>JADMNL010000026.1:265882500-275882500 GCA_016271365.2 Neoceratodus forsteri
CTGATCATTGGTTTTCTGCATCATTCTTTCATCTTTATTTGTTTCACATTGCCCTTCTTATTTGCCTGACTCCTTTCTATGATTTGCCTACTATCGGTTTTGTTTACCAGCCCCCCCCCCCACACACACACCTTTTATTTGCCCATCTTTCCATGGCTGTTTCTTCTCCTAGCCACCTTTTCTCTCTCCCCTTCTTATTCCTATCTCTTGTCTTCAAGGCATTCCCAGCCCTGCAGACTGATAAAAAAATTCTCCTAAGCAAATACAGAAACTGGCTTGACACCCTGCTGTTTGATAGCCACCTCTTTGACACTCTTTTAGGAACTCGCAGCAGTAGTGCAGAACTTGGACAAGTCCAGTCTGAAACCAAAGATTTCAGAGAGGGAGCTGGTGAGAACCTGAGAGCTTAGTCCACTCACTCCAAAGGCTTTCTGGCCATTTCAACCCAGCTCAGGGCTCCATGCAGCACCAGAACATCGCCAGGCAGGGTGTAAGTATTAAATGTTACCTATTTGTTTCAGAGATTGCAATGAAGTCATTCACTTTTTTTTCCTTTCCCCAAACCTCCCAAGATCTTTACAAATAGCCATTCACTAAACTGCTTAAAAAGACCCCATCCACAGTGCTTCAATGAATTCCTGAATGGAGGAAGTGGAAAACTTTAATGAAATTGGGAGCTTGGCAGTACAAGCATGCAATTACAGGTATAACAAATGAGTGCAAGGAAACCATGAACATGTAGTTCCCAATACTATGTAAATTGAAGGGTTTCAAAAAATATTAATGGGCACATCAGGCCAAGTAGCAGTTAAAGACCAACTTTCACAGTAGAATGTCTGTCTGTCTAGCTATACGTTATTTTTCCATATTGCACATTTCTTAATCTATATCACATAAGTGTAAAACAAAGTTTTAAAATCAATCCGTTTTATGTCTGACCTGCGTTCTATCAATAGAAAAGTATAGTGCACTAGGTAAATGATGCCATCTAGGCGGATGAAGAGCTCACAAAATTTATGAGCTCTTAAGCCCCCTCAGTGGTATTATTTTCTTGTGCGCCTGCGTGCACACACAGACGCACAAGTGAAATATTTATATTTATACATCTCTTGCAACTTTATCTCAGCTGCCCATATATGCAGTCAGACATCAGATTCCGTTGTCATAGAAATAGTAGTGACGCTGCAAGTACAGGACTGTGACAGTCCAACATACCCAGGAATAGCATGTCTGTGAGGAAGAGGCTCTTTTCTGAACACACATATCATCAATTAATTAGCAGTGGTGAGGAGAGAAATACCGAAATAATGGCATCTGGAATGTTTAATTCCATAGGATAACATCATTTTTGCATTTCTGTATTTCTTTTTCATACCGTTTTGTGTTGTTTTCTTAGTAGTGGCTAATAAGACATCAATAACTAATTACCCTTTACCATACATGCTTAAATTGCTGAAAGTTTGGCATAGTGAGAGTCAGTTCATCGATAAGGAAAACATGTTGCAGAAGAAACAGAGCATTATATAAAGTATGGAGAGCCCTTATGTGTGGCATACTGCTGTCTAACAATCTTGTAATCTCACCAATCTGACATCAGCACTATAAACCTTGCTTGCCTTCATCACGTCGGTGAGATTACAGGATCGAATCCAGTCAGGTGCATTGAATTCTAGCACCCGAATGTTGGTCGTACTACCGTGATTGGTTTAAACTGTTCAACAGAAGCCCACAAGCAACAAGTAAGACCCTTTCCTGTTCTGTCCTGAAAGTATTTACCTTTGCGGCCCCATACACTACTGTATAAAAGACAATGGCTGGGCTTATGAAGTTTACCATGTTGAAAACACCTCTCACGGTTGCCCTGCCGTTGGTAAACCTCTCGAGCTTCACTCTCGAGGTTTACAAGGTCGGCCTGGCAACCGCTCGAGGGGTTTATGATGTGATAAACTTCATAACCCCAGCCATTATCCTCTATATAATATCCAAACTTCTAGAGTGTGCACATCTGTACAGCAGTGCATTCTAAAGGGTGTTTCTATCCCTTTCTTTGTTACACATGTTTACTTCGATCTATACAGGCGTGTGTGCAGTCTTCTTTATTTTATGGCCCATCCTCTTTTTCCCTTGTATGTCTACACCAATATATTATTACAATATATGTCTTATGACAGGAAACCAATTAGGAGATCATATAAAGCAATACTGACAATGTATACCAACTACAGAACAATATAAATCATAAAGCTATGTATGTATATGTTTCCATATAGATACTGGTATATCAAATGTGCAGGGCTTCAGATAATTTTTTTTTTTTTTATGGAAGTCATTTCAGTTTTACTGGAGTCAAAATACTTCCAGCAATCAAATTTTGGAAGTCAAAATAATTCCAGTCCACAAATGTTGGAAGTCGAAATACTCCAAGTCCCATAGTTTTTGAAGCAACTCTTAGGCCTTCTGAATACCTCATTGTAATCCATATAGGTACACTAGGCAGATACTGCCTTTATTCAGGCACAAACTGGAAAAAATATGTTAAAGTATATACACATTCCATCTACAGGAAACACCCCAAAATTAAATCACTGTCAAGTTAACCACAGTTCACTGTACAGCACGTAGACTTTAGGGTAAAAGGTGCCTGCCATACAGTCTCAGAACACATTTCACCTCAAAGTCAGTGCTGTAGGCTAGCCCGCTGCAAGGGTCAAACAACATGGACCACAGGAACATGCAATGTAGAAAATGCAATAACATCCTGTCTAAGAGAGCTGTCCAGCTTTTTGGACATTAACACATCCAGCCTGTTGATTTATCAATGAGTTGAAGTCCTTCCTTGTAACTGTAATCCCACTGTATACGGGAAGGTAGTGGAACAGTAAGTGAGGAAGGGTAGGTTACAAGGAGAGAATGTGGGCATAAGGTAGAATAATGGGTAGCATAAGGCAGATAAACTGCATTCCAATCGCTGGGCATCATCATCATCAGGAGCTGCTGTGCTGCCTTTGACTCCCTCCTTAGGGTTTGAAATAACTGCTCAGTTTTTGGGGGGCAGGGATTCACCCTGGACCACCTCCTGTATGGAGGTCTCCCAGCTGAGCCCACCTCCATCCTGTTTGGTGTTAGCTACTTAAGGCACACAGTGTACCTGTGAATTAGCCCAGATTCCCCTGGGCTTATTACCAGGAAGCAGAACCCTTAGTGGGAGTGATCATTCATTCAGTGCACAAAATACTGTGACACAGCTGCATAGTCTACTAAATCTTCCCTATCTACAACATGCTCTGTCATGCCAATGGTTCATTCACATGGCTCAGCAGAAATGGTCAGCACTGAGAATCAGAGAGGCATGCATTCCACACCTTACTATTGCTTCCATGATGCTGCCAACCTGTTATTTTCACATGCTCTACTGCTCCAGTCTGGAAGGAAGAGTAGGGTAGAGGCTGAGTATTATATTAAGCAAATGGGGTGGAGCAGGGGGGATGGAGATGGATAAAGGAAAGGGAGGAGTTGTGGAAAAAAGGAGAAAACAATAAACAGGGGGCATAGGATTATCTGCTCATATACTATATTACTTCAGTTATACCACAGCTTCCACCGCTATAAGGGAGTGTAGCCCAGTTACTTCTTCCCTCAGACACTCAATTCAAGGCTGCAAAAAGATATATAATTCCCCCCAGGTGTGTGCTGCCCACATATTTATTTCTTTGACTGTACCCCAGTTTTTACAGCTCACCTGCTGGATGATACTGCACAATGATAGCTGGTACATCACTGAGTGGTAGTACTAGTCTGTGGTTGCTGGCTGCTTTAGTTTTTCTGCAGGCACTCAGAACTCCAGATCTCAGCCGAGTGGCTACTCCTTGCCCACTGGCCACCGCATGCTCCAGCCGCCGTTAGATCCTGCTTGGCCCACTATCTAGCAGGCTGCCAACTTGTCTCAGTCCGGCCACTGTTGTGAAGATGAGACAACCTGGCTAGTGGCTGCTTAGTTGGGGAAGGAACTGATCGGCACTATCCGGGCCCCTTGCTTGCGGCCGCCCCTCTGCTATTTCACGCAGTTAGTTCAGTCAGGTTTGTTTTCCCATGG
This sequence comes from Neoceratodus forsteri, assembly GCA_016271365.2. Lineage (NCBI taxonomy): Eukaryota > Metazoa > Chordata > Ceratodontiformes > Ceratodontidae > Neoceratodus > Neoceratodus forsteri. The sequence continues at coordinate 265,886,594 of JADMNL010000026.1, forward strand.
ACACTGCACCAGCAGCAGGTCCAGCCACCCAGCAGCAACGTTTACCTGCCACGGGCCTCAGCAGCAGATCGAGAACCCTCCCTGCTGGCTGTGAGAACAGCATGAACTAACAAGGGAGAGGCAGGCCACCAAGGATTAGGGAACTGATTCCCATCCCGAACCGTGTTGCTCAGGTTCAGCTCTCTCTCTGCAGCTCTGATGCCTCTGGGCTGGTTCTGATCCATGCACCCTGCCATCGATGAGTGAGACAACTTCCTTCCAGTTCAGGAGGCAGCCCTGATTCACACCAGAGGCAAGTGGTGACTCCTGAGGGCTCTGCTCTCCAACTCCAAGCCTCTGCTCCAAAGGTAATACCGACCCGGGCCACCCCTACTTGGAGTTCCAAACACAGTCTGCTAGCCACACCATCTTGCACTCACAGTGGCTCAGTTGTGGTAGCAAGCTAAAGGGAATGATGGTGCCAAACTGCCTGTGCATGTGCATGCACAAATCTGACAGGACGGCAGTTGGCTGGGGGGACTCGGAGAGGAAAGCACTCAACTGACCGCAAAGCAGGCAGACTAGCACTGGAGACTAGAGACAGACTTGAGAATGATGAGAATCTCCACAGTGACATCACACTTTCTATTTGAATTTTGAGCCAGTCCCGGATGGATGATCTGAACCCATTCTAAAGTGCAGCACTGCTCACCTGCCATTGGTCGTTCGCAGCTGATGGAACTAAAGTCCAAAGCCCTGTGTTCCAAACAGAACCCTAAAGCCCAGCACTTGCTCTGGATAATCCAATTGGACCTTTCTACCTGGTCCCTCACCTGCCATTGGTGTTCGTCAGCCCAGCCTAGACACATATAAAAATAAAAAAAAAACATATTTTGATGTGACGTCCACACCCATAAAAAAACGGACGTCATCCCTTGAATAATGGATGGTAGCTAGACATCCATGACTCCAAGGAATCAATTTTTTGACATTTTCCAGTAAATTATGGATGTCAGATATGTCCAAAATAGTTATCTGAAGCCCTGCAAATGTGTATTTGTGCATATACTTTCCTACACAGATACATGTCTCATTGCAGCAATAGCACCCTCGGCGCATTTGGTGGGGTTTATTTCCCCCGAGATTTATTATACAAATCACAATAAAGCCACCAATACTTTGGGCTACTGTAATATGGAAACTCACCAGAGAATCAACAGGAACTAGAGGAGCCATCAGAAAACAAAAGCGAAAGACTGAGAGATGCTCATCAGCTAATTACAGTATAGTTGCAAATATTATGTAATTGCATCTCAACACAGAAATGGCTAAACGAGTTTTTGGAGGTAGATATTTCTGGTGTGATTGAGTCTCATCTTTGTGTGGAAAATTAGCCATCATGTGCGAAATGGCTGGTGTCATGCTTGGCCCCATAAATTGTCTATACATAATCAAATTCAACTAGATGTGGGCAGGTTGTCAGAAGTCACCACTGGGAAAAGCGTTTACATTTGCTTGCATGCATGCGCAAGGAACGTCTTGCAACAGTATGCCTTTTGGAGGTGTATGACCCTCCTCCCCAATGCAGTGCTCAGTGTAGCAGGCGCGACCCTAGGGGACCAATACATGCCGAGCTGTGTATGACAGCAGTTAGGCTGTGTTGGTCTTCACTTCTAACAAAAGGTCTGCTGCAATCAGCGGTGGTAGCGTGTGTGTAATTAGCATACACATCAGCCGAACTGCTGTCATGCACAGCTCAGCTTCAAAGCCCTCCCGCTTCCTCCCTCTACTAATGTCCTCCCCCTTCCTGTTCTCCCCAGCCCCCACCTTGTGTGCAGAGGGGGGTGCCTAATCCCCCTCGGCTCATGCACCCCTCAGCACACTGTGTGGCTGATGGAGGTGCCCAATCCCATGTTGGCTGCAGCCCCACCCCAAAAAAACAAACAACCAGTTGGCACGCTTGGAGCCCACCCCAGCATGCTCATGCTTCCCCACCCACACCCACACTGTATGGCCGGTGGGGTTGCCCAGTCCCTGCTGGTTCCAGTCCCCCCTCCCCCCAGCAAACACATAGGTGGCACACGGGGAGCCCACCCCAGCATGCCAGAAGTGTCTGTTTTCTTGTCCCTTGCACCCACCCACCAACCCACACCCACCCTCTGTGCTCCCACCTCCCCACACACACCCCTCACCTAGCTGGTATGCTGGAAGCCCACCCCAGTGAACCAAAAGCCTCAGTTTTCTTTTTTTTTTTACATCCTGTAAAACAAGAAAATGGTCCCTCGGTGAGTCCTTTGGCCCCCCGCCAACCTGCGCCCACCCTCAGCGCACCTCCTCCCCATCCACCCACCCCATAGTTACCTCCAGAGCCCAGCGCAATGACCTTCGGTGGACCGGGAACATGTCTGCACTCTTCAAAGCCAACCGCGAACTGAAGAAATGCTAGTAAGCTGTATAATGACACAAATGTTTTTTTCAACTTTAGGGCATATCTCAATCATTTTGGGGAATTTTGGCACCAAATGTTCAACATGGGGTTATTGCGACCCCTCCTCATGAATTCAGTCACTGTCATGGTGTTATTTAGTCCCGAAAGGTGATTTTGCATTCACTGTGTGGAATCACCTTTTCGGGACTGATTAATGAAACAACAGTGTTGGTGTTCATGAGATGGGCTCTCATCAAAATTGACCCTCACACATCCTTTATTTCATCTAATAGGCTTGTTTCAGAGCCACAATATTCTTCCACACTTATATGTCTAATGAGTACATTTTTTCATAGGTACATTTTCCAAGATTGTGAACCTGTGTGATGCATGAAACGCCAACTGAGGGGAATCAGTTGGCGTTTCACGCATCACACAGGTTCACAAACTTGGAAAACAAGCCTATTAGATGAAATAGAGGATGTGTGAGGGTCAATTTTGAACAAGATTCATTCCTAGAGGATTGTCAAGCAATGAGAAATATTAATTGAGTAATTCCCCTAAAGGCAACTCTTGATAAAGCCTACTCATAGGTGAAACGTTGAGTTCATTGCCAAATTTAAAAAAATAAAAGAAAGAAGTTTTGAAAATGGGATCATCTTGTCTACATCTCTATTTCTTCAGTGCCTTACCATCTCCTTTCTTCTGATACAGAGAAATCATCTTTTTACATGAATACATCGGTAAAGGCTGCTTTGGACTAGAACGAAAATTCTACAATATTTATACTCATTGCCTGTGGACATTTTTCCTTTCCCTTTTCCTTGTCCCTTTTTCCTTCTCACACCATTTATTGCTACAGAGTAAGACAATCACAGTGACACTGTTTATGAGCAGAGGTCCTAAAATGCCTATGTTAAAAATTTGGTGGCAAAAGTCCATACAATGGCTGTGTTTCGAGCGTACGTTGAGCAGTTTCTACACACACACGTAACTTCATGAATTTTTAATATTTCCACTCCAGATTTTCAAAATTGCCATTTTACAACATCATCTTCTTATGACCAGTACAGCTGTCATTTTTTACATACTGGCTGAAATGTGTTTTCGCACATCCGACTTACAAAAGCGCGGCCACTGTGGGAAATTGTGTTCGATACAGAGTAAGAAAACCACAGTGAAACTGTTCATGAGCAGACATCCTAAAATACCTATGTTGAAAATTCAGTACAAAATTCCAAAACATGATTGTTTTATGAGCGTGCCTTGCGCAGTTTCCAAGCGCACTTGTAGCTTTGCAAATTTGTCATATTTTCACTCCAGATTTTCAACATTTGCATTTTCCATACCTCCTTATGAACAGTACAGCTGTCATTTTGCACAACCTGGCTGAAATCGTTTTCCACACTTCCAGTGCAGAATAGCACGCGATTGCTGTGGGAAATCAGTGTTCGAATACATGGTAAGAAAATCATAGTGACAGTGTTGATGACCAGAGGTGACAAAATGCTTATGTTAAAAATTTGGTGAAATAATTCCACTGAATGACTGTGTTATGAGCATGGGTAGTGCAGTTACCTTGCAGGCTCATAACCTTGAGCACATCCATGGTGCCTGGGTTCCTAAGACAGACACTTAAGAAGCATGAGGATGAAATGTTAATCCAATGCAAGAGGAGTTGCAGACAGGTACTCTGTTGGGATATGGATGCTAAAGGGACATGGATACAACTGGGGGGGGACCTGCATAAATGCCAAACACTAATGCAAATACCTGCAAGCGAGCGTTCGGCATTCTACAAATTCTTGTTTTTGTGGTGATAATTGCATTCTTCAAGTTTGTGGTCAATGGGCTCTGTGCTTCACATCTGTTTCACATTGGCCATGGTATTTGTCTGGTAGTGAGTTGTGGACCATCACCCAATTAGACCGGAAAAAGGCCCGAGAACTGACGTACCCATAAAATACAATAGTATTTATTAGTTCGGAGGGGGCGTGGCATTCCGGTAAATAGAAAGTGCAGATTTTCTTTGTCTGTTGCTAGCCTGTAAAGCAGAAAGCAGCTAACTGAAAGAAGGTACAATTTTCTTACTAATTTAACACTTCTATCTCAGCAGAAATCAGTTTCTGTTGAGATTAAGCAGACAGATACTTTATTAGAAGTAAAAGGGGTCTTATTTAGGGTTAAAAAAAGAAAAGGTCAGCGTGTGTTCTGTGCTGTGAAGGGTACTGTATCAACTTACTTTGCTAAATCAGTAGGAGGAGGAGGAGAGAGAGAGAGAAAGAGAGAGCTTAATTAGGGATGTGACTTAGACCATATTAAAGCAGATGACTCCAATTACAACTTCCTGTTGCTAGCCTTTTTTCTTACTAATTGCCCTCCATCCACCTACCCTAAGCCAGTTCTACTTTTATAGCCACTGGATTTGACTGACAACAGGAACTTCCTGTTTGGCAGTAGGAAGGGAAGGATCATAGAGAAACATTAGTTTTGTCAACCCTAAAGGAAAAAAGCTCGCTCTCCCCCTCTAGCTGCTGGTGGTCTGACACTGAGCAAGGAAGAAAGAGGCTACTGAAGAATATAGGAAGTTGCTGTCCCAGAACAGGAAGGGTGAGAATTGTGAGGAGAGTAAGCATACAGAGAAACAGTAGAGGGGACACAAAATAAGACATGATATGAGTGGTGCAGTGCAATGGCTGTGGGGCAGCAGTGTTCCAGGAGACATTCTGGAGGCTGCGATGCTGCCTTATTCGCAGGCACCTCTCTGGTCTGAGGGGGGAGGTTGCCCGTCTCCAGGCTGACCTGGCTAGGATTCGTGAAACCTCCTCCCCCACCCTGGGACCACCAGGGCCAATGCCACCACCTCAGAGGTTGCCAAGAAAGAGGAGATGCCGGACCAGGGTGGGCTCAGGGAGGGAGAGGGTGGTGGAACAGAGTTGCATCCCTCCAGCTGTACCTCTCCACAATTTATACACTCTTCTGGTGGACAGTGGTTTCTCTATGGAGGCACCTGCAGTGGAGACCAAGGAGGATGCTGGGAACCTTCACAAAGGAGACCCACAGGAGGGTGGCATGGGACCCCACAGGGGAAGGAAATAACTCCTGGTGAGGACTCAATCATTAGGGGGTAGAAGTGGGGGAGGAAGGGGAGAGGGAGGTAAGGTGCCTGCCTGGCGTCATGGCTTGGAGGGATAGGAAGCGAATCCTCAGGATTGTGGGAGCAGCTGCACGAGGGAGGGAGCTGGATGTCATTGTCCACCTAGGGACAAATTACCAGGCTAGGAATGGGATCAGAGCAGTGCAAGAGGAGTTTGTAGAGTTGGAGAGGGGCCTTAGACAAGTAGCGCATACGGTAACCTTCTGGGAGGTACTGCCTGTCTATGGCAAGGGTGATGCTAGGGTACTCCTCACCAGGGGAATTCAATGAATGGTCGAAAAACTGGTGTGGAGCTCAGGGTTTTGGCTTCATTGGGGACTGGGGAGCCACCTGGAGGGATGCAGACCTATACTGGTGCTATGGTCTGCATCTGTCCGGGAGGGAACCAGGATCCTAGGTAAGAGGTTTAAATGCTTCATTGGCAAGCATTTAAACTAGCCAAGGGGGAGGCACTGAAAAGGAGCAGGGAAATCCCAGCCTCCCCCCACGAAACATGGTAATTAGTGAGGTAAACACCAAGGTAGAGAAGTCATTAAGGAGCAGGACAGAAGTAAATGTAAAAAAAAGAGGCAAAGGCAGTAAGTACAGGGATAGGGCTAAAAAGGGGTAAGGCCATCAAAAAGTGGAGGGTGACGAGTACCAATGCCCGTAGTCTGTGTAACAAGCTCCATGAACTAGTGGCCTTGATGGAAGAGGGTTGCCTGGATATTGTGGCAGTCACAGAAATATGGTACACAGAGAACCATGACTGGGATGTCAATATACCAGGACACACAATCTACAGAAGGGACAGGGAGGGTAAAAGAGGAGGAGGAGTAGCTCTCTATGTAAAGTAAGGGATCAAAGCAACAGAACTAAAGAGTAAACAGGGAGCAGATGAGGCACTCTGGGTCACCCTGGAGACAGGAAATGGCTCCACAATCTGCATGGGGGTTGTATACAGACCACCATCTCAGGGAGAGGGAATGGACAAGGAAATGATAGAAGGCATCCTTAGAATGGCAGAAAAAGGGGAGATATTGTTGATGGGGGACCTGAATATGCCAGATGTTAACTGGAGCACCTTTGCTGCAGGCACATCCAAGAGCAGTGTCATTCTTGATGCCCTACAAGGGCGTGCCTCAGACAGCTAGTATTGGAACCCACTCACGAGGAGCAATCTTAGACCTGGTACTATCAAATGGGGATGGAGAAAGAATCTCCGATTTAGAAGTGGGTAGCCATCTGGGAACAAGCAACCGCCAAACAGTGTGGTTCAATATAAACACAGCCATACAATCAAGCCATACAAAAGCAAGAGTATTGGACTTTAGGAGGGCTGACTTTGGGAAAATGAGAGAGTGCCTCAGAAAAGCACTAGCAAACAGGCAAGAAGGAGGGGTGGAGGAACAATGGGGAGTAATCAAAACAGCCATCAGAGGCAACAAGCCTTTGTGTAAAGCAAATCAACAAAACACAACGAAGGAAAAAAACACTATGGTTCTCAAAAGAGGTGGCAGGGAAGGTTAAGGAGAAAAGGATAGCATTCAGGAAATATAAGGAAAAAAAACAGAAGGAGCAGGACAGATAACTTTCAGTTAAAGCAGAAAGAGGCAGGGAAGGCAGTCCGCATAGCAAAAAGCCCAAACCGAAGAAAGGATAGCCAACTCTGTTAAGAAGGGGGACAAGACCTTTTATAGGTACATTAGGGAGTGAAGAAAGACCAAAGGAGGGATACTGAGGCTTAATATAGGGGAGGGAATGTGGGCAGAGGGTGACAGTGAAAAAGCAGGGATACTGAATGAATATTTCTGCTCAGTATTCACAAAGGAAGAGGAGGGGGAGGTACCTAAACCAAACAAGAGAAACACTCTGAAGACGGGGGTCGATTCCCGTCCATTTACAGAAGAAAGTGTTCTGAAAGAACTAATAAAATTGAAGGTGGGCAAAGCAATGGAGCCTGATGGGATACACCCAAGAATTCTAAAAGAACTAAGTGTAGAACTGGTGACACCGCTGACTGCTCTCTTTAACAAATCATGGGAGGATGGGGTGGTACCTGAGGACTGGAGGAGGGCTGATGTGATTCCTCTTCACAAAAGTGGGAGCAGGACAGAGGACATTAACTACAGACCAGTTAGTTTGACCTCAGTGGTATGGAAAATGATGGAATCACTTCTGAAGGAAAGAATTGTTAAGTACCTAGAGGCCAGTGGGGCACAGGACCCAAGGCAGCATGGATTCACGATGGGAAGGTTATGTGATGAATCTAATAGACTTCTTTGACTGGGTGACCAAAGTAGTAGACCAGGAGGGGCTGTGGACATGGTCTTCCTAGATTTTAGCAAGACATTTGATACAGTCCCACACAAAAGATTAATACACAAGTTAGCCAGCCTGGGAGTGGGTCCCAAGGTGGTAGTCTGGATTAAAAATTGGCTAGACAACAGGAACCAAAAGGTAGTAGTAAACGAGTCCACAGTGAAGAAAGGAGGGTTACTAGTGGGGTACCACAGGGTTCAGTACTGGGACCGGTCCTTTTTAATGTCGTTATAAGTGACATTGCAGAGGAACTGGAAGGAAAAGCATGTCTCTTTGCAGACGACACAAAGATCTGCAACAGGGTTGATACACAAGATGGAGTGGAAAGGATGAGAAGGGACTTGGCAAGGTTGGAGGAATGGTCAAATGTATGGCAGCTCAGATTCAATGCAAAGTAGTGCAAGGTAATGCACATGGGAAACAAAAACCAGGGGAAGAGTACACAATGTGGGGTGAGATACTGACAACAGTAAAAATGGAAAGGGACCTGGGGGTAATTATATCAGATGACCTAAAGGTGGGTAAGCAATGTAAGAAAGCAGTAAGGAAGGCTGGGGGGAGATACTGGGATGCATAGGGAGAGGCATCAATAGTAGAAAACAGGAAGTTGTTATCCCTCTGTACAGACAGTTGGTGAGACCCCATCTGGAGTACTGTGCAGTTCTGAGATCCTTTCTCTGCAAAGACAAAGACAGAGTGGAGGCTGTCCAGAGGAGGGCAACCAAAATGGTGCATTGTCTGCACCGGAAGACATACCAAGAAAGACTAAAGGAGCTTAATATGTATACCCTTGAGGAAAGAAGGGAGAGAGGGGACATGATAGAAACTTTCAAGTACCTCAGGGAAATCAACAAAGTCCAAGAGGGTAGCATCTTTCAGAAAGAGATCTGCAAGAACAAGAGGGCACAATTTGAAGATAGAGGGGGGACGGCTCAGAGGTAATGTGAGGAAGTATTTTTTCACGGAGAGGGTTATGGATGCATGGAACAGCCTCCCTGAGGAGGTCATGGAGTCAAGTACAGTGGGGGAATTCAAGAATGCATGGGACAGACATAAGGCAGTCCTAGTGGGGGGTAGGAAGAAGCAAGCTGTTGGTTAACTAGGATCTGTAGCTTATCTGTTAGGTAGGAAAATGGGCAGACTAGGTGGGCCAAGCGGTCCTTATCTGCCATCGAATTCTATGTTTCTATGTTTCTATGAGGAGTGGGTTCGGCCTTACTTTTATTATGACACATTAGCTGTTCTGGATTGAACTTTTATTGTACATGTTCAATTGGGAGATCGTATCAGTACAGAAATGCATTTTGATAGGTACAACATAGATACAGGCAAACATGTTTCCAAGCATATACATCTCTAAGACCTACAGATAGATGTTTAGATGTGAACGTTTCTCATTGTTGTGACCACAACAGAATTTTAAAGAACTGCTGACATCTCAAGGAAAACTCTAAAAACACAATATTTAGATAAAAGTTAGCTGGTATTTGTTATATTGTCTGTAGATTAAGCCTTCTCAATATTTATTATGGTTGAAATTTGTATACACATCATTGAGTTAATCTGCCCCACACCATATTTCCTACTTGAAGTCATAATCCTGTATTGTGATAACACAATCTCTTGCCATGTGAATGACTGTGATGTCACCAGCAGAGTCGTGTGACCTCTGATGAGGAATAAGCAACCTGAGCAGATGAGCGCTTATGGAACATACTAAAATGCCAGCAGAATAGGCCTAATGGTCTTTTGAGTCTGCTCGATTTTCAGCAACCGCATTCAAGGCCGACTTTGGTGTCCTCCCCTTCCCCTTGGGTTATACTGTCCCCAGTCACAAGTGTGCCACCTGCAATGGATCTGGTCAGATTTACCCTTCCCCTGTACCTGTCCCATCCCCTCTTAAACCCAGCCACAGTCTCCTCCTCTACCAGTTCCCTGGGCAGCGCACTCCATGGTGCCACCACCCTTTCAGTGAAATAACACCTCCTCCTCTCCCTTCTGAGCCTGCACCCCTTTCAGCTTACACCCGTTCCCTCTCATTGTCCCCTCCTCCTTCCTTTGAAGCACCATGACTGGGCCCCCCTTATTGATCCCTTTTATGTTCTTAAAGACCTCTATCATGTCCCCCTGTCCCTCCTCTCCTCCAGGGTGTACATGTCAAGCTCCCTGAGCCTCTTCTCATAGGTTCTCTCCCTCAGGCACCAGATCATTTTGGTTGCCTCCTTTGGACCATCTCTAGGAGTATAACATCCCTCTTTAAATGTGGTCTCTAAAATTGCACACAATACTCAAGGTGTGGCCTAACCAAGCATTTGTACTGGGGTAGGATCACTTCCGCCTTTCTGGAGGTAATCCCCCTGGCGATGCATCCCAGCATCCTATTTGTCCTTGCCATTGCCCTCCTACAGGTCTCTGAGTTGTTCATTTGGACATCTACCACTACCCCCAGGTCCTTCCCACCCTCCGTGACTTGGATTTTGTCTCCTCCCAGGGTATACCCCTGGCCTGGATTTATGACTTCCAGGTGCAGAACTTTGCAGTTCCTTGCATTGAATTTTAGTTTCCATTTTCCTGACCACCTTTCCAGAGCCTCCAGATCCTCCTGTAATACCATCCTCCCCTCCTCCTCATCCACCACTACACCCAGCTTTGAGTCATCTGCAAAGAGACTCATTTCACTCCTGATCCCCTTTCTTATGTCTAAGACATAGGCATTGAACAGGAGTGGCCCCAGCACTGACCCCTGGGGCACTCCACTATTAACCCACCTTGGGGATGAGGCTAGCCCCCCAACCACCACCCTCAGAGTACACTCAGAGAGCCAATTTCCTATCCATCTTAACAACTATCTCCCTACCCCATTTCCTTCAGTTTAGCCAGCAGGTCATTGTGGGGTACCGAATCAAACGCCTTGCTGAAGTCCAGAAAGAGGACGTCCACCAGCCTACCCCAGTTCAGGGCCCTCCTCACCCAGTCATAGAACTCCACAAGGTTCATCTGGCATGATCTTCCTGGGGCAAAGCCATGCTGCCTATCATCCAAATACCAATTTTGCTCCAGTAACCCCCCTAGCCTATCCTTGACGATACCCTCCATCACCTTTCCAACTACCGACGTCAGGCTAACGAGCCTGAATTTCCCACCTGCTCCCTTGACCCCCCATTGTGGATTGGCATGACATGGGCCACCCTCCAGTCTTGAGGCACCCATCCAGTCTTCAAGGAGATGTTGAAGAGCTCTGCCAGGGGGACTCTCAGGACATCTGCCATTTCCTCAGCACCCTGGGATGTATTTCAGTCTGGCCCAGGTGTTTTCTCTGTCCAAAGGGACCTGAGGGCTTCCTTTACTCTTTCTACAAGAATTTTAGCCTCCACCTCCTCCCCCACTGCTCCCTGTACTGCTGGCCCCCCATCTGTCCATGGTGGCCACTCCCTTTCCCCAGATCCTTCAGAGCTCCTGATCGCTACTGGTCCAATCCCTTCCTCCGGTTTCCCTCTGCAAGACATAGCTCCTCCACCCCCCTGGTAAAAACTGATGTACTCATTTAGGACTTCTGCCTGTTCCCCCGCCTCCTGTGCACAACCCTTCCCTGTCCTTATCCTGCTGATCTGCCCATTAATTTCCTTTTTTTCCCTATGTATCTATAGAACCCCTTGTCCCCCCTCTGGATCCCCCAGGCCAAGAACTGCTCCTTTTTTGCCTTAGCTGCTCTTACCACCCTGGAGAGATAGAGAGAGACGGAGAGAGACGGAGAGAGACGGAGAGAGACGGAGAGAGAGACGGAGAGAGGTTCGAGAGAGACGAGAGAGACGGAGAGAGACGGAGAGATAAAGATAGAGATACTGTAGATATATATATATAAATAAATATATATATATATATATATAGATATAGATATAGATATAGATAGATGTATAAAAAAAAATAGATATAGATATAGATAGATATAGATATAGATATAGATATATATAGATATAGATATAGATATAGATATAGATATGATATAGATAGATAGATATAGATATAGATATAGATAGATAGATAGATAGATAGATAGATAGATAGATAGATAGATAGATAGATAGATAGATAGATAGATAGATAGATATGGGATATGACATGGCCGACTGAAGAGATATCATATTTATCTTCAGAGGCCAATGATATCTTGATGTCATTGGTCTCGAGTGAAGATAAATATGATATCTCAGTCGGGCCATGTCATGTTCTGTTTATACAATATGTTTTTGGGCCACATGTGATAGAATCTCTTCAAACACAGTTCTCAATACCCTCCAAGAGCTCCAACACAAAAGATGAGCTACAGTATGTGTTTTGGAAAAAAGTATTTGGTGGATTTTGTAGTTGTAAATAAATTTATCTGGTTGATCCTGCCATTATTTTTACATAAATAATCATTTAAATAAGGATTTAAAATGTGACTGGTTGATCCTGTCCTTCAGAGTTTGTTAGCCCACTAGTAGCCATATTGATAATTTCACTGTTTTCCTGAATTATTCCCCATCAAGAGAACTGATGACATGTTTCATTAAAAAAATGTTAACTGTCCTGCCATATTTGTTTAGCTAATACTGCTTTAAAACAGTTATCTGGTTCATCCTGCTACATTTATGCTTCACCAAGCATAAGGTTCATTTCCCCCAGAAATGTAAGCGTGACGGCTAGTAAAGAGACTCAATAACTTCGCTCCCAGACCTTAGATAAAGCAGTCTCCATGAGTATTAAGAAAAAATGTGACTTCTGCTCATTTTAACTGAATTTCTCCACAAAAGCTGCCGACTGTACTGAGTAGAGACCAGCCAGGAGCTTCACAGCAGCAGAAGGAAGAGGAGCATGTGTTGCTATAGCAACAGACACTCACGCTACCTTCTGCTTCTCCTAAGCTGCTGACTCGGTCTCTCTCATTCTCGGCATAGTCGGCAGCTTTTTGTGGAGAAATTCATTAAATGAGTAGAAGTCCACATTTTTTCTTACTTACACTCATGGAGACTGCTTTACTATGAAGGTCTGGGAGCGAGTTATGGGAGTCTTTTACTAGCGCTTGGTCATGCTACATTTCTGGGGGAAAGTGAAACTCTGGGGGGAAAGTGAAACTCTTGTTATGCTTGCTGAAGCACAATGTAGCAGGATCAACCAGATAAGTGTTTTTAAAGCAGTATTTAGCGAAACAAATACGGCAGGAAAGTGAAAGTCTTACTACCGAAGAGCAGAGCGGCAGGGTCAGCCAGATAAGTGTTGATATACAAATTGTGTTACTATTTAGAGAGATTAGACATTATTTTAAATGTATGGCAGCAGATTAGCAGTACTAATAGCGCCGGTCACGCTACACTGGAGAACAAAAGTGAAAGTTGTGACTGTGAGAATGGCAGTTTCAGTATGACGATAGGAGTGTGGAGATAACAGCATGACGATGGGAACATTGAGATAACAATGATATCTTCACAGGGAGCAGAGACATTACTTTTTATACAGTCATTTATCCCAAAACACGTATTGTATAAATAGATATATTATAGATATAGATATATATGGTGCGGTTGTCCCCCTATATTTAGGTTGAGTAGGCACTTCTATGTTAAACCTCAAATTTTGAGCATTAATAACTTTGTAACTGTTCAACAGATTTGCACAAAATCTGGTATGCGCAGTCTGGCATGGTAGATCTCTTGATTTACCAAGTTGTGTTTTGGTCAGATATACGTGTTTTGTGCAGCGAAGTACCACAAAATGCACTTTTCACCAGTTTTGTGCATTTTTTGTCTATGGTGCTGCGTGGCCACTGTGTGGTCTGCTGGTCTGAAACTTGGAACGTAGAAAGTGCTTGGATCAAGGAACATGACACTATTTGTTTGGTGTAAAAACATTAATCCATTCAAAAGTTATTAAAGTTTGAAGTTCCCATTATAACCCTATGGGAAAATTTATATGTATGATTTTGCGAAAGAAGAATTGTGGCCTCACGGTCAAAGAATTTGCAGGCTTCGCAGACGATAAATCTTCAGCCACCAGAAATTTATTGGCCGTGAGTTCCGCCATTTTGTTTTCAGTTTGTGGTTGGGAAAAAGTAAATATTTCATCCCACGGGTGACTTGTGAAGTAATTGAAGCATGGGTTTAGATCGGGGGCTTCCCTCTATCGATCCATGCCTTTGATTTATTTTAGTTTTGCCAAAAAATAGCATTTTGCACTTTTACTTCCGCCATGACTCGCTAACTATCTTCGGCCGCGGGCCTGCAAAATCTTCATCTGCAGTCACGGTTGATTATTATGCAGCCTTGCAGTCAAAGAATTAAATAACTCTTAAAGGGAACAGAAAAGCAGCTGTGTGTTTCATTCTGAATAAAGATATTAAGACATGATTTATTGTGTCTCTGTAGCATTTTTTATGCTTTCAATGCATATTCTCTCTGCTAACCGTGAAGCCGTTCCTCAATGTTCCTTTACTGCTCGAGCCTCCTGGTGGAACATACCAGCTGCTGAGGATGACTTGGTTTTTGCCTTCTACCTGCCCAAGCTCAGCACAATAAACATACAGTATCTTCATTTTTCAAAGCTGCTGGACCACCCGCTTCATACACTGTATAAATTATTACTGAAGAATGTGATGTGCCTTATGTGTAAACTTTCTAATTGCTATACAGATATTTTTGCTAAATTATAGCTGTCATTTAATTTAGTAAACCACTCACACACTATTTTTCCTGTTGAGATCTGCCTAGCACATTAACATGCTACAGCTCCCATATGCCAGGGACTGTTCTCCAGTGAGATCTCTAAAACAGACTAACCTGCATTGCAGCCTGAATCAAAAGAAAATCAAAGTGAGTTAATTGCTTGTAGTCTCCATGATGACCCTCTTCGTCATCAGAGTAGTCAGCGTGAAGCCAATATCACTGCCCCCGCTGACCTTGCACAGAGCTTAGTGACACCAGTGCACACTAAAACTCCCCTGTAATAATACCTATGTCGTTGCCCCTCAAGTTGCCAGCTGCTACAGTTATTTCAGCAGACGAGAATGACATTCTTCTGGGATGAATTAAATAAAAGGTGAAGGTAGGCTAATCTCCCAAGTTGAAGAGGGTTACCACCATATACAGCAAGATGGTAGGGCAACAGTGTGTGTGCATGTGGGGGCAGTCCAGAGTGAACGGGTGGTCACCATAGATTAAATTGGTTTTGAGCCTTGCCATTATTTGGCACTGTCCTGAAGGAGTGCAGTTTCAGCCTTTTGTGAAGCTGCTGATTAAATGGTCCCCTATTCCTGCATACAGGTTTCAATGATCTAAAACTGGAGTAAGCGATGAGAGCTGTTATCAGCTTGGCACGCGCTGACTCCAATTTGAAGAAAAAAGGCTGGCAATCCAAATGGAGTTTCAACATTACGGAGCAGCACTGTAAATATATGGTTTAAACATGCACAGTACTGACAAAGACTCAGTAAATAAGTTCCTATCTCCTTTAAACGGTTTGGTCTTTTTACTTAAATATTTCAGGGTTTTGAAGGGATATCCTAGAGATGTGAATTAGCCTGTTTAGGTGTTGGAAAACGAATTGGTTGCAGAGATATTCCATGACAAATTTGTTGTTTTCCCCATAGGATTACACTGTGTTGCTTTGGTCTTTTTACATGAAATTTTCAGGGTTTTGAGGAGATGCCCTACTGGTGTCAATTATGCTTTTTAGTTGTTCGGGAATTATTTGGTTGCAGAGATATTCCATGACAAAGTTGTCGTTTTCTACAAAGGATTACATTGCTGTCTCTGTGATGCATTGTGGTGCTGTTATGTCGGGAACGAAGGCGTTGGCATTGCTGATATTGCTACCCTGGCTTACCACCCCAGGGTGGGGTTCAGGGCCTGTGGTGGTGCCGCGGACTGTAATTCAGTTGGTGGAGTGGAACAGTGGAGGGGAGTCAAAGGCAGGCACCAGGTTGGCGTCATCCTGAACTGCCAGTGCTTTTCTCCCTTTGAGAGGGGACACGTAATGATGTCCAGAGTCTGCCCCGCCCCCAGAATGACTGGACAACCTGGTTACTGCACTACTCCCAGTGTCCACTAGGGTCCATCGAGCACCGACCGTGCTCCCATCCCTCCCTCCCGGGCAGGGGGCCCAGTCTACACAATGCTCCATCCTTCACCCCACCTGCCTGACCTCCAGCGATCCAGCTATGCATATGGGCAACTTGGTGGGAGGCCGGCTCCACCAATATATGCTGTATAGCTGCATATGGGAACTTGGTGGCCCCACACTGTCACCAATACATGTTTTTTTTTTTTGTAATTATAATACGCTTTCTCAAAAAGTAAGGAAATTCTTTGCAAAAAACTATGCTTAATGCATCATTTAGGGTTAAAGCAGAAAAAGTCAGGAAATGAGAACATTAGGGTTGCCCCCAACCCCCCCCATCCTCCACAGACTGATAGATGATGGGGTGTGTCGTTGGGGATGTGAGGCCTAAATCTCATCACATTCTCCTTTACTGTAGCATGCCCATCTGCTTACACATGGAGTGGGCAGAGATTTGTATACCCTAGAGTAAAGGAGGGAGAGAGGCGATATGATCAAAACATTCAGACACCTTAAGGGCATTAACAGGGTGAAATATTCTAACATGTTTCAATATAAGAAAAATAGCAGGACAAGAGGACACAGCATGAGATTAGAGGGAGGCCGATTAAGGGGTAATGTGAGGAGGTTCTTTTTCACAGAAAGGGTGGTGGATGCATGGAACGGCCTATCTCAGAAAGTGGTGGATATGAATACAGTGCTGGGCTTCAAACAGGCATGGGATAGGCATAAGGCAGCAATACAGATAAGTATGCAATACATCTCTGACTACTGCGATGTAGTGTATGGTGCTGCTCCCAAATCTTCCCTGACCAAGTTGGACACTCTTTTTAACTCCTTCTGCCACTTTGCTATCGACTCCCCTTCCCGCTCCCACCACTGTGAACTCTATCACTCTCTAACCTTCCTTCGATTATCTCACAGACACATCTCTCACTGTACCAAACTAACCTCCAAATTCTGTTTCAGGGGGCTCCCCTCCTAGCTCTCATCCTCTCTGTCCACTCCACCTCTCCCCACCCACTCTCTCAGATCAAATGACACCTGCACCTTGACGGTCCCTCACCGCTCCACCCTCATTGGTCAGACTGGTTTTACCCATCATTTCCCTAAAATCTGAAATTCCCTCCCCCCGAAATACGACACTCCTCCTCCAACTACTCCCTTACTTCTGCCCTACCTTTCCCTCAGCTGTTCATGCTTTAACCCACCTTAATACCTGTCCCTAGTTTCTGCCTTCCTACCATGACCCCCCCGGCAGGGTTCTCAACATCCTGAAGGGGGAAATCAGAAAATGGCTACCCCTTCTCCTCATATTCAGTTCTTGCTCTCCCTTTCTCTTCTCCACCTGCCCTTCTGGGTCACCAGTGTGCACAACCTTACCCCATCCTTTTTACTCCAGCAGCACTTGCGTACTACCTCAAGCCTGCTCTGGGTACACTCATGTGCTATAAATGGTTCTATAGGTTTTGTACGTTTATATGTTCTTTTGTATGATTTTGGACTTGTATTGTAATTTACCCAATGTTCCTCTGCTGTTTATTGTACAATACCTTGTGTTCCAACTGTTGCACAATCTTACAATGTTGTATTGTTTGTACTACCCACATACTATTGTAAATGATCATCCTTCACAATCCTATGTAACCCCTCCCCTCAGGTCGCACCATGAGATGAGCAACTTGTTGTTCAGTGTGCCCTCCTGGTGAAACATTTCAACAAATAAATGAATAGATAGGCCATTGACAGAGCAAAGGTCGATGGCACATTCATAAGGTAGTAAAAGAAATGGACAGACTGGATGGGCCTTGTGTCCATATCTGTCATCAGCTTCTATGTTTCTATTTGGGCCTCACAACCCCAATGACACATCCCATCGTCTGTCAGTCTGTGGAGTATGGTGGGTGGGGAGTTAGGGACAACACTAACGTTCTCATTTCCTGACATTTTCTGTTTTAACTTAAATGATTCATTAAACATTGTTTTTGCAAAGAATATTTATATAGTGACACAGTAGTGATGCTATAGTTAGGGTTCAACGGTCCACTTCAATGTTAAACCCAAATTTTGCACTTTAATAACTTTGCAACTGTTTGACCGATTCACATGAAATTTTGCATGCGTCATTGGGGACCAAAGATCTCTGGATCTGATGAGTTTTGTTCTTGCCTAGCTGTTCAATATGTCATATGCTGAATAGTGCAAGACAAAACCCCAAAAAAGAAGCAGTGTGGTACATGACTGAGAGATGGTGCAATACTGCTAATGGTTCTGTGCGCGGTGCTCCACCATCTCACTATCCCAGGCATACTGTAGGATAAGACCTCTGTTAGGACAGACTTCCACCAAGCAGCTGCTATGGCTTGACTAGATGAGCCACTGGCAGCAAGGGATGCAGGCAGAGTGTTTGGGACTGGGTTCAATTCCTGGTCCCAGATGCAAAGAAATTGTCTTTTTTTTTTTTCACACTTTGTGCGATAATTACTTTAACCCTCCCAGAGCTAGTTATTTTAGTTGGGGGTTCATGAGTCACAACCACTCATAATGGGGTTCAGGCTGTGGAACCCCTGTGAAAAAGACTTGTGCTGCATGCAAGAAATCGCTCTGTATTGGCAGCGTGGTATATGCATATGGCATAATGTCTTGCGACATTGACCCCATGCCTCGTTCTGGTTGAATGCACAGGTGCGGAGATACAGAATGTCAATAATTGTGTAAATTACCATTTTTGTGTAACTTCTTTGTCATGCTGTTTCCCAGAACTGACTTGGCAGTTTGGTCTGAAATGCTTAGAGTACATTGGGCTTAGATTGCAGATGTGTCTTTTGAAGGTTTGGTGAAAAAATATTAATCCATTCAAAAGTAATTAAAGTTTCAATTTCCTTATTTCCTATGGGAAAAATTAGATGTGCCATGTGAAACAATTGTTTTGTTGCCACAAAAGCAGTTTTTATTGTCGCAGATGTGGAATGTAGTGTCAAGATTCCACCATCTTGTTTTCATACAGTGAGGCAAATTTAAATAATTCAAAAAATACTTGAACTTCATAAACACCAACTGCTGTGTTTACCTAATCGGGGCCTGGAATCAGATTCTGTGGTCAGTTTGTCCCACAAATGCCCAGAAATATGCTAATTTTGTCCATGGCCATATCTGTGCCGCAAATTGCAGCAGTTATTCACTGAAACAAGGAGGCATTTGTGCCACAAATTGCAGCAATAACCAATTGTTTCGGAAACAATGAAGGGTGAGCATGCAAACAACTGCTGCAATTTGTAACACAAATACTGCGAGAAGCAAAGAACTTTTCTGGCCATTTTCAGCCCAGGTTGACACCAGAATCTGATTCCTCTGGCCCCGTTTAGGTAAAAACATCTCTTGGTGCTTACCTAATTCAAATATTAACAAGGGGAAGAAGGACGAGGCATGACGACAATTATGTATTTGTCCCACCCAGCCCTGGCCAGAACCTGTTGCTTTATTTGATAGCTGACATCAGGGGGCCCAATCCTTGTGTCAGCATTTAGACTCCCCAGTAGTGTGGGACACTGGGGAGCCCACTTCCAGTGTCCTGAAATAGTTTAATTATTGCTTATTGTACTGTCCGACACCGGGATCCCCCCCCCCGAAGTCCTTTGTTTACAATTATGAGTCCCAACACTGGGTGTCCAATCCCTATGTTGGCTTTCTTAAGCCACACCCTTAGCAGTGTGGGACACTGGGGAGTACACTCCCAGTGTCTTAAAATATTTATTTGTCCCAGTGGAAAAAAAGTCCCTGACGTCTTGTTTGTTTTTTAAACCTGTAAAAAAGAAAACCATCCCTTGTTGTCCCCGTCATCCCCCTTCCCCTCCTGACCCTCCCACTGGGCACCCATCACCCCACTCACCCCCTTGCCCTATACTTACCACTGGAAGTCTTGGGCTGTCATCTTCTGTGGATCAGGACATGTCTGCACTCTTCAAAACTGAACTGCGAACTGACAAATCAAGGTAAGTGCCGTGCAATGTATTTCAGTGGTGTTTTGAACTTATATTGATAACTTTGCCATTTTGGGGACTTTTTGATCCAAATTTTCAACATGGCCTTTTTGTGATCCCACCTCATGAACTCTACAAATGTCATTTTGTTAATTGGGCCTGGAAGGTGATTTCATGGTTGCTGCTCAAAATCACCTTTTGGGACTAATTAACAACATTTCACCATCAGCGTAATGAGGTGGTATCTCAAAAGGCCATGTTGAAAATTTGCAGCAAACAGTCCAAACAATGTCTGAGTTGTGCACATTTGTTGAAAAGTTTCTATGCACACACATAACTTTAGTGATTTTCAATATTTTTATTCCAAAATTTCAACGTAGCAATTTTTTCACACCACCTCATGAACAGTACAGCTGTCATTTTTCACATCCTAACCAAAACATGTTTTCACACCTGTGATGCGGGATGCTGTTTTGGCACAAATTTGAAAATTTTTACCTACGGAGTATATTAGGTGGGGACATAAGAAGACTATGTAAAAAATTTTGAGTTAAAATATAAAAAAAAATGCCACAGTTATGACAACTTGTTGCAATTTTGCTACACCAGCTCATAATTTCAGAAATGTTAAATCTTTTTACCTCAGATTTTCAACATAGACTTATTATCCTACCTCATGTATGTTACAGCTGTAATTTTTCAAATCCTACCCAAACTGTTTTTTTCATATGTGGCATGGAATGGCGTTGTAGCTGCACAGCATTCCATTTTAGGCGTGGATTTGACAAATTTTTGTACCAGTGTACATGAGGTGGTAATAAGATGACTATGCTGACAATTTGGTCATTGTCCTATAAATGGAAGCCAGGGGCCAAGAGAGCTCCATGTTTTCACACCTACATACATATCCACATCTAAGGGTCTGGCCCACTGGCACAGAGGCAGTGCATCTGTCTGCAAGGCTGATGACCTGGGTTCGGAAATGGATTCAGGACATCAGAGGGCTGGCCGTGGGGGGAGGAATGAGTGACCTAGGGACTGCTGTCCTTTTCCAGGGGGAAAAGGGTAGTGTGTCCAGCACATCATGGGCCCCCGGTGGAGGCTGAAGTGGATCCATTATGCCAATACTGTAATCTGTGGGTGCCAGGGTGGATAAAGGTCATTATTGCATGTCCCCCCCCCAGGTAGAGCTGCAAACTTGATCTCAACCTTGAGTGTGAAGCCCCACTCCACTGCTTCCCCCACTGTCAATAGTGTTCACCAGGTTAGGATCCACTCCCATGGCCCCACCTTGGGGGGGTAAGCCATGAAATGTTACCGTGAACCATGGGCAAGGGCACCCACTCAGTGGCCCCACCCAGGGTAAGCCTGGGACTTAGCTCCCTTTGGAGAGTGGGGTGCTGGGGACAAAAAGAAAATACATATCCATACCTATGGATGCCAGGTCCCAGAGGGACCTGTGCTCCCAAAGACAAATAAGGATATTATTATATTATCTGTAAGAAAATTCATTGCAAAAAAATGTTGTTAATGCATCAGTAGGGTTCTTAATAAAGTGGCAAAAGCAGGGAATGTGGTGTTGGGTTTCCAACCCAAACACTCCACCCGGACCTTGCAGACACTGACAGGTGTCAGCCCTAACATTAATTGCATTCCCCTATGCTATGCCCATCTCAGCTTATTTAATTATGGAATGGGGTGAGTGTTGGGTCCAATGACCCCAAGGCACACCCCAACATCTGCCAGTGTCTGCAGGGTGGGGTGGGGTGATAGGGTTGAAACCCTCACACCACATTTCCTGCTTTTGTTGCTTTACTAAGAACCCTAACTGATGCATTACTATAGTTTTTGCAAGATATATATGTATACACACACACACACACACACACTAAGCATGCTGCTTAAGGAACCTAGATAAAATGCTATCCCAGCTGATGACGAACCTGACTCATAAGATAGAAATTTTATCTTATGAATCGGGTTTGTCATACCAGCTATCTCCACATTCCAGTACATCATAATGACACTGCACTAATGCTGACCTATGCTACAGCAAACCTGTGTCTTCAGACACGACAGTAAAAAAAAAAAAAAGAAAAATGAATGACACATAGCATTTTGAATACAATACATGAAACCGATCCTCTCAGACAGAGATCAGTTGTCAACATGCTCATTGTATAAACTAGACATGGTATGGGTATGTGTGTCATACCATTTTTATCTTCATTCAAGATCTGTGACCTCTTAATCCCCCACTCATGGCTGTGCTGTGATCAAGAGGTCAGACATCTCTCATGAAGATACAAATTGTATGACATGCTCACTCATACCATATCCCCTATATATACCTTATTTCTCCTTACCTCTCCACTAAAATTACTAGTTTCTCTTTATAGATAATTCCTGAAGACCTGTTTTTGAAACATTGATTCTATTCCTATTTTCTATGCTTAGCATGCATTTAAAATTTATTTTTGTTTGTTTTCAGCCCACACCAGCACTGTGATTTTTCACTCAAGCTAGTCTGTTTACTTTTTTCATTTTGTAACTCAAAAATCGAACAAATTAAATATTTAATTTATTTTTAACTCAATCCTCATTCCTTCCTCCCCACACCTATTGTTATCTCAAGGTTAGTTTCAATTTATGGTTTTATTTAATGTTATTAGTTCTTAATGGCACTCATCAGTAGATTATAGTATTTTATAGATTTATGTTTTTAATCTAGTTTAGTTCATATGATATGCTATTTGTTTGCTCATTACATAAATATTATACTCTGTATTGAGTGTTTTGTTGAATTTTTAAGGTAATGCTTTTGTAACAGTAACCCCCATGGGGCTTACCTTTTTTGCCCATTCAGCCTTTGCTCCTGTCTGCCTCCAGATGCCTGCGGATGTCCCTGATCTGTACCCCATTTTCACTGCCACGGTCTGAGTCCAGGAATTGCCCCGCAGAGTCCCCATGTGCCCCAATTTGTGTTTTGCCCTCATTAAGGCAGTCAGAGAGTTACAGAGCCACCAACCATTTTCCCTTAATTTTCAAGGCTGGCCAATGAGCTCACACATGTACAAAAGTATGGTCAGACTCCTTACTGTGATCGCAGTCAAGGAATGGTTTTCAGGTGGTCCCCGCCTCACCTGGGGCTGACTGTGGACTGGTGACCATGTTGGGATCCAGGAGAAGTCCACTGTATTCAGTGAATGAGGAGCGCTGTGAGTGCTACAAGTCCAGGGCTCATGAATATTAATGACGAGCACCTCAGGAGCCTATAAATATTAATATGGTGACTGCAATTGCCACAAGGGACTGCATATTGTGTTTGTGAGCTTGCGAGAGCTACAGTGATCAGTTGCTGCCAAGTACAGTGTCTGCGTTTGAGAGAAATTGTCAAGTTCAGCTTTGCCAACAAGTAAAGTCTGCAAGATGGTAGGGAGCCCAGCCTCAAGCTCCGCCCGTGTTCAAGTTGTTTCCAAAATGGTAGTGAGCCAGACCTCAATCTCACACTAGTGCATGTGTGTTCAGTGTTGTAAGGAGTTCAGACTCAAGTGTCTGGCATTGTACACAAGATGCAGCTAAGCTCCTAATTTGTTGAAACAGACAGAGAGTCTGGATCCCCTGGCCTTAGGGGAAGCAGTGCCCATCCATTGAAAGCAAGCCTGAAAGAGCATTGGTGACATGCTGGCACTTGCTTGAATTGATAATGATTTCTGCAAGCTATAAATGCAGTAAACGATGCTAACAGACAAATGTGCTGAATGCAACATACTGTAACTGTCCTTGGATTGACCTGGGGCACAGCCTGGCTGCATGCCACCTTGGCACTGCCATATGCACTCCCTGATGGGTATGTCAGATGTGGGAGCCTGAGTTGTGTTGGCCCTGGTCCCAGCCTGGTCTGTCCAGTGAGTGATTCCAGCCCAGAGAGGAGTCCCACAAAGAAGTTAAAGTGTTGTTCCACCTGCAAAAGCAATAAAATCTCTCTGCAGTCAGAAAGGGGTTACCTGTCTGTAAGCCTTTGCTAGCAGTTTAGCATCCGGAGATAGAGCCCGCTTGTTGAAAGCACTTGATCCTGCCTTGCATAGAGTCATAGACCAATGATAACTACCAACTGTAAGTATATAGGGTCCAGCCCTGTACCAAGAAAAGGGACTTGTAAATAAAGTGTTTCCCAAGTTTGTAGTCTTCCAGTAATGCATACTTAAAAGTAAAATGCAAGTCATACCTGTTTCTTTTAAGGACCCCAATTAGCCAGCCAACGTACAGCTGCGCTGATCATCAGGCCTGCACCATTAAGAACTTTAGTTACTGGGTACCCAGGTTTATGTGTGAGATTGCGGGGTCTTATACAGTTTAAGGACTAGTACCAGTGCGGGTATTTGCTGCTGTTGTCTAACAACTGTGGTTATTTCCTGATTACAGATAGCCAGATAGATAGCCAGAGATCTGACTATCTCATAGGTTGGTGGATGGCCACAGTGTTTTATGCTAAAAGGAAAGTTGCCAAGTGGTTATGTGATGTATGCTATGCAAATCCAAGCTAAACCAATTACCTAAATTCTACTGTGAATATTATACATAGCCTAACCTTTATTCCAGTTCACCCTTCCTAACCCTCCCATATAAATAGTTTGATGTTTTTGCATGTACTTTTCTCATTATCTTATTATTATTATTATTATTATTATTATTATTATTATTATTGTTAGTGTGCCATTAATTACAAGACTCCATAAATATCGGTTTTGGTTACTGGGTCATGCTTGGGGTTGCATTGTGATAATGTGAGGCGGATAGCTTCCCAGAGGGTTGGACCAGGTTTAATCTAGCCCACTAAAAGTATACTACTGGGAGAAGGCACTGTGCTATTTTATTAACTTGGGAAACAACCAGTTCTAAGCCAAAATAGGAACCTAGATCCCTCAACCTTGTTAGTGGCCACCTAGGCAGGGGTAGTAGCCCTTGGTATAATGGTACTAGGGTTACATAACTCTTCATAAAACAATATTTTAAAAAGAAACCTGACAGGGTTAATAGGCACTGCAGGGGACTGATGTCCTTAGCCTATCCACCAATAACCAATTACCATCTCATTTCTTTCTAGCAGGAGGAGTTGCAGTTTTGAGGCAGAAAGTGAATGCAGAAAGTGCAGGAATCTGGACCAGCTACATAGATACACAGACAGTGTCGGCAGATAAGGGCCTATGGCCCACCCAGTCTGCCCATTTGAGCTTGTAAGTTCAGTTTATGTTTTCCTAGAAGTCTGTTGCCCCTTACCCCTGACCTCCAGAATTCCTTTATGTCTATCCCATGCATTCTTAAACTCGTGATTGTTTCAGCCCCACCACTTCCTCTGGCAGGGTGTTCCACTTGTCCACCACCCGCTCTGTGAAGAAATTCTTCCTCATGTTTCCTCCGAATCGCCCTCCCTCCAGCTTCATCCCATGCCTCTAGTTCTGGAACATCTTTTTCGCTTAAAATAGTGTATTCCTGCACCCTGTTCCTCCCTGTGAGATACTTGTATGTCTCTATCATATCCCTCTCTCCTCTCTCCTCCAGGGAGTACATGTTCAGTTCTTCAACCTGTCTTCATAGGACTTGTGATGCAATCCATGCACCATCTTTGTTGCCCTCCTCTGAACCTTTCTACCCTGTCTATGTCCTTACGTAGGTATGGTCTCCAGAACTGTACACTGTACTCCAGGTGGGGCCTCACTAGTGTCTTGTATAGCGGAATTATGACCTCCTTTTCCTGCTGGTGATGCCCCTGCCTATACATCCCAGCATCCTATTTGCTTTACCTGCTGCCTTGTCACAATGTTTCCTACCTTGAGGTCATCAGAGATGATAACCCCTAGATTCCTTTCCTGCTTGGTGCATGCTATATCCTCACCCCCACCTGATATATTGTGCCAGGGTTTTGTGCCCCATATGCATTATCTTGCACTTCTTTGCATTGAATTTCAACTGCCAAACCCTGACCATTCTTCAAGTTTCTGCAGGTCCCTTCTCATTCTGTCTACACCCTCTGGTGTGTCTACTCTGTTACAGAGCTTTGTGTCATCAGCGAACAGTGAAATTCTGCCTTCTAGGTTCTGTGCAATGTCACTGATGAAGATGTTGAATAGGACCGTCCCAGCACTGATCCCTGTGGTACCCCACTGGTCACTCTTCCTCTGTGGAGTGACAGCCATTTACCACCACCCTCTGTGTCCTGCCACCCAGCCAGTTACCTACCCACCACACTACTGTCCTGCCCACACCCATATTCCCCAGTTTGTGTAATAGTCTTCTATGTGGCACAGTGTCAAAGGCCTTGCTGAAGTCCAGATAGGCCATGTCCACTGCCCTCCCTGATCCACCTCCCTAGTCACCCAGTCAAAAAATTCAACGAGGTTGGTCTGACATGACCTCCCCCTGGTGAAACCATGCTGCCTTGGGTCCTGTAGTCCATTGACAACCAGATGTTCCACCAATCTCTCCTTCAGTAGTGCTTCCATGATCTTCCCCACTACCGAGGTGAGGCTGACTGGTCTGTAGTTCCCTGCTTCCTCTTTGTTCCCGCTTTTGTATAAGGGGACTACATCTGCTGTCCTCCAGTCTTTGGGTACCTCCCCTGTTTCCAGTGATCGGCTAAACAGGATAGCCAGAGGTTCAGCCACCACCTCTCTTAGTTCTTTAAGGACCTAGGTGCACCCCATCTGGCCCCATTGTCTATCAACTCTGTACTTCCAGTTCCTTCAGGACCCTTTCTCATGTAAAGGGACTTGTGTCCATTTCTGCACCATTCTCACCCATTACCCTCCTCTTCCTCAGTAAAGACTGAGCAGAAATACCTGTTCAATATGTCGGCTTTACTGTTGTCATCCTCCATGTGGCCCCCATCCTCCTCCTTCAGTTTCACTATCCCTACCTTTGTCTTTCTTTTTTCACTTATGTACCTGTAAAAGGTTTTGTCCCCTCTAACCACTGATTTTGCAATGTGTTCTTCTGTCTGAGCTTTGGCTTCCTTACTGACCTCCATGCCTCCTTGCTTCTCCTGGTACTTCTCCCATCCCTTCTGCCTGTGTCTTTTTGTATTGCCTGAATGCAATCTTTTGGCTTTCACTTTCTTTGCTACCTCTTTGGAAAACCATAATGGTCTCCTCTTCCTTTTCCTCTTGCTAACCTGCTTAATGCATAATTCTGTTGTTCTTGTAATCCCCATTTTAAATACTGCCCACTGTTCCTCAACCCCTGATTCCTGTCCCATTCCCCTTAATGCCTCTTTCAAGTATCTCCCCATTTTCCCAAAGTCTGCCCCCCTAAAATCCAGGATACAGGTTTTTGTGTGGTTTGGTTCTGCTCTTTCTGTGATTTCAGTTGGCAGATTAGCTGGCCCTGGAAATGAGATGGTACTTCTGGGACCTGGATTCAGTTCCCTGTTAGGCTGCATAATTTAATAACACAGGCATTGCTGGCACAGAAAGATCAAGGTGGGATTTTCAGGGGGGGCAAGCACTGGGGAGCGCATGCTTGCTTTTGCTCCTTCTGTTGTATGTGGATACCTGTTTGTACTTGTGGTCCGCCTGACTTTAATAAATTTATTTTGGCATTTAGCACTACGCCTCGGACCAGAATTCTTCTAATTACATACAGGTTTGGAGTGCTAAGCAGGCTGTTTGGATTTTGTTAGGCTGGCTACCCTGTTCATACTCAGCACCGCCTCACTTAGCTTTGATCGCAGCATATACGCTTTGAATTGTCTGCACTTGTGTGCTGCATGCGTCGAGACACATCCAGATGTATGTGTTCTATTTACAGACATCTGGACATATCCCTGGTAATTCCCCAGTCTAATGCAATTTCTGCTGCAATTAGTGCGACTAGGCCCATTTTTCAGATGAAACTGTGACATTCCATCCCAGGAGTTAGACCATCTTTTGTGTGGAATTTTGCACTCTAGTCCAAAAAATGAACATGAGTGACTTAAAAATCTCATCCCAAGTGTCCACTCAGTCTGCCCAAAAAAGATTCCTAACTCATCAGCTGACCTAGTACCTTGAATGGGTGTGTACCCCAACCCCCCTCCTGAGTTCGTCACCTCCCTAGCATCTCCTCATGGAGCTATCAGTCCCTTAACCCTGTCCCAGCCAAGTTTGAACCCATGTACAGTCCTCACCCTGTCTCTTCCACTGGTAATCTCTTCCACAGCTCCACCACCCTCTGGGTGAAGTAGAACTTGCTCATGTCCCTCCTAAGGTTTCCACTGACCAGCCTCTATTCATGTCCCCTTGTAACTGAATTCTTGTTGATTAGAATTTCACTGTTCTTGCTATTACTTCCCCTCAGGAACTTGTACATCTCTGTCATATCACCCTTCTGGCCACCAGTTTCTTTCTCACTGCACTTTGTATTTCAAATGATTTGCAGTGGCTAAATCTCCACCACTAATTTAGTGATTACTATCTCATTTGTTCTCAATTGCAGGATAAGCAGTCTGCAAAAGAAAGTAACTACTCAAAACTCAGGCTTCTGGCACTAATAGCACAGTTAGTAAAGCACTTCATAAAATGGCAAGGATAAATTAAGAGACCTCATTCAACAGCCATCACGTGTCTGTGCATTAAAATAATAACAATGCACAGTCAGAATCCAGAACTCATTTTGGAGACTTGTAAACCTCATTACTTGCAGTGAGCCAGTTTATAAGCATCATGAGCCACTCTGAGGTGTGCATTAAAGAATTAACAATGTACTTCCCACAGGCATAAGGATACTCAGTCTTCAGCCTCATGACTTACTGCACCCTACGGGGCATGCATCATTAATCCTTTAATGCACACCCCATTGTGGCTTATTGCTTAATGAGAGCTACTGTACTGGGGGGCATGGGTTTGATTCCCAGTATGATTATATCATTTCGCCTGCATTACAATTTGTGCTTACGCTGCTATTCACATTTAAGATGGGCAGAAAGTCTGAAAGAAACTCACCCTTGAACATGCCTGGCATTCAGAGTGGTTCAGAATGTGGAATTCTGCTAGTGGAATTCTTGTAAAATTATTTTCTGATTCCAAAATATTTTTTTAATTCCTTTTTTATTCAATGGATTTCTGACCTTTTTCTGTATAAACTGTGGAATAATAGTCTGTGGGTTATTTAATCTGAAAATTATTATTCCGCACTTTGCAGGAAATAAGTCTGCAGTTTATGTAAATGGCTCAATACTAGTTCTTGCTTCATATAAACTTTGGATTTCTAATCTGCACTTTTGGAAAAAATTCTGGTTCTTGAATCTCAGAATTCTGCTTCCAATGGAATTCTGCAGCATTAGTTGGAATTTTGAAAAATCTAGTAGAATTCCAGGGGAACCAGAATTTAAAAATCTGGCACAACTCTAGTTCTTTCTACCAATGAATGTGCGAGAAGACTCTCATGTAGCCACAAGAAACTATCCAAACATCCATTGAACATATGCGTAAAATTTCTTTTTCAGATTGGATCATACTTTGGTGGTGAGTTATGTACGGTGGATTTGGATGGCAATACAGACACAGACCTCCTTCTGATTGGGGCACCACTTTACCATAGGGAAGGATGGGGAGGACTTGTGCAGGTCTGCCATATAACTAGCCAGGTATGTCACAAAAACCTAAAAAGAACAATATAATGCAGTGCCTTGGGGTTCAGGTGCAGAGCTGTGATCCTGAATGCCCAGATCTGACTCACATCAGAACCCACTACACAATGTGGCCTTAGGCGGCAGTGCCCTGTTAGTTTGCAAAAAATGACATTATGGAACACATTCAAACAAAGGAGAGAAAGAAGTAAGTGCTTCAGCTGGGACTTGAGCCCAGGCAGCCCAAAATACAGTTCTGTTCACGCTACCCAGCTCCGCCACCAAGGCAGCTTGAACCTGGGCTGTCCCAGAGCACACATTACTCTTTCTCCAATGCACAGCCTGGTGCTGCAGGAATAATTACCACATTTTCAATTACATGGGTGTGGTGTACATATTTATGGAACACATACAAACAGAGGAGTGCAGTGTACATATTTATGGAAGAGTAATGTGTTTTCTGGGCCAGTCCAGGTTCCAGTTGCCTTGGTGGTGCAGTTGGTTAGCACAACCAAACGGTATTCTGGGTGGCTGGGGTTCAAGTCCCAGCTGAGGTACTTACTTTTTTCTCCTCTATTTGTATGTGTGTTCTATAAATATGTACATCGACCCATGTAATTGAAAAATACTTTATATAGTTTTTTTTAAATACTGTATTTTGGGTGAAGACATTAGTACCATATGTCTCTGATTAGAAAAAGCAGCTTCTGTTATACCGTACTTTGTGTTATTTTTTTTTTTGCTGCTGCTTGTAATCAAAGGTGGCCAGTATTTGAGGATGGCTTATACTCTCCAAAACACACTACTGCTGCCCCAGTTACTCTATGCCTGTATGGAATCATGTCAGTTTGTCTCCTTACACTGTTTCATCCTGAACTCTCTCAAAAGCAACACAATGTGACTAAGGTAACCTCAACGAGCAACACACCGATTTGCAAAATACTGTGCTCCCAGTAGCTTGTGTGGCATGTTACCAGCTGTCTCTTTACACCACTCCCATCCCAAGAAAACCAGTATAAAGGAGGTCTCTGTATAAAGTATAAAGGTTCTAGTACAATTTGTTCTGGTGCATCCCTTTCGTCGACATCCGATAGTGAAACAGGAAAAGACCATTACGGTGACATTCACGGTAATGGTCCTTTATCCATGTTTTGCCTTCCCCCAGTGTTCTGCCCCCTCCCCGGACCAACTCCAACCTGGAGTTGGATGGGGGGTGTAGGGGGCAAAGCCCCCCACAGAAAACACCCGTAGAACAGGCGGCACAATACCTGCATCAGTATTGTGCCGTCGATGTGGGGGAGGTCGGCATTGTTGCTGACGAGAAAACTTGGTGCTTCCAATTTGTTCCAATCCAAAAGCAAAACAATGCCTGACAGCATCAACATCAGCTACCCCACTTGGTGTGGCATGGTACTGACTGTCTCCCTATACCACTCCAACCCAATCCAGAGCAAAGCAGTGTAGTAGATCTAACAAGAAAACATTTCAATGCACTCCAGGAAGCTAACAGGAAACAATTCCAATGTCATGTCATGTTGTATTGTGTGTGTTATGTCATGTCATGTCAGGTGTTCAGAGCAGTCAGCATTGTGATTGAGTCAACATCACCACTTGACCGCATTAAATTCCTATTTAATATACAGATCAGTAGAGAGAGTTGAGAAAAGTACAGTCAGGACTCTGTGTCCTGCAGAATCCAAAATGGTAATGGCAGCCATGTAAATCCCTGACCGCTCATACATCATTGCTGAGCACCTGCACAGAGAACAAGAGAGGGGGAGAGAGAGAGGGTCATTCAATCCACAGCTGCTGCAATTGTGTGTGTATGTGTGTGTGACTCTTTCTCTGTCTAGAAGATACTGATTTAAAAGATGGCTGTAAAGGCATGGATGTTGGAGGTCACAGCTGTCCACATATAGGCATCAAAATTAAATAGCAGATGTCCCATACAACTGCTGACAGTGGTGTCCATACACAGTGCTTTCATTAGTGCACAGGCAGCATAACACACACACACACACACACACACACACACACACACACACACACACACACACACACAGAGTCAGTGTCAGTCAGACTGTGAATGATAGAGCAGAGAGCATTCCTGAGAATCGGGGAACATATCTGCCCATTGGAAGAAAGGCACTCAACACAGCATGTGCATCTGGCAGTCCTCCTTCCACCTGCACAGTACTCAATGAGTTTGACCAAGCAGAGGTTACACAGGGACATGCTGTTTGGCAGTGTTGTACTGCTTCTGTCTGTCCTTGTTGGGGAGGATTATTGAGCAGCAGACATGTCACACAAGGAATGCAGTCATCTGGACAGAAGGTAGCGCCCAGAATATTGATTGCAAGCATCCTTTCAAGAGGAGGTACTTATGTCGAGGTCACAGCTGTCCACCGATAGGCATCAGCACAGCAGAAGTCCCATACAGCTGCTGACAGTGGTGTCTATGCATGATGCTTTCATCAGTGTGTATGCAGCATAGGAAACACACACACAGTCAGTATCAGAGGCAGAGTTTTGATAACAGACTAGAGGGCATTCCTGACAATTGGGAACATATCTGCCCATTGAAAGAATGGCACCTGAGACAGCACAGCTGCCCAGCAGTCCTCCTCCCACCTGCACAGTACCGATTGAGTCAGTTGTCAGTAGGTGATCAGCACTCCTTATAACCCAGTGTAAGAGTGATTCACTGAAAGTCATCAAAGTGTATACATCTCCCTCTGAAAGCCCACATAAATCTGTATGTGGTTTATTTTGCTGGGGGGGATTAGACACATGCCATTCACATAGCAAGCATATGTGTGAGACACAGTAGTGCATGCGTGGCATTTGTGTATGGAAAACAGCCATGCAGTGTGCTTTTCTTCTGAGGGACTACTTTGCTATGCCTCAGGATACAGTCCCTTTTTCCACGTTTCCACAGCGGGAAAAGTAGTTTCTCTGATCCTAATCTGACTTTTTTGACAACCCATGTTATAAGTACAATAGCCCACAACATGTTATGGGGTTATAGACATTTAATGCATGCCTGGGGTGCTTTGTTGACACTCTGCCTGCAGCCTTATGCCTCACAAGACATCCCAGGTGTGCATTAAATGCCTATAACCCCATACCCTGTCATGGGTTATGGCTAAATTACATTACGTTATGTTATGTTATCTTAGCAGCGCTCATCTTCTCACTACCTCTAGGCACCACGTGGTCAGGTTTTGTTGTATTTAGTAAGACATTATTTTTTTATATTTACATTTTACAGACTATCACAGCATTAATTATTATTAAAAGGGAGCAGTCGGGACTACTTGAGTGGGGTTGGTCCCAATGTTCAGTTTGTGGACAAAAAGATTTGGGTTTAGTTACCATTTACTGTAGTGTAGTAGATTATATCAATTTTGGTTTACTTACTGTTCACTGTAGTGTAGTAGATTATATTGATTTTGGTTTACTTACTGTATACTGTAGTGCAGTAGATTATATTGATTTTGGTTTACTTACTGTTCACTGCAGTATAGTAGATTATATCAGACTCATTTTGCTTAGTTGTAAGCTGATATCTTTGACAACATATCATAGAATCCCCTGCAGTTGATGCAGCAGAAGGGAGCAGTGGGAGATTCAGTAGCCTGCAGGGCAATCAGATGTTTTCCAGGCCTGCTTTTATCCAGTGGCTATGTACAGTCCTGTGTAGTGATACATAGTCCATGAGGACAGCAGGACCAGCAAACAAATGGTCAGAACTTATTTAAAGTCTAGCCAGCTCAGTGGCACCGAGGGTTCAGGCACTGGGTGCCACACCCTCACACTACACTGGCGACCCAGGTTCAGGAATGAGCTCGGGTCATTGGGGGTTGGCTGGGGGAGGAGGACTGAGCATCCCAGGTACTGTCCTCCTCCTCCTCCATGGAGGTTGGGGAGGATGTCAGCCATATGCTGGCTCCTAGCAGTGGCTGGTGGCTAGGGTGAGTCACGGAGCAAGAAAGGGTCAGCATGGCAGATGTCTGATGGGCAGTGCATGGGCTCCGTAATACTGAGTCATTGGCATCATTGCACACCCATGCTGTGTGGGGACTTGGGAGCTAAGCTACCTGCTGAATCCTTTGGCGCATGAAGGTAGGCCTGGTGTTGCACCAGTCACTCCTAGGAGCTCTCTCTGGTCCTGACCTCTTGGCCTTCCATGACTGGGAATCACATGTGGTCTAGACAGAGGGTGAAGAGGAGGAGGTAGTAGCTTGGGCATAGAGTCAGATGCAGGAGCCGCTAGCCACACCACATATGGGGAACCATAGAACACCCCAGCCAAGGAGATGAGGCTAAAAGAAATAAACAAAAAAATAATTTTTAAATTTAACATGTGCTGCAGGCTATGCTGCTTATTGCTGTGATGTCAGCAGGGATTCTGGAGATGTATAGTAACAGAAGATGTCAGCCTAGAATTAGACAAAATGTGTCTGATACCACCTACTATAGCACAGTAAGCAGTAAGTAAACTAAGATGTTTTTGCACACAAAGTCCATACTGGGAGAAACCCCACACCTGAGTATGGGAGCCCTTCATGGTGACTGTTCCCTTAAGTACAAAAACAGTATAATTTATTTAATTTCCCCAATAGCAGTGCTGTGCTTGTGCAGTATATTGACAGGGGGTGGGGGTGGGTCTGCCATCTAGGCTGTAACAACAGCCATAGATCTTCAACTGGAAGCCACAATTTGTATTCAAGTGTGGCTTCAATACAAATGAAGTTTTAGGTGCAGCTTCTAAAATGAGTGGGCTACTATTTGAGGACTGATTCTAATAAAAGATCGGTATTTCCAATTCAATCCATCTTTTTTTATAAAGCACAGATTCAGAATAGTTTTGAGTGCTGTATAGGGTTGAAACAATGTGCACAAATTTAAATCCATCTGAGTAAATCATAATAAACAAAACATAGGTCCAGATATTCAAAAGTGTGTCTGGCAATGGCGCAAGTGGTTGCTCCATGCAACTGAGTTGCACTGGAGCAACAAAGGGATATATTCAAAAGAGACATGTCATGGCACATCTCATCTGAATATATCAAAAAATGCTCGCGACACAAATACAGTGTGCCGGCACATCCCCCAGACAGGTGTGAATACCAGGAATGGGAAATGCTCCAGTACATCAGAGATACGCCGTGCGCAAATTCCTGATATTAAGACACAAATATGCAGATGGCGCCATCATGCATGTAAGGTGTAAATAGGGTCATTTGCATGTCATTTTGGCCACATTTGCATGAATTGTACAGGGCTGGCAAGAAAAAAAAAATCTGGCATCCTGCACTGCATGCAGTGCTGTCACTGGAGGTCCGTGGTTCTCCGCCTGAACCCCCGA
Organism: Neoceratodus forsteri; assembly: GCA_016271365.2. Lineage (NCBI taxonomy): Eukaryota > Metazoa > Chordata > Ceratodontiformes > Ceratodontidae > Neoceratodus > Neoceratodus forsteri. The sequence continues at coordinate 265,921,505 of JADMNL010000026.1, forward strand.
TCGGACATGTAACAGTAAGATTTAACATTCCTGGTAGTCTAGTGGTACCCCCTCCCGCCTGTAACCCTAATTGCAGTAAAAAGATGAACATCATTCCCTGTGGTGCAGTGATACCCCCTCCTGCCCTTAACCCCGACTGCAGTAAAAGATAAGTGCCATTCCATGGTGGTCCAGTAGTAGCACCCTCCTACTCGTAATCCCTCCCTACTCATAATCCCAATCACAGTAAAAAAGTAGATTTCAAGTCCCTGGTGGTCCAGTGAGTACCCCACTCATTACAGATTTCAGCCCACCCAGCTTCCCCGGTCATCAGTTGTGAATGTCTATTACAGTATGTGGCAGCTGCAGAGGTATGTGGGTGGTTTTACTGCTCACCGATGACTCGAGGGGGGGAGCTGGATGGGCTGGGGATCCTATATGGGTGGGGGATTGGGAGTTCCACTGGACCACCAGGGAATGACTTTCATCTTTTTTATAGTGATCGGGATTATGGGCAGGGAGGAGGGTATCTCTGGACCACCAGAGATTTTAAATGTTACTTTTTGATGGTGATTGGGGTTATGGCAGGGAGGGGGGGATCCATTAGACTACCAGGGCATATGGTGGGTGATTGTGCATGGTGTTCAGGGGTTGCCACCATGGCTGATAGCAGCTGTGTTGCACCCCTGCACTACAGTGGCCCACCCGTGGATGGGTACCAGTTGAACCTTTTTATGGGCTCAACTTTGTGCCCATATATGCAGCACATTTCTGGGATGTGCGCAGATGTGCACACATTCTGAGCTCAATATTGGATGTGCCACATATGCATGGACATGCCCCCTGAAAATGCTCTGCATACATTAACTTTGCCCTGCGGTGCATTGGGAATTGCACAGTGCAATTACCCCTGTTGAATATAGCTCTGTGGCACATTTCTGGGATTGCACCAGTGCAACTCAGTTGTGCAAGGTGCAACTCCTTTGCATATGGCATATACATACCTGCATAACTGCATATACAGTTCCCCCTTATGCCTGACTACCAAACTGCTACTCGGTGTCTCGACACTGTGTCATAGCCCCTTTTGGAGCACCCCAAAAGAATGGTGACAGAGCAAGAAAAGGAGGACCAAAGACAGCCCCCTCTTCCAATCTCTTGCAGCCCTTATGACACTCCTATTCTTTCTACTACTCTGTAGTGGAAATGTGGAAATCAACCCAGGCCCCCCTGAGTGTATCACCTCACCAGCAGACCTAACCTCTATCAAAGGCCTCAGTTTTCTACATATTAATGCATGTAGCCTCCTGAAAAAACTTACACTGATACAAGGCTGGGTAGCCCATACCTTGCCAGACTTTCTCGTGGTATCTGAGACATGGCTCAAACCCACCACAGCAGATAAGGATGTTAATCTACCCAATTATCAGCTATTCAGAGTGGATCGCCTAACAAGGGGTGGTGGAGTAGCTATATATGTAAAGTCCAGTATACCTGTATCCTGCTTTACTGCAACCTTGATGCCCAAAGAATTCGAATGTATATTCCTCAAAGTATCTCTCCCTAATACAGCAGCTTTCCAGCTAGTAGGTTGCTACAGGTCCCCCTCTGCTGACCACAAGCTGTTATCCCACCTGGGGAATCTACTCAAACCAGGCTCTGAAGAAGTCATTATCCTAGGTGATCTGAATCTAAACTGGCTTTCCAAGGCAGCTGCACCTTGGTATCGTTCTGTGATACACATGGCTCACACAATTGATAAATGAGCCAACAAGAATAAACTCAAAGAATAGAAACAACAGCACACTACTTGATATCTTGCTGGTGAACAAACCCCATCTCTCCACACACACACTGGAGTGCTTTTCAATGATATAAGTGATCACTGCCTCATTACAGGAGTAAGATCTTCCAGCAAACCAACAACCCCAGCAAAATTTCTAATGAGGAGAGCCAAGAAAAACCTCAATATTGAAGGATATCTACATGATCTAGCTCACTCTCCAAGCTGGCAAGAGTTTTATCTTGCACACTGTGTGGAAAAAGCACATCAGGTGCTAAACAGCATAATACTAAATGCCCTTAATACCCATGCCCCAATCACTAGTATCCGAATAAAAAACAAATCTTGCCGCTGGTTTTCAGCTGACCTCAAATCTGCACTGTTGGAGAGAGACAAATTATGGAAGATGGCAAGAAAAACCAAGAACCCAAATGACTGGGTGTTATTTATGAAAGCCAGGAATAGCTGCACTAAGAAAGTAAGGGATGCAAAGGCTGCCTTTACCTGGCTTGAGCTTGACTCCTCCTATCACAATCCTGCTAGGTTCTGGGGCACCATCAAGGGTATTGTAGGGCAGGATTCTGGCACCTCTCTACCAACTCAATTGCACCACAAGAATGGTTCTATCTCTGGCAAAATGGAAGTTCTGGATGCCTTCAATAACCACTTCACAACTGCTGGCCTTGCCTTTGACACCTCTCCAGCTAATCTGCTGGATGCACAACTAAGCTCCCAGTACACTGGTGCCCAGAGAGCTGATTCTTCCTTCTCCTTCAAACCCATCCTGTTGAAGCAAGTAGAAGATCTTTTATGGCAGTTGGATATAAAAAAGTGCAGGGGCAGACTCTCTTGACCCCTACTTTCTAAAGATTGCATTTCATGTACCTGCAGTTCCCCTAACACATCTCTTTAACCTATCTTTAACCTCTGGTTCCATTCCGACAGAGTGGAAGACAGCTCAAGTGGTTCCCCTTCTAAAATCAGGGGACCCTATGGATCTTAATAACTACAGGCCCATTTCCATTCTTCCAATGCTATCCAAGATGCTAGAGAAAATAGTGAGCATCCAGCTAAGACAGCATCTTGATGATGCTAACCTCTTGAATCCAGCTCAATCTGGGTTTAGGGCCAAGCACAGCACTATCTCTGCACTGGCCAAAGTTACAAATGACTGGCAAACCGAATTAGATAAAAAGAATAGTGTCTGTGCAGTATTTCTTGACCTAAGTAAGGCATTCGACACTGTGACTATGAGCTGCTACTCTTCCTTGCATTCCATTGGCCTAGATCCACCCTCCTTAAATGGTTCAGGTGTTACTTTATGGATAAGTCACAGCAGGTAAAAGCTGAAGGTGATCTATCCCTTTAAAACCACTGTTAAGAGAAGTTCCACAAGGATCTATCCTGGGCCCTATCCTTTTGCCATCTACATTAATAATATTGATTCAAATCTCACCAAAGCCACTGTCCACCTTTTGCTGATGACAATGTTTTGTGTGTCAGCAACCCATCACCTGCAGTTGCCTGTGAAATCTTACAGGCAGAATTCTCCTTGCTGCAATATCAACTACTTGAGGAAAAGCTTCTTTTAAATGCAAAAACCCAAAAGCAATTCTTTTCTCCAATCAAAGCTCCACCAGCACCTCCCCACTAAGCAGTCTCCCCAGCTATGCACTATCCTTGGAGAAAATCTGGAGTATGTAGAAAATTCAAATACTTAGGTGTGTGGATTGATAACAGACTACTTCACAAATCATATTGAAGAACTGCTGAAAAAAACTTTGCCAAAGGCTTGGCCTATTCTATAGAAAAACACTTCCTAACAAGAGACTCAAAGATGAGGCTAGTCCAGGCCACTTTTCTTTCAGTTGTTGACTATGCAGACTTCCTTTATAGTCACTGCCCCTTCTCCTACCTAAGCAAGCTGGATACCCTATACCATAGAGCAATAAGATTCATAACAGATCTTCCAGCTAACACTCATCATTGCTCTCTCTCTATGCTGCAGTTGGATGGGTTTCTACATCTCAGAAGGAACAGAAATGCAGCACTATGGATCTACAGAGCTTTGTCTAAAAACTTCCAAACTATATTCTAGACTGCTTCACCCAGGCCATAGCTAGCTGTTATGCCCTAAGAAGCAACAACCTCATCATGCTCAAAATTCTAAAGTCAACACCGCCAGGGAGGGCGGCAATCAGCTATTCTCTAGCTATGGCTTGGAATACTCTACAGAAATCCCTAAAGCTGTCCGATCTTATACCTATAGCATCCTTTAAACAGCTTTGCACAAGTTGTTTCGCAGAGAAATGCAACTGCTACCACAAGAGCTAGACTTGCCATTTCACAACCCCCCCTTCCAGACAGCCACCATATATGGCACATTTTTGCTCCACAGTTCTCCCTCCCAGGCAGCCACCTTTTTATAATACCCCAGTTCCATTTAATTCTACCTAACTACCTACTACCTACCTAATCCTTCTCCCACTAATCACTGGCCCTTACATCATTCCCAAATGCTCCCCATTCAGCCTAGTATTACATTATGCTGTGTGTATGCCTGACTCCTCTATTGGGATATGTATATATTTTATCTTTGTATAATTTTCCTATAACCTACCTTGTCATGTATGTCCTAACCAACTTCTCACCTTCATCAGTGCATTACAAGTGTGTTTTCTGTATCTGTTATGCATATATAAGGGCATTGATGTATCTGTTGTGTACCAACTATCGAACCTTGACCTTATCAGGTCCATCTTGTAAATGAGCCTTGCTCAATGATGCTCACCTGAATAAATAAAGATTTGATTGATTGATTGATTGATTGATATGGAGGCCCAGGTATACGTAATACAAAAACACCACAGTGCAATAAACACTAAAAAGAAATCTTGAGACAAAAACCTGTCAAACAATTTAAAATCACAAACATTGAAAGGCATGAAAAAAGCCAAGTTTTCAGGGCAGATTTAAAACAAACTTTTTTTTGTATTATTTGATTCAGTTTCAAGAATGAGATGCATTTTGTTCAGTGTGGTGTACAGTAATCCATACATTTGCAGATGATGTCGTAATATAGTAGCCATGTTACTCCTGTGGTACAATGTCATATAATCGAATATAGGGGTGTGCAAGTAATGACTATCATTTTCCTAATACCACAAATAATGTGCTATTCATTATTCGGATCCCGAATAATGAATAGTAGCACTATTCTTGCCCTGCTATTTGGAAAATGCTATTAAAAAAAAAAAAGAAAAAGAAACAGTCCCCCCACACTCCTCCCTAGCCCAAATCACTAAATCCAGGGCCCCCAAGTCATAAAATCCCTGGGGTCAATGCCCCCGTCCACCAGACAATTGCAGTCCCAATGTTAAAAACAAACATTTAAATAATTTTCCCTCCCTGGTGTCTAGTGAACCCCCCACCCCACCTCAACGATTGCCAGCCCCAACATAAATAAACTTATATATATATATATATATATATATATATATATATATATATATATCTCTTCAGTCCCTGATGCCTAGTGGACAACCCCTCCCGATAGCCAGCCCCCAAAATATATCTTAATTCCCTGGGGTCCCACCCCATCAGGCAATCCCACACCACTCACCCCTAGCCCCAACCCTGAGTGGGCCACTGTTACAGCCCTCCACTCACCTCTGCAGTCAGCATTCCAACTAAGCTAATGATGAGTGAGCACATGCAAGCACGCGCACATTCATTTAGTCACGTAGTTCACAGTCAACATTTTCCAGGGGACTAGAGGAGGAAGAATGGCTGCTCTGGTTGCTGGTGGGGGGGCAGGATATGGGGGAATGACACTGTGGTCCCCATGGTCCACAATGCCATTCCTCCATCCTGCACTTCCTCTCTTTATAGGCACTGAATAGCCACCCTCTCTTCTCTAGGCCTCTGGAAACATCCTCACGATACAAGCTAGGTGACTGAACAGGGTGGTGTGGGATTGCCTGATGGCATGGGGGGGTGGGGAGTCCACCAGACACCAAGGAATTAAGATATATTTTTATTTATATTAGGGCTGGCAATTGGCAGGGGTGGGTGGGGTCTACTAGACACCAGAGATTGAAGATATATTTTTTTATGGTTGCTTGTGCACATGCATGTAACAGCTTGCTAGAGTAGCAGATTGTGGAGGTGCAGTCCTGTTGTGACCAATGCTCCTACTGCTTTGTGGGGCTTGTTTCTGTGGCACCAGTAAATGAGCATGCTGTCCATGACAGCAGTGCAAACGTACCATCAACTTGAAACATTTTTGCCGCTGCAAAGAGGGAGCACCCCTCATTGCAGGGCATGTCTTATCTGGTGTTACATTTCATTAAATATGGCAGCGACGGCTGCTGCCATCCACCTCGAGTCCCCAGAAGGCTGATGTAGGGGTGCCCAATCCCCCTGTCAGCATGCCCCTGCTCAGTTAATTTGCTGACAGGGGCCCAATCCCTGTCGGTATAATATCACCTATAAGAATTTATGTGCCAAGGGGTGCCCAATCCCCTCGACATCATGCCCCCCAAACACAGACCCCTTTTCCTTTTTGCTGACAGGGGTGCCCAATTCCTGTCAGTTCAGTCCCCTAAAAATATACACCGACGTAGATACTGGGAGCCCACTCATGTGCCAAATGTCCCATTAAAAAGAAAAATCTTCCTAATGCTTTTATTTTTGTTTACCTGTGAAAGAAAACACAGTCCCATGCTGTCTGTGGTGCCCCCTTCCCCAATCCACACCTGCCCTCTGTGCACCTGACCTTCCCACACCCCTTCACCCCATACTTACCTCCAGAGCTCATCGCGACGATCTTCGATTGTCAGGAAACACGTCTGCATCCTTCAAAGCAGACCGCGAACTGAAGAAATGCAGGTAAGCTGTATAATTCAACTTAGGTGGATATCTCACCAGTTTTGTGACTTTTAGCACCAAATTTTCAACATGGGGTTCTTGGGACCCCACCTTATGAATTCAGTCACTGTCATGTCATTATTAGGTTCCAAAAGATGATTTCGAGGACACCTGTGCAGAATCACCTTCGGGACCAATTAATGAAACAATAGTGCCACTGTTCATGAGGTGGACTCTCAAAAAGCCTATGTTGCAAATTTGGTGAAAATCAAAAATGATTGTTACACGTGCATTGTGCACTTCTGACAGGAGCGTAACTTTGAGAATTTGTAATATTTTCACTTCAGATTTTCAACATTACCATTGTTTTACACCTCGTTTTGAACAGTACAGCTGTCATTTTCACATCCTGCCGAAAGTGTTTTAGCAATTCGGTACAATGGCTTTAGTCGCTGTGGGAAATCAATGTTCAGGACACATTAAGAAAATCATAGTGACACTGTTTATGAGCAGAGGTTCCAAAATGCCTGTTGAAAATTTGGTGACAGAATTCCACAAAATGACTATGTTACAAGCATGCATTACACAGTTTCCACGCACACTCATAACTCTGAGAATTTTTTATATTTTTACTCCATATTTTCAACACTGCCATTTTTTCACACATCCTTATGAACACTACAGCTTTCATTTTTCACATCTTGCTTGAAATGTGTTTTTGCACATCCAACGCATAATAGCGCAGCCGCTGTGGGAAATCATTGTTCGGGATAGATTAAGAAAATCATGATGACACTGTTCATGAGCAGAGATCTCAAAATGCCTATGTTAAAAATTTGGTGACAAAATGCCACAAAATTAGCATGTTACACGCATGCATTGTGCAGTCTCCATGCACAGTCATAACTTCCAGAATTGTTAATATTTTCACTCCAGATTTTCAACATTGCCATTTTTGCACCTCCTTATGAACAGTTCAGTAGTAGTTTTTACATCCTGCCCGAAATGTGGTTTGCACAACTGGCGCACACTGGGCATAATTAGCTGTGCGAAATCAATGTTCAGGACAGAATAAGAAAATCACAGTGCCACTGTTCATGAGCAGAGGTCCCAAAATGCCTATGTTGAACATCTGGTGTAAAAAAAAAAAAAAAAAAAAAATCCCCAAAACAATTGCATTATGGGTGTGTGTTGTGCAGTTTATATGCATGCTCGTGACTTCACCAATGTTTTTATATTTTCACTCCAGATTTTCAACATTACCTTTTTTTTTTACCACCTCATGAACAGCACAGCTATCATTTTTTACATGCTGTTCAGACTGTGTTTTTGCAGCTGTGGCATCAAAAAGCACAGTCGCTGTGCAAAATCACCTTTTGGCTAACAAACTGATAGTGTCACTGTTCATGTGGTGGAGTCACAGCCCATGTTGAAAACTTGGGTAGAAATATTAAATTCCCAGGGCATTAGAGTTTCCAGCCATAATGTCCTGCCCTGTAGGGACTGAAAGGCATTGGGGTGTGACTTGGGATTGTCAACAGTAATGCTCTTGCCATTCCACCCCACCCTGCAGCCAGTGACAGGCATCGAGGTGTGCCTTGGACTCTTCGGCCCCAAAGTTCACCCCATTGTCCTATACTACACCCATTTCAGCATATTTCCTTATGGAATGGGGTGACTATAAAGTCGAATACCCCAAGGCACAACTCAACACTTGGTTTCTGCAGGATAGCGTGAGGTGAAATGGCAGGAGCGATATGCTAATGACCAAAGGCACACCCCAATGCCTGTCCATCTCTGCAGGGTGGAGGTCGGGTTGGCACCACATCAATACTTCACTGCCATTCCTATTCTGCATCTGTCTAACTCCTGCATGTCCAATGCCAATACCAGCAAGCACACACTCGGCATTGATAAATGCTTGTTTATATTAGGGCTGGTGATTGCGGAGTGGAGAGTTCACTAGACAACAGGAATTAATATATCTTTTATTTATTTTGGGGTCAGCAAACGGCAGGGTGGGGGGTCCACTAGACACCAGGGAATTAAGATATATTTTATTTATATTGGGGCTGGCGATCAGCAGGGTGGGGGGTTCACTAGACACCGTGGATTTTATGACTTGGAGGTGGCTTGGAGTTAGTGATTTGGCTAGGTAGGAGGGTGGGGACAGTTAATTTTCCTTTTTTAAGTTACATCCCCTCCTAAATACAAATAATGAATACCTGAATATTTGTGCTCCAAATAGAATATTCAGACAATTATTCAAAATAAGGTATTCAAACACCCTTAATCTTGTCTATTCAGATTCCTCATGCTTTCCCACACTGTTGATTCCACCTAATGAAAATATCAGCTAGACTGAAAATATTCCAAGTGAATTGTTTGTTAAAGGATGAACTGCTAGAAATGTTGTCTGCTCATATAGCTATTACATAAAGAGCTACTGACATCTCAAAGAAGACATTAAAAAGCATAATAGTTAGGCACACTTTTGCCTGCATTACATTTATATTTTATATATTTCTCATTTCCATTATTTACAACTAAGGAAATTTGCCTGAATTTATGGGCCCAGATTTTCAGACTGCACCAGGTGACTGCACAAGTGGGGGCGCAGCGCAACTGAGCTGCACCAGGGCCAGGACAGGGTGATATTCAAAGGTGATGCACCATAGTACATCACCATTGAATATGGCACAGAATGCACATGGTGCAAGTACAATGCGCCAGCGCACCTCACAGATAGGGGATACCGGGAATGCTCCAGTGAAAATGCAGTTGCAATGTGTGCATCACCCACAATATTCAAAATAGGGCATGCAAATGGGGCCATAATATATGCATGGCACAAATGGGGCCATTTGCATGTCATTATGGCCCCATTTGCATGCGTTGCAGGGAGCAGCTCGTGAGAAATGCGCATGTACTGGTATAGCTGCTTGCAGCAGGTGTGGGGTCCCTGATGGGCTAGTGTACCCACCTCCCCTCCTGTATGCTCAATCGTGGGCTTGTTACTGGAACAGTCAGCCTGGTAGTCTAGTGTCCCCCCTTCCCCGTATGCCCAATCACGGGCTGTTGTAGGATAACAACTCCAACCTGGTGGACTAACGGTGCCCCTCACCCTTATGCCTGATCATGGGCATTTGGTTGACCAACCTCCCTGGTGGTCCAGCGGACCCCACCCACCCCATGCCTGATCACAGGCTCCCATAGTAAATACGATACCTGGTGGTCCAGTGGTTCCCTCCCCTGTCACCCAAAGAGGGCCCCGGCCATCCAGCACCCCATCATCAGCAAGCAGCTGCACCGCCCACATACTGCCATGCCTCCCACGAATGACAGAGTACAGTATGTGCTGTACACTATTGGTACACATTGTGGACCAATGGCTTCTGCCATACTATCGACACAGGCACAAATATGTGAATTAAGGCATTCATTCACATATTTATGCCTGTGTTATATAATAGTAACCGGCAGCCCATTGGTCCACAATGTGGACTAATAGAAGCTACAGGGTCATACTGTGTTGTCATTCGCAGGTGGCATGATGGTATGTAGGTGGGGACAGCCACCCACCAATGACGGTGAGGGAGCTGGTGGCTAGGTCCTCCATGGAAGGGATGGGAGGGGAACCACTGGGTCCCAGGTGATGGGGTTTCAACCAGGGATGCCTGTGATCAGACATACAGGGTAGGAAGACCAATAGACCACCAGGTGGGCTGTTTATATGCCATGCCCATGAGCAGGTGACACGGGAGGGTGGGGGTCACATTGTGCAATGGTGAGGGTGTGTGTGTGCTCTGAACAGTGACCCTGCTATGAGGGTGGCCACCCACGGCAGGCAGGTGCTGTGTTGCCCCCTGCAATGCAGCAGCCTGCCTGTGGGTGGCCTGTGTTTGTTCCTATTCTTTACAGGCTCAACTTTGCACCCCCGTATGCGGCGCACATCAGGGTTGTGCCAGCATATGCACTGCACATCCCAGGCTGAATATCGGAGTGTGCTGCATATGAATGGGAACACCACCTGCATTTGTGCCGCATACATTACCATTGTGCCCCAGCGCAGTGGGACTTGCACTGCACTTGGCAGCCTTTTTAATACGACGCATTGTGAGACGCTCTGGAAAAACTCTGTTAGCAAGGTGCAACCCATTGACTATCCTGGCCCACATCTTTATCTCTTTGAGTTCCTTTACAGTCCCTCTGCTTCTATAGTTTACTCCCTACTTCAAGTCATAATCCTGTATTGTGACCTCACAATCTGTTGCCATGAGGTAACTGTGAAGTTACAAGTAGTGCTCTGTGACTTTGGGTAGAAAGAAAGCCGCAGAAATAGATGAACTCTTCAGGAGCAAAGATCCTGTTTTCATACAGATTACCTCAGTAATAAATAATGGGGAAGAGGAATACAGTGCTAAAAGGAAATATATGCTGGACTGTGTCTAAATATTAGATTTTGTTAGTCTCCGGAATGTGTCACCAGCTTTCATTCTCTCGCTCAATCCATCTTTATCTCTTTTTCCACTTTCTTTTCCTGTCCTCTTTCTCTCTCCCCATCTTTCTCTTACCTCTCCCTCCACTGTCTCTCTTCCTCTTTCAAATTCAGATTCAAATAATATTACTGGCATGACAGATAAACATGTATTGCCAGTGTTTATAAATCAAGGTTAGAGATGCAGCTAATTTAAATTTCACTGGTGCAGTGACCATGAAGTGTAATTTGAGAAATTTTCCCCATTAGGTGGAATTTCACCAAGGTGAAATTTTGCCATAGAAGGCTAGATTTCTTCTTATTTCCGTGTGGGGTAAACTTTGCCATTCGCTTCAGGCATAATTTTGCATTTTGCTCCATGAAATGGTGGAATTTGGCAGATTACTCTGAGAAGCAAATTTTTATACTTCACCCACCACTAATCAAGATATAGACATACTGCAGTGCTTCAAATTTATACATCAGTGTCACATTCTGAAGGTGATGGCAGAATGCAAGATGCTATATTGTTTGCAGCTACTTTTTTCCAGCTGCAGAGTTTAGCTTCATCATTCATGAGCTGGAAATCAGCTATCCTTTGTGATAGCTGTAAAAACGTTGTATCTACCTGTGTTTTATACAGTGGAGAATGAAATGTTTTTTCTCTGTTTTACTGCCTTCAGGCTGACTGCCCCTCCTTCTCGTCTTCATTCTTACTTTCTCTCTCTCTCTCTCTCTCTCTCTCTCTCTCTCATTCTCTCTTCTTTTATTCTTTTTCTCTCATTTTCTTTCTCCCTCTTTTCTCTCTCTCTCTCTCTCTTCTCTGTCTCTGTCTCTCTTCCCTTTTCTTTTCCCAGTTCAGTTCTAGTGTTGCTTTATGGGCATATGCCTGACTATCAATCAATCAATCAAAGTCTTTATTTAACCAGGTGATCACTGTTGAGCAAGCTCATTTTCGAGGTGGACCTGTGTTTGTCAACAAGCAACAAGGGACAATATGCATGGGATGCAACACACAAGAAAATAATAATAAAAAAAGTGAGATACAATAATACAGTATATACAAAGTATCAGCAGGTAGCATTGACAGTAGTATATGTTTGGAACAGAAGATACAGCTAGTTTTGGGTAGGACATAATTTTTCATATAAGTAAAGAAATATACATGTCAGGTGCACTGAACATAAATAAAACCTAATATAAAAAGATATACTGTATAGTGATATGGTATGGAGAATTTAGAGCTGGAACCAGGGTCAAAGGAATGTGGATAGCTGATAGGCTGATGGGGCAAGTTAATTTCAATGTTTTTGCAGCTTGTTCCACAGTTGAGGAGCACAAAGCTGATGGCTGCTCTGCCAATACGAGATTTTGCTTTGTAAACATAAAGGTAGATATATGAGGTGCTTCTCAGGACATAATTCCCCAGAGCACAAAAAGGTAAACATACAGAGATATACTGGGGCAGTTTATTTGAGATAGCTTTGTATGTCCAAACTGCAGCATTTTTTTGCCATCTGTAAGCAAGGGATGACCATTTTACTGCCATATACAATGTACAGTGGTGGGTTGAGTAAGGAAGACCCATGATAAATCTTATGGCTCTGTGATAAAGCGTATCGAGTTTGGCTAAGGTACCTGCAGGTCCCTGACTATATAGAAAATCTGTGTAATCCAATAGGGAAAGAAAAGTAGTTTGAACCAGTTTCAGTTTAGCGTCTTGTGAGGAGATTATTAATCCTAAAGAACAGACCAAGTCTTTGTCTAAGTTTCTTTGCCAGTTTTTCTAAGTGATCTGTAAAAGTAAGTCTATGGTCTAACCAGACCCCCAGGTACTTGAACTTTGGTTTGTAGTCCAATCGCTCACCTAGAATGGTAGTGATCTGCAGGAGTGTCCCAGCAATTGCAGGATTTATTGCATTGTGAAAGGGTGAGAGGAACATTGCTTTAGTTTTGTTTGCATTTAAGAGCAGTTTCTGCTTTATAAGCTGATGTTGCAGCAGATTAAAATCATTTTGAAGGGCTTTACAGGCCACATCAGGGGTGGGGCTACTAGTATAGAGTACCATATCATCCTCGAATATGTGTATTTGTGCTTCTTTGATGGGGGCATCTATGTTGTTAATATAAATGGTGAAGAGCAAGGGACCAAAAATGGAGCCTTGCGATACACCCCTCAACAGGGGTTTTGGTGGAGAAACTTCCCCTTCTGCCTTTACTTGTTGAACTCGTCCCAAGAGGTAGTTGGAGAACCATTTAAGGGACAGGGAATCCAAACCAATGTTCCGGAGGGAAGACAGAAGCGGTCTTTGATCAACAGTATCGAATGCCTTGCTTAGGTCCAAGAAAACTGCACAAAGTTTTTTTTTTGTGTAATTAAAGCTGCCAGTTGTTTGTCACCTTGGCTAGAGTAGAGATTGTACTGTACTGTGCTGTGCTCTAAAAGCAGATTGTAATGGGTTGAGCAATTTTTCTGACTCCAGGTACTTCCGAAGCTGGGAGTTCACTATTTTCTCCAGCATCTTTGACAGGATTGGAAGTAGGGAGATTGGCCTGTAGTTATTGAGGTCACTAGGATCTCCTGACTTAAACAAAGGGACCACAAGTGAATTTTTCCAAATGGGTGGTAGGTCACCCTGGGACAAGAATAAGTTAAAGAGATGAGTAATTGGGACTGCGAGGACATGGTAGCCGACCTTTAAGAAGTATGGGTCAATGAGGTCAGCCCCAGCACTTTTCCTAGTGTCCAGCTGAAGGAGAAGATCCTCGACTTCTTTCAGGGAGGTAGGCTGCAGAGAGAAGGATGGACTAGGGATGGATTTTTCTTGTGTATCCAATCCAAGTTGTTGGCGGAAGATATTTGCAGGAGAGGAGTCAAAGGCTAGCCCTGCAGTGGCAAAATGATTATTGAGAGCGTTGAGGATAGACAGTCTGTCACAGATGACAGTATTGTTGATCAATAATTTAGTAGGTAGGGAATTAACAGTGGTGTGACCTTCAATGTCTTTGATCATCCTCCAGAATTTGGAGGCATTTCTTGGAGCTCTCCAGCTGAGAGCGGTAGAAATTAGCTTTGGCTTCTCTGACCATTTTGGTGCAGAGGTTCCTCACCCTCCAGAAAGAATTCCAGTCATTTTTTTAATTAGTTTTTCTAGCAGTTCTCCAGAGTACATCCCTACTCCGCAAAGCATCTTTCAGGTCTTCTGTAAACCACCAACAGGATTTGTTTCTGGCACGAACATTTACTATGGGAGCATACTTGTTGAGAGCCCCTAGCACAATTTCTGAGAAAATATCATAAGCCATAGTCAGGGACTTGGCTAGATAGAAGTCTTGCCATCGCATGGAGTCTCTTAGCTCTAATATATACCCATGAAGATAAAATTTGCGTATGCATCTTTTAAAGGAAAATTTTGGTGCAGTTGTGGATTTAAGAGTGGATCTTACACACGTGATGAAGCAATGGCCGCTATTATCAGAGAAAAAGATGCCAGCATGGGAGAATAAATGGGGTTTGTTAACTAAACTGATATCAAGAGAGTATTGTTATTGAGGTTGAGCTTGTTAGGATGAGTAGATTCATGTATTAGCTGTGACAACCCAAGGGAATCACAGAACATTTTAAGTGGGGTGGATGCACTGGAGAGCCAGTCTAAGTTGAAGTCCCCTAGTATGATATACTCTGAAGATGACGAACCCAGGATGTTTCCGAGATATTTTAACAACTGTAGTCCAGCTGATGGGGGTCTGTAGCATCCTATCATACATAATGAGACACTGGTAGCAATTTCAATCTATAATGGCAAGCTTTAAAATTCTTTTGGGACAGAGGTTGAGTCAATTATGGAGGCAGGAAATTTATCCTTGATGTAAATAGCTATCCCACCACCTCTGGTTTGCTTGTCGGCTCTGAACAAAGAGTAGTAGGGAGTGTTAACTTTGTTTTTACTGGTCGCCGGTTGCAGCCAGGACTCCGTAATCACCAGAACATCTGGAGCAGTATGACATACCCAGGCCTGAACTGAAGTGATTTTTTTTAATGGGCTACATACATTAACATGCAAGAATCTAAGCCCCTTGAGTATAATACAAGAATCTGAGTCCTTTGACTATAATTCAACAATATTGTCAAAATTATCTCAGATTAATAACATTAATACATACTGTACAAGAAGTAAATATTACATAGAATATAACTCATATAAGATCTATCTAGTCTGATATTACTGTTGGTCATCTGTTGTACTTAGCAACTTTATGATTATGGGAGAATTCAGTTATAAATGATAGACGTTAGATATTTCCAGATCACTAGTAATATTGAGAAGGCACACCTGTATAGAGGTGGAGGGGAGGAGGGTGGGTGAAGTTGGGTGGGTACTTTAGGAATTTGTTGTTCTTATTATGTACACGCCGACTGGGAGGGGGAGCTGGGGACTTTGATTGGGGGTGGGGGTTCTGGGGAGGGGTTTGGGGGGTTCTTGGGTGGGTTTTGATTGTACGGTGTATTTTCATATTTTATTGACCGGCATGTTTCAGATGTTTTGTAATTTTGTATCTGAAAATTAATAAACTTAAATTAAAAAAAAGTCTGATATTACTGAGCACACAAACAGAATACTGCCAGTGTAATATGTTCTTGTCAATGTGAACTGTTTAGTGACTGATAACGGACAAAACTAAAAGTTGAGAAAACATTAATGTTGACCAGCAGTGGTTTTATTTTTCTAATCAGGCTCCCAGCCTGACATATGTTAAAAGGATAATTTGGGAATCCACATGTAACTTGTGAATAATGTTCTATAAATTCTTAACTTAAGGCATACATATTTGTGAATCATCATGTAATTTATTTTGTCAGTGACATATTTCTGGCAAAAGCATCAGTGCATCCATTTTTATGTTTGCTTGCACGCATGTGCAAGAAACATAATGCCATCATCCGAGATTTCGGAGGTGTGTCACCTCCTCCTCCAATTCAGTCAGTGTGCTGGCAGGCACGGCCCCTGTAAGCCAATGCATGTTGGAGCTGCATGACAAGCTCCAAAATGCAGTGGCATACAGTTGAAAAGGGGAGCTATGCTTCAGTGAGCAGCGATAAGATATCGCTTGCTCTTGCGCAGCTCCCCTACACACACACACACACACACAGGGCCCTTGCATACTGCGTGCTACCCCTGCCTTGCACTCTCTGTGCCCGTGGTGCAATCCCCGTCGGCTTTCTGTCTCTCCTCCCCATGCTATGCTGATGGGGTGCCCAATCCCATCGGCTTCACTCCTCCCAGTACAAGGAGCCATGAGAGCCCACCCAGCATGCAAGTGATTCCCCTGGCCGGCGAGGGTGTCCAACTCGCCGGCTGAATGTCTCTCCCATCGTCTTGTGCACGCTGGGAGCCCACCCCAGCATGGCAAATGTCCCACGCCATCATTAGAAAAAAAAAAAACCTGTAAAAAAACGGTCCCACGTAGTCTCCCCACCCCCTCCACAACCCGCACCACCCACTGCTCACCCTGCCTCCCCACACCCCTCACCCCATACTTACCTCCAGGACTCTGGCGCGGCGATCTTGGTGGACAGGAACACGTCTGCACTCTCCAAAGCCGACCACGAACTGAGGAAATCCGGTAAGCTGTATAATGGGCTAGATAGGGGTTTCAACTTATTGCATATCTCAGGCATTTTTGGAATTTTGCACCAAATTTTCAAAATGGGGTTTTGGGACCCTTCTCATGAATGATGTCACTGTCATGGCGTTATTCGAGCCCAAAGGGTGATTTCACAGTCACTGCACAGTCACTGCGCAAAATCACCCTTTGGGCCTGAATAACGCCATGACAGTGACATCGTTCATGAGAAGGGGTCCTAAAACCCAATGTTGAAAATTTGGTGCAAAAATTCCAAAAAATGACTGTTTTACGAGCGTGCGTTGTGCAGTTCCTATGCATACTCGTAAGTTTGCGAATTTAATATTTTCACTCCAGATTTTCAACATTGCCATTTTATTACACTTCCTTATGAACAGTACAGCTGCAATTTTTCATATGTCGCCCAAAATGTGTTTTCGCACTTGTAGTGCACAATGGTGCCCTTGGTGTGCGAAAGCAACGTTTAGGACAGATTAAGAAAATCACAGTTACACTGTTCATGAGCAGAGATCTTAAAATGGCGATGTTGAAAATTTGGTGACAAAAGTCCATAAAATGACTGTGTTACAAGTGAGCATTGCGCAGTTTCCACGCACCCTCGTAAGTTCATGACTTTGTAATATTTTCAGTCCAGATTTTCACCAGTGGCATTTTTCCACACTTCCTTATGAACAGTACAGCTGTCATTTTTCACAACATGGCTGAAGTGTGTTTTCACACTTTCAGCGCAGAGATGCGTGGTCGCTGTGGGAAATCATTGTTTGGCACAGATAAAGAAAATTACAGTGACACTGTTCATGATCGGAGGCACCAAAATGCCTGAGTTGATAATCTGCTGTAAAAAATCCCCAACCTAATTATATCAGTTATACGTTGCACAGTTTCTATGTGTGCCGTGACTTCACCATTTTTTAAATATTTTACTGCAGATTTGCAACATTGCCATTTCTTACACCTCCCTGAACAGTACAGCTGTCATTTTTACATCCTGTTCGAATGTTTTTGCACCTGTGGTGCTAAATGCT
The DNA here is from genome assembly GCA_016271365.2 of Neoceratodus forsteri. Classification (NCBI taxonomy): domain Eukaryota; kingdom Metazoa; phylum Chordata; order Ceratodontiformes; family Ceratodontidae; genus Neoceratodus; species Neoceratodus forsteri. The sequence goes on from JADMNL010000026.1 coordinate 265,939,284, forward strand.
GTAGTCACTGTGCATAAGCAGCTTTCGGCTAACAAACTGATATTCCCCTGTTCATGAGGTGGGGTCACAAAAAACATGTTGAAAATTTGGAGTGAAAATACAATGAATGCCTGAGGTATTAGGGTTTCCAACCATAATGCCCAACCCTGTAAGAATGACAGGCATCAGGGATGTGACTTGGGATTCTTGCCTGTGATGCTCATACCATTACACACCCTGCAGCCAGTGAGAGGCATCGAGGTATGCCTTGGACTCTTGACCCCAAAGTTCACCCCATTCTCCTATATCGCACCCATCTCACCGTATTTCCTAATGAAATAGATGTGCATAATATGCAAACACCCCAAGGAACACCGTGACACTTGTCAGTGTCTGCAGGGTGGGGTGTGGTGAAATAGCGTGGCCGTTATGCCTGACACCTAACGCACACCCCAATGCCTGTCACTCTCTGCAGGGTGGTGGTGGGGTGGGCTTCAGTTCAATACTTACTGCCATTCCTATTACACAGCTCTGTAACTTCTACACTACCACTGCCAATGCCAGCAAGCAAACACTAGGCATTGACAAATGCTTATTATTTTTATTTTTCATTCATTCCTATTCTGAGGTATGGGATTTTGAAGTTTGTTAAAGTTCGCTCCTGTATCACACCAGTCATGAAATACCTAAAATACTTTGGTGTGGTACTATGCAGTTTACCATCAGAAACATGTGGACACACCATCCTTATACAGCCACAGTATGAATCTAGTATGTACGGTCAAATAGAAGAGATTTGTAAAAATCGCTAGTGATGGATATCTTTAATGGCTTGAGTCATTAACTACAAAATGAATTATAAAAGCTGTTTTACAAATACCAACAGGAATTAGAAAAAACACTAGGGAATGTAAGAATGAGATGTTAATAAAATATATGGTGACATTTTTGACTAACTACTGCTGCCTTAACATGCAACTTTAGTAGGTTTTTGTTGATCCCAAAAGAAAAGGACAGCCCCCATGCCTTCTGATCGTGTGCTTGAAAAGGCTTGTGGGTAAAACAGCCAAAATAGTGACTTAGATGCTAGCACTGTGGTGTACAGAACAGCTGTGGCCATGCATTGAACTATCAATGTACTGGTGTCAATGGAGATGTTATTGTTTAAAATAGTCCTTACAGCAAAGGTTTGACCTATACCTTGTTGCAACTATCATTTGAAGCACTACAGCCCCCCATATTCAAACAGTTAGCATGGCTAACTGAGCTGAAAATAAACTCATAGTTCAATGCATAGCCACACCTGTTTCCTATGGAAGCACCACAGGAGGGCAGTGGCAACTGCGCATCCTCACATTGACACCAGCACAATGTTGTTGTTAGCCCCGTGCACACCTGCTCTACAGACATACCCGCAACACATAGTACTGCACTGCACCTCACACCCCAACTGTCACCACCACTACTGTACACAGCATAGCACACCATGTACAGACCTCAAGAGCAAGCTGGTGATTGACGACTTCCCAGCACTATGGCAGCAATGGACAGATGGCAATGGGATAACCTGGGCAGAAGTGGCAACCACGGATACCAGCACTGCAGCAACAGCTGGCAGGGATGGGTGGCTCAGCACATGGATACTCCACGGGTGGATCGCAACCCAACATCAGACCCCACACCATGGACACACAGAGAGGCAACACATGGATACTCCACGGCTGGATCGCAACCCAACATCAGACCCCACACCATGGACACACAGAGAGGCAACACATGGATACTCCACGGGTGGATCGCAACCCAACATCAGACCCCACACCATGGACACACAGAGAGGCAACTGTCCCTGTTGCCACTGTGGGGATGCGTGATGTGCTTTGCCAGGCGCTGTGGCTGTGGTCAGGTTAGAGTGTGTCACTGTGGGGATGTTCATGAGTAGTCGATCTGACACTGTGCTTCTGTTTCATACACAGCAGTGACAGAATCTACATCACCTTTTTAGCTGCTTTAATTCAAAGCCTTAGTAACTACTTGATCTGAGGCTGGGAAGACATTGTTTTTGTCCAGCGTCAGTAAAAACACGGTATACTGAAGCAATGCTTCAAGTTAAGAAGTAGTATGAAATATGAAATATGCACCAGGTGAATATGAACTCCCAAGCCACCCTTTTAAGATGGGTTAGGTTGGCAGCAGAATTAGGAAAAGCATTGCTATTCACCTTAAAGGCTAACAATGCATTTGCTATAAATACAAGAGTTATGCACGTTTAAGCAATAAGGCATAACAGGGTATGCTTTGTGCTGGGATAATGACACAGCTTGGGTGAGTTGAAGCAGGAGGCTAAAGGCTGAGTGCTTCCACCACTTGATACAGGGTGCGTGAGCCATGACTGATGGAGGTAAGCAGCAGCTATGATATTGGTGAGTACAGGGCACTTGCATGAGCCGTATGAGATTGGAGGGTACAGGGGACTTGCGCGAGCCCAAAGGAGTGGCGGGCTGGGGCCGGGATTGAAGTATAAACAAATAACGAAAAAAAAAATTTTTAATAAGCAAAAAGGAGAAAAAGGGAGACAAAAAAAGAGCAGTCCTATTGAGCCATTGTAATTTTGCTGTTTGACCAGTAGAAGGCAGATGCTACACTTTTTTAAAATACAAGTAAGTGAATTGTGGTGTATTGATACAGCTGTGCCTGCTTATTTTTAACAGGTCAGTGAGATCATGGACCTTTTTCCAGTTCTGTTGTACTGGTATATCAGCTCTGGGTTGTGAGCTCCTCAGACAATCAGGTGTCTGTATTTTTTTTTTTTAATAATGTGCCATTTCATAGTTTAATGGATAGCTGTTCTGTAAGACTGATGGCATGGGAATATGATTTAGCCAAGCACATTAACATGCTGTTTTTTTTTTTTTGTTTTTAATCCCGGCTATAAAAGAAAACTTTTTCCTGTGATGAGAGCGCTGCAAGGAGGCAAGAACGACATCCCTTGGAAGATTTGGAGCTGCGGTAGAAGAGCTGATGGATGTCAATGGGATAACATTGCAGATATTGCAGTTAGGGCCCTCTGGAGAACAGCCACCAGGGCAGCATTTACATATTTCATGGACAGACAAATGGAATCCGCTCCAAGTATAGTCAGGTTAGTATGGAATACAGCGCAAAATGACTCAACCCCCCTGATGCAATGCATCCTGGGTAATATATGCAACCATCATGAATTAGTAATGGTATGGAATACAGACCAATGGCTGATATAATTAAAGCAGCAGTGCAATAAAACTGGGCCAAAAATTTGACCCTGCCTTTTTAAAGATTCCAGGCATATTATGGTTTTAGTTAGTGGTAACATTTTCTAGTTCTAACAAATTGTTAGTATTTTATAAATGTTTCAAACACAGAAACATAGGATTTTATGGCAGATGAAAAAAGCTTGGCCCACCTATTCTGCCCATGTTCCCTACCTACAGTCACACTGTAAACCCTACTTGATCTACGGTGCCCCTCCCCCCCCTTCCTTGCTTCTAAGGTTCTATCCCACTCCTTCTTAAAGAGCAGCTGACACCTCTGGGAACACTTTAAAAAACAGTTTAGCTGTATTTTATATATCTTCTATAGATTTCTCTTATTTATATTGCACTACTGAAGAAATTCATGAAAAACAAGATCTATATCCCTTACAGTTCATCTGCCTCTATAACTTATTCCTTACATGAAATTACAATGCTCTGTTGTGACATCACAGTCTGTTGCCATGGAAATAACTGTGACGTCACAACCAGAGTATTGATATCAGATTGGGAAGAAGCAATAGCAGCTGATGAACCCACAAGAAACAAAAATCCTGTTTTATACTTATGATCTTCATAATAAATATCATATATAATCATTTTATTTGTTCAGCATTAAGCCATTACAAAATTGAAACATACAAAATATTAAAATATACATACAATATACGCATTACATCATAGTACATATAACAATAGCCCATATACATTAATCTTCCTATTAGCCACATACTTTCCTCAATCTACCCTTATATAATACAATTTATTATCATAAATAATAAATCCATAACATATATTTTTCTTATGTCTCAAAAATAGGCAAGGTTTATTACTATGAGCTGATATTGCAGAAAAGTGTAGCTGTAGAACTATAATTCTGCGTTATCTCATGTCTGTACTATAAATCCCTGTGTTCTTTTCTTCCATATTTTTATACACTCTTTTAGAAATATAGCTAGATTGTTTAAAACTTCAGGGTTTTCTGCATTAAATAGAAGATCAAGAATAAATCTTGTTGGCATATACAAAGTTCCAATATACTCCCCCAATCTTTTAGTCTGTATATGTTTATACCATGGACATCTTAATATTACATGTTTTAAATCCTCTAATTCATGCAAATTACAATAACAATTTTCATTTCATCCTGGTCTTTGTTATACCTCACTTCTAACACATTGCTTGAAAATGTCTCAAACCTCATAATAAATAATGGGAATAAAAATACAAATTTAATGAGAAATTTAAAGCTGTTTTTGTTCAAATAGTGTGTTTTCAAAATTCTTCTTGAGGTGTCAGTGGCTCTTTAAATCCCATTACAGTCTTTGCTCCACCACCTCCTCCTCATGGAAGCTGTTCCAGGTACCCACTACCCTTTCTGTGAAGAAGCGTTTCCTTACCTTTCCCCTGATTCTGTCCTCCTCCAGCTGCACTGCATGACCCCTTGTTCCTGTGCTTCATTTTCTCTGAAAAAGGCTTTCCTCTTGAACCTAATTTATACCCTTGAGGTATTTGAAAGTCACTATCATATCCCCCCTCTCTCTCTTTTCCTCTAGTCTGCACATATTGAGATCCTTCACTGTCTTCTCATAGGGCTTTTGATGCAGATCCTGAACCATTTTAGTTGCCCTCCTCTGGACTGCCTCAATGCTATCTATGTCCTGTCAGAGATGAGGACTCAGAATTGGACACAGTATCTAGGTGGGGTCTCACAGGGACTGATACAGAGGTATCACCACCTTCTCTTTCTGCTGGTGATACCTCCACATGCACCCTAGCATCCCACTGGCTCTTCCCATTGCCTTATCACACTGTTTGGCCACCTTTAGGTCATCAGATATGGTAACACCCAAGCCTCTTCCCTGTCTGGTGGTTGCCAGTACCACTCCTCCCATTCTTTACTCTGACCCAGGGTCTCTATGCCCCAAGTGCATGCTTTTGCACATTTTTTGCACCAAAACTTAGTTGCCACTTTCTAGACCACACCTCAAGTTTACCTAGATCTCTATTCATCCCCCCCAACCCACCGGAGTGTCCACTATATTGCAGATTTTTGTATTCTCTGCAAAAAGACATATCTTCTCCTAGTCGCTCTGCAATGTTGCTTATAAAGATATTAGAGGATTGGTCCCAGTATGAATCCGTGCAGCAGCCCGCTAGTCACCCTCCCTTCCTCAGAGTGAACTCCATTTACCACTCCCCTCTGTCACCTATTTTTCAACCAATTTCTTACCCAGTTTTCCACTTTTAGTTTCACTCTTAGGCTGCCCAGCTTGTTTATGTATATGTGGAACAGTGTCAAGGGCCTAACTGAAATCTAGGTAGGCCACATCTACTGCTCCACCCTCATCTACTTCTCTGGTTACCCAATCAAATAAATCTATTTAATCTCTATATATAAAAGTTTTAATTTAGTTTTTTTCTCAAGAAAAAAGATGGCCACCGTATTTGGCTTAGAAAATGCACGGTAGACCTGGCAAGGATTAGGACTGAAAAAACAAATGGTGCACAGCCACAAAAGGTACCTGGAACACTAGTTTTGATAGATATGCTAAGATGTTTAGAAACAAAGAAACAGAAACATAAAATTTGTTGTCAGAAAAGAATCACTTGGCCCACCCAGTCTGCTCAAGTGGTCCATGCCTAGTCTGTATCCACAGAGCCTAACTGGTTTCTGGCAATCCTCAATCATCCCTGCATATTTTTTAATATTTCCCTTATGCCTATACCATGCATGCCTGAAGTCCCCTACTGTTTTTCATCTTCACCACTTCACTGGCAGTCTGTTTCAGCTGTCCACCATTCCTTCAGTGAAGTAGTACCTCCTCACATCCCTCTTAACCCCCCTTATCTCATGCTGCCTCATCCTGGTGCTCTTTCCCATTTGAAAAAGACTCCATTCCTGCACCCTTTTCACCACCTTGAGGTACCAGTAGGTATCTATCATGTCCCATTTCACTCTCCTCTTCCAGGGGGTTCATGATGAAATCCATTAGTCTCCTTGTTGGGCTTTTGTTGCAACCCCTGCACCATTTTCTTTGACCTCCTCAGGACTGTCTCCACTCTATGTCCTCGCTGAGGTGCAGACTCCAGAACTGGACACATTACTCCAGGTGGGGTCTCATCAGTGAGCAATACAGTGGCAGCACCACCTCCTTTCTCGTACAGGAGATAGCTCTCCCTATACATCTCAGCATCCCACTGGCCCTACCCACTGCTTTGTCACACTGCCCTGCCACTTTGAGGTTCTAGATAAGATGATCCCAATGTCCCTTTCCTGCTTAGTGACTGTCTGTAGCTCCCATCCATCCTATAGTCGGCTGCTGGGCTCCTATGCCTAAGGGAATGATTTTGTAATTTTTGGCATTGAACCCCATCTGCCACGCCTTTGATCACCCCTGAGTTTCCCTAGACATCTGGGCCTTCTCTCCAGCCCTTCCTGAGTGTCCATCCTATTACAGATTTTGGTGTCATCTGCAAAAGGAATACCTTCCTTCCAGTTCTTCTGTAATGCCACTTATGAAGACATTGAAGAGGACTGGTCCCAGTTCTAAGCCCTGCAGAACCCTGCTGGTCACTCTCCCCTCATTAGAGTGAGTGCCAGTAACCACCACCCTGTCTCTCTCTCCTTTAACAAGTTCCTTATCCTTTCTTACTTGCGTCTTGTGTTGGCATCTGCAGTCAGCCTTCCTGGGATGAGTTCAAGGCCAGTGACAATGGAGAGGGCTGTGGGGTGATCTTGGCTAGAGACCAACATGCTGCAGTCTGGATCCAGGTCCAGTGCAATTACTCGTTGATTGCATTGGGGTTCTGGGCCCAGTTTTTATCAAGATTGTCAGGCATTCCATGTCAGTGTAGGTTTTCCCAGAGTCTCTTAAAACCGCTCTGGTGAGACCCTGTTGAAAAAAACATCTTTGGACCCAGACATCTTGGCAAACTACTGACCTGTCTTGAACCTTCCATTTTGGGGAAGATTATTGAAAAGGTGGTTGCGGTGCAGCTTGAATTGCACCTCATGGACTTCCAGATTCTGAGCCTCTCAATCTGGATTTAAGGTCATGCACAGCACAGAGACCACATTAGTATGGGTGATGAATGATCTGCTGAAGAAGAGGGATGGGGAGAGTGAAACTATTCTCATCCTCTTCATTTTCTTTTGTCAGCGTTTGACACTGTGGATCATGGATTGTTGTTGGACAGACTGAGGGAGTACACTGAACTCACCAGCAAGGTTATCAGCTGATTTGAGTCCTTCCTCCAGGGCAGGACTCAGAAATTGTTGCTGGGGAATCATTCCTCCACCCGTTGACCCTGTCTTATGGAGTACCCCACGGTTCTGTCCTCTGTCTCATGTTATTCTCAGTGAATATGCTGTCCCTTGGTGAGGTTATCAGGCGGTATGAGCTTGAGTTTCATTGCTGTGCTGATGACACCCTGCTCTACCAGTCTTTTGTACCAGAAAGAACAGATGCAGTTGATGTGCTTAATAGGTACTTGGCCGAGATACAGTCTTGGATGTCGTTGAACTGGCTGGGACTTAACCCGGGAAAGACTGAAGTACTGGCGGTTGAGCTGGGTTGGAAGAGGGGGGAGTGGAGGTGAAAAATCTGGGTGTCATTCTGGACAATGAGCTGACATAGATGTCCAGGTGTCAGCAGTTGTCCAAAATGGGTTTTACCATCTCTGTAATGCTGCCCAGATAAAATCCCTTGTCTCTCCTGAAGATCTGGCCACACTGGTGCATGCATTTGTTACCGCAAGGCTTGGCTACTATAATGGGCTGTACCTCAGGGTCAAAGGAGGTATGCTATGGTGCCTGCAGCTGCTGCAGAATGTGGCAATAAGGCTATTAATAGTCTTCGAGATCCTGTCATATTATGCAGTGCTGCATAAGCTGCACTGCCTGCCAGTACACTGGTGCATTTCCTTCAAAATAGGTCCTCTGACCTATAAGGTCTTACATGGGCCCGGCTATCTGACGGAACTCCTGCATACCTACTGCCCCAGTCGATCTCTCCGGTTGAGTAGGAGGGCCTCCTTGAGGGGCCCAGGTGAGAATTAAATCATTAGGAGATCATGCTTTGAGGTGTTGCCACTGATCCTCTGGAAATCGCTACCTGGGTACTTGAGGGAGTCCCCCTCCACTGAGATTTTTAAAAGAGGATTGAAAATGTTCATATTTCAACAGGTCTTTGGGGATTGATAGTATAAACAGAATTTTGTACTGCTTAGATATGATTATAGGGAACTTTAATGCAGATGGGATTGATATTTATTGTAAGTGTAATATATAGAGAATAATGGATTGATAAATGTGTATGGATTTTATTTACACACCCAAGGTGTATGATGACCCATAAACCTCGAGAGTGAAGCTCAAGAGGTTTATGCGGTCATCACACACCGAGGATGTGTTAAAAAAAAAAAAAAAAAAAATTCACAAATACACACATATCCTTTATTTTTTTAGAATTGCTGATGAAGCCATTTATTGTGCTTATTTAGACAATATTGAGAAAGCAGTTATTTGTACAAGAGTTGTTTATTTTTCAGCAAGTAAAACAATTAAGCAGAGCAACTATGCAGCATCACTGAACAGAACTTCAAGATCAACAGAAGTCAACAGTTTTTGAAAACTGAACTGTTTAAACTGTGATATTAGTTGTAAATCTGCACCTTTTGTTAAAAGTCCAGCTGTTCTCATGTTTGTGTGGATTGCAGTCTTTGAAGAAAGAACTGTTTGAGTCCCAACATGGATCACGATTATATAGAAAACAATTACTGCAGAGGCATTTAGGAGTCTTGCTTTAGAATTTAAACAAAGGATTTGAAAGTTTCTGTTAGAGTCAAGAGGGTGTCTTGTCTGTCAGGAACAGAGATCTGGAAGTGTTTCCATGGAGTCGGGGGTCGTTCCTTTTCCGTGGAGATCTGTGGGAGTAAAAAGAAGTGCCACACACTGGCAGTGCCATGCGAGCTTTGTAGCTGGCATTGCTGCTTTGGGAAATCAGAATAACTGGATTTCAGGTTATTACGGGTTTTTTGAAGGTAATAACCCAAAATCGGGGTTTACGATGTTTGGAGAGACCAGTAATCCAGTTGATAAATGGTTTCACCGGTAATTATAATTGATATTTAGATGTGCTGTTTGTTTCAATGATTCTATGATGTTCTTTATTGTAAGGGCGCTCTGAGCCTTTGGAGAAGGGTGCCCCAAACAAATAAAATCTACTACTACGACTACCCACTTCACGACTTTGGATCCCACCTCTAGGTTGCTCAGTTTTTTAATCAGTCTGCTGTGTGGCACAGTGTGGAAGGCCTTGCTAAAGTCTAGATAGACCATGCCTTCTGCCCTCCCCGATCCAGTTGTTTTAATTGTAACTGAAACTAGCTTTTGGAAAAACATTTTCATTACAGTACTACTTTACATGTACACACACATACAGTTCACAGGCTGGTGCTTTCACTTTCACTAGATTATTGCCTGAGTGGGGTGTTTACTGCCCATGGCTGGATTGGGGCACTTACTCCCCACCATTTAGCCGGTAATGGTTTTTTGTGATTAGGAATCTAATTGTGTTAGTTTTAAAAAAGCAAACAAAAAAACAGTGTTATAGAAAAGAAAGCTCGCTTTAGGCAAGTGTGGGTCATGCTGTTCTGAGCTGTACAAGGCCATTTCTGTGAGATTAACATGACTAAGAAAGTTGGAAGGAGTATAAGGCCAAAGCCCATGAACACTACTGTCAGTCATCCCAATAGCTGAGGGAATGGCCATGTAATAAGTAGTTGTCTAGGTGTTTTTTGAAGATATTCTTAGTTTTACTGAGGACAATATCTGTAGGAAGTGAATTCCATGGTTTTATAATTCTCTGAGAGAAGAACTATCCTCTTTTTTGTATTAAAGCAATGTCTTTTTATTTGAAGTGGGTGTCCTCTTGTGTTAATGTTTATCTGCTTGAAATGAATGCTAATTTCAAACATTATGTTTTCATCATTTATAATATCTCTATTGAGCATAACGTCACCCCAAGTCTTCTTTTTTTCAAGAGACATTAATCCAGATTTGTCCAGTCTTTGTTCATAATTTAAGAACTGTGAACCATCTATATATTTTGTAATTTTTCTTTGAATTTTTTTCAGTTCTTAAGACATCTTTCTTTTTGTATGGACACCATAACTTGAGAAACATAATCAAATATGGGGTGAATACATGATCTATACAGTGGAAGAATAACTGATTTGTCTCTTGATTTAATATTGCATCTTATACTCCACCAAATGTGGCTTGCTTTATTTATGTTCAGTCATTTGAGTATTGAATGTCAATGTATTCTGTATTGTTATTCCCAAGTCTTTTTCAAACTCCACCACTTTCAAGGGTAAATTATTGAGTGAGTAGGGTGTGATAGAATTTTCTATTACAAAGTGCATGATGCTGCATTTATTATTGTTAAATTTGAGGCCCCATTTTTTGGATCACTCAGTCAATATATTTAAGTCGTTCTGTATAGAAATTGATTCAGACAGTGTCTTGCAAGGACCTCCAAGTTTGTAGTCATCTGCATATTTTATAATATAATTTTCTAGACTATCCGATAAATTGGTTATAAACAGTTGAAATATTAAGTACGCCAAGACTAATCCTTGAGGTGCCTCACTAGTAACCAGTCTCCATTCTGAAGCATGGCTATCTAGTCAGACTCTTTGAGACCAATTTAATAACCAATTTGTTTATCCATTTTATTTCTTTAAAAGTTGTACCAGGAATGCGTACTGAACAGTCAACTGCTCATTTTCAGATGTGTCATGGGGGGGTGGGGAAAAATAGGAGAAGATACATTTGTATTCAAAAAAGTTGAACAAGTGGAACATGAATAGTAATGTAATATCACACAATAATAGCCTAATACAGCAATTTAATAGAGCACAGAATTCACACATTTAGCTGCTGAGGTGACAACAGAGCCTGGCAGCCCAGCCTAAGGTAAGTGCTAGAACATAATACAGTAGCATGCTGGTTAGAAGCAGGAGATGTGGAAGTGGTCTCTGAGGACAGTGGTAGAATAGCTGAGGGAAGTGGTGTGGCAAATGGTAGAGGGGAGAGAATTCCACAATTTAGGCAACCGATAAGAGAAGGCAGCCTGACCTGCGAGGTGGACATGTAACAGACTGACAAAGACCAGGAGTCATAGAATCTGAGGGAATGGGATGGAGGGGGAGAGAGAAGATAGATAGATAGGGGGGCAGGGACTGTAACCAGTATTTAGCCATGCGACTAGTGCAGTGGGCCTGTCTTTGGTTCTTTAGGGTTGGGAGAGACAGGGTTTGGTAGAGGGCACAATGGTGGGTACTGGGAGGAGAGTCGAGGGCAAAATGGCAGAAGTAGTGGAAGAGGGTATCCAGTCTGGTTATGGAAGTTTTAGGAGTGGCACTGTAGACTACATCTCCATAGTCAGAAATAGGGAGAATCATTTTCTGTACTATTGCACGGTGGACCGACAGCGGGATGCATCCATGGTTGTGGTACAGAGCACCCAGGTTGGGTGCAGTTTCTTGTGGATGGCCTCAATATCTACAGAAAAATCAAAAGTGCTGGTCAAGCCAGACCCTGAGGTATTTAAAGGAGGAGCAGCCCTTCAGTTTTGTCACATTCAGGGTGTAGAAAGTGAGGAGGGAAGGGAGCTGACAGAGTCTCTGCCTTGTGCCAAAGGTCATAGAGACTGTTTTCTTGGTGTTCAGGAAGAGCTGATTTGTACAAAACCAGAGCTGGACTTCCTTGGTCGCACTGTAGTCTGGTTGCCACATCAGAGGTAGCGGTGCTGGATGTAAACAGGACAGTGTCATCTGCATACATGTGAATACCATAGAGCTCTGAGATTGATCACAGGTCTCCCCTTTTCTACCCACCACTGCTCCCTATATACAGCAGTGGGCTGATCATCCCTCCAATATAGATGGAACAGAAATGCTGTCCTATGAACAATGAGAGCAATCTCAAACAGACTTCCACAATACATTACTGACTGCCTTCCTTCAAACCAAATAGGCAAGTATGCCCTGAGAAGCCTTACATCCATCTCACTGAGAGTTCCCAAAGACAAGTCTCACTTTGGTAGAGGGGCTATAAGTACAATGTTGCCTTCTCTCTGGAACAAACTTCAGAAAACACAAGCTGAGTACTCCGGTCAGTGACTCTACCATCAAAACACTTTACTCTCATCTCATTAAGGAACCCTGCAAATGCTTTCCTTAATCCCGATTTAAGTTCCTCTAACCTATCAGTTTTTTACCTCCATAACTCCATAATCTCACTCTTTTTTTCTCTCTCTGTCCACTTATACATATTCATGACCCTTTGTTTTACTCCAACCGCTCCAAGTACCTATTACCCATCTCAGCCCTCCTCGGCAACCCAATTCTCACCCCAGCTCTTCTACCTTTTTCCCACTTCCCTTCCCTGGCACCTGAAAAGCAACCATGGAATCCCAACAAAATACACGCGATTGGGTCCTGACCCCCCCCCAAACCTGGCTCTTCCCATCCCTGCCCACCACTGCACCGTCCGACAGCTTCTAAATTTATTCCCAAGTTTAGGAGCCAGAACTACAACCGCATTTGGGGGCTGCCACCCATAAATGGTTCCCCGCAACTTACTATCATGTGTTTGGATCACAGCTTATTGAGTCACAACTGTATATGGTTCTCTTGTATTATGTCAGCCAGGTATTCTACCGTATGTCTTCATTGTTGCCTCTCTCTTCAAATGTAAATTATATACAGTGTATATAAAATTGTGTGTGTGTCTACTTACTTTTCATATGTGATGTATTTCCTTGTGTACCTGACCCTGTATATGGTTCTCTTGTATTACGTCAGCCAGGTATTCTACCGTATGTCTTCATTGCTGCCTTTGTTCTCAGATGTCAATTGTATATAGTGTATATATAATTGTATATGTGTACTTTTATTTTCATATGTAATGTATTTCCTTTTGTACCTGACCCTGTTATCCCCAGGTCCATCTTGAAATGAGCCATGCTCAATGATGATCGCCTGGATAAATAAAGATTCTGATTGATTGATTGATTGATTTGATTGAATGGCTGTGTGTGGGCACACAGAGGGCAGATCATTGAGGAAAATGTAGAACAGTAGAGGGCCCAGGACTGAGCCTTGAGGAAAATCAGTGGTGGTGGGGAGGGAGGAGGAGAGTGAGTTACAGATCCTGATGGATTGAGTCCCACCACACGATAGGAGGGAACCAGCTGGTGGCCTCTTTAGAGAGTCCTACTACTGATAGCTTGGATAAGAGGAGAGCATGTGAGATGGTGTCAAAAGCCTTTGCAAGATAACAAAAATGCCAGAGGTGATGAGGCCCTGGTCCATGCCAGTATGGATGGAGTCAATGAACCTTAGCAGGGTGGGAGTGGTGGAGTGGGACTTCCTAAAACCAGACTGGTAAGGTATGAAGAAAGAGATGGAGTCAAGGAAGGAGGAGAGCTGGGAGAGTATAAGATGTTCCTGCAGTTTTTCCAGAGTGGGGAGGAGGGTGATAGGGCAATAATTTCCCAGGTAGAAGGGGTCACCACCTTTCGGGAAGGGGAATGACGGTGGTGTGTTTCCATTCTGACAGGATAGCAGTGACACAGAAGAAGAGGTTGAAGAGAGAGGCAAGGGGGGAGGTGATGGCCAGGGCAGCCAGGAAAAGCATTTTTGAGTCCAGACCTGGAGGGACTTTTGCTCTAGGAGGGGCTAAGCATGAGAAAGGCCTTATAAACTTCAGCTGGGGTAATGTGGTGGAAGGAGAAAGAGGGGTTCGTGGCTTGGGTAGGTAGTAGTGAGGTGGATGGGGCATGGCCATGGGAGGCTTGGAGGGAGACAGAACAGGAGTGAGGAAGTACAAGAAGTAAAGAAGGAGTTAAACTCAGTTGCCACTTCAAATGGGGTCGGATCAAGAGTTGCTGCTGGTTTTGATGACGGGGATAGGAGGCTGGGATGGGAGTGAAAGAGGGATTGTACCACTTTCCAGAATTTGGAAAGGTGTTTTATACTTGTAAGGAAGGTGGATTTAAAGTAGTCCACCTTAGCCAGTCTAATTGCTCTGGTACAGGCATTTCGAAGAGTGCAGTAATACTGGTAATCCGACGCAGAGCCAGTGGCTTTGTGGGTTTTCCATGCTTGATCCCTGTCCAGAAGGCAGATCATGAGGTCGGCAGTGACCCATGGTAGGTGGGAACACCACACTCTTATCTGTTTGAGTGGGGCATAGGTATTCCAAACCGAGAGGAACTTGGACTTGAAATCGTCTAGTGCACAGTCAATAGAGAAGGCACGCAGGATGAATGACCAGTCGGTGGAGGCCAAATCGTGTAGGAGGGGAGCGAGATCCAGTGATCTGTAGGACCAAACCAATAGAGTTTTTGGGGGGGGAGGGGCTTTGGGCCAATGAATATTCTGGACTGTGTAGATTAGATCATGGTCACTTGAGGAATCAGGAAGAAGGCCTGCAGTGATTATTGGGTACAGGTGTGAGGTGAGAGCCCAGTCTAATAAGGAGTGATTTTGAGTTTTGTTGTTTAGTCGGGAGGGTTCACTAATCAGCTGATACAGGTTGAGAGTGGCTACATCATTTTGCATTTTAGAGTGGGAAAGCCAGTTCACACTGAAGTTGCCTAGGACATGGAGCTCACCTCCAGATGAGTGAGACTGTAGGATTTCTAGGAGGTCAGTGATAGAGGACATGGGGGGGCTGGGGCAACTATATGTGATAGCTATAAATATGGGAATGTTAGCATGCATGTTATAGATATTCAGTTTCATTAGCAAGGCCCAGTGAGGGATAGAGTCAAATGCTTTTTTGAAGTCCAAAAATATCACATCACATGGTGTCCTGCTATCAAGATGCTTACTCACTGATTCATAAAAGCATAAGTTTGTAATACAGGATCAATCCTTACAAAAACCATGTTAGTTTGAGTTAATTTCTAATAAGTTGTTTATTATTTTGTCCTTAAATATGCTTTCCATAATTTTACAAAGAACTGGGGAAAGGCTAATAGGCCTATAGTTATCAGTATCCCCTCTATCTCCCTTTTTATGTTTGCTTGCGTGCATGTGCAAGAAACATGTTGTGACAGCTTGCTGGAGTAGCAAGTTGTGTAGGTGCAGCAGTGTTGTAGCCAGTGCCGCCACTGCTTTTTGGGGCTTGTCTCTGTGGCACCAATGAATGAGCACGCTATCTATGACAGCATCTCACAAGCATGCCACCAACTTGAAAGAAATTCACTGCTGCAATGAGGGAGCACCCCCTCATTGCAGGGCATGCCTTGCTTGGTGTAACATTTCAACAAACATGATGGCGGCTGTTGACATCTGCCTCTCACAATCCTTAACAAGCCGACTTTGGGGTGCCTAATCCCCTGTTGGCATGCCCCCTCCCAGTTCATTTGCAGACAGAGGAGCCCAATCACCATCTGCATATGTGCCCCTTTGCTGTTTTTGTCTGCCAAGGGGGTTGCCCAATCCCCCTCAGCATTATCCCCCCAAACACAGACATGCTTGCCTGGGGGGGCCCAGTCCCCATTGGCTTCAGTGCCCTGTTCCTAATCTGCTTGAGGGGGTGCCCAGTCCCCTTCAGCATCACCACCCTAAACACAGACATGTTTGCCAACGGGGTGCCCAATCCCCCTGCCGGCATGTTTAAACCCCCCCATCGTGTTGACATTTTCCTGCCCTGCCCACCACATCATGTGCCACACTGGGAGCCCACTCCAGTGTGGCTTACTTGACCCCAAACTCATGGGACACACTGGGATCCCACCTAGTGTTCCCAACATTTTCCTACACCTGTAAAAAACAGAAAGCAGTCCGCCCGTGTTTTTTTTTTATAACCTGAAAGAGGAAATGGTCCCTTGCTGTCAGATCCCTCCCCCAACCCACCCATCCTCTGCACACCCACCTCCCGCACCCCTCATCCCATACTTGTTTCTGGAGTTCGGCGCAGCACTCTGTAGTGGAGCGGAACATTCTGCACTCTTCCAAGCTGACCTTGAACTGGAAGAAATGTCCGTAAGCTGTAAATGGCATAAATGGGGGGTCAACAGGTGGATATATCGGCCATTTTGTGACTTTTGGCACCAAATGTTCACATGGGTTCTTGGAACCCCACCTCATGAACTCACTCAGTCACTGAAATGTCATTGTCGGTCCTGAAAGTTGATTTCATCATCACTATCGGAATCACCTTCCAGAACCGATTAATGAAATGACAGTGTCACTGTTCATGAGGTGGGCTCCCAAAATGCCTATGTTGTAAATTTGGTGAAAAAATTCCAAAAAATGACTGTTACGAGCATGTGTTGCACAGTTCCCATGCACGCTCATAACTTTGAAAATTTTTAATATTTTCACTCCAGATTTTCAATATCACCATTTGTCTACACCTCCTTATGAACAGTATAGCTGTCATTTTTCACATCCTGCCCAAAATGTGTTTTTACACATGTGGCACACAATGGCACAGTCACAGTGTGAAATCAGTGTTTGGGATAGATTAAGAAAATCACAGAAACAGTGTTCATAAGGAGAGGTCTAAAAGCCCATATTTGCAAATTAGAAAATTCCAAAAATGACGCTGCGTTACCAAAGTGCGTTGCACAGTTTCTATACTGCCTTCAGTAACCCGCCAATTTTTATATTTTTACTCAGATTTTCAACATTGTCATTTTTGCCCACCTTATGAACAGTCATTTTCACATCCAGCCCGTATCTTGTTTTCCCACCTGTGGCACTCAGTGGGTGTGGTCACTGTGCAAAATCAACATTCAGGACAGATTAAAAAAATCACAGTGCTACTGTTCATGAGCAGAAGTCCCAAAATGCCTATGTTGAAAATCTGGTGAAAAAAATTCCCAAAATAGTTGCATTATGGGTGTACGTTGCGCAGTTTCTATGCATGCTCGTGACTTCACCAATTTTTTTATATTTTCACTCCAGATTTTCAACATTACCATTTTTTACACCTCCTTATGAACAGTACAGCTGTCATTTTTCACATACTGCCTAAAATGTGTTTTCACCACTGTGGTGCCAAATGGTACAGTCGCTGTGCAAAATCACCTTTCAGCAAACAAACTGATAAGCTTGTACTAAATGAAAAGAAAACAAAAGCCATGCTCCTAGGTTCTGCACTGAAGATTAAGACCTGTTCTAGTTTGCTGGAGGTTCTTCACCCAGGAGGATTTCCACTTGAAAATGTTACTTCCTTCAAGTACCTTGGGATCCTCCTGGACCAGTCCCTGGATTTTAATCTTCACATTCAGTCCTCATGCAAAGCTGTAAGCTTCGAAACTAGGAGTAGCTTACAAAGCGAGCTACATGCTTACACCACTGGCCAAATTAGCAATTGCCGAGGTATTCTGCTCCTAACCCTTACCTATGGTGCCTCTATTCTTACCTCTGCCCATAAAACCTCCCTACTAAAATGGGGCGTAACTTATAACAATATATGCCGATTTGCCTCTTGTCACTTGACTCAAACATCACTGCCTTCTTTATAAGGATCTGAATTGGCTCTCACCCTCTGGCAGTAGACAATACTACCTTGGATCACTAATGGACTCGATCATCCGGAAAAAACCCGTCCCAGCTGGCGGCGTTGCTGGTCCCTCAACCATCCTCCCATGGCCTGCGATCAGCTGACAAATCCTTGCTTTTTGTTCTGAGATGTCAGACGACTAAAGGCACAGGGGCCTTCCAATTCTCTGCTCCCAGGCTATGGAATGCTCTTCCACTCAACCTCTGGCTGTCTGTCTCACTTTGGATTTAAAAGTGAATATCGTCATTATCTATCCTTAGCTGATGCTTGTACATTCTTTGACCCAACCTGAAGCTCCTGAGACTTACCAGTAATGTCACCCCTGCTCTAATCCAGCTCTGACTGTCTCCTCTTCCGCTCCCCATATTTTTCCTTCTCTTTGTAAATAACTTCTTGACTACTAGCTCTCTTCCTTCTTGAACCTTGTTGCTGACCATCCACTGTTGTTTTGCCAATTACCACCTCTGACCTTCCTTCTGTCAGTCTTTCTTGCTATATTTGAACATTCCTCACATTTCTCTCTATAACCTTACTATCTTATTAACCTTTCACTCCACAGGTCGGGTCCATGGTTTCTACACTTATTATATATCTTACTGCCATTATCTGTATAATGCTTGCCATTATTTTGTTGTTTCTACCCATTGTATTTTTGTAGCACTGCTGTACTGTTCCTCTATTTGTACTATTGTACCCATGTTGCTGCTGTTCAACTGTTCTCCTTTTGTTGTACTCTCCCAGGTCGTGCCTGAAAATAGTCATTTTATGGCTAGTGCATCTACCCGGTTAACAAAAACTAAATAAATAAAATAAAAATAAATAAAAGTGTCACTGTTCATGTGGTAGGGTCACAAACAGCTCACGTTGAAAACTTGGAGTGAAAATACCAAGAAACTCCCAGGGTGTTAGGGTTTCTGACCATAACACCCTACCCTGTGGGGCTGACAGGCATCAGGGGTGTGACTTGGGATTGTCGACAGTAATGCTTACGTTATTCCACCCAACCCCACCCTGCAGCCAATGACAGGCATCAAGGTGTGCCTTTGACTCTTCAGTCCTAAAGTTCACCCCATTCTCCTATATTGCACCATTTCAGCTTATTTCCTTATAGAGTGGGGTGAATGTAATGCCTGAACACCCCAAGGCATGCCTCGACACTTGTCAGTGTCTGCAGGGTAGGGTGAGTTGAAATAGCGTGAGCGTTTATGGGCAATGACCCAAAGGCACACTGAAAGCCTGTCCATCTCTGCAGGGTGAGGGTGGGGCTGGCTTCAGTTCAGTACTTCACTGCCATTCCTATTCTGCATATGTCTAACTCCTGCACTTCCAATGCAAATGCCAGCAAGCAAATATTTGGCATTAACAAATGCTTGTTATATAGTGGTATAACTTGTTTTGTTCCAGTCTGCTGGTACTTCTCCTGTTTTAATGCTGTGATAGAATAAAATTTGCAATGGTTTGGTCAGATGCGCTTGCATAATTTTGATCATATCCATGGAGATGCTGTCTGGGCCTGGGGAAGAACCAGGTTTTATAAGTTTAATTTTAGATAGACTTTCTTCCTCAGAAATAATAGCAGTCTGAAATGTATCTTGCAAGGCATGGGTATTGGATGAAGGGAGGAAGGAGGAGAGCTGGAAGAGTATGAGATGTTCCTACAGTTTTGCCAGAGTGAGGAGGAGGGGGAGATAGGGCAATAATTTTCCCAGGGAGGAGGGGTCACCACCTTTCAAAAGATTTACAGAAATGGTCATTGAGCAAAATGGCCATCTTTGTTGGTTTTGATATATTATCCTCAAATGTTAATGGACCTACTTTACTTGATTGTTTCCTTAGGGAGTTTCTATAACTGTAAAATTTTTGTTGTTTCCTTTATTTGCTTCTCCGCTATTTGTAACTCTGCTGCTTTTTTGCTTTCCTGATTTCTTGTTTGCATTTATTTTGGATTTGTTTAAATGCTGCCAATCTAGATAAATTTTTTTTTTGATATTTATTATAAAGGTGATGTTTTTTCTTAATACATTTTTTAAGTTTTACAGTCATTCTGGGTTATTCTTAGCAGAGCAGTGTTTCCTGATTATTGGTATGTTTGTGTTGGCTATTTGCAAGATTTTTGTCTTTGGGATATTTCACGTCTTCCACTGATGTTTTATTAAATAATCCATCCCAGTCAATATTAGTGAGTGCTTTATTGGTAATATCTGAATTAGCTTTTTTATAAAGAAAGATTTCGGAATCATTCCTAGACATGGAAACATCAGAAATGATGTCAAATGAAATCATATTGTGGTCACTACATACAAGTGGTGCTTGTACCATACAGTTTTTAATAATATTTTCTGAATTTATAACAAAGCCTAATATGTTTGAACCTCTCGTTGGAGTTGCAACTGATTGTGTTAAGGATAGTTCACCACACAAATTGACAAAATCTTTGGAGATGCTTGATTGGGCAGTACCTTTAATCCATTCAATGTCACCCATATTTAAATCTCCCCAAAACACTGCCTCCACTTGGTCTACAGCTTTTTCCAATTCATTCATAATTTCTTTCAATATTAGGGGGGTGGTATCCAATGGATGGTAGCATACACCTATTAAAAGAGCTTCATTCTTTTTATTCAATAGTTTCATCCATAAGGTTTCAGTGTGATTAGATGTTTTTGTTTGTAATATCTAAAGGTTTTAGTTCAGATTGTATATATAATTCAATTCCTCCTCCTCTCCTGTTTTCTCTACTGTTAAAAACAAACCATAATCAGAGATTACTGTCCCCACATTTCTTTATTAGGCCAACAGGTTTCAGTGATGGCAACAATATCTAGGTTAGGCAGATTACAGAGTGCTTTTATTTCATCCGTTATTATTCAAACTTTAGGCATTAATGAAATATGTTTTAAGGATGCTTTATTTATCAGAGACTTAGTTTCGATAAGGTTGGCAACTTTTATAATGAGTGTATGGTCTATAGTGGCAAGATGGTGCTTTAGACCATCCTCACCCCACCTTTATTAGTTTAAATCCATGATGTTAAGAGCCAAAAGAAAAAATGAAGTCAATAGGTCTGCGCCTCTTGTATTTAGATGTAATCCATCTCTGGCAAACAAAGATCTGTTCTGTGAGAAAGTTATCCAGTGGTCAATAAAGAAAACGTTCTCTTGAACACACCCGTTTCTAAGCCTAGTCTTAATTCTGGCAATAGTATTATTGTTTTCATGTGAAGCTCTTGGTATTGGTTGAATAGCAGAGAAGGCAGCATGACATTGATTTTGCTATATTTTCTTTCCTAGGTCTAGTAATTCATAACATATGTCCTTTTCATGCATGTGTCCCACATTATTAGACCCTACATGCATGATCATTTTAGTATTTTCTTCTTTTAACAAATTGTCAAGTCTTGATGAAACATCTTGTATTTTTGACCCTGGTATATATGTGACATTGTTTCTTAGTTTATTGGTTTGTGGGAGGTGAGAATCAATGTGTTTAATATTCTAGTCTCCAGTCTCCAATGATTTTATGTTGAATCATTTCATTAAACTGAGAACTATTGTTATTGACGGTGTCAGGGATTTTCATAGTCTCTTCTAAAAAATCAGTTCTATTATTAGTTGGTCCTGAATAAGAAGGTGTGTGAAAAATATTATCTATAACAGGAGGTTTATAGGCCTCCACTCTCCTCCCTTTTTTTGATCTGTACAATATATTATTAGAATTATTATTTGCACAGATAAAATACAGTAAAAGCAGCAGATCTTGTTTTTGTATTTCCCATGTATTCTGTTTTTGTACTCCCATGTGATCTGTTTTTGTACTCCCATGTGTTCTGTTTTTGTAGTTCCCTTGTGGTCAGTTGTTGTATTTCCAGTGTCCTGTTTTTGCATTTTCCATATGTTCTGTTTTTGTAGTTCCCATGTGTTCTGTTGTTGTGCTTCCCATATGTTCTGTTTTTGTAGTTCCCATGTGTTCAGTTCTTGTATTTCCCATGTGTCCTGTTTCTTTATTTCCCATGTGTCCTGTTTTTGCAGTTCCCATGTGTTCTGTTTTGTAGTTTTATGTGTTCTGTTATTGTTTTCCCATGTTTTCTGCTGTTGTAATTGCCACGTGTTCTGTTTTTTTTGTTTCCCATTTGTTCTGTTTTTGCATTTTCCATGTGTTCTATTTCTGTACTTTCCATGTGTTCTGTTTTTGTGTTTCCTTTGTGCTCTGTTTTTGCATTTTGTATTGTGTTCTGTTTTTGTAGCTTCCATCTGTTCTGTTTTTGTAGTTCCCATGTGTTCTGTTTTCGTTTCCCATATGTTCTGTTTTTTTTTTGTAGTTCCCATGTGTTCTGTTTTTGCATTTTTGGAAGGCTGCAGCCTGAGGTTCTGTCCTACCAGGTCATAATGTTGTATGCTTAATAGTGTACAACATTATAGCTTACCTGAAACAGTGCTGTCCATTACACTGAATGGTTGCAATGCTACGTGTGTACTGCTGTGCGGTGTTACCAGTAATCAGCAGAGAATAAGACCTCTGCTGTGAGTGGGTTCTGCCAAGCAGCTGTTGTGGCTCACTGGACTGAGCCACAGCAGCAGAAATCCAGGTGCTGCATCTGGGACCGGTTTGATTCCTGGTCCCAGACATTTTATTTTTCCACGACTTGTGCACTCCTGAGGTAACTCCCCTGGAGTTGAGAATCCTTAGTGGGGGGTTGGGGGCACAGCCCCCCATAACAAGGGGTGTGGAGGGTAGAGCCCCCCACAGAGAAAAGCCTTATGCCACATGGCAATGTCGCACTGTATTGGCAGTGCAATTTTGCCATGTGGCATAATGTCTTGTGACATTATGACCCCATGCCAGGTTCTGTGAGGGGGAAATAGCTCCTCCCCATCTCCTACTTAAACCTACCAACAATGCCCACTCTACTTAGAGCAAGTCACTCACTCCTCATAGGTGTGGCTAATTGGCACTTGTTTTCCTCTCCCTTCCTCCTGTGGTGGTTTGTCTTTCTGCTGCGATGTCTTGTATGTTGGCTTGCTTGTTTGTTCCTCTGTCCTTCCCTTTCTCCTTGTTCCTGCTTGTTTTTCTTTCCTCTGTGCTCCATACCTTGCTCTGCTTCCCTCCAGTGCCTTTTTCTTTGGGCTTTTCTCCCACTGCCAGCCACACCTCAGTCCTCCATCAGGTTCATTTTGCTCTTCCTCGCCAGACTGCTGCTTCAGTTCACGGCATGCTGCCACTGCTCCAGTTCCTTTGGTTGGCCATTCCTGCTCCAGTACCATGGTGCCTGCCTGCATCCCTGGCATCTCTGATATTTTGTCCACCTCCTGGCATCACAGCTCTGTGCCTGAACCACTCCTGCTGCTGTCTAGACTGCTGCCTCTTTCTTCCCTGCTCAGTGCTGAGATGCTGTTGCATTGCAATGCCAGGCCGACACTGCAGTTCCTGCCTTTGCTGCTTGATGCCATGGTTTCTCGGATCTCATTCTCTCTGTGAGTAGCAGTCTGTACCTGACTATCCCGTGCTGCCTCAACTGTCCTGTCGGATGCTTTCCTGCATCAAGACACCTTAAGATGCCTACACTATCCTGCTGGCACCTTGTTCTACCGATAGGACTGAACAGGCTAACATTGTTATGCAAGGCTTGATCATGTCTATTGTGCCTCATTGGAACTCGGTGTACCCAGTACCTGATCTTCAGCTGTTCATGCTGATACCTGGATCAGACATTTTGCTAAGTACTCCAGGCTGATAAACAGATCTGATTTGTGCAGCAACTCAAGTATGCCAGGCATATCATGCCTGCCACCAATGGCCATCTCCATTCTTCTGATCATGCTGCACACCTGTAAGCTACTGTGCCACTTACTCAGCACAGTTTTGCTTCTCACTGCTGCCACTGCTCTCAAGAGTTCTTGGATGTCTCATTCCGAATGATGAAGGCCCATTAACCCTGTCAGCCAGGATATATGCACTCTTCTGATTTTATCGACCACTATAATGCTTTCTCCTTTGGGATCTTCTCCTGTAGCATCCTTCTTTCACCAGCCCTAAATGGTGGCACTATGCTGACAATCTGACACAGTCAGTCCAGCCAGCCTACTTGAAGCAAGATAAATTCTTTGCGTCTATTGCTCTGGCTGACCTATGCGGAATTCTGCCATCCAGCTAGCCTATGTGGAGGCCTAGCTTGACTCATTAACCCTACTTCTCCTTAGGCAGACCTTTGTGGAGGTCCTGCCAGTCAGCAAGCTTATGTGGATGCCTAGCTTGACTCTCCACTACTCCTTCCTCAGGCTGACCTACATGGAGGTCCAGCCACTCCTGCTAGCCTACATGGAGGCCTAGCTCTACTTATTCTCATTACTCCTACCTCAGGCTGACCTATATGGACATTCTGCCTTCTTGCTAGCCCACATAGAGGCCTAGCTTGCCACTTATTTTGCTGCCATCCTCTAGCAGACTCATGGCTTACTTGATCACTCGAGCACTCAATCATAGCATGCTGCAGACTGCTTAGAATCACGGTTCCAGCTGACTTTCATCCAGGCCTACTCTTCTGCAGCATTCCATCATGCCTTCTGCAGTACTGTGCCATCCTCTCATCTCTTTCCCCATATGTCTCTCCACCAGGACATCCGTGGGTATACCTTAATTCTTGGGCATTCTCAGGATGATTCTCTTTCTCTACAGCCTCAATGATTAAAACTGCACTATTGATTTACAGCTCCATGTCAGCTTCCATCTTACTGTTGTCTCACTCATAGCTTCCCAGTTCGGATTACCCTTCATACCGCATCCATTTGTCACTAGCTGGATCTTCAGATGCTGGATCCTTCTTTTCAGTGTTGTCTACCTGCTCATCACCTTGATCATCTGGACTTGGATCTTATCAAGAACATTTCATTTTCAGCTGACTTTCCTCTTTATCTGTGTAGGCAGTGCTTACCTTCTCTTCAGACTGAACCTAGTTCTGCTCCCTGCTGATTTGCTCACTGCCCACATGGTTCCAGATTACCCATCGTACTGCTTTACAGGATCTTCATCTGCTGGAAGCCTTCATTTTAACGTCATTTGCTCATCACCAAATTTATACAGCAGGATTGAGAACTGTACCAGTGATGTCTCACCTTCACATGCAGTTTTCAGGTACTGGGCATTGCCAGCTGCCATACCTTTCACCTACATGCACCTAGCTTGCCTTAAGTCAAGGACATCCTTACCTGCTTTACTGTGGATCATACGTCTGCTTCCTATTGACAGAGTCAAAGGACATTCATCATCAGCTCCAGTTCGATGCCTACCACCATGTTTCTAGCTTCAGCATTTTCTGGGACATTCTGCTGCTTTACCCAGCCTAGGACATCATCTAGTCTTATATATATTCCATCTGTATTCCATCATTTACTGACCTACATGTGGTTCCCACCTCCATACATTAACCTACACTGGTGACAGGTGGGGTATCTCCATCTCCTGGAGAGTTACCTGTTCATCTGATTCAGCCTCTTCTTCACGCATTTTCTTTTTTTTAAATTAAACAAGTTTTTTATTGAAATATAACAATTTAACACACTGTAATATAACAAAAGACAAGATATAACATATCCTGAAAGGGTTGTTTACAGAGTAATGTATCAGAGAAAACAATAACTACAAACTACTTAAACAATCCTATCTTCCCCAATACCTCCCCAAACCCATACACCCCATGTATCTCAAAGGTACAAATATTCCATATCTGTAGCTGCATTCATGGTAAGTAAGATAAGGTAGCTATCGGCTAGTTGAATTATATCTTAGAGAGAATTGAGGTGTACATGAGTACCAAAACAAGGTGATCAAGACAAGTAGAGGGCATACAGTTTGCCCCATTGTTTATTAAATGAGGATTTATGGTGATGTACATTCGCAATTAGTTGTTCTGCATGGAGGGCGAAGGATAACTCATGTAATCATTCTGCATAAGAAATAGGAGCTTGATTCCTCAAATGTCTAAGCACTAATCTTTTGACTGCTAGTGAGATGAGAGCCATGTGATATCTTCTAGAGATCCCCAAGATACAGATGGTGGGGAAAAAGGCCCTGCAGACATAGGAGTGGGTCCAATGTTGTTTGAATTTGTTTCCATAGGGGAACTACCTTCTCACAGGCCCAGAAGATGTGTAGTATCGAGCCTTCCTCCTTATTGCATCTGGAGCTATATATTGGAGGAAGGCACCCCATTTTTGAGTTTGATTGAAGTATAATACGTGTTGCTTAAAATGCAATACTGAGTTAGTCTATACCGGTCTTGAGTGAGATAGATGTATAAATCTTTCCATAGGTGTTACCATATCTTTGAGACCATTGGAGATGGGGGTTGGGGCTTGCAAGGATGAGCTTGTATAGTATGGAAATATCATGTGGTCTACATGTTGGACCGTTAATCTGTTGTAGAAAGTCACTCAAATAAGAGGTATGAGTTTCTGTCAAACATTTTAATCAGATGATGCCTGAGCTGAAAGATTTTGAAGATACTTGTTGATGGTAACCTAAGTTTAGCTAGAATCTCTTGTGAAGTCAGAATAGAGCTATGGGAGTAATATTCTGAGACGGAAAGTTCAGGGGTTATTGGAAGCCAGCTTCTGGATAGTGGGATGCCTCCAATCTTGATGTTTAGGTTCGAGAGAGAATTGGTTGGGAGAAATCTCGAGTCTGTGACACTTTGAGATATCTACACATTTGTGAGAATACTCTTAATGAGATTCTAATTGGAGAGTAATGTGGTGATTTTGGTATGCTCTTCATTGGAGTAAAGAAAATAGTAGCTGTAGACAGTTTGTGAGAAGAAAATAAATCGGATTCAATTTGTAGCCAGATTGGGATATAGTCTTGTAGCAGTAGAAGTTGGGATAGAGATAATCATTTTCCACATTTATATGGTTGACTAGCCCAGTCATAGAGGAAAAAGTTAGGCAATCATAACCCTCCTGATTCCTTGGGTTGGCTCAGTTTAAGGTAGGATCGTCTGGCTGCTTTGTCTAACCAAATGAATGAAGTGATAGCTGAGTGAATGCTTTTAAAAAGGATAGGGGTAGCCACATATTTAGCATATTAAGGGGTAGAAGAGTCTAGGAGGACGTTCATCTTGATAATATTGATTCTGCCCCATAACGAAAGTAGGAGATTTTTTCAATCGTACTAAGTCTTGTTGAACATTTTCCATAAATCTGATGGATTTAGCTTCCGTGATAGTGAGAGATTGGAAGTGATAAACATGCCCAAGTATTTAATAATTTGGGGGACCATTTCATTCCGAATTTAGTGAAAGCTGAACTGTATGTTAGGTGGTTGAGGGGTGAATTTCGGTCTTATGTAAGTTGAGCTTATAATTCAGTATTTGCTGAAAGTGTCAATAATATCCAGTGCAGCTAGAGAGAAGACCAGATTGGAAAGGTGAAGAAGTATGTCGTCTGCATAAACTGACAGCTGTGAAGTCATATTACCCACTGAGATGCCGATGACATGGGGAAGATTTCAAGCACCTAATAAGGGTTCTAAGTATAGGTTAAAAGGAAAGGAGAAAGTGGACATCCTTGATGTGTACCCGTATAGAGGAAAAGTATCTGAATAAACTTTGTTACAATGTATTTTGGCAGAGGGGAGGAGTATAGGAATTGTATCCATTGAATAAAATCTAAGGAAGCACATTAGTTGTAATGTTGTCGACAGAAAATCCCAATCTACCCTATCAAAGGCCTTCTCTGCATCAAAGAGATTAATGCCATTGATACGGGAAGGTTTTGCTGTCTGACTGAGATAAGAGAGTTTACTGAAGATGATCTAATGAGGATCTGCCAGATACAAATCCTACCTGTTTCGGACTGAGAAGATGAGACCATATTTGTTCAATTCTGGTAGCAAGAAGTTTGGCTAGAATTTTAATATCATAGTTTAATAAGGAGATTGGGCAATAACTCAATGGAGAATGAGAGGGTTTGTCTGGTTTAAGAAGAATGATAGAGGCCTCTAATAAGGAGGAGTCTTGGATCCCTCCAGATATCATATATTGATAGAACCAAAATAAGCTAGGTGCAAGGTCTTTAGCAAATACTTTATAGAAGTTTGAAGATAGGCCATCAGAGCCTGGGGTCTTGTCCATTGCTAGGTTATTGACAGCTGTTTCTACTTCCTGTAGAGTGAGAGAGAGGAGCGGATAGAAAGTCTGTTGTGGGAGTGAGAGACATGGTAGTGAGATGGAGTTTAAGTATTCCAGTAATTCCCTTTTGAAAGGGAGATGGATGCTGACTGTAAAGAGAGGAATAAATTGTTTGAAGATATTCACAATATATCTGAGATGTGTTTCTAATAGAGCCATCAAGGCACTGATTGTAGAAACATTCCTGGATGCCTTAAATTTCCTAAGATGGAGGGCTAATAAATGACCTGCCTTTTCTCCGTGTTCTATATATTTTGCCTAGTCCTTAGTATTGCAAGTTCTGCTTTGTCTTGTGAAAGGAGAATATTGCTTTCTTAATAGTAGCAGATTTTGCAGAGAGTCAGGAGAAGTGGAGAGAGATTGTTCCAGTGATCAGATTTGAGTCAGTAAAGATAAAGCTTCATCTTCTCTTTTTCATTCATGCGTGGAAGCAAGCCTGATAAATTCTCCTCTCAAGAAGCATTTCAGAGCACACCATTCATGGTCCACTCTTGAGACTGAGTTGAGGTTGTTAGTAACGAATGTTTGAATCAGGGCAGGATTCTGGAGATAACATAGTCCTCCTTTAAGAGCTGTGTATTCAAACGCCAAGAATTATCTCTTTGGAGACTGGTGTCAGGTATTAAAAATTGTCTAAGCCACGTATGATCTGAGATAACTATAGGCTCTATTGCTGCATTATACAAGACATGTAAGAGAGAGCAACTGATTAAAATGTAATCTAAGCTGGATGAAAAAGAGTGAACTGTGGAGTAGAAGGAAAAAGTGCAAATGTTGGATTCATTAGTCTCCAAGGATCACATAATCCCGTGAGAGTTAAAAATTCATTTAACACTCTTTGGGATGTTGATAGAGGTCTAATGGGGCAATTAGATTGATCTAGGTGTTGGGTGGGTGGAGATTCCAGTCCCTCCCAGTATTATTGGGAGAGACATAGATGATAGCAGTTTGCTTAGTAGTTCTTGGAAGAAATCGGGTCCCTCCCCATTGGATCGTAAGCACTCCAGTACTAATTCTGTATGGTTCAATAACCCCAGAACCTTTATATATCTTCCCTGTGGATCTGCAATGGTCACATTCACCTGAAAGGACACTGAATGGTTCATGAGGATGGTGGCCCCTTACTAGCTGTCAACATACCAGATGCAAAGACTTGGCCAATCTCCTGTCTCCGAAAGCCATTGGCTTCCTTTGGGGAGTAGATGAGTCTCTTGGAGGAAAGAGATATTAGCGTGCAAAAGGAGATATATGTTTAAGAATTTGGTATCTTTTAGTAGGCACATGAGTGCCTCGAACATTCAAGTCACAAACTTTGTTATAACACTAGCCATTATTATAACAAAATATCACACACAACCTATATTCTATATTGACAAAGTGCATCTTGGCCCTCCTCCTGAGCTTTCCCTTATTGAGAATTAATTTCTTTGCTCCATCATATCAAACAGCTAGAAAGTAATGTTGAATCAATCGAATGAACATATAAAACCAATGTCATGTCCGGATTTGAAGTTTGTGGAGCAGTCTTAAATCTAACACCCTTACCCTCCCACCCACCCTCCTCCAAGTCCTTAAAAAACCTATATACAAATACTTCCTTACCATCTGACAGCTTCCCATGAAATAGACTATCACAAATAATGCTTAGAAGTCCCTTATGAACCCTGGGAAGCCCCTCCCCCTGGTGGTGATAAGATATATTTGGTGAACTTTAATTGGTCCACATAGGACATAGCATGTCGATATTCGGTCCAACCGCATCTTTCCAGATAGAAAATACCACAATAATCTCCACGGTATGAGTGATGTGGCAGCAAAGCATAGAAACATGCCAGAGAGCAGCCAGGCTACACCCTCCCAACAAACCAGTACATGAGGCAGGCTGTCCTTAACTGCTACAACCCCTTCACTTCCCACTTCTCCCCCAGCAATACAATATATAAAGGAATCAGTAGAATAATTACTAAACAGGATATGACTCTGATCGAGCTATTAATAAAAAATGGGTACTGACCTGTTTCCAGGGTGCGATCTGAGGTGGTGTATAGCCAGAAACTTCAGGATGGAGTAAAGTAATAAAGGGATATGGAGAACTACAGGATAGATCCGAACAACTGGGGCATTAGTAAGCAAGAAAAAACTAGGATAGTATGGAATGAGGACATCAGGAGTTTAGTCCAGTAAAAGTATGAGGAGTATAGTGGAATAGAGAGAAAAGAGAGACAGGGTCCTGGCTGATCGCACCTTTAAACCTACTCGAAAGCCTCCATTATTGAATTGAACATCAGTTAACTACCATTAAGTCAACTAAATTAAAGTCAAAAGTCCCCTGTATCCAGACGAAAAGTGGGATAGTTCACTGGGGAAATAATAAACCTGGTGAATCAGAGTCACCCATAATACAGTCCCGAGGGAAACAGCAACCTGGACATGGACAGTCCTTGCTATCAGCAGGTTGGCAATCAGCAGCTCTGTGAATTAGGCCACAGTGGAAGCACATGGGTCCAGAATCAGGTCAGAGCCAGGATCCCCCACCTTGAGGTGAGATCAGAGGTACCTTTCAAACCGCCAAGCGCCGGGTATCCAGTCCTCACTCAAGGAAGGCTTCATGATCCAATCGACAGAAATCGGGGCTAAAAGCAGGTTTAACTTGTTATCTTCAGGGAGACTTGAATAAGGAAGGTAGCCTTTTTCTAGTTCCGCTTGGACTTGTGGGACAGAATCAAATGAAAGCAATGCTCAGTCTACCAGCACTTGTTGAGCTGGATAGACCATGCAAAACTTAATGCTGACAGCGATCAGCTTGCATACAGTAGAGTGGAGGGTGGCTCTCTTCTGTCTTGTCTCCAGAGGTAGATCCTGGGTAATGCGTAGTTTTTATCCTCCCATTGTATGGTGTGTAGCTCTCTGGTTCTAGTTAAAATGTGCTGTTTTTCCAGGTAGTTCAGTAATCTGATAATCATCAGCCTGGGGAGGAGCAGAATTGTCTGGTTTTGGTCTCAAAGATCTGTGAGCCCTCTCGATTAGGTAGGCAGGGTTGTGCAGAGATGTGCCAGCAATTTTAGCTAGAGCTTTTGGGTGAAAGTGATAGCTGAAGAGCCCTCTTCACCTTCCAGCAAGCTGAAAATTAAAATATTATTCTCCGATACGGCCCTCTAGGTCCTCCATTTTAAGTTGCAGTTTTGTTATTTGCTGTTTGAGTTTAGTTATTTCTGGTTCTGCCTTATCCCTCCAAGTTCCTGGTGAGAAGGTACGTGCTTCAGTGTCTGAGGTTTCCATTTTCAGATCGCTCAGCTCACTACGTACATTTTTAAGATCCAATGCTATATCGTGAAGAGTTTCTTTAAAGGACATTAATTCTTGCAGAAATCTCTCTTCTGTTAATGGCATTGGAGGAATAAAGGTGCTCAGTTGTTTGGCAGAGATCTGCTGATGAGGTTTAACTTTCTTGGCCAGTTTCTCAGGTGAGACTGGAGGTGTGTGTCTGGTAGTGCCGTTTTCATCTCTGCCTCCATCACGGCTTAATCTGCCGATTGCGATGCGAGATAAACATTTTGAGTCCTCTCAAATAGGCAGAGTCTATATTAGAAAGTGAGGTATTCAAAAATATTCTCCGTTAGAAGCTGATTAGGATGGATTACTGAAGGGTTAGCAGGGAGCCCAAGGAAGAGTAATTAGTGAGCCAAGCGCATCACGTGATCTCGATCTTAACCACATTTTTCTGCCGTGGTTTGACCATCTTGGACTTGACATTTTACTGGAACTCTGTTATACTGAATCATGTAAGTCTGCCTTGTCCAGCTTCTCCTGTCTGGGCCTGGCTCATGCTCAACCTTACCCATACACTGCCCTCTACAGGGCTATATTGCTTACTGTTTGCATTACTGCTTCTCCCCGCACGGGAGCCTGGAGGTTTCTATCTGCTGCACCTGCAAAGGGCTAGCTTCTTGCTCAATCTACTCCTACTCACCCTCAACAGGCCTATATGCTTACTCTACACATACCTGCCTCACCCCACAAGGGGGCATGTAGGTTTCTTCCACCTCACCCCACAAGGGCATGGCTTTCTGCTCAAAGCATTCCTACTCCCCCTCACCAGGTCTTAATTACCTACATTACACATGCCTGCTTTGCCCCATCGGGGCCTGGAAGTTTCTATCTGCTTCGCTCTCTCACAGCCTGGCAGCCTGCATCATGGCCAATCAGCTCTCTGACTACCTCTCCACCTATAAACTCCTCTGCTGTGAACAACACAGTTTTCTTCATGCACACAGCACCACTGCCACCCTTATTGAATTCTCCAATTTCCTTCACACTGCTCTTGGCTAAGGTCATGTTGCTGGCTTTGTCTTCATTGACTTGTCAAAAAGCTTTCGACACTGTCCACCACTCCCTCTTCCTCTCCTCTCTTCAACCCCTCCGCCTCTCGCAGGGTGTGTATAATTGGTCCTCCAGCTATCTTTCCTTCCACACCCAGTGTGTCAAAATAGGGTCTACCGTCTCCTGGCCCCACCAGGTTTGTTCCAGTGTTTCCCAGGGCTCCATCCTGGGGCCCCTGCTTTTCAGCCTCTATCTGAATTCTCTCCCCTCCGCTTGTAATGGAAACCTTCTACTTTATGCGGACAACACTGTCCTGTTTGACTCACACACTGACCCTCTCCTCCTCCTACAAAACTCCCTGCATGACTCCTTCACCCAGGCTGAACGCTGCTTCTCTGACCACAGTCTGGTTTTGAACATAAAGAAAACTAAAACCGTGCTTTTTGCACATAACCAGAGTAAACATCAAGATTATCCACTCCGGGTTTTATCTAGTACCCTCTTCCCCCTTGAACAAACCTCCTCCTTCAAATATCTCAGCATTCTCTTTGATCCCTCCCTGTCCTTTCACAATCATATCTGCTCCCTTTACTCAGCCATCAGCTCTAGGATAGGCCTACTGTATCGCCATCATGACTGTCTCCCTACTGAAGCACTAAGGCTGGCCATCTTGTCCTCAGTACTGCCCTTGTTAACTATGGTGTTATCATTTATGGTGCCGCTGACAACACTGCTCTGCACAAAATTAAGCTATCCCTCAATAAGGCCTGCCAGCTGCTTTCAGGTTCCCCACGTCTAACCCATGCTTGCACACTGTATTCCCTCTCTAACTTCCTTAATCTGGAAGAAAGACTTATCTCTCAATCTTGCCTCTTGACCAAAAAAAAATCACTGCAGATTTGACTCCCTCTGGTCTGTCTTCTATCATAAGCCTATCTACCCCCTCCACCAGCAGTGCTGTCCACTCCCCTCTGCCAGTCCCCAGAGTTAGGACCTCCCTTGTACAGAGGTCATTCTGTTACTTTGCCCTGTCCTGGTACAATTCCCTGCCTGTAGCTATTGCCTCCATACCAAGACTGGGGCCTTCTAAAACTGCTCTCAAAAACCACCTCCTCTCCCCTCACCGATGTGACTGCCCTGGCTGAGTTTTTCCTGCCTTTACTTATTTGTTTAGGAAATCGCAATTACAACCCTTTGAGTCATAGACTCATTTCCAAAGGCTCCATGTCAGAATAAAACATAGACATTCATACAGTACACACAGAGAATAAATGTGGGTGAGCAATCATACAGAGTAGAAGTACAATGAGCATTGGTTAATGCCTATATATTTGGTAGCTAAAACAAGGCAGAGCTATCGATATATTTACCTAATGAGCAGTTAAGAACTATATAATTGGTAGCTAAAGCACTGCATGATGTGAGTTGGTAGTAAGCCACCTCAGGGAAGCCTTTTCTTATCCATAATGCAATGCATTCATAGTCCAGTGCAACTATATGGAAACAAAGGGAGGTGAGGAGCCTGTAGGCTAGAAATAGTGAGGTCCTCTGTCTGCCTAGTTTGACTCTGCCCTTGATTTGACTTATTATAGCCAACATTATTGTTTATGTCTGTTTATTATTGCTAATTTACCTTGACGTGGGGCCTTTGTAACCAGCTCTTAGTTTTAACTGTTTGCTTTTATTTGAGCTCATTTATTTTGTGTTCTTTTGCTTGCTATCAATGTATTTATCTTCCTGACAAGAAGCCTTTCTAAATGAGTCCCTGACTCAAAGGGTTGTAATTCTAATTACTTTTAAAATAAAAATAAAAACATATCTGCATCGCCGCTAGAGCCTGCACTTACTGTATTTGCATAGCAGAGCTCATGGATCAACATTCTCTCCTACTCTGCCTCACAAAGGAGGACTAGCTGTTTGCTTACCATAACCAGTGCTCTAGAATGAATGTTTCTTCTTCGTACTCCAAGACTGCCCATTAACCAGTTTATTATTCTCGCCTGTCCAAGATGTGATTCCACTCACAGCTGTTGATCGAGTTGCTTTATATGAAACTTACTCAACCTGTATACCTATTGATGTACTAGACTGGGAATCGCTAACCAAATGTGCCACTGTCTTTCTGCATGGACACTTATCATCAATATCTCAACTCCAGGAAATACTTGCTGCAATCAACTCAAGATCTACTCTTCAATCAAAACCCAAGATTGGGATTAAACAAAATCTCACCGTCTGGGCCTTCTGTCCTACTGTCAACTAAGTATCCTGCCAAAGGTGGAATACAGAGAAGGGCCAAAATATCAAGTTCAACAGCAACTATATCTCATTTGGTTCAAAAGTATCTAAGCACCAATCATATCTAGTCCAGTTCCTAAATACTACAACCACTGACCTATGTTCTATCCAACACTAACGTATCTAAGCACTAACCATATCATCCAAATCCTACACTGTCCTATGTACTGTACTAGTTGTAATGTATCTAAGCAACAACTATCTCATTCAACTCTATGCACCATAAACACTGAGCTATGTACCACACATATAACCCATATGTTCTTATTTTTCCATGTTTTCTGCTGTTGTAATTCCATGTGTTCCATTTTTTATTTCCCAGTTGTTCTGTTTTTGTGTTTTCCATGTGCTCTGTTTTGTATTTTGTAGTTCCTATGTGTTCTGTTTTCAGCTCCCTCATTTTAGTTACAATTACCAATATTAATATACAAACAGTATCCCTGCACCCTATGTTGGGATAGGGACTCGTAATATAAATGCTGGCACCAAGTGCAGTACTAAGGACTGGTGTACTGTCAGGGATGTGCCATCCTTTGGATGATGTATAACCTATGTCCCTTCTCCTCATCTCTGATTTTTTATTTATTTATTTATTTCAATCTAGGATTACAATACCTTTGAGCCGTGGCTCTTTACAAAGGTTCCACGTCAGTGGTGCAACAGTCATCATTTTAGTTACAAACATAATGTCACTGACTTAGAGATATATAACCAGTACAAAGACTTGAGCTATGAGCAAGACAAGGGAGGGGAGTTGATAGAGGGAGAAGTGAGGGTAGGAGATCAAGGAGGGGTAGGAGGTGCAGGGGGTAAGGGGGAGTACAGGAGGTGGGTGGGGGCAGGAACAGGAGTGGAGATATAGGGGGGAGGTGGGCGAGGGTAGGAGACAGTGCAGCCAGGGGGCCTTGTCGAGGGAATATGCCTGGTAAGGTGTTAGGGCTGCAAAGACTGATTGTAAGTGCTGGGTGCTGGGGCATGTGCAGCTAATAGGGCAGAGGTGGCACAATGAAAAGTCTGTTGTAATGAACCCAAGTAGGTACTGTAGATACATTTTATGGTGCATCCTACTGTGAAGATAAACAACATATCTACATGTGGCTACTTGGTGTTCTCTGCTATGGATAGATTAGCTTTTTTTCCCAGCTAAAAAAAAAAAAAAAATGTATGTTGTATAAATGCTGCTGCTGCTGCTGCTGCTGCTGCTGCTTCTTCTTCTTCTTCTTCTTTCTATGCTTCATCTGCTCTGGCTGCTTGCCTACAACTGACACCACACCCCTCTGTTTGTTATATCACAGTCTGTTGCTGTAAAAAGGATTATGACATCACATGTGGAAGATTTTGACTAGAGCCATGCAAAGATGGAAATATTAAGGCAGGATTACAATTCCACTTCCCAAATGCTTTTTTTTTTTATCCTTGAGTAATTGCACTGAATTCCCAAAGCATTTTAATTTAAATGTAGTTTTCCATGCTTTATTTATACTACAGATTAGTTTTTGCAGGTTTCAGAAACCAAATCCATGCTTTACGTATACCATGGAGCACCAATCCATGGTTTTATATAAACCACAAATTAATAATCTGTAGTTTAAATAAAAAGATGCAAACCACTTGTGGAATTTCAGAATTCTGCTTCAATTGAATTCCACCAAATAGGTGGATTTCAGAAATTCTGCAGAATCTGAAAAATACAGACAGCTTAAAAGAGCAGGTTTCTAATTATTAACTTCTCTTCCCCTCCCCTTGACATATACAGCAGTTTACCTGTCCCCAAGTCAATTCGTACATAAAGTTACATTTTTAATGGCTGTATTTAAAGAAAATAAAACTTGTAAAAATGCTCTGTGGCGCCCATAGCCAAGATGATCCTTTAGTACTTCCATAGTCAGAGACACTCCCCCATGCTAGCACATTTCATGATGTCAGTACAGGAAGAATCTGGAGGCATGCTTCATAGTGTGTAATGAGGGCAGTTTTTATAGGCTTTTTAAAATTCTTCTCAGTGCCGATTTGGACAAAGGAAGGCCACCGCTCAACTAACAAGGACCCTGTTAGCTAAGCGGTGGCCTTCCTTTGTCAAAATCAGTACTGAAAAGTGTTTTAGAATGCCTGTAAAAACTTCCCCCATTATTGTCTTTGGAGCATGCCACCACACTCTTCCTGTACTGACATCACAAAATGTGATAGCATGGGGGGTGTCTCTGACTATGGAAGTAGGATCATTTTGGCTGCGGCTCCACAGAGCATTTTTATGAGTATTTTTTCTTTAAATACAGCCATCAAAAAATTTTACTCTTTGTATGAACTGATTTAGGGACAGATAAGTTGCCTTATATGTCAAGAGGGGGAGAGAAGTTAGTAACTAGAAACCTTCTTTTTAATTATGACCTAAGTGTAGACAAGCAACCAGTACATATAAAGTCGAATGGAGAATGATTCTATTTTACTATTACTGTGCATATTTATAAAGAAAAAAGGGCAACTAAGCAAAGAAAATATATGAACTATAAGCAGAGCTAAAGCAAAAACAAGAATTTGTCTGCAAATAAAGACCGCTTTCCACCCAACCTGCCCATTTTATTTATTTAATATTTATTTATTGAATTTTGGTAACCCAGTAGGCCCACTGAGACTAGAAGTGCCTCTTTTCAGGGGTGACCGGGGAGGGGATACAGTTGGTAACCAACTGAAACTGAGCCAGATTAAGCTGTTGGTGGTATTTTTAGTGAATGGAGGAAATTTGACCAGGGCACCGGGGAAACTCCCCATCTCTGCCTGCAGGGGTGCTGTCACTTCCTGTGGACAGGATGGAGGGACCCACTTTGTTGCCAGACACAGGAGGAGGAGGAGGAGGAAGTGCTGATGTGGCAGGGGAGATGGCCTCTCCTCTGCCCAAACAAAACTAGAGGTGATAAACATGGAGAAAAATATTTCTACTGATTTCTACTGATACTTCCAAGGATGAAAACAGCCAGCATGGGATTCTATGGCAGACAAACAAAGGTATAGCCCTGCATCTCCTGTGCAGTGTGAGTCCACTGCAGAAAGCCAGATATATGAATCAGACTTTCAATCAAGAAGAGAGTACTTGTGGGCATTGTTGGTAGAGGAGGAATGCTAAGAGCAGTTGTTGAGAGCCATCAGATCAAACATCGAAGTAGAATCAATGGAAACTGAGCTTTCTGAAGTCAGCGAGTTGCCACCTGAAATACCCATAGGGAAAGAGAGTTTGGCGATTGGAATTAGGGTGGTTGAGACATTGGACAGCTCTTATCCCTTGAAGGATGCTCACGAGAGGAACATGTACATGTGGATCAGGAAGTAAAATGTTTCTACTTGTTCTGCAAATAAGGTGGTGGGGAACATGAGATGAGCCCAGAAGAAAATGAGAATGTAATAACAAATGTAATAATAAATGTTAGCAATGCACCTGAAAGTTGGGGGGCAGAAGAGAGAGTGCCATGCTACTGAGACTGAACAAAAGGGGATAGCGCAGGATAATATTGCAGAAAACCGGACTATGACAAAAATGTTTTCATTACTGGTATTACTGCAGCGGAGGCCTTAGGATCAGCGGGTGGGTTGGCAATCAGAGTCAACCATGGGCATCCCCTGAAAGGCCTTTCACAGAACATGTGGAACCCTTGGAGCTGTCCTCTTCTCTGGAACTTATTCCCCAAACTGTTTCCAAATCTGTATAGGACAACCCCAATTTTTCTAACACCGACCAAAGCACCTCGGAAAGAAGCTTTGTAGGAGAAGCAAAAGGCCAGCCAAGGCCCACCACAGGAGCCAATACTCCTTCCACAGGACCACAACCGTCTACCTTAAGAGAACAGAATTTTAACAATAATGTTTTCCGACCCACAGATGCTAGAGGACATCCATCTAATAACAGAACCTATGTGGGACTATTTCATTCACCCCCAGAGCCTGCAAAAAGAAGACACGCAGTGTGTATAAAGTATAAGGGGTGCCTGGAAACATATCCTGACTGAATGTATGTGGGCCGCACACTACTTAAAGAGAGCATGGGATTTTCTGCACAAGAAATATATGCCCTAATACACACTTCTGGGGACCCCAACTTTGATGCCAGCTTTAAAACAGCAGCTGGTCTTGAATTATTCTGGCAGATACCAAGGAGTAAAAAACCTGAGTGGAGTGTGTTTACTGTAATTTCCTTACAAAGCCTGCATACTGTACAATAATGTATTGTTCAAAAATGAGGGGGTAGCAGTATCGACATTCTCTTCTGGTTACAGGCTAAGTGTACAGTACTTGGACTCCTGATCCTATCATGGATACTGAGGACATCTGGATGGGGGATGGTGTATCTAGGTTCACTTACCACAGAAGAATGAAGAAATACAACACTTGCCCGGTTGTTTCTTCTTGGGGAGGGATTAGGGTTTTATTTTCTAACCAGGTCAACTGAAATTCTGTTTTCAATGTGGAACATACACTCATCTCAGCAGTGTATGTGACAAAATGAAGTGTTCCTTGTGCGGTGGGATTGGACATGTTGCTATCAATTGAACTACCCCTATAGTGTGCAGTTTGTGTGATGAAACAAGTCACAACTTTAAAGATTGCCCATGGGTGTCTCACAACGTTGAGGAGGAAACCTCTGAAGAAGAAGAAAACAGTAACTTCCCTGCCAGACATAATTCTGAAATGTCTAAGTCCTGCTCAAAGGACTCCCAACATACCCCCCCCAAAAAAACTTATCATCCACAGAAGCAGGACATACTAGGGCGCCTACTTCTTCCACAGGAGACTTAGATACTATGGCAACTTCAGAAGGAGATACCCTGGTTAAGATTGAAGATTTTCAACTGCTCCAAGGGTTAGTACCTAGAGCTGAATCAGGAGAAACAGAAGATCAAATGGCACCACCAATTGTACAGTCACAAGCTATGCCACCCCCACAGACAGACGAGTGGGAACAACAAAAATCCAGACGGGTGACCCATAGTACTTCCCATAAAACTGGAGGTCTTTCAACCTGGCAGAAAGGAGAAGACATTTGCACTAGAAATAGATATACACCTTTGGCTAAAAGAAACAGTGGGAAGAAGAAGGAGGAGAATCAGACGTTCTCATTAATTTCCTCACAAACTGAGAGCATGACTGATTCAGACAAGTCCTTAAAAGACACTAGGGTGGTAAAGAAAAAGGAAAAATCAAAAAGAATGGCAGCAAAGGTCTCAACAGAAAAAGATATTGCAGGACGGGACAGCTCTGCCACATAAACATGAGTTTGCATCTTACGATTGGGTCCATAAATGTGAACAGTATAAAGAACCAGAGAAGAAGACAAACCACCTTTGCTATTCTGGGAAGATCATCATTTGGACATTTGTTTTTTTACAGGACACTCAAATTCATATATTTAGTGAGGCCCATCATGTAGCTAAAGAATGGTTCTGAGGACCCTCATCTTGGTCCCTGGGGGAAGACTCATGATCTGGATAGGTTTTATTTCAACACCTGACCTCAGAGTATCACATCTGATTGACTTGGTACCTGGCAGAGCTTGCATTTTGGATGCAAGAATAGGAAATCAGGACCTACGGTTAATTAATGTATATAATTTTCAAACCAAATATCAAAGGGTTGAGCTTATGAAAACAATCCAGACATATTTGCATACCTCTGTTTTCTTGGGAGATTTCAACTGTATTCTATCAATGGCAGACAAAACAGGAGTAACACAAAAATTTACGACACAAATTTTTTTAAATAGGCTGTATAAATAAGCACAGCTAAAAGACTGTGCAGCAGAATTTGGCCAGGTACCAAGGTATACGTTTTTCAAAGGGAGGTTGTTGATATGCATTGACTTCTTGTTTGCCTCGCAGTGGGTACCTGTGATGTTTCCCCATAGAAAATTCAGATCATAGGCTCATTAAAACAACAGTAAGAGAACCAGTAAACAAACTTAGGTCCAACCTGGTCTGAAGTTTAATATCTCCACATTGGAGGATGCTGAGATATGGGCTGCATTACAGGCCAAGTTGGAAGCAAGGAAAACAGTGTTTGAGCTTTACGATAATATACTTTTTGGTGGCAGGACACCAAACATGCTATTAAGGCATTGTGCAGCTGCTTCAAAAAAGCATCAAATACCAAATATTTGAACAATTTGAAATTGAGACAGAAGCTACAGAGGCTATCTTCCTGGGTGATAGAGACAGGGAAGATCTTATTGGGCCCATTCAGAAAATTAAAACAGAGATGTACAAATATTAATATGATCGGGCTCAAACACTGTTGATTGAACAAAAATTTGGGACTCAAGGGAAGGCACAAAATGTAAATCCATATGACAGTTGTGCACAATGGGTGGAGTAGAAATATATGGCTAGCCTAAAAACAGATGCAGGGTTAGCAGTACATGCAGGAGAAGAGATAGCACAAGTAGTACATGACTATGTGGAATGGTCCTTTGGTCGGTATATGCCAGATTCAGCAACTGTAACAGGTTTTTTTAGCAGCTAGAGATCCCCGGACTATTAGAGGAGGACAAAAGACAACTAGTAGCCCCTATCACAAAGGCAGAAGTGAATAATGTGATTTTAAAATTGATGAATGGAGTTTCACCCAGCCCGGATGGGTTGCCAGGAGAATTCTATAAAAAAAACTATAGATATGTTTTTATTTTTTTTATTTATTGAAATCTTGGATACACCTGTGAGCGGATGCTCGTTGGGAGGTTCCACATCATGTATATAAACAACAATGCAAGGAATTCAGGACAACGTACAGATGAAACATTGAGAATACAGTAAACAGATATTCAGTGATTTTCCAGCAGCATTAGTGGACAGCTTATTAATATTTTGTTTAAAAAGGGTATAAGTCAGATCTAAGAAATTGGAGACCAATAAGCCTCATAAACGTAGTTTGGAAAATATTATG
This sequence comes from Neoceratodus forsteri, assembly GCA_016271365.2. Lineage (NCBI taxonomy): Eukaryota > Metazoa > Chordata > Ceratodontiformes > Ceratodontidae > Neoceratodus > Neoceratodus forsteri. The sequence continues at coordinate 265,980,871 of JADMNL010000026.1, forward strand.
TAAGATACTATGTAATAGACTAACTAAGGTGGCTCAGGTTGTCATTTCTTCAGCCCAGGCTTGTGACATTCCTCAACTCTCCATGGGGGATTTAGTGAGAACCATAAGGAAGACCTTCGATAACCTAGGAACATCTGGTTGCTTGCTTTCACTTGATCAGGCTAAAGCATTTGATGGTGTACCACATGAGTTTTTGTATAAAGTAATGACATGCTAAGGGATTCCCAACACTTTCATTTGTTGGATCCAGAATATATATAAAGGGGCTTCTTCTAGCCCATTGGTAAATGGTAGAATTAGGAAGCATGTGTGGACTCATAGGGGGATACGGCAAGGGTGCCCTTTGAGCCCCTTGCTGTATATTTTCTCACTGGACCCTCTGCTTCAGAGATTAAATTGGGATAGGGGGTTAGTACCAACTCTTGGAAATAGGGCATTGACCTTTCCAGTAGCTTTGGCCTATGCTGAGATATTACTATTATGGTTGCCAATGTACCCTCTGGGAAATGAGCCATAGAACTGGTTGACTCTTTCTTAGAGGTTTCAGGATCTAAAGTTAATAAACAAGAAAGTAAAAGTTTAATAATCCATAACCAAGGAGAAGTTAGACATGAGATTGGGAGGAGTACTACAGGTGGTTGATCCACCATTAAAGATTCTGGGTATTCTGTTAGGAGATGCAGATGCAGCAAGTGTAAATTGGGGTGGCCATAAGCTAAGCGGAAGAAAAATTAGTAGATGGAAGGAATATCTGATGACAAAACAAAAAGGGTTTATATGTTTAAAACTTTTATTGTTCCTATTTTTTTGTCTGTTAGTCAAATATTCCCCTTGTCAGCGAAATTGGAGGTTAAGATATTTAGTATAGCATTTTAGTTGATATGGGGGAGCAGGTTGAATCCTATAAAAAGGATGATCATGTATTGGCCAATCAAACGGAGGGGGGGGTATCAATATGTTAATCCCAGTCATATTTTTTTTTACCATGTTTGTATACTTAAACTTTTTGCCCATACTAGTGAGGAAACAAATGGAGTGGGTATCTTTGTTACAGGTAAGATGTTACTGTTTTTGGTAGTGCCGGGGAGCCCAACAGTGGGGATGGTTCGGAGCAGCCCCGGAAGGCATGTCTGGTTATTTACTGGAGATCAGCAGAAAGTTGAAAGGCCGGAATGTAACCACCATGGAAGTTTTACACATGACTAGAAGAAACCTGTATAATAGGATTTTGCATACCGAATGCTTTGAGACCCCATGTTTTTCGTTACCAGACAACTTTAAGATTTCAGAGGTAACTGCACAATTGACAGAGCCCAGAGTCCCACCAAAAATATGGGAAGTTGCCACTCCAGACTTAATGTTCGAGGAAATAACTTTCATAAACGTATTCAGGCTAGATCTTGTTTAAGGGAGGGGTGTGGAACAGTAATAGAAACAATGAACCACTTATTTTTTGAATGCCCTTATAAGGGTGGGTTTTGGACTCTGCTGGCTAATGCATGGGGTATTCCCCAATTTCAGACAATGACATACGAGTTGTTATCAGTGAAACTAAAAGTATTTTTAAAAATAGATTGGATAGTCTTATATGTAATGGGTATGACCTCTCCTATTATGTACTGGATTAGTATAAGAGCTTGATGGGCTTCTGCCTTCTTGCTCTTGCACCTAACCTTAGTATGAGACACTTGTTTACAGGCAATATGGAGAGGGAGAGTGGAGAGGATGTCACAAAGGCAGTCTTAGAGTGATAATGGCTACAGTGAAATGAGTTATATGGCAATCCAGATGCCAATACATGTTGCAAAAGAAACAAACATCTCTAGTTAGCATGAAGAGTAAAAACAGAACAGAAACTCTGCACCCTGTATAAAAGAGTGATCTACTTTACCTCAGCCTATGCTTAGGGTATGGTGGAGGGGATGGCTAGGGGTCACCTTCCTAGCACCAGGAAGTTATTTATCTAGTTTTTGTTGACCGGTAAGTGCACTAAACAAATCCTGACTATTTTCAGGCATGACCCGGGGAGGGGATACAGATGAATGCCAACTGACTTTGAACCAGATTAAGCTGTTGGTGGTATTTTTAGTGAATGAGGAAATGAGGAGTTAGAACTTGGGTGTAAAAAGTAAGATAAGTCTCCTTACAGAAGGATTGTGATTGGTTGACCATCCATGGCACTCCAGACATTACCTCATGGGTTTTAGCCCACCTGATAGGCTAGTGATGCACATGACTCTAGGATCAAATTTCTAGTATATCCAGGTCCCAGAAACCCCTGCTCTCCAGTTCAAATCGTGCATCTGATCAGGCTACAAGCACACCAGGATCCCTGCTGTACTAATTTTCAAGATAGGCTTCTTTATACTTAGCATTTTGGTTCACCTTTCAAGAAAATGCATCCTACCATATATACAGTTGTGTCTCAATAATATTTATTTCCCATTTGGGAGTATACCTCTGCAAGGCTTCTTTTGTTGGCTAATAGTTCCTTGTACTGTTGTTTTTTTTGATTGCTTAGTTTCTCCTACTATGTGTAGCTAGCGCTGACATCAAGTAATAAGATAAAGAAGCAGAGCTATGCTGAGAGGCAGCAAGGGTCCTCAACTGGGCAGAACCACCTTACCCATCTCAGCACAGTTCATCTAGCGGGCAAGCTCAACATTCACGCAGACTGGCTCAGTCGACAACAAGTCCACCCAGGGGAGTGGCATCTACACCCCAGCCTCTTCGACCTGATCCAGGAGACCTGGGGACCAATATCCATGGACCTCATGGCCATGGCAGAAAATGCACAGGTCAGGAGATATTACTCAAGATACAGGGAAAGTCAGTCCCAGGTAACCGATGCCCTGTCACAACCTTGGTTCCAGGAGCAGTCGTACGTCTTCCCACCCATACCCATGCTAGCACAAGTTCTAGCCAAGATCCGATCTTCAGGATGGACCATCATTCTAGTGGCTCCTTACTGGCCATGGACAGCATGGTTTGCCACAGTGTTGGCAATGACATTGTCCAGTCTCAGGTTACCCTACCAACCGACATGTTGACCCAGGGACCGTACTACACCCAGCCCCACGGATGCTAAAGCTCACAGCCTGGCTCCTGAGAGGAGTAAACACCCAATACTGTATACTTATAAAAGAGATAAAGAGGTGCCACAGTAAAGTATTTAGGAAGGAGTGAGGAAATTCTACAGTGAAAAAATAAACTGTAACACTGATTGAAAGATAGATTTTAAAGCAATTGAGGAGTTAGAATTTGGGAAATAAGGTAATGTAGTGTATTAGAAACCCTTATGAGAGATACCAAAATGTATTGCTACTTAATATACTGTCAGACAGATAGAACAAGCTGGTTCAAGTATGGAAATAGTGTTCTCAACAGAGGGAAAAGAGGGGATATAAGGGGTGGAAAGAGCATTTGGGTTGGGAGAAGTTTTTCTGTGAGATACAAAACAAATGTTTTTTCTTTTGTTTTAATGTTATCCTGTAGATAATTTATGTATTTTTTGAATGTGTTGTGTGTGTATATATTGTTTAAAATAGCTGTGTTTGAGTTCTGTCCAAATAACAAATTCTCCTACTCTTTTTAAGTGCCATGGGATCTTTAACATCCACCTGAACAGGCAGATGGGACCTCAGTTTAACGTCTTATCTGAAAGATGGCACCTCAGGAGTGCAGCATCCCCCTCATGCTGCACTGCAGTGTCAGTATTGGGGATATTAGCCCAAGTGCCTGGTGTGGGGATAGAACTCACAGCCTTCTGATCTCCCGGCCTCAGAGGCAAGTGTGCTATCTGCTGAGCTATTGACACTGTTTTGTCCCTGCCTATAGTGTCACTAAACACCCTACTTGATCCCCCATTTCCACTAATATTCTTATACCTATCCCAAGCATTCTTGAAGCTGACCACTGTTTTCATACCCACCACCTCCACTGGAAGGCAATTCCAGGAATATGCCACTCTTTCTATAAAGAAGTACTTTAAGTCTCTCCTGAATTTAGCCCCTCCAACTTCATTGCATGTTGTCTTGTTCTTGTGCATCTTTTTTTCTAAAAATACTCTCTCCTGTACCTTATTAACCCCCATGAGGTATTTAAAGGTCTCTGCCACATCCCCTCCCTCCTCTGTTCCAGGGTGTATACATTGAGGTACTTGATCTTTCCTCATAGGGCTTTTGATGCAGACACTGCAGCATTTTGAACTTGCAGCATTTCAGTTGCCCACCTCTGGACAGTCTCTGCTTTCTATGAGCTTCCAGAGATGTGGACTTTGAAACGGACACTCTGAAGCTGTACAGAATGTGGAATTCTGCCAGTGAAGATTGTGCAGAATGGGAATGCCACTCCAATTCCAAGGAATTCTGAAAAGCATTTCTATGTAAACCATGGAATAATATTCTGCAGATCACATAATCTATGGAATAGTAGCCCACTGTTTATGGGAAATTAATCTGCAATATATAAAAACCACTTAATCCTATGCCATGCTAAAAAAATCCGATTTCAGAATTTTGCTTCTGATAGAATTCAGCAGAATCGGGCTGAATTTCAGAAATTCCATGGAATTCAGATGGAAGACAGATCTGAAAACTCTGCACTGCTCCTAATATACAGTAAGTGGAACTGTGACCAAAAATTATATTTTACCAAGTTTCCACTAGTGATGTCATGGGCTTCCGAAACAATGTCGCAGTTTAAGGTGCATGCTTTTGTTGGATACAGACACTTATCAGGAGGAGGGGAACAAGGCACAGTCAAGTGCATTAAACACCTGAGAAGTGACTTTATCCCATGGCTAATCACATGTTCAACATGGAGGCTACAGAACTGATCCTGGGCAGCAAGATAAAATCCAAGGGTACAGATACCCACAAATTACAGATTGGATATGTACTTAAGGAGAAAGCCAGAGATCAGTTAGTCTGCAGAGGAAAAATGGGCACACTGGGTGGGCCAAGTGGTCCTTATATGCCACCAAATTCTATGTTTCTATGAGTGCGGAAGAGTCTGCAGTTTCTGAATATAAACAAGTTCCCAGGGCCACCAGAAGGGCTGCACCCAAAGATCCTGGAGAAGATGTGGTAGGCTGTGGCAGCTGCACCCTTGGCAGACCTACTCAGTGAGTCACTGGCAACAGGTGAAGTGCTGTGCTGGAGCCATGTAAAATGGTCCTTATGCGCAAGGATTGGTATAGGGAGAACATGAAATATTACAGGCTGGTGAGCCTTATGTCAATAGTGGGCAAGCTACTTGAGGCAATAATAACGGAACAGATAGCACCCTGTTTTCCTCTAGCAAGTCAACTATGTCAAGACTGCAACACCAAAATCCATGCTGTGAACAACAGCAATGCGTAGTTAGTACAAAACCGCACAATCCCAAACCATGGAGATTACCTATACCAACTCTGAAACCGTGCATCGCTGTTATGATCATGTGGTTTTTGACCACGTGTATTTGTGCTCATGGTCTTGACTAGACACCGTAAAACAGGACCACAGACAGGAATCAATATTTGCTCATGAGAATCACTCCATATCAAACAATTTTTTTTTTCCAGTTCGGTGGCAGAGATGGTAGATAGCAGCTGTGTGTGGAATTTTCAAATTCCAGTCAGATGGAATTTCATGAAATTCCAACAAAATTCTGGTGAATTTCATCGAAAGTGGAATGGCAGAATTCTGTGGTGTAATAATGCAGAATAGTTTTTCTGCTACTTTTCCATGGAATTAAATTTTGTAGATCTCGATATATTCTGTGGAGATTGTAACGGAATGATTTCCAGCAGAAAAATAATGTTCAATGGAATATAATTCCATGGATCACAGCAGATGGAATTCTGCAGCATGACCAGTGAAATTATGATGCAAATTATGCCAGTGGAATAGTCATTCCATGCTAATTCCACCAGCAGAATTATACATTCATCACTAGTAGATAGGGATAAGGCAGTTGACATTTTGTGTCTGGACTTCAGAATGGTATTTGACTCAGTGCCACATAGGAATCTAGTCAACAATGTAGGAGATTGAGTACTTTGATAATGGCTGACTAAGTGGGTTGGGTACAGCTTGACAGGCAGGATGTAGAGTAAATGTGAATGGAATGCTCTCCAGTGTTAGGAGGAATCATTACTGTGGTGCCTATAGATTTCTTTGACTGGGTGACTGGGGAGGTAGATCAGGGAAGGGCGGTGGATGTGGCCTGCTTAGATTTCAGCAAGGCCTTTGATAGCATCCCACACAGAAGGTTGCCCCCCAAACCCCCCATGCGGAGGAGTCTGCCCCCCGCACCCCCTGTAATAAATATACTGTAATCAACTCTGAGCCAGAGTTGATTTGAGGAGGAGGTGCAAAACCCAAAGAAAGCAGTGTCGAGGTCCCACGGGAACATTGCAGCAACAGCAAAATACTGCTGTAATGTACTTCAGTTTCAAAATTTTGCTGGAGAGATAGTATATGTGGTTATGCCACCATACAGATCACTGGTAAGACTTCAGCTGGAATACTGTATCCAGTTCTGGAGACTACATCTCCAGGAGGACATAGACAGACTGGAGGTAGTCCAGAAGAGGGCTACAAAGATGGTGCAGGGTCTGCAAGAAAAGCCATATGAGGAGAGGCTAGGGGAACTCAATATGTATTCCCTGGAGGAGAGAAGATAGAGAGGGACATGATAGAAATGTTCAAGTACCTCAGGGGTATAAACAAGGTACAAGAAGGTAGCATCTTTCAAAAAAGATGATGTGCAAGAACAAGGGGGCATGAAATGAAGTTAGAGGGGGGAGGTTCAGGGACAACATGAGGAAGTACGTTTTCAAAGAAAGAGTGGTGGATGCATGGAACAGCTTCCCAAAGGAGATGGTGGGGGCCAAAACAGTTATAGAATTCAAGAATGCATGGGACAGACCTAAGGAAACCCAAGAGATAGGAAAGAAAGGGTGAGATGCAGATCAGCTAGGATCTGTGACTTTGAAATAGGCAGGCAAAATGGGCAGACTAGGTGGGCCACATGGTTCTTATCTGTCATCAACTTCTATTTTTCTATGAGTCTGTTCAGGGTCATACTACTACTGCCGATCCAAACTCTGATTTGATCGGATCCCAGGTCGGATACCGCCACTAGCTGACGGATTACAATCAGATCCACAAAGGCACTATCTGAGCATCACTAATTAGTATTATGATTTTCTGATATCAGAATGCTGGTATTATGACATTCTGATGTCTGAACGATGGTATTATAATTCTCTGATGTAATAACGACAATATTATTATGTTTAATGTCAGAACACTGGTATTATGGATTTCTGAGGTGAGAATGATGGCATTATTTATTTATTGAAATGTTTCACCAGGAAGGCACACTGAACAACAAGTTGCTTGTCTCTTGGTGAGATCTGGGGGGGGGGAGACAATGGAGATTAGACAAGAACAGTGAAAATAGGAAAGCTGACGGCAAGCCACATGACTAGTTACCACCTCAGGGTGCATGAACCCTTCAATGGGAGCAGGTATTGGTGAGCTGGACAGGTATAGATGGGTTGGGGAGATTAAAGCAAATACAGCAGGAGGAACAGTAGTAGTGTACAGCAGTACCAAGGAGTAGGTGGAGGAGGAGTGATGTATTTGTGGGGAAGAGCATTCCAGGGTTTGGGGAAGCAGTAGGAAAGCCAGTCTAACCTGCCATTGTAGATCTCCATGGGACCAACAGGGAGCAAGTGTCAGCAGACCTCAGGGAGGGGAGAGGAGGATATGGTATAAGGGAGATTGGAGGTAGGGAGGAGTTCACCAAGCCAGAATTTGGAGGTTAGTTTAGCAATGTGTAAGCGCGGTTGGAAAGTGGAAGAAAGAGTACAGCATGATAAAGGTCACAGTGTTGAGTATGAGATGGTGAATCTAGGGCAAAATGGCAGAAGGAGATAAAGAGGGAGTCCAATTTGGCCAGGGAAGATTTGGGAGCCACACCACAGAGTATGTCGCAGTAGTAGAAAATGGGGAGTATCATCTTCTGGACAAGTTCACGCCTCACAGTTAGTGGGATGCAACTGTGCGTCCTGTACAGGGTGCCAAGTTTGGGGTGCAGTTTCTTCAAGATGGCATTGATATATATAGAGAAGCTGAGGTATTGGTCAAGCTAGACCCCAAGGTATCTAAAAGCGGAAGTGTCTTCCAGGGTTGTCCTATCTAGGATGCGGAATGAGGATAAGTCAGAAAGCCACGAGAGTCTCTGCCTGGTGCAAAGGTCATGGAGACTGTCTTCTTGGCATTGAGTCAGAGCTGGTGTGAAGCAAACTAGAGCTGGACCTGGTTGAAGTCATACTGTAAGCTGGTCACCACATTTGAAGGGTTTCTGCCGGAGCTGAACAAGAATGTAATTGGCATACATATGGAAGGCGGAGGTGCAGACTGTGGGAAGGTCATTTATAAAGATTGAAAAACAGGGGACCTAGCACTGAGCCCTGGGGACACCAGTGTCGATAGGGAGAGGGGAAGGTGGAATCCAAGATTCTTACATGATTGTGTCCTATCGGTGAGGTAGGATTCAAACCAGCTAGTGGCAGATGCAGCCAGGCCTGTGGCAGAGAGGAAGCCAAGAGAGGAGTGGGAAACCATGTCAAATGCTTTGGCTAGGTCGACAAAGATGGCTGAGGTGATCAGGCCATCATCCATCTCAGTAATGATGGAGTTGGTGAGCCTGAAGAGAGAGGTAGTAGTAGAGTGGTTCTTTCAAAGCCAGATTGGAACAGGGTGAAAATCGAGGTATCAGAGAGAAAGGGGAAGTTGGGAATGAACTGTGTTTTGTAGTTTAGCAAGTGTAGGGAGGAGATAGGGTGATAGTTTCCAGGAGCAGATGAGTCACCACCCTCGGGAGAGGAATAACTACAGTATGCTTCCAGGAGGTGGGTTCTGCTTCATGAAGGAGATATTAGGATTAAGGAGATAGGGTAGGCAATAGCAAGAGCAGAGAGGTAAAGAAGTTTGGGATCAAGGTCATCTAGAGAGGAACCTTTGGAGGAATCAGGAGAGCAGGGCTACAGTGTCAGTGGGGAAAATTTGAGAGAAGGAGGAGCAGTAGGAGTCAGACAATGGCATAAGAGTGGTGGGAAGGGCGTGGTGGGTGGGGAGGAGGCGAACACAGGAGATACTTAGCACAGGGGTGTATAGGCATTAAATTCACTGGCTACCAAGCATGGTTCCGATGCCAGGGAACTGTTGATTTTTAGAACGGGGTGTGGCGGTTGATGATGAGGGGAGGAAAGAGCATGCACTACTTACCAGAATTTGGAGGGGGAATTGATGTTTGTGTGGAATGAGGATTTTAAAATACTCTGACTTGGCCAGTCTAGTGGCTTTGGTACATGAGTTGCGAAGCATTCTGTAAGCAGTATAGTCTCTCGGGACCCTAGATGATTTGTGCTTTTCTCAGGCAAGGTCATGCTCCCGTAAGCAGGCCAATAATTCAAGAGTTACCCAAGGGAGGTGTAAGCCTCTAACTCTGGTTCGCCTGAAGGAGCAAGGATATTCAGATGGAGAGAATTTATCCTTGAAATAGGTGTCAGCATGGTCAACAGAGGGGCTGAAGCCAGAGGGCTCAATCTATGGAGGCAAGCTTGGATTAAAGAGGTGCAAGGTCAAGGGATTTAAAAAGAGCGAAGCTGGATTTGTTTATGAGGTGTTTGGGACAGCGTACTTTGTGAACCAGGAAGATGTGATTGTGGTCACTAATACATCAGGAGGATACCTGTCTTGATGACACGGTGACGGTGGTGGTGAGCCCAGTCAAGGAGGGGGTGTTATGGGGTTTGCGATTAGGGTGTGTTGGCTGCTGCATAAGTTGAGTGAGGTTGAATGCATTAATGTCATTCCAGATCTTACTCCATTTAGGTGACAACCAATTTATGTTCAAATCACCCAGAATAAACAGCTCACATGAGTTGAAATGGAATTATGACTTTTAATGCCACTGATTCCTATGGAAACAAATCACGCATATATTACAAATATTTTGCCCAGATAAAATTAAAAATATTTAAGGTGATTTAAGTGATAGCTACATGATCTGGCATGTTTCCAGTAGTTCATCTTTTAACCCTTGCTGTACCACAGACTTTTGTACACATCCTGAATTCCTGTATGTTCTAAATCTACTGGCAGTCTAAGGGTTAACAAATACTTCACTTGTGGTGTTTTGAGTCTTGCTGATGTCTTTGTTATGAGCAATCAGCACTGAAGTTACTAATGAGATAGCTTCATAGACACGGGATTCTATGCTGTTGTACCACAGTAGTGATATAGCTACTGTGGTAAAACAGCTTCACTACTGTGGTACAACAGTATCATGATCCTGGTGCAACAGCATCACTACTGTGGTACAACAGCTTCACTACTATGGTCTAACAGCATCTGGAAGTGCATGGATTTTCATACACAACAGCATTTAACCATATATTTTAAGTCTTTTCTGCCTTTTATGATTACAGCGCATAGCTGGAGCACAGATGTCTAATGCCTTGAAGTATTTTGGGCAGTCTATCCACGGTGCAATGGATCTCACAGCAGACCGGTTAACTGACATTGCTGTTGGAGCATACGGAAGGGCTGTGCTATTAAGGTAATCCTGGATTCACACTTTTTCCTTTTTGCAATTTCTGTTTTTGCCCCCTTCTTACTCTGCCCCCAAACTCCCTCTAGTCCCTCCAAGGCTAACCACTGACCATCCTGCCTGAGCTCACTTTGAGGTGCCATCCTCCATAAAACCTCAGCTTGCCTCCCCCAGGTAGGGATAGGGTGGAGGGGATTTACTCCAAATGTTTTCTTTGTCTTGTCAGGAGGTAACCTCTGCCTGGCCAGGTAGGTGTATTTAGTAGAAGCCCTTCACTGTTGGGCATAAGGCACCACTTTTCCATTTTTCTCCCAAACCCCACAGGAACTGTGCATGCAACAGCTGGAAGGATGTACGCATGCAAGAGTGATATCATCCACAACCAGATCAGTCCCTCCCACCACTGGTCCCACTGTTCCCTACCATCTTCTGCATCTAGAGAGCAGTAATGCAGCATCTGATAGGACCCCCCCAGGGAAAGAGAGCATCTTCTGAGATGCACAACACCCCCCCCGGCCAGACCCCGATGCCCCCAGGCTCGTTTCCAAACCCAGGCTACCAGCATCGTGACTGGTAGCACTGCCACTGTGTTGACTGACCAGCCCTTGTATTACTGAGACCTGTCATGAAAAGTTTATCAGGTCAAGGGTTCTAGTCTCACACCAGAAAGATGTGCTAAATATAGAATAATGTACTGTATGACTGCCCATGTGATGCGAGGTTTATTTACACACCTGAAGTGTGTTTTGCCACATTTATTTGTATTTATTTGTTTACTAGGACAAAAGCTGAATTGAGCAGTGCTCATTTACAGGGAGGTCCTAGTTAGGACAATCAGTGGTACAGCAAGTCAAAGTATAATGATTTTGCAGCGATCAAAGCAACAGTTAGACAATACAATACACTGCAGTACAGTAGATATATAACACAGTGACACAGGTCGAGCCATAATATAGAAAGCAAAAGCTTGGTTACAGAGCATAACCTTGTAGGTAGGGTGCTAAAGTGTGGCATAAAGGTACAGGGCAGTTCACAGTGACGGCAATGTTAAATCACCAGAAGAACAGTCAGAACAATATATTATATAAGTCCACTAGCAACACATTCATCATGCCATGACTCGCTAGTAAGACCTTAAATGAAGACCGGTCAATGAACCCAGTTTGAAGGTGGCTTGTACCTTGTTCCACAGAGTTGGGGAGGGGGGATTCAACTGAATGCCATGTTGCCATGGTAAAATAGAAACCTTGGGACATCTAGAAGAATTACATTTTCTCCTCTTCAGGTTATACAGGCACGAGAATGTTGAAAGGACACAGTCCTGCACAGTGGCTATCATAGGTTGAAGTCCCATGAAAAGCTCTTTAATTTATTAATTTATTTATTTGAAGTCTCAGATTACAAGTACCTATGAGTCTAAAGACCCTTTTATGTATGTTCCACGTCATACACTAACAAATCAGCAATACAGACAACTAAGTCAACTAAAACAGTTAACATATGGCTACATAAAAGTTTCAGGAGTCTGTTAGAAGGAATATAATCATACAGGCGAGGGCTACTTGTGTAACAGAAACATACATTGAAAAGACTAATTGATTTGTCCCAAACAAGGACTGCAGGCAGGAGGAGTCAGCCAGAAATGACTTTGTTGGTAAGGTGATAGCTTAATGTAGGCTTCATCCACTAGGTGGTGAGGGGGTAAGAGTTATCATAGGTGAGGCGGGGAGGAGAATGGGGAGGATATACGGGGGCTAGGGAGGGCATTCACAGAGGCTGTGTAAAACTAAGTGTGATCTCAGGAGTTGTTTAAAGGAGCCCAGCATAGGTGTGTCAATGGTGCCAGCTGGAAGTCCATTTACCCAACTGGGAGCCCTATAACTAAAAGACCATTGGCCCTGGCTTGTATGACAAAAGGGGACTTGGTAGGCAAAATTTGATTCTTCCCTAGTGGTACGAGAGCAGGCAAAGCAGGTTAGCAAGAGCTGGGAGTTTGGGAGGGGTAAGGCCCGAGTTATTTTTTTTCCTGTATAGGCAGGTGTAGTACTTCATCCTGTCACTAAGGGTGAGCCACTTAGTCATGTAGTAGAGGTCACGTATGCATCCTACTGTGTGCTCGAGACCGGCCTATAGGCTTTATTTGGGGCTAGGTAGATTCTTTGTAGTGCCATGTCAGTAGCAGCGCCATATCTGCGAAAGGCCGTAATCCACTATTGAGAGAATGGAACATGTGACTGCTGTTTCGAGGTCTCTTCTGGCATACAGTGTTTATGCCTATAAAGCACCCTAGCCTACTGTTGTTGACTGCTTTGGAGACCATATTGATGTGTTCCAAAAAGATAAGGCACTGTCAAGGTGATGCCAATGTACTGTATTTAGAGGTCTGCACTTGTTCAAGAGGGTGTGAAGACTTTTCATAATATTAAGTATAGCTGTACTATGCCCATTGTGAGGGTTTGCAAAGAACATGGTCTTCATTATTTTATAGTTCAAAACCAGTTTGTCCCTTGGACCTCAGATGAGGTCTTTGGCTCATCTGTAGCTGGAAGCACTCCACAGATATTGATGACTGAGTCTGCTCAATATTAATACTATGATGCATTGCAGCCACTTGTATATCATTGTAATGTCATTGAGGAACAAGCTGCCCCTGTCTACAATGAATCACAAGCAGAGATTTTTCCTCGATGACATCGCAATGTTCTACAAATGACTGCAATGTAGGCTGAGTCATCTATATCCTGGGAGCGCTTCCTGCTACAAATAAACCCAATACCTCGTTTGAATGAGATTTTCATGGGCCTTGAAACAGGGATAGCCACTGGGCATGAATGTTTCCCTGGAAGAAAAAAAGCAGCGATGTATGGTGACAAATCATTCCAAAGGGCCTGGTAAGACCAAATTTACCTGGTTCTTTTCTCTTCTAGTGGTTTATACAGGCAAAACACACTCAAGGTGTGTCAAAAACAAAACAAACTAGTTTTCACAGAAGAATGTATCATTCATTTTATAATACCGTATCTTTTAAGGTCTGATAACAGCAGAACCCCAAGAAAATAGCCTACAGAAAGAAAACACTGTGCACCTCTGTGTACACCTGGATATGGTTTACCTTTAGTTTAAAATGTTATCTCTTTTAGCAGGCCTCTTTATTTTATTCTCCTGTGAGTGCTGATGTTTTAAACATTCACGGGCTGACCTGTCAGCGCAACATCAGCACTATCACTCACAATCCTGTTGACCTGCTTTCGAGATTGAACATAGGCCATTGGGGGCTGGCCATCTGGAGGAGGATTGAGTGTTCCAATGGATGCTGTCCTTCTCTGGGGAGGGAGAGCACAACTCTCCACTCTGTGTCTGTCAACTAGTTAACCTGGGGTGGTGGTGCAGATGGGAGTGGCTCGGTTGGGGGCTCACAGCTCTTGCAAGGTGCATGTTCCTAAGTGCACATGCACCCTGTGTCAGGTCCTGTGAGGCATCCCATGGAGGGAGGATAGAAAATTAAAAACACCCTGGCTGCAGAATGATGCTGGGAGCCTCTTGCAGAGCCCCCCAACTTGGCTTTCTCTTCAACCCAATGTAGCTCCCAAAGGGGGGGTACAAGGGCCCATCCACCCACAACTGCCCCACCATGAGGTACTGAGAATGGGGGAAGTACCCAGTGGTAGTAGGTGTTGGGGCTTGGGGCCTCTCACCGAAAGGAGACAGTTCAGAGTGAGAAAGGTGCAAAAAATATATATATTCATTTATTTTACCTAGTTTCCATACTGCCAGGTTGGTTAGGTTCATCCTGGTGTAGGTAAAACCAGAACCACCTCTGCTTATCTCCTGGTTTCGACTCATAAAGTGGCCACTTGTGCAAGTGTAGTCGGGATACGGGCCATCACACTGTTGAGCTAGGAGGTGAATGAAAGTAGTGCAAAGGCCTGCATTATAAAAGAAACAAACTCCTAGAGTGTGAGTCTGCCAGAGTGCATCATCCCCCCAACCCCACCCCAGCAGCAGCACCCAGCTCCCACCCTCCTCCCCCAGCACCCAAATTTTATAATGTGAATCCCCCTCAGGTGCATCAAAGGCGACTGGCACAACCTGCCTTCCTCCACAGCTGTCTGCCCTGAATGGAAGCACTCCCATGCTTGCTTGCACAGTAAAACAGCTGACCATGTGATTCCAGAATACCAATATGCATGAATAGTGCCACTGTACATTATTCATATCTGAATAACAAAAAGTGCATTATTTGTGGTATTCAGGAAATACTATTTATTGAGGTGCTGTTCCCTATCATTTAGCCAAACCCAAAGTGCTCATTGACATGTTTAAAGCTCATGGCAGAAGTAGTAGCAGCTTTATTTATTTATGGCACCCTTCCCCGGAAGCCCAGGGCACCATTACAAACATAATAACCCACAGCAACTCTACTACATACACAAAATATGAATTTGCATCTTAAACAGTCAGCTAAATAAACATTCATAAAAATATACAATAAGGGCTGCCCGTGACACCGGCTACCGGAGTTCGGAAGCAAGCTTTGGACATCAGGGTCTGGCTGGGGGAGGAGGAGGACTGACCATCCCAGAGGACACTCACCTCCTGGGGAGGGAGGGTTCTGTCCACTGCTGCAGTACTGCTATCTGGGTGGCCACAGGTGGATGAGCAGGGTGGAATGTTTCTATTGTTGGTGGTGGACACATGCTCTGTATGTGCAGGCTCACATTGATGTCCATGTAACTGACATCCTCAGAGGAAGAAACCAGGAAAATGTCCCTGGCACCCTCATGATGATGGTCCCTGGAGCTTTCTGGCCTCCAGAACAACCGGATCACTGCTATTGCCTGACACAATATCGACGTTCAGTGAACCTACAACACTTGACTCCCACCGGGGTGGCAACCATGACTGGGGAGGTCTGGGGCTGTTCCCGGGCTTGAGGAGTTAGGAGGGAGCCAGAGACATGGGGGAAAACAGAAATTGCAAATAAATAAATAAAAATATGCAATAAAACCAAAAAAGATCACAAGCATAAAATTTCATAACATTTTAAGATAAATAGCAATAATAAAATCAGAAATCCATGGAAAGGCCAAAAAGCCTGACAAAAAGTTAGGTTTTGAGAATCCTTTTAAACAGATAATAATAATCTTTATTTCTAAAGTACAATTCAAAATTATCAAAGCGCTATACTGGTAAAATGATAAAACATACAAAAGATAAAACTATAAAAACACAGAACAGTCCAGTTACAATATATGATAAACAACTATATCATATAAAATCCCGAAGGCAAGATGAAACAAATAGGTCTTTAAGGCCTTCCTAAAGCTCTTCACGGTCTGGCACTCTTGAATCTGACGAGGTAGAGAGTTCCACAGGGTAGGGCCCGCATACATAAAAGCGTGCCCCCCTTAAGTTTTTAGTCATACCCTGGGAACCTCTAGCAATCCCTCATCGGCTGAGCAGAGAGGTCAGAGGGGGCAGTAAGGAACCAGGAGCTCTTGCAGGTAGCCCAGACCCTGTCCATGTATGGCCTTATAGGTCAGTAAACCGACCTTGCAGGTGATCTGCCACTGTACAGGCAGCCAGTGCAGTTCGCCCAGCACAGGTGTGATGTGACTCGCACAAGAGACCCCCATCAGCAGCCTGGCCACCATATTCAATACCCAAAGAAAGTAGAGAAAATCAATCCCCAGAATCCCTAGGTAGTGGGAGTTGCAGTAGTCAAGGCGCGCGGTCACAAAGGCGTGGATCAGCGTTGGAAGGTCGATAGACAGAACAAGATGCTTAATCCAGGTGATGTTCCTCAGGTGGTAAAAAGAGGACTTGACTAGTGCGGACACCTGAAAATGCAGTGTCAACCCATCATCAAGGATCACCCCCATATTCCACACCTGTTCAGAGGGAAGCAGCTGGCTACCTCTGAATCAATGCCCAGAGGAAAGCCCTGCCCCTGCCCTCTCTATCCAGTGAGCTGGATCTACCACCAACACCGCAGTCTTATCAGGATTCAACTTCAACCAGCTGGCCTGCATCCAATCATGGATTTCTGTGAGGCAGCTATTAAAGGCTGAGACCTCACTATCCTGGTCAGGGACAAAAGACAGGTAGAGCTGGTTGCATGAAACCTCAGTCCATACCATCTCATGATGTCTCCCAATAGTAGTAAATACACCATGAACAACATTGGGGCCAGCAAGACCCTGAGGGACCCCACATGGCAGGGAGAATGAGACAGAGGAATAAATCCCAGACACCACCCTCTGAAACCTGCCAGTTAAGAAGGATTGAAACCATCTAAGGATCATACCTGACAGACCACAGATGTCTCTCAGGCACTCCAGCAACCCCCATGGTCCACGGTGTCTAAGGCTGACGAGAGATCCAGAAGGACCAAGATGGACCAGCACTTCTGATCTCTTGTAATCAGGAGATCACTGAGCACCCGAACCTGAACAGTCTCTGTACTATGCCTCTTTCAAAAACCAGATTGGAGGGGATCGTAGATGTTGTGGATGGTCAAATGGTTCTCCAGCTGCAGGGTGACTACTTTCTCAATCACCATCCCAACAAAGTGAAGGTTAGAGACTGGTCTGTAGTTAGCATGGCAGTTTGGGTCCAGGGAATATTTTTTAAGGAGTAGTGTCACCACAACCTCCTTCAGGGAGTTAGGAATCTAATCCAATTCTAAAGAGCACCAAACTGTCTTGCCAGGACAGGGCCAATGGTATCAACACACCCCAATATGAGGCGTGCAGGGCCTGGGTCCAAACTACAGCAAGTTGACTGCATGCTCTGGACAATCCACACAACATCCAAGATCTCCAGCCGGTCGAAGGGTACCCAAGAAAACCGAGGAGTAGTCACCATGCACCGACCACTGACAGCCCCCATGGAGCGAGCTGATCAGATCTCCGCCCTAATGTTGTCCACCTTATTAGCAAAGAGTTGAGTGAACTCATCACATATCCTGTGAAAATGCTCTTCGAGTTTGTAGACAGGTTGGATTGCACAACCTGTCCACAAGTCGAAAGAGCTGAGCCAGTCGATTCTTAGCTGCAGCAACTCCCTGGGCAGAACTCTGCCTTCTACGGGAGATTGTTGAATGATAAAATGAGAATGTTCCATCAATCTAAGGCGGTCTGCATCCAGGGTAGATCTCTGCCAGTCCTATTCTAGCCTTCATCCATCTCGCCTCAGCTCCCTCAAAGTCTCATCAAACCAGGGGGACCAAGGGCGAAGAGTGAGAGGATGAACCTGGACAGGAGTGATAGAATCCAGAGTTCCTGCCACAGCCTCCTTATAGGCTTGTACTAGATTATCTGGACCCTCACTAGCATCTGGCAATCCCGATAGGTTTAATTCTGCCAAAAGGCCATTGGGGTTACATCCCTCAAAGGGCAATATCTGACCATCTTCACAGGGGCAGACCTATGGGGGAAGCCCAGAAATTGACCCTGACCTCATGCAGAAACAAATTCTCACCCCTGGGTGGACGGTAGATGAGAATGATCCTGCACTCCACACCTGCAGCCGTAGTACACTCAAATGATATGGGTACCTCAACTGGAACCTCTATAATGCCCAATTCTGTTTTAAAACAAATGGCTACACCCCCATTCCTGTGGTCCAATCTTGAGTGATTTATCACTGAGAAACCAGCAAGAATAGCTGCCTCCAAAATTGGGCTGGCATTCTCCTCCAGCCAGGCCTCGGTGATGCATGCCAGGTCTACTGTCCCAACAAGATCAGCAATAATAGCTGTCTTGTTCTTTACAGACCTGGCATTGCATAACACCACTCAAAATGGATGAGACTTTGGAGCCCTCTGGCCTACCGGCCCTGTAACACAGGAACCCTCGGGTATGGGGACTAGATATGGAGAACCATGATCTGGAACCCATTTTGCCCCAGGGCATCTCCTGGACCTGACTACCCCAATCTGACCTTCCAGCTCACCCACCCCCAAAGGTTCAGGGTGCCCAACCCCCCCTTTGCCTCCTACTCACTATTCCCAAAGCCCTACAATGCCCATAAACTGTGGTTGGCAGTGAGGTAATTAAGGGTGGAGGCCCTGAAGCTCCAAGGAGGAGTAAGCCTGACCAGGGAGCTAACTGCCAGCATATCCTAATAGCCAGAAACTACAAACAATAAAATTAATAATATCAAATCAACCCCTACTCCCCCAGCCCCAAACTGCCACAGAAAACAAATAAGCTGCCTCTCGCAGAGACCTTAGCAGTGAGTTCCAAAAAGTTGGACCCGCAACCCCGAAGGCTCTGTCCTCAAATGCTTTTAATTGGGAGGCTCTGCCTATGGGTCGATGGACAAGCAGCCAGCCACTCCCACTTCATGAGCTATATAAGCTGTTCCCCTTAGCCTCGTTCTAAAGCACTTTTCCTTTGCTGGCTGGCGGCTCTGTCAATTTGCTCTGTGCTTGGCTGGGGCCTGCCCTGAACCCTCACCCTTACTGCTTCTTTCTGTTGGACTCTGCGTTTTGTTCTTCTGCTTCTGGTTTGTATTTATGCCTCTGGCCTGTGCTTCCTTTTCTTTCCTGTTTGTTCTTTGTGTCTTGATTTTGTTTCTTTCTTTTTTGGGGGGGGGTGTTACCAATTGTCCTTCCATTGCTTGCTCCTACCTGTTTGACCTTTTGTTTTGCAGCCCCTGCTACTGTTTTGTTTGCACCCATTGCTATTGTACCCAGTGCTTGTGTTTTTACACAACCCACTGCTGTTTCCTATGCTACAGGATTATTTGCTATTAAGTCTGATTGTGTTCACCTGATTTACTGCTCCCTTCGAACATTGCTATGCAGTTCAGTCAGCTATTCCCTGTTCGTAACAGCTGTTCTACTCTGAGGTCTGTTAATGCTCCTGCTGAGGCTGTTAAACTAACGTTAATATCTGTATGTGGTTCTCTGCCCTTCTATCACTTTCTTGTTTGTCCCACGGCGGGGACTGGGAAGTGTTTGAGGAGTCGTGGCCCCATGTGACTAAATAACTTTTTCCACATCCTGCCTTCGCTACTGAAAATACTTGGGCCAGGATATTCAAAGGTATGCGCCTGGTGCAACCAAGCTGTGCTGGCTACAACCTCAGTAATGAGCCTCGGTACGATATTGAAGTGTGGGACTAGTGCAGTGCAAGTCCCAATGCGCCAGGGTGCAAAGTTAATGTATGCCCACAAATGCAGGCGTGCCCATGCATATGCGGCACATCCTGTTATTCAGCCGGGATGTCGCGCGACATGCTAGCACAACCCTGCTTTGCACCTCATAGAGGGGCTCAAAGGTGAGCTGAAAAACAAAAGAACAAAGCCAGGCCACCCACAGGTGGGCTGCTGTATTGCAGGGCACAACACAGCACCCAGCAGGGACACCGTCTGTGAGCATCCATCAGCCAAAAGTTCTTCATGCCCCTGAGCCATAACATTTATCTCTTATCCAAGAGTGAACTGTCGACATACAACTTAATGGGGCACGTCTAAGTTCTCACTTTTCTCAGTATTAACACTAGATGAGTTCTTATTTTCTGGATTGACCTCCAGATAAGTTATTTGTCATCTTATAGAGGTGGCTGCATCCTCTTCATTTGTGGAAATTACCAGAGTCAGGTTCTGAAATATATCTGGTTTAACCTTCAGATAGGTCTCTTGACCTGCCATTTGTCCAGCAACCTTTTTTTCAATGTTATTTACTTCTCTGAAATAACCTTTGAGCAAAATGTTCATTTTCAAAGGTTTCATGGCAGCAAATACAGGACAATACATAGATAAACAAAACACAGTACATTTCTTATAAACACATTAACATAGGCCTAGGAGGTTACATAGTAGCAAAACCAACAAGCATTTGTCAATGCCGAATGTTTGCTTGCTGGCATTGGCAGTGGTAGTGTAGAAGTTACAGAGCTGCGTGATAGGAATGGCAGTGAAGTATTGAACTGAAGCTAACCCCACCACCACCCTGCAGAGAGTGACAGGAATTGGGGTGTGCCTTTGGGTCGTCAGGCATAACGGCCATGCCATTTCACCACACCCCACCCTGCAGACACTGACAAGTGTCCACGGTGTTCAACGCCAGGGGTCTTTGGCCCGCTTATATCGCACCCATTCCATTAGGAAATACTGTGAGATGGGTGCGATATAGGAGAATGGGGTGAACTTTGGGGCCAGAGTCCAAGGCATACCTCGATACCTCTCACTGACTGCAGGGTGTGGAATGGTATGAGCATCACAGGCAGAATCCAAGTCACACCCCGATGCCTGTCATTCTCTACAGTGTTAGCGTGTATGGTTGGAAATCCTAATACCTCAGGCATTCGTTGGTATTTTCACTCCAAATGTTCAACATGGTTTTTTTTGTGACCCCACCTTATGAACAGGGGAATATCAATTTGTTAGCGAAAGCTGTATGCACAGCGACTTCTGACATTTAGCACCACAGGTGCAAAACATTCGAACAGGATGTAAAAAATGACAGCTGTACTGTTCATGGGGAGGTGTAAAAAATGGCAATGTTGCAAATCTGCAGTAAAAATATTTAAAAAAATGGTGAAGTGACGAGTGTACATAGAAACTGTGCAACGCACACCCGTAATATAATTAGGTTGGGATTTTTTTACAGCAGATTGTCATCTCAGGCATTTTGGTGCCTCCGATCATGAACAGTGTCACTGTGATTTTCTTTATCTGTCCCGAACAATGATTTCCCACAGTGACCACGCATCTCTGCGCTGAAAGTGTGAAAACACACTTCGGCCATGTTGTGAAAAATGACAGCTGTACTGTAAATAAGGAAGTGTGGAAAAATGCCACTGGTGAAAATCTGGACTTAAAATATTACAAAGTCATGAACTTACGAGGGTGCATGGAAACTGCGCAATGCTCACTCATAACACAGTCATTTTATGGACTTTTGTCACCAAATTTTCAACAAAGCCATTTTAAGACCTCTGCTCATGAACAGTGTAACTGTGATTTTCTTAATCTGTCCCAAACATTGCTTTCGCACACCAACAGCACCATTGTGCACTACATGTGCGAAAACACATTTTGGGCCGCATATGAAAAATGGCAGCTGTACTGTTCATAAGGAAGTGTAATAAAATGGCAATGTTGAAGTCTGGAGTAAAATATTAAATTCACAAACTTATGAGTATGCATAGGAACTGCACAACGCACGCTCGAAAAACAGTCATTTTGAGGAATTTTTTCACCAAATTTTCAACATAGCAATTTTAAGACCTCTGTTCATGAACAGTGTCACTGTGATTTTCTTAATTTGTCCCGTATATTGATTTCAAGATACTCGACTTGCATTGTGCGCTACATATGGGCGAAACACGCTTTTGGGTGATGTGAAAATGACAGCTGTACTACTCATAAGAAGGTGTGGTAAAATGGCAATGTTGAAAATCTGGAGTGAAAATGTTGAAAATTTGTGAACTTACGAGCGTGCGTAGGAACTGCGCAACGCACGCCGTAAAACAGTCGTTAGGAATTTTTTCACCAAATTTTCTTTTTTTTTGCTTTTTTTTTTTGGCCTCCACGCCTCTCGTTGACCATCGACTCTGGTCACAGACCCCTGGAGCCCCAACCACCGGATATTGCCGTCTCCCCCGGTCATCCCTGGCTTACCCCCCAGAGAGTGGGCCCGCGGCTCCGACCCCAGATATCAGACCGTGGAACTGTGACTGGTTGGGGGAACGGCTCCAGTGGTCAATCGGGGCTTCCAGGGGCAGAGCGCCACCGAGACACAAGGCGTGGGATTTTTGTTCCCCCCCTTTAAGCAGGATGGGGACGTGCAATGACGGCCAGCGTCCGCCCCATCCTGAGAGCTCTGTTATGCCCCGACGTGGAGCGTGCACCAGCCTCCGCTAGGTGCCGCTCGTGTGCTGGCTGCAGCCCCTGCCCTCCCCCCAAGGAAGGAGAGCCGCCCATGGGATGCTCAATCCTTCCCAACCGCTCGGTCTCGACGACCCAGGTCCGCTCTCAAACCCGGGTCACCAGGCCACAAGCGGAAATCCAACCGCTGCGCCGACGGACCGGCCTTTTCACCAAATTTTCAACATAGCCATTCTAAGACCTCTGCTTTGAACAGTGTCACTGTGATTTTCTTAATTTGTCCAGTACGTTGATTTCACACACCAACTGCGCCATTGTGCACTACATGGGCGGAAACCCATTTTGGGCAAGATGTGAAAAATGACAGCTATACTGCTCATAAGGAGGTGTGGTAAAATGGCAATGTTGAAAATCTGGAGTGAAAATATTGAAAATTCGCGAACTTACGAGCGTGCGTAGGACCTGCGCAACGCACGCTCGTAGAACAGTCATTTTGAGGAATTTTTTCACCAAATTTTCAACATAGCCATTTTAAGACCTCTGCTCATAAACAGTGTCACTGTGATTTTCTTAATTTGTCCTGTACATTGATTTCACCCACCGACTGCGCCATTGTGCGCCATATGGGCGAAACACGTTTGGGTGAGATGTGAAAAATGACAGCTGTACTACTCATAAGAAGGTGTGGTAAAATGACAAAGTTGAAAATCTGGAGTAAAAATATTGAAAATCCGTGAACTACGGCGTGCGTAGGAACTGCGCATAGCGCGTATGCGTAAACAGTCGTTTTTGGAATTTTTCCACCAATTTTCAAAATAGGCTTCTTGAGAGCCCACCTTATGAATGCTGGCAGTCTGGTTTGTTACTCGATCCCGAAGGTGATTTCACACAGTGACTGCGAAATCACCCTCGGGCCCTAATAACGCCATGACAGTGACAGCATTCATGAGAAGGGGTCCCAAAACCCCATGTTGAAAATTTGGTGCAAAATTCCAAAATGCCTGAGATATGCAACAAAGTTGAAAAACCCTATCTATCCCATTATACAGCTTACCGGCATTTCCTCAGTTGCGGTCGGCTTTGAAGAGTGCAGGCGTGTTCCCGGTCCACGAAGATCGTCGCACGAGGTCCGGAGGTAAGTATGGGGTGGAGGGGTGGGAGGCAGGGGTGCAGTGGGTGGGTGCGGGCTGTGGGAGGGGGCAAGAAGACTGGCGGGGACCATTTTTCTCTTTACAGGTATAAAAAAAAAAGACGATGCGGGACGCTTGTCACGCTAGTGGGCTCCAGCGCAGGCAGAAGGGATGGCTGGGGATTGGGTGTGGAGCCAACAGGGGATTGGGCACCCTCGCTGGCCTGCGGCATTTGGTTGCCAGGCTGGGGTGGGCTCCTGCATGGCACCCTATACTGGGGAGACAGTGAAGCCGGCGGGATTGGGCACCCCGTCAGCTATACATTGAGTTGCCATGCTGGGGTGGGCACCCAGCGTGGCATTTGAAAAACTTTGGGAGGGCGCATTTGCAACTGGCGGGGATTGGGTACCCTATTCGGCTATAGAGTGTAAGCGCGGGGGGAGCACTCAGCATATATGTGTGTGTGTGGTGTGGGAGTTGGGCGATGAGCAGGCTGCATATCTATCGCTGCTCATGTAGCTACCCCCTTTCAACTGTATGCCACTGCATTTTGGAGCTTGTCATAGACAGCTCCAGCATGCATTGGCAGACAGGTCGCGCCTGCCAACACACTGACTGAATTGGAAGAGGGGTGACACATCTCCGAAAACTC
The DNA here is from genome assembly GCA_016271365.2 of Neoceratodus forsteri. Lineage (NCBI taxonomy): Eukaryota > Metazoa > Chordata > Ceratodontiformes > Ceratodontidae > Neoceratodus > Neoceratodus forsteri. The sequence goes on from JADMNL010000026.1 coordinate 266,005,105, forward strand.
GGATGACGGCATTATGTTTCTTGCACATACGTAAGCAAACATAAAAACTGTATAAGTATCAAAGTACTTACACACAGTTCAATGAGCACCATGGCACATTGAAGGCCACCCTTCAGGAACATGCATACTTTTGAGAAGAGCAACCTAGGGGATAGGCATTGTCAGGATTGTGAAAGAAAAGTGAGTGGCGTATGGAGGAGTACAGGTCAAGGATAGACTGAGTAGAGAGACATACTGAAGTAGGAGTAATTAGAAGAGAAAATGGGCTGCATAAGGTGGAGACAATTAGGGAGAGTATGGGGGTGTGAAGAAGTAGTATAGGATAGAGAAAGAAGGATATAAGTAGGAGGTAAGAAAGGTAAGTGACAGGTGGCAAATAAGTGAAAGCAAAAAGAGCCAGTAAAACAGCAGTAAGTGACTTTTGACAGTAAGTGCTGCTACTCTGTGTGGGATCAGTGTAAACAAAGGGGGACAATTCAAAAGCATACAAATGCATAGCCTGAAGGGGGGGGGGGCAGAGTGAAGGCTACCTACTTGGTGTCTTACTTTTCTGCCTCTGTTTTGTTTCTATATTTATTTATTATAGTTTTTCCCACCACGTCCACCTTGACCACACCTTTCTAACCAGTCCCTCCATCCACATATCCTGGCTTTTTCAGAACTTACCTTCCTCTCATTATCCTCTGCCACAGGACTGCGGAGTCTATGTGGAATGAGGTCTTCATCCTGTGGTCAAAGATTTTTCCTGTTCTTTTTTTTCCACCGAACACACCTCGTTTGCAATGGGTGTGATGCATGAACTCTGCCTCTGCAGACACAGCCTCAGTGCCCTGTGTGTGGATTCCCTCCCTGTGGCAAGGTGGTGCTGGGTAAACAATGCTGAGCAGTTTCTGAAGGTAAGAGGGGGATGTGGGGTGGAGCAGCTGCAGAATAGGGGTGCTAGCTGCACATTCAAGCAGACTTGATAGACTGTGAGGCCTGTTTCTGATGGCAAATTTCATGTGTTCATATGGATGACTAATCCTGGAAAACAATTCCGCTTTCAAAATGACATTAGTCTACTTCCAACGAAATTCAGCGAAAATAGCTGGAATTTTCTGAAATTCTATTAATTTGTCACAATTTGAAAGTTCCTCACAATACTACTAGTCTGTTCTGAAATTTTGCACTTTGTGCCGCTTTTTTTGATTATACACTGAGTAATTTACACTTTAATTTGCCCTGCACACTTTTGGAGAGAGAGAGAGAGAGAGAGAGAGAGAGAGGCGCTGAGCCAGTATTGTGGGGTACAGTGCCTTAATAAAACTGTTTTGGGCATAGCCTCCTTTATGAGCTCAGTTGCATTCTTTATCTTATTTTGCTGTGAGTGTGGTCACTTCTGCTGTTCATTGAGCTTGACCAATCACCAGGATTCCAGTAGGAAGCCCAAGTTGACTGTTGAGCTGATCCTGCTACATGCATGCAGGGAAATTTGAGCTATGACAATCTGTCTGAATATTTTTTTTAAATCTTTTCACCCACATTCTGCCTAGCCCTCATTGTGGCTATGGGTGACTGAGCACAACTTTGGGAATAGTTTTGAGGGCCCCAAAGGTGCCTATGGTAGCACATGGGACTTGTGATGGGGGTCCCTCTCACATAGCCTATGCACTCTCTTCAGAGCTCTCAACTGTGTGTAGATAGTGGAGTGGTTGTATAGGTACTGAGTGAAGGCACGCACCCTTGCAGACCCTGACTGTCTGCATAAGTCTGAGAATCCGGTCAGGCAGCCTTCTGTAGATGGTGCTTCTAGATATGTGAATGCATGGATGCCACCACAACTGTTGTCAGGGTCCCCCACATTTCCAAGGCTTCCTTACATACCCATTTGGGGTATTAGGCCTGTAGACCAGGAGTTATTGATAGCGCAATATCCATTTTTATTATATTCCCGGTTTATATTCCAGGTCTCTCCCCATAGTCACCGTTGATGCTTCCTTAACATTTGATCCAGCTGAACTTTCATCAACAAGGTTTGAGTGCTCCAGCTCATTCTCTGACAAGAATGTGGCCAGCACAGCTACTGTATGCTTCACTGCCAGAATGATTACCCAGAAGGCAACAAGTAAGTAGAACCCCTGATTAGAAAGTTCAACTATTACAAAATGACTTGTCTGAGATTTGAAAGAGAAATTAACTTGCAAGCATTTCAAGTTGTGTCATCTAGTCTCTACATTACTGAAGCTGATTGTTAAAAAGAAACTGTGGAAAAGTCCAGACTTCCCCCTTACCCAAAGGTTGCCCTACTAAGTGGATGAAATACATTATTTTGTACCTGATTGTTCTGAAAAAATGGACACCACAAGCACTCCATAATTGTTATGATGTGTTGTGCACCACCATCTTGCATCCCTTTGGCATGCTTTTCATGCACGCACTATGTAGATATCCACTGCTGGTCAACAGTGTGCCTAGCATGGCATGTTTGCATAGTGCGAGCAGTGAAAGTGCATTGCAGGAATGTAAGATGATGGGCGCATTGTCCCTGTCATAGTATGGTGCACTCCTTTCATTATGAACAGTCAGGCACAGAAAATTTTTTACACAATTTATCTGTATTAGGCTTATAGGTAGCATGAAGATTTTCCTTTTTGCTGTTTTTCTTCAAAGCTATACCTCAAACTGCAGATGGGCAGAACTGTGTCTAAAAGGGAATCCCAAGAAATTGCTAATTTGTTTGTTTCAAATGTTTTACCAGGAAAGAGGACACAGCTTGAGATTAGAGGAGGCTGATTAAGGGGTAATGTGCGGAAGTTCTTTTCACAGAAGGTGGTGGATGCATAGAATGGCCTACCTCAGGAAGTGGTGGATATGAATACAGTGCAGGGCTCCAAACAGGCATGGGATAGGTATAACGAACAATACCAGCGGCAGTAAAATGGTGACATTTGCGTCGTCCTTCACAGTGAAGAAAATTGTTACCTTTTGCTGCCTTGTCATCTGTGTTTCATTTGCATGCCTAGCTGTGTCCTCATGTTGTTGACAACATCTAAGACATTGACAAGATTTTTTCTTAAAGGCAGTGTCGATCAGTGTCAATTACCACATGCGGCGTGAAGTTGTTTCAGCTGGTGCATGGCTATACAAAGGTGAATGGCACAGTACTCTCCGTTCACATTGTGTAAGCTTTTGGACATGCAGTATGTGCAATACATGAAGGAGAAGCAGAGCTGTGCTTCAAAATGATCTGTACACAAAAGAAAAGGAGGGTACTGCTGGCAAAATGATATGGCGTTGTGAGCAGTGCACCTGCTGAGCCAGAATGCATGCCATTAGGGATATTGTTGCACAGAAGCCCACCGAACACAATCATGCACCTCAACACGGTCGAGTTGAGGTCATCAAGGCCCAGACTAACATGAAATGCAAAGCGTGCAAGTCAGAGGAATCAACTCAAAATGTTGTGCATCAGGCACTGCACGATGTGGCCATTAGCCGTGCACACTTGTTGCCAATGCAGGAAACTCTGCAGCATGATGTCAGGAGACAAAGGCAGCATGGTAGCCCAAGTGACACTGACATGGCACGATACTCACAGACTGTCCATAATGAACTGTTTTTAAGAATACACAATGAGGATCAAATAATTTTTGCCAGTGGCACTGACCTACAGGTATTAAGTGAACAGCCGCACTGGTTCTGTGATGGGACATTCAGTGTAGCTCCTAGAGAAGATGATCAAATGTACACATTACATGCCCTAGTATAGGGCATTAACAGATCTTTTGTTTATGCACTTTTTACCTGGTAGAAGTGAGACCATTTACAAAAAGTTATTTTGCCACCTTAAAGAGCTACTAGGAGGCAAGATGAGTCCTGTCACTGTTATGATAGATTTTGAAATTGTGGCCATAAATGTACCGAGACAGATGGTTCCCACAGCAGAACTGGCAGGCTGTAATTTCCATCTTGGGCAAGTAATGTGATGATGTGTGCAACAGGAAGGGCTACAACCACGATATGTCCAGGATGAACAGTTTGCAGATAAAGTTTATTGTCTTCTTGGTTTGTGCATTTGTGCCAGAAGAAATGGTAGAACATTACTTTGAAACTCTGAAGGATGATGAAGAGTCTGAAGACCTTGAATGACTACTTGATTACATCGAGGACAGTTATAAAGGTAGGCTGTCCAGAAACTGAAAAGCAGAAGACAGCCTCGATTTAGTATTCACTTTTTGGAACCAGCATGCCAGAGTGATGAATGACCTACCAAGAAGCAACAATGCCATTGAGGCATGGCATAGGGTTTTTCAAGAACTGTGAGCATAAGCCATTCAATGCGAGCAAAGCTGGTTTGCAAGTTACACCAGGAGCAGCATGCAGTGCAGAGACGCCAGCTGCAGCTGGGGCAACAGCCACCAAGGAAAAATAGTAAATACTGCAGAATAAACACAATTAAGACAATTTGTCAGGACTTTGCAAGCAAACAACTCAAACAATATCTGCTTGACATTGCTGCAGTGATAGAAATTAATGTTGCCTGATAGACTTAATATGCACTTTTATACATTTCATGCTTGCCCCCTTTATGTACTTTACTGTCTCTTAATATGCACTTTTATATATTTCATGCTTGTCCCTTTATGCACTTTACTGTTTGCAGTTTGATTGCACATTACATATGTGGTTTTTTAACTATTTATTTATTAAAAGTAATTTTATGTCTCATTTTATGTCTTTTAAAAATGCTATAATCTTCTTATGAGCCCCTTGAATTGTTTATAAATTAAATCTGTTTTGCACCTTTAACTGTAGTATGTGTGCATCATTACATTACTACACAAGGTGTAGCCTGCACGTATGCTTTCACATCGCCTTCACAATGACTAATATCACACACGGGTTACCATTTGTCCGGTAAGCTACCTCTTTTGCTGCTATTTGTCAGTCGTGAAAATACTAGCGATGATCATGATAATAATATTCTGTCCATGTGAACGATGCACCACAATATTTTGTCTGCAACCAAATGTCTGGGAATGAATAGTCCATACACGATAGAATGACACAGAGGAACAGGCAGTGAGGAGATCATTTAGGAAAAATGGAGAATAGAATTGGGCCAAGGAATGACCCTTGTGGAATGCCTGAGCTGATTGGGAGTAGGGGGGGAGGAAGTCTCCAATACGGACAGCTTGCAACTTGCCCTCAATGTAGGAGCAGAACCACTCAACTGAGGAGGCAGAGTCTAGCTGCCTTAAGCTTGTCTAGAAGAATGGGGTGAGCAACAGTGTCAAAAGCTTTGGCTAAGTTGTCGAAGATGGTGGAGTTAATAAGGCCCTGACCCATTATATAGACAATAGTATCAGTGAGCCAGAGGAAAAAGATAAAGGCAGAGTGGGACTTTCTGAAGCCAGATTGGAAAGGAGTAAAGAAGCAAGTTGAGTCGAGAAAAGGGGAGAGTTGGGAGAGAACAAGGTGTTCTTGGAGTTTAGCCAGTGTGGAGAGGAAAAGGATAGGATGGAAGTTACAAGGGGAAGCGAGGTCCACCACATTTCTAAAGGAGAATGACAGCAGCTAACTTCTAAGAATTGGGGACACAAGATATGGAGAAAGATAGGTTGAGGAGATATGTGATAGGGAGGGCAGTGGCATAAGTAGAGGTACAGGAGTCTGTCAAAACTTTAGAACCTCAAGGGACTTTAAGGGAATGTGTATGATTCCCTATATGATTATTTCAACAGTTACTATAGTTATCCAGCAATTTGACTGTTAGGTTATACTTAGCAAAGAACTTTTGTAAAGCATCCATTTAGTTGGTTGGTTGGTTAGTTAGCTAGTTGATTGGTTAGTTAGTGAAAATTAGTAATTGGGAAGGGCACACTGAGTCGAGGCTCATTTCCAGATGCATCCTGGGGGGAAGGTACAGGAACAAAACTATATATATATATATAGATATATAGATATATAGATATATAGATATATAGATATATAGATATATAGATATATAGATATAGATATATATAGATATATAGATATATAGATATAGATATATATAGATATAGATATATATAGATATATAGATATATAGATATATAGATATATAGATATATATATATTTATATCTATATATATCTAGATATATATATATAGTGGGCACTTTAATGAAACTACAAATTTTGCAGTTTAATAACTTTGCAACTGCTCAATGGATTTGCATGGAATTTTTATGCACCTTCCTGTGGGTAGATCTCTTGATTTAGCATGTTACATTTCAGTTGGATGTGCAGTTTGAGTTATGGGGAGGTAACAAAAACATGTTTTTGCTCATTGACTATGCGAGGTTTTCTTTGAACTTGCCTACAGTCCAGATGCTTTAGTTTTGTGGTCTGAAATATTCAGGGCAGAAAGGAACTACCTCAGAGATGTGCCTTTGCTGTCTGGTGAAAAATAAAAAGCCGTTTTAAGTTATTGCAATTGAACAATTTAAAATCATTCTGAGCATGCTCAGTAAGCACTAAAATATAACTGTATGAAACAAAGTAGGACTCATGCTTTGTATAGGAAAATTTCTACTTCATATTGCCAACATCTTGTTTTCAGTTTTGCTTGACAAATTCAGATTTTGAAACTCCAAAATGATATTCTGGGAGGAACCAATGCATGTAGCTTGCTTATTAGGACCCCCTAGGTGCCTTCTGCACATTACAGATTGGAAAATGCCCTTAAAATATGTTTAATTTATCATTTAAATTATTTGTTTGTATGGTCATCACAGGGTTTTATTTAACTCTAAAAATTGATTAGCATTTTGCTCATAAAAGTTCTAAAACATTGTGAAAATGCATAGCACTTGCCTCACTGTGTTTAACAAACATAACACTTCTAGAAAACCTATATAAATGCTTTCTGTACAGTTAGTATTCTCCCAGGAAAAAACTGCTAATCAATTATCTAAAACTCTGTCATCATATGAAGTAGGATCCTAGTTCGTATGATATAAGAACTAGGATCCTACTTCATATGATGTCCATATGGATATTGATTTAAAAATAAATTTTTATGTTGATATTGCGGTGCCCAGTCACTGTGTTGGCACTAGACTACCCCCATGCCAGTGTGGGTCGCCAGGGAGTCCACTTCCAGTGTCCCCAACAGAATGTCCATATCTGACAATGGGGTGCCCAATCCCTGTCTGCAGTAGCCCCCCCAAAAAAGGTGGGATACTGGGGAGCCCACTCCCAGTGTCCCCAGTTATATCATACCCCCATACACACCACCACCACTGTCACTGTGGAACACTGGAGAGCCCAACCCCAGTGTCCCAAAGTGTTTATTTATAGAATACTGTATATACCTAAGAAAACAGTACCCTGATGTCTTTTTCTTTTTTTAAAATCCTGTAAAATAGAAAATGGCCCCTTGTTGTCTCCCCACCCCTCCCATCCTAACCCTCCTACTGAGCAACCCACCACCCCACATCTTCCCTTTGCCCAATACTCAGAGGTTGGCAACTGTCATCTTCTGTGGACCAGGACACATCTGCATTCTTTAAAGCCAAACCGCAAACTGAAGAATCGAGGCAAGTGCCGTATAATGGCTGTCTATGCCATTTTGAACTTAGGTTGCTATCTCAGTCGTGTTTTAACAATTTTGCACCAGATTTTCAACATGGGATTTTTGGCACCCCACCTCATGAACACTGTCAATGTCATCTCGTTAATCAGACCCATAAGGTGATTTTGCGGTCACTGCACAGATTCACCTTTTGGGACTGATTAATGAAATTACAGTGCCAGTGTTCATAAGGGGACATCCCAAAAAGCCCTTGTTGAAAATCTGGTGCAGTAATGTTGAAAAAAGCCTGTGTTACAAGCGTGCAATGTGCAGTTTCTGTACACATTTGTAACTATGCCAGTTTTTAATAATTTCATTCCAGATTTTCAGCATTGCCATTTTTTTCACACCTTCTCAAGAACAGTATAGCTGTCATATTTCACTTCTTACCCAAAATGTATTTTCACACCTGTGGCGCAGAACAACATGGTCACTGTGTGAAATTAACTTTCAGGACATAGTAATGAAATGACAGTTCCAGTGTTCATGAGGTGGGGTCCCCAAAAGGCCATAGTGAAAGTTTGGTGAAAAAATTCCTGAAAGGCCAGCCTGGTGGTGCTGATGGTTGAGGCACTGGACGCCACAACCTGCACCATGCCGGCGACCCAGGTTCCTTCATGAGCTTGGGGCACTGGGAGTCAGCTGGAGGAGTGGGAGGAGCTGACTGAGCTGCTGGAAGGCAGCTTTCCTCCTCAGGGAGGGCTCGAGAGTCTCCTCAGTGCTTGGCCGCCTCCTGGTGGAGGTTGGGGGCAGTGTCACATCAACGAAGCCTAGCACTAGGCCGAGGGATGGGCAAAGGGGCCATCACCAGAGCCGCAGTGTACATGCACACCTCCACATATATGCACATCCATGTTCTGGGGCCTCAGGGTTATGGGGAGTAACTGGGGAAGTACAGGTGTTGCAGCAGGATGAGGCCTCTGAGCCAGCTCTGGGGGATCCACTGGGACACACAAGGCATCTGTAAGATCCTGAAAGACCCCCAGAGCCTGGTAAGGGTGGCCAACATGGGCAGTAGCCCACTGTGGAGGATAAAAAGCAATATGGAAAAAAACATTCCTAAAAATATGCCTGAGTTAACATGCGTCTATTGAATTTATTCTACGCATGCATATAACTTTGCTACTTTTTGATTTTTTTATCTTTTGATGCCAAATTTTCAACATAGCCATTTTTTCACACCACCTCATGAACAGTACAGCTGCCATTTTTCACATCCTGCCCAAAATGTGATTTTGCACCTGTGACACAGAATGGTGTTGCAGTTGCACACAATTACATTTTGTCTTGCATTTCATAATCTTTCTATACCAGGGTACATGAGGTGGGGTGTAAGATGGCGATGCTGACAATTTGGTCACTGTTGTTCAACACATGGAAGTGCAGGACCCAGAGGGCCATGCATTTCCACACCTACATACATATGTGCATCTATAGAAGGATTGGAGTTACAGGGTTCTCAGTAAAATATGGATACTATTATACTATCTCAAAAAGAAGGGAAATTGATTACAAAACTTCTGTTAATGCATCAAGTTAGGATTCCTATCCTATTACAGTGACAAAAGTATGGAAATTTGGCATTAGAGTTCCAAACCCTACCACCCCACGCCCCTACCCTCCACGCACCAACAGGCATCAGGGTGTGCCTTGAGGTAGTTGGGACTAACTCTTATCCCATTCTCCTATACTGTACCACCACCATCTCAGCTTCCTTAAACATGAAATGGGATGAGAGTTAAAATAACTTCCTTTTTTTCTGCAGGGTCCACTCTGAGTCTTATGTTTGAGCCACAATAATTGTTGAACCCTGTCTCCACCAGACCCTATTAATGGGCCCGGAGAAGTGAAGATTCTTCGTTTTTATGTTGGCTTGCATGCATGCGCAAGCAACATCTTGCGCTAGTGCGGGTCTTGGGGGTGCGGCTGCTGTTGGGTGAATGCAGTGCATGCATCAGTAGGTGCGTCCCTCATTCCCCAATCAGCCTGCATGCCACCGTCACACCATGCATTCATAATGGGGCAAGCACATCAAAGCAAAGGTCTGCTGCAATCCGAGCAAAGCTCGTCATACGCAGCGGTCCTTTGCATGCCCTGCTCATCGCCATTATGACCATGGTCGGCGGCGGGCAGCTGCCTCATGCTTCTCGACATCGGGGTGCCGTCCCCTGTCAGCATCCCTCCCCATGTTTGTGTGCTGACGGGGAGCCCACTCCCTTCAGCATCACCCTCCAACTGTTGAATGCCAGGTGCCCAATCCCAGCTCGCGCTTCCACCCTTTCTTTGTTTGCCTGCGAGGGTGCCCAATCCCACGGCATTACCCCCGTGTTGTGTGCCGATGAAGGTGCCCAATCCCGTCGGATACTGACACACCCCCAAAAAAAACACTTAGGTGGCATGCTGAGAGCCCACCCCAGCGTGCCAAATGCCTGTAATGTGAAAACTGTCCCGCGACGGTTTTCCTTTTTTCACCTGCAAAACGAAAACCGTCCCTCGTAGTCTAGATGCCCCACCCGCACCCACCCACTGCGCCTGCCTCCCCTCCACCCATACTTACCTCCGCACCAGCGCGACTATCTTCCGTGGACCGGAACACGTCTGCACTCTTCAAAGCCGACCGCGAACTGAGGAAATGCCGGTAAGCTGTATAATGCAATGAATAGGGTTTTTTCAACTTTGCTGCATATCTCAGGCATTTCTTGGAATTTTGGCACCAAATTTTCAATATGGGGTTTTTGGGGCCCCTCCTCATTAATTTGGTCACTGTCATGGCGTTAATCAGCCTCGAAAGGTGATTTCGCAGTCACTGTGCAAAATCACCTTTTGGGACCAATCAACAAAATGACAGTGCCAGTGTTCATGAGGTGGCCTTTCAAAAAGCCTATGTTCCAAATTTGGTGGAAAAATCCAACAAATGCCTATTTTACGTGCGTTAGCAGATACTACATGGCTCGTAACTAGCGCATTCACAATATTTTAACGCTGTATTTTCAGCATTGGCATTTTTGCACCTCCTTCTGAACAGTACAGCTGTCATTTTCCACACCCTGCCGAAATGTGTTTCCGCACTTCGGCGCCAATTGCGCAAAGTCGCTGTGGAAATCAGTGTTTGGGCCAGATTATGAAAATGACAGTGACACAGTTCATGAGCAGAGCTCCTAGAATGCCTATGTTGAAAATTTGGAGCTGATACTCCATAAAATGACTGTTACAAGTAGTGCGTTGGCAGATTGCATGCATGCTCGTACCGTCGTGCATTTCTGATATTTTCACTCTGGATTTTCACCATAGCCATTTTTACACACCTCTTGATGAACAGTACAGCTGTCACTTCACATATCCTGCCCAAAATGTGTTTCCACACTTCTGGCGCAGAATGGCGTAGTCACTGTGCGAAATCACTTCTTGGGACACTTTGAGGAAATGACAGTGACACTGTACATGAGCAGAGGTGCTAAAATGCCTATGTTGAAAATTTGGTGCTGAACGCCCACAAACTGGACAGTGCTGCAAGCGCAGTTCTGCGTATATTTCCACGACCTCGCAACCCACAAATTCCGTGATATTTGTATGCCACATTTCAGCACTGGCATTTTATTACACCTCCTTATGAACTGTGCAGCTGTCATTTTTCACATCCTGCCCAGCATGTTTTCCCGCACTGCACTAACAAACACCCACAGGAACACCCTAATGCCTCTCACTCTCTGCAGGGTGGGGGTGGGTTGGCATCAGTTCAATACTTGACTGCCACTCCTATGCTGCATCTCTCTAACTCCTGCACTGCCAATGGCAGCAAGCCAACATTCAGCATTGACAAATGCTTGTTGTATATATAGCAATGATTTCCTTTTTAATTTTCTCTATTAGGCCCCTTATGTAACCATTTTTGTTGCAGAACAAACTGACATCTGGTTTGCCAGATTACTTGCTTGATCATAGCCACTATTACTCATAAGGTACATTCTTGAAATTTGTTCCATTCCTTCCCATACTGATCAAAATTCAACACATCATATGAAATATTATTGAACTGTGATACTTTTCATTCTCTAGCCAGAAGTTCCCAAAACCCATCCATGTAAGAACATTCAAAAAATAAATGAGACATGGTTTCATTTTGATTTATCCCTTAAACATGTTCTTTCCAACATACCCTTACGGTGGTGGTTCCCCCTTACATTCAGTCGACTGTGACAACATAACCAAAGGGTGTCCCAGATTTTGTACCAACTGGGCGATTATCTCTTTTACCTGTATGCCGTCCGAGATGAAAAAACATGGGGAGACTATGAACTCCGAATACAAGATTTTTTTTATATGTGTCCTTCCTTGCCATATGGTTGTCATGTGGTGTGATCTTCCAGCCTTTCAATTTTTTAAATAAGTCCATTATGTATACTACTGTATCGGGGGGTATAGCTCGGAAAGTATCCCAAATTTATGACTCCCATTTTTCCCTAAAATAAGGGCATCTTGGCTTAAAGATTGCAGCCCATATTGCCTGTTTCCCCTGCAAAACCGGCAGCAAATTTGAGTAAATGAAATTCGTGAAGAAAAAAATTACAGGATTTAACATGTCAAGGCCTCCATTTTTTACAGGCCAGTACGTGACAGATCTTTTATTAGGATTTAGCCTGCTTCCCTATAATAGTCTAAATGCTATATTGTAAATTTTAACTTTGAGTTTAGCTGGTAAATGAAAAACATAACTTATTAACAAAAATAAGGGAATTATGAAAGTTTTATACATGAATACCCTCTTCTTATATGCTCTTTGTCCTCCCGCACCTCCCATACACAGTTATCACCAAGCCAACCTTGCAAACCGTAACCTTAATGGTTAGCTTTCCCCCTAATTTAACACAGGTGTAGACACCTCTCCTGCCTGAAGTGCAGGTGACGGAAGACACGAGGGAAGATGAACATCACCCTATCTTCCAGAAAGGTCATCTCTTTGCTACTGCTACTGCTACTCTCTGGCAATGTTCACCTAAACCCTGGACCAACAACCCTGAGGAGCAGGGGGGTCCATACAGTGAACGGCCTAAAGATAGCATCGCTAAACATCTGCAGCCTAACTGCCAAATTCGACCAGCTCCAGGCTTGGATGACCATCCATGCCCCTGACATACTCTGCCTAACTGAAATCTGGCTGTCAGGTAGGATCAAAGATGGTGAGGTGGCCATTGAAGGATTCCAAGCATTTCGACTTGATAGAATAGGCAGGAAAGGTGGCGGCTGCCTCCTATATGCCAGAAACTCACTGAGTTGCTCCGTCCCCCCCATCTCCAAAGTTGTGGAGGATTATGAGCTACTAGTGGTAAAAATACAAGTCTGCCTAAAAGGCAAGAACCTTACCATCGCCACAACCTACCTGCCCCCCAAGAAAGCCAAGGAAGGCCTTCCTTTTGTTATGGAAGAAATTAGCGCACTCAGAATGGGCTCAGAACTCATCTCGACCGGTGACTTTAATATTAACTGGTTATGTAAGAAGGCAACACCCTCCAGAGACCTAATCACCTCAAACAATCTCGCGCAACTCATAACTCACCCCACCAGGCAGAAATACAAGGCTGGTACCAGCACCCTCATTGACTGGGTCTTAGCTAGCTCACTGACTCGATTCTCTGAACTCAGGGTTCTCCCGGATGTGCTAAGTGACCACTCCCCAATCTCCTTTATATGGACCACTTAGCTTGCCAAAAGCCCACACCGCCTCATCGAGAGCAGGGTTCTGCGGAAAGGCAAACTTGGATCCCTCAAATTGGCCCTGTCTGCCTACAACTGGTCCCCCATCAACAAGGCACCTACGCTGGACCAGACCCTTAGTTTTTTCACTGAGGGCTTCAATTCCATCTGTGATATCTATGGACCACGCACAAAACGGAAAATTTGGGGGGAGGTTAACAGCTGAATTGATGGCAAGCTCCTCTCTCTCCTAAAGGAGAGGAACTGCCTCTGGAAAAAAGCCTTAAACTGAGGCAGCAAGCATGACCTACAGTGCTACAAAATGGCTAGAAATCAGTGCACCAAACTTGTCAGGCTCGGAAAAGCCAATTTTCATAAGACCCAGCTTAACAATGCATGGGGAGATGGAAAGAGGTTTTGGGACAACATCAAGAACATCCTTGGTAAAGATCAAAAGCAGCACCCTAAGATGCTCAACATTAATAACTCATCCTCCTCAGATCCGCTAGCCATTGCAGATGCCTTTAACTGAGCCTTTACAGACCTGTCCTCAGTGCTGCCTCAGACTACCTTCTGCCTGTGGAGGACCAAGGTTGTGCCAACCAGCTCATAACTAACCAGCCTTCTACTTTAAGAAGGTGATGGTGAAGAGGCCCTAACCATGGTCAGGAAAGTCCAGGCAAAACCAGATTGGGGAGTGATGGGCTAGACATGAAGTTACTATCTCTCACCCTTGATATTCTTATTATGCCCATAACAATGCTATTTAATAAATCCTTGGCCCGAGCTCAGTTTCCAGAGGTATGGAAGCAAGCCCTGGTAACTCCAGTGCATAAGAATGGTGACAAGGCGCTGGTGTCAAACTACAGGCCAATATCTATCCTCTTCCCACTATCCAAAGCTTTGGAAAAAATTGTGGCAAGTCGACTCACAGAATACCTCAATAAGTACAATCTGCTCTGCCCAAACCAACATGGCTTCAGGCAAAAACACAGTACCACCACGGCACTGCTGGAATACACTGACTATGTGCACAAGGTGCTGGATGAAGGAAAATTGGTGGGGTCCATCTTCATTGACCTCACCAAAGCTTTTGACATCGTCAACCACTCTCTACTAGTACTCCAGCTCCAAAGATTAGGTGTGGCACCAAAGGCCATGAATTGGTTCAATGACTACCTAACACACAGGAGCCAGCTAGTCAAAATCAGGCAGACGTTATCCACCTCCAGAGATGTACTCCTAGGAGTCCCTCAAGAATCAATTCTAGGGCCCCTGCTTTTCAATCTCTTTGTAAATGACCTACCCACAGCCTGTGACACCTAACTTGTTCTGTATGTGGACGATGCCGTATTGCTGAGCAGCAGCACCTCTCAGGTTGCCCTACAAACAGAAGTACAGAACTCTTCAATAAACTCGAGGACTGGTTCAGTAGGCAAAAGCTGCTACTAAATTACAAGAAAACCAAGGCCATGCTACAATCCAGCCCCTACAACAAACACAAGTATGCTCCTCTAGTAATCACCAACAAGGCTGGTGAGCAGATTGAGCAGGTGCACTTGTTCATTGTCACAGAGTCACCATTGATGACTCTCACTTATGCGCATCACGTAGACTCCCTTGTCAAAGTGGTAAACACAAAGATCGGGGTCCTCTATAGGCATAAGAAATCCCTCACCCCGGAAGCACTCAGAATCTCAGTCTCTAGCTCCATACTCTCCAAGATAGACTACGGGCTGGTGGTCTATGGAGCTGCTACTGATACAGTGCTCAAAAGGGTCCAAATTGCACTCAATAAGGCATGCCGCCTCACCCTGTGTGCAGATCACTACACTCATACTTGCACCCTGTATGAGCGCACAAACTGGCTTAACCTAAAAGACAGGATCAAATGCAAACTTGCCTCCTGGGAAAGAAGGCACTCCTTGGAAAAACCCCACCCTGTATAGGAAACCTGCTTGAGGCTTCTCTCTCAACACACATCACCAGACAGAGGAAGAATGGAGCACTGTCCATACCATTCTGCCAAACCTCACTAGGGCAGTGTGCTTTCTCCTATCGGGCCCCTCTCTGGATAAATGAACTCCCAATGAAATTACAAACAGCCTGTCTCAATTCAAAGTAGGCCTCAAACAGCACCTAATGTCTAACTCAAAATGCACCTGCTTCTCAGGCCATTCTTGATAGACAGGCCTACCCCAAAGTGTAACACCCAGCAGGGCTACCTTGAGAACCCTGCCTCCACTCCAGCCTAGCCAAAGGCTTAAGTAAGCTATCAGTCCTCTTTAAATGCACTTGGTACTGCCCCCCAACCCCACACCATACTCGACAAAGCCCTCTGGAACTGCTCCCCCGTTTCACTATCCCCCACCTCTCGCTCTCTGCAGTTGGTTTCAAACCCGATCCCCCTTGTTTCACTGTTACCCAGCCTCTCGCCATCTGGGATAGTGATAAACCCTATGCAGTTACCCTGCCATAGTCTATCAACTGATTTGGAGGTTTCCAGGGGTATGCTACCCAGGGCAACTGATTAGAAATAGCTTAGTATTCAATTACAACTGCTTAGTTTTTTTTTCCTATTTGTCTAATTGTCATGTAATCACTCTTTAATGCCTAATGATCAGGCCTCTGTAACCACTGAATACGTGTATTGTCTTATTGTCCACCCTGACATGCAACCTTTGTAAAACAGCTCACTCTCAAAGGTCTTTCCGAAATACTAATTAAACAATTAAGCAATCTTTTTTGTCATAAGGAAACTTTTCCACATCTAATTTTTTTCCCTCAGCTTGTACTATCGCTTTCTCTCAATTGGCAGTGGCATGGTCTAGGTTAGGTTGGGAGGCAATATAGTGCAGTGGTTTAAGGCTCTGAGCTGCAAATCTGGAGACCAGGGTTTAAATCCCACAGCCCCCACTTGCATACTTTGTGACCCTGAGCAAGTCACTTAACTTCCCTGTGCTCTCGGGCTGCACCTGTAAACAAGCTTTCAGCTTAGTGTGTCTCACCTGGTTAAACAATTGGGGGGGGGGGGGTGCCGAAAGTAACTCCCAAAATTTGTAGTGAGGCTGTGGATATCTTAATGTCAGCAATACTGTCTTCTTGGTTTTCAGTCATATGGATTACTATACCCCACATTTCTGTGTATTTACTCTTGATCCGGAGATCTCTGAATATTCTGACACTAATTGCCAAAGCAACCAGAAATTCTAATCTTTGTGCTCCTCTAATATGTGAATACCTCTCATGTTGTTCAGTCTTTTAAAGTAAAGTGTCAATGGCAAATACACAAAGCAGGGGGCTTAAAGGGCACCCCTGCCTTACACCCCTACAAATCTGAACATGCCTGCCTACTTTGCCATTTACCACTGGACTTATATATGCTTGATTATATAGGATTTGGTTACAAATGTGTCTGGAATACCATATCTCTTTAAAATGTTGTATAAGTACTCATGTGGTACATTATCAAATGCTTTTGATTGGTCTATTATGAGTAAAAAACAGATGTATTGAGGCAATCAAAAACCTTTCTTACAGTTTTTAAATTATCCATTGAGTGGTGAGGGATGGTGCATGCTTGAACTGGGGATATAATATATTGAGCCACTTTTGCTAGTCTGTTGCATAATATTTTACAGAGTATTTTCCAGTCTACATTAATTAAGCTTATCAGTCTTCAAATATTTATTAATGCCCTAGCTCATTTTTTGTACAAACAAATCAGAAGACTGTCTGCTACTGAGGCAGGGAAGGAAACCGACCCTGAAAAGATCTTATTATACACTATAAGTACTGTAGGTGGTCAGATAAGATATCCATAGTTTTGTTGTAAAATTCTGATAGCCCATTAGGCCCTGGGAGAATTTCATTGTTTAATGTGGAAATCACTATTTGTAGTTCTGCTTTAGAAATTTATGATATCTCCCCAAAGGAGTCAGGGTCAGGGCTGGCTTGCCAAA
Organism: Neoceratodus forsteri; assembly: GCA_016271365.2. Lineage (NCBI taxonomy): Eukaryota > Metazoa > Chordata > Ceratodontiformes > Ceratodontidae > Neoceratodus > Neoceratodus forsteri. The sequence goes on from JADMNL010000026.1 coordinate 266,022,354, forward strand.
AGTGTTATGCACAAAATGGTCTACAAATTGCCCCATTTCCTGGGCCTCTTTTGTGATCTCCCTGATTCTAACTTGAGCTCTGTCATACATTTGGACTATTCTTTGATTACAGCTATCATGGGTTAACGTGCTGCACCTTCCCCTGAGTCCCAAATTTCTGCTCAGCGAACAGTGATTCTGCCTTGTCACATTGGAATGTACACATTCTGGCTTTAACTTCCTGTATCTGTGAGGATGATTATATCCCAGATTCTGTAGCCTGGGGCATTAAATTTTGTAGGAGATTCCTTAGCTGAAGGTAGTTCATACGCTTTTTATTTGCTGCATTTTTAGCTATTTTACAACACACTGCTTCAATGTCTTTTTTAGTGTCCTGCCACCAGAGCAGTGGGTTGTCATAAATCTCAAAAAGAGATAGTCTGGCATCTAGCTCAGCCTGGATCCCCTCCCAGGTGTCCTGGTCCTCTAAAGAAGAAACATTGAACCTCCACACTGAGCTAGAGCAGGGCTTGTTTGTTGGTGCTCCAAATCTTACTTGGATCAGTTTGTGATTGGAGATATCAACCGGCTATACAGTACTTTGAGATTTTTCCCAAGTAGCCATTGTGATGCAAAAAAGAAATTTATTCTAGTAGATGATCTACCATTAAAAAAAGTATGTTCCTAACTGGGCCACTTTTCAGCTGCGCATTCTTTTAGACGTGTGATCTTATACATTCTATTAAGGAAATTTGTATCATTGTATAACTTTTGGGTGAGCCCTGTTTTATGCACTAGGAACAAAATGCAATAAAATACCCTCCAAATATCACTGACTTTGAGGTGTGCAAATAAGGTTGCACTTTTTTAAATAGCTCTATTTTTTGATACTTGATCTGGTAATTATATATTTTATTAAGCCTTATGTCTTGATTATGATATCTGGCATCAAGAATAAGAGCCCTCCCAGGAATCAAATCAATCAAATGTGATACTGTAATTCCTGTAACATTGAATAATATGCTAAGTTCAGAACAGAATTCATCTCCCAAGGACCAGAATGACGGGCCATTGAACCATTCTTTAGAGGCCTTCTGCTGCTCGTTAAAGGTGTGCAGTCTAGAGTCCTGCAAAAATATATATGCATGTTTAGGCTTCGAAGAATAGAAAAGGTAGTATGCCTTCCCTTTGTGTTCTTTGTCTTCTTGATGCTGTTTATATTCAGTGACCCATATGCGAGATCAAGTACCATATGTTAAACTTTGGATTGCCCTGACTCCTCCATTTCTTCTTCTGCAGATGTTCTTGTAGTATGCTTTTTTGCCTTCTTCTTCCTCTTTTTAGAAGACCGTGTGTCTCCTGAGTTAACTTTAGAATCTGTCATATTTTCTGGCTGAGAAGAGGCTATTGATGAAACATCTGAGTCTTCATCTTTGTCCTCCCATTGCTTCCGTTTCGCCAAAGGGTAAATCTGTTTCTGGTCTTGAGGCTGGTGACCTTTTTGGAGAACAGTGGTCTCCAGGACAGGACAGTCAGCAGCACAGGTTTGTCTGCCAGATATACCCGATTGAGTACTACAACTGGGTGAGAAGGGAACTTGACAAAGTCTATGCAGTGGATGTCCTGTGTTTGGATTTCAGCAAGATCTTTGATTCCATGCCACATGGGAGGCTGGGGGTGGGAACAAAGATAGTGCACTGGCTCACCAATTTAGCTGAAGGGTAGGCAGCAAAGGGGTGGGGTGGGGGACTCTCTCATTACTGAGGGATTGTGATGAGTGGGGTGCCATAGAGATCAGTGTTGGGACTGATGATGTTGGGATTTTCATTGCTGACATCTCCCATGGGATCTGGAGTAAGATCTGTCTCTTCGTGGATGACACAAAGATAGGAGCAGTAGTAGATGACATCGAAGGGTGGAAGGGGCTGCAGAAGGACCGGACGAAACTACAGGAGTGGTCAGAGGCATAACAGCTGTGGTTTAATGCCAAACAGTGCAAGAATCGGGGAGGAGCTATCTACTTGGGGGAGGTACAGCTGGAATGCACCGAGGAGAAGAAGGATTTAGGGGGTGCTCATGACGGGGAGTATGAACAACTCTGCTCCATGCAGGAAGGTGGCAGCAAAAGCCAACAGGATGCTGGGGTGCATAGTAAGGGAAATCTCCTCTAGAAATAAGGAGGTGATCCTGCCTCTCTACAAATCACTGGTCAGGCCTTACCTGGAATACTGCGCGCAGTTCTGGCACCCATTCCTGAAGAAGTACATCAAATTAATGGAGGGGGTACAGCATAGAGGGACAAAGATGATCCAGGGATTAGAGGGATACTCTGATGAGGAGAGGCTGGGTGAGCTGAATATGTATTCCTTGGTGGAGAGGAGGGATGGGGGGGACATGATCGAAACCTTTAAATACTTAAAGATGATAAATAAGACTAGTACAGAATGGATTTTCCAGATCAGAAGTGGGGGTCATGAGGGGCACCAGCTGAGACTGGAGGTGGGGAGATACAGGAGGGAAGTCAGGAGACAGTATTTCATAGAGAGGTCGTGGATAAGTGGAATGCTCTGCCTGAGGAGGTAGTAGCCTGCAGCACGATGGATGGCTTTAAGAGGGGATGGGACAGAGTGAGGGGGGGTAATTATGAAGAGGGGAGGGGTGGGTAGGACAGCTGCAAGGTGAGGGGCTAGCTGCACAATTGAGCAAACTCAGTAGACCGTGAAGCCTGTTTCTGCTGGCATTTTCGTACTTTCGTGTTTGCATTTCACGTTCCCATGGTGTTTTCATTATGGCTCCTTCTCTTAAGGCACAGCTATGTGTGAATCTTGTTGACTTCTGTTCCCATTTATCTGTGAGTGAGGATGGCATATTTAATGGTACTGTAGCAGAAGTAGTAGGGATCACTGCCAGAGAGCTATTATCATTCACCTGGATGTCCGTTTCCTTTTGGAGTGCATTTTCTTGTGGGGCGTCGTCAACTTCTACCACAGTGTTCCCTTCTGAGGTAACCTGGGAGTCAAAGGGGAGCCCATGAGTTTGTGAGGAGCCTCTTGCTTTTTGTGAGACATAGTTTTTATGTTGATTACGTGCATGCGCAAGAAACATGTTGTGTCAGCTTTCTCCACAAGCAGGTTGTGGAGGCGTGGCACTGTTGTGCCCAATGCCCCTACAGCCTGCAAAGGCTTGTCCCTGTCCCCCAATGCTGTGGCATGCTGCTGCTGACACTAGTTCAGCCAGCGTGCCACAACATTCTAAAAATCAGCAGCTGCAATCAAGGGCCGCCTAGTCATTGCAGCATCAGCCATCCGCTGCAATGAGAACAACCCGTCATTGCAGGGCGGATGTAGGATGTCTGATATTGTTTGTGAACATGGCGGTGGCTTACTGCCATATTCACAAGCAATATCTACCATGTTTATTTGCCGACAGAGCCCCTCCCCATCGACATACCTAGACCCTCCTTTTGTTGTTTGCCAGGGGGTGCCAATCTCCTGTCGGCCACAGGTGGCCCCCTAGCAAGACTCCAGTGGCACGACATGCCCCATGAAAGTTAAAACTGGTCCCACATCTTTTTTTTTACCTGAAAAAAGGCGGTCCCTCATAGTCTCCGGGAGGCCCCCTGCCACAACCGCACCCACCCACTGTGCACCCTGCCTCCCCACACCCCCCTCACCCCATACTTACATCTGGAGCTTGGCATGACGATCTTCTGTGGACCGGGAACACATCTACACCCTTCAAAGTCAATCGCGAACTAAGGAAATGCCGGTAAACTGTATAATGTCATGAATAGGGTTTTTTTCAACTTTAGTGCATATCTCGGGCATTTTTGGTAATTTTTTCACCAAATTTTCAACATGCAGTTTTTGGGACCCCTCCTCATGAGTTCTTGAACTGTCATGGTGTTAATTGGCCCTGAAAGGTGGTTTCCCAGTCATTGTGCGGAATCACCCTTCGGGGCTGATTAACGAAATGACAGTGCCAGTATTCATGAGGTGGGCTTTCCAAAAGCCTATGTTGCAAATTTGGTGGAAAAAAATTCAATAAATTACTGTGTTATGAGCGTGCATTGTGCAGCTGCTGCATACGCTCATAACTTTGCAAATTTACAATATTTTCATGCCAGATTTTCAACATTGGCATTTTGTCATACCTCCTTGTGAGCAGTACAGCTGTCATTGTTGACATCCTGGCTGAAATGTGTTTTCACACTTCCAGCGCAGAACAGCGTGGTCACTGTGGGAAATCAGTGTTCAGGACAGATTAAGAAAATTACAGTGAGACTGTTCATGAGTAGAGGTCCTAAAATGCCTATGTTGAAAATTTGGTAACGATACTCCATAAAATGACTGTGTTACGAGCGTGAGTTGTGCAGTTGGCATGCACGCTCATAGCTTCACGAATTTATAATATTTTCACTCCAGATTTTCAACATTGCCATTTTCCCAGACCTGCTTATGAACAGTGCAGCTGCCATGTTTCCCATCCTGGCCGAAATGTGTTTTCGCACTTCTGGTGCAGAATAGAGTGGTCGCTGTGGGAAATCACTGTCCTTGACAGATCAAGAAAATGACAATGATACTGTTCATGAGCAGAGGTCCTAAAACGCCTATGTTGAAAGTTTGGTGATGATAGCCCATCAACTGTGTTACAAGTGTGCATTGCGCACTTTCCACGCACCCTTGTAACTTCGCAGATTTGTAATATTGTGTCACCAGATTTTCAACAGTGCCATTTTTCCACACCTCTTTATAAGCAGTACACCTGTCATTTTTCACATCCTGACCGAAATGTGTTTTCACAGTTCTGGCGCAGAATAACATGGTCACTGTGGGAAGTCAATGTTCAGGACAGATTAAGAAAATGACAGTGGCACTATTCATGAGCAGAGGTCCTAATATCCCTATGTTGAAACTTTGGTGATGAAACTCCATAACATGACTGTATTTACGTGTGCGTTGAACTGTTTCCACGTGCCCTTGTAACCCCAAATTAATAATACTGTCCGCATACATTTTCAACAGTGGCATTTTTCACAAGTCCTATGAACACTACAGTTGTCATTTTCACATCCTGGCTAAAATATGTTTTGCACTCCTGCCAGACAATGTACGGTCACTCTGGGAAATCAGTGTTTGGGACAGATTGATCGACCAGTGACAGGGGGTGACCGAGCTCAACTGAGCTCTGTCGGGACTGCTGCAGATTTGTTTGTGGACAGACAAAGGCCCCAACACAAGATCCCAGTACAAAAGGGCAGCCTGCAGCACTGGGAGAAACAGAACGAGTGAGGGAGGGGGAGTGAGCGAACTCACCGAAGCGCTGTCAGGACTGCTGCGGATTTCTTTGTGGGCAGAAAAAGGCATCAGTACAGGCAGGGGCCCAGTACAAAAGGCCAGCCTGCAGCGGTGGGAGAAACAGGATGAGTGAGTGAGACAAGGGGACTTAGTGTTCTCAACGGAGCTCTAGCAGGACTGCTGGGATTTCTTTGTGGGCAGAAAGAGGAGCCAATGCAGGCAGGAGCCCCGTAAAAATGGGCAGCTTGCAGCGTCGGGACAAACCGAATGAGCGATGAGAGAGGGAGACTGAGTGACCTCAACGGAGCTCTGTCCGGACAACTGCAGATTTCTTTGTGGACAGACAAAGGTGTCGCGCGCAGCCAGGAGCCACATACAAAGCGCGGTCTGCAGCGCCAAGAGAAACAGAACGAGCGAGTGACAGAACGGTAGCGAGCAACCTCAACGGAGCTGTAGTGTGACTGCTGCAGATTTCTTTGTGGGCAGAAAATGCGGCAATGCTGGCAGGAGCCCAGTACAAAAGGCCAGCTTACACCACCGGCAGAAACGGAATGCAAAGTGACAGAGGGGGAGTGACGAGCTCAGTGGAGCTGTGTCGGGACTGCTTCAGATTCCTTTCTGGCCAGAAAAAGCCGCCAATGCAGGCAGGAGCCCAGTACAAAAGGGCAGCCTGTAGCACCAGGAGATACAGAATGAGTGAGTGAGGGAGGGGGAGTCAGTGGGCTCAACGGGGCTCTGTTGGGACTGCTGCAGATTTGTTTGTGGGCAGCAATGCATGCAGGAGCCCAGTACAAAAGGGCAGCCTGCAGTGGCAGGAAAACCAGAATGAGTGAGTGAGCTCAACAGAGCTGCATTGTAACTGCTGCAAATTTCTTTGTGGGCATAAGAAGGCAGCAACACAGGCAGAAGCTCAGTAGAAAAGGGCAGCCTGCAGCGTCAGCAGAACAGAATGAGTGAGTGAGAGAAGGGCAGTGAGTGAGCTCAAAGCAACTTTGTCAGGACTGTTGCAGATTTCGTTGTGGGCAGAAAAAGGCGCCAACAGAGGCAGGAACCCAGTACAAAAGGACAGTCTGCAGTGCCAGGAGAAACAGAATGAGCGACTGACAGAGGGGGAGTGAGCCACCTCAATGGAGCTCTTTCAGGACAGCTGTGGATTTCTTCCTCAGCAGAACAAGGTGCCAACGCAGGCAGCAGCCCAGTACAAAAGAGCAGCCTGCAGCACCGGGACAAACAGACTGAGCCAGTGACAGAGAGCTACTGAACGAGTTCAACAGACCAATGCAATCAACATTTGGCATTGACAAATGCTTGTTTGATGTAGTTGCAGATTTTTTTTCAGAAATTTCTTCTCTTTGGGGGTATTATTCTTGTCTGCTTTTTGAGGCACTGCTTGTCTCCCTCTGGTGAAAGTCGCTTCCTGCTCCTCTTCTTCTGTATTTTCATTTTCTGGGTTGTTGTGTGACGCTCATGGACAATTTTGGAAGGCATGAGTAGTGTCTTCACATAAAATGCAGCTTAAAGGTGTGAGGCAGTTAATAGCTGTACAGCCAATGCCGCCACATAATGAACATTTCAGTTTGTCACATGCATTGCTAGGATGTATGTATGCACCACAGTGTAAATAGGACTTTGGTTGCCCTGCATAAAATATGAAGCCCCAATCTTTCCCTAAATAGAAACAGCTTGGGAGATGCTGTATGGAATCACTCATTTGTGGTAAGTGTACACAGATGTGCCACCCCCCATCCAAATGTCCTCTGAATCCATGATAGGGTCAGGGAGCCCTAAGAGTGTGCATTTTGTCCGAAGCCAGTGTAAAATGTCCGAGATAGCCACCCTTTCATTCTTAAATAGCACTGCTATTGTGAAAAAGGCTGGTTTGGTTAATGGATTGCTGAAAAAAATGCCCATTCTGGGGTCAAATCAAATCAATCTTTATTTGTAAAAAGTTCCTTTCTCATAACCAAGGTGCTTGTACATATATAAACAGCATAAACAATCATCATAACAAATCAATTAAATTAATAAAATCCAAGAATTTAAAACTCAATAAATTACAGTGGCAGCCTAAAAATCCGGATATGCCAGACTAAATAAATAAGCTTTATGTGCATCTTTAAAACTCTAGATGGTCAGGCAATATCTCACCCGACGAGGTAGAGAATTCCACAGAGTCAGGGCCGCAAAATCAAAAGACCGAGCCACTGATGTCATTAAACTGACCCTGGGAATCTCTAGCAATCCCTCATTGGTGGATCGGAGAAGGCGGGGGGGGGGCACAGTAAGGGCGAAGGAGATCTTGCAAGTTACCAAGTCCCTGATCATGTAGGGCTTTATAGATCAGTAAACTGACCTTGAAGGTGATCCACCACTGTACTGGCAGCCAATGCAGTCCGCGGAGCCCAGGCATTATATGACTGATCCTAGAAGTACCAGTCAATAGAATGGCAGACGCATTCTGCACTAGCTGTAAGTGTTGGATATAAACCCCCGGTAGCCCTAGGTAAAGGGCGTTGCAGTAGTCTAGGTAGTAGGAAACAAATGTGTGGACCAGTGTTGGAAGATCATCAGGAGGAACCAGATGTTTCACCTGGGTGATGGTCCTCAGATGGTAAAAAGGTTTTGACAACTGCCTACACCTGGGATTCAAGGGTCAGGCCATCATCAAAAATAATGCCCAGGTTCTGCACTTGGTCTGAGGTAGTCGGCTGAACACCCCCGAGAAATAATCCAGATTGTAGTCCTGCCAACAAACCCGCCTCCCGACAGTCTGGGTTCACAACCAGCACCTCAGTTTATCCAGATTTAACCGTAGCCAGCTCGCACTCATTCAATCCTGGATCTTGGCTAGGCAGTTAAATACCGACAGGGACACATCCTAACCAGGTACAAAGGACATGTACAGCTGAGTATCATCTACGTAGCAGTGAAAATTCAGACCGTACCACCTAGTAATTTCTCCTGATGGCAGCATGTACACTGTAAACAACATGGGTGACAAGATGGAGCCCAGCGGCACTCCGCAAGATGGGGGGAAGGGCCGAGGAATCAATCTCAGACACCATTTTCTGGATCCTATACTAAAGGAAAGATCAAAACCACCTGAGGACCATACCAGACAGTCCGCAGATGAACCACAGGTGCTCCAACAGCACACTGTGGTCTACAATGTCAAATGCTGCAGAGAGGTCAAGGAGGACCAAGATGGAATGGGTCTTCTGATCTCTTGCTCTTAGGAGGCAATTTAGTACCCAGACAAGGGCCATCTCAGTACTATGTCTCTTCCTAAATCCAGACTGGAGAGAATCATACACATTGGGGCTGGACAAATGATCATCTAGCTGTGACACAGCCACCTTCTCAATAACCTTACCTATAAAGGGTAGGTTAGAGACAGGTCTGTAGTTTGCCAGACAGTCTGGGTCAAGGGAGGAATTTTTAAGGAGGGGCCGAACAACCACCTCCTTCAGGGGATCCAAAATGATCCCCCTCTCCAAAGACCTCAAGACTATCTCTGCTAGGACCGGGCCAATCTCATCCATGCATCCTGCCAGAAGGCGTGTGGGGCCTGGATCCAATTTATAGCTGGGTAGTAGCAGCGTCTGGATGACCATCACAATGTCAGTGATTGCAGGTCGGCAAAAGTCAGACCAGGTAAACTGGGTGCCCGACATCTCCTGCAGACTACCACAGCTCCCAATTAGAGGGAGCCAGAGAGATGACGGATCTGATTGTGGCAATCATCTGTGAAGAACCGAGAAAACTCGTCGCACCATTCTTGTGAAAAAACTCCCCCAGGCTGGAAACAGATTGGATTGCACAATCTGTCCACAGTCTGGAAGAGCTGAGCTGGTCAGTTCTGCACAGCCACAATCTCCCTTAACAGGAATTCTGCCTTCTTATGGGTGATTGCTGATTGATAGACCCCATAATGGTCCATCAATCTAAGTCTGTCACAGTCTAGGCCCGATTTCCGCCAGCTTCTCTCTAACCTTCGTCCCACTTTCCTCAACTCCTTCAAGGTCTCATCAAACCAGGGAGACCTTGAACGAAGAGTGAGGGGATGAACATGAACAGGAGCAATGAAATCCAGGGCCGCCACTACTGGCTTATTATAGGCAAGTACTAGATCCCCTGGATTCATGCATTGACTCGGTACACCCGATAGGTCCAGCACCACCATTAGACCATCTGGGGTAACACCCCTCAAAGGGCAGTACTGGACCATCTTCGTAAGGACAGGCCTACTGGGGGGAGCCATGAAATTGAACCCAATGGTATGATGGTCAGACCACCCGACTGGCTCCACCACCAAATCGGATATCTTCATCCCCAGGAGGAACACCAAGTCCAATGAATGACTACCAATATGGGTTGAGTAGGTAACAACCTGTGTAAGACCCAACAAACTCATTAGCTGGAGGAAGTCTTGACCAAATTGCGAAAGTTCATCATTGACCCAGGCATTGAAATCCCCCAGGATCAGCCATCTGGGGGATCCCAATGCCAAGTCAACAATGAAGTCCGTGACTTCCTGAAGGAAAATATTCCCATCTCCTGGTAGACAGTAGATGAGAAAAATCCTGCACCCTACACCCTCGTCCATGATGCATTCAAAGGAGTTGGTGATCCCCACTGGAACCTCCACAGGGTTCAGGTGTGATCTAAAACAGATGGCTACACCCACTACCCTATGATCCATCCTCAGGTGGTGTATCACCGAGTACCCAGCTAGAATTACTGAAGCCACCACTGGACCAGCGTTCTCATCCAGCCAGGTCTCGGTGATGAAAGCCAGGTCCGATGACCCAACCTAACCCCTTGATGACGTTGCCAAAATAATTCCAAACCAGCTGATGTCTTGAAACTTACATCAAAATTTGGGTCCCCAGAAGTATGGATGAGTGCATAAATTTCATGGGCAAAAAAAACCCATACTTTCTTTTAATAACATTCCTCCCACTTAAGTTCGGTCTGGATATGCGTCCAAGCCTCCTCTGTATTATATTCTTACAGCATTACACCGTTTGGCATGCTCTGTGGGTGTGTTGAAGATGGCTGCAAATGTTCTTGTATTTTGCCCTCTTTCTCTTTGTTCTGGCCTTCTGGGGTTAGAGATGTTAGGCCCTGGGCACCTTACATTGTCAGCTACTGACTGTGAGGGGCCTGTTTATGGTTTGGTAATTCAAACTCCATCTCTTCCAACCCCTGTATAGGGATGGGATTTCCATCAGATCCTCTTGCTCTGAGGTCTTCCCTTCAGGTGATACCCGGGGTTGTGATTTAGAATGTCTAATCCACCCTGCTTGCTGTAGGGATTCTGCCTCAGTTAGCCCAGAAACCAGTATGTTGTCATCATAATCAGGTGCTCTTACATCTTTATTTTGTAAAATAATTGTGTCATTCTGGGAAAAGTCCTGGCTGTTACTTATCATAGGAGCCAAGTTTAAAGCTACTACCTCTTCCATACCAATTTCTGTCACTGGGTTTACTATCTCCTCATTACTTCTGGCCTTGTTCCCTTCTGTTTCTGTACCCATCCACCCACCCACCCCCCAGCTTCCAATACGTTGGCTACCTCCAAGGTCATAATGCTGCATTCTGGCTTTCAATATTTAAACTGTAAATTGCACTTTCCTGAGCTGGATTGTTGCTTTCTGTCATTTCTATTAGCTGCTTACTTTCTCCCCAAGTAGTCTCATTTGCCTTAGTGCTGGCTGCTTCTCTGTCTCGACCGCGGCATTCCTTCTCCTCCTCGAGGAGCTCCCTCAGGATGCTGTTCTATTGGTGAAACTTTTGGTACGATTGGTGTGGTCCCGTCTGATGAAAAAATCATCCACCAAAAATGCATCTGACATTGCAGCAAAACTAGTACCGTTTCCATCAGCGGTCGCCGCTGTCTCAATGCATTGTGCTTCTAGCTCAGTCCGGGTGGGGAGGGAAGCAGCCTCCGCCACCCGGATCACCATCTTTGCTCCTACTGCCATCCGGAAGACCACAGCACCCCTATGAAGAGTAGGGCAGTTTCCTCTGATATCATGGACAACTTTCATCACCAATAAAGCAGGTTAATGTAACCACCCCCTCACGACACACCTGGAAATAAGCTATCATAGCTTAGTGTACCTTTCCTGGTCAAAACATTGGAAATAAAGTCCCTGTGCAGAGGAGAAGATTGTTTTAATCTGCTTCACTACACACTGTTACAGTAGATTTGGTGAGGCAGTGACATCATGCCGTCCTAGTCACAAAATTGTTACCGCCACAGCACAGTTTTTTTCATGTTAGTCTGTTTTACTGAAGACACGTTAAATCAAACCCAGCAGTTTACTTAAGAGATGCTTTTAGTATCACTTATAATAGTGTTATAGTGAATCGTACACATTTTCTTTAAAACCATCTTGAGTGGTTTGAAATTCAAATAAGGTTTTGTAACCGCTATATGAGACTGTGGTTACTAAACTATTCCTATACATAAAGGGTTAATAGCTTAGTTCTCAGATGTGCCCCCTATATTTGAAGATGAGAGGCAGCAGCTAAGTAGGAGGGGGAGGAGCTACATGTGCAGAGAGAGAGAAAGAGAGCCAGAAGCTTCCAGGAGTTAAGAGAGGAAGATTCCTCGAGTCTACTTCCAGGTCCATGAACCAGAAGGAGTCGAACCCAGAGAATGCTGATGCAGCAGTGGCCATTACTTGCAGCTCTTCTGGGGTGTAAGAAGAGAAGGAAGGGCATCAGGGCTGGTGAGCCCAGCAACAGCAACTGAAAGACTCTATCTCTGTTATCGCTCGGGTGGCCCATCCCCAGCACACGAGATGACTCAGGCTGGGAGACTGGAGTAAGCTTGCCTCTGAGTGAGGCTGAGCTAACCAAACTGAAGAATAACTTTTACAATTACATTAAAAAAAAATGTATGTTGGCTTGCAAGAAAGAAAGTGAAAGTTTGGAGGGGGGCAATAGCAATCAGGAGTTAGCGAGTAAGGACGGAGTATGCTCTCAGGCAGCCACTGAGCTGTCGAGCTTACTTTTACATTTTGCAAAAAAAAAAAAGTCAAATGGGGGTAATTTAATTTTCTTATTTTTTAATCCAACTTTTTCTCATTCCTCAGGGCTGGTGTGGGTGGGCTTTCTCTACTCTGTCCCTGCAGCTCCTCACTTGGCATCTGTCTCACCAGATTGCCGTGCCCTAGACCCCATGGATTTCCTCCTGTGGCAGGGCTGGGAAGGGGAAGGCCATCTTCCCCCAACAGAGGACACACATCTAGAGGAGGCAGAACCACTGACTGACAGTACAGGGTGGAGGCAGGCTGGCAGGGCTTCATTTTTCCCACAGCTTGTTTTTCCATTTTATGTCCCCATGTTCCTCTATGCTGGGGTGCGCTCATGAGTGCGTGCATGTGGAGGCATGCACATGCCACGGAGTCCTACAGCCCTCTTCAATCTGCATTACCACATGGCCTCCACTAGGTGCTAGTCATTTGACATAGTGCGCAGGTCCTCTTTCCAGGAGAGGAGAGCAGCAGTCAGGCACTCAATCCACTCTCTCCCCAGCTGACCCCCAGCAACTCATGCTCGTCAACAAACATGAGTGTGGCAGGAAGTAAGGCACACTACTGGCATCGTAGCCCTCCATGCCTCTGAGCTGGCTTAGTAATTTAATTTTCTGGCTGAATAAATCACCAGGGTGCAAAAACTGGAAATGTGAATAAAAAAAAAAAAGAATGCAAGCCTGGGGCTGCCCGGTGGTGCTGAGGCACTGGATGCCTTACATCGCATCACACCGACTATCTGGGTTCGGGAATGAGCACGGGCTGTTGGAGGTTGGTGAGGGGGGAGGGCAGAGCTAGATGGAGCTGTTGGAAGGCAGCTTTCCTCCCTGGGGAGGGAAGGTGGCATCCCTTGGCTCTTGTCTGCCTCATGGTGGAGGCCAGGGGGCAGTATCGGCTAGAGGATGCACAGGCAATAGGCTGATGTGTGGGAGGACGGTGTCTTTACCGGGGCTGTGTGTGCACATGAGTGCCTCCACGCGCATGGGTCTCTACTCCTGGGGCCATAGGTAAAAATGGAGGAGAAAAACCATTCTAGCAGCAGGATGACACCCGACCCCTGCAGGCACTGCTCCTGGGCCATGCATAAGGTAAGCCCCAGTAATTCTAGGTGTCAGGGCTGGGGGAGGGTCGGTCAGGCTCAATGGGGCAAGCCGGGTAGGCATATAAACAGAATTGTATTAAAAAGAATATCAGCAGGCAGCAGCTGCCACCTATAGTACCTACAAAAAAAAATGAAGCTTGATTTGCTCAGCTGGTACTGAGTGCTGAGATGGCTGTGTCTGTGTAGTACTACAAGCCTGCAGCAACATCACCAGTGGTCAGTTGTGCTTCACTAATAAAATCACACTGATCCTCTACATTTTGCCAGTCCCTGTATGTTTACAGGCCCTTTGTGAAGCCAGAAGAAGCTTCACTGTGTGATCCTGTCACTAGATAGCCTTTTATGCCTGTATACGGCAGTTGTCTTAGGGCCACTGTTTGTACCAGCATTAAAACATTTGGAGGCTGGTTCCCGAATTTGCACCCTGAACCTGGACATCAGGAGCAGGTAGGGGTCAGAGCATCCTATAGATGCTTCCCTCCTGGGGGTGGGGGGGGGTCAGTGCTGGACTGCTTTACTAGCAGTTCCTGGAGGTGGCTAACTGAGGCATTCTAGGCAGTGTAGAACATCCCTGTCCCAGGATGCCACTACAGCCACACAAATGTGGGGGTGGGGGGGGGCCAGAGAAGCGGAAATCATCCACTCAGCTGCCAGATGATGGATGCCTCATTCACCCAAGTCACGTAGCCATACACAGCCTCCTCTGATCCAGCAAGCCTCTGCTCCTCGGTCAAGATAGCAGGATCTATCTCCCCTCCTCTGCACCCCCTTGGGGAAGGAAGCCACCTGGAAGGGTTATTCTGGGTCTAATGAGGAAATGGACTGAAGCGAGGATGGTCTGGATGGCAATGTGGATGGCCCGGTGGGTGAAGGGAGGTTAACACTGCGTGGCCTAAATGAGCTGCTGACCAGAAGGGCAGGGAGAGGCAGAAAAAATGGAAAAAAAAATTTGGCACAGCAGCTCAACTCTTCTCAAGGTTTAATTTTTGGAAACAGTGGCAGGCTCACTCAGAGCAGCTGCACCTCTTGTAATTGCCTTTCTCACCCAATGGCCCAATAGACAAATTACTTATTTAACCATTAAATGGCTCTCAGTTTTACTAACTACCTCAATCTGCCTGGCAATGTCACATTAATAAAGAAAAGTCAGGGCGTATCACAGTGGCCCTATAGAAGAATGCCTTACACTGCCATAATACTAGAGACGGTATTTTGAAAATAGTAGCAGGCTTGCTCAGAGCAACTGTGTCTATCTTACCTGACTCAAGACAGATCCTTTACAGTAATTTTCCCTGTTTAGGGCAGTCAAAAAACAGTCTTTCACATTTTGTCATAGTCACGGTAGGGTAATAGGGTAGTAGAATGATTAAGGTAGTAAATATCAGGCCCTAACCAATGACCCATTTTGCATTAGGGTTTTTATTTTATTTACAATTTATGCTTCTCCTCCTGCAGAGCTGTCAGGAGGCTCTGGCTCCTCCCTTGGAGGGCCTCACCTCTCTGGCCCTGGCAAACCACACCAGTCCCTCCTGGTAGATCCCCCATGGCTTCCCTTGTGGCAGGACCAGGGGAGAGGAGCGTCAAATCCCTCCCGGACGGCAGCATCCAGATTCCCAAGGGCCAGTACGGTGCAGCTGGGCCATCCTGCAGTCTGCCAGCTCCATTTTCTACCTGTTTTCCTTGGGGCTCATGAACATGCAATGGGCGCATGGCTGGGCTCACCCTCAGTGAAGGCAGCCTCAAGCACTGGACGTGGGTCCCAACCCATTCTGGTGATGTGCCTGTGCCCACACCCAACCCTGCTGGGTGTCAGTCTACAACACGCAGCACTGTCCTCCCTCCCCAAGGAAGGAGAACTGTCTGTGGATGCTTGATCCTTCCTTACCCCTGCCAAACCCCAAGCAACCCTAGTCTGTTCTCGAACCTGGGTTGCCGGTGTGGTACGAGGTGTGGCATCCAGCGCCCAACCCTCAGCACCACCAGGACAGCCAGATAAGGGTACTTTTAGGGTAATTTAGGGTAGTTTGACGGTATCTGTTGATAGCATTTAGGATAAGGTATTTTACTAATGGCCCAGGCCTATTCCCAGCCCCATTAGTCGCTGTCCTCACTGTTGAACAGGTAGGGATCCACGCGGAGTAAGGCCCAAGAGTACTGGAAATCTCACAGCCCTGTCAGTTGCTCCACCCACTATGCAGCTAGTGTGAATCCAAACAGAATAGGGCCCAAGAATACCTGCGACCTCTCTGCCCTGTCGGCTTCCCCCCAATCTGACCAGTGGGGATCCACACAGAGTGGGGCCCAAGAGTACTGGTGACCTCCTAACCCTGTTAGTTGCTCCTTCCACTGTCTGACCAATGGGGGATCCACACAGAGGGGAGCCTAAGAGAACTGATGACCTCCCAGCCTTGTCAGTTGCTCCCCCTGCTATCTGACCAGTGGGGATTCACAGAGAGTGTCACAAGAGTACCGGCAACCTCCCAACCCTGTTAGTTGTTCCCTCCACTGTCTAACCAGTGGGGATTCACACAGAGTGGCGCCCAAGAGTAGCGGCGACATCCCAGCCCTATTAGTTGCTCCCTCCACTGTCTGACTAGTGGGAATCCACAGAAAGTGAGGCCTAAGAGTACCAGCAACTGCCCAGCCCCATTAGTTGCTTCCTCCACTGTCTGACCAGTGGGAATCCACACAGAGTAGGGCCATGAGTACCAGTGACCATCCTAGACTTGTTAGTTGCTCCCTCCAATATCTGGCCAGTGGGGATTCAAGCAGAGTGGGGCCCAGGAGTATTGGTGACCTCCCAGCCTTGTCAGCTGCTTTCCCCCACTGTCTGACCAGTGGGGATGCACTCAGAGCGTGGGGCCTAAGAATACCGGTGACATCTTGGCCTCATCAGTTGCTCCCCCCCACTGTCCAACCAGTGGAGATCTTCACAGAGCAGGGCCCAAGAGTACCGTTGATCTCCCAGCCCCATTAGCCACTCCGCCCACTACTGAAGCAGTGCAGATCCACACAGAATCAGACCTGAGAGTACCACTGACCTCCCAACCTTGCCAGTTGCTCCTCCCCTACTGTCTGACCAGTGGGAATATATAGTACACAGACAGTGGCCTGAGAGTACTGGTGGCCATCAAACAGGCAATTCTTTCCCCTCTTCTTAAGTCCTACCCACTTCACAATGATGCTGACTAGTGCTCCCTCAGGCCTCACATGCATGCAGTGATGCCTGTGCAGAGGAGACACATTCCCTGTCTCACTACAGAGAGTTATTACAGTGGCAGAACCCATCATCAACCTCCCCTTCTGGGAGTGTGGCTTAGGGCTTGGGTAATGTTGGCACTTGGCAGTGTTACCAAAGCCCCCTCAGCTGCTCCATCTAGGTCTCAGGTCCTCTACCAAACCTGGATCACCAGCATGGGAGCATAATGCACTGTTCACTGGGCAATTGGATGGCCCTGATAAGGATGTAATAAGCCACAAAATGGTGTGCATTATAGGATTTTAATACACACCCTAGGGGTGTAAGAAGACACAAGGTCGTAGACCAAGTGTCCTTGTGCCTCTGGGAAGTGGTTTAAAATCCTATGATACACACCCTGGAATGGCTTATTGCACTTATTAAATGGTTCTAAGTATTTTTATTAGTGAAGAAAGTAAGATTTGGCACCTGACCATGCGTTTATGGAAATTCAATACACGGTCAGGTGATGTTTCATAACCAGTGAAATTTCTTTATTTTTTCTTGTCATTTAATAAGCCTCTTTATAGATTATAGATGCATAGAAGCTGTTGGAAGAAAAGGATGCTTGGCTCACCCAGTTTGCCCCAGCAGACCCTCACTGGTGTCCGGCACCATCTCCCTTTTTAATTACTAGTGTTCCCTATATGTATCCCATGCATGTTTGAACCACCTACCCAACAGTTTTACCCCTACTACCTCTTGTGACAGACTTTGCCAGGCGTTCATCACTCTTTCAAGCTCCACATTTATCTGAACTGGTTTTAGTTTTCACACCTGTAATCTAGTTTCTTTTGATTTATGGTAAGAATGAAAGGTTCTATGTCAAAGACACGAAAATAAAACAGCGATTTCAATAAAAGCGCTGCTAGAATAGCAAAACTAAAAATAGCGATTGAAAGTATAGCGAATGTCAAAATATCTCTATAACAATTATAGCATGCATTGCTTTTCATTCTCTTGGTTTCCCTGGCTTTTACTTCCTGTTTCCCCTTAGCAACTGGTTGTTGCCTGGTAACCAACCCATAGTTACCTAGAGTCCTTGGCAGTTAGTAAGTTCTGATGCAGTCATGGTTCACATACCTTGCATTGTTGGTTCTGGCATTGTTGGTCCTGGATTACACCAACTGCTTATTTTACCTTGCGATGTCGATGCAGTTTGTGATCAGTCAGAAGGGTAAGCCTCTTGTTCTGTTTGAGGGCTACTTATACCGCAGGGACAAAGAAACATCTGATAAAGTACATTGGAGGTGTGCAGAAGCTTATGAGTTTAAATGTCTGGCAAGGCTTCACACAGTTACAGACACTGTTTACGAACATACGTATGAACATACAAAATTTGCCAGAAGATAAAGGCCTAGAGGTCTATCAAGTCTGCTCGAATGTGCAGCTAGCACCCCTTATTCTGCAGCTGCCCCTCCCTTCCACCCTTCCCCTTCATTAACCCTCCCACTTGTCCTGTCCCATCCTCGTTTGAAGCAGTCCACTGTTCTACTGCATACCACTTAAGCAGGTAACGCATTCCACCCAGCCACCACCCTCTCTGTAAAAAAGTGTCTCCTCATCTCCCTCCTGAACCTTCCTCGCTTCAGTCTCATATCATGGCCCCTGGTGACCCTCCCCTCCCTTGCTTTGAACAGCCCCTCTGTACCCATCTTGTTTATTCCTTTCATGTATTTAAAGGTTTCAATCATGTCACCCCTGTCTCTCCTCTCCTCCAGTGAGTACATGTTCAACTCCTTCAACCTCCTCTCATATGATAAGTCCCCCAACCCCTTGATCATCTTTGTCACTCTGCGCTGCACCCCCTCCAGTAACTTAATGTCCCTCTTCAGATACGGACACCAGTACTGCACGCAGTACTCCAGGTGTGGTCTAACTAATGACCTATATAGTGGCAGAATCACCTCCTCCCTCCTCGAGGATATACCCCTTGCAATACAACCCAGCATTTTGTTGGCCTTTGCAGCTTCTTTGTTTCTTTTTTGTTGTATTTTTTTTTTGTTCTTTGTTTCTGCACATATTATAGAGCATAACCATGTCCCTGATTCTGTTGATGTTGCAGCACGGAAAGTAATGGCTGAAATTCATGACAGAGCATGAACAACTGTTGAGAGCACGTCACAGGTACTAGTGACATCCACTGCCTCTGTACTAGAGTCAGTAAGTGGGCGCCTTCCAGAAATAAGGTTAATGAAGCTCAAGCAGGATCGTGCAGGCCCAGTTACCCCATGTGTAGAGTCACTTATAACACCTAATGAGTTTGCAGTACTGGGATCTGGGGAAAGATTTCTTCTGTATGACAGTGGGCCAAAAAGGGACAAAATTCTTGTTTTTGGCACTGAGGGTAACATAAGAATGTTGAAGGACACTCCAGATTGGATGTTGGAAGGTACCTTCATGCCCAGCTTTATTTTCACAGTTGTACAGTATCCATGCAATGCGATCTGGCCAAGTGATAACAGCTCTTTTTATCCTTATGTGCTCATGCACAGCTATTTCCTATGAGCGAGTGTTTGCACAAATTAAGGCATTATGTGGGGATAGCAGCCCAACTACCACCATTAAGGACTGTGAAAGACAAACATGGAAGGGATTCACAACTGTGTTCACAAGCACATCAGTCCACGGTTGCTTTTTTCACTTTGCTCAAGTCATGTGGTGGAAAATACAGCAGTGCCACAAAGTTGAAAAAAGATACTGCAGTGACCCAGACTTTGCACTACATTTGCGAATGCTGCTGTCGCTGGCTTTTGTTCCGCCAGATGATGTCAGCTCATTCAAGGAGCTCAGAGAAAATGAGTTCTTCACTACAAACAAGGAGCTATTACAACCTGTCTTTAATTACTTCGAGGACACTTGGCTTGGAAGGCCAAAGGTATGTTCCAGAAGACAGTGTGCAATATTCCCAGTTGCTAACTGGAACAGTAATGAAGCTACGCTACTTGGTCTTGTGCGCCAGTATGGTGAGAGATCAATGTATTACTACTTGAAAGGTGTTACCTATAACTTCCAGTACAAGATTTAGGATCATGCCAGAGAAAAGGAAGGACAGGAAATAAAGGATCAGCAGGTGAAGAAGAGATCAAGGATTGACGAAGAGATCAAGGATCATGTATTCAATAAAGGATTTCTGGCAACTGCCATTTTTTTTATTCAGATTTTCATGATTATGATGCTCCCTCTCACTTCTGCCTTAATTGCTGCTGTTGCTGTCTTTACATGGTGCTATTTTGATGCATTAAAGCTTGCCATTAATGGTACTCGCTATTGTCAGTTTAGAGATTCTTAATTCTCTATTCTTTCTTCGCTATTTTGTACTTGCGATTTTCACAGGATACCGAATAAAATAATCCTCTTTAAGAGACTGTTCTAATGGCTCTTCAGTAAGTATTCAACACTTGCCTTTGCTTTGTACCCTTTGACTTATGTAGCATGACCTCAGAGGTAATTTCCCTTTCCTGCTAGGTGGCCAATACAAAGGTCCACAAACCCTCTGGAAAGTAACTGCCACATAAGAATACTACATGAGAGAGGTGTGGGGTGTGCTTACATAACTGACACTGTGTGGAACACTGAAATCCCTGGAAGAATTCATGCAGAATGGCAAGTTCACTTCTGGAACAATTTTTGGAATTGTTTTTATTCCACAGATATCCCAAAAGCTTTTTTATGTAAATCACATGCAAACCACAAAATAATCCTGCATGGAATATGTAATCTACAAAAATATTATACCATGGTTTATGGAACCCACACCCTGGCCAACAGCAGCGTCTGGCAACTGGGACCCTGTCTTAACATTTACACAGACAAGGCAACAGGACACAAGATGGCATAACAATAGGCAACATCCCTAGCACCGGGGCAAATACCTGACTTGGCAGCCTAAAGGGGTTGGGGGGGGGCTAAGGGTTCAAAATAACATTTATATTTACTCCAGGTTCTGAGAGACAGGTGCTTGGGCTATGCTAGGTCTAACTTCTGAGGGAGCCCCATAACAACTCACACTCAGGAAACACTACTGACGATGGGACTGTACAGGATGGCTTTATTCCAGCAAGTTGGTAAAAAATGCAGAATGGGGTGGTCCTCCAGGTTTGGTACTGTACACACAGGAACAACTGTTTGGGCATTTTGGAACATGCTGTTCCTCACACACATTCAAACTCACCATCCCTCTATACTGGGAATCTCTGGACTTTTACTTTCCAAGAAGTGTATATCTTGTGGGAGTTTCCACACACTTAAACAATATCTCAAAACTTCCTCCTGACACGATGAACTTTGTTCACATGCCCAGGTTAACCTGGTGCCCATACGTGATTAGCCCTGACTGAGGAATAGACTATGGTTATACCCAATCCGGCCCCAAACAGTCTCTGCCATTCCTTCTGTGTTACATCAAATGAGCCTTTCAGTATATACTTAGATTGCAAAAGGATTCCCAAATTTTAAACTGGTACATTCGGCACATTTTTGTGGTGATGCAGGGGCCCTGAAAGGTGCACTCTAGCCTTATCTCTGGGCACATACACCTCAGACCAACCCCCAAAGAACAGTCCTATGAACCTGTATTCACAGATGATGTTTGTCCCTATGATACAGACATGGAAACATGAAGAAACATCTCTTCCATTTAACGTTGGCTTGTCATAGCTTCAAACAGACACCCTTTCTTTCTGGGCAACTGACACTTCAGGATCTTCTGGGGATTGCCCCTTGACTCCATAGAAACACAGTCCAAACCATATTTTCTGTGGAAATTAATATCTGGGGTCCTGCAGACAAATGGCCTCCACCACTTCATTTGGTATTGCTGGGTATCATGCTAGGGTGCGAAACTGCCAGAGGTCCTTCACCCAGTCTCACAGGAGACTGGCAGGCACCTCCCCACTCTGAGTACTGCTGCACACTCAGAGTTCACTCAGGAATATCGCCAGGATCAAACCCCTGGTACCAGCAGATAACCTGCCTACTCTGGTACATGCCTTCATGACCTCCAGGCATCACTACCATAACGCTCTATACTTTGTGGTCTCTGGAGATACCCTCCACCGGCTTCAGCTGGTGTAGAATGCTACTGCCAGGTTACTGACTGGCCTTTCCAGGTCTAGTCCTGTGACCCCGATGCTACATTCTTTGCACTGGCTGCCTGCCAGATGGAGGGCTATCTTCAAGGTGAATCTTCTCACCTGCAAGGCCCTGCGCAGGTTCGGCCCTGGCTACCTGACTGAGCTCCTAACACAATGAACCTTGTCCTGCTCCCTCCACTCCTTGACTAGGGGCCTCCTTGAGATTCCCAGGACTAGGCCTAAACGTCCGGTGATAGGTCCTTTAGTATTGCTGGGCCAGTCCTGTGGCACACTCTACCTCCATCTCTTAGGGAGGCCCCAGTGGTCAAGGTTTTCAAAAGTGGTCTCAAGGGCCATCTTTTCACCCTGGCCTTCCCGAGCAAAGTGGTCTGACCAGTGCTGTGCTGTTTTGTATGAAGCTGCTGACTTAATTTTATATGATTTATGTATTTATGGTTGCATTTATTCTACCCGTCTAATGTACCTGTGTTACTTTATGTTTTATCTTATGTGAAGCGTCCAGAGCTTCTGCCTTCTGGGATTGGGCACACTACAAATAAAATTTGCCTTGCCTTGCCACTTCATACTACAGCTAACTACTAACTGACTGACTCCCATCTGAACATTCTAAACTACTCCTTAGCAGCTGATTCCAAAGTGGTTTATGCTGCTGCAAGAATTAAACTAAAAACTAAGGGCCATCTCGGCAGATTGAGATCAGAAGGAGGGTGGATGGAAGAGGCGAGGGACCAGGCAGAGGTACTAAATGAGTACTTCGCCTCTGTATTCACTAGGGAGGGGGATGGGATATCTACAAAGCAAGGCATAATGGGATAGAAGCGGTAGTGAGTGGGATCAGGGGAGCAACAGAAATGGAGCAAGAGGAAGGGAGAGGTACCCCAGAGGTGTCACATCAGGATAAGGATAAAAAGGTCAGTAAGGTGGAGGGGACAGATGATGCTATCTCCACCGAAAGGGTGTGGTTAGCGCTTAAGGCCCTAAAGAAAAATAAATCTCCTGTGCTGGACAGCATTCATCCAAGAGTACTATGGGAATTGGCGGACATACTGGCTGCACCCCTGGTGGAGCTCTTCAACAGGTCGCTTGAGACATGGAGGGTACCTAAGGATTGGCGAGAGGCACATGTGCTGCCAATTCATAAAGGGGAGTCGAGGGAAGTTCCAGGTAACTATAGACCCATCAGTTTGACCCCGGTGGTGGGAAAATTAATGGAGAGTATACTAAAGGAACGATTGGGGGGTGTACTTGGAGGAGGTGGGAGGTCTGGATAGTCGGCAACATGGGTTTGTGCCAGGTAGAGCATGTCAAACCAATTTTGTGGAGTTCTACGAATGGGTAACATCAGAACTGGAGAGGGGAAAGCCTGTGGATATATTATTCTTGGACTTCAGCAAGGCGTTTGACTCTGCACCCCACAATGGTCTGGTGGAGACACTGACAGGGTTGGAAGTAGACCCTTTGATGGTCAGATGGATTAAAAACTGGCTAGCTGGATGAACTCAGAGAGTAGTGGTCAGTGGGGAGCTCTCGAAACCTAGAGAGGTCAGTAATGGGGTACCGCAGGGCTCGGTCCTGGGTCCGATCCTGTTTAAGGCATACATATCGGACATCAAGGAGGGTATAGTGTGTAAAATGAGTCTCTTCACTGACGACTCCAAGATGGGAGCAGTAGTTGAGGGGGAAGAGGGGAGGTTGGCCCTGCAAGGAGACATGGACACCCTGGAAAGGTGGGCTCACACCTGGAAATTAAATTTCAATATCACCAAGTGCAAGGTGTTACATCTTGGGCAAGGAAATCCTAAACACAGGTATACCCTGGGAGGGGAGGCGCTGGAGGCCTCATCAGGGAAAAAGACCTGGGGGTCATGGTGGATGCACATATGAATAAATCTGAGCAGTGCAGGAGAGTGGCTAGCAAGGCAAACAGGATGTTGGGATGCATCGTAAGGGGGATCACCTCTAGGAGCAGGGAAGTGATTCTGCCACTGTACAATGGACTGGTTAGACCACACATTGAGTACTGTGTACAGTACTGGAGACCACACTTGAAGAGGGACATACAGCTCCTGGAGAGGGTACAGAGGAGGGCAACTAAGATGATATGAGGACTAGGGGATTTGACGTATGAGAACAGACTTGAGGAGCTCTGCCTCTTTTCATTGGAGAAGAAGAGAGATGGGGGGACATGATTGAGGTCTTCAAGTACCTCAAGGGAATAAATAGGGTAAACATGGAGGGGGTCTTTAGACTAAAGCAGGAAGGTATCACCAGAGGGCATGGTTTGAAGTTGGAAGGTGGAAGGGTGAGGGGAAAAGAGGAGGTTTTTCACTGAGAGGGTGGTGGATCCTTGGAACGTGTTGCCTGGCGAGCTGGTTCGGAGATCCACAGTGGAGGGCTTCAAGAGAGGGTGGGACAGACACAGAAAGTGGATGTATCAGATGATGGCCTGGCCCAGGTGGTGGGGATGGATGATAGGGGTTTCTGGAATGCAAGGGAGGGGAGGGCCTCAATACCCAACTAGGGATCTGAGGTTCGAGCAGACTCGATAGACCATAAGACCTAATCTGCTGGCAATTAGTATGTTAGTATAATCCTTTCTCTGCTCAGCCTAGCTGAGTAAACAATGATGTCATCTGTAAAGAGCTCCTAATAAACACTTTACCAGCTGCCCACTACTTGCCTATGGATAACTTGATGGGATTCTAGTAACCCCATGGGACTGGGTGGTTACATGTAAATTGTGGATCACTTATCCACCATTGTAAAAAAAACTCAGACACTTTGGATTTTGGAATTTCACTTCTGACAAAATACCTACTTCTGATGGAATTTATGAAATGCTGTGTCATTCTGGCTAAAGTTGAATTTGATAATTCCATGCAGTTCTACTAATAACCCACTCTATGTGTGCATAAGAGGCATGAAGCAAAGCCTAATGGCTTCAGCACTCATAGAGTTAGTTAGTAGAGCAAACACCCCCAAGCTTTGGAGTGTGCTATTGCACTTATAAAATAACACATTGACCAGTAAAGAAAATTTTGACAGACAGGTATGTTGGAAGTCACATTGTCAACCCATTCCTCCTCTATCTGGACAGCCCTCCTTTGAGTGGGCACCCCGACCCCATCATCCCAAGCTCCACCAGAACTTTCTTGTCAGCCATCTTCCCTTAAGGCTTGCCCCCCTTGGCTGGGTCAGTGGGGGTCCCCAGTCCCTGCCAAGGTCCAGATTCAGTTTAGGCTGGCGAGCCCAACTAATTGGATGCAGGACCTGTGAGTGCCCACTGACAGCCTGCCACCAACATTTACCTGTGTTCTGTCCCTCCCCTGGGACGTGTGGCATGTAAGGACATCATGGGACATGTCGTGCACTATCATGCAATGTGCAGTGACATCTGCCACACCTTCCAAACTTCTGGCCTGGGCTGCCTTTCCTCTAGCTTCTGCCAGGGGCCAGGCAAGCATTGGGCACTGCCCCCCAGAGAAGGACAGTAGTCCTATGATCACTCTATCCTTCTCCCCCCAGCTGGCCATCCAACACCCTGGGTTCACTTCCAAACTTGGCTTGTTGGCATTGCAAGTGGTAGTTGTACAACTGTACCAGTAAGCCCTGTCAACCCATCTTTCATACATTTTTTAATACCTTTTTATTTCCATAGTCCTGTTTGATTTATCATCTTTGATGTGCCCTTGATGGTTTTGCAAAACAAGGTTTGTTTTTTATTTACCACACTACTTGACTCTGTATGTTTATACTCCGCTGTGTTGCTAATGTCTGATCCTGTTACATGCTCACTCATGCTGCATGCAAATGAGTACAAGAAAAACCGTTCACTTTAATGAAGATTACTGCAGCATGCAAAATTAGAAACAAACTAAGCAAACAGATTGGCAGTCTCCTTTAAACATGAGAGAAGTATCTATTTGCACCGTGGTTATATTTTGCTGCAAAAGAAAATGGTTCTTCTGAACACAGAAACACACAAATGTTACTTGCCACTGAGATGCACATGTAAACATGTTATTAACTTCCAAGTATCTTGTTGTTGGAGCTCTTATACAGATCAATAGTTAGCCAAATAGTTTAGGTGAGTGTCAGTAACAGAATGTGGTCCATTCAAGAGAAGTCTGAGAGGCTCTGCATGATGCTGATTACTGAACTAAAACCCCACTGTGCAGCCTCAGCTTTATAGAAGAGATCTGAGCTGCACTCAAGGGAGAGAGAAAATTGAGATAGTTTCTGAGAGAGGAAGAGAGATTTCTGTACCAATGGCTGGGAGTAATAGGAGGTACTAGAAGTACTGAAACAACAATCCTGATTGAGAACTAGTGAGTTTTGTGTGTCGGATGGGTCAAGGGCAGTGATTTTATTTGTGTTCTGAGGCTTGCCTGTCAGGTGAAGATGCATTAAAGTGCCTTGATGTAGGTTGTGCTGTAGTATTCCCTTGCTATGTGGTGCAAATTGAAAAATTAAGTTGTAGGAGTGCTAGAACACATTTTACAACCAAACAATAAGGCACAAAAGGCTGTGGGTCATTGGGAGATTTAACCATGCCTTGTGTGGTGTGTCATGAGGGTGAAGGTGGAGTGATTTTAACCACATGAGAAGTAGGTAAATCACCCTATTACCCACACCATGAAGTTCTTTATTCTGAATATTTATTGGGACCATGTAATTAAGTCACTGCTAGAAATTTTAAATGCATAGTTATTTTGTGTTTTTTCTTTGTATGGGGATTCTGTTTTATTTAGGCTACGCCAATAGAGAGAGGGCCACAAAAAACAGCATTAAGGTTAGCAGTAAGTAGTATTTGAATTGTGCACTGGGATGGGGGGAGTGGTTGCAGCCGAATGTACCCTCAGCACAGTTCAGAATGACTGTATATCTACAGCGTGGTATCGGGTATTATTATTATGATTGGCAACTGGGAGATTACAAGCAAATTTTTTTTTAAATATTGTTTTTCCGCAGCAGTGTTTTGTTTGCTGGGTGGGCCGGGGCAGAGACAATGATGCTCAATGTAGAGCGTTGCAAGATAGTTTGAGCGGTTTTAGTATAACTAAAGCGACAATAACTGCAGTGGTGATACAATGTGACCTGCTACAGAAAGGTTAAAAAAGGAAAAGGAAAGGAAAGGGGCAATTCTTTAACCAGAAAAGGCACACTGAGCTAAAGCTTGTTTCCAGGTGCGGCCTGGGAGCACAAGGAAATTAAGTGAATATCTTAGGGTCACACAGTATGCAACTGGAGGCTGTGGGATTCAAATCCAGGTCTCCAGGTTTGTAGCTCAGAGCACTAAATCACTGTGCTATACTGAGGAATTTCAGAAACCCGCATCCATTTTTCAGACGCAAGTGCCAAAATCCCTCCCGGAAGTTAGACCATGAAAAGTTGGTCTAACTTCTGGGATGAAATTCTGCACTTGCTTCCAGAAAATGGATGTGATTTGCGCAGTTGCGGCAGAAGTTGCCGTAAACTGTGGGAATTGTTGCAGATGTGTCCAGATGTTTTGAATAGGACATAGACATCTGTACACATCTGCATGGATGCACCATACATCCAAAACACAGCCACAAGTGTTGCGTCCTTTTCTTTAACAATTCCACCCCTTCTCTGTTAAGGCAGTTATTTGAGATTGGGCAATGTGTGGGCAATGGTATAGAGGGATGGGTAAAAAGAGTGAGAACTGAACGTGGAGGTGGAAAAATGGCAGCAGATTGGAAATGTAGCATTCTATGTATGTGTAGTGATTTTTCAAAATGTGCTGAGGCTGGCTAGCACTAGAAATGGATGAAGTTGGCTAAATTCACTCTGCGAATTAATCCGTGAGTCTGCCACTATTCACAAAGTGCAGATTGATCCATGAAGTGCAGAATTTCATCATGAATGGTGGAATTCCGCCTGTGAAGTGCAGAATTTCACCCGCAAATGGCGAAATTTCACCTGCGAATGGCAGCATTTCACCATTCACAGACAAAATTCCACCATTTGCGGGAGAAATTCCACACTTCACAAGTGGAATTCCACTGTTTGCATGGAAAATTTCATGATTTAGGGCAAAGCTGAAGTTGCTGGTGATAGGAAAACTTTGCAAAACTCCACGGATACGAATTTCAGCCACTTCGTGGCAACTTCGCTGGCAAATTAAAACTTATTAAAATGCCTTTTTTGTGTGCTTTGTTTATATTTCTGACCTGTTTGTATTTATAATCTGTCATGTATTGATTTGTACCCTATGTTATATATCTTTCATTAGTAAGTGTTATATATTTGTATTTCTATGTACTCTGGTCACCAAGTAAACGGATCATTGGCTCATGGACCTAGTAGATTAAATAAACAAATCAAAACTGTGGCACATCTCTAGCTGGCACTTTATCTATGGGTTATGGTGGTATTTACCCACAGTTAAAGATGCTATCTGACAAATCAGGTTGCAGTATTTTTTGTACCCATTGATCCACACTTGAGTAACAGCAACACATTCCATTTTTCCATTATTTTTTCCTCTGCAGATGTGCTCCCTGTCTCTATTGCCTATAGCCTACATTTAACAAGAGCAGCGGTGTTTGGGACACGGGAGTCAGAGGTTAATAGCACGATCTCTGCAGGCAATCAAATGGCATGTGTGCCCCATGATATCTATTTAAAGGTAAGTGCAAAATGGATTGGGAAAATTCTGTGCTATGATTGGTGGACTCTAATAACATCACCATGGGTATACTAGGATTTTCAAAATGTAATGTCTGCTGGCAGAAATTTTGGCAGAGTTACCAATTTCATGGTAATTTGCTGAATTTTCAGAAAACAGTAAAATATCTCCAACAACTAAGCCACAGCATTCTTAAACTGAAAGTCCACGTAAACTGTGGAACTGACAATTTATCAGCATAAACTGTCGAATTATTTTCAGCCGATGTGAGTGTCTTGATAATGGGTAGGGGAGGGGGTTGCTGTTTTAGGACAGTTTCTGTGTAAACAGTGGAATTATGTAAACCACGGAATTTGTTCATGTGGAGGAGCTATAATTCTGCAGTTAAGGTAATTTTCCCCATGAAAAAGGACAATATCTCCAGAATAACATGAACTACGCTGAAGGCAATATTTCATGAAATGTTGCAAAATTCAAGGTATTTTTATTCTACAGAAGCACAAACCACAGACTTCAGCAGCTCTACTGTATATGATATATCCCAGAACTCATTTTTATTTCTTTGCCTCTTTTTCCTTTTTTTCTCAACACACACACACACACGTTATTGCTCAAGGAAGTGTTTCCCTATCAAAGTGCTCCTTTTCTCCGCGTGTGAGACACTCCAGTTTTGTGAAGTGTCTTATGTGCAGCTGCCCTGGAAACGAGCACGTTCACTGCAGGTTTTTTAACATTTGATTATATTATTGATCAATCAATAATATATTAATACTGCCACCAAGACCACTCTTGCAGTTGTCAGTATAGTCTCACATCCTTCGGGTATCAGAACTGCTCACCTTAAGTTAGTGGTTCTCATACCCTAAGAATGCATGTGAGACTAAATTTACAACCATATATACTATTGATGGTATTAGCATACACACAGACATAGACAGACAAACAGACGGAGACACACACACACAGTAATTTTACAATAGCAGTAAGACACCAGGGATGGGGTACTGTAGAACTTTATAGTCGAGTAGCACCATTTTACTTTTGTACAGTTTAGACATTGTGCCAAAGTAGGAAATATTATACTGCAGTGGGGAAAAAAAGCAGTTCTATGGGTAGCTGAATGTGATAGGCAAAACCTGTTGCCTCAAAGGACACCCAAAGTATGAGTAAATCCTATGTCATTAAATGGCATTGGAAAATCCACAAACTTAATTGGCTGAAACATGTCACAGACATAACCATGCATAAAAATACTGTAACCTATTCAGTGTCTACGGAAATGCACATACACCATACATCATGAAATGTATTTCTGTATTACTTTTTCATTCTGACTGTTTGTACAGCAAAACGAGATGTTATACAAACATGGAATATTATATCAAATAAATACAATAATAAATCTGAATTTTTATGGAGCAGAACCAGTGAGAAAAGAAATAAAATGTATGATTTTATAATCAATGTACTTTTCTTTTAAATGGAAGAAAAACAATGACTGTAAGATGGCACCGTAGGATCAGGAATGATTACAAAATGTATAGGAAAACATTGAGAACTGTTAACATTTCATTCACCTATATTTAAAGGGGCACTGTCGGCTTTTTGCCCTAGTTTCAGCGTCTATGCAATGATTTGCCCTGTCATCTAATCCAAGTCTACAGATTGCTTACATACAATAATATTGCCTCAAAAGTAACACTTTTTAATTATTTCCATAAATAATACATTTTAAGCGTCCCATTGTAAATGCCATCTGGCTGCTGCTCCTTCGCATCCATCTGTATAAAATGGCACTGAACTCCAGGTACACTCATTCAAGAATGAGTTTACCATGTTTTTCCAAATGCAAAATAGTGTGCCTGTTAGAATTCCATTTCCTTTACTTGGTAAAGTTAACTCCAGTTAGAACCGAGCGCTCTAACCTATTTAATTTCTTGACTGAAAGTGGAAGCTGTGATTCTGGGGATGTGGCGTGTCACATGTAATGCACGTGCTTGGGAATTCAACTTCGCTTTTTCAAATGTGTGTTTTTATATACTTCATCTTTTATTTAGTTCAAGTTAAAAGCAGTACATTATCACAAGTGTACAATTTTCAATGTAGCCATTACATTTGATGCAGGAAAAAAATTGTGTATCTTACTAGATATTATTATGTACTATTTGATTTAAGCACATTGTACCTTGTACAGTGATAGCGAAGGGTAACATAGCTGTTTGCAGTTTATGTGAAATTTGGAGCTATTACCAGCTGGTATTGACTAAACCCTAGACTAGATCCGATATAAGAAAGGTAATCAGTGCTAATGTTTAAGTACAAGAAGACATACATAGTAAAATATATAAAAACGATACATAACTTATAAAAATAAAACATTTGGCTAATCAGCTATGTGGGGTATAAATTCTCTAGGTCAGCTTTATTATTAGTATCAAGATGGAAATGATCTTTCTCTCACAGTCTGGTCAGTAAGATAAAGGGTCATTACCCTTGTTAGAATGTTGTGGGTATCTGGGTCTCTGCTCAAGATCGTCCAGCTAAGAGCTGTCCAAGGTCATGTTTCTGGGATGTTCAAAATCCACCTAGACCACCGATTTATATATAATGTGGGCTTATCTTGTAAATTATGTAAGATATTCTCAAAGGCCCTGACATGGTCCACTATGCCCCTCCATTCAGAGATGGTTGGGGGTTTCTTGTAGCCATCTCCTGGTTATTGCTTTGTAGGCCACAGCCAGCATTATAGACCAGAGGTACTTCATATCTTTTGCTTAAGGGATTCCGGTGGAATACCCAAGACCAAATTCCTTGCCGTCAAAGGTTCATCAAGGGTTAATATATTGGAAATATGCTGAATAGCTGTAGACCAGAAGGTTTGAAGTTTAGGACAGCTAAAGAATATATGTGCATGGGTTGCCCTTTCAGTATCACAAGCCCTCCAGCATATGGATGGGAGGTTAGGATTTCTTTTAGCTAGTAGCTGGGGTGTTAAAAAAAATTCTTGTTTGGACTTTCCAGACGTATTCACGCCAGTTTGGAGATGAGGTAGTGGACCAAGTCATCCGCCATATCTTTGCCCATTGAGATTGGAGTATTGTAATTTGGAGGTCCTGTTCCCATTTAACTTTAAGGCGTTCCAACACATGCTCCTGCAAGGACACCAGATATTTGTATATGTGAGATATTGCATGTTCTCCCCCCTTAACATTCAGAATTTGTAAATATGGAGACGTGTCTTCTAATATCTGAGAATGGGACTGACTAAGCCTATACTGAGTGTTTACTGTATATAATCTCTAATTAGAAAGCAACGTATTCTCTCTCCCCCCCCCATTTAAATTTAGTTTTGGCTTCTTCAAAAGATATCACGGTATTTTGTCTCATAAGCTGCCATGGGGGAAGCATTCCTCTGTTTGCTTGGGTAGAGTACCAGGTAGATTCTCCAGCCGGAGGAAAGTCCGGGTTGTTAATAAACCATTTATACTTCCAAGCATGCTCCCTAGTACGCTTCCAGGAGTGTCCCCTCCTCCAACCCTCCAGAACTGAGCGTATGCTCCCTCGAGTATCTAGTAGGGCTTGCCTCAATAGGGTTTCTGAGAATAACGTAGCCGGTAGGGGTACCTCAACTCTCTAGTTAGGTCTATTCGTTTCCAGTGAGCTTCATAGTACTTATTGCCCCACAGCAACGCAACTCTCATCTGTGCTGAATTCCAATATGAAGATAGGTTAGGGAATGCAATTCCACCCTGTGATTTAGGTAGATATAGTGCCTGAAGTTTAAGTCTAGGTTTCCTGCCTTGCCATATAAAGGCAGTGGATGTTTGTTGCCAGGCCTTAAGGTCATGTGTGGGTATTGTACAAGGAACCGATTGGAACAGGTATAACTGGCGTGGCAGAACATTACATTTTATTGCCTGATTCCTAGCATAAAAAGACAGCGGGATTATATTCCACTGTTTAATATCTCTTCTTAGGTTATTAACAAGGGGGGTGTAGTTATTTGAGAATAATTGGCTGAGATCAGCTGGTATTTGAATTCCCAGATACTTAATAGATGGCAGGTCCCACTTAAATAAGAACTGCTTACCAATGAGCATAGGTATTGGGTTATTGAGTGGTAGTGCTTCAGTTTTGGTTGTGTTCAGGGAATAGTCAGATAGGGCTGAGAACTTTTCAAGCTTTTGAAAAAAAGCAGAGAGGGTTGCAGTAGGGTTAGTTAAATAGACCAATACATCGACGGCCAAAAGGGCCAATTTATGTTCTTTGCCCTCCAAAGTTATTCCCTATATGTCTGTTGCTTGTCTAATATACTGGGCCAATGGTTCAATATAAAGGGCAAACAAAAGAGGGGAAATTGGGCAACCCTGACGAGTTCTTCTACGTAAGGGGAAGCTGCAGGAAATATGACCATTTGAACGAAAGTACGCTTGGGGGATCGAATAAAATTTGAAGATGAGGTCTACAAAATTCTGGGGGAAATCAAAGGCAGCAAGGACCCCCCCCCTTAGAAATTGCCATGACACTCTGTCAAATGCTTTTTCAGCATCTAAACTTATAAGGATTGCTGGTATCTTAAAATTTTGTACGTGTTCCATTAAATAAATGGTACGCCGGATATTATCCGAGGCCTGGCGACCTGGGATAAACCCACACTGGTTCTGGTGGATTAGGTCAGAGACAAAGTGTTTTAGCCTCTGAGACAGCACTGAAGTAAATATTTTATAATCTGTATTCAGTACCGAGATAGGGCGGTAAGAACTAGGTAAAGTTGGGTCCTTGCCTGCCTTTGGGAAAACTAATATAATTGCTTGGTCCCAGGATGGGGGGGTTCCCTCGGGGCAGGGGATATTACCAAACAATCTTAAGAGGAGGGGCGTTACTACCACTTTAAGAGATTTATAAAATTCTCCCGGGAGGCCATCTGTCCCTGGACACTTTAATGTTTACAATCTCCCAATCTCAGCCTCAATTTCTTTAACTGTAATGGGGGCGACGAGGCCCATTCCCAGTTGTTTGGGTAGTTTTGGCAATCTGAGGCTGGACAAAAAAGTGTTTTTGTTCCTCTTTCTCCTGGGTTGGGGGGGCAGCATACAATTGTGTATAGTACTGCACAAATGTGTCAGAGATTTTCTCCACGGTATGACTAGGGGGATGTTGATGGGATCACCTCAGGGTGGATATTAGTGCTTTGGCCCTTTGTTGTCTGAGTTGGCCAGCCAACAATTTCAGACAGCATGGCCCTCCATCTTAGTACTTCTGCTTGAGAAACAATAGTTTCTGCTCAATTCTAAGATCCAGTATGGTGTTCAATTCTTGTTTTAGTTTTTTAATTTCTTTTGAAGTCTTAGAGTTGGTCTGGAGTATCTGTTGAAGCTCTAACTTTTGTATTTGGGCAATCAAAGCACTACATTTTTGTTCTCTTTCTTGTTTATTTCTAGCTGATAGTTCGATAAATTTACCCTTGCAGATCGCCTTGATAATATCCCATAAAATCGAGATATCAGTCCCTGGGTGATCATTTTCTCTTTCAGCCTGTTTGATTACCTCTTCCATTGTGTGAATAATGTCCTTGCTATGAAGCAGTGAGAGATTAAGCCTCCACATAGTATTTTTCTTAAAAGTATCAGAGTCTAATCTAAAGAAAATTGGGGCATGATCAGATAGAATAAAGTCCCCCATCCAAGTCTTACCTGTCAACTCTAGATGCTCTTGAGATATCAGCATATAATCAATTGTTGTATAACTCGAGCGGGCTTGTGAAAAAAAGGTGGCATGTTTGGCTGTTCCATTTAAGTATTTCCATGCGTCCATATACCCCAGTTCCCTGAGCAGTTTTAATAGTTCCCTTCTTTTTTCCCCACTGTCTTGCCATCCGCCCCTACCATCGAAAGATCCAAGTTAAAGTCACTCCCACATACCGTTATACCCTCCGCCCATTGTGACATGAGGAGGAAAAAAAGCCCGGTAAGCCTTAAACTCAGTGGCTGGAGGGAAATACACTGAGGCAAAGGTGACAAGTCTACCATTTAGTTTCCCTTTGACCAATATATACACCGCCCTTCTTTGTCACTTAGTTGATCTTGGCATTCGAATGGCACCCTAGATGGTACTAATATAGCTGTGCCTCTTCTGCGTCCGTCTTTAAAGGATGAAGAATAAACCCGGGGGAACCCCAATCGCTTAAACTTCTCGTGCTCCTCATGCGACAAGTGAGTCTCCTAGAGAAAAGATATATCGGTTCTTGAATGCTTTAAATATGAGAGTACCTTAGAACGCTTAATCGGGCCCGATAAACCATGAACATTATATGAGCAGATATTATAACCCATTGTGGTTAAGTACTAGCAACATTCTCACATTAACATGAACCCTTTTTCTATGTGCAAGGCAGATCCCGAATACTGTTTCTTCTGACCCCATAAAAACAAAAAAACATAAATCCTCGTCGTACATAGCTGATTGAAACAATAAACCAGAACCAGTTGTGCAAACAGTGCACTATCATAAACATTTTTAACTGACTTCCAAGGTAGGAGGTCTAACTTCTACAGAGGCCTCTTATCCCACCTAACAGATGGTATTGGTGGGGGGAAGAGTGCAACGGATTCCCTCAGACCATAAGGGAACTCTTCCTGGGCCGTTACATTAAAGGGCTCCTGTTACGTAGTACTCGCCTCAAAACCTTCCATCAGAACTGTACTGCCCCGCCCATTATTGATAATGAAAAAAGGGAGAACCTCCTCCCCCATGCCCGTTTAACCTTTAATTCCCTCCCTTCCCTCTCCCCACCCACCAATGTCCTCATCCCCTCCATCATTCCCCCACGCACAGAGGAACGCATGGGAGAGGAAATGGGGAATGGTGATCCCACTAGGCATCCCTCTTCAAAGTGCACCTGACCCTTATTAATTGATTAACATCCACATATAGTATGGCAGCCCCTCTGATTATTCCCTACATAGGATGCATCAAAAGAGGATGATTTCCAGATGTATAAATGCATCCATTTGTTTGCAGGGAGCCGTGTATTTGTTTATAAGTACTCACCCATATTTCAGAGGCCTTCCCTCCTCCTCCCATCAGAGAAGTTCACTCCCTACGATTGGGGGGACATTCATATCTCAGGGACAAACTGTTCTAGCATAGAAACCCAACAATTAAGAGAAAAAAATGCCCAGAAGTCAGTCTCCCCGCATTTAGCAAAGCACCTCTTCCCCAGCCCAAATGCGCTAGGCTCTAGATGTTGTGCGCAGCCCAGGTAAGTAGGTGTATGCCATATTGGCGAAATTTAAACTAATATACATCTCCCTGGGTGCCGCACAATATTTCCTCCATAAATATGCAGTATGATTAATTGTACATTGTGTCATATAATCGGGGGGAGAGAAAAAAGAGGAAAAAATAAGAGTCCATAAGTTCTGGAAACTTCTACGCTTCTCTGAGTCTGACCATGCTGTAAGGTAACCGTTTCCCCGCTTCACAGCGGGATCTCTCGCACTCTCATCTGCAACACACTCGGAGGAAGTAGAAAGTAAACCCCCACAAGAAAGACTTCAGTTTGACCTTCAGTGGGGCGCGGGGTTGAGTTCAGCAACCTATAAATCCATACCAGTTCCTGGTGAGTATGTTCATTACTGTACTAAGGTCTAAAAGGCCTGTGCAGTATCCTCAATCCAGTCCCAGACCACAATAGTAGACTGATCAGAAAACAAAGGGGCCTAAATTACTCATTCGAGAAGGGCCATAGCATACACAGAGACGTAGTTCAGATATTGTCAGCCTAGAATCCGGGCATTAAGGGGTATTTTACTTCGAGGATATATATATTTGGGAGGCAAAGCAGTCAGTTCCTGGCACACAGCCCAGGCATCAAAAGAAGCAGAGTTTATAGTTACAACTTTCACCCATCTGCGTTCTCAAGGTCTGATTCCGAGATTCCAGGCAATTTCTTTATTAATTCCTTGAATTCGTGCAGGGTTGATGTGATTGCATTGCTACTCAGAACCCTATTTTTTCGCGGAGGGACGATATACCAGTCCTCAGTAAGTTCCTTCCTCTTGAGCTGGGGGTGCTTAGCAACAATTGGTACCTTGATTCCCCACTTTTGCATAGCTTCACTGGCTTTCTGTGGGGTATCGTACAATTCAATACCCTCCTTCCAAAATACTCTCAATTTTGCTGGGTAAGGAGTTTGAATTAGAAGTTGTTTGTTTCTCAAGAGTTTAATAAGTGGGTTGTACTCCATACGTTGCTTCTGTATAACAGGAGGGTAATCTTGCTCAAAGAATAAATGGGAGTCAAGGTATTTGACCTCTTTCTTAGCCCATGAATGGCGGAGTATATCTTCCTTGGTGCGGTAACTTTGGAATTTAATAATTATTGATCTAGGTCTGGTGGTTGGGTCTTTGGGTTTGGGGAGTAAGGCCCTGTAGGCATGTTTAATCTTCAGCTTGTAACTTAATGGCAGCTCAAGGACATCTTTCAATAAGTCAGTGACAAATTCAACCATGTCCCCTTCCTCAGCCCCCTCCTTCAGACCATAAAGGCGCAAGTTGTCTCGTCTGGATCGACTTTCTAAGTCTATGCACTTCTGTTCAATTTGTATAACATGATTACAAAGGGCAAACACAGCACGGCCTAGATGCTGTAAGCCATCCTCCGTGTTTAAGATTCTATCCTCTGCTTCCTGAACACGACCCTCCACCATGGAAAGCTTCTGATTTAATTGTTTAAATTCTGCTTTATTTACTGCTCACATTTCTTTGAGCTCCTTCATCAGGATTTCATATCGGTTTCTCGATAGGTGCTCCACTTCTTCATCTGTCTCGTAATTTTTGGCAGCCATCGTCCTTCTAGATTGGCCCGAATTGCGTACCGGGAAACTTGGACGCGAATCTCCGCCTTCTCTTTCAAGTCTGGACTGCATCGCTTTAGACCTCTTCCTCGATCTCTTGCGAACCTCCTCCAGACATTTTTATTTAATTTTAACTCAGCAGGTTTTTGGGAGGTTTTAGAACAGGCGAGGCAGAAAGCTGTTCATCTAGCTGATTCTACATGCCGTAGCAGAACCAGAAGTCTTTAAATGTGTTGTTTAGCACTTCAAGTGCTCATCTTCTTTAGAGAGAGACAGCTACAAATTTAACATCGGCCACTCTATTGGGCACTGCCATCAGTTCATATCGATATGGACATGTTAGAATTTGCTCATGCGCAAGACTGGCCATCATGGCAGTGCATGTTTACGTGGGCTAGCAGCTTGCAGCAGCTGAATGAAGGCGGATCGCTTGACTTAAATAAAATAACAGAAAGTTGGTAAACCTCTAACAGATTGCTATTTGACATATTGCCAAGGTTCTTGCTCCCTCTCAATGTGACTTTATGAGGGATACAAAAAGAACAGTGCATGCACTGCAGCTCAGAAGCACACAGAACAGTTATTAGATAGTGGAGTCCGAAACTGAACAAGAAGCCATGCAAACAGCCATGGTCATGTGATCTACTGGTTTTACAATAGCAAGCACGTGAGCACTTTCATTCATGATAAAGCAGCCGGCTGTGGAGGAGGGCCGGTTGAGCCAGTCACCTTCTCGAGTTCTCATATTGAGACTTGGGTGCTGGGTGGGAATAGGGTGCTGTGCCAGGGTGGGGGGGGCATAAATTAAATTTATTTAAGCACAAATGAGTACCTTAGATTAAATAAGATGGCAGCTGGCCATAGAGGTGGGCAGGTGGAGCCGATTGCCCATTGGGGGATTTACTGTAAATAAGATAACTTATGAAGCTGGCCTGGATGCACTGAGGGTCAAGGCGCTGGACACCACACCTCACGCTACGCCGGTGACCTGGGTTAGGGAGTGAACTCAGGCACAGAGGTCGGCAGGGGAGGGTTGAGAATTGAGGGCTCGCATGGTGCTCTCCTCCCCAGGACTGAGGGGGATGTGTTGGCCCGGCCGAGCCAGCGGCCCCGGTGGGGACAGGGGGAACACTGCAGCGAGTCAGGCAGCGATATCAGCATGGCGACACAGGCAGGATTGCCATGCGCCAGTGCGTCGGGGCATGCACCACGCACGGGGGGGGGGTAGAGACCACAGAACACGGAAAAACCAGGTCCTTATGGTAGGTGATGGCACCAGCCCCCATGCCCACTGCCGGGTCCATCCTGGCTGACCTTCACGTTCCTCTGTCAGGGACCCCCGCCCACAGCTGGAGTCTATGTCTGCAAGTGAGCCCAAAGAGGAGGGGCAGCCCCACCCCAAAAGGGTCAAGCCAGGGGTGCCAGCTGCGAGACGAGTGGGAGGAGAGAGGAGGTTCAATCAGGGGGACTCCAGGCAGGGCAGGATCCAGCTGGATGCCCGAGAGAGGCTCCTTGGACCGCGACCAGGAGGGAAAAAGAAGAAAAAAAAAGATGACAAATTATGGGTGCTGGGGGTCTGGCATTGGGCTTTTGATAGAGGATGAGGTTTACATTTTGCTTGGTTTGGGGCTTGGGACGGAAGATGGGGGCTGTTTCTCTTGTCTCTTTTCATTTTGTAAGTGGTTGAATACTCTTTTTCCGAATATGAATGATCCCCTGTTCGTGCTGGGTTATCAAATATTCAGAAGATCTACTATTCATGGTGTAACCACCCAGTCCCCTGGGGTTACTAGAATCCCATCTGCATTAGACCAGGTAGGTCTCTGGGCAGCAAGTAGGGAGTTTTTAGAAACTCTCTACCACATTATCTCATTAGTTTTTTTGGGAGGGGTCAAAATTTTCTTGAAAAAATATTGCATCATGATATACAGACATTTACTTAATAAAATGCAGTTACATAGTAGAAAAAATATCACTTCATTCACTTAGTACATAGTAATAATCATCAAATGGGACCAAGACAACCGCAGTCGTCCAATGTTAAAAGACAGCTTGCATTCACCTAATCTTAGAGAGTACATTTCAGGTTGGTTTATGGTAATGGATGGCATTCCTGCACCACCGAGAGTGCATAGGGACTTATTAGCTACCCCAGACAGAGATATTCACTAAGTGGGGAACTGACACCTCTCAATGGCACTCAGGAGGGGGTTCCAAGTGTCAAGGAAGTCCTGTTTCTTTCTGAGTGCTGTGAGTTGAGCCCTCTTCAATGCCATACCTTGTTTAAGGTTGCTTACCCATTTCTGAATAGTGGGGGGGGGTGCCATCCAAGACTGAGCCACCGTTTTACGGTCATTAACCATGGCTATGGACCACAAGGGGTTAGGTGTACTTCCCCCTGGATGGTGAGGATCTGCACCCAGCATTAGCTCCAGTGAGTGTTCCAGAAGGTCAATAACCCAGGATGCCACTCATCAGTTGATGTGCACCATACCAAAAGGGGGTCACCCTAGGGCAAGTCAGGGCCACGTGAAGGAAGTCTCCCACCCCACTCATGCACTTAGGATATGTGTTGGGTTTTTGTGGGTCATTTGATGTAACCTTGTGGAGGTGATTTATGCTCTGTACACAAAGTTTAGTTAAACTTGTCTAAGTTTATTACTCCTGGAGCAATCCTGCAAGTGCAGGCTTGCCTGCTTCCAAGTGATAGCGTCAACTGGTATGTACAGATCGGTACACCAGACCGCCTGTACCTTCCCCATAGGACTGCAGTCTGCACCCTGTATAATTTGATAGAATGCAGTTAGTGGTTTCTTGCCTGGTTGTGGTTTATATAGTTCTCCCTCAAAGGGCGAAGGTGGGGCCAAGTCAGTAGTTGAATCGAGGGTGTCCCCAAGCCGGTTTTTAAGTATGAGATATATGAAGAAATCCCCATTTGGTAAACCCCACTTTGCACAGAGATATGCAAAACTTAAGATTGTTTCTCTCTCATATAGGTGCTGCACCGAGGTCAGCCCTTTACACCTCCAGTGGAGAAGCCTCTGTATCAGTGCTACCGTGCATGCTCCCCTAAATCGCATTGCAGTGGACAGCCCAGTATAGGGGGAAGGTCAGGGGGAGTGTTTGATTTGAATACGGTCATCAACCCAGGCCTTCAATGTGGCTGCAGTAAAATGATTGGCCACCTCTGGGACCTTTCCAGGCCATAAGGCTACTGCTAAAATCTCTCCTCTTATGGATCCATTCAGGGTATCCTCCTCTAATTTCATCCAGCCTAACTCCTCTGACTCCTTTCCAGTTGGTAAGTATGCAAGTTGAGCCACCCAATAGTACCACTGAAAATCTGGGAGTCCTACCCCACCTAGCTTTGCGGCATCTGCAGAATAGCTCTTCCAATCCTGGCCGCTCAGAGGTGGAGGCACAGGGGCCGTGACTAGGGCAGAGTATTGACGACTCCCGTCCTGGAAAAAGCATAGTAAATTTTAAAAAAATCTGTGCTGCTTTTTAAATTAAAGCCTTAGTCCATGCTCCTGGACCAGCCCACCAAAACTGGACTGATTTTTTTTTATTTAAATCCTTAGTACTGCTGAATAATCTCTAGATCCTGGCACTAGCACCATCTTTCTGGGTCTGAAGCAGTTTCTCTGGTTAGCAGGGAATTTATTGCATCAGCTGTAGTGTTTTTCAAAAGACATAGACAACTCCCACCCCCTGTTTGTATACCAGCCACCCTGCTTGCAAATAAATTCTTACCTCCCCATTTCTGTTTCTTCACAGCTGAGAGCCCTAGAGGTCATGAGGGCTCTTGATGCTACTGTCCCCTGAAGCACCCAATAAAGGTACAGCCTGTTGGAGCACTGCAGATGTCTCTCTGTCTTTTTCCCCGCCGACACTATACATCGGCTACCCCACCACCACTCTTGGTGGACTTCTCCTACATAATAAATTGTCACGTATTTAAAATAACCTATCAGCCATTTCTTCCATCTACAGTCGATCACTTTCTCCCACTAGTGGCCACTATTACTTAATCCTGCTCTAGTCACCTACCTCTATCTGCAAACCACTCTCCCAGCTCTACTACCCTCTATACTGTTCCTAGTGTCTCCTTAACTCTACTCTCTGCTATGATCCCCTTTTCTCCTGTAAAGCAAACATTTTTTTTATTTTTATCTGCAAGTCTTTGTTTGTTTTGCACAAAACTATGTCAGGAGGTGCACTGCCACTGCTAACAATTGGGCTTGTGCTCTCTCTACGTGTGACTCTCACAACAACTTGCTTTTCCAAGCATACTGCAAATACAGTTAGCACACTGGATGACTTTACTTTCTTAACCTACTCATGACACATTACAAGCACTGTGATGCATCTCCTTTACTACTCTCAAAGTTTTCCTTTTATTGGTTGCTGACTATACCCAAATGTGGCTGGCTATCTATGCTGCTAGTACCCCCCCCCTTACTGTCACAAAAGCTATGATATCTGGTACTCATAGTCTTACTTCTATAAGAGGACATCGAGACAAACCCAAGGCCCCACTCCCCTCACACAGCCTATGGCATGGGCTGTTTCAATGCAAATGGCCTCCACATTGATCAATTGAATATCAGAAGTCTTCTTTGCAGTTTTGCTGAACTCAAGACTTGGATCAAAATCCATAATCCTGATGTTCTGTATCTGTTTGAGACCTGCCAATACGCTCCTAAATGCTGATAGACAATTAGGTAGGAGGGAGGTGGAGTTGCGTATACTTTAAAACAAATTAAATATATTGCTTATGCACGCATTCAGTAAACTCCCTGTGAATTCCTACATGCCTTTATTCTCCTTGGCACTAAGAAACTGCACATTATATGTTCCTACAACCCTCCAAAGGTTGGTCTATTAGGCTGCAGAGATGTTCTCGAACATGCTACATTGGCTGCCAGCCAAAATGAAGTGTTAATTCTCAGTGACCTCAACCTAAATTGGCAAGGAAAACACAATAACGCCATAGTATCCCTAGTGCATAGCTACAGTATGCACCAGATGATTAATGATTCTATCAGGAGGACTCAAAACCAGGCTGCCAGAATGCTGATTGACTGGATTCTCACAAATCATCCTGGAAATATTACTGCCTCGGCATTCAACCTGATTCAATTAGTGACCAGTCCTTTGTTTTCTGCATCTGGGGCTCCTCAGTTATCATGGCACCATCACCACACTATATCACCTTCCGTGGTTTTGCCAGTCTGGATCATGTAAGCTTCCTAGCAGAACTTATCTGCCATAAACTGGGCCCCTGTTTTAAAGACTTTTAAAAATCCTGCTTGGGATAGAAAATGAAACTTTTATGAAAGAATGGGAGGAAATTCTCCTAGATGCAAGCCTGAAATTGATTAGGTTGATTGTTAAATATGGGAATGAAAAGGAAATTGCACTAAGAGAAGAACTAAAAAAAACAGGAATGTGAAGTGCTTAAGTTCAAAGATGTGGGAGAATTTGATGATTGGAACAAGAAACTGAAAGCCTGTATTCTAAAGCTTGATCGGGAACTGAAGGAAGTGAAAACCACAAAATTTATAAGGGTCAGGGGCGACTGGGAGAAGGGAAATATTTTTAATTGGAAACAATCCACTAAGCGCAAAGGGATTCTTAAAAATACAAAAAAATGTGTCCTTTGAATACACTACAGAAGGGAGCTAATCAGAACCCAAAGAGAACACTAGGGGGAGCCCTTTTGAAAGAGATTGACATATTTTAGATCTGCAGCCAACCAGGACATATTACAATCCTCCATCTCCTCCCCCACTGTTATGCAGGAGCCCCAGATTGCAGGACAGTCAGAGAGACTTTTACAAACCCAGAAGAAGAAGAGAGCACGATGAGGAAATCGATGAAAGACAAACTCACAGAGACTTTTACAATCACAATTGAGGGAGATTTCACCAGAGACTGCCCTACAGGGAAGGAGACAATGGAGGAGTAAGAATACATCAAATAGTTAATTTATCTGTACATTTTCTGACTGATGCAGAAACACATGTATTGAAGAAGGGTCTTGGATTTGCTCCAACAAAATGTATGGACAGGGTACAGACATTAGTTGATCTAGATTTAAACTGCTGAAAACTCAATTTGAGAGCCTTTTTCAGCAGAAATTATGAAAATGTTGTCTTTGAGTCTAATGAGTTCAAGAATCCCACCACTTTTTGTGCACCTCAGTGTAACACTGTTACTGTTTTTAGAAATCTAGTAGAACAAGATTTTAAACAATTTTTTTTGAAAACCCCATGTTTCACTTCCTGAACAATATTAGTAAGTTGGAAAGAGAGGCCATTCATGCCCTGCAAGCTGATAAAATCTAATCATTAAAGCAGCAGATAAAGGGGTCCTGTAGTCCTCCTAGATTAGGACAAGTATTTTTTATATGCTTTATTTTTATTGCTTATATCAAAGCTGATACAAAATCTTACTTGGTTCTAAGTAATAGTAAGTGTTAGAGGTACAGTGAATAAATCAGTATATGTTTCTTCTCACCCAGGGTTACAGCATAGGTGTGGGAAGTTCTACTGAGATATCAACATGTATCAGATAAGTTTAACAAAGTGCTAAAACATACAGCCATGGCCATGGACTAAATACCAAATAATATCATCTAAAGTCTAGAAAATGTCCCAGGGTGCAAGATCCATTAGAAGCCAACCAGTGACTTAAGATAAAGTCCATGTATAGTTCGGCATTTGATAATCATTTCTATAAATGGGGCAAACCTCAGAGTCCGCACGCCCCTGAAAATACCAGTCTTATACTAAAACAACATCTGTTGGAAAACTGTTAAATTATGTATAGAGAATAAAGAGGAACTTTTCTAGAGACTGCTTTTATTGATAAGTAACAGTATCAAGAGGAGTTATTAAAGTACAAATCAGCACTTAAGCTTCCTTCAGCCCTCATCGGTCTCTTCAGGGTGCAATGTATTATGCATAAAGTCCTCCTTGATCTTAACCAGTCTCTTGCCTCCTTCTGATGGATCAGTAAAAATATAGTTTTTACCTGAGTAGGAAATTCTGAGCTTCGCAGGTACAAGTAAAGAATGATTGACCCCTAGAGATTTTGAGCTCCCCCCTAACCGCATCAAAGGCCTTCCTTCTCTGGTGCATGCTATGGCTGAGGTCTGGAAAGTAGAAGATCCTGGAACCATCCGATAAGTGTAAAGGGCCCTTGTTTCTTGCAGCCTGAAGGATTCTGTCCCTTATATG
Source organism: Neoceratodus forsteri (assembly GCA_016271365.2). Classification (NCBI taxonomy): domain Eukaryota; kingdom Metazoa; phylum Chordata; order Ceratodontiformes; family Ceratodontidae; genus Neoceratodus; species Neoceratodus forsteri. The sequence continues at coordinate 266,066,865 of JADMNL010000026.1, forward strand.
CTGGCCTGCTGTAACAATCAGGACAGTGCGAGGTTGGTCCTGGTCTGTAGCTTTCCTCTGTGGTGTAATCCAGTAGGCATTAAAGATGAGGTTAGTAAGCAAGAGACCCAAAGTTGTTGAGAGATGCTGGGAGACAAAATGGCATAAATCTTCCACTTCATAACCCTAGGGGACCCCGAGGAGACAAACATGCGCCAACCGAGCTCCATTTCCAAGGTGCTCCAGATGGAGCTGAAGGATTTGTTCTCAGAAACAAGCTCTGCAGTCACTGCAGAAGTTTTGTCAGCAGACCTTCGCTATTCATGACTCCACTACAACTGTAGTGACTTTAGTTTCCAGGTCTGATACCCTTGTGTCAAAAAGGTCAATTTCTGAATTGAGAGCTTGCATTGATTTGTTTAGGGCTTGAACAGCCTGTAAAATAGCACTGTTAGAAGGCTCATTCTCTCCAGTCGCTTCCATCGTGAGGGCACGTTGGTCAGCACTATCAGGCCTCTTGCCTGGTTTCCCTCAGCCTGAATCTTGTTGTCCCATCTTACGAGGGTTCCCCATTGTGTACAGTCCCCAAATTCAATAGGTAGCTCCAATTCTCGGTTGTCTCAAGAATTATAGTCAGTTAGTTCAGATTCCAGCTGTATAAAAAACGTAGCTTAGAAGGTATTTTCAGAGGGAGTGCAGTAGCTCCTTGGAGTGCGACCAATACTGTTGACTGCTAGCCACACCCCCAATAAGGATAAGTATGTTGAGGAAGTGAATCGACAATTAGGGAACAAAAAGTTTTGTAAGAAACTAAATCAAGATCTGACCCTGGATTTTAAATACAGTATAGATGAGTATGTGAGTAATGCATTCCAACAAGGACATATAGATAAAACTACTAAGGAGAACTTAATCACCCCCTTTCTTGTAAGAGCTACTTTTTATCTACTACTGAAGGTCCACAAAACTTCAATTAATCCCCTGGGTCGACCCATTGTGAGTGGTACTGGCTCTATTACAGAATCTTTGCCAAAATTTATAGATTCTTTTTTGAAACCTTTGGTTGTCCTTTTACCTTCATATCTTAAAGACACTAAGGAAATGTTGAACCTCATTCCAAAATTCAAAATGACAGGGGATATGTATTTGGTGACAATGGCTATAGAGGCGCTCTATACCAATGTCCCTCATGAAGGGGCATTGGATGCAGCAGCTTTTTACCTCAATAGGATGGAATTGGTGAATGCGCCTCCTATAGATTTTTTATTTAAATTGTTGGAGTTTGTTCTAACACAGAATGTTTTTTTGTTTAATAAAGAGCTGTACCTACAAACCAAGGGGATGGGCATGGGGTGACATGTGCCCCTTCTGTGGCAAATTTATTTGTAGGTTTGTGGGAAGAACAGAAGATCTTGAATGAGCAGGCTAATCCTTTCAAAAATCATTTAGTTGTTTGGAAATGTTACATAGGTGACTTATTTATTGTATGGAAAGGTGACCTTAACACACTTGAACAATTTGTTAAGTACATGCATGAATCAAGTTCACACTTGTAATTCACATATACCAGTAGTAAAACTAGTATTACATATTTAGATTTATTGATTACGGTAGATGAGAAAGAGACCCTGCAAAGTGATATCTACAGGAAACCCACAGATGGAAATACCTGTTTCTTGCCAATAGCTGCCATCTGTCCCATGTAGTGAATAATATTCCACTGGGACAATTTTTGACGACTCAAGAGAAACTGTTCTACTGAACAGTCGTATCAGAATGGAGTAGATGAATTGACAGCTAGGTTAACACAAAGAGGCTATGATAGCCACACAATAGAACAAGCTAGACTTATAACAGAAGTCACAGAGAGGACAGATCTATTGAAAGAAAAAGTGATCCTGTTCACACAATACCTAAATTTAACCATACAACTATGTATTCAGCACAGGCAAAGGAATTTGAAGAGATTTTAAAATGACATTAGCATGTGCTAACGATAGAATCTAATTTAAGAGAGCTATGTGAAACTCCACCTCAGTTGTGTTACAGGAGAGCACCTGTCCTTAGAGATATCTTAGTGCAAATTCACTTTGTAGATAGAGCAATACATGGCTGCAAAAGCCTAATGGCCATTTCAAATGTAGACGATGTGTGATGTGTAAATATGTAGAACAGACAAAATTTTATTCAGTAGTGGGTGTTAATCATACTTACGATATTAAACAATGTACCACATGTGATGCAGAAGATATAATTTATGTAGCCATCTGTACCTGTAGTTCTTACTATGTAGGGAAAACCAAACAGAAATTTAAAGACAGAGTGGGGGAACACGTCAGAGCAGTGCGAAGAGGAGATCCTACCTATGCCACAGCCCTGCATGTGTTGAAAGCCACAGAACTGCAGTAACATTTTTTCTAACTTATAGCTGTGGATAAAGTGAATCAAAACCTGAGAGGGGGAAATTTTGAAAACCTCTTACTTATTAGAGAACATTTTTGGATCCTTACACTAAAAGCAAATAAATACCCAGGGCTGAACACACATTTAGATATATGCCCTTTCCTCAGAAATGGTAGATGATTTGCAAAATGTTTGTGCAGATGTAGAAGGATAGAGGGTTTTGAAAAGAACCCCCATATATTTATGGATGGGGGCTTGTCTGTTACTTTTATCATCCCTATGTATTTGTTTCATGCTCTGGAGAGAGATTGAGTTAAAATCCTCCTTTTGAAAATAATTTCAAAAAATGTTTGCTTTTGTTTATAACAAGCATTTGTCAATGCCAAACGTTGGCTTGCTGGAATTGGCATTGGTAGTGCAGGAGTTAGACAGATGCATCATAAGAATGGCAGTGAAGTATTGAACTGATGCCAACCCACCGCCACCCTGCAGAAAGTGACAAGCATTAGGGTGTCCCTTTGGGTGTTTGGTAGTGCAGTGCGGGAAAACATGTCAGGCAGGATGTGAGAAATGACAGCTGCACAGTTCATAAGGAGGTGTAAAAATGCCAGTGTTGAAAATGTGGCATGTAAATATACCAAATTTTCAAGCTACTAGGTGTGTGGGAAATATGCAATGCACGCTTGCAACACTGCTATTTTATAGGCGTTGGCACCAATTTTCAACATAGGCATTTTAGCACCTCTGCTCATGTACAGTGTCACTATTATTTCCTCAAAGTGTCCCAAGTGATTTGCTAGCGACCATGCTATTCTGCGCCGGAAGTGCTAAAACACATTTTGGGCATGGATATGTCAAATGACAGCTGTACTGTTCATCAAGAGGCTGGAAAAATGGCAATGGTGAAAATCCAGACTGAAAATATCACAAATGCACGACGGCATGAGTGTGCGTGCAATCTGCCAACGCATGCTCATAACACAGTTATTTTATGGAGTATCATCACAAAATTTTCAACATAGGCATTTTAGGTCCTCTGCTCATGATCTGTGTCACTGTCATTTTCATAATCTGGCCCAAACACTGATTTCCCACAGCGACTGCGCTATTGTGTGCTGGAAGTGCGGAAACACATTTTGGGCAGGATGTGGAAGATGACAGCTGTACTGTTCACAAGGAGGTGTACAAAAATGACAATGCTGAAAATCCAGCAGTAAAATATTGTGAATGCATGAAGTTACGAGCCTGCGTAGCAACTGTGCAATGCACACTCGTAAAACAGGCATTTGTTGGATTTTTTCCACCAAATTTGGAACTTAGGCTTTTTAAGAGGGCACCTCATGAACACCGCCACTGTCATTCTTTAATGGGCCCGGAACGGTGATTTCACACAGTGACTGTGAAATCACCTTTAGAAACTGATAAACGCCATGACAGTGACAGAATTCATGAGGAGGGGCCCCAAAACTCCATGTTGAACATTTGGTCAAAATTCCCAAAATGCCTGAGATATGTAACAAAGTTGAAAAACCATACCCACCACTCTGTTTCCTAAAGACAGAATAATATGGAGGTGCTTAGTTGTTCAAAATGTCCGGGGGTTAATATACAGCATTTATTATATTTTAATATATTTTGGCTCTACACAGTGATGTAGTGGCTGCTGAAAAGTCAAGAAAGTGGGCACAGGGCGACAACAGGTACTGCAGTAGTACCACCACTGCCTGACCTGGCTGGACTGCATGATCCTAACACCACTGGTACAATCAAACTGTCACAGGCAATAAATGAATGCTGTGAAGAAAAGTAAATAAGCAGACGCCAGATAGTAATGGTCCAGACGTAGATACTCTGATCAGTCAAAATGAAAATACTAACATGGGACACAAAACCCACGAGCTAAACAAATAGAAAACAATATATCTGGTGGCTGCATAGCCGTCATCACATTGCAAAACGGATGCTGAAGTGATCTTATATAGCTGAACATTGCATGCTTCCAAACCCCCAAAAAAGAGAGAAAAGAATAACAAAAAAGAACATCCAATGAATGGAGGAGGGAAAGAAGAAAGAGACAAAAGGAAATACTTATTCACAGAAATGGTGGTGAATTATGGAACAGTCTTCCACCGGAGGAGTTTGGGGGCAAGAAGGAATGGGTTAGTACAACAGAATTCAAGTGGAAAGAACGAGGGCGGGAGAAAGAGATGATGAACAAGTATGCTCTGCGGTGACACTGTCTACAGGAAAGCAGTCATCACGGTGCAAAACTGATGCTCTAGTGATGTCACAGTTGAATATCATGTGGATAAAAGCAAAATAAGGGAAAATACTGCAATGTGCTACGCTGGTGCATTCCATGCATAGGGTAGAATGCTTTATTGCATGAGCTGTGATAATCTGAGCACCAGTGTCCGCACGTGGTGGCCAAAACAAAACTTCCAGACATATAAGCACCACTATGACATATGGGAAATGTTCTAGGTTGTGGAGAGTTACACTAAATGAAATTGTGTGTTGCATCATGGCCATTGCCAGAGGAAGAGATCAAGTTCAAGGTAAGGCTTTGACTGTGAGAATGGTTCAAAGTTCGATGCAATATGTGTAAGAAAAGAAGAAGAAATGAACATCCATGAAGCGGAGGGGTGAACAAGAGAGACAAATGGAAATAATTATTCACAGAAATGCTGGTGAATTAATGGGAAGTATTCCAGTGGAGGTGTTTGAGGGCAAGGCATACTATTTATTAGGGTAGAATGCTTATAGGTGCTGATACTCATTTCACATCTGTATTCACAGATTAACGAGCAAAGTTCCTCACATTCCTCCTCGTGTCCTAGAACTGCAAGACACACTAATATGTAACCTGCCACTAGTTACAATTAAAAATATGCAAGTTTGCAAAGTAAAATAATACATCTGAATGAAGCATCTGGAACACTATGCAGGACAACTGAGGAACTCAGTGTCACTGCATTTACATCAACATTGTGCTGGTACTGCTGTGTCCTGCAGGAGACTGTGCTGGGCTGGTGATGAGAGCAGCAGTGTACTCAACCATCCCATCCAGTGTTATCACTTTGTCCCTGGAATGGAGCTGCAGAATATTGTCCTCCTCAGCTCTTGACTCTCACACAGTCCAGAGACACACCAGGCAAGACCGCCAAGATGAAACTTGGGTACTATACCACCACAGTCACTCCATGACACCTGACTCACTAATTCTTGCCACGAGCAGCTTGGTCCTTGTGTGAGGGACTATGGATTACCAATATATGGGGCAGGCAATGACACTGCACTCAACAGAATAAAAACTTACTGAACAAGGCCTGCCAGCTGACCCTAGGTGCCAAAGTTTCACCCATACCTGTGTCCTATATCCGAAACTGGATGGTTCTCTCCATCTCAGAGCTCGCTACTAGACCTGCCTGCTTGCCAAAAATGCTCAACTAGTACTTGTAGCCGCCATCTCTGTGAACTTCTTCAGTGGGCTTTAACAGCAAACCTACTAGGAGCACAGAGAAAGGCGGGCTGTTGGTGCCATTCAAACACCACTCTGGCTCAGAAATCCATCTCGCACTAACGCCTAAATAATACAATAGGCTACCGCATCCTCATGGAAAGCAGTAAAATTAGCCTCTTCAAAACAGGACTCAGGACTCTCCTGCATCATGAAATGGAGTGTTTTGCTTCAGCTAGTCTATAGCAGGGCACAGTAGACTGAATCTCACCCACCCGCCTTTATAACACCGACCATCCTGTACATATCTCCTCACTTGCCCCCACCTACTCCCAATCTCAACCACTCTTGTCCATTCTCACCAACCTCCCACTAAGCTCCCAGCTTCCCACCCACAGCAGCCCTTCCTCTCCCAACCTCCACAACCCTTCATCACAATACTCGCCCCTGCAGCTTCATCACCACCTCATTAACTGTCACCCTCCCTCAATTGACAAAACTGACCTCGTGGGATGCTCCCCCCCAATCCCTTCTACCATAGACTTGGTCCTCTCACTTGTGGAGATAACAGTCCTAGGGGCTAAGGCAACTTTATTTGAAACTGTAATGTGCATTAGTTGTATCCACTGATACTTTAGTTGTCAACTGACTGAAACAAATTGTCAATTGTAACCAATTATTACTGTACTTACTGTCTGTAATCTGTAAAGTCCTGGAATTCAAGTTTTTAATTTATTTATTTTTTTACTCTTTTGGTAACTGGGTAAGGCACACTAGACAAATGTGCCTGTTTCCAGGGGTGACCTGGGAGCACTGGGTGGTTAAGTGACTTGCTCAGAGTCACACAGTATGCAAGTGCAGGTTGTGAGAATCAAACTGAGGTCTGGTCTGCTGGATGTACCAAGCTTCCGTTCACACTCGTTCGCCAACCTCTAGGTTATACTGCTAGCCCAAATGTTGGGGAATTGTGTAACTGAGTTATGCTGATGCCAGCAGTGGATTTCTTGTGGAATCCTGAAAACTATTTAAAATGACACTTGGCTCTGCACTGCCACCTATTATGTAGACACTGGCTGTGGTTCTGAACTGCAACCTATTCTATAGATACCAGTTGTGGTTCTGAACTGCAGATACCAGCCGTGGTTCTGAACTGCCAGCTATTCTGTAGACACAGGCTGTTGTCCGGAACTGCAATCTATTCTGCAGACACAGGCTGTGGTTTTGAGACGACTACTTGTCATTCTGAAGTACCATCAATTTGCAGTCACCGGCTGAGGTTCTGAACTGTCAGCTATTCTGGAGTCACAGGCTGTGGTTCTGAACCTCCATGGTTCTCAACTACATACATTCGGTTGTGGTTCTGAACTGCCAGCTATTCTTGCTGACACCAGCTGTGGTCTCTGAACTGCCACTTATTATGTAGACACTGGCTATGGTTCTGAATTGCTGTCTCTTCTCCAGATACCAGGTGTAGTTCTGAGCCGCCATCTATTCTGGAGTCACTGACTGTACTTTTGAACTGCCACCTATTCAGGAGTCACTGGCTATGGTTCTGATCTGCCATGTATTCTGGAATCACTGACTGTGGTTCTGAACTGCCAGCTATTCTGCTGGACGCTGGCTGTGGCTCTGAACTGCCCTCTGTTCAGATATCTCACGGTGGTTCTGAAATGCAAATACCAGTTGTGGTTCTGAGCTCCCAGCTATTCTGCAGACACTAGCTGTGGTTGTGGACTGCCTTCTAATCTGCAGACACTGGCTGTGGTTCTGGACTGCCTTCTATTCTGCAGACACCGGCTATGGTTCCGAACTGACAGTTGTAATGTAGCAATTGGCCGTGGCTCTGGACTGTTTTCTATTCTACAGATACCAGCTGTGGTTCTGAAATGACAGCTATTCTGTAGACACTGGCTGTGGTTCTGAACTGCCAGCTATTCTGTAGAGACTGGCTGTGGTTCTGGACTGACTTGTATTCTGTAGGCACTAGCTGTGGTTCTGAACTGCAAGCTATGCTGTAGACACTGGCTGGGGCTCTGGACTGCCTTCTATTCTGCAGACACCAGCTGTGGTTCTGAACCACCTGAAAGAGAGACTGGTGGAACATCTGGTTGTCAGCAAGGACTACAGGACCCAAGGCAGCATGGTTTCACCAGAGGAAGGTCATGCTGACCAACCTCATTGAATTTTTGACTGGGTGACTAGGGAGGTGGATCAGGGAGGGCAGTGGACATGGCCTATCCAGACTTCAGCAAGGCCTTTGACACTGTGCCACATAGAAGACTATTGCACAAACTGGGAATATGGGTGTGGGCAGGACAGTAGTGCAGTGGGTAGGTAACTAGCTAGCGGCAGAACACAGATGGTGGTGGTAAATGGCTGTCACTCCACAGAGGGAAGAGTGACCAGTGGGGTACCACAGGGATCAGTGCTGTGACTGGTCCTATTCAACATCTTTATCAGTGACATTGCGGAGACCTAGAAGGCAGAATTTTCCTGCTTGGTGATGACACAAAAGCTCTGTAACAGAGTAGACACACCAGAGGGTGTAGACAGAATGAGAAGGACCTGCAGAAACTTGAAGAATGGTCAGAGTTTTGGCAGTTGAAATTCAATGCAAAGAAGTGCAAGATAATGCATATGGGGCACAAAACCCTGTCACAATATATCAGTTGGGGGTGAGAACATAGCATGCACCAGCAGGGGAACGGACCTTGGGGTTATCATCTCTGATGACCTCAAGGTAGAGAAACAGTGTGACAAGGCAGCAGGTAAAGCAAACAGGATGCTGGGATGCATAGGCAGGGGCATCACCGGCAGGAAAAGGTCATAATTCCACTATACAATACACTATTAAGGCCCCACCTTGAGTACAGTGTACAGTTCTGGAGATCTTACTTATGTAAGGATATAGACAGGGTAGAGAAAGTTCAGAGGAAGACAACAAAGATGGTACATGGATTACATCACAAGTCCTATGAGGACAGGTTGAAGGAATTGAATCTGTACTCCCTGGAGGAAAGGAGGGAGAGAGGGGATATGATAGAGACATACAGGAAGCTTATATGGAGGAACAGGGTGCAGGAATACACTATTTTTAAGTGAAAAAGATGTTAGAGGACTAGGGAGGATGTGAGATGAAGTTGGACAGAGGATGATTCAGAGGAAAGCGTAGGAAGAATTTTCCACAGAATGGGTGGGTGGACAAGTGGAACACCCTGCCAGAGGTAGTGGTAGGGGCTGAAACAATCATGGGATTTAAGAATGCATGGGATAGACATAGCGAATTCGGAAGTCAGGGTTAAGGGCAACAGACTTCTAGGAAACATAAAGTAAACTTACAAGCTCAAATGGCAGACTAGGTGGGCTGTAGGCCTAATCTGCCGACACTGTCTATGTATCTATATAACTGCCAGCTGTTCTATAGACACTGGCTGTGGTTCTGAACTGCCAACTGTTCTGTGGAAACTGGCCGTTGTTCTGGAATGCCTTCTATTCTGTAGGCACTGGCTATGGTTCTAAACTGTCACCTATTCTGTAGACACTGGCTATGATTCTGGACTGCCTTCTATTCTGCAGACGCTGGCTGTTTTTCTGAACTGCCAGCTATTCTGTAGACACAGGCTGTGGTTATGAATTGCCTTCTGTCTGTTCTGGGCTTTTCTGGCACCACTGATTGATTCTGAAGTGTCATTTATTCTGGAGACATTTTCTGTAGTTCAGAATTGCCATTGATTCTGGAGATGTCGGTTGTGCTTCTGAAATTGACAGTAAAGTCCCCTTGTAAGATGTGTCACCAATTTTACCAGAAATATGATGCTGATACTTTCCTCGTATCATTGTCCTTCCCAGTAAAGGGAAAGTATTAGTTTGTAAGACTGCAAGCCATAGAACCATGACAGGAGTGTAAAAGAGCAGGTGGAGTAGCTCTATATATATGGAAGGATCAAAGCTCCAGAACTAAAAAGTAAGGGGGAGGACAAGAGGCACTCTGGGTCACCTTGGAGACAGGGAATGGCATCACAATCCACACAGGGGTTGTATGCAGACCCCCGTCTCAAGGGGAGGAAACGGATAAGAAAATGATAGAGGACATTCTCAAACTGGCTGAAAAAGGGAAGATACTGTTGATGGGGGACCTGAATATGCCAGATGTTAACTGGATGACATGTACTGCAGCCACATCCAAGAAACAGGGTCATTCTCGATGCCCTGCAGGGTGCAGGCTTTAGACAGCTAGTGTTGGTACCCACTCAGGAGGGAGCAATACTAGACCTGGTACTCTCAAATGGAGAGAGGATCACAAATTTAGAGTCAGTAGACATCTGGGAACAAGTGACTACTGCACAGTGGGCTTCACAATAAGCACAACCATGGAGACAAACCATACAAAAACAAGGATACTGGATTTTAGAAGGGCGACTTTGGGAAAATGTGAACACCTGAGGAATGCACTACCAAATGGCCATAAAGGAGGAGTGAAAGAACAATGGAGAAAAATAAAAACTGCTATCATAGAGACAACAAGCCTTTGTGTTGGACAAATAAAGAAAACAAATTGGAGTAAAAAACCACTATGGTTCTCAAAATAGGTGGAAGGGAAGGTTAAGGAGAAAAAGGCTGCATTCAGTAGTATAAGGAATCACAGAAGGAGCACAACAGGGAACTGTATCAATTAAAGCAGAAAGAAGTGGGGAAGGCAGTCAGAATAGCAAAGGCCCAAACCGAGGAAAAAATAGCCAACTTAGTTAAGAAGGGGGATAAAACCTTTTATAAGTACATTCGGGAGCACAGAAAGGTTAAGGGAGGAATAGTGAAGATTAATAAAAGAGAGGGGAGGGAAGAGGGAGACAGTGAAAAGGCAGAGATACTGAATGAATACTTTTGCTCAGTATTCACAAAAGAAGATGAGGAGGAGTTACCTAATCAAGACAATAGAAGCATTCTTGGTAGAGGGGTTGACACTAGTCCATTTACAGAAGAAAGAGTACTGAAAGAACTCCTAAAACTCTAGGTGGACAAAGCAATTGGGCCTGATGAGATTCACCCCAGAATCCTAAAGATGTGAATCTCCTTCACAAAAGTGGGAGCAAGACAGAAGCAGGAAACTACAGACCTGTAAGTTTGACCTCAGTGGTAGGGAAAATGATGGAATCACTTCTGAAAGAAATAATTGTTGAGGACCTTTATTAATCCCACACCAGTAACTACAGGGATTCCTGCAGGGAGAAATTGTTACCATCAGGCAGTTTAGCTGTAATCTCCCCTATAGCCAGTACTCTGGCACCATTGACTGTCAACAGCTAGGGATTCCTGCAGGGGGAGAGGTTGATACTGTCAAGCAGCTTAGCTCTGTAATCTCCTGAAAAAGGTATCCCAGTACAGCCAGCACCTCAAAAAAGCATTTTCAAAAAACATTTATTAGTAACTGTTTATAGGGGAGAGGATAATGACCAGTATAGGCTTACACTTAAACATCAGAAAAATGTATACTGGAAGTCCACCCCACACACCCTTGTGGGAAGACTTTTAAGAGTGATTTAAACTAAAGAGGTGGTGCTTATAATGTTTATAGGCAAAAGATGGAGCATTATGGTAATGTGAGAACCCAAACGAGTAAAATGAAATGTTAAAATTTGAAAGAGGTTAGTAATGTATGAGTATCTAATATAAGTAATTATTTTAATGTTTCGTGAAAAGGACACAGAGTAATAATAACCTTGTTGGTTTAATTTTCTAGTTAAAAAGTGGTGAGTCAAACCTGATAACACTCATAAAGTTGAAGAAGAAAACTTAAAACAAGGTTATGGCAAGTTTTAAGTTTGGGGACTGAATGTGTCATTCCCTATTTTGCATAAATTATAAATGAAGATAAATATAAATAAAACATTTTTTAGTATCAGAAAAAATGTACTGAAAAATGTTCTGTATGTTTTTGACTGTAGAAACCAGTTCCTGATGAAGGGTAAATACCTGAAAAGTAGAAAATACTGGATGTAATAAACTAAATGTTGATTTTAAAGGTGAGTGGGGTGGATCAGTATACATTTTTCTGCATGGGGTCACTTGGTCCCTGGACATAATGTTGCAGAACAACACGGACATTATGTCATGGGGACAAATAAGAGCAATTGATTTGGTCGCTGACATGGTTTGTTTAGGCTAAAATGTCGCTGCACATTAAACGCACCAGACAAATTGTTGCACCCAAAATTTCAACATAGCAAGTTTCATGCACACTTGGTAGTTTTCTTGGCTTTTGTCCTTTCTGAATAAAAGCTGCAGGACTCTCTTGTTTACAGATTCACCAGTTCACCAGTTTTGAAGAGGCTGGCAAGATAATATGGATTGCTGTATTTCTACAGATACTACTAGGTGCCAAGAGTAGCGGGCAGTAGTTAGGGCACTCGACTGTTACCCATGAGATCCCATATCTGGCCAGAGCTTCAGAGAAAATATAAAATACAGTCCTCCCACAAAAAAAGAATTCAGATCAATGTAGAACTTATGGAAGTCCGACCTCATAGCTGCTCAAAAAGCAAGAGAGTAGGACAGATTGCAATTATTCAATGTTGCACTCCCAATGATGCCTAAATTCTGATGAGTTTCAATTTAAGTAAAAAGTACGATCATGACCTGTAGGACAGCCGAAGAGGAGCAGCCTGAATTTTGTGAGCGTCTATATGGCTAAGGGTTTGTGACCGGTGCTCCCTTTTTCAATATCGGGATTCAGAAAAAACATATAAAAAACATTTATTTAGAAACAAAGAAATTAAGCAAACCCTTAGGCATACTATAGCCCGATATTGAAAAAGGGAGCTCTGGTATTTAAAACAATTATGTTTTTTATTCAGTTGTGAACAACTGCAGACTTTGTTATTGTAATAGGTGGCTTACTCTTGGGGAGGTGGTGATCCCAAGGGACTTAAATTGTCCCCTTTAACAGACAAAAGGTCGCATTGTGCAAGGGTCATTGCAGTCGCTGTTCTTTGGTCCAAGAAGCTACAATTGCTCCGATACTATTTCTAGCGGCGACCACCTTTAATTTTAACATTTTGTCCAGTGAGTTTTCTCCATGGCAATTATCACCGAGACCTTCTTAGCAAACCTCCTGGCACCCCCCCCGAAGTATTAACTACCCGTCCCAGACAGCAGGGCATCACCCCCGTGACACTGATTTTTATCACACCTGGTCCCGATCCCATCAGTCACCTGCTTGAGAGAGAGATGGATCCATCATCGGAAGATGTGCCAGCCTGCTGTCAAGGATCCAATGTGGGAGATGTGGTAGGTCAACTCCACTCCTGCTGAGCGCCTGGCAAAAAGTAATGATATTTCGGGGATAAATTGTTAACTAAACTTGGGAGGTGGAAAATTCAGTACAGGGTACAATCCAGGCAGGACCAACCAGGTACCAGTCTTAACACAAAAATGAGAGAAATGGGTGCCGGCCTGCTTCTGAGTTCACTGATGAGATGCAAATGGGGTCGGCATTCATTTGTAGCAAAGCGCTATCAGAAGACGCAGCTAATTTAAACAAATAAATAAACTGAAATCTCCCCATCGCAGTACTGGTGAAACATATGGCCAGTTACCTTACCAGGCTCCCAAGAGGATAATCGCAAACATAATAGGAACCATAGGAGATGCATCACGCTGCAGGGGAAGGAAAATAATGAATGAGTCCATCTGCGAGGTTCCTGTGAGTGCTCACTGACTGGGGGGAGGTGCAACACGTTAGCGCAGTGGGAGGTCCCGAGATCATGGAGTAAAATCTGGCCTAATACAAAACTTGTAGTGCACCGAAATGCTGGAAAATGAGCAAAATGAAACAAACCACAGGAGACAAGGTAAGCTAATAGTGTTTTTTTATTAAATGACAGAGACTGCTGGAGATGGCTGTACAGTAAAAATGCATACAGACAGAACCTGACAGTGTCGCGTTAGGGCATAGTGGCAATGCAAAGTGGTAATAATAATAATGCGAAGTGAAGACTTTGCAGTGCCCACTTCTTGTTGTGCTCCGATAACGCAAAGTGCCCACTTTGTGTCCACTTCACAGGCAGATTAAAAATTTGCTGCATCTCTAACTTGGAAGTGCATCAGTTGCCTTGACAGTTTGTAGGAAACCACACCTGTCTTTCTCAGATGCCCAGATCTGGAGTGCACTTTCGAGATCAAAGTTTCCAATGTCATCTAGAGCCTCGACCAAAAGAGTCATTAGATAGTTCACATTCCACACTTTAAGACGATTCCTCTTAGCAGTTTTAATGTTGTTGTATGCACTAAACCCACTTTCACACTCCACTGAAGTTGATGGGGTTGCCAGACATATTGAATATAGTTTGGACATGTTTGACCATGATTCCTTGTTTGGGACCACAACTTTGACATTGAATTCTTCAATAGTGTACTGTTTGTGCACGGAGAATAGTCTACGTATTAAAGACAATTCAAGTCTGGTTTCATCTGAGTTAACTGGCAGGATGTTAGTAACTTGAGGGACACTGGCTTCTTTAGGGACACCATAGTGGATAAGTATGTTCTCAATCTCCTCTTCTCCATAGCTAACAATGTTCTCATCCTCAGGTGCATTGTGTGGGTCTAAAACTTTCCAGTTGTCCAACAATGTCCCTTCTGGAAAGTAACTTTCTAGTTGCTCAGCTGTAGAGTGTAAGTAAGAAGTCTGTAGATTCTTAAACTGTTCTCTTTGATCCCATGTATCTTTCAGTGTATGTGATCTAAATATAGATTTACCCTCCTCTGGTGGTTCACTTGGCATCTCAGATAGAAAACCTTTGAAATGTGGTCCTGGATTTTCGAGGAGTGCACGGAGTGCATCAATGGTGCTGACCAACTGCTGTCTTGCCTCAGAGAATATGACTGCACGTTCCTGGAAAGGTTTAGAAAGAATTGCAAGAAGACCTACTGCATCTGCCAGAAAGAAAACAGTGGCAACAAATTTGAACGTCCCTATTTTTTTAAGGCATCCCATAGCAAGAGTTCTCTGATAGTTATCCTCTGCCATTTGTGTCAAAGCAGACATAAGTGATGCAATGCAGGCTTGTAATGCCTGTACAGAATCAGAGAATGAAAGCCATCTAGTGAAGAAAATATGTTTAAGCTTTATAGCATGTTCCTGGTGTAGCTCTTTGGTCTGATCAAGCATTCAACAGAATTTGGGCGAGTACTTTATCAGTTTCCCAAGCTGATTTACTGTTATCATAAAACTGACCAGATACTGCTGTTGGTTGGCTGCTTTCTCTGATGCTAAAGCGAGTCTATGTGCAAGACAGTGAGTAGCAACTAAATATGGGTGATCTATTTTGGCTAGAGTGATCACACCTTTTTTGCATCCTGTCATTATAGAGGCCCCATCTGTTGCAAGTCCTATAAGCTGTAAATGTCCTAGATTTTTATCAGAGATCATGTTCTTGACAGAATTATATACTGCTTCTGATTTACATTCTGCAAGCTCATTCACACCTACAAATTTTGACTGAACGAAACCCTTGCTGTCAATGAATCTGATGTAAACCATTAGTGTACTCTAGTTAACTACATCTGTTCCCTCATCAGTTTGTAAGGAACATCATTTTTATGGAGCGTTCTCCAATTCCTTTAACTCTTAGACTGCCGCAGACAGAAATATCCATCCAAAATTCCTATACATTCTTATTCTGCTGGCAGTTGAAGGGTTAAAAAAGCATCCTGCACAGTCTTAGATATTGCTTTGTAAAAGTCATTAATTGATTCAGAATCCATATAGATGCCTATGCCTTGGAGAACGGATTGCTTGATAGGTGCTAGCTCAGTGCAATCCTGTGTGGAAAAGAGAAAAAATAAATTTTGAAGTGACAGCAAGAGTATGCTGTCCCCACCCCCACACAAGTCAGAAACATGACCAAATGAGAGGCATGGAAGCAGGTGCTGGTGTATTTTCTTTTTACACGATCTCTACAATTTACAGTTCTGGATGGAAATTGCAAGTCAAAAATACTTACGCTGTGAACTTGCAGTTCCAAAAGTTTTTGGAGGTTATGAGTGGCAGTCAGAGTTTTTCCCATGTAGTAAACGCTTCTCATTTCTGCTATAATAGCACTTTTCACAGATGAATAAGCTGTGCTCACTGCCTTTGTCATTCCTTTTTCCCTCTTTCTGCCTCAATTGCAAGCCTCACAAAAAAGAGAGAAATAGTTTTAAAATAAAAAAATTGTCATGATAAATTAAAGTCAGAAGACAAAAAATGACAGAAGCCTGGCTGCGGGGGGCATAATTAATAAACTCACTTGTGACCTTTGGACATCTGATGTTTATTGAAGTCATCAACCTTTGGCTTATTGGTTGATTTTTCTTCAGTGAAAATATTTCTCCAGCCAGTTTCTTTGCAAATTCTGCAATAGAATACTGCTGCTGCTTTGTCATGGATGAGCCATGTGTATGTTTTAAACCAGGAACCCTTTATTTTTCTGTGGCTGTCTCTGTCATAAATTCTGGCTTTCTTGGTTTCAGTTTGAGACTGGCTCTCCATAGCTACAGAGGCACTTGCGGCGCTACACATTTCTGGATTAGTGTGTACAGATTGTTCAGTTTCAGCGGGACTTGATGATCTGGGTCTTTTGAAAATATCTGTTATTTTTCTTTGTTTTACTGTGGCCGTCCTGCTGGCACTTTTTATCAGTGGCAATATTTGCTGTTTCTGACATTTTTATGCCATTTTGTACTAATAAATCACAGTTCACTGTAGCGTTACTTTACTGTGTAAATTCGAGGAGATGCACTTTCTTACTTTTTTGTGAATAAAAGCTCTTGAACTAGTAACTCAAATTTGCAGAGACAATTACAAGATGTACACTACAACATAATTTCTGTACGCTGTGCACACCTTTGCTTATATGGGTGAATATAAGTTCTCGACAATGAAATACGTTTCAGACATCAATAAATATTGGGGACATTGAACATTTCAGTGACGCATTAAAGTATTGTGTACATATTGGGATGTCTGAGATGCACACATCAATAAAGTTAAAGTTGAAACTGAATGACAGTGTCTGAGAATTTTCTTTTATATGGTAGACAGAAGTAAGTTAAATGACACACAGATTTCAGGTCTATGTTTCTTTGTGTGTTGGGGGGGACACATTTTATTATGGCAGAAGGTTGTGGAGTATGCTTAGCACCATTTACACTTGTTTCACACAAGATTCTCAGTACATAAGCAGCTTTTTGCAGCCAGCAGGTCACACTGGGTTTTCTTTTGTTTTACACAGGGGTTCACACATTTAACTTGGATGCCTTGGCTTTCTTTATATATCTCCACCTGCGTCCCTGTCTCTGTCTCTTTTCCTTTGTCTGCTCTGCTTATTTTGCTTTTCTCTCCTGTCTTGAATTCATAATCTCAGGCTTACTTCTACAGTGCCTTGTCTCCTATACTTCTGACTTCTATCCTGGCTTTTACTTCAATTCTCCCTCCCCCTTTATTTCAGGGGCTGTGTGTTGCATAAAACTTCACTCCTCCCTTTATATCAGGGGCTTCTGTTGTGTGTTGCATAAATTTAATGTATGTATGTTTCGCAAAAGAATAAGCAGCTTTTTGCTGCCAGTAATCATTGAGTTTTCTTTTGTTTTACAGGGTTTCATACCTTTAACTTAGATGCCTTGGCCTTGCTTATGTTAATCTCTACCTGCTTCCCTGTCTCCTTTGTCTGCTCTGCTTATTTACCATTTCTCTTCTGTCTTGTGTTCACAATCTTAGGCTTGATTCTACAGTGCCCTGTCTCCTATAATACTTCTGACTTTGTGCTTCTATCCTGGCTTTTACTTCACTTCTCCCTCCCCCTTTATTTCAGGGGCTGTGTGTTGCATAAAACTTCACTTCTTTGTGTTGTCTTCCTCGTTTTCTAGGGCACTCAAGACTTCTTTGATTCCTGCTTTACATTTCTCAATGCTTTCTAGTTCACTCAAGACTTCTTTGCTTTATTCTTGCTTTACTTTTCAAATGCTATGCCTCATGTTGCTGACTTAATAGGCTCTCCCCTTGTCTTATATCTCTTATTACTTGTCTTATATCTCTTATTACTTGTAACATGTACTGAATTGATCTGTCTCCCTTTGTCCCCAGAACCCCGGCAATAAATACACCGACCATATCATGTGTGGTTGCTCAGTCTTGGCAATAATTTTACGGATTTGTCACAGTTATGATAATTCACAGTAACACGTTCACAATGGTACATCTCCATATTTCCATGTGTAGTCCCTTTATCATCATATTTACATACATTATGATTTACATCATGTGCATACATTATATCCTTCACAATCTTGTTGGCCTCATAATTACTAAAAGATCTCTTCTCTTCTGCCCCCCAGATGTACATCATGGGGGGGGCCTGGCCTGTTCCTCTTATGTCCTGAACGAGGGGCACGAGCATACACACCGTGCCTCTGCCTCTTATTTGTCAAACCTGTGTCCTTTTTTTATTTTCTTTCCTTCCCCCCTTTTTCTTGTCTTCCCTCCCCCTTTCTTTTCTCTTCTTTCTGACGTCCACCTTCGGCAGCAACCATACAACTTGCCACTATAGTCCACTTATCACAGTGGCACACTGTGCTCCACCTACCACAGTGAAATTCTGCCCTGTCTTCTGGGTGGGAGGTGGGAAAATCACTTTGGAGCAAGTTTGTGAGCTCTCCACTGCTGTGCAGCCCTTTTAGCTGCCTCTTTTTGTCCTGTCCCTTGGCTTACCCTATCCATTCACCTGTTGCCACCTTATTGCTCCCTTGTCCCTAGCCTCGCCCCCTCTGTGACCTCACTTGGACCTCCCCTCTTTCTGACTCCTGTCTCCAGCTCTGCCCCTTCTCCCCCCCTCTGAGCTTGCCACTTTCTTGGCATGGGCCGTGGGACAATGGGTCCTGCCCCTTTTAATTGGGCTACCCTCTTTGTCCCAGAACCCTGCCAATAAATACACCGACCATATAATGTGTGGTTGCTCAGTCTTGGCAATAATTTTACTGATTTGTCACAGTTATGATAATTCACAATAACACATTCACAACGGTACATCTCCATATTTCCTTGTGTAGTCCCTTTATCATCATATTTACATACATTATGATTTACATCATGTGCATACATTATATCCTTCACAATCTTGTTGGCCTCATAATTACTAAAGGATCTCTTCTTCTCTTCTGCCCCCAGATGTACATCATTGGGGAGGGGGCTGGCCTCTTCCTCTTATGTTCTGAACGAGGGGCACGAGCGTACACATAGTGCCCCCGCATCTTATTTGACAAACCTGTGTCCTTTTTTATTTTCTTTCCTCCCCCCTTTTTCTTGTATTCCCTCCCCCTTTTTCCATTAGTCCATCTCCAGCTTGCAATGGATGGTGGACTTCCCCCTTCCTCCCCTCCTTTCCCATTTGGCCTATCCTATTTCTGTGCCAGCCATGCTTCAATGGCATTTGCAATTTCAGTGTTGAACAAAGCCAGTCCAAGGCCTGATAAATGTACCCCATCCCCCCTGTAATACTCATCTACCCACTCCAGGATCCCATGGTGAATGACTAGTCCCCCTACATACTGGAACAATCTCCCCACTCACGAATTCATGCACTTTCTGACCCTGTCCATCCCTTTATGGCTCTCTGCCTGCCTCCACACCCTCTGAGGTGTGATTTCTGACCATGCCAAAGTAACCTCTGGCCACCATTCCTTTATTATTTTTACATCATGCTTTATCTGATAAAAAATGTCTAGCCAGGGCCTTGTTCCCAGGTCATTGCCCCCAAGATGAACTATGATCAGGTCCAGTCGCCTATGATCCCTCCTGATTTCCCTGAGTTCTGGCAGCAGCTGTGCCCATTTCATGCCCCGACAACCTTTCCACACCAGTCGTATTGTGTCAATGTCCAGATACAGCTGCTTTCCCCCTTGTCTCCTGGCCACCCACTTCTCTGCCCAATGGATAAACGAATGTCCACAGATCCACGCCTCGAGCCTCTTGGACGTACCTGAATAATCAAAGCACAAAGAATGCATATCCAGCCTCTGCTCTCCTTCCCCCCACCCCTTTGTTTTCTTTCTTGCACCTGCTGTGGGAGAGAAAAAACAAACATCATTATTGTTGCATCTTCTGTATATGTTTTATAACATCCCAAAACCCATCCTCCTCTTTCTTTGATCTCCTTGATTCCTCTGCCCTGTGCTGCCATTGCTGATGCAGCCCCAATCCTGAATGAGTGAGAGGAATACCCCTCCACTGGTTCCCCCAAAAATCTGAGTGCCTTACTTAGTATAGCAGCTGCTTGGTACTCTGAGACTGGTCTGCCATCACCATGTATAAACATCATTCCATTCTCCTGGTTTGGGCGGTCTGCCATGTACACTTGCAGCACTGCTACTGGGCAAATGACTTAGTTTGGGTGTTTTCTCAACCAAACCTTCCTCCCTTGTCCTTGCTGATCAGTTTTGGACTGCCTTAATGTACTGTCACAGCCTTGCCCTTCCATTTGATGTCCTCCCATTGCAGACCCCCTTCCGTCCTTTTGCTGTGGCCCACTATCTCGCTCACACGAAAGGCCCCACTATACATGGTGATGTACAATGCCTGAAATAACACTGCTTCCCTTAAGGAACCGCAGATATGCTGTAAGCCCCCTATCAACCTTATCATCAGCCCCTTGGATATTGGCTTTCTTTTTTTTTTTTTTTTTGTTTTCATTTTTCTCCGCCACCTAGCTGCTGGCCGCCCGGTACTTTCAGCCCGGTCATGGGCCATGGCTTCCACCCCCCAGATCGGCCTCGGGCCCTCCGATACCCCGTGGCTTACCCCCCACGGTGGGGCTGCGGGATGCGGAGGAGGGAGAGGAGACATCCCACAGAGACCGGGATAGGTCAGAGGGCTGGCCTGGTGGGCTAATTAAAGCCGTGGTGGGCTTCATGAAGGGCGGCCGGCAGCCATCCATTTTCCTGGTTTTCAGGGAGGCGGGGTCGTGCAATGACGTCAGATGTCCACCCCGCCTCCAATGCGTGTGTGCCGGTAGCTGTGTTACTCCACGGCCTCCGCCAGGGGTCACTAGTGCTCCAAGCACTGCCCCACCCTCCCCCCAGGAGAAGGAGAGCAGTCCATAGGATGCTCAATCCTTCTCTCCCCGGCTGGCCCTTCCAGTGACCCGAGTCCATTCCAGACCGGGTCGCCCCGGCGTCGAAAGCGGAAATCCAACCGCTGCACCGACGGGCCGGGATATCGGCTTTCTGCTATCTTGTCTCCTCCCTGTTCCCCTCATCCAACCCAGCATCATTCTGAGGATCAGGTTGCTTTTTGTAGGATCCTCCCAGCCTCTTAATGTACAGATCTGACCTATTGCCACCAGATGTACCCCCATGGTCGAATGTGCCATGTTCTGATTCCAACCCAGAGCCATAAATTGTGCCACCTGTTCCCCAGTTACTGTCCCACTTACCTGTCTGCCTTACTGCTCCCGGAATTTCTGAAAAACCCTCCAGGAGGTTTCATAAGCTGTCAGGGTCCGGGGCCCAGGAGTTGTGGAACAATACCTCAGCTCCCCCAATCGAATCGACCATACATCCATCAGGATGGTGGTCTGCTTGTCCTCTGTTCCGGGTGCAATGGTCCTGAATTTGTCCATCTGTAATCAGGAGAAGTAATCAGCTATCACATTGTCAACACCTTCGATGTGCTTGGCCCTGAAGGACATGTTCGGGGTCAAACCCAACTGCACCATCCTGCTCAGTACCCTCATTGCTCTCTCTGACTTCATTCCCTTCTTGTTCAGTACTTCCACTACCGCCTTATTGTCACTCCAGAATGTGACCTGCTTGTTCCTGAGCTCCACTCCCCATACTATCATGGCCACCCATATGGAGAACAGTTCCAAAAAGGTGATATCTTTCATCACCCCTTCCTGGGCCCAGCCCTCAGGCCATGGTTCTGTGAACCATCGCCCCTGGAAGTACCCTCCCATACCTATACCCCTGATGCATCTGTATATAGCTGTAGGTCTGTGTTGTAAAGTCATTCATCCTGTCAGAATGTGTGCCCATTATACTCTTGCAGAAAATGCTCCCATGCTGCCATATCCTCTCTGGTCCCCTTATTAAGGTCTACCCAATGATGAGGTTGTGTGGCACCCTGCATTGCCCAGGCTAGACGCTGTGTAAACGTAAACCCTGGTGCGATTGCTCAACACGCAAAGTTCAAATGCCCCAGCAGCCACTGCACCTGCTGCAGCCGCACCCTCCTGCACCCCCCTACTGTCCTCAACAGTTCCTTAAGTTTCCTAACCTTCTGTTCAGGCAACTGGAACAGTTCCTGTGTCATGTCCACCTCGAACCCTAGGAACTCTATTGTTCAACTTGGTCCCTCGGTCTTGTCTTCTGCTAGTGGGACCTCCACCTCCTGGCATAACACCTGAAACTCCTTAAGCATGTTCTGGGTCTCTACCCTCCCTTTCCCGATGAACAGAAAGTCATCCAGGTAATATACTACTGTCTGGTACCCGAACTGGGTCTAAAAAGCCCACTGCAGCCAGGTACTAAACATCTCCAATGTAGTACATGCTATTGAACTCCCCATAGGCATGTTTTTGTCAAAACAGTACATCCCTTCTACCCAGAAACCTAGCAAGTCCTAGTCCTCAGGCCTGACTGGTAGTAGGTGGAAAGTGGATTCTATATCCATTTTTGCCAGCCATGCCTCCTGTTTTGTTCTAACCAGCTGCACTGCATTCTTCAGCGAGGTGTAGGTGACCCTCATCTCCTCCTCCCCAATAGCATCATTGACCAAATCCCCTTCCGGGTAGGATAGGTGAAGTATTACCAGATACTCACCCTCTTGCTTCTTGGGGACTAGCCTCAATGGGGGAGACCCTCAAGTTTGGCAGTGGGGGGGGTTGTAAACGGTTCTTCGACCCTCCCCACTCTCACTTCTTTCTGAATTTTTGTGTCAAAATTCCCTCTTTTCCTTGTACAGATTTGAGGTTCTTTGCTGACATCTGCTTCCTGCACCCCTTAAACTGTAAGCTAAAACCCATCAAAACCACCTCAATTTCTCCTCCGCCTCTGTCCAGATAACTCCCCAACCACCTATCCATCCCTGCTATGCTTTATGGGTGTCTCGACAGCTGGAATCCCCTTTTGCTGCCCTTCATGCATCCTGGTGTTGGGTTGATAGGCCTGTCCCTCCCCTGTCTCTTCCCCTGCTACCTCTCCCCATTGCTGCCCCGAAGGAGTTCTGGCCATTCCAAGGGGTGGCTGGTATGCGTTGTCCTGGCTGCTCATCCCTTTATCCCAGCTCTATCTGCACTTTGGATGCCGGGTGGTGCCCCATGTTTGAACAAACATGCGAAGAGTTACATGAGCAGGGCCCTGTTGTATCCCAAAATGCCTTTGTTGCCAGTCCCAACCCATTTCTCCCTTCCATCTCCTTGTCTGAGGGACCTGTATAAATTTCCAACCACAAATCTATTTGCCTTGCATCCCACTGTACATCCCCAAAATGAGCCATTCTCTTTCTAAATTTCTCATCGTAAAGTAGCCAACTATGTCCCCCCTTTTTACATGCATTTTTATTATGAGGGAATAGGTTAAGAGTGGGGTAGCTAGCCCGCCGCTCTCAATCACAATGGCTCATAAATAAGTGAAACCCATGGACCAATTGTCCCAGGTTTTCCCTTCCATGCTTTATCCTCCTCTTCCTTTCTTAGCAGCACCCCTGCTGCTGCCATGTCCTTCTTTTTGAAACTATCCTTTTCTTCGAATTTATCCATACTGTCTACATTTGCTAATGCGAAAATATCTACATATTCCCCTTTCCATATCTTCTCTTTTATGGCCGTGGGGAACGTGGTCTGCTAGATGCGCCCCCGGGGACCCCAGTTCCCTTCTTACCACATGGTTTCCTGCTGTAACTACCCCTTCTTTGTCACTCCCCCCTCCTTTCAACTTCCCTACTGCTTTCTCTAGCTGTCCTATTCCATTCTCCCCCATACCCTTCAGCATTTGCTCTATATATTCTTTCACACTGCTCTCCATAGTCACCCCTTGATTACCTGTTACAGGTGTCTGTGGGGCTCTGGGCCCTGGCATGGGGAGTCCTGGTGCACTGGGGAGGACCACCTGTGCCAGTGATGGGACCGGTTCTGGCAGGGTTGGCTTGAGCCTCGGTACCTCAGGTTCTGGTACTACCCTTGGGCCTGGGCTGCAGTCCAGAATTGGCTTGGGGACAGGGTTATTCGGAGTTGAACACCCCGGGGTCCTTGGTTCAGGTTCCGGTACTACCACCCTGGGTTATGGTACACTGCTCCTTGTTGACACCCTCTTATTCATCTCCTTACCCTTACCCATTTTCCCCTTCTGCTCTGTACCCTTCTCCCCTCCATCTGGCTCCGCCACCTCCAGGAACCGATTCACCTTCTCCACCAGGTCCATTACTACTTTGTAGCATTCCTCCTTGTTGGGCTTTGCTTTCTTTGGTGCCATCCTCTCTCTGTATCTACAATGGACATGACATATGAGTCAGCACAACACAGCCTTGTACATAACCCCAAATTTTTTTTTTTTGCATCTACTTTACTCATTTACCCTGGTATTGGGAAAGGAAAACCTTGCTCAAACCCAGACTACCCACTAATCTGAAGCTTGTTTCCAGATGTGCCTGGATGACCAGGATGTTGGTTGCCTCACTAAGGTTCACCTTAGACCTGTAGGCCACTGCAGTTTTCCCAACCACCGTTCTGTCTTCTCCCCCCCTTGTACTTGTTCTACCCCCTTTTCATCATCTTTATTGGTATCCTGTTAAAGCTCACTAGGCACAACTGTCTGTTTCCAGCAGTGACCTGGGAGCGTTGGGCAGCTAAACGACTTGCACCTCTAACCCCTGGCTATCTTGTCTGGCCCTTGCACTGGGCTATTCCAGAAAGCCCCATAATTTATATGGCCTTAACCACTGTCCATTTAGCCAGACTCGCTCTACCCCACCAATCTGCCCCTCTTGGGGCTCAACTAAATCTGTAGGGGAGTTTGCTCCTGCCCATGTTGTGCCCACTCCCCCTGGACTTGCATTTTATCCCAACACAAATGCACTCCAATTTGCAACAAAACAAAATGCCCCCATATTATATTAAAATGCCTGTGTGTTGCCTGCTTTCCCTGATTCCCTATACGTCCTCCACTGGAATCCCTTCTGACCCATGTGGTGATGACGTCACACACCAATGCCACACGGTCGGCCCTCGCAGTCCCATTCCTTCTCTCCCCTCCTCTTCATTACTCCTCATTTCATTAAATGGGGCATCCTTTCTCCAAAAAGCAGCCATAAATAGACTACACTCGCTGGAAGTATGGGCTGCATTAACGAACCCAAAATGCCACTATGCAGCATAACTCCATGAGGGCGGCTGCTCCTACAATGATAGTAGGCCTCAGGCAACACGTGGTGCCTCCCATGCTGAAACACCAGGTTCTTGGCCACCTCGCTTGTTGCAATTTGCACTCAGCTGCACACATTTTTTAAAAAACATCTGGGGTTACTCCTGCTCCCCTTTCCCCAGGCTGAAATAGTGAAGGGGGAACAACCACTGGTGAACACAACTACCACTGATGTAACGCCATAAGGAGGGCTGTCCAGTTCATGGTTGGAGCCAACAGGATGACTGAGGGGAAGCCAATATGGCCACAAGCCCCTTCACAATGCAAGAGCAATCCCAAGGTAGAGAAGCAAGGAAAGGCAAACCTAACCTTCGTGGTTCAGGGTTTCCATTCAGCCCACTCTCCCCCCTCTTTAGAGCTTGTGCTTGCACAGTTCACTAGCTCCTGTGATGTACCTTCCACTTTTTACCTGGGCTTGCCTGTTACTCTCTTTTCCACCTCCTGCAGTTCTCATGCTTCAGCCCTTTGTTCCTCACTTAATTAAGCACCTTACCTTCAATTGTTGCTCGATGTCTTCTCACTGCATTCTCTCCACGCTTCTTCTTTTTTTTTTTAACTATGTTTACCTGTATTCTGCTAATTAACTCAGAAATCAAACAAAGGCCTACTGGCTCTATATATTGCCATGACTGATGTGCATCCAAAGGAAAATCACTTTGGAGCAAGTTTGTGAGCTCTCCACTGCTGTGCAGCCCCTTTTAGCTACCTCTTTTTTGTCCTGCCCTTTGGCTCACCCTATCTATTCACCTGTTGCCACCTCATTGCTCCTTTGTCCCTGGCCTCACCCCCTCTGTGACTTCACTCAGACCTACCTTCTTTCTGATTCCTGTCTCCAGCTCCACCCCTGCTCTCCCCCAAGCTTGCCACTTTCTTGGCATAGGCTGTGGGACAATGGGGCCTGCCCCTTTTAATTGGGCAACCCTCTTTATTTCAGGTTTTCTCAATGCAGCTCATATGCCCTTTAATATGCCCAGCTTGCTTACTTTGTAATAAATCCGCATTGATTACTTTTCTCTGACTATAAATCTGTCTTGTCTTCCTTTATAATTCAGGAACTTTGCTTGTTCTTTTCTTTCACTTCACTGACTATCAGGCTTCTATCTGTAAATTCTGTTGCCTTCAGCTTCTGCTGCTTCTGCTGCTTCTCTCATTTCTTTTTTTCCATCTTTTCTATCTTGTTGTTTTCCATTAAGCATTACCCAATATGATCTCCCCTTGCCTTATATCCCTTATTTCGGGTTTTATCAATGCCCAGCTTGCTTACTTTGTAATAAAACTACACTGATTACTTTTCTCTGACTATAATCAGTCTTGTCCCTTTATATTCAGGAGCTTTGCTTGTTCTGCCTTTTACTCATGTTAGATTCACTCTGTAGCACGTTTTATTTTCATTCTTTTCTCTCACAGCAGCTCTTCTAAAGTATTCCCTGTCTTTATACTAGCTTTACCAGGATAATTCTGTTGCCTTCAGCTTCTGCTGCTTCTCTCATTTATTTTCTTTTCTAGCTTTTCTATCTTGTTTTGCATTAAGCACTACTCCATTGAGTCTCCGTTCTGTTTAAATCATCAGCCTGCCTGCCATTATTTCTTTGGTAAGTAAAGATATTGAAAAATCAATTAAGAAAGAAAATAATTCAGACTGTAGGACAGATTTTAATTTAACATCAAAAGAATTCGGAGCCTTAAGAAGCTTGAAGAATGATCCAAATATTGTGATAAAAAAAGTTAGATGGGGGATGGAATTGTGATTGAAAATTACACAGCTTACAAAGGAAAGAGTGTGAAATTATTAGCGGTAAAGGAAAATTATTTAAAACTGACTGAAGATACAACTAAAAATATTAGAGATTTGATAGAGGATATTCTAAAGAGGGCTCTGTATCATGGTTGGATGAATGAATGGGAACAAAAAGCATTGAGGAAGGAATATCCAATTATTCCAATTTTTTACATACTTCCTAAAATACATAAGGATCCACTGTATCCTCCTGGAAGACCTATAATGGCAGATATAGTTTCTGTTTTAGAACCACTGTTAGTATTGATTTCCACATTAAGGACATAGTGGAAACCACTTTATCTTTCCTAAAGGATTCAACACATTTAATTAATTTGCTAGAAGAATTCAACAAAAATCATAATTTAGCCCAAAAATCTGTTTATCTTGTGAGCTTTGATGTGAAGGATCTTTATACTTCGATACTCCATGTGGAAGGATGTGCAGCACTGAAGGAAATGTTGGATACATATAGAACAGATACAAAACCACCAAATGAAGTTTTACTACAGTTGGCACATTTAGTTCTTACACAGAACTATTTTAGATTTGAAAAAAATTATTATGTGCAAGTGAAGGGAACAGCAATGGGATCAAGTATGGCCCCATCATATGCAAATTTATTTATGAACTGGTTTAAGGAAAGATTTGTTTACATGAATAACCCTTTTACTAAAAATATACCTCAATGGAAACATTTTAATGATGATATTTTTGTAATATGGGAAGGGACAGAAAGAGAACTTCTAAATTTTCACCAATACTTAAATACACAAACTGAGTATTTGAAGTTCACAATAGACCATGATGAGAGAGAAATTTCATTTTTGAACTTAGTGGTCTTCAAGAAAAATGAAGGATTGTTTACTAAAATGTATAGAAAACCAACTGACAGAAATACAGTTCTTCAAGCTGATAGTTTTCATCACAGGAAGCCGGTGGAGTCAATCCCATTTAGTCAGTTCTTACGAATTAAGCAGAATTGCTCTGAGGCTAGTGATACAGAAGCATTTACAGAAGTGATGACAGAGAAGTTTAGAGAAAGAGGGTATAGTCAAGTAGTGTTAGAAAGGGCTCATCATGAGACAGTAGTGAAGGAAAGGAAAGATCTTTTGGTTAGGAAAGACATTGAAGGGACAAATCAGTCGAGTAAAAAAAAAAATCATTCTTTCCCTTAAGTATACTGTCATTTTTTATTAAATTAAAAAAAAACTGTTAATAAGCATTGTAAAGTATTAGAATCCACAAATATAGGGGAAAAAGCTTTCCATATGGTGGTCCAGGTGGTAGCAAAGAAGATCAGATCACTGTCAAATCGACTAGTACATTCAGAGCATAAAATAGGTGCACCTAGAAAAAATGTTTTGTTTACAACAGAGGAACTTAGGGGAAATTATAGCTGTGGGAGATGTGTGCATTGCAATAACACTCACAAAATAAAGCTTATACGCAACACAAGCAGAAGTGAGGATTTTAAAATAGAAGAGTTTATAAACTGTCAGACTGAGGGGGAAATATATGGCATAAAATGTCCTTAAGAGCTAATGTATATTGGAAAACGAAAAGGGCATTAAAACAAAGAACTGAGATCATAAAGGATAATTAGAAAGATAAAATTAGTGTTCATTATTATCATTATTGCTTCCAGAAGGGAAATATTTTAAAGGATTTATTGAATTGCCTGCAATTCAATAAATCCTTTTAAAATGTTTCCCTTCTGGGCCAAGTTCTTATGTGGTGGTGAGTGCCTGGATTTGTGTTTTTGACTTTTAGTTTTCCATGGCACCTCATCCTAGTGTGCGAGCTCCTTTGTGGTTTTTGTATTAGGAAAAAAGACTTGACTTCTCCCATAGCATGTCATTTTTTGGAAAGGGGACATCAATTACTGTCATTAAGGTGTTTTGGAATAGAAAAAGTTCACAAAGACAGCAGATGAGGCAATTATAGCAATAAATTACTTCTTAGAGAAGCAAGGTTAATTAATTATTTCCAAACTAATAACCCAAGATTTGGGCTAAATGAAACCATTGAGTGGCAACCTATGTTGTAACACTAAACATAGTGGGGAGTGCCCGGTGGCAAGGGATTCTTGTTTTTGGAGTGCTGAGACTCTGGAGGCTTATCCTAGCACTATTAAGTACATGATGAATAGTAGAATATTAAATTACCCAGAAGTAGGTGAAAGAGCATACAGTTTAAAATCGAAAATTGTGAGCACCTCTAACACCTAGTAATATGGTACTAGGTGCCACCAGGAGGTGGGTCTGGCACTCAAGCAGGCACTAGGTTCTTGGGTTACGCTTTTGTGTTGGTCACCAGATTTGGGTGTGGAGCTCCCCTAATATAAAAATCAGTGCATCAAGCCCCGCATGTTACTCCCACCTGAGCAGGACACAGGAGTTACACGCAGTAAGTAGGAGACTTTGTGAAAGTTGTAAATGAATGAGAAGTCATGAAATGCTACAAGAGAGAGTTAAGAGTCTGAATGTTTGTTACTTTCTTTTCACTCATAGTGCGACAAAGGCATAATGAACCAGTACAGATTGAAAAATAAAATAAAAAGGAATCCTTAAAAAATAAGGTTGTCATTTTACATGTGTTCAAACAGTGCTGATAGTAAGTGTAAAATTGACTAAAACAATGAGTAGGAAATCTAAAAGCTAGTGACAGCTGTTTTTCATATGTTATGATTTGCAGCCATAGTCTGTTCTACGAAGTGGAGGATTCAAAGTATGTGTGACATAAACTAAATGAAGTTAAAAGGTCAGCATGTTTTTTATTTAGTGTAAGAGCATATGACTTTGTGCCATAGAAAGATGGTTAAAATTGAATAGGTTTAAAATAATGACTCTTTCAATTTTTGTTTATTAGTGGCCTGTGGTGAGAGTCAAACATGAAAGTGAGATTTGAAAAAAGTTGGAGTATGATATTGATAAACATGAACTGTAAGGGAAGATTACACTCTTTTTTGAGTATTCTTTTCAGCTTCTTAGCAAAGATTTAGTGATATAAAAGCATCGTAATAAGAATTATTTATATAATTTTTTATTAATTAGAGAAGCCAGTTTTCCTGATGAAGGGTTTTATCCGAATCATCGATGATAAATATTTATACTGGAAGTCACTATATTAAATAAGACTGAATAAAGCAATATTTGTGGTTTATTGTGTTTGGTTGAGTGGGCCACTTTATCCAGTATTATTTTTATGAGTTCAGCGGCAGCTATACTGGTATTTGTGGCCTCTCCCCAGGAACAGAGAGTAACGCTTGTTTTGTTGTTTAAACATTTCTCGAGGTATCTGGCTGTACTGGACAAGTGTTTCTTTTTGAAAACTTCAAAGAATGCCAAAACCTTGCAAGACATCTGCTGCTCCAATGAAGTACAGTTAGCTCACTGGAGCGTCCGATGACAAGGGCCTGTTACATGCCTTTCCTGGTGAAACGTTTCAGTAAATATGACGGCTTCTGACACCCACCAAACACAATCCCCACAAAGCTGACATTGGGGGTGGCCAGTTCCCGTGTTGACATGACTCCTCCAACACACAGTTTCTTTGCTGATTGGGAGCAGTGTACAGATATTACAAAACAACACATTTATGAGCCTACATTACATTTTGCTAATTGAGGCTCATGCATTTCATAATTCTCAATATTTGTACCCCATATTCCTAAGCTGCAGCCCTAACAGCTCTGGTCAGAGTTTGTTTTGTATGGGTCACAGTTCTTTCTGAGGCTTTCCTGCATTAGGATGTCATACTAAGTGCCACACTGTTTTTCCCTTTGGGGAGTTTGTAGCATGGTGGCACAAAGTTATGAAAGCTCAATGACTGTTTTGCAATGGGAAACTCTCCTGATGCGGCCTGGTGTCAGGTCACCCAGGGAAGGGATGCAGAACCCTATCAGAGGTTTGTAATCTGTTCTGTGCTCCCCCTCCCCTGCCCCAAACAAAAGCTAAAGTAGACTATGCTGTCAGCCAATCTTCAACATTCTGTGACACACAATCAGCATCAGTATTGAGTGGTGTAGACTGATGTGTGGAGGAGGAATCTGAAGAGTTGACTGCAAAAGAAAGCAACAGTGAACGAGGCCACAGGCAGAAGTTCCTGTAATTAATCCTTCTGCCAACCTCTGCCTTGAACAATACTATAACCATGAATATAGCACAGCTATGTTCATGATTGGATGAGAATGGTTAAACAATTGAGAGAGTGTTTGGTGGCAAAACAAACAAATAATGGTTTACCTGTGAATTTCATTCTATAAAGCATTTGGGGCTGAATATAAAAAATAAAGTGGGCATATATATGCATCACATGTGGTGCCTGTGGCAGAGGTAACTTCTAATCAAAAATGTTTCAAAACAGTTAACAGTCATCCTCATAAATGCATTAACATGAAGAGTTGTGCAGTCCATAATGGAAAACTACATTAAATGATTATTTCAAAGTTTGCTTTCAGAACAATTTGTTGATGTAGAGAAATTCTACATAATTTTGCAGGAATGTTTCAGAATGCAAGCCAAAATTCAGAACAAGATTTATTTTAAAACAGAGTATTAGTAATCCAAGGTGTGCATAAATGGAGATATAATATGTAATGTTGCTTGAGCCACTCAGGTTATACATGTGATCACTGCATCTATTTTAATTATCATCTAAAGACACAGTAAGTCAAGTTGGGTAGCTGTACAAATAATAAATAAAGTGATGACTTGCAGCGGGTGTACATGCAGATTCCTTGCATTTTTCCCTTATCATCAACTGAGTAACAAGTAGCTGTGCAGGTTTTTACATTGTATTGCAAAGTATCCACATGTTACATTGTGACAGACATACAAAACGTTAGACGACATAGTTATGCTACATAGGTATTTTCAATCATACCATTGCAGCATAAATATTACTAATTAATGTGTAGAATAATGTGAATATAACTTTGGCATGCCATAGTCTTAAGTTCAAATCCTACCACCTGATCCTCATTGCGGCTCATTTTTGATGTGTTCAGCATCATACAGTAATCAATTGGAGGTGAGGGAACTGAAAGTTATCACTGGGGTATGCACTAGTGAAATTCATATTGGGGTCCTGTCCTAAATATTCTTTAGAAATACTTTTGCAGTAATGGAATGAAACAACACTCCTATGCAACACTATCATGTCTTCTTCTTTTTTAAATTGATCAGTGTCAACAGAAATTTCAATAATGTACATCATGAGGACAAAAAAATCAGTCTTCTTACAGAACCTGCTGAGATGAAACATTTTGTAAGGGGGGGGGCCCTTGCAAATCAAGATGAAGATGCAGGAGTGCAGTTGGTGTTGTGATCTGTTTTAGTGTTTAGGCCTGGCAAGCCTGTAACAGCACCCAATGCCACTGTCGTAAGCGTGCTATTTTTTTCTGCTATCACTCCCTAAATGCTTGAATGAAACTTTAGTAATACTGTAAGAAATGAGCTGTTGTCTGAACATCAAAAAAAAATAAACAAATAAACATGCGAATACTAAGGTAATTATGAGGATCTGTACTTCCTGTATGTGGCCTCCTGACAGCTGCACATGAGTGTCATACTTTGCCCAATACATGGTGTTTTCAAAGAATACATGTGAAAGTACAAGCACATTCATTCCATTTAGTTTTTTTATCATCAATTGACAAAGGAGTAGTAGTGGAGGTTTTTAGATTTTATTGCAGGGTGTCCGCATCTCATATTGTGACACAAGTACAAAACATAAAGAGACATCATTTATGCGGGACAGCAGGTTTGAGTCATAGCATTACACAGCAGAAATATTACTAATTATTATTTGGAACAAGAGGACTGTGTGAATGTAACTTGGGCATATCACACTCATAAGTTTTAATCCCCCCCACCTGATCTTCACTGGCTGCTTTTGATGTGCTTACCATCACACTGAACTCAATTGGAGGTGGTGGGATTCAGACTTAAGAGTGGTGTATGCGCAAGTTAAGCTCACATTGGGCTCCTGTCCCAAATATTGTTTAGTAATATTGTTACTATAATCCTAGTGTAACCCCTGGGTGGTGCTATCCCCAGTGTTACACCACTGCCTACTACCCTGGACATAGGCTAAGGGGTTTGGGTTTGCTAACAGATAACCATTTTTTTAAAACCTTTTGTGCAGTGCCTCCACTCAGGGTGCTTTACGTGGGTAAGCTGATAAAAGTTACAGCCCTCCGAGATGCTATACCACCCATGATGACCATTTACCTTCCCCAGTCATGCCCCCAATAAACATTTCCCCACATTTCAACATTCTGTATTTAAGGGCTCTCTCCAATAATATCCTCACACTAAACATTTCAACAACAATAACAAGTGATTTATTTAGAGGTATAAGCAGTTAGGAATGGGGATGTGGAGTAGAGGTTATCTGATTTCTATTTACATATGTACACAGATTGTATGGCTTTTGCTGGTGAACCCTCCAGCTGGGTGGCTACATACTAATAGGCAGAAAGCAATCACAATTTACTATTCAACTTATGATACCCAGAGCCCTGGCTATCTAGCTGCTGACAAATCAGATGTTACATAAACAATTATCAGTTTTCCCACACTGGTA
Source organism: Neoceratodus forsteri (assembly GCA_016271365.2). Lineage (NCBI taxonomy): Eukaryota > Metazoa > Chordata > Ceratodontiformes > Ceratodontidae > Neoceratodus > Neoceratodus forsteri. Next base: position 266,100,524 of record JADMNL010000026.1, read on the forward strand.
CCAATCCCAGAACAATGTGAAACCCAACAATCCCATACCATCCTGGATAACCAGATACCAGAGTCCTAGGTGTTGCAGGCCTGGTGTGCGCTGCAGCTGGTTGAGGTGGCCGGCTATTGATTTGAGGGAGGGGGCAACTTGGAGAAGATTTCTGCAATGACTGTAGATGCTATCTACAACGAAGGCAGGGATTGCCCTGTATATTTAGTAGAAGTAGTAGGAATTAACCATGCTGGTCACAAAGAGCCAGGGATTGTCCTGCACCTCTCAGAAAGACAGGGATTGTCCTGCACTTACAGATTTCTGAACATTCTAGGAAAAGCTACTTGGATTTAACATCCTGAACATTCAGTACAATATTTGAAAGTCCCATCCACAGTAATTAACAGATAATACTTTTATAAAGCATCCAATATTTCTTTGATACAAGGTCATATACAGTACATTTATACAACAAAAATGTATTCAGTCAATATAAGCAGACAGCGACACTTTTGTCAAGCATCCTATATTCAGTTATGAGAAATCACATCCAGTACATCTATATACCAAAAATAGCATTCAAAGGCAAAGTCTCATCCAGCACGTCTAGACATTTTTACACTTATGGCAAGTGCTCTCAGATGACATCCGGGTAAGACAAAGGTAAATCTTCTTCAGAATAACTTAGACATAATATGCTCTAGGGGCTCCTGTCCCATGAAGTGGCAAACAAGACCTGACAGTCAGCTCCACAAAGGCAGGACTCTAACCCATTGGGCAACAACAGATTACAACACATTTATATCAGGGGTGGATCCAGGAGTCCTATAGATGGGGGAGCTCAAGTCTGAGAAAAAATTAAAATAATAGGCCTGGGGTCTGGTGGTCTGCCTAGGCCCCCAGAAATTTGTTAACATTTTGGTGCATTCTGGTGCATTTTGGAGGGTATTTCTCATGCAATTTCTACTCATTTCCTCCATCCCCATGCTTTGTTAGTTGCACCCTTGCACCATCCCCTAAGTCCACACAGTCCACATGACAGTATGTTGCCCAAAATACCCTCCCACCCCCAAAAAAATACCAAAAGACTGCAGCTGGGCAACAGCACACCCGAAACACATAAAAATGAGAACAGTTGAAAGAGACTTGGTGATAAAGACAAATTGCAGACAAATTAAATGACAAGCCAAGTAAACAAGTTCACAAATGTCACTCACTCAAGCACATTATGACATTACCATAAAGCCAACCCATCCCAGTTTGTCCTGCAGTACAGATTAACGTATCCCCCAACCTTATCTCAGTAAAAAAAAAATACAATAACTATAGAAATATGGGAAGAAAGTTGATTTGCTATCTAGTTTCTGAAAATATAATTTCAAGTCTGCTTGCTATTTTTGCAAAACATATGTTATTCTATAGAATAATTTATTCCAAAGAAAATACATTTTTAAATAAATAAATTATTTTTTATTGTTTTAAAATGTCCTTTACTGGGATAACCCCATGGTATGAGGCATCTCATTTTTATGATAGGTCCAAGAAGTCAGTAAGCAGATAGAAAAACAGTTTTTAAACAAATATAAAAATGCATTTTTTTTATTAGCAACAGCACTTGCTTGGGTACATCACAACTTGCACCCCCCAATTCAATACATAGAACTACATAAACCAAATATTTGATTCTATCACTTTTTTTTCCAGTTTTGTAACTGCCTGTGTCAATGAGCCAAACAAGGTCATATGACTTCTGTTGCCAATTTTGCTCTCCAAGCATGCAGAAACTCATGCACATGCATTAACATACAGCAGAACACCTTCAAAGTCCCCATGTCTATTAATTCCCTCTGTGCTCATTCACACTGTACAACCACGACTGAAAAGTCCACACAGATTAGACATACAATACATGCTGAAGTTTTTACCTCAGTTCAAAAGTCTCATGTACCAGTTTCTGCTTCACCTGGTTCATGCTGTCGCTGAGACCAGACCTGCCCCAGCATTAGTTTTGTACCTTTCCTAGCATGCTACAGGAGGGTATGGGTGTAGACAGGCATATGCACTGTACATATTTGTGTACAATTTTGCTGAGTGCCTGTCCCAAATCATATGCCTTTTTGTTAACATTATCAATCTATTCTGTAGTATTTGCTTGTGTAGGCCTCTGAGCAGTGTCTATGTTCAACCTTTTAATGTTTAGGTGATAGATATGTGTACCACCTACTTAGAGATTGGATGAGTCATCTGACAACAATCTCATTTGTTTATGGGGGCAGCATTTAGAGAGGATGTGTACATTGTTTTAATGGGGGGGCAGCAGTTGGAGAGTGTGTGTACAAAACAAACATTTCTGGCTACACCCCTGGAGGAGGGCACTACTCTTCAACTCCCTGTCCTGCAAATCCACATCAAAATCAATTTGCCATATAGAACAAAACTAGCAGTGACCCTAAACAATTTTTATGTCATGAATTTAAGCTCCCCATACTAGAAATTAATAACACTAGTACTACATTTATTACACACCCGGTTTGATGGAACACTAATGTCCTGTCCCATCCCAGCAGCTGCCCCACACCCACCATAGTTTGTGACTGTGAAAGTCTTTTGTTTTTAAAGCAAGAAGTACCTGATTAAATGAAGACTTGATCAATTTTCAGCAGACTGAAGTCTATGTGCCCCTAGTTGAGTACTGTTTTCGGTCACCTGGCTGCTAAACTCTCTCTCTAGACAGCACACACTAATCCCATGACTCCTCATGAGCAGAGCTCTCAGCTACAGCTTGCTTCAGCTACCAGAAGATGACCTGAACCTCAATACAACTCCTTGTGCTGATTTGCCAATGCCACACCAACCCTGTGTTACTGGACTGCTGCTGCCTGAAACCTCAGGCTTTGCTCTTCACTTGTGGGCACCACTCTATCTGTGTCTCCTCCTCAGTAGTACACTCACTCCTCTTTTACTCCAACAATAATCTTCTGAGTTAATGAATTACAGCTCACTCTTGCTTCAGCAGCCCAGACATTTAAAGAAGGCACCCCTTGCTAGCCACATCCACTACTGGACGCAACAGCAAATCAGGAGCAGTGAGCACCAAGCGACCTGGTTGAGATCTGTATTGTTAAGGTCCACTCTGCTTTGCTACAGCTGTACCCCCCCTTGCACGAACTCCCCCTCTACGCATGAACAAAGGAGCTGCACCAAGCCTGCAAAAGTAGAGAATGAATGCTCAGGCTCACCAAGGCAAGACCAACTGCTGCCACAGAGCTGAGACCGGACCACATGGAGCAGGATGAACGTTAGTAAGAAGTTCATGCTGGAGACCAGTTTTTCAGGTTGTGGGGGAATCAACTATGTAATGCAGGTGGGGTGCTTGTTTACTGCACTACCAGGACACTGGAGGACAGGGCCAGCCTTAACCATTCTGGGCCCCTGTGCAGCCCCCTGCTGGGCCCAACCACTCCATTCTCTGTGGGCCCCCCACATCCAACATTTACACCTCACTAACCATCCTGTCCTGAATTACTAAAACAGTACCAGGTCTACTAGTTTAACCAGCATCTTTTACTTAGTGCCATTGACTGCATTGAATTAGTTGACTTCACCATTGGAAATTAATCTGACTGAGTCTGGAGCAAGAACTTAAGTAAGTGCGGTACTACTAACGTATTCATTTCTGTAAGGACAGGGCCATCATCACTGGACACTCGCACCTCAGATACTCTGATTTGTAAACAAGTTAAACAACTTAACTTTTCTGGTGGTGTGAGTGAGAGAGAATAGAGAGGATTATCATGGGACACCAGTAAGGTTGCCAGCTTTCATTTTTTTTACCTGGTGATCAGGTTTTCAGGGTCCCTATCAGGAAATATGGTTTTGCTCTGTGCTGGTCAGGTTTTTGAGTCATTTTGAGTGCTCACATACTTTTGAAACATATGTTGTCATATCATTCATTGTTTCATCTACATGTCCAGGTTACAAACAAGTTCTCTTGTCAATATAGCCATTTGTTTGTGAAAGTAGTCAACCTGGGAAGTGTAAAGTATGGCCATTAACACCATTAGCACTTACTTAACCTAATCTTTTCCACTGCAGCAAAGCTGCCCCCACCTTTTGTAACAGTAACAGAGCCAGTTGTCTTCCACTTTCATTTGCTGGTAAACATTTTCATCTCTAACAACATTTAGCCATTTTTAAATGTTTTAAATTATTTGTTTTCCTCCAGAAAAAAGCATGGTCCCCCAAGGTGAAGGGGCACAGTTTGCACCTAGCTAAGGCCAGCTCTGCTGGAAGACAGATGTGTGTCTCAGGCAGCTTTCATGATTAAGAATGCAGCACAGTGTGCTACTAATAGAGGAGCTCCATGATGGGGGAGCTATAGCACCCTTAGCCCCCTCTCTCTAAATCTGCCTATGTTTATATGATTCACTATCAAGACATCATGATGTACCTGCATTTTAGCCATTAGGGCAGTAGACTAGATGCATCCAACCATTTTTAGCACTACAGCCTCTGATGGGGCTAGTAGCCCAGACTGGTAGCTTCAAGATCTCAGAATCAGCAGACCATATCTGGTAGTGGGGTTTGAGGCCCCCAAGATTACTTTTGTAGATTCTCCCTCTCACTGGGGGGGTATGAGGGTACTCACTCAGGTCCGCTGTGGGTTGCATCAGCAATGGAAGGCTTCCGGAATTCTCTTCAGCTCTCTCACAACTGAGGCATGGTAGATGGTCTTCTTTTTCCACATCTTTCCCTGATGTGGAAGGGATGGCTAGCTTCTGAAGGACATTCCCTGCAACCTCCAGAGTAGCAGTTGTGGAAACTTTAAATTTACTTTACATTTAAACTCTAACTAGAAAGTAATAAACACTCCTGATGACTGGAGGGGCTTAGCTAAGTGGCCCAGGCCTGGTGGCATGGCAGGGGCCTGAGCCCCCACCCCTGTGGGGGGCTCCCAGCAGGCTGGAACTTGCTCTCCTTCTTCTCACTCTGGCTAATCTGAAGAAAAAAACTGGCAAACACTGTCTCTTATAGGGCTCCTAGTTCAACTCCTGATTGGCAGCAGAGAAGGGGTGACAGGTCTCCGAGTGGCTGAGGGACCTGTCAATCAGAATACACAAGGCACAATTGGATGGGTGAATTGCCACCTAAAATGATATCCCAGTAAGTCCCCATGAGCACTTGGGTGGTTACCCATGAGGTGCAGTAAATGTCCCGCAAGTCCTGGCTTTCTATTGCTGGCTCCCAATTGGCTGTGCCTGCTTGCAATGGCTGCTTAACCCACTGTCCCTTCAGATGCAGTCCTGAACAATGTTCTGGTCCAGCCATAAAGAAATAAATATTTGCCTCAATGCCCCACAGTTCAGCAGCCCAGATGGTGGTCTTGCAGTCGTTGCACAGATGAAGAATGTGGCTCCTATAGTTTTCCTGTCACCACTGCACTTAGTAAAACTCCCCCTGCAGCAGCTGACAGGCTAACACACAAGAGTCCCAAAGCACTGGTTAATCCAGGAAAAATTATTTGTTTTAACTTAAAATACTTTCCCCCACGTGTACAGTATATCCCCCACATGCAGCAAAAGGTTACAATTTAAAAACATTTAATTTCTTTTGTTTTCGGCAATAGCAAAACATAGCTGCCCTGGAGGCAGCCATACACTCAGGTTATTCATTATTCAGATGACCAGGGCCCCAGCTCAGGCATATTTTAATACAGCCCCTGTCAAAGTCCTTAACTGGGCATCTGAGCAGTCCCCCAGCAGGCTGTCTGTGGTCACTAGGTCTCAGTTAGTTGGAAGGGATCCTGGGACCCAAGGCACAGTCTCTGAGGTGACCACAAACTGAGCGGTTCCATTTTGAGGGCAAAATCACGCTATCATGAGTCCCACAGCCCTGGAAGCAGCACTTTTAACATGGGTGTATTACAATGCAATTTTTGCTGCCCTGGAGGCAGCACTTTTGATATGGGCACTCGTGACTGGCATATTTTAACCCCCAAGGGGCTGGATTTTCATTTGGGCTGCAGGGCAGGGCACTGGAGGAGCAAACAAGACCTGGGGACCTGAAAAAAAATTTGTGGCCAAATCGGGTGAAACCCGGGAGACATGAGTAGGACAAGGCTAAAGTAAAGCCCAGGTGGGCAATTTTAGGAACCCCCATTTGTGGGGGTACACTAGGATACAAAACTGCAATTCAGTGTAACTATGTGTCCTTACTTTTTAAATGGATGAAATTCAAAACTAATTTCAATAACATACATCATGATGACAAACATTCACACTTCTTACAGAACCTGCTAAGATGAAGCATTTTGTAGGGAACCTTTAAAATCGAGATGGGAATGCAGGATTACAGCTGCTTTTGAGATCTGTTTAACCCTTTATGTCTGGCAAGCCTCCAGCAGCACCGAATGACACAGTGCTCAGCATGCTTTTTTGCCTGCTATCAGGTTTATTTATTTATTTTTTATTTATTTATTTGTACATCGGTTTACAACCTTTGAGCCAGAGGCTCGTTTCCAAAGGTACCTTGTCACAAAGAGGACAAACACAGTACAACATTTAATTACATCATTGTAGATTACAGCTTTTTACATTATTGCGGTCACAGTTTAGGCAGATATATGCAGTAATTACTTTGTTTATAATAACAGTGTTACAGGTTTGGTATTCACAGGTTATTACAGTTATTTGGATAAGATTGAGAGATAAGCATACATTGGAAAAGCAGACAATTAGTCTTGAGCAGATACTGCTAGGTTAGTAAAAACAGGTGGCTATGGGACAGGGTAGGTGATAAGTTAGGGAGGCGAGCCACTCTGGGAGTTTTGTCAGTTTTTGTTGTGGAGCTACTCAGAGAGTTTTGTCAGGTACAATGAGCTTGAACACCTACGGCCAGGGACAAGCACAGCTGTGCATGTTAATAGCTGACTTCGAAGTGCGGTCTTGAAGCAGGAGATTGTACGGGTATCGGTGATGGAGCTTGGGAGAGTGTTGTACCAGGAGGGGGCTCTGTAACAGAAGGACCGTTGACCATGAGTAGTCCTGATCCTAGGGACAAACAAGGTGGCCTTGGAGGAGCTACGAGTTTGGACTAAGGGTTGAGCTAGGTGGATAGAGGCTGTTAGATCGGGAGGGGATAGTCCAAGGAGTGTTTTTTTAGTTATGAGGCAGGTTTGGTATCTGAGCCGTTCGTCCAGGTTAAGCAGCTTAGCCAAGTCATATAGCTGGCAGGTATGGATTAATCTAGTGGCTCCCATAATTAATCTACAGGCTTTATTCAAGGTGAGTCACATTTTATTGAGGGCGGTCGTGTCCGCGGCACCATAGACAGGCAGGCCATAGTCCACAAGGGACATGATTGAGGAGGTGACTGCTAGTCGGAGGGCGTCGGGGGGGCAGTGCTTGTAGTGGTAAAGGATACCTAGCCATGTATTTGTAGTTGAGGCTAGAGTATCAATGTGGTCGTGGAAAGTGAGGGCTGAGTCAAAGGAGACCCTGAGGTACTTGTACAGGCGGACTTGATCGAGAGGATGCTTAAAGCCAGGGAGGATGCGGAGTGGGAAATTACTGAATTTGTTTTGGGGATGGGCAAAGAGCATGGTTTTGGTTTTTTTTAGATTGATTACAAGTCTGTGCTCTTTGAACCAGGCTTCAGCATCATTGAAGGCTAGTTGCAAGGTGTCTTGAAGGGAGATGGGGTTTTGGTGGGTGGCAAAGATGACAGCATCATCTGCATACAGCAGGATTTTACCCATGCAAGCTCTGGGCATGGTATTGAGGTATAGTGAGAAGAGAAGTGGACCAAGGATGGAACCCTGGGGGACACCGGATCAGATAGGACATGTATTGGAGAGGGTCCCATTAATTTTAACACGCTGAAAGCAGTCAGACAAGTAGCAGGAGCACCAGTACATGTGAAAACAGGATCTAGAAATGGGCACCACCAATAACCATCCTGTATGTATTTACCACACTAACATACTAAGAAGCCAGCAGGTTAGGCCCTATGGTCTATCAAGTCTGCTCAATAATCAGTGCCTTTCCCTTCCTTGTATTTAATGCCAGTTCTTAAAAAAGAAAAAAGAAAGAACAACTTTCATTGACACTTATGACACAAACAGCTGGTCTTTATTATACATAAATACATGACGAGTATCGATGGTTTCAATTATTTATTTAATTTCCTGTCCTTTTTATGTTTGCTTGTGCATGCGCAAGAAACATATTGTGACAGCTTGCTGGAATAGCAGGTTGTGGAAGTGTGGCTGTGTTGTGGCCAATGCTGCCACTGCTTTTTAGGGTTTGTGTGTGTGGCACCAATAAATGAGCATGCTGTCTATGACAGCAGCTCAAAAGCATGCCACCAACTTGAAACAATTTTGCCACTGCAATGAGGGAGCAACCTGTCATTGCAGGGCGTGCCTTGCCTGGTGTAATAATTCAATAAACATGGCAGTGGCTGTTGCCATCTGCCTCTCACTGTCCTGCATGAAAGTCGACATCTGGGGTGCCCAATCCCCCTGTCGGCATGCCCCCTTTCCAGTTAATTTGCCAATGGGGAGCCCAATCCCCATCAACGTGATGTCCCTGTAGGTTAATTTGTATGCCGAGGGGGTGCCCAGTCCCCCTCGGCATCATGCCCCCCACAAACACAAACACATTTTCTTTGCCAATGGGGTGCCCAATCCCTGTCAGCTTCAGTAGTCCCAAAACACCCAGGTGGCACATTGGGAGCCCACCCCAGCGTGCCAAATGTACCTGTAAAACAATAAACCTTTCTGTGAAGTTTTTCTTTTTTTTAATCTGTTAACAAGAAAATGGTCCCTCGTTGTCTGCAGTACCCCCTTTCCCAACCTGCACCACGCTCTCGCACCCCACCTCCCGCACCCCAACCCCATCCTCCGAGCCCGTGTATCGATCTTCACACGATCTTCGGTGGAGCGGGAACACGTCAGCACTCTTTAAAGCTGACCATGAACTGAAGAAATGGCAGTAAGCTGTACAATGGCATAAATGGGGGGGAGTTCAACTTAGGTGGATATCTTGGCCATTTTTGTGACTTTTGTCACCAAATTTTCAACATGGGGTTCTTGGGACTCCACCTATGAACTCAATCACTCTCATGTCACTATTCAGTCCCAAAAGGTGATTTCGCGGTCACTGCGCAGAATCACTTTTTGGGACTGATTAATGAAACAACAGTGCCACTGTGCATGAAGTGGGCTCCCAAAAAGCCTATGTTGCAAATTTGGTGAAAAAATTCCAAAAAATGACTGTGTTACAAGTGTGCACTGCACAGCTTCCACACACACTCATAACTTTGCAAATTTGCAATATTTTCACTCCAGATTTTCAACAGTGGCATTTTTTCACACCTCCTTATGAACAGTGTAGCTGTCATTTTTCACATCCTGCCCAAAATGTGTTTTCGCACATCTGGTGCACAATGGCATAGTCGCTGTGCGAAATCAATGTTCGGGACAGATTAAGAAAATCACAGTGACTGTGTTCACAAGGAGAGGTCCCAAAAAGCCCATGTTGCAAATTTGGTAAACAAATTCCAAAAGTGACTACATTACCGGCGTCCATTGTGCAGTTTCTACGCATGCTCGTAACTTCGTCAATTTTTTATATTTGTACTCCAGATTCTCAATATTTTCATTTTTCTGCACCGCCTTATGAACAATATAGCTGTCATTTTTCACATCCTGCCTGAAACATGTTTTCGCACCTGTGGTGTGGAACTCAATGGGCTCGATCGCTGTTTGAAATCAACGTTCAGGACAGATTAAGAAAATCACAGTGCCACTATTCATGAGCGGAGGTCCCAAAATGCCTATGTTGAAAATCTGGTGTAAAAAATACCCCAGATAATTGCGTTATGGGTGTATGTTGCACAGTGTCTACGCACGCTCATGACTTCACCGAAGTTTTTTGTATTTTCACTCCAAATTTTCAACATTACCATTTTTTTACACCTCCTCATGAACATTACAGCTATCATTTTTCACATCCTGTTCGAAATATGTTTTTGCACCTGTGGCACCAAATGGTGCAGTCGCTGTGCAAAATCACCTTTCAGCTAATGAACTGATAGTGTCACTGTTCATGCGGTGTGGTCATAAAAAGCCCATGTTGAAAACGCCCTACCCTGTAGGGACTGACAGGCGTCAGGGGTGTGACTTGGTATTCTCGACACTAATGCTCACTCCATTCCATCAATAGCATTAATAGTTCAGTCGCAGACTTCAGTACCAGACATGCCTGCTGGCCAAAAAAGCAAGTCTAGGCATGCTACCCATAGACATTCAGAAGCTCATCACCCCCTTTGAATGCCGCAGCACCACAAGAAGCTCCAGGAGCATGGTCTTCAAGGTTTCAAGATGTTGCACCACTCTAGGACAAAGGGTCTTTGCCCACCAGGCACCTAAATGGACTAACAACCTGCCACCAAGCCTATTTGCTATTCCAGTGCTAGGCGCCTGGTTACCAAAGCAAGTTGTGACCGTTTCCACTAAGACCTCTAGCCCCTGGCTGTTCATCAACCTAAGTATTCTGGAGCTGTCTAAACCCTTATTTCTTCCTTCCCTAAACTGTACCACCCTCCTCCCCTTCTACACCTGCATCACTGGGCACCTCTCCATCTTCTACTACTTTCCTCCCTAACTGACCCAATCTCCTCCCCTCACCTTCTACCCTTACTCCCCTCATCCTCTCTCCACCACTCCCCTTCTGCTCCCATTCCCTCTTCCCCTTCTTATACTGACATCCTGCTCTGATCCTGCACTGCCCCCTCACCATCTCACCTGACACCCTCTGTTAACACTTTTTGTTACTGGCACTGCCAGTATGCTTAGTGTAAGACTCCCTCACCTGTGATGAGGCCCACCTTCTGGACTGATTTTCAGTATATATTCTCTCTCTCTCTCTCTCCAGTTTGTCTTCTCACTATTACCCCTCTCTTCCTGAGCCAAACCCTCCCTTTGTTCACTCTCTGTCCCTGCTTTTTTTAACATTTTGTGTTGGCAAGTACCATCGTATATAGTGTTTGCTTATTTCAGTCACACATGTAACCTCTTGCCTAATTTGCTTTAATTGTTGTTGTCCTCTTATGGCCTCCCATAAGCTGTAGTTTTGTTTGTTACTGTAATAACCCTGACATGGTACCTATGTAATCAGCCTGTACGTAAAGGTTAATCTGAGATCTTAATAAATAAAATAAATAAATAAATTTAACCCCCAACCCCACTCTGCAGCCAGTGACAGGCACTGAGATGTGCTTTCGACTCTTTGGCCCCAAAGTTCACTGCATTCTCCTATACTGCACCAATTTCAGTGTGTTTCCTTATGGAATGGTGTGAGTGTAAAGCCCAAACACCCCAAGGCACACCTCAACACTTGTCAGTGTCTGCAGAGTAGGGTGAGTCGAAATGGCATGAGCGTTACAGGTGACAACCCAAAGGCACACCCCAATGCCTGTCCATCTCTGCAGGGTGGGGGTGGGATTGGCATCACTTCAATACTTCACTGCCATTCCTATTCTGCATCTGTCTAACTCCTGCACTTTCAATGCTAATATCAGCAAACAAACATTCGTCATTGACAAATGCTTGTTTGTACCTCAGGTGATGTCATTCCAGCCAGCACTTTTGACTGGTCAGCTATTTAGGCTGATATGTTTTAGCAGTTCACTTTTTTCATGGGGCTGTAACTCTCACTCTCTTTCTCTCCACCCTAATTTCTCTGGAGTATAAAATACCAGGAAACTAGCCCCTCCGCCTGCCTGTCTAACGAGCTTAGTTTAGCGTGTTGACCACATGCTGAACAGTTTTTGGCAAGGGACATTTCTGTTCTTTGGTCTCAGGAAACCCACAACATACAATACAAAATGACTCCAGACATCACATCACATCACTGTTCTCCTAGTTCAGAGGTCCGAACATTCAAACACAAATTAAGTGTTAAATGATTTATTTAAGCCAGTTCCTGGCCTCCATTCCTTTGATATGTAAGCCTGTCTGAGAGCCAGACTCATCACATAGCTTTTTAAATCTTTTCCCAGGTTTCCTCATAGAATGCTTAAAGGGCCAGTGGCTTAATTCTGAAACACAACCCATGTATACATATCATATCTGAACAGTACAAATGTACGGGGCTATCTTTTCACATCCCTCCCTCCTAATACTGAACCTGTGGGAACACACCCATTTGTACTGCAGAGTTCTCACAGTTCTGTCATTGTTCCAATATGCAAAATAGGCCATCTGCAGATCCAGACCTGTGGGTCACCTCCATATGTCATAGGCCTGTAGGGCAATACTCCATCTAAGGAATTTTCCGTTTGTTTTACCCATTTGGCCCAATCACACTAATGGGTTAAGGTCTGTCTGTACCTTATAATGTTGCTCATAAAGGTATGGTTCCAACCTTTTCAGCAACCATACCAAAGCAAGGCATTCTTTCTCTACCATGGAGTAGGCTTTTTCATGGGGAAGCAACTTCTTGTTGTGGTACACTATGGGGTGCTCTTTACCATGATTTGATATCTGACGGAGGATGGCCCCTATTCCCACACCTGAGGTGTCCGTTCACACCACAAAGGGCCTATAGTCTTGGCTGGCTAGACCTGGGGCACTATACAAAGCAGTTTTCAGTTGTGTGAAGGCCCTGTCACAGGCAGGGTTCCATTTTACCCACTTAGGCTGCTGCTTTTTTAACAGTTCAGATAAAGGAGCTGCCAGGGAACTGTAATTGGGTGCAAATATCCTACAATACCTTGTGGTCCCAAGAAAACTTTTAACTTATTTTTGGGATTCAGGCATGGGCCAGACTGCAATTGCCTCTATTTTTCTGCCTGGTTTGGTTGGAGTTGGCCCCGCCTCTTGACATGACCCAAATATGTGACCTCTGCCATGGCCACCGGACACTTCTCTACTTTGGTAGTCAGCCCTGCAGGCTGTATTCTGCCAAACATTTCCCTCAAATTGTCAGGTGTTCCTCCTAGCTATGGCTGAATATAGCTATGTCATCCAGGTAGGTGACTACAAAGTCATCCATACCCTGTAACACCTGATTCACTAACCACTGGAATGTGGCTGGGGTATTATTCATCCCAAAGGGCATGCCATTAAATTCATATAGGCTGATATGGGTGATGAAATCTGACCTTTCTCTAGCCCTATCAGTGAGCTGCACCTGCCAATAGTCTTTTGTCATGTCTAAAGTGGTTAAGTATATCACCCTTCTCAGCTTCTCTAGCATTTCATCTGTGTGGGCATTGGGTGGGCATCAGCTTTCTTGATGACATTGAGCCAATGATAGTCTGTGCAGAGCTGTGCAGTGCCATCTGGCTTGGGGACAAAGACTACAGGTGAGGCCCAGAGACTATGTGATTTTTTGATTACCCCTAGATCCAGCATTACCCCACCTCCCTCCCTCCCTCCTAATGTCTTTGAGGACTAAGATCTCGTACCATCTTTATGGGTCCTTCATCATTGGATACTTTGCAACCTAGTTTGAGATCATTAGCAAATTTTAGTAATATATTATTGCTAGTGATTTAAAGGTCCTGTTTAAATAAGGTAAAGAAGAGGGGCCTTGAACTGAACTCTGTGGGACATCACTTGTTACCATCCCTTTTGGTGAAAGATGATCATTTACTTGAACTACCTGTGACCTACCCTTAAGCCATGAAGTTATCCAATTAATTAAAGAAGGTGCTAATTTTATTATAAAAGCTTATTAAATTTGTACTGCGGCTTATTTTCTCTGTGAATCCATGTTGTGTTGAGTCAGTGGGTTCCTTCTGTTTTAGATTACTCACAGTTTTGTCTTTAATGACTCCTTGAATAATTTTACTAATGATTAAAGCAAGTCTTATAGGTCTGTAGTTTGAGGGGGTATTTTTCTTATCTTTTTTAAAAATTGAGATGACAGTAGCTTTCCTCTAGTCATTTGGGACATTACCTTCCTTAATAATTTTATTGCCTATAATAGAAATTGGTTCTGCAAATAAGTCTGCTAATTCTTTTGTAATATATGGATTTTAAAAATAATACCCCCAAAAAGCATATAAAAAAACCCTGTAATACCTTAGTCACTGCCATAATACTATACTTCCGGTCCTCATAATATTATACTTCCAGTCCAATAATACTATGCTTCCGGTCCTCGTAATGCTATTGTTGGGATCACCGACTCACCTAGTGTCCAAAGCATTCTTTTTTTTTGTTTCTTTTCTTTTTATTCCTGAGAGAAAGAAGCTGGACTGTGCACGGGAGGGGGGATGTGAGTAAGGATCAAGGAACAAGCAACATGGAACCATCCCACGAGGAATCCAGCGGTAAGACCTCGTCAGTATCTCACATCCATGTATTACAAAAAATAACAGGTTCCACTGAATCACTTGGCTGTAATTCCATCTTGAGGTTCTGGGGACATGGGAACCTCTCGAGCTTCGCTCTCAAGGTTATCTATGTCCCCACAACCTCTTGATTGAATTACTGCCTTGTAGTTCACTGGAATCTATCTATTATTCTATTTATTGTACATGGGTGTAAGCCATCCAGTCCCTGTGATTTGTTACAGTCCAGTTTCAATACTTTATTCTTTATTATTTCTGGTTGACAACAGGCAGTGCTGTCGGTAGGGGGTTGTACTAGTAATGAACTAGCTAAAGAGGGAATAGTATTGCCAGTGTAAACTGAGCTGAAATAAGTATTAAAAATGTTTGCCATATGTTCAGGGTTACTATAGATATGGCAGAAAATGACAATATTCTGGGAAATGGTGATCAATACTATATTGCTTTGACTCCTGCTGTGGTGCTCCCAAATCTTGTAAAATAAATGATATCCAGAGTCTTTTGTTTTAACATTGATTTTTTTTTATTTTCATTAACTTCACCCCTACGTTTCGCTCCTATGAGCTTGATCACGGGGCTTCATTACCATCAATTTCAAAAACAGATACACACTTTGTTAAATTATAAATTTCACTTTTTCTGAATAAAGTAAATGCATATTCATTTCAAGTATCTATCTGCGAAAGACATTTCTATGTGATGGTTCACTTTGGAACTTCAATACTCTTTCTGAAATAAATGAATAAACTGCAATATTATAATTGCTTAAACTTGAATTTAAAATGCTTTGTAACAGCAGACTGTGTCCAAATGTGACTTAAGTAAATACTTAAACTTTCCCCATATCGAGCATGCCTCAAGAAATGATCAAACGTATGTTTTTTTCACTTTCTATATCTTTGAAAATTTCTAAATTCAAAAAGACAAATTTAATGTGAGCCATTGAACTTTTAAATGCAAAATGGTATTTCTAAAACAGTTGAAACTTCCACACTAAATATTATTGCTCACCTTCTTAATTCAATATGATTATTCTTTCCATAACCTTTCCAAATTCCACAAAAGCGAGTAAAACATTTACTTTTTAAGTTTACTTTTAAACAAAGCCATAATGGCGCCTGCTTGCATAGAACGCTATAACATTATGATCTCTCTTTCGGCTGCTATGCCTCTTACGCAGCCTGTATTTCCTGCGGGAGTGACGTATCACTTCCTGAAACTCTTCTATGGATGCAAGAGCGCCAAGGTTAAATCCAACACACATCCACTCAATATTGTGGATGCACGAGTAAAGACAGGCTGCTTTTAAATGGACAAAACTGTTGTCAAACGCTAAAACATATTTAATAAAAAACTTTATGGGGAAGAAAGTGATCACCCACATAAAGCAACGAGGATGTGTAAATGTTTTGACAATCTAGTGCAAATGTTATTAATACATAATTAATTGGCATTTTGTTCCATAATACAGGAAACATATCAAACATAACAGACAATGTAATGAAGTGCCATATTCTATTACAAATCATCTTAACATTTTATAAGACAACCTGACTTGTACAAAAATATATTGTAGCTACTGCATGTATTTTATTTAAAAATAATAACAGACTGTTTCTAGATATCAGACTCATTTTATAAACCATATGGTTCACTCCAATGTTATCTCCCAATAATCAAATACAGATCCCCTAAAAATTTTTTTAATAATAGACTGACTATGAGAGGCATGGTTAATACAAGTACACTAATTATGAACAATTAGGAGTGAGTGGCAATACCTAAGTTCTCTGATTGTTCATGTATTTTTATAAACATGCCTGCCAATTACTATCCACATTCATTCCTATACTTGGATCCAAAATTTTTAAATTAAAAATCCATTTCATTTCAGCCTTATCTAGTAATTGGGTTTAATTGCCACCTCTATATGGCACTTTTACTACCTCAAGACCCCAAAACCTTAGAGACGCTCCTGTGTGTCCAGCCTCATTAAAATGTAAAGCTACTGGAGATTTTTCATTTTGGTTTCTAATATCACTTTTATGTTCCAAAATTCAAACTTTAAGAGCCCTTTCGGTTTGTTCCACATATAATTTGTCACATACACACTGCAACACATAGATCACACCCTCTGTATTGCAGTCTATATGGTCTCTGATAGGAAATTCTTCACCAAAATGTGGATGTTTAAAATGGACCTTTTTACTAGCATTATTAGACTGAACATCTGCCACATTTAGTCATCCCCGGTTGTAGGGGTCCAAGCAGTAATTGACGTTGGTTTGTGTCCTAGTGTAAAAGTTGCGAATGTACTAATTTGTCTTTTAAATTTCTAACTTTTTTAGACACAATAATTGGTCTTGGTTGTAAAGATTTAATTCTGGGAATATCCATGGATACCAAGAACCAATGTTTATTTATAATCTTTCTTATTTCTGTCATTTTATGGTTATATTTGGTGCAAATACTAATCTTTCCTGTTTCTGCTTTTTTTTTACTAAAAAGATGTTCTCGAGTCACTTTATCTATTTTATAACTTGCCTGTGTGAGAACTTTTTTTGAATATCGTCTATTATAAAATCTGTTTACCATTTCTTCTTTTTGGGTATGATAATCATATATCACCTGCCAGTTACGTTTCACTCTGACTAATTGTGCATAGGGAATACTTTTCTTTAATTTGGGCTCATGAAAACTTTTATTATGTAACAACGTATTCCTATCCATACTTTTTCTAAATAATGAAGTACTAATTCTTGATTAGCAAATCCAAAAATGGTATTGCTGTTTTATTATAATTCAATGTGAACTTAAGATTGACATCAAAATGATTGAGCATATCATTAAAGGCCAGTAATTCCTGTTCCATTCCAGTCCATAAACAAAATATGTCATCTATAAATCTTTTCCAGAACTGAATTTGATTTTTATAAACATTTTTATCACTATTAAGAACAAACTCTTCTTCAAACATAATCATATAAGCATTCGCGTAACTGGGTGCCATTGTGCTACCCATTGCTGTACCTTTATCTTGTTGGTAAAATTTCCCTTCAAATTCAAAATAATTGTTCTGTAGAACAAATAATAGGGGATAGGGAAATATTGGCAGAATTTGTAGATCTTAACTGGCTACAGGATTGGGAAATGAGAATATTGTTAAAGGAATTTCCAAGAATTCCCACTTTTTATGGTATACCTAAGATACATAAAAACATGCAGGACTCCCCAGGCAGGCCTATTGTGTCTGGGATTGATTCCCTTTTCGATCCAGTTTCTAAATATGTCAACTATTATCTACAACCTTTAATAGAAAAAAGTGTTACATATATTCAAGATTTGACTGATTTGATGAATCAATTAGAAATGATTAAAAATGAGATTGAATTGCAGAATACTTTTCTGGTTACATAGGTTGTAATAGATCTGTATACATCAATTCCACATCAAGAGGGAGTATTAAACATGGGAAAAGTATTAAATAAAAGACCAGTGAGTTCATTACCAAGGACCAGTATGATGCAGGAATTAACACTATTTGTTCTACAGAACAATTATTTTGAATTTGAAGGGAAATTTTACCAAGATAAAGGTACAGCAATGGGTAGCACAATGGCACCCAGTTACGTGAATGCCTATATGATTATGTTTGAAGAAGAGTTTGTTCTTAATAGTGATAAAATGTTTATAAAAATCAAATTCAGTTCTGGAAAAGATTTATAGATGACATATTTTGTTTATGGACTGGAACGGAACAGGAATTACTGGCCTTTAATGATATGCTCAATCATTTTGATGTCAATCTTAAGTTCACATTGAATTTTAATAAAACAGCAATACCATTTTTGGATTTGCTAATTAAGGTCATAGATTCAAGAATTAGTACTTCATTATTTAGAAAAAGTACAGATAGGAATATGTTGTTACGTAATAAAAGTTTTCATGAGCCCAAATTAAAGAAAAGTATTCCCTATGCACAATTAGTCAGAGTGAAATGTAACTGGCAGAGATATATGATTATCATACCCAAAAAGAAGAAATGGTAAACAGATTTTATAATAGACGATATTCAAAAAAAGTTCTCACACAGGCAAGTTATAAAATAGATAAAGTGACTCGAGAACAACTTTTTAGTAAAAAACAAAAGCAGAAACAGGAAAGATTAGTATTTGCCACCAAATATAACCATAAAATGACAGAAATAAGAAAGATTATAAATAAACATTGGTTCTTGGTATCCATGGATAATCCCTGAATTAAATCTTTACAACCAAGACCAATTATTGTGTCTAAAAAAGTTAGAAATTTAAAAGACAAATTAGTACATTCGCAATTTTTACACTAGGACACAAACCAACGTCAATTACTGCTTGGACCCCTACAACCAGGGATGACTAAATGTGGCAGATGTTCAGTCTGTAATAATGCTAGTAAAAATGCCCATTTTAAACATCCACATTTTGGTGAAGAATTTCCTATCAGAGACCATATAGGCTGCAATACAGAGGGTGTGATCTATGTGTTGCAGTGTGTATGTGACAAATTATATGTAGGACAAACCAAAAGGGCTCTTAAAGTTTGAATTTTGGAACATAAAAGCAATATTAGAAACCAAAATGAAAAATCTCCAGTAGCTTTACATTTTAATGAGGCTGGACACACAGGAGCGTCTCTAAGGTTTTGGGGTCTTGAGGTAGTAAAAGTGTCATATAGAGGTGGCAATTATACACAATTGCTGGATAAGGCTGAAATGAAATGGATTTTTAATTTAAAAACTTTGGATCCAAGTATAGGAATGAATGTGGATAGTAATTGGCAGGCATGTTTATAAAAATACATGAACAAATAGAGAACTTAGGTATTGGCACTCACTCCTAATTGTTCATAATTGGTGTACTTGTATTAACCATGCCTCTCATAGTCAGTCTATTATTAAAAAACATTTTAGGGGCTCTGTATTTGATTATTTGGAGATAACATTGGAGTGAACCATATGGTTTATAAAATGAGTCTGATATCTAGAAACAGTCTATTATTTTTAAATAAAATACATGCAGTAGCTACAATATACTTTTGTACAAGTCAGGTTGTCTTATAAGATGTTAAGATGATTTGTAATAGAATATGAAACTTCATTACATTGTCTGTTATGTTTGATATGTTTCCTGTATTATGGAACAAAATGCCAATTAATTATGTATTAATAACATTTGCAAAAGATTGTCAAAACATTTACACACCTTCTTTGCTTTATATGGGTGATCGCTTTCTTCCCCATAAATTTTTTTATTAAATATGTTTTAGCTTTTGACAACAGTTTTGTCCATTTAAAAGCAGCCTGTCTTTACCGCGAGCATCCACAATATTGAGTGGATATGTGTTCAATTGTTGGCAATGCTCTCGCATCCGTGGAGAGTTTCGAAGTGAATCACGCCACTCCCCATCGGGAAATACAGGCTGCTTAAGAGGCATAGTAATGAAAGAGAGATCATTAGTTATAGCATTCTATGCGAGCAGGCGCCATTATGGTTTTGTTTAAAAGTAAACTTAAAAAGTAAATGTTTTACTCGCTTTTGTGGAATTTGGAAAGGTTATGGAAAGAATAATCATATTGAATTAAGAAGGTGAGCCATAATGTTTAGTGTGGAAGTTTCAACTGTTTTAGAAATACCATTTTGCGTTTAAAAGTTCAATGGCTCACATTAAATTTGTCTTTTTGAATTTAGAAATTTTCAAAGAGATAGAAAGTGAAAAAACATACATTTGATCATTTATCGAGGTATACTCGATATGGGGAAAGTTCAAGTATTTACTTAAGTCACATTTGGACAAAGTCTGCTATTACAAAGCGTTTTAAATTCGAGTTTAAGCAATTATAATATTGCAGTTTATTCATTTATTTCAGAAAGAGTATTGAAGTTCCAAAGTGAACCATCACATAGAAATGTCTTTCGCAGGTAGATACTTAAATGAATATGCATTTACTTTATTCAGAAAAAATGAACTTTATAATTTAACAAAGTGTGTATCTGTTTTGAAATAGATGGTAATGAATCCCCGTGATCAGTCTCATAGGAGTGAAACGTAGGGGTGAAGTTAATGAAAATAAAAAGAAATCAATGTTAAAACAGAAGACTCCGGATATCATTTATTTTACATTACTATAGATATGACCATTATGATGTAATGGTCCTATCACTCTGGATGATGCCCTTTTGCTGTTTATATATGATTAGAAACCCTTCAGGTTGTCCTTTGAGTGGACTAGCAGAACATCTGTTTGCATGCATGATTTTTATGTTTGCTTGCATGCATGTGCAAGAAACATAGTGCCATCATTCGAGTTTTCAGAGGTGTGGCAACCCTCTTCCAATGCAGGCAGTGTGTTTGCAGGCACAGCCACAGTTCTCCAATGCCAGCTGGAGCTGTCTATGACAGCTCCAAAATGCAGTGGCATACAGTTGAAAGGGGGAGCTACGCTTCAGTGAGCAGCGATAAGATATCGCCTGCTCATGCGCGCTCCCCCTACACACACACACACACACACAGGCACGCATACTGCGTGCTGCCCCCCCACGCACACACTGTGTGATCAATGATCATCTCTGGTGTGAATGCCTACAACATATTTCCTGATTGGTATATTGGACATTCCTAATTCTGAAAAAAAATTTGAAGAAGAAAATTAATTTAATGACCCAGCTAAAACCAGTTTGTAACTGCTACTTAATGACATATTCCAGCATCTGAATTGGTTAAATGTATCTCTAGTAATTCACATATTTTAAAGATTTCAGTTTAAATTGATGTTTTTAAGAAAGGACTGAACACCAGGTGTATCGTGTCATTTGCATCCTCAGCTTCAGTAGTGTGCTGTAAGGCATTGCTGGCTTTTTTAACACATTACATTGTGACACATTCATTATCATGTGCTTTTGGTAAAATTAATAAAACAATATGTGCAATATGCCTGTACATTTCAGGGCAGTCTATGTACATATAATTGTTTCCTCCTGTTGGTTATTTTTATTTCATGGTGCATTTAAGAACATCGGGCACAGAAGGAAGTGTAAGGTACAGAAATAATGGTGCAAGAGACAATCCCTGCATACTTCTTAGAATTAAAACTTGAATTTACTTATAGCAGTAGGCATTTCAGGATAGGTGTCCACAACAGCGGCAGCTGAATTTAGTCAGAGCAGCAATTAAATACGTCAATGGTGATTCAGATCAGTGCTCCCTAATAAGATGCAAAACATTCAAGTCCATCTTTTATGTAGGAACAAATCCAAAAGTTCTCGATGCTTCAAACCATTGTTTGCAACTTTGATAGTGAAGCTGCAGATGAAAAGTCCCTTCCCCATTAAACCACCAATAACATTCTGATACATTTCCCCAAAGACTGCACAATGTCTTATTGAAAATCCATAGACACTCAAAATGTACTGTATTACTGGAATGCATCAATGCTTTTCAACGTAGCTGCATTTTGCTGCCGGTTTAGCATGATTGTAATAACAATTTAGAGAATATTTACTTTAATTAGTATGAAAGTAATTTTCATAATTGAGGTGCAAATGTGCCAAATAAAATGCGCATTATTTAGCTCCCTTGGTATTTTTTCTTGCTTTCTGTCAAGACTGGATAGAAATTCTGAATATCTGCAGAGGGTAGAATCACCAGAACAGGACTCAAACTCTGATAGGGGAATGTTTCCAAATTGTTCTATGGGCTTTAAAAAGCCCCTGCAAAAGGGGAGGAATGAGGGCACCTGCCAACTCTCCGTCAAGTCTATTTTTTTGTTAAAACCTTTTCACTTAAGATTATTGTAAGATTTACTCACACAAACTGCGCGTATTTATATAAAATGATGCAATCATTTTAAAAGTATTATCTGCTTTAATGTGAACTGCGTTATAAATATTCCTATGAATAATGCAGAATATATGCAGCAACCACTTTTCTAGTGAGGTATTTTGTAAAAGCAAAAATATGTATTAAAAGATTATAGTAAAATGCATATTTTATTCATTTACCCTATACAATTGTTTCTGGAGATTCTCAGTAACTGAAACTCCATGAAATAAGTAGGTCCGAAGATTTACCTCCGGATGTAGGATGTCAGGTCGAGCAGAGAGCACAAAGCAGATCTTATCAGGACATAACTTTCCCTGAGGCTTGAGAGATGGTCACTTTGGATGGCAGAAAAACTCTGCTCAAACAATATTCAGTTAAATGCACAATTGTGCTACAGTTGGCCAAGGATACATATAGAATACGGGAATGAAAATTGACTCCAACAGTATCCCACATTGCCTTTGGGCAGCCAGGCTTCTGTAAGCCTTTTTTAATAGTATTTGAGTGAATCAAACTTATTTATCCCCAATAACTCTTGAAATGTTGAAGAACAGAGCAGAACTTCTTTAGGGTTACCACATTTTAAGAAACACAATGTGCGGCATTTTATACTATACACTGTTTTTTTGCAGGACAGTATGTAACCTTGGACAATGCAACATACTTCTTTTTTCCAAAGTTCATATTGTTTCCTATCATTTCGAAGTATTTTAGATAAGATATAATTCTCTGCAACCTCCGAAGAAAAGTAAGACACTTTTAACTGCTATAAGATTAGGACATTTAGCATCATTCATGTTGTTTTGTCGGACACAGCCACCCAAACCGGGTACATCCTGAAAAAAATCATGACATGTGGTAACCCTAAACTCCTTTCACTGAACTCATTCATAGTAACACAAGTTGATTTGGAAAACATGTACTTTAGGTGAGGAGGTCGAGAGGTAGCACTAATATGTATATCATAACAAAGTTGAAATATTATCAGTACAGGAGCTTAATTTTCAAAAATATATATACATCTTAATTTCAATGCACTTAAGTTCCATAACTGTCTTCTCCCTGACAAACTCCAAAGAACTTTGGTGGGCATCTTGAAGCTCTACCTAAAGAGCCCCTGACAGCATTAGGAAAACATTTAAAAAAGTGAGATTTATATTCGGCTCTATCCCATTTTCTTTATTACATCATACATTTTCAGTAATTAAGTCACTGTTTTCTGTTACTTACAATGTTAGCATGAAAAACAAGATCCCCATCTCCTAGATTATATCTATTTTGGCTGCTTCGATGCACATGACATCACAATCCCCTGTTTATGGCATTTATCTCCACAGCAATATATTTTAATGTCATAAACAGAATAATGATGTCAGGTGCAGACAGAGATGTTTATACCAGGTTGTAAACTAGGTATCACAGCAAGGCTGGCCATAGAGAATCTATCTAACCTGCCCTTTCTATCTTTCAGCAACTCGAAATAATTGTTTGGGGGCACCCTCCCCAACATACAATTCACAAGTGCCTGCCTTGGGATTACTGGTCTAACTGGTACTTTGTATGTATCACTCACACACACTTCAGATGCAAAAAGACAGGTCAAAACCAAATGTGCAACTTCTCCAGTGTGGAAGGAGCAGCACAATAATGACTTATGTTCTGAACTTTAGAAATACCCAAAGGTCTAAAATCACTATTATACATTTACCCAAATAATCGTTAATAAGGGCAAATTATCAGGAGGCAGTATAGCACAATGGTTTAAGGCTCTGAGCTGCAAACCTGAAGACCTGGGTTTGAATGCCACAGCCCCCGCTTGCATATTGTGTGATCCTGAGTAAGTCACTTAACTTCCTTTTGCTCCCAGGCTGCACCCGTAAACAAGCTTTTTGTTTGTTTTGTTGTTGAATTTTGTTGACCTGGTAAACCAACTGAGCATAGAAGTCCCTTTTTCAGGAGGGATGCAGATGGTAAGCAACTGAAATTGAACCAGATTAAGATGTTGGTGGTATTTTTTTTTTTTAGTGAATGAGGGAAATTTGGCCAGGACACTGGGGAAATTCTCTACTCTTTTCGATAAGTGCCATGGGATCTTTAACATCCACCTGAACTACCACCAATCCAGGCAGATGGGACATCGGTTTAATGTAACTTAGTGTGTCTCTCCTGGTTTAAAAAAAAATAACATAAACATGTGTCTACAAACATTATAGAACACAAATGCAAATATTTAATGCGTAACACATGGATGACCCTGTGGTGTACTGGGTAGAGTTAAAGTGCAGGCTTTGCTGCCACAAGTTACGGGTTCAGGTCCTACCATGGTCACTCATTATGTTTGTTTGCAAGCATGTGCAAGAAACATAGTGCCATCATCCGAGTTTTCGGAGGTGTGGCAGCCCTCTTCCAATTCAGGCAGTGTGTTTGCAGGCGCGGCCGCAGTTCTCCAATGTCTGCTGGAGCTGTCTATGACAGCTCCAAAATGCAGTGGCATATAGTTGAAAGGGGGAGCTATGCTTCAGTGAGCAGCGATAAGATATTGCTTGCTCATGCACGCCCCCCTACACACACACACACACACACACACACACACAGGCATGCATATATCATGTTGCTGGCCCCCACGCACACACTGTGTAGCTGACAGGGTGCCCAATCCTCTTCAGCTGTGCTGCACTCCCCCACCAAAACAGAGTTCCTTATGCCATGCTGGGTGCCCACTCCAGCATGGCTATACATGGTATAGCTGATAGGTGCCTAACTGGCCGGCTCCACTGGTCCCCCAGAGACAGGTGCCACGGCTGAGCCCACCCCAGTGTGGCAACACATGCTATCACCGACGGGGTGCCTAACCCTGCGGCTCCACACCCCCACCAGCCATCCTTGTGCCATGCTGGGAGCCCACCCAGCGTGGCAAACATCCCAAGGCCATCCTCATTTTAAAAAACCTGAAATGCAAAAACTGTCCCTCGCTGTGTCTGCCCCACCCACGCCCACCCACTGTGCACCCCCACCTCCCCACACCCCCTCACCCCATACTACCTCCAGACTCAAGCGCTGAACATCTTCTGTGAACCGGGGAACATGTCTGCACTCTTCAAAGCTGACTGCGAACTGAGGAAATGCTGGTAAGCTGTATAATGGGATGGATTGGGTTTTTCCAACTTGGCAGCATACCTCAGGCATTTTTTGGAATTTTTGCACAAAATTTTCAACATGGGGTTTTTGGGACCCCTTCTCATGAATGCTCTCACTGTCATGGCGTTAATCAGCCTCGAAGGGTGATTTCGCAGTCACTGTATGAAATCCCCGTTTGGGACTGAGTAACAAAACGACACCACCACTGTTCATAAGATGGGCTCTCAAAAAGCCTATTTTGAAAATTTGGTGGAAAAATTCCTTAAAATGACTGTTTTACAAGCACGCATTGCGCAGTTCCTATGCACCCTCGTAAGTTCACGAATTTTCAATATTTTCACTCCAGATTTTCAACATTGCCATTTCACCACACCTCCTTATCAGCAGTACAGCTGTCATTTTTCACATCTTGCCCAAAACGTGTTTCTGCCCAGGTAGTGCACAATGGCGCAGTCGGTGTGCGAAATCAATGTATGGGACACATTAAGAAAATCATAGTGACACTGTTAATGAGCAGAGGTCTTAAAATGGTTATGTTGAAAATTTGGTGAAAAAATTCCTTAAAATGACTGTTTTACGAGCATGTCGTAAGTTTGTAAATTTTCAATATTTTCACTCCAGATTTTCAACACTGCCATTTTATTACACTTCCTTATGAGCAGTGCAGCTGTCATTTTTCATGTCTTGCCCAAAATGTATTTCCGCCCATGTAGCTCACAATGGCGCAGTTGGTGTGCGAAATCAATTTTTTGGGACACATTAAGAAAATCACAGTGACACTGCATGGGCAGAGATCTCAAAATGGTACGTTGAAGATTTGGTGAAAAAATTCCTAAAAATGTTTTACGAGTGTACGTTGCGCAGTTCCTACACACGCTCGTAAGTTTGCGAATTTTCAATATTTTCACTCCAGATTTTCCACGTTGCCATTTTATTACACTTCCTTATGAACAGTACAGCTGCCATTTTTCACATGTTGCCCAAAATGTGTTTCCACCCATGTAGCGCACAATGGTGCAGTCGGTGTGCGAAAGCAATGTTTGGGGCAGATTAAGAAAATCACAGTTACACTGTTCATGAGCAGAGGTCTTAAAATGGCTATGTTGAAAATTTGGTGACAAAAATCCATAAAATGACTGTGTTACGAGTGAGCATTGCGCAGTTTCCATGCACCCTCGTAAGTTCATGACTTTGAAGTATTTTTAGTCCAGATTTTCACCAGTGGCATTTTTCCACACTTCCTTATAAACAGTACAGCTGTCATTTTTCTCAACATGGCCGAAATGTGTTTTCACACTTTCAGCACAGAGATGCGTGGTCGCTGTGGGAAATAATTGTTCGGGACAGATAAAGAAGATCACAGTGACATTGTTCATGATCGAGGTCCCAAAATGCCTGTGTTGACAATCTGCTGTAAAAAAATTCCCAAACTAATTACATTACGTGTGTGCGTTGCACAGTTTCTATGCACGCTCGTGACCACACCAGTTTTTTAAATATTTTTACTGCAGATTTGCAACATTGCCATTTTTTACACCTCCCCATGAACACTACAGCTGTCATTTTTCACATCCTGTTTGGAATTTGTTTTTGCACCTGTGGTGCTAAATGCTGTAGTCACTGTGCTAAGCAGCTTTTGGCTAACAAACTGATAGTGCCACTGTTCATGAGGTGGGGGTCACAAAAAAAAAAACATGTTGAAAATTTGGAGTGAAAATACCAACGAATGCCTGAAGTGTTAGGGTTTCCAACCATAACGCCCCACCGTGTAGAGAATGACAGGCATCAGGGCTGTGACTTGGGATTCTTGCCTGTAATGCTCATACCATTCCACACCCTGCAGCCAGTGAGAGGCATTGAGGTATGTCTTGGACTCTTCGGCCCCAAAGTTCACCCCATTCTCCTATACCACACCCATCTCACCGTATTTCCTGATGGAATGGGATGTGCATAAGGGCCAAAGACCCCAAGGCACACCGTGACACTTGTCAGTGTCTGCAGGGTAGGGTGTGGTGAAATGGCATGGCCGTTATGCCTGACGACCCAAAGGCACACCCCAATGCCTGTCACTCTCTGCAGTGTGATGGTGGGGTTCACTTCAGTTCAGTACTTCACTGCCATTTCTATTATGCAGCTCTGTAACTTCTACACTACCAATGCCAATGCCAGCAAGCAAACATTCGGCATTGACAAATGCTTGTTTATTCTATTTTTAAGTGTGATTTTGTATTTGGTGACATTACTTGCTGTTTGTGATTTTTTTTCATAGCTGAAAAAGCCCTTTTCATTTTGGTAATTAATCTTTAAATTTTTGTTTTAAACCTTATTGACTATTTCCCCTTATTGTGATATATTTTTCTCTACAGGATGAATCCGTCTTCTAGTGTTTTGATAGTATCAACAAAAAGGGACCTGCTTCATCAGCATTTAGTTCTAATAATTTGTTAGGGAGATCTAATTTTGACATGGAACTTTTGTAAAAGAGCTTGCGTTCAAAGGTCTTTTCCAAATCACTAAATAGATAAATAAATAAAAATAAATAAATTAATAAATACATATTTTTGGGAGGTTATGTTTTGTAAAATTCCAATCAGCTATGTTATGGTTTTTAATATTGATTTACCATTAGTATAGCATTTTTTGTCGAGCTCAACATTTACAGTATTATGGTCACTGTCTGACAATGGTTCACCTTTATTTATTTAAGTTTTGTTTATTTCATTAAGGATATCAGTTAATATTATATATCTAATATGTTGCTACCCCAAGTGGCTTCTGTAACCATCTGTTGTAACCCTAGGGTATCTAAGTAATCAATAATGTTTTGGACTTGGGTACTGGTGACTTGTGATGTAGTCTAGTTGATGTTTGGTAAATTTGTCACCCACTAAAATAATATCACCTTTTTCTTGATACTAGCTATTTGGGTTAATATTTCCATGCTATACTCATTATTGCTATTCATGGTCTGTAGATAGCACACACAGTATATAAAAGTTTTTGCCAGTCATCCCTATAATGTTAAGCCATATGGATTCTGTCTCAGTACAGTCAGTGCACGCTATTTCAATCATGTGGCACTCTATTTCATCTTTTGTATAGATGGCAACACTGTCCCCTCTGCGTTCCTTTCACGGTTTACTAAACAACTGGTACCCAGGAATCTCCTGGTCCCATTTGTTGTGTTCATCCCACCATGTTTATATGATGCAAATGTTGTCCTTGTTGCCTGTTGTGACCAAAGATGATAATTTGGCCATTTTTTTCTGTGTTTAAACTGCATGCGTTTAATGACATAAGACTTACTTGCTTCTTTTGGCTTTTGTTTATTCTTGGTAATGACAATCTTGTCTGGTTGGTTTGGTATTGTCCTTCACCCCACTGCTTTGTTTAAAGTGGCTGTTACAGCTCTTACAATGCTTAACCCTAGTGTCTTGATACCCTTTCAGCTCAGGTGGAGCCCTTCCCTGCAGTACAATTCAGGCTTGTTTTGAAATGTGTCCTAATGTTTCATGAAGATGCAATTCCTTTATTTTGACCAATTTAATAGCAGTTGGTTCAAACTTTCTTCCACTGAGTTTTTTATTTGCTTTTTTAAACAGTAGCTGGCTGTGTTCT
The DNA here is from genome assembly GCA_016271365.2 of Neoceratodus forsteri. Taxonomy (NCBI): domain Eukaryota; kingdom Metazoa; phylum Chordata; order Ceratodontiformes; family Ceratodontidae; genus Neoceratodus; species Neoceratodus forsteri. Next base: position 266,129,486 of record JADMNL010000026.1, read on the forward strand.
ATTATGTGTCTCAGTACAGTTACATTGTATGATAAATCATTTGGTTACATTTCTTTCTGATGCAATATGCAATATGTTTTCCAGTAGTTTCTAACACTAAGATATTTTTACTTTTGATATTGTTCCTGGATTCCTGTATTAGGCATAATATAGTGGAATCAAGTTGATATTAGCTGAAGTAAGAATTGTTAACTAGGTTTCTGACCTTGCTATGGTTATAAGCCTGATACTTTAGTCTTTGCTGTGTAATGGGTTTCTTCAAATAAGTTTTAACAACCTTTTGCCAGCAATTTAAAGATTAGCTGTGGATTTTCTGCACAGTTTTAAATAAAAGCAATTGCTTTCATTAGATTTATTTAATCATGAGTTGAAAAGCATCTATTGAGCACTAGATATTATACATACTGGTAGTAAAAGAATAATTCGATATCTTAGAAGAAACCAATGTGAGTGTAAACCTCAATTTCACAGTGAAGAGGCAATGGGAAGCATTTCTAAAGTGGAAGCAAAGCACTGGGCAAAGTCCCTTACTGTTGTCAGACATGCACAAAGTGGTGTAATGGCACAGGTGCAGAGCAAAGTTTGCACGTGCAAAAGCTGTTCCATTATACCTCCATGTGAGTGCAGGGCAATGAAGGAACAAAGTGCATCCAAAGGCCCCTGCTGGCTAAGAAAGGAGGGACAGCCAGTAGAAAGACAGGTAAGACTTAGAACAAGCATTTGTCATTGCTGAATGTTTGCTTGCTGGCATTAGCAGTGGAAGTGCAGGAGTTAGACAGATGCAGTATAGGAATGGCAGTGAAGTATTGAACTGACACCAACTCCACCCCCACCCTGCAGAATTGGACATGCATTGATTTATGCCTTTGGGTCATCGCCCATAACGGTCATGACATTTCACCTCAGCCTACCCTGCAGACATTGACAAGTGTGGAGGTGTGTCTTGGGGTGTTCGGGATTTACAATCACCTCATTCCATAAGAAAATACGTTGAAATGGGTGCAGTATAGGAGAATGGGGTGAACTTTGGGGTCAAAGAGTCCAAGGCACACCTTGATGCCTGTCACTGGTTGCAGGGTGGGAGTGGGGGTTGGGGTGGAATGGCATGAGCATTACAGTCGACAATCCAAAGTCACACCCCTGATGCCTGTCAGTCCCTACAGGGTAGGGCGTTATGGTCAGAAACCTTAACAACCTGGGTGTTTCTTGGTATTTTTACTTCAAGTTTTCAACATGGGCTTTTTGTGACCTCACTGCATGAACAGAGACACTATCAGTTCATTAGCCGAAAGGTGATTTTGCAGAGCAACTGTGCCATTTGGTGCCACAGGTGCAAAAACCCATTTTGAACAGGATGTGAAAAATGACAGCTATACTGTTCACGAGAAGGTGTGAAAAAATGGTAATGTTGAAAATCTGGAATAAAAATATAAAACAAAATGGTGAAGTCACAAGTGTGCGTAGAAACTATGCAACACACACCTGTAATGTAATTATTTTTGGGTTTTTTTACACCAGATTTTCAATGTACTTGAGACCTCTGCTCATGAACAGTGTCACTGTGATTTTCATAATCTGTTCTGAACACTGATTTCCCCACAGTGACCGGGCTATTCTGTGCCGGAAGTGTGAAAACACATTTTGGCCAGGATGTGAAAAATGACAGCTGTAGTGTTCATAAGGAGGTGTGGAAAAATGGCAATATTGAAAATCTGGAGTGAAAATATTACAAATTCGTGAAGTTACAGGGGTGCGTAGAAACTGCACAATGCACGCTCGTAACACAGTCATTTGATAGACTTTTGTCACCAAATTTTCAACATAGGCATTTTAAGATCTCTGCTCATGAACAATGTCACTGTGACTTTCTTAATCTGTCCCAAACATTGATTTCACACACCGACCATGCCATTGTGCACTTCATGTGCGAAAACACATTTCAGGTGAGATGTGAAAAATGACAGGTGTATTGTTCATAAGGAGGTATGTTAAAATGGCAATGTTGAAAATCTGGAATGAAAATATTAAAAATTCTCAAAGTTACGAGCATGCGTAGGAAGTGCACAATGTATGCTCATAAAACAGTCATTTTTTTTGGAATTGTTTCACCAAATTTTCAACATAGGCTTTTTGAGAGCCCACCTCATGAACAGTGACATTGTCATTTGGTTAATCAGTCCTGAAAGGTGATTCTGTGCAGTGACCGAGAAATCACCTTTTGAAACCAAATAACACCATGACAGTAACTGAATTCATGAGGAGGAGTCCCAAGAACCCCATGTTGAAAATTTGGTGGCAAAAGTCACAAAAATGGCCAAGATATCCACCTAACTTGAACTCCCCCCCATTTATGCCATTATACAGCTTACCGGCATTTCTTCAGTTCGGGGTCAGATTTGAAGAGTGCAGACGTGTTCCCGGTCCACCGAAGATGATCGCACCGGGCTCTGGAGATAAGTATGGGGTGAGGGGGTGTGGGGAAGTGGGGTGCGAGATGGTGGCTACGGGTTGGGGAGGGGGCAAGAGAGTCAAGGAGGGACCATCTTCTAATTTTTACAGGAATTAAAAAAAATGTTAAAAGACACTGCAGGACTTTTGGCAAACTGGTGTGGGCTCCCAGCATGCCACCTGGATGTTTTGTGGGGGGCAATGGAATTGACGGGGATTGGGCACCCCCATCGATGATACAGTGTGCAGGGGGGAGCGCATGAGCACACTGAGGTGGACTCTAAGCATGCTACCTCACACAATAAATGTGGGGGTCCATCATGTCGACAGGGATTGGGCTACCCCGTCGGCAAATGAACTGTGGAGCGGGCATGCCAACAGGGGGATCGGGCACCCCTGTCAGCTAACTGGGACTGAGAGAGGTAGACAGCAGCTGTCCGTCGGCTTCGTGGGAACTGTGAGAGGCCGACGGAGAAGCTGCTACCATGTTTCTTTGAAATGTGACACCACACAATGCAGCTGTAATTGGCTGCTGCAGCCAGGGACCGCCCCACAAACACAGCTGATCGTGACAGGGTATTCTCTGATTGCAGCGGCCAACTTTTTTTGAGCATAGTGGCATGCTCATTAACTGCCGTTACTGAAGCAAGGTGTTTTTTGGGCATGCACAAGCGAAGACAATTACAGGAGCAAGAACTGAACAATCACCAAGGAGCAAACAAGCATTTGCTCAGGGAAAAGCTGTTTGCTCCTGGGACACACAGCTCCATAGTGGAACCATGACATGCAAATGACAACTTTGCCCATAGAAGGGGCAAAGAAGATATTTTCATGTCAGGATAGCTTCATTACAACAGGAAGAACAAACATGTGACCTCCAAACCTATGCTGGCTGAGTGCTTTGCACTGCACTGCAGCAGAAAACCATTCCTCTGCAGTGGCCGGCAGCCATCCTCTCACAGCATGTAAATTATTCAAACCTGAATGAATAAGCAATGCCATGGGTAGTAACCACTGACTGGCTGACAATGCAGACCAGTCAGTGGTTACTACCGACACCATCCCTGATTTATTCAGTTCAAATGAATCAGTGTTATGGCTTTCTTTATTACAATTACTCAGTGGCAGTATCCTTAGGGTATTACGGGGGAAGGAGGGAGCTCAGTGCCAGTGGATGTGTGTGATGGGGGGTACCAATTGAATAATATTGAGACATGAGAGCAGCCACTCAACACCAGGATTGTTTTTAGTCTGCAGTACAAGGATTGGGTAGGGGGGGCACTGGACACCAGGAATGCCATGTGCTATGTGAAACAGGGATCTGATGAGTGAGAGAGGGCCACTAGACACCAGTGATGTTGTGTACAATGTAAATGGAGATCATGTGAGGGAAAAGGGGGCCACTGGACACCGTGAATGTTTTTATGGTGTGATATATCAGTGGATCAAGTGACATGGGACACTAGAATCCATGGATGTCGAGTACTGTGTGAAACAGGGTCAGGTGCAGTGGGAAAGGGGGCTACTGGACACCAAAGGGTTAAATGTTCAATGTGGGGTGGTTGTTGAAAGGGCACACAGATCCCTTGCCTTCACCCGATGAGGGAACTCAGGTGATGATGGCAGTGTTTGCATCCTATTAAAAGTGTTTTTTTCTTATGGTAACCAGCAATGCCCCAGCAGACTAGGCATGCAAGCAAAAGACTTCCATTATCCCAAATTGCACACACTAGCACTACAATGGCATTGATCAGGTTTTCAAATGACTTGCACATTAATACAGAGCTTGGTATGTTCACCAGTGCAGTTTTCATGAATCTGACCAAGGCTTTTGACTTAGTGGACCACTTCATCCTGAAGACAAGGCTTGTGCAGGCTGCCTAGGACTCCCAGTCCCAAAATGGTTTTCTAGTTACTTATCAGGATGCCAAAAACAACAAAAATATGGAGTTTAATCTAATGCAAGTACCATTTCTCATGGAGAACCACAGGGTCCATATTGGAGCCCCAATATTTTCCCTATTTATTAATAGGCTGCCGCACAACTGTAGTAGAGCAAACATTTTGCTCTACTCAGATGATGTGGTAATCTACACTAAGAGCAAGGATGTTAAACCATTAAATAAAACTCTTTAGAGTGAACTGAAAGCACTGTATTTGTTTCAGGATTAAAGATTGGCATTAAATAAGAAAATGACAAAAACAATGCTCTTTACTACTCCATATAAGATAAGCAATACTTTAAGCCATGGAAAAGCACAAAATTAGGGGGCTCATTTTTTCACATTCTAGGTTCGTATGTGCACTAGTGCTGTGTGGAATGCAGAATTCCGCTGGCGGAATTAGTGCAGAATGACCATTTTGCTGGAGGAATTTCCACTGGAATTGTGTTTGTTCACCTGCGGAATTCTGCCTATTTGATCCACAGAATAATATTCCATGGAACAGTATTTTTTCTGCAGAAAATTATTCTGCAACAATTTTTGCAGAAAATATTGAGATCCATGGAATAACAGTTATTTTTCCTCAAAAAAACATTCTGCAACAATTGTATGCTGTGGAATTTTACCATTCCTTCTCCAGCAGAATTTGGGTAGAATTTTTAATATTCAATGGAATTCTGTTCTGCTAGAATTTGAAAATTCCACACAGCATTAATGTGCTCTTACCTAGGAGTGTAAGTAGGGAATCAGTAGTAAGGGTGTTCCAATCAGTGGAACCAAGGTCAGAATCATAAAAGCCACAGACAAAAAATTGTCTTGTTTAATAAACAACTTTATTAAGTATCAAAAAATCATTAAAAATGGCAGGTCACCCACATGAGGATCTAGAGGAATGCAGCAATAAGATGTTTGAGCCGCAGTAGCTGCGTAACTCTAGTTCAACTGAACTTTTATTCCTCACTGTAATGAGTTGCAGTGCAGGTCACAAGTGACAGCTATAAAGAATTTCAGTACATATGCAACTTAACAAGATGTACAGAGAGCATCATAACACCAAATGGCACCTTCGCTCACAGTGATTGCTGTCCACTTCCAAGTGAAGAAACATGCTAACACGTTAATACAAGTGCTAAGCCCTCTGAATATAGGGTGGAATGCATGTTGTACAAGCAACAGGTGGGAGTGCAGCATAGTACACTTGTGAAGTACTCAGTGTAGCAGTGGTGACTGTGCAGGCACAAAGGGGGCACAATGGTATAGCCCTGGGCATGGCACTGGAACAGGAGTGTCACAGTGGGGTGGCTATGGGTGGGCGGTGAGGGCACCAAGAACAGACACAGTACACAAGTGCAACAGTACAACAGCAGATGCAGCACACAGGTGCAAGAATATCAAAAAAGAACTTTAATCCTAACAACAGGCAACAGGCCATTAAAGCAGGAAAATGAAAGGGATACAGGGTGTGGTGTGGTGTGCAAAATTGGGGCAATCATGTTGCCACTGGTGGCGGAGATTGTGCTGAAGGAGGAGTATGTGCCTGCTGATGCACAGCTGGTAGATGTCTGAAGTCCTCTTCCATCCCTCCAGCCACTGAAGAATGAGGTGCTGTTGCTGTGCAAGGTGGCGGAGCAGGTCATCCCATCCCTCTGTGACTTCTGGTTGCTGGGCCTTAGCTGCACTCCATTGGACACCTACAGACAGAAAGAACAGGTACTTGGCCAACAATGCACACAGGATGGAGCAGGCTGTTGATGCCTATCATATGCAGTCTAGTCACAGGGAAGCCTCCCAGGACATGCACCAACAAGTTAAAAAGGGAACACCCCTGGTGAACAGGCTGTGTGAAGTGAAGATGGTCCTCGCCATCTGGATACCTGGACATGTGCAGCTGGAATCCATGTATGGTCTGGTATTGCTGTGTTATCATAGGGCTGATGTACAAGTGTTACTACTGTCTACAGGACAAGGGGACTGTGGGCACTGAAAGACAGGGTAGATGCACATGAAAAGACTGTGACTAAGGAAGGTGGTATATGGTTAACACTGTGCCATCCTGGAATCACACAAACCAATGCAGCTGGTAGGCCTGGTGGCAGCAGTCCAGATGTATCCCCCATCTCCAACTCTGTACCGTTTTAGATGTGGAACACCAGGGACAGTATGAGGGATCAAAACATTGCCAAGGTGCACATGCAGGGGTGGCCCCATGCTGTAGCAGGGCTTCTCAGATATGGCATGTACCCACACCAGAATGGGTATGCTGGTGGTGGTGTACAGCACATGTAGATGCAGTATCACTATAGCAGATGCCACCATGAATTGGCACATGTCAAGTAGTAGGGTGGAACACACAGACAACTTGTGGTTGTGCAAGGGGACACCAGCATACAGGCCACTCATGGTGTGCAGGACTGTCCAGTCAAGGTTCACTTTGTGTCACTAGCAAGACAGGACACAGGCACATACTTCACACAAAGCAGTGATGAACAGGCGGGGACCAGAAGCTGGCCTGGTGTAGACCTGCTAAGTGCACACCACTGCAGTGGTGCTGTATCTGACAGAGTGCTGCACACCCAGTGCACCATCAACACACCACTTGTGGATAGATTCCAAGGCTGTAATGAGCCGAAAATCCCATGGTTGCCACAGGACCCAATGGAGACCTTGGCTGGAGGCGTGTGGGGACACTAGGATGCTTGGCAATGTCTGGGAAGATTCCATAGATGATGAATCAACCACCTGGATCACCCCACCACATACTGCATGCTGCAGATGTACCACACTGCCTAAGATGGATGTGCCACCACCATCACAGAATGCTGCCACATGACCACAATGACTACATAGTGATGCTGCCTCTGCATATGTGGCACTGGGTCTTCCCCAGTTAACATTCCAGCTGCCCCAGTAGTCATCAGCATGGCATGGCCACACCACTGTGGGGACAAGGGGAATGTAGCCCCCAAAATGCCCTGCAGGTCACAGGGTGCATATGGCCATGATGGCTGCCTGTACAGCCAGCCTGCCCAGATACAATGGAGTCCCTATCCCCATGAAGGCACTGTGTCAGTTATCTTGCACCATGGCCACACCCAAAGCATATTCTCACTGGGTTCCACCTGGACCACACAGCTGTGGCCCAATGGTCCACCCCACTGTGCCTGGACCATGGGCCCCAGGTGATCTACTGAGGCACTCCACATAGTACCAGTAAAATAGGCAATAGCAGCAACCACATGAACACCCATGGTGGGCATCTGCACCACTTTGGTGGCCACTGTGGCATGGGAATACCACACAGACAGGTGACATCCACCTGCTGGAAACCACCAGACAAAAGACATGGCCATGGGGTGTGGTAACTTCAGTCAACACTGCAGTACCCACAACTGGGGTGGTGTGCACTGCACTGCAATAATCCCCATGAGTCACAATGGTGGGGGCCATGGTAAGGACACAGCAGGACTCAGCCCAGTGGCACGTATGTGCCTTGTGTGGTAGGTGCACATTGTGACACAGCCCGAGGACACTGTTGGCCCACTGCTCTATGTGCAGGGCCAGTGCTGAACACTGAATGCCCTGAGATGGCATCCCCACCTGAGGCCTGTAGTATAGGGGCCATAATCACCTAGTGGTGGACCACAACAATGGTGGTGGAATTGATCTGTGTGGCAGACAGGTCTGACCATATCCTAGCCTACCTGATGAGGCACACTTGCCTTTAATGGTTGTGAGCACATAGTGACCCAATGCCAGTGGATGCACACGGGCAGTGTGCAGCCCCATACTCCTAGTGGTAGCTCCCTGTACTTTGCACACCCTCATGGCCTGGCTATCCCACCCTTCCCACCTGGCCAAGCTGCTATGTCCCAAGACAGCAGAACACCGGCTGACCCATCATGAACCCCCAGCGCCTCAGGATCCCCAGTGCTGCATCCACCAGTCAGGCCACAGAGAATGTGTTGTGTTAGTTGCCCCATGGAAGCATGTGTGCTGTCAGCAGGCAGTAGCCCCCCCCTGCCACCTGTACATTCCTGTACATCAGGGACAGCCACTCACCAACCAGCATTGGTGTTTGGATCATGCATATCGCTGTGTAAAAGTGTCCAGCGATATCTGCACATACATGTAGGCCCAAGGGACACAACCAATACAGGATACTCACCTGTCGGCTGTCTTCCACTGTGAGTGGCATGGCCCCATCATGGCCTGTGAGCCAGTCCTGCAACACCCTCCTCTGCCAGTGATGCAGATGCTGGTGCTGTTGCTGTCAGCCTGGTTAGCAACTGAGATCTAAGTGGAGAAAAGAAGAGCTGCTGTGAGAACCTTGTTGTGCAACAGTGCACCCTATGCAAGACACACTCTAAGCATCTGTGTGTCTGAACCAAATGGAGACCTCCCACCACCTGTGGCAGTTGCAGATGGGCATGCAGAGTAGGTCCATGGCATACCCATATTGCCAGCTGTAGGAACATGCAAGGTGGAAGGGTGGGATACTCCCCATGACTATGGTCCCCCGGGGTGGTGACAGTGAGAGGGCATGGTGAGTGCTGTACTAGGCCCTGATCAGGCTGCCATGAGGTGCTGCTTAGACATGACCTGCTTGGCCCCAATCCATGCACTGTGTGCTTGGGTATTCAAGGCCTGACCATCACTACATGACAACAGTGGCATGGCCCACAGGCACTGCAGACTGGGCTGCCACAAGCTTGGGGTGTGTGCCAGCACAGCATGTAATAGATAGTGGTCCATGCATACACAGCGCACACCCCAGCAGCACCTGGACCATGCAAGGATACAGCTATGTGGTGATGGGTGGACCCATGTGCCATATAGCCCCTGGACTGGGCCTGCAGTGTGGAGCCACCAGGTTGGGCAGCCTGGCCTCAAGTGTGGCAGCTACCTTTCCAGGCTGTGGCTCACAATATGAATACATAGGATGTGTCGTCCCCTGCCAGCCCACATGTGGCACCCACAGAGTGAGACCACATGGGGCTGCTGGACCCATCCTGCTGATTCCAATGTTCCAGGGCATCATTTGTTGTGCAGATGGGCCTGCTGCATCCACAGGCAGCTCAGGTGTTAGCAGCCATACTTAGGCATAGGGTCACCCCAGTAATATGGAGTAGCTACACAGCATGTATGGCCAGCAAGGGGGTGCCAGTGCCCATGTGGAAATGTCAGAAGCAACCCATTGGGGGCCATGATGTCAGTGGGGTAGCTGAACTATCAAGCACAGTCCCTATTACCTGTCTGCCTACATGCCCATTCATGCACCAGTCACACACTACACTGCATGTACCTGGTCTGAAGACTACCCCCAGCTACCATAGCCCAGAGATCCCACAGGTGGTGCTGCTCCTATTGTTGAAGGTCATTGTATCAGTGGTAATACTGATCCCCATTGTGTACCACCCCAGTCTGCCATGTGAGGTGTCACCCCACAGAGGCCCACACTTAGCAGCACTACCTGTCTACCCCTGCCAACTCCCTCAGGAGCTGGTCATCCCTGTTGAGCACCAGTTTAACCAGGTTGGCTAGCTCAACCATGATCCAAGACTGGTCAAGCTGGACAACCATGCTTCATCACCTGGCTGAGTCAGAGTCAGTGTATCAGTAGGTAGCACACTCACTCTGAGGCCAGGAGATTAGAGGGCTGTGGGTTCAGTTTCCACATCTGGCACTTGGGATAATATCCTAATACTGACACTGAAATGCAGCATGGGGGAGGGGGGATGCTGCACTTTGGAGGTGCTGTCTTTCGAATGAGACGTTAAACCGAGGTCCCACCTGCCTGGATTGGTGGTAGTTCAGGTGGATGTTAAAGATTCCATGGCACTAATCGAAAAGAGTAGGGGGAATTTTTATTAAAACACCAAAAACATACAATTATGAAAAACGTACATCAACACTTTTACATATATCTGAACAAACTTCATTTAACCTATACCAGTAACATCTTTTCATATCTCTCTTGGTCTCTTTCCTCCAAACCTTTTACATTCCTCTTGGTATATTTTATCAATTTCATATTGAAATTTAAATAATATATCCTGCACAGTATGTTCATTCCCTTGTAAAAATCTTTGACACCTACACTGCCTTATTACCCATTTCAAAACTGCAAATTTCACATAAACCGTACTTTTGTTCAGTTTTCCCCATTCTTTAGACAATTGTCCATACATCAACAAATTATATGTCATTTTACTAAAACATCCCATCCCCCGGTAATTGGCTAATAAATCCCCAAAGGATGCAATAAATGTACACTCAAAGTAAAGATGTTGCATTGTTTCTTCTTTCACCCCACTTTCCCATTCACCGCTCATTCTTTCCTCCATTTTCTTATGCTTTCCTCTTACATTTAATTTATTATGACTACATAGCCACACTGTCTCCTTCATTTTCTAGGAATTCTTTGTTCTAATGTACATGCTAAAATGTCACTTATTTTAATCTCCTCTTCCACCTTGAACACTGGTCTTTCAAAATAATTTCCTTCCATTGTTTCTAAATACAGTTGTTTTCGATTTTTCCTAATTAAAGAGTCTATAGGTACATCCCATATAGTCAATTATTTTCTACTAATTTCCATATATTCAGGCTAGATTTTTTGTTTAACTATGTTCCCCTTTTTCCCTATATTCCTTATAAAAGGTAAACACCATTGCTGAGTAAAGATCATCCAGCTACTGCTTTCTCCCTTTATCAATGGTACTATATTTTTGTTACAAAAAAAAAAAGACTCAAAGAAAACTATTGGCTGTAACATATTCAATCATCCTTCCTTAATAGCCGTATATGTAATCCCCCTTTTAACTGGATTCAGTTTACTTCCCCAGAGCAATTGAAAGCAGAGCCCTAATAACTTAGTCTGCATATTCTGTGGAACAGGAAATATATATACCACATATAAAAATATCAGTACAATTAATGTCTTTAACAAATAAATTATTTTCCCTTTCATTATATTCCACTGTTTCCATGTCTGAACCTTCTTTTGTGCAATCTCATATTTTTTCTCCCAGTTCTGCTGAATAACTTATTTTCTTCCAAAAAGGTTCCCTAAAATTTTAATATTCCCTTGCACCACCTCTATATCCCCTTTCTGTTCTACCTCAATTCCTCCCAAAGGGTATAATTTACTTTTCTTTTTATTTATTGTAACTCCAGTATAAAGACTATTTTTATCTACTAACTTCAACATTTTTTCTCCTTCTTGTTGATTTTTTTACTGAAATAACACAACTGTCCACATAGGCACTAGTTTTCCTTAACAGTTGACCCTCCCATAACACGCTTTGTATAACACCATCATTTTCTAGATTCCTTAAAATTGGGTCCAAGCAAAAAACATATAATAAAGGGCTTAACTGGCACTCTTGCCTCACACCATTATAAATAAACATATGAATCCCCAAATGTCCATTGATCATGAGGCATATTTGTACCCCCTTATATAAGGCTTTGATCAAATTTAATAATCTATCTGGAATGTTAAACCTGCTAAAGTATCCCATATATTTGAATGTTTTATCACATCGAAGGCTGTTTCCTGATTGAACACATACAAACATCCTTTCAGTTGCTTCTCTTGTCCTTTATTCATGATCTCCCTTAAATATAGCAGATTTTGATGAATCTTCCTCCATGGTATTGCACAAGTTTGCGTGTCCAAAATTAATCTATCAGCCAATGTCCTTAAGTGATTATTAATAATCTTATCTAGTAACTCATAACCTGTTGTTAGAAGCCTAATCGGTCTCCAGTTTTTAATCTGAGTTCTGTTCCCTTTCTTATGAAGAAACACAGTTATACCTTGCCTCATACTTTCTGAGCGCTGTTCCCCATAAAACATACTATTGTATACGGCTGTCATTAAAGGGGTAAGCTGATCTATAAACACTGTATAAAATGAGTTTGGAGGGGAGATCACATGATGCAGAGTGCTGAGTAGAAGCTCCTTCAAGAAGCTCCTGCCTCCTGATCACTAAATTGTCTTCTTTGGACATCTGAATTTCCCTATTTCCTCTGCTTTTGTGATTCAGTGCTGTCTGAACACTTTGGAAATCTGGTTTGAGTGTTAGATCGGCGGATGGAGGCTTACATGAAGAAAGCCCTGCAGAAGCACACTCTCCCTGCTACTCCCGAAAAGGCCTCCAAGAAATCCAGGGCCTCGGGTAGGCCTGAGAGGTCTGATCCTCCGAGTCAATTTGGAGAGCAGGAACCTTTAATGCTCACTAGGTTTCTTGAAGAGTTTAAGCCCTTTCGTGAGTAAATGAAAGAAATGGCGATGGATCTGAAGACTGTCTCCAGAAAACTGGATGAAGTCTTGCTAACTGTCTCAACAATACAGCTCGAATAGTTTCTATGGAAAAAAAATGTTAGAAAATCTCGATCCCGATCTGGTGTCTATGTGTCAGAGGTTATCTCGTCTCGAAGCCAAGCTCGAAGATCTAGTGGGCCGCAGCCACAGAAACAACATTGTGATACTTGGGTTACCAGAGGGAGAAGAAGGCCAACATGTTGTGGCATTTGGTCACCAGCCCCTCTCCCTTTGGCCCTGTCTACATTATAGAGTGAGCTCACAGGTCCCTGCGACCTAAGCCTTCTCCGGAGGACCCCCCTCCGTCTCATAATCTGTCGGTTTTTGAACTACTTAGAGAAGCAACATTTTCTGCAGAAAGTGAGAGCTTTACAAGAGATTCACTGGGAGAACATGAAACTGAGAATTTCACAAGATTTGCCCAGCTCGATTCGCCTGAAGCGGAAAGCGTTCCATCCCATCGTCTCTAAGATAATTGCGGCAGGCCTGAAATTTAGGATGGGATACCTGGCCAGGTTACAAGTTCTAGTAAATGGATCCTGGTCCAGTTGTGATGATCCTGCAGTTGCCCTGATGAGTCTTAAATCTTATGCTACCAGATCTGTTTCGGGAACCCTGAGATGTTGTGTTTGCAAGACGAAGAGCTGCTTGGAGCTGAGAATTGAAACTTTCGTTTTTTCCTTCTTTGAGGAGCCGTTTAGTGCGAGTTAGATGGGAAACTTTTCCTGTTTTGCTTGGACTGGGGGGATCAGCGCAGGGCGCGCTTGCTAATAGCTTCCTTGGCCCCAATTGCAGAGGGCCTATGCCGGTTAAGGGCAAAGGACACTTACGGTCTCGGGATTTGTTTACGAGGGGAACAATGTTTCAAGTTTCAGTATTCTCCGCATTGTAAACGCAATAGAAAGGGGAATTCATTTTACTGAGATTTAGATTCATGTTTATTTCATCTGGATTGGAATTTAGAGCGGTCTTGGGCTTTCTCTGCAGTTCGCTTTCACTGTACTATGACCTGGAACTGGCCACTAGAGGGTGCACCAGGCATTAGTAACTCATAGGGGTGCAGCCCTCAATTCGAGGGGGATCTCTCTTAATCTTCTCGTCAAACTCGAGAGCAGGACAATTAATTCTCACAAGGAGAGCCTTGTATCTGGAGGTTGGTTACCTTTGGGAAGACACGTTTTTTCAGTCTTCCTTTCCTGAGTTGTGGTTGCTATCTCTTTCCCGATTCTTGCTCTCAGTCTATGGCAGAGGTCACTCCCCCTCACTGGGTTCATGATCTGGTTTTAGTTCCTGCATAACCGCCTCACAAGGAAAGGATGATCTCAGTTCTCACTCTCAGTTTCATTCGGGTTTCCATGGTTACCTGGGATATGTATGGTTTTCGCTGTGACCCTTTTCTAACAGGTTCCCATCATATTAACACTTTGTTATGGTGGTATTGAAAGCCCAAGACCATTCTCTCATTTTCTGGGGATAATAAGCACTGTTTTGTTTTCTCATATGAGTATAGTGGAATGTAAGATTTATCATTAGCAGAGGTGCATCATCGGGAGGTGGGAGATAAAGGAAAAGCACCAGTACTGTACTGAACGTTGCTTGCGACAGTTTAGTGGGTTGGGGTGGGTTTTGGGGTACTGTTAGAGGGTAGGGGGATGGGTAGGGGGATGGGATAGACTTAACTGTGGGGGGGTTAGGGAGGAAGAAGGGCTTTACTGCACTAACCAAGGGTGTAAGGTTGCAGGTATTATGTCTCCCCTGTGCTGAGCTGAATACATTAAGTCTAACTACCACTACTGGATGGCTAAAGAAATAACTTTTGTGACTTGGAATATTAAGGGGATCAGGAAAGAACACAAACAATATCAGGCTCTTAAACATTTAAGCTTACTATGTTCTCAGATAACTTCTACAGGAAACCCCTTTATTAGAAGCGGAAGCTTCACAGTTAAGGAGACAACAGGTGGGTCTGGTTTACTATGCCCAGGGATCTACAAATAGCTGTGGGGTCATGCTCATGATTAATAGGGGTATTCCCTTCATTTCTTCTCAGGTTATTAAAGACTCTGAGGGAAGGTTTATCCTTGTTAAAGGTACTCTCTGGTCTGTTCCATTATTACTTGGCAGTATCTATGGCCCTAACATAGATGACCCAGGATTTTTTATGAGACTTATATCTGCTATTCTCCCAATGCTTCTCATCAGGATTATTTTAGGGGGGGATTTTAATCAAGTACATGAAGTACATCAAATCTAAATCAAGTACATTTGGATAGGTCAGGTAGAGGTCTGGGAGGGGTCACTCTGGGGCAGAAGACTTTTAAAGATCTATTGGACCAATGCGGGATCTGCGATGTCTGGCACGTCTTGTATCCTGATACTAGGGAGTTTACCTTCAGGTCAATGGCGCACGGCTCGCAGTCCTGCATTGATTACATATTATGTCTCAGTTCCTATTACCTGGGGTTAAGACTTCCTTGATTCAACCCGGCCCAATCTCCGACCACTCACTAGTACTATGTAATTTGGTATTTCTTAATTTACCTAACAGGGAAACCAGCTGGAAACTTAATGAACAACTTCTCAAAGATGTCAAATACTGCAAACTTATAAGGGAGCAAATTGAATCCTTTTTTTCATTTAGCCGTTTAGATAGTGCAAAGCCGGATATTTTGTGGGGGTCCTTTAAGGCCTTCATGAGAGGGATCCTTATCAGCATGGCAGTGGGCAGGAAAAGGGCACAGGAGAAGGAACTATTATCTTTATTATCCCAAATTAGATCACTTGAAAATAATTTCTCGATTAATCCTCCTGACGAGGATAAGAGGAAACTTTTTAGTGTTGAAAGATAGATATTTGGAGCTACTCCGAGACAAAGCAGAATTAGCTATTATTCGTACAAGAGCTAGCTACACTGACCAGGGAGAAAAGGTGGGACGCCTACTGGCACTGCATATTAAGCAACAAGAATCAGTGAGATTTATCCCTCCTATCAGGGCAATGGCTGATGGATCCTTGAAAGTATCTCCCACTGAAATAGTCCAAGAATTCGCCCATTACTATACAAATTTGTAAAGTGACATTGAGCATCCCCCTTGCCCTGGGAGTATGGAGAGCTATCCGAAGGACTCCCACTTGCCCTCTCTCTCTGACTGACATAAGAATTTCCTGGTTACTCCTGTTTCTCAGGAAGAAATTGCCGAGGTTATCAGCGAATTGCCAGCAGACAAGGTCCCAGGCCCTGATGGTTTTTTCTCCTTATTTTACAAAGTTTTTTGGGACCTTTTATTACCAGTACTTTCCCATTTATTTCAACATATTTTAGCTGGGGTGGAGGCCGATTCTCACCTTTTTGAGGCCTTGATTGTTCTTCTCCCCAAACCAGACAAAGATCCTGAGCTTGTTTAGAGTTACAGACCTATCTCACTTTTAAATCAAGATATTAAAATTCTCTCAAAGATATTAGCTAATAGGTTAACAGTAGTTCTTCCTGAGTTTATAGGTACAAACCAGGTAGGATTTATGAAAGAGCGTTCATCTTCTGACCACTTGCATACCTTATCACATGTCTTCTCTGCTACCAGGGATGCCGAGTTCCCTGCAGGACTGGACTCCCTGGATGCTGAGAAGGCATTTGATCTAGTGAACTGGAACTTTCTGTTCTGAGTTCTGGAAGCTTTTCAATTTCCTTCTCTGTTTATTTCCTGGATTGCCACACTTTATAAAAACCCTACTGCAAGGATCTCTGCGAATGGGGCTTTTTCTAATCCCTTTTCACTCTATTCAGGAACTAGGCAGGGATGTCCCTTATCTCCTTTGTTATTTAACTTATATTTGGAACCTCTCATCCAAAATATCCTCAATAATGTTTCTATACAGGGTATTAGAGTTGGGCGGCATGAAATCAAAGTCACTGCATACGCGGATGACTTGCTGATACACTTATCTCACCCTGTATCCTCTGTTCCAGCTTTGCGAAGGGAAATAGCAAGATTTAGTGACCTGTCCAATTACAAACTGAATGCTGGCAAATCCTTATTTTTCCCATTAAATCATAAAGTTTTCAAAAATGACATTAGTCCATTAGGTTTATGCTGGACTTCCAGGTCATTTAAATATTTGGGTATTAAGCTTTCTCGTAACCCTCCAACATGGTTTAAGGAAAACCTGGATTCCCTCTCGCAGTTGGTAGCTCACAACCTTGAGAGGTGGTCCTAACTTCCCATTTCATTATGGGGCCAGATCAACACGATTAAGATGAACATATTTCCTAGAATTTTCTATCCATTATCGCTTCTCAACACTGTTATTCCTTTATTCCAGTTTAAAAAGATACATGGCATTTTCACCAGATTTATCTGGGCCGACAGATATCCTTGGTTGGCTTATCATAAGCTGGCAGCCCCAAAACTGGAGGGGGGTTTACGAATTCCCCATCTGGCTATATATTACTGGGCTAGTCACTTAGCAAAATGTCTGAGATGGGTGTCCCCCGGCCCAGAAAAAGAGCAACCGGTTTAGCTTAGAATTGAACTGGATGCAATCAAGTCCAAGAATCTGGACCCCCTTACATTATTTTTTCTTAAATTCCCCTAGGTGCGTATGACAGAGGAGTGTCCCATAATATTGACTTCTTTAAAGGTTTACTCACAAATGTGTTCATTTTTGCAATATTCTCCTCACCGGGACCTGGCCCAATCTATCTGGAATTCCCCTTCTTTCACTATTAACAAGAACCAGATTTCCCGTCAATGGTTGTCCTAATTGGGAGATGGGAAGCTTCTTTCTCTTACAGATAAAGAGGGGCATTGGTTATCAGTAGGAGATATTATTAAGAAATTTCTCATTCCGGTTTCTTCTCATTTCAAAGTTATACAATTAAGGTATTTACCTGTAATTAATTTCGGTAATACTCCTCCCTCCCAGATCATCACTTCCCTGATACCTGAGGTTTCCTCACTTTCTGGATCTTCAGGTGTAATATCTAAACTATATCAGATTTTGTTTCACAAAAAATATGGGGGTTCCTTTGGACCTACAAGATTCTGGAATAATCTCTTCCCTCAACACTATTTGGATTGGCAATCTCTGTGGAGATCATGTCATAAACATATTTCTCAAGATAGACTGCGTCTCATGCAATATCATATTCTACATGATTTGTACTACACCCGGTTAAATTACAGAAGTGGGGTTATCTGAATTCTAATATATGCAATAAATGTTTGCAGGAAGAAGGAACACTTCTCCACATGTTTTGGTCCTGTCCTAAAATCTCCCCCTTATGGGATTCAATTAAGACTTCCCTGGATCCTCTGCTGGGCCTTCAGGAGTACTTTACTCCCGAGATTTGTCTGTTAGGGGACTTATCCTCTATTAGAGTTAAAGTAAGAAAGTTTCACATCTCCATGATTGCCTTATCAGCTAAGAAGCTCATTTTACACCACTGGAAAGATAAGTCCTCTCCATCTGTCCAGAAATGGGTAAAAGAAATTGTGTCCAATCTGCATACAGAAAAAGCGACTGCCAGCCTTCACAATAGACTGGCAGTTTATACCAAAATCTGGGATCCCCTTCACTCTGTAATTTCTCTGGCTCAGGTCTAAGTATATCTCAGGCTACACTGTCATGTAAGACCTTAAGTAAAGTGCTTGGCATTTGAGGGGTATTAGGTTGGGTTACTGCAGTAAGGGGAGGGAAGGGTGGGTCAGGCAGTTATCCCTTTACATTGTATAGGATTGTCAATGTCATTGTCACTTGTACTGCCTTTTACTGTGGAAAATGTATCAATAAACTTTAAACTGAAAAAAAATAAATAAAATGAGTTTGGAATACCATCTATTACTAGTGAAGTATTTTTAGTTAATGTTTTAACTGCTTCTCTTACCTCCTCTTCTACAATTTCTTTATTTTTATTATTATTTTTTTTTTACTTGCCCGGTTCCCACGGCTTTCAGAGGAGGCTTCATACCTCCTCCTACTCCGTCCACCAGTGCAATCCCCCTAAGGCACCCCATCCCTGGTTTTCATCTTGCTCGTAGGGCTGGGGTATTTTTATTTTTTGCCAGATTTTTCTCCCAACCTCTAGGATGCCAGCACGAAGGACATAAGTCCAGACTAGGCAACGTGCTGATGCATGCCATCAGTCAAGCGCCTAACAGCGTCTCCCCTCCCCAACTCCATGAAGCAGAGCTGCTAATGCCCTGAAAGCCTGTCCTTCCACCAGCTTCAGGGGCGTCAGGTGCATACAGCACCACCCGGTATCCCACCTCCGAAGGAGGAGAGCATCCATTGGGACACTCAATCCTACTTCACCCTGCCGATCCCCAGCAACCTGAGTCCGTTCCCGAACCCGGGTCGTGGGCGCAGCGCAAGGTGTGGCATCAAGCACTACAATTTCTTTATTAATTGCCTTTGCTGCCTCTGTTCCTAATTTAGGCAATTTCAATTCTGTAAAAAACTCTGGATTTTCCTGACCTTTAGGTTTTTGGTATTTTTGTTTTAAAAATTCCTGCACTGTACACTTAATGTTCCCAATGTCAGAAAAGGATTTGCCTTTATCATCCTTTAATTCATATATTACCCTTTCTTTTACTCTGCCTTTATCACTATCAGATGGGTTTGTCTGATATTTTGACCCTTGTGTTCCACTTTTCTGCTCCATGATTAATGACTTTATTCTATTGTATTGATATTTTTTCATTTCTTCTTTAATGTCTTCAATTTGTTGTGTTTCCTTTACCTTGTATTTAGCTTGTCTAGTCATTAATTTATATAATTTTGCCCTTAGACTTAGGTATTTTCCATAATTCCGGTCTTTTACTCTATGTTCTTCTTCAATCATCATTTGTTTAATATAATGTTTTGTATCCTCCCACCATTCAGATATATCATCATATATTTCCATAACAGTTTCCCTTACCTTTAATAAATCTATAATCCTGTCTTTACATTTTTCCTCCTGTAATTTCTACACATTCATCCTCCAATATCCTTTTCCAAAAACATCCTTTTTCCCAGATCTAGTATAATTTCCACTGCCATATGATCTGAGGTTTCTATCAGATTATTCCATATGCTTTTTATTACAGACTTTTTGGAAACCATCCAAAAGTCTATCCTTGTAGACTGAGTCCCCCTAAAATACATATGCTCCCCCTTTTTTCCCCATAATTTTATATGCATCTTCCATGTCTGCTTTTTCCAGAATTTTCTTTAACATATTGTATCACAAAAATTTTTCGGTGAAACTCTCCCCCAATCTGCTTTAGACAGACCACAATTAAAGTCCCCTTCCTATAACACCAGTCTTGCAGTATGTAAGTAAGGCTCTATACTTCCCATTAATTTATTTCTCTCTATTTCAACCTGAGGATTACATAAGGCTATTAATCTTATCGAAGTCTTTTTAATTATACAGTCAACTAAAAAAAGCCCTACCTGGAACTAAATCCACTAATTTTAAAATTTTAACCTGCTGTGTGGTAAAGGCTACCCCCACCCCTGAATACCAATCCTCCCCATAGACCATAAGGAACGTCCCCAAACCCATTCTTTCTGTGCCTGCTGAATTCTTCTATTGTGCTAACCCTTGTATCTTGAAACAATATAATATCACTTTTAATGTCACTTAATATTTTAAAGATGGTTAATCTTTTACTCCTATGCTTGATACTGTTAACATTGCATATTGAGCATTTTAAGCAGTCCATTATTGAAATTTTGTGTTAATGCCTCATCTTGTATCTTTTGATTTTTTCTGTTTTTTGGATGCCTTAGTGTCCATGGTTTCTCCATCTTCATTCTGTGAAGAATTTGGGCTAGATTTATTAGAGTCCTCATCCAATGTGGTCCATTCTTTGTCTTGCAATAGGGTATATCTGTTAGTTAGTTGAACCCCTTCTCTATCTTTTTCATACACAATATTTGTCTTTGTCTGTCCTTGATGTCTGTTTTCTGATCTTGCGACCATGGTGAACTTACTTTGAACTGATTCTTTGCGTTGTGTTTGAATAGTTCCCTCCTTTTGATTTTCCATTTTTGCTCCAGCCTTGCCCTTTGACATATGGGAAGTTTCCAGTTCTGTTTTTCCTGTTCCATTCAGTTGGCCCATTCTTTCTTCATTTAGGGCCTCAAGTGTTACTTTATCTTGTTGACCTTTTTCTTTCTGTGCCACCACCAAGTATATATCTTGCTCTGCTCTTTCGCCAGGATCAGGGCTATTGTGTGACGCCCATGGGCATTGCAAAAACACATGCTCTTCCTCCTCACACAAGCTACAGCTAACTTTGTTCTTGCAGTCCACAACAAAGTGCCTCACTTTACCACACAGACCACATTTAACCTTTTCACAGGCGTTGCTCAAATGACCTCTTTCTCCACACTTATAACAAGCGCGTGGCTGCCCCACATAAAAAACTATTCCTCTGTCCTGTCCCAGAAAAAAACAGTTAGGCAAATGTTGTGTTTCTCCTTCAACCTGTTTTAATGTGATCTTATACTTCCAGCCTCCTGTCCATATGTTCTCTTCATCTAATATGGGTTCTGGTGGTCCATGTACAGTGCACCCCTGTTTAATCCAAAAGTTAATATCCATAACGTTGACTCCTTCATTCCTGAACAGAACTGTGAATATTTTAAAGGCTGGTTTGGTTAGTGGAATGGCAATCAAATCTTTCCATAGTCCTGTCATTTTAAGCTGGTGATATAGCTTCCAAAATCTATCCAATCCACCTGGATTTTTAAAACTCACATTGTATTCTGTGTTCCCTGGAACATGAATGACAGCATAAATCTCATATGGATAGAACTTCATGCTCTCCTTCAAAAGGCATCTGTCAATGAATATTTTATCTGGGGCCTCTACTGTGGGCCTTTTAAGTTTTAATCTAACCACATTTCTGTGTTTAGCCTGTTGGGGTTTGTTTTCATTGGGAAATAACCTCTCTCTCTCGGATTCCCTCCCCATGTTCTTTCTGTTTGTTCTTTTGCACTTTCCCCAGCTTTTTTGTACAACTGTATAGTTTTTTGTTCAAGCTTCATAGATGTCTCCTCACTTATACTAAGTTTGCTTTCTATCTCTATTTCTTTCGTGTCCTCTTCATTGGTATCCTTATTTTGCTCTTTTCCACCTATTTCTTGCTCCTCAACCATTTCCACTGCCTCCTTGCTGACATCTTGCTTCATTCGACTTATTCCCGATGTGCTGGGCCTATTAGGATCCCAACCTGTCCCATCCTCTTTTCTTTTCCACATTGCTTATAACAATGCCTCCTTTACCCATTCTGGGGTATCCTTAAAGTCAAAGAATACTTTCCCTTCTGATTCATCCTCTGTCACTTCCTTACATTTTTCTTTTTTTTGGGAGCCCCCAAGTTTTACTATCACAGTATTTGATTTAACTTTTAATTCTTTTTCCTTTTCTGTACAATGTTGCTTGCTTTCTACCGCCCTACTTAGGCTGAGCTATTTCCGACTCCCCTTGGCCTTCCCTTTTAGGGCTTCACTATCAGCTAAGCATTTTCCAGCTAGCAAGGGTGCAGTTCCCTTTGATGCTACTGCATCAATCACACTGTGCTGCTTTTGACAGGCTTGCAGCCTGCTACCTTTGCTACTCTTTTCTTGCTCAGCCTTTTCTGCACGCCTGCTTAAATCTTTAATTTTTTTCTCTGTCACAAATTTTCCTGCATGTTTCTTCTGTACAATAATAGTACTCACAACTTTCTGCTGCTCTACATCCTCCATCTCCACAGAGGACATATTCAGACTCGTTGCATCTCCAACATCTTCCATTTTACTTTCCCCGCGTTCCTCATCTGCTTCATTCATTCACTCATCCTACTCCATGGCCTCCAGTGGAAATCAAGGCTGGAGAGGAAACCCTCTCTCCAGTCTCCCACACGACCTCACTCAGAAAATCCAACAAAGACACTGCCACATCAGCACTTCCTCATCTTCTGTTGTCTGGCTCCAAACTGAGCTCCTCCGCTCTGCAGGAAGTCAAGCCCCCTGCTGGCAGAGTAGGGGAAATTTTTATTAGATAACCAAAAATGGAATACAATAAGAAAACACTAATCAGAAAGACAGGCAGAACAAAAAATCATGACATATACAGTGTTCTTGTAAGAAACTAAATATATACACTTAATGACAAGCAAAAACATAAATAGAATCATAAACAGACCAAATACAATAACAAAGATTGAAAATAATACTGACAATCATCAGCTATCCACATTACCCATAAAATATACAAACTAACCCACCCACCCGACATTATGCCATAGACGTTGTCCCACTTCAGACCCCAAGGTATGAAACTCATACTCATATTATTTATCTAGGTCACTCTGGATTTGGAAGAAAATTTCCTGCAACTGAACAGTTTTATTCTGAAGACAGCACAAACATCTCGCTTGCCATATAGCCCATTTAATACATGCCAGAAACACAAAAACTGTACTCTGATTCCATTTATGCCATTCTTTTGGAATTTGTCCTAAAATTAAGATATCATATGTCATAGATTGTAAAACAGGCTCACTCCACCAATTATCCAGTACAGTCCAGAATCCCTGCACATGAATGCAGTCAAAATATAGGCGTTGTATAGATTCCAGACACCCCTGACAGGATGGCTCATAACAGTATCTATCTCCCAACTGTTTGTGTTTCTGATTATTTTTCACATTAAGCTTCTGACGTCCACAGAGCCAGATCATAGCTTGCATCTTTTTTGGAATTTTAGGCTCAGTAATACTGGCAAGCAATAATTCACTTTTCACAGTATCAGGGACCAAAAACAGGGGATCTTCAAGATAACAACAGTCAACAATACATTTATAGAATGATTTTTTTTCTCATGTGAAATAAACCAAAGAAGCTCAATCTTCCACATTTTAATGTGTTTAAGTGTTATTCTAACATAAATAGGGAGTAACTTTTCTGATGAGTGCCATTTACCCCTACCCCAGGCCGTCAAGAATTCTTTTCCCCATAATCTCATGCACAGAGAACCCATATCCTCAGTAGCTAATAACATTGGTTGAATAGTACTATAAAAGAAATTACCAAAAAAATACACTAAAGGTTGGACCATATTAAGACCTCCAGATTTCCAGGATCTGTAGGTATGGTCCTGTTTCACTGAGTTCAGCCTGCTTCCCCATAAAAATGAGAAGAAAAGGCCCATAATTTTAGTATGCATACTATAAGGGAGAGGGAACACATGTGACACATATAGAAAAATCGGGGTTATATATGTCCGAAGAAGAAATACCCTTTTCTTCCATGACATCTTCCAAGATCATCATCTAGCAACTTTCTGTTGGGCTAAATCAAAAACCATATCTCAATTACATTGTAAAGCAGTTGATGTATCATAATATATACCGAATAACTTTACATTATCTGTAACAATCGGTATGACAAAAGATTCTGGAACCAAAGCCAAGCCTAAAACCAACATCCGACTCTTTGTAGGATTAATCCTTATACCTGTATAGGGCTGTAACTCCTGGAGGACTTGAAGAACTCTTTTCCCTGAATCCAAATTCACCACAGTAAAGATACAATCATCTGCATATGCGAGCACTTTTTGGAAGGTACAACCCTCTGTAGTAGTAATAGGTAGCACCTGAGGATCTACATCTATCAGTTTTAAAATAGGGTCAAGACCAAAAACAAACAACAAAGTACTTAAAAGACACCCCTGTTGCACCCCAATTTTAAGGTTGAAAGGAATGCCCATATGTCCATTTACTAAGGGAGTAATTGTGCCACAGAATACATAGCTGTCAACAAGTAAAGTAAAGATTCTGGAATACCATAAAATTTTAAAACAGCTCAGATATGTTCATGTCAGATAGCATCAAATGCTGTTTCCTGATCCAGAGACAAAAGATAACCAGACAAAGTATTAGACAAGCCTTGCTCAACCAGTTCCCTTAAATAATTCAGATTATGCACAATATTTCTGCCAGGAACTGCACATGTTTGGGTCAAAATAAGCAAACTCCTTGCCACCTTTGAAAGCCTATTTGTTAAAATAGTGGC
The DNA here is from genome assembly GCA_016271365.2 of Neoceratodus forsteri. Taxonomy (NCBI): domain Eukaryota; kingdom Metazoa; phylum Chordata; order Ceratodontiformes; family Ceratodontidae; genus Neoceratodus; species Neoceratodus forsteri. The sequence continues at coordinate 266,154,257 of JADMNL010000026.1, forward strand.
CAAAATCTTATAATCTGAGGTCACTAGGCTGATAGGTCTCCAGTTTTTCAACTGTTTTGAATCCCCTTTTTTTATAGTGAAATATCATTATCCCATTACACATATTGGGTGTGAGTCTATTTTCTGACCAGATGGATGCAAAAAGAACACGCAACCATGGAAGCACACTATCTGAGTTAACTTTATAAAATTCATTGGGAATACCATCAATGCCTGGGGTAGTATGAGTTGACAATTTATTTATAGCTAATTTGATTTCATCATCAGTAATAGGGGCTACCAAATCCTCTATTTCTTCAGGTAATAAATGTGGAATAACTAAATTTTGGAAAAATGAACTAGGCAAGGCTGGGGAGACATCCTGAAATGTAGATCTAACATGGGTTTGTACAACTCAACAAATGCCCCTGACATCCTGCACCACTGTGCCATCACTATCTTGTAAAGCAGTCATTCCAAAATGTTCTGAACCCTGTAATGGAAGATCATAGGGGTTTACTTGCTGCCCAGTACCTTTAACCAAGTATTTTTGCTGGTAGAAACATATTTCTTCTTTGATTTTTAGAAAATTATACATTTTAAGTTTAACGTCCTGAAGTTTGGTTAAAGTCATATCATCTGAAGCAGACACCTGGGTCAGTAGTTTCATATACTGTGCTCTATAACCCAAATATGTTAATAAAGGTTTCTGGCTTTACAGTTTGAAATTTGAAGAAATAATAATTTCAAATCCAACTTGGTATCCTCCCACCATTCAATAGGGCTATCATATAAAAACAAATATTAGCCCGAGCAGCAAGTAGAGCTTTCACCTGATCTGTAGACATAGCATCATGCAACTGTTCAACATTTAATTTCCAATAGGCACAACTCATAGCAAATTTTTGATACGGACCTATCCGAATTTTGACCACCATATAATCTGAAGTTTCCATAGGTAATATCATTACCTCTGAACAAGTAAGCCTCCTGGATAAAAAACAAAAATCTATTTAAGAAGACAGAACCCCATTAAAATAAGTATGCTGAGGGGAAATTTTTAGAATATCATATACATCCACAAGATTATTGTTTGCAAGTACCTCACAAAGCATATTTGTATCACAAAAAATCTTCTGCGTTTTCCGTCCCCAATCCCTTGAGGCTAGGCCACAATTAAAAATCACCCCCGACCACAACACTAGTTTCAAAGTATGTAAGCACGGGGAAATCCTCTTAAACAAAGCTGCCCTATCTGCCTTCTGTTGGGGAGCATATATATTAATTATACGATATGCACAATTAGAAAAGACAATATCAGCCATCATGGCTCTACCTGGCAAAATATCAAGAACTTTCAAAATTTTAACATCTATACCAGCAAACAAAATACCCAACTCATCACACGTATCTTCCTCCAAGGACCACAAAGAAACACACCATCTCCGATCTCTTTCTGCCTCTTTCAATTGCAGTAATGAATGTACCCTAGTATCCTGAAGTAACATAATATTACCACGGCATTCTCATAAACTAGCAAAGGTAACCTGTCTTCTACGAGAAGATTTAATACTATTCACATTAATGGTGAGAAGAACAACACCCTTATCCATGTGAAACATATGAGAAATGAGAAAGGACTAGAGGGGGAAAAAATTGACCAGAAAATACAAAAAATGAACACTTCATTTCCTTTTCTTTCTCTTTTTGGGCTTAGGTTTATCACGAACTGCCACATCCAGGACTGTCTCAGCATGTGAGGGGCCACCGAAGAGATGTCTGATTCCAAACCATCCTCTTCTTCATCCTGTTCTAATAAAAGTGCATAAGTATTTTGTAAGGGGAGTGAATCTGATTCAATTAAGTTATCCAATTTGGCTTTACTGGACTTAGATCGAGTCACCCGATGAAAGACGCCTCCTGTTGTATATCTGGAGGAGGCATACTAGACATTTCCACAGACATCGTGGGAGCATTAAGTGTACCCAAGTCCATTTCATGTATAGTGGCATCTTCTACTGTTGAAGTCACAGGTACTGACATCCTGTGCAGAGAGAACTGAATCTTGTATCATCTCTGGCACTGGGACCATATCCAAAAGGACAGGCTCTGAAGGGGCTGAAGAGGCCTCCAGTGAAGCCATAGGCTGTGGAGGAGGGAACAAGGGGATGGCCTGGGGGTGGGTAAGCAGGTCATGTATTTTTTGACTTTCTTTCTGGGCTGTTGCCACACAGACATTTTGTTCTGCTTGAATGGCTGGGTCTGTATTATTATGAGAAGCTCAGGAACATGTCCGAAATGCATGGCCAAATTCGTCACATAGGTTACATTTTGGAGGATTCCTACAATGCGCACCTACATATCCCAAATCTCCACAGAGTCCACACTTCTGCTGGTCACAGACATTACTAAGATGGCCTAATGCACCGCACTTGTAGCAGGCCCGTGGCTGCCCCGGGTAGAATATCACCCCCCATCCCTCCCTATGAAAAAACAGTTGGGTAAATGTTTAGTTAAACCATTCTCCAACCTTAAATCCACTAGAAATCTCCAGCCCCCAGTCCAAAGACTTTCTTCATCCAGAATAGGTTCTGGTTGTCCCTTAACAACACAATGCTGCTGCAGCCAGTAGGTGATGTCTGCTACATTAACCACCTCATTACGGAATAGTACAGTGATTTTCTTCGAGACTGGTTTTGTTAAGGGAATCGCTATAAAGGAATTACACAAAGGAGTATGCTTAAGGAGCTGGAATTGTTTCCAGAACCTATCTAGACCAGCAGAATGCTTAAAACTGACATCAAATACAGAATCCCCAGGCATATGGATCAGCGCATAAATCTCATAAGCATAGAATTTCATACTTCCTTTCAGCAATTCTCGTTCAACAAACCATCTATTGGGGACCTCAGACAAAGGGCCCATGTATTTTAAATGCACCGCATTATTTTTTTTAAATTCAAAATTTGTATTGAAATCATCAACACCATAACAACATACATACAAAAAAGATTTTGTTCCTTCATAACAATTGACATAGATTAGAACCGTAAACAGTTTTCTCCCCAAAAAAAAAAAAACACACACCAGCCCCCTTCCCCCACCTACCCCAGTACTTAATATCTTCAAGGAAGATCTGCTCACCCACCATCGCTTGCGTGCATTTTACTAGATCCGACTTCACCTGAGGAAGGTATAACGTCTGAAAACGACAATGCACCGCATTATGCCTTGCCACAGGCTCTGATGAAAGTCCAAAAGTAGCAGGAAATAATTGTTCCTTAATTCCAGCATGCCAAACAGAAGGAGCAATATCCTGTGCAGGTGCAGTCTCCAAAGGGACTTGTACTGGGACAGTAGATGATGACTGTTGTTCAATATTCTGAGAACCCCCTAGGAGTGATGTGGATAAAGGGGGGGGGGCAGGTGACGAAGCTTCTCCCTCCAAACATTTTATATTATCCAGGAGGGTATCCAAAGCCAGAACTGAAGGGGACTGAGGCTGTACAACAGGGGAGCCTTGTCCCAGAGGAATAGAAGTGCTGGGAAGTGAGACATGCTCAGAGTCAGATACCAGCAAGTCAGAAGGCAATGATGCAATATTCGCATCCCACCGCTTCCCATCTGGAGATTTCACCCACTCTGCAGCCTCCAATGCTTGGGAAACCAAAGCTGCTGGGGCCAAGACCTCACCATCAGGGAGATCACAGTTTGTGGGATCCTGCAAGGGAGAAGCGGTTGGCCTGACAGCAGGAGAAACATCAGAATGATCCTGTCCCAAATTGCGTAAATCAACATCATTTAGGGGTATTGCACAAACAGTTCCAGACAAGGGGGAACCCGAAGTAGCAGTCAGGGGAGAAGGTAGGCCGTCCCTTCCATTAGACTGCCGAAGAGACCCTTGCGAAGAACATAGTTCTCTGTGTGCACAAGATGGCACCGTAACCGAGATAACAGATCCAGCTTTACTCACTGATTGTCCCTGTGGAACCGGGGAGGATATCACCTCTGCAGCCGTATCAGGCAATGCATCTGTAAGCTTTTTGGGAATTTCAACCGGCGCCCGATCCTCGTCCAGGGGAAGCCGTGCCACTTCCTGTTCCTGCACCTCCATACAAGTCTCCCATGCACAATCCAAGTCCTGTAACAATCGGTTCCGAAGAGCAAGAAACTGATGCTCTTCCAAAGCAAGCTGTTGCTGAATCAAGTCTACTTTATTGGCTCCATCCATTTCTATGGGCTCCGACAGAGTATCGGTAAGACCCATGTGTGCACTAGCCTGGATCATTGCAGCATTGAATTCCCCTGCCATAGATTCCTCCAATGCCATATCGATAACTGGTAGCAGAAGGTGGGCCAAGGAGGTGATCAGCACCTTTGACTCTCACACGTCCACACTCCTCGGTATCTTAATGCACACTGAACACATTGCTCAGAATCACAGCGCCCTCTACCGAAAAGAGTAGGGGAATTTCCCCAGTGTCCTGGCCAAATTTCCCCTATTCACTGGAAATACCACAAACAACTTAATCTGGTTCAGTCTCAGTTGGCATTCATCTGTGGGGGATTGTGAAGTGAGGAGGGGCAGCTGCAAAGCAGGGTGCTAGCTGCACACTCAAAGCAGACTTGATAGACCATGTTGCCTGTATCTGCTGGTAAGTAAGTAAGAGATGTTCCAGTTCATTATTGTCCTGAAGGGGTTCTGGGCTACAGGCACTCACCCCAAGGCACAGTTTGATCCTCTTCTCCCAGAAGCCCCCCTGATGACCCCTGTGGCCTTGACTATCAAGAAGGATTGCTTCCTCTCTCTCTTTCTATCCTAGAAGCTTTTTTTTTCTAAAATTCAGTAGTTAGTAGTTGAGCAGTCTTACTAAAATGAGGCACCAGTCTGACAAAACCTTTTCCCTTAAAATGTTATACCACGTAAATTAGACCCAGGCAGAATTGATGAGAAAATCATAAAAAGTTTACTTAAAGAAAGAAAACACGTTAAAATATTCTGCACAATTTAGTGTATTGCGTTGCAGACAACAATGTAAAAAAAATGTGCAATTACACAATAAATCTACATACTATGAATGCTAACATTTTGTACGTTATTGAAGTTTGGAGTCCAAGGCATAAAAAGTTCCATCTGCCAGAAAACTTCTTCACGTTTTCTGAAACGTTCTCAAAAAGTTTGACAAGATGATGAGTTAGTCTCTAAATTTTCTTCTTCAGCAAAATTCAGTGTTTTTCAGAGAACAGTTCCTTTCCCAAGAGTTTTTCTCTTTCTTCAGTGAGACATAGTTCTTCTCACTAATCAGTAATTATTTTTCAGTAAAGCTATCCAAAACTAACACTTGGCAAAATTGTACTAAAATGCCCTGTTTTCTGGCTGTATTCCTTTTTTCATACCTCAACCTCAGGTGATGTCATTCTAGCCAACCCTTTTGATTGGCCAGCTATTTAGGCTGATATGTTTTAGCAGTTCACCTTTTTTCCTGGAGAAGTCTATCTTGCCCCACCCTAGTTTCTCCAGAGTATAAAATTCCAGAAAACTAGCCTCCCCTCGCCCCGGCTGTCTAACGAGCTTAGTTTAGCATGTTGATCATGGGCTGGACAGTTTTTGATAAGAGACATTTCTGCTCTTTGATCTCAGGAAAGCCACAACATACAGTATAAAAGGACCCCAGACATCATGTCATCATTCTTCTGGTTGTGAGGTCTGAGCATTCAAATAAAAATGAAGTGTTAAATGATTTATTTAAGCCAGTTCCTGGCTTCCAGTCCTTTGATATGTAAGGCTATCTGAAAGCCAGACTTATCCCTCAGCTTTTTAAATCTTTCCCCAGGTTTCCTTTATAGAATGCTTAAAGGGCCAGTGGCTTAATTCTAAAACACAACTCATCTATCTATCTATCTATCTATCTATCTATCTATCTATCTATCTATCTCTCTCTCTCTCTCTCTCTCTCTCTCTCTCTCTCTCTCTCTCTCTCTCTCTCTATCTATATGGGATACATGACGGGCATGAGTGTGATATGGCAAATATTGTCACTCCTGCAGAGTGAGCTCTGGATATTACTCGTGAGATATCCAGAGCTCACTCTGCAGGAGTGACAATATTTGCCATAGCACACGATCTGCACATCATGTATTCTGTTTATACAATAGGGCTAGAAGTTTCAGAAGTATTGTTATGTTGTCTTGTGTTCTGTTCCTGTTTATGTATTTGCTCATTTTGTGTGTGAGTTTTTCTGAATGGGATGGCAGTGTGATAAACTCTGGGAAACAGGTGAGTGTGTTTTGCAATGCTAAATGAGTTTGTTTTAGGTAGAATTGAGAAACAGAGTATTTTGTGAAGCTGTATTTTTTAGAAGTCTGGCTGCAGTCAAGCTGAGAGTATCATAGTAATGGTAATGGGCTTAGAGTCAGAGTGTGAGGAACAGCTGAGTGTCATTACTGGTAACTGAGTTAGCTGCAGGCAGCAGTGAGGAACAGACTGTTCTGTGAAGCTATGCTCTTTAGAATTCCGGCTGCAGTCAAGCTGAGAGTATCACAGTAATGAGCTGGAAGTTAGAGTGAGGTGAATAGGCATGAGTGTTTTGTAATGCTAACTGAGTTAGCTGCAGGCAGCAGTGAGACCTCTCATGTAGTTCTGCATTTGTGTCTATGGTAACAGCACAGGTGTTACTTGTATGCTGAGGGGAAAGCTGCCTAGAGTGATGATATCAGTGACCTTTGTGTGACCTGTGTGTGCAAATGGCTATCATCACAGTGGAGCAGAGGGTAAAAATATCACACTGCAGTGGATGATACACTGTTTTATCTCACTCATTTATCACTCACCCCTATTGTATAAATATATCTTACCTGAACAGTATAAATATATGGGGCTATGTCTTCACACTGGGCACACTATTTCTTGGTGTAGGCATGCGTAGCATTTGCATTGTGTAGTGCTATGCATGCGCTCCATGCGCCACAAGATGACATTGTGCATGTGTGAACTGCACATGATCTGTGCTCTGGCATGTTATGCAACTATGCAGTGCTGACATGCATGGGGTCATGCAGTAAAATGATATCACAGGCTGGTGATGTTGTCATGCTTGTGCTGTGCTACTATGTGGTAATCATGTAAAAGTTTGGAAGTGCTGAGGTTTACCTTGAGGTGCCTCGAGGTACCACTGAGGCACTCAAGTTCATGTGGTGATTGTATAAAAGTTTGGCAGTGCTGAGGTATACCCCGAGGTACTAGGTACCTCCTTAGCACTGCCAAACTTTTATACGATCACCACTTGAACTTGAGTCCCCCAGTGGTATCTCGAGGTATACCTCAGCACTTCCAAACTTTAATATAATCACCATTATATATGTGGCACATCATATTACACCATGCTCTAGTGCTACCATGGTTAGCATGAAACCTAACTCTACTATATTCAGCCAGAATATGCAAATCAAATCTTAGCATCTAATTCCAGGTAGATCCACATACATTAGTATGTCTGATTGCACATGGGCTAATTAAGGGGCTGAGTGCACCACCTACACAACACAGTGGAAATGTAGGTAGGTTGAGACAGCATGGAGGATCACATGGCCAACACAGGGAGGTGTACAGGGAAATCCTTTGAGTAGGATGGTATGTGCATTGCCCTGTATGTTACCTTAATGCCTGCCATGTTCTGCATCTGCATGGCCACAAGGTAACTGCCCCAATGGCCACAGATAAAGCAGGACAAAGACCTGTGGACCAAGAATCATAGACCCACATACAAGGCAATCACAGCTGTCAGCTGACAGTCCAGCATTAAACCCCCCCCATCCACAGGACCTCGGGTCCAAAATAGGGCATACAGACATGTAGGACACCGACCCCAATGCAGGGTGGTTTCTCACACAAGGACAGCAGATAAGCATGTCAATTTCCAGACCCCACAGAATACTCCAGATCTGGCCCCATCCCCAACAGTGGGGTGCTCCAGTACATGAATCAGACAGGTGGGGTGGGTGCACCCCACACCTCCACATACCCCAGGCTGCTGATGCAGCTGTGCAAGTCAGCCATCCCTCTGGGCAGAATTGCATCTGTGTGCCAGCTGGGTGACATGGTCCTCCTGGAATCCAACTTGTAGTGGCCCTAGCATCAGTGGTGCTGGTGTGTACCAGTATACTGATGTTACCACGAAACTAACACTGTGAAGACCATTACATCAACAAATTTGGCAGTTCACTGTAATGGTTTTTTTGGTACACCAACACAGTGTCTCTGGGACCCGTGCCCCCTCTCTGAAACAACTCAGACCTGGAGTTGATTATTTTAAAGTCTGGGGATGGTGCGGGGGCAACCTGAAGGCACAATGCCAACTGTGGGCATTGTGGTCAACAAGTTTCCTGTCAAACCACAGTGGTGGAACCATGTGTACTATGCCATGGATTGTGAGTAATGCATAGCAACCCTGTGCCCAAGGCACTAGGACAACACTGTTCCTTTGCATACTGCTGTATACGCCCTGCCTAGCATGTGGCATACCTGCATAAGTCACACATGTTAAGGAATGGTGTGATCATGTGTGACCATGTCACAAAACCAGGGCCCTGACACACAGCCATCACAGAGGTTTGTGGGGGTGCCTAACATGCATTCACCACTGCAGTGTAAGTCATGCAGTAGTACCTCATGATAGGCCATACAGACTGTCCACAGCATACTGTACATTGTGGGTGCCTGCCATTTCACTGTATGTAGCATACCCAGAGGTGGATGGGTGGTCTCCCAGGATACACTGGGGACAGCTCAATGGCCTCATGGAACAACTGCTTCTCTGAGTGACAGCTGTGGGGGCTTCATGTCATTAACAATCCCTGCAGGTACACGACATGACGGGTCCACCAACCCCCTAGACTTCTTGGCTGTGCTGCATATGCATGGGTTGCTGTGGCCTGTGGCATTTGACCTACACAGGCTAATGCCACAAGGTGGGAACACAGGTCCCCATAGCTCTGCAGAGGTGGCTGAGGCAGCACTTGGGTGGACGCTTGTGCCAGTGTGTCCAGAAGGATGACTACTGCTCATGTGTCACTGTGGACCTGTGTGTATGCTAAGGAGACAGTGGGTGTTGCTGCTGCATCCCTGGGCCTGGAGCTGACATGTACTGGAACCTTTCATGTTGTACACAGCTGGCCTGGGTGGTCAATGTCCCTGTGCCTGCACCAGTCAACCACAGCATTTGTGTCCAGGTCCCCCCAGCCAAGGCAGTATGCAGTATGGGGTGCGCAAAGAACGCATGTGGATGGAGCCACAGTGACATCACCCCAGCGACCCTTGGTAGCCCCACTGAGTACTTTTGTCTGTTCGGGGGGGTGACTGGCATCCCACAGCACTAGACATGGGCTTAGCTGCTGTCAGCAGTGGCCAGGATGCCTGCATATCTGTATACCATGATGTTGCTGCCCAGGACCCCAATGCACTGTGCATCACTTGCCCATGGGCTGCAGCTGACCCATGGCCATACGGCACCGCAATGGTCTGCCCCACACCCCCTTACAGCATGCTGAGGCCATAACAGCAGTCCCCCCATGACACTATTACCCACCTGCTAGCGGGTAGTCTCCTCAAATGTAGGCGCACCTGTGGGTTGGCCATGGGGACATGGGCCCCCGACACTGTTCACCCCTCATCGCCCATCACCAGTCATGATATAGGCCACATGCATGGCCAGGTTGTGGTCAGGTGGGCACCACTGCAGTGGAACAGGAGTGTGGAGACACCTCCAGGCTGTACACCAGGTGGGGTGTCAGGTACATGCTCGTTCACATCTGTGACATTGTCACTACTCCTTACTCACCTCTCACCAGTACTCTGTTTGTACTCCATTTTTGTTTTTAGTTACTGGTAGTGAGTTAGTGAGTTTGGGAATGAAAGTGAGCAAGGATGTTTTGTACTGGCATAACGGGTTATAAAGGTGGCCACAGAGCTTAAGGATTTGCAGATTACAAAGTTATTTTCTGTATTCTGTATTTCCGTGTCCTGTATCCGTGTTGCAGCAGCTGTTACTGGAGACTTTGGTGTTTAGGAGGGTAAAATGGTCGGCATACCTGTCCTGTGAGATGGACTGAGGTGTGCACTAGAGGAGTTGGGGAGAGGATCTGGAGTGGCCGGCAGGCATTCCACTGGTGGAGAGTGGAAATAGTGGAGTGGAGTTGTTGGAGCTGGAACATAGTAGGCAATGTTTTGATTAACAGATCAGTCCCGGAACAGCATCGTCCCTTGATCAGTGATGGACTATCAGGGAAAAGCATTTGTAAGATCTTGACCTCCAAAGGGGCCTAAAGATTGTGCGGGCGATGGGTTCTCTTGCTCAGCCTGAGGGGGTGGCCACCCGGCCTGATGGAGTCGGGCAGAAGAAGTGGGCTTGTGGTCCATTGAAGGGTGGGCAAAACTCTGCTGGTGGGCTGACCCGGCTGGTAGATGTAGCTTTAGGCTCTGTGGGTGGGGTGTTCAGCTTCCTCCTGGGTGTCAGTGTGAGGGATTCCCTGTATGCCCAGTCATTATTGCCTCCTAGCTACTTTACACCCTGCCCCTGATGGCAGCAGAGACAGCCATGGGGGGTTAGGTGTTGCACTAGATACATAGATACATAGATACATAGACAGTGTCAGCAGATAAGGGCCTACGGCCCACCCAGTCTGCCCATTTGAGCTTGTAAGTTCACTTTATGTTTTCCTAGAAGTCTGTTGCCCCTCACCCCTGACCTCCAAAATTCCTTTATGTCTATCCCATGCATTCTTAAATCCCATGATTGTTTCAGCCCCCACCTCTTCCTCTGGCAGGGTGTTCCACTTGTTCACCACCCATTCTATGAAGAAATTCTTCCTCATGTTTCCTCTGAATTGTCCTCCCTCCAACTTCAGCCCATGCCCTCCAGTCCTGGAACATCTTTTTCACTTAAAAATAGTGTATTCCTGCACCCTGTTCATCCCTGTAAGATTCTTGTATGTCTCTATCATAACTCCTCTCTCCCTACTCTCCTCCAGGGAGTACATATTCAAGTCCTTCAACCTGTCCTCATAGTACTTGTGATGCAATCCATGTACCATCTTTGTTGCCCTCCTCTGAACCTTCTCTACCCTGTCTATGTCCTCACGTAGGTAAGGTCTCCAGAACTGTACACTGTACTCCAGGTGGGGCCTCACTAGTGTCTTGGATAGTGGAATTATGAACTCCCTTTTCCTGCTGGTGATGCCCCTGCCTATGCATCCAAGCATCCTATTTGCTTTATCTGCTGCCTTGTTGCACTGCTTCCCTACCTTGAGGTCTTCAGAGATGATGACCCCAAGATCCCTTTCCTGCTTGGTGCATGCTTTATCCTCACCCCCCAACTGATATATTGTGCCAGAGTTTTTGTGCCCCATATGCATTATCTTGCACTTCTTTGCATTGAATTTCAACTGCCAAACCCCTGACCATTCTTCAAGTTTCTGCAGGTCCCTTCTCATTCTGTCTACACCCTCTGGTGTGTTCACTCTATTACAGACCTTTGTGTCATCAGCAAAAGGGAAATTCTGCCTTCTAGGACCTGTGCAATGTCACTGATGTAGATGTTGAATAAGACAGGTCCCAGCACTGATCCCTGTGGTATCCCACTGGTCACTCTTCCCTCTGTGGAGTGATAGCCATTTACCACCACCCTCTGTGTCCTGTCGCCCAACCAGTTATCTACCGCCTGCACTACTATCCTGCCCACACCCATATTCCCCAGTTTGTGTAATAGCCTTCTATGTGGCACAGTGTCAAAGGCCTTGTTGAAGTCCAGATAGGCCATGTCCACTGCCCTCCCCTGATCCACCTCCCTAGTCACCCAGTCAAAAAATTCAACGAGGTTGGTCTGACATGACCTCCCCCTGGTGAAACCATGTTGCCTTGGGTCTTACAGTCCATTGATAACCAGATGTTCCACCAATCTCTCCTTCAATAGTGCTTCCATGATCTTCCCCACTACCGAGGTGAGGCTGACTGGCCTGTAGTTCCCCGCTTCTTCTTCATTCCCACTTTTGTAAAAGGGGATTACATCTGCTGTCCTCCAGTCTTTGGGTACCTCCCCTGTTTCCAGTGATTGGCTAAACATAATTGCCAGAGGTTCAGCCATCACCTCTCTTAGTTCTTTAAGGACCTGGGGTGCACCCCATCTGGTTCCATTGCTTTATCAACTCTTATTCCTTCCAGTTCCTTCAGGATCCTTTCTCGTTTAAAGGGACTTGTGTCCATTTCTGCATCATTCCCATCTCTTGTACTCCCGTCAGGCCCATTACCCTCCTCTTCCTCAGTAAAGACCGAGCAGAAATACCTGTTCAATATGTCAGATTTACTGTTGTCATCCCCCACACGGCCCCCATGCTCCCCCTTCAGTCTCACTATCCCTTCCTTTGCCTTTCTTTTTTCACGTATGTACCTGTACAAGGTTTTGTTCCCTCTAACCACTGATTTTACAATGTGCTCTTCTGTCTGAGCGTTGGCTTCCCTTACTGACCTCTCTGCCTCCCTTTGCTTCTCCTGGTACATCTGCCTAGCCCCTTCTGCCTGTGTCTTTTTGTATTGCCTGAATGCAGTCTTTTTGGCTTTCACTTTCTTTGCTACCTCCTTGGAAAACCATAATGGCCTCCTCTTCCTTTTCCCCATGCTAACCTGCTTAATGCATAACTCTGTTGCTCTTGTAATCCCCATTTTAAATACTGCCCACTGTTCCTCAACCCCTGATTCCTGTCCCATTCCCCTTAATGCCTCTTTCAAGCATCTCCCCATTTTCCCAAAGTCTGGCCCCCTAAAATCCAGGATACATGTTTTTGTGTGGTTTGGTTCTGCTTCTTCTGTGATTTCAAACCACAATGACTGGTGGTCACTGTGCCCCAGGTGCTCCCCCACTGTTACCCCCATCACACTGTCCCTGTTTCTGAGTATAAGGTCCAGTATTGCCTTCTGCAGAGTTGGTTCCATGACCAGTTGCTTTTTTTTTTAATTTAAGTTTATTCAACATTTTCCATTTACAGAGCAAGAAACAGTTGCGTACAACTGACCCATACACAAAACAATCAGTTATCATAGTAAGCTTATCCAAAGCATTATCCACATGTCTCTTGCTCCTCCCCTTCCCTCCCTACTTTCTCCCACCCCCCTTCCCCAGCAGGCAGAACAATGTTACAGGGCATCTGTTATTGAAACACCACTCAAGTTAGTCTTGCACCCAGGATGAGTGAGCGCCTGTCTGGAGTAAATACAGCTCATGTAGCCTTTCCCAAATCTTACGGTACCTCTGCAAGCACTCTCTTCTATTCGCACTGTATTTTTCCATGTTCAAATTAAAAAGTAACTCTTGTAACCAATCTGTATATGAAATTGAGGTGCCATCCACCCAATGTTTTAGTACCACTTTTTTAAGGGACGATGAGATAATAGCCATGTGGTACCTCCTTATTTTTATCATAGTCCTGGGATAGTCACCTAATAGACAAATCTCAGGCTTAAAAAAAGATTCAAGTCCCAGCAGGGGGTCTGCATGTTCCTTAATCTTGTCCCACAAGAGCCTCACTCTAAGGCATTCCCAGAAAATGTGGTATAACGTCCCTTCCTGTTGGTGACAAGCATTGCAATTAGGGTCAGGAATATGACCAATATTGTTTAGTTTTGAGGGGGTCCAAAAAATATTGTTTAAAAGTTGGAATTGCATCACTCTCAATCTGTCCTGGGTTATGTACCATAAGCGTTTTGCCAGATTATGTCCCAATCCCGCTCTGTCCCCCCCCAAAGCAGTATTCCAATAACGGGAAGTTCCATCCAGATGCCGAAATGCTTTGCTGAATAGGGTGTTATAAAATCTGGACACCACATGAGGTTCCCATACTGTCCAGGCTCCATGACCAGTTGCTTGAGGAAGGCACCTGGAAGGGAGTCCAGGATAAATCTGCTCTTGGTTGATGCTGCTGCTGGGATGCTCCAGTCCACATGTGGATTATTGAGATCTCCAACCAGCACTACCTCACCCTTGTCTGCCATCCTTTGGATGGCTAGCATCAGCTCCCTATCTGTTTCTTCCTCCTGGACTGGTGGTCTATAGACCACACCTGTGCGGATGGCTGGCCCCATTTTCCTTTCCAGCTTAACCCACAGTATCTCACCCCTATTTTGTTCCTCCTGGATCTCTGTGCCCTTTATGTCATCTTTCACATAAAGTGCCACTCCTCCTCCCTTCCTACCTGCCCTGTCTCTTCTGAATATGTTATAGCCAGGTATGTCCATCTTCCGGTCATGGTTATCTTTACACCAAGTTTCTGTGATGGCCACAATGTCCAGGTCCAACTGCACCATGACAGCCTCTGGATCCTCCATTTTGTTGCTAAGGCTCCTGGCATTGGCACACATGGCTTGCCATGATTTGAACTCCCTAGACTGTTTAGCTGTTCTACTACAGCCCCTTCCCTGGCTGTCCTTTATCCCTGGTTCTCCCTGCTGTCTGCCCTTCTGTTGAATTTTGCCTCTTTTCTGCCTATCCACCTCTTGGGTACTTATCTCTGTCATTTGCACACTGCTTTGTAGAGATATCCACTCCTCCTTTTCACTGGTTCCACTGCTAGTTTTGGGGGGTGGGCAATTAGGTACCCTCCCTGATGGCCTGCCACCCCCCTTGGCTAGTTTAAATGCTTGTCCATGTAGCATTTAAACTTATCATTGAGTGCTTGGATTCCCCTCCAAGATGGATGCAGGCAGTCAGGCTTGAACAAGCCTCCATCGCTCCAGGTGGGTCCCCAGTCACCAATGAATCTAAACCCTTCCTAACAGCATCAGTTTTTCAACCATGAGTTAAAGTTCCTGGTGCATGTGCCCCTATGCTCTCCCATGCCTCTCACAGGTAGTACTTTCAAGAAGGTGAAAGAAGTAGCTACTTGCTTGAGACCCCCCCCAATTTCCTAAACTCTTCCTGAACTTCCTTTGGCTCCACATATGCCAGGTCATTAGTACATAGGTGGATAATGACATCCATCTCACCCTCCCATCTTGCCTTCCCTGTGATCCCCAGGATCTTCATCCCATCCCTGCATGCCATGGCACCTGGTAGGCACCTCATCTCCCTTTCCTCCCACTCCTGTGTTCCTAGCTGGATCCCTTTTATGATGGAGTCCCCCACCAGGATCCACTTCCTCCTCCTCTGGGGTCCACTGCTTTCCCTACCGAGGTCACCTCCTTGGCTGACCTCCACATCCTTCCCTTCCACTTCTCTGGGTACCTCTATTTGGTTGTCCCCGTTTGCTAGTGTGGCATATGAGTTCTAAAGTGGAATAGGATCTGGGATCTGCTTCTGCCTGACTGCCCTAATCCTCCTCTAGCCCATTGTCATCCAAGTGCTCCTCGTTCTAGGCATCCTTTGAGGCAGCGGTGTTGGACTGGGTGGTCTCTGGATAGGGGTGATGGTACTTCTGACCCAGTTTACTTCCACTCTGAGTCTGGCTACCTCTTCCCACAGTCCAGAGAGATGCATGCAGATAGGGCAGCACCTCAGTCTTCAGAAGGTCTGCCTGAATATGACTGCCCCACAGCCACTGCTTTGCACCACTCCCCACATTATACTGCACTTATACTTCTATTCCAGTACTTGTCTGTTACTGAAGCTCTCCTAGTTCCCTTTTTATTAATTTACTGTCCTAAAAATCCTGCAAATGATCCTCAGATACTTTTCTTTAAAGAAGGAAAAAATAAATAAATAAAAAATGAGTCAAAACATTTGTCATACCGAGGGCGAGGCTCTTCCCCCTTATGCCCCTCCTACTCCACAACCCCTACTATTCCCTGTGCTTAACTCCTGTACATCAGATTTAACAGGGCATATAATTAAGAGTGGAGGCAGGGGAGAGAGAGGGGTCGAACATTTGCAGCAATTAAAGACAGCAAAGGAATACACCACCACCACTACAAGCACACCAAACTAGGTTTTAATTTTTCAACAGCCCAAAAACAATTATAAGTAAAGACAGCAAAGAAATAACAGTGTCACTAAAAGCCCACAATCTAAGTTTAAAACAAAAATAGCAGTGAGCAGTTACTGCAAAGCATTGAAATGAATCTGGATCCTTCCCCTTCTGGCTTCTGGCTTCTTCTGAGGCTAGTGATTCTTCACTAGTGGCTTTATTGGAGGTCTGCTCTGGAATTTAAACTTTATTGGAAGATCTTTTTAATTCTGGACTGTTGGATTTTTCTCCTGGTGTCTGGATTGCTACTGGATCTTCCCTTTGGTATTTGTGAACTGGTCAGACTATTTTTTTCCTAAACCTATATACATATGGTTTTGGCAATGAGAGTGCCTTTAGCTGTATGTGACACTAGTTTTCTGGTTAACAGACCTTCTGATGGAACTACAGTTGGTCAGACTGTCTTAGACCTTGATTGCCTTTAGCTGTATGTGACACTAGTTTTCCGGTTAACAGACCTTCTGATGGAACTACAATTGTTCAGACTGTCTTAGACCTTGTTAAACTTATTGGCAGTGAGAGGGCTTTACAGTTTTATTCTTCCTATTCATTTCTGGTTTGCTTTTCTGGTTCAGGTGGGAGTTGAACTGTGACTAGCCTTTTCTGGTTATGCAGAAAGAGGTGGGTGCTCTATGGACTATCAAACTGAGACACTTATAGGGACTACTATCTTTGTCTGATATACTTACATACTGCTAGATGATTTGGGTTTAACATTATACTTATTTTAGTTTGTTTGTTAAGTTTGATAGTTGGGGTGAGTGTGTTGATTGGTGTTGAGTGTTAGGGTGTGAAGTTGTGGGATGGATGTATGAGTGGGGAGTGTATAAGCATTTCAGTGGATTTGAGGGCTATGGTGTGTGATGCTTGCTTGAGGAGATGTGCTGGGAATGTGTGAAGATGGTCAGGCACTACTCCCCTACCTGGCTCAGGGACCTCCATCCTTTTAATTGTCCTCCTCTGTCCTCAGAAGCATATAGGTTGTGTCAGGCTCTGGGGATAGCTAGGAAGGGGGGGCTGGGCCAAGTGGGGGAGTGGAAAGGAGTGGGTGGATTTGGGTAGTGGGAACAAGGAGATGCCCTGGGGCAAAATGGGTTCAGGAGAGGGGTCCTCCCTGCCTGATTCCCATTCCCAAGGGCTCTGCTTTGTGCAGACAAGGGACGTGGTCTTCCTTGGTTGCTCATCCTACTTGGACAGTGTTATGCGATGCCAGGTCCATTAACAAGACTGCTTTAATAGCAGAGCTTGTTGGGTCATCGGGCCTGGCTTGCATCACCGAGACCTGACTGGATGAAAATGTTGGCCCTGTGTTGGCTTCAGCAATTCTGGCTGGGTACTCAGTGATACACCACCTGAGAATGTATCATAGGAGCAGGGGTGTAGCCATCTGTCTTAGAGTGGAACTTAACATTGTGGATGTCCCAGTGGAGACTATCAAGTCCTTTGAATGTATAGTGGACACAGGTGTAAGGTGCAGGATTCTTCTCATCTACCATCCACCAGGAAATGGGACCATTTTCCTACAGGAAGTCGTGGACTTTATCATCAGTGTGGTATTGGGATCCCCTGGATGGTTGATTCTGGGGGATTTCAATGCCTGAGTCAATGATGAACTCTCACAATTTGGTCAAGACTTCCTCCAACTAATGAGTTAGTTGGGCCTTACACAGGTTGTTACCTCTGTGACCTACATTCATCGTCATTCATTGGATTTGGTTTTCCTCCTGGAGATGGATATATTCAACTGGGTGGTGAAGCCAGTCAGATGGTCTAACAATCACACCATAGGGTTCAGTTTTGCTGCTTCACCCAGTAGGTCTGCCCCTATAGAGATGGTGCGGTACCACCCTATGAGGGGTGTGACCCCAGATGGTCTAATGGTGATGCTGGACCTATTGGGTATACTGAGTGAATGCATGGACTCAGGGAATCTAGTACTTGCCTGTACTAAGGCTGTGATAGTGGCTTTGGATTCCATAGCTTCTGTTTGTGTTCACCCCTCACTCTTCACCAAAGGTTCCCCTAGTTTGATGGGACCTTGAAGGAGTTGAGGAGAATAGGATGAAGGCTAGAGAAGGGCTGGCGGAAGTCAGCCCTGGATTGTGATGGACTTAGATTGATGGATCACTACGGGGTCTATCAATCAGCAATCACCAATAAGAAGGCAGAGTTCCTGTCCAGGGAGATTGCTGCCATGTAGAACTGACCAGCTCAGTTCTTCCAGACTGTTGCAAGATTGTGCAATCCAATCTGTCTTCAGCCTGGTGGAGCTTTTTCACAGGAGAGGTGTGAGGAGTTTGCTCAGTTCTTCACAGATAAGCTTGCCACCATCAGGTCTGGGATCTGTCAAACCCTCTCTAATGGGAATTAAGGAGGTTGGCAGGAGGTGGGAGGTGCCCAGTTTACCTGGTCTGACTCCAGCTGACCGGAAATCACTGATATTGTAAGGATCATCTAAATTTTGTGCCCAACCAGGTCTAGTTTGGCCCCAGGTCCAATGTGCCTTCTTGTAGGGCGCATTGAGGAAATTAGCCCAGTCCTAGCCAAGATATTCCAGAGGTCATTGGAGAGAGGGATCCTCCCAGACCCCCTAAAGGAGGCGGTTGTTTGACCACTCCTTAAAAAGCCCTCCCCTGACCCAGACTGTCTGGCTAACTATACATGTGTCTCTAACCGACCCTTTGAGGGTAAGGCTATTGAGAAGGTGGTTGCACTGCAGCTGGATAATCATTTGTTCAGCCATGATGTCTATGATTCTCTCCAGTCAGGATTTAGGAAGAGACACAGTACTGAGATGGCCCTTGTTCAGGTGCTAAATGGCCTCCTAATAGCGAGAGATCAGAGAACTCATTCTATCTTGGTCCTCCTTGATCTCTCTGCAGCATTTGACACTGTGAACTATGGTGTGCTGTTGGAGTGCCTGCGGCTCATCTGTGGACTGTCTGGTATGGTCTTCAGATGGTGTCAATCTTTCTTTGAGAGTAGGACTCAGAGAGTGGTGTTTGGAATTTATTCCTCTGCTCCTCTCACCATATCCTACGGGGTACCACAGGGTTCTATCTTGTCACCCATGTTGTTCACAGTGTATATGCTGCCATTGGGAGAGATCATTAGGTGGTACGGTCTGAGTTTTCACTGCTATGCAGATGATACTCAGCTGTGCATGTCCTTTGTGCCCAGACAGGATGTGATCCTCCTGGTATTTAACAACTGTCTATCCGAGATCCAGGACTGGATGAGTGCCGACTGGCTGTGGTTGAACCTGACTAAAACTGAGGTGCTGGCTGTGGATCCAGATCATTGGGAGGTGGGTTTGTTGGCAGGACAACCCTCTAGGCTTTGGCTCAGGTGTGTTCTGCTGACTACCTCAGATCAGTTGCATAACCTGGGCATTATTTTTGATGACGGCTTGACTCTTAAATCTCAGGTGTCTGCTGTTGTCAAGACCTCATTTTTACCATCTGAGGAATATCACTTGAGTGAAACATCTGGTTCCTTCTGATGATCTTCCAATGTTAGTCCATGCCTTCGTAACCTCCCGCCTCAACTACTGCAATGTTCTATACCTAGGGCTACAAGGGGTTGATATTTGCCACATGCAGCTGGTGCAGAATGTGGCAGCCAGGCTATTGACTGGTAGTTCCAGGACCAGTCACATGCCTGTGCTCCTCAGACTGTACTAACTGCCAGTACAGTGGCGGATCACCTTTAAAGTCAGGTTACTGACCTATAAAGCTCTATACAATGAGGACCCCATTACTTGCAAGATCTCCTTCGCCCTTACTTTCCCCTCCATCCTCTCTGATGCACTGACAAGGGATTGCTGGAGATTCCCAAGGTCCATCTAAAGACATCTGGGGTCCAGTCTTGCTTTTGTGGCCTGACCCTGTGGAATTCTGTACCTCGTTGGGTACAAGAGTGCCTGACAGTCCAGAGTTTTAAAAAGCACTAAAGACATACTTAGTTAGCCTAGCTCACCCAGATTATTTTTAGATTAGCTGATTTGATATTGATGGAGTTGCAGTTTTATAGATTTTAAAATCTTTTTTGATTAGTTACAAATGTTTACTATTGTTTATGTTTGATTTTATTTTATGTACAAGCGCTTTAGTTTTTAGAAAGGTGCTTTTTATAAATAAAATATGATTTGATGATTTGATTTGATTGATTTGATGATCACCTGTGTCAAACCACTTCCTCTGGCAGATACCATGGACAACAGTTACAGGCAGTGCACCCACTGCTTTAGTGCAGAGGAGCTATGTGCACTTGTGCAGGCCAACAAGGTCAGGGAAGAGAGACTATCCCACAGAAGGATCATTGATGCCTGTGTTCAGAGGGTCTGGGAGGATATCACAGATGAGTTGAATGTTGTTGGCAGCAGGGGTGGCAGACTCTGGTGGCAGTGTGGAACTGCTTCCAAGACCCATGGTGGCACATGAAGAAGATCATGGTGATGAGGAGCTACATGCCATGGGTGGGAGCCCACAGGCAAGGCCCCTCGAATTCTGTGGCTGCAGAATTTTGTGCAGAACTTTCAACCTACTGCAGAATGTCTGCAGTGCTGCAGAATTCATTGTTCTTGGTGATTAATATTTCTGTTTATCCATAGAACCTGGTTCTCTTCCCCTCTTTTTAGATCCAAAACACCCTCTATGCTCAGAATGTGATGTTATCATTGCTATAACATCATACATTAGCTAATGAAATGGCTGCATTCTGCACAGAAATGAAGTCACTTATCTACCACAGTTCGCATTGCCAGAGGTGGTGGCACAGCACACCAGGTACAGTGATATTTGCTCAACCTGCACTATAGCCTAATACAACTTTCAGTCTTATGTTATTACACTAGGGACAACTTAAACAAAACCTTGAAAATAACATAGACTTGTTAAGTCCATACCTGACTTTGTACAAACTTATTTGTGCTTTTAAGGTATAGAGATGCCATCTGAAATGAATAACAGGTAAAATTAATTAACCTGTCATTTTTAAGAAAAATAAAGTAATTATGCCCATGAAAGTGGAATAAAATAATGTGTAGACCTGTTGAAAGAATAGACCTGTTAAATAAATATTTGTGCTGTACACATTTTTGCCAGGGTTGTTGATTACATATTGTCACTAGTTGATAGACTCACCTAAACATTATGGAGAAATGTGCGTAGGGCCAGCTGTTGGGCCAGAGGGTAGCATGTTGTGTTCCCATGCCAGCAACTCAGGTTCAGAAAGGAGCTCTGGGAGCTGACTGGGCAGCACAAGGATTGGAGGGCACACCACTCCTCTGAGCCTGGGAAGGTATGGCGCAGTGTTCTGTCACATGGGGGACACACTGTGATGGGCTGGAGAGCTGTATCTCACAATGGGTTCACATGCATGTCATGTCCTGATGGTGTTACATAGTGTGTCAGGGGAAGCAGGTTGGCATGAAAAAGGAGTTTTGCAATATCATCTCTATTCTGTTTATTTAATTTCCAAAGGGACCTGTATGAATGAGGATACAATTTCATGGAAATTTATATATATATACACACACAGTATCTCTCTCACTTATATATATATATATATATATATATATATATATACACACACACACACTACACACATTTGTGTGTATGTTAGATTGCATATAAATATATAAGTGATACACAGTGGGGACCTCATGAGTGATATAGACAGCATGAGTATAGAAATACCTTATTTATTAAATAAGATCCCTTCTGCATATTTCATTTATGCAGTAGGCTAGGACCTTAAGGAATAGATTTTGTTTTGCTTTTTTAGACATGAAATTATTTCTGTAAGTCTGTTATTTTTTGAACTACTGTTACTGTGCTTTCCCCCAACCTGATTGCTGCAACTATTGCCATGGATATGAAGTCAGGATGAAAAACTGACACGGTGATGTGGTAGTTTGTTAGTGCCACAGAACAGCCGAAGAAATTACAAACCACTGCTCAGAAGTTCTGAGGCAAATGGTAATCTTGCTGCAGAATTCGGTCCCAGTGTGCCGCAGAAAAGTAGTGGCACTGCTACAGGCATCGGTTGAAGCCCAGTTCCTGAATCCAATGGAGGAGGCCATGGCATCGATGCTACGGCCAATGAAGGTGATGGGTGTTGGGTGGTGGCTATGAATCCTAAGTCAGACCCACACAGTCATGTGAGTACATGGATGTTTCTTATCTCAGTGCATGTGTGTTGGTTGTACAGTTGTCCACCAGTGTTGGCGCACACTATAGCCATGGCAATGGTGTGGGGCATCACTGGCCTGTCCCCACAAACATGTGACACCCTACTGTGGGCCTGCCAATGGCCAGTCACAATGGCATTCTGCCCATCCATCCTATGGGTGGGGACTGTGTACCCAGTACTTGTGGGGTGTGCTCATTCAGAAGGGGTGTGGGTGCAGTGTTGTACCATGTGTTGCTATGGGTGATGGGGTGTGACACCATGTATGAAGGGTGTGTGGCTATTGGTAATGGGGTGTGTGCAGCTCAGTGCACATTGTGTTTCACATGTGTGGCATGTGCATTCACTGGAGATGGATCATTGCAGTGGTAGCATTGCCCCCACCACACTGGTGGTAGTTTTCTGCCCTGTGTCAGTGTGTGTTCTTCCATGCCACATTCAGCACCTCCCTACAAACACTGCATTGGCCAATAGCATTGCCCACCAGGGCATGCATGCTGCCCCTACTGTATGGTGTACTATGTGCTGTGTGCCGCCCTAGTGCCCCTGTTATATCTTTACATCACAAGTGGTGGCATCAGACATGGAGGAGGATACAGTGGGACCTCCTCGCATGTGCTGTTTCAGCTGCCATACCACCAAAGAACCACTGCGAGAAGGTCTGGGAGGAGACAATGATGAGACATAGGTTGAGCTTGGAGCTGGCAGTGTTGGTCCCACATCATGAGAGGCAGTCCCCCACAGCCAGCCCCACCCCACCATTGTCCAGCCACCATCACCATGCAGCTCCCTGGACACACAGCTGACAACCACCATGGGCTGGGCACTGTCATGTCTGAGATACACCTGGGCGCCATTGTTAACATGACTGCTTCCAAATCTGGCACTATCGATACTGCTACCCACGCTGCCAGTACACCTCCTCAGGAGGGGTTGGGTGGTGTGTCTAAAGCCATTTCACACCATACTCATCGCATTTGGCTAGCTGTGACTGCAGCATTGCACCCACCTCCCCCCACCAGCCCAGTCATGTTCTGAAATCAGGCCACACACCACCCATGTGTGCAGCCAGATCATCTCCCACTGGACAGTCCTCAGTGGAAGCAGAATGCATCAGGGTCCAGGCAGCTTCTGGGGCTGCCATGGAGTCACAGACTGCAGTGCAGTGGAAGATGACATACCTCCACCACATCTTGCATGAAGACAAGATCCGCACCTGCCACCTACTGCATGAGGCCATGCGTGGGCTAAGCAGTGAGCAGAGGCCCATGAAGCCTGATTACTAGCTGCCCTAGAGAACCTGTGCAAGGCAGTGCAGGAAGCCATTGCCACTTTGTTAGAGGATGTGAGGGCCAGCTATAACCCTAGTCTATCCAGTGTGCATAGCTCCAGTGCACAACAAACACCCCAGTGTACACTGATGCCACAGGATAGCGGGACAGACATGGTCAACATGCCAACATGCCCAGTTCCATGGGAAAAACATATACACTGGGTTGCAACTTGATCCTACCCAGGGCGGAACCTTGCAAGCCCGCACCTGAACCAGAGTGACACCATCACCATCACCATATGCATTCCCCCATACTGTCACAATAAGCCAACCCCCCCCAGACAGGGGACTGTGCTGCCATATGATCCATACCCAAGGTATTGGCAACACAGAGACATAGGTGGCACATATCTGCCCAACTCCAGGCTGTCCCACCTACCCCTCACATACCCTGTGGCAGCTACAGTTAGAACATGTGTTGCCTCCTGCCCTGGCATAATGGCCTGACTGGTGTGACATGTAGCCCCTATGCCACCTGGCTAGTGTGTCTTCCTGTTGACCCCAGGGCCCCTCCACCCATCATTATCTATGTCCATGTAACCCTGTGTGCCACACCCATGATGTTGGACCACTACTGCCAGGCACCCTCATCCCCCAATTTGCCTTGTCATTTTCAGTGTTTGCAGCCCTGGAACACTGCCCAGCATGGCCATCACTGTCTGTGTACCATATCATTCTCCCCCCTTTACTCTGTTGCAGAGACATATGTACTAAGGGCACACTGTTGTCCACTGTCTTGCCCATACAGCACAGAGTCCATGGTTTCTCATGTTCATGCTGCCTCTGTTTTGTTGCTACTGTTGGTGTTATTACTGGTGATCTGTTTGGCTCATAATACAGTAGTGAAGCATGCAACAGTTTCTTGTGTGTTTTGTACTCATCTGCCAGATCCATAGCTGTCACGTATGATGCGGGATCTGCACTCCTGGGCCCTCCTGGCCATTCAGGGGTCTCAGCTCCATATCAGATGCACTCTGCACCTATGTGAACAACAGGTATATTCCATGGATAAGCACTATGTTGTGTAGTATACAACAGGCTAAATATGGCACAGGCCTTGTGAGGGGGTATAATGTAGAGCACAGCCAGAATGGTCCAGGCACCAAAACTGCATCTTCAGCATGCCAAAGATGTGCTCTGTGCTGCTGCATGTGATAGTGTGTGTCACATTGTACTTGTGCTCAGGTATGGATGCAGAGTGGAGGACAGGTGTAAGGATCCAGGGACACAGGGGGATAAGCACTGTCCCCTGTAAGGAAGGGCATATGTTAGTATGTTATCACAGTTGCAGCAACTGTACAATGACCACAGCCTGCAACCACTGGGCCATCCAAAGCACCTTTCACCCTACCACTCCCACTATAAGGCATGTTTCTGTGGTTCTGCAGCTTTACATCACATATGTGGGGGTCATGTTGCATGCATTCACTGGCAAGGTGTCTACTGGGAATGTCTCCACTTTCTACTTTCTGGCACAGGACATAATTGTGCCACATGAAGATGTTGTTGGTATTGCCAGGGTGCCATACCAGGACACTGCTAATGCCCCCCTATTGCATCACACATTACCTAGCAACTAATGGAATGATACTGTTTCCTATTCAGATATGCATCCACACCATCACTGGTGAGTGCCTGGATGACAACATGGGTGCAGTCAATGGCACCAAGTACTGCAGGTAAGTGTACTTTACAACCTCCTGCAGCACTACAGTATGTGTGCTCCCCTGAATGCCATCTTGGATTTAAAGCTGTAGTGTCTCTGCCACCTCTGTGGTTTGCCTGGCTCTAAGGCAGCTTTTTCGCAGGCAGTATTTGTGCAACACAATCCATCCTGCATTGAGCCCCTTGCACAGTGCTATCATACTGAATATGGCACTGCACTGGTATACATAATCCTGCCTTTCCCTTTAAGCACTGCATATATTTTCTTATTGTGCATGAGCTATCCCCATTACAGTGTGCTACAGACCCCTTTGAATATTGCATTTATGGGGCAAACCCACCCAATATAGGCACAATCACCTTGTACTGGGCACAATCTTTTGAATATTAGGCCCCCGAGGTTTGTACTTGATTCCAGCTTAAACTAAACTGACTGTCACTAAAGAGGAGGAATGTTTATAGAACTGGAATGTTCATAGCTGGATGTGTAATGCTGCAGTGGGCATCTTAAATGGTATTATTAATTTAAAAGGGGCTAATTGTGATCTACGATAAGGTGACACTACTACACTGTTTACTCCACAGTTTAGATCCAGCATTGCTCGGAGATCAATGGTCTACGTACTACCAAAAACTTGGAATGCATTTCCTCCAGACTTAAGGAAGATAAAAGCCCTCAGTCTATTTAAATCTACACTGAAATGTAATTTAATCAGTATCACACAGGCTGTATGTCTTATATAAACTGTTTTGTCTGGCATTACTTTAAATATTTCAAGATAATATCATATTGTGCTCAGTTTGTGTATAATTACATGAATAAAATTTTGTGTATTTTGTTACTTTTTCCTTTTCAACATTATTTCCCTTCGGTCACCAGTGACGGGGAAGACTCCTGCTACCAGTACAACCTATGTGACCACCAAAAGCAGTGGGACAGGGGGTTTGTGGCTATAGTGGTGCTGTTTGCTGAATATTTTGCTGCACATTTTGGAGTTTTACGTGTAATCTGCTAGGGAGCGAGTTAAGGCACCAGGACGTATCCCTGGTAGCACAGGACCACAAACAACAGTGTTTTTTTTTTGAGATTCTATTTTCTCCCCTCCTGGCTCCAGATCTTGCCACTCCTTCAGGCGTCCTAGGTTCCCTGCAACCCCTCCAACCTCCCCGGGTGCCCTTTCACCTCATATTTCAGCCTACCTCAAGGTAGCTCGGCGTTACCCTTCTCCGAGAGGGTCCCCTCTCCTCCGAGGGGGAAGGCACTGATGGGGGCGGCCCAGCACACTATTTTTCATTTTCAGCCTCGGGTGCTGCTGAGGCAGGGGCTGACCCCATAGGAAGTCTTCGGACGTGTTTCAAACCGGATGCCATCATCCGGCCAATCCAGAGCATTTTTTCTTGTGTTCTGGTGTTTTGTCCCTCCTGCACCACTGCCTGCAGTGCCCTTGTCTCACCGGGGCCACTACTGGAATGAGGCATCCCACCCATCCCACCCCAGGAGAGGAGAGCAGTCCTCCAGATGCTCAATCCTCTCTTCCCCTGCCAGCCCCTGGTGCCACGTGTCCATTCCGGAACCTGGGTCGTGGTGTGGTTCAAGGTGTGGCATCCTGCGCCTCAGCCCTCTGCACCACAACAACAGTGTTTTTACTGTTTTACAGCATGATAGAAACAAGGTGCTATTGAATGTAACTGACTGGGTGGAGAAGCACCTTCATTTTAATCCTTTGGGCTGTTTAATTGTGGTCTAGTGGACCGTGACCCTCAAAGCACTTCCAGGTCGTGGCTCACTACTTAAGCTGCAGGTGTCGCAAGCAGCGATACTTCTGCTACCAGCCTAACCTTGGTGACCACCAAAAGCGGTGGGACAGGGGGCTCATGGCTATAGTGTTGCTGTTTGCTGCATATTTTGCTGCACATTTTGGAGGTTTACGTGTAATCTGCTAGGGAGCAAGTGAAGGCACCAGGAAGTATCCCTGGTAGCACAGGACCACAGACAACAGTGTTTTTACTGTTTTACAACATGACTGAAACAAGGTGCTATTGATTTTAACTGACTGGGTGGAGAAGCACCTTTATTTTAATCCTTTGGGCTGTTTAATTGTGGTTTAGTGGACTGCAGCCCTCAAACACCTCCAGGTCGCATCTCACTATTTAAGCTATAGATGCAGCGAGCAGCGCAAGTTCAAGTGGCGCAATTATTGCCATGCACAGAGACACGTATGTCTAAGTACATGTTCTACATGTTCGGTGGGGAGGTGGGAGTGTGGAGGCCACATAACATCTTTGAGAAATCTTACAATGACGCTACCAGGTAATTCAGCCTGCAACCTGAATGTGCACACTGCATTTATCAGGATACTTGAGTAAAATTAAGCATTGATGAAAATGGATAGCTACATGGTAATGCTGAAAATGGGAGAATTGGGGATAAGGTGCAAGGAATATGTGCAATACAGTATAAGGGAAAGTACAGGGATACCAGAGTATATATGTGCACAGTGCAAGGAAATAAAGAACTTAAAAGTTAAGATACTGGGACTGAAACTAGAACTAAAATGTTATAGACAAGTGGAACAGCCTGATAATGTCAATAAGGATGTAACAGACTTTCATAAAGAAGTATGCCACAAAAGGGATAGAAATACAATTGAAGAGGAAGGAGAGTGGGAATATCAATCAGTTAGAAGTAAGCAGAAAAAAGGCAGGAGGGCCATGACCTTTAATATCCCCCCTTAGAATGTTTTTTTAACATTGTTAGCCCTAAATGAAACAACACACAATCAGGATGATGAAATCTGTCAACAAACAGAAAATGTGGAGGATGAAACATGGACAGGAATAAATCAACAAGCAGAGAGAGAGAGAGAGAGAGAGAGACTTAGAACCCAAATCAAGAAGTAAGTGTACTGAGGAAGTAATACAGACTAATATGCCCCCCAGCTATAGAGTCCATATTCAGCCCTGCTATTACAGATGGTATGGAAATAGAATATGAAACAGTAAATACTGTTCTATTATGTTTGAAAAAAGGGTCTTTGTGGTGGGAGATTGGATAATCAAATACAAAGATGCATACTTTAATGGAAGAAGAGTCCAGTACCTTTTTGCCAGGAGCTAAACTATCTTACATCAAAACATTGCTGCCTAAGATAGTTAAAAAACTGGATGATATTCCACTAATTATATTGCATGCTGGAACTAATGATTTGAGAAAGTCCAGAGAGGACCAAATGTTCCTTGATTATATGGATATTGAGAAGATGGTAAAGCACATGCAGGGCACATTAATAATTTCTGAGATCTTACCATTTGCAAGGGCCAGTGAAAAAGTGAATAATAAAATAACAAGAATAAATAACTCAGACAAAGGTGCCTTATGCAAAATATTGAATGTATAAAAACATGGGAATACTTTACTAACAAACCAGTATTATACAGTAGGTATCGACTACATCTGAATAGAAAAGAGAGTAAAAACTGGGGCAATCATTTAGGGAACACATAGATGGACATTTAAACTAGTGTCATATGGGAGAAAGGGCCATAAAGAGTCTATAGACAAGAAAAGTACTGGGGGTAGGGATAAAAATAAAATAAGATCGAAAGTATTTGAGACTGAGATGTTAAAGGTCCTTCTTATTAATGCAAGGAGCATTAAGAAAAAAATAGATGAGTTGACATATATTCTATGTAAAGACAACATAGATATATGTGGAATAACCGAAACTTGGCTAAAGGAGGATGACTGGGTTCCAGAAATCCAGGGTTATGACTTAATTTATAAAGTATGGCCTGGCCGGCCCGCAGGAGCAGCGGTTGGATTTCCACTTGCGATGCTGGCAACCCGTGTTCGAGAATGGACCCGGTTCATTGGAGGGCAGGCCAGGGGGAGAAGGATAGAGTGTCTTATGGACTGCTCTCCTTCTCCGGGGGGAGGGTGGGGAAGTGTCTGGCGCGAGACGGACCCCTGGTGGAGGCCGGGAGTCATGCAGCTACCGGCGCTCATCTGTAATGGAGGCGGGGTGGACGCAGGACATCATTGCACATCCCTGCCTTCCAGAGGAAAAACAAGAAAAATGGAGGGGTGGGTCCTCGTCTACATGAAGCCCTCCCTGGGCTTCAATTAGCCACCATCACCGCACTCCCAACTAGTTACTGGTTCCATGGCACTGGAATTAGAGGAACCAGTGCTGCTGCCCTGGCCTCTGGGGGGCAAGTCAGGGTAACCGGGAGTATGCAGGGATTGATGGTTGGTGGGAACCCAGAGGACATGACCAGGGCAGAGCTTGATGGAGGACCTGCCGAGTAAAGGATAAAATAAAGTATGACCTGAAAAGACAGGTGGTGGTGTTGGACTGTTTGTGGCAAAATATTTAAAAGCACATGTTATAGAGACTGAGGAAAATGACAGCATGATCATAGAGCAGTTGTGAGTTAAACAAACAGCAGGACACACATCTATCACTTTTTATGTTTGCTTGCATGTGTGCACAAGAAACATGTTGCTGCAGCTTGCTGCAGAAGCAGGTTGTGGAGGTGCGGCAGTGTTGTGGCCAATGCCGCCACTGCATTTTGGGGCTTGTATGTTTGGCACCAATAAAGGAGCACGCTGGCTGTGACTCTAGTTTTAAAGCATGCCACCAACTTGAAAGAAAATAGCTGCGCAAGAGTTGGGGAGCGCCTCGTCATAGCAGTAGCAGCCTCTCCTTTTGGCCTGAACAGCGTGCATGGAGTTAGATGTGGACATGTTGGCATATGCATTTTGCTGATAGAAGCTAAGGCTGTGATGGCAGAGTGGTACCGATTGTAATGGCACAGTGTTCCTCCTCTGGCAGTATGTTTTTATGCCTTGTGGTGGTCCAAAGGGGTGCAGTTCAATAGCGGTCAGCATTTTCTGCTCCATCTATTTATGGCCCGTCACCACTGCCTTTCTTTGGCTCACCACAGCAGAGATCATTGTGTGCGCAAAAAATTTAATTCTTCTTCTTCGGTCCTGATGTCTAACAGGGTAGCCCAGGAGCAGAAAACTAGCACCAGCACGTCATGAGGCATGATTGCGTGTGGAAAAAAATTAAATTCCTACTCAGCAGTCCTAATCTGTAGCAGACTACCACAGGAATACAAAGGTATCACCAGTACCTTGTGAGGAGATGCCCTCTTACTCGATCGACAGAGCGCCATTCTACCTGGGGCCACAAGACAGACTATTGCGTGGATAAAAAAAAGTAATTACTGCTTCTCAGTCCT
Source organism: Neoceratodus forsteri (assembly GCA_016271365.2). NCBI lineage: Eukaryota > Metazoa > Chordata > Ceratodontiformes > Ceratodontidae > Neoceratodus > Neoceratodus forsteri. Next base: position 266,184,678 of record JADMNL010000026.1, read on the forward strand.
AGACCACCGTTCTACCTGGGGCCACACCTACAGTCAGTGTTCTTACCCTCTATAAAGTTGCCGGCAACAGGGGACTGTCTGTTAAGAGATGACTTGCACCTTCTCCATTATTTTAGGCAGATAAACAGCAGGCTACCTAAGTCATAGTAGCAACAGCCCAAGGTCAGGTCGCCGGCTGTATGCAAAAGCTAAATCTCCTGCAATGCTAAAAATGTTGGTCCCACCTATGATCTATGTCCCACGAAGTGAATATTGTAAAAAAAAAAATGATTATGCCCTGCAATTACAGCCCATGCCATAGCAGTTGCGGCAAGAAATCTCGCGTGCCTAAAATAACACCTCCAAACAGGATGATATCATACTAATAATTTCCTAGGAGTGGGCCCGCTATCCACCCCTCTGTTAGTACTACCTTGTCGCCTCTTACCTCTCATAAGTTTAGCAAGGCGAAAGAACATTATCCCACAGCCAATTACATGGCAACCAATATACAGTACACTAATGATCACCTTGCAAACACTTCTAATAATAGCCTTTGGGGTTACAGAAATTATTATATTTTACATTATATTTGAAGCAACCCTACTTCCAAGTTTAATTATTATTACATAATGGGGAGGGACTGTCATCCTAGTTATTTCATCCCCTCCCCTGAATACACACTTGGAAATATGGCTTGATCTGCGTTGTAGCCCGTAAGAGCTGTGAATAGTAATACATTTAAAATATTGCCAGTATGTTGATCTCTGTTTTGGCAGTAGAACAAAAATGATAACATTCTAAATCTTTACAACCTGAGTACCTGTTCAGCCACAATAGTTTGTGTGTGTTTTTTTTGGGTTTGGTTTGGTTACACTGATGAAAGATTTCCTAGAGAACTGTAAAGAAGTCCGAATAAACCTTTTGGTTGTGAGTAGGACTACAACATCTACTGTAAATGTTCTGCTAGCAAAAAATAATTCATAAACCTAAGGGTCAAAGTTCTGGAGCTGTCACTCCCCTTCTCTGTCTTCCACCCTGTAAAAACACCTATTAACTAACAGTAGGACTACAACATCTGAATGTTTTGCTGCCACAAAATAACTTATAAACCTAAGGGTCAAAGTGCTGGGGCTGCCAACCCCTTCTCTGTGTTCCAACTTGTGAAAACACCTATGTATTAACAATGTACTTTTTATTTGCTTGATTACATACTGGTTTTGTTTCTGTTTTATTTTTACTGTAGGCAGATTTACTGCACTTGCAGTGAGGGAATTTCTGTAAAACAGAGGCAAAATGTTCAGAGCCAGAGTCCAGTGTCTAACACAGTAACCCAGCAGCACAAAGGTAGCACCAGCTCCTCATGAGAAACTCATCCCTTGCACAGTTGCCAGACCACCGTTCCACCTGGGCACTCCATTCCTTGTGGGAAGCAGAAATCCTCTTCCTTTGGCAGAGTAATCAGGAGTCCATTCATCCTCCTATGTAGGTCCTGTATGTCTACCCCTTGTCAACCTTCTTGTTTTTTACAACTTATCCCGCCCCCTTCTGCTATATGTAATTAGGGGCATTCTTTTTGATGGAGGTGTATGCGGATATCGGCAGTTTGAGTGAACATGCCATGAGGGTTTTAGGACTGCATTCAGGAACCGAAAGCAGTGGCAGCAATAGACCTATGTCCCCTTCCCTGGTTCTGGGCATTCATTAATCTATGAAGTCTGAGACCTTTTCAACTCTGCATATGTGGGTTACCTTGTTCAACGTCATAAAGCTGGCAGGCTTCTTACGTTCTGCAGATCGTGAAGATACATTTCTGAAGTTTACTTATGCTTCATCAACAGTGGCCTTCTTTATCTGAGTTAGTGCCACCCAGCCGTTCTAGCTGGCATCTGCCTCTGGAAGTTGCCCATGGCGTGCTCAACTTGAACACACCTGACGATTTACAAAATTGGGGCCAGCACTACAGCATTTGAAAGAAAACACAAGAAAGTCTCTGCTTCTTACTGCACTACGGCATGAGAGTGCATGGCATGTAGTGAGGGGCACTGCATTCACATTGCACACCAATGCCATAGTCAGGCACACAGCAGATGTGCTAACCTAATCGTTTCAATGTAACCTTCAGTATGTTTAATGTATTACTATGGCCACCTTTTCTGGTCCAAACCACACAGCAATATAGCTGTCAATATTTTAAATGCATTACTATCCCCACCTCTTACACAGATCAACCCCTATTTCTAAGTGTGTATCCCATGGAGGAGGAGGAGGATGAAATGGCTATGATGGCAGTACTTCCCCTGGTAGCAGTTTTGTGAATCGTAAGATGTGTAAACAATTTTGTTCCAAAACAGCAGAGAAGACTACAAACATGACAGTTTACGTCCATCGTCTCACTCTGGTCACCTCAAACATGGGTATGATAGAAAGTGTGCGCACAAAGTTGAAAGGCATACTGAGATGTGTCTGCTAATGGTATGCCAGATTCACATCAGCCGAGCAGGCAAGTCAGCAGCCAGACCACAGAGTAATATAGAACTATTTAATAAAAAGTCAAAATACACCTGCGACATGCAAAAAAACATTGCCTGTCTGTCATACATAATTGTTATATTACTCCTTGGTCTGGGTGCTGATTTTCTGCTGTGTAGCATCTCCTTGCGAGGGTATATGTTCATTACAGCATTCTGTGTGGATTGACCAGTGCCTACCAGCATTTGGCCATTATGGAAAACCCCAAGAGTTACCAATGCAGAGTAGTCAGTAGTGACTCTGACATAATGTGCGGTCCAAATCAATAATGTGCAGCATGCATGTCATTTTTTAAATGAGAAAGGTCCCGTTTAGTCAGACCATACATTGTGTCAACCTTGCAAGCAGTACTACAACTAGAGGCACCTATCTTCTGCTTGCTTGGCTGCAGAAGGTTGCTATTGTTATGATGTCTTCTGCCATGTAGTGGTAATAGCATGCATGGCTTTCGATGTCCTAGTGTGTTCAGCAGCAACAGTAGAAAAGTAAAGTACCTTTGCTGCATCATGCTGGAAAGCAAGAAACCGCATAGACCTATGTCTTAGATCAGTGGAAAAAAACAAAATACCAAACCAAAATCCCTGTGAATCAGGCGACCATATAAAAAGACAAATTACCGGACACATCATGACACCATCTGGTAATAAAGAAGGTCCATGCATGCACTTCGCAGATAGATTCACTTATTTCCCTTTAGTTGGTATGAGTAAGAACGGGATCTGGTGAGTTACACACATAGGGCTGGATATTCAAACTGTGCTATTTTGTGGCGCAAGCCCTTGCACTGCACAAAATAGTTGCGCAAGGGTGTGTCCGGAGCGATATTCAAAGGAGTTGCGCTATTGAGCAACTCCTTTGAATATCACCCCGGCCACAGCCACTGTGCATGGCGCAGTGGAACTTGCGCCACCGCAAGTGGTCAGAGTGGAGCATTCCACTTGCGGTGGTGCAAGTACCATTGTGCCATGCGCAAATTTATGATATTCAAAAGGTGATATGCAAATGGGGCCATAATTCATGCAAGGCGCAAGGGGGCCATTTGCATCTGTTTATGGCCCCATTTGCATACCATTAGCATGCAGGTGAGCCGATCTCCAAGGACTTGTGCCTGGCACCTTGCCAGGCAGCAACCGTCGGGGACCGATGCCCCCTGCAGCCCGATCGCAGGCAAATGTATAAGAAAGCCCCCCTCCCTGACTGGCCCGATCGCGGGCGTAAGCTTACATCACCCCCCCCACCAGCCCGATCACGGGCAGCAAAGTGTTCCTCCCGAAACATATCCTGGTGGTCAGTGGACCGATAAGCCCGATCGCTGGCTGAGGAGTATAAACCCCGAATGTATCCCTGATGGTCCAGTGGACTGATAAGCCCGACTGCGGGCTGCATAATGTGTAAAACCCCCACCGAAGACCATATCCCTGGTGATCTAGTGTCCCCCACCCACCCACCCACGAGCCCCACCACCCGCTCCCCCCTGCAGCGGTGGGCGGCAACATCCACCTGCCTGCCGCCCGCCTCCTGTCGACTGATGCCTGGTAGGGCTGCATGCCCATTGGTGCAGAGCAAGAGCCAATGGGCATGCAGCCCATACCATACAAGGCAGTCCACTTCATTCACATATCTGGACTGCTTTATGATATGGGCTGCATGCCCATTGGCTCTTGCTCTGCACCAATGGGTGTGCAGCCCCTACGGGCAGTCAGTCGGCGGGCAGCGGGCAGCAGGCGGGTGGGATGCTGCCGCCCGCCGCTGCGCGGGGCGCGGGTGGTGGGGCTTCATGGGTGGGTGGGGTGGGGAACACTAGATTACCAGGGATATGGTCTTGTGGTGGGGGTTTTACATTATGCAGCCCGCAATCGGGCTTATCAGTCCACTGGACCATCAGGGATACGTTCGGGGTTTAAACTCCTCAGCCCGCGATCAGGCTTATCGGTCCACTGACCACCATGGACATGTTCGGGGAACACTTTGCTGCCCGAGATCGGCTGGTTGGGGGATTTAAGCTTATGCCCGCGATTGGGCCAGTCGGGGGTTTTTGCTTTTGCCCACGATTGGGCCAGTGGGGGATGAGGGATGTTTTCACTTTGCCCACGATCGGGCTGCAGGGGGCACAGAGAGTAGGTTGAGGGCCAGCCACAGGTGGCAGCTGCTGTGTTGTGCCCTGCAATGTGGCAGCTCACCTGTGGGTGGCCTCGACTTACTCCTTTTTTGGCTCAAAGTTGTGCAGGCGCAGGTTGGGGTTGCGCCTGACAACTCTGCACAGCCTGGCTGAATATCGGGCTGTGCAGTTTATGCATGGTTCCTTCCCCTCCAGTTCAGCATGCATTCATTTGCATTGCGCTGTTGCTCAGAATGTTTTCAGTGGTGCAACTGCCTCCTGCTGAATATCGCAGAATGGTGCAATTTCGGACTTGCGCAGGTGCAACCCTATTGCGCATGGCGCAACCCTTTTGAATATCTGGGCCATAGTGTAGATGGAAGGACTCTATTATGAAAAAAACAATGGCGTGAGAACAGAGAAGGACTACCCCATGAACAAAACATATATTTATTGAACAGAAATGAATTGCTGTTTTGGGACATGCATATCATAAATGGATAACACAGGAAACATGGGACAAATATTACATTTCAAGTGAGGTTTGTGAGTATGATCCTCTATCTTTGCTGTGCCATTCAGAAAAGCACGATGGGGCTGACAGTCAAGACAGCAGATAAGGGGTGGCCATCCTTGTCATGGAGACAACAAAACACCTGGACAGTGCAACAACACTGGGCATAAAATATCACTGTAACTTTTTCACCAGAAGTATATCAAGGACATCCATCTGATGGATATGGTGGTTGGCAGATAGATGTTGATTCATCAGAGTATGACCATGGAAAAAGGTAGAGTTGACAGACTTGCTAGCATGAACTGTGGCCAAAACTCACTTTTCAGGAAAAATATAACCATCGTTGTCAAAAGTATAATCTGCCATAAAGTATACAGTAATTAGACAATTCACCATTAAAGCAGTGGTGCAACAGATTTGTTCTTCCAATAGGTGATTGTTGGAGACAGTTACATGCTGGCATACCTGTAAACCCAACCTTTCTGCATACTCTAGTTGGAGATAGATGGGTTTCAGCATCACATGTATCGTGAAGACATCGGGAATGTTGTAATAGCTAAATATCAAGAGCCACATTTGTCCAATTATGTGGCACTGCAATTTACATATGATCTAGAGAGACATCAGCCCCCTCCCCCCCCAGTTAGCCAGAAGTTTTTGGCATCAGAACTGTATAGGGAGACCCTATGCACAGTGTGTGGACAGTCTTTTTGAGTGGCAGGTGCCTAACTTGCCAAGCAACAATATGACTTAAAGGTAGTAAGCAGAACCTTTGTGTATATTCATATGGACAATGATGGTCTCTTTGTAGTGTGAACAATGGCATATACCATAATTCATGTGATATACAGTGAGGCTTGTCTACAGTCTCCAATTTGGATGAAATTGCAGCAGGAAGAGTCAGGTGTTGATTCACAAAAAACAAAAAAGCATATAGTGGGCCACAGTTTTTGGGTACAAGGTTATGGTCATACAGTATGCTGGCACTACTATTGTAATAAGTGGTTGTTTGGGCGCATTGAAAAAGTGCCATGGGAGGGAGTGTTGAATGTGCTGCTTATGCACAGGAAATCTAAGTGGATGGGTGGTCTGAAGCATCCAGGCGTCAACACAAGTTTTAAAATTGAAGCTTCCTTTAAAAGTTGGTGCTTTTTTTTAAATCTAAAACCCATGATTTGTATAGCTACCAAGGTCTGTTACCAATGAGAGAGAGAGAGAGAGAGAGAGAGATTCTGCATTCGCCTGAGGTACAGCACTGTCTTCTCACTCTCTCTAAACTGGAAGATTTCTCCAGGGGTAGAAAGTAATACATTATGAAACAACACACTGGTTTTGAAATAGTTAAAAATAATGTTTTTCTTTCTCCTTTATTATTTTGGAATGGCACACCAAGTAATTGGCACCAGGACTTATTTGAAACAGAACTGTCTGTTTAATCTGGTAAGATAACAGCTGCACAAAGTCCAGTACTCCCATTCCAACTCCCCTAATTTTAGAGACACCGCATATTCACCAGTTTACCAGTTATCCAGCTTGAGATATAAGGAGAATATCACCCATACCAGACTGCGCTTTTAAACACCACAAACAGATGGCCAAGTTTCATCTAGATCCCCTATCTGCCCACAGGAAGGAAAGGCAAATTCAGATGGTCCCCATTTCAGCTAAAGTTTTTTTCCTACGTTTCCCCTCTCCGAACTGCATGAAATATTATTCTGTACATGAATGTGAAACAAGGAAACTTCTACACTAACTATCGCGAACCAAAGATAACAGCTGGACAAAGTGGCATTGTACTCCCACTCCAGCTCCCCTAATTTCAGAGCCATTGCACACATCACCAGAAATGAGCTAAAAGAGAGTGGCAATTTAAAGCAATACTCCCATGGAGAAGCTGATCTCTGAGGGTTCCATAATTATCCCACTGTCCCATTCATTGTACAAGCACTTAATACTGTGGCACTCATAACACATAAGGGACAGTTGCTGCAATGAATATTAATTTGGATGCTTAGAGTTAAACTGCTCTACAATGACACTTTCTGTCAAGTGGCACTCAAAGACAGGACAGTGCAAGTTTACACTGGCATATTTAAAATGTCCTTGTAAGGTCTCAGATACATGTTAATAACAGTAGCTGTCTGTTGGACAAGTATGCACACAGTGCTAACAAGCAACTTATTTTTTTTTTTATTTAGTTATTTAACCAGGTGAGACACACTAAGCTGAAAGCGTCTTTTACAGGTGCAACCTGGGAGCACAGGGAAGTTAAGTGACTTGCTCAGGGTCACACAGTATGCAAGTGGAATCTGTGGGATTCAAACCCAGGTTTGGTCTGCTGGATGTCACCAGATTTGCAGCTTAGAGCCTTAAACCACTGCGCTATACTGCCTCCCAACTTATAATTACATGTTGAGAGTGAAACAGGCATGCTAGCACAAAATGATGAAAAAATGATTGAAAACTGTAACAAGTATTCAAGCATGTATCATGCCCTAAATACACACATGGAACTGTATCCAGGACTTGACAATATTATTTTAAAACCCAATGGAATATTTGTAGGCTCCAATATCTGTTACTTGACTGGAATGGTTCCAATCAGAAAGCGAACACCTGTATGGTCATGTTATGGAGCGCAATGCAATTGAGTGTCATTGCCTTTGCCAATATGCATTTACAGTAATAGAATATTGTAACACTGTAAATGTGAAGGATGAGTGCACAACTGTAACTGTTTTTTATATACAATATTTATTATAATCCCCATGGTTCTAGCATATTAACCTTCCCTCTTAAATTCAGCAGTCCTGACACCTTGTCTACCCATTCCAGCAGTATCAGGATCAGGTTGATTACATTTTGAAACTCTTTTTATGCTGTTTATTGTCCTATATGAACATTTTTGTTGCACCAACACTCACACTATCACATCAGCATTATCCACCAAATCTACTTCTGTCATACTTCATTGCATGTGCAGTGGCTTGGGTTGATCCCAATATACCTTTCTGCTGTTTTTTAAATGAAACTTAAAATATCAGAAGGGATTCTTACATCCATGTCATATATATACTGTATATATATATTTTTTTTTATTTCTGTATTCATCAAACAAACAGCACCTCATATACAGTAGGTTAATAAGAACATTAATTTGTTTTGTATTAAGTTGCTCATCATATCAAATTCCTTATACACCATGAATAACTTTGTCCAGTATATATTCTTAGGAACTAATGAAAATATGAAAAAAAAAGAAAACATTAAAACTTGCACAAATTAATACTAGTAAAATCTAAATAAGTCAATGGCCTTAATAAAAAAATGGCTTGAGTCATCTCATTGTAAGGCATTTAGTAAAAATTATGTTCACTTGTAGCAAGTCTATTACTTTATGTAGCACACATGAGTAAATCACCAGCATCATTTGGTCTAGAGTTTGAATACCAACTTAACTGGCTATTTTTATAACTCCTAAATGCTCTTAATAGCGTTTAAGGTTTTATATTTTATGTGCAAGGTAGCTGCACACAGTACCCCAAAAATCGACATAAAGATTGTTCACAAATAATGTCGGAGTCTTTATCTTTTCAAAAATGACAATGAGTTTCATAGTCCCATAAAAATATAGTAGGTTCATAGGAAATGCATGGAGTTCTCATGGTTGGACTCTGCATGAGGTCCATAAAGAAGCTGACAGATTTTTAGGATTGTACATTGAGCAGCAATGTTTATGTAAAAGAGATGGATGATCAGTTTGCAGCAAAAAAACATACAGTACTTCAAACATTTCCCTTTTTATAGCTATGGAGAATGCATTGATTAAATCAGTTTTAAAAGGTCACAATTCTTCCATGTTTTCCATAGTTTCGTTTTGGAGGACAACTGTACTACAACAGTATATTGCATATTTTGCCAAAGTAAACAAAACCGGTCATATTTTATTTAGATAAGGACGTGTTTCTGATTTTAGTAAACTAACTTAGGGAGGCAGTATAGCACAGTGGTTTAAGGCTCTGATCTGGAGACCTGGGTTTGAATCCCACAGCTCCCACTTGCATACTGTGTGACCCTGAGCAAGTCAGTTAACCTCCCTGTGCTCCCAGGTCACACCTGGAAACAAGCTTTCAGCTTAGTGTGCCACTCCTGGTTAAACAATTGAAAAACAAACTCTTGGATATAAAACCTTTACTTGCTGGGCTGATGTACAGCTGAATTGTAGGCTTAAATGAAGTGACTGTGTTATCCTAGTGCCAGACAGCTGACCTACAGTAGCTGAGTCAAGTAATTTAAGATCATAGATCTGGCATGTTAATTAAATGCAGTAATCCTGCCTGAACTCCTACTGACTCTGTCCAAGCAAGCATGCTAGTTAAAACAAAGAACAGTGTGCATCTTGTATAAAATTACACCCCACAATGAGCTTACTTTAATCTAGTTCCCCCTATCCAACTGTTTCCTATTTACTGAACCTGCTCCCCCCAAACTGGTGATCCCCCACAATACAATGGCCACCCCAATAACTGGCCACATTAATTCTGCATGTATTTCATTGTTCATGCCAGCAAATACAGTCTTTGCTTAGGAGAAATTAATTTCATTGCCGTTTTGTGCCCTCAAAAAATCATGACAGGTTTGCACATGGAATACATTCTTTTTCCTTTCTCCAATTTTGAATGCTATTGTATCTTTTGCCAAAAACATAAATGACAGTTTTTGCTGCAATCTAATCTGGACACGCTCACATGATTGGGGATTGCTAGTGGAGCTGAATTCTTTTTTTTGTGAGAAATTATGAATGGCAAGCTGCGAAGAGGTGTGTCAAAAGCATCCTTTGCAAGCATGGAAAATTGCATTTGTTCTTCAATATAGGAGACAGCAGTGCATTGTACTGTACTTGCCTCCCAGTACCATACCTCCCCAACAGCAATGGTACCCAGTTCTGCCACTCAGTGCCTGTGTTTCATTGACATTTACGATCATCCCCATAATGTACAGTACAAGTCGCATTAAACTGTTCCATCAACTCACTGGTGTAGCATTTTTTTTTGTGATGCTACTGCAGTGGCAACTTGAACTGTTGAAGCTTTTAACTTTTTTCAACCATCCTTCACTGTCTATTCAACTCACTTGTACCTGTTTAGTGAAATGGCAGTCACTGTTTTGCAGTGTTTATGCAATGCATTTTCATGGCATTGTTTATAAATATCACAGCATTCCTTAAGAGTTGTTTAGTCTGCCTTCTGAAATGAAACTCAGAAGCACTCAGCTGAAAATAAAGCTTATAGTACATAACAGCTAGTTACAAAACCAATACTAACCTTTTACTAATTCATTGAATTAAACACTGCACAGATTAGGAAACTCATTGAACAATGCTACACCAGTGAGTTGAGGGAACAGTTTAACGTGACTTGTACTGTATTTGTCTAATATCTGGAATGGAAACTGCACAAATTTCCTGCTGGGGTGAGTAACTCACTGGGATGCTTTAGTAGCAAAACAAAAGTTGCATTTTGTTAAGGTCCTTACTATTTAAACAACTGAGAGGTCTGGTGGAGGTGGCATCTGGTTATGTTTGCACCAGACTCCGAGAGGATACTGTGGTGGTGGGAGGGGATGGGAGACAAGAAGGGTGCCCGACTGCTGGTCTGAGAGAGTCACAACATAACATCAGACAGATGTGGGCAGCAGGCGCTGTCTAGTTTGGTATGGTCACTGTTCATTGTAGTTACTTGCAGTCAGGTCAGATGGAAACCAAGACACGTAACAGATTAACATTTGTATTGGTTACTACTGATGAAGGAAGCATTATTTTACCCTTTGGGCAGATGCAGACTCTATAGACAATTCACATTCATTCTGAAATTAAAATGATTTTTGGGGGGCCTGATTCAGTGTAGTTATAAGCTGTCAGCTCAGTTGAGAACACAGCAGCATGTCAGATTAGCATTTGACATGGCTACTTATGATGAAAGATACATTATTTTAACATTGGGCACTTGTAGTTTCTATATGCTGTTCAAGATCATGCAGTAAATAAAACACATATTTTTTATCTCACGAGAATGCTAATCTGATATGTAAAGTGATTGTGAACTGCCTATAGAGTCTGCACTTGCTGTAAGGTAAAATAATGTGCCCTTCATCTGTACTTGCCAGTACAAATGCTAATCTCATATGTGGTTAGTTTCCCAACTGAGCTGACAGTAAGTACAGTGAACAATAATCATACAAAAAAGACAAGCTGCGGTTTGGATTCAGTACACTCGCAACAGTGCCACAGTGCCAACTGCCACCTAACCTGAAATCAGTGTAAATAAATACAAACATACAACTGCACACTAGCTCTTCTTAGAGATGGCTCTTCACTCGATCTGTGTGGGAGTTAGTGACTTCACCCAACCATTTGACTATAACACCCAGCTCCAGCCAAGTTTCACGGTGATCTGAACTGTGGAGCTGAAACACTGACAGTGCTAAGTCAAAACTGACTTTTTATAAATGCTTATAAGAGGCAGATAAAAACACACACAACACATGTTTGGAGAATGAATATTTATTAAATGCAAACAAAACCATTTCTTATCACCTTTAAAAAGACAGAACATGTACAACACTATATTTTACAGCAGATCACCCCCCAAACCAACCGGACAATCAAGACCCATTCATTTGTAACTGTTCACACATTCACACCACCACCACCACCATTCTTTGCACAGATATACACTCAAACACATGTTCAAAATCACAGCCAGGTCCTATTTCCCATACTATTTTCAAATTACATTTTAGATTCCTGCTTGCCTTTGAAGTCCATCTGTCACTGGTGCCGGATGTCACCAATAAATCAAACCTGTTACCTTATCTATGCTATGTAGCTGAAATGAAGAGCTTTCAGGGTATAAATTATACTATAGCAGGCTTCATACTTTATTCTGACTTCTGAGTTCCTGACTGTGTTGAATGTTGTTGTAGAAAAAAACCAAAAACAAAAGCAAAAAAAACACAAGCCTCTGAAACAAGGACTCCTTCAAACTTCTGGCCCATGACAAAGGGCAAAGCAAGGCCCATCCCGGCCAGACCTTTCCTCATTACAAATCACCTTTTGATATGTGAACAGTATTACAAGACACGCTAATCTCTGCAGTAGCACAGGAGAATCAGTGTTTACCTTGGTGGGGCCTTTCCTGCCCTAATCTTTCCTCTCAGCACCCCCCCCCAGAAACATAGCTGTGACACTGGGGGTGCTAAATTCCCCAGTATCTCAATGATTGCAACTCCTCACTGCCCAATCCCCCCTTGTCCAGTACCACACTTGCATGCTGATTTCTTTTCTTTTTTTTTTCCAAAAGTGAGAGGGAGAGAGAGAGAGAGAGAGCACTTTTGTTTAAGCTGGCAAAATAACTCTATATTCTCTCTCTAAACAAGAAGATTGTTGTCATGACTAAAGAAAACATCATGAACAATTCAGGAGGTCTTTACCTGACTCACAGAGTCTGACAAGAGAGAGTTCTGTAACCAGCTTAAACGAAAACACTGTCTGTCTTACTCAATCTCTCACTTTTTGAAAAAAAAACATGCTTATACAGTCTATCAGCATTTCTACAGTAACCTATCATGATGTCACATAAAAAAGTAGCAAGAGCAGATGAAGTTCAAGGGCCAAGAATTCTGCTTTTAGAAATATTTCCTTGTAATAAAGAAAGACATAATGAAAAATATTGAAATATAAACCTAATTATGTTAAAATATGAACAGCTCTACTGTTTTCTCATAGGTACTGGGGGGGGCCTTTTAATAATTTCACTTAGAGTCACCCCTTACATCATACCAGCCCAGTCTGAGGGAGAGAGAGTGAGACAGCATTGCAGTTGGTAAATTGGCTGTTATGCAACTCTCTCCCACATCTCTCCTCTACATTTGTAAGCTCCTAAGCTAGTTATATCCTTTGATTGCAATATCATTAACGATCGATGTATATCTCTTAAGTTAAGAAAAATATACCACTTATATTTATCTCCACTAGTTTTGTTTCCATGATATATAGATACTCATGCCTGTATTTGTGTCACTTCTGCAAAACTATATCTTGTTCTACCATTGTTTTATCACATTTTCCAGCTTACTCAGTACAGACCTTAAATATACAGAGGCTCCATAACTGACAAAAAAAATAAAAAATTAAAAAGCAATAAGTACTGAATTTCAACAGTGATGCTACAGTATTGACTTTATTAAAAGTCATTTTTGCTGTGCTGTATACCAAAACGACAGCAATACAAGTCGAGTAACTGTTTGAGTACATTTCTCAAATAAATATTTCCCAGTACATTTAATTACATGAAAATGGCAACCAGGGGCTTATAACAAATAATAACAACAAAAGCAAAAGAAGGGACCATTACACTTAAATCTTCATTTGCGTTAACATCTACCATAATGCATGTCCTAGTCTTTAAGAACTCTTTAAGAACGATTATGTTTTGGAAAGTTTTAGAAGTTGTTGGATATAGAAGACCTACTCGAAGATGCTTATTCTTCAGCTATGACCCGAAGCCTTTGACTGAAAAGTTTGTGACTGTGTTGAGTGTTGTAGTAGTAAGAAAAAACCAAAAACGAGGCTCACAACGCAAGGACTCGTTCAAACATCTAGCCCATGACAAAGGGCAAAGCAAGGCACCACTCTGGCCAGACCCCTCCTCATTACAAATCACCTTTTAACCAGCATGATGAGATACCATAACCTCGGTAGAAGTACAGGCAAATCAATATTCACCTTGCTGCATGCTAACATCACTAATGCTAGGCTTAACATATTTTGTACACCATCTTCATTTAGCTAATCAAGAAGCTACTTAGCATAGTTAGGAGCACATCCAGATATGTAAATATGTGAGGTTAAGAGTTGGGGGGGCTTGCACTTTCACAGACTTATGTTCCTATCACCATCAAGGTTAATTACCGAGTTATTTACTGCAACCTTGATCATGAGTTACACTTTCAATCACTGAGATCCTAGAAAGTAACACGCACACACACACACGCACACACACACACACACACACGCACACCACTCTGAGAAATGCGTCTTGGCAAGGGCTATAATGTTGGGTAATAAACATGTCTTTTTTTTCTGTTTAGAAGCAGACAGTGTGTCAAATGTGTCGCCACCCCCCCCAGAAGAGATGGCACTATCTGTGTAATGCCTGTGGGCTCTACCACAACATGAATGGCCAGAACCAACTCCTCATCAAACCCAAATGGTTCCTGTCAGGGAATAAGAGGAATACTGGACATTGGGTTTCATGTCACTGATTTTATTATTTGAAACAATGTGTGTGTGTGTGTGTGTCCCAAGGTATCATAGAGCAACTCCAGGAGCTTTGCTACACCCAACCACCACCACTGCTACACTCTATTGCATCTCTATTTACTACTCATTGCAGTCTGCTACATCAGTACACACACACGTAACATCAAGTGGCAGTTTCTTATGTTTTAAATGCATTTTATTGTTAACTTTTGAGCAAGATTGTGGGCTAACAAAAATAAGAACATCTTAAACAAACAAAAAAAACTATGTATCACACATGGTCTTGTCTTACTTTTTTATAGCCTGTACCAGGAAGGATCATGTTAACACATGAACAGCCCTATTATTCAAACATGAAGTCTTGCTGTATTCTGACTATTGCAGTTAGGTCCTGCCTTTCAACTGCCCTGGAGAACAAAGAGTTAACTTTCCATGGCCAGTATGGAACGTTCAGTGCAAGCTCGGTTGAAGCCTCTGTCTGCTGTTGTTTAAACTCCAACCGTCAGATTCTTTAGTTCGCCTCACTGAACAGTCGCTCCAGAGATTTCTCCTTTGCTCGGTTCAAAAAAAGTCAATTAAAGTGTCATTTTTTGCTTGGTTTCTACCAAATTCTGCTACTGAACCTGTCGGTTTAAGTCTCTGTCTGTGGTACCGTGAGTACTAGATAGGTTTTGCATTTAGTTTCTGTGTGGAACTTGTAAATATTGGATCGGTTCAGTTTGAACTGATCAGATTGGTCTTAAAAAAGTTTTGAAGTTATTAGAGTGTGGTAACCGGTCCATATCGGTTCTAAAAAAAAAGGATTTAATTACATTTTTTTTCCAAGACCCGTAACACGGTCAGAAACCAATAGGGGTGTCTTGCCTGGTGGATTGCCAAAAAAAGGGTAAGTTTTAGATAGGATTGGCCATGTCTGAGAAACCCAAGAAAAAAAAAACGGGACCACTGGGTTTCAACACTGTAGTGTGTGTGGGGAAGCCTTTGCTAAGGCTGATCCCCACACCACCTGTGTTTATTGTCTGGGGTTTGACCACCTCAATTCAGACTGCCAAATTTGTAAGAGTTTTCCCAAAGCTACCCTGGACAAGAGAGTAGGTAGACTGAGGGAAAGGGAGGCCGAAAAGTCCACTGACCCGAATGGCCTGCCCGGTTTGGTTCTGACCGAACCAGAAGGAGTACCCTCTGACCAGGGCAAAACTTTTTCCAGCAAAAGGAGAGACAATTCTGAGGAGTCGGTTCCAGTTAAAAGAAAGAGAAGAGAAAAATCATCCAGTTCGGATCCACAAATTCTTTCTCCGACCGCTGATGAAATAGCCAAAGCGATAAGAATAGTTCAATCGCTAACTTCGGTTCCGGCCGAACCGGCACCATCTGGCAGGGGCTCGGGTTCGGTCGGTTCCCCGGTTCCGGATTATACTTGAGAAGAATTTTATGAACCGGAGGTGGAGGAGGGAGAGTATGAGGATAATGATGATGATGGTGATTATGAAAGTCTGGATGTGATTATTGACCCGGACATCTCCCCAGACAGACCTTCAGGTGTTTCTCCTCCTAGGCTTTCTGAGTCTCCTTCCCACTTTATGTTTTACAAGAAAGTGGCTGAAACCCTCCAGCTCCCAATGGAAGAAGCTGTAGAGGATCCGGAGAAACCTGATTTTGTTGAGATGATGGACATCCCAGAGTCCAGGAGATTGTCTATTCCCCTCCATAAATCTTTTGGGAAACAGACATTTAAAATTCTAAAGACTCCTAACTCCATACCTCCTGTGGCCAGAAGAATGGACAAGAGGTATACCCTTTCAGGCTTGGACACGGAGTTCCTTTCCCAGCAATGTAGCCATGTTGGGGTAGTGCAGGCTGCTGCCTGTGATAAGGCAAATATTCCCTTGGCATCACACTCCCCAGATAAGGACTCCAACAGGATTGATGCCATGGCAAAGAAGCAATACATGGCAGCATCTTTGGGACTCAGGCAGGCTAACTATATGACCTACACAGCTAGATACCAGAAGTCCAGGTGGGACACTGTGCTGGCTCTGGCTAAACAGGCCCCTGACCAGCTTGCCAAGGAGCTAGAGCAGGTGGCAGTGGATGGGACTGAGGCATCCAAGGTGCAATTGCATGCTGCTGTGGACTCCAATGATGTTTCATCTAGAGTCATGGCTACATCTGTGGCCCTTCGGAGGATGGCTTGGCTCAGATGTACTAGCCTATCACAGGATACCCAGGCTAAGGCCATGGATTTCTCTGTCATTGGTAATTCTCTGTTTGGGGAGCAGACAGAGAACTACATGAAAAAGATGGACGACTACAGGACCACCTGCAAGAGTGCTCAGGCCAAAGAAAGGCAAGCCACTCCTCAGAGACAGCATCCCAGGGGCAGGAGAAGGCCCTTTCAAAGGCCCTTTTACCAAACCCAGGCCTCCTCTTCTGCTTATGCTCAGAGGGGGTTCTTCAGAGGGAGAGGCAGACAGAGAATGAGCAGGCCTACTTCCACCCCTCAGCCTAAAGCCCCTGCCAAGCAGACACCCTGATGGGTCTGCCCGGGCCGATTCTCCAATACCTGTAGGGGGCAGGCTGGCTTACTTTGTCCAGGACTGGAAGTCTTTGACATCAGACAAGTGAGTCCTGGAAGTAGTAGTAAGACAGGGACTGGTTCTCAGCTTCAAAAAATTTCCCAAGATGAGAACCAGATCCTTTCCACCTGCAAATCCATCAGAAACCCTTGCCCTAGAGTCAGAGGTTTCTTCCCTCCTGGCTCTCAGAGCCATAGAAAGAGTTTCAAACAACATGAAGTCTTGCTATATTATGACAGTTGCAGTTTGTCCCACCATTAGAACTGCTCCGGAGGTGAAAGAGTTAACTCCCATTCTAAGAATGGAACTTGGAGCGCGAGCTCAGTTAGAGAAGCTCTGTCTGGGTTATTTCAAACTTAAACTGTCAGATTCTTTACTCCGCCTCACTGAACAGTCGCTCCGGAGATTTCTCCTACTGCTCGGTTCATTTCTTGGTTTAAACAGTGTTTTCTTGGTTCAAATCAACCGAGAATATTATTATTTTAACCGCAAAACCGATCGGTTCAAGCTCTGTCTGTGGTATCGTAAGTACTTACAGTTTATTTTCTGTGTGGAACTTGTAAATGTTATCGGTTCGGTTTTGAACCGATCAGCTTGTTTTAAAACTTGAAATTGAAGGTTTTAGAGCGCGGTTCCCAGTTCTTATCGGTTCTAAAAAACACGGATTTCATTACGGTTTTTTCCAAGACCCGTGACACGGTTAGGAACCGATAAGGGTGTCTTGCCTGGCACTGCCGTTAAAAGGACAAGTTTTTGGTTAGGCTGGCATTATGTCTGAGAAACCCAAAAGAAAAACCGGGCCCACTGGGTTTCAACACTGTGATGTCTGTGGGGAAGTCTTTGCCAAGGCTGACTCACACACCACATGTGTATATTGTCTGGGGTTTGACCACCTCAATTCAGACTGCCAGATTTGTAAAATTTCCTGCAGCCACCCTGGATAAGAGGTTGGCAGGCTCAGGGAACGAGGCAAAAGTCTGCTGACCCGGATGGCCAGCCTGGTTGGTGCCAACCGAACGGAGGAGTGCCCTCTGACCGGGAGAGACTTCCGGGCAAGCGTAAAGTTGGCTCGAGGAGCCAGTTCCAGTAAGAAAAACAAGAAAATCAGCAGGTGTGGAGCCCAAGATTCCTTCTCCAACTGCTGCAGAGAGTAGCAAGAGCTATTCAGATTGTCCAGTCACTTTCTCCGGTTCCGTCGAACCGCCACTGTCTAGTAAAAGGTCGGTTGATCCGGTTCCACCGGTTCAGAAATATGATGTTGAAGAGTTTATGAGACCAGAGGAGGAGGATGATTATGAACAGTATGAATGTGACTTGGAGGGTCTGGGTTGCCCATTGAACGGACATCTCCCAGACAGACCTTTAGAATCTCCCCTTGCTTTCTGAGTCCCCTCTCACTTTATGTTTTACAAAAAGTTGTTGAAACCCTCCAGCTCCCATTGGAGGAAGCTGTGGATGAGCAAGAGGAACCTGATTTTGTAGAAATGATGGATATTCCAGAGTCTAGGAGATTGTCTATCCCCTTGCATACATCATTTAGGAAACAAACAATAAACATTTTAAAAACTCCTAATTCTGTGCCTCCTGTGGACAAAAAGATGGACAGGAGGTACACTCTGTCAGTCCTGATACAGAATTCCTTTCACAGCAATGCAGTCACATTGGTGTGGTTCAGGCTGCAGCCTGTGATAAAGCTAATATTCCTTGGCTTCACATCCTCCTGACAAGGATTCCAGGAAGATTGATGCCATGGCTAAAAAAATACATGGCAGCGTCCTTGGGACTCAGGCAAGCAAATTACATGGCTTATGTAGCAAGGTATCAAAAATCTAGATGGGACACTGTCATGGCTTTGGCCAAACAGGCCTCTGGCCAGCTTGCTAATGAGCTGGAACAAGTGGCTGCTGATGGCACTGAGGCATCTAAGGTGCAGTTTCATGCTGCTGTGGATTTTAATGATGTATCCTCTAGAGTCATGGCCACATCTGTAGCTTTTCGTAGGTTGGCCTGGCTCAGGTGTACTAGCTTGTCACAGGATACCCAGACTAAGGCTATCGATTTTCCTGTGGTTGGAAATTCTCTGTTTGGGGAGCAGACAGAGAATTATATGAAAAATGGATGAATATAGGACTACCTATAAGAGTGCTCAGGCTAAGGAGCAGCAAGTCACTCCTCAGAGGCAGACCCCAGGGTAGAGGTAGGCCTTTTCACAGGCCTTTTTACCAAACCCAGACCTCCTCTGCTTATGCTCAGAGGGGGTTCTTCAGAGGGAGAGGTAGACGGGGTGTGGGCAGGCCTGCTCCCACCCCTCAGCCTAAAGCACCTGCCAAACAGACACCCTTATGGGGTGCCCAGGGCCGATTCTCCGTTACCTGTAGGGGGCAGGTTGGCTTACTTCGTTCAGAACTGGGTGTCTCTAACTTCAGACAAGTGGGTCCTGGAAGTAGTAAGCCAGGGTCTGGTTCTCAGCTTCAAAAAGTTCCCAAAGATGAGAATCAGATCTTTCCCACCTGCAAACTCTTGTGAGACCTTTACTTTAGAAACAGAAGTCTCAACCCTCCTGGCTCTCAGAGCTGTAGAAAGGGTTTCTCCCCTACACCAGGGCAAGGGTC
Source organism: Neoceratodus forsteri (assembly GCA_016271365.2). NCBI lineage: Eukaryota > Metazoa > Chordata > Ceratodontiformes > Ceratodontidae > Neoceratodus > Neoceratodus forsteri. The sequence goes on from JADMNL010000026.1 coordinate 266,204,314, forward strand.
TGTACTCCAGATATTTCCTTACCCCAAAAAAGACAGGAGAATGGCAGCCCATTTTAGACCTGAGATATCTGAACAAACACCTTTTGAAACCAAAGTTCAGAATGGTATCTGGCAATGATTTTACCCTCTCTAAGGCCAGGGGACTGGCTAGCCTCCCTGGACCTCAAGGATGCCTATTTTCACATCCTAATCAGAAGCTCCCACCAAAAGTACCTCAGATTCGAACTGCCCTCAGGTCACTACCAGTTCAGAGCAATGCCCTTCGGCCTCACCTCTGCTCCAAGGGTATTCACAAAATGTCTGGCAGTAGCAGTTGCTCATTTAAGAAGGCAAAGGATTGCTGTCTTTCCCTATCTGGATGACTGGCTCATTGTAGGCCAGTCCCCAGAACAGTAAAATCTCACCTGCAAGTTACCCAGGAGCTGCTCACCTCCCTGGGCTTCTTGCTTAATCTTCCAAAGTCAGTTCTGGAACCAGTTCAGGTGCTCACCTTCATAGGTGCAGAATTGGACACAAAGCAGGCCAGAGCCTTCCTTCCCTTAGAGAGGGTAAGGAACTTGGTGGCTCTGGCCTCCTCCTTCACTCTGAAGATCTCTCGACCAGCAAGACACTTTTTGCAGCTCCTGGGGCACATGGCTGCGTCCACAGCTGTAGTGCAAGGAGCAAGATTTCAGATGAGGGACATTCAGTTTCACTTGACAGCCTTTTGGTCTCAGAGAAGAGACCCACTTTCCAAGTTGGTCCCAGTGACCCGAACCCTGATCCAGACCCTCCAGTGGTGGCAGGATCAGAGCAATTTAAGACTGGGGGTCCCCTTCATTCCTCTGTCTCACTCCTTGACCCTCACTACTGATGCTTCCCTCCAGGGGTGGGGAGCCCACATGGTGTCCTCTCCACTCAGGAGTGTGGTCCCTCAGGAATCTCTGCTCCACATCAATTTGCTGGAACTCAGAGCTGTCTTTAGCACTTCAAGTGTTTTCTACGTCTGTTCAGAACAAAGTGGTACAAGTCAGAACAGACAACACCACAACAATGTGGTACATCAACAAGCGGGGGCACTCGGTCTTCAGCCTTGTGCACCGAGGCAATGGCGTTGTGGTCTCTGGCCTATTCCTGAACACTTCCTCATAGCAGTTCACCTTCCAGGAAAGGACAATGTCTCAGCAGATGCTCTCAGCAGGATTTCCCAGGGCCATCACGAATGGTCTCTGGATCCTCAAGTACTGGGGATAGTTTTGCCAGATGGGGCACCCTCAGATAATCTTTTGCAGCCCCAGACAATCACCAACTTCCACTGTTCTGTTGCAGGCCCCAGTGTTGGGCTCAGTCCCCTGGATGCCTTTCTCCTAGATTGGGAAGGGAAGTTTCTTTATGCCTTTCCCCCCTTCCCTCTCCTATTCAAGGTGCTAGTCAAAATCAGATCCCAGCCTTGCAGGGTGATTCTGATTGCCCCAGATTGGGCCAGGCAGCCCTGGTACCCACTTCTTCTGTTCCTAGCAGTCCATCTTCCCCTGGGTATCCCCAGGAATCACAACCTGTTAACCTGTGCCCAGGGGAGAGTTTGGTATCCGAACCTCAAATCCCTCAACCTCAAGGCCTGGCTCTTGAGGAGTTAGAATTTGCTGACCTACACCTTTCTCAGGGTGTTCTTGAAATCCTAAAGGCATCTAGGAAGCCTTCCACTAGGGCTACTTATAATTTTAAGTGGAAAAGGTTTTCCATTTGGTGTTCTGGGAAACATATTTCCCCGGAATCTGCTGATTTGCCCATTGTTTTGGACTATATGGTCCATCTTAATTCTTTGGGCCTGAGACCAGCTACCCTGAAAGTACATTTGGCAGCTGTCTCTGATTTTGTTTCAGCAGGAAAGCCCTCCTCTCTTTCCACTCCCCTGTATTTTCCAAGTTTTTTAAAGGATTACTTCATACTAATCCACCTTTTAGGGATCCGCCCCTGCCTGGGACCTTAATGTTTACATTGCCCAGTTAATGCAACCCCCTTTTGAACCTCTGTCTTCTGCAGAGCTTAAGTACTTAACTTGGAAAACTGTTTTCCTAGTGGCTATCACTTCTGCCAGGCGCATAAGTGAGTTGCAAGCCTTGTCAGTAGAAACTGACTTTATTTCTTTCCACAGGGATAAGGTAGTCCTCAGGACTAGCAGGAAGTTTTGCCTAAGGTGGTTTCAGATTTCCATCTTAATCAATCTATCTCCCTTCCAGTGTTTTTCACTGAACATTCCTCCACTGGCGAGAGGAGATTGCACAGTTTAGATGTTAAGAGGGGCCCTAAGTTACTATATAGAATGTACCAAGGGTCACAGGTTCGAATCCCTCCAACTTTTTCTCACTTATGGTGAGGTCGGAAAAGGGAGACCTGCCACTAAGAGATCAATTGCCAGGTGGATTGTCTCTTGTATCCAATTTTGTTATCAGAAACTGGGAAAGTTCTCCCTCTGGCCTGAGGGCTCATTCTACCAGAGGTACAGCTGTCTCTAGCTGCTGCCAGAGACATCCTATCTTAGAGATATGTCAAGCAGCTACCTGGAAAATGGTACACACTTTCACCAAGCATTACTCCCTGGATGTCCAGGCCAGGAGAGATGCTCGGTTTGCACAGCTGTGCTTCAGAGCCTATTCCTAAGTAGGTTCTGTCCCTCCTCCATGGAGGTACTGCTGTGTAGTCTGCAATTGTCATAATATAGCAAGACTTCATGTTGTTTGAAGAAAAAATACTCACCTTAGTAATGTTGTTTCTTCTAATTGAGTCTTATATTATGACCTCCCCAGCCTGCCCCTCTCAGAACTTCTACTTGGGTATGGGGTGGGCAGCCTTTATGTGGGCGCTAATTCGCCCATTATATGTTTTCCACCCCTTCTTGGGGTTTTGGGGTGTGGTGTTTTTATTTTATCTCATATTATTGCTTATATTATATTATTACTTCTGGTCCCCTGACTTGAGTCTTTGTGTTGGGACCAGGAATATGTGTTAATAGTCAGGTAGCCAGTTGGCTAGTGTAGGTTACAGCTTCCACACAGACCTTAGTGAGTTTTGCTCGTAAAGATATGACAGTTTAAGTTTGAAATAACCCAGACAGAGCTTCTCTAACCGAGCTCGTGCTCCAAGTTCCATTCTTAGAATGGGAGTTAACTCTTTCACCTCTGGAGCAGTTCTAATGGTGGGACAAACTGCAATTGTCATAATATAGCAAGACTCCATTAGAAGAAACAACATTACTAAGGTGAGTAATTTTTTCTTCTACCCTACGAGTGGCAAAGGATTGTATTCAGGTACTTTCTAACCCCAAAAAACAGGAGAGTGGCGGCCCATCCTGGATCTAAGATATCTGAACAAGCACCTTTTAAAGCCAAAATTCAAAATGGTGACTCTGGGAATAATTCTGCCCTCTCTAAGGCCATGGGACTGGCTAGCCTCCCTGGACCTTAAAGATGCCTATTTTCACATTCCCATCTGGTGCTTCCACAGAAAGTACCTCAGATTTGAGTTGCCCTCAGGCTACTATCAATTCAGAGCAATGCCCTTTGGCCTAACATCAGCCCCAAGGGTGTTCACAAAGTGCCTGGCAGTAGTGGTTGCTTTCCTAAGGAGAAAAAAGATTTCCATCTTTCCATACTTGGACGACTTGCTCATAGTGGGTCAGTCTCCAGACCAAGTCCAGTCACATCTGCAAATAACTCAGCAAGTGCTCACTTCCTTAGGATTCCTCCTCAACCTTCCAAAGTCAGTTCTTGAGCCAGTACAGCTCCTCACCTTTATAGGGGCAGAGCTGGATACAATAAGGGCAAAAGCCTTAGTTCATCTGGACAGGCAAGGACCCTTATAGAACTGGCCTTCTCATTCACCCTTCAGGTGTCTCGACCAGCAAGGCATTTCTTGCAGCTCCTGGGCCACATGGCAGCCTCTACAGCAGTGGTCCAGGGGGCAAGATTCCAGATGAGGGACATTCAGTTTCACTTAAGAGCCTTCTGGTCCCAATGAAAGGATTCCTTTACCAAACTAGTCCCAGATACTCGAACCCTGATCCAGGCTTTGCAATGGTGGCAGGATCAGGACAATTTGAGACAGGGAGTTCCTTTAGTCACTCAGTCTCATTCAGTGATACTCACCACAGATGCATCCCTGCTGGGCTGGGGAGCCCACTTGGGGATCTTACCACCCAAGGGCTGTGGTCACCTCAATAATCTCTGCTTCACATCAATCTCTTGGAACTCAGAGCAGTGTTTCTGGCACTGCAAGCCTTTTCCAAATCTGTACAGAACAAGGTGATACAGATTAGAACAGACAATACCACCACAATGTGGTACATCAACAAGCAAGGAGGCACTCGGTCTACGGCCTTGTGCACAGAAGCAATGCATTTGTGGACTCTGGCCTATTCCCTGAAAACCTCTCTGATAGCAGTTCACCTCCCAGGGAAGGACACTGTCCTAGCATATGATCTCAGCAGGATATACCTGGGCCATCACGAATGGATCCTAGATCCCCTAGTTTTGGAAGTGATTTTCTCGAGATGCGGCACTCCACAGATACATCTTTTTGCAGCCCCAGACAATCACCAACTTCCTCTCTTTTGTTGCAGATCCCCAGTCTTGGCCTCAGTCCCTCTGGATGCTCTGATTCTGAATTGGGAACGGAAGTTCCTGTATGCTTCCCCCCCTTCCCTCTCCTGTTCAAAGTGTTAGTCAAGATCAGGTCTCAACCACGCAAAGTGATTCTGATTGCTCCAGACTGGGCCAGACAGTCCTGGTACCCACTGTTGCTGTCCTTAACAGTCCACCTTCCCCTGTCTCTTCCCAGGAATTACAACCTGTTCACATCCTCTCAGGGGAGGATTTGGTATCTGAACCTCAAATCTCTCAATCTCAAGGCATGGTTCTTGAAGAGTTAGAGTTTGCTGATCGACACCTTTCTCAAGGGGTTCTGGATATCCTTAAGGCTTCTCAAAAGCCTTCCACCAGAAAGACTTATAACTCCAAATGGAAAAGGTTCATTATTTGGTGCTCTGATAAGCATATTTCTCCAGAATCTGCTGGGTTGCCTACAGTCCTGGACTATACGGTCCATCTTAATGGCTTGGGACTTAGGCCAGCTACACTTAAAGTGCATCTGGCAGCTGTTTCTGCCTTCTTGTCAGCAGGCAAGCCCTCTCCTCTGTCAGCCCATCCTGTGTTTTGCAAGTTCTTCAATGGATTGCTGAACACCAATCCCCCCTTTAGGGACCCTGCTCCAGCTTGGGACCTTAATGTTTGCATTGCTCAGCTTATGTAACCACCCTTTGAGCCTTTGTCCTCTGCAGAGCTTAAGTACTTGACTTGGAAAACTGTGTTTTTGGTAGCCATTACATCTGCCAGGCATATCAGTGAATTGCAAGCCCTATCAGTGGAGCCTGATTTCATCTCTTTCCATAGAGATAAAGTGGTCCTAAGAACTAACAGGAAGTTTTTGCCTAAGGTGGTTTTAGATTTCCACCTTAATCAGTCTATGTCTCTCCCTATTTTCTTCACTGACCATTCCTCCTCTGGAGAGAGGAGGCTGCACAGCTTGGATGTTAAAAGGGCCCTCAGCTACTACATAGAGTGCACCAAGGGTCACAGGTTTGAGTCCCTCCAGTTGTTCTTCACATATGGAGAGGTCGGTAAGGGCAAACCTGCCACTAAAAGATCTATTGCCAGGTGGATTGTCTCTTGTATATAATTCTGCTATGAAAAACTGGGTAGAACCCCACCCTCAGGCCTGAGGGCTCACTCTACTAGAGGTACAGCTGCTTCCCTGCCTGCTGCCAGGGATATTCCTATCTTAGAAATTTGTCAAGCAGCCACCTGGAAAACAGTCCATACATTCACCAAGCATTACTCTCTGGATATCCAGGCTAGGAGTGATGCTTGGTTTGGCACAGCAGTACTTCAGAGCCTATTCCCAAAATAGGTTCTGTCCCTCCTCCATGGAGGTACTGCTTGGTAGTTTGCAATAGTCAGAATACAGCAAGTCTTCATGTTGTTTGAAGAAAAAATTACTCACCTTAGTAATGTTGTTTCTTCTAATGGAGTCTTGCTGTATTCTGACCTCCCCTCTCAGAACCTGGTTTTTGGGATGTGTGTGGGCAGGAGCAGTGTCGGCACCCTAGAGGTGCCCTTTTTTCACCCTCCTTTATTTTGTGTGTGTGTTGTGTTTTGTTTTTTGGGATTCCTGACTTGAGTTTTTGCTTTGAAACCAAAAAACCCTTTTTTAATAAATTTAGTTGCCAGTTGGCTAGTATGAGTTTTACAGTTTCCACACAGAACTTCTAGTGAGTATTGCTCATAAAGATCTGACAGTTGGAGTTTAAACAACAGCAGACAGAGGCTTCAACTGAGCTTGCGCTAAATGTTCCATGCTGGCCATGGAAAATTAACTCTTTGTTCTCCCAGGCAGTTGAAAGGCAGGACCTAACTGCAATAGTCAGAATACAGCAAGACTCCATTAGAAGAAACAACATTACTAAGGTGACTAATTTTTTCTTTTCTGTCAGGTGTCGGGGGCTGTTTAGTATCTTCTCCTTGAGTCGTATTGATTATCATTACTTCAGTCATTCAAGAAAATCAGAACTCATTAGTACTGTAAAGCTTAAAATTAACAAGACAGTGTAATGGATGAATGAATGGATTATGTTAACCTTTTTAATAATTTATTTATTAATTCATTTATTGAATTTGTTTTACCAGGTAAACCTGCATAGATAAAGAACAAGTCGCATTTGCAAATGTGCAACACAAAGCAGTATAAATAAATAAATAAAACTTTCTTCCTCAAGTTGCCATCACTTTTATTGTAGGTTAAAAGTAAAAGAATGGGTTGCGGGTCTCACAGATCAGCAGCTGCTGGCCCGCTCTGATATATTACATTTCAGAAGACGGGCTGCAGTGCAAGCTTCGAGAGACAGTTCAAAGTATAAGCACAATAAAAGTAAACAGAAGGGGACGTTTTAATTTATTTTATATGACTTAGACATTTCCATTTTATTAAAATGTTCCCAACAACAATGTCTTTTTCTATCCAGCTTCTAATAAAGTATACAAAAAAACTGACGGAAAAAAGTTCCCACAGTGGCCTACTGGTTCTCTAAATACAGTTTTGATTGCTAAGCTAGATACACTGATGGGAGAGGCAAAGGCTATGTCCTGGTGCTTTTCTTTCCTCAAGCATCTGGAGCTCACTAAAAATAATGATTTTTCCACTATTTTGCAAGTGAACTCGCTTGGGAAGGAGCGTCTTTCTTATTGGAGTAATGAGTGTTCCCATTACACTGCTCCTAAATACATGGTTCCTTAGTTCTGTTTATTAATAATAATAATAATAAAACTCATCTGAGCAACACAAGGGGTTCCTTATTATTCTACACCCCTAGTTGGCAACTCATTAGTATTGTGCTTCCTAACTTGTTTTTAATTCAATGACTGAAGTAGTCCGGGAGGGGGGGGCTCTCTGGTTGAAAATAAATATATAATAAAAAAATAATTAGAATTTATCCACACAACATGCCTAGTGATTGGTCTAACTAAATTCTGCAATGTAACCAATACTAATGAGTACCAGTGCAACACACTGACCTCAAGGTTACCAGGAGCATGTCATTCCCAAGTAAAGGGACAGCCAACAATACTTCACTGCCATTTCTAGTCTGTATCTGTCTAACTCCTGCACTTCCAATGCTAATACCAGCAAGCAAACATTCGGCATTGACAAATGCTTGTTGCTTATGCTATCGATCACCAAGGTTGTTTGACAGTGAAAATAACTATTGTTTTCATAGGATTGAAACCATGAGCTTAAATAACAACTGTATCCTGATGGGTGATTTTAATCTCCCAAACATAAACTGGGAGAATTATCAGGGTAGAAGTAGGGTGGAGAAACATTTCCTGGAGATATGCTCAAGCTGTGGTCTTGAGCAGTATGTCAAGGAGCCAACCAGAGACAGGAATGTTCTAGACTTGATATAAAGTAATATTGCAGGTATTATAGAAAATTCAAGTCATACAACCACTGGAACCTAGTGATCACAACATTATCTCCATTTCCATTATGGAAGGATCAGTCAAAATACAAGGGAAAACAAAAATCAGAAATTATGGAAAAGCAGATTATAGAAACATAGAAACATAGAATTTGATGGCAGATAAGGACCGCTTGGCCCACCCAGTCTGCCCATTTCCCTACCTACTGGATAAGCTGCAGATCCTAGTTAACCAGCAGCCTACTTCTTCCTACCCCCAACCCCCAGAATTGCCTTATGACTATCCCATGCATGCTTGAATTCCACCACTGATTTTGACTCCACAACCTCCTCCGGAAGGCCATTCCATGCATCCACAACCCTCTCTGTGAAAAAATACTTCCTTAAGTTACCTCTGAGCCGCCCCCCTCTATCTTCAAATTGTGCCCTCTTGTTCTTGCACACCTCTTTTTTTGAAAGATGCTACCCTCTTGGACTTTGTTGATTCCCTTGAGGTACTTGAAAGTTTCTATCATGTCCCCCCTCTCCCTCCTTTCCTCAAGGCTATCATATTAAGCTCCTTAAGTCTCTCTTCATATGTCCTCCGTGCAGACCCTGCACCATTTTAGTTGCCCTCCTCTGGACAGCTTCCATCCTGTCTATGTCTTTGCGGAGATTGGGTCTCCAGAACTGCACACAGTACTCCAGATGGGGTCTCACCAGCTGTCTGTACAGAGGGATAATAACTTCCTGTTTTCTACTGGTGATGCTCTCCTATGCATCCCAGTATCCCCCAGCCCTCCTTGCTGCCTTCTCACATTGCTTGCCCACCTTTAGGTCATCTGATATGACTCACCCCAGGTCCCTTTCCATTTTGTTGTTGTTAGTATCTCACCCCCCATTGTGTACTCTTCCCCTGGGTTTTTGTTTCCCAGGTGCATTACCTTGCACTTCTTAGCATTGAATCTAAGCTGCCATACATTTGACCATTCCTCTAACCTTGCCAAGTCCCTTCTCATCCTTTCCACCCCACCCTGTGCATCAACTCTGTTGCAGATCTTAGTGTCATCTGCAAAGAGACATACTTTTCCTTCCAGTCCTTCTGCAATGTCGCTTATAAAGACATTGAAGAGGACTGGTCCTAATACTGAACCCTGCGGTACCCCGCTAGTAACCCTCCTTTCTTCTGAGTGGACTCCATTTACTATTACTCTCTGTGTCCTATTCTCCAGCCAATTCTTTACCCAGGCTGTCATCTTGGGACCCACTCCCAGGCTGGCTAACTTATATATTAATCTTTGTGTGGGACTGTGTCAAATACCTTGCTAAAGTCTAGGTAGGCCATGTCCACAGCCCTCCCCTCCTGATCTACTACTTTGGTCACCCAGTCAAAGAAATCTATCAGATTTGTCTGGCATGACCTTCCCACTGTGAATCCATGCTGCCTAGGGTCCTGTGCCCTTCTGGCCTCTAGATACGCGACAATTCTTTCCTTTAGAAGTGATTCCATCATTTTCCCTATCACTGAGGTTAAACTAACAGGTCTATAGTTTCCTGCTTCTGCCTTGATCCCACTTTTGTGAAGGGGAATCACATCTGCCCTCCTCCAGTCCTCAAAATAAAAGACGTGTTACAGGCCTGGGACTGGAACTTGGATTTGGCTGATCTCAGCACTGAGGAAATCTGGGTAAAAATAAATAATAAAGTACAACAATGTGTAAGTAAGCAATAAGACATGACAAAGTGTGTGTAGAACATATTTTATGCACACCTAGGGGGCGTTGTAAGGCACAAGGCCTTGGCCGAGTGCATTCAGCCCCTTGGTGTGCATAACATATGTTATATGCACATCCCTGGAGTGTCTTACTGCACTTATGAAATGACTTACTTAAGTTGTATCCAAAAAAATACACATATAAATATGTTTAAATTGCTTAAAACCATTTGTTGACTAGATAACCTTACTCATGAGGAAAAATAGTCCCTTTAGAAAGAAAGGAGGAAAGAGTGTAAAACAATTAACTTTGTAAAGGGGCCCATATGGAACAGGATCAGGGGCTGGAGCACAGGTATTTGTTAATGCAACTAACTTTAAAAACAATGCAAAGAATGAGTATTGATTTTATGTTGGAACTTGTTTTTCACAGTGTTTGGAACACATTTTACACCGAGCTATCAGACAATGAAATTGCTTAATTTTCTCTTGTCATTTCATAACAGCCTCTGTCCCACTGGTAGAGAAATATTATAAGGTAGGTTGAATTCCTAAATGGTTTAACAAGATGTGTAGATTGATAAAAAGGAAAGATAAGGCGTATAAAAAATATAGGGGGCATCAGAATGAATAAATGTAAATATAAGTACTTAATTAAAAATGTAAAAAAGAAATACGTAAGGCCAAAGCAAGGATGGAACAAGGCTTAGAAAATAGTAAAAAGGACAACTACAAAAATTCTAAAGTTATATTGGGAGCTTGAGAAACACTAACAAATCCATAGTTAGTCTAAAGGTGGGGGATCGATTAATAGAAAATGAAGAAGAAATGGCAAACACCTTTAATATATATTTTTAAGTGTATTCCAAGACCAAGACAAGTATGAAAACAAACAAGAGGGGGTTGTAAGTACTCAGGCATTAGATTACAAAATAATTGCTACACAGGTATAAGAAAAGCTGGTAAAGTTAAACATATATAGATCTTGTTGCCCAGATGGAGTACATACAATATTTTTAAATGAGCTGGCATCAGAATTAGCTGGTCCTCTGGCTACACTCTTTAATAAATCAATGTTTGAAGGGAGAGTCTTAAAAGCTTGGAGAATGGCTAATATTATGCCGATACATAAATCAGGTAATAAGGCAGTGGCAGACAACTACAGGCCAATAAGTATTACTTCTGTGATAGGTAAAGTAATGTAGACCTTTGTTAAAGATTTCTTAGCAGAAAATCTTAGGCAACTCAAGGAAGTGAACATTTCACAACAAGAGCTCGAATCTGGCAGATCTTGTACCAGCAATTTGTTTTACTTCTTTGAACTTGTGAGTCAGGCATTAGATTATGGCCTACCTTTGGATGTGATGTACTTGGATTTTGCCAAGACTTTCAACTTGGTGTCCCATGAAATTATGTTGAACTCCATTACAAAGACTGGGGCACAACAGGGTCTGGTTAAGTGGATAGGATCATGGTTAGCAGGCAGATACCAGAGGGTGTTGATAAAAGGCTTTTTCTCAGATTGGGGAGGGTTGCTAGTGGGGTGCCCCAGGGATCCATTCTGGGGCCCATACTCTTTAAAATCGTTGTCTCCACTATGCAAGTGACAAATGGAGCATGGAACTGCAAATATGCAGATGATGCAAGGGTGAGGTCAGTTGTGAATGATGTAGAAACCATTACAAATTTCCAAAAGCAGTTGTATGAACTGGAAAACTAGACCAATCAACATAAGCTTAGATTTAATGAAAAAAAGTGTAAAGTCATGCACTTTGGTCACAACAATACCAAGGCATCCTACATGATTAACAACAAAATTATTATGAGTACTGACTGCAAAAAAGGATCTTGGGTAGTAATTACTAGTACTCTGACATTTGGCAAAAACAATAAAGATATACAGTGGTTGTTACATATAAATTGCTTGGTACCTCAGTGTTCTTTGGTATGCATGGTATGCGGTTAGGTATGCCAAGGTATGCCAAGCGTTATGCAGTCTGCGGCATGCAGTATGCCAAGCATCACTGACCAATGTGTCAAGGTACGCTGAGTTCAGAATTTATTTCTCTCTGTAGATGAATGTGTCAGGTGGTGCTGTTTAAGAAATGTTTATCTTGTTAACTGGAGATGTTCCAGCAGGTGTCCCCACAGTTCACATCTGCTGGAACAGATACTGACTGGAGTTTTGCTCTGATTCTTTCAACTTCATCTCTGAATAAATCAGCTGGCAGTCTCCCTCCCGCAATCTTAATTACTTACATTATTTTCCCAAGGTGCACCCATCCTGTGCTGTGCTGCTGCCACTGCTTGTATCTGCCACCCCACACTGAAGCTCTGCTGACCCCTCTCTGCTCCATAACTGTCCCATTCACACTGTCCTAGATGCTACTGTATGCTGGTTGAAACTGTAGCCCACTAAATCACATGTACAATACACCTAAAGACTGCTCTATCACAGATGGTATTCATGCTGTATTTACTGCTTGTGTATCTATCCCATTGATTTTTCTTTTTGAATAAAAAAAACAGAATGGAGGTAGCATGGTACCTATCTCACAGCATCTATAACTGACACAACTCCTCCCATGTTATGCATATGCATACCAGACAGTTTATATTTTCTAATCTCTAACATCAATGTGGAGTCTACTGTCTTGCACATAATGCTGGCATTACCATGTTACAAAACTGCTTTTAACATGTCAGTGGTACTCAAGTTTTGCTTAGTTTTCCAAATACAGAATGAGGAACATTACTGCAAGTAAATCAGTACTGATATGCAAGTGGTCGTCACGGATCATCCCACAAATGACGGCAAAGGGGGTCATGGAATTACTGAATAAGTAACAAATTTCTTTCATCAAATTTGTATGCCCATACATAAATAAACACAAACATTACCACTGAGTTGAAACTGCAAAACTATAACTTGCACATAAGCCAGTTTGGAGTTATCATTTGTACAGTAAGAATGTCGGGGGGGGGCAGCAATGTGACATTTTGTGTGCACTACAAAAGCATTAAGCACAGGTACTGTCAGCATCTTTGAGCTACAGTACATACAGCCAATATGTGAATGGATCATATAATGCAATGTTAAGCAGTATACTGCATACTTCCCTATATATATATAAGAGTAATCCTCATCATCACTTGACTATCTTATGCACAGTGTGGATCTTCTATATGCAGCAATGGGGAAAAGAGCAATTGCTTAAAAAAATGTACAATACATGAGTGTGGGGATGAATGGGCATGCAAGGGATTAACATGGTTTATGGCGGTTTTCTGTCATCAAATAGAAAATCAGCACTTTTCTGTGGCAACACTATTAGATAAATCAATTTATGACTCATAGATCATACTCATTGCTTAAAACATAACTCGTAGCATCTTCTGTATGATAATTAGATATAAGAAGTTAAAAATCTTACTATGCATACTATGCATTTTTGCAAAAGTGGAATACAACATTGATCAGATATTGGAAAAGACATAAAGAAATGATGATTAGGAAGCATTAACTGCTGGTCAGTACAAAAGTGAAATCTGACAAGTATAGAATTAATCAACATGTTAAAAGATTTAATCAAAGAGAAAGTTAAACTTCATTTTTTTTAAAGATTCTTACCAGTGGCTAAGATTAGATAGAATTTTTTTTTTTAAATCAAAACTTGGTTCAAAATCATCAGGCAAAAAATGAGATCTGCGAATAACTGAATGTGGTGACAAATTAAAGTTTACATGGCTGCAGTTAACAAAATCTATCCACCCTTTCTTTATACATTCATTCAATGTGAAAAATTGAAGTGACTCTCCATTAGATGGAGGATTGCTGCAGCCAAATACAAAAACACTGTTTTGGCTTGACTACTACTAGCAGGCAGTAAATAAATACTGAAAAACTATGAAAAATAATCGGAAATAAATCCATGACAGTTGACATCCCCCCACACACACATGACCCACATAGAATGGATGGCCAGTTTGGTGAAGCCTGACTGCGTGGATGGTGTCGGTTTTTGTTGCTACTGAACTGTATTATTTTTCACCTGTCACAGAAGTGTGGAGCTGCCATTTATATATACTGTACTGTATGTTGCTGTGAGGATTGGTTTAGCACATTAACAGATACAGTAATTCATTAACAAGTTTTGCCTAGTTTCCCAAATAAAGAACGAGGAACATTACTGCAAGTAAATCAGTACTGATATGTCGGTGGTCGTCACGGATCATCCCACAAATGACGGCAAGGGGGGCGATGAAATTACTGAATAAGTAACAAATTTCTTTCATCAAATGTGTATGCCCATAATTAAATAAACACAAACATTACAACTAAGTTGAAACTGCAAAACTATAACTTGCACATAAGCCAGTTTGGAGTTGAAACTTCAAAACTATACCTTGCACATAAGTCAGTTTAGAGTTATAATTTGTACAGTAAGAATGTCAGGGAAGCAGCAATGTGACATTTGGTGTGCACTACAAAAACATTAAGCACAGGTACTGTCAGTGTCTTTGAGCTACAGAACATACAGCCAATATGTGAATGGATCACATAATGCAATATTAAGCAGTATACTGTATACTTCACTATATATGAGTAACTCTCAACATCATTTGACTATCTTATGCACAGTGTGGTTCTTCTATATGCAGCAATGGGGAAAAGTGTAATTGCTTAAAAAAATGTACAATACATGAGTGTGGGGATGAATGGGCATGCAAGGGATTAACATGGTTTATGGTGGTTTTCTGTCATCAAATAACAAATCAGTACTTTTCTCTGGCAACACTATTGGATAAATCAATTTACAACTCATAGATCATAGTTATTGCTTAAAACATAACTCGTAGCATATTCTATATGATAATTAGATATAAGAAGTTAAAAATCTTACTATGCATACTATGCATTGTTGCAAAAGTGGAATACAACATTGATCAGATATTGGAAAAGACAAAGAAATGATTATTTGGAAGCATTATCTGCTGATCAGTGCAAAAGTGAGATCTGACAAGTATAGAATTAATCAACATGTTAAAAGATTTCATCAAAGAGAAAGTTAAACTTCATCTTTTTTAAAGATTCTTACCAGTGGCTAAGATTTGATTGAAATGTCTTTTTAAAATCAAAACTTGGTTCAAAATCATCAGGCAAAAAATGAGAGTTGCAAATAACTGAATGCGGTGACAAATTAAAGTTTACATGGCTGCAGTTAACAAAATCTATCCACTCTTTATTCATTCATCCAATGTGAAATAATGAAGTGACTCTCCATTAGATGGAGGATTGCTGAAGCTAAAAACAAAAACACTGTTTCAGCAGGACTAGTACTAGCAGGCAGTAAATAAATACTGAAAAACTATGAAAAATAATTGGGCATAATTCCATGACAGTTGTCATCCCCCCCCCCACACACACACGCCTCACACAGAATGGATGGCCAGTCTGATGAAGCCTGAATGCTGTGGATGGTACTGGTTTTTGTTGCTACTGAACTGTATTATTTTTCACCTGTCACACAAGTGTGGAGCTGCCATTTATATATACTGTACTGTATGCTGCTGTGAGGATTGGTTTAGCACATTAACAGATACAGTAGTCCATTAATTTTGGCCCGAGCCAAGAATTTGAGTGTAGCCACACACTCATCTCGAAATCCCCCCTTCTAAACTTATATAACATTATACACTGAAAATACACATTTTGAAAATATGCACAAGGATGGTTTTCTGTTAGCCGTGGCTATGATCTCAGGTTTATAGTTGAACTATTAACTTACATATGTTCTGCAGTCATATTAATTTACAATGGTATTTCACATGTAACTTAGGTGGTCCTTGCAGATAAGCATTTGGATGTGCCATTGTTTATTTATCCTGTTTAAAACAAACATAGTTGAAGTATTAACTGCATATGGTCCCTGCAGTCTACATATTTATAGGCTTCTGTGTTTTGCTGCAGCAGAATGCAGTTCTTGTAACGAATTATTCAAAAACAATAGGTGTTTTACTCATTTTTTTTTCACAACTAAAAACTGACATTGCGTTATTTCTTTCTTATGGATTTTTTTTCAATGTATACTGTATTCAGGCACAAAGTGACAACTGTAAGTACAGCACTTGTCACATTCTGAATGTGCCTTTTGGCAAAAGTACCACACAGGATACTGAAATGTGCAAGTTTTCCCCTTATAATATTAGCATTATAGGCTATAAATGAACTGTCCTCTTCTTAGGGTTGATTTTTTGTTTGTTTTATTATTGAACGCTTCCCATAATTAGGTGGCCCCACCTTGAAAGTAAAGATAGTGAACTCAAGTAAGCTGTCTTTGCCAAATAACTTTATTTTTGATGCTGTAAAAAGCCATATAAAATTGAACACTTAGAGTCATGAACAGTGTCCTCTTTTGAAGATAAAAACTCAATACGATGTAATAGAGTCCACTTGGAACAAAAACAGGCCAGCGATCAGACTCAAACTCCCACACCTGGACTTATAAGTGCTTAATTTCTTATGGATTTGTACAGCACTGTTCAGGAATCAAAATCGTTTGGCACAGACAGTTCATTTGACTCTGTGGCCTTTATTCTTAAGGTGGAGCCATGTAATTATAAGGATCAAATGCACTGGTCCATTAGTTGTTAATTTCTATTGTATTGCATTAACTGGGGCATCATTAGTCCCTCCTTGTGGGCCTTCTGCATCTACTGTATATACTATCCTTTGATTTTTTTTAATCTCTACATTTCTGAGCCCTTATACTTTTGTTAATCACCCTTTCTTCTTCACTTGGTATCCTACTGATTCTGGCACAGCACCAAAAGTTAACATTGCTTACAGATGGAGTGAGCTTAAGAGAGGACAGAGAGATTCCCATGTTTAATCTACAGATGTGTTTAATGTCAGTAGCCACTCGTTACAGAATTACAACAACACTAGAATCTACTGAAGTGGTCAGAGGTGTGGAAACGTGTACAAAAACTATGACATACTGTAGTAACATCACACAAGTCCTTTGACTGCACTGATTAAATGATTTCCAGTCCTCTTTAAGATAAATCATATGATGTCTTACAGTTTTTAGTTAAGATTTTGGAATGGTCATTGCACTGTCAGTATCTACAGTATGTTATGGGTGCCAGCCAAATAAATCATTCCCAGCTGCTAGAGGCATTTTTTGTTCAGTTGTTATTCCCCCCACCCATGCAAGGCTGAAAATGGGCAGGTGGTGGGGGCATGAGTGTACATCAGCAGTCATTTAGTAGTGTGGTAGCACACAATCATATGTGCTGTGTTCTGTCAGTGCTCCCTTGCTGTACTGGACTGCTTCCTACTAATATTGCTGTGCTCTGCCACACTACTAATTGACTGCTGATGAGCACTGCATCCCCAGACTTCTTGGATATAGTGAAATTAAAAAGTACAAAATATACAGTGTGTGTGTGTGGGCTATACCACACTTATGAAAGTCAATCACTGACAGGTCAGAGAACTCCTGCTGCACATACTGTACAGATCTCAGTTACTATATTTGAAATTCAAGCCTGATTTTAATTTTAGCTGGATCAGGTAACCAGATTAACACTGCCTTCCCACAGACTGTGAGTGTATGCCAGTGAAGTGGCCTGCTCCAGCATAGTGAAAAATTTGTTCTAGCCTGTCGTGGGTGATGTCTGATGTCTGTGTCCCTTGAGGGTGCTCCAAACTGCAACTGATCATGTGTTTCTGCTTTTCATGAAGGCCATGCTTTTCAGTACAGCCCTACAGTATATGGTTCTGAAAGCTCTACAGACGTAACTTGTCATTTTCAGTAGGGTCTTATCACTCAGTTTGATACTGTATCTGGGGGAATTAAGCATAAAGAGGTCAACCGGCAGAGGCTGTCCATGCCTGTGTGACTGAGCAGTTAGAAGTCTACTGCAAAGTATGTTAGTTGCTGTTCAGTTCAGTTCCTTATCAGAAGATCATTTAAGGATGCAGAACAGTAGAGGTCAGAGCCCTGAACTGAGAAATAGTAGACCTAGGGGTTTGATTCCCATCACAGCCACCAGCTCTTCTGTGATCCTGAAGTAATAAAACCAAGCGCGTTTGACATCAGAGCTCCAAATGGTATATAAAAGATGGACTCCCACAGAAAACGATATACAACTACATTGATTAAGTGATATTTTTTTTCAGTGTTGTCAGGGTTCTGGTCAGTTCATGGGAGGAGATCTGATCATTACGGAAAAGGGGCATTCCTCTGATTATCTAACTTTATGAAATACTGCATAAAAGCAATATTACCATGAAAACAAGAAAACTGTCTGGGGTTGCCAAGAGATGCCCTCCCCAATTTTGTTGTATTGGGTGGTTGAATGAATGAATGAGTGAATGACTGAATGGACAGTTCTGCTTATAATAAAACCTGCTTGGCTTTTTCTTAGCCAGTCAGGGTTTAGGATAGCAAAAATGCCAGTCATTCATTTATTTGTTTGTTTGTTCATTTATTCAGCAGTGACATGTCTGTATGATTTCTTACAATAAATCGATATGTAGCATATTGTAACAAATCAACCAGACATACGTCTTCAGTTCAGTAATCGCAGTATGCTGCAAAGTAGTGGTAGTGTCATAAAGGCAAAGTGTAGTGCTACGTAGGGGGAATACAAATTAGTAAGATAAGAGCTGATGGAATACCAGAGCAGGCAGGAGAGCTATGATGGTAAAAATAGCTCCCTCATGCTTCTAGCTGGCCCTGGCTGAAAAAAATGATGCGAGAAACAAAAGGCTTGAAGGGAGACATTTTAGATTCACCGGACTTGCAGTCCTCTCCCAGCTCTTTAATGTCCCAGCTTGGCTTAGTGATTGGCTGGCTGCAGATAAATGAGAGACAGGCACCCACAGAAAGATCAGAGTGGGGAGGAGAGTGTATGTGATGGTAAAAACAGCTCTCTCCTGCTTCTATCTTGTCCCTGGCTAAAACAAAAAAAATAAAATAAAACTACTTTCTCAAGTAATGTTATTAATAGATAGAATGAATATGTATCTGTAAATTACAGACAACCTAACCTAATCCCCACAACAAAAGTTAAAAATGTGCACAATATTGCTACTTTTTTTTAAAGGATCAAAATTTCTAACTTTAATGAACCCCTGGTATTGTAGAAGTGATAAAAAAAATGGCTGTCTGTCAGAAAAGCATTCAATTGATTAAACCCAACTGTTAGTGCTGCCATCTATGTTTTCAAGGTACGATTGTGGCCATGCAGATGCAAGCATATTGCACAGATCTGTGATTTATGTATTAATTTTAATAAACACTTATCCTACCAGGGTGCTCAGAAACAGGGACCAATATATAAGATGAAGGGAGCTGACCACATTAATCCTGCTGTGAAGTAAAGTAAAGACAAAGTGCACTCACTCACTGCTGAATTGATTCCAGAGTACCATCCCCAGCACAGTCCAACTCCCACCATTCAATTCAGTAGTCTTGTTCAAGAGGGCTGATTGAGACCAGTTAGGTGTGTGACAGCTGTGTGACGCTATGAATCTCTTGCTCTTCCTGTTACAAAAGGTAGGGCTAGTCTTTTGCCCAGTTTTGCTGCAGTGCTGCTGTTGTAAAATGCAGAGTGGAAAAGATTGGGTTAAGTAGGTGTCAATGGTCTTAATGTCCATAATTTATGCCTCCCAGGTTGGCTGCTGTTACAAATAAAGGGCTTAACAACAGCACCTGCAGTTTCTACAACCACCCCTTCCCCATATTCTGTTATCACAGCTGAATGAGAGAGGGAGAGAGAGAGAGAGAGAGAGAGAGAGAGCATATGTGTGTGTGTGGGAGGATGAGTGTCTCTAACTTTGCTCCCAGGTCATAGTGCTGTGGCAGCAGGACCAGTGTAATGCTGCTGCACAAATTTCTGCATTTTAACAGGATTCTGTTAGTCTCTGAGGCCTAAACTCATTAAAGGAACTTGCACAGGGATGGGAAGGACACCACTGGTTCATTGTGTCAGTGTCCTAAGTAAGTGCAATATTTTGCATTGTCCAATTTAAATACAGCAATGCAAAGTATTTATATGCCAATTCATCTTTCTTAAAATATTAAATTATTCAGACTCCCTGGACTTCAGTCATCTCAAAGATAACACTAAGTAGAACCAGGACCACCGTGAAAATAAGAAGGTAGATCTCAGTTGGTAGATGCTGAGTACCTAAGGCATAGCACCTAAATGGTTTACTGTACTGCAGGCTGGCAAATGAGTAGTAAACATGACATACTCTTATTGGTTGATGGAGGCTGGCACCCTTGCTCTTATGTCCATGGTGTACTGCCAAAGGGTAAAAAACAGAACCAGTCCCTGCTTGCCTGCCTTAAGATCTAAAAATAATAATACCCCTTTGTGGAATTTCTCAGTTGCATCTTAAATGGGGATATTAAAGGTGATAGGTGAAGCAGAGAACTTTGTTTTCAGGGAACTTAATTTATTGCATCTCATGACATTTATTTAACTTTGGCAGGTCGATTTTTTATTATTGTTAACTTGATTAGTTTAGCTTACTGATAAAGTAATATTTTCTGTTAAAGTAATATTTCATTTGCCTGTAACAAAATCAAACTAAATATTAAATTTTATTATGCTACTGCTTAATTTCATTTCTTTCACTTTTGTCTTGAGGTACGGGAAAAAGATCAGTGAATGAATCTGTTAGTCATTATCAAAAAGCACGCTGAGCTGAAAACTGGTACATTTGCAAAAAGACCACACTGACACAGTGTATTACCATGTTTATTTTATTCAACTGCCAGTACCTGCAAAAAAGGAAAACAGCTATATAATTATTAGATTTACAGTTAATCTTTAAAGTGCTCTCAACATTCTTTTTTAGTGATGCTGTTAGGGTAGGAATAGTTAGTACAGTACTATAATTTACCTAAATTTATAATAAACTTTGCCCAGACTGAGGTTGGGAGTGAAGTGGGTGCTAGAGGATGGCTGGCTGGGAGTAGTTCATTGCAACAATTCTGGGTGCTAGAGTGGTGGGAACAGATTGTCTGAGTGGGTAGAGAAGGATTACACTTCAAAGAACAGGTTTTTTTAAACACAAAGAACACTTTGAGTAGTTTTCTTCAGTTCAGTGCAACTTTGCCTGCCGAACACTGCTCTGTACAGAGAATTACTCCAACATTTTCACCAGTGAAGTGACACTATACATTGTCTTTGCACAGGATCAGTTAAAGTGCCAGTGCTTATAATATTTACAGTACTGTAGGTTGAAATCCACGGCTAGCTTGACTTGACTTGACTTGACTATGAATTTTTAGAATCTGTGGCACTGCAGACAAGCTGGAAACACAGATTTCCTGTGGACTGAAATTCAGTATGATCCAAGTAGGTATTCTGCGGACCTTGAAATACAACTAGCGCCCCCCCCAAAAAAAGGTTTTAGAGCTGTTCACTGTAATATTGTTTCTCACTACTGTGAACATTTACCATTGATAAGACAATAACAGGAAAGTGAAGGAAGTCTGATTAGACCTAATGACACTTAGGAGTGCACACAATTAAAAATGTAGTACAAGCACCAGTGTGATTCTACTCCACTCCATGGAAATAAGCAGTTTTCATTTTTAAGCAGTAGTTAAACATCTTGCACATCTCAATCAGATAAAAAGTTTAAACTACTGTACATAGTAGGGTGCCTTGCTGGCTGAACCCATAAAACAACACAGATAGGAAGCACTGTAAATATACTTGAGATTTTCAGCTATCTCACTGAATTAAAATGCATTTCATAAGAAAAAGAACTCTGGGGGAGATACTAACAAAGTGCTCACTCAGACATCCCAAACTATCTTATTAGAGAACAAAGTTATACACATTCAACTGTGTACCACTTAACAGCAAAATCATTCAGCTTCTACCAACTTCCGTGTCTCTCACTACTACTGTATATTTAAAAGAAAAGGGGGAGGGAGACTGCTCCTCATAACAGTCGTAGCCCTGATAATAGAACAACTAGTAACCTTACATCCCAGACATCTGCTGCAGGGAGCAATGATGGGCCAGCTGTTCAAGAACTGTGTGTCTGTTTATTACCAGACACTAGTCTGCTGTATTTTATTAATGTTTCCCAAAATTTAATAAACAAAAGACTTTATTTTGTTTTCTGACAGCCTTCTGTGTTATGTGCATGTTGGTGGTAGTAGTCAGTTTTGAGGTGGGGTGGGGTTAGCATAGTCCTGTTCATCATAATTTATTGACAAAAAAAAGGATAATATCCTGATAGCCACTGGTTTCATGATCTCTATGTCTTTGTGGTTTTATGTCCCTGGATTTTCTGTTTTATGGTGGGTTTATGCTGGTGGTGTATTGAGGGACCTGATCACTGAGAAGAGAGGTTGGATGTTAGGGGAAAAAATGTAAAATGGCCCTTTAAGTTGTTGTTTGTTTATTCTAGAGCTGGAGCCTTGGTAAATGATTTCATGCAGCATGTACCTCTATTTTTTTATATAACCTGGATGTTGAATTACTATCTATCTGTGTATAATGTTTTTCATTTTCAAGATATTTTCATAATTTACATTATAATAATATATGGTATTGTAATGTCTCTTTTCGGATTTTTTACATTTTGACCTTCATAGGTACAGTACCTTGACATACAGTACTAGCTATTAGTGAATGCTATTGCAATATCTGAACAATGCCCAAACAAACAGTAGCTGAATTTGTTCAACTTTTTTTTATCTGAAATACAAACTAAATAGCATGGCAATCAAGTTAAAATGAGTTTATGTCACTGGCCATGAAGTAGCCTAATTACATTACTTTTCTGTGTGTGCGTGTTGGGGGGGCTGTGATCGTCCACCCAGCGCAATGTGAGAAGAAAACCAAAATAGTTTTATTTTTAGGTTATGTTGAGCAGACACCTTGTTCATTCTTTAACATAATAAAGCATGTCATCATGAATTCTATTATCTTTGATAAATGTGTGTTTTTACTGGTTCATTAATTGTGAACCACCCGAGTTACAGAGGATTGTCTTTTCACCATTTATATCCTTTTTGTTTCATGCGTGCAAATGATGTTTTGAATAAAAAAAAGAAGTTTTCTGAATGTGTATCGAGACCCTGATTGATCGTCAAGGCTTGGGGAGCTGGTGTAGTCGATATTGTCTGAGTAAAGATGAAGCAAGTAAATAAAAAGGTTGTTTTTTTTTTGCAAAAAATAAAATAAAGTATAACAAATGTCTCTTTTTTACATTCATTATATTTTTAGTTGAGTTCATTGTTGATCTCTGCCTAACTCAATACAAACTGTGATCATGCTATACTGTTTCTTGTTGCAAAGCTCTTGTTCAATGCCTATGAGTATCATTCAGAATGTGTGTAACTGTGTTTCAAGTGATCTGCTCAAGCTCTTTTTTCATTGTAATATACACACTAGTAATTTAAAAATAAATAAAGACTGGACTTTTAGGCATTTTGATCAGTTGAGTAAGTGCATGTACCTTGATGGGCGGGAATGGGGGTGGTTGTGATTGAGCGAGAGGACAAAAGTTATTAGTAGCAAAATTTAAAGACATATGATCATTTTCTAGTACTGCGGTCTGTTATGGTTAATTTAATGTTATAGTTTTGTTTTTAATTTTATTTCTTTATTCTGCACACATTATTTAATATGTAGAAAAATAGGTATCTGAATTGACATTGCATTTTTTGCTTTACACACTGGTGAGGTGGCAGTGGGGGATGGGGTTTCTGGAGTTTGGGCAATGTCTGATATACGGAGGGAAGAATACCTAGGGGAGAAACCCATGTGGAATTTAGTTCTAGACATAACACGCCAGCAAAGGTTGTACCAGATCTATGCAAAACAAAACTGCCACAATTAAGAAGTCATTGTAAATAAATTATGAGAGCCTATAAGAAGTGGACAGAAAGGGATTCGGGGGGCTTTTGAAACCAAGCTGTCATCATTTGGAGATGCAAGCAACATTGTCTAGAAAGAGTGCAAGAATGACACAAGAGAAAAAAAGACAAGAATCCAGTTTTTTAGATCTGCTTTCGTCAGTTTTCAGAACTTGAAGGGGAAGTCAGTTCACCAAAATACAGTGGTTCTAAGGAAAAAACACAAGCAATGGTGTACCTACCACAGACCAAGTAATAATATGCATTCTGTGTAATATCAAAAATGTTTAATAAAACATACTTTTCAGCCACCTAAGAATAAGGAATACTCACATATTTTATTTTGTCAACTCCTCACTGATTGTAAAAAAAGAAAAACAGTGCAAAGGTGCAAAATCACAGCAAAACATCAAATAACAGCTAAACTATTGGGGGGGGGGAGCAGTCCCACTAGCTAGAAAGCTAGCTTATTCAGAATCAGGGTGAAATGTACAATAAGGGTGTTTTTTGCCAGTTACTTATTTTGCACTTTTGCATTGTTTTTTTTTTTTTTTTGTCATAAGTGAGGAATTGATGAAATAAAACATGAGTATTCATTATTCTCTGGTGGTTAAAAGGTGTTTTATTAACTGTTTTAGATATTGCACAGTATTAGATATTACACAGAATGCATATTATTTTAGATTCAATCCAAAATTCCTCCAACTTTGCTGAACTCTGCCAAACTCTGCTGTTGTATTGGCCACCCACCAGTTCTCCTCAGTCCTCAATCCCCAACACGGAAGCAGCTCACTAGTTTGCTACTGGTTCTGAAACTACGGGGTAGCCCAATCATATACTGTACTTCTGTCTACCTGTAAGGCACTTCAAACTGGGCTACAAAAAACACAAAAATGCTGGCATAGACACCAGAAGACCTTTCATTTACAGCTCAGCACACCAACACAACGGCATACCACTGACTAGAATACAGGCAGTAACTCTATAAGTTGGATATGTTGCAGTCACCACCATGTGGATTAGAGGGAAGTACATTTTGATGCTACATATACCGCACTAAAATATTCTCAATACCGTGTTCCACCCTTCTCCAAGGCCCTCGAACACATTGTGGCTGACCAACTCTCAGACTACCTGCATAAGTATAACATAATCTGCTTGCAGCAACTTGGATTTAGGAAAGGACACAGTACGTCGACCGCCCTATTGGAATTCTCAGGAGAAATTCACACTGCCTTGGACAAAGGATATCAAACCGGAGCTGTTTTCATTGACCTAACAAAGGTGTTTGATATTGTTCACCATGGCTTACTTATCACACAACTACACAGTCTTGGGCTCTCAGAAGGACCAGGTGCCTGGGTTAAAAGTTACCTGGCCCAATGCTCTTAATCAGTAAAAATCTCAGAAGTTCTCTCAGACTCAAAACCGGTCATCTCAGGTGTTCCACAGGGGTCAATCCTAGGCCCCCCTCCTTTTCAGCCTTTTCCTAAACTCTCTCTCCTCAAATCCTGCCTGGAACAAATAATCCTTTATGCTGACGATGCCGTGATTCTCTCCTCTCATAAGGACCCGAAACCCTTACTCCAGAGTCTGTAGCTTGCTTTCTCCAATGTTGAAAAGTGGTTCCTAGATCACAAGCTGGTCCTAAATCACAAAAAAACAAAATCCATGCTTTTCTCCAGTCCACAAAATAGAAAAAGACAAATTCCACTTACTATCAAAACATACCCAGGAAATACCCTTGAACAAGTGTCAACATTTAAATACCTTGGAATCACCTTTGATCAAGGTCTTACCTTTGTGACCCACATTGATAACACAGCGGAAAACGGTGAACCAGCGCATTGATATCCTGTTCCAAAACTGGCAATTCCTTACCCAAGCTGCACTGAGGATTGCTATCCAAAGCTCTGTCATCTCAATCATAGACTATGGCTTAATTATCTATGGCTCTGCCACTACCACCGCACTAAGGCACATCACAACCACCCTAAACAAGGCCTGTCGGCTTCTCACTGGAGCGCAAAGATGTATTCATACATGTGAGCTCTACATTGAAACAGGATGGTTGCAACTCTCAAATCGCATAAGGTACCTCACATGCTTGATGGCAAAAAAATTCATCTTGGGCCACACTCCGCCATGTATCCAAGACCTACTTTGCCTGAATACCAGCAACCATCCCACCAGAAGATCGGAACATAAGCCTCTCCAGGTCCACAGATGCTGGACCACAGAGGGCCAAAGATCTTTTGCCTATCATGCCCCCAGCTGGTACAATGCCCTGAGCTCACTCATTACATCCTCCACATCACTAGCTTTCAGATCTATGCTTTACTCTCACCTCTCAGCTTCTAGCCCCTGTGACTGCCTTGACTAATGATTCTTCCCTCATGGCTGTTTTTACTGTTTTACATCCTCCTCCTCTGCTTCTTTCTTGAAAAAGGCATCTGAGTACCTCTAACTACTCTAAGACTGCTCCCCTTCCCATATCTCCTCCTACCCTTCCCCACCTTGACCATTCCTCCAATGTTTTGTTTTTTTCCTGTGATGTACTGTATTATACTGGCTTATTGAAACTTTTATAATTTGCTGACCATTCTATGTAACATGTCTTGTTTGTTTGTACATTGATGATGTGGAACCTTTGTAAAAGAGCCATTGGCTCAAAGGTAATAATTCCTAGAACAATAAACTAAACTAAACTGTGCATCACAGTGCTGCACCAAGCGATACACTGAGCAGTACAGAGGCGCACTGAGTGGTACACGACATTATCGAGCAACTTATCTGTAGCAGCCACTGTAACAAAGAAAGCAAATAAGGTAGTGGGAAATATTTTAAGAAATATCAGGAGTAGAAATGAAAATGTACTTGTTCCATTGTACAGATCCCTGGCAAGGCCAATTCTAGAGTACGGTACCCCCTTTAGTATTCCTCAGAGTGTTGGAACAGCAAAAAATATAGAAAGAGTGCAAAGGTGACTAACTAAAGCAATGAATAGAGTCCACAGTATGGACTATGGAAATAGACTACAAGAATTGGGGCTATACTCAATGGAATATTGGAATACAAGGGGGTTCTGAGTTTCGTATATAATGCTTTACAAAATAGAATATTGTGGGAATTGGCTGGCTTATGTGAGAAGAAACAATCCGGTAAGCCAACTAGAGCTCATAAATACCAGCTCAGGGGGAAATGTATAGGACCATTAAAAAAGGAAGGTGGTACAGTCAGAGGGTGGTTAAGGTATGGAATTCCTTGCCTAGGGATGTTGTTGGAGCAGGTAGCCTATCAACTTTTAGAATATTGTTGGATAAACACAGAGGGCAAAAGAAATGGGATTTTGTCCACTGAAAAGTGGCAAATCTACAAATACAGTAGCTCACGAGGTTACAGGACTTGAAACCCTACCTATGAACTTATCTCTGTGGTTTGGCCTGCTCAGTCACTCCTCTATCACTCGCCAGAACCCCTTCCCAATGGAGGAATTGAGTGCTGGCTCCCTCCTCTCCCACTAAGCCCATATGGGAGGAGGCAAGGACATTGGAGAGTCAAATCAGGGTTGGTGCGTGCATTGGGCATGTGGGAGTGACCCTGGTGCATCCTCTGCTGCCTCCCTGCCAACCATGGTTTTTCCTCCTGGTGTGTTCCCCCCCAAGAGACCAGATGTGCAGTAATGTCTGCTCAGAGGATGCACCTCTGTTGATGTCCACCAGCTCCTGCCCCCTCGAAGCAGCATACTCCTTGCGGCACCCCCAGGTATCCACTGGGAGCTGTTGCAGAGTGATGCATCCCCACAGACCCACCCTAGGAGAGGAGAACCATTCTCCAGATGCTCAATACTATCCTCCCTCTGTCAACCCCCAGCAACCAGAGTTTACTCCCAAATCCCACTCACCAGCATGGCTTGAGTTGTGGTCTCCAGCGCCTCAATCCTCAGCACCACTGGGATGGCTATATTACTTGATTTTAATAGTTAGATATAATTTTTGTTTATATAAGTTTATTGTATGAGTAATAAGGCACCACAGCTTTTATATATTTGTGTAGTAACATCACACCATGGGTGGTTGAAGCATGAGGCCATAAGCTTTGTGCATTCAACACCTGAGAAATGATATTATTACACAATAACACACATCCGTGGAGTGCCTTATTGCTATTATACAATGGCTCATTTATTTTAAAAAACTTCTTTTTTAATTCTTAAATTGTTTTTTACTTAATTTTCCAATGTGTAGGTGTATGTATTCAAAATAAATCTACAGTTTCTGTTTTTGCCACTAGATGGTGCTGTCACTATATGCTGCTATCTTCATTCCTGACCACAACTCTGTTCCTGTCCATCTGTTGCAAAGTCTGTCAATGCCCAGTCTCTTAACCAGCCATCTGTGTAATGGTGGGCATTTTTCTTTACTGCAAATGTTCCTCCATTTGCCTCCTTGGCATCACTGTTCTCCATTTTCTTCCTTAGCCACCAACCTACTGCATTGTTTATGAGCAAGAGAGGTAATAGAAAGAAACAACCTTGTGCTGCTGTTTTCAAGTTTCACTCTTTGGCTCACTGGAATGTTGGGTTCGAGTTACTTTTTTTTCAAAATTATAATCAAAGTTAATAATAATAATAATAAAAAAAAAGTCACCTGTAGCAAGCAACCACAATCAGTAGCGGAAATGGACAGCCATGCACTGTCTGTTTCAAGAACTGTCCAGAAAGAGTTTGTTTGGCCTGCTCAAGCAAATAATTTCTCATACATAAAGAAGTGTTTCTTATTGCATTTTTTTTATTGTATCAAAGTCCCAATGTTTTGCCTACCCATTAGGATTCTTCTGGGGAACTCTGTATTTAATTAGAAAAAATATATTCCAAAAATAATTTTTACAAAGATATTTTTTGGCTCAAATTGCCATTTTTCAACTTTAAACTAAAAATGCTATTTACAGTCATTTATACATTTAGCTTTAACTTCTGCAAATATTCCTTAATTCTGTTATCACTTAATTCTCACGGTATTATCACCAGTATTCTGGCCACCTTTATTTTTACTTTGCATAATTAAAAATACTACCTGCCTTGTAACTTAAAATTATATGGGTCCTTGGCTGCTGTATTTTCTTTCATTTGTTTTTTTTTTTCAAATGCACTGTAGTAAAGTAATGATATGTACTTTAGACATTATTCTATATATTTAACTCACATACAGTGTCTTAGTTTTTTTATTAAAAGAAGTTTACATAATGACTCACCTGTTATAGAATGCTTTTACTGTTTGCACATCTCTTTTCTTGTATGCTCCTTCTTGTGTTTAACACTGTAATACATTAAATAAATCTTATAAAGAATCATAGTTGTATCTCTAAACATTCTACAATAGTCAGTCTAATTTTTGTTAAGATTATTTAAATGTTTGTGCGTACCTTTAAATTTTAGCAGAAGTTCTATCTCTGTATCTGTGCTGTTTTTTTGTAGCCAAAGCATAATGTTGTTGGATCTATAGCAGTTAACATTCCAGTGTTTTATATTTCTTTCATCAGGTTAGTTATTTTAACATATTTTACTGATAAACTTTCCTGCAAAGCATCTATAGGCATAAAACTAATAGTATTTCAAGCTTCTTTATACTTTTATAAAATGGAAATGTCATTTAACTTAGGAATTCATCTGGTCACAGTATTCACACATTTGAAAAAATACAGAGGCTGCAACAGTTGGTAGCAGCTGTATTTTGTCTGGGGACATCCTTCCCTGGACCAAGGAAGGAGGAAGGAGGGAAGGGGAAGAGAGAGGTGGTCTTGAGGGGGCTAGGCAGGGTCCAGTGATTGAACAAGGGACCACCAAGTCCTCCCACTTGGGAAGTGGGTAACATCCTGTGGGGGGAGGGAGAAGAAAGAGGAATTTCTTGGACTATTCTGTAGCCAGAAATTCCTCCTCTTTCTCCTTTCATGCTGCTGGAGCACCCACCTGCCCACCTTAGTAAAAGCAGGGTAGTGGGTCTAGGTAGTTAGGTCCCATCTTTTGACCCAATATGGGTGACTACACTAGGGGTCGGGTAGTGGCTTTTCCCAGTTTTCCCCTGTAAAATGGTTTCCCAGGTTTTTTGCCTCCTCCAAGAGAATTTAAACTGAGGCAGATGTGGGAGAATACTAAATAGGCTAGACTAAATAGTCAGGATAAGGGTGATATGTCAAGCTGTCACAGTCATGATTTGGCATCTTGGGAGGATCACTATGACATGGAAGGGTGGCAGGGGGTGGTGATGAGATGAATTCTTCTGAAGGACTCACACCCCTTGCCTTGTCAGTATGGAGGCAGAAACTGAGTACCCTGAACTGGGGCAGGGATCATGGTCCACTTCCAGCAGGTACAGCTATACTGCAAGGCTAACAGTGCCTGATGGTGGCAGCCAAGCAGCCTTGGCCATTACGGCCAAGGGAAGTGATCCTTCCAGGTGTGCATGCTACTCTTAATGTGGATTGTTAATCAGTAAGTGCATGACTGCAGCCATTTCCTCCAAGACCTGTGTTCTGGGGAATGTGGGGTATGGATGGATACCAGACAAGTTTTAGCTCTCAAGCTGACAGCTTTCTTTCTAAGACAAAACACTGGTGAATTTAAGAAAAATAGCCCTCCCTGTTTTATTGTATTGTTTGTACAGAAACTTTTCCTCCTCTGGTTTTCTAGGATGTGGTCTGTTGCTGTCCCTGGTGTAGCTATCTGAGCTGTCTGACCCAGAATCTGTGCTTTTTATCAAATCTTTTGTTGTACTTTTTATATCTGTACTCCCTATAATTTTATAGTCTCCTGTATCTCGGTAAAACATTCTGATTTTAATCTCTTTAAGCATTTTTTCATATTCTTTTAGTTTATTGTTAACATCTTCCAACCATTCATTTAGTTCTTCCACTTATGATTTGAGTTTTAAGGAACTGTTCATACTCATGTATGTCTTCTGCTAGTCTCCTTCTTGTTTTTATAACAGCCTCTATTAAGGCATACATAAAATCAGCACTACATCTGGTCCTTATGCCCTTCCATTTAGTTGTCAAAGTCTCATCTTCTATCCCCAAATTGGGTTCTATCATAACCCTCGAACCACAGAGTAACTTTTTAAACTGAAAATATTTGGCTAGTGTTGAACCATGAAGGTTCAGTCTTAGATCTTTTGTTTTTTTTGGTTTGATAAACAGGTGAACATGTATCTGTGCTAACAATATAAGGAAACAGAGAGAGATGTTTCCATTAAGTACATGAATGTCTTAACTGAGGAGGGAAGCTATCTGCTTGAGGGCATGCTTTGAAATGTATGAAAACATTACTGTGACTAAATGAACTGCCAGGGTTTATGGCCATTACTTTTAAGGAGAGTGTAATGAAGCTTGAAGTACAGTACCATGTGAATTTGGGGAGGCAGTATAGTGCAGTGGTTTATGGCTCTAAGCTGCAAATCTGAAGACCTGGGTTTGAATCCCACAGCCCCCACTTGCATACTGTGTGACCCTGAGCAAGTCACTTAACTTCCCTGTGCTCCTAGGTTGCACCTGTAAACAAGCTTTCAGCTTAGTGTGTCTCACCTGGTTAAACAATTGGAAAAAATAAAAAAAAATTTGCTTAAAGGCACTTTGATAAATTGGTGGAAATGTTTCTGTACTAACAATATAATGAACCAGGAAGTGTTGTTTCTCTTAAGTTCACCAGTATTTTGTCTTAGAAAGAAAGCTGTCACCTTGAGAGCTAAAACTTTTTTCAAATGTGTGAAAAACACTACTATGACTAGGGGAACTGCTGAGTTAAATGGCATTTGCATTTTATAAAACTATAAAGAAGCTTAAAGTAAATTTCTGACTTACCCTATGGCAGCTACCACTTGCATGATGTGGTAACTGCCCTCTGTGGTAGTCATTCTAGTTAGGTTAGACAAAATGTGTGCAGCCCATAATGAAGACATTTTCCTCATAAAACTAGTTTCAGCATCAGCTGCTCGATGCATTCTCTGGGAGACCCAGTCCACCCGCCATGCCTAATGATCCTTGTTAGTTAACTGTTTGTGGACATTCTTGATGTTAAAAATGAATGAAAAATCTAGCTCCATTCATTTCAATGGTGTGCACCACTGCACTCTCCCTGGCTACACATCATTACGCACATGAGGGCAGTGGGGTGGCGGCTGGAATGGGGTACTCAGAATGCTTTGAACAGCTGATGCTAAAACTAATTTTATGAGTAAAATATCTGCAATATGGGCTGCACACATTTTGTCTAACCTGGCTAGAATGACTACCATGGAGGGTAGCTACCACACTATGCGAGTAGCTCCCTATATTGGAAGCGTCCTTTAAAGTACTATTAGTTTTATGCCTGTAGATGGTTTGCAGGAAAGTTTATCAGTTAAGTATGTTAAAATCACTAACTTGGTCAAAGAAACATAAAACACTGTCATGTTAATGTTTATAGACCCCATAACATAACGTTTTGGCTACAAAGAACAGCACAGATAAAGAGATAGAGCTTCTGCTGACATTTAAAGGTACACACACACACACTCACTCTTAAATAAACTTATCAAAAATGAGATTGATTACTGTAGAATGTATAGAGGCACACTTATAATTCTTTATGAGACTTATTTAATGTATTACAGTGTTAAAAAAACAAGAATGAGCATACAAGAAAAGAGATGTGCAAACAGTAAAAGCATTCTGTAACAGATGAGTCACTATGTAAACTTATTTTAATAAAAAAATGAAGACACTGCATATGAGTTAAATATATAGAATAATGTGTAAAGTACATATCATTACTTTACAACCATGCATTTGAAGAAACGAAAGAAAATACATTAGCCAAGGTGCCACATTGCTCTAAGTTACAAGGCAGATAGTATTTTTAATTATGCAAAGTAAAAATATAGGTGACCAGTATACTGGTGATAATACTGTGAGAATTAAGTGATAACAGAATTAAGGAACATTTGTGGAAATTAAAGCTAAATGTATAAATGACTGTACATAGCATTTTTTAGTTTAAAGATGAACAAGCATTTGTCAATGCCAAATGTTTGCTTGCCGGTATTAGCACTGGAAGTGCATGAGTTAGACAGATGTAGAATAGGAATGGCTGTGAAGTACCGAAGTGACGCCAGCCCAATCTCACCCTGCAGAGATGGACAGGATTTTGGAGTGTGCCTTTAGGTCATTGTCCATAACGCTCATGCCATTTCACATCACCCTATCCTGCAGACACCAACAAGTGTTGAGGTGTGTCTTGGGGTGTTTGGATTTACAGTCACCCCATTCCATTAGGAAATATGTTGAAATGAGTGCAGTATAGGAGAATGGGGTCAACTTTAGGGCTGAAGAGTCCAAGACACATCTTGATGCCTGTCACTGGCTGCAGGTTGGGGGTGAGGGTGGAATGGTGTGAGAAGTACAGCTGGTAATTCAAAGGCACACCCCTGACACCTGCCAGTCTGTACAATGTGGGACATTATAATTAGAAACCCTAATGTCCTGGGCATTTGTTGGTATTTGCACCACAAATTTTCAACATGGCCTTTTGGTGCCCCACCTCATGAAAGCATTTGGGACCTCTGCCCATGAACAGTGGCACTGTGATTTTGTTAATCAATCCTGAATGTTGATTTCCCACAGTGACCACACCATTCTGCACCAGACATGCGAAAACACAGTTTGGGCAGGATGTGAAAAATGACAGCTGTATCATTCAGAGGGAGGTGTGAAAAGATGGCAATGTTGAAAATCTGAATTGAAAATATTAAAAGTTCTGGAACTTACAAACATTCATGGAAACTGAGCAATGCACACTCGTAACACAGTTATTTTGTGGAATTATTTAACCAAATTTTCAACTTATGCATTTTGGAACCACTGCTCATGAACAGTGTCACTGTAATCTTAATCTGTCCCAAACATTGATTTCCCACAGTGACTGCACCATTGTGCACCAGATGTGAAAAACCACATTTTGGGCAGGATGCAAAAAATGACAGCCATACTGTACATAAGGAGGTGTGAAAAAATGCCCATGTTGAAAATCTGGAGTGAAAATATTACAAATTCTTGAAGTTACACATGTGCATGGAAACTGCGCAATGCACACTTGTAACATAAACATTTTGTGGAATTTTGTCACCAAATTTTCAACATAATTATTTTGGGACCACTGTTAATGAACAGTGTCACTGTGATTTTCTTAAATTGTTCCAAACACTGATTTCCCCTAGTGACCCCGCCATTATGTGCCGGATGTGTGAAAACACATTTCAGGCAGGATGTGAAAAATGACAGCTGTACTGTACACAAGGAGGTGTGAAAAAAATGCACATGTTGAAACTCTGGAGTGAAAATGCTACAAATTCTTGAAGTTACAAGTGTGCATGGAAACTGCACAACGCATGCTCGTAACAGTCATTTTTTAAAATTTTTTTCACCAAATTTGCAAGCTAGGATTTTTGGGATCCCATCTCATGAACAGTGTTGGTAATCAGTCCCAAAAGGTGATTCCATTCAGTGACCACAAAATCACCTTTCAGGACCAAATAACAACATGGCAGTGACTGAATTCATGAGGTGGGGTCCCAAGAACCCCATGTTGAAAAGTTAGTGCCACAATTTGCACAAATAGCTGAGATAACCACTTAAGTTGAAAAAAAAAAACTATTTATGCCATTATACAGCTTATCAGCATTTTTTCAGTTCATGGTTGGCTTTTAAGAGTGCAGACATGTTCCCACTCCACTGAAGATCTTTGCACCAGACTCCAGAGGTTAGTATGGGGTGAGGGAGAGTGTGAGAGGTGGGGTGTGCAGAGGGTGGATGTGGGTTGGGGGAAGGGGCACCAGAGACAAGGTTGGATGGTTTTCTGTTTTCACAGGGAAAAAAAACAAAAAAGACATTGCAGGATGTTTTTTGGTGTTACAGGGACAATTGGCACACTGGGGTGGGCTCCTAGTGTGATACCTGGGTGTTTGTTGGAGGGGACTGGAGTTGACAGGGACTGGGCACCTCGTTGGCACAGAAAATGTGTCAGTGTTTGGGGGGGTGCATGAGCCAAGGGGATTTGGGCACCCCCTTCGGCATACTACTGCTACACGGAGGAACATTATGCTGACAGGGATTGGGCTCCCCTGTCAGCAAATGAACTGGGGACAGGGCATCCCAACAGGGGGATTGGGCAACCCCAATGTTGGCTTTCATGGGGACTGTGAGATGCAGTTGGCAACAGCCACCACCGTGTTTATTGAAATGTTACACCACACAAGGCACCACCCTGCAATGACAGGTCACTCATTGTATTGGCCAAATTGTTTCAAGTTGGTGGAACACTTGCAAAACTAGTGTCACCAGCAGCATATGCTTGCATTGGTGACACACAGCCAAGCCCACAAAAACAGTGGTGGCATTGGCCACAACAGTGACACACCTCCACAACCTACTTCTCTCCTAAGCTGCTGCAACATGTTTCTTGCGCATGTTTGCAAGCAAACATAAAAATGGACATTTGAGTCAAAAATATCTTTGTAAAAAATGATTTCTTGAATACATTTTTTTCTAATTATATATAGAGTTTTACAGAAGAAGCTTAATGAGTAGGCAAAACGTTGCGACTTTGATACAATAAAAAAGAACAATAAGAAACACTTATTTGTGTATGTGCAATTCTTTGCTTGAGCAGGCTGAACAAACTCTTTCTGGACTGCAGTATAAAAAAAACTGAGTCAGTTACACTATTAAGCAGAATATTTATTTTTATTTATTTATTTATTCAATCTTGGATTGCAATACCTTTGAGCGGGAGACCGCTCTCCTTTACAATGACAAAAACTATAAAAGATCTGATTAGTGATTACCCTCAGAACTACTAGCATGTTTGAGAAACTGCTCACATCTTCACTAGTCTACATAAGCCATGTCCAGGGAAACATAAATGTACAGTATACAACTACTGTAACCAATATGTTACAGCACTGTTATCTTATTGTCCAGCTACACACACAAGCTGGAAGCTCTACTTCATGGATGTGTTCAAACAGACAGTGCCGTGCAAGAAATCATGCACTGTATAGTGCTCTCAATGCCACACATTTTTGTATCTGCACCAATCTCTTGTCTAGGTATGACTAATAACATTCTGCAATCACAATGATCTATAGGATGCCGGCCCGGTGGTGCTGAGGGTTGAGGCACTGGACACCACACCTTGAACCATGCTGAAGACCAGGGTTCAGGTATGAGCACAGGTGTCAGCAAGGATGGGAGAGGATTGAGCATCCTAGGGACTGCTCTCCTTTCATGGGGAGGGGGGTCAGCTCAAGCCACTGCACTGGTGGCCTCTGGTGGTGACTGGGGAATCGCAGCCATCAGCAGTTACAGCAAGAAGGGGGGAGATGTTGGCAGATGTCCTTCTGGTGTGAGCGGGTGTATGCACATGCTGGGCTGGATGTCTTTGCACATCCAAGCTCTGAGGGGGAAACTTCCACCAGAAAAACCTCTCATCTCTGGTAGGTGAAGGTGGGGCCAGACACCACCCCTCATGTCCAACGCCACATCTGACAGCTGCCTCTGGTGTTCCTACCACCCCCCACATACCTGACCAGATTCCAGACAGGTCTTCCAGAGGGAAGGATGGCCCTGCCCTGGGGGGCTTAATTCCAGGGGACCAGGTACCGGATGTGTGGCAGTGGAGCACGGGGAACCAGATGGTAGGAATGAGCTGA
The DNA here is from genome assembly GCA_016271365.2 of Neoceratodus forsteri. NCBI lineage: Eukaryota > Metazoa > Chordata > Ceratodontiformes > Ceratodontidae > Neoceratodus > Neoceratodus forsteri. The sequence goes on from JADMNL010000026.1 coordinate 266,240,662, forward strand.
CAGCTGGACAGGATGGTGGTGTGTTGAAAGCCCACACTGGAGAGAGTCTGGAGCTGGGGTGAGAAAGAAAGAAAGTCTACAAAAAAACAAACAAAAACAAAAAAACAATGATGCATAGGTCTGCTGTTCCTGGTATCAGCAGCTGTTGTACCACCATATGATGCTGGCACAGGTATTGGTTTTAATGGTGAGCTTATAATTAGCATGGGTGCACTGCCAAGGGGGCCAGCCTGTACTGCAGGGTCTCTGACCATCCAGACACTATGGATGGGAATGGTGCAAGGGACTGTTAGACCAGATCTGGCTGGTCTAGCCTCTAGTTCAATCTCTGAACTTTGACCAGGCTTGGAAAATACCACAAAGGTGGTGTAGCAGCCATGATGTGGCACAAGTCCCTTTTCTGCCATGGTGCAGGATGCAGTTCAGCACAAGCCTGAAGCATTGCAGTTAGGCACAGGGGGAACCACTAGTGCTGCAAACACCATTTCAAAACTGAGACTGATGTAAAGGTGCAGCACAATGTGCCCTTTGTGTCATGTCTTTTCGATGCAAGCACCTTGATTGATGTGAACATCATAGACAAAATAAACAGATGGATTGCTCCTTGGCTTCTATGATTTTTTTTTTATTTTAAACTTGTCGCTTCTGAAAACGCGTAAATTGCCCATCTTGCTTACAAGTATAACAAATAAAAATGAAAATAAAATGAAATAGGGGGCAGAGGGTGATGATAAAAGGAATAAGCTCAAGCTGGACTGAAGTGACTAGTGGAGTTCCCCAAGGGTCAGTGTTGGACCACTAGCTGTTTAACTTGTATATTTCTTCCATGAGGTGTAATAATGGAGTATGGGTGTCAAAATTCACTGACAATTGGTAATAGGGTTGACAGCCTCGGAGGCATAAATGACATGCAACAAGCACTAAATGGTATAAGTAGATGGGCAGAAGAACACACATTGCAATATATCTCTGAAAAGTGTACAATCATGCATTTGAGGAGGAGAAACACCAATGCTACATATACCCTATTGGTGCACCCCTACAGGATGACACCCCAATGGCGAAACACAAAAAAGACCATTATGGTGACATGGGGCAGGGAACAGATGTGACAAGCTCTTCTATATGCAGCCCATACCACCATCATGGACATGGGGCTGGCACATGCAATGAGTCCTGGTGGGCAGCAGGGGGGACATTATCCAAATAATGGGGGACAGGTAAAAGGATAGTGTGAGCAGCCCCAAGCCATGGACCTGCAAGGTACTGACCCAGCTGAGAAGCAGGCCATGGTCAGTGATGCATGGCATCTGGCCCCCATGGGCTGATGTGAGGGATGTTCTGAGGGTTCTGGATTGTGGCGAGTGGCCAGATGCTGAGGTGCCAGCTGCAGAGTGACACTCCCCTCACTGGAACAGCCAACAGCATGGGCTAGCTGCTGAGGTGCCAGCTGCAGAGTGACACTCCCCTCACTGGAACAGCCAACAGCATGGGCGGCACCTGTTTTCTTAAAGACCATGGCTGGGTCCTCCAGCAGCCATCATGCCAAATCTGGTCACCATGGACTGCTGCATTTGGAAGAAGCAGCCTCCAAGACCACTATGTGCTCTGCATAGCAAACCTCTGTACACTGCTCATGGGCCTGCAGCATTGCCCACATGCAGCCCATCTAAGCCTGCAGGCTCTCCTGAGCTCCCACAGTGGCCTGCATCAGCTGCCTGTTTGCTGCCACCTGCTGCCATGTAGACTTATTCTTTGGGACAAGGTCAGGCTGCACCCTGGCCCATTGTGTGGGTTGAGGTGGCACCACAGATAGTACTGTACCTGGAGGAGTGTGCTGGGGTGGCACAGTAGTGGCTGGGCTGATTGGCCTGGGGTGGCACACCAGTGACTGGGCCGGAGGCATGGGCCTGGTTCAGCATATGAGTGGTTGGCCAAGGATCATGGCCTGGGTGGTACAGTGGCTGTTGGACAGGGCATGGGCCTGAGGTGGCACAGTAGTGGCAGGTCTGGGAGCAGTGGTCTGGGAGATGTAATTAGGGTAATAAATCACCCTCTCGCAGATTCTTGGTGTAACTGTGCAAGAGTGAAGAAACAACAAATGAGTGGTGTCCATAGTCTGACAATGATTTATTTCTGGTATATAAAGCAGGCTTACAACCAAAATCAGCGATAAAACACTGAAAAGAACACCCAGATCTTCTTACCTATAGGTAGCATCAGTCTCTTCTCAGAGAATACTAAGCAGAACAGTCACTCTTATACCACTGATAATTGCTATGGAAACTAGTAAAAAGATATAATAAGTAAGCAATAATACCCAACAGGGTGGGCGGTATTGTGCTATACCGGACCGCCTAGGGGCGTAATGAGGCCCGGCGCGCAGGCGAGGGCCTATAGCCCTGAAGGTACCGTATAGCACACACCACCCACCCTGGAGGGTATTATTGCGCTTAGAAAATTGGTACTGTAAAAAAAAATAAGTTTAATAAAAAAATGTTAATGAAAAATTAGGATAAAGTTAGTTCTCTAATAAAATAGTTCCTCCGCCTGCATTATAATTATATTTAGTTGTGACTTTGGAGGTAGTTGCCATGATTTTACACATACACACTACATACACACACAGAGTTAACATTATTAAGACACTGTATTTTTATTTATTGTTTCATTCCATATCTTAGCTTTACTTAGTAGTAGCTTCTGAGATTGAGCTGGAAAGGCTGCAGGTGTGGGCAGCACTATAGATTTGCCAAGAGGAAAAGAGTGGCTGCAAAAAAAAAAGTACATTTCTCTACTTGCTGTGTTTTTTTTTCTATGAGGTAAACATTGGGAGAGTCACGTTGAGGTGCGGTGTTGATGTGGGGGTGGACGAGGAAGAGAGAGACCACTAGCTCTGGTACCACTGCTGTGTGTGGGAGGAGCAGTTGTTTCTTCCTTTTCTGTTTCTCTGCTTGCTGTGGTTCATTTGTTTTTCCAATTTTTAATATGGGAGACTGACACTGGTGGATAATCTACACTATTGCAGGAAAAATCAATCTTGGGAACAGTGGTGGTGGGCAGGTGGCCAAGAAACAGAGAGAGCTAGCTCTGGTACTGCTACTACGTACGAGAGGAGCGGTTATTTCTTCATTTTCCATTCCGCAGGTGGACATCAACTCGGTGTATGGAAAATGAAGAATTACCGCTGCTTCATACAGAGTAGCACTACTGGAGATAGCGGCTCTCTCTCAGCTGATCTATACGTTTTCAGCTAAGAAGCAGCTGAGTAACTTATTTCATAAACAAGAAGACAGACACGGTGGGGGGTGAAAACTTGCCCACTACGAAAGGAAAACAGAAAGCGATCATCATTTTCTTGCCCTCATCCTGGTCCTTGCTGTGGTGATCCTGCTGCCTGCTGCCATCCTGACCGCCACACCCTGTAAAATGACGGACCCGAGTGATCTGCAGCAGTGATGACAGTGACATAAAGCAGTGGACTGGATGCAGAGCTTTCTATAATAAAGATTTTTATTTTAGGAATAGAACCATCATGAATCTGCCACTGTCTGGGCAGCATCACTTACTTTGTGGTTCACTAAGCAACAGGAAAAAAATGACGGCTTATTCAAAAGCCAACATTCTGAGAGCCACTGATTTCGGTAAAAAGGCAGGCAGGCATGGGGACTAGTTATTTACTGGTCTCTGTTGCCTGATACCCGCCCGGGTAGAGGGTGCTCTAGACCAATCAGAGAGCAGGGTTTCTGCAACCCATTTTCTAAACTTGCATAATTGGCTAATAGCAAAATTGGTGTAATTTGTGCTAGCCTGGGAAAATGTACCAAACTAGCATAAACATGAGATTAGATGAGGCAAAGAACTCTATAGATTGCAAGGTCATAATGACCATCATCAGTAATAACTATTCTGCACTAAACCTAAAGATGGCAGCATTGCCCAACAAATAATTGTAATTATACAATATCCACATGGTAGTGTCTCCTCAGTAGATTAGAAATACATCAGATGACATAATGATTCTCAGTAAAACACAGTAACTTCATTCACATATTTGGGACTGTCTTGTACAGTATGCCTGCAAACCCATTGGTCCACACTGTGGAGCAATGGGCTTACAGCCCATACTGTACCTGTCATTCGGCAGGTGGCCGAGGCGGTATGTGGGTGGGAGGGGTGGGGTGCCTACTGATCACCAGGATTTATGTTATGGTGAATTACCGTGGATTGGGGCATGGGGTGGGGGGAACCACTAGACTACTAGACACACACAGTATACAACATCCCAGTGGCAAAGTAGGGGATTTCCCTGCAGATGTCCACACCACCATAGGAAACCTGGAAATCACCAGGTGGCCTACCCACCATTGTGTAACCCATCCAATAGGCAAACCATTACAGAATGTACATGCTGCAGTGAAGGTCCACATATATGTTGTACAATGGCAATGTAGGATACATGCATACAGCTATGGTAGGAAGCGTCCAAAGAAGACTGATTTGTGTAGTACTTCCTGTGTTCATCCTCTGTGCCAATCACCATGGCACGTGCCTCCATCTAACAAGATACAGCTTCTAACACCACTGTAGGGGAGAGGGAGCTGGAGATCAAGTAGGGTCTGTTGTGAAAGTATAGGCAGGGACAAATGGGCAGACTAGGTGGGCCAAGCTGTCCTTATCTGCCAAGAATTTCTCTGTTTCTCTGTTTCTACTAGTGCTTGTGCACAACCAGCCTCAATGGGCTTGGACTACAGCAGTAACTCATATGGCCAAGTCGGTCCCACTTGGCTTTTATAGCCACCACTGGGATCACTGTTACTGTGATGAGCTGAAGCATGCCTGACATAAGTACCACTGTAAGGGTTATGGGATCAGCTGTTTGGGGCCTACCACCTGTGGCCAGCAGGTCAGACTGTGCCTTGGCCATGATGTCATTTGGGCAACACTTAAGGTCATCTGCCTTTATCTTTACCTTTCTTCAACACCTGGCCCCATCTTCCTGTGGCATTCACCGACTTCATAATATCCTGCCAGGCTCTTGCAATGTCATCCTTAGTCCCCCAGCAATGGCCCACCTGTTCCTCCCTGGACATGTATGCATGAGCAAGGGCCATTAACTGTTCCTTTCATAAACTTCCTATTCTGTACCTTGTCATCCTCTGTCATGATATCTGCTAGGAAGGGGAGGACACACAGCACATAGCATTGTATACACACAGCAGATCACAGTGTACAGAGCACAGGTACATTGGCATGCATGCCCCAGTGCCCTCTGGCTAGGACATGCACATATCCCTGCAGGATAGGGCCAACCCACAGTGAGCTATCTGTCACAGATTTGAAGGCATGTGAAGATACAGCTTCAGGCAATTCTGCATACAGCATAAACACACTTCTATGAACACTCCTACCTCTGTTTCAGGTTGTTTCAAACTACACTTATCTCTAGCCATCTGCAGTATTTTAGTGGAAACTGTGTGATGCTGTTAGTTCTTTTTATATCCCCCATGCACACTGAAACATAGTAATGACACGCAAATGTGGATTTAGACCACTGGCTGGTTAATTAGATCATCTGCATGCAACATTTGAATATTGTACCACACAAAAGTGAAGGTACTGGACTTCAGGAGGGCTGATTTTGTCAAAATGGGAGAGTGCCTCAGAAAAGCACTAGCAAACAGGTAAGAAGGTGGGGTGGAGTAACATTGGGGAAACATCAAAACTGCCATCACAGAGGCAACAAGTCTTTGTGTGAAGCAAATAAACAAATCAAAATGAAAGAAAAAAAACACTATGGTTCTCAAAAGAAGTTGCAGGGAAGGTAAGGGAAAAAAGATAGCATTCAGGAAGTATAAGGAAACACAGAAGGAGCCAGATAGAGAACTGTACCAGTTAAAGCAAAAGGAAGCGGGTAAGGCAGTCAGAATAGCAAAGGCCCAAACTGAGGAAAAGATAGCCAACTTGGTTAAAAAGGGGATAAAACCTTTTTATAGGTATATTAGGGAGCAAAGAAAGACTAAGGCAGGGATACTGAGGCTGAACAAAGAGGAAGGTGGTTGGCCAGAGAGCGACAGTGAAAAAGCAGGGATACTGAATGAATACTTCTGCTCAGTATTCACAATGGAAAAGCAGGGGGAAATACTTAATCTGGTCAATAGAAGCACTCTAGATAGGGGGGTTGATATTAGTCCTTTCACAGAAGAAAGGGTTCTGAAAGAACTCTTAAAACTGAAGGTGGATAAAGTAATGGGGCCTGATGGGATTCACCCCAGGATTTTAAAAGAACTAAGGGAAGAACTAGTAACACCAATGACTACCCTTTTTAATAAATCATGGGAAGGTGGGGTGGTACCTGAGGACTGGAGGAGGGCGGATGTGATTTCCCTTCACAAAAGTGGGAGCAAGACAGAGGCAGGAAACTACAGACCTGTCAGTTTGACCTCAGCGGTAGGGAAAATGATGGAATCACTTCTGAAGGAAAGAATTGTTGAGTACCTAGAGGCCAGTGGGGCACAGGACCCAAGGCAGCATGGATTCACAGTGGGAAGGTCATGTCAGACAAATCTAATTGATTTCTTTGACTGGGTGACCAAAGCAGTAGACCAGGGAGGGGCTGTGGACATGGCCTACCTAGATTTTAGCAAGACATTTGACACAGTCCCACACAAAAGATAAATAAATAAATTAGCCAGCCTGGGAGTGGGTCCTAGGGTGGTAGCCTGGGTAAAACACTGGTTGGACAACAGGACACAGCGGGTAATAGTAAATGGAGTCCACAGTGAAGAAAGGAGGATTACTAGTGGGGTACTGCAGGGTTCAGTACTGGGGCCAGTCCTTTTTAATTTCTTTATAAGTGACATTGCAGAGGGACTGGAAGGGAAAGTATGTCTCTTTGCAGATGACACAAAGATCTGCAACAGGGTTGATACACAGGGTGGGGTGGAAAGGATGAAAAGGGACTTGGCAAGGTTGGAGTAATGGTCAAATGTATGGCAGCTTAGATTCAATGCAAAAAGTGCAGAGTAATGCACCTGGGAAACAAAAACTTAGGGAAGAGTACACAATGGGGGGTGAGATACTGACAACAACAAAAATGGAAAGGGACCTGGGGGTAGTCATATCAGATGACCTAAAGGTGGGCCAGCAATGTGAGAAGGCAGTAAGGAGGGCTGGGGGGATACTGGGATGCATAGGGAGAGGCATCACCAGTAGAAAACAGGAAGTTGTTGGCCCTCTGTACAGACAGTTGGTAAGACCACATCTGGAGTACTGTGTACAGTTCTGGAGGCCCCATCTCTGCAAAGACATAGACTGGGTGGAGGCTATCCAGAGGAGAGCAACCAAAATGATGCAGGGTCCACATCAGAAGACATACGAAGAAAGACTAAAGGAACTAAAGATGTATAGCCTCGAGGAAAGGACGGAGAGGGGGGATATGATAGAAACTTTCAAATACCTCAAGGGATTCAACAAAGTCCAAGAGGGTAGCATCTTTCAGAAAAAGAGATGTGCAAAAACAAGGGGGCACAATTTGAAGATAGAGGGGGACGTCTCAGAGGTAATGTGAGGAAGTATTTCTTCACAGAGAGGGTTGTGGATACATGGAACAGCCTTCATGAGGAGATCGTAGAGTCAAAAACAGTGGGGGAATTCAAGAATGCATGGGACAGGCATAAGGCAGTTCTGGTGGGGGTAGGAGGAAGTAGGCTGTTGGTTAACTAGGATCTGCAGCTTATCCATTAGGTAGGGAAATGGGCAGAGTAGGTGGGACAATTGATCCTTATCTGCCATTAAATTCTATGTTTCTATGTATTTCTGTGCTTAGTGTTATATTGAAAGCGCAGCACTAGCACTATGGCCACCGCGGCACTGGCCATTACATTATGTGATGACTGCCAATGTTAACCTCTGAAAAGAATCTCTCGGGGGGGCAGGTCATAAACTGAAACCAAATGAACTGATTGACCATGGAGAACCCCTGACACCACCACCAACCACTCTGTTTTATTGACCTGCAACTTCATCAGTTGAAAAGGCAACTCCTTCTGAAGCAAAATGGCCACAACAGCTTTTTTTCCCTGAGGGAAGGGAATCTGCAAAAACCATTCCCATCCAAGACCATTGTGGCTTACAGTACTTTGCTCCAACTCTGATAACCTGGTCTCCTGCAGAAAGCCCACATCACAACCCCTTGAGATTGACTCAAGTCATCGAGGCACTGACAAGAATACACTACAAAACAGGATTTTCTTCCCTTTTGGATTGATTTCTTGTTACAGATACTAATAAGATTGTTAAATCTAGAGTTTTGCCTGATAGTATTAGTTACTATAGCCCTGTACATTGCTGCTGGTCAGCAAAATAGAAAATGATTCCCCCAGTGACAACATTTTTCCATAATTTAAAAAATTTTTTAGGAATGCTCTGATCTCCACAAATTGGTCAGTTGTAGAGCAGGGAACATATGTTAACACTACAATGTCCAATTTTTGTTTAATTTTCAATAATGTATGTAATAGGTTTATCCCCTATAAAAAATTAAGAATCGGGGGGGGGGGTCACACATCAGTGGGTCACTCCGGAACATTTGGAGAAATTGAGGGAGCGTGGTAGGAAATGGAACTTATATCGAAACATGCCCAGCTAGGAAAGGCTATTTGCTTATAAAATAGCAAGAAATAATTGTAAATCATTAGTAAGGAGACTGAAGAGAGATTATTTCATTATAAGGCAAAGGGAATTTGACGGCAAAAATGTACCTGACATGGAGATTAATAAACAATTTAATGGGCAACAAATGGAATGTCTTACTACACTGACTGGACTGGTGACTGATTCAAATTTGATTGCTCAAGAATTTAATAATTTTTTTTCAGACTTACAGTAATTAAATATGTTCCTGCAGGTAATGTAGATTTACTAGCCCCTACTTTAAACAAAATGAGTTTATTGTTTCCAAAGTTTTATTTTAAATTGCCTCAACCAGCTGAGGTTTTGAGTTATTTGCTGAAAATGGATCCCCGCCTCTTTCTTGGCTGTGATGAGATCGAATATAGGCTTATGAGGATCACTGCGGATATTTTGTGTTACCTTATTTCCTCTATATTTAATTTATCACTCTGTCTTTCTACTTTTCCTACTATTTGGAAGGAATTGGTCATAGTCCTAATATTTAAATTTGGGGACACATCCAATATCCAAAACTATTGTCTGATATCTCTTTTGGCTCCATTAGCAGAAGTATTGGAAAGAATAATTTTTGACCAATTGTTTGAACATCTTTCTAAATATGACATCCTCTCTTCTGAACAACATGGATTTAGACTAGGTCATAGTACCATGACAGCCTTGGTGGGGTGCGCGGGTGTTGTACAGATGGCACTTGATAAGGGCTGTCTTACCGGTGCAGGGTTCATGGACCTCACCAAAGCTTTTGATCTGGTCAACCATGGTTTTCTTTTGGCATCATTAGGTGAACTAGGATTTTCAGAGGATGTTGTTGGCTGGATGAGGAGCTATCTGAGTTTTCACACTCAGAAGACAAGAATTCATGGTCATTATTCACTTTCTGCCCATGTTTTACTAGGTGTGCCTCAAGGGTCAATTCTGGGTCCTCTTCTTTTTAATCTTTTTTTGAATTCTCTTCCTTATACTCACTCACAGATTCTGTTATATGCTGCTGATGATGCAGTGTTCCTCACAAGTGCAATTGATCTCAAAACAGTACAGGCCGGTTTGTCACATGACTTTTTGGCTGTTCATGATTTGTTTATTAAGAAGTGGCTTGTATTAAATGATAAAACAAAAAACAAGCCTATGGTTTTTCATAAAACTAAGTGTAGAGTAAAGCAGAACACTACTCTTTCTTTGGTGACAGCTTCAGGGGTGGAAACAGAGCTAGTACAACAATTCAAATACCTCATTCTTATTGTTGATGAGGGTTTCACCTTTGAACCTCTCACTTCTAATATAACTAAAGTTTTGTATCAAAGACTGGGAGCACTTTACCATCTTAATTTGCTTCTGGTTCCTTCTACCAGGAAAATGTAGGCTCAGAGTTTTTTAAATTCCCATAATAGGTTATGGATTATTAATTTACTACTCAGCCAGGGTAGCATTATTATCTAGAGTTATGGTACTTTTAAATTCAGTGGCTAGATTTTCCACCCAATTGCCAAAAAAGACCCATCATTGTACCCTTTTTAGGGCCACAGGAAGTTTGCCCTTGGAGTGTCAATACAAGCAGCAAATTGGTATGTTACCAAAAAAAGGTGTCCCTGTATAAGGTCCCTCCCCTTCTAGCTTCCATTTTCACTAGACATTATAATATAGCTGCTACTAGGTCGGATACATTTTTTTCAGTTCTAAGAAGGCTGACCTCAACAGGTCAAAGATCCTTTTTATATGCATTACCTTCCTTTTTTAGTTCCCTATTATCCATTTTTGATTGTTTAAACAACTCCATTATGACCTTAAAGACAAAATTAAAATGTTACTTATACGAGGAAAGCGATTGTAAATGTTTATCCTGATGTGTAATCCTACATGTTTTGTAGACGTTTGTTAAAAATGTTTGTAAATGTCGATCCTCATGTTCAATTTAATTGTTCTGTTAATGCTGAGGTTGTTTGGAAATTGCTTGATTTTTGTTTGGGTTTGTGTCATGTAATTTATTGTCTATGTATACTGGCCAACCATATAGACGGGTCTTTGGCCCATGGATTTTCCAGTTTTAAAACAAATAAAACAAACAAACAAAGTGTTTGCAATATCCTGACCCATTTCACCACACTATTAATGCCTTTAACATTAAGGGAACATATCTTGAGGCAACCCATATAACCATAGTCAAAAACATGTAAAAGAATGTCCCCCCAATGACACTGATCCACCCCTACAGGCCATATACAATATACAGTATAAAATATACAATAAACAAATAAACAATATACCCAGTAAATCCCCCCAAAGAACAATAATAAATCCTGAAACCCACCCCCCAGCCAACTAACAAAAACTAAAAAACCAATAACCCAAAACTGGAAGGCTGCACAGGGGCCAGTACCAAAAGGTACACAAATAGGTCAAGGATGGCACTTGCCTAGAGGAACAGCCAGAGTTCCCAACAGAGAGCAAGAACCCCAAACCAGGGATCCACTCAGTGAGAGTGAGGTAGTGCAAATTCTGAGAGACCCTCACCTATCACACCCCTCTCCTGAAACGGGGCTCTGGACTCAGCACATTGCAGTCCCATCCCTTTGACTCTTGCAATAGTATAACTCCTAGGTGGTGCTATCCTATGGGCTACTACACCTGCCTGCGTAAGTAAGCACAAGTTAAGGGGTGTGAGCTCAGTGAATGGGTGCCTCCATCAGGAGGAATGGTTTTGGGGCAGCCTAACTGCTGTTGGTATAGCCCTACGGGATGCTATAACCACCCACCAACCCTCCTAGTGGCCTAAATGGTTCAGCAAAAGAACATTCACATTTGCCATATGACAGTAATGATATGCTCACACTACTTGCACTTACCACCAGGTCTGGATCTTCTGTATCTGACCTGGAGATCCCCATGAAAATAAGACCACTGATGCAACAATACAGTAGCGGTGCTGTATCCCTACCAATAAGGTACACACTAGCCAGGTTAAACGTGAAAAACCACAATCTGATTTATTCAAGGGGATATGAACAAGGGTGGGGCATAAATCTAGCAAGTGATTGGTAGATCTGATTTAATTCAGGCTGAATAGGCATGTGCAGTGAGTCCCTTTAACACAGTCCTCACAACTCTGTGTATCCTTGTTGAAGAGGCTAGCCTGAAGTGTTGCCCAGGGTAGGCTGGTGTTGCAGCTGTTGTTAGGGCTCTTAGGAAAGAAAACAATTAGCATGCACTCAACCCAAATATTTGTAATCTGGAGCTGAATGGCTCAGTCCATTGCAATAAACCCAAACACAAGAACATCAGCTTTCTCCCCGAACCTTGGGCGCCGCTCCTTGGATAGCGCTTACTGGCTCTCTAGCCAGGTAGTGCATCCTGTTTGGGCCGCTCATTTGCCCGGGACATTTCACACTACTTTGCCTACCCTTGTGGATTTTTATGTTATTGGGACCTACTTACTGTTTTGTAGCCATAAATTTGCTTGCTCTACCCGCTGCCACTAGACTCGAATCCTAACCCGGAGTGTACTATGAGCCACCTGATCTGAGTCAGTTCCTGACACCAGTCAGCCTTCGGCTGTTGCTCCCGGATTTCTAGCTAGTGGGAGGTGGTGCTTCCTGCTTCTATTATACATAACTCCTGTATTTTTGAAGTATATGACTGATTTCTGTGTTAAGGAAACTGTTTCGTTTCTGTTGCTGCAGTTTGTGGATCAGTTTTTGTGGGCTGTGTTCGGAGTTGTGGAAGCCTTACTACTCTAGCACTGCCCGCCCCCAACCCCTGCCTTTGTTTTCTCTTTTTTTTTCCCTTTCCCAGACCCAATCAGACTCAGTCGGTGCCTGCCCTAGTCTGAACCCTCCCACCGATTTAATATTTACTTAAGTGTTACAGCTCTTTGTTTGCCTTTGTTTTCTGCTAACGCTTCCCCAATTTATGAGCCCTTCTAAAGTGTGCATTCTGTTTCCTGCTGCAGGATTCCTGAAAGTCCCCTCAGGCTGTTACCACCACTGTGGTCAGGACCTTTGGCAGGCGCTCCATGGAGCTCGAAAGGCTCTGCTGCAGCCCCCTGCTCCTCACAATCAGGTACGGAAGTCAACGCCTCAAGCCCGGCTTCCCCAGGGAATTCTCTGACTGGCTTTCTTCCCAAACCTTGGATGCCACTCCTTGGATAGTGCTCATTGGCTGCCTAGCCAGGCAGTGCATCCTGATTAGGCAGCTCATTTGCCCGCGACATTCCATACTACTTTGCCTACCCTTGTGGATTTTCGGCCTCCCTCCCCTCCCTAGGCCACCTTAAATACTCCGTGATCCCGCCTACCTAGCTATCCCTCGCCTCATTGGCTTATCCCCTACTCCATTCTTCCACCACGCCCCCTTCAGTGCCACTCCCTATTACATATCTTGCTAACTGTATCCACTTTACTGTTGTTAGACACTCAATCAGTATATCCTGGATATCTTAACTTTCTGTCCAGTTCCCCAGGGGAATTAATAACAATAACAAAAATTTTACTCCTACATATATACATAGTTTTTACCCTTCCCTACTCCCAGGCTTTCACTTGTTGCATCGTCTAGAGGAATTTGGCTCTTCTTATCTCTGTATCATGGTTACTGGTTTAGTAACATGGAGGCTGAGGGCACTATTCTGCCTGGCCTTGCTAGAGCTCTTATCATTTTCACCAGAAACTACAACTCATCCACTTCTCACCAAGACTGGGGAAATCATCCTCGATTGGAACATTGATGACATCCTGGAAACCAGCAACTACCTCACAGGGGTATTCGGCTACACTACCCTTAGCCCAGATACATACCTTGCACAGTATAGAGGGACCCTTGCTGTGCACTCCCCAAACTCCCCCATTCACCTCCGCACCTTGCCCATCATACACTGCACTATGCTGGCAAGGTATTGTTATATGTTGCCTTACATCACTTAGGTCTTAACCTTAGGGTTCCTCCATGCCATACCCATGTTCCCCCTCAAACAGGAATGCACCAAACTTTTCAAAGTACTCTTAGGACTATCTAGGAAGCTTCTGCTCCTCCTATTACTATGTTCAGGAAATGCTGAATTAAACCAAGGCCCACCGGTATCTATTGGTTCCCTGACTGACCTATCTAGCCTTAAAGGGTTAAGTTTTATGCATGTTAATGCTTGCAGCTTGTTAAAAAAATTACTGCCATCCAGGCTTAGATATGTCATGCTGCTCCTGACATATTGGTTGTTACTGAATTCTGGCTACGCCCAGCGACCAGCAATAATGAAATAAACCTCCCCTCTTACTCTCTGTTTTGTACCGATAGGCAAACTAGAGGTGGTGGGGTAGCTATTTATGTCAAAGACAAATTTGTGGTCTCTATCATCGACTCAGCCTTGGTCCCATATGAATTTGAAAGTCTCACACTACAGGTACAGATTGCACCTGGAACATCACTTTGTGTAACAGGCTGTTATAGGCCCCCGTCCACAGGGTTGCAACTTCTAAATCATTTAAGCCTTATCCTGGAGCAAAGGTCATCTGAGTCTATATTATTAGATGACCCCAACCTAGATTGGTTGTCCAATGCTTCCTCTCCCCTTAAAACCCCTCTGTGATTCTCTCAGGCTGACACAACTCATTAGTGAACCTACACCCCCGAACAAATCAAATCCTTCCAATAGCACCTTGTTGGATATTATCATTGCCAGCAAGCCCTACCTATTCACCCATGCTGGTGTTTTTTTCTCTGATATTAGTGACCACTGCATCATCGCCTGTGTGAGGTCTAATCACACTACCTCCGGTGCATCTAAATTCTCCCTCAAAAGGTGCCTCCGATACTTTGACCCCTGTGCATACGCGTCAGATCTATCTCACTCTGTATACTGGACTGATTTTTACTTAGCAAACTCAGTGTCCACTGCCTATGATATATTCCAAGGCATAATATTAGGCGCCATCAATAGGCATGCACCCCTTGTGAAAACTCGTGTTAGGAATAAGTCCTGCCAGTGTTTCACCACTGAGTTAAAGGAGGCTATGCGTAACAGAGATATGCTGTGGAAAAAAGCTCGTAAATCCAAACTTCCAAACAACTGGACCCTCTTTAAGAAGGCTAGGAACCTCTGCACTGCAATGGCCAGAGAAACGAAGGCTACGTTTTACTGCATCCCATTTGACCAATCAGCTAAATGCTCCTCAAAATTCTGGAAATTAATTAATGACATTGAAGGTCATCCCTCTGGTGCCACCTTGCCATCACAAATTTCAACTGGTGACAATATTCTCACCGATAAACCGTTAATTCTTGATGCCTTCAACAATCACTTTGCCACTGCAGGGCTTGCCTTCGACACTTCCCCAGCAAGTTCACTCCGTTCGCAACTGAGAGTCATTAACAAAGATACCTCCTTCTCAAACACATCCTTCTCATTCCAACCCACAACCCTTAAGGAAGTCGAAGACCTTCTGCTCCAGTTAGATGTTAGGAAAAGTGCTGGTGCAGACCTTATTGAGCCCTACCTCCTAAAGTTGGGCTTCCGTGTCCTTGCAGTGCCCATCACCCATTTGTTCAACTTATCTCTCTCACAGGGTGACATTCCCACTATATGGAAGACAGCATGTTATTCCTCTGTTCAAATCGGGAGATCCCAGTGACCTGAATAATTGCAGGCCAATCCCCATACTACCAACTGTGTCCAAACTATTAGAAAAAATCCTGAACTCTCAGCTCAGAAACTACCTGGAATCAGCAAATTTGCTTAATCCACTACAGTCAGGCTTTAGAGCGCAACATAGTACAATCTCAGCCCTGGCTAAGGTCACAAATGACTGGCAGTGTGAACTGGACAGGAAGAATTTCGTATGTGCAGTGTTCTTAGATCTAAGCAAAGCCTTCGATACCGTTGATCATGACCTGCTCCTCTCAGCCCTCTGGTATATTGGATTGGACTCTCTAGCTGCCAGTTGGTTTGAGAACTACCTCACAGGCCGCTACCAGCAGGTAAAAGTGGAAGGTGAAGTCTCTCCCTTAAAACCCCTCCTGAGGGGTGTACCCCAAGGTTCCATCCTGGGACCACTGTTATTCATAATCTATATAAACAGAATAGATGCCACCATCAAAAAATCCCAAATACACCTCTTTGCCGATGACGCTGTGCTCTATGCCAGTGACCCCTCACCAGAAGTGGCATGTACAGCCCTCCAGAATGACTTTAACTTGTTGCAACACCTGCCCCTAAATCAAAAGTTGCTTTTGAATGCCAAGAAAACAAAAGCTATGCTCTTCTTTCCTTTTCCCAATTTACCTAACCCAGCCTTGGCTGGGTCTCTCTCCTCAATATCCACTGCCCTGGGTGAACAGTTGGAGTACATAGCTCACTTCAAATACCTGGGTGTATGGCTTGACAAGAGACTCTCCTTCTTACAGCATATAGAACAATTGACAAAAAAGCTTCGTAAAAGACTTGGCCTATTCTTTAGGATAAAAAATCTCCTCCCACCAATACAAGGATGAGACTAGTCCAAACTACCTTCCTACCCCTACTAGACTATGCAGACTTCCCTTATAGCCACGGATCAATCGGCACTCTTTCAAAACTTGACACGCTCTATCATAGAGCTCTAAGGTTCATAACAGATCTTCCTTACTCCACCCACCACTGTTTGTTGTATACCACTGTAGGTTGGTCTTCTCTTACCCTTAGACAACAAAAAAATGCCACCATCGGGACATACAAAGCTATTATCGATAAACTCCCTGACTATATCTCGGTCTGCCTGTCACCTTGCACTGTAAGCAGATATGCACTGAGAAGTGCCTCCTATATTACCTTAAAGGTAAAAAAGGTCAGATCTCGATTTGGCTGGGCATCCATTAGCCATGAGCTTCCCCAGCTATGGAATAACCTGCAAAAAACCCTGACATTAAAAACTAAACTCAGCATCTCAGCCTTCAAAGCACTCTATCTTCAGCACAATAAGGAATCCTGTGCTTGCTATCCCTGACTAAACCTCCCCCTATCATTCTTGTCTTGGCTCATCCTAGATCCTGTTCTGAGCTGGTGCATGGCCCTCTCCCCCCCATTCCCTCTTCTGTTGCCTCTCTACTCCTCCTTTCCCCAGGTCCTTCGCTGATCCCAGCCTCCCTCTGGCCCTCTCAAATCCACCTCATCCTCGCTTCTCTCCTCCATCCTCTCTTCTCTCCCACTTTCGGCTATCCACTGCTCTTGTCCCATTAGTATACCCACTCTCCCCTCCCCCTGCATCCCTTGTCTAGTCCCATTTGTCAGGTTCCTCATTTACCTCTGCACCCCCAGTTCATACTCCCCTCTATTTGCCTTGGATCTATTCATCTTCCTCCCCCTCCCTGCCCTACTGCCCTGTTCTATCTCCTGACCTGTGCTCTAGGTCCCATTTGTTCTCCATGGTGCTTCAGGGTCCCCAGTCCCTTCCCTTTGGCTTCTGTCACCCCATCTTTTCACTGTCACTGACTTATCTCTGTTGCTGTTGTTAACCCAACTGCTTATCTGAAAACATTTACAGCACTTATCCTGCAATTCCCTTACAATGTATTATCCGTGTTCATTTTTGATCATGCCTGTGTATCATTATTTCTGTGTATTACCCTGTTATCTTGTATTTGTGTTCACCCAGGTCCACCTTGAAAAGGAGCTCTGCCCAATGGTGTTCGCCTGGTTAAATAAAGATTTTGATTGATTGATTGATTGACACACAAATGATTGTAGCATGTGTTGCAGGGAGCTACCCAGTTTTCTACTCATGCTACCCAGACCAGCATGCAGGACAGTTAGATGAAGACCTCTTGGTGTTGTACTGGATTGCCAGGGGAAGCACAGCCTACATGACTCATTGTGGTGGTCATTACCTGTTCAGTGGTGTTGAGCAGGGGGCCAAATCCCCAAGTGGGTCTTTCACCGGAAATGTCTCTGAATCAGGAGCAGCGGCCTAGGCCGAGGTGGCAGGGCCCAGGCAGAGCAGACAGCTTGGAAAAAGTTTGTGATGAGTGCTGGATAGCCTCCAGCTGGCATAACAGACCTTGTTGTGAGGAACCAAATCATGATCCATGCAACTCAATCAGCACATCTATAGCACTTAAAGGATTTTGCCACAGTTCAGGTAAAGTCCATTTCCAACTCGCAGCATCTCTGCACAAACCTTTCGATCTGAGGCTCACTTCGGTACCAGGCAGGCCAATTGCTGCTGGAGCAAGTCTTCGGTCCACTGTCATATAGCACTAATATACTTTTTCTCTTCAGATACAGGTCCCGGTCTGGTGATCGGGCAAGTCCAACTTTCACCTCAAGGCAACACTTCACACTAGAAGATGTGGCAGGCAGGCCAGAAGAGCCTTCCCCTCAGCGAAGCCTGAATATTATTTTTTTTGTCTTTTTTGCTAGTATTGCAGTAGTAATTTCGTGATAATTTTGGGTACTATTCAGTAGTAGTAAAGTAGTCTGCCCATGAGCCAAAAAATTTAAATGAGCTATCTTTTTGAAGACTAACTTAGTAATAACTAAGTATTCAGTTAGTAGTTAGGTAGTCTTATATGTAAATGTAGGCAAATTAAGGCATGTACGGTCGTTTGGTCCCCAGACAGAATGCCACGGTCATAAAACCATGGTCATTACATCACGGGGACAAATTGGAACCATCTATCTTGTCACTGACAAGATTCATTTCCAGATGCAATGTCACCGTGTATTAGGGGGACCGGACAAATTGTCGCCAATGTACAATGAAAAAACTAAGGAACCTTGGCTGATGTCCTGACAGGAAATCCCATACTGGGGGAACCAGAAAGGCACACTGGCGACCCAGGTTCGCTGAACTTGGTCTGCATGCTTCTGCCAGGAAAGTGAGGGTCAGAGGTTTCAGTTGTGCAGAACAGACCATCCGTCCAAGAGGTGCAGAATTTTGCAATGCTTACAGTTTTCCTTTTGTGATCTGCCACCAAAATACAGTGCCTTTGTCATCTGCATAGTGCATTCATCCAGCATAGAAATTGCTATTTTGTTAAATTACAAAAAAAAAATACTAAGACAGGACACCAGTGTTTCTACATTTTGACAAAGGACCACTTTGTTTCTAATGCACTTGGGGCAGCACCATGCAGAGCTATGGCTATAATAATTGCAGTGAGAAGTCTGGGATAAAAAGTCTCACTGCGCAGCAGGTCATGAAGTCACCGGTATTTGGTTGCAGTAGATACATTTTGTCCGCTACCGCTTTACCGGCAACCACATGTCATTTTGACTTTTTGTCTGCTGCATTTTGACCGCGACAATTTATACAGCGAGAAAACGACCGTA
This sequence comes from Neoceratodus forsteri, assembly GCA_016271365.2. Lineage (NCBI taxonomy): Eukaryota > Metazoa > Chordata > Ceratodontiformes > Ceratodontidae > Neoceratodus > Neoceratodus forsteri. The sequence continues at coordinate 266,259,644 of JADMNL010000026.1, forward strand.
TGCCAATTAAGGCAATGCTGTGAAAATTAGATGATTACTTAAATGATTACTTCTGAACTGTATAACGATACAAATGAAGACTCATAAAGACTAGTTGAATACTTCTCAATAGTGGTAAAGTAGTAGTACTGTAGTACTCAGTTAGTATTTATATAGTGCCATATATGTAATTTGTGCAGCATAAGCTATGCGCTGTTCTCCAGCTGTGCTTGCAGCTAACCCAGCTGCAGGTGCTGCTCACAGGGACTGGTTTTGAGCAGTAGCATGCATATGGCCTGTGTACAGTGCCAGTACATGGGGGCAGCCATGCACTGGCACTGTATACAGGCCATATACATGCTGGTCCTTACTCAAAAACCATCCCCGTGAGCTGCACCTACAGCTGGGCTAGCTGGCAAGCACAGCTGCTGTACAGCACGCAGCCTATATGCATGCAGGCTATCCTGCTGTATGTGCCCCTCTAAGCATAGGATGTATCATGGCTTGAGGGTATCCCAACTTCTGTTATTCCCACCACTTCACTAGTATAAAAGAAACAAATTTAAAGTGTGCATCTGTGAACACTGCAGGTGTGACTATACTCTATCCCTCTGTGGCACGCAGTCTGTATGCTGCTTTTGTAATCTTCCTGTGGCCAGGGTGTCATGTTGAGTGACAGCTTTGGGCTGTTCCAATACCCAAGTGTTGCTCAATATGCACCCATGAGCACACTGGCAGTGTAAAGCAATACAGAAATGCTATTGCCTACACCCTCATTTTTCTGATGTATCTACAGTACCTCTGTTAGTGCTCCAATATGTACTGGCACTTTAACATGCTTTACTGGAAAATGTACTGGCACTTTTATACACATCTCCTAAATGTAATGGTACACCAGTACCCACAATCCCCTGCTTTTCATGGTTCAGAAGATATGGTCTGCTGACAGAATGGGAATCCAGCTGGATGCCCGCCTGCATCTTCCACTCCACTTGCATCTGGCTCCCTGTCCCCACTCCACTTCTATATGCACAAGTGGGGAAGGGTAAGATAGGCAATATTTTATGGCACATAAAAAGATGTTTGTCCAGCTTCTTTAACTCCCAAAATAAAAGTCTTTATCTATAAAAATAAACATATTTGCTGACATTCGACCAGTTTGAAGAAGATTGCATCAAATGGAGGGTCCAGATCTTTTGCTGTGCAGAACCACCTAAAGAGAAAAAAAAATTATTGAAGCTACATAGGCATGTTACTTTGTGACCAAAATGAGTGATGAATAAACTTTAACATTAAAACACAGATGTATACTACATTTTTTATGTTCATTAAAAGAAAACTGCAATAAATGTACACCTTTTCTAAATCCAATTGAAATCATGCTTATAGGCCTGACAATATTTGAGTACATTTAAAGATACATGTCTGCACTTACACCTTAAAGCTGACAATTATAATGCTCTCCACCCACTACAGTTACAGATCAGTAAGCAAGTTATTACTGGATACACACATATACAAAAATGCCAGCAGATAAGGGCCTTGTGGCCCATCCAGTCTGCCCTATCCCTCCTAGTAATGCTTAAGGTACCCTAGATGCTACAAGGCCCCCCTTCACCCTAGCTTGATAATTTCCATGTGTCTATCACATGCATTCTTGAATCCCTGAACCGTGACCACCCCCATCACCTCCTGTGGGAGACTGTTCCATCTCTTCACCACCCTGTCAGTGAAGAAGAATTTCTTCAAGTTCCCTCTAGGTTTCCCCTTAGTCTCATGCTGTGACCCCTTGTTCTGCTATTCAAACAACATGAAGTCTTGCTATATTCTGACTATTGCAGTTAGGTCCTGACTTTCAACTGCCCCAGAAAACAAAGAGTTGACTTTCCATGGCCAGCATGGAACATTCAGCGCAAGCTCGGTTGAAGTCCCTGTCTGCTGTTGTTTAAACTCCAACCGTCAGATTCTTTACTCCGCCTCACTGAACAGTCGCTCCAGAGATTTCTACTTTGCTTGGTTCAAAAAAGTCGGTTAAAGTGTCATTTTTTCGCTCGATTTCTACCAAATTTCTGCTACCGAATCTGTCTGTTTAAGTCTCTGTCTGTGGTACTGTGAGTACTAGATAGGTTTTACATTTAGTTTCTGTGTGGAACTTGTAAATGTTGGATCGGTTCGGTTTGAACCAATCAAATTGGTCTTAAAAAGTTTTGAATTTATTAGAGTGTGGTAACTGGTCTGTATCAGTTCTAAAAAAAAACAGATTTAATTACATTTTTTTCCAAGACCCGTAACACGGTCAGGAACCGATGGGGGTGTCTTGCCTGGCAGATTGCTGAAAAAAGGGTAAGTTTTGGATAGGACTGACCATGTCTGAGAAACCCAAGAAAAAAAACGGGCCCACTGGGTTTCAACACTGCAGTGTGTGTGGGGAAGCCTTTGCTAAGGCTGATCCCCACACCACCTGTGTTTATTATCTGGGGTTTGACCACCTCGATTCAGACTGCCAAATTTTTTAAAGTTTTCCCAAAGCTACCCTGGATAACAGAGCAGGTAGACTGAGGGAAAGGGAGGCCGAGAAATCCGCTGACCTGGATGGCCAGCCCAGTTCGGTTCTGACCGAACCAGAAGGAGTGCCCTCTGACCAGGGCGAAACTTCTTAGGGCAAAAGAAGAGCCGATTTTGAGGAGTCGGTTCCGGTTAAAAGAAAGAGAAGAGAAAAATCATCCGGTTCGGATCCACAAATTCTTTCTCCGACCGCTGATGAAATAGCCAAAGTGATAAGGATAGTTCAATCGCTAACTTCGGTTCCGGCCGAACCGGCATCATCTGGCAGGGGCTCGGTTCGGTCGGTTCCCCCGGTTCCGGATTATACTTTAGAAGAATTTTAGGAACCGGAGGTGGAGGAGGGAGAGTATGAGGATAAGGATGATGATGGTGATTATGAAAGTCTGGATGTGCCTATTGACCTGGACATCTCCCCAGACAGATCTTCAGGTGTTTCTCCTCCTAGGTTTTCTGAGTCCCCTTCCCACTTTATGTTTTACAAGAAAGTGGCTGAAACTCTCCAGCTTCCAATGGAAGAAGCAGTACAGGATCAGGAGGAGCCTGATTTTGTTGAAATGATGGACATCCTAGAGTCCAGGAGATTGTTTATTCCCCTCCATAAATCTTTTGGGAAACATACATTTAAAATTCTAAAGACTCCTAATTCCATACCTCCTATGGACAGATGAATGGACAAGAGGTATACCCTTTCAGGCTCGGACACGGAGTTCCTTTCTCAGCAATGCAGCCATGTTGGAGAAGTGCAGGCTGCTGCCTGTGATAAGGCAAATATTCTCTTGGCATTACACCCCCCAGATAAGGACTCCAGAATGATTGATGCCATGGCAAAGAAGCAGTACATGGCAGCATCTTTGGGACTCAGGCAGGCTAACTATATGGCCTACACAGCTAGATACCAGAAGTCCAGGTGGGACACTGCAGGCTCTGGCTAAACAGGCTCCTGAACAGATTGCCAAGGAGCTGGAGCAGGTGGCTGCGGATGGGATTGAGGCATCCAAGGTGCAATTTCATGCTGCTGTGGACTCCAATAATGTTTCGTCTAGAGTCATGGCTACATCTGTGGCCCTTCAGAGGATGGTTTGGCTCAGATGTACTAGCCTATCACAGGATACTCAGGCTAAGGCCATGGATTTCTCTGTCATTGGTAATTCTCTGTTTGGGGAGCAGACAGAGAATTACATGAAAAAGATGGACGAGTACAGGACCACCAACAGGAGTGCTCAGACCAAAGAAAGGCAGGCCAATCCTCAGAGATAGCATTCCAGGGGCAGGGGCAGGCCCTTTCAAAGGCCTTTTCACCAAACCCAGGCCTCCTCTTCTGCTTATGCTCACAGGGGGTTCTTCAGAGGGAGAGGCAGACAGGGAATGAGCAGGCCTGCTTCCACCCCTCAGCCTACCTCTCCTGCCAAGCAGACACCCTGACGGGGTCTGCCCAGGCTGATTCTTCAATACCTGTAGGGGGAAGACTGGCTTACTTTGTCCAGGACTGGAAGTCTCTGACATCAGACAAGTGGGTCCTGGAAGTAGTAAGCCAGGGACTGGTTCTCAGCTTCAAAAAATTTCCCAAGATGAGAACCAGATCCTTTCTACCTGCAAATCCATCAGAGACCCTTGCCCTAGAGGCAGAGGTTTCTTCTCTCCTGGCTCTCAGAGCCATTGAAAGGGTTTATACCCTACACACAGGCAAAGGATTGTACTCCAGATACTTCCTAACCCCCCCCAAAAAAACAGAAGAATAGCAGCCCATCCTGGATCTAAGATATCTGAACAAGAACCTTTTAAAACCAAAGTTCAAAATGGTGACCCTGGGAATAGTTCTGCCCTCTCTAAGGCCAGGGGACTGGCTAGCCTTCCTGGACCTCAAAGATGCCTATTTTCACATTCCCATCAGGTGCTCGCACAGAAAGTACCTCAGGTTCGAGTTGCCCTCAGGGCACTATCAATTCAGAGCAATACCCTTTGGCCTAACATTAGCCCCAAGGGTGTTCACAAAGTGCCTGGCAGTAGTGGTTGCTTTCCTATGGAGAAAAAAAGATCTCCATCTTTCCATACTTGGACGACTGGCTCATAGCGGGTCAGTCTCCAGACCAAGTCAAGTCACATCTGCAAATAACTCGGCAAGTACTCACTTCCTTGGAATTTCTCCTCAACGTTCCAAAGTCAGTTCTCAAGCCAGTACAGCTCCTCACCTTTTATAGGGGCAGAGCTGGATACAATAAGGGTAAAAGCCTTCCTTCTCCTGGACAGGGCAAGGACCCTTATAGAACTGGCTTCTTCATTCGCCCTTCAGGTGTCTTGACCAGCAAGGCATTTCCTGCAGCTCCTGGGCCACATGGCAGTCTCTACAGCAGTAGTCTAGGGGGCAAGATTCCAGATGAGGGACATTCAGTTCCACTTAAGAGCATTCTGGTCCCAAAGAAAGGATTCCCTTACCAAACTAGTCCCAGTGACTTGAACCCTGATCCAGGCTTTGCAATGGTGGCAGGATCAGGACAATTTGAGACAGGGAGTTCCTTTTGTCACTCAGTCTCATTCAGTGATACTCACCACAGATGCCTCCCTGCTGGGCTGGGGGAGCCCACTTGGGGGATCTTACCACCCAAGGGCTGTGGTCACCTCAAGAATCTCTGCTTCACATCAATCTCTTGGATCTCAGAGCAGTGTTTCTGGCACTGCAAGCCTTTTCCAAATCTGTACAGAACAAGGTGGTACAGATCAGAACAGACAATACCACCACAATGTGGTACATCAACAAGCAAGGCACTTGGTCTATGGCCTTGTGCACAGAAGCAATGAAGTTGTGGTCTCTGGTCTATTCCCTGAAAACCTCTCTGATAGCAGTTCACCTCTCAGAGAAGGACAATCTCCTAGCAGATGCTCTCAGCAGGATATCCCAGGGCCATCATGAATGGACCCTAGATCCGCTAGTTTTGGAGGTGATTTTCTCGAGATGGGGCACTCCACAGATAGATCTTTTTGCAGCCCCAGACAATCACCAACTTCCTCTCTTTTGTTGCAGACCCCCAGTCTTCAGCTCAGTCCTCCTGGATGCTCTGATTCTGAATTGGGAAGGGAAGTTCCTGTATGCTTTCCCCCCCTTCCCTCTCCTGTTCAAAGTGTTAGTCAAGATCAGGTCTCAACCATGCAAAGTGATTCTGATTGCTCCAGACTGGGCCAGACAGCCCTGGTACCCACTGTTGCTGTCCTTGACAGTCCACCTTCCCCTGTCTCTTCCCAGGAATTACAACCTGTTCACATCCTCTCAGGGGAGGATTTGGTATCCGAACCTCAAATCTCTCAATCTCAAGGCATGGCTCTTGAAGAGTTAGAGTTTGCTGATCTACACCTTTCTCAAGGGGTTCTGGATATCCTTAAGGCTTCTCGAAAGCCTTCCACCAGAAAGACTTACAACTCCAAATGGAAAAGGTTCACTATTCGGTGGTCTAATAAGCATATTTCTCCAGAATCTGCTGGGTTGCCTACAGTCCTGGACTACATGGTTCATCTCAATGGCTTGGGACTTAGGCCAGCTACACTTAAAGTGCATCTGGCAGCTGTTTCTGCCTTCTTGTCAGTAGGCAAGCCCTCTCCTCTGTCAGCCCATCCTGTGTTTTGTAAGTTTTTCAAGGGATTGCTGCACATGAATCTCCCCTTTAGGGACCCTGCTCCTGCTTGGGACCTTAATGTTTGCATTGCTCAGCTTATGTAACCACCCTTTGAGCCTTTGTCCTCTGCAAAGCTTAAGTACTTGACTTGGAAAACTGTGTTTTTGGTAGCTGTTAGCCCTGCCAGTCGTATCAGTGAATTACAAGCCCTATCAGTGGAGCCTGATTTCATCTCTTTCCATAGAGATAAAGTGGTACTAAGAACTAACAGGAAGTTTTTGCCTGAGGTGGTTTCAGATTTCCATCTTAATCAGTCTTTGTCTCTCCCCTTTTTCTTCACTGACCATTCCTTCTCTGGAGAGAGGAGGCTGCACACTTGAATGTTAAAAGGGCCCTCAGCTACTACATAGAGTGCACCCAGGGTTATAGGTTTGTGTCCCTCCAGTTTTTCCTCACATATGGAGAGATCGGTAAGGGCAAACCTGCTGCTAAAAGATCTATTGCCAGGTGGATTGTCTCTTGTATACAATTCTGCTATGAATAACTGGGTAGAACCCCACCCTCAGGCCTGAGGGCTCACTCTACTAGAGGTACAGCTGCTTCCCTGGTTGCTGCCAGGGATATTTCTACCTTAGAAATTTGTCAAGCAGCCACCTGAAAAACAGTTCATACATTCACCAAGCATTACTCTCTGGATATCCGGGCTAGGAGTGATGCTGGTTTGCTATACTTCACTGCCTATTCCCAAAGTAGGTTCTGTCCTCCTCCATGGAGTACTGCCAGTAGTCTGCAATAGTAAGAATACAGCAAGACTTCATGTTGTTTGAAGAAAAAAATTACTCACCTTAGTAATGTTGTTTCTTCTAATGGAGTCTTGCTGTATTCTGACCCCCCGCCTCCCCTTTTAGAACCTGGTTTTTGGGATGTGGGTGGGCAGGAGCAGTGTTAGCACCCTAGAGGTGCCCCTTTTTTCACCCTCCTTTATTTTGTGTGTGTGTTGTGTTTTGTTTTTTTGGGTTTCTTGACTTGAGTCATTGCTTTGAAACCCAAAAAATACTTTTTTAATAAATTTAGTTGCCAGTTGGCTAGTGTGAGTTTTACAGTTTCCACACAGAACTTCTAGTGAGTATTGCTTGTAAAGATCTGATGGTTGGAGTTTAAACAACAGCAGACAGAGGCTTCAACCGAGCTCACATTGAACGTTCCATGCTGGCCATGGAAAGTTAACTCTCTTTGTTCTCTGGGGCAGTTGAAAGGCAGGACCTAACTGCAATAGTCAGAATACAGCAAGACTCCATTAGAAGAAACAACATTACTAAGGTGAGTGATTTTTTCTTCTCCCCTCTCTCACCCTTTCTATTGACAAAGGCAGCCCCTTGAATGTTTCCTGCACTATCTCACTATTGTTACCTTTTGTAGTACATATGAAATGAACTGTTAAACCCTCACTGGAAATGTCATCTGAACTTAACTTGTGTAGTGTACTTGCTGTCAATATTTATGTTTTCCTAATAACGTGAAACCTATGTAAATGAGCTGTAGCTCATGGGTTGTAAATCCTAGATTCTAATAAATAAAAATGTCAGCTGCATTAGACATGAAGGGTTTGTTCTTAAAGAAGATATACAGTAGTTGGGAAAGATATTGGAACCCCAGAAACTGATCCCCTTAAATTCAGAATTCAGAAAACAAATTAGTGCATGGAGCTACTTCTGATATATTCAAACATACATAAAACACACTGCGAATGCTAAAAGAATGTTCTAATATACCATCTGACCATAAAGCACAAACCTGGACACAAACCTCATTGTCCCTCAGAAACTAAACCCCCTTACTTGCCATACGAGGTACAGCATGTGTTCATTTTGAGATCGATAGGGATCCAAACTGCAAAGTAGAAGTTAATGCCTTTCACAGGTGATTACTTCTGTGGAGAAAGCATTCCATATTCGAAGATCCCCATGCAAATAACCTAGTAGCAGAGACACTATGCTCTAAGACATTTTGTATCTCATTGTTGCCTCATTAAAAGGTGTAGAGCAAACATTATTTTCTTGGAATGCACTGAGTGAAGTCTCTCCCCCCCAGCACTGGTGCCATCAACTACCCCAATGTCATAGAACCATCTTGATCTAATCTCCATGCCCAATATGCAGTGGGATCCATGAGAGTCTGGTGAACTCTCAAACCTCACCCAGTCCTCAAAGTAAATAATAACCTGGTCTCACTAGCCTGGTGCCTGAGTATTAGAAATGAGTTGTAGTTATACAAAGTAAAATGTCCACTGAAATATACTACACTACTGGTCTCTAAGAAAAAACAAGCCAGAAGCCCCCAGTACTGCTTCCCACTTCTCAGTGGTTGGAGTGTTACCAAACTTGGGGGCTGGCTTATGGACCACTCTTCTCATTACCACATCAGTGGTGGTGACATGTAACTCCCACTCAATATGGCTGTTTTTTTAATTGCCATTGAACACCCATTTTAGTTGGAAGTTATGGGTTATTACCACATATGTGATGATGAGAGCATGGTACATAAACCATCTCCCAAGTCTGGTCTAACTTAGTGATCATTTGGGCAGGTTATATCTAAGTGCACAATTTCATGGTTAAAAAACTAAGCCCTTGAGCATGCCTGGAATGGCATTTGGAGGACTTAGTTTGTTTCCATTCACATGTCCTGTATTACTGTACTTCACTGTATAGTGCTACAGGGCTTGTGAAGGGCAGATGGTGGCTAGCCAGGGAGGTGAGTGGAGACAGGATAAGGGCTGGCCACTGTCTGAGGGGACATTTTGGGTGGAAAGCTACTGGGAGGCTGAGGAGGAGGAGGGTCCACTGAGCATCAGGATATTATTTACTTCATGGATTGGGTATTGATAGGGGTCCACTAGACTACCTGAGAAAGTAATGTATACTGGGCATGGGGATCAGAGAAGAATGCACAGGACATGCGGTTAGCTGGTAGCACCAGTGCTGCTGGTAGAGATGGGAGGACCATTGTGCACATGTATTAGAACTGATATATGGAAGTATTAACTAGCCCAGAGCTAACAGCTGGTTTGCACCTCCCCAAACCATTGAATATGCCAGGCCAGCTGTATGTAAGGCAGTAACATTTTATTTGCATAGGTGCCTGGTATGCTTTAGTACACATACATTAATGGTTTAGAGCATCACTAACCGTGCCTTGTAATGTGACACATTCAGTGTTTACAGTGTTTCTCAAGTGCAAAACACAGTTAGTGTGGCTCTGACCCTTTTAGTGCTGGTGCTTATTGTTCCAATAATCTAGACCGTAAATTAAAATAATGTCTTCTTAAGCATTTGACTGCACAATAAGCCTGGGTAACAAACTGGACATTCTAATTACTCTCTCTTTCTTGTCTCCACAGAACAAACTATGACAATGAAAACCATTAAAAGGATAATTTTTGGCATTGTCATATTTGGCATCTCCATCTTGTATCATTATGGAAAGATTGACCTGAATGTGAGTTCATAAATCTGTATGTACAGACACTAAGGTGATATGTTGTAATTACCATAACTTGTAATGTATTGATGAACACATGGCAAAACATATCACAGAGTCATATTAAAGTGAATGATTCAGAGGAGTCACTGACATTTTAGGATGGTTGGAAAGGATGCAGTGCTAATTAATGACAGTGATGGACACATCATGCATTGTGTGCTTATTGATTGATTGATTGATTGATAACTCCTTTCATCAGACTATTCTGACATAGCATTCTGAACTGGATGATGTATTTATCTACAGGTCTTTTTGATAACAGACACCACCTGATAACATTAAAATAGAACATGAGGGGTTCCATGTCTAAATGTAAAACATAAAATACTACAATATAATGCAGAGTTCCAAAACTGGAAGATTTATCTGGATAAGGCCATGAAAGGGGGTTACTAATGGAGGTTCGCATTTATATTAAAAGCCCACTGTGTTGCAGTCTCAGTCATCAATTCATAATGATAGTATTTTAAAGTAGGTTATATGAACAGTCTCCACATAATATAACAAGTTCTAGCCAGAGTCCACAGGACTGTGAAGAGCTACCAAATGACCAAAGTCATTTTCTTGTTGGTGCCATATAGTGCTGTGTAGTCACAATCATCACAGTGCTCCCAGATCCAAATAACCAGTTTCCTGTAACAAGCCCTCATTTTTCTTGTGTTTTCCCTGTAGAGGCAGCATCAAATCCCTGTATAAATCCCTGTAGATTTTTCCATAAGCCACTAGTTCCTTATTTGTGACTTTGTTGTTTATTTAAATGTAATATGTTGGCAGCCTTTTATCAGGAAAAGGGCTCTGATTATATGTCAAGATGGCCTTGGAATGATTTGGATTTATATGGAGTCCATAAGGCATAATGGGAGAATTTATTTATTTGTTGAATTTTGTTGACCAAGTAGGCCTACTAAGACTAGAAGTCCCTTTTTCAGGGGTGACGGGGGAAGGTACAGATGGTAATCAACTGAAATTGTACCACTACATAAATCCTTACTTGAACCATATTAAGCTGTTGGTGGTATTTTTAGTGAATGGGGGAAATTTGTCCAGGACACCATGGAAATTCTCCTACTCTGCCAGCAGGGGACTTGACTTCCTGCATAGTGAAGGAGCTCAATTTGGAGCCAGACAGCAGCAGAAGAGGAGGAAGTGCTGATGTGGCAGTGGTCTGAGTTCTGTCAGATTATTGCAGACTTGCTGGAGAAAGGATGTTCTGGAGGCAGAGGTCTGAGCCTTCACTCCTGTCTTGGCATAGTGTGAGGAGGTCCCTGAAACAATTGGAAAATGTCAGTTCCAGAAGAAGAGAGAGTTGGTATAGCAATGGAAGTGGAGTGAGATGTACGGAACGAGCCAGACGTTGCAGTGCTAGAAAAGCAAGTTGAAATGAGCAGTGCACATTCCAAGGAGTTGGGGAGTGCAGGTAAGAGAGAAAGCAACAAAGTTATCTCGGGGAGAAAAAAGCCAGTAAAAAAGTATAAAGGAAGGTTAGCTGCTAGAAGTAGAGCAGAGCAAAGCAGAAGAACTAGGCACACTAAAAGTACTATGATGGACTGTCAAAATCAGCATATGGAGGATGACATAGGAACATCAAAGGAAACTGAGCTTAAAGGGAGAAAAGCTGATTTTAAAGAGACATTGTGGAAAAAAATAAATGAAAAAGAAGCCCTGATAAGAATGGCCTTAAAAAGTCGGAAACGGCTTGGCCTAAGAAGGGCTTCTGTTGAAGGGACTTCTAGCATGCAAACCAAGGAAGTGAAGGAATAAGCAAGTGTAAATGAACAAAATAAATTAAGAGCTGTGCAGGAGAGACCTGATGTTGAAAAACCCTGGAAAATGCAGATGACTCTGGAGGTAGCAAGAAAGATGCAGCAGATCTAAGAAACACCCCGGATTGGGTTGCACAAGCCCTGTTAGATGCAGGGTGGAAAATGTCTGAGAATGTTAAGGGCTGGGACCCTAATAGACCCAGTGGATCAGTGGCCCAAGAAAACCCTATTCTTGAAGGGACTAATATAGAGAGTACTCGAGCAAAAGAAGGGAATGAAGGACCTCAGACTGAGCAGGAAATTATTAATGAAGAGGGGCAAGAAAATATAGAAGAAGAGAGGCAAAAAGTGGAAACTGAGGGCCTACAACCTGAGGAAGATTTAAATGCAACAGTAGAAATAGAAGAAGAGTCTGCTTCACCTTGAAATATGCAAGGGGAAAATGAGGGGTGTAATAAAAAAGGAAAACCCACTGTTTGGAGTGAAAATGTTAAAGAAAAATTGTTCCCAGAAGCCATGAATAGACTAACAGAGCCTGCCAAAAGGAGAAATGCGGTGAGGCTAAAATTTTGAGGCCTAGCTGAGGACGCTCCAGATAGGTTTTTTGTAGGTTGACAGCACTTGAAAGCCAGCATGAAATACTATGCTTACGAAATCTATGCACTGATACACTCCCCAAGGGAAACCACGTATGATATAAGTTTCAAGCACCCCTCAGATCTCTACAGGTTTTGGAAGCTGTATCATCAAATCAAAGCCACACCTTTATGGAAAGGTTGTCTTGCAATCCCTCTGACCAAACCTGTATATAGAATGGTAACCATTTTATTCAAAAATGAAGGTGTTAATGTGGCAGATATCTCTTACTGGCTTAAACAAAGCTGTACTCTAAATGGGATCTCTGAACTAATTTTGGACGATGAGAGTTTATGGACTGGTGGATGGAAGTTTAAAATAACTCTAAGCCAAAAAGATGGAGAAATGCAGCACCTCCCGAACTGTTTTTTCCTGGGGAGAGATGGGGGGTTGTTTTCTATGCTGGCCAGCCAAGGGCATGTTATAAATGTGGGGAAAAAGGTCACCTAAGTAATGCCTGTGAAAAGATTAAATGTGGCTTATGTGGGCAGCCAGGGCACCATGGGGTCATATGTAGAAATCCTATTAAATGCAGCATCTGTGAGGAAGCAGGCCATATATTCAATAGTTGTCCATGGGCTACAAACAACAGCACAGACCCCCTGGAGAAAGCTGAGCAGGATGTTTATCTTGCAAGAGCCCAGAAGGAAAAAGCAAAAAAAGGAAAAATTATTACAGAAATAGTGGAAATGGAAAGCCTAACCTTAGAGAAAGATGGAACTTCAATAGTAAAAAAGAATGCAGCCAATGGGAGCATGAGAAACCAGGATGAAGTCGCTAGTCCAGCTATACCTCCCCAAAAAAGAGAGGAGAAAAAACAAACAGAAGATGGTTACACAGTAGTCACAAGATCTAAGAGAGGTAATGCCCCACAAAAAACACCCAGAGGGAAACATAAAGAGGACATAAAACTGACTAATAAATATACTACTTTACAAGATAAGGAGTGGTCCACAGTAGAAGATGACTCAGACTCCACATTATCTGAGCACTCTGGGGGAGAGGATACCTCGGACTATGAAACAACTGATATGCAAGCTTCTAAAAGAAGAAAGAAGGTTCCTTAAAGAGACAAAAGGATTAAAGGATGTTTTTGAACTCTACGCACTAATCTCAAAATGGCAATCTTAAATTGCATCACTAATAATGTGAACAGCATTAAGAATAAAGAAAAGCAGATGGCTGCTTTTGCCTCCTTGAGGGATTTGAAAGGAGATATTTACTTTCTTCAAGACACTAGGCTAACTACTTTAAATGAACTAAAGCAGGTGCAAAAAGACTGGAGGTGGGGTCCTTCGCTTTGGTCCATAGGGGAAGAGACTTGCTCTGGAATTGGAATTGGGTTTGAAAAATCAGATGTTAAAATTATTAAAGTGATAGATTTGGTGCCAGGCAGGGTAATGATAGTTGATACCGAAATAAAGGAGAGAAATGTTAGACTATTGAATATTTATAACCCACAAAGTAAAACCTCCAGATGTAATACTATGAGTCAAACAGAACCCCTTCTTGCACACATCCAAATTAATATTATGGGGAGGGGACTTTAATTGTGGCCTTTCAAAAAAAGATTGGGTAAGGAAAACAGCTAAACTGTTCTGTGATACTAACTGTTTAAGAAAAATATTGGCAGGGGCAGTCCTAGAGAACGTTTATAAAATCAGTAATAAAATTCCTGTCCGTACCTTCTATAAAGGGAAGTTATTAACCCTGGATTGATTTTTGGTTTGTGCATAAAAAGAAAAAATAATGAGGTTAAGGCAATACCATTAGAACCATCTGACCACATGGCTGTGGGCTTAGAAATAAACCTAAAAGACAGACCCTCTTTTGCTAGGGGACTATGGAGAATGAATACAGAAATCCTGCAAGAAAAAAGATATATTAGAAAACATAAAAGATTTATTGGCAGCTAGAATCACAGTACTAGATATGTATGAGGATGCTCTAGAGTGGTGGGAAGATACAAAGAAATACATTAAGCAAATGATGATCACAGAATCCCAGAATAGGGGTAAGACAAATTATAAGTACCTGGGTCTTAGAGCAAAACTATATAAGGAAATAAAGCAAAATGAAACTGGACAAGACTGTAATGAAATTATATCCAGTTTGAAAACAGAGATGTGGGACTATCAGTATAGCAAAGAAAACTCATTGCAAATGGAGCAAAGATGTGGAATGCAAGGGACAAAAGCCCAAACCAATCCCTTTGAAAGTAATAAGGAAAGACTAGAAAACAGGATAATGTACAGTCTCAAAGATGCAAAAGAAATACAGTATACTGACATAGATAATATGAAGCAGACAGCCCAAGGCTTCCTGAAAAACAAATTTCAAAAAGGGAAAATAAGTGCGAGAAGCACACTATGGGGGAAAATTAAGGTCCCAAGAATTAATAAGCAAGACAAAGAATATTTTAAAGAACATATTACAGAATATGAAATTAAAGAAGCAATTACCTCACTTACAAATAATACAGCCCCAGGGGCAGATTGTATACCAAACTGCTTTTACAAGCTGTTGGAAGAGCAGATTACTCCTATGCTGTGTTTAGTATATAACTATATATTTGAAGAAAAAAGATTGTCCGAGAGTATGAAACAGGGGCTAACTATATTTCTCGACAAAAAAGAGGGTAAGGAAGAAAAGAAAATTGGAGGCCGATCAGTCTTTTAACAGCAGATTATAAAATCTTAATGAAAATTATAAATAGAAGAATGATGGAACATGTGCACACCTTGCTACTTCCAACACAGACTTGTGCAGTTCCAGAGAGTGACATAAGCCAGAACTTGATATACATAAGGGAAGTCTTAAATAGGGGGACAGAAGGTGACTTAAGTGGATTGCTGTATTTAATAGACCAAGAAACTGCATTTGACTCAGTTAAGCATGAGTGTATCTGGCAAGTGCTACAACAATATGGGTTCCCAGGGAATTTGTAGGATTAATTAAAAGTCTGTATCATGAAGCACAAATCCGGCCCATGATAAAGGGGCATATGGGCATTCCAATGTATATCCATAATGGGGTACATCAGGGGTGCCGTCTGAGCCTGGTTTTGTATGTATTATGTTTGGACCCAATGCTAAGGAGAATAGAGGCAGAGGAGAGCATTAGAGCTATAAAAGATGGTTAACATGTTATTTATAAGACTTTGGCATAAGCTGACGACTGTATTTTTTTTCTGAAGGATCAAAGCTCAGGGGAAAGAATGTTAGAATTGTTTCAGGAAAATGAAATTGTGACAGGAATAAAGGTGAACAATAAGAAAAGTAAAATTTTAACAATAAGAGAAGGGGCAGAGATCTGAAAGGGAAGTATAGAATTCATGCAAGGTAGTACAGAAATTTAGGGTAATGTTTGGAGGGGTCAGGCCCTATGCGGGAAAATTGGGAAAATAAATTTAATATAGCCCAGAGGAAAGTGGAAAGATGGAAAAACTGGAGCATGACCTAGCAAAAAAGGATCTACATGATAAAAACTTTCATAGTACCCATATTTTTATATATCCTGTATATCCTATGTCTTCCCTATTCCTCTTTGGAGTCAGACAAAAATATTGGGATTATTTTTTCAACTTTTGTGGGGTAATAGACTGAATCCCATTAAAAGGAATCACACGTATAGGCCAATAGTGGGGGGCTAAATATGCTAAACCCCTAGTGTTTTTTTGAGCATTTTCACTTATGTTAATATAGTTCCTATGTTGCAAGGTAAAGATAATATATGGAACTCTTTGGTATACAAATGGAAAGATAGAATGTTGGAAGGATGGGGGAAAAGAAAGAAGATACTGGGAAAATACCAGAATATTTCAATACAGCAAAAAATGTATTTGGAGGGGTGGAAGGTAACGGTAGATTCACTTTTAATAAAGAACAGGAAGCAATTGTACAAATAAGTCCTATGGATGAACTACTTTGAACCATCTGTTTTTAAAACAACACAGGGAATAGATGAGAAATGTATTCTAGAGGCCACACTGGAAAAACGAATACCACATAAAATGAGAGAAACCATCTGGTTATGCAGCCATGGGAAGCTAAATATTAAAGTGAATCTGAAGCATAAAAGGTAGAGGAAAGGATGTGTTTAGAAGCTGCATGTGTGAGTGAAGAAGAGACAATGAGACACTTAGTTTTTGAGTGTGAATATATGAAAACCTTTTGGAAACTATTGGCAGGGATGCGGGGCATCAAATTGTTTGAAGGCATGACATATAGGGCCAGATATTCAAAAATGTGCTTCGGGGCTAAAGTAGCACTGCCCGGCAGGCAAACTTAACCCAGAGCAAAATGCAAGCTATATTCAAAAGGAATAGCCTGGAGCAAAATCTGCTGAATACAGCAAGCAAAGGAAGCTGGGCAAACAGGGTCAGGAGTGCAGGGCAAAAAATAGCCCAGGAATGAGAAAGCACTGAATACAGCAACCAAGAAGTGCACACTGGCACTGCAGCTCATTAGACTCTGTAGCAAGCCAGTGTTGCAGGTGGAGAACATTGTGTGTGACTGCACAGAGATGTCTCACATCTACTGCAAACAACAATGTAAGCCACACACTGCAGAACTGTGCTATGCTGAAGTGAGGTTTGCCTGGGGCTAACCTGATTGCACAGTGCTAACACATTAGCCCGGTGCAATCTGGTTAGCCCGGGGCAAACGGGAGCTATATTCAAAGCTCCCATGCAAATGAGCCTACTTAGGTAATCCATGGGCAAACAGGCACATTTGCATCTCATCATATGCTGTTTAGCATACATTATCATGTAGTTTGCCTGGAGCTACTGCATGGTGCACACAGCTCCCCCTTTTGATCAGAATGGCAGTACAGGCTGGATGCTGCAGGCCAAGGCATGCCCACAGCATCCCCTGTTGGTCGGAATGGAGGCACAGGCTAGAAGCAGCAGGAACTGTGTGCTGGCATGCACAGTCAGTTCATACATACCTCTCAACCCCTTGCCTCCTGAATCAGGGACATGGCATGAAAACATTAGGGACAAAGACCCAAAACAGGGACATATTGTGGAAAGTGGTACCATTCACTGAGAATGCTGATAGAACAAGGGGAATTGTGATATGATGCATACTCAGAAGACGAACAAATCTGTAACTTTGATGTGTGACATTATTGTGTGGGATTATTCCCCACTGTTCTGTCACAAAACCACAGCATGTATGAGGGACAGAGGACAATATGGAGGCAATATCGGGGACATCCCTGACAATCAGGGACAGTCGAGAGGTATGGGTGCATGCAACACACCAATACGTGTGTGCCTGTTACACACCCATTTCCCTGGTAGTCCAGTGGTCCCCCACTCCCACACACGTATCCCACCCCTGTGCACATATTAAAATGATATATTCCCTGGTAGTCTAGTGGTCCCCCACCCTCATGCAGTGATCCCGACCCCGTGCACATATTAAAATGATATATTCCCTGGTAGTCTAGTAGCCCCCCACCCCTACGCACGTATCCTGACTCTGTGCACATATTAAACCTATATCATCCCTGGTAGTCTAGTGGTCCTCCCCAAGTGGTCCCCCACCGGCGGTGACACCCGCTCCAATATTGTTCGAGAACAGAGCCAGTGACTGCTCAGCTTCTCACCACTCACAGCCTGTGACCGACTGGAGGTAGGAAGGTGTTCCTTCCTACCCCAGCTGGTGGTCTGCTGGGCAGTGGTGAGAGGAGGGCCGAGCCAGTTGCCGGCTCTGTTCTTGGACAGTATTGAGGAGCGGAGTGTCACCACTGGGTGGGGGGGCCACTAGACTGCCAGGGATGATGTAGGTTTAATATGTGCACTGGGGTCGGGATGTGGTGGGGTGGGGGACCACTAGACAACCTGGGAAGGTTTCATTTTAATATGTGCACGGGGGTTGGGATACATGCGTGGGGGTGGGGGGACCACTAGACTACCAGGGAAGATGTAGATTTCATATGTGCACTGGGGGTCGGGTTACATGATGTGGGTTTGGGGCACTGCTGCTATTAGCACTGCTTTAAAAGCAGCTTTTACCCAGTGGTAACTAGTGCCGTGCTACAGGTTGTGCTAATGCCTGTAGCGCGGCACTGTGCTTTTGAATATGCCGGTGTGATGGCATTCAGGGCCCCCTCCTCTCTGTCCCTCCCCTGCATACATTATGGTTAGTGTGGGCGCTAACACCTAGCGCTGGGATTAATTGTACTGTTCAATATTGCAGTCGGGCACAAAGTCGGTGCTAGTCCAGCACAATGGCTTTGCACCCAGCACTGAGCTTTGAATATCTGGCCCATAAAATATTAATATATGGGCAATTGTCAACAGAATGGAGTAAGTGGGATAAGGGCACATTATTTGTAATATTTGCAGTTGTTAAATAGGCCATTTGCAAGTAAGGTGTCAGAGATTCATCCACAGCAAAAAACTGACAATCCATGATCTGTATTTTAAGATACAAGCAGAATTGGATGAAATATATCGAAAAGAAGCTCAGTTATATGGAGAAAATCACATGGGGTGATTATGGAGAAATCTAGAGTGTATTGATTAGGGTAGAGAAATTATCTGGAATGTTATGATGTAAATATTGTACGTAATTTATTTTTTTCTCTTTTTCATTTTTTGGTGTAAGGTATTGCCTATGGTGAAATGTAGATTGTTTTTGGTTCTAAATAAAAACTTCCTCTACTCTTTTTAAGAAATGCCATAGGATCTTTAACACTCACTTGAACAAGCAGACAGAAAAGACAGGAGCATTCCCTTACTCTTCCTGCAGGGTTGCTGTCACTTCCTGTAGATGGGATGGAGGGATCCAGTATGCAGCCAGACACAGGAGGAGAAAGTGCTGATGTGGCGGGGGAGATGACCTCCTCCCCTGCCCAGCCTTTGAAAGAGGCTTTTGATTTAGAAAATGGTTCAGAAGAAGAACTGGAGATAATCACTGATGCTAGCAATATCCTGAGAAATAAGGAGTAGTGTTGGGCAAAACTGGAAAATTTCGCCCAGCTAAATATTTAGCATAATTAGCATATTATGCAAAATATTTCGCTGGACAAATGCAAACTTTTGACTCCAAGCCGGTGTAATTTTGCCTATGGGTAAAATATTGCCACTGTGGGTGAAATTTAACTACTGCTGGTGGAATTTTGCCACCCACAGGTGAAATTTCACCATTGGTAATGGACTCCTCAGATGGTGAAAATGCGAGTGAAACTGTGACATTTTGCCACACTTTCACTACACATTTTGCATGGCAAAAATTGCCGATTTTGGAACAATTTCACCTGCAAAATTTTATTTTGCTGCATCTCTGATAAGGAGTTACAAGACAAACAGTCTATGCAACTAAATGAGGGCTCACAACTGGAAATCTTAGCAGAAAATGCTGCAATCCAAAATCTTGAACAAGAGGAAAAAACCTGGCAAAAATGCAAAGAGCTGTGAGAAATAAAATTACAGCACTGAAAGCAGCCATCATCCAGCAAACCCAGTCTGTCAAATTATAGCTGTATGGTGACTCAGCACCAGGAGAAGACAGCGAGAATGCTCACAAAGGATCTGCGGAGCAGGGAAACAAACAGCGAGAGACCACACCTAGAATCTCCACGACTGGCAGTGAAAACACTAGTATAAGCATGTGCCTAGAATCAAAACTGGGAAACAGGGAAACTGGAAGGCAAATGATTCACTTGAACACAAAGCGAGACAAGAAATGCCCGATTGGGAAAACAAACAGACCATCAGGTTAAGGCTCATTTAGTATAAGGTGATGCATCGGGGGCCCCAGCAAAAATATCAAAACAGCTGGGCACTTCAAATATCCAAAAAGAAACTCAGAATAAGGATTGAAA
The DNA here is from genome assembly GCA_016271365.2 of Neoceratodus forsteri. Lineage (NCBI taxonomy): Eukaryota > Metazoa > Chordata > Ceratodontiformes > Ceratodontidae > Neoceratodus > Neoceratodus forsteri. The sequence goes on from JADMNL010000026.1 coordinate 266,279,574, forward strand.
TGCTATTAAATTGCATGATTCAGCAGAAGGAGCTGCAGCCCAAAATGGACCAGGTCGCGAAGCAGAAGGTAAAAATCTTTTTATTTTTAATTTTTTTATTAATTTATTCAGAATTACCAACCTTTGAGTCAGCGACTCATTTCCAAAGACTCCACATCAGATTACATACAGATTCACATCTTACTCATATTCATATTCTTAAACAAACCACACTGTGGTTTGGGAACAGACTCAGGGCACTGGGGTCAGCAAGGAACGAAGAGGATTGAGCATCTGGAGGACTGCACTTCTTCAGGGGTGGGTAGGGTGGGCTACTTCACTCAACAGTGGCTTGGGAAGCATGGAGCGAGGAAGGCGGGTAAACAGATAATCAAAAAAAATTGTGTGAAATGGTTTTTACAAGAAAAAGTGGCAACAACATTCAAAAAACATTTCTATAAAAATTGTGTATGTTTCAGGTTTTGGAACAAAGTTGACAAATTCATATTTTGATGCCTTTTTGATGTGGTCCATTTCTCCAGGGTTGCTGAATGCTGAGTCAGCATGCATCCAGGCTGCTGATACCATTTGGGGTGCTACTCTACTGTGTCTTTTAGGAATCTGTATTGCTACTAGTATTGCATGTTGGTAACTCACTGGTGTTTGTCAGTATCTGCTTTGTAATTAGTTTTAAAGAGCACTTTTCCCAGTCCTTTTGACTTTCTTGCATAAACTACCCCTTCTTGCACCAGTTTTGGAATTGTATTTCATTACTGTCTTCTGCAGTTAGCTTTGCATTCTGCAAAATGAATGAAATGCAATTCCAGAATCGGTGCAAGATGGGGTACCATATACATGAAAGTCGAAAGGCCTGGAAATGGTGCACTAAATCTCTGTCTCTCTATCTCTCAACAAAGTATTGCTATGTTGCTCTGTTGTATGTCCTTTCCTAGCAGTTGAAACTTAGCCTACTGTTCTTGTAAGTTTCATGTCCTGTCTTTCACAAAATGGGTTAATTTTTGCATGAAAGTCAGAAGGACTGAGAAAGGTGCTGACAGCAACTCTGTCTTCTCTCAAACTCCATGCTTTGTTACCAAGGAAGAAGAAAGAAAATTTTACACACACAAAAACATACTGACAAGGCATTTGGAGTTTAGCACAATGAATTGCTAACAGGGTGTATTGGGGGAAGGGGGAACATAGTATGTACATTGAGTATTGGTAGTTTTCCCTTGCAAAATTGCTGTGACTGCACTACAGTATACTGCACAGTGTGAGTCACTTCTCTGTCCTGCTTTGATGCCATCGGGAGCCAGCAGCTGAACAGCAAAGGCAAGTGTAGCAGGGCTAAAACAGGGCTCAAAAACAAATTCAAATTATGGAAGGTAGAGTAAACCTTGGCTAAAAATAACAAATGCATACACACTTTCAGATCTAGTACTGCATATAATGACTACAAGAAGTAACGTTTTGGACCTTCATAAAAGGTGCTGTTTATCAGGGGCCTAATATGTATTCATTCCTGCTAGTGGTGGAAGTGTTAGCCTTATTAAAATTATTTTAATGTGAAATACAACATGAATCAGTCTGAATGTAGGTTAAGTAACAGTCTGTCAGGGAGAAAACACTAAGGGCCAGATATTCAAAACTTTGCACCTGGCACAAATCAATTGCATCATGATTGCACCGCATTTGTGCCAGACTGCTTTTTCCTAAAGGCCAAACAGTGCTGAAGCAACATGATAGCACCAACACTATGAGATAATGTATGCGAGGTGCAAAGTGAGGGGTGGGGACATGCATACAGGTGCAATGATATATTCAAAAGTATAGCACTGCACAACATGCATTAGCTCAACATGTAGCATGGTGCAAATTACCTCCCATGCAAAGGTGGTCTTAATGCTGGCCAAACCCTGAATGGGGGGAGTTTACACAGCAGCAACAGGGAATAAGGCTGCATGTATCCAATGAGGAGGCAGTGTGGGCAGATGGCCACCCTGGGCCACTCCATTTGCACAGGCACACAAATTGTGGAATGCAATGTCCCAACAGTGCTGTGAAGTGAACACTCATGTAAACTATTTGTACGATATTGCAAGGTGTACCTAATGTGATGTTTGTGTATTGTGTGTTGTTGTGCATTGTATGTCTTTATTGTACATTGTTGCATCTCAACCACACAGTTAGTGTCTCCAGGTCATTTCTGACACTGGGCCTTGGCTCAGTGTGCTTACCTGGTGAACAGTGTGATAAAAGACAATTAACAGAACACACACATGGCAGATACATGCTGCACACAGATGGCACTGCTCATGTCACCATCATCTAGCACTGGTCCAAATCCTGCCAGGCATTAGTGGGTGCCACAGTTTCCAGTGGACACCATGGCAGTGTGTCCATGCAGCACACACCTCCAGTTCCCACCCCATGGGAACACCAACACAGTCCAGCAAACACATGCTGTACTGGGGGAATGGAGGGTGTTAAGGGGAGGATGTACAGGTGGCCAGGCTGCACCACATAGTAGGTACTGCCACACAACTGGGGCCATCCACACAGTGCACATGTTCCACTGATGGCACTGCTCCTGACAGCAGTGTGCCACTCTAATGGTATGTGTGCCCCCCCCCCGGCACATACCCTACACCTATCTGCTGACACTATGTATGTATCTATGTACCTATCTGGGATCCCTGCACACACAGACAGCCATGTGTATGGTAGTGTGGGGATTCCATGCCACTATGAAGCACATGAGGGTCACAGGGCATTATGATTGTGGTGTCCACTGTCAGACCACACCTTCCAGCTGTGCTTGTCACTGTGTGGACAGCACCAGTCTCTGTTGCCTGACACATTGTAGGCATTGCTGTGTACCTCACAGTATTGCCTACTATGGTACTGTACCATCTGATAAACACTGTGGTAGGAACAATAATTTGCCTCTGGCATGCAGCAAAACCACCTGTTTCCTGTTTCTGTAGTGCTACTCCCCTAGGCCACATTAGTCTTTGCATCTGTGTCCAAACCAAGACTGCAGTTAATGTTCTATGAGCTGTTTGCACACAATGCATGTGGCAACTGACCTGTAATACCAGTTGGACCTACAGGTGGAGCTGTGAGCACAGAAAGAAATGTGGCTACTGACCTGTAATTTAAGTTGGACCTACAGGTGGAGCTGTGTGTACCATATTATAGTGCCACGCAATCCAAATGCAAAGCAGGACGTAAAAAGATGGTAATGTGGCTGTTTGCCCATGGCTTGCCTGAGTAGGCTCATTTGCACTGCAGTTTTGAATATAGCAAACTTTAACACCTGGCAAACGTGTCAGCACCACGCAAATGTGTTATTGCTGTGCAATACTGTAATGTTCCGTTACATGGTTCTGCAGTATTTGGCTTGCACTGTTTACTGTTGTTGTGCTCCACTGCTCTGCTAGCAAACATGTTGCCTGCATTGTTCAGCCTTACCTCACTCCACCTCTGTGTGCACTGGGCTGCTGTTGCAGTTTGCACTGCTCTTGGTTGCCATTTTCAGTGCAGTCTTATTTGCTAAGCTGTTGTTGCATTGCACTCTCAGCCCTGTTTGCACGTCTTCATTTGCACGCTATAGTCTATTCATTTAACCCTGGAGCTATTCCTTTGAATATGGCATGGAAATGGTTCTGGGCTAATTTTACAGACCAAGCAGTGCTAGTTTTGCCAAGGGGCAAGGTTTTGAATATCTGGCCCTAGGTTGGTTGGGTTGGCTACTACATAGAAAACTCATAGTAAGGTTTCAAAACACCATTACCTCTCCCACACCCTTTTACAGGGAGGTAGAATAATTATTTTAAAGTGCCATCCTGAGAAATCACCTTAATTGAATGACATGTGTGACTTACTACAGCCTTCTACCACATCAGAAAATAATTTGTCTGCAAACCTTACTAGTGAAAACAGGAAATTGTGCTCACATGCCTTTCCAGTATAAAAAATAAACTAAACCTCAGTGCAGTGTGCTAGCAGTCAGCAACCCTGGAGAAAATGACAACATAAAGGCACCAAAATAAATAAATAAATAAATAGAAACAAATACACGTCAACTTTTTTACAAAACCTGAAACACAGTTTTTATGGCAATGTTTTTTGAATGTTGCTGCCTGTTTTGCTTGTAAAGACTATTGCACATGAACTGCAACCTTTGGAGAAACAGGTTATATAAGCTTGCTGACAGGGAAGGCTAGACTCTTGAGTTTTGGAGATGACATCAGCAGCAGCTCTTCATTGAAGCTGGCTTTTCTGAACAGGCAGTGAAATTAGGGTTGTAAAATGACTTCTAACTTTTAAACAATGTAACTTAGAGATCTCATTTTTGGCATGAGGTTAATTGAGGCTATGCTGATCCAAATTCTGAAATTTACTGATGCCTGAAATTTTAACCATAGTCCCTCATTAAATGTCACTGCCTATCTTCTTCCATTTTTTTCCCATCTTCACATCTCTCACCAGGGGGAAGGGAGTGCGAGGAAAGATCTGCATCCAACCCATCTGTCTCTATCTCTCCCCATTCTTGCTGTTTCCCTAATTCATCAACTCTGTTGCTTGTGCTAGTCTCTGAAGTGGTAGGAGTGCATAGTCTAGCACTTCTCCTGGGGGTAATGGTAGTCCATAGTTTATCCAAAGGAAGGGGGAGGGTGGAGGCATTTCCTGTGAATTTGCCATATCCATATTTATCTGTCCATCCATTGAATCCTCTTGTGGTGCCGATAATGGACCAAGAGAGGTCTCATCAGGGTCTGAGTCCATCTGCTCACCAGAAGTCCATTGTTGTGGCTCCACAATAGATTGCTCCTGAGTCTTTCATGTTTCAGGTGGCTGTTCCTTTGGAGCACTACACTGGTTAGACTTACTTTGTTCCTCAGTGGGTTTTTCAGCCATGTTTGGTGGAGAAGGGGTGGGGTGGAGGTGAGGGAAGGGGTCCCAGACTGCCCTTCAGCCTTTCTTTATGCCATTCTAATGATAGTATCCTGGTTGACCCTATCCTGCTGATTATGGTCCACATAAGGGCATTTATAGAACACATGTCCTCTTGTGTCACACAAGTTGCACCTAGCAATATTTCTACATTCTGTGCTCATATGGTCATATTCCCCACATAGGATACATTTTAATTTGTCACAGGAGCTGGCTAGGTGAGTGCGGTCTCCACACTTGTTACAAGCCTTCAGTTGCCCCGCATAGAAACATACTCCACAGTTTTTCCCAATAAAAAAACTGTTAGCCAGATGGATTGTGCCTGCTTAGGTCAGCTGGAGTTTAATTTTAAAATGCAACCTCCAGTCCAGAAGGATTCTGAGTCAATAATCGGTTCAGGAGCACTTAGTACATCACATCGCTTTTGCAGCCAATGGTGACTATCTCATAGTCTCAGTCTGAAACATAATGGTGAATTTTTTAATTATTGGCTTTCTGAGGGGATCACAAAAAATGAAGTCCATAATGGAGAGAACTTCTTTTGGTTATATGTAGTCCAAAATTTGTCTAATCCAAAAGCTGATATCAACATTTTCTTCACCACCAATGTGAATCAAAGCATGGACTTCTGATGGCAAGAAGTGTAATGATTCTTTTGGCAGTGTTTTCCCCACATATTCCCTATCTGGGAAAATCTCCAACCCTCCTCTATAACACAGCCGTACTGCATATCTGCGTGGTATAGGTGGGGACTTGTCAAACAAATCAGAAAATCTAGTAGTTCTGGGTGGTGGTCGGGGCCTTTGTTTTGGACTAGACTCTTGATGAGATTCTTCATCAGCTACTCTGTGAGTCTCATCCTGTCCTGCACCAGTGCATGTTTGTTCCTCTTCTAAGCTGGTTTCCAAGTTTCTGGCCTCCTCCTCAACTTGTCCCTCTGTTGATGTATTAACCCCTTCTCTCTCTACACCAGTCCCTGGGACTAAGTTCTCATCAGCTATAGGCACCATTTGCTGGGTAGTACATGGCTGAAGACCAGGGTCATCATGCTGAACTATACCATCTGCTATGTCCACCCCTTGTTTGTCAATATCTGGATCTGTTTTTCCCATTTTGTTTATAGCTTTCTGTTCTTCAGTCAATAAAGCCTCATCTGACTATGATAAAATATCACCTACTGACACCCCTACTTGTTCCACAAGCATTTGTCTCACATCTCCTGTTCTGCCGTCACATATCACAGAACTAGGGTTTAGACATAATGCAATATTCAATCCCCGAATAGCCGGGGTCCGTGTGAAAAATCAACTGTAGGGCCACTGACCCACTTACTAGTTCTGTCCTGCCGCCATCCGGCTTATTGCAGGGCCCAGTCTGGTGTCCATTCCTCCAGAGGTACCTCAGATGAAGCAATTGCAAATGCTTCTTTCAATCTTTCTCTTGAAGTTTGGTTCTCCCCCCCAAGATACTAGGGGTGCCAGTAGCTAAATATTTTTTTGTCATTTTCTCCTTCCATTGCATGTTCTGTGCCTCTTTTATGCACGTTCCATTTGTCTACTGGATTGTACACTTTTTTCTTCACCACTTCACTTCATCTCTGTGTGGCTAGTCCCTGGAGGTCATGCACCATCAGGCTGGTGTTCTTCAATGGCCATCAAGAATTCCTCAGAATCAGAATCTATCTCTTCCTCTCCCATTTCCATCGTCAATGGAGCTGGAGAAATTTTGTCAAAATCCATTTACAATCCACAACCTTTTTCAGTAGAAGTAATATCCACAGTATCCATAGTAGTAGAATCCATATCCACAATCATATCCACAGATAACTTTAACACATTGCTATCCTGGCCTACCTCGGCTGGGAGGAAGAGCAACTCCTCAGCCAGCAGCACCTCCTTCTCCCCTGTCTCATCAGCACTTCCTCCTCCTCCTCTGTCTGGCTCCATACTGGGCTTCTCCATTCTGCTCCTAGGAAATCAAGTCCCCTGCTGGCAGAGTTTATCTCACCCAAGGAAGACTTCTAGCAACATTCCTTGAACACCATGCTTTATAGACTATTACATAATCAGAGAATTATCTATGCTTACCGAGTATCCCCCAAGACCAATTCTGAAATCCAAATCAAATGGACTATAGAAAGATCTCATTCCTCAACTGATTCTACAGGATGTTTCATATCTATCTGTTAACCCAGTTGATATGGCATCCTCATCTCCCATGTCTAATAGGATCTAAGATTTAGTGGAGCCTTCTTCACATTTATCTGCTTACCTGGAATGATCACTCTAATTATTGCTGAGATGTACAAACTTTTATTATGATTATCACTGTTAGGCATAACTGGAACTGTAAGATACCTCATAGCCATATTAACATCATCTGTTTTCTTTTATAACCTTCTTCCATGAGCTCTGACTCAGTTTGATCATATTACTTGACTCCTAATTTCTCAATGGTCATCAAATGTCTTACAACTTTCCCAACTGCCATCTCAGAACTTTTATCATGGAATATCTGGCATCTAACAGCCTAGCTAGCCTAGCTACTTTCTCCAACCTACCATTCTCCATTCCTAGATACCACCATCCAGTAGTCCTAACACATTCCTCAGAATTGCCTACCATACTCCCTCCAATATAACCTTTCACTGAGAATAGACTTCCATGGATTCCTTAAGTCTGCACATCCTCAACTGACCTGGTAGTTTCAGTATCCCAGTCATGCCCCTTATCAGGCCTATATCTGACTGAAATGCTATGCATCCTTGGCATTCTACACCACTCTCAATTGTCATTGCCTTTTCATTCTATAGACTCTTTCAAAGACTCATTTTTGAGTTTTCTTCAGCATTCAGACATCGGATCCACCCATAAGGCAATGCAGTCATGGCCACCTCAGCTTATGTCACCGACAATCTCACTACAGCACTACTCATGACTACCAGCAGACTAACAGGAGCTTTACAAGTATCATTATAGCATCAATACCCAAATAAACTCTCAAATTCATCACACTGAACTTCCAGTAATTTCCATATACATTCAGTTATCATCTCAACAGCATATAACTTTATCTCTGTAATCCAATGGAAATCATCTGTCATCACCTTCGAAACTGAACTGCATTGCCCCTTTGTAACTGGACCTACTCCACATCAGGATTCAGATGCTCCTGCAGAATATACCTACCTCTTCAATTTCAGAATTATCATTTCAGAAAGACCATCTTGACCATCACCTCTCCAAGCAGTTCATCTTCCTCAAAATTTAGTTTATGGTTGCTAGAACCTAGGTCTGTCTCCTCATGGTATGACCAGAGGATGGGCAGGTCAGTAGTCATTGGTTGTCAGAGGTTTTCTTCATCTTGTTTTTTTCTCTCCCACATGCTATCAATCATACTCTCTGTGAGTTGGAGGAGGTAATCATACTCTTTGCACATTCATAGGAAAATCTTTTTTGGCTTTCTATTCCCTACTCACTACCCAGCTTACCTACCAAGGGTGGAAACAGAGTAAAGCCACATGTAAACTACAGTTACATAAGCACTATTAACCCCATATGCTATTCACCCAAACATTGAATGGGAGGGCTATAGCTTGTGGTTCAATCTGGGGGTATAGCTCCTTCCCACATCCCTTACATAAGCCAGCCTCCTCTGGCAGTTCTCTGCTTAGCAGGTTGTGAAACTCCCACCTTCCACCCCTATTTCCTTCTTCTTCTCCAGTGCTGTACTCACCCTTGGTGCTGGGATGTCTATTTCCTACTCACTACCTAGCTTACCTTCCAAGGGCAGGAATAGAGTAAAGCTACAGGTAAACTATAATTACATAAGCACTACTAACCCCATACACTATTTACCCAAACATTGAACCCATGATGGTGAATGACTGAAAGAAAAAAAAAAACTTCTGTTCTGTGGTAATCTACCATGGTTGGCAATTGAAATCAAAGCCCCATAGGACTGTGTGAGACCTACTGTGGTACTCAGCTGAAAGGAAAAGTCCCTTAGGGTTGTGAAGACCTATCACAGTGGACAATTGAAGGAAAAAGCCCCTCAAGGCTGAGAAGAACCACTGTGGCAAACAACTTAAATAAAAAAAAAGCTCTTTGAAGATCTGCCATAGCACACATCATAAAGAAAATGCTCTTCAAGGCTGAAGAAACCTGCTTCAGTGTGTAAGTGAAAGAAGAAATTCTTCAGGACTGTATGAGACCAGCTGTGGTGGATAGCAGAAAGGAAAAGTCATATATATATATATATATATACACACACACACACACACACACACATACACATCTCTGTAGTGTATATGGTATATGTACATGTATGTATGTATATATATATATATGTATCTTAGTTGCAAAAAACTACATTAATGCAGAAATTAGGGTAGTAAGAACACAAAGTGTACAAAGATGGGAAATGAAAAAAAACATTAGGGATTTGGGTTTCTGGAGTGTTGGAGAATCAATGGTGGGGTCTTACTTGGGGTTGTCAACCTTAATGCCACTCCACAGCCCATAACCTCCCATCGAAAGCGCAAGATACAGCTCCAACCTAGAGTAGCATAGTGATACAGTATGACCAAAATAATTTGCCAAAGCCTTCTTCAAGCATGACCCTATGAAGGACCTGCATGAAGACATTACATTTCACCTTGTCTGACCCAGGGTAGGGGTGGGCATTAGGGTTGACAACCCCAAGTGACACTGCACCACTAATTCACCAATACTCCAGAGACCCAACCCCCTAATGGTTTTTCATTTCCAGTCTTTATATGCTTTGCATTTTAACAACCCCAATCTCTGCATTAACATAGTTGTTTGCAACTAATTTCCTTTCTTTTTGTGATAGTGGAACTGCAGCCTCATGAGATAAATGCAATGGTGGAAACAGTCATGATGCAGTGCATAGGCCCAGCATACCCTGGCACACATTTCAATAACCTGTGGGTGAGGTTCCCTGACCCACTACAGGGTGTGGTGTCTGTACCAAAACACTGCTCTATCCCTACCTAGGCCATTTTAAATTACCAAAGTTATGCACCTGCATAGAAGCTGCACAATGTATGCTCATAAGATGGCCACTTTTATGATGATTTCACCAAATTTTCAACATGAATTTTCTTGGACCCCACCTCATGAACACTGGCACTACCATTTTCTTAATTAGTCCCAAAAAGCGATTCCACACAGTGACCATGCCATTTCATGCCATAGGTGTAAAAACACATTTTGGGCTGGGTGTGAGAAATAATAGCTGTACTGTTCATGAGGTGGTGTGAAAAAATGGGTATGTTGAAAATATGGAGTCAACGTATTTAAAATTACCAAAGTTATGTGCTCATACAGAAGCTGCACAACCCATGCTCATAATATTGCTATTTGAATTTGTCCATCAAATTTTCAACATAGCTTTAGGGACCCTACTCATAACACTGACACTGTCATTTTGTTAATCAGTCCTGAAAGGTGATTTTGAGCAGTGACATAATCATCTTCCAGGGCTGATTAACAAAATGACAGTGACATTTTTCATAAGATGGGGTCCCAAAAAGTTCATGTTGAATAATTGGTAAACCAATACTTGAAAATGGCAAAGGTATCAACATAAGTTAAAAATGCCATTGCAATATATCACACAAAACTTCTCTTTACTCATTAGTTTGTGGTTGGGCTTTGAAGAGTGAAGATGTGTCCCAGTCCATGGAAGATAACAGAATACCACCACAGCAGGTAAGTAATGGGTAAGGTGGGTTTGTGGTGTGGGATTGGGAGGGGGAGGGGGATGACAGGGATGAAGATGGACAGCTTTCTTTTTTACAGGTTACAAAAAAAATAAAAAAGACATCTGGGGACTGTTTTCTTTTTTCACAGGTTTACAGAACAGACATTTATATCGGGACACTGGGGTGGGTTCCCTAATGTCACATAAAGCTGTTGGTATCAAGTGTAGCACTGGCTAATTCTGAAATGATGTCCTTCGGTTATGTATACCTATCATTGTCAAAGCAGTCGGGAAGTAAGTCCTGTTTGTCTCAGAATTCCCTTTAGATGAAGTAAGACCTGTCAAAAAAGTTATTCATAGCAACCAGTGCTAAATGAGCATTCAGTAACTTACTGTGGGGAAAAATCATTCCAGAACTTGTCAAAGTATTGTCATTTTTCATTGGTTTTGCCACACTTGTGACAGAATATCAGTTCCAGTGAATGTTGTGCTACAGATAACTGTTTTTTTTAATACATGCAATTGTCGCACTTGCCTGCTATTATTAAACCAGCCCGAGGCTGAGTAAAGTGCACAGAATCCTCAGCTGTAGGATTGGGGACACACTGATGTACATGTGAAACTGTGTTCACATCAGTTGGCAAGTTGCTAGAAATCAATATCTCCAGCTATTGTCACCTGGAATATATTACTAAACACACGTGTTTGCAAGCAAGAAATTAACAAGGTAACCTGATGGGAACAGGATGGTCAGATGTGGGTAAAGCAGGGAAGTTTATTAGAGCTACCTGAAGTTAAACAAAGAGTTTTAGTTGAATTAGGCATATCCTTTTATGTAGAAGAGGATTTTATAAGACAGAGAGATAAACTCTTTAATTTAAGTGAGGAAAAAAGTGTACAATGGGAATCAATAATTAAGACTTCTAACATATGAAATTTTGGCTAAAAATGTTAAGTGACCACTAATATCTGGTGCAACAGAAGGGAGACAACAAGGAGCCAATGGCAAACAGATTCTTGCCAGTAAAGGTAAAACAAGAAATTTAAAAAGCCAATGACACCATTAGAAAAACTTGGAAAAAAGTGAGATTTAGACAGTTCAATTTATATTTCATGTATTTTCTATAATTATTTAACTTTTTTCTGTTATTACTGAGGACAGCTATATGAAAGACGCTTACAGTCCCTTAGACTTTATCTGCTCTTCTGCTATCCCACATATGACATCATAATCCAGGTTGCACCCTGGAAATAAGCTTCTGGTCATGGTGTTTTTCCCAGTTATCAACTTTTAAATAAATACATAAATAAAATAAATAATACCCCATTTATGGCATCTTAATTATCCCTACAGCAACAGACTGTGACATCATAAACAGAACTATGATGTCATATGTAGGCAAGCAGACAGAACAAATAGGGCAGTGATCCTGTTTACATGCAAAAGTCCTAAGTTTAGCTACTCTATGTTTACCTACTCTTGAGTAGCTTCTCTGTGTAAATTAAATAGTTGTTCAAAATGGTGGAATATAATACTAACAGTGAAAGTTTATTGGTAATCAAAACTATAAATAAAAGCAAATATAGCCTATTTTTGATAAATATTTATGCACAACCAGTCAACCCTGAAGCTACCTAAAGGTTGGGAGGAGAGTTGCTGGCAGTCACAAGGGAAGAAAGAGACTTGGACAGCATCATCACAGATGATCTGAAATCCAAGCAGACCACTAAAGCAGTAGGTAAGGCTAGGGGGATGTTGAGGTGTATTAGTAGGGGTATCACAAGTCATAAGAGGCAGGTAATAATGGGTATTTACTCACCTGGTAAAGGTGATTGTGTTGGTTGGCATCCATGGCACTCCAGACATTACCTCAGGGTTACAGCCCACCTGATAGGCTGATGATGTACATGACCCAGATCAGATTTCCAGTATATCCAGGTCCCAGGAACCCCTGCTCTCCAGTTTGAATTTTCCATAGCTGAAAGGAATGATGTTAGTACCAGAAACAATACACACAATATAGACTAGGAATGATGAGATTTGCTACGACATGATAACAATAACGGGGCCGGAGGCCTGAGTTTTATTCCCTATTGTGTACACACTATCTCAAACGTGGTTCAACTGATGTTTGCATTGGAAATGAATTCTGCGGCCTGGTGTGGGACCTCCTGATCTTCCTGGTTGACGCCTCGATCATCCCGTGCGGCGGTCTTTGAGTGCCTATGGATGCCAACCAACACAATCACCTTTACCAGGTGAGTAAACACCCATTGTGATTGGTTGGCATCCCATGGCACTCCAGACATTACCTCATGGGAGATAAGAAGCAGTTTAGACCTCCAGGTGGGATTCGGAAGGATCGGAGGGTCCGGGACATGGGGCCGCTGCCAGGACATGGGATGCCAAGGCTGGTCTGAAGTCCTGGAGTTGTTCCAGTCTGTAGTGCCTGGCGAAGGTATGTAGGGAGCTCCAGGTAGCCACCCTGCAGATGTCCTCGGATGACACCGATGCTCTCTCCACCCAGGAGGTGGATACCGCTCTGGTGAAGTGAGCTCTGATTCCCTGAGGTGGTGTCAGTCACTTCGCCGTGTAGGCGTGGTGGACGACCCTTCTGATCCACCCTGCGATGGTGGTTTTTGACACTGCGAGTCCCTGTCTTTGGCCTTTTGTGATGATGAAGAGTCTCTCCGTCTTACGGATGGTCTGGGTTCTGGCCAGGTATATAGAGAGGGCTGAACCCACATCTAGTGGGTCGGGGGCACCGCATTTGGCAGGAGTGGCTGCACGCGGCAGGGTGGGAAGATCTATGGGTTATTCTCTGTGGAACCTCGTCGGAACCTTAGGCTGGAAGGCCGGTACCGTCCGGAGCCTTACCCCTTCGGGGGTGAAGATGGTGTAGGGTGGGGCGCAAGACAGGGCACCAAGCTCCCCTATCCATCTGGCTGAACAGATGGCTACCAGGAAGGCAGTCTTCAGTCCTGCCCAGAACAGGTCTGAATCGGCGAGTGGTTCGTACGGTGCCGTTCTTAGGGAGTCCAAGACTAGGGGCAGGTCCCATGCTGCCACGTTAGGCCTGGTCCTAGGTCGCATGAGGTCTACCGCTCTCAAAAAATGGATGGCGTCTGGGTGGGCCCCGGGTGGGTGCCCTTCGACTAGGCCTCTGGCCACTCCGATGGCCGCCAGTTGTACCCTTAGGGAAGAAGGTGCCAGTCCCTTGTCCACTCCCTGCTGTAGGAACAGCAAGATAGTGGGGAGGTTGGCCTGTTCCGGTACCCAGCCTCGTTGGCGGCACCACTGTGTGAAGATGGTCCATTGTCTCTCGTATGTGGACGTGGTGGAGGCTCGCCGAGATCGGAAAAGTTGCTTATGACCGACTCATGATACCCAGTGGCGGGTAATCGTTCCCTCTCAGGAGCCAGGCCATGAGCTTTAGGGTTCGTGGGGAAGGGTGCAATACTGGGCCCTGTGCCAGCATGTCTGGGTGGTATGGTATCCGGAGGGAAACTCGGGACATTTCTGTGATTGCCGTGAACCAAGCTCTGAGGGGTCAGTACGGAGCCACCAGGATGATGGAGATCCAGGATTTTCAGATTTTCTCCAAAACCTGCGGAATGAGGGGAATCAGGGGGAACACATACGCGTAGTCCCGAGACCATGCCTGAGAGAGGGCATCCGTGCCTTGGGAGTGCGCGTCTCTGAACCAGGAGAAGTAGTGGACCACCTAGGCGTTGTCTCTTGATGCCATTAGGTCGATGGACACTGGCCCCCAGGCCTTCTGGACCGCCTGGAACAGGTCCGGGTGCAGGCGCCATTCTCCGGGGTGGATCTCTTGTCTGCTGAGCCAATCCACCCTTATGTTCAGTTTTCCCGCCAGGTGTACTGCTCCCAGGCGTGATAGGTGTGTTTGTGCCCAGTTCATCACTTTTGCTGTTTCCCGTGACATGGCCCTGCTTCTGGTACCTCCTTGTTTTGCGATGTAGGCCACTGTCACGCGGTTGTCGGACCTGATCAGTACCGACTGTCCTTGGATGATGTGTCGGAATGCCCTCAGGGTGTGGAATACCGCTCTCATTTCCAGAACATTGATTGAGAGCTGTGAATCCGTCGGGGACCAAAGGCCCTGTGCTGATTTGTCTCCCAGACAGGCTCCCCAGCCGGATAGACTCACGTCCGTCTCGATGGGGATCGGGTTCGGTGCCTCCAGGGGAACCCCCTTTGTCAGATTTCCCGGGGTGACCCACCAGTCCAGGGATGATCTTACTTCTGCTGGTAACTGGACCGCGCAGTGCAGGTTCCACTCGTTGGGTGCTCCGTGCGCCAGAATGTAGTTCTGGAGTGGACGCATGTGCCACCTGGCCCAGGGGATGAGGTCAATGCAGGAGGCCATGCATCCCAAGAGTCTCGCCACCTTCTCCACCGTGGAGTGAGGGTGTGACCTTGACTGTCTGGCCAGACTGCGGAGGCTGCGGATCCGAGCCGGAGCCGGTCTCGCCCAACCCTCTGCTGAGTTGATGATGGCTCCGAGGTGTTCGATCTGTTGGGTCGGTTGGAGATGGCTCTTCTCTCTGTTCACTACCCAGCCGTGGTCCTCGAGTGCTCGCACCGCGAGTTCGGTGTGAGTACGTGCCTGACCCTCGGATCGAGCGCGTATGAGCCAGTCGTCCAGGTACGGCATATGTCTAGGGCCCCGCCTCCCCGAGTCTGGCTACCAGGTGATGGATACCTGGTGAAGACTCTGGGGGCCAAGGACAGGCCGAATGGGAGCGCCCGGTATTGAAAGTGGTGTCCCAGGATGTGAAACGGAGGAAACTTCTGTGACTCTTTGATGATGGGATGTAGGTAGGCGGCCCTGAGATCGATGGATGTCAGGAAGTCGCCACCCTGATGCCCTGAAGGGTGGATCGATAGTGTCCATTTTGAACCGCGTGGAATCACGTATCGGTTCAGGCGTTTGAGGTCCAGGATGGGCCTTAGCTCCTCTGACTCTTTGGAACCAGGAAGAAGATGGAGTACATGCCCTCTCCCTGCTCCTGGACCGGAACGGGTTGAATGGCCCTGTTCTGGATGAGATCTGCCAGAATACCCTGTACCTGGTGAGGTGATGCTCTTCGTCTGGAGACCGGGGAAGAGACAAAGTGAGGGGGAACCGAAGGATGGTACAATTCTATGGTGTACCCCTTCATGACCACGTCCCGGACCCACCTGTCCGACGTGGTGGACACCCAGTGGTGAGCGAATAGGGCTAGTCATTGTCCGACAGGGGGATACGAGCCTCGGTGGGGAGGGCTCGGTGAGCCGGAGTCACTGTTTTCCTCTGAATCCCCTTCCTCGACCTCCGGACTTTTGTCCCCGGGGTTGGAAGGGGGGAGACTTCTGCTAGCTGCTGTGGGCGTGCGTCGTGGGTAGGATGGTGATGCTCTGCCCGAAGGAGTGGTTCTGGGGGTAGGAGTCCTTACGAGTTTGAGTCTTGGCCCTGGTGAAACCCTCCGTCTAGCGGAAGGTAGGTGTGAAGGTCTTGACCGGTTTCTTAGGAGGTCCCTACCCTCTTCTTTCTGCTTTAAGTAATTCTGAAGACCCTCCCCGAATACATGAGTCCCCTTAAGGGGTAAGTTCTGCAGAAGAGTCTTGGATTCTGAGTCAGCGTCCCAGAGCTTGAGCCATAGAGCTCTGCAGGCCCGATTTATGATTGCGGACGCCCTGGCCTGGAGGCGTAGGGAGTCCACTGCCATGTCTGCCAGGTATTTGGCTGCATTGAGGGTGCAGTCTAAAAGTTCAGCCTCCCTGGACATTGGACTCGCCTGTTCCTGAAGTTCCTCCAGCCAGCGTATCTGGGCGCGAGAGGTATAGATCGCCGCCGTCATTGCCTTGGCCATGGTGCCCTCCATTTCAAAGGTCCTCTTTAACATGTCCTCGATTCTTTTGTCTGTGGGGTCCTTGAGGGCTGGTGCCGCATGGTAGCACCGCCTTTTTACTCAAGGCCGCCACCTGTGGATCGATGGAGGGCGCCTTGCACCAGGCGTCTGATTTGTCACCTTGAACCGGGTACATCTTGTGTAAGTTCCTTCGGTTTGGCATCCTGCCCGGGTCTGTGGATTGCCATTCCATGTGGATCAGTTCTTCAATGGCCCGGGCAGACTGGAAAGGTCTCCGGGGTGATGGTCCTTAGTTGGATCATTGGGTCCAGCTTTGATTCCGTCTTCTCCCCTTCCTGTTCTTCTGTGGACAGGCCCATGGTGGCCTTAATGACCTTCATGAGGCCGGGGATTGTGTCGAAGGCACACAGTTTTGATGTCAGCGAAGGAGCTGTCTGCTGGTCGATGTCCTCCATGTCGGACTCCGCGCCATGCTCCTCCTCCTCATCCTCGTCGAATTCCTCCTCTTTGTCCCTATCTTCCAGATTGCCATCAATTGGAATGCTGGGAAGAGGGTCCTCTGTGCCTGGTGGATTCTCTGGGAGGTCTCTCTCTGGTGGATGAGCTCTGCGCCGGGTGGCCGAGGTCTGTTTTGGGTAAGCGCCTCCAGCTTCTCCATGATCTTCAGCATGAAGTTCTGCTGACTCTCCATCATGGCAACAGCCGCTTGTTGGTTCTGTATCAGCAGAGAGCTCGGATCCACCCAGGTTGAAGTGCTGGGGCCTGGGAGGGAAGGTGGCGTGGTTCTCTCCATCGAAGACAGTTCGTTGTCCAATAGGCAGGCCGCACAGAGAGGGCCTGGGGTTTGAGGGAGGAGGGAGGCATTGCACACGGTACATTTCTTTGCTTTGACCATCTGAAAGATAAAGAGAAGGTCTGAGCGAGGAACGAGACTCTGGAAAAATTGTCCCCCTCCCTTTTCTGGCATCCTTATCTGACTATCCCCTCTCAGGTGACTGATATCCCGGTAGGCCTGGGTCCGCTGTGGGAGGGACCATGGCCACCGGGAGGGATAGCTCACGAGAGCCTGCCAGGGTCGCTATGGGAGGTACCCTTAGCATGGACTCTGCGGTGTCCGCCTGGGGTCGCTATGTGAGGGACCTGAGGTGGAATGAGGCTTTTTTTCCAGTTCTTCTGAGTTGGTTATCCAGGTATTTAAAGGTTAGGTTTATACTTGCACTTTGGTTGAATCAAAGCCTGCGAAGGCTGGTGAGAGACAAGATCATTTATTTGGTTGTCTAACCAGATGTAGCCCACTAAGCTGAGAGCCCCTCACAGGAATGACCTGGGAGCACAAGGAGGTTAAATGACTCACTCAGGGTCATACAGCACACAAGTGGAAGCTGTGGGACTCAAACCCAGGTCTGGTCTGCTGGATGTTACCAGATTTTTCAGCTCAGAGCCTTAGACCACTGCGCTATACTGCTCAGTAGGCGCTTAGCCGCCCCCCTTATTGTCCCTCCGCCAGCCTCCAGGTAGGCCCCCCAGAAGGCCCACTCCTCGGTGCCTACCCCTCTGAGCAGTTCCAGAGAAGGGGCAAGGCGCAAAGTTGGGTGCCTCCAGGTCTGTGGACCGCAGCCCGAGGTAAGGTGGTGGATGCCATCCCGCGCCCCCTCGGGGATAGAGAGGGGTGGGCGGTCGTGAGGGAAGGCCCAGAGCGGCCTGGAGAAGATCCGTGCCTCACGGTGGGTGTGCAAGTCGAGACTCAGAGGCGATCGGAGCGCACTCAGTTGACTTCTCCTTCCTGTGGGCCGCGCTTGCTTGTGGGCTGTGGAGGAGCACTCAGTTGGGGGAAGGCCTCAGAGGGAGGAGGGGGGGAAGTTTGGAGTCATCATGGAGTCGCGTGGGGAGGAGGCAACTCGCGGTGAGAGCTGGGTCTGTCCAGCGGGGTAGTGAACCGCGGAGTCACGGGGTGCAGAGGCGACTCACGGTCCTGGTCCCTCGGTGCTCCTCGCCCTTGCCTCTGGTGGTGACCCTAACTGCAGAGTCATGGGGAGTAGAGGCGACTCGCGGTGGGCGGGCCAGGCAAGGGGGAGGCTAGTATAGGCCGTGGAGTCACAGGGTGGAGAGGCGACTCATGGTTTGGTAGGCCCGGCATGGGCCTCGACAGAATCCTGCCCTGGGGTGGGCTCCAGAGTGCTGGGGATTGCTAGCGCCAAGCTCCCCTGGAGACGTGATCCCCTTCAAAAGGTCAGGGCCACAGGGGAGCCGCGGAGTCGTGGGGAACAGAGGCGACTCGCGGTGGATTTTGTTGGGTGAGGGCCTGCAGAATGAGCCCTCCAGGCCACGTGGACTCTGGCACAGAGACCACACTGCCTGAAAAGCCAGAAGAGGGACTTGAGGCCCAGAGCGCCTGCTGGCTCGAGGGGAAAATGTCCTGGGGTGTCCAGAGGGGCATTTAAGACCGCAGACAACACAATAAGCTTAATAAATATGGGTACAATAACCATGTTGATCAATTTAGGACTATGGGCAGCAGGGCCCCCAGACAGTATAAGTAATAATTAAGGCAACAACATGAAAGCTTTTTACCAGATAAAAAAACAAGTACAGTTCCTACCTTAGAATTTTTCAGGAGCAGACAGGGGTTCTCTGGATGCTTCTTGCCTAATCAGATGCACAAATTACAACTGGAGAGCAGGGGTTCCTGGGACCTGGATATACTGGAAATCTGATCTGGGTCATGTGCATCATCAGCCTATCAGGTGGGCTGTAACCCTGAGGTAATGTCTGGAGTGCCATGGGATGCCAACCAATCACAATCCCTCTTAACAAGACACTGGTTAGGCTCCATCTGGAGTACTGTGTGCAGTACTGGAGGCTGTACCTGCACAAGGCAGTCCAGAGAAGGGCAATCAAAATGGTGCAAGGTCTGCATCAGAAAACACATGTAGACAGATTAATGGAGGTCAATATGTATATCCTAGAGCAAAGGAGGGAAAGAGGTGATATGGTCAAAACATTCAAACATCTTAAGGGCATTAACAAGGTGAATGAGTCTAACATGAGCTGCAAATCTGGAGACCTGGGTTTGAATCCCACAGCCCCCACTTGTATACTGTGTGACCCTGAGCAGGTCACTTTACTTCCCTGTGCTCTCAGGTCACACCTGTAAACAAGCTTTCAGCTTAGTGTGCCACTCCTGGTTAAACAATTGGAAAAAGAAAATATAAGAAAAATAGCAGGATAAGATTACACAGCATGAGATTAGAATGAGGCTGATTAAGAGGTAACGTGAGGAATTTCTTTTTCACAGAAAGGGTGGTGGATGCATGAAATGGCCTACCTCAGGAAGTGGTGGACATGAATACAGTGCAGGGCTTCAAATAGGCATGGGATCAGCATAAGGGAGCAATACAGATGAGTATGAATAGGTAGGCCATTAACAAAGTAAAGACCTATGGCACAATCATAAGGTAGAAAAAATGGACAGACTGTGTGGTCCTTGTGGGCCTTATCTGCTGTCATCCTCTATGTTTCTAAAACAGGATAAACTGTCTGGAGCATTTAATAGACACTTTACAACAAGACTGTCCTACTAGTAAAATTAAAATAGCAGGTGATATTAATGTAAGAGTTGGAAACCTACAGGGGGTGTCTGAAGATATTTCTAGCTGTATTTCCAAGGGAGAGATTGGAACTGTCTCCATGGACAGGAAGCCAAAGGATCTAAGAGTAAGTAATAAGGGCATAGAAATACATAAGGCACTCATACATAAAAATGTTACATTATTAAATGGTAGGACACTGGGTGATTTATAGGGAAAGTTTACCTACGTGGGGGTAATGGTTCCTCAGTTATTGATCATATCTGGGTAAACATGTATATGATTCCATGCTGCCAAAGACTAGAAATAACATTCAAATCAGAAAACCAACATTTGGAATTAGAACTAGAAATACAGTAGGTATAACAGGGCACTATAAAAACAATATGTGCACTGTACCACTTGAGATAAAGAAAAAGGACTGCATAGGATGGAGGGTTATAGAGAGACATAACTTTTCAGAGCTATGGATAGTAAAGGGATCTTAATAAAGTTTCAAGAATTTAATGAAAGGGTGGAGGATGAATCATTACTCATAGCTTTTGCTCAATAATGGAGTTAATTTCAGGTATAATAACAAAAGAAATAAATATCAGTAATAAGGATGGGTACATATGGTATAATGATGCTGCTTGTCGAAAAAGCCAAAAAGGCACTAAATAGACACCTAAGAGTGCTAAAACAGAATCCAGAAATGAATAATAATAGAATTATGGATACATTACAGAAAGGGTATAGGAAAATACTGAAAGAAAATAAAAACAAATATATTCTACAACTATGGACAGATTTGGAAAAGGCCATATGGACAAAGGACTTCCAACAAATTTGGAAGCTTAGTGAACAAGGGTATGAATAATAGCAAAAATGAATTAGAGTTCTATATTTATTTATCTATTTAGTTTTTGTTGACAGGGTACGTGCACTAGACACATTCTGCCTATTTTCAGACATGACTTGGTGAAGGGAGATACAGATGAATGCCAACTGACCTTGAACCAGATTCAGCTGTAGGTGATATTTTTAGTGAATGGGGGGAAATTTGGCAAGGGCACCAGAGAAATTCCCCATCTCTGCTGTAGTGGGAGCCCTTGGCCATCAGATAATGGCCACTCACTGCAAGATGATGAAGGAGCAGGTCATGCAGGAGGCTGGGGAGCAGGTCGCCTCCTCTGCCTCAGAACAGCTAGACATCAAAAAATGTTTCAAGGAAAAATGGGACAGAAGGCCAGCAGAAGGTATCTAATGATGAAATTACTCAAATTCAGAACAAAGATATAATGACTATACATAAAGATACAGAGGCTAATATTTCTGCCTGTGGTGAGGAAACAGAAGAACTTTATGTGCAGCTTTTAGCTGAAGAGCAGCAATTTTTAAAAAGGAAATAAAAACTTACTTGTGCAATTTGTGCAGCAGAGGAGAAAGACTGTACAAAACCAGCAGACTCAGCAACACAGGATCCAATGTTCAAAACACTGGATGATGGAGAGGCATCAAAGGGAAAAGAAGACAGCAGCACTTCAAAGCCCTGTCAGAAACAATTAAGCAGTATCCAAGCTGAGTCAGAAGCCAGCGACTCAGGAGACAAAAAAACAGAGGTGACACCAAGACAACTAGGGAAATCTAAACACAAGAGACTGGGTATGAAAAGGGCACTAAGAGGGAAAAACAGCAGCATCAAAAGATCAGGGGAAAACAAACAGAAGCAACAGGAGCACATACAAGGAAATGAGGCTATGGTACCCAGTGGTAGTGAAGAGCAGGAAATCTGAGACAACACAAACATAGAGCTATCGCAAAATAAGTTACTGGGAGACACGCCTGACTGGGTTAAAACTGCGTTAGAGAATGCAGGCTGGAAACAAACAGATGATGGTAAAGACTGGGACCCAGATCTTACTAACCTTTAGTCTCAAATGGGTCAGTGCATAAGCAGCACGCATCCACCTTATGGAAAAATGGTCAGCACTCCTGAAGAAATAAGCATAATTTAATCCAAAATACTCCAAATTTAAGAAACAGCAGCAAAGCACAAAGTTGGCAACAGTCCAGCATACAATGCCAATAATTCAAAACAGTCTCAATAGTGGTTTGAACCTGCATAAAAGCATATTAGTACCACTGACTACATATAGCAGAATGCCGACTTAATCACAGGACTGTAAGGTCAGTGCATAACTTTCTCTGAAAAAAATACAAGGGCGGATACTGAAAGTGGAGGGGTAGAAAACACAAGAGAGCAAATGATGGGAATAATGAATCTTACAGAGAAATTATGATAATTCCACTATGGAAACAGAGAAAGAAGAAACCTTAGAAACTGAAAAACGGATAAGTGACTCAGAGCAAAAACCAAACATCAGAAAAAAGGGAGCCTGGGGACCAAGCACAAGTAAAAGACTTTTTCCAGAAAAATTAAGGGAACCTGCTGAATCAGCTAAATGTAGAAATGCAGTAAGGCTCAAATTAAAAGGCAGCCTGGATGAGGCCCCAGATAGACTGTTTACTGGGAAAAAACTAATGCAAGAGAGTTTGGGATTTTATGCTCATGAGGTATACTTCCTTATCCATATTCTGGGGGGAACAACAATTTGGTGTAAGTTCAAACACCCCTCAGGCTTAGATCATTTTTGGAAATTGTATCAAGAGAAAAAAAATACACCTTTGTGGAAACCTTTCTTAGCAATCCCCTTGAGTAAGCATACATATTAGCAAGTCCCAGTACTATTCAAAAATGAAGGGGTCAATGTTTCAGATATAACCTGCTGGTTATCCCAGAAATGTAAGAGTATAGGACAGCCTGAACCAACACTAGATGATGAATCTTTCTGGACAGGAGGATGGAAATATAAAGTGATACTAAGAGCTGTTGAAGGGGAAATGTACTGTAGCATCTGTCAAATAGTTTTTTTCTTGGGGGAGAGACAGAGTTGTGTTTTATGCAGGCCAACCTACAGGCTACAGGTGTGGATCCAAGAGGCATCTTAGCAACATTTGTGATAAGATAAAATGTGGTTTATGTGGAGAAATAGGGCATTAGGGAGCACAGTGTAAAAATCCCACAAAATGTAACTTATGTGAAGAAAATAACCACACATACAAGCACTGGCCATGGGTGTCACACAATAGCCCAGATCCTACTGAAAGAGCAGAACAGAACGTATATGTCACCCTGGCCAAAAAAGAAAAAAAATGAAAAAAGAAGCAAAAAATTCACATTTAGAAAGGGTAGAAAAAGACACAAATGGAGATATAGCACTAACAACACAAAACCAAGATGGAAACTCAGAGCAGTTTCTACAGCCCCATACCAAAAATCAACAGAGTATATATTGAGAAGAAAAAACATAAGAAATGATGTCCCCACCTTCCAGTCCCACCAGAAGATCTATTTCAGAGGGTCACCAGATCCGGGGAAAAAACAACAACCCAACAACCAAAATCTAAAGTACAAGGGAAGGAAGTAGAACTCTTAGATCTCTAAAATAAATATGAGGTGTTGGGAGATGAAGAAGATGAAGATGAATTGGACACACCTTCCGTGCAGTCCCCCCAATCACAGCAGTCTTCAGACTATGAGTTAACTGACACACAGAAGTCAAGGAAAAGGAAGGCAAAAGACAAGAAAAGAGGGGAAAAGGATGAGACATGATAAAAAAAAGTGTACCTCCTCTTTATTCCTTTTACTGAAATGATGAGAATTCTAAAGTGCATTACTTTAAACACAAATAGTATAAAGAACAGTAGAAAAGGAATGACTACTTTTGGCCTTCTAGGGAGTTTAGGGAGAGCTCTATATTTGTGCAAGATGTAAGACTGCATACCATCCAAGAAATCAAGTTAGCACAACAGGAATGGAAATGGGGCCCTTTTTTTTGGTCAATAAGTGAAGAAACATGCTCTGGGGTGGGGATACTTTTTCAGAGTGCACACATTAACATGAAAAAGGTAGTAGACATACAGTATGTCCACAAAGGGCATTTATCGTGGATGTGATGCTGGGCAACAGGTATGTAAGACTTATAAATATTTATAGTTCACAGGTTAAAACAGAAAGGAATAGCCTTTTTCAGCAAATAAAACCATACTTACATACATTCAATTTAATCTTGTATGTAGGAGATTTTAACTGTGGAAGATCAAAAACAGATTGGGGAAGAGGACTAAAAATATTTTTTTGTGATAGTAACAGGCTGAATAGTATTTTAAAACAAGCAAACTTAGAAGATATTTATGATATTAAGGTGCAACAGCCTGAACATAATTACTTTAAAGGCAGATTGTCTACATATATGGATTTCTGGTTTGTCCCAGCATGCACACATATTGCCAGTATTACACGACACCCAATAGAAACATCAGATCATATGGGGGTCCAAGTTGTGATTGATTTAGGAAAAAGCCCAAACACAGGTTGAAGCTTTTGGAGAATGAACCTAGAACTACTAAAAGAAGAAGAAAATAAAAAATAAATAATAGTTGTATTACTGTACATGCAAGGGAATCAGTGTATAAGTTATATGAAAACCCACTAGAGTGGTGGGAGTATACTAACAGAGAAATTAAGGAATTGATGATACAAATATCGAGACAAACATCAGACAGAGTATCAAACTGCTATAGAGGGAAACTACTATAATTATTGACACAAGTAAAAAACCTAGAGAAAGATAAACCAGTCAAAATATTAGAAATTAAACATAAAATGAAGGAGTATCAGGATAGCAGGGAAAAATCACTATTCATGGAACAAAAATATAGTACACAAGGAAATAAATTCCATTTAAATCCTTATGAAAGTTGCAATGAAGGAGTTAAAAGTCAGATCATGACAGCACTAGTAAATAAAGAAAGGATAATTCAAACTGAAAAGAAACAAATACAATTAATGGTACAGGAAAATGTGAAGCAAACTTTTAAAAAATGTCATAAAAAACAAATTATAACTTTTTGCAGGAAATAAGCTTACCAGCTTTAATAACAATAGAAACAGACACACAAAATGAACACATTACATAAAGTGAAATAAGAGAAGCAATTAAAAACTATACCCACAAACACTGTTCCTGGTATTGATGGAATTTCGAATGAATTTTATCAAATATTTATAGACTTTATGGCACCCATACTGAAGGAAATTTATAAAACTATTTGAGAAAAAAAGAATGGTTAAGCAAGAGTATGAAAAAAGGAGTAATGTTTTTATATATAAAAAAAGAAGAAGCTACTCAAATTAAAAGTTTGAGACCCTTAAGCCTGCTAATGAGTGATTACAAAATGTTAGCCAAAATCATAAGTAGTACACTAACAGCAGTAGCGGATACGCTACAGTACTATGAGAAACCCAGACATGTTCCATCCCAGGAAGAAATATAACACAAAACTGAATATATATTAGGGAAACAGTGGAGTGAGGGCAGAAAGATTCAACACAAGGATATATATACTCTCTTTAGATCAGGAAACTGCCTTTGACTCAGTATATCATGAACATCTACAGACAGTTTTGAAACATTATGGTATACCTGAACAATTTATTAACATGATCAAAACTGTATACAGGGAAGCACAAATATTACCTCTAATATACGGGCACTTACAGTGGTGTGAAAAAGTATTTGCCCCCTTCCTGATTTTCTCTATTATTGCATATTTGTCACACTGGATGTTTTCAGGTCTTTAGACAAAATGTAATATTAGATAAAGGGA
This sequence comes from Neoceratodus forsteri, assembly GCA_016271365.2. Taxonomy (NCBI): domain Eukaryota; kingdom Metazoa; phylum Chordata; order Ceratodontiformes; family Ceratodontidae; genus Neoceratodus; species Neoceratodus forsteri. The sequence goes on from JADMNL010000026.1 coordinate 266,305,415, forward strand.
ACCTGAGTGAACAAATAACACTTGTTTTTTTTTTTTATTTCACTTATTTAATGAAAAAAAGTTAACCAACACCAATTGGCACTGTGTGAAAAAGTAATTGCCCCCCTTACAGTTAATAACTGGTTACGCCACATTTAGCTGCAATGACTGCAACCAAACACTTCCTATAATTCAATATCAGTCTTTCACATCACTGTGGAGGAATTTTAACCCACTCTTCCTCGCAGAACTGCTTTAATTCAGTAACATTTGGTAGGTTTTCGAGCATGAACTGCTCATTTCAGGTCCTGCCACAGCATCTCTATTGGGTTTAAGTCTGGACTTTGACTAGGCCACTCCAAAACTTTAATTTTACTTCTTTAGCCATTCTGATGTGGACTTGCTTTTTGTGTTTTGGATCATTGTCTTGCTGCATGACCCAACTATGCTTCAGCTTCAGCTGACGGAAGGATGACTGGACATTCTCCTTAAGAATTTTCTGGTACAGAGCAGAATTCATGGTTCCTTTAATTATGGCAAGTCGTCCAGGTCCTTAGGCAGCAGCATCCCCACACCATCACACTACCACCACCATGTTTGACTGTTGGTATGGTGTTCTTACTGTGGAATGCTGTGTTTGCTTTACGTGAGACATTATGGGATCCATGTTGTCCAAAAGTTCCACTTTGGACTCATCTGTCCATAGAACATTTTCCCAAAAGGCCTGTGGATCATCCAGGTGCTTCTTGGCAAATGAGAGACGAGCATTTATGTTCTTCTTGGTTAGCAGTGGTTTCCGCCTAGCTACTCTCACATGAAGCCCATTTTGCCCAGTCTCTTTCTGATTGTGGAGTCATGAACACTGACCTTAGCTGAGGCAAGAGAAGCCTGCAGTTCTTTGGATGTTGTTTTAGGATCCTTTGAGACTTCTTGGATGATTTTACACTGCGCCCTTGGAGTAATTTTGGCAGGCCGCCCACTCCTGGGAAGGTTCATTACTGTTCCAAGTGTTCTCCATTTGGAGATTATGGCTCTCACTGTGGTTCAATGGAGTCCCAGAGCCTTAGAAATAGCTTTGTAACCCTTTCCAGACTGATAGAGGGCAACAAAATGTTTTCTGATCTTTTCAGGAACTTCCTTTGATCATGGCATAATGTGCTTGTTGAATCTTTGTGCTGGCAATGTGACTCTGATGGTAAGGGCCAAAATAAGTGAGGTTTATATTGAGCAGGGCTGGCTGTAATCAAGCCTGGCTGTGTTCAATCAGCTGACTCTAATTATCCCTTTAATTGGGTTGATTTAACTAGGGGCAATTACTTTTTACACAGTTCCAGTTGGTGTTGGTTAACTTTTCATTAAATAAATGAAATAAGTAAAAAAAAAAAGTATTATTTGTCCACTCAGGTTCCCTTTATCTAATATTATATTTTGTCTGAAGACCTGAAAACATCCAGTGTGACAAATATGCAATAATAGAGAAAATCAGGAAGGGGGCAAATACTTTTTCACGCCACTGTAGGAATACCCTGTAAATATTGTTTAGTGGGTAATGGTTCTCTTCTAGGTTCTTCGGCCCCCAATCTAGGCTTTAAAATTCAAGAAAAAATATAGGAAATGTTGGGGGGCCCTTTGAAGTACTCACTCTTTGCACAAGTTATTGTTCTTCAATCTTTCTTTTTATTTCTCATCTCCCTATGTTTTACTTGACTTGGAACTTGTTCACAGGGTTTATTCTTTGTTACACATCTGTAAATACATATATTTTATGTCAATAATCGGCATTTTTGTTAATATGATATTGTTTTATATATGTTACATTTTTTATTCTTTGGTGTATACACATACCATTCAATAAAGATTATTGCTTGTGCACCCTTGTATATATTCTTCATTTTTCACATGGTTAATTTATTTGTACTTGTTTAGATCCTAAGTTGCATCCTAAAAAGACATACACAGTATGTTAGTGAACACAGCGCTGCTAACAAGTTGGAACAGGGTTTAACTACTGCCTGTAAGGCTTGTTCCCCATATTTCTTGGGTTGCAGCATACCTTATATATTACTTAAAACTTCTTGTTTTTCATGTAAAGAATTATTTTGGGCCTGTAATGACAAACATAATTTTTTGTAAAACTTTGCTGTTATTATGTTGTTTAATATTAGAATGTGGCCACTTGTGGCTTCTTATTACTTATTTTGTTAACAGCACACCTTAAAGGAGAACCATTTTTTAGTGAAATGACATATGAAATACTAACATATGGTAACTTCCCTAGAAAAATGGGAAAAATGGAACACAAACACAACATATGTGCTTTTAGTCACCTTTAAATGGGCTATTTGGCAAGCAAGGTGCCAAAGACAATTACAAGGGAGAACAATGACCTTAATGGACTTGATCTTCAGAATCCAATATGAACTGGATAAAATCTATGCATATGAAAATAAATAGATGGGGCATGAACTATGCAAGAGCTTGTGGGCAAACATTGGATGGGTAGGATAATAAACAAGGGTAGAAAATACACTTGTATGATCTCTGTAACAAAGATCAAGTTTGCTTGAAATGTTCTAAGCTGTATTTTTTTTTTTTTGGCAAGCTAATAAAAATTTCCCTACTACTTTTCAAGAAGTTCCATGGGATCTTTAACATCCACCTGAGCTACCACTGGAACAGGCACATGGGGCCTCAGTTTAATGTCTCATCCAAAAGACAGCACCTCAGGAGTGCATCACCCCCCTCATGCTGCACTACAGTGTCAGTATTGAGATTTAACCCAAGTGCCTGGTGTGGAGGATGGAACCCACAGTCTTCTGATCTCCCAGCCTCAGAGATGAATGTGCTACCTGCTGAGCCACTGACACAATAACCACATTGAAGCTGAGGCCTGGAGAAAACACTTAAAAATTATTGTATGGGAAGAAGGCAGTTATTTTTGGAGTATTGGCAGGTCATTATATAGCCAAAACATGGTCAAAACCAGACACACAAATAATCTTTGAATTAGAGTAAGCATTGGATTCATTTCATAGTCACAAGGCTCCCGATCAGGATAGAAACATATAAACACAGAAACACAGACTTTGACAGCAGATAAGGACCACTTGGCCCACCTAGTCTGCCCATTCCCTATGAATTGGATAAGCTCAGATTCTAGTTAACCAACAGCATACTTCCTCCTACCCTTCACTATAATTGCTTTATGTCTGTCCCATGCATTCTTGAATTCCCTCACTGTTTTTGACCCCATGACCTCCTCAGGAAGGTGGTTCCAGGTGTCCATCACCCTCTCTATGAAAAAATACTTTCTAATGTTGCCCCAAGCCATTCCCCTTCTATCCTCAATCTGTGCCCCCTTGTTCTTGCACATCCCTTTCTCTCAAAGATGCTCCCATCTTGGACTTTGTTGATTCCCTTGAGGTACTTGAATGTTTCTATCATGTCCCCCTCTCCCTCTTTTCCGCAAGGGTATACATATTAAACTCTATCAGTCTCTCCTCATATGGCTTCTGTTGCTGATCCTTCACCATTTTAGTTGCCCTCCTCTGAATCACCTCCATCCTGCCTATGTCCATATAGAGATGGGTTCTCCAGAACTGCACACAGTACTCTAAATGGGGTCTCACCAACTGTCTGTACAGAGGGATAATGACTTCTTGTTTTCTATTGGTGATGCCTCACCCTATACATCCCAGTATCCCTCCAGCCATCCTTACTGCCTTCTCACATTGTTTGCCTACCTTAAGGTCATCTGATATGACTACCCCGAGGTCCCTTTCCATTTTTGTTGTTGTCAGTGCCTCTCCCCATTGTGTACTTTTCCCCTGGGTGTTTGTTTCTCAGATGCATCACTTTGCACTTTTTTGCATTGAATCTAAGCTGCCATATTTTTGACCATTCCTCCAACCTTGCCATATCCCTTCTCATCCTTTCCATCCCTCCTTGTGTATCAACCCTGTTGCAGATTTTTGTATCATCTGCAAAGAGGCATACTTTTCCTTCCAGCCCCTCTGCAATGTCTCCTATAAAGACATTAAAGAGGACCGGTCCCAATACTGAGCCCTGCGGTGCCCCACTAGTAACCACCCTTTCTTCAGAGTGTACTCCATTTACTATTACTCTCTGTGTCCTGTTGGTTAGCCAGTTGTTACCCAGGCTATCACCCTGGGACCCACTCCCAGGGTGGCTAACTTGTTTATTAATCTTTTGTGTGGAACTGTGTCAAATGCCTTGCTAAAATCTAGGTAGGCCATTTGTATAGCCCCTCCATGGTCTACTACTTTGGTCACCCAGTCAAAGAAATCATTGGATTTGTCTGACATGATAGCCCCACTGTGAATCCCTGCTGCTTTGGGTCCTGTGCCCTGCTGACCTCTAGGTACTCAATAATTCTCTGTTTCAGAAGTGATTCCATTATTTTTCCTACCACTGAGACTAAACTAACAGGTCTATAGTTCCCTGCCTCTGCTTTGCTCCCACCTTTGTGACGAGGAATCACATCTGCCCTCCTCTAATCCTCAGGTACCACAATGTCTTCCCATGATTTAAGTGCCTATAGTTGTAACAGGGAAAGTTAGGCCCCTCTGGATACTTTTCCTGTTAAAACTTTTTAATTACATCTGGACAAGCGGAAAGGTGCCAAACAGTTGGAAGTTCAACATAATTGTACTAATCCATAAAAAGGGAGAGAGAAATTACCCCAAATATTATACAGCAGTAAGTTTATTTGATAGTACAAAATATTTACAAGAATACTTAATAATAGAATAGTAGACTGGGTGAATAACAATGGCATATTAGATGAGGCTCGAGCAGGTTCCAAAGCCAGTAATGCCACAGCAGATCAATGCTTTACTTTGCACATCTGGTTTATAAATACATAACAATCAAAAGACAAAAATCATACTATACCTTCATAGATACAAAGTCTGCATGTAATAGAGTTAATAGAGGAATGTTATGGGATAGATTAGGGGAAAAAGGGATGGACTACTCATTACTGAAAATAATCAAAGTACTGCATCAAATAATGATATGGGCATCAGATACAACAACAGAAGGGACTTTAGTAATCGGTTTGAATCCAATATTGGAGTCAAGCGGGGATGTATATTATCACCAATATAATTTAACATTGTTTGACACTGTGCTTAGAACTTTATATAATCCTGAATTTCATACGCCCAAGTTAGGGGTTAGGTTATGCCCATAATTGGCATATGCAGATGGTGTTTTTCTGTTATCAAACAGTTTTCTGGGTATGATGAGAATGTTAGAAAAGTTTCAATTTGAATGTGATCAGACAGATCTGCAGGTGACCTACAATAAAACTAAAGTATTAGTACTTGGAGAAAACAACATAAAATATAAATATATAATAAATAAGAATGAATTAGAAGTGGTAAGGGAATGTTGCTATCTGGGCATAACCTTCTGTCAGGAAGGAACATGGAGTAAACATATGAAAGAAGTGGAAAACAAGACTAAAGTTCATCCCAATAATAAACATGTTTACATATAAATACGGAGGTAAATCAGTGCAGGAATATATAAAAGTTATAAATGCCAAGATTAGAAGTCAGCTACTATAATTAACAGAGATATGGAGTATCCAGGCTAAGATAAACATCAAGCCATGTTTAACAAAATTCTTGAAAAGATTGCTGGGGCTTCCAGGGAGCGCTCCATCAGCCTTGCTTAGGGCAGGATTATGGAAGGTACCCACTGAGTGCCAAATTACCCAAAAAGTAATAACTTACTGGCTCAAAGTATTTAATATGAGAAAACATATACTAGCAGGGATTTGTTTAGAGGAAGCAATAACTTATATGAATCAGAAGATCTTGTTCACAAGCACTTGCAGTATACTGTATAGTGAAAAGAATCATTAAACCCCATGGGTCATTGTCATGTATAACAGATAGTCTTAGATACCCCCTGGAACAAATAACATCAAAGATGAAAATAGGGTAAGGGATGTTTGTGTCCAGAAACAGCTGGAAATACGTAAACAATGCAAGGTATGTAATCGGTTACAGAAAAACAAAAGAGATCATAAAATGCAATGATAGCTGCAGATTTTCACTAATCCTAATCTTAGGCAATTATTCACATGATTTAGATTTCAATATTTTATGAGCCAGTGGAAATTGAATCAATATAATAAACCTTTTATTTATTTCATTTTTGTTAACTGGGTAGGTTTTGTAGCCACAATGCGACTATTTTCAGGTGCAACATGGGAGGTTACAAACAATAAGACATTTGTTTTACTGATCAGGGAAAATAAAAAATGTGACAAGTTTCTCAAGAGCTAACACATTTTACAGGTGATAAGAGAACAAGCATGTACACAAAAATCAAGAGAAAAATACAGTCAGTCAATGAGCACATGCAATTCAGATGCATGTAGGCATAAAATGTAAATTCATATGGCTGTAGTGAAAAATATTTCATACATTGCAGTCTAACAAAAGTGCCACAGTGGGGTTAAGTAGTTTAAGATTAAGAGAGAGCAAGTAGCAAAGTGGGGTAGTGGGTGATCCAAGGGGGCTTAAAGCAGGCAAAAAGTGGGGTAGTGGGTGATCTAAGGGGGGTTAAAGCAGGTACATGGGGTATGATTTATGAGATAGGTATGATGCGATCTTTTGAAGGCAGCATGAGTGGGTGCAGAGAGAACTTCAACAGGAAGGAGTTCCAGTATTTAGGTGCCATGTTTGAGAAAGCTAGGGTTCCTTTCTGTGTTCTACACCTTGGGGTGCAGAGAAGTGACAGTTCATTAGAGCGAAGGCCATAGAAGGAGTACTGTGGCATCAACATGGAGGCTAGGGAGGAGGGTAGGTTGGATCTAATAATGTTGTCAAGCAGAGACTCAAAGGCAATATGTCCATGGGCTGATGGGGAGGGCCATCTTAGATCAGCATATAGCAAGCAGTGGTGCTTTAGTCAAGAGGAGGCCAAGGCATAGCAGCAAATGTTATTGTATGTGGTGTCCCATTTTCATAGGGTGCTTTTTGAGGTATTTATATAAGTATCTGAGCCATATGCCAGAGGTGGAAGGAGGATGCACCTAGTTATGGAGAGCCTGGCTGAGGGAGTGAGCATTCAACTGGTCTTGTAGGCAACCCCAAGTTTCATGTTTATTGTCTTGCATGTGACCGCAATGTGCTTGTCAAAGCTGAGAGCTTCCTTTAGCAATACACCTAGATATCTATTGTGAATCCATTGTGGTTCCTGTCTATAAGAGTGGTGATAGATTCAATGTGTCTAATTATAGGCCTAGTTCCCTGTTGTCTGAGATTAGTAAATTGCTGGAGAAGTGTATTCACCAGCAGTTACAGGTATATTTTCAAGAACAAAATAAACTTCTTGATCAACAGCATGGATTTAGAGCTGGCCAATCCACCACGATGGCACTGGCTGGGTTCACAGATGCTGTACTGGTGGCAGCAGAGGAGGGCAAGGTCACCGGTGCAGTCTTCGTGGACCTGGCCAGTGCCTTCAATATGGTGGACCACAATATCCTGTTAAATAAATAAATACAACTAGGAATTAGGGATGTCCAATTAAAGTGGTTTTCAAGTTATTTGTTAAAGCGTAGCTAAAGAACTAAAGTTAATAGCCATATGTCTCAGTCTAGAGAGATAATGGCAGGTGTTCCTCAAGGACCAGTACTAGGTCCTTTTTTATTTTCAATTTGTATTAATGATTTACCTTTTTGTTTTCACTAGTAACAACAGTTTACTGCATGCAGATGATACTGTGTTCTGGGTATCAGGGACAAACAGTTACGAAATTCAGGATTCCCTTCAAAAGCAATATGATGTTTTTGCTAATTGGATTTGGTTAAATAAATTAGTTATTAATGACATTAAAACAAATGTTATGATGTTCGGTTCTTCTAAAAGACTTCAGAACTTTGACCCTATTCATATAGTAGGATTTGGTGGTGATCCTCTCCCTTTGGTTACTATGGTTAAATATCTAAGTTTATACCTGGATTCAAACCTTAGTATTGGTCCTCACTTAGAGAAGTTTGGTGCAAAAATCCATCAGAAACTTGGTTTTCTTTATGGAAATATTACATTTTTGACTGAAGAGGCTTGTTATACTACAGCCAAACAGGTTTTTTTTTCCAACATTAGAGTATGGAAGTATTACTTTTGCACATTGTAATCAGTTGTTTGAGTCAAAATTTAAAGTTTTGTATAATAATATTTGTAGATTTGCCTTGCATGCCCCATTCAGAACTTATCACTGTCAGCTTTAGTTGGATCTTGGTGTACTTTCTCCAATTAATCATTTGAAATGTATGATAGTAAATGTTGTTTTTCAGGTAAAATGTTTAGGAGATCCTTTGTCTTTATCTAAATTAATTGTAGCAAAAGTTCATGGTAGGGGTACAAGACAAAATTGTTTAAATCAATGTTATTCATGTTTACAGGTTACAAATGAGTAGGAAAGCATTTTTCTGGTATTCACTTTCATTTTTAAATGAATTTGGAGAATTGATTCAAAAAGCACATTCAGAATCTCATTTTAAACATTTATTGTTGAAGAAATTATATTGTGATACTGTTTGCAACTGTGATTAATTTTTGTATTTTGTGTAAATGTAATTTTGTATCGTAATATTGTATGTTGTATGTCAGGTGTGGCTGAAAAAGAGCTGTGCCCAGTCCACTTCCTGGTTAAAAATAAAACGAACAAACAAATAAAAGAGGTTACTGTTGTGAGGGGTGAGTCATCAGCACAGGAGACATTATAGAGGGTGCAGTTTAATCTGAGTTTGACAAATAACCCAAAGAGCATACCCTGTGTTTTGTTGATGTTTAGAACAAGCCTGTATTTGTGGATCAATTCTTGGATGGAGATAAACATAGAGGTGAGGCAACTGTTTATAACAAGTATATCTGCTGATGAGGTATATAGTGCAAGATCATCAGCATATAGAATTGTTTGGTACGATAGCGAATTGTGGGATATGCTGTTTATGAAGACTGAGAAGAGAAGAGGTCCCAAGATATATCCTTGAGGAACACCAACATTTATGGGAGCAGAGTCAGATATGGCAGAGTTAAATTTTACTTGTTGGCATCTGTTTGTTAGGTAGCTGTGGAACCATTTGATGGATTGTGAAGAGAAACCAAGAGCCGAAAGGCAGGCAAGCAGTACAGTGTGATCCACCAGATTAAGTGCCTTAGAGAGGTCTATCAACACTACCCCAATCATAAATCCTTGATCCATTGAAGTCAGTATATCGTTTATGAGTTTTAGCAGTGCAGTGGAAGTTCCATGACCTTTTTTTATTTATTTTTTAGATCATCGGTTTACAGACCTTTGCGTCAAAGAATCATTTACAAAGGCACCTCATCAAGAAAGCAATACATCACAACAAACAAAACAGTACAGTACAGTACATAATGCTTAGATTAAAAAGCAACCAGTGTGTTACAGGAATTCACTGGTGGTACAAGCTTGGTAATAGGTAGATCACAGTAGTCATAATATAGGTACACGAGTACCACGTCAGGTAGCAACCAGAGATATTTTATTACATTAGTCAGCAGATGTTGCCTGAGACCCCAGGCATATACAGCAAAAGTAGACAGGGAAAACCCAGCCTAGAGGTGAGGGTAAGGGGCAGGTGGGAGATTATGTGCAGTTGCAGCAGTGAGCGCTTGTCAGATGGCTTCTAAGGGAGACCTTGAAAGGACCAAACTTAGTGGAGTCAGCTATGTTGGCTGGGAGGGAACTGAAACAGGAGGGAGCCCAATAGCAAAAGTATCTGTGGTCCACAGAGGTCCTTACCTTGTGGAAAATAAGAGAGGTTTTGACAGTGCTGTGCTTGGAAACTGAGGGGGAGGCATGCTGCAGGGAGGTGGTGACCCCAGGGGAGAGCCCTAGCAGGGTCTTTTTTACAAGAAGACAGGTTTGGAAGTGGAGTCTTTCTTCAAGGTTGAGCAAGTTGGAGCTGGAGTACAGCAGGCATGTATGGGTATGCCTAGGGGCTTCCAGCATTAGCCTGCAGGCCTTGTTTATAGAGAGCTAGATTCTTGCAAGTGCAGTGTTGTTGGCTACAGCATAGATGGGCAGTCCATAGTCAATTAGTGACAGGACAGACGAGATGATTGCCAATCTAAGGGCCTCCTGTGGTAGACAGTCTCTATGGTGGTATAACAGTCCAATCCTGACATTGGTGGCAGCAGAAAGGGCATTGATATGGGAATGGAAGGAGAGTGCCAAATCAAAGGCAATGCCCAGATACTTGTAGGAGGAAACCTGCTCAATGGGGTTTAGTGTACTAGGCAGTATCATGAGAGGGGTACCACTGGCTTTGCTTTGGCAACGTGAGAAGAGCATAGATTTGGTCTTTTTTAGGTTCAGGACTAGCCTTTGTGATGTTAACCAATGCTCAGCTCTATCAAAAGCTTGTTGGAGGGTGGCCTGGAGTGTGTTGGGGTTGGGGTCAGAGGCGAAGAGCACAGTGTCATCCATGTAGAGTAGGATCTTACTTGGGCAGGCCTAGGGGAGGGAGTTGAGGTAGAGACTGAAGAGGAGAAGGCCTAAAATGGAGCCCTGGGGAACCCCCAGAGTGGACAGGTCGCGTGTCAGATAGGGTGCAATTGATTTTTACACACTGAGTTCTGGCAGAGAGGTAAATGGTGAACCATGCAAGGGTGCTGGGGGAGAAACCAAGGCATCTGAGGGAGTCAAGCAGGAGGGGATGGCAAACCATGTCAAAGGCCTTGAAGAGGTCAATGAACACTGCACCGGCAGGACTTCTGGTATCAAGAGCAGAGTGCAAGAAGTTGGAGAATTCAAGTAACATGGTTGTGGTGCTGTGACCTGCACAAGGGCCATGCTGTTCAGGGTACAGGATCATGTGCATGGCCAGGTATTCGGCAAGCTGGTTGGCAACTACTTTTTCAAGGGCCTTACAGAGTGAGGGGAGGATGAAGATAGGTCGATAGTTACCCGGGGTCACTCAATTGCTGCTCTTTAGGATGGGAGTGATGATGGCAGTTTTCCATGTGCTAAGGAACTGCCCCAGATGCAGAGAGTGATTCAGCAGCTCGGTAAGTGGGACCAGGATAGCATCCAATGTCAGATGAAGTAGCCCAGTGTCCAGTAGGTCGGTGCCGGGATTGTTACTACTAATGGCTTTTTGCAGAAGGTGTCTAGCCTCTAGAGGGGAGATGGTATGTAGACAGAAAGGAGGTCTCTGGAGAGTGGGCAGGGATGTTACTGGATGGGGTCAAAGAAGTTACTGGGCAGGACTGAACTCAGGTCTGAGAAAGTGTGGTTTAGGCAGTCTGCAGTGCCAAGGGGGTCAGAGCAGACAGTTCCATTAAAGGAGAGTTGAGGGGGAGATGGGGAGTGGGATTTCCTATTCAGCTCTTTTACATTATCCCAAAAGTTCCTAGCTGACCCCCAGGAGGAGACAAGAGGAGATGGGTAGTACTGGGCTTTGGCCTGTCGAATGGCCCAAGTACACTTATTGCACTCGGCGTTGTAGGCTTGCCTATCAGCTGGCTTGCCAGATTCTATGGCAATGTGCCATAGTTGTCTCTCATTTTAAGTTTGTAAAGGAGAGATGGGGTAACCCAGGGTGTTCTTTTCTTTTTGGTGCGATTTCTAGCAAAGGGGCATAGAGCACACAGGCAGTATTAAAAGTATGAGTGAAACAATCCAGTGCCTCATCTATGGATGGTTCAAGCCTGCTTGGGGACCAATCCAGTTGTGAGAGGTACAATTTAAGGTGATGCAGGCTGCCTGGGAGTAGGCGACTTCGCTGGGTGGTTAGTGGTGCAGGTTTGATGTTGGTAGCGGACCAAGAGAACATGACCGGGGAGAGGTCATTTAATGAGTTGGGAAGTACACTGATATCGAGCACTCTCCTTGGGCAGTTGGTAATGGTGATGTCCAGAAGAGTGCTGTACCAGTAGAGGGGTTGAATCCAGTTGGGGTGGTGACAAGCTGAGACATGTCAAGGGTGGCAAAGATATCTCTGGTTTGGGAGGCTGTGGCAGATAGCCAGTTGATATTCAGGTCATCAACAATTATCTGAGCCATTTGGGGTGGTAGGCCAGAGAGGTAGTCAGCAAGCGCCTGAATGGTGAGGACTTGCTTTCTGGGGGGGATATAGGCAGTGGTGAGAAAGAGTGAGCCCTCACCAGGGTTGGGGGAGATTTTTAGCATGAGGGCTTGTGTCCTGTTATCAAGCTTGGGTGGTGGAAGTGCATGTCCAAGGGGAGAGTCACACATGTACACAGCACAACCACCTCCATGCTTACCCACCTGATCTTCCCTGAAAAGGATGTAACCAGAGAGGGAGACAAAGGAGTCAGGGGTGGATTTGGATAACCAGGTTTCAATGAGTGCGACAATGTCTGGTTGGTGCTGAGTAACCCAGCATTGGAATGCAGCAGCCTTCTTAAGGAGGCTGCAAATATTCATGGAAGCTATGCAGCATCCTTGAGCCTGGGCAGGCTTGTTCATAAGGTTGAGCAAGGGGCCAGCGTTTGGATGAATGTTATCTGATAGAAGCAACAGGAGGGTGATTAGGCACACCAAAGCATGGTAGTGATTGTGGCATCTCCCTTTGCGATTGGATATGGGGCCGGGTGCTAGGGTGCAAGGGGTGGGTAGAGTATGAAGGGTGGGAAAGGCATAGAGGAGAAGAGACCAAGGTATGAGTGGGAAGTAAGAGGTAGCAGGGGTGGAAGCGTGTGGGGGGGTACCGATGGGGGGAGGTGGTCGAGCATTGGGGGGATCTGGTAGAGGTGTTGTAGATAAGAGGGAGATACTATGGGTAGAGGGTGATGGTTCTAAGTGAGGTAGGGCTGGTGTAGGAAGTAGGAGGAGGACCATAGTCAGTGTCAATGCACTTGATCCCGGATGCATTGAGGACGATAAGTTAAATTTGAACACGAGAGAGGATCACCCCTTTAAGAAGTTAAAGGAAGGAGAGCCCCTTTAAGGAGTTGCAGTAATTGTAATTTTCAGAAACCACGCTCGGTAGGCGATAACAGATCATGTTTTGAGAGATACTCCATAACCTGGGTGGCCAATATTTTCTCTAAGATCTTATTTAGCAATGATAGAATGGTTATAAGCCTATAATTTGCAATGTCCTTTTTGTCCCCCTTCTTGAAAATAGGGGTGACTTTGGCAATTTTCCAGATGTCTGGAACATGTCCATGACAGACAGACACGGTAAAGATTTTGGCTAGGGGAGCAGCAATGAGAGGAGTTGCTAGTTTCAGTGGTTTAGGTTCAAGACAATCAGAGCCAATGCTGGTGTTGTCTGAGACTGATCTGAGATGTTTTAGAACTAGAGCCTTGGATATGCCCCTAAAATAGAAGGGTGGATGTTTTGACATATTTGTTCTAGTAAAAGGTGGCGAGGTTTAATTAGATGAAACAGAGGCTGTGTATTTTTGATAGGCCAGAAAAGAGTTTATTAAAGGAGTTTGCAATAGTTTGAGGGTCATTGCAATGGACTCCATCAAGAACCATGACATTATTATGGTGAGATTTGTTTGTCCCCAGGAAGGATTTCACATGAGCCCAGAATTTCTTGGGGTCACCAGCAGCTTTGTCCAGTAGGCCTTTACAATATGAGCTCTGTTCTTGCTGGGTTTTTTTTATACTGAATTCACTGTGCTCTGAAAGTATCATAGTCAGCTTGATGACCTGTGGTTTTTAAAGTGGCTCCAGCTCTTGTCACATGATCATATGGAGGAAAGAAGATCCTTGCTTAACCACCTGGTCTGCCTAACCCGAACATGCCTAGTACATTTAGGTGTGTGTATGTCCTGGAGGGACAGAAAGGTTTTAATTATGCAATCAAGGGCAGTCTCAGCATCCAGGGCATGGAAAACAGGGGCCATTTAGTAAAAAAGAATGTGCACACGGACAAGGTGGTGCTAGAGGAACTACAGTTAAAACAGAGAACTAGAGTTTCAAGCACACACCAAGCCCATAAAAAGGATGCCACCACAAAAATAGAGTACAACTTACATTTTATTGTGTAAAAACACCACACCTGACATGTTTCGGAGCAGAAAAACTCCTTTCTCAAAGGCTAGTGAAAACCAAGCAAAGACACTTCTTATACAATGTAATGCAAATCATGTGATGCCCATCTAACTAAATGACTACTCACACCTGTATGATATTAAGGTTACTATTATACACAAAGATAACAAACAAACATGCAGACATTACATTTTAAATAGTCCACTTGAATAAAAAATCTTCCAGTATATAGAAAGCTATGCAGCAACAACTTATAAAAACAATTCAGATGGATTCATGTACAACCATAGTTATATATATTCTAGACATAAATTATTCTACACTTCAGGTGGCCATTAGAAAGCTTGATCATGTCCTGTTAAACCTATCTATTTACAAAAACAAACACAGGATCATGGGCTACATGGTAGAAGAGAAATAGAAAAAGGAGGGGGGGGGAGAAGTACAAAAAAATCACCTCAATCTATTACTCCTATTTTTATGTTGGCTTGCCGCGCTTGCGCGGCAGTCAACATATTGGGAGAGTGCAGCTTTGGGGGCGCGGCTGCTGTTGGGAAAATCCAGAGCACGCATCAGTAGGTCCGTCCCTCATTCCCCAATAAGCCAGCATGCTAACGCCGACACCAACATTATGTAAAGTGGACAAAACTTCTAAACAAAGTGCCGCTGCAATCAGAGACAAGCTCGTCATGCAGCGTCACTTTGTTTAGAAGTTATGTGCACTTTACTATGTGCCGTCCCCCCCAGCACAGGGTGCCACACTGGGAGCCCACCCCAGCATGGCAACTGATGCCATGGCTGACGGCGGTGCCCAATCCCCCGTCGGCTCCACTTTCCTCCCCCCTCGAGTACAGGGTGCCACGCTGGGAGCCCACCCCAGCGTGGCAACTGACGCCATGGCCTACGGGGTGCCCAATCCCCCGTCGGCTCCATGCCCCCCCAGCCATCCTTCTGCCATGCTGGGAGCTCACCCCAGTGTGGCAAACATCCGCTCATCTTTTTTTTTAAACCTGCAAATTAAAAACGGTCCCATGGTGCTTCTCCTGCCCCTCCTACAACCTGCACCTCACCCACTGTGCACTCCTGTCTCCCCACACTCCCTCCTCACCCATACTTACATCTGGAGTCCGGTGCGACGATCTTCGGTGGACCGGGAACAAGTCTGCACTCTTCAAAGCCGACTGCGAACTGAGGAAATGCCAGTAAGCTGTATAATGGGTTAGATAGGGTTTTTTCAACTTTGTTACATATCTCAGGCATTTTGGGGAATTTTTGCACCAAATGTTCAACATGGAGTTTTTGGGGCCCCTCCTCATGAATTCTGTCACTGTCATGGCGTTTATCAGCCTCTAAAGGTGATTTCACAGTCACTGTGTGAAATCACCGTTCGGGGCCCATTAAAGAATGACAGTGGCGGTGTTCATGAGGTGCCCTCTTAAAAAGCCTAAGTTCCAAATTTGGTGGAAAAAATCCAACAAATGCCTGTTTTACGAGTGTGCTGCACAGTTGCTACGCAGGCTCGTAACTTCATGCATTCACAATATTTTACTGCTGGATTTTCAGCATTGTCATTTTTGTACACCTCCTTGTGAACAGTACAGCTGTCATCTTCCACATCCTGCCCAAAATGTGTTTCCGCACTTCCAGCACACAATAGCGCAGTCGCTGTGGGAAATCAGTGTTTGGGCCAGATTATGAAAATGACAGTGACACAGATCATGAGCAGAGGACCTAAAATGCCTATGTTGAAAATTTTGTGATGATACTCCATAAAATAACTGTGTTATGAGCATGCGTTGGCAGATTGCACGCACACTCGTACCGTCGTGCATTTGTGATATTTTCAGTCTGGATTTTCACCATTGCCATTTTTCCAACGCCTCTTGATGAACAGTACAGCTGTCATTTGACATATCATGCCCAAAATGTGTTTTCGCACTTCCGGCGCAGAATAGCATGGTCGCTGAGCGAAATCACTTCTTGGGACACTTTGAGGAAATAACAGTGACACTGTACATGAGCAGAGGTGCTAAAATGCCTATGTTGAAAATTTGGTGCCGAACGCCCATAAAATAGCAGTGTTGCAAGCGTGCATTGCATATTTCCCACACACCCTAGTAGCTTCGAAAATTTGGTATATTTACATGCCACATTTTCAACACTGGCATTTTTACACCTCCTTATGAACTGTGCAGCTGTCATTTCTCACATCCTGCCTGACATGTTTTCCCGCACTGCACTACCAAACACCCAAAGGGACACCCTAATGCTTGTCACTTTCTGCAGGGTGGCGGTGGGTTGGCATCAGTTCAATACTTCACTGCCATTCTTATGATGCATCTGTCTAACTCCTGCACTACCAATGCCAATTCCAGCAAGCCAACGTTTGGCATTGACAAATGCTTGTTATAAACAAAAGCAAACATTTTTTGAAATTATTTTCAAAAGGAGGATTTTAACTCAATCTCTCTCCCTTATAGAGCATGAAACAAATACATAGGGATGATAAAAGTAACAGACAAGCCCCCCATCCATAAATATATGGGGGGGTTCTTTTCAAAACCCCTCTATCCTTCTACACATCTGCACAAACATTTTGCAAATCATCTACCATTTCTGAGGAAAGGGCATATATCTAAATGTGTGTTCAGCCCTGGGTATTTATTTGCTTTTAGTGTAAGGATCCAAAAATGTTCTCTAATAAGTAAGAGGTTTTCAAAATTTCCCCCTCTCAGGTTTTGATTCACTTTATCCACAGCTATAAGTTAGAAAAATGTTACTGCAGTTCTGTGGCTTTCACACATGCAGGGCTGTTGCATAGGTAGGATCTCCTCTTCGCACTGCTCTGACGTGTTCCCCACTCTGTCTTTAAATTTCTGTTTGGTTTTCCTACATAGTAAGAACTACAGGTACAGATGGCTACATAAATTATATCTTCTGCATCACATGTGGTACATTGTTTAATATCGTAAGTATGATTAACACCACTACTGAATAAAATTTTCTGTTCTATATATTTACACATCACACATCGTTACATTTGAAATGGCCATTAGGCTTTTGCAGCCATGTATTGCTCTATCTACAAAGTGAATTTGCACTAAGATATCTCTAAGGACAGGTGCTCTCCTGTAACACAACTGAGGTGGAGTTTCACATAGCTCTCTTAAATTAGATTCTATCGTTAGCACATGCTAATGTCATTTTAAAATCTCTTCAAATTCCTTTGCCTGTGCTGAATACATAGTTGTATGGTTAAATTTAGGTATTGTGTGAACAGGATCACTTTTTTCTTTCAATAGATCTGTCCTCTCTGTGACTTCTGTTATAAGTCTAGCTTGTTCTATTGTGTGGCTATCATAGCCTCTTTGTGTTAACCTAGCTGTCAATTCATCTACTCCATTCTGATACGACTGTTCAGTAGAACAGTTTCTCTTGGTCGTCAAAAATTGTCCCAGTGGAATATTATTCACTACATGGGACAGATGGCAGCTATTGGCAAGAAACAGGGTATTTCCATCTGTGGGTTTCCTGTAGATATCACTTTGCAGGGTCTCTTTCTCATCTACCGTAATCAATAAATCTAAATATGTAATACTAGTTTTACTACTGGTATATGTGAATTACAAGTGTGAACTTGATTCATGCATGTACTTAACAAATTGTTCAAGTGTGTTAAGGTCACCTTTCCATACAATAAATAAGTCACCTATGTAACATTTCCAAACAACTAAATGATTTTTGAAAGGATTAGCCTGCTCATTCAAGATCTTCTGTTCTTCCCACAAACCTACAAATAAATTTGCCACAGAAGGGGCACATGTCACCCCATGCCCATCCCCTTGGTTTGTAGGTACAGCTCTTTATTAAACAAAAACATTCTGTGTTAGAACAAACTCCAACAATTTAAATAAAAATCTATAGGAGGCGATTCACCAATTCCATCCTATTGAGGTAAAAAGCTGCATCCAATGCCTCTTCATGAGGGACATTGGTATAGAGCGCCTCTATAGCCATTGTCACCAAATACATATCCCCTGTCATTTTGAATTTTGGAATGAGGTTCAACATTTCCTTAGTGTCTTTAAGATATGAAGGTAAAAGGACAACCAAAGGTTTCAAAAAAGAATCTATAAATTTTGGCAAAGATTCTGTAATAGAGCCAGTACCACTCACAATGGGTCGACCCAGGGGATTAATTGAAGTTTTGTGGACCTTCAGTAGTAGATAAAAAGTAGCTCTTACAAGAAAGGTGATTAAGTTCTCCTTAGTAGTTTTATCTATATGTCCTTGTTGGAATGCATTACTCACATACTCATCTATACTGTATTTAAAATCAGGGTCAGATCTTGATTTAGTTTCTTATAAAACTTTTTGTTCCCTAATTGTCGATTCACTTCCTCAACATACTTATCCTTATTGGGGTGTGGCTAGCAGTCAACAGTATTGGTCGTACTCAAGGAGCTACTGCACTCCTCTGAAAATACCTTCTAAGCTACGTTTTTATACAGCTGGAATCTGAACTAACTGACTATAATTCTTGAGACAACCGAGAATTGGAGCTACCTATTGAATTTGGGGACTGTACACAATGGGGAACCCTCGTAAGATGGGACAACAAGATTCAGGCTGAGGGAAACCAGGCAAGAGGCCTGATAGTGCTGACCAACGTGCCCTCACGATGGAAGCGACTGGAGAGAATGAGCCTTCTAACAGTGCTATTTTACAGGCTGTTCAAGCCCTAAACAAATCAATGCAAGCTCTCAATTCAGAAATTGACCTTTTTGACACAAGGGTATCAGACCTGGAAACTAAAGTCACTACAGTTGTAGTGGAGTCATGAATGGCGAAGGAGTCTGCTGACAAAACTTCTGCAGTGACTGCAGAGCTTGTTTCTGAGAACAAAATCCTTCAGCTCCATCTGGAGCACCTTGGAAATGGAGCTCGGTTGGCGCATGTTTGTCTCCTCGGGGTCCCCTAGGGTTATGAAGTGGAAGATTTATGCCATTTTGTCTCCCAGCATCTCTCAACAACTTTGGGTCTCTTGCTTACTAACCTCATCTTTAATGCCTACTGGATTACACCACAGAGGAAAGCTACAGACCAGGACCAACCTCGCACTGTCCTGATTGTTACAGCAGGCCAGCATATAAGGGACAGAATCCTTCAGGCTGCAAGAAACAAGGGCCCTTTACACTTATCGGATGGTTCCAGGATCTTCTACTTTCCAGACCTCAGCCATAGCATGCACCAGAGAAGGAAGGCCTTTGATGCGGTTAGGGGAGCTCAAAATCTCTAGGGTCAATCATTCTTTACTTGTACTCTGAAGCTCAGAATTTCCTACTCAGGTAAAAACTATATTTTTACTGATCCATCAGAAGGAGGCAAGAGACTGGTTAAGATCAAGGAGGACTTTATGCATAATACATTGCACCCTGAAGAGACCGATGAGGGCTGAAGGAAGCTTAAGTGCTGATTTGTACTTTAATAACTCCTCTTGATACTGTTACTTATCAATAAAAGCAGTCTCTAGAAAAGTTCCTCTTTATTCTCTATACATAATTTAACAGTTTTCCAACAGATGTTGTTTTAGTATAAGACTGGTATTTTCAGGGGCGTGCGGACTCTGAGGTTTGCCCCATTTATAGAAATGATTATCAAATGCCGAACTATACATGGACTTTATCTTAAGTCACTGGTTGGCTTCAATGGATCTTGCACCCTGGGACATTTTCAGACTTTAGATGATATTATTTGGTATTTAGTCCATGGCCGTGGCTGTGTGTTTAGCACTTTGTTAAACTTATCTGATACACATGTTGATATCTCAGTAGAACTTCCCACACCTATGCTGTAACCCTGGGTGAGAAGAAACATATACTGATTTATTCACTGTACCTCTAACACTTACTATTACTTAGAACCAAGTAAGATTTTGTATCAGCTTTGATATAAGCAATAAAAATAAAGCATAAAAAAAAAAATACTTGTCCTAATCTAGGAGGACTACAGGACCCCCTTTATCTGCTGCTTTAATGATTAGATTTTTATCAGCTTGCAGGGCATGAATGGCCTCTCTTTCCAACTTACTAATATTGTTCAGGAAGTGAAACATGGGGTTTTCAAAAAAAATTGTTTAAAATCTTGTTCTACTAGATTTCTAAAAACAGTAACAGTGTTACACTGAGGTGCACAAAAAGTGGTGGGATTCTTGAACTCATTAGACTCAAAGACAACATTTTCATAATTTCTGCTGAAAAAGGCTCTCAAATTGAGTTTTCAGCAGTTTAAATCTAGATCAACTAATGTCTGTACCCTGTCCATACATTTTGTTGGAGCAAATCCAAGACCCTTCTTCAATACATGTGTTTCTGCATCAGTCAGAAAATGTACAGATAAATTAACTATTTGATGTATTCTTACCTCCTCCATTGTCTCCTTCCCCTGTAGGGCAGTCTCTGGTGAAATCTCCCTCAATTGTGATTGTAAAAGTCTCTGTGAGTTTGTCTTTCATCGATTTCCTCATCGTGCTCTCTTCTTCTTCTGGGTTTGTAAAAGTCTCTCTGACTGTCCTGCAATCTGGGGCTCCTGCATAACAGTGGGGGAGGAGATGGAGGATTGTAATATGTCCTGGTTGGCTGCAGATCTAAAATATGTCAATCTCTTTCAAAAGGGCTCCCCTAGTGTTCTCTTTGTTCTGATTAGCTCCTTCTGTAGTGTATTCAAAGGACACATTTTTTGTATTTTAAGAATCCCTTTGCGCTTAGTGGATTGTTTCCAATTAAAAATATTTCCCTTCTCCCAGTCGCCCCTGACCCTTATAAATTTTGTGGTTTTCACTTCCTTCAGTTCCCGATCAAGCTTTAGAATACAGGCTTTCAGTTTCTTGTTCCAATCATCAAATTCTCCCACATCTTTGAACTTAAGCACTTCACATTCCTGTTTTTTTTAGTTCCTCTCTTAGTGCAATTTCCTTTTCATTCCCATATTTAACAATCAACCTAATCAATTTCAGGCTTGCATCTAGGAGAATTTCCTCCCATTCTTTCACAAAAGTTTCATTTTCTATCCCGCAAGCAGGATTTTTTAAAAGTCTTTAAAACAGGGGCCCAGTTTATGGCAGATAAGTCTGCTAGGAAGCTTACATGATCCAGACTGGCAAAACCACGGAAGGTGATATAGTGTGGTGATGGTGCCATGATAACTGAGGAGCCCCAGATGCAGAAAACAAAGGACTGGTCACTAATTGAATCAGGTTGAATGCCGAGGCAGTAATATTTCCAGGATGATTTGTGAGAATCCAGTCAATCAGCATTCTGGCAGCCTGGTTTTGAGTCCTCCTGATAGAATCATTAATCATCTGGTGCATACTGTAGCTATGCACTAGGGATACTATGGCGTTATTGTGTTTTCCTTGCCAATTTAGGTTGAGGTCACTGAGAATTAACACTTCATTTTGGCTGGCAGCCAATGTAGCATGTTCGAGAACATCTCTGCAGCCTAATAGACCAACCTTTGGAGGGTTGTAGGAACATATAATGTGCAGTTTCTTAGTGCCAAGGAGAATAAAGGCATGTAGGAATTCACAGGTGGAGTTTACTGAATGCGGCATAAGCAATATATTTAATTTGTTTTTAAAGTATAACGCAACTCCACCTCCCCTCCTACCTAATTGTCTATCAGCATTTAGGAGCGTATTGGCAGGTCTCAAACAGATACAGAACATCAGGATTATGGATTTTGATCCAAGTCTTGAGTTCAGCAAAACTGCAAAGAAGACTTCTGATATTCAATTGATCAATGTGGAGGCCATTTGCATTGAAACAGCCCATGCCATAGGCTGTGTGAGGGGAGTGGGGCCTTGGGTTTGTCTCGATGTCCTCTTATAGAAGTAAGACTATGAGTACCAGATATCATAGCTTTTGTGACAGTAAGGGGGGGGGTACTAGCAGCATAGATAGCCAGCCACATTTGGGTATAGTCAGCAACCAATAAAAGGAAAAACTTTGAGAGTAGTAAAGGAGATGCATCACAGTGCTTGTAATGTGTCACAAGTAGGTTAAAGAAAGTAAAGTCATCCAGTGTGCTAACTGTATTTGCAGTTGTTGTGAGAGTCACAAATAGAGAGAGCACAAGCCCGATTGTAAGCAGTGGCAGTGCACCTCCTGACATAGTTTTGTGCAAAACAAACAAAGACTTGCAGATAAAAAATAAAAAAAATGTTTGCTTTACACGGAGAAAGGGGGGATCATAGCAGAGAGTAGAGTTAAGGAGACACTAGGAACAGTATAGAGGGTAGTAGAGCTGGGAGAGTGGTTTTGCAGATAGAGGTAGGTGACTAGAGCAGGATTAAGTAATAGTGGCCACTAGTGGGAGAAAGTGATCGACTGTAGATGGAAGAAATGGCTGATAGGTTATTTTAAATACATGACAATTTATTATGTAGGGAGAAGTCCACCAAGAGTGGTGGTGGGGTAGCCGATGTATAGTGTCGGCGGGGAAAAAGACAGAGAGACATCTGCAGTGCTCCAACAGGCTGTACCTTTATTGGGTGCTTCAGGGGACAGTAGCATCAAGAGCCCTCATGACCTCTAGGGCTCTCAGCTGTGAAGAAACAGAAATGGGGAGGTAAGAATTTATTTGCAAGCAGGGTGGCTGGTATACAAACAGGGGTGGGAGTTGTCTATGTCTTTGAAAACACTACAGCTGATGCAATAAATTCCCTGCTAACTCGGAGAAACTGCTTCAGACCCAGAAAGATGGTGCTAGTGCCAGGATCTAGAGATTATTCAGCAGTACTAAGGATTTAAATAAAAAAAAATCAGTCCAGTTTTGGTGGGCTGGTCCAGGAGCATGGACTAAGGCTTTAATTTAAAAAAGCAGCACAGATTTTTTTTAAAAATTTACTATGCTTTTTTCCAGGACGGGGTCCGTCAATACTCTGCCCTAGTCACGGCCCCCCTGTGCCTCCACCTCTGATCATTGCCAGCACTCCCCAGTCACCCCTGGCTTACCCCCCAGTGGGAGGGGTTGCAGCGACTTCCCCAAGGTCATCACAAGACCAATATCTAGTTGGAGAGCTGGCATCAGAGGCTAATGAAGGCCCCAGGGGGAGGGCATCACAGAGATGGACTGAACCCAGGTATTTTTCTTCCCTTGTGAACAGGGTGTGGGGACGTGCAATGATGGTCAGTGTCCACCCCACCCCTGAAGATCCAGGCGTCGGTGTTACTGGTGGCTTCCCAGCCTCTGCTGGGTGTTGCTAGACACTGAACACTCAAACCCCCCCTGCCCCTGAGAAGGAGAGCAGTCCAGAGATGCTCTATCCTTCTCCCCCGGCTGGCCCTCCGGTGACCCGTGTCTATTCCTGAACCTGAGTCGCCGGTGTCGCAAGTGGAAAATCCAACCGCTTCACCGGCGGGCTAGCCTAAAGCAGCACAGTTTTGACAGGCTGGTCCCAGAGCTCAGACTAAGGAATTTAAATTTAAAAAGCAGCACAGTTTTAGCAGTCTGGTCCCAGAGCTCAGACTAAGGATTTAATTTTAAAAAAGCAGCAAAGTTTTGGCAGGCTGGTCATGAGGCACAAATATAGCATTGAAACTGCAAGTAGTAAAGTAGAGGACGTAACACCCATTTCTGAGCAGTATCTAGACTAAAGAAATTAATTGCAAGATATGGGAAATAAAATTACAGGATGTAATTTCCTGCCCTTGCTGAGCTAACCTAGGCTGTCACAGAAAATTAAAGGTGCAAGCACCATATCCAAAATATTTGAGCTGTTTTAGATAGGTTTAAAAATTGAGGCTTCCTTAATGCAAACGACAGTACATTAGCCAAGATAGAGGATATTGTGTAAAAAACATAGATAAATAAACTATCTACAGTCCTACGCTGGTAGAATATTATTTTATAACAGTAGTCCTGTATAGTCCTTTGTTCTAAAACCAGAGAGTTGTCCATGGTGCTCCAACAGGCCGTACCTTAATTGAGTGCTTTGGGGGACAGCAGCGTCAGCAGCCCTTGTAACCTCCAGGGACTTTCAGCTTAATTGGATGCTTTTGGGGGAGCAGCATCGGAAGCCCTAATGACCCCCAAGGGCTCTCAGCTTAGTTGGGTGCTTTGGGGAAGAGCAACATCAGTAGCCCTCATAACCTCCAGGGGATCTCAGCTTAACTGGGTGCTTTGAGGGAGAGTAGTGTCGGGAGCCCTCGCAACCTCCAGGGGCTCTCAGCTTAATTGACTGCTTTGAGGGAGAGCAGCGTCAATAGCCCTTGTGACCTCCAGGGGCTCTCAGCTTAATTGGGTGCTTATGGGAAGAGCAGCATTGAGAGCCTTTGCGACCTCCAGAGGCTCTCAACTATGAACTTAAAATGGAAACAGTGATTTGCTGTAATTGAGGAACTTGGTCAAGATAATTTAGTTCATTTAGTCATTGTTTGCCCTCCGTACAATACTTACAGGAAAAAATACTTGGGGAATATATTGGGTGCCCTGTAATATGAACCCAAACATTTAATCACATATTTATTAAAAGCAGAAACAGATAGCATATTAGTCTCTGTGGCCTCCCTTCTTAAAATAATAGAAAGCAAAAAATTACATTTATACAAGGACACCAGTTAGAATTGTAAACATCACTAAGGTCTATTTTGATTGGAAATATATATATATATTTTTTAATTCTTGTTTCTCCACTTCTGCTATGTAATTTGTAAGCACAATGAACCTTTATCAATATTTATCTTTATTTCAAATAAACTGAATAATGTGATATTTTAATGTAATGTAAAGGATATGGATATGCAGTATCATGATATGGAGGAATATTTGTCTTTAAAATATATTTTTATAAGTAACAAAGCAAAAGAAAAGTAATTGTTGCACATGGTTATATGTGTGTATTGTCATGACTTGTAAGTAGAAGAATAAACATTTGAATGATAGTAGTAGTAATAAACTGGAAGAAAACACAAATACTAAGTAACTTTATTTCTAATCAAGATAAGACTGCCCTGCATAATAATATGGACCCAAAATGGTTTACAGATTCCATTATACATCTAGGAGTCAAGATTACTGTAAGATTATCAGACATTAAAAAAATTAACTATACTGCCTTTTTACAGAGATTTAAATTTAACCTAGAACATTGGGCTAAACAAAACCTATTCTTATGGGGCTAGATTAACACTACCAAAATGGTGGCAGCACGCTAGATTTTTCACATTTTCCAAAACCTTCCAGTCCCTCTAGACAAGAAATCCTTTCACACTTTAGATAAAATTACTATACAATTTATTTGAAATGGCAAGCCACCTAGACTCAATATTAACAAACTGAGAGCACCCAAAGAAATGTGTGGATTAGCACTTCCATGGTGGAAGATGTATCACCTGATTTTTCTCTGAGGCAGACTCTAGTACATGTACAGGAAGCCCCAAACTGCACAATATACAAACCACTATGACTTGACTTGGAGGAAGAACTCATTAAACCAAATAATATTATGGACTTTCTGTATATCCCTAGAGCCACAAACCTAAGGGACAGTCCATGTCTAACAAGTTCCATTAATTCCATTAAAAAGTATAAGGAGGAGTGTTGGCATACTTTATAAATTATTAATGGAAACTTTTTTCATTTGTAGCTCTCACCACTAAAGCTAAAGAGTACTGGGAATCAAAACTCCACACTGCCCTACCTGACTCAGATTGAGAAGGAACATGGAAAACTGCTTGTGTCAGTCTTAAAGAAGTACAAGGTAAGCTCATTCAGTTTGAGATTTTACATGGTTACTGCTTGTCCCCAGATAAATTATTTAAGATGGGTTACTCAAATGACAAAACATGTTAGTGTTGCAGCCTTCAAAATTGGGGGCTAGCACACATTTTGTGGAGCTGTGCTCAACTGACAGAAATATGGAAAGAAGTCCATCTAGTTTGTTCCACAGTATGTAATTATAAGCTTAGTTCCTCCCCAGCTCTGTATGTGCTAGATATCCCTCCAGAAGGTTATGGACTTGATCTCTATAGAAGGGCTTCTGTTAATCTTGCCTCTTTAAACCTCAAAAGGATTATCTTGAGGAACTGGAAAACCAAACACATTCCCACTTTAAGTGAATGATTCAACCAAATGAGCTCATCAGCAAACAATGAAATGATTAGTTATCTGGTTATGGATAGGTTAGAGGTCTTCCATAAAATTTTGGACCCCTTTTTTAACCTTGGGTGATTGTATACTTATAGTTATTCTATAGTGATTTACGTAATACTTAAGATCTTATTCTAATGAGTATAATTGGAATACTGTGAAACAGAGAAGAAGCTTATATTGCTAGATACTGTTTTATCTAGAGATAATGAAATTATGCAGTTGTAACTTCTGTTTTATTAACAATTGATAGTTATATAGAACCTGACTTTTTCTGTAAACTAAGTATTATATTTTGAATCCAAAATAAATAAAAACTTATGATGGGAAAAAAAAATGAGAGAAATTGTGACACATATGCTGTGCTTTCCAAATTTCATGGAAATTGGTTAAAAGGGTGCAGACTTATTAAGGTACAAACATGTGAGTTTAACATAGCAGTTTCTACTTAACCCTAATATACAGACACTATCATGCTTGTATAATCTGTCTGTCTGTCTACCTACATACATACACACAGATATCTATCTATGTACCTGTCTGTCTGTATCTACCTATCTCTATCTATCTATCTATCTGTCATCTATCTATATGTGTGTGTGTGGCACGATAGTACCACTATAGTTTGGGTAATGTTAAAACTCAAATTTCGTGCTTTAATAACTTTGCAATCGTTTAGTGGATTTAAACACAATTTGGTATGCTCTATTCCATGGGACAGCTCTCTTGACATACCAAGTTGTGTTTTATTCAGATTTGTGGATCTCATGCTGTGCATAGCAAAAAAACCGCAAAAGTCACTTTTTTGCTTGTTTTGGTGTTTTTTTTTTCATCATGCTGTGACCACACTGTTTGAAATTTTGGTCTGAAATATTCAGGATAGGAGGAGCTTACCCAAAAGAATAAGCCAGCATTGGTTTGGTGAAAAATATTAATCCATTCCAAAGTTTTTCAGTTTTGAAATTTTTGGTTCTGAGCATGGTCACTTCAGTCTTTTGGATTACTGCATGGTTCAAAAGAGATTTAGGGTTCACGAAAAAGGATTTTGATAGCTCATGAAAAGGGAGTCATTAAATCTCTCTTTGGAGGAAAAAAATTCCTTTTTCACAAGCCACCATCTTGTTTCCGTTTTTCCAGCCAAAACAAAACATTGTAACTTTACCCAGGGATGTCTTCTGAAGACATCCAAACATTGATTTTTTTAATTTGGACATCCTTTACAGTTCTCTGCTTTTGGGCTACTTTACTGTGACCCCAGGGTGTTTATTTTTGATTTTTAAAATCCCTTTTTGTGAATCGCTGACAACCCCTTTTTGTGATGCAAAAAGGGATTTTGACACCTTGGAAAAAGGGATTTTGACAGGCCACTAAAAGGGATTTGGTTGTCAGACCAGATGACCCTGCTGGTAATGTTTTAAAGTTCCCTTTTCATGAGCTGTCAAAATCCCTTTTTGCATTGCAAAAAGGAATTTATGTCAGGGCCATCTGGACCCACAGTGACGAAAAGGGATTTTGACACATCATGAACAGGGATTCAGCTTGTGAAAAGGGATTTTGACACCTCAGGAAAATGGATAATTTTTCACATTCCTTTTCATGAGTTGTCAAAATCTCTCTTCACCTAGCCAAATCCCTTTTTGTGAGGTGTCAAAATCCCTTTTTGAGTCACAAAAAGGGATGACCCGAGGGGCCAACTTGTCCCACAATTGCGAAAAGGGAATTTTGACATCTCACAAAATGGGATTCTGCTCGAGAAAAGGAATTTTTGACAGCTCATGAAAAGGGATATCCAAAGTTTACTGTTTCTTTGCTACTTCACTACAAAAGAAACAGTTAGGAACTGTAGGATGACATTTTCTGAGTAGAAAGGGCATGACCTACAGATGTGACTTTTGCTGGTTTGGTGATAAAATTAACATTGCTTCCATAGTTACAACATTTCAAAGTTTAGAAATTTCCCATAGGACAACACTGTGACAGATGCAGTACCTTTTGGCACCTATATCTCAAAAACAGTTCAAGTAATGGAATTTCCACCAAATGCAGCTTAGTACATCTTTACTTGTACTAAAGATGTGTGTAGGTTGCCAGGACATG
Source organism: Neoceratodus forsteri (assembly GCA_016271365.2). Classification (NCBI taxonomy): domain Eukaryota; kingdom Metazoa; phylum Chordata; order Ceratodontiformes; family Ceratodontidae; genus Neoceratodus; species Neoceratodus forsteri. The sequence continues at coordinate 266,333,687 of JADMNL010000026.1, forward strand.
ATTACAACTGGAGTGGATTTTTTCCAAGGTTGCTGTGGTTACTGAGATATTGCACCATTTGCATCATGTGGGTTGCTTGTACTATATCCAAGTCTGGGCTGTGTCTCTACACTTATGGGTAGGTGGGAGTGCAGGGCCATCTGAGTGTGGGGTCCTCCATTATGCAGTGCTGAGCCCTGTGCTCCCACTGGGAGATGATAGTTCATTACAATGTCTCAACAGTTATGGATAGATAGGAGCACAGCCCCTGTAGGACCCTGCGTGCCCACAAATGGATACCATTATGGAGTGATGGGAGCATGATGGGAGTGCAGGGCTTGAAGGACACTGCACTCCCACAGGGAAATGCAACCACAACACACTATAGACTGATAGGCATGCAGGGCCCAGAGGTATCTATGCTCCATGCAAACATATAAGGATATGATTACACTTTCTCAAACAGTAAGGAAACTCACTGCAAACAATTTTGTTAATACATTAGTTAGGGTTGATTCATCAAAAGTAGGGAAATGGGGTGTCAGGATTTTGAACCCTATCACCCCCACCCCACTCCACCACCACTCTCTATGCACCAACAAGCATCTTGGTGTGCCTTGGGGTCATTAGTCCTAACTGTCACCCCATTCTCCTATACTGTACAATCTTGGCTTCCTTACACATGGAATGTGGTGAGAGTTAGACTTAACAATCCCAAGGCACAACCCAATGCCAGTTGGTGTGTGGAGGGTGGAGGAGGGGTAGTGGGGTGGGGGGTGTTATTGTTGAAACCCTAATGACTCATTTTCCTAATTTTGTTGCTTCAACCCATTTTGTTTGTGATGAAGATTTTATATATATATATATATATATATATATATATATATATATATATATACATAGATATATTTATATAATAAACATATATATATAAATGCAAAAACTTCATTAATATCAGTTAGGTTATTCTATAGCAACAAAAGTGAGGAAATTCAACAGTAGGGTTCCCACCCCTTGCACCCACCTTCACCCTTCCCCACCAACAGTCATCGGGTGTGTGTGGGGTCATCGGCCCTAACTCTTACCCCATCCCATGTGCAAACAAGCTGAGGTGGTGCAGTGCAGGAGAATGGGGTGAGAGTTAGGGCTGATGACACCAACGCACAGTCCCAATGCCTGTTGGTGGGTGGGTGCAAGGGTGGAACCCCTAATGTTGAATTTCCTCACTTTTATCACTGTAGAATAACCCTAACTGATGCATTAATAAAGTTTTTTGCATTTAATTTCCTTACTTTTTAAGAAAGAATAGAAAAGTAGAAAGTTGCGCAAGTTGGTGGGAGCATGGGGTCTGGGCCCCATGCTCCCACCAACTTGTAAGTGTTGGGCTACATTATACAGCTAATGACTAAAAAGTAGATTGACAACAGCACAACCAGCCACTAAATAAATGTTAATGTAGTAGAACAATAGAAAACGCTGTCCGCAAAACATTAACTGTGCCATGCAATCTCTCTGCAAAAAATAAATTGACACATAAACACTGCAATTCACATCCACAGGACATCCTGTCAACACTCGCCAAATTTCAAGTGAAAGGCCAAACCGTGTCCGAGATATAGCATGTCACAGTTTGAAATTTTCCTTCATCACACTGGCACAGTTCCACACCTGATGACATTAAACACACACAACAACTGAAAACTACATCTATGACACTAAGGCTAGGTGTCCTATCAATTTCAAGGCACCACAACCAGCAAAATGCTTTCCACAGAACGTAAATTATGCCATGCCATATCTCCATGAAAAAATTGTTTTCTGACATGTAATGACTGTAATTTACATCCACAGGACATACCATAAACACCCTCCAAATTTCAAGTAAAAAGATCAAATCATTTTCGAGATATTCAATGTTAAACATTGGTAAAATGTCCCTATCTATTCCATTATAAAAAATCTGGCCATCTTGTCCTGCCCTCATGATCAAAGATGGCGATCAAAGAATCTGCAGGGTCATGATCAAAGAATTTGCAGGCTGATGAACAAAGAATAAAAAGTCTTTAATTTAAGAAATTAAAGAATTGCTGAAAACCAACATCATGGTTTGACAGAACGAAGCCCCCCGAGCAAAACCCACCCTTATTTGACTTCCTAGGGCACCCCAGGCTGAGAAAATAGATTTTTAAATCTGGCCATCTTGTCCTACCCTCACGATGCGTGATCTCAATCAAAGAATATCGTGATTAAAGAATTTGCAGGGTCGCGATCCAAGAATTTGCTCACTCGCAAACAAAGAGCGAGGGACGAGATGACCAGATTTTGAAGTGACTTTTCTCAGCCCAGGGGTGCCCTACAAACATAAATGAGGCTGGGTTTTGCTCAGGGGACTTTGTTCTGCACCATCTGAATCATAATAATAATAGTGTCTGAAATATCCCTGGTAGTCTAGTGCCCGCCATCATAATACATAATGTTATCATGTCTAATGTCCTGGTAGTCTAGTGCCACCCCAATGTGTATGTGTTTTTAATCCCTGGTAGTCTAGTGCCCCCCCCCGAGTTGTATAAAAAAATTACTACTGTTAATATCCCTGGTACTCTAGTGCCTCACCATCTGTATGAAATACTATCCACTCTGATTGTACATATCCCTGGTAGTCTAGTGGCCCATCCTCCATTATAATAAAATTAATAATTATTTAATATTTCCTGGTAGTCTATGGCGGACCTCGCAATCAAACAATTTTGCAAATTCTCTGGGACAAAGATTCTTGAACAGTGAGGCTGCAAATTCTTTGATCGCCAGGTGGGACCAGATGGCCAGAACCCCATTCTTTGTTCGCAAAACATATGTATAAATTTTCCCATTGACTTATAATGAGAACTTAAAAGTGGCATAACTTTTGAATGCCTTAATATTTTTTCACCAAACGAAAAGCTGCATTTTCAGCCATCAAAGCTCTTTCAAACAAGTCATCTTGCAGAGTGGCATGCCATACAACAGCTGTGCAGGGCCACATCCAAAATCCCAAAAGCTGCCTCCAAAAATGGATAATTTTTCAGTGCTTTTGTATGCAAAGACCATAAGTCCGACTGAAACTTGTTTTGGCAAATCAAGAGATCTACCATGCCCCACCGCACATTCCAAATTTCAGGCAAATCTGTTGAATGGGTCCAAAGTAATTAATGCCCAAACTTTTGACTTTAGTATGTAAATGAGCGCTGAACCCTAACTATAGTAGCGCGACCCTGCCACTATAATACATACACATACATATACATTCCATTCCACTTGTGTGCCTTTCAGATGTGTGCACTTTTTGGTTGTGTGCACAAACCCTCCCAGTCCTGATTCATTCACTATAATTTCAATGTTAAAAAATTCGGCTATGTGCACAGCGATTTCAGTTGTGTGCCTCTTTTTTAGCACTTTTACCATCTCAGCAAGGCAATTGATACTTATTGACATCCACACTGAGGTGCTACTTTATAACCGCAACACATTAAACGGTAAATTGTTCTGATGCGGTTCGAGTAGGTGGTAACCGCTGTCTGTTGTGGTGCATATTAGCATTGCAAGTGAGCCTCCCATTAGCTTGCCATTTGCTGCTTACTTGGAAATCGATGAGGAACCTACATCTGGAGAGCTTCTGAAGCTACAGCACCCGATTGCGAGGAGGGCAACGAGAACAGCAGAGATGTGGTCAACGATACAGAAGGTACGGCGTTACAAAGACTGTCCACCAGCACACAGCAAAGTAAATTTACAGACTAATAAATGAGATGACTTGCCAGACTATGCGTTTTTTTACCTAATCTTTATCTTTAAGGACTTTATCGATTTCATGTATTAAAAGCACTCTTTAGGTGATATATAGATTTCTTTCTTGCATCGCACAGTATTTAGTAGTACATGACTAACTTTTTAAATGTATTAAATAAATGGTTTTAAAGCAAATTCAAGCTTAAGTGTCTTCAGTAATGCGATTCCTGCATTAAATGCAAAGTTTTTTCAGCATTTCGGATAAGTGCATTTTCGTTTCGGTTGTGTGCACATGAATTGTGACCCCCAAGCATGTGCACACAACCAAAATTGACAGTATATATATAAAATGGGTAGGGATTATACATATATATATATATATATATATATATATATATATATATATATACACACACAAATATATATTTATATATATATATATACTGTATATGTGTATATATATATATATATATATATATATATATATATAGATAGATAGATAGATAGATAGATACATTTATGCCATACCTGTGAGGATAAAAAAAAGGCAAATATTTTCGATATTCTCAGGGTGGTCAGACCTACAGTGAGGATATCGCATTTATCCTCACTGTAGGTAAATTTATCCACACAGTAGGTAAAGATTGGCCCATTCTGAACTCATTTGCATATTCAGCAGCAGTAGCAGTAGTAACTGTGTTTAAATGCGAATAACTTTAAAACGAAAAATTATACCATGGTACTGTGAGCACGAAAGTTGTTCAGCACAAAAATATCTACAAAATGAGTGGTGTTTCATTTATGGGTAACTTTTATTTGTTTATATAATTAGCTGAAAAACAACGAAAAGTGCATTTTTTCACTTTTTTCGACTAACAAATGTGAATAACTTTAAAATGCAAAATGATAACATGGTACTGCAAGCACGAAAGTTGTTCAGCACAAAAATATCTACAAAATGAGTGGTGTTTTATTTATGACTAACTTTTATTTTTTATATAATAAACAAAAAAACAGCAGAAGATGCTATTTTGTTTTACTTTTTCGACAAACAAATGCAAATAACTTTAAAATGAAAAATGATAGCATGGTACTACAAGCATAAAAGTTGTTCACCACAAAAATATCTACAAAATGAGTGGTGTTTCACTGATACATACCTTTTAGTTTCTTTATAATTAGCAAAGAAACTGCAGAAAATTCAAATTTTTTCACTTTTTGCAACAAACAAATGCATATAACTTTAAAATGAAAAATAGTAGCATGGCACTTTGTGAAAAAAGCTGATCAGGATAAAAATACCTACAAACTGAGTGGTGTTTCATTTACAGTTTTCTTTTAGATTTTTTATAATTGGCAACAAATGGCAAGAACTAACTTTTTTTTTCACTTTTTTGGAGGCATGGCATAAATGGAATACGCACCCCCCCCCACTGGAAATATTGTCAATATTTTTTTTTTACCAATTATTTTACCAGGTGAGACACACTATGCTGAAAGCTTGTTTGCAGTTGCAACCTGTGAGCATGAGGAAGTTAAGTGACTTGCTCAGGGTCACACAGTATGCAAGTGGGGGCTGTGGGATTCAAACCCAGGTCTCCAGATTTGCAGCTCAAAGCCTTAAACCACTGGACCATACTGCCTCCTACTCATGCCACTCGTGATGTAATCGGGTCAATTGGCACTCGAACAAAAAATATCGACAATATTTCCAGTAGGGGGGTTGTGTAGCCTACATATATATATATATAAATATATCTATATATATAGCTCCTACCTGATCCCTGAATCTTCCCTGCCCCTACTCCCCCCAACCCTGCTACTGGTTTCCATACTACCCTCCTTTTGTTCTCTCTGCCCTAAATCCAACCCTCTCCTCACACTCACCTATCGTTATCTTAAATTATAATTATGTATAGGTTTTATGAATGTATGCACTTACTTACTACTATCTACATTACTGTTGTATCTTGTACTGTTTTTATCCTCTGCGCTACCTATGCACTGCCCAAACTTGCCACAGGTGGATGTTGGTACTGTAAGGCCTCACCTCCTCCCTCCCCTTCACTTGCCTCCATTACCGCAAGATGTCCATGGCCAGCGACTGCCACTGCCCTTATGCCCAGCCTCGGAACCACGAGCCTGGCTGCACCTACCCGCCTCCTACCGCTAAAGCCGTATTTCGTGCCGCTTTCCCACCCACCCCTTCCATTTTCTTTTTCCTGACAGTGGTACCATGAACCTGGTGTCCCTCTAGCCTGCCGCTGAGATGTCTCTGACATCCTCTACTTCCCTGGGCACTCTGCTGCTGCTCTGGCTGGCTGCTGACGGCCGACAGATTACGGCTCCTTCCAACCCTTCCTCCTGTCTCTATCCTCTGGCGCTCACCTGGGCACTGCCCAAACTTGCCACAGGTGGATGTTGGCAAATAAGGCCTCACCTCCTCCCTCCCTCTCTTGTCTACCATTTGCCACAGGATGTCCAAGGCCAGAGACTGCCACCGGCCCTCATGCCCAGCCTCGGAACCACGACCCCGGCTGCACCTACATGCCTCCTACTGCCAAAGCTGTATTTCATGCCGCCCTTTCCTCCTGTCCACCCCTCCCATATTCTTCATCCCTGACTGTGGGGCCATGAACCTGGCATCCTCTAGCCTACCCCGGAATGTCTCTGGCATCCTCCCTTATTTCCCCTGGGTCCCCCTGCTGCTGCTCAGGCTGGCTGTTGCCGGCCGCCAGGTTACGGCTCCTTCTACCCCTCCTCCTGACTTTTCTCACTGCTGGGTGCTCTATATGTTTCCTGTATATGGCCCACCCCACCCCCCTCCTGATATGCACTGGCCGACTACTTCTCCCGCTATTCCTGTTGCCTGCACCCTTCCCTGTCACTCCACATCATCCTGCCTGGCTGGGGAACCACAAACCCAGCAGTCTCCATATGCATTCCCCGGTAAAGCCATAAGCAGTCCTTTTGGCCCTATACTCCCTTCCTTACACCTTACCTGTACCGGCATTCCCCTGTAAACACCTCCTTGCTCTTGGCCTGCTGGTCACTGCTTAGTATAGCCTAAATCATGTTAGACTAGCTGGAACCACCTCTATATTTATTTATTTAGCTTTTGTTGACCGGGTAAGTGCACTAGACAAATCCTGCCTATTTTCAGGCACGACCCGGGGGAAGGGGATACAGATGAATGCCAACTGATCTTGAATCAGATTAAGCTGTTTGTGTTGTATGTCTGGAATGTACTTGTATGGCTGTTGCCTCAATTGTATTGTTGCTTCCATGTGTTATGATGTATTGTACTCACCCAGGGCGTGCCTGAAAACAGTCACCTGCTGGCTAGCGCACCTACTCAGTAAACAAAAACTAAATAAATAAATATATATATATATATATATAAATTTATCCATATATAAACTGGGTAGGGAAATTGTTTGGGATTTATTGGATATAGATCATCACATGACTGTGCATATATCAGGGCGCGACCACACACCTGCACTTTTACCCCCCTCCAAAACAGTTTTGACATTTTATAAGATAGATAAACCACTCTGAGGTGTGTGGTCACGCTCTGATATACGCACTCTTTGGGTGGTTGATGCACTTGGCTGTACAACACACCACAAGGCATGCATATATCAGAGCATGACCATTCACCTCAGAGTGGTTTATCTATTACACACACACACACACACACACACACACACATATATATAAATAAAATATATATCACAAATCACAAGGGTAAATATGTAATAGATAGCCCACTCTAAGGTGTGCAGTTGTGCCCTGATCTGATAAACGCACACCTTGGTGTGCATTGTTACACATAAGGTCACAGGCTCAGTGCATCAGCCACCCAAGGTGTGTGTATATTGGAGCACGACTGCACACCCTACGATGGGTAATCTATCTTATAAAATGGCAACATTTTGGGGAGGGTGTGAAAGTGCAGGTATGCAGTCATGCTCTGAAATACACATGGCCATGTAATGTGTTTCAACCAACATTAGAGATAAATTTTCCTACCCATTTTATATGCATATATATCTATATATGTGTGTAATAGATAACCCACTCTTAGGTGTGTGGTTGTGCTCTGATATACACATGAGCTGGTGTGAGCTGAACACACAAGGCTGCAGGCTTAGTGCATCAACCACCCAAGGCATGCATATATCAGAGCGCAACCACACACCGTAGAGTGGGTTATCTATCTTATAAAATGGCAAAATTGTTTTGGAAGGGGTATAAATGTGCAGGTGTTTGGATGCACTCTGATATATGCACGATCATATGATGTGTTTTATATTAATTGATTTTTTTCTACCCATTTTATATATATATATATATATATTAATTAGATAACCCACTCTAAGGTGTGCAGTCATGCTTTGATATATGCATGCCCCGGTGTACGTTGTTATACACAAGGCCACAGGCAGAGTGCATCAATCACCTAAGGTGTGTGTATATCAGAGTGTGACTGCACATCCTAGAGTGGGTTATCTATCTTATAAAATGGCAAAACTGTTTTGGAGGGGGGTTAAAGTGTAGGCATGCAGTTGCACTGTGATGTACGCATGGTCATGTGATGCTTTTTATACAAACAGAAAATTGGATTTATACAACCACTTTTTCCCATTTTATAAATATATATACACAGGATATTATGGTAGCACAGTAGTGCTACCATAGTTAGAGTTGAGGAGCCATTTACATGTTAAACCCCAAATTGTGCACCTTAATAACTTTGCAACCATTTGATGGATTTGCCTGAAATTTGGAATACATGATCAAGACCCATACACCTTGGGATCTGCCAAGTTTTGTATCAGTCAGATACACGGCTGCAGAGTTATTAAGCATGATCTGCGTGAGCATTTATGCTTTTTCTGGAATTCTACGGTCACGTCTACAGGTCACACGGTTTGTACGACTGGCCCAACATCTTCAGGGAACGTGTGACTGGGGTCCCCAATGTGTCTTTCGAAGATTTCATGAAAAAATATTAAACTGTTCAAAAGTTATGGCAGTCCAAACTTCTGTTTTTTTCCCATAGGATAACATTATGGCATTCGTCACGCCATTGAGGGCCCGTATCTCGAAACTGGTGCGAGATACGGAGTTTTTGTCAAAGAATTATAGCCCCCAGAGGCTACATATAAAACTAGCCAGGAAAGTGATAATACATATGACTTTTACATTTTTTTTCTATGTCATACGGTTACTGAGCTATAAGCAATTTACTATTACAACTACTGATTTTTGTGTTCCGAGAGTCATTATTTTGCATACATTCTTTCTACTTACTGTCTTTCTCTATACAGCTTTTGGGGAAAACCAGCCTGTGCGTTTACATTACTCTTACCATTACCGTTTCTGCTTGAGGTTCCTTACCCGTTTCACTTACCATTCACATTTACGCCACCATGTGCGTTACCCTTTGCATTTTCATTTGTGGTTGCATTTCTGTTGTTTTTAACATTTCTGTCTACAGTACTGTTCCTCTTTCTGTTTCGCTTTGCGTCACCATGCGCATTATGATTTGCGTTTGCGGGCGCAATGTTACCATGCGACAAGACATCACCCCCGAGCTCCCACCGCTGCATTACATTCACTATTTCTCATTATTATTCTCAAAAAGAAGGGAAATTAGAGGCAAAAAACTCCGTTTAATGCATCAGTTAGGGTTGTTCCACAGCAACAAAAATGAGGAAATTGGATGTTAGGGTTGAAACCCCCTTTGCACCCCTCCAGCCCACCCCCCTAACTGGAATTGGAGTGTGCATTGGGGTCATCGGTCCTAACTGTCACCCCCTTCTCCTATTCCTCAGCTTCTTTCCCCATGTGATGGGGTGACACTTAGGGCCGATGACCCAATGCGCACTCTGATTCCAGTTGGGGGTGGGCTGGATGGGTGCAAAGGGTGTTTCAACCTTAACATTGAATTTACTCACTTTTGTCACTGTGGAACAACCCTAACTGATGCATTAAATGGAGTTTTTTTGCCTCTAACATATATATATATATATATATATATATATATATATATATATATATATGTTCATTGCAAAAATCCATTAATACTTAGCTAGGTTGATAGTGCACCAACAAAGTTTGGAAATTCAGTGTCAGGGTTACCAGTTCCTACCACCCCATCCCCAGCCTCCTGACACCAACAAGCATTGGGGTGTGCGTTGCAGTTCTTGAGCCTAAATCTCTCCCCATTCTCCTACACTGCACCACCTCAGCTTGTTTACACATGGAATGGGGTAAGATTTAGCCTGACAACTCCAATGCACACCCTGATGACTGTTGGTGAGAGGAGGCTGCGGGGTGGGGATGGGGTGGTAGGGTGTGGTAACCCTAACAGTGAATTTTAAAACTTATGTCAGTGTACTATCAACCATAACTGATGCAACATGAGTTTTTTTACAATGAATGTCCCTTCTTTTTGAGAAAGTGTAATGTAAGTGGTTAGTGGCATGCATTTCTGGTAGCGTGGTTCCTCCGGGCCCCTCTGTTCTCCTCACATTTCCCATTTTTTGCGTAACAGTACTGTATATGTGTGTGTGGGAATGTGGGCCATTCATGCCCTGCACTCCCTTCATGTTGCCCATTTTTTGCTTAACAGTATGCATATGTGGGAGCGTGCTCATGCTTGCACTTAAATACTGAGCCATGCAGCAGCCCTATAGGGCAAGGATCACTTGTAACAATAATTTGCTAATATCTCAGCAACCATAGCAGCTATGAAAGAAATTCAAGTGCCATTGTAAACATGACAGCAAAGCCTCGACACACGATAAAAGTTGGCTAAATCCATATCTCGTACCAGTTCCAAGATACAGGCACCAAAAAGTGCTGTGGGTGCCACAAAAGAAACTGCCTCATTTGGCACTTTAATTTTGTGAAATTCCACTACTTTTGCATAACTCTCATAGGCTAAAATACATTACCTTAGCGGAACTAAAGATTACTGTCACATCAGAACTGTCAGTTTTGCAAAACACAGTGTAGTTTTGCAAAACCAATGGTACTTTCATGAAAACAAATGGCAGTGTTGCAACACTATTGTTTCTTTTCTGACAATAGTGGTAGTGTCGCAACAGTATTGAAACTTTCTGTAAAGTAAAGGTAGTGTTGCAACACCACTACCACATTCCTAACCCACTTTCCAGATACGGGGCTGAACAGTGGTGCAGACACTGATATTTCAGTAGTGTATTCCATAGCCGACTTCAGCAAATTTATGTACATTTACAGTGCTTCCTTTATAAATGTAGTGCAATGTAACTGGTATGTGGTTGTGGGAGTGCGGGCCATCCAGGCCCTACACTCTCCAAATACTTAAATTATTTGCATAGCAGTATACGGATGTCAGAGTGCAGATACTCTGGGCCCTGCACTACCACTTACAGAACACTATGGGAACATAATGCAAGCATACAAACATCACAGTGAACCCATGTAACACTATTTTGGCAATGTCTTTGTAACTGTAGCAGCTATGAAAAAAGAAGGGAGATAAAACCTTTTATAGGTACATCAGCGAGCGTAGAAAGACATAAGGAGGGATAGTGAGGCTGAATAGAATGAACAGTGGGTGGGCAGAAGGGGACAGTGAAAAAGCAGGGATACTGAACAAATATTTCTGCTCAGTATTCACAAAAGAGGAGGGGGAAGTGCCTAATCCATTTAACAGAAGCACTCTTGATAGGGGGGTCGATCCCAGTCCTTTCATAGAAGAAAGGGTTCTGCAAGAACTCCTAAAACTGAAGGTGGACAAAGCAATAGGTCCTGATGGAATTCACCCCAGAATTCTAAAAGAATTTGGGGAGGAACTAGTGAAACCACTGGCTACTCTTTTTAATAAATCATGGGAGGATGGTGTGGTACCCGAGGACTGGAGGAAGGTGGATGTGATTCCCTTTCACAAATGTGGGACCAAGACAGAGGCAGGAAACTACAGATCTGTCAGTCTGACCTATGTGGTAGGGAAAGTGATGGAGTCACTTCTGAAGGAAAGAATAGTTGAGTACCTAGAGGCCAGTGGGGCACTGGACCCAAGGCAGCATGGGTTCACAGTGGGAGGGTCATGTCAGATGAATCTAATGGATTTCTTTGACTGGGTGACCAAAGTAGTAGATCAGGGAGGGGCTGTGGACATGGCCTACCTAGACTTTAGCAAGGCATTTGACACAGTCCAACACAACAGATTAATAGTCAAATTAACCAGCCTGGTAGTAAAGCATTGGCTGCACAACAGGACACAGAAGGTAATTGTAAATGGAGTCCACTCTGAAGAAAGAGGGGTTACTAGAGGGGTACCGCAGGGTTCAGTATTGGGTCCAGTCCTTTTTAATGTCTTCATCAGTGACATTGCAGAGGGACTGGAAGGAAAAGTATGCCTTTTTGCAGATGACACAAAGATCTGCAACAGGATTGATACACAAGGAGGTGTGAAAAGGATGAAAAGGGACTTGGCAAGGTTGGAGGAATGGTCAGAAGTATGGCAGCTAGGATTCAATGCAAAGAAGCGCAAAATAATGCACCTAGGAAACAAGAACCCAGGAGAAGAATACACAATGGGTGGAGAGGTAGTAACAACAACAAAAATGGAAAGGGACCTGGGGGTAATCATATCAGATGACCTTAAGGTTAGCAAGCAATGTGAGAAGGCAGTAGGGAGGGCTGGGGATATACTGGGATGTATAGGGAGAGGCATCAGCAGCAGAAAACAGGAAGTTGTTATCCCTCTGTATAGACAGTTTGTGAGACCCCATGTGGAGTACTGCATCCAGTTCTGGAGACCCCATCTTTGTGTAACCCCCTTGTTACCAGGGGTTACTAGAATCCCAGTAAGACCTAGTGGTAGGCAGGGGAGGCAGCTTGTGAAATTCCAGTTAAATGGGTTTCACACTGTCTCACTCTTTTCTCAGTCTCAGCTGAGACTGAGAGATGACATCACCATAGAACTTTCACAGCTGCATAAGCCACATTGGAATCTGCAACACAGGGAGTGAGATAGAACGTTGGGAGTTTTCAAAGTCAGTCTCCTGTTTGTTTTGAAGCAGGAAGGAAGTCTCCTGCTTGCCTGCCAGCAGGAAGGAAGTGTCTTTTGTTTACCTTCTGTGGGAGAGGATCAGTGTCCGGTTTCAAGTGGTGGAGACGGCTGTCCAGGTCTCAGTGCCCCCCTCCGGGGGGGGAGTAAAGTGTCCCTCTGTGGATTCCAGGGGCAATCCCCTAATGTCTGCTACTGGAAGAAAGCTGCCTTTTTACAGTTTCTTTTTGGACTTAAAAGTGGAAGAAGTTGTACTTCATCTGTGGGGCACCTGCAACGAAAGGGTGAGTGTTTTGCTCTAATTTGAGAGGGCAAACAATATGTTTCTTCAGTTTGGAAAATGTGAAGAAGTATTGGATGTGAACTACTATTTGGGAAGCCTATTGTACTAGGACAAACAAATGGAGTACTGTAAAAATCTAAAGTCTGTATGAATTCAAGTAATGTTGTAGAGGGGGTGCTTCAGGTCATCCACCATTTAAATCTACATTTCAAAGTTTAGTTTCTGTTTGTCCAGAGAAATGGCCGGGTATGGGCTGTGGGAGCTGGAGGTGGGAACACCCTCCATCTTTAGTAACCAGGTCCACCTCTACGGATTTCTACTGTGATTGCTACTTGCCTCATGTGCCTGGCCAGTGATGAGGTAGGTACCCAGACGTGGGTCGCAAATTAGAAAATCTCTCTAAGAGTCACAGACTCTAAGTGGTGTGGGGAGCCACAGCTTGGGAAAATATTCTCCTTGTTTGATGGGAGTTAGAAAGAAGTAAGAAAACAAATCTCTCTAGGAGTCACAGACTCTAAGTGGTGTGGGGAGCCATAACTTGGGAAAATAATTTTCCTTGTTTGATGGGAGCCACAACAAGTAAATTGGGTCCATTCCTTAAATGGACCGTCAGTCAAGTGGCCGGCAGGGGAGCTGGGCCAGTCGGGCTGTGTATCCAAAGAGCATGCAAGTCCAGGCTGAGTGCCTGGTGGTCCAGAGCCAGAAAACAGTAGAAATGGGTTCATTCTTTAAGTGGACCACCTTGTAGTCTCTAATCTGCATTATCAGTAAACATAGCCCCTTGGGGGTCCATCTATGCTTTGTTATGTTCAGCTAGTTATGAATAAAGCCACACTGAAAAATCCCAATCCTGGTTCTGGACATTACAGTTATTGCTTCCTATAGTCGGATTAACTTGGGTGCCCCTGTGCAGAGTAGCCAAACCTAGGTCCCCTTGTGCCAGGTAACCTCATCCTCCCCGAACCCAGGTCCCCACCATGTATTGCTTCCAACGCCAACAGCATGCCACCTGTCATTTTAGTAAAAAGGCAGGGGTGAGGGGTTACATTCGCAAGGACATAGACAGGATAGAGGCAGTCCAGAGGAGGGCAACTAAAATGGTGCATGATCTGCAAGAGAAGCCGTATGAGGGGAGACTAAAGGAGCTTAATATGTATACCCTTGAGGAAAGAAGGGAGAGGGGGGACATGATAGAAACTTTTAAGTACCTCAGTGGAATCAACAAAGTCCAAGAGGGTGGCATCTTTCAGAAAAAGAGACGTGCAAGAACAAAGGGACACAATTTAAAGATACAAGGGGTGGTTCAGGGGCAATGTAAGGAAGTATTATTTCACAGAGAGGGTAGTGGATGCATGGAACAGCCTTCCTGAGGAGGTTGTGGGGTCTAAAACTGTGGGAGAATTCAAGAATGCATGGGACAGACATAAGGCAATTCTTGTTGGGGGTAGGAAGAAATAGGCTGTTGGTTAACTAGGATCTGCTACCTATCCTGTAGGTAGGGAAATGGGCAGACTAGATGGGCCAATCGGTCCTTATCTGCCGTCAAAGTCTATGTTTCCATGTTTCTATGTTACAGTTGTAATTAAGAGTTTGTAACCATCACAAGTGCTTAGTTCACCTAAAGATGAACTAAGCTGTCCATAGTAAAAAATCTATATCTCGAATTGTTTTCAAGATATGGACACCAAAATGCGGTGTGGACGCTACCATGTTACCTTATGGAAAATTTCTCAATTTCAGAATGCTGTAAGTGAGGCAACATTTAAGGTTAAATCTGAAATTTGGCAGCTAAATAACTTTTCCACAGTATGATGGATTTACCTGAAATTTGGCATGCATGGTCTGGTAGTATGATAGGTCTCTGGACCTGCCAAGTTTTGTTACAGTTGGATGTACAGTTGCGGAGCTACAACGCACCAAAAAATGCACAAATTAAGCATTTTTACACATTCTTTGCTCATGCCTACAGGTCGCACAATTTGCACGACCTGTCTGAAACCTTCAGGGAGCATGCAGCCATGGTCCCCGATGTGTCTTTTGAAAATTTCATGAAAAAATATTAAACGGTTCAAAAGTTATTCAAATAACAAGTTTCCCATTATAGTCAATGGGAAAAGTTAACAAAATATGCAAAAGTGTCACAAATGCACTTTTTACTTTCCCAAATGACCCTTGTAGTGTCGCAAATCAGCCATCTTGTTTTCAGTTGGTGGTCACAGAAATGTTTGGCATTTAAATTTGGGACCCTCTAGGAACAATTCTTGTTGTGTTCACCTAGTCAAGCCCTGGGGATACTAGCCATGTCTTTTTTGGGGGGTAAAACACCCCAGAAATTTTTTTTTTTAATTTTTGTAAAAACTAGTGTCGCAAAGTACGTTCGCATATGTGCCACTTTTGTGATTTCATTTGTAAAAGTGTTGTGATTTGCAAAAGTACTTTACAACACTATGGCCAAAACAATACAGAATCTTTGCCACCCTGCTGCAAAAGAACGGTTTGATTTTGGGCTGAAACTTGGAGGGAAGAAAGCCAAGATCCCACAGATATGCCTTATGGTGGTTTGGTGACAAAATATTAGAGGGCTGCAAAGTTATGGCACTCCAAAGTTGACAATTGTTCCCATAAGCTAACATTATGGCGTCTGCCTCACCTTTCGGGACCCATATCTCAAAAATGATTGGAGATACGGACTTTTCATTGGAAGACTGCTTAGTCCCCTACTAAGGGGCTAAGTACAAAACTAGCCTAGAAAGTCATAAATAATATGAGATTTAAATTGTTTTTCTGTGTCGTACAATTACTGAGATATAAGCAATTTAGTATTCTAAGTGCTCATTTTCTGCTCCGATGTCCATTATTATGCATACATTCTTTGTATTCATTGTGTTTCTGAATGCACCTTTTTGGGAAACAAAACAGTGTGCATTTGCGTTACTGTTACCATTAGTATTTCTGCTTGTGTTTCTGTAACTGTTTGCGTTAGAGTTTCCATTTATGTCAACGTATGCGTTACCCTTTGTGTTTGCACTTGTGTTTGTGTTACTGTTACCCTTTGTGTTTCTGCAACTGTTTTTATTTGCATTTACTTTTGCGTCTGTGTGTGTTACCATTTGAGCTTGCATACGCACTTGCATTTGCGTTTCCTTTTGAGTTTTCTTTTGCATCATCGTTGGTGTCACCATAAGAGTTTGCATTTCCAATTTCGTTACTGTGACCGTGTGCTTTACTGTTTATGTTTGCGTACGTCCTTGTGTTTTGCGTTTCCGTTTGCATTACTGTTTACTTTGGTGTCATCACTGGTGTTACTGTAACTGTTTGAGTTTCCAATTGCATTACCATTACCGTTTGCATTTCTGTTGGCCTTAGCATTTGCATTTTCAGTAGTGTTTACATTGTTGAGTGCATTACTGTTTCCTGCTGCATCTCCATTGCCATTACCATTTCATTTCTGTTTGCGTTTGTGTTAGCATTTGAATTTTCATTACCGTTTTCATTACTATTTGCGTTGCTGTTGCCGTTAGCGTTTGCATTACTGCTTGCGTTACCATTTCTATTTTCATTTACAATTGCGCTTGTGTTTCTCTTACGTTTGCTTTATCATTTCCTTTTGCATCACCATGTGCATTACCATTTGTGCTTGCATTTACATTACCAATAGCATTACTATTTTCATTTACCTCACTGTTTCCATCTCTGTTTGCGTTACCGTTACCGTTTGTGTTTTTGCATTTGCATAGTGCAGTGTGAAACACTGTTTTTGCTATTTTTATGCACTGTCTTGTGTGACACATAGTGCAACCAGTGTGTGGTTGATTGGTCTGAAGCTTGGTATGTAGAAAGACCTCTGTACAAGGAACATGCCAGTTTTTGTTTGGTGAAAAACTGTTCTTCTGTTTCAGAGTTATTGCCATTTGAAGTTGCCCCACTTCACAGTTACTGATTTTTCGGCAGCCAGGTCTGTTATTTTAGCACATTTTTGGCCACAATTTCCACCATTTTGTGATGGAAGACTTCTTAAAAGGTGCAGAAAAGTAAAAATGTAATATCTCTGGAACGGTTTGGTCTTTTCACATGAAGTTTGGAGGGTGTTGAGTGGATGTCCTGGGGATGTGAATGATTTGGTTTACATGTTGAAAAAATAATTTGATATGGAGATACTGCATGATGCAGTTAACATGTTGCACATAGCTACTCTGCATGGTGCTACTGGCTTGTAATTTATAGTGTAGGTAGCCCTAGTGGTATGGAG
Source organism: Neoceratodus forsteri (assembly GCA_016271365.2). Taxonomy (NCBI): domain Eukaryota; kingdom Metazoa; phylum Chordata; order Ceratodontiformes; family Ceratodontidae; genus Neoceratodus; species Neoceratodus forsteri. The sequence continues at coordinate 266,351,036 of JADMNL010000026.1, forward strand.
GTGCCTTGCAGTGGTTTGCTGTGTAAAACATTAACAGGTGAGGAATTATGCCACTCCAACGAATGAAAATTTGGTTCATTACGCTTCAACGACATCTGAACTGTGTGTCCAATTTGCCTGGCATTTGGAATGTACAATGATGTGTAATACATCTTTGACTGTGACAATTTTTGGGTTGCTGCCACTTACAGTTGCTGAATTGTGCATGTTATGTTGTTTGCTCATGGCGCTGTCTGACCATTGAATGGATGTACACACAATTCTGGAAAGAGGTAATGTGAGGCAATAATTTTTCACGGAGAGAGTTGTGGATGCATGGAACAGCCTTCCTGAGGAGGCTGTGGAGTCAAAAACAGTGGTGGAATTCAAGAGTGCATGGGACAGGCATAAGGCAATTCTGGGGGTGGAGGTAGGAAGAAGTAGGCTGTTGGTTAGCTAGGATCTGCAGCTTATCCATTAGGTAGTTAAATGGGCAGACTGGGTGGGCCAAGAGGTCCTTATCTGCCATCAAATTCTATGTTTTGATGTTTCATATGGTGTGCTATGGTACATGTCTTCTTTTTACAATTTTTGGTTCCGTTGGATATATCGTTCTTGTGTAGCTATGTGGCAAAAATGTTATTTGCGGCACTCATGTGCAGTTTCATAGTGTAGCCAGTGTGGGATTGATTGATCTGAAATTTGCCATGTAGAAAGACCTGTGTTCAGGGAACATGTCAGTTTTTGTTTGTTGAAAAAACTTTGTTCCATTCCAGAGTTATTGCTATTTGAAGTAGGCCCCCTTGCAGTTACAGATTTTTCAGCCACCATGTCTGCCATGTTAGTGCATCTTTGGCCACAATTTCCTCCATTTTGTGGTGTGAGACTTCTTAAAGCTGCAGAAAAGTAAAAATTCAATATCTCTGGAATGGTTTGGTCTTTTCACATGAAAAGTGGAGGGTGTTGAGTGGATGCCCTGGGGATGTGAATAATGCTGTTTACATGTTGGAAAAATTATTTGCTGCAGAGATACTGCATGACACAGTTAACGTTTTGCTTATAGTGTTCTGCATGGTCCTACTGGCTTGAAATTTATAGCGTAGGCAGCCTTAGTGGTACAGAGGTGCCTTGCAGCGGTTTGATGTGTTAAACATTAACAGGTGCTAAATTATACCACTCCAACAAATGAAAATGTGGTTTATTATGCTTCAATAACTTCTGAACCATGTGCCTGATTTGCCTGGCATTTGGAATGTGCAAAGATTTATAATACGTCTTTGACTGCGACAATTTTCAGGTCACTGACACTTACAGTTGCTGAATTGTGCATGTTATATTGTTTGCTTGGGGTGCTGTACAACCATTGAATGAATGTACACACAATTCTGGACACACGGTGTGCTACTGTACATGTCTTCTTTGAACAATTTTTGGTTCCATCGGATATATGGTTCTTGTTTAGCAAAGTGTCAAAAATGTTATTTTCGGCACTCCTGCGCAGTTTTCTCGGTGTGACGCTGCACAACTGTTGAACAGATTTAGATAACATTTGTTATACATGTTGTGGTATGGTACCTGTCTTCATTTACCAATTTTCATTTCAGTCATTTATACGGTTTTTGTGCAGCAAAGTGACAAAAATTGACATGGTGGGACCCCATGCTCCCACCACCACATTCCATTCACTATTTATAGTGCACATTCTCAAAAAGAAGGGAAATTCATGGCAAAAAAAACTCTATTCAATGCATCAGTTAGGGTTGTTCCACAGTGACAAAAGAGAGGAAATTCGGTGTTAGGGTTGCCACCCTTTCGTGCCCTCCGCCCCCAACAACAGGCAATAGGGGTGTGCATTAGAGATCATTGGTCTAACTCTCACCCCATTCTCCTATACTGCACCACCTCAGCTTATTTTACACAAAGAAATTGGGTAAGGAAGTTAGGGCTAAATGACCCAATACACACCATGATGTTTGTTGATGAAGCGAATGAAAAGTATGAGATGCAAGGGTCAACCCTAACACTGAATTTATGTATATATATATATATATATATATATATATATATATATATATATATGTGTGTGTATTACCACTATGGTAGGGTTGGTATCATGAGGCCCAACTCTCACCCCATTCCATGTGCAAACAGGTTGACATGCTGCAATACAGGAGAATGGGGTGCGAGTTATGCATCCCGACCCCATGACGCATCCTGGCATCTGTTGGTCTGTACAGGATGGGGTGGTAGGGTGGGTTGGAGGGTTATGGGTTCAACCATAACATCTTATTTCCCCACTTTTTTCACTTTAACCATAACTGATGCATTAAATGAAGTTTTTTTGCAATGAATATCCTTACTTTTTGGAAAAATGTAATATAAATAGTAACTAGCATGGGTTGGTGAGCCCCACACTCCCACAAAACTGCCCATTTTGCATAATGATATGCATCTGTGGGAGCATGGGCCCTCTGGGCCCGTGCTCCCACTGACACATAGATACGTCAGAGAGAAAAGGAAGTGCTGGGATAACATAGTGAGTATAAAGAGGGGTGAGGAGTGGGTGAAAAGGGGAGAGGATCAAGCAGAAGCACTGAATGAATACTTTTCCTCAGTGTTCTCACAGAAGAAGCTGAGGGATCACTACTGCCTTGGACAGGGAGGGTGGGGAGTGGGGGAGAGGAGGTGACAGATGGAAAGATTGAGGGAAGTAAGATATTTGAGGGACTGAGGGACTGAAAGTGGACAAGGCATCAGGACCAGATGGTATCTACCCCAGGGTGCTGGCAGAGATGGCAGAGGTGCTAGCAGAACTACTGGTATATCTCTTCAGCACTTCCCTAGACACAAGATGTGTGCCTCAGGACTGGCGCATGGCCCATGTGGTGACAATACACAAGAGTGTCCCAAAAGATGAACCAGGCAATTAGCAGTCGGTAAGTCTTACTTCAGTAGTTTGCAGGCTTATGGAGATGATACTGAAAGAGAGGCTGGTGTAATTTCTAGACGACAGTCTCCTCCAGGATGTGAGGCAACATGGGTTTGTATCTGGCAACTCCTGTCAAACTAACCTAATACAATATTATGACTGGGTAACAAGAGAGCAGGATAGGGGCCATGCAGTGGATATCCTCTACTTAGGTTTCAGCATGGCTTTCAATTCTGTACCTCATGGGCAGCTTAGGGGAAAGCTAACAGGTGTGGGGTTCAGGGCAAAGATGACAATATGGATTACTAACTGGCTGCATGGGAGGCTACAATGGGTAGTGGTGGTTTGGGGGGGAATTCTCAAGCCCTAGACCAGTGACGAGAGGGGTGCCAAGGGTTCGGTACTGGGCCTGGTGCTTTTTGTGCTTTTTATGCTCTTTATCTCTGACATCACACACACAGTGACAAGCAGGGTGAGTCTGTTCGCAGCTGATATCTAAATGGGTGCAATGATGGACAAGAAGGAGCATGGGAGCAACTGCAGGGGGACCTAGCTAAACTAGAAGAGTGGGCAGACAGGTGCCAGCCAATGTTCAATGCAAAGAATTGTAAGGTTATGTACTTTGGGGCAAGGAACTCAAGGAGATAATACTGGTTGGAGGGGTGAAGCTGGGGATCACCGAAGAGGAAAAGGACCTAGGGGTGATGTAACAGGGAGCATGAACAATTCTGCCCAATGCAGGAAAGTGGCAAACAAGATGCTGGGGTGTATAGTGAGGGGGTTCTCATCCAGGCAGAGGAAGGCTATCTTGCCCCTCTACAGGTCACTGGTTAGGCCGCACTTGGAGTACTGTGTGCAGTTCTGGAGTCCATACCTGAGGCAGGATATCAAGCTACTGAAGGGAGTCCAGTGGAGGGTAACAAGGATTATACAGGGAATGGATGGGAAAGACTATGAAAACAGGCTGAGGGAACTGAATATGTACACCCTGGAGAAGAGAAGAGAAGGGAAGGGAAGGGAAGGGAAGGGAAGGGAAGGGAAGGGATGGGGGGGACATGACTGCAACTTATAAGTATGTGAGGGGAATCAACAAGGATGGAGGTGATGGGGTTTTTAAGCTGAGGAAGGGAAGTTACACTAGAGGGCATGGGCCAATATTAGAGGGGAGTAGATTTAAGAAGCAGATGAGGAAGCATTACTTCACAGACAGAGTGGTGTCGAAGTGGAATGCCCTACCAGAGAGGATGATATCATGCAAAACTGTGAACAGCTTTAAGAAGGCATGGGACAGGGAAGAGGGGGAGCGTATAGGTGGGGGAAGCTGAGCACAGCCGAGTGTGGACAAATGGGGAGGGAGGGGGGGGCAGCTGCAGCTTAGGGGAGTTAGCTGCACACTTGCACAGACATGGCTAGAACAGGAGGTCTGTTTCTGCTGGCACATTCATATGTTCATATATACGTATGTTCATAGCTATAGAGCCATACAGCAACCCAACAGGGCAAGGAATCCTTCTAACACTAATTTGTCAAAATCTCAGGAACCGTAGCAGCTAGAACAAAATTTAAAGTGTTGCTGTAATCATGACAGTGAGATGTCCGTGAATGATACGATGATGAAATCTGTATCTTGCATTGTTTATGAGATATAGACACTGAAAGTCGCTATGGGAACCACAATATTATCCTAAGGAAAAATCTCAACTTCATGATGGCATGTCTATGGAACTGCTTAACATTCCAACATCTAAATAGCATAATTCACATCTCTAGGGCATTCCCTTAATACCCTGCAAATTTCAAGTGAAAAGACTGAACTGTTAATTAACAATGCACTGGGAATATTTTTAAAACTTTAGGGTTAAGACTTAGGGTTTTGACCCCTACTCCACCTTCCAACCAACCTTCACAACACCACCTGTACCCTCCATACACCAACAAGCATCAGGGTGGGGCTTAGGGTCACGGACCCTAACTCTCACCCCATTTGATCTGTAAGGAATCTGTCATAGTACAGTACAGGAGCATGGGGTGAGGTTAGGGCCCATGACCCTAAGACACATCCCAATGCTTGTTAGTGTGTGGAAAGTGGGAGTGGTATTGTGATGGTAGGGTTGAGGGGGTGGAGTGGGGCCCATAAACTTAAGGCACACTCCCAATGCTTGTTGGTGTGTGGAGGGTGGGAGTAGTGTTGCAATGGAAGGGTTGACGAGGGGGATGCAGCCTATGACCCTAAGTCACACCTCAACGTTTGTTGGTATGTAGAGGGTGCAGAATTAATGGTAGGGTTTGGTGGGGGAGGGGTATAACAGTTCTAAACCCCAACATCCAATTTTCTGACCTGTATCACTTTGGTTAAAGACCAATGTGTGGAACCCTAACTTTCTTTTAAACAAAGTTTTGTTTATATATATATATATATATATATATATATATATATATATATATATATATATGTATATATATATTCTTTGCAAAATCTTTGTTAACATATCAGTTAGGGTTGTTTCCACAGCAACAAAAGTGTGAAAATTCAACATTAAGTTTGCCACCCCACCACCTCACCCCCACACCCCCATCCTCCACATACCAACAGATGTTGGTGGGGGTACCAACTCACACCCCATTCAATGTGTAAGCAAGCTGACATGCTACAGTATAGGAGCATGGGGTGAGAGTTAAGACTGACCACCCCATGGCACACCCCAACGTCTGTTGGTGTGTGGAGGATGGGGGCATGTAGGTGAGGTGGTGGGGTGGAAACCCTAACATTGAATTTCCACACTTTTGTCACTGAGGAAACAACCCTAACTGATGCATTGACAAAGTTTTTTTTGCAAAGAATTTCCTTTCTTTTTGAAAAAGTGTAACATAAATAGTAAATGGTATATGTTGCTGGGAGCGCAGGACCTCACCAGCAAGATATCCATTTGTGCATAATGATATGTGTCTGTGGGAGCACAGGCCCACTTACACATAGCCACAGAGCCATGCAGCAGCTCTATAGGGCAATGAACCCTTGTAACTCAAAACTGTCAATCTCTCAGGAACTGTAACTGTTAGGAAACAAATTCAAGTGTTGTTGTAATCATGACAGTCAGACTGCTACATGACATATGGTCAACCAAATCCATATGTGCATTGTTTCTGAGATACAGGCACCGAAAAGCGCTGTGAGTGCTAACTCTGAGGCGTAATAGTGGCCTACAGATATGAAGATGAGCAAATTGGAATACTAATTCCAATTATCTCAGTAACTGTACAAGGTAGAAACAAAATTCAATTTATGGTATTCATTTCCATTTTTTTCCCTCAGGTAGCAAGCAAGCTACCCAGCTGTTGGCTACCTCTCCCCCAACTCTGGGTCATGAGTAACTCCATTTAAACACACGCAAAGAAAATCCTGTCTTTGTTAGTTAAATATATCTAATGTAAAGTGGCTCTGTATCCTTCCCCTTCCTATACCTCAGTAAATAGTTTGACTGCTGTCCATTCTCACTTCCAGCTGTTGGCTAACTTGGTTGACACTAAATCCAGAAATGCAGCACCATAACTAAACCTCCAGAGGGCACCAAGTCCAAACTAATGGGGGCCAGTAGTAGAAAGCACAAACTTTTATTTTTCTTAGTTAAGTATGCTCTCTCAAAACACCCAAACCAAAAACATCATATTCATACTTTACTGTTAAACACTCACACTGCACCTGACAGTGGGCAGCAACTCCTCTACTAACATCAGGTTTTTTTTGGGAAGGGATCATGCTCATAAACCATACAGTGGCTAACAAAAAAAAAAAAGAAAATAAACACTTACAGCAGCAACTGGATAGGGAGGTAGAAGGAAACTGTCACAACCAGATAGCTCATGTATTTCTAACTTCCAGTTCCTTTTGAGATTGTGATTGCAATAAAACAAAAAAAACAAATAAAAAAAAGAAAGATGACTGCAACTTCAGGGTAGCTATTCAGGATAGTGTAGTGTGGAAGGAAGAACTAAACCCCCCAAAATACTGCATTTTCTCTTTTTTTTTTACTCAAGTTAACAACTGCGGGGAGCATAAGCAATGTAAGAAACAACAACATTGAAAAAAGCTAACAAGCCTGAATAGCAGCAGCACCCTCTACTGGCATTAATAAAGGAAATACTTTACAGCAAAACTGACTTTTCATTCATTTTTACTTCTTTTTCATTTGTTTATTCATTATTTTTTAAATATTTTGTATAACTTTTACCTACAGCCCATTTTCTAAGCATATGCTACAGCATAGGAGAATGGAGTGACAGTTAGGAGTGACGACCCCATGGCCTCTGATGTTGGGCCTCATTACACCCCCGGCTGGTCCAGTATAGCACAATATCGCCCATCCTGTCAGGTATTATTACTTACAGGGAAAGGCAGTATAGCATGTGAAATGTTTGGTAAGCATTTCAGTAATAATAATAATAATATCCTTTTTTATATAGTGCAATTCAAATTATCAAAGCGCTTTACATTCAAAACAATGAGACAAACAAATTAAACAATAAAATCACTGTACAGCCCAGCAAATACACTAATAACAGTAAATAATGGCATCACATAAAATCACCAAAGCAAAGATGGAATAGATGAGCCTTTAAGGCCTACTTAAAGCTCTCCATGGTCTGGCACTCTCAAATTTTTTCAATTTTGTTGTTTTTTAGCTTGTTTATGCCCCCCGCAGTTACAAAAACATGTGTAAAAAAAAAATGAAAAAAATGCAGTATTTTAGGGGTTTGGGTTCTTCCTTCCACACTACATCCTCCTGAGTAGCTACCCCGAAGTTGCTGTCATCTTCTTTTTGTAGGCCTGTTTTATACAGTTAAGGAAGTGCAGCACAGCGTGTGAAATGTTTTGACAGTATTTCAGGAGGCTTTTGTTTTATTAATTTAAGTCTGATTTTTATGCATGGTTGTTAGTTTGGCAAGTTATATGGCGGGAGAAGTAAAAGTGGTTTGTATTGATTTTTAAGGGGTTACTGTGTTTTTGCACGGGCTGTACTTGGAGAGGTTGTTAGGACTGTAATGTAGGTCTGTAATAACATGTATACAGTTTGGCTATGCTTGTAATAGTAATAGAGTGTTAATAGTTGGTTAATTTTAATGTAATAGAGTGTTGTAATTACATAATGTTAGTTAATCACCATCATATTTGGGGAAATATATTATAGCATTTTTAATGGAGACAAGGGCCCAGCTATGTATATCTATCTATACGAGGGGCTGCAACCTTACAAATGGAAATAAATGGCATATTAGAACACAAGCCATTGTATTTTCTATGTATACAATGTCTGTATTCTGTGTGACACTTGAGGCCATATTCATTGTGGGATTGGCAGAATGTGTCGTAAGTCAAGTTGACTGTGATACAGGTAAGTGAAAAATAAACAGTGTTATTTACCCATTGAGTGAGTAACATCATTTGTCTTTCACTTGGGTCAGAGTCTTGGGAAATTAAAGCATTAATTTTAGTAGTGGAATCCCTACATACATCGTATGCATATATTTATGTAGCAAGTGTTTGCATAAACAGAGTGTGATAAATCTGTTTATCTGGGTCACTGTGTACATACATTTGTTTATGTAAACAGTTACTACGTCACACTTGGTTTATCTACAGTTACTATGTCATCATTTCACCCCTCGTCTGGCCAGCAGACACTACTTCCATGCTACCAATATAGCTGCAGCATTTACCAACTCCCCACAGAAGCTGCCAGACTCAAACACATCCATTCCTTCCTTCATCATATTTCCAAATAGCCTCCAAACAACTGAACAAGTAAACATAAACCTTTTTTGTTTTAAACCAAAACTTCTGGCTCACACTAAAGCCTTCACTTGCACACAACCCTCTACACCCATCTCCATACCTCCTTACATTGTAGCAGCTCTCCAACTCCAGTGTTACATGTAAGGACTGAAGTCCAGACATCTGCTTCTCCATTAAAATAAATTTACTTGTTATAAATTTTTTTTGTAGTTTAAAATCATCTCGCTGCATCAACCAATTTCTGCAGCAACTCACTCCTTGTTGTGCAGTTCTGATGATCCACTCTCATGCCACAACAAAATCGTGCTGCAGAATGATGCCATCATTTTTTTAAACAAGCAATTATTTTTAAATAATTAAAAAAATCTATAAAACAAAGCTCCATGATGTCTGCAATAATCCACTTGATGCCACCTGCTAAAGCCCACCACCATATTGCCCCTTCCAAGTTCAAAGGAAATGGACCAATCAGTGATGACATCCACCTAGCGATGCCGTGTCATGATGCCAGCATCCTTAACAACTGCAGTCACAACTAACAACACTTGAGGCACCATACCACTTTTCCAGAAAGTAAATCAACAGACTGCTATAATTTAAAACAAAAAAAATATATAATTTTCCTAGATCAGTACAACCCACAAGGTCCCTGCCTGTTGCATAAATGAAATACACATCAGGGACCTTGCAGAATAAATTATTTATTTTCACTCATGCTGTTTAACATTGGGCTCATCTGTCATGGTTTAGGCCACTCATGAGGTTACCCGACGTTAAACAGCACTCACGAAAATAAATTATTTATTCCACAGGTCCCTGTTGTGTATCCAATAGATAGAGAGATAGAGAGATAGATAGATAGACAGACAGACAGACAGACAGACAGACAGACAGATAGATATAAACATTGATAATATAGATATGGATATATGGAGAGGAAGAGAGTGAGAGAGAAAGAAACAATTCCTAGGAAATTACAGTTCTGTGTCCATTAAATTTTGTGACATTTTACCACATTTTATTTTCAATTACTTTCATTGAATCTTAAAACTTCTCATACAGTTGTTAAATTTTATTTAACAGAAACTGATTTATGAAGATGTTATAAATCAAGGAAACACATTTTAATGGATACTGAGAGGATATTGACTTCTGCTTTTTTTCCCTTCTGCTAGATTAATGCAACCTCACAGTTCAGAAATCAATATGACATTGAGAATGATACACATTTTCAAGGCTACATTTCAAGAATTTCAGAGATGAAAGCCAAAACTGAAAAAATATATCAAGCCCTGGATTCAACTGTGCCACATTTTGAAAAGATTAATTTTAACTCCAGCACTAGTGCTAAAAACAGCAGCTTTTTCATTGTTAATAATTCTAGCAACTACACAGTTGGAGAAATACTTTCAGTCTATGTAGACATGTATGATCAACTGGGACATATGACAACATCCGGCGGGGATTTTCTACGAGCCAGAATTTTCTCTCAAAAATTGAAGTGTGGTGCTACTGGGAAAATCTATGATTTAGCAAATGGAACATATATTATTAACTTTCCACTTTACTGGGAAGGAGAAGCATGGATTTCCATAAAACTGATGTATCCAGCACAAGCTGTGTCTGTTTTACACAGAGCACGAGAACAATATCCTCACAAAGTTTCAGTGAAGGGCATTTTTGTATCTGGCAATTTCAGTGAAGAAGTTGACTGCCATTTTGACCTGAATTCTGTTGAACCAATGTGTGATTTTAAAGACAGAAATGCAGAACAAATGTGGATGTGCAAACGACCAAAAACATTAGGGTGTGAGAACTTTAAGTACATGAAAACATACAGTGGCGATAATTTGGTATTTAGTGTTGAAGAAAGAAAACTTTTTAACAGGTAATTTTATTAAAGTTATTTGATTGTTAAAGCTTTAAAACTAGGAAAAGGGTGTGGTTCTTCTTTACAGGAAAGTCACCAGTATCTTCTGAAGTCATAATTTTACACAGTATAGGAAATAGAGCCCTTCCCTGGCTACTGTCTCCTGCTCATCATTTCCACCAATATTTCCACATAGTTATTATGGGGAAAAAAGTTATGGGTCTCTGGTATGGTGCCAGGAGTAAATGTTATCTTTTTAGTGAAGCCCCCCATCAATTTTCTAGTATCCTTCCCAGATCTAAAATCATGCTAGAAGCAGGACCCTATTGGAAATGAGATGTTGCATCTCAGCTGGGTTATCCTGGGTAAATGAGTTATTTCACAACCTCATCATGCCACAAGAGAGTGGGGGAAGTTGGTTACTAGAATTCCAGGTTCTGAGCCTACTGAATAGTAATGACTCTGACTATAGAGTCCAGTGGGAAGAGCTTAGAATGCCAGTTTTAAAAGTGTGCCAGTGTGCTTTTTAGGTGCCTTATATCTGGTCACCTGCCAAACTACCTGATGTAGCAAGAGCCTCATATAGTGCAGGTGGCTATAGAACCAGCCCTTTGACATCAACACATCTGTATGCACATCACCTAGTAGCCTCCAGGGATAGGCCAATGACTGCAGTGGATAATCCACATCCTGGGGTCTCAGGGCATTTAGACTAGATCACTTTTAAACCCTGAGAGTATGGAAGGGAGTCACTAGGAAGGAGGGAACCATGATGGGTTTCCTCCAAGAGGAGTCCCTAACAGTCTTGTAGCACAGGGAGTGTGTTGTTAATGATGGGGTATTCAACTATTGTTGGGAATTTACAGCCTGTGCCAGACAGAGATGTTGCCAGCCAAGCTGTTAATGAAAATAGACTTGATGAGACAGAATGAGCTATGGCTTAATTTACGAGATATGCCTACATTGAGCACATGAGATTCCAAGATGAGATGAGTACCTGAACCATAGCATCTTGCAGAGGGGATGGGGAAATTGCCAACTAACGACAGACAGCAGGCCAGAGTACATGCTGACATGCTATGCCCAGCTCACCTATGAAGGACTGAAGGCAAGCCAATGTGATACACTTATGCTGGTCTGAAATGCCTCATGTACAGGGTATGAATAGGTACTGGTTGGTGAGAAGTGAGGGGAGGCTACAGCTGGAGTTGGGTAACAATCTCAGCATAAATAAGTTAATATGCATTCCCTAGTGTGATCCACACTCTACTGTATATATTGCTACAGATGGATAATGATCTCGGCATCACTAAGTTAACATGCATTCCCTAGTGTGATACATCATTTATATACTGCAGAACATGGGTAATGAGCTCAGCATCACTAAGTTAACATGCACTACCTAGTGTGAGCCATACTACCCCAAAGGCAGAAGGAAAAAACATTAGGGCGTAGGTCTCTGGAGTCTTGGTGAATCAGTGGTGGGGTCTTCCTTGGGAGTTTCCAACCCTGATGCCATCCCATACCATGACCAAAAAAGTCACAGATGATCTCCTTTCTCCATGCAGGGCCCACGGCGAGAGGTGAGCATTAGGGTTGACAACCCCCAAGGAAGACCCTACCACTGATTCGCCAAGACTTTGGAAACCCCAAAGCCTATTTTTTTTCCTTTTGCTGCTTGGGGGGGGCTTTAGGGCAGGAACCCCAACACCAAACTTTTCTATTTTTGTGGCATTGAGTTACCCTAACTGGTGCATTAATGCAATTTGTTTCAAATAATTTTCTCACTGTTTGAGATACTATAATTGTGTCCTGATTTCCCTGTGGGAGTGCAGAGCCCTCTGGGCCGTGCACTCCCATCCGTCCATAGAATGAGTATATGGATGTTACTGTGGAAGGGAAGGGCCTGGAGAGCCCTGTGCTTGCATTTCAGTGAAAACAGCAGCCTAATTGTCAGCAGAGCCTTGTTTTTACCCCACCTCATAAACATGCTGAGAATGTTCAAATTCCTGCCAAAACATCACCCCCCCCCCCAACTGCAATGTCATTATGTGCCGCAGGTACAAAAACACATTTTGGCCAGGATTTGAAAAACGACAGCTATCACATTCAGGAAGTGGTGTAAAAATTGACCGTATTGAACATTTCAGGTTAAAACATTTGAAGTACCAAAGTTACAAGTGAGCATAGTAAACTTCCAACGAATGTGCATGACTTAGCCATTTTTATGTATTTTGACTGTAAATTTTAACATAACCTTCTTATGAACCACCTCATGAACAAGGGCCGTGACAATTTTCAAATCCTGCCTGAATGGTGATTTAGCCAAGAAACTGCTCAATTGCCCTTTGGGCTGGATTTGTGCAATTCCACTACCATTGTTCATTGGGTTGGGTCACAAAAAGGCCATGCTGAAAATTTGCCATTCTGGCAAAGTGTGGTTCCTCTATGGAGGAACCTACAGTGGAGACCAAGGAGGATGCTGGGAACCTCCACAAAGGAGACCCATAGGAGGGTGGCAGGGGACCCTGCAGGGGAAGGAAACAACTCCTGGTGGGGGACTCCATTGTTAGAAAGGTAGACCTTGGCAAGGAAGGGAGAGGAGGTAAGGTGCTTGCCTGGCGCCATGGCTTGAGGGACAGGGAGCGAATCCTCAGGATTGCGGAGCAGCTGCACAGGGAGGAGCTGGATGTCATTGTCCACCTAGGGACAAATGACCTGGCTAAGAAAGGGATTAGAGAGTGCAGGAAGAGTTTGTGAAATGGGGAGGGCCTTAGTCAAGTAGCACGATGGTAACCTTCTCGAGGTGCTACCCATCTATGGCATAGGAGAGGCTAGGGTGTTCGCATCATGGATTCAACTAGTGGTTGAAAAACTGGTGTGGAGCTCAGGGATTTGGCTTCATTGGGGACTGGGGTCCACCTGGAGTGATGCAAGCCTATACTGGCATGATGGGCTGCATCTGTCCGGGAGGGAACCAGGATCCTAGGTGATAGGTTTAAATGCTTCATTGGCAAGCTTTTAAACTAGCCAAGGGAGAGCACTGGAAAGGAGCAGGAAAATCCTAGCCCCCTCTAAACAATAACGGTAGTAAGTGTGGCAAACACCAACATGGAGGTGTCGATAGGGAGAAGGGCAGAGGTAAATGGAGAAAGTGACAAAGGCAAGAAGTACAGGGATGGGGCAAAAGGGGGTGAGGGCATCAGGAAATGGAGGGTAATGAGTACCAATGCCTGTAGTCTGGGCAACAAGCTCCCTGAGCTGGTGGCCTTAATGGAAGAGGGATGCCTGGATATCGTAGCAGTCACAGAAACATGGTACACAGAGAACCATGACTGGGATGTTAACATACCAGGGTACATAACTTACAGGAGAGACAGGCAGGGGAGAAGAGGGGGAAGAGTAGCTCTCTATGTAAAGGAAGAGATAAAAGCAACTGAACAAAAAGAGTAAACAGGAGGAGAGGCACTGTGGGTCACCTTGAGACTGGAAAGGGCACCACAATCCGCACAGGAGTTGTGTACAGACCCCCATGTCAGGGGGAAGGAATGGACAAGGATATGATGGAAGGCATTCTTAGAATGGCAGAGAAAGAGGAGATACTGTTGATGGGAGACCTGAATATGCCAGATGTTAACTGGAGCACATTTGCTGCAGCCATATCCAAGAGCAGGGCCATTCTTGACGCCCTACAGGTGGCAGGCATTAGACAGCTAGTTTCGGAACCCACTGTGAGGGAGCAATCTTAGACCTCATACTCTCAAACGGGGGCAGTGAGAGGATCTCAGATCTAGAAGTGGGTTGCCATCGGGGACAAGTGACCATCAAACAGTGTGTTCACGTTAAACTCAGCTACTGAGTCAAGCTCACAAAAGTGAGGTACTGGACTTTAGGAGGGCTGACTTTGGTAAGATGGGAGAGTGCCTCAGAAAAGCACTAGCAAACAGGCTAGAAGGAGGTGCGGAGCAACAATGGGGAATCATCAAAACTGCCATCACAGAGGCAACAAGCCTTTGTGTGAAGCAAATAAACAAATCAAAATGAAAGAAAAAGCCACTATGGTTCTCAAGAGAGGTGGCTGTGAAAGTCAGGAAGAAAAAGATAGCATTCCGGAAGTATAAGGAAACACAGAAGGAGCAGGACAGAGAGCTGTACCAGTTAAGGCAGAAAGAAGCAGGGAGGGAAGTCAGAATAGCAAAGGCCCAAACTGAGGAAAAGATAGCCAACTCAGTTAAGAAGGGGGATAAAACCTTTTATAGGTACATCAGCGAGCGTAGAAAGACAAAGGGAGGGATAGTGAGGCTGAATAGAATGAACGGTGGGTGGGCAGAGGGGGACAGTGAAAAGCAGGAATACTGAATGAATATTTCTGCTCAGTATTCACAAAAGAGGAGGGGGAAGTGCCTAATCAATTAACAGAAGCACTCTTGATAGGAGGTCGATCCCAGTCCTTTCACAGAAGAAAAGGTTCTGCAAGAACTCCTTAAACTGAAGGTGGACAAAGCAATGGGTCCTGATGGAATTCACCCCAGAATTCTAAAAGAGATTAAGGAAGGAACTAGTGAAACCACTGGCTACTCTTTTAATAAATCATGGGAGGGTGGTGTGGTACCTGAGGACTGGAGGAAGGCAGATGTGATTCCCTTCACAAAAGTGGGACCAAGACAGAGGCAGGAAACTACAGACCTGTCAGTCTGACCTCTGTGGTAGGGAAAGTGATGGAGTCACTTGACGAAAGAATAGTTGAGTACCTAGAGGTCAGTGAGGCCAGGATCCAAGGCAGCATGGGGTTCACAGCTGGAAGGTCATGTCAGACAATCTAATAGATTTCTTTGACTGGGTGACCAAAGTAGTAGACCAGGGAGGGGCTGTGGACATGGCCTACCTAGACTTTAGCAAGGCATTTGACACAGTCCCACACAAAGATTATTTGTCAAATTAACCAGCCTGGGAGGGTCCCAGGGTGGTAGCCTGGTAAAACATTGGCTGGACAACAGGACACAGAAGGTAACTGTAAATGGAGTCCACTCTGAAGAAAGGGCGGTTACCAGTGGGGTGCCACAGGGTTCAGTATTGGGTCCAGTCCTTTTTAATGTCTTCATCAGTGACATTGCAGAGGGACTGGAAGGAAAAGTATGCCTTTTTGCAGATGACACAAAGATCTGCAACAGGGTTGATATACAAGGAGGCGTGGAAAGGATGAAAAGGGACTTGGCAAGGTTGGAGGAATAGTCAGACGTATGGCAGCTAGGATTCAATGCAAAAAGTGCAAAATAATGCACCTGGGAAACAAGAACCCAGGGGAAGAATACACAATGGGTGGGGAGGTAGTAACAAAAAACAGGAAAGGGACCTGGGGTAATCATATCAGATGACCTTAAGGTTAGCAAGCAATGTGAGAAGGCAGTAGGGAGGGCCGGGGATATACTGGGATGTATAGGGAGAGGCATCAGCAGCAGAAAACAGGAAGTTGTTATCCCTCTGTACAGACAGTTGGTGAGACCCCATCTGGAATACTGTGTCCAGTTCTGGACACCCCATCTCCGCAAGGACATAGACAGGATAGAGGCAGTCCAGAGGAGGGCAACTAAAATGGTGCAGGGTCTGCAAGAGAAGCCGTATGAGGAGAGACTAAAGGAGCTTAATATGTATACCCTTGAGGAAAGAAGGGAGAGGGGGGACATGATAGAAACTTTCAAGTACCTCAAGGGAATCAACAAAGTCCAAGAGGGTAGCATCTTTCAGAAAAAGAGACTTGCAAGAACAAGGGGACACAATTTAAAGACAGAAGGAGGGCAGTTCAGGGCAATGTGAGAAGTATTATTTCACAGAGAGGGTAGTGGATGTATGGAACAGCCTTCCTGAGGAAGTTGTGGGGTCTAAAACTGTGGGAGAATTCAAGAATGCATGGGACAGACATAAGGCAATTCTTGTGGGGGGCAGGAAGATATAGGCTGCTGGTTAACTAGGATCTGCGGCCTATCCTGTAGGTAGGGAAATGGGCAGACTAGATGGGCCTAGCGGTCCTTATATGCCATCAAAGTCTATGTTTCTATGTTTCTAAAATATGCAAAAATACCAAAGTTATGCATCAAAGTTGAAAACTCTATTAAAATACATTGAATCTCACTTACCTTAGTTTCTGATATTGCTGTCGGCGGTTCCAGCACCAAGACGTATCTTCTGTCAGAGAGTAGATCTTTGCCCTGTGACCTGTTCAGGAGACTGAGAGTGTGTGTGGGGCGTACTGGGGGGTGTGGGGTGATGGGTGCTGAGTGGGAGGCAGTGGTGGAGGGTCAGATCGGCGAGGGACCATTTTTTGTTCAAGTTTAAAAAAGAAAAAATCTTGAGGCACCATTTTCTATCTTTCAGCACTGGAAAGGTGATCAGAAGGTTGCGGGTTCTACTAGACACCAGGGAAAGATAAGATATTTTTGTGCATGGTGATCAGAGGATCAGAGGGTAGAGGTGCCACTAGACACCAGAGAAAGATACAATATTTATGGGGACAGTGATCATAGGGTGGAGATGCCACTAGACACCAGGGAAAGATAAACTATTTACAAGGATAGTGATTAGAGAATATGGGGTGCTACTAGACACCAGAGAAAGATAAAATATTGATGGGGGCAGTGATCATAGGGTGGGGTGCCACTAGACACCAGGGAAAGATAAAATATTTACAGGGATAGTGATTAGAGGGTATGGGGTGCCACTAGACACCAGAGAATGATGAATTAAATTCAGGGATTGTGATCAGGGGGTGGGGATACCACTAGACACCAGGGAAAGCTAAATTTATTACAGGGATGGTGATTGGAGAACACCACTAGACACCAGGAAAATGTTAGCTCACTGCTGTCACTGCAGCCCGTAGCATGAGTTCCAGCTGAGGCTGAAGAAGTCAAAAATGGCCTGCTGTTTTCATACAGAGAATGCGGGTGAATGACTCTAAACAAAATGGGCATCCTAGATTTTGGGTGACAGAAAAGGTATTTCTTGCATGTTTAAATACAAACCAACACTAAACAGGTCCCTTTTTTTTTAATCTGATGGAGTGGTAGCCTGTGACATGGGCATCAGCGATTGAGCACTTTTTAAAATGGTGACTCAATCGTGGCCCATGTTGACAGGGCTACCATTGAGGAAGGGTGACCTGATGGGGAGGTTCCCGCATATAGCGACAGGATGTCGTTATATGTATACATGTGTGCAGGAGGGGGACCGAGCACAATGGAAGGGAAGGAGGGTTTGTCTGATGTGGTTGGCATGGGGCTGCCGAACTGGCCCCGTAGCATGGTGGGTGGCAGCCCAGAACTGTGATGGTTCTGGGTTCAGGTCTGGGCACACCTACATTTTTGTTCACCTGGCTCAAATTTTCTTTAAGAATTTGCACCCCCCAGACATACACCCCCTGGAGTTGAGAATCCTTCCAGTAGGGGTTGCAGGAGTAGAAGCCCCCATGGGGAATGTCTGATGGCACAGCCCCATAACAACTTAGAATGTAAGTCCCCATCGCCCTTTTGTTGTGCATCAGGGGTGTACATCACCGAAATTGATTTTCATCGATGTACACTCACCTTAACGGCGATCGCCTTGGCACAATCTCCAGTATCACATCGAACCGGTATAATGTACTCACTCTTGCCATGGAACTGTTCAAGCAAATCAGTCTTAACATATAGCAAGTGTTTTTAAGCAGTGTTTACTCTCCCATAATCATCAAAGTCAGACAGTGTACATACAGGAGAGGCAGTGCAATGCACCGCCTCTTACGTTTCTCCCGACCTCTCAGGCTTCTTCAGAGATCTATAAAATAGATAAAATAATCTCATGATTGATTGGGTCATTTGGTCTTATCATTGCACTGTGGAGTTCTTGTTTGGGGGCCCCCCGAGAGCCCTCCCCCTGGTGGTCAGTTACTACCCTTTGAGGGGGTTGACCCCTGAGGGTTTTTTGGCGGTTGTTGATCTATCTAGTGTGGACAGTGCATGCACTGGGGGGTGTGTGCACGACAGTTGATGCCTATAATACAGCAATGTCTGGTGCACTCAGCTCCCTTGCACCAGTCCATGTACGGCCCAGGTCTTCTGACTTGAGGTCGCCTTGGTATGAAGGGGAGCTCAAGGTGATGAAGATTTTGGGTCAGAGATTAGAGTGCTGCTGGTGGAAGTCTGATCTGGAGGTGGACAAACTGGCCCTATGTGCGCACTACGGTGCATACCATGGGGCATTCAACCATAAGAGGGCAGAATTCCTGTCCAGGGAGCTTGCTGCTGGGAGGAATCGACCAACTGTGCTCTTTCGGTCTGTGGACAGGCTTCTCCATCCTTCCTGTCTACAGCCGAAAGTAGCCTTTTCAAATGCACTGTGTGAGGAGTTTGCTGGGTTCTTCTCAGACAGAGTGTTCGCCATCAGGCAGGGGGTTCTACCAGTGAGCCATAGTTTGGCCGACAGTGGTCGCCATGGGTGACCAAAGAGCACTCTTTCTGGTTGGGGTGAGTTTAGACTGGCGGAGGTGGCTGTGGTCATTGAGATTACTTCCAAGCTTGGGCACACCTTTCGTGAACTGGACCCGGTGCTGACTTGTTTTACTGGGATGTGGTGACTATGTTGGCCCGGTGTTTGCCTTGATTGTCCGGTGATCCCTGTCAGAGGAGGTCTTTCCCGATATCTTGAAGGAGGCATTGGTGAGACCCCTTCTGAACAACATTGTTGGACCCTGATGTCAAGGAAAATTACTTTTCCATCTCCAATCTTCCATTTTTGGGTAAGATTGTGGAGAAGGTTGTGGTGCCTCAGCTTGAGAAGCAACTCATGGCCCATGATCTATACGAGCTGCTGCAGTCTGGGTTTCAAGCAAGGCATAGCACAGAAATTGCATTAGTTCAGGTGCCCAATGACCTCCTTAGGGCTAGAGATCGAGGGGAGGGGACAATTCTCGTCCTCCTCGATCTCTATGCAGCATTTGATATAGTGAAGCATTGAGTTTTACTTGACCGCCTAATGGAATTCTGCAGATTCACTAGCACTGTCATCTGCCGGTTTGAGTCTTTTCTATCAAACAGGAGGCAGAGGGTAGTAATGGGGAATTTCTCCTACTCCCCTAGCCTCCTGTCATGCGGAGTCTCCCAGGGTTCGGTCTTGTTGCCAATGTTGTTTGCCATGTACATGCTGCCCCTGGGAGAGCTCATTAGGAAGTACAGTCTGGGTTTTCATGGTTATGCTAATGATACCCAGCTGTATCTTTCCTTTGCCCCTGGAACGTCTTGCTCAGTGGATGTGCTCAACAGCTGCCTCACTGAGATTAATGACTGGATAACCTCCAGCTGGTTGCGACTGAACCCCAAGACAGAGGTACTGGTGGTGGAGTCAAAAAGAGGGCATGATAGGTTGGCCTCTGGTGCAGAGACAGGGCCTTTTCTTGGCTCTGTACCATTGAAGGCCTCCTCTAGGGTGAGGGCATTATTCTAGACATTGGATTGATGCTTGAGTTTCAGATGTCATCTGTTGTCTGTACCATTTTTATCATCTGAGGAATATCGCCAGGATAAAGCCTCTAGTTTGACTGCTGGACCTCCCCACCTTGGTGCATGCCTTTGTGACATCCAGGCTTGACTATTGTAATGAACTCTATCTCGGGATCTCTGGGGGTACCCTGTGCCGACTGCAGCTGGTGCAGAACATGGCAGCTAGGCTGTTGACAGGACAGCTGAAGTATTGTCACATCACTCTGGTGCTGCGTCAACTGCACTGGGTGCTGGTTAGGTGGAAGGTCCTCTTCAAGGTGAGCTTGCTCTCCTTTAAGGCCCTACATGGCTTGAGCCCTGGTTACCTGAAGAACCTTCTTACACCTACTATCTTGGTCTGCTCCCTCTGCTCCTCCTTTAGGGGCCTTCTCACAGTTCCCAAGATGAGGCTAAAAACAGCAGGCAACTGAGCATTTAGTGTTGCTGCACTCGTCCTGTTGAATTCACTTTCTCCAGCTGTTAGAGAGGCCCCTTCTGTTAAAGTTTTCAAAGCCCATCTCAAGGCCTTCTTATATAATCAGGCCTTCCCGGACTAGTTCTATAGCCCTATCCTGATTCCTGAATTTTATGTTTTAACTGGTCCTTTGCTAATTTTGAGTTTAGCAGCTGTTGCTGAGGGTAGTATTTATACATTTTATATTAATTGCCGTACTATTGTATGTTTATGTTTACTAGTGTGTTGTCTGTGTATTTCTAAAGATGTTGAGTCTTGTATGAAATTTTAATATTTTCAGCACCCAGAGCCTCCAGGATGGGCATCTTTTTAAATAAAATTTGCCTTGCCTTGCCATCTGCTTAAAAACATTTTCCATGTGTTAAGACTGCTTTGTTTGAGGAGTCCTGTGGTAAGGGTGAGTGCACGCCACCAGATTCAAAATATATGTCATTTCTGGAATAGCGCCACCATGCCAGTACTTATATCTATTATAGCAAACAGGCCCCATTTAGCTAGGTTCAGGTGTCTGTTTTTTAACAATACAAAATTTCATTGTGCTTCTGGTGTTTGTAAGTTTAAAATAGTAATACAAAAACAGCAGCCATCTTGAGTGCCCCCCCATGGCAAGTAAATCAGATAAATAACCAGTCATCATGTGTTTTTTTACCTTTCACAATCCATATTAGATGAATCTAATAGATTTCTTTGACTGGGTGACTAAAGTAGTAGACCAGGGAGGGGCTGCGGAGGTGGTCTACCTAGACTTTAACAAGGCATTTGACACAGTCACGCACAAAAGATTAATAAATAAGTTTGCCAGCCTGGGAGGGGGTCCCAGGGTGGTAACCTGGGTAAACAATTGGATGGACAGCAGGATGCAGAGGGTAATAGTAAATGGAGTCCACTCCAATAAAAAGTGGGTTACTAGTGGGGTACCACAGGGTTCAATACTGGGACTCGTCCTCTTTAATGTCTTTATAAGTGACATTGTGGAGAGATTGGAAGGAAAATTATGCCTCTTTGCAGACAACACAAAGATCTGAAACAGGGTTGATACACAAGGGGGGGGTGGAAAGGATGAGAAGGGATTTGACTCACATTTTCCAGCACTCCCTGGACTCTAGTGACATACCATTAGGATGGAGGGTTGCCACTGCGGTACCCCTCCTAAAAAAAGGACCCAAAACAAAACCTGAAAACTTCAGACCTATTAGTTTGATATCTTTAATGGGCAAACTATTAGAAGGTATAATTAAGGATTATATACAGCAGCAACTACTAATTCTGGAGGCCACTGACCCCTACCAACATGGATTCACTAAAAATAGGTCCTATTTGACAAATCTATTGGGTTTTTAAAAAAAGTCAACAGAGAAATAGACAGGAAAAACCCCGTTGACATCATATTCTTGGACTTTGCCAAAGCCTTTGATAAATTGCCCCACTCAGAATTGGTTAAATCTCTAGGGGACCTAAAACTGTGTACTAATATCATGCATTGGATTGCCAACTGGTTGGAGGGGCGCCAACAAAGTGTAGTGGTCAATGGTGTATACTCTGAATGGGCTAAGGTCATGAGTGGGGTGCCGCAGGGTCAGTCCTGGGTCCCATCCTTTTTAATATATACATTTCTTCATTAAACATAGATTTACCTAACATCTGGTTGTCCAAATTTGGGGATAACTGTTGTCTGGGAACATTAATGAATGCATTAGATAACACCACTGCTTTACAGGAAGCATTGGATCTCGTTTTTTCTTGGACCAAACACAGCAAATTGGAACTAAACATTAGTAAATGCAAAGTAATGCATTTAGGTACCAACAATAAACAGTATAAGTATTTCTTGAATAAGGAACCTCTAACTGTAACACAATGCGAAAAGAACCTTGGTGTAACCATAAGCCCTGATCTTAAATTCAATGTTAACTGTAGGAACCAAATGAAAAAGGCCAATCAAATACTGAACTGCATCTTTAGGCATATATCCAGCACAGCTAGGGAGGCAATGCTCCCCCTGTATGTAGCATTGATCAGACCCCACCTGGAGTGCTGCATTTAAATATGGTCCCCATATAGGAAAGAAGACATAAAAAAGGTTGAAGCAGTTCAGTGAAGACTTACTAGGTCTATTGTGGGTCTAAAGGAGACACCTTATGAAGAAAGATTGAGAACACTTAACCTTTAGTGACTACAATACAGAAGGCCTGAGGGACTTGTGTATGCTTTATAGAACAATGGAGGACAACAACCTTAGATCTGAAATTGGCCTTATGCCTAATCATGACAGAGTTAGTGCTAGGAGACACTCCAAGCAACTCCGCTTAGAGAAATGGAATTTGTTACTCTGAAAGAACTGGTACAGCCAAAGGGTGGTTACAGTTTGGAATGCTCTTCCTTTGGAAGTAATGGAAAGTAAAGATATGAATACTTTCAAAAATAGGCTGGACAAGGAAATGAGTAACGAGGCTAAATTTGGGGTTTGTTAAAATTGCCACACTTAGGATTAATTAAAATTATTCAAGGCAAGCACTAATCACGCAAGACTATTACAAGCTTGATTGATCTATGAAATCTATTAAATTTGGCAAGGATGAAGGAATGATCAAAAGTATGGCATCTTAGATTCAATGCAAAGAAGTGCAAAGTAATGCACCTGGGATACAAAAGACCAAGAGAAGGGTACACAGTGGGGGGGGGGAGGTATTAACGAGAACCAAAATGGAAAGGGACCTGGGGGGTAGTCATATCAGATGACCTAAAAGTAGAAAAGCAATGTGAGAAGGCAGTGAGTAGTGCTAGTGGGATACTGGGATGCACTAGGAGAGGCATCACCAGCTGAAAGCAAGAAGTTGTTATCCCTCAGTACAAGACAGTTGGTGGGACCTCATCTGGAGTACTGTGTGCAGTTCTGGACACTCCATCTCCGCAAAGACATAGAGAGGATGGAGGCAGGCCAGAGGAGGGCAACTAAAATGGCACAAGGTCTGCACCAGAAGCCATACGAAGAGAGATTAAAAGAGCTTAATATGTATACCCTTAGGGAAAGGGGAGAGAGAGAGAGCATATGCATGATAGAAACTTTCAAGTACCTCAAGGAACTTAACAAAGTTCAAGAGGGTAGCATCTTTCAGAAAAAAATGTGCAAGAACAATGGGGACACAACTTGAAGATAGAGGGGGGATGACTCAGGAGCAATGGGAGAAAGTATTTTTCATGGAGAGGGTGGTGGACACATGGAATAGCCTTTCTGAGGAGGTTGTGGGCTCACAAATAGTGGGGGAATTTAAGAATGCATGGGACAGACATAAGGCAATTCTAGTGGGAAGTAGGAGGAAGTAGGCTATTGGTAAAACTAGGATGTGCAGCTTATTCAGTAGGTAGGGAAATGGGCAGACTGGGTGGGACACGTGGTCTTTATCTGCTGCCAGAGTCTATGTTTCTATGTATTTCTCTGCACACAAATAATAAATCAGTCTGTTAACACTTGTGAATTTTTTTTTATAAATTTATTTTATTAATTGAACTTGAATGCTATCCCAATAATAATTATAATTCAAATTCTGTATAGTATTTTTCACCAAACTATCCAAAGGCACACACTTGGCACAGGCCCAATCATCCCAGAAAATTTCATAAAGAAATTCCATACTGTCTAGGCTGTGGGTGGGAGCAAAAATACTCAATGTTAAATATAGGGGAAAATATTTTTTGGTTTTTTCATTTTTTTTGACCCTGTATATCTCGAAAACTGTACAAGATGCTGTCACAATATTGTTCACATCTTGAGACTTTGACAGCCTGACCACATATGCTAAAAATTGTGCCAATTCATGCAACTATATCAAAGTTATTATAGTGCAAACAAATTGGATTTAACAATGAACTGCAGATGCAACCCTAACTATAAGGGCGCTACCATGCACCTGTAATGCTGCTGTAGATAGGTAATGCTCTTAGCAGCACTAAGTTAAAATGCATTCCTTAATGTGATCCCTACTTTATATACAGCTGCAGATGGATAATGATCTCAGCATCATTAAGTAGTCAAGCATTCCTTAGCATGATCCAGTAGCCTGTCAAGATATTGACTCTTAAATGGTGAAGAGTGAAGACTGCTCAAAATCACAGCATGTACTGTATTGGTGACTAGCATTTCCCCCATCCTCAAGGTCTAACCCACCCCCATGGAGTTGTATATTAAGTAAGGGTGTTGTGGAGGGCAAAGCCACCCACAGCAGGGGCATAGGGAGCAAAGCCCCCTGCAAACAGAAAGTTCACCATTTGTGGTTGTGCAGTGATTTCATGCTGTTTTCACTTCTCACTGTTTGAGAGTCACTATCTTGACATGGACATATGTGAGCCACACTTTGCATACAGCTGTTGCTATGTAATGATCTCACCATCACTAAAGAAACAGGCACACTCTAGTGTGATCAATACTTTATATACAGCGGTAGAAGGGTAAAATCTTAGCATCATTAATTTAACATGCAGATAAAAGGAAAAAGCCAGCTCCTGATTGGTGCAGCTTATTCTTTTCAGGTACAGACCACTGCAGGAAAATCAGTGTCAGAACCAGCCTGACTGAGAATTGATGTGATACTGTTGAGTCCCATACAGAGCACTCTGCATTGGATAGACAGTGTCACGCCCCTCAAAGCCTACTATCCAAAGAAGTTCGATGAGCATTCGCAAACTCAAAAAATTACAAGCTTTGCTAGTTAGGATACACGGCTGTAATATTTTGCTCTCTGTTCCTACATCGTAGTCATGAATCACAGTGCTTAATTGTTGGGGAAATGTACAATTTTGCATATTTATGTATCCCCACAAAATACAGTGACAGTCTATTGATTTTAGCTGTTGCACTTATTTCCTTTTCTAAGACTAACTTACAGCTACAGCTTAAGTTCCTGAGGTCCATCAGGTGGGTGAGAGACAATGGTGCATGGTACCAACAAAGCAACATGGACAGCATTCAGCACACTTTTAAACTAATTTCCTCCTGGTGGCCATTTTGGGTTGGGTTCAGCAATGGATGGTTCCAACGCCATATGGCTGCAATGGGACTGAAGGATCACTTCGGGACTGGGTGGCAGGGAGACAATCCAAGAAAGCAAGCAGCTCCTGGCCACGATCCAAATGGGTTTGTTCATGCTGAGTGTGAGTACAGTCCCATGGTAGCTACAGTATTTCTACACTGTGACCCCGACACTTTGACACAGTACCAACTTTGATGCAAGCTGTTTTCTAATTCTTTAGTGCGGTCCAAACTAAACCACTGTGCACTAGCAAGTATTACTAAGGAATTAATCCCCACTAGTTTTCAATCAATCAATCAATCAATTGATCAATCAATCAAAACTTTCTTTCTTTAAAAGGCGCCTTTCTTAAACCAAGGCACCTGTATATAAATAATCAATCTTCATTAAAGCATTAAAACTGTAAATATAAACAATAGGCATCATAATCTAATCAAAGGTTCCAGGGTCATTTTCTCTAATCATCATTCATGAATGCTAGACTGAAAATATATGTTTTTAGTTCTTTTTGAAAACTTTTGGCAGTCAGGCAGTCCCGTATCCAACGAAGTAGAGAATTCCACAGGGTCAGGGCCACATAAACAAAAGAATGGGCCCCAGATGTTTGCAATCAAACCCTGGGAATCTCTAGCAACCCCTCATCAGTGGATCAAAGTGGCTGGGAGGGACAGTAGGAAGAAAGGAGATCAGGCAGGTAACGGGATCTCTGGTCATGTAGGGCTTTATAGGTCAGCAGACTGACCTTGAAGGTGATATGCCATCACACTGGCAGCCAATGCAGTCCACAGAGTACAGGCATTATATGACTGGTCCTAGATGTACCAGTCAATAGCCTGGCAGCCACATTCTGCACTAGCTACAGGCAATGCACATCAAACCCTGAGATCCCTAGGTACAGGACGTTGCTGTAGTCAAGACGGGTGGTCATGAAGGTGTGGACCAACATAGGAAGATCATCAGAAGGTACCAAGTGTTGTTCACTCGGGCAATATTATTCAGATGGTAAAAAAGGGGTCTTGACAATGGCTGACACCTGAGATTTCAAGGTCAGACTGTCATCAAAAATAACACAGAGGTTCCGCACTTGGTCTGAGGTGATCAGCTGGACACCCCCAAGCCAAAGGCAAGAGGGTTGTCCTATTAGTTCACCTGCCTTCTGACAATCAGGATCCACCACCAACACCTCAGTCTTATCATGGTTCAACCTCAGCCAACTAGAACTCATCCAGTCTTGGATCTAGGATAGGCAGTTGTTAAACAGCAAGAGAGCATCTCCCAGCTTGAGCGCAAAGGACATGTGCAGTGGAGTGTCATCTGCATAGCAGTGAAAACTCAGCCCATACCACCTAACAATGTCCCCCAGTTGCAGTATATACACCGCATACAACATGGGCACCAAAATGGAGCCCTGTGGTACTCTGCAGACTAGGAGGAGGGGGTCAGAAGAATAAATTCCAAAGACCACTTTCTGTGTCCTACCCTCAAGATAGGAACAAAACCTGAGGACAGTACCAGGCAGTCCACAGATGAGCCACAGGTGCTCCAATAGCACACCATGGTCCACAATGTCAAATGCCGCAGAGAGGTCAGGGAGGACCAAGATGGAATGGGTCTTCTAATCTCTCACCATTAGGAGATCATTAAGCACCCAAACAAGGGCAGTCTCAGGGCTATGCCTCTTCCTAAATCCTGACTGGAGAGAATCATAGATGTTGTGGATAGACAAATGATCATCCAGCTGCTGCGCAGCCACCTTCTCAATAACCTTACCCACAAAGGACAGGTTAGAGATTGGTCTGTAGTTAGCAAGATTATCTGGATCAAGGGAGGGCTTTTTCAGAAGCGGTCAAATAATTGCTTCCTTAAGGGGATCAGAAAAGATCCCCCTCTTCAGTGATTGCCAGACAATCTCAGCCAGGACCAGGCTAATGTTCCCCACGCACCTCACAAGGAGGCGCATTGGGCCCGGATCCAAACTACAGTTGGTTGGCCACAAAGTCTGAATGATCCTCACAACATCCATGACATCCAGTCAGCCAAACTCAGACTAGACAGGCCAGGTGGTCGCAACCTCCCATTGACCTCCACCACACCCATTTGAGGGGGCAAGATGGATGCCTGACCTCATGGTAACAACCTTATCTGCAAAGAATTGAGCAAACTCATCACATCTCTCTTGTGACAGTGCTCCACCAGACTGGAGACAGGTTGGATTGCACAATCTTTCCGCCATCAGAAAGAGCTGAGCTGGTCAATTCTGCACAGCAGCAATCTATCTGGAGAGGAACTCTGCCTTCTTATGGGTGATTGTCAATTGATAGACAGCATAATGATCCATCAAGCTAAGCTTGTCAGCCTCCAGGTGAGAATTCTGCCAAACCCTCTCAAGCCTTCAACTTGCTCTACTCAATTCCTTAAAGGCCCTATCAAATCATGGGGACCTTGGGTGAAAGGTGAGCGGTTGAACACGAACAGGAGCAATGGAATCCAGAGCAACCGTAATCTCCCTGTTACAGGCAAGCACAAGGTCCCCCGGATCTAAACATTCCCTCGATAGGCCTCATAGATCCAAGACCGCCATTAGGCCATCTGGGGTCAAACCCCTCAAAAGGTGGTACTGAACCATCTTCATAGGAGCAGACCCTTTACAGGGAGCCCCAAAACTGAACCTTATGGTGTGATGGTCAGACCAACTGACTGGTTCCACCTCCAAGTCAGAGATCTCCATCCGTAGGAGGAACACTAAATTCAATGAATGACCAGCAACATGTTTTGTGGAGGAAACAACCTATGTGACGCCCAGCATAGTCAAGACCTGTAGGAGATCCTGACCAAAGTTTGAGAGTTTATCATCGACTCAGGGATTGAAATCCCCCAGAATTAACCATCTGGAGGACCCAACACCATATCAACAATGAAATCTGCTATCTCCTGTAGGAATTCTTTCCCATCTCCTGGTGGATGGTAGATGAGCAGAATCCCATACCCTACACCCGCACCCACAACATATTCAAAGGATTTAGTGGACCCCGGTGGGACATCTACAAGGCCCAGTTTGGTGTTAAAACAAATAGCTACACCCTACCATATGAACTGTCCTTGGGCAATGTATCACTGAGTACCCTGCTAGAACAGCTGTAGCCAATATAGGGCCAGCACTATCATCCAGCCAGGTCTCAATGATGCAAGCCAGGTCAGGTGTCCCAACAAGATCTGCTATTATAGCAGTCTTGTTCTTAATAGACCTGGCATTGCACAACACCACCCGAGTTGCATAGGCCATTGAAGAGGACTGATAACCTGTCTGCACACAGCAGAGCCCTTGGGTATGGGAACAAGACAGGGGGGAAAAAACCCTATTATGGGCCCATTTCACTCCAGGGTATCTCCGTGTCCCTAATACCTCAATCTGATCACACCTTTCCATTCCCCCACCAGACCCAGTTCTCCCACGCCTCCTACTGTTCCTAACAATCCCCAAGGCCCAACAATTCCTGTAGGCCTCCCAATATAATGGTGGACATTCAAAGAGGCGGAGAACCCTGAGCCTAGTAGGGGACTATCACCTGACTGTCTTTATACCTTCTTAACACATCTTGAACAGCAGTAGCTATCGCCTACAAATCACACAGAATGAACAATACACAACACTCACACACTAACAATCACACACAGACTCAGTAACACAAAACACTCATAAATACCAATAGCAAATTAATAATAACCCCACCCAAATAACTTAATAAATAACACTTATATAACAGCAGGTGAAAAATAAGCAGATAAACAGTAATTAAACTATAAAACAGTTGAGTGTCACGAGCCTGAGGAGCTCCCACCTCCTCAGAATTATGTATAAACACTAATCAAAATGATATCTCTCACATACAACTGGAGTTCCCAAAATTACATGAGGTTTAATCAATTTCTAGGCACTCTCACTGCCAGATAGTCAGGAGGTCACAGAACTAAACTGACATTTTAAGAGTCATAGGGCTCTGTCACTGCCCACATAAACAAAGTCCGGCCCAAAAGTAAAGAATAGACAATCTTAGAGTCAAACTTTGCAGTGCTCCAGTCCGGTTTCTCCAGTCGAGGTCCTTCTAAGTACTTCCAAGTCTCAAATACAACCACTGAAGTATCTTTTGGATTCCACAAAGTCCCCCAAGTACTCAGGAGGTGACCGCCCCCCTGGCTCCACCAGCGGCCCAACACCTCGATTCCCATAAGACCCAGCCCATCGACTGACTCTACCGGGATCCTAGGAGCAACAGAATCAGAAGGCTAGCCCTCCAGCAGGACCCAGTCCCGACTCCTGTGTGGGCCACAAGCAAACACAATCAGGTGCACCCCCACAAACTTAAGGAAAAACAAGCAGCCCCAACAAAACCCACAAACCACAGGGCTCCCAATGCAAGGAAGCTAGCACAAATCCAGAGAAGTTTGAACTCAAAACTGGCACCAACACTTCACAGACCGACCCAGAATAGTTCACAGAGGCACTTCAGCACCTCAGGCAGGGTCAAGGGGATCTGGTGTTGAACCAGGTCCAACAGAGCACAACCAATCATGCTCCCTGAAACAACAGTTCCACTATAGGATTCAGTTATGATACAAACAGAATCCACTCCTCCATCACTGTCTTCGATGCAACTCCTTCAATCCTTCGAATGGAACCACCACACCAACTTCAACCCCAGAGGTAAAACTCAAGTCCGACTTAATTTCTTTGGGCCAAATCAGTGGGAAACACTGTAGGAGATGACCGAGTCACAACAATTTTGTTTAATGTGACTTGGGCTCAACATTCAGAATTCTCAGCCATTTCCCTGCTGTCTAAACCCAATATGCAGCCTGACAATAACTACCTCACTAAGAGACCCTAACTTACTAATGCTAATCTAACACTCTTGCTTTAAAAATAGTGCAAATGAAGTAAAATAACACAAATGAAATAAAATAACAAATAAAATAATTAAACTGCTAATAAAGCAAATAAACAATATATTATATATATAATATACTCTCTGCTCAAATACTGTTGTATTGAGGTCAGCCCAGTGTGGCTGCCATCTTTATAGCAGGAACATGATGAGTTTTGACCAATAATTAGCTGGTATTTTCACATTTATTTATTGCCATGTTACACTTTACCATCAACTTTTCCTCAATGCCAAAAATACTTTCTCCATGATCTTTTGCACAAGGCAGAGACTCTCTAGGCTTCCCTCCCTACCCACTTTTTACACCTTTGATGGGACTTTACTTGAGGACACATCCTCCTGCAGGTACTTAGGTGTTTGGTTGGACCAATACCTAAACTTCTTTGGACATAGACGCCATCCAGAGAAAATTGCATCCCAAGCTTGGTGCCCTGTTCAGAAACCATAGTTGCATCTCTCTCATAACTAGGTGTGAACTTGCTCAGAAGAGGATACTGTCCATTTTTGACTGCTGTGATGTAGTGTATGGTGCTGCCCCAAGTCCTTCCTGGCCAGACTAGACACTCTCTTCAATTCCTTCTGCCGCTCTGCCCTGGATGCCCCCCTCACATCCACCACTGACATCTTTATTGTGGCCTGTCCATCCCCCTGTCTTAGAAATAGGTGACTTTCCCACTGTGCTAAATTCACCTCCAAGCACTGGTTGTGTGAGCTCCCTTCCTGCCTAACCACCTATTTTATAACAACCCCCCATCCTCCCATTCCCTTAGATCAACCAACTCCCGCAACCTAGTAGTCCCCCGCAGATCTGCCCTAATCGGCTAATCCGCTTACTCTCACTGCCTCCCAAAAATTTGGAATTCACTGTCCCCTCAAATCCGGCACTCATCCTCTGCCTACACCATCAGCTCTGCCCTCAAAAATTACCTTGCGCCTAGTTGCTTCTGTCATGTCCCTCCCCAATTCCCTCCTATAAGGCCTGGATAAACTCTACCAATCTTCCATCACCTTCATTTTACCCTATGCACCCTCACTCCTAAAATGTCTAGCTCTCCTCCTCTTACCCAGATTGTTTCCCCTTACAGGCCTCCCTTGATCTCTCACAGACTGCAAGGGATGCCAAATGCTCTCCATTGATTCCTTTCCCCCCCAAGGGCTTGTATCCCTCATCTACTCCCTTCCCCCTACATCTCTCCACCTCACCCCTCCTTCTCCTTTCCCCCTTTACTTTCATGTAAGCACTTGTTTACTTGCTAACCTGGCACTTATTATTGTTCACTTTTTCAACTGTACATATTATGCACAGCTCTGTTTTAACATGATTTGTAACACCTGCCTAACAACTGTATGTTAATGTTGATATTGTAACGTGAATGTAAGTTGAACATGACTCATCTCCTTCCCCCACCTTACCCTCCTCTCCTTTTCCCCTCTCACTGCCCCCTTTTTTTTTCCTTTACATAAGCACTTGCTTGCTTATTTAGCCTGCACTTATTATTGTTCACTCTTTCTACCTATTTAGCACACCACTGTTGTACCACTGCTTGTAACACCTGCATTAGAGCTGTATGTTAATGTTGATCTTGTAACTTGAACGTTTAAGGTTTCACTCCTATTGTACCCCTTCCCCTCAGGTCACACCAGGAGAGGAGCAATTTGTTGCCCACTGTGCCTTCCTGGTGAAACATTTCAATAAATAAGTAAATAAATAAATAAAATAAGCATTACCTAGTATGATCCATTCTTTATATACTACTGTAGATAGGTGATCATCTTAGCATCACAAAATTAACATGCATTCCCTAATGTGATCCATACTCTATATAGTACTGTAGATACTGTAGGTGATGATCTTAGCATCACACAATTAACATACATTCCCTAATGTGATCCATACTTTGTATAGTACTGTAGATAGGTGATGATCTTAGCATCACAAAATTAGCATACATTCCCTAGTGTGGTCCATACTTTATATACTACTGTAGGGATAATGATCTTGGCATCACT
Source organism: Neoceratodus forsteri (assembly GCA_016271365.2). NCBI lineage: Eukaryota > Metazoa > Chordata > Ceratodontiformes > Ceratodontidae > Neoceratodus > Neoceratodus forsteri. The sequence goes on from JADMNL010000026.1 coordinate 266,383,569, forward strand.
AAGTTAATATGCATTTCCTAGTGTGAGCCATACTTTCTATACAGCTGTAGATGGGTTAATGCTCTCAGTATCACTAAGTCAACATACATTCTGTAGTGTTATCCATACTTTATTTACTGCTCCAGATGGGTAATTGTCCTAACATCACTAAATTAACATATGTACATTCTCTAGTGTGATCTGTAGTTTATATGTTGCTGTAGATAAGAAATTATCTCAGCATCACTAAGTCAACACACTTTCCATAGTGTGATCCAGACTTTATATACTGCTGTAGATGGGTAACAATGTTGGCATTAATAAATTAACATGCATTTCTTAGTGAGATACATACTTTACATACAGCTGTAGATTGGTGACAATCTCAGCATCACTTAGTTAGCATGCATTCCCTAGTGCCATCCATATTTTATTTATAGCTGTAGATGGGTAATAAAGATCACAGCACTACTAAGTTAACATTCTTTTCATAATGTGATCCATACTTTATATACAGCTGTAGATGGGTAATGATCTGAGCATTACTTAGTTAAAATTCATTCCCTAGTGTGATTCATACTTTATATACAGCTGTAGATGGGTAATGATCTGAGCATTACTTATTTAAAATGCATTCCCTAGTGTGATTCATACTTTATATACAGCTGTAGATGGGTAATGATCTGAGCATTATTTATTTAAAATTCATTCCTTAGAGTGATTCATACTTTATGTACAGCTGCAGAAAGGTAATGATCTCGGCACTACTAGGTTAACATGCATTCCCTAATGTGGTCCATACTTTCTGTACTACTGTGGATGGGGAATCACTCAGCATCACTTAGTTAAAATGCATTTACTAGTGTGATCCATACTTTACATAAAGCTGTAGAAATGTAATTAATTTATTTAAAAGTTGATGACCGGAAAAAGCACACTGAGCCAGGGCTCATTTCCAGCTAATCATCTCAGCATCAGTAAGTGAACATGCAGGGCTGGATATTCAAACTACGCTATTCTTAGGCACAAGCCCTTGTGCTGCGCAAACTAGTTGCGCAGGGGTGTGGCCGGGGCGATATTCAAAGGAGTTGCGCTATTGAGCAACTGAGCAACTCCTTTGAATATCACCCCCCGGCCACAGCCACTTTGCATGGCACAGTGGAACTTGCGCCACCGCAAGTTGTCAGAGTGGAGCATTCAACTTGCAGTGGAGCAAGTACCATTGCGCCACGTGCAAAATCCCAATATTCAAAAGGTGACATGCAAATGGGGTCATAATTCATGCAGGGTGCAGGGGGTGCCATTTGCATCTGATTATGGCCCCATTTACATGCCATTAGCATGCAGGTGCGCCGATCCCTGAGGACTTGCGCCTGGTGCCCTGCCAGGCAGCAGCCATTGGGGACCGACGCCCCCTGCAGCCCGATCATGGGCAAAACAGTGTAGAATCCCCCCACCACCCCCCACTGGCCTGATCGCGGGCATGGTGTAATCCCCCACCAGCCCGATCGTGGGCAGCAATGTGTCTCTTCCCCGAATGCATCCTGGTGGTCAGTGGACCAAAGATCCCAATCGCGAGTTGAGTGATAACCCTACCCATCTCCTGATTATATCCCTGGTGGTCCAGTGGACGAAGATCCGATCGCGGGATGGAGCATGCAAACAACCCCCAACACATCCCTGGTGACCTGGTGTCCCCCACCCCACCCACAGCCCCACCACCCGCTCCCCGCGGCTGGTGGGCGGCGGCATCCACCCGCCTGCGCCCGCCGCCCACCAACTGACTGCCCATCAGGGCTGCCGCCCGTGGTGCAGAGCAAGAGCCAATGGGCATAGTCCAAATTTGTGAATGAGTTCATTCACAAATCTGACTGTCTCAGGCGGCATAGCTGCACGCCCATTGGCCTGCTCGCACCAATGGGCGGCGGCCTACCAGGCAGTCGTCGGTGGGCGCGGGCGGCAGGCGGGTGGATGCTGCCCCGCCGGCCGCGGGGAGCGGGTGGTGGGGTCGTGGGTGGTGGGGTGGGGACACTAGGTCACCAGGGATGTGTTGGGGTTGTTTGCACACCCATCCCGCTTATCGATCTTCGGTCCACTGGACCATCAGGGATATAATCGGGAGGTGGAGGTTAATACTCAATCCTGCAATCAGGAGTTTCGTCCACTAGACCACCAAGGATGTGTTGGGGGTGTTTTTTCTACCATCCCGCGATCGGGAGTTTTGGTCCACTGACCACCAGGGATACGCTCGGGGACACATTGCTGCCCGCGACCGGGCTGGTGGGGGAATTATAGCTATGTTCGTGACCGGGCCAGTGGGGTGGTGGGATTTACTCTCTTTTTTCTTTGCCTGCCATTGGGCCAGGGGGCATAGGAGGGTTGAGGCCAGCCACAGGTGGCTGCTGCTGTGTTGCATCCTGCAATGCAGCAGCTCACCTGTGGTGGCCTCGAGCGTTTTTTTGGCTCAAAGTGTGTGCAGGCACAGGTTGGGGTTGCGCCTGACATCTCTGCACAGCCCGGCTGAATATTGGGCTGTGCAGTTTATGCATGGTTCCTCCCTCCAGTTCAGCATGCATTAATTTGCATTGCGCTGTTGCTCAGCCTGTTTTCAGTGGCGCAACTGCCTCCTGCTGAATATGGCAGAATGGCACAATTTCGAACTTGCGCATGCGCAACCCTATTGCGCATGGAGCAACCCTTTTGAATATCCAGCCTGCAATCTCTAGTGTGATCCATACTTGATATATAAATGCAGATGGGTAATGATCTCTGCATCACTAAATTAACATATATTTCCTAATGTGATTGATAGTTTATATGTTGCTGTTGATGGGGAATGAGCTTGGCATACTAGATTAAGAAGCATTTCCTAGTACGATCCATTCTTTATATACATTTATAGATGGGTAATGACATCAGCATCACTAAGTTAACATACATTTCCTAGTGTGAGCCATTCTTCATATACATCTGAAGATGGCAATGATCTTGGCATCACTAAGTTTATTTTTCTGATCAGTTTTATTGGATAGCAAGTTGAGAGAGGTACTCTCATTTACAACTGTATCCAACCATAAAAGAGAACAATAGCACACCATATTACAATGTGTTTCTACAGACATACAAATATTAAAAATTGACATCAGTAATTAATCATGATTTTATAGGCATAGCTATTTATCCAAAGCAGTTGCAGAGTTTGTAAGATAGACTAGCTAAAGAAACTCTAAAGCATCCCAGAGGTAATAATACTTGTACTCGCAATTTTTTTGTATTGTATACCAAGTACAGGGTACTGCAGTGCTATTGAGAGTGACTTTTCTCCAAATTTAGATCTGATTCTCAAAATCCAAAACAAAAACTGGGATGCAGATCTTAAAGAATATTAAGAATGGGTTTTAGGTTGTAATATACTTAATAAAGACGCATTTGTCAATGCTGAATGTTTGCTTGCTGGTATTAGCATTGGAAATGCATGAGTTAGACAGATGCAGAATAGGAATGGCAGTGAAGTACTGAAGTGATGCCAACCCTGCAGAGATGTCAGGCATTGGGGTGTGCCTTTGGGTCATAGCCCATAACACTCACACCATTTCACCTCACCCAATCCTGCAGACATCGACAAGCGTTGAGGTATGCCTTGGGGTGCTAGGCTTTACAGTCACCCCATTCCATAAGGGAAATACACTGAAATGGGTGCAGTATAGGAGAATGGGGTGAACTTTGGGGCAGAAAAGTCCAAGGCACACCTTGATACCTGTTACTGGCTGCAGAGTGGGGGTGGGCAAACTAAAGGCACACCCCTGATGCTTGTCAGTCTGTACAGGGTGGGATGTTATGGTTAGAAACCCTAATGCCCCTGGTGTTTGTTGGTATTTGCACTACAAATTTTCAACATGGCCTTTTTGTGACCCCCACCTCATGAAAGCATTTCTGACCTGTCAACAGTGACACTTTGATTATGTTAATCTGTTCTGAACGTTGATTTCTCACAGTGACTGTAACATTTTTCACCAGATGTGCGAAAACACAATTCAGGCAGGATGTAAAAAATGACAGCTGTACCATTCCTAGGGAGGTGTAAAGACATGGCAATGCTGAAAATCTGGAGTGAAAATATTAAAAATTCTCAAACTAATGAGCCTACGTGGAAGCTGCACAATGCATGCTCGCAACAAAGTCATTTCATGGAATTCTTTCACCAGATTTTTAACGTATGCATTTCGTGACCTCTGCTCATGAACAGTGTCACTATGATTTTCTTAATCTCTCCCAGACATTAATTTCCCACAGTGACCATGCAATTGTGCGCCAGGTGTGAGAAAACACCTTTTGAGCAGGATGTGAAAAATGACAGCTGTGCTGTTCATAAGGAGGTGTGCAAAAATGGCAATGTTGACATCTGGAGCGCAAACATTAAAAATTCTCAAAGTTATGAGTGTGCATGGAAACTGCACAACACATGCTCCTAACATAGTCATTTTGTGGTCTTTTGTCACCAAATTTTCAACACAGGCATTTTGGGCTCTCCGCTCATGAACCATGTCACTGTGATTTTCTTAATCTGTCCTGAATATTGATTTCCCACAGTGACTGCACCATTGGGTTTCGGATGTATGAAAACTCATTTCAGGCAGGATGAGGAAAATGACAGCTGTACTGTTCATAAGGAGGTGTGAAAAAATGGCAACGTGGTGAGAAAATATTAAAAATTCTCAAAGTTATGAGTGTGCATAGAAACTGCACAATGCATGCTTGTAACGGTCATTTTTTGGATTTTTTTTCACCTAATTTGCAGCATAGGCTTTTTGGGAGCCCACCTTATGAACAGTGACACTATTTCATTAATCAGTCCCAAAAGCTGATTCTGTGCAGTGACCGCAAAATCACCTTTCAGGACTTAATAACAAAATAATAGTGACTGAGTTCATGAGGTGGGGTCCCAAGAACCCCATGTTGATAATTTGGAGCCAAAAGTCACAAAAATGGCCGAGATATCCATGTAAGTTAACCCCACCCCCCATTTATGCCATTATGCAGCTTACCGGCATTTTTTTTAGTTCGCAGTTGACTTTTTTTTTTTTACCATCTGTATTTCTATTTCTTCTGTATGGTCCCCATCTGACCGGCTCCCCAGATCTGTCCCCTGGAATTACCAGGGCTTACCTTACGCCCAGTCCAGGAGTGGTGCCTGAGGAGAGTCGGATGCCATCCTGCAGCCAGTGTTCTTTTTTCCTCCATTTTCTCCCCTGTTCCCGAGGGTCCCAGGAGAAGGTTGCATGCGTGTGGAGACACACATGCACCTTACAGCCTCGGTAATGATCATCCTCCACCTGGCCCATTGGTCTATCACCTGGCACCCTGCTTGCGCAGCCCCTCAGCCTCCACCAGGGGCAGCCATTAGTGAGGGATGCTATCCCACCACCCCGGAGAGGAGAGTTGTCTAGTGGCAGCTCCATCAAGCTCTGCCCTCCCCCCCATGCCAACCTCCAGCAACCCAGGCTCACTCCCGAACCTGGGTCACCGGCATGCAATGATGTGAGACTCCAGCACCTCAGCCCTCTGCTCCACCGGGCTGGCATATTCGTGGTTGACTTTGAAGAGTGCAGACATGTTCCCGCTCCACCGAAGATTGTCACATTGGGCTCTGGAGGTAAGTATTGGGTGAGGAGGGATGCGGGGATGTGGGGTGTGCAGAGGGTGGGTGTAGATTGGGGAGGGGGCACCGCACACAGTGAGGGACTGTTTTTTTTTTTTTGTTTACAGGTTAAAATAAACAAAAAGACTTTGTAGGAAGGTTTTCTGTTTTATAGGGAGATTTGGCATGCTGGGGTGGGCTCCCAGCATTCTACCTGGGTGTCTTTTTTTCTGGGGGCCTACTGGAGCTGACTGGTATTGTGCACCTCATTGGCAAAACAGAAGCAAGTATCTCTGTTTGGGGGCATGATGCCTAGGGTGATTGGGCACCCCCTCAGCACACATATTTAAATAAGGGGGACATTATGCCGATGGGGATTGGGTTCCCACATCAGCAAATGAACTGGGAAGGGGGCATGCCAACAGGAGGATTGGGCACCCACAATGTCAGCTTTCGGGCGGCACTGTGAGAGGTGGACGGTGACAATCACCACCATGTTTATTGAATCTTATACCAGACAAGGCACCATCCTGCAATGACAGATCGCTTCCTCATTGCAGCGGCAAATTCATTTCAAGTTGGTGGCATGTTTGCAGATCTAGTGTTAGCAACAGCATGCCACTGCATTGGGTACAGACGTCCAAGCCCAAAAATGCAATAGCAACATTGGCCGCCACAGTGCCGCACCTCCACAACCCACTTGTCTCCTAAGCTGCCAGATAATGTTTCTTGCACATGTGCACAAGCAAGCATAAAAAGTAGGTAGGATCTGTAAGATAAACTTATACACAAATATATTCCAATGAATATCTCTTTGATCTGCCAAGGAAGTACAACCAACTTTGATATACAGTCTGCACCTGCGAGTATCATAACGTAACTTTGCAATGATTCTCAATGTGCTATTGTACAGTGAGACAAGTGTACCCAGTAATGTGCAAGCTGAATTTTTATAGATAGTCTCTATAATGTAATACATGTATAAACATGAATGTAAATAGTATCTTACTTAGTAAGAAACTAAATAGGGTTCGATTTGTAGAGAAGAACCCTAATAACTGCTTTAATTTATTGCAAGTTAATATGCATTTCTTAGTATGATCCATACATGATATACATCTATTGAAGGGTAATGATCTCAGCATCACTAAGTCAAAATGCATTCCCTATTGTGATAAATACTTTATATTCTTTGCAAAAAAACTGCATTGATGCACCAGCTAGGGTTCAACTTAACAACACAAAAATAGGGAAATGTGGTAGTACATTTTCCAGTCCTAACTCCCTACCACCCCAAGCAGCAAAAGGAGAAGACTACACAAGCAACCACAGACAGCCACCATTAGATACGACAAAGAATATGCAACTGTTTCTAGATGACATGAGTGCAGCAGCACTGATCTGCTACCTTCATGGATTTGTATCTGTGGCAAGCACACCGCAGCACATACACACTCACTTGTCACTGCAGTAGAAATCCACAATGCACAAATCACAACACTGCTTTGGTCTGCAGTAGCACAGGCCCCTGTGACCACACGAACTAATCCATGATTTCTAAATTACAAGCGTCCTTTTGTCTGCAGAAGCTCAGGCTCCTATGGGACCAGCCCTTCTGTGGCCACAGGTACTCTTGCACATTGTAAGACACACACACACACTTTGGGCTGCAAAAGCACCTGTATAAGAGATACACATCAAGCTCTGGCCACAGAAGTACAGGTCCAACAAAATCCATGATACCTAAATAGCAACACTACTTCTGTCTTCAGAAGTATAGGCACCTCCAGGATGTGCACTTCTGCAGTTATAGGTGCAAAACATATAAATGAACTTCAAGGCCCTGTGGGACCTGCACTTGAGGCACGGTATGTAGAAATCCATGATACCCACATTTTAACATTGCTTTTGTCTGCAGCAGGACAGGCCCCTGTTGGGCTAGTGCTTCTACGGCCATAGGTGTAAGTCTTGGGGCTTGATTTTCAAAGCCCTAAAACTGCCACAAGGTGCCTTCATCTAACAAAAGTGATGCAAGGGCACTTTGCATCAAAACGTGGAGCAATCCTGATTTTCTAATGCAGGCTGCACTGAAATCAAGTGCCCTTGTGCCAGCCATGTGCTAAACAAGGCTGTGCACCAGAATATTGCTGCTGTAACCCACAGTGTGGGATACTCAATGGCCCCCAAAGTCCACAGGAAGAACTTGAAATTAGACTAGTCCAGAACTGGTCTAACAGACTGTCAGCAATGGGGCAGCATTGAGATGGAAGGCAAAGTGGAAGGTGAGTGCACAAGGGAGGGGCAGACAGCTGGCAGCAAACTGCCACACATCTAAGCAACAGGACAACAGGATGCCACAGGCTCTGTTTCCACTCATGTCGGCAGTGTCCTCAGGGTACCCTCCCCCCCACAGTGTAGGTCAGAGTGCTGCTTGGCCCTCAGTATCATGTTCATTATCCATTCCTACCCTGGGTCTGTGCTAACACAACCATCCACCCAGCATTCATCAGTGCCACCCACAGCCTCTGCCGACCTCACAGGCACTCAACGGATGAGCTTTGGCTTTTTGAGGACTGTCATATAACCATCCTGGAGCTTGCAGCATTTCCCTCCTGTGGAGCCTTTGTTTGGTGTACAGAAGCACTTGCATTGATTATGATGACTGTGGTGCCAGGACCACTCCTGTTGCAAAATCAGGTGCAGGGTCCCTAGAACACTGGGCACTGGCACAAGCTGCTATTTGCTGCAGCTTGCATCAGTCTAGGGAACCCTTTGAAAAAAATTAAGCCCATAGACACTGACCTCTGCCTACAGAACAGCAGGTACCTGTGGGGCATGCACTTATGCTGCTGCATATATAAATCTTTGATACCCAAATGGCAAGACTGCTTCAGTCTGCAGAACCACAGGTGCTTGTGGGGCCAATAGTTCTGCAGGCACTGGTACTCATGCGCACAGCAAAATATATACACACACACTTCTGGCTGCAGCCTTTCAGGCACTTATGGGGCCTGCACTTTTACAAAAAAAATCTACAATGGTAGCACATTGGTGCTGCTTGTTTGTGTTATCTGGAAACAACTGTGTGTTGTTTGTCTTACCTGATGATGACTGTCTGTAGTCTCTTGTTTGGTCTTGTCCTTTTTCTGCAGGGGGTGGGGAGTTAGGGTTGGAAACTTCAACACCACACTTTCTTATTTTTCTGGTGTTGTCGAATCCCAACTGTTGCATTAATGCAGGTTTTTGCAAATAATTCCCCTTGTTTTTGAGTTTGTGAATTATTATCACTCATAAACAGATGCAGACACACAAGGAACTCTGGACCCTGCACCAAGGGAAGTCTCCATCTGCTTAAGAAAGTGCGGGGTCTTGTGGGTTTTGCAGTTCTGTGTGGCAATGGGTGTGAGCAATTTGGGGGTGCCTGGCAGGCTGAAGAAATGCAAGGCCCTCTGAGCCCCTGCACATCCATGTGACTACAGATACAAATGCACAGGGCAAAGAGTGCATCTGCCAGCCAAAGTACAGAGCCCTCTGACTGCCACAAGTGCAAAGGTGCAGAGTCGAATGCCATGATAAATGTTCTCTTCACTATATGATAAGTAGCAAAGATGCCCTTCAACCCAAGTATTATGTACATAGCATTCAATTGACATGCTTTTCTGAATACAAGTGCTCTGTATTTTAATGCTGAGAGGGTGAAGGGTTTACTTGTATGTCATCTTTAGGTTAAGTCAATAATTTTCAGGAGGACCCATTTCATGTCCAGTCAGGGGCCCTTGATGGAAAGTTCTCTCAGGCTGCAACAGCAGAGACCTGACTGCATTCAGTGCCTTGCCATCATGGTGCAGCTCAGTAAGTACTGGAGTAAATGTGGGCACTCTAAAGCCACCAACATATTACATATTTTATTCCTTATGTTTTTGCACAGCATGTCCAAATGCCTTGTTAATGTCTGCCTATGCAGTTCAGTTAACCTAGCTCTCCATTCCAGATCAAATCCACCTTGTTCAAAATCAGATCATTTAGTCACAGAAGGGAATACAGATTTGTTTCAAACTAGAGTGTGTGTTACATCATGTGCATTGTTTAAAATTTCTTTGTAATGCAGACCACATCCTAGGGTCAATGTTTACAAGCTGAAAGTGAAGTGAGAGTCAGATCCCCGAGATACAAGCTAACTGACACCATTATGCTCATTAGTTAGAGACCAAGACTGAATGAGGGAAGACAAACTTTTGTATAAGCAAGCAATGACACACAACGAGGTGTGCGTTATGTGCTAATAACAGCACACCCAGGGCTGCACTAAGGAATGAGGCACTTGCGCTGAGTGCCTTATGCACCTGGGCGTGCTCTTATCACCACGTAACCCACTCCTCGGAGTGTGTTATTGCACTTATAAAATGGGCCACTGGTAAAGAAGTTGATAAAAAAAATGGATATATGATCATAAAAAAAAGATAATGAAGAAATATGATTACGATTTGACAAAAATTAAAAAATAGTCCCTCTTAATGGTTTGCAATGGAGATCTTTTATTAATATAGTAGAAGAGACAGGTGTCCTTTTGTGTTGTGCCCCCCTACCCCCGAAAGGTAGGATTTAGTTTGTGTCATTTTATTTTTCTTCTTACAACAGTTTTGGCTTTTACCTTTTATTTTGTGGTTGGCTTGACTGAGACTGAGCTTGTCCCTCAGCGGCCACCATAGACTTTTGTTTCCGGGTTTGTGAATCACGGATATTAAAATTCAAAGTGGGAACATTGAAAATAAATAGTTTGTAAATGGTAGAAAACCAAACACAACAGATATGGATCTGTTTAGTTGTGGAGGAACGAGTATGGGCTTTGATTTGGAAAGCCGCGTTTTGAGTGCACGCGCAGTACAGATTTACTGGTTTTCAGCAATGGCAGGAGCTACAGCTGGAGATGAGGGAGAAGGAATGGCTACTCAGTAAATGAAAGTAAATTGTGAAAAGAATTACTATTTTGGGGGCTGTGCTGCCTTGAGTGCCGTTTTGCTTTGAATGTGGATCTGAATGCCACTGTGTCATTTATTGCTGCGCTGCCACAAATGCCATTGTGTTGGCTTGCTGCTGCTTTAGTCAGCTTTGCTAGTCAGTTTTGCTGGCTGGGAAGGAAGCTCAGGAAGGAAGAAACAAAAGGTCAGAGTGAGCTTTGAAGTAATAAAATCAATGTCTGGGATTCTGTTGGAATTGCCTTGGGTGAGGGGACAGTGCAACATGAGGGAGTAGTTTGTAGGTTTGGGGGGGGGGGTCTATGTACAGTGGTTGCACATCCGGTTAGCATGGCATGGAGCTGCAGGTAATTTTTTCAGAGAGGATGGTGTTGGAGACAGTGATATTTTTTTGTGGTGTGGTCAGCTTGACAGAATTAGTGCCGGTTGGCACAATACATGCTGATAAGGACACGGCTAAAACTAGGTTTTAGCGATTCAGCATTCTGAATTTTTTAAGCCCATTTTATAAAACTAATTAAAATTACTCCAATGTACTGTGCATCTTTGACCATTTCTGAGGACAGAACTCTAGGTTGAAATACACTTGATTTTTCTGCTTCTAATTCAAAACTTGCCTGGGCTGATCACACCATATGCAGATGTACTGTACAAGCCAGACCAAATACTTTTCCATTTCTCTGTAGAAATTGGCTCATCCAACCACTGTAAAGTGGATGTTTGGGAAGGCTTTACAGATTTGTAAAGTGTTTATACTTAGAATGACAGCAACAGAGCACGGATGGCTCAGAAAAAGTTAAAGAAGTTAATTCTGCTGAGGTTGGTTCCTTTTAAACTCTACTCACTTAAGTGAGGAGAGCCAATTTATTTTTTGGAGTACCATATCCTGGTGCCCCTTACCATCTCTGTATACACTGATGGCATGGAATATTAATGATTCATCTAAAAATAATACTAATGCAATATTTTTTTTAAATTGTATATTTTGTGCCCCATGCTTAACCTCCACTATCTGCTCCTCATGCACTTCCCTGAATGAATGTGGCATCAGACCACCAGAAAACTCATTCAAGAAGTACTCAGACTTTTACCTTGCCATACTATTTTAATGTGATAAATTGAAGTTAGAGGTTTACTGAGCTGACCAGACTAAAAGCTTTTTCAAAATGAGTGCTATATAACAGCAAAGCCTGATTTTGAAAAGTAAAGCTGTGACTCTGGCATTGGCATGGTGATTCCAGGAGTAGTATCATGTCCTGATGCACATGCCCAGAGTCATGGCTTTACTTTTCAAAATCGCGTTTTACTGTCACACAGCCCTTGTTTTGAAAAATATTTTACTCTGGACAGCTCAGTAAATAACTGGCTTCCATTTACCACATTAAAATAATAGGGCATGGTAAAAAAAACAAATTCATGAATGAGTATACTGACACTCCGGTACCATATTCAATCGGGGACGCGCATGAGGAGCAGATGATGGAGGTTAAGGTTGGGACACAAAATATGCAATTTAAAAAATACTGCATTAATGTTATTTTTAGGTGAATTGTTTACATTATATACCATTTATGTACATACAGATGGCAAGAGGCATCAGGATATAGTACTTTAAATAATAGTCAACAAAGGCTGACAGTGCCCCTTTAAACTTTTCCTGTAACTTCAAGCAGGAGCTTTTTAAAAATTTGGATCCAGCTGATTCCAGACATAACCAAACATTTGTGAAGCCCTCTTCCTAATGCTAGTACATGGGATGAGTATAGGTTTTTATCCACTGACAGCTAATTTGGATAAATCTTTCATGTGATATCCAATAAATGTGAAAATAATCAGAAGGTATGAGCAACAAGATCAAAATGAATATTTTTATTTATTTATTTTTTTATTTATCAAGTCTAGGATTACAAATACCTTTGAGCCATGTCTCTTTTACAAAGGTTCCACATCAGAGAAATACAAATTATAGGGAACATCAAGACAGGCATTACAACAATGTGGACATTGCAAACAGAGTACAGATTAATACAGTTCAAGGGTAGCATTGTAACAAGGCAGCCAGCGGCATTTGTCAGAGAAAATAGACAACAGATAAGAAGTGCCAGAGTCATAGGGAGAGGGTGGGGGGAGAAGGAATGTAGGAAGGGTGGCAAGAGGGTGAAAAGTGCAGCATTGGGTATACCAAGATGTGAGAGTAGAATCCAGTGAGGAGGGGAGGAGGGGAGGACAACTAGAGCAGAAAGGGAAGTGGAGAAACAAGGTTAAGTTGGGCAGTCACAGGAGCTGTTGGTAGTGAGATAGTTCCGGAGCCTAGTTTTAAACATACCAATAGTTGGGGAAGAGGAGATGGTTGGGCTGAGGCCATTGAACCAGAGTGGTGCTCGATAAGCAAAAGAGCGCTGTCCCTGTGAAGTGTGACAGTGGGGGGACTTTCAGTAGCTGTAGTGTGGATCTCCTAAGGCACCATTTGTTAATTCGGGTGTTGTAACAGAGTTGAGACCCCAGAAGGTGCAAGGCCAAGGTAGATTTTTTTTGACCATGGAGCAGGTGAGAAACCTTATGTGGTTTGATAGTTGGAGCCAGCCGGTCTGAGTGTACAGGTCATATGTGTGGGTGAGACAGTGAGCACCAGTGATGAGCCGACATGCTTTATTTAAGGCAGTTGAGAGGTGTCTAAGGGTTATGGTTGTGGCCGAGCCATAAATGATGAGACCATAGTCTATTACAGAGATCACAGAGCTCAGGACTGCAACCTTCAAAGCTTCTGGTGTGAGGTGTGGTCTGTGTTTGTAGAGGAGACCAAGCCATGTATTAGCAGCTCTAGCTACATCATCTACATGAAGTCCATAGGAGAGATTAGGGTCAAGCTGAATCCCTAAGTATTTGAAGGACACCACCTGATCTAGAGTGTTGCCCTGGGTGGTGGAGATAGCCAAGTGGTGTAGCTTGTGTGGGTTATGAGAGCTGCAGAAGAGCATAGATTTGTTTTTGTTTTTGTCATTGAGGACCAGTTTATGATTAAGAAACCATGTCTCTACAGAACTAAAACCAAGTTGAAGGTTGTGTTGAAGAGTTGCAGGATCTTTGTGAGTGGAGAATACAACAGCATCATTGGCATATAGTATGATCTGCTCAGAGCAGTGGTAAGGGAGGGAGTTTAAGAAAATGATAAAAAGGAGGGGTCCTAGTATGGATCCCTGTGGGACACCCGAGTGAACAGGCAGGGTGTTAGAAACAGCGTCCGCAATTTTTAGTCTCTGTGATCGGTTTTCTAAGTAGCTTTTAAACCAGAGAGAAAAGTTGGGTGATAGCCCGGCATTCAGTAGTTGGTGTATTAGTAGTCCATGGTGTACTGTATCGAAGGCCTTGGAGAGGTTGACGAAAACAGCCCCTGTGAGAAGGCCGTTGTCAAGGGATTTGTGCAAAGCTCCAGTGAACTCAAGAAGGGCTGTGGTGGTGCTGTGACCTTTCCGGAAGCTGTGTTGTTGTGGACAAGGTATATTGTATTTATCCAAGTGGTCGGTAAGTTGATCAGCCACGATGCGCTCAAGTGCCTTAGAGAGTGGGGGCAGTATGGAGATAAGGCGATAATTTGAGTGAATTGTCTTGTCCCCATTTTTATGGACGGGTGTCATGGTGGCTGTTTTCCATAGGTCCGGGAATTTTCCACAGCTGAGAGAGAGGTTTAGGATTTTTGTTAATGGATGAATTACCTCATCGAGGGTGAGCAACAGAAGCTTAAGGTCCAGGGTGTCGCTACTAGATCTAGATTTAGAGATAGCTGCAGTAATATAGCAGTGAGCTTCAATCAGCCTTACCTTTCTGAAGTAGAAGAGGGGATGGTTAGACTGAGGGGCTGAGGTATTTGGGGAGTAGGCCCTGTTTTTGAAAAAGTCACGGGGTAGAACAGCACTAAGGTCTGAAAAAAACGTGTTAAAGATGTTTGCGATCACCTTGGGGTCAAGGGTTGAGGATCCATCAACCATTAACATGGCCGGAGAGGTTTTTGGCTGCTTCCCTGTGACATCCTTGATATTGTCCCAGAAAGCACGACCCATTTCCCCATGTATTGGTGAGAGCGTCTTTCTAATAGGTGAATTTCATTAGCCGTATAGCTTTTTGCAGGCATTTCGTGCTTGTTTGTAATTTTGGATGTCCAGTTGTTTTCCAGTGGCCTGGCAACTGCCCAGAGGTGATCTCTTAGTTTCAGCTGTGAGAGAAGAGCATGTGACCCATGGGTTAGAGAGATTTTGTTTTGCCTTTTAGCAGGGGCAAAGAGGTCAGCTTTTGTTGAAAATAGAGATGAAGTGATCAAGAGCCAAGTTAACATCTGTTGCTTTATAGATGGGTAGCCAGTCTTGTAGAAGCAGGTGTTGTTTGAGATGTGGAAGTTTTCCACGAGGAAGGACTCTGCTAGCGATAATTTTGGGAGGGGGCTTGAGGAATTTGTTAGACCATGCACACATGACTGGGGAGTGGTCACTAAGTGAGTCTGGGAGAATGGTCATACGAGAAATCCTTGTGGGGTGAGTGGTGAGGACCCAATCCAAGATGGTACTGGTGCCAGTCTTGTAGTTAATCCTAGTAGGGGAGTTTACCATTTGCGTGAGGTTAGCAGCTGAGATGGAGTCTTTATAGGCACTGGCACTCGATGTTAACCAGTTTATGTTGAAATCCCCTAGTAGAATAAGTTCAACTTCAGAACGATGAGAGTTGATAAAGTTTAGGACGTCATTGAATCCATCTTTAGGGTCCCTGAGCAGGATGTATATGGAGACAATAGTCAGGGCTTTATGGTTGGGACCTAGGACGATTTTTATTGGCAGAATCTGGGCTGAGGCAGAAAGTGATGGAGTTGCTACAGGGTGCCAAGACAGGGAGTCTTTGATATAGATTGCGCAACCACCACCTTTTGTGGATATCCGGTCCAGCCTGTGGACATTGTAGCCCTGTATTGTTACTGCTGAGTCAGAAACTTTAGGTGTCAGCCAAGTTTCCACCACTGCAAGGATGTCAGGGTTGTGTTGGCATATGAAGGCTTGTAGTGCATCCAGCTTTGGTAGTAGGCTGCAGATATTAATAGTTGCAAGGATAAGGGCACCTGGAGTTTGTGTGTGGCCTGAGCTTCTAGGGCCAGGATTGGGATGGATGCTGCCTGAGATGAGAAGGAGGAGGAGTAGGAGTTTTAAGGAGCAGAGTCGCAGGTCTTTGAGAGATAGTTTTGATTGTTGTTTCCTGGAGTAGAGGTTGCAAGGTTCCAGGTGGTGTCCCATATGGACTGCAAGGTGGTACAGTGTAGAGAGGTGGCCACACTTATTGAGAGTAGTGGTCAGTTAAGTAACCAGGAATATCCAATCGGTGCGTCAAGCACAAGACTCGAGTGGAAGTGGAGAGTTCCCTTTGAGTAGCAGTGGAAACCAGAGTAGAGGGTGGCGGAGGTGGGGTGGGAGTGGGGGTGGCTTGGACCAGGGAGAGAGAAGAGGGGGGCCAGGGCAAGGAGGAGGAGGAGAGGCAACAGAAAGGCAGAGAGAACCCACATGGCTTACGTACGAGATAAAGAGATAGAGATATAGCCCTCTAGTGGTAAGAGGATATAATCTGCTAATGGAAAAGTCAACACACAAAAAAAAGCTCTAAATTCACTTCTAATATCAACTCAGAACTTAAAATGACTGTAAGGATTAAACAAATTATTAAACCCTAGCACATAAATTCAACTAGAGACACAGAGGGAGATATAGTAGTTAGAGGTGTGTTCAGCAGGAGATAGTGGGGCCACTTGGAAATCAGCTTCCACTGGTACCAAATCCAAAAGTCAGGGCTAGTACCTTGCAGTACAGAGGATTTCTGAAAAACTGTTTAGATTCCAGAAATTGAGGGGTCCGTGGCCTGGTTAAGGCACGCTGGATCCCTGAAATAAAGTAGAAAAACAGGATTTTTAAAGGCTGGAGAAGTAGGCTGGTTACATCAGAACAAAGAGAATAAATATAAGTGGGCAGGTTCAGAGAGCAAAGCAGACGGTGTGAGGGGGGAGGAGGAGACAGGTTGCAGGGCAGAGAGCAAAAGAGAGATTTACACAGTCAAAGCTCTAAATTCACTTCTAATATCAACTCAGAACATTAACAGTATGTTTATTTTTTGTCTTTCTTTTTCCCTCCGGTCTCCAGACCAGGGGCATCCATCAGGCAACCCTAGCTTATTCTGCCCAGCCTGAGACCCCCCCTTCCCCAAGTCCCCTCCAGAGCCACAAACTAGCATCACACATGCCACCAGAAGATCAAACTGACTTATGTTCTTCAGTCCTTCAGTCCTGCCCACGATGCATGGATGACTGCCGCAGCCTTCCCCAGATGCAACATGACCCCAGCTTGCTGCACTCCCAGTATCTACTGGCAGTCACTAAAGACTTGGAGCCAGGAGCCACTGCTCCCCCCCCACCCTGAGAGAGGAGAGCTGTTGATGGACACTCAATCCTCTCCCTTCTTGGGCAACCTCCAGCAACCTGAGCTCACTCCCAACCTCAGGTCACCAGTGTGGTATGAGGTAAGGTGCTGCACACCTCAGCCGTCTATACTACTGGGCCTTCTTAACAGTATGTTGCTTATTATGATGATTGTGTAACATCTGGGGTTGGATGTTGCATTTACAATATAAATCATATTTCAGAAAGAGGGTGATTCAATAGAGAATAAAACCTGTGCAGGTGTATGTTAAGTAAGTAAGTAACTGTTTATTTCTTTAAGGCACCCTTCCAGAGCTCAGGGCGCCTTTACAATATCACTCACACAAATTAAAACCACAACTATAAACAGCATCAAACTCAAAATACAATCCAATATAATTTAAATCACTAAAAAAATCTTGGTTAAAAAGGAAGGTCTTTAAAGCTTTTTTAAAGCTCTCCACAGTCAGGCAATTGCGTATCTGGCAAGGCAGAGAATTCCACAGGGTAGGGGCCATAAAGGCAAATGTTTTTCCACCAGATGTTTTTAAGGTTACCCTGGGAATCTCCAGCAATCCCTCACCAGAGGATCAGAGGGAGCAGGAGGGACAGTAAGAAGTCAGGAGTTCTTTCAGGTAGCGAGGTCCCAAACCGTGTAGGGCTTTATAGGTCATCAGCATGACCTTGAAAGTGATCCACCACTGTACAGGCAGCCAGTGCAATTCGCGAAGCACAGGTGTTATATGGTTGTACCTCGGGCTTCCAGTCAACAACCTCGCTGCCGCGTTTTGCACCAGCTGTAAGCGGCGGATATCCACTCCCGGCAGCCCTAGATAAAGGGTGTTGCAATAATCAAGACTAATTGGACACAAAGGCGTGGAACAGGGTAGGAAGATCCTCTGATGGAATCAAGTGTTTCACCCGTGCTATATTCCTTAGATGAAAAAAGGATGATTTGACTACGGCTGACACCTGTGCCCTCAGGGTCAAGCCCTCGTTAAATATAACACCAAGGTTACGTACCTGACCAGATGCCATGAGCGGGGTTCCTCCCAGAAATAAACCTGAGAGTTTTCCCACCCATGGACTTGATATCCTTACCCCCAGTTCCACCACCAATACCTCTGTTTTCCCCGGGTTCAACCTCAGCCAATTGGTACTCATCCACTTCTGTATTTCCTGGAGGCAGTTGTTAAACAATGTACTTGACTCAGACTCCTGCTCAGGCACAAAAGACATATAGAGTTGAGAATCATTGGCATAGCAATGGAAACTCAAACCAAAATGTCTTATAATGTCCCCTAATGGAAGCATATACACCACAAATAACATGAGGGACAATACTGAACCCTGTGGCACTCCACAGTGTAGACAGCGAGAGGTCGAGGAATAAATCCCCTGACACTACTTTCTGAGTCCTACCCTGCAGAAAAGATTTAAACCAACTGTGGACCACCACCCTTAGTCCACAGAGAGACCACAGGCATTCAAGCAGCACCCCATGATCCACGGTGTCAAATGCAGCTGAAAGATCAAGGAGAACCAAGATAGAACGAGTTCTCCGATCTCTTGCCATCAGGAGATCATTCAGTACCCGAACAAGAGCCGTCTCAGTACTGTGCTGTTTCCTGAAGCCAGACTGGAGAGGGTCATAGATATTGTGCATGTTTAAATAATCTTCCAGCTGCAAAGCGACCACCTTCTCAATAATCTTCCCCAAAAAGGGAAGATTCGAGATCAGTCTGTAGTTTTCTGGGCAGTCGGGATCAAGGGAGGGCTTTTTCAGGAGGGGACGTACTATTGCCTCCTTCAAAGGATCAGGAAAGATCCCTCTCTCTCCAATGATGCCACTACTATCCCAGTAAGGATCGGGCCGATAACCTCTACACACCCCACAAGTAGGTGTGTAGGGCCCGGATTCAGCCCACAGAAAGTTTGGTGCAGAGTCTGGATGATTCTCACTATATCCATAACTACCGGTTGACTGAACGTGGACCAAGTCAAATGGGTACTTGTGTTCCTCGATTGGTCACTGCAAGACCCAATGGGAAGGCCCTGGCTGAACTCATCTCTGATAGCAGACACCTTATCAGCAAAGAACGTCGCAAACTCATCACACTGTAACTGTGATAATGCTCGACCGGCATGAAGGCAGACTGGATTGCACAGTCTGTCCACAGTCTGGAAGAGCTGGACCGGTCTATTCCTTGCTGTAGCAATCTCCCTGGACAGGAACTATGCCTTCTTATGGGCGATTGCTAACTGGTAGATTTTATAATGATCTAGCAATCTAAGCCTGTCAACTTCCAGGTGAGTCTTCCACCAGTGTCTCTCCAATCTTCAGCCCTGTCTCTTCAACCCACAGATCTCCGTGGTAAACCACGGGGACTCGGTGTGAAGAGTACAGGGGCGAACATGGAAAGGAGCAATGACATCCAGGGCCCCCACAACTGCCCTATTATAGGCCAGCACTAAAGACCCTGGATCCATGCTATACATTGGAAAACCTGAGAAGTCCAGCTCCGTCATTAGGCCTTCTGAGATAACTCCTCTCAAAGGACGGAACTGTACTATCTCCTTAAGGGCAGGCCTCTTTCGGGGGGCCATGAAACTGAACATCAGAGGATTATTCACACACTCAAGGGGCCCAATTTTCAAATGCTGGTTGGAAGGATGCAAATTGTGTCTAATGCAGGAATTGCATCTGGTGCGGCTGCGTCATATTTTCATAAAACTGTTATTTGCATCAATATGCAGGAAAATGATGTAGGACTCAAAATGTGTCATAAAAAGGGTGCAAAGCTGTCAGAAGATACAGGTGTGGATGCCAGCCAGGAGGCATGCACACATTGTAGTACTGGTGGCAAACAAAGGTGGAAAATGGCAGTACAGGAAGCAAAGAAGTAGCCACACACAAAAAAAACTTCATACAGGTGGAGACTGACATATTAACTGAGGATTTGGAAGCCCAGGTAGCACTCCCCCTCAGCCAAGGGGGAGACAAGGTTCAGAGACTGAAAAGACAGGAGGCCTCAGAAAAAGTGGCCACCCATGTGAATGCTGTAAGCAGTGTGAAAAGCTCAGTGCATGAGCTTTAGAAAAGGCACAATGACCTCATATGGCTGTCAAAGGAAAAACTGGCAAGAATCCACCACAACAATCTGGTCACTGGAGGAGGACCACAAAACCAGGAGGAGCGGGTGGCATCCCAGCTGAGCAGGAGGAGCACTGAAGGAAATAGCAACCTGGACACATTCAGGCTGTGGAGTGGGGACAGGTCAGTGAGAAACAGAAGTTGCATAATGTCCTGCCTGGTGTAGAACCCGCCTGATACCCATATGGCCTGTGTCATGCATGTGTGTGCCATACACCACATGCAGGACCCACAGTGTGCAGTAGTGCTCCCTACCCGACAGAATGTTAGGAGCAAGCAGCATCAGTGATGGGGTCAAACATCACCACAGGAGCAGTCAGTGGTGGTGGTGGGCATGGAGCTGGGGATGTGAGGAATATATAAACGGTGTGGATCACGCTCTAGGGCCCTTGCTGGTAAGCATATCTGAATAATATGTCATGGTGCACCTCTGTGTGACAGGGTGCAGCAGTGGTCAGGGGGTCAAGCATGGACACTGTACTGGGTGTGTTAGCCTGTAAGCAGTGTGCAACCACCCAGCAGAAAAGGTGATCAGGTCCTAGACATGACGTCATGTGTTGGACCCCCAGGCGGTGTCTGATGCTGGACCCTTCCCCATCAGGTAGGAGTAGTGGGCCTGGTCCTTGGCAGGAGTGAGTACACTGTGGTATACATGCATGATATGTGCACACATGTGTGATGTGTCCATGTGGATAGTGTGGACACTGGCATGCCAGTGCTGCTGAGGGTCATGGGATGTATGGGCACAGTGGAGAGGCAGCGCTGAGTTCTGGTGTGAGAGCTGTCAATGTATATGATTCAAGCCATGACAGGAACCAAGACATGCTGTACACAGAATGCACAGATATGTGTAGGGCATATGGATGGCACACACCACAGGCCATCAAATGCCCTGCTGCTGAATAAGTCACACAGAACATATGCCCACATGTGGCCCATAATGCCAGTGTTGCACATTGGGAAGGTGACTGTAAACAACAGTATCCCAGTGGATCCTCAACCACTGGTAGAGATGTGACTGTTGCACAGGATGTGGCAGAAATACCATGCAACCACAGCCACTGGTTTGCCTGACTGTGGTCTCCCCTTGTGTTTGTAGATACCAGTGGTACATCACGACCAGTGGAGGCACAGTCTGCAGGATCTACCTCTGAAGTACAACAGAGTGGCAATACACAGAACACTGACTTGGAGGCACCTGGTGTGGAACCATCACCAAGCAGTAGAGACAGTGATGCCAAAGGCAGCCTTGATGACATGACCAGTCGATGGATGTGCCCATGAGGGACACTGCAGTGACTGTTGAGGAGGAGAGAGAGGAGGGAGTGAAGGAGGAAAATGGTGGCACCCAAGACAGAAGGGGGAACATGGAGGTTGACATCTATGAGAACATCACCCAAGACTTGTCCCCAACACCATCTATGCTGGAGGGAGGTTGGGGGGGAGGAAGGTGGTGTGGCCAACCCTCCAGCATGGTAATATGCATGGATGATGTAGAACAGTTGTGCCACAGTATGCTGCCATCAGAGGAAACAGTATCACATGAACTGTCATCCATAAGGCAGCTCCTTGACAGTCAACATAATGCTGCCCAGGAACATTATCAGCAAATACACCCAGACATGACAGGGTTGAGGGATGCCATCAACCAGGCACTGCAGGCTATGGCAAACCAGTGGCAATGGTGGACAGACATCCTGCACAGATTATAGGTGCTGTCTAAACGTCAAACTGCCATCCTGGAGTGGTTGTCAGGAGCCCTCAAGTGCCTAGTGTGCCCACAGGTGCAAGCTGGCCGGGTGCTGGACAATGCTCAAACCAGACACAGTGATGCCACTTGCTGGCTGCACCAACCCATATCTGTGGGGGAGGGGCACCTCCCACAGATTAGCAGGCGTGTTGCAGTGTGGAAGTGCAGCGACTAGCCTGCCCATCTGTCATGGCCATATAATTGGCCAAGAGGCACAACATGAAACCCGGTCAGTGTGTACAACCCAGGCAGCCATGGCCTCAGCCTAGCAGGATGTTCTTACAGCAGGCCCCAATGCCCCTTTGACAACCACTGTAACATTAGACACTCATATTAATGGAGGGTGTATGGGACAGGTGTCCCACTGGCATAAGTGCACACCATACAGCACAGGGGACTGTGATATGGACAAGCAAGCCACAAAGGATGGCCACCCCTGTTCTAAACAGTGCCCCCACCATGTCTGTGTTTGGCACACAAAATGCGCATATGCAACTGGATGCGTGTGTGCAGACACGCTGCAGGCCATTATCACAGACATGATCAATGGCATACAAATGTCAGTGTGGTCCTCTGTCACCAACAATGTAGGCACCAAAACAACCCCTGTGGCCATGGTGTTGTCCCATGCATGTGCACCATCTACAGAGTCCATGGGACACATGGGGGTTTCCACTTGGGGGACAGCTCAGGCCACAGCTTCACACAGGCAGCCCCTGGTGTGTGTTTCACCTGACACAAACTCACAAGGTACTGGCATAGCCAGACCCATAGGGGATGTGGGCCATAGCATGTGTGCACAGCATAGACTGTAAGCATCAGTATGACAAAGCACACCCTGGGCAGGCATCCCTTGTCAGGAGCACCATGGGTGCATTGCATGGATACCCCTGATGTACTCACAGAAACTTAAGACATACGGAATGTGATGGAAGATGGAGGCCGCTTGGCCCATATAGGAACATGGAAACATAGCAATTGTCAACAGATAAGGATAGCTAGGCCCATCCAATCTGCCCGTAAGCCCTACACTTGTATGTGGCCCCTGACCCTACCTGGTCAATGGCTTTCACCACTCCTTCCCACCTGTAGGGTTCTCTTCTGCCTGTCACAGGCAAGTTTAAATCCCTCCACTGTCCCCTCTCCCACTGCCTCCTATGGCAGGCTATTCCATATGTCCACACATGTCCACCTAGTCTGATCAGTCATCCAGACTGTTTCATATACTGCTGATCTTGAATAATCTGTAGCCTACACCCTCTGCCCTATCACTAGGGTTCCACATGACTGTCCCATGCATGCCTGAATTCTCCTACCATTTCTGGCCACACTACCTCCACAGGGAGGCTAGTCCATGGAATCACCATCTTTACTATGCAGCAATACTGTGTCACATAAGCCCTAGGTCCACCCCACCCTACACCGGGGACAGGTGTCCTGCTAATGGTGTACTGTGGTGCTGGCCCTTGTGCCACAGTGCACACCAAGCATCTGGACCCCTCACATATACCACCTATTGTTTGTGGGCCCATGTGCCTGAGTTGCACCACCAAATGTAACGTGTCTGACTCATGTGGCAAGTGGTAATGTGCAAGCACACCAGGGCCCACATACATACATACGCTACTGCCATGCCTGTGCCCTGTCATAACACTGGGACAAGCAGTCACATGAGACGAAGTGGCTCTAGAGCATGGGTCTGGAGCACCTGTGCCTGACAGACCTTAGCATATGTCACTGGTAGCAATCCCCCACCGCCCCAGCACACGGCCATGTGCCTGACTGTCCTGACTGTAGCAGCATGCACACCATACCCAGTATAACAGCTGACACTAGTGTTTGGTACAAAATAGGTGTATTCAACACAATCAATAACAACAATAGCAAAAACAGCAACAATAAATATTTTTTTTTGAAATTCTAAATTGTATTGAAATTTTAACATACAGGCTTCACCATGAAGAGAACAGCATCAATCAGTACATTGTCGATCAGATAAAAAGAACTCCATGATGAAACCTCCTCATCCCCCCTCCCACCTGCCTCCCTCCCTCCCCAGCTTGGCACACCTCTATCTATCCTAGAAGACATGGATTGACTGATTTTTAAGGGTACAATTAACACAGATATGAAAACCATGTATTTATTACATCAAAAGCTGGTGCCCTGATTCTGTAGGACTCCAGTTTGAAGGAGATACAATGTATGTTAACTTTCCCAAATCATCCTGTAGCAGATAAGAAAACCACATAAGTTCGCTTTTAGTTGTTCAACCAGCAGGTTATATAATAAATCCTTTAGCCATTCCTCATATGTGATGATTTGCCTATCCAGCCAATGATGCAGGATTATTTTTTTGAGAGTGAGTGCAATCATTGCCATATGATACCTCCGGTTCCAAACCCGGGTCTTGGAGAAGTCCCCCACTAAACAACCCTCTGGTGTGAATAAGTCCCCTATGCCCAATAAAGGATCAGCCCTATCTCTAATTTGGTCCCCTAAAGTATGAATTGAGGAACATTCCCAAAATATGTGAAGCATATCTCCTTCAGCAGATCTACATCTAAAACATTGAGAGTCCGAACGTCTGCCTATTCTGTGGAGTTTGACTGGGGTCTAGTACATGTCATGCAGGATTCTATATTGAGTAAATCTCATTCTGTCTTGTGATACATATCTGAAGGAATCTAAATGGATTGACTCCCAATTTTCCACAGAATTAGGGAAATGTGAGTGCCTGTATTTGGGAACCTCTCTTCCTTTATCAAGCACATTAATTCGTATAGAGGCATAAATCAGTGAGACCGCATGAGGTTTGCCACACATCGTTCTTAGAGAATCCAACCAGGCAAATCTCTCTGTCGATTGACCCCCATCGGGAAATGTTTTGATCAGCAGGTGTCTAAGCTGCCACACTTTAAATACCTGTGTCTGAGCTGTAGAGTAAGATCTCATTATAATGCTGGAATCTACACAGGCCCCTTCATGTAATAAGTCCCTAACACAGACATCGTTAAGCTGCGGCAGCTATATTGGGGAGATAATTTCCCCTCCTATTTTAAGGTTCCGATTCCCAATGCCAGGTTGCCTCAGATCCTTGGTATT
The DNA here is from genome assembly GCA_016271365.2 of Neoceratodus forsteri. NCBI lineage: Eukaryota > Metazoa > Chordata > Ceratodontiformes > Ceratodontidae > Neoceratodus > Neoceratodus forsteri. The sequence goes on from JADMNL010000026.1 coordinate 266,408,613, forward strand.
CTGGTATTTAAGGAAGACACATAGTTGACCATGTACTTTAAGGGAAACTAAGATGGGGGATTTATTAAGTGCAGCAGGGAGAGATTTAATTGGAATATGCAAGAGAGCCGTTTGAGCCATTTTCACCTTCCCAACCAATTCTCTCTCTCCAAAATCAACCAGGCAGGTATATAGGAGGTAGAGGCAATCTCTTCCTGGAGTAAGAGCCAGCATAAGTATTTGGTTGCCTGACTGGCCCAGTAATAGATCCCAAAGTGTGGTAACTTAAGGCCCCCAGCTTGCAAAGAGGCAGCCAGCTTAAGATATGACCAGCGAGAGTGCTTCCCTCCCCATATAAAAGAAGAAATAAGAGCATGCAACTTCTTAAACCATTTAAAGGGTATCCAAATATTCAACATACGAAGAGGATAGAGGATTCTAGGCAATATGTTCATTTTGACAATATTTATCTTCCCCCAAAGGGAGATCGGAAGAGTCTGCCACCTTTTGAAGTCCTGTTGAATGTAGTCTAGGAGGTTGTCCAAATTCAGCTTCTTCATGAGGCTTTCGTTAGTGGACAGTATCAGACCCAAGTATTTAACAGTGGTGGAATTCCATTGCATTGCCATCGGAGATATATCCTGCCTAAAGAACCTGTGATTAAGTGGAAAAACTGTTGTCTTGGTTACGTTGACTTTATAATTAGACTCTACTCCAAAGTCCTGAATAATATTCAAGACTATGGGAAGGGACTTCGCCGGGTGTATGGGGTGAAGAAGCACATCATCCACATAGGCCGATACTTTAAATATGAGACCCTATAGGAATCCCTCGAATCCCAGGATCCACCCGTAATTTAGCCAATAATGATTCCAAATAGATATTTAAGAGTAAAGGAGAAAGGGGACATCCCTGTCTTGTGCCTGATTCCAATAAAATTCTATCAGAGAGAAATCCATTGCAGTATATTCTCGCCTGGGGTTTCTGGTAAAAGGAGGCAATTCTATCTATAAATTCAATGGGAAACCCAAATCTATGCATGGTTAAAAATAGAAACTGCCAGTCCACTTGGTCAAACGCCTTCTCCCCATCCAGAGACACCAGGCCAGCCGGAACATCTGAGTTTCTGGACGGGGAGAAGACGTGTGCCAGTTTCCTAAAATGATCAGACGGTTGGCGCCCTTGCATAAATCCAACTTGGTCTGGATGAATAATTGTTGGGAAGACATTCTAGAGTCTATGTGCTAGAATTTATGCTATAATTCTGATATCATAATTTAATAATGAGATTGGGCAGTAGCTACCCGTTAATTCAGGATTTCTTCCCTGCTAGTAAATCACTATAATGATGGCTTCCAATAAGCAGACATCTAGAGGATTTTTGCCTGCCATCCACTCAATGAGATGAGACAACCAGGGAATCAGGTATTTCCTGAAAGTTTTATAAAAATTGGGGGTAAATCCATCTGGGCCTGGGGCCTTGTCATTAGCTAGGGAGGATATCGCTGCTTGAATTTCCAGATCTGAGAGGGGTGATATCAAAGTGTCCTGTTGAGCCTGAGTGAGGGATGGAAGATAGACTTGGTGGAGGAACTGTTCCACTTCCGCCTCTGTGGGTCTGTGAAACATAGGTTGATATAGTTCACTATAGAACCCAGCAAACTCTGCAGTAATAGCTTTAGAATCTAGGAGAAGCTCTCCCGTATGTTGTGATCTAATACTGGGAATGAGTCTAGAAGATTCTACTTGTTTCAGTCTCAATGCTAACAGATGTCCTGCTCTTTCTCCTTGGTCTATATATTTCACCCCAGTTTTTAAAATAGTATATTCCGCCTTTTCCCAAAGCATGGAACTATACTGATCTCTCAGACCTACTAAAAGTTTCCTTTCATCAGATGTCACCGAGGGCGACAGTGATGCCTCAATAGTCCGTATTTGAGATAAGAGTGAAAGAGTGTCTTCTTCCCTTTTCCTCTTCCTAGTGGCCACTAATCTGATGAAAATCCCTCTCAAAACACATTTCGGAGCACCCCATTCTAAGTTCGGCCTTGAAGTAGAATTCTGGTTTACAGCAGTGTATTCTTCTGTCTCCTGAATTATAGTGCTAGTGATGTGAGTGTCTTTGAGAAGTTGATTATTTAGTTTCCACAAAGAATCTGGCGCCGCATCCGGAGTTAACAACAGATCACACTGCACCACAGAGTGATCAGAAATCAACCCGGGAGCTATCCCTGCTGCCACTATCCCCTATAACAATGACTGACTAATTAAAAAATAATCTATATAGGATGAAGTCCCATGGACGGCAGACAGGAAGGTGAACTCCTGGGCAGTGGGATACAATATTCTCCACGGGTCCACTACTCCCAAATAATCAACCATTTTCCTGAGAGCACATTGTGCTGGGGAAAGCCCTTGCCTTCTGGGGGTAGATTTATCAAGATCAGAAGAAAAGAGAATATTCCAATCACCTCCTGTGATACATGGGAAGCCAGTGTAGGGTGCCAGGATGTTAGTAAAAAATAAGGGAGAATCAGTGTTTGGATCGTAAACACAGCCTAGCAACAGGGCAGTTCTTTCTAGAACTCCTTGTAAGAATAGGTACCTACCATGCGGGTCTCTTATAATCTGATCATATGTAAAGGGTATATTTCAGGCCACCAAAATAGCTACTCCACGGCTCTGGGAGCTGTCCCGTGCAAGAAAAACCTGTCCGACATATTGTCTACGGAGAAGGGCACCCTCTGATTCCAGGAGATTCATTTCCTGCAAAAATATGATTTCCCCCTTTGAGCAAATTGATGTGCATCAACACCTGATACCTTTTCAATTTAGAGCAGAATCCACAAACATTCCAAGAAACACATTTCTTAACAATTGTCATGATTACCTAATAAATACCTTGGGATTGTATATTTAGTGATGCACACCCTTGTCTCCTGTTGCATTATATCCATGTACCATGTGTACCAAGCTGCTCCCCCTCTCTCCCCTACAGTAAGAATGCCCCAATCTCCTTTATCTGTTCTTGTCATATATATTCCTCCATCAAGGATAAGAACCTGATTCATCCATCCCAGAAAGAGGAGCTCAAAAAATACCCCCCCATGTGCACTATAGTACGTAATACCTGTCACTAACCAGCGTTCCAGCATCCCACCCCCCACCTCCACCGACTATACAATGTTCTTATTACTTTCTAAGAAAAAAATAAAAGAAACTAACAGGTGCTGAAGACACAGGTCAGTGCTCTACAGTATGCTACATATTTTGGCCTAGTCTTCAGCAGTTGCTTAGCTGACTAATGTTCCCATCATAAAGTGTAGGATTATCCTTTTACCCCATGACATATTCTTGTCCCCCACACGATCAGCAACCAGGATATGTATATAAATGAATAGGATGGCAACGTAAAACAGAAACTATCCATCTTATAACTGAAAAACAGACTGCTCCTTGGCTGTGGGATAAGGTTGCCATAACCCCACACTGTAAATAACATTAATTGAAAATGGAGAACCATAAAAACTTAAGTCTGTCAGTCTCTGCTCTCAATAAGATAACTAGCCACATCGGTCGGGAGGGAGGCAACAATTTAAAGAAAAGTCAGAAAATAGTAGCTGCATGAAAAGCAGTTCCTGAAAAGAAATCCAGTAGTCCCAAACAGTGGACATATCGATGAGGAAGTACTGTAGAGCCGGTAGTGTTCTCCTGGTAAATAGGGAACGGGGGGGGGGGGGTTCAATCAGCAGGCTATAACTGGCTCATAGCGTTTCATGAGAACACCCCCATCAGCTTGCCAGTAAAAACCCAAAGTTCTGAAATATACCTTCCTCAGCTATAGATATAGAGGGAGTCTACTGACAGGGTGAAAACCTTCCATACAACATACAAAAATCAGATCATAGTTCCCATACACACTCATTATTCTCCTGTAATGCAAAGAATGGTATCATCTTATGACTCTGACTGGAGAAATCATCCATCTCTGAAAAGATTTGGGAATAGATTCTTCATTTCCCATTCAGCCATTTTTGGATCTTCTAGGGAAGTCCATGTCCCCTCCACCGAAACTTGCAGAGTCGCTGGATAAAGCATCCGAAAATGGATATTCGCCGCCAGTAATTTGTTCACGACTCCATGATATTCCACTCTTTTCTGTCTAACGGATAAGGGGAGATCTTGAGTTATTCAGATCAGCGATCCCTCCCACAACATTTCCTTCAATTCTTTCACCTTAGCTAGCAGGTGCTGGTGTTCTTGATAATTTAAGAATTTGAAGATGAAGGTTCTAGGTCTAGCTCCCAGTGCCGGCATGGGCCTTAGAGCATGGTGCTCCCTTTCCACTATATAGTCCGGTCCAAAGGGTGAGGGTCCTGCTATTTTCCAGACAAACTTTTGAGCAAATATGATGGGGTTTGAGCCTTCCTCCTTTTCCGGTAATCCAATAACCACAATATTATTGCGGTAACTTCTTCCCTCTAGGTCCTCGATTTTAGCTTCCAGATTAGCTACCCGCTTCCAAACAAGTGCCATAGCAGGATCAATTGTCTCCAGTTTTCTCTCCATGGATGTAATGCACACTTCACAATCCCCCGGTCTCTGAGCTAAAATTTCTAGTTTTTCGTTTGCTGCTTTCACTTCCTCAGTTAGAGATCTCATCTCCTTTAGGAAAGGAAGAAATTCATCTAAGAACCTCTCCAAGGATAAAAAGGTGGTTTCTGCTAGTGTGACCAATTTTTTGGCCGCTGATGCCGGTTGGGCCTTTGCTTTTTTGGATGTCTTTTATGGCGTAAGTGGCGGCGTGTGGTGTGGTAAGACCGCTCTCATTTCAGCTTCCATGTTCCGCAGAAAAATGACAAATAAGTTTTGTTTCTGGTCACAATCAGGTCCTCGCACTGTAAGTCAGCAAGATGAGGAAAAAGTAAGTGGTGAAGTTAAGTAATTTCGAAGGTTTTGAGAGGGGGTAGCGAGAGCTTGCTAGAAAGCATCTACACAGCGAGAGGCATCACATGATCTCCAACAACAATAAATATAACAATTAATACAAACCAAATAGTGTAACAAAATAAACCAGGGAACAGAAACAGGAACAGAGAAGAATGGCAACTACAGGAACAGGTGGGATATGTACAAAGAACTGTCCAACAGAGGCAGTGTCACCAACAACTGTCTCACCTCACAAACAGCCATTGCACCATGGCCAGTGTAGAATGTTCACTGCAGGTACTGGTGGATTGCCTCATCCATGGTCCACACCCTGCCCAGCATGTGGTGTAGGTCCAATGCTAGTCCCCGTAGTCTGGCCTTTAGTATGGCAGTCAGCATGCAGTTCTGCTCTCCAGACAGTTGTTGTTCCCATTCACCGGCAGTGTCCACCAGCCAATTGTCAGTCTGCATACCTTAGCTTATGGTGTTGGGCACTGCCAAGTCTACATCCAGGTCCAGATCCCTGTCACCCACCTCAGAATTTTGCAGTGTGTCCCTACTGTCCTCCACAGTGCCGACACCTTGCTCCCACTCTGTGTGGTATGTATCCACTTGCTGACCACTGTCTGCCATCCTTTGCTGTCCATCTGGCTGTGCCATTAGTTGGCAATCAACACCCCTCTGTGGAACAGGCCATAGATCCAATACATGCCCTCTGTGTGGTTCCCGGTCATGGACTTCCCAGGGCCTTAGGTTTCTCACTGCATAGGTCTGTGCCTTGCCATTTCATATGCTGCATGGCCCTCTCCAATGCATGGCATAGTGGAATTGGAGGTCTCTCCTGGACCCTTGCATGTCTGCTGTCACCTGCAGAGGTACAAAGGGGAAGGTTTAACTGCCCAGATTGGGACATGGTATCCCACACAACATAAGAACAACAGCTGAAAAAGTGGTGGTTAGATGGCCATTGTCTCCCAGGTGTGGATGTGACTGCTGTACACCATATGTGCAATGTTACAGGTGGGCCTGTGTGACACACTGACCTGTGGCCTCACACTGTGTGGATGCCAACACACCTACCATAACATGACCTTGAGATCCAGCAGCACCTACCCCCTCTCTAACAGCCCATGCTAATGGAATATGATGGGCAAGGTGGTGTATTCATGCACAGACACCCCTCCCTCATTGTGTGTTTGTCAGGGGATGCTGATGTGGCCCATAACATGTCCTGGGGCCTCCCCTGGGCTCACTTGTCCACCACGCTGCAATGTTGCAACACTGTACACTTCTTGGCATTAACAACAGGTGCCAGACAGTGGCCTATGTGCACTAACTGATTGGGGTCCTATTTAAGGATCCATACTGCCGTGTCACTGTCCACCCTGCCCCCATGCAGAGTATCACCCATAAACAGTGCCACTCTGCCTTGGATGCCTACTAGTATGTCACTGTAGGACACATTACACATGACTGCTCCCAAAACCGTGACCTGTGGAACCACACCCATCACTAAACCCTACACTGACCACACCCCTGTGTGAACCACTGTGTGTGTGTGTGTGTGTGTGCACCTTGGGGCGTGGTCACTGTGCATCCAGCCATGCATGCTGCTTCACGCAGCTAATGCATGCTTCTCTAGGACTTCAGTTATGTCAACCTGGTGTGCCACTGCAATGCTGTGCAGTATGCAGCATGCAACAAAGATCTTTCAGATCAACTCTGGTATGTACTGCAGTGACCCTCCAGAGTGGTCCAAGCATAGGAAACTCATCTTCAATAGGACAAATGTGCACTTGATGACTACCCTGGTACTGGCATGGGCCTGGTTGTAGTGTTCATCAGCCTTGGACTGTGGATGCCTCACTGGTGTCATTATCCATGGCTGCTGTGGGTAACCACTGTCACTTGCTGGAAGGTTAGGGCACAGTTAGACACAGTCTCATGGTACTCTGCCAAACATTATCCCCTATCCTTCCCAACTGTACTGCAGAGGTCTGTGCCAGTCTTACCATAGCCCATGCAGCACACAGCATCCCATGTGTGCCTTGTATGTGGTACACGCATTGACAGGACAACACACACATCCCAGTTCCACCAGGCCACAGCATCTGTGTCATCCATCTAGGTCTGGATGTCATGTCTTCAGGACATGTGCTCCTTATGCTACACTGTGGCAAGCTTTCAGCAGAACACAAAACAGCTTCCAGTGCCATGTACACCATTGATGTGTTGCCTGGGGATGTCCACTGGCTTCACCATTCTGCTTACCTAGTAGCCACCTGCCTTGTATATCGGCACAGAGAAAGGCCTCATATAGCCCACTCTTTTGGATGATGTAGGAATCATGACAGGGGCCTGGGTACATGGTCACAACGTCAGGGATCCAACACCAGCTGTCTCAGACCACCTGTACATTGAGGGAGTGGTACTCCTTCTTACTGACGTACACATCAGGATCATGGGTTGGTGCATGTATTGCAACATGTGTGCAGTCCATGACATTTAGCACACAGGGGAAATGTGCAATACTGTACAAGACCTGCTTCACAGGCACTTGCTATTCTGGCTCCACAGGGAAGCTGATGTACCATGATATCCTACGCAGCAGGGTCTCGAGAAACTGTTTCAGGCATGTCGATACTGCAGACTGGGAAATGCCAATTGTGTCACCTGTTGGGGTCCAGAACATGCCCATTGCCAGAAAGCACAGTGCTGCTGACACCTATGCTTCCTACTGGGAGGGGATGTCCCCTCCATGTGCCACTTTTGAGATCCTCCATGAGCTCATCACAGAGCTCCTCGATGGCATCACGGGGCAGGTAGTATTGTGCCAAGCACTGATCCTCCTGATGTCCCTGAATGATATTCTCCACTTGTATACCCTGTCTGTATACCATGACCACATTCTGTCCACTCTTTGCAGGTGGTCAGCTTAATGGGCATACTTGTGCTGCTGTTGGGCTCACTGGCACTGCTGTTGGACACACTGGTGGTGCATCCGTAGTGCCAGCCATGTGGTTAATAGGGCTGCTAACCCTGGCATTCTTTTATGTCACCCCACTGATACAAATGCTGCTGCAGAAGCTTCTCACTAGTAACTCACTCCAAGCTGCAGTTCAGTGTCCTATTTATATGTGCTATACACAAACTCATCCCTGGTCTAACAAGTGCATCTGTTGTTGGATGCATGTCTCCATCATTCCCCTTCAAAATTCCCATGTATGGGGATGTGGCAGCTTGCATCTATGCAAATAGCACTGCGTTGATGCAAATACCCTTTGCATCCAGCTGCAACCCAATTTTGATGCATCCGTGGTCACATGGCCCTTGGATGCATACATACATTCTTGTTTGATGCATGTGCCTTGTGTCATTCTATCTGTTTTGAAAATTGGACAAAAGGTGCGTGATAATCCATAAACCTCAAGACCAAACCTTGCAGAGGCATTATTTTTATGTTGGCTCATGCATGCGCAGCCAACATATTGCAGTAGTAGCACATTTGGAGACATGGTCACTGTTGGGCGAATGCAGGGCACACATCAGTAGGTGCGTCCCTCATTCCCCAATAAGCCTGCATGCCGGCGCCACACCACACATACATATTATGGTGAGCACATCTAAGGAAAGGTCCACTACAATGTGAGCAAAGCTCATCATACGCAGCAGACCTCCTGACGTGCTTTCCCTGGTGATGAGAAATAGATTAAAAATGATGGCACAATGCTGACTTCGGGGGTGCCCAATCCCCCTGTCGGCATGCCGTGACCCTATGTATGTGCAGACAGATGAGCCCACTCCCTGTCAGCATAATGCACCCCCCCATTTGTTATGTGTTGAGGGGGGTGTCCAATCCCCCTCAGCTCTTGCCCCCCCCCGCTTTCGTTGTGTGCCGATGGGGGTGCCCTGCCCAATCCCCCATTGGCTACAGCATCCACTCAAAAATAAAAACACTTAAGTGGCACACTGGGAGATCACCCCAGCATGCCAAATCCCCTGAAAAATAAAAACCATCCCACAATGTTTTTTTTTTTTCTTTTAACCTTGTGAAAGAAGAAAATGGTCCCTAGTGGTCTCCCTGCCCCCTCCCACAGCCCACGCCCATCCTTTGTGCACCCTGCCTCCCCACACCCCTCCTCAGCCCACACTTACCTCCAGAGTCCGGTGCGATGATCTTCGGTGGACTGGAAACATGTCTGCACTCTTCAAAGCCGACCGTGAACTGAAGAAATGCCAGTAAGTTGTACGACACAAATAGTTTTTTTTCCAAATTTGGTGCATATCTCAGACATTCTTCTGGAATTTTTGCATCAGTTTTTCAACATGGGGTTATTGGGACCCCTTCTCATGAATTCCATCACTGTCATGGCATTATCCGGTCCCAAAAGGTGATTTTGCGGTCACTGCACGGAATCACCTTTTGGGACTGAGTAACGAAACAACAGTGCCACTGTTCATGAGGAGGGCTCTCAAAAAGCCTATGTTAGAAATTTTGTGAAAAAATCCCAAAAATGGCTGTTTTACGAGCGGCATTACGCTGTTTCTACACATGCTTGTAACTTCCTGAATTTGTAATATTTTCACTCCAAATTTTCAAAATTGGCATTTTTCAACACCTCCTGATGAACAGTATAGCTGTCATTTTATATATCCTGGCCAAAATGTGTTTTTGCACGTCCAGCGCAAAATAGCGTGGTCGCTGTGCGAAATCAGTTTTCGGAACAGTTTGAGGAAATGACCATTACACTGTACATGAGCAGAGGTCCTAAAATGCCTATGTTGAAAATTTGGTTCTGACAGTCCATAAAATGAATATGTTACAAGCGTGCATTGAGCAGTTTCCACGCACCCTTGTAACTTCGAAATTTGCAATATTTCCATGCCAGATTTTCAACACTGGCACTTTTTCACACCTCCTTATGAACAGTACAGCTGTCATTTTTCACATCCTGCCCAAAATGTGTTTCCACACCTGTGGCGCACAATGGCGTGGTCGCTGTGGGAAATTAACTCTTGGGACAGATTAACAAAATCACAGCACCACTGTTCATGAGGGGAGGTCCCAAAATGCCTATGTTAAAAATGTGCCTAACAAACTCCCAAAAATAATTGGGTTACAGACGTGTGTTGCACAGTTTCTATGCATGCTCATGACTTTACCAGTTTTTCATATTTTCATTCCAGATTTTCAACGTTGCCATTTTTTTACGCCTCCTCATGAACAATTCAGTTGTCATGTTCCACATCCTGCCCAAAATGTGTTTTCATCCCTGTGTCACCAAATGGCATAGCTGCTGTGCAAAACCACCTTTCAGCTTGTTAGCTTTGTTAACTGATTGTGCTGCTTTTCATGAGGTGAGCTCACAAAAAGCCCATGTTGAAAATTTGGAGTGAAAATACCAACACACGCTTACAGTGTTAGGGTTTCCAACTGTAGCACCCCCCCCGTAGAGACTGACAGGCATCAGGGGTGTGACTTGGGATCATTGGCTGTAATGTTCACGCCATTCCACCCCCACCCCCACCCTGCAGCCAGTGACAGGCATTGTGGTGTGCCTTGCACTGTTCGGCCACAAAGTTCACCCCATTCTCCTATGCTGCACCCACCTCAGCATATTTCCTTATGGAATGGGGTAAGTATAATGCCCAAAGACCCCAAAGCACACCACGACACTTGTCAATATCTACAGGGTAGGGTGAGGTACAATGCCATGAGCGTTATAGCTGATGACCCAAAGGCACACCCCAATGCCTGTCGGTCTCTACAGGGCGGGGGTGGGGTTGGAGTCTCTTCAATACTTCACTGCCACTTTTAATATGCATCTCTAACTCCGGCACTACCAGTGCCAATGCCAGCGAGACAACATTCGGCATTGACAAATGCTTGTTTATAATGGGTGCAAGCTTTCAAGACTGTATAGAGCCAGTGTATTTTGCACTGTTGATCACAGTGACAGCGCAATGACAAACTGATAACAGTGACAGCACGTGGATGAATGTGCCATAATAAGCCAGTATTGAGTTATTATGGTATTTACTGGGTTATTTAAGTGATAACATTAAGTGGGGTTGGAGTATATAAAACAATAATTGGATTCTGAGGATGATTAAATGCCAAGGCAAAGCTGAGATGTTTAATCCCTACATAAGCCAGTTATGGAGAGTATACTCAAACTCATTGAATGGTATTACTATTATATGACTTGGAGTGTGTTTAACAAAATTGTTTTACTGTTTGCGCAGTACAGCATGACCGGCAAAAAAGAGAGCAAAGAAGGTCAGTCATACACGCTAAGTTACTCTCTCCGTATATATCTCTCTCACACAACTGTTCTCACTGTGCTTCCCCTTCTAGAGTTAATGCGAACCAGCGCATGCAGCTGTCAGGGTCTGTCTGCCAGGAACTGAAACAGAGAGGGGTTCAAGGCAGACTGCCAGCAGTCAATTAATGTGTTGTGCCAGGCTATAAGAATTCCATAGGAGTCTTCAGGTTCAGGAAGGGAGGTGAGTGTGAACTGGTTGGCCATCCAGGGACTGTCAGGAAAACTGAGTGTAGTTGCTTCCTTGTTATCCATGGTCGTGGAGGGAGAAAGTGAAGGGGGGGGGGCTGGTCAGCATGTGGCCCAGAAAAAAAAGGTGCTTTTTGAGCTCTGAGGTGACTATTTTCTGGAGCAGGAGTGCAACCTTGTATGACGGGGGTTAATGAAATGAGGCGGGCGGAGAGGTGGAGGGCTGAGATTAGGAACTGTCTGAATAACGGATCATAGGTGTGGCAAAGGTTTGATTAACCGATTAACCGATGGTGGGAGGAGCTTAGTTCAGTGACTGACTCTGTGGGAAAGTTTTAGTTGAATGACTCTGGATTTAGTGTATGGGAGAATAACTAGCAGGTGGACGTGATGCAGAGTGCTGGGTAGAGTCTTCCTCCAAGAGCTCCAGCCACCCATCCTCTAATTCTTTTGTCACGACCTGAGCTTCTAATGAAGTTAGTCTTAAAAGATGATAAAACCCTCCCTGAAAGTCAGCACCATTGCCACAAAGTTTCAGAAGGATGTAGAGATGCGTAAAGTGGCTTCAAGATACACACCTCTGGCAACCCCTGAGAAGGCCCCAAAAAAGCAACAGACCTCAGCAGGGCATCCATTGCAGAATCTTTCTGTTTCAGAATTGGAGCAAGAACCCCTTACGCTAGCTAAATTCCTGGAGGAATTCCAACCTTTTAAGGCTGATATGAAACAAATGGCTGAAGAGCTTAAATCCTTTGCGGCAGCCGTAGAAGATCTTTCGCAGACAGCTTCCGACAGTGAAGTCCGAATTTACTCCCTGGAACATAGGCAAGAAAAAAAAAATGAAACTGGTTGCAATGCGTCACCGTTTGCCCAAAATGGAAAACAAAATTGAGGATTTGGAGGGATGAGGCCGCTGCAGTAACGTGGTGTGGATTGGCCTGCCTGAGAAGGAGGAAGATCCAGACTCAATTTTGTTCACCCAAAAATTAGTGGAGAAAATAGCTGGTCCCTCTCCATTTGGGTCCAGGTACATCATTGAAAGGGCCCATCGAGCGCTCCGTCAGATGCCATCACAGGGTTCCCCTCCACGGACCTTTATCCTCTGTTTCTTTAATTACCAGGAGAGGCAACACTTCCTATATAAGGCTCAAGACATACAAGAGTTACAGTGGGAAGGAGTAACATTTAGGGTAGCTCAGGATCTGCCACTTACAGTTCGGCAAAAAGGGCTGCTTTTCACCCCTTGGTCTCAAAGTTAATTGCTGCTGGCATCAAATTTAGAATGGGGTTCCCTGCCCAGCTCCAGGTATGTCTCTTGGGATCCTGGGTTACCTATGAAGAGGTAGAAGCCGTGACAACTGGTTTGAAAACAGTGCTTCCCGAGCTGATCACTTGAAGGGGAATGTATAGCTACCTTTACTCTTAATAGTGTGAGCTCGGTAGATGCTACTTCAGAAGAGTAGGTTTTGATTTCCTCTGCCCTGATGTTTGTGAAGATCAATGATAACATTAGAACTGATACCCAGAGAAGTTCTGCAAGATGTCAGTCCGTTTGAAAATCGTACTTACCTTGAGGATTTATGGCCGAAATAGCAGTCCTGCTGGTGTTTAACAAACTTGTTGCTGTCTTTTCGGTAAAAGACCACAAGAGGGCGACAGAGACTGCAAGATCAATTTGAGACTGGCCAGCTCATTTAATGACTGTTATATTTATTTATTTATTTTATTTATTAGAACATCAGTTTAACAACCTTTGAGCCAGAGGCTCATTTACAATGGTACCTCATCACAGTGAGGACATAGTTTTAATCCCTACAATTTAAATATTCAGAATAGCTGCATTCACAGCTGTTTATGTGCAATATATTTTATATGGGTATTAGAGATGAATAGTTTGCTAGGCACTGTTACTGACATAGCACCAATTGTTTGCTTACTATTCATGGGTGCTAGTTATGTTTGGTTGTAGGCACTTTTGGATAATATTGTTTTTCGAATTCTGACAGTGCCATTACGTTAGATTACCTAGTTGGATTATTTATTTTGCAAGGTGGTTATATTCATAAGGTATATTTCAAACAGTAAGAGGGCTCAGATTTCATCCCTAAAAGTTAAATATTCAGACTTGCTGCATTTACAGCTGTTTATTCGCACTATTTTATATAGGTACTAGGGATGCATAGTTTGCTAGGCACTGTCATTGACATAGTGCCAATTGTTTGCTTAATATCCATGTGTGTTAGCTATGTTTGGTTATAGGCACTTTTGGATAATATTGTTTTTTGAATTCTGACAGTGCCATTACTTTAGATTACTTAGATGGATTATTTATTTTGCAAGGTGGTTATATTCATAAGGTATATATCAAACAGTATGAGAGTTTAAAGTCCAGTTGGTGTTTTTTTTTTCTGTCTTTATTAATGGGGCCCTAGACCTCCTTATTTAGTACCCTACATAAATGAGGGTCTTTGTTTACCTGAGTTCATATTTTAGAGCTATCCTTCGATTATGCCTGACCGCTTTCTGGTTTTTGATTTGTAGAAAGCTCCTGTATTATATTTTATAAGCTATTTAAGGGGACACTGAGTGGACTTGTCAGCTCACAGTTATTAATAGGCTACTTGTAATGTATTTTTTCATGGGGGAATGGGTGGGTTTGGTGGAGGATGCTAATTTGGGGGTACTGTCTATCATGGACCATAGTAAACTGTGGGGTGGGGGTTGGGAAGGGAGGGGAACAGGGTACCAGATTACTGCTTGTTGTTTGTTGTAATAAGAGGAGTTTTCTAGAGGGTGGGAGGCATATGGAAGGGAAAGGGTGGAGGGAGGTTGGCACATTTATTACATGCATACAGGTAGGTAAGAGTTACTTATGTTTCAAGGTTCCCCAAGTTCCCCTTACAGGGATAGAATTCAGACATAGCTAGGGATCTAAGAGTGATTTCTTGGAATGTGAAAGGGGCCCGGCACAAAACTAAACAGTGCAAAATATTAAAACATCTCGATTTCCTTAAAGCAGATATTATGTATTTACAGGAGTCTCTTCTACTTAATGGGGAAGCTCTAAGTTTGAGACGTCAACAGGTAGGCCAGATCTATTCAGCAGATGGTACCACTCAGAGTAGAGGAGTGGTGATCTTAATACATAGAAAGTTACCTTTCAAAGCTCTTCAGAGTATATCTGACCCGCAGGTAGAGTTCTCCTAGTTAAAGGTAAACTGTATACTACGGACATTTTGCTGGGCAATATATACGGCCCCAATTCTGATGCCCCTGTTTTTTTTTTTTTTGTACAAATCATGCAGGCCCTTGTCCCTTTTTTGAATATCCCAATAATTATTGGGGGGACCTAAATATTGCTTTTGACCCATACCTAGATAGGAGTGGTTTTTCTCGGAAAGGCCTATCCCCGGCCCAAAGGGCACTGAGGGAACTAATAGATCATACAGGTCTCTGTGATATCTGGAGAGTGTTACACCCTGCTAGGAGAGAATCTACTTTTACATCTCAGGTTCATGGGACTTCATCCAGAATTGATTACCTTTTTCTTTCACAATCACTTATAGGTGGTGTACTGGATTCTGCTATATGTGCTGGGCCTCCATCTGATCATGCAATTGTAACCTGTTTGCTTTCTTTGCCAGCTTTACCTGGTAAAGGTAGTAGATGGAAATTTAATAATCAGATTTTGAGAGATCCCAAGTTGGTTGAATATATGTCTGAACATATTACTCAATTTATTTCTCACAGTCTTAATTCCATGACATGTCCTGAGGTGATGTGGGGAGCACTTAAGGCATATTTGAGAGGGATTTTGATCAGTTTGACTTCAAGGAAGAAAAAAGAGATGAAAAAATGTATAGCTACCCTTCTTGCTCAGATTCAGGATAAAGAGTCTAAGCTTAACCCCAGAGATTCTTACCTAAATTTTCTGGGGGAACCGGTTGAGTTTGCGATCTTGAAAACTAAAGCAGTTTATACTGGTCAGGGTGAAAAGGGTGGTTGCTTGCTCGCCCTCTGGGTCAAGCAGCAGGAATCGTGTAGATTAATTGCGGCGGTTCATTCTGTACAACTCCCTTAAAACCTCTCCACAAGAAATATTAGCAGATTTCATTAACTATTTTAAACAGCTCTATGGTCCTATGGTATGTCCTCCATCTGAGGAACCTCTACAACTATACCTGGAGGAGTCCCATCTACCTTCCCTTTCAGAAGCGCAGCAGGCCCTTCTTATAGCGGAAGTTTCTCAAGCTGAAGTTGAGAGAACCATCAAAAATCTCCCCTCCGACAAAACCCCTAGCCCGAATGTTTTTTCTTCCAATTTTTATAAAATATTTGCCAAACAACTAATTCCACTCCTCCTCCCTTTATACCATACTATTCTTTCTGGTTCAGCATCTGACATTTCATTGTTTGAGGCCCTAATTGTTTTAATACCCAAACCGGACAAATCCCCCGGTCGAGTTCCCAATTACAGACTGATATCACTCCTCAACCATGATATTAAAATCCTTACAAAACTTCTGGCTGATCAGGTGAACATAGTTCTCCCTTCTCTAATAAGCTCGGAACAGGTTGGGTTCATGAAAGGAAGATCTTCTGTGGATCACTTGCGCTTCTTGACTCATGTCTTCTTGGCCTCCAGGGATGCTCCTTTTCCTGCAGATTTGGTTTCCCTGGACACTGAGAAGGCGTTCGATAGGGTCCATTGGCACTATTTGCTGGCTGCTTTGGAAGCATTTGACTTTCCACCAAAATTCAAAGAATGGATTAGTTCACTTTATAAATTTCCTACTGATAGAATATCCTGTAATGGTATGATATCTGACTCATTTTCACTGCATGTAGGGACAAGGCAATGTTGCCCATCGTCTCCACTGCTTTTTAACATTTATCTAGAACCCCTCATCCGTAGATTATCCTACTCTCATGGAGTTCAGGGAATCCCCCTTTATGGTCATGTGGTTAAGCTTTCAGCATATGCAGATGATCTTCTGCTTCAACTTTCAGATCCGGTTACCTCCATTCCAGCCATGCTTCATATTATAGAAGGCTTTAGTTTAGTTTCTAATTATAAGTTAAACCTAGATAAAACTACAGTTTTTCTGCTTAATTATAAAAAGTGCACAAAAGGGATGTATCAACCTTTGGTCTTTTCTGGAAAGCTGACTCCATTAAATATTTAGGGCTACTTCTCTCCAGGAATTCCGCTCGATTACAACAACTTAACTTGGATTCTTTGGTTCACACTATTAGCCAGGATTTAAAGAGATGGTCCCTTCTCCCCTTTCCCTTTGGGGAAGGATTAACTTAATAAAAATGAATGTCATCCCCCACCTTTTCTATCCTCTTAACCTTCTTAATATCTGGCTCCCTGTTAAATGGTTTAAAAATATTCAGAGTATTATTACTGATTTTATTTGGGCAAATAAGAAATCTAGAATGGCATTTTACAAATTGGCAGCTCCCAAGGTAAAGGGTGGCTTGAGACTTCCTCATATTAGGTTATATTATTAAGCCAGTCATGCAAATAAATATCTCAGGTGGTTATCTGTAGTAGACCCACAACTAACCACCACTTATACTCCACTCTGGCTCAAAGTAGAGTTGGCATGCTTTAAGGATCATGACCCATCCCCCCAAGCTACGCTGTACATTAAACCCAGTTCCCCTCCTAGATCCCTTCGAGGGTCTTTGATAGAAACTTCTCTCAAGGTTCACCTACAGCTGTGTGCCCTACTGAAGTATGATAACATTTTAGATCCATTGCAAGGATTAAGAGGCAACCCCAAGTTTCTAATTGATGGTAAACTTCTTCTGAATAGCTGGCTTTCACAGCTTAAGGAAGGTCAGATTTTATACCTAATTGGAGATAATGGACATTGGCTTTCCTCATCAGAAATTATCAATACATTTCTTATCCCCTGGATTAATATTTTCAAAGTCTTCCAGCTGCGTCATTTATTGATAAAAGTCATGGGAGCCTCCCCCCCTTCTGTGGCAAACTTAAACCTGCAGTCAGATTTAGGTTCATTTACAGGTCTTTCAAAAGCAGTTTCTAAAATTTATAGTATGCTTTACAGCTGGTGTCATCCTAACACTCTGAGTCCAGTAGCATACTGGTCTTTGCTTTTCCCGGATAGAGGCTTTGACTGGGATCTGTTGTGGAGGAACTGTCATACATTTTTCCTCCAGGGTAGACTTAGACTTATGCAGTTTAAAGATTTTACATAATATTTACTATTCTCCCCAAAAATTAACTAGGCTAGGTATTATTGCCTCTTCTTTATGCACGCGTTGTTTGCAGGCAGAAGGAGACTTGTTGCATATTTTTTAGAGTTGTCCCAATGTAGTTCCAACTTGGAATACTATTAAACAAAGGACAGATCTGCTTCTGGGCCTGACTGATTTATTTACTGCAGAGGTATGCCTCCTAGGGGATTTTTCAGCTATTGATGTCCTTAATAGAAAATATTACATGGCGCTAATTGCTTTATCACTTAAAAAAATAGTTCTAAGGCACTGGAAAGATACCACCAAAATTACTTATGTAGAATGGCTGCAAGAGTTTCTGGCCAATCTTAGAACGGAGAAGACCATAGCCAATCTTCAGAAAATACTAAGAAATTCAATAGAATATGGGGTCCTGTGCTAGCTTTATATTCCCTTCAAAATATTGGAACTTCTTAGATCTTACTTCGAGATGGCTTTTGCAGTAGATATTTACATATTGGACTGACAGCGGCCAGCGGCAGGACCCCACAGAAAAATTTCTAGCTAGCAGTCCCTGGCGAGGGACCGCCCCCACATCAGGTGACCGGCATCATATGATGTCGGTATAAAGGGGCGTTCCTGGATGCACGCCTTCCAGTTCTTTCCTGCCGTTAGCTTGTGCAGCGCCTCGCGGAAAAGTTCATGCTTCGTCAGCCCTACCCTTTTGTCGGTTTTAACGAAAAATTAAAATGATTTTTTCTTCTATCGTCAGGTCAACGTCGGTTTATGTCATTCCCTTACACCCTCCGAGCACAAAAACAAGTGCAACTTGTGCGGCGTTCAACTGCCACACAAGGACGGCCATTCTCTCTGCCTTTTCTGCCTGGGCCCCGACCACCCGGTCGACAAGTGACAGCATTGCCTCAACTTCAATGCGGCTACCCGCAAATGATGCCAACAGTCCCTGGAAGCCCATCTTCTCAAGAAAAAGATGTCTTCGATGGAGAAAGAGTTGAAGAAGCTGAGGCACGTGTCTACTTCTCCGGAAGGACATCGCAAAAAGAGGGACAAGGAGAGGCACCGGGAGAAGGCCTCCTCTTCTGCGACTCCAGCTGGAGTTGCGGCCCAGGTAACATCCCGTCCAGGGGACCGTCCGATGGCAGCCTCCAAGGGTATGGAGGAGGTGTCAGCCTGACTGTCTGACTCGTGCTCGGGCCTTGCGGGTGCCTTCGGGCAAAAGGAGGCTTCCGCCCCCGGTTCGGCCGCAGGCTTATGGCCTACTGGCGTGGGTGACTCCCATAAGTCAGACATCAGCTTCTCTGACATCCGCTGGGAGAGGGTCGAGAAGACGCCCGACCCTTCAGGGTGGTGCACGACCACGTCCCCTTCCGACCAGGCCACTCATCCACCTCGGCCCGCCTCCGATAAGGGATCCTGCAAGCTGGATGCCGGCTCCCCTGGCGTCCACTGGGAACTAGCCCCTAAGCCACATATCGGCTCCCTCGACGTGCGCCAGGCAACGGAACCTATGATAGAGCCCCCCACACCCATCGTACCCAGTTCCCCACAGCCTTCGCTGCCATCTGGGGAGTCCGAGTCACCCCAGGCTGACCCCAGGGATTTCTCCCCCCCCCATCCCCAGATGATGCGGGGGATCTTCCACCTCCGTCAGACCCTCCCTCCAAAGGAACCAGATCTGACGCCGGCCCCCCGGACGCCGGCCCTGACACCGGTCCCGCCGACGCCAGCCCTGCCAACACGTCAGGGGAATTTCCCCTTCCGTCAGGCCCTGCACCCTTCGGGCCTCTCAATGTTGACGCACCCATGGGGCCACAATCCAGGCTGTCTGCTCCGGCAGCTCCTCCGGCGCCCGGGTAACCGCTGTCTTATCCGACGCCGTCATACCTGGGACCACAGTATCCAGTGCCGCAGTACCTGACGCCAGTCCTTCAACGCCGCAGTACCTGGCCACCCAGCACCGGTTTTCATGGCGGGTTTTGGATACTTGCCTTCACGGTACAACCCCTACACCTTTCCCCCTCCTCCTCCTCCTCCTCCACCACCACCCCTACGGCCACCGGTGGATCTGCAGGAGACTCTGGCCTCATGGTGGGCTGAGGCTAAGGCTCAGCTCACCAAGGATGTAGAAAGCTGCCTTACAGTGACAGTGCCACCCCCGGCTCCCATACGCCCTAGGCAGTACACTCCCTCACCGCCTCCAGACTCCAGAGCCATTCCCTCTGGATCTCGAGAGAGGCAGGACACGCGTCTAGAGGCACCCCCCAAGGAATCCGTTCCTGCCCCAAGCCGTGTTAGGGAGTCTTATTCTGCTTCCGATTCTTCTTCCCTCTCGGATTCCTTGGATTCTTCTGAAGGATGCTCCAAGAGAGACGACGAGCCTCACTCTCCGTCTAAGCCCCGGCCGAGGACCCTTCCAGAGGATCCTTCCTTCATGGAGTTGCTCAGAAAAATCCAAGAAGTTCATCAGTGGCGCTCCTTGGAACCAGATCCTCAGTGACTTAAACTTGCCGAACATCTGGACCTGCCCCTGACAGCTCCAACTTTAGTGCCACCCTGGATTGAGCCTCATGCCCACCTTGTTTCCATGATTTGGAAACAGCTGTTGGCGTTAGCCCCACTTTCTTGGAAGTCTAACAGGCTATACCAGGCTCCAGAGGGTGTAGACTACCTGGACTCCCACCCTCGTGCAGATTTGGTTGTGATTAGTGCCGCTCATGGCCGGTCAGCGCACCCCAAACATCTAAGCTCATCTCCCCCGGCTAAGGAATCTCGCCTCCTGGACCAGTATGGAAGAAAGATTTATGCCTCTTCCACACTGGGAATTCAGGCCCTGAAGTACGTCGCACATATGAGGATTACCAGAAGGCCATTCTCACCCAGGCAGAATCTAAGATAGACTCCTTACCTGATTCTCAAGTCAAGCAGGAGTTAGCGGATCTAGTCCGTTCTGCTCATTCGGCCAGTTGCCACATTCTGCAGATGATGTACGATGCAGTGGACACTGCCTGGCGGAGCTCCACTTTCACCGTGAGTCTATGGCATCATGCTTGGCTCCGCGTGTCAGGTTTGGTCCTGGAGGTGCAATCCGCGATCCAGGAAGCACCTTTCAGGGGGTCAGTGCTTTTCAGGGGTGATGTCAAGGACATCATCACCAACTTGCAGGAGAAGGGGACGGCTCTGAAATCCATGAATTCCATGTACCGTCCTCATCACCCGCAGTGCCGTCCTTTTCACAGACACAGTCGGCCACAAGCGAAACCCCAAGGAAGGTGGGCCACTAAACATCGGGCTCCCGCAGCTGCCAGTCCCCCCACCCAAAAAAGCAGCGGGTGCCCAGCTGTGGCGCTGCCCCACACCACCTGACTCCTCCCCTCTCCCACCGCCTCCAGACACACCAGAGGAACCAGTAGGAGGGAGGTTCTCCCTCCATCTCCTGGGTTGGGAGGGGATAACAACGGATTCTTGGGTGCTCCAGATTATAGCGGAAGGGCACTCTATAGAGTTTCTACAGAAACCACCCCGCCACCCACCCCTGAAATTGTCCTATGCAAGGGATCATCTTCCTTTGGTCTGGGAAGAAATCTCTGCCCTCCTCGTGAAGAGGGCCATAGAACCTGTTCCCCTTCATCTTCAAGGGATGGGTTACTAGTCACATTTCTTCCTGGTCCAAAGAAGACGGGAGATCTCAGACCCATTCTTGCTCTCAGTTCCTTGAACCTTTACGTGGAATACAAAAGGTTCAGGATGCTCTCCCTACAGACCCTTCTACCCCTTCTTCAGCCGGGTCAATGGCTTTGTGCACTGGATATGCAGGATGCATATCTGCACATTCCCAATCGCCCTTCTCACCGCAAGTATCTTCGGTTTGCGTTTCAGGGGGACCATTACCAATTCTGGGCACTCCTGTTTGGTCTTTTCTCGGCACCCGCATATTTACCAAATGCCTGGCTGTGGTAGTGGCCCACCTGCGTACGACGGGAGTACAGGTGTTCCCTTACCTGGACGACTGGCTCTTGGCGGCCTCATCCAGGGAGGAGTTCCTGCATTTTCTCTCCTTCACCCAGCAGGTTTTTACTTGCCTGGGTATTACCATCAACCATTCCAAGTCTCATCTGGATCCCTCCCAGAGACTACAGTTCATCGGGGCTATCCTCGATACGACTGTGAGCAAGGCCTTCCTGCCTCCGGACAGGGTGGCCTCTCTTCAGTCACAGATTTCCCTGCTACCAGAATGCAGGAGAGTTCCATTGAGGTCGGTTCTCTGTCTCCTGGGGCTCATGGCGGCCACCATTCTGACGGTCCCTCGAGCTCGACTCCACATGGGGATCTCTCAATGGACTCTTCGATCCCAGTGGGATCAACTCATAGACAACCTAGATCATCTAGTTCTGATCTCCTCGCCGATGGCACAAGACTTGCAATGGTGGATGGTTTGAGAGAACCTGTTTCGGGGGGGTCGCCTTCTGTTATCCTCCCCCCTCCCAGACTCTAACCACAGACACATCAGGCAAAGGTTGGGGAGCCCATCTGGGTCCTCACCAAACCCAGGGATTATGGTCCAGATTGGAAGTAGCTCTCCACATCAATGTGCTCGATCTTCAAGCAGTACTATATGCTCTCCAAGCCCTTCACCAATACATTCTTTCCGGTCACCTCACCGTCCAGACAGACAACATGTGCATGGTGTGGTACATCAACAAGCAGGGAGGAACTCGATCCTACCCTCTATGCAGGGAAGCAATGAGGATTTGGGATTAGGCAACTCATCACAACCTTCGCCTCACTGCGATTCACATTCCAGGAGTTGACAACACCCTGGCAGACAAGCTAAGCCACTCCTCTGCCCTGCCACATGAGTGGGAATTGGACCAAAAGGTGCTAGATGATATCTTTCAGCTTTGGGGGACTCTGCAGGTAGACCTGTTCGCCTCTTCCCAAAACACAAAACTTCCCATCTTTTGCTCGCTCGTTCCAGAGTGAGGTGCTTTCTGGAATGACGCTCTGTCTCTAGACTGGAAGGGCAGATTCGTCTATGCTTTTCCCCCCAATTCCTCTCGTCCCTCATGTATTGCAGAAACTAACCTCAGAAGGAGCGAGAATGATTCTGATCGCTCCTTTCTGGCCCAGGCAAATCTGGTTCTCTCTTCTACAACAATACTCAGAGGTTCCTCCTCTTCCTCTTCCTTTATCTTGAGGTTTGCTGACCCAGGATCAGGGGACCCTGGTCCATCCGGGCCTCAAGTCCCTACAACTTCATGCATGGCTCCTGCAGACCTAGCTCAATCTCATTTTGGTGTCTCTCCAAAAGTGGCGGAGATTCTGGTGGAGGCTAGAAACCCTCCACTAGGTCCACTTATGCCATGAAATGGAAGAGATTTTCTTTTTGGGCCACCTCTAGGAATGTGGAGCCCTTCTCCCGTTCAGTGGCCGTTCTGCTGGAATATTTACGTCAATCTCTTCAACCTGGGTCTCAGTCAGTCCTCCTTGAAAGTACGCATGGCCGCCATCTCAACGTACCATGTTCCTTTCACAGATAAAGCATTTGCCCAATTAGAGGTCTCTAAGACCTTTCTTAGAGGGGTCCTTCATCTGAGGCCCCCCATCCGAACTCCTGCTCCCCCTTGGGACTTGAACTTTGTTCTCGAGAAACTTACTCTTCCTCCCTTCGAACCTACAGCAACCACAGATCTGAAATTCCTTTCATGGAAGACACTCTTCTTGGTGGCCATTACTTCCGCTCGAAGAATTTCCGAGCTCCAGGCCCTTATGTATAAAATTCTCTATTTGATTTTTCACAAAGAACCAGTGGCTCTTCGCACAAACCCTAAGTTTCTACCTAAAGTGGTAGCAGAGTCTACCTTAAATCAGTCTATAGAGTTACCTGCCTTTTTCACGCAGTACTCCAACCAAGGAGAATATTTACTCCATACCATGGATGTTCACCGGATTCTGAGATACTATACCGACAGGGCGAAGGATCTCAGAAAGACTGATCAGTTGTTCATCTCTTTTGCTCACAAAAGGGAAGGCAATTCTGTTTCCAAGCAATGCCTGTCGAAGTGGTTGGCTCATTGCATCACTTTCTGTTATGACAAGTACAACAAGACCCCTCCGGGTCAAGTGAGAGGTCACTCCACACGAGGAGTAGCGGCCTCTGTGGCTTGTTTCAAGAATGTGTCTGCGGCAGACATATGCGCTGCCGCCACCTGGATTTCCATCCATACCTTTACGAAACACTACAGTTTGGACATTCCCTCTCACTGTAGAGCAGGCTTCAGGCTAGCTGTTTTGCAAGGCCTCCTGTCTTGAGGCTTGCAAGGCTACTGCTACTTTCTGGAGTAGTTTTCTCCTCCCGGTGCCTTTTATGCGTTCCAGACTGCTTAGGATTCAGTCCTATATGTAATTACCTACTGCAAGAGCCCTCTCAAAGTAAGGTAGTACAGTTACGTAAGAACTTACCGTAACAGTAGATCTTCAAGAGAGGCTCTTGCAGTAGGTAATACCTTCCTGCCCTCCATCCCCCTAGGCTTTTTCAGCTCTTTTTTCCAGAAATGGAAACATCTGGTTCTCTCTCGTCTGGGCCTTCTGGGTCTGTGGTGGGAAAGAACTGGAAGGCGGGCATCCGGGACCACCCCTTTATACTGACGTCATGTGATGCCGGTCACCTGACGTGGGGGCGGTCCCTCCCCAGGGACTGCTAGCTAGAAATTTTTCCATGGGGTCCTGCCACCAGCCGGCATCAATCCAATATGTAATTACCTACTGCAAGAGCCTCTCTCGAAGATCTACTGTTACGGTAAGTTCTTACGTAACTGTACTTTTCTCCTACCTCTGGTAGGACTAGATCATGATTATAATGCTGTGCAGGGTGGTGAGGGAGGGGCGAGGGTTGTGTGGGGGTAGAGGGATGGATGGGGGAGAATGTAGCCGGTATGTGATGTATCTCTTACGTTCACACAATGTAATTCACAAGCTGGTTTCATTCTCTGTAATGTAAAACCTCAATAAAGTTTGAATGGAAAAAAAATAACTAGCAGGTGTTCTGTACTGTGATTGGCTTACAGCAGATACCGGTCGTATAATGCAGCATATTAAAAACTGTCTGCAGCAAGCTCTTATAAGGGGCTGTCAGTTATTATATGTCATTAAAGCAAGCTCCACCCCATGTAAATGGCAGTGGTACAGCACATACAAATTACTGTTCTGCACTTTTACATCTTAAATGAAGTTTTGAGGCTCCCTATCGCACAGGTCTATCACTGAATATAAAGATGCAGTAATATACTATTTGTGTAGACATCTCCGTGTTAGCACAAAATGCCAGGAATACTTACTCTACTCAAAACCTTGTCTAACCCACAATTTTTAAATTCATTTTCTAAGGGTTGCCGATTGTTCTCTGAAGAAATTGTTTCAGTATTCACAAAGAGCAAACACATAAGACTAGGCAGACATTCAACTTAGTGCTCCAAAGGCTGCAAAGAGATTCAGAAGGGTAGCATATCTATTACCTTTCATTTAAACAACAGTCAGTTGCACTGAAACATGTTTATAGCTCAGCAATTATGTATTATTGTTGCAACAGCAGACTAGACAATTATTATAGTCCTTGAACTTTGTTCAGGATCTGAAGGGTCAGTCTGTGTTCCCATTGCAAACTGGGATTATTGAATACTCACAAGTGAGAGCAGCATAGAAATTGTTCTCTGTGATGACCAGCCTTACAAATTATTTCTGGAGTTTTCTGAGTAAATAATATTTTCAAATTTTGTTGGTGAGATGCTGTATAATTCAGTTAGTCTGTTTACTAAATACGTTTAGGCATGTTTATTTGTAAACCCTCTCATTGGCAATTTGCATGTAATACAAGTACAATTATTTTGCATCATTTGAGATCAGTCATCAAAGACTGACCCACCCTCCAGCCTCGTCAAAGTAAAATCTATCTTGGCATTTTTTTTATTTTTTAATCCAATTACTTAAACTGGTCAAGACACATTACATTGCTTTGTGCATGGGGGTTGAATAATTAACAATAACCCACTAAAGTCACGAGGTGGCAGGCCAAGCATCTTCACACTGCCCCAGGTGTGGATTAAATGCCTATAACCCCATACCCTGGAGTGGGTTATTGCGCTTATAACATGGGTTATGTGCACCACAAGGTAACCCCCCCCAGAAAGGTGTTTCTGCTCTCTTTTAAGACAATAAAAATACTGTACCCTGCCACCTTCCAAAATAGTCTGTAACAAACAATGCATACTGTATTGCTTTTATACATACAGAAATATCACAGACACTACTGACATGATCTGTGACCTTTTTGATGTGCACATTCTGTGCTACTGTCTTTGTGATGTTTAATTGAGCATGTCCAGGAGTCAGGAGAAGTGGTCATGTGATATGCATTGAGTACTGTTACCTGGGGGTGAGTTAGGGCAGCTGGTGGCAGCTTGCAGCTCAGGGGTTCTGTGGGAATATCAGTGCAAATGAGACAAGGCACAATAAGATTCCAGGTTTCCATGTCTTAATAGTTCCTTTTTTAAGGTGGTTGTGTGTGGATGCATATCCAGCAGGGCCAGGATTAGGGTGAACATTGCCTGACATAAACAGTAAAAGTAGGATGATTCTGAGCAAGCTTCCTTTAAGTTGTTTGCAAAAAAAGGTACTGGATCTTCTGTGGCTGAGGCATTTTCTGTTTTCCATGAGCTTAAGTGGAGTAGTTATGGTGGGGTGTGAGGCAGGGACCCCAGTGGTAAGCCACCCCTGTGGAAGCAACAGGAGCCAGTGGCATGACCCATGACCCTTGGTTAACAGTTTAAATTTACCTGTGATAAATCTGGGGTCACAATGGATATTGTGCTCGACAGTGGTATGGGATAGGGGAACCAGCATATCACTTTGTGAAGTGCCATTAATTAGACTCAACAGCAGTATGAAGGAGAGAGACAGACTGGAGGAGGTGGATGTAGTCCATGTTCATAGGAGGAAGACCTTTTATGTAGCCCTGGTTTCATAGGTGGCAGAGGAAGCAGGCAAATGTACACAGAGTTGTGATGATAGCTGCTGGGGAACAGAGTGTGTGATGTGCCTAATAGGACAGGAGCCCTAGTAGTAGCTGCATATAACCAGCTAACAATTGAGTGAATACAGAAAATTTCACTGCTACCGCAGACATAGCCCTTTAGTGGCTAGAAGACATAATCTGCTAATGGAAAAATCAGCACTTATTAAAAAAAAAAACAGCAGGGCAATGGCTCCATGGGCTAGTCTATTTGGCAACTTCTATCACAGTAGAGTAGACATTAAAAAAATTAAATAGAATGCATAATTCAATAAAGTATACAGGGCAGTAAATACAACCCAACAATATAAACGTTTGTGCAAACTAAGCAACTTAGGGAGATGAAGGCAGTGGTGAATAAGAGGGCAAGAGAAAGGTGACGTGTCCAATCAAGGCTAAGGATGTGAAATACAGAAGCAAATCAGCCAATGGAGACAAAAAGCATGACAATTCAAGCCCAGTAGCTCCAAAAGCCAGGCTGCATCTTTGTGTCTGTACCTGTGAGTATCAGGGTTGTCTGGCAGTCAGGCTGATCACCGTGGAAGAGCTCCGAGAGAAGGCACAGCTCCCATGGGGAGGTTGGAGGCAGACACCCATTTAGGGCTAGTGGCTTGTGGGTCTCAGGACTGGCTGGCAGTCTGACTATTCACAGTGGAAGAGCTCTCGGGAAAGGTGCAGCTCCAGTTGGAAAGGTTGGAGGCAGACATCTTTTTAAGGCTAGTGGACTGTGGGTCTCAGGACTGGCTGGCAGTCGGGCCATTCTCCGTGGAAGAGCTCCTGGAGAAAGCATAGCTCCCACAGGAGAGGTTGGAGGCAGTCGCCCGTTTAGGACATAAAGATAAGTGAGGGAGTGTTTCCAGTGCTTTCTGTCCACAGCTGGAAAATGTATCAGTCTCTGGATCCTTTTCTTTGGAATATATATTGGAGAACTTTAGATGGATGAAGTTCCAATCTAAATTTTGTAAATATTGCACATTCATTTTTATCCATTATAAATATCAAATAGGGTTCCAAAAATGGTTTATTTAATTTAATGAAAACCATTTATGTAGTTTTAATGAGCTGATCTTCACCATATCTTTTTGATAAGAAGGTATATTGAGTTTTTTGAGAGAGTCTGTCCATAATTATCTCGTTCCTATACTTTTAATATATTTAAAATATCCTTTAGCCTAGTAGAAGTATAATTATGTTCTAACCAAGTAAACTTTTTTTTAGTTACTCTGTTCTGGTCCATTTTAATACATTTTATCCAGAAACCGATCTTAGCTGCTAAGACTAGATAGTTTATTTTGGTTCAACCTAATTCTGCTTGAACTATTAAAGCTGATGTTGATTTAAGTACTTGTAATATTGATCTACATGGTTGCAAAAAAGGTTTCTCCAGTGTTTCTGTATTTGCTTCATGGTCTATTTCTGTTGTGTAAAGGGCTATGGGGTTTCCTTTCATTTCTGTTGTGTTTAAAACTGAGGACACTGTATTTCCCCCAAATTTGGCATTAAGCATCAGAAGGGCATTTTTTTTATTTACATGAAATAACTTATTTAAGGTATAATTTATTGCTAATTGGATTTGTTATCATTAGAGAAATAGAAGCCTAGGTACCAGTAATTTAAAACAACTTGTAGGGTGTGTCATTATCTTGGCAGCATGTTTTTACTCTGCACTTTCCTACTGTTAATATTTGAGTTTTGCCTGTATTTGTGGTTAGTTTTTTCGAACAATATTGCTGTAGCAAATTCAGCTGTCTTTTTAGACCCACTGGAGAAACTGAAATTATTACTAAATTGTCCGCAAACATTAAGGTTGGTACACTGTTTTCTGTTTCCTTTTACTGCTGGTGAGTGTGATGCCCCTTGTAAAAGCATTGGAAGATCATTAACAAACAGATTAAACAGCAATGGAACCAGAATGCAGTCCTGCTT
This sequence comes from Neoceratodus forsteri, assembly GCA_016271365.2. Classification (NCBI taxonomy): domain Eukaryota; kingdom Metazoa; phylum Chordata; order Ceratodontiformes; family Ceratodontidae; genus Neoceratodus; species Neoceratodus forsteri. The sequence goes on from JADMNL010000026.1 coordinate 266,437,257, forward strand.
TACTCCCACATTGTCCCGAATGCATCAGTTACTTGACCCTGTAGCTCATATCTTATTGTTGACCATGTCTCTGTATATAAATTTATATAAATTTATAATGGTTCTGAAATGTGTATGATCTATTTTTAATTTGTATAATTTTTCCCATCACAAATGTCTCTAGATGCTATCAAATGCCCCTTATAATCCACAAACACAAGATAGGTTGTTTTTTCATTATATAATAGTTTTCTATTATGTGATGTAATATGAATATCTGATCAAGAGTTGAATAAGATTAACAATATCCTGCTTAGTACATCCTTAATATATCATATTCCTCTACCCACTTATTCAACCTAGTTAACAAGACTTGTGAAGATCTTACTCATATCTACTAGGCTTATAGGCCTAAAAATTTCTGGTAACTGTGTACCCCCTTTCTTATAGATTGAATTATTATATTTCCTTTCCATTCCTGCAGTATATAGTTTTCCTCAATAAATGTATTAAATAATATTGCTAGTAAGTTACTCCACCATTCTTATTTTCAAAAGAAAAGGGGGAACTTTGTCGAGATCTGACACTTTATTTGGTTTCAACTGTCTAATTGCTATTGCAATTTCTTCAGGGGGTATCATTTATTGTTCTGATTAAGTTTATCCAATATTAGTGTTGGTTTCAAATCAAAGGTTCTATTGTAGAAAATCTTGTGGTAATAGCAAATCATATCTAGTGGTGAAAAATGGGCTAATATATTTGTGTTAAGATTCCCAGTACCTTTGGCTACCATCTGCCAAAACCTTTTATTGTCTCCTGCCCATATAATTTCTAGCATTTGAAGCCATTATTTGGCTTGATAAAGAAAGCGTTGAAATTGTAATTACTTCTTATATTTTTGCAATATACTATAGTTTTCTTTTGAATGATTTTTCCTTGTGAATCTTACACAGCCAGCTAATCTGGACTTATGTCATTTACAGTCATTGTTAAACCATGCATCATATTTTTAACTTTTGCTGCTCGATGTAGGAAAGGCAGAAAAGTCCCACATATTTGGGGAGGATATTTTTATAGATGTCATTTGCCACCAACTCCAAGGTTATATTAATCACTTCTTCAGTGTACTTTAATTGCAAAATCATTTCTGTAATATCTGCCTCAAGATCTGAGGTAAGTATTACTATTCTTTTATATCTTACTTTAATTTGTGGAGCCTTATAACTTTTGTCAGTAAGCCCCACAAACAGTGATACCAACACAGTGAACTACATCCCAGTTGGCAAAAGTGACACTTTGCCGACTGATCGTTGTGTTGGAGTGTCCGAGACAGGGGCACACTGTCTCCCTGTCCTGCACCCCCTCATGAATCAGCTCCAACCCAGAGAAAACAGGACCAGGAGACATATGGGAGTTATGTCTACCACAACATGCGATCAACATAACTCCCGTCACTATAATGCCAGGCGACAAAAGTGTTGTCAAACCGGTGTCATAGAGCCACTTTTATCTTCCCTTTTTAACAACCTTGGAGTATTTTAGGCTTAGGAATAGTGGATAATGGTCACTTTCTGGCCTGAGGATTACTGTCATTTTGTCATAATCATATCTGCTATTGAAAAGCTATTATATAGTCTATGGCACTAGCTGTTAGATGTTAAGTATGTAAAATATTTGGAATTATTCCATTCTAGTGCCCCATTTAATATAGTTAATCCCAATTTCTCCAAAATATGTAGTAATCTTCTGCCACTCCTATTTACAAAATCGTGTGACACCCTTGTTAAATTGGGAAAATCTCTTACTGCTTCCAAATGTGGTACCTCATTTCCAGATCTAGCATTAAAAAACCTCATTAACAACACAGCCACCTCTGAGTGGTTATCTGTTGCTTCCTGTAATTAAATTTCTAAGTTTGTCAAAATCTCTGGGTCATACAGTAATATTCTGAATTCTGTGGGGGTAAATAACAATTACATATATACATCAAATCCTCACCCCATTGTAACAAAATTATTATTAGATTAGAATCAGGGATTATGGAAGAGATCACCTAAAATGGATTTGCTACTTTCACAAAAGTTTCCCGGCCTCCTGTCAGTCTGCCATATTTTTATTTTTTTTTGATTTTTCAGGATATACAAGTGTAACTTTCTAAATGTAAGTCTTCCATTGCCAAAGTCTCTTGCAGGGATTTAATTAGATATTTAGATAAAAAAAATCTTCAAATTGAGTGTCTAGTACATTTCTTTGACAGCTCACTATGTTCCAGGATAGTACAAAATACATTTATTTTTTGTCTTGTTTCTTAGTAGAATTATCTGGCAGTATAGCCTAGAGGTTAGAGTAATGAGCTGTGAATGAGCTTGGTACCTACAGCAAACCAGACCTGGGTTTGATTCTCACAACCTCCACTTGCATACTGTGTGACTCTAAGCAAGTCACTTAACCGCCCAATCCTTTTGAGCTATTGCCAGGTGGATTGTTTCTTGTATATAATTCTGCTATGAAAAGCTGGGTAGAACTCTACCCTCAGGCCTAAGGGCTCATTCCACTAGAGGTACAGCTGCTTCCCTGGCTGCTGCCAGGGATATTCCTCTATTAGAAATTTGTCAAGCAGCCACCTGGAAAACAGTCCATACTTTCACCAAGCATTACTCTCTGGATATCCAGGCTAGGAGTGCTGCTCAGTTTGGCACAGTTGTACTTCAGAGCCTGTTTCCAAAGTAGGTTCTGTCCCTCCTCCATGGTTGTACTGCTTGGTAGTCTGCATATGTCAGAATACAGCAAGACTTCATGTTGTTTGAAGAAAAAAATGCTCACCTTAGTAATGTTATTTCTTCTAATGGAGTCTTGCTGTATTCTGACCTTCCCCCGCCTCTCCTCTCAGAACCTAGATTTTGAGATGTGGGTGGGCAGGAGCAGTGTTGGCACCCTAGGGGTGTCCTTTTTTTCACCCTCTTTTGATTTGGGTGACAGGTTGTGTTTTGGATGTGTTTTGTTTTGGGGTTTCTTGACTTAGAGTCTTCCTTTTGAAACCCAAAAACTTGTTATATAGATATATTTGCCAGTTGGCTAGTAAGGATTTTACAGTTTCCACATAGAACATCTAGTGAGTCTTTGATGGTAAAGATCTGAAGGTTGCAGTTTAAACAACAGCAGACAGGGGCTTCAACTGAGCTTGTGGTGAACATTCCATGCTGGCCATGGAAAGTTTAACTCTTTGTTCTCTGGGGCAGTTGAAAGGCAGGACCTAACTGCATATGTCAAAATACAGCAAGACTCCATTAGAAGAAACAACATTACTAAGGTGAGTAATTTTTTCTTCAGACACAAGTATGATCTTAAACTCTGTATCTCCACACCCCTTCTATGAGTCATCTATATCCTTCTTTTAGAATATAAAATTACACAGAATGATTTCCTTTCAGGAGGTATTTTAAGTAAGGTGCCATCAGAAGAAAAAAAGAAATTTCCTATATATAATTCCTTAATTACATATTTCCTTTGAATTTAGCAATCCCACACTGGCACCAAGGTGTAAAAAAAAAAACACACAACAGGAATCAACCTAATGATGTCCTGTTTCTGAAGTCAAAAAGTCACATTTGGTTTGCACTTCAAAAAGCCTAGGCATGTCATAAACGGTAATAAAATGCCATTCTGAAGGAAGTTAGTGAATTAAATGGTTCCTGGTCAGTTTACATATCCTGTAGCTTCACTGAAACCTTGGGGCATCACCCATGGAAGCACAGGCTGTCTTATGTGAGACAATCACATACTATATTTTTATATTACAAATATCATACAATAATCATAACCAGCTGGCCAAGCATCACAGAAGGGTGAGGGGGCACAGCCCCCCTCACTGAAAACAAAACCCAATCTTGGGCACCCTTTTTCTCCTTGCTGCAAGTGTGCATCACCAAAATTCATTTTCAGTGATGTACACTTGCCATAACAATGATCGCTATTCCGCGATTGTCATTATGGCATGGAACCAGGAGGGGATAAGGGGAAAGAGGTAGGTGAAAAGGCATTAGGAGGAGGAATCCAGGGGAGTAGCAGTGTTGTAAAGCATTCAGGACAGGCAATCACAGTGGCTGGCTTGGGTAAGGAGGAGTTGGAGGTCTTTTTTGAAAGGGCCAATCTTTCCATGCTCTAAGAGGGGAGAGGGAAGGTCATTAATCCACTGAGGCCATCTCTAAGCAAGTGAACATTGAGCAAAGGAGGTACGCTTGAAGGGGAGATGTTGTACTTCCTTAGCTGATCTTCTCATCCATTTAGTGGTTATATTACATTGGAACAGGCCTGCCGTTGAGTCAGGTGCTAGTCCTAGGAGGGATTTTTTCCAGTCAGGCAGGCCTGTTGCCTAGCTCTTTGTTGGAGAGGGAGTCACCCAGTAGAGGAGTAGAGACTACAGGTGTGTGTACAGTGTTTAGCCACCAAGACTAGAATGTGTTGTCTCAGACCAGCTCACAGAATACCTGGATATGCACAACATCCTGTGCAAGCAACAACACGGGTTCCGCAAAGGTCACAGCACCTCCACAGCCCTACTTGAATTCACCGCCGCAATCCACAGTGCACTTGACTCTGGTGAACTACTAGGCTCAATCTACATTGACTTAACTAAAGCCTTTGACACCATCAATCACCGCCTTCTGCTTTTCCAGCTTCAGAACACTGGGCTGTCAACCGACTCCATCGGCTGGTTTAAGAGCTATCTTGAAGAACGGTCCCAAACAGTAAGAATTGCTGATACACTCTCGGACCCTAGACCGGTCTGCTCAGGAGTCCCCCAGGGCTCCATTCTGGGACCCCTCCTCTTCAGCCTATTCTTAAACTCACTACCGGACAGCTGCCCAGAACAATTAATTCTCTATGCCGACGGTGTTGTGATATTCACCTCTGACCCTGATCCAATCCAATTACAAAATAAACTTCAGCGGGCCTTCTCCTCCATCGAATCCTGGTTCCTAAATCATAAACTTCTTCTCAATTAGAAAAAAAACAAGTATATGGTCTTCTGCAGCCCCCACAACAAAAACAAACAACTCCACCTCTCCATTGTAACTGAACAAAGAGCCATCCAAGAGCAAACACAATTGTTCAAGTACCTCGGCATCACCCTTGATCTCCACCTCTCATACGCTGTCCATATCAGCAATGTTGCAAAGTCTGCCAATGCGAGGTTAGGCATATTATTCCGGCAGAGGAAACACCTAACCCCAGAAGCACTGTCAGTGGCCGTCCAAAGCTTCATCGTCAGCAACTACCACTGCTCTCAAATGTATCACGACCTCCCTGAATAAGACCTGTCATCTCATCACTGGCTCACATTGCTGTACCCACACATGTGACCTTTATTCCCAATCTGGATAGCTTCAACTGGACAAATGCATAAAATACCAAGCCTGCATCACAGCCAAGAAAATTATAATGGGGTTTGCCCCACCTGGTGTCTGTGCTCTCCTTAAGCCTAGACATAGGAATGTTACTACAAGGAGATCCATTTCCCATCTACTACATATCCCACGATGTCGCATGACCCAAGGACAAAGATCATTCACCTGTCGGCATCCTACTGGCTTAACTCTCTTGGCAGTGACATTCCAACACTCGGCCTCTTTAAGTCCAAGCTGCGCCTCTCACTTCTTGTATCCTGCAATTGCCCATCTTAACATTTTCACCATACCAGCTGCACATGCCCCAGCACCCAGCACTTATAATCAGTCTTTGCACCCCTAGCACCTTACCTGTCATATTCCCTTGACAAGGCCCCCTAGCTGCACTGTCTCCTGCCCTCACCCACCTCCCCCTGTATCTCCACTCCTGACCCTGCCCCCAACCACCTCCCGTACTCCCCCTTACTCCCTGCACCTCCTACCCCCAATCTCCTACCTCACTTCCCACCCACCCCCCTTCCCTTGTCTTGCTCATAGCTCGAGTCTTTGTACTGGTTATTACATGTCTGTAAGTCAATGACTATATGTTTGTAACTAAAAATTATGACTGTTGCACAAGCTGAAGTGGAATCTTTGTAAAAGAGTCTCAGCTCAAAGGTATTGTAATCCTAGATTGAAATAAATAAATCAAAATAAAAACAAGACCAGCAGGCCTTGTTGAGTAGTAATTTGACCCTTTTTAGTACAGTTTCAGAGACAACACTACATTTTACAAGTCTGTAGTCTACGGTTCACAGTACTGAGCTCTGTGTTACTAGGTTCAGTGCTTCAGGAGTCATTCCTTTCCTGTGGCAATATAGGATTCCAAGTTTGATATTAGCTGATTTAATAAAATGATCAATGTGAGAGGTGAAAGAGAGGCTTTTGTCAATGTGGATGCCAAGGTATTTGAAGGTTGTTGCCAGTTCAATGATGTCTCCATTTTGGCTAAGGATGGTCAAGGGATATGTTGATTTCTTAGAGTAAGGGGGTGAGAAATGTATCATTTTAGTTTTGTATAGTTTAGGATGAGTCGATGTTGAAAAAACCTGGATTCAAGCATTTTGAAGTTATATTGAAGGGTTTCTGCTATTTCAGTAGGGTGAGCATCTGGTACAGACATTACTGCATTGTCTGTATAAAGCAGCAAGTTAGATGGGCATGCACTAGGTAACGGGTTTATAAATAGGCTAAAGAGAAATGGCCCTAATATGGATCCTTGGGGGACCCCAACAGTTACATTCCTAGGGTAAGAGGTAACCCCTCTTATCTTCACACATTGCAATATTTGGGCCAGGCAGCTACTAAACCATGAAGCTGTGTCATTGGACAGGCCTAGTGCCAGGAGATTGTCTAGTAAGATTTGATGATTCACTGTTTCGAATGCTTTAGTAAGGTCTATGAAGATGGACCCCACTGTCTTATCAGTGTCTAAAGCATTGTATAGGTGAGAGGTGAAGTCTATGTGTGCTGTTACAGTACTGTGGTTTTGATGAAGGCCGTGTTGTTGCATGCAAAGTAGATTGTATTTATTCAGGTACTTGGTAAGTTGGTCTGGTACTATTCTTTCTTGGGCTTTTGAGGGGGGTAATATAGAAATGGGTTGGTAGTTACTCAGGTTGGTTCTGTCTCCATTTTTAAATACTGGGGTGATAAGGGTTGTCTTCCATCTCTCCAGGAACACTCCAGTTCTTAAGGCTATGTTAAATAATTGTGTAAGTGGAAGGGCTAGTTTGTGCAGAGAGAGGGCAACTAGCTTTATATTCATCATGTCACTTCCAATCCTGGTTTTGCCTAGTACCCTCTTGACATATTTAATGGTTTGTGACTTTGTATAAAACTTTCTTTGGCTTCATTTAGATATGTTGCTATTGTAATAGGAAGAGCAGAACTTAACCCCAAGTAGCGTAAGGAAAACATCTGCTTCCACAACCATATTCCATTTTCATGTCTGATAAAAGTAGAAACATCGCTTCTTGTGCAGTTGATAGGTCTCTCTTTGTGTATATCAAATTATTCCTTCTGTTTGGAATTTTTAGCTCTACTTCTAAAAGTTATTCACAATGTTTTGAAGGAAATAGGTGTTTTATTTTTATCTTTGCATATTCCGTGGAGTGCTGTTACTCCTTAATTTCCTGCCAGCAATATACCTTTTTGTGGGCTATCTCTCCCATTTATGTTTATGTTACTTTCCACCTAACTGTCAGAATAGGTTATCATTTTTTGAGTATTATTTTGATTATTTTGGTATCTGTTTTTTATCTACTGCTTTTTCTTATCAATGTTTTTAGTCCACTTGGATAAAATAGGTGTCTCAAGTTTGTCAGTTCTTATATATCCCCCTTGTTCATTTATTACTTCAATTCCAGAATTGCTTGTGCAAGTAATTTCTATAATCTGCTTCTTACCTTGTTTTTTTCTTTTATAATTTTTTTGCCTATTTTCTTTTGTCTGATTTTATTTGACATTTCATCAGCTATAGATTTAGATTTCTTATCATTTCCTCTTTTATAACTCCATTCTTTTTCTCATAAATCAGACTTCCTTATTAGGTAGTGAGGAATCCTGATTAAGTGAATTACCCTTTAAGTTACTATTTGTTGTTTATTTATTCCCTTGTTCATCTTGCTCCAGGATAATTTCAAACCCGAGTTCAGCCTGTTGCAACTCCCTAAATGAATAAATACATTTTGAATAATTTGTGATGAGCCAACGTAGCTTTAACTTTTGTGACTTCATCTCTCAGAATATAAAGGTATTACAAAAAAAATGTCCATACAGCTGTCACTTAAAGCCTAGATTAGTTGGGGCATAAACTGAGTTGGATAATGTCTTATTAATTCTGATATGGGCTTTATATTAGTTGCATCTTGGTGGTTAACTGATGAATCATTTCTACTATTATTTGGTATCATAATTTGTTTCAAAATAGGGAATTCTTGAAGGGAGGAGACTGTATGTTCAAATTACTTGTCTCTGGAAAGAGTTCCGATTCAAATTCAGTTGAAGTAAAATATGCAAATGGGCCTCTAGCTTTCCTTTCGTTAACAGACTGTGGTTTATTTTTATTTTCCAAGGGTCCTGAATATCAGTGTTCTTCCCTTCTGATATGACAGGTAGAGACACATGCCCAAGATTAGCCTTTAAGATTTGTTCAGAAGTGGTTTTAACCCTTCCCGTCTTTCAATGCTGAGGCGATATTTACAGTAGTTTCTTATTAATATGAATGTCATCTGGTTTCTCAGTCTGGAGAGTAGAAGTGCTCAGAAATTTATTTATTAACATTTTTTTTTTGCTTCTTTTTATCTTTTTGTCATTTCAACTTGCCATTACTATGTATTTTGGGGGTATGGACCTCCATTTCTGGGCTAATCTGATCATCCTTGTTGTTTTTCAGTTTTTTTTTGCTCTTGTTTTCTTTCTGTAGTTTTGATTGTACTTGAGAAAAATACATTTTCTTTTCCAATTTTGCTTTATTTCCCCTTGCTGTTACCCCATTATTCAATCTCAACAACTAATTGTTTGTAAGACTGGTACAACTATGGTTCCTAGCCAACTATATTAAATACTTTATTGCAGTTGGCTAAATCAGTCTCTTATAATAAATATAGATACATCACTTATATAAAACACAATACTAGTATCTATATTATTTTCCATTTGTTACTAATACTGATAACTTGTTCTATAAAACAGTAAAACTAATACAATAATTGCTTCTTTACTTTGAAACATAAAAATTGAAAGTTCTAGGCACCTAATTCAGCCCTTACAATTCATACCCTGGAGCAGTTTTTATCTTCCACAATTTGTCCTTAGAAATTCTTCCAGTGTACTTTAGTGTCTGATGTTCTCTTATGGGTCATAAAATGAAGCACTCAGTTCAGAGATTCGATGATTAGAAAATCTTGACAACTTTGATACATGTTTCTTCTCCAGTTTCTTTTCCCACCAGCTCCAAGCAAAAAGTCTGAATTATCTAAATCAAATAAGATGTGTGACAGTGCATAAAGACATAGAAACATGCATCAGGTTATATCCAAGTGTCCTGACACTACACAGTTTACATAACAAAGAAAGTAAGGTTATGGTACATTTACAAATTAAAGAGAAACTGGAAATAAATATCTGCTCTTCATGCACATTCCCATTTGAGGACATGTATTGCATTATGGTGCAGTCCTAGTGTGTAAACAATGTTATGATACTACAGTCTGTGAAAGAACAAGAATTCTTGATGTGTTGGTATTTCAGACAATGCAGTAACATTGATATGTCTCTCTTTCACATACAATATTAAGCAATACTTAATAATATACATATTCATTTACAATTACTTAAAAACATACACATTTACAATATACTCACACATTTAATGAGCATTAGAGATTGTCCCGGATTCCCCCCATTTCCCTCACAAACAGACAGAGACCATTGTTTGTTGCTGTGCTCAGATTGGCAATTAATGTATTTATATATCATAATTCCATGTTCAATTTCATCATCTTTTATTATTATATCTCTTAGAATTTCATTTATTGCCATCCATATATCAATCTCTGATCATCCCTCTTTCTTCCTCTTTTTCTCCCCCCAGTTGAAAACCTGGGTGCTTTCTTCTTCTCCTTTTCGGTTAGGTAACAGTGAAAACCGAGACTGATTTCTCCTTCATCTTCTTCCTCTTTTGGTGTTATTCCTTTTTCTTTCCCCCATCCCCTCCTCCTCCCCTTTTTCCCCTTTTCTCCTGCCATCCACCTTTGGCAGTCCATAACCATATTATTATCTGCCATCCACCTTTGGCAGTCCAAACTGTCCGACCGTACGTGTCTGTCGTCCACCTTTGACAGACCCACCATACAGTCCCTTCTTGACTGTCTTCCCCTCTTGCTCTGCCTTGTAGGGTGGGTGGGTGGGAGGATCAAAACTCCAGCAAAAAGTGGCTGAAACCCCTCTATGCTGTCCATTATGTACCTCCACTTGCCCCTCCCCTTCCTGTTGCCTGGCCATTGTTCTTTCCCCTGTCCCTCCCTTCTTCCCCCCCCTTCTGAGCACAACCATCCTAATGAAAGGGAAGGGGTGCAGCAGGACAACCTGGTCTGCCGCTTAAAGGGCAAACTCCATTGTCCTGGATTCTCCCCTTTTCCCTCACAAAGAGACAGAGACCATTGTTTGTTGTTGTGTGCTCAGATTGGCAATTAATTTATTTATATATCATAATTCCATGTTCCATTTCATAATATTTTATTATTATATATCTCAGAATTTCATTTATTTTCATCCATATATCAATCTCTGATTATCCCTCTTTCTTCCTCTTTTTCTCCCCCCAGGTGAAAACCTGGGTGCCTTCTTCTTCTCCTTTTCTGTTAGGTAATGGTGAAAACTGAGACCGTTTTCTCCTTCATCTTCTTCCTCTTTTGGTGTTAATCCTTTTTCTTCCCCCTTCCCTCCATCCCCCTCTTTTTCCCCACTAGCCAGTCTCCAGCATGTGTTGGATGACTGGCTTTCCCCTCACTTAGGGTATTATTCTCCCTTACCTCAGGGAAGATCCTTCTTAATCCTTCTCTTTTCCTTTTTTTTATACTCTGTTTTATGTGTGTCTCCTCCATGCCTCTATAAAGCCCGTCGTTACTGTGTTAAACATGTCTATGGCTAGATCTGACAGGTGCACCCCATCTGATCTGTAGAAATCTTCTACCCATTCTTCTACACCCTGCAGTATTACCTGTCCTCCCATACTCCTTACCAATGTCCCTACCCTTCTGTTCATCTTTCTCCTGGCCCTATCCACACCTCTATGGCTGTGCTCCTGCCTCCAAACCCTCCTTGTTATCATATCCGACCAGGCAAGGCTTACCTGAGGCCACCTCTGCTGTATTGTTCCTAGGTACCTTTTTATCTGCAAGTATGTGTCTACCCACGGCTTGCCCACAATGTCGTTACCCCTGAAATGTATAATAATTAAGTCTGGACTGGGTCACTGTCCCTTAAGTTCCTTCAAGGTAGGAAGCAGTTGTGCCCATCTCATCCCCGGATGCCACGGCAAACCAACGTACACTGTCTCACATCTTGGTACAGCTGCTTTGCCCCAGCCTTTTTCTCTGCTCTCCTTTCTGCCCAATAAATATAGGAGTGGCCACAGATCCAAACTTCTGTGATCCTCCCTCTTCCTATGGGGTTTAAGCAAAAATAATTATCTTATACATGCTCTTAGTTTCCTCACTGTAGTATCCCCCTCCCTGTCCTCCCCGTCCCCATTTGTCTCCACATCTGTAATGGAAAACAAAGGCAATATGTTAGTTTTCTTACTTCAGTGCTTGAATGTATCTCTTATAACTGGCAGACCGCCAGCATCCTTTTTCCAAAATATTATTCACAGTTTCACTTGCTGCTGCCCACTGTGAGGCAGCCCCAGTCAGCAAGGAGTGGGATGAATAATTAGCCGGGTCCTCCCCCAGGAATTGCATGCCTTTTTTGAGCAATGCTGTGACTTGATAACTGGTGACCCTTTTCCCATTACCATGAACAAATAATCTCCCTTTCCTGGTCCCATGCTCTGCGACGAAAGCCCACAGAGCCTGCACTGGGCATACTGCATCCTCTACCTGTCTCTTTAATGTCACTATGCAACCCTGTCCCCTTTGATCCATTTTTGACCTCTTAATCTTGATCTGTATCTCTTTCATCCCCAGCTTATATCTTCCCATTCTAATCCCCCTTCCTTGTCTTTTTTGCCATGGTCTACCACCTCACTCACTCTCATGGCCCCTGCAAACATTACAACATAAATTGTGTGAAATAGCTGGGCCTTGGTCTTTGATCTGCAAATTGCTGGGAGCACATCCTTTAGTTTTGCTAGCCACTGCTCCCCTATTGGTCTTCTATTGTCTACTGGCCCTTGTTTCAACCTACCCCATCTCTACATCATTCTTCTAATGAACAATGATTTTGTCGGGTCCTTCCATCCCTTTAGACTGCAGCTAACACTAATCCCTGCCAAGAAGACCCCCATTGTGGAGTGGGCTGTTCCTTTTTGCCACTGCTCCATGGTGAACTTTCCTAACTGTTTCTCTGTGAGTGGCCTACTTACCTCCATCTGGTGTGTGGCTCTGAATGTTTGAAACACTCACCAGGCCCCATCGTAGGCCCTCAGAGTCCAAGGCACCCATGTGCTGCAAACAACAGTTCTGCTCTTTCTTGCCAGTGTCCCAGATGTTCACTGGTATGGGCGTTTTTTGCTCCTCTGCTGTTGGCGCCAGCCTCCAAAAATGGTCCAGCTGCAGATGGTAAAGGCTGTCAGCCAGGGTATTGTGCACCCCTTCTATGTGTTTTGCTCTGAATGACATGTTCAGCTGCAAGGCCCTTAACACTAAACATTGCAATACTTGCATGACCGTTTCTGACCTGGATCCCCTGTTGTTTAGACTTCCACCACTGCTCTATTGTCACACCAGAAGGTCACTCTCTGATCCCGTAATTCTTCCCCCCAAACCAGGTTAAATGCCCAGATGGGCATGATCTCTAACAATGTTATATCTCTTACCTTGCCATCCCTTACCCAGTTAGCAGGCCATGGTTCTGCAAACCACCTGCCCCTCAGGTAGCCCCCCATGCCTAGCCCTCCCGGCAGCATCTGTGTAAAGATCGAGGTCTATGTTATACACCCACTCCTCCTGCCAGAAAAAGCAGCCATTATACACCCTGAGGAATTCCTCCCATACTTTAAAATCCTCCCTGACACCTTTTGTCAGGTGTACCCAATGATGTGGTCTGGTGACCCTGGCTGTAGCCCTTGCTAACTTCTTTGTGAATGCCCTCCCAGGTCCAGTAGCCCTGCAGGCTAAGTTCAGGTGCCCCAGTACCTGCTGTAGTTGTTTTAGTAGTACCCTTCTCCTGCTGGTGTGTACTTGGATCAGTTCTTTCAGTTTTTTCACTTTTTTGTCCTGCAGCCTGAATATTTCCTTCGGGGCATCTATCTCAATACCCAGGAATTCAAGCTCCCTGCTGGGACCTTCTGTTTTCTCCAGTGCCAGTGGAACCCCTAATTCTTTGCACAGTTCTTGAAACTTGACCAGCATATGTTGTGTCTCCCTTTTCCCCCTACCAATGAAAAGAAAATCATCCAAATAGTGGATGACCATTCTATAACCAGATTTCTCTTGAAATATCCACTGCAAACAGGTGCTGAATGCTTCAAATGTTGCACATGCTATAGAACATCCCATAGGCATGGCTTTGTCAAAATAATTCTGACCCCCAATTTTAAAACCCAATAGGTCCTAGTCTCCTCTCCTAACTGGCAGCAGTCTGAAAGTGGATTCAATATCCGTTTTTGCCATCCATGCATCCTTAGTAGCCCAGATTATCCGGATTGCATCCTCTAATGTCGTATATGTCACCTTACTATACTCCTCCCCCCCCGATAAAATCATTCACCAAATCCCCTTCTGGATAGGACAGGTGGTGAATCACCCTGTACTCCCCTTCTTGTTTCTTGGATACCAAGCCCAATGGTGAAAAATCTGCATGTTCCGCAATAGAGGGGTATCAAATGGGCTTTCTACTCTCCCTGCTGCCTTTTCCCTTCTCTGTCTTCTGTCTTAACATCTCTTCCCTTCCTTTGACTGACCCCAGGTTGGTCACCTCTCTCGCTTGTCTAGGACCCTCACACTGCAGTGAAAATCCTGTGCAAAAGCCTTCTATGATCATCTCTGCCACTCTTTTGTTCGGATATCTGTCCAACCAAACTGTCCATGCCTCTAACCTGGTGAGGGGTCTGGCCACCCCAAACTGCTCTCTGTCTTTCCTCCCATTTCCCCTTCCTGGTCCCTCCCTCTCGCTCAGTGCTTGGTGTTCCCGGTCAGTGATTCTGACCTCCTTTACTCATGTTCCCCCTACCTTTCCCTCCCTTGTTCCGTGCCTGCCTTTTAAATCCCTGTCCCACTTGAAAAAACTGTTGACCTGAACTATGACCACCGGGTCCCTGTGCCCCTTGGGCCCATGTCATTCTGCATCTGCTTGCCGGGTGCGTTCCCCCGCATTTTGAACATGCGTGCCAAAAACAACGTTGAGTCCATGAACAAAAGGCCCTGTTGTAAGCCCAACAGCACTTCTGGGGCGTAACTCCTTTTCTCCCCAACTCCCCCTCGGGTATGGACTGATCCATTATGTTATCTGTCCATAAGTCTAGCTGCTTCATATCCCATCTTACATCCCCGTATGTTGCCATTCTGTGCCGAAAAAATTTGTCATAGTATATCCACCCTAACCCACCTTTTGCTTTTGCCCACCTTATTATTAGGGAGTATGTGATGAGCGGGATGCCCAACTCCAGCTTCTTCTCCAGGACAATGGCTGAGAAGGTGGCAAAACCTACGAACCACCTGTCCTAAGTCTTCCCTTTTGTGAATTTGTCCTCCTTCTTCTTCCCTAACAACACTACCACTGCTGCCATTTCACTCTTTCCTATGTTCTCTGCCTCCTCATACTTTGCTGCCGCTTCCTGGCTCACCAAAGTGAATATATCTACATACTCTCCTTTCCAAATTTTTTCCTTTGTGGCCAGTGGAACTTGCTCGCCTACCCTCATCCCAGGGATACCTATCTCCCTTGTACCTTTTCCTTCTTTCTCTGTACCCCCTTCATTTCTTTTTGGCACCTCTCTCTCCATCCTAATCTCTGCCAGAGCCAATTCCATTTGCCCTAAACCTCCTATCCCCAGTGCTGACACAATTTGACTTATATATTCTTTTATACTGTCACTCACTGCACTGGGTGTGTTACCTGTGTCTTTGTCCAAGCCTTGTTGCCTGGCATCTTCCTGGTGCCCCAGTAGAGCACCTTGTGGTTGAGGGGGTGGGTGAAACACTAGGGGTTGCGGAAGAATCACTATGTTCTGGGGATATGGTCTGGGTTCCCCAAGGGGGATACTGACTTGTTCTTGAGAAGGTATTGGTGGTACCGGGTCTATGGGCTACAGAGGTACTGGATTAGCAACCTTGGTGGGTCCCACTACTAGTGGTTGTACTCTAGTGGGACTGTGTGGCCTTTCAGTTGGTCATTTCCCTCTGCCCCCATTTTCTGGTCCCGCTTTCCTTTTCTCCCCAGGTCTCCCTGGTTCCTCCCCTTCCACCAGTTCTCACATTCTGTTGGCTTTTTCTGCCAACTCAATTATAGCCCTGTAAGCATCTTCCTTTGATGGCCTGCTCTTCTTTAGTACCATGCCCTTTGCTCCTTTTAACTGTGAAGACAACTGACAGGAAGAAAACAAGATTCTATTGTTACTTTATGTTTACAGCATGCCTTCATATGGAAGCCCCCCCATAGACAAGAAATGAAAATTCCGTTAAACATCTTGTCCCATAAACCTTCCCTATGACCTGGCCCCATTTTTCGAGAGAAACAGTCAACCAATGTCACCTTGTGTGTGTTTTTTTTTGTTGCCGCCCCCTTTCCCAGGCCTCAACAATGCTTAAAAAACATTGCCTCCTATGGCTGTCCAGGCCTAACTCTACCCCCCTTGCATGCCTCACCATGCTATGGCTGCTAAGCCTTCCCCGGCTTCTCTGCTCCCCTTCCCATGCACTGCCCCTCCAGCCCTCTCGCCGGTTGCTGGGTGCTGCTTGTCCCCAAAATGGTACCCCTCCTACTCTAGTCCACAGTCCCCTTCCATGGCAGATCCCTTCCTCCCATTATTGAACCCTGTTCCTGAATAAAAAACCTTTTCTTGGGCCTCCTTCTTCATTTGTCCCTTCTGGTGAGTGATGTCATGCCACCTGGCCAGGCTCCTCAGTACCAGAGCCCCCCGCCAAGTATCTCGACCCAAACCCTCATCCCAACAAGAAAAAACTTCCCATGCTTTAGCAATGGCCTAGCTGCTTGCCTAGGCCTACTCCCTTGGCATGTGATGTCACGCCACGTGGCCGCTCAGTGCCCCCCTGGCTAGGCCTTGTCGTCGGCCCAACTTGCCACCTTGGTCCCTCAGAAAAACTTCTGCCTGCCCCCTTCTGCCCTGATCTGCAGCACTCTATTGCCCCTTTTTGGCTGCCATGCACTGCAACATCCACCTACCCATATGCATAGGCCCTTTTCAATCCCTGGCTCTCACCATGCCATCCTGCTTTTCTCCCCCTGGGACCATGAGATTGCTGCTGGCCCCCGAGTCACCTCCTCGATGGGGGAACCAGGGATCCTTTAGAGGAACACGGGTGATGTAAACTCCTCCTGAGGATGAGGAGGTAGCTGTGGGTTTGTGGGGCAGGGGAGGGGGTCAGTTTCCAAACCATGCGGTCCCGTGGCATGTGTGAGGCTCTGTGAAGCAACAAGGAAGGGTTCCCCCTGTAAAAGTCTATCACATTTTGGAGCACCACCAGATGCAAAAGGAGGGATTCTGCTACCCGGAGCGAGTGTTGCTCGGTGCACCTGCCGCCTGGGGCTCTCTTCCATCAGATTTCTGAGGCCTCCTCTGCATCCAAACCTCTGAAAAACCCCCAACGATTCAGATCAAGTGCCTCCCAACACTGCCAAGCTTAAAACAGCCTGTTCCCCTTTGCCTAGCTCCAGTTCCCTTCCACCATTAATTTCCACGGCCCTGTGGAGCCCTTATTTAACCAGCGACTGGACAATCAGGTTTCCCCCACCAAATAAACACAGCTTTTACTGAAATGGCCCTTCTCATGGCCCGATGCACTTTTCCACATGCCTCCCCTATTTCAAACCATTGGCCTCGTGACTTGAAGGCTAGAGCAGACCAACCCAGTAGAACTTCCAACTTTGTTTCCAACTAACTAAACAATGTTTTACTCAAGCTTGTAGCGGGGCCTCCCTAGCCCCCCAAGCCTATTATACATCTCCCTAGTCAATCTGCATTTCAACATAAAGAACGTCTCATAAAGAAATCTTCAGCCCTGCTACCAACAACCCTCTGTACCAATTTACTTTACAAAAAAGGACACTGACCTGGCTCCCCCCAAGCATTATATATATAAACATATTTTCTTTCTTCTCTTTTTTTTGACACATCCTAGCTGTTAGCTTCTTACCTGCTGTATCCTGTTCGTACAAACCTTCCAAACAAAAACCATCAATCTGATGTGCTGTAGGTCTTATAAAATCAAAACTCCATCAAAAAGTGGCTGAAACCCCTCTGTGCTGTCCATTATATACCTCCACTTGCCCCTCCCCTTCCTGTTGCCTGGCCATTGTTCTATCCCCTATCCCCTCCCTCCCCCCACCTTCTGAGCACAACCATCCTAATGAAAGGAAAGGGGTGCACCAGGGCAACCTGGTCTGCCCTTTAAAGGGCAAACTCCATTGTAACTTTTGACTTAATAGAAATGAAAACTGTACACCTAGCACAGTTAGTGATTAATTTGTAGCAAAACAAATCAACATTGTGAAAATGTGTTTAATTCATTAATCATGCAGTTTCAGATTGACTATTACAGCCTTGCTAAACTGATTAGGGTAAGCTGTAGTTTATAATTACTTGCAGTGAATATGATGAAGTAAACATAACTGGTGAGATTCATATAATGTTGAATAAATGTGATGTGTGTACTTTTCACATTTTTAAGTTGATTGCATGCAGGTGCAAGAAACATATTGCAGCAGCTTGCTGCAGAAGCAGGTTGTGGAGGCATGACACTGTTGTGGCCAATGCCCCTACAGCCTTTGGAGGCTTGGCCTTCTGTTTCCAATGGGGTGGCATCCTGCTGCTGACACTAGTTTAGGCAGCGTGCCACAACTTTGTAAGGTTTCAGCTGCTGCAATCAGGGGCCGCCTTGTCATTGCAGCATCAGCCATTCATTGCAATGAGGAAGCGACCCATCATTGCTGGGCGGAACCTTGTTACTGTGATATTGTTTGTGAACATGGCGGCAGCTTGCCTTTGTGTTCACAAACAATATTACAGCACTCCCACTGCCAAGGGAGTGCCCAATCCCCCTCATCAGCATGTGCCCCTCACCCCACCATGTTTCTTTGCCAACAGAGGCCCCAATCCCTGTCAGCTTCAGTGCCTATGTTCATGTTGCTGATGGGGGGGCCCACTCCCTGTCAGCATTATGTCCCACCTCCCACTTTCATTTGCCAATGGAGGAGCCCACTCCCTGTCAACATAATTCCCCCCAAACACCCAGTGCAGTTCTGCCGAGAGGGTGCCCAATCCCCCTCGGCTCTTGCATCCCCACCTTTTGTACCAATGGGGGTGCCCAATCCCCTGTTGGCTAGAGCTACCCCCCAAAAAAACACTGTTGGCACACTGGGAGCCCACCCCAGCATGCCAAATTGCCCTGTAAAAAAAAACAGCCCACAATGTTTTTGTTTTTTTTCTTGTAACCTGTCAAAAAAGAAAATGGTCCCTAGCGGTCTCCCTGCCCCCCTCCCACAACCCGCGCCCACCCACTGGACACCCTGCCTCCCCTACCCCCCATACGTACTTCCAGAGACCAGTGCAACGATCTTAGGTGGACCGGGAACATGTCTGCACTCTTCAAATCTGACCGCGAACTGAGGAAATGCCAATAAGCTGTATAATGGCATAAATAGGTTTTTTTTCAACTTTGATGCATATCTCAGGCATTATTTGGAATTGTGGCACCAAATTTTCAACATGGGGTTTCTGGGACCCCTCCTCATGAATTTTGCCACTGTCACAGTATTGTTTGGCCCTGAAAAATAATTTCATAGTCACTGTGTGCAATCACCTTTTGGGACCAATTAATGAAACGACAGTGCCAGAGTTCATGAGGTGGGCTCTCAAAAAGCCTATGTTGCAAATTTGGTGGAAAAATCCAAAAAATAACTATTCTATGAGCATGCGTTGCTCAGTTGCTATGCACTCTCATAAGTTTGTGAATTTGCAATATTTCCACACCAGATTTTCAACATTGGCATTTTCCCACACCTCCTTGTGAACAGTACAGCTGTCATTGTTCACATCCTGGCCAAAATGTGTTTTCACACTTCCGGCACAGAATAGCGCGGTCACTGTGGAAAATCAGTGTCTGGGACACATTATAAATATCACAGTGACACTGTTCATTAGCAGAGATCCTAAAATGCCTGTGTTGAAAATTTGGTGATGAAACTCCATAAAATGACTGTGTTACGAGCATGCATTGTGCAGTTTGCACACATGCTTGTAAGTTTGCGAATTTATAATATTTTCACTCCAGATTTTCAACATTGCCATTTTCCCACACCTATTTATAAACAGTATAGCTGTCATTTTTCCCATCCTAGCTGAAATGTGTTTTCGTACTTCTGGACAGAATAGTGTAGTTGCTGTGGGAAATCTGTGTTCTGGACAGATTGAGAAAATGACAGTGATACTGTTTATGAGCAGAGGTCCTAAAATCCCTATGTTGAAAATTTGGTGATGAAACTCAGTAAAATGACTGTGTTACAAGCGTGTGTTGAACTGTTTCCACGCACCCTTGTAACTTCACAAATTTGTAATATTTTCACGCCACATTTTCAATATTGGCATTTTTTCACACCTCCTTATGAACAGTACGACTGTCATTTTTCACATCCTGGCCAGAATATGTTTTTGCACTCCTGCTGCAGAATAGCATGGTCACTGTGGGAAATCAGTGTTTGAGACAGATTAAGATCGAGTGAGTGAGAGGGGGGAGTGACCAAGCTCAACTGAGCCCTGTCAGGACTGCTGTGGATTTCTTTGTGGGAAGAAAAAGGTCCCAATGCAGGAGCCCAGTACAAAAGGGCAGCCTGCAGCACTGGGAGAAAAAGAATGAGAGAGTGAGTGAGGGAGGGAGGGGGAGTGAGCAAACTCAATGGAGCTCTGTTGGGACTGCTGCAGATTTCTTGGTGGGCAGAAAAAGGCACCAATGCAAGCAGGATCCCAGTACAAAAGGGCCGCCTGCAGCGCCAGGAGAAACAGAATGAGCGAGTGAGAGAGGGGAGAGTAAGTGACCTCAACGGAGCTCTATCGGGACAGCTGTGAACTTCTTTGTGGGTAGAAAAGGCACCAACACAGGCAGGAGCCCAGTACAAAAGGGCAGCCTGCAGCGTGGGAGACACAGAATGAGTGAGTGAGAGAGAGGAGTGAGTGAACTCAATGGAGCTGTATCAGGACTGCTGCAGATTTCTTTGTGGGCAGAAAAAGGCACCAATGCAAGCAGGGCCTGGTACAAAAGGGCAGCCTGCAGCGTAAGAGAAATAGAACAAGCAAGTGAGAGAGGGAGTGAGCAAGCTCAATGGAGCTGTGCCAGAACTTTAGAGTTGCCACCCTCCCACCCAGGGTCCTCTGTGGTCTTATATTACAGCAGAGTCTCTGGAGTGGAGACAAAGGAATGATTGGAGACACCCACACCTCCTTATGAACAGTACAACTGTCATATTTCACATCCTGGCCGAAATGCGTTTTCAGACTGCCAGCACAGAATAGTGCGATTGCTGTGTGAAATCAGTGTTCGGGATGCATTAGGAAAACCACAGTGATACTGTTCATGAGCAGAGGTCCTAAAATGCTTATGTGGAAAATTTTATGATGAAAGTCCATAAAATGACTGTGTTACAAGCATACATTGAACTGTTTCCATGCACCCTTGTAACTTCGCAAATTTGTAATATTTTCACGCCACATTTTGAACACTGGCAGTTTTTTACACCTCCTTATGATCAGTACAGCTGTTATTTTTCACATCCTGGCTTAAATATGTTTTTGCACTCCTGCCACAGAATAGCACAGTCGCTGTGGGAAATCAGTGTTTGGGACAAATTAAGATTGAATGAGTGAGAGGGGTGAATGACCAAGCTCAATTGATCTCTGTCGGGACTGCTGTAGATTTCTTTGTGGGCAGAAAAAGGCCCCAACACAGGAGGCCAGTACAAAAGGGCAGTCTGCAGTGCCGGGAGAAACAGAACGAGCAGGTGAGGGAGGGGGAGTGAGTGAATGAGCTCAACAGAGCTCTGTTGGGACTGCTGTGGATTTCTTTGTGGGCAGAAAAAGGTGCCAACAGAGGCAGGAGCCCAGTACAAAAGGGCAGCCTGCAGCACCAGGAGAAACAGAATGAGTGATTGACAGAGGGGGAGTGAGCGAGCTCAGTGGAGCAAAGCAGTCAACATTCGGCATTGATAAATGCTTGTTTAAACCGAAATGCTGCTTAAATTTATGTAGAAATTGTAAATTAATATATTTTGTAATAGCATTCAATGATTTTCTTATACTTTACTTATTTTGCAAGTGGCATTTTTTCTTTATGATTTATAACATTAGGATCAGTTTTGCAGTGCCATTGAAAGTGTGACATAGCAATGCTTTTGCATTGTTTGAAAAAAACTTCAGGAATTCCTGTCCTTTCACAGACTACAGTAGCATAACCTGGTAACCACTAAAACTGTAAACTATAGCAATGAATTACCTCAAAAGGGAATATCAGTGTGCATCACTCATATTTTATAATTTCCCTTCGATTTGCAAAAATTATGTAAGGCAGATGGCATGTGTGGTGAAGGTCTGTGAGGCTAACCTACTTACATTAAAACATGCACTTGTACAGCATTGCATTGCTAGAGATGGGGAGTAAAACTGTTATCACCTGGGTCATGAGAATGGGGATGCTTTGGCTGGTCACCTGGACTGTGGCTCTGACCTTGGGTTTTGTAGTAACACTTGTTATGCTGCATGAATATGTAACAGGGTGAGGGGTAGTAATGTAGTAAAATGACAGAGTGGAAGCAGCTGTTCTTAGTAAAGAACAATCACACAGCTGTATTTCAATTAGCAAAGTTTCTGGCTGGCACTGTATAAGGCGGAGTTAACACTTTGTGTGCTGGTATGGTCCTGTACAATGACGTGTTTGATTAGGCTACTTATATTGTGATTGGACCATACAACTGCATTTATCAAAAAGAAATTATTAAAAATATGTCTTCTGTTCTTATGCTTTGCATATCACACATAAGCAATCCTGCACAGTAGTGCTGTGTGGAATGCAGAATTCTGCCAGCGGAATTAGCGCAAAATGACTATTTCACTGGCAGAATTTCCACTGGATTATCACTGGTCCTTCTATAGAATTCTGCCTGTTGTGATTTACATAATTATATTCTGAATGCACAGGAAAAGTCATGTGCACCCAGCATAGGCCAAAAACTCAAACTGAATACATAGTTAATTCATTTTATTTTTAGAAAACGTGCACAGCTGCTTAAAACCATACCAAATCCCTCATATAGAAGTAAGGAGAAAAAAGTTAAGTTTCACAAGAGTAACCCCAAGCTTCCTCAGACTAAAGTGTTAGTGCTGGATTCTCCATAATTACAGTCGTCCCCAAATCAATTAATATTTTATATAGTACGTGTAAACACATACAGTTTAAAATACATGGGATAACTCTCACCAAGCACAATCGCTTAATTAAAATTAAACCAGGGACTCCATTAGAATAGAAACCAGTCCTATTATGTTATATACCAAAGCTTATGTAAACAATTCCTTCACTACGTGGAAAAGTATTTTTCTGCAGAAAATCATTCCAAAAGCTTTTCCATGGAAAATATTGAGATCTATGAAAAATAATTCTGCCAAAATGCAGAGGAAAGTCCATTCTGCCTTTTTCTGCCATGGGATTTTGTCATTCAACTTCCGATGAAATTCAACAGAATTTCAGCAGAATTTTGAAAATTCTGCTAAATTCCATTCGGCCACAATTTGAGAATTCCACACCCCACTGCTGCATAGTCTGAGAAACTGGGTGAACAGATGATGTTTTTTTCTGCCAGCATTTCCCATGGTTCTATGTTTCTGTGTTTCTGTCAGATTATGTCCAATAGCATAGCATTAGCAGCCATTTTGCCTCTGATCAGAACTTGTTTAACTTGATACTATTGGGTTCAGGTGAGAGACTTAGAAGACCTAGACTGGGGAGAAGGAACTGGAAGTCAGATACCAGACATCAGTAACTGAAGGGTCCAGACCAAGGAAAGGGATGGGATAGTTTGACTCCCTTCAGAACCTTTGTTAATTTGATTGGTATTGCTGCCTATATTGGGTATGCTACTGTATGCCCTCTTATCATGTAACCTCTGGTATACTGTATGTGTATTTATGTGTGTTTCACTGTTTGCAGCATTTGTGGGTTGTGCAAGACACAAGGTAGACTAGAGTACAAGCATGTTGTCACAGACTGATGCAGCACAGACTGAGAAGTCCCGTTTGAAATCTTAGTGAGTTAGAAGTCTTGGGAATGCTAAGTTACAGTATCTGCTTTAGCTGTTGATGGCAGAAGGAGTTATAGCAGGCTATGGGTTACTGGCTTCAGTTTGTGAATGACGTGCACTCTAAGAGACCTTTGCAGTGTAACTAATAACAAACAGCAGACAGGCTAGGTTTCATTGTACAGGCCTAGATCTAATTCAACCTTGATGTATAATTAGCTGTGGATGCCATTGTCACACCATAATGCACTCAATATTATATAACCCAACTACATGGTATTTTCTCTAGCTGCAAGTTTCACCCACTGCCACACTCCATCACGTGTTGCAAAATTCTGATACCAGCCTAGGAAATTCCACTAATGTTACTGAACACTCTTGAAGAATGCCATACAATATTATGTCCACAAGCTTTAAAACACAAGTTACAGTTTCTTATCCATTCATTTCTGGTGAACACATACTCTTTAACACTTTAGTTTCAGTAAAAGATGTTGTGCCACCACGAGTTGTGCACCTCTCAGTTTTTTAAGTTGTACACTGCCCCCCCTCCAAATCAGCCAGATAACCTCACTGCAGTGTCTTATCCATTCTTTTCTGGTGAACACATACTCTTAACACTTTAGTTTCAGTAAAAGGTGTTATGCCACCAAGAGTCTGGCACCTCTCAGTTTTTGAAGTTGTACACCACCCACCCCCCGAACTCAGCCTGGAAACCTCACTGCAGTGTGGGCATGGCATGGTACAATGGCAGCTACAAGCTCAAGTCCCACAGAAGATACATACTCACTGTGTGACTGTCATTACTATAACAACCCTGGTTCCCTCACAGCTAATGTCTTCACAGGTGTAAAACTTTGTACTATACCTAGTAATTTGAAAACAAGTTTTTGGTTCCCTAAGGGAAGTTGGAAGGAACTGAGACTCATGGTTGCTGGTTTAAGTCCTACTAAAGACACACACTTGCTATGCTGGTGTGAGAAACCCAGTGCCCCCCACCCCACCTGGGAACTTGGTCCACAGTCACAACACAACCACAGAGGAGACACGCCATTCACCTCCACATTGAACAGAACATAGGTTCATACATAGTATTTACAAGTTCGGTAGGCAATTTACCTTTTAACAAATTCACCACCTTAGTCTTCTTTGAAGGTGGATCTCATATTTTTTATCTCCCAATCTACATTTGAAGGTGGTAATGTTATTACTTTCTACTATTCTCTGTGTTAGAGTGTTCCACATATTGATAACTCTCTGAGTAAAATAGTTGCGCATTTTCCTGGTGTTATTTTTTCCTCAATTATCCTATAATCTTGAAGTCAAGTTGTTCTTGTTACTGTATGTGTCCTTAGTCCAACAGTTTTCATAGTAGTAGTTAGAAACAGAGCCACTACTTGGTATGTGGTGCCTGAAGTACCAAGCCAACGTGAAGATCATCAACTTTGGCACACACTAACACTCAGACAAATGCAATAAAACTTGCAGATAGTCTTTATTGACATTCAGCCATCCCACACAGCAAAAACACATACACAAAGCGCAGGTGTATCTGCATGAAACATTGAGTTACTCTGACTACGTGTTTTTGCTCTGCGGGACAGTTGAATTTCAGTAAAGACTATCTGCAATTTTTATTGTGTTTGAATGTTAGCGTCTGCCGAAGTTGATGATCTTCAAGTTTCCATAATAGTTTGATCATAGAATGCCCTATATGTCAAACATAAATCCCCTCTAATTTATCTGAATTTAGTGGAGAATAGTCCTAAATGTTTTAATCTGGTATCATAACTGAGTTGTTTTAGACCCTTAATTTGTTTTGTTACTTTTCTTTGGACCCCCTCTATCAAGGTTTTACCTCTTACGGTTTGAGGTGCAGAAAATTGTGAACAGTATTCCAGATGTGCATGTACAAGACTTGAATACAGTGGAATCAGTACTTTGGGTCTCTGCTTTTAATATTTTTCATAATACAGCCTACAATTTTATGACACTTTTAAACAGTGTATTTGGGATGACTGTCAAATGTCATAAGTGAAGTTATCTGTGTTACGTACTCCCAGGTCTCTTTCATCCTTGATAGTTTCCAATATAATATTGTTAAGTTTGTAACTTACTTGAGGGTTTGTTAGGCCCAAGCTCATCACTTTACACTTATTTTCATTAAAACTCATTTTATTTCATTGGTTCATTCAGACAGCTTATCAATGTTCTCCTGCATTTGAATTCCCTCTGTTCGTGTTTGGACAATTCCACCAAGTTTACAGTCATCTGCATACTTGCAAATCCATGAAGATTTGGAGGTTTGCAGAGTCGATACCACTATATTAAACAGGGTTAGGCCCAAAGCAAATCTCTGTGGTACCCCACTAGTAATCTGTCCCCATTCTGATTGATATCCTCTCGTTGTTACCTTTTGTTCTCTGTTATCTAACCATGATACGATCCATTTAATTATATTCAGATTTAGTTTTATTTTGCATAGTTGCTGGACTAAGATTTTGTAAGATACCTTATCAAAGGCTTTGGTGAAATCCAAAAAATAATGTCAACAGGGACTGCTTGGTCTAGGGTAGAGCTAATCGGTTCAAAAAAACTTCTCAGACATGATCTGCCCAGAGTGAACCCTTGCTATGTTATATCCACTATGGGCTGGATATTCAAACTGCTCTATTTTGTGGTGCAAGCCCTTGTGCTACACAAAATAGTTGTGCAGAGGTGTGGCTGGAGTGATATTCAAAGGAGATGCGCTATTGAGCAACTCCTTTGAATATCAATCCCCAGCCACAGCCACTGTGCATGGCACAGTGGAACCTGCACCACCGCAATTGGTCAGAGTGGAGCATTCAACTTGCAGTGACTCAAGTACCATTGCGCCATGCGCAAATTTACGATATTCAAAAGGTGACATGCAAATGGGGCCATAATTCATGCAAGGCACAGGGGTGGCCATTTGCATCTGTTTATGGCCCCATTTGCATGCCATAAGCATGCAGGTGCACCGATCCCCAAGGACTTGCACCTGGTGCCCTGTCAGGCAGCAGCCTCAGGGACCGACACCCCTTGCAGCCTGATCGTGGGCAAAAGAGTAAAAAATCTCCCCTCACTGGCCCAATCGCGGGCAAAAGCATTAAACTCCCCCCTCCTCCCAACTGGCCTGATCATGTGCATAAGCTGAAATAACCCCCCCCACCAGCCTGATCGCGGGCAGCAATGTGTCCCCAGACATATCCTGGTGGTCAGGGACCAATAAGCCCGATCACAGGCTGCATTGCTGGACCCCAAGACACATCCCTGGTGATCTAGTGTCCCCCCCACCCCACCCACCCACGAGCCCACCCGCTTCCCCGCGCCGGCAGTGACAGCATCTACCGCCTGCGCCTCACACGCCTGCTGACTGACTGCCTGGTAGGGCTGCATGTCCATTGTGCAGAGCAAGAGTCAATGGGCATGCAGCGCATTGTAATAGCAGCCCAGATTTGTGAATGAATGAATTATTCTACAAATCTGACTGCCTTTGTATCGGTATGGCTGCACACCCATTGGCTCTTGCTCTGCACCACTGGCATGCAGCCCTACCGGAGTCAGTCGGCCAGGCAGCGGGTGGCAGGTGGGTGGGATGCTGCTGCCCGCCAGCTGCAAGGGGGCGGGTGGTGGGACTTAGTGGGTGGGTGGGTGGGGGACACTAGATCACCAAGGATGTGTTCTTGGGGGAGGTTGCAGTAATGTAGCTCACATTGGGCTTATCAGTCCACTGGACCAATAGGATATGTTGGAAGGGGTGTGTTTAAACATTTGCTGCCCGCAATCAGGCTTATTGGTCCACTGGACCACTAGGGATATGTTCAGGGGTGTGTTTAAACATTTGCTGCCTGCAATCAGGCTTATCTGTCCATGGACCACCAGGGGTATGTTAGGAGGGACACTTTGCTGCCTGCGATCGGGCTGGTGGAGGAGTGTTTAAGCTTATGCCCATGGTCGGGCCAGTCGGGGAAGGGGACTTTTCTGATTTTGCCCATGATCGGGCCAGTTGAGGGTGGGGGTGGGGGGACTTTTTACACTTTTGCCTGCAATTGGGCTGCGAGGGGGCACAGGGAGTAGGTTGAGTGCCATCCACAGGTGGCAGCTGCTGTGTTGCGCCCTGCAATGTGGCAGCTCACCTGTGGGTGGCCCTCGACTTGATCATTTTTTTTTTTGGCTCAAAGTTGTGCAGGTGCAGGTTGGGGGTTGCGCCTGCACAACTCTGCACAGCCCGGCTGAATATCGGGCTGTGCAGTTTATGCATGGTTCCTCCTCCTCCAGTTCAGCATGCATTCATTTGCATTGCACCATTGCTCAGCATGTTTTCAGTGGCACAACTGCCTCCTGTTGAATATCGCAGAATGGTGCAATTTCAGACTTGCGCAGGTGCAACCCTATTGCGCATGGCTCAACCCTTTTGAATATCTGGGCCTATTTGTTCTTGATTCATATGTTCAGTTATTCTTTTTTGTAACAGTCTTTCCATTATTTTTCCAGTTACTGATGTCAGACCTATGGGTTTATAGTTGGTTATATCAAATATTTTTCCATTTTTATAAATGGGTGTTACTTGGGCTTGCTTCCATTCTCTCAGTGCCTTACCTTCAATAACTGAGGCATTAAATAAAAGGATTAAGGGTCCTTTTAATTCATTAACTAATTTGTGTAGGAATTTCAGGGTGATATTATCTGGGCCTGCTGAGCTGTTGGTTTTTAATGACCTAATAATTGTCAGTATTTTTTTCAGTATTGAATGGTAATTGGTTATCTACGCTATTGATATCTGATGTATTAATGTTGTCCATAGGCTCATATATACTCAAGAAGCACTTATTAGATTCTGTTGCTATAGCTGATTCATTGGTTAGGGTTCCATTATTTGTATCTAATGGTCTGATACCTTTCTGATTCCCTTTTATTGACCCAACAGAGTTATATAATTGCTTCTTCTTACCCTTAACTGTTGTGGCCAGTTTAATTTCTAAAGTTCTTTTCACATTTCTGATCATGCTTTTGGTTTTGTTAATACATTGCTTAAATTTGTGTTTATTTTCCTGGGTTGGATTATTTTTTTTTAGTTTCTGATCGACCCTCTGTTTTCTGCTAAAGGTCTTTTTAATACTGTTGTTCCACTAAGGGGTAAGCTTGTGTTTATGTTTATATTTGTGTCTAACTGTCACGCATATATTTATACAATACTTTATTTTATTATTAATTTTATTCCAGATTGATTCTAGTTCTAGATTTTGTAGATCTTCCTCCCAATTCCATGTTAATCGGTAACTTTTCATTTGTAGATAATCTGCCCTAGTATAATCTTTAATTATTGTTTTTCCTTTGTTTTTTGTTATATTGATTTTATATTCAAATGTGATTATTTTATGATTACTATCTCCAATTGGGGGATATTGTTTTGGATCCATTATGCCTTCATCAATACTTGTTAGAATTAGATCAAGTATATTATTGTCTCTTGTAGCCTCTTTAACTAACTGTTCAAGATTATTTTGTATAACAATATCAATTAAATTGTTTTCAGCCATGCTAGGCATGTCCATGTTTTCCAAGTTAATAGATGGTAATTAAAGTCACCCATAAGAATTATGTCACCAGTGGTAATCTGATTGTTAATTTGTGTTAAGAAGTGATTATTTTCATCTAGGTTAAAACTAGGAGGTCTATATCCCAAACCAATTGTAAGACTTTTTTCTGTAGTTTTAATTTTACCCAGATAAATTCATTATCACTGGGTTTGCGGTCCTTAATTTCACAGGCCTTTAGGTTTTCATCAATATTTTTTTTTTTTAACACCCAACTTCTCCAATAGCTCCTTATATTGTTTTGCTACTAGAGGGAGCCTGATTAAGTTTGAACAATTTGCTCCCAATACCTCACTTGTCACATTTTACTGCTCTCTAGTAGCTGTTTTCACTTGGTGATCACCCCCTCATCACCCCCTCTCCAATCGTCGAAAGCTATCCCGCCATTGTGCACTCCCCAGATCAGCCCTCCTCCTCCTCCTCCTGCTCCTGTCAGGCAATGTCCACCCCAATCGCGGGCCTGGCAGCACTGGTCCTCCCCCTGAAATCTCCTGGGCTGCGCATTGCTTCTATGAACATCTGTAGCCTCCTGAAAAAACTGGACTCTCTACACTGCTGGGTGACACTTCATAAACCTGATGTTGTTGCGCTGGTTGAAACCTGGCTGCCTCCTCCACTCCTAACTCTCATGTCTTTCTCCTGCCACTCTCACCAGTTGGACCGTAGTCGGCAGGAGAGGTGGGGCTGTGTCTTCTATTTGAAGGATTCTCTCATGGGGCTACCACTCCCCCACCTGACCTCGACCATAAGGCCCAGGCACTTACTCTAAAGCTGTCCCCTGACCCAGCTAGAGGCCCATTATTCCTAACCGTAGCCTACATACCCCCCAAGAATCAATCCCAGGCCCTGGGCCCACTAATTGACTACCTCACCTCCCTACCCAACTCGTCGGACCAAATCTTGGTGGGCGACTTGAATATAAACTGGCTCTGCCCCTCGTCCTCCTCCCACCGTGAGGCTTTCGATTCAATTGACCTAACTCAACTGGTCACACAGCCTACTAGAAAAAACCCTAGGGGGGGACAAGCACCCTCCTGGATGTGGTCCTCACCAACAGGCCAATCCGCATCCACAACATCCAAATCCTCCCTGACTGCCTCAGTGACCACTCCCCTGTGCTTTTCAACTGGGAAACCCCTCGGCCCTCATCCCCGGTCAAAACCACCTCTCGAAGGTGGCTTAGGCCCTGGGGACTCATAGACCATAAGCTGCCTTGCCCACACTGATTGGTCCTTCTGACGAGGGCAACCAACATTGACTTGGCCCCAGCCTTCTTTGTAAGCACTTTCAACTTTGCCTGTGATATCTTTGCTCCCATAACTGCTAGGAGGTCCAAAGTGAAACATGCTCCTTGGATCACCCTGCCCTACTGTAGCAACCAAGCAACGACAATCTTTAGCACCTGCTGTTGCTACTGGCGTTCAGCTGACAGGCAGTCCTATGCTGCCACCGCAACCAGTGCACCTGGGCCATCCAAAAGCAAAGGCGGAATACTACCAAGCCTCTCTTACCTCCTCCTGGGGAACCCCAGGTGCTTCTGGGACAACATCAAGCAACTGAATGGTCACTCCCCAGTCCCCTCTCCTTCTCTTCTCAACATCAATGGTACCGTCTCCTCTGACCCTGCCCTCATTGCCACCACCTCAATAACTCCTTTACCGACCTTAGCTCAGTATTTCCTGGTAACTTTTCAGTCCACCTCCTCCATCTGTACCACCACCGATTGCCCACCCTCTTTCCACCTGTGTCGTGTCACCATGCAAGAAGCTAGGCCTTACTTGCTGCAAAAGCCCTAAAAGGTAACACCATCGGTAATGACTCACTTGATCCCTGCCTTTTCGCCAGGTCCTGGATCAGGTCCTCTCACCTATTACGTGCATTTCAACAAATCACTCTGTCTCGGACAATTCCCTCTGCCTGGAAGATTGCCACAGTTACCCCTGTCCATAAAGGTGGTGACAGGACTCTTCCGGGTAACTACCGACCCATCTCAATCCTCTCCCCCCTCTCTAAGGCGTTAGAGAAAATTGTGGCATCCCAAGTCTCTGACTACCTCTGTAAGTACAATGTTCTCTGCCCTGAACAACACGGGTTCAGAGCAGGTCATAGTACCAATACAGCACTCCTGGAATTTTCCAACTTCCTCCATGCCTCCTTGGACTCTGGTGCTATATTCATTGACCTGTCTAAAGCATTCGATACGTTTGCATCCTCTTTTGCTCTCCACCCTCGACCTAATAGGCTTTGCCTCAGGACCTGTTTCCTGGTGCACCAGCTATCTCTCCGCCCGCTCCCAATGTGTGAAAGTCAACGGTACCCTCTCTGAAACATGCCCCATTCACTCTGGGGTGCCGCAGGGCTCAATTCTTGGACCCCTACTATTCTCACTCTTTCTTAACTCCCTACCCAGCAGTTGTACGGGTAAGATGCTTCTCTATACTGATGATGCTGTTCTCGTTGCCTCCCACAATGACCCCATGCTGCTACAGAACTCCCTCCAACTAGTCTTTGACTCTGCAGCTACCTGGTTCACTGAGCACCGACTTGTTATCAACCTTAAAAAACAAAAGCGATGCTCTTCTCCACCCCAAAATAAGTACAGCAAGTTTCCTTAGCTGTCCACTCCACACCAATCTCGTCATTGACCAGGTGCAGTCCTATAAATATCTTGGTATAACCTTTGACCCTGCACTTTCATTCCATGGACATATATCTCCTAAATTCTGTCGCCAACTCATGACTAGGCATTCTTTACCGCACAAGAAATGCCTCCCTCCTGATGCCCTCCACCTGGCTGTCACCTCCTTGTCATGTCTCTCATTGACTATGGCCTTCGGTCTATGGCTCAGCAGATCAGACTGCCCTCAACAAGGTTCACCTCACAGTTAATAAGGCCTGCAGACTTATCACTGGTGCTCCCAGACTCACTCACACATGTGAGCTGTACACCCTGGCTACCCTACTCAACCTGGAAGAGCGACTCATGTATCAGACATGCCAGCTCACCTTTAAACCCCTCGCGTGACCCTATCCCCCATAGGCCTATCCAACTCCATTAAGCCGTACTGCACCGACCCGTGATCACGCGAGCTGGTCAAGAGCTACCCTAGTTATCCGAGCCAGGACCCTCAAGGTCAGAGGGCATTCCCCTCACCGCGGCCCCACTGGTATAACTCCCTCCCTGCCAGTGTCTCAAACTCACTAACCTTAGCTTGCTTTAAGCCCAGGCTCAGAAACTTCCTGCTTAGCTCTCACAAATGCAACTGCCGCTAGCCTAGTGTAAAAAAAAAAAAAAATATATATACTCTGTTTGACAATGCTCACTGAGCAGCTCCCCCCACTTCCTTTGCCTACTAATTCCTCCTCCCCTATCTCCCTCCCTTCTACTCCCACCAGCTCTCCCCCGACCATAAGTTTTGCACCTTTTGTTATCTTTTGCTTCGTTGAAGATTGTATTCTATTGTAACAAAATTGTAATTGAACTGTAACTTTTTTGTTTGTAAGTACTGTGTCCCTTGTACTACTGTTCTGATGTCCTCTTTGTGATGAGGTACCTTTGTAAATGAGCCTCTGGCTCAAAGGTTTCTAAACTGATGTTTAACTAAATAAATATATAAAATAAATAAATATATAGGCCTACACCATCTCATCTCTTATCATGACTGTTTTTATATACACTTTAATATAGCCTGGCATGTCTGTGTTCCAATCCTCATTTTTAAACCAAGTTTCTGTCACCCCACAGATATCAGTATTCTTTCTTAGAATATATGCCAGTTCATCTATTTTATTTCTTAAGCTGCGAGCGCTAAGCAGCATTCTTAACTAGGGAGTTCGTTGTTTCTCTTCATCCCTTCAGGGACTGTTATCTCACCATCTGTTTATTATTTGTTCCAAGCATAGTAGGATGCATAGTCTCTATTTCATGTATGGTTGGTTTTTATATAACTCAATAAAGATGCTAAATTTCAAATACTTCAGTCTCACCCTTGACTGTAATCTCTCCTATGTCCCACACATAAATAACGTGGCAAAAGTGGCCAACATCAGGATGGGCCTACTATTCTGATATAGGAAACATCTAACCCCAGAAGCTCTGCCCATAGCTGTCCAGAGCTCCATCATCAGCATCATTGACTATGATCTCATTATCTATGGATCTGCCACAACCTCATCTCTCAGGCATGTTTCGACTTCCCTCAATCAAGCCTGCTGATTCGTTACTGATTCCCATTGTTTCACCCACACCTGTGACCTCTACTCCAAAACAGGCTGGCTGCAACTGAACAACCAAAACAAATACCAAACCTGCATTGCTGCTAAGAAAATCATGATGGGAAAGGCACCACCAGGAGTCAGCACCCTCCTCAAACCCAAAATCACCAACCGCAACACCAGGAGCTCTAAGCCCCAAATCCTTCAAATCTCCCACTGCCGCATGTCCCAAGATCAAAAGTCGTTTGCATAGAGGGATCTGAGTTGGCTGAATGAGCTCTCTAGTGACACCTCATCCACAGCAACACTTGGAGCATTCAAAAAAAAAAGCTCTGCCACTCCATAACTGGCACCTCCACCTGTGCTTGCACACCATAACATCTTCATTCCCTACACTACTTCTGTCCTTATAGGTGTCAGTTTCTGCCCTCTCTTCTTGCACTTACCTGTCCAATGCAACTTCTAATGTACTTGCCCTGTGCCTGTCCTGACAAGGCCCCTCGGCTACCTCACCCTGACCCTCTACACCTATACCTTCCCCTACCCTCAACCCCCTTCCCTTCTTGCCCTCTTCCTCCTATTGTTTCTTGAGTTACTCATCACTCAGTCTGATTTTATCAAGCAAAGTTACTGTCTAAAACCATGTACCTGTAACTGTTTTATGTTTTAGTGTCTGTTACCCTGTAACCAGCATGATGTGGAACCTTTGTAAAAGAGCCTTGGCTCAAAGGTACTTTGTAATCCTAGACACAAATAAATAAAAATAAAATACTGTTAAAATGTCGGCTAGTATCCAGGCTGTGATCAAGGGTAGAGTGCTGTTCAGTCATTAGCTTTCAGTTTTTTAACCTTGTCTCTGTCTGAAGACCAGGGACATCCTGGTCATCATGCATGGAGTGCGCCTCAGGCAACAAGTGGTAGAGAAGTGGTCAAGAGTGTGGCAGATAAGATTCAATACAAAGAAGTGTAAGATCATGCATCTGGGGCACAGAAACTGAGGGCAGGAATACATGAAGGGGGAGGTACTGATGACCACTAAACAGGACAGGGACCTATGATTAATCATATCTAATGACCAAGCACTGTAAAAAGGAAGTGGGGATAGCCGGTGGGATGTTGGGGTGCATAGGGAGAGGTATCTCCAGTTAAACAAGCATTTGTCAATGCCAAATGTTGTCTTGCTGCCATTGGCAGTGCAGGAGTTAGAGAGATGCAGCATAGGAGTGGCAGTCAAGTATTGAACTGATGCCAACCTACCTCCACCCTGCAGAGAGTGAGAGGCATTAGGGTGTCCCTGTGGGTGTTTGTTAGTGCAGTGCAGGAAAACATGCTAGGCAGGATGTGAAAAATGACAGCTGCACAATTTATAAGGAGGTGTAATGAAATGCCAGTGCTGAAAATGTGGCATACAAATATATGGAATTTGCGGAGTTGCAAGGGTGCGTGGAAAATATGCAAGGCACGCTTGCAGTACTGCCAGTTTATGGTTGTTCAGCACCAAATTTTCAACATAGTCATTTTAGCACCTCTGCTCATGTACAGTGTCACTGTCATTTCCTCAAAGTGTCCCAAGAAGAGATTTTGCACAGCGACCATGCTATTCTGCGCCTAAAGTGCACAAACACATTTTGGGCAGGATATGTGAAGTGATGGCTGCACTGTTCATCAAGAGGTGTGGAAAAATGGCAATGGTGAAAATCCAGAGTGAAAATATCACAAATGCACGATGGTATGAGCATGCATGCAATCTGCCAATGCACGCTCATAACACAGTCATTTTATGGAGTATCAGTTCCAAATTTTCAACATAGGCATTCTAGGAGCTCTGCTCATGAACTGTGTCACTGTCATTTTCATAATCTGGCCCAAACACTGATTTCCCACAGCGACTGCGTAATTGTGTGCCAGAAGTGCGGAAACACATTTCGGGCAGAATGTGGAAAATGACAGCTGTACTGTTCGCAAGGAGGTGCACAAAAATGTCAATGCTGAAAATCCAGCATTAAAATATCGCGAATGCATGAAGTTATGAGACTGCGTAGCAACTGTGCAACACACGCTCATAAAACAGGCATTTGTTGGATTTTTTTCCACCAAATTTGGAACATAGGCTTTTTAAGATGCCACCTCATAAACACTGGCACTGTCATTTTGTTAATGGGTCTCGAAAGGTGATTTCATGCAGTGACTTCGAAATCACTTTTCAAGGTCGATTAATGCCATGACAGTGATAGAATTCATGAGAAGGGGCCCCAAAAACCCCATGTTGAAAATTTGGTGCCAAAATTTCAAGAAATGCCTGAGATATGCAGCAAAGTTGAAAAAACCTTATTCATTGCATTATACAGCTTAACGGTATTTCCTCAGTTTGCGGTCGGCTTTGAAGAGTGCAGACGTGTTCCCGGTCCATGGAAGGTCATTGCGTCAGAGTCTGGAGGTAAGTATGGGGTGAGGGTGGGTGAGGGGAGGCAGGGCGCGCAGTGGGTGGGTGTGGGTGGGGAGGGCATCTAGACTACGAGGGACGGGTTTTGCGTGCAGGTAAAAAGAAAACCGCTATGGACAGTTTTCATTTTATTAGGCATTTGGCATGCTGGGGTGGTCTCCCAGCGTACACCTAAGTGGGTTTTTTGGGGGGTGTCAGTAGCCAATGGGGGATTGGGCACCCTCGCCGGCCACAACATGGGGTAATGTCGATGGGGAGTGGGCAATTCTGCCGGCAACAAAGAAGGGGGCGTGAGCCGAGGGGGAATAGGGCACCCCTCAGCATTCAAGAGTTGGGGGTGATGCCGATGGAGTGGGCTCCCCATCGGTGGGCAAAGACAGCGAAGGGGGGCTGCGAGTCGAGGGGGATTGGGTACCCCCCTCGGCATTCAACATTTGGGGGGATGCTGACAATGAGTGGGCTCCCCCGTCGGCACACAAACACAGCGGGGGGTTGCTGACAGGGGGATTGGGCACCCCCGATGTCAGCAAGTGTGAGGCGGCTGCCCGCTCACCAACCATGGTCATGATGGCAGCGAGCACGGCAAGCAAAGGACTGCTGCATATGATGAGCTTTGCTCGGATATCAGCAGACCTTTGCTTTGATGTGCTCACCCCATTATGAATGCATGGTGTGGCGGTGGCATGCAGGCTGATTGGGGAATGAGGGATGCACCTACTGATGCGTGCCCTGCATTCGCCCAACAGCAGCCATGCCCCCAAGACCCGCACTAGTGCAAGATGTTGCTTGCGCATGTGCGCAAGCCAATATAAAAAGGAGTTGGAGATACCACTGTATGGACTTTTGGTGAGACCCCATCTGGAGTACTGGGTCCAGTTCTGGAAACCACATCTCCAAAAGAGCACAGACAGAGTAAAGACCATTCAGAGGAGGGCAGCTAAATGGTGTAGGACCTGCGCCAAAAGTCATATAAGGAGAAACTTGAGGAACTGAGTATATATATATATACCCCGGAAGAGAGGCATCAGGGAGGGATATGATTGAGACCATCAGATACCTCAGTGGCATAAATAAGGTACAAGATGGTTTTATTGTTCATAAAAAAAGAAGTTCAAGAACAAGGGGTCTTGAACTGATGTCAGGGGGGTAGACTCAGAGGTAACGTGAGAAAGCATTTTTTCACATAAAGGGTGGTCGATGCATGGAACAGCCTACCAGTGGAGCTGTCTGGGGCTACAATGGTAGGGGAATTGAACAATGCATGGGATAGGCACAAGAGAACCCTAGTAATAAGAAAACAAGGGTAAAAGCCAGAGATTAAGTTGGATCTGCAGTATTGCAGTAGGAAGGGCAAACGGCAGACTAGGTGAGTCAAATGATCCTTATCTGCTGTCAGTTTTGATGTGTCTATGTTTCTGTGATTTGTCTGACAGTATTATGGCCAGTTCCCTAATTTTCATACTTTTTGAGTGTCTTTCTGCCACATTTCAGTGACAAAATGCCACGTGGTATACAGGGAGTGCCCTGCAGATAATGGGTTTTACCCCGCCTCATCATAGCTGTTCTCTCTCCCCTCAAAATCTCTCTGTTTTGTACTTTTCATGGGCACTGCTGCAGACCAGACTCTGAAATGATCATTCATACTCCAGACCTGCCTTTACTGAGAAGTGTGGGGGGTACCCACTACCGAGCTCTTCTAAATAGACAATGCCAGTCAACACCATCCATGCAGGCTTATCCTTATCTTACTCAACATGTCCTTTCACCATAAAAACAAAGCTTTGTTGCCTGGATGGTACAAAAATAAATGGTTATACACTATATAATGTGAACTATTACAACAGGCAGTCCTGGAGTGTATAGATCAGCCTATGTACAGTAGATACACATGTAGTATAGTGTCATGCCTGTGTATTGTTTGACCTGTGCTCATGAAAGGACATTGTTTTAACACAATATGTTACTGTTTTGGCAGAGCATGTTACATCCAATACTTTTGGATATAAAAATATCATAATGTTTTCTATTTCACAATCCCCTCAAGTTTATGTTGCCCCCTTCCCAAATAAATTCTAGAGGTTTGACAAAATTACTTTTGACACTGCTCAGACAGTTCTGAATGTGCAGGTCTCCAGTTAATCACAAAGAGGGGGCTGAGAGTGTCTTAATGTGGTGTGGTGCGTGAAAATGTCATCTATTGTGTGTACAGAGTGAAGACACAGTGTGGCCGAATGGGGTATGGCATAATAAAGTATGATGAATCAGTCAGCATAAAT
Source organism: Neoceratodus forsteri (assembly GCA_016271365.2). NCBI lineage: Eukaryota > Metazoa > Chordata > Ceratodontiformes > Ceratodontidae > Neoceratodus > Neoceratodus forsteri. The sequence goes on from JADMNL010000026.1 coordinate 266,475,424, forward strand.
TTACTTCCACAGAAAGGTCTTTCCTGAGAATGAGGGACTTGGATAGGTATGACAAGCAAGTTTATTAGTTCAAGTTTATTAAGCAGGAAAGGCAAAGGGTACCAAGTGAATGAACATTATGATCTGACATGACAAGGAGTGCATACACCAAGCAGAAGAGTGTTGAGATGAACTCCAGTGTGATATGATGCTTGGACATTCATGAACACCTTGCAACAAGGGTTGGTTGCAGTATTACATAACAGATCCCAGGTGAGATGACTGTATGTCTGTGTGGTGAGGCACAAAAATAAACATTTGCCAATGGAATGATACAGATAAATCAATTTAGAAATAAGTGCTACTGGATTACCTGTTTGTATAATGTGTGTCTCACTCCTGGCCATGAAAATGCATTAGTTGGAACAGGATCACAGGCAGATAATCTTCGTAATGGAAGAGGATAGGAAATGATACATGGTGAGTTATACAACTCAGTGGAGTGTCATGGTTCTCACTGAGCTTCACCTGAGCACATGGAGATTCCTTGCTTCAATAGCACTCTCATGACATGTTCATTGGGATTCAGTGAAAACACAAACACCAATCCAGATTATGAAATTGTGGACTAGGCACTGTGTCATGTTCCCCATTACTATCACTGTCACTTCTACTGCAGATGGTACCACCATTATTTTGGTTGCACAGAATCTCACCTTCAGCATACGCTGGCTCAAAACTGTAGGGAACCATGTTGTTACTGCTGACTGCTATGATGTGTTGCAGAGTTCTACTGAAACAGGGAAACAAAATATGAGTTAGTACAATGTTACATACTGATGCAAGCTAGGTGCGCAGACATAAAATCTGAGAAGTTAATGATACATCTTAGGCTTGCTGTAGTCACCATAGCATCATACAGATATTTACCGGGAAGCTCCCCACTTTTTGAAAATATGTACTTCCCCACACACCTGTTTCATGGCATTTCTCATGGCTTGTCACAGGGACTGAGAGTCAATATGCCAACTAAGGAGTTCCCTGGAACGCACTATGATTGACACCAGATGGACCAGGTGAGAGATGAAAGACTGTGATGGTAGTGGTTTGCAGTTGGGAGGAGGTAAAAAAATGGTGGGTGAATGATGGTGCAGCCATGAGGACAGCAGTGCAGATGCAACGGTGCATGTGCCACCATATGTTAATAACCCAAACAATGGCACAGTGCAGCACCAATAGCGTGCGGCCCATTGTCTTTTCTGGAGTCCTTGTTGCATCATGAACCCAGCTCAAGAGCACCAGTGGGGAGAACCTTTGAAAAAGTAACACACAAAACAATGAATACACAATGAACACACATGACAACATCCTCCCGAACTTAACCATTGTGTACCCCTACAGAAGTCCTGACAGCAGTTTTCTAACTTTGGAAAAAGGAAAACTGATACTTGAATTTGTCTCTGTGCATTAGTAAAGTCATATATTTTCAGGAATTATTTTACCAGTTTCTTTATTGCTGAAAACAGGTGACTGAAAATAATACCCCTGTCCCCTAGATGACATCAACAATGGCAGCTTCTATACAAAACGTCACAATCTCCTCTTCAATGACATCATATGTACCCCTAAACAACATACTTTTATGACATAGATTCAGTTATAAAATGGGCAGAACGTTTCCCCAAGTCCTGATTGGCTGAAAGCCTTTTTCAGCTTTGTCATTATCAGGGCATATCCCTGCAACCAGCACTAACTGTGCCCAACAAAACACAGTACACAGATAAATCAGTGTGTGGTACCCAGCATGGCACCACTTTCCTGCTTCACCTCCTCAGCTAGCCATCTCACAGAACCATGGGAGAGCAGTGTCACAGCACTACAAAAAACAGTACTTGTGTTCCTCACACTGTTATGTAGTAAGCACATTAAACCCACTTACATCTTCCACATACAGTTTAGTTTACTAAACGTCCTGCCAGACTGCCAGTCCTCCACAGCTCTCCTACTAGTTTCTCAGAAGGTCCAGCAGCTTGTCATAAATCCCGCTGACACCTCCCCCCCCACACACACACAGATAAATTGTCTTTTTCAATGATTGCCAAGATCACTTCCTTAGTTTTAAATTGTAACTACATGTGTTTGCTAAACTTGTAACCTCTATGAAGTAACAAAAAGTTGTAATGTATTTGTCCTCAATGTGACGAGTTACCTTTGGAAATGAGCCTCTGGCTCCAAGGTTGTAAACTGATGTACAAATAAATAAATAAAATAAGTTAACACTGACCTGTGTTCTGCTGTGCTACTTGGTAGTTGCCGTAGCTGACCGCAATGAAGTGACCAAACTGATTCCCACAGCTTTTAAATCCTGTCTTCCACCCACTTGGGAACAGCGAGTGTCACAGCAACTGAGAATGAAAAAAAAATAGACCCCCTCCTCCTGTGACACTTGTACCAAACATCCAAGAACTTCACCTCACTGCTATTAATTTTAAAGTCATTTGTTGTTGTTCCTCTCTGTTCAGATCCAGGAAGCAGGCAGCATCTGTGTACGGTGGCTGCTGAGGGATATGCTTGCTCCCATTCCAGCCAGCCATCTAGTTTAAATAAAACAAAGTGACTCAAAAAGAGAAATTTGAAAAAAGGTGAAAATGTACACATAAAAAATGTATGTTGGGAAGGGAGGAAGTACCAAGTAACAGTACACAATATGGGACAGGTCACTGGCATTCAGTCTAAGTGAATCTGAGTGATCAAAGAAAACTCATTTAAAAAAAATGCAGAATCTTAAGCTCTGTACAGAACAAAGAAACCTACAGTGTGTGTGTGTGTGTGTGTGTGTGTTTAGGGGAGTAGGGACCTAACCTGAGCTCGGGGGCTGTACTACTGACCAAGCTAACAGCACATTTTCTTGACCTGGAAGGACACTACTTCTTTATTCAGCTGTGAGCTGTGTGAGAAATTCTATGTTACACTTGATATCTGCAACAAATGTGCACTTTTGCTTAATTCTGTGGGAGGTGAAACTAACTACCCTTGGTAATTGCTTTTTATTCACATATTTATTTAGTGCTTAACCAAGAAGGGGTTTGCAAACTCTATTTATCTTGTTAGTAACTTCAGAAGGATTTAAATGCTGTATTTGGGTAGATCACTGGAGGTAGCTAGATTGTCAACTAGGATTTTCTGACAGTTAAACTATTTTTAAATAAATTACAGGTGGCTGAGGAGTTGAAAAAGAAGTTTGCAAACTCTGCTTATCTTGGAAGTAACTTCATAAGTGTTTGAATACTGCATTTTGGTTGTCCCTTGGGGGTAGCTGGATTGACTACTAGGATTTTGGTAGAGAAACTATTTTTAAGTAATTTACTAGTGCGTAGGAGTTTGTGATAGTTAAACTATTTTTAAATAAGTTACTGTGGTTAAGGAGTTGTCATAGAAAAACCTGCAGTGTGAAACAGGAAAAGACAGTCTTTCAAGCAATAGAGGGACGTGGATCTAGGTTTACGTTTGTTACAATTCTTAACATTTTCAATGCAGGAAGAGTTTAAAGCACAGCTGACTTATTTTGGGGCTGACAGCTTTCAGAGCACAAACCACCAGCCTGTTTTGGGGCTGGGGAGGTTAACCTGTGTCTGACTTGTATGTGTGGATTTTTCTCTGTTTGATTAGCAGGGTATTTTCTCTGTCAAATTGTTGTGTAGGGCATCTTGCTGACAGGAAGGCACTCATCACAGTGGTGGGTCAGAGCTTTTAGCTGATTGTTTAGTGAGGGCACAGTCTAGGCCCAACCTCTTTCCACCCCTCACCCTACCCACCCCTCGAAATAGTTCCTTTATACCTGGGGTTCTGACATCATTTCCTCAAGAGTGCAAGGTGCATATCACTGTCATATCCTTTCTAGCACACTGCACTGACAATATAAGCATACACATTGTATTATATATATATATATTTCTATATTACAAACCAATCACACACACACACACACAAAAAAAAAATGTGGAGAGTAGTGCAATGTAATGGCTGTGGGGCAGCAGTCTTCCGGGAGTCTTTCTGGAGGCTGAGATGCTGCCCTATTTGCATACAACTCTCTGCCCTGAGGGAGGAAGTTGCCCATCTTCAGGCCACACTGGATGGTAGGAAGGGAACCTCCCCCATCCAGGGAGCACCAGAGCCACCACCGCTACCTCAGAGGTTGTAAAGAAAGCACAGCAGTTGGACCACAATGGGCTCAGAGAGGGTGAGGATGGTGGAACAGAGGCACACCCAGTCAATTGTTCCATACCAAAATCCATACACCATTCTGGGAGAGCATAGCTCCCCTATGGATGCACCCACAGAGGAGACTAAGGAGGCTGAGGACAACTGTCACAAGGGAGGCCCACAGGAAGGAGGCAGAGGACACCACAAGGCAAGGAAGCAGCTCCTGGTGGGGGACTCAATTATTAGGGGATAGAACTGGGGGGAGCAGGTAAAACTGAAGTAAGGTGCCTGCCTGGTGCCATGGCTTGGAGAGATAGGAAGCGTATCCTCAGGATCACGAGAACAGCTGCACGGGAGTTTGAGCTGGACGTCATTGTCCACCTAGGGACAAATGACTTGGCTAATCATGAGATTAGAGCAGTGCAGAAGGACTTTGTAGAATTGGGGAGAGGCCTAAGACAAGTAGCACACACAATATCCTTCTCTGAGGTGCTGTCTGTCAATGGCATGAGTGAGGCGAGGTACTTTGCACCATGCAGTTTAATGAATGGTTGAAAAATGATGTGGAGCACAGGGGTTTGGCTTCATTGGGGACTGGGGTTCCACCTGAGGGACACCAGCCTATACTGGCAGGATGGTCTGCATCTGTCCAGGAAGGGAATAAGTCTTTTGAGCAACAGTTTAAATGCTTCATTGGCAAGCTTTTAAACTAGTCGAGGGGGGAGGCACTGATAAGCAGCAGGAAAATCCCAGCCTCTCCCTACAAAACAGGGTACTAAATGAGAAAAAGACCGAGGTAGACAGGTCAGTGAGGGATGCTGCAAAAGAAGGTAAAGCCATCAAAAAATGGAGAGCAATGAGTACCAATGCCCGTAGTCTGAGTAACAAGCTTCCTGAATTAGTGGCCTTGATGGAGGAGGAACATCTGGATATCATGGCAGTCACAGAAACATGGTACACACAAAACTATGACTGGGACATAAACATACCAGGATACACTATCTACAGGAGGGACAGGGAGGGTAAAAGAGGAGGAGGAGGAGTAGCTCTTTACATAACAGAAGGAATCAAAGCAACAGAACAAAAGGGAAAACAGGGAGGAGAAGAAGCACTGTGGGTAAATTTGGAGACCGGCAATGGCACCACAATCTGCACAGGGGTTTTATACAGACCCCCTTCTCAGGGGGAGGAAATGGACAAGGAAATGATAGAAAGAATACTTAGAATGGCAGAAAAAGGGGAGATATTGCTGTTGGGTGATCTGAATATGCCAGATGTTAACTGGAGTGCAGCTGCAGCAGCCACTTCAAAGAGTGGGGTTATTCTAGATGCCCTACAGGGGGCATGCCTTAGACAACTAGTATTAGAGCCCACTCAAGAGGGAGCAATCTTAGACCTGGTTCTCTCAAATGGAGATGAAGAGAGGATCACAGATGTAGAAGTGGGTAGCCATCTGGGAACTAGCGACCATCGAACAGTATGGTTCACAATAAACAGCAATAGAGTCAAGTCATACAAAGGCAAAAGTACTGGACTTTAGGAGGGCTGACTTTGCCAAAATGGGTGAGTGCCTAAGGAATGCACTAGCAAATGGGCAGGAAGGAGGGGTGGAAGAACAATGGGGAATAATAAAAACTGCCATCACAGAGGTATCAAGCCTTTGTGTGAAGCAAATCAACAAAACGAAATGATGTAAGAAACCACTATGGTTCTCAAAGGAAGTGGCAGTGAAGGTTCAAGAGAAAAAGAAAGCATTCAGGAAGTACAAGGAATCACAGAAGGAGCAGGACAGAGAACTGTATCAGTTAAAGCAAAAGGAAGCTGGGAAGGCAGTCAGAACAGCAAAAGCCCAAACCGAGGGAAAGATAGCCAACTCAGTTAAGAAGGATAAAACCTTTTATAGGTACATCAGGGAGTGAAGGAAGACCAAGGGAGGGCTAGTAAGGCTTAATAAAGAGGAAGGAGGGTGGGCAGAGGGTGACTGTGAAAAGGCAGAGATACTAAACAAATAGTTTTGCTCAGTATTTACAAAGAAAGTGGGGGAGGTATCTAAAACAAACAGTAGAAACACTCTGGATACAGAAGTTGATACCAGCCCATTTACAGAAGAAAGGGTTCTGAAAGAACTCTTAAAACTGAAGGTGGACAAAGCAATGGGGCCTGATGGGATTCATTTCAGAATTCTAAAAGATCTAAGGGTAGAACTAGTGACACCACTGACTACCCTCTTTAACAAATCATGGGAGGATGGGGTGGTATCCGAGAACTGGAAAAGGGCAGATGTGATTCCCCTTCACAAACGTGGGAGCAAGGCAGAAGCAGAAAACTACAGACCTGTTAGTTTAACCTCAGTGGTAGGGGAAAATGATGGAATCACTTCTGAAGGAAAGAATTGTTGAGTATCTAGAGGCCAGAGGGGCTCAGGACCCAAGGCAGCATGGATTCACAGCGGGAAGGTCACGCCAGACAAATCTGATAGATTTCTTTGACTGGGTGACCAAAGTAGTAGATCAGAGAGGGGCTGTGGACGTGGTCTACCTAGACTTTAGCAAGGCATTTGACACAGTCCCACACAAAAGATTAATATACAAGTTAGCCAGCCTGGGAATGGGTCCCAAGATAACAGCCTGGATAAAGAATTGGCTGGAGAGTAGGACACAGAGAGTAATAGTAAATGGAGTCCACTCTGAAGAAAGGGGGATTACTAGTGGGGTACTGCAGGGTTCAGTATTAGGACCGGTCCTCTTCAATGTCTTTATAAGCAACATTGCAGAGGGACTGGAAGGAAAAGTATGTTTCTTTGCAGATGACACAAAGACCTGCAACAGAGTTGATGCACAGGGTGGGGTGGAAAGGATGAGAAGGACTTGGCAAGGTTAGAGGAATGGTCAAATGTATGGCAGCTTAGATTCAATGCTAAGAAGTGCAAGGTAATGCACCTGGGAAACAAAAACCCAGGGGAAGAATACACAATGGGAGGTGAGATACTAACAACAACAAAAATGGAACGGGACCTGGGGGTAGTCATATCAGATGACCTAAAGGTGGGCAAGCAATGTGAGAGGGCAGCAAGGAGGGCTGGGGGGATACTGGGATGCATAGGGAGAGGCATCACTAGTAGAAAACAGGAAGTTATTATCCCTCTGTGCAGACAGTTGGTGAGACCCCATCTGAGTACTGCGGCAGTTCTGGAGACCCAATCTCTGCAAGGACATAGACAGGATGGAGGCTGTCCAGAGGAGGGCAACTAAATGGTGCAGGGTCTACACCAGAAGACATATGAAGTGAGACTTAAGGAGCTTAATATGTATAGCCTCGAGGAAAGGAGGAGAGGGGACATGATAGAAACTTTCAAGTATCTCAAGGGAATCAATAAAGTCCAAGAGGGTAGCATCTTTCAAAAAAAGAGGTGTGCAAGAACAAGGGGGCTCAATTTGAAGATAGAAGGGGGCAGCTCAAAGGTAATTTAAGGAAGTATTTTTTCACAGAGAGGGTTGTAGATGCATGGAACGGCCTTCCGGAGGAGGTTTGTGGAGTCAAAAACAGTGGTGGAATTCAAGCATGCATGGGACAGTCATAAGGCAATTCTAGTGGGTGGGGGTAGGAAGAAGTAGGCTGCTGGTTAACTAGGATATGCAGCTTATCCATTAGGTAGGAAAATGGACAGACTGGGTGGGCCAAGCGGTGCTTATCTGCCGTCAAAATCTATGTTTCTGTGTTTCTATAACAGTACATAGAGGGACTACTTTATCTTTATAACCCCAAAAAACTCTCTTTCCCTCCTTATTTTCACTTTGACAGCTTTTTCTTTTTATATTTTAAATTTGTACTTGGGGGCCCATTTTATAAGTGCAATTACACACTCCAAAGTGTAGGTTATCTCCTGATAAGAGCATGCCCAGGTGCATAAGGCACGAGGCGTTTATAACGTACCCGGGTTTGATCTTCTCAAGTGATAACCCACACCTCATGGTGTGTTATTGCTTGCTTATTGTGTTGATTTTATTTGATTTATTGAAAATTTCGGAATTAGAACCTTTGAGTCAAGGACTCCTTTGCAAAGGCTCCACGTCAATCACGCCAGAACATTAGGACAAAACTGATTGTACAAAAGTTTTCAAGACAGAGACATTACATTTTGACAAAATGTTCAAAATCATAGCATAAGCAAGGCTACATGTCAGTTTCAAAACAACATTACATAGAGCAAAACAGAGATATTACATTTCGACAAAAGTTAATATCATAGCATAAGTAAGGCTACACATCAGTTGTACTAGAGAGTAAACAGAGAAACAGGTTGTACAGAAGTTTCAAAAACAGGACATTACAATGGTTCAAACAATCACCGTATAAGGTATTGCCTAGGCTCAGCAAATATCTGAGGATGGAGATGCTCCTAACGGTGAGGTGGCCCCAGTGACCAACCACCTAAGGGGAAAGAGGGAGAACAGGTACAGGTCTCGGAGTTAAGAAGAAACTTCTTGATCCCAGCTTTGAATAGACTTAGATTAGGGGCAAGTAAGACGGAGGATGGTAGATTGTTTAGCCAGAGTGGAGCTCGATACCGGAAGGATCTTTGCCCTAGAGATGTCCTACAGTGGGGGACTGTATAGGAGGTACCAGCGAGTCATCTAGAGATGCCCCTATGATGGGCTGGGCGGATGAGGTGGTGGAGTCCAATTGGTGTTAGTTTCATAAGGATCTTTTTGGCTTGGAGGCAGGTTTGGTACTTAAGCCTCCCTTCTAGGGTTAGCCAGTCTGCACGATAATAGAGCAAACAAGTGTGAGTTTGTCTATTGCTGTTAGTGACCATGCGGCAGGCTTTGTTGAGTGCTATATTGATGCTGCTTAGAGCAGATTTGTCTGCAGAGCCGTAAATGGTTATTCCATAATCGACCAATGAGAGGACTGAGCTTGTAATGGCTAACCGTAGCGCCTGTGGGGTAAGGCAGTGTTTGTGCCTGTAAAGAATGCCAAGTCGGGTATTGACTGAGGAGGAGAGAAGTTTAATATGATGAAGGTATGTAAGGGATGTGTCCAGAGTGATGCCTAGATATTTAAAATGAGTGACCTGTTCAATGTGGGTACCCTGTAAGTTTGAGATAGATAGCTGGGAGTTACTGAGGGGGTTTTGGCGTTGGGCAAACATCATGGATTTAGTTTTGTCATAGTTAAGTATTAGCCGATGGTCAGAGAACCAGTGTTCAAGCTCCCTAAAACAGCCTTGAAGGGCACTTTGGAGTTGGATGAGGTTGGTGTGCTTCCAATATAACAATGCATCGTCAGCATATAGCAGTAGCTTTCCACTGCCGGCTTGGGGGAGTGAGTTCAGGAAGAGAGTGAACAATAGAGGGCAAAGTATTGACCCTTGAGGGACGCCAGAACGAACTGGTTGTTTGGAGGAGAGTGTGTTACAAATTTTTACTTGCTGTGTTCTGTTGGTCAGATAGTTTTTGAACCAGGAGATAGTTTCAGGAGCAATATGGAGGGCACTAAGGGCAGGTAGAAGCTCATGATTGACAGTGTCAAATGCCTTGGTCAAATCAACATAGATTGCCCCAACTGCTGACCCCTGTTCAAGAGCTTCATGAATGTAAGATGTAAATTCTAGTAGTGCCGTGGTAGTACTGTGCCCTTTTCTGAAACCATGTTGCTTATGGCAGAGAAGTCCATATTTGTCTAGGTATTCCGTAAGTTGGTCAGACACAATTCTTTCTAATGCTTTTGAGAGTGGAGGAAGGATTGTAATGGGCCTATAGTTGCCTGGGGTTGTTGGATCACCCTTTTTTAGGATGGGTGTGATAATACCCCTTTTCCATAGTGTAGGGACTTGGCCAAGGCACAGCGAGTAGTTGAGGAGTTTGGTGAGATGGGCAGAGTCTCATTAAGGTGTAGTCAAGAATTTTCAGTCAAGGGAGTCACTGCTATAACGCGAAGTTATGAAGGGCTTTTAAGAGGTAGCGCTTTGCCTCATTGCAGGTGACAACGCAGCAGCCTGAAAGGAGGGTGTGTAGGGGACAAGGTGTATCAGCAGGTGTGGGAAATGGGGTCAAAGAAGTGTATAGGAGGACATGACTAAGGTCAGAGAAAGTGGTGTTTAGGGTATTGGATATGGCGGTGGGCAAGAGAGAGGTACCCTGCACTAAGAGCTGGGTTGGTTCTGTGTTAGTGGTTTTCCCACAGAGTTCCTTGTCATTGTTCCAGAAAGATTTCCCAGAGCTCCAAGTAGCGGTAAAAGCTTGATGATAGTAAGTGGCCTTGGCTTGCCGGATAGCCCTCGTGCATTTATTTCTTGCCTCTCTGTACAGCTGTCTATCATGGGGCAGCTGGGAAGATAGGGCCCTGTGCCAGAGGTTATCCCTATGATGCATAAGTTGTAAGAGGGACTGGGTTATCCAAGGGGTGTCCCAGGTTTTTATTATCTTTTTTGTGAAGGGGGCAAATATGTCACAGGCAGAGTTGAAAATAGTAATAAATGCAGTGAGCGCAGCGTCTAAAGATTGGGCAGTATGGACTGTATCCCAGTCACAGGTGGCGAGGTACACTCTGAGGCGAGAGAGGCCATCTTTTTTGAGGTGCCTTTGGAGGGAAGTTTTAGGTCTGTTAGGAGTATTTTTATTTGTCCACCGGCATATGACAGGGAGTGGTCGCAGTACATCAGGAAGCACACTGACATTGAGAGGTGGTTTGGGAGGTTTGAAAGATAAGGCCTATAAGAGTGGAGGAGCCTGTCCGAGGATCCTGCCTAGTGGGTGTCGGTACTACTTGGTAAGATCAGGCACGAGCTGCCTCTTTGTAGGAAGTCGACGAGCAGACTGCCAGTTCACATTAAAATCACCCATAATAACCAGTTCACTTTTTGGGGGAAGATATGTGATTGCAGATAGGATGGAATCAAACGCTAGCTTCTGGTTTGCTGGGGGGATGTAAACTGCCATAATATAGAGTGGTTTACCAGGAGTACCAAGGGCAACTTTGATGGTAATGGCCTGAGCTCCATGTTCAGGCTTGGGAAGTGGGACTAAGAGAGGCTGGAAGGATGTTTTAGAATATATGGCACATCCCCCCCCCCCTTTTGCCTATCCTATCAGCCCTGAAAAAGGTAAAGTCCCTGAGGGAGACCGAGGCATCAGGGACATTTTTTGAGAGCCACTGATAGGTAGGCAGCCTGAGATAAAAGGGTAGAGATACAGGCTTGATGGAAACACATTTAGTAATAGTGAAAGTAGAGGTGTGTCTCACAGGAGAAAATACAACCACCTAGGCCACATTCATGTCTGAATACTACATTTTTATGTTTGCTTGCATGCATGTGCAAGAAACATAGTGCCACCACATGAGAATTCGTAGGTGTGCCTCCCTACTTCCAATGCCCTGCTGCCTTTTGCAGGCACGGCCCCACCGCATCAATGAAAGTAAGAGCTGTCTATGACAGCATTTGCAAATGCAGCGGCATACAGTTGAAAGAAAAGCACTGCAGCCTGTAGGCAATTTGCATACTGCATTGGCAGTATGCAAAGTGCCTACATGTCGACACTGCAGTGAAAGACCTGTCATAGACAGCTCCTCTCTCCTCCAAACAACTAACACGCTGGGAGCCCACCCCAGTGTGCTCATGTGCTCCACCCCCACACACAGTATGGCTGGATGGGTGGCCCAACCTCCGTCGGCTACATTTTGCTCCCCCAATAGAGTTTAGAGGTGCCATGCTGGGAGCCCACCAGCATGGGAAAAATCTGTAAGGGCCAATGAAGTGCCAAGTCTCAAGATAGCCCACTGCCCCCAAACAGCCTTCTAGGTGCCACTTGGAGCCCACCCCAGCATGGCAACATCCATCTGCTGCCCCAACTGACTTCCAGGTGCCACGCTGGGAGCCCACCCCAATCGTGGCAAACCTCTATGGCCAACAGAGGTGCCCAACCCTCATTGAGACTCTGCTGCCCCCCAAAATATTCCAGCTGCCATGCTGGGAACCCATCTCAGCATGGCAAATGTCCCGCGTCGTCTTTCTAAAAGAAAAAAAACCTAGAAAGGAAAAACTTTCCCTCGCTGACTGTCTTGACCCCCTCCCTCACCCGCGTCCACCCTCTTCGCACCCTGCCTCTCCACACACACCCTTGCCCCATACTTACCTCTGGAGTCCAGCGTGACGATCTTCGGTGGACCAGGGACACATCTGGACTCTTCAAAGCCGACCGCGAACTGTGGAAATGCCGGTAAGCTGTATAATGGAATAAATAGGTTTTTTTCAACTTTGATGCATATCTCAGGCACTTTTAGGAATTTTTTCACCAAATTTTCAATATGGGGTTTTTGAGACCCCACCTCATTAATTCTTGCACTGTTATTTTGTTATTTGGTCCTGAAAGGTGATTTAATGGTCACAGTGTGAAACCACCTTTTGGGACTGATGTACAAAACAACAGTGTCACAGTTCATGAGGCAGGCCCCCAAAAACCCTATGTTGAAAATTTTGGGAAAAAATTCCCCAAAATGACTGTTTTATGAGCATGTGTTGTGCAGTTCCTAAGCACACTTGTAAATTCATGAATTTTTAATATGTACACTCCAGATTTTCAACATTGCCATTTTACCATACCTCCTTATGAGCAGTACAGCTGTCATTCTTCACATCTTACCCAAAATGTGTTTCTGCGCATGTAGCACACAATGGTGCAGTCGGTGTGCGAAATCAATGTTTGGGACACATTAAGAAAATCACAGTGACACTGTTTATGAGCAGAGGTCTTAAAATGGCTAAGTTGAAAATTTGGTGAAAATATTCCCCAAAATTACTGTTTTACGACTGTGTGTTGCGCAGTTCCTATGCACGCAAGTAAGTTTGCGAATTTTTAATATTTGCACTCCAGATTTTCAACATTGCCATTTTACCACACTTCCTTATGAGCAGTACAGCTGTCATTTTTCACATCTCCCCCAAAATGTGTTTCCATGCATGTAGTGCACAATGGCGCAGTCAGTGTGAAATCAATGTTTGGGACAGATTAAGAAAATCACAGTGACACTGGTCATGAGCAGAGGTCTTAAAATGGCTATTTTGAAAATTTGGTGACAAAAGTCCATAAAATGACAGTGTTACGAGCAAGTAGTACATTGTTTCCATGATGCACCCTCATAAGTTCATGAATTTGTGATATTTTCAGTCCAGATTTTCACCACTGGCATTTCTCCACACTTCCTTATGAACAGTACAGCTGTACTTTTTCCCAACATGGTCGAAATATGTTTTCACATTTTCTGCACAGAAATACGTGGTCAATGTGGGAAATCACTGTTTGGAACAGAGTAAGAAAATGACAGTTACACTGTTCATGAGCAGAGGTCCCAAAATGCCTGTGTTGACAATCTGCTGTAAAAAAATCCCCAAACTAATTACATTAAGGGTGTATGTTGTGCAGTTTCTACGTACGCTCGTGACTTCACCAGTTTTTTTTTTATATTTTCACTGCAGATTTTCAACATTGCCATTTTTTACACCTCCCCTTGAACAGTACAGCTGTCATTTTTCACATCCTGTTCAAAATGTGTTTTCGCACCTGTGGTGCCAAATGACGTAATCACTGTAAAAAAATCAACTTTTGGCTAACAAACTGATATTACCACTGTTCGTAAGGTGGGGGTCACAAAAAACCCATGTTGAAAATTTGGAGTGAAAATACCAATGAACGCCTGAGGTGTTAGGGTTTCTGACCATAAACCCCACCCTGTAGAGACTGACAGGCATCATGGGTGTGACTTGGGATTGTCACCTATAATGCTCATACCTTTCCACCCCCACCTACACCCTGCAGCCAGTGAGAGGCATCGAGGTGTGCCTTGAACTCTTCGGCCCCAAAGGTCACCCCATTCTCTAATACTGCACCCATCTCACTGTATTTCCTGATGGAATGGGGTGAGCATAAGGGCAAAAGACCCCAAGGCACACCGTAACACTTGTCGGTGTCTGCAGGGTAGGGTGTGGTGAAATGGTGTGGCTGTTACACCTGATGACCCAAAGGTGCACCACACCAATGCCAGCAAGCAAACATTCGGCCTTGACAAATGCTTGTTATGTTTGCTGCATGCAATGGCAAGAAACATGTTGCAGCAGCTTGCTGCAGAAGCAGGTTGTGGAGTGTGGCACTGTTGTGGCCAATGCCACCACTGCATTTTGGGGCTTATGTGTTGCACACCAATAAAGGTGGATGCTGCCTGTGACACTAGTTTTAAAGCATGCCACCACCTTGAAAGAAAATAGCTGCACCAGTCCGGGAATGCCTCATCATAGCAGCAGCAGCAGCCTGTTGTTTTGGCCTGAACAGTTTTGCCAACAGAAGCTGAGGCTGCAATGCCGGAGCATCATAGACTGATGCGACACAGTGTTGTTCTTCTAGCAGTATGCTTTTATGCCCACTTCAATAGACAGGGAGCCCACTCCCCGTCGGCATAATGCCCCCCCATTTGTTGTGTGCCAAGGGGGTGCTCAATCCCCTCAGCATTATGTGCCCCCAACAGTTTTTCTTTGCTGACGGGGCCCAATCCCTGTTGACTTCAGTCCCCAGTTCCCAGTTCAATTTGCCAAAGGGGGAGCCCACTCCAAGTTGGCATAATGTCCCCCCAATTTGTTGTGTGCCGAGTGGGGTACCCAATCCCCCTCGGCTCTTGCCCCCCCTACTCTGTATGTGTTGCTGGGGGTGCCCAATCCCCCATTGGCTGTAGCCCCAAAACACTCAAGGGGTATGCTGGGAGCCCATCCCAACATGCCAAATGTCCCTAAAAAAAAAACCCTTCCCACATTGTTTTTAATTTTTTCCCCTTTTTAAACCTGTAAACAGAAAATGGTCCCTCATTGAGTCTGGTGGCCCTCCCTCAAACCAGTGCCCACCCTCTGCACCCAACCTCCCTCACACCCCCTCACCCCATACTTACCTCCAGAGCTTAGCGAAATTTTCAGTGACAGGAACACGTCAGCACTCTTCAAAGCTGACCACGAACCAATAAAATGCCAGGAAGCTGTATAATGGCATAAACAGGTTTTTTTCAACTTTGTTGAATATCTTGGGCATTTTGAGGAATTTTGGCACCAAATGTTCAACATGGGGTTATTGGGACTCCCTCATGAATTCAGTCAATGTCATGGCATTATTCGGTCCTGAAAGGTGTTTTCATGGTCACTGCATGGAATCACCTTTCAGGACCAAGTAATGAAATGACAGTGCCACTGTTCATGAGGTAGGCTCTCAAATGGCCTATGTTGCAAATCTGGTGAAAAAATCAAAAAAAATTACTGTTTTACAAGTGTGCATTGCACAGTTTCCCTGCAAGCACATAACTTCATGAATTTGTAATACTGTCTCTCCAGATTTTTAACAATGGCAATTTTCCACACCTCCTTATGAACAGTACAGCTGTCATTTTACACATCCTGGCCAAAATGTGTTTTCGCACTTTTGGCACAGAATAGCTGGTAATGGTAGCTTTGGGAAACCAGTGTTTGGGATAGAGTGTGAAAATGACAGTAACACTGTTCATGAGCAGAGGTCCTAAAATGCCTATGTTAAAAATTTGGTGATGAAAGTCCATAAAATGACTGTGTTACAAGAGTGCATTGCGCAGTTTCCATGTACCCTTGTAACTTTGCAAATTTGTAAAATTTTCATGCCAAATTTTCAACAATGGCATTTTTTCACACCTTCTTGTGAACAGTACAGCTGTCATTTTTCACATCCTGACCAAAAATGTGTTTCCGCACTTCCTTCGGAGAATAGCACGGTCACTGTAGGAAACCTGTGTTTGGGACAGATTAAGAGCGAACGAATGCGAGGGGGGAGTGAGTGAGCTCAACTGAGCTCTGTCAGGACTATTGCAGATTTCTTTGTGGGCAGAAAAAGGTGCCAATGCAGGCAGGAGCCCAGTACAAAAGGGCAGCCTGCAGTGCCAGGAGAAATAGAACAAGTGAGTGAGAGAGGGGAAGTGAGCGAGCTCAGCGGAGCTCTGTCAGGACTGCTGCAGATCTCTTTGAGGGCAGAAAAAGGTGCCAATGCAGGCAGAAGCCCAGTACAAATGGGCAGCCTGCAACGCCAGGAGGTACAGAACTAATAAGTGAGAGGGGGGGAGTGAGCGAGCTCAATAGAGCTCTGTTGGGAAAGCTGTGAACTTCTTTTGGGCAGTAAAAGGCACCAACGCAGGCAGGAGCCCAGTACAAAAGGGTAGCCTGCAGTGCCAGGAGAAACAGAATGAGTGACAGAGAGAGGGGGAGTGAGCGAGCTCAGCGGAACTCTGTTGGGACTGCTGCGGATTTCTCTGTGGGCAGAAAAAAGCACCAATGCAGGCAGGAGCCTAGTACAAAAGGGCAGCCTGCAGCGCTGGGAGAAATAGAATGAGCGAGAGAGACAGGGGGAGTGAGTGAGCTCAACATAGCTCTGCCGGGACTTTAGAGTTGCCCCCCCAATGTCCTCTGTAGTCCTATATTACAGCAGGGTCTCTGGGGTGGAGACAAAACAATGATTGGCTACTTTTAGGACTGTTGTAACAATACAGATTTAGTTGTTTTGTTTATTTCTCTAACGGAGCTAAGTAGTGAGCTATTCTGTTACAATTGCTGTACTAATACACATTTATTTATTCTGTTTATTTCTCTGAGCTTAGTAATACTTGGGGTGCAATAGGATTTCTAATTGGACTAAGTGAAACTATATGAGAGCTGAGAACAAAAAGTATGGTAGCCGAGGGATGAAAAACGGACAAGGAGGGTTTAAGATTGCTACAGTAATAAAGTATCTAACCAATGAGATTTGAGATTGAATTAACCTGGTTGGCAAAAGGCCAGTAGGGGGACTAGTGAGTGGGGGAGGGACAGGAATTTGAGTAAATAGGGGCCTAACAGTTGTAGTAGGGTACAGAACTTGGGAGTAAGAATCCATAACATAAGACGGGGGCCAAAATGGCACAGGTGCCACATGTCAATAGGGCGGGCATCTTTGGAAGGGTGCTGGGGTGAACAGGGTGTGGATCCACCATGATCCTGGACTGGGCTTGCAGGATGGGGGGAGCATCTGATCTGTAGATGATGGGCTGGTTTGAGGGAGGAACTGTGGAAGTTAGGGATGAGTCTAAGTGGCAGGGCAGATGAGTATGGTAGGCATCCTGGATTGGGGGGAATAGGGGATGGCAAGGGGGGATGCAGGAAGAACAACTACAGGCTGAAACCAACCCCAGTATTACAGGCACTAGCAGAAAAAAGAGGAGAAGGGAGGGGTGCCTGAGGGGATGGGGACCTCCTAATGGGGGAGGAAGAGACCACAAGGAGTACCAGGGGGAGAGCAGATGGCTGCAGGTAGGGAGGGACCAGGGGTGGGACCAGGGGTGGCACTGAGGGGAACAAGTAGGAAGGGGGACTTGATAGGGGGAAGAGATGTAGGAGGGGTATTGACTAGGAATAGATTCATGCCTCTGCTATGGGTGAGGGAGGGGGAGCAGAAACACACTGAAGGGGGGAGGACAAGTGGGGCATGAGAGGGATGGTAACAGATAGGGGAAGATATAGCGAGGACAAAAGGGTAGAAGGGGCTAGTAAGGAAGGAGGAGGGTTGTAACTGGAGGAGAGAAGGCTACAGGAAGGGGAAAGGATGAGAGGGGTATCACTATTGGGGTAGAAGGGAATGGGGCTCTAAATAGACAATGGCGGGAATAGGAGAGGGGTTGGAAATCAGCAGGGGAGGAGAGGAGTTCGATATGGGAAGTCCAGTAGGAAGTAGTCAGACTGGAAAGGGGTTCAAGTGGGATGGGAGGAATAAGGCAGAGAAAAGGGGTGAGGCAGAAGTAGGGGGTACAGATACAGAAGTCACAGAGGGTGCAGCTGGCAGGGGTAAGGGGCAGGGAAGAATGAATACTGGAGTGGTGGAAGGGGCATTAGAAGGTAAAGGGGGTGAGGGATGGGAAGGTACTTGTCCTGGGGGATTCTATACTGAAAGGGGTGATTTGGGGCTGAAGGTGGGGAAGGCACAGCCATATTTGCATTGAAGCTGTCCCCAGGTTGACTGCAGTAGAGGCAGGGCAGGCACGCTCAAGTGTGCAGAGAGGGGGAGGAAGAAACCTCATTTAGTGTTGCATGTGGGTACAAATGACTTGACGGGGGAAACTGTGGAAATAGTGGGGGAAGGTTTGAGTAGTTGGGCAGGCATGCACTGTGAGGGTGTGAGGGAGTCGGTGGCATTCTCGAAGGTACTCCCAGTACCATTCGCAAGCATTGAGAGGAAGGGTAGGATTGAGGAGTTCAACGAGTGGCTGAGGGATTGGTGCCACACCAACAATTATGGGTTAGTGACCAACCGGGGTAGAGTCTGGGGGAATAGTGACTTGTGCATGGGGAAAACGGTACATTTGAGCATGAAGGGGAGGGGAGTATTAAAGGTAGGATTAGAGGGGTATATATCTCAACAAAGGTGATTTAAACTAGTGGGGGGTGGCCAAAAGACTGAGGTTGGTAGAAAGATCTGGACAGGGGAGCCTAATGAGCTCACCCCTGAGATATAGGTAATGGTGGAGGCATGGTAACCCTGGGAGGAGGTGGACAGAATGGTCTGAGTGCAATACAGAAGGCACCACAACCTGGGAAGAATAATAAGGAGAATGGGTACAAACTACCGGAAGGAGGGACACAGGCCAAGGAGGATAAGAGTGACGAGAAGGAGGGGTAAGGGTGGAAGGTGGCCTCTCTCAATGCAAGAAGCCTGGGGAACAAAATTACAGAGCTTCAGGCACTCCCTTCAGAGGGGAAGGTGGACATTGCTGCAGTGACAGAAACTTGGGTCACAGAGTACCATGATTGGGGCTTGGCAATCCCGGAATACAGGATATGCAGGAGGGACCAGGGGGTAGGAGTGGGGGGGTGCACTCTATGTGAGGGAAAGGATTAAATGCTTAAGGGACTAAGGAGAAGAGGAGAGGTCAGAGGTGCTTTGGGTGCAGCTCCTGGACTCAAAGGGCAGAAAGGTGAGGCTGGAGTGGTCTACAGACCAACAGCCCAATCCATGGAACTGGATTGGGAGTTGGCAGAGCAGATAAGGATGGTGTGTAGAAGGGGGAGTGTGGTGATAAATGGGGGATTTTAACCTACCACGAGTTGACTGGAACACCCCGGCCAATAGCAGTACCAAGGAGCAGGTGCTCCTTGATGCATTCCAGAACAACCTTCTGACAGAATTGGTACGTGGACCTACAAGACTTGGTAGCACTCTGGACTTAATACTGGCAAATGGGGAGGCATTGAGGGAGGTAAGGATGGAGGACCCACTAGCAGGTAGTGACCACCAAACAGTGTGACTCATTGTCGTCCTGGGCAGGGAGACAGGAGGCATGGGCACTAAGGTGGTGAACTTTATTAGGGTGGACTTTTGGGGGATGGGAGCAATACTGCAAGGGATACTCCAGGATATAAGGCAGGGGATGGATGCAGAACAAAAGTGAGGAGTCATAAAGACTGGGCTAACAGAGGTCACTGTAGCCTGCACCAGGGCCAGGAGTAAGAAGAGCAGAGGCAAGAAACCATGCTGGCTGAATAAGGAAGTGGCGCAAGGGGTGAGGGGGAAGATGGTTGCATACTGAAGTACATGAGAACAGGGAAGGGAGAGGATAAAGAGGATTTCGGGGGTTGGTCAAGGAAGGCTGCCAGGAGGGTGAAAAACTAAGGCCCAGGCACTTAAGTTCCACACACAGGCATAAAAGGAGGGAAAAGACTTTTTAGATAATGTGAGGGAAAAGAGGAATGCAAGGAACATATTGTGAGGATAAAGCGGAGGGATTGGGTGGAAAGGAGTGGGAGCAAGTTCAAATTCTAAATGAGTACTTCTGCTCAATTTTCACTAAGGAGAGGGATAGCCCATACCATAATGGACTGGGGGTGGGGAAAGGGGGAGGTGACAGACAAAATGATCACAGGAAGTAGGGTGCTGGAGGGGCTGAGGGGAGTAAGGGTGGACAAGGCACCAAGTCCCAATGGCATCCACCCCAGGGGGCTGAGTGAGATGGTGGAGCTGTTGGCTAAGCCCCTGGCAGATCTGTTCAACACCTCCCTGGAAACAGGGTGTGTGCCCCAGGACTGGAGTGAGGCCCATGTTGTGCCCATACACAAGAGTCGGCCTAGGGAGGAGTCAGGAAATTATTAGCTGGTAAGTCTCACATCCATAGTGGGTAAGCTTATGGAAGTGATACTGAAGGAGAGGCTAGTGGCATTCCTAGACAGTAATTTCCTCCAAGATGGGTGGCAACAATGGCTCATCTCAGGGAGGTCTTCTCAAACCAACCTAATAGAGTATTGTGCCTGGGTGACAAGGGAGTTGGACTTGGGCCATGCGGTACATGTCCTGCACTTGGACTTCAGTAAGCCTTTGATACAGTGCCTCATGGGAGACTGGGGAGAAGCTGATGGCAGTGGGGGTGGGGAAAAAGCTGACTAAATGGATAGAGAACTGGTTACAGGGGACATTGTAGAGGGTGGTGATGGGGGAGCTCTCTCACCCAGGGCAGTGACAAGCAGGGAGCCACAGGGGTCAGTGCTGGGCCCGGTGCCATTTAGGCTCTTTATGTCTGAAATAGCACATGGAGTGGGGAGCAGGGTTAGCCTGTTCCGTATTATACCAAAGTGGGGGCAGTGGTGGACAAAGAGGTTGGATGGAAAAAACTGCAGGGATACCTAACCAAACTAGAGACATGGTCGGTGGAGTTGCAACTAGATTCAAGGCAAGAAGTGTGGCAGATGCACTTTGAGGCTAAGAAAACAAGGAGAGGGACCGGGTTGGGGATCACAGAGGAGGAGAAGGACCTAGGGTGTTGGTAACTGGGAGCATGAACAACTTGGCCCAGTGCAGGCCAGCAGCAGCAAAGGCAAACAGGATGCTTTGGTGCATCACAAAGGGGTTCTCATCCACACACTGAGATGTGATCCTACCTCTCTACAGATCATTAGTCAGACCACACCTACAGTACTGTGTGCAATACTAGAGGCCATACCTGAGGCGACATATAAAGTTACTGGAGGAGCTGCAAAGAAGGGCAATAAAAATGCTAAAGAGGATGAAAGGAAAGGAATATGAAGTTAGGCTGAAAGAACTGAACATGTACACACTGGAGAAGAGGAAGGATAAGGGGGATATGATTGAAGCATTTAAATACCTGAGGAGGTAAATATACCTAGCACCGAGGGGGTGTTTAAACTGAGGAGTGGAAGAGAGATGAGGAGGCACGAACTAAGGTTGGAAGGTGGATGTTTCAAGAGGGAAATAAGGAGGCACTACTTCTCTGAGAGGGTGGTATCTAGTTGGAATGCACTGTCAGAAGGGGTGGTAACATGTACGATAGTCAATAGCTTTGAGGAGGAGAGGGATAAAGCAAGAGGAAGAGTTTTGGGCAGGGGCTGGGACAAACTGGGAAGGAACTGAGGGGGAGGAGGCTGGGGCAGCTGCAATCTAAGATGCTAGCTGCACACTCGGGTAGACTTACATAGACTAATTGGTGTGTTCTGCTGGCAGATTAGTATGTTCATATATTCGTATGTATGTTCGTATATAAAATCATAGTGACTCTGTTCATGAGCAGAGGTCCTAAAATGCCTATGTTGAAATTTGGTGACAAATGACCATAGAACAAGGATGCATTGTGCAGTTTCCACACAGCCTTGTAACTTTGCAAATTTGTAGTAGTTTCACTCCAGATTTTCAACAATGGCATTTTTTCAGACCTCCTTATGACAGTACAGCTGTCATTTTTCCATCATGCCCGAATATGCGTTATCATCTGGCGAGAATATTGCGGTTGCTCTGGAAATCAATGTTCAGGACAGATTAAGAAATCAGTGACAGTGTTCATGAACAGAGGTCGCAAAAATACCTATGTTGAAAATTTGGTGAAATAATTCACTAAATGATTGTGTTACGCACATGCTTGCAGTTCCATGTCACGCTTGATGTTTGAGCATTTTAATAATTTCTACAGATTTTCAAAATTGCCATCACTTAACACCTCCCCTAGGACTGGTACAGCTGTCATTCTTCACATCTTGCCCGACCTGCTTTTTGTATATGTGGCGCAGAATGGTACGGTCACTGTGGAAACTCAAATTTTGGGACACATTGACAAAATCACAGTGCCACTGTTAATGAGAAGAGGTCCCAAATGCTTTCATGAGATGGGGGCCACAAAATGGTTGTGTTGAAAATTTGTACTGCAATTAACAACAAATGCCTGGGCGTTACAGTTTCTAACCATAACGTCCCACCCTGTACAGACTGACAGGCATCAGGGGCGAGCCTTTGGATTACCAACTGTAATGCTCATGCCGTGCCATTCCAACCCCACCCCCCCAACCTGTAGTCACTGACAGGCATCGAGCTGTGCCTTGGACTCTTTGGCCCCAGAGTTCACCCCATTCTATATTGCACCCATTTCAACATGTCCTTATGGTGTAAGTCACTGCAAACCAACAACCCAAGGCACACCACAACACTTGTCAGTGTCTACAGGATAGGTGAGATGAAATTGCATGAACGTTATAGGTGACAACCCAAACGCAGACCCCAAATGCCTGTCTGTCTGCAGGGTGGAAATGGAGTTAGCGTGGTTCAATACTACTGCCATTCCTACTCTGCATCTGACTAACTCCTGCATTTTCACGCTAATACCAGCAAGCAAACATCGGTACCCAAATGCATTTCCTAGTGAGCAACACTGTGTCTGCAGTTCCTAAGATCAAAACAATAGAATGAAATGCATTCAATTATTTTAAATGGCAGCCAAAGACATACACATCATGTCAGGAATTGTCCGTGACATATGTTTTTAGTTTTAAAATCAGACTTTACTTGTGATTGTCTCTTGTTATAACAACTGAGATTTGCCCATGACTGTGTTGAGTACCAGTCACACTCAGAAGTAGTGACCTCATGGCTGCATGCTTGAAGTGTCCTGAGACTTGTACCTATCAGTGTGTAAAATAATGACCTCTCTTATGATTGACTGACTGGCACACAGATTCCATTATTAATTTAACTTTTATGTTACACTGTTATGCTTATTTTTCCACCATTGTCTTGATCTGAAAAACAAACATTATGAGCAGCATCCTACCCACACTACATATCAGTTTCAGTTACAGATGTATAAGGGTGGAGATCGGAGAAAATAATTGTCATGTAACTATTCGGTATTTATAATGTCACAAACCGCCAGATCAGGCCTCTGCTCCCACAATGCTAACCCTGAAGTGCAATATCAGAACAGGAGACAAACAGGGTACCCTGTCTGTTTAGGTCTGAATCACCTACCAGCCTCGAGTCCGGGGGTCAATCAGAAATTACTAGTGCAGCCAGTTAACAGATCAGATATATATTCATTTGAAATGCAATACAATCCTTTGCCCAGAGGCACCCAACCAGTTCCCAAATGTACCACAACTCAATATGAGACCTAGGTATTCTTAACTTCAAGATAGTAACACATCCTTTGAGCTCTTAATAGCTTAAGAAATGAAACACTGATCCAGCATTCATATGCAAGAGAAACTGAAAGCTACATACAAATTTCAAGGAAATAGTGTTATAAAAATTTAAAATAAATAAAATACCAAGCTCAGAACATATAGCAAAATGTTATATCATCAAAATAATTAGGAAATCACAGAACAAAAAGAAAATGCCTGACAGTTTCACACATAACTTCATGAATTTGTAATACTGTCTCTCCAGATTTTAACAATGGCAATTTTCCACCTCCTTATGAACAGTATAGCTGTTATTTTACACATCCCACAAATGTGTTTCTCATTTTGGCATGAATAGCTGGTACGGTAGCTTTGGGGAAATTTGGGATAGAGTGTAAATGACAGTAACACTGTTCATGAGCAGAGGTCCTAAAATGCCCATGTTAAAAATTTTCTTTGGTGATGAAAGTCCATAAAACTGTGTTACAAGAGTGCTTGTGCGGTTCCATGTGCCTTAGCTTTGAATTTTGAAAATTTTTATGCCAAATTTTCAACAATGGCATTTTCACACCTCTGTGAACAGTATAGCTATTTTTCATGATCCTGACTAAAATGTGTTTCCGTGACTTCCTTCGAGAATAGCACGGTCACTGTAGGAAACCTGTGTTTGGGACAGATTAAGCGAGCGTTGAGGGGGGTGATGAGCTCTGTTTCCGCTTTCAGGACTATTGCCGATTTCTTTGTGGGCAGAAGGTGCTACTTGCGGCAGGGAGCCCAGCCAAAGGGCAGCTGCAGTGCCAGGAGAAATAGAACAAGGAGTGAGAGAGGGGAAGTGAGTTGAGCTTGAAGCGGAGCTCCGTTTGGACTGCTGCAGATCTCTTTGAGGGCAGTAGGGTGCACGTGCAGAAGCCCAGTGCAAATGGGCAGCCTGCACACGCCAGGAGGTACAGAACTACAAGTGAGAGTTGGATGTGCTCAATACTCTGTTGGGAAAGCTGAACTTTTGGGCAGTGAGGCTTAGCAGGCAGGAGCCCAGTACAAAGGGGTAGCCTGCAGTGCCAGAGTTAGAATGAGTGACAGAGAGAGGGGAAGCAGCTCATGAACTCTGTTGGACTGCTCTTGGTTTCTGTGGGCAAGCACCAATGCAGGCAGAGCCTAGTACAAAGGGCAGCCTCAGCCTGGGAGAAATAGAATGAGCAGAGAGACAGGGGAGTGAGTGAGCTCAACATAGCTCTGCCGGGATTTTTAGAGTTGCCCCCAATGTCCTCTGTAGTCCTATATTACAGCAGGGTCTCTGGGGTTGAGACAAACAATGATTGGCTTTTTAGGACTGTTGTAACACAGATTTAGTTGTTTTGTTTATTTCTAACGGAGCTAAGTAGTGAGCTATTCTGTTACAATTGCTGTACTATCACACATTTATTTATTCTGTTATTTCTCTGAGCTTAGTAATACTTTGGGTGCAATAGGATTTAATTGACTAAGTAAACCTATATGAGAGCTGAGAATAAAAGTATGGTAGCTTAGGGATGAAAACGGACAAGGAGGGTTTAAGATTGCTACAGTAATAAAGTATCTAACCACGAGATTTGAGATTGAATTAACCTGGTTGGCAAAGGGTCAGTAGGGGACCAGTGTGTGGGGAGGGACAGGAATTCGAGTAAATAGGGCTCAGTTGTTGTAGTAGGGTACAGAACTTGGGAGTAAGAATCCATAACATGATTTGGGGGCAAATTGGCACAGGTGCCACATGTCAATAGGCGGGCATCTTTGAAGGGTGCTGGGTGAACAGGGTGGATCCATCCATCCTGGACTGGGCTTGCAGGATGGGGAGCATCTGATCTGTAGATGATGGGCTGGTTTGAGGGAGGAACTGTAGTTAGGGCTGAGTCTAATGGCAGGGCAGATGGTATGGTAGGCATCCTGGATTGGGGGAATAGATGGCAAGGGGGATGCAGAAGAACACCAGGCTGAAACCAACCCCTAGTATTACAGGCACTAGCAGAAAAGAGGATGGAAGGAGGTGCCTGAGGGGATGGGGACCTCCTAATGGGGAGGGAAGAGACCACAATGGATTTCAGGGGAGAGCAGATGGCTGCAGGTAGGAGGGACCAGGTGTAATTCAGGGCACTGAGGTAACAAGAAAGGGGGACTTGATAGGGGGAAGAGATGTAGGGAGGGGTAGACTGTGAATAGATTCATGCCCTGCTATGGGTGAGGGAGGGGTAGCAGAGCCACACTGAAGGGGAGGACAAGGGGCATGAGAGGATGGCAACAGATAGGGAAGATATAGCAGGACAAAAAGGGTAGAAGGGCTAGTAAGGAAGGAGGAGGGGTTGTAACTGGAGGAGAGAAGGCTACAGAAGGGGAAAGGATGAGGGGTATCACTATTGGGGTAGAAGGGAATAGCCCTAAAATAGACAATGGCGGGAATAGAGGTTGGAAATCAGCAGGGAGGAGAGGAGTTCGATATGGAAGTCCAGGGAAGTAGTCAGACTGGAAAGGGGTTCATGGGATGGAGGAATAAAGAGAAAAGCAAGAGGCAGAAGTAGGGGCACAGGCGCAGAAGTCACAGAGGGTGCAGCTGGCAGGGTGTGGGCAGGAAGAATGAATACTGGAGTGGTGGAAGGCATTAGAAGGCAAAGGGGTAGGATGGAAGGTACTGTCCTGGGGGATTCTATACTGAAAGGGGTGATTTGGGGAGGCGGAAGGTTGGGGCAGCCATATTTGCATTGAAGCTGTCCCCAGGTTGGACTGCAGTAGAGGCAGGGCAGGCACGCCTAAGTGTGCAGAGAGGGGGAGGAAGAAACTCATTTAGTGTTGCTTGTGGCAAGACAAATGACTTGACGGGGAAACTGTGGGAAATAGTGGGGAAGGTTTGAGAAGTTGGGCATGCACTGTGGAGGGTGTGAGGGAGTCGGTGGTATTCGAAGGTACTCCCAGTACCATTCAAGCATTGGAGAGAATAGGATTGAGGAGTTCAACGAGTGGCTGAGGATTGGTGCCACACCAATTATGGGTTAGTGACCAACTGGGGTAGAGTCTGGGGGAATAGTGATCAGTGGGGAAAACGTACATTTGAGCATGAAGGAGGGAGTATTAAAGGTAGGATTAGAGGGTATATATCTCAACAAAGGTGATTTAAACTAGTGGGGTGGCAAAAAAGACTGAGGCTGGTAGAAGATCCGTGACAGGGGAGCCTAATGAGCTCACCCTGAGATATAGGTAATGTGGAGGCATGTAACCCTGGGAGAGGTGGACAGAATGGTCTGAGGCACACAGAAGGCACCACAACCTGGGAAGAATAATAAGGAGAATGGGTACAACCCATGTGGAAGGAGGGACAGGTGCCAAGGAGGATAAGAGTGACGAGAAGGAGGGTAAGGTGGAAGGTGGCCTCTCAATGCAAGAAGTTCTGGGAACAAAATTCACAGAGCTTCAGGCACCCCTTCAGAGGAAGGTGGACATTGCTGCAGTGACAGAAACTTGGTTCACAGAGTCACCATGATTGGGGTCAGCAATCCCGGGTCAGGATATGCAGGAGGGACCAGGGGTAGGAGTGGGGGTGCACTCTATGTGAGGAAGGATTAGATGCTTAAGGGACTGGAAGGAAGAGGAGAGGTCAGAGGTGCTTGGGTGCAGCTCCTGACCTAAAGGGGAAGGTGAGGCTGAGTGTTTCATAGATTAACAGCCCAATCCATGGAACTGGATTGGGAGTTGGCAGACAGATAAGGATGGTGTGTAGAAGGGGGTGTGGTGATAAATGGGGATTTTAATCCTACCACGTGTTGACTGGAACACCCGTGCTATCGCAGTACCTATGAGCAGGTGCTCCTGGATGCATTCCAGAACAACCTTCTGACAGAATTGGTACTGGACCCACAAGACTTGGTAGCACCTGCTGACTTAATACTGGCAAATGGGAGGCATTGAGGGAGGTAAGGATGGAGGACCCACTAGCAGGTAGTGACCACCAAACAGTGTGACCTATTGTCGCTGGGCAGGAGACAGGAGGCATGGGCAGCTAAGGTGGTGAACTTTATTAGGTGGACTTTGGGGATGGGAGCAATACTGCAGGATACTCCAGGATATAAGGCAGGGGATGGATGCAGAATAAAAAGCGAGGAGTTGCAAAGACTGGGCTAATAGAGGTCACTGTAGCCTGCACCAGGCCAGGAGTAAGAAGAGCAGAGGCAAGAAACCATGCTTGTTGAATAAGGAAGTGGGCAGGGGGTGAGGGGAAGATGGTTTATACTGAAGTACATGAGAACAGGGAGGAGAGGATAAAAAGAAGTTTGAGGGGTTGGTCAGGAGGTTGCCCAGAGGGTGAAAAACTAAGGCCTAGGCATTTTAAGTTTCCACAGGGCATAAAAAGGAGGGGAAAAGGACTTTTTAGATATGTGAGGGAAAAGAGGAAGTGCAAGGAATCATATTGTGAGGATAAAGGGAGGGATTGGGTGAAAAGTGGGAGGAGTGTCCAATTTAAATGAGTACTCTGCTCAATTTCACTAAGGAGAGGGATAGCCCACTACCATAATGGACTGGGGTGGGGAAGGGGAGGACAGACAAATGATCACAGGAAGTAGGGTGCTGGGGGCTGAGGGAGTAAGGGTGACAAGGCACCAAGTCCCAATGGCATCCACCCGAGGGGCTGGAGTGATGGTGGAGCTGCTGGCAAGCCCTGGCAGATCTGTTCAACACCTCCTGGAACAGGGTGTGCGCTGGGACTGGAGTGTGTCCATGTTGTGCCCATACACAGAGTGTCCCTAGGGAGGAGTCAGGAAATTAGCTGGTAAGTTCTACATCCATAGTGGGTAAGCTTATGGAAGTGATACTGAAGGAGAGGCTAGTGGCATTCCTAGACAGTAATTTCCTCCAAGATGGGTGGCAACAATGGCTCATCTCAGGGAGGTCTTCTCAAACCAACCTAATAGAGTATTGTGCCTGGGTGACAAGGGAGTTGGACTGGGGCCATGCGGTACATGTCCTGTACTTGGACTTCAGTAAGCCTTTGATACAGTGCCTCATGGGAGACTGGGGAGAAGCTGATGGCAGTGGGGGTGGGGAAATAGCTGACTAAATGGATAGAGAACTGGTTACAGGGGACATTGTAGAGGGTGGTGATGGGGGAGCTCTCTCACAGGGCAGTGACAAGCAGGGAGCCACAGGGGTCAGTGCTGGGCCCGGTGCCATTTAGGCTCTTTATGTCTGAAATAGCACATGGAGTGGGGAGCAGGGTTAGCCTGTTCCGTATTATACCAAAGTGGGGGCAGTGGTGGACAAAGAGGTTGGATGGAAAAAACTGCAGGGATACCTAACCAAACTAGAGACATGGTCGGTGGAGTTGCAACTAGGATTCAAGGCAAAGAAGTGTAAGGTGATGCACTTTAGGGCTAAGAACAAGGAGAGGGACTAGGTTGGGGATCACAGAGGAGGAGAAGGACCTAGGGGTGTTGGTAACTGGGAGCATGAACAACTTGGCCCAGTGCAGGCCAGCAGCAGCAAAGGCAAACAGGATGCTTTGGTGCATCACAAAGGGGTTCTCATCCACACACTGAGATGTGATCCTACCTCTCTACAGATCATTAGTCAGACCACACCTACAGTACTGTGTGCAATACTAGAGGCCATACCTGAGGCGACATATAAAGTTACTGGAGGAGCTGCAAAGAAGGGCAATAAAAATGCTAAAGAGGATGAAAGGAAAGGAATATGAAGTTAGGCTGAAAGAACTGAACATGTACACACTGGAGAAGAGGAAGGATATTGGGACATGGATTGAAGCATTTAAATACCTGGAGGAGGTAAATATACCTAGCACCTTAGGGGGGTGTTTTAAACTGGAGGAGTGAAGAGAGATGAGGAGGCACCTAACTTTGTGGAAGGTGGATGTTTCAAGAGGGAAATAAGAGGCACTACTTCTGAGAGGGTGGTATCTAGTTGGAATGCACTCGTCAGAAGGGTGGTAACATACTTATAGTCAATAGCTTTGAGGAGGAGAGGATAAAGCAAGAGGAAGAGTTTTGGGCAGGGGCTGGGACAAACTGGAAGGAACTGAGGGGAGGAGGTTGGGGCAGCTGCAATCTAAGATGCTAGCTGCACACTGGGTAGACTTACATAGACCACTAGGTGTTCTGCTGGCAGATTAGTATGTTCATATATTCAGAGCGTATGTTCAGATATAAAATCTATAGTGACTCTGTTCATGAGCAGAGGTCCTAAAATGCCTATGTTGAAATTTGGTGACAAATGACCATAGAACAAGGATGCATTGTGCAGTTTCCACACAGCCTTGTAACTTTGCAAATTTGTAGTAGTTTCACTCCAGATTTTCAACAATGGCATTTTTTCAGACCTCCTTATGAACAGTACAGCTGTCATTTTTCACATCATGCCCGAAATATGCGTTTATACATCTGGCGCAGAATATTGCGGTTGCTCTGGGAAATCAATGTTCAGGACAGATTAAGAAATCATAGTGACAGTGTTCATGAGCAGAGGTCACAAAATACCTATGTTGAAAATTTGGTGAAATAATTCCACTAAATGATTGTGTTACGCACATGCGTTGTGCAGTTTCCATGTACGCTTGGATGTTTGAGCATTTTTAATAATTTCACTACAGATTTTCAAAATTGCCATCACTTAACACCTCCCTATGACTGGTACAGCTGTCATTCTTCACATCTTGCCCGATCTGCGTTTTTGTATATGTGGCGCAGAATGGTACGGTCACTGTGGAAACTCAAATTTTGGGACACATTGACAAAATCACAGTGCCACTGTTAATGAGAAGAGGTCCCAAATGCTTTCATGAGATGGGGGCCACAAAATGGTTGTGTTGAAAATTTGTACTGCAATTAACAACAAATGCCTGGGCGTTACAGTTTCTAACCATAACGTCCCACCCTGTACAGACTGACAGGCATCAGGCGCGAGCCTTTGGATTACCAACTGTAATGCTCATGCCGTGCCATTCCAACCCCACCCCCCCAACCTGTAGTCACTGACAGGCATCGAGCTGTGCCTTGGACTCTTTGGCCCCAGAGTTCACCCCATTCTATATTGCACCCATTTCAGCTTATGTCCTTATGGTGTGGGGTCACTGCAAAGCCGAACACCCCAAGGCACACCACAACACTTGTCAGTGTCTGCAGGATAGGGTGAGATGAAATTGCATGAACGTTATAGGTGACAACCCAAACGCAGACCCCAATGCCTGTCTGTCTGCAGGGTGGAAATGGAGTTAGCGTGAAGTTCAATACTTCACTGCCATTCCTACTCTGCATCTGACTAACTCCTGCATTTTCAATGCTAATACCAGCAAGCAAACATTCGGCATTGACAAATGCTTGTTTCCTAGTGAGCAACACTGTGTCTGCAGTTCCTTAAAGATCGGTGTCAATAGAAATGAGAAATGCATTCAATTCATTTTTAGAATGGCAGCTACAAGACATGCACAGTCATGTCAGGAATTATTATGTGACATAGTGTTTTTAGTTTTAAAACTGATGACTTTTACTTCTGTGATTGTCTCTTGTTATAACCTTTAGACTGAGGATTTTGCCCATGACTGTGTTGAGTGCCAGTCAAGTCTCACTTAGAAGTAGTGACCTCATGGCTGCATGCTTGAAGTGTCCTGGAGACTGTGTACCCTATCTGTGATTTGTGCACTAATGACCCTCTCTTATGATTGACTGACTGGCACAACAGATTCCATTATTAATTTAACTTTTTTATGTTACACTGTTATGCTTATTTTTCCACCATTGTCTCTGATCTGAAAAACAAATGTTAGCCATGATGCAGCATCCTACCCACACACTACATATCAGTTTCAGTTACAGATGTATAAGGGTAGGAGACTTGCAGAGAAATAATTGTCAGTGTAACTATTCCTGGTATTTCATAATGTCACAAACACGCTTTGCAGGTCAGGCCCTCTGCTCCCACAATGCTAACCCTGAAGTGCAATACTGTGAACAGGAGACAAACAGGGTAACCCTCCTGTCTGTTTAGGGTCTGAATCACCTACCAGCCTCGAGTCCTGGGGGTCAAATGTGAAACTTATGCTAGTGCATCGAGTTAACAGACTTAGATATATATTCATTTTGGGGAAATGCAATACAATCCTTTGCCCAGAGGCACCCAGCCAGGTTCCTCAAATGTACCCTTACAACTCAATATGAGACCTAGGTATATTCTTAACTTCAGCAAGATAGTAACACATCCTTTTGAGCTCTTAACAGCTGTCAGAAATGAAACACTGATCCAGCATTCATATGCAAGAGAAACTGAGAAGCTACATGCAGAATTTCAAGGAAAATAGTGTTTACTAAAAATTTAAAATAAATAAAATACCAAGCTCAGAACATATAGCAAAAATGCTTGCAGTCATCAAAATAATTAGGAAATTACAGAACAAAAAGAAAATGCCTGAATACTTAGAGTTCTTGCCTAGCTAATTTTTAACAGCAGTGCATGATTTGAGCCCAGAACCCCAGTGTATCTTTAAAATTCAGAGAGAGCACCTGCCCGAACTTCTCAGATGCAGGCAATATTCAAAAATCTGTTTTCTCCACCTCCTGGTGATGTCACAGCACCCATGTCACTGTTAGACACTGCCATAAACCTACATTCCCCATACAAATATCCAAAAGGATGTGGAAATCTGCAGTCAATAATTTTTTAAAATATGACAGTCTTTCATCAAAGCTTTTCCTTTGATCTTTCTGCTGGGTTCCTGTTTTGCAAGAATGATTTCAGTTTTATCATTTTCACACGAGTGCTGCAAAGTTGTCTCTTCCCTCAGGATCATAAAATTCTTATATGGTTTTTGCTTCAAAAGGAACATTTTGCAATGTCTTGTCACCTGGAATTTGGTAGGAAGCCCTATGTGTTAAGTAAGAACAGGAAACCTTTAATTAGTTTTCCTCACTGGCCAGCTTAATGACAGCCTGCTGCTTCAGTCACACTAACAGAGTTGAGGTCAAAGGTCAAGCCTCCTTACTTGTTAGCTGATATCCTAGGCAGACAATCACATACACATTTATTTATAATACAAATATTATACATATAATAATAAGCCGGAGGCAGAGTGTCACACTCCTCTCCACCTAGACTGAATTTGGAGACTCTATTCCTGCAATGGGATGAGTTCCCCAAAGTCCATCTACAGTTTCATTTGCTGCCCTTGCCCTGTGTGAGACAGTCATGTGTCAAACCCTTGCAAGGCAAGGCTCCATCTTAATAGCCTACCATTCATTTTACCCATTTGTGTCAGCCAAACCAGGGGGTTGTGGTGAGTTTGTACCTCAAAATGCTGTCTGTATAGGTATGGCTCCAGCTTCTTTAGTGTCCACACCATGGCAAGATAGTGTTTTTCCACTATAGAGTAAGCCTGCTCCCTGGGAAGTAACTTTTTACTGAGGTATGTTATGGGGTGATCTTTCTCTTGGTTGGACATCTGACTCAGCACTGCCCCAATATCCACATCTGTGGCGTCAGTGTGGACTACAAAAGGTCTAATATAGCCTGGACTTGCCAATACAGAAGCACTGCACAGTGCCTCTTTTTGTCTTATAAAGGCTTGTTCACAGGCTGGTTCCCAGGCAACGTTATCCTTTGCTTTAACAGGCCAGATAGGGGAATGGCTATGACACTGTAATTTGGTACAAATTTTCAATAGTACCCTGCTGTCCCTAGAAAACTCTGGACCTGCTTCTATGTTTTCAATCTGGATCATGCCCTGAGTGCCTCTATTTTCACTTGGTTAGGACTGAGCTGTCCCTGGTCTACAACGTGTCTAAGATATGCATCTTCAGCCATGGCCACCTGGCACTTCTCGGCTTTTGCAGTGAGTCCAGCCCTCTATATCCTGCCCAGCACTTCCCCAAGGTGGGGCAAGTGTTCCTCCCAGCTGGCACTAAAGATGGCAATGTCATCCAGGTATGTCACAGTGTACTCCTCAGCACCAGTTAACACCTGGTTCACCAACCTTTGGAAAGTGGCAGGGCTGTTCTTCACTCTGAAAGGCATTACTTTAAACTTAAATAACCCTATTGGACAGATGAAAGCCAACCTCTCCCTAGCTCTGGCAGTTAACTTTACATCTCAATACCCTTTTGTCAGGTCAGTAGTTGTAAGGTATGGCACCCCTTCCAACTTGTCCAGGAGTTTATCCATCCATGGCATTGGGTGAGCATCTGACTTCTTGACTGCATTGAGTCCATGGCAATCCATGCAAAAACAAGTAGAGCCATCTATCTTGGGAACAAGGACCACGGGTGATGCCCAGGGGCTGTGGGATTTCTGGATTACCTCTAAAACCAACATTTCTTCCACCTCCCTCCTAATGTCCTGTTTTGACTGCCTCTGACACCTGAAATGCTGTCCACCGTATGGGTGCCTGCATCCCTGTCTCCACATTGTGCATCGCTAATGGGGTTAGTCCAGGTTTGGTACTAAACAGTGGGACAAAGTCTGTTAAAACCTCCCTTACTTCCTGGATCTATTCCAGGGTCAACTGGGGTGACGTTTTAATTTCCTCCACAGAGGACTCCTGCTTGCTTTCTTCTAACAAGTCCAGAAGGGGGTTACCTTTGTCCATCCCCTCCCCAGGACTACACACTGCAAACACCATGTCAGCCCTATTAGCATATGGCTTCATCATGTTGACATGGTACATTTCTTTGTGCATGCCTCTGGTCAGGTAGTTCAATACTGTAGTTTACATCATTTACCTGTCTGACTAGTTTGTATGGTCCTGCCCACTTGACCTGCAGCTTGTCTTTCCTGACTGGGATTAGGACCATGACTTCCAAACCCACAGTGTACGAGCGAGCTATGGCTCTGTGGTCATACCACACCTTTTGCTTTTGTTGGGCAGCTGCCAGGTTGCTTCAGGCTGTTCCCATAAGCTCCTTCAGCTTTTCCCTAAACCTAAGGACATAATCCACTATGGGAGTTCCCTGGGTGGTGTGCTTGCCTTCCCATCCCTCTTGGATCAAGTCTAGGGGCTCATGTACCCTGCAAAAGTCCATACAAGAGTTTGAAAGGGGGAACCCTGTTGACTCTTGGGGAACCTCCTTGTATGCAAATAACAGGTGGGGAAGGTATTTATCCCAGTCCTTCCCAAGCTGTTCAGCAAATGCTTGGAGCATTGAATTAAGGGTACCATTAAATCTTTCCAGAAGCCCATTGGCTTCTGGGTGATAAGGTGCTGTGCATCTCTGCACCCCCTCATACTTCTCCCACAAACATTTCATCAGGTTTGACATGAAGGAACCCCCTCGATTAGTGATAACCTCCTGCAGAAAACCAACACTGGAGAAAATCCATATCAAGGCATCTGCCACTTAGTCTGTCCTCAGTGAGGATAGGGAGACTGCCTCTGGGTACCAGGTGGCATAATCCACCACAGTCAGGATAAACCTTTTCCCAGAGGAGCAGGGGATATTTAGAGGCCCCACAATATCCATTCCCACCCTCTGGAATGGCTCCTCCACTATGAGTAAAGGAATTAGGGTGGCTTGGGTTTTCTTACCCACCTTCCCTATTTCTCGGCATTGGTGACAAGGCCGGCAATACTCCTTCACCTGATTGGTGAAGTTGGACCAATAGAAATTTTGGGCAAACCGCTGCATAGTGTGCACTATTCCCAGATGAACAGACATAGAAATATTGTGTGCAATCTTGAGCAACTGCTCACAGTACCCCTGGGGAATGACAAGCTGTCTGCCTATCACCCCTTCCTCTGTGCTTACATTCTGTGTATACAGCAGTCTATTATCCCAATAAACATTATGTTTCTCATCACATCCCTGTGCTTCATCAGAGTCTGCCCAAACCCTCAGCTTTCCTAAACTAGGGTCACTTTTCTGAGCAGCTGCAAACATAGAAACATAGACTTTGAACACTTGGCACATCTAGTCTGCCCATTTCCCTACCTACAGAATAGGCCACGGATCCTAGTTAACCAACAGCCTATTTCTTCCTACCCCCCCACAAGAATTGCCTTATGTCTGTCATATGCATTCTTGAATTCTCCCACAGTTTTAGACCCCACAACCTCCTCAGGAAGGCTGTTCCATGCATCAACTACCCTCTCTGTGAAATAATACTTCCTCACTTTGCCCCTGAACTGCCCTCCTTCTATCTTTAAATTGTGTCCCCTTGTTCTTGCACGTCTCTTTTTCTGAAAGATGCTACCCTCTTGGACTTTGTTGATTCCACTGAGGTACTTAAAAGTTTCTATCATGTCTCCCCTCTCCCTTCTTTCTTCAAGGGTATACATATTAAGCTCCTTTAGTCTCTCCTCATATGGCTTCTCTTGCAGACCCTGCACCATTTTAGTTGCCCTCCTCTGGACTACCTCTATTCTGTCTATGTCCTTGCGGAGATGGGGTCTACAGAACTGGACATATTACTCCAGATGGGGTCTCACCAACTGTCTATACAGAGGGATAACAACTTCCTGTTTTCTGCTGCTGATGCCTCTCCCTATACATCCCAGTATACCCCCAGCCCTCCCTACTGCCTTCTCACATTGCTTGCTAACCTTAAGGTCATCTGATATGATTACCCCCAGGTCCCTTTCCTTTTTAGTTGTTGTTACTACCTCCCCACCATTGTGTATTCTTCCCCTGGGTTCTTGTTTCCCAGGTGAATTATTTCGCACTTCTTTGCATTGAAGCCTAGCTGCCATACTTCTGACCATTCCTCCAACCTTGTCAAGTCCCTTTTCATCCTTTCCACTTCTCCTTGTGTATCAACCCTGTTGCAGATCTTTGTGTCATCTGCAAAAAGGCATACTTTTCCTTCCAGTCCCTCTGCAATGTCAAACTCCTTACATATTTCCAAGACATGGGACAGATCCCCTTCAGTTTCTAGACTAGGGACCCTAGCTCTAGTGTCAGGGCAGGGATACCCATCCCTAACCCTCTGATTATGGGTCACACCTACCTCCTTGGAATAATGCTCCATAGCTGTTCTGTTAACTATTACCTGTGGAACTTCTACCTCTCTGTTACTATTCTCCATATCAGGATACACAGACCTGACTCTGGGGAACCATACTCTTACTGTTTTCCACAGGGGCTTCTTTTTGGGACCAGAGAACTACAATTTTCTTTTGCCACTTGGTTGAGGATGTCAGGAGGTCTAAACCTCACTTTCAGGTTTTTGGCAATATTGGGAATGTACGTAATACAGACACGTTGCATAAGAGTAATAAACTTGTTTATTACTACCAAAAAGGATAAAATCACAGTTGCCCTAAGCAGTTCTTACCAATACGAACCGGGAGCCAGTGCTAAGCGTTCTCTATACCTCGAGATTTCTTTGTGTCTTTTGGGATCTCCGAGGTACAAGACTTGTGTATCACATTATATACCTATGATAATTAATATGGCTACTGTAAGATAGAAACATTTCTAGTTACAGAGATGAGTCCCATTGGCTAAATTAGAGGAGGCTCCATGGTTCAAGATAACATTATACAATTCTGTAGTAGTCATCAGTTTGTGAAACAAAAGAGTTTTTATACAGAGTCTTATATAACTTAGTGTAGTAGTACAAATCACCAAAAGGTGGCAATGCTGACTTATATATCATAATTGTTTCAAGGACACAGGTGTCCTGGCATCTTACAAGTAAGAAATACACAGAAAATATGTAGAAGGATATAAATGTATTAGCAAGCAAAGTGTATTACAACAATATGCGTACATATCCTGACATCTACTCTTATACGGTAGATGTCCTTAGCCCTATATGTTAGTAAAACATATACCTAAGCACTAGCTGTCTACAGTGTACCTCTGAGGGTACCACTAAGGGTGCAGGGACCTCATGTAACATTCCCCCCCCTTGTTGCCTCCAAGGCATCACAGGCAAATCTAGGGAAAGGTCAGGGAGCAGTGGTCATTTACAAACCCGACATGCAAGCTTTGTAAAGGAACTCAAGCTGCTCACAGTGTTGGTGCAGTGTACACCGTAGGCAGCATGGCATGATAATTAAGACAAATATGAAAAATGCTTGTATAATCACAAAACCTTTAAAGGTAATGTCTAACCAGGTGTTAGTCAATGCATCATTCATGTTACCATCATTAATAAATGAAAGAATAGCATTATTGGCCTTGGTTATACTATTGCTGATGTGGATGAGGAGCGTGTCCTTCCTGTCTAAAAGTGGTTTTAATGTAAGTGTAAGTGGGTCTGTGTGTATATTCACACACGGCTGTGTGGTAGATCTAGCTAACATGCTACTGATACAGATTTAGGGTCAATATCACACCATTTTGATCCCTGATTCACACGTTGTGGCAACAAATTCTGCTAACAACAAAGAGTACGAAGTCAAAGACTTGTTCAAGGTCCACATGCTTTTTGTGAAGCTTCTCCCCATTTTGCAGTGACATTTGGAAGCATTTGCACTCAACAAACATGACTGTGGCAGAATGCACACCATTATCAAAGTGCCAGGCCCAGCACATGAGATGCAAAGGCAGGACCCTTTTCCAACTGAGGCCTTGCCTTCTCTCAGAGAAAAAATCAGGTCACTTCTCAAGTGAGGAGTAATCAGAACTTGTGTTTCTACTGCTAAATCACCAGTGTAGCCCATGAAAAAACCTACTGGCACCTGGAGACTTACTATTGACTACAGGAAGCTGAATCAGGTCACCCCCAGTTGTTCTCCAACTGTGGCATCAGCCCCTTATGTGCTATTGCTTTTGATCCCTGACCTAAAATGGTTCAGTGCCCTGGATATCTCCAGTGGTTTCTGGTCATTACCACTGGCCCTCAAGGGTCAATATAAGTTTGCCTTCACCTTTGAAGGAAGACAGTACACGTGGACCTGCTTACCACAGGGATTCCATAATAGCCCATCCCTGTTTAATCTGCATATGATGGATGCCCTTTAGGGTTTCTGTACTCCCCAATGTCTCTTGCAGTATGTGGATGACCTGTTGCTGGCAACTGCCATGCAGGAACAACACCTAGATCTCTTGGATGAACTACTGACTCTCATTCAGAGAGCAGGCCTGAAATGCAATCCAGCAAAAGCACAACTATGTCAGAAAGAAGTACTCTTTCTGGGTCTAAAAATAACTGACCAAGGTCGAAGTCCTACCTGGAGGAAGATACACAGATTGCAAGATTCACCACTGCCCACCAACATGGCAACTCTTCAAAGGTTTCTCGGTATGGTAAATTATTCTAGGGATTTTATCTGTGATTTTGCTCAGAAAACTGCTCCTCTGTATGAGCCACTAAAAAAAGGACATCCCATGGACTTGGTGCCCTATACATACCCAGGCTGTGACATCACTGAAGCCTTGACCTTTGCCCCAGCTCTGGTTAACCCCAATCCAGCACTATCATTCCATCTGGAAAAAGGATATGGAAATCTGCAGTTAGCAATTTTTAAAATATGACAGCTTCTTTCATCAAAGCCTTTCCTTTGATCTTTCTGCTGGTTTCCTGTTTTGCAAGAATGATTTCAGTTTTATCATTTTCATATGAGTCTGCTACAAAGTTGTCTCTTCCCTCAGGGTCTTAAAATTCATATATAGTTTTTGCTTCAAAAGGAACATGTTATGATGTCTTATCACCTGGCATTTGGCAGGAAGCACTTTGTGTTAAGACAGAACAGGAAACCTTTAATTAGTTTTCCCCACTGGCCTGCTTTATGACAGCCTGCTGTTTCAGTCACACTGACATCTTTGAGGTCAAAGGTCAAGCCTCCTTACTTGTTGGCTGATGTCCTAGGCAGACAATCGCATACACATTTATTCATAATACAAATATTATACACATAATAAGAAGCAGGTGGCACGGCATCACACATAATATAATCTCAGTCTTAGATACACAAAATTGAGATGTGTCTCCAGTCTAGTCTGACATTAGTAACATACATGGAAATGAGAGACAAGTAATGAGTAGTTTTGTAGCACAGAGGGGGGAACCATGGGCATGAAATGTCATTGTTACTGGACAATTGCCCTATACCAATCAACTACCCCATCATAATAAAGCAGTTTATGACAAAGTGTCATCGATCCAGCAGTGGTCAATAAACACACTGACAGAGTTTGATAAATAACCAACATGGCTGCCAGGTGATGCACATTATCTTACACTGATATTTTATTTGGATCAGGTTCAGAGAAAACAATGAGGTGGTGATAGGAAACTTGATGTAGATAATACTTTGCTTTCATTTGTGGCCATTGATGAGTAATGTAAAAATATTAGGACAGTTACATTGGTAATCACTTCTGCAGCCACTTCCTATGATTGTAAAGATGTAATAGAAATTAGTGACAGGCTACAGGATGGGCAGATTACACTAGGGGGCTGAGTAGCAGATTTTTAATTATTGCAGCCAAGTGTGGAAAACACATTTTACTTGCATGCACTACATAGAGAATAATCTATGGGCAACCATACACAACCATTCTGTGTTTCCATCGAGAGGTTGTGATGACTGCTTATGGACCTCGAGAGTTAAGCTCAAGAGGTCCATGCTGTCATCTCAACTCCAGGATGGAAACACATGCCGAGTTGTGTGTGGCTGGCCACATTTTATTTTTTATAGTATATGTTTTTTTTTACACTAGAGTGACAGACCCCCACCGAAGTGAAAACAAAAAATCTTGCTATTTCTTTGTTCTACTCACGTATTAAAATCACATTTCCAGACTTTTGAAAAGTAAAAGGTATGGCTTTTGGCACTGGGTGATCAGTAAATAGCTAGGTGTAGAATAAATGAGAAATTTAATATTGTATGACCTTTGAAATGTGCATAACTGTTCAGAATGTGCATAACAATGCATTAGAGTGCACATAACAGTTTAGAATGTTCTTAACAAGGATTTTGAGCAGGCTGATTTTTATACATATCAAAGGGTAACCATATACTTTAAAACTGTTGAAAACAACTAAATGTAATGTGCCATTCTGTTATGTATAGTACATCACAATCATAATGGGAGTTATTGGGGGCACAACATTTTGAGTTCTCCAGAAGCATGGTGGTATGACAGCAATGCTCCATATTAGTCAGCAGATCACTGGTCACAAACAGAGTATTGCAATAAATCTCTGAGCCACCATTTGAAGAGAGAAATAGTCATGGAGGTGCAAAGTATCAGTGTGGAAAAAATAATACAATTGTGAGACACATTAGTTGAAGAGGAAACCATACCTTGCATTCTAGCACCATATGAAAAACAATGCACAATGACATACTTTGATCTGATGCTTGATAAACATGAGCAGTGGTCAAGATCAAGATGTAGTAGTGTGTGTCTGCAGGGCTGTTTGGGCCACCAGATAGTAAAGAGATGGATTGTAGTACAGTGCATTAGACAATCCAGAGCATGCGCTGAATTGTCTTGCAGTCAGTAACATTAACTGTTCTAATAATAAACTCCATATGTGTGATGTATGTAAGGCTTAAGACATGATCAGGTTTGGTTTATGGGCTCATAAGAGCATGCCCCAGGTGCATAAATAGGCACCAGCCCATAAATCACACCTTGAAGTGTCTTATTCTGCTTATAAAATGGATCCTACAAGTAAACATGTGTAAAACAACTAAACAAACACAAAAAAATTCCTAATAAATGTATAAAAAAGAAGTTTTTATATCTGATATACTAAAAATAATCCCCTTATTAGTTTCTAAATTGTGTTGTGAGCAACAGATGGCACCCTCCCCACACACACAGATACTGGTCAGGTTATCATACACACACACACATGCACATGCACATACACATGTACATGCACACACTCTTTATCAGCAAAGGGTTTATTTACATTAGACCTCCCCACACCTACATTCCCATAGAGGGTGTCTTTCAGATCAAGTAATACCCATAAAGGCCATTGGACTGAGAGTGAGGGGTACAGGTAACTGGTCCAGTTACCCCCCCCCACACACACACGCAGTACTTATCAGCACATGTTTTATTTGCATTAGACCCCCTCACACATACATTTTCATAGAGGGTGTCTTACATTCCCAGGAATGCTCAGAGTGGCTGTTAAATTGGGAGCGAGCAGCTGAGTTCATTGAGAGCGAGCGTGTCCCTCACCAGCCCCCACATTTAGCACTTTCCTAACTGTGGTTTGCAGTGTCAGGCCACTAGCTCTGCTATGACATGGAAAAATGGAGGCTTCATTTTTAAAATTGTCTACTTAGCTGTCTTTGAATTCATGCTTAATCGAGCTGGTGGAGGAGGAGTAGCAAGTTTCGGCAGTGATTTTAAAGCCACCTCCTGGCAGCACGTATGGCATTCGGTGGATCATGGGACAGTAGAGTACCGGGAAAAAAATTTCCTGCCAGTTGCAGTTTGAATAGTTTCTATTGCAGTGTGTCCTGAGTGGCTGAAGAGGTACCGGTTGGCAGAATATGTGCTAATAAGGACATGGCCAAAGGTACCTCTCAGTTAATCAGAACTTAGAAAACTCCAGACCCATTTTATTATTGCTTTTATAACAGCATTTATTTGGAATTGCACACATCAACTTGCTACAAATATACTTTTGTTTTGGGCTTCTCCATATCTGAGCCAAGGCTGACAAGGACAGTCCCAATGTCAGTACAAACACGTACTCATCTGGTGGTGGATGAGATGATGTACCCCTGGATCTGTTACACATACTACTAGGGCTGCTGTGCAAACTCCCTTTTGCATGGCTTGCACCTCAGGTGCTCTGCCATTCTTATACTCAAAAGGATACATTTTCAAGCTGTGGATAGGGGACAGACAAATGTTTCGATTCTAGCCCATTCTTCCAGGTGAACTGAAGATGTGCAGTGACTCAGTTAGGCATGAAGAGGCAGCAGAATTATCCGATGGGCTGCCACTAGCTACATTTACAGATCTGGGGGTCAACAATGCAAGCACTGTTTTACCACTGTTGGAAACCTGCCTTTGGCTACCGATGTTTATACATAGACTTATTTCCCTTTCACTTAGCCCCTTTGATCAGTAGCTTAGCTACTGAACCAGACCTCAAAATTCCAACCAAAACCGTGTTGATTGGTCATTGTTTTATCTTGTTTTATTGGCACATGTGTTTCTTGTTTTGTTTGCAATGTTATGCACTGAGATTTGTAACTGGCTGTCAGAGAATGCCCCCAGCAACCTGCCTCTTGGTCTCCAAGTACAGACAGTGTCCCAGTACATATTCTTTGTAACACACTGTCCTCGCCTTGCCGTCTTGCCATCTGACAACTGATCAATGAAAAACCAGAGTAAGTAGCCCTGCATGACTATTAAAACATCTGATGACAGAACAAGGAAGTAACATTTATGATACCACCAACAACACTGTGAGTTTACAGAGGGGAAATCAGCCAGTGCCAGAGTCCGTTGCTGCTTCTTCATTGAAATCATGAGTGCACCCCTATGGTTATGTGTTTTTGTTTTTTGGGGTTGGGAAATTCATAGAGCTCCTCACAAGGGACAATAGGGACAATGAAAGAATTAATAGTAGCCTGTTAGCTGTATCTGACCTACCTCAGGTGTTACACCGGATGATTGGGGTGGAGTACAAAAATGGACAATGAGCAGAAACAGGCATGTCGAGGAGTAATAGACTATTATTAGTCCTTGTTTTTTCTTGTTTTGTTCACTGACCAGGTGACACTTGCGAAAATCTGTGCCACAGAAAATAAGTTTAAGGTTGAAACATATTTCTAAACACCACTGTATTTAACAATATTTAAAAGGTTACATTTATCATTTTTACATTCGCTTGCACACTTGCACAAGGAACGTCTTGTGCTAGTAGCACATTTCAGAGGTTTGTCTGTGTTGGCAAATGCAGGGCACACTTTACTAGGTGTGTCCTTCATTCATCAATTAGCCAGCATGCTAGCACTGATACACAGATTATGTAAAGTGGACACAACTTGTAGAAAAAGAGCCGTTGCAATCAAAGACAAGCTTGTCATGCAGCAGCACAATGACACAGCTCCTGACGTGCCTTTCCTTGTGAAACATTTCAATAAACATGGCAGAAGCTGCTGCCACAAAGTCCCAAAGGAAACTGACAGGGGTGCAAGTCTTATGTCGGCATGTCCGGTCCACCCCCCCCCACATTGTGTGGAACACTAGAAGCCCACCCCAGTGTGCTGCCAGTGACAGTAAGCCAACCAATAATAAAAAAAATTATCCCACAAGGTAAGGTGTTTTTTTTTACCTGAAACAAGAACACGGTCCCTCATTGTCCGTGGTGCCCCCTTCCCCAATCTGCACCAACCCTCTGAGCACCCCAACTCCCCATACCCCCCATCCCATACTTACCTCTACAGATCAGCGCTGTGATCTTTGGTGGAGCGGAAACACATCTGCACTCTTCAAAGCTGACTGCGAACTGAAGAAATGCCGGTATGCTGTATAATGCATTTCCGATTAAGAATTATACTTTGGTAAGGTCTTCCAGATAATGAGTGAATGAATAATAATGAAAACAATGAATGGTGGTGATGAATCACTTGAATTGATCAATATCAATATTTATCAGAACAATATATAGAATAACAGTCACCCTCAAGGTTTATGTAGCATCCCACACCGATGGTGTGCATTAAATTCTCATATTCACACTTAGTCATTTTTTATTTTATATAATTTGCTGATGAGAAATGTTTTTCCAGTGAGTGCTGTGACCCACAGAGAGAGAGAGAGAGACAGACAGACACATACACTCTCTCTCTCTCTTTCAGTCCCCTCCCCCCACACACACACGTATCGGTCTACTTTTTTGGGGCATACTTCAGCAGCATATACACAAAAACTCAAAATGTAGCAGGTAGTTACAGCTTCCTAGCTCCCACTTCAGATTCCACAGCTGTGCAGCAGTCCACACCAAGTCATGTCCTTCTCCCTTTTGCCCCTTAGCGAACAACAGCACAGCGGCCTCCAGCTCCCTCAGGTCCCACAAATTCCTTTTTTTGATTAGTGAAGTTGACATTGGGATCATGCTTGTGCTTACCTCTTGGTGTGGGCAAGCAGCAAGGGACCGCTCACGCTGGCAGCACTTGGCTCGTGAACTGGCGAATGGAGAAACAGCCCGATACT
Source organism: Neoceratodus forsteri (assembly GCA_016271365.2). Classification (NCBI taxonomy): domain Eukaryota; kingdom Metazoa; phylum Chordata; order Ceratodontiformes; family Ceratodontidae; genus Neoceratodus; species Neoceratodus forsteri. The sequence continues at coordinate 266,520,190 of JADMNL010000026.1, forward strand.
TTTTTTTTTTTTACATTTAATGGTAGGATGACTGGTAGGATAAACCAGATAGCTAAAAAAAAACATTATGGGAAGGCGAGGGATTTGTTGTGGCAGCTCCTCCATAATACAGATATGGAACCACCATGTTTCTTGAAATTGTTTAGCCCACCCACACAGAGAACGAGTGCCAGTGAGGGAAGCTCACTTTTGACAGACACAGCGCATGAATGCCATAATAACCAACTAGTTATTACAGCAAATATTAACCAGTGGCATCCATTCCAAAAATTGCTCACCAGTAATTATAGTTTCGTAATGCTTGTCTTCTTCCATTTGAAGGCTTTCTCATGTACTAGCAGTGTTTTCCTATACTCTACATGTGGCAACATGGCTCAAAATAGGGATCTTGTCTTTGCCTTACTATCAATACACATGTGTTAGGGTGTACACCAAAATAGGGAGGGCAGCAATCAGCTACTCTCTAGCCATAGCATGGAACACCCTACAAAAATCCCTAAAACTGTCCATTATCATTCCATTTACATCCTTCAAGTAGCACTGTACAGCCTTCTTCACAGAGAAATGCAGTTGCTACTGCTAGAGATAGAATAGTCATCCCACAAAACCATATTCCAATCACATATGGCATATTCCTTCCAGCCAGACACCGCCAGTATATGGCACCCAATATTCCCTTCACCATCCTTGTACTCATTATGTGAGTGACTGTCATGGCCCTCATTGTGATATATATATATATATTGTACATATTGTAGATGTTAGTTTAACTTTCTCTTGCCAAGCTTTAACATGTGAATTCCCTGTATATTATTGTGTTATAAATAACATTTTCTTGTTTCTGTATGTATAACTGTCTCATAAGTATGTGATGTAATTGCTGTGCACCAACTCGAACCTTGACCTTATCAGGTCCATCTTGTAAATGAGCCTTGCTCAATGATGATCACCTGAATAAATAAAGATTTGATTGATTGATTGATTGACTGATGTGTTGAACAGTTCAGTTGGTAGCATGTCGACCCCGAGCTAAAAAAGTGATGGGTTCTAATACCACACAGGATTCAGGTTCATATCTCAAACACTTGCACTGCATTGAGGTGCCGGGGTGCAGTATAGCCGGGTGCATTTTACTTTGGATGGAAAATTAAACAGTGGGCTCATCTGTCCATCTTTGGAGACTCACTGGTGAGCCTCCACTTAGAAGGCAAATCACTCACTGCTTCACAAGAGGACAACTTCCTGTTATCCTGGCCACCATTGCCAATCCCAAGGAAAATAGCTCAGGTTGTTGAATGTCTATGGCTGTGTGTGGTCCTGAGGGGAATAGTTGCTGTTAAGTGTACAAAGTCCCCTACAGTCTCTGTCATTACTTGTATAAAGCTTCATGATATGTGTACAAAAACCTTTATATAACAGCATATCTAACTGTCTGTCTGTCTGTCTATCATATCTGCAGTCAAATTGGGATATAATTTTAAAACATAGAAAGGAAATATAATGATACTCACTTCATGGACTTACAGAGAACTGAACATTTCACTTCACTGAATTAAATCACATAATATAATACCCTGGAATAAAAGAGACTAGACAATACCATGGGATATTGGCTCATGTTAAAATGTACCAGTTACAGAAATCTGTGAGTACATTCACTCAGAACACCTTGAACTTCCTGTTTTGATTACAAATACAAGAAAGCGCATTACATGTGAAAGAACTTAATCAACAATAAAGGAAATATTGTAAGTAGTTCTCCAAACAAGCATTAATACATGCCACTCTGAGAAGGTATATTGTATTCCTTGCAATACTAATAAGCATTTTTATTTCAACTGAGGAGTTAGAAACTTCCTTTTCTCGAGTCAAGTATTAAATTCAATTTGAGTTAGTAAATGTGATATTTACGGATGATATGGGTTCTATAACTTTATCGAGAACTAATTGGACCCACATGTTTAAACATGCATCCTGAATGGCTAAAACCAGCAGTCCCGACTTTGATCTCCAGCTGTTAAGAGAGACAGGGAGAAGATGAAGAGAAGATGGGATTGAGAGAGAGAGAGAGAGAGAGGAGAAAGAGACAGAGAGGCAGAGAGGGAGAGAGAAAGACAGAGAATAGGGAGTGGGAGAGAGAGAGAGAGAGAGACTGTGGGGGGAAGAAAGAAAAGGGAAAGAGGGACCATACCTCTCAGCTTTCCCTGATTTTCAGGGATGTCCCTGATTTTGTCTCACAATGTTCCTGTCCCTCCTAAAATTTGTGTTTCTGTGACTGTACAGTGGGTATACCGTATGCTCACAATAGTGTCAAACAGAGTTACAGACTTGTTCTTCTGCAGGCAAAGTATTTTACACCAATAATCTTATGCTGCCTGCTTCAGGGAATAGAACCAATTGTTAAACCATGACACTGACTTTTTATACCATATCCAAGTGGCAAACACCACTGCAGATACCTGCAAGTGAATGTTTAGCATTGAAAAATGTTTGTTTTTATAGGGCACATGAGTGTTTTGGGTCGATACTGAAGAGACCCAGCCGTACCAGCAAATTACGCATAGCTTGAACGAATTATATTATTACAGATGTGAGTAATTGGCAGTTTAATGAGGGTTTTTTTTTCCCCAATCCCAGAGACAGTTTTGGCAAGAGGCAGAGGGGTACAAGAATTAGCAGTTTAAGGGGGGGAGGAGCTCCGTGCAGCTGGCTACACCAATGCAGCAGTCAAAGACTGCCAAAACACCAGGAAAAGAAAGTGAAAAAGTATGAGAGCATGGATTGTTTCTATGCAGAAGTGACTTTTTGTCACCTCAACAAGCTGTCCACTCAGAAAGAATGTGGGAGTCATTTTTCAAAGCAATAGATCTGCAGGGCTCCACCCACTGCAACCCTGAAATTGCCTGCTAGGCTGACCTAGTGGCACTATTGTCTTACCTCCTGCCATGCCATCCACCCGAGTTCAGGAATGAACTCAGGTCACTCAGGGGCTGGCCAGGAGAAGGAAGAATGAGCATCTGTAAGACTACTCTCCTCATTTGGGGAGGTGGATTTTGTGAAGTGCTGTTCAAGTGCTAGCCAGCAGCAGCTGGGTGGCAGCACATGCAATGCCACCAGGAGAGGGCAGGGACCCCATATTCAGGATGCCAGGGAGCATCTCTGCAGAGGTGAAGCTCAGATATCGTGCTCATTGCATGTTCATGGGCCCAGGGTGAAAACTGGTGGAAAACACCATTGGCTGCAGGATGAAGACTGACTTCTCGCAGGATCTGCACTGGCGACTGGACACCTCCATAGTCCTGTGGCAGAGGACGATGGTGGGAAGGTCAGTCCAGGGGAAGCTGGGTGATGGGACTGAAGCATGGTCAGTCAGACTGGGGTAGCTGGGGCGAACAGCTAATAAAATGTATATAGAAAAAAATGCCTGCTGGCAAAATCCCAAAATTTAAAGAAATATCTCAACAACTAGTTTATGGGTTAAGCAATAGAAAGTAATTTGTTGCTATATCAGTTTACCTATTGTGATTCATTTTGAAATTTTTATTAACATTGTTAGTATTTTAAAAGATATTTCATGATTTGTGTTTGCGATTTTCACTTCAGTTCACTTGTTTGAATCCCTCCTTGAATCATTGGTGACTGAAGAATTAGCCAAGTTACCAACAGAAGGCAGCATTATGCTACTTTGGCTGGACCAGCATTTAAGGGAGGAGATAACCACTCTGGCTCCACCTCCGATGAAGACTTTGGTCAAAGTGCTGTGGTGTCGGAGTGGTGGCTGCTGATGCACACTGTCTTCTCTCTGTATTTGGATTCTTTAAAATAAAAGGTATAGCCAACTTTTCAAAGAACAACATTTCAGGCTGTTTGTCTATGTCTCCAAGTACATAGCTTTGAGTGCTAGTTTCCTTTTGGATTGTTTGGATGTAGGAGAGGATAGCTACCCCTTTCCCAAGCACTGAGCTGGCTTTAACTGCTGTGCACACAGGTTTAAGGACTGGTTTAATGTTCGCTAGTAGGAATTTGTTGGATAAATTACTGTGCATAAAGGTTGATGAATCAAGTGGGTCTGATGATACTAACACGAGGGTGATAAAAGAATTGGCAGAATATTAACAGAGACATTAATTAATGGTATCCAGTGAAAACAGAGACTGAGATTGAGTGACTCAGATTTGAGCAATTCAGTCTCAGCACCTGTAGGGTGAGCAACCCTGAAAGGATAGCGACAGGGAAGGGCAGGGTGAAGAAAAAAGTGACAGGCATACTGGAAGAGGAGGAAAGGTATGTGAGGGGTGGTAAGGTGGGAAGCTACTGAACTGGCAGCGTGGTGTGGTTGCGAAGGTGGTTGGCTGCAGTGGGGAGGGTGCAGAGTTCAGGGCTGGGGAGGAGTACAATATTTTGTGTTTCTTGGAGCAGATGTTAATTTTCTTTTTTGGCAGTTCCCCTCCTCCCCGACATGCACCCCTCCCTGGAGTTTGTTATCATTAGTGAGAGGGGTAAGGGAGGCAAACCCCCAGCACAAATACTAAAAGTGAGTTGCCTCACTGTAATTGTTTATTTTCCATTTTTATTTTTGACAATGTACACTTGCCATAATGGTGATCATGGTTTTGTTATCACTGTTATCACACAGAACCTTAATTAGTCTATAGAACCTTAATTAATCTATATGCAACTTCCATAGAGACATGAGAAGTGCCTAGGGGCTGGAGACACACCACAGTGGTACTGTTATTTAAGCAAGGGGATGTGAGAAAATTAAACTACAGCCCAGTCATCCTGACTGCTAACCTTTGTAAGATCATAGATCCCTTTATAAGGGAACAAGTCATAGACAAACTGAATGATCTGAAGTACAGGGATAAAGTAAAGCATTGCTTCAAAAGGGACGCTCATGTGTAGTAAATTTATTGGCCTTTTACAAGTCAGTTATTCAACATTTGGATATGGGTTACCAGTGGATGTTGTTTTCTTAGACTTAGCCAAGCATTTGATAAGATATCACATGAGAACTTGATTTACAAACTCAACGACATAGAGCATAATGTATGGTTCACCATCTACAACAAATGTATGTAGCCATCGAGAGGTTGTCATGGTGACCATTTAAACCTTGAGAGCGAAGCTTGAGAGGCTTTTGGTCACCATGGCTTCCTCAAGATGGCAACTCATGCTTGTTGTGAATAATGGACCATACATTGTCTTTTATAGTGTGTGGTTCCCAAACACACAGGAACATGAGTAAATTCTCAACTATGTCCTTACTTTGTGTTTTTTTTCTTAGTGCAGCTCTCTTCCAGGTGCCCCTCTCACTGCCATGGCCATTTCATGAGGACCGGAGGTTTGCAGAATGTGCATGAGTGACAATGTTACATGTTGTTGTGCTGCAGTAGCTACGTAGCTAGTGCAGCACAACATTGTTCTCAGGATGAATTTCCACCCAGAACTACATTCCACCATACAATATATAGGGATTAATAAGAAGCTAGTGAACTGGATAACTGGAACAGAACAAACAACAAAGTCCCAGAACAGTTTGTCACATTTGGTACCCAAAATATCAAAAGTAAAAAGAAGCTGGTGCTCCAGAGCTATGTGCAATCAAGATATATTTAAACAAAGTGCAGTAGTGCAATAAATATTTAAGATACCCCACAAACCGAAACACCACTAACCACAAAAATGACTGCTCCCAATATGTATTCAATGTTGCATCTTCCTCAGGGGTGGAGCTACCATACAACAAGCAATCTTAAATAGCAGGATTTCTTGAGGCACATTTGTGGAATATCAGGAACCGTCCTTTGATGGTTCACCTCATTCCTCACTGAGAGATCACAAAGAGCTGTGTCCAGGGTTTTTTTTCTTGAGCCCAACGTCTTTGTTGTGAGGGGTGCCTCAGGGTTCACTGCTGTCTCCCATATTATTTGCAGTGTATATGCTGCCCCTCGGAGACATTATAAGATGGTATGGGCTGAGGTTTCGCTGCTCTGCAGATGATACCTAGCTATACCTGACTTTTGCACCCAACCAGGATGGAGCTCTCTCTGTGTTTAACAACTGTCTGAAAGAAATCCAGGAATGGATGGATTCTAGTTGGTTGAAGTTGAACTCAGAAAAGACAGAGGTACTGGTTGTTGACCCGGGTCACCATTTAGAGGGGTTGTCTGTTGGTACACCCTCAGGAATTTTTCTTGGCGGCATTTCACTCCCGACCTCTAAATGGGTGTGTAACCTGGGGGTATTCTTAGATGACAGGCTGACACTGCAGTCACAAGTGCCAGCAGTCATCAAGACTTCCTTTTACCATCTTAGGAATATTGCCAGAGTTAGGCACCTTTTTCCATCTGATGCCCTGCCAACATTGGTCCACACATTTGTGTCCTCATGTCTGAACTATTGCAACACCCTGTACTTTGGGCTTTCAGGGATTGAAATCTGTCACCTGCAGCTTGTGCAGAATGCAGTGGCCCGAGTTCTGACTGGGTCAGGTAGGTCCTGTCATATTAACCCGGTGCTGCATGAACTGCACTAGCTGCCTATAATGTGGCAGATCACCTTTAAAGTCAGTTTACTGACTTTTAAAACCCTTCATGGCCATGGTCCATCCTATCTGAAAGAACTTCTGGTTTCTCACTGCCCTGGCCAATCACTCCCCTCAGCTGATGAGGGGTTGCTAGAGATTCCAAGAGTGAATCTAAATCATCAGGGAGTAGAGCATTTTTTTTCGCTGCGCCAGCTCTTTGGAATTCTCTGCCCTGTCAGTTATGGGAGTGCACCACCTTGGAGGAATTCAAGAGAGGTTTGAAAACCCATTTCTGGCAAATGGTCTTTTGGAAAAATTGACTGTTCCAAAGTTGTTGATTGTATTATGGTTTTTATTTGTGTTTGATACTGGATTTTTATGTTTGATTTGTACTGTTTTAACTTGTACAGTGCTTTGAAAATTGAAAGGCGCTTTATAAATAAAACTATTATTATTCTCATAAATATGTATAACATTAGTTTGAACTGACCAATCAGGCACAAATGAATGCACTACTTAAAGAACAGCTCAGTTTCTTGTTGGTTCAATAAAATGTATAAAATCACATTCTTTGTTCAATGTGGCATTGGAAAATCTAAAAATGAGATTGGCTGAAACATGTTACATGACTGTGCTTAAACAGAACTGTATGGGAAGGGGTGTGCCATGGGTTTTTATTTATTATACATGTGAGGTGCCTGATATCCATAAACCCTGGAAATGAAGCTCAAGAGGCTTCTGAAGATATTACACACCGATGATGTGTAAAATATTTTACATTTATATATATTTTCACTTTCACTGATTAAATTGACTTATATTAAGAATGGATCAAGGTGGAAAATAGTTACAAACCCAGGAAATGAAAGCTATTAAAGTAAGCCTTTTTAACTGTAAAACTCTGGCATGAGGAACATTTTGTTTGGTAAGATTGCATTTTTGAGCAATATGTTGTATTCAAAACTGTCAAAATGTTATAGCACATGAATGACAATAAACAGAACTCTAAGAGTAATATCACTCATGTATTATAACTTTTTACATAATACACAAGTGATGATACTCATGCTGTATAGTGATTTGAAAGTGTGCAAACTCAGGGTAATATAGTGACCAGTATTTATGTAAGTGATAAGACATGGCAGGGTATCACAGCATGTGGGAATAAACTTCAGACAAGGCACATTTACAGGTTTAAAACATACCGTGGGATGATATTTATTTTTTAAAAGTTTGAAAAATAATAAATGAGAACAAAAAAATTATGAAGAAAATCACTATTTAACATCAGTAGTTTCTGCCATATTACAGTCATGGATCTTAGAACTCCTAAGACCCTTCTCATCTGTATTCAACAGCTTGTCTGCCCCTGTTCTCCTCTCTCAGGACTGAGCCCCACTGAACTAAACTCCGTGAAGAAGTTTTTATACCCTTTTGGTGGGGTCACCTGAGTGAGCCCTTTCCTATTTACATTTCTGGACATGCTGTTTGAGGTCCAAACATGTTTAAAAACCAAGGGGGGTTGTTTCAAGGGATTTCCTGGTTCAGTTAAAGGTAAAGTGTATATCTCCACATATATTGACTCTCTGTATCTATAATCCACAGTGACTAAGCACTTTTATAAAGTATACCACATTCTCATATATAGAACTTTATACAGTAACAGACATGTAGTGTGAATTTCTGAAAATACCTTAAGGATTTCTTATAACTGTACTAATCATGAAGTTATTATTGTTTTATATGACTTCTGAATCCTTTTTCTTTAAAAAGACTTTATTAACTGTAAGTATTCTTATTTAAAATAGACTTCATGTTGTTTTGAACACAAAATGAACTTATACACTATACACAACACCTCTCCAGGTGTTTGGCATCATTCCAGGGACTGGATGAATGGAAAAGGAAAAAGAATGAAAAGAGAGAACTAGGAGGAAGTTTAGAAAGGATAGTAAACAGCTTCATTAGGTGGCCAAAGTAGGTGTGTGTGTGTGGGGGGACAAAAGAAAAGAAAAAGCATTAACTGTTGCTAGGAAATAAAAGAGATTTAAAAGTGGTCCATCAGTCACAACTGAGAGTGTAGACTAACTCTGCCACACAGGGTGTGCATTATGGTGATATAATCATATACTTCAGGTGCATTGCTAGGCTCAAGGTGCAGCCAAGTGCTGTTAAATGCACCTGAGAACTGTGATTATATCACCATAATGGCACACCCCTGAGTGTCTCATTGCATTTATAAAATGGCATTCAAAATGTTTGACTTTAAACAAATGAAAATAAGAAGAAATTATTTTTAAAAAGATAAAAAAGGACCATTCATTGAAATATGCTTCCATTTTAACTTTAAAGACAAAAATAGTCCATATTATGGTACTGGGGAGAGGGGCAGCTAAAAACAATAATAGACACTGGGTTTGTATTAGGAAAAAACATACTGTTATCATATTTGCATTTCAAATCAATATAGGTAAAGCATTTTAAAGAGCAAGTGCTTAGTAAAGTAAAGAATGAAGGATTTACGGTTTTAGGTACTTCGGCAATCATTAAATTTGCATTTATTTCTTTCTCAAAGCACCAGTGCAACATTACCAGTTTTCATTGTGACGGCACCACGTTTTCAGGCAGTATAACTAACATTCATTTTAAACATTTACTTTATGTTAAAGCCAGTCCTGTTTGAGTCACTAGTAGTTTTGTTCATGATATATGAATGGACCACCACAAGGGCCACCATTTGTAATTTTTTTACTTTGGCAGATGATGTCGGGACATGCACAGTGGTGCTTCACTGACAAGACCAACCAATGCATCCATCATTGCATTCCATGAATCTAGTGTGTGCTAGTGTCCACAGTAGTCTTTGGGCATGCCACATGCAGTGTCATTGGCTCAGTAGGTAGCACACTCGCCTCTGAGGCTGGGAGGTCAGAGGGCTGTGAGTTCAGTTCCCACATCTGGCACTTGGGTTAATATCCCAGTACTGACACTGTAGAGCAGCATGAGAGGGGTGCTGCACTTCTGAGGTGCCGTCTTTCAGATGAGACATTAAACAGAGGTCCCATCTGCCTGGATTGGTGGTAGTTCAGGTGGATGTTAAAGATCCCATGGCACTCATTGAAAAGAGCAGGGAAACTTCCCCTGTGTCCTGGACAAATTTCCCTCATTCACCAACAGCTTAATCTGGTTCAAAGTCAGTTGGCATTCATCTGTATCCCCTCCCCCAGGTCGTGCCTGAAAATAGGCAGGAATTGTCTAGTGCGCTTACCTAGTCAACAATAAATAAATAAAATAAACGTTTTCTGTAGGCTATGAGGACTGCATTTGAGCTGTTGTAGAATTTAGTTCTGTGAATAGAAATATGACTGTTTGAAATGTTTCCTAGTTCACACTCCAGTGACAGTGACACGTCTTTTTTAGGGTGAGTGACTAACACACCCATCATTTTCAGTTGTGATCTGTGTTACCCATTATGTTTGTAACTTCATTGATTTGGCAGCTATGAAGAATCGAGTACAGTATGTGAGAATGGGAGCATGGTGGGGTGGGGGGCTCCCAACCTTCATAGGCTTTTATGTGTGACAGTATGAAGACTGATGTAACAAACTCTAGCCAGAGCCGATAGGGCTGTGATGAGTTACCAAATGACCAAAGGTGTTTTCTTGTTGGTTACATATAGTGCTGTTTAGTCACAATCATCAAAAACTGGCATGCTGGTAATGCAATCCTCCTAAATTTATTTAGTCAGAGAACTTGGTGGTGGTGGTGGTGGTGGTGTGTGTGTGTGTGTGTGTGTGTGTGTGTGTGTGTGTGTGTGTGCATGTGTGGCTACAGGGGTGCCAGAAGTTTATAAAAGGTGAGGGTGCCCAAGTTAAAAAGGACATTTGTTGCATTCTAAATGGCACTTTTTCCAAACCAGGATGTTATATACAGTAAATGCACATTTATGATGACAATAGTAATTTTAAAAATACCTTTATACCTTATCAGAATATTTAATATGTAAGGGTTCAGCTCATGTATAACAGTTCCAACTTATTTTTCAAAGTTAAAAAAGTAAGTCAGAAAGATACATTATCCTATCAGACTGCAATAAAATTGTATGATGTTGTTTATGTCTCCATGAACCTGAGAATTCTAAATTAGAACACAAATGTATTGTACCAACAATGTAAGTTCTTGACATAGAAACATAGATTGTGATGGCAGACAAGGACTGCTTGGCCCACCCAGTCTGCCCATTTTCCTACCTATTGGATAAGCTGAAGATTCAAGTTTACCAACAGCCTACTTCCTCCTGTCCACCACTATAATTGCCTTATGTCTGTTCCATGCATTCTTGAATTCCCCCACTATTTAAGACCCCACAAACTCCTCAGTAAGGTGGTTCCATGCTTCCACCACTCTCTCCATGAAAAAATATTCCTTACATTGCCCCAGAGCCATCCCTCAAAATATCTTGGAATTGTGCCCCTTGTTCTTGCACATCTCTTTTTCTGAAAGATGCTACCCTCCTGAACAAGATCATACTTTTCTAAAATGGTCAATGGTAGTAGTGTGTGAATCAGAAACACTCACTGAATTTACCAAAAGTCCAGTTAAGATTAATTTGCTTTGTCAGTTTATGTAGAATGACCGCACCAAAGGAAAGATGGTGCAAGGCTAAAAAAGACTTAAATGCAGAAGATTATGGTAGCCAGCACCCACCAAAAGGCACACATATGTGTAAGCTCAGGGATCAATATGGACACTTCAGATTCCTTTTCATGTGTAAAACTTTAATAAAAGGTGTCACCGTAGCATTTCTTAAAACAGGAATCACAGTTTACTCACTCCAAAAATAGTCTTTTGAATAAAGTTCATACAAATCCAGTTAGTTAAGTTCAAAGTCCAAGATTCAAAGATAAAAATAAACAGGCCCAACTTGAGTCTGTTGCTCAACTTGTTACTTACAGCAGCAAACTAGGAGAGGCTGAACTAACAGAGTGGTCAGAAGACAAAGGATATCAGAGGGGTACACTGGAAAGAGCCATGGAAGAAGTCACAAAATTCCCTAGGGAAGAACTTCTGAGGGAGACACATCAGGGTGAGAGATGTGACCCCCAACTAACATTTGTTTCAAACTATAGTCCACAATCTAAACAGATATCATCCATTACCAAAAAAACACTGGCATCTGGTCACTAGGGACCAAAAACTATGGGATATTAATACACAAGTTCTCAGAATGGTATCTAGGAGAGGTAAGAATATTAAGGATGTGACACTACATTCAGTACAACCAGTACTGGAAAGGCATAGAAATTGGCTTACAGAACAGATGGGTGGATGTAACAAGTATGAGAACTGTAAATACTGTCCCATGGTCAAAGCAATATTTTTTTTTTAGAAATCCAGCTACTAATAGAGAAGTCAAGGTCAGGGGATTCAATACTTGTAGAACATCAGGAGTTGTTTGTATGGCACAGTGCAGATGTGGAAAATTCTACATTGGCAAAAAAACAACAACAATTTAAGACCCATACAGGGGAACATGCAAAAGCAATTGGTAATATGGACCCCAAGAATGCACTAGCCTTGCATATCTCTAGAGTAAGGAACAAGGGTGAACATGAATTCATGTTCACAGCTATAGAAAAACCATTGTTGAGAAAACAAGGAAGGGGGGCTTTAACAATTTGTTTCTCAGGAGAGAGCAATATTGGATCTTCTCCATGAAAGCACCAGGACTAAATGACAGAATTGAAATTAAGCCCTTTTTGAAGAACATTAAGTTGCTTTTTTTAGGTATAATTGGTGTATAAATATATATGAAATATTTGTTGATGTTAATGTCTTATGTATTGGTGTCTCTTAATTTACTCAATTTCTACCTTTTTGCAGTTTTTGCACAGTTGGGTTTTTCAACTACCAGGGTGAAACTGAAAACATCTAAATGATGGATGACGTTTTTGAGCTCGTACATGATGGACTTGCGCAATTACTTACCAGTGCCCTATGAAGTATAGTTAGCACAGTAGTTTTCTGCCCTTTGTCTATTTTTTTCTATGTTTATAATGTACTTGATGTACCCTCTTCCACCCTAGATTCTGACCGCAGGATCGGCCAGCCATGTGCCCTGCTGGCACGGCTCGGGGCCCCTCCGACGCCATCACCAAGCCACCAAAAAACCCTCAGTAACCGGATTCTGACCATAGGATCAGCCAGCAGTGTGCCCTGTTGGTACAGCTCAGGGTCCCCTGATGCCATCACTAAGCCACCGAAAAGCCCTCAGTAGCCAGATTCTGACCGCAGGATTGGCCAGCCGTGTGCCCCATTAGCATGGCTTGGGGCTCCCCGACGCCATCACCAAGCTGCTGAAAAACCCTCAGTAGCTGGGTAAGGACTTCTCTGGGCCAGGGAAGCAGGGATCCTCTGTGATTGGCTGACCAGGCTCTGAGATGCTTGCCCAATGGCCGCCGGCTCCAGACACTGTATTCCTATTGGGGACATAGCTTGTGTGCTGTGCTGGGCTCGGAGGCTATTCACTTGCACTGCTCTTGGACCAATTTTTTGCCTGGACACTCATTTTTGCCTTATGTTTTATTTTTGCCCTAATCTGCTTACCAGTTGTACTGCTCAAGTTTTACTTCATGTGCATTATGGTTAAAACTGCTTAGAAGTTTGATTTTTGAATTTTTGAATTTATGTACTGCATTTACTAGTACTACGTAGGCTCAGAATTGTTATTCAATTTCAAATACTGCTGTTGAAATTTTACCCTCGATACTTCAAAGTTTTGACTGCTTTTCCACTAGTATTTCCACTGCCTCTCCCTAGCTCTCTGTACCTCTCCTATCTGTTACTGTTCCTGGTTTCTCTCTCCTAGCCCTAATCCCTGTCTATCTCTCTTCCCGCATTGCCACAGTATAACTGCTGGCACACCCCCACTCACCCCTGCTCCTTACCCTCTCTTCTTCCACCTCCTTGAACTACCCATGCTTCTATGAGCACCAACCTTCCCCCCACCCCCTGTGCCCAAACCAGAGCCCTTTTCATCTCCATGTTTTAACCGCGCTTGAGCACCATCCCCCCACCCAAACCCGGAGCCGGAGTGAGAAGATATTTGGCAGCACATTGATGCACTAACTATCTCCCTGTAGCGTACCTCTCCAGAGTGCCTCTCACTATGTTAACCCATGGCTGCTAAATTGCCCCCCGTGCACTGTCTCTAACACTGCAGAGCCATCCCCAAGCATGCTCCCTGCCATTGAGACTGACAGCCGCTCACTGCTGCCCTATGGAGCTCGGCCTCCCTCCTGGGAGGTGAAACCAACTAGTGTGCTTTACGCTTCCTCCTAGTGTGCCTTCCTATCTCCCGTTCTACCTTCTGCTGCCCAAATTAAACCTTCTGGGCAAACACATTTGCCATCTTACCTTACTAAACAATTTTATAAACATCCTACTCCCCTGTTTCACCTACTGTTTGCTAATCGACTTTGAATTAACCATTTCCTGCTGACAGGCACCAGCCCTCCTGATCTGTTTTAAACTTAATTGTTTTCACTTGAGACTTTCACCCCCACCTCCCTCTCTTGCTAAGGACTCGCATCTCTTGCATTGTTAATTTCTCTTATTGTCTTCACTACCTCGTGTTTTCACCTGCTCTCACTGCCTCCCCCAACAGTTTCTTTCTGCCCCCAATGGCTTCCTTCTGCCCCCCCACCTGTTCAACATCACTGTTCCTTTTGTTCCAGGAGTTTTCAGTAGACATCATATAAACTGTTTACTTACAACTGCCCCTCTCTCTTCCACCCTAGATTCTGACCACAGGATCGGCCAGCCATGTGCCCTGTTGGCACTGGTCAGGGCCCCCCAACACCATGACCAAGCCACTGAAAAACTCTAAGTAGCCGGGTAAGGACTTCTCTGGGCCGGGGAAGCAGGGATCCTCTGTGATTGGCTGACTGGGCTCTGAGACACTCGCCCATTGGCCGCCGGCTCCAGACACTGTATTCCTATTGGAGACATAGCTTGTGTGCTGTGCTGGGCTTGGAGCCCATTCACTTGTACTGCTCTTGGACCAATTTTTTCACCCACCCCCCCACCTTTATTACATAGGCCCTTCTCCCAGCCTCTGCTTATAGGTTTCCACCCCCTCACAAACCATCCAACCTACTCCTTCAGCCTAGTTCCTTCCCCCTCTGAGGTTCGGCCTGTCTGACCTCTCTACTCAACAAAGCATGCCCCTTTCAAAACCTCCATAAACTTCCTTAATTCTCCCTCTTCCTAACTTGGACTATTCTAACCTCATACTGCGTCTTACACCTAGTTCCTAGTGCTGCACCTACTTACTAAAATGCTTTCCCATGTAAACCTCCTCCTGTCTTTTCTATCTCTCTCCATTTGTTATCTACTGTGTCAACTTCCTCCCTCCTCCTACCCCACGCAACCTCCCACTGTAAGCATCTTGACATCCTACCTTCATCATGGCACCATGGCAAATACCCTGTATTTCTATCTGAGGCACCCCCTTACTATGGACTGGGTGCAAATGTTTGTACTGGCTGGAAAATTCAATTTTGAGCACCTGTCGCTAGTGACCCTCATTTGTTGGGACCCTAAGTGACTGCACTGTATCCAGACCTACAGCATGCAGAGAAAAAAAAGTCATATGGTATGAACTACGGGAGATATCCCTCAAAGTGCTGCTCCTCCTACTTCTCATGTCCGGTGGGATCCACCCAAATCCTGGCTCAAGCAGTAAGATAAAGCCTGCAAAAACTGATAATGGTCTATCCATTGTTACCCTAAATATCTGCAGCCTCCTTCCTAAGCTGGCATCTCTTCAAGCCTTTATTGGGCAACATAATCCTAATATACTTGTAATTGTTGAGACCTGGCTAACACCTAGCACTCCAGATCATGCAAAAAGAAAGGTGGGAGGATGTGTTATCTATATTAAAGACTACCTCTCATGCCACACTGCCAGTTTTTCCCCAGAAAACACCCTAGTACAACTTCTCCCTGTCAAGCTTCTACTTGGTGCCCAAAATAAAGTGCTTAATGTGGCTGCAATCTATATCCCCCTAAAGACTCACGAGCTGGGCTCTGGTCTGTCCTTGAATTTGCAAGATTGCAGCCTTCTGACTCTGAGCTCCTCTTTCTCAGTGATTTCAATATAAAATGACTTGCCTCAGACACCGGACCCAAGCAGGGATACTAACCAAGCAACCAACCTAACACAGATGGTCAACCTTCCTACTAGAAAAAACTACAAGACTGGAACCAGCACTCTCATTGATTGGATACTTACTAATTGTCCGGACCAGATAAAAAACACCTCCGTTCTCTCCGACTCCTTCAGTGACCACTCCCCTGTGATCTGTACCTGGACAAATAAATTCCACAAACCACCTCCAAAAACCATCCAAAGTCAAATGCTACCACACGGAAACCTTACTAAGCCAAAGACCTGCCTCCTTCAACAAGACTGGTCCCCTATCTACATTATGCTGGGTGTTGATGCTGCCCTAGACTTCTTCATTAAAACTTTCAACACTGCCTGTGACACCTATGCGCCTTTCAAAAAATGCAAAATCAAAGCCCTTTCTAATCCCTGGCTAATAGCCAAACTACAGATCAAAGCACAGGACCATCTTTGGGCTATAGCCAGGGCAACAGGCTCCATATCAGACTCACACAACTATAAACAAGCGCGCAACCTATGTACTTCACAAATCAGGCAAATAAAGAGCTCCTACTTCAAGAATGCTCTTGAAACCATATGGGGTGATGGTAGATCCTTCTGGGATAATATACGTAATATTACAGGCAGACAGTCCAAATCCTCTCCCACGGCAATGAACATTGATGGTACCACTACCCGTTACCCTAAGGCTATGGCTGATGCCCTAAATAAAACCTTCACAGACCTTAGTGGTATCCTCTCACCGGATTTCTTCCATGACTTGTCAATTCCCAAAACTCATATCCCAAACCACCTTGCCAGACAATCCAGAATTTCACTTTAAAATAGTTTAGACACATGAAGCCTACAGATACATAAAAAAGGCCTGTTCTAAATCCAGAAATGGCAGTGACACCATTGATCTAAAACTTCTGTCCCTTACCTTGGAAGAAGTGATCTACCCCCTCACCAAAATTCTCAACCTCTCCCTGTGCCAAAGTAAATTCCCCAACACATGGAAGGCCACTATAGTCACACCAGTGTATAAAGGGGGCAACAAATCCACACCCGGGAACTACCGGCCCATATCTATACTTCCACCCCTCTCCAAAGCTCTTGAATGGATCATGGCTGATCAACTATCAGACTACCTACAAAAGTACAATCTACTCTGCATTCAGCAGCATGGTTTTAGGAAAGGACACAGTACGTCAAAGGCCCTGCTAGACTTCTCAAGTGAAACTCACAAAGCCTTGGATAAGGGTCATTTAACTGGAGCTGTCTTCATAGACCTCACAATGGCCTTTGACACTGTTCACCATAGCCTTCTAATCTCTCTCTCTTCTGCTCAACATCGGACTAGCTGAGGGACCAGTAGCTTGGGTAAAAAGTTACTTGTCACAACATTCTCAAACTGTAAAAATCTCTGAGGTTCTATCTGACTCCAAATCAGTCCTCTCTGGTGTCCCCCAGGGCTCAATTCTAGGTCCCCTCCTCTTCAGCCTATTTTTAAACATGCTTGCCAAATCCTACCCTGAAAAATTAATACTCTGTGCTGATGACGCTGTAATTCTCTCCTCTCATAAGGACCCAAATCCACTACGACTGAGCTTGCAGCTTGCTTTCTCCTATGTTGAAAAGTGGTTCCTTGAGCACAAGCTGGTCCTAAATAAAAAAAAAGCAAAAGTCATGCTTTTCGCCAGTCATCAGAACAGAAATAGGCATACCCCATTCGTCATAAAAACTGCTCTAGGAAATACTCTAGAACAAGTGAACACCTTTAAATACCTTGGTGTCACTTTTGACGAATGTCTTACTTTTGCAGCCCATATCGATAACACTGCTAAAAACAGTGCACCAACACATGGGAATTTTATACCGGAACCATACATTTTTCAACCAAGCTGCCTTGTGGATTGCTGTTCAAAGCTTCATCATCTCAATCATAGACTATGGTCTAATTGTCTATGGCTCAGCAACTACCACTGCACTGAAGCGCATCTCAACTGCTCTAAACAAAACCTGTCGACTCCTCACTGGAGTGCACATATGGACCCATACTTGTGACCTCTACACGGCAATCGGCTGGTTACATCTCTCCTGTCACCTCATGTATCTCACCTGTGTGATGGTAAAAAAATCAGTCCTGGGACTCACTCCTCTATTTATCCAGGACCTGCTCTGCCTGAACAATGGCTCTCATTCCACTAGAAGTTTGGACCACCAATCTTTCCTTGTCCCTAGATGCCAGACTGCTCAGGGACAAAGATCTGTTGAATACCGTGCCCTTACCTGATACTATGCCCTTAATCTGACCTCTCTATCCTCCATGACTTTGGGAGCTTTCAAATCCATACTACATGCTTACCTCACAGCCTCCAGCTCCTGTGACTGCTTTGACTAAAGTCTCATTCCCTCTTAGTGCACTTACTTTTTATCTTACCCATCCACCATGGTCTCCTCATTGACAAAAACAAACTGAGTACCGCTAACCTGGTTCTGTCTGCTACTAACTTCATATTTCTCCCTCTCTTCCCCCTCAAGCTCACTAAATCCTTATTCCTTGCCCTTGACACTGCCTCTGGGTTTCCTTTTTTTTTCTTTTTTTTCCTTTTCATACATATATGTTACTGTTTAAGTTGTGACCTTGTTAAATGGTTTACTGATTGTTTATAACACAGTCTACTATGTTTTTTGTACTTAATAACGTGGAATCTTTGTAAAAGAGCCTTGGCTCAAATGCATTAATTCCTAGAACACTAAACTAAACTAAACTTGGGTTACTTCATCTGTATATATGTATTGCTGCTACAGGATGATTGGTGCTAGATGTGTTACATTTATGTAATTTGCACTTTTGAGAATGGTAAACTTGTTTCATGTAATAGAAACAGACACTGTCTCTTTAAGAGCAGTAACAAAATGAGAACTAATATTTTAATTTTTTTTTTTAAATAACATCTACTTCTACAAAAATGCATGTTTGCTGATTCAAGGCAGTTCTCCTTTGAGATATTAACAGCCCGTTCTAAATTGCTCACTGTTTGTGTGGTTGGCAGTATTGCCTAGCAGTTAGAGTAATGAAATGTAAATGAGATTTGTACATCCAGCATTCAGACATGGGTTTGATTCCCACAACCTTCACTTGCATACTGTGTTGCTCTGAACAAGTCACTTAGCCTCCTCAGTGGTCCTAGGTAGGCCCGGAAAACAGGCACCTGTGACTAGTGTTCTATACCCATTACCAAAGAAGAATAAAAAAATAATAATTTAATGCTTATATTCTTTTATCTTTAAAAGGACACTGTTTAAATATTAGAGGTAGGTGTACACTTCTTACAGCCTCAGATCAGGAACATACATAAACACTGCTGCTTTAAGCAACAAACTCAAAAAGAAACCCACCCTGAGAAATGCAGGACTTTTAGAAGGGATTCTGTTACAAATTAGCTTGAATCAGTGAACTGACAGGGCTTTGAAGAGCTACCAAATGACTAGTTATTTTCTCACGTGTGTGTGTGTGCGTGTGTGTGTGTGTGTGTGTGTGTGTGTGCTTCCATGCAACCTGTCCTGCCCATAGGAATAGGATATCTTACCATTCCAAATGCAAAGTCTATAATCTGACACTGTAGTCTAACTTTTGCTATGAGGACATTCCACAAGATAATGAGTTAATCCCTAGATTGCTGAAATAAATAGAATAACTCTATTAGACTGAGCTGGACAGATGGTAGAAATAGCAGTTTAATTTTTTTTTGTTAAAATCATGAGATATTCTGAGGTACAGTACTGTAGCATCCCCCTCCCTTCAGATGCCTTTAACATAGAGCAACAAACAGCAAAAATTAGAGGGGGAGTGCACTATTCTGTAGCTGTGGAGGAATATATGCAAAAGTCTAAAATGGAAGTTCTAGGATCAGACATTTCAAGAGCTATAATCTGCTGGATGACAGAAGGGCTGTAGGCTCCGCCCACAGCCCTAATAAGGAATGTAAAATACAATAAATCTTGTAGGTTTCTTATTCTTTATTTTTTTTTTCTTTACTTGATGTGGATGTTTCCATTACATTTTGTTTCTGGATGTCATGACATGCTTTGAAACATAATTTATGTTACTTTAATTATTATCACTTTCCCACCTTCATGTACCTGAATCTATATTTTGTGCTTCTTACTGGCAGATTATTTGTATTTTGTACTGTAAAGATGTTAGAAGCATGATATTGGAGTTAGTGTGGTTTTGTTTGCTCAAGGGTGCATTTGGAAGGAAGTTAAAGTGAGGGTGTGAGTTATTTAAAACCAGTTTGGGATTTCATAGCCCAGTACTAAGTGTATCACCGAGACCTGGCTGGATGAAAGTGTGGCACCTATTTTGGAATCAGCAGTTCTGGCTGGGTTCTTAGTGATTCACTGTCTGAGAGCGGACCGTAGGGGCAGGGGGTTGCAGTCTGTTTAGACAGGAACTGAACCTCAGAGAGGTGCCAGTTGGATGCACCAACTCCTTTGAGTATACAGTGGATGCAGGTGCAGGCTACAGGACCCTTCTCATCTACCGTCCACCAGGTGATGGGAAGGAGTTCCTGAAGGAGGTTGCGGACTTCGTCACCGAGATGGTATTGGAGTCTCCTAGGTGGTTAATTTTGGGGGACTTCAGTGCCTGGGTCGATGATGAACTCTCACCATTTGGACAAACCCTCTTCCAATTGATGGATTTATTGGGCCTGACATGGGTTATTACCTCTGCAGCTCAAGGGGGTGGCACACACTGGACTTGGTATTCCATCTGGAGATGGAGATCTCCTATGTGGAGGTGGAGCCAATTGGTTGGTCTGACCATCACGCCCTGAGATTCATTTTCACAGCCCACCAAAATAGGCCTGCTCCTAAAGAGTTAGTGTAATTCTGTCCTTTGAGAGGAGTTACCTCTGAAGGCTTAATGAAGGAGCTGGATTTCTTGGGATTTCCAAAGGATTGCACTGACCCAGGGCCCCCTGGTGTTAGCCTATAATAAGGCTGTTGTGGGGATCTTGGATGTCATTGCTCCAGCTCATGTTTGCCCCCTTACCCTTTGCCTGGTGGCCCCCTGGTTTAATGGAGAGATCTGTGAGCTGAAGCGATAGGGGGCGAATATTGGAAAGACATTGGCGGAAAACTCACCTGGAGGTGGATAAGCTTAGATTGTTGGATCATTATAAGATCTACCAATCAGCAATTTCCCATAAGAAGGTAGAGTTCCTGTCCAGGAAAATTGCTACAGTGAAGAATAGGCCAGCCCAGCTCTTGTGGACTATGGACAGACTATGCAGTCCAGCCTGTCTCCATGCCAGTTGATCATTGTCACAAGTACAGTGTGAGGAGTTTGCACAATTTTATGCTGATAAGGTGTCCACTATCAGGGATGAAATCAGTCAGTGCCTTCCCATTGGACCTTGCACTGATCAATCAGGTGGTACTAATGCCCAGTTGACTTGGTTCATCTTTAGTCAACCAGCAGTCATGGATATAGGGAGGATTATCCAGACTTTGTGGCCAACCTACTGTAGTTTGGATCTGGGCCCTATATACCTACTAGTGGGGTGTGTAGAGGTCATCAGCCTGGTCGTTGCTGGGATAGTGGTGGTTTAATTGAAGAGAGAGAGATCTTTCCAGATCCCTTAAAGGAGGAGTGTTCCCCCTTCTGAAAAAATCCTCCCTTGACCCCGACTGCCCAGCAAATTATAGACCAGTCTCAAACTTACACATTATAGGGAAAGTTATTGAGAAGGTAGTTGCTCTGCAGCTGCAGGATCATTTGACCAGCCACAGTATCTATGACCCTCTCCAGTCTGGCTTCAGGAAATGGCACAGTACTGAGACAGCCCTGGTGTGGTTACTAAATGATCTCCTGATGGTGAGAGATCAGAGAACTCACTCCACCTTGGTTCTCCTTGGATCTCTCAGCAACATTTAACACCATGGATCATGGAGTGATGCTCAAGTGCTTGTGGTTTTTCTGTGGACTGAGAGGGGCAGTCCTCAGCTGGTTTCAATCTTTCCTTGAGGGCAGATCACAGAGAGTGGTGATGGGGATTCATTCCTTTGCCCCTCACTGACTGCCCTATGAGGTTCCACAGGGTTCAATGCTATCCCTCATGCTATTTGTGATGTATATGCTTCCATTAGGGGACATTATAAGATGATATGAGCTGAGTTTTCATTGCTATGCTGATGACTCTCAGCTCTACATGTCTACTGTGCCTGAACAGGAGTTTGATTCAATCACAGTGTTTAATAACTGCCTGCTGGAGATACAGAACTGGATGAGTACTAGTTGGCCTCAGTTGAATTTGAGTAAAACAGAAGGTATTGGTAGTGGACCCTGGCTTTAGGATGGCAGGGACATGGGCGAGGAAACCCTCAAGTTTGTACCTTGGGGGACCCCACTTATGGCCTTGGGCCAGGTACATAACCTGGGCATGGTATTTGATGAGGGCCTGACCCTGAGGGACCAGGTGTCGGCTGTAGTCAAGTCTTCCTTTTTCCATCTAAGGAATATAACCTGGGTGAAGCACTTGGTCCCGCCTAAAGATCTTCCTATTTTGGTCCATACCTTTGTCACCAGTCATTTTGATTACTGCAATGCTCTCTGTCTAGGGCTAAAGGGGGTGGATATCCGCTGCTTGCAGCTAGTGCAGAACACGACAGCCAGGTTGTTGACTGAAACCTCTAGATACAGCCATATAACACCTGTGCTGTGTGAACTGCACTGGTTGCCAATACAGTGGTGAATCACCTTCAGGGTCACATTGCTGACCTATAAGGCCCTACACGAGTTGGAACCTCACTACCTGAAAGAGCTCTTGTGTTCTTACTGCCCATCTCACTCCCTCTGATCCTCTGATGAGGGATTGCTAAATATTTTCAGGGTATCCCTGAAAATATCCGGAGGAAGATCTTTTGTCTTTATGGCACCTAACCTGTGGAATTCTTTACCTTCCCAGATATGAGATAGCCTGACCGTGGTAGGATTTGAAAAATCCTTAAAAGCTTGTGTGTTTAACCAGGCATTTTCAAAGAATTACTGAGTGGTTGTTATTGTTTTTGTCACCAGTTTTATTGATTTTATTTATGTAGTTATTGTATGGAGTATTGTAAAAATGCTCTGAGCTCAGGAAGGGCGCCTTGTATAAATAAATGTTTCCTTACTTACTTACTTACCTTGTGTCGGTGATGTTCTGTTTCTGCCAAAATGATAAAATTTCATGCTATCTGAAAGGGAGGGAAGAGGTCATAACTGTGCTGAACTGCTGGCCAGCAGATCCCTTTCCACTTCCTGGTCCACCTGCTCTGCCCCTATGCTCCCATGTTTAGTACTTATTCTTTGTAGTGTGCCATCATTTATAGTACTGCATTTGCATTGCTTAAACTGTGATTTTTTTTTCATATTTGTAATACAATGCATGTATTGTTAAACTCCTAACTTAATGCACTGTTTTCTCATATGCCCTCGAACCATCTGTATTTGTTCTCCCTCTTACATTGTCTGTATCCCTTACTGTTACATTGTCTGTATCTCTCACTGTAACTTTCTGGGTAGCAGCTAAAAATAGGCATTTTTGTCTAGTGTGCTTACCCGGTCAACAAAAGCTAAATAAATAAACCAATAGTCTCCCCAGGAGAGTGCAGAGATGCACCCTATAGAAGTCTATGGGGCTCATTTTCAAAATGTTTTTTCAGCAGTCTAAGCAACATTTGATAACAAATGAAAGCCAACGCTCAACTATTAGGGATCCTATTAGTTAAGCAGTGTCTTTTATTTTTCATCAAATGTTGCTTAAATTACTGTAAAAGCATTTTGAAAATGATCGCAATACACTTGTATGGGGCACATCCCCACACTCTATCCGATGAGATGTCATTAAATGTCAGACCACAGGGGCAGAGGAAGTGGCCTGAGAGATGGAAAGGGATCATCTGGCCACCAGTTCAGCCCCAGTTATGATCTCTAATCTCCCGTTCAAGACAGTATGACATATTTTATAATTTTGGCACAGATGGACTATCACCATCACAAGATAACTAGCTTTGAAGCCCAATGGTGACTATCACATCTTTACTTTTATAAATTTTTCTTTCAGTGATGTGTTATTTCTTTTTTTGATCATTTTCAATTGCAGACATGGTCTATTTAAACAATTTTATGCTGTATAACAAGTATAATTGTAGAATGAGAAACTATTAGCCAGGCAGTGAAGGGGGGGAGGGGGATCTGATAATGACATTTGTGGGTTCCCCTTATATTTGAGATTAGAGATGGGTAAATTTGGCTAAATTTGCTCTGTGAATTAATGTGCAAATATAGTGCAATTTGTGGAGTGTATATTGATCCATGAATGGTGGAATTAAGCCTGAGAACTTCTGAATTTTGTCCATGAAAGGCAAAATTCCACCATTCGCTTACACAATTCTGCCATTCAAGGGCAAAACTTCCACCATTCATGGGCAAAATTCTACTCTTCATGGGTTATTTTTGCACTTTCCCATTGAAAACGTTATCATTTTGGGAGTAGTCAAAGCTGCTGAGGGCAGGGAAAACTGCGAGAAACTCCACAGATACAAATTCCGTCCACTTCACAGCAACTTCACCAGTGAATTAAAACTATGGCACATCTTCATTTGAGATAAATACTACTGGATTTATTTTATTTCCTGGTAGTTGTCATCCTCTTCTGCCCTGCTGTATTCTGTCATCCCTTGGCATCATGTTGTGATTCTTTACCATAGAATAACATATTATTCTAGGGTTCCCCATTCTCAGTGCATATAGCATGATGGCTACGCAGATTGTATCCAATGGCACTGTATTCCTTGGACCTTCTATAAACACTTGATATGTGCAGAAGTTGTTTATGAGTAAATTACAGAACACCTATATTTAAACAGAGGTAGTAGTGCAGTTGAAAATGCTAGTAAAGTACCATTTTTGGAAGATTTTATAAAGACCAATGAGGGTTATGGCAAAGAAATATAGAGTGATGGTAGGAAAAGTAGTGTGGTGGTGGTAGTAAAAAATATAGGGTGATGGCCCACCATGCAAAAACAATGAATGGAAAACTTTGTTGTTCATCACATGTCCCCCACTTGTGTAGTGATGTCTAGGTAATAGTCCAGTCCTTCTCTATAAACTAGTCTCTGTATGTGCTGGTTGCCCAGTGATAGGTGTCACACTTGTGGAAGGACTGTTTGCCTCATGCGCCTAGCAGGGCAGCGTGAATAAAATTAGAGAACTCAGTGAGAGCCTTAGTTGTACTGTGCTCAGATCTGAATTCATGCTGCTCCTTGCAAAGTAGGTTATGAGCAAGTAGGTACCCATTGAGTTGGCTGGCTATAATTTTTTGAGGGCTTTTAAGAGTGGTGGGAGAATGGATATGGGATGGTAGTTATTGGGGGAGGTTCTGTCGCCACTCTCCAGTATTAGGGTGACTGTGGCAGTCTTCCCGGCTGCTGGGAACTGCCCCAGACTTAGGGAGTGGTTAATGAGGTCAGTCAGTGGGGAGAGGACCGTATCTAGTACTAGATGTAGGATTCTCATATCAAAATAATCTTTGCAATAGCAAGAGCCACTGAGTGCTTTCATGAGAAAAGGCCTTGCCTCATTCGTAGAGATCACCCTGAGATGGAAGGGGGGGGATGCTGGGTGTTTGGGGCAGGGTTGCAGGAGTGGAGTTGAAGAAGTTACTTGGGAATACTGCACTAAGGTCAGAGAATGATAAGTTGAGGCAGTTGGCTATGGCCAGTGGGTCGGTGGTAGGGACATTGTTGACAGTTAGTGGGGGGGGGCCGGGATTTGCCATTGAGTTCCTTGATATTGTCCCAGAACAACCGAGCTAACAAAGACATACATAAATAAATAAATTGCCATAATCATTACTGTCCTGATTGTCCATTTGACCCAATGCATCACTTGCTTTAACGGTAAGCAGCGGGGATAGCTGGAAGCTCCAGAACTCTCTGGGAATTTTTGCCTGAATGCATACCTTTTCACATGAATTTAAAAAGTCATCTATATCTTGTCCCTCTTTAAATTCAGCTATCAATTTAGAATTTAATTTGTATTCCAGTCCTGGAGGTGCAGGTTCACCCATGCCACTTACCTGCTCTGGTGCTGGTCTTTAGAGTTGTAGCTTCTCCAGTTTAAATTTCCTCTGATGCTGTTTCTCCTCTCACTGTTCTTGCATGTTCTCTCTCTCTCTCTCTCTCTCTCTCTCTCTCTCTCTCTCCCTCTCTCTCTCTCTCTATCTCCACTTTCCTCTGTTCAAGC
Source organism: Neoceratodus forsteri (assembly GCA_016271365.2). Classification (NCBI taxonomy): domain Eukaryota; kingdom Metazoa; phylum Chordata; order Ceratodontiformes; family Ceratodontidae; genus Neoceratodus; species Neoceratodus forsteri. The sequence goes on from JADMNL010000026.1 coordinate 266,546,188, forward strand.
TCCTTCTGTTGCTGGACTTCAAACCTTTTCCATTTGAATTCCAGCTCCATTCTCCTCAACTCCATCTGCAGCCTGATCCTATCTGGCTCCAGCATGGTGGTGACCTTCCCCTGGTGCTGTGGCTTTCAGCTCACATTGGTCCCACTGTCCTCCTCCCTTAGGCTGAACACAGCGGTGGACCCTGGCTGAAGGTCTTGGGCAGTTGCTTGGGCAGTTGCTTGGGCATTGGTTGCCACAAGATCCTCCATGAGGTGCTGTTTGTTTCTCCCCTCACAACAGACTCCTTTCTCCTGGCACAACTGCCCCAGGTATTACGCAGTGTACTCGCTGTAGGTGGAAGCCATCTTCTTCCCTAATCTTAAACTGCACTAGCTTGCACCTGAAAAAAAAATAAAACAGGCAGGGAACTCAAAATGTAACCACAACAATATATTTCTTTTCTTTTTTTCTAAATCACTGCTTTGTTTTGTGTGTGAACTGTTGCAGGATATCATTCTGACATACTGGACTACTAATGCGTGTGTCACCAAATAATTTTACAGTATGCAAACAAATCTGTTTGATTGCAGCACTGCAAACCAAATCTTTCAGATCACACCACTGCCAACCAGATCTGTCACAAATGCACTCCGGGGATCAGGCCTTCTCTTCCTGCAGTGCCCAACCTTGAAATGCAATATATGAACAGGAGACAAACAGAGAAGCCCTCCTGTCTGTTTTGGGGCCGAGCAACTACCAGTCTCAAGTCCTGAGGCCAAATATGAACCCTTTTTCAGTAGCACACCCAGGTAACAGGTCCAAATATCATACCCTCTTTAGAGAAAGCAGTGCAATACTTAACCTAGTGGCACACAGCCTGGTTCACAAGCCCCCTTCTGACTCATTTGAGACCTAGGTATTTCCTTACCTTGCTGCATACAGTGACACACTATCAACACGGTCCTAGCATTTATACTCAAAATAAGAAAATGGCTCAGGTAGGATTTCAAGGAAAACAGAGTTTATTGAAATTAAAAATAGTAAATACAATACAAAACACAGAACATATGACATTAATGGTACAGTAAAAAAAAAAAGAAATGGAAATTACAAAACAAACACCTTTTTTACTGAGTAACTGATCCTACCCCAGTTTCACTTGATAAATAGTGGTGCTGAAATTACTTAATTTTGGTAGAAGTGCTTCTTAAGAGTCCAGAACACAAGTGTCTCTTGAAAGTTCAAACACAAGTATACTAAGCCTTGCAAAGTTGGAACAAGAGTGTGTTCTCTCAGGAGTCAAAAAGTAAAAGAGTACAATGTTCCCTCAACAACTTGACAATATGGGTGGGAGGGTCCCACCCAGCTTGGGAAGTCACAGCTCTGAGGTGATGCTAGCTGTGAGGTTGCTCTCATTCCTGCAAACTGAATTAGTCACATGCCACTGCACACTGTTAAGATTCCAATAAAAAAAAAAAAATATATATATATATATATATATATATATATATGTATATATATATATATATATGTATACGTTTTAATTAGTGAGTTACAGAGCATAAATTATGACAGGACATAATGTCCCTTTGATCTCACAGAACAACATCATATAAAGCACCTTTCTTAGCTATGAGGATTTTCACAGGTCTCTGTCAGAATTTGCTTTCCTCCTGATAGGTCATAAAATGCAATATTTTACAACAGATTTCCTTGGTTCAAAGCAGTGGCTGGTTTTACAACCTGTTATATCAGCTGGCACAGGCTTTGACAAGTAAGTGTGAAAAGGAATCTTTTAATTAGTTTATCCACTGGGTCAAGGATAGGGCAGATCCTTCTTTTCTCTCTGTTCAGATCATATGTTCCATGATGCTTTGTTGCTTGGCTTGTTTCCTAAGCAGACATCTAAAACATATATTTATACCAAAACCATATGCACATAACTAGTAGACAGTTATCACATCAGAGTTACATGGATCTCTGTTTGGTACTGGCAGCCAAAATCAGACATTGGGGTCTCAATACTCAGTTTTATTGAAACATAAATTGGTGTTACACTATTTCCATTAGTTAAAAATCATTTAATTGTAATTTCAAACAGTGCAGATGTGCCAAGTCAGGATGAAGCATAGAAATGCTCCAGAATATCACAGAATACTGCAATTTACTGCAGGGGCCATTTGTAAGTCGATCGCAATTAAGCCCTTTTGTCATGAAGGATTTTGCGTCATGTCATTATTGTAGGTCACTGTGCTTCATCATGGCTAATATATCTGTACATGTACTGAGCCAGACTCTCTGCAGGTGGTGGCAGCCCAGCTAGATATTTTGGGCAGCACAGCTAGATATTTTGGTAAATAACACCTACCTAGCCCTAAAAGTATTTGTAGGCTTATTAAATCCATTTCACACTATCTCCCTGCCCCAAAGTAATTAATAGCATGTGGCAACCTCGTAGGTTGCTGGGGACCCAGTTTTTCATCTAGTTTCTACTTTGTTCCTCTCAAACTAGTAGTTAAGTAGCATTTTTTTGTTGGATTACTTAGGAGTGCATGTTTATATTTTTAATTAGGGCTGTGCCATTGCATATGTCAGTGGTAGCAGTCTGAGATGTACTGAGCTATGGTATTTTTAGGGCAGTATTCAGGTTATAACCTATAGCAACTGCTATAATCATATAGCAACTCACAAGCAGTGGGGTCCCACAGGGCTTGGTGCTGGGGCCAGTGTTGTTCAATGTCTTCATCAATGACATTGGGAATGACATTAAGGGCAACATGTGGCTAACTGTGGATGACATCAAGCTTTGCAGAAGAGTGGACACAACTGAAGGGATGCAGGATCTACAGGCATATCTGGTAAAGCAGGGGAGGTGGTCCAGGATCTGGCAGCTTGGCTTCAATGCCAAGAAATGCAGAGTTATGCATATTGGTACCAAGAATCTCAGGACAAAGTATTTACCTGGGTGGAGTCTGAGTATCTGCATCAGAGGAGGAAAAGGACCTGGGAATTATGATAACTAGTGACCTGAAGCACTCCAAGCTATGCATGAAAGCAGCAGCAAAGGCAAACAAGATGATGGAATGCATATTTAGGAGGATCAGTAGTAGGAGAGAGGAGGTTATAATGCCCTTGTACAGGTCCCTGGTAACGCTGCATCTATTGTATGGAGTTCAGTATTGATACTCACACCTCAGAAAGGACATTAACCTGCTGGAGAAGGTCCAGACAAGGGCTACAAAGATGATAGTGGATCAGCAGGGTAAAGCATGTGAGGAGAGGTTGAGGGCTCTGACTATGTACTCCCTGGAAGACAGGAGAGACAGAGGGGACACAATTGTAACCTTCAAGTACTTGAAAGGGATAAATAAGGTTGATAAGGAGGGTCTCTTTAAGCTGAGTGGCAACCATAACACCAGGGGGCACAATCTTAAGCTGGAGGGTGGGAGGTTTAGGAGGGAGGTCAGGAAGCACTTCTTCACAGAGAAGGTAGTGGACACTTGGAATGCACTGCTGGAAGAGGTGATCTCATTGAAGACAATAGGCAGCTTTAAGAGAGGCTGAGATAGGCACGGGGAAGGTAAGGGTCATGGGTAGGGAGGATGGCAGGAGTGGGGAGGGAGGGCAGGGACAGTAGCTCAAGCTATAGACTGTGCAATATGAGCAGACTAGATAGACCAAATGGCCTTCTTCTGCTAGCTTCTTTGTATGTTCATATGTTAACAATTGTTATATTTTTTTAAGTTTGTTTTACATTTTTGTTTTTATTTTTATTTGAATATTGTTTTTTACTTTTAAAATCAATAGTGTCAATAATTGATGTATTGTTAATAATCATGCTTAAGTTTACTAGATAAAGATGAATTAGGCTTGGCTATACACAGATTGTTTTATTTTTTGTGTTAGCTTTTAACCTTATAAATATAGATTCACAATCCAATCGTGTTGATGACATCAATCAGTTACAAATACATTTTTCTCAAAGGAGTATGACTACTATGCATATAAATTTAAATTCAAATTTATAGCATAGTAATCTTATATGCTCTGCAACAAACTTTTTTTAGGTTATTTTCCAACAATAAAATGGGGTCTTATTTTATCTCAAGAAGTGCAAAGCCAAAGGACCATTAAATAAGCCTTATCCTTAGCGATTAGTCCTTATGGTGTTGCTCATCTCTGGCTCTGTGCATCCTCACCCTGGCCCCAATCATGGAGCAAGACTGACAGATGAGCCAATATCTAGTGTCCATTCTAAAGTCTTAAAAATGGTTCATCTAAATATTCAGTCTCCTTGCCAAGTGGGACCAGTTTGAGGCATGGATTTAAACAATTTTGATGTCATAGCATTATCAAAGACTTGAATGAGCAACTGGATTTGTACTGATGAAGTAAATCTTAGTGGATACTAAATTCTTAGGCAGGACAGGACTGGGAAAGGAGATGAGTTAGTATCATTTATATTACTTCCACACTACAGGTTAAGGAACACCCTTCACAATTAACTTTAAGTGGAATTAATTTCTTTTCAGTTGACATTATGTTAGGGAAAAGGATATATTTCACAGTTAGTACAGTTTACATACTCCCAGGTATTGATGAAACTGGTTTAGCAACTGTCTCCACCTTTAACAAATCCCTTGTGGTTAATCGTGAATGGATTCTAACTGGTGACATTAATATCAACTGGGTAGATTCAAAACACATTGCTGCAAGAAACCTTTTTCAAGAGATAAAGGAGTCCAACAGCTTGTAGATGAAATCACAAGGCCCAGTCCCAAGACTGGACATGGTACCATCTTGGATTGGATTGTTACACATCCATCTATGAGTCCCAGTTCAGGGGTGTACCCAAATGTACTAAGTGACCATTCCCTTGTTTACTGTAACTGGACAATCAAAGAGAGGGTAGACCCCCCAGTATACATTTTTTTAGAAAGTTGGATGCATCCAAGATTAAATAACTAAAACAAGCTTTGAGAGAAAGAGATTGGTCCTTTCCTTTATTTAGTTTTTGTTGACCGTGTAAGTGCACTAGACAAATTCTGCCTATTTTCAGGCATGACCCCGGGGAGGGGGTACAGATGAATGCCAACGGACCTTTGAATCTGTATAAGATCTGAATACTTCATTAGAAAGGTTGTGTGCTTTGTTTATGGCTGTCTGTGATAAACATATCCCTAAGAAAATTATGAGAATACTATCCCAAGAAAAGGAGTGAGTGACATGTGATTTATTAAAATTAATGAAAAAGAGAGATAGGACAAGGACAATCTATAGGGAAAATAGAGAGCCTTAATCTCTGGTGGACTTTAAATATTGACGCAACAAGTGCAAATTAGAAATTAAAAGGGCCACAATGAATGATAGGCAACAAAGAGACCTTGGTAATTCAAAAAATATATGGGTCATCCTCAGTTCTCTCCTTGGAAAAGAGAGAAAGTAGACATTTCTATGATAAGAAGAGACATAGGATGTAATAAAAACAAATTTCAGAGATATTCAATAAGTATTTTAGAAATTTAGATAGGTTTAGGCCTCAGTCACCTAAAAATATGCCCCCCGAGTCACTTAAAAATATGCCCCCTCTGGATATGGGATTTTAACAGAGACCAACAATCCTAAATTTCATTTTCACATAATTCCCCCTAGTATCATTCAAAAATATTTTAATAGATATAATCCTAGGCCCAATGTCAGTTCAGATGGGCTTGATTTCAAAATGTTCAAACTGACTATTTCTGAACTAGCCAATCCAGTCTCCCTACTTTCTAATTATTCCCTCAAGTATAGTACTTCCCTGCAAACTGGAAACTGGAAATAATGTGCCCTACTTTTAAAAGTGGCAACAGAGATGATGTTGCCAATTATATACCTATTTCCCTGTTGTTCCCATTTTGCAAAAAAATTTGAGCGAATAATTTTTGATCATGCCACAGCTTTTTTGAATAATTACAAAATAGTCTCTGAGACCCAGTATGGTTTTAGGATACAGCATGACACCATGACAGCCTTGGTGAGGGTACCAAGCAGCATGCTGATTGCCTTAGACAAGGGTCACTATACCACTGGAATATTTGTTGACCTCACCAAGGCTTTTGATTTGGTGGATCATTCTGTGTTGCTAGATACATTAAATGAGTAGTATTTCCAGTTGATAACATCAAATGGTTTATAAGCTATCTCACAGAAAGATATAAGAGACCTCTGTATTTGAACATTCCTCTGGTCCATTATCAATTCATTGTGGAGTACTGCAGGGATCCATTCTGGGCCCTCTTTTGTTTATACTTTTCCTTAATTCCAAGCAAACATCATGTAGGAATTCAGAAGTAATACTGTATGTTGATGATGTTGTTATATTAAACAATCACTCAGATGTAAACAAAGCTATTGAACAAGCCCAAATAGATTTTAATTCAATACAGGCATGGTTATTAATCAAAGTGATGGTACTTAATACCAAAAAAAAAGTGCATGATATTTTCTGACTGAAGGACAGTCATATAGAGGAAGATATATGTGATCTCAATTGTATCTACTCAGATGAGTGAACAGTTTCAAGTACCTTAGGGTGATCATCGATGAAGCATTGACTCTTGAAAATCACATTGAAGCACTGATAAAGAAGATCCTCCAGAGGGTGGGCACCCTTTTTAGGAGCAGGAAGTGTTTGATCCAAGAGACCAGGAAGCTTTTAGCCAATTGTTTCCTGTTCTTTATGATAGGTTATGGAGTCACTGTCTATTTTGCAGCCAGTGACACTACTATTTCAAAGTGGATAGTGGCCTATAATAGTATCTGCAGATTCATCACACATTTACCTAGATGTACACCTTATTGTGAGCTCTATTTTGTTGTGGATTGCCTGTCTTTGGATGACAGATTTAAGTTATAAGTGAGCATGTTCATGCATACAGAGTCCCCAGGACCAATTCTAGAAGGGTTGTGCAAGTTGCCACCAAACACAACTTGCACCATCAGCAACTGCAGCATTGACCCAGTGCCCTGTTCTAGAAGGGGCAGAGTCTCTGCAGCAAAGTCCTTCAACTTGTGCCACGCAGCATGGTACACCGCACAAAGTGCGTACCTGGCCAGCATGTTGTAACCCACTGCCACAGGGTGAAGTGCACCCCCCTGCCCAGCAAGCTGCAATATCCACCCCATAGGGTGGCCCACACCCCCTCCCCCAAGCCACCTGTATGTGCCCCACAGGGCTGGCCACAACAACAGGCCCCTGAAACCCCATATATGAGCCCCGCAGGGCTGGTCACACCAAGTGGCCCCAGACATCCTCATAGCTGTGCCCCACAGGGCTGCCCACATCCCCAGTCCCTGGATCCCCCATTGCAATAGGCCCTGCAGGGCAGCACTGTCATCCTTCCACCCGTGCCCCGACCCCCGAGTCACAAGCCGCATATGCAGCAATTACCCTTTCCCTGGTAGTCTAATGGTCCCCCCTCAATCATTATAAAATATATCAATGTTCCCAAATCCCTGGTAGTCTAGTGGCCCCCCTGATCATTATAAGATGAAAACATCTCCAAGTCCCTGGTAGTCTAATGGCCCCCCTAGTCATTGTATACTAAATAAGTAACTCCATATTCCTGGTAGTCTAGTGTCCCCCTACCCCCCACCCAGCAGTGCCAGCCCACCCAGCAACCCCCACCTGTGCCCAGCTGGCCACTGGTGCAGCCCACCTCTCACCACCACGGCCAGCCACCAGCTGAGTTCAGTATCAGCATGTACTGTAAGACATGCTCCGAATGTACTTTCTGATTGCGTCTTTCGAGTACGCACGATACTGAACTCAGTTGGTGGCGCTGTAATGAAGAAAATGAGCTGTGCCAAGTCGCTGGCTGGGGATGGTTGGGGAGTGCCTGGGTGGGCTGGCATGGCTGGGTGGGGGTTGGGGCCACTAGACTGCTGGAGACTTGGAGATGTTTTCATTATAATGATCGAGGGCAATAGACTACCAGGAAGGTAATTGCCGCATATCCGGCCAGCGACTTGGGGATCAGGACATGGGTGGGGGAAGGCAGCACCACCCTACAGAGCATATTACAACAGGGGATCCAGGGGCTGGGGGTGTGGGATGCTCTGTGGGGCAGTACATGTGCAGGGATTAGGGGGCAGTTGGTGTGGGCAGCCCTGTGGGGCACATACTGTACAGGGGCTGTACAGTAGGAGGATGGGGCAGGATCGTGGTCCCAAGTCCAGGACTGGTTGTGTGGTGCCCAGTGGGGCAACGACAGGTGCAGACTGGTCATGGGGGGGCACATGGACCAGGTTCTACAGAACCCTCGGAGGTGGTATGTAAGTTACACCAGCTAAATGCAGGTGTAACTTACAATGCTGGTTCTCCTCCAGGGGTTCTTGTAAAATCCCAATGGTGGGGACTTTGTGGCTGCGCTTCTAGAATGGGGTGCAACTGCTGCCATAAACCCCCTAGCACCATGACACAGGGGGTCTATGGCCACAACTGCCGGCATAACTGCTGTTTAGTGCAAGTGGCCTGTATCGAAAGTCGTAACTGCTGGTGTAAGTTGCTACATATGCCATTCTACTTGGCACAACTGCTGTTATACCAGGAGTAACTTTTCTAGAATCTGGCCCCCTGAGTTTACTCCCTAAAAAGATGTCAGCTTTATTCAAAATCAGTTCATATTCTGTGAGACTGGATCAGCCCCCTTTAGACAATATATCATCCCTTACCTTAAAAAATCTTGTAGTCAGAGGTATTTTTTATACAAAGTTCCACTGTACTATAATTCCTTTCCTGTACAGATTAGGGCCATTGATTCTATTTCTACATTTAAAGGATTATTTAATGGTTATTTATGGTTAAAAAACATGTGCAAATGTTTTGATGCTGCCTGAATGTTTTGACTTTGCATGTACTAGTATGTGTATGTAATTTATGTTCTGTGTAATTAATCTTTGTTATATGGTTGTTTGTTAAACTTGTCAATGACAAAAATGGGCATTAATGCTCATTGGCGTACAAGTATAACAAATAAAAATTAAATGAGTGAAGGTACCCCTCAATCACTTCATCGTTGCAATCATCAGTACTGAAGTTACATGAGGTCATTACAAAATCAAATAAACGAATAATGTATATAACAGTCGCCCATCTAATATCCTTTTAAAAAAGTGCACTTTGGAACTTATAAATAGTTCTGAAAAAATGAATATATTCCATATGGCCATATAGGAAGTCATTCTAACTAATGATATAAAATTATCACATTAAATTAGAAATGTGTTACAGCATTGTTTAGTAAAACTTACTCATGTAAATCTAAAAACATTCTTGTCTGATGTTACTTTACTGGACTCAGGCATAAACATACCTACAGTGGTCTAGTAATATTTAAACAGAAAGTTCCAAGCACACACTAAACCTATATGAAGGACACCACAGCTAGTACAACTCACGTAAAAACATTTATTCACCACAAACATCAGACTGAAACAGTCCCAGACTGACATGTTTCAAAATTACTTCCTTCTTCAAAGACTGAGGGCAAAAACGACATTAGTTTATTTAAAAAATAAACAAAAACAAGGCACTGCATCAGCATTTGGTTTAAAAGCAAAACAAAATAGTTATATTAAATGCAGGCTGAAAATAGAGCTAAAAATCTATGTTTTGACCTTAGGTCTTCTTCAGGAAATATCTAAAAGAAAAAAAAACAAAGTTAGTGTAGAGGGAGGTAAAATGATGGATATATACACATGAGGAAAGAAAAAAGGGGAGGCTCAGTGAGAAGAAATGATAAATGGCAAGATTAAGAGAGAATCTGTGAAACAAAAAGGTGATGATGAGAAAGATAAAACATAACAGGAGTGAAAGAGCTACAGAAGTCCCCAGGTGGGGACTAATTAACAGGGCCTAGTAAAAAGGCTGAAAGGTGACAAATGTGTGGGAAGGAGACAGAGATGGAGACTTATGGTGAAAATGAAAAATAAATTAAATGTGTACAGATACAAACAAACTTTAGGGAAAATAAGGGGTGGTTGAAAGCTATACTGGGCTGGCAGTATAGCTTAGGGGTTAGAGGAACAAGGTGTGAACGAGCTTGATACTGTACATCTAGCAGACCAGACCTGAGTTTGATTCTCACAATCTCCGCTTGCATACTGTGTGACTCTGAGCAAGTCACTTAACCGCCCAGTGCTCCCAGGTCACCCCTGAAAACAGCACTTGTACCCGGTGGGCCTTACCCGGTTACCAAAGACTAAAATAAAAAAAGATAAAGTTAATGTCAGTGGAAAATATAGTAAGTCTATCATTTAAATCAGAGGGCTGCTGGGAGCGAAGGCGGATGGTCAGCTTGGCTTCTATGTTTTTTCTATGGTCAGAATCCCAGAAGCCCTGCTGAAGGACACAAACAGAAAGGCCATTGACACTGTGGTCCATGGAGATAAAGTAGGATACAATGGGGTTAGCAGTGTCACCTTTCCTGACTGCGATGTAATGTTTCCTGAAATGGTCAGCAAGGCACCTACCAGTCTCTCTGATGTAAATAGCTGTACACTTCCTGCAAAGAATACAATATACCACATTAGTGGAGGTACATGAGAACTCCTTGGTGATGTGAAAAACACTTGTAGGTCCCTGAATTTCAGTCACACTGGAAATAAATTTGCAGGTGTAGCAGCGAGTCCTGTTGCAAGGTCTGGTACCTGGTAGGGAGGAACTGTTAGGAGTAGGTAGGCTGCTTTTAACCAGGAGGTTCCACAGGTTAGGTGGCTGGTGGTAGGAGGCAATAGGGGGTTCTGTAAAGGAAGCACCAATGTTAGGGTCAGTCTGCAAAATGGGAAAGTTACTGGTGATGATCCTGTGAAGAGAAGGTATACTCTGATGGAAAGGAAGCACTAGTGGAAATTGCCATTGTTCTTGCGTGACAGTATCCTTCCTGCTGGGTTCAAGGTTATGGGGCATGTTACTGATCTGGGAGAGTGCTCTGTTCACTGTGCATTTAGTGTATCCCCTGCTGATAAAAAAAATGCATTATTTGGGTCTACTCAGCAAAATCATCCTGTTCACTGCATAACATGTGAAGTCTAAGAAACTGTGATTAAGGCAGGCCATTATTGACATGTTTAGAATGGAAGGAGCTGTGGAAGAGGAAACTGTGAGAGTCAATAGGTTTGTAATAAACTGATGTCTTCAGACCAGTTTTCTGTACTGACAGTTGGATATCCAGAAAAGGGAGTGTAGAGGAGGCTACTTCAACAGTATATTGAAGGGAAGGATGGGCCGTGGTAAACTTGTCGAGGAAGACTTGGAGGGTCTCCCTGGAGCAGGAGGTGGCTCCCACACAGTCGTCTATGTAGTGTTTATAGAGTTCAGGCACAGTCCCTGTGAAAAAGAGAAAAAAAGTTCCTCTACACAACCCACGAACAGATTAGCAAAGCTGGGACCTATCTTGGTACCCATGGCAACTCCACTGACCTGCTGAAAAAAAACTGTTACTAAAAGAAAAACCATTGAGTGTAAGAACAAGTTCTGCCAGATGAGTTAGTGTGTGTGTGGGTGGCTGTTGGCATTCCCGCTTATTCAAGAAATGCTGCAAAGGTGTCAGTCCATCATCATGGGGCATCACTGTGTAAAGAGATTTGATGTCCATGGTGAAGATGAGCTGATGAGAGTCACTCAATCTGAACCTGTCAAATAATTGGGGAGCATGGTTAGTGTCTTTAACATAGGAGGGCAGGGACTTAACAAGGGGTCTCATGAGGCTGTCCAAAAATGCAGAGATGTGGGATGTGGGGCAGGAGCAGCTAGACACAATAGGATGATCAGGGTTACCTGTTTTGTGGATTTTGGGAAGGAGATGAAACCTAGATGATCTGGGGATTCATTTATTTATACATCTAACATGTGACCTATGGCATTTTGTGAGTCATACCTAGCGATTATAATTTTATAAAATGTAACTTTTAATATATCTTAGAATATTAAAAAGTCCATAAATAGCATCTATCTAAACTTCGTTGTGTAAGTGCTAGTGCTGTACATGGTACATGGAAGCTATTACCATCATGACACTATAATGAAACAAAAAAAAAGAGGAGGAGACAGCAGAAAAAAAATTAGGGTAAGAGAAGACAGTAAAACAATGAATAGTACAAGTAAAAACCTGGTAAAGGGAAGAAGAGGAAGAAGGAAAGGGGGTGGGGAGGTTGAGAGATAAAAGAGGAGTGCAAATGTGTAGGGGTGGAAGAAAAGAGAGCGCATATAAAAACACCCTGTCTGACAAATATTCCATCAAAGTAAAAATACTTCATGAATTTAATTTTTTTCTCCCTTTTTTCTTGGAGCTATTTATACATACATATTTACTATTGTCTGGTTAAAGGGTCAGGCTCCATATACCTTAAATGGCAAATCCCTATTAATACATAGTGCCCTATATGGGCCATCTAAGTTTACTGGAGACCAAAGATCTGTGTAGGGTAAACAGTCTAGACAAAAAGACCTTCAATTTCACTTTTAAGTGTTTCCTTACTTCTTTTTTTAATTTCCCCTTCAAATATGGACAAACGTCTAGTTGTACATTCAGACCTGGGGATGGACTTGCTTTAAGGGTCAGGATCCAATAATTCTCTCTGATGAGCATAAGGTTATCAAATTCCCCCCACCCCAGGTTTCTGCAAACCTTATCTATTGCTATGAACATGAAATGGTGATGCAATTCACCTCTTATCATTATATTTGTGATGTGTTGGGCAGTCACATACATAGCATCCCATTTGCTTATTGCTTTCACATGTTCTCCTCCCCTCTCTTTAAACCTACTTTTAGTTGTTCATGCATAGAAGGCTTGGCAGGTACTGTACATGTAGCAACATAAATAACCCCTTCCACATCACCCGTAATGCATTGCCAGGTTTCAAAATTCCTTGCTATATTCACAGATACAAAGGACTTAACTTGTCTAACATGTTTACATGCTGTACACCTTTTACACTGATAATACTCTCTAGGCTTTTTAAGCCAAGTATCTGTTCCTTTTTCACTAAAATGTCTATGTACTAGCATGTCCTTAATAGTGTGTGCTCTCTCATTGCATATCCTTCATTATTCCACCACTATATCTTTTAAAGTTGGTTCTGCAGAGAGGGAATGCCAGTGACATCTCAGGATAAGCTTAAGCTCCCTAGACTGGGCAGAATAGCCTGTCACAAAATTAAACCTGGTGCTCATACTTAAAGAAGGGTCACTTTCTTGTAATAGTCCTAATCTCTCTGTTGTCTGCGCTACATCTATCTTATTCTATTTTGGTGTGACAATAATCTCTCTGTACAAGTCTATCTGTTAAATCCTAACTCCCTGCCTAAAATCATCCAATGCAGAGCAGTTCCATCTAGTTCACAGGAACTGTCCCACAGGGATATTCTGAGCAACATTGGGGGGGGGGTGGCAACTACTTGCCAAGAGTAAAGAGTTTCTATCAGACATTTTCCGATGTATTTTACTTTCTAAAATCCCTTCCTCATTTTTACTTATGACAAGGTCTAGATATGAAATCTCATTCTTGCTACTCTGATATGTGAATCTAAGGTTCAGGTTCATACCATGCAGAAATTCTACAAATTCCTGAAATCTTTCTAGCGAGCCCCTCCATACAACAAGTACATCATCAATGTATCTTTTCCACAATATGACATTGTTCCTGAAAAGGTTTACATTTGGATTATATATAACCTGTTCTTCCCACAAGCCTACATAGAGGTTTGAAACCAAGGGGGCACATGTGGCCCCCATCACTGTACCTTTTATCTGTAAATACAAACTTTTATCAAACAGAAAATCATTTTGTTTCAAAACTAGTTCAAGTATTTTCAAAAGAAACTTATTAGATGGAGTGTCTCTGCTGTTACCAGTTCTGTTCAAAAAGGTTTCTGCAGCATCCAATGCCCTCCTCATGTGGTACATTCATGTACAAAGCCTCTATATCCATAGTTATTAAGTACATGTCATCATCCATCCATCTTTATGGTTCATATTAAATTCAGGACCTCCTTGGTATCCTTCAGGAAAGATAGCAATTGTCTCACTGAAAAACTATCACAATAAATAGAGAGATGTTCCATCAGGGAACATATACCACTCACAATGGGGGATTTTGGAGAGTTTTGTGTATCTTAGGGAGGATGTGAAATGCTACTTTTACTGGGAAGGGGGTAATCAAGAAATCTCTGATTTTTTTATCAGTTATCCCCCTCTTAATCTTGTAGTATCACTTCATCCACAGTGTATTTAAAGTCTTGTGTAGGGTCCTCCTTAAGCTTCTCATAGAATTCACTTTTCCCCAGCTGTCTTTTTATTTCTTAAGCATACATCTCTTTATCTAACAAGACAACAGCCCCTCCTGTATCCACCGGCTTTTTTATCAAATGAAAATCTTTCTGTAATGTGCTGATATCCTCTCTTTCTAGTTAAAGCAAGTTCATCCCCAGGTTTGAATATACAACTAGACATTCATCGACATTTGAAGGGGAAATCGAAAAAGAAGTAAGGGAACACTTAAAAGTGAAATTGAAGGTATTTTTTATCTAGACTGTTTACAGATCTTTGGGTTCCAGTAAACTTAGAAGGCCCAAAATAAGACACTATGTATTGATATGTACGTGCTATTTAAGCTATATGTAGCCTGGTCCTTTAACCAGACAATAGTTAATATGTATGTATAAATAGCTTCAAAGAAAAAAAGGGGAGACAAAAATATGAAATTCATAAAGTATTTTACTTTGATGGAATATTTATCAGACATCATGTTTTTGTATGAGTTCCTTTTTCTTCCACCCCTACACATCCCCCCTCCCCTTTTATCTCTCTACCTCTCCCCTTTCCTTGTTCCTCTTTTTCCCTTTACCAGGTTTTTACTTGTACTATTCATTGTTTTACTGTTTTCTCGCACCCCAATTTTTTGTCTACTGCCCGCCTTTTCTTTTTGTTGTTTCATTATAATGTTATGATGGTAAGTTTTTCAAACAACATGAAGTCTTGCTATATTATGACATATGCAGTGAGTCCCAACCTTCGAACTGCTCCGGAGGTGAAAGAGTTAACTTTCCATGCCAAGCATGGAGCTTTGAGCTCGAGCTCAGTTGAAAACTCTATCTGTTGTTCTTCAAACTCAAACTGTCAGATGCTTTACTCCATCTCACTGAACAGTCGCTCCGGAGATTTCTCCTTCTGCTCAGTTCATTTTGTCGATTAAAGTATTAAGTTTTCGTTTTTTTAACCGAATTTAAACCACAACCGGCCAGTTCAAGCTCTGTCTGTGGTATTTGTAATTACTAAATAGGTTTTACATTTACTTTCTGTGTAGAACTTGTAAAACGTTTTATCGGTCCGGTTTGAACCGATCAAGTGTTTTTATTACATTATCTATCTTTAGAAGTGCAGTTCCCGGTTCTTATCGGTTCTAAAAAAAACAGATTTCATTACAGTTTTTTTGCATGACCCGTGACACGGTTGGGGGCCGAGAAGGGAGTCTTGCTTGGCGGTTGCCTAAACAGGCAAGTTTGGATAGGCTGGCACTATGTCTGAAACCCAAAAGAAAAACCGGGCCCACTGGGTTTCAACACTGTAGTGTCTGTGGGGAAGCCTTTGCCAAGGCTGACCGCCACACCACCTGTGTTTATTGTCTGGGGTTTGACCACCTCAATGCAGACTGCCAGATTTGTAAAAGTTTTCCTGCAGCTACCCTGGATAAAAGAGTTGGTAGGCTCAGGGAAAGGGAGGCTAAAAAGTCCGCTGAACCAGATGGCCAGCCTGGTTCAGTTGAAACCGAACCGGGGGGAGTACCCTCTGACCAGGGCGAGACTTCCACGGGCAAAAGGAGAGCCGACTCTGAGGAGTCAGTTCCAGCAAAGAGAACTAGAAAATCAGCTGGTGTGGAGCCAAAACTTTCCTCTTCAACCACTGAAGAAATAGCTAAAGCAATTAAAATTGTTCAGTCACTCTCCCTGGTTCCGACCGAACTGGCACCATCAGGTAAGCGTACGGTTCGGTCAGTTCCACCGGTTCAAGAGTATGATTTAAAGGAATTTTATGAACCAGAGGAGGGGAGAAGAGAGGAATATGAGGAGAGTGAATGTGGATTTGAAAGTCTGGATGTGCCCATTGAACCGGACATCTCTCCAGACATACCTTCAGGAGTGTCTCCCCCTAGGCTTTCTGAGTCCCCTTCTCATTTTATGTTTTATAAGAAAGTGGCTGAAACCCTCCAGCTCCCTATGGAGGAAGCTGTGGATGATCAAGAAGAGCCTGATTACGTAGAAATGATGGATATCCCAGAGTCTAGGAGACTGTCTATTCCTCTGCATAAATCTTTTTGGAAGCAGACAGTAAAAATTCTAAAAACTCCTCACACTATACCTCCTGTTGATAAAAGAATGGACAAAAGGTATACATTATCAGGTTCTGATATGGAGTTCCTTACACAACAATGAAGCCATGTGGGGGTTGTGCAGACTGCAGCCTGTGACAAGGCAAATATTCCCCTGGCCTCACACCTCCCTGACAAGGACTCCAGAAGGGTTGATGCCATGGCAAAGAAACAGTACATGGCAGCATCCTTGGGACTCAGACAGGTAAATTATATGGCTTATGTTGCTAGATACCAGAAATCCAGATGGGATTCTATTTTGGCTCTAGCAAAGCAGGTCCCTGGCCAGCTTGCCAAGGAGCTGGAGCAGGTGGCCGCTGATGGTATTGAGGCATCAAAAGTGCAATTCCATGCTGCAGTGGACTCTAATGATGTGTCATCTAGAGTCATGGCTACATATATGGCTCTCCGTAGAATGGCTTGGCTCAGATGTACTAGCCTGTCACAGGATACCCAGACTAAGGCCATGGATTTTCCTGTTGTGGGAAACTCTCTGTTTGGGGAGCAAACAGAGAATTACATGAAGAAAATGGATGAGTATAGGACCACCTATAGGAGTGCACAGGCCAAGAAGGTGAGCCCTCCTCAAAGACAGCCTCTCAGGGGCAGGGGCAGGCCTTTTCATAGGCCTTTTTACCAAGCCCAGGCCTCCTCTTTAGCTTGTGCACAGAGGGGGTTCTTTAGAGAGAATGGCAGACGGGGTGCAAGCAGACCTGCCTCCACCCCTCAGCCTAAAGCCCCTGCCAAGCAGGCACCCTGATGGGGTGGCCAGGGCCGATTCTCCACTACCTGTAGGGGGCAGGCTGGCTTACTTTGTCCAGGACTGGGAGTCTCTAACATCAGACAAGTGGGTCTTGGAAGTAGTAAGCCATGGACTGGTTCTCAGCTTCAAAAAATTTCCAAAGATGAGAACCAGATCCTTTCCACCTGCAAATCCATCAGAGGCTCTTGCCCTAGAAGCAGAAGTCTCTACCCTCCTGGCTCTCAGAGCTGTGGAGAGGGTTCCATCCCTACACCAGGGCAAAGGATTGTACTCCAGGTACTTCCTTACCCCAAAAAAGACAGAAGAATGGCGGCCCATCCTGGATCTCAGGTACCTAAACAAGCACCTTTTAAAACCAAAATTCAAAATGGTGACTCTGGGAATTATTCTACCCTTTTTAAGGCCAGGGGACTGGCTAGTGTCCCTGGACCTCAAGGATGCCTATTTTCATGTTCTCATCAGAAGCTCCCATCAAAAGTACCTCAGATTCAAACTGCCCTCAGGCCATTACCAGTTCAGAGCAATGCCCTTCGGCCTCACATCTGCCCCAAGGGTATTCACAAAATGCCTGGCAGTAGCAGTTTCCCATTTAAGAAGGCAAAAAATTGCCATCTTTCCTTACCTGGATGACTGGCTCATAGTAGGTCAGTCTCCAGACCAAGTCAGGTTACATCTTCAGGTAACTCAGCAACTGCTAACTTCTCTAGGTTTCCTTCTCAATCTTCCAAAGTCAGAACTAGAACCTGTCTAGCTTTTCACCTTCATAGGTGCAGAACTGAACACAAAAGAAGCCAGAGCCTTCCTTCCTCTGGAAAGAGCAAGGACCTTGCTTTCTCTGGCTTCCTCCTTCACCCTGCAGGTCTCTTGACAAGCAAGGCATTTTCTCCAGCTCCTGGGACACATGGTTGCTTTGACAGCAGTAGTGCAGGGAGCCAGATTTCAGATGAGGGACATCCAGTTCCATTTGAGAGCCTTTTGGTCTCAAAGGAGGGACCCTCTAACCAAATTAATCCCAGTGACTCAAACCCTGATCCAAGCCCTTCGGTGGTGGCAGGGCCAGGGCAATTTGAGACAGGGTGTCCCCTTCACCCCTCAGTCTCACTCCTTAATCCTTACTACAGATGCATCCCTCTTGGGGTGGGGAGCTCACATGGGTGACCTCACTACCCAGGGATTGTGGTCCCCTCAGGAATCTCTGCTCCATATCAATCTGTTGGAACTCAGAGCAGTTTTTCTAGCACTTCAAGTATTTTTCAAATCTGTTCAAAACAAAGTTATTCAGGTTAGAACAGACAATACCACCACAATGTGGTACATCAACAAGCAAGGGGGCACTCGGTCTATGGCCTTGTGCACCGAAGCAATGAAGTTGTGGTCTCTGGCTTACTCTCTGAACACCTCTCTTGTAGCAGTACACCTCCCAGGCAAGGACAATGTCCTGGCAGATTCTCTCAGCAGGATTTCCCAGGGCCATCACGAATGGGCTCTGGATCCCCTAGTACTGGAGGTGGTATTTGCCAGATGGGGCTCACCCCAGATAGATCTTTTTGCAGCCCCAGACAATCACCAACTTCCCCTTTTTTGTTGCAGGCCCCCAGTGTTGGGCTCAGTCCCCCTGGATGCCTTCCTTCTCAGTTGGGAAGGGAAGTTTCTCTATGCCTTCCCCCCTCCCTCTCCTGTTCAAAGTGCTAGTCAAAATCAGATCTCAACCCTGCAAGATGATCCTGATTGCTCCAGACTGGGCCAGACAGCCCTGGTACCCACTCCTTATGTCCTTAGCACTCCACCTTCCTCTGTGTCTTCCCAGGAATCACAATCTGTTATCTTGTGCTCAGGGGAGAGTTTGGTACCCGAACCTCAAATCTCTCAATCTCAAGGCCTGGCTCTTGAAGAGTTAGAGTTTGCTGACCTACACCTTTCCCAAGGTGTGTGGATATCCTGAAGGCTTCTAGGAAGCCTTCCACCAGAAGCTACTTATAATTCCAAATGGAAGAGATTTTCCATATGGTGCTCTGCAAAGCATATTCCCCCAGAATCTGCTGGTTTACCCATGGTCCTGGACTATATGGTCCATCTAAATACTTTGGGGCTGAGACCAGCTACCCTAAAAGTGCACCTGGCAGCCGTGTCTGCTTTCTTATCAGCAGGTAAACCCTCTTCTCTTTCAGCCCATCCTATTTTCTCCAAGTTTTTCAAAGGGTTGCTTCACACCAACCCCCCCATTCAGGGATCCTGCCCCTGCCTGGGATCTTAATATTTGCATTGCCAGCTTATACAGCCTTTTGAGCCCTTGTCTTCAGCAGGCTAAGTACTTGACTTGGAAAACTGTGTTTTTGGTAGCCATCACTTCCGCCAGACGCATAAGTGAGTTACAAGCATTTTCAGTGGAGCCTGATTTTATTTCTTTTCACAGAGATAAGGTAGTCCTCAGGACTAACAGAAAGTTCTTGCCTAAGGTGGTTTCAGATTTCCACCTTAATCAATCTATGTCTCTCCCTGTGTACTTCACTGACCATTCCTCCTCTGGCTAGAGGAGGTTGCACAGTTTAGATGTCAAAAGATCCCTCAGCTACTACATAGATCGTACCAAGGGTCACAGGTTTGACTCCCTCCAACTGCTCCTCACTTATGGTGAGGCTGGCAAAGGGAAACCTGCCACCAAAAGATCCATTGCCAGGTGGATTGTCTCTTGTATCCAATTCTGCTATGAAAAACTGGGTAAAGTTCCTCCCTCAGGCCTGAGGGCTCACTCTACCAGAGGTACAGCTGCATCTCTGGCTGCTGCCAGGGACATCCCTATCCTGGAGATATGTCAAGCAGCTACCTGGAAAACAGTTCACACTTTTACCAAGCATTACTCCCTGGACATCCAGGCTAGGAGTGATGCTCGGTTTGGCGCAGCTGTGCTTCAGAGCCTATTTCCTAAGTAGGTTCTGTCCTTCCTCCATGGAGGTACTGCTGTGTAGTCTGCATATGTCATAATATTGCAAGACTTCATGTTGTTTGAAGAAAAAATTACTCACCTTAGTAATGTTGTTTCTTCTAATGGAGTCTTGCTATATTATGACCTCCCCCTGCCTGCTCCTCTCAGAACCTTTACTTTTGGGATGTGGGTGGGCAGGGCAGTGTTGGCACTTAGTAGATGCCCACCTTGTTTTTCACCCCTCCTTTTTGGGGTGATCTGTGTTGTGTTTGTCATTTTTTGGGTCTCCTGACTTGAGTCTTTGTTTTGGCACCAAAAAATGTGTTTATATAATTAGTAGCCAGTTGGCTAGTGTAGGTTTACAGCTTCCACACAGAGTCTTAGTGAGTTTTGCTCATAAAGATCTGACAGTTTGAGTTTGAAGAACAACAGATAGAGTTTTCAACCGAGCTCGAGCTCAAAGTTCCATGCCTGGCATGGAAAGTTAACTCTTTCACCTCTGGAGCAGTTCGAAGGTTGGGACTCACTGCATATGTCATAATATAGCAAGACTCCATTTGAAGAAACAACATTACTAAGGTGAGTAATTTTTTTCTTACGTACCATGTATGTACCATGCACAGCACTAACACTTACACAATGACATTTAGATGGATGCTATTTATGTGCTTTCTAATATTCTAAGATGTATTAAAGGTTACATTTTATAAAATGATAATTACTTATCTAACAAGAGATGTCTTAGAGAAAGAGATGTGAAAGAATAAGGAGGCACAATTTGAAGATAGAGGGGAGAAGGCTCAAGGGCAATGTGAGGAAGTATTTTTTCACAAATAGGGTTGTGAACACATGTAACAACCTTCCAGAGGGAGTTGTGGGGTCAAAAACAGTGGGGGAATTCAAGAATGTATGGGACAGACATAAACAATTCTGGGGTGGTGGTTAAGAAGAAGTAGACTGTTGGTTAGCTAGGACCTGCAGCTTATCCAATAGGTAAGGAAATGGGTGAATAGGTGGGCCAAGGAGTCCTTATCTGCCATCAAAATCTGTCTCTATGTTTCTATGTTACTTGACTTGAATCACAAAGTGTCATAGCTCTAATGGTGATGTTAAATGTATAAATGAGCTAATGTCATATTTGTCCTTGGTCTTTGAAGAAGGAAGTAATTCCAAAATATGTAAAGCTGGGACTGTTTCAGTCCAATGTTCATGGTAAAGTAGCATTTTTAAATGAGAAGTACTAGCTGTAGTATCCTTCTTATGGGTTTATTGTGTGCTTGGAACGATCTGCTTAAGTCTTACTAGTAGTTCCTTTAGTGCCACTTTTTCTTTGTGTGCACTCCTTGGTCTTAGATGGTCTATCAATATCTCTGCTAGTTGCTGATCATTTTTCAAACCCAGTGCTAACATGAGCTTTATCCATTTCTCAACAGCCCTACCAATACTTGCTGTACTTCTATATCTTACTCTGTCTCTTTCAATTTTTCTTTTTGTTCAGCCATGGGCAACTTTGGGCACCTGCATTTCTTTGGTACTGTACACAGGACATTCTGAAAGAATAAGACACTCTGTCACTGAGACTTAGCTAACATACATATATAATGTATTAGAATATTATAAATATCATGCACCATGACCAGAGATGACGAATCACTCTACAATCATTCAGTCTTCACATACTCTCACTTCAATGATGTTAATTTACAAAAAGACAGCAAGTTCAGGGAAGTATACCAGAATGACCTGTTACACAACTTACTAATTAATATTGCAATGACAATTGTGTGTGATGAACAATAAAGTTGCAATGTTTTCCTTTTATTCAGATGAAAATGTAGATATCCATGTTTTATTTCCTATACAGGCTCTACTTGAATGTATGGATAGAGAGACTCTCAATACACTTGTGCAGCAACTGATTCTGCATCAGATAGGGATCATTTCTGACATACTTCAAAGTTGAAGTGTTGAATCATTCATTCATTCATTCATTTATTTATTTATGTCAAAGTTTGGAAATACACCTTTGAGCTTCTAGTGACAACCCTTTATGGTGCACATGTTTCATGTGCAGAGAAATGCCAACATAACAACAGAATGTGTGTTGTGGAATGGACAATACAATGTGTCCCCCTAAAACATTCAATAACAATAGACCAAGCACCAGGAAGTTAGCTGCTACAGCACTGCAAGATAGGACACACAATGCAAAGTAAACAGTTCAAAGCACCCGTAGTACCAAACAAAACATACTGACCAAATGTATGTTAGTAAAGACAATTATTTATTGCAATAACTGGCCAGGTGGCTCAAATGCAAGATGTAAAACTAACGTTTCTCCTGGTGTGCTGCCAGGCTTCTTCAGAGTTTATACAATATGTTGAAAATGTGCCTTTTTATACAATTTCAAACACACGTGATAATTAAGAACCAATCAAAAGCACTATCTAAACAAATAAGTGCTACCTCTATGCGTTAAAGTGCTGGATATATTTTAACAATACTTGGATAAAATTTCCATCGAATTAACATGTTATTCATTTTGCACTTGTAAATTCTATACTAATGGAACTATTCCAGGCACCTCAATTGTATTCTTTTATGTTCCATTACACTGCAAAAGCCAAACGTTTCAATATGTTTTGATTTACATTTAACTCCCCCCCCCCGCCTTTACCATTTATGATAGGGTGGAGGAGATATTAGCAGAATAAAATACATACTGCTTTAAATGATCACTAAATGTGGCACATTTGAAATAATTCCTAGTGTGCCATATAATTTTAGCATTTGTATTTGTTTAAAAATGCACTTAAATATATGCTGTCATTAAGTCCTTTATTCTGGCGAGTTCCCAAATTGTATATCCAATAACTTTATCTCTGCCCTATGATTTTATTTAAATCCTTCCCCCAATGCCCACTTTTACTAATTCTATGCCTACAAAATGGACAATGTGTTGTTTGGAACTATTTCCCATAACATGTTTAGTGATCGCATATAATAAATCACCTTTTTCCAATGCTCTAATGTGTTCACCTATCCTAATTTGAAATGTTCTGGTTATGTGGCCTATATAAAAGGCTCCGCAACTGCAACTAGGCATATATATCACCCCACTGCTATCACATGTGATGAGGTCATTGATCAAAATGTTCTTATTAGTTACTGGATGTGCAAATTCTTTGCAAGTTCTTACATATTTACAGAAACTACACCTACCACAATGGTGTGTTCCTACTGGTGCTGGTGCGAGCAGCATTTGTTTTAAAGGTTCAGGTCCTGGCATTATGTTACTAACAACTGTGTCTCCAATGCTCCTGCATCTACGAAATACTATATTTGGTTCTTTTTCACTAATTAAAATGAGCTTTGGTTCAAGCTGTAAAATTGACCAATTACTTTTGATGATTTGTTTTACTTTTTCAGCTCTGCTAGAAAAATTTGTTACACATGAACACCCCTGTGTATTATTATTAATTTTATGAGAGTATTGTAAAGTAGATTCATGATTCATGTTATCTACCTTTTGAATCGCTGTGGCTATGCTATGCCTGCTATATCCTCGTTCTTGGAATCTGAAAACTTCTATTCCCTTTTTATTTAGAACTTATATTTGTTCCATGTAGTTATGAAGGGTATGAATTATCTGGCCCTTAGGTATATTATGTCATACCTGGTAAGGGTGGCAACTGTCAAACCTTAGTAAGCTGTTGCAACCTGTTTTTTTCTGAAAAAGTGTTGCACACACACCTCCCTTACCATTTTTATACAGCTTCAAATCCAAACAATGAATAGCTGTCTGATCCAACTCATACTTATAAGTAAGACAATTGCTGGTTGATTCCATCCATTTAATAAACAGTGCAAATTCCTCTCTGGTTCCTTTCCACACTATTAGTAATAATAATAATAATAATAAACTTTATTTATAATGCGCCTTTCAAAGTAAAGGCGCAGTACATAGTTAAAATAATTTCACAATAAAACTTCATGATAAAATAACCAAAACAATTTCAGTCAATCCACATCGACACCATCCCCATATGCCTTATTTCATAGATAAGTCTTCAATGCTTGTTTAAAGCCCCCCACAGTCATGCACTTCCTGATCCAATGGGGTAGAGAATTCCAGAGGGTCAGTGCCACGAACTTAAAAGCCCGGGCCCCAGAAGATTTTAAAACCACCCTCAGAATCTCCAGCAACCCCTCATTGGCTGAGTGGAGTGGTCGCTCTGGGAGGTAAGGGACCAGAAGCTCTTTCAGGTAGTCAGGGCCCAGTCCATGTAGGTCTTTATAAGTCAGTAAACCAACTTTAAAGGTGATCCACCACTGAACCAGCAGCCAGTGCAGTTCCCGCAACACCGGTGTAATGTGGGAAGAACGAGGAATCCCCATCAACAACCGGGCTGCGGAGTTCTGCACCAGCTGTAAGCGGCAGATATCAATCCCTGGAAGCCCAAAGTAAAGGGAGTTGCAGTAATCTATATATTAAAGTAGTATGTCATCTATAAAGCACCACCACAAATACACCTTAGATAAAAATGGATTGTGGAGGCACCATACAGATGCTCACACTCCCACTTTCCTACAAAGAGGTTAACGTAACTTGGTGCCATTGTGGTGCCCATAGTTGTACCCCTGATTTGATGGTACAGCTGGTCCTGGAATAAAAATACATTATCTTGCAATATTGTTCTAGCTAATTCCAGTAAAAAATGAGTAGGGCTAGCAACACACTCTGAAGTAGATCTTAGCTCTATTAATTAGGATAGTGTATAAAGTCCCTCTGTGTGGGGAATAATTGTGTACAGTGAATTGACATCAACAACAGCAAAAAAATACTCTGGTTCCAGCCATAAATTTTCAACTAATTGAATAATTTCAGTTGAATCTTTTATACAAGATCCTAAATTTTGTACTACAGGCCATAAAAATTGATCAAGATACAATGATAGCAGTTCTGTGAGCCAACTTCGACCTGATATGATTGAACGACCTGGAGGGGGGAGATAATGTTCTTCTGTATTTTGGGTAAGATGTACAAGACTGGGATTCTGGGGGAGTTTATGGTCATGGTTTTGTACAATAATTCAGTAATATAGCCTCTACAAAGCTATTACTTAACATGTTGTTATTGCAATAAATAATTGTCTTTACTGACATACATTTGGTCAGTATGTTTTGTTTGGTACTATGGGTACTACGGGTGCTTTGAACTGTTTACTTTGCACCCTAAAACATATACATTCTGGCTTATTTCTTTAAATGAGACCTTGTTAGCATTGCATGAGCCTAACAAAATTACATTTTCAGAACATAAAAACGTGTCCATCAGGACAATAATGAGCAACTTAGGTTTGCTGCTTACTGGCAGTTTATTTGGTAGCACCACATATGAGCATGTGTTACTGAGCACTTCAATATAAGTGACTCAGTAATGCAGCTCACTTATAGACCGAGTAGAGAAAAAGGGCTCTGAATACTTATAATGAGTGTAGCACTGAGGGATGCATGCTACACTCATGAGATGGAGGATAAAGGAAGCTATTTGGCCAAGCCCTATAGAGCTGGTCGTGTGGTGTAGTGGCTTGAGCCACTGCTCCTGGAGCCTATGATGCCGGTTTCAGATCCCAGTGCAGGCAATATTTATTTTGCTTTCAGGGGGAGTTTCTATATTTTTCTAAGTCTGCTCCCCCTGGAGTTGAGAATCCTTATTTTGGGGTGTGAGGGGGGAGTTTATTCCCAGTAAAGGGGGGTGCAGAGGGTGCAGTCCCCTCCGCATAAAAATAACTAGTGCATATTTTTAGAGGACCATTTCTGTTGGGAAGTTGCCCTTTTGTCATGGGCGATTCTTTTCTCACTCTAATGAGCAGCATGATAAGGGACTCGCCTTTATCACATAAAACCATTTATTTTATGGCAATATGGTTGATTGGGTACAGGTAACAGAAAAGTGATACCATCTTGCTGTGTGTGGTCGGTCAGGGAAAAGTATTCTGACCCATTTCAACAATATGTTGGTTTTCTGCCTCATTTTAATTAAATTTAAGAAGGGGTGGTTGATGTGAGACTGGGGAATCAAACACGAAATGTATAACATGAAGCAGCTTGGATCCCTACATATTTCTGATACTGACTTAAAAAGAGCCACAGTCTACTGGTTTAATATTCGTAATTGCTACATTACAATGTTACATGCATTTTCAAAAAGACGGTTAATGTATGCTAAACTTTTGTTGCATAGTTACAGAAAAATTTGATATCACTTCATTCAAAACTTTTACTGCAGATTGAAATGAGTATATAAACAATACAAGTAATGTCTTCTCATGTTTCTTTTACAAAGACATATGTTTTGTGTTTAAAAATAGTTTAGAATTTGTAAAGAATTTGTTGTGAATTTGAAATGTGTAGGTATCTGTTTCTTAAAAACTTATAACACTGGTTTGGAACTCACTTCTCCTTTTTACAAGTATTTATGTTTAACACACTGAACCCCATGTATTTACATTATAGGCATGACATAAGTAAGCAACAAGACACAACACTGTGTGCACTAGACAATTCTAGTGTATGACCAATGTCATAGGCATGAGAACACAGGCCGAGTACCTTCAGCCTCTGGCCGTATGCCAGGAATGTTCTAGCATATACCTCCAGAGTGCCTTACCATGCTTATGAAATTAACCCCTTAATTTTACATGTGAGTGAAAACTTGAATTCATAGTATTAAATAATAGGAAAGTTAAATCTTTGTCTTGATTTAAAATAAAATAGTTCCTCTGCCTCCATCAGTTTACTGCATTTTTTTGGGGTGGGAGCTTAGGGGTGTTTCTCCTACTAAGAATACTGTAGTTGCAGGATGGTTGTCATAACATTCCCCCACCCAAAGCAACTAGCACCACTTCTGTGTGGGTTATACAGTGAAAATTGACTTTTTGGCAGTGTTAGTGAAAAAGGTGCTCGTTTTTTGATTATTTAAGCAGTACGATTTGACATGATAGAACACTGGTTATACTAGGTATATCCACAGTTAGGGGTATTTTAAGGCATGAGGCAAACCTTAGTGCCTTGAGCTCCTGACCGTGGGGTAAACATGGTACAATCAATGTCCCTGAAGTGCCTCATTACTTTTACAAAATGGATCATAGGACACTTTTAAAACATAAGCACTGTACCAGTTTTAAAAGCCACAACTACATAATGAAATGTTGAACAATAATGTAAAATAATCTCTTCATAGATATTTTCCACCTGTCAGTCATCTGATTTTCTGCACATTTAATACACTGTGTGATTATTTACAGATATGCAGCAAAGTTAAACTACTTGTGAAGTGGACACACAGAGGCCCAATTCTCATTGCCATTCTGCTATACAAAGTGCCCATTTAAAACTGTCACTTCACCACTTTGCGTTATAATTATGACTTTGCGTTGCTCACTCCACCTTATATCACTTTAAGGTGGCATGAGAATTCACAGGCAGCACCACACACACCACATGGCTTACATAATGTAGGTCACATGAGAATATGTTCCAACCACAGCATCATTATTATCACCCGATATTTTTGCATCACACTTTCAAACATTGGATGGCAAAGGCATGACCTCAGCAGCGCTGGAAGAAATGTGACATTGTGAGTTGTCGTCATCAGGATCAGAATCATGTTCAACTACCATGGGGGTGTTGGGGAGTATGACATCATCTACGCCTACACTATCAGGCATAGCTTTAGACTCAGCTATATTTTCTAAAATGGTTAACTGGTCAGAAGTGGAACTTGGGGCAGCAGTACTCATGCCAGCAGCAACTGCACTAATACCATCAGCGGGGACAACATCATCTCCTCCAACTATCAGTGAAGCAACAGATTGCACTGTGAAAAACATTGATGGAGAAATCCTACAGGTAATGTGCAGCAAACTGAAAACTTCAGTAATATAACTAAATCTTTTAAGCAAACTGAAATTATGCACTGTACCACAACAATCAGCAAAGAAATTTCAAAAATTACTGAAAATATTACTGTGTGTACATTAGCACAGTTATACAAGAAAAATATAACCAAAACAGAAAGACTGCCTTTCTTCCAGTTTATCTACCTCCACCACAGATACGCCACTGTCCCAAGAACACTTCAAGTGTCTATCACTACACAAACTGAATGTTCTAAATTAACATTCAAAATCCACATGCAAACTATAAAAAACAGGATGACATGAGCACAGGAGGGTTTCCTACAATCAATGTACTAAATTCTGAGCAAAGAAAATGGCTCAAAAAGGCTTTTTAAATGTTTTTAGAGAGTTTGAATCTCAGAACTCTGAGAGCAAACTGTCTTCAGCTACCACTGCACAGAACTGAGACTGTGCAAAACAATCTAGAGCCCATGTGACCTGCAATCCCATGAATCACTGTAAAATTCACCTTCGATCTCACCAACAAGGCAAAGTGGTATGAAGTACATTGATTTCAATGTACTTCACATTAAAATTGGTGTAGAAGTGGTTGGGGAAAGGGAGAGTAAAGCAAAGTCATTGTTTCCAATGGAATTTGCATTCTTCATTATGACGTGAAGTACTCCACTTCACTTTATGGATTACTTCATGGATTCTGCCTTAATTCAATAATTGCTTCGTGTAACAGATTTTTGCCACTTCGCCCACCACTAATTGTTTACCATTGATAAGAAGTATTCAAAGCTCTGCATTGCTCCAGTAATAGAATGTGTCATTAGACCATTATAGGGGTGAATCATTGAAGTTGCTGGCATATAAGGGCCGGCATTACAGTACCCGTGATGTGTGTGACTGGGATTTATTTATTCTATTTATTTGACAAATTGGATTTACAACCTTTAAGTCAGAGGCTCATTTACAAAGGCACCTCATCACAGAGAGGACAAAAACAGTACTACAAAGTTCAAGGTACAGATAGCGATACATAGATTACAGCATTACATAGATTATGTACAATCTATTTACATAGGTTACATTTGAGTCAATTGGGGGAAAAAATATATACCCCTGTTATGCAGTTCCAACACAGGCAGAGAAAACCATACTTGAAAAGTTGGAGTACCTAAGGAAAATTGCCCTTCAACCAGGCTATAACATAGAGCAGACTGGTGACTGCAGGTGCAGTATGTAAGACAGATGTCCAGAGAGGAGTGGACCTATGGGGCATGGAGGGAGAAGGGTGTGTGTGTGTGGATGAGCTGTCCAATGGACATTGTTGAAGTTGGAGTGTGCTGGAAGGCATGAGTCCTTAGAAGTCAGGGGAACAGGAGTGAGCAACAGTTAGTTACATTTACAGCAGCATGTGTTGAAAAGGTGGTCGCAAAGAGTGATTTTAAAGGGACCAATTTTGGGAGTGTTGGTGATGTTGACTGGGAGAGAGATGAACCAGGAGGGAGCCCTGTAGCAGAAGGATCACTGAGCTAGGGAGGTCCTGCTTCTATGGACCAGTAGGGTGGCCTTATCCGTGCTGCAGGTGGAGACAGTGGAGAGTGGTGTGTTGAAGGGAGGGAGGCAGACACCCCAGGGGGAGACAGCCCGAGCAGAACTTTCTTGGCTAGTAAGCAGGTCTGGTAGTGGAGTCTTTCTTCAAGGTTCAGGAGGTTGGTGGTGGAGTACAGTAGGCACTTTACAGGGTATTTTGATTGAGAGATGGACTTTATTGAGTGCAGAGTTATCAGCAGCTCCATATATAGGCAGGCCATATTCCTCAAGGGACAGGACAGAGGATGTGATGGCCAGCCAGAGTGCATCGGAAGGAAGGCAGTCCTTGTAGCGGTAAAGAAAGCCTATCCGGGAGTTAGTAATGGTCCTGAGGGCATTAATGTGGGTGTGGATAGTAAAGGCAGTGTCAAAGGTAATCCCTAGGTATTTATAGGTGGACACTTGCTCTAAGGGGTGCTAAGTGCTGTGGAGGATTAGGAGGGGGGCATTTTGGCCTTATTTTGGTGTTGGGTAAAGAACATTGACTTAGTCTTTTTTAGATTAATGACAAATCTATGATCCTTGAACCACTTTCAGCTTGGTTAAAGGGGAGTTAGAGAGAGTCCTGGGGTGAGGCAGACTCATGGTGTGAGGCGTAGAGCATGGTATCATCTGCATATAGAAGAATTTTGCCAGAGCAGGCACTGGGCAGAGTGTTATGGTAGAGACTGAAAAGTAGTGGCCCCAGGATGGAGCTCTGGGGGATCCTGGAGCAGACAGGTCAGATGTTGGACAAGGTCCCATTGATTTTTATGCACTGGGATCAAGCTGAGAGGTAGCTAGAGCACCAGGCGAGGGGACCAGTGGAGAAACCGATTTGGTAGAGGGAGTCAAGCAGGAGAGGATGGCAGACAGTGTCAAAGGCCTTGGAGAGGTCAATGAACTTTGCTCTAGCAAGATTGCCAGAGTCAAGGGAGGAGTGCAGGTAGTTGGAGAACTCTAGGAGGGCTGTGGTGGTGCTATGTCCTGAGTAGAAGCTGTGCTCCTCGGGGCATAAGATAGCATACTTGGTCAGATACTCGGTGAGCTGAGTGGCCACCACTTTTTCAATAGCTTTGGAGAGTGGGAGGAGAATGGAAATTGGCCAATAGTTGTTGGGGGAGGACCTATCACCACTTTTGTGTATGGACTTGATGATAGCTGTGTTCCAGACACTGGGGAATTGACCCAAACAGAGGGATCGATTAAGTAGGTCAGTCACAGGGACAAGGACATCATCCAGGACTAGGCATAGGATCCTGGTGTCCAGAGTGTTGTTACTGGGGCTATTGCTGCCTAGGGGCTTTTATCAGGTATGGTCTGGCTTCTTAAGTGGCTATTTTACGTAGGTGGAACTAAGGGCGTTGTAGGACAGGTGGCCGAGATTCAGGCACAGGGTCAAAGAAACTACTGGGGAGGACAGAACTAAGATCAATGAAGGTGGTATAAAGGCAGTTTGCTATGTTGAGGGGGTCCGTGGTAACAGAGCAGTCAATAGAGATCTGGGATGGGGGAACATGATTTCCCATTCAGCTCTTTTATGTTATCCCAGAAGGTCTGGGCTGAACCCAGAAGGAAGTAAGGGTGGTCTGGTAGTGGTCCGCTTTGGCCTTGCAGATGGCCCAAGTGCACTTATTGCACACTGCATTATAGGCTTGCCTATCTACTGTCTTGCCTGACTCCACAGCAATGTGCCAGAGGTTATCCCTCTCCGAGTTTTTGGAACAGGAATGGGGTGACCCATGGCGCATTTTGTTTTTTAGTGCAGTGCCTGGCGAGTGGCACATAGAGATCACAGGCCTTGTTAAAAGCCTGTGTGAAGAGGGCGAGTGCAGTGTCAATGCTAGAAGCGTGGTTGATGGGGGACCACTCAATCTGGGTGAGACATTGCTCAAGTTTTTTAATGCCACCTGGGTGGAGGCACCTGTGAAGAATGGTTTGAGCCATTGGTTTGGGGGTGGAGGAGGACCAGAGAAAGAGGATAGGGGAGTGGTCACCTAAGGAGTTAGGAAGGATTTTGATATCCTGGACTTTTTGGGGGCTGTTGGAGACTATGACATCCAGGAAGGTGCTGGTTCCACTGGAGGGGTTGAGTCTAGTAGGCTGGGAGACTAACTGGGTCATGTCAAGGGCAGCGAAGGAGTCCCTTCCTTGTGAAGTGAAGGTATAAAGCCAATTGGCGTTAAGGTCCCCTAATATGACTTGTTCTGCTTTGTGTGGGAGAGTTGAGAGATAGTCAGTGAGCAACAGGATTGCAGGGTTTTGGTTTCTTGGAGGACCGTAGGAGACCGTGATGTAGAGTGGACCCCTGGTAGGATCAGGGATGATTTTGAGAGTCAGAGCATGAGCTCCACTGTCCAGCTTGGGAGCGAGGAGCGCATGACCAACAATGGTGTCACATATGAAGACAGCACAGCCATCCCCACATTTTCCTACTCAATCCTCCCAGTATAGGGTGTACCCGGGGAGTGAGATGAAGCAATTGGGGGTGGATTTGGAAAGCCAGGTCTCCACTAGGGCAATAATGTCAGGTCAGTGTTGGATGATCCAACACTGGAGTGCAGCAGATTTTTTAAACAAGCTGCAGATGTTCAGGGAGGCAACGTGGATTCCTGAGGATAATGTCTTTGGTGGGCTGGAGGGAGTAGGGCCAGGACTGGGGTGGACATTTTCAGAGAGTAGTAATAATAGTGTGATAATTCTAACCAGAGAGCGGTGGTAGTTGGCATCCTTAGTTGGCCACTGGGATGAGGGTGCAACCGCAGGGGTACAAGGAATGGGTAGAGCATGAAGGGTGGGAATAGCAGTGAGGAGGTGGGTCAAGGGGGGTCCCGGGCAGAGATGCAGCAAATTTTTAATCCGCTGGCGAAGTGAACGCAAAGTGGGCACTTCACGTTGGCAGAGCACAATGCGAAGTGAGCACTGTAAAGTGCTCACTTCACATTATCATTATTACTTCACGTTGCCATTATGCCTTAACACGAAATAAGGCTAAGTGGCAAGTAAACAGTCAGCCCCCCACACATCACATGGCTTACAGTACTGTAAGTCACATGCTTTAGCCAGGCAGGAAGAAAGTGAGTCAGAAAAGCAGTTTCACTTTCTCCTTTGCATTCATAGAGGGAGACGGCTTTGTGAGAGAGCAGTGTAGGAGTCTGTGACAAAGTGCTTTATTGCCTTTCTAAAACAACAGCTTTTTTAAAAGCTATCTTTATTTAGTTTTTGTATTGTATGTGATTTTTTTTTTAGTAGTTAATTTTTTTTTATAAGTTTTGTTTTGTTTTGTGTGTGTGTGAGACTGTCTGTGAATGTGTGTGTGTGTGTGTGTGTGTGTGTGCCAGGGACTTGTGTGGGAGGGAAGGACATGGACCCTGGAGAAGATGAGTCACTGGCCCATGGGCATGGTCAGAGGAGGGGAGTTCGGACATGTGGGGGCAGTCGAGTGATGCTGGACCACCCTCAACTCCTGGGTGTTGCTCCCCCCCCAGTGGAAGCAACAGCAGCAGCAGCACCAGTGCCACTGGTGGCTGTTTTGCAGCCACCTTCTCCGCCACTACCACCACCACCTGTAGCAGCAGTTGTAGGGGCTCCAGCAGCACCTCCTCTACCACCTCCACAGCCACAAGAGGTGCCCCTGGAAACCATAGGTGGTGCAAGGACTGTGTCTGGGCCCCCCACAGCTCCCCAGTGTGGGAGATTTTTAACTCTGTGAGGGGAGACAGCACAGTCATGGTGTGTCATCTGTGTAGTGTGCTGGTGTGCCGTGGCCCCCGAGGGGCACATTTGGGGACCATAGACCAGTGCACCCACATGTTCACCACCACAAGGTGGAGTGGCAGGCTGCCACTGAAGGGGCCAGGCATCCACCTGCTGGCCCTTCTGTGGTAGTGGGTGAGGATGCTGCTGGGGTCGAAGTTGTGCCTTGCCACAGCAGCAGTAGGGCCAGTATAGCAGCTGCACCACCACCACCACAGCCACCAGCACCACCATCTCCACCACCACCACTACTTGGATTTCCACCTGCAGTAGACCCCGCCACAGTCCCTGCAACACAGGCCAATCTCTCCCTGGTGTGGGCGGCCCTGGAGGAGAGTAATCAGGGGGCTGGTGCTTTGCAGCAGCAGATCGACACAATACAAGAACAGCAACAGCAAATACTGACAATGCTGCACCTGCTGCTGGACCATCACAGCATCCCACGGCCACAGTAAGGGATTGTTTTATGCCTCCCCCCCACTACTTTGTTGTACTGTTTTTGTATTTCTTCTTTGTTGTTGTTTAATAATACACATTTTCCCTTCCAGGGGAATCTCTCTTGCTCCACATAGTGCAATACATTTCTGTGAAAACTCCCCATAATTTCATTACAGTGTGTCATGTGAAGGAGGAATTCCCATTCTGAAAAGCTGCCCACATTCTGCCTGCTTTCTCAGCAATGTTAAGACGTAAAGCCAGGGAGATCATGGGTGCATGCTCCATTACAGTGAATATCTGAATGTCAGACAGCTTTCCGAATGTTTCTTTATGTTATAATGGTCAGTTTGTGGAGAAACATGTGGGCATGTTTCCAGTAAGAAGAGCCTTGTTAGTGGAAACATTCACGTTTTACCACAAAGAGAACCTTATAACATAACGAAACATTGGGATAGCTGCCTGACAATCGGACATTCACTATAGGGGAGCATGCACCTGCGCTCCCCCGGCATCATGTCCTAACGTTGCTGAGAAAGGGGGGCAGAATGTGGGAGGCTTTTCTGAATGGGAATTCCTCTGTCACGTGACACACTGTAATGAAATTACAGGCGTTTTTCTCAGAGATATACTGCACTCTGTGGAGCAAGAAATATTCCACTGGAAGTAAGGCCCCCACATATTAGGTTATGTGCATCACCATAACTATGTAACGTGGTGAATCTCTGTAAGGCAGCAGCGCAACAATCTGTTGTGAACTCTGACCTGCTTTTTAATGCTATGTTACAACTTCCTTTACTTACATCCTGACTGGAATGATACGAGAATTTGCAGTAGTTGAGTCTGCTGTACTATCTTTTTTTCATGTGTAAAATAATGATGGAAGCATTCCTTTTAAATTGGTGCTGACCAGGTCTTTGTCATTGTTTTCTTCTGCTTTTCTCCATCACATCAGTTAGTTGTTATATATCACTTCTGTTGTAAATTACAGTTATGCAGCAGGCAGTGTTTTATGACACCATGCAACAACATTTCTTGAAAAGCAGCTGCAAATAAATACAAACCTGGTCAGAACAATATTGAAAGGCGTGCTCATTTTTTTTTCATACATGAAAAAAAGTAGTCAATTGAGTAAAGCAGACAGAAATTGTGAAAAGAAGCGTATGATTCAAGTCACAACTCGGAGCAACTAGTGGCTGTGGCAATGTAAAGTAGCATAAAAAGTACAGTTCAAAATTGCCATGACATTCTTGAAATGCTGCGTTAATTGATAATGTCAGTATGACATCATGAGATCACAACAGTCACACAACACACAAAATGCATCCCTAGAATTAATGGCGCACTCAGTCATGCATGCAGTGGTGGCACAGAGCCCCCAGATTTTTTCTGCAGACCCAAAATGCGTCCTCCTTGTATGCAGAAAATTGAAAAGTGGTATCACAGTGAAATGAGACTGTTTTAGCACATACAGAGTCCCCCAGAATAAAGGGATGACCTTGAGCGTCCTGTTGCTGGTCCAATGTGTTCTGTAAGGTGATTCGAGCAAATGCAATGTGATCATCTCAAGTGGATGGAAGAGTGCCCTTTGGCTGTACACTAATAGTAGCCTTGGTGAGTAGATATATATAGATATATGTTTGTGTATTTTGTAGGTGAGGAGGGGTGTTGATATGGACATGTACTCATGGTATTGTTCTGTATCACACAAAGTTGGTTGCACATTCCAGTGCTCAATCAGAATTTTTTGCTTTGAAATTGGAAATGGATAACTCTCAAGCACATGAAGGTAAATATTTTTTTGGGAGGGGGGGTATCATATTTGCAGGTTTGTCTGTAATGGTTTCTTATTTTGTTACTTCTTCACAGATTTCATTGCATCCTTCTGGAGTCCAGTTCTTAATGATGGTCATGGCCATCTAATGAAACAACTTCTGCGTGTTGCATGTGTGCCCAATCCTGGGGAAGGGGGGTGCCTGATGATGTTGAAGAACTTTTTTGGATAAGGCCACTTTGACAGAACAAAAAAAAAAACTGGAACTTTTCTAAAAAAACAAACAAATGACTTCTAACAACTTAATTGTTATTTGTCCCTCACTGGTTCTCAATCTCAAGTCAAGTTACATTTCAAACCCACATCTTGTCAACTAACACAACCTGTGTGCAATATTTGCTGCAGTCTTTCCAAAACAATGAAATGGCTGAAATAAAATCTTCATACTTACCAGAATGGATTTCACATGTATATTCCATAGGTTCCTCTCTGTATGGTACAGCTACAGTAATATTCCCACCGAGCTGAGTTTTAGCAATTGAGACTTTTTTTGGTTAACCTGTAAAAAAAACAAAATAAGTGTACCATATGTGTTTTACCATTGTGGCTCTGAAAAGCTACAGAAAACAAAACATACAACTAAAGGAAGTGAAACAGCATAACAAACATGAGTACACATACTCACCTTATGGTTTAAATATTAAGAAGCTTTGTGTTTGTGGCTGGTGGATGTGGTGGTCCAGACAGACTCATGCTCGGTGGTGGCAGTGGCACACATCAGTCCCGGTGGTGGTGGTCCGGGGGGTCAGACAGATTCATGGTGGCAATGGCAAACATCAGTCCCAGTGGTGGTGGTGGTCCAGGGTCAGACAGACTCATGGTAGTAGTGGTGGCAGTGGTGACTGGCTAACATCAGTTCCAGTGGTGGTATTGGTGGTCCAGGGTGGCACACCACCTTTTAACAACTTCATTTAAAACCTGCCAACATTAACTACATTATCATCATCCTCATAAAGAAAGCTTCCCTCACAGTCATCTATGTCTGAAGTCTGACCACGGGAAATTCTTTCTCCATTGTGTCATCATCTACATCAGTGGTGGTCCGTTTCAGGCAGGCATTGCCAGTGCTACCAGGATGATCCATTTCCGCATCACCAAAACCACGATGAATAGGCTGCGGTGCGAATACCGAGGTTGCAGTCCATGCTGGTATGTGCCTCTCATTCATTTTAATGAATGTTAGCAAACTAACATTTGCAGGAAAAAGGTTTGTCCGATGATCCCTGACTATTGCACCTGCTGAGTCGAATACCTCTCAACACTTCCACTGGAGGGTGGGCATGTGAGGTACTTCAGTGCCACTGTAGTCAGCTCTGGCAATTCACTGACTTTTCCACTCCAGTACAAAAGAGGATCTTCAGTTATTGTTAGATGCCTGTTTTCAGACAAATATGACTCAACCACTCTCTGAGCCACACCAAGTCCAGTTGTTGATGCATCATCCTGTTCTCCTGAATCATTTATTTCACAAATACCCACTTGGGACAAAGCCTCCCAAAATGTGTTGATACCAGCCACTTTTGATGACAGTCCACCTTGAACTGCGGTCCCCTTCCCCTTGCAGGATATGCTTGATAGTCCTACAGGTACACCTTCAGCCGGATTATGCTGCTGAGGTTTACTAACCTTGGCACGTGACTTCTATGCCCCATGAACCAAGCGCACCAGTTGACCACTAATATTTTTATCTGTTCAGGCCCTCCCTCCAGTACTGGTGCAATTTCACATTTGTATCATGGGTCCAGCATTGTTGCTATGGCAAAACTGTAACTATGCAGAATGCTCACAACATGACGATTCTGGTCGAATACTGTAAGCATGTGTTGCAGCAACATACTGCTACCACCATTTCCAGCAACATCAAGGCTATGCTGTACATTCACCAATGTTTGCCTCAGCACCTGCAGCAGTGGAATTGATTGGCTAATGGAGGCAGACTCACCACTCACTGCCTGTGTGGCATGTTGAAAATGCCGCAAAATTGTTATTACAAAGTCCATGAGATGCCACTGTTCAGTCATCATAGACATGGAGGCCCTGGAACTGTCACGGCTAGTGTGCATCACAAGATATTCTGAGATGGCTTTGTATTGTTTATACAACCTCTGTGCCATGTATAAAGTGGAGTTCCATTGGGTGACAACTTCCAGCTTCAAGTGGTGCTCAGGCAGGCTGTTTTGTATCTGCAACTGACGCAGTTGGCCACGGGCCTTTCCAGATCTTGAAAAATGAGAGCAGATACATCATGCAATGGTCAGCATTTCCTTTACATCAGGGTGCTGCAGAAACTCCTGCACCACATGATTTAAACTGTGGGCCATGCATGTAACACACAAAAAAAAAAAGACCATTCGTGATGTATTTCACCACATTTGACCCATTGTCACTTGCTATGAACCCAGCTCTCAGGGGTAGAGGGTTTAGCCATTTGTCAATTTCAGTCAGTGCCACATCCAACATGTTCTCACCAGTGTGTGAACAGGTCACATTGTGCATAGCAATCATTGCCTGCTGTCGAATTCCTGGAAGATTGCTACTGCGACAATCCACCTTATTGCACTGATTATTCACACTACCAACATCACAAACAACCCCTGTCACCTGCGCCCAGTGTGCAGTTATACACAAATATGAACTCCCCCCAGTTTTACCACTTGTTCACATAACCATACTTAAATGGATGAATGGAGAGGAGGAATGTTGAAGGGCATGTCTTACTGAGTCGGACACAGTGCGGAACTACTCGGGGACAGCACAGGTAGAAAAGTATGTCCTGGATGGGACTTTCCATTTTTGACAGGCACGTGCAGCAAACTGCCAGCACTCAGAATTCTCCACAAAGGAGAAGGGCAAAAGATCAATTGCCAGCATTTCCGCTACAGCAGCATTAAGTTCACGTGACACTGTATGATTCGGGGGGTACTTCATCTTATGCACGAAAACACTCTGTAATGTGGACTGACTTAAAGGTTTTACATGCAGTGTGATCACAAATGGCTGTGCTCTGTGGTGAATGGCATTGGCAAGGTGTGGAGTGTGGACGTTTGATGAAGACGGTTGCACAGGTGATGATGACAAACCCAGAAATGCAGTTACTTTGCCAGATTTGCCAACTGGCATTGATGTACCACTTGCACTAGACATACTGCATTCACCACAGCCACAAAAACTGATACTCTCACCAGCACTGGACAACATTTCAGACATTATGGTCCTCCACCTCATCATGCCTGTAGTAATCCTTTGCTCTTATTACCTCAGTACTGCACATGTTTAATTTACTACTGGACTTAACAGTCATGGAAGGGGATAACATGCTTGCTATGGTTGCCAGTGACGAGGGTGAATGCGCCACTGTGGTATTAGCTGCCAGCTTGTGCTGGGTCCACAGTGCCAAGTGCCTATTCTTAAGCAATTTACACTGTCCTCCTGTGCCCAGATGGCTCCTCTTTTTACCTCGACTCACACACACATGGCAAACCTGGCATATTTGCATCTTGAACAAAAAAATCCCAAACAAGGGATTGTGATGCTCTGTTTTTAACATGTCCATGAGGTGGCTTATTTAAGTCAGTTATTTTAAGCACTGTAGTGGGGGGGGCACATGATGATTTGGGCACTGCACACCTGGACTGCATCTGACCACCACGACTACCTATCATATTTATTACTGCGTCATCGTCATCAACTAAAACTGGTAAATCAAAAGTTTTTACGGGGAGGAAGGGGGATTCCTGCAAACAGACTCAGACACAGCCATTTTGAATTTCTTTTTCTCCGGTTCCCAACTGGGGTCAATTACAGTCGTGGCCAAAAATGTTGGCACCCTTGCACTTTTTCAAATAACTCAGTTTCCTCTAAACATAAGTTGAAATTAACAACAGTGTAGTATTTGGTCTCCACAATTCTTTATTTCTCTGTTAATACTACAGAACCTTTGTTTTTGATTCAGAATTTAATATATCCTTTTAAATCAGAAAATGAAAAGAAATGGCATTGACAAAATTATTGACACCCTAGACTTAATATTTGGTAGCACAGCCTTTGGTCAAAATAACTGCAATCAACCACTTCCTATAGCCATGGATGAGCTTCCTGCACCTCTCTACTGGCAGTTTGGCCCACTCTTCTTGTGCAAACTGCTCCAGTTCTCCCAGATTTGAAGGGTGCCTTCTCTCAACTGCTGTTTTAAGATCTCTCCGCAGGTTTTCAATGGGATTTAGATCTGGACTCATTGCTGGCCACTTCAGAACAGTCCAGCATCTTGTCTTGAACCATTCCTGGGTGCTTTTTGAAGTGTGTTTAGGGTCATTGTCCTGCTGGAAGACCCATGACCTTCAATGGAGACCCAGCTTTTTGACACTGGGTTCAACATTGTACTCCAAAATGGCCTGGTAATCTCCAGATTTCATGATGCCATGCACACGTTCAAGGCACCCAGTGTCAGAGGCAGCACAGCAACCCCAAAACATCACTGAACCTCCTCCATGTTTGACTGTAGGGAAGGTGTTCTTTTCTTTGAAGGCTTCATTTTGTTTTCTGTAAACATAGAGATTATGTGCTTTACCAAAAAGCTCTAACTTGGTCTCATCTGTCCACAAGACATTCTCCCAGAATGATTTTGGCTTGTTCAGGTGTGTTTTGGCAAACACCAGTCAGGCTTTCTTATGTCTCTCTCTCAGCAGTGGGGTCCTCCTGGGCCTCCTACCATATAACCCCCTTTCATTGAGTTGGCGACAGATGGTGCGAGTTGAAACTGTCCTACTTTGTGTCTGAAGGTCAGCTTGAATCTGTTTGGCAGTTGATCGAGGTGCTTTCTCCACCATTCGAACAATCCTGCGCTGCAATCTTCGATCAAGTTTTCTCTTGCGGACATGTCCAGGGAGGTTGGCTATAGTGCCATGGGCCTTAAACATCCAGATAACATTACGTATGGTGGAAATAGGAACATCAAGGTCTCTGGAGATTGATTTGTAGCCTTGATATTGTCCATGCTTAGCTACAATCTTCTGTCTGACCTCCTCAGACAATTCTCTGGCTGTCTTTCTTTTCTCCATGCTCATTGCGGTACACACAGTGGCACAAAACAGGAGAATGAGTCCTTTTCTCTATTCAAACTGGTTGAATGAGTGATTTTTATATTGCAGGCACCTGTAACTCACCACAGGTGAGTTCAATTCCAAAGTGAAGGAGAATCACCTGCTTGAAATCTAATTATTTCTAACTGCTTCTGAAAGGTGCCAATAATTTTGTCCGGGCCATTTAAGGATTTCTATGTGGAATAAGCTAAGACTTAGTAAATTTTTCTGCTTTTTGTGTTTTATTCCACTGCAAACCAAAGAAATACATATGTGGATACCAAAATATTTTTTTAATTTCAACAATTTTCTGGAAGGAATGGTGCATTATTAGAAAAAACTGCAAGGTCGCCAATATTTTTGGCCATGAGTGTACATCATCATATTCATCAACGTCACACACATCCACATCTTCTGCTTGGATGCTACCATGGGGACTACATGTTGCAATAACAGCAACATCATCATCATCATCACATTCATCATCAACATCTACACCACCATCACCTGACATTTTTTCACCACATTGTGAATCACTACATGGAAAATGCATATTAACTGCCAGTGCCATGGTGGCCGGAATATCATGTTGTATGCTGTCATTGACATGATTATCAGAATCCTCAGGTTCAGTTACTGGGATGTTACTGGGAATTCTGACATCATCTATGCTGCCACTCGCACTGCTTCACACTCAATATTTGTGGGCATTTTGGGGGATTAACCACAATATTATAACCAAATTTAGATTTTGATACGTTCACTCTCTGATTGGGGGGACGCTGGATGTGAAGCCCAAAAAACAA
This sequence comes from Neoceratodus forsteri, assembly GCA_016271365.2. Lineage (NCBI taxonomy): Eukaryota > Metazoa > Chordata > Ceratodontiformes > Ceratodontidae > Neoceratodus > Neoceratodus forsteri. The sequence continues at coordinate 266,587,662 of JADMNL010000026.1, forward strand.
CTGTAGCTTCAGCAACAGATAAGAGACTAGTCTGTCACGCATTGAAAACAACTTCAGTAACCAGTGGTGCCGATGAGGTCACAAAAACAATCCAATCTGGTAAAAAATTCCTTTTGCTGGTGGGGTTGGGGGGGAGCACTGACTGCAGATTTTAATGGCAGTACAAGCAGCAAAACAAAGAACAGATACCACGATCACAGTACAAAATCAAACAGCTGCAGTGGATAGCAGGTTCACACTGCTGCGCCTGCAATTACACTAGTCTGTGGTACAATAAAAGGTGTATTATTTGATGTCATGCAACACTGCACACACACTCACATGCACATAGAACAGTTTGTCTACAATAGTGAATGAGTAATGCGTAGCAAATTCAAAAGTTCAATAATATGCCACGTATGGTAATGTAAACAACCTGAAGTTAGGAACTGCTGCTCCAGATCCACACAACACACAAACAGCAAGAAAATGTCAACAATTACTGACAATATTATTGTGTGTTCATTAACACAGTTATATAACAAAAATATAACCAAAAAACAAAGAAATCACTATTTCTCCAACTTAAATCTACCTACACCACAGATACACCCATCCCCCAAAGCACACTTTCACTGTCTTTCACAACACACACTCAATGTTGTACATTAACATTCAAAATCCTCACAAAAACAAAAATGTTCGATGATATGAGCACATGGGGGTTTCCTACAATCGATGAACTAAAGTTTGAGCCCCCAAAAAAAGACAAAACACTTTTTTAACAGATTTTAGACAGTTTCAATCACAGACAGCTCTCAGAGCACACTGTCTCCTACTCCTTCCTACACATACTACCCTGAACTGAGGCTGTGCAGATCAATATAGAGCCCATATGACCTAAAATCCCATGAATCACTGCAAAATTTGCCTTCAGAGCTCATAAACAAGGTGAAGTGAGGTGAAGTGCAATGCCATCAATGCATTTCACCTTAAATTTGGTGGAGTAGTCATCTGGGGAGGCGGAGTAATGCAAAGTCATTGTTTTCAATGGACTTCACATTACTCATCATAACGCGGAGTACTCTGCTTCGCATTGCAGAGCACTCCTCGAATCCACCTTTGCTCCACGAATCACTTTGCAGAGTGGATTGAGTCCACTTTGCCCACCACTAGTCCTGGATAGGAAGATGGGTCAGAAGAGCTGCCAGGAGGTGGGTGCCGGGGCCCCGGGGATGAGTCCAGTGTGGGTGGAGGTCAAGAAACCAAGGAATACTTTGGGGGTGTGGCACCTTGAGTGCCAAGATTGTGGTCTGGCTGGAGAAAGACCAGCACCAGGAGGGCCAAAATAGCCAGGCATAGTAGTGGAGGGTTGGCGTCCATAATGCCTACTGCTGATAGAGTGGTGGATTGTATAAGTGTCTAGGATGTGCTTCTGAGAGGGTGACCGCCACTGTGGAGTAGTGGTAGGGCTGCAGACTTTGGTGCAAAGGGTATCAGGTTCAAATTCCCTGGGGGGCAGGTGTCCTTAAAGCCTGGCAAAGATAGTAGTCTGGGTGGTTGGGAGGTTGGAATGGGCTGGGTCAGACACCGGGCAGAGGGGTGAAATAGCAACTCCTAGTGGCCACAAATGGAATGGAAGGTGGCTAGGGAGGTGGACAGCAGGGGGGGCAGAATAGTTAGGAGGGAGGCTAGATAGCAATGGGTTTGTCCAGGTTAGAGAGTAGAGGGAAGGTATGGGCAGTGAGATAGGCTCAGCAGGGATGGGAATAAAGGCAGTGGAGTAGTTGAGGTAGGTAGAAGAGTTGGAAAGCAGTAAAGAGCACTGAGGTTAAGAGTGGGTAGGGAAGCTGAGCAAAGAATGCCCTCTAGCGGCAGGCAAGTATAATCTGCAGATGGAGAAGTGGGGACAAAATGGCAACAGGAAGTCACGTGATGGGGAAGGACTATAAACTTATGATCAAGATTAGGCAGGCGGGGCAGTCAAAGAGCAGCATCGACGGGCTAACACCCCTAAGAAATAAGCAGGCAGGGAGGAGGTAGCTTTACCTCTTTAGGCTCTCATGGATGTTCCCAGCCCCTGGAGGAGCATTCTTGTGTGTGGTGGTACTTCTGCTGTGGGAGGAAGGGAGGGATACTTGAGGCCTCTTAAGACTCTCATGGATGTTCCCAGCCCCTGGAGGAGCATTCTTGTGTGTGGTGGTACTTCTGCTGAGGGAAGGAGGGATACTTGAGGCCTCTTAAGGCTCTCACAGATTATCCTAGCCCCTGGAGGAGGATTTTTGTGTGCGGTGTTTTTAACTGCCTGTGACCTGTGCAACTGTGAAAGGTTTACTGTGGCCCTTGATGTGTGTGACTGGGATTTTAAAGTGCCTGTGACCTGTGGTATTGTGTGGTGGAGCGCGTGTTTCACTGGTGCAGGCTGTTCTCTTAACACAGGTTTTTACAGGTGGGTAGGTGGTGTGAATTGCCTGATGCAATGAGCATTGCTGAGGGGGGAACCTATTGGGAATGTGTAGAGTACCACCCTGCAAGGTGTAGGGGAAGAGCTCACAGAGATCAATCAATCAATCAATCAAAATCTTTATTTATTCAGGCGGACATCATTGAGCAAAGCTCATTTACAAGATGGACCTGATAGGTCAAGGAACAAATTGAAGGTACAATAGCAGACATATACAGAACACTTCTATTTAAACAGATACAGTAATATAAACATATATACAAATGGAAGATAAGGGTTGATAAAACTTGACAGGGCAAGGTAGGATACAGTAAAAGTACCACGCAACACAGGGTAGCTGGTATTACGGGCTCCAAGGCAAACTAATGCAGACAGACAGATATGATTGATGACTGCTAAAATGATGATAGACAGCCTCTGAGGAATGACATGGAGGGGCTGGTGGGAGATTTAGATAGAGACTAAGGCTACTAGTAGTAGGAGGTATGGAGGAGTGATTGAGGTAGAAGTAAGTGCCAGGAGATGATGTGGAGGTCTTGGTCAGGGGTAGCAAAGCTGTAGAAAAAGGTATGATAGGGGGCTGAGATACAAAATAAGGGGGCTGTGAGGGAGGGAAAAAACTAAGGGGATGATTTATGGAAGAGCTGTCAATAAAAATTGCTGGCTGAAAGGGGTTATGAATGTGAGTGGACTAGGCCTTGTGATAGCAATTGCATTTCTCTGGGAAGAGACTTATGTAGAGCTTTTTAAAGGATGTTAGAGGTATAAAGATGGACAACTTTAGGGTCTTCTGTAGAGAATTCCATGCCATTGCTAGAGAGTAACTGATTGCAGATCTCCCATGCCGGGTGCAGGCTTTGGGTAGCTTAAACGTGATGAAGTTGTTGCTTCTTAGGGTATATGACCTAGCTGTGGCCAGTGTAAAGCAATCTAAAATATAGGATGGAAGTTTGTTAGACAGAGCTTTGTATATCCATAGTGCAGCATTTCTGTTCCTTCTGAGGTGTAGGGATGTCCAACCAACTGCAGCATAGAGAGAGCAATGATGAGTGTTGAATGGAAGATCTGTGATAAACCTTAGAGCTCTGAGGTACAAGGTATCCAATTTGCTTAAATAGAAAATAGGACAGTGACCATAAAGGAAATCTGCATAGTAGATAAGTGAAAGAAATGAGGCCTGGATTAGTCTCAGCCTTGAGTCTCTGGTTAGAAAATGTTTAATTCTGAAGAACAGGCCGAGCCTCTGGCAAAGTTTTTTCAGAAGTTCTTCAATATGCTGAGTGTAATCAAGCCTGTTATCAATCCACCCCTAAATATTTGAATTTGTCTACATAGTCAAGGCTTTCTCCAAGGATGGTGGATAGTTGGGGAAGATTTGATGAGGAGGTGTTAGTATAGTAATTAGTGTAGAAGAACATAGCTTTTGTCTTCTTTGCATTTAAGAGGAGTTTTTTCTCAAGAAGTTGGTATTGCAAAAGGGAGAACTCTGATTGTAGTATTTCTCAGGCCATCGAAGGTGATGGGTTACTGACATATAAAACAGTGTCATCTGCAAAGAGGTGAACATTGGCTTTGGTGAGATTAGAGTCAATGTTGTTAATGTAAATGGCAAAAAGGATAGGGCCCAGGATAGATCCTTGAGGAACTCCTCTTGAGATGCTGCAGAAGCTGTTACCATAGTCGGGAGGCATAGCCATGTACCTGACTGAGCGTCTATTTGTGCTGGGAAAGTGCAGTCTGCTATTAAAAAAAGAGCCCGCTCAATAAATTCTCTTCATACCAATACACTGCCTGACATCCATTTATTCCACAGGTACCCACTTTATGTGAGACTTGGGGTATGTTATATTAAATTCTGAGAGTGCGGGGGCATAGCCCCTTAATACCATTGTTTTCAACAGATATATGTCTGTTATACATGTTTGGAAGGTAGCTTGTGTAGTTTGCTGTGTGTAGGGGCACTCGCCTCACTGTTGGCTTATTGCTGCAGTGGTCTGTGTAATGTCAGCATTTACATGGCACTCTAAATGCCATTGACTTGTTCCTTGTCTCAGTATAGTGGGTGAACAGAATCCCCCCATCACACACACATGGATTGACAGCATTGAATACATAAATTCAAAATTCTTCAGAGTTCCATTGGCCTACACACAGACACACACACAGGCCTCAAGTGGAACCAGTACCTCAATTTTATATGTTGAAGGGTAAAGGGCAGGGAACTCTCTGATGAACTGGTTGGGATAAGAGGGGCTTTTTATATTTATTATGATCATCAGAGAAACACCAGGGGAACAGAACAGCATTACTTCTGCTAAGAATGTGGGTAGCATCTTTGAAGGGAACAATGTAAAGCATTTTTTTTGTGACAAAATAAGAAAAAAATGAAATAAGTGAGAGGCTGAGGGCGGGAACTATAGAGCAGCCGGCATGTGAGCCATTGAGCAGGAGAGTGAGTGAGTGGGCAAGAGGGTTAGATATTACCACAGGTTTTGGTTTGTTTCTTTCCAGCTTGTTTGTTAACTGGTATAAAATGGTTTGAATCAAATAAGTAGACTGAATGGTAAAAAATGGTTTTGTGACAATGCATTAATTTCAGTTACTGCGCAGGTCAAATTTTACTCTTTTCATGCTTTTTTAGCTCATAAAACCATTTTATGAGTGCATTATCACAATCCATGGTGTGCAGCAAAGCTGTAAATTACCACACTACCCAAGTGGTTGAAGGCACTTGGCTGAGCCTTGTGCCTCATAACCCACCTGGGACATGTGGTAATTAAGCATTATCACCCAACCTGTTATGTGTTATTGCTAATTTAGGAAATGGGTTTGCATTGTATAGGCCTCTGATTGGCCAAGCACCCTGTAAAGGTGGGTATTTATGTGCCAACAGAGACCAGGTGCAAACAAGTCCTGGTGCCAGCCTGCCAGTCAATCAGGTTGGATCAGTATGGCAATGCTCAGTTATTGCTTCTTTCTTTCTTTCTTGGCAGTTAGTTGTAGAACAAAATAAAGAGAAAGAGGTGTTTTTTGTGATATTGCAAAGCTGTTTCTCTCACTTATAAATGCTGTGATGACAGAGAGATGGCTCTGTAATACTGAGTAGTGACTTGATGTGAAGAGGTGATCATCCAATGGAGAAAGAGGTGTTATTATCACTTATTTCACTGCGTCACGAATGCCATGGAAGAGGGAAGTGTTACAGTGGGAATGAAGTGCCAAATTATAAAAGAGCATAGTGAACATAACAAATCTCTGCGTCAAGAAAATTTTCATAAATCTAGAGGATAAGGAGGCCACTGTGTATCACAAAAGCAGTTGCAGAACTGCTAAGTGCAAAAAGACTTGATGCTTACTACCAGAGATAATGTTGCAGATCTCAGGATGTGGAGCCATCTGGGGTGAGATATCATTGTACAGTGTGGTTGAACAGTAAAGCAACTGCTGGGTCTGTGATTGCACAAGGACTAAATTTACAAAGATACGACAAAGTCACATGAACAAACAGACATTGTGGAGGACATACTGTGTATGGTGTAGAGGAGGTGGGAGAGAGTAGCCAGACTAAAAGAGAGCATACAGAGAAAGCATCAAACCTCTGAAAGCAAAGGGACAATAAAATAAGACCACTATGGTTCACAAATAAGAGGTAGTAAAGCAAATAAAAGCTGAGAGTATTAATTTGGACTGTACAAGGTGAAACAGAGAGAAAAAAGTAAGAAAGTGTATCACAAATACAAAAACCAGAGAGACGCGGGCAAAGCAGTAAAAGAGCAAAAGCGAAAACTGAGTAAAAAAAAAAGGTAAGACAGATTAACAAAATGGAACAAGACATTTTCTAAATTTGTTAGCACAGATAGGGAGACATTCAAAGTGTTTCTACAGTTACACTGCAGAGGTGGGTCCTACATGAAAGATGGTCATGAAAAGTCAAACATCTCAAATACCTATTCTGTTTTCACAATGGAAGGAAAGAGCTAGGGGTCACAAGGAACTGTACCAGGTTCTTCGATGGGAAAGAAATAGACAGCAGACTGTTTTCAATTGGGAGACATTGGAATGCACAAAACAGTCTGGTGGCTACCTGCTTTTATGTCCACTTGTTTGCTGAATTTTTTATCACTAAATACCGAGCACAATTCAGCCAATAGAGTCTTGGTGTACTTTATCATAAGTATTTAGATGCGATTGTGTGCATGCAATTTGGTAATTATCTTAAGTCTGAGTTTTACCGCTGGCAGCACGGACCATTGCAGCAGTTCTGTTCTTCAGTTGTGGTGGCTATTGGATTGAGCAATGCTCCAGGAACACTACAGACACCCATTATTGTTTGGGTGCACCAGCTACAACAGGTCAACAGAGATTAATGGTGCGGGTTTGTCCACCAGCTCAGGTACAAACTTATCTGATTGCATTTTATAGAAGCTGTGTTTTGATTTACCAGCTACTCAGTTCTGGAATAAAATGTTGCGGATGAGGTACCCAGTGATGAGAGTCCTTCAACTATCAAAGAGGCCTTCCTTTGCACAATATGAGAAATTGGAACAGAACATCTGTATACTGGTGTGATAACAGGTTACCTTACAAAGATATTTGGAAATTAAACTTGTACCTAGGGGTTTGAGGATTTTGAAATTTCCACCATTTGGAAAAGACTAGGGGTGGGAAACAGTTGTGAATTCCACTTTTGCGGAACTTCTGCAAAATTTCTGAAATTTCACAGACATTGAGGAACTTTCATCAGTGACAGAACTGGGATTTTCTGCAGGTTTTCACCAGGTTCTGTGGATATTTTTGAAAACTGTGGAAAAATGCATATAAACTCCAGAATTTATTCTATCCCACAGTTTAATGAACTGTCAGTGAATGAACTCAATGGTTGTACAACCACACAGTCATTCACTGACAGTTAAGTGGACCACCATTAGTGGAGGTAAGAGGAGGGCTGCACTGGTGGCCCACTCAGGGGCAGGATGGGAAGGAGTGGGGTGGTGGTGGATGAACTGTCGGGGTGGAGGGGCCCACTAGACACCAGGGAATTGGGATTGCTTTTTTATAAGGAATCAAGGATGGGGGGTCCACTAGACACTAGAGAATACTGGGAATAGAGGGGGATGAGCCAGTGGACTACTGGTTGTTTTTGTGGATTAAGGGAATCCAGGATAAAGGGGGGCCACCAGACACCAGGGAAATAAAATGTTTTTGGGGCCATGATCCATGGGTGGGGGGTCATTAGACACAGGGGGATCAGAGTTTTATTTCTCTTACCGGGACCCATGGGCCATGATCCCCGGTAGGGGGGTGGGAACCATGAAACACCGGGGATCATGGATTTTTTACTTGGGATCCACAATTGGTAGGTGGGGGGGACACTGGACACCAGGATGGTCTGACAGAGGGATTGAGTTATTTATTTATTTATTTACTTACTTACTAACTTACTGGAACCCCTGATCAGCAGGGGTGGATTAATGAATTCAACTGCAGTTAAAAAAGCCTCAGAACTGACCACTGGCAGTGATCCACTCTGCAGATTTTTTTCCAGTAGTTTCAGAAATTAATCCGCAGTTTGTATATTTATTCCGCAGTTTTAATGCAGAATTTCTGCAAACATTGTGAAAATGATTTCTGAACTTTCGCGGAAGCAAAATCCACACAAATTCTGCTGGCAGAATTTTTTTTTTCGTATACCTCTAGAAGGTACAGATCAGATTTTTTTGTCCCATGGTTGGAAGAGATCCATGATTCAACACTACACCTAATTAGGCTAATAGATAAGGACTCCATAAACCAACAAGCTAAGCTGACAGAAGAATTGAAAGCAAAGGAATCCCTTTTAATAATTTTGCTGACTATCCAGATTGTTCTTGATTTTGTCTCTCTCTGCAGGACAAACTGAAAAAATCTATTGAATAGTTAGATAAAAAACTGTGGATGTACAAACATAAGAAGTTCCTATGGGATGAAAGAGATTATAAATATGCTTGTGTTTTCAATTGGAAAAAGGAACTGAAGATAATTCTTTATAAAATCTCATACCAATGATTCTGCTAATGACTCATGCAACACAGGCAGTGAATCCGATGCTGCCTCTTCAGTTTTATTAGAGGACAGCCTAGAGAAGGCTCCAGCTTCATCATCACACACCCCCATCACCTCATAGCCCCAGAATTTTGTTTCAGCAGCAAAATGTACAAGATGGGGCCACAGGGTCAACAAGCACCCTAAGCAAGGATCAGCACAAGTACAGAGGCAGGGGACAAAGAATGGACAGGCAGTTTCATGATCCACAGTGCAGGAATTACTGGAGATGGAGATATTAGTTGAAGACAATGTCATAAATCAGTGCGACTACACCCTTTCTGAGAGTGAACGATAAGTACTTAACAGGGGACTCAAGTTTTCACCCACATACAGCTTTAACTGGTCTAATAGTTATATTGATTTAAATACATTTGCCAGGACATTGGACTTATATTGTTTTTTGCAAATACAGGTTTGTCTACTGAGACTATTGTCAGGGATACCAGTGCATTTGAATCATTGGGGAGGGGGATGGTGTATTAGATAGTTCTATTGAGGATCTAGGAGATCACCAACATCAGTTTAAAAGGTTTACACCTAAATCCACATTCATCCCTCCATCTAATCCAATGGTACATAGCCTATGATTGACATTATGACTGTTTTTTCAGTGAATTCACAGAATGTTTCCCCAACTAATGAATGGCCTGTTGAAACAGCCTTACGAGGCACTGGATGGGAAAAACAGACTTTCTTACGACCTTGGGTATCTGGCTGTTCCTCGATTAGAATGCCCAGCCCAAAAGACTTCTCAGGGCCATCTATGGACCCGTTGCCCAAAAAAAGGGTGCAGGATCCTTTAAAATTACCTGTGAAATTGAATCTTTCAAAATCTGGTACTTCAGCTACCACAGGCCCCTCAGATCCCAACAAGAGACACTGATGTTTCTCAGGACACATAAACACCAAAAAATGCCCCTATACCAAAACAGGGAGATGGCCAAAAATATACTTTCTCCTCATTATTTAAGCTTCCAGTCTTGCCAGCAAAACACCACAATGCAGTCAGACTTTCATATCTTGGAGGCCTTCCTGAACCTCCTGACTGCTTGTTTGTGGCACAAACTGTTCTCAAGGACTCCATAACATTTTTTTCACATGAAATATATGCTCCAGTATATATTTCTGGTCAGACCATGTTCAATGTGAGCTTTCAAACTGTTCATGGACTAGAGAGATTTTGGTCCAAATATTATTCCCTGAAAAATACAGCATTATGGACACCGTTTATAGCAATACCATTGACAAAGTCAGCATAAAAGACTATAACCATTATTTTTAGGAACGAGGGAGTGGACATGGCAGATGTCTTATGCTGGCTTAAACAACAATGTGCAGTGTTTTGGACAACCAGAAGCAATACTAGACACTGAGAACATTTGGACTTGGGGGTGGAAAGTTAAAGTTTTGCTAAGTTCAAATGAATCCGGGGTAATAAAGTTACCTAACTCTTTTTTTTATCAGTCAGGATAGAGAGGTCTTGTTTTATCCAGGTTAGCCTAAGGCCTGCTATAAGTGTGGGGATCCATCTCACCTAAGCAGTGTCTGTGATAATGTGAAATGCAACATATGTGGGGAAATAGGTCACTTAGAAGCACACTGTTTAAACGAATGCAAATGCAATATTTGTGATGAAGTAGGTCACATGTTTCAGAATTGTAAGTGGGCTGCTCATAATCAAGAGCATCATGATGATGGGGAAGACCAGAGGTTCATCATAACTCAAGCACAAAAAGCCAAACTTCAGAGCAAACCCTCCTTAATGCCTTCATCCTCACCCTTAGATAGGCCTTCAGACCCACCCGAGGATGTGGCAGGTCCTTCTGCTAATCCTGTCCCCCTCTAGAGCTACCTCAGATGCCTCTCCAGTTACCCCAACCTCAGCCCCCTACTAGCTTAGACAGAGGGATTAACACTACCCCTGAAATTGTGGTAATGCCCCCGCCCTGCGTGACCCAGCCTCAAGTGTACGAAGGCGCTCTGAGTAGTCACTCACAAATTACACCCCCCATCCAAGGCCCTGAAAACATCTTCCTTGGAGCTCTCCAATAAATATAAGCTCCTCCAGGATAATTCAGAAGATAGTGGGGGAGAAACTGTTTCATCCTCAGTAACCTCTTCTCATCCAGAGGGGACCACAGACACAGAACCCCAGATAAGGGGAGGAGTACCACAAAAAGGAAAAAACAAAGTTAAAAAGAAAGGGAAAGCTTCTGCAAGTAGGAAGAAATTAATATAGTTGTGGGCTTTCTTAGGTTAGTTACCCTTCCCAAATGATTTATGTTTTTGCATGCCACACTATTAATGTAAATAGTGTAAAGTGAGTAACTAAGAGGTAGGCTGTGTTTTCTTCCCTACATATGTTACCACTAGGCATCAGTCTTGGATACCAGATTTCATACAACTCATGAAATCCGACAGGCTCAGAGGGATTGGCTGCGTGGCCCTTCCTTCTGGTCTATTGGTCAGGAAACTTGCTCTGATATTGGGATCTTGGTTATCTTACCAGGCTTTCAACCCTTAAAACTGTATCATATCTCACTTGGAAGGGCTTTGGTCCTGGATGTACTAATATGACAGAAGCCTTTTAGAATAATTACTCTGTTTGTCATGTAGACCAAAATAGCTCATATAGATTGATTTGTTTTTCAAAATAAATATGTTTTATTTTTGTTTGTAGGAGGAGTTGACAGGTCATGTGTAGCAGACATTGAACAGAGAAAAGTACATGCTGGCATTACATAGAAGCACACTGTATGATAAGGTCTTATTACATTGTTTGCTCTGGATCACTTTACTGGATAATAACAGATATTCGGTAAAGATCTGATCTTAATCTTATTCAGATAACAAATTCTCCTCAATCAACCAAGACCTTTCCATGTTCCTCCTCCTATCATCCTCGCCCTCCGAAATACCCCCAACCCCTATCAGGTATGCGGTAGCAATTGCCTGTGTTTGCATTAGCCTAGGTATAGTAGTCGGAGAGGATCCAAATTAGTATATCCATAGCACTGGTACAGTTCCTCCCCTCTTCCTCATTAGAATGTTGCTCGATATACCGTGGATCATTAAATGGTCAGTAAAGTATGTAAAGGTGCCCATACTTTCTGATAGTATTGTGGCCTCTTTGTAATGTGAGCGATCGTGTTTTCAGCCTGTAAAGCAAAAAGTATCTCTTTTAGCCATTCTGCATATGTTGGGATATTTTGGTCTAACCAGTGGCGCATGACCACTTTTTTAGCACATATGGATATTAATGTCATGTATTTTCATTGAGTGCCTCTTAAAACCTCTCCATAATCTCCTATTATACAAATTTCCAGGCTAAAGGCTGCAGATAGCCCTAGTAGTGGGTCCAAGTTGGACCTAATACTATCCCAAAAGGGTGTAACTTTATTACATTCCTATAGTATATGCAACAAAGTGATAGGCTTCTGCTTACAACGAGGACATAAGTTTGAGGGAAGTTTTCCCATTGGGTGAAGCCTGGCCGGAGTACAATATAAGTTGTTTATTTATTACGTAGAACTGCAAAGTGTGATATCTAACCCATTTCACATCTTGATACAAGTGCGACCAGATTTTAGCCCATGGTCTTGGAGTTGAGGTGTTTGAAGGTAGTGCTTGGTCCCAGACACAGTACGGCATTCCTCATATTCCTTCAATTGCATCCCTAAGGAGACGATAGATATAGGAAATGATATGAGAGGAGGGTAGGTTGGCAATAGCCAGTAAGAAGGGGCCAGCTAGATACGGTGTCCAGTACCCCATTCCAAAGTGTCATAACAACATGTGTTGTAATTGAAGGTACTCGAAACAAAAAGAGTTAGGGAGATTAAACAATAAACTGGCTGTTCGAAACTGTGTCAATTTATATTCCTGAAGTAGATCCACGACTCTCAGTTGAGTATTTCCGGGCCAGAAATTGTACGATAGGGGCACTCCCCCAATTCTAAAATTAAGGTTCACACTTATAGGCTGGGAAACATCCTTCACCAGACATATCTGGAAAAGATTACACATCTGGGTATGCATTCGAAATGTTGTTCCTATGGGAAGGGTACTGAGACCCTTAGGCAATTTTTGGAAAACGGAAAAAATGAGAGTATTAAGGGATATATTATGCGGAGAGAGAAGACTCTGCTCAATTTGATACCACAGGGGGATGTATTGAGCCTGTTCCTGATATGAGACATCCTTCATCCAGTATGCAAGAACTGAGCAAGTAATGGAGAACTGATAAAGAAGCAAATCCTGGAGTTGCAAGCCTCCATTATTCCTACTTCTCTGCAGTTTAAAAAGGGCTCGCCGGGGTGTCTCGCCACACCATAGAAAATTAGACATGAGTTGATTAATCTGAATAAACCATGTTTTGGGTAAGAAAAATTGTATCATCTGGAAAGGGTACAGGATTCACGGAAGAACATTCATTTTCAAAACATATACCCGTCCCCAAAGAGTAAGTGGTAATATGGCCCAGTGAGCAAGATCCATTTTAATCTGAGTAAGAATTTTATTTAAGTTGTATTGTTCCATTTTGGGTTTCGAACTGGAAAGGTATATACCTAGATATTTTAGTTTGTCCTTAGTCCAGCGAAACCCAAAATGAGCGACTTCAGCTTGAAATGTGTGAACATTTAAAGGCATTATTTCTGTTTTTGTAATATTAAGCTTGTAATTGGAGAATTTACCAAATGTTTTAATAATTTCAAGTGCAGCAGGGATCAATTTTAGAGGATATGTTATGTGGAGTAAGATATCATCGGCATAAACCAAAATTTTATATTGGTTAGGCCCAATAGATATCCCAGAGATATTTGAGGAGCAATGGATACGTCTAACCAATGGCTCCAAATATAAATTGAACAAAAAGGGGGAAAGTGGGCATCCCTGTCTAGTTCCTTGTTGTAATTGAAAAGATTGAGATAGGTGTCCATTACATAGTATGCATGCAGATGGGCAATTGCATAATATCCTGACCCATTTTTTATACTGTGTTGGGATGTTATATAGACGCAGCAAGTGGAATAGGTATTCCCATGAAACCCGATCAAATGCTTTCTCTGCATCCAGGGAGACCAAGGCAGATGGAATTCAGGACTCCCTGGATACAGAGATCAAATAGGCCAACTTACGCATATGATCAGATAAGACCCTACCAGCAACAAAGCCAACTTGCTTGCAGCTTATGAGACATTGCCAGACACTGGATAGCCAAGTGGCCAAAATTTTTGCAAGTATTTTTATGTCAACATTGATTAGGGAAATTAGGCGGTAGTTGACAACTTGAAGGGGTCTCTATCAGGTTTTGGGATAACCACAACTGTGGCCTCAAATAAAGTAAGGTCTGAGATACCTTGCCGAACATATCATTATAAGTGTCTAAGAGGACTGGCATTATTTGCTCTTTGAAAATTTTGTAAAATTCTACAGTAAACCTGTGGATTTGTCTGTAGGAAGGGAGTCAATGGCCTGCTTAATTTCTTCCTGGGAAATTGGAGCGTTGAGCAAGTTCGCTTGACATGTGTTAAGCTGCGGGAGCTGCAATGGCTGCAGGAACCATTCTAGCATATCCGGGCAAAAAGAGTGAGAAACGTGAGAATAGAAGTGTTTATAGTATTCTTGAAAACAATTAACGATTTCTCTCGGAAAAGTGACTATTTGTCCTCCAGGTTGTTGGATACTTGGAACAATTCTGTCGGAGGCTTGTGCTTTGAGTTGTAGGGCCAAGAGCTTTCCAGCCTTGTCCCTCTGATCGAAGTACTTGATCTTAGAATGTACAAGAAGATATTCTACGTGTTCGGTCAAAATTGAATTGTATCGATCCCTTAAAACTTCTAGGGCCTTAAACTGATCCGTTGTTGAATCCAGAGAAAGTGACAATTCCATGGCTCTAATGTCTCATAGCAAGGCTGAAGTAACCTTGGAGGTCGTCTTTTTTTTAACTGTAGCCAAACAAATTATTTCTCCTCTAACTGAACTTTTTAGAGCCCCCCAAAGCATAGCTACCTTAGGCATTGAGGGGGTATTTATCTTGATAAAGTTAGTAATAAAAGCAGACAGTTGATTTTTCAGGTATTCTGATCGAAAAAGCTAACAGTTGAATTTCCATACCTTGTCTCTGTACAGGGGTGGACCGGGGCTCCAATTTAATAAGATGAGGTGGTGGTCGGAAATCACCTTGGGGAGATAATTAAGGATGTTATAGTCGAGAGGTGTCCCGTATCAACAAGGAAATAATCTAAGTGAGAAAATGAGTTATGTGGAATAGAATGAAATGAGTATTCTCATTGGTGTGGATAGATGGCCTTCCGGGGGTCGATTAGTCCAATGGAGTCCATCATTTCTCTGATGGCAGCCTGTGCTGGAGAAGGAGACAAAGGTCGACTTGGAGAGCAGTCCATAATATTACAATAAACGAGATTCCAGTCTCCACCTAACATTATAGGGAGTCGGGACCATGGGGTCAAGTCAATCATGAGGGAGACAAAAAAGGACGGGTCATCTGTGTTAGGGCCATATACGGAACCAAGCACTACCTCTGATTGACCCAACAAGGCCTTAATCAAAATGTATCTATGCTGGGAGTCTACAATAGTATTAGTGAGATGGAATGGGGTATTCTTTGCAATAAGAATCGCAACCCCCCCCTTTACGAGTGTCTGGTCCAGTCCCAAGGGCCTGGCCTACCCAAGACCATCTTAGTTGCAAAACCTGAGGAGAGGGCAAGTGGGTTTCCTGTAGAAATGCTATATCAATGCCAAGTTTATGGAGATGGAGCAGTATTTTGGCCCGTTTGATTGGGGATTGAGACCCTATTACATTCCATGAACATACTTTGTATGAGGTCACCTTATTGATAGTTTTTCTTACCTTTAAGCCCTAGGCCTGGAATGATCTTGTTTTCCAGGTTGTTAAAAAATATCCCTTATTAAGGCACTGTCGTACTGCATACCTGATCCCTCCCTCCCTCCACTTCCCCTTAACTACTCAATTATCCCTCCCTTCCCCCTTGACATGTGTCAGTGCTTTCCTGCATGCAGCTATTCGGCAGACGATCCCCCGGAACTGTCCCCCAGTTGGACCATTTTGTTGGATCCTAATCAGGGCAGACATCAGGCCAGAGGACAGTCTAGTGAATGCCCCACCAAGGAGCCACGCATACCTCCCTCCCTTCTTCCTGATTCGCAACACCCTTTTGAAGTTGCAGTTTCCAGATTACCCAACCCCCACCCCAACTCCAAATGATGAGATTGTAGCATATGAAACAGTATTTCTCGAGCACCAAGGCAGCAATCCTGCATTTGTCCTATACAATTGGTGAGCTGTAAAAAATGTTTTTCTCAGAACTTTACAGAACTGGCAGAGTCCTCTATAGCCCATCATGTAGGTTGACAATCCAGTTCATCGAGACATTTGCACATCATTGTAGCTCAGCCAGAGAAGATGGGTTGAGAGTCCAGCAAAAAAAAAAAAAGGGGGGGAGAGAGATGACCCCAGATTTGATTACACAGTTACTCCCCTTACCTACTTATACCAGATTGTAGTTATCTTTTAAAGAAATCTGTGACATCTTTTTACTTTTGTCTCCTAATTATGTTTGTCATCATGCCCCATAATGAGGGATTACAAAGACAATTGCCTTCCTACTAAGGCTCTGCACAATAAATTCTTAGCAGTACTCCCTCTCAAGATACCTGTTTCCCCCAGTTAATCCTTGTTACCTCAGCCACGTGCGATCCGGAGTTATATCACCATTTATAATTTCCTTTTAATGGGAGAGGAACAAGAAGGATATATGTAAGTTAAATGTTTTCCTAAGCAATCCGTCCCCTCTGTCCTCTTTCTACCCCTTCAATCCTTCCCATCCACTTACTTTGAATTTTAATCTACCGTCTTGTATTAGTGCAGCAATAATCAAATAAACACACATTCACCATCTTAACTGTACTGTGATGGTAATCATTTGGACCTATTATTTATCCTCTCCATCTTAACTTTAGGAGAGAAAGAAGAAAGGAGAGCAGGAGAAGGAATTAAAAATAGTAAAAGAAAAATAAAACGGGGTGACCAGAGTTTACGAGACTAGAGAACTTTCTGCTGATTTGGATTCTTATCAAAAAGAAAAAAATATTTTTAAGATAGTTATGCCGTTATAAACTCATCGGAACATTTAACATTTCTGGAGCTCGCACTGCTCTGCTGTTAAGCCTTCAAAATAGGTTTTTCCGTTCGTGAATTGAAGAAGATGCATCTCACATTATATAGTCACACAAACGGCCCTCTTCAAAGTAAAAAGAAAGACACTTTTCCCACTTAAACTCAGGAGGGAGTTTATCAGCATTGTAAATCAGGACTTTCCATATTGCTGTGTGCAAAGTATTGAAAAGTTGGTGTTCTTCAGGTAAATGCTGAAAAGAAAAGGGAAAAAAAACACCAATCTGTCAAGTCACAATTCAGTACACAGGGCTAGGGTGCCCTCTTGTGGTGGTAGCCTCGAATGTCCCTGGGTTAACACGAGGTACGATGGTGCAATGTACTCAGAGAATGCTAAAGCGAAGAAAATTTAACTATCCACGGGTAGGGTATCCAACTTAACTGTTCAAGTCACTTTGTTTCCTAATTTCTTTTTCTTCTGGGGAAGGTGGAGGGAGCCAAAAGAAGGAAAAAAAAGGATCTTGGAAAAATTCAGTTTTAAATTGCACCTCACTCGGTGTTCCTGCACCATCTCTATTACTGTTAATTTCTACTCCTCAGTTATACTTCGAGAATCCCCAAATTGAGATTGAGAATGGAGCAAGGAAATGCATGGCTTAGAGTCACAAAAATGAAGATTGCTAAGTTAATGTCATAAATAAAGTATGTATTCTCCCATTGCCTGTTCACTTTCCGTGACAGATGACATAATTTCTAGGGCCCAGTGTGGCTTGAACAGGTTAGGCATCAGCACCCTCAACTCAGATTGAGCTCGCTCGGCTGTATCAAAACTTTTCCAGGTACTTTGATGGTATACAGATAATTTAGATGGATACTGGACCTTGAACTTCATGCTGGCGGCAATTAATTTAGTAGCAATGGGATGGTATGCAGCCCTTCGCTGTCGTATGGTAACGGGGAAATCTTACGCAAAATGCAGTTGCTGACTTTCCCATAAAATTTCCTGAAGGCTCTTGACTTGCCCTAATACATGGGTTTTATCCAGATAATTGAGAAATTTTAGTATTAGGGGCCTTGGTGGTTGCCTTGTCGCCGGCTTGGGCCTAAGTGAATGATGGGCCCTCTCAATTACATATGTGGCGTTGTTGGGAGAGGGGCCAGCAATTTTAGTTTACGATCAATGCAGAAAGGTTATCGGAGCCGCTCCCTCTGAGCCCTCCGGAAGGCCGAAGTTAAGGATGTTATTGCGGCAACTTCTGCCTTCCAGGTCCTCGAGTTTGGCCTCCATGCGACTAATTTTTTGGCACAGTACAGGGAGTTTGGAGTCAATTGATGTCTTCCATCCTTCCAGCGAGGTCGTCCTAGTCACCACATCTTTAATTGCACGGTTGGTATCGGTAAGTTCTGTACACATGGCCGTCAATTCTGAGGTGAGTTCCTGGAGTGTTGCACGCAATGGATTTAATTCTTCCTCAAATTTCTGTTCTGTTAAGGGGACAGCCGGTGGTACTAATATCAAGATTATGCCCGCTTTAGAAGTGGATCCTGGTTCCCCCTGGAACGCTTTGAATTCTTCTCCGGCGTCTGTGGCAGTGTATGCGGGCGAGGCGCCTGGCGCATCTCTGCCTCCATACTGGACTAGGCCACAATCTTCTTTCAGTCTAAACTTCCAATATAATATCACTAAACCTTCTGCTTGATTTGCCGTAAGTTCAAAAGACCGCTAAGAAGGTATGCGGTACTACACTCTCGAGATAAGTGCACTGGAAGTTAGTGAAAAGTACTGTAGAACTTAGAGTTGAGGTGGTGATGGGCTCTCCGAGCTGATACTCCTTCCATGTCATCACGTGATCCCCCCATATAGATTGATTTAAGCTCATACATCCTTACCTACACACTTACAAATATGTCATTTTTTCAGGAGATTTTAATTGTGGCTTAAGTCTGAACAACAAATGTGCATGTGCTCAAATGCAGAAACTGTACTGTGACTCCCAAGAGCTTTTAACTGTAGTACGAACAGCGCACCTGCAAGATGCATACTTTGAACAAGCAAAACAGCACACACCATTTCAGAAGGGCAAACTTGCTACTAGAATTTAATTTATTTTTCTTTCCTAGAATCTCCATATTAATTCAGCTACAGTCCAATCGGTCGAATTGTCTGACCATAAAGTGGTCTCAGTAGGCATTGGTATACAATCCCCATTGCCGAAAGGTCCTGGGCTGTGGAAATTTAATACATCCCTGTTACAGGACACCACATTTTTTACATGCCCTTAAACAATTTCTGCAAGCCAGACAATCAGTCTTCATCTGCTTTGATGACCCTACTGTATCTCCAGGTGGGAAGACACAAAAGTGAAATCAGTAAAATTTTTAAAACAATATAGTCACCAGAAATGTAATACTGATTATTTAAAATATTTACAATTAAGATCTCATTTACAATCCCTAATGATGATAGCACATTCAACAGGCCAGGACCTAACTCAATAAATTCACCTTATTCAAGCATGTATGCTTGCCAACCAGAAGCGTCAATCCCAATAACTGTACCATCAGCATAGATTTGGCACCCAGGGAGCAAAACATATAATATGTCCCCTTTGACCATAACTATCACACTGAAATCTATGACCTGTCTTACTGACCCTTCAGGCCATCAACACTCTACCCAAACATCGATCAGTAGAAAAGTCACTGAATATACCCTAAACCTATTTTCACCTCTACCACTTACTGCGAATATCCTTCCCAACTTTTTTTTCTGACATAGGAATCCCAGATATACCACAGGATATTATTACCCAAACTTACATACCTATTACCACACAGGAGCTGTCATTAGCTATCTGCTCATTGAAACCTAACACTACATCAGGTCCAGATGGCTTGCCAAATGCTCTTTACAAAATTGTTAAGTGACCATCTGAAGATTGATCTAACAATATATTCAGTGCTATACTCTCATCTGAAATAGTTCCTTTAGATTTTAACAAAGACTCTTTAATTTATTTATATAAGGGTGATGCAACAGCTCTGCAGAGCTGGAGACCAATATGTATGTTGAATACAGATTTCAAACTTTTAACCAAAATTCTGACCAAAAGGCTATTAGTAATCTCAGAATTGGTTATTTCTGCTGCTCAGTCCTGCTCTCTCCCAAATACTCTCCCAAATAGACAAATCTTGGACCATTTGATACTGCTCCGAGAACTGTTTTCTCATGGTCACAAGAATACTGTCCAAGGCTATATTATATAATTGGAACAAAGAAAAGCATTTGATTCAATCCACCATGATTTTCTATGGGATCTCTTACGTCATTATCATGTCCTGGATCTTGTGATTACCTGGTTTCATGCTTGATACGGGACAGCAACAATGGTACCTATTGTAAATGGATGGATAGGCCCCTTAATAGCAATGAAGAGAGGGTATGGCAGGTGGTATGCCCCCCTTACGGCAATACCAACACAGCAAACTACACTCCTGTCAGCAAAATCGACACTTTGCCAACAGGTCGTTGTGTTGGTGTGCCCGACGCAGGGGCATGCTGTCTTCCAGTGCTGCACCCCCACCCCAAAGTAACTCCAACTGGAATTAACAATCTATTAGTTGGGGTGGGTGGTTCTTGGGTGAATCCCCCCGTGATAATAAAAAAGGACCGAGAGACTCAAAGGAATCGGGCTGACCACATCTTGCGGTTGACATGATTCCTGTCACTGTAATGCTGGTCAGCATATAGGATGTCGAACTGGCATGGTAGAGCCATGACAGGGATGTCTGCTCAGTCCACTTTTACATGTTTTTTTTATTGATACTTTACTGAGATACTTAAACTCCTATCCCCATATATAGTCGATTCGAAATATTGACACTACAGCCCAGTACAAGGCAATTGCATATGCAGATGATATGTGTCTGCTTGTAGCAGATGAAGAATCAGTAGCTATATCTTTAAACCTGCACACCAAGTTTGGTACACCTTCAGGGGCCTCACTGAATTTAGAGAAGTGTGTTGGTATGAAATTAGGTTCTCCCCAGATACAGATAGGTCCAATTGGTCCTATCTCTCAGTACAGACCCCATTACTATTTTAGGGATTAAATCTGGTACCCCAGAGGCAGATGAAACCAGCTGGGAAGATAAACTGGTGACTGGCAAACACAAAGTGGTGCAAAGGAATAGGGGTCAGGTTGGAAAGGAAAAAAAGAGTCTTCCTCATTAAAACATTTTTAATATCTCTTTTTTTGTATCTTAGCTATGTTATCCCTATTCTTAAAACATTAGAAACCAGTATAATAAGTCTCTTCTTCCAGTCCCTGTGGGGGAGCAGGCTCAATCTGATAAGGTGAAATATAACCTATTTGCCAATCATAGATGGTGGCCTGCAAATGTTAAACCCCCTTTTTGTTTTTTACCAGTATCTTTTTGATATCTAATCTAAGGTCCTTATTAGTCAATGATCAAAAGGGATTGGAACCATGGCTGTATTCATTGTGTAGAGTATGGTTCCAACAGTGGGAAAGAAATTCCTTAAATATAATCAATAATATAGATTCAGCTCCACTCTATTTTAAATACACTTTTTTGCGATTAAAACGATGGCAAGTAACAACCCAGATGGTTTTGGCCTCCATCCATAAGGTATTATATAATCACCTTTTACTCACTATTTGTGCAGTCCCTGTACCATTTGAGAAATGCTCTGTACCATACCTGGACTCTCTATGGTCCCTTACATGAAATACCAGAATACCGGCTCATATGTGGGACTTTCATTGGCTATTTTGCCATGAACGAACCAATGTAAAAGCAAATCAGAAACATAAACAGTCCAGGAAAGGCTTTGCTCATGCTGCAGTGTACTGTTATACAGGAAACTACATCCCATTTATTCTTTGAGTGTTCTTATATCAAGCCTTTTTGGACATTTCTGGCCCAACACTAGAATGAAGGCCCCTCTTTAGACCTTTCATATTCTTCCACTCCTTGTGGACACAGAGTCTCTTGTGGTACTTTACTTTGGTAGTGTAATAGCCCTTAACAGTCACACAGGCATATTATAGTTTGAACAAATCTTCTTAAAAACCAAAACACACAAAAGACACTGGCAGAAGTATCTTAAAAATAAGCCAAAGGCTTTACTAATTAATTAATAAGTGCAGTAAGTAACTTAAATACTCCTTTACCTGCTGGGTGAAGTTGGGCCAATAGAAATTTGGGGCTAATTGCTGCATGGTGCAAGTGATGCCCAGATATCCAGACATGGGAATATCATGGGTGACCTTGAGCAACTGCTCACAATACCCTTGGAGAATGACAAGCTGCCTGCCCATCACCCATCCCTCTGTCCTCACGTCCTGTATATACAACAGTCCTTGGTCCCAAAATTACCGATGTCTCATGTCACCTCCCTGTGTCCTGTCAGATTCAGCACAAGCACTCAGCCTTTCTAAACTAGTGTCAGTCCTCTGAGTGGCTGCAAAATCTTAACATTTCCTAAAGCATGGGGCATGTCCCCCTTAGTTCCTGAACTGGGATACATAGCTCTAGCATCAGGGCATTCAGATTCACTACTATCCCTAACCTTTTGATTATTTGTTACCCCTCCCTCCTCAGAGTAACCTTCTGTAGCTGTTAGGTAAACAGCTATGTGTGGAAGTCCTACCTCCCTTTCACTATTCTCCCTGTTAGGAGACACAGGCTGGGGAACCAGCCTCCTGTTCTTTTTTACAGGGGCTTCTGTGGGGTTCAGGGAATTACAAGCAGCCTTTTCAATCTGACTACAGATAATCACACACTCCACCCCCTGCTGTAGACTACTCCCTGTAATCACATCCAGGGCAAGGTTCTCTGCCACTGCTACTTTTTGCATCCTCTCTCCTGTCTTACCTCACTCCAAGAGAACACTAGCCAGTGGCACGGTTTTCTCCTCCCCAGTAAATACCCTCACAGTGGGAGACTGATTAGGTATAAACTGTTCAGGCTCAACCAAATCCCCTTTAACCAAGGTAAGAGGCACCCCATGTCCCTTAACCAGGTGTATGTGATCCCTCATGTTTATAGGCATAATCTCTGGGATACACAGTGCACCCACTTCCTTTCAAGGGCCACTTTGTCCACTCTGTGCCTTTTTTAGGACACTGCCTAGCTAGATGCCCTGGCTGCTTACAAAATCAATATTCATCACTTTTTTTATCCAGGAAATCCCTTTCTTGGTAATTTGGGGCTTCCCCCTTTCAGCAGAGAAATTGAGGGTTTTTACTGCCCTGAAGGTGCACTTTTCCCTTTTTGCCCTGCAGAACCTGCTCCTCCATTTCCTTTCAGTGCAGGCCTGCTCCTGGCATAGCAATCTGAGAGCTCAGCAGCTTGCTGTGCTGTTTTTGGATCTTGGTCCTCTAGTCAGGTTTTCAACTCTGCTGGGCAAGCACAAAAGAATTGTTCCAAAAGCACATCCTCCTCAGTTTTCTCCCACAGAGTTAGCTTCTACCATTTCCCACCAGCGTTTTGAAAACTGCCATTGCTTTGTGGCCAGTTCTTCAAACCTCATGACAGGGCTTTTTTGGAGTTTACAGAATTTACTCCTGTAGGCCTCATGAGTTAGTTCATGCTTTTTAAGTAAAGCAGTTTTAAGTTTCTCATAGTTCTTACTGTCCTCATCAATATTTATAGCTAATAAAAAATCCCAGTAATGGAAACGCTTATACTAAATTTAGATTTGGATCCATTGAAAGTAATTGTTTGAAGAAAATGAATGGTACAGGAAAATCCAATATGTGTGCGTGTGGAAGGGATGAAGATACCCCAAAGCATCTTCTTTTAATATGTCCTTTATATAATTCACAGAGGAAATTTTACTTGGGAGATATATTGTCAAAACTTGACATGGAATCTGCTTATCAGTTTAATTATCTTTTAAAAACAAACAATGGATTGCACCTTGAAAGAATATCACGACTTTGCAGGTTAATTGAATATAAAAATGTACATTTACAGAAATAACTCTTGGAATTAGAAAACTATTGTATTTGATTAAAGGATCATACAAGGAGGAACAGATTAGCACTTTTGTAAGTGTTTATAGTGTATATTATTGTATAATTATTAACACTATTGGCATTTATTTATAGTTGAGCTGATAATGGAGACTCAAATTAATGTGTGTTTTTGTTTGTTTTAACATTTGTAAAGACAATATTAACTTGTCAACAATAAATTTTTACTACTACTGCCCTCACTGTTCATTTGGCCTAGCACCTCATGTCCTTTTCCAGTAAGCAGTGGGGATAGCTGAAAGCTCCAGGCCTCCCTGGGTACCTTGGACTGGATACAGACCTTTTTAATATAATTCAAAAATGCATCCAAATCCTCCCCCTCTTTAATTCAACTATTAATCTGGAATCGAATTTATACCCCAGCCCTGGAGTTACAGGTTCACCCCATCACTTGCCTCCTCTGGCACTGGTCATTGGAGTCTTAGCCTCTCCAGTTCAAACTCTCTCAAGTGCTGCTTTTCCTCCATCTCCATTTTGAACCCTCTTTGCTTGAATTCCCTCTGCTGCTGGGCTTCGAACTTTATCTGGTTCTATGTGAAAATCGCAACTTTAAAATTGCAACTGCCAAATCAATGAATATATAATAGTGAGTGCAATAATAGCTCCTTGTGTTCTAATCACCTGAAATATTAGTGATGCTGCAATATTAGCAAACACTCGTTTCTAATAAATTAATGTCACAGTGCACCCGAGCAGCTTTGTCCTCGCTTCACCCATTTCTAGTAAATTAATTAACAATATGCCATCACCGGATTTGTGTGTGAGAGAGAGAGAGAGAGAGAGAGAGAGAGAGAGAGAGTGAGATTGTTCCTCTTTCATAGTGCACTCAAGCAGCTCTGTACTTGCTTCACCCATTTCTAATTAATTAAAAGTATGCCATCACCAGATTTGTGTGACAGAGAAAGAGATTGCTCCTCTTCCATAGTGCACCCGAGCACTCTCTCCTTGCTTCAGTAAGCAATGTCATCATGCTCCTTTAATTATATGTTAAAGAATATGACAGTACAGAAATATGTGTTCAAAGTTAAGGAACTTGCGGTAGATGTTTGTCATGGGGGGGTTGCAAAACTTTGTTCTGCTTCTGTGACCGAATTGAGGAAACTCTATGAAAATTAGTGATATTTTAAAGAAAAAAAAGGCAGCAGCTGTGAGTTTTATGGGGCTAGCTTTTCCCCACAAAAAGAGCTCTGCCAAGTACAACCATTCTTGTTTTTGTATTATGTATTTTTCTTTCAGACACAGTATGAGAGCACCAGGTGTGTGTGAGCTGTGCAATGAAAGGGAACTTGTCACCTTTTACTACTAATCACAATTATTGTTCACACTTTGTTTGGCACAGTCACTAATTTCACAACATTGCCATTTTGTGTTGCTTGCTAAAATTACAATCGCTATTAAGCGGTCGCAATTTTGTAGTTGCTATTATGCGGTCACGATTATAATGAGTAACCCTTTCTCTGCTCCAGTTCCAGCTCCAGTTTCCACAGTTCAAACTGTAGCTTTAGCCACTCAATCTCAGAATCTGTGGTGGATCTCACTTGGTGTTGTGGTTCTGGGTCCTCTCTAGTCTCGCTGTCCTCCTACCTGGGACTGGACACTGCGATGTGCCTTGGCACCCCCACTCCCAAGGTCTGGTCCCTTTCAGTCACTGGCCATGACTCAAGGTCTGGGCAACCACTTTCTCATCAGCAGCCACAAGAGCCTCCATGTGGTTATTTTTGCTTCATCCCTCATAATGGACTCTTGTCTCCTGACACAGCTGCTTCAGTTCTTCTACACTGTATTCGCTGTACTTTGAAGTCATTTTTCCCTCTCCACACTGACACTAGTCTGCCTTTTTCTTGCAGCAAAAATAAATAAATAAATAATAATAAAACAGGGTGAGGAACTATATCTTGTAACCAATTTTCCTCCCTCTTTGTGTGTGATTGTTCAAACAGTTCACCAACCACACTGCTGCTCACCAAATCTGTTACAAGCCACTCCTGTGGGGCAGGATTCTCTGCATCACAGTGAATCCAACTTGTGACAGGCAGTCAGACATATATCTCCTCTGTCCTTTTAGTATGCTCACTGTTTCACAAATGAACATATGCCAGAGGATCCCAAGGATCTCTGTGCGAGGGGGTGCAGAACTCAATCTCAAGTCTGTGTTCCTGTAAGAGAACCCTTTCGGACCCTCCTTAGACCTTTCATATTCTTCCCCTCCTTGTGGCCACAGAGTCCCTTGTGGAACTTTACTTTGGGTAAGGGGAACGGGAACATTGTTTAACCAGAAGTAGCACACTAAGCTGAAGCTTGTTTCCAGATGCGACCTGGGAGCACAGGGAAGTTTAGTGACTTGCTCAGGAGCACACAGTATGCACCTAGGAAGCTGTGCAATTCAAACTCAAGGTCTCCAGATCTGCAGCTTAGAGTCTTAACCCACTGTGCTATACTGCCTCCATAAAGGAACCATTTTGGAAGTGTAATGGCCCTTTGTAGTCACACAGGCATAGAATAGTTTGAACAAATATTCCCAAAACCATAACACACAAAAGACACAAAGGCTTTACTAATTAATTAATAAATGCAGTAAGTAACTTAAAGACAGATAATTTTAGACACTGATTACAGGATACAGAAAAGAAAATGGAAACTATACAATAAAACCTAAACTGTGAAATTCTGGTTTTAAAGTTCTACCTCAAGTCCTTGGTTGCTGTATTTGAAGTGCAAAGTCTTTAAACAGGTAGTGGAAAATCTTGGCTCTTGATAGTGCAGAATAATTCTTGAATGAAAATGTCTCTGCTCTCTCAGCAGGGTACAAGTGCAGTGTTCTTTCACCAAAGTCAAAGGGTAAAATGGCAAACAGGTAGCAGATTGAAGCAGTAGGGTAAAAAGGCACCAGAAAAAGCAAAATGGCTCTGATAACCTTCTGCACCATTGTTTTAAGGGTTTCCGAAAGGGAAGGCCCAGTGGATACTGGCCTGCCCTGTGGTTGGCTAGCATTCCATATCCATGGCTATGCAACCAATCAGGGTTTACTAGTTTAATAACAAAATAAATATTCATTTTCTGGCAGTGAACAAGGAGCTTGGAGGCAAACCAGTTTCAGCCTGAATTCCAGGGCAGATTCCAGCCTCCCCACTTTACTGACTGTAATTAGGCGGATCTACTATGCAATGCCAAAATGCATCACTCCGATGCTCACACTGCTGACCCTGGGCGCCTGAAACATGGTTGTCAGACATTGGGATCTTACTCCTGGTGAATGTTTCGGGGGGCCTTTGCCCTTGTACCCCCCCATGTGGGGGCTCTGCCCCTCATACTTTAGGATTCTTACCCTGCTGTGGGTAATATCACTATATCAGGCAACTGTGTTTCAGGTGCCCGGGGTCAAGAGAGTGAGCATTGGGGTGATGCATTTCAACATCACAAATGGGTACCAATTAAGCACCACTCAATACAGCTATTCACTCAAAATGCTCATCCATTTGGCTGTAACTAGATTAAGTCAGGGTAGACCTCTCAGGACAAAAGGAACCCCAGACATCATGGTTCCTCTAGAGGTCCTGGCCTTTCACAAGCAAATTGGGCTACCTGGCCTCTCAGCTATGCTTAAATAGCCATTTTGTTTTCTTTTAAATGGTTTAATCAAACTCTCAGTCCCTGGCTAAACAGCCAACAGTTTCTCTTCCCAGTAACAAGAAAATAACATTATTAGTGTGGGACCATGGCTTTCTTTGCACCCATGATCCCTTGCAAGTTACACTGGTCCACCATGGGCATCTCTGATGTATTTCTCACATAAAATAACATGAAATAAGTTTGGAACAATAAGATATGGCCTTATCTCACCACACTTCACATTTCTTTTTCAGATATATGCATTATCAAAAATGCAGAGAATGGAGTTGACATGACTTTATTTCATAAGTCAACATTTTCCACCCCCACCATGTCATCAAGACAATCCCTATGGGACAGTTCATTCATGTGCATAGAAATTGCAGTACAGCATCTTCCTTTGAACAGCATGCAAATGAATGTTCTGACTGATTTGTCAGTAGGGGTTACAAAAAGAGAGATATTCAGACTCCTCCGAGAAAAAGAGCCAATGGCATACATCATGATTCCCTATTAACAGTCACACAGCCTAGACAGAATTTTTCTGTTAGACATAACTTTGTTACCACATATAGCTTTGAGACTCAAAAAAAAACCTGAGGAAATAATCAGAAAGAATTGATTTATTTTGAACACTGAGGGAAAACAGAGATTTAGTCACTGAGTTTCCTTGCCTGGTATATAGGTGAGTCCCTAATACTGGCAACTGTGTCACCCATAGTAACATGACATTCCCAAAAAGAATTTGACCTGGCTTCCATCCTTACCTGATATGTGCTATAAATGCCAGCTGTGCAGATACTGCACCAGTAAAAATAGCACTAAATTGTTTGTTAACACAAGTGATGGAACAGAGGTACAAATCAAAAGGTTTATTAATTGTGACTCATCCCATGCTATTTATCTGGCCACATGTACTTGTGGAGTGTTTTATGTTGGGTGCACAACACGGAGGTTCAAAGAGAGGGCAGGGGAACGTATCAGGGCTGTGATTAATAAGAACTTTGACTGTGTCACAGTGGTGCATTATCATTCAGGTAATGATCCATTACAGCACAATTTGAATTTTGTGGGTATTGTAAAGGCGAGGGTAGGACCTCGGGTGGTAATTTGGATTTGCTTTTAGCATGCAGGGAGCAGTACTGAATCTTTAAACTACATGCTACTGCACAACATGGACTTAATGACAAGACTAAATGATCATATTTGTAAAAGTGTGTGTATTTAGCTTTTAACAGTTTTTTACTACATTTATGATATGTTTTTTATCCAGCTTCTATTTAATCGTACCCCATGATATTCATTTTTTAGAAGTTTCACTGCATTTATGAGCAATTTTTGCAGTTTTTATCCTCCAAGTATAGAATTGTAATTCATGGATAATCTGTAGTTAATTCATTGTTGTGCGTTATTAGCACTTGAGCACTTCATATGCTGAGCAGTGTATAACTTGTGGTACATGTGTACTAGCCCTTTAAGAGCATTACTATTTAAGGACATCTGTTATGATAGTAATTATCTTCTTGACAAAGCACACATATACAAAACATTGAGGGGTTCTTCTGAGCTGGTGGCTGCCTGCTGTTTTGTCCACTTGTTTGCAGAATTTTTTACCATTAAATACTGAGCATTATTTAGCTGATTGTGTTTTGGTGCTTTTTATCCTAAGTATTTTGATGTGAGTGTGTGCATGTGGTTTGTTATTTTTCTTAAGCCTGACTTTCACCGCTGGCACCATGGACCATTTGAGTGACTCTGTTCTTCTGATTTAATTATTTTTATTTGTTTTGTATTTAAAGTAGTTTTATTTTTAGAGCCCATTTGAAGTTTTTTTTTTTTTTAGTAAGTATTCAGTTATGCTGTAGTGGAATTGATTTCCTTGTTGTATGATGTGCCTACTGACAAATCCAGCAGGTTTAGGACCAGGACGACCATGCGTTACACTGAAATAAACTCACTGTCACCTGACTGTTTTACTCAATTAAATTTCTTTAATTTTTAGACCTATTTTATAAAATACTTTAATAGTTACCCTGTTGTCTGTTATTGCTTGCTTAATACTGCTGTTTATGGTTGTCGCAAGCCTATTTTAACTTAGAACCTTTCAATCATTAAACATTTTTACTGTAAACCTGAGTAATGAAATTATAAATTATCGTTGTATTTGTCTTGGGAGCTTGCTTTAATTTTTGTGTATATTTCTACCTAGAAAGAACATTGCAGCTGACATAAAAGCAACAGGACCTACTTCAGTTGTTGTGAGGAGAAAAGGTAATATTTTCATTGAATTTTTAATCATTTCTTTCAGAATTAGCAGTTCATAAAATGAATGTAAAAACATTTTCTAATTCACCCACTTAGTCCCTGAAGGCACAGAGTTATAATGTCACAAGACATTATGCCGCATGGCTGAATCACACTGCCAATACAACATGATTTATGCCATGTGGCATAACTCTTTTTTTCTATGGAGGACTCTACCTGCCACACACCCCCCCATTGTGGGGGGCTGCACCCCTGGACCCCCTCACTAAAGATTCTTAACTCCAGGGGGGTCCAACTCTGGGAGAGCACAAAGTCTTTAAAAAAATAAAGTTTCTTGGACCAGGAATCAAACCCAGTCCCAGACACAGTGACTAGGTTCCTACTGCTGTGGCTATGTCCAGTGAGCCACGGCAGCTGCTTGGTGGAATCCACTCCCAGCAGAGGTCTTATCCTCTGCCTGGGTGTGTGTAAATGGTGTAATACCGCATACAGCAGTATATGCGGTATTGTACCATTCGCCGTGCTAAACAGTGCTATTTCAGGTTAGCTATAATGTAGTATGCTATTTAGCGTATGACATTATAACCCCGTATGATCCCGGAAGCACTGCGTCACATTTAGTTGAACATGAGCATCTCTCTGTTGAGTGACATACAAAGAATGTCAGAGATGGCAAAACACTTTGATGAGTTTGTCTATCCACTAAGGGCAGGATTTTCAAAGGCTGCAGCCCAGAAGAAGGAGTAAGATCCAAACACATACTGTGAGCTCGATTTTCAAAGAGACTGATATTGGCGCAAGCTATGGCAAACAGCAGATTGCACTGAAACCCGATGCACCAGGGACCCTGCACCAGATTCTCATATAGGATGGGTCCCGATCCCAAGTCCGCACATTTGCGACAACCCCTCCCTTGCGGCTAACACATGGCACACAGAAATGGTGTGCCACAGTCTCCTTGTGGCAATGCAAAAGGACCTCCCTTCCCAATCCCAAATTGTGCCCGATAATAATAAATATATATTTAATCCCCCATCCCTTGTGGTCTAGTGGCCCCCTCTCCTATCTTGAATACCACCCACCTGTTAGTGTACAAAATACATGTAACCCATCCAAGGTGGTCTAGTGGACCCCCCCAACCCAGCTGGTAGTGCCCACCACCCTGCTGGCATCCAGTGATGTGGGTGACCGCGATTGAGTGACTGCCGAAATGGTAACTCAGTCACAGCGAATGGTACAGGAGCAACTGGGTACCGACAGTGACTGGATGGGGTGGGCAACTATAGTGACAGGAAATCACTACATATGAGTGCAGGGGGGTGTGGAGGGGTTGTGAGGGGTGGCGCTGTGGTAGGCTGCTGAGATGGCCCCATGGTATAGTGGGTCAGCTCACAGCTTTGGTGGGTAGGGTGCTGGGTTCGGGCGCAGGTTTGTTTTTGTGCGCCTGGCCTGAATTTTATTTTTTTTATGTCCCCCCAACATGCACCCCCCCTGGAGTTGAGAATCCTTAAGTAGAGGGAGTGAGGGGGACAAAGCCCCCTCAGGGAGTGTGGGGGGCACAGACCCCCACATAAACATAAAAAATACAAGTCCCCGGTGCCATTTTGTTGTGCGCCGGGGAGTCAGAGTGCCAAAACTGATTTCTGGCATTCTGACTTCACCATAACAGTGATCGCTTTTTTGGCAGTCACTGTTATGACATGGAACTCCACCCTGCTCCTCCCATACACCCCGAGCCAGCAACAGATACAGCACTCCTCTCACCACCACGGCTGGCTGGCTGCCAACTGACCTGTCAGTGAGTGCATACTGTATAGCACAGTACACACTCACTAACTGACAGCCACACAGATGTCATTCAATGAGCACATATGGAATTATATGGCATGCGCTCACTGACAGATCAGTCAGCAGATGGCCATGGTGGTAAGAGGAGGGCTGTGCCAGTTACCAGTTCAGGGTGTACAGAGGTAGCTCAGTGGTGGGCACTACCAGCCAGGGTAGGGGAATGGGCATCTTCTAGACCACCAGGCATGGATTATATGTATTTTGTACAGTAACTGGTGGGCAGCATCTGGGATCAGGGAGAGGGGCCACTAGACCACTAGGAATGAGGGATTACACATATTTATATTTATTGAGGTAATCAGGGATTGGGGAGGGGGCCACTAGACCACTAGGGACAGGGGATTACATATATATATATTTATATTTATCAGGCACAATAGGGGATCGGGAGGGGGCCACTAGACCACTAGAGATGGGGGTTTTGATTATAATTATAATGAGGGGTCACATCAGGGATCACAAAGGAGAAACCATGGCACATTGCTGCAAACAGGCAACTCTCCCAGAGGAGAATTTTCTAATTACCCTTAGATCAGCCCTGGGCTGAAGATTCTGAAGCTGCTGCTGCACCACAGGGCCCAGTGACTACAAGGCAACAGAGTTCCCATTGGGAGCCTTCCCACTGCATCAAAGGAGAGCCAATCAGGAGTGTACACCATCACCGCAGCGACTCCCAGACCGCGAAGACCACCACAGCACCAGAAATCAGGCAAAATCCACCCATCGCTGTGGTGGTCTGTGCAGTGATTGGGACTGCCTCACTGGGTGTTTGCCCCCCTCCTGGTCCAACTCTGACTCGAAGTTAGAATCCTAGAGACTGGGGGTAATGGGAGGTGGAGCCCGCCACAAGGGGGGTTCATGGGGCTGTAAGAGGACTAAACCTCACTTTCAGGTTCTTGGCAATATTGGGAATGTAAGTAATCACAGACAAGTTGCATTCGAGTAATAAACAAGTTTATTACTACAAAAGGGATAAATCACAGTTGCCCTAAGCAGTTCTTACCAACATGAACTGGGAGCCAATGCTAAGCGTTCCCTACACCTCGAGGTTTCTCTGTAGTCTCTTGGGATCTCTCGGATCTCTGAGGTGTAAAGCCTGTGCATAACATTATATACCTGTGATAATTACTATAGTTACCAAAAGATAGAAACATTTCTAGTTACAGAGATGAGCCCTATTGGCTAAATTAGAAGTGGCTCCACGGTCCAAGATAACATTATATAATTCTGTAAAGTCATCAGTTTTAGAACAAAGATGTTCTTATGCAAAGTCTTACATAACAAGGTGTAGTGATGAACATCACCAAAGGATGGCAATGTTGCCTTACATATCATAATTACTTCAAGGACAGGTGTCTTGGCATCTGACAAGTAAGAACAGACAGAAAATACATGGTATAATATGTGTGCTTTTAGCTAGCAAAGTGGATTACAACAATATGTGTTATATACTGACATCTACTCTTATACGATAGATGCCCTTAGCCCTATGTATTAGTAAAGCCTATGCCTAAACATTAGCTGTCTACGGTGTACCCCTGAGGGTATCAATTAGGGTGCAGGGACCTCGTGTAACAATTCTCCCCCTTGTTGCCTCCAAGGGCAACACAGGTAAATCCAAGGAATGGGCAGGAGCAGTGGTCATTTACAAACCTGAGGCGTGGGCTTTGTAAAGGAACTCAAGTTGCTCACGGTGTTGGTGCAGAGTACGTCATAGGCAGCATAGCATAATAATCAAAGTAAATATTAAAAATGCTTGTATTATAACAAAACCTTTAAAAGTAATTTCTAACCAGGTGTTAGTCAATGCATTATTCATATCTCCATCATTGATCAAGTCAAGAACAGCTTCATTGGCTTTGGTTATATTATTGCTGATGTGGATGAGGTGTGTGTCCTTTCTATCTAACAGGGATTTCAGTGTGAGTGTAAGTGGATCTATGTGTACGTTAAAGTATGGTAGGTATTCTGAGAGTGTAAGTAAGTAATCTGGGTTACCATCAATAATATCTGCATCCATAAGGGGGACGGGGGTAATAACGGTATGTCCAATAACAGTTTTCTGATGGGGAACAAAACAGAAGTTGGGGTAATCAATTGGACAAGTAACAGAATCATATGTATAAGACTTATGATTGGTAACAATACAGTACTCTCCGTCAGAGTTATACTGTGAGCGCACAGTGGGTAGTCTCCATTTTTGCAACTGAACAGGGCATGTGTAGGTCGTCTTCAAACTCCGTGTTGACAGGCAATGAGCTTCCTCACAATAGGACTGGTAGAGCTGATCTGGTGACAGAGTCGAGTCAAAAGAGTTGGTGCCATTCTCAGTGATGTCATCATCCATAGTGAAAGTCCAATCAATGCTGTCTGGAGAGTAGCCACAAACAGGGCATATGACATCAAACACATCACATTGGCACAAGTAGATGTATTGCTTTTTCGCACAGCAGTCCGTGTGCGGTGCCACCCAGGCATCCAAGAAGGAATGGTAGACCAGTAGAGGTGGTAGATCCAGGCATTCTCGGTAGATGTCGTCATCCAAATGCCCAATGGAATGCACCAGTGCCAGCTTGTCGAACAAGGCTGTGGTGGGATCAAAACATGGTAAGGAGACAGTAAAAGAGACAAACATGGTATCTGTTATGGAACATTTCTTAGTAGAAAAACAAGGACCAGTATTAGGGTGTCTGGTCACAAACCCCAAGTTTCGTGCTGTGGAGAGAGGAATAGACAAGGTCTGTTGCATACATAAAGTAACACAAGTTGAAAGTTTACATTTAGGACCATACCATTTGGAAATGCGTCTATCATGTATTATGTCAGGGATTCTTCCAGTTTCTAAATCACGGAAGAGATTGTTGATGGTAGTGAGGATGTATGAACCATATGCAGAACGGAGTATTTCCCTACCAATGTATTGTCTTTCAGCGTCTCTATTGTTTTGTTGTATGAGTGCGTTAATCTTATCTTTAGAGTCAGTAAATGCTTTTGCAATGTCGTGCATGTTGTATACAGTGAATCTTTCTTCCTGACTAAGACCATCCACACCATGCAATATTGGTGGCAAAATATTATTAACCAGACCAGTGGAGAATTTCGCAGAGTGACTTTTTATAGCAGCAATGTCTGCTTTGTTCCAAATGGACATAGCAGTACCAAAAAGACCTGTGACAGTGCCTGTAGCACCTATAACATCAGAACTGTCAACCTCACGTTTACTATGTTTAATGTTAAGAGTAGCAGGAGGAGATTTCCTCCTGAAATTACCTCTATGTTCAGTAGAATAAACCCCAGTAAAGGGATCCTTAGTACAAATCTGAAATGCAGCTAAACTATCGAGCAATAATGTACTATAAAATGCAGATGTATTAGTATTGTGACACATACCCAATTCTTTCATGTTCCAGTATGTAAGATTAAACAAAACAGGTATATGCATAAACTGTAAATTATTAATCAAGGAACCTGGGAGGGCAGTGGCTGTGAAACCACTATGGGGACCAGGGTTATGTTTGGGACATTCCAAAAGCTGTTTTTCTGTGGGAGGTAAAATGGAGAGATACATGGCTGCAGAGGCCATGTGGTGTACAGAACAGAATCTGTGGGCAGAATCTTTGGAAAGAGAGTTGCGATAGGAAGGATCAGTCAGAGCAGTGATATTGTACAAACCAGAATGTCTCAATGCAGTTTGTAACAAGGACAGCGAACCACGTTGGGCCAACCCTGAAAAGTTCCCTTGGAGAGTTTGGCCACAGGGAGAATTTGTCCTTGTGATGTGGTTTGCCACTCAATTTGAAGGGTTGATTTGTCAGGAGCAACGACCGAGGCAGTGAGGTAAGCATCGGAACCTTCCTGGACAGTGATCATAGATTCTAGTATTTTGATGGAAACTCCCTCTGGGGATGCTGGAGGATCCAGTTGTCGAAGGAGGTCTGGTACCATGCCTTGGGTGCAAGGGATCACTTCTGCAAGGAGGAGAGATAGGAACAAGATAGCCATCTTGTCAGTATATCTGAAAAGGAAGATCAAAGATTAGTATATTAGTACAATTCCGCCCAATGGGGTTTGGAAAAGTAAGGTTAAGTTCCTTTGTAAAATTTCAACTGGTTTGCATGTAACCATTTATCAGCCAATTTGTTGTTGTGGAGGAGTCTAACTTGATAGACTGCCAGACTGGGCTTGTTGACAATGGGGTAAGGGCCTTCCCATTTATTGGAGAAGGAGTGAGTGGGATGTGCAAATCAAAGTACCATTACCTGATCTCCAACCTGCCAATCCACTTCTTGTGCGTGTTTGTTAAATTGTATTTTGGATTGTTGCTGGGCTTTGCCCATGCAGTTTGCAGCGTACAAGTGTGTGTATATGAGGTCTTTTCTGAGTTTTTCCACATACTGATCTACAGACACTCGGTCTGCAGTGGGGGTGTGCAGGTCAAACAACAAATGTTCAGGTAGTCTCATCTGTCTTCCAGTCATCACCTCAAAGGGTGTGAGCTGAGTGGTGGCAGAGGGCATACCCCTAATTGCCATAAGGAGTAAGGGCAATAGGGAATCCCAGGTCTTGGGATTGTCCTCTATGAATTTGGAAAGCATTTGCTTAATCCGTCTGTTGGCTCTTTCTACTTGACCTGAGGATTGAGGGTGATAACGTATGTGGAACTTTTGCTGAACCCCAAGGAGTTCAAGGGATTCTTTCATCAACTCACCTGTAAAACTTGTTCCTTTGTCGGAGTCTACCTTGAGAGGCAAGCCCCACCTGGAGAAAATCTGTTCCACCAGGATTTTGGCAGTTGTCTTTGCAGTGCATGTCTTAGTGGGGAAAGCCTCGACCCACTTAGAGAATAAGTCAGTTACCACAAGAGCATACTTGTTGTTTCTACTGGTATTGGTCAAAGGACCAATAAAGTCAATTTGAATGGCATGCCAAGGGCCAGTGTGTCTTTGTGGTAAAAGTTTGGCATTTCATTTTGTAGGTATCGGGTTGTTTTGTGCACAAATGAGGCAATTGTCAAAGTATTGTTTAACATCTTTGGTGATACCAGGCCACCAAGTGGTGGTTTTGAGACGTTGGAGGGTATTTTCTGCTCCTTGGTGTCCACCAGTAGGAGTATCATGTACCTGATGCAAAAATTCAGATTTCAAATGCCTGGGTACTACCCACAGTTTGGTGGCAGTATCCTCTGATTGAAACCAGATAAGTTTGTCATCAGGGGATAAGTGTAACTTACCTTCATGTCTGCGATAGGGGTTATGTGTAGGGAGTCTCTGTTCAGTACCTTTGTCAAGGAATCTAAATACTTCCTTGAGTTCAGTGTCCAAATGCTGGGCTGCAGAGAGGCCAGGGGAGAAAAAGACTCAGTTTCTTTTTAAGGGCTGGAACATGTACAGCCGCATTGGCTTCTGGATGTTCCATCATCCAGACGTCCCCACCCGAGCCCCTTCCTTGGTGAGGGTATCTGCTGTGTCATTGAATGCATGGTAGGGATCATGTAGAGAATGGGATTTAACCTTATGCACATAAAGTTTGTGTGTGTATTTCTGTGCTAGTGCATATATATAGATTACCAATTCTTCATATTTCACTGGACTGCCATCAGAGGAGAGGAAGGAGTTCTTCTTCCAGAAAGGGAGAAATTCTGTAAGGGAGCAACAAACCCAATTAGAGTCTGTAAAAATGATGTTATCCTGAGTTCCATGTTGGATAAACTCAAGTGCACAGGCCACCGCTGCCATCTCTGCATATTGTGATGAAGTTACACTGCAATGTTTAGATATCTTGACAGTGTTCCCATGGGGGTAAACCACCAAAATACCCATCCCTGCAATTTGTTCTCCCTGGTAGTATGATGCTGAACCATCAGTGAAAATACGACACAAGGAGGTGCTCTCCAGTATCTCTGGCATAGCAGGGAGGAATGGACCTGGATCTGGGAGGTCAGGTGACTGCAGTGTACAGTCATGGGGTTCTCCCTGAAAAAAGAGACCATGAGCTAGTAGAGATGGAACTTTGGTCTGGTGGACCTGGATATCTCTGTCCTGGAGGAGGAGTGACCAATGCGTCAGCCTAGTGTTGGAGACTGACCCATCCTTCACTCTATCTGAGAGCAGAAAGGTAGTTGGTGTGTGATTGGTGTTGAGAATCAATGGTGAGTACCCAATGATATACAGGAAGTGCTTGACAGCCCAGTAAGTAGCTAAAAGGTTCCTTTCGCAAAGGCCATATTTCTGCTCCACTGGGGTCAAGAGCTGTGACGCATATGCAATAGGTCTCAAGGTGCCATGCACCTTCTGTGCCAACACTGCTGACATGGCTATGTCAGAGGTGGCACACTCCAGATGGAATGGTGATGCTGGATTGGGGTTTACCAGTGCTGGGGTGGAGGCCAAGGCCTGCTTCAGTGATGTCACAGCCTGGGTATAAACAGGGTCCCTATTCCATGGAACATCCTTTTTGAGTAGGTCATACAGAGGAGCAGCTTTCTGAGCAAAATCACAAATAAAATCTCTGGAGTAATTCACCATACCTAGAAACCTTCGAAGAGTTGCCACACTGGTAGGTAATGGCAAGTCTTGTAATCCCTGTATCTTTTTCCAAGTAGGGCTCCGGCCTTGATCAGTTATTTTCAAACCCAGAAAGAGTACTTCTTTCTGACATAGTTGTGCTTTTGCAGGATTGCATTTCAAACCTGCTCTCTGTATGAGAGTCAATAGTTCGTCCAAGGGATCCAAATGCTGTTCCTGTGTGGCTGTGGCCAACAACAGGTCATCTACATATTGTAAGAGACATTGAGGGTCTGAGAAACTCTGTAAGGCATCCATCATATGAAGATGGAAGAGGGATGGACTGTTATGGAATCCCTGTGGCAAGCAAGTCCACGTGTACTGTCGTCCTTCAAATGTGAAGGTGAACTTATATTGACTCTTGAGGGCCAACGGTAATGACCAAAAACCATTGGAGATATCCAGGGCACTGAACCATTTCTGATCTGGTGTTAAAAGTCAAAGCACGTCTGGTGCCAATGCCACAGTCGGGGAACAACTGGGGGTGACCTGATTCAGTTTCCTGTAGTCAATAGTAAGTCTCCAGGTACCTGTGGCTTTTTTCACAGGCCAAATGGGAGAATTGGTGGTAGAAACACAAGTTCTAATCACTCCTTGCTTGAGGAGTGACTGAATTGTTTCCCTGAGAGAGGGTAAAGCTTCAGTGGGAAACGGGTATTGCCTTTGTCTTTCATGTGCTGGGCCTGGCAGCTGGATAACAGTATGCATTCTGCCAAAATCATGCTTATTAACTGCAAACACTTCCAAATGTCATTGCAGAATAGGTAGGAGTTTTGGAAAAAGTTCATGGTTCTTGAACAAATCTATGACATCGTACTCTTTGTTGTTGATAGATATGGTTGCCACAGCATGAGAGTCAGGAATTAAGACAGTATGGTATTGATCCTGGATCTGTATCAGCAGCATATTAGCTAGATCCACCACACAGCCGTGTGGTGCAAGAAAGTCAATCCCAATGATACTAGGGTGATCATGCAACACCATTAGTTGGAACACATATGAGGCCTTCAAATGGCCTAGCTCTACCGGTAAGGGTAGAGAACGGTATGCAGGTAGCCTAGTACCATCAACTCCTGACATATTGGTCTTCTGTTCGGTAGACCAAGGAGACGTGTCCGGGTGTTCATCATGTAACACAGATACAGCTGCACCTGTATCCAATAAGACAATTAGTTGGCGGCCTCCGACCTCGGCCTCGGTGCAGGGCCTTCCATTTGTATCCAAGACCAGCTTGTTTACAATGCGGACTGGGGCCTGTAATTGTCAATCCGTATTGCTAGAGGCATGCAGAGGCTGGGCCTGACTTGCATGAATGACTTCACAATGTTGCACTGATGCAATGTAGGGAGGAGCTTCCGGGTTCAGGCTTGTGTGGGCCTGAGGGCTCGTACGTCCGGTATCTCCATGACCAGTAGTGGCATGTGTCATTGGTTGTACAGCTGCAAGAGTCTGTGTGGGAACAGCATCCGCTACAGAGCGCACTTGCCCCAGGAGCTCTCAAAATTTTCGGTTTTCTTCTGCTATCTCCTTCTATGAGGGGCCCGATCTTTGTAATGGTTTCCCTCTGCCCTTATGCTTTCTGTTTTTAGACCAATTCCGGTTCCCACTCCACTGTTGTTGTTGGCCTTGTTGGGGGTTTTTTTGGTTAATAGCTGGAGGGGCCGATGGATGTTTGGGCTGCTGTTGTTGGGCCCGCCCTTCCACGGTATAGTGTGTCGCGGTCCTGGAGACGGGTTCCACAGCAGCAACTTTCTTGGAACCGGAACCCAAATCACGGATGTACAGTTGATACACCCTCTCAGTTTTCCAAAGAATATCGGCTAACCTATCCATATTTGGGTATGTGGTTGGCTCTACCTTCTCTCTCATGGCTGGGATCATGTTCCTAAGGAACAAGGTCTTATATTCAATAAGATCTACATCCGCAGCTTCTTGTGCCAGATTCTTCCTTGCTCAGTAGGCCATCCAGAGTCTCTTGTGGTAGGTCGCTGGGCTTTCTTTCGCATTTTGCTTTACGGGGTATGCCAGCATTACTCCTACTACACCTGGGCTATAAGCGGAGATAAGCTCAGCTGTGACCTCATCAAAGGTGGCGCTCCCACCCTGGCGAACTGCTTCAGGAAGTTTGGCCCATAAACCAGGATCGATGGTCTGGCGTAGTATTTGGAACTGATATTCTGCAGCGAGACTGAGCATCTCGCATTTGGAGCATACCTTTTCCAAGTGACAGCTGAGATTGTCAGACGGGCACATCTGACCAATACTGTCAGCAATTTGCTGAACGGAGTAGGCCATTTGTAGGGGATTAGTCGGTGGTCGATCAGGTAGAGGTAACGCATCTCACGCACCATCCAATGCTGCGCGAGCTGCAGCTTCAGCTGCAGTACGAACAACACCTTCCTGCATGCCAGCCTCCTGAAAAATTTGTCGGATCTGACTTTTAATGGCTTTCATACTTCTTTCAGGAAGAGGAACGTTACCTAATGCTCTGTCATCATGGTTTCAATCTCTTGCCTGTCTTCCATACTAATAACGGCTACCAGAGGTGCCGTCGGGACCAGGCTTGGGCCTGCTCCTCCCCATCATGGGCGCCGCCATGATGGCGTTTCCCATGATGAGCATCACAACGTCGCTGATGTGTGACCTGGGGAGTAAGGGTCGGGGACCTGCCATGCTGTGGATGGCTGGGTGGGGAGTCTGGGCCATAGTAAGGGTGTGACTGGGCATTGTACTATGAGACATCATCACTGGATAACTCCCCTTCTGATGACAAGTGAAAGGCAGGGGCTACGCCACCCATTGCCTTAACATGGCCAGCCAAAACCTCTTGCTGATGGCACAGCTTATCCATCTTAGCTTTACATTCATCATTATTCACACTTGCAACATCCATATCAACCTGATCCTGCCTCTGCTTTTGCAAAACACGGTACGTGGTGCTCAATTCGCGATTGTCCCTATTTGCTATTTCTAAATCATTACGTACCTGATTGATCTCGTCCTGAAGCTCACCCATCTCATCACTCAACTGTGCATTCACAGCACTCAACAAATCACTCATCTGCACAACCTGACTTTTATCCTGTCTCAAACTTTCACACTCCTGTTTCAGAGTACACATTTCTTGTTCACCAGCCTGTGCTGAATGATGCAATAATGAATCCTTTTCATTTCGCAGAGATTGGAGTTCTGACTCCAGATTCTGCTGTATACGAACACATTCTGTTTCCTGTAAACCCATCTCTTGCTTAAGGGATGCGATCTGCAGATCAAGGGTACAAAACCTCACTTAGGAGGCTTCCAGAGCAGCGTAGAGAGTGGCGACCATCAACCCTTTAGCACATCGCTTATTGGTGGATTGTCACGTCTCTGCATATTGGGTTGAAATCCCCAGTACCGGGTTTTCAGATTGACTTGCGTCCCGCGTGAAGTCAGCCCATCCTCTATGGGAGGTAAGGAAGTTCGAGACATCGAGTCTCAGTTCTGCGCAGATATCTGATAATGTGGCCATTGTGTGGGAGGGAACGAAAATTCAAACTGTGAAAAAGACAGCGTGTTGCGTATCGATCCACAACACGAGTACTTTATACACAGCCAGGCTACTGTATAAGTTGTAGGCTTGCAATTCAAAGCTGCCGTGGAGTGGGTCAAGACGGCATCGACCACACCCAAAAAGTCAGCCAGACTTTGCAAGGATCTACAAACTGGTAGAAAGAACGGGAGAGGTGATACGGGAGTGTACACCTACAATTCCCGTGGGGAAGGGAAAATTTACTGCAACAAGTGAAAACTTGCAAATACCAAACATCGCCTGCACACGGTCGCCAATTTGTAAGAGGACTAAACCTCACTTTCAGGTTCTTGGCAATATTGGGAATGTAAGTAATCATAGACAAGTTGCATTCGAGTAATAAACACGTTTATTACTACAAAAGGGATAAATCACAGTTGCCCTAAGCAGTTCTTACCAATATGAACCGGGAGCGAATGCTAAGCATTCCGTACACCTCGAGGTTTCTCTGTAGTCTCTTGGGTTCTCTCGGGTCTCCAAGATGTAAAGCCTGTGCATAACATTATATACCTGTGATAATTACTACAGTTACCAAAAGATAGAAACATTTCTAGTTACAGAGATAGAGGAGGCAGTATAGCGCAGTGGTCTAAGGCTCTGAGCTGCAAATCTGGTGACATCTAGCAGACCAGACCTGGGTTTGAATTCCACAGCTTCCACTTGCATACTGTGTGACCACAGACAAGGGCAAGTCACTTAACCTCCTTGTGCTCCCAGGTCGCTCCTGTAAAAAAGCTTTCAGCTTAGTGTGCTATACCTGATTAAACAACTTGAAAAAAAAAAAGAGATGAGCCCTATTGGCTAAATTAGAAGTGGCTCCACGGTCCAAGATAACATTATATTGTTCTGTAAAGTCATCAGTTTTAGAACAAAGACATTCTTATGCAAAGTCTTACATAACAAGGTGTAGTGGTGAACATCACCAAAGGATGGCAATGTTGCCTTACATATCATAATTACTTCAAGAACAGGTGTATTGGCATCTGACAAGTAAGAAACAGACAGAAAATACATGGTATAATATGTGTGCTTTTAGCTAGCAAAGTGGATTACAACAATATGCATTATATACTGACATCTACTCTTATATGGTAGACGCCCTTAGCCCTATGTATTATTATAGTCTATGCCTAAACATTAGCTGTCTACGGTGTACCCCTGAGGGTATCAATTAGGGTGCAGGGATCTCGTGTAACAGGGCACAGCCTCCCAGTTGTGTGCACTGACATTCCATGGCTACAATACCGACAGTCGGCATTGTAGCTGTCGTGGTAGGTGATGTTGGCGCAAGCACTGTTGAAGTGATATAGGTAAACCGATCAGGAGGTCTCGCATTAAGCAGTAGTGCTTTCTTGTGTTTTTTTCTAGTCCCCTTTAGGTCTCCCTCATCACCATCCTGGAGAGACTTTATAGTATGTTACAGGTTTAGAGTTAATATGTGTGTTGAAACTAGGGAAGGGAGGGGGGCTTGTAGCTTAAAGAGGACGCACCCAAGTAAGGGAAGTGGCCCAGCTGTAAGTACTCAGTGGCTGGTTTAAAGTTTTGGGTTCTGTAAGGGATATGTATATGGGGTTGTTATTTCCTCTGGTTCCTATTTCTTCACCCAATCCCTTCAAGCCTGCTGACAGGGGCAATCATTCTTTCAGGACCATTGTGGTAGGGGTTGTGATTTCATTAATGGGAGCTGGGATTAATATTGATGCCCTAACCTGCAGCTTGGGGTATAGGGAAATCTGGGACTCACAGGGACTCAACTGGGATATGAACTACATGGTCATTGTATGGGTGGGGTAAGTCTCCCCTCCATCTGCGGGCAAGTAAGTGGTCAACCCCCCTGATGGGCAAAGGGAGGGGTGGTGCACCACCCACCTGGATGATGTCCTACCCATCATTGAGGGCCCCCTCCAGCCCAAGACCTGGGCGGTTTGCCCTACATGGGGGGGTGGGGCTAGATGGTTACCTCTAGAGCACTTTGCCTTTATGTCTGCTTCCTTGCTATGACCAGATGGAGGAGTGGGGTAAGGTTTCCCTTGCAAAGGGCGCCACTTGGGCACCCCACCGAAGTGGTATCCTTGGGCATTGAGATCCCCGAAAGGTGTGTCCCCCCACTGTACAGCCAATAGGAGGGTCTATGAATAGACCAATTATGCAGCTAAGGTTTATAGAAAGGTAAGCTGCAGGATGGATCAAGGCACAGCAGGGTGAGATCTATGAGAAGGGAACAATTTAGATGCCTCAGAAAGGGGAATGTTCCCCCACTAAAGAACCCCCAGTGACTCCCGCAGAGGTCTGGGCTGCAGGTCAGCCAACAATAGATGTGGAAACTTGCCACTTAGGAGAGTAACAGACAGGGAAAGGGGAGGGAATGGTCAGGGTCACACTTGAGACTCGAACCGTTAATGTTATTTCTACTTTGGTTTATGTACTGTACTGATGGAGGGCAAATTTAACCTCATCCTAGACCACATATTGGATAGGAGCACAGGAAACCCTGAGCCTCACAGACAGGCGGCAAAAGCAGTCTGCAGTCTGATGTAGGAGAATGCATTGGTAAATGCCTGGAGAACCCTACACCTGGGTGTGTAAGACAACACATGCTTTTCATAAACACAAGGATCATCCAGTAGGATTGATATGTGGCTAACGTGCAGCTCAGCATATGAGGGGGTCACTAAGATGCAGGTGCACCCAATAGTTATATCGGACCATGCCCCTCTGGAGCTGGAGATTAGTCGAGGGGAAGACCTATCACAATCAACCACTTGGAGACTGGACGCCTGCCTTCTAGAGGATGAACAGTTCTAGGAGTGGCTA
The DNA here is from genome assembly GCA_016271365.2 of Neoceratodus forsteri. NCBI lineage: Eukaryota > Metazoa > Chordata > Ceratodontiformes > Ceratodontidae > Neoceratodus > Neoceratodus forsteri. Next base: position 266,632,083 of record JADMNL010000026.1, read on the forward strand.
GGGCCTGAAGTTGAGGACTACTGGTGGAACAATGGTAACAGGGAGGTCTCGTACTCTACCCTGTGGGAGGCCTTCAAGGCCACTTTGAGGGGAATGGATTATTGCCTTTGCCACAGCTAGAAGGAGTCAGAGAGAGGCAGAACAGAGACCCCTAGAACAGCAACTAGCTGCTCTCAAGGTCCAGTACAAAAGTAATAAATTTAGAGATCCCCCTCGCACCCTACTGGCGCAGCTCTCCAGCACCATGGTCTCACTCAATGCCTACCTTACTGCCAGGCTGAGCTAACCTTGAGAAGGCTAAGACACTCCTACTGGGAACGGGGGGGATAAGGCCAGTAAATTACTGGCCTATGGATGGAAGAGTAGGCAAATGGCCAGGAATATCCCAGCCCTGGTGAATACAGAAGGGAGTAAATGCTTCGCACAAAAAGAGATTAACACAATTATGGCCCAGTTCTAAGGAACATTATATACTTCATCCACCCCCCAGACCCTTGCAGGATAAATAATTTCCTGGCTAAGCTTCCAATCACAAAGATAGTGGAGGTTGAGGAAAGAAACCTGGAGGCCCCAATAACTGTAGGAGAAATCCAGGAGGCAATTCAGGCCATGACCCCGCACAAAGTAGGTAAAAACGATCTATCGACCTCTATCAGGTTAAAGGGTTGAATTGAGCCAAATATTTGGTCAGAATGTATGAGGACTCACTGGGGAAAGAGGTTTTGCCACCCTCAATGAGAGAAGCTACCATCACAGTGCTCCCCAGGAGGTATAAAAACCCGTTAAATCCTGGGAGTTACCACCCCATATCCCTCATCAACGCTGATGCCACAATTCTGGCAAAAAAGCTGGCTGGACCCCTGGAGAAGCTCCTTATAGGTTTTATCTATCCAGCCCAAAAAGGCTTCATCAAAGGCAGACTCAGGTCAGATCACCATAGGGCCCTCATCACTTTAATGCATGAGGTCTGGACCTCCAAAATCCCCACAGCAGCCCTAGCCATTGACTTTGAGAATGCCTGCAACTTGGTTAAATGGCCTTTGCTGATGCAGACCCTGGCAAGCATGGGACTAGGCCCCAGCTTCACTGCATGGGTAAGGCTTCTGTATACTTCACCCCTGGCATCGGTTCTTACCAATCGCCTGTTATCCCCACCAGTCTGCCTCCAGAAAGGTATGAGGCAGGGGTGTCCTTTGTCACCCCTGCTTTTTGTCCTAGCTATTGAACCACAGGCCATAGCCATACAGGAATCCAGGGAGATTCCAGGAGTGCAAATTGGCAAGGACACCTTTAAAACCTTTCTATACGCAGATGACCTGTTGGTAACCACTGCATACACACCCCCAGTAGTCCAGAGGATCCTGGACATACTGTCAGACTTTTCACAAGTCTCCAGCCTATGGGTAAATCAATCTAAGACTGAGGTGCTTTCACTGAATTCAGTTTGCATGGAGCAAGCCTTCACAGCTCAAGGACTTAAATGGTCTCCAGGGGCGATCAAGTACCTGGGGATCATGATGCACCCAAACCCAACTAAAATGATTTCGACCAACTTTAAAAACATATTAGATTCCCTAAGGACTGATGTAGACAGTTGGAAAGTGTTGAAATTATCCCTGGCGGGAAAAATAGATTCAATCAAAATGATGGCTGCTATACCTGCTAACTTTTCTACCCATGCAGGTACCACAAAAGTGGTTCTAGAAAGTGGAAGCACTGATATGAAGTTTCATACGGGAAGGATGCCCCACCCAGTTCAGTAAATTGAAACTGTGACAATTTTGGAGCAGAGGTTGGTGGGGTCTCCTCTTGGTCCAACAGTACCATATAGCCTTCATTTTGGCACAGGTAGTATGATGATTTTCACTGGTAGGACAAGCCTCTTCAACCTGGGTATGTCTAGAGGTGGCCCTAACAGGATTCCCATCACCAGCATCAGTGTTATACAGGGGGCAGTAGATTTCCATCCCTCTGACCTCTCCTGTAGAGATATCTGTTAAAATATTGACGTAAAACCCTGAACTTACTTAAACTAACCCTGGCCCCATGGAAACACATGCTGTTATGGGAGAATACTGCCCTTCAGTGGGAAGGGAGTCCATTCACTGGTGGTTTTAGGAGGCTCAAGGTACATCCTATGTCCAGGACCTGCTCATACCAGGCACTAACATAACTGACTCCTTCGAATCTCTGAAGGTCAGATACCACCTCCCAGCAAACCCCTTCTGGAGGTAGCTACAAATAAGAGATAACATCACCCATACACCCATTGCACCAGTGAACACAGGGACTCCCCCCAGAGCTGCACCCTCTTGGAGCATGGAAGGGGATACCCAAAAGCCAAGCAAGTAGAATAAATTCTTTAATTAGGGATGCTTTCCCAGACCCAACCCATTTGGCAAGAGCACAATGGAAGTTAGAATTGCAATCGCCACTCTCTGAGCAGCAATGGGCTCACAGCTAGGAAAAAATCCACTCTTCTTGCAGAGATGGACGCACTCAATTGATAATGAACAAGACCCTGCTGAGATAGTATTACACCCCAGTGAAACTCAAAAGCCAGGGACTACCTGCACATGACAACTGATGGTGGTGAAGGCAAACAGGGGCTCATCTCTACCATGCACTAAGGGACTGCTCTGTCCTCCATGCATTCTGGGAAGAGGTTAAGGACATCAGTCGAGAAGTGTACCCAGAGGTACCTCCAGAACCCTCCCCCCCTGCTGTTGTTAGGGTGTGAGAGGTCAGACCTCCCCCAAAACAGCCCAGGAGCTCGATGGGTCACGGTAATAGGGGCGGCAGCCAAACAAGTGATACTGATGCAGTGGCGCACCCCGATTAGTCCATCCATCTCAGATCTGCTCCAATCAATAACCAAAGCAGCCAACTTTGAGAGACTCTCGAGCTTTGCGGGAGGCACTCTGGGTGCATATGCAGACTGCTGGCAACCTGTCTTGGATTCAAGATACTGCCACAATGCCCAGCCAAACCCGGGATGAATGCAGCAATGAGTCTCTACACCCCCCCACCTGAGTGCCCCCCCAAACACCCCTCTATCTCTCTCACTTCTGGCACTACTGTGCCTCATCTACAAAGGATTGCCTGAATGTAAATATTTTTGTTTTTTAGGATGAAAGTGTAGGATTAGAGCATGCATCCAAGGTCCATGGGTGTAGAACACTAGGCTTATACAGATCAGGAAGGCCATAATGTGGAGGTAGGTGGGACCCTCTCCCTCCCCTTGAGATGGATAAAGGCACCATGTGCAAATAGAGAGGGTCTGGGTACCCACTACCTGGCCCCACTGTTACAGAGGTACAGTTATGTCTAGATCAAGGTGATAGCCAAGGTATAGCAAAAGGTACAGTACAGCAAATGGTATAAGAGCATTATTTGTACAGGCCTGGGTCATCCAGTGCTTCATTGGCAGCATAGCCTAGAGGTTAGAGTAATGAGCTGTGAACAAGCTTGGTACTTTCAGCAGACCAGACCTTGGTCTGAGTCTCGCAACCTCCACTTGCATACTGTGTGACTCTGAGCAAGTCACTTAACCGCCCAATGCTCCCAGGTCACCCCAGAAAACAGGCACTTATGCCTCATGGGCCTTACCAAGTTGCCAAAGACTAAAATAAAAATTAAAAAAATATATTGTTCACCCCAGGATCACCAAATGTTGTGGTGTCCCTTTGGTTTTAAGTATGTTGTTATGTGCAAAGTTGGAATAAATATCTTTAACCACAAAAAGAAGCACAGTTAAACCTATGAAAATATTTGCTAAAAGCATTTTCTTGCTAAATAAAATATTTTTAAATGCCTTCAACAACATCTAAGACATCAAACCAAACAAAGATTTCTGCTCTAACCACATTTTATTCACCATAAATAAGACAGCATAACCTGGACGCCGTTTCCCAATGGGCTACTACCTTTGTCTTTTGCCCACAATTCAGGTTGAGAGACCTGGGTTCAGGTTTTGAAGATAAAAGGGGCTCATTACCAGTAGTAAAACTTTTATCATGATGCCTCCACCTAGAGTATATTTTAAGTGGATTAGATGACAAACTAGTACAACCCTCTGGGATGCTGTACCTACCCATTGCCCCAACCAGTGGTCCCACGCATGGATTACCATACAACAACTAACCTTGCATTCAGTAATGCAGTTATTGGTGACAGCTAATAATATGCTCACGGTGACTACCAACAATATGTTCATGTTGGCTGCACTTGCCAACAGGGTTCTGACTTCTGCTACATACCCTATATACATGCAAAGAATGGTTATTAGCAATAACAGTGCACTTCATGGCTAGACACAGTAAACTGGTGCATAGTAATAATATGCTCATGGACAGTGTTGACATTAACAATAAACCTAATTTATTAGGGGAATAAACAATGGGGTTTGTGACAGGGTGACCCCTGTCATGGGTGGATGCCCCAGTAAGGAGACATAAGACTTCTCTTACCCTACTCCCCATTTAGTGCTAACTGTAGGAGTAAAGTGCATTTGAAGAAGTAAAATGCATGAGAAATTTATTTAGTGCACAGACTGGAGAATAGAGTGCTGCAGTGCAGTCACATATATAAGAAAAGTAATGGTTTAAAATAATTATCCCAACAGTAAATGCTGCCTGCTAGGTAAAGTGCAAATTGCTAGAAAGCTTCAGGTCAGGAACATCGCGGCACAAAACTTTGTGCAACAAACATCATATACATAACATCGCTGACTGCAATGTTGGCTAACCATTACAACCCTGGCCAATACTGCGTTGGCAAGTGGTATACAGTTCTGGTGACAGGAGGGTCCCCCATCCCACTGGCTGACCATCAGTCCCAGTAACCATAATGGTAGTCCTCTCTGGTGTGATGTCCATCCCCCCCCGCTGTCGCTGATCACCAACATCACTGTAGCGATGTACAATGAAACACATCCTATCCCTGGTATCTAGTGGGCCCCTCACCCCTGGAGGCAGATCTCCCCACCACCCTGTACCCCACTCTCCGACAAGTACCTGCGCCTGCTCATTCATTCTGCATAGTTGGGCAGCCAGCCGTGGCAGTAAGTGGAGGGTTGTGCTGGTCGTTTGCTGCTCTTCGGGAAGGGGGGTGTAGAGTGGTGTGGAGATCTGCCTCCAGGGTTGGGGGGTCCACTAGATACCTGGGATAGGATGTGTTTCACTGTACATCGCAACAGCGATGTTGGCGATCGGTGACAGCAGGGGGGTCAGACATCATACCAGAGAGGACTACCCTTATGGTTGCTGGGACTGATGGTCAGCCAGTGGGATGAGGGACCCTCCTGTCACCAGAATTGTATACCACTTGCCAATGCAGTATTGGCCATGTTGTAATGGTTAGCCAACATTGCAATCAGCGATGTTATGCCTACGATGTTTGTTGCACGATGTATTGTGGTGCAAGGTTCCTGACCTGAAGCATTTGCTGGAGGTTGAATAGTGTGCTCATGGGCTTTAGAAATATAAATATGTTTGTATATGCACACCTGTAGAACTTTAAAGTGCATGCAGTGCTGAATTTATGCTTGAAAAAGAAAATGTTTTAAGAAATTATAAGGTGCTTAAATATATAAGTTGATAAAATGGATGGAAAGGTAAATTGAAAGATAGCTAAATTTATATATTTACAATGGGAAAACACCAACAGAAAACAAGGATGAAGTGACTTTGGTGCCTCTGCATTAATTGGGGCCAGTCTGTAATTTAGTTCCAGGTTATGTTTGTTCCAGAGAAATCCTATATTTTGGTATAAGTTACCCCCACCTCCATTAAAAAAAACAAACACAACAGACGCATTAGAAGCAAAAGCCCTTCGATTAGTAAATTATATAAAGGGATAACTATTAGAGCTGTGCGGAATGGGAAAATTCTAAATCTGTGGAATTTCAGTGAAATTTCACAAAATTCCGTGAAATTCCACTGAAATTTTGGGGAATTTTAAAACTTTAGTAATTTAGGTATAACTCAATAACTGTTCAAGACAGAGGTCTGAAATTTGGAATATATACTCACTGGGACAGTAGCCACAAACTTAATAAACATTGTGAAATTTGGTTGCATAGTTTCAATATTATAGGGGCTTGAATGTTGCCATTTTATTGTTTGTGCGAAATTTCATGTACATTTTTTATCTGCATATACCTTAACCATCTATTGGGTCATGGATCTCAAATTGGGCATGATTTCTTGATGATAGGTGTTCTAACAATGTACCTGATTTTATGACAATATGATGCATCATCTCAAAATTATATCTACTCAAAATCTGTCATTTCATTTTTTCAGGAAATTTCATGTACAAATTTCATCTACACATAACTTAGGCACCTTTGGAGCTAGACGTGTAAATTAGTATGACTAACCATTTCATAATGCTTACAGAATGATCTAAATATGGAGTGAATTAAATAAGCAATTTTTAAGTTACAGGGGTTCAAATTTTTACCATAAATATTTGCAAAACTTTCTGAAAACTATTAAAAACATAAATGTTTGTAACCTCTCTGCAATTGCATGCATATAGTTAACATTTGACATGCATGTCCATAGTCTGTGTATCCTGGTGTCTAACACAACTGGATAAACTGGTAAAGAAGTTTTAATTTTGCAGAAGAAAAAAATGATTAGTAACATTTTCTCACATATTTATGATAGCATATTCTGTAGATGAAGCATCCAGAAAGTATTTTTTTTAATTTAACATTAACTGTGCACTTATCAGTATTTCATCTGATAAGCTGGGCTGCGCTTTTTGCAATCCTGCTGTTCCACACTGGGTGACTATCCTCCCCTTCTCTTTTGGCATAGCCAAACTGACTCAGTAGAACTAGTGATACCACTGATAGCCACTTTGTTCTTTATAGTGACAAACGTCTTAAAAACATGAGTCACCTAATCCCTTTCCTATCAACCTACTCTGTTGGAATAGCCAGAATTATTTCTCCCTGCTGCCCAAGACATTGTCTTCCCCTACTAAATGTTTTTGAGTACCTCTTAGTCCCAGACTTGCATGTATGCCAGGCTCCCTGGATTATACATTTACTGGATGTGATCCTTAAATATCTTGCATTCAGGCTGGAATTGTTGATACTTCATGCTTTCTTCATCCAGCTCAGCTGTCCATTGCTTGGTGAAACTGTACATCTAACTCCTGAACCCAGTTATCCCCTGTTCTACCTGCCTCTTATACCTCTTATTCTTTAATTAGAATCCCCCAGATAAGGCTGAGTGAAATTAGAAAATTCCGCTTTAATGTAATTTTTCACAGAATGCTGCAATTTTCATAAAGACTCATGGGATTTGACTTTAAGTCAGTATGGCTTGAGTTTTCACTGCTATGAAGATGATACTCAGCTATACATGTCTTTTGTCCCTGAACAAGATGATGCTGTCTTGGTGCTCAACAGCTGTCTGGCTGAAATTCAGGCCTGGATGAATGTGAGCTGGCTAAGGCTGAACCCTGAAAAAACTGAGGTTTTGGTTGTGGACCCGGGTCGTCGCTAGGTGGGTATGTTGGCATGTTCTCCTTTGGGTTTATGGCTTGGAGTTGTCCAGCTAGCTACCTCAGACTGGGTGCAGAACCTGGGCTTTATGTTTGATGACTGTCTGACCCTAAAGTCACAGGTGTCATCAGTGGTTAAAACTTCTTTTTACCATCTGAGAAATATCACCCGGGTGAAACACCTGGTTCCTCCTGATGATCTTCCAACGTTGGTTCACGCCTTAGTTGCCTCCCGCCTTGACTACTGCAATGCCCTCTACCTAGGGCTGCTGGAGGTTGATATCCGCCACATGCAGCTGGTGCAGAATGCAGCAGCCAGGCTGTTGACTGGTGTTTCAAGAGCCAGTCATATAACACCTGTGCTCTGTGGTCTGCACTGGCTGCCGATACAGTGGTGAATCACCTTCAAGGTTGCTTTGCCTACCTATAAGGCCCTACATGACCAGGGACTGGGTTACCTGAAAGATCTCCTTTGTCCCTACTGTCCCCTCCATCCTCTCTGATCCACCAATGAGGGATTGCTAGAGATTCCCAGGGTATGCTTACAAACATCTGGAGCAAGGGCATCTAGCTTCGCTGCCCCATCCCTGTGGAATTCTCTACCTCATCAGGTATGAGATTTCCTTACCATCCAGAGTTTTAAAAATGCTTTAAAAACTCATCTTTTTGGCTTGCCATTTGTTGACTAAGGCTGCTGCTGTTATTATGCTGCTACTATACTGTTTTCTGTTGTAAATTATGTTTGTTTTATAATTTATTTTATTTTTACATATTTTATTGTACAGGCGCCTTGGTTTTAGAAAGGCACCTTTTTCATAAATAAAACTGATTTGATTTGATTTGGTAAGTAGAGGTGTTATTTTTCAATTAATAAAATAGGCACTCATAGTCCCCTTGTAAGGTCTACAAACCTGCCAAATTTAATGGCATTGCATTCTCTAGTTTTAAAGTTTCAGGGGTTTATACATTTGTAGTTTACATTCTTGCAAAATAACATTTTTAAATGTTGTGAAAGTTTGACTACTTTTCATTTAATCCCATTTAAAGCTGAAAATATGAACTTTTTCAGAAATTACTATGTGGCATAGTAGTTTAAATGTTTCAACTTTGGGTAAATTTGGATACGCAGTTTTAAAATTAGGGGGAACTAACCAAAATTTAAATTTTGGCAAAATGTTTGGCAGGCTATAACACAGTTACACTTTAAACTAGAAATCTGAAACTATGTGCATATACAAATGTTATGCTGACCTGTATACCTGGCAATTTTAGTAATATTTCAAAGAATGCTATCAACATTATACTAAAATTACAGAAATCCAAATTTTGGCAAAATATTTAACTACCTATAACTCAGCTCCCATTAAAGCTTGAGACATACAACATAGTGCATGTATGTATTCTATGTGCTTCTCTAAATTCTAATAATGGGGAGAAATCTGGAGAAGAAATTTTAAAATTATCTCAAAATAACTGAAAACTAAATTTTGATTAAATGTTTGGCAACCCATAATTCTGCCCGCTTGTAACATACACCTTAGAAATCTGGTACAAATTTGTAAGCCACCGGGTACTGCTTATGTTCCAAAGTTAGTATTATGTGGACATGTACTTTTAAAATTAGAGCAAAATAACTGAAATTTACAGTTTTGCAAAATTCTGAAGAATTTTCATGAACATTCTGCAGAATTCCACGAAATCACAATGGTAATTCCACCGGCATTCCATGGGCAGGATTTTATATTCTGCACAGCTCTAGTTACTGCAGTTCATAGGTTTCCTAAGGGAGCTTTAACATTTTGCAGCTACCATTTAAACCTAGGAAGAAAACTGAACAGTTCCATATCTTACCTGACTGTGGGACTGTATCTGAGATTTTCTATAGGGGTGCAGTGCCCTCTGCAACCCCCTCTTTATACAGCTTTACCTGTCACTCAAAGGTAACTAAGGAGGGATCTTATGATAGTTGCCAGGCAATTAGGCATTTATGAAGTTTTACTAGCCCAGTATTATTCTTGATGATAAAATCAATGTGTAGTGTTGTATTAAAATGTATGTTGGGTCACCCTGTGATTACAGACGAACCTAGCTAGTTTTCTTTTGTATTTTTAGTTAAGAGTCTAGTCAGGTGACTCCACACAGAAAGTACTTAAACCTGCCACTAGGGCTAGATATCAGATAGGAGTTCCGGAGTTTGTAGGAGACTGACAAAGATAGGAGAAAGACCTCCCAGTGGTGTGGGCTCACTGATTGCAGTCTAGAACCTGCTAAGTCCAAAAGCAGTGGCCTTTCTTTTGAATGCAACTAACCTTTATGTTGACATTTTTCATTTGATTTCTATACATATATTCTTTCATTTTATGACAAAATTAAAATGACAAATACCTCTGGGCATTTTTTATACACTGTGATCTGAGGCCACCTAGTATTTCTTATCTCAAATGCCCACTCCCAGTGACAGAGTTTGGGAAGGCAAATTAAAAGCTGGACATGTTTCATTTCACTTGGGTTTTGGCAACAGTCCATATGGACTGTTCTAGTTATCTTCAGCGGGTACCCAGTCTAGAACTGTTTCAGGCCTGGCATGTTGAGGCTGGTTGGCCAGCTCTGAGGCCCTTAAACAAACAAATTGATTTTATTTTGGTAACCATGAAGAATGATTTGCATAAAGGAACATATAATTTGCTTCCTGGAAAAACTGGCACTTGTAATTCCAGGCCTGATGGCCTGCAAAAAAAATTCAAACAAAACTTGAAACACAAACAATTTGGTTGCAGGGCAAGCCCTGAAATTACTCATAACTCTGCATATGAATAAAAACACTACATTCTTTTTATAATCTTTAGAACAAAACAGAGGAAGTTGGGATTTTGAATAGTCCTGCAGTTGTGAAGCATCATTGGAAACGTCCCTCATGCTTTATGAGGTGTGCGCTAGAGAGAAGATCAAAAACTTCTTTCCTGTCCAACAGGATGGTCACATGGTACAGAGCACTTCAGTAGGACATTCACAATGTGGCTCCATGCGCACTGTGCAGGTCTAGAGTGCTTGGAGAAGAAGCAACAGCTGCTCTCTGTTGGCTGAAGAAAATCTGTTGGAACCCCACCTCCCAAAATGGCAGGGCTTACCTTAAATCATCTCCTTGCACACTGCTTTCATCCTCTGCCTGGTTATATTCCAGCCCTATGTTCTGCATTTGATCCTTTGTTAATATCTGGTGATGAGAGTGTAAATCCACTGAAAGTATTGCTGTATAGTGTAATAATCCCCCCCAAGGTGTGCATCATAGGATTTTAATGCACTCCCCAGGGGTGTAAGTATACTCGGCTTTTGGCCTCATGACTTACTACACCCCTGGGGCATGCATTAAAATCCTATAGTGCACACCCTGTCATGGCTTGTTACTTACATATACTCTGTGGCCTGGATATTCAAACTGCGCCAGGCTGTGGTGCAAGCATGGGTGGAGCTCAACTTGACTGCACAGGGGTGTGGCCTGGGCGATATTCAAAGGAGCTGTGCCATGGCTCAGCAGCATTGAATATCACACCCTGGCCACCCTCTGTGTGCATGGTGCAGTGGCACTGCGCCAGCGCAAGTGGCCAGCATGGAGCATGGAGATGTGCTAGCGCAAGTGCCATTGCACCATTCACAGCACCCACAATATTCAAAAGGTGACATACAGATGGGGCCATAATTTATGCAAGGTGCACATGGGCCATTTGCATATCATTATGGCCCCATTTCCATCCCATTTTGCATGCACGTGCATCGATCCCCGACGACTTGTGCCTGGTGCCCTGTCAGGCAGCAGCCATCGGGGATCGTCGCCCCCTGCAGCCTGATCGCTGGCATATGTTTAAAAATAAATTCCCTGTCCTATATCCCTGGTGGTCCAGTGGACTGCTTTCTGCCTGATCTTGGGCATCTGTTATAATAAAAGAACCCCCATCCAATATCCCTGGTGATCTGTGCCCCTCCCCTCCCGCCACCAACCTCCACCACCCTGCTCCCCCTGGTCAGATGGGGAGGCGGCAGCACCACCTGCCTGCCACCCTACAGCCCACTGACAGACAGCTCGGTGAGGCTGCACACCATTGGTTCACAGTGTGAGCCAATGGGCATGCAGCCATACAGTACTACACATTCCAGATATGTGAATGAATATCTGGAAAGTGTAGTAAGGATGGTTACACCCATTGGCTCACGAGTGAACCAATGGGCGGCAGCCCTACCGAGCTGTCAGTCAGCGGGTGGCAGGCAGCAGGTGGTAGGTTGCCACCCCCGCTGACTGGGGAAGCGAGGTGGTGGGCCCAGTGGGGCGAGTGGGGAGGGGGTACCACCAGACCACCAGGGATATTGGATGGGGGGGTTCTTTTATTACAACAGATGCCCGCAATCAGGTAGAAAGTGGGATATACTGGATGGGGAGGTTTCTTTTATTACAACAGATGCCCGCAATCAGGCAGAAAGCGGGATATTGGATGGTGAGGTTCTTTTGTTACAACAGATGCCCACGATTGGGCAGAAAGCGGTCCACTGGACCACCAGGGATATAGGACGGGGAATTTATTTCTAAACATATGCCTGTGATAGGGCATGGGGGGGCACCGCCAGGTGCAGCCAGAACTTGGGTGGCCACCCACAGGTGGCAGCTGCCATGTTGCGCCCTGCAATGTGGCAGCTCACCTGTGGGTGGCCATCAGTTGTTCCTTTTTTTTGGCTTAACTTTGTGCTGGCACAGGTAGGGGTTGTGCATGCATGGCTCTGCACATCCTGGGCTCAATATTGGTCTGTGCAGGTTATGCATGGGCACACCCCCCACCTGTGCCTGCATTTATTACTGATGCACTCTGGTGCATCAGGATTTGTGCCGCACACTTTTCCCTTTTGAATATCGTGCCAGGGTGCATCAATGGGTTGCGCATGGCGCAACACTGTTGCACCATGCGCAACCCTTTTGAATATCTGGGCCTACATGTATAGGTGCACAGATGAAGGAACTCAATGTGTTTTCTATTTTACACAGATAGAAATGACACTCTAGCTCCATGCATCCCTGGTCCTCTTCAGTTCAAGACACCTACTGGATTTTTCTTAAATAACACTTGGACTTCAACACAGTGTAAAATGCAGCACTTTGATTCCAAAGACAAAGCAGTTCAGTGTCTGAAAGGAAAACGAGTTTATTTGATGGGGGATTCAACAGTTCGCCAGTGGTGGGAATACTTGGTTAAGTTGGTTCCCAGTAAGTTCATTCTTTATTTTTGTTAACTTGTCTGATCTCCACTTTTGAACTCTCACCTCACAGCATTAAGTTTCTTGCTTAATTTTTATTTCTCTACACAAAGTACCCCTGGCTTGATATGTTATTAATTGGTTTAGTTTATCCTCACTTCAGAATGCATCATATTTCAACAAATATGCTGTCTAGATGTTCTGCTGCAGCAATCCTGATTTCATTGTATTTATCCTTCACATATCCTAAAATAAATGTTTCTTTTTATTTTATATTTGTTGCAGATTGTGATACATGTTATTGAAACACACATACTTTATTCAGTATTTCAATATCACAGTACGCAGCTTTCAGGGACACACAAATCCCTTTGGATGTGTGCTTCCCAATGGCAAAAGAACACATAATGCTGCCACTCTGGAGCTCTCTCTAGAGCTTTGGGAGATTGACAGGGCTCAACCATTCAGTGAGCTACAAAGTGCAGTCTTTGACTTCTTTTTCTGCACTGCACAATTAGCATGCATCAATATCAAGCCATTACCCACCATATTTTCAGCCAAAGACATTGCAGCAAAATGTATGGTACATTTTCTTGGGGTCACGTGATGGCATCCACCTAAGCAGCAGCTGGGATACTGAGCTCCCCCCTCTGGCCGCCTTTATTGTATAATTTTACATTGTATTCCGAAGTTTTTTCAGTCAATTTCACCAGAAAGTAGCTGTATTAATACTCTACCATCGATTTGAGACCTCATCTTGGGAATTTGAGTTTTGGTTGGACCACGATGGAGGTGGATGGGAAGCAGGCCCTAACCAAACACACTCCTCCTGCTTCCCTGGAGAAGGCCGCAAAAAAGCAAAGAAACCAGGCCCCGACTAGGCCGGACCGTGGAGGAGATAAGATGCCACAACCTACTCCTTTGTCGGAGGATAAATTCCTCCAAGAGCTTAACCCTCTGAAGGATCTTCTTTTGGAACTGACTGGGGAGCTTAAATCATTGCGAAATGACCTATCCTCGGTCTCTAAAAAGGTCTCAGATGTTGAAGCCAGGATCGTTTCCTCAGAACAGTGAAGATCCAGGGCCGAAAAGGAAATAGTGGAACTCAGGCAGCAAGTGAAGAGGCTGCAGCTCAAAACTGAGGACTTGGAGGGGCAAAACCGCCGTAATAATTTGTTGATAATGGGCCTTCCTGAGCTGGAAGAAGGCCCAGACCTCATGGCCTTCTTACAAAAATTCCTCGTTAAAATAGTGGGCCCATCCCCTATAAACACCTCCTACCATCTGGAAAGGGCTCACCGATCCTTGTGCCCCCGACCTACAGCTGGATCTCCCCCACGTCTGATCATTATGAAGTTTCTCAGCTACGTGGAAAGGCAACACATTTATGTGAAGGCCCGGGAACTGTGGGAACATCAAGGATCCGAATTACCCAAGACCTACCCAAGGAAATCCGGGAGAAGAGGGCAGCGTACCACCCTGTCGTACAAAAATTAATAGCAGCAGCAATTCCCTTTAGGATGGTGTACCCTGCAATGCTGAGAGTGACTGTCGGAGGTTCTACTGTAAATTTTAGTACTCCTGATGCGGCTCACAAGGAACTCATCAACAGGCTCCCGGACTTGTTCAAAGGGACTGGCTGAAAAGCTACATGGTGGACTCTGGATGGTTGTACTAATACTCTCTTAACCCAACTTTTTGTATTTAAATGTGTCTGGCTCTGTTTTTTTCCTGGTGGTCTGCTTCCTTTCTCTGGCTTCTCGTCTGTGCCTCCCTACTTATTTTCTTACCTGCTTCTGTCTCGGCTCTCCTCGCTATGCCTCGCTTGCTGTTCTGGCTGTTCTGGTTTTCCTTTGGGGTCCTCCTTCAGGCTGTCTGTCGGGGCTGGATGGGGGCGAGTCACTGGGTTTGGGTCCTGGCTGGGGCTCCCGGTCCGTTTTTTTAGCGTCGGCGTCTCCGCGGAGGAACTTCTTTTTGGGGGTTGCTGTTTCCGGAGGGAACTTCCGGGATGTCGGGCCGCTTTGGGTCCTGTGGTTATAGCGGTCCCCTCGGAAACAGCGACCCTGGATCTGGCAGCGCTGGTGAGTCCTCCCTATCGCCTACTGGATTAGTACCTGGAGAGCTGGATTTTTGATAGCCAGGGATGGCGTAGATTCGGGTCAGTGTGCCTGACAGTTGAATATGGGGAGAGTTGATGGGAATCATGCGGGCTTCATTGGGGTGAGTGGGACTTGGCTTCCCTGGACAACTCAGGCCTAGTGGTCCTTTGTGTCTTGTCTTATTCCTTTCTTTTATATGCCCTATCCCTCCTATCTCTGTGGTGTATTGGTCTGCTTTATTTTTATGTTGGTGGGTTGGGGTGGGGACGGCGGCTATAGGGGGAGAGGTCTTAGTGGGCTTGCTCGCTGGATGTGGGATTGCGAGCCGTGTGTTAGGGGTTGCTAACCTCCGCCGGGGCTGGATTTGGGAAGGACTGGGTTTGCTAGCATCTGGGTCTTGCTCTCCTTTAGGGTATACCTCTATCTAGTAGTATATGGTACTGCCCGGCTTTTGGGGGTGGAGGTTCGCATGGGGGTTTGGGAGGTCTGTGATGCGGTTAACGGAATATATGTGGGACTATATTTTTCGGACCTCCAACTGTACATAGTTTTTGGGGTTTATAGTTGGGGTTGTTTGTGGGGTGGTGGGTTAATGTATGGTATACAGTTTTGGTCTGTCTGTCCTCTTAGAGGGAAAGGGGTTTTCCTGGCATATCGGATGTTCCACCATACTCGGACTCATGCTCGGGAAGGGATATGCGGGTGAGGAGTCACAGGATTGATTCTTCACCTAATTTCTTTGTATTTGGGTTAATTTGTTTAAAGGGCCTTTTCTGGCTGATATGACTGCTGGTGGGTTTTGGATTTTTTGGGGAGGAGGGTTACTGTGGGGTTTCAGACCTGTATATGGGAGCTGCACCTTACTACTATGTCTGATAATCACTCTGTCTGGATATCTAACTGGCTTGGTATATTTTTAAAATGGCTAGAAGTACAGCTAAATTAGCATTGTGGAATGTTAGAGGGCTTAGGGATCGGGTCAAGCGTCTGCAGGCTTTTAATCACTGCTCATTACTCCACATTGATATCCTTTTTTTGCAGGAAACACACCTATGTCGTGATGAAGCTAGGTTGCTCTCTCGATCTGGTTTTTCTCAATTTTATCTACTGGGAGCTCTTGTTTCAGTAAGGGGGTGGCGGTTCTTCTTAAAAGGCATGTACTCTTTACCAAGGACCTAGTTCTGTCAGACCCAGAAGGAGATATGTTCTAGCGAAGGTAATTTAAACAGAGAAAGTGGTTCTTGGCTCAGTATATGGACGGTGGGGGAACCCTGAGTTCTTTATGATGCTGGCGAATAAGTTGGCTAGCTATTGCCTGTTCAAATTATACTGGGGGACTGGAATGTACCTTTTTCATCGGCCTTAGATAGGAACCTCAAGATGGCGCCACTTCCCGGCTCAAAATGCTTTCCGTGAAATGATTTCATTGTTGGGTCTGGGTGACCCTTGGCGCCTTGCCAACCCTTCCTGTCGTGTTTTTTCCTTCCAATCCCAATCACATGGTACCAAATCAAGATTAGATATGATACTAGTCAGTCTCTCTCTCCTCCCGCATGTCTCTCTATCGGGCATTGAACCGATCATTGTGTCGGATCATGCCATAGTCTGGGTACAAATGTTTTTAAACCCTGCCTACTCGCGTGATTCCATGTGGCGATTAAATACTCAATTATTAAAAGACCGTCATTGTGTCTCGGAAATCAGTTCCAGGATATCTCTTTTTCTGGCTGACAATGCAAACTCTACCCCTCGGGTTGATATGATATGGGGAGCTCTAAAATGTTATCTTAGGGGTGACTTTATCAAATGGCTTCTCTAGAAAGAAGGCACGTTTAACTAGGTCATTGGAGTTGGTAGGTAAGATTAGGGATTTGGAAACTAGATATTCGCCAACTTCTCGGCATTGGACCTTAGGGAGCTTCTTTCAGCTAAGAATGAATATTCAGATCTCCTGAAAGATAAGACAGAATACTGCTTGCTGAAAACCCAGGCTAAATATCTGGATCTCGGTGAAAAATCTGGTAAGTTATTAGCTTTGCGTCTGTGTGCTCTTGAGAGTTTGAGGATCATCCCTTCCCTGATCTCCCCATCTGGTAATAGTGTCTCTTCACCCAGAGACATTGCGCGTGTCTTTAAGGAATACTTCTCCGGTCTCTATAGCCACTCCCTGGCACGCCACCCCAAAGCGAATGTCAAAGAATATATAAGAGAAATAGGTGTCCCGTGCATATCAGAATCCCAACAAGTGAGTCTGCTAGCCCCTATCTCAGCTGAAGAAATAAGGTGTACTATTGCTTCCCTGGCCCCAGACAAGGCACCGGGTCCAGATGGATTTCCGGCAAACTTCTATAAAGTCTTTGTTAAGGATTTAACACCTATTCTTCTCAAGCTATATAACTATTTCTCGGTCTCATCTGAGCTTGATCCCACCTTATTTGAGGCTACCATAGTTTCAATCCCTAAGGCAGATAAGGAACCCTCTGATCCGGCTAGTTACCGCCCTATTTCCCTGCAAAATTATGATATTAAAATACTAGCCAAAATACTCGCTGAAAGGATCAAGAAAATCTGGCTGGAGCTTCTGAGCCTCGAGCAGACTGGTTTTGTTCCCGGGAGGTCGGCGGCTGACCATTTGAGGACCTTGTCACACATCTCTCAGCATGCCCAGTCTATCTCAAGTTCTGCTGCTTTGATATCTCTTGATGCTGAGAAAGCATTCGACCGGGTTGACTGGTCCTTCCTATGGATAGTAATGGAGGAAATGGGCTTTCTGACCTCCTTCTTGAATGCGATACAGGTATTTTATAGGTGTCCCTCCGCTAAAATTTACTGTAATGGGGTCCTGTCTCCCTCTTTCCGTCTTTTTGCTGGTACCAGGCAGGGTTGCCCCCTCTCTCCCCTGCTGTTTAATCTATATTTGGAACCCCTGCTGATTAAACTTAAGTCCTCTCCCTATGTGAAAGGTATCATGCTCTACAAGCGGGAATTAGTTTTGTCTGCCTATGCAGATGATGTCCTGCTCCATTTAATGGAACCAGTATCTTCCTTAAAGGCAGCACTAGATATTATTAGGCAATTTGGTTCTTTTTCGGGTTACAAATTAAACATCTCCAAATGTGAAATTTTCCCCTTAAATAATTATACGTTCAAACAAGATTTCCTTCCTTTCGGAATGAGGTGGACTCCCAAATCAATTAAATATCTAGAATTCACTTTTCCACTGACCCTCACTTCTCAAAAAATTAAATCTGATTAGAGTTAGAGACTCGATTAGCCAAGACCTACAACGTTGGTCAGCTCTTCCTATCTCACTGTGGGGCAGAATAAATATTATCAAAATGAATGTTCTTCCCCGGATTTTCTATCCATTGAACCTTACTAATCTCTGGGTCCCTCTTTCCTTCTTTCAACAGCTGCACCGACTGTTTTCCACTTTTATCTGATGGGGAAAAGGGGTGCGATGTTCCTATGCCACCTTGTCAATTCCTAAGGAGAAAGGGGGCCTGAGACTTCCTAACTTCCTTCTGTATTATTGGTGAGCCCACTTCTCTAAGTTAGGAAAATGGTTTTCTATGAATACTGAGCTCCCTGCCCAATCTGGCTCCAATTGAGAAGGCCTTTCTCTCGAACTTAGAGTTGATATGTCCGCCTTATTCTATCAGACCCCAAAAGCCTCTCACAGCTGGTCTCTGATGAGGACGGTGGCAGTTTCTCTCAGAACATGGGCACAATGTCTTAAGTCTTTTGGATCTCTAATCTCACGGATCTAGGGCAGCCGATAGTTCTCAACCCCAATATTTGATTAGGAAATCTTGGATAGGATCAAGCTGGCTTCCACAACTCAAAGATTCTAGGGTGGAACACTTGTTTGGTTATGATTCTCTTACTTCAGATGATATTCTTACCAGGTTTGATATACCAACCAAAAGTATTTTTAAGGTGTTTCAGCTCCGGCACTTGGTGGGTAGTAAATTTGGTACTGAGGTCAGAAGCTCGGTTGTATACCCCTTTCTATCTAACATTATAAACCTGGCTTCTCAGCCTCATTCCATATCGCTGATTTATTCCTACCTCTTGGATTTTAACTCACAGGAGGAAGTTGGGGGTCCCTTGGTCTGGACACGTCTTCTTCCTGATGAGGTTCCGCTCTGGAGAAATTTTTGGCCTAATTTACATAAATACCATACCCAAGATAGGTTTCGTTTAGTACAATACAATATTGTTAACAACCTTTATTATACTCCCGTTAAACTTTTTCAGCGTAAACTGGTTTCCGTCTCAGATTGTTTCAGGTGTTCACAGGCCGAGGGCAACCTAATTCACATTTTCTGGAAATGTTCTAAAGTTGCTCCACTGTGGTCTTCGATCTGAGACAATCTGGACTCCCTTCTGGGTCTGACTAGGTTTTTCCATCCCGAAATCTGTGTGCTGGGTGACCTCTCTCATATAGATAGTGTGGAGCGCAGATATCACATGGCCTTAATATCTATGGCTGTCAAGAAACTGGTTTTAAGACATTGGAAGGACCAGTTGGTTTTATCATCGCTGACTGGTTAAAGGAGTTAATGTTGTATCTCCAATCCGAAAATTTGATTGCAAGTTATAAGGATCGTATGGATCTATTTCACAAAAGATGGGGTAAACTGCAGTCCTTTTGTTTGTCCTAATGCCTGGGTCTGCTGACCTGATCCCTTGGCCCTCATATAGTACATATAGTGTTTCTAGTTTTTTTATGTTATTGTGGTTCCTAGACCTGCTCCCTTTCCTTGGTTAGTAAGTTAAACTGCTCTAGGTTACAAAGGTATTATGTAAATAGATTGCGGTATCCAGAATTCAGGGTCTTTTGTGTTTTGTGGTCTGTTGCTGGTGCACTTCAGGTGGGGGTGGGGGATGAGTGGTGGGGATCATATATTTTTTCTGGAGGTTTGGTTGCAGGATATGTATTTCATGCTTTCTTCACCTTTTAAACATTTCCGGATATCCTGTGCATTTGTTTAATGGGGGAGGGGGTTTGGGTTTTGTTATGTTTCTGGTTTGTTCGTTGTTACTTCTTTGTTTGGGTTGTATTGTTTGAAACTAATAAACTTAAATTTCAAAAAAAAAATGGTACATTTTGTTACATTTTTACAACACATTGGTTGAAAGTCACATTCCCACCAACCTGCCACTTGTGTGCCTCCAGCCAGAGAGCTTTCCAGTCATTCAATGATACAGTGTGAGCACATTGACTGCTTTATTCCTGTGTTAGACATCAACACTCCCCTCCCAAATCATGCACAGTGGCAAGTTCCACATTTTCTGCTTGGTAACACATTCAGTTCCCCTACAAAATCACTATCACAGATTTCTCTGCTGCCTGAATAAGAAAAACAAAACTGGTCCACCATTACAGTCATCCTGCAGCTCTCTCTCCCTCTTGCCTGCCTGAATAACAAAATAAAATTTCCCATCAGTACAGGTGATCCTGTGGCTCAGTCTCCCCTCCTGCCTCCCCAAAATAACAAACTCTGGTCAGAGCCAAAATGGCTACTGTTCATTAACATGAAACAGAATTGTTTTTTTTTTCTTCCCCTTTTGTTACGGAAGTCCTTCAAGAAATGTATTACTTTAATTGATATAATCTACTTTGGCTGATTTTATTGTTTAAGTGTGATAAGTAATGTTTTAGGGGTGTAACTGCAGAGCTATTTGTGTCCATTATGCATAGGTTTAGGTACAACACCTCCTGGTTATTGCAGGATTTGACCACTGATGGTAAATCATGCATGCATCGATGTGTGACTACTGTTATATTGTATATGGGGATATCCATGGCTTTACAGCAGCAGAAACACAAATCTACTCCCTCAGACACATTTGCAAATCTGCCTCCTTAAATTCCCCATATAGAATATTACAATAGTCGTACATCAATGTATGAGCCATTTACCATCAGCGGTCAAGTCCTGCAAAACATTAATAATCAGGTGGTGTTGCACCAAAACCTATACATACTGGAACTATAGCTCTGGGGTTGGACCCCTAAATGTATTATATCACATTGTCCACAGCTGGTCTTGATACCTCCACCAGCTCCTCTGTTCTCAGCCACTGCTTCCGAGACACCCCAATCACCTGCCTATAACAGTTCTATAAGCAGGGGTGTCACAAAAGTCTGTGCCCAGGGTTTCAAGGGTTACCCTGCTTTGTGCATGCAATGGCAATTTGACCTCTTAGCCCTTCCCCACATGGTCCTTATAGTAATAAACCTGGGGGTTGTGGCTCTTTGAAATTTATTTGTCATCTTGGAGTTACACCTTTGAGCTAAAAGCTCTTTTACAAATGTTCCACATCAGGAAAGGTTCAAACAATTGGTACATACAGAAGAAAAAACATAAGATACAGACATACTCAAGTACAACACATAATAATTTACAAACAGTGAAATCCTAGGGTTACAAAGAGGAAAATGCTATACAAAAAGAAACTGTACTATATACAAGAAGCAAGTGCATTAGTTTATACAATAAAGTTTAGACAGTATTTATGACAGTTTTGATGAGTTATGAGTGCAAGGGTCACCGGACCAGTGTGGTGAGGAGAGGTGGAGAGGGTAGAGAGTGGAGCAGTCAGGGCTGACTAGGACAAAGGTTAAAGGGGGAGAGGGTTGAGTGCAGGGGGTAGAGAAAAGCAAGGAAGAGACAGAGGTGTCCTTATCAGTGATTATTGGGGAGGGTGAGTAAGGGGTGTTGGAAGGGGGTGGTGAGATAGGAGACAGTAATGGGGGATGGAATAAGCAGTGACAGGGTGAAGACTGGGAAGAGAGGGAAATGTGAGGGGTAAGAGGATATGAGAGAATGACTGAAGAAAAGGGAAGGTGAATAGGGGCAGGGTGATCAGGGTGGAGAGACAAAAGGGGAGGGGTGGGAAGTTAGAACCTGCAGTCACAGGAGCCGAGTACTGTCAAGTGTTTGAGTGGTGACTGAAAGTTCCAAGCTTAGGCACGTTTATTACTTCTGGGGGTAGTTCACTGAGGCAGAGGTGTGCCTTGTAAGCGCAGGATTTCTGTGCAAATGCCATTTGATGGAAAGGGATATGTAGAGCATTTTGTGTTGTTCCTTGTTCTCGCACGAGTTAGACACAGGTTTAAGGAGATCTGTAATGGATTGAGGAGCTAGACGGAACAGAGCTTTTTTCCCTAGCAGGCAAGTCTGGTATTTAATCCTCCCCTGAACATTAAGCCATTTAGACTCAGAATAAAGTTTGTAGGTGTGAGTGAGCCTGTGTGCCCCTCAGGGCAAGTCTACAAGACTTGTTGAGGGTGATTCTAACCCTTTTTTAGGGCTGTAACTGTTGCCACACTATACAGAATTAGCCCGTAGTCTATTATCAAGATTATAGAGCTATTGACAGCCAGAGACAAGGCTGCAGGGGTCCTATCGTGCCTGTGTCTATAGAGGAGGCAAATTCTGGTGTTGGATGTCTTTACAGCATTGTCTATGTGGTGGGTAAAAGAGAGGGAGCTATCCAGTGAGATGCCTAAATATTTAAAGGTATTGACCTGATCGAGTGGCTCCTCCTTTTTTTCATGATGGTAAGCTGACTGGCTCTGTATTTTCTCTGACTGTCAGCAAACAACAGAACCTTAGTTTTTTGAAGTTCAGGAGAAGCTTGTTTTTAGTAAACTAGCCCTCTAATACTGTGCAGCTATTTAGGAGTTTGGATTCTAGTAGGTGTGGGTGTGGGCTACTAGAGAAGATAGCCACATCATCTGCATATAGCAGAATGTTATCAGAGCAGGCCAGGGGAAGTGAATTAGGGAACAGGCTGAATAGGAGCTGGCCAAGGATAGAACCTTGTAGGACACCAGTAGTCACCTGCTTACTATCTGAGAAGGTCCCATTGAGTTTCACTTGTTGAGATCTGTTACCAAGGTAATGTTTAAACCACCAAACTGTGTCAGGAGATAACCCAGAAGCATGGAGTTTGTTGATTAGTTGCAAGTGTTCCGGCTGCAGTTGATAAACCAAAAACAAAATTCCAGTGTTTATCCAGTGTTTAAGACATGATGTGTTTTGTACTTTAGGATTCTAAATTGGCTGACAACTCCTGACCTCTCTTGTGCTTTGTCACTGATGGAAGAGCAACTGGATTGGATCACCCACCTAAATTATAGTGAGCAATCCATGGAGAACCCCCCAAGCTGTCCAAGGGGGACCCCACCGGCATTGAGAAGGTTGAGCTCTGTATCAGGGTCACTCTATTTCTTCTCAGATGAGGATGAGGAGATGATCAACAACAGGGTGACAACCCAACTGAGTGTAAAATTCAACCAGAAGACAGATTCATGGGAAAAATACACAATTGCATTGCCAACACAGGCTGCTAGAATACCTCAAAAATAGCAAAAGATAAACTTTATAGACTTCCAATTCTCTAATGGAATGTTAGCCACACATGTGGAGCACACATGATCAAAACTGTCCTAAGTTTATACATTTTTTTCCCCTACGCTTTTTTAAATACCCTATCAAAGTGGTCTCTGTTCAAAACTGTTGGGGGAAGCCAGGAACTGTCCCAAGGAATCTGCTGAGTCCATTGACCAGACAGGTCAGTAGAATGTGGACCACTGATAAAATTACTCCTGGAAAGGCTAAATCAGGTGCCCTGCAGAGGATAACTGTGAGAGTTGATCGAGGCTGAGCTTTGACATGTACACTTCTCCTGATATCAGTTCTACCTGTTACCAAGTCCGTTCCCAGTTCTAGACTAGTGTGAAGCTATGGGGCTTAGACATCTGTGCTTCTATGTAGAGGCTGATGTGTAACCAAACATAGAAGTAATGGTGACTAGAACAGGAATTTCTTCTATGTTTGGCTACACATAAACATGGTCAAAAACAATCAGCTGTTCTGCATAGGTGGCACTCTCACTGGAGCATGAAAAAGGTTTTCTCTGTAGGCGGCTGCATCACTCATAATAGGCTGAATGGTAACATATGCAGGTTTTTTTTAAATAAAAAAATGACACATTGATTCGTGGTTTCACTGCCTGACAAAAGTGGCATCTGCATGTTGGATTTTTCAACACAGTTGCACATATTTATGTCAGGTAAACATAAATGAAATTGACCAAGAAGATTAGTCAAAAATTCCAGAAGATGATTCAAACAACATGAAGTCTTGCTGTATTCTGACAAATTGCAGTAAGGTCCAACCTTCGAACTGCCCCGGAGATGAAAGAGTTAACTTTCCATGCCAGGCATGGAACGTTGAGCTTGAGCTCGGTTGAGACTCTGTCTGATGCTATTTGAACTCAAACCGTCAGATTCTTTACTCCACTTCACTGAACAGTCGCTCCGGAGATTTCTCCTTTGCTCGGTTCAATTTGTCAGTTAAAGTACCGTTTTTCTCGGTTTTCAACCAAATTTAAACCGCAACCTATCGGTTCAGTCTCTGTCTGTGGTATTCATGAGTACTAGATAGGTTTATTTTTTGTTATTATTCTGTGTGGAACTTGTAAACATGGGATCAGTTTGGTTTGAACCGATCAAGTTGTTTAAAAGTCTTTATTTCTACTTTTAGAGTGTGGTCACCGGTTCTTATCGGTTCTAAAAAAAATGGATTTATTACATTTTTTTTCCACGACCCGTAACATGGCCAGGAACTGATAAGGGTGCCTTGCCTGGTGGATTGCCAAAAAAAGGGTAAGTTTTTGGTTAGGACTGGCCATGTCTGAGAAATCCAAAAGAAAAACCGGGCCCACTGGGTTTCAACACTGTAGTGTGTGTGGGGAAGTTCTTGCTAAGGCTGATCCCCACACCACCTGTGTTTATTGTCTGGGGTTTGACCACCTCGATTCAGACTGCCAGATTTGTAAAAATTTTCCTGCAGCTACCCTGGAAAAAAGAGTTGGTAGGCTCAGGGAAAGGGAGGCCAAAAAGTCCGCTGACCCGAATGGCCAGCCCGGTTCAGTTCCAACCGAACCAGAAGGAGTGCCCTCTGACCAGGGCGAAACTTCGGGCAAAAGAAGAACCAATCCCAAGGAATCGGTTCCGGTTAAGAGAACAAGAAGACATAAATCAGCTGGTGTGGATCCAAAATTTTCTTCTCCAACCGCTGATGAAATAGCCAAAGTGATAAAAATTGTTCAGTCGCTATCCCCGGTTCTGACTGAACCGGCACCATCAGGAAGGTGCTTGGTTCGGTCGGTTCCACCGGTTCTGGATTATGATTTAGAGGAATTTTATGAACCGGAGGAGGAGGAGGAAGGAGAGTATGAGGAAAGTTAATGTGATTATGAAAGTCTGGATGTGCCCATTGACCTGGACGTCTCCCCAGACAGACCTTCAGAAATGTCTCCTCTTAGGCTTTCTGAGTCCCCCTCCCATTTCATGTTTTACAAGAAAGTGGCTGAAACCCTTCAGCTTCCTATGGAAGAAGCTGTGGATGACCAGGAGGAACCTGACTATGTTGAAATGATGGATATCCCAGAGTTCAGGAGGCTGTCTATTCTCCTTCATAAGCCTTTTGGGAAACAGACAATAAAAATTTTAAAAACTCTTAATTCTATACCTCCTGTGGATAAGAGAATGGACAAGAGGTATACTCTTTCAGGCTCAGATACAGAGTTCCTTACCCAGCAATGCAGCCATGTTTGGGTAGTGCAGGCTGCTGCCTGTGATAAGGCAAATATACACTTGGCTTCACACCCCCCAGATAAGGATTCAAGGAGGACTGATACCATGGCAAAGAAACAATACGTGGCAGCATCGTTGGGACTCAGGCAGGCCAATTATATGGCTTATACAGCTAGATATCAGAAATCTAGATGGGATACTGTAATGGCTTTAGCTAAACAGGTCCCTGGCCAGCTTGGCAAGGAGCTGGAGCAGGTAGCTGCAGATGGTATTGAGGCATCCAAGGTGCAGTTCCATGCTGCAGTGGACTCCAATGATGTTTCATCTAGAGTCATGGCTACATCTGTGGCCTTTCATAGGATGGCTTGGCTCAGATGTACTAGCCTGTCTCAGGATACCCAGACTAAGGCCATGGATCCTGTTGTGGGTAATTCTCTGTTTGGGGAGCAAACAGAGAACTACATGAAGAAAATTGATGAATGCAGGACCACATATAGGAGTGCCCAGAGCTAGGAAAGGCAAGCCACTCCTCAGAGGCAGCATCCCAGGGGCAGGGGCAGGCCTTTTCATAAGCATTTCTACCAAGCCCAGGCCTCCTCTTCTGCTTATGCTCAGAGAGGGTTCTTTAGAGGGAGAGGCAGACGGGGTACAAGCAGGCCTGCTTCAACCCCTCAGCCTAAAGCCCCTGCCAAACAAGTACCCTGATGGGTTTGCCAGGGCTGATTCTCCACCACCTGTAGGGGGCAGGCTGGCTTACTTTTTCCAGGACTGGATGTCTTTAACATCAGACAAATGGGTCCTGTAAGTAGTAAGCCAGGGACTGGTTCTCAGCTTCAAAAAATTTCCAAAGATGAGAACCAGATCCTTTCCACCTGCAAATCCTTCAGAGGCACTTGTCCTAGAGACAGAGGTCTCTTCCCTCTTGGCTCTCAGAGCTATAGAAAGGGTTCCACCCCTACACAAAGGGAAAGGGTTGTACTCCAGGTACTTCCTCACCCCCAAAAAGATAGGAGAATGGTGGCCCATCCTGGATCTCAGATATTTAAACAAGCACCTTTTAAAGTCATAGTTCAAAATGGTGACTCTGGGAATAATTCTACCCTCTTTATGGCCAGGGGACTGGCTAGTCTCCCTGGACCTCAAGGATGCCTATTTCCACATTCTCATCAGAAGCTCCCATCGAAAATACCTCAGGTTCGAGCTGCCCTCAGGCCATTACCAATTCAGGGCAATGCCCTTCGGCCTAACCTCTGCTCCAAGGGTGTTCACAAAATGCCTGGCAGTAGTAGTTGCCTTCCTAAGAAGGAAAAGGATTTCCATCTTCCCATACCTGGATGTCTGGCTCATAGTAGGCTAGTCCCCAGACCAGGTCAAGTTACACCTACAGATAACTCAGCAACTGCTCACTTCTCTAGGTTTCCTTCTGAATCTTTCAAAGTCAGATCTAGAGCCTGTACAGCGCCTCACCTTCATAGGCACAGAGCTGAATACAGTAAAAGCAAGAGCCTTCCTTCCTTCCCCTGGACAGGGCAAGGACCCTTATTTCACTGGTCTCTTCATTCACCCTACAGGTGTCTTGACCAGCAAGGCATTTTATGCAGCTCCTGGGGCACATGACTGCTTCTACAGCAGTGAGGCAGGGAGAAAGATTTCAGATGAGGGACATTCAGTTCCACTTGAGAGCCTTTTGGTCTCAGAAAAAGGATCCTCTGACCAAACTGATCCCAGTGACTCAAACCCTGATCCAGGCATTGCAGTGGTGGCAGAATCAGGACAATCTAAGACAGGGAGTTCCTTTTGTCACTCAGTCTCACTCTCTAATCCTTACTACAGATGCCTCCATCTTGGGGTGGGGAGCCCACTTGGGAGATCTGACCACCCAAGGGTTGTGGTCTCCTCAGGAATCTCTGCTTCACATCAATCTATTAGAACTCAGAGCAATGTTTCTAGCACTTCAAGCTTTTTCCAAGTCTGTTCAGAACAAAGTAGTTCAGATCAGGACAGACAATACCACCACAATGCGGTATATCAACAAGCAAGGGGCACTTGGTCTACGGCCTTGTGCACAGAAGCATTAAAGTTATGGTCTCTGGCCTATTCCCTGAACACCTCTCTTACAGCAGTATACCTCCCAGGCAAGGACAATGTCTTGGCAGATGCTCTCAGCAGGATATCTCAGGGCCATCACGAATGGTCACTGGATCCCCTGGTTTTGGAGGTGATCTTCTCCAGATGGGGAACCCCACAGATAGATCTTTTTGCAGCCCCAGACAATCACCAACTTCCCCTCTTTTGTTGCAGGGCCCCAGTGTTGGGCTCAGTCCCCCTGGATGTCCTAGTTCTCGGTTGGGAAGGGAAGTTGCTGTATGCTTCCCCCCCCCTCCTGTTCAAGGTGCTAGTCAAAGTCAGGTCTCAACCCTGCAAGGTGATTCTGATTGCTCCAGACTGGGCCAGACAGCCCTGGTACCCTCTCTTGTTGTCCTTAGCAGTCCACCTTCCCCTGCTTCTTCCCAGGAATTACAACCTGTTAACCTGTGCTCAGGGGAGGGTTTGGTATCTGAATCTCAAATCTCTCAATCTCAAGGCCTGGCTCTTGAAGAGTTAGAGTTTGCTGATTTACACCTTTCTCAAGGTGTTATGGATATCCTAAAGACTTCTCGGAAGCCTTCCACCAGAAGCACTTACAATTCCAAATGGAAAAGATTCTCCATATGGTGCTCTGGGAAACATATTTCTCCAGACTCTGCTGGCCTGCCCACAGTCTTTGACTATATGGTTCATCTGAATAGCTTGGGACTCAGACCAGCTACACTAAGAGTGCATCTGGCAGCTGTCTCTGTTTTTCTTTCAGCAGGTAAGCCTTCTTCCCTTTCAGCTCATCCTGTATTGTCTAAGTTTTTCAAGGGATTGCTTCATACCGGTCTGACATTCAGGGACCCTGCCCCTGCTTGAGACCTTAATGTTTGAATTGTTCAGCTTATGCAGCCCCCTTTTGAGCCCTTGTCCTCAGCAGAGCTTAAATACTTGACTTGGAAAACTGTTTTCTTGGTGGCCATCACTTCTGCCAGGTGCATAACTGAGTTACAAGCCCTGTCAGTGGAGCCTGATTTTATCTATTTCCATAGAGATAAGGTGGTCCTCAGGACTAACAGGAAGTTTTTACCTAAGGTGGTTTCAGATTTCCACCTTAACCAGTCTATGTCTCTTCCTGCGTTCTTCACTGACCATTCCTCCTCTGGTGAGAGGAGGCTGCATAGTTTGGATGTGAAAAGAGCCCTTAGCTACTACATAGAGCGTACCAAGGTTCACAGGTTTGACTCCCTCCAACTGTTCCTCACTTATGGCGAGGCTGGTAAGGAAAACCTGCCACTAAAAGATCCATTGCCAGGTGGATTTTCTCTTGCATTCAATTTTGCTATGAAAAACTAGGCAGGATTCCTCCCTCAGGCCTGAGGGCTCACTCTACCAGAGGTACAGCTGCTTCCCTGGCTGCTGCCAGGGATATTCCTATCTTAGAGATATGTCAAGCAGCTACCTGGAAAACAGTTCACACTTTTACCAAGCATTACTCTCTGGATATCCCGGCTAGGAGTGATGCTCGTTTTGGCACAGCAGTGCTTCAGAGCCTATTTCCTAGGTAGGTTCTGTCCCTCCTCCATGGAGGTACTGCTTGGTAGTCTGCAATTTGTCAGAATACAGCAAGACTTCATGTTCTTTGAAGAAAGAATTACTCACCTTAGTAATGTTGTTTCTTCTGATGGAGTCTTGCTGTATTCTGACCTCCCCCCGCCTTCCCCTCTCAGAACCTTTGTTTTTGAGATGTGGGTGGGCAGTAGCAGTGTTGGCACTCAAGAGGTGCCCCAACTTTTTATTATCACCCCTTTTCTTTGGGTGAGTAGGTGTTGTGTTTATTTCATTTTTTGGGTTTTCTGACTTGAGTCTTTGTTTAGGGACCAAAAAATCTGTTTATTATATTTAGTAGCCAGTTGGCTAGTGTAGCTTTACAGCTTCCACACAGGACACTCAGTGAGTTTAGCTCGCAAAGATTTGATGGTTTGAGTTCAAACAGCATCAGACAGAGTCTCAACCGAGCTTGAGCTCAGCGTTCCATGCCTGGCATGGAAAGCTAACTCTTTCATCTCTGGGGCAGTTCGAAGGTTGGACCTCGCTGCAATTTGTCAGAATACGGCAAGACTCCATTAGAAGAAACAACATTACTAAGGTGAGTAATTTTTCATCCCCCCCCTTCTCTTTGTATAGCCATGTGGGCTGTATATGTAAAAGTACTCTGTTTCACGAACACAAACATACAAAATAAAAAAATAAAATAGGGACTGTTCCTTTTTTATAAAACTTGCTCACCCTGGCACACCTCTGAAAGTGTCGGCAGTTGTCACTGTGGCAATTTTTTTTTAAGTAACCCTGTCTGACACTGAGTCTACTGATGTTTTTCTTTTTGATTTTGTCAGAGTGTGTGTGTGTGTGTTGTAAAACATAGAACTTTTACATAAATAGGAACCAGATATTCAGAAGAGTTGTGCCATGTGCAATAGGGTTGTGACAGCACAAGTCCGAAAATGCGCCTTTCTGCAATATTCAGCGGGAGGCAGTTGCACCCCCCAAATCATGCTGAGCAACAGTGCAATGATAATGAATGTTTGCACAACTGAAGGGGGAGGAACCATGCTTAAATGGCGCAGTGCGATATTCAACAACATGCGCCATGCGCAATAGGGGAGCAAGCGGAAGTTGCGCCATAGCGGAAATGAGCCAAATAAAAAGGAATAAGCGAGAGGTGCAAGAACACTACAGGGAAGCCACAAGTTGCTGAACTATAGCCAGTCACACAGGCACACACACACACACACACACACACACACACACACACACACACAGGGCAGGACAGTGAAAGGGCACCTGGAACCCACAGGCTCAGGGGAAGGTGTGGGGAGCCACAGTGCAGAAAGGGGAAGTGCCATGCAGCAGTGAGGCCAGCACAGTTAGGTGTTCCTGGTGAAGGGGAAGTAGCAGCCAGGACAGCGGGGGGAACACAGAAACAGCTGCCAGAGGGGGTGAACACAAGCCAGGGACATGGCCAGTGCCACCATCCAGATGAAGGTAGTAATGAGGGGGTTGAGAAGGAGGGCAGCAGGGGGGGCGCGGCTGTGGAAGGGCCCATCGGTGGTATGCTCCCAACAAGCAGTACCAAGCCCACACCAACTTCAAGCTGTATAGTGATACGGAGATCGTGGGCTGGTACCACCTGAATTGGGCAATTCTGAGGCAGCTCTGTGAGCTGTGCAGTGATGTGATGCAGTCACCCACACGACGGAGCCATGCTCTGTCAGTGGAGACTAAAGTGACAGCTTGCATGTGCTTGCTCACTATGGGTACCTTCCAGAGACCAACAGGGAACACCAGGCATAACCCAGTCGGCCGCATCATGCCACCTCACCCAATTCCTCAGCGCACTGCTGCCACATGCTGTGGAGTACATCCATTTCCCCAGCACACCGGCGGAGCACACAGCAAACATATAGGAGTTCCACAGAGTAACATCTATGCCTGGCATGCTAGGGGCAATAGACTGCACCCAAGTGGTCATCTGCACACCACCTGGCCCCGAGGGGGCCGCATACATGAATCGCAAGGGGTATGCTAGCATCAACTGCCACGTGGTGTGCGATGCCAGGAGGTGCATAATTAATGTCTGTGCCACGCACCCTGGGGGAGCACATGATGCCTTCATCTGGCACCAGTTGGCACTGTGCCACAGATTCAAGAGTGGGGACATCCCCACTGGCCACCTAGTGGGTGAGTATGCAAACCACATGGACAAACATAGGGCTTGGGAGGGGCATGGTCAGAGATGACATGGGTAATGGCCCACATGGCCTCGGGCAGGGTGATGCTGATCACCAAACTAACCTCATCCTCTACACACAGGTGACAGTGGATACCCACTCTGTCCCTGGCTGCTCACACCATACCAGTGGCCCGCGACCCAATCACAGCAATGCTACAATGAGGCACACGCCACCACACGTAATGTCATTGAGCGGGTGTTCGGGATGCTGAAGGCATGTTTCCATTGCCTGGACACCTCTGGCGGTGCCCTACAGTACAGACCCTCAAAGGCCTGTGGGCTATTCCTGGCCTGTTGCATACTGCACAACATGGTCAACAAAAGTGGGATAGCTGTACAGGTTGAAGAGGGGGACAGCAATGGGAACAATGAGGATGCCGGTGACAATGGTGATGGGCAGCCCCCTCTTGGGTGACGGGACTCCCGACTGCTCCGGCTGGCACAGCTGCACTGGGACACCTTCAAGGAGGAGCACTTAAGCCAACCCAGGTAAGTCATGGGGCCATGTGCAACCACCAGTGGCTAAGGCACAACTCACAAACACACATGGACACACACCAGGGGTGCATGCCATCAAGGGAAGTGGCCAGGCATAGAACTACACACACCACCAGGGATGGGTGTGGTCTAACATGGCACGCGGACAGACACACACACACACATGCACACACAACGCACCAGACATGCACAAAGGGTAGGAGGCACACCGACCCAGAATGCCACCTCTAGCCACACACATGCCCACAGACCACCAAGCCCACTGCCTGTCATTGTGCGTGTGTCAGATGCTGGGCACCATTGCACATTGGTGTACAGCACAATGCAGGCATCATCATGCACACGCAACTGCGGACAGCAGCCGGGAGGGTGTGCAGATGGACTGTGTGTCTGTATTCAGGGCCGGATACCCACCTGTGCATTGCCCACTGAATGACACAATGCACACAGGGCAGCATTAGAGAGTAGCCGTGTTGGGAGACAGGTCAGTCACGTGCCACAGTGTCCCAGCCACCACGGATGCGTGGGCAGCCTCGCCGAGACCCACCAGCACTGACAGGCTGACCACTGGCTTCATGGGGTGGCACCAATGGTTCCCCAGGGGTTCCACTATGTGAACACAACCATGCGCACAGGGGTCTGCAGCACACCGAACATGCCTGCGCCAGGCATGCTCGGGATGCCCACAGCTGAACCCGGTGTTGACAAGGAGGGTGTAGCTTGATGCCAGGAATGGGGGGTGGACATTGCATTGTGCTATGTCTGCGCCACATGGGCAAATAACTGTGTGCCCCCTGTGGCCATGGCAGCTGTGATTGTATGTGTCAGCCTGTCAATGGCAGCGGTCACATCCTCCCGCATCCAGTCCATCCCTGCCAGAAGCAGAGCAGTTTCTCTTCTGTGATGCTCCTTTGCCCGGTGTGCATCCGCCGCCGTCACAAGCCACATCTGCCGATTGACTGATGCTTGCAGTATGCAGGTGTGCTCATCCAAGAGGTCATCTGCCTAATCAGCATTCTGTCCCTCAGGGTGTGCGCAGCCCTGATGTTCAGCACCCCTTGAGGGTGGGTGCTGCGCACCAGTACCAGGCCTGGGCATGTCCACAGGCGGTGCACTGACGCCACCCCCTGACACTGTACCCCCAAGCCCATTGGCCAACTGCTGATGCTGCCCCTCCAGCTGCCACTCCCCAGGGCTCACTGGTGCTGCCACAGTGGCCGCAACAGTCCCACTGTCCTGTACACACACCAGTGCTGACAGGCACAGGCTGGGACTGTGATGATACGCAGGCCTCCACGGTGGCACCACCCACAGCTATGGCCATGATGTTACCTGCTGTGTGGCCATCCTGTGGCACACACGTGTCACTGCTCATAACGTTAGCGACAACATCATTGGTGATGGACCCAGCACCAGCCCATGTCACAGCATGCCGGCATCCGTGGATGCCGGCATGCTGGGACATGGGCAGGGCCTCCTCTGCACCTGTTCCAACTACATCAGTCTGGACATCCAGGCGGGCCCACTGTCGCACTGAGCTGCGTATTCCTGTGGAGGTGGATGGGCCCTCCTCCATCTCCATCTGACTGGCCTCAGTGGAGAGGCCCACCACCGCTGACCCATGCAGACACTCAGGAGCTGTAAGGGAAAACAAAGTCACGTTACTGCATATGACCCACCCTGTCCCCCCCATTAGACAGACCATGACCTACCATGCAGTGACGGGCTACCACCCATCTGGAATCCACCGCCCGGAACACCCTCAATGGCGCAACGCTGCATGCAGCCAGCAACTCTCTCCTCCTGTGGGGTCAGGCGTAGCACCTCCGGCTGTCCCCCACCTGTCGCAGATCATGCTGCCCTGATGGCAGCCACCTTCTCCTTAATCCTCTTCCTATCTGTGCCCATCTTCTTCTTGCTTTCCTGCATGAAGTGCTGGTGGCTGCCATGCAGGTTCACAGCACATGCCACTGCCTCCCATGCAGCAGCACGGGCCTGTGGTGTTCCCTGGCATCCACTGAGAAGCGGCTCCTGGTCCAGGTAGGCCTTGAACAGGCCATCCGTCTCAGCCTTTGTGAAATTAGGCCTCCTCCTCCTACCACAACTCTGTTCCTCTTCCTCTACAACTCGCTCAGTCATGATTCAGCCTGTGAGAATGACAGGTGTTACCTTTGGTACTTTGGTAGTATGGGACAAACAAAGGCGATATGCCCATCATGGTTTGTCCTCCACGTTTGTGGATCATTAAGTAAATCCCTGATTTATTAACTATTTGTCTAGTTTATTTTTAAAAGTTAAAATATTGGGTGAGTCAACTATTTCCTGAGGCAGTTTGCTCCATATTTTAATTGCTCTTATAGTAAAGTAGTTCATTCTTTTATTTGTTTTTGCTTTCATAATTTCTAGTTGTCTATTGTGTAATCTTGCAACTATTTTTCTAGTAGAACATTTTAGTCCACAATTTTGCATTTGGTCTGAATGTTTTGTGATTTTAAATAATAGTAACAAATCCCCTCTAAGTCTTCTTTGAGACAGCGATTGTAGACCTGTTTGTTCTAGTCTAGTGGTATAATCAAGCTTAGAGAGGTACGGTATTAATTTTGTTGCTCTATGTTGAATACTTTCGATTTTATTAATATCAGAGATTAGGTAAGGGTTCCAAAAGGGGGAACAATAATCCAGATATGGTCTAACATGAGATCTGTAAAGTGAGAGTAACACTGTTCAGTTTTATTTATGAATGTTTTATTGATCCTTCTAAGGGTGACTTTTGCTTGATTGGCTATCTTAGTACAGTGCAATGAAGAAGACAAGTTGTTATTGATTAAGACACCTAAATCTTTCTCTACCAAGGAGGTTTTAATAGCCAAATTATTCAAGTAATATGTTTGTAATGGATTGTTTTTTCCCAGGTGAAGGGTTGCACATTTAGAAACATTGAAATACATTTAATTTGTGGATGCCCATTGTTCAATTAGCAGCAATTCTGCTTGTAAGCCAGAGTCCTTGGTTAGACTAATAGCTTTTCCCCCAATTTTAGTGTTGTCAGCAAATTTCACCATTTTATTATTACTGGATATGTACATGTCCCCTGTGACTGCGCAGTCCCATGCATGTCCCCAAATCCACAGTCCACACTCCCAAACAGCATGCAACTCACCAATAGACTGCAGTAACCGACTATGGCCAGTGCAGCCCAATGTCACACTTTTATAGCACAACCCATGCAAATGAGGTGAGGTGCATCTTTAAGTGGATGCAAATGCAGTGACTGTACCATTGAATGGCTAATAAGCTGATTTGCATATGACAGCTGAATATCGCACTTTGCGCAATTGTGTTGAACATGCTGAGCCAAGGGTGCAGTTCTGTGACATGCACAGTACACACCTAACTGCACATGCCCGGGTTGATGACACAGGTGCCTGTCATGCTGTTGACATATTGTGCACAGGAGGCAATGTAGGGCACAGCCACCATTGTGCCAGTGAAACTACAAAGCTGTTCACCTATATGGCACTGTGGCACTGGGGCATCGTAGGCATACTGGGGAAACAGCACAGTAGGCCACTACAGGAGGTGGCACACAGATACCCAATCACGCTACATGCATTGGGTTCCAGTTGCACTGTGGCTGTCCATGCACCAGAGACCCTTGACCCTATGACCAACCCTTGCCCCCTAGGCGCCATGTGTCAGGCATGGGTGCATCACTATAGCGCTGTTCAGTGACAGCGCAATAGGGAATGGCAGTGCCGTACTGCGCAGCATCCACACATGGCGGAACCATGCTGCAGAGCACCATTTTGACTCTACCGAGCAATAGGGATGGCGCGGAGGAGAGCTGCCCAGTGGAGCCAGGTAGAAATGGCAAACTTGATTGCCATTGTGGAGCCACTTGTTGGCCCACTGTTTGGTGAGGCACCTCTGAACAGGTTCAGGAGTCAGGTGTGGCAGGAGGTGGCTGACGTCCTGTAGGAGGCCACAGGAATGGGATGGATGGCAGAGCAGTGCCGTCACAGATATGGAGACCTGAGTCAGAAGGACCCAGACCTGCTTGCCCACCTGCGGACACGTGCCAGGAGGGGCACGGTGCCATGGCCAGGTAGGTGTAACATCCATATACTTTTATCTTCCATATGGGTATCACGGTTGCATGTGTCCGGAACATGGGGGGGGACTGTCCGGTGTTGGCTGTGGTGGTGTTATTAGAGTGTGGGATGGGTGGGTCTGGCTGTGCGGGATTGCACACACATGGGGGCAGGGGAACTTTGCTACAGGATTGTACTGATGTTCCTCTCTCCATGTTTGCACCTTAGGCCCAGATGAGTGACGGCTGGCGAGGGAGAGGAGGCAGCAGCAGGAACACTGTCACTCCAGGAGAGGTGAAGGTCCACAGAGGCAGAGGGACCAGCCTGATGATTGTGAGTGCCTTACAGCCATGATTACTATTGCATGCTGTGTAACAAGGTGGGCAGTGGGGCATGGCCACCATCCATTGACACCACTGCCATGCACACAACTTGTTACAGTCAGCACTGTCCACTGGCACTGCATGTCTGGGAGTGCATCAATGGTGGTCCATGTGTGCACCAGGAACATGGCTGTGCCACTGCCTTTGCACCACATAGCCATGTCATTGAACAGCCATGGTGGTGCTGTACAGGACTTGACCGGTGGGTGTGTGCAGTGGTCCACATGGCTGTGTGTGCCTGGGTGGGCAGATCTTGTGGATGCGATCACTGTGGGTGGTCATACACCATCACGGAGGCATGTCCCATGGCTATATGCCATGCACAGTGGGTGGGCTGCATGGGGCTGTGCATTCACACCTATTGACTCTGCTCCCTTGTCCTAGGTGGATGGCAGCTGCACAACATCAGGGTGGTACTGCAGGAGATCCTCCAGGTTGCCAGGGTGTCACTGGAGATACTGGAACGCATCGACAGGCTCAGTGTCAGATGGCATCATGGCGGGAGAAGAAGCCGGAGCGGAGAGCGGGGCTCCCACTGAGCTTGGCAATTCCCCTGATTTCCCCTACCCCCTGGACACACACTCACTCACATCCCTCCTTCCCTCTACTGTTTGTTCACCCCTGCCCCTTACCCACCCGCAACTTGTTTGTGGCCCTCTCCCCAAACCTTTGTAAATACTTGTATATAGTTTTGTTTGCTGTTTTTAAATATGTTTCCTTTGATATGCCTACTGTGGCGGTCTCTGATTTGAAGTGGGCTATAGGTGCTCAGCTGTAGTGGTGTGCATGGCGTCAGGGGTGGTGCAGTTTTGTGCATGTGTGTGTGTCCATGGGGATGTGAGTATGGTGTGGGAGTGGCTATCAGTCACTGTCTGTGGCATGTGAGTTGTTCCCTGTGCACTGGATGACTGTGTGCAGTGGTCCATGGTGCATGCTCTGTGTCCATGGCACTCCTGTCAGACCATCCATGGCCTGTGCAGCTGACATACATGCATGTCTGTGACATGCACGATCCACTGGCATGTCAGTGGTGGCTGTCCATTCAGGACAGCCACTGTACCCGGCACAATGCCGGGTTGCCTCCTGTCACTGGTGTGGTGCATGTCTGTCTCAGGTGACACTGTGGCCTCCGCTGTTGTTGTCCCACCTCCATGCTGTCACTTGTGTGTGTCACAGGGTATGTGCACCACTGTCTGTCACTTGTGCTCCAGGCAAATGCTGGTGGCGTACAGCTCCACAGTGCTTGCGGAGGGTGGCTAGCGCTCCTGTGCCATGGAGGAGTGCTCGCTGTGTGTACACGGTTTCCCTGGCCACACGCTGGGGGCTTGGTTGCCCCACTGCTGTGTCCCTGTATTTGGGTGCCTTGGGAATGGGTGGATGTTTGTTCATGCACTGTGTTGCATCCTGTATGGTGCATGCTTCCATGCACCACTGTGGATGTCTGCATTGGCTGTTGTGCCCAGTGTTGGGTCAGGGTGTGTCCTTGGGAGGGTGTGCAGGGTGCTGTACCACTGGTGGTGGGGTCCAGGGCATGCCCTGTCACATGTGGGGTACCTCATGTGCCGATGCATGGTCAGTCTCTCAGATGTACCTCGGGGGGGGGTGATGTGCATGGTAGCACTGTGTATGTAGTCGTTGTATCACTGTGTGCTGCCACCTGCTGATGGGTGCTCATGGTGGGGCTGCCTTGCATGGTTCTGTGGTGCACAGGGTTGCATTGTCACAGTGGTGGTGGTGGCATGCATGGAGTATCCTGCACTGGTGGACACTGCTCCTGGGCAGGGTGTCTAGGAGTCATGCTGCAGGGTGTGCTCTGCATTGGTGGGATGGTGTGGCATGGGCTGGTTGGCCCTCCTTGTGTGCTGGTCACAGCTTGCCAGGGGATGTGATGGGGCACCATGGCCCAGCTGTGGGTTGGTTGCTGGTCTCCATGGGCCAGTGCTTATTCCAGCCCTCCCCCAGTTGTGCAGTGCATGGGGTGTGGGGGGAAAATGTCTGTTCTGCTGTGTGTTCCTCTGCCTATCTGTGGCATGGGTGGTGGGCCCCTGCATCCCTGGTTGTGCTGTTACATTGCTGCTCTGTTGCTGGGGGGCATCCCTGGTTGCGCTATGGCACATCTGGACTGCTCAGCTGAACATACCTTGTTGCGCTATGGCGCATCAGGTATGCTCAGCTTCACCTCCCTAGTTGCGCTATGGTGCAGGTGGTGCGATATTCAGTCGTCAGCTGTAGGCACATCTTGACAAGTGCAGTTTTTGAATATCACACCTCTTGCACATGGGTGCAATGGACTTGCGCTTGGTGCTGCTGTTGTGCACTTTTTGGGCACAGTTTGAATAACTGGGCCATAGTGTCATGTCCCACCAGAAAAGAAAAGAAGGCTTTTGTACTGTGATGCAGGGGTGGTGCTCTTTGGAGGCTGGCCAAAACTAAAAATAATCACACAAATCCAAGTGTGGGGAGCATTCAGGGTAGACCGTGACCGTGGGCAGTGTAATGCACAAATGCAAATCCACAACCAAGGCAATATTTAAAAAAACAAAGGTCTATGTGAGATGATTACCATGAGACTGACTCCTTGGTGAGGGTGCTAGCCAATGGACCACAATTACACATAATAGTAAGAATAATGAATAGATACTTAAAATACAACACACCTGAAGGTAGTTTAATCTTTGATTACCATGAATGCTCATGAGTAAAACCATCCCCGTGCAGAGTCCAGCATGTCTGTTGAACTCGATGCTATTTGAAAGGTTCACACATAAACTATCAAGTGTGTTAGTGTAATTAGTGGTGGGCAAAGTGGCCGAAATTCACTCCATGAAATGATTTCTGGAGTAACGCAGAATCAACGAAGTATTCCACAATGCAAAGCAGAGTACTTCACGTTATAATGGGGAATGCAAAGTCCATTGAGAACAATGACTCCATGTTATTCCTGCTTCTCGAACCACTTCTCCACCAATTTTGAGGTGAAGTACATTGAAATCAATGTACTTCACCTCACTTCGCCTTGTTTTTGAGCTCCAAAGGTGAGTTTTGCAGTGCTTCATGGGATTGCAGGTCACATGAGCTCTAGATTTTTTTTGCACAGTCTCAGTTCTGTGTAGTGTGTGTGTAGTGGAAGATGGAGACAGTTTCCTCTTAGAAGTATGTAATTCAAATCCTCTAAAAGCTGTTAAAAAAGCCTTTCTGAGCTATTTTTTTGCTCACAATTTAGTACATCGATTGTAGGAAACCCTCCTGTGCTCATATCATCCAGTGTTTATTGTTTGTCTGTGGATTTTTGAATGCTAATTTAGAACAGTAAGTCTGTGTACTGTGACGTGTGCTTTGGGGAGGGGCATATCTGTGGTGTAGTAGATTGGGAGAAAAAGGCAGTCTTTCTGTTTTGGTTATATTTTTCTTGTATAACTGTGTTAATGTACACACAGTAATATTTTCAGTAATTCTTGACTTTTTTTGTTGATTGTTGTGGTGCAGCAGTGTATAATTTCAGTTTGTTTAAAACATTTGGTTATATTACTAAAGGTTTTTAATTTGCTACGCATTACTTGTAGTGTGTGTGAGTGTGCGTCCGATGTGTGCCATTAAATCAGACACCTTTTATTGTGCCACAGAGTAATTCCAGCAGTGTGAACCTGCTATCCACTGCACCTGCATGCATTTTTTATACTGCTTTGTGGTATCTTTACTGGTAGTGGACTGTTACTGCCCTGCACTACCCTCCCCCTACCAACTGGCAAAAAGGTATTCTTTTCCATATTTGGATTTGTGACTTGTGAGCACTGGTTAGGTGGTGTGCATTTGCATCTGCATCTCTTGCGTGTGCAGCGCAATCTTAATCTGTCTATGCATTTACAGTGCACCATTAATTCTGGGAGACAGCATTTTTTCTTACCCTCTTATTTCACTTTGTCAGCACTGAGGAATTTCCTGGACACAAGACAGTAGCATTTTGGGGATGCAAATTAATTCTGGTGACTGTGTGTGACCGCTGCACACGTGACTGAGTGTGCCATTAATTCTGGGGGACTTTGCATTTCTTGGTACACTCTCATTTCACTTCATCAGCACTGGGGAGTTTTCTGGACACAAGACAGTAGCACTTTGTGGATGCACATTAATTTCGGTGACTGTATGTGACCACTACGCATGCCTGAGTGTGCCATTAATTCTGGGGGACTTTGCATTTCTTGTTACACTCTCATTTCACTTTCTCAGCATTGCGGAGTTTTCTGGACACAAGACAGTAGCATTTTCGGGATGCATATTAATTCTGGTGACTGTGTATGAAGGGCTGCTAATATTATTGTCACTTCACCTTACTTCGCCTTAAGGTGGAATGACAATGTGAAGTAATAATTACAAGGTGAAGTGAGCCTTTTGCATTGGCCATTCCACGTAGCGGAGTGACAATGCAAAATGCCCACTTTGCGGGCACTTCACTGGTGAAATTTAAATTTGTTGCATCTCTAAGTGTAATAAAGAAACTACCTATACAGCCACATTAAAATAGAATGGTTGGGAACCTACCTAGCCAGCCAAATCAAAGCAGCCCTGGCACAGATCATTGGAGGGAGGAACCTAACTATACAGCCAAATGAAAACAGCCCGCGCACAG
Source organism: Neoceratodus forsteri (assembly GCA_016271365.2). NCBI lineage: Eukaryota > Metazoa > Chordata > Ceratodontiformes > Ceratodontidae > Neoceratodus > Neoceratodus forsteri. The sequence goes on from JADMNL010000026.1 coordinate 266,673,024, forward strand.
AATGGGGGAGGGGTGAAGAACCTACATATACAGCCAGATCAAAACATCACCAGCACAGAACATGGGGGGGGAGGGGGTGCTACCTATACAGCCGCATCAAAACAGCACCACCAGAGAACAGAGGGAAGGAGGAAGATGTGTCTAATTCAATGATAGCATCCAATTACTCAATATCCACCTACTGTAAAGCAAAACATAAAAACTTTTTTATAAGAACTCAAAAGCTGCGGATACTGTTTCAGATAGTTTTCCCCCATTATTTTTTATTTTGCTATTATGTGATGTAAGTGGTCATTATGAAAAAACAATGTGGTACTGCATTCACTCACTCCCAGCACTGTGCTTTGCTGCTGCCCCTGAGGACCTGGGTTTAGCAGCACTGCAGAATTCTTTCATACCATCAAATTACTTTCAAGCTGCTCTGTGTGTGGTCAAAAAAATGTTTTGAAGGGGGTTTGAAGTATTACATCTGCCTTGTTCATGATGTGGGTTTAAAAAGACTATGTTGAAAATACAGGGTCTGAATCTGGAAAAATGCTGGCAGTAAATTTATAAGATAACATTGAAGAATTTCAACATTGCTTCATAGCCTTCTTGTTTTTTGAGATTTTAACCCTAAATAATCAGCATAGTCTTCTTATCGCCACACCTCATGAATCCGGTAGGTGAAAATGTTCAGATCTCTTCCAAAGCATCATTTATCACCACAGGTGTGAAAAGACATTTTGCCCAAGACTTGAGAAGTTTCACAGGCATCAAGTGCTGGCAGCGGGCAGGATGCCTGAATGTTTATGGCTGCATAGGTGGATCCTGCAGCTGTTTTGCAACACCTGAGAAAAATGACCTACCAGAACAGGCCTTCGAATGCTTCCCTTTTGGAGTTTCAGAATGATCCTTCCAAAACTGCTAAACAGTTGGTAGCAGTCCACTATGGCTGCTCGTGCCATGCTCTGTCAAAACGGCTGATTTCACAACAGCTTCCATTGGACTTTTGGAAGTCTCCTTCTGAAAGCCTAATGGAGCTTAAGCCCTCCACCGCCATGACTGGCATATGGAATACAGCTGCACTACTTTGGCTGTTACTTCCTCATTCTGTTGTGTGAACTGCACAAGTGCGTGATACATGCACATATGCAGTTCTGTGGGTAGCACCACGTTGTGAATGGCATTCCCTGCAGTACAATCCCCCTAATTCATATCGCACATTGGAAGCCCACCCCAGTGTGTGGAAATACTGTACTTTATGTCTCTGAAAAGTAGAAAACAGTCCCTCATTGTCCCGTTCCATCCCTGCTGCATTCCTCCCCACATTATGCCCAACATCGGGGTGCCCAATCCCCATATTAGAATCCTGTGCAGCCCCCTTCCTTATTCACGTAGCACACTGAGAGCCCACCCCAGAGTGCCAACATTTTTTCCTTTTTTTTCTATAAATTAGAAAATGGTCCCTCATAGTCCCCATTCATGTGGCACACTGGCAGTCCACCTCAGTGTGCCAAAATGTTTTTTTTCTCTCCTGTAAATTAGAAAATGGTCCCTTGTTGCATTATTTTTCATCCCTATAAACCTGAAATCTGTCCCTCATCATCAATGCAGTCCCCCACCCCACCTTTCCACTGAGCACCCACTAACCCACACACTCCCTTATCCCATACTTACCTCCAGAAATTGGTGCTGTCATCTTCTCTGGACCGAGACATGTCTGCACTCTTCAAAGCCCATACGCGAACTGAAGAATTAAAGGTAAGCATGCTATATAGCCATTCAATGAGATTTTCAACTTATGCTGATATCTCAGCCATTTTTTGGAATTTTTGGCCCAAATTTTCAAACTGGGGTTCTTGGGGCCCCACCTCACTGTTATTTTGTTACTCGGTCCCGAAAGGAGATTTTGTACTCACTGCATGGAATCACCTTTCGGGACAGATTTATGAAATGACACTGCCACTGTTCATGAGGTGGGGTCCCAAAAAGCCCATGTTGCAAATTTGGAGGCAAAATTCCAACAAATCACTGCATTTTGAGCGTGCATTGCGCAGTTTCTACACATGCTCCTAACGCTGCCACTGTTTAATATTTTCACTCCACATTTGTATCACTGCCATTTTCACACACCTCCTTCAAACCAGTACAGCTGTCATTTTCCACAACCTGCTTGAAATGTGTTTTCACACCTGTGGTGCAGAATAGTGCATTTGCTCTGTGCAATCACCTTTTGAGACAATTGAACAAAATGACACTAGCACTGTTTATGAGGATGGGTCCAAAAAATGCCATGTTGAAAATTTAGTGGCAAAATTCCAAAACATGACTGCGTTATGGGCATGTGTTGCAAACTTTCTATGCACGCTCCTAACGTTGTTAATTTTTAATATTTTCAGTTCACATTTTTAACATTGCCATTTCTGTACACCTCCTTCACAATAGTATAGCTGACATTTTCCACAACCTGCCCAAAATGTGTTTTCACACCTGAGGCACAGAATAGCATGTTTGGTCTGCGCAATCACCTTTCGGGACAACTGAACAAAATTACACTGGCACTGTTCATGAGGAGAGGTCCAAAAAAGGCTGTTTTGAAAATTTGGTGCAACATCTCCAACATATGGCCAAGTTACACCTTGGCGTCGAATGATTTCTAAGCACATGTGTAACTTACGTCACTTGGTAGTGCTTCACAGCCCAATCGGCTTTAGCCTTCATATTGCGTGTGGCATTCACACACATTCAGTGGCAGTTCTTCCCCTGTGGCAGCGGTGCTTCTACAAGCTGGCTACTGCCATATCGGCTCTGACTAGAGCTTCTTAAGACTTCTTGTGAAATTGTTCTGAGAAGCCAAGTTTGCAAAGGAAGAGGTGGCATTGCTAAGTGGCAGAGCTGGAATCAGGACTGCAAGGGGTTAACTTGCAGACAGTCAGCTAACTCCAGTTGGCATTGATGCTGACTCCCCCTCCTTTCTTTCTCCAGGTACTGTAGTTGAGGCTTGTTTCATAACTCCCGCATCTGAGCTTCTAGCTCCATTTAATCATGTGTCCAGTGTGTTGAGGGACAGCGTCTCACATTTTCTCACATTTCAGATATCCAATGTGCCCCACATTTCAGTGAGTGAAAAAAGATTGTGAAGCATGGCTTGTCATGAAGCTATGGTCACAAAATCCACAGGAAGCCTTGGTAGGTCCATTACTTTGCTGAAAGTTGCACAGCTAACCAGGGTTAGTAGTGGTGGGATTCAAACCTACCCCCCCCCCACAGTCACTGACTCCAAGTTCACCATTTTTGTGCTAGAAACTGCATGGTGTGTCAGCATCACCAATGATCCTCTTTTAATTAAATGCATAGGACTTATTTTTGGATGTTTTTGGGGGGATTTTATTTTTATCCCGAATAGCCCAGCTCAGCAAACCTCTCAACTGTCACACAATATGAGGTTGGTCACTCATCTTACCTCTCAGAAACTTCCTGTCACACATGGAGAAGGCAATATTCCACATTCTTCAATGAGATTTTAAAGAAAAATTTCATAATAATCTATGATACACTGTAATCAGCAAACTTTATAATTATTAGTACACTTGTTTCCATTGGGTTTTGAGCTTGCAGTCTCAAGTTTGATCATATGTCATGGAGAGGTATGCAGCTTAGATGAGTATCTCCCTTTCAATGGATTTCTGTTTTTGCCTGAATAAAACAAGCATTTGTCAATGCCGACTGTTGCTTGCTTCTATGTGCTGTTTAGGAATTTGGAAGTCATTGGAGTGCAAATATTGAAAATTCGAGAACTTACGAGCGTGCGTAGGAACTGCGCAATGCACGCTTGTAAAACAGTCATTTTTAGGAATTTTTTTCACCAAATTTTCAACATAGCCATTTTAAGACCACTGCTCATGAACAATGTCACTGTGATTTTCTTAATGTGTCCCATACATTGATTTCGCACACCGACTGCGTCATTGTGCGCTACATGGGCAGAAACACATTTTGGGTGAGATGTGAAAAATGACAGCTATACTGCTCATAAGAAAGTGTGGTAAAATGGCAATGTTGAAAATCTGGAGTGAAAATATTGAAAATTCGTGAACTTATGAGCGTGCGTAGGAACTGCACAATGCACACTGGTAAAACAGTCATTTTTAGGAATTTTTCCACCAAATTTTCAGAATAGGCTTTTTGACAGCCCTCCTTATGAACATTGGCAGTGTCGTTATGTTAATCATTCCGGAAAGGTGATTTCGCCGCGAGGGCTCGAAATCACCCTCTTGAGCTCGAGTAACGCATGACAGTGCAAGAATTCATGAGTAGGGGTCCCAAAACCCATGTTGAAAATTTGGGCAAAATTCCAAAAATGCCTGAGATATGCAAACAAAGTTGAAAACCCTATCTATCCCATTATACAGCTTACCAGCATTTCCTTATTTCAGGTCGGCTTTTGAAGAGTGCAGACATGTTCGGTCCACCGAAGATCATGGCGTCAGACTCCAGAGGTAAGTATGGGGTGGGGGTGTGGGGGAGGCGAGATGTAGTGGTAAGGTGCGGGGTTGTGGGGGGCAGGGAGACTGCATGGGACCGTTTTTCTTTTCAGGTTTTTTTAAATGACGACGATACTTGCCATGCTGGAGTGGGCTCCCAGCATGGCAGAAGAATGGCTGGGGGTGTGGGCCGATGGGGAATTCGGGCACCCATCGACCATGGCATCTGTTGCCACACTGGGGTGGGCTCCCAGCATGGCACCCCTGTACTGGGGAGAGGCAGTGAGTCGACGGGGATTGGGCACCCGTCAGCGACAGTATGGGGGAGAGAGACAGTGGAGCTTACGGGGATTGGGCACCCCATTGGCCATAACATGATTTTTGCCACGCTGGGTGGGTTCCCAGCATGGCACCTGGATGCTTTGGGGTGTGGAGCCGATGGGGGATTGGGCACCCTCGCCGGCAGACAATGAGGGGAAGGTGCATGAGCACGCAGTGTGCGCGGCGCCGCACGCGGTGTGAGCTTCCTTTCAACTGTATGCCACTGCATTTTCAGCATGTCATAGACAGCTGCAGCAGTGACTGGGGAACTGGGGCCGTGCCTGCAAACACACTGACTGCATTGGAAGATGGGCTGACACACCTCTGAAAACTCGGATGATGGCACTATGTTTCTTTCACATCCGTACAAGCAACATAAAAAAACTAAATTCATAAGATGCAGAATATGCTGAAGGGGGCACATAGGAAATCTCACTTTTAAAAAGTCAGGGAGCACTTTCTCTGGCTATTATAGTTTTCATTTCTAAGATGCTCTGACAAGACAACAACAGAGCTGAAACCAGAACTACGGGGAGTTAACTGCAGACAAGATTAATCAAGAGTCCACATTGAAAACTGTCTCTCCGGTTTAAAAATCTGGATGGTGCAAACAATGAGGTTAGCTACCCCAAAATATCAAAAAAAGTTCAATTAGATGCACACAATAAAGACACAATGCTAGTAAAAAGAATAGATTCAACATGTCCATTTATTAAGGGCACACAAGAACTTTCAAATCACTGCGATATCACAAGCCCTGTGCTTCGTCTTTCTTTGAGGCTGCCAATGGGCTAATAAGATAATCAAGAGACAGCTCAAATTACAGCTGCCAGAAGTGGCCTCTCCCCACTATCTCCAGGAGGTCTCTTGCCCTGAGGCTTGGGAACCAATCGCTGGCCACCTCCTCCCTAGGTTCTACTGGGAGAGGTAGGTGGCCAATGGCCTTTGCCCTAACCGGACAGGGGCTGGAGCAGCCTGGGGAACGGTGGTGCATAGACCATCCCTCTAAAAGTCTAGACAGCAGAGGAATCTTCTTCTTGCTGTCCGGACACTGCCTGAAGAAACATTCAACACAGGACCTCTTCAGGTAGGCATTGGGAGCTTGGGGCCTGCTAGGCCTTTGGGTGTTTTGTAGGCCTGGGGTTGGGAGTTGTTCTTTGATTCAGTCAGCCCTGCCTGACCTCAGCATAACTAGGCTGGGGTGGTCTCCCAGCCTGGTAAAATCCACCTTTCTGTTAAATTTATTTTGCTGTGCTGCCATATATGGCTGATCTACCCCCATCTGTCAGCATAACCCGACTGGACAATTCCTGCTGCCCCGGTATAGTCCACGTTCAAAAAAAAAAAAGGGTAGTTCTTTTACTCTTGCTGGCTCGGCTGAGCTTCACTCCCTCATCTGCTTTTCTACCATCCAGCACAATCCCCCCATCCACTCCTAGCGGATGTTACTCTGCAGTATCAGCAAAAGTCCTTACCTGAGCAGGCTGCTTCTCTCATCTTGTTGTGGCCCAAGCCCTCCATCCTGCATTTTCTGTTTGGAGTGCTCAGTGCCGCTTTCCTCCCCGGTCCCCAGGGTGCGAGGTTTCACAGCGTTTGCACTTTCTTGGGAGCTCGGGGAATTTTTCCACGACACATGGTCACTGCATGGGGCACTCGGTTCTGGGCCACAGTGGCGGGAGCTGTACGGTCGCGTGGATTGGTTGGCCTACCAATGATCCCATTGTTTGGGGCGGTTGTAGGAACCAGCCTGTGAATGTTTTCTCCTCGACATGGCATGGTACAGTGCGTGGATCGCTCTGCTCTGGGGGGGGGGGTTCAGCTGGTTTTAGTGTTAGAGCTTCCTCTACTCCACAGTGCTGCCCTGTGAGCTGTCCAACCTAGGACCTGGGACAAGCTTCCCGGGTTACATCCTGGTACTTGTAGCCCTGAAATGCATCTTAGCCTCTCCTTTCACAGGTAGGACTGCTATTCCCGCTCACTTTAGGAGCCGCCTAATTGCCTGTGGCCTTTGTGTGGAGCACGGGGCGGTCCCAATCCTCGTGAGTCCCCATGACATTGTAGCCACCATCTTTCCAGGGGATGTTTTCCAGCTTTCCCATCCGGCAAGGTAGACGCCCACCCAGCGTCTGGAAGTCATTCATTGCTTAGGGCTAATATATCATAATTAATAATAATAATAATAATATAAATGATAATTAAATAAAATATATCTAAATACATAAAGTTGAGGTTGGGGTCGGTAATCTCATGATAGCTCACATCTGCCGTATCGCCTGGGGTCTGGGGCAAAGGATAAGGTAGACCCACATCTCATATGTTCCCGCGAGACAAGCATGGCCATCTTGCCAGGGGATATGTCTCCCACCTCCCAGTTTTCAGTGGGGTGGTCACAAGAGAACAGACTTCATTTCAGAAACAGCATTTTCAAAAAAAAAAAAAACTAATAATAATAAAATATAATACTAGATAAATAAATAAATATTTTTTATTTATGGCGACCAAGTTGGGGTACTAAAAGGGGACACTCATGGCTAGTTTGTCATAGCTTCCTTGGCGCCATGTGGGAGAAGGGTGGACTGTTTCAGGGTTTGCCTCCCCAATGCTCCAGGGGGGTGAGGGCTTGGTGGGTGTCATGACGGCTTTGGCCTGAGGCTTACTAGGTGGGGTTGCATTGGAACCCTGAACTCTGGGAGGGAGACGCAGGCCTGGGTCAGAGATGTGGTGGAGGAGGGAAAGCAGGGCCAGGGTGCTAGCTACTCTGGTTGTGCATGTCCAGGGAAACTTTTGTGTAGCTAAGGGATGGGGGGTGGCCCTATGTTTGTGTGTGTGTGTGTGTGTGTGTGTGTGTGTGTGTGTGTGTATGTTGTATATGTGTGTATAGGTAGGAGTATGTATGTACATACATGTGTATGTGTATCTCCATATGTATACATCTCAAATAAATAAAAATGCAAAATATATATATATATATATATATATATATATACACACACACACATAGGTATATATCTGTAATTACCCTAATATTATATAGGGACTGGAAGGAAATGCGCATCTTGTGCAACAGCTAATGTTGCCTTTTCAGATTTGTCATCGGTTAGGCATTCCGCCATATCACAAGTGATCTGAATTCAGGTGACAGGCCTGCAGGGCTGGGTTGTGGGGAAGGGGGCTCAGGCCTCCTCAAGCCTCGGTTCCCAGGAAGTTTCCACCCCACACATGTAGGAGGCCCTGCAACAGCTGATGGAGCTGGGGGGCCGTAACTGGCTACATAGTGGCATTTGGGGCATGGTCAGTTAGACGGTGGACCAGGCACATCTTGAACACTAACGTAAATGCTGTGCAGCGGTACTCCCTCTGATCATAACACTGACATCACCCTGCCCTCAGTGTGATCAATAACTGTTCTGTCAACACCCAACACTGTCAGCTGGCACTTTTGAGTCTGGGCTGGGTTTTACATCCTCTGCCCATCCAGCTACAGGACATTGAGGGCCCCCCCCTTTTTTGGTGCTGTCTGTCCCACCTCTGTTCCACCACTCATAACCCCAGCACATACGGGGCCATTTTATCCCAGTCATTTGCAAATAGGGGTGCCATTACCTCCTCCTTGACTGCCCTAGCAGATGACATCCCTTACAGAATAGAGAAACAGGTCTGGGGGGCATTCAGAAGAAACCCTACCTCTGCCACTTGGGGCACTGGGACCTGGTGGCCTCATACAACACTTAAGCCATGAAGAACCCTGAGTGCAGCAGCTGCCATCTTGATTTCCATGAGAGCGGCCAGCCCGAGAGTTAGTTTGGCAATGGCTAGAGGAGTCTCGGAGATCACCCTGGCAAGATGGCACCCCCTACTCAGTGCATCCTTCCCTAAAATTGCTGCTGGTGCTAATTCTGCGAACGTCAAGAGACACTGCCCATTCTTTACTTGGAGGTGGTTATATCTCCAGGGCTTTTACTTTTCACTGCATTCAAACCCCACTGCAGCAATAAGCCATTTTTCTAATTCGGAAGAACAATGTTGTCTGGGCGTCTTGCTGATATAGTGTTTGTTATGTTGCTAAATGCGGCATATATTTTCAGAAAAAAACAGTGGCATCTAGAAGCAGGGGGTGTTGACTGCTTAAAGTCCACTCTGGGGGTCATATTTTCATTAACATGCTATGCCCCATGATAAATGGCCATCCTGTCATGTTTATCGATACGGTGAGACCACAGAACTTTCTCTGATTGGTGGTTCCCAAGAACCAGCTAAGATCAGTTTGTGGCAATTCCACTCCATTCACATTGGCTCCACCTTGACCACTAAGATTAATGCTGTGCAGCTGTACTCCCTCAGATAATGACACTGATGTCACCCTGCTCCAGTGCGAGCAATAACTATCTGTCAACCCCAACACTGTGTCAGCTGGCAGGGTTGGGTTTGGGCTGTTTTTTTACATCTCCTGCCCATCCAGCTACAGGACATGAAAGCCACCCCTCCGGCTATCTCTGTCCCTCCCTTTGTTCAACAGGACACAACCCCAGCACACCTGTGGCCATTCTATTCCAGCCATTTTGTAGCTACAGGTTCCATTACCCCCCCACCCATGACTGCTCTAGCAGTTGACATTCCATACAGAATATAGCAACAATGGGTGTTGTCCTAAGCTTGCCATCAGATTGGGAGGGCACATAGAAACTTGAACCAAATACTAATCAAGTATTACTACTTAGAGCCAGCGACTTTGGGACAGAGGCTAGCCATTCCAATCCACATTGACCCCCCCACCCTCCTTGCCTGTTCCAGAGGGCTATCAGATATTATATGGTAGGCCAAGGAAGAAAAGATGGAAACTAGAGGAATACAACTTAGTTGCCCTATTCAGGCAGACACACTGCCCCCCCAATCTGATGCTATGGGGTCCGGCAACACTTAGGACAAAAGATTGCACATGGATTTGACTGTCATCCTGGGCTGTAATCAGGAGCTGACTGAGTACCCATTTCACTGCACGTATTGTATCTAGTTCCAAAACACTGGTGGTTAGCATTGTTCCAATGGCTTGGCTGCTGTAAGCTTACATATTTGGCTCAGCATGAATGAGTGCCATCTCATGTGACACAGACTTGGTTGTCTTTTCCTTGCTCACTATACTAGCATCACAATTATACTGTTGCTCTTTTTTTCCTCATAAACGCATGCAGTACAGTAATGACTAGTGACATTCAGTACTGGCTGTACAGCACTTTCACCCTTTGCATATGCTCTGTGCTGACTGTGAGCAGTGTCAGCAAATGAGCAGCCCACACTCAGCAGTGGTAGTCAGAGCATTCACAGAATTCTCACTTGCTCCTAATACTTGGCATGCCATCCGAATGCCTCTGCAGGAATTCTGATACGGGTGGTCTGGACATGGTGGTTCTACAGCTTGTGCCCTTCTTCGGGAGGTGGTCTTCTTGGGCTTAACCATCTTTCCCTGTAAGTACAGAGATAGGGAACTCCTAGTGTTGTGGCAATTTTCTGAACATTATACACTGGGTCACCCAGCATACTTGAGGAGAAGTAGTTGAGTGAACAGTAAGTACATCACTATATAGATAGCACAGGGTTATATAGTCGATGATCTTTATGTACATAAGTGAGGACCAAGGTATGTAATGGACTATGGAAGAGCTACTGCATCACTTGCTGTGCAAGGGCCACTCAGCCAAAGCCAGGTTGGTAGGGAGCTAAAGGGCACACATGCAATACAACCTGAAATGCAACCCTTTACCAATACAGCCATGTTACATGTCAACATGTGGACGCCATCACACATTGATTAAGCAGGCTGCAGGGTGGAAGCCATGAGTAGGTGACAACACAGATGCTAGCTGGGGGTTTTCCTCATGCAAGCTGTATGTATGACCCAGAATCCATTGCTAACAGTATTTTTGCAGCCATTTCAGCATAAAAAAACAAAACAAAGCACAAAGGTTCGGTTAAGCCGGTGTTTTATTACAGTATAGGTCTCCCAAGGCAGAAGGTGTTGTAATTCTAAAATGGGGGTTTTAGTCAACCTCTATTGGCTTGTCATATGTGCTGTTACATGGACTCCTACCCAGGCATACGTACTATATGTATAGGTAAGACACCTACTCATGTATGGATTGATCAGTCTATCTATCGACCTCGATGTATAACCATATTTTGGGAACCGTATGCCCACCTTTTTCACCAGGGTGCAGCACTAGGTCTGGAAAGTCCTTCAGGGTAACACACAGACCACAGGGAGTATGACTGGCCACCTCTCAGGTATTTAGTGTCAAGTTCCACATGACGGCACATACACATGCCACTAATGACCAAAACATGAAATGTACTTGGAGTAATTTCAGCAGAGCGTCAATAAGTGACCAATCCACTGGAAAACGCACAGTTAGCCATTTCCAGTGACCTCCTGGAGCCCCAGCTGCAGCGGCTCTTGGAAGGGACACCAACCCTCCTCCACAGCACTTAATTAATCTAGAGCATGGAGGAAGGGACAGGGGACCCTCATAACTTTAAATCCAGGTATGACATGCAGACCAACTATGGCATATGTCATTTCAGTCAAGCATGAAAGACTAGGGTTACTCTTGCACCATTTCAAGACCTCACAGCTGGGACCTCCACCATTTATAAAGCTATAACAAGGCAGACAGGCTAGATTTTTGTCCCGGGGCATGATGGTGGAGTACAGGGGATGGGGACGTGGGGCCTGCTCACAGGTCTTTTCTTTGTCCACACCAATGGGAGGTCGGGCTCTAGATAACACTTTGCTGCACTTTTACAAATAGAATTACAGCCACAGACAAGGACCCCCTGTTGTTTAATGCACATTCATTTAGGTTTGGGGCAGCTCAGCAGACTCTAGGCCAGACTGGCACAGGAGGTAGATTACAAGCAATTGGCAGATGACAGTATGAGGTGTACAAGAGATATGTGCGGCCGCAGGTAAGGCAAAGAGTAGTGGCATGGGGCACGATGCTGAGTGCACATTACTAATGCTGTTGATTTCCCTTACAGGTGCCCTGCTCCCACTCCCACACCTTTCTACCGGATGGACCATTTCTTTGTCAAAAGGGCAGGCACTCGGGTGGCACATCAAGGTCAAGGGGAGCAGTGTGACATTGTTGTGGACAAGGCTACAGTCTAGTGGTGTGGGGTAGGGGGCATGATGTGGCCTACTTAGGAGTCTCTCTTTGAAGTAAATGACTTGCACCTGTCAATTGTTAGGGCAGGCAAATTTTAGTAATAGTCTTCAGAATGTATTGGAGGCATGGCTCTAGAGTTTTCCCCTACGGGACATTTGTGAGAGATGTTTACCATGTACGTGTCTTGTGGTGGACGATTCAGAGCTCACAGTTAATTAGGTGTTATTTCTATGTTGAGGGGTGGCCAGGTGAGGGCTTACTCAGTTGAAGATCACAAAAGTGGGGCAGAACAGAACTGCGGTGGGCAACGACCAGGTGGTGGGACCCAATGAGAGCTACACCACAAAGCCAGAGCCTAGCGGTTGCTGTTCCATCAAGCCAGGCTTGCCAAGAGACTGGTTGGCCCAGTTGTGGTCTGCTAGGTTCTTTTTGGCCTTGGGATGGCTTTTGGTACCGTTTCTGCTGAATGCATCTGCTGCCCTCTAGGGAATACTCTAGTATTGGTTCTATTGGTAGGGAAAATGTTGGAATCAGTTCTGAAGGAAAGAATTGTTGAGTACCCAGAGGCCAGTGGGGCACAGGACCCAAGGCACATCAGGAAGGTTATGTCAGATGAACCTAATAGATTTCTTTAACTCGGTGACCAAAGTAGTAGACCAGGGAGGGGCTGTGGATATGGCCTACCTAGATTTTAGCAAATACATTTGCATCGGTTGATCTGGCTTGCATCATGGAGACCTGGGTGGGAGATGATGCAGGCCCAATTTTTGAGACTGCGGTCCCTCCTGGGTATACCATGGTACACTGCCCCAGAGTGAAATGCAGGGGTGGCGGTGTAGCTATCTGCTTTAGATCCAGCCTGACCTTCACTGTGCACCCAGTGGAAACACCAGGTTCCTTTGAGTGTGTGGCAATTCGTGGAGGACTCAGCACGGGCTGCAGGATCTTCCTCATCTATCACCCTTCTGGACCGATGGGGAATTTCCTGCAGGAGATTGCTGAATTTATTGCTGGCGAAACATTGGGATCCCCCAGATGTGTTTTTCTGGTGGATTTCAATGTTTGGGTCGATGATGGAAATCAAAGATGCAGTAATGATTTTTTGCAGAGTATGTCCTCCTTAGGATTGATGCAGGTTGTTGATGCACCAACTCATCAGGATGGCCACATATTGGACCTGGTGTTCTCACTGGGGCTTGAGATCACTGATCTTAGAATTGATCGGGTACTTTGGTCCGATCATTGCACCATGAAGTTCACGCTTGGGGCTCCCTCCATAAGCCCTTCCCCTGTTGAGATGATTAGCTGTCACCCTTTATGGGGTCTTACCCACAAGGGTTTTTTGGCAGCAGTTAAATTGTCTAGTGTGGGTGCTGCATGCATCGGAGGTGTTGATGCCAGGGCTGACACCTATAATAGGGTGTTATCTGACACCATCAACTCCCTCGCACCTGTCCATGTATGACCCAGAACTTCATATCTGAGGTCCCCATGGTTTGATGGAGACCTCAGGGAGATGAAGAAGACAGGTTGGAGATTAGAGCGCTGCTGGAGGAGATCCCGCCTGGAGGCAGACAAACTGGTCCTGCATATGCACTATCTTGCGTATCAGGAGGCAATCAACCATAAGAAGGCAGTGTTCCTGTCCAGGAAGATTGCTGCTGGGAAAAACCGACCAGCTTTACTCTTCTGAAATGTGAATAGACTTCTTCATCCTGTCTGCTTGCAGCCCGGGAGGGTTTTTTCTAATAAAGATTGCGAGGAGTTTGCTCAGTTTTTCTCGGACAGGGTGTCCTTGATCCAGCGGGAAGCTTCTTCAGCCAGCAATACTATAGGTGACAGTGGTCACCAGATGTGTTCTGAGTGCACTCCGCCTAGCTGGGGAGAGTTTAGACCAGTGGAGGTTAGTGAGGTTATTGAGGTGGCAGTTAATCTGAAGCATACCTTCTGTGAGCTGAACCCAGTGCCAACGCGTTTCTTAATGAGATGTGTTGACTCTGTTGGCCTTGATTGTACGGTGTTCCTTACTTGAGGGGGTCTTTCTGGATGCCTTGAAAGAGGCTCTGGTGAGACCCCTTTTAAAGAAATCATCTTTGGACTTGGAGATCAAGGCAAATTACCGTCCTATCTCCAACCTTTAATTCTTGGGGAAGGTAGTGGAGAAGGTGGTAGCGCTTTAGTTGAAAGAGCACCTTGTGACTCACGAGTTGTATGATCCCTTCCAGTCAGCTTTTCAGGCTAGACATAGCATGGAAACTGCACTTCTTCAGGTGCAGAATGATCTCCTCAGGGCTAGAGATCGGGGGGACAGGACAATTCTTGTTCTCCTCAATCTCTCTTCAGCATTTGACACTGTGGACCATTGTGTGTTGCTTGTCCACCTCAGGGAGCTGTGTGGACGCACTGGTACTGTCATCAACTGGTTTGAGTCCTATCTTATCAACAGGAGGCAATGGGTCATGATGGGAAATTTCTCATCTACACCCTGTCTCCTTCCTTGTGGAGTCCATCAGGGTTCGGTATTGGCCCCAATGTTGTTTGCAGTGTACATGCTGCCCTTGGGGGGATCATCAGGAAGTATGGTCTGAGTTTTCATTGCTATGCTGATGATATTCAGCTATATTTGTCCTTTGCCCCAGGAACATCCAACGCTGTGGATGTGCTAAATATCTGTCTGACCGAGATTAACAACTGGATGGCTTCCAGCTGGTTCCGACTGAACCCTGACAAGATGGAGGTATTGGTAGTGGAGTCGAACAGAGTTCTTGATAGGATGGCCTCTGACTCAGTAACTGGACTTGTTCTTGGAGCTGTGTCATTGAAGGCCTCCTCTTGGGTGCGAAATCTTGGAGTGATTCTGGACAGGAATATAACCATGGAGGCTCAAATATCTTCCACGGTTCGTACCTGTTTTTTCCATCTCAGAAACATCGCCAGAATTAAGCCCCTTGTTCTGCCTCTGGACCTCCCTACCTTGATACGTGCCTTAGTCACATCTAGGCTGGACTACTGTAATGTGCTCTATCTCGGGGTCACAGGGGGATCTATCTGCAGACTGCAGCTGGTGCAAAATGCTGCTGCCCGGTTTTTGACTGGGCAGCAAAAATTTTGCCATATTACACCAATATTGCACGAATTACACTGGCTGCCAGTCAGGTGGAGAATCCTCTTCAAGGTGGGTCTTCTCACCTATCAGGCCCTACACAGGCAGGGCCCTGGTTACTTGTCAGTCCTCCTGATAGCTGCTTCCTCTACCCGCCCTCTCCGATCTTCCAGTGGTGGCTTCCTGACCATTCCTAGAGCGAGGCTTAAATCAGCTGGTGACAGAGCCTTCAGTGTTGTAGGTCCCGTTCTATGGAACTCTTTACCATCTTTGGTCAGAGAGGCCCCCACTGTAGATATTTTTAAGGCCCGCCTGAAGAATCTCCTATTCTCACAAGCATTCAATGTTTAGAGTAGGATATATTTTTGAGTTTGTGATTTATTATATTTTATTTTGTATATATGTTTTATGTTCTGTGTGCTGAAATGCTATTTGAAATTTTGTACGGCACCCAGAGCCTCCGGGATTGGGAGTCTTTTAAATAAATTTTGCCTTGCCTTGCAATTTGACACAGTCTCACACAAAAGATTAGCATACAAGTTAGAAAGCCTTGAAGTGGGTCCCAAGGTGGTAGCCTCGATAAAAAATTGGCTGGACAACAGGACGCAAAGGGTAATAGTAAACGGAGCCCACAATGAAGAAAGGAGGGTAACTAGCAGGGTACCACAGGGTTCGGTACTGGGACCAGTCCTCTTTAATGTCTTTATAAGTGACATTGGAAAGCACCTAGAAGGAAAAGTTTGTCTCTTTGCAGATGACACAAAGATCTGCAACAGGATTGTTACATAAGGTGGGGTGGAAAGGATGAAAAGGGACTTGGCAAGGTTGGAGGAATGGTCAAATGTATGGCAGATGAGATTCAATGCAGAGAAGTGCAAGGTAATGCACCTGGGAAACAAAAATCCAGGGGAAGAGTACACAGTGGGGGGTGAGATAATAACAACAACAACAATTGAAAGAGACCTAGGAGTAATTATATCAGATGACCTAAATGTGGGCCAGCAATGTGAGGAGGCAGTAAGGAGGGTTGGGGGGATACTGGGCTGCATGGGGAGAGGCATCAATAGTAGAAAACAGGAAGTTGTTATCCCTCTGTACAGACAGTTGGTGAGACCCCATCTGGAGTACTGCATGCAATTCTACAGACCCCATCTCCGCAAAGACATATAGTGGAGGCTGTTCAGAGGAGGACAACCAAAATGGTGCAGGGTCTGCACCAGAAGACATACGAGGACAGACTAAAGCAGCTTAATATGTATACCCTTGAGGAAAGGGGGGGGACATGATAGAAACTTTCATGTATCTCTAGGGAATTAAAGTACAAGAGGGTACTATCTTTCAGAAAAAGAGATGTGCAAGAACAAGGGGGCACAATTTGTAGATGGGTGGGGGACGGCTCAGAGGTAATGTTAGAAAGTATTTTTTCACAGAGAGGGTTGTGGATGCATGAAACAGCCTTCCTGAGGAGGTTGTGGAGTCAAGAACAGTGGAAGAATTCAAGAATGCATGGGACAGACATAAGGCAATTCTAGTAGGGGATAGGAGGAAGTAAGCTGTTGGTTAACTAAAATCTGCAACTTATCTATAAGGTAGGGAAATGGGCAGACTAGGTGGACCAAGCAGTCTTTATCTGCTGTCAAATTCTAAGCTTCTATGTATTATAGTTTAATTTTATAATATGATTATTTTTATATACTCTGATATTATGCATGACTTGTGGTTTATGCATTTCTGTGTACATATATATTGTCGAGTAAATCGGCCTTTCCTGCCAAAAACCTATAACCTGAGTGTGTTGTAATTTTTTTGGCTATTGGGAAGGTTCTTCAAGGCATGCAATAAGCTCTGTAGTGGACACATTTTGTTTCATGCTGCACTTTGGATGTACATGCACTTGTAAATGGCCCCCTATTTGCAAAGCAACAGATGTAAATCCTGCGCTGGATTACTTCATCAACATGTTCAATGCAGCCTGTGACTCCTATGCTCCTTTTAAAAAGCACAGAGTCAAAGCACTTTGCAATCCCTGTCTCTCAGCTGATCTCTTATATCAACTAAAATCAAAAGATTGCCTCTGGGATCTGGCCAGAATCACTAGTAAAGAAACTGACATCCAAAACTATAAACGTGCATGGAATGTCCGTACCAAATCCATCTGGCAAAAGAAATCTACCTACTTCAAGAGCACTCTCACAGATACCTGGGGTAATGGGAGGGCATTCTGGAACAATATTAAAGAGGTCACTGGAAAGTAACCAAAACCCCCCCTACCTTGCTCAACATAAATGGGTCTACTACACTTGACCCTAAAATCATAGCAAATACCTTCAACACTGCATTCACCGATCTCAGTAGTGTTCTCCCATCTGATTTTTTCAAGGACTATGACTCATTCACTCCTCACCCCAATGCCTCCTCCTCCTCCTCTAGCCACTTGCCTTTTTACTTCAAAGCAGTCAAGATGCATGAAGCCTGCAAATACATTGCTGAAGCCATCAGCAAATCACTAAATCCAGATCCAGTAGTGATACACTTGACCTTAAACTGCTGTCTCTCACCCTTGATGAGGTGTTACAGCCACTGACATATATTTTCAATGTCTCACTTAGGCTCAGCCAGTTCCCTGACAAATGGAAATCCACTACTGTTACCCTATCCATAAAAGTGGTGACAGGGCCACTCATGGAGACTACCGTCCAATCTCTATTTTGCCTCCCCTGTCCAAGGCCCTTTAACGTATTGCAGCAGATCAGCTCACAGATTTCCTGGACAAATACAATATCCTGTGCTTACAACAACATGGCTTCAGGAAGGGACATAGCACCTCATCTGCCCTACTGGAATTATCTAGTGTTCTTCACAGCTCACTGGACAATGGTCAGTTAATTGGGTCCATTTTTATCGATCTGACTAAGGCGTTCAACACTGTCCACCACTGCCTCCTGCTTGTGCAACTTCTGAAAGCTGAGCTGTCTCCCAACTCCACTGCCTGGTTCAATAGCTACTTGGAGAACTGTTCTCAAAGAGTAAAAATTGCAGATGTCCTCTCTGATACCAGTCCTGTTCACTTAGGTGTCCCCCAGGGATCCATTCTGTGCCCCCTACTATTCAGCTTGTTCCTGAACTCCCTTCCAAATTCTTGCTCCAAAACAATCATCCTCTGTGCAATAATTCTTGCCTCCCACAAGGATACTGAGCCTCTTCAAGACAACCTTCAGCTTGGCTTCACATCTGTTGAGAACTGGTTCTCAAATCACAATCTGGTCCTCAATAATAAGAAAACAAAGTCTATGTTGTTCAGCAGCTCTCATAACAAGCATAAGCTGCACCTCCTATCCATCAGAACCAGTCATGGAGTAACCCTGGAACAGGTTCAAGCCTTTAAGTACCTTGGAATCTCTCTAGACCCTCATCTAACTTACAGTGCCCACATTGACTCTGTAGCCAAAGCAGCAAATACTCACCTTGGCCTTCTCTTCCAGCACAGGCAACATCTTACCCCGGAAGCCTTGCCTGTCACCGTTCAGAGCTCTATTGTCTCGATTATTGACTATGGGCTTATCATCTATGGCTGTGCCCCAGCTACTGCTCTTAGACGCATATCCACCTCCCTCAATAAGGCCTGCCGACTTCTTACTGGATCCCATCACCTCTTGCATACATGCGACCTCTGTGCACAAACTGGATGGCTGCAACTCACCAATCGATAAAGTACCTAACCTGCACCATGACAAAGAAAATAACTATGGGCCTTGCACCCCCTTTGACTGTGTGCAGTCCTGCACCCCAGCAATAACCCCTGCTCTACCAGGGGGTCTGAATCACAGCTTCTGTAGGTTCCATACTGTCGTACCTCACTAGGTCAAAGATCTTTTACCTACAAGGTGCCCAGCTGGCTTAATGGTCTAAACAGTTACATGTCCTCCACTCCTACCCTTGGCGCATTTAAATCAAGGCTCCACTTCTCTCTCACTGCCTCTAGATCCTGTGACTGCCACCTCTAGCTGACCCCATGAATTTTTCCCTGACCTTATGCAGTTCTCGCTCCTATTAGCACTTGGTTACCCCTTAGCATGCACTTTCCCATGTTCAAACAACATGAAATCTTGCTGTATTCTGACAGTAGCAGTGAGTCCCAACCTTTGAACTGCCTGGAGATGAAAGAGTTAACTTTCCATGCCAGGCATAGAACACTGAGCTCAAGCTCGGTTGAGACTCTGTCTGTTGCTGTTTAAACTCAAACCATCAAATTATTTACTCTGCCTCACTGAACAGTCGCTCCAGAGATTTCTCCTTCTGCTCGGTTCAATTTGTCGGTTAAAGTACCGCTTTTCTCGGTTTTCAACCGAATTTAAACCATAACCTGTCGGTTCAGTCTCTGTCTGTGGTATTTGTGAGTACCAGATAGGTTATATTTTATTCTTTTTTGTGTGAAACTTGTAAACGATTCAACGGTTCGGTGTGAACCGATCAAGTTGTTAGAAAATCTTAATTTGTACTTTTAGAGTGTGGTTATCGGTTCTAAAAAAAAAAGGATTTCATTACGTTTTTTTCCACGAACCGTGACACGGTCAGGAACTGATAAGAGGGTCTTGCCTGGCGGATTGCCATTTAAAGGGTAAGTTTGGTTAGGACTGGCACAATATCTGAGAAACCCAAAAGAAAAACCAGGCTCACTGGGTTTCAACACTGTAGTGTGTGTGGGGAAGTCTTTGCTAAGGCTGACCCCCACACCACCTGTGTTTATTGTCTGGGGTTTGACCACCTCAATGCAGACTGCCAGATTTGTAAAAATGTTCCTGCAGCTACCCTAGAAAAGAGAGTTGGTAGGCTCAGGGAAAGGGAGGCCAAAAAGTCCGCTGAACCGGATGGCCAGCCCGGTTCGGTTCAAACCGAACCAGAAGGAGTGTCCTCTGACCAGGGTGAGACTTCTTTGGGCAAAAGGAGATCCGATTCTGAGGAGTCAGTTCCGGCTAAGAGAGCTAGAAAGGAAAAATCAGCTGGTGTGGAGCCAAAACTTTCCTCTCCAACCGCTGAAGAAATAGCCAAAGCGATCAAAGTTGTGCAGTCGCTTTCCCCGGTTCCGACCGAACTGGCACCATCAGGGAGGCGCTCGGTTCCACCGGTTCCACCGGTTCAAGATTATGGTTTAGAGGAGTATTATGAACCGGAGAAGGAGGAAGAGGAGTATGAGGAAAGTGAATGTGGATTTGAAAGTCTGGATGTGCCCATTGACCCAGACATCTCCCCAGACAGACCTTCAGGAGTGTCTCCTCCTAGGCTTTCTGAGTCCCCCTTCCATTTCATGTTTTATAAAAAAGTGGTTGAAATCCTCCAGCTTCCTATGGAAGAAGCTGTGGATGACCAGGAGGAGCCTGACTATGTGGAAATGATGGATATCCCAGAGTCTAGGAGACTGTCTTTTCCCTTACACAAATCTTTTGGGAAACAGACATTTAAAATTTTAAAGACTCCTAATACTATACCTCCTGTGGATAAGAGAATGGATAAGAGGTATACATTGACAGGCTCAGATACGGAGTTCCTTACACAACAATGCAGCCATGTTGGGGTAGTGTAGGTTGCAGCCTGTGATAAGGCAAATATTCCCTTGGCTTCACACCCCCCAGACAAGGACTCCAGGAGGATTGATGCCATGGCAAAGAAACAGTGCATGGCAGCATCCTTGGGACTCAGACAGGCCAGCTATATGGCCTATACTGCTAGGTATCAAAAATCTAGATGGGACACTGTTATGGCTTTAGCAAAACAGGTCCCTGGCCAGCTTGCCAAGGAGCTGGAACAGATGGCTGCTGATGGTATTGAGGCATCCAAGGTGCAATTCCATGCTGCAGTGGACTCCAATGATGTGTCATCTAGAGTCATGGCTACATCTGTGGCACTTCATAGAATGGCTTGGCTCAGATGTACTAGCCTGTCACAGGATACCCAGACTAAGGCCATGGATTTTCCTGTTGTGGATAATTCTCTGTATGGGGGAGCAGACAGAGAATTACATGAAGAAAATAGACGAATATAGGACCACCTATAGGAGTGCAAAGGCTAAGGAAAGGCAGGCCGCTTCTCAGAGGCAGCATCCCAGGGGAAGGGGCAGGCCTTTTCATAGGCCTTTCTACCAAGCCCAGGCCTCCTCTTCTGCTTATGCTCAGAGGGAGTTCTTTAGAGGGAGAGGCAGACAGGGTACAAGCAGAGCTGCTTCTACCCCTCAGCCAAAACCCCCTGCCAAACAGACACCCTGATGGGTTGGCCAGGGCCGATTCTCCACTACCTGTAGGGGGCAGACTGGCTTACTTTGTCCAGGACTAATAGTCTCTAACATCAGACAAATGGGTCCTGGAAGTAGTAAGACAGGGACTGGTTCTCAGCTTCAAAAAGTTTCCAAAGATGAGAACCAGATCCTTTCCACCTGCAAACTCTCAGAGGCACTTGTCCTAGAGGCAGAGGTCTTTCCTCCTGGCTCTCAGAGCTGTGGAAAGGGTTCCACCTCCTCACGCCCAGGGGAAAGGGAAGAATTCAGGTACCGCTCACCCCCAAAAAGACAGGAGAATGGCAGCCCATCCTGGACTTAGATACTTAAACAAGCACCTTTTAAAACCAAAATTCAGAATGGTGACTCTGGGAATTATTCTACCCTCTCTAAGGCCAGGGACTGGCTGGTGTCCCTGGACCTCAGGATGCCTACTTCCATATTCTCATCAGAAGCTCCCATCAAAAGTACCGCAGGATCGAGCTGCCCTCAGGCCATTAGCAGTTCAGAGCAATGCCCTTTGGTCTGACCTCTGCTCCAAGGGTATTCGCAAAATGCCTGGCAATAGTAGTTGCTCCTCTAAGAAGGCAAAGGATTGCCATCTTCCCTTACCTGGACAACTGGCTTATAGTAGGCCAGTCCCCAGACCAAGTCAAGTTACACTTACAGATAACTCAGCAACTGCTCACCTCTATGGGTTTCCTTCTGAATCTTTCAAAGTCAGTTCTAGAGCCTGTCCAGCTCCTCACCTTCATAGGTGCAGAGCTAGACACAGAAAAGGCCAGAGCTTTCCTTCCCCGGGACAGGGCAAGGACCATTATCTCTCTGGCCTCCTCATTCACCCTGCAGGTGTCTCGACCAGCAAGGCATTTTCTACAGCTCCTGGGGCACATGGCTGATTCTACAGCAGTAGTGCAGGGAGCAAGATTTTAGATGAGGGACATTCAGTTCCATTTGAGAGCCTTTTGGTCTCAAAGGAAGGACCCTCTGACCAAATTGATCCCAGTGTCTCGAATCCTGATCCAGGCCCTACAGTGGTGGCCGGATCAGAACAATCTGAGACAAGGAGTCACCTTTGTCACTCAGTCTCACTCTTTAATCTTTACTTCAGATGCCTCCCTCTTGGGGAAGGGGGCTCATTTGGGCCACCTGACCACCCAGGGGTTGTGGTCCCCTCAGGAATCTCTGCTTCACATCAATCTGCTGGAACTCGGAGCAGTGTTTCTAGCACTTCAAGCTTTTTTCAAATCTGTTTAGAACAAAGTTATCCAGGTCAGAACAGACACTACCACCACAATGTGGTACATCAACAAGCAAGGAGGCACTCGTCTACGGCCTTGTGCACAGAAGCAATGAAGTTGTGGTCTCTGGCTTATTCCCTGAACACCTCTCTCACAGCAGTTCACCTTCCAGGCAAGGACAATGTCCTGGCAGATGCTCTCAGCAGGATATCCCAGGGCCATCCTGAATGGTCACTGGATCCCCTGGTCTTGGAGGTGATATTTTCCAGATGGGGCACCCTACAGATAGATCTTTTTGCAGCCCCAGACAATCACCAACTTCCCCTTTTTTGCTGCAGGCCCCCAGTGTTGGGCTCAGTCCCCCTGGATGCTTTAGTTCTCAGTTGGGAAGGGAGGTTCCTGTATGCTTTCCCCTTCCTCTCCTGTTCAAAGTGCTAGTCAAAATCAGATCTCAACCCTCACAAGATGATCCTGATTGCTCCAGACTGGGCCAGACAGCCTTGGTATCCACTCCTACTGTCCTTAGCAGTCCATCTTCCCCTGTGTCTTCCCAGGAATCACAACCTGTTAACCTGTGCTCAGGGGAGGGTTTGGTACCCAAATCTCAAATCTCTCAATCTCAAGGCCTGGCTCTTGAAGAGTTAGAGTTTGCTGATTTACACCTCTCCCAAGGCATAATGGATATTCTGAAGGCTTCTAGGAAACTTTCCACCAGGGCTACTTATAATTTCAAGTGGAAAAGATTTTCCATATGGTGCTCTGGAAAGCATATGTCCCCAGAGTCTGCTGATCTGCCCACAGTCCTTGATTATATGGTCCATTTAAATAGCTTGGGGCTTAGACCAGCTACACTGAAGGTGCATCTGGCAGCTGTTTCTGCTTTTATTTCAGCAGGTGAGCCCTCTTCTCTTTCAGCTCACCCTGTATTCTCCAAGTTTTTCAAGGGATTGCTTCACACCAACCCTCCTTTCAAGGACCCTGCCCCTGCTTGGGACCTTAATGTTTACATTACTCAGCATATGCAACCCCCTTTTGAGCCTTTGTCTTCAGCAGAGCTTAAGTACTTGACTTGGAAAACTGTGTTTCTGGTAGCCATCACTTCTGCCAGACACATAAGTGAGTTACAAGCTTTGTCAGTGGAGCCCGATTTTATCTCCTTTCATAGAGATAAGGTGGTCCTCAGGACTAACAGGAAGTTTTTGCCTAAGGTGGTTTCAGATTTCCACCTTAATCAATCTGTCTCTTCCTGTGTACTTCACTGACCATTCCTCCTCTGACGAGAGGAGGCTCCACAGTTTAGATGTGAAAAGAGCCCTTAGCTACTACATAGAACGTACCAAGGGTCACAGGTTTGACTCCTTCCAACTGTTCCTCACTTATGGTGAGGATGGTAAAGGGAAACCTGCCACTAAAAGATCCATTGCCAGGTGGATTGTCTCTTGTATCCAATTTTGTTATGAAAAGCTGGGTAAGGTTCCACCCTCAGGACTGAGGGTCACTCTACCAGAGGTACAGCTGCTTCCCTGGCTGCCAGGATATCCTATTCTAGAGATCTGTAAAGCAGCTACCTGGAAAACAGTTCACACTTTTACCAAGCATTAATCCCTGGATATCCAGGCTAGGAGTGATGCTCGGTTTGGCACAGCTGTGCTTCAGAGCCTATTTCCTAAGTAGGTTCTGTCCCTCCTCCATGGAGGTACTGCTTGGTAGTCTGCTACTGTCAGAATACAGCAAGACTTCATGTTGTTTGAAGAAAAAATTACTCATCCTAGTAATGTTGTTTCTTCTAATGGAGTCTTGCTGTATTCTGACTTCCCCCCTGCCTGCCCCTCTCAGAACCTCTGTTTTGGGATGTGGGTGGACAGTGGCAGTGTTGGCTCTCAGTAGATGCCCAGCTTGTTGTTTTTCCACCCCTTTCTTGGGTGAATTGGTGTTGGGTTTTTCATTTTTTGGGTCTCCTGACTTGAGTCTTTGTTTTGGGACCAAAAAATGTGTTTTTATGTTTAGTAGCCAGTTGGCTAGTGTAGGTTTACAGCTTCCACACAGGACCTTAGTGAGTTTGCTCATAAAGATCTGACGGTTTGAGTTTAAACAGCAACAGACAGAGTCTCAACTGAGCTCGAGCTCAGCATTCCTTGCCTGGCATGGAAAGTTAACTCTTTCATCTCCAGGGCAGTTTGAAGGTTGGGACTCACTGCTACCGTCAGAATACAGTAAGATTCCACTATAAGAAACAACATTACTAAGGTGAGGAATTTTTTCTTATGTCTAAGACAATGCCTCTGGCTGCCGCTTCTCCTCTGTAGCTCTCCTCCTCCCGCCTCTACTCTTCCTCCCTATTGTCCTCTATCTTTCTGCACCTCATCAGTTGTCTCCTTGTAACCTTGCCTCCAAATCTTGTTTTGTTCTCAGATGCTTTGTAACTCTGTTTAGCTTACACTGTTGTAACCTTGTCCTATGTATTGAATTTTGTAATCTGTATTACATGTCTTATGTTTTGAATTGTAACCTGACATGGAACCTTTGTAAAACAGCCGTAGCTCAAAGGTATTGTAATCCTAGATCTTAATAAACAAGTTTATAAACAAACTTTTTCCATGAGCAGATTTTTTTAAATAAAACAGCCCTCAATTTTTAGAAAACACATATTGTGAAAATTAGTGGAGGTAGCACTATGTATAAAGCTATTTATCCTATATGCCCCCCCAAATGACTCAGAGCAATTTCAATAGGAGCCAAAGCAGTTACTTCCTGGAGCTCTTGTTAAAGGGGGCTTTGTAGTGCAGGCAGAGAGGCTGACAAGAAATAAAGGAGAAGCCAGACACAAACAGACCACAGCTTTAAATGAGATAATCCGTACCAAAGCACTGAGGTTATGTCAACTCTGAAGCACTCAGGGGAAGGACACAGTCATCATATCCTGTCAGTCTCTCCCCTCTCTCTCTGTCTTTCTTTCTTTCTCTGTCTGTCTCTCTCTCTTCCTCCCTCTTAGTGATCCCAAAACACCTGCAGAGCTCTGCCCACGCAGCTATAAAAAAAAAAGTTATGTCCATGCCTCCTTCTTACACCAGCCTACCTGAATAACAAAACAACTGCTTTCACTGGTAGAGCTGCTTCTTTTGCTCTCTCTCTCTCTTTCTCTGTTTTTCACCTTCCTGAATAACAAAAGAAACTGACTCGGCTACAGCGACTCCAGCAGCTCTGTGTCCCCATTAAATTACCTGAATAACCAAAAAAAAGGCTACTCCACAGGAATCAGGAATGGCGAGGAGAGGGAGAATGGAGATCTTTGTTGTACTTTAATGAAAGAAAAATAGGATTCCGGAACATGGCATGGAGGGTTCACAGGAGGGACAGTTGACAGAGGGAAGAAGCGAATGGCATTGGCAATGAAGGGATAGCAGTTGGGAAAGGAGGGTTGGTGGGTGAGAAAGGTGACTGAGGGGAAAACGTGCAAGGAAACTGGAATGAATAAAGTAGGTCTGGTGAGAGGGGGCAAAGAAAGTGAGAGAGGAAACAGAACTAACTCATAATCTTTTATACTCCTATTACTTCACTCATAGTTATTGCTATGCAGTCATAAAAATGAACCCACCAGTGCCTCATGATGCTCATATGTTCTGATGACTTAAATACCACCAATAAAATCAATTATAGCTGACCCATAATAGAGCTTATCCCTTGATTACCACATAGAAAATGGAAGTCAGTGAGAGATAGTTTTACAAGGATGAATTATTGATTGATTGATTGATTTAGGTTTCGGAATTACAACCTTTGAGCCAAACTGGCTTTTTTACAAGGGCTCCAAGTCAGTAGAAGAACAGACAGAACAGCACAATTTACATCATAAATTGAGAACATAACAATTGCTAAGTGTGTTGTATTGTCGCTAGTTCAGGAGACAAATTGCAGGCGGACAACCAAAATCAGTGCATAAAAAATGCCAGGCTGGCATTTATCATTTTATTTGTCACTCCATAAAATTATTCTAGTACTCACAGAAAATAAGAAGACTGTCATTTGTTCAGCATCAAGAGAACAACTGCTGCGCCAACAGTGCATGGCTGCTTCTGTCATAGTGGGAACACCTACACTCTTTCTTCTGAGATCTTATCCCTCAGACCATCAGTTCCAGAATGACTCTATCTGGATCTCAATCTATCTGAACACCCCTGGTGGTAGTCTTTTTATATTAACCCAGGGTGACATCACTGTCCGGTGATTTACCAGTAAATGTTCATTTAAGTTCTCTAAGGTCTCCTTATGCTTGTAACCCAGCCTATAGAGAATGAAAAGGGTTGTTTCTAAGCCTTTTTGTTTAGGTTATATTTCCAGGGAACCAATCTTTCATATTATGCCTTTTGTCCAGGCTTCGATCAGAAAATAATCCATAATTGTTCTAGCTAAAGAACTGTTTCCTTTTACATAATGACTAAGCCAACAGTTTTGTAGAAATATAGACCTCTAGGGGCCACTGTTTCCCTATAGCAACTTATTCATTCCAAACAAGAACTCCCAACAAGCAGGTCAGGTTGTTTATTCCTTTTATTTCGAAACATTTCATAAATACCTTAACCAATGATGAACACTTCCCTCTATTCTTATTTATGTCTCTGAGGGCAGCCAAATATAATTATCTAGGGATGTTCCTGTCCTTTTTCCCACAGTCTACATTTTTATGTTTGCTTGCATGCATATGCAAGAAACATAGTACCAACACATGAGTTTTTGTAGGTGTGGCACCCTGTCTTCCAATTCAATCAGTGTGTTTGCAGCTCTGCTCCACCCTCTACTCTTCATCTCTGTTGTCCTTTATCCTCTCTGCACCTCATTGGTTATCTCCTTCTAACCTTGCCTCCAAATCTTGTTTTGTTCTCAGATGCTTTGTAACTCTGTTTTGCTTACACTGTTGTAACCTTGTCCTATGTATTGAATTTAGTAATCTGTATTACATGTCTTATGTTTTGAATTGTAACCTGACATGGAACCTTTGTAAAACAGCCCTGGCTCAAAGGTATTGTAATCCTAGACCTTAATAAACAAGTCTATAAACAAACTTTTTCCATGAGCAGATTTTTTTTAATAAAAGAGCCCTCGGTTTTTAGAAAACACATATTGTGAAAATTTCTGGAGGTAGCACTATTTATAAAGATATTTATCCTATATGCCCCCTAAATGACTCAGAGCAATTTCAATAGGAGCCAAAGCAGTTACTTCCTGGAGCTCTAGTTAAAGGGGGCTTTGTAGTACAGGCAGAGAGGCTGACAAGAAATAAAGGAGAAGCCAGACACAAGCAGACCACAGCTTTAAATGAGATAATCTGGACCAAAGCACTGAAGTAATATCAACTCTGAAGCACTCAGGGGAAGGACACAGTCATCATATCCTGTCAGTCTCCTCTATCAATCTCTCTCTCTCTCTCTCTCGTTCTCTCTTTCTCTGTCTGTCTCTCTCTCTCTCCCCCTCCCTCTTAGTGATCCCAAAACACCTGCAGGGCTCTGCCCATGCAGCTGTAAAAAAATGTTACATCCATGCCTCGCTCTTACACCTGCCTACCTGAATAACAAACCAACTACTGTCACTGGTAGAGCTGCTTCTTTTGCTCTCTCTCTCTCTCTCGGTTTTTCACCTTCCTGAATAACAAAAGAAACTGACTCAGCCACAGCGACTCCAGCAGCTCTGTGTCCCCATTATATTCCCTGAATAACCAAAAAAAGGCTACTCAGCAGGAATCAGGAATGGCAAGGAGAGGGAGACTGGAGATCTTTGTTTTACATTAATGAATGAAAAAGAGGAGTCTGGAACATGGCATGGAGGGTTCGCATGTGGGACAGTTGACAGATGGAAGTAGCGAGTAGCATTGGCAATGAAGGGATAGCAGTTGGGAAAGGAGGGTTGGTGGGAGAGAAAGCTGGCTAAGGGGAAAACGTTTAAGGAAACTGGAATGAATAAAGTAGGTCTGGTGAGAGGGGGCAAAGAAAGCAAGAGAGGAAACAGAACTAACTAATTATCTTTTTTACTCCTATTACTTCACTCATAGTTATTGCTATGCAGTCATAAAAATGAACCCAATAGTGCCTCGTGATGCTCATATGTTCTGATGACTTAAATACTGCCAATAAAATCAATTATAGTGGACTCATAATAGAGCCTATCCCTTGATTACCACATAGACAATGGAAGTCAGAGAGAGATAGTTTTACAAGGATGATTTATTGATTGATTTATTGATTGCTTGATTTAGGTTTCGAAATTACAACCTTTCAGCCAAACTGGCTCTTTTACAAAGGCTCCAAGTCAGTAGAAGAACAGTCAGAACAGCACAATTTACATCATAAGTTGAGAACATAACAATAGCTAATTGTGTTGTATGTTTGCTAGTTCAGGTGACAAATTGCAGGCAGACAACCAAAATCAGTGCATAGAAAATGCCAGACTGGCATTTATCATTTTATTTGTCACTCCATAAAACTATTCTAGTTCTCACAGAAAATAAGAAGACTGTCATTTGTTCAGCATCAAGAGAACAACTGCTGCGTCAACAGTGCTTGGCTGCTTCTGTCATAGTGGGAACACCTACACTCTTTCTCCTGAAGTCTTATCCCTCAGACCATCAGTTCCAGAATGACTCTCTATCTGGATCTCAATCTATCTTAACACCCCAGGTGGTAGTCTTTTTATATTAACCCAGGGTGACATCACTGTCCGGTGATTTACCTGTAAATGTTCA
Organism: Neoceratodus forsteri; assembly: GCA_016271365.2. Classification (NCBI taxonomy): domain Eukaryota; kingdom Metazoa; phylum Chordata; order Ceratodontiformes; family Ceratodontidae; genus Neoceratodus; species Neoceratodus forsteri. Next base: position 266,702,316 of record JADMNL010000026.1, read on the forward strand.
ATTAAGTTCTGTAAGGTCTCCTTACGTTTGTAACCCAGCCTATAGATAATGAAAAGGGTTATTTCGAAGCCTTTTTATTTAGGCTATATTTTCAGGGAACCAATCTTTCATATTATGCCTTTTGTCTAGGCTTCTATCAGAAAATAATCCATAATTATTCTTGCTAAAGAACTTTGTTTCCTTTTACATAATGACTATGCCAAAAGTCTTGTAGAAATATAGACCTCTAGGGGCCACTTTTTCCCTATAGCAACTTGTTCATTCCAAACAAGAACTCCCTACAAGCAGGTCAGGTTGTTTATTCCTTTTATTTCGAAACATTTCTTAAATACCTAAAGCAATAATGAACGCTTTCCTCTATTCTTATTTATGTCTCTGAGGGCAGCTAAATGTAATTATCTAGGGATGTTCCTGTCCCTTTTCCTACAATCTACATTTTTATGTTTGCTTGCATGCATATGCAAGAAACATAGTACCATCATGCGAGTTTTTTTTGGTGTGGCTCTCTGTCTTCCAATTCAATCAGTGTGTTTGCAGCTCTGCTCCCCCTCTACTCTTCCTCTCTGTTGTCCTCTATCCTATCTGCACCTCATTGGTTATCTCATTGTAACCTTGCCTCCAAATCTTGTTTTGTTCTCAGATGCTTTGTAACTCTGTTTAGCTTACACTGTCGTAACCTTGTCCTATGTATTCGAATTTTGTAATCTGTATTACATGTCTTATGTTTTGAATTGTAACCTGACTTGGAACCTTTGTAAAACAGCCCTGGCTCAAAGATATTGTAATCCTAGACCTTAATAAACATGTCTATAAACAAACGTTTTGCAAGAGCAGAGTTTTTTTAATAAAACAGCCCTCGATTTTTAGAAAACACATATTGTGAAAATTAGTGGAGGTAGCACAATGTATAAAGCTATTTATCCTATATGCCCACCAAATGACTCAGAGAAATTTCAATAGGAGCCCAAAGCAGTTACTTCCTACAGCTCTTGTTAAAGGGGGCTTTGTAGTGCAGGCAGAGAGGCTGACAAGAAATAAAGGAGAAGCCAGACACAAACAGACCACAGCTTTAAATGAGATTATCCCGGACCAAAGCAGTGAAGTTATGTCAACTCTGAAGAACTCAGGGGAAGGACTCAGTCTTCATATCCTGTCGGTCTCCCCCCCCCCTCTCTTTCTCTCTCTTTCTCTGTCTGTCTCTCTCTCTCTCTCTCTCTCCCCCTCCCTCCTAGTGATCCCAAAACACCTGCAGGGCTCTGCCCATGCAGCTGAAAAAAAAAGTTACATTGATGCCTACTTCTTACACCTGCCTACCTGAATAACAAAACAATTACTTTCACTGGTAGAGCTGCTTCTTTTGCTCTCTTTCTCTGTTTTTCATCTTCCTGAATAACAAAAGAAACTGACTTGGCTACATCGAATCCAGGAGCTCTATATCCGTACTAAATTCCCAGAATAACATAGGAAAAAGGCTACTCAGCAGGAATCAGGAATGGCAAAGAGAGGGAGAATGGAGATCTTTGTTTTACTTTAATGAATGAAAAAGAGGAGTCCGGAACATGGCTTGGAGGGTTCGCAGGTGGGGCAGTTGACAGAAGGAAGTAGCGAATGGCATTGGTAATGAAGGGATAGCAGTTGAGAAAGGAGGGTTGGTGGGTGAGAAAGCTGGCTGAGGGGAAAACGTGCAAGGAAACTTGAATGAATAAATTAGGTTTGGTGATAGGGGGCAAAGAAAGTGAGAGAGGAAACAGAACTACCTCATAATCGTTTATACTCCCATTACTTCACACATAGCTATTGCTATGCAGTCATTAAAATGAACCCACCAGTGCCTCATGATGCTCATATGTTCTGATGACATAAATACCACCAATAAAATCAATTATACTGGACCCATAATAGAGCTTATCCCTTGATTACCACATAGACAATGGAAGTCAGAGAGAGATAGTTTTACAAGGATGAATTATTGATTGATTGATTTAGATTTCGGAATAACAACCTTTCAGCCAAACTGGCTCTTTTACAAAGGCTCCAAGTCAGTAGAAGAACAGACAGAACAGCACAATTTGCATCATAAGATGAGAACATAACAATAGCTAAGTGTGTTGTAGAGTCGCTAGTTCAGGAGACAAATTGTGGGCAGACAACCAAAATCAGGGCATAAAAAATGCCAGGCTGGCATTTATCATTTTATTTGTCACTCCATAAAATAATTCTAGTTCTCACAGAAAATAAGAAGACTGTCATTTGTTCAGCATCAGGAGAACAACTGCTGCACCAACAGTACTTGGCTGCATCTGTCTTAGTGGGAACACCTTCATTCTTTCTTCTGAGGTATTATCCCTCAGACCATCAGTTCCAAAATGACTCTCTATCTGGATCTCAATCTATCTTAACACCCCTGGTGGTAGTCTTTTTATATTAACCCAGGGTGACATCACTGTCAGGTGATTTACCTGTAAATGTTCAATTAAGTTCTGTAAGGTCTCCTTACACTTGTAACCCAGCCTACAGAGAATGAAAAGGGTTACATAGAAACATAGAAACATAGAATTTGACGGCAGATAAGGACCGCTTGGCCCACCTAGTCTGCCCATTTTCCTACCTAACAGATAAGCTGCAGATCCTAGTTAACCAACAGCTTAATTCCTCCTACCTCCACTAGGACTGCCCTATGCCTGTCCCATGCATTCTTGAAGTCCCCACTGTTCTTGACCCCACGACCTCTTCAGGAGGCTGTTCCATGCATCCACAACAATCTCAGTGAAAAAATACTTCCTCACATTACCTCTGAGCCATCCCCCTTCTATCTTCAAATTGTGCCCCCTTGTTCTTGCACATCTCTTTTTCTGGAAGATGCTACCCTCTTGGACTTTGTTAATTCCCTTGAGGTACTTGAAAGTTTCTATCATGTCCCCTCTCTCCCTTCTTTCCTCAAGGGTTTACATATTAAGCTCCTTAAGTCTTTCTTCATATGTCTTCTGGTGCAGACCCTGCACCATTTTGGCTGCCCTCCTCTGACAGCCTCCACTCTGTCTATGTCTTATGAGATGGGGTCTCCAGAACTGTGCACAGTACTCAGATGGGGTCTCACCAACTGTCTGTACAGAGGGATAACAACTTCCTGTTTTCTACTATTGATGCCTCTTCCTATACATCCCAGTATCCCCCAGCCTTCCTTACTGCCCTCTCACATTGCTTGCCCACCTTTAGGTCATCTGATATAATTACCCCAGGTCCCTTTCTATTTTACTGTTGTCAGTATCTCACCCCCATTGTGTACGCTTCTCCAGGGTTTTGTTCCCCATGTGCATTACCTTGCACTTCTTTGCATTGAATCTGAGCTGCCATACATTTGACCATTCCTCCAACCTTGTCAAGTCCCTTCTCATCCTTTCCACTCCATCTTGTGTATCAACCCTGTTGCAGATCTTTGTGTCATCTGCAAAGAGACATACTTTTCCTTCCAGTTCCTCTGCAATGTCACTTATAAAGACATTAAAAAGGACCGGTCCCAGTACTGAACCCTGCGGTACCCCGCTAGTAACCCTCCTTTCATCACTGTGTACTCCATTTACTACTACCCTTTGAGTCCTGTTGTCTAGCCAATTTTTTATCCAGGCTACCACCTTGGGACCCACTCCAAGGCTGGCTATCTTGTGTATTAATCTTTTGTGTGGGACTGTATCAAATGCCTTGCTAAAATCTAGGTAGGCCATGTCCACAGCCCCTCCCTGGTCTACTACTTTGGTAACCCAGTCAAAGAAATCTATTAGATTCGTCTGACACGACTTTCCCATCTTGAATCCATGCTGCCTTGGGTCCTATGCCCCACTGGCCTCTAGGTACTCAACAACTCTTTCCTTCAGAAGTGATTCCATCATTTTCCCTACCACTGAGGTCAAACTAACTGGTCTGTAGTTTCCTGCCTCTGTCTTGCTGCCACTTTTGTGAAGAGGAATCACATCTGCCCTCCTCCAGTCCTTGGGTACCACCCCATCCTCCCATGATTTGTTAAAGAGAGTAGTCTGAGGTGTCACTAGTTCTACCCTTAGTTCTTTTAGAATTCTTGAGTGAACCCCATCAGGCCCCATTGCTTTATCCATCTTCAATTTTATTAGTTCTTTCAGAACCCTTTCTTCTGTAAATGGACTGTTATCGAGCCCCGTCTTCAGAGTGTTTCTCTTGTTTGGTTTAGGTAACTCCCCCTCCTCTTCCTTTGTGAATACTGAGCAGAAATATTCATTCAGTATCCCTGTTTTTCACTGTCACCCTCTACCCACATTCCTCCCTTTATTAAGCTTCAGTATCCCTCCTTTGGTCTTTCTTCGCTCCCTAATGTACCTATAAAGGTCTTATCCCCTTCTTAACAGAATTGGCTATCCTTTCCTCGGTTTGGGCCTTTGCTATTCTGACTGCCTTCCCAGCCTCTTTCTGCTTTAACTGATAAAGTTCTCTGTCCTGCTCCTTCTGTGTTTCCTTATATTTCCTGAATGCTGTCCTTTCTCCTTAACCTTCCTGCCACCTCTTTTGAGAACCATAACGTTTTTTCCTTCGTTGTGTTTTATTGATTTGTTTTACACAAGGCTTGTTGCTTCTGTGATGGCTGTTTTGATCACTCCCATTGTTCCTCCACCCTCCTTCTTGCCTGTTTGCTAGTGCTTTCTGAGGCACTCTCTCATTTTCCTAAGTCAGCCCTCCTAAAGTCCAGTACTCTTGCTTTGTACTTGGCTTGATTGTATGGCTGTGTTTATCGTGAACCACACTGTTTGGTGGTCGCTTGTTCCAGATGGCTACCCACTTCTAAATCTGAGATTCTTTCTCCATCCCCATTTGAGAGTACCAGGTCTAAGATTGCTCCTCCGAGTGGGTTCCAATACTAGCTGTCTGAGGCTTGCCCTGTAGGGTATCAAGAATGACCCTGCTTTGGATGTGCCTGCAGCAAAGGTGATCCAGTTAACATCTGGCATATTCAGGTCCCCATCAACAATATCTCCCCTTTTCTGCCATTCTAAGAAAGTCTTCTATCATTTCCTTGTCCATTCCCTCCCTGAGATGGGGTCTGTATACAACCCCATGTGGATTGTGGTGCCATTTTCTGTCTCCAGGGTGACCCAAAGTGCCTCATCTGCTCCCTGTTTATGCTTTAGTTCTGTTGCTTTGATCCCTTCCTTTACATAGAGAGCTACTCCTCCTCCTCTTTTATCCTCCCTGTCCCTCCTGTAGATTGTGTATCCTGGTATGTTGACATCCCAGTCATGGTTCTCTGTGTACCATGTTTCTGTAACTGCCACAATATCCATGCAACCCTCTTCCATCAAGGCCACTAGTTCAGGGAGCTTGTTACACAGACTACAGGCATTGGTACTCATCACCCTCCACTTTTTGATAGCCTTACCCCTTTTAGCCCCATTTCTGTCCTTAATGCCTTTGCCTTTTTTTACATTTAAATCTGTTCTACTTCCTAATAACTTCTGTACCTTGGTGTTTACCTCACTAATCACCATGTTTTGTGGGGAGGCTCTGATTTCCCTGCTCCTTTCAGTGCTTCCCTTGGCTAGTTTAAATGCTTTCAACAATGAAGATTTAAACCCTCTCACTAGGATTCTGGTTCCCTGACAGATGCAGACCATCACACCAGTATAGGTCTGCATCCCTCCAGGTGGCCCCCCAGTCCCCAATGAAGCCAAAATCCTGAACTCCTCACCAGTTTTTCAATCACTCATTGAATTCTCTGGTGAGAAGTGCCCTAGCATCTCCCTTGCCATAGACAGGCAGCACCTCTGAGAAGGTTACCTTATGCGCTACTTGTCTAAGGCCCCTTCCCAACTCTACAAACTCCTCTTGCACTGCTCTGATCCCATTCCAAGCTAGGTCATTTGTCCTTAGGTGGACAATGACATCCAGCTCCCTCCCTCGTGCAGCTCCTCCCACGATCCTGAGGATTCGCTTCCTGTCCCTCCAAGCTGTGGTGTCAGGAAGGCACCTTACCTCCCTCTCCCCTTCCTCCACCATTTCTACCCCCTAATGATTGAGTCCCCCACCAGGAGTTGTTTCCTTCCCCTGTGGGGTCCCATGCCACCCTCCTGTGGGTCTCCTCTGTGAAGGTTCCCAGCATTCTCCTTTGTCTCCACTGCAGGTGCCTCCATAGAGGAACCACTATCCACCAGAAGAGCGAATGAATTGTGGAGAGTTACAGCTGGAGGGATGCAACTCTGTTCCACCACCCTCTCCCTCCTTGAGCCCACCCTGGTCCAGCCTCTCCTCTTTCTTGGCAACCTCTGAGGTAGTGGCATTGGCCCTGGTGGTCCCTGGGTGAGTGAGGAGTTTTCACAAATCCTAGCCAGGTCAGCCTGGAGACGGGCAACCTCCTCTCTCAGACCAGAGAGGTGCCTGCAAATAGGGCAGCATCGCAGCCTCCAGAATGTCTCCCGGAACACTGCTGCCCCACAGCCATTGCACTGCACCACTCCTATCATGTCTATTTCTTTATTTCTGTTATTTGTTATTCTGTTATTCTGTTATTTCTAAGCCTTTAAGATTGTTTAGGCTATATTTCCAGGGAACCAATCTTTCATATTATGCCTTTTGTCTAGGCTTCTATCAGAAAATAATCCATAACTGTTCTTGCCAAAGAACTCTGTTTCCCTTTACATAATGACTAAGCCAACAGTTTTGTAGAAATATAGACCTCTGTGGGCCACTGTTTCCCTATAGCAATTCATTCATTCCAAACAAGAACTCCCTACAAGCAGGTCAGGTTGTTTATTCCTTTTATTTCAAAACATTTCTTAAATACCTAAACCAATAATGAACGCTTCCCTCTATTCTTATTTATGTCTCTGTGGGCAGCCAAATATTATTATCTAGGGATGTTCCTGTCCCTTTTCCCACAGTCTATATTTTTATGTTTGCTTGCATGCATATGCAAGAAACATAGTACCATCATCCGACTTTTTGTAGGTGTGGCACCCTGTCTTCCAATTCAATCAGTGTGTTTGCAGCTCTGCTTCACCCTCTACTCTTCCTCTCTGTTGTCCTCTATCCTCTCTGCACCTCATTGGTTATCTCCTTGTAACCTTGCCTCCAAACCCTGTTTTGTTCTCAGATGCTTTGTAACTCTGTTTAGCTTACACTGTTGTAACCTTGTCCTATGTATTGAATTTGGTAATCTGTATTACACGTCTTAAGTTTTGAATTCTAACCTGACATGGAACCTTTGTAAAACAGCCCTGGCTCAAAGGTATTGTAATCCTAGACCTTAATAAACAAGTGTATAAACAAACTTTTTCCAAGAGCAGATTTTTTTAAATAAAACAGCCCTCGATTTTTAGAAAACACATATTGTGAAAATTAGCTGAGGTAGCACTATGTATAAAACTATTTATCCTATTTGCCTCCTAAATGACTCAGAACAATTTCAATAGGAGCCAAAGCAGTTACTTTCTGGAGCTCTTGTTAAAGGGGGCTTTGTAGTGCAGGCAGAGAGGCTGAAAAGAAATAAAGGAGAAGCCAGACACAGACAGACCACATCTTTAAATGAGATAATCAGGACCAAAGCAGTGAAGTAATGTCGACTCTGAAGCACTCAGGGGAAGGACGCAGTCATCATATCCTGTCAGTCTCCTCTCTCTCTCTCTCTTTTTCTCTCTTTCTCTGTCTGTCTCTCTCTCTCTCCTCCTCCCCCTCCCTCCTAGTGATCCAAAACTCCTGCAGGGCTCTGCCCATGCAGCTGTAAAAAAAAGTAACATCCATGCCTCATTCTTACACCTGCCTACCTGAATAACAAAACAACTACTTTCACTGGTAGAGCTGCTTCTTTTGCTCTCTCTCTCTTTTTACCTTCCTGAATAACAAAAGAAACTGACTCGGCTACAGCGACTCCAGCAGCTCTGTGTCCCCATTAAATTCCCTGAATAACCAAAAAAAAAGCTACTCAGCAGGAATCAGGAATGGCAAGGAAAGGAAGAATGGAGATCTTTGTTTTACTTTAATGAATGAAAAAGAGTAGTCTGGAACATGGCATGGAGGGTTCACAGGTGGGACAGATGACAGAGGGATGTAGCAAATGGCATTGGCAATGAAGGGATAGCAGTTGGGAAAGGAGGGTTGGTGGATGAGAAAGCTGGCTGAGGGGAAAATGTGCAAGGAAACTGGAATGAAAACAGTCGGTCAGGTGATATGGGGCAAAGAAAGTGAGAGAAGAAACAGAGCTAACTAATAATCTTTTATACTCTCATTACTTCACACATAGTTATTGCTATGCAGTCATAAAAATGAACCCACCAGTGCCTCGTGATGCTCATATGTTCTGATGACTTAAGTACTGCCAATAAAATCAATTATAGTGGACCCATAATAGATCTTATCCCTTGATTACCATATAGACAATGGAAGTCAGAGAGAGATAGTTTTACAAGGATGATTTATTGATTGATTGATTGATTGCTTGATTTAGGTTTCGGAATTACAACCTTTCAGCCAAACTGGCTCTTTTACAAAGGCTCCAAGTCAGTAGAAGAACAGTCAGAACAGCACAATTTACATCATAAGTTGAGAACATAACAATAGCTAAGTGTGTTGTATGGTCGCTAGTTCAGGAGACAAATTGCAGGCAGACAACCAAAATCAGTGCATAAAAATGCCAGGCTGGCATTTATCATTTTATTTGTCACTCCATAAATGATTCTAGTTCTCACAGAAAATAAGAAGACTGTCATTTGTTCAGCATCAAGAGAACAACTGCTGCGCAACAGTGCTTGGCTGCTTCTGTCATAGTGGGAACACCTACACTCTTTCTCCTGAAGTCTTATCCCTCAGACCATCAGTTCCAGAATGACTCTCTATCTGGATCTCAATCTATCTTAACACCCCAGGTGGTAGTCTTTTTATATTAACCCAGGGTGACATCACTGTCAGGTGATTTACCTGTAAATGTTCAATTAAGTTCTGTAAGGTCTCCTTACGTTTGTAACCCAGCCTATAGATAATGGAAAGGGTTATTTCGAAGCCTTTTTGTTTAGGCTATATTTTCAGGGAACCAATCTTTCATATTATGCCTTTTGTCTAGGCTTCTATCAGAAAATAATGCATAATTGTCCCTGCTAAAGAACTTTGTTTCCTTTTACATAATGACTATGCCAAAAGTTTTGTAGAAATATAGACTTCTAGGGGCCACTGTTTCCCTATAGCAACTTATTCATTCCAAACAAGAACTCCCTACAAGCAGGTCAGGTTGTTTATTCCTTTTATTTCGAAACATTTCTTAAATACCTAAAACAATAATGAACGCTTTCCTCTATTCTTATTTATGTCTCTGAGGGCAGCCAAATGTAATTATCTAGGGATGTTCCTTTCCCTTTTCCTACAATCTACATTTTTATGTTTGCTTGCATGCATATGCAAGAAACATAGTACCATAAATCGAGTATTTTTTGGTGTGGCACCCTGTCTTCCAATTCAATCAGTGTGTTTGCAGCTCTGCTCCCCCCTTTACTCTTCCTCTCTGTTGTCCTCTATCCTATCTGCACCTCATTGGTTATCTCATTGTAACCTTGCCTCCAAATCTTGTTTTGTTCTCAGATGCTTTGTAACTCTGTTTAGCTTACACTGTTGTAACCTTGTCCTACGTATTCAAATTTTGTAATCTGTACTACATGTCTTATATTTTTAATTGTAACCTGACATGGAACCTTTGTAAAACAGCCCTGGCTCAAAGATATTGTAATCCAAGACCTTAATAAACATGTCTATAAACAAACGTTTTGCAAGAGAAGATTTTTTTTAATAAAACAGCCCTTGATTTTTAGAAAACACATATTGTGAAAATTAGTAGAGGTAGCAAAATGAATAAAGCTATTTATCCTATATGCCCCCCAAATGACTCAGAGAAATTTCAATAGGAGCCAAAGCAGTTACTTCCTGGAGCTCTTATTAAAGGGGGCTTTGTAGTGCAGGCAGAGAGGCTGAAAAGAAATAAAGGAGAAGCCAGACACAAACAGACCACAGCTTTAAATGAGATTATACGGACCAAAGCAGTGAAGTTATGTCAACTCTGAAGAACTAAGGGGAAGGACACAGTCTTCATATCCTGTCAGTCTCCCCCAACCCTCTCTCTTTCTCTGTCTGTCACTATCTCTCCCTCACTCCTAGTGATCCCAAAACACCTGCAGGGTTCTGCCCATGCAGCTGAAAAAAAAAGTTACATCGATGCCTAATTCTTACTCCTGCCTACCTGAATAACAAAACAATTACTTTCATTGGTAGAGCTGCTTCTTTTGCTCTCTCTCTCTGTTTTTCACCTTCCTGAATAACAAAGTAAACTGACTCGGCTACAGTGACTCCAGCAGCGATGTGTCCCAATTAAATTCCCTGAATAACCAAAAAAAAGGCTACTCAGCAGATATCTGGAATGGCAAGGAGAGGGAGAATGGAGATCTTTGGTTTACTTTAATGAATGAAAAAGATGAGTCTGGAACATGGCATGGAGGGCTCGCAGGTGGGACAGTTGACAGAGGGAACTAACGAGTGGCATTGGCAATGAAGGGATTGCAGTTGGAAAAGGAGGGTTTGTGGGTGAGAAGCTGGCTGAGGGGAAAAAGTGCAAGGAAACTTGAATGAATAAAGTAGGTCTGGTTAGAACGGGCAAAGAAAGTGAGAGAGGAAACAGAACTAACTCATAATCTTTTATACTCCCATTACTTCACACATAGCTATTGCTATGCAGTCATAAAAATGAACCCACCAGTGCCTCATGATACTCATATGTTCTGATGACTTGAATACCGCCAATAAAATCAATTATAGTTGATCTAAACAGAGAGAGAGAGAGATCTGCAGCTTATCCAGTAGGTAGGGAAATGGGCAGGCTGGGTGGGCCAAGCGGTCCTTATCTGCCTTCAAATTCTATGTTTCCATGTTTCTATAATAGAGCTTATTCCTTGATTAGTACATTGACAATGGATGTCAGAGAGAGATGGTTTTACAAGAATGAATTATTGATTGACTGAGTTAGGTTTCAGAATTACAATCTTTGAGCTAAGCTAGCTCTTTTACAAAGGCTCCAAGTCAGTAGAAGAACAGAAAGAACAGCACAATTTACATCATAAGTTGAGAACATAACAATAGCTAAGTGTGTTGTAGAGTCGCTAGTTCAGGAGACAAATTGTGGGCAGACAACCAAAATCAGAGCATAAAAAATGCCAGGCTGGCATTTATCATTTTATTTGTCACTCCATAAAATGATTCTAGTTCTCACAGAAAATAAGAAGCTGTCATTTGTTCAGCATCAAGAGAACATCTGCTGCGCCAACAGTGCTTGGCTGCTTCTGTCATAGTGGGAACACCTACACTCTTTCTTCTGAGATCTTATCCCTCAGACCATCAGTTCCAGAATGACTGTATGTGGATCTCAATCTATCTTAACACCCCTGGTGGTAGTCTTTTTATATTAACCCAGGGTGACATCACTGTCAGGTGATTTACCTGTAACTGTTCAATTAAGTTCTGTAAGGTCTTCTTAAACTTGTAACCCAGCCTACAGAGAATGAAAAGGGTTATTTCTAAGCCTTTAAGATTGTTTAGGCTATATTTCCAGGGAACCAATCTTTCATATTATGCCTTTTGTCTAGGCTTCTATCAGAAAATAATCCATAATTGTTCTTGCCAAAGAACTCTGTTTCCTTTTACATAATGACTAAGCCAACAGTTTTGTAGAAATATAGACCTCTAGGGGCCACTGTTTCTCTATAGCAACTTATTCATTCCAAACAAGAACTCCCTACAAGCAGGTCAGGTTGTTCATTCCTTTTATTTCGAAACATTTCTTAAATACCTAAACCAATAATGAACACTTCCCGCTATTCTTATTTATGTTTCTGAGGGCAGCCAAATGCAATTATCTAGGGATGTTCCCTTCCCTTTACCGACAGTCTACATTTTCATGTTTGCTTGCATGCATATGCAAGAAACATAGTACCATAATTCGAGTTTTTGTAGGTGTGGCACGCTGTCTTCCTATTCAATCAGTGTGTTTGCAGCTCTGCTCCCCCTCTACTCTTCCTCTTTGTTGTCCTCTATCCTATCTGCACCTCATTGGTTATCTCCTTGTAACCTTGCCTCCAAATCTTGTTTTGTTTTCAGATGCTTTGTAACTCTGTTCAGCTTACACTGTTGTAACCTTGTCCTATGTATTGAATTTTGTAATCTGTATTACATGTTTTATGTTTTGAATTGTAACCTGACATGGAACCTTTGTGAAACAGCCCTGGCTCGAAGGTATTGTAATCCTAGACCTTAATAAACAAGTCTATAAACAAACGTTTTGCAAGAGCAGATTTTTTTTAATAAAACAGTCCACGATTTTTAGAAAACACATATTGTGAAAATTACCGGAGGTAGCACTATGTATCAAGCTTTTTATCCTATATGCCCCCCAAATGACTCAGAGCAATTTCAATTGGAGCCAAAGCAGTTACATCCTGGAGCTCTTGTTAAAGGGGGCTTTGTAGTGCAAGCAGAAAGGCTGACAAGAAATAAAGGAGAAGCCAGACACAAACAGACCACAGCATTAAATGTGATAATCCGGACCAAAGCACTGAAGTTATGTCAACTCTGAAGCACTCAGGGGAAGGACATAGTCATCATATCCTGTCAGTCTCTCTCTCTCTCTCTCTCTCTCTCTGTTACTCTCTTTCTCTGTCTGTCTCTCTCTCCATCCCTCCTTGTGATCCCAAAACACCTGCAGGGCTCTGCCCATGCAGCTGTAAAAAAAAACTTACATCCATTCCTCCTTCTTACACCTGCTTACCTGAATAACAAAACAACTGTTTTCACTGGAAGAGCTGCTTTTTTTGCTCTCTCTCTCTCTCTCTGTTTTTCACTATCCTGAATAACAAAGTAAACTGACTCGGCTACAGTGACTCCAGCCGCTATGTGTCCCAATTAAATTCCCTGAATAACCAAAAAAAAAGGCTACTCAGCAGGAATCTGGAATGGCAAGGAGAGGGAGACTGGAGATCTTTGGTTTACTTTAATGAATGAAAAAGATGAGTCTGGAACATGGCATGGAGGGTTTGCAGGAGGGACAGTTGACAGAGGGAAGTAGCGAGTGGCATTGGCAATGAAGGAATTGCAGTTGGAAATGGAGGGTTTGTGGGTGAGAAGCTGGCTGAGGGGAAAACGTGCAAGGAAACTGGAATGAAAACAGTTGGTCAGGTGATAGGGGGAAAAGAAAGTGAGAGAGGAAACAGAACTAACTCATAATCTTTTATACTCCCATTACTTCACACATAGCTATTGCTATGCAGTCATAAAAATGAACCCACCAGTGCCTCATTATGCTCACATGTTCTGATGACTTGAATACCGCCAATAAATTCAATTATACTGGCCCTAAACATAGAGAGAGAGAGAGATCTGCAGCTTATCCAGTAGGTAGGGAAATGGGCAGACTGGATGGGCCAAGCAGTCCTTATCTGCCATCAAATTCTATGTTTCTATGTTCCTAAAATAGAGCTTATTCCTTGATTACTACATTGACAATGGATGTCAGAGAGAGATAGTTTTACAAGAATGAATTATTGATTGATTGAGTTAGGTTTCAGAATTACAATCTATGAGCCAAGCTAGCTCTTTTACAAAGGCTCCAAGTCAGTAGAAGAACAGAAAGAACAACACAATTTACATCATAAATTGAGAACTTAACAATAGCTAAGTGTGTTGTAGGTTTGCTAGCTCAGGAGACAAATTGCGAGCAGACAACCAAAATCAGTGCATAAAAAATGCCAGGCTGGCATTTATCATTTTATTTGTCACTCCATAAAATGATTCTAGTTCTCACTGAAAATAAGAAGACAGTCATTTGTTCAGCATCAAGAGAACAACTGCTGCACCAACAGTGCTTGGCTGCATCTGTCTTAGTGTGAACACCTACATTCTTTCTTCTGAGGTCTTATCCCTCAGACCATCAGTTCCAAAATGACTCTCTATCTGGATCTCAATCTATCTTAACAGCCCTGGTGGTAGTCTTTTTATATTAACCCAGGGTGACTTCACTATCAGGTGATTTACTGGTAAATGTTCAATTAAGTTCTGTAAGGTCTCCTTACACTTGTAACCCAGCCTATAGAGAATGAAAAGGGTTATTTCTAAGCCTTTAAGATTATTTAGACTTTATTTCCAGGGAACCAATCTTTCATTTTATGCCTTTTGTCTAGGCTTCTTTCAGGAAATAATCCATAATTGTTCTTGCTAAAGAACACTGTTTCCTTTTACATATTGACTAAGCCAACAGTTTTGTAGAAATATAGACCTCTAGGGGCCACTGATTCCCTATAGCAACTTATTCATTCCAAACAAGAACTCCCTACAAGCAGGTCAGGTTGTTTATTCCTTTTATTTCAAAGCATTTCTTAAATACCTAAACCAATACTGAACGCTTCCCTCTATTCTTATTTACATCTCTGTGGGCAGCCAAATGTAATTATCTAGGGAATGTTCCTGTCCCTTTTCCCACAGTCTACATTTTTATGTTTGCTTGCATGCATATGCAAGAAACATAGTACCATCATGCGAGTTTTTGAAGGTGTGACACCCTGTCTTCCAATTCAATCAGTGTGTTTGCAGCTCTGCTCCACCCTCTACTCTTCCTCTCTGATTTCCTCTATCCTCTCTGTACCTCATTGGTTATCTCCTTGTAACCTTGCCTATAATCCTGTTTTGTTCTCAGATGCTTTGTAACTCTGTTTAGCTTACACTGTTGTAACCTTGTCCTATGTATTGAATTTTGTCATCTGTATTACATGTCTTACGTTTTGAATTCTAACCTGACATGGAACCTTTGTAAAACAGCCCTGGCTCAAAAGTATTGTAATCCTAGACCTTAATAAACAAGTGTATAAACAAACTTTTTCCAAGAGCAGATTTTTTTAAATAAAACAGCCCACGATTTTTAGAAAACACATATTGTGAAAATTAGCTGCGGTAGCACTATGTATAAAACTATTTATCCTATATGCCCCCTAAATGACTCAGAACAATTTCAATAGAAGCCAAAGCAGTTACTTCCTGGAGCTCTTGTTAAAGGGGGCTTTGTAGTGCAGGAAAAGAGGCTGAAAAGAAATAAAGGAGAAGCCAGACACAGACAGACCACATCTTTAAATGAGATAATCTGGTCCAAAGCACTGAAGTAATGTCAACTTTGAAGCACTCAGGGGAAGGACGCAGTCATCATATCCAGTCAATCTCCTCTCTCTCTCCCTTTTTCTCTCTTTCTCTGTCTGTCTCTCTCTCCCTCCCTCCTAGTGATCCCAAAACTCCTGATGGGCTCTGCCCATGTAGCTGTAACAAAAAAGTTACATCCATGCCTCCTTCTTACACCTGCCTACCTGAATAACAAAACAACAACTTTCACTGGTAGAGCTGCTTCTTTGGCTCTCTCTCTGTTTTTTACCTTCCTGAATAACAAAAGAAACTGACTCGGCTACAGCGACTCCAGCAGCTCTGTGTTAACATTAAATTCCCTGAATAACCAAAAAAAAGGCTACTCAGCAGGAATCAGGAATGGCAAGGAGAGGGAGACTGGAGATCTTTGTTTTACTTTAATGAATGAAAAAGAGTAGTCTGGAACATGGCATGGAGGGTTCAAAGGTGAGACAGTTGACAGAGGGAAGTAGCGAGTAGCATTGGCAATGAAGGGATAGTAGTTGGGAAAGGAGGGTTGGTGGGTGAGAAAGCTGGCTGAGGGGAAAACGTGTAAGGAAACTGGAATGAATAAAGTTGGTCAGGTGAGAGGGGGAAAAGTCAGTGAGAGAGGAAACAGAACTAACTCATAATCGTTTATACTCCCGTTACTTCACACATAGTTATTGCTGTGCAGACATAAAAATGAACCCACCAGTGCCTCGTGATGCTCATATGTTCTGATGACTTAAATACTGCCAATAAAATCAGTTATAGTGGACCCATAATAGAGCTTATCCCTTGATTACCAAATAGACAATGGAAATCAGAGAGAGATAGTTTTACAAGGATGAATTATTGATTGATTGATTGATTGATTGATTGATTGATTTAGATTTCGGAATTACAACCTTTGAGCCAAACTGGCTATTTTACAATGGCTCCAAGTCAGTAGAAGAACAGACAGAACAGCACAATTTACATCATAAGTTGAGAACATAACAATAGCTAAGTGTGTTGCATTGTCGCTAGTTCAGGAGACAAATTGCAGGAGGACAACCAAAATCGGTGCATAAAAAATGCCAGGCTGGCATTTATCATTTTATTTGTCACTGCATAAAATGATTCTAGTTCTCACAGAAAATAAGAAGACTGTCATTTGTTCAGCATCAAGGAAACAACTGCTGCGCCAACAGTGCTTGGCTGCTTCTGTCATAGTTGGAACACCTGCACTCTTTCTTCTGAGATCTTATACCTCAGACCATCAGTTCCAGAATGACTCTATGTGGTTCTCAATCTATATTAACACCCCTGGTGGTAGTCTTTTTATATTAACCGAGGGTGACATCACTGTCAAGTGATTTACCTGTAAATGTTCAATTAAGTTCTATAAGGTCTCCTTACACTTATAACCCAGCCTACAGAGAATGAAAAGGGTTATTTCTAAGCCTTTAAGATTGTTTAGGCTATATTTCCAGGTAACCAATCTTTCATATTATGCCTTTTGTCTAGGCTTCTATCAGAAAATAATCCATAATTGTTCTTGCCAAAGAACACTGTTTCCTTTTACATAATGACTAAGCCAACAGTTTTGTAGAAATATAGACCTCTAGGGGTCACTGTTTCCCTATAGCAACTTATTCATTCCAAACAAGAACTCCCTACAAGCAGGTCAGGTTGTTTATTCCTTTTATTTCTAAACATTTCTTAAATACCTAAACCAAAAATGAACACTTCCCTCTATTCTTATTTATGTTTCTGAGGGCAGCCAAGTGCAATTATCTAGGGATGTTCCCTTCCCTTTTCTGACAGTCTACATTTTTATGTTTGCATGCATGCATAGGCAAGAAACATAGTACCATAATTCAAGTTTTTTTAGGTGTGGCACCCTGTCTTCCTATTCAATCAGTGTGTTTGCAGCTCTGCTCCCCCTCTACTCTTCCTCTCTTTTGTCCTCTATCCTATCTGCACCTCATTGGTTATCTCCTTGTAACTTTGCCTCCAAATCTTGTTTTGTTCTCAGTTGCTTTGTAACTCTGTTCAGCTTACACTGTTGTAACCTTGTCCTATGTATTGAATTTTGTAATCTGTAATACATGTCTTATGTTTTGAATTGTAACCTGACATGGAACCTTTGTGAAACAGCCCTGGCTCAAAGGTATTGTAATCCTAGACCTTAATAAACAAGTGTATAAACAAACATTTTGCAAGAGCAGATTTCTTTTAATAAAACAGCCCTCGATATTTTGAAAACACATATTGTGAAAATTACCGGAGGTAGCACTATGTATAAAGCTATTTATCCTATATGCCCCCCAAATGACTCAGAGCAATTTCAATTGGAGCCAAATCATTTACTTCCTGGAGTTCTTGTTAAAGGGGGCTTTGTAGTGCAGGCAGAGAGGCTGACAAGAAATAAAGGAGAAGCCAGACACAAACAGAACACAGCTTTAAATGTGATAATCCGGACCAAAGCACTGAAGTTATGTCAAATCTGACGCACTCAGGGGAAGGACATAGTCATCATATCCTGTCTGTCTCCTCTCTCTCTCTTTTCTCTTTCTCTGTCTGTCTCTCTCTCCCTTCCTCCTAGTGATCCCAAAACACCTGCAGGGCTCTGCCCATGTAGCTGTAAAAAAAAAGTTACATCCATGCCTCCTTCTTACACCTGCCTACCTGAATAACAAAGCAACTGTTTTCACTGGTAGAGCTGCTTCTTTTGCTCTCTCTCTCTGTTTTTCACCTTCCTGAATAACAAAGTAAACTGACTCAGCTACAGTGACTCCAGCAGCTATGTGTCCCAATTAAATTCCCTGAATAACCAAAAAAAAAAGCTACTCAGCAGGAATCTGGAATGGCAAGGAGAGGGAGACTGGAGATCTTTGGTTTACTTTAATGAATGAAAAAGATGAGTCTGGAACGTGGCATGGAGGGTTCGCAGGTGGGACAGTTGACAGAGGGAAGTAGTGAGTGGCTTTGGCAATGAAGGGATTGCAGTTGGGAAAAGAGGGTTTGTGGGTGTGAAGCTGGCTGAGGGGAAAAAGTGCAAGGAAACTGGAATGAATAAAGTAGGTCTGGTCAGAACGAGCAAAGAAAGTGAGATAGGAAACAGAACTAACTCATAGTCTTTTATACTCCCATTACTTCACACATAGCTATTGCTATGCAGTCATAAAAATGAACCCACCAGTGCCTCATGATGCACATGTGTTCTGATGACTTGAATACCGAAAATAAAATCAATTATAGTGGACCTAAACAGAGAGAGAGAGAGAGATCTGCAGCTCATCTAGTAGGTAGGGAAATGGGCAGACTGGGTGGGCCAAGCGGTCCTTATCTGCCTTCAAATTCTATGTTTCTATGTTTCTATAATAGAGCTTATTCCTTGATTACCACATTGACAATGGATGTCAGAGAGAGACAGTTTTACAAGAATGAATTATTGATTAATTGATTTAGGTTTCAGAATTACAATCTTTGAGCAAAGCTAGCTCTTTTACAAAGGCGCCAAGTCAGTAGAAGAACAGAAAGAACAGCACAATTTACATCATAAGTTGAGAACATAACAATAGCTAAGTGTGTTGTAGGGTTGCTAGTTCAGGAGACAAATTGCGAGCAGACAACCAAAATCAGTGCATAAAAAATGCCAGGCTGGCATTTATCATTTTATTTGTCACCCCATAAAATGATTCTAGTTCTCACTGAAAATAAGAACACTGTCATTTGTTCAGCATCAAGAGAACAACTGCTGCGCCAACAGTGCTTGGCTGCATCTGTCTTAGTGGGAACACCTACATTCTTTCTTCTGAGGTCTTATCCCTCAAACCATCAGTTCCAGAATGACTCTCTATCTGGATCTCAATCTATCTTAACAGCCCTGGTGGAAGTCTTTTTATATTAACCCAGGGTGACTTCACTGTCAGGTGATTTACCTGTAAATGTTCAATTAAGTTCTGTAAGGTCTCCTTACATTTGTAACCCAGCCTACAGAGAATGAAAAGGGTTATTTCTAGGTCTTTAAGATTATTTAGGCTTTATTTCCAGGGAACCAATCTTTCATATTATGCCTTTTGTCTAGGCTTCTATCAGAAAATAATCCATAATTGTTCTTGCTAAAGAACTCTGTTTCCTTTTACATAATGACTAAGCCAACAGTTTTGAAGAAATATAGACCTCCAGGGGCCACTGTTTCCCTAAAGCAACTTATTCATTCCAAACAAGAACTCCCTACAAGCAGGTCAGGTTGTTTATTCCTTTTATTTCAAAACATTTCTCAAATAACTAAACCAATAATGAACGCTTCCCTCTATTCTTATTTATGTCTCTGTGGGCAGCCAAATGTAATTATCTAGGGATGTTCCTTTCCCTTTTCCCACAGTCTACATTTTTATGTTTGCTTGCATGCATATGCAAGAAACATTGTACCATCATCCGAATTTTTGTAGGTGTGACACCCGGTCTTCCAATTCAATCAGTGTGTTTGCAGCTCTGCTCCACCCTCTACTCTTCCTCTCTGTTGTCATCTATCCTCTCTGCACCTCATTGGTTATCTCCTTGTAACCTTGCCTCCAAATCTTGTTTTGTTCTCAGATGCTTTGTAACTCTGTGTAGCTTACACTGTTGTAACCTTGTCCTATGTATTGAATTTTGTAATCTGTATTACATGTCTTAAGTTTTGAATTGTAAACTGACATGGAACCTTTGTAAAACAGCCCTGGCTCAAAGGTATTGTAATCCTAGACCTTAATAAACAAGTGTATAAACAAACTTTTTCCAAGAGCAGATTTTTTAAAATAAAACAGCCCTCGATTTTTAGAAAACACATATTGTGAAAATTAGCGGAGGTAGCACTATTTATAAAACTATTTATCATATATGCCCCCTAAGTGACTCAGAGCAATTTCAATAGGAGCCAAAGCAGTTACTTCCTGGAGCTGTTCATAAAGGAAGCTTTGTAGTGCAGGCAGAGAGGTTGAAAAGAAATAAAGGAGAATCCAGACAAAAGCAGAGCACAGCTTTAAATGAGATAATCCGGACCAAAGCACTGAAGTAATGTCAACTCTGAAGCACTCAGGGGAAGGACACAGACATCATATCCTGTCTGTCTCCTCTCTCTCTCTTTTTCTCTCTTTCTCTGTCTGTCTCTCTCTCCCTTCCTCCTAGTGATCCGTAAACTCCTGCAGGGCACTGCCCATGCAGCTGTAAAAAAAAAGTTACATCCATGCCTCCTTCTTACACCTGCCTACCTGAACAGCAAAACAACTACTTTCACTGGTAGAGCTGCTTCTTTTGCTCTCTCTCTGTGTTTTTTACCTTCCAGAATAACAAAAGAAACTGACTCGGCTACAGTGACTCCAGCAGCTCTGCGTCCCCATTAAATTCCCTGAATAACTAAAAAAAAGGCTACTCTGCAGGAATCAGGAATGGCAAGGAGAGGGAGAATGGAGATCTTTGTTTTACTTTAATAAATGAAAAAGAGGAGTCTGGAACATGGCATGGAGGGTTCACAGGTGGGACAGTTGAGAGAGGAAAGTAGCGAGTAGCATTGTCAATGAAGGGATAGCAGTTGGGAAAGGAGGGTTGGTGGGTGAGAAAGCTGGCTGAGGGGACAACGTGTAAGGAAACTGGAATGAATAAAGTTGGTCAGGTGAGAGGGGGCAAAGAAACTGAGAGAGGAAACAGAACTAACTCATAATCATTTATACTCCCATTACTTCACACATAGTTATTGCTATGCAGTCATAAAAATGAACCCACCAGTGCCTCGTGATGCTCATCTGTTCTGATGACTTAAATAATGCCAATAAAATCAGATATAGTGGACCCGTAATAAAGCTTATCCCTTGATTACCAAATAGACAATGGAAGTCTGAGAGAGACAGTTTTACAAGGATGAATTATTGATTGATTGATTGATTGATTTAGGTTTCGGAATTACAACCTTTGAGATAAACTGGCTTTTTTACAAAGGCTCCAAGTCAATAGAAGAACTGACAGAACAGCACAATTTACATCATAAGTTGAGAACATAACAATAGCTAAGTGTGTTGTATTGTCGCTAGTTCAGGAGAAAAATTGCAGGCGGACAACCAAAATCGGTGCAAAAAAAATGCCAAGCTGGCATTTATCATTTTATTTGTCACTCCATAAAATGATTCTAGTTCTCACAGAAAATAAGAAGACTGTCATTTGTTCAGCATCAAGAGAACAACTGCTGCGCCAACAGAGCTTGGCTGCTTCTGTCATAGTGGGAACACCTACACTCTTTCTTCTGAGATCTTATCCCTCAGACCATCAGTTCCAGAATGACTCTATCTGGATCTCAATCTATCTTAACACTCCTGGTGGCAGTCTTTTTATATTAACCCAGGGTGACATTTTCTGTCAGTTGATTTACGTGAAAATGTTCAATTTAGTTCTGTAAGGTCTCCTTACGCTTGTAACCCAGCCTATAGATAATGAAAAGGGTTATTTCTAAGCCTTTAAGATTGTTTAGGCTACATTTCCGGGGAACTAATCTTTCATATTATGCCTTTTGTCTAGGCTTCTATCAGAAAATAATCCATAACTGTTCTTGCTAAAGAACTCTATTTCCTTTTTCATAATGACTAAGCCAACAGTTTTGTAGAAATATAGACCTCTAGGGGCCACTGTTTCCCTATAGCAACTTATTCATTCCAAACAAGAACTGCCTACAAGCAGGTCAGGTTGTTTATTCCTTTTATTTCAAAACATTTCTTAATTACCTAAACCAATAATGAACGCTTCCTTCTATTCTTATTTATGTCTCTGTGGGCAGCCAAATGTAATTATCTTGGGATGTTCCTTTCCCTTTTCCCACAGTCTACACTTTTAAGTTTGCTTGCATGCATGTGCAAGAAACATAGTATCATCATCCGAGTTTTTGTAGGTGTGGCACCCTGTCTTCCAATTCAATCAGTGTATTTGCAGCTCTGCTGCCCCCTCTGCTCTTCCTCTCTGTTGTCCACTATCCTCTCGGCACCTCATTGGTTATCTCCTTGTAACCTTGCCTCCAAATCTTGTTTTGTTCTCAGATGCTTTGTAACTCTGTTTAGCTTACACTGTTGTAACCTTGTCCTTTGTATTGAATTTTGTAATCTGTATTACATGTCTTAAGTTTTGAATTGTAACCTGATACGGAACCATTGTAAAACAGCCCTGGCTCTAAGGTATTGTAATCCTAGACGTTAACAAACAAGTGTATAAACAAACTTTTTCCGAGAGCAGATTTTTTAAAATAAAACAGCCCTCGATTTTTAGAAAACATATATTGAGAACATTAGCTGAGGTAGCACTATGTATAAAACTATTTATCCTATATGCCCCCTAAATGACTCAGAGCAATTTCAATAGGAGCCAAAGCAGTTATTTCCTGGAGCTCATGTTCAAGGGGGCTTTGTAGTGCAGGCAGAGAGGCTGAAAAGAAATAAAGGAGAAGCCAGACACAAGCAGACCACAGCTTTAAATGAGATAATCCAGACCAAAGCATTGAAGTAAAGTCAACTCTGAAGCATTCAGGGGAAGGACACAGTCATCATATCCTGTCTGTCTCCTCTTTCTCTCTTTTTCTCTCTTTCTCTGTCTGTCTCTCTCTCCCTCCTAGTGATCCCAAAACTCCTGCTGGGCTCAGCCCATGCAGCTGTAAAAAAAAAGTTACATCCATGCCTCCTTCTTACACCTGCCTACCTGAATAACAAAATAACTACTTTCACAGGTAGAGCTGCTTCTTTTGCTCTCTCTCTCTCTCTGTTTTTACCTTCCTGAACATGAAAAGAAACTGACTCGGCTACAGCGACTCCAGCAGTTCTGTGTCTCCATTAAATTCCCTGAATAACCAAAAAAAAGGCCACTCAGCAGGAATCAGGAATGGCAAGGAAAGGGAGAATGGAGATCTTTGTTTTGCTTTAATGAATGAAAAAGAGGAGTCTGGAACATGGCATGGAGGGTTCACAGGTGGGACAGTTGACAGAGGGAAGTAGCGAGTGGCATTGGCAATGAAGGGATAGCAGTTGGGAAAGGAGGGTTGGTGGGTGAGAAAGCTGGCTGAGGGGAAAACGTGCAAGGAAACTGGAATGAATAAAGTTGGTCAGGTGATAGGGGGCAAGAAAGTGAGAGAGGAAACAGAACTAACTCATAATGTTTTATACTCCCATTACTTCACACATAGTTATTGCTATGTAGTCATAAAAATGAACCCACCAGTGCCTCGTGATGCTCATATGTTCTGATGGCTTGAATACCGCCAATAAAATCAATTATAGTGGACCTATAATAGAGCTTATCCCTTGATTATCACATAGACAATGGAAGTCAGAGAGAGATAGTTTTACATTGATGAATTATTGATTAATTGATTGATTGATTGATTTAGGTTTCAGAATTACAACCTTTGAGCCAAACTGGCTCTTTTACAAAGGCTCCAAGTCAGTAGAAGAACAGACAGAGCAGCACATTTTACATCATAAGTTGAGAACATAACAATAGCTAAATGTGTTGTAGGGTCGCTAGTTCAGGAGACAAATTCCAGGCAGACAACCAAAATCAGTGCATAAAAAATGCCAAGCTGGCATTTATCATTTTATTTGTCACTCCATAAAATGATTCTAGTTCTCACAGAAAATAAGAAGACTGTCATTTGTTCAGCATCAAGAGAACAACTGCTGCGCCAACAGTGCTTGGCTGCTTCTGTCATATTGGGAACACCTACACTCTTTCTTCTGAGGTCTTATCCCTCAGACCATCAGTTCCAGAATGACTCTATCTGGATCTCAGTCTATCTTAATACCCCTGGTGGTAGTCTTTTTATATTAACCCAGGGTGACATCACTGTCAAGTGATTTACTTATAAATGTTCAATTAAGTTATGTAAGGTCTCCTTACGCTTGTAACCCAGCCTACAGAGAATGAAAAGGGTTATTTCTAAGCCTTTTTGTTTAGGCTATATTTCAAGGGAACCAATCTTTCATATTATGCCTTTTGTCTAGGCTTCAATCAGAAAATAATCCATAATTGTTCTTGTTAAAGAACTCTGTTTCCTTTTACATAATGACTAAGCCAACAGTTTTGTAGAAATGTAGACCTCTAGGGGCCACTGTTTCCCTATAGCAACTTATTCATTCCAAACAAGAACACTCTACAAGCAGGTCAGGTTGTTTATTCCTTTTATTTCGAAACATTTTTTAAATACCTAAACCAATAATGAATGCTTCCCTCTATTCTTATTTATGTCTCTGAGGGCAGCCAAATTTAATTATGTAGGGATGTTCCTGTCCCTTTTCCCACAATCTACATTTTTATATTTGCTTGCATGCATATGCAAGAAACATAGTACCATCATCCGAGTTTTTGTAGGTGTGGCACCCTGTCTTCCATTTCAATCAGTGTGCTTGCAGCTCTGCTGCCCCCTCTACTCTTCCTCTTTGTTGTCCTCTATCCTCTCTGCAACTCATTGGTTATCTCCTTGTAACCTTGCCTCCAAATCTTGTTTTGTTCTCAGATGCTTTGTACTCTGTTTAGCTTGCACTGTTCTAACCTTGTCCTTTGTATTGAATTTTGTAATCTGTATTACATGTCTTATGTTTTGAATTGTAACCTGACTTGGAACGTTTGTAAAACAGTCCTGCTCAAAGGTATTGTAATCCTAGACCTTAATAAACAAGTCTATAAACAAACGTTCTGCAAGTGCAGATTTTTTTTAATAAAACAGCCCTCGATTATTAGAAAACACATATTGTGAAAATTAGTAGAGGTGGCACAATGTTTAAAGCAATTTATCCTATATGCCCCCAAATGACTCAGAGCAATTTCAATTGGAGCCAAAATAGTTTCTTCCTGGAGCTCTTGTTAAAGGGGGCTTTGTAGTGAAGGCAGAGAGGCTGATAAGAAGTAAAGGAGAAGCCAGACACAAACAGACCACAGCTTTAAATGAGATAATCCGGGACCAAAGCACTGAAGTTATATCAACTCTGAAGCACTCAGGGGAAGGACACAGTCATCATATCCTGTCAGTCATAGAAACATAGAATTTGATGGCAGATTAGGACCGCTTGGCCCACCCAGTCTGCCCATTTCCCTACCTACTGGACAAGCTCAAGATCCTAGTTAACCAGCAGCCTACTTCTTCTTACCCCCACCCCCCAGAATTGCCCGATGACTGTCCCATGCATGCTTGAATTCCACCACTGGTTTTGACTTCACAACCTCCTCCGGAAGGCCGTTCCATGCATCCACAACCCTCTCTGTGAAAAAATACTTCCTTAAATTTCCTCTGAGCCGCCCCCACTCTATCTTCAAATTGTGCCCTCTTGTTCTTGCACACCTCTTTTTTTGAAAGATGCTATCCTCTTGGACTTTGTTGATTCCCTTGAGGTACTTGAAAGTTTCTATCATGTCCCCCCTCTCCCTCCTTTCCTCGAAGCTATACATATTAAGCTCCTTTAGTCTCTCTTCATATGTCTTCCGGTGCAGACCCTGCACCATTTTAGTGCCCTCTATGGACAGCTTCCATCCTGTCTATGTCTTTGCGGAGATTGGTTCTCCAGAACTGCACACAGTACTCCAGATGGGGTCTCACCAGCTGTCTGTACAGAGGGATGATAACTTCCTGTTTTCTACTTGTGATGCCTCTCCCTATGCCTCCCAGTATCCCCACAGACCTCCCTGCTGCCCTTTCACATTGCTTGTCCACCTTTAGGTCATCTGATATGACTACCAACAGGTCCCTTTCCATTTTTGTTGTTGTTAGTATCTCACCCCCCATTGTGTACTCTTCCCCTGGGTTTTTGTTTCCCAGATGTATTACCTTGCACTTCTTAGCACTGAATCGATGCTGCCATACATTTGACCATTCCTCTAACCTTGCCAAGTCCCTTCTTATCCTTTCCACCCCACCCTGTGCATCAACTTCTGTTACAGATCTTAGTGTCATCTGCAAAGAGACATACTTTTCCTTATAGTCCTTCTGCAATGTCGCTTATAAAGACATTGAAGTGGACCGGTCCAAATAGTGAATCCTGCAGTACCCTACTAGTAACCCTCCTTTCTTCTGAGTGGACTTTACTTACTATTACTCTCTGTGTCCTATTCTCCAGCCAAATCTATAGCCAGGCTGTCATCTTGAGACACACTCCCAGGCTGGCTAACTTGTATATTAATCTTTTGTGTGGGACTCTTTCAAATGCCTTGCCAAAGTCTAGGTAGGCCAGGTCCACAGCTCCTCCCTGATCTACTACTTTGTTTACTCAGTCAAAGAAATCTATCAGATTTGTCTGGGATGACCTTCCCGCTGTGAATCCATGCTGCCTAGGGTCCTGTGCCCCTCTGGCCTCTAGATACTCTACAATTCTTTCCTTCAGAAGTGATTCCATCATTTTCCCTGTCACTGAGGTTAAACTAACAGGTCTGTAGTTTCCTGCTTCTGCCTTGCTCCCACTTTTGTGAAGGAGAATCACATCTGCCCTCCTCCAGTCCTCGGGTACCACCCCATCCTCCCATGATTTGTTAAAAAGGGTAGTCAGTGGTGTCACTAGTTCTACCCTTAGCTTTTTTCGAATTCTGGGATGAATCCCATCAGGCCCCATTGCTTTGTCCACCTTCAGTTTTAAGAGTTCTTTCAGAACCCTTTCTTCTGTAAATGGGCTGGTATCAACTTTTGTATACAGAGTGATACTACTGTTTGTTTTATGTACCTCCCCCACTTCATTTGTAAATACTGAGCTCCCTCCCTCCTAGTGATCCCAAAACACCTGCAGGGCTCTGCCCATGTAGCTGTAGAAAAAAGTTACAACCATGCCTCCTTCTTACACCTGCCTACCTGAAGAACTAAACAACTGCTTTCACTGGTAGAGCTGCTTCTTTTGCTCTCTCTCTCTCTCTCTCTGTTTTTCACCTTCAAGAATAACATATGAAACTGACTCGGCTACAGCGACTCCAGCAGCTCTGTGTCCCCATTAAATTTCCTGAATAACCAAAAAGAGGCTACTCAGCAGGAATATGGAACGGCAAGGAGAGGGAGACTGGAGATCTTTTGTTTATTTTAATGAATGAAAAAGAGGAGTCTGGAACATGGCATGGAGGGTTCGCAGGTGGAACAGTTGACAGAGGGAAGTAGCGAGTGGCATTGGCAATGAAGTGATTACTGTTGGTAAAGGAGGGTTGGTGGGTGAGAAGCTGGCTGAGGGGAAAAGTACAAGGAATCTGGAATGAATAAAGTTGGTCAGGTGAGAGGGGGCAAAGAAAGTGAGAGAGGAAACAGAACTAACTCATAATCTTTTATACTCCCATTACTTCACACATAGCTATTGTTATGCAGTCATAAAAATGAACCCACCAGTGCCTCATGATGCTCATATGTTCTGATGACTTGAATACCGCCAATAAAATCAATTATAGTTGACTTATAATAGAGCTTATCCCTTGATTATCACATAAACAATGGAAGTCAGAGAGAGATAGTTTTAGAAGGATTAATTATTGATTGATTGATTGATTGATTGATTTAGTTTTCGGAATTACAACCTTTGAGCCAAACTGGCTCTTTTACAAAATCTCCAAGTCAGTAGAAGAACAGACAGAACAGCACAATTTACATCATAAGTTGAGAACATAACAATAGCTAAGTGTGTTGTAGGGTCGCTAGTTTAGGAGACAAATTGCAGGCAGACAACCAAAATCAGTGCATAAAAAATGCCAGGCTGGCATTTATCATTTTATTTGTCACTCCATAAAAATATTCTAGTTCTCACAGAAAATAAGAAGAATGTCATTTTTTCAGCATCAAGAGAACAACTGCTGCGCCAACAGTGCTTGGCTGCTTCTGTCATATTGGGAACACCTACACTCTTTCTTCTGAGGTCTTATCCCTCAGACCATCAGTTCCAGAATGTCTCTATCTGGATCTCAGTCTATCTTAACACCCCTGGTGGTAGTCTTTTTATATTAACCCAGGGTGACATCACTGTCAAGTGATTTACCTATAAATGTTCAATTAAGTTCTGTAAGGTCTCCTTACGCTTGTAACCCAGCCTATAGAGAATGAAAAGGGTTATTTCTAAGCCTTTTTGTTTAGGCTATATTTTCAGGGAACCAGTCTTTCATATTATTCCTTTTGTCTAGGCTTCTATCAGAAAATAATCCATAATTGTTCTTGTTAAAGAACTCTGTTTCCTTTTACATAATGACTAAGCAAACAGTTTTGTAGAAATATAGACCTCTAGGGGCCACTGTTTCCCTACAGCAACTTATTCATTCCAAACAAGAACTCCCTACAAGCAGGTCAGGTTGTTTATTCCTTTTATTGCAAAACATTTTTAAATACCTAAACCAGTAATGAACGCTTCCCTCTACTCTTATTTATGTCTCTGAGGGCAGCCAAATGTAATTATCTAGGGATGTTCCTGTCCCTTTTCCCACAATCTACATTTTTATGTTTGCTTGCATGCATATGCAAGAAACACAGTACCATCATCCGAGTTTTTGTAGGTGTGGCACCCTGCCTTCCAATTCAATCAGTGTGTTTGCAGCTCTGCTGCCCCCTCTACTCTTCCTCTCTGTTGTCCTCTATCCTCGCTGCAGCTCATTGGTTATCTCCTTCTAACCTTGCCTCCAAATCTTGTTTTGTTCTCAGTTGCTTTGTAACTCTGTTTAGCTTACACTGCTGTAACCTTGTCCTATGTATTGAATTTTGTAATCTGTATTACATTTCTTATGTTTTGAATTGTAACCTGACTTGGAACCTTTGTAAAACAGCCCTGGCTCAAAGGTATTGTAATCCTAGGCCTTAATAAACAAGTCTATAAACAAACGTTTTGCAAGAGCAGATTTTTTTTTAATAAAACAGCCCTCGATATTTAGAAAACACATATTGTGAAAATTAGTTGAGGTAGCACTATGTTTAAAGCTATTTATCCTATTTGCCCCCCAAATGACTCAGAGCAATTTCAATTGGAGCCAAAACAGTTACTTCCTGGAGCTCTTGTTAAAGGGGACTTTGTAGTGCAGGCAGCGAGGCTGATAAGAAGTTACGGAGAAGCCAGACACAAACAGACCACAGCTTTAAATGAGATTATCTGGACCAAAGCATTGAAGTTATGTCAGCTCTGAAGCACTCAGGGGAAGGACACAGTCATCATATCCTGTCAGTCATAGAAACATAGAATTCGATGGCAGATTAGGACCGCTTGGCCCACCCAGTCTGCTCATTTCCCTACCTACTGGACAAGCCTCCAGATCCTAGTTAACCAGCAGCCTACTTCTTCTTCCCCCTCCCCCCAGAATTGCCCTATGACTGTCCCATGCATGCTTGAATTCCACCACTGGTTTTGACATCACAACCTCATCCGCAAGGCTGTTCCATGCATCCACAACCCTCTCTGTGAAAAAATACTTACTTAAATTACCTCTGAGCCGCCCCCTCCATCTTCAAATTGTCCACTCTTGTTCTTGCACATCTCTTTTTTTGAAAGATGCTACCCTCTTGGACTTTGTTGATTCCCTTGAGGTACTTGAAAGTTTCCATCATGTCCCCCCTCTCCCTTCTTTCCTCTAGGCTATACATATTAAGCTCCTCTAGTCTCTCTTCATATGTCTTCCGGTGCAGACCCTGCACCATTTTAGTTGCCCTCCTCTGGACAGCTTCTATCCTGTCTATGTCTTTGCAGAGATTGGTTCTCCAGAACTGCACACAGTACTCCAGATGGGGTCTCGCCAGCTGTCTGTACAGAGGGATAATAACTTCCTGTTTTTTACTGGTGATGCCTGTCCCTATGCATCCCAGTATCCCCCCAGCCCTCCTTGCTGCCCTCTCACATTGCTTACCCACCTTTAGGTCATCTGATATGACTTCCCCCAGGTCCCTTTCCATTTTTGTTGTTGTTAGTATCTCACCCCCCATTGTGTACTCTTACCATGGGTTTTTGTTTCCCAGGTGCATTACCTTGCACTTCTTAGCATTGAATCTAAGCTGCCATACATTTGACCATTCCTCTAACCTTGCCAAGTCCCTTCTTATCCTTTCCACCCCACCATGTGCATCAACTCTGTTGCAGATCTTATTGTCATCTGCAAAGAGACATACTTTTCCTTCCAGTCCTTCCGCAATGTCGCCTACAAAGACATTGAAGTGGACCGGTCCAAATACTGAACCCTGCGGTACCCCACTAGTATCCCTCCTTTCTTCTGAGTGGACTTTATTTACTATTACTCTCTGTGTCCTATTCTCCAGCCAATTCTTTACCCAGGCTGTCATCTTGAGACCCACTCCCAGGCTGGCTAACTTGTATATTAATATTTTGTGTGGGACTCTGTCAAATGCCTTGCCAAAGTCTAGGTAGGCCATGTCCACAGCCCCTCCCTGATCTACTACTTTGGTCACTCAGTCAAATAAATCAATCAGATTTGTCTGGCATGACCTTTCCACTGTGAATCCATGCTGACTCAGTCCTGTGCCCCTCTGGCCTCTAGATACTCGACAATTCTTTCCTTCAGAAGTGATTCCATCATTTTCCCTATCACTGAGGTTAAACTAACAGGTCTGTAGTTTCCCTCTTCTGCCTTGCTCCCACTTTTGTGAAGGAGAATCACATCTGCCCTCCTCCAGTCCTCGGGTACTACCCCATCCTCCCATGATTTGTTAAAAAGGGTAGTCAGTGGTGTCACTAGTTCTACCCTTAGCTCTTTTAGAATTCTGGGATGAATCCCATGAGGCCCCATTGCTTTGTCCACCTTCAGTTTTAAGAGTTCTTTCAGAACCCTTTCTTCTGTAAATGGGCTGGTATCAACTTTTGTATACAGAGTGATACTACTGTTTGTTTTATGTACCTCCCCCACTTCATTTGTAAATACTGAGCTCCCTCCCTCCTAGTGATCCCAAAAGACCTGCAGGGCTCTGCCCATGCAGCTGTAAAAAAAAGTTAAAACCATGCCTCCTTCTTACACCTGCCAACCTGAATAGCAAAACAGCTGCTTTCACTGGTAGAGTTGCTTCTTTTGCTCTCTCTCTCTCTGTTTTTCACCTTCAAGAATAACAAATGAAACGGACTCGGCTACAGCGACTCCAGCAGCTCTGTGTCCCCATTAAATTTCCTGAATAACCAAAAAGAGGCTACTCAGCAGGAATATGGAACTGCAAGGAGAGGGAGAATGGAGATCTTTTGTTTACTTTAATGAATGAAAAAGAGGAGTCTGGAACATGGCATGGAGGGTTCGCAGGTGGAACAGTTGACAGAGGGAAGTAGCGAGTGGCATTGGCAATGAAGGGATTACTGTTTGTAAAGGAGGGTTGGTGGGTGAGAAGCTGGCTGAGGGGAAAAGTACAAGGAATCTGGAATGAATAAAGTTGGTCAGGTGAGAGGGGGCAAAGAAAGTGAGAGAGGAAACAGAACTAACTCATAATCTTTTATACTCCCATTACTTCACACATAGCTATTGTTATGCAGTCATAAAAATGAACCCACCAGTGCCTCGTGATGCTCATATGTTCTGATGACTTGAATACCGCCAATAAAATCAATTATAGTGGACCTATAATAGAGCTTATCCCTTGATTATCACATAAACAATGGAAGTCAGAGAGAGATAGTTTTACAAGGATGAATTATTGATTGATTGATTGATTGATTGATTTAGGTTTCGGAATTACAACCTTTGAGCCAAACTGGCTCTTTTACAAAATCTCCAAGTCAGTAGAAGAACAGACAGAACAGCACAATTTACATCACAAGTTGAGAACATAACAATATCTAAGTGTGTTGTAGGTCGTTGCACAGGTGATGATGACAAACCCAGAAATGCAGTTATTTTGCCAGATTTGCCAGCCGGGGTTGATGTACCACTTCCACTAGATATACTGCATTCACCACCACCACCACCAAAACTGCTACTCTAACCAGCACTAGACAACATTTCAAAGTCATTATGGTCCTCCACCTCATCATGCCTGTAGTAATCCTTTGCTCTTATTACCTCAGTACTGCACACGTTTAATTTACTACTGGACTTGTCAGTCATGGAAGGGGATAACATGCTCGTTATGGTTGCCAGTGATGAGGGTGAATGCCCCACTGTGGTATTAGCTGCCAGCTTGTGCTGGGTCAGCAGTGCCAATTGCCTATTCTTAAGATGCGTATGCTGTCCTCCTGTGCCCAGATGGCTCCCCTTTTTACCTCAACTCACACGCACATGGCAAACCTGGGTTGCATCTTGAACAAAAAAAATCCCAAACAAGGGATTGTGATGCTCTGCTTTTAACAAGTCTATGATGTGGTTTATTTAAGTCCGTTATTTTAAGCACTGAAGTGGGGGGGGGCACATGATGTTTCTGGCACTGCACACCTGGACTGCAACTGACCACCATGACTACCTATCATATGTATTACTGGGTCATCATCATCAACTAAAACTGGTAAATCATAAGTTTTTACAATGGGGGAGGGATTGCTGCAAACAGACTCAGACACAGCCACTTTGAATTTCTTTTTCTCTGGTTCCCAACTGGGGTCAATTACATCATCATCAAATTCATCAACGGCACACACATCCACATCTGCTTGGATGCTAGCATGTGGACTGCATGTTGCAACAAGAGCAACATCATCATCATCATCATCATCACATTCATCATCAGCATCTACACCACCATCACCTGATATTTTTTCACCACACTGTGAATCACTACATGGAAAATGCGTGACATTAAACGCCATGGTGGGCGGAATATCACATTGTATGCTATTGTTGACATGATTATCAGAATCCTCAGGTTCATTTACTGGGATGTTACTGGGAAGTATGACCTCATCTATGCTGCCACTCACTCGCACTGCTTCACACTCAATATTTTTGGATATGGTACACTGGTCGGAATTTGAAATTGATGCAGCAATACTAATACTACCACCAACTCTAACACCAGTAACACTAACACCACTGGCTGGGAAAATATCATCTCCTCCAACTATGAGTGAAGCTACTGATTATGCTGTAAAAAACATTGCAGGAGAAATACTTTTCCTCACATCAGCAATTCACTTCTGCGTCTGCGTACTACCATGCCCATAGACTTTCTTACTGCCAGCATTGCCAAGGTGAGAACCAGCTTTGCTTGCACATCTCTTTGCAGGCATTTTGGGGGATCAACCACAATATTATAACCAAATTTAGATTTTGATATGTTCACTCTCTGGCTGGGGGGATGCTGGATGTGAAGCCAAAAAAACAACTGTAGCTTCAGCAACAGATAAGAGACTAGTCTGTCATGCAATGAAAACAACTTCAGTAACCAGTGGTGCTGAAGAGGTCATAAAAACAATACAATCTAGTAAAAAATTCCTTTTGCCGGTGGGGGTGGGGGAAGCACTGACTGCAGATTTTAATGGCAGTACAAGTAGCAAAACAAAGAACAGATACCATGATCGCAGTACAAAATCAGGCAGCTGCAGTGAATAGCAGGTTCACACTGCTGCGCCTGCAATTACATTAACCTGTGGCACAATAAAAGGTGAATTAATTGATGTCACTTAACACCGCACACACACTCACACTCACACACACACACACACACAGAGAACAGTTTATCTACAATGGTGAACGAGTAATGCATAGCAAATTGAAAAGTTCAGTAATATGCCACGTACTGTAATATAAACAACCTGAAATTATGATCTGCTGCACCAGATCCACACAACACACAATCAGCAAGAAAATGTCAACAATTACTGACAATATTACTGTGCGTACATTAACACAGTCAGTTAAGTAACAAAAATATAACCAAAAATCACTATTTCTCCAACTTAAATCTACCTACACCCCTTCCCCAAAGCACACTTTCACTGTCTTTCACTACACACACACTCAATGTTGTACATTAACATTCAAAATCCACACAAAAACAAAAATGCTTGATGATATGAACACAGGAGGTTTTCCTACAATCAATGAACTAAAGTTTGAGCCCCCCCAAAAAATGCAAAAATGCTTTTTTAACAGCTTTTAGAAGGTTTGAATCACAGACAGCTCTCAGAGCACACTGTCTCCTACTCCTCCCTACATACACTACCACGAACTGAGGCTGTGCCGATCAATATAGAGCCCATGTGACCTGAAATCCCATGAATTACTGCAAAATTCACCTTCGGAGCTTAAAAACAAGGCAAAGTGAGGCGAAGTACATTGTTCTCGATGCACTTCACCTTAAAATTTGGTGAAATAGTGGTCTAGGAAAGCAGAGTAATATGAAGTCATTGTTTTCAATGGATTACACGTTACTCATCATAATGTGAAGTACCCCGCTGCTTGTTGCGGAGCACTCCGCGAATCCGCCTTTACTCTGCAAATCACTTCACGGAACGGATTGAGCTGACTTCACCCACCACTAGTGAGGACTCAGGGTGAGAGGGGTAAGAAGGTGAGGGGTAAGGGTTGGAAGTCTAGGGCAGAGGATGGAACTTCTATTATTGTGCACAGCAGTTGCACTCTTGGGATTCTACCAGGAGGTGATGGAGTTCTTTTTTGAATTGCCTGAGTTTCTTAAGGTGAAAAATGGAGGGGGGGTAGGTAGTTCATCCAGAGAGAGCCTTGATAGGAGAGGGACTTCTGGGCAAAGGAGGTTTGTTTGTAAGGCACACACAGTAACCCTCTAGCACAGCTTTGGGTTGTTAAGTGTTGGGGTTACACTGGAAAAGCTTTGAAGTTGATTCTGGGACCAGTCCTAGGAGGGCTTTTTTTTCTTATGATACATGCCTGGTAATGGGACCTTAGCGGTAATGGGGAGCCAGCCAGTTGTGGAGTAGAGACTGCAAGAGTGGGAATACCAGTTAGCGCCTGGAGTAAGTAGGCAGGCTTTGTTGAGCAGGAGTTTAACCCTTCTGAGAGCAGTTTCAGTGGCCGCACTATAGACAGTTAGTCCATAGTCAACAATGGACAATATTGGGCTTTTGGTGACAAGACTGAGGGCATCAGTGGTCATAACATTTCTGTGTCACTAAAGAAGTCCGACATGGTCAGTATGGGTGTTGAAAGAAAGGGTGTTGTCTAGGAATAATTCCAGGTATTTAAAGGTAGTAACCTGTTTTATTACATCGCTTTTGTCACTTAGTATGGTAAGTGGGCCACCCTGCTTTTTTGAGCTTTGTAGGGTAAAGTGAATTGCTTTTGTTTTTCTGTAGTTCAAGAAGAGTTTGCTGAGAGTAAACCATGACTCCAGTTTGGTTAAGCTACTTTGAAAAGTAGCTGTTATTTTGTGGAGTTGTATTCCTGGTAAGGAGATCACTGCCTCATCTGCATAAAGCAGCATCTTAGCAGGGCATGCGCTTGGCAGGGAATCGATAGAGGCTGAATAGTAACAGCCCTAAAATTGATGCTTGTGGAACAACCAAAGTAACATTCCAAGGTTCAGATACACCTTTTATCCTAACATACTGGGACCTGTGTAAGAGGTAGATTGAGAACCAGGACAATGTATTGGTGGAGAGGCCAAGGGCTGAGAGGCTGTTGAGCAGGATGTGATGATTGAAAGTGTCAAACACTTTGGTTAGGTCATTTATATACATCTGCTACATTCACATTATATGCCAAAGCACCTTACAAGCAATGGTGGACTGGTAGTGAATTGACCGAACATGTAGTGGAAATCATTTTGCACATCAACACCTACACACAGCCTTGGACAACTGTATGAACCAATTTTATGGAAGGGGAATGTTGGGCAGCACACTGAGGAAAATCCCCAGCTCTTGTGGAAAGTGCCTTGGGTTCTTTAACTTCCACCTAGACACCTACTAAAACAGTACCATATATGAGTAGAAGTGACATTGGTTCAACTTCTCATCTGAAGGATGGTGCACCCCTATAGACAGCATGCCTCTAGTTGCTGCACTCAGGTGCCAGCATTGATGGTATGAGCCTAATCCTGGTGTGGGACTGAAACCCACAACCTACAGGCCCAGAGTCACACTGACATACTAAAACCCAGTTCAAACATAATACCCCTTTTCTCCCCAAGAAGAACTACCCTTTATTCTATTCAACATTAAACTATATATTTTACAAATCTAATTCTGCCTCCACTGGGGGAAATAAAGGTCAAATTCTGCCAATTCAAGATGTAGAGCAACTGTGCTGGAAAAATTACTCTAGAGACATGGATATGGTGTAGTTATCCACACTTCTGACACTGTTCCTTTCTCTTTAAGGCTTGCCAGACTGTCTTCAAGCTAGCTTCTTCCACTCACCTGGGTGGTAACTCCCTCGGCACCACCATGTGATGTCAGATCTTCCTTTCTGCTTCAGGAATAAGGTTCCCTCTTTACCACTGACTGCACTGAGTAGGCCGTTTGCCTAAAACTTAGCAAACTTTGTATAAATTTGTCATCTTCAGGTGCTTTATTGTTCTCCACCATAATGATGCGAAGTCAGCTCTGAGAATCAAGATGTGACTGCAGGCAGAATATGTCTCAGAAAGACCTACACACCTCATGCATCATGGCTCCCACCACCAAATGCCTCAACCTACTCTGGCTTGGCTGGGTCTGGCTTGGCCTGTTCCGGCCTCTCTACCCGACCAGATGGAGCCACCACCCAAACAGCTGGCAGTGGGCCTCCCCCAAGGATGCCCATACCACTTCTTGGTTTCCTTGGTGGCTGTCAGTCACTGTGACTCCCGACAAACCCAGTAGAGCCAGTGGGGACTCTGGCAGTTGACTACTTTTCAATGAATCCTTGGAGTCAAAGGGCTCATTCCTACACTCCCATCTGTCAGATGCCAAGACAGGAGAAGATTTGTTGATAGAGCAGGGTCCCACCTTTTTAACAGGCCTTTACATGGCTGATCTTGGAATCAATGGGTCTTCAGATGAAGCTTGTCCAGAAATGGGCTGAGTACCCGCTGAATGAGATTCTCAACCAGGGTGACTCCTTAGGAGGGCTTTGCCATTCACTGAAGTCATTCTTGGCCCTGCTCTGGAGCTTTGTCAGCACCCTGCTTCCTGCCCTGCACCACCCACTTGGATGGCCTGCAAGTATAAGGTTCCTAACGGTTCCCTATTGAGTTTCACTGAATACCCCTCACCCAAGGATCTGTTGGCTGCCTTAGTCTTTTGGTGCTCAGGCAATATCAGGGACATTGATAAGCCTCCCATTAAAGAATCCAAGAAATTTGATCATTTGTCCAAAAAGGTCCACGAGGTCTCATCTCTCGGCTTTCGGTAGGTGAGTTTGTCCCTTTTGATGACCCACTTTGCTCATGCCCTTTAGGCATGCATGATGAGCTGCTTCCCCAGCTCATGACTGACTTACAGACTATTGTCAATCAGGTCTGGAGCTGGGCTAAGCAGTGGCTAAGCAGGAGCTCCAGACAGCCATGGACATCAGTGACTCTTGCACCTGGTCTGTGGCTGCCACAGCCCCAATATGCTACAAGACTTGGCTGAGGATCTTGACCTTTATTGTAGATACTCAGCACAAGTTGGTGGATGTCCCCTTCTTGGGCACTGACCAGTTCAGGGCAGGAGTTGAAGGATACCTTACTCGCATTGAGAAGTCCAGTGCCACCCTTGACTCAGTGACTTCTGCCCTGAGGAATCTCAAGGGCTATAAGCCACAACAGACAAAGTCCTTTCAGCCAGTCTCTGCCCCATGGTCAAGTTGTCCCTGCCCCCAGCTGGACAGGAGGCCCTGGCTAGGCATCCCTGATTAAAGTCTGTCATTTTGGTCATCCAAAAGCCAGGTGGTTAAAGACCCGCTGCTTTCTCAGCCAGTCCCTCCTCCACTTCCAAGCCTGCTCAGTGATGGGCTGGGAGGTGCCCTCCCGAGGCTCATTCTGCTTCCCTGGGGTCCTCCTGTAGGGGGCTAGCTCTGTCACTTCCTTTCTATATGGTCCACTGTCACCATGGACAGGTAGGTCCTCAAGGAGGTCAGTGAGGGTTTGCCTCTGGAGTTCTAGGCTTACCACCTTACCACACCAGTGCCCCATGTGAGGACATGATGTCCACCAACATGCTGTCAGCCCTTCATGAAGACATCAGCCATCTCCTCCAAAAGGAGGTAATGATTCCAGTCCTGGACCCTCCAGTGAAACCAGGGTTTGTCTCCAGGTATTTTCTGGTGCCAAAAATGGATGGGGGTCTGACACCCCATCTTAGACCTGCACCACCTGAAGAAGTCTCCCTGGTCATGTACCTTCAGGATGGTCACTCTGTCTTAGATCATTCCATCTCTGGAATGGACATGTGGTTCTGCTTTCTGGATCTTCAGGACACATTCTTTCACATGCCAATATGTCTGTCTTACCACCATTTCCTTTGGTTCTGAGCAAAGGGAATTCTTTACGAGTTCCAAGCCATGTCCTTCAGTCACTCCTCAGCTCCCAGAGTCTTCATCAAATGCATTGCAGTGGTAGGAGCCTTTCTGAGACACTGAGAGGTTCATGTGTACCCCTACCTGGATGAGTGGCTTATAGTGGATCCCTCCAGGTAGGAGATGGAGCAGTCCAGGGGCCTGGCCCTCCAGACCGGCTCATCCCTTGGCCTCCTGATGAATGAGGCCAAGTTGGAACTCATGCCTTTGCAGGTGATTCTCTTCTTCAGAGTGGAGTCCAACTCTTACAGAGTCAGGGTTTGGTTTCCATCGGACCAGGTGAAGAATCTTTCCTCCTTTGCCTGATCATTTCAGGTTGAGCAGTTATGCCCTGCTCAGGACATCCTGTACCTCCAGAGATACATGGCAGCATGCACCAGCACTGTCCATTGGGCCTGGTGGAGAATGCAATCTCTGAAACTGGAGCTTGCCCACCAAGGTTCTCAGCTCAAGGGCCGCTTTAACTAGCAGGTCACTGTGACCCAGCCAATGTGGGACACCCTCCAGTGGTGGTTAGTCCCAGATCATCTGCAGGAAGGGATTGTGTTTGTCCACCCAGAGTCGATGGTCATCATTATGACCGATGCCTTCCTGATAGACTGGGGTGCCCACCTGGGGGACCACAGAGTCCACAGGCTGTGGACCCCTGAGGAGTCCCATTGCCATATCAACCTGATGGAGCTTCAGGCAGTCTGCTGGTGCTGACAGCCTTTGCTCCACACATTCAGGGTCAGTTCGTTCATGTCCAGATGGACAACACGACAACCATGTACTGTTTTGTCCAGGTTTGGTTCTCTTTCCTGGGCATGGCTCTCCAAGCTTTCTCTGTGTACATGAGATCCAGTTTTCTGGCTGTCGTGACCTTTGGGAGAAGTAGACATAGCCAATAGCTGATATATGTTTGGGTATATCTGCACAGGAGTAGCTATATAGAGGGCTGATAGTTGTAATTTCTGAGCCTATTTTATCTCCTGCCTCTATAATGTCCTGATCTTGTTGACTGATTAGAAATATTTTACCCTTGTGTGAGTATACATCATACTCATTCAAATTCCCTTGGTTTTCATGCTTATGTGACTATGAGGAAGGACAGTGGTCCTTTCCTGTATGTGCAAATATTCTAATTACCACACAGTGTATGTTATTATTGCCATGCCTCAGGCAATTATACATTTTGCATGTCCCAGCACCATCAGGCTCTGAGACTAGTTTACACCATCCTGTTATTTTGTGAAATGGAATAGAACAATTAGGGTCTATACGTCAATACATGTTTATGTGCCTCTATGGTTAGCTTTAGTGTTCCCAAGTGTCCAATATAGCAGCAATCATAAACACCTCTGTCTGTTGTTTGACAATCAGTTTATCTATTTTCTAAAATTCCAAGATGAGTAGTCATATCCATGTCTAAGCAATGAATTTTTATTAAAGCAGATTTTCACTGACAGCAATTCATGCAAAATGAATTAACAAGCAACAAATCACGATGGGGAATAGAAGTGCATTCCCTTACTATAGAGGCAGAAATAAACATACAGAAAAACAAATCTTACAAGCAACCCTGTTCCTATAAAGCATGCAGTTCCTTACCACCATCAGACCAAAACCAGATCTCAAGACTTCTAACTTGTATGTCTTCAAGGTAACCTACTGTATTTAGGAAAAATTAAGCCTGTGTTTTTTTAACTCAGCACTGTAAGTGCTCTGACTGCAGGTCAAAGTTTTTTGTTTTCAGCACAGCAAGTGTGCCATCTGCAATTCAGTGTTTTTATGTCATAACAAACTGAGAATTCAAGACTTGGCTCATGGTTGATGCTTTTAATTATTAGGACAGAGGGCGGAGCCTACAGCCACTTTGCGAGAGCCCTGTAACTCTAAAAATGGCTGATCATGGAACCCCTTATGTTGGACTTTTGGAAGTATCCTTCTGAAAGCTCAATGGAGCTTAAACCTCTCCACCATGATCGGGACACTGCAGAATAACAGACGCACTATTTCAGCTATTACTTCTACAGTCAAGTGTGTGAACTGTGCATGCACGACTCATGTGCATGCACAGTTCTGCCGGTACTGCCATGTTGCAAACGGCAAAATGCCATTCACTGTTTTCTGTGCTCTCTTCCCCAAGTTATGCCAGACATCAGGGTGCCCAATGCCAATGTCAGCATCCTGTACAACCCCCCCAATTCATATGGCACACTGAGAGCCCACCCCAGTGTGCAAAATCTTGTTTTTCATCTGTAAATTAGAAACCGGTCCCTTGTTGTTGTTTTTTTCCCCTGTAAAATTGAAAATGGTCCCTCATCATTGCTGCAGTCCCCCTTCCCCTTCCCACTGACCACCCACCTCCCCACACACACACCCTTACCCCATACTTACCTCTGGAGGTCAGTGCTGTCATCTTCTCTGGATTGGGACATGTCTGTGCTCTTCAAAAGCCCAACCATAAACTGAAGAATTAAAGGTAAGTGTGCTGTACAGCCATTCAATGGGGGTTTCAACTTATGCTGATATCTCAGCCATTTCTTGGAATTTTTGCCCCAGATTTTCAGCATGGGGTTCTTTGGACCCCACCTCATGAAAACTGTCACTGTCATTTTGTTACTAGGTCCTGAAAGGTGATTTCATGATCACTATGTGGATTTACCTTTCCAGACTGATGCACAAAATGACAATGCCACTGTTCATGTGGGGTCCCAAAAAGCCCATGTTGCAAATCTGGTGAACAAATTCCAAAAAATTACTGCATTATGAGCATGCATTGCATAGTTCCTATGCACTCTCCTAACATCACTAATTGTTAGGGCTGTGGGTAGAGCCAACAGCCCTTCTGTCATCGATCAGACTGTTGCTCTAAAATGGCTTTTCATGGAACTACCTTTTTAGACATTTGGATGCATTCATTCACAGCTACAGAGTAGTGCACACCCTCTTTGATTTTTGTTATTTGCTGCTCTATGTTAAAGATATTGTGCCTCAAAACTTCTCAGGATATAAACAAAAAAAGACAAATTTTTAAACTGCTGTTTCTATCATCTGTCTAGCTCAGTCTAATAGATGTATTCTATTTCTTTCAGCAACCTGGGGTTAACTCATTATATGATGTCTGTAGTCTACAGTGTCAGAATACAGACGGTTAACCTGCAATCTGTGAACTATTTCATTACTATGGGCAAACATACTAACTGCAGGGTGGGGGTGTATCCCCATCACTTTTTTTGGCCTGAAGGATCTTGCCCTTTAAACAAACAAATAAAAAACTAAGCATAAACTAATGTGACAGAGTTAATTAAGTTCAGCTGCTCAGGCACACATAGAACAAAAGAGGTGCTTCATGCTTCTCTGCTGTTTCTGGAGTCAGAAGTGTCAAGTGGAAAGTGCTTTTAAGTGTGTGTGTGTGTGTGTACAATTCTGCTTTGGATGGGCCATGTGATGCAGACTGCTTATCTCTTATCTAGGATTTATGATTTGAGGCTCTGTTTGAGTGAGCATTCCCTCCCACACAGCAGAAGGTCAGTGTAAAACTAAACTAAAAGGAAAAAAACAGATTTACTGAGAGTGATCGAGTACATAAATGTACTCCATTTGTAGTAGGGAGGTTGGTTATAGCATGGATCTGGAATCTGTGTCCTGGAGTTTAATGTTTGTTTACAATTTATAAATGTAATTCAATAAATATATATTTTTTCCTTTTGGTAACCAGGTGAGGCCAAATAGGTATAGGTGTTTGTTTCTAGGGATAACCCAGGAACACTGGAGAGATTAAATGACTTAATCAGAACCACACAGTATGGAAATGGAGGGTGGGGGAATCAAACTCATATCTGGTTGCTGGATATAAAAAGCTCATTTATAGCTCTAGGCTATAATGCCAGCCCCATAAATAGTGAACAGTTTAAACTGGACTGTTAATATCTCAAAGGAGAACTGTCTTGAATTGACAAACATGCATTTTTGTGGAAGTATATGTTATTTTTTAAAACAGCAGTTCTCATTTTGTTACTGTTAATCTTAACTGGCCTTTTGATAAATTAATTGGACCCAATTCCAAGTCTCATGGCACAACTCATGGGTTTATGCGAGTTGCACCATGCGTCACTATGCCAGGGACCCTGCACCCTATTCTGAGACAGGTAGATTCCCCGGCACCTATGCCCCATGACTTGTGGCAACTGGAGGGTTGCACCACGGGAATGGTGCAATGGACCTGGGTTCCACAAGTCACAGCCAGCAGTTAACTGCCCCCCCACCCCGTATCACTTCTGCAATCACCTGGGGGCCTTGGGGAGGGTCTGGACAGGTGGCACAGGCGCATGGGGGGCATGGAACAAAACAGACCA
The DNA here is from genome assembly GCA_016271365.2 of Neoceratodus forsteri. Taxonomy (NCBI): domain Eukaryota; kingdom Metazoa; phylum Chordata; order Ceratodontiformes; family Ceratodontidae; genus Neoceratodus; species Neoceratodus forsteri. The sequence continues at coordinate 266,745,209 of JADMNL010000026.1, forward strand.
GGGAGGTCCTCATACTTCAGGGGGTGAGGGGCATGACTGAGTTGGAGGGGTACATGGGATATGATAAAGTGGTGTCCGAAGCGCTGTAGGAGGGCATCCATCGTTGTGCTAGGATGGATGCCTCTTAGACCAGCTAAGTGCTGGTCTAACCCTGCTGTGCCATATGCAGTCTTGGAATTGCATAGGTGGGTTATGGCAGACGTCCTTCCGAAATAGGGTGCAGGTGCTGCTGTAATCCACTTTTGCACCATGCTGCCATGGGTTGTGGGTGTAGTGGGTGGCAGAGCCTACCTTTGGCACAACCTGCATCTGGCATGGTACAAGCCAATTCCTGAAATCACAACTTGTGGTACACATTGCATAAGATGTGATTTACACCATACATCTGGCGTAAATCACCTTGTGTCATGCATACAGAGTTTTGGAATCGGGCCCAGTGAGTGTTTCTGTTTCACACACTGCTGGCATTGACCATTTTAGAATGGTATGATCTTGTCAAGAACTTACATTGTTGGGACAATACATCCGTGTTCTAATTTAGAATTCTTAGGTTCATGGGGACATAAACAACATCATACAATTCTCAGATGGCACTTTGCAGCAGTGTGTAATCCATACATATCAAATGGGTTAACTAAAAGGCCAGCAAAAATGGGGCAGAAACAGAAAGGGACCCATTATATAAAAAGTCTTTTACAGGAAACATTACTCACAGGTTCAGTACAGTTCTCCTTTAACTAAGCTTGTTTGGAATGTCAGGTATTTTATCTAAATGGTAAGGAACTCTGTTTACAGGGATTTGGAGCCATCTACAGTGACATTCTTCCCATAGACTTTGCATTAGTTATACAGGAAACCAGAGGAATTTGGCTTCCACTGGAAATAATGTAATCTACAGGAAAACATATGAAAATTGCCCTATAGTTACAGGAAAAAAGCAAACTTTTTTTTTTGGTTTTGAACTTACTGTTTATGCCCTCTTCACCTCCACAGTGGCTGCCTTCCCTCGGGGACTCCCAAGACACCTTGCCTGCCATGTCTTCGGGAACTGCAGCCCTCATGAGTCCTCTCCTGCCATCATCCCCTCAGATTACCCCCAAGTTGGGTGAGAGGCATACCCCAAACCTTCCATCCATCATCCAAGTTGGATGGACTCATGTGACTTCTCCCTGGTCCTGGTCTTGTGATGCTGGGGCCCATCTCCAGACATCACTGTTGGTCTTTTTCCTGCTTTCTGGTCCTGCCCTTTGCAATCATCAGCACACTAGGAGGGGCCAAGGGGGAGAGGGCAGGCAGAGATGTCCCCTCACTCCAGACCCTTGGCCGATGACCGCCCCTCCTGATTATTCCTGCCTCCTCAACTGCAACTCCCCCTGTGGTCACCCAGGTGGTGGTATTGCAGCCCTATAGTTACAGGAAAAAAGCAAACTTTTTTTTTTGGTTTTGAACTTACTGTTTATGCCCTCTTCACCTCCACAGTGGCTGCCTTCCCTCGGGGACTCCCAAGACACCTTGCCTGCCATGTCTTCGGGAACTGCAGCCCTCATGAGTCCTCTCCTGCCATCATCCCCTCAGATTACCCCCCAAGTTGGGTGAGAGGCATACCCCCAAACCTTCCATCCATCATCCAAGTTGGATGGACTCATGTGACTTCTCCCTGGTCCTGGTCTTGTGATGCTGGGGCCCATCTCCAGACATCACTGTTGGTCTTTTTCCTGCTTTCTGGTCCTGCCCTTTGCAATCATCAGCACACTAGGAGGGGCCAAGGGGGAGAGGGCAGGCAGAGATGTCCCCTCACTCCAGACCCTTGGCCGATGACCGCCCCTCCTGATTATTCCTGCCTCCTCAACTGCAACTCCCCCTGTGGTCACCCAGGTGGTGGTATTGCAGCAAGAAGTGCAGCCCACCCTCCCCAGAGAGGGAGAGCAGCCCTCTGGCACTCAATCCCTCTCCCTCCGCCGGCCCTCCAGTGACCCGAGCTGGCTACCAAACCCAGGTTGCTGGTGTTGTAAGTGGAAATCCTACTGCTGCGCCGACAGGACAGCTGGAAAAAGACAAACTTAAACTAGGAGCACTGAGGACTGATTTAGCAGCATGGAAGTTGTTGATGGTTATGACTAAACAGAACTATATGACACCTACGAGAAAAAAACTTTGGTCATTTGGTAGCTCTTCACAGACCTACCAGCTCTGGCTAGAACTTAATATTTTCACTTCACATTTTTAACATTGCCATTTTTGCACACCTCCTTCAAAACACTACAGCTGTCATCTTCCACAACCTGCCCAAAATGTGTTTTCACACATGTGGCGTAGAATAGCATGTTTGCTCTGTGCAATCACCTTTTGGGACAATTGAACAAAATTACACTGGCACTGTTCATAAGCAGGGGTCCAAAAAAGTCCATGTTGAAAATTTGGTGCAACACCTCTAAAAAATAGCCAAGGTATGCCAGAGCGTTGAATAATTTCTATGCACATGTCACTTTTGTTACTTGGTAGCTCTTCACAGCCCTATCGGCTCTGGCTAGAACTTGTTCTGGGTGCAATGACCTTGAAGTTTCTATCCAAGTTGTGCTAAGGTATAACACCTGTCTTTGTGGTCTGTCCTGTCCTATCTTATCAAGTGGATAACTCCCTACAAACAGAGGAAACAGTACTACTGTCCTAAGCATAGTATGCTTTTCATAGGTATAAATGACTGAATTTGATATGCCTTCATTGAAAGAGGCTGTCCATTTGGTGCCAGGGCAAGGGGCTTGACCTATTACGTTTTCCAGTGGTTAGCATTCTTGACTATCTTTTGTCACTCTCTCAGTCAGGCTTCTGGTTGATGACCCTTAAGTTACACCTGGCAGTCATTTCTGCTTACCGGGCATGGGCTGGTATGCAGTCAGTGGCATAGGAGAAGGTGGTCTGGAGCTTTTTCAAAGGCCTTGACCACATTTCTCCTCCCTCCAGTGCATGAACCACCACCACCACCATAGGACTTGTTGCTGGTGTTGGCAAAGCTCATGGGCAAACCATTTGAACCGATGTGCAGGTGTAAAATGTCTCACATGTTGTGGAAGACCACCTTCCTGGTGGCTATTATATCAGCCAGAAGGATCAGTGAGCTCCAGGTACTCTTGGAGAATTCTCCTTACCTTGTCTTCCACAGGGACAAGGTCATTCTTTGCCCCAACCTGAAATTCCTCCTGAAGGCTGTGTCTGAGTTTCACCTTAACCAGGTGATCAATCTCCTGGTGTTCTTCACCAACCACACACCGGAGGCTGAGCACAGACTCCATATTTTAGACCTGCGGTGGGCGCCTGCCTAATACAAGGAGCGCACAGCTATAGTTTGGGGAGAGGTTCGCCAGCTATTTGTCACCTATGCTGAAGCCTCACCTTGCAGACCGGCAGGTAAGCCAACAATTAGCAGGTGGATTGTGTTCTGCATTGACCTCTGCTATAGGCTGGTGGGTAGGGAACCTCCTGTAGGGCTAAGTGCTCATTCCACCCATCATACTGCTGCCTCTGAGCTTTCAGGGATATTCTTATCCAGACAATCTGCAGGGCTGCTACCTGGAAGTCAGCACACAACTTCATTTCCTACTACTACATCAACCCTGAGTCATGCTGAGATACAGATTTTGGGCCACAGTTCTTCAATCTCTTTTCCTTAAGTAGGATTTATGCACCTTGCCCCCTCCTCCCAGATAATTGCTAGGAGTCTGCCTGAAGTATGAATAATTACACCATATCCAAGTGCCTAGAAAAATAAGTTGCTCGTCTAGAAACATAGAAACATAGACGTTGACAGCAGATAAGGACCACTTGGCCCACCCAGTCTGCCCATTTCCCTACCTTTTGGATAAGCTGCAGATTCTAGTTAACCAACAGCCTACTTCCTGCAACCCCCCACTATAATTGCCTGTAACAGTAGTTCTAGGAGTAGTGTATGGTGTACATCCACACTGACCCATCCAACTCCCTTGGCAAGTGGCACACTTGTCTTGCTTTGAGTGGGTAAGATCTGATGTCATGGGGTGGTGCTGAGGGAGTTACCACCCAGGTGGGTGAGACGAGCCAGCTTGAAGATGTTCCAGCAAGTCTTATAGGGAAAGGGACACTGCCAATATTGTGGATGTACACCATATACCACTCCTAGAACTACTGTTACATGTGAGTAACCCATTTTTCTAGCTGTGTAGAAAAGTTTTTGTTTTCAAAGTTCTTCCTTAAAGAGTACTGCAACAACAATAATGGGTCGCTCATGGATAGTTTGGTATGGTAAGCAAAATGGGATAAAGGAGCAAACCTCGGAAGCTTCACTCTCCCATATTACTCAGCAAAGCCACTGTACAAAGGTATGGATGCCAAACAGTTTTCATTTTATTCACAAAAATGATCAGGGTGCTGGCATATAGCAAGGTAAAGTCCCATAACCACAGACAAATCACCCTGCCAGCTCTTTGGCCTCTATACCTTTGTAAAGTGGCTTTGCTGAGTAGTGTGTGAGTTCGAAGCTTCTGTGGTTTGCTTCCTGAAAGAGTCACATTTTAGCCTTTCTGAAATTATTTTCATAGAAGACTGGAAAAGAGAGTGATGCCCATGGTAAGAGATTTGTTTTTTGATGTATATTGTCACGTTAATCCAAACCTTACATTCATTAAACATTCTAAAATCGCTGCATGTCATGGTTTACCTGGGTCATGGCAAAAACAGAATGATCTGTGGACTCTGTCCACTTCAGCATTCAAAGTTTCAAACAAAACAGCTTAGTTGTGGCAAAGATGGCTGCAGTAAAGTAACCTCAGGATTAATAAGCAATACCCCTATAATTGTGTGATCCTAGCTTTCAGCTTTATGCTCTTACAGCGGCTTGCTTTTTATGCTTTTGGCTTTAAAATAAAATTGTGGAACATTTTTGCATCGACTGAGGTGTACGGCATCTTGCTTATTAATCACTTCAGCATTCACCAGTATAGGGTCAGTGTCCAGACAGACTGCAAAGATATTTACCACAGTTTTCATCAGTAACTTAACATGATCCCAATTTTCATTAATATTTGTAATTCTATTGTTCTTCCTGAGGGCCTTAGCTCAAAGTTCATCAGCTTGTGCTCAGTTTCTTTCATTTTCTGATCATGCCATCTTAATGCTCTGGCCAATGGCAGAGACTTGCCCTCTGATACTGAAATTCTCTGTTCCATGGTTATAACACTTTCTTTTAGTGCAGCTATTTCTGAGACTTTCTTATCTAGTGTACTAAACACAATATACACCACCATGATACAACAACTTGAAAGGACATGTCAGGCAGATAACTGTCAAGTACTTCTACCACAGCAAGCAACTGATCAGCAACAGCAGCAACAGAAGCACCTCTGAGCTCATTCAAGCTGCACGGGCATGATAGAAGCTTTCAAGTACCTCAAGGGAATCAACAAAGTCCAAGAGGGGAACATCTTTCAGAAAAAGAGATGTGCAAGAACAAGGGGGCACAATCTGAAGATAAGGGGGAAGGCTCAGGTGCAAAGTGAGGAAGTATTTTTTCACAGAGAGGATGGTGGACACATGGTACGGCCTTCCTGAGGAAGTAGTGGGGTCAAAAACAGTGGGGGGAATTCAAGAATACATGGGATAGACATAAGACAATTCTAGTGGAGGGCAGGAGGAAGTAGACTGTTGGTTAACTAGGATCTGCATCTTATCCAATATGTAGGGAAATGGGCAGACTAAGTGGGCCAAGCAGTCCTTATCACCTGGCAAAGTCTATATTTCTGTATTTTTATGCTGGGACCACAGGTTGGTCAATCTAATAAAATAGCAAGAAAAATCCCTTGACTCTGGTTAGTCAGTCTGTGGCTAGACCCATGACATACTGTGTGATCCTGAGCAAGTCATTTAACTTCCTTGTGCTCCCAGATCACATCTGGAAACATGCTTCTGCTTAGTGTGCTACTCCTGGTTAAACAATGTTCTGTTTCACTCTTAACCCAGCACCACATCACAGATGTAGTCCCAGCACACACATGACTGCGTTAGGGACTCGATATTAAAATCTGGGCAATGCAGAGGATAAAACTTCATGCTGCCCCTTGCAGTTGCTTGGGTGTCAAAAACTGGTGCTATTTGACTGAATATATGGCCACTGAGACCCAGCACTAAGCCACCTAGCACTGGGCAAACATGGTCACCAAAATAGGATGGCACAATGGCTTTCCCCCATGTTAAATATCCTATATTCAAACTGACATAAATAAGCCAATTGGGCACGCAAGGCACAAAGGGCCATGTACATGCCCATTATGGGCTAATTTGTATAAGGAGCAAGACTGTACTGTGTAGCACTGCCCCCCGATTGCCCATTCCATGAAAGCTATCCCTGGTACTAGCAGAGCCCCTGCCAAGTGCCATCCTGAAGTTAAAAAGTAACATTTCCCTGGTGATAGTGGTGCCCCCCAATTGTTGGCCAGATATAAAGACACTGTAGTCCATGGTGTCATGTCCCCTCCCACACATAAATTGGTAGCCCGATATAAAGAAAATGTTTCCCTGGGTTCTAGTGATCCCTCCACCAATCACTGATCGCTGGCCTGTTGAAACATCTCATTCCCTGGTGGCTAGTGGTCCCTCCATCCCACTGATCACTGCTCTGATGTAATATAACATTGGTCCCAGGAGGTTAGTGGTCCCTTCCCCCCACTGATCACTGTCCAAAAGTTCTACTGGAAAACTTCCCTGGTGGCTGGCAGTCCCTCCCCCACCTGTACCCATGCCCATAGTGTGCATTGGTATTCCTTGCTGGTTAGCGGTCCTTTCCCCCACCAACACCCATGCCTGTAATATTCAGATGTATCCTCTGGTGGCTAGCAGTCCCTCCCTCCACCTGCACACATGCCCATAGTGTTAAAATGTTTTCCCTGGTGGCTAGCAGTTCCTCTCCCCACCCGCCCCCATGCCTACAGTGTTCAGAAGAATTCCCTGGTGGTGAGTGGTCCCTTCCCTCATCTGAACCCATGCTTACTGTTAAAAAGTATTCCCTGGTGTCTAGCAGACCCCTATTCACCAATCCCAGCAGGTAGTGCCTCATCATGCTGTTGCCCCCATCCCGATCCTGAGCCAGTGACCCGCACAGCCTTCCACTCACCAACACATTCAGCCACCAACTGAGCTGTCACTGAGCATGTACTGTATACAGTACACACTCAGTGAGCTGTCAGTCAGTGAGGGGGTATTGCATACAGTACATGGTCAGTGACAGCTTAGATGGTGGCCAGATGTGGTGGTGAGCAGGGGACTGTGCCGGTTGCCAGCTGAGGATTGCGATGGGGGAGTGAGATGGTGGGGCACCACATGTCGAAGTGGGGGTTGGGGTCTGCTTGACATCAGGGAATACTTTTTAACATTAAGGACATGGGTTCAGGTGAGGGGAGGGATTGTTAACCACCAGGGAAAACCTTATTACAGGCAAGGGTGTGGGTGGGGGAGGGACCTCTAGCCACTAGGGAATACTTTGGGACTCTGTAGGCATGGATGCAGGTGGGGGAGGGACCACTAGCCACCAGGGACAAATTATATATTACATTGGGACAGTGATTTGTTGGGGGGAAGGACTACCAGCCACCAAGGAATAAGATGTTTCAACAGTGGGTAGCAATTGCTGATCAGCGGTGAAGAGACCAGTGGACACCAGGGAGTCTTACTACTTTACATTAGTTTGGCGATCAGTGTGGCGGGGGGGCAGACCACTAAGCACCAGGGACTACTGTGTTGGGGGTAAGAGGATGCCCCCATTTTTCCTCTGCTAGCCGCTAGTGTTGCATAGGCATAAGTCACATTGTCGATCAGTAGTATGCGCGCGGCACAAGCGGACTGAACAAAACAGCATTGAGCAATGCACATATTCTGAATATCGGATTGTCCTGATATTCAGGTCCCTGCCCCTTCATTTACATTGTGCCCACCGACTGGCTCTCCCCCTCCTCTAAGCCTACCATCCTTAAAATAAAAGCCATAAATCTTACAAATTTGATCCACGAACCAACTAGTATAAACCCCTGCTCCCCAAATCACTCATTGCTCGATTGAGTGTTGTCCTCTCACCCCCACCATATCACTGCTGCTGGGACCTTATATGATGCCCTCAGTGACTATTGCATCACTTTCTGAATATGCAAGATTAACTCTCCACATCTTACCCCCAAATATATATCATCCTATCCCCTCCACAATCTTGAAATATTGATGCCTCTTCCCTATAACATGATCTTGCTGAGGCAGACTGGCAACCCATCTTTAGAGCCAATGATGTTGACTCTGCCCTATCTCTTTTTTCTCCAGTCTATTCCTCTGCAACTGGAACCACCACACAGCACTAAAGAAATTCAGAGTAAGGAGACTTTATCATCTCTGGATAACTGATGACCTGCTGGCAAAATGCAGAGCCAGGGACAAAGCTTGGTACCACTACAAGAAGTCCCTATCCCAAGCGGACCTCCAAGTTTACAAAACTCTTAGGAACGATTGCATTAAGGCAATCTGCCTCTCCAAGGCAAGCTACTTTAGGCAACACCTGCTGCAAGATAAACAAACACCAGCTTTCCTTTGGAAAGTACTCCACTTACTCATTGACCTGCCTACCAATCAAGCCTCCCCTGTTCTCAAAGTTGATGATGCCACAAGGCTTTTGATTCTGTCTCTCATCCCCCCATTGCTCCAAAATCTTAATATGATTGGCCTTGCTGAATTAGCTGTAAAATGGTTCTGTTCTTACCTTCACAACAGGCAGCAATCAGTTCAAATAGGTGATGCTGTCACCTCCCCTCTCCCAACCTCCTTGGTTTCTCCCAGTGCTCAACCCTCGGTCCTATCCTTTTTTCCCTATTTATAAACAACCTCCCCTCAGTCTTCAAATCCTCAAATATACACATGTATGCTGATGATACCATTATTTTCATCTCCAGGCCCTCTGCCATCAGTGTACAGTCCCCCCCTCCCCCTGAACGAAGACTTCAAAAGAGTCCAGTACTGGTTCTAGAAAAACAAACTCAAGCTTAACGCTAAAAAAACAGTGGCGGCCATGACATTTGGCTCCAGACAAAAATAGTCCACCCTCCAGCCCTCTCCCATCTTCACAACCCTGGATGGCTCTCCACTACAGAATGTTGCTCCTTTCAAGTATCTAGGGGTTTGGTTGGATCACCATCTGGACTTCTCTAACCACATCAACGCCATCTACACTAAATTGAGCCCTAAACTGGACATCTTTTATTGACATAAAGCCAGCCTCCCCTTCCCTATCTGCCATGAGTTGATTGCCAAAATTATCCTTCCCATCCCTGATGATGCCAATGTGGTTTATGGTACTGCCTCTCAATTTTCACTTACCAGACCAGACACCCTCCTGAACTCTTTCTGCCACTTCACCACCACCACCCACAACTGTCTCCTATACTCCGCTGTCACCCTCACACCCTGTTCCACGAGAGAATGGTTCACTATGCTTCTTTTGATGCAAAATTCTGGTTTAGAACCCTCCTTCCCTACAGTGAAGTCCACCAGGATGAAGCACAGTGCGACAGGTTCACTGCATGACAAAAGGGATCAACTCCCATTGAAATTGCATTGTTTGCTGCAGTTACTCAACTGCAGAATTCTGCAGTGCTGTGCTTCATCCTGGAGGGCTTCGCTGTGCCTATCTGCCCACCTCTCCCAAGCTGCTCCATCTACCTACTACCTACTCCCTTCATGACCAGGATCGACGTACTTTTGCCATCCCACCTCAATTCTCTGCATCTGGCCAGTCTGCATTCTCCTTTCATTTCCCTGCTTTCTGGAACAAATTCCACTCCAGTCTCAGACTATCCTCCTCCCCCTTCTCACTTAAAGGGCTACTCAGACTTCTGCCTCATCCACAGTGCTCCCTTTGTACCCTAGCCCTACCTCCTAAGCATTAATCAATCATCACCTACAGTTGCAACCCCCCTGACAGCCATATCTCCTTTTCCAGTAGAACCCCATTGTTGTAATTTGTGCCTTGGTCTCTGTATTTCTTTTTGCCCAGACCCACTATTTAGTATTTGGTTCAATGGCCTGTCCTGCAACTGGACTATGGTGCTATCTGTAACTGTTTTTTTTTTGCTGTAATATTGTACTTCTGTACCTTGATGTTACCTACTGTTATGGGTCTTGTAATGGTGACCCTTGTTTCTTGTTACTGATGTGTTTTTTGTCACATGTAAATGTACTATTTTCTCAAATTGCCTTTCTCTGGGTCACATCTGGAAATAAGTCTCAGCTCATTGATGCTTTTCAAGGTTATCAACTTTTAAATAAATAAAAAAAAATAAAAATAACCAGGCTTTTCTATATAGCCCATATACACAAATCCCAGTTTGCACTGGCAAACTTGGTTTTGTGCCTTGGCAAAGTTTTGAATATCAGGCCCTAAATGTTAAAAAAGAAAGGCATGCTGGACTGCCAGCACAGCAGTTAGATTTCCGCTTGTGACGCCAGCGACTTGAGTTTGGGAATGAGCCCAGAGAGCTGGAGGGCCAGCCAGGGAAGAAGGCTGAGCATCCTAAGGACAGCTCATCTTTTCCAGGGAGGGAGGGGGGCCAACATCCTGGTGCAAGACTGGCCCCAAGTGGAGGTCTGGGGCACAGCATGTCCAAGATACAGCAAGGGGAGGACATTGCAGATGTTGGCACTATGCACCTTGACATCAAGGTTAATGCAATGTCCATAGAAAAGCAACAGGAAAAACACTCTCCAGAATACAGGTAGATGGAACCCCAGACCAGGCCCCTCATGGCTCCCGCCTGCCTGGTGGTATACCATTACTGCAGTGACTCTGGCACAGTGAAGACCACCACAGAGACAGGAATCAGGCAAGATCTGCCCATCGCTGTGGTGGACTGAGAGCAGATTGGGACTGCCTTGCTGGGTGTTTGCCCCCCCGGTCCAACTCTGACTCGGAGTTAGAATCCTAGAGACCGGGGAGGCTGGGGGAGGTGGAGCCCCCCACAAGGGGGAGTTCAGGGGTGCAGCCCCTCTATTATGTGCACTGACATCCCCATGGCTACAATGCCGACAGTCGGCATTGCAGTCGTCGCTGTAGGGGATATCGGCACTAGCGCTGTCGAAGCGCTATGGGTAAATCCTGCCCGGCAGATCCCAGAGCCCAACTAAACAGGTATAGCTCATGGTGTTAAGGCCCCACCTCACCTCCACCCAGAGGGTAAACCAAGGTTACATGGGGGTTCATGGACGGAACAGGCCGGCAGCAGAAGTGGGGGCAAGAATCCAATGGGGACGCCCAAAGAAGCGGAGTTTGGGGAAGGGAGGCAGGTAAAAAGAACGTTAAAAAAAGAAAATATTTCTATTTGCCATGTTCAAATTGCCCATAATTAGCATGGCCACCCTGGTTTTTGCCAGTACTTCAAAACATTGTTTTAAAAATAAACCCCTTCCTCCCACGGTCACAAACAATCCCAAATCCATCCATTTAATAAGGTGTCTGTGTACACTATATGGCAGATAACTTTTTTTTTCATGTTGTTCAATTTTTAAGCATTAAGTTCAAAATTGAAAACAAAGTCATCTGCATGGCACCACCATTGGCACTACTGCATGTCACCTCCTACGTGCCAGGGGAGGAAAAATGGAAACAAAAACTGTTGACTGGCAGAATGACACCGGTCTCTGACAAGCTCCACACCTGGCTATCTGGGCATGTCCTGGTGAATCTGGATCCTGTCTTGGTGGGGCTATGGGGTGGGCTACCATATGGTACGTCCCAGTGAATGCTAGGGTGACAGGGCTAGGGGGACTGGTGGATGGAGGCTGGTCAGCGTGATTGGGTAAAGAGAACACAAAAAAACAAAAAAAAAACAAAGCCATCATTGAGATCAGCTTCCCTACACTGCTATCCCCACTCCCTCCTAAACTGTTAAACCCCTCTCTCCCACTGAGTTTTTGAGCATATAACAATTCTTTTCCCCTCTCTCCCTCCCACTGACACCTTTTGTGCACATCACATTTCTTTTCATGAAATATGCAATTCATAAATGAAAATGAAGCTGGCATCTCTATTGGCTTCATTACATTGCACTTCTTGCATCTGGCCCAAATACAGATAGCATGTGCTTTTCCAAAGTAGGCCACGCTTGGCACTCCATTAACCAAAATGCAGTTTCCCTTTTTTATGTTGGTTCGCGCGTGCGTGCCAGCCAACATCTTGTGGTAGTAGCAGATTTGGAGGTGTGGTCACTGTGGAACAATGCAGGGCACACATCAGTAGGTGCGTCCCTCCTTCCCCAATAAGCCAGCAGCAGGCACTGACATCATGCATAGCTAATGTGGCCACCAGATCTAAGAAAAGGTCTGCTGCAATGAGAGCAAAGGTCTCTTGTAGTAGGACCACAACACGCCTCCTGACGTGCAAGCAACATGGTGACAGTGACTGCTGCCACCTGTCACAATGCCAATGGGCAAGCCCACTCCCCATTGGCATAATGTTCCCTCTCCCATTGCCACTGTGTGCCGAGGGGGTGCCCAATCCCCCTCTGCATCATGCACCCCCCAAAAGTCTTTCTTTGCTGATGGGGGGCCCATTCCCCGTCAGCTTCAGTTCCCCCTTTCCCAGTTCAATCTGCTGACGGGGAGCCCACCACCATCAGCGTAATGTGTACATCCCCATTTGTTGTGTGTCGAGAGTGCCCAATCCCCTGAGCTCTCTCGCCCACTAGGTTTGCCGATGGGGTGCCCAACCCCATCGGTTACAGCCTCCCAAAAACTCAGGTGGCACGCTGGGGAGTCCACCCCAGCATGCAAAATTTCACGCTAAAAAAATCAATTGTTTTTTTTTTTTTTACTTTACCTGTAAACAGAAAATGGTCCCTCGTGGTCTCCTTGCCCCCTCCCCCGACCTACGCCCACCCTCTGCACACCCTGCCTCCCCACACACATCCTCACCCCATATTTAACTCTGGAGCCTGGTGTGATGATCTTCAGTGGACCGGGTACACATCTGTACTCTTCAAAGCCAACCGCAAACTGAAGAAATGCTAGTAAGCTGTATAATGGCATAAATAGGTTTTTTTCAACTTTGGTGTATATATCAGGCATTTTTGGGAATCTTGACACCAAGTTTTCAGCATGGGGTTTTTGGGACCTCTCCTCATGAATTCAGGCACTGCCATGGCGTTATTCAGTCCCAAAAGGTAATTTTTCCGGTCACTGTGCAGAATCACTTTTCAGGACTGATTAACAAAACAATAGTGCCACTGTTCTTGAGGGGGGACTTCAAAGAGCCTATGTTGCAAATTTGGTGGAAAAAATCCCAAAAATGGCTGTTTTATGAGCGTGCATTGAGCAGTTTTCACACAGGCTCGTAACTTCATGAATGTGTAATATTTTCACTCCAGATTTTCAAAATTGGCATTTTTCCCCACCTCCTTATGAACAGTACAGCTGTCATTTAACATATCCTGGCCAAATGTGGTTTTGTGTCTTGCATGAGTTGAATACGGTCACTGTGTGAAATCAGTTTTCGGGACAGTTTTCCGAAATGACGGTGACACTGTTCATAAGCAGAGGTCCTAAAATGCCAATGTTGAAAATTTGGTGATGAAATTCCATAAGATGATTGTGTTACAAGTGTACATTACTCAGTTTCCATGCATCCTTGTAACTTCGCAAATTTGCAATAGTTACATGCCAGATTTTCAACATTGGTATTTTTTCACACCTCCTTACGAACAGTACAGCTGTCATTTTTTATATCCTGCCCTAAATGTGTTTTTGCACCTGTGGCACACAATGGCGTGATCACTGTGAGAAATCAACATTTGGGACAAATTAACAAAACCACAGTGCCACTGTTCATGAGGAGAGGTCCCAAAATGCCTATGTTAAAAATGTGGTTAAAAAATCCCCAAATAATTGGGTAACAGAAGTGTGTTGCACAGTTTCTATGCATGCTCGTGACTTCACCAATTTTTCATATTTTCACTCCAGATTTTCAATGTTGCCATTTGTTTATATCTCCTCATGAACAATACAGTTGTCATTTTCCACATACTGCCCAAAATGTATTTTCATCCCTGTGTCACCAAATGGCATAGCCGCTGTACAAAACCTCCTTTTAGCTAACAAACTGATAGTGCCACTCTTCATGAGATGTGCTCACAAGAAGCCTATGTTGAAAATTTGGAGTGAAAATACCAACACACGCCTACAGCATTAGGGTTTCCAACTGTAGCACCCCACCGTGTAGAGACTGACAGGCATCAGGGGTGTGACTTGGGATCATCGGCTATAATGCTCTTGCCATTTTACCCCCACCCTCACCCTGCAGCCAGTGACGGGCATTGTGGTGTGCCTTGGAGTATTCGGCCACAAAGTTCACCCCATTCTCATATACTGCATCCATCTCAGCTTATTTCCTTATGGAATGGGGTATGTATCACACCCAAACACCCCAAAGCACACCACGACACTTGTCAGTGTGTATAGGGTAGGGTGAGGTAAAATGGCATGGAGCGTTATAGCTGACGTCCCAAAGGCACACCCCAATGCCTGTTGGTCTCTGGAGAGTGAGGATGGGGTTGGTGTAACTTAAGTACTTCACTGCCATTCCTATTATGCATCTGTAACTCCTGCACTACCAATGCAAATGCCAGTGAGACAACATTCGGCATTGGCAAATGTTTGTTATTATTCTCCCAGTTCTTTTGGTTTTTCTTTTTCTCCCTGGATTAGCACACAAATTCTGCTACAGTCCTAAAAGCAAGTGGGAGAATCACAGACAGACCCAAATTGACATCACAATGTTAACACCATACTGAGGGAGTGGGCTTCACAAAAGCCAAAATGAAAACTGAGAGAGAGAGAGAGATACAGCACAACAGAAGTAGGAGAAATATGATGGTAGCACAGAGGCTAGAACAGAAAACAAGTATTCAGAATTTAAACACACTTAGGGAAACAGAGGCACAGATCCACAGTAACACCACAGCAGCTCCACCTACTGACCAAGACAATTGCAGCATTTTTGTTTAGTATGCCTACCAAATGAAAACAGGCATTTGTCGATGCTGAATGTTTGCTTGCTGGCATTGGCACTAGCACTGGTAGTGCAGGATTTAGAGAGATGCATAATAGGAATGGCAGTGAAGTATTGAACTACCTGATGCCAACCCCAACCTGCAGAAACTGACAGATTTTGGTGGTGTGCCTTTGGGTCATCGGCCTTAATGCTCATGCCATTTCAAGTCACCCTACCCTGCAAACACTGACAGATGTTGTGGTGTGCCTTAGGGTCTTCATGCCTTATGCTCACCCCATTCCATAAGGAAGTACACTGAGATGGGTGCAGTACAGGAGAATGGGGTGAACATTGTGGCTGAAAACCCCAAGGCACACCTCAATGTCTGTCACTGGCTGCAGGGTGAGGGTGGAATGGCATAAGCATTATGGCCAATGATCCCAAGTCACCCCCCCAACACCTGTCAGTCTCTGGAGGGTAGGGCATTATGGTTGGAAACCCTAATGCCCTGGTCATTTGTTGGTATTTTCACTCCAGATGTTCAACATGGGCTTTTTGTGATCCCACCTCATGAACTGTGGCACTGTGATTTTGTTAATCTGTCCCAAAAGTTGATTTCCCACAACAACCGCACCATTTTGCGTCACAGGTGTAAAAGCATATTTTGGGTAGGATGTGAAAACTGAGAACTGTACTATTCATAAGGAGGTGTGAAAAAATGGCAATGTTGAAAATCTGGAGTGAAAATATTAAAAATTGGTGAAGTTACGAGGATGCTTAGAAACTGCGCAATGCACGCTCGTAACACAGTCATTTATTGGAATTTTGTCACCAGATTTGTAACCTGAGCTTTTTGAGACCCCACCTCATGTACAATGGCACTGTTATTTTGTTAATTAATCCCAAAAGGTGATTCTACCCCTCGACTGCGAAATCACCTTTCGGGACTGACATGCCAGTGACAGTATTCATGAAGTGGGGTCTCTAGAACTCCATGTTGACACTTTTTGGGTTAAAATTCCTTAAAATGGCTTAGATAACAACCTAAGTTGAACCCCCCTCCATTGACTGCCATTATAGGGATTACCATCATGTGGTCAGTTTGCCAATTGCTTTTGAAGAGTAACGTTACAGACAACGGTGAGCACAGGTCGACACGTCAGAGGGCAGCACTCATTCATTCACTTGGTTCAGACTGAGTTGACCGTAATTTTGTGGGGGTCAGTTGCAGAAAGTTTGATATATCACATGTTACTGCTGTTATTCGTCATCCCTGTAATTGACTGCATTCGTCACAGACACATGTAAACCTCTCATTCACTCTTGTCATGGCTTCAAAGAGGAACAGCAAGGGAAATAATCCAGGAGTCAAAATGGGTGAGTTTATTGATTCTTATGTAACTCCCGTGTGTGCTTGTGCTGTGTGTCACATTGTGGAGACTTGCTGTTCTCTTCTAGACCTCCAGTGATCCCGTGTGCTCTCTATTATTGAACTGAGTTGAACAGGGACTTTCTACAGATGGGTTGCAATAACCAGAAGGACTTTTGTGACCCAGTATGGTGAATGAAATGCATCATGTAGGCTCCACTCTCACAGTGTATTCATCTTTTAAAAAATAAAGTGTTGCATGAGTATGCCTTTATTTGTGTACTTAACCGATCTTGCAAACTGAAGTTAAAGAAATCCTGAATTAATAGTTTACTTGTGGGGGTGCTGGTGGTTCAGCGCATCACAAACACACTTCACAAGTCAGGCCCTCTGGTCCCACAGTGCCAACCACAGAGTGCAATAGTGTGAACAGGTAACAGATAGGGTAACCCTCCTGTCTGCTTTGGGTCTGAATCACCTTTAGCTTTGAGTTCTCGGGGGAATCAAATTGTGAACCTTATGCTATCATACCCAATGTACAAACTCAGATATGAACTTTCTTTGGGACTGCAGTACAATCTTTTGCCAGGGGCACCCAACTAGGAATTCAAAATGAATCCTTAAAACTCTATAAGAGACCTTATGTATATTCTTACCTTATTATACAAGCTCAGTACACAGTCAAGCTTTTTACCAGTTGTCAGACTTAACCACTTACACATCACATGCAAAACGACACTGAGAAGACACCCAGGCAGTATTTCAAAGAAATGGTTGTTTACTAAAAAATATGATAAAAAGGTAAAATTAAACACAGAACAATATATTGTATCATACAGTGTACAATCATGTAAAATAAAAAGGAAGTTACAGACAAAACACTCCTACCACATCGACTTAATTTCTTTCAAAGTATTACCTTCCTAAGTGTGTTTATGTTAGAGAGAACTTTCTGTCTCAGAGCCCAAGATGATATGTTACATATTCCCCAGATATGGCTCATTTCACTCTATCTCCCCACCACCTTTTGGTGAGTCAGCTAGTTCCTTCTTTTAGAATTAATTCTAACATAATTTCTACCAGGAGGTATTTTTAATTAATGGTAACATCAGAAAAACCAAATGCCCTAAATGTGACATCCTATAATCAAACATTTCTCTTCGAACTTAATAATCCTACCATTTGTCACTATTTTTCAGCTGCATGTTAAAATTTGAGATGAACCTGCCAAATTACTTTTCATCCTGTTACATCATAAATTTTATGTTTGGTTTCAACTTCAAAAGCCTGGGCAGGTCATTAAAAGGTAATAAAATGCCATCTGGAATGAAGGAATTAGGTTCCCCTGGTCAGTTTAATTACATCCCGTAGTTCCAACTTCTGACCTTTAAAGTTAAAGGGCCAAATCTCTCACACACTGTCATTTCATACACAGACCATTTATTTATAAATATAAATATCATACAGGTAACCAGAAGCAGGGGCAGAGCGTCACACTCCTCCCCACCTAGACTGAATTTAGGGGCTCTATCCCCTGCATGGGATGAACTCCACAAGTCAGTTCATTCCTCATATAGACATAACAAACCATCCATGTTCTGATAGGCTGCTCCAGCCCCATGTGAGATCGTCATGTCATACCCCTGCAAGGCAAGACTCCATCTTAATAGTCTACCATTCATCTTTTCCATTTCTGTCAGCCCAACAAAGGGGTTGTGGTCAGTTTGTACCTCAAAATGCTGCCCATACAAGTATGGCTCTAACTTCTTTAGGGCCCACACCATGGCAAGACACCCTTTTTCCACAGTAGAGTATGCATGCTCCCTGTGAATTCACTTTTTACGTAGGTAAAAGATGGGGTGCTTTTTCCCTTGGTTGGATGTCTGACTCAGCACTGCCCCAATACCCACATCTGAGTTATCAGTCTGAACTACAGAGGGTCTGCTGTAGTCTGGGCTTGTCAATACAGAAGCACTGCACAATGCCTCCTTCAGTCTGTTAAAGGCATTTTCACAGGATAGTTTACAGGTAACTTTCTTAGGCATCCTTTTCTTTACCAGGCCAGATAGGGGAGCAGCCAGGGCACTGTAATTGGGTACACATTTCCTATAGCACCCTACTGTCCCTAGAAAACTCTTGACTTGCTTGGGCATTTCTGGTCTGGGTCATGCCTTGATCGCCTCTATTTTTACTTGGTAGGATGGAGCTGTCCCCAGCTACAACATGCCTGAGGTATGTCACTTCAGCCATGGCCACCTGGCACTTCCCAGCTTTGACAGTGAGCCTGGCCCACTGTATCCTGCCCAGCACTTCCCCAAGGTGGGACAGGTGTTCCTCCCAGCAGGCACTAAAGATAGCAATGTCATCCAGGTATGCCATGGCATACTCCTCAGCACCATTTAATACCTGGTTCACCAACCTTTGGAAAATGGCCGAGGTGAACTTCATTCCAAAAGACATTACTTTAAATTCAAATAAGCATATCCGAGTGATGAAGGCTGACCACTACCTAGCTCTGGCAGTTAACTCTACCTACCAATACCCCTTTGTCAGGTCAATAGTTGTAAGGTAGGTCATTCCTCCCAACTTGTCCAGGAGTTCATCCATCCATGGCATCAGGTGGGCATCTGACCTTGTGAAAGCTTTCAGTCCATGATAGTCCACACAAAAATGAGTGGAGCCATCTGGCTTGGGCACAAGGACTATGGGTGAGGCCCAGGTGCTGTGGGCTTTCTGGGTGACCCCTAAATATAGCATTTTCTCCACCTCCCTCTAATGTCCTTTTGGACAGCCTCTGACACCCGATATGCCATCCTCTGTATGGGCTTCTGGGTCCCTGTCTCCACATTGTGCATTGCTAAGGAGGTTAGTCCAGGCTTAGTGCTAAGCAATGGGGCAAAGTCTGCTAAAACCTCTCTTACTTCCTGGATCTGGTCTGGGGCTAGCAGGGGTAACAGTTTAAGTGCCTCCACAGAGGACTCCCACTTGCTTTGTTCCAGCAAGTCCAGAAGGGGGTCTCCTTCATCCATCCCCTCTCCAAGACTACACACTGCAAACATTATGTCAGTCCTATTAGCATATGGCTTCATAATGTTGACATGGTATATTCTCTGTGTATGTCTTCTGTCAGGTAACTCTATTATATAGTTTGTCATTTACCTTTCTAACTACTTTGTACAGTCCTGCCCACTCAGCCTGCAGCTTGTCCTTCCAAACTGGAATGAGGACCATGACTTCCTGACCCACCATGTACAAGTGGGCTCTGACTCTGTGGTTGTACCACACTTTTTGTCTTTGTTGGGCAGCTGCCAGGTTGCTCTGGGCTGTCCCTATAAACTCCTTCAGCCTTTCTTCCCCATAAACTCCTTCAGCCTTTCCCTAAACCTAAGGACATAATTCACTATGGGAGTTTCCTGAGTGGCATGCTTGCTTTCCCAGTCCTCCTGGATCAAGTCTAGGGGCCTACATACCTGGCGTCCATATAAGAGCTTGAAGGGGGAAAACCCTGTTGACACTTGGGGCACCCCCCCGTATGCAAACAACAGGTGGGGAAGGTATTTCTCCTAGTCCCTCCCATGCTTTTCAGCAAAATATTGGAGCATTGACTTCAGGGTACCATTAAATCTTTCCACAAGCCCATTGGCTTGTGGGTGAAAAGGAGTCATGTATCTCTGCACCACCTCACACTTCTCCTACAAACATTTCATCAGGTCCGACATGAAGGAACCCCCTCGATCGGTGACAGCTACCTGCAAAAACCCAACATAGGAGAAAATCCAAAGTAAGGCATCAGCCACTTTGCCCTCAGTGAGGACAGGGTGACTGCCTCTGGGTACCAGGTGGCATAATCCATCACAGTCAGGATGAACAATTTCCCAGAGGAACTAGGGGTATTTAAAAGCCCAACAATATCCATCCCCACCTTCTGGAATGGCTTCTTCACTATGAGCAATGGAATTAGGGCAGCTTGGGTTTTCTTACCCACTTTCCCTATTTCTTGGCTCTGGTGACAATACCTGTAATACTCCTTCACCTGCTGGGTGGAGTTGGGCCAATAGAAATTCTGGGCCAACCGCTGCATAGTGCGTGCAATTCCCAGAAGACCAGACAAGGGAATATTGTGTGCAATCTTGAACAACTGCTCACAGTACCCCTTGGGAACAACAAGCCACCTGCCTATCACCCCTCCCTCTGTTTTAGCATCCAGAGTATACATCAGTCCATTGTCCCAATAAACTTTGTGCTTCCCATCAGCTCCCTGTACTCCGTCAGAGTCTGCCCATGCCCTCAGCTTCTCTAGACTAAGGTCACTTTTCTGAGCAGCTACAAACTCCTTACACATTCCTAAGGTATGGGACAGGTCCCCTTCAGTATCTAAACTAGGGTCCCTAGCTCTAGAGTCAGGGCACTCAGGATCACTGTCATCCCTAACCCTCTGACAATGGGTCACCCTTCCTTCTTTGGAATAACTCTTCATAGCTGTTTGGTTAACTGCTACTGGGGAAATTTCTACACCCTTTCATTAGTCTCCATCTCAGGAGACCCAGGCTGGGGAATCAGGCTCCCAGTGGTTTCCACAGTGGCTTCTATGGGGTCCAGGGCACCACAATTTTCCTTTGCAGCTTGGCTACAGGTAACTGCATGCACCATCCCTGGTTTGAGATTGTTGCCAAGAATTACATCAACTGCTAAAATTTCTGCTACCGCAACCTGTTGCATGGTTCTCCCTGTTTCACCCCAGTCTAGGAGAACACTAGTGAGTGGCAATGTTTTCTTCTCCCCAGTGAATCGCTGTACAGTTACACATTTATTGGCTATAAGCTGACCAGGCTCTGCCAGATCCCCTTTTAGCAACGTCAGAGATGCCCTTGAGTCTCTTAACCCTTGTGTCTGTATACCATTCACAGTGACTGGGTGCATGTGTTCCCTCATGTTTACAGCCATGCTTTCAGGGACACACAAAACAAACAACTTCTTTCCTAGCACCATTTTGCGTATTGCTTATCCTTTTGGGACACTGTCTGGCAATATGCCCCATTTCTTTGCGAACCTAACATTCATTTAACTGGTTTTGGTGGAGGCAGTGAGGGTTTTAGCTGCCCTGAAGGTGCACTTTTCCCTTTCTGCACTGTCATCCCTGCCCCATTTGCTCTCAGAACATGTCTGCTCTTGGCATAGTGGTCCAAGAGTTCAGCAGCTTCTTGCACTGTTTTTGGATCTCAGTTCTCCAGCCAGATTTTCATCTCTGCTGGGCATGCCCCAAAAAATGCTCTAACATTACATCATTTTCAATTTTATCTACAGAGTTTGCTTCAATTCCTTCCCACCAACATTTTAAAAACTCATGTTGTTTCATGGCTAGCTCCTCGTAGCTCATGTCAGGGCTTCTCCTGAGCTTACAGAATTTAGCTCTGTATGCTTCTGCATGTAAATCACACCTTTTTAAAAGTGCAGTTTTAAGTTTGTTGTAATCATTACTGTTCTCATTGTCCATTTGACCCAATGCATCCTGAGCTTTTCCAGTAAGTAGCAGGGATAACTGGAAGCTCCAGGAGTCTCTATGAATATTTGCCCGAACACAAACTTTTTCAAAGGAATTTAAAATGGCATCCATATCCTCCCTCTTTTTAAATACAGCTATCAATTTGGAATTTAATTTATAACCTAGTCCTGTAGTTAACAGTTAACCCCAAGCCATTACCTCTGCTGGTGCTGGGAGTTGGAGTCGTAGCCTCTCCAGTTCATGTTACCTTTGGCACTCACACTCTTCACGGTAAGCATCCTCGCTGTTCACGTTCCACTTCTCACTGTTCTCACTCCCTCTTCTCCCCTGTGGCTCATTGCTCTTGCTCCACTTCTCGCTGTTCTCCCTCAGCTTCTCACTGTTCTCACTTCTCCTTTCTCTCAAATTCCTGCTTCCTCTGTTTGAACTCCAGTTCCATCTTCCACAATTCCATCTACAGCTCGATAGCTTCTGGCTCCAAAATGCTGATGACCTTCCCCTGCTGCTGTGGCTCTTGGCTTGCACTGGCGCTGCTGTCCTCCTCACTGGATCTGGACACTGCACTGGATGCTGGCTCCTCCATGCCCAAGGTTCAGTCCTTTACAGACCCAGACTGTGATTCAAGGATCTGGGTATCTGCAGCCATCAGAACCTCCATGAGGTTCTGCTTGTTGGCTCTCCCCTCGTGCAGACTCCTCTCTCCATGCACAACTGCCTCAGGTAGTCTACAGTGTGCTCGCTGTAGTTGGAAGCCATTTTCTTCCCTAACTATGGCTACTTTAATTTGCAAAAACTTGAAAAAAGTAAGACAGGTAGTAACTTTGACTATAAGCAAAATGATATAGTTCTGTTTCTTTAAAAAAAAATCACTACCGTATTTTGCAAATGAGCTGTACAGTATTAAGCTGACACACTGAACTATTAAAGCATGTGTTACCAATATTTTATCCCACCACTGCCAACCAAATTTGTTACATATGCACTCCACAGGTCAGGCCCTCTGCTCCCACAGTGCCAACCTCAGAGTGCAATAGTGTGAACAGGCAACAGACAGGGTAACCCTCCTGTCTGCTTTGGGTCCAACTCGCCTTTAGCCTTAGTTCTGGGGGGATTCAAACTGTGAACTTAATGCTAGCATACCCAATTTACAGGCTCAGATATGTATCCTCTTTGGGACTGCAGTACAATCTTTTCGCTAGGGGAACCCAAACAGGTATCCAAAATGAACCTCTATAAGAGACCTTATGTATATTCTTTCCTTATTATACAAGCTTAGTACACAATCAAGCTTTTTACCAGCTGTTAGACTTAACCACCTATACATCACATGCAAAAAGAAACTGATAAGACACCTAGGCAGTATTTCAAAGAAATTGTTGCTTACTAAAAAATATGATAAAACGGTAAAATTGAACACAGAACAATATATCATACAGCGTACAATTATGTAAAATAAAAAGGAAGTTACAGACAAAACACTCTTACCACAAAGACTTAATTTCTTTCTAAGTATTACCTTTCTAAGTGTGTTTAAGTTAGAGGGAAAGTTCTGTCTCAGAGCCCAATATGATATGTCACATATTCCACAGATAGGGTTCATTTCACTCTGTCTCCCCACCACCTTTTGGTGAGTCAACTAGGTCCTCCTTTTATAATTAATTCTAACATAATTTCTACCAGGACATATTTTTAAATGATGGTAACATCAGGAAAAAAAATTCCTAAATATGACATCCTTTAATCAAACATTTCTCTTTGAACTTAACAATCCTACAATTTGTCACTATTTCTTGGCTGCGTGTTAAAATTTGAGAGGAACATGCCAAATTACTCTTCATCCTGTTAAGTCATAACCTTTATGTTTGGTTTCTACTTCAAAAGCCTGGCAGGTCATAAAAAGGTAATAAAATACCCTCTGGAATGAAGGCAGTTCATTAGGTTTCCCTAGTCAGTTTAATTACATCCTGTAGTTCCAGCTTCTGACCTTTAAAGTTAAAGGGCCAAATCTCTCACATACTGACATTTCATACACAGACCATTTATTAATAAATATAAATATCATACAGGTAACCAGAAGCAGGGGCAGAGCATCACACAGTGCACTTCTAGAATACTTTTGAGTGTGTAATGGAGAGACGCTGTAATATATCTGAGTTTTTTTTCTCTGCTTTGAAAGACAGACAATGCTACAAAGTTACACTGTGAATCTCTGGGAGTCTGATCTCCCTTGGATGTTGAGAGGATGAATGTTGTCACATGGAAATTACATTGCACAGTCACAGACCTGAAGAAAGTTGCATTCATTCATTCACCTTGCAATAGACATTTATTTTCAGCCAGAGGGTCAGCCGGGGAATGAGGCAGCAGGAATGACAGCAGCAGAGGGAGGAAGCAGGAGGGATTTCCCCATTGCTCCAAATCAGATTGGAGAGCTGGGGATGTTTATGATGCGAGTTGTAATGGCCTCTTTGCAAATAAAAGGAATGAAGTGCACGCTCTCATTGGTGCAGTTCATGTCTCTCAAATGAAGACTGGCTCCCTCTGTGAAATCCCAACAGCTGTCACACTGGGCTTCACCATTCATTGATGTGTCAGGGTCTCACCCACTGTACAGTGCTCTACATTGTATTCATCCCTGACACACCTCTAAAATGCGGTACTGTCCCAAGGCGTTTCTTGCACAAGAAAACACAAAAATGACAACAAAATTTAGTTGTAATAAAGTTATTTTCTTTCTCTTTCTTTTTTTCTTTTTACAAACAAGACATTCTATGGTCACAAATAATGCAATCCAGGGTGTGTGTTGTGCTTGTTGGGATAATGCCATGCCTTGGTGTTGGACACACTCAGTCTGCAGCCTTATGCCCAAACATGCAAGGCTTGTTGTTAACCCAACACAACACAAACCTTGTCATATATTATTGCTTAATTCTGACAGTAGATAGCTGCATCTACTTGTAATGCACACAGACATCATGTTAGTGACCAAATAGTCAGTTCATCAAACCAAATTGATTAAATTCAGTTGTGAAATATCAAACTGAGGAAATAAAATTTGATGCACAGGTTCTAATTAGTGAATTACTAGTTCTGATTCATGCAAAGGTGTGCCTTTGCAGTAAATGTTTCCATTCACTTGCCATGCCTGTTCTAGAAAGCTCACATCCTGGCTGTGTTTTTGACTTTCTCTTTTTAATAAAGTGCAGCACCCTATGTGTGCTTTCAGATGACTTATTAAGAAGTCTTCATCAGTATGTGCTAATTGCTACACAAATTCAACCTCTGGAAAAAACATGCATTTGTTTACCTGGTAAAGATAATTATTTGAGTACCCTTTCTAGTACTCTGCAGTCAAAACCAGTGGGTATTCCTTGCCCATCCTACAGGTTGATGCACAATCCAATGAGAATCCAACTGGGTGAGGACATCCCCCTTGTGTCATCTGAGGATTTCCTGTGTGGATCTTCCTTAGCAATAAAAATGAGAAGACAGACAAGGCAAAATGACAAGAAAACAGAGGGGAAGACCAAACAGTAGCAACACACTTTACACAAGGTCCCTTTTGAGCCAGTACCTGCTAGCCCTCTATTATGCTATAGGTTATAACATCTCTCCAGACATTGTTCATCATTCCTTATGCTTTATTGTTCTATAAAGGAAAAAACAGACTCGAAAAACACATACAACCTTTGGACCCATACATAGTGATACTAATCACACCCTGTAACCCCAACATAGGAAACTATCTGCCATCCCAGGTGGGTCTGCAGAGTACTGTAAATGGTACTCAAATAATCACCTTTACCAAGTGGGTAAATACCATCATATCTTGTATCCTTTAAAGTACTCCACAGTCAAAACCAATGTGACCTTAGTAGCAGTGTAGTTAGAGAGTAGATATGCTTGGATGGTTGAATTCAAGGCAGATTGTTGCTAGGTAGTCTGATTTTCCACCCTGAGTACTGCTCAAGCCAATGCGGTCCTTTCGGCAGACATCACAGCTAGCTGATAATGTCTGGTAAAGGTACAAACTGAGAACCACTTTCCTGCTGAGCAGATGTCTGGTATTGATACCCCCCCTCTTTCTGCCCAGGATGTTCCTATAGCCATGGTAGAGTGTGCCTTGATACCTTCTGGTGGCTCTTGGTCTGCCGCTCTGTAAGCCTTGGTAATAGTCTGCCTAATCCATCTAATAACGGTGTCCTTTAAGGCTGCGCGGCCCACCCTCTGTCCTGTGATCAGTATGAGGAACCTATCTGTCTTGTGTATGTTGCTTGTCATGCTGAGATACTTCCTCAGTTAATGACCTACGACTAACAGGTGAAACTACCCTGTGTCTGGTGAGTGGCTTGTGCCTATGAATGGTACTAGCACCTCCTGATCAATATGGTATGGAGTGGTCACTCTACAGAGGAATAAAGTAACCATTCTGAGTATGACCCTATCATTGTGGAAGGTTGTGAAGGGTTCCCTACATGAGAGAGCTTGTATCTCCCCTATCCTCCTAGCAGAGCAGATTGACACCAGGAAAACTGTTTTAAGGGTACATCAGTGGCGTGTATCTTGTTGAAAGGTGGTAGAATGCAATGTGTCTAGTACTGTATTCAGTTACCAAGGTGCATACTTTGGTCTGATTCTTTGTGATGCTAAAGTGACTGCCTTAGGTAGCCTGACCGTGTCTGGATGTGAACCTATGTGGCCTATCCCTGGTAGCGGACTCCTCATGGAGGAAGTCTCTGAGGCCCAAACTCTGAGTAATGCCGGGCTCAGGTCCTTATTTGCCCCTTCATTGAGGAAGTCCAAGATCTGAGGAGGTCCTACTACTGAAGAGGAAGTACCCTTCTCTCTGTACCATTTGTAAAAAATTTGCCATCATCTTAGATAAGTTTTGTTAGTAGATTGTCTCCTGGACAGCAATAATCAGTTCTCTACTCGGGTGTGATAGCCCAGTGTTAACAATCTGTTCCTTTCAGTAACCAGGCCATCAGACTCAGGCTCACTGGATTAAAATGTAGAATTGGGCTTTGGTTCAGGAAGTCCTGCCAGTGGGGCAGGTCCATCGCTGGCCCCAGTCATTGCTTGAATTAGTGAGTACCATGGTCTCCTGGTCCAGTTCTGGGCCACAAGCACTACTGATGCCCTTGTGCATCATATCTTGTGGAGAATTTTGCCTATCATGGGAATGGATGGAAACACATAGGCCATCTTGAAACTCCATGGTGCCGAGAGTGTGTCCACTTCCAACACTCTGGGATCTGAGAAACTGGAGTGGTAGTTGGGTAGCCGAGCATTCTGCTGTGAAGCCATCAGATCGATTTGCAGTGCCCCCCATTTCTCTTGAAGTACTTGAAAGATCCTTTTGTTGAGTCTCCACTCTGACTGGTTGATGATGACTCTGGTCAGCCAGTCTGCCTCCACATTGGATGTGCCCACCAAGTAGACTGTAGGCGTCACTCTGCCCATATTAGAAGCTGGAGTGATTCTTTCATTATGGGTTGCTTCTCATGCCTCCCTGTTTGTTCAGGTATGTGACTGTTACTTGGTTGTCACACCTCACTAGGGCTGCTCTGTTGGTGATAAGAGGTGCGAAGAAGGTCAGGGCTAGTCTTACAGCTCTCATTTCCAGAACATTTATTGGGAGTGTGGACTCACTCTTGGTCCATAATCCCTGGCTGACATGGTTCAAGTAGGTTGCACCCAGCCAGACAAGCTGGCATCCGTGGTGATCACTTCCATAGGGGGTTGAGTCAACTGGCACTCTTGCAGTATGTTCCTTTTCAATGTCCACCATCTCAGACTGAAAGTATCCATGTGGGAGGCCCTATTTGGAACCTAAAGTTTTGTGTTGTCTCATCCCATGATTCTATTAGGAATCTCTGTAGGATTCGCATGTGTAGTCTGTCCTACGGTACCGTATTTATTAGTGCCGTCATGACCCCCAACACCTGAAGGTAGTCCCATACTGCTCTGTTGGGTCTGCTTATGAGACCAGGCACCAGTGTGTGTACTTTCTCCATTGTTGGGGTCAGCTTGTTGTTGTGTGTGTCAATCACTGTGCCCAGGTGCGTGATGGATTGTGAGGGGGATAACTGGCTCTTCGTTATGTTGATTATCCAGCTGTGTATTTGGAGACACTGTATGGTCAGATGGGTGCTGTATTGTGCCTACTCCACTGATCTTGTCCTTATGAGCCAATCATTTAGATAAGGGATGACATGCACTCTCTGATTTCTCAGGTGGGTGTCCAAGACCACCAGCATTTTGGTGAAGATGCATGGTGCTGATGCTAGGCCAAGCAGCAGGAAACTGTATTGATAATGTTCCCTCTGTATGCTGAACCAGAGGTACCTATGGCGTGATCTCCATATTGGGATGTGGAGGTAAGAATCCTTCAGATCTAATGAGGTCAAGTAATCCTCAGGTTGGAAGGCCAGCAAGGTTGACTGCAGTGTTTCCATCTTGAACTTCCTGTATGTTACAAACTTGTTTAGGTATTTGAGGTCTAGCATGGGATGCATTCCCCCAGTTTTCTTAAGGACAACAAAGAATAAGGAGTAGACCCTGGTGTCTCTGTCTTCTGAAGGGTTTGGTTTGATAGCCCCAGTTTTCAATAGGTCATGAATTGCTTCATTTATTGCTTGGGCTTTCTTTCGGCACTTCAGTAGGGGGAAACAAAGGGCCTGTGTTGGGTTGGTTTGCTTTTGAATTTGATTGCATAACCCCTGGTCACCACCTCCAGAACACACTCATCTGATGATGTCTGGGTCCATTGTTATGCAAACCCCTGCAGTCTTCCTGCCAGTACTGGGTTTGCCTGGGCCTGTGTGCCTTCATTTTTTGTTCCCCATGGCTTTGAAATTTGGTTTGCGACCTGCCTTGCCATACTGCCCACCTGTGTTGTTCACTGATTTGTTGCCATAAGACCCATGTTGAAATTTGGGCCTCTAGTTCCACTGTTTGGGTCCCTGAGGGTTGCAGGTTTGGGATTTAGGCTTGAAAAATGTATTTTTGGGACAAAAGGACATGACCAATGGCAAATAGGCATCCTTATCTCCCTGTTCTTGCTTCCCCCTCTGTTTTTGAGGTACGGTGTTAGGCCATCCCCAAATAGTGTCCCCTCTTTGAGTGGCAATTTCATTAGTACATTCTTGGATTCATTGTCCGCTTGCCATAGCTTAAGCTACAATGCCTTCCTGGCTCTGTTCGCTAGGACAGTTGTTCAGGAGTTGAATCTGAGGAAGTCCGAGGAGGCATCCACTGCATATTTAACTGCTTGTATTGCACACGCCACTGCATCAGCCTGGGGGGAATCCTCCAGGATGGTTTCGGAAAGCATATCTAGCCACCTGTGGAGGGCTCTGCATGTGAACCAAACAGCCTTGTATTCTGACCACAACATGCCTGAGATCTCATGAATTTTTCTGAGGTTCTCAGCTTTTTTTTACCCATAGGGTATTTGAGCACTGCTATGCTTTCAATCCAGATCATTGTGTATTTCAACAGTTTGGAGATGGGCTGGTCAACTTTGTGTACCTTTCCCCAGTGTTTGGTCCTTGCCAGGGACAGGAGGTACCATTTATTCACCATGTTCCTTTCAGGTAACTTGGTGGGGTCAGATACCTCATATTCTTTGTTAAGGAGGGTTTCAATGTTTTTGCAGCTGGGAAAAGTGGACCTTTTCCTCCAGTTCCCACATAGACAGCAGGGGTTCCACGGATGTGGAGAGTCATTCAGGTTGCTGTGCAATTTTTAGGGCTGCTCTGACCATAGTTATGAGCTCAGCAATGCTGTCGCTGTGGCACATCCTGCTGGACCTGTCCACAGTGCCCTCCTCTGGATCATCTGGTGTTTCGAACATGGTATTGTCCATCTCCAGTCTTGATCACTTTTTGGTGGAGTCATCTCCCAAGGCCTTCGGCGCTTGTGGCAGTGAAATTGAATTACCTGCTTTCAGGGACTCCAGCAGTTGGAACAGCAGCTGTGCTTGGCTTGCATCCAATGCTACTGGTGCCATTGGTGGTGGTGGGGATTCAGTGTCTGATCCCCCCCTTCCAACCCCCCCCGGAGCCTCCATAGGGTGTAAGGGTACATACAGTGCAAGCCGTATCCTCCTCATCGACAGCTGGGAAACAAATTCCACATTCCTTGCACTTCCTAATAATGCTGGCTTGAATGTTAAACCTGTTTGTCTAAAGAAAGAATTCTATCAGATATAGGTTGTTTGTACTTCCTGGCCACATATTTAAAAGTAATCACAGTTAGTCTGTGCCATGTGGTATTTCATATACTGTCCCTTTAAGGGCAATGATTTCCTGGGCCTAACATTAGACTGGTCTCAGGTAATATGGTGACTATCAGTTCTCATGGGATTTTGCGGGAGTTGGGAACCCTGTATACACTCTATGGGTCCCTTCCAAGATGGCACCGCAATCTCATGAGATTATGCATACGATCTGCAAGTAGTCCCAAGACCTTGTTGTTTCTGATCTCGTGGGAGTCACAGAGCATCAGGGGGCTTCCAGAAGAGAGTGAGGAGTCAGATCATGGCTGCTTGTTGTCTCAGAGGGCAGAGTGCAGGATTATTTATTGCCCACTGAGACAAAGAAGCTGTAAATATGGCTTGCAAAAGGTGCACTTTTCCCTGGAAATGGAAGGTGTTGCCTGAGGGTCCTATGGATTAATCATCTCCACTGCTGGATAGAGGCCACTGGAGACAGAGGATACCAGCCCCTACAGGTATCTGCGTTGCTGTTACGTGTGTTTGTAGCAACTTTCAAGTGTCTGGCTGAGGAGCTACAGGAGGTATTCAGCCTGTGCTTTGCTCCCCCAGGGTGTCTGGCTTGTATCCTGGGCTATAACTGAAGGTACCCGGCAGAAGTTTTGGGGAGGTCACTGCAGGAGGGGCCTCAGCCAAAAAATAATCTCTGCAGTCACAGAAGGTTCCAGTGCCTAAGCAGAAATCATTGCAGGAGGGACCTCGGCCCAGCTGCTGCCTAATGGGGCAAGTAGAGGGGGGATAAAATGCTGAATTGTAGTGAAATAAAGGGGATTCAGGAACTGCTATTGGAGGAGATCCTGATCCATGCTCTGCTTATTGCCAGCTTCCTAATTTTGTCCTGAAGTACCCAAAGCAAAGCATTCTAGACACTGCATTTTGTCCTTATATTCTAATGCATGCATGTTAGTTGTTAAATGCTAGCTACCTGGCTGCTTTTCAAGAACGGAAGCTAGTTTAAATGAAAAAGGTACCTTACAGAAAAAATTGAAGTTGCTGGGAATCGCTGTGGGATGTGGCCAACCTATCTTGATGCATGAAGTAAACTGGAGATCCCCAGATGACACAAGGGGGATGTCCTCACCCAGTCTGATTTTGATTGGATTGTGCATCAGCCTAGAGGGTGGACAAGGAATACCTACTGGTTCTGACTGCAGAGTACTATAAAGGGTATGAGATATAAGCAGTGTCAGTGGCTCAATAGGTAGCTCACTCGCCTTTGAGGCTGGGAGATCAGAGGGCTGTGGGTTCAGTTCCCACTTCTGGCACTTGGTTAATATCCCAGTACTGACACTGTAGTGCAGCATGAGAGGGGTGCTGCACTTCTGAGGTGCTATCTTTCAGATGAGACCTTAAACCGAGGTCCCATCTGCCTGGATTGGTGGTAGTTCAGGTGGATGTTAGAGATCCCATGGCACTTATCGAAAAGATTAGGGGAATTTCCCAGTGTCCTGGCCAGATTTCCCTCATTCACTAAAAAATTTCACAGACAGCTTAATCTGGTTCAAGGTCAGTTGATCCCCCTCCCCCGGGTCATGCCTGAAAATAGGCAGGATTTGTCTAGTGCACTTACCCTGTCAACAAAAGCTAAATAAATAAATACATATAATTGTCAGTCATGTCTGGTACTTCTGAATGTCCCCAACATCTGTGTCTACAAATCCTCAGATTTTGCAGACAAAACAGACTGACAGACTGATTTTACAGACTGAAATGTGGGCCTACCAATGCCAGGGCTGGGTCCTGGTAATCCTGGGTACAGGCTGTACCAGAGAGACGGGGAAAAGGGGAAAGGGGTGGGGTGGCTATTTATGCAAGGGAAGGGATACTGTGTAGCAAGGAGGAAGGGGAGGTGGGCAAAGCAGAGACATTAGGCATGCAAATCCAAGACTCAAAGGGCAGGAAGGTTAGATTGGGAGTCATGTATAGACCACCATCTCAATACAAGGACATTGACAGGGAGTTAGCAGAGCAGATAAGGAAGATCAGTGGGAAGGGTAACACCGCAACTGTGCGGGACATTTCAGGACAACTTCCTGGTGAAGATGGTAAGGGAACCAACTAGGGAAGGTAACATTCTGAACTGTGTGCTGACAAATGGGGAGCTTGTCAGGGAACTGGGGGTGAAGGATCCCCTGGCAGGGAGTGACCACCACAATGTCTGGTTCTCACTCAGTATGGGTAAGGAGATTGCCAGTACCAGGACAAAGATGTTGGACTTCAGGTGGGCAGACTTTGGCAGGATGAGGGTCATACAGTAGTAGTAGAGCACCTAGAAAGCATCTGCCCACACATGGAAACTAACTAGAAATTGGAATTTATCAAGCCCGGCCTTGCAGAAACCACTAGCTCATGTACCAAGTTCCATAGTAAACAGGCCAGGTTCAGGAAGCCAAGCTGGTTAAGCAGGGAAGTGTTAGAAAAAGTGAGGGATAGGAGAACAGTATTCAGAAGATTTATGAGATCCAATTGGGGGGGGGGACAGGGAGGAGTACACAAAGAAATCATGGAAAGTTAGCAGAATGGTCAGGGCAGCCAAGGCATCAAGGGAACTGAGGCTGACATAAGGTATCAGAGAAGGAGAAAAGGATTTCTTCAAGTATATTAGGGAGAGGAGGAACTACAAAGATTAAATTATTAGAACCAACAAAGATGATGGGTGGCTGGAAAATGGAGCAGACCAGGCAGAAGCGCTTAGTGCCAACTTCTGTTTTGTGTTTACCAGGGAGAAGATTGGGTCAAAGCCTCAGGTGACGGGGGGGCACAGTGTGGGGCTTTGTTAACAGATGGGAAAATCCCAGCAACCAGAGTGATGTGAGACATAAAAGTCCTGTGTGTAGATAAGGTGCCTGGCCCAGACAGCATACACCCCAGGGTTCTGAAGGAGTTAGAAGAGGTCCAGGCAGAGTCACTAGCAGACTTATATAGTAATATTCATTCATTCATTCATTCATTCATTCATTCATTCATTCATTCATATTTTATTTAGTACAGCACACTTTCTCATTTGGACTCAAGGTACTGTACAAAATATTCCTAAAAACATTTAAAATACATAATATGACAATAAATAATGACATTTATTTACTAATTAAAACAACTAGGCTAATTAAGAGAGAAAGCTTTGCACTTTCCTGAGTTCAGTTGTCTTCATAGTCTCAGAAAATATATTTAGTTGAATTCAGGTGGGCAGATCCATGAACAAGCATGGGACCATGCACAGATGTGACCACACATCAGGAGCTTGTGCAGTAGAACTGCATGGACTGCATAGGTTGCAGTCTGCTTTGGAATTATTTAAATTTAAATTCTTTAAGGTCCAGATAAATGCTGTATTACATTTCCTCTAGTTTATGACACAGCTACAGAAACAAATGTCACATTTAATGACACCACTGCAAAAAGGAGTTAAAACACAGACCGTCTCAATAAAACTCATCCGTCATGGCAGAACATGGCACACTCCATAGTGGCCACCGACAATGTAAAAAATAGTGCAGTGAGACTGCTAATAGAAACAATGAATGGAGTGCTTCATGGACCTGGAGGTGACTGTGGTGCAACTGCAACATGTTGTTCAGTTGGAAGGAATGCGCTGATGCCTTTTTATGGCTGTGGGCAGAGCCTACAGCCATTTTGCTGTCTGTAGCTTGAAAATGGAGTTTCATGGAACATTTTTTGGACTTCTCAGTGTATGCCTTCCACATCTATAAATCACTATGACAAATAAAATAAAATAATCCCTTCTTTCTGTTTAGAATGTTGGAGACATAACTCCAAGCTGCATATCTGATGGCAATTAGGAAACTGAAACAGCTGAATAAATATTGGTTGCCTATTAAACTTTAACTTTGTTTATCCCTTTTGAAATTCAACAGCTTGCACTTTTAAATGATTAGCATTTAAACATTTGTTGCTACTAACTTCAGTTGTGGATGAATAGCTTTCAAGAAAGTCATACCTCATAAATGTTACCCTTTCCCTGCAACTTTTGTAAAGATTTACACTGTTTTTAGCTTCTCAAGTCTTATCTGATAAAATGCCAGGTCTTCAATGAACTACCCAGACTAAATACATAAATTTATTTTTGACAGAAGGGCAATAACCTGTTTTCCAAACATAACAGATAAAAGCTACTGAGATCTCTTATATTAAGTGAAGGTGTGTGTGTGTGTGTGTTTGGATGAGAAGTGGAGAAACAGACTCTGGCAAGGAATATCTCATATACTGAATTAACTGCTGACAAACCATGAGTCACACAGCAGCAAATGATTTGATACCTTTTATTGGGCCAACATAGATGTAACAAAAAAAGTATACCATTTATAAAATTCCTGATCAAACAACTGCAAACAGAAGACTATTTTTTGCCATTTTATAACATGATATACTGAGTGTGTATTTACTGAGCTGCTGGATCAGGGTCTTGATAAAGTAATAACATTTACTTAACTCATTCAAGATTCCATCAGATGGACAGAAAAAAGTCTATAAGAATTTGTCTGAAAACTAACAACTATAAGATGCAACAATAGCGTGTGTGTGTGTGTGCATACATACATACATATATATGCTGTATATATATTTATACAATAGGGGTGAATGGTAAATGAGTGAGATAAAACAGTGTATCATCCACCTCAGTGTGATATTTTAACTGTCTGCTCTACAGTGATGATATCAGCCATTTATACACACAGTGTGCACAAAGGTCACTGATATCATCACTCTAGGCAGCTTTTCCTCAGCATACAAGAACAATCTGTGCTGTTACCATAGAAACAATACAGAAGTGCAACGCTTTCACCTGAAACACAGCTGCTGCTACTAAGAAAGCTTGTTTCTCCATTAATGACGCCTTCACAAAATAGGCACAAAGTAACAAGTTACAAAGGAAACAACAACTCTGTACTGTGTTGTTTCTCTTCCTCCAGGTACCCACTGCAAGCAGATACACAGAAAGTGGGCCAGAGTACATGAATCAGACTCCAACACAGAGTAAAATGAAACACATCAAACAAGCAACATATTCATTATGAAGGGCAAAATTTATAACAATTCAGCATGTAAAACCACTAAAAAATAACTTTAGTTACCTTATAATATACTGTATGTTGCAAAACACAATAAACAGCCGAAGTGAAACTGCTTCTATAACTTGAAAGTGAAACATCTACACTTTCATTGAATGGAACCGACATGAGCAGGGCAAAAATAAGTTAAAACAGTCATACAAGCAGAACACTAAAGCTATAAGAAACAAAGTAAATAAAAATGCTCACAAACACAGAAATCTAAGAAAATAAAAGCAAGTTGTGATGAAACCCCATTCCCCAATGCCAGCCTAAGCCCCACCCACCAAGGCACAACATCCCTAACATGTTAAAGTTTTCAGCTTAATAACTTTGTTACTGTATGATGGATTTGCCAGATATTTGGCAGGCATGGAGCGGTACCATAGATCTCGGGATCTTCTAAGTTTTGCAACAGTCAGATATAAGGTTGTGAAGCTATAAAGCGCTGTACCATGTGGCATTTACACTTTTTTGTGCATTCTTTGCTTGTGCCTACAGGTCGCATGGTTTGTGCGACTGGTCTGAAACCTTCAGAGCAGATACAGCTGGGGTCCTCTATGTGCCTTTTGAAAATTTTGTGAAAAAATATTAAACGGTTCAAGACTTATTCAAAAAACAAGCTTCCTATTATAGTCAATAGGAAAAGTTAACAAAAAGTTTGACAGTGTCACAAATGCAGTTTTTAGTGTCACAAATGACCCCTGTAATGTAGAGAGTCAGCCATTTTGTTTTGGTTACTACTCACAGAAATGCTTGGCATTTAATTTTGAGACCCTCTAGGGACACAAATCTTTTTGTGTTCACCTAGTCGAGCCCTGAGGATGCTAGCCATGTCTTTTTTTTGGGAGGGGGGGTTAAACACCCCAGAAATATGTTTTTCAAGTTTTTGTAAACTGTAGTGTCACAAAGTAGTGTTGTACCTGTGACACTTTTGTGATTCTTTTTGTGAAAGTGTTGTGATTTGCGACACTACTTTGCGACACTATGCCCAAAATAACTGGAGTTCTTTGCTACCCTGTTGCAAAAGAACGGTTTGGTCTTTTCAGCTGAAATTTGGAGGGAAGAAAACCAACATCCCACATATGTGCCTTTTCGTGGTTTGGTGACAAAATATTACAGGGATGCAAAGCTACAGTGTTCCAAAGTTGACAAATTTTCCCATAGACTAACATTACGGCGTCTGTCGCACCTTTCAGGGCCCGTATCTCTTATGGAAATGCTTTGAGATACGGACTTTTCATCAGAAAAATGCTTTGTCCCCCACTAGATGACTAAGTACAAAACTAGCCAGGAAAGTCATAAACCACATGACATTTTAACTTTTTTCTATGTCGTACGGTTCCTGAGATATAATCAATTTACTATTCCAACTGCTCATTTTCTGCTGTTAGGCCCATTATTATGCATACATTCTTCATATTCACTGTGTTTCTCTATGCAACTTTTGGGGGAAAAAAGGGTGTGAGCTTTCATTACTGTTACAGTTAGTGTTTCCACTTGTGTCTCCGTAACCATTTGTGTTAGTGTTCCCGTGTATGCCACCGTGTGCGTTACCCTTTGCGTTTTCATTTGTGCTTGCATTTGCATTACTGTTACCTTTTGCATTTCCATTATTGTTTCTGTTTGTGTTTCATTTTGCGTCACCGTGTGCATTAACATTTGTGTTTGCGCACACACTTCCATTTGCATTCACGTTTGCATTTCGGTTTCCTTTGCCGTCATCGTTGCTGTTACCATTAGCATTTGCATTTCCAATTGCGGTACCATGACCGTGTGCTTTACCATTTGCATTTCTGTATGCAGTTCTGTTTGTGTTTCCATTTGCATTACTGTTCGCTTTGGTGTCATAGTTGCTGTTGCTGTAACTGTTTGCATTTACAATTGCGTTACCGTTACTGTTTGTGTCTTCATCACCGTTTGCGTTTCTGTTGGCTTTAGCATTTGTGTTTTCGGTTGGGTTTCTGTTGTCGATTGTGTTACTGTGTCCTTCTGCGGCGCTATTGTCTTAACCATTTTTATTTCTGTTTGCGTTTCTGTTTGCAATATCATTTACGTTAGCATCACTATGTGTGTTACCATTTATGCTTGCATTTGCGTTGCCGTTACTTCACTATTTATACTGCACATTCTCAAAAAGAAGAGAAATTCATGGCAAAAAAAACTCCATTTAATGTGTCAGTTAGGGTTGTTCCATAGCAACAAGTGAGGTTCGATGTTAGGTTCCACCCTTGACCTCCAATGTCTCCACTGCCATATCGGGTGTCATATCAGTCCAGCTCTCACCCCATTCTCCCATACTGCACCACCTCAGCTTGTTTACACATAGGATGGGGTAAGAGTTAGGCTGATGACCCCAACACACACCCCGATGTCTGTTGGTGGGGTGGGGTAAAGGGGTGGAAACCCTAACATCGAATTTCTCACTTTTGTCACTGTGGAACAACCATAACTGATGCATTAAATGGATTGTTTTGCCATGAAGATATAAAATATATGTACATATATATAGTCCATGGCAAAACTTGATTACATGTTAGGTTGTTCCACAGCAACAAAAGTAAATAGGCCTGATGTCAGGGTTTCCACCCTCCTCAGTATTCACCTCACCAACAGGTTTTGGGTGTGTTGTGGGTCATCGGCTCCAACTCTGCACCCCATCCCATGCATAAACAAGTGGAGGTGGTGCAGTATAGGAGAATGGGGTGAGAGTTAGGACCGACAACCCCAACGCACACTGCAAAGCCTGTTGGTGGGTGGTAAAAGGGTTTGTGGAAACCCTAACATTGAATTTCCTCATTTTTGTCACTGTGGAACAACCCTAACTGATGCATTAAATTGAGTTTTTTGCTATGAATTTCCCTTCTTTTTGAGAATGTGCAGTATAAATAGTGAAATAACAGCAACACAAATGCAAGTGGAAATGGTAACACTCATGGTGATGCTAACGTAAATGATAACACAAACAAAAATGCAAACGGTTAAGGAAACAGTGCTGCAGAAGGAAACAATAACACAATTGACTAAGGAAAAAGAACTGAAAATGCAAACGCTAAAGCCAGCAGAAATGCAAACGGTGACAAAGACACAAACAGTAATGGTAACGTAATTGCAAATGCAAACAGTTACAGTAACAGCAATGATGATGCCAAAGTAAACCATAATGCAAACAGAACTGCAAATGGTAACATGCACGGTCACAGTACCGCAATTGGAAATGCAAATGGTAATGGTAACAGCAATGATGACACCAAAGGAAACTCAAACACAAATGCAAGCGAGTACAGAAACACAAACCGTAATGTGCACTGTCATGGTAATGCAGCTGGAAATGCAAATTGTAACTGCAACTGCAACGATGACACCAAAGGAAAGACAAACGCAAATGCAAACAGAAGCACGTACGCAAACGCAAATGGTAATGAACACGGTGACGCAAATCAAAAAGCAAACAGAAACAGTAGTGGAAATGCAAATGGTAACAGTAATGCAAATGCAAGCACAAATGAAAATGCAAAGGGTAATGCACATGCTGGCATACGCGGTAACGGTAACGCAAACGAGTATGGAAACGCAAGTGGAAATGCTAACTGTAACAGTAACTGAAGCACACATCCTGTTTTTCCCCAAGAGCTGCATAGAGAAACACAGTGAGTACAAAGAATGTATGCATAATAGTGGACCTTGGAGCAGAAAATGAGCACTTGGAATACTAAATTGCTTATATCTCAGGAACCGTATGACGTAGAAAAAAAAAAAAATGTCATATGATTTATGACTTTCCTGGCTAGTTTTTTACTTAGCCCCCTTTCTGATGAAAAGTCTGTATCTCAAAGAGTTTCCGAGATGCGGGCCCCGAAAGGTGTGGCAGACTCTACAATGTTAGTCTATGGGAAAAATTGTCAACTTCGGAGTACCGTTACTTTGCATCCCTGCAATATTTTGTCACCAAACCACCAAAAGGCATATTTGTGGAATGTTGGCTTTCTTCCCTCTAAATTTCAGCCCAAAAGACCTAACCATTCTTTTGCAGCAGGGTGTCAAAGAATTCCTGTTATTTTGGGCATAGTGTCGCTAAGTAGTGTTGTGATTTGCGCCACTTTCGCAAAAAAAAGTCACGAAAGTGTCCTAAGTTCGACAGTACTTTGTGACACTACAGTTTACAAACATTTGAAAAACATATTTCTGGGGTGTTTAA
The DNA here is from genome assembly GCA_016271365.2 of Neoceratodus forsteri. Classification (NCBI taxonomy): domain Eukaryota; kingdom Metazoa; phylum Chordata; order Ceratodontiformes; family Ceratodontidae; genus Neoceratodus; species Neoceratodus forsteri. Next base: position 266,784,666 of record JADMNL010000026.1, read on the forward strand.
CCCCTCAAAAAAGACATGGCTAGTATCCTCAGGGCTCGACAAGGTGAACACAAAAAGATTTGTGTCCCTAGAGGGTCCCACATTTAAATGCCAAGCATTTCTGTGACCACCAACTGAAAAAAAATGGCTGACTCACAACACTACAGGGGAAACTTGAGACACTAAAAACTGCATTTGTGACACTGTAAAACTTTTTGTTAACTTTTCCCTTTGACTATAATGGGAAACTTGTTTTTTGAATAACTTTTGAACTGTTTAATAATTTTTCACAAAATCTTCTAAGGCACATCAGGGACATATTCCCCGGAGGTTTCAAACCAGTCATGCAAACTGTGCAACCTGTAGACATGAACAAAGAATGCACAAAAAAGCATAAATGTGCTAAGGAAGAATGCTTTATAACTCCACAACCGTATATCTGATCAGTATAAAACTTGAAAGATCCAGAGATCTATGGTACTGCTCCATGCCTGCCAAATTTCAGGCAAATCTATCAAACAGTGGCAAAGTTATTAACCTGAAAAATTTCACACTTTAACCTTAAGCAGAGTACTCAACCTAATTATAGTAGCACTACTGCACATATATATATATATATATATATATATATATATATATATATATAATTTTGTACAGTATTTACTCAAGCTGTCCCAGATTAGATGCGATAGTTTGTTTTCAGTAAGGTCATGATTTTACAATTTTACAAATGTTTTTATTTTGGTTACCTAGTCCAGGGCCCCCATATTCAAAGGAGATATGCAGTGCATCCCAGGGGAAAAGATAGATGACACACACAACTCCAACAATGTGCAGCAGTACAATATTCAAATGTGTGGAATGCACTGGCCACAAGGGAATGGGCCAGGGCACACACAAATGGTATGCCGTTCAAGTCGAGGGGGCAAGCCTATGCATATGCCGTGCTGCAGCATATTCAGTGGGAATGTGCCCCTCACAGCTTAGAGCACCATGGCCCACAGTTAAGCCACAAATAGCTGGCCTAACCCGGCCAGCCCCCCCACAGGGAGGCTACAGATGGGCACCCGGCGCACGGCAGCCTGGCAGCCCTGGTGGAGTAAAGGTACCCCCTTTCTATCCCCAATCTAGTCAACTCCATCCCTGAAGAGCTCCATAGTGTAGGGCCCCCCAGACCTGATTGCAACAGAGGAAATCATGGTCCATATCCATAGTCTGGAGGACTCCCATCCACCACCCCTATACACAGACATCCTCACTCCCCCATACCCAACCTGTTGCAAAGATTGGCACTGCCCTCCACACCCTGCCATAGCCAGCCATTGACTGCACTGAACCCAGGCTGGGGACCTGCACTCTGGAATGACCCAACTGGCTGTACCATGCATTGAGGCACCATGCCAGCTGTGGCTCCACTAGTGTATGGATGCCTTGCTGATACTGTATCTTCCTGCTGTCATGGACTGCTGCAAGTCCACACTCCCGACTGCTAAAGTATCCAGGGTTCCATGTGGTGCGGTATCCTGTAATGCCATTTGCAGTGTATGCTTTAGGCTATAGATAGTTCATCCGCAGTTACCCAGTTGTACAAATGAATGGAAAGTCAGCTGTAGCATGCCTGTTTTGGGACCTGTGTTAGTTGGTACAGCATCATCTGTCACCCACACTGAACAGTACAATGGTACCGGGATGATGGATCTGCAAGTCAGTGCCTGAGGAGTATGGCCACTGTGTGTTGTCACCCACACACAGCTCATGTCTACGTATAACACATTCCAGCATCCTACTGTGAGTGCTCTGCCACCTGCTGCTAGAGTTGTACGATCCCATTACAGAGCCAGTCATCACACTAGGATGGGCAGGGAGGGGCAGGGAAGGGATTGTCTGTGCACCATTGAGAGGGAGTGGGGGCCACTACACTATAGACATGGACTGTATGTGTATTCAGGTACAATTAGGGATGGCATTAGGGTCTGTACAACATGGAACTGATGGAGCCTGGACTCCTGTACAATCAGGGCTGGTGGAACAGGTAGGGGGTGCCACTTTGCCATAGCAACTTCAGAGCCTGTCCTACATGGGGGCATTTGGGGTCAGGGCTTGGGGGTGAGAGCTGCTCTGGTGCATTCATCCCCATGTAAACATGCAAATGGGCTGGTAATAAGCAAGCATAAGGCCCCTTTGCACCCTGCATGCTCAATTAGTTCATTTGCATTCCTGGGCTGAATATCACCCATGGGGGCTGTGGTGCATACCAGTATGTGTCACGCATTCCCCTGGAAGGTATTCAATTGGGGTCACCCTGGATGCTCCTGACTTTGCAGCTGCCTGCACTGCGACTCCCATCCAGGATCATATTTTCAACAGGAACGATGAAGCCCTCCAGGATGAAGCACCATATCTCAGGTTTACTGCATGAGAAAAAGGATTAACTCCCTTTGAAAGTGCATTGTTTGCTACAGTAACTCTACTGCAGAAGTCTGCAGTGATGCATTTCATCCTGGTGGACTTCAATGTAAGCACACCCTGTACTGGTGGCATATTCTCTTTGAATATTGTATCAGTGACAACCAGTACACCCTCTTTCTGCAATGCATCATTCTGCTCATGCATCGATCCGCCACTTAATATATCCGCCCAGATGTAAAAATATTGTTTTTAGTGCATTCTGATTTTACACAATGCAGCAGAATATTGTGTAGATGTAGAGCTCCACTGAAAATAAGATGCCAATTCTTCTATGAACTGTCCAGGCTAAATATATAGCAATCAGCAGACACATTCCAGGAAAACACATTGTAAAAATGTGTAAAAGGAAGACCACATTGAAATTTCCTCTCCACAGATCTGCATTGTGCAATTCATTAGAAATAATGGGTAAAAAGCATCCCAAAAGCTTTTCACAGTCATATCGGCTCTGACCAGAATTTGTTTTCTATAGCAAAAGATCAGCAGGGCTATGCCCACTGCAGCTCTAAAAATTATTCACCTGTAGTATAGTTGTTGGATTCCTCACTAGGTGTAACAGCTGCAATCAATCCCATTGACTGAGATGCCTCTGTGTGTGTAGAATTTTATGCTAATTAAGGAATTTTAGAATGAAATTCAAAACTTGCTGTGTGGTCATGCTTACCTCTGCTCTGAAATGGCAGATTCCTCTAGTTGTGTTGAGCAATGACCAATAAAGTTAGTTAAATTACAATCAAGAAGTACCCATCAAGGGAAAATGTTTCAAAAAGCTTACACTATAGCAGAAAAAATATGCAAACTTTAACAACCACTGAGCATCAAACAATACCACAAGTAACGCTCATGCAACTTAAAAGGAAACTGATCCTTGTGGGAACCTATTTCCAGGTTCTGGAATGGGAGGTATGGATGGGATTGTTCAACCTAGTAAGGGATCACTTCAGAAGAAACATTACTACAGGTGAGTAATGTTTTCTTCAAAAATGGCAAGAATTAATTCTCAATTCTGATTGACTGACATGACCTCCAAGCTGGGCATTTATTTTTCAACAGATGGCAGCAAACAATAAGTACCAGTCAAGTGCCACCTCACCACATACGCTTGTACAGGTGTGCCCAGCCTGCTTTGTCATTGACTGAAAGCACCAAATTACATTTGAAATCCCTGCCATGTTTTTCTCTCACTTAGCTAGAGCTACTGCCCCCAGCACTCCTTATTTCAGTATCAGCTGCCTCAATAAAAAATTAAAACATACGTTCTTTTTATTTTTCAGTAAAAATACCACCACCAGCTTAATCAGGTTCAGTTCCTATTGGTTAAAATCTGTATACCCTCCCCCCCCCACTCACACCTGAAAAAAGGGACTTCTAGTATCAGTGGGCCTGCCGTGTCAGCAAAATAAAATAAATAAATCTAATTTTGTGGTCAGGAAGAATGACAAAATAGGCTTTTTCTCACAGCCACACTCTCCTGACCGTGCTCTTATGGTACCACGCTGAACAAAAAGAAAAATGAAGCTGTCTTCAAATCAATTTCTTGGTGGGAAGCCCAGTTTTGAAAATGGTACCAAGGAACTCCCTCACAGCACAATGCCCCCATAGTTAGTCAAGCTTCTGATTAAAAAAATTAATAATTTGCCTCAGGGCTGTCCTTCATGGCAGATGCACATATTATCCACGGTCACTTAGGTCACGCAAGTTCTCACGCTTACCAGACACAACTTGCAACAAGCAACCAAATAAAAAAAAGATCTTGCAGAAAGGAGACATAACTTAACGGGACAGGACACTGTCAACCTTTTCTGCATCATATTATTTCTAGGTAAAAACCCACATTTTATGATTGCTTACCTTCTCTAAAATTCACTGATATTGTTGGTTGTTTTATCTAACTCCTTCATTATTAGAACTGAAGTGCATGGGAATGTACAGCTATACCCAGTCTTGTTTTGCTCCAAATTTTTTGCCTAAGCTTACTGCATACTTTCTGAACATTAGAAACACCCACAAACAGTGCAGCCACTCATGATACAATAGTCTTCTCTACTCCCACTGCATAATGAGCTACTAGATTGTGTTGGGGGAGTTCCTGAGTCCAGGAAAGATGCAGTGGGAGCTGATCGAGTAACAACAGTATGGTTGACACTCATTTTCTTTTACTTTTTAAAAGTAAAAAGGAGTTTGAACCAAACAGCTAGATACATCAGCAGTCTCTAAAGAATGAGAACAATCATAAAATGTGTTTCTTAAACTAGGGACACATTAAGGTCATATGGGGTTGACAGTGTCTCTTTAAAAAGGATGCCCAGTGACTGCTAGGGGGGAATTTTTTCTACGCACTCCTTTTTTGTCAGGTGGATGTGTGTGTGTGGGGGGAGGGAATTGATCAGAATGGCTCTGTGGGGAGGAGCAACAGGAGCTGGAACAGCCTTAAAAAATATGGACTACTTTTTCAAAAAGTTTTTTTCTACAGCTTCTATTCATATTTTACACTCATTTCCTCTCTTCTTTTACCACTAGATTAAAATGTACTAAGACAGCCATTTTCTAAGCACAATAATACCCTCCAGGGTGGGCATTGTTGGGAACTATCAGGCCTTCCAGGGGCTATAAGGCCCTCTGCCTGTGGCATCGGGCCTCAATATGCCCCTGGGAGGTCCAGTATTTCCCAATAATGCCCACCCTGTCAGGAACTATTGCTTGCATACTTTAAACTCAGGAAACCTTCACTAGTTGTTTAATAACTGCAGACTCCATAGCAGTACATCGAAAGGCTGGGTACAGAACCTAATTAGGGAAAAGGTTCCGCAAGACAGTAGTGCCAAAAATGGCATCTCTTCTCGACTGACTGTTAAACAGTTGAGCTTTGTAAAGGTGTGCACTACCTCCCAGTCAGCCACTTTACAAATCTCCTGAATGGAGACACCTCTGGATGCTGTCACAGAGATGGAATTGCCTCTCATAAAATGGGCCCTCAGCCCATCAGGCAGATGCGTGCCAGCTTTGCCATAACAGAAATGAATATAGGCTACTATCCAGTGACAAATGGTTCTCCTGGTTGCCAGTTTACCTTGACCTACCTCACAGGAGGTGACAAATAACTGAGAATTGCTGGACCTGACATCCTTTGTGTGGTCCAGGTAGTACTCCAGAGCTCTTTTAGCATCCAGACTGTGGAGATCTTACTTTGAGAGGGCTCTTGCAGTAGGTAATTACATATAGGACTGATGCCGGCCGGTGGCAGGACCCCACGGAAAAATTTCTAGCTAGCAGTTCCTGGCGTGGGACCACCCCCACGTCAGATGACCGGCATCATGCGACGTCGGTATAAAGGGGCCGTCCCAGACACCCGCCTTCCAGTTCTTTCCCACCATTAGCTCATGCAGCACCTCGTGGAAATGTTCGAGCTTCGTCAGCCCTGCCCTTTCATTGGTTTTACCAAAAATTAAAATTATTTTTCCTTCTACCATCAGGTCATTAACGGTGTATGTCGTCCCCTACACCCTCCGAGCACAAAAACAAGTGCGACTCATGCAGCGCCCAACTGCCACATAAGGACAGCCATTCCCTCTGCCTCTTCTGCCTAGGTCCTGACCACCAGGTCGACAAGTGCCCGCATTGCCTCAATTTCAATGCGGCTACCCGCAGATGATGACAACAGTCCCTGGAAGCCCATCTTCTCAAGAAAAAGATGTCTTGGATGGAAAAAGAATTGAAGAAGCTCAGGCAGGCGTCCACTTCTCCAGAAGGACATCTCAAAAAGCGGGATAAGGAGAGGCACTAGGAGAAGGCCTACTCATCCGCTACTCCAGCCAGAGTCGCGGCCCAGGTAACATCCCCTCTGGGGGGGGCGTCTGATGGCAGCCTGCAAGGGTTTGGAGGAGGCATTGGCCTGTCCATTTGGCTCGCGCTTGGGCCTTGCGGGTGTCTCCGGGCCAAAGGAGGCCTCCACCCCCGGTTCGGCCGCAGGCTTGTGGCCTACTGGTGCGTGCGACTCCCTTAAGTCAGACGTTGGCTCCTCCAACATCCACCGGGAGAAGGTTGGGGCGGTGCATGACCTCATCCCCCTCGGATCAGGCTGCTCCTCCTCTTCGGTCCACCTCTGATGAGGGACCCCATAAGACGGACGCCGGCTCCCCCGGCACCCACTGGGAACTAGCCACTAAGCCGCATGTCGGCTCCCCCGATGTGCGCCGAGTGACAGAACCTACGATGGACCCCCCACACCTGTCATACCCAGTTCCCTGCAGCCTTCGCTGTCATCCAGGAAGCCCAAGTCACCCCAGGTTGACCCCATGGACTTCCCCCCATCCCCAGGAGATGCAAGGGATGTTCCACCTCTGTCAGACCCTCCTCCTAAGGAACCGGGTCTGACACCGGCCCCCCGGACGCTGGCCCCGATGCCGGCAGGGGTTTTTCCCCTACCATCAGGCCCTGCCCCCTGGGCCTCTCAATGTTCACCTGCCTGTGGAGCCACCATCCAGGCCGTCTGCTCTGGCAGCTCCTCTGGCACCCGGGTACCCGCTGTCTTATCTGACGCCGTCATACCCGGGACCGCAGTATCCAGCACCGCAGTACCCGATGCCGGTCCCTCCAATGCCTCAATACCCGACGCCACAATACCCGGCGCTGGTTTTCCCGCAGTCGGGTTTTGGATACTCACCTTATGGGTACAATCCGTATACCTTTCCCCCTCCTCTTCCACCTTCACCACCCCCACGGCAGCCAGTGGATCATCAGGAGACTCTGGCTTCCTGGTGGGCTGAGGCCAAGGCTCAGCTCACCAAGGAAGTAGGCAGCTGCCTTACGGCGATGGTGCCACCCCCGGCTCCTGTACGCCCGAGGCAGCACACTCCCTCACCACCTCCTGACTCCAGAGCCCTTCCCTCTGGATCCTGAGAGGGGCAGGACACGCATCCAGGGGCACCCCCTTAGGAACCCGTTCTTGCCCCCAACCGTGTTAGGGAGTCTTATTCTGTTTCCGATTCTTCTTCTTCCCTCTCAGATTCCTTGGATTCTTCCAACGGATGCTCTGAGAGAGATGACGAGCCGCGCTTTCCGTCCAAGCCCTGCCTGAGGACTCCTCTGAAGTCTCCTCCGGAGGATCCTTCCTTTACAAAGTTGCTCAGAAAAATCCAGGAAGTTCATCAGTGGTGCTACTTGGAACCAGATCCTTAGTGGGTTAAACTCACCAAACATCTGGACCTGCACCTGACAGCTCCAACTTTAATGCCACCTTGGATCGAGCCTCACGCCAACCTTGTTTCCACAATTTGGAAACAATCGTCAGCGTTAGCCCCACTTCCTAGGAAGTCTAACAGGCTATACCAGGCTCCAGAGGGTGTAGACTATTTGGACTCCCACTCTTATGCAGATTTGGTCGTGATTAGCACCGCTCATGGCCGGTCAGCGCACCCCAAACATCTAAGCTTGTCTCCTCCGGATAAGGAATCTCTCCTCCTGGACCAGTATGGAAGAAATATTTACGCCTCTTCCACACTGGGAATGTGGGCCCTAAATTACGTTGCTCATATGGGGGATTACCAGAAGGCCATCCTTACCCAGGCAGAATCTAAGATAGACTCCTTACCTGACTCTCAAGTCAAGCAGGAGTTAGCCGATTTAGTCCGTTCTGCTCGTTCAGCCAGTCACCACATTCTGCGAATGACATACGATGCAGTGGACACTGCCGGGCAGAGCTCCGCTTTTGCCGTGAGTCTACAGCATCATGCCTGGCTCCGCGTGTCAGGTTTGGTCCCGGAGGTGCAGTCCGTGATCCAGGAAGCACCTTTCAGGGGTTCGGTGCTTTTCGGTGGTGATGTCAAGGACATCATCACCGACTTGCAGGAGAAGAGGACGACTCTGAAATCTGTGGATTCCATATATCGTCCCCATCACCCACAGCGCCGTCCTTTTTGCAGATGCAGTCGGCCACAAGCGAAACCCCAAGGAAGGCGGGCCACTAAACGTCGGGCCCCCGCAGCTGCCAGGCCCCCCAGCCCAAAAAAGCAGCGGGTGCCCCAGCTGCGGCGCTGCTCCACACCACCTGACTTCCCCCCTTTCCCACCGCCTCCGGACACACCGGAGGAACCAGTAGGAGAGAGGTTCTCCCTCCTCCTTCTGGGTTGGGAGAAGATAACAACAGATTCCTGGGTGCTCCAGATTGTAGCAGAAGGGCACTCTATAGAGTTTCTACAGAAACCATGCCGCCACCCACCTCTGAAGTTGTCCTACGCAAGGGACCATCTTCCTTTGTTCTGGGAAGAAATCTCTGCCCTCCTCGCGAAGACAGCCATAGAACCCGTTCTTCTTCATCTTCAAGGGACGGGTTACTATTCACATTTCTTCCTGGTCCCAAAGAAGACAGGAGATCTCAGACCCATTCTCTATCTCAGCTCTTTGAACCTTTATGTGGAATACAAAAGGTTCAGGATGCTCTCCCTACAGACCCTTCTGCCCCTCCTTCAGCCAGGCCAATGTCTTTGTCCGCTGGATATGCAGGATGCATATCTGCACATCCCCATTTGCCCTTCTCACTGCAAGTATCTTCGGTTTGCAATTCAGGGGGACCATTACCAGTTCTGAGCGCTCCCGTTTGGTCTTTCCTCGTCACCTCGAGTATTTACCAAATGCCTGGCTGTGGTAATGGCCCACCTGCGTACAATGGGAGTTCAGGTGTTTCCTTACCTGGACGACTGGCTCCTGGTGGCCTCATCCAGGGATGAAGTCCTGCATTTTCTCTCCCTCACCTAGCAGGTTTTTACTTGCCTGGGTATTATCATCAACCATTCCAAGTCTCATCTGGATCACTCCCAGAGACTACAGTTCATCGGGGCTGTCCTCGATATGACAGTGAGCAAGGCCTTCCTGCCTCCGGACAGGGCGGCCTCTCTTCAGTCACAGATTTCCCTGCTATCAGAATGCAGGAGGGTTCCAGCGAGGTCGGTCCTCCGTCTCCTGGGGCTCATGGCAGCCACTATTACGACAGTTCCCAGGACTCGACTCCACATGAGGATCTCTCAGAGGACTCTTCGCTCCCAGTGGGATCAACTTGTAGATGACCTAGATCATCTTGTTCTGATCTCCTCGCCGATGGCATGAGACTTGCAATGGTGGATGGTCCGAGAGAACCTGTTTCGGGGGGTCCCCTTCTGTCATCCTCCCCCCTCCCAGACTCTGACCACAGACGCATCAGGCGAAGGTTGGGGAGCCCATCTGGGTCCTCACCGAACCCAGGGACTATGGTCTAGATTGGAACTTGCTCTCCACATCAATGTCCTCGAGTTTCGAGCAGTACTATATGCTCTCCAAGCCCTTCACCAATACATTCTTCCCGGTCACCTAGCCATCCAGACAGACAACATGTGCTTGGTGTGGTACATCAACAAGCAGGGAGGGACTCAATCCTACCCTCTGTGCAGGGAAGCAATGAGGGTTTGGGACTGGGCAACTCAACACAACATTCACCTCACTGCAATTCATGTTCCAGGAGTCGACAATACCCTGGCAGACACCTAGATGAACACAGCAGGGAAAATCTTTTCCACTTGGAAGAGTAAGTTTTCTTAATTACTGACTTCCTGGAAATCTTGAGCACATGTAAGATCTCTTCTGAGAGGTTTAGTCCAGAAAACTCTAGCTCTTCAAGTGCCATGGTTTGAGATGTAGGGTTGTTGGTTCTGGGAATGTTATCCTTCCCTGTGACTCCTCTTGGGAAGGAGGATTGGAAGTCTGAAGGAGAGGGACAGGACTAGGGAGTGCCATGCCTGCCTGGTGCAATTAGAATTATTGTTGCCAGCTCCCTCCTGGGTTTCAGTAGTACTCTCAGTAGAAGTAAGAAGGGAAGGCAGGAATGCATAAAGAAATGTCCCTGCCCATGACAGGACTAATGTGTCCTCTGGACTGTTCCCATTGAGGAAGGCCTGTAACAAATGTAGAGAAGCTTGAAGTTTTCACAGGATGTAAACAAGTCCACCTCTGATGTGCCCCACCTTCTGAACACTGCTGAGTGCACCTGCTTGTTCAGTGCCCATTTGTGGTTTCCTTGACTGGTTCTGCTTAGAAAGTCTGCCAGGACATTGTCCTTGCCTGGCAAGTGGACTGCAGATAACTTTACTTGCAGAGAATAAACCTGACTCCAGAACTTCATTGCTTCTGTGCAGTTTGCAAGTTCTTTCTCCTCCCTGCTTGCTGATGTAGTACGTGGTGGTATTGTCTGTCCTAAGCTGGACTGACTGGCCCCTAATTTGGGAGGAAATGGCTTTCCTTGCCAAGTACACGAATCTGAGTTCCAGGAGGTTTATATGCTCCCGAGATTCCAGTGGGGTCCATACCCTGCTTACAGCGATATCCTGTAGGTGGCCTCCACACTCCAGGATAGAAGCATCTGTAGTAAGCATCACTGAACTCTTTCTCATATGTTTTCCTCCTCCTTCCACCATTCTAGTGCCCCTAACAGGCACTTTGATACAAGTACTAACTTTGACAGCGGGTACCACCTTTGAGAACAGTGAGCACCTAAGTGGCACTGAACATCTCTCATCTGAAATCTGGCTCTGGTACCACTGCTGTGGAAGAGGCCATGTCTCCTAGTAACTGCAGGAAGCCTCTGGCAGGTCTTGGCTGCCCTGTTTTGAAGGACATTGCCACTTTTATCAGATTGGCCAACAATCTGGTAGGAGGAATGCCTTTCCTTGAACAGTGTCTAGTGAAGTCCAACACATGTACAGGGTCTAGTTGAGACTTCTGGAGTTTTATCAGGAAACCTAACTCCTCCATGTTATGTTGAATGAGAGAGAGAAGAGTCTTGGCCTCGTAGTAGGACTATCTTGAAACAACCAGTCATCTAGGTAGAGATAAGCCACTACCCCCTGCCTCCTCAAATGTGCCACCAATACCGCCAGGCACTTTGTGAAAACTATGGTGGAGGAGGAAAGGCTAATTGGAAGGGCTGTGAACTGATAGTGGCAGTCCCCCACTCTGTATCTGAGGTATTTTCTTTGGGAGGACCTTACTGATATGTGGAAGTAGGCACCTTTCAGATCCAGTGACCCCAGCCAGTGTCTTTGATGCAAAGATGGAATTACTGTTCCCAGGTTCACCATCTTGAGTGTTTCCTTTTTCAAATATTTGTTCAGATATCTGAGATTTAAAATGGGTTACCTCTCCCATTTTTCTTGTGGTTCAAGAAGTATCTTGAGTAAATCTCCCTCCCGATTTGAGGAGGGGGAACTGCTTCCACCGCATCTGCTTCTAGCATCTTTTTTACCTCCAACTCCAGCAGGAGCTTTTCTTCTTGGGTATGAGGTGGAAAGGCTGTGTGATTCTGCAGCTTCGGAAATTTCCTGAACTGCAGAGAGAGACTCTGAATCACTATTTCCAGAACCCACTTGTCTCTGGTTAGTATCTTCCCATGCCTGAAAATAGTGAGTTAACCTTCCACCCATTGGCAATGGTTGGGCAACCTGAGCACATGGGCACACATGTCAGGGGCTTTGTTTTGTCTGGGCCTTGGGAGCTAGACTAGTACCTCTATGCCTTCTTCTACCCCTATCTCTAAAAAGCCCCTCTGGGAGGCATAGTCATAGGTCACATAAGCACAGTGGTAGTAGTCCCAGCCCCAGCCTCCTCTTCTGTAATAGCTCTGGAAAGTGGAGGCATTTTCCTTCTCAAGGTTGCTTTTCTAGGTGATTTTGTTTTTATCCACAATTTTTCATATAAGTCTCTATCTTGTCATTAAACAAGGAGTTTCCATCACAGGGAAAATTCATGGCTTTTGTTTGAGAGTCATGGAGAAGATATGTAGTTCTGAGTCATGCAAACCTTTGGAGGGACACTGCACTTGCCATGACCCCGGAAGCAGAGTAGTTGGTATCCACAGTCATATGAAACTGGTATTTGATGGCATCCATGGCAGTTTTTGCTGTGTCTGCTAGATATTGAGCTAAGTCCCCAGGTGCTTTCTCACTCATGGCCACTAGAGAACTCCAAAGTGCTTTTTGGTGCTGAGCAAAGTAGGCCATATAAACTGCCTGTCTGAGTAGCAAAGAAGCTGACATGTTAAATGTTATACTTCATACTATACAGTTTTCTGTAATCTCTCTCTGCAGGCTGAGAGGTATGGTGAACCTTAGCCTTGTCATAAGCAACAGTCGGAACCACTTCTTTTTAGTCAGGGTGGTTGTATAAGTACTCAGCACCCTGCTTATCCACTGGTACTTTTCTTCTATTTTCTTATCAATGCCAGCAGCAGAAGTGGGGGCTGACAAGACGTTGAAGGTATTTTCTTTAGAGACTTGTGGACAGACAAGAACTGTCTTTTTGTGTGGGCTAAGCCCATTATACCCAGTTCCAATAAAATACACACTCACTTCTGAGGTTTCTAAAGTTTTATTAAATAAGTTCTGAACAGTGGTCCACAGTTGGAGAATTTTCATGGGGGAAGCACAGGACTGGGTGCCTGCAGCAGGAGAGGAGGAGCAGTGGGACCAGAGACCTGAGAGAAGCCAGGATTCTCTAGTGGTACATCCTCAAACAGTGTGAGAGAGCCAGAGAAGAGGACTAAGTAGACAGCATAACATTTATTGGGACTACTCTTTAATTCAATTGTAATTTTAACTTTCACAGCTAAAGGTTTACCTGGGTGAAAGATTACAGTGGGCTTATAACTGTGAATAACTCTCTCAGCTTAAGGTTTAACTAGGCTAAAATTTGAATCAGGTGTGCTGTTGGAAAGATCCTTGTTATAGGAGGCTAGAAACAGAGAAACACAGAAACACAGAAGATGATGGCAGATAAGGACCGCAAGGCCCATGCAGTCTGCCCATTTCTTTTTCTACCATATGAATGTGCCATCAGCCTTTGCTCTGTCAATGGCCTATCTATTCATACTCATCTGTATTGCTCCCTTATGCCTATCCCATGCCTGTTTGAAGCCCTGAATTGTATTCATAGTCACCAGTTCCTGAGGTAGGCCGTTCCACACATCCACCACCCTTTCTGTGAAAAAGAACTTCATCACATTACCCCTTAATCAACCTCCCTCTAATCTCATGCTGTGTCCTCTTGTCCTGCTATTTTTCTTATATTGAAACACGTTAGACTCTTTCACCTTGTTAATGCCTTTAAGGTGTTTGAATGTTTCGATCATATCACCTCTCTCCCTCCTTTGCTCTAGAGTATACATATTGAGCTCTGTTAATCTGTCCTCATATGTTTTCTGATCCAGTCCTGCACCATTTTGGTTGCCCTTCTCTGGACTACCTCAATTTGGTTAATGTCCTTGTGACGGTGTGGCTTCCAGTACTGCACGCAGTACTCCAGATGGGGCCCAACCAGTGTCTTGTAAAGAGGGATTATTACCTTCCTCTTACGACTTGTGATACCCCTACTAATACACCCCAATATCTCCATTGCCTTACCTACTGCTTTAATGGTCTGTTTGGATGATTTTAGGTCATCTGTGATGATGATGCCCAAGTCTCTTTCTTCCCTTGTGACTACCAGCAACTCCCCTCCCAGTCTATAGGTGGCTCCAGGGTTTCTCTTCCCTATGCCCATGATCTTGCACTTCTTTGCGTTAAACCCCAGTTGTCATGCTTCCGACCATTTTGCCAGTTTATCCTGATCTCTTCTTATTCTGCCCACCCCAGCTGGATCATCTACTGTGTTGCAGATCTTGGTGTCATCTGCAAACAGACAAACCTTACCCTCCAGTCCATCTGCAATGTCACTCATGAAGATATTGAAGAGGACTGGCCCCAGGACTGATCCCTGAGGTACCCTACTTGTGACTTGCATCTCTTCTGACTGTATACCGTTTACCGCCACTCTCTATTTTCTGCCCGTCAACAAGTTTGCCACCCAGTTGACCACATTCTGACCTACCCAAGCCTACCCAGCTTATTAATCAATCTTCTGTGTGGAACAGTATGGAAAGCTTTGCTGAAGTCAAGGTAGGTGACATCAACTGCACCCCCTTGGTCCACCACTCTGGTTACCCAGTCCAATAAATCTGTGAGATTAGTTTGACAAGACCTTCCTGTTGTAAACTCATGCTGTCTTGGATCCTGTGCTCCTATGGATTCCAAGTGTTGTACTATCCTTTCCTTAAGGATTGGCTCCATAATCTTGCCCACTACTGAGGTAAGACTGACTGGTCTGTAGTTCTCTGCCTCCTCCCTGCTATCACTCTTGTGGATTGGGATCACATAAGCCCTTCTCCAGTCTTCTGGGACCTCTCCTGTGCTCAGAGTCTCACTAAACAGTTCTGATAATGACTCTGCTAGTTCCACCCTTAGCTGCTTTAGTACCCTGGGATGAATACCATCACGTCCCATTGCCTTGTCCACCCTGAACTTATCGAGCTCTTGTAGGACCTTTTCTTTTGTGAAGGGACTAGTGCACACCTCCTTCCCCTCCTGTGTCCATGGTGCGAAGCTGTGGGCCCTGTCCTACCTTCTCTTCAGTAAATACTGAGCAGAAGTATCTATTTAAGATAGATGCTTTTATATGGTCCTCCTCCTCACATGACCCCTTATCCCCTTTGATCTTAGCAATACCCCCTCTGGACTTTCTCCTTTCACTAAAGTATCTATAGAAAGTCTTATCACCTTCGTTTACTGTCCATGCTAGTGTTTCCTTGGTTTGGGCCTTTGCCTGCCTTACTGCTTTCCCTGCTTCCCTTAAGGAAGTTTGGTATGCCTCCCTATCTTCTTCCCACTGCATTCTCTTATATTTCCTGAAGTCCAGCCTTTTGGCTCTGACCTTTTCTGCTACTGTTTTTGAGAACCAAAGTGGTTTCCTTCTTCTTTTGCACTTCCTTTTCTCTCTAACACAATGGGATATTGCTTCAAGTATTGCATCCTTAGTGCTTGTCCACTTTGCCTGTACCTCCTCAACTGTATTTCTTTTTGTTAGGGCTAGCTTAACTCTGTTGGCCATCTTATCAAAGCCAGCTCCTCTGAAGTCCCATATTTTTGCCTTGGAATGGGATGATTTAGTTCTAGTGGACAAATTGAGCCATTCCATGTGATGGTCACTAGCCCCCAGGTGACCTTCTACCTGGAGATCTGTGATCCTTTCCCTGTTAGTCAGTACTAGATCTAGGATAGCCCTGCCTCTTGTGGATTGTTGTACCAGTTGTTTGAGGCCCTCCCTCTGCAGGGAATCCACTATGTGTCTAGTTCTGGCAGATGTTCCTGTTGGTATTGATCAATCTGTATCTGGCATGTTGAAGTCTCCCATCATCAGAATCTCCCCCTATAGCTGTCATGTTTTGCATAACTTCTAACAGTAATGTGTCTATGTCCTCCCCCTGTTCTGGAGGCTTGTAGACAACCCCAGTTTGTATGGCTGTCCCATTTCCTGTTTCCAGGGTGACCCATAGTTCTTCTGGCTCCTTCTGTGTATTCTGAATTTCTGTAGCTTTGATATTTTCATTGACATACAGGCCCACTCTACCCCTCCTTTTTGCACCTTCGGTGTCTTCTGAACAGTACATAGCCAGGTACTGAAGTCTCCCAAATGTTTTGTTACTGGTAAACCATGTCTCGCTAATGGCTACCATGTCCAGTTTAGTCTCTGTCATTATTGTCTGCATGTCTGGGATCTTGTTTCCCAGACTGCGAGCATTTGTGTACATGATTTTCCATCGGCCAGATTTTAGTGTGTTAGTTGTTGGGTGAGGTCAGGCATTTCGTCTATGTGTCATATGGAGAGCTGGACCTTTTTTCTTACCTGGTGATGCAAATGAACTACAAACGTGTTGAACTCCTGTTTGACCACTAGCTGAGGGGGAGGGGTGTTCTTTCCATTCAACGTATCGGGTGCTGCACCCACCTCCCCATTTGCTAGTTGAAATATTCTGCAAAGAAATCAAACTTCTGCCCCAATACACTGACTCCCTCCTTAGTCAGATGCAGTCCATCAAATTTAAAGAACTTTCGCTCCCAAAACCATTGCCAGTTTCCCACAAATTTGTGTCCTTTTTCCTAGCACCAGCCTTTGAGCCACATGTTTAGCTCCCCTATCTCCTCTTCTCTGACATTCCATCCATCCCCCCCTCAGACTGGCAGGATCTCAGAGAAGGAGATGCTGGATGAAATGGATGTTAGTTTGTCACCCAGCCTTGTCAGGTGTTCCTTGGTCTCCACAACTGACCAGCTGGCGAGATCATTAGTCCCTATGTGTACTAGGACATCAATGTTTTCTTCTGCTTCCTGAACAATTTTAGCAATATGTTCCGTGTCTCTCCATGCTGATGTACCTGGGAGACATCTGACCATTACCCCTGGCTGGAGATAGGTATCAACTCCCTGAATCATGGAGTCTCCTATGATCAAAAGTTTTTTGGATTTCCTTTTTGCTTTTTTTGTTTTGGTTCCTGTTTTGGGTGAGTTTTGTTGTGCTTACTCCTGTGCTGCAGTGTCCTGCTCTGCAGTGTCCTCTGCCGGCTAACTTTAGCTGGGCTGGTATAGGGTTGAATCGTGGGAGCAGACTAAACAAAGTAAAGAAACAACATTTCTAAACACTCACAGTTTGTTGTTTGACTGAGTCAGGTACTCTGTTTGTTGAACTGCAGCAGCAGAGCACATAGGGGGCTGATTGTTTCATGCAGGTGACCAGAAGCACTCAGCCACCACCATCCCCTCCCACCCCCGGGTCATTCAGTGTTATGTAAGTAGTAGTAAAAATCTTTTACTTTTTTAACAGGATCAGTTGACATATACACCATTAGGACAACAGTCCTACTTACAAGGTGCTCTTGAAACTAAGTTGTAGCCAGTACTGAGTGAGGTACTTCCTACCTTTATACAGGATGACACTGGGAATAGTGGGTTGAGTAGCCTCACTAACACTGTTTTCAAGCAGGTGAAACTGTTAGGTAACCCATTCGTACAAGGTGAATAAAAAAAAATAGTTTTGAGAGTTTAATAGGAAAATGTACAGACTTTTAATAGAAGTAGGGGATTAGAGGTAAGCACATCAGGTGACATTAGTTACTGGAGGCTGTAGCTACAATAGGGTATGTTTCAGCAGGTAATGCAGAAAACAAGCAGAAAAGAATGGGAACAATGTTGGGAGTGGTGCAATGCAGAGGCTGTGGGGCAGCACTGTTCAGAAGAATCTTCTGGACTCTGCGATGCTGCCCCCTCTGCAGGTGCCTCTCTGGACTCAAGGCAGATATATCCAGTCTCAGAGCCAAGTTAGGCAGTATTCAGGGGGCCTCCTCCCCCACCCAGAGGTCACCATATCCACATCCAGTTCCTCAAAGAATGCCCTGCAGCAGGAGTGGTTGGAATATGGTGGGATGGAAAGTGAGTCCAGGGGATTGTTAGGGCACTAGGGGGAGCTGGATGTCATTATTCATGAGGGGACAAATGATCTAGCTGATAAGGCAGAGCTAGGATGAGTGCAGGAAGAGTACTTGGAACTGTGCAGAGCCTGGGGCAGGTGGCAACAGCCGTGACCTTCTTGGAGGTGCTGCCTGTCCAGGGCAAGGGGGAGGCTTGACATTTCTGCACCAAGGCCTTCAACACTTGGTTGTGGGGCTGGTGCAGAGAGCAGGGGTTTGGTTTCATTGGGGACTGGGGGCTCACCTGGGGGAATGCAGAACTGTACAGTGGTGATGGTCTACATATTTCCGAAAGGGGGACTGATGTCATCAGTAAACACTCAGTTTAAGTGCTACATTGGCAAGCATTTAAACTAACCAAGGGGGATGGTGGGACAAAGCAGTTAAAAATGAATTACTCACCCACACAGGAAAGAGTAGCAACTGGGAAAACAGCAAGGACACCAAAATGCAAGTAAACACTGCACTCAGCAGAGGTAGGAGGAACCAGAGAAGCAAAGGGAATACAGGGGAGGTCAGGAGGAGTGTCTGCAGTAAGTGGAGAGCCATGTGCATGAATGCCCAAAGCTTGGGTAACAAAATCCAGGATCTGATAGCGATAGTATCAGAGGCTGTCCTGGATATTATTGTTGTTACACAGACATGGAACAATGGGAGCCATGACTGGGCATTTCTATACTAGGTATACTTTATTCAGGAGGAACAGGGAGGGCAAAAAGGGAGGAGGAGGAGTGGCTTTATACATCAAAGAAGGTATAAAAGACAGAGTGGCGAAAGGAATGAAGGGTAGAGGCATTGTGGTTCACCCTGGAAGCAGGAAATGGTATAGTCAATCATACAGGAGTGATATACAGACCTTCAGTACAAAGGGAGGAAGTGGACAGGGATCTGCTGGAAGCCATCCATGTGATGGCAGCCAAGGGAGAGGTGTTACTGATGAGCAACTTCAACCTGCCAGAAGTTGATTGGAGCACACAAGCAGCTACAACAGCCAGGGGCAGAGACTTTCTGGATGCCATAAAAGGGGCATGCCTCAAGCAGCTGGTACTGGAGCTGACCCGAGAGGAAGCAATTTTGGACCTGGTACCAAACAACGGGGACATAATTGCAGATGCTAGGGTAGGCAAACACCTGGGTTCCAGTGACCATTGCACAAGGTTGTTCGATGTGAAAACTTCAATAGGGAAATGTCACATCAAAGCAAGAGTTCTGGACTTCAGCAAGGAAGACTTCAGTAGGATGGAAGTGTGTTTTAAGGAGGCCCTAGAGGGGAAAGGGGGGGGGAGCTGAAGGACAATGGGCACATATAAAAGGAGCCATAGTGGAGGCAACAAACCTTTGTATCTGACAAATTGATAGCCCACCCCCAGAAACACAACAGTGACACTGGGTGTGCCTAATCCTCTAGTGTTCTGATCATCAATGCTCTGTTTTTTTTTTATTTTTGCCCGTCCCACTACCATGCATAAGAAGTTACTTGCTGCTGTGTTTTTTATATAATTTTTTTCCTTCCCCTTACTTCCGCCTCTCAGACCCCCCCCCGTGTAGCAATACGTGAAAGTGACATTAGGTACCCAATCCCCAGTGTACCAGGAATTGGGCCAATGGTGATTCCTCTGTCCTTTTTTTTGTTGTTTAGCCTGTAAAAGGAAACTATCCATTGATGTCTTTTGTGTCATTACTGTCCCCCACCCAACCCTCCCACTCAGCATTAACCATCCCGCATCTTCTCCAAGCCCTTACTTGCCCATCAGGGATCCAAGGCCATAATCCTCTCTGGACCACAGACACAGCTTCACTACTCAAAGCAGGGCTACGAACTGAAGAAACAGGTATACAATTCAAAGTATTTCAGTGAGTTTTTGAACTTAGTGGCATAACTTGGGCATTTTTGGCATACATTTTCAACATGCCTTCTTTGAGACTTTTCCCCGTGAACAACTGAACTGTCATTGGCAGATCTGCCCCAAAGGGTGATTTTGTGTTTCCTGGATGAAATCACATTTCAGCAGGAGTTGAACAATTTATCTGTCCTTGCTCATGATGTGGGGTCATAAGAAGATTATGTTGAAAATTTGGTGCAAAAATATTAAAAACAACAATGTTGAATTTTGTGAACGCAGGCTCATAACTTTGGTAATTTTCAATATTTTCCCCCAAATTCACAATATAGCTATATCTTTACAGCACCTCATGAGTGTGAAAGCTGTCATTTTTCAATCCTGGCCAAAATGTTTTATTTTATATCCTGAAAGGTGATTTTGCAGTTCCTGCACAAAATCACCTTTCAGGCAGGAGCTTAAATTTTTCTCAGCCGTTGTTCAGGAGGTGGGGCCATAGGAAAGCTGTGTTGCAAATTTGGAGAAAATATAAAAAAAAAAACACTGAAATTATGAGCCTACACTGAATTTTGTGAATGCAGGCTCATAACTTTAGTAATTTTCAATATTTATCCCCAAATTCACAACATAGCCATATCTTTACAGCACCTCATGAATGTCACAGCTGTTATTTTTCATATCCTGGCCAAAATGTGTTCTTCTGTCCTGAAAGTTGACTTTGCAGTCCCTGTACAAAATTACCTTTAGGCTAGGAGTCGAACATTTTCTCTGTCCTTTTCCATGAAGCAGGGTCTTAACAAGGCTATGTTGAAAATTTGGTGTAAAGACATTAAAAAGCTAATCTTCAATATTTTTACCTCACATTCCTTTTCTGCAGCCCTATCGGCTCGGGCCAGAGTTTGTTTGTATGTGTACCTTGTTTTTGCATTGTGTGCATTTCCCAGTGTCTTCTGTTTGCATACTATTTTATGTCTCTACATATACTGTATGAAATTAATTCTCAGCCGCCCCCAAAAAAGCAACTTTTAGCCTCACTGGGCCTACCCGGTCAAAATGAATTCAGTAAATATTGTACATACATAAATAAATTAATAAAACAACCAGCAACGTCAATGAATTTTAAAGAAGGTAATCAATCATACAATGTAGGTTTTAACCAGAAATAATATGATGCAAAAAAAAAAAAAGGCTGACAGTGTCCCTTTAATGTTCTAAAACACAATGGTGGTTACACTGGCTGGTCTGAACATGTCTTTTTTTGTTTACAACCATCCCTTTCTGTTGTTGAAAAGGTTGTCAAAACATAGCTCTCCTTTGTATGATTATTAACAGACACCTTTAAGTCAGTTTACTTGTTTATTTTGTTCAAAATTATCAAACATTTTGAGGTAAAATTATTCTGAACATTGTTTACTCTGCTATAATGGGATAATTTCTTTGAAAACATTAAGGAACTCTATGGCAAAGCTCCAAACCTGCCACCTGACCAAATTCTAATAGATGGCTGCCTCTCCTCTGACCCCCTCAGAATAGCCTCAGCCCTTAACACTGCTTTCACTGATCTCTCCCATGTGCTGCCCCCTAATTTCTTCGATCCCCCACCTGCCCATAATGACCCACATCCTCCCCTTGCTCCACCCTTCTACCTGCGAGTCCTTACCCCAGAGACTGCCAAACTCTACCTAACCAAAGCTATTAGCCAAAATCACTATAGTCACGACTCCCTGGACCTCGGACTTCTCCAGCTCACCCTCCAGGACATCCTAGCCCCACTCACCCACATTCTAAACTGCTCATTCTGTCAAGAGAAATTCCCTACCCACTGGAAATTGGCCTACATCACACCCATCCATAAAAGTGGTGACTGCACACCCACAAACAACTACCGCCCCATCTCTATCCTACCCCCCCGTCTAAGGCATTAGAATGCATAGTCGCCGACCAACTTACTGACCACCTTAACAAATATAACCTTCTATCCGGACAGCAGCACAGTTTCCATAAGGGCCACAGTACCACCACCACCCTCCTTGAATTTCCCTACCATGTCTACTCAGCCCTGGACTACGGCCACCTCACAAGCGCCATCTTCATGGACCTATCTAAGCATTAGTACCGTAAACCACGTCCTCTTGCTTAACACCCTGGCTTTCATGGGTTTCTCCAATGACACCCTAAACTGGTTCACCAGCTACCTCTCTGATAGAACACAAATAGTCAAGGTAGGCCCTGTCCTCTCCCCCCGCCTCCCTATCTGCTCTGGTGTCCCACAGGGCTCCACACTTGGCCCCCTACTTTTCAGCCTATACCTCAACTCCCTCCCAGCGTCATGCCCTGGAAATCTACTCCTATGCGCAGATGATGTGGTCTTGTTCGTCTTTGACCTGTCACCCCCCAAGCTCCACCAAACCCTCCAACACTCGTTCCATGAAGTTGAAGACTGGTTCACCACCCAACATCTTATTATCAGCTACAATAAGACAAAAGTCATGCTCTTCACCCACCCCCAGAACCCACTCAAGAACCTCTTTCCCCAATTTCTCACTGCCAATCAAACCCCATTAGAACAAGTAAGCAGCTTTAAATACTTTGGAATCACTCTAGACCCTGCCCTCAGCTTTAAGCAACATATCCTACACCTATCAACAGCCCTTAGCTCCAGACTAGGGGTACTATACCAGTACAAACACTGCCTCACCCCTGAAGCATTACAACTTACCATAAAATCTTCGATCCTCTCCATGCTAGACTACGGCATCCTAATCTACAGTGCCACTCCATCCACCACCCTAAGCAGACTCCAACTCATTTTAAACAAAGCCTGCCATCTCATCCTTGGATGTGATCATTTTACACACTCCTGCTCCCTTTACAGCAGCACAAACTGGCTAAACCTAGATAGCAGAATCAGGTACCACACCTGCCTTATGACCAAAAAGGTACTACTAGGCCTCACCCCACCTACCCTAAACCAAATCATCTGCCCAGCTCCCCTAGTCAAAACAACCCGCTGTTCAAACAAACAGCTGCTAAGGGTACCCCATGGCGGACTTCCCAATTCCAGCAAACCTTCACTTACCGGGCCCCCTCCTGGACTAGCACCCTCCCAAGTCATATAACAAATGAATTAAGGCTTGGCCCTTATAAATCCAAGCTACAGAAATGCCTTCATGCCTCTAGCCCAATAGTTCTTAGACTTTGTCACAGTGAGCCTCCCCCAAATCCATGGAAAAGATTTTGAGCCTCCCCCAAAAACTGAAATAATCTTGGGCCTCCCCAAAGAAAAATAACATACTGTACTTTGGGCAGTACACTATGAATAAATTGAAACCCCTTTGAGTACTTGGCTCACATTCAGTTCTTTCATTCAGTTCTTTGTCTTATCCTGATGTGGAACCTTTGAAAATGAGCTCCTGTGCTCAAAGGTGCTGTCTGAATAACAAATAAAATAAACAAATATTATTATTCAGCTTATTGTAACCCCCACACACAGGCCAGCCTACTTGCTCTACTATTTTCATTCTTGAACCATTGTTACCCCTTGTTGCAGTACCTTCATGGGTTAGACTACTTTCTGTTTCCTCTCTATATGAAATAACCTTCCTACATACTTTGCCTCTCCCACTCCTTCTGTGCTCCTAAGCAACCTCTCTGGGATTACTTTGCTCCTTCCTGCTATTGCTCTTAGCACTTCTATACTCAACCCTTGTATTTGGCCTGTTCTGCAGTCAGTCTACAAATTGATCAATTACCATCACTCATTATTAGTTTATTGTTCATATTTGTTTGCACTATTTTTCATTGTATATTTCTTGATTGTTTTGCAGTTACCTTTTGAAATGTATTCACTCTCTATCCTTCCCCGGGTATAGCTGAAATGAGCCTTAGCTCATTCACCTTCTCTTGTCACCTATTAGTAAATAAATATATAAAATTCACCTACTATTATCCTCTTTCAGTTTGCTTCATCTCTTCACACAAAATACATAAAACTCAAAATTTAAATACAGTACTTTTTCAGATGTGCTTGAGCCTCCCCTTGAACAGGTTGGGGCCTCCCCAAGGAGGCTGGTCTCACCATTTGAGAACCCCTGCTCTAGCCAATGTGACTGCCTTGACACCAGGCTGACATATGCAGCTATCAAACTAACTATTGTTGGACTCACAGTTTTCTATCCCAAACCTTAAGTATTTTCTGTGGGTAGGTCTGACTGCAATAAGAAAATAGGAGTCTTTCTGATCCAGTGACCTTCACCAATCTCCTGCTTGCAAGGATAAAATCACCGTGCCCAGTGTAATCAACTTGAATCTTTCCTTATTGATGTTTGTTTGGATATTTTATGTCTTAAATAGGTCACGATTCCTAATTTTTCTTGATGGTGAGGAAGGAGGCCCGGTGTTGTTTGGCATTTTCATAGCTGACATCTTGGATGGCATTGAAAACAAGATTAGCCTTTGTGCAGATGACACAAGGATCAGGGCAGTGGTAGATGATACAGTAGTGTGGCAGGGGCTGCAGTATAATCTGCCTAAGCTTGAGGATTGGTCAGACACATGGCAGCTGTGGTTCAATGCTAAAAAGTGCAAAATCATGCACTTGGGAGGAAAGAACCCAAGGAGGTATCATTTGGGAGGGGTACAGATAACCACTACATAGGAGGAGAACGATCTTGGTTGATAATAACAGGGCAAATGACCCACTCAGCAAAGTACAGAACAGCAGCAGCTAAAGCCAATAAGATGCTGGAGTGTATTGCTAGAGGTATCACCTCCAGGAGAGAGGAGGTGATCCTACCACTGAAAGGTCATTGGTGAGGCCGCACCTGGAGTACTGCATGCAGTACTGGTGCCCATACTTGAAGAAGGATGTTAAGTTATTAGAGGGGATACAGTGCAGAGCAACAAGGATAGTCCAGGGAATGGAAGACAAACACTACAAGAAAGGGGCTAAAGGAACTGAACTTGTATTCCCTGGAAGAGAGGAGGGATATGGGGGGATATGATAGCGATCTTTAAATATATTAATGGTATAAACAACACTGTTACTGAGGGGAATTTTAAGTTAAAGGGAGGAAGGGCTGTGAGGGGGCATGGACTAAGGCTGGAGGGTGGAGGATGAAAGATTCAGGAGAGAAATTATGGGGCACTTTGTCACAGAAATGGTGGTGTCCATGTGGAACACGTTGCCTGAAGAGGTGGTTTCCTGTAAGTCAGTGGGCAGTTTTAAGAGGGAATGGGACAAAGTGAAGGGGAGGGTCATTGATGTGCAGGGAAGGGGGAAGGGCAACTGCAATGTAACTGGATAGCTAGTTGCACACTTGAGCAGACTTGACAGACCATGTGGCCTATATCTGTCTGCAGTTTCATATGCTCATATGTATCTTAAGAATGGCCCCTGCCACACCGTGAGGCAGGGATCTTTCCCACTGCCTTTGCCTGCAGTAGTTTATTTACTTCCAGTTCCAGCCAAATTCTTCCTGTAGGTGAATAGGCTGGAAAGTGTCTGGGTTTCTGCAGTTTCATAAACCTCTTGAACTGCAGGGACAATCCTTGGCCCACCACCTCCAGGATCCACTTGTCTGTGGTAATGTTTCCCATTCCTAGAAGTAGTGGACCAGCCTTAGCCCACTGGCCATGGCTGGGTGACTTGAGCAGAATTGTCAGGGGTTTTATTTTGGCTATGGCTTGGGGGATGGTGCTGAAACAGCACACCTGAAGATCCTACTGAATCTGCCTCTGCCTCTCTAGTAACCTCTTTAGGGTTGGTACTCATAGGCAGTATAGGATATGGAACAGTAGCCCTGGCCTCTGCCTCCTCTACCATAATGTTGTCGTAAGTGGTCTTATATTTGTCTACTTTTTTTTATAAAATAGGCTAAACAAAATCCAGAATGCTGACTGGATAAAATCTAGTTTTAGTTGTGTTCTTATCAGCATGTATTGTGCCAACTGGGACTAACTTCTTCTGCCTGACCACATAACAAGAAGAAATCAATGAGATGTGCCAACTGAAACAGAATCACACAGTGGCACAGCTCACGGTGCAGTTCTTGGAAAAGGCTCCCTAGCATCACCAGCCATCACAAACAACCCTGTCCTGTACTTGTTGCCTTCACCCTCCCTCCAGGTCTGTTAGTTCCCAAACACAGTCAAAGTCACACATTTATCTAAAAAGTCTAACCTCTACTCATCTTGCTTCCTAAACAGCTGTTCACAATCTTTCAGGCACCCACGATCCACTGATCATCCTTGCGTTGAGCCTCCTACAACTGATGAGACCCAGTCCTTTTCCTCTTCTGCACCATATGTTTTAGATTTTTTTATTTTCAACAGCACCACTTTCTGTTTATATGGCCAGTACCGACAACTGCGACTGGAAAAGTGCAATCAAGAAAGCACTAAATATGGCGACTGGCGAGGGACACGCTCGGTCCCACTCATCATGGGACTATCTCTGCAATTCTTCACATAACTAAAAAAAAACAAAAAGAAGCAACAATTGCATGCTTCCCTTAATGGGAAGCCGGGAGGGCCATTTACAAGATTCGCAATCTCTGTGACAAAAAAAAGCAAATTAACTAAGGCAGCTGACTCGCAGCCAGCCTCACATTAAGTATGGCACCTGGCTCACAGACAGGCTTGGTCCCTGTAAACAGTGACAAGCACATGAAAATGAAAAAAAAATACAGTAAAATTAAAAACAGTCTATGCCTGTCAGGTGTTTGGGGGGGGGGATTATGTTTCTTTAAGGTATAATCCCTCTACCTGCCAGCTAGACAGTGTCAAATACAAGGCACAACAGTAATAGAGGAACTATTTGTTTCATGTCACCACTATTAAAAACTTATTTTTCTAAAAAAAAAAAAAATGTTCTTGTTTTTTTCTAATACTTCCTTGGGAGCCCATTTTATAAGTGCAATAATACACTCCGAGGTGTGATTTATCACCTGATAAGAGCATGCCCAGTGGCATAAGGTACTCGGCGCAAGCATCTCATGCCTCAGTACACCCCTGGGCGTGCGCTTATCAGGCGATAAATCACACCTCATCATGTGTTATTGCTTGCTTATAGATGACTGTTTCGTCACCAATAAGTGAATTTCCTTCAAAGTAGAAATCCATGGCCTTGGTCTCAGTCTCATAGGAAAGGATGGTTGACCAGGAGTACATTTTCTATGCCATTGCATGGGCTAAGACCCATGAAACAGAGTCACTGATGTCTACAGCCATTTGAAACTGGTATTTAGTGGCATTAAGGGCCAACTTTGCTGTGGCAGCCAAGTTCTGTGCCACCTCACCTTCTACTTTATCTGTTATTACCAGCGCTGTATTCCACAGTGCTTTCTGGTACTGGACTGTATATGCCAAATAAGCTGCTACCTAATGACCAGGGAAGTTGTATACCCTTTTTTGGCCATAGTATCTAGAGTTCTTTGGGATCTATGTGATAATGGCGAAAGCTTAAAGATGATTGTGCACAGCAAAAGGGTGCCGGGGACTGCGTTTTTTAATGCTTCACCCCCCCCCCACTAAAGGATTCTTAACTTCAGGGGGGTGCATGTCAGGGGGGTGAAAACATTAAAAAAATTAAAGGTTCGGGCCAGGCGCAATAAAAATGCACCAGCGCCCCGACCTGAACCCCATACCCTGCCAACCAGTGCCAGCAACCCTCCCATCTCATCACAGGGACAGCTCAGCAACCACCACGACACAACCCCTCATGTCCCCTCCTTTGCATGCTCGCTCCCCCCTGCATGTACATATAGTGACAGGAAGTCACTATATTCACCCTCTCCCTATCTGGCTGCCCTGTTCCCCATAGCCATCCCTGCAATGTGCAGGGAAGGGGTTGCCCTTATTGCAGGTGCCCTTTCCCCAGTGCCTTTATCACAAGCTACTAGCCTTTTCATGGGGTTGTGCAGACAAAAGGACCTTAGCCCTTTTGCAAGCAGCTGCTTGGACCACAAATTTCATGATTAGGATGAGCGTACAGATATTCTGCCCCTTGTTGGTCCATCTGCTTCTTCTTTCCAGTCTTTTCATCTATGCTTGCAGCTAAGGCTTTTTGGAGTGATTTGTGTAGGGGGGAATAGCAGTCTTCTTGAAGGAGCTAACTGAATTATATCCGAAAATTCTACTTTTTCATCCTCCCTGTTTTCTGAGATGGAATGCTGAATGTTCTCACCATTTCTCTAATAAGAGGAGTATAAAGTATTATCCTGGTACCATGTGATATGAGTGATGATTTAATGGCAACTGACGTAGCAGTGACTACATTACACCTTAAACAAAATTGGTGATCAGTACCACAGCAATCCATCAAAACAACGATGGCAGTATATATACCAACAGGTGGACAATGTACACTTACTTTTAATGTGGGGAGCTATGCCCCCCATCCCCCCACTCACTCTCTTTATATTAAAATATATATGTGTGTATATATATATATATGTACACATACATACAGACACTGGGGAACAGGTTAAACATGGGAGGGAGGCTACCCCATGGGGACACCACTATGCAGGGAGATGCCATGGCTGGGGGGAACTGAAAGACATACCAAAGAAAAAAATTGTAACAGCTATAACATCTTAAAAAATATTAACCTATGTGCAGTCCCAAACCCAGGTCCATAACCTGCAGAGGTGGTGACCATATCCACCACACCAGGCAGTCAGCTGGGCAGCAGCACGCTGAACTACTCCATTTACCCATGTAACTCTACACTCCCTAGTCATTTGCCCTTGCTGTTCTGTCCCTCCAAACTCGCTATTTATTCCTCTCACTATTCTTTCATGGCTGCTATTCCTTCCAGTATGCAAACTGTGTTGCTCAATTTGCATCGCTTAATTCGCATCGCTCAATTTGCATCACTCAGTTTGCTTTGCCCATATCACTGGACACCATTATTCTCAGTAGGCCTCAGAGATTAACCAAATTCTTGTTCAGATTTACCATCTGGTTCAATAGATTCACCTTCTACCTTTTCCTCTTCCTCCTCCTCCTCCTCCTACTCCTCCACATACTAGATATCCTCCTCCTCCTCCACTGGCACATGGCCAACAGCCTGAGTGTAGGTCTATCAGTCATACCAAACCCGGAAGACCTATGTACAAAAATCTTACCAGTTCCCAGAAAAATAGCACAATACTTTAACATAACCTATATAGGTAAATGCAGCTCTGAGGGAAAAACATATCACTTTCCTGTTCCTTTTATCAGGAACCACATAAATTAAATAAAAAAAAAACTAATGTGGTGATAATTTCAAAGCCGTTTTACATTTTAATGATAGCCTGACTAAAAAATGACTTAGTTCCCTTTTAGCGGGAACCCTGTTTAGCCAAGTGAAACGACTGCCAAAAAAATTATAAAAAGTGGTTGTAATTATTTATATTTTTTTATTCTATCAAATCTATATGTGGTTCCCTTCAGGCTGGAACCGCTATATGCTGTGGCCTTCTGCAGTTCCCAGGAACCAATCAAGAACCAGAGAACTGGAAATAGTACAAAATAAAAATAAACCATAAAATAACACAGAGAATTTGATAAACTGACTAAATTAGCAAAGAAAAACTGTCAAGACAAAGAAATAAAATGCTCTGAGGACCAGAATACCAGAGCAGTACTTTTGGGACGACTGCTTTCTTCAGTGGAGAAACAAATCTGATGTTCCAAGTTACAGGGGTCTTGACCACACTGCAGAGTTTGAAGAGTCTGAACTTTATTCTAAGTTCCATAAGTAACATATAGAGGATAATGTATGGTTCTCTATTGGTAACTGGTCTGTTAACTGTCGAGAGGTTGCCAAGGTGACTGTGTAAACCTCGAGAGTGAAGCTTGAGAGGTTTACGTCGTCAAGGCAACCTCAAGATGGTTAACAGTGACCGGTTGCCGATAGAGGCACCATACATTATTTTTTATAGTGTATGTCCCCACATAAAAAGTAAAACGGCTGCTTACTTTTTGACAAATAGTCACCGCCGTGGCCATTCAGTCCTTCCCTAACCACTGCATTCATCCATCAGTTCACCATCTAAAAAAAAAGGTGCACATGCGCAGACCGATCGCTGTTGTTGTCGATAGGTTAACAACATTGCTACGTCACATTGATAGGTTAACAACCTTAGGAAATGATGATTTCCTAAGGTTAACAGAGTTCTACTGCACATGATAAAGATCTATCTCCTGGGCATCAGACTCTGCTAGGAGAATGATGCTTGTTGTAAAACATCAGTAATGGATTCTTGGTGTTAGAACATCCAGGGAGATGATATTGCCTCTGTATATGTCACTGGTAAGGTCTCATCTGGAGTACTGTGCCCAGTTCTGGATTCCACACTTGAAGAAGGGTAGGAACAGACTAGAGTTAGTGCAGTGAAGGGTCACCAACATGATTCAGAACCAACGGGGGACATTCTGTGATGAGCAGCTGTGGGCCCTCAACAGGTAAAGGCTGAAGACCAGAAGAGAACAGGATGTCATGATAGAGAACTACAAGCTCCTAAAAGGAATAGCAGAGTAACTGTGAGGACATAGTCAACAGAAAAAGGAGTAGTAACAAGAAGGCATGAATGAAAGCTGGTAGGAGAAAAGTTCAGCAGCGATGTGAGAAAGTTTTACTTAACAGAGATGATGGTTGAACAGTAAAACACTCTACTGGCAGAGGCGGAGGGATTGGGGACTACAAATGGGTTCAAGCACAGCTGGGACAGAGTAAGAGGTCTGCTAATTCCAACAAGAGAAACAACGAAGATGAGCAATTTAGGGTGAGGGGTGAGGGTAGAAACCCCAGCTGGACAGTAGTTTAAGTATTGAGGTAGGGCTATGTATTCAGGCTGACTGGATGGACTATTGGTGTTTGTCTGCTCACAGTATATATGTTTCTATATTTTAATCTAAGCAAAACTGTAGATACTTCTGACGAAACTGTGATGATGAGTGGGACACAGTGCAGTGCCATCAATGTCACAGATCCAGTCAACTGCTTCAGAACAAGAAAGTGGTTAAATAATAGTTTATTATATAAAACATCACTGTTAATATGATACAGAAAATGAATTATAGTAGTAAGTCTGATATACACGTATATTTAAAAGACAGTACTTTCTTGCTTTTTTTCCAGCTCTAAAGACCTTCAACTTTGGCAGAAAAGAGGCCAATGCTAAACTGCTGGCTCTGGATATGTCTAATGACATTTATTTAAAGTGGATGTTTCATGGAATTCCCTGGGTAACATTCACAGCGCATACCTATTTCGATACACTTCCAGTAAGTGTTGAAATCGATCGCATCTTTGGAGGCAAGGACTATGTCATTGTAATTTCATTAGGGGCTCACTTCACCCCTTTCCCTCTTCGACTTTTCATTCAAAGGTTGCTTACCATCAGATATTCACTTAAGAGTCTCCTAGCCAGAAATCCTGACACTGTTGTAATCCTAAAAACTGCCAATACTAGAGAGGTACACAACAATATACTGGCTTTAAATGATTGGCTTGCTTATGATTTGAACAGGGCAGCCAGAATAGTGTTCCAAGGAATGAATGTGAGGCTCGTGGATGCCTGGGACTTCACCATCGCCTTTGACACATGGAATGTTCACCCTCCTCAACTGGTGATTAAGAATGAAGTAGACCTGTTTCTGTCTTACGTCTGCCCTGAACAAAGCAAATTTTAAGTTAAATCCTTAAAAATATTGCTGCCTCGCTACATTTAAATAATGAATTTTATTCAAGTACACTGTACATTATATAATCAGATGTCACGCACCATGATTTGCAAACTATAGAAATCTAAAAATTTAATTCAAAATAGAAATTGTGAGAATGTCATGGTGATTCATTAATTAGGTAACCTTAGGATCATAAAACTATATGTTAGTATTTATTAGTGTTTTACTACATAAACAATTGTAATTGTTTTGTATGTAGAGAAAAAAATTAAGTGAGAATCAAATTATGCATTTTAGTTTGGAATTTCAGAAGACCAGATACATTTGTATGGATTTAAAGAACATATAATACATTTTGATACAGCTGCAAGACATGTCTTAAGAAGCAAGTTGATGTCTGTGTGAGCCTTTAAGGCTCAGTTGGATTTTACTGTTGAACACATGGAGGATCTGAACTAGTGTGGGCTATACTTTGTGCTTCGGGGAACTATGCAGCTGTCTGGTGGGTGAACAGACAATCAGGTCCGTTTTTGTCTTTGGAGGAATGTCACCTATCAAGTGGCACTTTTCAAATCAGCACTCATGCTCATTTCCTGCTTCTTCAATCAGCTGTTCTGCCAGTGAGCACGCCGGTGCCTGTGTGAGTCAATTAGACTTAGCTGGATTTTATTGCTGAACCCATGGAGGATCTGGACCAGTGTGGGCTGTACTGGGTGCTTCCTGGGACGGTGTAGTTGTCTAGTGGGTGAACAGAGAAATGTGCCTGGTCTTATATTTAGGGGTGTGTGTCATCGAGGCATAGGTCAGAAAGCAAAGACAAACCAGGAAAAGTAATACGATTTGCAAGTGGCATTTTATTAGTATTACTAACAATAGAATAAACAAAATAAAACTGTTCAGGATAGTACTTCACAATGGCAGTACAAACAAAAATAATTGTTCATCTGAGAGTCTATTTTCAGTTTATCTCAATCTCTCTCTAAACAAACATTGCTTTCTTTTTATGATGTCTTCACCTGACAATTAAATTCTGCATCCTGTTCTCACTATATCTAACACTGTGCCCTCTATTTTCCTCACAGAGCTCACCCGCATCCCGAGCAGCGCCTCAGAACCTTGGCAGCATCATCAGATGCCACCGCTGAGCCCACAGACAAACTTCAGTCACCCTCCTGGTCTTGATTCCCGGACCAGCCTCTCGGGTATTACTGCCAGAACTCCTGCAGTAGCACAGCTTTCAGCAGCTCCCTGATTGGTGTGTCTGCCAACTTAGTGGCTCCTGATTGGACCGGCGGGTAGCCCTACACTCCTGATTGGTGCGCCTTGTCAGACCGCACTAGCCAAGCTGTCTTACAGCTTTTGGAGCCCTATTGCAGGACTGTTTTATAGCAGTCCCATTTTGAACAAGAAATAAGAGTACCAGCCTGTTTTTGTACCACCCCCACCACCCCCTCCTAGGCCTCCTATTAAATACTCCACTTGCCCCACCTCCTAAATCTGCTCTAACACTACTGGCGCCTGTACCATATCTCCTGCCTACCGTCTTCCTATAGCTGACCTCCTAGTGGTCTGCGTGGCTGCTCCTCTTCTATCCTACAAACCAATGGCACTTTTCATTTCATTGCCTCCTGTGAGCTTTCAGCAATGGCCCTAACAACTTCGACCCTACTCCTAATCTCCTCCTTCATACTCTGCATATACCCCCTAACACCTCCCACAAGTTGTTACCCCTCTCCACCCCCTCTTTGACTGAATTAACTCATCCTACCCATGCCCCCCCCAACTGCCACTTTATCTCTACCAGGCACCACCTGGCCTTTCTATCCTACGAGCCCCACACCCTCACTTTACTCCTATGCCCACCTTTGGTCATCCCTCCACCTAGTTACCTCCTATGCTTCCCAAGCTGTCCACCCTAAAGAGTCTCTTAAGAGGTGCACTCAAACATTAAGGTGCTATTACATACTTCCTCACTATTTAACTCTGGCCTTACTACTCCTTGTAGCAGGGGACATACACCCAAACCCCAGCCCAGCACCAGCCCCTTCTCCTTCTAACTCAATGATCAACCCCCCCCTGCTAAACCCACCACTGCTGCTCAGGGTGGCTCCCTCCCCCGGGGCTGAAGTATACTCCACCTAAACATTTGAAGCCCAGCTCCCAAGCTCGATCTGCTCCAGGTTCTAGCCACCCAACATGCCCCAGACATAATCATCATATCAGAGACCTTGCTAAACCTTAACATCAATGACCCAATCATCGCCATCCCAAGATTTAAGCTCAATTGGCAAGACCAACCCACCTGAGGCGGAGGAGTTGCTATCTACACCAACTCTGACTTACATTTTTCTATCACACTCACTAAATCAGAACCCAAAGCCTTCAAACTGCTCATGCTCAAATTGTCCCCTCACTTCTCACTCTCTAGCTATGTTGCTGGTACATACTACTGCCCTGGCACCCCAACCCCAACAGTCACCGGCCTTCTAAACTACCTAGCCTCCCTAGCCCCATCGAGCAAACTATATATTATGGGGGACTTTAATCACAACTGGCCAGCTCCCTCTTTCAACAAAGCTAGTTCCAAGATAACAGCCCTCAATCTTACCCAGGTCATCTTGGGAACCAACACGTTCAAACCCCAAGACTGGCAATTACTCCCTACTTGACTGGTCTCTCTCCTCACACCCCCACCGGATCATCAATTCTGGACTACTTCCAGACTCCATAAGTGACCATTATATCACCTAGTTAGTCTGTAGAATCCATCGGATTAAATCCTCTCCCAAATTTCTACTGCAACGGTCATACAAAAGACTAAACCTCACCCTCTCCTGGAAGAACTAACTCACTCAAACTGGGGCTTCTTCCATAGAAGTAATAACATAGATGATGTGCTTACTCATTTCTGAAACACCTTTTTCAGCATCTGGAATAATCATGCCCCCTTGGGCCATTAAGGTCCAGGGGACACACCTTCCCTGAATTTCCCCTGAATTAATAGCACGCCAAAATGCCCGGGACAAGGTGTAGAGAACTTACAAAACTACGCTTCTTCCAGGTGACAACATCACCTACTGCATGCTCCAAAACAAGTGCACCAAGGCCACCCCTCCAACCAAAGCCGAATATTTTAACAACACCCTTAACGCCAACCTTGGTAGGCCATCTAAATTTTGAAAAGTTATCAACTCCCTCTTCCCCCCCATAAACAAATCCCTCCCCATCTCTGTTCACAAATGGGGCTCTCCTCTCAGACCCTCTCTCGGTTGCCTCTGAATTCAACTCCTACTTCACTACATGTGCCACTACCCTCTTTGCCTCCCTTCCAGCTGTAACCCAGCCCACTTACCATGCTGAAACTCCTATACCTCCCAGCCCAAACACCTTCTCCTTCAGGAACATCTCTCCCTTGGAAGCCCTAGATGTCCTACTCACTCTGAACCCCTCCTAGGGTAAGTCCCTTGATGGCTTGGACACCAAACTCCTCTACCTTTTAGCCACGGCCATCACAGCTCCCTTCACTGCCCTTCTAAACCTTTCATTCGCTACTGAATCAATTTCTGTGGATTGGAAGCATGCCACAGACCTACCACTACCAAAAGGAGGGGACCCCACCACCATGAAAAATTACCACCCCATCTCCCTCCTCCCTGCCCTCACGAAACTTCAGGAGCACCTTGTGCTTTCGCAACTCTCCCACTACCTCACTGAATCCAACTTCTTCATGCCTTTCCCATCTGGATTTAGAAAAAAACACTATACTACCACCTCCCTACTAAGACTCATGGGTTCCATCCTCTAAGGGATGGACAAAGGTCTAATTACATCAGCCATCTTCATCGACTTAGCCAAAGCTTTCGACTCTGTATCCCACCCCCTGTTGTTATCCTGCCTATCTGAAGCTGGTTTATCCGTGACTGCCACCAACTGGTTCAGAGCCTACCTGCAAGGCAGAACCCAGTCTGTAAAAATTGCTGATTCCACATCTCCTCCACTCCTGATTGTTACTAG
Organism: Neoceratodus forsteri; assembly: GCA_016271365.2. Taxonomy (NCBI): domain Eukaryota; kingdom Metazoa; phylum Chordata; order Ceratodontiformes; family Ceratodontidae; genus Neoceratodus; species Neoceratodus forsteri. The sequence continues at coordinate 266,820,003 of JADMNL010000026.1, forward strand.
TGTTCCCCAGGGCTCAGTTCTTGGCCCAATTCTCTTTTCCATCCTACTAAATTACCTGCCACAAACCTGCTCTTTTACCTCAATACATATGTATGCAGATTACACAGTCCTCTTCTCCTCCGGACGGACTCATGAGGAGGTTGCATCCAGTTTACAGGCTGATTTCAACAAGGTACAGCTCTGGTTTAACTCCCACCAACTGTCCCTCAATGCCAAGAAGACAGTCTCCTTGACTTTCGGCACTAGGCAGAGACTATCCAGACTAACCTCACCCCCGATCTTCCACATCCTCGATGGGACAGTCCTCGAGGATGTGTCCTCCTTTAGGTACCTAGGGGTCTGGCTTGACCGACACCTATCCTTCTCCGTCTACGTGGATGCTATTCTGAAAAAACTGTGCTTTAAGCTTGGCACTCTCTATAGAAATCGTAGCAGTCTCCCACTACCTGTGAGATGCGAAATTGTGCAGAAAATTATTCTACCTACCTTCGACTACTGCGATATAATCTGCTGTTCTGCCCCCAAGTCCACCCTGTCCAAACTGGACCCTCTCTTCAATGCTTTCTGCCATTTTGCCCTTGATGCACCCCCCCTGCACCCACCACTGCGAGCTTTTCCATTCACTAGCCCTCCTACCCCTTAGCAACCGGAGATTCCTTCACAGTGCTAAATTTGCTTCTAACTTCTGGCTCAGTTCCCTCCCACCTTACATCGCCTCCTCCCTATCTTCTCCCCCAACCCCCAATCATGCCCTCAGGTCTTCTGACTCCCGACTATTGGTAATCCCTCACTGTCGGACCTCTGCAGGCCAATCAGCCTCCTACCATCTCCTGAAGCTTTGGAAGGACCTGCTGGTCCAAATCCACCATTCCTCCTCTATGCATTCTCTATCCTCTGTCCTCTTAAACTACTATGTGGTAAACTTCTCATGCTCCTGACCTCCTCTCCCCCAACCCTTAAGTCAACCCCCTTCCCCTTCTTCCTACCACTACCCCCCCATCACTCCTCCGACATCCTGCTCAGCCTGACCAGCGGCTTTAGCTACCGGCTGTTAAATGCTGGCATATATTTCTACCAACTTCCGCACTTACCCCATACTGCACTTCTGCCTTTTCTAAACATTTCCCTTAGCCAGTGACTGTCAAACATATTCCCTTAGCCAGTGACTGTCACCCATGCATAGTGTAACAATATCCAAGTCTAAACCTTGCTCCATGTTCTCCCTTCACTTCTAAACCTTCCCTATACTGTTTTTCCTACTTCATGTACCCCCCTTAAACACAAGGCAGTTCAAAGCCCTGTAAGCAATGTGTAACTCTAATTCGATTGAATGTAACTATGTAAGTAATGGATGTATGTAAGCAATGTATGTAATGTTACTCGCAATTCATGCCTCCAATGTGTAACTCAATGCTATGTATCATGTACTCACTGCTCTCCTCTGTATACACTCCCCCCCGGATGCACCGTGTGAAGAGCATCTTGGTGGTCAGTGTGCCTTTCCTGGAGGAACATTTCAATAAATAAAATAAATAAATAAATAAATAAAATTAAGCAACACCTCCTGTTTTCACACAATGTACCAAAACATTGTCAATTTCTTTCCTGTGATCTGTACATTCAGTCTTCTCAACAGGTGCAACAAATTAAAACATTCTGTCCCAGAGACGATTTCCTGATAACAATTGTGCAAATAAGCTTGTGGAGGTTAGAATACATCTCAAGGTTAATTCAGTGTGTTCCAGATTGTAATTGCTCTAATATTTAAATAGCCTTCTTCAGTCATTTCAAACAGCATAACTATATACATTTTCAAACCAAGGGACCCCAGTTTCACATAAAAATTCACATTTGTTTTATCACAGAAAACCAAGGGGAGAAAATAAAATAATAGAAACAGAAACTAACAACAAATGAAGAAAGGGATGTAGCAGGGTGGAAATTGTGGGACTGTCGGAATAGCCAGTTCCTAGGTGCCACAAGAAAAGTGTATTGCACAATCAGACATGAAAGAGGCAGAAAAGTGACAGAATAGGAGAGAAGAAAATAGATCATTGCTTATAACGGTCTTTGTATAACAAATGGGACAAGGTCTTACATAACCCTGTCACAGTGTGCCAGCACTTGTATATATTCTTGTTCTGCTAGCGGCCCTCCACTGCAGTCCCCACACCACAAGTAGGGGCCAAAGCTAAAGGGCATCATGGAGTCTGCTGGGAGTCAGTCATGAGTCTGCCATCGGCAGATTGTGCTGTCCCCTGGGCTTCTATACTGAGACCCCATTTTGGACTCATGTCATTTTACTGCTGATCTGTATGTTTAACTCCTCTGTTAGAGCACTTTTCATTCCTTTATCATTTGAAACCGAGGTTGTGTGAGCCTCCACACCAGTTAACTGATTTACTTAATTTGCTTTCATCCTGTAAATCCTCTAGTCTAGTCCCGGCATTGTTAATGTGCTCAAATTTCTGGATTTTCTAGAATATCCTATTTGGGTATTCAATAAAATATATTTTTACAAATAAAAACTAAATAAAATAAAGGAATAATAGAACGTTTCACAACATTCATTACAAAAGAAAACCACATTAAAGCTGATTATGACAAAAAAAAGAACTAAAATGGACAGCAATCAGTTGCATTCTCATTATATTAAAAGTGAATACTGGATAATCTAGTTTCTACATTGAGCTTCAAATCAAAGAGAAGCTAATAACAAGCTATGATAGTTGCCAGTGTGAGCATCACTAGTAAGTACCACCATTTTCCTGAACTAATATACATGACAATAAAGGGCTGTGCAATATACAATTAATTGGCACTCTCCCTTATTTTTGCAAAAATAAATTTACTGTATTTATCTGCTGGCATCTGTGCTTCTTAGTTTGGTGTACCAGGGTTGTTTATTGTATATTATAAAATGGTAAGAAAGAATCCTGGCTTCTGATTGGTCAGTTGGCCATCACAGCAGGGATGTTATCATGTCATAACATCCCAGCTGATCATTTGCATTTGTTGTCCTCACATCTTCTCTTAAGAAACAAATATATTTTTACACACCAACAGAAACATTCTTTAAATTGTTTTTATTTTTTATTTTGTATGAAACAACAATACATTATATAATAGGAATAATGCCCTCCAGGGTGGGTGTTATGCTGGGATAAAATTCCTTCTTGGGTGTTGAATGCCCTCAGCCCCAACCACCCGAGGTGGGATGTTATCCCAACATAACACCTACCCTGTTGGGCATTATTATTTTAGTGTTATTCTTTTGGATTTGTAATCTTCCTGTTGTATTGTTTTTGTTTTGTTTTTTTCAACTATTTCCTGTAGGATTAATATGTTATACTGTTCATATTAACAACATAGTTTGGTTATGTTGCTTATATTTATTAGAATTGCCTTGATTTCCTTACTTTTTCCAATTCACATTTTGTTTTAATTGTAGTGTCTTCCATGCTTCCTTGATTTAGCTTAATTCTGGTCTCCCACATTTGATAGATAGTATTCACCTTACTCAACTTCTGCTCCTTGGAGTAAAATTGTCCCCTCATACTACTTGTACACTGCAGAGTGTTTTCTTAATTTGTTCGTTTCTACTATGCTGCTCATATCACTATCCCTCTGTTTCTCTTCCCCTTCATATTTTTCCTCACCTCTCTCCCCCTTCCACTATTCTTACCCTTCCCCTGCCCTTTACTCTCCCTTTCTCACCCTCTTCCACCGTCCCATTAGCTTGCCTTCCTACATTACCTCAGTCTCCCTGGCATCAAGTCTCCTCTCATCATATTGGCTTTATCTTAAAACCCTCAGGTCCCTTTTTCCCTCCTACCTTGCTAACTCTTACTCTTCTTACAGTCCCCTTCCTCCTCATCACAGCATTGTCTCACATGTTCTCTTAAGCTCCTTATTTCCTTACTGCTTTTAGTTGGAGGAGATATTGAGCTCAACCCTGGCCTTACCCTATCTTCTCTTCTCCTCATAGGTTTGAAAGTGCTCATGTCAACATCCACAGCCTTCATCAGATTAACCTGCTGCAGTCACTTATGGTTAACTTTAAACCTGATGAGTTGGCTGTTAGAATCCTGGCTCTCCTCCAAGATTCATGATTCCTCTACTGCCATCCCTGGTTTTACCATTATTCATCAGGATCAAGCAAAGAGGGATGGTGGTATAGTTATCTACCTCTTCTCAGACATTCAGTTTGAGCCTGTGTTTCTATCTCTAGCACCTCTGCCTATGAGATGCTTCTTCTCCAACTCTCCTCCACTTCTCTGCCCCTGTATTTATTGCCAGTGTCTACTACTTCCCTAGCATGTCTCCACCATCTGTAGCAAAGTTTCTCACCTTCATCTCTTCATGAGCCTCTTCTGGTGAGTTACTCATATTAGGTTGTTTCAGATTAAATTGGCTCCTCCTCACCCCTTTATAACTTTTGCCTTAATTTGAAGCCCCTCCTTTTAACTCAGCTGATTTCTGTCCCTACTCATTTTAATTTCACATATCTAAGGCACTCCCTCCTGGATCGGGTCCTTCCATCCCCACTGAACTGTGGAGGCTAGCACCCTCCTTGATGCACTCAATGACCACCATATGGTCTGCTTTGTGTGCAAGACTGATTGTCCTAAAGCTCCCCCTAAATTCATCCATATCCAGTCATTCCATTCACTGGACATATCCTGCCTTCATGATGATCTGGTAGCCTCCAATTGGTCCCTTATTTCTACAGCTAGCAATGTGAAAAATGCATTCATATTCTTCACCTCTAAATTGATGTCTGTCTGGGATCATCATGCCTCCACCCACCTTAGAATATTCAGGGTCCAAGGTACACACCTCCCATGAATCTTAGCTGAGTTGCTGGCTTGTCACCATGTGTGTTTCCTTGCTTCGATTAACTAGAAATCCTCTGTCTCTGCTTCTAACCTTATTAATTACTGGACCCTTTGTACTGCATGGACTAAAGCTTCTAGGCTTGCAAAGCCTGAATATTATGCATCCACACTCCAGAACAACCTTAATCACCCCCCTGTATTCTGGAACATTTTTCATTCACTCCCCTCTGACCCAATCCCCTCTTCCTGTTCTGAAGATGGGTGATATTCCTATCTCTGACCCCACTGCAGTTGCCTCATCTCTCACTTCCTTTTTCACCTCCTGTGCTCATTCAATCCTCCCTTCCTCCTCCTTTCCCACTCTTCCTTCTTTTCTCTCTCTCACTTTTCTCCTTCACCTGTCCTACTGCCTCCTTTCCTCTTTTTTTCTGTCTCACCCATTACCCCTGCTGAGTCTCTTAAGGCCCTCTTGACTCTAAATCCTCTCAAAGGTGGGAGCCCTGATGCTCTTGACCCTAGACTCCTATTTCTCTTTCTTCTGTCATTGCCCTCCTCATTACACTTGTCTTCAATCTTTATTTCTCCTTATCCTACATCCCTAACACATGGGGTGACCTCTTTTCCCCTAATAACTTCCAACCTATGTCTCTCCTTCCCATGCTGACTAAACTCCAGGAACACCTTGTTCTCTCTCAACTTTCCCCATTTCTTGATGCAACCTCCTTTTAACGCCTTTCCAGTCTGTCTTTAGAAAGTCACACTCCACTTCCACATCTCTCCTTGGCTCACTGAGACTATCCTCTCTGGCATGGATAATGGACTTGTCACCTACATATTTTTGCTTCCTTAGCCAAGATTTTTGATACTGTAGCCCATCCCGTTCTTTTGGACAAGCTTAAGGATAATGGACTCTCAGTTTCTGTAGCTGAGTGATTCCATTCCTCCCTTGATGGCAGGTTGTAAGCTGTCCATATTGAAGACTCCCTTCCTCCCACTTCATATCAGCTCAGGTGTCAGGTCTATACTTGGCCCAATTAAATTTTCCATTTTTCTAAATGACCTCCCCAATGCCTGCTCTTCTGTGTCCATTCATACGTGTGCAGATGATACGGTATTCTTTTCCTCTAACTCCTCTGTCCCTGACCTCATGAGCCAGTTCCAGCTGGACTTTAACGGTATCCAACTCTGGTTTCAAGAAAATCAGTTATCCCTCAATGCTAATAAAACTGTCTTCATGACTTTTGGTACCAGGCAGAGGCTTGCTGCTATCTCCCCCTTCCCTCCTTTCATACCGTTGATGTTGCAGCTGTTGAAGATAGCTCCTCCTTTAAGTACCTCAGAAACTGGCTGGATCACGACCTTGATATTTTTATTTATGTGATGCTATCCACAAGGAACTCCACCCCAAGCTTGAGACATGATGCAGAAATACAAGAAGTATTCTGCTTTCTGCACACAGATGAATCCTCCCTAAGTTGATTCTTATCATTTTTGACTAAGGAACCTAGTTAATGGTGTTGCTGCAAAGTCCATTTTAGTTAGAGTGGACCATCTCTTTCACTCTTTCTGTCACATTGTCCTTGATGTACCCCTGCATACACACCATTGTGCTCTGTATGCCTCCCTCTCCCTCCAATCTCTTGATGCTAGGTACCTTGCCCACTGTATTTCCTTTATCTCCAAACATTGATTTGGCTTTCTCCCCTCATATTTGCTTCTTTCCTCTCTTCCCCTTGTTTCTTTTACTCCTGTCACAATTCTTGTTCTTGTTGTCTTGCTCTCCTGTAATGAAATCTACTGCTGCTCATGCTACTTTTTCTTTCTGATTATTTAAACAATGGGGTTCTTTTCTCCCCTTCCAGTCACTCTGCTCCTTCCTTTTGTGCTCTGAAATCTCTCCTCTATGTGTTCTTTATTTACTCCAGCAGTTGTTTCTGATATTGGTGTGAACACCCGTTCACCTGCAACTCACCCAGTTCTGTCATTAGCACTGCCCCCACTCCTTTATAATCAGTTATTTCTCCCTATCTCTTATTTTAATGTGTTACTTACTGTTTAATGTTCTCGTGCCTACTTCACAACTTACTGTATGGTCATTTACTATTTCATCATGTATTTAATTTTCTTGAATTCTATTTACTATATAGCATATTTTATAGCTATTCTCTTCTCCTCTCTTCCCTCTCCCCCAGGACGTATCTGGAAACAAGCTGATACCAGTTCAGTGTGACTTTCCTGGTAAAACATTTGAAATAAATTAATTAATTAATGTTATTTCCCCTTTTTGCATCACCGGTAGGCTGAGATATAAAGGTATTAAAATGTTGACAAATCCTTTTGAATTAGAATACAGAGTAAGTAATCAAAATCTTGTACAGACATTCAAGTCACAGGGGGAATTTGTGACCCTCTTTGCATTTGAGAGTACCAGGTCTAATATTGCTCCCTCCCGAGTGGGTTCCACCACTAGCTGTCTAAGGCATGCCCCCTGTAGGGCATCGAGAATGACTCTGCTCTTGGATGTGGCTGCAGTCCTTTTCGCCCAGTTAACATCTGGCATATTCAGGTCCCCCATCAGCAGTATCTCCCTTTTTTCAGCCATTTTGAGAATGCCCTCTATCATTTTCTTGTCCATTTCTTCCCCTTGAGACGGGGGTCTGTATACAGCCCCCATGCGGATTGTGATGCCATTCCCTGTCTCCAAGGTGACCCAGAGTTCCTCTTGTCCTCCCCCTTTACTTTTTAGTTCTGTAGCTTTGATCTCTTCCCTTATGTAGAGAGCTACTCCACCTCCTCTTTTACCCTACCTGTCCCGTCTGTAGATTGTGTACCCTGGTATGTTGACATCCCAGTCATGGTTCTCTGTGTACCATGTTTCTGTGACTGCCACAATATCCAAGTGTTCCTCTTCCATCAGGGCTACTTGCTCTGGAAGCTTGTTTCCCAGACTACGGGCATTGGTACTCATTGCCCTCCATTTAATGTTGGCTTTATCCTTTTTTTACCCCATCCCTGCTCTTGTTGCCCTTGTCCATTTTTCCATTTACCCCTGTCCTACCCTCTGTCAAGGTCTGTACTTCAGTGTTTACCCTACTACCTGCCATGTTTTGTGGGGGGAGGCTGTAGTCCTTAACAAAGGCAAAACCTTGACTATGCTTTTCAGCTCAAAGGCAAAAATCCATTCCTGCTCCCTGCCCCTTGCTATAAATATGCTCGAGGGTGTTCTCCTAGACTTGGGAAACAACATCAGATATCTAGGTGTTCCTGCTCCCAGTCTCTTGCTATAAATATGCTCAAGGGTGTTCTCCTAGACTCAGTAAACAACTTCAGATATCTAGGTGTTACCCTTGACCCTGCCCTGGACTTTGATCTGCACTTAAATTTGTAACTATCCAACTGGGACAAGCCTACAGAATCTTACATAGCCTCACATCTGTAGCCAGGCACTGCACACTATTACCACTTGTTAGTTGATGTCTTTCTGTTCTGCAATGTTTCATCACCTGTAAATGTCTTGTATTCCTTGTTTACTTGGAGCCTTTGTAAATGAGCCCCTGGCTCAAAGGTATTATTTAGAATTTGAAATAAAGAAATAAAAAATAGATAAATAGTCTGGCTATTGCACAGGGGATCCTTAAACCTGAACTAGCTTATGGACTACTAGCCCTATCCAGTGACCATAGCTGGTCTGTTATGGAAATGGGACATTTGCTACAATAACATCGGTCTCTTCACCTTGGTCCCCCAAAGTTAAGGCACTGATGCTCTCTTTACTCAACTCTTGGATGGCTGCCACCCAGAGATTTTCACCAGTTTACCACTGTGTGTTTTATTAGGAACGTTGTCTCCTCCCAAGTGATGGAAAAATTGGCTCTTATGCTAAAAGCAGCATCCTCTACCTATCCCCTGAGATCTTCAGATAATACCCTCCTCATCCAACCAAGAAGTAAAACCAAAGTGGGTGAAAATGCTTTCTCAGCTAGTGCACCAAAACTATGGAACTCCCTTTTGCAGTCCCTCAGAAACTCTCACTTCTTGTACAGCTTCAAGCATGACCTCTGAACAACTCTAGATAGACCCAGCCACTGATCTTGCTTCAGACCAATCCTGCTTGTAGATAAACCCCCCTAGATATCTAGGATGGCTCTGGCTCTCCCTATCCTGGATCGCCAACCATCCTCTGCAAAGTTAACCTAGTTAGTTACCCCTCTACTCACTAGCACTTATCTGAATATAGTTAACCTCTGATTTTAATGTTGCTGTAGTTCTGTATTGATGTCTGACATAACTATTAATGCCAATGTACTGTTGTTCTGTATTTGTCTATGTTGCTATTGTCATTACATATCTCTTTTTCATTTTTGACAATCAATTGCTGTACCGATGTCTAATCTGTTTTGATGTATTGTAAACTCTCGTTTCATATTTGTAAATAAGCTGTCTTGTTGTCTAATGTACCTACCTGGTCAACAAAAACTACTAAATAAATAAATACCATACAGCATTTCAAACGGTGAAAACCCTGTTGATGCCTGTGGCACTTCTCTGTAAGCAAAAAGTAAGTAAGGTAAGTATTGGTCCCACTCTTTCCCTTCCCCTTTTACAAACCTTTTTAACATGCATTTCAGGGTTTGGTTAAAACGCTCAACAAGACCATCTGTCTGACGGTGATGGGGGAGGTTCTTATGACAATGGTACCTAGTAGTCTGTACAGCGCCTTAAATAATGCTGCCCCCAAATTACTACCCTGATCAGTAATAATTTCTTTAGGTATGCCCATTCTGCTGACAATTTTTGCAAGCTCTGCTGCCACTTTTGAAGCTGTGACAGTACGCACTGGAACTGCTTCTGGGTATCAAGTAACTTAGTCACATGCTACCAGAATAAATCTATTATCCTTTTTACTTTTGTCTAAAGGACCAACCACATCCATTGCAATTCTCTCAAAAGGCACATCTATCAAGGGTATGGGCACCAGGGGCATCTTGTATTTTCTAGTGACTGGGGCTACATTCTGACACTGAGCACAGGATTTACAATAGATAGCAACATCTTCATGAATTCCAGGCCAGTAAAATCTATACAGCAATCTGGCAAGGGTGTGATCTCTCTCTGAGTGACCAGCTATAGGACTATCATGTGCTATCTGTAACAACTCTGTTCCATACTTCTGTGGGAATCCATGACGGGTGCCTGACAAAATATTTGTTGAACGCCCCGTCAGTGACACCAGCAGGTCGACTGCATTCTGCAGTTAGCTGCCAGTTCTCACTGTCCATCTGTGATTTCTTCATCCCCCAAACACTCCACACAGGGGGCTGCGTCCCCCCCACACCTCCCCACTTTAGGATTATCAACTCCGAGTCAGAGCTGATTGGGGGGGTGCAGGACACCTGACAGACAGTGCCAGGTTCCAGTGAGTTTCCCACAGTGGCATGGTGCTGTAGTTGCTCTGGGGGACCTTGCTGGTGAAATGTCGCTGTCAGGGGGTAACCACTTCTGTGGTATAACCAATTGTTCCATCTGTTCCTGGTCTGAGATTTAACCCAAACTCTGTATAGTTATCGATTGCATTTTTTAAATACTGGTCAACCCTGTTTTGGTTTCACCTCCAGCTGCTTAAGATAACCCTGGACAGAAACATTGTTAGCTTGTTCTGAAAGAAAATCACAATCAGTTATCAATTTAGTTTCAGCATTTTCATGTTAATCCCTTATGTCCATCAGTCATTTATTGCCACAGTTTCTTCAGGCATCACCTTTCTTTCCTGGATTTCCAGATCTTGGAGCTGTGCTCAAACAAGTCCAAATCAAAATTACTGAAAGAAAAAGTGTCCCCAACATCTGAAATTTTCTTTGCCTGAGCTCTTGCCACCACAGTTGCTGAAACATCAGGATTTACACCCTCTTTTATTAGCTCAGTAAATCCTGGGAAGTCAAATCCAATAATCACAGGTACAGGTAACTTAGGTGTTACCCCTACTTTCATTTGGTGTGACACAGCCTTAATGGTCAGATTCACTTGGGTGATGGGATAGTGTCAAGTGTCCCTGTGGATGCAGATGACACCAGTACCTGATCCTTTTACACAGTATTTTCCCAGCACTTCAACATGCACTAGGGTCTGTCTGCTTCCCGAATCAATGAGTCCCTTTACAGTCTTATCCCCCACCTTCACATCTGTTAAGTACTTGCTCCAATTTGCCAAGGACAGATCTGCTCCAGTGCCACTCTCCTTATGACAGTTTCTTGCAATATGGCCTGGCTTATTACAATTATAACAAATAATGTCTTTGGGCACAGATGTGTTACCCCCACCAGAGTTCTTACCAGGCTTGGAGTTTAAATGGGAAAAAGAGTGTCTTTCTTCTTGGCTGTTACCTCGCTGGTGTGGTGTCTACCTGGCCATTTGGTAGTCCGCGGCCAAAGAAATAGCCTTTTCCCCACTCTCTGGTCGGTGTTACTTTACCCAAAGCTGCACGTCTGTAGGTAGGATATTGATGAATTGCTCCATGGCAAATGTGTCAATTATCTGTGAGGCTCTCTTGTTCTCTGGTAGGAGCCATTTTATCAGGAGTTTTCTGAGTCGGGAGAAGGTTTCTCAAGAATTGTCGACCGAGTTGTACCTCTGAGACCGAAATTTCTGCCTGTAGGTCTCTCCAGAGATGTCATACCTTTTCAGGATTTTGCTATTCACCAGGTCATAGTTTTCTGACTGTGCAGTGTCCATATTGCTGTAGGCAAGCTGAGCTTTCCCTGTCAGGTAGGCTAACAATCCGATTGTCCATTGCTGCTTTGGTCGTTGGCAGGCTGTGGCAACTCTTTCAAAAGTTGTCAGGTATGCCTCTATATCATCCGAGAGACACAACTTTGTAAGTTTAATGTTGCTTGTGTTTTGTTGCTCATCTGGATCTGTGCTAGATCCTCTGCCTTTGATAGCTTGCAAGGCATCCAGTCATTCCTGCTCCTGTCACTGCATCTCTTCTCTCTTCTACAAGTCTAAATGTTGAATCTCTTTTTCTCTCTGCTTCTCTATCTCTTTTTGTTGTATAGCCCACCATTTGAAAAAGTCCATCAGGCTTTCAGGTTATGTCACTGTCTATTCTTTTTCCATAACTTGTGCTGGCTGTACAATCTCAGTTTGAACTTCTGTCTCTGCTAGTTTGGCTGCCATTCTCCTGGTATCCACCCCTGGACATGCTGCTGCAGAATCCATACCTTTCTCTGTGCTTCCCTGGTACTAGGTCAAGTACCCACGAACAAAACTCCTGGCTTAGAGTATGCACATCATAAATCCCACTTAAACTGACACCACCTGTTATCGAGGCACAGGTCAGGAAGCATAGGAAAACCAGAAGCAGTTTAGAATGCACCAAAAATATTTATTTACACTAACAATAACATAAAAAATAAGTTTGTTCAGTATAACTATTTACAAAAGCAAAATAAAATAGAGAACATCCATTAGAGTGTTCCTTCAAACTCTGTGTCCTTTTTTTCACTTTCAAGCAACTGCAGCTCAGCTCTCTAAATCCTTCCAAGTCCCACCCTTGAAATGCATCCTGTTCTTGTATCAGGCATGTGTAACTAGAACACAATGTCCCAGAAATGAGGCCCCTTTCCCACAGCTCTTCTGCAAAAGGTTTAAAAATTTGCACTCAGGTAACTTCTTGAGTTCCCAATAGCTTTTTGCAATCATCTCAAAATATAAATATGTACATTTCAACAGCAACACTACATATTTTCTAAACAAAGGGTTCTTAATACCAATTACATTTCCAAGCAATGATCTGCATATATTTTTACATCAGCAGACATGCAAGGGGGAAAAGATAAACAGCAAGGAAAGGCTGAGAGACAGTGAGAGGCAAAGAATTGCGAGACTGTCGGGGTGATCTAGTCTGAGGTCTCACAGGAAAATGTGGTTGTGCAACCAGACAGACAAGAGACAGGAAAGGAATAGAACAGAACAGAACAGATCTCTGTGTTCAAACTCTTTCTATAACAACTGGGACAGAGTTCTATTCCATCCTGTCACATGAGGATATCAATCTGCAGATATAGATTGGAGCCTCCCAGCCACAGCTTCAGCTAGAAGTGAAGACAGCCTAGACTCCCTGCAGGGGACTTTTCTCAGAGAGCTAGTCAGGGTGCCCACTTGTGATGGGGTGTTTCTAGACCTGGTGCTCACATACAGGGACAGTATTGCAGACATCAAGATGGGAGGCCACCTGGGGACCAGTGGTCACTGCACAGTGTGGTTCATCGTAAGGATGACAGTGGAGAAAACCACACAAGGATGATGGTCCTTGACTTCAGGAAGGACAGATTTTTAAATAAATGGGTGAATGCCTCAGAGATAACCTAGCAGCGGGAGATGACCTAAATGGGGTGGAGGAATAGACTGAAGACATAGTAAAAGCAACATATCTTTGCACAATGGAGGTAAGCAAAAACAGGAGAAAAAAGATTACTTTGGTTTTCGAAGGATGTGGCTGAAAAGGTAAATGCTAAAAGGGTGGTGTTAGAAGGTACAAAGGGATTCAGAGGGAAGAGGATAGGGAGGTGTATTGGGAGAAGTAAAGGGAAGTAGGGAAAGTGGGGAGGAGCACAAAACTGCAAACTGAGAAAAGAATAGCCCAGGGGGTTACTAAAAGGGACAAAACCTTTTTTAGGTACATAAATAAAAGAGGAAGATGAGGGGAAGGATTGTGAAGTTAAGAAGGGCTGGTGTGGTGATTGTGCTGAGGAGGATCAAGAAAAAGCAAATATCCTGAAGAAATACTTTTGTTCGGTCTTCACAGATGAAGGGGAAGGGATGGGCTACTTAAAAGCATCAGCAATACTGGGGCAGGAGGGAGGTAGACACCTCAAACAACCTTAAGGTAGGAGACTAATGTAGTAAAGCAGTAGGTAAAGCTAATAGAATGATGGCATGCATAGGAAGGGGATAACAAGTAGGAAGAGGGAGGTGTTGATGCCTTTATATAAGACCATGGACAGATCGCACCAGGAGTATTGGGTACAGTTCTGAAGGCCTCATTTAAGAAAGGATATAGATGGCTTGGAGAGTGTTCAGAGAAGGGCGAGAACAGATTACCTAATAAGGTGATATGTGTAGAAACAGTGAAGGAATTCAAGAGGGCATGGGACAGATACAAGGGGTTGGCTAGTGGGTAGAGGAAAATATCCCTAGAAAGTGGAGACAAGTAGGGGCGGATGGGAAATGGACAGACTAGTTGGACAAGGATGATCCTTTTCTGCTGACACATTACTATGATACTATGACACAAGTCCATTTAAAGAGGTGTGTGTCCTGAAGGAACTCACAAATCTGAAAGTGGACAACGCTATTGGACCAGACAGGATACACCAAGTGTACTAAGGGAGCTCTGGGAGGTACTGGCTGCACCTCTGACAGCCCTATTCAATGATTCACTGAAAACAGAAGTGTTCTAAAGCACTAGAAGAGGGCAGATTTAGTCCTGATTCATAAAAGCAGTAGCAAGGAGAAAGCTGGCAATTGTAGGCTAGCCAGTCAGACATCAATGGTGGGGAAGTTAATGGAATCATTGGTAAAGCAAAGGATTATGAAGTATCTTAAATCCAGTGGGTTACAGGGCCCAAGGCATCATGGATTCATGGGGTGGGGGAGGTCATATCAGACAAATCTGATAGATTTGTTTGACTAGGTGACAAGGGAAATAGATCACCGTGGGGTGGTGGATGTGGCAAACTTGGATTTCAGGAAGGCATTCAACATCATACCACATAGAAGACATAAAGAAACTGGGCAGCTTCAAGGTGGTCTTAAAGTAGTAAACTAGGTAAGAATTTGGTTAGTGGATAGGCAACAGAGGGTGGTGGTAAACGATGTTCACTTCAGGACAGGGAGGGTGACCAGCAGGGTCCCTCAGGGCTCTGTTCTGGGACCAGTCTTCTTTAATGTCTTTATAAGTGACATTGCAGATGATCTGAAAGGGAAGGTCGGCCTCTTTGCAGATGACACTAAAATCTGAAATAGGGTAGACACTCCAGAGGGGGTGGAAAGAATGTGCAGAGACCTGAGAAAACTTAAGCAGCAGTCAAGGACATGGTACCTGGGTTTCAATGTGAAGAAATGCATAATAAGAACATGAGAACATAAGACAATGGCCAGCAGCAGGAGACCTCTTGGTCTATCGGGTCTGCTTATAATAATGAGGGTTGTTTCCAACTTTTGGTTTACCTCTGGGGCCCTCTCCCCCCTTTCTCCTCCCCCTGGATTTCTGGTCTTCCCCCTTACAAGACCTCCTGCCATTCCTTTATGCCCATCCCAGGCTTTTTTGAAGGCTTCCATTGTCCTTGACTCCACCACCTCTTGCAGTAGTTCTTTCCATGCCATCACTACTCTCTCTGTAAAGAAGTGTTTCCTTACATCCCTTTTAAATCTCCCTCCCACCAGCTTAAAGCTGTGCCCTCTGGTGGTGGTGGTGGTCCTCCTATTGAATAGATTCACCCAGTCCACTTTGTTAATTCCCCACAAGTACTTGAACATCTCTATCATAGAAACATAGAAACACAGAATTTGATGGCAGATAAGGACCGCTTGGCCCACCTAGTCTGCCCATTTCCCTACCTAACAGATAAGCTGCAGATCCTAGTTAACCAACAGCCTACTTCCTCCTACCCCCCACTAGAATTGCCTTATGTCTTTCCCATGCAGTCTTGAATTCCCCCACTGTTTTTGACTCTATGACCTCCTCAGAAAGGCCGTCCCATACATCTACAACCCTCTCTGTGGAGAAATACTTCCTCACATTACCTCTGAGCCATCCCCCCCTCTACCGTCAGATTGTGCCCCCATGTTCTTGCACATCCCTTTTTCTGAAAGATGCTACCCTCTTGTACTTTGTTGATTCCCTTGAGGTATTTGAAAGTTTCTATCATGTCCCCCCTCTCCCTCATTTGCTTGAGGCTATACATCTTGAGCTCCTTTAATCTTTCTTCATATGTCTTCTGGTGCAGACCCTGCACCATTTTGGTTGCTCTCCTCTGGACAGCCTCCACCCTGTCTATGTCTTTGCGGAGATGGGGTCTCCAGAACTGTACACAGTACTCCAGATGTGGTCTTATGAACTGTCTGTACAGAGGGCCAACAACTTCCTGTTTTCTACTTTTGAAATGGGCCTCCTCTCCTCCACTGTGTACATCCCCAGGTCCCCCAAGCTCTCTGCATATGATCTATCCTGTTGTCCTTCTATCATTTTAGTCACTCTCCTCTGTACCCTCTCCATAATGTTTATGTCTTTCTTCAGGTGTGGGTGCCAGTATCTTACTCCATACTCCAAGTGAGGTCTAACCAAAGACCTGTATAGTGGCAGAATAACCTCCCTTCTCCTACTGCTAATTCCCCTAGCAATACAGCCCAACATCCATTTGCCTTTGCCACAGCATTTTTGCATTGTGTCAAATGCTTCAGGTCCCTAGAAATTATAACCACCAGGTCTTTCTCCCCCTCTGATGGCATAACCTGGACTTTTCCAATATAGTGCTCTGCTCTCAGTTTCTTTGCCCCTGTGTGCATCACTTTGCACTTTTTGGCATTGAACCCGAGCTGCCATATCCCTGCCCATCTCTCTAGTTTGGCAAGGTCCTCACTCATCTCTTTTCTCCCTTCTTGGGAGTCTACCCTCCCACAGTGTTTGGTATCATCTGGGAACATGCACATTTTTCCCCAAATGCCTTCCCTTATGTCCCTAATGAAGACATTAAACAGCACCGGCCCTAGCACTGACCCTTGAGGGACCCCACTGGTGACTTCCCTTGTGCTGGAGAACTCCCCCCTACCACCATACTCTGTGTTCTGCCACTCAGCCAGTTATCAACCCATCTACACAATCTTTTCCCCAACCCTAGGTCCTTCAGTTTCATTATTAGCCTTTTGTGTGGTACAGAGTCAAAGGCTTTGCTAAAGTCCAGATATATAATCACCACTGTCTGACCTTTGTCCACTGTCTGAGTGACCCAGTTAAAGAACTCAATCAAGTTTGTTTGACATGACCTGCTGACATGAACCCATGCTGCTTGCTATCCTGCAGGCTATTTTCCTCTCTAAGAACAATTGCACCGGAAGAGCTGTAATTGTTGCCGCTTAGGCGGCAGAGGAGCGGGGAAGAAAAAGAATGCTTTTGACCGCATCGGCGGTGGAGGATCAGGGCACTTGCTGGCAGCATTGGCAGTAGGGGATCAAGGGCTGTACCAGTGGAGGAGCAGCAGATCATTGGTGTCAGGAGGAGGCAGACATCACGGACAGGTTTGCCAGGATCCCGGTGGCTGCAACAGTGGTGGGACAGGGGCTTCTGGGAGTAAACAGGCTGCTAGAAGGGATGGCAGTAAGAGGGCTGAGTGCCAAACTTGAACTCAGGGCTGGGCTATATAAACACAAGCCCAGCCACCACCAGCTGGATGGTCGCACCAGAGGAGCTGTAATTGTTGCTGCTTAGGTGGCAGAGAAGCAGGGAAGAAAAAGGCACTTTTGACCACATTGGAGGCAGAGGATCAGGGGTGTTTGCTGGTAGCATCGGCAGCAGGGAAGCAAGGGCTGCACTGGCAGAGGAGCAGCAGACCATCGGCGGCAGGAGGAGGTGGACCTCGTGGACAGGTTTGCCAGGATACCAGCAGCTGCAATGGCAGTGGACCAGGGGCTTCTGTGAGGAAACAGGCTGCTAGAAGGGGCAGCCAATCAGAGGGCTGAGCACCAAACTTGAACTCATTGCTAGGCTATAGAAACGCAAGCCCAGCCACCACCAGCAGGACGGTGGCACCAGAGGAGTTGTAATTGTGGCCCAGCCTCCATCCCAGTCCCTGACCTCTATCAAGTAGCCGGTGGGGGAGGAGGAGTTCAGGGGTTAGAGTGGCCTGGACTAGGAGGGAACCTATGGTGTTACTCTGAGTGCTGAGAAGTGTTTCCAAATAGTTAAGTGCTGCAGATATTTTGTTGCATTGCTGAGTGATAGAACTGTTGCCTAAAATCAGAAGGAAAAAGTGTTGGATATATAGTTGCTTAAAAGTGCTTAGAATTGTTACCTTATTAATATATTATAGTGCTTAGAATTATTACCTTATTAATCAGGTTAAAACTGTCAGAAGGGACTAGGGTTCTGCTCAGAGTTGGGGGAAAAGCTGGAAGGGTAAGGTACTTGAATAGGGGAGCTCAAAGTGTGCAAGACGAAGTTTTCGGTCAAACTGACATAGTTATGGAAAGGCAGCGCAGCTGGAGGGGAAGCCAAGGGGGTGGCCTCTTTGGTAGGATGGTGGGGTGTAGTGGATGTGGAGCAGACATAGTACTAAATTTGGCTTGGAGGATTGGTGGTTGCATGGTGTGTAAACAATTCAAGCAGTTGTAGGAGGAAATAGAGAGGCCAAGGTGGTCACTGTGCAGGGGGGAGGAAAGAGGAGAGGGGCAAAGGGGGAGGGTCAACATAAGCCAAGGATGGAGAGGAAGGGTGCCAGGAGTCTGGAAAAAATGACTGAGCCTGCAGGGGCTTGGAGGAAGGAGGAAGTAAGGGGACAAGTGGACACAAGAGGGTGCGGAAAGAGGAAAATAGCACATTTAGAGGTGAGACGAGGAATCTAGAGAAAGGAGGCAGCTAAGAAAAGGAGTGGAAGATAGTTGAACCAGGTAAAGGAAGGCAGATGTCTGTGATTAGGGGACAGATTTCAAATAAGGCATTTAACAGCAGCAAAAATGGTAGCATCGGAACAGAGCATGGTAACAGATCTGTGCCCCTCAATCCACCAGTAGAGGAAGTAATGGAGGAGCATGACTCCGAGGAGTCAGCAGTGTGGAAAGCAGAGGAAAGGAAGTTGGAAGGCACAAAGAATAATCTCTCAAATGTGGGAACACTGGAAGGAAAAGGAAGGGACCCTTTGGGGGCATTCCAGGTAAGGTATTAGAGGAGCCTAGGCCCAGAGGAGGAAGCAGAGAGGAGACTATGGTTGGAGAGGCTAAGACAAGGGAGTCGAAAGTGCTAGGAATGGGGCCCATGAGTGACATTAATGGGAAAGGGCAGGAAAATAGGGAAGAGAATAATTTGGGAAAAGCACCTGGAGGGGCATGCAGAGGGGGACCTATGCAAGCGGAACTAGGACTGAGGGACAGAAGTCCTTCTAGGGGGCCTGAATGCACACAAAATTCAGAAATGGAAAGTTTGAAGGGGGGGATCATATCTCAGACAGAGAGGAGGAGATCAAGGTGAAGGTGGGGACTATGCAGGAAGTGGGGGTGAAGTCTGGTACAGGTTCCACAGTGGACAAGCATGAAGGGGGGAAGGGTAGTGGAGGAAATAGAGAAAAAATGCAAGGAAGTAGGAACAGGGAAAGATGATAGAGTTTGGAGGACAATGCGGGGTTGGGTCCCCTGGTGGGGGGGAGGTGTGAGGGGGAGACTGGTGAAAGTAAGGAAAAAACTGGGGTTGGAGGTTCATCCAACAGGACTGAGGAAGGCAGGAAAGGCGGACAGCCAGAACAGCAGAAGGTTAACAAGGAGAAAGTACTGATAGTGGGGGACTCAGTAATAAAGAGCATGGGAGGGGGAGGCAAGGTAAAAAAGTGTAGGGGTATATGGACTGAATGCTTACCAGGGATGACAGCAAATGAAGTCATTCATTACATTCCATCCTGGGGAAAGCCCAAGACAAAATCACACATCTATTATTCCATCTAGGGACGAATGATCTAGCAGGAAATAGTGTAATGGAGGTGCAGGTGAGGTTCGAGGCACTGGCCAGGTTCTGCAGGGGGGTAGGGTTTAAGTCACTTACATTCTCAGAGGTGCTGCCGGTTCCAAGAGCAAGTTCAGACTGGAAGCAAAGAATAGAAGAATTCAACAAGTGGATAAAATGCTGGTGTGCAGAAAGAGGGTTCGGATTTCTGGGAGACTGGGGCAATACATGGCAGGATGAAAATCTCTCTGCTCAAGATAGGCTTCACTTAAATCAGGAAGGAGTATTAGTGCTTCGATGCAAGATGGAGGAATTTCTAGAGGGTAAGCTAAATTTAAACTAAGGTGGGGGGGCAGGTCTGAACAAGTCTCTGATGAAGGATCGGGGGAGACAGACAGACAGCCCTTCCCCCAAAAGCATAAGTCAAAACAAGAAGAGGTACAGGAAAAAAATATATGTTCCAGATAGAGAAGGGACAGGAAAGATAGATGGGAATCAAGGACACAGGGGACTAGGAAAGTGAAGAGGAATGTGCACAAATGCACAGAACCTGGGCAACAAGGTGCCAGACCTGACAGCATAGATACATAGACAGTGTCGGCAGATAAGGGCCTATGGCCCACCTGGTCTGCCCATTTGAGCTTGTAAGTTCAGTTTATGTTTTCCTAGAAGTCTGTTGCCCCTTACCCCTGACCTCCAGAATTCCTTTATGTCTATCCCATGCATTCTTAAATCCCGTGATTGTTTCAGCCCCACCACTTCCTCTGACAGGGTGTTCCACTTGTCCACCACCCGTTCTGTGAAGAAATTCTTCCTCATGTTTCCTCTGAATCGTCCTCCTCAACTTCATCCCATGCCCTCTGGTCCTGGAACATCTTTTCACTTAAAAATAGTGTATTCCTGCACCCTGTTCCTCCCTGTAAGATACTTGTATGTCTCTATCATATCCCCTCTCTCCCTCCTCTCCTCCAGGGAGTACATGTTCAGTTCCTTCAACCTGTCCTCATAGGACTTGTAATGCAATCAATGCACTATCTTTGTTGCCCTCCTCTGAAACTTCTCTACCCTGTCTATGTCCTTACGTAGGTAAGGTCTCCAGAACTGTACACTGTACTTCAGGTGGGGCCTCACTAGTGTTTTGTATAGTGGAATTATGACCTCCCTTTTCCTGCTGGTGATGCCCCTGCCTATGCATCCCAGCATTCTATTTGCTTTACCTGCTGCCTTGTCACACTGTTTCCCTACCTTGAGGTCATCAGAGATGAAACCCCAAGATCCCTTTCCTGCTTGGTGCATGCTATATCCTCAACCCCAACTGATATATTGTGCCAGAGGTTTTTGTGCCCCATATGCATTATCTTGCACTTCTTTGCATTGAATTTCAACTGCCAAAACCCTGACCATTCTTCAAGTTTCTGCAGGTCCCTTCTCATTCTGTCTATACCCTCTGGTGTGTCTACTCTGTTTCAGAGCTTTGTGTCATCAGCGAACAGTGAAATTCTGCCTTCTAGGTCCCGCTAATGTCACTGATGAAGATGTTGAATAGGACCGTCCCAGCACTGATCCCTGTGGTACCCCACTGGTCACTCTTCCCTCTGTGGAGTGACAGCCATTTACCACCACCCTCTGTGTCCTGCCACCCAGCCAGTTACCTACCCACCACACTACTGTCCTGCCCACACCGATATTCCCAGTTTGTGTAATAGTCTTCTATGTGGTACAGTGTCAAGCAGCAGTCATGGCTGAGGCAGGCCTTGATCTGGTGGGAATAATGGAAGCTTGGGGTCATGGGGACCAGGACTGGGACATGGAAATGCCTGGGTACACATTGTTCAGGAAAGACAGGGAAAATAGAAGAGGAGGTGGGGTAGCACTAAAGATGAGGGAGGGCATCATGGCAGTGGAATTACAGAGTAGAACGTGAGAAGTAGAGTCAATTTGGGTAGCATTGCCTATAGGGAAGGGGGAGGTGGTACGTGTTGGGGTGATTTATAGGCCGCCCTCACAAACTGAGTTGGACGATGAGGATATCTGCAGGAAATAATGAGAATGGCTAATAAAGGTGAGGTGATGTTGAAGGGGATCTAAATCTACTGGACATGAGTTGGGACATTTCCTCGGCCAGATCAGGGAGGACAGGGCTATAGTGGATTGTCTGCAGACAGCCCTACTGAGGCAGCTGGTTAAAGAATCCACCAGGGAAGGGGCTTTGCTGGACTTAGTCCTGACAAATGGGGACAGGGTGGGTGAAGCTGAGGTGGGCGAACACATGCGTTCAAGTGACCACAGTGTTGTCTTTTTCACTGTGCGTACAGCTGCTGTGGGTACTAGAACCAAGGTGAAAGTGCTCGACTTTAGAAGGGTAGACTTTACCAGCATGGGGGATTATGTGTGGGAGGCATTAAGGGGGGAAATCTGCAGGAAGGGGATGGATGGTATGTGGGAGGGTATTAAAGAGGCCATTATCAGGGCAATGGATCTCTATATTAGAAAGGTTCACAAGACCGGGAAGAAGAGGAAACCTCATTAGTTTAGTAGGGAGGTAGCAGGCAGGGTTAGGGAGAAGAGGAGGGCATTCAAGCAATTCAAGACAACACAAAGGGGGGAGAACTGGGAAATATACCAGAGGAGACAAAAGAAGGCAGGCAGAGAGGTGTGGAGAGTGAAGGCCAAAACAGAAGAGGAAATTGTCAGGTCATTCAAGATCGGAGACAAAGCTTTTTTTACGTATGTCATTGAGAGGAGGAAAACTGGTAGGGGGATAAACAGACTTGGAATCAAGGAGGGTGTCTCGATGGAGGATGATGGGGATAAGGTGCAGTTATTAAATTAATTCTTTTGCTCACTATTTGGGGTGGAGGGGGAGGGGAACTTTGCAGGCATTAGTACAGGAGGTAAGGCAGAGATAGGGGTTGATATGAGCCCATTCAAGGAGGACGCAGTCTTGAGATAGTTGGCACAGCTATGAGTGAACAAGGCCATGGGGCCAGATGGGGTGCATCCTAGGGTGCTGAGGGAGCTTAAGGATACTCTGGCGGCTCCTTTAGCAGCTCTTTTTAGCAGTTCCCTGGAGACAGAGGAGGTCCCAGAAGACTGGAGGATGGCAAATGTCATCCCTCTTCATAAGGGGGTGATAGAGAAGAGGTGGGTAACAATAGGCCTGTGAGCTTAACATCCGTAGTAGGCAAAATGATGGAAAAGTTGTTGAAGGACCGGATTCAGCAGTATTTGGAGGACAATACACTTATCAATAGGCATCAGCATGGATTCACTAAGGGGAGATCCTGTCAAACTAACTTAATAGAGTTCTTTGACGGGGTCACTAGGAAAGTGGACGTGGGATCAGTGGATATTGCGTGCCTTGATTTTAGGAAGGCGTTTGATCCAGTTCCGCATGGCGGACTGATCTATAAACTGGATGGACTGGGCCTGGGGGGGTGAGGAGGGTAGTTAGAAGGGTGCAAAACTGACTAATGGATAGGAGTCAAAAGGTTTCCCAGGGGTCCGTATTGGGTCCACTGCTGTTTGACATATTCGTGGCAGATATAACTAAGGGTCTAAAGGGTAGGGTGTGTCTCATCATGGACGACATGAAGATCTGTAATGGGGTGGAAAACCAGGAGGGAGAGAGGATATGCACAGGGACCTAGGATTATTGGAGGCTTGATCCAAAAGATGGAAATTGGACTTTAACGTTAAAAAGTGCAAAATCATGCACTTGGGGAGGAGAAACCAAAATGAGACTTACTACCTGGGGGGTCTGGCACTGGAAGAGACTGAGGGGGAGAGGGACCTAGGAATTATTCTTTCCATGGACCTAAGGGTAGTTAAACAGTGCAGACAGGTGGTAGCCAAGGCTAGCAGGATTTTGGGCTGCATAGGGAGGGGATTCACTAGCAGGAAGAGAGAAGTTATTATTCCCTTATATCAACAGCTGGTCAGACCGCATTTGGAATATGGCGTGCAATTCTGGAGACTGTTCCTAAAAAAGGACAAGGAAAGACTGGAGAGGGTGCAGAGAAGAGCTACTAAGATGGTGGCTGGGCTTAGTCACCTGATATACAAAGATAGATTGAGTGAACTGGGAATGTACTCACTGGAGCACAGAAGGGATAGGAGGGATATGATAGAGACCTTTAAATATATGAATGGGATAAACAGAGAACCAGAAGATGGACTTTTTAAACCAAAGGGGCACAAGAGGACCAGGGGGCATACGCTGCAGATAAAGGGTGGCAGGTTTAGGGGAAACATCAGAAAAAAACTTTTAGCTGAAAGGGTGTTGGAAAAATGGAATGAGCTCCCAGAGGAGGTGATGGGGAGGTCACCGTAAGGGGCTTTAAGAGAGCATGGGCTGGCCACATTGCTTTGGTATAGGGAGGGGTGAGGGGAAGAGGATACCACAGGGAGAAGTAGGTTGTTGGAGGAACTCCTAGCCTTCTGCTAGGTGCCTTGGGCAGACATGGTGGGCCTGGCAGTCCTTTTCTGCCATCATGTTTCTATGTTTCTATGTTTAACTTTACCAATCCCTCCTACAATATCGTCTTCATTAGTTTACCCAAAATCGAGGGCAGGCTGACCAGCCTGTAGCTGCCAGGGTCCTCCTTAGGGCCACTCTTATGGATTGGCACCACATGGGCCACTCTCCATTCCTCTGGCACCACCACCATGTCAAGAGATCTATTGAAAAGTATTGTCAGTGGGCCAGCTAGCTTTTCTGCACTCTCTTTTATTATCCTGGGGTGTATTCTATCTGGCCCTGGAGATTTTTCTACCTTCAAATTCCTGAGCCCCTCCCTCACGCTCTCTGTACTTATGGTCCCTAGTGGGTCTTCTACTTCCTTCCCATTCCTTTCACTGTGTGGTATTGGGCCCTTTCTTTCTTTGGTAAAGACAGAGCAGAAGTAGTTGTTTAATATCTCCACTTTTGCCCAGTCTTCCACCACTATTTCTTCCCCCTTCTTCAGCCTGACTATGCAGTCCTTTTTGTCCCTTTTTGCTTTGATGTATTGAAAGAAGGACTTATCCCCCTTTTTTATCCCTTGTGCTATCTGGAGCTCCTTTTTTGCTTTTGCCTGTATTACCTCCCTTTTTGCTAGTTTAGCCAGCCTTTGGTACTCTTCCTCATCCTCTTCCCTCACAGATCTTTTCTTTTTTTCATATGCTGCCCTTTTATCTTTCACTGCCTTAGCCACCTCTTTGCTAAATCAGCTGGGCGGTCAAGTTCCAGCTCTCTCCCCCATGCATCTGATTGTGGCATTTTGTAAGGCCCCTCCGATCCTGCCCTACATTTCCTCCACAACCAATTTTTCCTCCAGGTTCCCGAGGTCTTCCTTGACTATCTCCCTCATTCTCTTAAAATTCACCCTCTTGAAGTCTAGTGCCTTTGTCTTGGTGGGGATGTTCTCCCTACCCATGTCCAGGTTAAACCACACTGTGTTGAGGTCACTTCCATCCATGGGATCCCCAATATCTATGTCCTGTACATGTTCACCATTGGAGAGCACCAGGTCCAGAATTGCCTCCCCCCCTTGTGGGACTGGTCACATATTGTGTCATGAAGCCATCTTGGATTGCATCCAGGACTGCCTGGCTTCTGGTGCAGGATGTGGCTGGACTAACCCATTCAACTTTGGGAAGATGGAAGTCACCTACCACTACTACCTCCCCCCTTTCCGCTGCTGTTGTTAACTGAGAGCATAACTCTCTGTCTTTGTCCTCTTCCTGATTGGGTGGTCTGTATATGATCCCCATCCTTATCTTCCTTCCTTCCTTTGTTTGTCTGGAGTTTGAGCCATAGTGCCTCCTTGCTCCCTCCTCCTCCCTGGTGCACACAATACCTTCTCTTATGTATGCTGCCCCCCCATTCCCCCCTTTCCTGTCTCCCTGTCTCTTCTATGCAGTCTATAACCTGGGATCGATAGATCCCAGTCCTGAAATGCTGACACCCAGGTCTCTGTAATGTGCTGCAATGTCTACCTTGCTTTCTGCTAAGAGTGCTTGCAGTTCAGCCATCTTGTTCCCAAGACAATGCACATTCAGCACCACCACTCTCCATTTTGTCTCTGCCATACCCCTACTCTTCCTCTGGCTTGATCTTACCTTTCTTGCTTCTCCTCCATTATCTGAATTGACATCTTTCCCTGCTCCTTGTCCCTCAACCCCATTGCTGTGGGGGGGAAGGCACTCTGTCCTCCCCTTTTCTGCCTCCTCCCTTAATAGTTTAAACTCTGCTCCCTTGACATGTATTCCCCCACTTTGGTTTTAATTTTCTTTCTCCCCTCCCAGGTCAGGTGAAGCCTGTCACTGCTGTAGAGCCTCTTGTTGCCCCATGTGTCTCCCCACTGACATATAAGACCGAACCCCTCGTCCCTACACCATCTGCCTAGCCATCCATTAAATTATCTTATCATTTCCTTTCTAGCTGTGCTTGCTCTCGGTACTGGGATTATCTCCAAGAAGGATAGTGAGTACACTGTCTGCCTACATGCTGCAGCTAAATCCCTAAATCTGTGTTGTACCACCTCTGCCTCCTTCCCAGCCAAATCATTTGTCCCAATGAGCAGTATCAAGTCTGGTCCCCCCCCATCACTTCCCTTATCTTCTAAGTTGTGTTACCTGCCTCCATCCCAGGTGAGCACACCACTGTTGTCCTCATATAGATGCCCTCATTCTTTCTCTACTGTATACCTTTTATTATCGAGCCCCCATATACTATCATTTTATTCTTTCCAGTGCGCTCATTCCCCCTATCGTTCCTTCTCAAGGTTCCTGCCTCCTGTATTGACCCCCTTTTCTGCCTCTCCCTCTTTTCTATCCTCACTGTTACCTCTCGTCAAGACCTGTGTCACCTGGTCCTGTTCTACAACCTCCTCGGTCTCCTGCTGCAGCACCTTGTCCTCCATGCCATTGTTTCCTTGCGGTCTCCTCTGACAGTATTGCATGTCTGTTGTATGTTGTCACCCCCAAGCCAGGGGTTTCCTTTGCCCTCCAGTACTTGCCCTGAGTTCCTTGTTTTAGTCCCCCTGTTTCTGTCGTCTTCTCTCTCTCGTCTTACCCTATCATATGGGTGTTGCTTGTCCTCCTGCCTTATCCCTTGCTTTCGTCTGTCTCTTTCCTGCCTCTCCCTACCGCTGATATTCTTTATTTTCTGTTTGACTACTCCATGTCCAGTTTGCCCTTGTATATTACCTCCATTCCTTGTTTTTAATTTCTGTTCTTCTACTCTGTGTCCAGTTTACTCCTGTATATTTCCTCCAGTTGTCCTCCCCCACCTTTACCCTCTGTCCCCCTTCTGTGGGTGTTGCTCTTCTTCCTGACCTTTCCTTTGCCTTGTCAACTTCTCCCTCTCCCCTCTCCCCTCTCCCCTCATCATATGGGTGTTGCTCATCTTGCTGGCCTATTCCTTGCCCTTGCCTGTCCTTCCTCTGCCTTATGTCCTCCTCTTTGCTGATTTTTCCTAGTCCATGTGCATCTGCTCCTTGTCTAGTTTGCCCCCGCTTCCCGTTTCTGTTGCCCTCTCTCATATCTTGAAGAGTCTTATTGAGGCTTTCTGTCTCCATTTTTAGCATTCCTATGCTCCTACACACTGGGCACCTCCCCCCCCATCTTCCACAGTGTCTCCATGAATACAGCTGCCCCACAGTAGTTACAACCTACAATCCTGCTCTGGTTGCCCATCCCCTGTTTCTTCCTCTAACATCCCCCATTTTAAAATATGCAAAATTTCACCAATTTACTGACTTACATACTACACTACTAGTAAAATACCCTAATGATGCTCCAGAATGCACTACTGGCTACTTGATTACTGGTTCAGTATTGTGCAGCCTATACCACATTAATTACTAGGTTAACATACAGGTACAATTCAATTGGTACTGCAATGTATTTAAGCTATTCTCCAGTTGCTTCCTCCCAACCTCTCCCTCCCTCTTGGCTCTGTATTGTGCAGCCTTTACTAAATTTGCTACTAGGTTAACATATGGGTCCTGTTCAAATGGCAGTGTAATGCATTTAAGAAATCTCTCGATAAGCAGATACTAGACTGTTAGTAGAAGTAGATAAATTGACTGAAATGACTCGGGCTATCCCTTTGACCCTCAAAAGTCACTGTGCCCCTGTATATATTGCAGTGTCTCAAAAGTCTAATTCTCACACCTATGATGCAGCATCCTGTCCCCAGGTTATGCTTTAATGAAGCCTTCACAGTACCTTCCAAATTATTTTTGGGGTTTTTGAAGATTCTCCTGCAGTCCTGCCTCAATATATGACCTAGGACTCCCCCTTTGCTCTGCTCCTCCTCCTGCCAGTTCCTGATGGGTGATCCTCTATCTAGACATGCCTCTGCTAGCCTCCTTACCCCAATGGTTTCATTTGGGAGGAGCTCAGAAGACCATTTACTACTAGAGGTGAGTGGGGATGGGTGGGTGGGCACAAAAATCAAATTTTGGAGCAGCTTCTGAGCTCCGCTCCTTCTCTAGTGCTTCCCATGGCTTTCTGGTGCAGAGGAAGAGGTGGTCCTAGTGTGGACCCAATTGTCTCTTACCTATTTTGCATCAGCTCCTGACCAGCAGCTCTAAAGCTGAGAGGGTTTCACTTCTTTTATTTACTTTCAGCGCCTCCTTCTTTCTGTGCCCTGATTGGCCTGAGTTTCTCTGTTTTTACTGCAGTTTATACCAGGCGCCTGCTTTAGCCTGGGACTGCCGATCACGATACGCAGTAAAAAATTCAAATTTCAGAGCAGCTTCTGTGCTCTGCTCCTTCTCCGGCACTTCCCATAGCTTTCCAGTGCAGGGGAAGAGGTGATCCCCGCATGGACCCGACTGTGTCTTACCCCTTTCGTATCAACTCCAGACCAGCAGCTCCTAGGCCATAGAAAACAAGAGGCAAAATACAAAATGAGAGTCGAGGTATTGATGTTTTCCAAACTGGAAAGGGACCTGTGGTAATCATGTCTTATGAGCGTAAGGTGATGAGACAGTCTAAAAAGGCAGTGGATAGGGCAAGCTGAGTGCACAGGGAGGGGTACGACAGGGAGGATAACACCAGCAGAAAGAGGGAGGTGGTGTGGTTGCCACTGTATAGTTCACTGGGAAGACCCCACCTGGAGTACTGTGTCCAGTTCTGGAGACAACATCATAGAAAGAACATAGAGTGGAGGTTGTCCAGAGGAGAGCTACTAAAATGGTGCTGGGGCTGCATGAGAGGCCCTACAAGGAGATACTGAAGGATCTCAATATATACAGCCTGGAACAGAGATAGGAAAGGGGAGATACTATATTGACCTGAAAATACTTCATGGTGGTAAAAAAGGTGTAGTAGGGGAATATTTGTTAGAGGAAAAATACATAAGAACAAGGGGACATGTAGTGAAGCAAGAAGGGGAAAATGTAGGAGAGATGTGAGGAAGTGCTTCACTGAAAGAGTGGTGGATGCCTGAAACAGTCTCCCAGCAGAAGTGGTGGGGGCAAACACAGTTGTGAGCTTCAAGCATACATGGGATAGGCACAAGGGAATCTTAGTTAGGAAGCAAGAGGAGGAGGAGGGAGCCAAAGATCATAGGAACATAGGACTGTGATGACAGAAAAGGACTGGCAGGCCTGCCTTGGTTGCCTAGATTTCTGCTAGGTCTCACCTGTAATCTCCCCCCCCAGTGCTAGCCATCCCATGTCCTGTCCCACACCCTCTTGAAACCTTCAACCATCTTCTCTCCCACCACCTCACTTCACAGCCTGTTCCACTTGTCCACCACCCTTTATAAGAAAAAGTGTTTCCTAATGTTACCTCTGAATTTCCCCCCACAATTTGCAAATCGTGACCCCTTGTCCCAGGTATCTCTCTTAGCTGGAAGATGCTCCCCAACTGTACCTTTTAATTCTCTTTAAGAATTTGAAAGTCTCAATCATGTACCCCCTTTCTCTCCTCTGTTCCAGAGAGAACATGTTTAGGTCACTCAGCCTCTCCTCGTATGATAAGTGGCTGAGTCCCCCTACTATTTTTGTCACCCTCCTCTGGACCTTTGCCATCCTCTCCATGTCCTTCTTGAGATATGGCCTCCAGAACTGGACCCCATACTCCAGATGTGGCCTAACCAGCTGGGAGTACAGGAGAAGAATGACCTCTCTCCTCCTATTGGTGACCCCCCTCCCAATGCAGCCCAGCATCCTGCTGTCCCTTGTCACCACTTTCACACACTGCCTCACCACTTTCAGGTCTTGTGAAATGATGATGCCAAGGTCCCTTTCCTGTTTGGTTGCCTCAGGTTGCCTCCCCTCAAGTTGGGTCTGTGGTGACAGGATAGGATAGGCAGGGAATTATGGGCAGATTGGGTGAGCCAAGTAGTCCTTATCTAATGTAAAATTCTAAATGGAATATGGAATAATAAGAAAATATTCATACTTTAAGAACCTGATGACATCACTCATGGCTGTGACACCCATGAGGTCAATGGGTTCTGACAGCACACATGAACATACTGTAACCCCTCTACCAATTTGGGGCTTACCTTAAGTGTCTTCCTGGGCTCTATCCATGCTCACTGCCAGGCAGACATCCTGCATAGATAGTGAATCCATGATTATTTGTTTGATCCTGTCGATTTACACAATATCCTCATCTCACTCCAATCCCGCTGGCAAAAGTGACAAATGACTGGCAAGTTGTCTTGGATGCCAAAAAACATGTCAGCATCTTATTCCTGGATTTGAAAAAGGCATTCGATACAGTGGACCATGACATACTCCTAGCCATTCCATCCACCATTGGACTTGATGTAACAGCTGTTAAGTGGTTCCATAGCAACCTTGTTGGTAGGCAACAAGTTAAATCCCAGGGTGCCACATCATCTCCAAAAAGCCTGTTAAAAGGGGTCCCACAAGGCTTAATGTTGGTACTGCTTTTTGCCATCTACATTAATGATATTAACTCCTGACTCAACAAAGCTAGTATCCACCTTTTCGCGGATGATACCAGGATATATGTCAGCAACCACTCACTCGAGCTTGCGTGCATGAACTTACAACTTGACTTCAACATTCTGCAACACAATTGCCTTCACCTGAAACTGCTTCCCAATGCTAAGAAGACAAAAGCCATGTTTCTTTCCCCCCATACCCACATGATTACTACCCCCCTCATGCAGAACCCAAACTCCAGATCTGGACCATGCTGGAGGAGCCACTTGAAATAGTGAACAAGTTCAAGTGTAACCCCCTGCCAAATTGGGGTTTACCTGTCACCATGCAGCCCTTGTTCCTCCTCTCTTCCTAGGCATCTATTGATAGGTCCTGCATTTGTCTTTGGTTCCCTGGTCCTCTTTCTGCCCCTGGTGCCCCTTCTGAGCCTCAAATTAAGAAATCCAGCCCTCTGGGGCTCTGAAAAAGTAATCCATGATGACCCGTGTGAAGCCATGCCCTTAGAGCAGCAAGGATTGCGCAGGCATGAGCAGCACCTTTGATCTGCGATCGCTTCAGTTTGCGGTCGATCTGGAGAGTGTTCTGTTGGTCCTGGGATCCCCATTAGCTAGGGGGGGACCCAGTGACCATGAACAGGCCCCTGAGCAGCCACAATCCACAAAATTGAACAAGGGATCTGAGGTTCAAGCAGACTCGATAGACCGTAAGGCCTAATCTGCTGGCAATTAGTATGTTACTATGTTAGATCTATGAGGAAGTTTTGATCAGGGTTCATGAATATTAATGAGCCAGACCCAGGATCATATTTAAATATTAATGAGGGCCTGTCTGTCCTCGGGGCAGCTTGTTCTCGGCTGTAGCCAAATGGGGGAAAAAGAAATGAAAAATAATATTGTAAGTGCTCCGTATTGTGGGGAAACACGTTGTACAAGGGGGGAAGTGTTTAAATGACATATTGCTTTACACCTGGCTGCACCAGTTATACTTTGGGACTCAGAGAAATGTCAGCCCATCTGCTGCTGCATGTCATGGAGCTAAAACATTGGCACTAGCAACAGAAAAATGCACTGAATAAATTGAAAGCTCTGTGCAGTGGCAGCATATAAACATCCAGGGCAAATGGACTGTGGGGCATTGGGGCAAATATTTAATCAGTTTTGACTGCACCAGTGCTTTGATTTGGGACTGTCACTAATCTGCTCAAAGGTCAGTGGGTTAAGCAGCCATTGCAAGCAGCCACAGCCAATTGGAAAGCCAGGATATTAAAGCCAGCACTTGTGGGACATTAACCAAAGCTCATAGGTAAATGCCAAGTGCTCATGGGGACTTATAGGGACCTTATTCTAGTTGTCAAAATAGCAGACCAACAGTGCATTGAGTGAGGTTCTTGCATTATTCATTTTCCTGATTGACAGGTTCTCCAGTCAGTCGGAGGACCAGCAACCCAAAGCTTTAGCCAATTAGGAGCCTTGGAGAGCCTTATAAGAGACTGTGTTTTCCAGCATTTTGGCAGATTCCAGATTCGAAAGGGATATTCCAGATTAGATATTCGAGCAGGGCCCCCCCCTACTGGGGTGGGGGCTCAGGCCCCCAGCCATGCAGCTAAGTCTGAAGATCCAGTTAATCCTCTCTAGCCTAGAGAGGGTTTGCCTTTCTTTAGTTTGCTAAAAGTTTAAAGTAATGTAATTTGTTAAACTGCTAGCCTGGGGATTGCCAGAATGTCCTCTAGGTGCTAATCCTCCTGTCCACGTCAGAGAAAGATGTGGACAAAACCAGATGACATCAAGCAGCTGTCAGAGAGCTGAAAAAGTCCTCAGTTGTGAGAGAACTGAAGACCATCTGGAGTCTTTTATAGGGGGATCGTCCATGAGGAGCCTGAGTAAGTACTCTTGTACCCCCTGGTGCAAGAGCTAAAGCAAGCTAAGTAACTATGTGCTGTCATACTCCTGTAACTGTTCTAGTGAACAGAAAGCAAGCTAAATAAATTTGAGCCACCTTACCCAAAGTGACTGTTCCATAGAAGATAGTTCTTCAGTTCGCACCTTGCCCTGTCTGCCCTGTTTGGCCCAGCGCAGGTGGATCTCTGGAACTGTTTTTGCAGATCGTAGCTTTTGCTGGGTGACCCATTGTGAGCCCAAAAAGAATCATATAAATGAACTGGATGTACAATCATAACAATGCGCTGAGATGCACCTATGTTAGAAAGTATCACATAAATGTGCCGGGATGCACTTGTTGAGAAGTATCATACAAATGTGCTAGGATGCACCTACAGTATATCAGTTATCTGGTCAAAATGTCCTGTGGCTCTGCCAGTCATAGCCACAGTGCTACACTGATAGACTGAGACCTTAAAGTTAAGTCAGACAAGCTGATAAAATTCTGGAAATAATGGTTTTTCACCTTGCTTAATTATGTCTGGAAATATAGACATTCTAAAGATATAAACATACTGGATGTGACAACCATATGAATGTGCTGAATATTCAGGACTGACAATCCATGTTCCAACCATTGTAACCATGCTGGTTACCAGTGTAACCCCCTTGTTCCCAGGGGTTACTAGAATCCCACTTAGAATCAGTGGCAGGCAGGGAGAGGCAGCTACTGAAATGCCATTTAAATGGATTTCACAGTGTCCCACTCTGTTTTCAGTCTCAGCTGAGCTGGAGTGATGATGTCACTTCAGAACTGTCGCAGCAGTATAAGCCACAAAGGAATGCTAGCTGGGGGAGTTAGCAGTAGAATGTTGAGTTACAGTAGAGTAGTCAGGAGAGTGGAGAGTCAGGAGGAAGCTGCTGCCTGGGCAGCTTCTCAGATTTAGCTCTGACAGAGAGCTACCTCTGGAGATTGGGTAGTTTGTTTTCACCCTAGAAGAAGAACATAGAAGACCAGAAAGTGAAGTGGTAGAGACCATTCCTAGAGGGTTTTCCAGTGCCCCATCCCTGGAGTGATGGGAATTTCCAGGATTCAGGGGCAATCCCCTGGTCCAGCCTGGACTGTGTTGAAGCTGCCTGAGATTCATCTGTTCTTTGAGTACCCAAGACTTTTGTGTGGAAAAAGCCCTGGGTCACTTGCATTCCTGTGGTGAATTTTTCTCTGACAAAGGCACTCTGTCACCAAGACTGTTTCTGTTTAAAAGTGTTTGCCTACTATGGGGTCCGGAGAGAGACTTGCCAAGTACAGAACATTTAGTTCATGTCTGATTTAAAAGTGTCTGCTAAAGTGAGGGTCTAGTGAAGAGACATTGCCAATTATAGGACTTTTAACTTCATGACACCTCAGCGGTGTGAGAAAGTAGTATGTTAAATGAGAAAGTCAGTTCAAGATAGCATCTACAAGAGTTTCTGAGAAGGGAAATATTAACCAGATGAATGGTTGAGGAATCAAAAGGTGGGAACCCCCCCCCCATCTGGAGTAACCTTGTTTACCTCTCTGGGTTCAGTTTGGGCACCTTTGTTTTCTCTCAGTGCATTTGGCCAGTGCCTGAAGAAAATACCCAGATGTGGGATTTTGGATTTTCTGTGAGCCTGAGTGTACTCCTTGGAGGTCGAGGGTGCCCCATTAATTCCTCATGAAATATGGGAAAGTCTCCCCTAGTACTGGCCAAGGGTGCCTTGTCAAGGGAAGTGTACCAGTTCTGGCCGTGAGTGCCAATCTCCATTCAGAACCAGAGAGTGTTCGCTGTTTCCATTTCATTCAGAACCTGAGGATTCACTGTGTGTGTGCTCTGTACCTCAGTAATCTGCATTAACAGTGGGATTAGCCCTGTGGGGGGTCCATCTTCGCTTTGTATTATTCTCTGTATCTGTGAATAAATGCCACACTCTAGAGTCCCAACCTGGTTTGGACAGTACTGTTATTGCTTCCATTGTGTCTGGATTTACTTGGGTGCCCATGACCAGAAGTATAAACCTAGCATAATTCTGGGCAAACATTTTCTCCCAGGGACCCAGGTTGATGGCCATGATAAATGGTCCCTCCAGGTGAGAGCCAGGTAGTTGCCACACTTGGTTTGCCTGTCTGAGGATGGCAGGCCCCAAAGTAGAAGTATTAGTAAACAGAATTGTCCATAGTGACAACCCCTATCCCTCTCATTGGCGCCATATGTGAGAAGTGCAGCCCTGCTAGTTGAACAAGGGGGGGCTGGTGGGGGGAGGTTACACCTGTTTCTGAAATGTTCAGTCTGCGACAAGCAGGGCAACCCCTGCCCTCCTGCCAAAAGTGAAAGTTGTTGTTGCTAATCTGTCTTTCAAGTTAATCCTTTCCTCTTTTGAATCAAAGCTGTTCAACACCACCAGCTGCAACATCCACCAGGCCTGCAATCATTCCAGGACTTTGATAACTGGGGACGCAGTGCACAGCGTGAGATTGCAGGGTTTCATATGTGTATGGGAACCGGTACCAGTGGTGGAGAAATTAATTGTGTTCCATCTGATATAATGCAGGTTAGGTAGCCAGGGCTCTGGGTATCATTCATGTTGGTCTAATGTGATTCCTCTTTTCTGTTTCACCAGCACAAGCAAATCGCTGTACAGTACATTTGTAAATAAGAATCACTGCATAACCTCTACTACACCTATTTCTCTTTTCCCAAGTCCTATGTCCCCTAAATAAATACTATTGTTATAGTTTTTTGCAAATGGTTGTCGTTAGCATATTATTAGAGATAGTCTTTAATTACAAAATGTCTGAAATGTGGGAAAATGCTAATGGGTCATGTTTTTGGGTGGCAAAAGGTAACTGTGGGTGGTATGACATCTCAGGGGGTTGTAACAGGTAACAGCTAGCCCACTTTAAAGTTAAACTCTGAGTGGAGGCACCACACATTTTAGAACCTAATGTAAGTTTGAGAACCCAAACCCCTCAGCCTACCTCGTAGGTAGTAGGCAGGGGTGTAACTCTAGAAGTAGCTCTGTCTAGAGGTTACACAAGTATCTGAGCTTTTGGCTCAACTGTAAGTGCACTTTCGCTGCCCACCTTAAAGAACTATCCAAAATACTCAAGCAAAGGCTAGGTATCTTCTATCGCATCAAACACCTCCTAAACCGCAATGCAAAAATAAGATTATTCCAGACTACCTTTCTTCCACTGATTGATTATGCGGACTTCCTACATGGTCACTGCCCATTGGCCTCCCTAGCCAGGCTGGATACCCTTTACCATAGGGCCATCACGTTTATCACTAACTCCCCCAACAACATGCACCACTGTGCCCTCTATGCCCAGATTGGGTGGCAGTCACTGAAAACAAGAAGACTAAAAAACAACACACTTTGGACATTCAGAGCCCTTACCAACATAGAAACATAGACTTTGACGGCAGATAAAGACCGCTTGGCCCATCTAGTCTGCCCATTTCCCTACTTACAGGATAGGCCGAAGATCCTAGTTAACCAACAGCCTATTTCTTCCTACCCCCTACAAGAATTGCCTTATGTCTGTCCCATGCATTCTTGAATTCTCCCAGTTTTAGACCCCACAACCTCCTCAGGAAAGCTGTTCCATGCATCCACTTCCCTCTCTGTGAAATAATACTTCCTCACATTGCCCCTGAACTGCCCCTCCTCTATCTTTAAATTGTGACCCCTTGTTCTTGCACGTCTCTTTTTCTGAAAGGTGCTACCCTCTTGGACTTTGTTGATTCCACTGAGGTACTTAAAGGTTTATGGTGGGTGGCAGGTCTGAACCTATGTAAACTGTATGTATGACCTATATTTGTTATGGAAGATCTGTCTTGTATGGTAAAACTTCAATAAATTTTAAATTGAAAAAAAAAAAAAAGTTTCTATCATGTCCCCCCTCTCCCTTCTTTCCTCAAGGGTATACATATTAAGCTCCTTTAGTCTCTCCTCATACGGCTTCTCTTGCAGACCTTGCACCATTTTAGTTGCTCTTCTCTGGACTGTCTCTATCCTGTCTATGTCCTTGCGGAGATGGGGTCTCCAGAACTGGACACAGTACTCCAGATGGGGTCTCACCAAATGTCTGAACAGAGGGATAACAACTTCCTGTTTTCTGCTGCTGATGCCTCTCCCTATGCATCCCAGTATACCCCCAGCCCTCCCTACTGCCTTCTCACATTGCTTGCTAACCTTAAGGTCATCAGATATGATTACCCCCAGGTCCCTTTCCTTTTTTGTTGTTGTTACTACCCCATTGTGTATTCTTCCCCTGGGTTCTTGTTTCCCAGGTGCATTATTTTGCACTTCTTTGCATTGAATCCTAGCTGCCATACTTCTAACCATTCCTCCAACCTTGCTAAGTCCCTTCTCATCCTTTCCACGCCTCCTTGTGTATCAACCCTGTTGCAGATCTTTGTGTCATCTGCAAAGGGCATACTTTTTCCTTCCAGTCCCTCTGCAATGTCACTTATGAAGACATTAAAGGACTGGACCCAATACTGAACCCTCGGTACCCTAGTAACCCCTCTTTCTTCAGAGTGGACTCCATTTACAATTACCTTCTGTGTCCTGTTGTCCAGCCAATGTTTTACCCAGGCTACCACCCTAGGACCCACTCCCAGGCTGGTTAATTTGACTATTAATCTTTTGTGTGGGACTGTGTCAAATGCCTTGCTAAGTCTAGGTACACCATGTCCACAGCCCCTCCTTGGTCTACTACTTTGGTCACCCAGTCAAAGAAATCTATTAGATTCATCTGACATGACCTTCCTGCTATGAACCCATGCTGCCTTGGGTCCTGTGCCCCACTGGCCTCTAGGTACTCAACTATTATTTCCTTCAGAAGTGACTCCATCACTTTCTCTACCACAGAGGTCAGACTGACAGGTCTGTAGTTTCCTGCCTCTGTCTTGGTCCCACTTTGTGAAGGGGAATCATTCGCCTTCCTCCAGTCCTCAGGTACCACCATTCTCCATAATTTATTAAAAAGGTAGCCAGTGGTTTCACTAGTTTCCCCCTTAATTCTTTTAGAATTCTGGGGTGAATTCCATCAGGCCTCATTGCTTTGTCCACCTTCAGTTTTAGGAGTTCTTGCAGAACCCTTTCTTCTGTGGAAGGACTGGGATCGACCCCCCCCCCACCATCAAGAGTGCTTCTGTTAATTGGATTAGGCACTTCCCCCTCCTCATTTGTGAATACTGAGCAGATATATTTGTTCAGTATCCCTGCTTTTTCACTGTCCTCCTCTGCACACCCAACGTTCATTCTATTCGGCCTCACTATCCCTCCCTTTGTCTTTCTACGCTCGCTGATGTACCTATAAAAGGTTTTATCCCCCTTCTTAACCGAGTTGGCTATCTTTTCCTCAGTTTGGGCCTTTGCTATTCTGACTTCCTTCCCTGATTCCTTCTGCCATAACTGGTACAGCTCTCTGTCCTGCTCCTTCTGTGTTTCCTTGTACTTCCAGAATGCTATCTTTTTCTTCCTTACTTTCACAGCCACCTCTTTTGAAAATCATAGTGGCTTTTTCTTTCATTTTGATTTGTTTATTTGCTTCACACAAAGGCTTGTTGACTCTGCGATGGCAGTTTTGATGATTCCCCATTGCTGCTCCACACCTC
This sequence comes from Neoceratodus forsteri, assembly GCA_016271365.2. Classification (NCBI taxonomy): domain Eukaryota; kingdom Metazoa; phylum Chordata; order Ceratodontiformes; family Ceratodontidae; genus Neoceratodus; species Neoceratodus forsteri. Next base: position 266,857,986 of record JADMNL010000026.1, read on the forward strand.
CTTCTAGCCTGTTTGCTAGTGCTTTTCTGAAGCACTCTCCCATCTTGCCAAAGTCAACCCTCCTGAAGTCCAGTACCCTCACTTTTGTATGGCTTGACTCTGTAGCTGAGTTTAACATGAACCACACTGTTTGATGGTCACTTGTTCCCAGATGGAAACCCACTTCTAGATCTGAGATCCTCTCACTGCCCCCATTTGAGAGTACGAGGTCTAAGATTGCTCCCTCACTAGTGGGTTCTGAAACTAGCTGTCTGAGGCCTGCCACCTGTAGGGCATCAATAATGGCTCTGCTCTTGGATGTGGCTGCAGCAAATGTGCTCCTGTTAACATCTGTCATATTCAGATCTCCCATCAACAGCATCTCCTCTTTCTCTGCCATTCTAAGAATGCCTTCTATCATATCCTTGTCCATTCCCTCCCTCTGACATGGGGGTCTGTACACAACCCCTGTGCGGATTGTGGTTCCTTTTCCAGTCTCCAAGGTGACCCACAGTGCCTCTTCTCCTCCGTGTTTACTCTTTTGTTCAGTTGCTTTTATCCCTTCCTTTACATAGAGAGCTACTCCTCCCCCTCTTCTCCCCTGCCTGTCTCTCCTGTAGGTTATGTACCCTGGTATGTTAACATCCCAGTCATGGTTCTCTGTGTACCATGTTTCTGTGACTGCTACAATATCCAGGCATCCCTCTTCCATCAAGGCCACCAGCTCAGGGAGCTTGTTGCCCAGACTACGGGCACTGGTACTCATTACCCTCCATTTCCTGATGGCCTTACTCCATTTTGCCCCATCCATGTCCTTCTGGCCTTCTCAAGTTCCTCAAGTATATCACAAATCTCTTCAAGTTTGCCGAGGGCCACTACTCACTCAGAAAATACTCCTATCTCCTGCTTGAAACACTGAGAGTCAGAACACGCCATGGTGAAGCCGCCATAAGCCATACCATTCCCAGCCTGTGGAACAGCCTACAAGGTGCACTAAAATTTACGAATCTAACAGGACTACCAGCCTTTGAGATTCTTTTGAGCCACTCCTTTAAAGAAACTTGTACCTGTTTCTGCTAACTAACACTCTCCATCAGGTGTGCTGTGTACACTTTTGCAGCTACTGTACTCTGCTCTACTGTCACCCACCACTGTCCTGTCCTGGGTACATGACCCACTGTCTCAATGCCCACCCTTCTCTCTCTCCACTCTGAGCCTTCCCCTTACTTCCCTCCCACTCCTCACCCGCTGTCCCCTCCCTCCTGCCCTTACCAGGCTTCCCGTTCCCCCTCCCCTAATTTCCTCCTTACCCGCCATCTTCTTTTGCTAATACTTACCTTTCTTCCTACCCCCACCTTTGATTCCTCACACATTAACTTATCACTTCTTATCTAATTTTTCCTTGTGTTGTACTTACCAGCACTTACCCAGCTGATTGTATGCATAGAAAGTTAATGATCAGTCTAAAAGTTCTTATTGCATAGCCTGCTATGTATCTCCTTACATAATGTGACTGATTATCCACAATGTTTCAATATTTACACTGCAATGTAACCTCCTTGCAACATGTATACTTTGACAGACTGTTGTTTTTCTCCCTTATTGCATTGTTATTCTGTATAACTGTGTATTCTAGGACCACCTTGCAAATGAATCCTAATAATGGTGTTTTCTCCTGGTAAAATAAAGATTGAATTGAAGTGAGAGTGCCATGCTGTGCCTACGTGCCTATCCCTTTAAAACTTTGTCCAGCATGTGCGTGTATAGTAAGTGGTCTGGGCTGGGTCAGAGTGTTTCAAAGCTCACGACTGGCCAGACACTGCTTTAATTTGTTCCACTCTGCTGCCAGTGGCAAGGCAGAAGAAGCCTTAACCAGTGCTGTGAATGTTTATTTCTGATTTGCTATTATATTTAAATTAGGGTGCTTGATGTAACCTGCCTTCTTGCAGCTTTTTTTATCTAAATGGAAGCCACCATGTTTGGTCCGAGTCTTCCAGAATTTGGATCAATAGTACACAGGGGACCTTGAGGGGTCCTTAGTTTAAATGCCTTGTGGGAAGGAAAAAGTACAGTTATGTAAGAACTTACCATAACAGTAGATCTTCGAGAGAGGCTCTTGCAGTAGGTAATAACTTGTAGGACTGTGCCCCCTTGCATCAGGACCACATGCAAACTTTAGCTAGCAGTATCTGGTGAGGGACAGCCCCCCCCATGGCAGCTGATCGATGTCAGTGTGACCCTGTAAAGAGGTGATCCCCACACCCGCCTTCCAGTTCTCCTGCTGGAGAGCTAAAAAGAGGTACAACAGGAGAAAGGAAACAAGGCTCCTGGAGCTGGAACAGGCTCATGGAAAGGAGCAATGGAAATACGGGGAAGGAGGCAAGGAAAAAGGTACCTACTGCAAGATCCTCTCTTGAAGATCTACTGTTACGGTAAGTTCTTACGTGTTATCTTACTTCAAGAGGGCTCTTACAGTAGTTAATGACGTAGTACTCAGTCCCAAGCAATAAGAACCAAGGTACTTGGAGAAGGGCATGGGAGGCAGGAACAGGTTAGCATAAACACCAATAAAATCAAGACAGGAGGACCTGAAGGACTGCTAGTCCCAAGCCTGCTCTGCACCTAGAGGCAATGTCCAGACTGTAATGTTTGGTAAAGGTGTGGACAGAAATCCAAGTGGCAGCTGTACAAATATCAGCTGCTGACCCATTCCTGAAGCATACAGCAGAGGCTGCCGTGCCTCTGGTAGAATGCCCTTTTACCTCCCCCAGGAGGGTCTGACCATGTTTCTGGTAACAAAACACAATACAGGTGGTGAGCCATTTGGAAAGGCATTGTTTAGAAACCATTGCACCCTTTCTCCTGGGTGCGAAAGAAACAAAAATGTATTTATTTATTGAAATTTGTTGGCTGGGTAGGCCCACTGAGACAAGAGGGTCCCTTTTTCAGAGGTGACCTGGAATTAGTTACATTTAATAAGGACATAAAAGCATACGGAAGACAAAGGCAGAGCATTAATTACATTGACTAAATGCATCAAAAAGCTGGTCCGATTTCCAGACAGGCTTGGTGCGGTTTGGGTAATAACGTAAGATTCTGTGAACGTCTAGGGAATGCAGAAGCACATCCTCTGGATTAAAATATTCTGGGTAATAAACCAGAAGTTTGATATACTAATTCAAGGTGGCTTATGAGACCACTTTTAGCAGAAATGTAGGATTAGTACACAGAGCCACCCAGTATCTGTGGAAAATCAAATAAGGCTGCTTATACATCAGGGCCTGCAGCTCAGAAATCCTTCGAGCTGAAGTAACTACAACCAAAAAGAGTACTTTCCAAGGCAGATAGCTCAAATTACAAGAACCAGCCAGTTCAAAGGGAGGCAAAGTCAGTTTCTCCAAAATAAAATTAAGGCCCCACGGTGGCGTGGGACTGCTCACTGGAAGTCTCAAATGCAATATCCCTTACAGAAAGTCCTTAAACATGTCACGTTGTGCAAAACCTTTGCCGTCAACCAAGGAATGGTAGGCAGAAACAGCTGACATACGGACATTAAGAGAAGAATAACTCAGGCCCAGGTTGAAAAGGGAAAGAAGGTACTCCATGACCTGGGGAGGGGGTCCTCAAAGGGATCCCAACCTTTAGAAGTGGCCCAAATAGAAAAACACTTCCATTTCATAACATAGGTATTCCTTGTGGATGGCTTCCTGGCCTCCGTTAGGATTTTCACCACTCTGGAGGAAACTCTGAAATGGGAAGCGATTATGTCTTGAGGTGCCATGCGTGAAAGTGAAGGGACTTCAGCCCTCGATGAACTAGTGTGCCCTCTTCCTGAGTGAGAAGGTTGTAACACAGAGGCAAGGGTAACAGAGTCTCTGTCGCAATCTGCTACAGTACAGGAAACCAAATTTGGCATGGACAAAAAGGGGCGATCAGAATCATGCGAGACCCTTCCGCTTGCAGCTTGAGAAGAACCTTCTGCAAAATTGGAAAGGGAGGGAAGGCATAAAGAAACCTCCATGTCCAGCAAGGGACAGCGCATCTCACCAGAAAATACCAGGCATGGGAATGAGCGGGCAAAACTTGGGTAGTGTTGCATTGGATCAGGAGACAAATAGATCGAGATCTGTTCCAACCCCATTGGATAAATATTTGAGTGACCACTTCCTGCTTGAGTTCTCACTTGTGAGCTCTGACCCTGATGTGGCTGAGACAGTCTGCCAGGATGTTTTGCATGCCCGGTATGTGGACCACAGAGAGGTACATTCAGTGCAGAACTTCCCAATTCCAGACCCTCACTGCCCCGCTGCAAAGAGGGTATGAGTGGATGCCCCCCTGCTTGTTGATGTACCACACTATGCACATGTCCAAATGGATCAGTAGATTGCCTGGACAAACAAGATGCTGAAAGGCCTGTATTGCACAGAGAACTGCTCGCATCTCGAGCACATTTATATGAAGAGGTAACTACTCTAGGGTCCATAAGCCCTGAGTCTTGTGGCTCCCTAGGTGGGCACCCCACCCTGATCCCAATGCATCTGTTATAAGGGTCTTGGAAGGAGGGGAAGGATGAAAGGGAATTCCATTGGTGAGGTTGGCAAGGTCCTGCCACCAAAGCAGATCACTCTGCATCAAGTTGGAGACCAGGACCAGATGGTTGAGATCATCTGACCTCTGATCCCATTGGACTCTGAGGGTCCACTGCGAGATTTGCATGTGGAGTCTGGCCACAGGGACTGTAGGTATGGCCACTGCCATAAGACCAAGGAGATGGAGAACCGACCTGCCTATAACCTTTCTGTTGGAGGCTACCCACTGGGTCTCTTTCTGTAAGGCCTCTGCCCAATCCAGAGGAAGGAAGGCCATTTCCTGGTCTGAGTCCAGCACTGCCCCAATAAACTGTAGGCATTTGGCAGACAAAAGTTGGGACTTGGGGAGACTGACCGAGATCCCCAGCTGGTTTAACATAGCTAGGGTAGCCTCCAGGGCTTGCTCAAACAGCTCACTCAACGGACCTGACAGAAGCCAGTCATTGAGGTAGGGAAAGACACAATGGCCCTGCCACCTGAGGGCTGCCACCACCACCACAAGGCACTTGGTAAAGACTCTGAGGGCTGAGGAAAGACCAATGTGGAGGGCTTTGAACTGAAAATGCTCCTCTTGGAACACAAATCTGATGAAGGGGCGGTGGGCCAGAAAGACCAGGCTATAGAGATACTGTAAGTCTCATGCATATCCAGGGTGCAAAGTCACTGTCTCTTGGACAGAAGAGGCAGCAGGCCTTGAAGGATCAGTATTCTGAACCTCTTGCATTCTATGAACAGGTTCATTGTGCTATGGTCCAAGACAGGATGAAGATCGCCTGTCTTCTTTGGGACCAGGAAGAAATGCGAGTAGAACACTTTTCCCCTCTGATTTGAGAGAAAGAGCTCTATGGCCTCTTTTTGTAGAAGAGCTGACACTTCATCCCTTAGAAGGGGAACATGCACCTTTGGGTACTGGGATACTCCTAGAGGATGACTTGGGTTTTTTCCAGAAATTCCAGAGTGTGTCCATGCCATATGAGTTGGACGACCATGCATCTGCTGTAATTTTTGCTGAACCAGCCACATGTCTGATGAATCTTGCACCCACTGGCTCCACCGAGGGCTGAGGTGGAGGGAGGGTGGCTCATGAGTCAAGAGATGGAGTGAGGGTTAGGCAGGGCTGCCCCAGAAGCCCTCTGGTTTTTGGCTAGAGGGGCTGCCACTGCATTGGGTTCCTTTCATTTGAACTAGCATCTGGGCCCTTGCTGAGGCTTGGTTTGGTGTTTTGCCTGCCTGCAAAAGGGGTGCCTGGGATGAGGTTTGGGCCAGTACATGGTATGCACTGATCTAAGAGCCATGCCCTTATCTTGGAGGCTTGTAATAATATTCTAATCTAGACATCTCCACCAAAGAGGACAAGGTCTCTGAAAGACACATCCTGAATGGCTGCCTGCGCATCTGGTGCTAGGCCTGACACCCTCAACCAAGTGAACCTTCTGAGACTGACAGCACTCGCAGAGCCTTTGGCTAACTAATCTACTGCATCAAAGGCTGCTCAGGAGTGACGTCCTGCCACCTTGGCTAACCGGACAGTGTCCTCCAAATGGGTCCTAGACTCTAATTCCAGAAGGGACTCAATCACAGATTTCATCTGGCGAAAAAGGGACTTTTGGAAGACCAGCATATGTGCCACATAATTAAAGGGGAAGTAAACTTTGTAGGAGTCACTCAAATTGTGAAAGCACAAGACATGACCATTCAAATGAGGTGCTAGGCTTAGCTGTAGGTGTCAGGAGTCCTGAGATATAAATATAAAATTATCTGAAAAGGAAAACAAAGCAGCAACCATTTCATGTAATCTTAAAACAGGAAATGATGTCACTGATGAGCCAGCTGTATGTTGTTAATTACAGCTTGCCCCTCAGTGACATCACTTTCTGTCTCAGGATCCCATGAAATGGCTGCTGCCTTGTTTTGATTTTCAGAGTATTTAGATCTTCATATCTCACGACTCTTGACACCTACAATGAAGTTCCATACCTCGTTTGAAATATCTTTTTGTGGGCTCTCATAATTTGATAGACCCCTGCAATGTTTACTTCCCCTTTAAGGGCATGAATAACCAAAGTGGAGGAGGAAAAGAACTTCCTGCTGAACTGATCTAACTGCCAAGATTCCTTATCTGGAGGGAAGGTACTCAAATGCTTAGGCTTACTGGACCTGTCATGAGCCTCAACATTTACCACTGAAGCCACCTTCAGATGGTGATCAAGTGGTCTTTACCCTCCGGAGTCTGGTAGATGCAATCTGCCTTTTTTGCCATCGCCAGTATGGAGGATGGCATCTGCCAGATAGTGGAGGACAAATCCTCGTTTGGCTCCAACCAGGGTGGAGTAAGGACTGGTGAGACTTCAGGGAAATCCAAATGCTCCACCAGCCTTTGCCTCTTTGGATCCTGGGCATCTGACTACCAACACTGGGATTCCGTCATTTGATTAAGAAGATCCAGGAAAGAAGGATTCTCGATAGGATACTTGGGTGACTCCTTGAGAATTGGCTATTCTGGAGGAGAGGTCTCAAAATCAGATCCTGCCAAAGAGTGAACTGAATCAAATATTGAATCTGAGGAATCTGAGAGTCCTTCTGGCAGTTCGGGGGTTCTGTCTGTCTGTCATCCAGGATCTCAACTGGTGTTGGATCTGACATCTTATCCTTTGAAGGTCCTGACATAGGAAGACGCTGAGCATAGGAGGGGAATGAAAGAGGAGCCAGGTCCAGCCGAGGGGGCTCCCTGAGTCATTGGCTCTCCAGCTCCAAGACTTACTGGCCCTTAATCTCTGCCCATCAGGACTGTAGGATCTCCTTAAAGTCAACCAGTGGCTGCACCTGAGGAGGTGGTAGATGAAAGGATTGATACCCTGTGAAACATCCTGGGTTGTTACACCCTTAGGTGTAAAACCCAAAAGGCGGGTACCCCAGTGAAGGGTAGTATGGGGCATAGCCCGGCATCGGGAGATGAGGAGTCATATACTCTGACAGCAGGTACCCAGGATAATGGTGGTAACCCATCAAATAGGGGTATAGCATCTGGAACCTCGACAGAGGCCCTGGTGGAAGCTCGGTCAATGGTCCTGGTGATGGCCCCACAGGGGGGAAATGCACTGGAGGCCTCAAGGGCAAAGAGCCTGATCTAAGGTCTGACAGAGGCCCCACTGGGCTAAACTCACTGAAGGGGTGGCTTCAATGACAGAGGACCTGATGAAGGGCCAGACGGGGAAACCCCAAAGTAAGTCCTGACAGATGGATGCCTGATCTTGGCCTGGATGGTGGGATCCTAGGGCCCAATGGGTGATCAAGGGTAACCTGAGCTGGCTCCTCACATGGCTTAAACCAGCAGCAGAGCAGTCGTGAGGTCTGAATGTGCTACAGGTGGAGTGCCCGATGACAGGTCTCCATCTCCTGGGTCCCACAATTCTGGAGAAGGGGCAAGGGTGTCAGGGGTGGTGGAGAAGGAGGGAAAACCTGAGTCACGACCTCCAGAGTCCTTTGCTCATTGGCTGGGAAAGAGCTGACATCCAGCCATGCATGCTGGGGGCCCTACGGCAGAGCAGTGGTTGGGCGATCATAGGCAAGCCAGCGATTGACTTAATGACCATGGTCAAGCAGACATCAGAGGAGCCGACCCCTGTCTTACTGACCTTAGCTGGGCACTCACTGGACAGACCGGTGGGTGGCTTATTGGCCCCACCTGCCTCCTTAGAACCCATGGTGGATAAGGGTCTAAGAGCAGTAGAAGCTTCATACTGAGCCGAAGTGCCCATGGCCACCGTGATCAGTGGCAGCGAGGGGACCAACATCTGCTTCAAAAAAGGAGGGGCAGCCATAGTCAGTGCAGCCAGCTTCCCAGAGGAAGAGGGCTGCTGCTCACCTGAGGGCTGCCTCAGGTGAGAGGTGGGCCACTCCTGATCCTGGTGCTTCTCCTTGTCACTTTACTTCTTTTTGTATGACTCCAATGGAGGGGAAGAGGTGCTTTTAATTTTCTGCAGTACCTTCTCTGTGGAAGCCAGCTGTTTATTCAGGAGGGGGGCTTCCAGGGAATGCTAGCACCATTTCCATGTGACTGGGTTGAAGTGGGAGCAGGCCTCACAATCCTCAATGTCACAGTCCAGTCCCAAGCAAAAGAGACAGAGTGAATGGAGATTGTTGTGTGGGAGTTGGGCGCCACAAGGATCTACTTGTTTTTATGCAATTTAACAGATGAAGTCGAATACATAAATAAAATAAAGAAATGCACTTAAAAATAAGAAAAAATGGATACTGGCAGTTAAAAGTGTGTTATCACAAGTCTCAGTGTTTCCCATCCTTGAAATATGGCAGTTACAAGTGTGGCATCTACAGTCTCAGTGTTTACCATGCCTGAAATATGGCAGTAACAAGTTTGGCATCTCCAGTCTCAGTGTTTCCCGTGCTTGAAATATGGCAGTTATAAGTGTGGCATCACAAGTCTCTGTGTTTCCCGTGCCTGAGATATGGCAGTTACAAGTGTGGCATCTCCAGTGTCAGTGTTTCCCATGCTTGAAATATGGCAGTTACAAATGTATCACAAGTCTCAGTGTTTCCCATGCCTGAAATACTGCAGTTATAAGAGTGGCATCTCTAGTCTCAGCGTTTTCCATGCCTGAAATATGGTAGTTACAAGTGTGGCATCACCTTCCTCAGTGTTTCCCATGCCTGAAATATGGCAGTTACAAGTGTGGTATTACAAGTCTCAGTGTTTCCCATACTTGAAATATGGCACTTACAAGTTTGGCATCATGAGTCTTAGTGTTTCCCATGCCTGAAATATGGCAGTTACAAGTTTGATATCATGAGTCTCAGTGTTTCCTGTGCCTGAAATATGGCAGTTAACAGTGTGGCACCATGAGTCTCAGTGTTTCCCATGCCCGAAGTATGGCAGTTATAAGTGGGGCATCACCCATCTCAAGTATTTTGAGTGCATGAAATGCATCAGTTAGTGTGGCATCACCAGTCTCAAGTATTTCACATGACTGAAATATTCCATTTAACAGTATGGCATCTCCAATCTCCAGTATTTCATGTGACTGAAATATTCCAGTTAACAGTATGGCATCTCCAATCTCCAGTATTTCACGTGACTGAAATATTCCAGTTTCCTGACTATGACTGGCTTGTACCATTGTTTTGTTGCAATAAGTTGTTGCTGCTGCTGCTGATGATGATGACAATAATGATTGTGAAGAAATCTGGAATATATTACTGATGACCGATGTCCGATGACCACCAAAGCCAGAGTCTGATGCTTCTCATCTTCGATGAACACATTGTGCACTACCAGCAACAGTAAGTGAAATATGCAGTGTTTTAATACTTTTATTTCTGTTTGTGTTTTTTTTTTGGGGGGGGTTAATTGTGATTAAAGTGTATCTCTAATCATGGTTTTCTCCTGTTTTTTTTTTTTTCCTGGTATACAGGTATTTTACCACCAGCGTGATGAACTCTTGGTAACACATCAGGTATGAACAGCAAAGGTGAATAAAGTATTTCATCTGTTAATTGTTTTCTTTCTGTTTGGGGGTGTGGGGTGGGGGCTTATTAAAACAGAACAGGGAGACTGCCTGGATGTGTGTAGGCCATTTTGTAAAAGCACTGCATTTCATTATGTCTCCCTCACAGGTAGCATCCAATCAAAGGACATTTTTTGTGGTAGCACATCATAGGCCGAATGGGTGTAATGCTTGAGTGCTGTCCTCATAGCTACACCTCTTGGTTCTGAAGGTAAGATGTGAATGTGTATGTTGGCCTGTTAAAGTTACAGTGTTATCCTATGGGCTTAATTATGTCTTACTGCTTGCATTTCTTAATGGCCAGAATTATTTAAGGCTTTGGCATATGGTATTCTTGTAGTGGCCTCTGAGACCTTTCAGACCATATATGGATAATTACTTAGCTCTAATTATGGCCAGAATTATGGTCTGTTGAAGTTACAGTGTTATTCTATAGGCTCAATTATGTCTTACTGCTTCCTTTTCTTAATGGCCACAATTATTTAAGGGTCTTACATTTGGCATTCTGGTAATGGCTGTTAGGACCTTTCTGACTATATATAGATTGTTACTTAACTCCAAATATTGACAGAGTTATGGTGACTTATACTTCCAGTGTTATCCTATGGGAAACTGCATGCCCATGATGAACTCTTTTCTTCTGCATCCTCCTCCTGAGGCATCAGCATCAGAAGACATCTTTCGGCACCACTGTACAAGGCAAACTGCCGTGATCTCTACATTCTCCTTCTGAACTACCAGCAGCACAAGACAGCCTCAAGCACCTGTGTACAAGCCAAAGTTCCATGACCTCTTCACCCTACTCCTGAAGCTCCAGTGGCAGAAGACAGCCTCTGGCACCACTGTACAAGGCATGGTGCCACGACCTCTACATTCTTCTCCCAAAATACCAGCAGAACAAGACAGCCTCGAGCACTCATGTACAAGCCAAAGTACTGTGACCTCTTCATCCTACTCCTGAAGCACCAGCCGCAGAAGACAACCTCTGTCACCACTCTACAAGGCAAAGTGCCGTGATCTTTGAATCCTCCTCCTTAAGCACCAGCAGCACAAAACAGCCTCTGGCACCAGTGTACAAGCCAAAGATCCATGACCTCTGCATCCTCCTCCAGAAACACCAGTGGCAAAAGACAGCATCTGGCACCAGTGTACAAGCCAAAGTGGCTAGACTTCTTCATCCTCCTCCTCCCGAAGCACCAGCATCAAAAGACAGCCTCTGGCACCAGTGTACAAGCCAAAGTGCCATAACCTCTTCATCCTCCTCCTCCTGAACCACCAGTGGCAGAAGACAGCCTCTGACACCAGTGTACAAGCCAATGTGCTGCTACCTCTTTATCCTCCTCCTTGTAAAGCACCAGTGGCAGAAGACAGCATCTGGCACCAGTGTGCAAGACAAAGTGCCATTACCTCTCATCCTCCCCCTCCTGAAGCCATTTTAAGGAGTTATATAGCAGTTCTCCATTAGGGCAAATTATATACCTGAACCGAATACTGAATATTCGGCCGAATATTCAGGAAATGGTATTCGCACAGCCCTCCTAGAAAGACTGCAAGGAAACATCCAGTGATTCAATGTCAATTCCTGCTTCCATTTCATTGTCACTATGGTCACTGCTACCACCAACTCCACTACCACCATTCCAACCACACTGTCCCTTACCCTGCCCCACTACATTGGGTGTTTTGCCGTTCCATGTTGTATCATTACTGATGTTCCAAAATGCCCCACTTTACCACCACGACTAACACTCTTTTGGCACAGACTGCATACAGCGTGAGACTTGTCTGCAGGGTCAATATAAAATAAATTCCACACTAAAGATTTACCTTTTTTGTACTATAGTGTCTGGAACTATTTCTTGCACAGTCATGGGATCTGGAGGAAATCCTACACTGCTATTTCCTTGCTGACATGAATTGTTCTCATTCATGCTCATCTTCTTATTCTTACATTTAGCATATTATTTTTTCTGCACTTGCATCTCATGCCTTACAGTGGCATCCTCTCCTACCCCTTCACTGAAACTACAGACCTCATCACAACAAGATTCAGAAGAACTGGAAGTGCCATCATCCTCATGTAGGACATAGCCTGGGCTATCCCATTCCCAGTCCCCACTGTCACCACCACCTCTATCAGCATTTTCTGCCTCAGTATCTGAGCTTATATTTGAGGAAGGTGCCTCCTTGTCCTTACATGCTGCTTCAGCTGCTGGAGGTATCCTGGCACATGTGGCAAAAATGTTCAGTACCTCTATGAGTAACTCCTGTCAGTTCTTTCTGGAACTCTATTATTATTTCATTACTAACATGCTTTTTTTGGTTCAGGAAGACATTTAGTGCTAGTCCTGGTGATGTTATTATTGTCACTATGTTCTTCATTAGTGCTAGGATTCATCTTGTCCACATCATTTTCAGTTGCATGTGAACCAGCCGTTTGTTTATTTTTAGTAAACTTAAATTGGGAAATACAAGACACAGTAGACATAGCCATGGCTTTCACTGTGCTGCAGATAGACATCACACACAGATTAGCTTTGACAGGACTCAGGGCACCTAACCAGCTAATAGATAGTGTAATACAGCCTAAATGATTTTCACTATACTGCAGGGAGGTGACACACACAGTGTAGCTGTGACAGGGCTTGGGGCACCTAAATGATTAACAGACAGTGTAATACAGCTTAAATGGCTTTCATACTCTTCAGAGAGACATCACACACAGTGTAGCTAAGTCAGGGCTTTCAGCACCTAACCAGCTAACAGAGAGTGTAATACAGCCTAAATGGCTTTTGCTATGTTGCAGAGAGATGTCACACACACAGCAGAGATGACAAATCTCAGGGCTTCTAACAGGTTAACAGACAATGTAATATAGCATAAATGGTTTTTGCTATATTGCAGAGAGACACAGAATAGCTATGTCACAGGACAGGGCTCAGGGCACCTAACAGATATTGTGTAATATAGGCTAAATGCATTTTACTATACAGTAGAGAGATGCATACATTGCAGCTAATTTTACACAGACAGGGCTCAGGGCACCTAACAGACAGTACAGTACAGTACAGCCTAAATGGCTTTTGCTGTGCTGTAGAAAGATATCATACACAGAATAGCTATATCAGGGCCCAGGGCACCTAACAGACAGCGTAATACAGCCTAAATGACTTTTGCTATGCTGCACAAAGACACAAGGTAGCTATGTCACAGACAGGGCTTGGGGCACCTAACAAACAGTGTATAATGCAGCCTGAATGGCTTTCACAATACTGCAGAGACATACATAGTATGTCACAGACAGGGCTTGGGGCACCTAACAGACGGTGTGTAGTACAGCCTAAATGATTTTCACTGTACTGTAGAGACACACAGAGTAACTATGTCACAGACAGGGCTCAGGGCACTTAACAGACAGTAGGCCTAATTTTCAAAAGCAGTTAGATTGACTCAAGTGGCTTGCATAAAAAGAGTTTGACGCAAGAGGTGACTTGCATCATCACTTACATCAAATGCGATTTTACAATGCAGCCTGCCTCAGATCCAGACACTGCTGCACCAAAGTCCCTTGTGCTAGAGTTGCGTGAAACAACCCAGTGCACCAGGTTGCAAGGAGGCTTGCACTAAGGCGAGGCTGCAGCATCCCCTTTTTGAGGATTTTACAAGCTCCACCATGGACACAGCAATGGGCATCACTTAGACCAACCACAAAGTAGTCTAAGTGACTTATGACAGTATTATAAAATGGGAAACAAAAACCAACCAATCAGAACAGAAGTTGCCCATGCATAAAATCTGTTCCATGCATGGGTAAAAAAAAAGAGCTGACAGTGAAAAGGCCAATATTCTTGTGCCATAGAACATTGGCATTTTGACTGTCAGCCATCTTTTCTTTACTCAGTGCGATAGAAAATCAGAGATTCGTGCATGGCTGAACAACCAAAAGGACAGAAAGTTCATCTCACTCCATCCCCAGCTGCCACTGAAATGTTGTTTAATGTTTGTATTTTGCTGCTGTCGATTGCATTTCCAAACATCGTTTAATGTTCATTTTCTGCTGCTGCCAATACGTTTCTTCTACAACACTCCAGGTCTTCCTGTTAATATCCCCAACTGCCGATCACTTGCTCACTCACTTGGCACATCTGATACCAAAAGTGCTGCAGCAGTATAAAGACAGGGGAACCAGATATGCTACTGGCCAATAGGAAGGTAAAAAAAAAGTTTTCCTCAACCCATAGCTAAACATGGTAATACGGATTCTTTGGGCATTCTGTTCTCACTGGCAATGCTGCGATGTGACTTCTTTCCTGACTCCCACTGTAGCCATCGTGCTGCCGGTCTCTCAGTGTAAAGAAATGATTGCTTCAGTTTATGTCTTAAAAGAATACTTTTAACCAGGCATCTTCCTAAAAAAAAAGTCATTTGGCAGGGTGTATGTACTGGCAGTTTGTGTACCTGCCTGCCCCTCTAGCAGTTCTCCCATGTAACTAAAGCCCCATATGCAAATGATCTCATGCATATTAAACAATGTAGGAGGAAGGACTATTTTAACACAGATTAGCAGAATAAAATCTTTTTTCTACAGGTAAGCATGATTTTTATAACTGTACTATCTAAAAACATAGAAACCAATTTTATAAGCACATTAAGACACTCCAGGGTGTACACATAACATATTTTACCACACACCGGGGGCTAAAGGCACTCAGCCAAGGTCTTGTGCCTTATTACACCCGGCCATGTGGTAAAATATGTTCCATGCATACCCTGGAGTGTCTTATTGCTTAAGTATGAGGACTTATAGGGAGCAGTATTGGCACAGGAGATGGCACTGGGGGCACCGGTGAGAGAGTTGTTCACAAAAATGTGCTTTTGTTTGCTCCTGTCAGGATGCATTTGCTTTATGATGTTACTGCAATACTGTACAGATACATGATATGTTGCTACATTCATTTGGCTCCCCAAGCCCTGATGTTCCACATAAAAAATGAAAAACATCCGTCCCTGGTGACCAAGTGGACCCCTCCCCAATTTTCCCCATTAATTAGTATATACGCTTCCCTTGTGACCTAGTGAACCCCCTCTCTTTCTGTGATCACTCCCATATAGTATAAGACAACTATTCTTGGTGGTCTAGTGGATCTCAATGCTCCCCCACCCTGTCAGATAGTGTCCCACCACCCCACTGCCCCCATCCTGAATTGGAGCTGGCAATCAGCACAGCCCCAATCACCACCACAGCTGGCCACTTACTGAGCTCTCAAAGAGAGTGTACTGTATACAGTATATGCTCTTTGAATGGCAGCAGCTGTCAATCAACAAGTGTGTACTGTATACCGTACAATATGTGCTCATTGAGAGCCTAGTCAGTAGCTAGCCATAGCAGTGAGAGAAAAACTGTGCTGGTCGTCAGCTCTGATTTGGGATGGGGTGGGGAGTGGAGTGGTGGGACACTACCTGAAGGGGTGGGGGGTTCACTAGACCACCAGAGACAGTTATCAGAGCGGCGCAATGCAATGGCTGTGGGGCTGCAGTGTTCCAGGAGACATTCTGGAAGCTGCGATGCTGTCCTATTTGCAGGCACCTCTCTGGTCTGAGGGAGGAGGTTGCCTGTCTCCAGGCTGACCTGGCTAGGATTCGTGAATCCTTTTCCCCCACACAGGGACCATCAGGGCCACCACCACTACAGTACCATAGAGGTTGCCAGGAAAAAGGAGCGGTTGGACCAAGGTAAGTTCAGGGAGGGAGAAGGTGGTGGAACAGAGGTGCATTCCTCCAGGTGTACCTCTCCACAATTCATATGCTGTCCTGGCAAAGAGTGGTTCCTCTATAAAGGCAGCTGCAGTGGAGGTCAAGGAGGATGCTGGGAACCTCCACAAAGGAGACTCACAGGAGGGTGGCACGAAACCCCACAGGGGAAGGAAACAACTCCTGGTGGGGGACTGAATCATTAGGGTGGTAGAAGTGTGGGAGGAAGGGGAAGGGAGGTAGGGTGCCTGCCTGGCACCACGGCTCGGAGGGTCAGGAAGTGAATCCTCAGGATTGCAGGAGCAACTGCACGAGTGAGGGAGCTGGATGTCATTGTCCACCTAGGGACAAATGACCTGGCTGTGAATGGGAAAAGAGCAGTGCAAGAGGAGTTTGTGGAGTTGGGGAGGGGCCTTAGACAAGTAGCATGTATGGTAACCTTCTCGGAGGTGCTGCCTGTCTATGGCAAGGATGATGCTAGGTACTCCAACCATGGGATTCAATAAATGGTAGAAAAACTGGTGTGAAGCTTAGGGTTTTGGCTTTATTGGGGACTGGGGAGCCACCTGGAGGGATACAGGCCTACACTGATACAATGATCTGCATCTGTCCGGGGTGGGCCAGGATCCTAGGTGACAGGTTTAAATGCTTCATTTGCAAGCATTTAAACTAGCCAAGGGGGGAGGCATTGAAAAGGAGCTGGGAAATACCAGCCTCCCCCCACAAAACAGAGTAATTAGTGAGGTAAACACCAAAGTAGAGAAGTCATTTGGGAGCAGGACTGGGGTAAATGCAAAAAAAGACAAAGGCAGTAAGGACAGAGATGGGACTAAAAGGGGGTAAGGCCATCAAGAAATGGAGGGTGATGAGCACAAATGCCTGTAGTTTGTGTAACAAGCTCTCTGAACTAGTGGCCTTGATGGAGGAGGGATGCCTGGATATTGTGGCAGTCACTGAAACATGGTACACAGAGAACCATGACTGGGAAGTCAACATACCAGGATACACGATCTACTGGAGGGATAGATTGAGTAAAAGAGGAAGGAGAGTAGCTCTCTATGTAAGGGAAGGGATTAAAGCAACAAAATTAAAGAGTAAACAGGAAGTTGATAAGTCACTATGGGTCACTCTGAAGACAGGAAATGGCACCACAATCCACATGGGAGTTGTGTGTAGACCCCATCTCAGGGGGGGAGGGAATGGACAAGGAAATGATAGAAGGCATCCTTAAAATGGCAGAAAAAGGGGATATATTGTTGATGGGGGACCTGAATATGCCAGATGTTAACTGGAGCACTTTTGCTGCAGGCACATCCAAGAGCAGGATAATTCTTGATGCCTTACAAGGGGCATGCCTCAGACAGCTAGTGTTGGAACCCACTCAGGAGGGAGCAATCTTAGACCTGGTACTCTCAAATGGGGATGGAGAAAGGATCTCAGATTTAGAAGTGAGTAGACATCTGGGAACAAGTGACAACCAAGCAGTGTGGTTCACAATAAACACAGCCATATAGTTAAGCCATACAAAAACAAAAGTACTGGACTTTAGGAAGGCTGACTTTGGGAAAATGAGAGAGTGACTCATAAAAGCACTAGCAAATGGGCAAGAAGGAGGGGTGGAGGAACAATGGGGAATAATCAAAACAGCCATCACAGAGGCAACAAGCATTTGTGTGAAGCAAATCAACAAAATGAAATGAAAGAAAAAAACACTATGGTTCTCAAAAGAGGTGGAAAGAAAGGTTAAGAAGAAAAGGATAGCATTCAGGAAATATAAGGAAACACAGAAGGAGCAGGACAGATAACTTTATCAGTTAAAGCAGAAGGAGGCAGGGAAGGCAGTCAGAATAACAAAGGCCCAAACTGAAGAAAAGATAGCCAACTCTGTCAAGAAGGGGGATAAAACCTTTTACAGGTACATTAAGGAGCGAAGAAAGACCAAGGGAGGGATACTGAGGCTTCACAAAAGAGAGGAAATATGGGCAGAGGGTGACAGTGAAAAAGCAGGGATACTGAATGAATATTTCTGCTCAGTATTCACAATGGAAGAGGAGGGAAGGTACCTAAATCAAAACAAGAGAAACACTCTGGATGGGGGGTCGATACCAGTCCATTCACAGAAGAAAGGGTTTTGAAAGAACTTTTGAAACTGAGGGTGAACAAAGCAATGGGGCCTGATGAGATTCACCCCAGAATTCTAAAAGAACTAAGGATAGAACTAGTGATACCATTGACTACTCTCTTTAACAAATCATTGGAGGATGGGGTGGTACCTGAGGACTGGAGAAGGGCAGATGTGATTCCATTTCACAAAAGTGGGAACAGGGCAGAAGCAGAAAACTACAGATCAGTTAGTTTGACCTCTGTGGTAGGGAAAATGATGGAATCACATCTGAAGGAAAGAATTGTTGAGTACCTAGAGGCCAGTGGGGCACAGGACCCAAGGCAGCATGGTTTCACAGCAGGAAGGTCATGTCAGACTAACCTAACATATTTCTTTGACTGGATGACCAAAATAGTAGACCAGAGAGGGGCTGTGGACATGGCCTACCTAGATTTTAGCAAGACATTTGACACAGTCTCACACAAAAGATTAATGTACAAGTTAGCCAGCCTTGGACTGGATCCCAAGTTGATAACCTGGATAAAAAATTGGCTGGACAACAGGACGTAAAGGGTAATAGTAAACGGAGTCCACAGTGAAGAAAGGAGAGTAACTAGTGGGGTACCACGGGGTTCGGTACTGGGATCGGTCCTCTTTAATGTCTTTGTAAGTGACATTGGAGAGCACCTGGAAGGAAAAGTATGTCTCTTTGCAGACGACACACAGATCTGCAATAGGGCTGATACACAAGGTGGGGTGGAAAGGATGAAAAGGGACTTGGCAAGTTCGGAGAAATGGTCAAATATATGGCAGCTCAGATTCAGTCCAAAGACGTGCAAGGTAATGTACCTGGGAAACAAAAATGCAGAGGAAGAGTACGCAATGGGCAGTGAGATAATAACAACAACACAAATCAAAACAGACCTAGGAGTAATTATATCAGATGACCTAAAGGTGGGCAAGCAATGTGAGAATGCAGTAAGGAGGGCTGGGGTGATACTGGAGTGCACAGGGAGAGGCATCAACAGTAGAAAACAGGAAGTTGTTATCCCTCTGTACAGACAGTTAGTGAGACCCAATCTGAAGTACTGCATGCAATTCTGGAGACCCCATCTCTCAAAGACATAGACAGAGTGGAGGCTGTTCAGAGGAGGGCAACCAAAATGGTGCAGGGTCTGCACCAGAAGACATATGAGGAGAGACTAAAGCAGCCTAATATGTATACCTTTGAGGAAAGGATTGAGAGGCAGGACATGATAGAAACTTTCAAGCGTCTTGAGGGAATTTGCAAAGTACCAGAGGGTAGCATCTTTCAGATAAAAAGATTTGCAAGAACAAGGGGGCACAATTTGAAGATAGAAGGAGGACAGCTCAGAGGTAATGTTAGAAAGTATTTTTTCACAGAGATGGTTGTGGATGCATGGAACAGCCTTCCTGAGGAGGTTGTGGAGTCAAGAACAGTGGGAGAATTCAAGAATGCATGGGACAGACACAAGGCAATTCTAGTTGGGGATAGGAGAAAGTAAGCTGTTGGTTAACTAGAATCTACAGCTTATCCATCAGGTAGGGGAAATGGAGAGACAAGGTGGGCCAAGCAGTCCTTATCTGCCATTAAATTCTATGTTTCTATATTTCTATCTTATTCTATATGGGGGTGATCGCAGATAGGGCGGGGGTCCTGCTAGACCACCAGGGAAAGGCATATGCTAATTAGCGGGGGAGATTGGGGGAAGGCGTCCACTAGACCACTGGGAAACAGATGTTTTTCTTTTTTATGGGAGACATTGGGGATTGGGGAGGCCAAATGTATGTAACAATGTATCATGTATATGTATCACATTGTCACTATACTGGAAACACACCCCGATGGGTGCAAAAAAAAAGCACATTTATGCATACAACTGTCTCCAAAACCATCTCACCGCCACTATCTATGCCTCCTATGCCCCTGGCACCCTTCTGGCATGTTGTTTCTCCTCCTCTCACCATTCCAGTTCCTCTAGTACTGTGCTGAGTGGGGGGATCCCTGCAATATTGTCTGCAGAGGCACCAAATGTTCAGTGCAGGTAGATACTTGTTGCAAACCTGAGAAATTTGGCAATGGAATCATTCTTTTTATAAAATCAGGTGTCGCTCTAAGGGATCTTTTAAAATTAGCCCCAGTGTGTAATACAGCCTAAATGGCTTTCACTATATTGCAGAGACACACAGAGTAGCTATGTCACAGACATGGTTCAGGGCATCTAACAGATGGTGTGTAATATAGCCTAAATAGTTTTCACTATACTGCAGAGAGACACAGAGTACTAACTATGCCACAGACAGGGCCTGGGGCACCTAACAGACAGTATGTAATAGAGCCTAAATGGCTTTCATAGCTGTTGCCAGCAATGAATGCCTTCCTCCCCTTTGACCTTCACTCACAGATCCAAGTACCGCACTGGATGACTCCCCCCCCTCAATTTTTCCCAACCCTTTGCTCCTTTATGGATTAAACTTTGGGCCTGATTTTTTTTTTTTGGTTGAGTTTTAACACTTTTTTTGTCATTTATTTCACCCGACTGCAGAGTGAGTGCCGATTCCTCCCTCTCCTGACAAACTGAATTTCTATCTGTGCTGTCCCAACAGACATGGAGTACAGACAACAGCACTGAACAATCGGGATGTCAGGCAGGTGTCATGTGCCCCTTTCTGCTGTGAAGACCCCACAGGCTACCCTTTTATGCCTAATTACAACTTTGGAAGAGTCCCAGGACTCCGCAGGCTGCCTGTAATGCCATTTAAAAAATAAATTACCTGTTACCCAACCCATTACCCATGTCAACAGTGCCCGACCTGAGAAGTACACTGTTATGTCAGGTAGGGTAGTAAATTAACTGAGCTATCCTACCTACCAAAAAAAAAAAAAACACCAATACCCAACCTACCCACTCCAGTTACCTGACAGGTAGTCCATCCCTAGTTGTTAATTGTATATACAACAACTTAGAAAGGATATACACAGTTGTCTGTACGGTATATAGTAGAGAGAAAACTAGAAAAAAGTAGATATTAAATGTTTCATTAAAAAACAAAGGAAAATGCAAACAAACCAAATCAAAAGTAACAAAAAAAAAAGAAACAAACAAACCACCCCCAGTGAGGAAAACAAGTACCCCTGAAAAGAATAAATGGATTTCGTAGGTGTCCTGGCTAAATTCCCTCTCTTTACTAAAAATACCACCAACAGCTTAATATGGTTCAATTCCAGTTAGTTTCCATTTACATTCCCCTCCCACACACCCAGGACAAGACTGGAAACAGGCAGAACTGCCTAATCCTCCTTTCCTGGTCAACAAAATGTGAATAAACATCCAACACTTCTGATCTTTGATAACATGCTGACTTGGTATGTATAACCCATAATGTCAGCAATACAAACAATGCAAAAACTAAATTGACAAGCAGCTTAAACAAGTTGAACAATAGGTCATGTTTATATTAATAAGAATAAAAGCACATGTAAAGCACCATGTGATATTTATGCAACTCACCATTACAGTTTAGACTGGTCCTTCTTTAAGAAGGAGTGTATAGTACTAAATGGACTCTCACCCAATCTGCAAAGGATGAAAACAGAAGACACAGACACCCTTCACAGGACACATTGGTGTTCATTACGTGTACCTCAGTTTAGGGAAGGGAGGGACCAGCCCTGTGATGGTCTTACAGGTTAGGGTCATAGTGAGCTCCAAATAAAAAAGCAATTAAAGACAAACAGTGTGTGATTTTTATGTGGCTTACATGCATGTGCAAGAAACATAGTGCCATCATCCGAGTTTTCGGAGGTGTGGCACCTGTCTTCCAATTCAGTCAGTGTGCTTGCATGCGTGGCCCCAGTTTCCCCAATCACTGCTGCAGCTGTCTATGACAGCAGTTGAAAATGCAGGGTCGTGCAGTTGAAAGGGAGAGCTCCGCTTCAGTGAGCAGAGCTCCATCCCTCCACACACACGTACACATGTATGCATACTGCATGCTCATGTGCCTTCCCCTTCCCCACATGCACACACTGTACAGCCGACTGGGGTGCCCAATCCCCCGTCGGCTCCACACCCCCTCCAAAGCATCCAGGTGCCATGCTGGGAGCCCACCCCAGCATGACAAAATGTGTTATGGCCGACAGGGGTGCCCAATCCCCCGTCTTCACCAGCGCCCCAAACAGCCTTCCAGCTGCCATGCTGAGGCCCACCCAGCGTGGAAGCGTCCTTTGTCATCTTATTAAAAAAAAAACTGTAAATACAAAAACTGTCCCTCGGCACTTCTCCCTGCCCCCCTCCCACAACCCGCACCCACCCAGTGTGCAACCTGCCTCTCCACCCCATACTTACCTCTGGACCTCGGCACGACGATCTTCGGTGGACTGGGAACATTTCTGCACTCTTGAAGCTGACCGTGAACTGAAGAAATGCCGGTAAGCTGTATAATGGGATAGATAGGGTTTTCAACTATGCTGCATATCTCAGGCATTTTAGGAATTTGACACCAAATTTTCAACATGGGGTTTTGTAACCCCCATCTCATGAATTCTATCTTTGTGTCATAGGCGTTAATCGGACCCCTAAGGGTGATTTTCGTGGTCACTGTGTGAAATCACCTTTCAGGACCGATTAGCTAAACAACAGTGCCTGTGTTCATAAGGTGGGCTTTCAAAAAGCCTATGTTGCAAATTTAGTGAAAAAACTCCTAAAAATGACTGTTTTACGAGCGTGTGTTGCGCAGTTCCTACATACACTCATAAGTTTGTGAATTCTTAATATTTTCAACACTGCCATTTTACCACACCTCCTTATGAGCAGTAGAGCTGTCATTTTTCACATCTCACCCAAAATGTGTTTCCACGCATGTAGCGCACAATAGTGCAGTCGGTGTGCGAAATCAATGCATGGGACACAGTAAGAAAATTACAGTGAAACTGGTCATGAGCAGAGGTCTTTAAATGGCTATGTTGAAAATTTGGTGAAAACATTCCTAAAAATGACTGTTTTACAAGTGTGCGTTGCGCAGTTCCTACGCACACTCGTAAGTTTGTGAATTTTTAATATTTTCACTCCAGATTTTCAACATTGCCATTTTACCACACTTCCTTATGAGCAGTACAGCTGTCATTTTTCACATGTCGCCCAAAATTTGTTCCCATGCATGTAGCGCACAATAACGCATTCGATGTTTGGGATAGATTAAGAAAATCACAGTGACACTATTCATGAGCAGAGGTCTTAAAATGGCTATGTTGAAAATTTGGTGAAAAAATTCCCTTCAGACATTCTGAAATGTTACTAATGAAGACATTGAACAGGACTGGCCCCAGGACCGATCTCTGCAGCACCCCACTGGTCACCTCCTCTCCCTAGACTGCACACCATTTACCACCAGTCTCTGCTACCTGTCTGTTAGCCAGTTTCTAACCCAGTTTACCACCTTTTCCCCATGCTGAGCCTACCCAGCTAGTTTATCAGCCTCCTATATGGGATGGTGTCAAAGGCTTTGCTGAAATCAAGGTAAGCGTTGTCCATTGCCCCGGCCTGATTCACTTCCTTTGCCACCCAGTCAAAGAAATCAACCAGATTTGTCTGACATGATGTCCCCACTGTGAATCCATGTTGTCTATGGTCCTGGGCTCTGATGGCTTCCAGATGCCCCACTATCCTTTCTTTAAGCAATGTCTCCCTGATCTTCCCCACTACTGAGCTGAGGCTGAATGGCCTATTGTTCCCTGCCTCCTCCCTGCTGCCAGACTTGTGTAGAGGAACCATATGTGCACTCCTCCAATTCACTCATGTTGAATGACTCAGTGAACATGGCTGCCATAGGTACTGCTATCTCCCTTCACAGTTCTCTTAATATCCTTGGGCGTATGCCATCTGGTTCCATTGCTTTGTCCACCTTCAATTTAGTGAGCTCCTGCAGGACTCTTTTGCCTTTGAATGGACTATTGTCCACCTCTTCACCCCCTTGGCAACTGCTGTACTGCTGTGGCCCTTGCCCCTCCCACTCTTCTGTGAATACTGAATGGAAAGACACAGTGATATCTTGGGAGGAAGGCATGGAACTATCACTTCCAAATACCTAAACAGCACATACAAGCAAGCAACATTTGGCATCGACAAATGCTTGTATTTCTTTGAAACTTGGAATTACTGCCAATGTCTGTCGTGGGTAACCTTTGCATCAATTCTTTTGTGCTGAAGTTCTTTTAGATTGCTTTGCAAAGACGTGCTGTTACTAGTGCTAGTTTCTCTGTTAGCAGGTCTCTGCTAGAAAGAAATATATTGCTTCACACTTTGATATTTCTCACCCAGGCTCCAGCTGTGTTCTTTCTGTGCGTGTTTATGAAGAACTTGGCTAGAAGGGGTTTTTGTCTAGGAATTTATCGTCACTTTGGTGTCTGTCTTACAGTGTCAAATCTATGTTATTGGTAATGAATGATGTCATGTATTACTGCTTAGTATTTGTTTGAACTTATTGTTATTTATTGTTGTAATTATAGCTGATTTGCCCTTCCCCCATCACAAACTTGGAAATGAACTGTTTATAACTCATAATTACTGACCAGACAGCCAGAACAAAATATTGGGCAATGTGTTGGTAGGAATGATCAAGGAATGGTTGGTGGAGTTCCTGGAGGTAAATGGGTTGCATGCCAGTAAGCAGCATGATCTCATGGGGTGAAGAACTTGCCATATGAACCTGATTGCTTTTTTTTCAATTTGATGACCAGGGCTGTAGATGGGGCCAGGCTGTGGACGTACTATACCTGGAATTCAATAAGACATTCAATTTCATCACAAACAGAAGGCTGATTAAATGGTTAAAAAAACAGGCAAACCTGAATATAGAGTACAGGCTAGTCGAATGGGTCAGGAATGGACTAGGAGGGAGGACTCTGAGAGTGGTACCAAGTTGGGAATTCTTGGAGATGAGGGGGGTAACTACTGGGGTACTGCAGGGCTAAGTCCTGGGACTGATACTTTTTGACATATTCATTTGTGACCCTAGGGAAGGTATTCAGGGCAAGAGATGTCTTTTTGCAGATGACACAAAAATCTGTAGGAGGGTGGAGACTGTCACTGAGGAGGGCAGAAGGACACTGAATGAGGATTTGGGCAGTTTGGAGAGGTGATGCATGCTATGGAAGCTGAAGTTCAATGTAAAGAAGTGTAGTCAGGAACACTGGAGAAAACAACCTGAGAACCAAATACAGGATGGGTGGGATAAGAGTTGAATAGGCAGAAGAGGAAAGGGATCTGGGGGGTTATCATATTTTGTAACCTGAATAATTCTGCTCAAAATAATAAAGTGATGGGCAAGGCAATCAACATGTTGAGATGCACTGACAGGGGAATAAGCAGTAGGTGTAAAGAGGTGATACTTCCCCTATACAGAGCTGTATTAACACCACACCTAGAGTACTGAATACAGTTCTGGAATCCACGCATGAAGTAAGAAAAAGAAAAGGTGGACAGAGTGCAGATAAGGACCATGAAGATGTTTCAGTGGCAGCAAGGGAGGTGGTATGAGGAAAGGCTACAGGACCTAAACATATTGTTGTCAGAGGCAGTTTCTGCCAGGAATAAATAAAATTCACCACAGTGCACTGTTCACTTCCAGTGTAAATAGGAGCACATAGGGTAACACAAGAAGATTGGTAGGGGGAGGTTCAGAAAGGATGTAAGAAAGCATAGTACTATTTCACAGAGAGAGTGGTGAAAAAGTACAACACATTGAGTAATAAGGTACTGTACTCAGTGCAAACATGATGGTTGGATTCAAGCAGGCATGGAATAGACACATGGGTATAGTACAGTGTACCAAGAAGAAAAGGAAAACCGGGAAATGGGGGGGCAAATGGCCATTAGGGGACTCAGAGTTAAGGGTTAGGTAGGGTAAAGTCAAAAGGATAAACCAATTGGCATGTTTGCAAACAATGTTCTGTTTCTAAGTAAAGTAGAAAAGGGTTGGAGTTCTCTTTGATGAACTACCAGTAGAATCTTCCACAACTTTAGCCCCAGATAGTTAGAGATTTATGATTTTCCCATATTTGGCAAAGGTATGTGAAATGACTGAAGTGGCAGAAGTACAAATATACCATCTTAGGATACATGAGCCAATATACATCAATGCACTTGCAACCATAATATTAGAGTTAACGATTTACTAATTTATTTTAGTGACTTGTACGGAGTTGTATGGACAGAAGAAAAACAGATTTGCATGGCTTCATGCTTTTATTGAGAAAAAAAAGTATCTAGCCCTGCCCCTAACAGTTCAAATTCTAAGCTTTCAAATGAATAAGAATTTAGCATGGATTAACTCTGAATGTCTATAGGTCTGGATTTTTTTGAAGAAAATTTTCAGTCTGGTCAACAAAGACAAATTGTATTGGTACAGATTTGGTTTATTGGTGTTTTAAACAGCAGCAGTATCTGATAGCAAAGGAGACATTCATGCATACTTACCATAATTTGCTTTTCTGTTAGCACCAACATTGTCAATGGGGAGTTAATACATATAGGTAATGAGTATCCCCAGTAGAGTAGTGGCTCAGCCCAAATCTGTCAACCAGCATAGAACCCCAGGTGCATGAACATTCTAAATAGAAAGATTCCCCAGTCATGTCTGCCCCCACAGTACCTATACAGTTGAATGTAAGCAACAATCTGTGAAACACCCAGAGTATCTGATTCTCTTTTTGCAGTAACACCAACAAGCACATGTACAAAAAAGCAGTCATAATAAACGGGAAAGTGGAAATTGTTTATGCAGGAAAGGCACATTAAGCTAAAGCTTGTTTCCTGGTGCAACTGGGGAGCACAAGGAAGTTAAGTTACTTGCTCAGGGCCACACAGTATGTAAGTGCTGTCTGTGGGATTCAAACACAGGTCTCTAGGTTTGCATTCCAGTGCCCTTAACCACTGTGTTATACTACATCCAAAGAACAATAAATGAATGCCTTACCTTACTCTGGAGAGCTGGATGATGCCTGCACCCACCTTTTTTCTTTCAGTGTTGTATGACTACTGCTCTCTTGACAGTGTTGGTCTGTTGCTGATAAATTTAATTTATTGATTTATTTATTTAAAAGTTTGGTATCTGGAAAAGGCACAGTGAGCTGCAGCTCATTTTCATGTTTGACCTTGGGGAAGGGTAAAATGGAACAGAACTGTGGCAGTTACAATGAAATGAAACAACATCAGCAGTTATAGAATGCAAAGTACATTGTTGGTATAAAAAAATAAACACAGAATTACTCTATATACACAGAGGTAACTATGAGCATTACAATAAATAGTGTCAAATACAGATTGTCAAGTGTGTTGGGTGGTGAGATTAGGAGGGGGAATGTAGTAATGTAGTTGAGAGTCCCGAATTTGATAAATGGAGCAAAAGCTATGTTAATAAAATGAATAAAGTAGGGGAAGAGTTAATTCTACATAAGAAAAACAAACCTTTTCAAGACAAATGGGACTATGAGAGAGGCAAAGTTTTTGCTTGGAAAAGAAAGTCTAACACACCAAACAGAGGAAGATCATTGAGCAGAGGGAGGTCATGGGATAATTACAGCAATAACAGGAACAGATCAAAATCAGTGCATTTTGAACAACAAGCAGTAGAAGCATAAACCAATAACAATGCCCCAACAGTTGATTCTGTCAATCGTAAGGTACCTTTTTTTTTGTCAAAGGAAAAAACTGGTAAAAATCCATAAAAAAGGTTTACACAAATGAAGAACTAGTTGGGGCAAGCAGGGAGGACAATGGAGATTCCAACACCTCTAGAAACATGAGTGGGGGAACGTATCAATTATAAATCTGACTGGATTTGAATTAAATGCTGCACAGCTTTCAGTCTTGTAAAAGGGACTTAGTTTTATTCCATTTCCTAAACTTGATTTGTTTAAGGTCAAATTAGATGTTTTCTAAATTAAATTATAACTAGAAATGCAGCAAAATTAAATTCCGCTGGTGACTCTTTCACCCCAATTTCTACCCTATTCCTTAATACCGCCTTATTTTTTATCATTTAGGTATGAGCTCTTACTTAGCGGATACTACATGGGATTGTTGTCTCTTCTTATTTCAGTAAAGCTTATCATTATGTACCTTTGCATGTTAATTATGTTGACCGGTATGTATAGGCCCACATTGACCGGCACCTTCATAATGTATTTTCTTTTTAATTTTTGCACCATTGTCCACCGTAATTGTAATATTATGAAGTGTACTGTATTGTATTAATGCCCAGGACCACCTTGAAAATGAGCTTGCTCAGTGGTGTTTATGACTGGTTAAATAAAGTGATTGATTGATTGATTGATTGATTGAAGTGAACGTGAAGTGGCCACTTCATGTTGTCACTCCACTACCCAGAGTGGCCAATAGGAAAGGCTCACTTCACCTTGTAATTATTACTTTGCATTATCATTCTACTTTAACGTGAAGTAAGGCAGAGTGGCAACAATACTGGCAGCCCCCCAGTGCTGCCACACACACACAGTCACCAGAATTAATGTACATCCCCAAAAAGCTACTGTCTTGTGTCCAGAAACTCCCCAGTGCTGAGGAAGTGAAATGAGAGCACAAGTAATACAAAGTCTCCCAGAATTAATGGCACACTCAGTCATGTATGCAGTGGTCACACACAGTCACCAGAATTAATTTACATCCCCAAAATGCTACTGTCTTGTGTCCAGAAAATTCCCCAGTGCTGACGAAGTGAAATGGGAGAGTAACAAAAAATGCAAAATCTCCCAGAATTAATGGTGCACTCCATCACATGAACAGTGGCCACACACAGTCACCAGAATTAATGTGCATCCCAAAATGCTACTGTCTTGTGTCCAAAAAATTCCTCAGTGCTGGCAAAGTGAAATGAGAGGGTAACAACAAATGCAAAGTCTCCCAGAATTAATGGTGCACTCCATCATGTGAGCAGTGGCCTCACATAGTCACCAGAATTAATGTGCATCCCCAAAATGCTACTGTCTTGTGTCCAGAAAATTCCTCAGTACTGACAAAGTGAAATTAGAGGGTAATAAGTACTGCGAAGTCTCCCAGAATTAATGGCACACTCCGTCATGCACGCAGTGCTCACAGACAGTCACCAGAATTAATTTGCATTTCCAAAATGCTACTGTCTTGTGTCCAGAAAATTCCCCAGTGTGGGCAAAGTGAAATGAGAGTGTAACAAGAAATGCAAAGTCTCCCAGAATTAATGGTGCACTCCCTCATGTGAGCAGTAGCCATACACAGTCACCAGAGTTAAAGTGCATTCCCAAAATGCTACTGTCTTGTGTCCAGAAAATTCCCCAGTGCTGACGAAGTGAAATGAGAGCCTAACAAGAAATGCAAAGTCTCCCAGAATTAATGGTGTATTGCAAAGACAGATTAAGATTATGCTGCATACTCAAGAGATGCAGAGTCAGACGTAAAAGTACAACAACACCTAACCAGTGCTTAGAAGTCACAAATCCAAATCTGGAAAATAATATATTTTGCCGGTTTGGGGGGGGGGGTAGTGCATGGCAGTAACAGTCCACTACCAGTAAAGATACCACAAAGCAGTATATAAAATTCATGCAGGTGCAGTGGACAGCAGGTTCACACTGCTGGAATTACTCTGTGGCACAATAAAAGTTGTCTGATTTAATGGTATGCATCACACACCCACACACACACACACACACACACACACTACAAGTATTGCATAGCAAATTGAAAACCTTTAGCAATATAACCAAATGTTTTAAACAGACTGAAATGATACACTGCTGAACCACTACAATCAGCAAAAATGTTAAGAATTACTGAACATATTACTGTGTGTATATTAACACAGTTATACAAGAAAAACATAACCAAAACAGAAAGACTGCCTTTTCCTCCCAGTTAATCTACCTACACCACAGATACGCCCCCCTCAAAGAACACTTCACAGTACACACACTGACTGCTCTAAATTAACATTCAAAATCCACACACAAACAATAAACACTCGATGATATGAGCACAGGATGGTTTCCTATAATCGATGCACTAAATTTCGAGCAAAAAAAATGGCTCAAAAAGGCTTTTTTAACAGCTTTTAGAGGATCTGAATCGCAGAACTCTGACAGGATACAGTCTCCATCTTCCACTACACACACACTACTCAGACCTGAGGCTGTGCAGAACAATCTAGAGCCCATGTGACCTGCAATCCCATGAAGCACTGCAAATTCACCTTGGAGGTCAATAACAAGGCGAAGAGATGTAAAGTACATTGATTTCAATGTACTTCACCTTAGAAATGGTGGAAAGTGGTTTGGAGAAGGCAGAATAACACAAAGTCATTGGTTTCAATGGACGTCGCATTTCCATTATGATGTGAAGTACTCCACTTTGCATTGCGGAGCTCTTCGCTGATTCCACGCTACTCTGCGAATCACTACACAGAGTGAATTTCAGCCACTTTGCCCATCTCTATTCACAACCATCACAAAAATTTTTTTTTTTTTAAATAAAGTTCAAGATGGAATGGTATCTGATGATTTACTGGGGGAACAGAATTCAGAAAATGTGAATGTTAATAATCTGGTAGAAAAATCAGATAATTTAGATATTTTAATTGATGCGATGAATTAATTGCATTCAAATTTAGATCAGATGATGTTAATTGACAATTTGAATCTGGAGGCACTTTTACAACAACAACAAAAAATGGTTGGAAATAATGTTGATGGTTTCCTAATCACTAACTTCAGACAAAAGTCCAAGTTTTGCCCCTTCGTTGGCAATAATAAAATTGCTAGACTGGAAAAACTTTTAACTGATGGTATAGGGGAAATTTATGAAGATAAAGCTAGTAAAAAAGTATTTAATTTGACTTTGAGTGAAAAATGACATCAAAGATTTAGAGAAATTAGAATAAACTATCTGATAAAGGGGGCAACCTTGTACTGAAGTCTGAAGAATGGTATGTTAACAAGATCACTGAAGTGCTTAGCAATCCTAATGAATATGAAAAAGTTACCAGAGATCCCACTAGCAGAGCACTCATTGAGTTGTATGATTTTGTGTACATCACAGATCGCACAGGGTGGGTTATACCTAAAAAGGTAGCTTTTGCAAAATCTGAATTCACAGTAATGTTCACGCTATATGCAATCCCAAAAATTCACAAAAATGCTGTTGACCCACCATTAAGACCAGTAATAACTGGGATCAATTCAGTTTTGAACAATTTATGTAAACTAGTGGATTTTCATTTGCTGCCTTTAGTGCTAACTCTCCCTTCATATTTGAGAGATAGCATGCATGTTTTAAAAAAAACAGAGCACATTCAACAGAAGTGGAGTTATTCTTGAATTACAACTAATGTCACCAGTTTATACACTTGTATACCACACCATCTAGGCATAGATGCAGTTAGACATTACCTGAATATAGGGTACAGCAAATGAGGAACTCGGAATTTATTCTAATAACCCTAGAATTTATTCTGAATTGAAACTTGTTTACTTTTAATGGGGACATTTTTTTTCAGAAATACAGGACAGCTATAGGGGTCACAGTAGCCTCAACCTATGCAAACTTTTATATGAGGTTTGGGGAAGAAAAATATTTTTTGCATAGTAAATATACAAATCACATTATTTTGGGGGTCAATTTATTAATGACATCCTGTGTGTCTGGAAGGGTCCTGATGCAGTTAGACAAGAAATTCTGAAATAAATACATATGAACACTATGAATTTAAAAATTTACAAGTGTATGTAATGTAGAATCAGTTAAGTTTTTAGATCTTTCACTGCTGTCTCTCCTAGTCCACAAGGTAAAGTCAATAAATTGCAGAAAGCCATCTGCAGGCAATGCTTTGATGCATTACAAGAGTCACCATCTTAAAACATTAAATAACTCAATTCCTTACAGGCAGTATTTGAAACTATGGAGGAACTGTACTGAAGTATCCTCATTTGAAACCAGGCTCAGGAACTGACACAGTGCTATATATAGAGAGGCTATGATCCATTGATTTTAAACCAAGCCTTGGATAAGGTATGAGGTATGTCAAGGGATATAGTATTACAGTCTAAAAATAAAAGTGAATACAGAAGCATACATGATAATAGTACAGATTTAAACAGAAAAAAATGGTTACATTTTCCACTGAATTCAATACTTTGGCAGGACAAGCAGGTGCACTAATACATAGATTGTGGCCAATATTAAAGTAGATTCCATGTTAATATTTAATGTACAAAAAGCCCCATGGGTTACATTCAGAAAGAGCAGAAATTTAGGTGATATGTGTATACATATATAGCCACGTTGAAACTAAAAAGACAGTTGGTAAGACCACATCTGGAGTACTGTGTACAGTTCTGGAGACCCCATCTCCACAAAGACATAGACAGGGTGGAGGCTGTCAAGAGGAGGGCAACTAAAATGATACAGGGTCTGCATCAGAAGACATATGAAGAAAGACTAAACAAACTAAAGATGTACAGCCTCGAGGAAAGGAGGGAGAGGAGGAACATGATAGAAACTTTCAATTATTATGAACTTTACTCCATGCAAGTTGGCTAAAATGGGACGAGGGCAATCCTCCACTTGTGTTAGGTGTGGCCAAAGCGAATGGACAATTTTGCATATCTTCTGGACATGTGAGAAAGTTGCACCATTAAGGACAAAAATTCAATCACAAATGGATCCCTTGCTCGGATTAGGGCAATGTTTTACCCCGAAGATATGCATATTGGGGGATTTATCCTCTATTATGGTCAGGGAAAGGAAGTTTCATATTTCCCTCATATCAATGACAGTCAAAAAATTAGTTCTTAAGCAATGGTGGGATCAAACCATTATTTCATACACAGAGTGGTTACATGAGATGTCCTTTTGTCTCAGGACAGAGAAGATGATTGCAAGTTTGCACAATAATCCAGGGGAGTTTGACAAAAAGTGGGGTAAACTATATGCACTCTATTTGCATTAGTTGGCATCCGAGGCTCATGCTCTCTAGTTTAATCCACTGGTTATGTTTCTGATGGGATATATTTAGAACAGTGGGTCTAGTTTTTAGAAATTAAGGGATCGCTCCAACAGTGGGTGGAAGGGCTGGGATGGGAGGAGGGGGAGTTGGGTGACTATATATGTGTGTTAATGTTCTAGTTACACTGTAACAAGTGTTATTGTGAAAATTTTGTAACATTTTCTGAATAAAAAAAAAAAGAAACTTTCAATTACCTCAAGGGAATCAACAAAGTCCAAGAGGGTAGCATCTTTCAGAAAAAGAGATGTGCAAAAACAAGGGGACACAATTTGAAGATAGAGGGGTGACGGCTCAGAGATAATGTGAGGAAGTATTTCTTCACAGAGAGGGTTGTGGATACATGGAACAGCCTTTCTGAAGAGGTTGTAGAGTCAAAATCAGTGGGAGAATTCAAGAATGCATGGGACAGACATAAGACAATTCTAGTGGGGGTGGTAGGAGGAAGTAGGCTGTTGGTTAACCAGGATCTGCAGCTTATCCATTAGGTAGGGAGATGGGCAGACTAGGTGGGCCAAGCAGTCCTTATCTGTCATCAAATTCTATGTTTCTATGTTTAAAGAACACCCATAGTAACAGTGTTAAAAAATGTGTTAACCCCACCCCCCCAAAAAAAAAACAGGCTTCTTCACTTGCAAAAATTGTATCAGTTGCAAATATACATTACAGGTCAGATTTTTTTATGAAAGATGATCAGAGAGTTGAAAAGAAATCCATCAACTTGCAACACACAATTTGTGGTTCATGCCATATGGTGCTCTTGCAAGAAATATTATCTATGCAAAACAGTTCCTCCTCTAATGAAACACAGGCAAGAGAATATAAGAGCAATAAATAAGAAAAGAATGCTTTGGGCTTATATTTTGATAGTCATCATAATTCAAATGTGAATTTATTAAAGTTTTCAGGTTTGGAGCATGTACCCCGTACAAGAGGAGGGGACAGAAAAGAATTACTTCTTCAGAAAGAACCGAGGTGGATTATTGTGTTAAGAACGCTGGTACCAAAGGGTTTAAATGGAGAAGTTGATTATAAGTCATATTTATAAAAAAATAATTTATAATAGTTGATCACCCATATTGCTCTTTTCTTTTGATACTACAGTGGCGTGAAAAAGTATTTGCCCCCTTCCTGATTTTCTCTATTATTGCATATTTGTCACACTGGATGTTTTCAGGTCTTTAGAGAAAATGTAATATTAGATAAAGGGAACCTGAGTGAACAAATAACACTTGTTTTTTTTTTTAATTTCACTTATTTAATGAAAAAAAGTTAACCAACACCAACTGGCACTGTGTGAAAAGTAATTGCCCCTTACACTTAATAACTGGTTATGCCACATTTAGCTGCAATGACTGCAACCAAACACTTCCTATAATTCAATATCAGTCTTTCACATAGCTGTGGAGAATTTTAACCCACTCTTCCTCGCAGAACTGCTTTAATTCAGTAACATTTGGTAGGTTTTTGAGCATGAACTGCTCAGTTTCAGGTCCTGCCACAGCATCTCTATTGGATTTAAGTCTGGACTTTGACTAGGCCACTCCAAAACTTTAATTTTACTTCTTTTAGCCATTCTGATGTGGACTTGCTTTTGTGTTTTGGATCATTGTCTTGCTGCATGACCCAACTCGCTTCAACTTCAGGTGGCGGAAGGATGACTGGAAATTCTCCTTAAGAATTTTCTGGTACAGAGCAGAATTCACGGTTCCTTTTAATTATGGCAAGTCATCCAGATCCTTGAGCAGCAAAGCATCCCACACCATCACACTACCACCACCATGTTTGACTGTTGGTATGGTGTTCTTACTGTGGAATGCTGTGTTTGCTTTCGCGAGACATTATGGGATCCATGTTGTCCAAAAGTTCCACTTTGGACTCATCTGTCCATAGAACATTTTCCCAAAAGGCTTGTGGATCATCCAGGTGCTTCTTGGCAAATGAGAGATGGGCATTTATATTCTTCTTGGTTAGCAGTGGTTTCCGCCTTGCTAATCTCACATGAAGCCCATTTTGCCCAGTCTCTCTTTCTGATTGTGAGTCATGAACACTGACCTTAGCTGAGGCAAGAGAAGCCTGCAGTTCTTTGGATGTTGTTTAGGATCCTTTGAGACTCCTTGGATGATTTTACACTGCACCCTTGGAGTAATTTTGGCAGGCCGCCCACTCCTGGGAAGGTTCACTACTGTTCCAAGTGTTCTCCATTTGGAGATTATGGCTCTCACTGTGGTTTGATGGAGTCCCAGAGCCTTAGAAATAGCTTTGTAACCCTTTCCAGACTGATAGAGGGCAACACATTTTTTTCTGATCTTTTCAGGAACTTCCTTTGATCATGGCATAATGTGCTTGTTGAATCTTTGTGCTGGCAACGTGACTCTGATGGTAAGGGCCAAAATAAGTGAAGTTTATATTGAGCAGGGCTGGCTATAATCAAGCCTGGCTGTGTTCAATCAGCTGACTCTAATTATCCCTTTAATTGGGTTGATTTAACTAGGGGCAATTACTTTTTCACACAGTGCCAGTTGGTGTTGGTTAACTTTTTTCATTAAATAAATGAAATAAGTAAAAAAAAAAAAGTGTTATTTGTTCACTCAGGTTCCCTTTATCTAATATTATATTTTGTCTAAAGACCTGAAAACATCCAGTGTGACAAATATGCAATAATAGAGAAAATCAGGAAGGGGGCAAATACTTTTTCACGCCATTGTAGAACAAAATAGCCCTAAAAGGTGGATTATTTATTTTCAAGCAGTGCAGGTCTGATTGGTTTGTGAAATGATGAGTTCAAATATAGTTAACTCTTTATGAGCTACAATTTAAAAAAAAAAAAAAAACAATTGTTCACCACACTCAGTGACATGTTATAATGATATTTATAAAAAACCTTTATGACAATAATGAATCATGAACAACTAGAAAGATGTTAGAACTTGGTTTAAGGATGATTGATTTGCATATTTATTGTTGGATCAAGTGATTTAGATCTGTGATTTCTAGTTGTATTTGCACTAGTTACACATCTTTTTTATTGGTCTTGGGATTATTTGCACCTGTGTCTTTCATTGTGAACGCTATTTATGCGGTTGCTGTTTTTCCTTTGACATAATCCTGATGAAGACCCATTTGTTCGAAGCACTGGGACTAGAAGCAGTGCCTTCGTGTCTAAATAAACTCACATTTTTGCAATGCTTATGAGCGTTAGTTTCAACCCGAGTGTAACTGTTTATTCTATGTGTGTTAATGTAGTGAGACAAGGCTCTTGATGAGGTGGAGGGGAGTGTAAGGGACCAAGTAGGTAAAAGAGAGGGATAGCAGTGGGGAGAGAGGAGGGGTGGGCAGCAGGGGGGAGAGATAGGAGGAGAGGAGGGGTTGGGCAGTAGAGAGGAGAGAAAAGGGGGAGAGGGTATGTGGAGGGACAGGAGCATGTGGGGGAAGGTGGCTTTAGTAAACATTTTAGGGATGGTAGTGATAGAACATGTCTAAGAAGAGGAGGGAGCCAGTGCCAAACGGAGGGGAGATGGTAAGAGCAGGCTGCTAGAACGGCATTACTAGTAATAGGGTTTTTATTGTTCTTTCAATGCATTAAATGCTGGAAATTACAATCATAAAAAGAAGAGGATAAAAACATAACATTATAAAGAAAACATATTTCACATAGCTTCCATAACACATAAAAGATTATAAGAACATATTTTGTAGTACTATTTAATACAAAAATATAATAATGTGTGTCAATTTAGCTTTTTTTTGAGCAAAACATTTTCTTTTATAGATTATGATGGAAGTAAAGAATTTAGAGATCATCTCTGTGACATCTTTAGGGTTCATGAGGATAAATAAGGGGTTGTAATCCAAATCAGCATATTTGATAAGGACATTTTTTAAAATGTTTTCCTATGAATAGTTGTAAAGAAGACACTGTATTATAATAAGGTAAAGAGTTTCCTGAAAGCTCTTGTTGCATCTACAGTTATCCTGGCTATGCTCTTCATGATGCAGTTTATTAAAATAGGTATATTTGGAAGATAATATGCCAAATCTGGCTCAAGTAATAATTTTCCTAGTATTAGGAGCCAGAAGTAATTTTAAGTAATCTTCCAAAATGGAATCAATTTTACTGATGCTGAACCAAGGGGCTTGTTTTTGAGCCCTTGCTTGCTCTATTTGTTTTGTCTGCACAGCTACAAAATTTTTTTGTTTAAGTAAGCTTTTGTATGAAGGAGAAACCATAATCCCCCTCTGGTAATCGTCCCAGAGGTGGATTACTGAAGCAAAAAAAAAAAAAGATGGAAGGGCTTTTAACCAATGAGATGAGAAACCTTGCTTAAGCCAACTTATTGTTTCCATAAGATAATTGTTGGGGGTAGTATCAGACAAATTATGAATTATTTTAAGACAGTAGATGGCCAAATGGAGGTCAACTAGAGTGGCTAGAGGTAGTCTGCCTAGCTCAACCTTAACTACTGGATTAGAGGTAGATAAAGGTACCTGTAAGAGATTTATAGTAAAAGGATAAGGGGAAGTTCTAAACTGGGGGCATACTTAGTTCCGAAGAGTTCTGCCCCATATAATAGATTTGGGTTAATTTAGGCTTCACCATCTGTTAGTGCAGGAACTACTGTATGCCCACCATATTTAAAGTTGAAGCACAGCAACGCTTTAGTGGCATGTCTAGCCCTTGTTATTTGTCCATTGCAGTGGTGTGTCCAACAGCCATTAGATGTAAATTTTACTCCTAGATACATATATGAGGACACAGCTTCAATAAGTGGTGGAAACTTGTCTGACGCCTAAAGTTCCTGACTCAGCAGTAACAATACAGGGCTACAATGTCCACAGGCTGGACCAGATATCCAAAAAAGGTGGTGGTTGTGCAATCTATATCAAAGACTTCCTGTCATGGCACCCTGAAGCAACTCCATCACTTTCTGCCTCAGCCCAGATTCTGCCAATAAAAATTGTCCTAGGTCCCAACCACAAAGCCCTGACTATTCGAACAACATGAAGTCTTGCTGTATTCTGACTATTGCAGTGATCACCAACCTTTGAACTGCCCCGGAGAACAAAGAGTTAACTTTCCATGCAGGGCATGGAACGCTGAGCTCGAGCTCTGTTGAAGCCTCTGTCTGCTGTTGTTTAAACTCCAACCATCAGATTCTTTACTCCACCTCACTGAACAGTCACTCCAGAGATTTCTCCTTCGATCAGTTCAAAAAAAGTCAAAGTGTCATTTTTTTCGTTCGGTTTCTACCGAATTTCTGCTACCGAACCTGTCGGTTCAAGTCTCTGTCTGTGGTACCGTGAGTACTAGACAGGTTTTGTATTAGTTTCTGTGTGGAACTTGTAAACATTGGATCGGTTTGGTTTGAACTGATCAGGTTTGTGTTAAAAAACTTCTGTCTTTATTAGAGTGTGGTAACCGGTCCATATCGGTTCTAAAAAAAATGGATTTGATTACAATTTTTTCCAAGACCCGTAACACAGTCAGGAACCGATAGGGGTGTCTTGCCTGGTGGATTGCCAAAAAAAGGGTAAGTTGTGGTTAGGATTGGCCATGTCTGAGAAACCCAAGAAAAAAAATGGGCCCACTGGGTTTCAACACTGTAGTGGGTGTGGGGAAGCCTTTGCTAAGGCTGATCCCCACACCACCTGTGTTTATTGTTTGGGGTTTGACCACCTCAATTCAGACTGCCAAATTTGTAAAAGTTTTCCCAAAGTTACCCTGGATAACAGAGTAGGTAGACTGAGGGAAAGGGAGGCCAAGAAGTCCGCTGACCCAGATGGCCAGCCTGGTTCAGTTCAGACCGAGCCAGAAGGAGTGCTCTCTGACCAGGGCGAAACTTCTTCGGGCAAAAGGAGAACCGATTCTGAGGAGTCGGCTCCAGTTAAAAGAAAGAAAAGGGAAAAATCATCTGGTTCGGATCCACAAGTTCTTTCTCCGACCGCTGATGAAATAGCCAAAGTGATAAGGATAGTTCAATCGCTAACTTCAGTTCCGGCCAAACCGGCACCATCTGTCAGGGGCTCGGTTTGGTTGGTTCTCCTGGTTCCGGATTATACTTTAGAAGAATTTTATGAACCGGAGGAGGAGGAGGAGGAGGAGGGAGAGTATGAAGATAATGATGATGATGGTGATTATGAAAGTCTGGATGCGCCTATTGACCCAGACATCTCCCCAGACAGACCTTCAGGTGTTTCTCCTCCTAGGCTTTCTGAGTCCCCTTCCCACTTTATGTTTTACAAGAAAGTGGCTGAAACTCTCCAGCTTCCAATGGAAGAAGCAGTAGAGGATCAGGAGGAGCCTGATTTTGTTGAGATGATGGACATCCCAGAGTCCAGGAGATTATCTATTCCCCTCCATAAATCTTTTGGGAAACAGACATTTAAAATTCTAAAAACTCCTAATTCCATACCTCCTGTGGACAGAAGAATGGACAAGAGGTATACCCTTTCAGGCTCAGACATGGAGTTCCTTTGCCAGCAATGCAGCCATGTTGGGGTAGTGCAGGCTGCTGCCTGTGATAAGGCAAATATTCCCTTGGTTTCACACCCCCCAGATAAGGACTCCAGGAGGATTGATGCCATGGCAAAGAAACAGTACATGGCAGCATCTTTGGAACTCAGGCAGGCTAACTATAAGGCCTACACAGTTAGGTACCAGAAGTCCAGGTGGGACACTGTGCTGGCTCTAGATAAACAGGCCCCTGACCAGCTTGCCAAGGAGCTGGAGCAGGTGGCTGCGGATGGGATTGAGGCATCCAAGGTGCAATTTCATGCTGCTGTGGACTCCAATGATGTTTCATGTAGAGTCATGGCTACATCTGTGGCCCTTCAGAGGATGACTTGGCTCAGATGTACTAGCCTATCACAGGATCCCCAGGCTAAGGCCATGGATTTCCCTGTCATTGGTAATTCTCTGTTTGGGGAGCAGACAGAGAACTACATGAAGAAGATGGATGAGTACAGGACCACCTTCAGAAGTGCTCAGGCCAAAGAAAGGCAAGCCACTCCTCAGAGGCAGCTTTCCAGGGGCAGGGGCAGGCCCTTTCAAAGGCCCTTTTACCAAGCCCAGGCCTCCTCTTCTGCTTATGCTCAGAGGGGGTTCTTTAGAGGGAGAGGCAGATGGAGTATAAGCAGGCCTGCTTCCACCCCTCAGCCTAAAGCCCCTGCCAAGAAGATACCCTGATGGGTCTGACCGGGCCGATTCTCCAATACCTGTAGGGGTCAGGCTGGCTTACTTTGTACAGGACTAGAAGTCTTTAACATCAAACAAGTGGGTCCTAGAAGTAGTAAGCCAGGGACTGGTTCTCAGCTTCAAAAAAATTCCCAAGATGAGAACCAGATCCTTTCCACTTGCAAATCTATCAGAGACCCTTGCCCTAGAGGCAGAGGTTTCTTCCCTCTTGGCTCTCAGAGCCATAGAAAGGGTTCCTACCCTACATAGGGGCAAAGGATTGTACTCCAGGTACTTCCTAACCCCTAAAAAGACAGGAGAATGGTGGCCCATCCTGGATCTGAGATATCTAAACAAGCACCTTTTAAAGCCAAAATTCAAAAACGTTACTCTGGGAATAATTCTGCCCTCTCTAAAGCCAGGAGACTGGCTAGCCTCCCTGGACCTCAGAGATGCTTATTTTCACATTCCCATCAGGTGCTCCCACAGAAAGTACCTCAGGTTCGAGTTGCCCTCAGGCCACTATCAATTCAGAGCAATGCCCTTCGGCCTAACATCAGCCCCAAGGGTGTTCACAAAGCGTCTGGCAGTAGTGGTTGCTTTCTTAAGGACAAAAAAGATCTCCATCTTTCCATACTTGGACGACTGGCTCATAGTGGGTCAGTCTCCAGACCAAGTCAAGTCACATCTTCAGATAACTCAGCAATTGCTCACTTCCTTAGGATTCCTCCTGAACCTTCCAAAGTCAGTTCTCGAGCCAGTACAGCTCCTCACTTTTATAGGGGCAGAGCTGGATACAATAAGAGCAAAAGCCTTCCTTCCCCTGGACAGGGCAAGGACCCTTATATAATGGGCCTCTTCTTTCACCCTTCAGGTGTCTCGACCAGCAAGGCACTTCTTGCAGCTCCTGGGTCACATGGCAGCCTCTACAGCAGTGGTCCAGGGGGCAAGATTCCAGATGAGGAACATTCAGTTCCACCTAAGAGCCTTCTGGTCCCAAAGAAAGGATTCCCTTACCAAACTAGTCCCAGTGACTCAAACCCTGATCCAGGCTTTGTGATGGTGGCAGGATCAGGACAATTTAAGACAGGGAGTTCCTTTTATCACTCAGTCTCATTCACTAATCCTCACCACAGATCCCTCCCTATTGGGCTGGGGAGCCCACTTGGGGGATCTTACCACCCAAGGGCTGTGGTTACTTCAAGAATCTCTGCTTCATATCAATCTCTTGGAACTCAGAGCAGTGTTTCTGGCACTGCAAGCTTTTTCCAAATCTGTACAGAACATGGTGGTCCAGATCAGAACAGACACCACCACAATGTGGTACATCAACAAGCAAGGAGGCACTCGGTCTATGGCCTTGTGCACAGAAGAAATGAAGTTGTGGTCTCTGGCCTATTCCCTGCAAACCTCTCGGATAGCAGTTCACCTCCCAGGGAAGAACAATGTCCTAGCAGATGCTCTCAGCAGGATATCTCACGGCCACCACGAATAGTCCCTAGATCCCCTCATTTTGAAAGTGATTTTCTCCAGATGGGGCACTCCACAGATAGATCTTTTTGCAGCCCCAGACAATCACCAGTTTCCTCTCTTTTGTTGCAGACCCCCAGTCTTGAGCTCAGTCCCCCTGGATGCTCTGGTTCTGAATTGGGAAGGGAAGTTCCTGTATGCTTTCCCCTCTTCCCTCTCCTGTTCAGGGTGCTAGTCAAGATCAGGTCTCAACCATGCAAAGTGATTCTGATCGCTCCAGACTGGGCCAGACAGCCCTGGTATACACTGTTGCTGTCCTTAGCAGTCCACCTTCCCCTGTCTCTACCCAGGAATTACAACAGGTCATCCTCTCAGGGAAGGATTTGGTATCCAAATCTCAAATCTCTCAATCTCAAGGCCTGGCTCTTGAAGAGTTAGAGTTTGCTGATTTGCACCTCTCTCACGGTGTTTTGAATATTCTTAAGGCTTCTCAAAAGCCTTCCAGCAGAAAGACTTACAACCCCAAATGGAAGGTTCACTATTTGGTGCTCTAATAAGCATATTTCTCCAGAATCTGCTGGGTTGCCTACAATCCTGGACTATATGGTTCATCTTAATGGCTTGGGACTTAGACCAGCTACACTTAAAGTGCATCTGGCAGCTGTTTCTGCCATCTTGTCAGTAGGCAAGCTCTCTCCTCTAACAGCCCATCCTGTATTTTGTAAATTCTTCAAGGGATTGCTGCACACCAATCCTCCCTTCAGGGACCCTGCTCCTGCTTGGGACCTTAATGTTTGCATTGCTCAGCTTATGCAACCCCCCTTTGAGGCTTTGTCCTCTGCAGAGCTTAAGTACTTGACTTGGAAAACTGTGTTTTTGGTAGCCATTACCTCTGCCAGGCGCATCAGTGAATTGCAAGCCCTGTCAGTGGAGCCTGATTTCATCTCTTTCCATAGATATGAAGTGGTACTAAGAACTAACAGGAAGTTTTTGCCTAAGGTGGGTTTCAGATTTCCACCTTAATCAGTCTATGTCTCTCTCTGTTTTCTTCACTGACCATTCCTCCTCTGGAGAGAGGAGGTTGCACAGCC
The DNA here is from genome assembly GCA_016271365.2 of Neoceratodus forsteri. Taxonomy (NCBI): domain Eukaryota; kingdom Metazoa; phylum Chordata; order Ceratodontiformes; family Ceratodontidae; genus Neoceratodus; species Neoceratodus forsteri. The sequence goes on from JADMNL010000026.1 coordinate 266,900,732, forward strand.
TGGATGTAAAAAGGGCCGTTAGCTACTACATAGAGCGCACCAAGAGTCACAGGTTTCAGTCCCTCCAGTTGTTCCTCACTTATGGAGAGGTCGGTAAGGGCAAACCTGCCACTAAAAGATCTATTGCCAGGTGGATTGTCTCTTGTATACAATTCTGCTATGAAAAATTGGGTAGAACTCCACCCTCAGACCTGAGGGCTCACTCTACTAGAGGTACAGCTGCTTCCCTGGCTGCTGCCAGGGATATTCCTATCTTAGAAATCTGTCAAGCAGCCACCTGGAAAACAGTCCATACATTCACCAAGCATTACTCTCTGGATATCCAGGCTAGGAGTGATGCTCGGTTTGACACAGCAGTACTTCACAGCCTTTTCCCAAAGTAGGTTCTGTCCCTCCTCCATGGAGGTACTGCTTGGTAGTCTGCAATATTCAGAATACAGCAAGACTTCATGTTGTTTGAAGAAAAAATTACTCTCCTTAGTAATGTTGTTTCTTCTAATGGAGTCTTGCTGTAGTCTGACCTCCCCCCCGCCTCCCCTCTCAGAACCTGGCTTTTGGAATGTGGGTAGGCAGGAGCAGTGTTGGCACCTAGAGGTGCCCCTTTCTCACACTTCTTTATTTTGGGTGTGTGTTGTGTTTTGTTTTTTGGGTTTTCTGACTTTAGTCTTTGCTTTGAAACCAAAAAAACCCTTTTTTAACAAATTTAGTTGCCAGTTGACTAGTGTGAGTTTTACAGTTTCCACACAAAACACCCAGTGAGTATTGCTCATAAAGATCTGACGGTTGGAGTTTAAACAACACCAGACAGAGGCTTCAACCAAGCTCGAGCTCAGCATTCCATGCCCTGCATGGAAAGTTAACTCTTTGTTCTCCGGGGCAGTTCAAAGGTTGGTGATCACTGCAATAGTCAGAATACAGCAAGGCTCCATTAGAAGAAACAACATTACTAAAGTGAGTAATTTTTTCTTGTCTCCCTAAACATGGCTTCAACAACGTCCTGAACTTTATCAACTCTCATCCTCCTGAAGATGAACTTATTCTACTAGGGGATTTCAACATAAACTGATTAGCATCGAGCACCAGTGCCTATAAAGACTCCATCTCTGCTGCTAACCTCACGCAAATGGCAAACTCCCCTACTAGGATTAACTACAAGACTGGCACCAGTACCCTCCTGGTTTGGGTCCTCACCACTCACCCCACAAGGATTTCTCATAAGACCATTCTCCCAGACTCTCTCAGTGACCACTCCCCAGTCATATGTGCATGGTCTAACAAATTCCTCAAGCCCCCTTCCCAAATTATCACTAGCAGAGTCCTCTCTCATGGAAAACTTCCACATCTCAAGCAATACCTGCTTCTACAAGACTGGCTAACCATCTATGAAGCAACAGATGTTAACTTGGCTCTTGATCACTTCATCTAAATTTTCAATAAAGCCTTGACCTCTTTGCCCCTGCTAAAAGGCGCAAAACAAAATCTCTCTCTAACCCATGGTTCACTGCGGCTCTTCTCTCACAACTTAAACTAAGGGATCACCTCTGGGCAGTTGCAAGGGCCACTGGCAAACAACTGGACATCCAAAATTACAAACAAGCATGAAAAGCCTGCACAAAAGCCATCCGACTCATGAAATCCACCTATTACAAAGATGCTCTCACCAATACATGGGGAAATGATCATGCTTTCTGGGACAGTATCAAAGATGTCATGGGGAAACAGCCAAAAACCTCTCCGGCCATGTTAATGGTTGATGGATCCTCAACCCTCGACTCCAAGGTGATCACAAACATCTTTAACACAGCTTTTTCATACATTAGTGCTGTCCTATCCCATGACTTTTCGAAAACAGGGCCTACTTCCCAAATACCTCAGCTCCACAGTCTAACCATCCCCTCTTCTACTTCAGGGAGGTAAGGCTGAATGAAGCTTGCCACTATATTACTGCAGCTATCTCGAAATCTAGATCTGGTAGCGAATCCCTGGACTTTAAGCTTCTGTTGCTCACCCTCAATGAGGTAATTCATCCATTAACAAAAATCCTAAACCTCTCTGTCAGCTGTGGAAAATTCCCAGACTTACGGAAAACAGCCACCGTGACACCTGTCCATAAAAGTGGGGATAAGATGAATCACTCAAATTATCGTCCTATCTCCATGCTGCCCCCACTCTCTAAGGCACTCGAGCGCATCATCGGTAATCAACTTACCAACCACTTGGATAAATACAATATACCTTGTCCACAACAACACGGTTTCCAGAAAGGTCACAGCACCATCACAGACCTTCTTGAGTTCACTGGAGCTTTGCAGAAATCCCTTGACAATGGCCTTCTCACAGGGGCCATTTTCATCGACCTCTCCAAGGCCTTCGATACAGTACACCATGGACTACTAATTAACCAACTACTGAATGCCAGGCTATCACTTGACTCTTCTCTCTGGTTTAAAAGCTACTTAGAAAACTGGTCACAGAGAGTAAAAATTGCTGACGCTCTTTCTGACACCCTGCCTGTTCGCTCGGATGTCCCCCAGGGATCCATACTGGGCCCCCTCCTTTTTAGCCTTTTCTTAAACTCCCTCCCTTACCACTGCTCTGAGCAGATCATACTATATGCCGATGATGCTGTTGTATTCTCCACTCACAAAGATCCTGCAACTCTTCAACACAACCTTCAACTTGGTTTCAGTTCTGTAGAGACATGGTTTCTTAATCATAAACACGTCCTCAATGACAAGAAAACCAAATCTATGCTCTTCTGCAGCTCTCATAACCCACACAAGCTACACCACTTGGCTATCTCCACCACCCAGGGGAACATTCTAGATCAGGTGGGGTCCTTCAAATACTTAAGGTTACAACTTGACCCTAATCTCTCCTATGGACCTCACGTTGATAATGTAGCTAGAGCTGCTAATACATGGATTAGTCTCCTCTACAAACACAGCCAACATCTCATGCCAGAAGCTTTGAAGGTTGCAGTTCTGAGCTCTGTGATCTCTGTAATAGACTATGGTGTCATCATTTATGGCTCGGCCACAACCACAACCCTTAGACGCCTCTCAACTGCCTTAAATAAGGCATGTCGGCTCATCAATGGTGCTCACCATCTCACCCACACATGTGACCTGTACACCCAGACCGGCTGGCTGCAACTAGCAAACCACATCAAACCTGGCTGGCTGGCTGCAACTATCAAACCCCTTAGCTTCACCCTTGACACGGGTGCCTCTGCTGCTTCAAGCAGCCTGGTGGACCCCTTCTGTCCACCGGCTGCCTTCCTCACTGCACTGCCCACTAATCACCAGACCGAAGCTTCACCCTTGACATGGGTGCTTCTGCTGATTCAAGCAGCTGGGCGGACCCCTTCTGTCCGCCGGCTGCCTTCCTCGCTGCACTGCCCACTGATCACCAGACTGAAGGTATGCTGCAGAAACTGGACTGTCCAGAAAAATTGACTCTGCCTGCTGATGGGCTGCTTCAGTTTTTTAATTCTTTGCTACTGCTGTTTCCTCTCTGGACCTTAAGCTAATGTTATATTCTGATTGTGGTACTTGTTAAGTCTCTCCAAATTGTCTTGTAAATCCTAACTTAAACACGAACCTAAGCCTGTTTACAACAATTTTGCACTCCAAGGGTAGTTTGAAGTGCAAGTTCATTTAGGCTGCAAGTTTGTAGATTGTCAAATATTACAGCTCTCTTTGTTTTAAGGTCCAGTGGTAAGCTACCCTGGATCAGAAACTAAGTTTAAAGTGATACCATTTTTTCTGTTTAGACCAGATTCCATTTGGGTCACAGTTGTAAGCTTTGCTCTGCAAATAATTCAATTTCTCTTTCACTTTCTGTCCTTCTGTCTCCATGCTGCTTTAAATGTTATGCCCACCCTCCCATCCCCACCTCCAGCCTTTATTAAATACTCTCCTTCCCCCCCCCTCGGCACCACCCCTAGCAATGTTCATCCTCCCTTCTCACTAATATTGCAACTCCTCTTAAATATACAGAGTGCAGCTATTAGACCTAACACTTGTCCTGTCTTCCCTTTAAAGAGATCTTCCTATTTTCACCATCTGCTTGCCTATCAGCTTTGCTTAGTGCCTGCTCTGCTATCTACTGTGCAGTTCCATACCTGGGCTTCCTCTCTTGCTACCCCCAGTAATTTTCAAGTTGCCTTGGTACCCCCTGCCCTAGCTAATAACATTCTATCTTAACCTACATTTTATATCTTAAAATAGATCCACTGTGTCTGATCGTGCTCCCAGTGAGCTGCGCGGCTAATCCTGCCAGCTGCCTATACCTCGATCCTCCTGACGAACAGGGCACCTTCAAATCCAGTTAAGTGTCCAGGCTAGCACTGTGCGGGTTTGATAGGCTGCCACCCTTCTCTAATTGGACTGCTGCTCTCTGCTCAGCCACTGTTTGGCCCTGCCTTTTCTCTGTCGGAATATCAGTCTCTGGTCTTCGGTGCCCTCTGCTTTGCATTTACTCTTGCCAAACACTACTGCTATCAGTCTAGTCTCCCATTGGTTCCTTATAAAATTCCACCACTAGGGGTGCCGTCTAACATATCTTGAATAGGTCTTCATTTCCTTACTGTAATCTTTATCACAAGTAGAGCCTCCAGTTGGTCTGCTTTCCTAATTAACCTTTGTGGGGCTTTACTTTCTGCTTCTCTGATCCACTTCTTCTAAATAATTGCTATGCTAGCAGGAAACACTTCATTGTTTTTGCTCTACCTCTAATTTTGGCCATGGGTTAAAACGGTGGAACACGGTCACCCTTGGCAGTCTTAATTTTACACACACTATCTCTTTATCCTTAAGAGCTAATCCTCTGTTTCAGTATACCACTAGCCTTCCTACCCAAGTCAAATAGTAACACTATGGTGAAGTATAGTCTGCTATGGGCACTCTTGTCATTTGTCCTTTTACTCAGCCTGGACACTGCCACATGGGCTCTCCCATGTAACTAAATGGCAAAAGACTCCTCAGAGGCTTACCGCAACTATATTTTCTCTAACTAGATTGCAGAGACAAAGCCTGATCTGCAACCTAACCCTATCCTCCTTGTTAGAGGCAGCATCTATTACCCTCTACATGCCAGGAGGAAGCTGCCATGGAGATGTGCTTTCACCCTAACCTGCCACTGTGCAAGGCTTTGGTTCCTAGCCATGATCATTATTCTGCTATCTAGGGGGGTCAAACTAAATCCAGGTCCACCTACCTGTTTCTTTTCCCCAAAAGAGTTATCTGGCATGTCCAAGAAAGAATTATTAATTGCCTATATCAATATCAGAAGTCTTACCTGTCACCATAAGGAACTCGAGGCCTGGGTGAAACTCTACAGTCCTGATGTACTCTGTCTCACAGAAACTTGGCTAAAACTCAAAATACCTGATGACGTATGCTTCTTGCCTAACTATTCCCTGTTCCGGCGGGATAGATCCTCATCCAAGCGTGGAGGTGAAGTTGCCCTATTCTTCAAAAACCACCTCAACATCTCTATTGTCCCGGAATCTGCCTCTCCCGCAGTGTGCGAATTCATACAGGCAACTATTGTACTGGGGGAAAAGAAGCTTTATATTATCTGTGCCTATAATCCCCCTGCTGGGGGAATAGTATGTCTTCAAGAACTCCTTGACATCACCTCCCAAACTGTAAATCATAATGAGGCTGTCATCGTAGGTGATCTTAACCTCAGTTGGTTAGGGTCAGCTCAGATATCCTTGCAATCACTCACGCTTAGTTATAATTTTCACCAGTTGATCTCTAAAGCAACTAGAGCCACGTCATCCCATCAAACGGGTACACTCCTAGAGTGGGTGATGGTTAACCATATGGAACATGTGTCAAATGCAGGAATCCTTGCAGATGCCCTAACAGACCACTCACCCACTTTTTGTATCCTATCTACGGTTGCGCCTCCATCTCCTCCATCAAGACTAATCACGTTTACAAATCTAGCTCATATTGACCAGGATGCATTTCTCTATGATGTCTCCAATATCGACTGGGCAGGTATCTATCAAACAAAGGATGTGGAGGTTGCTCTACAGATATTCATAAATTAATTTCTTACCATTCAATATAAACATGCCCCAAGACTACTAGGAGGGTCAGAGGAAAACAGACGAGGTGGCTGCATAAAGACCCCCTTGCTAATCTGCGCCAGAGGGACAAGCTTTGGATTCGCTACAAACAAACTGGCCTACAGTCAGATCTTATTGTCTATCGTGAACTAAGGAACAGATGTAAGAGACAAGTTAGAGTTGCTAAAAGCAAATACTGCAAGGACCTTCTACAAAACTCAGCCTATGACCCGAGGAAATTCTGGGCCCATGTCAAAACATTTCTTGGTACCTAGCAGTTGGTCACTCCTGATGAAATGATCATAAATGGGGCACATTGTAATGACCCTAGGACCATCTCAAACAGTTTTAACAATCTTTTCTCTGGTCTTTCATACTATACCTTGGCTTTACAACCTAGTGGATCGCACTCCAATCAACCTACCACACTACCATCAGACAACCATACTGCCCTATCGTATGATGCTCCTCCAGTGCCACCATTCTATTTCAAGGCTATATCAAGAGTGGAAGTTCTGAAATTACTGAGATCCATATCTGCCAATACCAGCTCTGGTTCTGACTCACTGGAACCTCACCTTCTTAAGCTGGCTGCTCCACTCATTGCCTCTCCAACTGCCAGAATCTACACTTTATCCCTTATCCATAGCACTGTGCCAGACCTATGGAAATCTGCAAGAGTAATGCCTGTCTTTAAAAAAGGTGACCCAAAGGACATGGCCAATTACAGACCTATAACAATTCTCTCTGTCCGTAACAAGATCCTAGAGAAAATAGTTGCATCACAGACCATTGACTACCTTACATGCTACAATCTTCTCTCAGACACTCAGCATGGTTTCAGAAAAGGTCATAGTACCACCACAGCTCTTCTTCAACTAACTACTGATATTCTGTTCAACACGGACTCTGGAAAACTCACAGATGCCATCTTCATTGACTTCACTAAGGCTTTCAACCTTGTAGACCATCCCCTGCTTCACTCCACTATCCATAAATTCCATTTCTCTACCCTGTTGTGGACTGGTTCTGTAGCTACCTGTCAAACAGGTCGCAAGCTGTCAAATTTAACTCCTCCCTGTCCAACACATTTACTATCAAACCTTGGGATCCCCCAGGGCTCTATCCTTGGGCCCCTTCTGTTCTCAATTTTTATCAACAGTGCAGCTGAGGTCCTGGAATCCTGCTCAGCTATCCTCTACGCTGATGACCTGATCATCTACACTAGTTCTTCTAGTATTGCCTGCATAAACACATCACTTACTTTAGACTTCAATAAGGTCTTAGACTGGCTACTAGACCGTAAGCTTGTACTAAATGAAAAGAAAATGAAAGCCATGCCACTAGGTTCTGCACCAAAGATTAAGCCCTGCTCTAGTTTGCTGGAGGTTCTTCACCCAGGAGGATTTCCACTTGAAAATGTTACTTCCTTCAAGTACCTTGGGATCCTCCTGGACCAGTCCCTGGATTTTAATCTTCACATTCAGTCCTTGTGCAAAGCTGTAAACTCAAAACTAGGAGTAGCTTACAAAACGAGCTATATGCTTACACCCTCGGCCAAATTAGTAATTGCCCAAGGTATTCTGCTCCCAACCCTTACTTATGGTGCCTCTATTCTTAACTCTGCTCATAAAACCTCCCTACTAAAATGGGACGTAACTAATAACAATATATGACGATTTGCCTCTTCGTCGCCTCGACTCAAACATCACTGCCTTCTTTATAAGGATCTGAATTGGTTCTCACCCTCTGCCAGTAGACTATACTACCTTGGATCACTAATGGACTCAATTATCTGGGAAAAAAACCCATCCCAGCTGGCGGCATTGCTGCTCCCTCAACCATCCTCCCATGGCCTGCGATCAGCTGACAAATCCTTGCTCTATGTTCCGAGATGTTGGATGACTAAAGTCACAGGGGCCTTCCAATTCTCTGCTCCCAGGCTATGGAATGCTCTTCCACTCAACCTCCGGCTGTCTCAGTCTCACTTTGGATTTAAAACTGAATATCGTCGTTATCTATCCTTAGCTGATGCTTGTACATGCTTTGACCCAACCTGAAGCTCCTGAGACTAAGCAGTAATGTCAACCCTGCTCTAATCCAGCTCCAAGACTGTCTCCTCTTCCCCTTCCCATATTTTCCTTCTCCTTGTAAATAACTTCTTGACTACTAGCTCGCTTCCTTCTCGAATCTTGTTGCTGACCATCCACTGTTGTTTTGCCAATTACCACCCCTGACCTTCCTTCTGTCAGTCTTTCTTGTTATGTTTGAACATTCCTCACATTTCTCTCTATATAACCTTACTATCATATTAACCCTTTCACTCCACAGGTTGGGTCCATGGTTTCTGCACTTAATTTATAGCTTACTGCCATTGTCTGTATAATGCTTGCTATTATGTTTTGTTGTTTCTACCCATTGTATTTTTTTACCACTGCTGTACTGTTCCTATATTTATATTATTGTACCCATGTTGCTGTTGTTCAACTGTTCTCCTTTTGTTGTACTCTCCCAGGTCATGCCTGAAAATAGTCATTTTATGGCTAGTGCACCAACCCAGTTAACAAAAACTAAATAAATAAAAAAATAATAAAACATAAAGTTTCTCACCTGCTCCATGGCAAAAAAAATTGACCTTGGCCTTGCACCTTCTGGGGTCTCAACTCTGTTACAACACCAAACCAACAAACGCTGCCTTCAGAGATCCACACTACAGCTATTGAAAGTCCTCCACTGTCACACTTCACAGGGACAACGCTCTTTTGCTTATCGAGCACCACTCTGGTTCAATGGTCTCTGCCCAGACAATTGGTATGTTTAAAACTAGGCTCTGGGACTATCTCACTACCAACAGCTCCTGTGACTGCCCAACTTAACCTTGTTTCTCCACTTCCCTGCCTACTCTAGTGGTCTCCCCTTCCCTCCTCACTGGATTCTACCCTCACATCTTGGTATACCCAATGCTGTACTTTTCACCCTATCCTCACCCTACCCGCATTCCTTCATCCCCCTTCCCATTTTCCCTCTCCCTATGACTCTGGCACTTCTTATCTCTTGTCTGTTTTCTCTGACAAATGCCGCTGACTGCCTTGCTTACAATGCTACCATTGAATTGTTTTAATCTGTAATCTGTTTGCAATGTCCACATTGTTGTAATGTCTGTCTTGATGTTCCCCATAATTTGTATTTCTCTGACGTGGAACCTTTCTAAAAGAGCCTTGGCTCAAAGGTATTTGTAATCCTAGACTTAATAAATAAATAAATAAGGTCCTTATCTAAGTATAGCTTTGGCAATGATGTTTGTGTCTCAAAAACCAAAATTTTAGTTTTTTTAAGATTGACTTTTAGTTCCAAAAGGTCACATTTGGTCTTCAGTTGATTTATCTTATACTGGAGGCTTACTGGTTAGAGTGAGAAAAGAATCAGATTGTTTGTATATGCCAGTATATAAATATTATCATTATTGATTTTTGGGGAATCCATTATTGAGGAAGTATTGAATTGAATTAATGAGTCAACATAAATACTAAAAAGTAGTGGAGCTAAGAGACATCCCTGTTTTACTCCTTTTGATGTTTTGAAGTACTCTTAGAGATTTCCATTATTATCATAGCTTATAGCAGTGGTGATGTTTTTGTGTAAAAGATACATCAGGATTAGTAAATTAAGCAGAAGTCCTTTTTCACATAATATGTTCCATAATTTTTCTCTAACCACTGAATTGAAAGCCACGGAAAAATCTACAAATAGGGCATAGAGCTTCATTTTTCCATATGATCTGTACTTTTCCAGAAGATGAACTAAAATTAATATATTATCAATAGTTGAAAAACCTTGTGAAATCCTGCTTGAAATTTTGATAAGGGAGAAACAAATTTTATCCAAAATCAAAGTTTCACCAGAAGTATTCTGGAGAATATTTTACAACAAGTATCTATTAAGGTGATCGGATGATAGTTGGAGGGAAGATGATAAGAATCTTTATTTTCTGAATGGAAATTATTATATTTTTGGTTCATCATGGGGGAACAAATACTTCCCTGAGACAGGTATTGAAAACATGTGTAAGTAAAAGGTCCCAATAATTCATATGATCCTTATATATTTCACCTGGTATGGTGTCAGGACCAGGAGCCTTATTGTTGATAAGTTGCATTATAGTCTGTTCCACATGACCTAAGATAATAACCAATGGGTGAAAGCTTAAGGCTGAAATCCAAAAAGGGATTGTATTATTATCAGTTGTTAAAGTTTTTTTATTAAATAGAATTTTATAATATGATACCCATGTTTCTTTAGGAATACATATGGGCAAAGAAGGGCAGTATAGCTTTACACCCTTTGTAGCCATCATGAAGAAAGACTTGGCATCTTTAGAGTTAATAACTTAATCCATAAGGTCCCACTGTTTTAGGGTAAATTCAGATTTTTTTGAGGCCAGGAATTTTTTTATTTATTTTTCATGCTTTCTTTTGCTGTATACATTTGTCATTTGAAGGATTTCTTTTCATATTCCTGATTATTTTCCCAACCTTGCATTTTTAACTTATACATTGTGCATTGAACCAGGTGTTGTGCTTGGTCCTGCTGTTACTTGTGGAATATATTTTTAACCTAATTTGCTGGTAGCACATCTTAATTGGTTAAGAATGTGCTGTGCATTGGTATTACCATATGTTAAAGAAAATATGGCAGGAAAAAGAGGAGAATATATTAACTCTGGAAACTTCTCCCTTGATTTATTGTTAAAAACTAATTTAGATTTACCAGTTAAAGCAATTGAAGCTAAAGTTTTAGTAGAATTATCAAGAAGTGACATATTACCAGTTGTACCAACAGAAAGTAGTATTGCTGTGTGATCACTTTCATAGAAACATAGAAACATAGATTTTGACTGCAGATAAGGACCGCTTGGCCCACCCAGTCTGCCCATTTCCATACCTAATGGATAAGCTGCAGATCCTAGTTAACCAGCAGCCAACTTCTTCCTATCCCCAACCCCTAGAATTGCCTTACGACTGTCCCATGCGTGCTTGAATTCCACCACTGTTTTTGACTCCACAACCTCCTCCAGAAAGCCGTTCCATGCATCCATAACCCTCTCTGTGAAAAAATACTTCCTTAAATTACTTCTGAGCTGCCCTCCTTCTATCTTCAAATTGTGCCCCCTTGTTCTTGCTCACCTCTTTTTTGAAAGATGCTATCTTCTTGGACTTTGTTGATTCCTTTGAGGTACTTGAAAGTTTCTATCATGTCCCCCCTCTCCCTCCTTTCCTCGAGGCTATACATATTAAGCTCCTTAAGTCTCTCTTCATATGTCTTCGGTACAGATCCACACCATTTTAGTTGCCCTTCTCTGGACAGCTTCCATCCTGTCTATGTCTTTTGGAGATTGGGTCTCCAGAACTGCGCGCAGTACTCCAGATGGGGTCTCACCAACTGTCTGTACAGAGGGATAATAACTTCCTGTTTTCTACTGGTGATGCCTCTCCCTATGCATCCCAGTATCCCCCCAGCCCTCCTTGCTGCCCTCTCACATTGCTTGCCCACCTTTAGGTCATCTGATATGACTACCCCCAGGTCCCTTTCCATTTTTGTTGTTGTTAGTATCTCACCCCCATTGTACTCTTCCCTGGGTTTTGTTTCCCAGGTGCATTACCTGCACTTCTTAGCATTGAATCTAAGCTGCCATACATTTGACCATTCCTCTAACCTTGCCAAGTCCCTTCTCATCCTTTCCACCCCACCTTGTGCATCAACTCTGTTTCAGATCTTTGTGTCATCTGCAAAGAGACATACTTTCTCTTCCAGTCCTCTGCAATGTCACTTATAAAGACATTGAGAGGACCGTCCTATACTGAACCTCACTGAACCCCACTAGTAACCCACCTTTCTTCAGAGTGGGCTCCATTTGCTATTACTCTCTGTGTCCTATTCTCCAGCCAATTCTTTACCCAGGCTGTCATCTTGGGACCCACTTCCAGGCTGGCTAACTTGTATGTTAATCTTTTGTGTGGGACTGTGTCAAATGCCTTGCTAAAGTCTGGGTAGGCCATGTCCACAGCCCCTCCCTGATCTACTACTTTGGTCACCCAGTCAAAGAAATCTATCAGATTTGTCTGGCATGACCTTCCCACTGTGAATCCATGCTGCCTTGGGTCCTGTGCCCCTCTGGCCTCTAGATACTCAACAATTCTTTCCTTCAGAAGTGATTCCATAATTTTCCCTACCACTGAGGTTAAACTAACAGGTCTGTAGTTTCCTGCTTCTGCCTTGCTCCCACTTTTGTGAAGGGGAATCACATCTGCCCTCCTCCAGTCCTCGGTACCACCCCATCCTCCCATGATTTGTTAAAGAAGGTAGTCAGTGGTGTCACTAGTTCTACCCTTAGTTCTTTTAGAATTCTGGGATGAATCCCATCAGGCCCCATTGCTTTGTCCACCTTCAGCTTTAAGAATTCTTTCAGAACCCTTTATTCTGTAAATGGGCTGGTATCAACTTCTGTATCCAGAGTGTTTCTATTGTTTGTTTTAGGTACCTCCCCCACTTCCTTTGTAAATACTGAGCAAAAATATTTGTTTAATACCTCTGCCTTTTCACAGTCACCCTCTGCCCACCCTCCTTCCCCTTTATTAAGCCTCACTAACCCTCCCTTGGTCTTCCTTCGCTCCCTGATGTACCTATAAAAGGTTTAATCCCCCTTCTTAACTGAGTTGGCTATCTTTTCCTCAGTTTGGGCCTTTGCTGTTCTGACTGCCTTCCCAGCTTCCTTTTGCTTTAACTGATACAGTTCTCTGTCCTGTTCCTTCTGTGATTCCTTGTACTTCCTGAATGCTTTCTTTTCTCTTGAACCTTCACTGCCACTTCCTTTGAGAACCATAGTGGTTTCTTACATCGTTCGTTTGTTTATTTGCTTCACACAAAGGCTTGTTACCTCTGTGATGGCAGTTTTTATTATTCCCCATTGTTCTTCCACCACTCCTTCCTGCCCATTTGCTAGTGCATTCCTTAGGCACTCACCCATTTTGGCAAAGTCAGCCCTCCTAAAGTCCAGTACTTTTGCCTTTGTATGGCTTGACTCTATTGCTGTGTTTATTGTGAACCATACTGTTCGATGGTCGCTAGTTCCCAGATGGCTACCCACTTCTACATCTGTGATCCTCTCTTCATCTCCATTTGAGAGAACCAGGTCTAAGATTGCTCCCTCTTGAGTGGGCTCCAATACTAGTTGTCTAAGGCATGCCCCCTGTAGGGCATCTAGAATAACCCCACTCTTCAAAGTGACTGCTGCAACTGCACTCCAGTTAACATCTGGCATATTCAGATCACCCATCAGCAATATCTCCCCTTTTTCTGCTATTCTAAGTATTCTTTCTATCATTTCCTTGTCCATTTCCTCCCCCTTAGAAGGGGGTCTGTATACAACCCCCGTGCAGATTGTGGTGCCATTGCCGGTCTCCAAATTTACTTACAGTGCTTTTTCTCCTCCCTGTTTTCCCTTTTGTTCTGTTGCTTTGATTCCTTCCCTTATGTGAAGAGCTACTCCTCCTCCTCTTTTACCCTCCCTGTCCCCTCCTGTAGATAGTGTATCCTAGTATGTTTACGTCCTAGTCATGGTTTTGTGTGTACCATGTTTCTGTGACTGCCACAATATCCAGATGTTCCTCCTCCATCAAGGCCACTAATTCAGGAAGCTTGTTACTCAGACTATGGGCATTGGTACTCATTACTCTTCATTTTTTGATGGCTTTACCTTCTTTTGCAGGATCCCCCACTGACCTTTCTACCTCGGTCTTTTCTCATTTAATACCCTGTTTTGTAGGAGAGGCTGGATTTTCCTGCTGCTTATCAGTGCCTCCCTTGACTAGTTTAAAAGCTTGCCAATGAAGCATTTAAACCGTTTGCTCAAAGACTTGTTCCTTCCTGGACAGATGCAGACCATCCTGCCAGTATAGGCTGGTGTCCTCCAGGTGGAACCCAGTCCCCAATGAAGCCAAACCCTGTGCTCCACACCATTCTTTCAACCATTCATTAAACTGCATGGTGCAAAGTACCTCGCCTCACTCATGCCATTGACAGGCAGCCCCTCAGAGAAGGATATTGTGTGTGCTACTTGTCTTAGGCCCCTCCCCAATTCTACAAAGTCCTTCTGCACTGCTCTAATCTAATGATAAGCCAAGTCATTTGTCCCTAGGTGGACAATGATGTCCAGCTCAGACTCCCATGCAGCTGTTCTTGTGATCCTGAGGATGCGCTTCCTGTCTCTCCAAGCCATGGCACCAGGCAGACACCTTACTTCAGTTTTCCCTGCTCCCCCCAGTTCTATCTCCCTAATAATTGAGTCCCCCACCAGGAGCTGCTTCCTTTCCTTGTGGTGTCCTCTGCCTCCTTCCTGTGGGCCTCCCTTGTGACAGTTGTCCTCAGCCTCCTTAGTCTCCTCTGCGGGTGCATCCATAGGGGAGCTATGCTCCCCCAGAATGGTGTATGGATTGTGGAGTGGAACAACTGACTGTGTATGCCTCTGTTCCACCATCCTCACCCTCCCTGAGCTCACTGTGGTCCAGCTGCTGTGCCTTTTTCACAACCTCTGAGGTAGTGGTGGTGGCTGTGGTGCTCCCTGGATGGGGAGATTCCCTTCCTACCATTCAGTGTGGCCTGGGGGAAGGTTCCCTTACTACTGGCCAGTGTGGCCTGAAGACGGGCAACTTCCTCCCTTGGGGCAGAGAGTTGTCTGCAAATAGGGCAGCATCTCAGCCTCCAGAAAGACTCTCGGAAGACTGCTGCCCCACAGCCATTACATTGCACTACTCCCCACATTTTTTTTGTGTGTGTGTGTGTGTGATTGGTTTGTTATATAGAAATATATATATTATACAATGTGTATGCTTATATTGTCAGTGCAGTGTGCTAGCGAAGATATGACAGTGATATGCACCTTGCACTCTTGAGGAAATGATGTCAGAACCCCAGGTATAAAGGAACTATTTCCAGGGGTGGGTGCGAAGGGGTTGGGCCTAAACAGTGCCCTCATAAAACTATCAGCTAAAAGCTCTGACCCACCACTGCGATGAGTGCCTTCCTGTCAGCAAGATGCCCTACACAACAATTTGACAGAGAAAATACCCTGCTAATCAAACAGAGATCCACACATCCAAGTCAAATGCAGGTAAACCTCCCCAGCCCCAAAACAGGCCTGGTGGCTTGTGCTCTGAAACCAGTCAGCTATGCTTTAAACTTTTTCTGCACTGAAAATCTTAAGAATTGTAACAAACAAATGTAAACCTAGATCCACCTCCCTCTGTTGCTTGAAAGACTGTCTTTTCTTGTTTCACACTGCAGGTTTTGCTATGACAACTCCTTAACCACAGTAACTTATTTAAAAATAATTTAACTATCACAAACTCCTACGTACCAGTAAATTATTTAAAAATAGTTTCTGTCCCAAAATCCTAGTAGTCAATCCAGCTAACCCCAAGGGACAACCAAAATGCAGTATTCAAACACTTGTGAAGTTACTTCCAAGATAAGCAGAGTTTGCATGCTCCTTTTTCAACTCCTCAGCCACCTGTAATTTATTTAAAAATAGTTTAACTGTCAGAAAATCCTAGTAGACAATCTAGTTACCTCCAATGGTCTACCCAAATGCAGTATTTAAATCCTTCTAAAGTTACTAACAAGATAAACAGAGTTTGCAAGCCCCTTCTTGGTTAAACACTAAATAAATATGTGAATAAAAAGCAATTACCAAGGGTAGTTAGTTTTACCTCCCACAGAATTAAGCAAAAGTGCACATTGTTGCAGATATCAAGTGCAATATAGAATTTCTCACACAGCTCACAGCTGAATAAAGAAGTAGCGTCCTTCCAGGTCAAGAAGATGTGCTTTGTGTCTCATAAATACTGTTAACTTTTTGAATCGATCGTCACTTTGAAAGGAACAAAGAAGAAATTCAATAACACTTTGCCCATTAGCCGAAAAGAATGCTACAAGGCTATAACATTTTCAGACTTGAAAGGTGGACAAAAAGGTGTGGGGGTGTGCAATATACATCAAAAACAACATCACCTGTCACACCGTCTCCACTACCCCCATGACTCTTCTGTGCAATTCCTACATATCAAACTACTCCTTGGGGCCCAAAATAAAGTGCTCACTGTAGTCTCAGTCTACATCCCACCAAAAGACCAAGGATTGGTCTCTGTGTGGTCCTGAACTTTGTGAGATCCCAACCTCCCAGATCTGAGATTCTCTTCCTTGGCGATTTTAATATCAACTGGCTTGCACCTGATGTAGGAACCCACACGGATGCTATCTCTTCGCTAACCTAATGCAGATGGTTGATTCTCCCACAAGGAAGAACTACAAGTCAGGTACCAGCACTCTCCTGGGCTGGGTTCTTGCTAGCCACCCAACCCATATCAACAACACCACTGTCCTTCCAGATTCCCTCAGTGACCATTCCCCTGTCATCTGCAACCGGTCAAATAGGTTTCGTAAGCCTCCTCCTAAAACCATTTCCAGCAGAGTCCTACCCCATGGCCAACTGACCCATCTCAAATTCTGTCTTAGTTGGCAAGACTGGTCTCCCATTTACAGTGCACTAGAGGTTGACTCACCCCTTGATTATTTCATCACCACATTCAACTCTGCCTGTGACTCCTACACCCCATAAAAAAGAGCAAAGTCAAGGCACTTTCCAATCCCTGGCTCATGGCTGAGCTGCTGGCTCAGTTAAAATCAAGGGACCACCTATGGGCAATAGCAAGGGCCACAGGTGCTCAAATGGACATTCAAAACTACAAACAGATTTTCAACAACTGCACAAAACAAGTACGACTGATGAAGAGTACCTACTACAAGGAAGCCCTCACCAACACATGGGGTGATGGGAGAGCTTTTTGTGACAATATTAGGGAAGTCACAGGGAAGCAGTCCAAATCCTCCCCAATCCTACTGATGGTTGACGGAGCCACCACCTTTGACCCGAAGGTCATTGCCAATACTGTCAATGCAGCCTTCACCAACCTTAGTGCTGTTCTCTCCCTGGATTTTTTCTCTGAAACTGATTCACCTGCTCCAAATTCCCTACCTACCACCTCAAATCATCTGCCATTCCACTTCAAAAAAGTCAAGGTGAATGATGTCCACCAATACATAACAAAGGCTATCTCCAAGTCCAAAGCCAGTGGTGGTTCACTGGACCTTAAATTGCTATCCCTCGCCCTTGAACAGGTGTTATGCCCACTTACCAGAATCTTCAACCTCTCCCTCAGCCTCAGTCAGTTCCCAAGCAAATGGAAATCTGCTATTGTCACTCCGGTCTTTAAAAGTGGCAACAAGTCCATACAGGGGAACTATCAGCTGATCTCTATATTACCCCCTCCAAGGTTCTTATGTGCATTGTTACTGACCAGCTTACAGACTACCTGGACAAATATAACATTCTATGTGCACAGCAGCACGGGTTCAGGCAAGGACACAGCACAACAACAGCCCTCCTGGAATTCACTGGAGTCCTTCACAACTTGTTGGACAAAGGCCATCTAACTGGAGCCGTACTCATCGACTTGACTAAGGCATTTGACACTGTTCACCATGGCCTGCTTACCAAACAGCTGCTGAATGCCGGGATCTCCCAGGACTCCACTGCATGGTTTAATAGCTATCTGGACCAGCGCTCACAAAGAGTAAAAATCTCAGGAGTACTCTCGGACTTCAGACCTTTTCACTCAGGCATTCCTCAGGGATCCATACTGGGCCCACTACTTTTCAGCCTTTTCATGAGCTCCCTTCCACTATCCTGCCCAGAACAAATTATCCTCTATGCTGATGATGCTGTGCTTCTCACCTCCCATAAGGACCCACAACCCTTACTTCACAACCTAAAGCTTGCTTTCTCTGCTGTTGAAAACTGGTTTGCAAAACATAAACTGGTTCTAAACCACAAAAAGACTAAATCTATGCTTTTCTGCAGCTCGCAAAACAAAGGCAGGCGATACCCCCTTGATATCAATACAAGCGCTGGTAATACCCTTGAACAACTGTCATCTTTTAAATACCTTGGAATCTCACATGACCCTTGCCTATCTTATGGGACTCACATTGATAGTGTTGCCAGAGTGTTAAACTCACGCACTGGAATTCTCTACTGAAATAGACAGCATCTCACCCAGGCAGTACTGTAGATTGCTATCCAGAACTCTGTGGTCTCCATCATAGACTACGGCCTCATAATCTATGGCTGTGCCTCTACTACCACCCTCAGGCACATAACGACCTCCCTAAACAAGGCCTGCCAACTGTTTACTGGATCCCACCGACTCACACATACATGTGAGCTTTACGCTCAAATGGGATGGCTTCAACTTGCTAACCGCATAAAATACCATACCTGCTTGATGGTGAAAAAACTACTTTGGGCCTTACTCCACCTAGTGTCCAAGCCGTCCTGCACCCAAACAGTAATCCTCATAACACCAGAGAATCTGAACATCAGTTTCTACAGGTCCCCTGAAGTCACACCACTCTGGGCCAAAGATCCTTTGCACACCATGCACCCAGCTGGATGAATGCCCTCTGCACTCACATCACCTCCACCTCCTCACTGGGCATATTCAAATCAAGCCTCCATCGTCATCTCATGGTCTCCAGCTCATGTGACTGCCACCCCTAACTTCCCCCTTCCCCATTGAGATCAACCAGCCCCTCTGATGTTCTTTGACAATGCCATGAACTGTTCTAGTGTCTTTTCAGCTGCCACCCCCCTATCCTCTCACCCTTCCTCCCTGATTTCTTCTAGGTTTCTGAAATTATTCCTTTTATGTGTTATTTATGTATCCTATTTACTATGGTGATGTACCTGAACTGATGAATATTGTTGTATGCTCTCTTTAATGTTGTATACCCTTGTTTAACATGTTTAACATGTAAGTACTCTCCTGACATGGAACCTTTGTAAAAGAGCCTTGGTTCAAAGGTAATTGTAATCCTAGATCTAAATAAACAAATAAACAAAATGTACATGCTTCCTTTTGGTCACCATTCACCCTGCCATTAAGTATCAATAAATTATTATTTGAGATAAACTCTTGAAAATGCTTTCCCACATCATTCAGTACATTGTCAGAAGAATTCCTAATATCTGAGTTCCCTAAATAAATTTGATCCTGCAAAATTGGTGGGCTATCAAACTGTGCAATTCTTGAGTTAAAGTCTTCTGCCAACAGTACAGTCTTAACATGAAATTTAAGTGACATACTTTCTATTTCTAATACCATTTTGAACCAAATATCATATTGTAAGATAGTATGAAATTTTGGGGGGATACAGACATTGGCCATCAGGTATACTAAAGAACCCCATCATATTACAATGGGAAGGAATTCCTGAGTTGGTGCCAGATGATCAAGGACCTTCAGTCTTTTCCTAATTTTAACCAAATAAGTGAGACCCACCTTTGGTCTGCCATGATGATTAACTTTAGTGCCAGTTATATAATAAGATTTATAGCGATTTATATAAAACTGTTCAATGGCTCAAATTTCTTGAAACACTAGGACCTCATAATTCTGAACAAATTTGATCCATTCTGGATCTGCTAATTTGTTCCCCAAGCCAGTAGTATTCCAAATAAGCATGTTGGCATCCTCTGTCAGGGAAGAGGGGGATTATGATCAGGGCCCCAGCTATCTGAAGGAATTGAAAGGTGTGATAGTTACATAATTTGTTCACTCTCCATAGTATGCATGCTCAGCTGCTCCAGTTCTCAGAATGAAATCAAATCTATAGTAGCAGCATTGAGATTATGGCTGTTTTTTGAAATAGTTCCAATGATTGAATGAAACAATCTATTTGAGACCCATAGTCCCTGTGTGGACCCCTCTCCACAGTTCCCAAGTCAGGGGGGGGGAATTTCTAAATTAAGAGTAGTAGCTAGTATCACCCCTATATATTGTATGATGCCAAAATACTTTCATTTTCTCCATCAAGGCAGTCAATCCCAAAAATGGACCGTACGGTATATTAAACTATTTCCAAGTTTCAAATTTCCAATTAAGATGTGCTAAAGTGGAGGAGAAAGTGTCAAAAGAAAGTAATTTACTAACTTTTTCCCTTCAAGGTATATTTCCAAATTGTAAGCCATGTTACCGGAGAGGAAATAATAGGACCTAAAGAGTTTAAAAGCTATTGTTTAGCACAGATGTTTTTAGCTATATCCATACTGGAAATGAGTGCATATACAAGTGAACTGGGTTTAACCGTTCTCTGTGGATAAAAATAATGGAACCTGCAGCCAAGGGGAGTTCTAGTTCAGCTCTGAAAAGATGAGTTATTAATTCCATTAAAGTCTCTTGTGTCTCATAAGATTTGGTGAACATTTTCTGTATTTTAAAAACTACTTCTTTACTATTAGTTATTAATTGATTCAGATATTGAGGGGAGAGGGTAATCTAAGAGTCAATAACCATCAGGATGTTTGATGAGTTGTTGGAGACTGTAGGTTCTGTTATAGTTACGGGGGTTTATTAGCAGTTCCAGACCTTCTGGTAATCATTTGCTCTGCTATAACTGGGATATTAAAGTCCATTTCTTTTTCTTTTTGAGAGATAGGTTACTTTCTTCTTTTCCATGGCCATTTCCAATGTTCTAGTGGTCCATGTCCGAGAGTTTGAAGGGGGAGAGAATGGGAAACCCCATCTTTGTATTAACAGCCAAAGGTAGGTTAAGGTTATTATTAATACTCTTACATTTTCTACTTTATTTTTTCTTTTGATAATTCTTTATTTTTTCAGAGGAGTCTGATTTTTCTTCCCTTTAGATATAGGAGAGTTAGGAATAGTTATAGTGGGAAAAGAAAGATTCCCAGGTTTGTTTCTTTCTAGTTAATCCTTTTCCATGTTTTCTATTCTCTATTCTAGCCCAGTGAACTTTCTAAGAATAGTGAGGTTAAATCCTGTATTCAATGTTTGATGTCATTATAGGCCTCTAGTAAAAAAAAAATATTTGACATAATGGGGTGTGGTAGAGCTTTGGTGGTATACTTAGATATAGCACCAGGACACTGGGCTAAGAATTCAGGTTTAAATTTAATTTTTTTCAGCTGCCCTGTCAAGCTTTTCAAATACTTTATTTGGAGTCCCAGGTAAAATATCAGAGTCCTCTAACAGAGTGTACCATTCATGTCTCTGGTTAAGTCCAGGGGGACTAAACAGATCCAGCCTTGACGGATATAATGAAATTTCAGCTCCTTGGGTATGAAGCTCTCTAGCATTCATGGTGGAAGGGCTCAGGGGCTTGTTTAGTGTGACCACAATTTCCCGCTCTACAGTGTTGGTAACTTCAGTTATCGCCTCATGACATAAAAGTGATTATTTTTTAGGTAAATAAAATAATGTTATTTTGCCTTGCTTATCCTGATCAGGTCTGACTTAAGGTATTATTATCTGTACTGATGCTAGTTTAAGTGTTGTCTGGGTCTGATCCTCTTTTTTTCCCCCTGCTCTCTACTTCCTGTGGCTCTAAATGAGAATACTTAGTTAACTTCACTGCCCCCCCTTTTCAAGCAGGAGAATGGAGATTAGGAAGAAAGAAGGGAGTAATTGTACTATTAATTAAAGGAAAACTACACCCAAAACTTGAAAAAATATATGCTGTGCAGAGTGTTTTAATTTGTATGTGAAGTTCTAGTGTTTCCTTCCCTCTGACTTGTATTAGGAGTTTTTCCTAAATTAGCCTGCTAGCTTTAGGGTAGTTTTACGACCCCTGGAGATCTCCATATCAAATAGGTTTATTGCATTTCTTTGTCCTACAATGCACCTTGTTTCATGTAATGGTGATGTAGCAGAGCCCATAAATCCAGCAGAAAGTATTGCATTACAATCAGTTCACAACAATAGAGATGGTTACATTTTAAAATCTGTAGAATTCAGCTTGGTGACCACCCTCATCCTAAAGGTTTTACTGTCCTGAAAAACTTTGCTGCTGGTAATTTTTGTGCAGCTTGTAAAGCTTCCAAGATATTTAGTTTGTTTGGCATGTGTGTGCTGAATGTTGGGTCTCTCTTCATCACAGTCACATGAGACAAGATGCACTGTGGGAACAAGAAATACAGTTACACTATCAGGTATGAAGATCCCCAGGGGTTGTAAAACTAGCATAAAGCTAGCAAGCTAATTTGGGAAAAACTCCTAATACCAGTCAGAGGGAAGAAAACACTAGAACTTCACATACAAATTAAAACACTCTGCACAACATATACTTTTTCAAGTTTTGAGTATAGTTTTCCTTTAAATGAGAGCCATCCCTTTTATCTTCAGAAACTTCCTCTTTTATGTATTGTGATATCTTAACTGGTTTGTCTAAAGTGTTGGGGTAAAAGAGGTAATTGTTCACTCCTATGAGAGCACACACCCATTCTTTACTTTATTATTTTTCCTGTTAGCCTTGTTGGCCAAATCAGTACTACTACCTATTTTTTTAACAAGCTCCTTACTGCCACTGCTATACATGGTTAGAGGAAAGACAGCCAAATTTAGAACTTTTAAGCACAGGGAGACTTAAAAAAAAGCATTTGTCAATGCTGAATGTTTGCTTGCTGGTATTAGCATTGGGAATGCAGGAGTTAGACAGATGCAGAGTAGGAATGGCAGTGAAGTATTGAACTTCATGCCAACCCCACCTCCACCCTGCAGAGAGGGACAGGCACTGGGGTATGCATTTGGGTTGTCACCCATAACGTTCATGCCATTACACCTCAGCCTATTCTGCAGACACCGAGAAGTGTTGTGGTGTACCTTGTGGTGTTTGGCTTTATGGTCACCCCATTCTAGAAGGACATATGCTGAAATGGGTGCAGTATAGGAGAATGGAGTGAACTATGGGGCCGAAGACTCCAAGGCACACCTCGATGCCTGTCACTGGCTGCAGGGTGGGAGGTGGGGGTGGAATGGCATGAGCATTACAGTCAGTAATCCAAAGGCACACCCCGATGCCTGTCAGTCTGTACAGGGTGGGACATTATGGTTAGAAACCCTAATGCCCCGGGCGTTTGTTGGTATTTGCACTACAAATTTTCAACATAGCCTTTTTGTGACCCACACCTCATGAAAACATTTGGGACTTCTTCTCATAAACAGTGGTAGTGTGATTTTGTTAATGTGTCCCGAACTTTGAGTTCCCACAGCGACCGTGCTGTTCTGTGCCAGATGTATGAAAACACAGATTGGGCAGCATGTGAAGAATGACAGCTGTACCACTTATAGGGAGGTGTGAAGAGATGGCTATGTTGAAAATCTGTAGTGAAAATAATAAAAATGCTTGAACTTCTGAGCATACATGGAAACTGCACAATACAAGCGTATAACACAGCCATTTAGCGGAATTATTTCATCAAATTTTCAAGATAGTCATTTTGTGACCTCTGCTCATGAATGCTGTCACTGTGATTTTCTTAATCTGTCCTGGGCATTAGCGACAGTGCTATTCTGTGCCAGATGTGTAAATTCATATTTTGGGCTGGATATGAAAAGTTATAGCTGTACTGTTCATAAGGAGGTGTGAAAAAATGCCAATGTTGACAATCTGGAGTGAAAATATTACAAATGCACAAAATGATGAGGGTGTGTGGAAACTGCGCAATGTACACTCATAACACAGTCATTTCATGGACTTTCATCACCCAATCTTCAACACAGGCATTTTAGGACCTCTGCTCATGAACAGTGTCACTGTGATTTTTGTAATGTGTACCGAATACTGATTTCCCACAGCGACCGAGCTATTCTATGCAGTAAGTGCTAAAACACATTTTGGCCAGGATGTGAAAAATGACAGCTATAATGTTCATAAGGAGGTCTGAAAAAAATGCCAATGTTGAAAATCTGGAGTGAAAATATTACAAATTCGTGAAGTTATGAGAGAGCGTGGAAACTGTGTAATGCACACTTGTAAAACAGTCATTTTTTTGGATTTTTTCACCAAATTTGCAGCATAGGCTTTTTGAGAGCCCACCACATGAACAGTGGCACTGTCATTTTGTTACCTGGTCCTGAAAGGTGATTCCACACAGTGACCATGAAATCTCCTTTCGGGACTGAATAATGCCATGACAGTGACTGTATTGATGAGGAGGGGTCGTAATAACCCTACGTTGAAAATTTGGTGGCAAAAATCCATAAAATGGCTGAGCTATCCACATAAGTTGAAAAAACCCTATTTATGTAATTATACAGCTTGCCGGCATTTCTTCAGTTCACGGTCAGCTTTGAAGAGTGCAGACATGTTCCCTATCCACCGAAGATCATCACTCCGGGCTCCGGAGGTAAGTATGGGGTGAGGAGGGTGTGGGGAGGTGGAGTGCACACAGGATGGGTGCAGGGTGTGGGAAGGGGCATGACAGACTGCAAGGGACCATTTTCTTTATTTCAGGGACAAAAATAATAAAAAGGACATCGCGGGAAGGTGTTTTTTTCAGACTTCATTTGTGCATACTGGGGTGGGCCCCCAGTGTGCAGTCTCATTTTGGGAAACGGAGGACTTAAGCCAATGGAAATTGGGCCCCCATCGGCAAATAAAGACTGTTTGGTGGGGCATGATGCTGAGGGGAATTGGGCATCCGCTCGGCAGACAACAAATGGGGGGGACATTATGCCGATAGGGAATGGGCTCCCCCATCGGCAAATGAATTGGGTCATTGGCATGCTGACAGGGAGATTGGGCACACCCCCATCAGCTTGCATGGGACTGTGAGGCAGCAGCATAGCCACTGCCATGTTCACAGAAATGTTACACCAGGCAAGGTACCGTCCTGTAATGACGGGTCACTCAATCATTGCAGCAGAATTGCTAACACTTCAATGACAAGGCAGCCCCTTATTGCAGTAGTCAAATCATTTCAAGTTGGTGGCACTTCTGCAGAACCAGTGCCATCAGGACACTGAGCCTGCGTTGGGTGCACACTGCCAAGCCCACAAATGCAGTGCTGGCATTGGCCACCACATTACCACACCTCCACAACCCACTTCTCTCTTAAGTTGCCATATAATGTGTCTTGCACATACATGCAAGCAAACATAAAAAGCAGTATAGACTTGAGTGTTCTCAGAAAGTTATTTGTATAGAGTTACATGAATTTTCATAAAATTGCATTCATTTACTCAGTGGATTATTCTGATTCCTGGATTCCAGGATTAAGTGATTCCACTTTGTGATCTAATATATCTTAAAATATAAATAAAATAAAAAAAGAACCCAAAGAAATAAACCTGTAATCAGAAGCCCAAGTCCAGTTTGAATCAATTCAGTTCATATGCACACTATAGATGGTCCCAGGGTTAAAGGAAAAGCAAAATAGATCTCATCAAGTTGTGCAAGTTCAATAAAATGCAAAGACCTTTCATAAAATCCTTCTGAACCGATTGCAAAGGTTCAGAAATGTCAGTGTTTTCTGTGCCAGACTGACGTACTGAAAGATTTTGCAATTCTTGCCGACTTGTTCTTATGCTGCATAAAAATGTTTTGGCAAAATGTAAAAAATGTCCCTAGGGTTACAGTCGCATTATTTGCTTCTAGAGACACACTAAAATAAAACAAAGTAACTAATTAATTCAATCTAAGAGCAAAGTACTGACTGCAAAACTACAACAATATGGAGTTTCAGACTACACTAATAAAGCCAAAATGAAAAGGTAACTACTGAGAGCTAAAAACTGAGGAGAAAGGGCTAAAAAAGGTTAAAAGAGGGTAGAGATAACTTTTTACTTTCAACTCTTATATATTTCTTAAGGTTTTAGCTAGTTTTATTTTACTTATTTACTCTTGGATATTTTTGCTGTATAGCGCAAGATTTCAGCAATAGTTGTTCTTAACTCAGCCCATATGGCTTACTCATACCTCCCTTTTACCAAAGGCAGATTAAAGCAGGTACTTAAATTTGCACTGAAAAGATGCGTCTCTGTTCCTGTGCTAGATAAATCCAAGTATCAGGGTAGCAGATATCAAATACTCATTTCCAAGGGCAATACCCCTCTGTTAGCTTTTGAAATAAGTGAAGGAATGGACAACCACTGCACCAAATAAACAAGCAACTGCCGCTGTTCAGATCAAGAAATTTCAGCATCTCCAGATCATCTCCAGACCAGCTTATTTAGGTTGAATGCTGCGTACGGCATGGAGTGAACTTCAAAAATGCATGGCACTAGAGCGAGTATGGGGAATAGAGAAAGAACTGGAGTCTTTGGAAAGAAGGTGATAGGAGGAAACAGCTGAGGGGGAGAATAAAGATGATAGGCGGGGGGAGGCGAACCAGTATTTTCCAATGAAGGAGGAACAGTAGGAAAGACAATGCAAGGGTAAGGGGGTGATAACACAACTGGAATAAATGGAGCAGTGATGCATGTCATGAGGAGAGTTAGTAGCAAAACTGAAACCATATTAGAAGAGGGAAAGGAAGGTGGAAGAGTCAAGGAAGTTGATTAGTCTGGAATGGAGTAGTGACTCCTGCAGTTTGGCTAGGGAGGGTAGGAAAGAAATAGGCTTATAGTTGCCGGGGGATGATGGATCACCCCCTTTGTGGAGGAGGAATACCCTAGCAGTTTTCCAGAAAATGAGGGACAATAAAGAGGGAGAAAGGAAGGCTTAGAAGATGGGTGAGTGGGAGGAGAATGGCAGGGGGAAAATGTGGAGGAGTTTGGGGGGTCTAAGCTGTCAGGGCTATATTTGTAAGGGTTAAGAGATTTGAGGACGAGGAAGACTTCCTGAGGAAAAATGGGAAGGAAGTAAAAACCAGCTAAGGAGGAGTGTTGCGGGTGGAGGGAGCAGTAGAGGACTGAGAGAGAGCTGCACAAGTTGTGAAGTATTTGTTGAAGAGGGAGGCAACAGCAAAATGGTTGGCGATCAATGAACCATCAGCTGGGAGAGCTGGTTGGGGTGGTTGGTTGAAGAGGGAATGAACTATTTTTCAGAAGTTGGAGTGGGAGATTAGTTTGAATTAAATGTTGGAGTTGTCACACAAAGAGCCCTGCCTTGCCATCTTGTTGCGTGATAAGGCTGGTAAAATAAGATGTATCAACAGCAGTAACTGTAATAACAATGAGCATGACTGCAGAAGTAGAATAAGCACTAACCTGTAACAGGGAGGCAAGGGTGTAGGCAGGCATACTCACGGTACATATTTGTGTACAGTTTTGTTGAGTGCCTGTCACAAACCATATGCCTTTCTGTTAACATTTTCATTCAAATCTGTAATATTTAGGTTAGTGTAGGCCACTGAGGAGTGTCTCTGTTTAAACATCTGTTGTTTAGGAGACAGATACATGTATAACTTCTTTAGAGATTAGAGGAATCATCTGACAACAATCTGACTTGTTTGAAAGAGGGTACCATTTGGAGAGGATGTGTACATTTTTTTATGGGTGGGGTGTAACTGTTGGAGACTGTGTACAAAACAGAAATTTCGGGCTACACCACTGCAGGGAGGCACCACACCATGTTCAGAAATATAAAATGGTCAGCCTGCATTCCTGTAATCCAATAAACAAACATGTTTTTACATTAGCAGATAAATCTGGATAGGATAAGGTAAGGCTTTTTGCGTGACAACTCCTGAAGTTAGACAGTCCTTCTGGCTGAGCACATTGCAATTAAAAATCCCACCTTGTAAGACAGATTGTCCAGCAGCTCTGCCAAAAGGAGCTCGAAGGGTACTTTACAAAGTGCATTCAAAACCAGATTCAAATCTCACAGGGGTACCAGGGATCTAAACAGCAGTCTACTTCTGCTAACTGCTTTCAGAAATTGGATGATCTCCCAGTTTGTCACCAGGGATGAGCCCATGGAGGTTCACAGGGCTGCTGCTAGCACCAACGCCTGACCATTCAGGGTAGTTAACACAAGCTCTTTGTCCACTCCACCTGCACAAAATCTAAAATCTGCAGAACCATAGCTTTAGAAAGCCTAATACCTCTCTCTCTTTGGCCCAAGCTGAGACCTTCCTGGCAGCAATCAGGGTGTTCACCTCTTTTCTGGAAAACCCTGTTTTAACAATCTCCTCCTGTCAGGAGCCAGGCTACCAGCTGCATCAACTCTGGATTTGTATGTAGAATGGGTTCTTAAAGAGACGATCTCCTCAGAAAGGGAGTCAGAATGGTGCATGCTGAGCTGGAATCACCAGGTCAGAGAATCACAGCCTTCTTGGCTACTCTGGCACTATTAGAAGAAGAGTTTCCTTTGAGTGCCCTATTTGGCAAATGACAATGGGGAGGAACAGCAGAGGGGGGAACAAATATGATCTGAAGAAATCCAACATATGAGACATAACATCCACTACTTCTGTCTGTGGACACTAGTACCAACTGAAGAACCTCAGTACCCTTAGCAATTGGTCTGGAGGTGACTAGGTTGATCTGAGGATGGCAGAACCTTCTTCACAGAAGTTTGAACACCTCCGGATTCAACATCCATTCCCCTGGATGAACAGTGTCTCAGCTCAGCCAGGCATCCTGGATGTTAGGATGATAGCTGGATGGCTAGTGTCAGTGGCTCAGTAGGTAGCACACTCACCTCTGAGGCCGGAAGATCAGAGGGCTGTAGGTTCAGTTCCCACATCTGGCACTTGGGTTCATATCCCAGTACTGACACTGTAGTGCAGCATGAGAGGGGTGCTGCACTTTTGAGGTGCCGTATTTCGGATGAGACGTTAAACCGAGGTCCCATCTGCCTGGATTGGTGGTAGTTCAGGTGGATGTTAAAGATCCCATGGCACTTATCAAAAAGAGTAGGGGAATTTCCCCAGTGTCCTGGCCAAATTTCCCTCATTCACTAAAAATACCACCAACAGTGTAATTTGGTTCAAGGTAAGTTGGCATTCATCTGTATCCCCCCCCCCAGGTCGTGCCTGAAAATAGGCAGGATTTTACTAGTGCACTTACCCAGTCAACAAAAACTAAATAAATAAATAAAATGTTCAGTTCTTGTGCCAGATAAACTGCTGAAAAATATAAAAGATTCTCCTCTGGCCACAACAACACTTCAGTTGCTTCTGTTAGCATCTCCTTGCTTTTTGTGTCTCCTTAATTATTTATGTATGCTACTGTAGTGGCACTGTCTGATCTTACTTTTATGGCTTTTGATTAAACCAGATGGTGAAACCAAGAGCAAGTGATACTGCCCTCATCTCCAGTACATTTATCTATAACTGTTGCTCCTGCAGAGTCCAAATACCCTGTACCACATCCAAGTCCAGGAATGCACACAGTCCAGCAGGCTAACATCAGTTGTCAAGATCAGTTCTGGCAAGGTTTCTAAGTGTGATCCCTTACTTAAGTTACATATGAAAATATGAAATTGCCAGCAGATAAAGGTCCTAAGGTCTATCAAGTCTTCTGTATTGTGCAGCTAATAGTCCTTAAACAGCAGCTGCCCCTTCCCCTTCCCTTCCCGTGACCCTCCCCTTACACTGTCCCATCCCCTTTTGAAGCAGCCTGCTGTTCTACAGCATACCGCTTCCTTTGGCAATGTATTCCACCCAAACACCACCCTCTCCATAAAGAAGTGTCTCCTCATTTCCCTCCTGAATCTACCCCTTCTAATCTCAGACCATACCCTTGAGTGTCCACCCCTTAATTTAAAAAGCCCCTCCATGCTCATCTTCTTTATTCCTTTCAAGTACTTGAAGGTTTCAGTCATGTCCCCTCATCCCGCCTCTCCTCCAGGGAGTACATGTTCATCTTCCTCTGCCTGCTCTCGTATCGTATGTCCCCTAGCCCCTGAATCACCTTTATTGCCCTTCACTGCATCCCCTCCAGTAACTTTATGTCCTTCTTCAGGTACAGTCACCAGTACTGCACACAGTACTACAGGTACGGTCTAAACAGTGACCTACATAGTGGTAGAATCACCTCCTCCATGCTGGAGGATATGTCCCTGCAATACAATCTAGCATCATGTTGGCCTTTCTACACTGTGCTGAGTTATTAAATGTGCCTGTTATGATCAACCCCAGATACCTCTCCTCTTCTGTCTTGGCTAGTTGAATCCCCCTAGATGATAACATTTTTTTTGTGCTGAAATGTAGCACTTTGCACTTTTTTGGCATTGAACCACAGCTGCCAAGTGTCTGACCAGGTCTCTGATTTTGACAGATCATCCTGCAGTCCCTGTCACCTTTCTAAGTCATCCACTACTGCTCCCATCTTGGTATTATCTGCAAACAGACTGATCTTGCTCTTGACGCCTGTTGAGATGTCCACTATAAACACAGCAAACAACACCAGCCCCAATACAGAGCCCTGTGGTACCCCACTTGTCACCTCCCTTGGAAATGAGAGGTTCTCTGGACTCTTCCACCAAGTCATTGACTGTCTGACTGATTATGGAAGTGCAATCTGGGCTTGGTAGTCTTCCAATGCCAGATTTTAGGATGCTACCACTCTGTTACGAAGAGGCCACATATGCAAGTATGACCATGGTACAGGTTCTATCATTGCCATCATCAGTCCCAGAATCCATAACAGTCTGTGAACAGAAGCTGATGCCCAGCTTCTCAGCCACTGAATTTCTCATCAGATCCCCTTTCTGGCTGATGAGAGAAAGACTTTCCCCTCATCCAACCTGAGTACAGTGGCCAAGAGCTTTAGACTCTGTGACAGAATGAGATAAATGTTATCTTGGTTGACAACCCAACTGTGTGTCTGCAGCACCTCCAGGGTCCTTGACACTGATCTCCTCACCATCAGAGCAAACAACACTTGGATGAGTAAGTCATTTAGGTAGAGATAGATGTGGTGTCCCTCCTGTCTCAGTTGTTCCAATAAAATTATAAGCATCTTCAAGAACACCCTGGTTGCTGTTGTCACCCCAAAGGAGAGTGTTTGGCACTTGAAGTTCTGTCCCTGAATTGCCAAACTGACTATCAAATGGGTATGTGGAGATATGCAGTCCACAGGTCTGTGGTGATAGATAGTCTACTAGCTTGACAGACCTTATGATTGACTGCAGGCATTCCCTCTAGAAGGTTGTGTGGTGTACACACTTGTTTATGTGCTTCAGATCCAGAACTGGACAGAAACCCCCTGATTTCTTGGGAGAGCACCATAACAATTGCCCCCCATCTGTCATAGGCTAGACACCCCGCATGGCTGATGCAATATGATAAGTGGAGTGTGCTGAGATGCATAAATTGTCCACTGTGGCATAGCCTAGAAAAGTCAGAGTCATGGATACCAGCCGTAAAATGTTCGTCCACTCAAAGCCTGGGGAAACAAAACTACCCAGAACCATAATCCAGGAATTTAAGGCTCTAGGAATAATAAAAGATGCATAGGAGGTACAACGGTTTACTTCATTTGAAGTAAAAGCTCTTCTGCATGTGGCGTCCTCTCACTTATCATGTGTATTGGGTTAAGGCCACAGACTCTTCAACAGGTATGGCAGTCTACTTGATAGAATTATGCATGGCTTTATCTGCCAAGGGAGAGGTTTCCCACTTTTGAGAGCTCTGCACCATAAAAGGATAGCATCTCACTGAAGCCATACGCAGATGCTAGCGCTTATCTGCTCCTGTACAGTCCTGTTCGATAATCTGGTCACAGTGTGCAAGGTCTGGAAAACACTTAGGTGTGGAGGATGATGCAGACAAGATCAGATTTGTGTCAAGGGATTTCATGATGTGCACTTCTTTCAACTGCAGTGCCCTACAAGCTTCTGTTATAAGGTACAGCAGAGATGTTGTATCAAACAGAGGAGGGATTGGAATTTTTTTCCTAGGCTCTGTTCACTCATCCTCCACCTCCTCCTCCTCTTCAGAAGGATCCTCCTCTTCATCAAAAAGCACAGTTGGGTCAGTATTTTCCCCATGGCCCTCTGTATTATCATCTTGACCCTTCATATAATCAATGTCAGGGGCCTCTGCGTATCTGGATGAGCAGCATTGCCCTACTCTGGCATACCTGGAAGTGCCTGTATGGCCTCTTGACCTGACAGGCACAATTTGATGGGTGTGTTGGTTGGAATGTCCTTTGTGACATCAGAACTCATCAGCTCATGTATAAGCATTAGAAAGGATTTGCACAATTCAACTTCTCCACTGCCAGACAGTACCCCAGAAGCATGCCCCTCAGCAACAAAATTTAGTCAATTGTATTCATTCATTCATTCAAAGCTTATTTGATTGACAAGGTTTGTGTTAAATTCTTTAATAGGTCATGCAGAAACAAACCATAAATTACGAATAAAAATTCACACAGGAAGAAAACAGTAAGTAAAATTCTAAAAGTTAATAAATACATGTGACTATCAAGACAGCCTGGGGGAATACTGTTACTAAAATACATGATGTCAAATTACTATTTGGTGTCTTTATTCAAAATATGTAGTTTTTTTTTCTGGGAGATTATCATGAGTAAAGAGACCACATGATCCAATTTTTCTTTAGACACTGATTTAAATAAGAATGTGGTGATGCTCTGAGGCTCCAAATCCAATGATGCCAAAATATTACCTAAAAACATGACTCTGTATTTTGTATATAGCCGGCTTAGAATTACCAGGTGTTTTCAAATCATCTGTCCCTGACCCACATTTACATGAATCGTTAGTGTTGTGTGTTTTATAAATCTTCCTTAATCGTTGACTGTCAAAATATTTGAATCTGTATCTAGTAAATATTTTTCTCTTCTGAGGATCTATTAAGATATTTAAATAAAGTTAAAATACAAAGAAATATTTGTTTTTTTGATAGCTAATTACTTATTTTGTATTGGGGCCCAAGACACAGTTCTCTCTGTTTGAATATATCCCTAATTCTTGTTTTTATATGAGAGAACACTTCTACCAATGGGCCCAGATATTCAAACTGTGCCAGGCTGTGGCACAAGCCTGGGCGCAGCTCAACTTTGTTACGCACGGGTGTGGCCCGGGTGATATTCAACAGAGCTGTGCTATGGAGCAGCAGCTTTAAATATCGCACCCTGGCCACCCCCACTGTGCATGGCACAGTGGCGCTGTGCCAGCGCAAATGGCCAGAGTGGAGCATGGAGATGCAGTGGTGCTAGTGCCATTGCGCCATGCACAGCACCTGCGGTATTCAAACGGGGACATGCAAATGGGGCCATAATTTATGCAAGGCACACAGGGGGCCATTTGCATCTCATTATGGCCCCATTTGCATGCCATTAGCATGCAGGTGCGCCGATCCCCGATGACTTGCACCTGGCGCCCTGCCAGGCAAAAGTCGTCGGGGACCAAAGCCTGCAGCCCGTTCATGGAATTCCTGAAGAGAAAGAAAAAACATCAATATCCTGGTGGTCCAGTGGACCTCTATGTGCCGATTGTAGGCATCTATAATCACACCCCAAGTCCAATATCCCTGGTGGTCTAGTGTACCCCCACCACCTGCTCACTGAGCCCCACCACCCTGATCCCCCCATCAGCCAGCGGCGGCAGCACCACCCACCTGCCGCCCACCAACTGACAGCTCAGTAGGGCTGCACCCGGTGGATTCAGCATGGACCAGTGGTGCAGCCCAGCACCAGACTACTCAGTCCAGATATGGATAGATTCATTTCACGCCTGGATCAAAATCGCTCATGACAGCTACACCCGATGGACCATGCTGGCAGACCAATGCAGCCCTGCGAGCTGTCGTGGCGGCGGCAGGTGGGTGAACGAAATGCCGGTGACAGGGGAGTGGGTGGTGAGGCTCAATGAAGCGGCAGGAGTAGAGGTACACTGAACCTGAAGGTAATTATAGATGCGAGAGCACGCCAAGAGGCACTGAACCACAGAAACAACGACAGAGGTGTGATTGCAGAGTGCCCCCCATGGGGGCATGGGGGTGCCACCAGGTGCGGCCAGGAACTCTGGTGGCCACACACAGGTGACAGCTGCTGTGCTGCACTCTGCAATGCGGCAGCTCACCTGTGGGTGGCCATCACTTGTTCCCTTTTTTTGGAGTGTAACTTTGTGCAGGCACAGGTAGGGGTTGCGCATGCATGACTCTGCACATCCGGGCTGAATATCAGGTTGTGCAGGTTGTGCATGGGTGCCCCCACCTGTGCCTCATTCTGATGTGCTCTGGTCGCATTGGGATTTATCGCGCACTTTTCCCTTTTGAATATCATCAAGGATTGGCAGTGCATGGTGCAACACCGTTGCACCATGCGCAACCCTTTTGAATATCTGGGCCATGGTCTCCTAAATATGTCAGCTACACAGTATAGTACGCTATAAGGTTTTAAAATTAATTCCAGAGCTGATATACTTGTTGTTGTTTTGTAGGGTTCTATACCTGCTGGCAGTAATACAACCAGAAGCCTGAGATATCACAATAAAGTTTGTTCCAGATTATACATAATACAGCATGTGTGCTGGGAGTTAGACAATCTCAGTTGCATCATGATACAAAACCAAACTCACAGAAACAAAAAGAAAACACAGTCTTATACTGTTAAGCAAAGCCTGTTACTAGGTTACAGAACCTTTCAAGAGGATAGATAGCAAATTCATTGTTTCTACTGGTGCACAGTAGTGGACAATTGCACATGAGTAAATAGTGATAAGCATTGTGCTGACCTCAGTAATGTTAGAACAACAAAACAGTCATATAATAATGCTAACTATGGCAGTGTACCTAATGGCAGTATACTTAATGGCAACAGGTGGCACTCTAACACCCCAAAATAATGATGCTGGCTAACAATGATACGGCGGATGATGTGCTGGCTGATGCCAGTTCTGAGACTTGTGCCATGGACACTGATAAGAATTGTGAAGGCCGGTTCTATGTTACAATACAGAGATGCTTAGCTTGTACAAAAACAGAGATGCGATAGCTGTATAATTAGAACTGCATCTTGTGGTCTGTACAAAGCAATACTAAAACAGTTTGGGCTACCTAGCACATAGCTCCTGTTAGATTATATATGTTATAGAAACATATAATAATATACTACATGCTACTTTGTTAATCCTACATATTACAAATAGGTGTGTGTGTGTGTGTGTGTGTGTGTGTGTGTGTGCGTGAGATCTGCTACTATGTATATACCCACTGCTTGTTGCCTGCTAAACTGACAACACAATACAGTGAATGAGGATAGAATGGGCAACATAGCTGTCTGTGATGATGTTTGAGGGTATGCATAGGCAGCAAATGGTACTAATATGAATCAAGAGAGCCTGCCAGATGGCAAGGCCTTAAATTAAATTTTAGCAGTGTATGAGTTAAAACCAGATGTAAATTACCCTCAAGTATTAAATCATTGAATTGTGTATCAGCTTTTTAAATAGTATTGCTGAAATGTAAGATGAGTATCTTATCCATGTATTACAATGTAAGATTTAAGGTGAATGTGTACACATAAAAACACAGAAACATAGAAGTTGACAGCAGATAAGGACCGCAAGGCCCATTCAGTCTGCCCATACACAGGAACATAAAAACTTGTAATTACTAGTCTATAGCATACAGATAGTCAGGGTCACTGTCAAAATTATTCTGTTCAGGAGTGGGTACAGAGGTGATCACAGATTGACTAAGAATGGTTTGTTTATAAGGCAAAAAGCAGAAACTAGGTATGTCACCACTGCAATTGATACATATAAAAGAAAAGTTGTTGATATTTGTTACCAAATAACCTGGTTTATAAGAACAGTATTGGATGCTTTTTACAACATAAAATAACTAGACATAACATTGTACATTTATTTGAACTTGATCTGAGCAAAATGTCACTTTGAAAGTGGTGTTGGGAGGTCTAGACCTCACTTTCAGATTCTTGACGATATTGGGAATGCAAGTAATCACAGACATGTTGCATTAGAGTAATAAACAAGTTTATTACTACCAAAGGGATAAATCACAGTTGCCCTGAGCAGTTCTTACCAATACAAACTGGGAGCCAGTGCTAAGCGTTCCCTATACCTCAAAGTTTCTCCGTGTCTCTTGGGGTCTCTCAGATATCCGAGGTATAAGGCTTATGCATTTCATTATATACCTATGATAATTACTATGGTTACCAAAAGATCGAAACATTTCTAGTTACAGAGATGAGCCTAGTTGGCTAAATTAGAGGTGGCTCCACAGTCCAAGATAACATTATATAATTCTGTAAAGTCATCAGTTTGAGAACAAAAGACTTCTTATATAGAGTCTTACAAAACTCAGTGTAGTGGTATAAATCACCAAAAGGTGGCAATGTTGTCTTACATATTATAATTCCTCCAATGACACCGGTGTCTTGGCATCTTACTAGTGAGAAATACACAGAAAACACATAGCAGAATATATGTATTAGCAAGCAAAGTGTATTACAACAATATGCATTCATATCCTGACATCTACTCTTGTACGGTAGATGCCCTTAGCCCTATGTGTTAGAATAACATGTGCTTAAGTGCTAGCTGTCTACGGTGTACCTCTGAGGGTACCTATTAGGGTGCAGGGACCTCGTGTAACAGTAGGATATGCTGGTGATGGAGGCATGGACTACCTGGCTGGTGAGGTATTGCACACCCTCCCTTGACGCATAGTTGACATTTTTCTTGACTGAAGAATCTGTTGAAAATGTCTTTTGCAGCTAGGTCTTTATTAAACACATATGACCAGTCAATAAAGTTCAGGTGAATATCCACAAATTGGTGTAGTTACATGTGAAATGTAATTTGCAGAAAGGTTTTATTTTTTTATTTTTTTTTTTTTTTATTTGCCCTTTATCCTGGCTGGACCACCGTCTACTTCCTCCACCCTGGTCACAGCCCCCGGAGACCTCTACCACCACCTATAGCTGCAGAGGACCCTCGGTCACCCCCAGCTTAACCCCGGAGGGTGGGGCCGCAGGCCACCTTTGTGACTCCGGAACTGTGACTGGTTGGGGTCCCGCAGCGGCGGTGGTGATGCAAGGATCTCCGGGGAGGGCTTCATCCTACGGTGGTCCTGCCCACCTTTTTCCGTTTTTCTCCTCAGAGGAGGCGGGGACGTGCAATGACGCCAGCATCTGCCCCGCCTCCCCCCCCACGTCAAGCGTCGGCTGCGTGAGAACTCCTAGCCACCACCAGGAGTCCCCAGTGCTCCGAGTGCTACCCACACCCTCCCCCTGGAGAAGGAGAGCTGTTCAGCGGACGCTCGATCCTACTCCCCCCTGCCGGCCCTCCGATGACCCGGATCCGTTCCCAAACCCAGGTCGCCGGTGTCGCAAGCGGAAATCCCACCGCTGTGTCGATGGGCCGGCCTTGCAGAAAGGTTTTAACCTCACATTGCACAAGGCGCTATGCAGGCGTTTAGTTGAAAATGAAACAGAAGCAAGATAAGAAAGGTAATGTTCATGTTGCTGGATGGCTGGATTTGCAGAGGCCTTGGCAGGTGGTGCATTAGCATGTTGCTCATTGAGTCCTTCAATGGAATAGCCACACACACTGGTGTAGTGTTTTTTTTTGGGGGGGTCACACCCCTGCACAAGGATTGACAGTCCATTATAGAACAATTAGTCTGTATGAGGTGCCGGCAAGGCTTGGAAAACACCAGCAGTGAAGAAAAGTTGATGTGTTGCTTGAAGATCTTACATATGCCAGTCTGTTAAAACCTGTACATTTGTTAAACACTGGTAGAAACACAGTTTATGAAACATACATAGCTATTTAGATGACAAAATGACAAAGTTATTAGCAATACCTTTGATTAAGGTGTGGTATGACATAACCAAAGTTTATTTTAGTTGTAAGAGAAAAAGTGGCGGTGTTTGCCATGCACTCAGAGGTGCAGACTGAGGTCCAATAATGAGGGTAATACCATTTGGCCATCTGTGAGTCCAAGACGATGTCAGGGATATACCCTGCTTCCAGGTCTTGAAAGAGGTTGTGACAGTGATCAAAACATACTGTAGTCTCCCTGCCTATGTGTTGCTCTTTGGCCTAGTTTAGGCCTGTCTTCTGAAATGAAAGTGCAATATCATACATATTATAGGTGGTGAACCTTTCTTCTTGTTGTATGCCATCTACACCATGTAACACTGGGGTATGGACATCTTGGCCTACACCTGTCTGGAACTTTAATGTTTGGCTTTTGATGGCAGCCAGGTCTACTCGGTTCCAGTTAGACATACCAATTCCAAATAAACCAGAGTACTCTGTAGTGTCCAGACCTGTTACTGGGTCTTGCGTACATGCCTGGTATGCTGCAAGTAAGTCTAGTAACATAATACTATGAAATTTGGATGTATTAGTTATGGAGCAGAATCCAAATTTTGCCATATTCCAGTTGGTTAGATTTAATAATATGGGCACATGCATAAACTGCATATTATTGACAAGGGTACCAGGGAGTGATGATGCAACCAAATCATTGACAGTACAGCACAGTGGTTTAAGGCTCTGAGCTGCAAGCCTGAAGACCTGGGTTTCAATCCCACAGCCCCCACTTGCATGATGTGTGACCCTGAGCAATTCACTCAACTTTCTTATGCTCCCATTTCACACCTGTAAACAAGCTTTCAACTTAGTGTGTCTCTACTGGTAAAATAAAAAAAAGATTCCTGGGTTGGATATTGAGTAGGTTCTTCCTCTGTGGGAGGAACTACAGTTAGAAACATTGTAGTGGCAGCAATGGAGTGGTCTGCACAGTATTTTCCAGTAGTTTCATTAGGAAATGTGGCACAGAAAATGGGATTCATGAGTGCTGTGAGATTATACAGATATGTGTGTTGGGATTGGGCCTGGTAGATAGACAGGGTACCATTTGGTGAAATTCAGGTGTTAGACCAACCTTGAAAGGTGCCTTTAGTTAGGAGGGCCACTGGAATTTGTTTACCATTGCTATCAGTCTGCCATTCAATTTTTATGGAAGATTGGTCTGGGGCCACCACCACGGCATTTAAATAAGCACCTGCCTTGTTCTACAATAATCAGTCTGGATGGGACAGCAATGCTGACCCCTCCATTTGAGTTTGGTGGTGGTACATAACCTGGAGGAAAGAAGCAGTCATCCATGGGGTGCAGGGCATGGAGAAGCCTCTTTAAATTTGGGTGGTTGTTGTTGGGAGGCTTTAGAATATTTTTAGCTTGTGAAAACAACTAATTTATTTTTATGTTCGCTTGCGCGCATGCGCAAGGAACGTTTTGGGAGAGTAGCACACTTGGAGGTGTGCCTCTCCCAGCCAATGCACTGCTCCCTTGAGCAGGTGTGGCGGTCCTGCACCAATGGGTGCAGGAGCTCAGTATGACAGCAGTGTTCCTCTGTTTCAAAGGAAAGCACCGCTGCCATACTGAGTGCCACCCCCCCTTGCATCACGCGCTACCTCCCCCCGCGCACGTCACGCCACCCTCCCAAAGCTTTGGTGCCACGCTGGGAGCCCACCCCAGCTTGGCAAATGTTGTTTGCCGACGGGGGTGCCCAATTCCCCATCGGCTCCACGGCTCCCCAAAGCCATCCTGCTGTCATGCTGGGCCCACCCCAAGCGTGGCAAGCGGTCGTTACTTTGCGATGGGGTGCCCAATCCCGTTGGCTCCTTGCCTCCCAGCGTAGTTTGCGGAGGGGTGCCCAATCCGCCGTCGGCCCTTGCCCCCAGCCATCTTCTGCCATGCTGGGAGCCCACCCCAGCGTGACAAACATCCCACGTCATCTTTTTATTTTCAACCTGTAAAACAAAAGCGGTCCGCGGTCGTCTCCCAGCCCCCCTCTACAACCCGCACCACTCACTCGCCTCGCCTCCCACCCCCCCTCACACCCATACCCTTACCTCTGGACTCCGGCGCAACGATCTTCGGTGGACCGGGAACACGTCTGCACTCTTCAAAGCCGACCGCGAACTGAGGAAATGCCAGTAAGCTGTATAATGGGCTACATAGGGGGGTTTCAACTTTATTGCATATCTCAGTCATTTTTTGGAATTTTTGCACCAAATTTTCAACATGGGGTTTTTGGGACCCCTTCTCATGAATGATGTCACTGTCATGGCGTTATTCAGGCCCGAAGGATGATTTCACAGGCACTGCACAGTCACTGTGTGAAATCACCCTTCAGCCTTGAATAACACCATGACAGTGACATCATTCATGAGAAGGTCCCAAAAACCCCATGTTGAAAATTTGGTGCAAAAATTCCAAAAAATGACTGTTTATTTGCGCGTATGCGGCAGTTCCTCGCGAGGCTTGTAAGTTCACGAATTTTCAATATTTTCACTCCAGATTTTCAACATTGCCATTTTATCACACCTTCTTATGATTTGTATAGCTGTCATTTTTCACATCTCACCCAAAATGTGTTTCCGCCCATGTAGCGCACAATGGCGCAGTCGGTGTGCAAAATCAATGTATGGAACACATTAAGAAAATCACAGTGACACTGTTCATGAGCAGAGGTCTTAAATGGCTATGTTGAAAATTTGGTGAAAATTCCTAAAATGATCATTTACTAGCGCAGTATTGGTGCAGTTCCTATTTATCGCCATAATGCTTTCTATGTAATTCAAATATTTGCACTCCAGATTTTCAAAATTGCCATTTTACCACACTTCCCTATGAGCAGTACAGCTGTCATTTTTCACATCCTGCCCAAAACGTGTTTCCGCCTATGTAGCGCACAATGGGGTAGCAACAAGGTCATGCTGACAATGTAGTGTGCAAATACCAGCAATAGCAATCGTACAGGGCATTAGGGTAAAGCACCATACATGCCAAACACCACTGCAAATATCTGCAAGCGAACATTCGGCATTGACAAATGCTTGTTCAACTTGTTGTGTATTTCCCCTTATTCTAAACTGATAGAGTTGATCCCAAATGGACCTAATACACTCCCCAGCAGGCCTGTTACACCCAAATTCCACTGAGGGAGTGTAAAGTGAAATATCACTAGATGTGAAGCAGTTTTCTGCTCAGCTTACAGGGTTTTGAGCGTATATTTGATAAACTGCAGTTATATTGAACAGCATTATATTATAAAACTTAAACATTTTCACAATGGAACGATATTCATATTGGGCATATTACAGAAAATACAATTTTAAACATTAAAAACATATTTAAACTTAACATATGTGCTCAGAGTTCAGGAATGGAAATTGTAGCCAGTTTGGTAGGTAGCTGGACCTGGATCCAGCTTAGGGTATTTACATGGGTGTTGTGGAAAAGTAAGGTTCTCAGAATATGTGTAAACAGTTTTTGTTGAGCACTTCAGTGTGATAAGTTGCAGAGGGTGGGTATACAGTTATGTTTGTGGAACCCCATACTGTTCAAAGGGGTTGCAATTCTATTTCAAAAGTCCAAGTCCTTTTGCCTGGCTGAAATATGTTGTTTATTTGAATAGACTCATTTGAATAGCCCACCACTCTGTTTTTGCTGACTTGAAACGGGGCCTGGCTATTTATTTTAATGCGACAATACAATTAGGATCTGCAGAGCCTTTCCAGGATACACCATACATTGGAACTGAGAAATTATGGGGAAGTGATTTGTACTTGGAAAAAAGCAGTTATTTGCACCCATAGTTCTTGTGGCTAATGGAAAAAAAATAGTTTGTGTTGACCTGAACAGGATAACATCTGAAATGACAAATAAAAAAAAGATAATAGGTGAAGGTGCACAGCCCCCCCAGCTCAGCTGATTACTTATTGTGGGGCCCAGAGCACATGTACCAGGCTGGTGCTGGTTTGCATAAAGCCACCTGTTAAAACATTTTGTGCAGTTTGGCAACCACACTTAAAAAAGGAGGAGCTGAGCTGGTTTAGAATGTTAAAGTACATTTTGGACTTGTGGGGGGCCTAGTCCAAATGTTAAGCAACAAATTAGTACATTTCCACCAAATGTACCTCTAACAGCTTTGCACAGGTGTCAGATGGCACTCTATTGTCAGTAGGGGTGTGGACATTTAACCACCAGTGTTTTAGAAATGTAATGTGCCAGCCAGTCATCACCTTAAAGGGTGTATGCTGAGGCTCTCTGCTCTGATCTATGCGCCGTAAACTGGGATCCCCTTATTTCCCTCCCTACCTTAGATGAGGTGCTTGACTTCTTTACCAACACTTTTACGTCGGAGGCCAATATACACAACTCCCACAAGAAACTGAGGGTACAGGGTAAATGGCACAAATGGCTTAACCTTAGCCTCAAATGGAGCATGTTGCTTCAGGATCGGGCCTGGGGTCAATACAAATCCACAGGCCAGAAAACCGACTGGAAGAGGTATAGAAAACTGAGGAATCAATGCAAGAAAGCCTCCAATCAGCTAAATCTAAATACCTATGAGATCTCCAGTCTAGGCACCTACAGGATCCCAAGAGATTCTGGGGCCAAATTAACTTCCTGATAAATTGCCAAGTGGGTGTGCTCCTGGTCGGTGATACCCTAACCAATGATCCCACCTTAATTGCAGAAGCGTTTAGTGCCGCTTTCTCCAGTCATGGAGGAACCAAATCCCACCTGCCCTCAGGTGCCCCCAGCAACACAGGCACCACCTGGGAACACTCCCAACCCCAGTTTCACTTGAAGCTGGTCAAACCCGCCGAGGTACTTCCCCTTCTGCAATGTATAAACTGTCCAGGACATGACCTGCTTGAACCTAAACTCCTGCAGGCTGCAGCTCCGGTTATTTCCAGAGCCCAGTTGCTCTGCTTAACAACAGGTCCCTCCTCAAAGGAAAGGTCCTGAATAAATGGAAGGTGGAAACCATTGTCTCCATTCACATAAAAGGGCCCAGGGAAAATGTGGGGAACTACAGGCCAATCTCCATTCTCTGCCCACTAGCAAAGGTACAGGAGAGATCGGTCTACAATCAAATACAGGACTACCTCGAAAGGCACCTACTCCTAGCTGACATTCAACACGGCTTTAGGAAAGGCCATGGCACTGATACAGCCCTTGTCCGGCTCACATAGGACATCCTTGATGCAATGGACCAAGGTTCCCTGACAGGGCTCTATTCATTGATTTATCCAAGGCATTTGACTTACTGTAGTCAGCTATGAACTTCTCCTCACTAAATTTCACCTACTTGGACTGGATGGGCTCTCTGCTACATGGTTCGAAAGCTATCTGCTCAACCGAACCCAAAAAGTCCTATGGAGAGGAACCCAGTCTAGTGGTAAACCGGTAATCTCCAGGGTACCCCAGGGCACGATCCTTGGTCACCTGTTATTTACTCTTTTTGTCAGTGATATAGAGGGGGTTGGCAGGAGGAACAACCTTATCCCTTATGCAGCTGACACTGTCATTTACTGCAGTGATCCACTTCCTAGCGTAATCAGTGCCAACCTCTAGGCCAGTCTGGCTGCACTGGAAGCCTGGTTCTCCTCAAACTCACTTTTAATGAATAAAGAAAAAATGAAGGCAGTCCTGTTTGGGTCCAGATGCCTTGGCTCAGACCATAGTGGCATCTTTTGGCTTTATACTGCCCAAGGGAAGAGAATAGAGGTCACAGACAAGATCAAGTACCTCGGAGACCTGCTTGATCAGGCGATGACCTTCCAGCCTCATATTGACTCTGTTAAGTCCACCCACCGGAAGTTAGGACTTTTATATAGGCTGGGTGACTCTCTTTCTCTCAAGGCTCATTGTACCATATCTAACTGCACACTACTCCCCTCCCTCCTCTATGGGGCTCCTCTGCTGCAATCCCTAAGGGAGGGTGAACAAAGAAAGCTTACTGCGCTCTACCACAGGGTGGCTCATTTCGCCACCAACTCCCCCCAAGAAGGCACCACTGCGAGGTCCTTGCTGATTTCCACTGGCTTTCTATGTGACAAAAACTAGCCTACTCGTCTTTGAGCCTGACCTTCAAATTTACCACTGTTGGCCCTCCTCCTCACCTGCGTGGGCTGCTAAATCCCAAAGTCTGGGGCCAGGGCCTGAGATCCTCCACTGGCTGTCCCCTAGACATCCCTTGTGTCCAAACTAACTATGGCAAGCTCTCCTTTAGGTATGCTGCCCCACATGTATGGAACCTTCTCCCTGTTGACTTGGCTAATTGTTGTACTATTCAGGGTTTTAAGTTGGGTCTGAAAGTATACCTGCTAGAGCTTCATCTCTGTGGCTGCAACTGCTAGTCCGGAACTTAGTCTTGGTGGCTGAAACTTGCTTGTCCCATGGCAGTCAACCTACCGGCTGGCAATATATCCTGCATATTGCTATTACCACCCCTCCCTTATAGCATTGTTGGTTAAGATGTCATATATCTCATTTATTTGCTATGTTATTATGTGTATGTAACTGATATGCTCTGTAATGTACTCTATATCCTAGCCAATGTATGCTCCAGCTAGTGTGTACTCCTACCAATGTATGTACTACTGTGTACTCCTGCCACTATATGTAATTATTGTCTGTAACTAATCCAGGTCCCTCCTGAAAAAGGGACCTCTGGTCTCAGTGAGCTTACCTGGTTAACAAAATCTAAATAAATAAATAAATACTGTATGCCCTTCATGGTTTGGCACCACCTCACCCCCAACCCCTCTTGAGGAATAGGTCTTATTACTTTCATTGAGGTGGTCCTTCTGGATAAGGGCTATTTCATCTTAAATGGATTTTTCCATATTCCTGAAAAACAGCATGGGAAAACAAGAGGCCTAGCATGTTTTGGCCTGTCCTCTATAGTAGGTTAGTGTTGATCCTTTAAAATGCAGATCTATTACTTTTATACAGATTTATGCCTTCGGGAGTATGTTTAACATCTGCTGCTGATAGTCCAGTGGCTGCCAGTCACACATTCCTTGATTTCTGAAAATCAAATAAAATTAATAAATACAAAGAAAACAAAAACAGAGAGGCAGGCTATCCCTTCTCCATGAGATCCTGATCAATGCCATACAATTGTATTCCATGCATGTTTTTTTTTCTGTGACTATTTTATTTTCCATGTGGAGTCCCAGCTGGTTAGTAACAAAGAAAAGTTAACATGAGCACCCACACTTACACTTCTCTGATAAACCA
This sequence comes from Neoceratodus forsteri, assembly GCA_016271365.2. Classification (NCBI taxonomy): domain Eukaryota; kingdom Metazoa; phylum Chordata; order Ceratodontiformes; family Ceratodontidae; genus Neoceratodus; species Neoceratodus forsteri. The sequence goes on from JADMNL010000026.1 coordinate 266,945,730, forward strand.
CAGAAATGCCTTCTCCCAGTGTCTGTATTTGTGGAAGCAGTAAGCATTTGTTATTCTTAGAATGTTATTTTTAGAAGAAAGTACAAATTAAATCATTTATGTTCTTCTGAAATTGCTTGGAAAAAATCTCCTCAAAATTGTTTAATTTTCCCCCTTATGGTGTCCCATGGGCACATTGGGTACTATAGAAATACATTTCTGAAGGACAAAAAAGATTGCAATATTTTTCTTCTTTTAGCAGTTCAAACTGCTTAGCAAGTGAGATTGCTTTGTTTTTCATGTGCGCTGCTAAAGTAAACAGCTTGTTATAAATACTGGGGGTGCCGAAAGATCCAAGCCCCCCCAGCTGATTGCTTTGCTTGGCATGGGGCTCACTTGGTGGTGCACTGAACAAGGGAAGCCGTGCTTAGAAATGTACCTCCATGAAGGAGCAGAAATGTACATTTGTAGTGTGGTGGGCTGGGCCTTGGTAAAAGATAAGGCAGAAGGTTACTGGCAGGAAGTCATATAGGAGATGTGGCTCACCTTCCCTAATAGAGGACGATTACCAAGTGTATGTTTTTTATTTATTTATTTTTTTTAAGTAAAATTTCAGGAATCACTCATTGATGTGTGTTCAGTAAAACTTGCATAAAAGGGAAGAAGAAACTGTTTAGTTAGGAAAGGCAAGCCAGAGCTTATGTTTGAGTGTGTCTTGGGAGCACAAGGAGGGCATGTGACCTGCCAAAGGTCACACAGTGTGCAAGTGGTGGCTGGTGGGATTTAAACCCAGTCTCAAGATTTATATCTGCAGTGCTCTTGAGCAGTATGCTGTACCAAGGTTCATTTGAGTCCGGGAATGCTGAATTAGCCTGTTTCAATCAGGCATACCCTTGTTAGTGGCATTCCTTTTCTTTTTGTTCTGGAGAAAATATTTGTACAAAAACTTAACCCAAATCTTGGCTTTGGGATGGGGTGGAGTAACACTCTGTTGGTTTTAAATTTATACTGCCTGCAACATAGCATTTGAAAGGCCTGCTGCTTTTAAAACAAACAACCCATAATTAACTTTAAACAAGCACATTAACAACGTAAAGAAATTCTCATGTTTTTACTACCAAATGTAAAACATTAAATGCACTCTGAACTGTCTTGACTTCATTCAAAACTATAATACATTGGCACACAAGGCATTGAAACAAAACTTAAACTGTATCACATCATGAATCCTTTTTTCAAACCCTTTTCCATATATTTTTTACATGTATACATTTCCATTTAACCTTTCCAGCTTCTTCTAACATTCTCTCCACATGCAAACACTTTATATCTGTTCCTTTCAGACTAGTATAATTATTTTCACAAAGTACATTTGCAAAAGAGAGGTTAAATGACATTGCCACTGCTGTAGAGAATTTCTGAGAGTTGTTTTTCACAGCTGCTAGCTGTGACCTTTGCTTTAACAGAAGAAGAAGAGAGAGAGAGAGAGAGAGAGAGAGAGAGTGAAGATAAGGTAGAAAAAAAGAACATTTTATTTCTCATTGCACAATGCAGCAGGCATATTAAAAACAACAGAACTCATTTTATTGGACTTTCAGTCTTCTGAAAACTGAAAAAAGGCACATCTTGTACAACCAGTGCTTGAAGTACATTTTGCTTTTTGGGGAGTGTGTATTAGCCCCTCAGGATCTGAGTCTGCTGCTGCTCTTGGGCTAGTTTTAACATCCCAAAACTCACTGTCAGTTTTGCTGTCATTAGCCAAAGACATTGATTATGACAGTGCGGCAGTTGGCACGGCCTTTTACTGGTCCCTCCGAATCAGAGGTTATGCTTGCAGTTCTGATGCTTCTCACAATGTCTCTGTGACACTATCTCACTCTGGCTCTTCAGTGACCTTGGTCTGTAATAAGGCCTGTTTAGGGGCAGTAACATCATAAACCTATATATGCCGCTCTGTGACTACATCTAGGCATTTCTCAACCTCTTGTTTCAACAGTACGCAATCACTGTCTAACGACTCATTCACAAGCACATTTTTATCCTGATGTAACATAGAAACATAGAATTTGATGGCAGATAAGGACCGCTTGGCCCACCCAGTCTTCCCATTTCCCTACCTGATGGATAAGCTACAGATTCTAGTTAATCAACAGCTTACTTCCTCCTACCCCCCACTAGAATTGTCTTATGCCTGTTCCATGCATTCTTGAATTCTACCACTGTTCCTGACTCCACAACCTCCTCAGGAAGGCAGTTCCATGCAACTACAACTCTCTCTGTGAAAAAATACTTTCTAACATTACCTCTGAGCCGTCCCACTCTATCTTCAAATTGTGTCCCCTTGTTCTTGCACATCTCTTCTACTGAAAGATACTACCCTCCTGTACCTTAATTCCCTTCAGATACTTGAACGTTTGCATCATGTCCCCCCTCTCCCTCTTTTCCTCAAGGGTATACATATTAAACTGCTTTAGTCTCTCTTCGTATGTCTTCTGGTGCAGACCTTGCACTGTTTTGGTTGCCCTCCTCTGAACAGCCTCCACTCTGTCTATGTCTTTGCGGAGATGGGGTCTCCAGAATTGCACGCAGTACTCCAGATGGAGTCTCACTAACTGTCTGTAGAGAGGAATAACAACTTCCTGTTTTCTACTGTTGATGCCTCTCCCTATGCATCCCAGTATCCCCCCAGCCCACCTTACTGCCTTCGCACATTGCTTGCCCACCTTTAGGTCATCTGATATAATTACTCCTAAGTCTCTTTCAATTTTTGTTGTTGTTATTAACTCACCCCCCATTGTGCGCTCTTCCCCAGGGTTTTTGTTTTCCAGATGCATTACCTTGCACTTCTTTGCATTGAATCTGAGCTGCCACATATTTGACCATTCCTCCAACCTTGCCAAGTCCCTTTTCATTCTTTCCACCCCACCTTGTGTATCAACCCTGTTGCAGATCATTGTGTCATCTGCAAAGAGACATACCTTTCCTTCCAGGTGCTCTCTAATGTCATTTATAAAGATATTAAAGAGGACCGGTCCCAGTACCGAACCCTGCGGTACCCCTCTAGTTACCCTCCTTTCTTCACTGAGGACTCCATTTACTATTACCCTTTGCAACCTGTTGTTCAGCCAGTTTTTTATCCAGGCTACCACCTTGGGACCCACTCCAAGGCTGGCTAACTTGTATATTAATCTTTTGTGTAAGACTGTGTTGAATGCCTTGCTAAAATCTAGGTAGGCCATATCCACAGCCCCTCCCTGGTCTACTACTTTGGTCACCCAGTCAAAGAAATCTATTAGGTTCATCTGACATGACCTTCCTGCTGTGAAACCATGCTGCCTTGGGTCCTGTGCCCCATTGGCCTCTAGGTACTCAACAATTCTTTCCTTCAGAAGTGATTCCATCATTTTCCTACCACTGAAGTCAAACTAACTGGTCTGTAATTTCCTGCCTCTGCCCTGCTCCCACTTTTGTGAAGTGGAATCACATTTGCCCTCCTCCAGTCCTCAGGTACCACTCCATCCTCTCATGATTTGTTAAAGATAGTAGTCAATGGTGTTACTAGTTCTACACTTAGTTCTTTTAGTATTCTTGGGTGAATCCCATCAGACCCCATTGCTTTGTCCACCCTCAGTTTCAAGAGTTCTTTCAAAACCCTTTCTTCTGTGAATGGACTGATATCGACCCCCCTATTCAGAGTTTCTCCCTTGTTCGGTTTAGGTAGCTCCCCCTCCTCATCCGTTGTGAGTACTGATAAGAAATATTCGTTCAGTATCCCTGCTTTTTCACTGTCACCCTCTGCCCACATTCCCTCCCCTTTATTAAGTCTCTGTATTCCTCCCTTAGACTTTCTTCACCCCCTAATTTACCTATAAAAGGTTTTATCCCCCTTCTTAACAGAGTTGGCTATCTTTTCCTCAGTTTGTGCCTTTGCTATTCTGACTGCCTTCCCTGCCTCCTTCTGCTTTAACTGATAAAGTTATCTGTCCTGCTTCTTCTGTGTTTCCTTATATTTCCTGAATGCTATCCTTTTCTCCTTAACTGTCCCTGCCACCTTTTTTGAGAACCATAGTGTTTTTTCCTTCATTTTGTTTTATTGATTTGCTCCACACAAAGGCCTGTTGCCTCTGCGATGGCTGTTCTGATTATTCCCCATTGTTCCTCCACCCTTCCTTCTTGCCCATTTGCTAGTGCTTTTCTGAGGCACTCTCTCAATTTCCCAAAGTCAGCCTTCCTAAAGTCCAATACTCTTGTTCTTGTATGGCTTGACTCTATGACTGTGTTTATTGTGAACTACACTGTTTGGTGGTCACTTGTTCCCAGATGGCTACCCACTTCTAAATCTGAGATACTTTCTCCTTCCTCATTTGAGAGTACCAGGTCTAAGATTGCTCCCTCCCGAGTGGGTTCCAACACTAGCTGTCTGAGGCATGCTCCCTGTAGGGCATCAAGAATGACCCTGCTCTTGGATGTGCCTGCAGCAAATGTACTCCAGTTAATATCTGGCATATTCAGGCCCCCCATCAACAATATCTCCCCTTTTTCTGCCATTTTAAGGATGCCTTCTATCATTTCCTTGTCCATTTCCTTCCCCCTGAGATAGGAGTCTGTACACAACCCCCATGCGAATTGTGGTGCCATTTCCTGTCTCCAGGGTGACCCATAGTGACTCATCAACTTCCTGTTTACTCTTCAGTTCTGTTGCTTTAATCCCTTCCCTTATATAGAGAGCTACTCCTCCTCCTCCTCTTTTATCCACCCTGTCCCTCCTGTAGACTGTGTATCCTGGTATGTTGACATCCCACTTAAGGTTCTCTGTGTACCATGTTTCAGTGACTGCCACAATATTCAGGCATCCCTCTTCCATCAAGGCCACTAGTTCAGGGAGCTTTTTGCACAGACTGCGGGCATTGGTACTCATCACCTTCCATTTATTTTTTATGTAACCTGCCATTCTCTTCTCGTAGTCTAACAACTTCCTCTGCTAAGCAATCCATCTCTTCAATGTTTTTTTATAGAGATGTAGAGCTCCTGCAAATGACTCTTGTAACACTGCATTTTCCTGTTTGAGAGCATGGTATGAGTAAACAAAATGCAGCCCCTGCTGCATATTTCTCTTGTTTCACATTTTTAATCTTGCTTTTTAACTGGGCATTTTCATTGCAGTGCCATTCACAAGCATCCTTGTAAATAGAAAGAACATTCTTTTCGCAGAGTATTCTGATTTTCCCTTCTAATCTCATCCTGTATCTTAGACAGCTCATTTGACTGAGATCTCAGTTTCTGGTGCAAAGCAGCAGTTTCATCATTTACACATTCAATTTTATTCTGTAACTTACCCGCCTCATTGGATTTAGAGCCCAGTTTTTGGCACAAAACAGAAATAAAATGTTCTACAAGCAAAGCATTCCAGCTTCCCTGGGAAGACAGCATTTTGAAAGTGTCTAACTTGAGCTCAATTGCCATGGCTATTTTCCTCTGGAAATTTCACCTTTTCTGTACTAAATGAAAATTCGAAGCTTACCAGTGTACTTTAAATCTTGCAATAAGACAAATGTATGCACTGGACACAGAGGTCTGCTCCATGGATTAAACAGTGGGTACATGTCTACCTGGTGCGATTCCCAATCTGTATGTTGGATATCCCCATGGCATACTGGTTTAGTTCAGACCAAACAAGTGCTGCTTCCAGTAACTATTTGTAGTTTTGCAGGGTTCCATACCAGTTGACAGTAATACAGCTAGAAGCCTGAGATAGCAAAATAAAGTTTATTCTAGATTATATGTAATAGAGCATGTCTACTGGAAGTTAGAAAATCTCCACTTGCATCATGATCCAAAACAAAACTCAGAGAAAAACTGACAAATACACACTCGTATACTGCTGATAAACAAAGCCCATTATTAGGTTACAGAACCTTCCAAAAGGGTAGATGGCAAATCCATTGTTTCTGTTGGTGCTCAGTAGTGGACAGTTACACATACATAAACAGTGTTAAGTATTGTGCTGATCTTGGTAATATTAGAACAACAGAAAAGTGGAGGCTGTTCAGAGGATGGCAACCAAAATGGTCCAGGGTCTGCACCAGAAGACATACAAGGAGAGACTAAAGCAGCTTAGTATGTATACCCTTGAGGAAAGGAGGGAGAGGGGTGACATGATAGAAACTTTCAGGCATCTCAAGGGAATTAACAAAGTACAAGAGGGTAGCATCTTTCAGAAAAAGAGATGTGTAAGAACAAGGGGGTACAATTTGAAGATAGAGGGGGAAGGCTCAGAGGTAATGTTAGAAAGTATTTTTTCACAGAGAGGGTTGTGGATGCATGGAACATCCTTCCTGAGGAGGTTGTGGAGTTGGAAAAAGTGGGAGAATTCAAGAATGCATGTGACAGACATAAGGCAATTTTAGTGGGGGGTAGCAGGAAGTAAGCTGTTGATTAACTAGAATCTGCAGCTTATCCATCAGGTAGGGAAATGGGCAGACTAGGTGGGCCAAGCGGTCCTTATCTGCCATCAAATTCTATGTTTCTGTGTTTCTATATACAGTATATTATAATGCTAACTACGGCAGTGTACCTAATGGCAGTAAGTGGCACTCTAACACCACCACATAATCATGCTGGCTAACAATGACATATCACATGATGTACTAACTGATGCCACTTCAGAGACTTGCATCATGGACACTAATAAAGACTGTGAACTTAGGCCAGTTCTTTGTTACAATACAGAGTTGCTTAGCTTGCACACAAATAAAGTTGTTTTAGCTGTATAATTAGAACTGCATCTCGTGGCCTGTACACAGCAATACTAAGCCTATTTGGGCTGCTTAGCACATAGCTCCTGTTAGAATATATATGCCATAGAAACACATAATACTGTACTATACTACATTCTGCTTTGCTAATCCTACAGATTATGTGTGTGTGTGTGTGTGTGTGTGTGTGTGTGTGTGTGCATGTATATAACATCTACTGCAGCAGTAGGTCCAGGCCAACACTGGGGAAGGTCATATCTTGTCATTGGTGTGACACGTGGACAGCTGGTTCTGATCCCTGTGTCATATTTTGTAAATATTAAAAAATGTGTGATGGACTGTCTGTCAGAGGACATGTTGGCTTGCTGAAATTGACACATCCAAACCCCCAGGGATAAGTTTGAAGGACAGGAGGTAGCTTAAACTGCAGATTTCTGAAATGCAATTACCTTGCTAATTACTTTTGAAGTCAGGAACTAAAATATCCATTTAGGATGTCCTCAGGGAAATCCTTTGATTTGCACTAGGTGTCATGGAAAAAGGGCATATGCATTTGTATGGGGTGTCTTCCAAGGAAAGCCAGGGAAATACATCAAAGAGACTTTGATGTCTGGGTATAGCAGATCCCAGACTAAATTAGGAAGTCTAAAATGCATTTGCTTGGAGTATACAATGAATTACATCAAGGAGGCTTTGATGTCTGGGTAGAGCAGATCCCAGACTAAAGTAGGAAGTCCAATATGCATTTGCTTGGAGTATCCAGTGAATTACATCAAATAGACTTTGGATGTCTGAGTGATGCAGATCACAGACTAGTTTTGACAAATCACATGATTTTCATTTTTGTCACCTATTATTTTTTTAAATATCTTAGTAGGACATCCTGTGTTATAAAATATAAAGTTTAATGCACCAAGGCGGAGTTAGGTGGCCTCAGAGAGAAGGCCGGCTCAAGACTGCTTTCAAATATACTGAGCAGACCTTACAGAGGGACATTCACATTTTTATCTGACTGAGAAAAGAGGAACAACAAAGCACTGAAAGATAAAGAACTAAGGAGACCTTAGACAAGACTAGTCTGAGTGTATGTACTGTAGGAATTTGTACTTTAAACCTGTTTTGTTTTAAGGCTGTATGTGTTGGGATATCTTGTTCTATATTTTACTGTTTTCCTATGTTATCTATTTTAAAGTAAAGATATATATTCCAAAAACAGAAACTGCGTGGTGTGCCTTGAAATTTCTTTTTATATAAGTGAAGCTTAGATGGTTATAGTTGACACTGTGCATGTGCTTATTGTGAGACCAAACTGGGAAACAGATAAGAGTTCTCTAAGTCTTGTATAGAGTTCTAAGGGTTTATTTTGAAACACCTGGATAGGTGCCCGTAGGCAAAGATATCTGGCCCCCCAAAGACAGAATTATCTGACCCTGATAATTGGGTACGTTAGCAAGAGGTTATCAGTTTGAATCCCTCCAGAACTTGGGACAAAGGTGACTCGAACCCACAAAACAGACAAGAGGGTTACCTTGTTCTGTTCACAAGACTGCGCTCAGAGGTTGGCACTTTGGGAGTAGAGGACTGACCTGCTGAGTGTGTTTGTGACAATTGGTAGAATAGAATTTCTTGAATACATTTTCTGGTTAGTCTTTCCTGCCTCTATGAGTAGGCCCTCAGCCAGTTTTTGGACATTTTCTCTTGTATGAGACATTCCAAAGATAACTGCCCAAATTCTGCTCTAGTCAGTGATGATGGTGCCCTTTTTGGCAGACCTAATAGCTTCTTATAAAAGATATTCAGGAACTTTTTGACATTTATCTTGTTGTAGGTGCCCCCAATTTCAGCTCCAAATAAAATCTGGGCTTTGATTTTGGCGTTGATAACTTTAAAACATCCTGTCAGGGAGCTACCACCATATATGTAGGTAAAACTACTTATCACTGGTAGGAATCCCCTAACTTTGGTTTCCATTTCCTTTAGCTGCCCCCTCCTGATAAATTTTCTGAAAAAGTTATCCACAGGTAACAACAATGTTTGTGTTGCTTGCACACATGCACAAGAAACACATTGCATCAGCAATTAAGGAGCATGCCACAATGCGTAAAGAAATTCTGCCATGTCAACACACAATCAGCTGTTTTGGTGCATTACAAGCTGCCAAAATAGGTGATTGCATGGTGCCCCCCTGGCGACGTCTTCTCCGTCAGTCTCTCACAGTCCCCAGGAAGCTGACAGAAAGCCGCCGCCTGCCGTTCAGTGTGCCTTCCTGGTGAAACATTTCAATAAAGTAAAAAAAAAAAAAGCCAATGGGGTGCTCAATCCCTTTGTTGGCATGACCCCCTTCCCAGTTCATTTGCTGATGGGGTAGCCCAATCCTCAGTGGCATAATGCACCTCTCATTTATTGTTTATCGAGGGTTGTGCCCAATCTCCCCTCGGCTCATGCGTCCCCCCCACTACACAGTATGGCTGATGGGGGTGCCCAATCCCCCATCGGCTCCACTGCCCCACCAAACAAACTTCCATCTGCCATGCTGGGAGCCCACCCCAATGTGGCAAAAGTCTCTTTGGCCAATGGGAGTGCCCAATCCCCTATCGGCTCCATTGCCCTCCAACAAACATCCATGTGCCATGCTGGGAGCCCACCCCAATGTGGCAAAAGTCTCCTTGGCCCACGGGGTGCCCAATCCCCCATCAGCTCCACTGCCCTCCTCCAAATAAACTTCCTGGTGCCATGCTGAGCGCACACCCTAGTATGGCAAAAGTCCCCCGTCATCATTAAAAAAGCCTAGGAAAAAATGGCCCTCAGTTGATTCTCTTGCCCCCGCTCTGCATACTCCACCTCCCACACACCTCACCTCACCCCATACTTACCTCTGAAGCCTGGTGCAATGATTTACTGTGGACCGGGAACGTGTCTGCACACTTCAAAGCCGACTACAAACTGAAGAAATGCTGGTAAGCTGTATAATGGCATAAATATGGTTTTTTCAACTTCAGTGCATATCTTGGCCATTTTTGGGAATTGTTTCACCAAATTTTCAACACAGGGTTCTTGGGACTCCACCTCATGAACTCAGTAACTGTCATTTTGTTATTCTGTCCTGAAAGGTGATTTTGCGGTCACTGCACAGAACCACCTTTTGGGACTGGTTAATGAAATGACAGTGTCACAGTTCATGAGGTAGTCCCCCCAAAATCCTATGCTCATAACTTCAAGCATTTTGAATGTTTTCACTCCAGATTTTTGACATTGCCATTTTACCACACCTCCTTATGAACAGCACAGCTGTCATTTTTCACATCTCTCCAGAAATGTTTTTGCACCTGTAGTGCACAATGGCGCGGTCACTATGCAAAATCAATGTCTGGGACAGATTAAGAAAATCACAGTGATACTGTTCATGAGCAGAGGTCTTGAACTGGCTATGTTGAAAATTTGGTGACAAACACCATAAATGACTGTAGCATGAAAGGCATTGTGCAATTTCCACTAATTCCTTGTAAGTTCACGAATTCGTAATATTTTCAATCCAGATTTTCAACATTGGCATTTTTCCACACCTCCTTATGAACTGTACAGCTGTCATTTTTCACAGTCTGGCCAAAATGCGTTCAGGACAGATTAAGAAAATCACAGTGACAGTGTTCATGAGCGGAGGTCCCAAAATGCCTATGTTGGAAATCTGCTGTAAATATCCCCAAACTAAATACATTACAGGTGTGTGTTGTGCAGTTTCTAGGCACACTAGTGACTTCACCGGTTTCTTTTATATTTTCACTCCAGATTTTCAACATGGCCATTTTTTACACCTCTTCATGAAAAGTACAGGTGTCATTTTTCACAGCCTGTTCAAAATGTGTTTTTGAACCCATGGTGCCAAGCAGCAAAGTTGCTGTGCAAAATCACCTTTTGGCTAACAAACTGATAATGTCACTGTTCATGCGGTGGGGTCACAAAAAGCCCATGATGAAAACTTGGAGTAAAAATACCATGAGTCATTTTCCCATCTTACTTTTTCAGATCAGCCTTACTGAAAAAAAATCACCATAAATTCAGTGCCTTATATAGAAATCTCACCTGCCTCCCGCTCCCGGTAAGGCGCGAACTAGTTCCAAAGATGATTCTGTGATGTCATCTATTGCTCTGTTCCTGCCACCTCCCTAGCCAGATTGGATACCCTTTTTAACTCATTCTGCTGCTTTGCCCTGGATGCGCCTCCATTAACCCATCACTGCCATCTTTACCATGCCTTGGCTCTTCCATCTTCTACCCAATAGGTGACTGCAGCACAGTGCAACATTTGTCTCCACCTACTGGCTTGGTACTCTCCCTTCCTATCTTACCTCTTCCCTTTCCTCTTCACCCCCCCACAGCCCTCTCTGATCCCGTGACCACAGAACCCTGGCAGTACCTCGGAGATCCACCTCAATTGGCCAGACTGCTTTCTCCTACCGTGTCCCAAAACTGTGGAACTCACTTCCTACACAAATCCATTTCTCTTCCTCGACCGGTTCATTAACTATGGCACTCCATAACTTCCCTAATGTTAATTGTGCCTGCACCTAACTCCCACACCCCATCTGGCCTTATACTCTACTGCTGCCCCTAGACTAGACACTACCTACATGCAAGCCCTTATTATTATGCACTTAAAGTTGTTCTGTGCTGTATGTTGATGAAACTGTATATGGTGGAATGCTTTGAGCTACCACTGGGAGCTCCTTCAAGCTAACTCTGATATGACAAATGTGGCTACTATCTATTTCTGGAATCTCATCTCCTTGTATGCAATCAGTGCTACTTGAAATTCTGTACACTTTATGCTATTCAGATGTATTCAGCTAAAGCTGAGACTGACTACTATGTAATGTATTCTGTTTCATGTGCAATGTTAGTCAATATTTTACCATGTAACTCCAACTCCCCTCTCCCCCAGGTTGCACCAGGAAATGAGCAACTACAGGGTAGGGTGAGGTGAAATGTCATGACCATTATGGGCAATGACCCAAAGGTACACCCAAATGCCTGTCCATGGGGGGGGTTGAGTTGATGTCAGTTCAATACTTCACTGCCATTCCTGTACTGCATCTGTCTAACTCCTGCACTTCCACTGCTTTCTCAAGTCTTTTCCAAAGAATGTTTCTATGGTTATTTTTGTTTTAGCCAACATTTTGTTGTAATCTTTCCTTAAGTTATTAAGGTCTTTCCTGTTATTTTTATTGGGATCCTTTCTAACTTTTCTCAACTGGGCATTTTATTTTCTATTGGCAGTTTTACATTCCCAATTGTACTAATTAGCTCCTTTTCTGCTATTAACCTGAATGGTTTTCAATGATAAATTTGAGGTTAGTGCCATTATTTTCTTAATATTGTTATACAAGCTAAACCATAATCTGTAGAGTTAATAACAGCTAGTTTGCCCAGAATGCCTATGTCCTCCATCTCATTTCTTACATCCCTCCCATCTATTTTAGACCAATTTATATGATGCCAATTTTTGATGATTATTGGGGTATTCTCCCCTCTTTTTTAACCATGGTTGTTTCCAGTTTAGCCATAATAAGATAGAGAAATAAGGGCTCTCTGCCCAGTTATCAACTTTTAAGTCCAAGCATCTTGGGATTAGGTTGATACTAATCCATGCTAGATCTATAACTGAAGATCAGTTGGTGGACGTTTAGGTATAATTACCTGCTCTACCTGCTTGAGTTCTGCCATTTAAAAATAATAAAATTATACCCTATTAGTGTATCATGTATCTTCGTACCCTTTGCATTGGAGATTGTATCCCTTGTGTTCCTTGTATGAAGTATTTTCATATTCTCCAGAGCTCCTACCAAGGTACCTGTTTCTTTTTCCAGTTCTAAAAATTTTCCCATTCTTGAATTGAAATTTCCAAGTATTATTATGCCTGTTTCTGGATTATTATCACTAATTTTCTCTATAAGGGATTCTAAGGTTCTTAAAAGTTTTGTCATTCCTTCCAAGTTGGTGGTTGGTGGAATATAAATATTGAATATGGCTAAGAACTCTTTACTGTCAGTAATTTTTATTCCTAGGATATTGTCACTGGCTATATTGATTTCTGTGATGGTCATACCCTTGGCAAAATTCTACATAGTGAGAAGCCTGCCCATGTTCCTGCAAAATTTCTTGTTTCTCTTGGCCTTATTGTGAAAGGAGTTAAAACCATTAAAATCAGGTTCTCCATTAACCATGTTTCCTGAAAACATATACGTTGGAGGTTTTTAAAAACTCCAAAAACTTAGGGTTTCTGAGCTTATCCATCAGTCCTGAAATATTCCAAGAGACAACTGAGAATTCAGCATCAAATTCTTCCCTTTCCTTGACATAGGCAAGGGCAGTGGTCTCTCTCCTAGCCTGTTTTTTTCTAGTCAAGCATCCTTCTCAGCCAAAATACCATGGCCCAGATATTCAAACTGCACCCAAAATGTGTGCAACAGCAGGAGCAAGCACAAGTCAATTGCGCACATGCGCAACAGATGCAATATTCAAACATAGAGCAAGTCAAATTGCACAACCAGCCAATGTCTGAATATCACACAACCTGCGCCATAGCGCAACCAGGTAGGGGAAGCTGAGCACATATGTCATGCCATAGTGCAACAAGGCCAGCCCAGCTGAGCAGTCGAGATGCACCATAGCGCAAGCAAGGATCCCCCCCAGCAGCAGAGCAATGGAACTGCACAACCAGGGAGGTAGGCAGGGGCCCACCACCCATGCCACAGATAGGTACAGGAACACAGTGTAGAACTAACAACACACCCCCACACCTGAAGCACAGCATCACCGGTGGAGGGACGGAAAATCCACTGGCCCATGGGGACAAGCCTACAAAGCACAGCAGGGCCATGGCGCCCCAGCACACCCACTGGCAAGCAAATACTGCCACACAAAGGGGCCGGACAACCCAGGTGTACCACATCCCCCACTGTACACAGCACACTATGCTCTGGAACTCCAAGACACCACCCATGAGCAGTGAGTATGACTGGCACTGCCGGAACCACCATACCCCCACCTGGCACAATGCAACCGTGTGTACCACATAACCATACAAGCCAGACCCACCAGGAGCCCACAGTGGAGTGGGGCAGCACACGGCCAGACCGGCTGACAGCCACCACCACACCAGGGACACCCCTCCACGCAGACACACACACAATACCAGGACCACACCACACCAGATGCCATGCACACCACTGCAACTGAGCACCGATAGCCAGCTGCAAATCAGAGACCACCACAGTATTCATAACAAAATAGATATATATATATTCAATGGAAAACAGAAGAAGAACAACAACAGGAACAACAATAACACTATATACATGTATATACAATACAGGGGTGGGGGTACAGGTACAAGGTAGGGGTGGGTGTGGGGTAGGGGTGAAGAACTTGGTGAGGGAAGGCAGGGTGTGAGGGAAGGGTAAAGGGTGTAGTTGTGGGGCAGCTACTGCCCCCAGGCTGCAGATCTGCAGAATGGCCTGGACCCTGTGGCCTCCTCCGGTGTCGCACACCCCTCTGATTCATCTCCCTGAGGATGTTGAGCATCTCCTGTGACATCTCCATCAGGGGGTGGATGGCCTGCTCTATCCTGCGCAGGAGCCGTACACCTAGGGCAAGGGAACAGAATCAATGGCTAGGACTGTACACAGCCCTGAAGCCCACCCAGTATGCATGGCATACAGCCAAGTGCCCTGCCCCTGTGATGGACTGCACACACTCACAGTGACCATGCATGGGCCAAGCCCAACCAGGCAGCAACAGCCATGTGTGCCATGACACACACACACGCCCCCATGCCCAGCACAGCACAACCAAGGCAGTACAGTGACATGTCTATGTGGTGGGAAGGTAGTGCCACAGCCATGTGCACAGTGCATGCATGGACCACCAGTGATGCACTCACAGACACACAGTGCCACTGGACAGTGCTGACTGTCACATGTCGCAGGCATGGCAGTGTTGTTCATGGATGGTGGCCATGCCCCATCCCCCCATTGCATGCAATAGCATCCATGATGTAATGACACTCACCCTCATCCAGCCGCTGCTGCTGCTGCGGCGGCTGCTGCTGTAGATGCTGCTGCTGCTATTGTTGAGGGCCCATACCACCGCCTCCTCTGCCGGCCACCCCTGCAGCACCCCATGCGACTCAGCCTGGCCCTCCTCCGCTCCTCCACGCCTGTGAGAAACAAATGTTGAGAAGCACATTAGTGAGATCCAAATGCAGACAGACCCCTCATCAATGAGTGTGCCTGCCCACACAGCCCGAACCATGCATCATACACCTGCAAACACTGACACAGCCAACCATGGAACAACCCTCCCCCATGCTCTGGCCCCAATACACAGTCATACCCCTGTGGACAATACAGGTGCATAGATGGGTCACCCACCTGGCCTAGGCACAATGCCCCTCCTGGCACAGGACCTGAGGTGTGCCAGCAGTGCCTGCTCCCTCCTGCGCAGGTCACTGTAGCAGTGCCTGCACTGCTTTGCTGTCCTGTGCCGCCCTGAGACCTGCTCCAGTGCAGTGGCCATCTGCTGCCACACTTGGGTGCGGGCCAAGTCTAGGGGTTCCCCCCAAAAAGTGGCCCATAGTGAGGCTCAACTACGGCCACTAGGTTGGCCACCTCCAAGCTACTCCACTGGGGAGCTCTCCTGTGTGCCATGTTAGCAACTTGATAGTAGGCAATATGGTGCTCCGCAGCATGGCAAACCCACATGGAAATGTTGCGCAATACAACCCTGTCTGTCCCTATCACGTTGTTCAGGCAGCGTCGTTGGTCCCTATCGCGCTGTTACCGAACAGCACAATAGAGCTGCACATTTGCCAGACGTACAGCGCCAAGGCGGCAAAGGTCGGGCACACGGTCATGTCTCTGGTGCAAGGCCATGCACAGCACCATCGGACATCTACACATCCAGCACGGGCGGTCGCCTGCGTGCCAGTGCCACAGTGGACTATTGCGCAGTTGTGCCACAGCGCCATGTGGTGACCAGAGCTGTAGCGCCACTGACACAATGGTGGCCGTGTCATGAATAGCTGACTGTGCACAGCACGTAATCAGCATGGCAGATGCCTGCGTAAGGTACCTGGGCATGCACGGTGCTGTGTACTACACAGTCACAGAACTGCGCCATAGGCTCAGCCAGCCCAACCATGTTGCACAAGGCGCAACAGCACGATATTCAGCTGTCATATGCAAATCAGCTGATCAGCCATTCAAGGGTGCAGAGGCGCGATTTGCATCCCATTAAAGTTGCTCCACTCCTAATTTGCATGCATTGCGCTATAAATGTGCGACAGTGATCTGCAGTGGCCATATTCGGTTACTGCAGGTGATAGGTGGGTTGCATGCTGTGTGATGTTATGGACCATGGTCATGGGAAAATGCTGTGAACTGCACAGTCACAGGTGTCCTCTTCCACCCATACAGACCCTGACATGGCTGAGCAAGGACTGGGTGAGGAGGAAGATGGTGGGTGGAAGAGGAGGCCGAACTTCACAAAGGCCGAAACAGAGGCACTCTATGAGGTCTACCTGGATGAGGAGCCACTACTCAGTGGACAGTGGGGCACCCCTCAGGCCCATGCTGCTGCTGCATGGGAGGGGGTAGCTCGCACCGTGAACCTGCACGGAAGCCACCAGCGCTCCATGCAGGAATGTAACAAGAAGGTGGGGACAGACAGGAGATGGGTTAAGGAGAAGGTGGCAGCACTCAGGGCGGCAAGTGCCGCCACAGGCTGGGGCCAGCCAGAGGTGGCACAGCTGACCCCAGTGGAGGACTGTCTTGCTGCATCCATGCAGAGCAGTGCCATCGAGGGCATTCCAGGAGGTGGCTTCCAGACAGGTGGAAGCCCATCACTGCATGGTATGACATGGTGGGAGGTGGGGGGGAAGGTTGATCCCATGCACTAACATGTTCTCACTTTCTGTTACAGATCCTGTGCACCTGCAGGGGACAGTGGTGGCTGGCCTGTGCACTGTGGACGTGCAGCCAGAGTTGGAGGAGGGTCCATCCACCTCTGCTGGTAGCCAGCGTGCATTGCACCAGTATGCACGCCTGGCTGCCAGCTCCGATGTCGATGAGTCAGGTGTGGGGGGTGCCCTTCCTGTGTCCCAGCGGTCTGGCATGCAAGCATGCCAGCACACTGTGGCTGAGGCTGTGGCATG
This sequence comes from Neoceratodus forsteri, assembly GCA_016271365.2. Taxonomy (NCBI): domain Eukaryota; kingdom Metazoa; phylum Chordata; order Ceratodontiformes; family Ceratodontidae; genus Neoceratodus; species Neoceratodus forsteri. The sequence continues at coordinate 266,962,674 of JADMNL010000026.1, forward strand.
AACCTGCACCATTGATGCTGCAATGGCCGCTATGGGCAGTGATACGTGTGTGTCACAGAATGGACACACAGCAGGACAGCCCATGCCCATGGACCTAGAGGGTTCCAACGTGTGTGCCAGCATGTCAGCACAGTCCCAGGCTGTACCTGTTAGCACCAGTGGGGAAGCACCGGTGGCTGTGCAGGTCCCTGGCGCTGTTGCGGACACATCATTGGAAGGACTGGTCCCTTGGACACAGCAGGTGGAGGGGCAGCAGCGGCAGTCACCCACCGGGTCTGGGGGTACAGGGTTCAGCGGTGGCATATGCACACCGCCTGTTGACATGCCCATACCTGGTCCTGGTGAACAGTGCCCACCCTCAAGGGGGTGTTGAGCATCAGGCCGTTCCATCCCCTGGGGGACAGGTTGCCGATTTGGCAGATGACCCATTTGATGAGCACACCCACCTGCTGTGGGCATCAGTACAGCAGCTGATGCGGGTTGCAATGTCCATGGAGGCACTGTGTGTGGCTGTGGAGTGGCACAGCAGGGACAATGCAATGATCCTGGCAGAGATGGTCCAAATGCGGCTGGATGTGACAGCAGCCATTGACAGGATAACCCAGGCATTGGTCGCTGTCGTGGCCACATTGGGCACCCAGTCAGGTGCCCCTGTACCCCGCACCCCTCACAGTACGCTCTCCACTCCACGTTCTTGGCATCGTGTGACACCCAGCCTGTCAATGCCGGGTTCTTCTGTGGGCATCCCGAGCACCCCCGGTGCAGGTATGTTCGGCATGCTGCAGACCCCTGTGCGGACAAGGTCACGCTCGTGCAGTGGGACGCCTAGTGGTCCATCGGTGCCACTCCGTGTGGCCCATGCTCAGCCTGCCAGTGCAGCTGGGTCATGGTGGGGATGCCCACGCATCCGTGGTGGCCATGGCTCAGTGCCACCTGACTGATCTGTCTCCCAGTGTGGGCCCTGTCTGGTGCTGCCCTGTGTGCAATGTGTGTCTTGCTGGGCACTGCACCGGTGGGTGCCCTGCCCAACACGCTGACACACGGACCACCTGCACACCCACCCAACTGCTGTCCACAGGTGCATGTGCATGATGATGCCTGCATTGTACTGTACACCAAGGTGCAAGGGTGCCCCGCATCTGACACACGTACATGGACAGTACAGGTGGTGGGGGTGGTCTGTGGATCTGTGTGTCTGACATGTCTGTTCCTGCTCTGCTGTGCAACTGCCCCTGTGCACTGTGTGCCTGGTGTGTGTGTGTGTGTGTGTGTGTGTGTGTGTGTGTGTGTGTGTCCATGTAGCGTGTAACTATTCATCCTTCCCTGATGGTGTGTTTGTGTGCCTGTACCCTTCCACTCCCCTTGCTGTCATGCACTACTGGTGTGTTACCCTGTGTGTATGTGGGTTGCTCCTAGACAGTGATGGTTGCACGTGGCCCCATGACTTACCTGTGTCATGTGAAATGCTCCTCTGTGATGGTGTCCTGGTTCAGCTGGGCCTGCCGGATCAGTCGGGTATCACGCCGTCCAAGGGGGGGCAGCTCATCCCCATCATCACCGGCGTCACTGGCATCCCCATTGCTATCCCCCTCCTCGACCTGTATGGCTATCCCACAGTCTTTAGCCATATTGTGCAGGATACAACAGGCCAGGAATATCCCACAGGCCTTTGAGGGGCTGTACTGTAGGGCACCACTGGAGGTGTCTAGGCATCAGAAGCATGCCTTCAGCATCCCAAACACCTGCTCGATGATGTTGCATGTGGTGGCATGTACCTCACTGAAGCATTGCTGTGATGGGGTCGTGGGGAGCCGGTAGGGTGTGAGCAGCCAGGGACGGAGTGTGTGTCACCTGTGTGGAGATAGTGTAGGTTAGTGTCATGTTCAGGTCCATATTGTCCCTAGCCCTTTGTGCCACCACCATGGCACCTGTGGCTTGCCCACCCGTCCCCCAACTTTGCCGCTCTTACATGCATACTCACCCACTAGGAGTCCTGTGGGGATGTCCCCACTCTTGAATCGATGGCACAGTGCAGACTGGTACCATATGAATGAATCATGTGCTCCACCAGGGTGCGTGGCACAGACATTGATGATGCCCCCTTTGGCATCACACACCACCTGGCAGTTGACACCGGAGTACTCCTTCCAGTTGCGATATGAGGCCCCATCGGGGCCAGGTGGTGTGCGAATAGCCACATAGGTGCAGTCTATCGCTCCTAGCATGCCAGGCATATGTGCTACCCTGTGGAACTCCTGTATGTTTGCTGTACGCTCTGCCACGGTGCTGGGGAAATGGATGTACTCTGCAGCGTGTGGCAGCAGTGCGCTGAGGAATTGGGTGAGGCTGCATGATGTGGCTGACTGTGTTATGCCTGTGGTGTCCCCTGTTGACCTCTGGAAGGTACCTGTGGTGAGCAAGCACATGCAGGCTGTTACCTTTATCTCCATTGACAGAGCGTGACTCCGTCGTGAGGGTGCCTGCATCACATCACTGCACAGCTCACAGAGCCGTCTCAGTATTGCCCTGTTCAGGTGGTACCGGCCCACAATCTTGACATCCGCATACAGCTCAAAGCTGATGCGGCGCGAGTACTGCCTGTTGGGGGCATCCACACGACGGCCTTTCCACGGCCACATCCCCCTGCAGCATGCCTTCTCACCCCCCTCACTACAGCTTCCATGTGGAAGGTGGCACTGTCCATCTCCCTGGCTTGTGTCCCCCCCAGCTGTTGTTGTTCTGTTCCCCCCGCTGTCCTGACTGCTACCTCCACTGCACCGGGTACATCCACTGGCCTCCAGACTCTGTGGCCCCACACGCCTTCGGTTGCCACTATTCTGTCCTGCCTACTCCCTGGCCTGCACTGGTTGCTGCTGTGGCCTGCTACCTGTTGCTGCCTCATGAGCATTCCCTGTCTTTCTTGCGCCTCATCCTTGAGCCTTTTTATTTTGGCTCATTTCCGCCGTAGCGCAACTTCCGGCTATTCCACTGTTGCGCAGTGCACAAGCCTATGAATATCGCATTGCGCTCTTTATGCATGGATCCTCCCCCTTCGGTTGCGCATGCCTTTATTTGCATTGCGCTGTTGCTCAGCATGTTTTCAGTGGCACAACTGCATCCCGCTGAATATCGCGGAATGGCTCATTTTCGGACTTGCGCTGGCGCAACCCTTTTGAATATCCGGGCCCATATCTATTTGCTGTATCGATCACGTATTCCCAGTCTGTGGATGTCCACTGTAAATGCTTAACACTTTCTTTCCCTTCTGTTTCATCGAAAATATAAATGCCTAAATAATCCAGAACTTCTATTTTTGACATTAGGGCCTGGTACGCACCCCCTTCCTCAATTCCCATCATAATATGATCATCCCTGTCCCACCTGATAACCTTCTTTATCATCTGTTTTATGTTAGGTATTTTCAGTGGATTTTGGAGAAGGTCTCCTATTTTGTACTGAATATTGCTTTGCATTTAATTGTACATTTGACTTGAAACCAAAAATTGTAAATATTCTTTTGTTGCTTTCCATTGGGTCTTTTTGCTCCATTTTTATAGAATTCTGGGAAAAAATTGAACTATATCATCAATTCCGATACCCATGTTCCTTAAATCTTTCCTCTTATTTTTTTATAACATTCAGAATATGAAATTGATTGGATACCAGCAGGAGCAGTTCAGTTTCATGGATGAGTCTTATGCTGAATTTTCCCATAATATGCCTATTGTTATCAGGAAGTGAGGTTAGTTAGGCCTTAACTGATCATGTTAATTTCTCTTCAGGTTCCCCTAGTATTATGTCAGTTTTGTACATGTGCAAGCTGAAATCAATTCCTAGGGTTTTTTTTTAAGAATTTTCTAAAATCATCTGAGGTTCAGAGATTCTTCTTCAAGTTCCTGGAGATTTTGGAGCAGATCTTATGTTCCTTCTCCTTCTCCTCTTTCATTTCTTTTGTATATTCTTGTTCATTTCTAAGAAGCTTGGCTAGTGGGATCTTTGTAATTTTCCCATCTATTTCTCTATCTACACCTGTCTCCCTGTCCCTTGATTCTGGACATATTTGCTTTTACCCAATGCAGCCTGTTCTTTTTCAGTTTATCTATCCCTTTAGCATTTTTCTTTTTTACCTTGTCCTTTTCCAGCTTTTTAGCATCTTGTCTGGTGTCTATTTTTCTTTTATTATAGGGTTTACAAAATCTTAGGTTACTCAGGTACTGTTCTATGCTATTGTCCAGTGACCTATTTTTCTTAAGGTGTGGTTCTGTAATTTACTTTCTTTGACTATCAGTGCACTTCTTTTTGAGTTCCTCCATGTGTCTGCACTCCTGCCTTTCATATAGCTCCCATAAGGAGGGGTGCCTTTCTTTTAATTCTTCAGCAATGCTACCTTCCCTGAACTCTATGGGCCCTATGCACTAATGAAATTGTTGCCTATATGCTGTGTATCCAAGATGTGTAGGCAAACTTATGTGTGAATGCTGCACAGCAGGGGCCCATGGACCCTTGGCAGCATTCACCAAGGGCATGCAAGGCACTTACATGCCCACCACCCTTGCCTCATGGGTGACTTCATGCTGGGGGTGTGTCAGGCATGCACCTGTACTACACAGCATTCACTAAGTCGCATAGTGCCAGGCACAGGGGGTGCCAGTTACACCATCCAAAACCAGGTGTAACCCGATACGTGCCCCTGTGTACTTCATCCACTGGGTGTAGTGGTACTGGGCTAAGGACCTCCATGGTGCTCCAGCCCACTAGACTGTAGGGGAGGGCTAGGGCAGAGGCTCAGGTGAGAGCCTGGCAGAGGTCCACATGTTCCCACATTCTGCAGCTTGCTCCTGCTCTGTGCACCCACTGTATGGGAACAAGGGATCAAGTGAGGGATCCAATAAAGGCATCTGATTGGATGCTCACCTGAGTCCAGGGCTCTGCCCTGACTGCACACATGAACCTGTGCACTGAGGATGCATGGCCATGGACAGATGCCCCACTGGTGCATGCGGTCATGCAAACCACGCACCCTGTGCCTGTCTGGGGCTGCGCAGGTAAGTAGGTGGGGGTACGCACCTCAGGCACGTATAACCCACCCATTAGTGCATAGGGCCCAATATTTGGAAGCATCACTAGTTCCCCATCATCTGGACTTCCCCATCCCCCATCTACTGGACTTCCCTAGTTACAATTATCATTATGGTCAACTTTAATATGGTGTGGTTTCTTTATGTTTTCAGATAATTTTAATAATATTTTCTTATTCTTGATACAGATTCCTTTAAGGAACCCCAGGTCTTGTTTGTTTGGTATTTGTTCATATAACAGGATGTTTTCCATAAAAGGGACTTTAATGCAAAAGTTGCATCTTTGGTTATTTTTTCTGTCTCTCAGTAGCATTCACTGATGGGGCTCAAAACTAGAAGATGCTTTCTTTCAGTGAGGTGGGGGAGTCTATGGGATAATTAATCTTATCTTCCCCTGAGTCATTGCTACTTTTGGCCATTTTGTTTTCTTATTCATGTTGGTATTTAACCTTGCATGTTGATTCACCACTGTTTCTATCTCTTTCTGATTGAATCTAATGGAGCTTCTGATTTCTGTAATGTCCAAATTGTCAAACACTTCAGAAAAATCTAGGTTAATATGTCCATGTAAATGATTATCCATAATTTCTAGATTAGAAGTTTTCCCTTTATGTCAAGGGCTTCCTTAGTGAAAGAAGCATTCTTTCCTAAATTATAGTTGGTCTGTTTTGCCCCTCAAATGGAGTTGAGGTTGGGGTTTTCACCTATCTTTCATTTTTTAATGTTTTATACTTGTAAGCAAGATGAGCATTGCTGCCCATTTTCACAAATGACAAGTTTTACATAAAAAGCAAATCACAGATAACCATTACGATACACACAATAACTTGATGACAATTAACAAAATAATTAGTAAAACAAACTTGATCAAAACACACATTTAAGTTAAATTACAAATACAGTCATTAGTGGTACCAAGACTCACAGAAGGAGCAGGACAGAGAACTATATCGGTTAAAGCAGAAGGAGGCAGAAAAGGCAGTCAGAATAGCAAAGGTCCAAACTGAGGAAAAGATAACCAACTCAGTTAAGAAGGGGGATAAAACCTTTTATAGGTACATTAGGGAGAGAAGAAAGACCAAGGGAGGGATACTGAGGCTGAATAAAGGGTAAGGAATTTGGGCAGAGGGTGACTGAAAAAGCAGGGATGCTGAATGAATAATTCTTCTCAGTATTCACAGAAGAAAAAGAGGGGATGTATCAAAACCAAACAAGAGAAATCCTCTGGATAGCAGGGCTGATACCAGTCCATTCACAGAAGAAAGGGTTCTGAAAGATCTTTTAAAACTGAAGGTGGACAAAGCAATGGGGTCTGATAGGATTCACCCCAGAACTGTAAAAGAACTAAGGGGAGAACTAGTGACACCACTGACTACCCTTTTTAACAAATCACAGGAGGCTAGGTTGGTACCTGAGGACTGGAGGAGGGTGGATGTGAGTCTACTTCACACAAGTGGGAGTAAGGCAGAGGCAGGAAACTACAAATCTGTTAGCTTGACCTTAGTGGTAGGTAAAATGATGGAATCTCTTCTGAAGGAAAGTATTGTTGAGTACCAAAAGGCCAGCAGGGCACAAGACCCAAGGCAGCATGGAATCACAGCAGAAAGGTCATGTCAGATGACCCTAATAGATTTCTTTGACTGGGTGACAAAAGTAGTAGACCAGGGAGGGGCTATGGACATGGCCTACCTAGACTTCAGCAAGGCATTTAACACAGTACCACACAAAAGATTAATAAACCAGCCAGCCAGCCTTGGAGTGGGTCCCAAGGTGGTAGCCTTGGTAAAACAATTGGCTGCATAACAGGATGCAGCAGGTAATAGTAAACAGAGCCCACTCTGAAGAAAGGTGGGGGTTACTAGTGGGGTACCACAGGGTTCAGTATCAGGACCAGTTCTCTTTAATGTCTTTATAAGTGGCATTGCTGAGGGACTGGAAGGGAAAATATGTCTCTTTGCAGATGACACAAAGATCTGCAACAGGGTTGATACACAAGGTGGGGTGGAAAGGATGAGAAAGGGATTTGGCAAGGTTGGAGGAATGGTCAAATATATGGCAGCTTAGATTCAATGCAAAAAAGTGCAAAGTAATGCACCTGGGAAACAAAAACCCAGGGGGAGAGAGTACACAATGGGGGTGAGATACTAACTGGGACGCTTGTACAGCTGGTTCTGATTAATCTATGTTTTTTGTAATATAAAAATATGTTATAGAGTGTCTCTCATGAGACATGCTGTTTCAGCTAAAAGATAAAAGCCAGGAGATAATTACAGGCTAGAAGAGACCTAAATCAAGGATCTCCTGTTTATTTTAATTGTAGCTTGCCAGCTGGCAGGATAGAAAATATCCATTTTATGACATTTAGAGTGAGAAACCAGGTTATGTCACACTGGTGCAAAGTCATAAATGTTCCTCTGATGTCTGTAAAAGTAGGATGTTGCTCATGGATGAAAGAAGGACTTAGAAATTAACCTTATTTAATTTACCTTTTGAGTAATGACATCCTGGTTGTATAATTTTTATATTCTGACAGGGAGGAGCTAGGTGACCTCATGCAAAGAGGTTGGCAAAGCCAGTTTTAAACGGGATTCTGTTTTCCACTAAGAGACATACATGTTTGGACTCTCTGGACAACATCTGTCTATCAGCATGATTAGAAGAGATATATTAGATATATGTCTAATTGTCTGGTGGTAGGAATTTTGCACTTTTTTTTAAAACCTTATTATTTTAAATGATTGTATGTTTTGGTGATATATGGTTCTGTATTTACATTTTACAGTTTTATCTATTTTAAGTAAACTTCTACTTTAGAGACTACTTGGTGTGCCTTTGAAATTCTTTTCTTGACAAGTGAAGCATATATGGTTATAGTGACACTGGGCATAGCTTTATGGTAATACCAAACTGGGAAAATGTAAGAATTTTTCCTACAGTCTTTCATAGAGTTTGTAAGGGTTGATTTTTTACCTGGTTAGGTGCCCTAGGTGAAAGATATCTGGTCCCCTGAAGAGCAGAAGTATCTGAGCCTGTACATTGGGTACGCTAGCAAGAGGTTCACAGTTTGAATCCCTCCGGGACTTGAGACCAAAAGTTGATTCAAACCCACAAAACAGATAGGAGGGTTACCCTATTCTTTTAACTGTTCACAATACTGCACTCAGAGGTTGGTACTGTGGGATTAGAGGGCCTGACCTGCTGAGTGGGGTTGTCACATTAACAACAACAAAAATGGAAAGGGATCTGGGGTCGTCATTTCAGATGACCTAAAGGTGGGCAAGCAATATGATAAGGCAGTAAAGAGGGCTTGGGGGATACTGGGATGCACAGGGAGTGGCAACATCAGCAGAAAACAGGAAGTTGTTATCCCTCTATACAGACAGTTGGTGAGACCCCACCTGGAGTACTGCATGCAGTTCTGGAGACCCTATCTTTGCAAGGACATAGGATAGAGGTTGTCCAGAGGAGGACAACTAAAATGGTGCAGGGTCTGCACAAAGAGCCATATGTAGAGTGACTAAAGGTACTTAATGTGTATACCCTCGAGGAAAGGAGAGAGAGGGAGGACATGATAGAAACTTCCAAGTACCTCAAGGGAATCAACAAAGTCAAATAGGCTTGCATCTTTCAGAAAAAGAGATGTGCAAGAATAAGGGGGCACAAACTGAAGATGGGGGGATGGCTCTGAGGTAACGTGAGGAAGTATTTTTTCATGGAGAGGGTTGTGGATGTATGGAATGGCCTTTTTGAGGAGGTCATGGAGTCAAAAAGTGGAGGAATTCAAGAATGCATGGGACAGACATAAGGCAATTTTAGTGGGAGTATAGAAGGAAGTAGGATGTTGGTTAACTAGGATCTGCAGGATATCCATTATGTAGGGAAATGGGCAGACTAGGTGGGCCAAGTGGTACTTATCTACTGTTAAATTCTATGGGCTGGATATTCAAACTGCGCCATTCATAGGCGCAAGCCCTTGCGCTGCGCAAAATAGTTGTGCAGGGGTGTGTCCAGGGCAATATTCAAAGGAGTTGCGCTATTGAGCAACTCCTTTGAATATCACCCCCCAGCCACAGCCACTGTGCATGGCGCAATGGAACTTGTGCCACCGCAAGTTGACAAAGTGGAGCATTCAACTTGAGGTGGCGCAAGTACCATTGCGCCATGCGCAAAATCCCGTATTCAAAAGGTGACATGCAAATGGGGCTATAATTCATGCAAGGCTCAGGGGGGGCCATTTGCATCTGATTATGGCCCCATTTGCATGCCATTAGCATGCAGGTGCGCCGATCCCCGAGGACTTGCGCCTGGCGCCCTGCCAATGCAGCAGCCATCGGGGAAGGACGCCCCCTGCAGCCCAATCACGGGAAAAAGAGCGTAAAAACCCCACCACCACCACCCCCACTGGCCCGATCGCAGACATAGCGTAAATACCCCCCCTCACAAGCCCGATCGCGGGCAGCAATGTGTCTCCCCCCCAACACAGCCCTGGTGGTCCAGTGGACTGATAAGCCCGATCGCAGGCTGATGTAATGAAACACCCCACCTCCGAATATATCCCTGGTGGTCCAGTGGACCGATAAGCCCGATCAAGGGCTGGGTATTCAAACACCCCCACCTCCGATCATATCCTGGTGGTCCAGTGGACTGAAAATCCCAATCGCGGGATGTGGTTGGCAACCACCCCAAACACATCCCTGGTGACCTAGTGTCCCCACCACACCACCCCGAGCCCCACCACCCGCTCCCCGCGGCGGCGGGCGGCAGCATCCCGCCTGCCGCCCGCCCACCGACTGACTGCCCGGTAGGGCTGCCGCCCATTGGTGCAGAGCAGAGCCAATGGTGTGCAGCTCATACCGCACAAGACAGTTCAGTTTTGTGAATGAAATTAATTCACAAAACTGGACTGTCTTGGTATGGTAGGCTGCACGCCCATTGGCTCGCTCTACGGGCAATGCAGCCCTACCAGGCAGTCAGTCGGCGGTGGCGGGCGGCAGGCAGGTGGATGCTGCTGCCCGCCCGGCTGCGGGAGCGGGGTGGTGGGCTCGTGGGTGGGTGGGGTGGGGACACTAGGTCACCAGGGATGTCTTTAGGGGTTGCCAACCACATCCCGCGATCAGGATTTTCGGTCCACTGACCACCAGGGATATGATCGGGAGGCGGGGTGTGTTTGATTACTCCAGCCCGTGATCGGGCTTATCGGGTCCACTGGACCACCAGGGACGGTTGGGGACACATTGCTGCCCGCGATCGGGCTGGTGAGGGGGGGCACAGAGAGAGCATACCTCTCAACTGTACCACATTACGAGGAACGTTCCTCATTTAACTGCACAAATGCTCCCTGTTCCACATTGTAAGGACTTGTCCCACATTCAGTGTTAACATTTTAAAGCAAAACTCCATAGTAAATGATGCAAAATATATAATTTTAATTAATAGCAGACTTTCTGAACATAAATGCAAACATTTTCACAGTGTTGTGAGCTTCTAATGTAAAGATTTGATTAAGTGTTCCACATTTTGCCCATTCTTTCCACATTTTGAGAGGCAATGTTCCACATTTGGGGGACAAAAGGTTGAGAGGTATGAGAGAGTGGGTTGAGGGCCAGCCACAGGTGGCAGCTGCTGTGTTGCACCCTGCAATGCAGCAGCTCACCTGTGGGTGGCCCTCAACTTGATCCTTTTTTTTTGGCTCAAAGTTGTGCAGGCGCAGGTTGGGGTTTGCGTCTGCACAACTCTGCGCAGCTCGGCTGAATATCGGGCTGTGCAGTTTATGCATGGTTCCTACCCCTCTGGTTCAGCATGCATTCATTTGCATTGCGCTGTTGCTCAGCATGTTTTCTGTGGCGCAACTGCCTCCTGCTGAATATCACAGAATGGAGCAAGTTCGGACTTGCGCAGGCGCAACCCTATTGCGCATGGCGCAACCCTTTTTGAATATCTGGCCCTCCGTTTCTTTACTTTGCTTTTTTCCCTTTATTTTTAATTAAGGCTGTGGAGTTTTGCATTTTATTTAAAACTCCCACTGCAAGCTGTTCAAAGATTTTGCATCATTTCCTTAGGTTTTGTGGGTTGGGAGTTCCCTACTCCTTTTTCAATATTAATTATTTTCACATTTGTTGTTGCAGTTGGCATTTTCAACCTTGTTAATGGATCTTAAGTCAAGTTTGGTGAGCAAATATGCCCTCGACGTAAATGTGGAAATAATTTACTATATTGTTTATAAGCAGACACAAGTGCAATTTTTGAGAGAAATCAAAGAAGCGAACAGAAAGGTCAGATTAACAGATATCTCAGTATCTTGATCTAAAAGTCAGCAGATAATTGAAAGGTTTTGCCTGTAGTTCGGTGATCAAGCAGCCAGCCACTCCCACTTCCTAAGCTATATAAGCAGTTCCTCTCAGCCTCACTGTGAAGCATTTTGTCTTTGCAGCCGGAGGCTATGTTGGTTTGTCCTCTGAGCTGGCTGGGGCCTAACCCCCCTCCCAAGCCTGCTGTTTCTGTGAGTCTCTGCTGGACTTCAGTGTTTGTTTCCCTGCTTCTGGTTTGTATCTTTCCTCCAGCTGTGTGCTTCCCTGTGTTTTGTTTCTTGCTTTTTGGGGGCCTTTCCCTGTTTTCTGTTTTGCTGTGTTTTGGTTTCCTCTTTTGGGGGAGCTTTTATTTTAAAACTCCTAGGCCCAGATATTCAAACTGCGCTCAAAATGAGTGCAACAGCAGGAGCAAGCACAAACCAGTTGCGCAAATGCGCAACAGGTGCGATATTCAAACATGGAGCAGTACAAATTGCGCAATCAACCAACGTCTGAATATCACACATACTGCGCCATAGTGCAACCAGGAAGGAGAAGCTGAGCCAAAATGTTGCGCTATGGAGCAACCAGGGCAGCCCAGCTGAGCATTCCAGAGTGCCATAGCAAGTTGAGCCCCCAGAGCAATGGAACTGCACATCCAGGGAGGCAGGCTGGGGCCCACCGCCAGCCATGCCACACATGGGCACAGGAACACACTGCAGAACCCACACCACACCTGCACACCCCAAGCACAGCATCACTGGGGTGTGACGGATGATCTACTGGCCCATGGGGACAAGCCAACACAGCATAGCGGAGCTATGACACCCAACACAACCACTGGCATGCTGAGAGTGCCACACACAGGGGGTTGACAACCACAGTGCACAGCAGCCCCCCGTATGCACAGCACACCCTGCACTGTGACCCCAAGACACCACCTATGTGCATTGACTGGCACTGCAGGAAACCATGCATCCCCCCAGCACACATCAACCCCGTGCAGCACAGAAGCCTACAAGCCAGACACACCCTGTGCACCCAGCAGTGGGTGACAGCAGACAGCAAGACCAACAGAAAGTCACTGCAATGCTGGAGATACCTCCCCATGCACACACACGCACATACACGCACACACACACCCAGGACCATACCACCCCAGATGGCATGTACACCCCTGCAACTGAGCACCCATAGCCAGCTGCAAATCAGAGACCAACACAGTATTCATATCAAAATAGAAATGTATATTTAAAAGATTCAATCACAAAACCAAGCGAAACTATTTACAAGGGGGCGGGTAAAAGGTAGTGGTGTTCAAGGGAGGAATAAAAACTTAGAGGAAGGCAGGGTGTTAGGGATGTGGGAGAAGTGGGAAGGGTAATGAGGCTATGGCCCAGCTGGTCCTCCCCCTGCTGGTGCCCCATCCTGTGCCTCCTTCGCCGAGCTCCATGGCGCCGGATGGCCTGCAGGATGTCTTGGTTCTCCAGTCCAACTTGGGTGAGGTGCCGAAGATCACATGCCATCCTCCTGAGTACCTTGAGGCCTAGGAAAATGGGAACACAGTCAATGGCTGTGACTGACCACAACCCTGAACACCACCCAACCTGCAAGCCATATAGCCCAGTGTCCCACACCTGTGATGGCATGCACCCACCCACAGTGAACATGCACATGGCCATCACAAACAGGTGGCACCAGCTATGAGCACCACTGCACACACACACTGCCCATGTCCATCACAGCACAAACAAGGCTGTCCAGTGATGTGGCAACGTGGTGCGATGCCAGTTACACAGCTATGTGCCCAGTGCATGCCTGGACCACCAGTGACGCCTACACAGACGTGCTGTGATACTGGACAGTGATGCATGTCACCTGTGTCATACATACATACATAGATACATAGACAGTGTCATCAGATAAGGGCCTATGGCCAACCTAGTCCGTCCATTTGAGCTTGTAAGTTCACTTTGTTTTCCTAGAAGTCTGTTGCCCCTTACCCCAACCTCCAGAATTCCTTCATGTCTGTCCCGTGCATTCTGAAATCCCATGATTGTTTCAGCCCCCACCACTTCCTCTGGCAGGGTGTTCCACTTGTCCACCACCCGCTCTGTGAAGAAATCCTTTTCCATGTGTCCTCTGAATCATCGCCCCTCCAACTTCATCCCATGCCCTCTAGTCCTGGAACATCTTTTTCACTTCAAAATAGTGTGTCCTGCACCCTGATCCCCCCTGTAAGATACCTGTATGTCTCTATCATATCCCCTCTCTCCCCCCTCTCCTCCAGGGAGTACATGTTCAGTTCCTTCAACCTGTCGTCATAGGACCCATGATGCAAGCCATGCACCATCTTTGTTGCCCTCCTCTGCACCTTCCCTGCCCACTCTACGTCCTTACATAGGTATGGTCTCCAGAACTGTACACTGTACTCCAGGTCGGGCCTCACTAGTGTCTTGTATAGTGGAATTATGACCTCCCCTGTCCTGCATGGTTGTATTGTGCAGGGCTAGTGGACTCCCAGCATGCAATAGCATCCATGAAGTCATGATACTCACATTGCTCAAGCAGCTGTGTCTGCTGCTGTAGCTCTTGCTGCCGTTGATGCTGTGGCTGCTGCTGCTGCATCCGGGGGCTGACTCCTGCTTCCACTGGGGCCCTGGCACGGCCCTCCTCACCCCGGCCCTGCATCCTCACATCCCGGCCTGTGGGAGACATATGTTGAGACAAACATCAGTGTGACTCAAAAGCAGAGTGCCCCCTGCCCCAGTGAGAGTGCCTGCCCACACAGCCATACCCATCTATCACACAGCTGCACACACTGACACAGCCAACCGTGTCCGAGCCGTCACCTATGCACAGCCACCAAAGCACACACACACACACACCTACAGAGAATACAGGTGCATAGATGGTACACTCACCTGGCCTCGGCACCACGCCCCGCCTGGCACGTGCCCGCAGCCTTGCCAACATGTCTGGCTCCCTCGGCGGAGGTCACTGTGCCGGTGCCGGCACTGCTCAACAGACCGGCGCCGGCCCAGTGACCCCACCAGTCAGTGGCCACTCTGCTGCCACACCTCTGTTCTTGGTATGGTGAGGGGCTCCTCACCATAGAGTGCCTCATACTGGGGCTCTACTAGTGCCTGGGTTGGCCACCTCCAGTGGGCTCCAACTCACAGCCCTCCTCCTAGCCATGTTGGGCAGTTTACAGCAGGCAATATGGTGCCCTGCAGCACCCTATACGTGGAGATGTTGTGCAATAGACCACCACAGGCTCCAATCGCTGTTCAAACAAGCGCCGTCACTTCACATAGCGCTGTCACCAGACAGGCGCAATAAAGAACGTACACGCGCAGGTGAACAGCGGCGGGGGCAAAGGGCATACACAAGGTCGCGAGCAATGGCGCAGGGCTACGCTACAGCGCCATCAGCGTATAGGTATCCTGTGCGACAGACCAGCTGCGTACCAGTGCCGACAGTGGACTATTGCTCAGTAATGCCACAGCGCCATATAGTGGCCAGTGCTGTAAGCGCACTGGCACAATGGTGGCCATGGCCTGAATTGCCTATCGCGCTCAGCACGTCAGCAGCGCCATAGACGCATGCGTAAGCTATCTGGGCATGCGCGATGCAGTGTACCACACAGGCACAGATCTGCGCCATTGGCTCAGCCGACTCTTCCGTATTGCGCAAAGCGCAGATTCGCGATATTCAGCCGACATATGCAAATCATCTGATCAGCCATTCAAGGGCGCAGTGGCGCGATTTGCATGTCATTAAAGTTGCTCCACTCCTAATTTGCATGTGTTGTGCTATAAATGTGCGACAGTGGGCTGTGCTGGCCAGATTCGGTTACTGCAGGTGAGAGGTGAGTTACATGCTGTGTGATGTTCAGGACAATGCTCATGGGGAAATGCTGTAGACTGCACAGTGACAGGTGTCCACTTCCACCCATACAGATCACCATGACCCACCAGAGCCAAGGTGAGGGTGAGGACGGTGGGCGTAGGAGGAGGCTGAACTTCACAGCGGCAGAGACGGAGGCCCTCTTCCAGGCCTACCTGGAAGATGAGCCACTATTGAGTGGACGGAGGGGCACCCCTCAGTCCCGTGTGGCTGCATGGGAGGGGGTAGCTCGGGCCATTAACCTGCATGGAAGCCACCAGCGCTCCGTGCAGGAATGCAAGAAAAAGATGGGGACTGACCGCAGGAGGTTGAAGGAGAAGGTGGCAGCCTTCAGGGTGGCACGTGCTGGCACTGGTGGGGCCCGCCAGTGGTGTTGAAGCTGACCCCACATGAGGAGACTCTGGTCGCAGCCATGCAGCAGCGCCATTGTGGGCATACCAGGCGGAGGATTCCAGACAGGTGGAAGCCCATCACTGCGAGTATGACATGGTGGTGGTGTTTGGGGGTGGCGGTTGTTCACATGCACTCACATGTACTCTCTTTCTGTTACAGATCCTGTTAGTCTTCAGGAGGCGGTGGTGGTGGGTCCAGACAGTGATGCGGACCTGCTGGACATGGAGGAGGGACCATCCACCTCCACCACCAGCCAGCAGGCACTGCAGCAGCATCTGCGCCGGGCCAACAACTCTGGTGTCAGTGATCGGGTGTGGAGGTGCACAGCCTGTGTCTCAGCAGTCTGGCATGCAAGCATGCCAGCATGCTGTGACCATGGCAGTAGCACGTACCTGCACCATTGATGATAGAAGGCCTGCAATGGGCAGTGATAGGTGTGTGTCCAATGACAGACACATGGCAGGCCAGCACGTGCCCCTGGGCCTTTCTGGTTCAAACCTGTGTACCAGCATGCTGGCACAGTCCCAGGCTGTGCCTGTCAGCACCAGTGGGGCAGCACCGGTTGCTGTGCAGGTGTCTGGCACTGTTGCCAGCACAGCGGTGGAACAGGTGGACCTGGGGGCACAGCGGTTGGAGGGGCAGCAGCAGCAGTCGCACACCAGGTCTGGGGTACAGTGTCAAGCAGTGGCACATGTCCACCACCCTTTTATCCACCATACTGTGGTCCTGGCAAACAGCGCCCACCCTCAAGGGTGATGTGCATCAGGACCGTCCACACCCTGGGGTCACGATGCCATTGGGGCACAGTACCCATTGGATGCACACACCGCCTGCTGCAGGAATCAGTACAGCTGCAGGGGTGGGTTGCAAGGTCTGTGGAGGCACTGTCTGTGTCCGTGGAGTGGCACAGCAGGGAGTGTGCTTGGGACCGAGCTGAGCTGGTCCGTATGCGGACGGATGTGACCGCCACCATTGACAGGCTGACCCAGGCAGTGGTCTCTGTCGTGGATGCATTGGGCACACAGTCAGGTGCCCCTGTACCACACACCCCACACAGTGCACTCTCCACTCCCTGTTCCTGGCGTCAAGCGACACCAGGCCTGTCGATGCCGGGTTCTGCTGTGGGCATCCCGAGCACCCCTGGTGCAGGTTTGTTTGGTGTGCTGCAGACCCCTGTGCAGGCAAGGTCGTGTTCGTGCAGTGGGACCCCTGGTGGTGCAACAGTGCCACCCCATGTGGCCCCTGCTCAGCCTGCCCATGCTGTTGGGTCATGGCGGGGCCGCCCATGCATCCGTGGTGGCCGTGGGACAGTGCTACATGACTGAGCTGTCTCCCAGTGCGGGCCCTGTCTGGTGCTGCCCTGTGTGCAATGTGTGTCATGGTGGGCAGTGCACTGCTGGGTGCTCTGCTCACCATGCCAACACACGGACCACCTGCACACCCTCCCAACTGCTGTCCACAGGTGCGTGTGCATGATGATGCCTGCATTGCACTGTACACCAAGGTGCAAGGGTGCCCAGGTTCTGACACATGTACTTGGACAGTACAGGTGGTGGGGGTGGTCGGTGGTGCTGTGTGTTAGCAATGTTGGTTCTGCAGTGCTGTGCATCTGCCCATGTATGCTCTGTGCCTGGTGTGTGTGTGTCCATATAAGTGCTCACCCCTCCCTGATGGTGTGTTGGTATGCCTGGACCCTTCCACTCCCTTGACCTTCATGCACCCCTGGTGTGTTCCCCTGTGTGCCTGTAGTGTTGGTTGCACATGTCCCCTTGACTTACCTGTGTTGTGTGTAGTGCTCCTCTGTGATGGTGTCCCGGTGCAGCTGGGCCTGCGGATCAGTTAGGGGTCCCTCCGTCCTGGGGGCTGCTCATCACCATCATCACCAGCGCCAACGGCGTCCCCATCGCTCTCCCCCTGTTTGACCTGTACGGCTATCCCATGGTCTTTGGCCATGTTGTGCAGGATGCAACAGGCCAGGAATTTCCCACAGGCCTTTTGGGGGCTGTACTGTAGGGCACCGCCGGAGGTGTCTAGGCATCGGAAGCGTGCCTTGAGCATCCCAAACACCCGCTCTATGATGTTATATGTTGCGGCATGTGCCTCATTATAGCATAGCTGTGCTGGGGTCATGGGGTGCCGGTACGGTGTGAGCAGCCAGGGACAGAGTGGGTATCCGCAGTCACCTGTGTGGAGATAGTGGAGAGCAGTGTCATGTTCAGGTCCATATTGGCCATCTCCCTGTGTGCCACTACCATGGCACCTGTGTCATTCCCACCCTTGCCCAGAGTTTGCATTCCATACATGTGTACTCACCCACTAGATGTCCTGTGGGGATGTCCCCACTCTTGAATAGATGGCACAGTGCAGACTGATACCATATGAAGGCATCATGTGCTCTGCCAGGGTGTGTGGCACAGACATTGATTATGCGCCCAGTGGCATCACACACCACCTGGCAGTTGACACTGGAGAATCCCTTTTGGTTATGATAGGCATGGCCATCGGGGCCAGGTGGCGTGCGGATGGCCACATGGGTGCAGTCTATGGCCCCTAGCATGCCAGACATACGTGCTACCCTGTGGAACTCCTGCATGTTTGCTGTACGCTCTGCCACGGTGCTGGGGAAATGGATGTACTCCGCAGCATGTGGCAGCAGTGCACTGAGGAATTGGGTGAGGATGCATGACGTGGCTGACTGTGTGATGCCTGTGGTGTCCCCTGTCGGCCTCTGGAAGGTGCCCGTGGTGAGCAGGCACATGCAGGCTGTCACCTTGTTCTCCACCGACAGGCGTGACTCCGTCGTGAGGTTGCCATCACATCACTGCACAGCTCACAGAGCCGTCTCAGTATTGCCCTGTTCAGGCGGTGCTACCCCACGATCTCTACATCTGTGTACAGCTCAAAGCTGATGCAGGCACGGTACCGCCTGTGGGGGGCATACCGCCGACGGGCCCCTCCACGGCCACGTCCCCCTGCAGCATGGATTCTCACCCCCCTCATTACAGCTTCCATGTGGAAGCTGGCACTGTCCATCTCCCTGGCTTCTGCCCCCCCGGCTGCTGTTGCTGTGTTACCCCCGCTGTCCTGACTGCTACTTCCACTGCACCGGGCACCCCCCGCTGGCCTCTACAAACTATGGGAAACAGTTTCCTTGCCTGCCCTTTTCAGTCTGTCCGTCTGTCTCTGTCTGTCTGTCTCTCTCCCCCACTTGACAGCCTGGTAGCGTTCTTGTGCTGCTTTCTTGAGCCTTTTTATTTTGGCTCATTTCTTAGTGCGCAGTTTCCGGCTGTGCCGCTATTGCGCATTGCGCAAGTGTTTGAATATCGCATTGCGCTCTTTATGCATGGATCCGCCCCCTTCGGTTGCGCATGCCTTCATTTTCATTGCGCTATTGCTCAGCATGTTTTCGGGGGCGCAACTGCCTCCTTCTGAATATCGCAGAATGGCGCAGTTTTGGACTTGCACATGCGCAACCCTGTTGCGCATGGCGCAACCCTTTTGAATATCTGGGCCCTAGCATACTGCTACTACAGAGCTCATTTTGCTTGCTTTCAGTTACAACTCTCAATTTACTGCACTGCAACTGCAAACCTACTCAGAGCTCATGCTAATGCTTTCAGTTACCTACAACTTCAGTCACTGCTGCTGACTGTTTACTTTAATTACTATTGTACCCAGTGCCTGTGTTTTAACACTGTACTCATTTAACTACTGCTGTACAGACCCACTTGCTTCCTGCTACTGCATTGTTTACACCAATTCCTAGTCTACCTTGTTTACTCTGAGGTTAGCTGAAGCTCCTGCTGTGGCTATTAAACTAGCTTTTATATCTGCATGTGGTTCTCTACCTTTCATCGCTTCCTTGTTTGTCCTATGGTTGGGACTGGGAGGTGTTTGGGGGGCTGTGGCCTATGTGGTTAATTAATTTTGTTCTAAATCCTGTCTTTGCTGCCAAAAATCCTCAGAGTTTGTCACCTTGATTTGGCTATTCATGTCTGGCTGGCTTGCCCCTAACTCAGTGCTGTTTACTTGCTATACAGTTGTTATGCAGGTCCACCTATTACTACTACTACTGCTTACTGACCTATCAGGTCCCATCTTGCTTATGTAACCGTTGTTCCTTGCTTACGCAAACCATTGCTTTATGCCTATTGCCATCCCCTCAGCTTCATCTGGGATTCTACTGCTCTCAATCTGCATCCAACCTTGCAAGGTCTCAGCACTCAATGCTCATTACGATCTCAGCACGGCGTGCTCATTCAGCTCACCAGCTTTACAACTCTCAGTCAGTTCTGGGGCATGCCAGCCATTCTAATCTGGCGCAGGTTCCTGCAGCCGACGGTCTCGCTCTGCATTTAGTCTGCGTCATTGAGCATTTCCAACTTGGGGTGGGATCCTTCTCACCTGGCCCATAGCTGGGAATGTCCTCACCCCAGGCTTGGCTTTAGCTGCCTGCTACATGACAGCAGCTCCTGGTGTAGAATTTAAGACTAGCGGTGAAGGGTGGTTACTATGATCTCCTTTGGCTCTAGTGTTCCACTATAAAGGTTGGCCATTGACTTTAGTGGTTTCCCTAGCAAGGCACCTTCACTGCATTCTCCCCACAACTGTATCTGGTTCACCTGGTTTGATTTAGGGTGGGTAGGACAGGTGAGTGCCTCAGCAGTTGTTGCTCTCCTCCTGCACCTTGGATGCTCGTATTGTTGCAGATTTTTCTCCCAACCTTCCATGATGTTCCCACTAGAGGGTTTGAGTGAGAGCCTTCCTCCAAATTGGAATATTTTCCACCTCCCTTTAATTGGGTTTTCCAAATTGCAGCTGCAGATACATCACTAAATACATTTTCCCCAAGCCTGGAGGGAAGGCGACCTAGGCCTTGAATCCCCAGAGATTTCCTCCTCAGAGGTTTTTTTATCTCCTCTGTTGCCTTACGTCCTAACACTTAGTTAACATAGTTGTTTCCCTTAGTTTCCTTAGGTAGGTTCCGTTGTTGGATGGAGGTGGAGGATGTCCTGCCATTCCTTCTCTCCTTAGGGGATCCCCTTCTCTCAATGCAAGCCATCACTATCCTTCTCTACTACTATGTTCCAGTTACTGCTTCTACGTCACTGTTACTGCTTGCTCATAGGCATCATGTTGCCTCCTTTGGGGATGATACTACATTTCTTTTGTGGATTCCTAAGGTACCTTTAGCCATGAGAATTGTCCCGTGGCACCTCTAAGGGCGGATCCCTCTCCAAGAGTTCCTTGCTTTCGTATCCCTACAGGGTGGTAATTCCTCTGGAATAGAGAGTGCGAACGGCCACAACCAAACTAATACAGTTAAATAAGCATAACACTATACTGGCTGTGCAGGTCAGTGAATTGAAAGGCTTTGCCTGTAATTTGGTGACCAAGCAGCCAGCCACTCCCACTTCCTGAGCTATATAAGCAGTTCCTCTCAGCCTCACTGTGAAGCATTTTGTCTTTGCCCCACCATCTTCCCCTCCTCCAGTGGCAGTGCTCTCTCCTTAGGGGGATTTATAAGGTACCTTTAGCCAAGGGAACCATCCCTTGGCACCTCTAGGGGCAGAACCCTCTCCTAGAGTTCCTTGCTTTCGTACCCCTACAGGGTGGTAATTTCTCTGGAATAGAGAGTGCGAATGGCCACAACCAAACTAATACAGTTACATAAGCATAACACTATACTGGCTGCGTAGCTCAGTGAATAATATCTCATTAAAAAGTCAGCAGATAAACAGAAACAAAGAAAAAAACACCCATTTACCTTCCACTGAATTATTTGATTTGTGTCTAAACTGTTGCTATCCTACATTGTCTTTCGCAAGAACACAGGAATAAATGACTCACAGTTTCAGAATGCCCACACATGCACACTGGATAAAGCTTATGTGGGCGTATGTCACATAGTAGTCTATGACATGATCTGCAGTGCTAACTTTAAATTTCAATTTTAAACCTGCAACATTTTATTAAAAAAATGTGAATATCAAAAGTTATGACATGTTATGGCAAAGCTGAACACACAACCTTACAAGTTTAAACACCCTCAGACCCAATATGCACCTCATGCACACCTGTTGTAAGCCTAAAACATGCACAATAAAAATAATTGAAAAGATTCAATCATATAAGTAGACAAAATACAAAACACAATGAAAGCAAGGTAATTAAAAATAAAATTGTAAAATGTAAAGGCCTTTAAATAAACTTGGTTCAGAGAGGACTCAGCTCAGGTATGGTAGCTTTACAGGCTACAGAGTTCTTGGTAAAAGAGGCAGATGAATTAGGCAGAGATAGAATCCACTTGTATAGTCCGCAGAGTCTGAAACAAAAACTCTCTGAAAAAATTGTAGGCTCAAAACACCTGGACCCCAAAGTGACGATTCAATGGGGATTTAGTAAGTCTCTCCAGGAGGATTTCTTAAGGATTAAAAATAAGATAGCAGAACATTGCAAACTAAAATAATACCTTAGCAAATTTGCTTTATGCTTTGTGTCTCTTCTAACCCTGCTGGTTAACTTCGCCACATTGTAAGGTATTTCCTCACCAATCAACCACAATTCAGCTTAGCCTCTAGATTCCTGCAGTGCTGTGTGCTTGTTTTGGGGAATCCTCTCCTTTTTCACCTTTTTTCTCCCTGCAACCCTGTCACAGTTTCCCAGTTGTTTCAAAACGTTATAAGTCCACTGTATGCTGTGCTATAGATTTTCTTTTCCTGACCCTAAAGCAGTATGCTCCTCCAGGCAGATGTGCTTCAGGTATGTTCCTCCAGGCTGGTGTGCTTGTTAATGCAGTGTTGCATTGAGCTATAGTCCCCCCCCAAAGGGCTCTCCACTTTCCTCTGGTCCAACAATGATACTCCCACCATCAGGCTGTCTTCTTCCTAAACAGACAGAAAGCAGAAAGACCAGTACAGCACTACATTCCAAGATAAGAGGCATAAATCGGACTGGAAAGGCTGTGTTAAAAAAAAATATTATAGGCAACTGTGGCATACCTTTTTAAAATAAACAAATAGCATAACACAGCCCTGAGCCTGCAGCTCTTTCTCAGCTGACAGAACATGCAACCACCATCTTGGATCCCCCAGGTAACCAAGTGCTTGCTTCAGTAAGTCAGTTAGATTTACACAGTGAGGACAGTAAGACCCTAATGGGGAATGTCTCCTCACCCTTCTGCAGGTTTTACAACATTTAAATATCACTTGTCTCTGATAGGCCATGGCACCACTGTCCTTAGTAAAGTGCAAAATTCAATAGAAAATAAATAACAAAATAAATAAATAACTACTCACAGGTGTACAGGAAGGCTAGCATATGCCTTTTCAAAACAAAAAGTAAGTAGGTGCGCAACAGATTAATTCTAGGATGCAGAAAACGCGAAGGTAGTCACAATAGTACAATGCAAACAAAAGGCTGTCAACACTGCAAACCAGCAATAACATACCAGACACCAAAGTGATATTCAAAAGGATTTATTCCAAGTGGACCACAAATGTCCTCTCCCAGTACTTCAGCCCAACACTCGGGCCTTCATCCTTGCTAGATCAGGGACATACCTTTAACAGACAGTGTTTAAGGTCACATTCACACAGATTTTATATGCGTTTTACAGGAATACTGCTTGTTCACCTCCCTATCCCTTAAAACTGTCAGTGAGGAAGAGAAAGACTTATTTAGAGAATTTGAAGCTGCTTGAGGAAAAAATGCTCTCCGAGTTCTGAGCAAGTCAAATGACATGCAGTGATTAAAAAAAAAGGTTTTCTTTCCTCTGCTGAGCTGTGCTTCCAGTATAGAGTCTAGCAAGATCCTGGGATCAGGTTTGTTAGTAGGAAGGCTGAGGTGACACCACATTTAAATATGTAATGTCACTACATCAGTGTGCATGCACCCAAGCATCTGGGTGTGAATTGGCATTACCCAAACTGCCTGGAAGAAGAAGAAAAGAGGTGCAAAACCCATTTGGCCAATGGACAGCAATGGCCTACTGACTATGCAGCTCTTCTGAGCCATGAAAACATGCGCTAAGATGTGATTAAAACCATAGAGTGATAATAAACAGGCAGAAGGCCAGGCAAGGATAAAAAAGTACAAATAATAGTAAACTGAGCCCAAAAAGCACTCAGATGCCCAAAAAGAACCGATTGAAAACAATCATCCCCACACTGAAGGCAGCACAGTGTGAACAAATTGTCCTCCACTGACGGAGCGAAATAAAATATCAATGTGCAGCTAAGTTGAGGGAGAAGGGAGGGTCCGATGTTGAGGAGAATGCTGAGGTAAGAAAAGAAAGAAAAGTAAAAGTGCTAGAAGGAAGCTTAGCCCCTTCCCCAAGTCACAAAAATCATTTAAATGAAGTACAGGGCTAGCAGGGTAGGAGACCTCAACACTTCCTGGTATGATTGCAAAATACAGCAGCTGGTACCAGTGCTGGCAGTCAACTGCAGAAATCTCTTACATTGAGGTAACCCTGTAACTCTAAATATTGGATTTATACTAGGGAAGTATTAGGATGGTGCTGGCATAATTTTCTAATACTAAACAGTACAGCATCACACCACAATGTATACTATTTTCATAGTAGGTGGAGCAAGAGATCCAGAACATAAAACATTAAAATCACATGTGAAAGTCACAGCACCCTATTATCCCCAGTGGGCTTCTTTCTGTCTCTCAGACCTTTGCCACTGTGACTATACTGAACATCACCACTGGCATGGTCCCCTCTTTAGCAAGAGTGTAAACTCCAGTGCTCAGAACACCTTTTTCTGCCTCCTTTTATTCTTCAGACTCGGCTCCCTCCTTGGAACAAGTACACATACAAACCCCAGCAAAAACTGACAGAGAAGAGTGTGCTGCAAAATGTATGCCCCTCTCTCTTTTCCCCAGTGCCTTGGTTGAATGAGGCTATGCCATCACGTCTCTTTACACAAATTTATCTGACTGGCTGTGGGAGATTTAGACCTGAAATGTGAATGATGCCTACCTTGCAAGATTATACGGCAACCTGGGTCTTAGGAAGCAACTCCCCTTCAAAGATTGTTGAGCATCTGAACAAAACTGACTGGAATAGGCTTACTCAGAATGTCTCTGACCCATTCTTCACCAACAACCCCATCACCCCTTCTGGATGCCCCCCATAATGAAGGTTTAAGCACCTGTCAAGATTCTGTTAGGCTACAAAAATCTCCAAAATAGGCCAGCTTCTTGACACAGTTGAGTAATTCATCCTGACCTCACACTTATGCAGGCAGTAAACTAACAGTTTACAGAAGTAATTCAGATGTTTAGTGAAAAAGAAGTTTGGCTGGTACACCACATATCTCAGTGTAGCAGTTAAACACAATGAAAAGAAAGAAGGGAAATACTAATGTTGTGCCAAAAATGTTTTACATTAGACACTTGAAAACTATGATTATTTTTTTCATCAACAAATGTTGTTTTTAAATAATTTTGATAACTTTATAAATGTTTAGAGATGTATGAGTGATATATGGATTGGAGTTATGATGCCCTGCCACATAGGGGATGGGGATCAAGTACAAATCCTGACTGCCCCACCTAGTGATGGAAGGGTGCAGAGTGCTCTGCAGAGGCATTGTGCATGAACCATGTGAGTAAGGAGCTGGGTAATCTGTTGCACTAGCAACTCTTGTGGCAGGGGTGGCAACTTTTTTTTTTTTGGTGATCACTTGAGTTTGGACAACACTGCCCATGGGATAGTGTCATGGATGCCCATTGGCTAATGCTGAGGTGTTAGACCTTACAGGATGCACAGCAACCCAGCTTATGTGATTGATGGGGTGACAGCCCACCCACCTTAATGCTGTTGAATGCTAACATCCCTTGCTCAACTTCCACTGCATATGGTTGTTTCTCAGCAGTCGGCTGCATTGAAGTTTGCTCTTCAGGCTCCACCATGTTGGGTAAGCCATTTAGGAACAAGGAAGATGGAGCAGGTTTAGCTTGTGGAATGTCCCATATGTAAACATGTGCGAGAGGTAGGGGAAGGGGAAAGGGAAAACTGTTTAACTAAGAAAGACACATTAAGCAGAAGCTTGTTTCCAGGTGTGACCTGGGAGCACAAGGAAGTGAAGTGACTTGCTCAAGGTCACACAGCATGCGAGCGGGGACAGTGGGATTCAAACCTTGATCTCCAGGTTTGCAGCCCAGGGCCCTACACCTCTGCACTATACTGCCACATAGCTGGCAGAGCAGGTCACTGGAGGGAGCGAGGCAGAGGTGAGGACAGGATAGAATAAAGACTAAATTATAAAAACAATAAATGTAAACTGTGTCAACATAACGTTATGCTGAGTTGACTCCAAGCCTTGATTTTAACAAAGTTGCTATCCTAAATGTTTCTAAAGTTTGCCTTTTATGAAGAATGAATTTTTAGAAAATTGTAAGATTGAAACTGTTAGGAACTAGAATATTGTCTTTTTTCATTTAGGCTTGAAAGTCAGGACAACATCACAGAAGAGTTATGTTGGCAATAAGCTGAAAGGATGTTGGGTGTTTGGAGTTATAAAATTGCTTGCATCAAACAATCTAATTGGTCAAAGCTGGTCACGTGTTTGCACATTAATTTCACATTACCACATTTCAGATTTTCTTTCCTTCTCAATTTTAAAACAGTTTTATAAGTACAGTAAGACACTTCAGGGTGAGCAGAATTGTCACCTATTACTGTACTTCCCAGGCGGTTAAAAGCACCAGGCTATGCCTCATGCCTCACAACCCACTTGAAGCATGTGGTAATATAGCTTTACTGCACTCTCTATCATGGGCAATTGCTTATTTAGTACACATCTAGTTATATAGCAGTTGCAAATTGTATGCTGAGTGCTTTCAGCACATAGAAGTGCATTTAACCAAGACAGCCAACAACTTGAAGAGTCATTCTGCATTATTAAATGGGTTAACATTGCATTAATCAAAAGAAAAACTAAAACATACAAACTTTTTATTACCAACAGGTATTATTTAGTTAAAAATATCTACTAAAATGTAATCCTTCTCCACTTGTCAGTCACCAGTCTTTCCACTTATTTAATAGTTTATCATTAATGTTAATATTTATCATGGAATACAAGAATTTATCTAACAGAAAGTTTTCCTCCTCACACACATCAAAGAGGATTGTGTATGAGCAAAGATATGCAGCTAGGCTGTGTTTCAGTTGAGTGTTTTTTGTGTTAACGAGTCCTCGAGAGTGCAGCTCAAGAGGTCTCATTGCAATGGAAACCTCTAGATTGAAACTCAGCCTTGTACATGTATGGTTGCTCATACACAATGTGTTATAGTGTATAGGGAACCACTGATACAAAGCTGTGTCTGGTACCAATAAAAAAGGTCCCCCATGTCCCCTAATACCTTCCTGTAGAGGTTCTTCAATGCACCCCTTATTTCCTGCCCAGCTCTCACTGCTGTGGCCACTTCATCAAATGCAGTGGTTTGAACAACGTGGTTGCATGAAGATGTTCTATGATGTTGTGCTACAGTATTTATGTCCCCAGTGCAGCACAACATAATGACATTGCTACTGCAGCACAAGCCTATTCTAGAGAAGGAATTCCATCCTCCACCGTGTTCTACCATACACTAAGTTTTGTGTGATGCCATGATCTCAATTTTATCACAGGCAGTGTAAGTAGTAGAAGTTGCCCTAGCAGGCTGGTAAGCATGGGGGGAGGAGGGAATCATGTTTAATACTTAACAGCAGTGCCTGTTAGCCATGAAAGCTCTGACTTACACTTCTTTTACATTCTATTTAACATTATCTCTTTATTCCTGTGTTGTATGATACTCGTTTCCCTATTTTGAGTATGCTTTAGCAATTTTTTAAACTTGAAATGATAAAACAAGTATACCTTTTAATATGGCTCTGCCCAGGTTTTCATCTGTACTCTCAATTGATTAAAACACCCTTTAACATCACTTTTCTTGTGAATAAAATGAACTAGCATGCAGCAGACAGAGGTCACAGACCCTATGGGATAACATCTGTGCAAACACAGCTGAGAATACTGATGAAAACCTGGATCAAGACATAGCAAAACGAGAGCTACTTGTATTATTTCAAATGTAAAACATTTTCTAAGCAGAATAAGACATGCCATGGCATCAGTTAGAATAGGTTCACCACACTTCCAGGGATGTAAATGAACTCAGACTAACTAGGCCCCTGTTTGTGCAATAAACCTACTGCAGCCAATTCCCTCTTGTGTCCTACTACTTACTTAATGTAAATCATTTGGAGGTATGAATATTGTTTCGGTAAACAAGAACAATACAACCTGCAACCAGCTAGTCCACATTTCCTGTCCCTGTTTAGTAATCCTTTAAACAAGAACTCCCTACAGAATAAAGGGCTAAACATTATATTTACAGTTATGGTTTACGTTAGTGTTTCAGTTTTTTTCTTTCTTGTATTATTTGTCTAGCAAATATTTCAGGCAATGAAGTATGCATTTCACTGTGTCTTTCAAAAAATTAAAAAAGGCTGTCCCCAACAGACCTCACAATTGTTGTTTGTGGTGTCACAGTAGTCATGGTAAGGATTATGATGTCCTAACCAAAGTCAAGATAGAGTCAGTTGTGGACTGTCATATGCTTGTTGTATGCACACTCAATGTCAATGTCTCAAAAGATAGCATGCTGTTACTGAAGCTGGAAGGTCCTGTGTTCTAGCCCCATACCATGTACTTAGGATAATACCCATAAACTGTAGGGCAGTGCAGTATGAAATGGTGCTGCACTGTTGAGGTGCCATCCTCCTCATGAGACATTAAACCAATGTCCCTTCTGCCCGTCTCTGGTCACTCCCCAGGCAAAAGTGAATGATTCCACTGCACTTCAGGAAAGAAGAGTAGGTGAGTTTTTTCCGATGTCACGGCCAGCATTATCGTCTCAATAAAACAGACCCGCATTATAATCCACCCCAAGAGGCACCTGGAAATGAGCAATGTGAGCTCAGTGTGCTTTTCCTGGTCAAAATTTACAAAAAAAAAAAGGTGTTATACAATCTGGGGAAAATGAGCATAAAACTGCATATTTTGTTTTGTCATAGCTACAACATCATATTTATGGAAATGCATAAAGTACAGTTACCATGTGATCTTCCCATGCCTTTGCAGGCAAAAAGATTGAGACTCGTGTAACTGCTACTAAAATGCTGCAATTTCCAATCCAGCCACGATTCTCGTGTGCTTCTTTGCAGTAAACGTTTCTGCGCATCCAGAAGGGGGGGGGTCTCCTTTACCATCCGAAACCCTGTGAGCCCCGATAAAGAATGACTGTCACATCTCATTAAGCCTGTCTGAGCGATACATTATTTGCTTCATTGTTTTGATCGTCAGACTGGATTCAGTTCCTTCATCTTCCACGGACTGGTGAAAACCATCCTCGTTATTCACTTCCGGTCTGTATCTTACATGACGTTTATGGACATAGTGCATGTCCATATTGGCGTTCTCTAAACGTGAAGAACAATCTCCCTCTCCCTCTCCCTGGCGGTCCCAGTCCCGAACCCCTCTATTTATGGCACCTGACACTGTATGTGTCTCTCTTCAGAGTGGTCATCCCTGTACACACACAGAACGAAGTGGATAATTCGCTCCATGCTGGTGTACATGCCTCTCAACTGTACCACATTACGAGGAACGTTCCTCATTTTACTTCAAAAAAGCTCCCTGTTCCACATTGTGAGGACATGTTCCACATTCAAAGTCAACATTTTAAAGCAAAAACCCATAGTAAATGATGCAAAAAATATAATATTCAATTAATAACAGACTTTCTGAACATAAATGCAACATGTTAACAGTGTTTTGAGCTTCTTAGGTAAAGATTTGAGTAAGTGTTCCACATTTTGCCCATTTGTTCCACATTCTGACAGGCAATGTTCCACATTTGGGGGACAAAAGGTTGAGAGGTATGCTGGTGTAGTTTGAATCACAAGGGGCACTCTCTCTATCGGTAACCCTATCCGAATCCGCAAAATTGTCTGTATCAGACCCAGTCACTGCAGGCGCGTCACTGAGATGGATTCGACGATCCATACTGCTGGCATTGGATCTCGGAGACCCATGGCAGGAGCCATCTGAAACCCCGCTGTCTTCAGAATCAGACTCGGGCAGACTCTTTCCAAGCACACCACTAGGCAGCTGGTCAAGGCTTTCAGAAAAACAGGACACAGTCTCATTGCCGCCCGAATTGTCGGCAGACTGAATTCGGTCGACAGGATCTGGATCAATACCGAGCTCTGGTACTGGTGAGGACCATTTTACTGATAAGCAGACAGACAGGTTTTAGCTTCACTTTCAGCTGTAGGTAGAGGAGTAGTATAAATTATCCTACTGCTCAGATCAAACTCTAAAGAAAGACTAGAATGGCAATGCCCCTCAGCTGTGCCCAGCACAAGTAGGTGGAGGGCACTATGGCACCAGGTTGAGGACAGCAAAACCTGCCTATGCTTTGCGAGTTATAGTTCGCGATTAATAAAACCGTCCTTTCTTTGCTAAACAGGGCTTGCATACAAACTTATGGAGGGGAAGTTTACTTTTGGATTTAATAACCTATTATGTTGTGCTTGCACCATGTGAGCTGCAGTAGTGGAATACAGTCACATGACTTTGCTGCTACAACAGCACAGGTCAACAAGCATTTGTCAATACCCAATGTTTGCTTGCTGGCATTGGCATTGGTAGTGTAGGAGTTACAGAGCTGCATAATAGGAATGGCAGTGAAGTATTGAACTGAAGCCAACCCCATCACCACCCTGCAGATAGTGACAGGCATTGGGGTGTGCCTTTGGGTCATCAGGCATAACGGCCATGCCATTTCACCACACCCTACCGTGCAGACACCGACAATTGTCATGGTGTGCCTTGGGGTCTTTGGCCCTTATGCGCACCCCATTCCATCAGAAAATATTGTGAGATGGGTGCGGTATAGGAGAATGGGGTGAACTTTGGGGCCGAAGAGTCCAAGGCACACCTCGGTGCCTCTCAGTGGCTGCAGGGCGTGTGGGGGTGGAATGGTATGAGCATTGCAGGTGACAATGCCAAGTCACAGCCCTGATGCCTGTCATTCTCTAAAGGGTGGGGTGTTATGGTCGGAAACCCTAACGCCTCAGGCATTCGTTGGTGTTTTCACTCCAAATTTTCAACATAGGTTTTTTGTGACCCCCACTTCATGAACAGTGGCAATATCAGTTTGTTAGCCGAAAGCTGCTTTTGCACAGCGACTACGGCATTTGTCACCACAGGTGCAAAAACACATTCTGAACAGGATGTGAAAAATGACAGCTGTACTGTTCATGGAGAGGTGTAAAAAATGGCAATGCTGAAAATCTGCAGTGAAAATATTAATAAAACTGGTGAAGTCGTGAGCGTGCGTAGAAACTGTGCAACGTGCACCCGTAATGTAATTAGTTTGGGAATTGTTTACAGCAGATTGTCAACACAGGCATTTTGGGACCTCTGGTCATGAACAGTGTCACTGTGATTTTCTTTATCTGTCCCGAACAATGATTTCCCACAGTGACCACGCATTTCTGTGCTGAAAGTGTGAAAACACATTTCGGCCATGTTGTGAAAAATGACAGCTGTACTGTTCATAAGGAAGTGTGGAAAAATGCCACTGGTGAAAATCTGGACTGAAAATATTACAAATTCATGAACTTACCAGGGTGCATGGAAACTGCGCAATGCTCACTCATAACACAGTCATTTTTAGGAATTTTTTCACCAAATTTTCAAAATAGCCATTTTAAGACCTCTGCTCACGAACAGTGTCACTGTGATTTTCTTAATGTGTCCCATACATTGATTTCGCACACCAACTGCTCCATTGTGCGCTACATGGGCAGAAACATGTTTTGGGTGAGATGTGAAAAATGACAGCTGTACTGCTCATAAGGAGGTGTGGTAAAATGGCAATGTTGAAAATCTGGAGTGAAAATATTGAAAATTTGCGAACTTATGAGCGTGCGTAGGATCAGCGCAACAAACACTCGTAAAACAGTCATTTTTGGGAATTTTTTCACCAAATTTTTAACATAGCCATTTTAACACTTCTACTCATGAACAGTGTGACTGTGATTTTCTTAATGTGTCCCATACATTGAGTTCGCACACCGACTGTGCCATTGTGCGCTACATGCACAGAAACACATTTTGGGTGAGAAGTGAGAAATGACAGCTATACTGCTCATAAGGAGGTGTGGTAGATTGGCAATGTTGAAAATCTGGAGTGAAAATATTGAAAATTCGTGAACTTACGAGCGTGCGTAGAAACAGTGCAATGCATGCTTGTAAAATAGTCATTTTTGGGAATTTTTTGACCAAATTTTTAATATAGCCATTTTAACACCTCTACTCATGAACAGTGTCACTGTGATTTTCTTAATGTGTCCCAAACATTGATTTCGCACACTGACTGTGCCATTGTGCTGCTCATGTGGCTAAAACACATTTTGGGTGAGATGTGAAAAATGACAGCTATACTACTCATAAGAAAGTGTGGTCAAATGGCAATGTTGAAAATCTGGAGTGAAAATATTGAAAATTCACGAACCTATGAGCGTGCGTAGGAACAGAGCAACACACGCTCGTAAAAGTAATTTTTAGGAATTTTTTCACCAAATTTTCAAGATAGGCTTTTTGAGAGCCCACCTTATGAACACTGGCACTGTCATTTTGTTACTCAGTCCATAAAGGTGATTTCACGCAGTGACCATGAAATCACCATTCAGGCCTGATTAACACCATGCCAGTGACAGAATTCATGAGGAGGGGTCCCAAAAATACCATGTTGAAAATTTGGTGCCAAAATTCCAAAAAATGCCTGAGATATGCAGCAAAGTTGAAAAAACCCTATTCATTACATTATACAGCTTACCGGCATTTCCTCAGTTCGGTGGTCAGCTTTGAAGAGTGCAGGCGTGTTCCTGGTCCACGATTGTCGCCCAAGCTCCAGAGGTAAGTATGGGATGAGGTAGGTGTGGGAAGCAGGTGCGCAGTGGGTGGTGCGGGTGGGAGAGGGTGAAGACAGCAGCGAGGGAAGGTTTTTCTTTCAGGTTTTTTTAATTTGGACTATGCGGGACGTTTGCCACGCTGGAGTGGGCTCCCAGCGTGGCAGCTGGAAGGCTGTTGGGGGGGCAGTGGAGCCGATGGGGGATTGGGCACCCCCGTCGGCCATAGGACCTGTTGCCATGCTGGGGTGGGCTCCCAGCGTGGCACCCAATAGTCTGTGGGGGAACAGTAGAGCCGACGCAGGATTGGGCACCCCCATCGGCCATACAGACTGCGGGGGGGGAACAGTAGAGCTGACAGGGGATTGGGCACCCCGTCAGCCTTACAGTGTGTGCGTGGGTGAGGTAGGAGTGCATGAGCATGCAATGTGCATGTGCACGCGTGTGTGTGTGGGGAAGGGGAGTGTTGCTCACTCAAGCGGTGCTCTCCCTTTCAACTGTACGGCACTGCATTTTGGATTGTCGCACTATGTTTCTTGCATATGCGTGCAAGCAAACATAAAAATGGCGAACTTTCTGAACCACAGTACTTACTCCTGAAATAAAAACAAGCATTTGTCAATGCCTAATGTTGCAGTGCTGGCATTGGCTTTGGTAGTGCAGTGGGGAAACAGATTTTGGGCAGGATGTGAAAAATGACAGCTGTACAGTTCATAAGGAGGTGTAAAAAAATGGCAGTGTTGAAAATGTGGCATGTAAATATTGCAAATTTGCGAAGTTACAAGAGTACGTGGGAAATGCACAATGCACGCTTGTAACACAGTCATTTTATGGATGTTCAGCACCAAATTTTCAACATAGGCATTTTAGCACCTCTGCTCATGTACAGTGTCACTGTCATTTCCTCAAACTGTCCCAAAAAGTGATTTCGCACAGTAACCGCACTATTCTGTGCCGGACATGCAAAACACATTTTGGGCAGGATATGTAAAATGACAGCTGTACTGTTCATCAACAGGTGTGGAAAAATGCCAATGGTGAAAATCCAGAGTGAAAATATTACAAATGCACAATGTTAAGGGCGTGCGTGCAAACCGCACAACGCACGCTCGTAACACAGTCATTTTATGGAGTATCATCACCAAATTTTCAACATATGCATTTTATGACCTCTGCTCATGAACAGTGTCACTGTCATTTTTGTAATCTGACCTGAACACTGATTTCCCACAGCGACCGAGCTATTGTATGCCAGAAGTGCAGAAACACATTTTGGCCAGGATGTGAAAAATGACAGCTGTCCTGTACACAAGGAGGTGAAGAAAAATGACAATGTTGAAAATCTGGCATGAAAATATTGTGAATTCGTGAAGTTACAAGAGTGCATAGCAACTGCGCAACTCGCACTCATAACAGTCATTTTATGCAATATTGTCACCAAATTTTCAACATAGGCATTTTAGGACCTCTGCTCATAAACAGCATCACTATCATTTTCTTAATCTACCCTAAACACTTATTTCCCACAGCGACTGTGCTATTGTGCTCCGGAAGTGCAGAAATGCATTTTGGCCAGGATGTGGAAAATGACAGCTGTATTGTTCACAAGGAGGTGTAGAAAAATGACAATGTTGAAAATCTGGTGTGAAAATATTGTGAATTTGTGAAGTTATAAGTGTGCATACCAACTGCGCAATGCACACTCGTAAAACAGCCATTTTTTGGATTTTTTCCACCAAATTTGCAACACAGGCTTTTTGACAGCCCACCACATGAACATTGCCACTGTCCTTGCGTTAATCGGTCCCAAAAGGTGATTCCACGCAGTGACGACAAAATCACCTTTCGGGACTGATTAATGTCATAACAGTGCCAGAATTCATGAGGAGGGGTCCCAAAAACCCCACGTTGAAAATTTGGTGCAAAAATTCCAAAAAATGCCCGAGATATGCATTAAAGTTGGAAAACCCCTATTTATTCCATTATACAGCTTAACAGCATTTTCTCAGTTCGTGATCGGCTTTAAAGAGTGCAGGCGTGTTCCCGGTCCACCGAAGATTGTTGCTCCAAGCTCCAGAGGTAAGTATGGGGTGAGAGAGGGTGTGGGGAGGCAGGGTGTGCAGTGGGAGGGGGTAGGGAGACTATGAGGGACCGTTTTCTATCTACAGGTGTAAAAACAAAAACATCGCAGATGGTTTTCTTTTTTTTTACAGGTGTTTTTTTTGGGGGGGGGATACAGTAGCCGACAGAGGATTGGGCACCCCTGTCAGCACATAGGGAGTGGAGGACACTAGCTGAGGGGGATTGGGCACCCCCTCAGCATAGAAGAAGGGACATCATGCTGATGGGGATTGGGCTCCCCATCGGCACATTAAAGTGGGAAAGGAAGGATGCCGGCGGGATTGGGTACCCCATCGGCAAACAATGAAGCGGGGCAGGAGCATGAGCCGAGGGGATTGGGCACCTCCTTGGCAAGCAAAAAAGGAGGGGGGACACATTATGCTGACAGGGAGTGGGCTTCCCCATCGGCACATACATGAGGGGCAGGGTAAGCTGATCGGGGGATTGGGCACCCCTGAAGTCGGCAATTTAGCAGCCACTGTGCCACCATGTTTGTAGCTGTTGAAGCACATAGGAAGGTCTGCTGCATGTAATGAGCTTTGCTCACATTGCAGTGGACCTTTCCTTAGATGTGCTCACCACATTATGTACCATGGTGTGGCGCCGGCATGCAGGCTGATTGGGGAATGAGGGACGCACCTACTGGTGCATGCCCTGCATTCGCCCAACAGCGACTGTGCCTCCAAATCTCCACTACCGCAAGATGTTGGCTGCGCAAGTGCACCAACATAAAAATCAGGGAAGTCATTTATTTATTTATTGCCACCTTCCTGTAGCTTCCCACGGCGCCACTCCTTCAAGCTCTCATGTTGGTCTTCCGTCCATCCCCCAGGCAGCGTCAGTTCCAACATCACATATTGCTCATCAGACTCCTGCTTGTGTCTGACCTGTCAGGCATACCAATTGATCTGACTAGTCCCCCACCATAACCAATCTTTGGATGTTGGTTGGAGGTGCAGAAACAGACCAGGGGCTACGTGACCTGGGGTGGCATAGGAAGTCTACCCGAGACCATCATCTGGGGCTATGTGTAACCCCCCTGCAAATGGGGATTCCCAAAAACCTTCCTTGGGTGTGCCTAAATGCCCTTTGCCAGGCTGGTGTCCTATGTTTTAGCTGTTTAAAAAGAAATTGCATGAGAGTGCCTAATCACCTCTGTACCTGTTTCTTTAAGAGCTGCCATTAACGTGGTGCATATTTAATCTGGGAAGGGACTGAGTGTTTCTATGCTCAAGTCCCACTTGGGCTGCCAGATAATCGCTCAGTTCTGCCATCACTATTTGTGCAGAGGGAGCTCTGTTAGAAGCTGTACTTATTTGCTGATTATCTATTAGCATAGTAATGATATTGTAGTTTGTCTAACTGTCACTATGGTTTACTGTCTTTATTAGATGACATTGTGGAGGCACTTGAAGGAAAAGTATGACTCTGCCAATGGTGCAGATATGTTGGTGGTGAAAAGGATGTGATGGGACTTGGCAAAGTTGTATGCTTGGTCAAAAATATGGCAGCATAGATGCAATGCACAGAAGTGCAAAGTAATGCACCTGTGAAACATAATCCCAGGGGAACAAAACACAATGGTGTGATTGGGGAGTGGGGTGGAGGAACTACTCATGGCAACAAATGAAAGGGGACCTGGGGTAATCATATCTGATCATCTACAGACAGACAACCAATGTGAGTAGGCAGTACCATGGACTGGTATGAAAATGGAATGCATTGGAAGAGGCATCACCAGGAGAAAACATTGAAGCTGTTAAACATCTCTATAATCTTTGTACAAATAACATATCTAACCTGGTCCTCATCCCAAGATTAGAAAATGCTGTGTGCTTGGGTGCATAGTGCAGCATTAAGCTATGGAAGGCTTCAAGACTGGAGGTCTGCTGTTGTGTTAATAGTTTTCAAACATTGTTTAACAGTAACCATGATGAAACAATGTCCTCCAAAAAGACCGTCCCTTTATCTGCTGAATAAAATATTGACTCATAATTACTGTCTCTGTTTAGCATATGACTGTGGGCAGAAAGGAATCAGGATATTGCTCTGGCTACATGCAGTTTCCAAAGCTGTTACCCTTAGTTGGTTTCAGCAACTGTTTATTGCGATGTTCTCCTTCAAGTGGGCCATGTACACATTGCTCAAATAAGTGGTTACAGTGACCATTGTGATTATTTGTGACATGGTTCAAGCTCTCCCACTTGGCTGCAATCATATCTTCACTGCCATCTCTGGTCAAAATAGCAGACCAGTACACGTGATTCACTATTGATTGCCACCACAGACCCACATCTTCACATCCACACAGCATCAACCTTTTTCCCAATTGCTTTCAAATAAGAACACACGGGAACAGCTATGAACACCATTGAAAATACATAACTGTTTAATCTGACTATGGGCTTAGCCCTCCATTCACTTACTTGGCATAGTGCTGATTTACTATTGTACAACCACGTGTACATACGTGCCGATGGCATAAAAAAAGACAATTCCAAAGGCATCAGGTTGATGGTAACTGTGGTAGAAAAGACTGCTCAAGAGAACCCCATTGTACGTCATACAATTATGTATTGAGTAAGGGTTGCACCCCCATAAGACCGGCCGTGTCACCGTTCTATCTGTGATGCTGCTTTTCTCTAATACATAGCTGTTTCATGTACCCTCACATTTTGTTGAGCAGTCTGTTGGGCTACTGTAGCTGTGTACCTGCTGCCTCAAGGTGCTGTGGTGGCAAGTGTAAGAATAGACTCAGAGGCCAAGGTTTTCCACACTACATTAGTCTCATAATAGAGGAACATGATTATTGCCATATGCTTCTGGCATGCTGCACAACAGCACATATGCATCAGAAATGCAACATATGACATTCGAATTGGTAGCCCAAATCAAAACCTGTCATTTTTCTTAATTGTCATTGAAGCTCACCTTTGGCCACATGCCATATGTCGATGTGATGCCTAGTGTTTGGGAGTTTTTTGCGAATCCATTTTGCTATTTGGCGATGTCTATCTGTGATTATGACATCTGTTGTCATGCTGTCTTTCTCATGGAGAAACGTGACCACTCTTTTGAGACCTTCTAGTTCACATCATGAGCTGTTCTTCACTTCGTTGCTCTACAGGGGGAACCACTGATTGGATTACAGTACAAGATATAGCAATTGCCTTCTGGGGGGAGGTTACAACATTGTAAGAGAGGAAGCAAGCAGTATTTGCTTCTATATTTGCAGTCAGGCCACTTGATTCCAACACTATTGCCTACATCTACTAATTCATAGCCCTCTGCTCATCAGTCACACACATGGCCTTGTGCTGATGAATATTTGTGGCAGAAATGATGGTCAGCATGAAAACTGATTTCCAGAGACCATGGGTTCAACAAAGTGAAGCCATAGGCAGTAGCTATGCTCTTCAACTTTGATGCATAGGTTTACCTGGGTGAGGGTTTCCTGTATTGCCTAATCACCTCCAGAACACCCTCTGAGAGTTGCAATAGTGCATTCTGTAAGTCACCAACTGCCATGCCTTGAGCCTCTGTGACCAGAGCATGGGGTGTATGCCCCGCCCTTGGTTTAAGAGTTACACATTTTGCCTCTTGGTCAATATTATTGGCTTGGTCACAGACCTGTAGAGAAGCAGAGAGTATCACAACTCAATGGCATAATCGGGTAAAGGGAGTGAATGCATACTGATGCCTCTCAGACCAGTCAAGAATCAGAGCATCAAGAGGAACTGTGCCCTTTGCTTATCATCAGCAACAATACTGTGTTAGGTTGTACTTCTCATGGGACGCTAACATGGTCTATGCAGAGATCCACCATCTGAACATTATGTCCATCACCAGCTTTGGTCAGTGCCCACTTGTGATGTGCTGGTGTTAACCTGCACTGATCAGCATCACGGGTAGTGGACAAGGTCTATCACTACACATCATGGCTGGACATGTTGCTGTGACATGTAGATGGAACCAAGAATGCAATGACAATACCATCCATATTGTTGAATGCTTTATTTTTCTACTGTACTTGGTGCACAAAAACTTATGTCCCCCTCAGCACCAGTGATTTACAACACACAGAAATGCACACTTGATACAAGAATTTGGACGCTTACAAACCACTTTGCCTGGCATGCACAACCACTGATGTGAAGCCTTTCAGCTGTACCAGAGAGTCACGTGAACCCGTGGCTCACTGACTTTCAGCTTAGGCCAATGATACAGTACCACAGCAGCTTATGCAGTTAGTAACATAATGTAATACAAACCATCCATGCCACACCACTCTCCAACCAAAAAAAGGGTATGCTCATCACAGTGTGCCTGCCTTGGCAGCTACCGTTTGCAACGGTAATCCGAGTGATTTAATTATAAAATCTGAGTTGAACTACTCACTCCCAGAGCATGCAGTGACATGCTTTATGTGGTACCAGTGAACAGAGCAAGCACCGTATACCTGATCAATGTATCCAGATTAGATGGAGGTAAGTGAACTCTATGGCGAATGGAACCTGGATACGTACTGTATGTATGCAGTTCTGTTGATACCGAGGCAACAAATATAGACTGGCATCTTGCAGGGCAAAGCAAACATAGAAATATTGCAACCAAAGTAACATACCTGTACAACCTGTAGGTCTAGGAATTTGTTGATGCAGTGCTCAATAACTGTGAAAGCTCCGTACTTTGCACAATGTCCCAGGTTATCGGAACGTCCATCACCAGATAGAATCAGGTCTCCAGGAAGCAATTGTAGTTGCTGTAACATTTCTTGTAGTTCGCCTTCCATACATTTGGTACTATGGGTTCAAGATATGACTGTTGGTGCTTGAAGAATGTACTTTTGGATATGCAGGGAAACTGCATGAATCCAAACATTTTGATGATGTTTGATGGTGATCATCCAGAGAAAAATATGGCGTCTGAAAGGAATAAGTTCCATGCAGGCAGATATCCAATGTATGGCTGGCTGCACCAGGATCATATATGTCCACATTCAGGCAATGCTGTCTTGTGACATGTCTTGTGTACTACTACTCCTGTCTGTGTAATGCAATTCTGGCACATCTGGAACAGCTGAAGAAGTTGTTGAAAGAAAACAATGTATATTGTCTCTTTTTCAATGTCTTTACTTGGTTGTTTGGGTTCCATCTTCTCACTAGAGTAAATGAATGCACATTTTGCATGGTTGAATCCCAGATATAATGTGTAGATAGCATTCTAAGTTGACTATCAACAGTTATGTGTTCATTATTAGCAAATGTATCAGATTTGCACTCTTAAATATTTAGGACGACAATACCAGTTTGTATAATGCCAAATTTTGCATTGCAGCGCAATGTTATCTAATATTGACTGTTTACTAGTGATCATACTAGACAGCATAAATGCCAGCTGGAACAGGACTCATGGTCTGCATAGTATGCTGGCTTGGGCAGCTAGCGAATTAAATTGCAGCTTCCACAACCTCCACTCTTTATAATAACCATCCTCCATAGTCTGTTCCATACTGTCATGAAACATCCCACCATTACACAGGATAACAACTCCTTGGGCACATTTTACCACTTGTCTAGCATTCGTTCTGTTACAAATGTTCTACTCAGTGGTGAGAGTCCACCCCCTACCCATACACTACAACCATGTCCCGCCTTCCTCTTGGCCAGTTGGTGATCCATTTCAATATCTTTGTTCCAAAACCTGTATAATCAAGCTGCAATGCACAACCTCCAACACAGCAGGAAATGAAAGGACTTACTGAAATGTAAATCTTGGACAGCCACCAGAGGTATTGAACCGGTCAGACAATGGTCCAGCCAGGACATCCACCTGTTCCATTCAACAGGTGAGGATCTGTCTATGCCTACCGATACTACTATTTTCTATGACACATGGGGTGTGGAGGATACACTACAGGGGCGAGATGCATTCTGTGGTATAATTATCTGATCTTACCATTCTGTATCACTGTGTGGTGCACTGCCCTGAGTATCCTCTTCATCATCCAAAGGGAAGTAGTCTTCATCATGATTATCAAAGGGTCCTGGTGAATCAAAAGAATTCCAGTCATCTTCAAGGTAAGCCAGTGTTGGGTTGACACAAAACTGTTCCTGGCGTTCTTCATAGAGAAGGTCCACAAGACTACCACTGATAAGGTTGCATTGCACCTCTTTGTCCATGATTTTGGTCACTGCCATAACTCCTGTGAATGTTCACACAAACATTTTTCAGTGATGCTTTGCCGCATTATGTAACGTTAATAAACTATACACTAATATGCATTATTTTTGGGTTGCAGTCTATAAACAATAGACCAAAGTTATTGCCGTGCTGGCAGATGATTTATGGCAATGTAACTGCACTGATGTTGGGTGTCACTATTGGGCCACACAGTGAGATCTAGGATACATCAAATAGATGTTCCACCACTGTCAGTACACAGTTCATTTTATTTAATACATAATAGCACTATGCACGTGTCTGCAGCACCACTACCCCACTGATCAGCAACACTTCCTGTGCATGGACAAGTAGATTGAGATCATTTAAAACAAGCTAGAGCTGTGATCTACATTGAGGCCAAGAAGTAGTTGGTGGCACAGATGTTAGTGACTGAAGCATACAGGATAAGTAGCTTTGCACATAGCTTGCCATGTAAACTAGATATGTGTGTCCTATATATATAGCACTGTTAGTCGTGAGACTGTAGTACATATGTTGGAGTGCTAAAGACTGGACATAAGCATATAGTGCAGCACATTTGGGTGTATCTTAAGATACATTGGGGGGTTAGGAAGTGCAAACAAATAGCGTGGCTCCTCATGGAGAGGTGGTGGGAGTCAAAATGTGATGAACAATCAGAAGTATTAAATGAGGACTTCTACTCAATGTGTACCTTCGTTATGACTAGCATGCTAGGCAGCATTCAGTCTACAGACTATCATCAAATGCTCATTGAACAACAGTAGAATCTCAATAAGATCAAATGTTCTTCAAAATTTTGAGTGTTGCCAAAAGCTTACCTTTGCTTCTATCCTCCAGGATGTACATATGCAGGTCTCCAAGCCTGCTCTCATAGTCTCAACCCACCGTTCCACATATCATCTTCATTGCCCTGCTCTACGCCCCATCCAGTAGCCTGATATCATGCTTCTGGTAGGGCTTCAAAACTGCACACAATACTACAAACGCAGCCTTACCAGCAATCTGTGGAGAGGAAAGATCACCTCTCTTCTCCTGGACAAAAACACCATGAGAATGCACTGCAGCATTTTATTCACTTCTGTAGCTGCTATCCTATACTGGACAGTAATGTTCATGGTCCCTGTTACCATTACCCCTAGGTCCTTCTCCTCCTCAGTGATCCACAATTCCCCCCCCCCACCCTAGTGTTATCTCCCCTGATTCTTCATCCAGAAGTGCATAACCTTATACTTCTTTGCAGTGAATACCGGCTGCCAACTTTTTGACTACTCCTTTAACTTGCTTAGGTCCCCCTATAGCTGCTTTCATCCATCCACCACTGATCCCATTTTGTTGTTGTCTGTGAACAGAGTCAACTTGATCACAACCACATACGCATTATCTGATATGAAGAGCACAAATAATACTGCTCCCAGCACAGAACTGTGTGGCACCCGCACCTTACCAGCTTTGGAGTTGCGAGCAACCCTCCCATCACCACCCATTGCAGTGTCCCACTCAGCCATGTTGTGATGAAGTTCATCATTTTTGCCAACCTCACCACTTCACTGACAAACTGCATCTGGAGAACCTCAGGAAATGCATACCGTGGCACTTGCTACCTAGCAATGGAGATGAACGGAATGCTCCAGTCAGCCCTAGGCAAGTTTAAATCACCCACGATGACCACCTTCCATTTTATACATACCTTTCTGATTTGTCCCACTAATTCACTGTTAAGCTTGTCAGACTGGATACAACCCCAAACCTCAGTTTCCTTCACCGTGAGCCTAGGACCTGCAGCCAGAATGCCACTGTTCTCCTTTCCTCCCTACATCCTTTGTTCATTTTATCCAGTCCCTCACATAGACTGTAACCCCCCACCCCATTATGGTCCTTCCTGTATAATAAGCCCTGACACAGAGGAAATATGAAACAAGGGATTTTTTTGCTAATGCCGGTGGCGGGAATACTGTGCTATGGTGGTGGACTAGCTCCTGAATGCCAGTACAGAAGTACGTAGTGTAACTTGTTCAAAATGTGAGTGTGCAAGTAAGTCACATAGCCCACACACAGTGATGGTTATGTACTATACCGCGACTATATATGAATCACCCATGCCATTAGGCACTGACCACACCGCCTATCGAGTCTACTCGATTGTGCAGCTAACACCTCAATTTGCAGCTGGCACACCTTGTGTGAGATATCAGCAGTGAATAGCCCAAACATCACTGGCCCATGCAACAGTCACTGCAGCACCTAACTCGTCATGTCCCTTAACGTTGAGAGTGCACCCCCCATCACTACCACTGTTGCTGCCTTGCTCTTAGCCTGTTGTTGATCCATTTTACCATCTTTATCCTTACTCCCAAACATTCTAGCTGTCCTTTCCTTCCTCCCATGCAGAATCAAATCAAAGACATTGATGATGTCCAAGTACAGGACATCCGCAGCATGGTCCTTGTCCATTTCCCTGGTCACCAAATTGTGGTGCTCAACTAGGTTTGTCTGGCAGGACCTACCTGAGACAAGCCCATGCTGAGGCCTGTGCTTGAGGTCATTGACCTCAAAAAAGGCCACCAGCCACTCCTTTAGTATCATCTCCATGAGCTCCACCACAATTGATGTGAGGCTCACTCATCTGCAGTTGCTGGCTTTTGCTAAGGGGCAACATATAGACCATCCTCCAGTACTGTGGAATGCATCCTGTGCCCATGGAGATTTTAAAATCTATGCAAATTACCAAAGTAATCCCGCTGTCAGTAACCCCCCTTGCCCCTGCCCACTACCCCATTCCCATGTGGCATCTTCTCCTGTTTCTCTTCTGTGACCACAGAACAGAAGTAATGATTTAGCATCTCTGTCTGCTCCTTCCCCACCCATCACCCATCTGTCACAATCCTCACAATATTGTCATTATTTTTCCCTGTCCCCCTAGTGTATTTTACAAAGCCATTTTCTCTGGCCCTAATACTAAGCAGTGTCCTGACATATGATGGAAGAAAAAGGGGATAAGCACTTTACTGCACCGGGTAGCTGTATGCAACACTGTCTACCTTATCTGCATCAGAACAGGAGTCAATGGAGAGTATCTCAGCACATGATGGGTGGGCCTGTGGCACTGAAGGATTATTTGATGGATGCCACAAGTAGCAGTATGCCATCAACAGTGGTTAGGTAAAGAGCAGTAGGGGGTGGACAAGTTGGGGTTTGGTGCATAGTGAGAAAGTTCCACCTGTGGCAGCTTTCTCTGCACCTGGGGGTGCTTGGATGCTCAACCTATACTGACACCCACAATGAGGAGTACAGCTGTCATTGAGTACTAACCTGCTGAAAAAAGGGCAAGGTGTTTGAGGAATTGCTATGATATACGGTGGATGCCAAAACAGGAACTGTACATAATACCTAACTCAAATGCAGAAGTGATCTGGATAATTCAAAAAGCATGTATTTATGAATGGAACTTTACAGTACACACTGAAAGACCATTGGTCGACAGTGTCAGCCAATGTGCTTGCAGGTGTTACTGCTAGATGTCTTTTTGCAGGCAGCTGTGGTGGTATGCAGATTGGTTTTGCTGCCATCCAATGAATGGACACCTTGGGTAGAGATATGGGGTGGGTCAGGAT
Organism: Neoceratodus forsteri; assembly: GCA_016271365.2. NCBI lineage: Eukaryota > Metazoa > Chordata > Ceratodontiformes > Ceratodontidae > Neoceratodus > Neoceratodus forsteri. Next base: position 267,007,261 of record JADMNL010000026.1, read on the forward strand.
TAGGGTCATGTGTGTGTGTGGGGGGCTACCACTGGACTACCAAGATGAATGTATTGTTTCATATTACAGGGATTGGCCTTGGAGATGAGGGTGGGGAGGTAACACCAGTGTGTTTATGAAAATATTCATTATCGGGATTGGGTATCGACCATGGGAGGGAGACCTCTAGACTACAAGGGAAATTTGGAATATATACTGTGTGAAGCAAAGGATAGAGGTGGGGGACATGATTTGTGCCTTCAAGCACTGGAACGGGATGATTCTGGAAAAGCACTGCATGGCCGTCATAACATGAATCAGAAGGGGTAGACATTTCAGAGTGATGTCGGGAAGTGCTGCTTCAAAGACTGGGGGGTTGCAACTTGGAATACACAGCAAGGCAAGGTGCAGGTGAACCAATTTAGGGCATGGGCAGTAGGATAGCAGGCACACAGGCATACAGTTGACATGGCAAGACATGACAAAGTGTGTCTGCTTTGTACTCTACACAAGAGATGGGACCAAACACAATGACAAACCCTGGGTGCTCCCTTTTGTGCATTGGTAGGCAGAGAGATGTGAGATCTGGCATAAAACTTAGAGAAGATGAAGTGAGGAATAAGAGAGGACAACCCATGAACATAACGCACTGTGTTGCATCTGTCCCTGCAAAGTTGAAAAAGTGTTATGTTGCAGTTGTGCAAATCAAGTATCTGTGCAAGTGATATGAATACAGAAACAACTGTGTGGAAGCTATAGGCAAGGCCCCTAGAATTCTGCAGCCGCAGAATTTTGCTCAGAACTTGCAATCTACCGTGGAGAACTTCTGAGGTGCCGCAGAATTCACTCTTCTTGGTCATTTTTTATTAATATTTCTGTTTATACATAGAATCTGGTTCCCTTCCCCTCTTTTTATATCCAAACCCCCCATATGTTCAGAATGTGATGTTATCATTGCTATAACATCATACATTAGCTACTGAAATGGCTGCATTCTGCAACAGAAATGAACAGTCACTTATCTACCCAGCTCCCACTGCCAGAGACGGTGGCACAGCACATAACTCATTGTGATATTTGCTCAATCTGCACTACAGCCTAATACTATTTTCAGTCATACATTGTTGCACTAGGGCCAACTTAAACAAAACATTGTCAATAGCACAGACCTGTTAAGTCTATACCTCACTTTGTACAAACCTATTTGTGCTTTTAAGGTATAGAGACGCTATCTGAAATGAATAACTGGTAAAATGAATTTAACTGTCTAAATTTTTAAGAAAAATAAAGTAATTATGCCCAGAAAAGTGAAGTATAATAATGTGTAGACCTGTTGAAAGAATAGACCTGTTAAATAAATAATTGCACTGTATGCATTTTTGCCAGGGTTATTGATTACATATTGTCATTGGTTGATAGAATCACCTAAAAGTTATTGAGAAATGTTGTGTGCAGGGACAGCTGTTGGGCCAGAGGGTAGCATGCTGTGTTTCCATGCCGGCAATTCAGGTTCAGAGATTAGCTCTGGGAGCTGACTGGGCAGCACAAGGACTGGTGGAACACATCACTGCTCTGGGCCTGGGAAGGTATGGTGTAGTGTTCTGTCACATGGTGGACACTGTGTGATGGGCCGGAGAGCTGTATCTCACAATTGTTTCACATGCATGTCATGGCCTGATGGTGTTACGCAGTTTGTCAGGGAAAGCAGGTTGACATGAAAAATGAGTTTTGCAATAACTCCTCTATTCCCTTTCCAATGGGACCTGTATGAATGAGGATGCAAGTTCATGGAAATAAAATATATATATATACATATATACATACACACACACACACACACACATATATATATATACACACACACACACAAACACACACACACACAGTATCTCTGTCTCTCTCACCACACACACACACGCATATTTGTATGTATGTTACAGATTGCATATAAATATATAAATGATACACAGTGGGAACCTCATGAGTGGTGTAGAAAGTACATACAAATATATAAGTGATAGACAGTGGAAACATCATTAGTAGGATAGATAGCATGCATATAGAAATACCTTATTTGTCACATCTGCATATGTCATTTATGCAACAGGCTAGGACCTTAAGGGAGAGACATTTGTTTTGCTTTTTTAGGCATAACATTATTTTCATAAGTCTGTTATTTTTTGAACTAGTGTTACTGTGCTTTCCACCATCCTGAATGCTATAACCACTGCTATGAAAGTAAAGTCAGGATGACAAGCTGACACTGTGATGTGGTAGTTTGTTAGTGCCGCAGAAATTCCGAAGAAATTACAAACCACCACTGCAGAAGTTCTGCGGCAAATGGTAGTCTTGCCGCAGAACTTGGTCCCACTGTGCCGCAGAAAAGTAGGGGCCCTGGCTATAGGCAGAGATGAAGAACACTCAACATAATTACAAATTTTGCACCCTTGATGAATGCCAGAACAGGTAATGAGACAAACTGTGGAGTGATAATTACTCAGGCTTAGTTTGTTCTAGGTTCCCAGCTAAGACAACAGACTGTTAATTGCAGCAGTTGGTTAGCTGCTAATCATACAGCAGGACACCAGACACAGTAAGTATGATTAGCATGATGAGATCAACCAGACAGAAAAATCATTTTTGACCCCTGAAATGCCATCAGTTGTAAACAAGAGCTGTACTGAGAAGTCACATGGAGGGAACACTATATCGCAGTGGTGTGCTGTCTCCATGACGACAGGGCAATACAGGCAGTAGTGTGGAGCAAGACAAGATTGAATGATGGCTTCACAATAGTATAAGTGGCAATACATGATAAAAAAATGAAGTTTGATGGAGAAAGTAAAGGAATAAATTGTCAAATATGAGTACTATGCTGCAAACAATCAAAGGTAGTAAATATGGCTGAAAAAGTGGCTTGGTGTTTGGCATCAGTTGTGCAGGCCCATGTACTATGCAACTTGGACTGAACAGTAGGACAGTCTTGTGAAACAAATCTGATGGATTTGTATGCTATGTTAATGAGAGAAGTACATCAGTATAGGGCAACAGACCTGCTTTAGGTAGATTGTGTCATACTAACATACTATGAAGCCATCAGAATAGGCACTATTATCTATTGAGTCTGCTCGATGGTCCATGCCTACGCAGGACACCAATTTTAGCCCTTCCTCCCAACAAGGGCCCCTATTTTCCAGCAGGACTCCTGGATGTACCCTCCACCTACACCTATCCCAGCCTTTCTTGAACTCCACCACAGTAGTAGCAGCCACCTGTTTCCTGGGCAGTGCATTCCAGGGCTCCACCACTCTCTCTTTAAAGTAGCACCTCCTTGTTACCCCCCCAGCCTCCCCATCCAGCTTCATAGGGTGTGCCCTAGTGGCCCCCATTCCCTCAGCTGAAGGACCCCCTCAAGGCTTACCATAGTAATGCCCTTGAGATACTTGAAGACCTCTATCATAACCCCCCTGCCTCTTTCCTCTGATGAGTTTTCTCCCTCTAATCCCCACTGCCAATCTCAGCTCCATCCACCCAAAGTCTGACCCTCTGAAATCAGCAACTACCATTCTTTTGTGTTGCACCAGGCCCCCTAGTTCTAGGGAGAATCAAACTGTGGCATGATCGCTACCTACCAGTGGGTCCACAACAACTAGATCTCTGATGAGCTCCCCATCTGACAGGACCACATCCAGGATGCCCTTCTCCTTGTCAGCCCAGTCACTAGCTGGGCAAGAAATGCATCCTGGAAGATGTCCAACAGGCACTGCTCCTTGCTTGATATGGACAGCATGGTTCTCCAGTCTGCTCCTGGCACATTCAGGTCTCCCATCACCACAGTGATGTCCTTTCCTCCAATTCAGTGGCCTTAGCCACCAGGTCTTCCTCCTGCCTAGGGGTGTTGTGGTGCCACAGTTGTGTGATGTGCATCTTTATGGGACACATATCAACAGAGCAGCATAAGAGAAAAGTGCCTTAGTTTGGACTGCGACCCAGGCAGGCCCTGAATACTGTTCAGATTGCACTAACCTACTGCACCACTAAGACAGCTTGAACCGTGGCTGTTCCATCAGCACATTACTCTTTCTGAAATGCACAACCCACTGCCAACATTAATATTAACTTGTTACAATCACAAATATAAACAGAGAAAAAAAGTAAGTGTCTTTAGCATGTCTGGACTTGAACTAAGGAGGCCCAGAATAGAGTTCCAATTGTGCCAACCAGCATCGCCACTGAGACAACTGGAAAACGTAGTGTCCCAGAGCACAGTATTTTTTCACACATGATATAGATATATATATATATTTTCCAGCCTGTCAATGACCCTAACCCCAACACATTGCACTCTGCTTTGTGACAGACAGCAGTGCTCTTGCTGATAAATTGTGTGTCAGATGAATTGCACACTGCGCACCATGTTGCTGTGTGACACTAAGTACCATGACACAATTGGCCAGCCAGGTCAGCACAAAACAAAGTGAACAAGGGAATACACCAATGTTAATGGGGAAAATGAAGGAGGAACATGAAGATCTAAGTCATTGAGCATAGTCATGCATACTGAAGATACACGGTGTGGGAACAGGAGTTGTAAGATGGAATCAGGTACTCATAGGGCCGGGTGAGTGAAGGCAACTCAAGAATCCATGGAATATTCATCTATCACTGGCAGTGGGGGGATGGTGGTGGTTTGACGATGATGGTGCATGCACCATATGTAGGGGGAAGGCACAAGGGAGTACGGATCATGTCTTGAATTGCACACACCTCATGTCTATAGTGAGTGGGGAGAATAAAGCAAAATGATGTAGCCCTTGTGCTACAATGAACAGTGGTTGGAGCAACAGTCTCCACCCACCTGGCTCTGCATGCCAAAAATGTGCACTGGAGAGCATTGGAGGCACAGCAGCAGGGAGGGTGTTGAATTGGGTTGGGAAAAAAATTGCACTTTACCCAGGCCTTGGGTGTAAACAAGGCCTACACTGTGCGTACTCCAACAGTGATGTGTGGCTCCACCCCCAAAAAGTATACTGCACTGTGCAACCAGATGTGAATGTAAACAAAGTACAAACAAACCATGACTGGGGCTATTGAGTGGCAGCATAAACAAAAATATAAATATTGGGATGCATATACTGTTACAGGCTTACCCTTTTCAGCTTGAGCTTCATGGATGCTTTACAAGAGCTGGAGACCATCTGTCTTCTGTGACTTTGGTCAATGTGGATGGAAGAGCAAGTTCTGGATAGTTTGGGCTTGATAGTGGGAACAACAGATGGCAACAGGTCTAATTTCTTTTTGTAGCCAGCAGCCCAGTGGTTATAGTTGATGAAATCATCTGGAGCCTCGATGTGCGCTCCACAGAGGACACTTGTCTTTGAGCCTGTCAACCACATTTTACATGTTGATGAAACAAATGTGTCCTAGCTGTTTTGAAGCTTCTCTTGCTTAGGCCAGTAATGTAGATTCATCTTGTCAGCATTTGTATTGCTGCAGACCCCAACAACACAACGTTTTGACATGTTAATAACCATCACAAAAATGGGAGACAAACAATGTACACAAAGAATTAGACACGGATGCACAAACACAATGACAGAAACAGTTTATTAATTAACAATAGTGATTGTAACATCCCCAATATTATATGTATGGTCTGTTTGCATACAAATTCATAAAGTGGACACAAAACAACTACAGACAAAGTTGATGAAAGTGTAGCGTACATAGAAATGGTATAAAATTATAGGATGAAAACTAGCCAGTCTATACTGATAACTGGTACACAGGCAAGGTAACTAAAAATGTGGCAAGTAAATATGTAAAAGGATGAACACTATATCAAGCATTTTATGGTGTGATCAGGGGAAGATACAGGAAATTACAAGCGGTAAGAACCTGCTCTTTAAGGAGCATTTGAAATTTAAAACAATACACTTTATAAAGTAAGTGATCTAGCTCTCCACTTTCAGGCTGCTGAATGAGGGATGTGTATCATTTGTGCAAAGGAGGAATTCAGTATTGTGTGATCCTTTGGGAACCTGCCCAGGCCCACCTTGTAAATGAATCTTCTCAAGGGTGTTCACCTGGTTAAATAAAGATTCCTTGTTTGCTTGCTTACTTGATTGGATGATTCAGTCTACTCCTCTCCATAACATGTTACAACTGTCTCACAGTGAGAAATGAGCAGTATAAAGAAACAGCTTTTGTTTCCTGTGAAAGAAATAATATCAGATGTATTATTTGCTATACACAAATTAAGGCTACAAGTACTACTTGCTGTAAGTTGCATGACAGGACTGTCTTAAGCCATTCCAAATTTAAAATAAGATCAGGACAGACATCATTGATAACCTTATGTTTTTTTCTGCACTGTTGCTGCAGTGACATCAAGGAATGGAAGGGGCTGCATTACAAGTGACTCATCTGCATGTAAATGGAGACTTGCTTGACACTTTGCAACCCTGAGTCAGAGTCGCAGACTATAGATATATGTTGCAAGAGAAGAAATGACATCTCTTATCGACATATTAACAGTAACTATTGTAATGTATAAAAAAATACAACAGACATATCCAAATTATAAATATACAGGCATCTTCTTCTTTAACTTCTCCTAATGCCGGACACCCCATTTCAATGATGATGGGTAGCTATACTTTCCAATCTGTGTAAGATTTTTTTTGTACTTTTCTTTTTGTTTCATATGTTATTACACACATAATATTTCCATATTTGGGACAGATCACAAATATTTAGCACCATCAAGAGAAAGTGCTATGAGGATGTGAACCCCGGCCTTCCAATCAATCTGTTTAAAATTTTTTGAGCCTTAATCTGCTCTGTGTGTTACTTTGTCAATGTATCAGTAATACTAATAAATTGTGCATGAATAAACAACTTCACTGAAACATTTTTTCAATTGCAACCTTCAGCTACAAAGCAATTGTTGTTTTTACCTTAGATATCCAAATCTTACTGTGTGTTGCTCCAGTTAGTAATGGTATCTGTTCTTGTTGGAACACACCGTCCTGTCTTCATAACCTGTCAAACCCATTTGTAAATCTCGCAAAGTGTGCCTGACCACCTCTGTATACTCCTGCCTCAGGAGAGATCCATTGCTAGGCAACTGTACATCTGTGATCTTGTGTGGATTGCAACTGGAGTTTGCAAATGGGCTGTATGACACTACTGCATACAACTGTAGGGCTTAGGAGCAGACTGAATGGGCCTAGTAGTCCTTATCGGTTGACAATTTCGATGTTTCTATGTTACTGTAAGGTGACACCCCTTTATGTGTTTGTTGTTGTGTTTCTTTGTATTCAAGTATACTGTATCATTATTTATAGGCAAGTGTCCAATTCAATATGTTCCTTATACATATCGGAGATCACAGGCACCCTCCTTATTCTGCTCTTTTTACTAAACATTAGTGAGCGGGGGGGGGAAGGGGAAGTGATCACTTCAGAGAAGGGATGAAGGGACATACATATACAGTTTATTCATACATGTAATTTATTGTTTATGCTCCAGTATCACAGAAAACATTCATATTCTTGCTTGTTTTTCTCCTTATCCTTTGGCCTTCATAATCCACTTGGTTTACCCATAGTAAATTCATGTGTTATCTTTTGTGTTTTAATTTTGTTGTTATCTCTGTGGATTCCACTATCCTTGTCTCCTCTATAGAAGCCATTGTGCACTATGACAGGTAGCCCAGCATCACATCATATGACTGTAATTGTAATTATTTCATTAAACCCTGTCCTGCTTGCCCCAGTCAGCCACAGGCCTGCCAATCACTTTCAATGTTCATCCCTATATTAGGATTTAAAGTTTTTAAATTGAAAATCCATTTCATTTCTGCCCTTTCCAACTTTTTTTTTAGTTCCCTTCTCTTTCTGGGGGTGTAACTACTTCTAACTCCCAAAAATGAAGAGGTGCTTCTGTGTGTCCTTCTGTGTTAAAATTTGCCACTGGTGACCTTTCATCATTTCTTCATATGTCACCTTTATGTTCCTGTATTTTCACTTTAAGTGTCTCTTTATTTGTCCTGCATACAGCTAATCACATGGACATTGTATGACATATACCACCCCTGTGGTAGTACAGTCTATGTGTTGTTTTCTATTGAATATATGGCTTTGTGCTGAATAAGTGAGAGGAACAGGCCAAGCCAAGTACTAGATTACTGCAGGAACTGGCAGATTTTATTTCAAGACATAATGACTTTGAATTCAATGACCAGCACTACCAGTGAAACAAAGGGACAGCCATAGGTAGCACCATGGCACCTGCATATGCAAACTTGTATATGTATTCTCAGTTTTATGAGAATATAATACTGTGGCTCCACCACATAGATGATATATTATGCATACAGAATGGAACATAGGAAGATTTAAGAGAATTTCACAAGCAGTTAAACATGTGGAGCAGGAACCTATAGTTTGTAATGCAACATAGCACAACTAATATTGCTGACCTGAACCTATCAATTGAGCTAGACCAAGGGAGATTTGAAACCGTGTTATACCATAAAACAATGGACAGAAATACGCTTTACACAGAACAAGCTGCCATGAACCAAAATTAAAAAAATAGTATACCTTGTTCTCTGCTAGAGTTAAGCATAACTGCAGTACAGCAGAAGAGCTTGAAAAACATAAACAAGAAATAATAAGTTGGTTTAGAAGCAGAGGTTATGCCCATAAGACATTGAGAAAGGCAGACTTTAGACTAGATAACAAAGATAGAGACGAGCGCCTTTCAAAGGGTCAACCCAGGACACCCACAGACTGTGTCATATTAGCTATGTAATAAAACTATAACATGACAGACATTAGGAAAATAGTGAACAACAATTGGCACTTGGTAGCCATGGACAGCCACAACATTTCTAACATATAACAGAAGCCCATAATAATAACCAAAAGGGTGTCAAACCCCAAATATAAACTGGCAAAGTGGCAAGATGTCTGTTTAAAATTCAGAATAAAAAAGAAGGGCAATTATTGTTAGGTCCTCTACAACTGGGAATGAAGCCATGATGGAGATGCTCACTGTCTGGGCACGTAAATAAGAAACAGATCTTAGAGCAACCCCGTACAAGCCATGAATCTAAAATAAAACAACACACAGACTGTACTACCACAGGGATATTATATGTCATACAATGCCCATGTGTAAGGCAAACCAAGAGAGAACTTAAAGTGAGAATACAGGAACATAAAGGTGTCATATGAAGAAATGATGAAAGGTCACCAGTGGTGCAACATTTTATCAAAGAAGTACTCATAGGAGCATTTCTTTGTTTCTGGGAGTTAGAAGTAGTTACACCCCCAGAGAGAGGACAGAACTATAAGAAAAAGTTGGAAAGGGCAGAAATGAAATGGATTTTCAATTTAAGAACTTAAAATCTTAATATAGTGATGAACATTGAAAGCAACTAGCAGGCTGTGGTTTATTGGGGCAAGTAGGACAGGGTTTAATAAAAGAATTACAATTGCAGTCATATGATGTGATGCTGGGCTCCCTGCCATAGTGCACAGTGACTGCTATGGAGGAGACAAGGATAGTGGAATTCACAGAGATAATAACAACAATAAAAATAAATTACAAAAGATAATTATAGGGGTCAACCTTAACTTTTTTTTGCACTAGCCAGCTGAACAAATTGATTAAAAATTGTACTAGCCCGTAGATGGTTGCACTAGCCCACAATAATAATGATCAATTTTGATTGGTTATACAGGAAAAATGCAAGCCAAAAAATACTCTGATTATTGCACATTTATCCTGCTCCCACATTGCTTCCTGTCCCAACAAAAAAAAAGACTGAAGTCCAATCACATGTGGTGTGTAAACCCATTGTTTTTTTTACCATGTGCCTCTTGCTTCCTCTTTCTTCACCCCCTCCCCCCGCCAAACCAGAGAATACCATAATAGCAACTGTTCAATCAGGCAGCTCTAGCTCTGTACACACAATAGCCAACATCATCATAAACCTCACCATAGTCCCACCCTGACCTGCAGTGCAATGTATAGACTCAGGCAGAGAATGACACTCTCATCCCCCACCCTGAGATTAACCAGACCTGCACTTCAGGAAGCTTCCTTACACTATGAAGTAAGCCAGGGCCAGTTCTAGGATTTCTTTGGAGAGAGTTTTAAACAAACCCAGGGGGATTGGGATTTAAGAAACTTTGACATATCTGTTTATATGTACCAGGCACAAAAGTATTGATTTAACATGCTCTGCCCTAACAAAAAAAGATTTTTCATAACAGTGTCCTTTCACCAACCAAAGGGGGAGAAATATACAGGCATAATGCTGTACTACCTCTCCTTCTATGCAGGATTATCTGTGCACACCAGGAATACCTATTTTAACCTTTCAAATTATATATTTTACTTAGATTTTGTTTTGTACCATACATGCTCCAAAGCATTGTTTTTTAGGATGAAATGACACGCTGTGTGGTACTGCATTGATGGCATTGACTGGTGTGATCCATTAAGAGGAGCTGTGAACCATACACCAGTCAGTAATGGCAGCTATGGGTCTATGGATGGCCACTTCAGAGCCTAGTCTGCAGTGGTGTCAAGGGAAAGTATAGAGTGGACAGAAAATCTAGCTGGGCATGCTGTGTATACATGATAGCTTTCTGTCACTGCAGTGTTGGATACAGGCACTCAAAAGGTTGAGAAATGAGGCACAAAGGTTTTAATATTGTGGGACAAACCTAAGACAAGTTCAGCAAACTGGAAGCTAGTGACTTAACAGCATTCTGCCCTTGATCACAGCATGCACACTAGTTGAATGTCCTAATAATTGAGTGATAATGACTCACATTGAATCTTTTGTTGGATCCTCTTCTGGAACTGCTAGATAATTGCAGCTCTTAATGAGCTGTTAATCACACCAGGCCACCTGGAACACTGAGGGAGATTAGCAAAAGGATGACAGCCTGCTAAAATAGGGACTTTTTCAACTAAATTAGCAGTCATGAAAAACCTGCACTAGTCAAGACAGACAAGTAGAGGGTTAGCTGCACTAGCCCTGGCCAATTTGCACTAGGTTCAGGGCTAGTAAAACAATATTAAGGTAGAACTCTGGATAACCAATATATTTATTATGGGTAATTATATGGATAAACCAAGTGGATTACGAAAGCCAAAGGACAAGGAGAAAAACATACAGGAAACAGACTGTTTGCTATGATACTGGAGCCTAAGCAATAAATGGCATGTATGAATAGACTGTATATATATGTTCCATTGGTCCCTTCTCTGAAATGATCCCATCCCCTTTCTCCTCTGCCCCTCCACTCACCAATGTTTAGTAAGAAGCGCAAAATAAGGAAGATGCCTTTGATCTCCAATATGTGTAAGGAACATACCGAATTGAACACTTGCTTGTAAATAATGGTACTGCATACCTGAACACAATCACAAATACATATGAGGCATCACCTTCTAGTAGTGTCAGAGAGCTCATTTAGAAACACTGTTTGCAATCCATACAGGATTGTGGATAAACAGTTGCCTGGTGATGGATCTCACCCAAGGTGGGGGTACACAGAGGTTGTCAGCCACACTTGCAGGATTTACAGATGGGCTCGAAAGGTTCTGAAGACAAGAACATGTGTTCCAACCTGAACAGATGCCATTACTAACTGAAACATGCAGTAAGATTTTGACACCAAAGGCAAAAACAATAATTGATTGGACGTTAAAGGTTGCAATTGAAAAAATGTTTCCATAGAATAGTTTATCCATGTACAATTTATTTGTATTATAGATACACTGACAAAGGAACACATACAGCAGATTAAAGCTCAACAACCTTAAACAGATTGGAAACTGCAGGTACCTGTCTTCATTGATATGGTGTGTCAGGCATCAGCAGAAGTTAAAATAAGGACAATATATATTTGTGAATGGTGGTACTTGTACTATACGAAAAATGGATTAATTTATTTCAAAAAATTCCTATAAAAGCCATTGATAAAAGCAGTACTATTTTGGTTATTTTTTTGGCTGTTCTAAAAGGAAGTAGTTTTACAACAACCATTACATGTACAATAATGGATGGGGAAGTGTGCTTAATGAGAAATTAATGGTTGCCCGAGGTGTGGGATGCTACATAAACCCAGAGGGCAAAGCCCGAGGGGTTTATTAAAGCATCCCACACCGAGGGCAACCATTAATTTCTAATTTAAGCACACTTCCCCATCTTTTATTATTTATAATTGCTGGGCAGCAATTTTTTCCAGCCCTGAGTCTGAGACACACACACACACACACACACACACACACACACACACACACACACACACACTGACTCTCTCTCACAGACACACACACACACACACACACACACACACACACACACACACACACACACTCCTGTCTCCCATTCATCTTTTTTTTAATTAATTTAATTATTGTTACAGTTTTTTTTTTAGGTTTGGGATGTTTCGGCAGATTTGTGTACTGACATCGCGATCTTCTGACCTGAAGAAGTAAGGTTGGAGATGTTCTTGGCGGAGCGCGTACGAGGTATTCCTGGCAGCTTTTCTCTAGTGGGCCTCTGAAATGCCCATGTAAGTTGTGAATGGCTGGATCAGCCAGATACAAATAGTTTAAAAGCGAAAAAAAAACAGTATTCACGTGCATGGTGTGGCGGCTCCTCGCTAAGCAGGACAAAGGAGTTGCCATGTTTGTGACGGTATTTAGCCCACCCATTACAAGCATGGAACCAATCAGAATGCGGCTCTTCATTTACTGATGTGGCGCATGTTTGCCGTTATAACCCGTGGGTTATAACGGCAAATATAACTGGCTCAGCCCATTGAAAAAATTGCTGGCCAGTTATAAATCAATGAAGAATATGAGAAGGTTAAACAGTAAAGTGATATATATAAGGATTGTTAGAAAATAAATTTGACATTTTTTAATGCAATGATTTTGGAAATGAAATACGATAATGAATTTATATCAACAGAGCAATATAACCCCATGAACAAGCTCATAAACAGAGTGAAATATACGGGGAATAAAATAAAGATTTGAAGTGAATCTGGTGTGTAAGATGTTATTTTAAATAGATAGACAGTCCTTAACCCTTTTTTTAATTTACAGACTGTGACAGTACCTTGGGGAGCCAGAATAACCTTTTGCATACCATCACCCATAGGCACGCATAGAACTACATTGGTATTCACAAAGCTCGTGACTGCCTTGAGTAATCTGTGACTCAGTCGGATGCACAGTGTGCATACCAGTATGCCAAACCAGGCAGTCCTAAAAAGTACAGGTCTGAGAGTCCAAGGGTGCTAAATACAGAATACAATATAATTTTTATTTTAAAAAGGGCACAGTTGTACAGTAATTTTCTTTGAGAGTGCACACATGCGATCTCTCAATTTCCCATCTTGTGATGCTGACATGTTGACAGTATCATGGAGTGGAGAAGGTCATTTAGGTGGCAGACAGCAGAAGACATACCGTAAGTTTAAATTGGAATGACACAGAATTCAAGCAGACATGGGCATGAAGGAGGATGAAGGGAAGGGAGATCAAAAGAAAAATATCAGGAGTCGGAGTTCACCATTTCTATACAACAAGAGCCAACCGGGGGAGAAAGTCAGGGGGAGGAGGACATTCACACATACTTAAATGTGAAAAAGGATTCACGAGTGATTAGATAGGGTTTATAGAGGGACAAGCCTGGGCAAGGTCAGACCCAATTTTCCCAATTAGGTGGCATGGAGCAACATGGATGTCCCATTTATTCAGTTCCAGCTTCCATAGGGTAACATAGCCACTTAATTGGTTTCTGTTGGGATGTCCCAATAAAGTAGATGTCTCAATTAACTGCACCCTGATTAAGTGGCTTGTACTGTATTAGTTATCCAGGATAGGTGGGATGACAGATAATAAGTAAATTATATATTAAATACTTACATGTATTTTAATGTCTGTGTGTGCGTCTGCTGCCAGTGTATCTTGATGCATTGTGCCCATTAATGATAGGGTGGGGGTGGCATTCGAGAATAAGATCTTTGGAGAATGCATCCCAGTTCATTGGATAGGACATGGTAGCTTACGGCTATAACAGGTGGAGGTTGCATCCTCTAAACTTGCAGCTGGGGGGGACTCAGGAGGCCTGAATGCCTTGGCTAATGTGGAACTGTATCCTGCTGCAAGTGTTTTGTTGCTGACTGACATCATAAATCATGTAAACTCATAACTAATGACTTCATACCCACATGCATGCTTTGACACCCACTGACTTGTACCCCATGCACACTGTTGCACCTCATTAACCCATACCCCCATGCACAGTTCCACATCCATTAACTGACTCCATTCTACCATTCACACTCTCCCATCCACTGACCACATATCCACATACACTCTATCACATCCATCATCCCCATACACTGTTGTCACACTCACTGCCCCAATACCACCATGTACGCTGTCACACTTCACAACTGCAGGTCTCCATATGCTGTCACACCCACCAACCCCATATCCCATACACATTGTCACAGCAGCAGACTCCATAATGCCATGTACACTGCCACACCTCACAATCCCATACCACCATGCACATTGTCAAACATAGTGATCAACCCCATACTCCATGAATGATGTCACATACTCTGATGTAATAAACATGCTCTTTTAAACCCAACAATCTGATACCATATGCACAGTATTAAACTCCCAATGCCATATACCAAGTGTCCCCATAACTTCAAGCCCATTGTCACATCTCATTACCCTATACCCTCATGCATGCTGTTACACCTAGGGACAACCTACCCCATGCATGCTGTGACACACACCAATGATCACATGCCCAATGCATGCTTTCACAACCACCAGCTGACCCCACACCCCCATGCTCACTGTCACATGCACCGACCATATAACCCCATGCACAATGTCACACTTCATTAACCCAGACCTCCCGTGCACACTACCATGTCCATCAACTGACCCCACACTCCATGTACACTGTCACTCCCACCAAATAGATATACACATTCACTTTGTTATACCCACTGATGCCATAGCCACATGCACACTGTAACACATAACAACCCCTTCCCCATATGCTGTCACACCCACTGATCTTTCCTGTAGCCCCCCCTCCCTCTGAAGATTGACATCCCCCCTGCACAACTTGGACCAGCAATGCAAAGAGGGCATAGGGATATGCAAGAGGGTAATGGGATAGTCGATGCAGAGGGTGCAGGAATAGGCAAAGCATAGATGTGACTGAATCATTACAGTTAACCTACTTTCTATAGATAATAGATCTCTTACCTGATCCCTTCAGAGTCTGGGATTGGAGTATTGAATCAATATCTAGTCATACCTGTGAAAGAAGAATGGCCATGGGGTCACAAAGGATCCATAGCTTTTTAGTACCAAAACTAGACCAACAGGGCAGGTTAAACATACAACAATACTTATTTAAGATACAGATGTTTATGTACAGTCAAACTGGGTTTAGTTTTCCTCTCAAACCTGTAGAAATAAAAGGAAAAAAGCATTAGTAAAAGGAAAAGAATTAAAATAGGAGTAGAGACAAAGTTCTAGAGAGGTAAAATAGCTACAGGATAAGCACAGATATGATGGTTGATAAGCTCTTGCCTTCTTCAAAGAAATGTTTCTTGTAAACTGGAACACTTTTACCCCACTAAAACAAACCAGAGTCAGAGGTAAGCACTTGCTTTGGATAACCCCTGAATTTCTGGCCTGTCTCAGCTAGAGATCAGGCCTGGAAGCATCATAAAGCCACCCAGCATCCTAGTGACCTAGCAAACTACTGCATGCTCCAAAACACTTGCAACAAGGCTACAAGGTTAGCCAAGTCTGAATATTTCAAATCCTGCCTTCATCAACATAAATTCCCCATCTAAGTTTGGGAAGGTGGTCAACACACTATTTACCCTGTCTTCTTGTCCACCGCCCCAGGTACTTAAAGTAAATAGCTCACCAGTGTCTGACCCACCAGCCACAGCAGCAGAATTTAATTCCTACTATACTTTCTGCATCACTGAGCTACTGAAATCCCCTCCTACCCATCACCCTTCCCATTCTCTACTGGTATGCTCCCTCCACCACCCTTCCACCTCCCCTTCTTTTTCACTACTGTAACCCCAAATGATGCTGTAAGTGCCCTCCTCACCATAACCCCCCTCTAAATGTGCCTCCCCTGATGGCCTCAGCCCAAAACTCCTCTCCTTCTCTGCTCCAGCCATTGCCTACTCCCTCTCATTAATCCTAAATCTCTCATTCTCTACTGCCTCGGTACCCTCTTCATGGAAACATGCAGTGGTCCTTCCTCTACCCAAAGGGGGTGACCCCTCATCCCCTGGTAACTATTGCTTCATTTCTCACATCCCTACCCTTACCAGGCTTCAAGAACACATTATCCTCTCCCAACGCACCTCTTTTCTATCTGACACCTCCTTTTTTACCCTTTTTCAGTCTGGTTTCAGGAAAAAACACTCAAACACCACCTTTCTCTCCTACGGCTCACAGACTCCATCCTAACTGGGATGGATAATGGCCAAATTACCTCTGCCATTGTTGTCGACCTGGCCAAGTCCTTCAACAACATCTCTCACTCCCTTCTCCTTGACTCACTCCCAGCAGCTGGCCTATCTCCTTCTGCCACAAACTAATTTGATATAATTGTAATAATAATAATAAAATTTAATAAATTAAGTGCCTTTCAGAGTTTCAAATTGCTGTACAGTATTAATATAAAAACAAACATATATTCAAATACATATAATATAAAATCAGGATAAAACAGGAAATGCCGTTCCCCATAAAAAAGTCTTTAGTGCCTGCTTAAAACTCCCCACCGTCCTGCACTCCTGAAGCTGACAGGGCAGAGAATTCCAGAGGGTAGGTGCCGCAAATCCAAAGGCACGAGCGCCAGATGACTTCAAGTTTACCCTCGGAATCTCCAGCAACTTCTCGCCAGCCGAGTGGAGCTGTCGCAGAGGGGTGTAAGGCACCAGGAGCTCTTTCAAGTAATCGGGACCCAATCCGGGTAGAGCTTTGTAGGTCAAAACACCTACCTTAAAGGTGATCCACCACTATATTGGCAGCCAGTGCAGAGCGTGCAGCACTGGGGTGATGTGAGATTTTCTAGATGCCCCAGTCAACAAACATGCTGCCGCATTCTGCACTAGCTGCAGGCGGTGGATATCAACCCCAGGAAGCCCTAGATAAAGGGAGTTACAGTAATCAAGGCACAATGTCACAAAGGCATGGACCAAAACAGGCAGGTCATTGGGTGGAACAAGGTGCCTAATCCTGGCAATGTTCATAAGATGGAAAAAGGCCAGCTTGATGACTGCTGACTCCTGATGTCGAAGAGTCAGACCAATGTCAAGCTCCACTCCCAGGTTACACACCCGTTCAGAGGTGAGAATCTGGTCCTCCCCCAGGACTAAACTGGAAGAAAGCCCAGTCCTCAATCCCTCTACCCTATGACCCGGATCCACGACCAAAACCTCAGTCTTTCCTGGGTTCAACTTTAGACCACTGGAATTCATCCAATCTTCGATTTCTGCGAGGCAGTTGTTCAGTATCGAGATAGCACCAACCTGGTCAGGTGCAAAAGACAGGTAGAGCTGGGTATCATCAGCATAGCAGTGAAACCTCAGCTCATACCATCTTACAATGTTTCCGAGGGGCAGCATATATACTGCAAATAACATGGGGGACAGCACTGAGCCCTGAGGCACCTTGCATGGCAGAGAGAAGGCCCCAGATCAAAACAAACCCGAGACCACTCTCTGCATTCTCCCTGCAAGGAAAGATGAAAACCATCTTAGGACTGTACCCGACAGCCCACAGATGAACCTCAGGCATTCGAGCAGAACTCCATGATCCACAGTATCAAAAGCTGATGATAGATCTAGGAGAACCAAGATAGAAAGGTGTCTCCGATCTCTCACCATCAGGAGATCATTGAGCACCCGAACCAGAGCAATCTCAGTACTATGCATCTTACGAAAACCAGTTTGGAGAGGTTCGTATAAACTATGGATTGTTAAATGGTTATCCAATTGAGCAGTCACAACTTTCTCAATAACCTTCCCTACAAAAGGGAGGTTAGAGATAGGCCTGTAGTTTGCTAGGTTCTCCGGGTCTAAAGCTTTTTTCAGAAGGGGGATCACCACCCCCTCCTTCAGAGAGCTAGGGAACACTCCCGTATCTAAAGAGCACTGGACAATCCAAGCTAAGACCGGGTCAATGATCTCACTACAACCCAAGATCAGGGAAGTAGGGCCTGGGTCTAAACTACAGCACATGGGACGCATCTCCTGGACAATCCTCATAATATCTACGAAGTCCGGCAGGTCAAAGGCATTCCAGGAAACTCTGGGCTCTGTGACAGGGCACCGATCAACAGCAACTCCCTTACAGTGAAGTTGATGGCACTCCCTCCTGATGTCTTCAACCTTATTCACAAAGAAGCGAGCAATCTCATCACAATCAGTTTGTGTAAAAACTCGATGGAGCTGCTGACAGACTGGGTTGCACAGTCAACAGTTCTGAAGAGTTGGCCGGTCGATTCCGTGCAACAGAAATTTCCCTGGACAGGAATTCTGCCTTCTTATGTAAAATTTATGTTTGGTAGAGTTTATAATGCTCTAGCAAAATACGGTGGTCGGCATCAGCGGCTGTCTTCCTCCAATGATGCTCTAACGTATGCCCCAACCTCTGCAACTCTCTCAGAGCCCCATCAAACCATGGGGCTGTGGGACGACGCAGAAGGGGGTGAACATGGACAGGCGCAATCTGATCGAGGGCTGCCGATATGGCCCCATTATAGGCCACTACCAACTGCTCAGGATCAGTACAAGACTCGTTCAACAACAAGAGGTCAATAACTGCCATCAGGTCTTCAGGGATCACGTTCCACAAAGGGTGGTGCCTGACCAACTCCACAGGGGCCGACCTACCCGGGGGGGCCTCAAAATTGAACCCAACTGAGTAGTGATCGGACCAACCGACTGGTTCCACCACCGGATCGGAGGCCTCGATCCCCAGGAGGAAGACCAGGTCAAGAGTGACCTCCCTTGTGTGTAGCTGAGGAAACAACCTGTGTAAAGCCCAGGGATGTCATCACCT
This sequence comes from Neoceratodus forsteri, assembly GCA_016271365.2. Taxonomy (NCBI): domain Eukaryota; kingdom Metazoa; phylum Chordata; order Ceratodontiformes; family Ceratodontidae; genus Neoceratodus; species Neoceratodus forsteri. The sequence goes on from JADMNL010000026.1 coordinate 267,026,422, forward strand.
GGAGGAAATGTTGACCAAAAAGTGAAGATTTGTCGTCGACCCAGGCATTGAAGTCACCCAGAACCATCAGTCTGGGCGACTTCAAGGCCATGTCAGCAGCAATATCTGCTATTTCCTGCAGGAAAAGCTTATCATCACCTGGTGGATGGTAGATGAGGGCAATCCTGCACCCTACACCAGCTACCACAGTACACTCAAATGACCTGGCCTCCTCAACTGTTACACCAGTTAGGCCCAATTCAGTCTCGAAACAGACTGCAACCCCCCCGCGATCCAATCTTGGGCGATGTATGCGGGTCTGTTCACAAAAAGGGGTTACCAAGGCACCCATTACTTTGATTGAATTGTGTTACAAAAATTAAAAAAGATTTCCCTATTACAAGTGGTGCTTTTTAAGGGTAGTTGGTAGTAGAGATAGATGACATAATGTTGTTTTGCCGTTACATCTCTAACATATATATTTTTTTCAATTTAAGTTAATTTACTGCTGATTTTCTTGCCTCAAAATGTGACATCAAAACCAACGTGTTTGTTGTTTGTTATTGTGAACTCATTTTACTTCACAGTATTCAAACTAAAGTACTGTGTTGCTCAAAACATCTTGTTTTAAGATATCCGCACTGTCCTGGCCCTTTACTTTATTCCCTTTGGCTATGCTCAATAGTTTCTGTGACGGGTGTAACGTGTAGTGTCCTACTTTTTTACACCCATCACAGTGGATCCCACACTGACTTCCAGTCAGTTATTTAAAATTCTTGCACTTTTCCTTGCTCCTTGGATCTCTCAGCTTCTTAGAGAAAACATTGATTTGGCCATAGCCCCTAGCACAATGATGCTATGTGGCTATTTGATCCCCCACCTGACATGGTGTCCTAGATTTGCTTATGTTTACACATCACAGGTGGAGAGTCAGTCTGGTAGCCCAGTGTGATACTTGTCATGTGTCTGTGCCAGAAAAGCAGTTTGAGTTGGTGGCAGTATAAAAGTTACGTTTGTGACCGGATCTTCCTCTTTTCCTTCACATTCAGTGAGAGTTAAAGAGTGATGTCTTTGCCACTTCTCAGTGTTACACCCATCACGAGGTGAGTGACTAGTTAAAACCATCCTGGGGGACAAGTAACAATTAGCGAATTGGGCAACCAAGATCAGTCCTATAAGATCGATTGTTCACTGGTGGCATTAGTATGCAAGTTCTCCGATTTTGGAGATGGGGGGGCTTTTCATTTCACTGACTGAACTTGCTGGATGTAGTGAAACACATCAAAACCTGTGGAGTGTCTGATCGCTCATCACGTTCTCTCATGAGTGTCTTTAGTGAGGTTAGAAATGGAGCCAGTTAGTATACATTTTAAAAGGACTATGTCCCTGTATTGTCAAGTATGCGAGCTCTGTGGTTTGATCTGGTCCATTTACCTGCATTTTTGTTTGTAAATGTTCCCCTTTTGAGAGAGTTTAAGTAGTGGAGATCTCCTCTGGGCAGTTTTAACTCGGAGGCATAGGTTGCATGGCAGCAACAATATTAAATGCTTGTTCAAGCATCCTGGTGTTTTGTTCTGGATGTCAGAGTTCTAGTGCAATAAATTTCATTGTGATGTTAACTGTGTGAGCTCCAATGCAGCAACAATGCACAGCCTAGAAGGCAGAAGCTGTGAATTAGCTTAATACATCTAACAGACAGACCTGGGTTTGATTCCTTCAACCTCCACTTGCATACTGTATGACTCTGAGCAAATCCCTAAATCCCCAAACTTCCCGTGTGCTCCCTGGTCATTCCTGAACACAGGCACCTGTACCTAGTGGGTCTTACCTGGTTAACATAAAATAACATGCATTTTAAATGTGCTACTAATTTAGTTGATGTTCTGTTTTACCAGGGTATGTTTTTGTTTCTGTTTTGTTGCTGCCAAATATTTTGATGTACCTTTTGTGTCCTGTTGTATTATTTTTATTTTGCTATTGTTTACTATCTCCTTCCCAGGACCTCATTGTAACTGAGCTGTGTAGGTAGTGGAGTCATTTTACTCATTTTCTGGTACAAGGATTTATTAGACGAAGGGCTTGGTCTCATTGTTTTTTCATTACAAGTAAGTGTGAGAGGGGCAGTGAGTGAAATAAAATTTTAGGCATTCTTTGTAATTGCTGTCCATGCATTTTGTATGGGGGTGGGGTTGGGGGCTTAATGTACTGTGAACTGTGAATGCTTTGTTTTTTATTTTTAATGTTGGAATAAATGTTATATAGTAATAATTTATACAGAAAAAGTGAAAACATGTTTTCATTCTGCATGTGTGAGCATTCATATTTGGCCTTCCTGAACACCATGTGGCTTCCCTGATGGTGGGTGGTGGTTTGGGGAAGGGGGTACTCTTGATGCCTTTGATGCTGGTCTCATTATGGCCAAATATGAATACTCACACAACCTTGATGCTTCCGATTGTCCGAATCTTTGTGTCTGGGTAAAATAAAAAAAAGTGGCATAGTTATGCTGTGGTTATTATTCTGGCCTGGCAGCGTGTCCCAGCCAGTCTTTGGACTTGGCCCGCGTGAGCATTCATATTTAGCCTTCATGAGCACCATACGGCTTCCCTGCAAGTGGGCTGTGGTTGGGGGGTACTCTTGGTGCCTTTGACACTGGTGGGGTACTTAACAGACTGTTAATCTAACTCTTGGGAGTGCCTTATTGCAATTATAAAAATTTATGCCATGGTGATCAGGCTGTACATAACAGTGTAACAGGGATTATTGTAAGGCTTTTGGGCTCCTAACAGCCAATCTGATTGCAGCATTTCTGAAAGCCTTTTTATAATATCCCATCTTTTGTTCCATCAAATTGTCCTGAGTGTTCCATGCCTCTCCCTTGATTGAAGGATCATGTGGAGTGTGCATGCTGACTCTTTTGTACCATCAAATGGCCTTGAGTTCTCTGTTCCTCTCCTATCGAATGGTCTTGAGTGTTCTGTGCCATGTTGAAAAGTTTAAAGTAGTGTAATTATAATAAACATGTTGTTTTATAATGTAATGTTGTGTTTAAAAAGCCTTCAGTCTACATAAGTAAACTTTTTTACTCATTAACTGTTTTGTGGTGCCCTTTATTATGTTGGCTTGCCGTGCTTGCGCGGCAGTCAACATATTGGGAGAGTGGAGATTTGGAAGCACGGCTGCTGCTGGGCGAATGCAGGGCACGCATCAGTAGGTGTGTCCCTCATTCCGCAATAAGCCAGCATGCTAGAGCTGACACCAACATTATGTAAACTGGACAAAACTTCTAAACAAAGTGCCGCTGCAATCTGAGACAAGCTCATCATGCAGCGGCACTGTTAAAGTTACGCCCACTTTACATAATGTGCCATTCCCAGCACAGAGTGCCATGCTGAAGCCCACCCAGCATGGCAACTGATGCCATGGCTGAGGGGTGCCCAATCCCCGCCGGCTCCACTGTCCCCCAGTGCAGGGTGCCCCGCTGGGAGCCCACCTCAGTGTGGCAACTGATGCCATTGCTGATGAGGGTGCCCAATCCCCTGTCGGCTCCAGCGTTCTTCTGCCACACTGGGAGCCCACCTCAGTGTGGCAAACATCCCGCGTCGTCAATTTAAAAAAAAAATCCTGTAAATTGAAAACGGTCCCACGCAGTCTCCCTGCCCCCCGACAACCCGCACCCACCCACTGTGCACCCCGCCTCCCCACACCCTCACCCCATACTTACCTCCGAGTCCGGGCGCGACAATCTTCAGTGGACCGGGAACACATCTGCACTCTTCAAAGCCAACCGCGAACTGAGGAAATGCCGGTAAGCTGTATAATGGGCTAGATAGGGGTTTTCAACTTTGTTGCATATCTCAGGCATTTTTTGGAATTTTTGCACCAAATTTTCAACATGGGGTTTTTGGGACCCCTTCTCATGAATGCTGTCACTGTCATGGCGTTATTTGGGCCCGAAGGGTGATTTCGTAGTCACTGCATGAAATCACCTTTCAGGATGGATTAATGAAATGACACTGCCAGTGTTCATAAGGTGGGCTCTCAAGAAGCCTATTTTGAAAATTTGGTGAAAAAATCTCTAAAATGACTTGTTTTATTTAGCTGCATGTTGTGCAGTTCCTACGCATTTATGAAAGCCTGAATTTTCAATATTACCCCAGATTTTCAACATTGCTATTTTACCACACTTTCTTATGAGTAGTATAGCTGTCATTTTCATCTCACCCAAAATGTGTTTCCCATATAGGCGCACAATGGGCGCCAGTTGGTGTGCGACATCAATGTGCAGGGACAAATTAAGAAAATCACAGTGACAACATTCATGAGCAGAGGTCTAAAAATGGCTATGTTGAAAATTTGGTGAAAAAATTCCCCAAAATGACTGTTTTATGAATGTGCATTGTACAGTTCCTACGCACGCTCGGAAGTTCGTGAATTTTCAATATTTTCACTCCAGATTTTCAACATTGCCATTATACCATGCCTTCTTATCAGTAGTACAGCAGGCATTTTACACATCTCACCCAAAATGTGTTTCCGCCCATGTAGTGCACAATGGCGTAGTCGGTGTGCGAAATCAATGCACAGGACAAATTAAGAAAATTACAGTGACACTGTTCATGAGCAGAGGTCTTAAAATGGCTATGTTGAAAATTTGTTGAAAAAATTCAAAAAAATGACTGTTTCATGAGCGTGCATTGCGCAGTTCCTACGCATGCTCATAAGTTCACGAATTTTCAATATTTTCACTCCAGATTTTCAACATTGCTATTTTACCACACCTCCTTATGAGCAGTACAGCTGTCATTTTTCACATCTTGCCCAAAATGTGTTTCCGACCATGTAGCGCACAATGGCGCAGTCGATGTGTGAATTCAATGTATGGCACACATTAAGAAAATCACAGTGACACTGTTCATGAGCAGAGGTCTTAAAATGGCTATGTTGAAAATTTGGTGAAAAAATTCCTAAAAATGACTGTTTTACGAGCGTGCGTTGCGCAGTTCCTATGCATGCTCGTAAGTTTGTAATTTAATATTTTCACTCCAGATTTTCAACATTGCCATTTTATTACACTTCGTTATGAACAGTACAGCTACCATTTTTCATATGTCACCCAAACTGCGTTTTCGCACATGTAGCGCACAATGGTGCTGTTGGTGTGCGAAAGCAATGTTTGGGACAGATTACGAAAATCACAGTTACACTGTTCATGAGCAGAGGTCTTAAAATGGCTACGTTGAAAATCTGGTGACAAAAGTCCATAAAATGACTGTGTTACGAGTGAGCATTGCACAGTTTCCACGCACCCTCGTAAGTTCATGACTTTGTAATATTTTCAGTCCAGATTTTCACCAGTGGCATTTTTCCACACTTCCTTATGAACAGTACAGCTGTCATTTTTCACAACATGGCTGAAGTGTGTTGTCACACTTTCAGCGTAGAGATGCGTGATGCGCTGTGGAAATCATTGTTCGGGACAGATAAAGAAAATCACAGTGACACTGTTCATGATCGGAAGCACCAAAATGCCTGACTTGACAATCTGCTGTAAAATCCCCAACCCTAATTATATTACGGGTGTGCGTTGCACAGTTTCTATGTACGCTCGTGACTTCGCCAGTTTTTAAAATATTTTTACTGCAGATTTGCAACATTGCCATTTTTTACACCTGCCCATGAACAGTACAACTGTCATTTTTTACATCCTGTTCGGAATGTTTTTGCACCTGTGGTGCTAAATGCCGTAGTCGCTGTGCATAAGCAGCTTTTGGCTAACAAACCAATATTGAAACTGTTCATGAGGTGGGGTCACAAAAAAAAACATGTTGAAAATTTGGAGTGAAAATACCAATGAATGCCTGAGGTATTAAGGTTTCCAACCGTAACGCCCAACTCTGTAGAGAATAAAAGGCATCAGGGGTGTGACTTGGGATTCTTGCCTGTAATGCTCATACCATTCCACACCCTGCAGCCAGTGAGAGGCATCGAGGTATGCCTTGGACTCTTCAGCCCCAAAGTTCACTCCATTCTCCTATATTGCACCCATCTCACCGTATTTCCTAATGGAATGGGGTGTGCATAAGGGCCAAAGACCCCAAGGAACACTGTGACACTTGTCAGTGTCTGCAGGGTGGGATGTGGTGAAATGGCGTGGCCGTCATGCCTGACGACCCAAAGGCACACCCCAATGCCTGTCACTCTCTGCAGGGTGGTGGTGGGGTGGGCTTCAGTTCAGTACTTCACTGCCATTCCTAGTACGCTGCTCTGTAACTTCTACACTACCACTGCCAATGCCAGCAAGCCAACATTCGGCATTGACAAATGCTTGTTACACTTGCAGTGATGTGTGGTGTGTCTTGTTACACTCACCACGGTGTGTGGTGTGTCTTGTTATACTCGTCACGGTGTGTTGTTACAATGATCACACTAGACCCCAATTTTCTTGGGAACCTTAACATTTTTTACATTAAAACATTCTGATTTTTTCACATGTGGGTCATAGTATCTTAACATGTATTACACAATTCATCAAAGGTCACCCTTTATTACACTTGCAGTAATGTATGGTGTGTCTTTTTACACTCACCACGGTGTGTGTGATGTGTATTGTTACACTCATCACGGTGTGTGTTGTTACAATCATCACACTAGACCCCATTTTTCTTAGGAACCTTAACATTTTTTATCTTAAAACATTGTGATTTTTTCATATATGGGTCATAGTATCTTAACCAGTATTACACAATTCTTCTATGGTCGATTTGAAAATTTCATTCCCATGTCACACTTTGGTAACCCTTTTTCATGAACAGACCCCCGAGTATACGGTGGGAACAGCAGCCTCTAAAAAAGGGGCCACATTCCCATCCAACCAGGTCTCAGTAATGCAAGCCAGATCTGTCCTCGCAACAAAGCCTGAAATAAGACCAGTCTTGTTGCAGACAGATCTGACATTGCATAACAGCGCCCAAGTCGGACGAGGTTGGCGAGTTGTCCCAACCACTTGCCCCCCACAAACTGGAGGTGCCCTTGGGTATGGGAACCATAAATAATCACCATGTTCTAGATACCATTTTGCCCCAGGGTGTCTTCTGGGCCTAACCACCCCTATGGGAGAGCCCCGCTCGCACTGTCTGCAACCCCCAGCCACCCCCCGGCTCCCCACGAGCCATCCCCAACACTCGGCAACGGCATAGGGTATGAGCAGAGGGGGAGAAGAGAAGGGCGAGGGCACGGAGTGTGGAGGCTGAATAGCACAGGGCAGGAGCAGCAAGCAGGCACATCCAGTTGCTCAGTTTACAACACCATAAATATTATAAAAATCCCAAAGAACACCACCTATCCTAAACCTCTCTCACACTTCCCACAACTAAATAATTATACTATTTCAAATTAAAATAAAACAACAAACAACTAAATTAAATTAAACTAAACCATCTAAACATACAAACCTTCATAACACATAATATTATTTATTGATTAAACCCACAGGTCATCTCACAACCTGGGGGTCAACCAAATTAAAACTAACCAAAAGCAATTTTATTGCACCCAGGTCCTCTCACTACTTGATGCCTACTAAAAACTAAGCACTCTCACTGCTTATTAAACAAAAAATAAATAAATAAACATCAAAATAATATTAAAATTAAAATAATAGTAATAATAATAAACAAAAGAAATAATTAAGAAACCACCCTCCAAATAATGTCTCTCACAATATCGGGAAACAGGTGGATTCAAAGATGTTATGGAGCACTCTCACTGCTCACATTATTTCCATTAAATAAATATGTAAAGGAAAGTATTTGCAGTCAGCAGAGGTCCCGTCTAGCTGTGAACACTTCCAAACACAGCCTTATATAAGCCCAGGATACAAAAAGTCAGTATACCAGCCCCAATGTCATCAGAAAAACAGCGAGCAATATAGTTCCAATCTTCAGATCTCAGACTTCCAGTTCCACCTCCAATTTTCAATCTCAGAAAGGCCACCAGCAGGCTGCAGGTTCCTATCAACTTTCCAAAGGAAAATTACCCCAGCAAGTCAGTGGCCCGCTACTTCAACTCAAGGAAAAGTCAGCCCCCCAGCTGGCTACCCCAAGAGTCTAGGGGAAGGGGAATAATGGACAGGCCCTCCAGCCTGCTCCACTTCCCACCTCTGTGTGTAACACTAACCCTGAGGTCCCTCAGGAACCCTGCAGACCCATCAAGCCCAAGATCACCCAGTCACAAATATAAGGAGCATCCAACACTCTGAAAAAGTTGGCAAAAAGTTTGTATCCCTCTTGACTTAAGAGCTCTTCTGAATTACTTCACCAGGTCACTGCTCCCAGTAGTCCTATTAGCATGATACACATGCACTCCAGGGGCACTCCCAGGAACACAGCCGACAGATCGGAACCACACACTGGGACAACAATCACCAAAACCTGGGCTGCTTGGTTTCAGCTTAATTTCCATAATCCCCAACCAGTCCATTCACTGCTCAAATACCCAGGGGCAAAAGGACAATAAAGGTTCCAAAACACAGTCCAAACACAATCCAAGTACAGCATGGAGATCAATAGAAAAAAGGCTCAGGAAGTCAGCATAAATGGAGCTTCGCTGACAAGTCTCCACAACAAATCTCCACAACTCTTCACGGCTCTCCACAGTACTCTTTGTCAGCACACTAGGTCCCAGTCCACATACAGGCTCAAACTGAACCGAGAAAGCGGAGAGCGGAGACAGGTGCACTAACGATAAAAATGGAGGCAGGTATAACAGTGGCAGCAATACACTAAACAGTGGCAGCAGGAAGCAAAAACAAAAAACGGAATTAAGAAACACACAGAGCAGCAAAGAAATAAAATGCCAAATGGCGAAACAATGCTACAAACGAACGGCTAACCCAGCGTGGCCGCCATCTTGGTAGGGATAATTTAAGGCCTACCTTATTGGCAGAACCCAGTCAGTTAAGATCTTGGATGCCGGGACCATGTGATGCAGACAACCTGGCAGCAGCACTGATCTGGAGCTCCTGCCCTTTACCTCTCACCACCGCTTATAAAACCTTAATAAAGAGAGATTTATCAAAAATAACTGCATCGCCAGAGAGCCCCTGTCTTCAGCGATCGATACTAAGAAAAACCACATTGCATTTGGCTTTATTCGCCATGATGAGTGCTGACATGAGGCAGGCCCCCCTGAAGCACATGGTACATGCCACCTCCCTCACTGGATAAGATGCTTAAAAGATCAAAGGCTCAGAGAAAGGTGGCCAGCAAATTGGGATCTACAGTTCAACAATTGCTCCCCCTTACTGAAGACCGTTTTCTCCAGGAGCTCATGCCGTTCAGAGAAACCCTGTCTGACATCTCGTTGGAGCTGAACTCTATAAGAGGGGATCTGACTAGTCTAACCAGGAGAGTGGGTAATTCTGAAGCCTGCTCCTCTTCCCTTGAAACATGGAGGGAGAAGGTGGATCCAGAAATCGTACAGCTCCGTCAACAGATTCACAAGCTACAACTAAAAACTGAGGCTCTAGAGGGGAGAGGCTGATGGAACAACATACTTATCATGGGTCTACTGGAGGCTGAGGAAGGGCCCAATACCATTGCCTTCATGCAGAAGTTTCTACAGAAAGTCATGGGCCCCTCTCCACTTAAGCCCACATATCAGATTGAAAGGGCTTATTGATCTCTTAGACCGAGACCTCAGCCAGCAGTCCCCCCCAGAGCAATCATTTTAAAATTCCTCAGCTTCATGGAAAAACAGCATGTTCTCTTCAAAATTAGAGAATTGCAAACCATCACATGGGAAGGCTCAAAGTTAAGAATTACACAAGACCTACCCTACAAAACCCACCAGAAATGTTTGGCTTTCCATCCTACTGTCAGCAAATTGATTGCGGCAGGCATCCCCTTCAAAATGCTGTACCCAGGAAAGTTGCAAGTCTCCATCAACGGTACCTGGCATTTGCATGAATCACTCAATCAAGCTGTAACAGAACTAGCTAACAAGCTGCCTAACCTTTTCAAAACAGGCTGATTTATTCCTGTGGCTGCATTCTGGCATTTGCTGTTCTAGGAGTCAAACTCTCCTAATTGTTGTTTAAGTAGTTATTTTGTCGGTTACTTGGTCTGCTGTCTTTTCCTTCTCAGGGAATCAGGACTTTGGCAGAGGGAGGTTGGCCAAGCCATTCTAGTGGTACCTAGGCCTCAGCCCTAGGCACAGTGGACTACAGTGTGACTTTTAAAACCTGGAAGAAACCCTAGTTTTGCAGTGGCTCCAGGGGGGGCATCTTTTCAGTTGTGCTGCTTGCTGGTCCCACTTCCATCCCCTTCCCCTGGCGCTTCCTTCTACTCATACCACCAGAGGACTTTAGGCTGTTATCCCCTGCAAGTACTGTGTCTTACTATGTGTTACTTGTTGTAAATTCCATTAAATTTTCATTGTTAAACTATAAATTGTCCTGTTTCAGAGGGGAGAGTATGAAAAAATTCTGCTCTTGGTTGTAAACTCAGGGGGGCTTTCCAAACCTTATACAGCACAGGCTGAGTTCCTAGTTATCAGGGCCTTTGCCCATTGGTTGAACACGCTAGTTATTTCCCCAGGGCCTCTGGCTATTTTCCACCCTATTGCTTGGGTGAGCCCAAGGAAATACTGTGTCAGTCACAAATAGAGACAGAGGCTGCTGATCAAGGTCTCTGCTACTTACCTATAAAACGGGGGCCATCTTTTATTAGGTCTGGTCAGCTGAAGTTCCATAAGCTACCTTGACTTCATGCTGCGGGAAGTGCACTATGCGGTGATTATTTGGCCCCAGGAGCATGCCCTGTGCTAGTCAGGTAAAGAACTCGGCTCCTTTTTTAAAACTGGGTATCAGCGGTGGTGAGTGGAGGAGGGCCTCCGGGTTGAGTAGGCTCAGGGTAGAGCTGCATAGAGTACTGGTTCATGGGGAGGGCAGCTTTCTACTCATCTTCCTCAGTCTGTTTAAGGGAATATGGCATTCACCATCATGCTTTCCAGCACCAGGACAAGGGGAGACTGTTTCTGTCATACTACTAGTACTCACATTAATAACAGAGAGTAGCAACACCAATTGGGGTTGGCCTTCCATTAGTCCATATATTGTGTCAAGGCCTGGATCATCAGCAACATGGAGGTCTTATGTAAATAGTTGCTGGGCAATCGGGGGGGAGGAGGGAGGGAGGGCCTGGAGGGATTTTAGATGGAAAGACAAGTCCTTTTTTTTTTACTGATGGGGATATTTAGAAAGGAGGTGGGAGGGATCTTACCAGTTCTTATCTGTCATATTACACAACAGTTACTGCTAACTTTATGTATCTGTTTCCTTCTACTGTTGCCAATATGGGTGTGGGGAGGGTGAGGGGGTGGGATGGAGTGTGCCCTGTGGGCTGTTGTCACCTAATTTTCACTCGAGGTTGGACATTCTTCCTGTATGAGAAAAATGTCAAATAATGCAATCAGAGTTGTTATGTGGATTTTTACTTGGTTTACTTGGTTAAAAGGACAAAAGAAAGCCGTAGCCTATCGAGATTGTCCTCCACATGTGTGGATCATTATTGTGATACTATCTAGTTAACCATTTGTCAAGTTTGATTTTAAAAGTCGTAACAGTAGTTGAGTCAACAATGTCATGTGGCAAAGTATTCCATAACCTCAGAGTTCTTATGGAAAAAAAGTTTTGTCTTTTGTTTGTATTACATTTATTAATATCCAGTTGCTTGTTATTTAGCCTGGCTACAATTTTTCTGGAAGATAGTGTTATACCACATTGCTCCATCAAGGCGGGTGATTTAATAATCTTGAATAGTTGTAGTAGATCACCTCTTGTTCTTCTCAGTTTGAGGGAATGTAAGACTGTCTTCTGTAATCTAGACTCATAATCTAAGTGTGCAAGGTGTGGAATAATTGTTGTAGCTCTATGCTGGATCTGTTCAATTCTATCTATATCCTTAATGAGGTAAGGACTCCGAAAAGGGGAGCCATAGTCCAAGTAGGGCTTGACATGAGATCTATACAGAGTAATGATGTACTGTTCAGTTTTAGAAACAAATGTACTATTTATCCTATGCAGAAGAGCATTGGTTTGATTGGCGATTTTATTACAATGGGAAGATGGAGAAAGTTTATTGTTTACTAGGATCCCCAGATCTTTTTCGATGCAGGAAACCTTAATGTTTATATCCTTCAGTGTGTATACCTGTTTGGGGTTATTTTTCCCCATATGTAGAACAGCGCATTTTGTTACATTAAAGTACATTTTATTTGTAAGAGCCCAGTGTTCGATTGATGCAAGGTCAGTTAATAATGTTTGTTTATTAGCTGCATTGTACACAGCAATCCCTAGTTTGGTATCGTCTGCAAACTTCATAAGGATGTTAGATGAACAAATCTTCATATCACTGATGAAAATATTGAACAGGGTGGGTCTCAAGACAGAGCCCTGAGGAACACCACTTGTCACCCTGCCCAAGTCTGACAGGATACCATTGACCCGAACCCTCTGAGATCGATTACTCAGCCAACTTTTTATCCATAAGACTAATGTTGATGAAAAGTCTAAATGAATGAGTTTGTTAATCAAAATGGCATGTGACACTTTGTCAAAGGCTTTACTATAATCTAGTAAAATGACATTGGTAGGAATGTTTAAATCAAGATTCATGCTAATGTAATTTTAGAATGATAACAATTTTGTAATGCAAAACAGACCTGTTCTAAAACCATGTTGAGTTACATACTAACATACTATTTGCCAGCAGATTAGGCCTTACGGTCTATCGAGTCTGCTCGAACCTCAGATCCCTAGTTGGGTGCTGAGGCTCTCCCCTCCCTTTTGTTCCAGAAACCTCTATCATCCATCTCCACCCCCCTGGGACAGGCCATCATCTGATACATCCACTTTCTGTGTCTGTCCCACCCTCTCTTGAAGCCCTCCACTGTGGATCTCTGAACCATCTTGCCAGGCAGTGCATTCCAAGGGTCCACCACCCTCTCAGTGAAAAACCTCCTCCTCTTTTCCCCCCTCACCCTTCCACCTTCCAACTTCAAACCATGCCCTCTGGTGATACCTCCCTGCTTTAGTCTAAAGATCCCCTCCATGTTTACCCTATTTATTCTCTTGAGGTGCTTGAAGACCTCAATCATGTACCCCTGTCTCCTCTCCTCCAATGAAAACAGGCAGAGCTCCTCAAGTCTGTCCTCATACGTCAAATCCCCTAGCCCTCGTATCATCTTAGTTGCCCTCCTCTACCCTCTCCAGGAGCTGTATGTTCCTCTTCAAGTGTGGTCTCCAGTACTGTACACAGTACTCAAGGTGTGGTCTAACCAGTCCATTGTACAGTGGCAGAATCACTTCCTTGCTCCTGAGGTGATCCCCTTACGATGCATCCCAACATCCTGTTTGCCTTGCTAGCAGCTCTCCTGCACTACTCAGAGTTATTCATACATGCATCCACCATGACCCCTAGGTCTTTTTCCCCTATTGAGGCCTCCAGCGCCTCCCCTCCCAGGGTGTACCTGTGTTTAGGGTTTCCCCACCCAAGATGCAACACCTTGCACTTGATGATATTGAAGTTTAATTTCCATGTGTGAGCCCAGCTTTCCAGGGTGTCCAGGTCCCCTTGCAGGGCCAACCTCCCCTCTTCTCCCTCAACTACTACTCCCATCTTGGAGTCATCAGCGAAGAGACTCATTTCACACCCTATACCCTCCCTTATGTCCTATATGTATGCATTAAACAGGATCGGACCCAGGGCCGAGCATTGCGGTACCCCACTACCAACCTCTCTAGGGTTCGAGATCTCCCCACAGACCACTACTCTTTGGGTGCATCCAGCTAGCCAGTTTTCAATCCATCTGACCAACAAAGGGCCTACTCCTAACCCCATCAGTTTCTCCACCAGACCATTGTGGGGGACAGAGTCAAATGCCTTGCTGAAGTCCAAGAATAATATATCCACAGGCTTTCCCCTGTCCAGTTCTGATGTTACCCATTCGTAGAAAATCACAAGATTGGTTTGACATGATCTACCTGGCATAAACCCATGTTGCCGACTATCCAGACCTCCCAACTCCTCCAAGTACACCCTCAATCGTTCCTTTAGTATACTCTCCAATAATTTTCCCACCACCGAGGTCAAACTGATGGGTCTATAGTTATCTGGTACTTCCCTCGACCCCCCTTTATGGAATGGCATCACATGTGCCTCTCGCAAATCGCTAGGTACCCTCCCTGTCTCAAGTGACCTGTTGAAGAGCTCTGCCAGGGGTGCAGCCAGTATGTCCGCCAGTTCCCATAGTACTCTCGGATGAATGCCATCCGGCCCAGGAGATTTGTCTTTCTTTAGGGCCTTGAGGGCTAACCACACCCTTTTGGTGGAGATAGCATCATCCGTCCCCTCCACCTTACTGGCCTTTTATCCTTCCTCAGATGCTGACACCCTGGGGTACCTCTCCCTCCCTCTTGCTCCATTTCTGTTGCTCCCCTGATCCCACTCACTGCTGCTTCTATCCCCATAATGCCTTGCTTTGTAGATATCCCATCCCCCTCCCTAGTGAACACAGAGGCAAAGTACTCGTTAAATACCTCTGCCTGGTCCCTCACCTCTTCCACCCACCCTCCTTCTGATCTCAATCTGCTGAGATGGCCCTTAGATTTTCTCCGCTACTCAATGTACCGGAAGAACCCCTTTTCCCCTCCATGTATCCCCTGTGCCAGCCACTGCTCTTTACTGGACTTTGCTCCTCTCACCATCCAGGTGACTTTTCTAGATGCAAGATGGTACATTTCCTTATCCATATCCCCTCTTGTTGTTTTATACTTTTTATAGGCCACCTTCTTTTCTCTGACTGCAACCTGGACCTCACTGGACCACCAGCATGGTTTATGTGACCTTGCTCCCTTACGTTTCAACTTAGCGCAGATCCTGACTGCCTCATGAAGTCCCTGTTTTATGACCTTCCATCTCCTTTCCACACTTGTCATTGATGTAATCCTTCAAGTGATCCTTGAGAATATTTCCTATGCCCACAAAGTCTGCCCCCTGAAGTCCACTGCCAGTGTCCTAGATCTCCCCCTCCCCCATGCTTATTTGAAACCAGACAGTATTGTGGTCGCTCCCAGTCAGGGGGTCCTCAACAACCAGGTCCCTTACCAGATCCCCATCTGCCATTCTATTTCTTTCTCAAGAAGTATTTTGATTACTTTTTCCAGTAAATTACAAGGAATTGAGGTTAGACTGATTGGGCGATAGTTATCTACTTTTGAATGGGAACCCTGTTTGGAAATGGGGGTTACTATTGCAGTTAGCCAGTCAGAGGGAACCCTAGATTCCTGAAGAGATTTGTTAAAAATAAGAGTGAATGGTAGGGTAATAGTGTCTTTGACTCCCAAAAGGAATTTGTAACAAATATCATCGGGGCCAGGACTTGTTGATTTTTTTAATGTTATTAGTAATTTGTAAATATCATTCTGTAACACCTTATATTCTATATTGCCTAATGGAGGTCTATCAGAGAGAATTAGAGATGAATCTTGAGTAAATACTGATAACAAGTAATTATTTAATGCAGAGGCAGTTGTAAAATCAGAGGTTATTATTGTGTTGTTTATATTTAGGGGCCTATAGTTCTGCTATTACCCTTTTTGCTGTTTAAGTAGGCATACAGTGATTTGTGTGAATCATTAGTGTGTGCAATATGAAATTCCAGGTTACTTTTAGCTTTCAAAATTAGTTTTTTTAATATTTTAACCGATTCCCTATAATGAATTAGTAATTCATTGTTAATAATAGTGGGACATTTTTTCAATAATGAAAATAACTTTTGTTTATGTGTAATTTGTTTTTTTATAGATAAACTAAACCATGGCGGGATTTTACCTTTGTTATTGTACTTATGTATTTCTGGAACATACTGTTGTTCGAGTATTTGAATTTGTGTTTTTAAGAAATCCCATGCTTCAGTAGTATTAAGAGAAGAAAAAATATTATCCCAATCAAATGCTCCAAGGTGATAATTTATTTTTTGAAAATCTGCTCGATCATATTGTTTAATTTTTTGCTTATTTATTACAGGGCATTGGGATAGTGAAATAGTAAAAAGTATTGACATGTGATCACTACTACCAAGAGGTTCAGATATTAATAGGTCATTCACAGGGATGTCTATATTAGTTATAACAAGGTCCAAGATGTTATTACCCCAGGTAGGTTCCTTGACCAGTTGATAGAGCCCCAGATCAATAATCAATATTAGGGGAGTTAGAGATCCACTGAAAAGATACCGAGTTCTAAAACATTGTGCCTTACTCAATGCTGGAATAATCTTACTCCAGGAAACCCACCTGTTAGCAAGTGAGGCCATCTAGTTACATCGGCAAGGGGTTTCCCAAAATTTTTGCATTAGGAGACTCCTCTTTGAGTCAAGATGTGGCTATTCTAATCATGGGTAATGTGCCCTTCCAGGCTGACTCATCTATAGTGGACCCAGGTGGCAGGTTCATCTTAGTTAAGGGGTCTCTCAGGAGCACAGAAGTGGTTTTAGATTCTCTATATGGTCCAGTGGGAAGTGACACAGTGTTTCTCATGGACCTTGTCAACAGGCTCTCATCTTTTTTGCCCACTCCTTTGATCCTGTGGGGGGACTGGAACATTCCACCAGCACAGGACTTAGATAGGTCTTAATTACCATTAAAGCCTCCTTTCCCACCCCCAAAGTGCCCTAAGTGACTTCACAGACATGCTTGGATTGTGAAATCTGTGATGGTTCCTTAACCCTTCCCATCATCTCTTTTCCTTTTACTTGGCCATCCAGCAATCATGGTCCAGACTGGACTACATTCTAACTAGTTTCTCCCTCCTGGCTGGCCTTTGCCAGGCTAGAATTGAACCAATTGTCCTCTCTGATCACTCCATGGCCTGGGTGGTCCTATCTCCCGATCCTGACCTGCAGAGAAACATGGCTTGGAAGTTGAACACCCAACTATTAAAAGATAAATCCACTGTCTCTAACATCCAATCCCTTTTTCAGTCCTTCACTGACCTTAACAGGGGCTCTGTGCAAAGGGAGGATCTTGTATGGTGCACACTTAAATGTTATCTCCGAGACAAATTTATCAAGCTTGCATCCAGGAGAAAATGGCAGAGGGAGGCAGAGGCTTTATCTCTCCTAACTCAAATTAGAGCAGTGGAGATCCCTGTATCCTTGTCTACCTACTCTGATTCCCTAGAAGCATTGCTCACCCTAAGAAACAAATATGCGGATCTATCGCAAGAGAAGGTAGAATTCACCATGCTGAAAACAAAATCTAATTATGTAGATCAGGGTGAAAAAGTGGGTAGACTTCTAGCCCTTTGTCTGTGCAAACTGGAAAGCTCCAGGTTAATCCCCCCCAATTTTGCCCCAGATGGCTCCACCAAAACTACGTCCTGGGACATCGCTCAAGTTTTTGAAACCTTCTTTCGTAAGCTCTATGGTAAACACACTTCTCCGCCACCACCTCAGGACATAGAGGCCTACCTGGATTCTCTCAACCTATCCTCTCTGTTGACTCACCAGCAGGCCTCCTTGTTACCCCCAATCACTCTCATAGAAGTAGAAGATGCAATTAAAAGTTTAACCCTGGATAAGGCACCTGGTCCTGATGGGTTCTCCTCTAATTTTCATAAAACTTTTTCTAAAGAATTAGCCCCTCTTTTGCTTAACCTATACAGATATATGTTTAATGCTGATTCTCTAGATCCAACGTTACTGGAAGCCACGATAGTCCTCCTACTCAAACCAGATAAACCCCACACACATCCAGCCAGCTATTGGCCGATCTCTGTCCTGAATTGCAACATCAAGATTCTAACCAAAATACTCTCACTGCATGTTAGGAATGTTTGGACCCACCTATTGAGCCCCGAACAAATTGGCATTGTCCCAGGTTGGTCTTCGGCAGACCACTTTAGGAAACTTAAACATATCTTCAGAACTACTCAATCCTCTCAGACCCCTATGGCACTGATCTCATTAGACTCGAGAAGGTTTTCGACAGGGTGGACTGGGAGTTTCTCTGGGTGACTTTACAAAAAATGGGCTTCCCCTCTCTCTTCCTCCAATGGATCCAAATGGTCTATTCCTCCCCTTCGGCCAGGATATATTGTAGTGGAGTCTTCTCCTCCCGCTTTCCTCTCTTTACTGGCACTCGACAGGGCTGTCCTCTCTCACTCTTTCTCTTCAACCTGTATTTGGAACCTCTCCTTCACCATATCAAACTGTCTCCCCAGATTCAGGGCATCTCAGTGCTTAATCACACCTTAACTTTATCGATGTATGTGGACGATATTCTTCTTCATGTAGAACACCCCGCAACCTCCCCCGTTCATTCCCTTGATGTCATAGCTCAGTTTAGCCATTTACAGGAGAGGTCCCAGAAGACTGGAGAAGGGCTCATGTGATCCTGCTTCACAAGAGTGGTAGCAGGGAGGAGGTGGGGAACTACAGACCAGTCAGTCTTACCTCAGTAGTGGGCAAGATTATGGAGGCACTCCTTAAGGAAAGGATAGTGCAACACCTGGAATCCATAGGGGCACAGGATCCAAGACAGCATGGGTTTACAAAAGGAAGGTCCTGTCAAACTAATCTCATAGATTTCTTTGATTGGGTAACTAGAGTGGTGGACCAAGGGGGAGCAGTTGATGTCACCTACCTTGACTTCAGCAAAGCTTTTGACACTGTTCTACATAGAAGATTGATAAATAAGCTGGGTAGGCTCGGGGTGGGTCAGAAGTTTGTCAACTGGGTGGCAAACTGGTTGACGGGCAGAAAACAGAGAGTGGTGGTAAGTGGTATACAGTCAGAAGAGATGCAAGTCACAAGTGGGGTACCTCAGGGATCAGTCCTGGGGCCAGTCCTCTTCAACATCTTCATTAGTGACCTTGCAGATGGACTAGAGGGTAAGGCTTGTCTGTTTGCAGATGACACCAAGATCTGCAACAGAGTAGATGATCCAGATGAGGTGGGCAGAATGAGAAGAGATCTGGATAAACTAGCAAAATGGTCAGAAGAGAGGCAACTGGGATTTAATGCAAAGAAGTGCAATATCATGCACATAGGGAAGAGAAACCCTGAAGCCAACTATAGGCTGGGAGGGGAGTTGCTAGCAGTCACAAAGGAAGAAAGAGACTTGGGCATCATCATCACTGATGACCTGAAATCATCCAAGCAGACCTCTAAAGCAGTAGGTAAGGCTACGGAGGATGTTAGGGTGTATTAGTAGGGGTATCACAAGTCATAAAAGGGAGGTAATAATCCCTCTTTACAAGACACTGGTTAGGCCCCATCTGGAGTACTGCGTGCAGTATTGGAGGCCACACCTTCACAAGGACATTAACCAAATTGAGGCAGTCCAGAGAAGGGCACCCAAAATGGTGCAGGGACTGCATCAGAAGACATATGAGAACAGATTAACAGAGCTCAATATGTATACCCTTGAGAAAAGGAGGGAGAGAGGTGATATGATCGAGACATTCAAACACCTTAAGGGCATTAACAAGGTGAAAGAGTCTAACATGTTTGAATATAAGAAAAATAGCAGGACAAGAGGACACAGCATGAGATTAGAGGGGAGCCGATTAAGGGGGAATGTGAGGAAATTCTTTTTCACAGAAAGGGTGGTGGATGCATGGAATGGCTTACCACAAGAAGTGGTGGCTATGAATACAGTGCAGGGCTTCAAACAGGCATGGGATAGGCATAAGGGAGCAAAAAAAATGACTATGAATAGATAGGCCACTGACAGAGCAAAGGCCGATGGCACATTTATAAGGTAGAAAAAAGAAATGGGCAGACTGGATGGGCCTTGCTGTCCTTATCTGCAGTCAACTTCTATGTTTCTATGTTTCTATGTTATCCAATTATAAACTAAATCTCAATAAAACTGAGCTTTTCCCTTTAAATTGCTCCACCCATAGAATGGATTCTAACCATTTTGGTATGAAATGGTCACCACATTCAATTAGGTTCTTGGGTATACTTCTAACTACTGACCCCACGAGTGTCAAGAAGTTAAACCTCAATTATCTGGTGGTTACCATCCAACAAGATCTTCGGAAGTGGGAATCCCTCCCTTTATCTCTATGGGGTCGGATAAGTATCATAAAAATGAACTTTCTCCCCAGGCTTTTTTAATCCCTTAAACATTCTGAACATCTGGCTCCCTCTCTCCTTCTTTCAACATTTACATGCCATCACCTCTAGTTTCATCTAGCTAAATAAACACCCCAGATGCTCCTTCCTTAAACTAAGCCTTCCCAAAGACTCTGCTGGTCTCCGTGTTCCTAATCTTCTCTTATACTATTGGGCTAGCCATTTCTACAGGTCTGGAAGATGGTTCTCTACTTCTGACAGTGACTATAACCCCATTTGGTTACAATTGGGAAACCAGCTTCTGAGACTACATAACCTGGACTCTTCAACTATCTTTTATCTTTCACAGAAAGCTCTTCCAGTACCACTATGCAACTCAGTGATTGGCACATCACTAAAGGTATTCTGTCAGTGTTGCTCTTTTATAGGAATTCCCCACAGAGTGATTTTCCTCAACCCTAACATTAGGATAGATGGTGTTTATCTCACTGCTAGCTGGCTACCTCAATTACAAGGAGCTATGGTGGAGGACCTATACTCCCTTAACTCCTTCTTTCCTCTCCTCTCCGGAGCTCCTCATGAAATACAAAGTAAATCAAGCCCACATCTTCAAGCTCTTCCAGTTGAGACATCTGATAGGCCGGTCATTCAGTGTCACCCCTCAGGCTTCCAAAGTCAGGCCCATACTGGATCACTTACATGAACTCTCCTCCAAGCCCCATTTCATTTCCCTGTTACATACCTACCTTTTAACTATAAACTTCCCAGATCCTCTTCCAGGTTCCAAGGTCTGGAACTCCCTGCTGCCTGATTTATCCCTCAACTGGGTACAGATATGGAAAGACCTTTATATTTATCACTCTCAGGACAGGCTCAGACTCACCCAGTACCACATTTTAAATAACATGTATTACACGCCCATCAAACTGGCCTAAATTGGCCGGCTTCTTGCTTCCACTTGCTCCAGGTGTGGTAAGTTAGAAGGGAACCTATTACATGTATTCTAGCAGTGAAAAAAAGTTACTCCCTTATGCAAACAATCCAGTCCAAGATGGAACCCTTGTTGGATCTGGAGGAACTTTTCACTGCTGAAATATGTATATTGGGTATTTAGTCCAACATTAGGGTCAAAGAACTTATATTTCATATGGCAATAATATCTAATGTTGTCAAGAAGTTCATGCTCAAACACTGGCTGGACCAACTAGTCATATCCTACACTGAATGGTTGAATGCTCTTTCAGCATGTTTTAGAACTGAATGCTTGATTGCTAGCTCTCGTAATAGACTTAAGCTTTTCGACAAAAAATGGGGCAAATTATTTGCCTTATATTTACATTAGTGGTATATGGTGTAGCTAACTCTCCATAGCTGTCACTCCTAATGCGTTGATGCTGTTTCTATTTATCTCTCATGGGCACACTCCAGAGGAGGGATGGGGGTAGGGGAAGAGGGGGGTTGTGTATTGTATTTGTGTTCTCCGAAGGCTGTTCATGTTCAATGTGCCTATGTTGAATTTATCTTTATAAAATCAATAAAAATTTTGAATTTCAAAAAAAAAAGACCTTGGATGCCACATCACCTCCCCTTCCAATTAACACTGGCATCCCCCAGGGCTCTGTATTATGGCCCCTTCTGTTCTCCATCTTCAAAAATGACTTTTCCTATGTTTATTCACCCTTCACTGCTTTACTTATGTATGCTGATAATACAGTCCTGTATGCATCTGGCCCCTGTCCTGCTGAGGTTACAACCAGCTTACACCAAGACTTTGACAAGGTGCAGCTCTGGTTTGCTAACCATCAACTTTTCCTCAGTGCAAAGAAGACTGCCTCCATGACCTTTGGCACAAGGCAGAGACTCTCTAGGCTTCCCCCCTACCCACTTTCCACACCCTTGATGGGACTTTACTTGAGGATTCATCCTCCTTCAGGTACTTACGTGTTTGGTTGGGCCACCACCTAAACTTCTCTGGACATATTGCCACATCCAGAAAAAACTGCACCCCAAGCTTGGTGCCCTGTTCAGAAACTGTACTGTAGTTGCAGCCCTCCTACGGCTAAGTGTGAACTTGTTCAGAAGATGATACTGTCTATTTCCGACTACTGTGATGTAGTCTATGGTGCTGCCCCTAAGTCCTCCCTGGCTAAACTGAACACCCTCTTCAATTCCTTCTGCCACTTTGCCCTGGATGCCCTCCCTTGCACCCACCACTGCAATCATAAAGGAGGCAGTATAGCACAGTGGTCTAAGGCTCTGAGCTGCAAATCTGGTGACATCCAGCAGACCAGACCTGGGGTTTGAATTCCACAGCTTCCACTTGTATACTGTGTGACCCTGAGCAAGTCACTTAACCTCCTTGTGCTCCCAGGTCGCTCCTGTAAAAAAGCTTTCAGCTTAGTGTGCTATACCTGATTAAACGATTAAATAAAAAAAAAGTTATCCT
This sequence comes from Neoceratodus forsteri, assembly GCA_016271365.2. Classification (NCBI taxonomy): domain Eukaryota; kingdom Metazoa; phylum Chordata; order Ceratodontiformes; family Ceratodontidae; genus Neoceratodus; species Neoceratodus forsteri. Next base: position 267,048,992 of record JADMNL010000026.1, read on the forward strand.
TTCCCTCTCTTATAAAAAGACAGCTCTTTCATTGTGCTAAATTCACCTCCAAGCACTGGTTGGGTGAGCTCCCATCCTACCTAACTTCCTCCTTTATAACAACCCCCCCATCCTCCCATTCCCTTAGATCAGCCAACTCCTGGACTCTGGTAGTCCCCTGCAGATCCACCCTATTTGCCAATCCACTTACTCTCACCACCTCCTAAAAATTTGGAATTAACTCCCCCCACAAATCCAGCACTCATCCTCTACCTCATCCATTAAATTACCTTGTGCCTAGCTGCTCCTGCCATCTCCCTCCCTAATTCCCTCCTATAAGCCCTGGATAAACCCCACTCCTCTACTGTCACCTTCATTTTACCCTATGCAGCCCCACCTCCCCCAAATTTCTAGCTCTCCTCCCCTTTCCCCAAATTGCTCCTCCTTACTGGCCTCCCTTAATTTCTCACAGAATGTAAGGGACTCCAAATGCTCTCCATGGGTCCCTCTCCCACCCTCCCAGGGGCTTGTATCCCTCATCTACTCCCTTCCCCTACATCCCTACCTCACCCCTCCCTCTCTTTCCCCCCTTTTCTTTCACATAAGCACTTGTTTACTCACTAACCCTGCACTTATTATTGTTCACTTTTTCTACATATTATGCACAACTCTGTTTTAACATGGTTTGTAACACCTGCCTTACAACTGTATGTTAATGTTGATCTTGTAACTTGAGCGTAGCTTGAACACAACTCTTCCCCTCCCCACCTCAACACTCCCTCTCCTTCCCCCTCTCACCACCCTTTCTTTTCTTTTCTTTTCTTTTCTTTTCTTTTCTGTAAGCACTTGTTTACTTATTAACCCAGCACTTATTATTGTCTGCTCTTTCTATCTATTATGCACAACACTGTTGTATCACTGCATGCAAAAAGCCTTAGAACTGTATGTTAATATTGATCTTGTAACCTGAATGTTTAATGTTTCACTCCTATTGTACCACTTCCCCCCAGGTCGCACCAAGAGATGAGCGACTTGTCACTCAGTGTGCCTTCCTGGTGAAACATTTCAATCAATAAATAAATAAGTGTACGGTAATCAGATGATCCTAAGTTTAAATTCCACCACAGTCATTAACTGAGGAAGAGACCTAGGTATGTCACTGGACCTCTGAGCTGTAAAACTGTGAGGAAGGATGCAGCAATGATCAGCACTGGGCACTGCCCCCCATGATTGCTCCCCACCTCTGAGCTTCTGCTTGAGATTTTCACCTCCCTTCCCAGAGGAGAACTACTGGGCTTAGCTCAGGAGTGCAAGAAACTGTGGCAGATCCTGAAAACTAATATGATCTGCAAATAAATGTATATATTCAGTAAACTGGAACTGTGCATGATTCATACTGCAGAATGCGATATGTCAGCATTTTAAGTTAAAACATGCAGTATTATGCTTGCAAAAACAGTAACAAAACTGGGAAAGGAAGGAAGAAAGGGAGGAAGAAAGAAAGAAAGAAAGAAAGAAAGAAAGAAAGAAAGAAAGAAAGAAAGAAAGAAAGAAAGAAAGATCTAGTCTGCCCATTGTCCCTCTCTGCTGTAAAAGCTAAAGACCCTACTTGATCTCTGGCTTTACCTCCTCATTCCTATTGCTAGGGTTCCCCTATGCCTGTCCCATGCATGCAATATTCTCTCCACTGTGTCTGTCCTTACATCCTTTATTGGGAATCTATTCCATGCATCCACCACCCTTTCTGTGAATAAATACTTCTACACACTACTCCTTAGTCTATCCCCTTCCATCCTCATGTCATGCCCCCTCATTCCTGGATATCTTTTCTGAAAGTTGCTACCCTCTGGTACCCTATTTACACCTTTTAGATATTTGTACATTTCTTGAATAGCTCCCCTGTCTCTTCTCTCCTCCAGGTATATATATTGAGGTATCTGAGTCTCTCCTTATATGACTTTTGGTGCAGGCCCTGCACCATCTTTGTCGCCCTTCTTTGAACCACCTCCACCCTGTCTATGTCCATACAGAGATGCAGCCTTCAGAACTGGACACAATATTCCAAATGAGGCCTCACCAATGATATGTACAGTGGCATCACCACCTCCTTTCTGCTGTTGGTGATACCTCTCCCTATGCATCCCAGCATCTCACTGGCTCTCCCAACAGCCTTGGCACATTGATTGGCCATCTTTACATTATCAGATATGAGTACCCTCAATCCCTTTCCTGTTTGGTGATCATCAGTTTCTCCCCACCATCATGTAATCCTCCCCTGGGTCATTGCACCCCAAATGCATGATTTTGTACTTATTTGCATTGAATCTCAGCTGCCTCATTCTAGACCTTTCATCCAGTTCTCCTAGGTCCCTCCTCAGTTTTTTCACCTCTCCAAGAGTGTCCACCCTGTTGCAGATTTTAGTGTCATCCACAAAAAGGCACATCTTCCCCTCCAGCCTCTCTACAATGTCACTTATGAAGACATTAAACAGGACTGACCCAAGGACTGATCCCTGTGGCACTCCACTGGTTACCCTACTTTCCTAAGATTGAGCATCGTTTACCACTACCCTCTGTCTTCTATCACTCACCCAGTTCCTAACCCAGTTTACCACCTTGTGACCCACTCCAAGGCTGCCCAGCTTGTTCACAAGTCTTCTGTGTGGAATGGCATTGAAGGCCTTACTGAAATCAGGGTAGGCCACATTCACTGCTCCCCTGATCCATGACCTTAGTCACCCAGTTAAAGAAATAAATTAGATGTGTTTGACCTGACTTCTCATGGTGAATCCATGCTGTCTCTGATCCCGTGCACCACTAGATTCAAGGTGTTCCACAATTCTTTATTAAAATAATGATTCCATAATCTTAGCCACTATTGATGTGAGGCTGATTGGTCTATAGTTTCCAGCCTCCTCCCTACTACCAGTTTTGTGAAGAGGGGCTGCATCTGCTCTCTTGCAGTCCTCTGGAACCATTCCTCTATCTAGTGATTCATTTAACAGGGCTGCCAGTGTTGCTGCCAACACCTCCCATAGTTCCATTAATATTCTAGGGTGTATCCCATCTGGTCCTATTGCCTTGTACACTTTCAGTTTTATGAGTTCTTTTAGGACTATCTCTTCCATAAATGGACTGGTGTCCATCTCTCTCCCATATTTATTCATATTGCCTAACTGTGATTCCCCCACCTTCTTCCTCTGCGAATACAGAACAAAAATACTTGCTCACTATTGATGCTTTTTCCAGGTCCCCTTTCACACACTCTCCTTCTTTCTCTTTAAGCCTTACTATCCCATTTTGAGAGTGAAGGGAGAATCGAGATTGATTTATAGTTCCCATGTAGGGCTAGATACCCACTTTTATAAACAGGTATCACAGCAGCAGGTTTCCAGTTGTGTGGGAATTGCAGGTAGCTAAGAGATAAGTTAATTATCTTGGTTAGGGGTGCCAAGATGTCATCCAAGGTGAGAGTGACAAGTTTAAGATCAAGGCCATCCCCACTAAATCCTGATTTCCCAAGCACCTTAAGGATATATTTTCTTGCTTCACATTCCATGATCACTTTAATGTAGAATGGTGAGTGATGAAGGGGCTGAGCTAGCTTCCTGAGGTTATCACGTGTTATGGTTGGATTGAAGAAGTCAGAGGGGAAGACACTACTAAGGTCAGTAAAAGCATTATTGAAAGTGTTTGCGATGGTTCTTGGATCAAGAGAAGGGGCACTGTCAATATTAAGCATAGAGGGAGCTGATTTGGGGTCCTTCCTGGTCACCTCTTTAAGATTGCTCCAGAACTTTCTGTCACCATTCCAGGGCGGGAACAAGAGCTTCTTTATAGTACTGGCTTTTGAAAGTGCCGATAGCTCTGGTACATTTGTTTCTTGCTTTTTTATAGCCTGGAATATCAGCTTGTCTACCCGTAGTCCGAGCTATATGTCAATGGTGATCTCTGGATTTCATGTTCTCAGTAAGGTCAGGTGTGATCCAAGGATTAAAGGTGCCTTTGATTTTCTGCTTTTCTGTATAAACATGCTTATCACAGGCAGCATTGAATTGGTTGAGGAAAAGATCAAGTGCAATGTCAACATCACTGGCAGAGTATAATTTGGATTAGTTTTGGTGGTGAAGGTCTGATTTCAGTTGCTCAAGGTGTCCACGAATGAGGAACAGAGACCTAATTAATGTGGCAGGGACCTTGTGAATTTATTAGACCAGCAACACATCATTGGAGAGTAGTTACTGATGTCATCAGGGAATATAGTGGTATCTGAGATGTGGTCAGGGTGGTTCTAGAGCACCCAATCCAGGGAAGTACATGACCCTGTCCTGTACTTAATTCTTGTTGGGGACTCAACAAACTGGGTGAAATGGATGGCTGAGATAGTGTCCTTGAAGGAATTAGCTTCTGGGAGGAGCCAGTAGGCATTGAAATCACCCAGCATTATTATTTCTGAGTTATTTCTTTTATTATATATTTGCGCCTAGGACTGGCACTGTAAAAATTGCACCATATAACATTGGTCACAGTAGTAAAAGATCAAAGACACAATCAATATATTCTAGATAAATCATTTTTAGGTATGAAGTATTTCCAACCTTGCCTTTAAGCCTGGCGACCTTAAAACCCCAAGCGTGTATGTCCAAAAGGTTTCTCTTTTCAAAATGAGCTGTTCAGCATTCCCTCCCCTCGAACACAAATGCACAAGCTCGATACTCATGTTATCCTATCACAGTAAGAGAGTTTAACAGAAAGTGTTTACATCAGATTCATTGAATTATTATTTATGAGTCACTCCGGGATTCTTTATGTGTGTATTTTAGGGTCTTTTTAGGTAGTGTCTCAAAGTATTAGTTTATTACATGATTGCACTGTGTAAATGTTTACGTTGTGCTGCTGTCACTACCCAGATAGTATTTAAGATCATGTGTAGTAGTGTAGCATCAGCCCTTGAGAAAGCTCCGAGAAAGGGATCAAAGCCCCATCTGGCTTATTTGCAGGGTTGGCACCTTATTTTTTATACATATATTTTCAGTGTGTTTGTAAAATTAATAAAGTCAAAAAATTGTTTTGCAAGACATACAATTAGTTTGGACTCTTCTTGTAAATCCACTTTTGGGAGGGCTACGAGGCTATTTAGATTTTTGCTATATCAGACATGGTTGACACTAGGAGTCCGTTAACTTAACAAGAATTGAAAGACATGACGATTCCTCTGGATAAAATCTTGGGGAAAGGGCTAAATAGAAGAATAAAGAAGATTGCAATGATAGAAGAAAAAACAACCTAAAAAGACTAGTTTAGTATTTAATACTAAGCTGGAGGAAAAAGGAAGTGAAATGCGAGGTCAAAACCTCCACTCCCAAATGTCTAAATATTTAGCTTTTGCAGGTGGAAAAACCTGTTATGAGGGATTCTAAGGAGGAAGAATAAGACTATAAGTCTCTGTTACACCCTTCACACACACAGGAAGCCAATGTGGTCATTATTGACCTCTTAGAGAAGCCCCAAAGGGATTTGAATATTATATTGCTTGATTAATCCCCAAAAGAATTATGGGACACACACATTAAGCATTGAGCTTAATGTTAGCTTCCTCCCCCTTAAGAGCACATAGAACTTGCATGTAACCATTTGTTACACTGCCTGGCAGTGCCATGTAATGCCTGTCAGTCAGAAAATTATTCGGTCTGGGGCTAGATCCCAGAAGAACATCCTGCTGTACAGAATAAACACCAATTTATTTACTTTATTTCTGTATCCAACTCAGCTCAGTTGGTACTGTACCAGCAAGGGGTCCTCACCAGCAGTGACAGATGGGTCTGGCAGACCAGAGAGAAAGTATGGGTCTTTAAGTGGCACACCAAACCAAAACACCACAGCCCTGGCTGCTGAGAGGACAATATGAACCATCTCCTGTTTCTGCAGCAGCCTGTATCCCTCCTACTATAACTAATTCCTCAAAAATGCAGCAGTTTCCCACTACTGGCCAGCGGCTCAAGGACAGAACTGTTCATATTTCCAAACTTAGGCCCCACGGAGCTCCAAGCTGCACCCCCCCAACTCTTACCTCATGACAGGGCCTGCTTGTACTGATCCTCCACAGCTGCAGACAAACAGACTTGGTATCACTTTTAGAGGGGATCGTAGCAACAGTAAAGAAAAAAAAACACTTTACAAATATGCCACAGCTCCTTTCCCTTTCTACTGTGGCTACTCACAACAATCCCCTGCTGCTCCACTCTCCTGCCACACAGAGCCACAGAAACAGTTTTTGCCATCCAGCAACACTCTGCATGCCTCAGCTGAGTTCTGAACATGGCTCCCTATCTTTACCTGCCAAACCCATTCCACAGCTGCAGCAATCCGGCACAGCTCTGCCTTGCACTTCACCTTTGTGCTCCATCAGCCAAACTGAGTGACACTCGGCCACAAAGTGCACAGCTAAGATGCTGCTTCATGTGTATATCTGTTCAGTCCTCCTGATTCTTACCTGGTGGCTCAGCTCCATGGCTACCTGAGAACTGCTGCACTAACAACTGCAGCAGACTGCTCCCATGTGCCTCCACCAAGCAGTCCTGCAACAAAATGGTGCTTCTGCTCCTCACTTGGGGCAACCTACTGTGGCTGTTCAAAGTTACTCCTGTTGCACTCCCCGTGGTCACATCTGCAAGCAAGCCGCTCATCCCCTACCAAACCACATCTCACAGTCATTCCACAAGAAGCTACCACAAATGGGGAGCCAGTCAAACAAACCACTGCTTCTCTTGCTTCTGCAGCTGCATGGAGTACTCCTCTTCCCTGCTTGGCCATGCTTCAACAAGGGCCATAAATAAATTATTGATGCAGAAACAAACGAAAACACAGCAGGAGCCTCTAGGAGGAAATCTTTGCACTGGGGCAATATGTAACTACAAGGGATAGCCCTGGTGGGCATACAGAAACAGGGGCAGCTACAAGAGAAATACAACTAACCAAGGCAAAAGCAGGGCAAGCACAAGCAAGGCACAGTATACAAAATCAGGGGCAAGTCAAAGAAAATCACAGAACGAAGATTGTAAGGATGAGAAGGAGTTGTCATCATGCAGGAGACAGGACGTTGTGGAGTAGATGAAGTGCCGAGAAGAAAATGTTTTGTAGACAAAAGTACACTTTTTGTAAGCATATAGTTAAATGACAGTGGGCGATACAACCAGTACTTAACATTAAAATTGACCTGGTGTCTCACTATCTCCAACATAAATATTATAAAGGTGGGGCAACAGTGTCTAGGGCATTAGCTTATCAACTTAGGCACTGTACCTCAGAGCAGGCAGTCACATGGATCATAGATCCCCAAACACAATCATTACATGTAGACTAAGAAAAAATAGAAACTTTCAAAAATTGTTATGCCTCATTATACACCCCCAAGCAACCCATGGATATGCAGTGGGTACAGTCTTTCCTCATAACAGCCCACCTTCCTACACTCACACTGGTGCAGTTAGACCCCCCTTAGTTTGCCCATTAACATGGAAGAATAGAAGGAAGCTATCGGGGGCTTAAAAACCAACAGTGCCTGCGGCCAGACGGTTACACGGGAGAATTGTACAAAGCATTAAGTGAAATTATGGTGCCTTCCTTAAATTCTATGCTTAAATGGGTGGCAAAGGGTACCACTGCCCCACCAAAATGGAGCCTAATGATAATTTAAGCTATATTAATACCTAATGAAAGCAGTACCCTATGTGCCTCATACTGACCAATTTTGTTACTTAGTATAGGTTACAGGATTTGTACCACCATTATATTGCCTTCTCTTATTAAGAATGAAGATGTGACAGACCCAGAATAGCATCAGACATGCTTTGCATATCTTGCTCCATGCCACACAGTTGAAATACCATTTTTTTATTACCTAGCTTGGATGCTGAGAAGGTGTTTGACCAGGTGGCATGGAGATTTCTGTTTGCCACCCTCTAGAAAATGACATCCTCACTCTTTTTTATCAGTATTCTTTAAACCCTATACCACTCATTAAAAGCACTTGTAAAAATTAGAGACCATATTTCTACACCCTTTACTCTTCACGTGGGTACCCCTGCCCCCCCACTTTTTGCATTATACCTTGAACCCTCAGCACAAGTTTTGCATAGTAACCTAGCGACATCAGGTTTAAACTTAGGTAGAAGGCCTCAAAACATTATGTTGTATGTAGATGACTTACTAATATATCTGACCCAGTAACCTCTCTTCCACAACTTTGGACCCTCCTGATGATATTTTTCAAATGTGCATGTTGTAGACTTAGCAACACTAAAAGGAAGGTGTTACACATATGTTACAGTTCTAGTCCACATATTGGGCAGCTCTTTCGGTTCCAGTGGGAACTGACATTGTTAAAATACATGTGGATTTACCAGCTGGTGGTCTTTGAGCAACTATACCCTTTAAATTACATCCCTTTAACCCCAGCCATAGAGGAAGACTTGAACCAATGACAGTCAATTAACCTGCTGATCATACAAAATGTGGACTGTATTCATACAAACATACTACCACACCTCCTGAATTTAGCTCAAACCATCCCAGTGACACCTTCCAAGCAACAATTCAGATATTGGGGCCAATTAATTTCTCAATTCCTAAGGGAAGGAATTAGGTTCTGCATTATGTAGACCACCCTCCAGCTCTCACAAGTGAGGGGAGGCCTTGCCTTCCTACATTTAGAGTTTGTAACACCAAGCAACTCAAATGCAGACCACCCTTTACTGGCTTTCTCCTACTTTGAACATAAAACACAAAATTCAGAGCGCTCACAACCAGAAAAAAACAAAACTTTAAAGCACTGGCTAGTACAAAGACTTTTATTAAACTGGTGAATCAGGTACAAATAGGTGCAAACAAGCAAATTGTGTGGTGGTAAGTTGTTTACAAAATTCTTTCTAGACTTTCTTCTGCTGCAGGTTTACTGTAGTTTTCTGAAATTTGGCTTCATTGCTCTGCAGCCCTCCAGCATGTTGCTTGGTGTCCCGATGGTGGGTAGCCTGCTGTCAGTGTTGGGTGTGCATGGAGCCATGCATAGGGCTTGTCACTCTTAATATGCCACAGTTGCTGCACAAGTTTGTATTCTTTCATTTCCTTTTCATGTTTGCTTGTGTGCATGCTCAAGAAACATTATGTGGCAGCTTAGGAGAGAAGCAGATTTTGGAGGTATGCTTTTCTTGCTGCTATTGCCACTGCATGGGTTTAGCCCTCTTGCCCAATGTGGTGGCAGCGGTTGCTGACTCTAGTTCAGCAAGTGTGCCACCAACTTGAAATGAATTAGCCACTATAATGAGGGAGTGACCTGTCATTGCAGGGCGGTGCCTTGCCTGATGTAACATTTCAATAAATATGGCAGCTGTCACCGTCCACTTCTCACAGTCCCCATGAAAACCAATAGGGGTGCCTAATCCCCTTGTCAGCATATCCTCTCCACAGTTCATTTGTCGATGGGGGAGCCCAGTCCCCATCAGCACAATGTTCCCCCCATTCATAGTGTGCTGAAGGGGGTGCCCAATTCCCCCTAAGCTCATGCACCTCCTCCAAACACAAACACATTGTATGTGCCAATAGGGTGCCCACTCACCATCAGCTCCAGGGCCCCCCTACAAAACACCCAAGTGGGACACTGGGATCCCACCCCAGCATGCCCATTGTCCCTGTAAATGGAAAAAGCATCCCAAAATGTCTTTTTTTAACCTGTAAAAATCAAAAAACCATCCCTCGTTGTCTCCTGTGCCCCTTCCACAACCCGTACCCACCCTCTGCGCAACCCACCTCCCCACAACCCCTTAACCCATACTTTCCTCCAGAGCCTGGTGCGATGATCTTCGGTGGAGTGGGAATATGTCTGCACTCTTCAAAGCCGACTGCGAACTGAAGAAATTCAGGTAAGCTGTATAATGGCATAAATGTTTTTTTTTTTCAGCTTAGGTGAATATCAGCTATTTTTGCAAATTTTGGCACCAGATTTTCAACATGGGGTTCTTGGGACCTCATCTCATTAATTCAGTCACTGTCATCTGGTTATTTGGTCCCAAAAGTTGATTTTGCGGTCACTGCACAGAATCCACTTTTGGGACCAATTAATGAAATGACAGTGTCACTGTTCATGAGATGGGCTCCCAAAAAGCCGATCTTGCAAATTTGGTGAAACAAATTCAGAAAAATGACTGTGTTATGAGCGTGTGTTGTGCAGTTTCCACGCACACTCATAACTTTCAGAATTTGTAATATTTTCACTCCAAATTTTCAACAATGCCATTCTTGCACACCTCCTTATGAACAGTGCAGCTGTTATTTTTCACATCCTGGCCGAAATGTGTTTTCACATATCCGGTGCACAATGGCATGGTCACTGTGGGAAATCAATGTTTGGGACAGATTAACAAAATCACAGTGACACTTAATGAGTGGAGGTCCCTAAATGCCTATGTTGAAAATTTGGTGACAAAAGTGCACAAAATGACTATGTTACGAGCACATCAGCTCCAGGGCCCCCCTACAAAACACCCAAGTGGGACACTGGGATCCCACCCCAGCATGCCCATTGTCCCTGTAAATGGAAAAAGCATCCCAAAATGTCTTTTTTTAACCTGTAAAAATCAGAAAACCATCCCTCGTTGTCTCCTGTGCCCCTCCCCCAACCCGTACCCACCCTCTAGCACCCCACCTCCCCACACCCCCTTAACCCATACTTTCCTCCAGATAACTGGAGAGTGACCCCACTACAAGATATAAAGATGAACTATGTGACTTAATTAAAACTTTTCCTGACCATGTCCGAAAGAAACTAGCTCACCTCATTCCTGCTGAACCAAAGCCAGGGACATTCTACATGCTGCCTAAAATACATAAACCTGGCAATCCAGGGAGACCCATAGTCTCTGGTAATGGTACCTTGACTGAGGGGATCTCAGGGTTTCTTCCTGATAAAGGTTCTGCAGTGGTGATTTTAAACAGAGAGGATTATATTACTGAAGCTAATAGACAGCTAACAGATCTTACATACTACAGAGAACTGGAGAGTGACCCCACTACAAGATATAAAGATGAACTATGTGACTTAATTAAAACTTTTCCTGACCATGTCCTAAAGAAACTAGCTCACCTCATTCCTGCTGAACCAAAGCCAGGGACATTCTACATGCTGCCTAAAATACATAAACCTGGCAATCCATGGAGACCCATAGTCTCTGGTAATAGTACCTTGACTGAGGGGATCTCAGGGTTTGTAGAGACCATTTTGAAACCGCTGGTTATGGAAAGAGACAGTTATATCCAGGACACTACTTGCTTGTTGCGTGTACTTTCTAGTTATAAGGATTTACCACCTGATACCATTTTAGTGACAATGGATGTAACATCCCTCTACACTAATATTCCACACACAGATGGCATTGCAGCATGCCTTAAATACATACATGAGAAAGGACCTGACCAAAACATCAACCCTGGAGTGGTGGGGGAACTTATGGAATTCATTTTGACACATAACAACTTCAACTTCAATGGTAAACATTATGTTCAAACTATGGGAACAGCAATGGGCACCAAAATGGCTCCACAGTATGCTAACCTCTTTATGGCTGACTTGGAGGAGGATTTTTAAGGCAGTATCCCCACAAACCACTGGCTTATTTCCGTTACATTGATGATTTGTTTATCATCTGGATGGAAGAGCACAGATGCACTCAAAGATTTTCATCACAAACTTAATAATCTCCACCCTACTATAAAGCTTACCTTGGAGTACTCTACCACCAAGGTTAACTTTCTGGACACCACAGTCATCATTAAGGATGGAACCTTACATACATGTATTTACAGGAAACCAACAGACAGACAGAGATACCTGCAGAGGAAAAGTAACCACCCAAACCATACAAAAAAATCTGTCATATACAGTCAAGCACTTCGTTGTCAACGTATTTGTTCAAATGAGGATGACAGAGATACACATTTGGCTATGTTGAAAAACACCTTTATGGAGCAGGGACACTCTTCTAGGAAATTGACAGGATAACAGAGCAGACAGCATGAGTACCAAGACAACAACTACTTCAATATAAAGAAAAGACAGCTACAGAAAGAATACCCTTGGTAGTCACATATCATCCAGACCTTGAACGTCTGCGTAAGATTATTAAAGATCTCCACCCAATATTTAGTGAGGATGACACCCTTAATTGTATTTTTAAGGAACTCCCACTACTATCTTTTAAACAACTGCCAAATTTATCCAGCCTAATTATTAGGAGCAAACTTTCACCGGAACAGAATACCATGTCACACAATGGCACACGACCCTGCAATCAACGCCCCTGCAAGACTTGTGGGCTCATTTCTACCTCAGACTGTGTGGTTACATCACAAAACAGACAATTCCAGGTGCATGGGAGTTATACATGCATGTCACGACATGTTGTTTATTTCATTCAGTGCAAGAGATGTCCACAAACAGGTTATGTAGGAGAGACACGCCAACAGCTCCGCACTAGGATGAACTCACACAGACATACTATTACAGCAAGGAAGACTGAAAAACCAGTGGGCATCACTTCTCCCAGCCTGACCACTCAGTCTCAGATATGTCAGTAATGGTCTTAAAAGGAAATCTCAAAACACACAACAGAGACGCAGCTTTTGAGATTAAACTTATTTTACATCTCAATATGGTAGCAGATGGGATGAACTTGGATATTGGCTTTATGGGACACTACAGAAACTAACATCCACAGACCTTTTCTTCTTCAAACTGACATATTATAGGACTTCAGCATGTGTGAGATGTGGATATGTGGATGTGTGTGTGTATGTATGTGTGTGGGTATGTGTTGTGAGGTATGTGATATAACAGATGTGGGTCTTGCTGTCACATTGAGGTAAGTCTCTATTTAGCTATATGGAGTTATAATGTGTTACTATTTTTATTTCACACACATAAAGAATTTCTCCTTACTTTTTATCTTTGCCTGTGGGGGGGGGGGATTGATTCCATTGCACCATATTCAGATTACCCAGCCTGCTAGTGTACATACTGTTATCTTATACTGTTATATATAATTTTTGTAACTCTGTACATATTGGGATGTGTGATCTCATTTGCTTGGGGGTCCTGCACATATCTTTTTACATTAGGCTAATATTGTAGTAATTTACTCAGGATTTCATGACAAGTTGTATTCCTTTGGGGAACAATTACAGTGACTGAAGTTAATATAGGTTCACTAGGAGAGAGTGAGTGTGTGTGTGTGTGTGTGTGTGTGTGTGTGTGTGTGTGTGTCTGTGGGAGAGAGAGAGAGAGAGAGAGAGAGAGAGAGAGAAAAAAGGAGGGGAGAGAGAGAGAGACAACATCTCGTTTAAGCTATGTATCTCCCCACCCGCATTATTTGATGTGGGGTGGGTTGGGTTGTATTGTTTGTATGAACAGGAGGAGATAAATTACATTTTATCTCTTTTCAGATTCCCTAGACACTTGTGGTACATGAAGTTGCTACATTCTCAGTATATATTGACATCAGTACATATCAGGCTGCATGGTCTGAATTCCTTGAGGTTCCTCGACTAGAGTTTTTGTTTAACACTAATATTATCAATTTATATTTAAATTATCATTTATATAGTCCTGAGGTTTTTGTAATTTCTTGGGCCTTTTATTTAGCTTGAGAATACAGCTGGGTGGCATGTCCAGCTAGGTTTTACACATCACACAGTGTGCACTGATGTTTTTTAGACAACTTTACTGGTAATTCTTGTCTTTAATGCATACATTATAATTTCATGAGCCCTATAACTATCTTAGTTTGTCTTTAAGCTGGGTGGGGGTTGCCTTTCAGTAATCAAATCCTTATACTGACTGTGACACTCATGGCTTGATTTGGGAGTTATCTGCTTCAGCAGTGTTATCTTATGTCAATTAAATTTATGTGCAGTAGGATTCTTTGTATGTGTGTTGCACCAAGCACATCTGAACCCAAGGTTCATTCGGACTGAGGGCAGTATTGTACTGTTAAACTTCTCTGACATCATCTTCTGGTTTTTTTTTTTAAATGAGTATTTTAAACCAATGGGGATTTTTTTCTGTTTTTCTCTGCATTATCTAGCTGTTATAAGTATTGTATTTTCTAAACAACTGCCATGAGCTTCTGAAGAAGGACTGGTTGGTCCGAAATCTAGAGCACTTTGTTCTTGTTGTTACATCTATGTTGGTCCATTAAAAGGTATCAAATCATTTGCTTCTGGATCTATGTTACGAGCATGCATTGTGCAGTTTCCATGCACACTCATAAGGTGAGAATTTGTAATATTTTCACTACAGATTTTCAGCCTTGACATTTTTGCACACCTCCTTCTGAACAATATAGGTGTCATTTTTCACATCCTGCCCAAAATGTGTTTTTGCACATCTGGCACACAATGGGCGCAGCCGCTGTGGAAAATCAATGTTCGGGACAGATTAAGAAAATCATAGTGACACTGTTCATGAGCAGAGGTCACAAAATGCCTACGTTGAAAATTTGGTGAAATAATTCCACAAAATGACTGTGTTATGAGCATGCATTGTGCAGTTTCCACATATGCTTACAAGGCTGAGAATTTTTAATATTTTCACTCCAGATTTTCAACATTGCCATCTCTTCACACCTACCTGTGAATGCTACAGCTGTCATTTTTCACCTCCTGCCCAAACTATGTTTTCGCACCTCTGGCTCAGAATGGTGCAGTCACTGTGGGAAATCAACGTTTGGGATAGAGTAACAAAATCACAGTGCCACTGTTCATGAGCAGAGGTCCCAAAAGCTTTCATGAGGTGGGGGGTCACAAAAAGGCCATGATGAAAATTTGTAGTGCAAATATCAACAAACACCCAGGATGTTAGAGTTTCTAACCATAAGGTCCCACCCTATGCAGACTGACAGGCATCAGTGGTGTGCCTTTGGATTGCTGGCTGAAATGCTCATGCCATTCCACCCCTACCCTTCAGACAGTGACAGGTATCGAGATGTGCCTTGAACTGTTCGACCCCAGAGTTCATCACATTCTCCTATACTGCACCCATTTCAGCATATGTCCTCATGGAATGGGGTGACTGTAAAGCCAAACACCCCAAGGCATACCACAACACTTGTTGGTGTCTGCAGAATAGGGTGAAGTGAAATGGCATGAGTATATGGGCGACGACCCAAAGGCACACCTCAATGCCTGTCCATCTCTACAGGGTAGAGGTGGGGTTGCCATGAAGTTCAATACTTCACTGCCATTCCTATTCTGCATCTGTCTAACTCCTGCACTTCCAATTCCAATGCCATTGCCAGCAAGACAACATTTGGCATTGACAAATGCTTGTTTGTTTGAGAAATGACCAAGCTTACATTATGTAAATAAATATTTGTTACAAGAACTGTCAGGTAGTTCTTGGTTTGCTCCCTGTTAGCCCTTCACTACCCCCACTACCATTGCTATTAACATTTTACCTCTCATTTATTCACCTTTCATGCACTTTCTCTATAACAAGCCTAGCGTTTTTCTTACAAAGCCAAGCCCAGCTACTTTTTTTTTGCTTTCTTTTCTTGCACATCGCTGATTCTAGTGGTGGCATGTTGATACCCTACCCTTAGCACATCAGTATGTCAGTGTGTCAGCAGTAGATTAGACACTGATGGTTTCCAATATTGTTATAGTGTTTTAACCTTCACAGTGTTTGGGATATTGGCTATCTTCTTCTCCTTCACATAATGCTATATTATATTTTATCAATAGTAGAATTTTATTTTTTGCTGCTAATCTGTAGGATTGATGAGATTGATTAATTTGAATTTCAAGGGACTGAGGTCACGTAACACCTGCCCTTAAATGGATGTGCACTGACATCTTTGAGCTAGCTGACATTCTCTTCAAAGAGAACCTCTCCATGCTACATGGAGCTCAGAGCTGGGAGCACTTTTATAATATTTCTAACAGATAGTGCTAGACAGTTTGTTATTTTAGTCAGTGATCTTATTCTGCCTTTTTCTGCTTTTCTGCTTTTCTGCTTTTTGGCAAATGCACATGCAAATGCAAAGGTGCTAGATGGTGTTTGACTTTTGTTTTCAAGCTCACTGGCTGTATAACTGCATTGTTGGATCATTAAGATCCATTTTCTGTGAAGAAGCGTGCACCTAAGCTATAGTGCTGGCAGGCTTAAAATTATTACTCTAATAGAGGTAGTGTAATTCTGTACTTATATGCTTATGTCATTAGTAGCAAGCTATAGTAATTATACAGTTATTAATGCTTATTTATGCATATTTATGTTGTTTTAATAACCAAATAGACCTACACATTTCTGCTAGTTTCTGCTAATTAAATCCTGTAATATTTTTTAGAATTTTAAATATTTTCACTAGACTGCCTAGTAGCATGAGGATACAGTAGATTTGATAGTGCAAAATTAATTAATCAAATTCTATATTGGCGAGTTTGGGGACCTGCACCATTAATCTAGCCTGCTCTTATATATTACAAACTGGCTCTGTCCTCTATTATAATCCATTATATTAGTATTATTAACTTAACAAGGAGGACTCACTGCAGGCTTGGACACCTCAATATTCCCCATTTGATAGTTTTAGTTTAAATACAGGAGATAATTTAATTGAACAGATATTGTTTGATGACTTTTAAGCTGAATTTTGCACATGTCTGTTTGGTCTAGTTCTGGTACTTTGGTAGGACTGCTGTACTTCAAGACAGACTGCCTTACAGATTACTTTATTTATCCAAAAAACTGGAAGAACTAAAAGAAAGACTCCACTTTTTAAAAAATATCCTGAGGTTCTCAGAATCAGTATCATCTAGGACAAAGATATGACTTTTAGTAGTACTGTTATTTCTTTGCTGTCTTTACTTAAAATTGTTTTGGGATTGTTGAAAATTTGAAACCTAGTTTGATGTGCTTTTAGTGGTGCTGTTTTCCTTTGCTGTCTTTACTTACTGTTTTTGTTTTAAACCTAGATTTGTGGGCTTTTAGTGGTACTGTTAATTCTTTGCTATCTTTACTTAGAATTGTTTTGGGGCTATTGAAAATGTGAAACTTAGTTTGGAGTGTTTTTAGTGGTGCTGTTTTCCTTTGCTGTTTTTGTTGTTAAACTAGATTTATGGCTTTTGGTGGTACTGTTTTCATTTGCTGTCTTTAATGTTTTTGTTTTAAACCTAGATTTGTGGGCTTTTAGTGGTACTATTATTTCTTTGCTGTCTTTATTTAGAATTGTTTTGCGGCTTTTGAAAATCTGAAACTTAGTTTGGTGTGCTTTTAGTGGTGCTGTTTTCCTTCATTGTCTTTACTTGCTGCCCTGTTAAATCTGATTGACAGGAGCCAAACACAGAAAATAGCAGGGGCTGTGGAGTAGGAGGAGCATAAAGGGGAGGAAGCCCACCATCAACACAAAAAATGTTTATCTCTTTTTTTTTTGTTGCTGTTGTTGTTTTCCTTCTTTAAGAAAAGTATCTGAGGATTGGTGACAAGTTTTCAGGACAATAAATTAATAAAGAGGGAATGACAAGAAGAGCTTCAGTAACAGACAACTACTGCAATAGTAATAGAAGTGCAGCATAATGTGGGGAGTTGTGCAATGCAGTGAATGTGGGGCAGTCATTTTCAGGCAGATCTTCTGGTTGCTTAGGTGCTGCCCTATCTGCAGGCATCTCTCTGGACTGTGGGATGAGGTAGCCAAACTCAGAGTGGAAGTAAACAGGGTGAGGGTATCTTCACCCCTATCTAGAACCACCTAGTCCAATGCCTCTGCCTGAAAGGATGCCAAGAATGAGAAGCACTTGGATGATGGTGGGCTTCAGGAGGATTAGGGCAGTCAGACAAAGACACATCCAAACCCTATTTCATGCCAGAACTCATAATCTACACTGGCAAATGGGGAAAACTAAACAGAGGTACCCAGGGAAGTGGAAGGGAAGGGTGTGGAGGTCAACCAAGGAGGTGACCTCAGTGAGGAGAGCAGTGGACCCTAGAGAAGGAGGAATAAAATCCTGGTGGGGGACTCTATTGTAAGAAGGATACAGCTAGGAACAGAGGAGGGGGAGGACAGGGAGGTGAGCTGCCTACCAGTTGCCATGGCATGGAGGGATGGGAGGAAGATCCTGGGCATCACCAGAAAGGCAAGACAGGAGGGTGAGCTGGATGTCATTATCCACCTAGGTACTAATGACCTGGCAAGCAGAGAGCCCAAGGAAGTTCAGGAAGAGTATAGGAAACTGGAGAGGGTCTCAAACAAGTAGAGTACTTCTGTCACCTTCTCCAAAGTACTACCTATGAGAGGCATGGGAGAACATGGGGCACATGCACCAGGAACGATAACTCATAGTTGAAGAACTGTTGCTGCAAGGAAGGGGTTTGGATTCATTGGTGAATGGGGACCCCCTCTGGAGGGATGAGGGCTTGTTCAAGCCTGGTGACCTGCATCCATCCTGGAGGGAATCCAAACACTCAATGATAAGTTTAAATGCTACATGGACAGGCATTTAAACTAGCCAAGGAGTGGCAGACCATCAAGGAGGGTACATAATTGCCCAGCTCCACAGCTAGCAGTGGAACCAGTGAACAGGAGGAGGAGATATGTTTACAAAGCAATGTGCAAAAGATGAACATAAGCATCCAAGGGGAGGATAGGCAGAAAGGGGGCAAAATTCAGCAGATACATAGATACATAGATAAATAGATAGTGTCGGCAGATAAGGGCCTATGGCCCACCCAGTCTGCCCATTTGAGCTTGTAAGTTCAGTTTGTTTTCCTAGAAGTCTGTTGCCCCTTACCCCTGACCTTCAGAATTCCTTTATGTCTATCCCATGCATTCTTAAATCCCGTGATTGTTTCAGCCCCACCACTTCCTCAGGCAGGGTGTTCCACTTGTCCACCACCGTTCTGTGAAGAAATTCTTTCTCATGTTTCCTCTGAATCGTCCCTCCTCCAACTTCATCCCATGCCCTCTAGTCCTGGAACATCTTTTTCACTTAAAAATAGTGTTTTCCTGCACCCTGTTCCTCCCTGTAAGATACTTGTATGTCTCTATCTTATCCCTCTCTCCTCTCTCTCCTCCAGGAGTACATGTTCAGTTCCTTCAACCTGTCTTCATAGGACTTGTGATGCAATCCATGCACCATCTTTGTTGCCCTCCTCTAAACCTTTTCTACCCTGTCTATGTTCTTACATAGGTATAGTCTCAGAACTGTACACTGTACTCCAGGTGGGGCCTCACTAGTGTCTTGTATAGCAAATTATGACCTCCCTTTTCCTGCTGGTGATGCCCCTGCCTATACATCCCAGCATCCTATTTGCTTTACCTGCTGCCTTGTCACACTGTTTCCCCTACTTTGAGGTCATCAGAGATGATAACCCCAAGATCCCTTTCCTGCTTGGTGCATGCTATATCCTCACCCCCCAACTGATATATTGTGCCAGGGTTTTTGTGCCCCATATGCATTATCTTGCACTTCTTTGCATTGAATTTCAACTGCCAAACCCCTGACCATTCTTCAAGTTTC
The DNA here is from genome assembly GCA_016271365.2 of Neoceratodus forsteri. NCBI lineage: Eukaryota > Metazoa > Chordata > Ceratodontiformes > Ceratodontidae > Neoceratodus > Neoceratodus forsteri. The sequence goes on from JADMNL010000026.1 coordinate 267,068,534, forward strand.
TGCAGGTCGCTTCTTATTCTGTCTACACCCTCTGGTGTGTCTACTCTGTTACAGAGCTTTGTGTCATCAGTGAACAGTGAAATTCTGCCTTCTAGATCCTGCGCCGTGTCACTGATGAAGATGTTGAATAGGACCAGTCCCAGCACTGATTCCTGTGGTACCCCACTGGTCACTCTTCCCTCTGTGGAGTGACAGCCATTTACTACCACCCTCTGTGTCCTGCCACCCAGCCAGTTACCTACCCACCACACTACTGTCCTGCCCACACCCATATTCCCCAGTTTGTGTAATAGTCTTCTATGTGGCACAGTGTCAAAGGCCTTGCTGAAGTCCAGATAGGCCATGTCTACTGCCCTCCCCTGATCCACCTCCCTAGTCACCCAGTCAAAAAATTCAACCAGGTTGGTCTGACATGACCTCCCCCTGGTGAAACCATGCTGCCTTGGGTCCTGTAGTCCATTGACAACCAGAAGGGCAGACAGCTGGGAGAACCATGGATAAAGGACAATTGGGAGAGCTGGAGTAGAACAGCTGAACAGTCCAGGGAGTCCACATCATGGAAAGCCATGTGTGCCAATGCCAGGAGGCTGAGCAACAAGATGGAGGATCTGGAGGCTGCCATGGTGCAGTCAGACCTAGACATTGTGGCTATCACAGAGACCTGGTATAATGATAACCATGGCTGGGAGATGGCCATACTCAGCTACAACATATTCAGAAGAGACAAGGCAATCAGGAAGGGAGGAGTAGTGACACTTTATGTGAAAGATGGCATCAAACACATAGAGATTCAGAAGGAACAAAATGGCAGAGAGATACTGTGGGTTAAGCTGGAAAGGAAAATGGGGTCAGCCATCCACACAGGGGTGGTCTACAGACCACCTACCCAGGAGGAAGAAACAGACAGTGAATCAATGCTAGCCATTCAAAGGATGTCAGACAAGGTAGAGGTGGTGTTGGTTGGAGACTTCATTTTTTCAGATGTGGACTGGAGCATCCCAGCAGCAGCATCAACCAGGAGAAGATTTATCCTGGACTTCCTTCAGGATGCATTCCTTAAGCAACTGGTAATGGAACCAACTCAGTAGAAGAAAATACTGGACATCATGCTCCCAAACAGGGGAAGTGTGATGGGGTAACAGTGGGAGAGCACCTGGGGAACAGTGACCACTGGTCACTGTGGTTTGAAATCATAGAAGAAACAGAACCAAACCACACAAAAACATGTATCCTGGATTTTTGGAGGGCAGAATTTGGAAAAATGGGGAGATGCCTGAAAGAGGCACTAATGGTAATAGGGACGGAATCAGGGACGGAGGAACAGTGGGCAATATTTAAAATTGGGATTACAAGAGCAACAGAATTATGCATTAAGCAAATTAGCAAGGGGAAAAGGAAGAGGAGGCCATTATGGTTTTCCAAGGAGGTAGAGAAAGTGAAAGCTAAAAAGACTGCATTCAGGTAATAAAAAAAGATGCAGGCGGAAGGGGATAGGGAGAAGTACCAGGAGTAACTAAGGGGGGCAGGGAGGTCAGTAAGGGAAGCTGAACCTCAGAAAGATGAGTGCATTGCAAAATCAGTAGGTAGAGGGGACAAAACATTTTACTAGTACATAAGTGAAAAAAAGAAGGACAAAGGGAGGAATAGTGAGGCTGAAGGCGATGACTGGGCTGCATGGAGGATGACAGTAGTAAAGCTGACATACTGAACAGATTTTTCTGCTCAGTCTTGACTGAGAAAGAGAAGGGTAATAGGACTGAAGGGAGTACAAGGGGTGGGAAAGGTGCAGAAATGGTCATAAGTCCCTTTACGTGGGAAAGGGTCCTTAAAGAACTGGAAGGAATAAGAGGTGATAAAGCAATGGGGCCAGATGGGGTGCACCCCAGAGTCCTAAAGGAACTAAGAGAGGTGGTGGCTGAACATCTGGCCATCCTGTTTAGCTGATCACTGGAAAAAGCAGAGGTACTCAAAGACTGAAGGACAGCAGATGTAGTCCCCTTATACAAAAGCAGGAACAAAAAGGAAGAGAGGAACTACAGACCAGTCGGTCTGACCTTGGTAGTGGGGAAGATCATGGAAGCCCTACTGAAGAAGAGATTGGTGGAACATCTTGTTGCCAATGGACTACAGGACCCAAGGCAACATGGTTTCACAGTGGGGAGGTAATGGTAGAACAACCTAATTGAATTTTTCAACTGGGTGACAAGGGAGGTGGATCAGGAAAGGGCACTGGATATGGCATATCTAGACTTCAGCAAGGTCTTTGACACTGTGCAACAAAGAAGGCTATTAAACAACCTGAAGAATATGGGAGTGGGCAGTACAGTAGTGCAGTTGGTGGGTAATTAGCTGGGCAGTAAGACACAGAGGGTGGTGGTAAATGGCTGTTACCCCACAGAGGGAAAAGTGACCAGTGGGGTACCACAGGGATCGGTACTTGGACAGATTCTATTCAACATCTTCATCAGGGACATTACACAGGATCTAGGAGGCAGAATTTCCCTGTTCACTGATGACACAAAGCTCTATAACAGAGTGGATACACCAGAGGGTGTAGACAGAATGAGGAGGGACCTGCAGAAGCTTGAAGAATTGTCAAAGATTTGGCAGTTGAAATTCAACGCAAAGAATTGCAAGATAATGCATATGGGGTACAAAAACACTGGAACAACGTATCAGTGTGGGGGTGAGACTATAGCATGCACCAAGCAGAAAAGGGACCTTGGGGTTAGTATCTCTGATGTCCTCAAGGTAGGGAAACAGTGTGACAAGGCAGCAGGTAAAGCAAATAGGATGCTGGGATGCATAGACAGGGGCTTCACCAGCAGGAAAATGGAGGTCATAATTCCATTACGCAAGACACTAGTGAGGCCCCACCTGGAGTACAGTGTACAGTTCTTGAGACCATACCTATGTAAGGACATAGACAAGGTAGAGAAGGTTCAGAGGAGGGCAACAAAGAGGTACAGGGATTGCATCACAAGTCCTATGAGGACAGGCTAAAGGACTTGAATATGTACTCCCTGAAGGAGAGAAGGGGGAGAGAGGGAATATGATAGAGACATAAAAGTACCTTCCAGGAAGGAACAGGGTGCACAAATACACTATTTTGTAGTGAAAAATATGTTCCAGTACTAGAAGGCATGGGATGAAGTTGGAGGGAGGGTGATTCAGAGGAAAAGTGAGGAAGAATTTCTTCACAGAAGAGGTGGTGGACAAGTAGAACACCCTCCCAGAAGAAGTGGTGGGGGCTGAAACAGTCATGGGATTTAAGAATGCATGAGATAGACATAAGGGAATTTTGGAGATCAGGGATAAAGGGCAACAGACTTCTAGAAAAACATAAAGGGAACTTGCAAGCTCAAATGGACAGACTGGGTGTGCTGTAGTCCTTTATCTGCCAACAGTGTCTATGTATCTATGACAAGATTTTTAATGGACAAAATTGACGCCTGAGCTTTTCAAGTGAGTGCTTTGTCCTTGGTTGTAATTGTTTTGGCAATTGATATATTTTTATATTTTACACTCATTTAACACCAGGTATAAGCTTTTTTATGTTTTGTGGCTGTTTGATCTTATTAGTATACTTTCCCATCTAGTTGTGTTTGGAATATGTTGCTAATATCTGAATAGATCATTATCTACTATATCAAGGATAAAAAAACACCAGAGAAAGATCACCATCTGGCTGCAGTTGTAATAGGCTAAAATAGATAGTAGCAATCAATCTGAATAACCTCACAACCCTCCCAAAATTGGATTTACAAGAGTAGTCTAAACCAATTGTGTGTCTTGCAAAAATCTTCTTTTGGATTTATTAAATTTACAAACACACTGAAAATGTATGTATAAAAAGTAAGTACCACCCTGCGAATAAGCTTGATGGTGTTTCGCTCCCTCTCAATCAATCAATCAATCAGTCACTTTATTTAACCAGGTATAAACACCATTGAGCAAGCTCATTTTCAAGGTGGTCCTGGGCATAAAGGCAATACAGTACACTTCATAAGATTACAATTACGGTGGACAACAGTGCAAAAAAAAAAAAAAGAAAACACTGTGAAGGTGCCAGTCAATATGGGCCTATACATACCGGTCAACATAATTAACACGCAAAGGTACATAATGATAAGCTTTACTGAAATGAGAAGAGACAACAATCCCATATAGTCTCCGCTTAGTAAGGGCTCATACCTAAATGATAAAAAATAAGGAGGTATTAAGGAATAGGGTAGAAATTGGGGTGAAAGAGTAGGCATCCAAAAAGGATGCAAGAATAGGTAAAAGGTAGAGAATAGGCAGGGTCATCTTGGATTAAGGGAACTAGGCTTGTAGGTCCTCGGTTTCTGTTGTTAGGAATGTGGGGTGGATGAGATACTTAGGTGTAGGATTTGAGAGTGGCACCCGAGGCTTAGGGGTCATCGGCATCTGAAACAGTTGTATGATTCCTTCCGATAATCCATTAATAGAGCTTTGAATGTGAAAATGCTTGGAAGTGAGGGTAATTTTAATGTGTCTTGCATAGTGTTCCAAAGTGATGGAAGTAAAAAGTTGATTGCTGCTGAGCCAAGGGTAGTTTTCACTCTAGGAATCTGGAAGCGTCTCAGGCTATAAGAACCTTTAGCCCATTTGAAGATGTTCGAGATGTATGCAGAGAGGTTATCAGATAATGCTCTAAAAAACCAGAGGACTGCATTCCTTTTTCTTCTAGTTGAGAGTGAGGTCCATCCCGAAACCTGGTATAGATGACAGTGATGTGTACTATGGGATAGATTTAAGATAAATCTTAAAGCCCGGTGGTAAAGGGTGTCCAGTTTGTTTAGCATCGTTGATGGGCGTGACTGTAAAGGAAGTCAGCGTAGTCCAGTATAGGTAGGAATGTAGTTTGTACTAGTCTCATTCTGGCTTCGAACGTGAGTAGGTGTTTAATGCTATAGAATAAACCTAATCGCTGTCTTAGTTTCTTCAAGGTTTCATTTAAGTGGCACAGAAAGTTGAGCTTGTTATCCAGCCAGAACCCTAGGTATTTAAAGGTATCAACTACTTCAAAGGGTTCATCTAAGAGTGTTCGGATCTGTGTGATATATGGACATCTGGAAGTAGACTGTGGTGACAGAATCATTGCTTTAGTCTTTTTGGCGTTGAGGAGGAGCTTATGAGTGAGAAGTTTGTATTGGAGGGTGACGAAGTCTTTCTGTAAGTCCTCATGGGTCAGATCCAAGGATGAATTTGTAGTATAGAGTACAGTATCATCTGTGAATAAGTGCACATTTGCTGTGCCCAGCTGCAAGTCCAGATTATTGATGTATATTGCAAAGAGGATAGGGCCCAGGATGGAGCCTTGTGGGACTCCTCGTAACAAGGATTTTTGTGGGGACAGATCTCCTATGGCTTTGACTTTTTGTAATCTATTGGTTAGGTAGCTGGTGAACCATTTAATGGCAGAACTATCAAGTCCAATGTTACTCAGTGCAGTAAGCATGATGGTATGATCCACAGTATCGAAGGCCTTGCTTAGATCAAGGAAGAGGGCAAATACATGCTTCTTAGAGTCCAAGGCCATTTGCCAGTCTGTAATTACTTTGGCAAGAGCCGATATTGTACTGTGTTTGGCTCTGAAGCTGGATTGAGCCGGGTTTAGCAACTTTTGTGAATCCAAATGTTCTCTAAGTTGGATGTTAACAATTTTTTCAAGTAATTTAGAGAGGACGGATAGTATAGAAATAGGCCAGTAATTGTTCAGATCACTCAGATCCCCAGTCTTGAATAATGGTAGGATGTGGGCAGTTTTCCACAAGACTGGTAGCTCACCTTGAATCAGAGAGGTGTTGAATAAGTGTGTAATGGGGGCGGTCAGATAGGTATGTCCAAGTTTTAGGAAGTAAGGTTCAATATTACCTGCACCCACACTCTTTTTTGTATCCAGAGAAAGGAGGAGGTCCTCCACTTGCTTGAACGTAATTGTGAGGAAGCTGAAGGGGGTGGGATGCGGTCAGTTATGGTTGTGATTATCAGTGAAGCCAACAGTGTAATCTCTTGCTGGGCTAAGTTTGCTGATAGGTGAGGTGTCAAAGGCAAGCCCTGCAGTGGCAAAGTGATCATTAAGCTTTTCTAGTATATCAGCTTTGTCTGTATAGGTGGTACTATCAGACACAATTTTGTTTGGAAGGGGTGTTGCAGTGGACTGACCTTCAGCTTTTTTGAGGATGTTCCAAAATTTGGCAGAGTTGTTTTTATTGTCTTCTAGTTCTTTTTGAAAGTACCTAGCTTTTCTGACCTAATTAGCTTGGTACAAGCATTCTAGTGGTGGAATGCTAACCAATCAACCTCCAGGTGGGATTTCCTCGCTCTTTTCTGCCAGTAGTCCCTAGCCCTAAGTGCTTTCTTCAGGATGGGAGAAAACCAGCCAGGAGTTTTATTTTTTGATTTGATCAGTCTTAGTGGGGCATGTTTGTCTATTAGCTCCAGTAAGAGGCTGTTAAAGATGTTAAATGCCTTGTTAAAGGTGGGGGCTAGGTAGAAATCCTGCCAAAGAGCATTCAGAGCTCTATCATGGGCTGATGTTACAAAACTGCACATGATCTTAAATACAGTCTGAGTAGTGACAGCATCATAATGTGAAAATTTACAATGTGCAATCATATAATAAACTAAAAATGCTATACAGTGAGACACTACCTAAAAAGACCTAAAATACACACATAAAGAATCCCTGAGTGACTTGCAAATAATAATTAAATGAATCCAACCTACACACTTTCAGTTAAGGTGCTAAAAGAAAGGGCACTACTATTTTTTGAAGAATCAATTCAATGTTATTTTACCAGGATAACACCATTGAGACAGCTCATTTCCAAGGAGGTCCTGGGGGACACAATTATATATACAGGTAAAAGTAAAAGTAAATACAATTGCAAGTTCAGAGAGATTATATACATATACAGGTAAAGCAATAAGCATGTACAAAATATGATTTTGACAAATACAGCAATTTCAGCAAAAGTCAGCACCTCAACAAAAATGAACTGTGTAGCTGGGGACAGGTAAGACCAGAGGGAAGAAAAACTGATAGGACAAGAGTACAGGAATGAGAAAAAGTGGAATGAAGGTATAAGTACTAAAGGACAGCCAAGAGGAGAGAATTGAAGTCCATTATGCAAATTCATACAAAGCACTTACACTCTTCCTTCAGTATGAGTCTGAGCATGGACTTAAAAGTACATAGACCAATGGTAATCTTGAGTTTGAGTGATCTATGTAAAATGTTCCACAGAGTAGGCAAAGCATGGCTTATAGATGAGGAACCGATGTGGGTCATAATCCTGGGATTCTCAAAAGTTATGTATGAGAGTTTCCTCAGTGTATACACCCATGGAGCATGGTTAAACAGGGAGCAGATGGGGGGGTTGCGTAGTTAAGGCTCTACACACCCAAAGGGATGCATTTCGCCACCTCCTAGTATTAAGGGAAGGTCAGACAATCTGTATGTAAAGGGAGCAGCTATGAGTGTTAAAAGGGATGTTTGTGGTGAATCTTAGGGCCCTATGGTATAGTGTATCCAAAGTCGATAATGCTGATTTGGTGTTGGGTGCTGTGGCTGTAAAGAAAGTCTGCATAATCTAGTAGTGGGAGAAAGGTAATTTGGACCAGTCTGAATTTGGCATCATACATAAGTAAATGCTTTATATGATAGAAGAGACCAAGTCTTTGGCAGATTTTGTTGAAGGAGGTCAAATTCACATTATAAATCATGGCAAGCAAGTTGCAGGGAAGGCCTAGTGACATATAACACAGTAGTGTCTGTGAATAGATGAACACTTTCTGTGTTAATATTGACATTTCTATTGTTAATGTAGATGGTGAATAACAAAGGCCCCAGTACTGTCCCCTGTAGGACTCTCAGAAGTGTTTTTTGGGGAAAGTGAGTGCCATTGACTTTTGCCTGTTACCGCCTATCAATGAGGCAGGAAGAAAACCATTTTAGTGAATTGGCATCAAGACTAACGTTGTTTAACATGTCAAGTAATAGCTAATTATCAACAGTGTTGAAGGCCATGCTTAAGTCAAAAATAGTGCACAGACGTGGTTTTTGGCATCTACGAAGGTTAGCCAATCATCAATGACTTTTGCCAAGGCTGATACAGTGCTGTGTTTATGCCTGAACACAGATTGAAGAGAGTTTAGTAAATTTTCAGCTTCTAGAAAGTCTTTAAGTTGAGAGTTGACTCATTTTTCAAGTAACTTGGATAGAATAGGCAATAATGAGATTGGCCGATAGTTAAGATCACTTTGCCAGATTTGAATAAAGGAATGATATGAGCTATTTTTGAGATGGAAGGCAAGGTGCTTTAGAGGAGTGATAGATTGAACAGGTGAGTGATAGGTGGGGACAAGAAGTAGTATCCTAGCTTTAGGAAATAAGGTTTCAGCAAATCAGCAATAATGTAAGTTAGACATTCTCACATGGAGTACGGTATTATAGTCTGCAAATTTCCCATTCTAATTTCTGCAGTGATTAAAAGGTCACGAAGATTTAGAGTTCTTATTTCTCTCTCAATATAAGTCAGCCAATAGGATTAGCTAGATGTTTCTCAGTTCTATTAAGCATAAAATTGACTTGATTGAATGCACACCCAGAGGCTTAGAAGATCCACAAATCAGTTTGTATACACTTGTTGTTATGGTAATCAGCTGTGATAGGATAACAAAAATCCACACAATGGGGAGACAACTAGGAGCAATTAACAGAATAACACATTTAAACAACACTCTCAGTTAAAATCTCAGCTGGAAAACATTACCAAAGTACTCCCACTCATTTTATTTAGTTATTTTTATTTATTACATTCTCAGAATTAAACGCCTTTGAGTTGAAGGCTGTTTACACAGATTCCACATCAGAGGATCACACAAATAGAATACAATATAGTTGCCAGCAAGCAATAAACAGTTATAAATGTTACAGTGTCATAGGGTAATACAAGACAAAGCACAGTTAACATTAAAAAAGAAAAGACACTAAAGTGAAAGGTTTGAGTGGCATTGTACAATGTATGCCAGAGCGTAATGTTTATGCATAATTAGGCAGACAGTTGGAGACAGTACTAAAATAACAATAATAGTAAGAATCAGCCCATGAGGCCTAGTCAAGGGGGGGAAGGGCAGGTGGGTGGGAAAGGTAAAGAAGGGGATGAAGGAGGTGAGAAAGAGAGCAGGCAGGGAGAGGAGTGAGGGGTGAGTGAAATTGAGGGCAAGCATGAAAGAAGTGTCTTTGGGCCAACAACGCAAAGAGGGAGGCTAGAATCGGCCAGTTTTTAGGTGCCAGTAGGAAACACATTGCAAGTAGGTATGACTAGTGGAGACAGTCACAGCTAGCACTAGTTACTAGGTGCTGCCAAAGCTTACATTTAAATAAATCCAGCATGGCTGAAGAGGATATGTCGTTCTGGAGAGAGTTAAGCCAGAGCTGAGCTCTATGGGCAAAAGACCTTTGTCCTAGGGAAGTGTAGCAATGGGGGATCTTGAAGATCTGGTTATCAGAGCTCCTGGTCTGACATGGGTTGCAGTAGGAGGTAAGAAGCATCTGAACCCCAGGGGTACCAGTCCTAGGTTTACTTTTTCTGCAAGTAGGCATGTTTGGTACATAATTCTGCCTTTGTACTGGAGCCAATTGGCCTGAGCACACAGGTCACAGGTGTGGGTAAGACACGCAGCTCCAGAGAGGAGCTTGCAGGCTTTGTTTGGTGCTGTTTTTATATGACAGAGGGATGTGTCAGTGACAGACCCACAGGTAACCAGCCCATAGTCTATAAGTGAGACAACCAAGCTGTGTATAGCGAGTTTCAGAGCTCCTAAGGTCAGGCTATGTTTGTGCCTATAAAGCAGCTCAATATGCATATTTACTGCTTTGGCAATATCGTTAATGTGATGAGCATAGGACAAAGTACTATCAATCGTATTCACCAGGTATTTAAAATGCTGAACTAGCTCCAAAGCAGAGCCCTCAGCATTAGTGATAGAAAGAGGTTAGGACTTATGCCTGTTTAGGAAGCTAGAGAAAAGCATAGTTTTTGTCTTTTTATAGTTCATTATGAGCTTGTGGCCACTGAATCAATTCTCTACTTTAGCAAAGTTAAGTTGTAGCTGGTTCTTGAGAACCTTGGAGTCAGAGTTACTGGTATAGATAAGATCCAGAAGCAAATGATTTGATACCTTTTAATGGACCAACATAGATGTAACAACAAGAACAAAGTGCTCTATCTTTCGGACCAACCAGTCCCTCTTCAGAAGCTCATGGCAGTTGTTTAGAAAATACAATACTTATAACAGCTAGATAATGCAGAGAAAAACAGAAAAAATCCCCATTGGTTTAAAATACTGATTTAAAAAAAACCAAAAAACGATGATGTCAGAGAAGTTTAACAGTACAATACTGCCTTCAGCCAGAAAGAACCTTAGGTCAGATGTGCTTGGTGGAACACACATACAAAGAATCCTACTGCATATAAATTTAATTGACATAAGATAACTCTGCTGAAGCAGATAACTCCTAAATCAAGCTATGAGTGTCACAGTTAGTATAAGGATGTGATTACTGAAAGGCAACCCCCACCCAGATTAAAGACAAACTAAGATTGTTATAGGGCTCATGAAATTTCAATGTTAGCATTATAGACAAGAATTTACCAGTAAAGTTGTCATAAAAACATCAGTGCACACTGTGTGATGTGAAAACCTAGCTGGACCTGTCACCCAGCTGTATTCTCAAGCTAGATATAAGGCCCAAGAAATTTCAAAAACCTCAGGACTATATAAATGATAATTTAAATATAAATTGATAATATTAGTGTCAAACAAAAAACTCTAGTCAAGGAACCTCAAGGAATTAAGACCATGTAGCCTGATATGTACTGATGTCAATATATACTGAGAATGTAACAACTTGATGTACCACAAGTGTCTAAGGAATCTGAAAAAGAGTTAAACATGTAATTTCTCTCCTCCTCTTCATGCAAACAATACAACCTACCCACCCCACATCACAATAATGTGGGTGGGGGAGATACATAGCTTAAAAGATGTTGTCTCTCTCTCTCTCTCAGCCCCCTCTCTCTCTCTCTCTCTCTCACAGACACACACACACACACACACACACACACACACTCTCTCTCTCCTAGTGAACCTATATTAACTTCAGTCACTGCAATTGTTCCCCAAAGGAATTCAACTTGTCATGAAATCCTGAGTAAAAGAGCTTATGTCTCCTAATATCTACAGAGCAAAAATGTAACACTATTTAACCGTACTACTATCTGCAAAGTAACATTTCCAAGGATACTAGATAGAACTACCATGAAATAAACCTGCCACCCTCCCCAGGATAAGGTAACTAGAAGTAAATATAAAGTATATGTGTAAGACCAGAGGTTGGTTGGTATAGATAAGAGCGCTATTGGCGTATAGCAGGATATGACCCTGGCAGGAGTTAGGGAGTTTAGGAAAATACTAAACAGGAGAGGTCCCAGGATGGACCCTTGTGGTACTTCTGTGCAGACAGGTCTGCTATCAGAGAGGGCATATTTAATCTTCACCTGCTGCGATCGGTTATCAAGGTAGCTTTTAAACCAATCTACGGTATCATTGGAAAGCCCTATGCTGGTAAGCTGGTCAACCAGAAGGGCATGATTTAACATGTCAAAGGCTTTGGTTAGGTCAATGAATGCTACATTAACTAGATGGTCTTGATCAAGAGAGTTCTGGATGAAGCCAGTGAACTGTAGTAAAGCTGTGGTAGTGCTATGCCCATTCCTGAACCCATATTGCTGGGGGCATTGTAACTGGTATTTTTACAGCAGATATACTATGGTATCCCTAAACTCAATATCCTGAGTCTCAGGATACTGACCGCACTGGACCGAAATACATGCTCGCGAATCAATCAGATGCCCAACAATACAATGTCATGCACCTGATTGAAAAATACTAAACACAATTCGCAGGACATCACCCCTGAATACCCCATGTGAGGGACTCTGCCCCCTCACCCCCCCATCTAAAATAAATAACTCCGAAGGAACATGGACCTCGGAGTTAAAAACAATTAGTTACAGTGGTATTAAAAGTAAATGGACACAGTATGGAACAGAACCCGGGTCTCCCATGGCACGCTGCCCGAGCTGCCAGTGGTTTACCCTCAACACTACCAGAACAGCTAGATCTGCCTCTGGATCCAGCCAAAATTTGAAGCCCATCAACAGAGGTAACGTAGCAAGCCATCACATCCACTACCTTAAACCAGTAAACATCCATGGGGTTTCCTACTATCCAGATACTGAACCTGTCAGGCAATACAGCACAGGCAGGTCAGTGCTGGGATAGTGAGTCTTGGCAGAACATAAGGGTACCTTTCCAGATACTCTACCAGTTGATCTGCTACTATTCCCTCCAGGTCTTTCGAAAGCAGAGGGAGAATGGAGATCGATCTGTAGTTCCCATTGTCAGGAGGTCTAAACCTCACTTTCAGGTTCTTGGCAATAATGGGAATGCAAGTAATCACAGACACATTGCATTAGAGTAATAAACTTGTTTATTACTACCAAAAAGGATAAAATCACAGTTGCCCTAAGCAGTTCTTACCAATACGAACTGGGAACCAGTGCTAAGTGTTCCCTATACCTTGAGGTTTCTTTGTGTCTCTTGGGATCTCCGAGGTACAAGACTTAGTGTATCACATTATATACCTATGATAATTACTATGGTTACTGTAAGATAGAAATATTTCTAGTTACTGAGATGAGCCCTATTGGCTAAATTAGAGGAGGCTCCACGGTCCAAGATAACATTATACAATTTTGTAGTAGTCATCAGTTTGTGAAACAAAAGAGTTCTTATACAGAGTCTTACATAACTCAGTGTAGTAGTACAAATCGCCAGAAGGTGGCAATGCCGACTTACATATATTATTATTCCAAGGACACAAGTGTCTTAACATCTTATAAGAAATACACAGAAAATACATAGAAGAACATGTGTGTATTAGCAAGCAAAGTGTATTACAGCAATATGCGTGCATATCCTGACATCTGCTCTTATATGGTAGATGCCTTTAGCCCTATATGTTAGTATAACATATGCCTAAACACTAGCTGTCTATGGTGTACATCTGAGGGTTCCAATAAGGGTGCAGGGACCTCATGTAACATTCCCCCCCTTGTTGCCTCCAAGGGCAACACAGGCAAATCTAGGGGAAGGTCAGGGAGCAGTGGTCGTTTACAAACCCGACGCGCAAGCCTTGTAAAGGAACTCGAGCTGCTCAAGGTGTTGGTGCGGTGTGCACCGTAGGCAGCATAGCATTATAATCAAGACAAATATCAAAAATGCTTGTATAATAACAAAACCTTTAAAAGTAATTTCTAACCAGATGTTAGTTAATGCATCATTCATGTCACCATCATTAATGAATGAAAGGATAGCTTCAATGGCCTTGGTCATATTATTGCTGATTTGGATGAGATGTGTGTCTTTCCTGTCTAAAAGTGATTTTAATGTAAGTGTGAGTGGGTCTATGTGTACATTAAAATATGATAAGTATTCTGAAAATGTGAGCAGATAATCAGGGTTACCATCAATGATGTCTGTGTCGACAAGGGGGATGGGGGTTATAACGGTATGTACAATAACAGTTTTCTGGTGTTGGACAAAACAGAAATTGGGTAAATCAATAACACATGTTTCAGATCATAAGCATAGCTTTTGAAATTAGTTACCATGCAATACTCCCCATCAGAATTCTACTGAGAGCGTACAGTAGGGAGTCTCCACTTTTCCAACTGTACTGCGCAGGTGTAGGTCGTCTTGGAAATCCGTGTTGGCAGGCGATGAACCTCCTCATGATATGATCGATAAAGTTTATCCAGAGCTAATGCTGAGTCTGCAAAATCCGTGCCATTTGTGCATTTGTGGTGCTGTCATCATCCATGGTAAAAGTCCAATCAATGCTATCTGGAGAATAACCACAGACAGGTTGAATAACATCAAATACATCACATCAACACAAGTAAATGTATTGTTTCTTTGCACAGCAGTCCACGTGTGGAGCAATCCAGGTGTCCAGGAAAGGATGGAAAACCAGCAGAGGTGGTAGGTCCAGGCATTCTCTGTAGATGTCTTCATCCAGGGGCCCAATGGAATGTACCAGTGCAAGCTTGTCGAACAAGGCTGTAGTGGGATCAAAGTGTGGTAAAGAGACAGTAAAAGAAACAAACATTGTACTTCTTATGGAACATTTCTTAGCAGTGAAACAAGGACCAGTGTTAGGGTGTCTGGTCACAAACCCCAGGGTTCTAGCTGTAGAAAGAGGAATGGTTAGAGACTGTTGCATACACAAGCAATACAGCTAGGGGTTTTACATCGTGGACAGTACCATTTGAAAATGTGTCTATCATGTAGGATATCAGGGATTCTTCCAGATTCTAGATCACGGAAGAGATTGTTGATGGCAGTGATAATATATAAGCCATAGGCAGAGCAGAGAATCTCTCTAGCAATGTATTGTTTATCTGCTTCTTTGTTATTCTGTGCAATTAGTGCGTTAATCTTGTCTTTAGAGTCAGTGAATGCCTTAGCAATGTCGTGCATGTTGTATACAGTGTATCTTTCTTCCTAAGGCCATCCACACCATGCAATAATGGAGGTAATATATTATTGACCAAACCAGTCTGAAATTTGGCAGAATGAGATTTGATAGCAGCAATGTCTGCCTTATTCCAAATAGACATGGCTGTACCAAAGAGACCTGTGACAGTACCTGCTGCACCTGTGACATCAGAACTGTCAACTTCACGTGTATTACATTTATGAGTTTGATCATCAGGATTGGGTTTTCTCCTGAAGTTGCCTCTATGTTCAGCAGTGTGGACCCCAGCAATAAGGTCTTGAGTGCGTATCTGAAATGCAGCTAAGCTATCAAGCAATAATGTACTATAAAATACTGACGTGTTAGTATTGTGACACATACCAAATTCTTTCATATTCCAGTAAGTAAGATAAAACAACACAGGTATATGCATAAATTGTAGATTATTAATCAATGAAGCAGGGAGGGCAGTGGCTGTTAGACCACTACAGGGACTAGGGGTGTGCTTTGGACATTCCAAAAGCTGTTTATCAGTGGGTGGTAACACAGAGAGATACATGGCAACAGAAGTCATGTGGTGTACAGCACAACATTTTCAAGCAGGATCCTTAGACAAAGAATTACAGTATGAAGGATCAATTAAGGCAGTAATATTGTATAAACCAGAATGTCTAAGAGCAGTTTGTAGCAAGGACAGAGAACCATTTGGGGATAATTTAGTATTGGGCCAACCCTGGAAAGTTCCTTTGGAGAGTTTGGCCACAGGGAGAATTTGTCCTTGCGATGTGGTTTGCCACTCAGTTTGAAGGGTAAATTTATCAGAAGCAACAACCGAGGCAGTGAGGTAAGCATCGGAACCTTTCTGGACAGTAATCAGACTATCGGGTATATTGATGGATACTCCCTCTGAAGGAGATGCTGGATGATCAAGGTGTGGTAGGAGGTTCAGTACTGTGCCTTGGATGCAGGAGATAACTCCTGAAATGAGGAGATACTGGAACAAGGTAGCCATCTTGTTAGTGTATCTGAAAAGAAAAATCAAACATTAGTAAATCAGTACTATTCCGCCCAATGGGGTTAGGAAAAGTAATTAAGCTCCTTTATACAGTTTCAGTTGGTTTGCATGTAACCATTTGTCAGTCAGTTTATTATTGTGCAGGAGTCTAACTTAATAGGCTGCCGGACTCAGCTTGTTGACAATGGGGTATGGGCCTTCCCATTTATTGGAGAAGGAATGGGTGGGATCTGCAAATTGGAGTACCATTACATTATCTCCAACCTGCCAATCCACTTCTTGTATGTGTTTGTCAAACTGTATTTTGGATTGTTGCTGGGCTTTGCCCATGCAATTGGCAGCATACAAATGTGTATGTATGAGGTCTTTTCTTAGTTTTTCCACATATTGATCTACAGACACACGGTCTACAGTGGGAGTGTGCAAGTCAAACAGCAGGTGTTCAGGTAATCTCATCTGTCTTCCAGTCATCACTTCAAAGGGTGTGAGCTGGGTGGTGGCTGAATGTGTGCCCCTAATTGCCATAAGGAGTAACAGCAGTAGGGAATCCCAGGTTTTAGGATTGTTCTCAATAAATTTGGAAAGCATTTGCTTAATCCATCTGTTGGCTCTCTCTACTTGACCTGAAGATTGGGGTGGTAGGGTATGTGGAACTTTTGTTGAACTCCAAAGAGTTCAAGAGATTCTTTCATTAACTCATCTGTAAAACTGGTTCCTTTGTCAGAGTCTACCTTAAGAGGTAGGCCCCACCTGGAGAACATTTGTTCCACCAGGATTTTTGCAGTGGTTTTAGCTGTGCATGTTTTAGTGGGGAAAGTTTCAACCCACTTAGAGAAGAGGTCAGTTACAACAAGAGCATACTTGTTATTTCTGCTGGTATTGATCAAAGGACCAATAAAATCAATCTGTAAGGCATGCCAAGGGCCAGACTGTCATTGTGGTAAGAGCTTGGCATTTCATTTGGTGGGGATGGGGTTATTTTGTGCACAAACAAGGCAGTTATCTATGTACTGTTTGACATCTTTGGTGACACCAGGCCACCAGGTGGTGGTCTTAAGCCTCTGGAGGGTGTTTTCCACTCCCTGGTGTCCACCAGTGGGTGTATCGTGCACTTGGTGCAAAAATTCAGACTGAAGGTGTCTGGGGACCACCCACAACTTGGTGATGGAATCATCTGGCTGGTACCAGATGAGCTTGTCATCTGGTGACAAGTGTAACTTACCTTCATGCTTCCAATAGGGGTTATGTGTGGGAAGTTTCTCTTTGGTACTCTTGTTAAGGAATCTGAACACTTCTTTGAGTTCAGTATCAATATGTTGGGCTGCTGAGAGGTCCAAGGGGGAAAAGGGTTCAGGTTTCTTCCTGAGTGCTGCAATATGTACACCCGCATTGGTCTCTGGATGGTCCATCATCCATGTGTCCCCCCCTCGGGCCCCTTCCTTGGCAAGGGTGTCTGCTGTATCATTGAAGGCATGATAGGGGTCATGGAGAGAGTGAGCTTTAACTTTGTGTACATAGAGTTTGTGTACAAATTTTTGTGCCAGTGAATGTATGTATATTACCAATTCCTTTTACTTCACTGGCCTGCTGTCAGAGGACAGGAAGGAGTTCTTCTGCCAGAAAGGAAGAAATTCTGTAAGGGAACAACAGACCCAATTAGAGTCTGTAAAATTATGGTGTCCTCAGTCCCATGCTGGATGAACTTGAGGGTACAGGCCACCACTGCCATCTCTGCATACTGTGATGATGCTACACTGCAATGCTTAGAAATTTTAACAGTGTTCCCATGGGGTAAATCACTAGAATGCCCGTCCCTGAAATTTGTTCTCCCTGATAGTAAGATGCTGAGCCATCAGTAAAGATATGACACAAAGAGGTGTTGTCAAGTATTTGTGGTGTGGCAGGGAGGAAAGGACTTGGATCTGGAAGATCAGGTGACTGCAGTGTACAGTCATGGAGTTCTCCTTGGAAAAGGAGTCCATGAGCCAGCATAGATGGAATTTTTGTTGGGTGCACCTGTATGTCTCTATCCTGGAGAAGAAGTGACCAGTGTGTCAGCCTGGTATTAGAGACTGACCCATTCTTGACTCTGTCTGAGAGCAGAAAGGTAGTTGGGGTGTAGTTGGCATTGATAATAAGTGGAGAGTACCCAATGATATACAGAAAGTGCTTGACAGACCAGTAGGTTGCCAGAAGGTTCCTTTCATAAAGGCTGTACTTCTTTTCCACTATGGTCAAGAGCTGTGATACGTATGCAACAGGTCTCAGGATGCCGTGAATCTTCTGAGCCAGCACTGCTGACATGGCAATGTCAGAGGTGACACATTCCAGATGGAATGGTAGTGATGGATTGGAGTTGACCAGAGCTGGGGCGGAGGCCAAGGTCTGCTTCAGTGATGTCACAGCCTGGGTATGTATAGGGCCCCAAGTCCATGGGATGTCCTTTTTCAATAGCTCATACAGAGATCAGCTTTCTGAGCAAAATCACAGATAAAATCTCTCGAATAATTTACCATACCTAGAAACCGTCGAACAGTTGCCACGCTGGTAGGCAATGGCAAGTCTTGCAATCCTTGTATCTTCTTCCAGGTAGGGCTTCAATCTTGGTCAGTTATTTTTAGACCCAGAAAGAGTACTTCTTTCTGACATAGTTGTGCCTTTGCTAGATTGCATTTCAGGCCTGCTCTCTGAATGAGAGTCAGTAGTTTGTCCAAGAGATCCAAGTGTTGTTCTTGTGTGGCAGTTGCCATCAACAGGTCATCCACATACTGCAAGAGACATTGGGGAGTACAGAAACCCTCAAGGGTGTCCATCATATCCAGATGGAACAGGGACGGACTGTTATGGAATCCCTGTGGTAAGCAAGTCCACGTATACTGTCTTCTTTCAAAGGTGAAAGCGAACTTATATTGACTCTTAGGGGCCAATGGTAATGGCCAAAAACCATTGGAGATATACAGGGCACTGAATCATTTAGGTCAGGGGTCAAAAGCCGTAGCACATCAGGTGCAGATGCTACAGTTGGTGAACAACTGTGGGTGACCTGGTTCAGTTTCCTGTAGTCAATAGTAAGTCTCCAGGCACCTGTGGGTTTTTTCATGGGCCACACTGGGGAATTAGCAGTAGAAATGCATGTTATGATTACTCCTTGCTTGAGAAGTGACTTGATTGTTTCTCTGAGAGAAGGCAGGGCCTCAGTTGGGAAAGGATATTACCTTTGCCTCTCATGTGCTGGGCCTGGCACTTCAATGACAGTGTGCATTCTGCCACAGTCATGTTTATTGATTGCAAACACTTCCAAATGTGATTGCAAAATGGGGAGAAGCTTTGGAAAAAGCTCATGATCTTTGAACAAATCTATGACGTCATATTCTTTGTAGTTAGCAGAGATCGTTGCAACAACATGTGAATCAGGGATCAAAATAGTGTGGTATTGGCCCTGAATTTGTATCCATAGCATGTTAGCTAAATCTACCACACAGCTGTGTGGTGCAAGAAAATCAATTCCTATGATACTAGGATGATCATGCATTACCATCAGTTGGAAGGTGTGTGAGGCCTTTAAGTGGCCTAACTCTTCCAGCAAGGGTAGAGACCAGTATGCAGGTAATCTAGTACCATCTACTCCTGACATGTTGGTCCTCCATCCGGTGGACCAAGGAGATATGTCTGGGTGTTCATCATGTAATACAGACACAGCCGCACCTGTATCTAGTAAGACCACAAGTAGGTGGCCCCCCGACCTTGACCTCGGTGCAGGGCCTTCCATTTGTATCCAAGGCCAGCTTGTTTACAATCCGGACTGGGGCCTGTAATTGTCAATCAGTACTGCTGGGAGCATGGAGAGGTTGGGCCTGGTTTCTTTGCATCACTTAACCATGCTGCACTGATGCTATATAGGGAGGAGCTTCTGGGTTCAGGCCTGTGTGGGCCTGAAGGCCTACACTTCCAGTATCACCATGGCCCATTGAGGTCTGGGTCACTGGTTGTACAGCCGCAAGGGCCTGAGTGGGAACTGCATCTGCCACAGAGGGCACTTGCCCCAGGAGCTCTCAGAATTTCTGATTTTCCTCAGCTATCTCCCTATATGAAGGGCCTGTTCTTTGTTGTTGTTGTTTGCCCTTATTCTTGTGCTTTTTATTCTTATGCCAGTTCCGGTTCCCACCCCATTGCTGCTGTTGTGGTTGTTGTTGTTGGTGTTGGGCCTGTTGGAGTGTTGGTTATCTGCTGGGAGGGCCTGTTGGTGTTGGGCCTGTTGGTGTTGGGTCTGCCCTTCCACAGTGTAATGCATTGCAGCCTCTTGAATAGGCTTCACGGCGGCTACTTTCTTGGAACCTGAGTCCAGACCATGGATGTAGAGTTGGTAAACTCTCTCGATTTTCCGAAGGATATCGGCAAACCTGGCAGTGTTGGGGCAGGTGGTTGGCTCTACCTTTTCTCGTACTGCAGGAATCATCTTCCTAAGAAACAGGGTCTTATACTCAATAAGATCTACATCTGCAGCTTCTTGTGCCAGGTGCTTTCCAGCTCGGTAGGCCATCCAAAGTCTCTGGTGGTAAGTCGCTGGACTTTCCTTTGCATTCTGTTTTACAGAGTATGCAAGCATCACTCCTACTACACCTGGGCTGTGAGCAGATATGAGCTCAGCTGCAGCCTCATCAAAGGTGGCGTTGTCATCCTAATGGATGGCATCGGGGAGTTTGTTCCACAAACTAGGATCGATGGTCTGGCGTAGTATCTGGAGCTGATATTCTGCAGTGAGGCTAAGCGTCTCACATTTGGAACGCACCTTTTCCAATTGGCAGCTGAGGTTGTCAGATGGGTTAATTTGACGGTTACTGTCAGCTATTTGCTGAACAGAATAGGCCATTTGTAGGAGATTATTGGGCTGATCAGGCAGAGGTAGATTATCTCGGGTGCTGTCTAGGGCAGCCCGAGCTGCAGCCTCTGCTGCAGTACAAACAATGCCATCCTGAATGCTAGCCTCCTGTAGAAGCTGTCTGATTTGGGTTTTAATGGCCCGTTTACTTCTGTCAGGAAGAGGTACATTACCTATTATGGTTTCAATCATCATTTCTATCTCTTGCCTGTCTTCCACATTAATAATGGCTGTCGGTGGTGCCATCAGGACCAGACCTGGGCCTGCCCCCTCCATCATGGGGGCTGCCATGTTGGTGTCTCCCATGATGGGCGTCATGACGCCGATGACGTATGACATGGTGTGGGTGGAGTAGGGACCCACCATGTTGTGGATGGCTGGGTGGGGTTTCTGGGCCATAGTAGGGGTGTGACTGGGCGTTGTAGTGAGAGATGTCATCATCTGATACCTCCCCTTCAGATGACATGTGTAAGACAGGGGCTACGCCTCCCATCGCCTTAACATGTCCAGCCAGAACCTCCTGCTGATGGTACAGTTTCACCATCTTAATTTTGCATTCAGCATGACTCACTGCTATGAGATCCATGTCAATCTCATCTTACATTTGCTTTTGCAACACTCTATACACGGCACTCAATTCATGATTGTCCCTAGTAGCCACTTCTAAGTCATTACATACCTGGTTAATCTCATCCTGTAGCTCTCCCATCTCCTCACTCAACTGTGCATTTGCAGTACTTAACAAGTCATTCATATGCAATGCCTGTCCCTTATCCTGTCTCAAACTTTCATACTCCTGCTTCAACATACAAAGTTCCTGTTCTCCAGCTTGAGCTGAATGATGCAAAAGTGAATTATTTTCATTCCGAAGAGTTTGAAGTTCAGACTCCAAATTCTGCTGCAGTCTAATACATTCCATTTCCTGCAGACCCATCTCTTGCTTAAGAGATGAAATTTGCAGATCAAGGGTTTCAAAACCTCACTTCAGAGGCTTCCAGAGCAGTGTAGAAAGTCGCGACTGTCAGCCCTTTAGCATGACACTTATTGGTTGATTGTCTCATCTCTGTGTACTGGGTTGAAATCCTCAGTATAGGGTTGTTGGATTGACTTGCATCCCATGTGAAGTCAGCCCATCTGCCATGGGAGGCAAGGAAGTTCAAGACATCGAGTCTCAGTTCTGCACAGATATTTGATACGGTGGCCATTGTGTGGGAGGGAACGAAAAGTCAAACTGTGAAAAAGGCGCCGTGATATGTATCGATCCACAGCAGGAGCAAGTTATACACAGTCGGGCTACTGTAGAGTTCATAGGCTTACAATTCAAAGCTGCTGTGGAATGGGTTGAGTTGACGTCGACCACACCCGAGAAAAGCAGCCAGACTTTGTAAGTGACTACAAACTGGTTTAAAAATGGGAGAGGTGATACAGAAATGTACACCTACTGTCCCTGTTGGGAAGGAAAAGTTGTAGCAACTAGTGAAAGCTTACAAACACCAAATATTGCCTGCAAGTGGTCACCAATTGTCATGAGGTCTAAACCTCACTTTCAGGGTCTTGGCAATATTGGGAATGCAAGTAATCATAGACACATTGCATTAGAGTAGTAAACTTGTTTATTACTACCAAAAAGGATAAAATCACAGTTGTCCTAAGCAGTTCTTACCAATACGAACTGGGAACCAGTGCTAAGTGTTCCCTATACCTTGAGGTTTCTTTGTGTCTCTTGGGATCTCCGAGTTACAAGACTTAGTGTATCATATTATATACCTATGATAATTACTACGGTTACTGTAAGATAGAAACATTTCTAGTTACAGAGATGAGCCCTATTGGCTAAATTAGAGGAGGCTCCATGGTTCAAGATAACATTATACAATTTTGTAGTAGTCATCAGTTTGTGAAACAAAAGAGTTCTTATACAGAATCTTACATAACTCAATGTAGTAGTACAAATCACCAGAAGGTGGCAATGCTGACTTATATATATATATTATTATTCCAAGGACACAGGTGTCCTAACATCTTATAAGTAAGAAATACACAGAAAATACCTAGAAGAATATGTGTGTATTAGCAAGCAAAGTGTATTACAACAATATGCGTGCATATCCTGACATCTACTCTTATACGGTAGATGCCCTTATCCCTATATGTTAGTACAACATATGCCTAAACACTAGCTGTCTATGGTGTGCCTCTGAGGGTACCAATAAGGGTGCAGGGACCTCATGTAACACCACGTAGGGCTAGATTCCCACTTTTGTGCACAGGCATCACAACAGCAGATGTCCACCTATGCTGGAATTATGAGTAGCTAAGAGATAAGTTAATTATCTTGGTTAGGGGTACCAGGATTCCATCCAAGGTGAGGGCAACAAATATAATATCAAGGGTATCTCTACTAATCCTGACTTCCAAAGCACCTTAAGGATATATTTTCTTGCTTCACATTCCATGCACTTTGAAGTAGAACAGCAGGTGATGGGAGGGGCTGAGCTAGCTTCCCGAGGTTATCACTTGTCATGGTAGGGTTGAAGAAGTTGGAGAGGAGGACACTACTAAGGTCAGTAAAAGCATTATTGAAAGTGTTAGTGATGGTTCTTGGATCAAGAGAAGAGGCACCATCGATACTAAGCTTAGAGGAAGCTGATTTGGGGTCCTTCCCAGTGATCTCTTTAAGATTGCTCCAGAACTTTCTGCCATCATTCCAGGAGCAAGCGAAGGCTTCTTTGTAGTACTGGCTTTTTATGGTGTGGATAAATCTGGTACTTATGTTTCTTGCATTTTCATAGGCCTGAATATCAGCTTGTTTACCCATAGCCCATTCCGTATGCCAGAGGTGATCCCTGGGTTTCATGTGCTCAGTAAGGTCAGGTGTGATGCAAGGATTAGAGGTGCCTTTGATTTTTCACTTTTTTATAGGAGTGTGCTTATCACAGGCAACATTGAAGTGGTTGATAAAAAGACAGAGTGTGATGTCAGTGTCAGTGGCAGAGTATAATTTTAACCAGTCTTGGTGGCGAAGGTCTGATTTCAGTTGCTCAAGGTGTCCACTGATGAGGAACCAAGTAGTAATTGTTCTGGTGGGGGAGCTTGATGAACTTAATAGACCAGCAACACATGACTGGAGAGTGGTCACTGACATCATCAGGGTGTACAGTGGTATCTGAGATGTGCTCAGGGCAGTTCAAGAGCCCCTAATACAGTAAAGTACATGTCCCTGTCCTATAGTTAATTATTTTTGGGGACTCAACAAGTTGGGTGAAGTAGATGGCAGAGATAGTGTCCTTGAAGGAGCTAGCTTCTGGTGAGAGCCAATTGACATCAAAGCATTATAATTTCAGAGTTCTTTCTTATATAATATAGTTGCCCCTAGGATTGGTGCTCTAAAAGTGGCACCAGATAACACTGGTCGCAGCAGTAAAAGATCAAAGATACAATAAATTATATTCTAAATAAATCATTTTCAGTTATGGGGCTATTTCTAACCTTGTGTTTAAGCCTGGAGACCTTAAAGCCAAAAGTGTGCATGTCCAAAAGGTTTCTCTTCTCAAAGTAAGCCGATCAGTATTGCCTTCTCTCATACACAAATGCACAAGCTGGATACCTGTGTTATTCTATCACAATAAGAGAGTTTAACAGAAAATGTGTACATCAGATTCATTGAATTATTATTTACGAGTCAATCAGGGATTCTTTATGTGTGTATTTCAGGGTCTTTTTAGGTAGTGTCTCAAATTATTAGATAGTTTATTACATGATTGCACTGTGTACATTTTTACTTTGTGTTGTTGTCACTACTCAGATTGTATTTAAGATTATATGTAGTATAGTAACATCAGTCCTTCATAAAGCTCTAAGAAAGGGAGCAAAACCCCATCGGGCCTATTTGCAGGGGTGTTACCTTACTTTTTATACATATATTTTCAGTGTGTTTGTAAAGGTAATAAATCCCCAAAAATGTTTTGCAAGACACATAGTTGGTTTGGACTCTTCTTGTAAATCCACTTTTAGGAAGGCTGCTAGGCTATTTAGATTTCTACTGTATCAAATGCAGTTGACACTAGGACTCAGTTAACAATAATTCAAAGACATGGAGGTTCATCAAGACACAACCTTGGGGAAAGGGCTAAAAAGAAGAAGACTGCAATGCTAAACAAATAAATACATAAAAAAAAACAACCAAAAAGGCTAGTTTATTATTTGATACTTAGCTGGAGGAAAAAGAAAGTGAAATGCTGGCCTAAACCTCCACTTCCAAATGACAAAATAGTTGGCTTTAGCAGGTGGAAAAGCCTGTTATGAGGGATTCTAAGGAGGAAGAAAAAGGCTGTAAGTCTCTATTACACCCCCCACAGGAAACCAATGTGGTCATTATTGACCTCTTAGTGGAGTCCCAAACGGACTTGGATATTATATTGCCTGATAGATTCTCAAAAGAATTCTGTGAAGCACTCATTAAGCATGGGGCTTAATGTTAGCTGCCATCCCCTTGACAGCACTTAGAACTTGCATGTAACCATTTGTTGCACTGCCCAGCAGTGCCATGTAATGCCTGTCAGTCAGAAAATTATTCAGTCTGGGGCTAGACCTCAGGAGAAGAACATCCTGCAGTACAGAATAAACACCAATTTATTTACTTCATTTCTGCATCCAACTCAGTTCATTTGGTATCAGCAAGGGGTCCTCACCAGCAGCGGCAGATGGGTTTGGCAGACCAGAGAGAATGTAATAGTATTTAAGTGGCAGACCAAACCAAAATGCCACATGTGGGGGAGAATGTGGCCCTTCTTCTGCCCAGACCACCATCTCATTTGTTCGCATCTCTGGGTACCTCAGAGTCATCACCTCAGTATTCTTGAACTGTCTGAATTCTTGAACTGCCTGAATGCTGATCAGACTACATCCCTGGCTGCAGAGAGGACAATATGAACTGTCTCTTGTTTCTGCAGCAGCCTGCAACCCTCCTTCCATAGCAAGTACCTCCAAAATACAATAGTTCCCCACTACTGGCCAGCAGCTCAAGGACAGAACTGTTCAAATTTCCAAACTTAGGCCCCACGGAGCTCCAAGTTGCACCCCCCAACCCTTACCTCATGTCAGGGCCTGCCTGTACTGATCCTTCACAGTTGCAGACAAACAGACTCTGTGCCACTTTCAGAGGGATCACAGCTCCAGTAAAGAAACAAAAAACACTTTACAAATATGCCACAGCTCCTTTCCCTTTCTACTGTGGCTACTCACAATAATTCCCTACCACTCCATGCTCCTGACACACGGAGCCACTGAAACAGCTTTTGCCCACCCAGCAACACTCAACATGCCTCGGCTTAGTTCTGAACATGGCTCCCTGACTTTACCTGCCAAACCCATTCCACAGCTTCAGCAATACAGCCACAGCTCTGTCTTGCACTCAGCCTTTGTGTCCCACCAGCCAAACTGAGTGCCCCTTGGCCACAAAGTACACAGCTAATTTGCTGCTCCACCTGCATTGCTGTTCAGCCCTCCTGAATCTTACCTTGTGGCTCAGCTCCATGGCTACCTAACATCTGCTGCACTAACAGCTGCAATGGACTGCAACCCTGTGCCTCCACCAAATAGTCCTGCAACAAAACGGTGCTTCTGCTCCCCACTCAGAGCAACCTACTGCAGCTCTTCCAAAGTCACTCCTGCTCCACCCTCATGGTTGCATGTGCAAGCAAGCCACTCATCCCCTACCAAGCCTTGGCTCACAGATGCTCCACAAGCAGTGACCCCAAAGGGGGAGCTAGTCAAAGAAACCATGGCTTCTCCTTCTCTTCTGCAGCTGCATGGAGCACTCCTGTACCCCACTCAGCCACACTTCAATAAGGGCCATTAATAAATAATAAGGGCAGAAACAAAAAAGAAAATCACTGCAGGAGCCCCTCAGAGGAAATCATTGCACTGTAGGAATATATAACTGCAAGGGATAGCCCAGGTGGCCATACAGAAATTGGGGTAGTTACAAGAGAAATACAACAAACCAAAGCACAAGCAGGACACAGTATACAAAATTGGGGACAAGTCAAAAAAAAAATAATATGGGGCCATACAAACAACAAATAAATAAAAGGATCAGAGAAAAAAAAAGAGAACAGATAGAAAAAAAATAATTAAAACAGCACAGCAGGACCTAATCTAGCAGGCCACACCAGTATGATATATATTAGAGGCAAAAAACTCCATTTAATGCATTAGTTAGGGTTGTTCCACAGCGACAAAAGTGAGGAAATTCGGCGTTAGGTTTGAAAGACCCCTTGGACCCCCCCAAGCCCAACCCCCAACTGGCATTGGGGTGTGCATTGGGGTCATCTGCACTAACTCTCACCCCATCACATGTGTAAAGAAGCAGAGATATAGGAGAATGGGGTGAGAGTTAGGACCGATGACCCCAATGCGCACCCCAATGCCAGTTGGGGGGTGGGCTGGGGGGTCAAAGGGGGGGCTTTCAACCCTAACACCAAATTTCCTCACTTTTGTCACTACTATGGAACAAGCCTAACTAATGCATTAAACAGAGTTTTTTGCCTCTAATTTCCCTTCTTTTTGAGAATGATGATGAGAAATAGTGAATGCAGTGCAGCGACGGGAGCAAGGGCACTGTGCTCCTGCCACGTGATGTCTTGTGACATAGTAACAGGAACAGCAATGCAAACAGAAGCACAAACAGTGGTGCACATGGTAACGCAAATGTAAATGGTAAAGGAAATGTTAATAGAAACGAAAGCGCAAAGTCATGCCAAAGTGAACAGTGACGCAAACGGACATTGAAGCGCATACAGAAACGCAAATGGTAACGCAAACAGTGATGGCAGTGGTATTTTAAATGTAAATGTTAAGTGTCACAGCAAAAAGAATGTGAAAGGGAACAGAAACTGAGACATGAATGCAAGTGCACACGTAAATGCAAACCATAACGTGCACAGGCACAGTACCACAATTGTAAATGCAAATGGTAAAGTTAACATGAAGAATAATGCCAAAGGAAAGAGAAATGGAAATGGGAACAGAAGTGTGTGTGGAAACGCAAACCAAAATGCACATGGCCACAGTACTGCAATTGTAAATGCAAATGGTAACGGCAACAGCAACAATAACAGCAAAGGAAACAGAAGCACAAAAGGAAACGCAAGCGCATATGGAAATGTAAACAGTAATGCACACAGGCACAGTAACACAACTGCAAACACAAATAGTAACAGTAACAGCAAGGAAGACACAAAACAAAAGAGAAACAGAAATGCAAATGAAAGGACTGCCAGAAACGCAAATGGCAATGCGCACGGTGACGCAAACAGAAACAGTAGTGGAAACGCAAATGGTAACAGTAATGAAAATGCAAGCGTGAATGACAACACAAAGGGTAACGCACACAGTGGCGTACACAGGAACGGTAATGCAAATGGAGACATAAAAGCAAGTGGAAACAGTAACTGTAACAGTACCGGAAGTGCATACCCTGTTTTTGCCAAACAGGTGCATACAGAAATACAGTGTGTACAAAGAATGTATGAATTGTAATGGGGATCAAGCTAAAATGACATTGGAAGTACTTAATTGC
The DNA here is from genome assembly GCA_016271365.2 of Neoceratodus forsteri. Classification (NCBI taxonomy): domain Eukaryota; kingdom Metazoa; phylum Chordata; order Ceratodontiformes; family Ceratodontidae; genus Neoceratodus; species Neoceratodus forsteri. The sequence goes on from JADMNL010000026.1 coordinate 267,096,645, forward strand.
TAATTCAACTGCACGATTGTGAGAAAAAAATTTAAATTTCACAAAATTTTGATTTTCCTGGCTAGGTTTTGATGTTACGTAGCCAAAAGGCTATGTAACTTGCAAAATAAAATCTGTATCTCATATCGTTTTTACATGATCACGGGCCCAGGTCGCGACATACGCCACCATGTTAATCAATGGGAAAATAGTCAACTTCGGAGTACCATAATGTGCACTATTTTTTCACCAAACCACCAAAAGGCACATCTGTGAGATGTTGCTACCTTCCCTCCAAATCTGAGCCCAAAATACCAAACTGTTCTTTTGCAGCAGGGTGGCAAAGAACTCCTGTCATTTTGGCCATAGTCTGAAAAAGTACTATCGAAGTTTGTGACAGCTTTTGCAAAACAGCACGAAAGTGTCGCATTTTATTTCTGGGGTGTTTTACCCCAAAATAAACACATGGCTAGCATCCTCAGGGTCCAATTAGGTGAACACAAACATAATTAGCTTGATAGAGGGTCCCAAATTTAAATGGCAAGCATTTTTCTGATCACTAACTGAAAACAAAATGGCAGATTTTCAACAGTAAAAGAGCCATTTGCAAAAGTAAAAATGGCATTTGTGATACTGTCAAACTTTTTGTTAACTTTTTCCATTGACTTATAATGGGAACTTGTTTTTTGAATAACTTTTGAAACATTTAATATTTTTTCATGAAATCTTCAAAAGGCACACCAGGCACCCTGGCTGCATGTTCCCTGAAGTTATCAGACCGGTTGCAAAAAACCGAGTGACCTGCAGGCACTAGCAAAGAATTCACCAAATAGCATAAATGCACGTGCAGATCATGCTTAATAACTCCACAGCCGTATATCTGACTGGTACGAAGGTTGGCATATCCCAAGATGTATGGTTCTTGATCGTGCATTCCAAATTTTAGACAAATCTGTTGAATGGTGGCAAAGTTATTAAGGTGCAAAGTTTGACCCTTTAACCTTAAAAAGGCTCCTCAACCCTAACTATGGTAGCACTTTTAAGGTTAAAGGGTCACATTTTGCACCTTAATAACTTTGCCACTATTCAACAGATTTGCCTGAAATTTGGTATACATGATTGGACAGACATTGTAGATCTTGGGATCTGCCAAGTTTCATACTGGTTGGATATAAGGCTGTGGAGTAGTTACGCGACAACAAAATGTGCAATTATGCTTTTTTGTGAATTCTTTGCTCTCACCTACAGGTCGCATAGTTTGCACAACCAATACAAAAACTTCAGGGAACATGCGGCTGGGGTCCCCAATGTGTCTTTTGAAGATTTCGTGAAAAAATATTGAATGATTCAAAAGTTATTCAAAAAACAAGTTCCCATTATAAGTCAATGGGAAAAGTTAAAAAGTTTGACACTTCCACAAATGCACTTTTTAGTGTCACAAATGGCCCTAGTAGTGTCGCAAATCCACCATTTGTTTTCAGTTGGTGATCAGGAAATGCTTGGAGTTTAAATTTGGGACCCTCTAGGGACACAATTCTTTTTGTGTTCACCTAGTCGGACCCTGAGGATGCTACCCATGTCTTTATTTTGGGGTTAAACACTCCAGAAATATGTTTTTCAAATTTCTGGGAAAAGTAGTGTCACAAAGCAGTGTCGCACTTGTGACACTTTTGCAAATTTTTGCGAAAGCTTTCGCAAATCATGGCACTTCTTTTTCAGGCTATGGCAAAATGATAGGAATTATTTTCCACTCTGCTGCAAAAGAACGGTTTGGTCTTTTGGGCTGAAATTTGGAGGGAAGACAGCCAACATCTTACAGATGTGCCTTTCAGTAGTTTGGTAAAAAATATTACAGGGTGGCAAAGTGACGACACTCCAAAGTTGATGCTTTTTCCCATAGGTTAACATTACGGCGTCCGTTGCGCCTTTCGGGGCCCGTATCTCGGAAACAGTGCGATACACTGACTTTTTGTTGGAAAAATGCTTAGCCCCCCCAGATATGAGCTAAGTACAAAACTAGCCAGGAAAGTCATAATTCATATGAAATTTAAATTTGTTTTCTAGGTTATATGGTTCCTGAGATATAAGCAATTTAGTATTCCAAGTCCTCATTTTCTGCTCCGAGGCCCAATTTTATGCACACATTCTTTGTTTTCACTGTGTTTTTCAAAGCACTTTTTGGGGAAAAGAAGGGTGTGCCCTTTCGTTACTGTGCCAGTTAGCATTTCCAGTTGCGTTTCCATTACTGTTCGTGGCACCGTTCCCATCTACGCCACCGTGTGCGTTACAGTTTGCATTTTCGTTTGCGCTTGCATTTGCGTTTCTTTGTCATTTGGCATTATTGTTGCTGTCACCATTACCAGTTGCATTTGCAATTGTGGTACTGTGCCCGTGCATTACCGTTTGCATTTCTGTATTTGCGTTTCTCTTTGTGTTTCTGTTTCCTTTTGCATTATTGTTGCTGTTACTGTTACCATTTGCATTTACAATTGCGGCACCATGACCATGCACGTAATGGTTTGCATTTTTGTATGTGCTTGCATTTGCGTTTTTCATTTCTCTTTCCTTTGGCGTTATTGTTGCTGTTACCATTACCATTTGCATTTACAATAGGGCTTCCATGACCGTGCGCATTATGGTTTGTGTTTCCGTATGTGTTTGCATTTGTGTTTCTGTTTACTTTGGCATTATTGTTGCTGTTACTGTTACCATTTGCATTTGCAATTGTGGTACTGTGACCATGCGCATTACGGTTTGCATTTTCATATGCACTTGTGTTTGTGTTTCTGTTTCCTTTGGTGTTATTCTTGCAGTTACTGTTACCATGTACATTTCCAATTGTGGTACCACGCCCGTGCACATTATGGTTCACGTTTACGTGCACGCTTCTGTTCGCATTTTCATTTCTCTTACCTTTGGTGTTATTGTTGCTATAACACTTAACATTTGCGTTTACAATACCAGTACCATCACTGTGAGCATTACCAGATGTGTTTTTGTATGTGTTTGTGTATCCGTTTGCATCACTGTTCACTTTGGCGTCACTTTACACTTGCGTTTCTATTAACATTTGCTTTACCATTTACGTTTGCTTTACCATGTGTGTAACCATTGCTGCTTGTGTTTGCTTTGCAGTTCCTGTTACTATGTAACAAGATATCATGTGGTGGGAGCACAGGTCCCTTCGGGCCACGTGCCCCCCCACCGCATTCCATTCACTATTTATCATCCTTCATTCTCAAAAAGAAGGGAAATTAGAGGCAAAACACTCCATTTAATTCATCAGTTAGGATTGCTCCACAGTGACAAAAGTGAGGAAATTCAGTGTTAGGGTTGAAAGCCACACGTGGACACCCCCAGCCCACCCCCCTGACTGGCATCAGGGTGCGCGTTGGGGTCGTCGGTCCTAACTCTCACTCCATTCTTTTATACCTATGCTCCTTTACACATGTGATGGGGTGAGAGTTAGGGCCAATGACCCCAATGTGCACCCCGATGATGGTTGGGGTGGGCTGGGGGGTTCCAAGGGGGGGCTTTCAAACTCTTGATCAAAGAATTTGCAGGCTCATGATCAAAGAATAAAAAATGGTGAAACTCAGGTTTTAGGCAGAATTACATGAAACCATGCCTTGATAGAATGAAGCCCCCTGAGCAAAACCCACCCTCATTTGTGTTCCTAGGCCACCCCTGGGCTGAGAAATTTGAATTTTTTAAAGGGCCATCTTGTCTCTCCCTGACGATGCAAGATCGCAATCAAAGAATTTCATGATCAAAGAATTTGCAGGCTCATGATCAAAGAATAAAAAATGGTGAAACTCAAGTTTTAGGCAGAATTACATGAAACCACCACCATGCCTTGGTAGAACAAAGCCCCTGAGCAAAACCCACTCTCATTTGTGTTCCTAGGCCACCCCTGAGCTGAGAAAATTGTATTTTTACCTCACAATGCAAGATCGCGATCAAAGAATTTGCAGGCTTGAGAACAAAGATCATTAGGGAGTCGCGATCAAAGAATTTAAAATATTGTAACTCTATTTTTTTACCATTTTAGGTGAAACCAAAGGCATGGGTCAATAGATCGAAGCCCCCTGAGTAAAACCCATGCAGGTTTTACTTTAGCAGTGACCCCTGAGTCGAGATATTTGATTTTTTCTGACAGAATTAAAAAACAAGATGGTGGACCTCGCGATTAAAAGAATTCTCAGGGAAAAAGATTCTTTGACCCTGAGGCTGCAAATTCTTTGACCACCAGGTGGGATGAGATGATCCAAACCTCATTCTTTGTTCTCAAAACAACCATATAAATGTTCCCATTGACTTATAATGGAGCTTAAACATGCTATAATGTTTTAATGTCTTAATATATTTTCACCAAACGAAAAGTGACATGTTTGTCCACCGAAGCTCTTTCAGATGAGCCATCTTGCAGACTGGCATACCACATGACAGCCACACAGGGCCACAGGCAAAATAAAAAAACTGCCTCCAAAGCAGGTGAAAAGTGCATTTATTCAGCATTTTGGTGCGCAAAGACCGTCAGTCTGACAGAAACAAATTTTGGCAAATCAAGAGATCTACAATGCCCCACTGCACATATCAAATTTCAGGCAAATCCGTTGAATGGGTCCAAAGTTATTAACGTGCAAATGTTGACTTTAACATATAAGTGCCTTCACAACCCTAAATATAGTGGTGCGACCATGCCACTATAATATATATATATATCTATATAGTGTATGGTAGAACACTGTTATGCATGGAATTCTGTGGTGGAGATAGGTTACACACTTGTGTGCTGGACTGTTGCACATCTTTCCTATCTCTTTTTTCTTCTAACTGAAAAAATTTCTGTTGCACAACAGTAACCTTAATACTATACTTTTGATTCTGTTCCACCACCCTAGGTAGGCCACCTAGTGTAGCACTTTTCTATCTGCTTTATTTCCCTGCTATTTCTTTTATCTGTACTTATTCACATTCCGTCCATTAAGTCCTCTTAAATAAAAAAGTAAAAACACCTTGAAAGGTGTATACGGAACCGTTGCAACTGATATAAAGTAAATTATGCCTTCGGGAATAAATAAATAAAAAGAATGTTATGGGAGTCCCCTAAGAATGTTGGGGTTGGAAATCAGCATATGCATTGAATGAATGCAGTTATGTGAGGTTCCTCATGGTTATTTTCTTTTATTGTCACATAGGGCTACCAGAGATAATGTGCCCAGTATTGTGGAATTCTTTAAAATAAATATTGTTTGTGCTTATTCTCATTATAAAAACGATTCACAAATGAGAAAGGGATTTGCTGGTAATACAGCTCTTAGCTGTATATATGTATGTATCTCCTGTCCTATAGCCGATGAGTGGCTGGATTAATAATACACAGATATGTCCCTTGTTTGAAGTTCACTCGAGTGAATTCAGTATTTAAATTGAAGAAATTCTCTTTTAGTTCATATGTCTCTGGCTGCATGATAGAGCCCTGCTGTTTGCAAGCTTGAAAGTGCCCTCCAAATTGTAAGCAGTATAGGAGTGTCTTGGGGTGAGACGGCGCTTGCCAATTTTAGGCGCCCACCCAAGATGAAAAGGGAAAGTGGTTTTCAAGTGTTTTAAATAATTGATTAGCAGTTTTTTTCTTGGGACAATACTAACTGTACAGTAAACATTTATATAGGTTTTCGAGAAGTGTTATGTTTGTTAAACACAGTGAGGCAAGTGCTATGCATTTTCACAATGTTTTAGAACTTTTATGAGCAAAGCGCTAATCAGTTTTTAGAGTTACATAAAACCCTGTTTTCCTTTTTGTGGTTTGCTCAGTACACCCTGCAAGTGAACAAAGCAGGAGTAGAAAAGATTTTAGTTTATCAAGAGAGTAATGCATTTTGCCTTACAAAGCAGAAAGGGTTCAGACTGCAGCAGTGTTTCAGAGTGAACTAAATAAAGATTTGTGGCACTCTAAGCAGAAAAAATGCACAAAAATGAGCAAGTAATCCAAAAGGAAATCTTTAATTCTGGCTCAAAGACACACACAGTTGCATGCTGACTGACCACCCAGCAATTCGACTCCTCATGAGTCTTCCTCAGGGGTGTGGTCAGAGGATGGGAAAACATACTTAAATACAAGGAATAGCTCATTTACATAGTGACATCACTCTATAGTGTTTAAAGGTATATACACTTATTGACATTGTAGAAATCGAAAATGTTTTATGAAAATCCATTTAATCACACATACAAATATTAAAAAGAAGCTAGAGGTACTTTAAATCAGCCTGGATTTATTTTACAGATAGAAGGTGTAGCTTAAAGCACTCACTGTATAAATGTATTCAATTTAATGTAACCAGGCTGCAAAAGCTATTAATTGAGAACTTTTTCAGATTATTTCTAAAACATATTAAAATCTCTTAAGCTTCTAATTGAAAGGGATTCAGTTTCTGGAAGGGGAAGTGTTCCTTACTCAAAATGATGGTGGCTCCAAGTTTGGCTCCATACCATATTTCAATTCCAGCCTTTTAGCCTGGATCCAGAGAACAGAGTCTTCCAGTCGGAATGACCTACAGAAGAAGAGAAAGAAAATATAGAGTAGAATATATGAACAACATTTGACAAAGTTAGGTTATAATGGTTAAGTTAAACCAAAAAAATAAATAAACAAAAAGAATTGTTGCTTTAAAAGCAGCTATTGAATTCATAACTGCTTAGAATTGTTTATTTTTTATTATTTTTTTTTATTGTTTTTGAGAAAGGGTTTAAGATCCTACCTCTCACTCAAACCTCCAGGTTTAACACTCTTCAGTCTGTAAATCCATTTGCTCACTTTTTCCAATAATAAGTTGGGTCTGTCCCCACCAAATTCAAGTGGTGGTACTCATTCAGTTCCCACAAATTTCAAGCAATCTGTTTTTGAATCATGTATCTGGCTAAAATGAATCCCTGCAGGTGTGTCCTATTATTAAGGATAAAGTGTGCATGCTCTTGTATCCTTTGTTTCAAAGGTCTTATGGTTTTCTCAACATACAATAAATTGCAACTGCACCACAGTGCATAAACCACATAACTGGTATTGCATGTAATGAGTTCCTGATCTCAGTCGGAATGTTTTGATGTCGGGGATGTTGGAATTCTTTGCCTGTTGCACAATATTTGCAAGTATTGCATCTAGCACATGTGAAACATCCATTGGCTCTTTTAAGTAGCCAAGTATTTTTAGAGATTTTTGGGGTTCTAAATCTACTATGTACTAAGATGTCTTTGAAATTCTTAGGATTCATACTAGGATTGGTTAGGAGCAAGAGAGCCAAAAAGGGCCAAAATAAGCTCCTATATATTTAATAGTAACTAAAAATATCACCAGATAGGATATATTTATCCAACTTTTGTTTATATGACTGCCATGAATTACAGACAATCACGTCAATAGGTAAACTGTTCCACAATTTAATAATTCTAACTGTGTGAAAAAACTTACATGGAAGATGGTTACATTTTTTTAACTGCAACTGCAAGGGATGACCCCTTATAGTATAAAATGAGTCCTTGAAGAGAAACCCCAAATTTGTTATTAAAAATGGGTCATTTATAATATTATACATAAGAAGGAGATCCCTCCTTAAATGCCTAACAAATAGTGACATCAGGTCAAGTGAGATAAGTCTTTGTTCATATGGAATGTTTTTTAAACCACACACCATTTTAGCATTCCTTCTCTGAACTCCTTCTATCTGTTGAATATCTTGTTTTTTAAAAGGGCACCATAAGTGGGAAGAGTAATCCAAATGCGGAATAACATAAGACCTATATAAAGGCATCAAAACTTTAGCATCTCTTGATGTAATATTATGCTTGATGGACCAGATAGCATGATTAGCCTTAAGAATGACTTCATTTAAATGAAAATTAGGAAGAAAATCATCAGTTATGAATACACATAAGTCTTTTTCCATAGATGAACTACTTAATGCTATCCTGTCCAAAATATATAAATGCCTGAGATTTTTTAACCCAAAATGCATTGCTCTGCATTTGGAGTGATTTAACTTCATTCCCCAAGCAGTAGTCCACACAGACAGTTTGTCCAAATCTCTCTGAATGTCAGCTATTTGAGTGGGATTTTCAACAAGACCACCAATCTTGATATCATCAGCATATTTTACTGAATTTGTACAATTCTGTTTAGTGATATCAGCTATAAAAAACTGAAACAAATAGGGGCCCAAAACAGACCCTTGAGGTACCCCACTAGTTACACGACCCTTACAGGAAAGTTGTCCATGGATAAGTACATATTGTGAAAGATTATTTAGCCAATTTGCAATCCATGCTGTTATTTTAGGATTAATATTTGAGGATGAAAGTTTATGTATAAGTGCCCAATGGGGGAGGTAATCAAAGGCTTTTCTAAAATCAATGTATACTACATCATAAGGATGTCTGTTATCTAGATGAAGACTCAAATCTTCATAAAAATACAGTAGGTTAGTTAAACAACTCCTACCATTTTTAAAACCATGTTGTTCATTATCTATATTATCACATGGTGTAATAATCAAATCTCTAATTAGACTTTCCAGTAGTTTACCCATATAAGAAGTTAGGCTAATTGGACGATAGTTTTCCCATACACTTTTGGAACCTTTTTTGTGGATAGGAATAACAAAGGCAATTTTCCATAATTCAGGCACATAATTAAAATTTAGGCAGTATTCAAATAATAATTTAAAGGGAAAGATTAGGCAATCAGCCAATAAGTACAGGAAATGTCCCGGAATGTCATCAGGAGAAACACTTATCTTTCCCTTGAGATGGCTGAGTTTAACTTGGATGTCTGATTCAGATATTGATATATATGTGCTCTGAGAATAGTCAACAGGATGCATATGTTGTGAAGTCTGAAATACTTTACAGAAATGTATGTTGAAAAGATTGGCAAGTTCAAGTGGATCACAAATTAATTTATCATCTACTTGAACTGGACCAACCTTTTCAACGTAACCCAACTGCATTTACCACTACTTGGTCACTCAGATGAATAGGCCAATTACTATAAACTATATTGCTAATTTTACCTGCCTTATGATTAAACTGAGTGACAAAAGTACAGGGCGATGTGCTGGATGTTTGCCTCTGTGTATCAAGCAATGTTTTTCTTTCCAAACCTTTCGCCTTTTCTTTTTGTTCTTGTAAGAGACTGGGAGCATAACCTCTTTCAGAAAAAACATTTGATCAGTTCATCTGTTTGTTTCTTAAGCAAAGCATCTGTACTGCAGTTCCTACATATTCTGACCATTTGACTATATGGAATAGAATCTTTTAGGTTTTTAGGGTGTGCACTTGTTGCACTCAGAACTGAATCTGTAGCAGTCAGTTTGCGGTAACACTGTGTGTCTATTATATCATGATTTTCATTCACAGCGAGGTTCAAATCTAGGAAATTCAGACTTTGCTTATTCATTTCATATGTAAATTTTAAGTTCAGAGTGTTCTCATTTAGCCAACATACAAAATCCTGCACCATTGATACGTCTTCTTCCCATATACAGATCACATTGTCAGTGAAATGATACCAATGTTTGATGTGAATGCTATATGGGTTGCTAATATCATTGAGGACAATGGTGTTTTCCCAGAAGCCTAAAAATAGGTTGGCATAACTGGGGGCCATCGCCGCCCCCATTGTTGTGCCACACTGCTGTAAATAAAATTGTTCATCAACATTGAAGTAGTTATGTTGAAGAATGAACTTGAGGGCTTGTAAAATAAATTCTTTAGGAATGTGTTCAATATCTGGTATTTTTCCAAAAGGAATTTTACAGCAGAAATGTCTTGGTTATGTTCTATTGATGTGTAAAGTGATTCCACATCAATTCCTAACCAACAAAACTCATTTTCCCATTTGATGTTCTGAATTTTTTGCAATAAATGTTTAGTGTCTCTAATATATGAACTCAGATTCAACACACTATGTTGAAGAAAAAAATCAACAAATTTACCCAAATTTTGTGCTATGCTGCCCACACCAGAGAAAATTGCTCTACCTGGTGGGTTAGTTTTGTTTTTATGTATTTTGGGCATTGTGTAAAACCCTGGTATAATAGGGTATTCTTTCCAGATATATTGAAATTCCGACTCAGAAATACTGCCTACTTGTACTGCCTGTGAAAGTAAGCTGCACAATTCCTTCTTATATACTGCTGTGGGATCAACATTTAACTTCTGATAGTTTTTTCTTCATTCAGCAATGCTAATGTCATAGTTTTATAGTGGTGTTTGTCTAAGATGACAATATTGCCCCTTTGTCAGCTGGTTTAATAAAAATGGAAGTTTCTCTGGTTAAATCATTGATTGCTTCATTCTCTGCTTTAGTTAAACTGAATCAGGGTTTGGAATTGTCATTTAACACCGCTTCCACCTGCTTGCAAACCACTTTCTCATAGGTGTTAATAACACTATTAAACACATTTGGACAAAAGGTAGAGCTATATTTAAACTTACTTAACCTTAATATGGACAAGTGCCCCCCTGCAGTAAAGATTCTAGTTCCCCAGTCAGTGGTGTGATGTAAAAAAATCACTACCTGCTGCATTCTCTTCTAGCAGTGTTTCTAAGGTGTCCATATCCATCGACAGGGTGTCTGTTACCAAAGTGTCCATTTCATTCTTTAGTTCATTCTCTTCAGTGAGATGTGAAGCTGTAAATGACTGTGGCTCTTGTGTTTCACTTGGTAGGGCCATAACTGCTTGCAACAAAAAGGTCAATGTCCTCATCCTGTTTAGTATTAGCATTCAAACCTCCAATGTGGAAATCTTCAGAGTTCTGTACTTCAGAGTGAAAAAACAACTTTAATCTTAATTTTCTGAAGAATTTGAACAGATTCTGAAAATGTGAACATCGTTAATGGGGGGTGGGGGTGGGGATAAAGCTCAGTCCTCGGCTTACTACTCCAGTTTGCATCTCAGTGAGTGATATTTTGATAGATTTATTATTTGTAGCTCTTCTTGTTTTTGCCTTTTAGATTCTGCTCCATTTTTTCAACCCTTTAGAGCAGACATGAGTCCAGAATACAGCTTCAGGATGAACCTTGCAGAGACCAGTGTAGTGACAGGGCTGTTAACTTATTACTTAAACTAATTAGGAAACTTACCCTCTTCCCCCCAACCCACCTGCCCATCCTCCCCTATAGTTTGTTGTTCTTTTGTTTTTGTCCCCAGTTAAAAAATAGATGCAAATTATATTGTCTAAGTTTCAGCATAGATCAAAATAGAGTACATTTTTCAAGTCAGTATGCAAAGCACTCAGGCTGGAGGGATAGAAGTTCCATTGGCATCCAGAATCCGGCATCCATATAGCTATCCTTTTGGAAGCAAGTCTGAGGTCTGGAAATACCTCTCCCTGTGACAAGAAGAGCTCAGGGAGCCACCCCAGGGCACAGGTAGGAGAGTGGGAACCCCAGAGAGGGACAAATAAACCATGAGGGCACAAGAGACAGGAGGTCATAGTCCTCGAATAGTGATACACCCAGTTTGGGAAGAATCCTACCATCTGGGAGCACACAACGGTTCAAATGGCAACCCAATACCGAATTTGTATTAAAAGAAATTTAGCTGCCTGAACCAGTTGAAGATGCACCTCCCTCAGCCCCTTGGCATCTGCTGCAGACTCCCCCCCCCTCCCCACTAGGCAGGAACCCACACCAAGCTCAAAACAGTAGAGTAAACAGTACTTCAGTGTTCTTCAGGGAGGCATTATAGGGTTGTGGTATTGCTGTAAACATTTAAGAATCTCTGCAATCGGTGTATCTGTGGCTTGGGGCAAGTTAGAATGCTTTGGTGAATTAAACTGTTTCTGGCATAGTCTCACCACCTCAGCTGCCTTCTCCATGATGATTCCTCTGAGCAGGAGGACAGATGTGGCCTCTGTAGCTGAAGTGTATGTTTGCTGACCTGTTGACAATTTAACCACCAATTTGGCAGGGTAAGGGGTTCAAAATTGACTTTTTGAGATTGGAGGATGGAAAATAAAGGGCTATATTCCCTGCATTGCCGCTGGGTGCACAGAGCATAATCATTATCGAACAGAAGTCTTTGTTGACCCTACATTACTTTGCCCATCTGCCAGGCTTTATTTAGGAGAGTTTTTTTGGTCTTGTAGCTTAGGAGGAGTACAATGAAAGAACGGGGTCTGGCTTCAGGGCAGGAAGGGCTTTGGACCCAACGCATGATGGGCTCTCTCCACATCGAGTTGAAAATCTGGGTCCAGTTCAAGTGATAGGCGAAGAAAATAATCTGAAAAGGCCCTAAAATCATTTCCCTCTCCCCCCTCTGGAAGTCCAAACATTTGTATATTTCTTCTTCTGCCCCTGTTCTCTGTGTCTTCCTGCCTGATGGAAATTGTTAATTGTTCAGCAGCAAGAGAACAAACTGTTTCCTCAAGGTCATCTAATCTGGAGGCATTCAGAGAAATCTGGTGGTCTGCCTCAGTGACTATGCTCTGTAGGCAGTTTATTTCATTTCGAATATCTTTTAGCAATTCACAAACCTCTCCACAGAAGTCCTTGCAGGATAGTTTTGGAGGTCAGCTCTGGGGTTTCCTTTGTCCCTTAGGTTTAGAAGAGGATGCTTTTTTATCTGAGCTCGGAGTAGGCTTAAACGGGACCTCCTCCTCATCCAACACAGGATCCTCCGCTTCTGTATATTCTTCGATGGGCTGAAATATGTTGCGGTGCTGTTTGGCCATGCTTTTAATTATGGAGCACAGCAGTTTGATAGTTGTAGGACAGAGTCCCCTATATTTTAGATTAGGACTAAATTTGAGCTCTTTTAATTAATTTCAGGTCGGCGCCTTGCACAACACATCTTTACCCAGGCATAATCGGAACCAGAAGTCCTCCTGGGATTTTATTTGTCATTTTGCTCAGAAGGCCACCCCTCTGTATGAACTAGTGAAAAAGGATGAATCCTGGACTTGGGGCCCCATACATACCCAAGCTGTGATGTCACTGAAGCAGACCTTAGTCTCTGCTCCAGTTCTGGTCAACCCCAATCCAGCCTTACCATTCCATCTGAAGTCTGACACCTCAGACATTGCCATGTCTGCAGTGCTATCCCAGAAGGTTAACGGTACCTTGAGACCTATTGCATATGCATCCCAGCTCTTGACTCCAGTGGATCAGAAGTACAGCCTTTGTGAAAGGAACCTTCTGGCCACCTACTGGACAGTCAAGCACTTTTTGTATATCATTGGGTATTCACCACTGATCATCAGCACTAATCATACACCTACAACATTTTTGTTCTCAGATAAAGTGAAGGATGGATCAGTTTCCAACACCAGATTGACCTACTGGTCCCTCCTTCTCCAGGAAAGGGATATCAAGGTCCACCCAACCAAAATGCCATCCATGCTGGCCCATGACCTCCTTTTTCAAGGAGAACCCCATGACTGCACAATGCAGCCACCTGATCTACCAGATCAAGGTCCCTTCCTTTCTACTACTCTGAAATTATTTGAGGACACTTCGCTGTGTCACGTGTTCATGGATGGCTCCACCTCCTGTTACCAGGGAGAACAGGTAGCAGGTATGGGTGCACTGGTACATTACCCCCTTGGTAACACTGTCAAGATTTCCAAACGTTGCAGTGTGGCATCATCACAATGTGCAGAAATAGCAGCGGTGGCCTGTGCCCTCGAGTTCATCCAGCATGGGACTGAGAATACCATCATTTTCACAGATTCTAATTGGGTCTGTTGTTCCCTTACTGAATTTCTCCCTTTCTGGATGGAAGAACTCCTTCGCCTCTTCTGATGGCACCCCAGTAAAACACAAGGAACTGGTAATATACATTCACTCACTGGCTCAGAAGTTTGCACTCAAAGATTATATACACACAGTTAAAGCCCATTCTGTACATGACCCCTACCATGCATTTAATGTCACAGCAGACACTCTTGCTAAAGAAAGTGCCTGGGGGGAACATTTGGATAATGGACCATCCAGAGGCTAGAGCAGCTGTGCACATTGCCACTGTCAGGAAAAAGCCTGAACCCTTTTTCCCCTTGGATCTGTCAGAAGCCCAACATACTGACTCTGAACTCAAAGATGTGTTCAGATTCTTGGACAAAGGAATCGAGAAAAACCTACTTGTCCATAACCCCTACAGAAGACATGAAAGTAAGTTACACTTGTCCCCAGATGACAAGCTCATTTGGTATCAACCAGATGGTTCCACCACTAAGTTGTGGGTGGTTCCCCATCATCTCAGACCAGAATGTTTGCACCAAGTGCATGACACCCACACTGGTGGACACCAGGCAGTGGAAAACACACTCCAAAAATTGAAGGCCACTGCTTGGTGGCCTGGTATCAACAAGGATGTCAAACAGTACATTGACAACTGCCTGGTCTGTGCAAAAAACAACCACATCCCTACCAAAAGAAATGCCAAACTTTTGCCACAAAGGCATTCTGGTCCTTGGCACACCCTTCAGATTGACTTTATTGGCACACTGACTAATACCAGCAGAAACAACAAATATGCTCTTGTGGTCACTAACCTTTTCTCCAAGTGGGTTGAGACTTTTCCCACTAAGACATGTACCACAAAAGCCACTGCTAAAATCTTGGTAGAGCAGATTTTCTCCAGGTGGGACCTACCTCTCAAGGTAGACTCTGACAAAGGAACCAGTTTTATAGGTGAGTTGATGAAAGATGCTCTTGAACTCCTTGGAGTTCACCAAATGTTCCACATACCTTACCACCCTTAGTCTTCAGGTCAAGTAGAGAGAGCCAACAGATGGATTAAGCAAATGCTATCCAAATTTATTGAGGATAATCCCAGGGATTGGGATTCTCTGCTGTCGTTACTCCTTATGGAAATTAGGGGTCACCCTCAGCCACCACTCAGTTGACACCCTTTAAGGTGATGACTGGTAGACACATGGGATTACCTGAACATTTGTTGTTTGACCTGAACACTCCCACTGCAGATCATGTCTCTGTGGACAAATATGTGGAAAAGTTAAGAAAAGATTTGATACACACTCATTTGTATGCTACAAACTACATGGGTAAAGTCCAGCAGCAATTCAAAATTCAGTTTGATAAACACGCACAAGAAGTGGATTGGCAAGTTGGAGATCAAGTAATGGTTCTCAGATTTACACACTCAACACATTCCTTCTCCAATAAGTGGGAAGGACCCTATCCTATCATTGACAAGCTCAGTCCAGCAGTCTATCAAGTTAGACTCATGCAAAACAACAAGTTGACTGACAAATGGTTACATACCAACAAGCTGAAATTGTACAAAGGAGTATAACTACTTTTCCTAACCCATTGGGTGGAATAGTACTAACCATGGTAATGTTTTATCTTTCTTTATAGACATGTTGACAAGCTAGCTATGTTGTACTGCTTTCTCCTCATCTCAGGAGTTATCCCTTGCATCCAAGGCACGGTAAAGCACATCCTTCCTCATCTTGATCATCCTTCTGTTGACGCCCCAGAAGGCATATCTATAAACATTTCCAATAATTTGGTTACCATCCAGGAAGGTTCAGATGCCTACCTCACTGCCTCGGTTGTTGCTCCTGACAAGTCTACCCTCCAATTTGAATGGCAGACCAAGTCACAAGGACAAATCCTCCCAGTGGCCAAACTCTCCAAGAGAATTTCCATGGATAGCCCATTGCAAAATTATCCCCAAATGGCACCCTGTCCTTCCAACAAACCTCTTTGAGACACTCAGGTCTATGTAATATCGCAGCCCTCATTGACCTCTTATTGTAATACACTTTCCAAAGACTCTGCCAGGACATTTTGTGCCATACACAACATGGCCTCAGCTACCATGTACCTATCTGTGTTACCTCCTACTGAGAAAGTACTTCTTGAATGTCTTAAACAGCAACTTGGCCCTCATAGTGGTTTGACTGCCACTGCTTTACCTGGCACACTTAGTAACAATTTACAGTATATGCATATACCTGTTCTGTTTAACTTAACTTACTGGAATATGAAAGAATTTAGAATGTGTCATACCACTAATACGTCACTGTTTTATAGTACTTTATTACTTGATAGTCTAGCAGCTTTTCAAATTTGCAATCAGGACCCTGTTGCTGGGGTACATACCACTGAGCACAGAGGTAATTTTAAAAGGAAACCTAGTTTTCCTACAGATGATTCACAAACTCACGGGAGAAAAGCACATGACACGTCTGATGTCATTGGTGCCACTGGCACCCTTACCGGTAACCCTTGATATTGCCTTATTAATATTGAATTAAAAAAATGTTTTATAAAAATGTATAAAAATTCTTCAAGCAATAATGCATGACATGGCATGTGTTGTGGGATTTACACATGCTTTTGTTTTGTGTCACAAGGTGCAGCAGAGTGACTTTAACCACACAAGAAATGTATAAATCCCACTACTACACACATCCTGAAGTGCATTCTTGCGATTATAAAATGAATCTGTTATTAAAAATTAAAATGACAATAAGGTTCAAATAACATAAACATTTGATTACAGACATCTTTACCAGTTGTCTGTTGCAGGATTTACACATGGCCATGTGACATGTTTTGACCAACTTGAGGTTACAGGAATTTCAAGACCCATTCATGGAATGCCCCCCTCCCCCCACAACAGGCACTGTGATATGAAGTCACATTCACATTCAAAGTGACCCACAAGAAAGTACTGTGCCAACTCCCTGATATCAATGGTATACATTTTTGAGCACTGGGACACTGCCCGGTGCCAGTCAGAGAATGTCCCCTCACACCAGGCACTGTGACGTGAAGCCATGCTTACACTCAAAGTGCCTTATTATGCCCCTAGCCATGCAGTAAAATATG
Organism: Neoceratodus forsteri; assembly: GCA_016271365.2. NCBI lineage: Eukaryota > Metazoa > Chordata > Ceratodontiformes > Ceratodontidae > Neoceratodus > Neoceratodus forsteri. The sequence goes on from JADMNL010000026.1 coordinate 267,113,488, forward strand.
TTCCATACACATCCTGTCACGTCTTATTGCTTACTTGCTGTTGTCCACAATATAGGATAATGTATAAACTGCAATGCACAACTCGGCTATTCTCCAACTGAGCAGTTGCTGCACTGATTGTTGACCTCGAGAGTGCAACTGCAAGGTTGGAGATTAGCCTGGTTGTGCATAGCAGCTCATACACTTTTCTATATAGTGTATTTTAGAACATCGTTCTGTCAAGTCTTTTAATTGTATAGATAAATTCTGGTAGAAGTGGATCTAGTTCATAAGCAGGGATGTCCTGAATAACGTGATGTTCATATTTGTCTCTGAGGTAACTGGCGGTCTGACAGGTGCTTTGATAAAACCACAGCTGATATCTTAGTGAGAGGTATGTTAAAATAAATGAATGAACACTTACTGTATTTGCCCCTTGTCTTTCAAATACAGGTATTGACACAAGCAATGTGTTTTCTTTTGCTTGCTCATCTCACGTTGCCCACTGTGTGACATCCTCACTGGAGCAGAATGACTTTTGTTTTGCTGCACTGCGAACATCACTACTACAGCAGACACACATTTGAGAGGGATAGAAATCAGATGGTAATGACTTTCTAATATACACTATAAGACATCTAACACTGCAGGCAAACTCATAACCATTGAATGTAATGATGATTATAGCATTTCATATTTGAAATGTTATTTTTGTTTCTGACTGGCAAGCCTTAAATCTGTTGTTTATTTTCAAAAGCTGAATGGCAACCTGAAGGTACACCTGGAACATCAAGTGGAAGTGCCACCACCAGGCCTGGCAAAACTACCGCAGCTGATGTTGAGGATGATGACAGAAGTGTTGTTCCCAATGTTCTTGGTTCTAGTAGGTCATTGTTATGATTATAAATTCTGAATGACCCTTTCAGTACAGTTAAATGCCATTCATGAAATACATTGTTTGCTTGTTATGTAAGGTGCAACTCTGCAGAATCACAGAAATGTTGTGGTGATGGAGAGTGTCATGCTGTGGTACATATTCAGATGGATCACTATCACAATGCTGGAGATTATGTGATTGTATAAAACACTGGTAATGACTGCTGCCTCACCCTGAGTACTGTCTGCAATTATAGCAGCAACTACTGCAGAAGCATATCGGCATTCCAGAGAAGGGCTACCAAGATGTCACAGTGTTTTCATCCAAGAATATACGAGGACAAACTGAAGTACCTGTCAATATGCAATTACTGCATGAAATGATACAACGGTGGTTGTAGGAAAATGAGAAAAACTTTATTGTACCTCAACGGCATGAAAAAGGTGTATGGGTGATACCTCTTCCAGTTTAGATTGATGAAGAAAATGAAGGGTCCTGATAAGAATTGGGTGGGGGAGAATAAGATTAAAAGTATGAAAGTTTTTATTCACAGAAAGTGAGGTGACGCATGGAACGGTCTGCAACAAGAGGTAGTAGAATGCTATTGAGCACAGTGGGTAATTGTAAACATGCCTGGTACAGTCACAAAGTAACACTGATGTTGTATTTCATGATGAACAATCACTGACCTGTGATCGGGTTGTAGGCCACATGCAGGTGTAAGACTTATGTGCAGAAAGTATTGGGTGGTCTGACTTATCAGCTGGGCATGCAGTTCCTATGTTTCTATATTTCTATGTTGCAGTGAATGTATGTTGCTCTACAAAATGTCACCAGTCCATCAAAATTCTTGACACAGACTATGTGACCAATCCACTCTCTTGCAGAGTGTGTGATTGGGTAAGTCACTTAAATTCTTGCCCTGTGTCTTTCTTGTCATGATTCTGTTTATCTACAGTGAAGGTTTTAAAACGTTCAGTGCTCATGTGTGACTCCAGTTGAGGGTTCAGGCATCCATAATTAAGCAAATAAGCAATAAGGTACAACCATGGGCTAAGTTAATCTTCCAGTTAATCACCACCTGTGGGGGGAATGTGGAACAAGGCACTGTAAAGTGCCATATTGCCAACAACGGGTGATGATTAACTTGAAGCGTAACATAACCTCTGTGACCACCTTATTGCTATTATTATAAATGAGTTCAGTTTCTCTTGCCATTTTTTAATGACACACAGTATTTATTTTACTTATTCTATACTCTTTGCATAAAATACTGTAGTCCTGATGCCAATTTCCTGATACCAACTGTACACATTTTTGAGCACTGGGACACTGCACTGTGCCAGTCAGGGAATGCTTCCCCCTTCCCACAACAGGCACTGTGACATGAAGTCATGCTCACACTCAAAGTGACTCACTAGAAAGTGTTGTGTGCCAATTTCCTGATATCAGCTGTACACATTTTGAGCACTGGGACACTGCACGGTGCCAGTCAGGGAATGCCCCCCCACAACAGGCACTGTGACATGAAGTCATGCTTACACTCAAAGTGACTCCCTAGAAAGTACCATGCCAACTCCCTGATATGAACTGTGCTCATTTTTGGAACAATCTGAAGCACTTACCTAGGCAGTTTGGTGATGAACACATCCATAAGTCTCCAGACAGGGAATGTAATGTAGGATACAAACACCAATCAAAGCAGCTGCAGTACCAGTGGTACTCATAAAACATCACAGTAGTGAGTCAGACCTGAAACAAATGGAAGCACAGTGGCAGTAGCAGAAATCAGACAAGCATAGATTTACATTATGTACTTCTTAAACAGCAATTGTAGGTATCAAAAACAACCAGGGACCTTATTTATCTTTGCTTAATATACAGTCCATCTCAGCACAACTTGTAGCTTCTACAGTTAACAGCAGTCCACTACCACTGTACTTCCTTCAAATCCCACACCACAAACTTAACTCAAAAATGTAACATGCCTGCCTCAGAGATGTCCTTTATAAACACTAAATAGAAAACTTAAACCATTTGCAATGTTTATTTAAAAAATGAAAATAAAGAGTATGTTATTACATGGGCAGTTGGAATGGACACACCATGAAGTCACATCCCTTGGTCAGTAAGAAACTACCAATGCTGTAGCAGTGGCAAGTTAGCATCAACAACGGTCATAAAACGCAGTGTCCCAGTGTTCTAACATATGGGTGGTTGGTATCAGGGAGGAATAACGTTAATGCTCAGGGGTTCAGTTGTGTGTGCTGTGGGTGTGCACTCAATAATGTCTACAGAACCTGTTACTTTGTGGGTGTGGAGCATTCCTTGGCTGAAACCATGCACGGTTCCATACAGTGATGAAAAAATATCTATCTGTGTAGTATAATTGTTGTATAACAGTCACTCACAGCATTACCATATTCATAAGTGAATGGATATTGTAATGAACTCTCATTTCCCTCACAATCCTTTCTTTCTGAACTGCAGCACTTGAATTCATCAACGCAACAGGGTCACAACCCAAAGCTGAGGTGGAGCCACCAAAGGAGGCAACTCAAAACACATGGTGCAAAAATTGTGTTGTGAAAATCCAGAAGGTGCTAGACTGTCTTGCAGTGAAGGAGGAATCACATCAGCCCAATCCTGTTGAGACCGAGGGAAGTGCCAGCATGCTAGGGACATGTACAAATGCTGATGGTGCCAATCAGCAAGCTCGTCCACTGGATACAAGTCATCTGAAGTGGGGTGGAAATAAGTGGAGGGACAAGAAAATAATACATTTGACACAATGGGTCAGTTCTCTGGAGACTCACATTGTTGAAGTCAAGGGGAATCAACAAAAATTATGAAAATGTTAAGGAGGCTAAGGAAGATGGTTGCAGTGCTTGGAGTTTGCGGGTGAACTGAGAGCAACAGTTTACAGCAACAAACGTTAAATGTCTGGTGAGGTGACAGTACTGCTGTGGCACTGACGTGTAAAAAGTTTAAAAATTGTGGTGTTGGTAAATTGGTGTTGTTCGCTGTTCTCATTATTTTTTCTCTTTTTTTTAACCAGGACTATAGTTACTGAGGTATTTTTTTGTAATTGATGGCAAATATAATTATATGTTACTGAGTGTTCGTTGTGGGTTTTCTAAACTTGTATTTTGTTCTGTTTTCATTTTCCAAAATATATAAATATGTGTTTTCACTGTAGTCATCCTATTTTGGGCTGGGGTACTGGTTACTGGCACAATTTATGTCAAGCTTTAGATAAGCTGACGTTAATTGGTGGCATGCTTGCTGAAGTGCCACACACAGTCATTTTCTTGTATAAATCCCCCCCCCCATCCAAACAACCACTCAATTCCTATAAAACACATTCTACATATTGGGGAGTAAAAGTAGGAATACTAGTACAACACTTACCTGTTTGACTGGCTGACACTGAGAAGAAAAGATCAAGGGTATTAAATAGAAAGGTATCCCCCCAAAATATCTTATCTGGTCAGTTGTGATGGATGCATCATGAAAAAAAACAGGCAAATGCGGCATCAGATGGGATCCTGGCAGCAGCAACAGCAGCAGTGTCAGTTTGTGGAAGCCCTGGAAAGGAAATAGGTGTATACCATGATGACGATGACTGAAGGTCAGTGACTGGTCGGAATGGTGACTGAATTACAGCACCAACACGGTGCAGTGATTGGTGGTTCCCCCCATCCCCAAGGTGTGCTCCCCGGAGTTAGAATCCTTAAGTGGGGGGAATGGGGGGCACAGTCCCCTGCAAGAAACTTAGAAATCCACTGTCGGTGCCCATGTGGGGTCAGCGCCATCCAAGCAGTCACCATCCTGCAGTCACCATTCTCACATAGAACTGAAACAGGTCATGAGATAGTTATAGAAACAAATGATGTTTGGCCAGCAAACACAGTGACATGTTATATCAGGCTTTCAGAACAGTTTCTTATATTCTGTACTATCTTTGATTGAAAACAGTGACTGCCTACTCCACTCACTATCCTAACTAATCCTACAACCTCCACCTTGTGTGTGTCCCCCGACTTCCCACACAAACACTCGCTACCTACCCATTAAACACACTCTACATCTTGAAGAGTAAAAATAGGAATACCAGTACAATATTTACCTGTTTGACTGGCTGACATTGAGAGAAGAAGATCGAGATGAGTATTTGAAAGGCTGTAGCCTGAGGTTCAATTGGGGGGGTTAGCTCCTCCCCATCTCCTATTTAAACCTTCAGGCTATGCCTGCTCTGCTTAGAGCAAGTCACACTCACTGCACTCACTCCATGCTGCATGCTGGGGATGGCTCCTTTTCCTCTCTGTTTTGTGCCCCCCCCCATTTTCCCCATGCCTTCCTCTGCTGGCATTTCTGCCTTCTCGCTTGTTTTCTTCCCCCTTTTTTCCTGTGTTTTCCCTCCTTCTGTCCTCTGCCTTCTTGTTTGTTTCCCTGCCCTCCCCTCCATTTGCTTTCTGATTCTTTTCTTGGGGTTCTCCACCTATCCTCCAGCACAGCATCATCGCTCGATTCATGTTCCACTTTCTGCTTGTTTCTTCAGCTCCCTCTGTGGCACTCCTCTCAAAATGATGTCCTGCACTGCTCATCCACGTGGCTCATTGCAACTACTACTGCTCCCTCGGTCCTCTCCTCAAGGCTTCTTCCAGACCGTGGTGTTTTTGGGCTCAGGCACCCCTACAATTATGGCCAGTGAGCCACCTCCATGCTCTTTTGCCTCTCCCCTTTGCAGCTAGTTGGGTGGCAGGACTCCTACAACCTCCTCGGTGCTTTCACCAGCTGACTGTGCAGCCATGCTGCTCGTTGCTGCCTCCAGAGTAACTCATACCAAAGCTGCTCTGCTTCCCTGCCTGTCAACACTATTCAGCCTCATTTATTGCAACTGATTTGTACTTTTTCACAACTGGAGAATGGCATAGCCTGGCACACACTATATCCTTGGTATGATACTTCCTATCTTTATTACAGATGTAGTCTTCCCTGATACTTTTACTAGTCACCACCTCTAAACCTGCAAGCCTGCCACTCTGTGAGTCACCATCATTTCTCATATGTAGCATGCCCTTCAGGTCACGTTCAGTGCTTCGATGTGGTAAAGTCACACTGGTACTGTTCTCCTCAGTATTTCTCCTCAGCCTGTTGATTCCATGGATTCACAGTGCACCTCCTCAGTGACCATCTAACTCCTCTATGCATCAAGATCTACAGTTGTGTGCTACAGTTTGGGATATTCTACTTTATACCTATGGCTCTCAACTTGCCCTTCAACAGACAGGACATCTCCTTTCTGTCCCAGGCATTTAACCTTGCAGTTCTAGATATAGACATCCTTTGTAAGAACTGACCAGTACACTGCTTCCTTGGATTCCGTTTCTGCAACCTTCCTCCTCATCCAGACATCCTTACTGCCGGTCAGCCAGTAGATGTGGTGGCTGGCTCAACTCCTCTCCTTACTCATCAGGCAGACCTATGTGGAGGTTCTGCCTGTTCATCAGGCATAGTTCCAAATACTCAGTCCTGCTGATTACTCCTTCCTCTGGCTGACCTATATGGAGGTCCAGCCACTCCTGCTAGCCTACGTGGAGGCCTAGTGTGACTCTATCTCACTATTCTTCCACAGGCAAACCCATGTGGAGGTCTTGCCGGTTCAGCTGGCCTACCTGGTGGCCTCCTTGACTCAATCTCATTTCTCTTACCTCAGCTGACCTATGTGGAGGTCTAGCCAGTTCTGCTAGCCTATGTGGAGGTCTGGCTTGACTCCCTCTCTTCTGCATTACCCTGGCAGACCTCTGTTGAGGTCTGTCTTCTCCCTAGCTCATGTGAGGGCCTAGATCACTACTTATTTTTGCTGCTGTTCTTGGCGGACTCTCATGGCTTGCTTGATCACCTGAGCTTTAATTATAGCAAGCTGGGTACTGATTAGGATCTCTGTTCATCTGAGCATACCCTACTATATAATTCCATCATGCTTCTGCAGTATCCTGCCATCCTCGTATCTCCTTCCACTTCTGCCCAAGCCTGGACATCTGTGAGTGAACCTCTATTCTTGGGCAGCTGGATGATTGTCTTCTCTACAGCCTCGTGGTTAGATTACACCACTGGATTTATAGCTCCATACGAGCTTCCATCTTCCTGCTGTTTCGCTCCCAGCTTGGATTACCCATCATTCCCTGACCATTCATCGCTGGCTGGATCTCCTCTGCCAGCCTGTTCTCTTCAGCATTGTCTACCTGCTCATCACCTTGATCATCTGTATTTGGACTGTATCAAAACCTTTCTGACTTGCATCGTCAAGGATGTCCTTGCTTGCTTAGCTGTGGATCTTAAATCTGCTTCCACTGACAACATCAGGACATCATACTCAGTTCCACGTGATGCTTCTCACCATGCATCTCACTTCAGCTTGTTTTTGGGACTTCTGCTGCTGCCTTATCCTGTCTGGGACATTCTAGTCTTGCTCTATTCCATCGTGCCATTCCTGATCTCATAGGTTCCAGCCTTGGACATAACCTACTCCAGTGATATGTGGGGTTACCGTATCTGGGCGAATTATCAATTCATTTGATTCCATCTCCTCTTCACTGCATTCTTCTGCTGTGCCTTGATCATCACGGACTCAACATTTTACTGGACCTTGTCGCATACATGTGATATGTCCAACTTGCTTAAGAGGGAGATTTGGGTCAAATTAGGAAGGAGACTGGCCTGCAAACTTGCTTAAGAGGGAGATTTGGGTCAAAGTAGCGGGAGATTGGCCTACTAGTAGGGAGATGCCGTAACGTCATGAGTTTGTCCCGAAATGGCATCAAAAAAATAAGAAAAAAGTCATTACAAAAATGTAACGTATTTCATTTTGTCAAGAATAAGCACTAAAAAGAATAAACAACTACTTATATAATGTTATCAGAAACATTGTTCATCACTGATTTAATTTTCATGTGTCTTTATCTGCCCAAAAAACATGGATATTTTGGACAGAATTTTACTTAAGCAGGAGATTTTGTTTCCCAGGAGGGAGGGAGTTCAGTCAAAGAAAACAGGAGTCTCCTGCATAAAGAGGGAGATATCACATGTATGTTGTCATTCCAAACATCATAAAGTCTGCAATTGCAGCTTCACCCATCTGGCCCTGGCTCATGCTCAAATGTACATATATACCACCCTGTACAGGGCTATATTGCACAGCTAAACAGGAGGTTTCCTCTACTTATCTGCTTACTCTACATAAACCTGCTTCACCCCACAAGGGTGCATAGAGGTTTCTATCTGCCTTGCCCGCAAAGGGCAGGCTTCTGCTTGACTTACTCCTACTTGCCCTCAACAGGCTTATATGTTTACACAAACCTGCTTCACCCCGCAAAGGGGGCATGGAGGTTTCTATCCACCTCCCCCGCAAAGGACTGGCTTCTGCTCGACTTACTCCTGCTTGACCTCAACGGGTTTATATATTTACCGACAGAAACCTGCTTCTCCCTGCAAGGGACATGGAGGTTTCTATCTGCCTCACCCACAAATGACTTAGCTTCTTGCCAACTCACCATCATCGGGCCTATGTTGCCTATTTTACACATTCCTGCTTTGCCACACATGAGGCCTGGAGGTTTCTATATGCTCTGCCCTCTTACGGCCTGGCAGCCTACACTTTGCTTACTTGCTTCACCACAGAGGACTAGTGCTTTACTGTAATTTGCAAATCAGGGCACAAGGACCAACATTCTCCTCTATTCTGCCTCACAAGGAAATTAACTGTTTGCTTATAGTTTTCCCTCCATTTGGAAAGGAATTCTTCACATTCTGGATTGCTCTTCAACCAGTTATACACTCACCCTTCTAAGATGTGATTCTTCTCATAACTGTTCATTGAGTTTGCCTTGTCTGAAACTTCTCACCTTGTACACCTATGGCTATACTGGACTGGGATTTCACTGACAGGATATGCTACTGTCTTCTTGCTGGACATGTAACATTACCACCTCAAATCCAGGACTGCTTGCTTGCAATTGAACTCAAGATCTTCAGTCAACCTCAGGATCCAAATTAGACAACAACTTAATATTGGTTAAATTAGGATTACCTTCCTTTAGTATGCCCAGAGGACGGGCAGGTCAGTAGCCATGGGTCCTCTGAAGTTTCCCACTAAGGGAGGGGGGGTTCCTCTCTTGCGTGCTATTGGCCACACTCTCCAGAGTTGGAGGAGATAATTGTACTGGTTATCACATTTCTTTTTGGGCCTTCAATCCTACTCAACTAAGCATTCTGCCAAAGGTGGGATACAAAGAAAGGACAAAACATCAAGTTCTAACAGTTGCTATATCTCATCTGTTCAAATGTATCTAAGAACCAATCATATCTAATCCAGTTCCTATGTACTACAACCACTGATCTATGGTCATATCCAATGCTGACATATTTAAGCACTAACCATATCATTCAGCTGCTACATACTGCAAGCACTGTCCTACGTACTGTTCTAGCTCCAATGTATGAGAGCATGAACTATATCATTCAGCTCTACTGTACATATCACAAGCACTGAGCTATGTACCACACACAGAATAAATAGGAAGATTTCCCTATATACCTTACCTGGTGAGTTTAGATGGGCACAATGTGAAGCAGCAGGGATGGCGGTGTGGGGTTGGTCAGACTCATGATCCAGGTATTGACCAAAGTGACAGCAGCAGCAGTGGCAGCACATGACAGTGCTGAAAGGAGAATACATCAGAGTGAGCTAGGTACCATCCAGAAATAACAGTAAGTTTGCTTTTCAAGAGACAGCAATGTCATCATAAAGCTTCATGCATGTTGCTAGAAATGTAGGACTGGTTAACAGCAGTTAAAACAGTATGTACAGTGGTAATCACAGAAAAGTTGACTACCTAGTGGTAGATTGAGGTACCACTGTGTTGCCACTTAAGGAAATTTGCACAAAGTGTAATGTGAGCCCGCCTCATTCTACCACATAGGTACCTCAATCTACCACTAGGTAGTCAACTTTTCTGTGACTACCACTGTAAGTGCTAGTAACATGTCTCCTACAGATTGTTACGGACTACAATGCATACCAAAATAAAGTACCCTATTAGCACCACCACAGTCCCTCCCCATGTGCAACTGTCAGCACACACACTCACCACACAATGCACAAACAATGCTATTTTGTTTAGGATAGCATTTAACATGAGTAACAGTAATGCAGTAGTCTTTAACATTCAAAACAGGGTACTCAATAAAATAATCACTCAAGTACTACATAACATGATGTGACAATAATGAACTTTAAGAGCTCTACCAACCTGTGGTATGGTTGCTGATTCAGAATCAGCAGTTGTATCCAGATTCAGCAGCTTTCCTGGGCCATCATTCTTTCTCATTATGTTTTTTCTTTATTACGGCACAAATATCATCAATAAATTCAACACAGGTGGTACATTTGCTGAATGTGTCACTTGAAGCAGAGTCATGTATCAGGATACAATTTGCTGTTTCTGCTGTTCTCTGCAGTGTCATAACCCACAGTTTGCTTGCAGAGGTGAGGTGATGGGTTCAGTAAATTGGTCATCATCTTTAGTATTCTGTGGGGCATGGTACTGACTTTGGCTACATCGGCTGTTATTGTTTGGTGCAGCAGGATCAACTGGGTATAGGATGGTTTCTTCTTCTTCAGGAGATGGCTGGGGTGGCATCATCGGCAAAATTAATGCAGAATACAACTTAATATGGCTGTTGTGATGTGGGATGGCTTGATCTGCAATGGTTTTGATTTGGTGACTGTCTTAGTAGCAGCTGTAGCAGCATTTATTGGTGAACGGTGGTTACTCTGTTTGTTTTACTGTAGTATGCATGTGTAGCAGTGACAGTGTGGCCTACATATTTAGTGTTAGTCCTGTTTTTTAGATATGACAGTCCCGTGGAACTTGAATCTGGTCCAGGAAATTATAACTAGGACTTTAGGGTAGATGAAAGGTTGATTACATGGGTTGCTAACTGTCTGAGTGGCAGAGCACAGAGGGTGGTTAAAGGGGAGAGTTCTCCAGTACAAGGGAGGTCACAAGCGGGGTTCCACAGGGATCAGTGTTAGGACCAGTGCTGTTTTAACATCTTTATCTTCAACAAAGTGTAAGGCATTCAGGTGGAAAATGTGCATGTTTGCAGACAACACCAAGATATGTGGGAGAGTGGACACCCAGGCCAGGAGGGCATCAGGGAACTGAGGGTGGGCATGGCCAGACTGGAGAGATGCTTGGAGATATGGCAGCTTGAGTTTAATACTAAGAAATGCATGGTGATGCACATGAGTCAAAGAACCCAAGAACAGAGTATTACATAGGAAAGTACATAGCAAAGGTTCAGATCACAACATTGAAGGAAGAAAAGGATCTCTGAGGGTCATCATTATGAGTGACTTGAAACACTCAATTCAATGTAAAATGGCAGTTACAATGGCAAATAGGATGCTGGGATTTATTGCAAGGGGTTTCAGCAGTAGAAAGAGTGATGTTATTCTGCCACTGTACAGGTCTTTGATAAGACCACATTTAGAATACAGAGTAAGATATTGACATCCTCACCTGAAGGAGGACATGCAATTGCTGGAGAGAGTTCAGAGGAGAGTGAGTGACTAGAATGATAGAGGGACAGCAGAATAGGTCATACGAGGAGAGGTTAAGGAACCTGGGGATGTACACACTGGAAGAGAGGAGACAGATGGGGGAAATGACAGAGACATGTAAATACTTGAAAGGAATAATCAGGATAGAAAATGAGGGCATATTCAACAGAAGGACCAACACCACCACTAGAGGGCACAACCTTAAAATGGTGGGGCAAAGATTCAAGAGGGACGTGAGGAAGCACTTCTTTACAGAGAGAGTGGTGACATCATGGAATGAGCTGCCAATGGAGGTGGTATAGACAAAGTCACTGGGTGCCTTCACAGGGACATGGGATAAGCACAAAGACATGTCATGTGGAAGTGCCAGGGAAAGAACAAATATCAGAGTGGGAGAGGGGGTGTCGACATCAAAGGTGTAAACTTGGGGCAGAACTTAATCATTAGTATCTCCAGCAGACACACTAGATGAAGAGGTCTCCTTCTGCTGTTTATTTTCTTATGTTCTTATAACTATTTGGGAATGTACTGTTGACTTTGTTTTCAAGAGGAATAGATATAAAATGAACATCACTAGTATGCAGCTAAGGATTACAACTTCTGACACTGTTCAAAGCATTGTTTCAGATAATTATATTTGTTAAGTGGTTTGGTTGAGACATAACATGCACATGAACATTGTAAAACTTGCAAAGGTGCTGAAGGTGCCACAGTTTACCAAACATTATCAGTACTTATAAAGAAGCAGTAACAGTCGGACAAGCTAACATGTGTTTGTTAAATTGTTTTGATACAGTAGTAGCCACAGACAATGCCAGCTATTTCCCAACATTTCTGTGATATTTCTAGAGAAATCTCCTGCTTTCTGCATTTCCACAGTAGGGGCAGCAGATTGACACTCTTTAGAAATTTCGCAAAATATCTGGAAATAGCTGGCAATGTCTGTGGCTACTACTGTATTTATATTTTCTTTGGGGCGGGGTGTAGAGGGCCTGGAATATCTCCAACTTGGACATTAACAGGTGGCTGTGTGCTTCACACGTCAAGTGGCATACAACACATCATGATATGCATCATAATCCATAACTAATGGACAAGACAACATGTGTCCATTCAAATGTTTTTGAGGTGGAGGGGGAGGACCATGAATGTCGGCCAACTTGGGCAGTAACAAAAACCATTACAATCTTATGCAGTTTACATATTCATTTCTCTAATACACATGAATCATCAGTATAATACTATGACATGTGTGATGGGTGATGAGTACCTTAGTGCACATCCATGTTTTTGAAATGCATGATTAGGAAAACTCAACCCCCTCAGACGTGTCTTCCTCCTCAGATGGAAGAACCACACTGTCTTCTTTAGCTTCAGTTTCTGTCTTGACATCACTTTCTTCACCAGTGTAATATCTTGAAACTGATGACAGTTTATACTGCGATGGGAGGAAATGAGAATTCATTTTTATAAATGTCAGGTACTCTATGTTTTTGTAAGACAGGCACTGAAAACCCTCTCTGAGCTGACACTTGTACAGGGACAAGTCAGATACTCAACAGCCAGAGATGCCATGGTAGGCCACACTTCTGGCTTGCTTTGCCAGTATAACAGTGGCTCTTCATCAATGTTCAACGGCTGTAGGTCATCCAAGTAGGACTGCACCATATGGCTGGCTGACAACTGCAGTTGTCTTTTACCATGATTTGGCTGCTGTACAGAAACACCAATCTGCTGCAGCATGGACTACAGAGGGTTTATTGAACTGCTTGATGAGAAGGAGGAGGCCACTATAACAGGCACATTAAGTGTGGATGAGAACAATGAGGGAATTGTGGCACTACCCTTCCACTGTCAGGTTTGTCCAAGGGATGGGATCCAAATGGTGACCGTTTCTCAGCATGGTCCCTTGCCATGCAATTTTCTACCTTCCCTTGAAGGATAAGGAAATGCGAATAACCTCAGTCTTCTCACCTGGAAGTAGAGCAGTAGTGCCATGTTTGTACCTTGGATCCAGCAAAGTGGAAAGGATATATGAATCTGATGTGTTGATGTAAATCACTCTTGGGTCATTGTCAAACAACAGCAGAATCCTGTTAGCCAGTCCTACGCCTATTGAGTCAGCTACAACTTGAAACTACTTCCTGATGTTTACCAGTGTCTGACACAGTATTCTCATCAGTGGTATTACCTGGCTCAGGCATATGTTGCCAGAGCTGACCACTTGTGTGGCATTTTCAAAAGGACAGAGTATTTGAATTACACTGTCCATCAACATCCACTGAACTGGACTGAATCATTTGGCTGCCTGTGTGTCTAGGTCATGCAGTTGCATGACATAATCATTTATCAATTTATACTGCTCTAATAGTCACTTGAGCATGTACAGTGTTGAATTCCAACATGTGACAACATCCAGTTTTAGTCGATGTTGCAGCACTCCATTTGCCTTCTGAAGAGTGGTCAGCTCTGGCCTTGCAAGTGTGGAGCAAGAAAAATGGTTGCAAATTTGATGGCTCACATTCAGCTTACTGGTTACTGACTCATGCTCCAGAAATGCCTTAACAATCAAATTTAGTACATGGGAAAAGCATGGGACATGAAAACATGAACCATTGTAGATTGCTTTCACAGTATTACAAGCATTATCAGTAGCAATAAAGTCCACAGAAAAACAATGCAGCTTAAACCACCTTGTGATGGGCTCAGTAATTTGTTCCAATATCCTTTCAGCTGTATGAGAGCCATGCATTCTCCACATACCTAGGGTTGCATGCTGATGAGGACTAATAGTACTACTTCTGCTTGACAGTGGGCAACCTGAAGATGTACATAACTGAAAGGCAGAAACACCGGGTAAATTTACCCAGTGTTCAGTAATCCATATAAAATTTATCCCGGAGGGTGGCCAATTGTTCATATATCAGTGGTAGGTGATTTGTGGGTACCGCTGAGTGGGACACTGTGTGGAAATGATGCAGGAAAAGTCACTATTAAGAGCAGGGACAGCCTTTGTGGGAAAGTATGTGTGGCTGTGAACTTTATATTTTGGTGCCACATTTTCCATCAAGTGAAGAAAGCCAGGTTTCTCCACAAGAGTAGCGCAGCAGGTCTGTGGCAAGCATATGAGCAATGGCTGTATTCAGCTCTTTTGCAACTGGGTGGTCATGGTGGTACTCAGTGTGCTTTGTTAGGGCCAATCTAATATCTGGCTGCTTCAGCTTTTGTGTGACTAGTGGGAAGGTGGATGTACTGCATTTATAAGATTGCATACTGATTAGACTGTCCTGGGTGGCAGGATGGCCATGATGCCTACTCATACCCCTCAAGTGTCCTTCATTATAAGGGACATCCCTCATTTTCCCCCTTAAAATGGCTCTGTCCCTCATCCGTCCCTCGTGGAAAAATACTGCCCACACAGAGAATGTGCTGTAAATTCAGACTTTAAAGCAGAGACTCTTAATATTTTAAAATACTAAATCCAAAATAAACTTTCCACAAGTAAACACTAGGGTTTTCACAGTGTTCTGAGCTCGTATCTCCATGTTTAAGGATGTGTACCTCATTATGAGGGTCTGTGTCTCTCATAGTCCCTCATTTTGAGTGACCAAAAATTTCCATGTCCCTCATTTCACTGACAAAATGTTGAGAGGTATGTGCCTACTTTCAACAGAGGCAGAAGAGGCCTGAAGTTCACACTGAGTAGTGCTACCACTAGTATCTGTAGAATAAATAATGGTTGAACTGAGTACAGGGTCAAATGTGAAAACTAGTGGTGCTTCATATTGGTCATCACAAGCAGATTCTGATGTTGGCATTACTGCCATTCACTTCTACTGTGATCAACGAATAGGATGTTTCGTTTGCATATGGCTACGCATTCCAGTGGTTCCATAATTTGATCCTGGCTTGCCACAACTGATTTTGGATTTACATATGGCTGTGCTATCATCACTCTCACTCACAGAAAAACAATCCCACAACAGTGACTTGCCGCCACACACACATATCAGATTTTACATTCTGCAGGAGCAGGGGATGAGGCTGGGAGGTTTTGGGTGCCCAACACTATTGCCTGCTGTTGCTTTTCCTTCTGCTTCTCTGTAACATGTAGTGTTACCCAGCTTCTAACATCCACTTGCTCTGTATGCTGCAATGGTTCAGCAGACGTTCCTTTGCCTTTCCTGTCTTTACCAATCACTACATTTTTTTCAGTTGTTTTGTGGAAGGTTTCCAAATAGGGTCAGTTACTGAATTAACATCTCCCCGCATCAGTAATAATTGACATGAGCATTTTGTGCACTATTTCGGATATTTCCACCATGTCATCTTCATCTCCACCATGCACATAATCCTCTACATTATCCCAAGAAGGTTGGCCAGGCTCATGCACAGGAATTTCTTCCTCCTCTGCCTCTCTTTCCACCACTTGCTCAAGCTCCCTTCCCTCAGCAAGGAAACTCAATGATTGGGGACTACTCCTAACATCAGGCCTAATAGTGTTATAACCCACTGCCGGTGTATGAATCCCCCTATTAGCTCCTGAGAAAATTCCTCAGAATCATCATGTGGCTGTTCCTCCTCCTCCTCCTGAGACTCCTGTTGGTGGCACAGGAGTGCTGCAACATCCACAGCAGTTTTTCTTGCTGATCTTGTATGGGATATGGCCACAGCTGCTAAGCGTTGACCACAATGCCTACTCAATCTTAAAAAACTACTAGCTGCAATGTCAACTCCTGCTGCTGAAGTTGGCATATCATGGCCAACTCCTGTAGTTGCACTACCAGTAACTATGCTGCTGCTAAGACCTGTAACACACTCTCCTATACTGTACCTTGTGCACCTCCAGTAGAGACAGTTTTACATTCTGAAACAGAAACTATTTTCTTCCCAGACACTGCAGCACACTTTGACATTCCAGAAGACATATTCTGCTGCTTTTAATTACCCCATAACAAAAAATACAAAGTAACACAATGAGAAAGTAATATGTGAAAAACTATATATGAATCAATATAATTACTGCACTAATTCCTCTCAACAGAACTTCACAGATTGCTTCAGTAATCTCAGTCACTCTCTCAAGAAAAATAGCAGTTCAACAAACAACAAACGGAATTTTCTGTCAGAAATCTCACAGAAAAAATGACAAACTGTGAGAACCACAGTTTCTCAGAAGTATCACTAAACAAAGCTTAGAAAAACTGATTATCTCAGCAGGAAAAGTAAAGCAAAATTATTATATCATCAGGAAAAGTACAAGTATGGAACTTTTGCCAACACAAATGATTTTTTAAGTGTAAACACTCAAAATAGGTTCATCAGACTGCAGAGAGTGCTTTCCTCATCAGAAATCACTTCAGAAGTGAAACGTGGGGAAAGACACTCACATTCTGAAGCCCTATGCACACCATGTAATCACTGAAGAGCTGCAATCAATCAAAATATAGTTAGTAATAATTGCAATGCATTTAGAGATTTCTGTGGATTTTCCATGCATAACTGCTGAAATTTCACAGTGTTGCTGAACTTAAACAATATAGTATTTTGCATTACTGGAGATTATGTGGAATTTATTGAACACTGCAAATAAATCAACTCTAGCCATGTGAATGCAGACTTGAAAATTATGTGACTTGAGAAAACTGCGGGTTAATGAGAACTAATGGTGGAATTGCTGTTCTAAACTTTGAAATTTGATGAACAATGCCATGAAAACAAAAACATGCAACTCAGCAGGTACTGCTGAATTAAAAATAAGAATTCCGCAATATAGCAAGGACAGGAGGAAAAACAAAAAATATGTATATAAAAAAACAACTTCAATGTTAATTTCTGTCACCACAACTAAGTGGGTCTACCCTTTTTGGGTGCTTACATTCAGTTTTGTACCTTAAGATATATACTATAAAATCTGCAGAATCAAATATGGCAATACATTGATGTCAGAAAAAGAAATACACAGTAATGCCTTGAAAAATGTAGAAAATTACACTACACTGCGGAAAAATTCATAGGGTAATTTATTTCCATATCTAATTACAAAAAATGTGCACTTTGTTACTAAATGATGCAATATGAGGTCAAAATCTGCAGATAATTGGTTGAAGTTTGGAATTTCACCCAAGGTGAAAGAACAAAAAATTCCATGGAAGTTTTGCGCTTTCGTGGAAGTTCCGCACAGGTGGCATTCGTAACTTTTGCCCATCTCTAAATGTTGGGGTAAAAATATTGAACATTACTAGTTATGAGCTTGCATTGAATTACTGCAACTGGCTCATAACTGTTGTTTCTTATATTTTTACCCCAAAATTTCAAACATAGCCTGTTTATGACACATCCTCATGAACAACCATGGAGAAAATATTGAACTTCTGCCCGAAAGGTGATTTTGCACAGCAACTGCAAGATCACCTTTTGGGGTGTGAAAACACATTTTGACCAGGATTTGAAAAATGACAGCTAGCACATTCATGAGGTGCTGTGAAAAATGGCTATGTTGAAAATGTGGGGTAAAAATATTGAAAATGACCAAACGTATGAGCCTGCATTTTTAATTTTACCATAGGCTCATAATTTTGTTTTGTTTTTCAAATATTTTACCCCCAGATTTTCAGTATAGCTTTCTTATGATACCAGCTCATGAACAGGGGCAGAGAAAATGTTCAACTCCTGCCTAGAAGGTGATTTCATGCTGTAACCATGAAATCACCTTTCTAGACAGATTTTCCAACATTTACTGCCAGTTTTCATGAAGTGTGGTCCTAAAAATGTATGTTGACAATTTGGGGCAAAAATATTCAAAAATGACCAAGTTATGCCAGCCACTAAGGTCAAAACCTCATTGAAATACATTGGATCACATACTTGATTCAGTTCACAGTCCAACAATGAAGAATGAAGACATGTATATGGTCATCCAGAAATTATTACAGCATTGGATCCCTGGTGGGTAAGTAAAAGCTTGGGGGGGGGGGTGCTGAATGGGTGGATCAGTTGGGGGAACAGTAATGGAAGCAACAGACATGGATAGATAGTTTTCTATTTTACAGGGTTTAAAAAAACTAAGAGGGATGGTCTCCTTTATTTCAGGTGGTGACAGTAGGGGATGGGGCACCCACAGTGTCAGTGTTATGGTTGGCGACACTGGGGGTGGGCTCCCTGGTACTGCATAAGTAAAACAGACAATGTGGGGGTAGCAGCCAGCACAGGGATTGGGCACCCTGTGCCTAAATATTAACCCTTAGGCTGCTGACAGAATTAGAACACATAGTAATTCTGAACTGATATATTAGTCCATGGTACATCAAGGGTTAACATGGATTGGGCTTGGGGGTGGCAGTTATGGTGGTGGCTGCAACTGACATTGTTGGATGGTGTTTTCTTTTGCAGGATGTATTTAAAACAAAAAAACTACAAGGGGACAGTTTTGTTTATTTCAGGTGGCAACACAGGGGGATTGGGTACCACTAGTGTCAGTGTGATGTTTGTGGGGGGGGATGGGGTGCTGAGTGGGAGGACGGGGTGAACATTAACAGTGGTGGCAGCAATAGACATTGATGGATGATGTGCTCTGTTACAGGATGTAATTCAACCCTGATGGGCGCTCCACTTTTGTAGTGACCACGGCTTGAACTGCCTACCAGCCATGCTGCCTCCTCCACCCACCCTGAAGCCTCCTTCCTCCCATTCTGCCTTGATGGGCACTCCACTTTCATAGCAGCCATAGCTTGAACTTCCTACAGGCTGTGCCACCTCCTCCACCTGCCCTGAAGCCTCCTTCCTCCCTGTAAGATTGCTGGCTCAACTGGGAGTGTTCCTTGGTCTCCAGTTGGTCACTGCATGGCCCTGCTCCTGCTCCATTGGTCTGTCCCTCACAGCTTCTGATTTGATTGGACCTCTGCTCGCTACTACGACTTCAGGTGCTTTTGTATAGCTGAAGTCATAGTTTTTGAGTGTGAGCTGCTTCTTCTGAATTTTTTTGAACTGGGGCACTGTTACTGTCTCTTATTTTACTCTGGGGATTTCGAGAAGGGCAATATATTTGAAGAAAACTGCTGTGAAAAATTAATGTTTATGAGGGCACTGTTTTATTCATAGCATTTTATTGTGTAATTTGTTTCTTTGTGCTGCTATTCCCAGGGTCTGTTTCTTACCCTTGAACTAAATACCTTTGCAGTATATTTTATTTTTGATTTCACTCACTATTAATTTACTTTTTTTTCATTCTCTATCTATCCTACTTCATTTCCCTAATCCCTCTCCCCGCTCCCAGCCACCAGTTGATCACTTTATTTTTCAGGTTAATTCCTGGGGTGCCTGAGTTAACTGCTGTCTGGTTGACAGCCCCCCCACCTCCCTCACTTACACCTCTTTCTTTTGCTTCTCTACTCCTCCCCATGCCCCCTGATTTAGCCCTTTGTCTGTGTTTTGAGTTAATTAACCCTTTTTCTAGCTAACGCACATCTCTGCTCTTCCCCTTCTATGTCTGCCCTGACAGGTGCTCCACATTCGTAGCAGCCATGGCTTGAAATGCCTACTGGCCACATCACCTCCTCCACCTGCCCCGAAGCCTCCTTCCTTCTGGTAAGACTGCTGGCTTGATCGGGAGTGTTCCTTGGCCTCCACTTGGCTGCTGCCTGGCCCTACTCCTGCTCCATTGGTCTGTGCCTCATGGCTTCTGATTTGATTGGATCTCTGCTCACAACTATGACTTTGGGTGCTTTTGTATAGCTGAAGTCATAGGTTTTGAGTGTGAGCTGCTTCTTCTGAATTTTTTGGCCCTCCCCCAGCCTTAATTAAATACAGATGAGCTCCTCCCTTATCCCCTAAACCCACACTTTTGGTTGCAAGGACTTTCTTCCAATTGGTTCTTATTTATATTCCAATCTTACCCACATCGTCCTTTATCCATGGTGCTACTATAGTGCCATGTGTTTGTTCCAGTGTTTCTGGAATATATGGCATAACCCCTACTTCCCTATACTAGCAGTCCCTCCTCCTTAACTTATCCCCTCTCTATAGTTTTTCACTTGTTAGCTACTACCCGAACTGTATAGTTTGATTCTTCCTTGCCCATACTCTCTCCTGTGTATACTTCTGTCCTGGGCATTGGAACAGGTAGATTTTCCTTGCTAGCATAGAAACATAGAATTTGACAGCAGATAAAGACTGTTTGGCCCACCCAGTCTGCCCATTTCCCTACCTAATGGATAAGCTGCAGATCCTAGTTAACCAACAGTCTACTTCCTCCTACTCCACACTAGAATTGACTTATGTCTGTTCCATGCATTCTTGAATTCTTCCACTATTTTTTGACTTCATGACCTTATCAGGAAGGCTGTTTCAGGCATCCACAATCCTCTCTGTAAAAAAATTCTTCCTCACATTACCTCTGAGCCTTTCCACACTCTGTCTTCAAATTGTGCCCCCTCGTTCTTGCACACCTCTTTTTTTGAAAGATGCTACCCACTGGACTTTGTTGAGGCCCTTGAGGTACTTGAAAGTTTCTATCATGTCCCCCTTCTCCCTCCTTTCTTCGATGGTACACATATTAAGCTCCTTTAGTCTGTCTTCATAACGTCTTCTGGTGCAGACCCTGTGCTATTTTGGTTGCCCTTCTCTGGACAGCCTCCATTCAGCGTATGTCCTTGAACTGAATGCAGTACTCCAAATGGGATCTCACCAGCTGTCTGTACAGAGGGATGACAACTTCCTGTTTTCTACTGGTGATTCCTCTCCCTATGCATCCCAGTATCCCCCACCCCTACTTACTGCCTTCTCACATTGCTTGCCCACCTTTAGGTCATCTGATATGACTACCCCCAGGTCCCTTTCCATTTTTGTTGTTGTTTGTATCTCACCCCCCATTGTGTACTCTTCCCCTGGGTTTTTGCTTCCCATGTGCATTACTTTGCACTTCTTTGTGTTGAATCTAAGCTGCCATACATTTGACCATTACTCCAACCTTGACAAGTCCCTTTCCACCCCCTCTTGTGAATCAACCCTGTTGCAAATCTTTGTGTCTTCTGCAAAGAGACATACTTCTCCTTCCAGTCCCTCTGCAAAGTCACTTATAAAGATGGTCCCAGTACTGAACCCTGCAGTACCCCACTAGTAACCCCCTTTTCTTCACAGTGGACTCCGTTTACTATTACCCTCTGTGTCCTGTTGTCCAGCCAATATTTCACCCAGGCTACCATCTTGGAACTCACTCCAAGGCTGGCTAACTTGCATATTAATCTTTTTTTGTGGAACTGTTTCAAATTCCTTGCTAAAGTCTAGGCAGGCCATGTCCACAGCCCCTCCTTGGTCTACTACTTTGGTCATCCAGTCAAAGAAATCTATTAGATTCATCTGACATGACCTTACTGCTGTGAATCCATGCTGCCTTGGATCCTGTGCCAAAGTGGCCTCTAGGTACTTAACAATTCTTTCCTTCAGAAGTGATTC
Organism: Neoceratodus forsteri; assembly: GCA_016271365.2. NCBI lineage: Eukaryota > Metazoa > Chordata > Ceratodontiformes > Ceratodontidae > Neoceratodus > Neoceratodus forsteri. Next base: position 267,135,426 of record JADMNL010000026.1, read on the forward strand.
CATCATTTTCCCTATCACTGAGGTCAAACTAACAGGTCTGTAGTTTCCTGCCTCTGCCCTGCTCCCACTTTTGTGAAGTGGAATAACATCTGCCCTCCTCCAGTCTTCAGGTACCACCTCATCCTCCCATGATTTATTAAGGAGGGTAGTCAGTGGTGTCTCTAGTGCTACCCTTAGTTCTTTTAGAATTCTGGGATGAATCCCATCAGGCCCCATTACTTTGTCCACCTCCAGTTTTAAGAGTTCTTTCAGAACTCTTTCTTCTGTGAATGGACTGGTATTGACCCCCCCATCCACAGTGTTTCTATTGTTTGGTTTAGGTACCTCCCCCTTTTCTTTTGTGAATACTGAGCAAAAATATTTGTTTAGCTAGCTCTCTCTCTTCTCCCTAATTTGAGAACTGTAACTCCCTCGGCCTTCTTTGGCCCAGTGGGTTGTGTTATCTGCCTCCTCTGCTCCTCATGGGGCTCATGACATCAGTCCTGCCAACATGGGTTGCATTTGGTTGCTAGTCTTACTGACCTGCCTCGCCATCCGTTGCATGGCTGACCAGTTTATTGCTATTTCTCCACGTTATCCCCTTCCAGACAGTTACCCCCCCGTGCCACACCTGGCTAGAATACTTATTCATGCTCTTATGCGTACCATGTATACCCAGGTCTGGGGCCGCACTCATGGGGTTTTGGCTATGTAAATGGTTACTTGTTCCCACTGCCCCCATTGTCCTTAGATGGATACCTATGGCCTCATTATTGACATATCTGTTTTCCTTCTATTAGCACGTGCAGGTGATATTGAGCTCAACTCTGGGCCCTCTTGCCCTACCCTGTCACATAACTCCATCATGGCTTCCCAACCTCCTCCCATAGGCTGCAATAATCCCGCTACTACTACCCAGCACCCTCCAACAGGCCTAAAGATAGCTCACATGACTATCCATAGCCTTCACCACAAAATGGCTGAATTGGAAGCCTGGGTGATTTAGAAGTCCCCTGACATTCTTTGCATCACTAAGTCATGGCTTAAGTGAGCCGTTAAACAGCATGAGGTGGCATTACCTAGCTTCAACTTTTTAGGAAGGACAGGCTAGAAAGAAGAGCTGGAGGGGTTCTTATATATACCCGATCTGGCCTGGATGCCATCGATCTGCATGAGTTAGGCACTGGATCCCTGGATGCTTGAATCCTTATTCTTATTCTTGACTCTTGGCACAGTCAAGAAGTTAATCACTGGGTGTGTCGATCTACCCCCTAACAAGGCTGATGTTGGACTTCTCCCATTCCTTACCTCCCTTGCTAATCTCCCTTGCAATGACCTAGTAGTATGCAAGGACTTCAGTAATGATTGGCTTAACCTTGCTGTTGGCAAAGTACATACTGTAATAGCTGATCTAAACCTAACACAACTCATTCAGGATCCTATATGTCTCCAACAATAAGACTGGAAAACATACAGTGGTAGTTATCGAAAGGTTTCCTACCTCAAAGTACCTTGAGGTACCACCAAGGTACCACTGAGATAATTTGCATTGAATGTAATGTGATCCTGCCTCATTCTGCCTCAGTATACCAAGGTACCTCAGTACTGGCAACATTTTCTATGACTTCCATTGTACCTTGCTGGACTGGGTGGTAACTAACTGCCCCCTTAAAGTCAGAGCTGAGGGAGTGCTTTTGGATTACACAAGTGATCACTCTCCCACTTTCTGCATATGGAAGGATAATTGACCTACCCCCCTCCTAAAATCACCCTTGTCCATGATATGTCCAGGCTAGACATCAATAACTTCATTGCCTCCATCAACAATACTGACTGGAGCCCTATTAACCCTTGCATGGATGTAGACTGAAATATCAGTCCAAAATTCCTATATGTTCCAATTTTGTTGGCAGCCTAAGGGTTAAGACTCTTACAGATATCAATCAAGCCCTGGAATTTTTTGGTTTCTACCTTCACTCAGATTGTCAATAGCCGTACCCCACTAAAAATATGTAGATCAAAAGGTATCAAGGCCATATGGCTCAGTAAGGATCTAAGGACTCTTATGTTCTTCCAGGACAGGGCCTGGCAATCCTACAAAAAAAGTGGTTTACCCCAAGTTTGGCAAGTCTATAGGCAACTTCGAAACAAATGCAAAAACTCCCTTCATAAAGCCAAATGCCACCATTTCAAATCACTTCAAGCAGAACACCTTTGTAATTCTAAAGAGTTCTTGAGGCAGGTTAATGCATTGGTGAAAGTGAAGGCTACCAAGCTCCTGACCTCCATCTCTACCCAGGGCATCACACTCATTGACCCCATCTATTGTCTCTGGATTTAATGACTTTTTTATGGATCTACACAAATATACCTTGCAATTCCATTATTATTCTGGTGCCCTTTCAGTCCTTTTCCCTGAGAAGGATGTTGGGACTCAACCTCCTTTTCACTTGAAACTGGCCACTCGCAATGAGGTCCAGAGGCCTCTTGCAAACTTGAAGGCCAAGCGCTCCCTAGGTCATGACACCCTTGAGTCTAAATTTCTCATGATAGGAGCTCCTGCCCTTGCTCACCTTGTTTGAGGCTTATTTAACTGGTCCTTCCTGACTAGTACCATTCCTGACAAATGGAAGGTAGCTGTTGTTGTACAGGTGCACAAAGGTGGACCTAACACTGTTGTCGAGAATTTTAGACCAATCTCCATCCTTTGCTTATTGGCCAAAATACAGGAGTACATTATGTACAATCACCTTTGGGATTATCTGGACCACCATAATCTGCTTTCACCTTTCCAGCATGGTTTCAGAAAGAACCACAGCACCCTCATGGCCTTGCTAAAGGTAACCTCAGATATTTGCCAAGCCATGGATTAAGGTTCTGCCACTGGCGCCATCTCTGTTGACCTTATGAAAGTATTGGACCTGGTGAATCATGGTCTTTTGCTCCAGCAGCTTTGTGATATTGGTCTAGACTGCAGTGGCCTTTACTGGATCCACAGCTATCTCTCCTCCCATTCTCAAAGGGTTAAGCAGGCTGACTCTGTCTCAGAATTCAGACTCATAACACATTGGGTCCCACAGGGCTCCATGCTGGGTCCTTTGTTGTTCTCACTTTTCATCAATGAGTTACCCAACATTTGTGGAGGCACCGCAGTACATCTTTATACAGCTGATGCTATCATCTACCACTCTACTCCTGATGTTGCTCAGATAAACAGGGAACTTGCATATGACTTTGCAGATTTTGAGGATTAGTTCAGGCATAATCAGTTTCTCCTCAATACAAAATAGACAGAAAGTATGCTCTTCTTTCATCTACCTTCCACCTCCCACTCCCTTTCCCCTCTCTGTAGGGGTATGTGAAAAAAATATTACGCAGGTGGAATTTAAATGAAAGTTTGACTTTCACTTCAATGAAAGTTTGGAAATCCATTTTCGAACTTTTGCAGAAATTCGGCCTGCCTTGCACCCTACATTAGTGCCACAATCAGCAACCCAATCACTGCCCAGTTCCACCAAATAAATGGAATAAATCCCTGGTGGCTAGTGGTCCCTCCCACACCCTATCACCCACCCACCAGACATGTGATATAAAATTAAAATGTGGTTTTAGCAGTCCCTCCACCCACCCACCCACCTGGCATGTATTTTAAAAAAAATAAACCTAGTGGTTAGTGGTCCCTACCCTCTGATCACTTGCCTTGCCCATGTCCCCATAATAGAGATTAGTTAACCCCAGCCACTGTACTACATATTTCCAGTATAAGAAAAAAATAAATATAGTTTTTCCGTAGTGGTCTAGTGGTAGTAACCTCCATCCCTATACCCGAAGGTGAATACCCATCTCCAATACTGTTTTTTTTCCAACAAACTCCCTGGTGGTCTAGTGATTAGTGACTACTGCTGCACCATCTCCCCACCTCAACAGGTAGTGTCCCACCCTGATTTCTACAATCCTAAATGGAGCAGGCCACTGGCACAGCCCTCTGCTCTCCTCGATGGCTGGCAGCCCACTGAGAAGTCAATGAATGAGACCATGCACATACAGCATGCACTCATTCATTGACTTCTCAGTGGGTCAGAAATTGGAAATTTCAGTGGAAGTTGCCATATTTCCACGAATGTTCTGCTAAGCTGGAAACAGCAACTTTCACACACCCCTAACTCTCTGTATTACCTCCCTCAATGGTAACATTCTGGAAGCAGTTTATACCTTCAGATGTTTGGGTATCACCTGGACTCCTCACTCTCCCTCAATGCCCATGTCACCATCCTAATTAGGACTCTGATTCAGAAGCTGGGTCTTCTCAATCACAGCTGCCTTTTCCTCACCTCTACCTCATTATCAGTGTCAGTGGCTCAGTAGATAGCACACTCGCCTCTGAGGCCAGGAGATCAGAGTGCTGTGGGTTCAGTTCCCACATCTGGCACTTGGGTTAATGTCCCAGTACTGACACTGTAGTGCAGCATGAGAGGGATGCTGCACTTCTGAGGTGCTGTCTTTCGGATGAGACATTAAACCGAGGTCCCATCTGCCTGGATTGGTGGTAGTTCAGGTGGATGTTAAAGATCCCATGGCACTTCTCGAAAAGAGTAGGGGAATTTCCCCGGTGTCCTGGCCAAATTTCCCTCATTAACTAAAAATATCACCAACAGCTTAATCTGGTTCAAGGTCAGTTGGCATTCATCTGTATCCCCCTCCCCCGGGTCGTGCCTGAAAATAGGCAGGATTTGTCTAGTGCACTTACCCGGTCAACAAAAACTAAATAAATAAATAAATATAATCAGGTTTTACATCTCAAAAATATCTTGCTGGGGATTACTAACTATAGAGATGTGGGTGGGGGGCGAAGAAGGGGGGACTGTTGTAGTTCTCACATCCCAGCTGGTCCATCAGTTCTGATAGGCCGCATTTATGTTATGCAGGCTATGCGACAATTTTTCATTATTTTGTATGAGATTAATCATTTTGGACCAATCATCCAACACTGGAGGGTCAGGCTGTAACCATTTTTTTGTTATAGTCTTATAGCAGACACCAGAAATATGGACCACAGATAGAGAGCATCCTTCCCCTTTAGATCCCCGGTTGGAATGCACAATAGAAGGTTTTCTGGTTTGAAGTGGCTCTGAATATTGAGAACACTAGCCACTTGCTGGGACACAGATCCCCAGAAAGATTGTATTTTTGGGCATGTGAGAAAGATATGAGCATGAGTGGCTTCTTTATTATTACACAATCTCCAACAATGTGATGAGACACCCAGTTTCCATTTGGCAAGGAACTGGGACACTAGAAAGTAGTGGGTATGAATTTTCCATACATATTCTTGCCATCCTGGGGACATTGTTGTAGCCCAAGTCAGATGCCATATCTTAGGCCAAATTGTTTGTGGTATCAGAGTGTTAAGGTCTTTTTTCCCATCTGCCTCTTAAAGGGTCAGATACATAGGCCTGTTGCCCTTGCAAGAATTTGTATAATTTAGAAATTGCATGGTCAGTCTCCTCAGTAGTCCAAATATGGATAAAGGGAGAGGAATCTTCCCCAATTGGGTATTTAGTAGACTAATTCCAGAGTTGGGAATTGATAAAGTCCCTAATTGCAAATAAAACATTTAAATCCTTAGGGGTCTAGGAGAACATTATCTGGGCCTCCTCGAAAGAGATGACCGCATTCTGTCTGATTAATTGCCATGGTGCTGTTAGGCCTTGAAGCATTTGATTTCTATACCAGGCTGATATTTTTGCTGGGGGAAAATCTGGTTCTGCTAAAAACCATGTATATTTCCATTTAGTACTCATCTTACATCTCAGAGAGTAACCTCTCTTCCACCCTTCCTGGATTGAAATGGTACAATCAAGAAGTAGGGATAACTGTTCTCTCATACAGTAGCCAGAAAATAGGGTTGCAGCTGACGAGAGAGAGTGGGATCTGGAAAGGTCTATCTGCTTCCAGTGTGGCGAGTAGGCCGAGTTCCCCCACAGGAGTGTGAGTCTCATCTGGGATGCATTCCAATAAAAATGTAAATTTAGAAAAGCTGTTCCCCCTCCCTCCTTGGGCTGCATTAATAGTTGATATTTAAGCCTTGGTTTCCTTCCTGCCCACAAGTAACGCAGCAGAGTACCTTGCCATTGTGAAAGTGTCTTAACTGAAACTAAGCATGGGACACACTGGAAGAGATACAAAAGTCTCGGCAAAGCATTAATTTTGATGGATTGAGCTCTGGAATAAAAGGATAAGGGAAGAATAGACCATCTTCTTATGTCTATGCCAAGTGCCTTCATTAATGGGGGGAATAATTAGTTTCAAATAGGTGTTTTAAATCTTTTGGAATCCTAATACTTAAATATTTTATTTCAGTTAGCCCCCATTTAAATTTATACAAGCTTTCAGTATATGCAGCTGGAGTGTAATTGAAAGTTAATACCTCTGTTTTCGAGGTATTTAAGGAGTATCCTGAAAGATGGGAGAAAAAATTTAGTTTTTGAAATAATACTGGGAGATAAATGTCTGGATTAGAAAAGTAAATTAAGACATCATCTGCGAACAGGGCTATTTTATATTCTGTTCCCCCCATTTGCAATCCATGAAGATTTTTATCTAGTCGAATGAATTGGGTGAGTGGTTCAATATAAAAAGCAAATAGTAATGGTGAGATTGGACATCCCTGCCTGGTTCCTCTATATAGGGAAAATGTTTGAGGTATGTGGCTATTGGATTGAATATATGCCTGGGGGTTTTGGTAAAATTTAAATATTAGGGCCTAGATATTCAAAAGTGTTGTGCCATGCACAATAGGGTTGCGCCTGCGCAAGTCCGAACTTGCTCCATTCTGCGATATTCAGCAGGAGGCAGTTGCGCCACAGAAAACATGCTGAGCAACAGCGCAATGCAAATGAATGCATGCTGAACTGGAGGGGGAGGAACCATGCATAAACTGCACAGCCCGATATTCAGCAGGGCTGTGCAGAGTTGTGCAGGCGCAACCCCAACCTGCCTGCACAACTTTGAGCCAAAAAGGCTTAAGTCGAGGCCACCACAGGTGAGCTGCTGCATTGCAGGGACAACACAGCAGCTGCCACCTGTGGCTGGCCTCAACCCAGTCCCTGTGCCCCCCGCAGCCTGATCGCGGGCAGATGACTGTAATCCCCACCACCCCCACTGGCCCGATCGTGGGCATAGTTTAATGCCCCCACCAGCCCGATTGTGGGCAGCAATGTAGCTCCCCAGAGCGTATCCTGGTGGTCCAGTGGACCATAAATCCTGATCGCGAGCGTGTAGTTGTTTAATAATCCCCCTCCCGAAGTCATCCCTGGTGGTCAGTGGTACATCCCGATCGCGGGATGTAAAAGTTGAACAAACCCCCGAACATAGCCCCAGTGCTAGTGTCTCCCCACCCACCACGAAGCCCCACCACCCCGCTCCCCAGCAGCCAGCGGGTGGCAGCATCCCACCGCCTGCCCACCCCCACGCTCGACTGACTGCCCAGTAGGGCTGCGCCCATTGGTGCAGAGCAAGAGCCAATGGACGTACAGCCCATACTGTACCATGACAGTCAGATTTGTGAATGAATACATTCATTCATTCACAAAACTGACTGTTCTGTCTGTACGGTATGGCTGCACGCCCATTGGCTCTTGCTCTGCACCAATGGGGTGCAGCCTACCGGGCAGTCAGTTGGCGGGTGGTGGAAGGGCGGGTGGCAGGCGGGTGGGATGCTGCTGCCCGCCAGCTGTGGGGGAATGGGGTGGTGGGGCTTGTAGGTGGGTGGGGTGGGGAACCCTAGCCACCAGGGCTATGTCTGGGGGTTTGTTCAACATTTACATCCCGCGATCGGGATGTGCCACTGACCACCAGGGATGAATTCGAGGAGGGGTTTATTACACAACTACTGCCAACGATCTGGCTTTTTCGTCCACTGGACCACCAGGGATACGCTGGGGAGCCACATTGCTGCCCACGATCGGGCTGGTGGGGGATTAAACTATGCCTGTGATTGGACCAGTGGGGGGTGGTGAGGGGAATTCTACACTGTTTCACCTGCAATTGGGCTGCAGGGGGCATCGGTCCCCAATGGCTGCTGCCTGGCAGGGCACCAGGCGCAAGTCCTTGGGGATCGGCGCACCTGCATGCTAATGGCATGCAAATGGGGCCATAATCAGATGCAAATGGCCCCCCTGCACCTTGCATGAATTATGGCCCCATTTGCATGTCACCTTTTGAATATGGGGATTTTGCGCATGGCGCAATGGTACTTGCGCCACTGCAAGTTGAATGCTCCACTCTGACAACTTGCGGTGGCACAAGTTCCACTGCACCATGCACAGTGGCTGTGGCCAGGGGGTGATATTCAAAGGAGTTGCTCAAGGGTGCAACTCCTTTGAATATCGCTCTGGACACACCCCTGTGCAACTATTTTGTGCAGCGCAAGGGCTTGCGCCACAAAATAGTGCAGTTTGAATATCCGGCCCTAGGTCTATAAATTGAATGGGAATTTGAAAATAGATCAAAACTTGTTTAAGAAAGGCCCAAGAAACCATACTGAAAGCTTTTTCAGCATCAAGACTAAGCATAAGACTGGGTTTTTTTTGTTTAATAGTATTTTCAATTAAGTATATGCTACATCTAATGTTGTCCTGTGCTTGACATCCTTGGATAAATCCACATTGATCTTGATGAATTAATGTAGGGGCTAGGGGTTTCAGTCTATGGACTAGCATTGCACCATAATTTTATAGTCGGTATTAAGGATACATATTGGGCAATAGGAACCAGGCAGGGAGGGGTCCTTTCCAGGTTTGGGAATTACAGAAATTATCACATATTGCCAAGAAGTGGGGATAGAAATTTCGGAGGTGGCCAGTGTGTTATAAAGTCAATGTAGTATGGGGATAAGGTTTTGTTTAAATAATTTATAAAATTCTCCTGGAAAGCCATCATTTCCAGGACACGTATTTGTTTTCAAATGACTAATTTCTGTAGCTATCTCTTGGTGGGTTATTGGAGAGACCAATTTCTGCACCTCTGATTTTGAGAGTGCTGGGAGCTTTAATGAGCTAAAAAAAATCATTTAGTTCAAGAGGGGAAGGACATTGCATTACAGAATAAAGTTGTGTGTAATATTCCACAAAAATCTTAGAGATTTGGGTTTTGGAGTGTTGTGTTGGGTTCATCGGAGATGATCTAAGGTTTGAAATCTGAGCCCTTGCTTGGCTAACTCTCAGATGCCCAGCTAACAGTCCCTGAGCCCTTGGGCCTCCCTCGTAATATTTTTGTTGTAAAAATATTAGCTTTTGTTCAACGTAGTAATCCATAAGATAAGTTAAGTTCTAATTTTAATACTTTTAACTTTTTATTAGTTTTGGGGGAGGGTTTGTTTTGTTGTTGTTTCTCTAGATTTTGTATTTGTATTAGTAATTCTGCTTTCTGCCTCTCTCTAATTTTCTTCCTAGTTGCTGCAATCTCAATGAGTTTACCCCTACATATTGCCTTTAAGGTGTCCCATAGTATCGGTATGGGGAAATCTGACATATCATTTTCCAATAAGGATTGTTTTATTAAGTCCCTCATCTCGTGAATTGTTTCCTTATCTCTCAACAAAGATGGATTCATTCTCCATACCATGTTTCTCCTAAAACTACTGACTTTAATTTTCAAATATAATGGGGCATGGTCAGACAAAACAATGTCCCCTGTCCAGGTCTTCTGAGAGATCTGTATAGTTTCTTGGGTGATCAAAAAGTAGTCTAAGGTTCAATAACTTTGATGAGCCTGGGAGTAAAAGGTATAGTGCTTATTTGTACCATTTAAATACTTCCAGGTATCCATCATACCCAGCTCTTTTAACAATCTAGCTAGTTCCCGAGTTCTCTCGTCCTGTCTGTGGTTACCTAGTCCGTGATCAAATGCAAGGCTAAGGTTGAGGATAAAATCCCCCCCACAAATTAAAGGGCCTTCCATCCAATGTAATAATTTTAAAAAGAAGGATCTGTAGTTAGCTAATTCTGTGTTGGGAGGAAAATATGCAGATGCTAAGGAGATAGGTTCACCATTCAATCTACCCTTTATTAGCACAAAACGTCCCTCCTTGTCAATTAATTTGTCAGAGCATTCAAATGGGGTTTTTGAAGGAATCAGTATAGTTGTTCCCCTTCTCCTACCTCCTTTATAAGAGGATGCATATACTTGACTGAAACCCAGGCGTTCAAATTTTCGGTGTTCCACATTTGAGAGGTGTGTTTCTTAGAGCATAATGAAATCAGTGCTCATTTGTATAAGTGATGCCAATATCTTAGAGCACTTAATTGGACTTGTCAGTCCATGTACATTATAAATACATAAGGTGTAAGCCATATTAAATGTTGAACCTTGCAGCACATCTGTATTCTCCCCCTATTTTGATAAGTATTTCTCTTATACCTCCACAAAAATCTGAAATCACATTCCGATTATTTTTATACATAGAACCTTTCAGCACTCTCCCTAATATACAGTATGTTATTGCTGACTTAAAAGAAATAGAAAATAGAACTGCCAACAGGGCAAAAAACTTATTTTCATCTTTATGCTTCCAAGGTAGGAGGTCTTCTAAACAGAGAGACCTCTGTACCCACCTTGATAACAGGGTAGGTGGGTGGAAGAGAGGGTTATTCCTCCTTGGGTGGAGGATCTCTTCTTGGGTCAAGATAGAAACTGGCCCAAACATTAAGGCGGTCTGTATAAAATTATGAACCGTGAGCTAATCTGCCTTAAAATGAATCAAAATACATGATATTCCCTATTATAGAGAAGTTTGTGTAAGATAGCGAGGAGGAAATCTCTAATGTGGATTTGCAGTATTTACTACTGCAACTAATTATTTTCAGACCCACCAGGTCGAGGCTTCCCTTGGTCCAGCATTCAATGAGGTAGTATCTATTTACATAACCCAAACAAGCAGATACTGATCGATCCCCATCCCCCAAATAAAACCAGTATACCACCTAAGGGTATTCTTATTTGGTCTGATGTATAAAACCCTTTTGAATCATGAGAGAGGTAGGAAAGTAGCTTACAAACTATCAAAGAACAAAAAATGGGAGGGGGATAAATCTCCCCACAATACTTGTCCTTCTACTGTCTGTTTTAGAGTCCAAAAGTATTTGGGATAGGTCTGAAATGATTTCCTTCACCAAAAAAATAAAAAAAGAAATGACCCTGATGAATGCAAGGATAAAATGGCTTGAATCGTGAAAGTTTAAAATCACAGTCAATCATACACGTGGCTATATTTCCTATGGGAGAAGGTATCTGCACGTATGTTTGTTCTCATAAACAGTTTGGTTTATTTCTATTTTCAATAGCTGGTATTCCTGAAAATGATGAGCCATCCACACCGGGTGAGGTGGAGGAATCTCAGGCCTAGCACGTGCAGGCCTAAGTACGGGGGATCCTGGTGACCGAAAGCAAGCAAGGAAGACACTGACAACCAAAAAATATTCAGCCCTCCATGATCATCAGGTCTGGTTCCGATACACCAGGGAGTTTTTTAAGAAGATCTTGAGGTATTTGATATTGTCGGTGCTAGAGTAAGGTGTTGGAAGTTTATTTTTCTTTGCGGTGGACACTTGCCATTCCTGATCTCTCCGTTTCAGATTAGTGTATCTCTGTGGTTCTGGAATCTCTAGGCCTCTTTTTAACGACGCTTCCCAAACTGCTTGTGGGCTTTTATACACCTCTGGGCCTTCTTTCCAGAAAACTCACATTCTAGCTGGAAATGGCATTGTTTTTGTATGTCTGGAGGACAGTCTTGATCGAAAAAAAGACATGCTGCTAAATATTTAACTTCTTTTTGCTGCCATGCTCTTTTGAAAATATCTTCTTTCATTTTGTAAAAAAAATTTGAAATTGTGAAATTTTATTATAATAGAGAGGGGTCTGGATGTCAGATCTTCAGATTTGGGGATGACAGCTATGTGGGCTCTATTTTAACTTTATACTCTTGAGGTAGATTTAGTACATCTCTGAGTAAGTTGGTTAAGAATTTCCTCATGCTTCCTTCTTCTGTTCCTTCCAGAAGAACATAGAGCCTTAGGTTATCACGTCATGATCTGCCTTCCAAATCTAAACATTTTCTTAACATATTTATGGCATGCATACAGAAGGCTGACACTGTTTTCCCTATATGTTGAAGTCCATCTTCTGTAGTGGCGATTCTTTCTTTCTTCAGCTTCTAGTATTCAGTTTTCAACTTGGGTGAGCTTTATATTTAATTGTTTGAATTCCAACTTGTTTTCCAGTGTGTATCTTTTAGTTCTTTCATTGGAGATTCAAAATGACTTCTGGATAGATGATCTCTGTCTTCATCTGTATCATACGTTTGCTCCGTGGCCTGTGATCGCTGTGTAGCTAGGGCTCATGCTGGAGAGGCATGTCTGGATTCATTATTCTCTCATTCTTCTCTCACTTGGGATCTATTTGATGATCCCTTTTCTTTTTGTAACCCTTTGGATGCCATTTCAATGATTTAGACTTTATTTTCTTTATTTTTAGAGGGTTTGATTGCAGATCAGCTCAGAGCTCGCCATTCAAGCTCTGTACAGCGCTGTGCCAGAACCGGAAGTCTCACATCTGAAAAATGTTGAGGGACTGAAAAGGAAGACAATATGTCATTAAAAACAATAGTCAGGGCAAGGGCAAAAAAATTAGTGAAAGAGTGGTAAAGCTCAGATTTCAAACCATCGAACCCCAGAGAAGTACACTGTTTCTGTTTCTTAATAGCAGTCATCATTTCTGAAACAGAAATGGGACACACAAGAGCAACAAGCAGGTCCTCAGAAACCTCAGGAATGACCAAATCAGAAAGATACTCAGCTGGATCCAAAACAGATGAGGCAGTACCAAACAGTCCTTCCACATGGGATTGTACAATGAGCTTCAGAAACGGAAGAGAAGTATGGTGCACTCCTGTAAGGGGATCAACTAGACCAGCAATAATCATGGAAGAGATCCTATTAGAACAACTCCTATAAGGATCAAATGCAGCCTTAGAAGCCTGTGTGCCACACTGAGCTTCAACCTTCAAAGAGAGGGCACGATCATACTGATATTGTTCCATAACAGACATCAAAGCCTGAATTTGGCTGAAGAGATCAAGATGGAATTCAGAAGCCCTAGAATAAGTATCCAAAAGTTGCTGATGGAGTCGGGAATACTGAAAATAAGTAGAGCGGGACCGAGAGCCGGCAGATTTGATAAAAACAAAGAAGGTCAGTTTTAGTATCCTGTCACCAGAGGATAGGAGAAGAATAAGCATCCAACACAGAAACCCTAGCAAGTAACAAATCCAGACAATCCTCAGAGATAAGAGAATCAGTCCACTTCCATCATATGCAAGAAGCAAACTGATAAGGTCCAGCACTAGAAGAGCAGAGCAAAGCAACTGACAAATGATCAGACATCTCACAGGGAATTACAGAAGCCTGGGAGACTGAAACATTCCTGGAAACAAAGAAAAAATCAATCCATGTTGCAAGAGCTCCCTTATAAAAGGTCTTTGTACCCTGTTGGTGAACAGAGGTATAAGCATCCACCAAATGGGCTGAAAGAAGGATTTTAGACAAGGTAGCAACATCACTAAAAAGCTTATGGGCATTACTAGGTCTCTGAGAAACAGAAAGGCCACAATTGAAATCACCCCCCAAAGTAAATTTGTCGAGTGGTAGATAAATAAGGTTGGATAGTAAGAAACAAAGCAGACCACGCCGCAATACTCTGCGTGCATTGAGTTGCCCAAGTGCCACTCAGTGGAAGAAAGTGTGATACATATTTAATGCAATTTGGAGTTTTAAAGTAAGGGTTTCCTATAGGGGTCTTTAATGTATTTGATTTTGGGGGTTGTCTTGGTTGGGATGTTGCAATGGGAGGTGGTTAGCAGGCACCCTGACTGGGACTTGCATGTCAATGGTCAAGTGGTACTGAGTCAAGGAGGAACTTGTTTGTATACTGACTCGCTTGACATGAAAGGTCCCAATCTTGGGACAGCCTGTTTAACAAATATAATTTCCAAATTTGATGCTGGTAAAGCTGAGACATTATTTAAACAGAGTTGGAATGGGAGTGGAAATGGGACATGAAATTAAGAATGTCTGTACTCCATTAATAATTAAGGTATTAAGGAAGTCAATACTATCCAAAGCTATGTATTGTTTTGTTTTTGATGCAAAGTGGGGATGTTGCCTTAAATCCTGGTCCCTTAATTGACAATTTAAAGAATCATCACAGTCAGCTAATTGTGCACTCAAATGTAAGAAGTATCATTCCAAAGTTGGATATAATTAAGGATTTCCTAACAGAACATAGACCTGAGATTATGTTTTTTACAGAAACCTGGCTGGGTAAGTCCCAGATGACTTAGATCTAAAATTACAGAGTTATGAGTTTAAAAGGGCTGATAGGAATAGGAAGGGTGGAGGGATAATAGTGTATTTTTTAGAAAAATTCACCCCTATTCAGATTGATCTTAATTTGGATAGTATAAACCTTGAATATCTGGCACTGGAGTTTAATACTGGGTCAGGGAAACCTTTAATAGTGGTTGGGGGTATCGCTCACCTAACACAACAGTACAAGTGTTTGATTTACTACAGGATGCACTAGCTCCATTTGTTTTCTCTCATGAGTTGTTAGTCTTGGAGGACTTAAATGCTGATTGGTTACACCCTGTAAAATCCCAAAGAATCAGGAAAATGGCTTTGGAGCTTGGGTTGTACCAATTAATCTCAGAACCCACCAGGATTAATATTCATAATCCTGGTGATTCTTCTTTGATTGATGTGATTCTTACAAACTGTTCCAACAACTATGTTTTCTCTGGGGTAGATGCAGACCTGTTTAGTGATTATAATATTGTTTACTGTATTAAAGGGAAAACTAAAGTGAAAGGACCCTCTAGGCTCCTGAAGTTAAGATCTTATAAAATGCTTGATTATTTTTCCTTTTTATCAGATTTAGGGAATGTTAAGTGGGATCATTTAGAACTAATACTCAATATAAACCTGGCTTGGGATTATCTTGTGTCAGAATTTCTTCTTGTATATAATAGGCATATGCCTGAGGTTACTAGGAGAATAAAAGGTAATTCTGCCTCATGGTATACCACTAAACTTTTTAAGCTTGAGGCTTACTAAAAATAAAGCTTGGGCCCTGGCACAAGCTTCGAGAAAGATTTGTGTTTGGCAACAATACAGGAAATCAAGAAATCTATATGTGGCCACATTAAGGGATACTAAAAATAAGTATTACAAAGCCAAAACCAAAGAATCATTGGGGGAAACCTGGGAAATTTTGGGGATTTATAGGGGAATTAAAGGGACAGATAAGAAGGAAGACACCTATTAATTTATCTGGGGAGGAATCCTTTGGGAGAGAGTTGCCACTTGCTGATAGGTTTAATGATTATTTTATAGAATTGGGTAATTTCTTTGATAGCCCTAGTGAACCTCTTTTTAACCCTGTAAGTCACATGGAAGGGGACTCTAAATTTGTTTTTGATGCCATAACGAGTGGTGAGGTGCTAGACATTTTATTGCAATGAAATGTCTCTGGGAGTAGTGGCCCTGATGGTTTGTTTCCAAGGATGCTGAAATATGCAGCAACCCATATTTCAGATCCATTAACCTACCTGTTCAATCGTGTGATAGAGGAGGGAAGTATCCCAGAAGGTTGGAAGTCGGCCAGAATTGTCCCCATTTTTAAGGGGGTGTGATCCTGGCTGACTGTCCAACTATAGACCTATATCTGTAATACTTTTGATTATTAAGGTGGAGGAACTGTTGGCAAGACAGTTGATGGAGTATTTGGAAAGAGAAAAACTGATGGGTCCATACCAGTCAGGTTTTCGGACATCTCATGGCACTGTGATGGCCATGTCGGAGGTCCTGGATGAGATTGTCAGGGCAATTGATGCCAAATTTTATACTGGTGCAATTCTTGTCACTCTCTCTCCAGGGCTTTCAACGTGGCTGATCATCAGAATTTGCTCATGAGACTGTCTGAGGTAGGGATAAGCCATTCAGTTTTGGATTGGTTTACCGCCTATCTTTCTGACAGATGGCAGGTAACAGTTGTAAATGGAACTGTGTCGGCTGTGAAGGTGGTGCAGAGAGGAGTGCCCTAAGGATCAGTTATGGGTTCTTTATTATTCTTAGTATACTTGAAAAATCTTGAGCGTTATGAGGGACCCTCTCGTTACCACCTATACGCCGATGACACCATTTTATACTGTCCGGATGAATCAGTTTCAGTAATACAACATACACTGCAGAAAAGTTTTCACAATATGGAAAATTACTTTGTCAACTCGAAGTTAAAACTTAATTCCTCAAAAACTAAATGCATGTTGTTTGGGTCTTCTATGAAACGGAAAGATGACTTGACTTTGGAAATTGTGGATAATAGAGGGGAGGGGTTAGAGTTAGTTAATCAATATAAATATTTGGGATTTTGGTTAGATAATTATGAGTCAGGAAATTTGCATGTAGATAATTTGATCTCCCAGGTTAACAAGCGGGTGGGTTTCCTGTTTAAGAACAAAAATTGCTTAGATTCTGTGATAATGGACCTTATAGTTAAGATGCAGATTTTCCCTTTAATCGATTATGGGGATGTATTATAGGATGGAGCCACTAGGGATCGAATAACAAAGTTATATGTTCTAGTTAATCGTTTTGCTAGACTGATCCTCAGGTGTCCAAAACTTACTCATCATTGAGAACTTTATGAAAGATTGGGTTGGTTATCATTAAGTAGGAGAAGAATAATACATAAACAGCTGTTTGCTTATAAATGTGGGCTGGGTTTCATCTCTATATATCTAAAGAATAGATTTTCCTTTAGAAGTGTTGAATTGACATTGATAAATCAAGTTGTTACGGATATGGTTGTCCCCCTTGTAAAATCGAAACGTTCCCAAGATTTGTTTTGTAACTATATTCCGATATGTTGGAATAGCCTTCCTCATGAATATAAGCAAAAGATTGGTAAGCCCTTATCAACATCCCATCTAAGAAGATACCTGATATCTATACAGGAACCTTGTAATTATTATTAATGTGTTTTTTTTTTTCATTTTTATGTTTTTGTATTGATGACGGTTGTTTGATTGTATTTATTATTTTGAGTATTGAAGTGTATTTTGTATTCTTGTAAAGGTTACCATTGCTAATGAGTTTTTTACTCAATTGGTTTTTACCTTGAATAAACAAACAAACAAACAAACAAAAGTGCAGCACTGCAGAATGGGCTGCTGAGGCATGGGCAATAAAGGCCAAAAAAGATGCAGAGAACTGCAATGGGCATCAGGGGCAGGAAAAAAGAAACAAAAGGAAAGATCTGACCAAAATAGAAAGCCCAGAAAAAAGGAACCCTCAAAATCACCTATGAGGGAACTGTGGTCTCTGCATCTTTTCTAACCAAGGAGTTTCTCTACCAGATTCTGAAGAAAGGTCTATATGAGAGAAAGAGGCACAAGAAGAATCAGAGTGCTCTTGCTCACCTTCACTATCCTCCCATTGTCTTCTCTTAGCTAGCAACTGGAACTTATTTTGAGTAATAACAGTAGTAGCAGGGGCATGAGACTTAGACTTAAGCTTACCCTTCCCACGTTTAGTAGAAGGGACAGTAACAAAGGGCAGATCAGTTTTGGCAGGGGCCATAATATCCATCAAGATTGGGACATGAGACTGGATAGAGCAACCACAGGAGAAGCCTGGGCAGACTTCAGAACTGAAGTAACAGTCTGAGAAAGAGGGGGCTCCTGGGGGGGAGAAACCGGGGGACACACAAGGTTCAGACCGGTAGTAGGCACTGGGTCAGTAGGCACCAGAGAGAGCTTCTGCTGCCACTTCTGGGCCTCTAACTGGGAATCAGAGATAATGGTAGAATGATCTCATGGGACCCTATCAACCCTATTACGTTCAGCCCAGGGACATTGGGGATAGTTATGACTGTGATCCTCACACAGATTACAAAGCTCAGCATTAGGACAAACCTAAGCTAACATGGCCATAAGCAAGCCACAAGGTGCATCTAGGCTGATCACAAGTGTAACTCAGGTGAGTCTGAGAGCCACATTTATGACAGGTGTGAGGTTGGCCAGGGTAGAAAGAGATACCCCTATCCCGACCAATGTAAAAGCTACCAGGAATATGCATAACTCCTTGCTCAGTTTGCTTAAGCTGAACTTTAATCTTCCAGCCACCCATCCACACTAAATCTTCATCAAAAATAGGGAAGGAAGAATTTAATAGATCGCATCTCTGGTGAAGCCAAAACTGCACATCATGGATATTTACTCCTTCACTATGAAAGTACTTTCACCAAGGGTTTAGTAAGGGGTATGATTAAGAAAGAGACCCACATCAAAGTGTTCTTAACCAGTTCATACCGAGTCCAAAATTTTTCCAAAGTCTGAACAGTCTTGAAACTAACATTGTACACAGTTTTCCACTTGATATGAATGAAGGCAAACAATGCTGAAGGGCTAATCCCCAGAGAGTCTCGAAGCATACCTTGGAGAACAGTACGGCATGTGGGGGCCACAGAAGTATCACCCAGGAACTTCAATCAAACCGTGTTTTTCCACTGAGCGGGTTCTCCAACAGTCTTAAACAAATCAGACATTTTGAAAGAAGGAGTCAAGTCCCCAGGGACAGGAGCAGAAGGAGAGGATTGGTGAGTAGGAGAAGCACAGTGTTCTGTCGGTACCTGTGATTGGATCACAATGTCCAAAGAGTCAGCAGTGTTCTCAGTAGCAAGTGGTGGAACAGAAAGATCTGTCTCAAGTTTCACAGGGAGAGAAGATTGAGTAGAAACCAAAGCTGGAGTAGTAGGAGAAACATCTGTAGGCATTCCAATAATAGTAGCAGCAGAAACAGGACCAGGTGAAGTCCAGGGCTTTCCATTTGAAGATCTCCACCAGCCAGCAGCACATAGAGCAGCGTCTGGAGACCAAATAGCACCCGATTCAACAGCAGTCCTCGAGGTAGGTCTAAGGTGTAAATGGGAGGGTCTGGGAAAAGGCAAATCAGCAGGGAAGGCTTCAGGGGCCTGTTGAAGTGGTGTCTGAGGAGCAGAAGACACAGAATAATTGGCATCAGGCAAAGCGTCTTGTGTAGAAGCATCATCACGTATCAACTGTAGAATGAACTGTTTATGCTGCGAGAACATCTGTTGCAACATAGCATCAGGAATCACAGCAGTATCATGGCTGCCCAGTATAGCAGAAGTCTCCATGTCAGATAAACCAGAAAGAACAGTAGAATCCTTATCAACAGCAGAAGCAGAAAGGAACACACAGTCAGTGTGAACTGGAGAAGCCCCAGAAGCAGGAACACAAACAGGCTCAGACATCAAGATAGGATTCAAAGGCAGAGCAGATCCTCCACCACCACTTCCACCTCCCACAGCAGGAACGTTGGCCATCTTGGACAAAGGGACAAAGGTTCCTCCTGCTGACTGAGTAGGGGAATTTCCCCGGTGTCCTGGCCAAATTTCTCCCATTCACTAATAATATCACCAATAGCTTAATCTGGTTCAATTTCAGTTGCTTAGAATCTGTATCCCCCCCTCCCCCCAGTCACCCCTGAAAAAGGGACTTCTAGGCCCAGTGGGCTTACCGGGCCAATAACATTCAATAAGTAAATAAATTAAATTAATTAATTAATTAATTAAAAAAGTAGAACCTTTCTGTATTTGGGCCAATGTATGCATGTGTGGTGAAGGGAGATAACAAGTGTGTGAGAAGAACAGAGCACAGGTGGCACTGATTTTCCATTATTATTAAAAGATTATTACACTGCAGACAAGTGCAACAGCATTCTATGACCTTTGTCCTGTGGTACCAAAGTTTTTCGGTTTGGATGGAAATCCATGCAGAACAGACCAAACAGTAAAACATTATGAGGCACACAGCTTCACTGACTTAAATAATTATTATAAATAACTTCTCTAAATAACACACTTTTTCAAGAAAGCAACACTGTAGCAGCTCGCTGTGAATAGCTAAGCTTTGTGGAACCAAAGCTCTGTAATTTGATACAGCTCACAGAGATGAGCTAAATGTGGAGGGGTGTGTGTGTGTGTTGTGTGTGTGTGAGAGAGAGAGAGAGAGAGAAAGGCAAGCATGGCTGGGCTCTGTTCTCTGTTGGACACTCTGTCTTCTGAAAGTTACAGTCTAGCTTCAGTTTGGATTAAAAGCCATGCAGAACAGACCCGAGAGTAAACAAGCATTTGACAATGCTGAATGTTTGATACTTTGCACAAATATATCTTCAGAGGTTACATGGACACTTGGGCTATGAATGTAAGGAATGCTGGGAATGGCAAACTGCTCTTTTACAGGATACTATGGACAACACTGAGTGTGTGGGATTCACTTTGTGAAAAAATCCATTTTGTTTTTTTGCACCTAGACAGATATCGAGGGTACTAAATAGACGGGACAATTTGAAGAATAATAACTGTCTGGAGGCTAGGAGAGGGTTAGTGCAGAGGATCACCATGGACAGAAGGAAAATACTGGGATCACTGCAGGAAGGATGGCAGAGAAAACAGTTGAGCACAAGAAAAAGGAGAATACATGTAGGGATCTGCCTGTTATTCTTTTACTTAAATTTTAATATGTGTAACATCATAGCAACAAGGATTAACCATGCAGAAATCGATGCATCACTCAGATCATGGCAGGTCTTGAGATATATATATATATATATATATATATGCAAAGGCTAAAAAGTGAGGAGAATGGGTCTCATACAGGGGAGGCATATGGCGGGTTAGAGCATTGGAAGGGGTACATAAGAGTTATGGAAGGGGTGGTGAGAAAGGAAATAAGGGAAGAAGGGGAAGGAGAGGATTGCAAAGTTGGTGACATCAGTATTAACACAGTTCTATAAGTGTGGATTCACTGTTCAAATTTCATTCATAAATATGGACACAAAAAAGTTTAGAATGAATATGTGTCTTTGTCTGTGTTAACTTTGTTTGCAATATACACTTGGCGGTGGAGAGAAACAGATGTATACTATTTTTTTCCTCTATATAAAAGTTGCCACAGTAAGGAGACTAGGTTCCATACTACTAGTAATGATAGGGGCAGGCAAGGGTTACATCTTCTTTAGAGACTTTCCTAGTTTAAGACAAAGAATGGCTGTAATCTGAAACATCATCCTGTAGTTTCAAACTTCCTTCAGAAGCAGAGGCAGGAAACCATTAAACGCAGTAATAAAATGAAACAAATGTTGGCACAACACAGTTTAAACTCTCTGTAGATCTTCTTCCAATGTTCCGTCATAGTCTGGTCAGCTTGTCAGTGATGTTTTTTCTTTAATCTTACAGGATTTTAAAGACAGGCTGCTAGTGTTGACAGCTGATTAGCTGTGAGCTGTTTGTTGAGTGGCTTCATGCATATCAAAGAAGCCCTCTCTGATTTGAGTGGCTTGGTTCTTTAGAAGTACAAGCAGTTGAAGGAGATTGGTGTCACATTGTGTGTGTGTGTGTGTGTGTGTGTGTGTGTGTGTGTATATATGAGAGAGAAAGAGAGAGAAAACACATGGCTGGGCTCTGTTCTCTGCTGAAACTTGCAGTCCAGCTTTAGTTTGGATGGAAAATCATGCAGAACAGACACAAGGGCTACATTATTGAATGGGCTCTGAAAATGGTTTATAAGGAACTGGTAGTCAATGTATCTAACTGAAACTTGCAGTCCATCAATAAAATAATGCAGTCTAGTGCTGGCAAGGGTAAAGTTGAAGGACGACACAAACAGACCACTGCAATAAATGCAGAAAAGGTGGAGAGTTTTGACTCATGTACACTCCAAAGCATTCAGGGGAAGAACACAGTCACCATATTATGTCAGTCCCATCTCTCTCTCTCTCTCTCTCTCTCTGCTAGTAATCCCAAAAAGCCTGCAGGGCTCTGCCCATGCAGCCGTAAAAATGGTAATATCATCTCTAGAAGCTGTTTCAATATTTGACTTTGTGCAAACATAATTTTGTGAAGAAGAACTAGACTGTAATGTAACCCTTACACTGGTCAAGAGCAGCATCTTGCAACCAGGGCCCCCCTACATGTTACACAGACAAGGCAACAAACCACAAGTTGGCAGAAAATAGGTATCACCCCTGGCATTAGGGTTAATATCTGTCTCGAGCATCTAAGAGGTTGGAGTATTGGAGCACAAAATAACATTTACATTTACTCCAAGTCTAGGAGAGGGGTGCCAGGGCTACACTGTGTCTTCTATCTGAGGGGGCCCAGTACTCTTCACTCAGTGACTCACAGATGGATTGTCCACAACCATAACATTGGGATTGTATTGTATGGCTTTATTTCTGACAAGATGGCAAAACAGAAGAGGGTGGTCCCCCAAGATTGAAACTGTTCAAACAGATGGACAACAGTTTGCATTAGGTAGAACCATTTTACAGACACACACACACAGTCTACTGTAAATTCCTACATGAACTGTTTTCCAAATGAACCATTCACCCTGTGCTGAGGGATCTTTGGATTTCTACTGAGCATACAGTATAATAGTGGGAATTGCCACACACTTAAAGTGGGACAATCATGATGAGATGTACCATTGTGAACATCTTCAGAAAACACGGTTTCTGTCTGGTAATCAGTTAGATCTACACTTTGACCACAAGTGAGGTTCTGCTCACCCTAGCCAGAAGTCAGACTGTGCCATTACTTTAAGAAAAACAGAACTGGATTCTTCAACCCCTCTGGGTTGCTAATGACATTCTTACATCTGGATTTCCCAACTCCACTGGGCTGCTAGAGACATCTGTACATTCAGCACATTAAAACAGCACATCGTTGTGGTGAACAGGATACTGAGTGCATATAATCTAGCCAGCATAGGGCACATACAGCATCAGACAACCCAACGTCTCTTTCCAAATGCACCTTATACTCATAGTTTGGTATTCCCTTGTTACAGACATTTGACAAAACATTTGAAGAAACATTTCTCTCACAAAGTCCACAGCTTTAGAAGAAACTCTCACAGTCTCTCTTCTCTGGGTAGCTGTGACAATCGTTCAGTCCATCAGGGAGTTGCCCTTAAGAACCATTGATTTCTCAGCCCCTTTCCACTTTTAAGAGAACACTTGAACCCACTGGAGCTCCACTGACTAGGGCTGTGTGAAATTTAAATTCCACCCGCTTCATTACTGCGAAATGCAGAATTCCGCTTCCGTGGAATTCCGCAGAAAAATTCCAATATATTCGCGAAATTTTTGCTTTTAATCTGTGGACTTTTGTCATGTATTTGCTGAATAATATGGAGAACTGCAGAAATTTTTTTTAACAGAACTGATTTCCTTTTCTTAATTTGCTATTTAAAAAAAACAACTGTTTTAACTTTTACCATTTGACAAAAACTGGTAAGTGGAGCCGAAAATAATAAACAGTATGTTGCAACAGAGACGACTGCGAGACAGTTGTTCAAGAATCTGCTGCTGGCTGCTTTGGAGATGCACTGAAGCTGATTTCTGGAGTACTCAAGAAGAATGTTCTGGATAGATGTTGGTGAAAGGATTCTAGAAACTTGCTGAATACTGATTCGAACACCTTTCGACAGTCAAATGCTGGCAACAAAGCAATACTTTCTGTCAGCAGGAGTGGTGGTCAGATCAGCATCAGCACTATCTCAGGGCCTAGCAGTTCCTCATTACGGTGCTCCTTGTTTCGTTATTGAGAGAGTGGTGCCATGATAATGAGCATGAGCAGGCTTTGTTGGCACAGCAGGAGTGGTGGGTCAGATCCGTGGCAGCACTGCCTCCGGGCCAAGTAGTTCCTCATTACAGTGTTCCTTGATTCTGTCTTGAAAGTGGTGACAGTGTGCATGAGCAGGCTTTGATTGGACAGCACAGCAGGAGTGGTGGTCAGATCTGCACCAGCACTGTCTCAGGGCCTAGTAGTTCCTCATTACGGACTTTCTTGGTGGAAATAGCACAGCATGGTGCAGACAGACATTGCTGGCTGTGGTAACTGTAACTAGAGGTGTGTGAAAATAAAATTCCGCCAGTAGACAGGGTGCAGAACATAATCTTGAGGACTCTCTTAAAGAAATGCAGCAACTTACATGACTGCTATTTAAGATGCAGAATTATTTTTCCACAGAGCACTATAACACAGAAATGGAATACATGAAATGTGAAAGAAGTGCTCAATCCGTGGATTACTGGAGAAAAATTATGCATGACTACTAATTATTCTGCATCTCAAAAAAAAACACACTGGGCTTTACAACTATTTTGCTTATTGAGGACTTACCTAGGTATTTGTGTGAGAAACACATCAGGAAGCCACAGGCCTGTCAGAGTAAGGGAGGCTCAAAGCAACAGTGGAAGCAATGGCAGCAGCAGTTAGAAAACCATAGTGAGGCAAACCTGAAAGGGAAACACATGTACAGTCACAGAAACAGAATACAAGTATGGATTGATAATAATTAGCTTATAAACAACACCGGCTCTGTCAAGGAAAAAAAAATACTTTACTCTACCTAATAAACCTTTAGTGTCAAAAGAAATGGTCTGCTGCACCTACTAGTGCAGTCAGTATAACCACTGCAACTATACTGCCCCCCACCCCCACTGGAAACTGATCTTAAAATGGCTGTCTCAAAGACAGTCAGAATCAACCCTTAATAGAACAAATAAATCAATTGCATGTTGTCATTAAAAATTTAAATAAATATTACATACGTACCAGGAAAGTTTGCATGGCAATGCCATGATGAAGCTACAGTGCAGGGTCAATAGCAGGAGTCAGAAAGCCTTAGGGAATTCTGAATCATGCCTGAAAGGGAAAAAAGGACACAACAGTTGCAGACATACATCAGAGAACCATAACTGTGAATATTTTGTTGATACACAACAGTAGCACGCAGCAGTCATGTTACACTACCTACTGAGAATATACTGTCAATTTGTGTAATGTAAATTAAGGACAACTTGTCTGTGCCTGCAGAACCCTAACCCTAACTCCCCTCCCACAATGCCCACCCACATGCTTTACTTTGAACTTAATCATAATCTAGTATCCTCAGTCAGCTATTACACTACCAGAATAAACATTCTGTAAATGGCAAGAATAATGCATACAGTATTTCTCAGTCATCACTGTTTGTGTGAAGGCTTGAAGTATGTACCTTTTGCACTTTTCATTGCCAATCAAAACAGCTACTGGCATGGCTGTCCCTGGCATGGGAACAATTGAAGCCAGGACAGCATGAGCTGAAGTATCACCAGCAACCATTAGCGACATAGACCTGAAAAGTGAAAAAATCATATAGTTTAGGAACCAGAAGGGGAAATAACACCTTAGTAACAAGTATCAACAGTGTGGGCATGGCACACATGTGCTGCTGGACCAAGAGTTGTGTACATCCTCTCACTAGGTAGTGTGCCAGCACTTCCTACCTAATGTGCAAACAGCATGTTCAGAACTTTTGTAACAACCAGCCTGTTCACTCACATGCCGTCCCCCAGGCCTCCCCCAATCCATCTAATGTTTAGTATGATAAAAAACATCTCTTCCAACCCACATGAACATTATCAGTAACATATCCTGGTCCCCTTCTGAACAAGTTGTGTGATTTTAAAAAGTACGTTACTCAAAAATCTTAAATAACAACACTATACCTCATTTAAGCAATAACGCCTGATCATGTGTTATGTTAATCATCTGGTAATTATCCCGTCGGGGTGAAATGTGGCACAAGTCATAGCTTAGTGCTACATGTTCCTAGAGGGTGATTAACTATTCTGACCATTACCATAACCCCTGGTAGCGGTGTCTTATTGCTATTATAATAAAATCATTTTTTTTATACTGTTCAACCTTGTTCAGCAAGTGATTAGGCTGTACATGCTTGTTGTTGTAATGAAACATTAACATAGGGCTGATAGACTGTTTGCAACCAATCAGAAACCTCAGTTTCTCAGACCCTTTTGATAAGAAGCAAAATATCCTGACCTCTACAGTACACACTATTTGGGGAAAACAATTTTGCATAATTAGTTGTAATTGCAGATAGTTTCTGGATTCTGCGATGTATGTAAGTGAAAAACAGTTTCGCATTTATAAACTGAAATATTGCAATTACAGTGATCTTTTTCACATGTATTTATTAACCGTGGAGACAAAGTTCCGCAGTATTACTGTGTTCCAATTATAAGTGTGTGATTACCCTTTTAATGTGAAAAAAAGGTTGCGATACTAAAGGCGGAACTAAATGGAACATTTCACCATTTCCTGTGTTGGGAATCCGTGATTGTGAGAAACGCAGGAAAAGACAGAGTCAGACTCAGATAAGAAGGATAGCTACTTTAGTTCAGTTGAGAGTGACACTGAGATTGAGAAATATGTCTGCAACTGCAGAATCAGGATCGGGGGGGGCAGCAGGCATGTGGAAGAGGAGGAGGAGGAGGAGGAGGAAGGTGACCAGCAGCAGAATGTGGGGGAAGGTGAAGGTGAAGTTGCTGAAAACAACAACAGTGTTCAGCAGCAGGAGCAAGGCCTGCAGATCAGCCTCATGCTCAGCCCTCAACCAGCACACAGGCTGGCACTGCTAGAAGACCTGCACCAGCCTTCACACATAAGGAGGTGGCAGTGCTAGTAAGGGAGCTGACAGCACATGCAGCAGAGCTGTATGGGCCTGAGAGACATAGAAACATAGAGACATAGAGGTTGACGGCAGATAAGGATTGCAAGGCCCATCCAGTCTGCCCATTTGTTTTTCTACCTTATAAATGTGCCATCAGCCTTTGCTCTGTCAGTGGCCAAACTATTCATACTCATCTGTATTGCTCCCTTATGCCTATCCCATGCCTGTTTGAAGCCCTGCACTGTATTCATAGTCACCACTTCCTGAGGTAGACTGTTTCATGCATCCACCACTCTTTCTGTGAAAAAGAATTTCCTCACATTCCCCCTTAATCGACCTCCCGCTAATCTCATGCTGTGTCCTCTTGTCCTGCTATTTTACTTATATTTAAACATGTTAGACTCTTTCACCTTGTTAATGCCCTTGAGATGTTTGAATGTTTCGATCATATCACCTCTCTTCCTCATTTTCCTCAAGTGGTACATATTGAGCTCCATTAATCTGTCCTCATATGTCTTCTGATGCAGTCCCTGCACCATTTTGGTTGCCTTTCTCTGGACTGCCTCAATTTGGTTAATGTCCTTGTGAAGGTGTGGCCTCCAGCACTGCATGCAGTACTCCAGATGGGGCCTAACCAGTGTCTTATAAAGAGGGATTATTACCTCCCTCTTACGACTTGTGATACCCCCACTAATACACCCTAACATCCCCCAAGCCTTACCTACTGCTTTAGAGGTCTGCTTGGATGATTTCAGGTCATTGGTGGTAATGATGATGATATCCAAGTCTCTTTCTTCCTTTGTGACTGCTAGCAACTCCCCTCCCAGCCTGTAGGTGGCTTCAGGGTTTCCCTTCCCTATGTGCATGATCTTGCACTTCTTTGTATTAAATCCCAGTTGCCACTCTTCTGACCATTTTGCTAGTTTATCCAGATCTCTTCTCATTCTGCCCACCCCATCTGGATCATCTACTCTGTTGCAGATCTTGGTGTCATCTGCAAACAGACAAGCCTTACCCTCTAGTCCATCTGCAATGTCACTAATGAAGATATTGAAGAGGACTGGCCCCAGGACTGATCCCTGAGGTACCCCACTTGTGACTTGCATCTTTTCTGACTG
The DNA here is from genome assembly GCA_016271365.2 of Neoceratodus forsteri. NCBI lineage: Eukaryota > Metazoa > Chordata > Ceratodontiformes > Ceratodontidae > Neoceratodus > Neoceratodus forsteri. The sequence continues at coordinate 267,163,185 of JADMNL010000026.1, forward strand.
TATACCATTTACCACCACTCTCTGTTTTCTGCCTGCCAACCAGTTTGCCACCCAGTTGACCAACTTCTGACCCGGCCCGAGCCTACCCAGCTTATTTATCACTCTTCTATGTACAACAGTGTCGAAAGCTTTGCTGAAGTCAAGGTAGGCGACATCAACTGCTCCCCCTTGGTCCACCACTGTGGTCACCCAGTCAAAGAAATCTATGAGATTAGTTTGACAGGACCTTCCTTTTGTAAACCCATGCTGTCTTGGATCCTGTGCCCCTATGGATTCCAGGTGTTGCACTATCCTTTCCTTAAGGAGTGTCTCCATAATCTTGCCCACTACTGAGGTAAGACTGACTGGTCTGTAGTTCCCTGCCTCCTCCCTGCTACCATTCTTGTGGAGCAGGATCACATGAGCCCTTCTCCAGTCTTCTGGGACCTCTCCTGTGCTCAGAGACTCACTAAACAGTTCTGCTAATGGCTCTGCTAGTTCCACCCTTAGCTCCTTATGTACCCTGGGATGTATGCCATCAGGTCCCATTGCCTTGTCCACCCTGAGCTTAGCGAGCTCTTGTAGAACCCTTTCTTCTGAGAAGGGAGTATTGCTCACCTCCCTCCCCCCCCCGTGTCCATGGTGCGGCGCTGTGGGCCCTGCCCTACCTTCTCTTCAGTAAATACTGAGCAAAAGTATCTATTTAGGATAGATGCTTTTACATGGTCCTCCTCCTCACATGCCCCATTTTCTCCTTTGAGCTTAGCAATACCCACTCTGGACTTTCTCCTTTCACTAATGTATCTATAGAAAGTCTTGTCACCTTCTTTCACTGTTCGTGTTAGTGTTTCCTCAGTTTGGGACTTTGCCTGCCTTACTGCCTTCCCTGCTTTCCTTAGGGCAGTTTGGTATGCCTCCCTATCTTCGTCTCACTGTGTTCCCTTATATTTCCTGAAGACCAGCCTTTTGGCTCTGACCTTTTCTGCTACTGTATTTGAGAACCAAAGTGGTTTCCTTCTTCTTTTGCACTTCCTTTTCTGTCTAACACAATGCGATGTTGCTTCACGTAATGCATCCTTAATGCTTTCCCACTTTGCCTGTACCCCCTCACCTGTGTTTCTTTTTGTCAGGGCTAGCTCAACTCTGTTGGCCATCTTATCAAAGTCAGCTCCTCTGAAGTCCCATATTTTTGCCTTGAAATTGGATGATTTAGATGTAGTGGCCAAATTGAACCATATCATGTGATGGTCACTGGCCCCCAGGTGACCTTCTACCTGGAGATCTGTGATCTCTTTCCTGTTAGTCACACTAACCCATAAAACAGAGGGAAGGGGAACTGTGGGAGGCCATACAGGCAAGTATTGCCAAAGAGGGAGATGGTGTCCAACCCTGCTCTGTGAAGCAAATCAAACATAATTGGGATGACATCCAGAGACATGACAGGCAGTTACTGGAGGCACTAAGGAGAGCTGTGACCCTGAAAGGGAATGGTGGTAGTAGGAAGAGGAAGAGGAAGAGGACACAGTGGAAGAAGCCAGCAGCAGAGCCCAACACCACAGTGGAAGATGACAGAACAAGTGAGTATATTACTTTTATTATTCTAACTTTTACTACCATCAGTTGCCAGTTGCAAGACATAATATTGGAGGGTGACAGATCCAAGGGGAATATGAGGAGGCATTTCTTTATGGAGATGGTGGTGGAAAAGTTGAACACACTACCAGCTGAGGTGGTGGTGGCATGTAACACAGTAGAATGCTTAAGAAGGGGTGGGACAGGGCAAAAAGGAGGACAAAGGGAGGTACTGTGAAGTGGCTTGGTGTGGCAGCTGGCTGCTGAATAGGGAGATGACTGCATGCTCCAGCAGCACAGACAGTGATGGCCTTTTGCTTCTGTGACAATCAACCTGTTATGACTAGACTACAAATATTGCTACAACTGTGTTTCATTTCAGTATTCTTCTCTTTATTGTTAACAGGTGCTGCCAAGAGCAGCTCTACCACTGCTTCCAATGCCGTGGAGTCCAGCACCACAGTTCTAGCAGATGGAGTGGAGGAAGAAGCAAGCAGCAGCGTTGTGGATACCTGCAGGCCTTCTGATGGTAAGATGATAATTTTTTTCATGCAGATAAGGATTAAATTCAGTCAGTAGACTGTGCACAAATTGTTATTTATATATAATCACTGTTGGTCACTTTCTCTCTAAGGAAAATATCAGACAAGGTTGCTAATGTCATGTGCCATAATAATTAATAACTGGCTTCTTATTACATGAAACATGCATGTTGTTCCATGACTCCCTGCATGTGCTAGTTTCCCTCTCCCTTTATTCATGATGGACACCTGCCAGTCCTACAACCAGTGCTGTGTGTGGTAACTAATACCAACAATTGCTGTCTTTTATGTCACATAACTGCTGTAGCAAAAATCACCTGCCACCACCAGCAATTATATCAAAAAAGATGGCGTAGTCTGTAAAACTTAATTTTAATTTACACACACCCTCTGTGTGGGATGCTTCTCATAAACCCCTCAGTCTTGTAGTCACCAGTCAGGGTTTATTATGAAGCATGTCACACCTGCAGTGTGCATAAAAAGTCATAACACACACACCGCCCCAACCTTTATTATGAACATACTGAAATGCCAGCAGAAGTAGGCCTCATTGCCTAGTGAGTCTGCTAGAGTGTGCAGCTAGCTAGAACCCTATATCGCTGCTGCCCCTTCCTCACCTTCCACCACATTGCCCCTTCACCTCACCCTTTCACCTCCTTATAGCATCCAGCACTCTCTGTAATCCCCACATCTGTTGTCATCTTCCACCCTTGCCCCACCAGTTGCCTGAGGTATTTTCTCCCACATGTCCTGCGTAAACACAGAGCAGAAGCAGTCATGCAGTGCATCAGCTTGCTCCAGCCTCTTTTCCTCCCAGCACAACATACATCTTATTCCCCACTAGTTATTGTTCCTTGCTTTTCCTTTTCTATCTTATGTAGTGGAAGAAGTATTTCTCTCCTCTTTTGATCCCCTGAGGTAGCCTCAGCCACCACATCCATTTTTCCACCCTAACCAGTCTGTATAGTGGATTGGTGCTAGTGAACCTTCCAAACGTACAGCTAAAATGTTCTCACCCACACTGTGATGATGTTGATTATATTTTTCATTGGTAGCATCTGAAAGTACAAAGGGCATTTTACTGTTGTGTTAATGAACCTCGCTGAAATTGCTTCTATGGGTTACATGCAAACATAGAAATAAAGAAGTTGATGGCAGATAAGGATCGCAAGGCCCATCCAGTCTGCCCATTTCTTTTTCTGCCTTATGAATGTGCCATTGGCATTTACTCTGGCAATGGCCTATCTATTCATACTCATCTGTATTGCTCCCCTATGCTTATCCCATGCCTGTTTGAAGCCCTGCACTGTATTCATATCCACCACTTCCTGAAGTAGACCATTCCATGCATCCACCACCCTTTTGTGAAAAACAGCTTCCTCACATTACCCCTTAATCGGCCTCCCTCTAATCTCATGCTTTGTCCTCTTGTACTGCTATGTTTCTTATATTGAAACATGTTAGACTCTTTCACCTTGTTAAAGCCCTTAAAAGGTGTTTTATTTATTTATTTAGTTTTGTTGACCGGGTAAGTGCACTAGACAAATCCTGCCTATTTTCAGGCACGACCCCGGGGGGTAGGGGGATACAGATGAATGCCAATTGACCTTGAACCAGATTAAGCTGTTGGTGGTATTTTTAGTGAATGAGGGAAATTTGGCCAGGACACCGGGGAAATTCCCCTACTCTGGCTGCACATCGTGCAGTCACACTGCAGGAGAATCGAATGGAGGTCAGTGTGCCTCAGACTATGGACAATGCAGGTCGTCCTGAGGAAATCTCCTGTTTGGAGCAAGGTTGTTGGGTTGTCTCAGTGGAGACTTTGAATCTAGAACCAGAGAACGTTATACCTATTGAACTTTCTACTGTGTTGGATTCTTGTTCAGAGTCGATAGACCCAGATGAAGAAACACTCAAACGAGATTTGAATATTCAGAAGCAACAGTTATTGGATCTAATTTCAGCTGCTGAACATGATTTTTAGCCAGGAAGTTAATTTTGGATGAGCGAAAAAAAAGCGATCTGGGCAAAGCCCTTTACACTAGGAAGTGGCAAACATTTTTCCTTTGGAAGTGGCTGCTGATTCTTTAGACTAGTTTGCATTCCTCGGAGGACCCGCTGTGTTGATGATGTCATCACCTGATGCCAGGTTCTGATGCAGACTGGACCCAGGGCTGGCTCTACAGAATGCCGGTTGGATTCAAGGCGGAGAAGCGTTGGGTTCCTGACTCGGTTGTTCCATTGCCAGGTTCTCCGCCTCTGTTGCCTACTCCTGTGACCGGTAATTTCGAATCATGGCAAAACAGCAGGAGACTCAATTGCCTACGAGTCTCCAGCTTTGGTGGGTGATACGGACAGGCTTTGTTCTAGTTAGCCAGCAGACCTTTCATGCCCAATAGCTGCTGCTTCTTCTGATGTCGCCCCTGCTGTGGACGGTAAGGTGCCTATTTCTCCTTTGAAAGGTAATGGTGTGGAAGCTGGGTTTCAAGCTGCAACTCAGGACCAGCCCAAAACTTTTGCCAGACTGTTTCGCAAACCTGCTGAAGCGGCGAAGAGGCGGTTTTTGGTGCGGTTAAAATATATTGGGACTGCTCCTGTTATCCCCGACAGGATATGGGTGGGGAAAACATAGATTAAGGACTCTTTGGGCTTTGCACCATCGGAGGTGTATGCTTTCATTCATGCAAGGTGAATGGATTATGATCTCAGTTTTTGTTCTATGTACTTGGACAAATTTTGAAATTGTATTATTCATGTTAGGACTTGAGGGTATGGCAAGATTTTATAGCCATCCCTGTAATGAAAACCGACCTTTAAAACAGTTACTATTTTGTTTTGAAATGAGGGGTCTGTATAAATGACATTTCATTTTGGTTAGAGAAAAAATGTACCATTATGGAGAAACCTAAACCTATTATCGATGAAAATGGATTTTGGAATGGGGGATGGATATTTTGGGTACAGTTGAATCAATCCGAGGTTGGGATTTCCCATTTGCCCAGCTCCTTTTTTTTGGGTAGAGATTGGGGGGGTCCTGTTTTATGCTGGTCAACCCAAGAGTTGTTATAAATGTGGGGCCCTCAATCATCTCAATGTAGATTGTGATCAGATTCGATGTTTTCACTGTGGGATGCTTGGGCATACTGCCCCTCAGTGTACTGGCCGCCCTTTCTGTAATTTGTGTGGGAAGAAGAACATTCCTTCCAAAGTGCCTTTGGGCAGCACACAATTTGAAGGGAATCAGACCAAGATTATTACCTGGACAAGGTGAAACAAGCGTTTTCTGTATCTTTCAAGCCTAATGAAAGATTGATTTCCAGTCGGTAGGGGTCGGGGAAATATGTCATGAACTGTTCCACGGGGTGGTGGTTCAGTTCCCCCCTTTTCCCATTCAGATTTGGGAGATGTGAAAATTCCCCTTTCCCATATGTCTCCAGGCCCATCATGCTCCAAGACTGTGGACCTTGTCGATCCACCAGTTATTCCGCAAGGTTCCCCTGTCCGAACTGTGTCTTTAGCTACTTTTCAGGAGCAACAATATCAACCCACTTAGGTTTATCTTCCCAGAGTCCTTCTAAACACACGCACTTACTATTGTGGTTCCCCCTGGCTCGATTCCTGAACCTGAACCAGATATTTCGACCTACGGAAAAGGAAATTTTATTTCCTCTACCCAATCTCACAATCGGTCTCAGACTGAGAAATGACTCCTCTTTCTCCTTTGCCTCTATCAAAATAGATTTTTCCAGCTTTTTCGTGGACTGAACAGGTGGAGTTCGGATCTCCGATGTTAGGTTGATCCTGACCCGTTCTGCCCTTGCTCCCAGTACTGCCCGTCTAGAAACATCAATCTAAAACTCAGATGAAATGAGTTACCACGTTCTAGTGGTAAACTAGTAGAAGTTCCTCCCTGATGGGTTGGATTACGTGTTGCCAGTTTATATGCCAATAGTGTGTGCTGTCTGGAAAGAAACACCTTATTACCTTTGGTATTCTTTCTCAGTTACCTTTTGATGTTTATTTTCTCCAGGATACAAGGATTCATTCGTCACTGGACATTGACAAGATTACAAGAGATTGGAAGGGAGGGTTGTCCCTTAAGTCCTATCCTTTATGTTTTTACACTAGACCCCTTATTACGTATTCTTCAGAATTCCCCAAATATTTATCCTTTGGGTATGGTATTTCCCTTTCCAATTAAAGTAGTTGCATATGCAGATGACGTGTTTGTTAGTTAATGAATGTACGCATAACCATGCTGTCATTGGTGCCCACAAGAATTAGATAAAATTTCTGGTGCCCGCTGAATATGACCAAATCGTGCTGTTTGAATGTTGCAGTTTATTGACCCAAGTTGTCTGGTGTATTCCATCTCACGAATTGCCTTGCATTCTTGGCATCTTTTGAAAGCACGATATAACCCTAATTGGTGGGTCTTGAATAGGGCATTCAAGATTAAATCTGAACCGGTGCAATATCAGAAATATGCTACAAATCTTTTAATCGTTTTGTTTGTGAGACAATTTTCTTCCGACATGTTTACCTCATTGATGGGTTGCTTTTTTGTCGACATGATTAAATCTATTAAAGGAGGTTTTACAGCTCTAATAAGTCTGAGGTTTAAACATGATTCATCCAGTGATGTTTCTTTAATTTTATGCAATATTGTTCATAGAATTCTAGTTCAGTCATTTGTGGTGGCTGGGAGTAGGAAACCATGGTGTGATGGAATGGTGAACAGTAACAAAGTCTCAGTCTCCCTTAGATGGGATAAGTATAATTGATACTATTAGAAATGGGTGCACAGCTTGATAAGTTGTTAGTAAATTAGAAAACATTTATGGGCAAATTATTTTAGTTATTTTACTACTACTTTACAATTTTCACGGAACAAAACATTTCGTATATTTCAATTCAACTTCGGTTCAATTATGGGACTGTTTGGTTGAGTTGCATTAGGATAAATGTTAAAGGAATCAAACACAAAACCTTGTTGGAGCAATACTGTCCCGTGTTTCCTGATCTATGAAAATTGAACTATGGATCATTTATATTTACATTGTCCAACATTATAGACTTTGGAACATTGTTAAGAATCGATGGAAAGGGATTGACTCTATTCCACCGACATCAGGGTTGTTATTTTTGGGATAACTCCATCTTTACAGTGGGGTACATTATGGTACTTACCGTATTCGCTTTGCTCATATTTTATACTGGATATGGATTGGTGTTGCAGATTCATTCTGCAAGAACAGATTAATTACTCCATGGGAACTTTTCATATTATTAACACTGAGTTAGGTAATGGAAATTGGAGGAAAATCAAATTTTCCTTTCATCAATGGTCTGACCTTTGGAGACATCTTAGCCTTTGTAGGCCATTAACTAAGCTTTAATTATTTTCGGGTGAAATTACAGAGGTTTGCTCATTACTTTGGTTGTTTGTTTTCCCTTACTTCAGAATAACACATGTATTTCCTTCTTTCTTTGTAAAGATTGTATGAATTAATACCTATTGAGGTTTTTTCTTTCCTTTTATGGTTATGTATGATGGAAGACATTGTATATATTTGTTAAGATTTTGTTCTGATTTCAATAAAAAATTCTAACCTTTTCTTAATAAGTTATGGGGATCTTTTAATATCCACCTGAATCCACCAATCCAGTCAGGTGACCTTTTGGTTTAACATCTTATTCGAAAGACGGCATTTCAGAAGTGTAGCACTTTCTAATGCTGCACTAGAGTGTGTCAGTACTGGATATTAACCCAAGTGCCAGATGCTGTGGGAACTGAACCACAGTCTTCTTGATCTCCCGGCCTCAGGCGAGTGTGCTACCTACTGAGCCACTGACACAGCCGCACTGTTTGGATATTTTCAATTTGTCACCTCTCCTCCTTTGCTCTAGGGTGTACATATACATAGCCAGGCTCAGTTACTCTGTCTCCTGTGTTTTCTGATGGTCCCTGTACCATTTTGGTTTTGCCCTTCTGATTACCTCAATTTGGTTAATGTCCTTGTGAAAGTGTGGCCTCAGTACTGCACAGTGCACTGATGATCTATATAGGGCCTGAACTAGAATTTGTAAACGAGGGATTATTACCTCCCCCTCTTATGACTTGTGATGCCCTACATTAATACACTCCAATATCCTCTAGTCTTAAGTACTGCTTTTAGTGGTCTACTTGGAAGATTTCAGGTCATCAGTGATGATGATGCAACTCTCTTTCTTCCTTGTGACTGCCAACATTTCCTCTAACTTATAAGAGTGGCTTCAGGGTTTATCTTCCCCTAAGTGCATGATCTTACATTCTTTGCATGAAACTGATTGCCTCTCTTCGACTCATTTGCTAGTTTATCAAGATCTCTTCTCATTCTGCAACCTCATCTGGATCATCTATGTATGATAACCTAAAATCGCCCTGCTTCATTGTCATAACCAAACCAAGTGCTCTGAAATTGACTACAAGTGATGCCATGAGCTAGTACAATCATACATTATAAGCAGTAACATGACAATGTGTTGTTGGTAATGCCGAATACCTACACCCTGAGGGCATGGCATACATGACTGTGAGCCAAGAGCCTTCCTGCAATGCTCTGGCTGTGGTTATCTCATTACTGAAGACACACACAGGCGTATCTTAGTGGCTGTGCTTAATGCTTATATTAAATGATCCCACAGAAAATAGTTGCAGAACAAAAGTTATTCTAAAAATGTTGCCAGTCCACTTATACTGTGAAACCTTGCTAAATAATGTATAATCTTAGCTCCTCTTCACTCCTTCCTTAGATGTTTCTCACTTGTCCAAGTCTGTTATATGTCTTCCTTCAAGTGCACACCTAATACATTGTGTTTGATTGTTTAACATGGACTAGGACAATGCAAAGCTCCTCATTATTGTAGTAGTAGTACGCACAACCCCCCAACACACACAATGATAACATGGAATTCGTATTCTTATGACTTTTCCAGGCTCTCAGCTCAGCTGGTTTACCTGGCTCAAAAAAGAATCATTCACCTTGTACCTTGATTGTAGCCAGAAACTTACAATGAGTGTCTGTCCTTACCTTCCTGGCCTATCTTTTCAGATGACTAGCCAGCTGACCGCCTCAAACAACAGTGACAGAGACCAGATGGCAGCCAAGGAACAGTGTACTAGGAGGAAAACAGGATCAAGGAAGATCCAGGATGGAACTGGCCGAGCTTGCATCAAGGACACTGAACATTAGCCATCAAGCACAGGGAGAATAGCTGTGACTGAAGACCAGCAAGCACCCCGAGGAAGCACAGCAGGTGAAATAACACCAATCAGAGGAGGGAATCGGACAGCAAAATTTTAAAAAGGATCAAAGTACTGGAGGCCTACCATGGCCAAAGTAATGGAGAACTAGGACAAATGTTGTCTATACCAGGAAGCTAATTGCAAGACAACATACTCAAAAAGATAGCGCTGCCCCCAGTCACTCCTCCCCCCAGCATCTCGATATGTAGAGTTTCCATGCTGCCATACAGGCTAAAAATAATTTCAGTTGACAGTTAAGTGATTTGATTCTGAACATACCTTTCACACCTGTTTCATACTTGTTCAGTCTTGTTATAACTAACCTGTTTCATTGTAAATAGTTATTGTTTTATTGTATTGTTGACTTACTGTTCATCATTATCACTTTTAACTTTTTCCTGTTTTTTTTTTTGAAATATAAAAATAAAATCCATCTACAGTTGTGTACTCTTCCTTGTCTTGGACAATTTGGACAATCGCAGCTAGTATTAAATGTGTGTCTCATGTCTAGTGAAGGGTCTCACAAATGTTGCAGCAGTATGACTAGCTCTTAGGATTCCAACAGCCTTACATTAATCCATGTTTATAGATTGACAATAAAGCATGACAAGCGTACATTGTGGTTGGAGAATGGCACAACTGCCGATTGTGGCATGAAGCATTGCCAGTGCCTTCACTTCAGTCACCTAAGAAGTGCTGTTAACCCACCACAATGAACACCCCTGGAGTGTCTTACTGTGATTATAAAATGGGTCCAATATGTTTGGGGGCGCAGAAATGCACCAAATCAAAAAAGGAAAATGTTTATTATGACTTTCTTAGAAAAAAATGCCCCAGCACATCCCAAATCCCAGCACTGACATGCAATCACAGTTTTAAATACTATGTACAGCAAAAATAATTTATTTATAATTAGCTCCTGGCTAAACCCTCTAGTTTCCTTCAACCAGTGCTGCTGCGTAATGGAATATCAGCAATGGGTTCAGAGTTCCTGAACCAATCGGATTACTGGACTTTTTATAGCCATATTATAATGTCATGTACTGCCCGATCAGTGTGGAACATGGATTCTTCCTGTCAGCATTCCATCATCTAGCACTGCTGAACGACTAGAATGATGGAGTATGATTTTAAACCATCATTCTTATACTTCTTGTGGAATAATAACTATTTTAATAAAGATCTCCCTCTAAATCAAGAAAATAACATCATTCAAAAAGTATTCTTCTAACACTGTTCTTGTGGAATAATTTTTTACAATAGTAATAAGGCACTCCCAGGAGTACTTAGATTAACAGTCAGTTAAAAATTCCTGAGGTGCAATATGGCACTCACTTGCAACTCGTTCCACATTACATCCATAGGGGTGATTAACAGTAATCTAAATTAATCTATCCCCCTTATTGCTTAAGTAAACTGCACACAATTTATTTTCTAAGAATAAAATGTTATATTTAACTAAAAAATTCTCATGCAAAAGATTACTTACCCATGCTGGTGGGATGAACACTTATGAATAAACCAAGATAGCGGCATCAGGTGTGATCCTGGCAGTAACAGCAGCAGCAGCGTGTGTGACCGGCCTATAAAGGAAATAAGTCAGTTTGACATGGACACATATCAGACATCTGGCTAAGACTATGACTTTTTATCAGGCTTTGTGAACATTTTCCTACATACGGTACTATCTTTCACAGTCGACTGTCAACTGTGCCGGCCTAACCAACCTACTATTCCAAAAGTTTCAGACAACCTGTCCTCAACATTGTGTGTGCCTCTCCCTCCCCCAAACAACTACTTACTTACTTGATACCCCTACAGCACCCTATGGGTGTGGGCAGGACAGTAGTATGGTGGGTAGGTAACTGGCTGGGTGGCAGGACACAGAGGGTGGTGGTAAATGGCTGTCACTCCACAGAGGGAAGAGTGACCAGTGGGGTACCACAGGGATCAGTGCTGGGACCGGTCCTATTCAATATCTTCATCAGTGACATTGTGCAGGACCTAGAAGGCAGAATTTCACTGTTCGCTGATGACACAAAGCTCTGTAACAGAGTAGACACACCAGAGGGTGTAGACAGAATGAGAAGGGACCTGCAGAAACTTGAAGAATGGTCAGGGGTTTAGCAGTTGAAATTCAGTGCAAGGAAGTGCAAGATTATGCATATGGGGCACAAAAACCCTGGCACAATATATCAGTTGGGGGGTGAAGATATAGCATGTACCAAGCAGGAAAGGGATCTTTGGGTTATCATCTCTGATGACCTCAAGGCAGGGAAACAGTGTGACAAGGCAGCAGGTAAAGCAAATAGGATGCTGGGATGCATAGGCAGGGGCATCACCAGCAGGAAAAGGGAGGTCATAATTCCACTATACAAGACACTAGTGAGGCCCCACCTGGAGTACACTGTACAGTTCTGGCGACCTTACCTATGTAAGGACATAGACAGGATAGAGAAGGTTCAGAGGAGGGCAACAAAGATGGTGCATGGATTGCATCACAAGTCCTATGAGGACAGGTTGAAGAAACTGAACATGTACTACCTGGAGGAAAGGAGGGAGAGAGGGGAAATGATAGAGACATACAGGTATCTTACAGGGAGGAACAGGGTGCAGGAATATGCTATTTTTAAGCGAAAAAGATGTTCCAGGACTAGAAGGCATGGGATGAAGTTGGAGGTAGGACGATTCAGAGGAAATGTAAGGAAGAATTTCTTCACAGAACGGGTGGTGGACAAGTGGAACACCCTGCCAGAGGAAGTGGTGGGGGCTGAAACAATCACGGGATTTAAGAATGCATGGGATAGACATAAAGGAATTCTGGAGGTCAGGGGTAAGGGGCAACAGACTTCTTGGAAAACATAAACTGAACTTACAAGCTCAAATGGGCAGACTGGATGGGCCATAGGCCCTTATCTGCCGACACTGTCTATGTATCTATGTATATATCTTGATGATGAATGACACTAGGCATACCACCACTACATTACTTACCTGAGTCCCTGGCAAACATTGACAGAAAGAGATCAAGGATAATATGAAATAGAAAGGTTCAACAACTACTTACCTTGTCAAGTGTGTGACGATGAAGACATGATAAGGAAAAAACACAATAGTCGAGCATCAGATATGATCCTGGCATCAACAGCAAGAGCAGCAGCAGCATGTGACAGGCCTGGAAAGGAAAGAAAATAACCGAGTGTTACATAAAGAAAAAAAGGCAAATTTGATAGCAAAAACTGTTTGTTAACTCTTGTCTTATCAGACTTTATGAACAGAACAGTGTCTCATGCACATGGTACTGTCATTACATGCATTGCCTACCATGCATACCCAAACACTGACTATCAATCATGATAAAACCTCCACCTTGTGTGTGGCCCCTCCCCCAAACAACCACTGACTTGCTACCCTTACGGCACCCTCTACATCTTAACGAATGGCAGTAGGAATATCACTGCAGCACTTACCAGCCTTAACAGTGGGTGACATAGAGAAAAATATCAAGGGTATCAAATAGAATGGTGTCCCTACAATATATCATACCTGGTTAGTTGTGATCGCGACACGTCATGAAGAAACAGTCAAAGGTGGCATCAGGTATTATCCAGGCAGCAGCAGCATGTGACGGACTGGGAAATACAATAAGTCATGGTGACATGATATTTGTTACAGAAACAAATGTAATGTTGATAACCAAGACGATGAGAAATTCAATATACATTTCTTATATATGTCACCATCATGGTCAACTCCTGCACTTGCGGCCTAGTACCAAGACTGCCTACCGCACTGACTATCATGGAACGTCCTAAAGGTAAACCTTGTGTAGTCCCACCATTCTTTAATTGCTATCCATAATAACACATTCCCGTAGCATGGCATAATTAGGATAATAATACTGCAAAGCAATATCTACCTCATTAACTCCTGTTTTTCATTACTAAAAAAACATAATACCACCATACAATACTTACCTGTCAGTGGACAGTTCCACAGAACACATGCAATTGAAACAAAAAGTCAGAAACGGAATGGTCTAATCATCAAATGAAATGGGAGCAGTGTGGCAGAAGCTGCTCAGTCATCATCATATTATGACCTACGAGATATATAAGTTGTGAAAAATAACTTTATGGAAGCAATGACTTTAGTGAATACAGCACTTATTAACAGCAGTTTAAACAGTATATGTAACTAAATTGCTACACATGCACACATATCTCTGCAAAGACAGTTTTATAATTACATAAAGATACAGGAAAAACTTACTAACACCATCCCCGGTCCTAGTGCAGTGTACCTTGGTGTCTTCACACCCACACTGCACTACAACAATAATGCATCTTTCTATAGGCTAACCTCTTGACTTGACCAACAGTAACAGTGCAGTTGCAGTATTTACTGTTATTAACATTATTTAAGTAATGTATATCATGATGTGAGAAGAATGAACAGTATAAGTGACAATACACACCTGTGGTATTGTTGTGGATTCAGAATCAGCAGTAACATCTGGATTCAGCAGCAGCTTTACTGCAATATATTGGGCAATGGCAGTTCCTCATCTCTTTTTCTTTTTATCAGAATAACAAGATCAGCACTGGTGGGTAGAGTTAATGATTGTGAAGGACAGTCTGTGACAGTGTAAGATGAATTAGTTGCCATATCATATACATACTGTTTACTCTTTCTGTGGTTCTGTGGGAAGAGTACTCATAACACACATGATGGTGGAGGGAGGTGGTGATGGCATCTGGAAATTGTTCATCAGTACCAGCCAGCTTGCCATGGCATGGCACATTACTTCCTTTGGATGTTGTCATTTGGTGCAAGAAACTTGATGCAAGGTATGTTGTTGGTAGGAAATGGGTCTTCAGCACAATTTTAGGTAATGCACAGTAATTCCAGAGGATGTACTTTAGTTATTTTTTCGGGGCCTGGCAGGAATCTCAGTGGTTGCAGATTTGGTTAATATGGCAGAATTGGCTACAGCCTGCAGTGCCACTGTCTAGCAGCACCAGTACTTAATCAGTTTGTTAAGTTTCTACTGGCTGTCAGTCGCCTACAGTTTGCATTATTCATTTGTCATTTATTCCAACCCTACCCAACCATAGTACTGGTGAGAGCAGCTGTGGCGGAAAAGTATAATTAGCTTGCAACATATGACACTATTGTCAACATACATAGATCTGCAGTTCCATAACAAAATGATATGCAGCTAATCACTTCAAACACTGCTAAAACAATTATTTTGGGAAAATCATAGTTACTTTGCTTTATATTTATTTTGGGTTTTGAGGGAGCATTGATGGAAAACTTGGAAAAGTGCTTGAGGTGCACCACTTTACTAAACACGATGAGTATTTATAAAACAACAATAAGGAATGACAAGGAAAGATGTGTCTAGTTAGCTAAATATTGTTTGCATTTCTATTTATCTTTTTTGTGGAAGGGACTCAGGGAGGGCCAGGAACATCGGCCAACTGGGAGAGTAATTGCAACCATCTGACTGCTGAGTGTTAACCCCAGCAAGTGGTGCACAGCAGAACACATAAATCAATAAATCATTGTCCCGGATTCCCCCCTTTCCCTCACAAAAAGACAGAGACCATTGTTTGTTGTTGTACTCAGATTGGCAATTCATTTATTTATATTCATAAATCCATATTCCATTTCTCATTTCTTTATTATCATATTTCCATAAAATTCATTTATCTCCATCCATGTATCACTCTCTGATTATCCATCCCCCAGGCGAAAACCTCGGTGCCTTCTTCTCCTTTTCTGTTAGGTAACGGTGAAAACCGAGACCGCTTTCTCCTTCATCTTCTTCCTCCTCTTGTGTTATTCCTTTTTCTTCCCCTCCGTCCTCTCCCCCTTTTTCCCACTAGCCAGTCTCCAGCTTGCATTGGATGACTGGCTTCCCCCCAACTTAGGGCATTACTCTCCCTTACCTCAGTGATGATACTTTCTCCTTTTTATTTCCCCCCTTTTTTTTATATCCCAGTCTTTGTCTGTTTTCTCCATTCCTCTATGAAACCCATTGTTTCTGCATTGAACATGTCTATTGCTAGATCCGACAAGTGTACCCCATCTGACCTGTAGAAATCCTCCACCCATTCTTCTACCCCCCGCTGTATCACCTGTCCCCCCATCTGCCTTAACAATGTCCCCACCCTTCTATTCATCTTTCTCCTGGCCCTTTCCACTGCCCTGTGGCTGCGTTCCTGTCTCCATACCCTTCATGGTATCATATCTGACCAGGCAAGGCATACTTGAGGCCACCACTGTCTTATTGCCACTAGGTCCCTCTTTATCTGTAAGTATGTGTGTGTACCCATGGTCTGCCTGCCAGGTCGTTGCCCCCTAGATGTATAATGATTAAGTCTGGACTGGGCTGATGTCCCTTGAGTTCCTTCAAAGCAGGCAGGAGCTGTGCCCATCTCATCCCCCGTAGGCTGTGCCATACCATCCTACACTGTCTTGCATCCTGATACAATTGTTTTCCCCCAGCTTTTTTCTCTGCTCTCTTACCAGCCCAGTAAATATAGGAATGGCTGCAGATCCAGACTTCTGTACTCCTCCCTCTACCTATGGGGTGCAAAGAAAGTTAATTAATTCACACATACTCTTAGTGCCCTCTCTGTATTATCCCCCCCAGCTTTCTTCTTTCCTTGTACCTGTGCTCCCCCGTAGGAGCACCATAATTCCCTCTTCTTTTCCCCCTTTTTTTTTTAC
Source organism: Neoceratodus forsteri (assembly GCA_016271365.2). Taxonomy (NCBI): domain Eukaryota; kingdom Metazoa; phylum Chordata; order Ceratodontiformes; family Ceratodontidae; genus Neoceratodus; species Neoceratodus forsteri. The sequence continues at coordinate 267,179,307 of JADMNL010000026.1, forward strand.
TTCAGTTCTCTGATGTATCTCTTACAACTGTCTGACCGCCAGTGCCCTTTTTCCAAAATGTCCTTCACGGATTCACCCCTTACTGCCCACTGTGAGGCAGCCCCAATCCATAGGGAATGGGATGAGTAATTAGCTGGGTCCTCCTCCAGAAAACGCATGCCCTTTTTCAGCATTGCTGTGATTTGATAGCCGGTGACCCTTTTCCCATCACCATGTATGAATAACTTCCCAGTCTTGGTCACCTGTTCTGCAGCGAAAACCCACAGAGCTTGCACTGGGCATATTGCAATCTCCGATCGCCCTTTTAGTGTTACCATGCAACCTTGCCCTTTTTGGTCCTCCTTTGACCTCCTTAGCTTGATCCGTATCTCTCTTATCCCCCAACTCACATCCTCCCATTCCACACCTCCTTCATTGTCATCTTTTCCATGGCCTACCACTTCACTCACTCTCAGAGCCCCTGCAAACATTATGACATAAATTGTGTGAAATAGCTGGGCCTCTCCCTTTGATCTGCATATTGCCGGGAGCACCTCTTTTAGCTTTATTAGCTACTGCTCGCCTATAGGCCTCCTATTATCCCCAGGCCCTCGTTTTAACCTGCCCCATCCCCGCATCATTTTCCTTATGAGCAGTGATTTTATTGGGTCATTCTACCCTTTTAGGCTGCAGATCACATTGATCCCTGCAAGATAAACCCCCATTGTGGTGTGAGTGGTCCCTTTCTGCCATTGTTCCACGGTGAACATTCCCAACTGTTCCCCAGAGAGCGGCCCACTTGCCTCCATCTGGTGTTCTGCCCTGAATGTTTGAAAAACTCTCCAGGCCCCATCGTAGGCCCTCAGAGTCCGAGGTGCCCATGAGCTGCGAAACAGCAGTTCTGCTCCTTCTTGCCAACATCCCAGATGTTCATTGGTATGGACGTTTTTTGCTCTTCCGCCACTGGTGCCAGCTTCCAGAAACGGTCCAGCTGCAGACGGGAAAGGCTGTCAGCCAGGATATTGTGTACCCCTTCTATGTATTTTGCACTGAAATACATGTTCAGCTGCAAAGCCCTTAACACTAACTGTCGTACTACCTGTATGACTGTATCCGACTTGGCACCCTTGTTGTTTAGTGCATCCACCACCGATCTATTGTCACACCAAAATGTCACCTTCTGATCCCGTAATGCTTCCCCCCAAGCCAAGGTACTTGCCCATATGGGCATGATCTCCAGTAGTGTTATATCTCTCACTTTCCCATCCTTCACCCAACTGACCGGCCATGGTTCTGCAAACCACCTGCCCCTTAGGTAACCCCCCATTCCTAGCCCTCCTACTGCATCTGTGTAGAGGTCAAGGTCTGTGTTGTACAGCCACTCCTCCTGCCAGAACGAACAACCATTATACTCCTTCAGGAATTCTTCCCATATACTAAAATCCTCCCTGACACCTCTGATCAGATCAACCCAGTGGTGTGGTTTGGTGACCCCTGCTGTAGCTCTGGCTAACTTCCTTTTGAATGCCCTCCCTGGTCCTATGGCCCTGCATGTGAAGTTCAGGTGCCCCAGTACCTGCTGAACCAGTTTTAGTTGTACCCGTCTCCTGCTGGCATGTACCCTGATTAGTTCCTTCAACCTCCTTACTTTTTTGTCCGGTAACCTAAACACTTCGCTTGTGGCATCTATCTCGATCTCAAGGAATTCCATAACCTTGCTGGGCCCCTCTGTTTTGTCTGGTGCCAATGGGACTCCCAGCTCTTGACACAATTCCTGAAACTTACCCAGCATTCTCTGTGTCTCCCTTTTTCCCTTCTCAATGAGGAGAAAATCATCCAGGTAATGGATGACTGACCTATAACCCGTCTTTTCTTGGAATATCCACTGCAAACGTGCTGAACGCCTCAAACATGGCACATGCTGTGGAACACCCCATTGGCATTGCTTTGTCGAAATAATACTGTCTCTCACTTTTAAAACCAAACAGGTCCCAGTCTTCCCTCCTGACTGAAAGCAGTCTGAAAGCAGACTCAATGTCCATTTTTGCCATCCATGCATCTCCTGTGGCCCGGATTATCTGGACTGCATCCTCTAGTGTCGCGTATGTCACCCTACTATGTTCATCACTGATAAAGTCATTCACCAACTCCCCTTCTGGGTAGGACAGGTGGTGGATCACCCTGAATTCCCCTTGCTGTTTCTTGGGTACCAAGCCCAAAGGCGATATCCGCATGTTTTTCAATGGGGGGGTGTTAAATGGTCCCTCAACCCTGCCTGCTGCTTTTTCTTTCTCAATCTTCTGTCTTAGCATTTCCTCTTTCCCTTTGACAGACCCCAGGTTGCTTGCCTCCCTTGCTTGTCTGGGTCCCCTAGACTGCAATGAAAACCCTGAGTTAAAACCACTTAAAATCATATCCCATATGCTCCTGTCCAGATATCTGTCCAGGCAAGCTGTCCATGCCGCTAGGTTGATGGGGGTTCTGGCCATGCCAAATTGTTCCTTGTTGTGCCACCTGTCCCCCTTCTCCGACTTCTCCCTTTCTTCCTGTCTGACTTTCCTTGCTTCAGTGGTTCTGTCCCCCTCTATTCCCATTCCCCCTGCCCCTCCCTCCCTTGTTCCATGTTTGCCCTTTAAACCCCTGGCCCTCTCGAGAAAACTGTTGGGCTGATCCTTGCCCCCCATGTCCTTGTGCTCCCTGTGTCCATGTTGTTCTGCACTTGCTTGCTGGGTGTACCCCTCCTCATTTTGAACAGGCATGTCGAAAATGACACTGAGGCCACGAGCATAAAGCCCTGTTATAAGCCCAGCAGCATCTCTGTGGTGTAAACCCCTTTTTGCTCCACCCACCCTTGGGTGTGGACTGATCTGTTACGTAGTCCGTCCATAGATCTATCTGCTTGGTGCCCCCATCTTACATCCCCGAATGTTGCCATTCTCTATCGAAAACATTCATCGTAGTATATCCATCCTACCCCGCCTTTTGCTTTTGCCCTCCATATTATCAATGAATAGGTAATGAGCGGGATGCCTAGCTCCAGCCTCTTTTCCAGAATGATGGCTGAAAAAGTGGCAAAACCTAGAAACCACCCATCCCAAGTCTTTCCTTTCATGAACTTGTCGTCCTCTTTTCTTTCTAGGAGCACTATGGCAGCTGCCATCTCACTCTTACCTATGCTCTCAGTTTCTTCATATTTGGCCACCGCCTCCTGGCTCACCAAAGCAAATATATCCACATATTCCCTTTCCATATTTTCTCTTTCGTGGCCAATGGCACATGTTCACTATTCTCATTCCAGGTGCACCTACCTCTTGTACTCCTCTTCCTCTCTTTCCGCCCCTTACAATATCTCCTGGTACCTCTTTTCCTGTCCTAATGTCCGCAGAGCAGATTCCATCTGCCCCAGCCTCCTGTCCCCAGTGCCACCACAATTTGCCCTATATATTCTTTTATACTATCACCCACTGCGTTGGATGTGTTACCTGTAACCTTTTCCTGGCTGAGCTGCCTGGAGTCCTCGAAAGGTCCCCTTGCTTCTTCCTGTGACTGAGGTGGAGGTGGAGGGTGAGCTACTGGGATCTGCGGGCCGGACTTCCTGTTCTGGGCTTCGAGTCTGGGATCCACCGGGGAGGTTCCCCTTTGATCTGAGGTGGGTACTGGCATCACCGGGTCCACCGGCCATGTGGGTACTGGATTGACTGCCTTGGTGGGCCCCGCCGTCACCTGTGCTGCCTTAGCAGGGCTGTGTAGCCCTTCGGTTGGCCTCTTCCCCTTGCCACCTTTTTCTGTACCTGCTTTTCTCTTCTCCCCGGGCCTCCCTGGTTCCTTTCCCTCCACCAGTTCCCATATTTTGTTTGCTTTTTCTGCCAGGTCAATTATAGCCTTGTAGGTGTCTTCCTTTGATAGCCTGCTCTTCTTGGGTGCCATGTCCGTCTTATCTTTTGCTCTGTGAAGACAACTATAGGAAATGAAAACCGGGTTATTTGTATATCTGTATTTCCAGTACGTCTTTCTCCAGTCCGTCGTGCCACCCACCATGCCAACACAGACCGGGGCCACCCGTGACAGACCCCCATCCCGCCTGGCAGGTCGCCATCTCTTAGCATGGGTCTGCCTTCACTGTGACCCCTTCACTACATGGGATTAGCAGTGTGTGACACCACACCGCGAGGTCCCTTGTCTACTAGCCCGCCTATGCTTCAGGTCCCCCCCCTGCCTGCTTGCTATCTACATATCTCCCTTTTTTTTTTTGAAGCTTCGTAAGGAGCATTCTCTTCTGATTTCTGAAAACCCCAAACCTTGTGGACCAAAGATAGCTCCCACCACAGAAAAACCCAGTCTCAGCTCTCTTTTTATGCCTCTCTGCCTCCCCCTGCTCTCTCCTACCATCTAACGGGGACCACTACCGTCCGTTGCCCCCCCAAAACTACCTCCCACCTGGGCAATGCCATCTCATATGGGTATACTCTCCCCAAAGAAGCAAGCCACTGGAGGCAGCCACCAGGTTCCCTTGGTGTGGGGTAGTGTCCCAGTGAGGGCCCTAAGAGTATGTGTCGATTCCCCCCTTTCCACTTCTCCCCCTTGCCCCAGCTGAAATGCTTGCCCAAATATGCAGGCCCCAGATAGTAAAAACTGCCTAAAAGAGGGACAGACCCTTATTGTGACCATCCACTTGGCGTGTGATGTCACGCCACATGGTCGCCGTTCCATATTTCTCCTTAACCCACCCCTCAGGGCCTCATCCAGCCTGCAAACAAGCCAAAAACACTGCAAGCAGTACCAAAACAAAAAGGGGAAAGTCCTTAATGCACCACATGGTGTGCCACGTCACGCCACATGTTCCAACAATCGCGCTCTCGCTTCCTCCCCATCGGGGCCTCTAAAGGCCAACTATTTAACCACCTCAATGAAAAACAGGCCCAAAACATGTCGCATGCAGCCAATACAACAGGGAGCAGGCCTCGCCGTGACCCCAGCAGTGCATGCCATCATGCCATGGGTCCCAACTCGCTCCCTCACTCGCTAACCTCAAGGCCCAAACCAGACCCACCACTCCATTAGCAAACAGCACTAAAAGGCAGCAAGCCACCCAACAAAAGGGGGCAATCCTCATCGCAATCACCACGAGGTGTGTGACATCATACAGGCAGCCTCAGCAACACACCACGCTCAACCACGCATTCCAGATTGCTCACCCGCTCCCTTTCGTCAGGGCCTCCACAGGCCTGCCACCTCCAGAACAAAAGAAAAACAGGCCCCCCAAAAATGTTGCATCCAGCCAGAACAGTCTGGAAGAAAGGCCCCTTCATGCCCCCAGCAGTGTGCGACGCAACGCCACAGGTCCCGAATGGTCCCCTCACTCCCCATCCTCAAGACCCCCCAGGCCTAACCACTTTCACCAGAATACCATCCTGACTGGCCCTAATGGCAGCAAACAGCCCAAAAAACAAAGGGGACACCTTCATCGTGAGCACCACGTGGCGTGTGACGTCACGCCACGTGGCCTCGGATTGCGATCTCATTCGCTTTCATCAGGGCCTCTTCCAGGCCTGCTACATTTACCAGCAACCACAAAACATTTTTTCCCTTTGTCCTATCTACCATCACTGGCCCAAAAACAACCTCATCGAGCACGCCAAAGCCTTGAGCACTGGCTTTTGCTCCCAAATAATCAGTGCCTGTGCACTCCAGTAATTAAAATGCTATTGCAGCACTCCTCTGCTGTGAGCTCCCATAAACTCTTAACATGCCTGCCCTGCTCCCGTCCTAGACATGCTAACCACGCTTTTTTTTTTTTTACAGTGCCTCCCAATTCCAACAAACTGGCTCACCTTCTTTAAAAAACTGCTGTTTCTCCCTGTCTCCCAACATATCATAATATTCAAAAACTAAACGCTGCAAGATTTCTTTTTTTTAAACAACTTCGCATATCTTCCCAACTCAATTGTCATAACCTTACCTTCTTCTCCTTGTGACCAAACCTCAAAATTAATGCCAATCCGACATGCTTCAGTTGATGTGAAATCAAAAACTCCAGCAAAAAGTGGCTGAGGGCCCCCTTGTGCTGTCCCTTATGAACCTCCCTTCTCCCCTCCCCCTCCTGCTACCTGCCCATTGTTCTGGCCCCTAGCCCCTCCTCTTTCTTCCCCCCCTCACCTTCTGAGAAGAACCATTCCCTAAAGGAGGGAAGGGGTGCACCAGGACAACATGGTCTGCCCCTTAAAGGGCAAACTCCATTATTAAACAGGGGGGGACAAGCAAACATGTGTCCTCAAAATTTTATTTATGTTTTTTTGTTGGGGGGTCAGAACATCGGACAACTGGGAGAGTAACTGCAGCCATCTTTTGTCCTAACAAATGTCCGTCACAGCTGTCACACACTAACATGACATAATTTACGGAGAGACAGAAGGCTGCCTGTGCTTGTTGAATAATAATTGTGCACTAATTAAGCAATAAGGCATGGCGGGGTGTTATGGTGTGAAATTGATAACGGCCTACCTCGTGGTAGGTTGAAGCATGAGGCATAGATGACTGCTTCCACCACCCGATAATGGCCGTCAGCCAACCATAATACACCCCCTAAGTGCCTTTATAGCGATTATGAAAGGGGGTGTGGGGTTCATATGGTGGCGTGGTTTTCATATGGGTAAGTCAGAACTTGTTTTGTCCCATATGCAGATATAGAACATTACAAGTCAATAACATCTACACTACAGGTAACATGTAAGTCAGACTTTATTAGTAAGACCATCAAAAGGTTAGTCAGCAACAAGATTGGGAGAGGCATCTACTCTGAGGCTGCTGTTTCACTGTGTGTTTGTATTACCAGTATGTACTTGGCTATGGAGTACATTTTTCAAATAATGTGTGACCAAAAAAAATGTACTTGTTTTGGACTTTACATTGGATAACTAAAAATAATACAAATAAATGCTTTCAGCAATTTTCTGTCATAAAACAACTGCAAAATTATGTAAACTAATGGGTATCATCAGAACTGGACAGGGAAAAGCCTGTGGATGTATTATTCTTGGACTTCAGCAAGACGTTTGACTCTGTCCCCCACAATGGTCTGGTGGAAAAACTGATGGGGTTAGGAGTAGGCCCTTTGATGGTCAGATGGATTGAAAACTGGCTAGTTGGATGCACCCAGAGAGTAGTGGTCTGTGGGGAGCTCTCGAACCCTAGAGAAGTTGGTAGTGGGGTACCACTGGGCTCGATCCTGGGTCCGATCCTGTTTAATGCATACATATCAGACATCAGGGAGGGTATAGGGTGTGAAATGAGTCTCTTCGTGGATGACTCCAAGATGGGAGCAGTAGTTGAGGGAGAAGAGGGGAGGTTGGCCCTGCAAGGGGACCTGGACACACTGGAAAGCTGGGCTCACACATGGAAATTAAATTTTAATATCACCAAGTGCAAGGTGTTGCATCTTGGTTGGGGAAACCCTAAACACAGGTACACCCTGGGAGGGGAGGCGCTGGAGGCCTCAATAGGGGAAAAAGACCTAGGGGTCATGGTGGATGCATGTATGAATAACTCTGAGCAGTACAGGAGAGCGGCTAGCAAGGCAAACAGGATGTTGGGATGCATCGTATGGGGATCACCTCTAGGAGCAAGGAAGTGATTCTGCCGCTGTACAATGGACTGGTTAGACCACACCTTGAGTACTGTGTACAGTACTGGAGACCACACTTGAAGAGGGACATACAGCTCCTGGAGAGGTACAGAGGAGGGCAGACTAGATGATACGAGGGCTAGGGGATTTGATGATGAGGACAGACTTGAGGAGCTCTGCCTGTTTTCATTGGAGGAGAGGAGAGGAGAGATGGGGGACATGATTGAGGTCTTCAAGTACCTCAAGGGAATAAATAGGGTAAACATGGAGGGATCTTTAGACTAAAGCAGGAGGTATCACCAGAGGGCATGGTTTGAAGTTGGAAGGTGGAAGGGTGAGGGGAAGAGAGGAGGTTTTTTCACTGAGAGGGTGGTGGACCTTGGAATGCACTGCCTGGCGAGCTGGTTCAGAGATCCACAGTGGAGGGCTTCAAGAGAGGGTGGGACAGACACAGAAAGTTGATGTATCAGATGATGGCCTGTCCCAGGGGTGTGGGGATGGATGATAGGGGTTTCTGGAGCACAAGGGATGGGAGGGCCTCGCCACCCAACTAAGGATCTAAGGTTCGAGCAGACTCGATAGACCGTAAGGCCTAATCTGCTGGCAAATAGTATGTTAGTATGTAAAAGATGTGTCCCTTTGATGTATCCTCACCATCAGAACACATACCCTCTATTTGCTTAACATCATTCTCATCATCATCCATGCCTTCGTCATCACCAGCAGATGTAACAGTGCCACCGCCAGACAAAGATCACTGAGGTGGAATAAAATGTTTATTCATTTTTATGTATGTCAGTCACTCAACATTTAAATCAGACAGACATGTCCGATGGTCTGACACAATTGCCCCTGCTGCACTAAAAACCCATTCTGATGTTACACTGGAGGAAGAGTAACTTAACAGTTCCAGTGCAACTGATGCCAGTGCAGGCTACACTGTCACCCTGTGTTGCCAGTATACTAACAAAGGGTCATCCTCAACAGATATCTGCTTAGGATCATCAAGATGGGCAGTGACCATGTTTGCCACTGACATCTGCAGTTTGCTGCTGTATTCCTGCTTCTGGGGCTGAGAAACACCCACCTGCTGTAATACTGACCGCAATGGATTTCAGGTGGGTTTGCGTACTGAAGAAGGTGATAACTTTGATGACCCAGAGAGTTGGGACCCAGAACACACATGCTGCTGAGTACTTCCCTCATTTCTTTTATTGACATCCGTTTCAAGCATTTTGTTGTGCACTTTGTCATGAACAGCAAGTGAACAATGATCAACCTGTACGTTACCCCCTGGCAGAAGTGATGCAATACCATGCTTGTACCGGGGAGCCAGTAAAGAGGCCTTCTGCTATGAATCACTATGCAACATGTAACAGACGTGATTATCACTTTCTAAGATGTCCATCAAATGGTTACATAGGTTCACACCAACATCACCTGCTGCACATTCAAATTGGTCATTCAAGTTGATCACTACCTGCTTAAGTATCCGCAACAACAGAATAACCTGACTCAAACATGCAGATTCAACACTAACAGCCTGAGTGGCATGCTCAAAAGGGCACAAAACCTGTATTACACTATCCATGACCCTCCACTGAGATGGACTGAGTGTCACTGCCCGTTGAGTGAGGGGATCACGAAGCTACATGACATAGTCATTGACAAGTTTACACTGCTCAGACAAGCATTCCAGAATATACAGAGTTGAGTTCCACCTTGTGGGAACATCCTGCTTGAGACGATGCTGTAGCACACCGTATGGACGCTGCAACACATTAAGCTCAGATCAAGCTTTTGAGGAATGACTAAAATGTCCAAAACTATGATGACTAGTGGTCACCATGCTGTCCACTGCCTCATGTTTTAAGAACTGACATACAATCAGATTCAAAACATGTGCAAAGCAAGGAATGTGCTCAAAGCCACCGTCACTTATGGCTTTCACTACATTGGCTCCATTGTCACTTGGAATGAAACTCACTTTGAGTCCATGTGGTTTCAGCCAATGAGAAATTATCTCATTTAGATATTCATTTATCTATTCATTCATTTATTATAGACATTCATCAATTCAAGAATTCTTTCAGCTGTGTGAGAGCCATGCATACTTTACATGCTTAGTGTTGCCTGCTGGTACACACCACCACTGCCTCCATATGTTGTTTGCAAATGACAATCACTTGCAGGACAAGGTGAAGTACTGTACACACCAGGGATGTGTGCCCAATGTGCTGTAACACACATAAAGCTAACTGTGGATCCCTGACCACTGGTCCACATATCGCTGGTGAGATGCACAGTGCTGACCACGGGAGTGTGACAGTGCATGTGAAACTGTACAACATAAAGTGTTGTACAGCTCAGGCACACCTTTTATCAAAAGTAAGTTCTGCTGGGCAATTCATGTTTGGGTACTGCCTTACTCATAAGCTGCTGAAAACCAGATTTTTCAACAAAAGAGTATTTATTTTTATTTAGTTTTTGTTGACCAGGTAAGTGCACTAGACAAATCCTGCCTATTTTCAGGCACAACCCAGGGGAAGGGGATACAGATGAATGCCAACTGACCTAGAACCAGATTAAGCTGTTGGTGGTATTTTTAGTGAATGTATGTAAGAAGAAGAAGAGTATGGAAGAAGATTTGTTGCAAGCATCTGAGAAACTGCTGCATTCAAGTGCCTTGTGACTGGATGATTCCTACAGTACTTTGTATTCTTGGAAAATGCATCCTTAATATTAGGTTGCCTCATAGTGACCACTGCCTTGGAAATTCTCAGCTGTGTATATGGGTGACTTTGGAACTGAAAGGAGTTTCTAAACTATGTGGCATGATACTGCAGTGAGGGAAGTCTGAGCACACAGAGGAGGATGATGATTTACCTAGAACTAAAGATTCAGAATGCTTTGTGGTGGATGTTATTGGTGATGGAATAACACTACTCTCTCTGTCAACGGGGTCCAATAAGTAATTTTGTAGAGGAACAGAGTCACTGTTTTCTACCTGGGAAGCCAGATATTTATGCCGCTGCCAGCAAATGGTGTGTTTTTGGTTTGGAGATGTTGTGCATCCCACTTGTGCCTAAGTGTGACCCTGCCTTGCCACGACTCACTTTATTTTGGCATATTTGGCAAATAGCTGTGCTGTCATCATTATCTTGCAATACAAAAAAGTCCCACACTAGAGATTTGACCACTGTACACTGCTTTTTAGAAGGGGGAACACTCTCGGCCTTACTGCTGACTGTGATCTGCCTCTGTGACTCATCTATGACAGGCACATGTGGGCGCTTCTGCTGCATGATATTACTTGTAGTGACATGAATAGGCATTGGAGATTGCATGTTATAAAATGGGCTAACAAATCCCAAGGCACTGATTGGCTACAACATCATCTGAGCCGTGTCCTTATCAGATGATATTGTAGCCAACCGGCACTACCACCCAGCAACATGCCTCATGACCGCAAAAATCAGTGAGCTCTGCCAACTGAAAACAACAACGCTGACTGGCAGAGCTCACTGATGCCACAGACCAACACCTTCTACGCCTCACAGCGCTTGAACTGGAAAGCGCCAAAAACCAGGACCGCAACTCCACGACTGTTTAAAGGGAAGGAATAATACTCCACAACCACACAACAATAAAGGCAAATCATGTAATAAAAAAAAAAAGATTAAATCCCCCAGCAGCGTTAACGTTACACTGACAATCATTTTCAGTGAGCGAGTGTCTCTTACTGGAACCGCCGTGATTAGCGCTTTTCTCTGGCTTCCTGCATTCTCCTCTAACGGCAGGCTGGTTCGTGATACAGGATTTCGTTGTACAATATTTTTAAAACTGTTTAAAAAAGCATCAGCTTGAGTGAGAGCGAGTGTCTCTCACTGGAACCGCCGTAGTTAGCGCTTTTCTCACAGCGCTTCCTGGATTCTCCTTGTAACGGCGGGCTGGTTCGTCATACAGCGGCGGTTCCAGTGAGAGACACTCGCTCTCACTCAAGCTGATGCTTTTTTAAACAGTTTTTAAAAAATATTGTATAACGAAATCCGGAGAATGCAGGAAGCGCTGTGAGAAAAGCGCTAACTACGGCGGTTCCAGTGAGAGACACTCGCTCTCAGTCAAAATGATCGTCAGTGTAACGTTAACAGCTGCTGGGGGATTTCAATTTTTTTACATGATTCGACTAATATAGTGGTGGACAAGCAGGGTCAGATAGTTTCACAAAACCAGGAACCGCAAATGTATGGTACCCAGTAAGGGACACTCTCACTCCCAGTGGCCAGCTGTAATTCAAATGAAACATTTTTTTACAGTGACTACATAGGGGGACTAAGGGGACTATTTTTCCTATATGAACTATTAAACCTTCTTTTTCTATATATTTTTACTTTATCACTTTTCTTTTACTCATTAAATAATCAATAGAAAAGCCCATTTTATAAGCGCAATAACACTCCGGTGTGGGTTGCGTGCTGATAGAAACGCCTGGGCATAAGGCACTCAGCCAAAGCGCTCATGCCTTAGTACACCCCCTAGGCGTTTTATCAGCACGTGAACCCACACCTCGCCATGTGTTATTGCTTACTTATTATCCCGGATTCCCCCCTTTTCACTCACAAAAACACAGAGACCATTGTTTGTTATTGTGCTCAGATTGGCAATTAATTTATTCATATTCACAAATCCATATTCCATTTTCCATATCTTTATTATCATATTGCCATAGTGTCCATTTATTCCCATCCATATATCTCTCTCTGATCATCCACCCCCAGGCAAAAACCTGGGTGCCTTCTTCTCCTTTGCTGTTAGGTAACGGTGAAAACTGAGACCGCTTTCTCCTTCCTCTTCTTCCTCCTCTTGTGTTATTCCTTTTTTCTTCCCCCCTCCCATCCCCCCTTTTTCCCTCCTTTTTCCCTTCCTGCCATCCACCTTGGCAGTCCATATTCCTCTTATCCCTGCCCTCCATCTTGGCAGTCCTGATCAATCCTCTTCTGCCATCCACCTTTGGCAGCCTTCCCCTACTGTCATCTGCCCTCCATTTTTGGCAGTCCATATCCTGTTTATTACCTGCCATCCACCTTTGGCAGTCCAACATCCCACTGGACACATCTGTCTTCCACCATGACAGACCCTTAGTATAGCTCCCCAATTCGACCATCTCCCCCTCACAATCCGTCTAGTTACGGTGGGTGGGAGGAATCAAAAAACTCCAGCAAAAGTGGCTGAGCCCCCCTTGTGCTGGTCCTTATGTACCTCCCTACCTCCCTCCCCTTCCTGCTACCTGCCTATTGTTCCCATCCCTGGCTTCTCCCCTTCCTTTTCCCTCCCCCTATGAGCACAATCATTCCCTAAAGGAAGGGAAGGGGTGCACCAGGACAACCTGGTCTGCCCCTTAAAGGGCAAACTCCATTGTCCTGGATTTCCCCCTGTTCCTTCACAAAAACACAGAGACCATTGTTTGTTGTTGTGCTCAGATTGGCAATTAATTTATTCATATTCACAAATCCATATTCCATTTTCCATATCTTTATTATCATATTTCCATAGTGTCCATTTATTCCCATCCATATATCTCTCTCTGATCATCCACCCCCAGGTGAAAACCTGGGTGCCTTCTTCTCCTTTGCTGTTGGGTAATGGTGAAAACCGAGATCGCTTCCTCCTTCCTCTTCTTCCTCCTTTTGTGTTATTCCTTTTTTCTCCCCCCCATCCCCCCTTTTTTCCACACTAGCCAGTCTCCAGCTTCCGCTGGATGACTGGCTTCCCCTCAACTTAGGGGCTCCCCTCTCCCTATTCCTATGTGCACAAAAAACATCCTCCCCCTTCTCTCCTTTTCTTTTTTTGTTTCTTTTTTTTTTTATCTAACCGCTTCCGTCTGTTTCCTCCATTCTTCTATGAAACTCATCGTTTCTGCATTGAACATGTTGGTTGCTATGTCTGAGAGGTGTACCCCATCTGCCCTGTAGAATTCATCCACCTGTTCTTCTACCCCCCCGCAGTATCACCTGTCCCCCATCTGCCTTATCAATGTCCCCACCCATCTATTCATTCTTCTCCTAGCTCTCTCCACCACCCTGTGGCTGTGTTCCTGCCTCCATATCCTTTGTGGTATGGTATCATATTCGACCAGGCCAGGCCTACTTGAGGCCAACACTGCTTTATTACCATTAGTTCCTTCTTTATCTGCAACTATGTGTGCACCCAAGGTCTGTCTGCCAGGTCGTTGCCCCCCAGGTGTAAAATAATTAGGTCTGGACTGGGCCGTCATCTCCTGAGCTCCTTCAAAGCGGGCAGAAGCTGGGCCCATCTCATCCCTCGTAGGCCATGCCACACCACTCTACACTGCCTTGCATCCTGGTATAACTGTTTTCCCCCAGCTTTTGTCTCTGCTCTCTTACCAGCCCAGTAAATATAAGAATGGCCACAGATCCAGACTTCTGTGCTCTCTCCTCTACCTATGGGGTGCAAAGAACATTCATTAAATTACATACCATCTCAGTGCCCTCCTCCCATTACCCCACCCCCTCTTCTTTTTTTTTAACTTAGATCTCTAATGTATCTTTTATAACTGGCTGATCGCCAGTGCCCTTTTTCCAAAATGTCCTTCACTGGCTCACCTATTGCCGCCCACTGGGAGGCCGCCCCTATCCAAAGAGAATGGGAAGAATAGTTCTCTGGGTTTTCTCCCAAAAAACCCATGCCCTTTTTAAGCACTGCTGTAATTTGATAGCTGGTGACTCATTTTCCATCCCCATGTACAAATAACTTCCCTGACCTGACTCTCTGCCCTGCGGCGAAAACCCACAGGGCCTGTACTGAGCATAAAGCTGTCTCTGCCCACCCTCTGAGAGTTATAATGCACCCCTGCCCTTTTTGGTCTGTCTTTGACTTTTTTAGCCTGATTTTTATCTCACTCATCCCCCAAATCACATCGTCCCATTCCACCCCGCCTTCCATGTCTTCCCTTCCATGCCCTACCACTTCACTTACTCTCATTACCCCTGCCAACATGACTACATAGATTGTGTGAAAGAGCTGCGCCTCCTCTCCTGATCTGCATACAGCCGGAAACACCTCCTTTAACTTTATGAGCCACTGCTCCCCTATTGACCTTCTATTATCCCCTGGTCCTCGCTTCAGCCTGCCCCATCCCTGCATCATCCTCCTGATAAGCATCGATTTAGTAGTGTCATTCCAGCCTTTCAAGCTGCATACGATGCTGATCCCTGCCAGATACACCCCCATCGTTTTGTGAGCCGTCCCTTTATTCCATTGTTCCACTGTGAACATACCTAACTGCTCCTCTGAGAGTGGCCCACTTACCTCCATCTGATGTTCTGCCCTGAATGTCTGAAAAATCCTCCAAGCTCCATTGTAGGCCCTCAGAGTCCGGGGGGCCCATGAGCTGCGGAACAACATTTCTGCTCCTTCCTGCCAACGTCCCAGATATTCGTTGGAATGGGTATTTTGTGCTTTTCCGCTGCTGGTGCCAGCTTCCGGAAACGGTCCAGCTGCAGACGGGAAAGGCTGTCACCCAGGATATTATGCACCCCTTCTATGTGTTTTGCTCTGAAAGACATGTTCAGCTGCAGGGCCCTTAAAACTAACTGTCATACTACTTGTGTGACAGTCTCAGACTTGGCTCCCCTGTTATTTAGTGCATGTTCCACCGCTCTATTGTCACACCAAAATGTCACTTTCTGATCCCGCAATTCTTCCCCCCCACACCAAGGTACATGCCCATATAGGCATGATCTCCAGTAGAGTTATATCCCTCACTTTTCCGTCCTTTACCCAACTGATCGGCCATGGTTCAGCAAACCATCTGCCCCTTAAATAACCTCCCATGCCTGATCCGCCCACTGCATCCGTGTAGAGATCAAGATCTGTGTTGTACAGCCACTCCTCCTGCCAAAACGAACACCCATTGTAGTCCTTTAAAAATTCCTCCCATATACCAAAATCCTCTCTCACACCTTGATTCAGATCCACCCAGTGATGCGGCCTGGTGATCCCTGCTGTCGCTCTGGCCAGTCTTCTTGTGAATGCCCTACCCGGTCCTATGGCCCTGCATGCAAAGTTCAGGTGTCCTAGTACCTGCTGGACCTGTCTTAGCTGTACCCGAATCCTGCTGGCATGTACCCAAACTAGCTCCCTCAGCTTCCTTACTTTTCCATCGGGTAACCTAAAAACTTCCTTTTCGGCATCTATCTCTATCCCCAGGAATTCCATGACCTTGGCGGGCCCCTCTGTTTTTTCTGGTGCCAATGGGACTCCCAACTTCTGGCATAATTCCTGAAATTTTTCTAGCATCCTTTGCGTCTCCTCTCTCCCTTCCCCAATGAGGAGAAAATCATTCAAGTAATGGATGACTGACTTATAACCCATTTTTTCCTGGAAAATCCACTGCAGACATGTGCTGAATGCCTCAAAAATTGCACATGCAGTGGAGCATCCCATTGGCATTGCTTTGTCGAAATAATACTGCCCTTCCTTTTTAAAACCCAATAGGTCCCAATCTTCCCTTCTGACTGGCAGGAGCCTGAAAGCAGATTCAATGTCTGTTTTTGCCATCCAAGAATCCCTTGTTGCTAGGATTATCCAAACCGCATCCTCTAAGGTTGTGTATGTCACCCTGCTATGTTCCTCACTGATAAAGTCATTCACTGACTCCCCTTCGGGATAAGACAGGTGGTGAATCATTCTGAACTCACCTTCCTGTTTCTTGGGTACCAGGCCCAAAGGTGATATCTGCAGGTTCTCCAGTGGGGGGGTCTCGAACGGACCCTCGACCCTGCCCGCTGCCCTTTCTTTCTCAATATTTCTCCTCAATATCTCATCTTTCCCTTTTGCAGACCCCAGGTTGCTTGGTTCCCTTGCTTGTCTGGACCCCCTAAACTGCAAGGAGAAACCTGTGCTAAAACCATTTAAAATCCTTTTCCACATGTCCGCATCTGGATATTTCTCCAGGCAGACTGTCCATGCCACTAGGTTGATGGGGCTTCTAACCATACTAAATTTCTCCTTGGTGCACCACCTGTTCCCTTTCCCACCCCATCCCCGTCTGCTGAATCTCCTATTTTCATCAACTTTGCCCCCTCTGCTGCCATTTCCTGGCCCCTCCCTCCCTCCCTGCTCCATGTTTGCCCTTAAATCCTGGGTCCTCCCAAAACTGCTGACCTGCTCCTTGTCCCCTTGCCCGTGCACCAAACCCCACTGCCGTTCTGCATTTGCTAGCAGGGTGCCCCCTCCACATCTTGAGCAGGTATGTCAAAAATGACACTGAGGCCATGAGCAGATGGCCCTGTTAAAAGCCCAGCAGCTCCTCTGCGGTGTCAAAACCCTTCTGCCCCACCCACCCTCTGATGTGGACTGATCTGTCACGTAATCCGTCCATAGGTCTATCTGCTTGGTGTCCCACCTTACATCCTCAAATGATGCCATCCTTTGATGGAAATATTCGTCGTAATATATCCAACCTACCCCACCTTTTGCTTTTGCCTTCCTTATTATTAATGAGTAGGTAATGAGCGGGATGCCCAAATCCGGTTTCTTCTCCAGCACGATGGCTGAAAAAATTGAAAAACCTAAAAACTATCCATCCCAAGTCTTCCCTTTTGTCAGCTTGTCATCCTCTTTTCTTCCTAAGAGGACTATGGCAGCTGCCATCTCACTTTTAGCTATACTCTCAGCTTCCTCATACCTTGCCACTGTCTCCCAGCTTGCCAGCGCAAATACATCCACATATTCTCCCCTCCATATTCTTTCCTTCGTGGCTAGCTGTACATGCTCACTTATCCTCATCCCCAGCGCGCCCACCTCTCTTGCTCCCTTCCCCCCTTGGCTCATTTTTCCTTGTCCCCTGGTGCCCCTTTTCCTGACCTAATCTCCACCAAAGCTGCTTCCATCTGCACCAGCCCTCCTGTCCCCAGTGCTGTCACAATCTGTCCTATATATTCATTTATGCTATCGCCCACTGCACTGGGTGCATTACCTGCCACCTTTTCCTGGCTGAGCTGCCTGGAATCCTCGAAGGTCCCCTTGCTTCTTCTTCCAATTGAGGTGGAGATGGAGGGTGAGATACCGGGGCTGGCGGGCTCGGACTTGTTTTGGGATGCGTGCACCTGATCCGCTGGGAGGCTCTCCTTTCTGCTGGGGTGGGTACTAACATCACCAGGTCAGCGGGGTCATGGGTACTGGGTCACTGGTTGTCAGACCCCATGTCCCTGGTGAAGCTTTTGTGGGACCATGTACCCCCCTTGCCGGCCTTTTTTCTTTCCCGCCTTGTCCAGCCCTTGCTTTCCTTTTCTCACCGGACCTCCCCGGCTCCTCCCCCTCCACCAATTCCCACATTCTGTTAGCTTTCTCAGCCAGGTCGATCATCGCCTTGTAAGCGTCCTCCTTTGATGGCCTGCTTTTTCTAGGAGCCATGCTCACCTGTGAAAACAACTATAGGAATGCAGCACCATTATTTAACCATCTGCAATTACAGAATGAACGACAAACACCCATGCTGTGAAACCCCCCCGCCTGCCCCACAGTCGCACAAGTCATGCTTATGCCCCCCCGATGTGTGACCTTATGCTGCGTGTTTGTCACCCCGCATCCCTTATACTATCCCCCGCCATAGCCCCTTGCAAACCTGCCGACGCAACTGGGACTGAATTGACTGGCCTCAGTCAAAAAAAGCAAGGTGAAAGAACCCTCACCCCATATGGCCTGTCCCAACCCCACTCACCCATGCAGGACCCCACAGTATCTGCGAGGTGAAAAATGCCATAACCCCAGGCCCTGGGAGCGCCCGCTTAAAAATGGTGCCACATGGTGTGTGACATTACGCCGTGTGGCTATGGCCCGACAAAACTGTGTACCCTCCTTATTGGCTCCTGCCAGGCTCCAAAAACCCCCTTTTTATGGCCTATCCTCCTGCCTGCAAGGCCATCTTCTAAGGCCCCAGGACTGGGCACCGCCCTCTCGTTTCACCACGCAGCGTGTGACGCCATGCCATGTGGTTATGCTCTCCCCCACTCTCGCGCCTCCTCTCCCATCACCACCAGGCCCCCCTGACAAGCCACCAACTGGAACGGGGGCAGTCTCCCCCAGAACTCGGAGCACCTCCAGCAATAGGCGCCGTTCGTTCCTTCACCACACGGCATGTGCCTCATGTCCCATCACCACGAGGCCCCCCAATGAACCACCAACTGGAAAAACAGGGGGCAGTCTCCCCTTGAACTCAGTGCGCTTCCAGCAGTAGGCACCGTTCGCTCCTTCACCTCGCGGCGTGTGCAGCGTGTGCCTCGTGGCTCCAGTCACCCACCTTGCGTGCTTCGCCCTTCAAGAGCCAGCCAGCCCCCCTGCACCTTGGTAGGCCATCGTAAGTGCCTGCCCCAGGCCAGGACTTCTAGCAGCAATGACATTACAATTCTCTTTGGCCCAGGTAGTGGGGCGCCGTCCCCCTTCACACCACGTGGCGTGTGACGTCACGCCGCATGGCTTCGGCCTACCACACACTTGCGCACCTCCCTCCAGGTGCACTCAACCTTCTCTCTCCCCAACGCCACCACAGAAGCTGGGTTAGCAACTCCCTTCCCCTCCTAGGCCACGAGCTCGTTGTTCCTCCGCCAGTGGTCTCCTCTTTTATATCTTTTTTTTTTATTTTTTTTATTATTTTAGGTGCGACTCCGTGAAAATGAGACTCCCAACTCCCGGGTGCCCCCCCTTGTGCTCTGCATTGTCCGATAAGGCCCTGCCCTGCAAGCGCCCGCACATTATAACTATTTACAGTTTATATCCAACAACAAGGCTCCCTCACCAGCAGAGCCTGCCGATCTCCCCTTTTTGCTGTCCTCCCACCTGGTTCTTCTCCTCTTCCCGAAAACATTTTACCCTTACATTTTTACCCTTGCCTCTTGCCTTCTTCATCCATCACAAAACCTTTCTCTCCCTCCATGCAACGTCTTACAGCATATCACTTGCTCTCTTCAACAATCAAATACCAACCCACTACTCTCCTTCTCTGTTCATCTTGTCATTTCCTTTTTGTTTTTTTTGTTTTTTCATTAAAAAACCTTTCACTGCCCTTACCTTCTGTTTTCTCTTCGTAACCAAAAAACCTCCTAACAAATGCCAATCTGATGTGCTGCAGTTCCGATGTAATCAAAAAACTCCAGCAAAAGTGGCTGAGCCCCCCTTGTGCTGGTCCTTATGTACCTCCCTACCTCCCTCCCATTCCTGCTACCTGCCTATTGTTCCCATCCCTGGCTCCTCCCCTTCCTTTTCCCTCCCCCTCTGAGCACAACCATTCCCTAAAGGAAGGGAAGGGGTGCAGCAGGACAACCTGGTCTGCCCCTTAAAGGACAAACTCCATTGTTAACAGTCATCGATATTTCATTCTGTGCTTGTGATGACACTTTTACATTCACATTCTGAGGAAAGGTACGTGAATTGTTAACAGGGACATAGGGAGGTTGGTAATCAAGATTTATTAGAGGGTCATCTTGAACATCGTGAAAATCACATACACCAACACTATCAATATTACTGACACCACTAATGTCTGCTACGATATCAGCCCATTTCTCATTTACCACCATCAAAACATCATTATCAATAGAACCTTCAGATTTACTGTCACCACAAACAATAGTTTTACTGACCACCTTTACTATGGCACCGTCATCCTCAATATCACATTCAAAACTGCTACACTGTGAAATTTGTGAATCCATCACAGATGAAAGCAAATTAGGATTTTCAGGCTGAGAATCATTCTGTGAATCAAGCATTAATGCAGCAACATCAACTGCAGTTTTCAGTTTCTCCCCCACAACACTGAATTTCCCTGCTGCATTCTCAGTAAAATTAATAATTTTGTTGCTCACACTACTTGTGCTGTTGCCTGCAGTATGGAAAAGTAATCAATTCTGATTCCACCCTTACTTACTGCACTACCAGAGGAATACAGACCTATTAGGGGCACTTTTGTACCACTGACTGACTAACCTGCTGCTACTACCTGTAACCACTCTACTGCCAACAACAGGAGCTGCAGTGCTGCTGCTACTACCTGCACCCACTTTACTGCCAACCACAGGACCTACAGTATTATTGCTGCTAGAAGGACCAGCAGCACCATCAAATTCAATATTAATTTCATGAGACATTGCAGCTGGAGCTTCAGGAGAGGAGTTAACACTCAAAAAAGCCACTGAACTACCATGTCCACATCCACATCCACCACGCACACTAACCCTAGTACCTGACCCTGACTTCTTTCCAACCATTTTTTCACTCAGATCTTAACTGGCACACAAAAACAATTAATTAAATAATATCTATGCCAACAGTGTATATTACAAAATCAGTAGATCAGTCAAATACAATGCAATACTGTTAAGGAACAATAAGAACAGCCTCTCACAGTATTGCTTTTAGTTTCAAGTTAAAAGTACTAAACTGCTGTTACAAGTAAAAGTAGTTTAAACTGCAGACACACACACACACACACACACACACACAAAATGGCCTGTCCTGTTACCTAACTATTTAAACAATTAATCAAGTTTCATATAGCAGATTGCTGAAGGAGGATCCAACTACAAAATGATCTACAGCTATTTCAATTAGATTGAGATGCAAAGGTTTTTTTTTCTATACAGTAGTTGAATGCAAAAAAATGCAGACACACAGAGAAGCAGAACTTTCCACTTCACCAAACACTAAAGAACTGCACAGAAAGCAAGGAGCAGCAGTCACTTGACTCAGAGGGAGAAGGTGGTTGTTATAGTAACATGGACCTTTGACAGCAAAAAATCCACCTCATGGAACCTAAATCAGCCAATCAAGGAACTGCAGAGTTTTGGGAAGGTTGTTCTGCAGAATATTTTTATGATCTGCAGATTTCTGGCATAAACTGCGGAATATTTGTGATGAAATTTTTAAAATAAGAAGGTTTGGAAACAACTATAATATTAAATACGCAGTCATATTTAACACCACAAAAATTAATACATTTAACTGACAGACAGTCACAGTAGAAAGAATGACTTTTATAATTCATTTCCTACCGAAATTAACAGAATCACATGACCAAAAAGCCTGCAGAATATTATTCCGCAGTTTCAAGACGATAATGCGGATTATGTCAATAACTGCAAGTTCCGCAATTCTATACAGATTTTATGCAGTATTAATAATAATTCCGTCGTTTGGGGAGAAATGCCACAGAAATTGTGAAATCTACAGTACTAATAATAATTCCGCAGTTGGGAGGAAAAATTCCGTGAAAATTGTGAAATCCACCGGAAGCGAAAATGAGGTGAAATTCCGTGGAAACTGCACAATTTCACAGAAATTCTGTGGAAGTGAAATACACAAATTTCACCCAGGCCTACCACTGACACAGGTCTCCACCACTTCTAGGCAAGCACTTGTTGTTCACCAGACTAGGGTGAAAAATGATGACTAGAGATCCTTCACCCTGCCAAAGGAGGCTGGCAGGCTCCCCTTGCCTCTGCAATCATTGAAATCTCTTTCTCCTTCAAACTCCAACTCAGCTCTCACTACATTCTGTTTCACTGCAGCCGAGCCAACAGGGCTTATGCTGCTGCAAAAGTTCTAAATGACATCACTTCATTCCCTGCCCAACTTAACTAGGTAAACAATGAGGTTATGTATTCTAGAGCATTTAAAACCCTCTAATGCTGCCCAGAGGCCTTCCTGATCTAATACTGATGGGATTCTAGTAACCCCAGTGGACTAGATGGTTACAGTCACTGGAAACAGAAAAAAACCTTGCTGTCTGCAGCAAGGGCTTTGGACTGCAATACATAGCTGCCAACCACTGGGCACCCTACAGGAAGAGGTGGCCAGGCTCCCCCTATCCATGCTGAGACACAGGCAGGATACCCAGAGAAACAGGCCCACTGAAACAACTTCAGCTCTGCTTAACAACTAGCTCAGGACTCTTCTTCAGTGGCTCCAAGGAACACCCTGAAGCATACCCTATTAGCATAGAACTGATGGTCTCTACCTGGGTCAGAACCATCAACCTATCCATACCCTTAGCCCACTAGGAAAAAGCTATCTAACCTATGCTACTCAAGGGATAACCTATACCCACACACTTTTCACAATTTACACTGTGTACTGCTTTAGAAACATACATATGGCATCGCTGTGCATTTTCCACACCCCAATACTACACACTTTAAACCTGAAAAGCAAAATGTTTAACATTTCCCAGTTAAAACATTTCAATCACCCAAAAATGAGGACTCTGCTGAGCCCCAAACATCTTCCCTTGTCTTCTTGTTTCTCAAGCACACCTGTAAAGATAACATCCTGAAAAAAGAAACAACCTGCATGAAAAGCATACTTGCAAGAGAAAACAGTAACCAAACCTCCCACCAACATGATACAGTCCAATCCCAAAAACATTTTTTAAGGGTTTTCTACAAAAGGCAGTAAAAAAGTACCAAAATACATACAAAACATATTTTGGGGAGGGTATCCAACAATGGAAAATGTCCCAAGTGCACAATACACTCACATTCAAGAAAGTTACTGTAGGCCAAGCCTTCTCAGAACTGTTCTTGCCATAGGCTCTAGGCCTACTTGAAACTTTAGTCCAGATCCAGATGTCTATTTGACCAACAGCATAGAGATATTGTGAAAGGGTGTGGGAAAAGATAACCACAGACATAGGGCTGGATATTCAAACTGTGCCATTCTGTGGCGCAAGCCCTTGCACTGCTCAAAAAGTTGCACTGGGGTGTGGCCAGGGTGATGTTCAATGGAGTTGCACTATTGAGCAACTCCTTTGAATATCGCCCCCCCGGCCACAGCCACTGTGCATGGTGCACTGGAATTTGCACCACCGCAAGTGGTCAGAGTGGAGCATTCAAGATGCTGTGGAGCAAGTTCCATTGCGCCATGCAAAATTTCCGATATTCAAAAGGTGACATGCAAATAAGTTATGCAAGGTGCAGGGGGGGCCATTTGCATCTACTTACGGCCCCATTTGCATGCCATTAGCATGCAGGTGCGCCTATCCCTGACAACTTGTGCCAGGCGCCCTGCCAGGCAGCAGCCATCGGGGACCGATGCCCCTTGCAGCCCGATTGCGGGCATGAAGTAAATCTCCCCCCCACTGGCCCAATCGTGGGCATAACAGTATTAAACTCCTCTGACTGGCCCGATCGCGGGCATAACATAAATGAAACATCCCCCCCACTGGCCCGATCGTGGGCATAACATAAATGAACCCCCCAACTGGCCCGATCGCGGGCATAATGTGAAACCTCCCCTCCACTGGCCTGATTGTGGCCAGAACAAGTTCACCCCAAAGAGCAATATCCTGGTGGTCCAGTGGACCAAGAAGCCCGGTGCGGGCATAAAGATCAAACCCCCAAAGTCCAATTTCCCTGGTGGTCAGTGGCCCCCACCCACCACCATGGAGCCCCACCACCTGCTCCCCCATCAGCCAGTGGGCAGCAGCACCCTCCTGCCTGCGCCTACTGAGCAGTCAGTCAGCGGGCGGCAGGTGGGTGGGGTGCTCCTGCCGGCTGATGGGGGAAGCAGGGTGGTGGGCTCCATGGATGGGTGGGGTGGGGCCACTGGACCACCAGGGAAATTGGACTTGGGGGGTTTGACTCTTATGCCAGCGATCTGGCTTGATCCCACTGGACCACCAGGGATATTGCTCTGTGGGGGTGAAATCCACATTCTGGCGCGATTGGGCCAGTGGGGGAGTTCATTTATGTTATGCCCATAATCGGGCCAGTGGGGGGTTGTCATTTATGTTATGCCACGATCGCCCAATGGGGGGTCATTTATGTTATGCCCAAGCGATTGGGCCAGTCAGGGATTTTACTATGCCCATGATCCGCGCTGCAGGGGGACACAGGAACAGGAGGGGCCACCCACAGGTGGCAGCTGCTGTGTTGCACCCTGCAATGTGGCAGCTCACCTGCGGGTGGCCTCGACTTACTCCTTTTTGGGGCTCAAAGTTGTGCAGGCGCAGGGTTGTGCCTGCACAACTCTGCACAGCCCGCTGAATATCGGGCTGCAAGTTTATGCATGATTCCTCCCCCTCTGGTTGAGCATGCCTTCATTAGCATTGCGCTGTTGCTCAGCATGACTTGGGGGGCACAACTGCCTCCTGCTGAATATTGCAGAATGGTGCAATTTTGGACTTGCAC
Source organism: Neoceratodus forsteri (assembly GCA_016271365.2). NCBI lineage: Eukaryota > Metazoa > Chordata > Ceratodontiformes > Ceratodontidae > Neoceratodus > Neoceratodus forsteri. The sequence continues at coordinate 267,204,114 of JADMNL010000026.1, forward strand.
AGGCACAACCCTATTGTGCATGGCACAACCCTTTTGAATATCCAGCCCATAGAATTTAATTTTTAAACACACTGGATTCTTAGTGTAAATTTTATTGTTCTGTTAAAAATGAATTCAGAATAACTAGAAATCACTGAAAAAAATTATGTACCAACAAAAAAAATATATAATAAAAAAGGCAAGGAAAATTCAATTAAAAAACGCATTAGAAAGAAAGAAAAGTTATTCAACAAAATTAAGAAAAGTATCTGTGAAGAAAGTATCAAACTGTATAAAACTGCACAATCTTACTTAAAAAAATCAATACTACAAGCAAAAATGGACTGACTTTAAGATAACACATACTAGAGATAATAAGAACGCTTTACACTCCTATTTAAATGGTAAGAAAGGAACAAATGGAAGAGTAGGACCATTGGTTCATGAAGATAAAGAAATAGCAACAGATAAGGAATTAGCAGATCTCTTCAATTCATACTTCTGTTCTGTCTCTTCAAAGAAAATAGTTATTAATGTTTATGATCAAACTAGAGATAACACAGACAATAAGACAATAAAGATAATACAGACTCCATCTCCCTGGAAGATGTCTTAACAGCTCTAGGTACTTTAAAAAACAATACTAGTCCTGGTCCAGATAATATACACCCAATGTTCCTGATTGGTACAGCATCCTCAATCTCACTTCCACTGTCAGTCATATTCAATAAATCATTGGCTGAAAACAGCATCCCTTTGAACTGTCTGTTGGCAACATTGATTCCAATATATAAAAAAGGTAGCAAGACTTCTGTGCAGAAGTACCGAGCCGTAAGCCTCACCTCTTTAATCTGCAAGCTAATGGAATAGATAAATAAATCTTTTTTGGAAAAAGAGTTTGTAATATTGGGAATAACTGACAATTCTCGGTATGGATGCAAAAGCGACAATTCTTGTACTACAAACTTAATCTCATTTTACAATCACATTAATTAAAGAATTAGACCAAGGCATTCCCATGGGTGTTATTTTATTGGACTTCAGCAGAGCATTTGACACAGTATCACATCATATTCTGATAAACAAATTGCATAGCCAGGGATTTTCAACATGCCTGGTCATTTGGATTAACCAGTGGCTTTTGAACAGATCATAGAGGGTAAGATTAAATGGTACACTGTCCAAAAATGGATTGGTCAGTAGTGGTGTACCCCAGGGTTCAGTCCTGGGCCCATCCCTGTTTGGTATATTTATCAGTGACATGACAATAACAGGTAACAATGTGCTGTCAAAGTTCACTGATGATACCAAACTTGGGGGAAGAGCAGACAAAAGAGATGGAAACATGCCAGTAGCCAAAAATTTACAAGAAATTGAATCATGGGCAAAACAATTGATATGAAGTTCAATGTTGATAAGTTCTCTGTCCTTCGCTTAGGGAATAAAAAAATGAAAAAAAAAATACTACTTAAATGACAGATTACTTAAAGTGTCAACATGTGAAAGAGATCTGGGCATAATGGTTAATGACAAACTAACTGCATCAAACCATTGTGTCAAAATAATTTGGGAGGCAAATAATTTGTTAAAATAAATTAAACAAACATTTGTGACCAGAACAAAAGAATGTATACTTCAAACACCATGAAGTCTTGCTATATTAGGACTTCTTGCAGTATGCCACTGCACTTGAACTGCCCCGGAGAGGAAACAGTTAACTCCAGAGAAACCTGGAGTTCCACAGCGCGAGAGCGCTGTTCAAAGCTCTATCTGGCCAGTTTCAAATGAAACTGCCAGATTCTTTACTCCGCTTCACTGAACAGTCGCTCCGGAGATCAGCTCCTTCAGCTCAGTTCATTTCTCGGTTCAAGCGGTTTTTTTCGGTTCATTTCAACCGGCAAAAAGTATTTATTTTACCGCGTTTCGGTCAAAAGCTCTATCTGGTAAACTGTAAGCACAAATCTTTAAGTCTGTGTGGAAATTCCTTATCGGTTCAGTTTTGAACCGATCGGTTTGCTTTGTGTAATGTTTTAAACTATTGAATGGGCTTTTAGAGTGCGGTTCCCGGTTCTTATCGGTTCTAAAAAAACCTTGTGTTAAATCTTGGTTTTTTCAAATACCCGTGACACGATTAGGAACCGATAAGGGTGTCTTGCCTGGCACTGCCGTTTAAAGGGCAAGTTTTTGGTTAGGCTGGCATTATGTCTGAGAAACCCAAAAGAAAAACCGGGCCCACTGGGTTTCAACACTGTGATGTCTGTGGGGAAGCCTTTGCCAAGGCTGACCCACACACCACTTGTGTCTATTGTCTGGGGGCTGACCACCTCCTGTCAGACTGCCAGGTGTGTAAAAATTTCCCTGCAGCCACCCTGGAAAAGAGATTGGGCCGGCTCAGGGAACAAGAGGCCAAAAAGTCCACTGACCCAGATGGCCAGCCTGGTCCAGCACCCACTGGACCAGAGGGAGTGCCCTCTGACCAGGACAAGACTTCCTCGGGCAAAAGAAAGGCTGGTTCAGAGGAACCAGTCCCAGTAAAAAAGACAAAGAAATCAGCAGGTCTGGAGTCCAAAATTGCCTCTCCAACTGCTGCAGAGATAGCAAAAGCCATACAGATTGTTCAGTCTTTGTCTCAGGGACCTGTCAAACCCCCTACAACTGGTAAAAGGGTGGCTCGTTCAGGTCCAGTGGTTCAGGATTATGATGTTGAGGATTTTTATGAACCACAGGAGGGGGAGGAGGAATTTGATCAGTATATTTGTGACTGGGAAGGTCTGGACATGCCCATTGAACCGGACATTTCTCCAGACAGACCTTTAGAATCTCCCCCTTTGCTGTCTGAGTCCCTTTCTCATTTTATGTTTTATAAAAAGGTGGCAGAAACCCTCCAGCTTCCTTTAGAGGAGGCTGTGGATGAGCAAGAGGAGCCTGATTATGTAGAAATGATGGATATTCCAGAGTCTAGAAGGTTGTCTATTCCTTTGCATAAGTCATTTAGGAAGCAAACAACAAAGATTTAAAAATCCTCATTCTGTTCCTCCTGCTAGATAAAAAATGGACAGAAGGTATACCTTATCAGGCCCTGATATAGACTTCCTCACTGAGCAGTGTAGTCATGTAGGTGTTGTTCAAGCTGCAGCCTGTGACAAGGCTAATATTCCCCTGGCCTCACATCCTCCTGAAAAGGATTCCAGGAAGATTGATGCCATGGCGAAAAAACAATATATGGCAGCTTCTTTGGGACTCAGGCAGGCTAATTATATGGCTTATGTGGCTAGATATCAGAAATCTAGATGGAACACTATATTGCAGTTAGCCAAGCAGGCCCAGGGCCAGCTGGCTAGTGAGTTGGAACAAGTGGCTGCTGATGGCATTGAAGCCTCTAAAGTTCAATTTCATGCTGCTGTTGATGTTAATGATGTTTCTTCTAGGGTCATGGCCACTTCTGTAGCTCTCCGTAGGTTGGCATGGCTCAGATGCACTAGTCTGTCCCAAGATACTCAGTCAAAGGCTATGGATTTTCCTGTAGTAGGAAATTCTCTGTTTGGGGATCAAACAGAAAATTACATGAAAAAGATGGATGAATACAGAACTACTTACAAAAGTGCTCAAGCTAAGGAGAGGCATGCCACTCCACAAAGGCATGCCCCCAGGGGTAGGGGCAGGCCTTTCCACAGGCCTTTTTATCAAGTTCAGGCCTCTTCAGCCTTTGCACAGAGGGTTTTTTTTTCAGAGGCAGAGGTAGACGGGGCACAGGCAGACCGTCTCCCTCCCCTCAGCCTAAAACTGCTGCCAAGCAGGCATCCTGATGGGGTGCCCAGGGCCAATGCTCCTGTAGCGGTGGGGGGCAGGTTGGCTTATTTCAGCCAGAACTGGTTGTCCCTAACTTCGGACAAATGGGTTCTGGAGGTGGTAAGCCAAGGTCTGGTTCTCTGCTTCAAACAGTTCCCAAAGATGAGAGCCAGACATTTTCCACCTGCAAATCCTTCAGAAGCCCTTGCTTTGGAAGCAGAGGTTTCTTCTCTTCTAGACTGCAAAGCAGTGGAAAGAGTTCCTCCTTGCCATCAGGGCAAGGGGCTGTACTCAAGATACTTCCTTACCCCAAAAAAGACAGGAGAATGGCGGCCCATCCTAGATTTAAGGTTCCTGAACAAGCATCTTCTGAAACCAAAGTTCAAAATGTTAACTCTGGCAATGATTTTGCCTTCCCTAAGGCCAGGGGACTGGCTAGCTTCCCTGGACCTCAAGGATGCCTATTTTCACAGCTTGATCAGGCCTTCTCACCGAAAGTACCTCAGGTTCAAACTGCCCTCTGGCCACTACCAGTTCAGAGCAATGCCCTTCGGCCTCACCTCTGCTCCAAGGGTTTTCACAAAATGTCTAGCTGTGGTAGTGGCTCATTTAAGAAGGCAAGGGGTTGCTGTGTTTCCCTACCTGGATGACTGGCTCATAGTGGGTCAGTCTCCAGATCAGGTAAAATCCCACTTGCAAGTCACTCAGCAGCTTCTCACTTCTCTGGGTCAGTTCTGGAACCAGTTCAGGTACTAACTTTCATAGGTGCAGAATTGAACACAAAGTCAGCCAGGGCATTCCTCCCCTCAGAAAGGGTAGACAGGCTCATTGCCCTGGCATCCTCCTTTACCCTGCAGGTCTCTCGACCAGCAAGGCACTTTCTGCAACTCTTAGGGCACATGGCTGCTTCCACAGCTGTCGTGCAGGGAGCAAGATTTCAGATGAGAGACATCCAGTTCCACTTGAGGTCCTATTGGTCTCAAAGGAGGGACCCCCTTACCAAATTAGTCCCAGTGACCAAAACCCTGATCCTGGCCCTTCAGTGGTGGCAGGATCAAAGCAATCTAACTCAGGGGGTCCCCTTCTTACCAGTTCTTCATTCCCTCACCCTCACCACGGATGCCTCCCTGTTAGGGTGGGGGGCTCACTTGGGCGACCTTTCCACTCAGGGAGTGTGGTCCCCTCAGAAATCTCTGCTCCACATCAATCTTTTGGAACTCAGAGCTGTCCTCTTAGCTCTCCAGGCTTTTTCAGCTACTGTCCAGAACAAGGTTGTTCAAGTCAGGACAGACAACACCACAACAATGTGGTACATCAACAAGCAAGGGGGCACTCGGTCTTCAGCCTTGTGCACCGAAGCAATGAAGTTGTGGTCTCTGGCTTACTCCCTGAACACCTCTCTGATAGCAGTTCACCTTCCAGGGAAGGACAATGTCCTGGCGGATGCCCTCAGCAGGATTTCCCAGGGTCACCACGAATGGACTCTGAATCCCCAGGTTCTGGGGTCGGTCTTTGCCAGTTGGGGCAACCCTCAGATAGATCTCTTCGCAGCCCCAGACAACCACCAACTTCCTCTATTTTGTTGCAGGCCTCCAGTGTTGGGCTCAGTCCCCCTGGACGCCTTTCTGTTGGATTGGGAAGGGAAATTCCTGTATGCCTTTCCCCCCTTCCCTCTCCTCTTCACGGTACTAGTAAAAATCAGAACTCAGCCCTGTAAAGTGATTCTGATTGCTCCAGACTGGGCCAGACAGCCCTGGTACCCTCTTCTCCTGTCCCTGGCATTCCACCCTCCCCTGAGCTTGCCCAGGACCCATGACCTGCTGACCTGTGCACAGGGGAGAGTGTGGTACCTGGACCTCAATTCCCTCCACCTCATGGCTTGGTTCTTGAGGAGCTAGAATTTGCTGATTTACACCTTTCTCAGGGTGTCCTGGACATTTTAAAGGCTTCTAGGAAGCCTTCCACTAGGGCCACTTACAATTCTAAGTGGAAGAGGTTTTCCTTCTGGTGTTCTGAAAAACAAATTGTACCAGAATCTGCTGACTTGGCCATTTTATTGGACTATTTGGTCCATCTAAATTCCCTAGGCCTCAGACCAGCTACCTTGAAGGTTCATCTGGCAGCTGTTTCTATTTTTGTATCTGCAGGGAAACCTGTTTCCCTCTCCTCTCACCCTGTGTTTTCCAAGTTTTTTAAGGGGTTACTTCACACTAACCCTCCCTTTTGGGAACCAGCTCCTGCCTGGGACCTGAATGTTTGCATTGCTCAGCTAATGCAACCCCCCTTTGAGCCTCTGTCTTCGGCAGATCTCAAGTTTTTAACCTGGAAGACTGTTTTTCTAGTGGCTATCACTTCTGCTAGACGTATAAGTGAATTACAAGCCTTGTCAGTGGAAAAAGATTTTATTTCTTTTCACAGAGATAAGGTAGTCCTCAGGACTAACAGAAAGTTTTTACCTAAAGTGGTTTCAGATTTTCATCTAAACCAATCCATCTCGAATCCCTCCAACTCTTCCTTACCTATGGAGAGGTTGGCAAAGGGAGACCTGCCACTAAGAGGACAATTGCAAGGTGGATTGTCTCTTGTATCCAGTTCTGTTACCAAAAACTAGGTAGAGAACCTCCATCAGGACTGAGGGCCCACTCCACCAGGGGTACAGCTGCATCTCTAGTGGCTGCTAGAGATATTGCTATTTTGGAAATTTGTCAAGCTGCTACCTGGAAAACAGTCCACACCTTTACCAAGCATTATTCCCTGGATGTCCAGTCCAGGAGAGATGCTCGTTTTGGCACAGCTGTGCTTCAGAGCCTATTCCCTAAGTAGGTTCTGGCCCTCCTCCATGGAGGTACTGCTGTGTAATCTGCAAGAAGTCCTAATATAGCAAGACTTCATGGTGTTTGAAGAAAAAATTACTCACCTTAGTAATTGCTTTTCTTCTCATGGAGTCTTGCTATATTAGGACAACCCTCCCTCCTACCCCTCTCAGAACTCTTACTTGGGTATGGGGTTGGCAAATTAGTGCAAGCACTGTGTCATGCCATTTTAGTTCCTCCCTAGTTCCCCCCCCTTTCTCATTTGGGTTAGGGAACTAGGTGATTCTGTTTTCGTTAAGTGGTATATGGCCCCCTCCCTGTACTTGAGTATTTTGGGGAGAGGGGGTCTACTAGTGCTTGTCATGGGTGATACTGATAATAATATGTAATATTGTTATTATTCTGTGATTGTTGTTGTGTTTTTGTTGTTTTACTACTGGTAGGTAGCCAATGGCTAGTGTAGAGTTTTTCCACACAGACTTGCTATGTTAGTTTAGCTTCATAAAGAACCTGGCAGTTTCATTTGTAACTGGCCAGATAGAGCTTTGAACAGCGCCCTCGCGCTGTGGAATTCCAGGTTTCTCTGGAGTTAACTGTTTCCTCTCCGGGGCAGTTCAAGTGCAGTGGCATACTGCAAGAAGTCCTAATATAGCAAGACTCCATGAGAAGAAAAGCAATTACTAAGGTGAGTAATTTTTTCTTCCTGTGTACCGTTTATATATTAGGCTACAGCCTGATTATGGGTCACCCTTATGGAACCCATACCTCAGAAAATATATTGATCTGGTGGACGGGATACAGAGAAGGGCAACTAAATTGGCACCTAACTATCAGCAATTAATTATCAAATTAGACTCATGGAAATTGGTTTATTCCCACTTCAAAGCAGAAGGTATAGAGGAAACTAGCTCCTTACCTATAAAATACTAAAATCATGGTGTTTAATGGAACAATGTGACTTAGTATTTTTAAATACACGGCATGTAGCTAGAATTCGCCAATGACAACTAGCAGTTGAATGGGAAAACACTGTCAAAAATGATTCTTTTTACTCAATTAGAGTTGCAAAAGCTTGGAATACTCTTCCAACTGATGTAATTGAATCAACTACATTTAATGCTTTCAAAACCAGATTAGACAACTGGTTGAGAGACCACCAACAATAAATTAAGTCTCACAACTGTGGGGGACAGTCACGATGGGTGCATGCCTTCTTTTGTCCAAATATACTAAGTAAACTAAGTAAAAAAAAGAATAGCACTAACTTGAGCTTTCAGCACTACTCTTCCCCAGTAGATGCTGCCACAGAGTAGAGCTACTTGGCATTGATAATCTCTGCTATCTTCTGTGCATGACCCATACAACAGGTACTATTCTCAAGGCTAATCTGCCTGAAGTGAGCACAAGGGGAGCTTTTATATTGTCTGGCTACAGCATCATACACATCACATGATTTATTGGTCCACTCCTATTCTTATACATTATGTTTTCTACACTAATACAGACATTTGAGGGAGCAGATAGACCAAATACTGTTTGTTAGGTATTTTTTTTAAACTGGTGAAGTACTATTCTTTCTTATTCAAACCTACAGGTAAATATTCAGCTTGCATGCATAATTGTTCATTGCAGCCTGTAGCCCCACCTATTTATCTAGTATCATAGGCTTGAAGGTTGCAATAAATAAGTCTCTGTTTGGGCTGCTGGTCCCAATAGCATGGGCCAGGTACATACCTAGCAACAGGTAAGAGGTTATCCCCTTATTTCTTTCTTTATATGAAAAACAGCAAAAATATCATTCATATTTGGTTTAATTTAAAGCTGGCACAAGTAAATCAAAAGAATGTTGCCACAGGAGTCTTTATAATAGATGTACAATATCCTCATCAGCTGTACTTTTACAGCCATCAGGTACCTTTTCATTTGGGCCTAAGCTTTCCCAAAATGAGGGGTATCCATTGTCCTCTTATAACCCTCTACCTAGGGTTTATTCCCTCTAGCACCTTAAACATGGCCCCATTAAACACTCAGAGTGGGGGTCGTGTATGCTTCTGTGTACATTTGTGCACACTTTCCTCCCTTTGAGGAGCCCCTAAGGCATGCAGTCACATCATGCATAAAAGTCAGAGTCCTGCTTGTTAAGACTGTTGCTGGAGGAACACAGTGTGGCTATCTCCAAATGTTACAAGCTGCAACAAGCAAAAGCAGCTAAAAGAAAATGATGGAACTACAAGTAGAGGTTTCCTATGTGCGGTGTGCGGTGAGCGGTCATTGCATGCTACATCTAACAGGAGCATAAGGGGGCATCTTTATAGGGAGCAGCTATGGGTGTGTTTTTATACATATTACAAACCTGCACACTCCGTAACATATACACTGTGTTTGGCAATTTGGTTTCACTCAGTGTCTTTAATATACCGTTCCACTAAGCCACGGTGACAAGAAATTTGTCGACCAACAGCACAGTGAGACCACAACAGCACCAATTGGTGTTCTGCTGTCACTAGGGGACAAGTGTTTTCTGTGGGGGGCTCTGCCCCGCACCCCCATACTTCAGATTGCTAACTCCAGTCAGAGTTATTTCAGGGATGGGGCAAACACCTCCATGCCATGGCACCAGTATCGGGTAGTGGAGACCATCACAGCAACTGCCGGCAATATCGATGCAATGGTCTTCACTGTAGAACCAATGCTGCATGGTCAGTATACAGAACATGCAGACACCAGAACTGCTAAAGTGAAATATCTTTATTTAAAAAACATGTGGTCTGGTGTCTTTACCTAAGGGAGCCCTCCAGGATCACAAAGTGTCTCCAGGATTTGCGGGGACTTTGTTACTTTCCCTTACTAGAACAGAGGATGAAACAATTCTTTTCTTTACAAGCTAACAGCATTGGGACTGGCATGCACTGCAGGTGCTTTAGCCATACCTAAACAGTCCAGTGCAAATTGCAATCACTCCATTTCTCTGTTCAGAGAGTTACTCTGACCCCTTGTCTTGCTCATTACCAAAAATACCTCAGGGCATATACAACATAGACACATGAATCAAAATGAAGGCACCAGAGACAGAAAAAAGAACTATAGAGGGACAGAATAGGTAAAAGTAATTTTGGTAGGAGGCCACCCTACCAAAGGTGAAAGGTGAAAAATGATAGAAAGAGAGATCAATAATTGCTGCTACAGCAGGCTTTGAGGAGAAAGATAAGGGGATTGTCTCCAGATGCTTCCTAGATTCAGAGGAGATCCAGCTGCCACCCCCCCCGAGATTAAGCAGAAACCACTGGTCCTACTGGTTGGTTTTCAAGACAACTTACCCACTGTTGTTGGGTAGGATGAGCTTCTGCCCTCCCTCAATTGGAAGCTCCACCCCAGGGTCCCTTAAAAAATGTACAATAGAAACAACTATCATACGCTGTACGATTGCACAATATACTTATACTACTACTATTACCCTGGGGTGTCTTATCTCATTAATTTTCCTAACATAGGGTCTCCATCTTACATACCTCTACTTAGATTCAGTATCATTAGCCCCATAATGAGAACAAAAATTCACATTTATATGTAAAGCACCTGTTCTGTGTTTCACACCGAATTGATATGGTTGAAGAGCTAAATGCCATCTCATTATGTGATTATTTTTGTCATTTATTTGTGAAAAAAAAACAAAGGTGGTTATGATCTGTAACTAACAGAAAAGGTGCCCCCACAAGTAAAAGTGAAGTGCATCAATAGCCCATTTGGCAGTTAAACATTCTTGTTCTATCATTGAATAAATCCACTCTCTATCATGCAATTTGTGAGAAATATAAATGACAGGATGTTTCTCCCCTTCAGTATTTTGATACAACACTGCCCCTATCCCTGTCCCCAGGGCATCTGTATGCACATCAAAGGGGTACTGAAAGTTTGGACTTCTCAAAATTGATGAAGAGCATAAGGCAGCCTTAATCTTTTGAAAAGCTTCCTCTCAATCCAAGGATAATTGAACTTATTTCCACATCTCCTTTTTGTGAGGTCAGTCAATGGGGTGGCGATTGTTGCAAATTTGGGTATAAATCTGCAACAATACCTGACCAAACCCCAAAGTGACCTCACTTGTTTCCCTGATCTCTGGTATAGGGCAATTAGCCACTGCCTTCACATTACTGACCTCAGGTATCACCAGTCTGTTACTTAAAATGAACCCCAAATACTTTGTTTCATGCATTGCTAGGGCACACTTGGTTGGATTAATGGTCATCCCTGCTTGTTTTAGTTACATAACCACAGCTTTTAAATGCTTCAGGTGAGTATTCCAATCCAAACTGAAGACTATAATGTCACCCAGGTAAGCAGCACAAGAATTACTGTGGAGTGCCAGCACTTGGTCCATATAATGTTGACATGTTGTTGGGGCACCATGATGCCCAAATGGCATGGTTCTGAACCAAAATAAACTAGCTGCTGTACTGAAAGCCTTTTTTTTCTTTGCTGTGTCTGCCAACAGTATTTGCCAATACCTTTTAGTGAGGTCTAATGTAGAGATAAATTTGGCCTGCCTAATTTGATCATCAACTCAAGGCATAGGATATGCATCAAATTGGACCACCTGATTCAATCCCCTAAAATCAAGACATAGTCTAATGCCTCCCTCTTTCTTTGGCACTACTACTGTTGGGGATCCCCAGGCACTCTTTGAAAGCCCAATGATGTTGAGGCCAATAACTTTTATATTTCTTGTTGGACCTCACTTTTCACCCTCTTTTGTAATCAATAGGGCTTCTTCCTCATGAAAGGGGTTGTTGTATTTATCTGGTCCCCCCCTTCTGCTTTCCCAGGCTTACTGGTGAAAGTAGAAGCAAAAGAATGAATAAGGTTGTGTAGTTCTACCTTTTGGGGGTTTCTAATGCTGGATTGATCAGCACACCCTGGGGTCCTGCCTGTGTCTCTAATCTCCCATAGGCTAGTTCTAAATCAGTTGCCTCTGATTCTGGCATACCCATCATGCTTAAAGTTGATTTGGGCTTTTCATGCCATTTCTTTAATATAGTTGCATGATATATCTTTTTCTTTTCCCTTTTTTCTGGGATTTAATTTTCAGAGGTCACTGGTCCTGCTCCTATCTGACATGCTGTCTTACAAGGACCTTGCCATTCCATCAAGAGCTTGCTTGTTGAAGAGGGAAGCAATAACAATATCATCTCTCTTACTATGAAATGTTTCTTATTGGAAGTCCCTTGGTCATGTTCCCTTTTCTGTACCATCTGGACTTTTACCCCTGTCTCATGGGCTTTCTGGATATATACTAACATACTAACATACTAAAATGCCAGCAGAATAGGCCTAACGGTCTTTCGTGTCTGCTCGTTTGGTCAGCCCCCACCCTGGGTGCTGACCTTGCTGTCCCCCTCGCCTTCTCTGGCTTCTCTCTTCCCAGTTCTGGATATTCTTGCTGCATTGGATTTTGCTTCCAGAACCCTTCCCCTGTACCTGTCCCACCCCCTCTTGAACCCCTCCACTGTCTCTGCCTCCACCAGCCCCCTAGGTAGTGCATTCCATGGCTCCACCACCCTCTCAGTGAAGTAGCACCTCCTCCTTTCTCCCCTGAATCTTCCCCCCTCCAGCTTCCACCCATGCCCTCTAGTGGCCCCTTCCTCCTTCCTTCGAAGCACCCTGACTGTTCCTCCCCATTTACCCTCTTCATGTACCTGAAGACCTCTATCATGTACCCCCGGTATATATCACCAACCTTTGTCTCAGTTGCTTCATGTATTGAGGTATTTCCAGGTGTTTAAACTCTTTCCCTCTTCCCAACACTCCTTAACAACATCCAATGGTTCCCAAGGAATACAATCATATAATAATGAAAAGGGGGGTAACATGTGGAGGATTATGGGACTTTCCTATAGGCAAATAGTAAAAAGGGTAGGAACTTGTTCCAGCCTTTCCCTTCTTCATGGATGACTGCCATGAGCATTCACTTCAAAGTTTGATTGAAGCATTCCACTAGTTCATCCATTTGTGGATGATATGGGGATCTTCTTTGGGCCACGATGCCTAACAGATGGTAGAGTTCTTTTAAGAGGGCAGTATTAAAGTTGTTTTCCCCTATCAGTGAGGATTTCTTTCAGTGTGCCTACCCTACTAAACAACTTTACAAATTCTTCAGTGATCTTTGGGGTTGTAATGGTTTGCAAGGGAATAACTTCCAGATATTTGGTAGCATAGTCGCATATCACCAAAATAAACTTGTTTCCCTTAGCACTTTTGGTCAGTGACCCCACTATGTCCATCCAAACGGTGTACTAACTAATGGTAGGGGTTTTAAATGGACTATATATTTCTTTCCCTTCTGTACAACCATCTGACACTCTGGATATTGTTGACAATATTTGGCTCAATGTATGGTTACACTCCTTCTGCAGACAAAATAATATTGGTTTTATGGAAAATTCAAATACTTTCAAAAAATACTCTTTTTAAATGGGATGGACTACATTTAAATAAAGCTGGTACTTGTATATTAAGTAAGAAAATAAATGACTCTATAACTTTTCATTTAAACTGGATAAGGAGGGGAAGAAAATTTATAACCTAGCACCAAACGTCAAAGACCTACAAGAAGGATGGAGTGGGGTATTAATAAATGCAAGAAGTCTGATAAATAAGTTTGACAAACTGTAGCACTTATTATATACAAAAAACATACAAATTGCACTTATAACTGAAACCTGGTGGACAAAGGAGGATGAATGGGACAATAACATAAAAGGCTACAATTTATTCTATCTATCTATCTATCTATCTATCTTATCTATCTATCTATCTAGGGAGAATAGGAGGGGTGGAGGCACTGCCATCTATATTGATGAATCATTACAGTGTGAGGAAAGTAGTAGAGACAAAGATGAACTAGGGTTGCTATGGGTACAATTAATACCAAAAACAGCACCTAAAATTAAATTAGGGCTATTGTATAGACCACCTTCAATCACACCTGAAAAATATTTAGTATTACTAAGCAACATTAGAAATCTAGACCCAGCAGACAGAATTGTACTTATGGGGGACTTTAATTTGCCAGGAATAGACTGGGAAAAGCAACAAGGAAAAACAAAAACAGATATACAATTTTTAGACACAGTCAATCAGGTAGGACTTGAACAAATAGTTTTAGGAAAAACAGGGAACATAACACTTTTGATTTAATTCTAACAAATTTGGGAACCTCAGTAAATGAGGAACAAATTGATACTCCACTAGGTAATAGTGACCACCAGGCAGTTCTTTTCCAAATCAAGGAAGTAGTAAAGGTTACCAGAACAGGTAAGACTATAGTACTAAATGTTACTAGGGCAGACTTTCCCTCTATAAGGAAGGTTATGGCACAATGGGACTGGAAATCTGAATTTATAAATAAATCTATAAATGGAATGTGGGAGACATTAGTGGAAAAACTAAAAATGACAATACATATAAGCATACCAAAAATAGAGAAGTACACAAACAAAAAAAGGTACTACCAAATGGTTAAACCCTAAAATAAAAAAATAATAAACCAAAAAAAATAGATGGTATCATAAAACAAAAATAGCCAAAACATACAACTATAACAAAATATGGAACTCTAGTAAAAAAAAGTAAAACGGGATATCAAAAAGACAAAAAAGGAATACGATTTCAAACTGGCAGCACAAGTAAAAGACAACTACAAGACTTTTTACTCATACATAAATAATAAAAAGAAAAATAGCAACATTATGGGACCTTTAAAAAATAAAGGAGGAGTTATGTTGAACAATACGGAAACTGCACAAATCCAAAATACCTTTTTCTGTTCAGGCTTTAATACAGCCACCTCATTCAAAATAGGAGATAACATCAATTCAACACCAGGACTTATACAAATTGTAGAGAAAAACATACCTGATAAATTGAAAAAAAAAACACACAAACAAATCACAAGGACCTGATGAAATTCATCCAAGGGTAATATATGAACTAGCTGAACAATTAGCTGCACCTTTAACTCATATTTTTCAAACCTCTCTGGTCAATGGGGAGGTTCCACAGGGATGGAGGGAGGCATTAGTGGTCCCTATATTTAAAAAATGATCAAAAACAGACCCACAAAACTACTGACCAGCAAGCCTGACATCTGTCATGGGGAAAATACGGGAATCCATACTGAAAGACTATATAATGGAACATTTGGAGCAAACAAACTTGCAGGATACGGTACAACATGGGTTTAGGAAGGCTAGATCATGCCAGACTAACCTTTTGGTATTTTATGAGAGAGTTGGTAAGGCATTGGATGAGGGGAACAGCGTGGACATAGTCTTCCTTGACTTCTCAAAAGCTTTCAATAAGCTTCCACATCAAGAACTAATAAATCCACTTAAAGAAAGTAGATTCAATACCAACATAATAAACTGGATAGAAGCCTGGTTGAGGGAGAGAAGGCAGAATGATGGTTCATGGTGAGATGTCAGACTGGGCCAGGGTGACTAGTGGGGTACCTCAGGGCTTGGTGTTCGGCCCTTGTCTCTTTAACATTTATATAACATCATTAAAAATACTAAATCAGGACATCTGGGTGACTAAATTTGTGGATGATTGCAGGATTGGGGCCATATCAAATACACAAAAAAATATCACTGTCTTATAAAACGCACTTGATAACATACAAAATTGGACTATAAAAAGCAAACTGGTATTGAACAGTGCTAAATGCACTGTTATGCATATGGGTAAAAATAATACTAAATCATCATACAAAACAGGAAATACAGAACTGATAGAAACATCTGAAGAGATTTGGGGGTCACAATTAGTGCAGACATAAAAGTCAGCTCACATTGTAATAAGTTAGCAAAAAGGAATAATCAGATATTAAATTGCATATTAAGGCATAAAGTATAATTAGTAGAGATAGGAAAGTGGTCATGTCCCTTTACAGTGCCTTGGTGAGGCCTAACCTGGAGTATTGTGCCCAGGTGTGGGCTTCATTTAAGAAAGAAGATATTCAAAAACTAGAGGGAATACAACAAAGAGTGACCAGGGCTGTGGAGGGACTAGAAAGCATGTCCTATCCAGAGAGACTGCAGGAGCTACATCTCTATACCCTGGAGTACCGAAGGACAAGGGAGGGACAACTGTATGTTATTTAAGGTTATGCAGGAAAACAGACTTAGAGAAGATTTAGGATTGACTTTAAGAAAATATAAATATGAACCCAGAGGGTATCCCTTTCAACTAGCAACTCAAAGATGGCAAACACTACCAGGAAAACACTGGTTCAGTCAGAGAGTGGTTGCAGGGTGGAACTCATTGCCAACAGAAGTGGTAACAAGAAACAGTATGGACTCCATCAAGCATAAATTAGATAGATTTCTTATGGGTAGAAATAAAGAGACAAAGTAAAAATAAAACACTGGGTAATAGGAAATGAGAGCAGGAGACAATAAGCTATTAAATCTAGAAAAAAAGTATGTACCAGATAAAAAGTTATATAATAAAAGAGTTAGAAAACCCTTGTGGTGTACTTGTAGAGTAGTAAAAGCTTGCCTAAAAAAGAAAAAGGCATTTAAAAAAATGAAAATACTACAAACAATAGATTCTGTAAAATATTATAGAGATTGTATAAAGGAAGTTAAATGGATTATAAACTTTGAAAGAAGGAAATTAGAAGCAAATTTGGCTTATAGAAAAGACAATGGGAAAAGCTTCTATGCATATATAAATCAACAAAGGAAAGGTAAACAGGGAGTAGGACCATTAGAGGTGAGCAGTAAAGAGACTAATGATCCAAGTGAAATGGCAAACAAATGAAATGATTATTTTGTGTTGGTTTTTGAGGATGGAAATGACGTAAGTAAGGTAGAAGTGGATAAGAACCAACAAAATCTGGATATGGCTAATACTAAAGAGGAAGTAGAAAGGATAATAAACAAGATAAAAATATACAAATCTGCAGGACCAGATATGTTACATCCAAGGTATATTAAGTAAGTACTACCATTAATATTAGAAATTTTGGTATGGATAATTAATAAATCCTTAAAGACTGGTGAGGTGCCAGAAGATTGGACACGAGCAATTGTGGCGCCTTTATTTAAAAAGGGAAAAAGATCAACAGTGTCAAATTACAGACCAGTGAGCCTGATGGCATTTCTGGGGAAAGTGGTTGAAAGTATATTAAAAGTAAGAATAGAGGAATGTATGAAGTTGATAGGATTTACAGATTAAAAAAACACCATGGATTTGAAAAAAATAGAGCATGTGGTACAAATCATTTGTGCTTTTACGAAAAGATAAAGGAGGATTTAAATAATAATATACTGGTGGATATAATATTTTTGAACTTTCAAAAGGCCTTTGGCAAGGTACCTCACAATAATTTGATAAACAAATTAAATAAAATAGGTATAAATAGTAGAATCGTTGTATGGGTGAACAATTGGCTAGGGGATAGAAGTCAGAGAGTGAGAGTATTGGGAGAACTGTCTGAATCAGTGAAAGTGAGGAGTGGGGTACCGCAGGGTTCTGTGTTGGGCCCCATATTATTCTCATTGTATGTCAGTGATTTGCATAAAGGTATTCTTAATCAACTAGTGAAGTTTGCAGATGACATCAAGCTGGGGGGACCAGTTAGAACAAAAGGACAGTAAAAAAGTATGTAAAAGGATTTGGAAAAAGTGGAAAAATGGGCAAGTCAAAATAAAATGAAATTTAGTTAAGAAAAAATCAGGAGTGATGTATTTAGGAAAGGAGAGTAGAGAAAAAAGGGGTATATATTAAATGGTAAAGAACTAAAAAAAAGTTATAGAGGAAAAGGATTGTGGTATAATAATTGATAGAGAATTAAAATTTGACAAAGAACAATACCCATACAAAAAGCAAATAACATGGTAAGAAACATAAAATGTACCTTTAAAAATAAATCATTAGGATGCATGGTGCCAATATATAGGTCTTATGTTAGGCCATATTTGGATTATGGCTCCCAGTTGTGGAATCCAAATTTAAGGAAAGAAATAGGGACAGTGGAGAGAGTGCAGAGGAGATATACTAGGATGATAGGGAATTTACATAAATATGAATATAGTGAAAGATTACAAAGGACAGGACTATATAAGTTAGAACAAAGAAGGACAAGAGGAGACTTAATGATGATGTTCAAATAGTAAATGACCATGAGTTGGTAGAAGAAATGGGTGTAAAACTAAAAGAAGGGTTGAGGGGATTGAGAAGGCATAACAAACACATCAAACTTAAGACAGTAAAAACAATGATATACTATTCCTTTGTTAATAGGACAGGGACAATATGGAATATATTGCCAGAAGAAGTGGTGGAAAGTAGAACATTAGAAGAATTTAAACAAGGAATTGATAAATATTTTGTTAGGGAGCAATGAAAGTGGACCCACTATGATGGGGGACAGTTTATATGGATCTATTGGTCTGCTATTGTTCTATACCAAGTATAAATATATAATTCAAAGGGAAGTGTAACCCCCTTGTTACCCAGGGTTACTAGAATCCCAGTAAGACCTAGTGGTAGGCAAGGAAGGCAGCTTGTGAAACTCCAGTTAAATGGGTTTCACACTGTCTCACTCTGTTCTCAGCCTCAGCTGAGACTAAGGGATGACATCACCATAGAACTATCGCAGCTGCATGAGCCACAATGGAATCTGCAGCAGGGAGTTGGAGTAGAATGTTGGGAGGTTTGAACAGTAGTCTGTAGGTCAGTTGGAGTTTGGGAGCTTGCTGTGAAAGCAGCACAGCAGCTCAGTGAAGGCTCTTGGAGCCTCAGCCCTGACAGAGGGCTACATTTAAGTAAAAAGGGTGTGTGTCTCCACCAAAAGAGAGACACAGAAGTAGTTTGAAGTGGAGGAGACCGCTGTTTTGGGTCTCAGTGCCCCCCCTCTCTCCAGGGATGGGGCAGGAAAGAGTTTCCTGCATATTCCTGGGGCAACCCCTTGGTTCTGCTACTAATGGAGAAGCTGCCTATTTGTTCCAGAGTTTTTTGGGGAGAGAACAAGAAGACTTGTGAATCCCCTGTGGGGCACCTGCAACTGGAGGATGAGTGTATGCTCTTCCTGAAAGGGCCTATGTTTTTCACCCTGGGACTTGTGTGACATGTGGGGATTGGACTACTGAAATAGTGGGAGGCCTAGAGTAATAGGCTTAGCCAAAAAGTAAAAGTAGGTTCAAGTCCAGTGCTTATTGGGAAATCAAAAGATATGTAGAGGAGATGTGACATACGTCTACCCAGGCATCTACATTGCCAAGCTTCCAGTAAAATAATTTTTTAGTTTCCAGAGAAATGGCCGGGTATGAACTGTGGGAGCTGGAGGTGGGAGACCCCCCCATCTTTAGTGACCAGGTTCACCTCTACGGATTTGCTCTGTGGATTTCTACTTTGCCTCATGCACTTGGCCAGTGATAAGGGAAGTATCCAGAAGTGGGATTGGAAGGAAAATTCCCTCTAGGAGTCGAAGGATCTAAGGTGGTTTGGGGAGCCACAACAGGAAAACTGGTTCATTTCCCAAAATGGACCACGGATCAAGTGGCCGGCGCGGGAGCCGGGCCAGTGGGGAAAACCCAAGTAGTGTACAAGTTGGGCTGTGTAACCAAAGCTGCGTTCAAGGCTGGCTATGTGCCTGGTGGGTTTAGAGCCTGAGGGCTGGAAATGTGAAGAAGTGTACTGTTGTCTATAATCTGCATTACCAGGGATGTAGCCCCGTGGGGGTCCGTCTATGCTTTGTTTGTTCAGCTTGGATGTGAATAAAAGCCACACTGTAGAATCCCATTCCTGGTTCTGGACATTACAGTTATTGCTTCCTGTGTTCAGATTTACTTGGTGCCCTGTGCAGAGTAGCCAAACCTATGTCCCCTGTGCTAAGTAACCTTATCCTCCCCGAACCCAGTCCCCACCAGGTACTGCTGTCAGCTTCAACAGCATGCTACCTGTCGTTTTGCTAAAAAGGCAGGGGTAAGGGGTTACACAAGCAATAAGGATGCAAGTCCAATGAGCTTGAAATTACCTATGAAGCCTATCTTCATGTATACCTGGCCAGAAGAACCTTTGTAAACATTTTCCTAAGGTTCGATCTCTTCTGGCATGACTGTCCCAAGGTACATCATGTCCCAAATTTAATAGATCTTGCCTATAACAGGCTGGTACCATTACATGTTCTACCTGTTCCCCCATGTCAGGATTGGTACAAACCCTATACAGTAATTGATTGGACACCTTCATTTCAGGTGTTCCAGTCTTCTGGGGGTTTCCTACTGGGAAAAAAAAGTGTTAGAGATGTACCTGCTTGTTGTCGTTTTACCATATCTCTTTGAACAAACATAGACTGTACATCTTCAGATGATCCCTTTTTAATTTTCCACCATTCTTTTTGCCTTCTGTTCTTTTCATTAAGAGAGAGATTTTGGTTTTACCTGGGTCATTGAACACTTCTTCATCAAAGGAAAATTTCTCCCCAAGTTGTTGTTCCCTTTTTTCTGGGCTGTGGTAGTCATATAGTAACTCTTAAAATCTTCCATCTTGTAATAATGTGGAGAATGCGGGATAATCATGACCAATTAACAGAGGTACATGAAGTTTAGGTACAATACCTGCTTTGATTACAGCTGTCTTTCTCTGTATGTTAACATCAATCTCAGCCCTGGAGTAATGATGAGTGTCTCCATGGATACACATAACCTTTAAATCCGGTCCGCTCTGTGCAGATTTAATCAATTTAGGCCTTATTAGGGTGTGTTTACTTCCTGAATCTATCAGCCCTACCACAGTTGGTCTTCAATATTGACATCAATTAAGAAATAACCTGCCTTAAACAATGCTAAATGGCTTTTATCTACTGTCTTAGAAGGACAATACCTTGCTAAATGCCCCAAACCGTGACAATTTCTGCAAATATCGTAATGTCAGATGGAAAAGGTCTTCCTGTAGACCCACTTTTCCCTTCTTGTTTAGATGCATACCCCAGGCTATGTATTTGTGGGTTATTTCTTACCACTGGGACTGTCTTAGCTGCAGGGGGGTCATGTATACATTGACCATCCTCCTGGTATGGCTTATGTGCAGCAAGAAAGTCCTTGGCCAATGAAATGGCCTTTTCGGCATCTTCTGGCTTGTGTTCTTTCACCCACATTTGAACTTCAGTAGGTAATATCTGCACAAACGGTTCCAAAATAAAAAGCTCCATTATGGCTGTTTATCACTTTTTGTCTGGCTGAATCTGTTTATGACATAAGTCTCTAAATTTAGCATATGTCTCTCGAGGTTGGTCATGTACTTGATATTTAACAGCCTGGAACCTTTGTCTATAGGATTCCTGGCTAATGCCATATCTCCTTAATATTTCTGTTTTTACTGTGTCATAGTTCTCAGCACTTTGGGCATCAATGTTACTGTAGACCAACTAGGCCCTCTCTGTCAGATAGGGGGCCAAGCACACTACACACTGATCTTGGGACCACCCACAAACCAGGGCCACATGTTCGAAGGTGGTGAGATGCACTTCTATATCATTGGAATTAGTCATTTTCATTAGCTTTATGTCCTTGGGGTTGGTGTTGCCTCCATTCCCACCAACTCCCTGACCTGTCCCTAATGTTTGCAAAGCATGTAATATTTCTGCCCACCTTCTCTCCTGTGTCTTTTGATCCTGTTCTCTTTCCTGGAAATCAATATCTTGCTGCCTCTCCATCTCCATTTGGCACACAGCAAACAATTTCAGCAATTCTCCAAGATTTTCAGATGGTAGATCCGTCACTGATCTCATCTCTTCTGGTTCTTCTTCACTCTCCTCCTCCTCCCAGTACTTCATCTTCTTCCTCCAAACATTCAATCCAGTGTGTAGGGGGTCTCTGGTCCACTCCATCTGGGCTCTGGTAACTGCCCCCAACTTCTTCTGGTCCACTCCTTCAGCTATGTTGCCTGTGTTATCTTGGTACCAGCTCTGGAACACGTCATTGGCTTTCACTCAGTATCCCTCAGACAACCAGCAATCCCACCACTGCCACCATTCATGTGAAAGGATGTGGGAAGAGATAACCACAGACACAGAATTCAATTTTTAAACACACTGGATGCTTAGTGTGAATTTTATTACTTCATTAAAAATTAACGCAGAATAACTAGAAATCAAAAATAATAACAATAGCTCTAACTTGAGCTTAGAGCACTACTTTTCCTCAGTAGATGCTGCCACAGGGTAGAGGTACTTGGCATTAGCTGTCTCTGCTATCTTCTGTGCATTACCCATACAACAGGTACTATTCTCAAGGCTAATCTGCCTGAAGTGATCACAAGGAGTGCTTTCATACAGTCTGACTACAGCATCATACACAACACATGATCTATTGATCTGCCCCTATTCTAATACATTAAGTTTTCTACACTAATACAGACATTTGGGGGAATCAAATAGACCAAATACTGTTTATTAGGTATTTTTTAAAACTGGAGAAGTACTACTTTTCTTCCTTATTCAAGCCTACAGGTAAATATTCAGTTTGCATTTGTAATTGTTCATTACAGCCTATAGCCTCACCTATTTATCTAGTGTCAAAGCATTGAAGGTTGTAAGCCTCCATTTGGACCTCTGTTCCCTATGGCATAGGCCAGAGACATACCTAGTAACAGATAAGAGGCTATACCCTTATATCTTTCTTTATATGAACAACAACAAAAATACAATTTCTATTTGGTTTAATTTAAAGCTGGCACAAGTAAATCAAAAGAATGTTGCCACAGGAGTCTTTATAATAGATGTAAAATTTCTTGGTCAGCTGAACTTTTGCAGCCATTTTGGGCCTAAGGTTTCCCAAAATGAGGGCTATCCATTGCCCTCTTATTACCCTCTACCTAGGGTTTATTCCCTCTAGCACCTTAAACCTGGCCCTGTTAAACACTCTGGGGGTCGTGTGCATTCCTATGCACCTTTGAGCACACTTCCCTCCCTTTGAGGAGCCCTAAGGCATGTGAATCCCACCATGCATCAAAGTAGGAGCCCTGCATGATCCGACCAATGTTAGAGGGACACAGTGCAGCTATCTCCAAGTGTAACAAGCTGCAACAAACAAAAGCAGCTAAAAGAAAATGAAACTGCAAGCAGAGGTTTCCCACATGCAGCTAGCAGTCACTGCATTCTGTGTCTAACAGGAGCATAAGGGGGCATATTTGTAGTGAGCAGCTATGGGTGTGTTTTTATTTTTTTATTTATCCAGGTATAGCACACTAAGCTGAAAGCTTTTTTGCAGGAGTGACCTGGGAGCACAAGGAGGTTAAGTGACTTGCTCAGGGTCACACAGTATGCAAGTGGAAGCTGTGGGATTCAAACCCAGGTCTGGTCTGCTGGATGTCACCAGATTTGCAGCTCAGAGCCTTAGACCACTGCGCTATACTGCCTCCTTTATACATATTACAAACCTGCACACCCCGTAGCATATACACTGCTGTGTTTTGCAATTTGGTTTCACACAGGGTCTTGAACATATGGGCACCAGAACCACTAAAGTGCAATATTTTTATTTAAAAAACATGCGGTCTGGTGTCCATACCTAAGGGAGCTCTCCAGGAACACAAAGTGTCTCCAGGATTTGCGGGGACTTTACTTTCCCCTTACTAGAACAGGGGATGAAACCATTCTTTTCTTTACAAGCTAACAGCATTGGGACCAGCATGCGCTACAGGGTTTTTAGCCATACCTTAATGGTCCAGTGCAAAATACAATCACTCCATTTCTCCATTCTGAGAGTTACTCTGGCCCCTTGTCTTGCCCATTACCATAAATACCTCAGGGCATATACAACATAGGGGCATAAATCCAAGTGAAGGCACCTGAGACAGAAAAAAGAACTATAGAGGGACAGAATAGGTAAACGGGATTTTGGTAGGAGGTCACCCTACCAAAGGTGAAAGGTGAAAAATGATAGCAAGAGAGATCAATAAATGCTGCTGCAGCAGGCTTTGAGGGAAAAAATAAGGGGACTGTCTCAGGATGCTTCCAAGATTTGGGGGAGGATCCAACTGCCACAGATATCTCTTCTTCAGTAGGCAGAACATCAAACATAAAAATAAGAGGAAAAGTTAACCCTACCTTTTGCAAAGTGCAGGTTGATGGTTCTGCATCACCTCTCTGGATACATACTGTAGATACATAGGCATTGTCAGCAGATAAGGGCCTATGGCCGACCCAGTCTGCCCACTTGAGCTTGCAAGTTTCCTTTATGTTTTTCTAGAAGTATGTTGCCCCTTACTCCTGACCTCCAGAATTCTCTTATGTCTATCTCATGCATTCCTAAATCCCATGATTGTTTCAGCCTCCACCACTTCCTCTGGCAGGGTGTTCCACTTGTCCACCACCCAGTCTGTGAAGAAATTCTTCCTAATGCTTTCTCTGAATCTCTCTCCCTCCAACTTCATCCCATGCCCTCTAGTCCTGGAACATCTTTTTCACTGAAAAATACACTTGAATGAAACTTTGCAGTGACTGCCATAATTGTTTAAAACTGATGTTAGATGTTATTTTTGACAACATTTTGTCCTGTATTCATGTTCTAAATATTGTAAGGATGTTTTGACATCTGTTTGGAGTCCTAGCTTACGTTATAGCTACGAGGAGACGTTGTAGTTTTCTTGGACTCTTCCTGGACTACACCTCGTGTTTGTGACTTTTAAAAAATCAGTCCTATACTGCAAGGGAATCCTCTGCTTGCTTAAAAACACCTTAGGAGGCACAGTTTCTTTGCTTTTTCAACAAAGAGTGACTGCTTTTCAGTGTCTGCCTGCATGTTAGTTACCATTATTGACCACACTCAGTCACGCTACATTTCACTAATAATAGTGAAAGTGCTCCCCACTTGCTCTTCACTCACTTCAGTTGGCAACTTCTTTTAGAGTATGCTACATGAAAATAATGTAAACTACACACTTACTTTGCATTTTGTAACAGAGAGGGACTTACTTTCAGTGTTTACCTACATGTCAGTACTAATTATTGACCACGTTCAGTCATGATACATTTCACTAATAAAAGTGAAAGTGCTCCTCACTCATTCTCAATGTAAAGATGGCACCTTTTCCTTAGATAAGTAAAGGAAATAAACAGAACTAAACATCTTTTTTTTTACTTTTTCAACACACTGAGTCTTACTTTAAACTTCTGGCAGCAAGTCATTTAGCAGGATGAGTTGTATATTAATGTTGGTAGCAGTCTGAATGTACCACTTGTATGTGTGTGGCTGACTATCTGTGCCAGGTGTGGAGTGATCTCACTACTGGTGAGAAGGTTTTGAAGGCTAAAATGTAGTTTAGACATGCGGTCATAGTGGGAGGCATGCGGTCATTGTGGAATAATGTACGGTCTTGTGACATGTTTTATCTAGTCAGCACACTGGATTTTCTGTGATTTTACTTACCCATTATATATATATATATATATACATATATATATATATATATATATTAGAGGCAAAAAACTCCATTTAATGCATTAGTTAGGGTTGTTCCACAGCGACAAAAGTGAGGAAATTCGCTGTTAGGGTTGAAACCCCCTTGGACCCCCCGCCCACCCCCAACCAGCATTGGGGTGCGCATTGGGATCGTCAGCCCTAACTCTCACCCCATGACATGTGTAAATCAGCAGAAGTATGGGAGAATGGGGTGAGAGTTAGGACCCACGATCCCAATGCACTAGTGCGGTGAGGGGTGTGAGGGTCAAAGACTCAACCTAACAGTGAGCTCACTGCTATGTAGGCTAACTAACTTCATAATAGATTTTGCCTCTATTCCTCTTTTTGAGAATGATAACGAGAAATAGTGAATGTAATGCAGTGGCGGGCCCTGCGCTCCTGCTGCATAATGCGTTGGCGGGAGCACGGGGCCCTTTGGGCCCCGCGCTCCCGCCACATGATGTGTTGTGGCATAGTAACAGGGACAACGCAAACAGAAATGCTAACAGTGGTGCACATGGTAACACAAGCACGAATGAGAACTGAAGGGTAACACACATGGTGGTGAGGCGGGGAATGGTCTGCCACGTGATGTGTTGTCACATAGTAACATGGTGCCTGCAAACAGAAATGTCAATGGGCATGGTGATGTAAGTGAAACAGTAAGATAAACAGTACTGTAGACAGAAATGGCAAAAAATAACAGAAGCATAGCGCAAGTAAGCATAAAGGATAACGCACATGGTGGCCAGGCGTCAATGGTAAGTGAAGCAGTGCGGATCCGCAAGCGGAAAGGGCAACAGTAACAGTAATGTAAGCGCACAGGCTGGTTTTCCACAAAACCTGCATTGAGAAAGACAGTGAGTACAAATAATGTATGCAAAATAATGAGTATCGATGCAGAAAATGAGATCTTGGAATACTAAATACATTATATCTCAGGAACCGTACGACGTAGAAAAAAAATTTAAAAGTCATATTATTTACAACTGTCCTGGCTAATTTGGGTGTTAAGGGGGCTAAGAAATTTTCTGACGAAAAGTCCGTATCTTGCACCGTTTCCGAGATATGGGCCCTGAAAGGCGCGGCGAATGCCGTAATGTTATCCTATGGGAAAAAAAGAAAAGTTCGGAGCACCATAACTTTGCCTCCCTGTAATGTTTTTTTCACCAAACTACTGAAAGGCACATCTGTGGGCTGTTGGCTGTCTTCCTCAAACTTCAGGAAAAAAGACCAAACCGTTATTTTGCAGCAAGGCTCAAATGATTTCTGTTAAGTGTCGGGCACCGTAATGTTATCCTATGGGAAAAAAGTCAAATTTGGAGTGCCGTAACTTGCCGATGTGATATTTTTCACCAAGCTACTGAAAAGGCACATCTGTGTACTGTTGGCTGTCTTCCCTCAAATTTCAGGAAAAAAGATCAAACCCGTTATTTTGCAGCAGGGTGCCAAAGGATTCCTGTAATGCTTGGTGCCGTAATGTTATCCTATGGGAAAAACTGTCAACTTTGGGTCCATAACTTTGCCGCCATGTAATATTTTTTCAATACAATACTGAAAGACACATCTGTGAGATGTCGGCTGCGTTCCTCAAATTTCAGCCAAAACTCCTAACGGTTATTTTGCAGTGCAGTGCAAAGAATTGCTGTCATTTTCCACAGACTAGAAAATTACCCATGATTTAAGCTTTCACAAAAATTTGTGACACTTTCGTGAGCACAGTAATTTGCGAAATACTTTTTCCAGAAATTTGAAAACATATTTCTGGGGTGTTTTTACCACAAAATAAAGACATGGCAAGCATCCTCAGGGCCCGACTAGGTGAATACAAAAAAAATTAGATTGCTAGAGGGTCCCAAATTTAAATGCCAAACAGTTTTCTGATCACCAACTGAAAACAAAATGGCCGATTTGTGAAAGTAACAGGCCCATTTGCGAAAGTAAAAATGCATTTGCGAAAGTGTTGAACTTTTTGTTAACTTTTCCCATTGACTTATAATGGGAAACTGTTTTGAATAACTTTTGAACCGTTTAATATTTTTCCGAAATCTTTGAAAGGCACATCAGGGACCCTGGCTGCACGTTCCTGAAGATTTTGGGCCAATCACATAAACCGTACAACCTGTAGTGCGACCACAGAATTCAGAAAAGCGTGGCGCACAGATCATGTAATAACTCCGCGGCCGTATATCGATCATACGAAACTTGGCGAGATCCCAATGCCTATGGGTCTTGATCATACATTCAAATTTCAGGCAAATCCATCAAACGGTTGCAAAGTTATTAAGGTGCAAATAATGGGTTTAACATGGAAATGGCTCCTCAACCTAACTATGGTAGCACTTACCGTGCTACCATAATATATATATATATATATATATATATATATATATACAAAAAACTCCATTTAATGCATCAGTTAGGGTTGTTCCACAGTGACAAAAGTGAGGAAATTCAGTGTTAGGGCTGAAAACCCTAACTCCGAATCCCCCCCGCAACAGCACCACATACACACAGCACACACACACATGCAAGTAGGGGAGAGGACCAAGGCAACATGACCAATGACAGACAACCAGCAGCAGGTGACAGAAATAAAAAAACAATTGTCTAAATATACTACAAGACATCCCCACCCACCTGACCAGGTACTGCATGCTCAGTGGAGATCAACAACAAAACTGAGGCCATGTGCACCAAATGTACACATCCCTGATTGCAGGTGCACACAACGTACCACACTTAGTAGTTGCATGGCCTTACCTAGTGATGCCCCACACCCCAACACACCTGGTAGTCCACCTTAGCTATAGAGCACAGCAAAACTAAGTAGTTGTACAGGTATAATTTGTGTGCTTGATTTCATGCATACACAATCTTCCACTGCTAGGCACTGGAGGAGCTTTGCAAGGCAGTGCCCCACCCACTCAGACCACATACTGTGTAGTTACTGGACAACCCCAGTTAAAATTAACCTATGAAGATCAACACTGTAACTCGATGATTGCAGCCATGCAAAGGTTAGTACAATTATGACTCACAGAGTCTGTGATAGAGAATGCCCCCTTCCATCCTAAACACTTATCCCATTGTGACTAAAAGCTATACTAAAAGAAATTCTGTTTATATCTACGGCATACCCACTTGATTCCGGTTGTACTACAATTTACATAGTTATCACTTCAATGGCATCAGTGACAGAATGGTCTGTCAAACCCAAAGATTAGGTACTACAACCTGAGTATAGAAAAACTACAAAAAAACTGAGGCTGTGGGAATAAGTGGTATAGATCCCTCATTGCAACAATACTAAACTTACCACTATTTCAATAACTGAGGTGTCAGAGAGGCAATACCATTGTCTTTACCAGGTAGTACATTCTCAGTAAAAAGCTACAGGAAAATTGAGCCTATAGACATCCGTGATACACATACATCATTGTAGGTACAGTAATGTTAGGATATTTAGAAGTTGCTTGGCCTCAGCCAGGTAATTACACTCTTTGTTAGACAGAACAGTTATTGCATTTGTAGTATACGGACACACTGAAGGTACATATATGTACAGCAACAGTACACTCACATCACTGAAACTGTATGCCTGATGCTGACATTAAGAGTTGCACATCCTTGTACAGGGAATAGTTTTCCCATACCTTGAGATCAGCCTCTGTATCTTGAGTGGACAGCTGCAGTAAATTGAATACTATGTAAATTACACTCTTAAATGCCACAGTTCTTGTATCTTGATAAAGGATGTGTGTTGTAGTAAATGTATGTTGTTGTCTTTTTTTCTGTTTACTCATAAGTGTACAAACCTTTGCAGAGCTGCAATAGAGACTTGCATCATTGATGTCCAGTCACGGTGTAGTACCAGGTGAAGTGGGGTGTGGGGCATCACTAGGTAAGGCCATGCAACTACTAAGTGTGGTATGTTGTGTGCACCTGCAATCAAGGATGTGTACATTTGGTGTACATGACCTCAGTTTTGTTGTTGATCTCCACTGAGCATGCAGTACCTGGTCAGGTGGGTGGGGATGTCTTGTAGTACATTTAGACAATTGTTTTTTATTTCTGTCACCTGCTGCTGGTTGTCTGACATTGGTCATGTTGCTGTGGTCCTCCCCCCTACTTGCATGTGTGTGTGTGTATCTGTGTGTGTGTGTGGTGCTGGGAGGGTGAATTCGGAGTTAGGGTTTTCAACCCTAACTCTGAATTTTCTCACTTTTGTTGCTGTGGAACAACCCTAACTGATGCATTAAACAGAGTTTTTTTGCCATGAATTTCCCTTCTTTTTGAGAATGGGAAGTATTAGTAGTAAATACAAATGTGTCAGTGCAGCCACGCAATCCCACCACATCATTCACTGTATGAATGCAATCATGGTACTCCTGACCCTTTGGCTGCTACACTCTCATCATATCATTTGGTGTATGTATACTGTGCTAGCAGTATAGGTCCTACAGGCCATGCAGTGTCAGTATGTGATTTGTCATATGCATGCAGTGGTATGGGGATGTGCCCTTCAGGATATACACTATCACCACATGATCACCTGAATGGATGTAGTGCTGCTACTGCATACTCTTCTGCCCTCCCACTCCCACCACATAATTTGGTGTATGAATGCAGTGGTCATAGATCGAATACTTTACGGCCCACACTACCAGAAAATAATTAGCATTATGCACATAGAGTGGGAGTGCACACCTTTGGCATGCTGTGAACCAACCACATTATTTCATGTATGACATATCAATGGTAAGTGTTAAAAAAATCCCAGAACTAACATTTACACCCACAGTAACGAAATGTTACACACATCAATACTTGGATGGTCTTAGGAGGATATCATATTTTGTGTTGGGTATCTATCTAGTTAAGCATTACTATTACTGGTTTTCATTTGCTTGTACTTAGCACTGCAATACTACACACAAAACAATATCTTGCTGCTCTTTCACATTCTTTGATTTTACAGTAACTGGTAGTATTGTAATACAACACAGCATGTGGCACCATGTTTGTCTCAAACACAGTTACAGATCTCCATATTTCTTCATATTGTACCGCTGTACCTTGACTTGAATGATAGTATTCAAAAGCCAGTATTCATGTTAACATACTTGTCTGAAAAAAAGTGATAAGAAATTGTATGTATTTCACAATCTAAGTATGTTGAACTGTGGTGTGTCTCTCATCTTGTACTGCATAACAAATGTTACTGTTTCTTAATTAGACAATAACAGTAGGTCAACAATTATTTTCACACTCTCCTTATGACCTTGCAGCATTCTATTATACCACATCTGCCCAAGTGTGAAATTTACTTTCATAGTTATTAACTCACCATCAACATAATCTGTCATACTCCCATATAGTTATAATAATATGAACATATTTAAAAACAATGAAAAATATTGAATGGCATATTGCTAAGCTCTACAGCTATTTGAAATAAGAGATTAGCATAAGACTGCTACAAACTTTTCACTGATTTATAGAATATCACCTCTTACACCCCTGTTATAAGATCAGTTAAAGCAATAGTTTGTTATGATACATTTTAACAGATGCTTCCCATAAAGCAAAAATGAAACACAAGCAACATTTTTTGTAAGAAAATACTGTATTATTTATGTTTTAAAATAAATCATGTAAAATATAAAATATGATACAAAATACAAAATCTGTCTGTGATACAAAAATAATGCTTATAAAACTCAAATAAAAAATATAAACAATTTAACATGGTCAAAACTCTTATAAATAAATGTAGAAAAAATATTAATTCTTGCAAACATTTTAAATAAAACTTAATTATTATTTAGAAAATTATTTAACTATTTACAGGCAACAAACTGTCCGTTAGAAAGAGAGGTGTGGCGTTGCTCAAGGCAGTCCAGTCCGAAAGTTGGACATTATGTGGAGCTGCAACAAAAGTGGAAGCTGTTGTGGCATGGAAGAGGGGGAGATACACATGAAGTTGTGGAGGCTGATTACTCTGTTCCAGTGAGACTTGTTGTTGGTGGTGCAGGTGAAGTCGTGCTACTAGTCACACTGACACCTGCTGCTGTGTCCACAGGCTTGAGCATTAATTTAATGGTTGCCTGCTGCGCTGTGAAGAGGGACAATAATTTGTCTTGGCCCTTCCGCAGCGTAGCAGTTTCTTCTTTTATTTCATCCATTTTCTGCTCGAGCCTGTGGACACAACAGCAGTGGACAGTTCATGTCTCCTCACGATCTTCTTCTGTAAAGCCACAAAAAACAGCCATTAATAAGTACTTAGAAATATTCAGTTTATTTCTTGTGTTGCATCTAAGAATGTTATTATCTTTTCCTGTATCTATTGTAAGCAGAGATACATCTGTACTACTAGGAATATACATTAAACCAGTTATTCTGAAAATTGACTCTTCTTAGTCCATATATCATATCACTCACATATGATGAACTGTAAGTAAATTAGTTTTGTAACTTTTCAGAAATTGTACATATGCTACTTTTATATTATATATAACCTTATGCATCACATTTTTGATTCATGCAATGGTTGATAACTATGTATAACACAATAAGGTATACAGCAAACTAAATTCCTTTATCCTCTAAAGTCTGTGCAACTAGCACAATGTACACGTACTGTTTTTGTGAACAAGTTCTTAATAGTACATGTCTGTTGTACACTTTGACACTGTAATGTCAGTCAGTACATATTGGTTATTGTTCATTACAATAATTTCTGATACATAACGAGTTAAAACCACTTTTCTACTGTACCTGTATACAACAAAGATTTAAGAACCATCTTCTACTGATCTTAAACATAGTATCTTTCAGCTAAGGTTTAGCATTTCAATATGAGACTTGGTTCTTTCACCAACTCTTTCAATAAGACATGACCTAAATACATGTTAAGTGACACAATATCCAAACAATAAATACAATAAAAACATTTGCTTTTTTCTTCACTTCATAACATAGTAGAATATAAACATAGAAACATAGAATTTGATGGCAGATAAGGACCGCTTGGCCCACCTAGTCTGCCCATTTTCCTACCTAACAGATAAGCTGCAGATCCTAATTAACCAACAGCTTACTTCTTCCTACACCCACAAGGACTGCCTTATGTCTGTCCCATGCATTCTTGAATTCCCCCACTGTTCTTGACTCCGACCTCCTCAGGAGGCTGTTCCATGCATCCACAACCCTCTCTGTAAAAAAATACTTCCTCACATTACCTCTGAGCCATCCCGCTCTGTCTTCAAATTGTGCCCTTGTTCTTGCATATCTTTTTCTGAATGATGCCACCCTCTTGGACTTTGCTGATTCCTTGAGGTACGAGAAGTTTCTATCATGTCCCCTCTCTCCCTCCTTTCCTCAAGGGTATACATATTAAGCTCCTTTAATCTTTCTTCTATGTCTTCTGGTGCAGACCCTGCACCATAGTTGCCCTCCTCTGGACAGCCTCCACTCTTTCTATGTCTTTGCGGAGATGGGGTCTCCAGAACTGCACACAGTACTCCAGATGGGGTCTCACCAACTGTCTGTACAGAGGGATAACAACTTCCTGTTTTCTACTATTGATGCCTCTCCCTATGCATCCCTGTATCCCCCCAGCCTTCCTTACTGCCTTCTCACATTGCTTGCCCACCTTTAGGTCATCTGATATAATTACCCCAGGTCCCTTTCCATTTTTACTGTTGTCAGTATCTCACCCCCCCTTGCCCCGGGTTTTTGTTTCCCAGGTGCATTACCTTGCATCTCTTTGCATTGAATCTGAGCTGCCATACATTTGACCATTCCTCCAACCTTGCCAAGTCCTTCTCATCCTTTCCACTCCATCTGGTGTATCAACCCTGTTGCAGATCTTGTGTCATCTGCAAAGAGACATACTTTCCTTCAGTTCCTCTGCAATGTCATTTATAAAGACATTAAAAGGACCGGTCCCAGTACTGAACCCTGCGGTACCCACTAGTAATCCTCTTTTTCTTCACAGTGGACTCCATTTACTACTACCTTTGCGTCCTGTTGTCTAGCCAATTTTTTATCAGGCTACCACCTTGGGACCCACTCAAGGCTGGCTAACTTGTGTATTAATCTTTTATTGGGACTGTATCAAATGCCTTGCTAAAATTTAGGTAAGCCATGTTCACAGCCCCTTCCTGGTCTACTACTTTGGTCACCCAGTCAAAGAAATCTATTAGATTTGTCTGACACAACCTTCCCATCGTGAATCCATGGTGCCTTGGGTCCTGTGCCCCACTGACCTCTAGGTATTAAACAATTCTTTCCTTCAGAAGTGATTCCATCATTTTACCTACCACTGAGGTCAAACTAACTGGTCTGCAGTTTCCTGCCTCTGTCCTGCTCCCACTTTTGTGAAGAGGAATCACATCTGCCCTCCTCCAGTCCTCAGGTACCACCCCAACCTCCTATGATTTGTTAAAGATAGTAGTCAGCGGTGTCATTAGTTCTACCCTTACTTCTTTTAGAATTCTTGGGTGAATCCCATCAGGCCCCATTGCTTTGTCCACCTTCAATTTTATTAGTTCTTTCAGAATCCTTTCTTCTGTAAATGGACTGGTATCGACCCTTGTCTTCAGAGTGTTTCTATTGTTTGGTTTAGGTACCTCTCCCTCCTCTTCCTTTGTGAATACTGAGTAGAAATATTCATTCAGTATCCCAGCTTTTTCACTGTCACCCTCTACCCATATTCCTTCCCCTTTATTAAGCCTCAGTACCCCTCCTTTGGTCTTTCTTCACTCCCTAATGTACCTATAAAAGGTCTTATCCCCCTTCTTAACAGAGGTGGCTATCCTTTCCTTGGTTTGGGCCTTTGCTATTCTGACTGCCTTCCCAGCCTCTTTCTGCTTTAACTGATAAAGTTCTCTGTCCTTCTCCTTCTGTGTTTCCTTATATTTCCTGAATGCTATCCTTTTCTCCTTAACCTTCCTAGCCACCTCTTTTGAGAACCATAGTAGTTTTTACCTTCATTGTGTTTTGTTGATTTGCTTACACAAAGGCTTGTTGCCTCTGTGATGGCTGTTTGATTACCCTCCATTGTTCCTCCACCCTCCTTCTTGCCTGTTTGCTAGTGCTTTTCTGAGGCACTCTCTCATTTCCCAAAGTCAGCCCTCCTAAGAGTCCAATACTCTTGCTTTTGTATGGCTTGATTGTATGGCTGTGTTTATCGTGAACCACACTGTTTGGCGGTTGCTTGTTCCCAGATGGCTACCCACTTCTAAATCTGAGATTCTTTCTCCATCCCCATTTGAGAGTACCAGGTCTAAGACTGCTCCCTCCTGAGTGGGTTCCAATACTAGCTGTCTGAGGCATGCCCCCTGTAGGGCATCAAGAATGACCCTGATCTTGGACATGCTTGCTGCCAAGGTGCTCCAGTTAACATCTGGCATATTCTGGTCCCCCATCAACAATATCTCCCCTTTTTCCCCTTTTAAAGTAACAGGAAATGTTCTAAGTACTACTTAGAATTATATACAGACGCTCTATCTCTCAAAATTTAACTCTTGTTTTACTATCAACAAGCCATCAGGCACAGTTTGAAAATGGGAAATTGTAATACGGAGTTACAACTTTGTGGTACATATCACAGACCAGATACTTGCATCTAACCCTTAAATAATACTGACCATGAACAATATACAAAAGAGTTACAGTGATTCTGCATATAGTTAAGCAATATTCCATGAGAGGGTATTAGTGATGTGAGCATTTACCCACATTCTGGGGTGTTGTTTGGCAACGAGTCACAGCCGAGTGTCGAAAACACACCATGCGTGGGAAATCCTGTCATCACCAACATCCTCAAGTGGTACATTGCAATTATACACTGTCCTATTTTTTTGGTCAGATAGAAAATAATAAATAAAAGTTTCTTTTCCCTATTGTATCCAATTTTACTGTGGTTATTTTTGCACTGGGAAAAAATACTGCCCGATTGCTAGACCGCCCTGCTACTGAGGATGTGTAGTTTTGTTTCATTATTCTCGGTTGCAGCGTATTTTCAGGGTATGGGTTGTGAGCGAGCAGCCAGTTGAGATGCTGAAAACGGTGATGGAGAGCACATTGCAGGCATAATTCTCTTGTGCTGGATTTTCGGGAGTCTGCTCTTTGTAGGGTTTTGTCTCTTAATGCGAATGAGGTATCCATTTGTTTTTGTTTTGTTTCTTTTAATGACTAATGTTTTTTATTTAGTGAAGTGGGTGTGTATGCAAGTGACAAAGATGTTGAGACATGTGGACTGAGATGGGTGTCATAGTGATTTATGCACAGTTATGAATCAAGAGGCTAGCTGTCATCTTAGTTTGTGTAGCAGTGAAATTATTAAACTAAAGTGTGTTTGCATTTTGTGCTCTGCTGCGATACACAGCAGCTTAGTGGCGTTCAATATGGCAGTTTTGTTTGCCAATTTCAGTGGTCAGGTGGGTCTTAGAGATACAACTGCCTGCCACCTCTTTTCATGTAGCGATTACAGCTTTTACAACAGGAGAGGTGTGTCAGATAGCCAATGAGATTAGAGGATTGATACTTCATTTTTATGGCCGTTATATAATAGGATATAACTTGTTGTAAAAATGTACTTATCATAACATATCAACTGTATACTTCTGATGTTATACTTATGTTCTACAGTAGCACTCTCCTCCTGCTTCATCTGCACCACTGGTCTCACCAGACTTTTTATGGACACTATAAAAAATATCAAAACTTTATTTAATTATCATAATTGAAATATTTCAATATCTAACAAAACTTTTACTGTATTACATACAGATCACATACTGCACTACTGCCATCCAACTATACGTCACAATTCTAAATATCAAAGAGTAGAACATCTTAAAAATAGTACTATAAAAAGTGCAATACACAGAAGGGCTAGAATATTCACACTGCATCAGATAGTGGTACAGTCCTTGCTGCAGCAGTACTGGGGTGTTTCAAAAAATTGACACAGCAATATGCAACAGTGCTGTGACATGGTCAGTACAATGAAATGCAACATTTTCACCACCTGCATTATGCGTGCACAGTGCCACTGTGCCACTGGAAGTCGACAGACAATAGTACAGCGACAACACAGCACAAGTGCTGTTCTACTATGTACATCAGCCACAATATTCAGCGATGGACACCCACATGTTACCATATTCCATGGAAAGTGCAAATGGGAACATTTGTTTGTTAGTGTGGACCAATTTGTATACAGGCAAGCCAATTACCAGTGACTCGTGGGTGGTGCGCTGCCACACAATGACATTGTATACTGACAGCCATTCCCTTCAGCATCAATCCACCCCCAGCTGAATCACATCCTTACAACATTAAAACTGTCTCTTGTAGTCCACTGCAGCCAGCCTCATCACTTGATCAGAGTCTTACTATAAGAAAATATTCCTGCTAGTCAAGTACAACCAACTACTCACCCAATCACACACTTACTATATGGAAATATCCATACTGATGCAGTGAACCAAAACCTATCACCCACTCATGGTCTTTCCATGATATATATAACTGCGATGTTCCTCTGGATCCCATCCCATGCCCAAATGCAGACTTACCATGATATATTTAAAGCTAGAGGTGCACTGGACCCGTATCATGGCCTAATTGTGACATTAATTGATAAATGATGCCTGTTGGCCCAGTGGCTGTATCCAGGCTGATTCCAGGCAATACAATGAACCGGTACACTGGTTGATAGTCATACCCCCTATCAACACTACCACTGTGTCATGACAACCTCCTCCCTCCCTCAGTCAGCAGCCGAGACCACCTGCAAAACAGCTACACACACAACAACTGATTGCATTGAGTGTGGCTGTACTCTGATTGCTACACAACATGGTCCACTGATTGTACACACTATAGTGTACTACACAGTCCTAATATGTGAATCTATAGTTTCATTAACACATTGGGACTCCGTACTACACTATATTCAACATGCCTATTGCCCCACACTGTGTGCCAATGTATGTACAGTCATACTGTATGTTGTCAGACTATGGTCAACCAGGTGGCTTGGAGGTAGGTAACTGCTGACCAACACTCAAGGAGGTGGAGTGGGGTAGCAACAGTGACTGTCTGGGTAGGTAGACAAGTACCACTATGCACCACACTACTGTTTCAACATATTACCCACAATTGTGCTGGATGCAACCAGTACCCCACTAGGGGTGTGATAAATCCATGAAGCATGTGATTTGCTTCTGGCAAGGCTACACTGTACGACCCATGTTTTACATATAATATATATATATATATATATATATATATATATGTGTGTGTATATATATATATATATATCATTGAAAGACCAGAATTGTGCAAGATGGAGTGTGCACTACTCCACTAGGGATATATTTACAACAGCAGAGCCACAATTGGTTCAGGGCAGGTAGATTAGTCCACCAGGGATTGTAAAACAATGCATAGCCTAGCATTAGCATGTGGGAGGGGAGGGTATGATGGCAACACACAATACTGCCAGAGATCAGATTGTATTCACAGCTAGCAGCTCCTGTCTTGCACTCTGTAATACAGCACCTCACCTGTGTTTGGGCAGCCATTGTTTTTTTTTTTGTTTCACTTTACTGTGTGTGACACAAGTAGGGGTTGCACATACATATACTTACCACATGCCGGTCTGCATATAGAGATGTGCAGACTATGTATGGGCACAATCACCTTTACTTCCATCACATGCATTAATGATGTGCCATGGTGCATCAGAATTTGTGGAGTGCATAATCCCTTCTTGAACATTGCACTGGGATGAATCAGTGTATTGTACATGTTGCAACTATATTACAGCATACATGACCATTCTGAATATCTCATCCCAAGTTAAATCTGCCACTTGTTATTCTCTTTTCATTCTAAAATTACACAGTAACAGTCATTATACCGGAGCATTTATCAGTCATGTGATGTCTTCTAATCAACAAGGTAACAGACTTTCCATACTCCACTCTATAACAAACAAATGCTCTTTATTACTAACACTTACCATTTGTACTTCATAAGGCAGTCAATGTTACAAAAAAGGGGGCATATTTTTACCTGCAGACCACTATTCTGTGCACATTAACACCCACCACTATACACATACACCACTCTGGAGTGATATAGGATACTGTGGGTAAACTGTATGACTTGCCATAGTCTGAAGAAAACAGGTTTGGCCACAAAACTACTACACATCACACATTACTATTTATTGTACTATTGCAGCACTGCACCTTTCTGATATTACATACTGTCTTGCCACAGCTGTACAAGTCTCATACCACACAAAGTCATACATATATATACAGTATATATATATATCACTGTGAATATACCATTCCAGAGGTACACCAGATGTGGGTCACACAACAACATAACAATAATGTGCACTGTAAGTGAAAACCAGCATGATAAGCCTGTCACTGTATATACTGCAGTGAGCATAGCTCTCATACTCACCATACTCAGTGCTGTTCTGACACACCACTATCACCTTGGTACTGTACTGGCTGTTGTGTAGTATGCCATATGCAACAGTATAACAGTTGCACACAGCACCACCACCACCACCATCTGTGTGTAAGCTGTGTTGTAACAGAACAACAGCAGGCTGCAACACATGTGAAAGTGCAGTGTTAAAAACTGTATAATATAACTCCTGTTTGTCCAGCGTCAAGATGTTTCTGCACATTTAGTGCATTTCCACACCATTATTCCAGTGGAAAGAGCTGATAGTGAAGGCACAATGAGATGCAAATTTTGACATTTGCACAGAGTACCTAAGCAAGCTCATTTCCATGTTACTTTTGAATATGACAAACTTTTATGTTAAGGAAAAGTATTTGCACCAGTTAATGGTTTATGTCCACGGTAAACCCACACCGACATATTACTGCTATGCAAACAGTTTTGGAAACGTGTAACAGTTTGAGATAATGTAGTTTCACATGGACTGCTGCCTGCGCCAGTACTAGGACTACACATTTCCTGACAAACACATTGTTCACATAGTTAGCCCATGCCTAGCTTATCATCTGTATGCTGTGTTTTACATGTAGTGGGTTGAACTTCCGTATTGCAATATTCAGACCTCTCTTATTCCAGGTCCAAGTTTCTCCTACATTCCAATTGCAGATAATGCTGTCTCATTCCCATGCTAAATTAAGAAGCTGTTTCCCCTGACCTATTCCTTTTCAATACACCATTGTTTGTGCTGTGCCCTAACTTTGTCAGTTCAACGTTGCTCATTATAGCCCCAGGGAAAACTTTTAACTCTCTGTTCCTCACCTTTTGAAGAAGTTTACTAGTATCATACACAACAAGTACTCATAGGAGACAGTCAGCTTTATCAATATAAGTGTATTCTTACCATCTGACTCCACAAAGATCATACTCTCAGAGTCAGAGTCCACAGCCTCCACAGCTTCTGTCTGTGCTGGGACTACCAAGGCAACAGGTGGGGAGTGCCTCTGATGATCAGTGAAATTAACATAAAAAGGATATTTAGTAACTGTATTATTTGAATGGTCAGTTATTTAGAAACACTTTGTATAAATTATTGACATATATCTGTAACTTGACATGTTCCTTGATCAAGTATTGTGCAGTTATGGTACAGCCATGTTAAGTGGCACATGTATTATTATGAATATTACAACTAAACAAGTAAGTAATATTATTTAAATTGTTATCAGTTCAACAGTGTTACTTATATGATAACCATTGCTATTGAATTGAATAGCACTGTATACTTAGTATACACTTCCATGACACTGCTAACATGATGAGGATCAGGTGTGTTGTGTTATGATACGCTACGCCTGGGGTGATTAGGCACGAGGCCGCAGGCCGAGTGCGACTAATCACCCCAGAAGTGACGTTATCCCAGCACAACACACACCCTGGAGTGCATTATTGCTATTATACAATGGCTCGTTTGTTTTCAAAATAATAAAAATAGAAAAAAAAATGTTTTTCTGTGGTTTTTTTTGTATTTTTTCATGTGTGGAGGTATATGTTTTTAGAAAAAAGTCCACAGTTTGGCCACTAGATGGTGCTAGGTGTATGCTCTGCATTATTTGCCTCTAAGGTTACCCTTGCTACAGTGCTGTTTTGTTAGAGACATGGGGTCATGGGGAGTATTGGTAATAATATGGTTTATTTTTTTTTCTGCATATGCTTTTTTTTTTTTCTGGTTGTATATTTTGTTTTAATTTTAATGGAGGGCAGATGGCAAAGGCAGTTGCTAGGGGCTGTGTTGACTGAAGGCACTGGCGTTGGAGTGACAGTAAGAGGCAGACCAGGAATAAGAAGGTAATCGTGGCTTTAGCGAGGAGGGTAGTGGAGAAGGCGCTCTTGCTCAGTCGGGTCGTCCACTCACTGAGATGTCAGCTCTGAAGTGAGAGGAGTCACTGCGTGTTGCTCGGTCTCGTCGTTCAGTTGCTCGGTCGGGTCGTTCACTTGCTGACATGTAAGAAACACAGAGAAGACCTGCTTGAGGAGTGAGAAAACCTGCTTGAGGACTGAGTGACCATTGTAAGCAGCCATGCGGTGGAGTGTTTAAAATAATGGCTGCTCACTCAGCTGTAATTAGAAAACGAGAGGGATCGCGAGGTAGTGTTAGCAGTAGCATTTCTGGCAGCCTTCAGTGAAACACCATGTTGTCCGTGTGATGGTGGTTTTTTATGTTATTTTTGTAGGGGCAGACCAGGAAATGAAGGTAATCGTGGCTTTAGCGAGGAGGGTAGTGGAGTAGTCAATCGCTGTCGTGGAGTGATTCAGGATTTTTTTTTTTACATTTCATGCGGTCTCTTGTGTGCTGGGACTAGACCCGTGATGTTATACTGGGATAACATCACGGGTCCAGTCCCAGTCTGACCAATCAGTGTCCAGGAAATTTTCTTGCCATTGTATAATAGGATAATACATGATGTACACTGATAACCATGGTATAATCACCTCAAGTGGTTACTCCATCATCACTAAACTTCGACAGCTCAGCTCAAGATGTTTACAGTTACCCTAGCAACCACAAGAGATGATTACACTAGGGTTATCACCTGTACATCTGGCATTGTCATTTATAGTGTATGCAACTCGACATCATAAGTTACCTCCTCTCCTGCAACACAAGAAATTAAACCTTACCTTATTAATAACTCTGCACTAGAGCCACATGATTGAGTAGGAAAACTATTTATTAGCATACTCAGACTGAATGACATCGGGCCAAAATAGCACCAGAGTTAAAATCCCTATCAGACATAGAGATTGCTAGACTCAGTAACAGTAAACTGAGAGAACTGGAATGTTATTTGAACAACAACAGAACAGACAAGGATTCAAAGGATCAGAGCAAAGAGTGATAATAATAGACATAGTTTAAGAACTGTAGACTCAGAATGCTGATACGATAAGGAGATTAGTGTTAAGAAGCAGTTTCAGGAACAGCAGCATCCTGTTACAGTCAATTATCAAATGAATGTCTGAGATTAATCCCCACTGTTGTGTCACTGTAACACATATTCTGTAATGGACACATAAACATTTGTAGCCTTAATCAGGGACCACCCTGAATAGTGGTGACAGGCAATAAGTATGACTGCATACAACCCACCCACCCATATGTCTGCCTGACACAAACAAGTCAGCCTAATAGTGTAGTGTACTTGCCACTCCAAAGCATGACTCCCATCCCTTGTTCTACCATATAACATTCTTTTTTTCCCTGGTAGTGTAGTACCTCTACTCCACCACTCCCCAAGTGCAATCCCCGATCCTCATACCCACATTTCTGTAATGATTTCCCTACTCTTCTACTGGTGTCCCACCCCCCAATCGTTATCTCTAACCCACATAGGCACATTAATGAATGGATATCCCTCCAGTTCTAGTGGTTCCCCCCACCCCTAAGCATGATCCTTGACCTACGTTGTCACGCTAACATCAGAATATCCCTGCTGTTCTAGTAGTACACCCACCCCCCAACTGCAATTCCAAACCCATTGCCATGGAAATAAAAATCTTTCTCTGGTGAAATAGTACTTCCCCCAGCCCCTCAAGCACAATTCATGACTCAAATCACTCCAAAATGATAGCAATACTTAGTGTTTTACTGGCCCCTCCCCACCTTGAAGTGTGCTGTCCATCCTCCAATACACAGATTAGGTATGGCTCTGGCAAGCAGGTCAGTTCTCCTCTCACCACCACAACTGACCAGAGACTGTGGTAGTGCTCATGTATAGCACAGTCATCAGACAGCTACGGTAGTCAGAAGAGTCCTGAGCTGTTTGCCATCAATCTACCTATTCTGTGTACAGGAAGATGGATGGTACAGTTCTGGGGGGGGCATCACTACAACAACAGATATTCCTGTCATTGTGCGACTACTGAGAGTTTGGAATCATGCCTGGGGGGGCATGCAGATCACTAAAACACCAAGAAAATAATTTAACTAAGTGCCTACGGGGATCACACATTGCACTTGGTGGGTGGGGGAACCACTACAACACCATACACATGCTCTCATTCACACAATTACATTAGGTGGTATCATGCTTGCAGGATGGGGCGTCCCCTACAACACAACACAACTAGTATTATTATGAAAATATTGTTACTTTACTTATGGTGTGTAACACACTCCCCAGCACTTGGCTTTTCCAGCCATCTCCCAAAGCTCGTAGCCGAGGTAGTACCAGCACATGTCTTGGTCAAGTATCTCCTCCCTCTGCTTCAGTTGATAGAAATGCTGCCACAACAGCTTCCACTTTCGTTTGCATTGAAGTGCTATTTTATTCCTCACTTTCAAAATAACATGCAAATAAGTATGTATACACCTTCACATACTGTCCAATTTCTGGTTCATGCTAGGCATAAGAATATGCACACTCCCCTGTGCCTGGACTGCCTCGAACAGTGTGCACACCTCTCTTAAGCTCCAGATCCTAATTTTTCTGCAAAAAATACACAAATAATACTACATTACTGCTATGTTCTGTAAAATATGTGACTTTCTGTTCTGTTAAGTTTCACAGAGAAAATACAAACCTCTGTATCTTATTAAATTTGTAATTATTATTATAAATATTAACATGCATGCACAGAAATACTCTCATAATATAATATATCCAATGAGTAGTAACTACTGTTGTATCACATAACATTTGAGCATTCTTTTTCTTACAGAGGTTGCATTGTGGCATAGTAACACTTGTGTGCACACTTGACACTTCCTGATATTGATGCCATGATACCATTAACATCTGAGACCACAATCCGTACTTGTACTGCACACTGTTGAGTCCCCCCAAAAATAAAATAAACATAACTGACAACCAAGTGGAGCTACATTATTGCACAGAACAACATGACAGCAATCGCCTGTGAGTGGCCTCCAAAGCTACAGTGCTACTGTGTGTTGGCATCACCCTCCCTCACCAACTGTGATTTTGCTAAGTAAAATATATCCATCATACACCACTGAACCCAACCCCTCTCACCCAATTTTCAGTTTTCTGTATAAAAAATAACCATTGTGCTGTAGTGCAGCTGCCACTCCACCCAATCAGGTGAACAAGTAGAGTGAACAAGGCCACAAGGGATAAATTGTAAAAACTTTTCCTATTATAAGGTGAAAGGGAACACTCCACTGTACTACCAACAGTATTTTTTTAATGAAAAAACAAGATTTCATTTAAAAAAACATAACCACTAACCTACGGGGGGGGGGGAGCATCACTACACAACAGGTGCTGACTTCCACAATACCAGGAACAAATTACTGATAAACAGGACACGTACATACTAATGATGCCATGATAATATCAAAATAGGTATGTTGATGCCTTGCATGCATTATGGCTCCATTTGCATGTATAGTACTAAACAGTTTAATACTTAAACCTACCACCACTGCACTTCAGTGTTCTATCC
The DNA here is from genome assembly GCA_016271365.2 of Neoceratodus forsteri. Classification (NCBI taxonomy): domain Eukaryota; kingdom Metazoa; phylum Chordata; order Ceratodontiformes; family Ceratodontidae; genus Neoceratodus; species Neoceratodus forsteri. The sequence goes on from JADMNL010000026.1 coordinate 267,248,137, forward strand.
CCCCCTACTCCTTTTTACCCACTTACACATGTGCACTGACAGAGTAACATGCACAATGCAGGTTACCAGTCACAAATATTTCACAATGCTAACCATGCCACAGCACTGTTAAATATTGCCCTAACAACAGTTTGCTGCATTCCTGTTACACTTTGCCCAGTGTTGGTCCACAGCCTGGAATGGTCTGAATATTCCCAATCCATCTGTTACATATGTGTGAGTGATGTATGTAGCAGTTCTATTTTTTGACCAACATTTTTTGGTTCTGAAAAGAACCTTTGTTTGCACTGTGTTATTTGTTCAAACAGTCTGACATTCTTAGAGGACTTTGAGGATTGTGTCTTGAAGGTCTCCCAGGAAATAGCAATTTCCAGCATGCGAAAAATGTACACCATCTAGTAGGTATAGCCAATCATAACAAAATGTAATTTCTGGATGACGTATGGCGTACATTCCAGACATGCGTAGAAATTCAGATATTTGTATGTTGACTTTTCTTCTGGCTCTGTCAGTTAGGTACATATGGTGTTCTGCTTGCCAGACCCTACACTCTGTAATATCCGAAAAAATGATTTTATAGGCAGGCAACATGCTCATAATAGAAGCAAGGTCCAATTTTGCTTCTGTTACTAAATCTGCAGCGTTTGGTGCCCAAATCATTGCCTTCGAGATGAATCAGCAATATGTCTGGATGAGGCTGAGTACTCAAAAGTCTGTGCATGGTTGGCATAAGGTGCTTCCACCTCATTCCACCCCTACCAAACCACTTTACAGAGCAATTTGGGAGCTGCAGGTTTCTACCAAAATCACTATTTTAAGCATACTCAGGAGCTCATCTCATGATACTGCTTCCAACTATCTACAAAGTCCTTTTGCTATTTTCTGCCATTCTCAGGTTTTAAACTCAGAAGTGGACAGAGAGCTACCAAAAAAGTAAGTGTTCACCCTGCAGTGCCTAAACAATACCGAAAGTAAAACTGATATTTTCCCTCCTAACTTCAAGTCAGCTTCACTGGGCTGATTCATAACACACAAATTAAAAAAAATCATTGGCTAGCACTCTACCTTCGTTAACCAATGTAGGCTATGCACTGACTATTACGACACTTGTCCTACAGCTAAAATGTGCAAACATTAACAGGTGGGAAAATGCATCCTTTTCATAGGCAGTTTTAAACAATTACAACTGCAGAAACATGTCAGATTGGTTCCCTCTTCTGTTATGGGTCCACGTGCAGCTTCCTAACTCCCTCCATTTGCAGCTGTATCTGTACAAGTAAGTACTAAACTACTATCTGACTTTAAACAGTTTTACCTAAAGAATACAGTATCTTAGGTTATAACAAGCAACATAATCAAATACAGCACTAAAAAACATTTTGATTAATAGTATTTACATGTTACTAACACTTTTTATCATACTAGAAAAATGCTTTATAAAATATGATGTACTTACAGTTTGAAATATGCTGTCTCTCAGAATAAACTAAGATGGCTGCTGTTCACTTCTTCTTCAGTGTTGTCCATCTCTGATTGGTTGTCTCACATGACCTGACAAAGCTAGCATAACATTGGCAGAATGAGCTGTCACTCAAATAACAATCAGATCTGATTCAATAATGAATGCACTTGCCACTCCCAAGTCAAACATTTGCGACACTTTCGCACACATAGCACTGCTTTGCAACACTGTCAAATGCACAAAAGTACTTTTTGTGACACTGTCGAATGCACGACACTACTTTTTGTGACAATGTTGAATGTTCTACACTACTTTTGTGATACTGTCGAACGCATGACATTACTATTTGCGACACTGTCAAATGCACAACACTGCTTTTTGTGACACTTTCGCACACACAACACTACTTTTCCCAAATTTTCAACTATGAACAGAATTTGATGATTTATGCCAAAAACAAGCAATTTTACAATGCCGAACATTGTCACACTGCATTGCCAGTGTCACAAGTGGAGACGTATAGTGTTGTGACTTTGTAAATGTACCCCAAAAGGTGATTTTATTCGAGTATGTCACCATGCAACAGACTTGCAGGAATACATTGTTTGGCAGTTGTAAGCACACTCATAAAACAGTCATTTTATGGACTACTGTCACCAAATTTTCAACATAGTCATTTTAGGGCCTCTGCTCAAGGCCAGTGTGGCTGTCATTTTTGTTATGTGCGCTGAGCACTGATTTCGCACAGCAACCACGCCATCCTGTACCGGAATTGCAAAAACACATTTCAGACAGGATATGGAAAATGACACCTATACAGTTCACAACAGAATGTGGCAAAAATGCCAGTGTTGATAATCTGGCATTAAAATAGTGCGAATATGCTAACTTACTAGTGTGCATGCACAGTTCCTATCCACAGTCATAAAACAGTCATTTAATGGACTATTCACACCAAAATTTCAACACAGTAATTTTAGGACCTCTGTTCATGAACAGTGTCACTGTCATTTTTGTTGTTTGCTCCAAACACTGATTTTCCATAGCAACTGTGCTATTCTGTGCCAAAGTGTGAAAACACATTTCAGGCAGGATGTGAAAAATGACAGCTGCATGTTTCACAAGAAGGTTTGGTGAAATGCCAATGTTGAGAATCTGTCATGAAAGTACTGTAAATGCGCTAACTTATGAGTGTGTGTTGTGCAGTTGCTATGCACACTAGTAAAACAGTCATTTCACAGACTATTATCACCACATTTTCAACATAGTCATTTTCATACCTCTGCTCATGAACAGTGTCACTGTCATTTTTGCAATGTGATCCAAACACTGGTTTTGCACACCGGCTGCACTACTAGACACTGGAAGTGCATAAAAACATTTCAGCAAGGATGTGAAAAATAACAGCTGTATACTTCAGAAGAAGTTGTAATAAAATGCCAATGTTGAGAATGTGACATGGAAATATTGCAAATGAACTACTGTGTAAGCTAAGTCTGTAAAGTGTACTTATTAAAATGTTATTTATTAACAGAAAGATTGTAAATAAAGTAATTGTTTTACCAGCAGTGTAACAGCATCATCTAAAAATCACTATTCAAAATAACAGTTATTGTGCATTACAGTGAAATCATACAGAACAAAATCTATATGCTATAGTTATAATACTATAATAGACAATGTAACAAGAATGAAAATAAAACTGTAACAATGTGAACAACCAATGTGATTAAAACATGTAATATTAAAAAAAAAATAAATGTTATACTTAAATCATCTGTCTCAATGTACAATGTTAGAACACATCAACACATGCATATACTAATATTGTCCTTTTCTCTGTCTTTCATACAGGTGCCTGATACTTCTGTAAGATTACTGACTGCCACTGTGAACTAACATATCGAAAGATGCCTACAAAATACAGACATAGATGTACAGGAAAATGAGACAGGTGTCATAGTACTTCACTGTTGCTTAAGAATGATAAAAAAACACTGATGTGAGTTCAGGACATAAAAGGAAACAGAGTTATATTGCAACAGTGAGCTTTACAACAACTCACTCCACAGCAAAAGCACATACTTGCTCAACAGCAAGTAAGAAATGCTTACCTGTGCAAAAGCTGTGTAGATCTCTCAGACAAAACACAACTATTGCAACAGAAACCATCAACAGACCTTCTAAACAATGCCATAAACTCACACCTGGTGATTTCCATCTGAAAAAGCAAAAGTATTTTCAATCACTAGCAAGTAAAGCTAAGATAGACAGGCTTATTGCTGCTGTGATGAGACATGAGTGCAAAAAGACAAAGAGTCATCTATCTTTGATGAAATTGCATGTCAAAGTAAGCACTTTTGTTAACAGAACAGTATTTGTTCTTCAATGTTTATGGAGTAAGATGTCTCATGTGCTTGAGCTATTCAGAAAAGTTGTGTATGACATCAAAAAAGGCTACAACAGTATCCTTCTTTGACTGTGCACAATTTCTGTGATGTATTCACATGTCACTGGATGCACACACAGCACTCAGAGGCATATTTCTGGGAAGAATCTTGTTATTCACAGAAAAAAGAAAGCAAGTTCACCATTGATGAGTCTGGTAAGCTGGTCAATGTGCTCAGTATCTGTGATGACACAGCAATGGACACATATGATGACTGTGATGCAACCACTGTGTCCCATAGACGGCACTGTCTGTCGTGGCCATGTGATGACACCTGCAACTGTAGGCAATCGTCATTTGAAAAAGTTAAACAGTTTGTCAACCAATTTGTGATAACAGATCACAAAGAAAGATATAAACTGTTTAACAACATTGACCATTGTGAAATCTGTCCACATACTGGACTTATGGGTCACTCACTAGCATGCCTCGATAGCTGTGTTTGTGATAATGTCTTTCACAACATGTGGATCCTTGGAGTGTATCAAACAGGCATGCAAAACTTTGTATACAGAGTATATGAAGTCAGACAAGTTGTCAATCAGGACACCTGTTTAAATGACTTATTGCAGTCAGGTGACATGCAGGGTGCCATCACATTTCTCAAACAGCTGCAACGTGTAACTGCTGTACCATACACAACTGACTATCAGTCATCAAGTTCTGCTGAAACATCTGTTTCAGTGATAGAAACTGACATATTGAGACAGTACGGCAAAGAAGTAACAAAATTTGAGCTGGCAAAGCCTCAGAAGTTTGACTCTGTATGTGTGTCATGTGACTTTCTGTGCTAGAGTAAACAAACAGTCACAATGAACCTGGAAACCTTGTCACCATTCAATGACATGTGGTTCTGTCTCTCAGCAGTTTTGCTGATGAAATCTGACTTTCAGTTAGAAAACACCATTCTGCTGTGCAAACACTGTTTCTCCAAACTAACATGTAACATTTTGCCACCAAGGTCACTGCTGAATAATATGGAGGCACATGATACACCAAGTGAGATTTCAATACTGAATATGTTTGAACACATTCTAATTCAGACAATGAAACAATTTCAAACCATTCTATGTTTGAACACAAAGACATGGAACATTCCACAGAAATAACTTGTTAGATCTCTAAAGTTTTCCGTGATGTATCTCCCACTTCCTCTACAGGAAAATGTGGAAGTAATCGCTACGGAAAATAGTTTGGTGAGTCTTGTAAATGGTGTACCAACAAAGTCCAAGGTCATCTGGCAAGATGTTGTCAACATACAGAAGGTAAAGCTTGCTCTTACTTATCTAAAGAGTAACAATCCCTTTTATACAGACCTTGACATAGATAACATGACTAGTCTCTCTGTCCAACATCATCTTTTAGAAAAAAGTAAACCAATGATTGAGAAGGTCAATGGAGAGACAAGTGACAATGTGTATGAACAGTACACAATTCACCCACTACATGGCAGAGATCCAGTAGGAGACAACATTGATCTCTATCAAATGAAACAGGTGGAAGGTGAGACTGTCAGCATTTGGGAGGCAACACTAGAAGCATGCTGTTTCCCAGACTTATTCCCAAAAGGGTCAGGTGGATGCCTAGATGAAAGAGAAGTGCATGTACAGGGTGCTGAGTACTGCACTAGCCGTGTGCTCAGTAAAGATGGCAAATTCAGACTTAACATACAGTACCTGTTTCATCTTCTCTGGGAGAGTGAACTTAGCATTCTGTCTGCATCTATTGCACATACTATTCATCTCACAACTCCACTAGATGGAATAACAGCTGCTCAATTTCTAGAGAAATTAAAGCAGAAAGATGAAAATATGCAAGTGAATCTGTCTTCCATTCTTTCAAGTCTTCGAGGCACCAAAGAATATTGGTATCACAGACACTCTGAAGTGATGACAATGCTGCAAGAGTATGGTGCAGCCACATGGTTTGTCACAATTAGTTGTGCTGAATATGCCTGAGGTGAGATCATTGAACTGTTGAAGTGGGCAAATTCTGATGTCAATGGCATCTCATCAATGACTGTCAGAGAAATGTGTTCACTTGATCCTGTGTCTGTCACAAGACATTTTCACAAGCAGTTCCATGACATTCTGACTTTCATACTGTCAAAGGACAATCCACCTCTTGGTATTGTGGAGCATTACTTTTGGAAGATGGAGTATCAATCACAGGGTGTCCCTCACATCCATATGTTGTTGTGGATCAAGGATGCACCAGGCATAGGTGAACATGAAGCAGCACAAGTGCTATCATTCATCAATAAATACATCACTTGTCACATTCCAGACAAGTATGACAGTCCTACACTATGGAAGTTGGTTCAAAAGTTCCAACGACATATTTGTGCAAAATACTGCTGGCGGGTAGTAAAGAACAAATCTAATTGGTACACACGATGTCACTTCGTATTTCCTAGATGAGTTTGTCAGGATGGTTCCATGAATTAGCTTGTCTCAGCAATGCGACACCACTTGAAGGCAAAATCAACCAAGAGGGTATACGAGTTACCCAGAGATGAGAAAGAGGTATACATCAATGACTACAACCCAACTCTTCTCCTAATGTGACAAGCAAACATAGATGTTCAGTTTGTGGCTGATAACTCATTGGCCCTGATACGGTACGTGACTTTGTACATTACCAAACATGAGCAGACTAGCTTGCAAGATCTTTGGGAAGATATTGCCAGTTCAAGCAGAAACCTGACATCTCAGCTCTGGTTATTGGGCTTGAAGACTCTTTCACACAGAAAATGTGGAGCTTATGAAGTCAGTGACCATTTAATGGGTACACATCTGTATGGGAAGTCTGATGCTGTCTGGTTTCTCAGTGTGAATTACAAAGAGAAACGCAAACACGTACTGATTCCCCATGCCGAAATTGAGGAACTCGCTGCCAATAGACCTTCTTCAAAACATATCTTGAAGAATAACCTGATAGACACATACTACCCCTGTAGACATGATGACATGGCTGACATGTGTCTCTTTCAGGTGGCTAAGTGGTATGACTACAAGGCAGATATATCATCTGATTCAACACGCCAGATTTACAAGGTGAACAGAGTGAATGGCTGTCTCATAAAGAGACACAAGCCATGGCTCATAGGCCACTGTAAATTGCATCTAGGCACATCGGAGAGCAGAGAACATTACTACTTTGCTCTCCTATTCCTATTTAGACCCTGGAGGAGTGAGTCTGAATTAAAAGGTGACTGAGATACATTCGAGGAAGAATTTAGAGGCTGAGAAAGAACAGCTTGAGAAGGCAGAGAAGCAGCTTCAGGAAGACACTCCTGTTAGTTCACAAGACAACCTTGATCCAGAAGGACAAGCTGTTCTAGGTGAACCTCTGCCTTTAAATGCCCCAGAAGTGTTGGTCTCAGAAACTGAGACAGCCATGGAACATGGAACACACTCCACTGTCAATCCAACTGACTTGAAAGAAAGACTAAATCTGCAGCAGCATGCAGTTCACTCTCAAGTAGTTGACACTGTCTGACATGGCCTACTACATGAAACAAAAAAATGTTACTGTCTTGATTATAAGCCACTACTAATCTTTGTTAGCGGTTCAGCTGGCACAGGAAAGAGTTTCCTTATTGAAGCCATCACTGCTGAAATACGAAGCCTGACAGGGTCATCAATGTCTGTAGCTGTTAGTGCTCCCACAGGACTAGCTGGATACAACATTAGTGGAGTTACATTACACCGTCACTTTATGTTGTCAGTGGAACATGGCAAAACTGGAGAATATTGTAAACTGTCATTTGAGGTCGCATCTCAGGTCTGTTCCATGTTCACAAAGATGAAGTTACTCATCATTGATGAAATCAGCATGGTCTCCATTGTCATGCTTGCCTGTATTCATATACATCTGCAGGAGATCTTAGGTACTGATGATGGAGTACCATTTGGTGGCAAAAGAATTGTAGTTTGGGAGACCTTTTACAGCTTGCACCAGTTAATGCAGAGCATGTGTTTACAACTCTAACTGCCAAGCAAGCTAAGAATATTCTTGGCTGCATTGCATGCTATAACATTTGGGAGTTGTTTACCTATGTTGAGTTGTATGAGAACATATGCCAAAGTGGTGATCTGGCTTACAAATCACTTTTAGATGAAGCTCATACAAGTTCTCTATCACCAGAACATGTTGCTATGTTAAATGATCAGAGAATCACAGTACATACTGCATCCATAGAAACAGCATGTGATGTTTTCAGTGATGTATGCTCTACAGGAACACACATAGTGTGCCTTATGCCATGACTAAAGTAATGCACTGAGTTCAACAATGTTATGCTGCAGAGAAAAAAACCAAGAAATTCTAACTCTCTATGTTGTTGATACAGTTGATGGTGTCATTCTTAGTTGTAACCTAGTAGCAAAGATGACTGAATGACTCAGTGAACTCAAGTCAGATGTTTCACGCACAGCTGGCCTAGAAGCTGTTCTTACACTTTGTAGGAATGCAAGTATCATGCTATGACATAATCTAGATGTTGAACAAGGCATGGTAAATGGTGCCATGGGAAACATCACTGACTTTGTCTACAATGTCCAGAAGGCATACATTGAGATACATGTAGTTCACTTTGACAACATGGAACAGCCTGTACACATAGAATGCACCTGCATAAAATTCCAGGTATTTAAGGATATTTATGTAAACAGGAATCAGTTTCCATTATGTGTTGCATATGCTGTTTCTATTCACAAGTCTCAGGGCTTGAACTTGGATTCAGCAATGGTGGACATAGGTACAGACATTTTCAAGGATGGCATGAGCTACCTGGCACTTTCATGCGTCTGCAGTCTTTCTGGGTAGCACATTATAAATCTAGCACCTCAGAAGATACGAGCTGACAAGCAATGTATTCTTGAGTACAATAGGTTATGTACTCTGCATCAGCCACAAATGTCTTTAATACCACTGCCTATATATCTGGCTGTCTCACATTGTTCAGTCAAATCTACAGATGTCACCAAACAGCCACAAGCTTCCAGAAGTGATTCAACTCAAAAGAGTTCAACAAAGGTCACAACTTCAACTAAACATTCAGAGCCAGCAATTTGTCAGAAATCAGTTGATGTAGCTGCTGTACCAGTCTTTGACAACAGCACTAGAGTAGACTGCTAAGCTAACTCAACTATGAAAGTTTTTCTTCACATGCCACACTTTGTGCAGGCAATATCTGCTTCACAAGACAATCCCCTATCAAACAATTTGAAGCAGATTGTGAACATGACTTCTGACCAGTCTAACAATGTACAGCCACTAACACTACTACGACAGGTGTTAGGTACATATGACAGATGTAGTACATTTGCTGCCGACATACAGCAAGACACTAATGAGTTTATGATGGCAATCATAAACAACTTGGATGAAGACAGCACCCCAATGCGCCACTACTTTACAGTGTCATATGTAACCAAATATGTATGTGTTTCATGTGGTCATTCACAGTGTGAAACCACAGAAGACATGCTGTGGATTACTCTTTTTGTCCCTCAAGCCACAAGTGTCAAATTTCAACAGCTATTTACCAATGCTCAATGTGGTTACTCCTGTAAAAGGTGTGGAGGCAGATGCACTGAGTCTATACATCTCAGGAGTTCATCTCAATATCTGTTGCTTATGTTGCACAGGTTTCACTCCAATGGGTTCAGAGTTGACACTCTTATCACAGATTACACAGCTGGTAGAATAGTTTTTAACCAATCAGTGTTTGACACTCACAGTATAGTCTATCACCATGGTCAATCCATGCATTCTGGCCATTACACCTGTTTACTAAGGTAGAGAAGCGGATGGGTAGAGTGTGACGACTCTACAAGCAGTTTTAAACAGAGACTGCCACAACACTTAAAAAATGCATATCTTCTAATATTGAAGAATTATGATGACCTTCATATTTCAGAAGAATAGGACATAATATGTGCATTTTTTAAATGACTACTTTGAGACAGAAACAGTCGTAGGTCAGAACAATTGTTTACAATCTACAACACTCAATAAACCGTACCATATCAACAAAATGCTATACTGGCAGAGACATTTCATGCACTATGACATCTAAGATCTTATGTAGATCAGTGACAACATGGAAATTGTTGTAGTGACTTCAATCGGCACCAACAGTATTCACAGTTGCTAGAGAAACCATGCTTACATGTCTATCAAAGATTGTACATCTCAAAACGGAGGCCTTCCTGACTCTTCTCTTCTGTACATATCTTTTCTTGTAGCTGTATCATACCCATACATAACAAGAAGTTGTTGCCAGTTTCTAACTTTTTCTCTCTGCAGAGAAACAAAAGTTCTCACTTATCTTAAATAACTGTGCAACACATGTCTCATTCACCAAAGGGTAAAGTCTGTCACAAGTTGTCTATCACCAATTTTTTTGTCTATTAGCTCTTGACATGTAGACAACAGCATCATTCATTCACCATGCAACAGTGTTGAACTATGCCCGCTTTATTTGTTATACTGAAACTGTACATATGTAAAAATAACACTCGTTAGTCATAATGCAACAAGTTAAATGAAGCAAGTGTAAACACTGAACCCCTCACCCCACCCACCCCTGGAATAGTTCATTTATACCTGGGGTTCTGACATCATTTCCTCAAGAAGGCAAGGTGCATATCACTGTCATATCCTCTGTAACACACTGCACTGACAATATAAGCATACACATTATATAAATACATATATTTCTATATAACACACCAATCACACACACAAAAAAAAACTAAACAAGGTAGACAGTTGTGTGGGGAGTAGTACAATGTAATGGCTGTGGGGTAGCAGTCTTCAGGAGTCTTTCTGGAGGTTGAGATGCTGCCCTGTTTGCAGACAACTATCTGCCCTGAGGGAGGAAGTTGCCTGTCTTCAGGCTGCACTGGATAGTAGCAAGGGAACCTCCCCCATCCAGGGAGCACCAGGGCCACCACCACTACCTCAGAGGTTGTGAAGAAAGCACAGCAGTTGGACCACAGTGGGCTTAGGGAGAATAAGGGTGGTGGAACAGAGGCACACCCAGTCAGTTGTTCCACTCCACAATCCATACACCATTCTAGGGGGAGCACAGTTCCCCTATGGATGCACTCGCAGAGGAGACTAAGGAGGGTGCAGACAAATGTCACAAGGAAGGCCCTCAGGAAGGAGGCAGAGGGCACCACAGGGAAAGGAAGCAGCTCCTGGTGGGGGACTCAATTATTAGGGGGATAGAACTGGGGAGAGCAGGGAAAACTGAAGTAAGGTGCCTGCCTGCAGCCATGGCTTGGAGGGACAGGAAGCACATCCTTAGGATCACAAGAACAGTTGCACGGGAGTCTGAGCTGGATGTCATTGTCCACCTAGGGACAAATGACTTGGCTCATCATGAGATTAGAGCAGTGCAGAAGGACTTTTTAGAGTTGGGGAGGGGCTTAAGACAAGTAGCAGACACAGTATTCTTCTCAGAGGTGCTGCCAGTCAATGGCATGGGTGAGGCGAGGGTACTTTGCACCATGCAGTTTAATGAATGGTTGAAAAAATGGTGTGGAGCACAGGGGTTTGACTTCATTGGGGACTGGGGTTCCAGCTGGAGGGACACCAGCCTATACTGGCAAAATGGTCTGCATCTGTCCAGAAAGGGAACAAGTCTTTTGGGCAATCGGTTTAAATGCTTCATTGGCAAGCTTTTAAACTAGTCGGGGGGGCACTGATAAGCAGCAGGAAAATCCCAGCCTTCGGCTACAAAACAGGGTACTAAATGAGAAAAAGACCAAGGTAGAAAGGTCAGTGGGGGATGCTGCTACAGAAGGTAAAGCCATCAAAAAATGGAGAGCAATGAGTACCAATACCCATAGTCTGGGTAACAGGCTTCCTGAATTAGTGGCCTTGATGGAGGAGGAACATCTGGATATCATGGCAGTCACAGAAACATGGTACACACAGAACCATGACTGAGATGTAAACATGTCAGGAAACACTATCTATAGGAGGGACAGGGAGGGTAAAAGAGGAGGAGGAGGAGGAGTAGCTCTCTACATAAGAGAAGGAATCAAAGCAATAGAACAAAAGGGTAAACAGGGAGGAGAAGAAACACTGTGGGTCAATTTGGAGGTAGGCAATAGCACCACAATCCACACTGGGGTTGTATACAGACCCCCTTCTCAGGGGGAAGAAATGGACAAGGAAATGATAGAAAGTATACTTAGAATGGCAGATAAATGGGAGATATTGTTGATGGGTGATCTAAATAAGCCAGATGTTAACTGAAGTGCAGTTGCAGCAGCCAATTCTAAGAGTGGGGTTATTCTAGATGCCCTACAGGGGGCATGCCTTAGACAACTAGTATTGGAACCCATTCGAGAGGGAGCAGTCTTAGACCTGGTCCTCTCAAATGGAGATGGAGAGAGGATCACAGATGTAGAAGTGGATAGCCATCTGGGAACTAGCAACCATCGAACAGTATGGTTCACTATAAACACAGCAATAGAGTCAAGCCATACAAAGGCAAAAGTACTGGACTTCAGGAGGGCTGACTTTTCCAAAATGAGTGAGTGCCTAAGGAATGCACTAGCAAATGGGCAGGAAGGAGGGGTGGAAGAACAATGGGGAATAATAAAAACCACCATCAGAGGTAACAAGCCTTTGTGTGAAGCAAATAAACAAAACAAAACGATGTAAGAAACCACTATGGTTCTCAAAGGAGGTGGCAGAGAAAGTTTAAGAGAAAAAGAAAGCATTTAGAAAGTACAAGGAATCACAGAAGGAGCAGGACAGAGAATTATATCAGTTAAAGCAAAAGGAAGCTGGGAAGGCAGTCAGAACAGCAAAGGCCTGAACTGAGGAACAGATAGCCAACTCAGTTAAGAAGGGGGATAAAACCTTTTTTAGGTACATCAGAGAGCGAAGGAAGACTAAGGGAGGGATAGTGAGGCTTAATAAAGGGGAGGGGGTGGGCAGAGGGTGACTGTGAAAAGGCAGAGATACTAAACAAATATTTTTGCTCAGTATTTACAAATGAAGAGGGGGAGGTAGCTAAAACAAACACTAGAAACACTCTGGATACAGAAGTTGATACCAGCCCATTTACAGAAGAAAGGGTTCTGAAAGAACTCTTAAAACTAAAGCTGGACAAAACAATGGGGCCTGATGAACTTCATCCCAGAATTCTAGAAGAATTAAGGGTAGAACTAGTGACACCACTGACTACCCTCTTTAACAAATCATGGGAGGATGTGGTGGTACCTGAGGACTGGAGGAGGGCATATGTGATTCCCCTTCACAAAAGTGGGAGCAGGGCAGAAGCGGGAAACTATAGACCAGTTAGTTTAACCTCAGTGATAGGGAAAATGATGGAATCACTTCTGAAGGAAAGAATTGTCGAGTACCTAGAGGCCAGAGGGGCACAGGACCCAAGGCAGCATGGATTCACAGCAGGAAGGTCATGCCAGACAAATCTAATAGATTTCTTTGACTAGGTGACCAAAGTAGTAGATCAGGGAGGGGCTGTGGACATGGTCTTCCTAGACTTTAGCAAGGCATTTGACTCAGTTCCACACAAAAGATTAATATACAAGCTAGCCAGCCTGGGAGTGGGTCCCAAGATGATAGCCTGGGTAAAGAATTGGCTGGAGAATAGGGCACAGAGGGTAATAGTAAATGGAGTCCACTCTGAAGAAAGGGGGGGTTACTAGTGGGGTGCTGCAGGGTTCAGTATTAGGACCGGTCCTCTTCAATGTCTTTGTAAGTGACATTGCAGAGGGACTAGAAGGAAACGTATGTCTCTTTGCAGATGACACAAAGATCTGCAACAGAGTTGATGCACAAGTTGGGGTGGGAAGGATGAGAAGGGACTTGGCAAGGTTAGAGGAATGGTCAAATGTATGGCAGCTTAGATTTAATGCTAAGAATTGCAAGGTAATGCACCTGGGAAACAAGACCCCAGAGGAAGAGTACATAATGGGGGGTGAGATACTGACAACAACAAAAATTGAAAGAGACCTGGGGGTAGTCATATCAGATGACTTAAAGGTGGGCAAGCAATGTAAGAGGGCAGTAAGGAGGGCTGGGGGGATATTGGGATGCATAGGGAGAGGCATCACCAGTAGAAAACAGGAAGTTGTTATCCCTGCGTACAGATAGCTGTGAGACCCCATCTGGAGTACTGTGTGCAGTTCTGGAGACCCAATCTCCACAAGGATATAGACAAGATGGAAGCTGTCCAGAGGAGGGCAACTAAAATGGTGCAGGGTCTGCTCCAGAAGACATATGAAGAGAGACTAAAGGAGCTCAATATGTATAGCCTCGAGGAAAGGAGGGAGAGGGGGGACATGATAGAAATGTTCAAGTACCTCAAGGGAATCAATAAAGTCTAAGAGGGTAGTATCTTTCAAAAAAAGAGGTGTGCAAGAACAAGGGAGCACAATTTGAAGATGGGGCGCGGCTCAGAGGTAATGTAAGGAAGTATTTTTTCACAGAGAGGGTTGTGGATGCATGGAACGGCCTTCCGGAGGAGGTTGTGGAGTCAAAAACAGTGGTTGAATTCAAGAATGCATGGGACAGCCATAAGGCAATTCTGGGGGGGGGTAGAAAGAAGTAGGCTGCTGGTTAACTATTAGGTAGGGAAATGGGCAGACTGGGTGGGCCAAGCGGTCCTTATCTGCCATCAAATTCTATGTTTCTATGTTTCTATGACTGCATCTTATTATCAACTGACTTTGACATGCCTCTGTAATTACATGTTAATAATATTTACATTCTTATTCCATCGCACCTTTGTTGCTAACTACTTTTATTGTTCTAGTAAAAGTATAACTATAACAGTAAAGTAAAAATGAATCTTTAACATATAATACAATACTATACTGATTAAGTTCAATGAACCATATCTTTGATAAATCAGCATACCATACATATTTTTTTACTTACTAGTTCAGAGCTAACATAGAAACCAATGTGACTATTGAAAGAAATGTATATTGTACCTGTAATAATATGAAATTTATTTGTACTTGTCATACAAGTAATTGTAACCTATGGTAAAAAGACTGACAATTGTAAATCAGACACTGTTACTGATCACAACGCACTTCATACCTGTTCCTGACAATATTTATGATCGCCTCTATTGAGGGGTCGGGTAGGAATTTTCCATATGCACCTAGTCTGTGACATATATTAAAATATTTAACTGAACATAACAGTTATCTAATGTCACTGAAATCAGAATTTTTTTCATATTCTATTACTTGAACTCTTAGCATCTGTTTTTTTGCCCACCCCAGGAACATACACATTATCAGTCACACAACAACTAAACATTACTGTTTCATGTATGTAATCACTGCTTAGAAGCCCCTGACATACCTTTATTAATATAGGACACAACTAACGGATGACACATAATTAGAAAATTCAACTACTTAATACATATAAATAATACTGTTAACCAAAATCGCTTCAGCCTCAGTAGAAAATATATAATGTAGAGCCACAGCTTCAGCTTGAAGGTCACAAGTTCAGGAGTAATGTCAGAAAGCACTTCTTCCCACACAGAGTAGTGAACACTTAAACTTCAGTGCTAAAACAGGTCACCTCATTAAAGACAGTGACCAGCTATTAAAGAACCAGTTATATGCATAGAAGGAAGATAACAAACATGCCAACAGAAGATGGGAGAACACAGCAGAGATAGTCAACACTTTACCTCAAGATGTGAACCCTGCAACACAATCACACGTAATAGACCAAATTACCTTCTTATGCTACCTTCTTTCTATGCTGTATTACAATATGTACATACTTGTTCCAATTCATATAACCTAGTTACTATAAATATGACACATTTAGATGTATTCCAAGCAATGATTACACACATGTAAAGACTGTATTGTGAGACTGATTTTGTAAAAAAAATACAATCTTAATTGGCCCTTTTTCAGTTTCACCAATTGGCAGTAAATCTTTTTAAAACATAACCACCTGTGTTGAGTCTTTACTGAAACATAGCATAATGATATTAGAATGTAACTGTTGTTTCTGTTAAGCATGCAAATCAACTGCAACAAATAGTACCACAACTATGTGTCCATGGACTTATTTTTTGCTATGGCTGTCCAGTCACTATCCACAACATAGACTACGATGTGGCACATTGCATGTCACACTTCCCATAATTCCTAACAGTGTTAAGAAGTCTGCAACGCATTTACTTTTCCTGTGCCTCTCCACTCAGCATGTAGTAATTACTACAGCAAGGTGTCGGACATCACTACCTAACACTGCAGCTGTGGCTATACACTTAGGATGCAGTAACTGCTATATCTACTGCAATTCCCCGGCTGAGCTCATGCAACTCCTAACTGTGGTAACTTCACTGTACCTACAATTACAGAGGTGTACCATTGATCTCCAGTTCCCTATGGTTCCTATAGATAACCAGTCATAATGCACTACAAATTTTGGGAGGCGCAGCAGCTCTAGCTGCCTAAATCCATGCAAATCCTAACTGAGGTAACTTCAGTATCCCTGCAATCAGTGATGTGTACCATTGATGTACAAACCCTCAACTGTGTTGTGTATCTTCACTAAGATATTCATTCCCTCACCTGTGTTGTGTATCTCCACTTACAATGTATTACCTACTGTCACATTTGGAGACACATTGCCTGCCTGAATCCATTCAAGTGACAACTGTGCTAACTGGACTATTCCTGTAATTAGAGAGCTGTACAGCTGATGCACATTGCCTATCTTTTCCTGTGGCTATTTACTTAGGATGCAGCAAGTGCTGTGGAAGTGCAGGTCCCCATCACACTATTCACCTCCATGTTTTCTTTGTTCTGTACTGTCAACTCAGTGTGCAATATGTGGGCTAGGTGTTCAGACATTGAGTTACAGATCTCCTGTAATTCCTAACTAAGTTAACTAGCATGTACTGTGCTTACATTTACTGTCAGTCTACAGTCAGAGTGCAGTACCTAGTGTAGAGAGCTGTGTGACATTCTACCTAATGACATGCAGTTGTGGCTGTACAGTCAGGATCAGTAACTGGTATGCGTGGGGACATTGCCTTTGTGAGGCCATAGAAATCCTAACTGTGCTAACTTGTGTGTACCAACAATTACAGAAGTGTACCATTGATGTTGATTGACTCAGTCTTGCTGTGCATCAGTACTCATGATGCAATACAAATTTTTTTGGGGGTATTACCTGTCTCAGCCAACACAAACACTAACTGTATTAATTTGAGTTTCCCTGCAATCACTGTTGTCTACCATTGATGTCCATACCCTCAGCTCTGCTGTGAGTCTGTTCTGATGATCCAGTACCTGGTGTTGCAGTTTGAAGAGGCATTCCCTGGCTGAGGCCATTCAAGTGACAACTATGCTAACTACACTTTACCTGTAATCAGGGAGATGTACAACTTATCAGCATCACAATTCTTTGCCTGTGGTTCTTCACTTAACATGCAGCAAGTCTATGATTGTTCCTGTTACCTTGGCTCTCCCCCTTACTTCCATGTGTGTCTGTCTCTCTGTGTGCCAGTGTTGCTCGGAGGGGGATAGGGGCCATGTGATGTCTTCACACATGCTAACACAGTGGCAGCAAATAGAAATGTTAATGCACATGGTAGCACAAATCAAAACACAAAGATAAACAATTCTGAAAAATACTGAATGTAATACATTTGCCATGCGCTCCCGACATGCAAAACACAAACAGAAACAGTACTGTAAAATAAAAAATGTGTTAGTGACAGGAGCGTGGGGCCCAAAAGGCCCCGTGCTCCCACCACACAAAACACAAACATAAACAGCACTAAAAAATACTGAATGTCATACAGCAGCGGGATTGCGGGGCCCTTCAGGCCCCATGGTCCCACCACACAAAACACAAACATAAACAGTACTGTAAAATACAGAATTCGATAATGACGGGAAATGCAAACATAAGCAATACTGAAAAATAGTGAATGTGATACAGCAGCAGGAATTCAGGGCCCTTCAGGCCCCGCAGTCCCACCAGGCATAACACAAACATAAAAAGTATTGAAAAATACTGAATATAATACATTTGCCCTGCGCTCCCGACATACAAAACAGAAACAGAAACAGTACTGTAAAATAAAAAATATGTTAGTGACAGGAGCGTGGGGCCCAAAGGGCCCCGTGGTCTCGCCACACAAAACACAAACATAAACGGTGCTGAAATACACTAAGTGTGATACAGCAGCGGGAGCGTTGGCAGTGCCAGTAAACACAAATGTTAATGCACATGGTAGCACAAACCAAAACACAAAGATAAATAATTCTGAAAAATACTGAATGTAATACAGTGATGGAGGGCCCCGAGCTCCCGCCATGCAAAACACAAACATAAACAGTACTGTAAAATACAAAATGTGCTAGTGACTGGAGTGTGGGGCCCTTTGGGCCCCCGCTCCCGTCACGTGATGTCTTCACACATAGTAACACAGTGCCAGCAAACACAAATGTTAATGCTCATGGTACCACAAATCGAAACACAAAGATAAACACTACTGTAGACACAAATAAATAAAATTACAGAAACACTAGTGCAAATGAAAATGCAACTGGCAATACACAAGATGGCATAGACACAAAAAAGTTACTGAAACAGGTACAGAACCACAAAGAGAAGCACTAAGGATAAAACTTATACAAAAACATGCAATAGTTTTTCCCAAAATCTGCATATAGAAAGACAGTGAGTACAAAGCATGTACGCATAATACTGGCTCTCGGAGCACAAAATGAGGAGTTGGAATACTAAATTGCTTATATCTCAGGAACCGTACAACGTAGAACAAAAATGTAAAAGTCATATGATTTATGACTTCCCTGGCTAGTTTTGGCTTGCCACTGGCAGAGCTAAGTATTTCTAACAAAAGTCTGTATCTCGCACCATTTCTGAGATAATGGGCCCTGAAAGGTGCGGCAAATGCCGTAATGTTATCCTATGGGAAAAAGAGAAGTTCAGAGTGCCATAACTTGGCTCCTGTAATATTTTTTCACCAAACAACAAAAAGGCATATCTGTGGGATGTTGGCTGTGTTCCCTCCAAATTTCAGCCCAAAAGACAAAACCGTTATTTTGCAGCAGGGCGCCGAAGGATTCCTGTAATGCATCCGATGCTGTGATGTTATCCTAAAAGTGTCAACTTTGGAGTGCTGTAACTTTGCCACCATCTAATATTTTTTTCAACAAAACACTGAAAGGCACATCTGTGAGATGTCGGCTGTGTTCCCTTCAAATTTCAGGCCAAAACACCAAACCGTTCTTTTGCAGCAGAGTGCCAAAGAATTGCTGTCATGTTCCCACAGCCTAAAAAAGTACTGTCACAGTTTGGGAAAGCTTTTGCAAATTCATTCAACAGTGTTGCAAGTGTTACAGTACTGTGCAAAAGTACTTTTTCCAGAAATTTGAAAAACATATTTCTGGGGTGTTTTACCCCAAAACAAAGACATGGCTAGCATCCTCGGGGTCCAACTAGGTGAATACTAAAAGAATTAGGTTGCTAGAGGGTCCCAAATTTAAATGGCAAGCATTTTTCTGATCACTAACTGAAAACAAAATGGCAAATTTGAAACAGTAAAAGGGCCATTTGTGAAAGTAAAAACTGCAATTGAGACACTGTCTAACTTTTTGTTAACTTTTCCCATTGACTCATAATGGGAACTTGTTTTTTGAATAACTTTTGAACTGTTTAATATTTTTTCACAAAATCTTCAAAAGGTACATCTGGAACCCTGGCAGCATGTTCCCTGAAGATTTTGGACCAGTCATGCAAACCGTGCGACCTGAAGGCGCGACCGTAGAACTCCAAAAAAGCATAAACGTCTGCGCAGATCATGCTTAATAACTCCGCAGCCATATATCCGACTGGTACCAAACCTGGCAGATCTCAAGGCACATGGGATTGTATCCCATATTCAAAATTTCAGGCAAATCCATCAAACAGTTACAAAGTTATTAAGGTGCAAAATTTGGGGTTTAACATGTTAATGGCTCCTCAACCCTAACTATGGTAGCACTACCATGCTACATATATATATATATATATATACATACATACACATACACATACATATACACACCAATAGGCATCAGGGTATGCCTTGGGGTCATCAGCCATAATGCTTACTCTTAACCCTAACTGATGCGTTAATGAAGTTTTTTGCAATGAATTTTCTTTCTTTTTGAGACAGTGTAAACTAAGTTTCATGTAGAAGCACAGGGCCAAGAGGGCCATATGCTCCTATGTAACCATAATTTAGAGTCCTTGTAATTAACCCTCATCTCCCTATGAAGTGCAGAGCCTGGAGTGCCCTGTGCTCCCATTACTACATAATGGTATCCATTCGAGTGAGTGCCCTGTACTCCCATATCCCCATAAGAATGTTGACATTGTTAATAACCTTCATCTCCCTGAGGGAGCACTGGGCCTATCCAATACTGCAAAATGGAGCGCCTGTGGTCTCATTACTACACAGTGGCATGCATATGTGGTACCACATGCTTTCTGTGAATCTGCACTCTTGTCTATCTGTAGCTGTACAGACACAGTGCAGTGCTACAGACATTCCAGCTTACCCTTGTGGTACAAATAGAGTAGTTTCAGAGTAACCATGATAACATTAAATTCCACCGCAGTTGTATTCATGGCCTGGCAACCTGCACACGTGCTAATAATGCTTAAAGGTGTACTAAGCTGAATTTATCAAAAAATTTGTATCTCGATTCATTTTTGAGATATAGGCACTGAAAGGTACCTCTTATATCACAATGTTAGCTATGGGAAATTTCTAAACTTTGTAATGTTATAATTATGGAACTGATGTTAAATGTTTTCACCCAACCAACATAACTCACATCCATTGGGTAACCTCTTTGTACTCTGCAAATTGCAAGCCAAAAGTCCTAATCATTTCCTTGCAATGAAGTGGCAAAGAATCAATAACCTCTAAAAATCCCTTTTCACAAGCTGTCAAAACCCTTTTCTCTAGCCAATCCCTTTTCACGAGCTGTCAAAATCCCTTTTCAGGAGAGAATACCTTTTCACAAGGTAGGGCTGTCTGGTCATCCCCTCATGAAAAGGGATTTTGACAGCTCATGAAAAGGGATTTCTTGCAAAAAGGGATTTTGGCAGCTTGTGAAAAGGGATTTAATAGGGCTGATCAGATGGCCCTGCCAGTAATCCCTTTTCTTGAGCTGTCAAAATCCCTTTCAGTGAGCCAACTCTCTTTAAATGAGCTGTCAAAATCCCTTTTTTATGAGAAATCCCTTTTCGCAGGGTAGGGCCATCTGGTTGTCCCCTCACAAAAAGGGATTTTGACATGTCATGAAAAGGGATTTCTTGCTAAAAGAGATTTTGACAGCTCATGAAAAGAGATTATAAAAATTAATCCCATTTCATGAGCTGTCAAAATCCCTTTTTGAGAGTGAATCCCTTTTCACGAAGCAGGGTCATCTGGTCATCCCATCCTGAAAAGGGATTTTGTCCACTTGCAAAAGAGATCTGAAGTGAATCACGAAAGGGGATTTTTAAAATTAAAAACTAGCATTTTTTGACTAAATTAAACCAAAGGCACAGAAGTGTTCAGGGCATCACCATGAACAAAACCCATACTTGGATGTCTACAGAAGACATCCCTGGGGCAAGGTAAAACATTTTAGGGTAGAAAAATGAAAACAAGATGTCAGCTCATGAATAAGAAATTTTTTCTGATGAAGACGGATTTAATGAATCCCTTTTCATGAGCTGTCAAAATCCCTTTTTGTGAGCCCTAAATCCATTTTTGCACAGTGCAGTTATCCAAAAGACTCAATTGAGCATGCTCAGAACCCCAGTTTTTAAAGCTGAATAACATTAGAAGAGATTAATATTTGTTTACCAAGCCAATGCTGGCACGTGCTGTTACCCAAAAAATTTAAGACCAAAATTCCAAACCGTGTGGCCGCAGTGCAATGAGTAAATAACCAAAACAGGTGAAAAAAGAGACTTTATGCTTTTTCACTTTTCACAGCATGAAAGCCACAAATACAATCAAAACAAAACTTGGTATATCAAGCGATCTACCCCACGGGACAGCACATACAAAGTTTTGTGCAAATCCGTTGAACAGTTGCAAAGTTATTAAACTGCAACATTTGAAGTTTAACATTCAACAGCCTACTCAACCCTAACTATAGTGGTGTTATCACACCACTGTGAGTGTCAGTGGCTCAGCAGGTGGGGCACTCAGCTCTGGGTCTGGGAGATCAAAAGACTGTGGGTTCTATCCCCACACCAGGCACTTGGGATAAATCCCAATACTGACACTAGTACAGCATGCGGGTGGTGCTGCTCTCCTGAGGTGGCATCTTTTGGATGAGACATTAAATGAAGGTCCCATCTGCCTGCTCTGGTGGTAGTTCAGGTGGGTGTGAAAGATCCTATACACTTCTCGAAAAGACTAGGGGAATTTTATTGAAAATTGGATTTCATTACAGAGATCAACAACCAGATACAATAATTACAGAAAGGAAAACTTATTTACAAATTATGCATTCCTACAATAACAGACCTCCCACCACCTGTTTCTGTCTTGAGGGGCCCCTGCCTCTTTCACACTTTGCCTACACCTGGCTCCATTTATGCACTTGTGCTCCCTGACAATGCCACCTGGCTGCAGCCCCCTCTTTGTCTCAACCCACCCTCCCATTGCCTTTCTACCTCTTCCCTCCCAACCCCCCACCTCTTGCCATTCACCACCTCGTTTTTCCCTCTTCTTATTATTATTACTAGTTTCATACTTAGTATATGTGTTCTTAATTGCTGTCTATGAACCTACTCCAGTGTTTATACTGCCATTCATGTTATCCTCCTGTAATCTGTGACGTGGAACCTTCGTAAAAGAGCCTCAGCTCAAAGGTATTTGTAATCCTAGACCGAAATAAATAAAATAAAAATAAACATGTCTAGTTGTATACAATACATCTAACTCCTATATTTTCACATAAACCATAAATCACAACTGAGCCATAAATGTTTCACTTTTCCTGCCAAGAATCGAGTCTCATCAAACTGAGAAGCTTTACATATAGCCTGCTTTATATTTTGCAACAATTCCAAATGACAAAAGCTTTTCTTTGTTGCAAGACCCACATGCACTGGGCCTGCCAAATGAAATATCTGATCATAGCCAAGGTAACATACTGTATCTGCATGATATTTCCCAAATGCACCATCCACAGGACCATGCATCAATTTTGGATAACTCAGAGTTGAAAAGAGCTGCTCTTCCCAGGCCTCTGCTAACATTGGTGTAACACTCTCTACAAATTGGGGTTCCTGAAAGTCTTCCTTGGGGGTGCCTAAATGCCCACTGCCAGGTTGGTATCCTGTGTCGTAGCACTATAAAAGAGTTTGTGTGAGAGTGCCTTAAGGCCTCTGTGCTCTGTCTCTTTAAGAGCTGCCCATAACGTGGTGCTTATTTAATCTGGGAGGGGGCTGAGTGTTTCCATGCTCTAATCCCACCCTGGCTGGCACATAATCTCTCCATTCTGCCATCACAATTTGCACTAAGGGAGCTCTGTTAGAAGCTGTACTTATTTTTTGATAATCTATTAGCATGGTAATGATATTGTAGTTTGTCTAACCTGCCTTCTTTGCAGCATGGACAGTTCTGTTTATCACCACCATTTTGGTTTTGGACTGCCAGTCAGCACCAATTGGTACATTTGATGACTCTAAAATGGAGCCTGTCCCTAGGGGTCTTGTGGGAGCAAATTTCTGTAGGAATTGTAGATTTTACATTTTGGCACCAAAACAGACCTGGAGGGGAGCCCTTGCTTTAACAGACAGATGAGTCAACCAACCAGAACCTTTTGGACCAAAGGGGAATTCCCAAGCTGTCTGTTGCAGTGAGTCAGTCTGGAGTTAGAGTTTGAAGAGACAGCTGGAGTGATTCAAGCAGCTGCTTTTTTGGCCTGTCTGCCTGCAGTCCCTTGAGAGGGAATCCTTTGAAAGGCTTAGCAATCGGACTGTATCTGAATTGAAGTGTGACAAAGCCACCGAAGAGTGACCAGATTTGAACCTGAAGATAACCAAAGATTTTCTGTACGCGATCGGCCTGTCAGGACATCCATTTACCACAGAATTCCCAGTTTTGCTCAGAGACACTGATATTGCATCTGAACTGCCTTCCACATTGTGGTATGGTGATTGCTTTACTATAAATGTGCTGTGTGCTGTTAGTGGGTCACAATTTGGTTCTTCATTGTGTAAATGTGCCATGCTTGCTGGAAGCTGCATCCAGCACTACCAGACTCAAAATCCAAACTGTTCCACCTGGCCTAGGCCTTGCCATCTGACCCAGCCAGCTACTTCAGGCACAGAAACCATCATCAGTGAGAGACTCGCTCAGGGATCAGCCCCCTGCTCAACCATCTCCAACAGGAATGACACCTCGGTGATCCATGTGAACCCTGCTTCTTTGGGCAAACCAGTCATCAACCTGCAGTCTCCAGTTTGTCTAGCCTGTGTCTCGTATTGAGTAGCATGAGTAACAATCAGGGCAGCTCCCTTCAACAACAGCTAAATCTCAAGTGCTGTCATATGATTACATTATTGTTTTTTTCTTTCATGAACTGAACCTTCAGGCTCTGGATTACAAATTGTGTGAGGTTGTGCATGCCTTTTCTTTTCCTTACAGGGCCCCAACCAGCTGCAACGCTGGCCTACTATGGGCAACTTTCCAGGATGACCCACCTTACTTCCAACTGGGTACCAAGAGTGTGTGACTGTGTAGGGACTAAAAGTGCATGCATAATTGCCTGACTAGATCAGTTTTCAAATCAACCTGATTACGCCCCTCCCTTGTTCAATTCCCCTGAATACATCAGATCTAACTTCTTTTGAATTTAATCTGACTGTGGTTCCAGTTTGTACCAAAAGCACTGTACTGTTGTTATTTGCTGTGCCTAACCTTGTTTTACAGGGGGTCTCCAGGGTTGAACTGGTGGAACAAACCCTAGTGGTAAGTGCAAACTGTGTGGGGAATTGTATGCCGAATAGGGGCTACTGTGTTTGTTGCATATTGTCTTGGCCACTAGAGGGGGGAAGGGGGGGTTACTGTATCCTGGAGGGTTGTACCCAGGTTAGCCTTGTTACTAACAACCCTGTCCTCCAGGTGGAGGCACCCGTTTCAGTACCCAGGCCCTTTAACCTGCGACGAGCCACACAGGCAGGGGTAGTAGCCCTTGGGATAGCGCTACCTAGAGGTTACATCTTGGAGGCACCAATGCTGTGATTTGTGCCTTGTAGTGGTCAAAAGTGGGTACTACAACTCCACACTCAAAAATTGCGGTAAAATGGAGGCACTCACTACGCCCAAGTTTAAACTTGCTCCTCACAAGCTGCTAGGGCACTGTATTATGGGGTGGAGTGAGGCAGAGGGGGTGGACCCCTGGCAAGCTGTGCTATTAATGGACATCTCCTTGGGGACCAATAATGCCACTATTGTGGAAGTGGTTGAATGAATTAAGTGTTTGGGGAAGGTTGAAGTAAGGGGAAGAGATTCTGACCTGTTTGATCAAACTATGGTGGCCCTAGTCTCCTACAGCCTGCCCATTGAATCAGAGAAGGTATCCCCTGTCATTTTGCCTGAAGGGTCTCCAAAGGGGTGGATGATCATTCACTTACATAACAACCTGGCTGCTCCTGGATGGTCTCCTATGTAGAGGGGTTTAAAGATTAGCTGTGCAAACTGTTAGCCTCTGAGGGGTGTTCTGCTATAGATATAGTACAAATATTAAAGCTTTCTGAGGAGATCACACCCATGCAGTCCCCCATAGCCTCTCCTGCCACCCCTACAATTGCTTCCCCCATAGTGACACCTACTGTATATTTTGGATGCTGTTTTTGGGCACAATCCCAGTGCCCATGGGGTAGGATGATCTGGAAACGTGGATGGCCCATGCCGCCCCATTGGTCCAGGAGTGGCAGTGCACTGAGGGGGAAAAGAGGAAGAGACACATGGAAAGCTTGAGGGGCCCTGCACTGGAGGCCATTCATTTCCTGTGATCCACCAGCCCAGAGGCCACAGCTGCTGAGTACCTGTCTGCCCTGGATAGTATTTGGTAGCACTGAGTTGGGAGATGACCTGATGTGGAAGTTTAAATCTACAAAACAGTGGAAGAATGAAAAATTGTCAGTGTTTATTACATCAATTAAGTGAGCTTTGCAGTGGGCCCACCAGAAAGGAGGAGTGTCCACCAGTGAATTGAACAGGGACAGGCTAGATCACATCTTAAAGTCAGCAAGGCACTCTAGCATGATGTTGTTGAAGCTTAAGCTGCAAGACAGAAGAGGCACTCCCCCTCAGTATTGTGACCTAATGAAAGAGATCCATGAGATTGAGAATGATGAAGAGGGATGGGAGCCCCATGCTGGGGCTTCCCACACCTGCCAGGCCCCTAAGAGAGGTGAGGAGGCTAAACTGCAACAGGTGAGAGAACTGATCAAAGAGTTAACTGAGTTGAGAGTCAGTCAGCAAGCTGCCAAAGCAGTTAAAGATGTCAATTCCTGTCAAGTCCCCCCTGAGACAAAGAGGGAAGTCCTGCTGGGAGGGGTAGGGGTACACTTGGTTTCTTCTGAAACCTGGCCTGAAGACAGCCTGTGGGAAGAAGTACGAGGACTGAGAACTGTGCTGGAAGAGCTACTCCGACTCTGAGCTACTCGAGACACTGACCCTTGGGGGAACTCAGAAAGTCAAGAGAACAAACCCCCGACCAGAGTGAGAGAAACCCCGAGACTCCAACACTATGTTCAAGCAGGGGAACAGCTCCTCTTCCCCTAGAGACTCTAAAGAACCTGTTTTTTGTTACCACTGTGGAGAGGATGGGCACACCCAATTCACCTGCCATTCACCTGAGAATCTGAGAAAAGTTACTACTAGGTTGCTGGCATTGATTCAGTGAAGCAACATATGGCCGCAAGGTGGGGCTGCCCAGAAAAGTTATTCATCCAAGGCAGCTCTAAAGCCGATGTCCAAGCCCAAGTCACCTCAGTGGTCCGAGGTGGTGGGTTCTTCAATGAAAACTTGTGACAGTGAATGGTGTGTCTACCTGGGCTGTGCTTGACAGTGGATCTCAAGTGACCATAGTATTTCAAGACTGGTACCAGAAGCATCTGCCTGACATGTCCCTACAACCCTTGGAAGGTCTGCACATGTAGGGGCTGAGTGAGAAGTCCTATCCATACTCATAGAAATATAGAATTTGATGGCAGATAAGGACTGCTTGGCCCACCCAGTCTGCCCATTTCACTACCTAATAGATAAGCTGCAGATCTTAGTTAACCAGCAGCCTACTTCTTCCTACCCCCAACCCCTAGAATTGCTTTATGACTGTCCCATGTATGCTTGAATTCCACCACTATTTTTGACTCCACAACCTCTTCCAGAAGGCCGTTCCATGCATCCACAACCCTCTCTGTGAAAAAATACTTCCTTAAATTACCTCTGAGCTGCCCCCATCTTCAAATTGCACCCCCTTGTTCTTGCACACCTCTATTTTGAAGATGCTACCCTCTTGACTTTGTTGATTCCCTTGAGGTACTTGAAAGTTTCTATCATGTCCCCCTCTCCCTCCTTTCCTCGAGGCTATACATATTAAGCTCCTTAAGTCTCTCTTCATATGCCTTCCGGTGCAGACCCTGCACCATTTTAGTTGCCCTCCTCTGGCCAGCTTCCATCCTGTCTATGTCTTTGCAGAGATTGGGTCTCCAGAACTGCACACAGTACTCCAGATGGGGTCTCAACAGCTGTCTGTACAGAGGGATAATAACTTCCTGTTTTCTACTGGTGATGCCTCTCCCTATGCATCCCAGTATCCCCCCAGCCCTCCTTGCTGCCCTCTCACATTGCTTGCCCACCTTTAGGTCATCTGATATAACTACCCCCAGGTCCCTTTCCATTTTTGTTGTTGCTAGTATCTCACCCCCCATTGTGTACTCTTCTCCTGGTTTTTTATTTCCCAGGTGCATTACCTTGCACTTCTTAGCATTGAATCTAAGCTGCCATAGATTTGACCATTCCTCTAACCTTGCCAAGTCCCTTCTCATCCTTTCCACCCAACCTTGTGCATCAACTCTGTTGCAGATCTTTGTGTCATCTGCAAAGAGACATACTTTTCCTTCCAGTCCCTTTGCAATGTCGCTTATAAAGACATTTAAGGGGACCGGTCCTAATACTGAACCCTGTGGTACCCCACTAGTAACACCCCTTTCTTCAGAGTGGACTCCATTTACTATTACTCTCTGTGTCCTATTCTCCAGCCAATTCTTTACCCAGGCTGTCATCTTGGGACCTACTCCCAGGCTGACTAACTTGTATATTAATATTTTGTGTGGGACTGAGTCAAATGCCTTGCTAAAGTCTAGGTAGGCCATGTCCACAGCCCCTCTCTGATCTACTACTTTGGTCACCCAGTCAAAGAAATCTATCAGATTTGTCTGGCATGACCTTCCCACTGTGAATCCATGCTGCCTTGGGTCCTGTGATCCTCTGGCCTCTAGATACTCGACAATTCTTTCCTTCAGAAGTGATTCCATCATTTTCCCTACCACTGAGGTTAAACTAACAGGTCTGTAGTTTTCTGATTCTGCCTTGCTCCCACTTTTGTGAAGGGGAATCACATCTGCCCTCCTCCAGTCCTCGAGTACCACCCCATCCTCCCATGATTTGTTAAAGAGGGTAGACAATGGTGTCACTAGTTCTACCCTTAGTTCTATTAGAATTCTGGGATGAATCCCATCAGGCCCCATTGCTTTGTCCACCTTCAGTTTTAAGAGTTCTTTCAGAACCCTTTCTTCTGTAAATGGGCTGGTATCAACTTCTATATCCAGAGTGTTTCTACTGTTTGTTTTAGGTACCTCCCCCACTTCCTTTGTAAAAACTGAGCAAAAATATTTGTTTAGTATCTCTGCCTTTTCACAGTCACCCTCTGCCCACCCTCCTCCCTTTATTAAGCCTCACTATCCCTCCCTTGGTCTTCCTTTGCTCCCTGATGTACCTATAAAAGGTTTTATCCCCCTTCTTAACTGAGTTGGCCATCTTTTCCTAAGTTTGGGCCTCTGCTGTTCTGACTGCCTTCCCAGCTTCCTTTTGCTTTAACTGATACAGTTCTCTGTCTTGCTTCTTCTGTGATTCCTTGTACTTTCTGAATGCTTTCTTTTTCTCTTGAACCTTCACTGCCACTTCCTTTGAGAACCATAGTGGTTTCTTACATCATTTCATTTTGTTTATTTGCTTCACACAAAGGCTTGTTACCTCTGTGATGGCAGTTTTTATTATTCCCCATTGTTCTTCCACCTCTCCTTCCTGCCCATTTGCTAGTGCATTCCTTAGGCACTCACCCATTTTGGCAAAGTCAGCCCTCCTAAAGTCCTGTACTTTTGCCTTTGTATGGCTTGACTCCATTGCTGTGTTTATTGTGAACCATACTGTTCGATGGTTGCCAGTTCCCAGATGGCTACCCACTTCTACATCTGTGATCCTCTCTTCATCTCCATTTGAGAGAACCTGGTCTAAGATTGCTCCCTCTCAAGTGGGCTTCAATACTAGTTGTCTAAGGCATGCCCCCTGAAGGGCATCTAGAATAACCCCACTCTTCGAAGTGGCTGCTGCAACTTCACTCCAGTTAACATCTGGCATATTCAGATCACCCATCAGCAATATCTCCCCAATTTTTGCCATTCTAAGTATACTTTCTATCATTTTCTAGTCCATTTCCTCCCCCTGAGAAGGGGGTCTGTATACAACCCCAGTGCAGATTGTGGTGCCATTGCCGGTCTCCAAATTTACCCACAGTGCTTCTTCTCCTCCCTGTTTACCCTTTTGTTCTGTTGCTTTGATTCCTTCCCTTATGTAAAGAGCTACTCCTCCTCCTCTTTTACCCTCTCTGTCCCTCCTGTAGATAATGTATCCTGGTATGTTTACATCCCAGTCATGGTTTTCTGTGTACCATGTTTCTGTGACTGCCATGATATCCAGATGTTCCTCCTCCATCAAGGCCACTGATTCAGGAAGCTTGTTACTCAGACTATGAGCATTGGTACTCATTGCTCTCCATTTTTTGATGGCTTTACCTTCTGTTGCAGCATCCCCCACTGACCTTTCTACCTCGGTCTTTTTCTCATTTAGTACCCTGTTTTGTAGGGAGAGGCTGGGATTTTCCTGCTGCTTATCAGTGCCTCCCCCCTTGACTAGTTTAAAAGCTTGCCAACGAAGCATTTAAACCAATTGCTCAAAAGACTTGTTCCCTTCCTTGACAGATGCAGACCATCCTGCCAGTATAGGCTGGTGTCCCTTCAGGTGGAACGCCAGTCCCCAATGAAGCCAAACCCCTGTGCTCCACACCATTTTTTCAACCATTCATTAAACTGCATGGTGCAAAGTACCCTCACCTCACTCATGCCATTGGCAGGCAGCACCTCTGAGGATACTGTGTGTGCTACTTGTCTTAGGCCCTTCCCCAATTCTACAAAGTCCTTCTGCACTGCTCTAATCTCATGATGAGCCAAGTCATTTGTCCCTAGGTGGACAATGACATCCAGCTCAGATTGCCGTGCAGCAGTTCTCATGATCCTGAGGATGCGCTTCCTGTTCCTCCAAGCCATGGCACAAGGCAGGCACCTTACTTCAGTTTTCCCTGCTCCCCCCAGTTCTATCCCCCTAATAATTGAGTCCCCCACCAAGAGCTGCTTCCTTTCCTTGTGGTGTCCTCTGCCTCCTTCCTGTGGGCCTCCCTTATGACAGTTGTCCTCAGCCTCCTTAGTCTCCTTTGTGGGTGCATCCATAGGGGAGCTATGCTCCCCCAGAATGGTGTATGGATTGTGGAGTGGAACAACTCACTGGGTGTGCCTCTGTTCCACCATCCTCACCCACCCTGAGCCCACTGTGGTCCAACTGCTGTGCTTTCTTCACAACCTCTGAGGTAGTGGTGGTGGCCCTGGTGCTCCCTGGAGGAGGAGGTTCCCTTCCTACCATCCAGTGTGGCCTGGGGGAAGGTTTCCTTACTACTGTCCAGTGTGGCCTGAAGACAGGCAACTTCCTCCCTCTGGGCAGAGAGTTGTCTGCAAATAGGACAGCATCTCAGCCTCCAGAAAGACTACTGGAAGACTGCTGCCCCACAGCCATTACATTGCACTACTACCCACATGTTTATCTACTTTGTGTCTGTGTGTGTGTGTGTGTGTGTGTGAGATTGGTTTGTTATATAGAAATATATATATTATAGCGTTTATTCTTATATTGTCAGTGCAGTGTGCTACAGATGATATGACAGTGATATGCACCTTGCACTCTTGAGGAAATTATGTCAGGACCCCAGGTATAAAGGAACTATTTCCAGGGGTGGATGGGGTGAGGGGTGGGAAGGAGTTAGGCCTAAACTGTGTCCTCACAAAACAATCAGCTAAAAGCTCTGACCCACCGCTGCAATGAGTGCCTTTCTGTCAGCAAGATGCCCTACACAACAATTTGACAGAGAAAATACCCTGCTAATCAAACAGATAAAAATCCAGACATCCAAGTCAGACACAGGTAAAGCTCCCCAGCCCCAAAACAGTCTGGTGGTTTGTGCTCTGAAAGCAGTCAGCCCCAAAATAAGTCAGCTATGCTTTAAACTCTTCCTGCACTGAAAATCTTAAGAATTGTAACAAAAGTAAAGCTAGATCCACCTCCCTCTGTTACTTGAAAGACTGTCTTTTCCTGATAATTCTAAGTTCCTTATTTCACCTTTCAGTTAGAAGTAGCCTCCACCTGCAGAATATCTGCTACAAACCAAAGACAATTGTAAGGTTCACCTCCCTCTGTTGTGAGCACTACTTGCTTTCTTGCAAATCCTATGTTCAGTATTGCAGCTTCCAGCCAGAGGTAGTTTCACTTGAAGAATATTAGCTGTTCTGATGAGTTTGCTATAAAACACTTGCTAATAATACTATTGTTCTCAGGTCTGTTACCAAAGCTATTGGCTGATAAGTAGCTATGATGTAAGCACTTTCTGACAAAGTCTGGTCTGGCCTTTTAAGGCACACACAGATAAACACAAAAAAACAGTTTCCACCCCCTAGGGCACTGTCTGGATCAAATACACAACCTGTACCTGCACTTATTTCAGGACTTATGACAAATTCTTAGCCCAGGGTTTAAACTCTTCCTGCACTGAAAATCTTATGAACTGGAACAAAAGTAAAGCTAGATCCACCTCCCTCTGTTGCTTGAAAGACTGTCTTTTCCTGATAATTCTAAGTTCCTTATTTCACCTTTCAGTTAGAAGTAGCCTCCACCTGCAGAATATCTGCTACAAACCAAAGACAATTGTAAGGTTCACCTCCCTCTGTTGTGAGCACAACTCGCTTTCTTGCAAATCCTATGTTCAGTATTGCAACTTCCAGCCAGAGGTAGTTTCACTTGAAGAATATTAGCTGTATATCCAGGGGTATATCCAGAGCTGGCAGTCATTCCCTACTACCATGGCTGGGGTAGATGAACAAGTTGAGACACTTGCCCTAGTGTGTCCCCCCACTGGACTGTATGATGGAGTTGCCTTGTTAATTGGAACAAATGCCCACATGTTTGGGAGACTAACACAACTCTGTCATGAGAAACAAGGGCAATGGACTGGACAGGCCCTAAGAATTCCAGCATTAATCAAAAGGGCTTATGACTTGCAACAGAAACTCGATGAAGTGGACTGAGATGAGCCAATGGGGACAGTGGGGAAAAAGGATCCTGACTCTTTGGTGTTGGCACCCAACTCCCAGTAAAGTCCACCTAAGAAGAGATGTAAAGAACAAAATATTGATGATAGATCCCCCTGGTGAAGGAAAACTGCCAGAGGGGTTGATGGTGTTACACAAGGTCTCTGCACCCTAATTGGTACCCTCAGAGGTACACTGTTGACAGCTAGCACTTAAGTATATGTTATACTAACATATAGGGCTAAGGGCATCTACCGTACAAGAGAAGATGTCAGGATATGAATGCATATTGTTATAATACACTTTGCTTGCTGATAGATATATTCTGCTATGTATTTTCTGTGTATTTCTTACTTGTAAGAAGCCAAGACATCTGTGTCCTTGGAGTAATTATAATATGTAAGATGGCATTGCCACCTTTTGGTGATTTGTACCACTACACTGAGTTGTGTAAGACTCTGTATAAGAACTCTTTTGTTCTCAAACTGATGACTTTACAGAATTGTATAATGTTACCTTGGACCATGGAGCCACCTCTAATTTAGCCAATAGGGCTCATCTCTGTAACTAGAAATGTTTCTATCTTTTGGTAACCATAGTAATTGTCATAGGTATATAATGTAATGCACAAACCTTATACCTCGGAGACCTGAGAGACCCCAAGAGACACAGAGAAACCTCTAGGTGTAGGGAACACTTAGCACTGGCTCCTGGTTCATATTGGTAAGAACTGCTTAGGGCAACTGTGATTTATCCCTTTGGTAGTAATAAACTTGTTCATTACTCTAATGCAATGTGTCTGTGATTACTTGCATTCCCAATATCATCAAGAATCTGAAAGTGAGGTTTAGACCTCCTAACAATGGATAAGCCCAGTATACTACCCGCACGTGCACATGCCTATGCTTGCCGAGTGATGGCGCAAGTGAGAAATATGTTGTACAGGGAAGTTTGTGTGAGCTGGGGATGTACGCTGGCTACAGTACACTGTGCAAACATTGCAGTATTACCCAGTAACAAGTACTCTGGTGAAAGGGAGAGAGTTACCCCAGACTTATTTGACTTTGGTGATTCCTCCTTCTCTGCTGCATGGAAGACCCAAATTAGCAGGAAACTTGTGCAGAAAGACCAAGTGTTCTCACTAAAAGAGTGAGATCTGGGGTGTGTCCATGTTGCTGAGCATAATATATGCCTGCATGATGACGACCATTTCGAGAGAGGTCCTGATGCCTTGTCCCAGTAGACATAGATGATGTGAGGAGGTACCTAATGAAATGCTTGCTGCTGGCATTATTCCAGAATCAAGAAGCCCATATGCATCCCCCATCATAGTGGTGTGTAAAAAGAATGGATCCGTGAGGATGTGTGTGAATTATCGTATCTTCAACCGACGAACTATCCTAGATCAATACATCATGCCATGCATACAGGATGCCCTGGATTGCCTGAACAGGGGTTAGGGGTTCTCAGTACTGGATCTTTGCAGTGGATATTGTCAGATTCTGATGGCCCTGGAGGACCATGAGAAAACAGCCTTTATCTGTCCTTTGGGGTTCTATGAATTCCTAAGGATGCCACAAGGGATTTTGGGTGCCCCCTGCCACCTTACAGAGATTGATAGAATGTGCGGTGGGAGACATGAACTTGCTGGAATTCTTAGTGTACTTGGATGATGCCATTGTTTTCAGATGTACGCTGGAGGAACATGAGACCAGACTGTTCAAAGTCCTCGATCGGTTGGAAGAATTCAGCCTCAAGTTATCCATAGACATGTACCAGTTTTTTTCAAACATCAGTGAAATATGTGAGAAACATACTGTCTGTGGAAGGGATACAGACAGATCCAGTAAAGTTGAATCTTTGTCCACTATGGTGCCCCCCAGTGGCTCCATTCTGACCAAGGCAGAGACTTTGAAAGTAGGTTAATGAAAGAAATGCTGTCTATGTGGGGGGTGCGGAAGTCAAGAACCACCCCCATCACCCACAGAGGGATTCTCAACCAGAACATTTTGACCACACCCTTCTAAACATGCTGGGCACCCTCCATCCAAAAGACAAGCGTAAGTGGAGGAAGCAGATTAGCACCTTGGTACACACGTACAATCGCACCAAACATGATGCTACTGGGTTCTCCCCCTACCATCTCATGTTCGGGTGGGAGGCCTGACTGCCAGTTGATATCTGCCTTGGGGTCTCTCCAGATGGGTTCTGAGCCGATAACTACTTGCAATATGTACAGAAACTGAAAGATCAGTTGAATCATGCCTATCAACTGGCTCAAACTATGGCTGCTAGGCAAAATCTCACCAACAAAGAAAGACATGATCGATGACTAAAAGCCCAGGAGTTGTTGCCTGGAGATAGAGTGCTACTACGCAATTTGGGACTACATGGAAAATACAAAATTGCTGCTAGATGGCACCATCTTCCTCATGTAGTAGTTGGTAAATTGAATGATCTGCCGGTATACAAGATGCACCCAGAAAATAATTCCAAAGCTGTGATGACCATGCAGTGTAATCACTTACTGCCCATTAGCCAAGTTATTATTGATGCTGAACCAACACCTGACACTTCTCCTGGGCCAGTGACTCATGCTGCTGCAAAGAGGAAACAGAGCCAACCTGTCCATGTTGTTCCAGAACTAAGGCCTTCCCTCAGCCAGCCCAGAGTGACAATGATGACTGTTCCTCAGTCTCTGATGAAAGTGACTGTGATAATGCCTATTATCCCTCAAATGAACTGAGTTAGCTGTTTCAAGGCAATCCTCTGCAGAATCATAGGGATGAAGCTGGGTCTTCAGAATTGCCTAACCCCCCCAGCTTCTTCTCTACACCCAGTGCCCCTGAAAGTGAGGTGCAAAGTATCATGTCTGAGGTTGCAGACAGTCTGTGTCTTGTAGAACTGCTTTTCTTGCCTGAAGAAGTGGCTGATGGTCTGAGTCTCCCTGGTGACATATCAGAACTTGAAGAACAATATGAAAGTGTTGACAGCACCCCTTCAGTGCCGCAAAGCCTAATTTTGCCAGAGACTCCTCAGAATGAGCAACCTGGGCCCTTGTCAGAAGATAATAATGAGCAAAGTGTTGTGGAAACAGAGTCTGCAGAACCAGGAGCTGGTAGTGTTCCCCATCTGGACATTTCAACCAGTGCAGAGGCATCTCTCACTACAGGAGAAGAAATCAGTGCCAGTGTTGATTGTCAAGAACCTGTGTCAGTTCCCCCCATAAAATCTGGGTGACCTGTTAAGCCAGTGCTACATTTTGGTTATGATTCCCCTGGGAGGCCTGTGGACTTGCCTCTCAATGTGGTCCATAAAGGTGTTTACATTTCCAAGAGCTCACTGCCCAAACTGAGCCTGACTGCCACCTCCCGATTAATTGTTCTTCCTTCAGAACATGGTGTCCCTGTCCCATCTACCCCCAAGTTAGCTGATAGGGAAGGGAACCCTTCTGCATTGTTTACTGTACAAGACATTATAAAGTGAAGTCATAGGTTACTGTTCTTAGTATGTTAATCATAATAGAATCAATATAGAGTGTATGAAACATGCATAAGTATTGTCAATGAAGATATGGTACAGTGAAATGTATAATAATGTGATAAGTT
The DNA here is from genome assembly GCA_016271365.2 of Neoceratodus forsteri. Classification (NCBI taxonomy): domain Eukaryota; kingdom Metazoa; phylum Chordata; order Ceratodontiformes; family Ceratodontidae; genus Neoceratodus; species Neoceratodus forsteri. The sequence continues at coordinate 267,284,432 of JADMNL010000026.1, forward strand.
TACATTAACTGATGCATCAGATAGTATTTCCATATTATGCTAATGTCACATATGTCTTGTATATACAGTGGCGGATCACCTTCAAAGTGAGTCTTTTGACCTACAAAGTCCTACACGGGCTTGGTTCTGACTACTTGAAAAAGCTTCTGGTGCCTTACACCCCTTTGAGACAGCTTCGCTCAGCTGACGAGAGGTTGCTGGAGATTCCGAGGATAAATTTGAAGTCCTCTGGAGCCTGTGCCTTTGGTTTCGCAGCTCCTTCCCTCTGGAATTCTCTGCCCTGTCTGCTCCGAGAGAGTACAACGGTGGACGGTTTTAAAAGGGCCTTAAAGTCCTTTTTATGGGATAAGGCTTTCCCTGTTATACCGTAATTGGCTTTTTATCCATTATATTTGTTGTTCTGTTTTATTGTATTCTTTGATGCTGGTGTTTTATGCTTTTTGTACAGTGCCTTGAAAATTTGAAAGGCGCTTAACTAAATACATATTATTATTATTATATATTGATTCTTCAACATTGTGATGGTGCAGACTTGACATGGATGCCAAGTTTTTCCAGGCAGGGAAGGGTATAATCCCCCTACAAATGGGGGTTCCCAGAACAGACCATGCCCACGAAGGGAGAAAGAGGCTACATGGCATCTTATAATGCTATGCGAGTACTAGCTGAAACACACTCACCCAACTGATCCCGCACTGAAAATGCAGTATTGTTAAGGTATGAATAAGGCTCCTTATGAACAAGTGTACTCTGCTGCCAGAAAGAATTCTAAATTACTTAAAGCGTACAGTTTGAACTTAACTTGCCAAATGATGAAGAAGTCTGCAGGGATGGTAACCTTGCCCCATGTTAAAACTAAACAGCAGCTAAATTTAGAGGCTCATAAAGCACAGGAGAGTCAAATAAATCGAGTTTTACCTTCCTAAAGTGGTACCAAGGTAAACGAAGCTGGGGAAGGACTCTGTAAACTGTTTCCTTTGTTTTTACCTGCATCCCTACAAATGGAGGGTACATCTGAAACTAAAACTTCAACAATGAATAATTCAGACAAGATAGACCACGTTCTTACTGATTCTTAATTTACCCAAGTTCAGTCGTTGGCGATGGTAGATAAGGAAGTAATGAAACTGTCGAAGAGTGAACCCACGACTTTGAATGTGGACATTCGGTCTGAGAAGGATGAGGAAAATAAAAGCATCACTCCTACTTCAACTTTGCTGGAACAAGGAAGAACGAGGGTTGCAGATTTTGATTTGGAGCCACAGAATTCATTATTGTTCTCAGAGTCTAACCAAGACATGTTGATAGAGAAGGCCAATGTCGAGCCTGCAGGTAAATTTTCCCAAGATACCAGCAAGCTGGAAAAGCAATGAGACCTTGTTCAAGCCTGTTCTGGGGTAAGAGACTCTTTTTCTGGTTTTCATTCAAAGTGTGTGCATAATGTTCACTCTGACAATATGGATATAGAAAATTTACTGGGAAAAAATAATGGAGACGTTAGTGGAGACAGTATTTCATCTGAGGTGAATTTTTATTTTTTCTGTCCAGAAATTTAAAGGAACTGAAGATTCTGACCCCCATGGGCAAAATTTTTGTTTCAGAAAGCCAGCTCAATATCTTTGATTTCAGAGACTATGTGTAAACACCAAAAGAAATTAGAGCAGTATTTTGCCACAACCCAGAATTTATTGGAAGAAAATAATGATTTAACAGGACTTAATAGAAATTAAACAACATTTGTCTATGTTGTCAGATGATACAGCACGTTATGCTAAACAGCTGAAGAACCTAGAATTGTCTAATGCCTCCCTTAAAAAAAAGATTTTAGATCAAGAAGCTAGATATAGGAGGAATAATGTTAGAATTCTTAGAATACCAGAAATATGGGACTCTTCTAGAGCACTGAGAGAATCTTTCAAAATTATTGCCGCTGCCTGTAAGGATTAAGAGGTGTCCATAATAAACTGGGTTGTGGAAAGGATTCACAGGGGGTTAGAAACAATACCAACAAGAATAACTACCGTAGACGTGTTATTCTAAAATGTTTAAATTATGCAGAAAAAGAGTTATTTATGTCAAAAGTTTATGAAAAAAAGAAATTGTCCATAATGGGGGAGGAAATTTCTGTCAATAATGATTTGCCATATGAAATTATTCTCCAAAAGAAACAATTTGATGAGACAAAAAGGAAATTATGGTCTTTGGGGCATAAAGCTACAATGATTTATCCTTCTAAACTGAAAATTGTTATTAAGAGGATTAGATATGTTTTTGATGATGTAAAGAAGGCCTGGGAAGAATTACCAGATTAAATAGATATATGGTCTTGATTAATGTTAAGTGAGCCTATTACCAAGGGCATTAGTCTCATTAGGGCCTGATTAACTGAAATATTCAGTATGGGGGAGGGGCGAACCTAAGAATCAGCACCTTCAAGAGGAACGGGATGTCTCTAGATTTAGATTGGGTTGGGTATCTTATATTGTTATGTGAATTATTAAATAAAAATAAATTTTACTTGGACAGTTTTTTGCATGTTAGTACCTGGGGTGAACATTAAACAGTTTGATTGGTTTATGAGGGGCCATGAGGAAATTGTTACTAAACCAGATGTATACTATGTCTAATTTAGTAAATGTTAAAATAGTATCCATGAATAGTAATGGCTTGAACTTTCTAATGAAAAGATTGCGTATACTGGCTTAATTTAAAAAAAAAGTAAAGCTGATATAATGTGTATCCAAGAATCACAATTACAAGACAAAGATGTTGATAAATTAAAAAGGAATTGGATAAAGTCAATATATCATTCTGCAGGGACCAGGAAGAGTAGGGGTGTTACTATTATATTCAAAAAGAGACCGGATATCTCAGTGGTTAATTTTTATAAAGATACTTTAGGTAGAGTTTTGCTTTTAAAAATTCAAATCCATAAGCAAGAGTTAGGGATTGAGTCAATATATGCTCTTTTTGTACAATACAGTGATTTTTTTTGGCTTAAATCACTGAAGGTTTACAATTTATTTAGTGTCAAGATGTTATTTTAGCAGGTGATTAAAATGTCTTGCACTGTTCTGTCTTGGACAAGTCAAATCCTTCCATCTTGCAGAATATAGCAATATCCAATAAATTAAACAGTTTTCTGGATCATGAAACTCTCATTGACATTTGGAGGCAGAATAATGGATTGAAAAAAAACTTTACCCATTTTGATAGGAAACAGTACATTTTTAACAGATATGACTACTTTTTTATTTCTAAGTCATTATTGAAAAGAGTTAATGATGTAATTGACTCAATCTGTTTGACAGATCATGCAATGATTACATTGGAATTAGAGTTTAATGATGATAAGAGAAAGTGGACCAAGTCATGGTCTTTCAATAATGCCTTATTAAAAGATGCCAGTTTTGTGGATTTGATCAAGGATTCTATGAAAGAATTTTGGTGTTATAACTTTTCGGGAGCTGAAACAGTTCTTTCACTATGGAATACCTTTAAGGCAACTATTCAGGGAAGTATTCTATTGTATCAAATAAAAATTAATAAAATTAGAAATAGGGAAATTATACTAATGAATAACAGATTGAGCAAATTAGATAATTTGGTGTTGAGTGACTACGATAGATATTTTAGAGTGGTAAGAATTTAAGTTAAAGAAAGCAGATTTAATTAATCAAGAGACTATTAGGACATTGACTTATATGAAAAGATATACACATTACCATATGGATAAGTCAAGGAAGTTGTTAGCAAATTTATTAAAAAATGAAAAGCAAAATAATTTAATTACTAAAATACTTAATGATAAAGGAGAATCTTTTACCTGTGATATGGATATTGCAAAATCATTTTTTAAAACCTGCTGGAAAATATACCATAGTGACTTCATACCAAATGGGGAAAATATAAAGCATTTTTTTCAGTGGGCTAGATTGACTCCTAAGCCCTTTGAGTTTCCACAGATTTCATTAAAGGAAGTAGAAACAACAATTAAATAATCACCTTGAGGTAAAGCCCCTGAGTTAGATGGTTATACAAACAAATGTTATCAAACATTTATAAACGAACTTGCTCCTTAGATAAAAATTATGTTGGAGGAATTATTAGAGAACAAAGAAAAAAGTTTAATTCCAGAATCAATGTGTCAGGCTAACATTATTTTAATTCATAAAGAAGGTAAACCTGTTGAATCTAGTGAGAGTTACAAACCTATTGCATTGTTGAATTCTGATTACAAGATAATTGCTAAATTGGTAAATAATAGAATTGTCCCACATTTGGATAATTTCATAGAAGCTAATCAATATGATTTTACAAAAAACAGAAATATTTTTCAAGCTAATAAAAAACTTCAGATAATAAACTATACAATAAATACAGATCCAACCTATAAAAAAGACAGTTATTATGTAGTTACTTTGGATGCTAATAAAGCTTTCAACTTGATAAATAGACAGTGGCACAGATATTCAAAAGGGTTGCACATGGCACAACAGTGTTGAACCATGTGCAACCCACTGATGCACCCCAGTACGATATTCAAATGGGAATTGTGCCTGGCACAAATCCCGAAACGCCGAAGCGCATCAGTAATGTATACGGCTCAGGTGGGGGGGTGTGCCCATGCATACTCTGCACATACCGATATTCAGCCTAGAATGTGCTGAGTTCATTCATGTGCAACCCCTACTTGCACCGCACAAAGTTGATCCCCCAAAAAAGGAACAACGGCTGGCCACCCACAGGTGAGTTGCCATAGTGCAGGGAGGAACATGGCAGCTGCCACCTGTGAGTGGCCACCTGAACTCCGGCTGCAGCTGGTGGCACCCCCCTATGCCCAATTGTGGTCATAAGTACAAACATGACCTTCCAAACTCCCTGGTGGTCCAGTGGACCATTGTCAGCCCGATCACTGCAAGGGGCATCGGTCCCCAATGGCTGCTGCCTGGAAGGGTGCCAGGTACAAGTCTCTGGGGATCAGCACACCTGCATGCAAATGGGGCCATAATGACATGCAAATGGCCCTATTTGTGCCTTGCATACATTATGGCCTCATTTGCATGTGCACTTTTGAATATCGTGGTTGTGCATAGTGCAATGGAACTTGTGCTAGTGCACCCCCTGCTCCACTCTGGCCACTTGTGCTTGTGTGCCATGTGCATTGCGGGTGGCCAGGGTGTGATATTCAATGATGCTATGCCATGGCACAGCTCTGTTGAATATTGCCCAGTCAATGCCCTGTGCAGCCAAGTTGCCCTGTGCCCAGGCTTGTGCCACAGCCTGGCACAGTTTGAATATCCAAGCCCATATGTTTTTAAGTGCTCACAGCATACGATGTTCCAGAACCCTTAATTACTTTAATAAAAATGATATGCTGATATCTTAGTAAAATTTCAAATAAATGGATATTGGACTTATAATTTTGATATGCGCAATGGTGTTAGGCAGGGCTGTCCCCTTTCTCTGACACTTTTTAGTTTGGCCTTAGAACCCTATATTTCAACTATAAGAAATGATTCCAAAATTTAGGGTTTTGTATGCAATGATATACATTCAAAAATAAATGTTTTTGCCAATGATATCCTTTTGATACTTAAAAATATTAACAGATTGTTAGAAGCTTTTTTATCTTTAACTTCCTTCTTCTCAAATCTTTCAGGTTAGTAATTAAACAAAAATAAAGCTGTTATTATGTGTTTATCAAAGTCATCTGCCCTTCATGAGGTTATTATAAATCAAAAATTTAAGCAACAAGATTATATCAAGTATTTAGGAATCCACTTCACTAATAATCGACTACTAAATATTAAACTTAATTACAATAAGGCTAAGGAAAAAATAGCCAATTTATTGACTAATCAGAAAAATATAACTGTCTCTTTATGGGGTTAAATAGATACATTAAAGATGATGGCATTACCACATTTAATTTTTGCTATGAAGAATATTATAGGATGCCCCAATCTTAACTGGTTCCTGGATATTAAGAGAATATTTAGTAAATTCTTATGGAGAAGAGGAAAGCCACAAATAGCGTGGAAAGTATTATGTGCTCCTAGGAAACATGGGGAAGGGTTGTCCAAATCCAGTTAAGTATATGGAAGCCAATATACTTTCCAATTACTTTTCGTGGACATTTTTTTCTGATAGAGACTTATATCTCTAACAAAAAATGCTAATTGGAAACAAGTAGAATATAACAACATACCAAATTTGGGTAGATCAAGATTTACATAAGAATTATACTCATATGTTGGCTTCCTGGTTCCCTTTTATTAAGAATTATATAGATTGTCAAGCTATTATATCTACTCCTTGTCTATTAACTCCCATAGAATACAATCCAGGGATTTGGGGAAACCATAGAGACTTTAATTTCCAGGTACTAAACAGGAATAAGGTCAAAGTTTGGGCTGATCTTTTGATCGAGGGTAAACCAGCCTCATTTAATCAGGCATCAATTAAATGGAAAGAGAAAGGATGGGATATGGTTTTTCATTTTACAATTATGGCTAAGTTTAGAAGATTCTTGAAAATACATAAGATACAAGAAGATGAACTTTCTAGAGTAGTACTTCTTCAGATTGCCCAAATTAAATTAGGAATGGAAAAGTTACTATCATGATTGTATATTATCCTATTAGATTCACCTCAAAGGAATTTCCATCACATCCAAAATAAATGTAATGAATAGAATTATATGGGATTATCTAAAAAAAAATGGAATTATTTAAGACTATTTAATAATAATATATACAGTATGTAACTTCAAGAAACAAAGCCATCCAATATAATATTTTGAATAGAGCCTATTTGACCCCTACACATTTGACTAAGATTAATTCAAACTATTCAGAATTATGTTGGCACAGCTGTTATCAACATGCAACCATAATTCATTGCCTATGGTCTTGCCCTAAAATTCGGCCTTGGTGGTTAAGTTTACAAAAAATCCTGCAAGTATTATTGAAGAGTGAGATCCCTTTGAGAATGGATATATTTCTGTTTAATAATGTTAGCAAAATAATTTTTTTAGGAGTAGAAAAAATATTTTCTTTGGCTACTATGGCTCTTAAAAGATTAATTTTGGAAAATTGGGAAAGTGACGTAATTTCTTTTCAGCATTGTAAATGGGGTTATATATTTAAGGAGATACTGTATTACAAAGAGATTATTTACACAATGGACTTTAATATTGATGGTCAGAATGGGAAAATTTGGAAAGAAATTTTAGACAATATTCCTCCCCTTTATTAATATTAATATATTTTCAAATATTTTAATATTGTCATTTTCCGGGCCCACTACAGGCTGTACCAAATATATATGTAAAACAATATGATAATCCCCATGGTATGACAGCATTAATTACTGGAATATAAATTGACAGTCCAAGTTATGGGAAGGGGATTATCACTATTGAAGGATGTAAGATCAATTGGACTATTCATTATTATGTAATTATTGATGGATGTATTACAAATATTATATGTGTTATGATTGTTGATGCTGGAACATTTTAATAAAAAAAAATGGGAAATAAATGGGGGTTCCCGGAAGTCTTCCTTGGGTGTGCCTAAATGCCCACTGCCAGGCTGGTATCCTGTTTCATAGCTCTTTAAAAGTGTTTGTGTGAGACTGCCTTAATGCCTCTGTGCTCTGTCTCTTTAAGAGTTGCCTATAACGTGGTGCTTATTTAATCTGGTAGGGGGATGAGATTTTCTATGCTCGAATCCCACCCAGGCTGGCAGATAATTGCTCTGTTCTTCCATCGTTATTTGCACAGAGGGAGCTCTGTTAGAAGCTGTACTTATTTGCTGATTATCTGTTAGCATAGTTATGATATTGTCATTATTGAAGAACCTGAGAGTGTGGTTTAGACCTCCTGACAGTACCCAGGCCCCTTAACCTGCAACTAGCAAAGTAGGCAGGGTTAATAACCCTTGGGATAGTGCCACATAGGGGTTACATTGGCCAAAATGGTTTTATGTAATTACACTCCATGAACAAGTACTGCTGTGTTTCTAAAACTTGTCCACAGGCCTCCCTTGGGCAGTACCATTCAGCTAGCTGTTTGTGCTTGTTGATTTTGACACTAAGTCTGCCAAAGCTGCTGAGCCAAACACTGCCCCACACAAAAGGAGGATCCTTGGATTGTTTAACTACTGTAGAACCTTACCATTTTGCCCTTCTGGACACTCCAGAAACACAATTTCAGATCTATATTTGAATTGTAAAATCTCATTATATATGGCCTTTCTGTCTAAGATCAGTAAGTGTGTAGTGGTTATATTCCACTTAACTGTAATTTTAATATCATCTATCTCATACTGAGATAGTAGACTTCTTTGAGTCAACATTCTGGATTTTTTGGTTTCCCATGCTGGTAAACATGGCACCAGCCATGATTCTACCAAATATGTCCATGCCACTGCACCAGGTTTCATAGCTTTACCCATATTATATGTTAAAAAGTTATTAAAACAGAAGGCCACAGGGTTAATCATGGCTATTCCCCCTTTGTCTATGGGGCGATATGCGTGTTCCCTTTTCACTGGATTCAGGCGTGAACCACAAAATGCTTGGAAAAATCTGCAATACAGTCTTGTTATAATCCCACCTGGAGAGGGAAATATGTAGCTGAGATATAGAAACACTGGAATTAGTAATGTCTTGATTAACAGTACACTTCTTTTTTTTAGATAATTGCTGGCCTTTCCAGTTATTTACCAATCTCATAGCTTTTTTCATATTTTTTCCTAATTCAGTAACGAAACATCCCCTGGTCCAAAATCTATTCCCAATGTAGTAATGGGGAGACTAGTAACTTTAATTCCAGCTACCTGCCCAACTGTGGGTGCCTGTGTGAATCCCAAGGTGACACCTTTACTCTTCTCAATGTTCATTTGCACCCTGATAATTCTGAATACTGCTGGAATAAATTTAACACCACCTCTCTTGCAGCGGGTGCCACTGTTAGTACCATATCATCCGCATACGCCAATACCTTCACAGGGGGAGACTCTTTAATTATTTATTTATTTTATTTATTTAGACAGCAGTTTGGAAAACCTTTGAGCCATAGGCTCATTTACAAAGGTACCTTGTCACAGTAAGACAAATGAAAATACACAGTATAACAATATAACACAGTATAACAGTAACTTAAGACATAGATACAAACAAGCTGGTACAGGTAGGATTGATGCAAACAATACCAGAGTTATGTTGTCCTTAGCAGCTTAGTAGTAGCTTTGTCATTAGTATTGAGTACGGCTTTGACTAGTGGCAATTACAGCCGGTGTTAACAAGGTGGTTCCGTAAGGGCGTTTAGAACACGATATAGTTGGAGCTTGAGATGGAGGGCAGTGTGTTGAACCAGGAGGGGGCCCTAAAGCTGAAGGCTCTGGCCGTGAGAGGTCTAGCTCTAGGGATAACAAGAGGTTTCCCAGAGGTCCGGTATGAACTAGTGGGACAGAGCGGCGGATGGTGGTGGTCAATCCAGGTGGAGATAGCCCAAGGAGGGCTCTTTTGTAAGGTACAGGTCAGATATTTGAGGCGTCATCAAGATCAAGTACCAGCGCTTTAGCGTGACAGTAGACAGGTGTGTGTTAGCCTAGGTGCCCCAGTACTAACCTGCAGGCCTTATTCAGAGTAGTGTGAATTTTATGGAGTGCGGTCTGATCAGCAGCACCATACACCAGCAGTCCATAGTCCACTAGGGACAGGATAGAGGAGGTGACTGCGAGTCGAAGAGCCCCCTGGGGGAGGCAGTGTTTATACCGATGTAAGATGCCCAATTGGATATTTAGTGGCAGTGGCTAGGGCAGCGATGTGTCCATGGAAGGAGAGGGAGGGGTCAAAATGGATCCCTAGGTATTTATAGGAGCAAACTTGTTCGAGTGGGAAAGAGGACCCAGAGTGAATGAGGAGTTTGAAGTTGCAGGACTTGTTTTGAGGATGAGTGAAGAACATGGTTTTTGTTTTTTTAAGATTTATCACCAATCTATGTTCCTTGAACCAGCCCTCGGCTTCAGTGAAGGACTTCTGCAGCGAGTCCTGGAGGGCAATAGGGTTACGACTTGAGGCAAAGATGACTGCATCATCAGCATACAATAGAATGTTCCCCGAGCAAGAGTGTGAAAAGGTGTTAAGGTAAAGGGAGAATAGTAAGGGGCCCAGAATGGAGCCCTGGGGAACCCCAGAAAAGATGGGACAGATGTCTGAGTAGGTCCCATTAATTTTTACACACTGTGAGTGATCAGACAGATAACTGGTGTACCAGGAGATAGGTGCAGCAGCAAAACCAGAGAGACTAAGGGCATCAAGAAGGAGGGGGTGGGAGACAGTGTCAAAATCTTTAGAGAGGTCAATGAAGACCGCACCAGCCAGAGAACCAGTGTCTAAGGAGGAGTGGAGAAAGTTGGAGAACTCTAGGAGGGCTGTGTTGGTACTGTGGCCCGCTCAGAAGCCATGCTGCTCAGGACATAGGACATTTTAGGTGGAGAGGTAGTCAGAGATTTGAGAGGCTACCACTTTTTCCAAGGCCTTGGAGAGAGGAGAGAGAATGGAGATTGGCCGATAGTTTCCAGCCACAGTCCTATCACCACCTTTAAAGATAGGGGTGACAGTGGTGAATTTCAGGCAGTTGGAACCTTCCCCAGGCAAAGAGAGTGGTTGACGAGGCACATGATCAGGGTAAGGACTGTGTCTAAGACCAGCCATAGGATACACGGATCCAGGGTGTCACTGCCCGTACTATTACTCTTGAGGGCAGTGACAAGGTGCGGCCTAAGTTCTTGGGCAGAAACCCGGTGGAGGAGTAAATAAGGGCAAGAAAGATTTACGGCAGGCGCTGGGGGAGGAGGGTCAAAAACATTGGTAGGGAGGATAGGGCTAAGGTCAGTGAATGAGGTGTTGAGGTGGTTGGCTATGAGGGCTGGGTCTGAAGAGATCACACCATTAATGTTGATCTGGTGGGTGGGGAGTGTGCACTCCCATTTAACTGTTTAATGTTATCCCAGAAGGTTCTGGGGTTCCCCCATGAGGCTGTGAGTGAGGACCGATAGTGCTCAGACTTGGCCTTTCTGATGGCCCGAGTGCATTTATTTCGGGTGGCAGCATATAACTGCCTGTCACTGGGCCGGCCAGTCTCAATGGCATGGTGCCATAGGTTGTCCCTATGTTTGAGTTGGTGGATCAAAGCTGGGGTTACCCAAGGGGCATTCTGCCTTTTAGAACGGCTGGTCGACATTGGGGCAAAGATATCACAGGCATTATTAAAAGTTCGGGTAAAGAAGGAGAGAGCTGTGTCAATGTCAGGAGTTGCCTGTATAGGAGACCAGTCAATATGGGACAGAAGTTCCTTAAGTTTTGTCAGACCACCAGGTATTAGACGCTGCCGGCATGTGGACTGTGCTATGGGTTTGGGGACTGAGGATGACCAGTGGAACAGAATGGGGGAGTGATCTCTGAGAGAGTCTGGGAGGACTTGTACATTGGGGATCCGATTAGGGTGGTTGGTGAGTACCACATCAAGCAGGGTACTGGAGCCTCTCTTGGGGTTAGCCCTGGTAGGTTAGGTAACTAGTTGTGTTAGGTCTATTGCAGAAAAGGAGTCACGGGTAGAGGAGGAGGAGGGGCTGAGCCAGTTGATATTTAAGTCACCCACCAGAATTTGATCAGCGGAAGGAGGTAGTGAGGAAAGGTATTCTGTAAGAGAGGCAATGGCCTGCGTTTGGTCCCTGGGGGGCACGTATGCAGTAGTCAGATAAAGGGGTCCCTTTAAAGGGTCAGGGGTTAGTTTCAGCATAAGCACCTGGGCCCTGGAGTCAAGGACTGGAATAGGCAGGGCTGGTACGGGGAGAGATTCCTTGACATAAATAGTGCAGCCGCCACCCCGTCTCCCAACACAGTCAGACCGGAAGAGGGTGAAACCAGGAAGGGAGACCAGGGAGTCAGGGGAGGATTTTGACAGCCAAGTCTCAACCAGAGCGATGACATCAGGGTTAATTGATGTGACCAGGCATTGTAGTGAGTCAAACTTTTTTAGGAGGCTACAGATATTCATGGAGACCATGCATAGGCCTGTGGTGCTAGTCGGGGAGCTCCTGGGAACCGGGCCAGGGTTTGGATGAATGTTCCCTGACAGGAGTAGAAGCATGACTAACACCCTGGCTGGGAGATGGTGAGAGGTGTTCCTACGATTGACAAGAGGGGGATGGGACGTTAAGGGAGCAGGGGGTGGGCAGGGTGGTACAGGAAGGGAAGGCAAGAATAAGAAGACACCCAGATGTGCCTGAGGCGAGGAGGAACCTAGGGGGAGGGCAGGGAGGACCGAGACACACAGAGGTCCCAAGGGGCAAGAGAGCAGGTTCAGAAGCAAGGGGAGGGAGGGGTGCCAGGGCACAGTGCGGAGTAGCAGATGGGTAAGTGGGCAAGAGCACTGCTAGTGGGGATAGGCACAGGCAGAGTGTGAGGCAGGGCCAATACATTGTGGTGAGCAAGATCCAAGGGAAGGAGTACTGTACAGGTAGGAGTGGGAAGTAGCGAGGGAGCATAGGTCCCTATAATCTATTACTTCTATATCTACCACTTCCTGATTCCCCATTATCATTCTAATCAGCATGTGTATTCCAAAAGTATATAATAAGGGACTAAGTGGGCATCCCTGCCTGACCCCTCTTTTAACCTTTATTTTCCTCTCAAATCACCCATTCACATTTGGGGAAATTGTGGCTCCCTCATACATAGCTCTAATCCATGATACAAATGTGTCTGGTACTCCAAAGGCAGACAGAACAGCAAACAAAAAGTTGTATGATAGCCTGTCAAATGCCTTCTCCTGATCCTGGCTGATAACAAAAGCTCGGAGTTAATCTAAATCCACCCAGAAAAACATCTCTCTTAAAAGAATGACATTATTGTGCTGTTTCCTATCTGGTAGGCCACACCTCTGGGGAGGGCTAATTAGGTACTTAGCTACCTTCACTGGTCTGGCTTGAAGGATCTTACTTAATATCTTTAGGTCCATATTGAGAAGGCTAAGTGGGTGCCAATTCCCAATTAAGTTCCTAGGCCATTTTTTCTGTAATACTATCAAAACAGCTTCTTGCATGGATGGAGGATAAGTTGCTGAACTTAATACATAATTATACAAAAATACCAGAACTGGAGCTAAATCCTCACAAAAAGATTTATAAAACCTGAACCCCAGGCTATCGGATCCAGCAGCAGAATGAGCCACAAGCTGAGTTATTGCAGTCACTTTTTCTTCTATTGAGACCGCCTTACTTAGATTTCTAGGATCCTGAGAGGTATCTTGTGGCAGTCCTAATGCAGCCAACACTTCATTTGAATCCCTGTTAGGTGAAGGGTTACCAAGTGAACCTTCCACATATTCCTCAACCACTTGTAAAATCTCCTGAGTGGAGTGAACTAACTGATCTGAAGGGGAAGTTAACTCAAAGATAACCTTATTTTCTACCCTTTTATTGCACTCTTTGAAAGGATCCAATGAACCTTTATGTACCCGAGTCCAAAATCTGAGTTCCTGATTCAGTGATTTAGCTCTGTTATACTGGATCCTAACTATCAGTTTCTTAGTGTTGCTAATAACTGTACTGTAATTCAGGCTAGAAAGCTCAGCCTGAGAGATAAGTTACTGTAAGTGATGTCTGAGCTGCAAATACTGCACATGTTCTTTATTAGCTACATACAAAGCCCTCTGCTGGAACAGATTCTGCCAGTTCCTCTTAGTGTCTTCTCACCAATCCACTATATTCTCATATAGTTCTGCCACTGACAGTCGGGCTGCCCAGTCCCGTGTCCACCCAAGTTTCATTTTGGGGTCCTCTAGCATTGCCTCATTTAGCCTCCACTTAATTTTTTTGCAATGTGGGGCCATGGTTTATGCGTTCAGTCCAAAAACCTCAGGGAAGATGCAGCCAGGGTCCCTGATGTGCCTTTCAAAGATTTCGTGAAAAAATATTGAACGGTTCAAAAGTTATTAAAAAAAAAACTGTTTCCCATTATAATCTATGGGAAAAGTTAACAAAATATGCAAAAGTGTCACAAATGGCCATTTTTACTTTTGCAAATGACCCTTTTATGTTTGCAAATCAGCCATTTTGTTTTCAGTTACAGCTCAGAAAAATGCCTGGCATTTAAAATCAGGACCCCCTACGGACACAATTATTTTTGTGTTCACCTAGTTGGGTCCTGAGTATGTTAGGTACATCTTTTTTGGGGGGTTAAGCTCCCCAGAAATATGTTTTTTAAATTTTTGGAAAAAGTACTTTAGCAAAATACTGCACTTTTGTAAATGCAGAAGTGTCACACATTTTTTTTTACAAAACGTTCGTGATTTGCAAAAGTATGGCCAAAACAATAGCAAATCTTTGCACCCCCCTGCAAAACAATGGTTTGGTATTTTGGGCTGAAATTTGCAGGAAATGAAGCCACGATCCCACATATGTGCCTTTTGGTGGTTTGGTGCTAAAATATTACAGGGCTCTTAAGTTACGGCACACTGAAGTTGACAATTTTCCCATAGGATAACATTACAGCATCTGCTGCACCTTTTGGGTCTCGTATCTCAAAAATGGTTCAAGGTACAAACTTTCATCATAAAAATACTTAGTCCCCCACTGGAGGGCTAAGTACAAAACTCACCTGGAAAGTCATAAATAATATGAAATTTTAATTTTTTTCTATGTCGTATGGTTCATGAGATATAAGCAATTTAGTATTCCAAGTGCTCATTTTCCTGTCCGAGGACCTCTATTATGCCCACATTCTTTATATTCACTGTGCTTCTGGATGCACCTTTTTCAGACACAAATCATGTGCATTAGCATTACCGTTAGCATTTGCATTCACATTTGCACTTGCATTTCCGTTACTGTTTGTGTAAGTGTTTACGTTTGCATCACTGTTAGTATTACCATTTGCATTTGTGCTACCGTTTGCATTTCCATTTACTTTTGGTTTACTGTTACAGTTTGCAATTCTGTTACCATTATTGTTTGCACTTGCATTACCATTTGCATTTGCATTACCCTTACCATTAGCATTTAAGCTTGCGTTTGCATTACCATTTGCATTTACATTTGTGTTTGTGTCACTGTTACTGTTACCATTTGTGTTTGTGCTTGTATTTATTTTACCATTACGTTTGCGTTTACGTTACCGTTACCATTTGTGCTTGAGTTACCCTTTGCATTTGTTTTTGCATTACCATTACTGTTAGTGTTACCATTACTGTTTGTATTTGTGCTTGCATTTATGTTACTATTTGCATTTACGTTAATATTTACATCACCGTTAGCGTTACCATTAGCATTTGTGTTTATGTTACTATCACTGTTTGCATTTGCATTTGTGCTTGCATTTACGTTAACATTGCCATTTTCATTTATGTTACCATTTGCACTTGTGTTACTATTTACATTGTGTTACTGTTACCATTAACGTTACTGTTACCATTTGCATTTGTGCTTACATTTGCATTACCATTTGCATTTATGTTTGTGTCACTGTTAGCATTACCGTTAACATTTACATTTACATTATCATTTGTGTTCATGCTTGTGTTTGCATTACCATTTGCATTTTCATTTGCTTTACTGTAAACATTACCATTTGCATTTCTGTTCATGTTTACATTGGCATTACCATTACCATCACCGTTTGTGTTTCCATCACTATTACCATTATCGTCTGTGTTAATGTTTGCATTTGCGTTTACATTTCCATCACTGTTACTGTTACTGTTACCGGCACTGTTTCTTTTTACATTACCCTTACCATTTGCATTTGTGTTTGCATTGCCATTTGTGTTTGCATCACTGTTACTGTTACCATTTTTGTTTCTGTTTGCACTTGCGTTTCTGTTATCATTTGCCTTACCATAACCGTTAGCATTTGCATCTGCGTTCATGTTTGTGTTGCCGTTACCATTATCGTTTGTGTTTGTGTCACTATTACTGCTAGTGTTATTGTTACTGTTAGGGTTATTATGCACAAATGGCCATCATGGTGGAAGTGTGGAGCTCAAAGGGCCCTGTGCTCCCACCACCCACATACTATTCATTATATAGATTGCACATTCTCAAAAAGAATGGTTGTTCCACAGCAACAAAAGCAGGGAAATTCGATGTCAGGGTTACCATGCCTTGCATGCCACACCCACCCTGCACCCATCAGCAGGCATCAGGGTGTGTGCTGGGGATTGATGACCCCAATGCACACCCCAATGCCTGTTGTTGGGGATGGTGTGGGTGTGGGTGCAAGGGGTGGCAAACCTAATGCCAAATTTCCTCACTTTTGTCACTGTGGAACAACCCTAACTGATGCATTAAACAGAGATTTTTTTGTCATGAATTTCCCTTCTTTTTGAGAATGAGCACTATAAATACTGAATGGAATGTGATTTCTTGTAACATAGTAACACTAACGGTAATGCAAACACAAGCGCAAATGGTAACACATATGGTGGCGCAAACATAAACGATAATGCAAATGGTAAGAGGTATGCAAGTGCAAATGTTAATGAAAGCAGAAATGGTAATGCAAACGGTGACACAAATGCTAACAGCAACAGAAATGTAAACGTTAATGAAAACAGTAACGCAAATGCTAATGCAAATGGTAACAGAAATGCAAACTGTAAAGACAACGGTGCCGCAGAAGGAAACAGTAACACAATCGATAATGGAAACACAACTGAAAATGCAAACACTAAGGCCAACAGAAATGCAAATAGTGACAAAGATGCAAACAGTAACAGTAACGCAATTGCAAATGCAAACAGGTACAGTAACAACAGCGATGATGCAAAAGTGAACAGTAACACAAACAGAAATGCAAATGCAAGCACATACAGAAACACAAATGGTAATGCGCATGGTCATGGTACCACAATTAGAAAAGCAAATGATAAAGGTAACATCAACAATGATGTCAAGGGAAAGACAAATGCAAACGGAAGCACGTACGCAAATGCAAATGGTAATGCACATGGGTACAGAAAACAAAATGCAAACAGAAACAGTTATGGAAATGCAAATGGTAACAGTAATGCAAGTGCAAATGAAAATGCAAAGGGTAACGCACACACACGGTGGCGTAGACGGGAACAGTAATGCAAACCGTTATGGAAACGCAAGTGGAAACACTAACTGTAACAGTAACAAAAGCACATGCCCTATTTTTCCCCAAAAGCTGCATTGAGAAACACAATAAATACAAAGAATGTATGTGTAATAATGGGCCTCAGAGCAGAAAATGAGGACTTGAAATACTAAATTGCTTATATCTCAGGAACCGTATGACGTAGGAAAAAAATTAAAATTCCATATGATTTATGACTTTCCTAGCTAGTTTTCTACTTAGCCTTCATCGGAGGGCTGAGCATTTTTCCAATGAAAAGACCGTATCCCGAACCGTTTCCAAGATACGGACCCCGAAAGGTGCGATGGACACCATAATAATAATAATAATAATAAGCTTATTTATATAGCGCCTTTCAGTATACCAAGGCGCTGAACATATCAAACCACAACATCAAACACAAACCAGTAACACATATAAATAAATTCATAACATATTAACACCAATTATTATTATAATGTTAGCCTATGAGAAAAAGCATCAACTTCAGAGTGCCATTACTTTGCATCCCTTTAATATTTTGTCACCAAAAGGCACATCTGTGGGATGTTGGCTTTCTTTCCTCCAAATTTCAGCCCAAAAGACAAAACCTTTCTTTTGCAGCAGGGTGGCAAAGAATTCCTGTTATTTTGGACATAGTGTCACAAAGTAGTGTCGCAAATCACAACACTTTCACAAAAAAAGTCAAGAAAGTGTTGCGCGCACACTACTTTGCAACACTACTTTACAAAAATTTTAAAAACATATTTCTCGGATGTTTAACCCTCCCCCAACAAGACATGACTAGCATCCTCAGGGCTCGACTAGGTGAACACAAAATAATTGTGTCCTAGAGGGTCCCAATTTTAAATGGCAAGCATTTCTGTGACCAGTAACTGAAAAAAAAAATGACTGACTCATGACACTACAGGGGTAATTTGTGACACTAAAAACTGCATTTGCGACACTGTTGAATATTTTGTTAACTTTTCCCATTGACTATAATGGGAACCTTGTTTTTTGAATAACTTTTGAACCATTTAATATTTTTTCACAAAATCTTTGAAAGGCACATCGGGGACCCTGGCGGCATGCTCCCTGAAGTTTTTGGACTTGTCACACAAACCGTATGACCTATAGGTATGAGCAAAGTATGCACAAAAAAGCATAAATGCGACACGGAATAGCACTTTATAGCTCCACAACTGTATATCCAACTGGTATGAAACCTGGCAGATCCAGAGATCAATGGTACCGCTCCATGCCTACCAAATTTCAGGCAAATCCAGCATACAGTGGTAAAGTTATTAGGCTGCAAAATTTCACACTTTAACCTTAAATGGGGTACTCAACCCTAACTATGGTGGCACTACTGTGCCACATAATATATATATGTGTGTATATATATATATGGAAGCAATAACACATTATGAGGTGTGGTTTATCACCCAATAAGAGCATGCCCAGGGGTGTACTAAGGCACGAGGTGCTTGTGCCAAGTGCCTTATGCCACTGGGCATGCTCTTATCAGGCAATAAACCACACCTCAGAGTGTGTTATTGCACTTATAAAATGGGCCTGGTAAAAAAGTTGATTATGAAAATGCAGCTAGTGTACTTAAAAAATTGTACAAAAAAATGTGATCAGTAGAAAAATACGAAAAGTAGTCCATGTTATTCTGTTGGAATGGAGCTCTTCTAATTAAAAGTGACTACAGGAATTTGGTGTTTCTGTGTGTGTGTACTGTCCAGGCAGAAACAGTCAAAAACCTTTTTTTTGTTTGTTTGATGTACTGTCTTTTATTTATCAGCCAGGCAGTTTGAGTTGCAGCAATGGGGAGCATTCATGCCGCCATCTGTTTTCATTTAGAGGAACGGGGAGCGACCGTGTCCCGTATTGGGTTACGTATTCCATGTGATTTTTATTGGTCCCCTCTGCTGCAAAGATAAAAAAATCATTTTTGGTGTGCTTTTGTTTCATTTAAAGTGTTTGTCTCTCTAGTTGGCTGGCTTCACTGGGAGCGAGCGTGTCCTTCAGTGGCCGATGTACAGAGTTGTTTACTGCTTCAGAGCTTCACGGGTTTTCAAAAGCAATGGTCAGGGTAGAGAAAAAATGTATTGCTTCAGTTTAGAATGGACAATAATGCATGTGGTGCGAGTTTTACTTTTGGATTTTTGCTGCTGGGATGGTGTGTGTGTGTGTGTGGGGGGGTGCAGGTAGGGGCGGTAAATGCAGTCCGGAGAAACCAGAAATGAGCAGAGTCACAGGTGGAGCTATGAGGAAGATTTGGGCAGTAACAGAAAATGAAGAGATTTCAAATAGTATAAATGTATAGTTTGTGCAGGATGGTGTGTCTTCATGGAAAGGGGACTTGTGGCATTTATTTATATTTACAGTTGACAGTGCTAAGTGAGTTGACCAACTTCTAGTTTTGCGATTGGGTTAGGAGAACGCAGTTGGCTTTTGCAACAGAGCTTGGTGTCTGCCTTAGAGGGTTTCAGTTAGTGATTGCTCCGTGATATTTTGTAGTTGTCCGGTCACTTTGTGAAGGTTTGTACCAGGTGGCATTGTTATCAGCTGATAAGGACATGGTTGAGGAGTCCTTTTAGCCAATCAGAGTTAAGAATTTGGTTTGCCCATTTTATAAATGTATATATATTATGATAGCACTGTAGTGCTACCACAGTTAGGGTTGAGTAGCACTTTTAAGGTTAAAGGTCAGATTTTGCACCTTAATAACTTCGCCACCATTGAATGGATTTGTCTGGCACAATTGGGCATGGTAAATCTTGCCACCTGCCAACTTTTGTACCAGGTCGGATATACAACTGTGGGGTTATTAAGCGACAAAATGTGCAATTACGCTTTTTGGTGAATTCTTTGCTCTCATCTACAGGTCGCACAGTTTGCGAGACCAGTCTGAAAACTTCAGGGAACATGTGACCGGGGTCCCCGATGTGTCTTTTGAAGATTTCTTAAAAAAATATTGAATGGCTCAAAAGTTATTAACGTTACCAGTTGCATTTATAATTGCGGTACCATGCCCGTGCGCATTATGCTTTGCATTTCTGTCTGCGTATGTGTTTGCTTTTCTGTTTCTGTTTCCTTTGGCATTATTGTTGCTGTTACCGTTAACATGTGCATTTACAATTGTGGTAATGTGACCGTGCGTGTTATGGTTTGCACTTCCATACGTGTTTCTGTTCCCATTTCTGTTTCTGCTTTGCTTTGGTGTTTTTCTTCAAGTTAAATTTACCATTTGCATTTATAATTGCGGTACCATGCCCGTGCGCATAACGGTTTGCGTTTACGTGTGTGCTTGCATTTGCCTTTCCATTTCGCTTCCCTTTGCCATTCTTTTTGCTGTAACACTTAACAATTGCATTTAAAATACCGGTGGTGTCACTGTGTGTGTAACCAGTTGCGTTTTCATATGCGCTTGTCTGTCTCTTTGGTCGCTATTTGCTTCAGCGTCTCTTTGCGCTTGCATTTTTATTAATGTTTCCTTTACCATTTACATTTGTGTTACCATGTGTGCAGCTGTTGCCGCTTGTGTTTGCATTGATGTTCCTGTTACTAAGTCACAACACATCACGTGGGCCCCGCACTCCCGCCACTGCATTGCATTCACTATTTATCATCCTCATTCTCAAAAAGAGGAAATTAGAGGCAAAACTTGGTTTAATGCATCAGTTAGGGTTGTTACACAGCAACAGTGAGGAATGGTGTTGTTAGGGCTGAAGCCCCATTAGCCCCAACCCAACCCCAAAATGGCTTGATGTGCTTGTTGGGATCGTCGGTCCTAACTCTCACCCCATTCTCCTATACCTCTGATTCTTTACACATGTGGTGGGGTGAGAGTTAGGGCTGACAATCTACCAAAACCCCAAAGCCATTTTGGGGGTTGGGCTGGGGGGTCCAAGGGGGGCTTTCAACCCTAACACCGAATTTCCTCACTTTTGTTACTGCAGAACAACCTTAACTGATGCATTAAAAGGAGTGTTTTGCCTCCAATATATATGCATATACATATATATTATGGTAGCACGGTAATGCTACCATAGTTAGGGTTGAGAAGCACTTTTAGGGTTAAAAGGTCAAATTGTGCACCTTAATAATTTTGCCACCATCAGTGGATTTGCCCGAAATTTGGTCTGCATGATTGGGCATGATACATCTTGGGATCTTCCGAGTTTTGTACTGGTCGGATATACGGCTGTGGACTTATTAAGCAACCACGAAATGTGCAATTACACTTTTTGGTGAATTCTTTGCTCTCGCCTACAGGTCACACGGTTTGTGCGACCAGTCAAAAAACTTCAGGAAACGAGCAGCTGGGGTCCCCGATGTGCCTTTTGAAGACTTCATGAAAAAATATTGAATGGTTAAAAAGTTATTCAAAAACAAGTTCCCATTATAAGTCAACGGGAAAAGTTAACAAAAAGATTTACACTTTCGCAAAAGCACTTTTTAGTGTCACAAATGGCCCTAGTAGTGTGACAAATCTGCCATTTTGTTTTCAGTTGGTGATCAGAAAAATGCTTGGCATTTAAATTTGGGACCCTCTAGGGACACAATTCTTTCTGTGTTCACCTAGTCGGACCCTGAGGATGCTAGCCATGTCTTTATTTTGGGATTAAACACCCCAGAAATATGTTTTTCAAATTTTAGAAAACTGTAGTTTCACAAAGTAGTGTCGCACCTGCGACACTTTTGCAAAACTTTGCGAAAAGTGTCACAAATTGCGACACTACTTTTACAGACTCTGGCCAAAATGACAGGAATGCTTTGCCACACTACTGCAAGAGAACGGTTTGGTCTTTTGGCCTGAAATTTGGAAGGAACACAGCCAACATCTGAGAGATGTGCCTTTTCATGGTTTGGTGGAAAAATATTGCACAGACGCCAAGTTATGGTCCTCCGAAATTGACACTTTTTCCCATAGACTAACATGATGGCATACGCCGTGCCTTTCGGGGCTTGTATCTCAAAAACGGTATGAGATACGGAACTGTAGCCAGGAAAATCATGTATCATGTGAACTTATGTTTTTTTTCTACATCGTACGGTTACTGACATATAAGCAATTTGGTATTGCAACACCTCATTTTCGGCTCCAAGTCCCATTATTATGCATACATTCTTTGTACTCTCTGTGTTTCTCTACTGAACTGTTGGCAGAAAAAAGGGTATGCACTTCTGTTAATGTTAGAGTTATTGTTACCACTTACGTTTATGTACCCATTTGCATTACCATTACCGTGTACACCACCGTATGCGTTACCCTTTGCGTTCTTGTTTGCGCTTGCGTTTGCGTTACTGTTACAGTTGTGTTTCCAGTACTGTTTGTGTTTTGGTTTGCATCACTGTGTGCATTGCCATTTGTGTTTATGGCAGCCCTTTCATTTGCATTTGTGTTTCATTTTGCTTCTCTGTTGGTCTTACTGTTACCATTTGCATTTCCTATTGCGTTACTGTGCCTGTGCGCATTACAATTTGAATTTCCATATGTGCTTTCATTTTCTTTTACATTTCTGTTTTCTTTGGCATTATTGTCCATGTTAACTTTTGCATTTGCATGTACAGCTATGATACCATGCCCATGTGCATCATGGTTCATGATTATGAGTGCACTTGCGTTTGTGTTTTCATTTTTCTGTTCCCTTTGGCGTTCTTATTGGTGTAACAGTTAACATTTGCATTTACAATACTGAAGCCGTCACTGTGCGCATTACCAGTTGTTTATCTATACATGCTTGTGTGTCTGTTTGTGTCACTGTTTGCTTCGGCTTCAGTTTACAATTGCATTTTTATTAACATTTGCTTTACCATTTACATTTGTTTTACCATGTGCGTAATCATTGCCTCGTGCATTTATGTTGCAGTTCCTGTTACTATGTAGCAAGACATCACGTGGCGGGACTGCGGGGTCCGAATATGATGGGGTGAGAGTTAAGGCCCAACCCTTCCCCCAGCGATGACATCCTTAGTGGAGAAGCACAGAAAAAGTAAGCCTATGGACATGGATGGTGCACCTATGTGATTGCAGGTACACTCCAGTCAGCACAGTTGACACTTGCATGGCCTCACTTATGCAATGGTCCCCCCACATTGTAGAACAGGTAATGAATTCTGAGTGGAGAGAGTCAGTAAAACTGAGGCTGTGGTCATCAATGGTGCAGCTACATAATTGGAAATACACTTCAGTTAGCACAGTTAGGAGTTTCATGCCTCAGCTAGGCTATGCCCTAGCCCCACCCCCCAGAGATGACATCCTGAGTGGAGAAGCACAGAAAAAGAAAGACCATGGACATGGACGGTACACCTTTGTGATTGCAAGAACACTCCAGTCAGCACAGTTGAGACTTGCATGGCCTCAGCTATGCAATACTCCCCCCACACTGCAGAACAGGTACTGGACTCTGAGTGGAGAAATTCAGTGAAAATTAAGCTGTGGTTATCAATGGTGCAGCTACCTAATTGCAAGTACACTACAGTTAACACAGTTAGGAGTTTTATGCTTCAGCTAGGTTATGCCCCCCCGAGATGACATCCTGAGTGGAGAAGGACAGAAAAACAAAGGCCATGGACATGGATGGTACACCTCTGTGGTTGCAGGTACACTCCAGTCAGCACAGTTGTGACTTGCATGGCTTCAGCCATGCAATGCCTCCCCCCTACACTGCAGAACAGGTACTGGATTCTGAGTGAAGAGACTCAGGAAAATTGATGCTGTGGTCATCAATGGTGCAGCTACCTAACTGGAAAAACACTTCCAGTAGCACCACAGTTAGGAGTTTCATGCCTCAGCTAGGCTATACCCCCCACACAGAGATGATGTCCTGAGTGGAGAAGGACAGAAAAATAAAGGCCATGGACATGGATGATACACCTCTGTGGTTGCTGGTACACTCCAGTCAGCACAGTTGTGATTTGCATGGCCTCAGCCATGCAATGCTGCCCCCAGACTGCAGAACAGGTACTGGATTCTGAGTGGAGAGACTCAGGAAAATTGATGCTGTGGTCATCAATGGTGCAGCTACCTAATTGGAAAAACACTTCAGGTAGCACAGTTAGAAGTTTCATGCCTCATCTAGGCTATGACCCTGCCCTGCCCACCCAAGATGACATCCTGAGTGGAGAAATGCAGAAAAACAAAGGCCATGGACTTGGATGGTACACCTCTGTTATTGCAGAAACACTCCAGTCAGCACAGTTGTGACTTGCATGGCCTCAGCCATGCAATGCTCCCCCCCCCAGACTGCAGAACAGGTACTGGATTCTGAGTGGAGAGACTTAGTAAAACTGAGGCTGTGGTCATCAATGGTGCAGCTACCTAACTGCAAGTACACTACAGTTAGTACAGTTAGGAGTTTCATGCCTCAGCTAAGCTATCCCCTCCCCCAGAGATGACACCCTTAGTGGAGAAGTACAGAAAAACTAAGCCCATGGACATGGATGATGCACCTGTGTGATTGCAGGTACATGGCAGTCAGCACTGTTGACACTTGCAAGGCCTCAGCTACTCAATGGTCCCCCCACACAGTAGAACAGGTAGTGGATTTTGATTGGAGAGAGCCAGTAAAACTGAGGCTGTGGTCATCAAAGGTGCAACTGCATAATTGCAAGTAAACTACAGTTAGCACTGTTAGGAGTTTCATGCCTTAGCTAGGCTATGCCTCAGTCCACCCGAGATGACATCCTGAGTGGAGAGGCAAAGAAAAAGAAAGGCCATGGACATGGACAGTACACCGTTGTGATTACAGGAACACTCCAGTCAGCACAGTTGTGACTTGCATGGCCTCAGGCATGAAATGCTCCCTCCACACTGCAGAACTGGTATTGGATTCTGAGTAGAGAGACTCAGTGAAACTGAGGCTGTGGTTATCATTGTTACAGCTAGCTAATTGCAAGTACACTACAGTTAGAATAGTTAGGAGTTTCATGCTTTAGCTAGGCTATGCCCTCCCAAGAGACGACATCCTGAGTGGAGAAGCGCAGAAAAAGAAAGCCCATGGACATGCATGGTACACCTCTGTGGTTGCAGGTACACTCCAGTCAGCAGAGTTGTGACTTGCATGGCCTCAGGCATGGAATGCTCCCCCACACTGCAGAACAGGTACTGGATTCTGAGCGGAGAGACTCAGTAAAACTGAGGCTGTGGTCATCAATGGTGCAGCTAGTTAATTGCAAGTACACTACAGTTAGCACAGTTAGGAGTTTCATGCCTCAGCTAGGCTATACCCCCCCCACAGAGATGACATCCTGAGTGGAGAAGGACAGAAAAATAAAGGTCATGGACATGGATGGTACACCTCTGTGGTTGCAGGTACACTCCAGTCAGCAGAGTTGTGACTTGCATGGCCCCAGCCACACAATGCCTCCCCGCACACTGCAGAACAGGAACTGGATTCTCAGTGCAGATACTCAGTAAAATTGATGCTGTGGTTATCAATGGTGCAGCTACCTAACTGGGAGTACACTTGAGTTAGCACAGTTAGGAGTTTCATGCCTTAGCTAGGTTATGCCCCTGCCCCGTCCCCCTCCCAAGACGACATCCTGAGTGGAGAAATGCAGAAAAACAAAGGCCATGGACATGGATGGTTTGCCTCTGTGATTGCAGGAACACTTCAGTCAGCACCGTTGACACTTGCATGGCCTCAGTTATGCAATGGTCCTCCCACATTGTAGAACAGGTAATGGATTCTGAGTGGAGAGACTCAGTAAAACTGAGGCTGTGGTTATCAATGATGCAGCTAGCTAATTGCAAGTACACTACAGTTAGCACAGTTAGGAATTTCATGCTTCAGCTAGGCTATGCCCCCCCCCCGAGACAACATCCTGAGTGGAGAAAGATAGAAAAACAAAGGCCATGGACATGGATGGTACACTTCTGTGGCTGCAGGTACACTCCAGTCAGCAGCGTTGTGACTTGCATGACCTCAGTGTTGCAATGCCTTCGCTCACACTGCAGAACAGGAACTGGATTCTCAGTGCAGAGACTCAGTTAAATTGATGCTGTGGTCATCAGTGGTGCAGCTACCTAACTGGAAATGCACTTCAGTTAGCACAGTTAAGAGTTTCATGCCTGAGCTAAGCTATGTCCCAGCTCCCCCCCAGAGACAACATCCTGAGTGGAGAAGCATAGAAAAACAAAGGCCATGGACATGGATGGTACACCGCTGTGATTGCAGAAACACTCCAGTCAGCACAGTTGTGACTTGCATGGCCTCAGCTACTCAATGCTCCCTCCACACTGCAGAACAGGTACTGGATTCTGCATGGAGAGACTCAGTAAAACTGAGGCTGTGGTCATCAATGGTGTAGCTACCTAATTGCAAATACACTACAGTTAGCACATTTAGGAGTTTCATGCCTCAGGTAGGCTATGCCCCACTGCCCCCCACAGATGAGGTTCTGCATACTGACTGTAGAGCCACAGCAAAGATAAGATCATGGACATCAATGTTCCATATCCTTGATTGGAAGTGTATATAACTTTGCAGAGTTAGGAGTTGTACAGTGCCAGTCTGCCCCCCCCCCTAACTAGAGCAGGTAATGTTTTTTGAGTGGAAAATCTCAGTAAAACAAAGCCATTGACATTAATGGTACACATTCCTGCTAGCAGGTGTACTCCAGTTAGTACAGTTATTAGCTGCATGGCCTAAGTGATGTAATGCTCCACCCACACAACAGATGAGGTACTGTATTGAGAGTGGAGGGATATAGCACAACTGAGGCTGTGGACAGCAATGGTGCTCCTCCCTGATTAGAGGTACACTTGAGTTAGTACGGTAATGAACTGCATGGCCTTAACCAGGCTATGCCTCCCTGCCTCATGAAGAGGTGCTACATCCTGAGTGGAGAGCCATAGCACTTTCAAGGTTAAACCTTGTCTTATGTTTGTAGGACTATACAAGCTATGACAAATAGCAGTTCATGCTGTCACCCATGTGATGCCCCTCTACCCTACTGACAATACAGATTAGGTACTGTGTTATGAGTACTGACCTTCAGTAGTAAGTATTGCAATAACCCCCCAACTAGAGCAGACAGTGTTTTTTGAGTGGAGAATCTCAGTAAAACAAAGCCATTGACATCAATGGTACACATTCCTGATAGCAGGTGTACTCCAGTTAGCACAGTTCATGATGTCACCCATGTGATGCCCCGCTACCCTACTGACAATACAGATTAGGTACTCTATTATGAGTACAGTACTGACCTTCAGCAGTAAGTATTGCAATGAGTGTTACAACTACTGTTGTTAGAAGCTGTAAAGGAAAAAAACATTTTTATGAAATCATGTTTGTTTTTGGAAAAAATATATATATCTATAAAAACATATATATAAAGATAAAAATAGCTTTCTTCACCAAAATATAAATTTTGTTTGTAAAAATCAAGGTATTTTTCTTTTATAAAAATAAAAAAAGTTTTTAAATAACAATATTTTTATAAAAATTTATGAAAAATGAGAGAGAGAAGGAGGTATGTTGATTGGCTCAGGCAGCCCAGGCCAGAAGCTGGAGAAAATGTGGAGGTGCATCACAAGTGGAAGCTGTTGTGCCAGCTAGAGAGGAGGTACTGGATGTTGCTGTGGAGGTCGTCCACCAGTGGCTAAAGAGACTGCTTATGGCAACAGGTGAAGCATTGCTGCTGTCTGCACTGGCACCTGCTGCTGTGCCCACAGGCTCTAGCACAAGATTGATTGTCACCTGCTGTGCTGCTAACTGATCTAAAATTGTCCTGTGCTCTCTCCTTAATTCTTTCATCTCATTGCTAAGACAGTCAATCTTGTGCTTGAGTCTGCAAACACAACGGCAGTGCACAGTGTGCTGTTCTTCATGTGGCTGATCTGTAAAGAGAAAAAACAAACTATTACCACGTGAGAATGTAAAACATAGTTTAGTTTAATTATTATCTGTGTTTTGGTATTTCACTTCTGGGACACACTTATGACAGTTTCGAGCTGTATTTCATCAGACAGAGAATGGGTGTTATCAGCACCCCAACTGTTCCTGTTGAACTGCAGCTGAGCTATTCTATCATATTGTGTGATAAAATGTCTTGATGTTTAGAAATCTACTGCTTGCATGGAGTTCTTATGGTAGAGTACATATGTAATCATAGCTGTTATGATGTGGTGGGTGTGACAACTGTATCATAACTTTTTTAAATGTTGTCACATTAGTGATTTCATCAGTATAGTTAAGGTGAAGCTTGTGGATGAAATAGATGAGGCATGGTGAATCCAGAATTATACAATGGAAAGAAAACATTCTGAACTCTGATTGTCTTAGTGGTCATTGGCGCACAACTTACAGATTGTGTACTTGTGTGCTGTTAGGCATGCAATGTTGGCCACCCTAGAGTTTGATAACACAAAAGGCAATGTTATAGGTGTTACACCTGCGTTATTGAAGTTATATACTACGTGGAATAGTTAGTAGTTGTATGTTGTCAACTGTGCAGAGACAGCTGCTGGTATCAAAGATATGAGTAGTTGTTGTACTGCAGAGCTGTAACTGTAGTATTAACAATTACTATTACATTAAATCAACTGATAGTCTTCTCAATACTGTATCACCTTTGTGTAACTTTTTGTGGGTAGACTTACGTTGAGGGCTAGCAGCTCACTCCTGCTTCACCTGTGGTGCTTGTGTTCCTGAAGTCTCCCCGACCACTGTAAGATTGGTAAATACTTTGTTACATAAATGTAGGTACAGAGTGTTCATTTTAGTTGATGAATAAAAGTACTATCTCAACAGGTACCGCATACTGACTGTAGAGTGACAGCAAAACTAAGGTCATGTTTATCAGTGGTGGAGCTACTTGATTGTAGCTGTAGACAACTGTGGACAGTTAGGAGTTGGATAGTCTCTGTAGGAATCCCTCTCCCCACTAATTGCAAGTATACTCCAGTTAGCACAGTTAGGAGTTGCATGCCTCAGGTAGGCAATGGCCCATTAGCCCCTAGAGAACAGGTAATGCATGCTCAGTGTAGAGCCACAGCAAAAATAAGCTCATAGATATAAATGGTGCACATCAGTGATTGGAGCTGTACATAAGTTTGTATAGTTAGGACTTGGACAGTGCCACCAAAGAATCCCCCCCCCCCACAAGCATGTTGAGTGGAGAATGTTACTAAAACAAAGCCCATATATATCAATAGTAGACCTATCTGATTGATATGCCTCATGCCACATTACACCCCTAGAGGGTGATTAAAAGACCATTAACATAACCCTTGGTCATGCCTTATTGCTTAATTAAAGTGATATTGTTCAATGTGGTAAAGATATACATCTTCTATTTTGTTGGCAAATCATGTTATGATCACATCTAAACTGTAGCACATAAAGAATATTTGTGTGAATGCTATCAGATAACTACTTATTCAGTGAAATGTATCAATATGTTGCTGAGCCTGTGTTCTAATAACAAAGATATGTGCTGCATAAGATATTTAAAATTATATGACAGCATTATTTCTCAAAAAGACAGGAAATTCATGGCAAAAAAACTGTTTAATGCATCAGTTAGGGTTGTTTCACAGTGACAAAAGTGAGAAAATTCAGTGTTAGGGTTGAAAACCCTAACTCCTCATTCCCCCCACCCTGCCAGCTCCACACACACACACACACACAAACACACACACATATGCAACTAGGGGGCAGGACCAAGGCAATACGACCAATCACAAACAGCAGCAGGTGACAGAAATAACATACAACTGTCTAAACATACTACAAAACACATCCATCATCATGGGACAAGTGTTTCATTTGAGCACTCATCTATGTAGAGAGTGTTGTGCACATTTTGATAGGTTCATATGTCAGAAGAATATTGTTGTACGTATAATTTGTATCACATACATTGTTTGGTTCTGCTGTCATGATATAATGAGGGATTGACAAACAAGAAAACATCTATAACATTGTGCGTTACTTAATGTGTACATAGACAAAAAAACAGCTCTATGGTACCCTTTTAGATACATGTATTGTTCGGTGTATCCTTGTTCAAATTAAGATGGCCTTGGACACATTGAAACAGACATGTTGCATGAAAAATGATTTCTTGCCATAAATGTATTACTATGTACAATTCTCAATACTTGTATCACAGTTCTGTTATTAGTAATTCTAAACAGGATGCAGAATTGATATTTTGTTACTTTTCTGCCCCATGCAGAACTACTAAGACAACTAATAGTGGTATAAATGGTACATGATGTTCCCAGTCTATCACAATAGTCATAGCACCATTAATATGTGAAATGATTTGCATGATAATGTACACCATGGGACAAGATGATATTTAACAGTTTGCTAGCCATAGTTCAACATACTGTTAATGTCTTTAGGATAAGATAATAGTGCAGCAGTACAGTGTTAATAATTGTATTCAAATACATAATTTGCTACTGCTAGGGTGCTATTAGAAGCCATTTACAGGCATGAAACAGTGGTGTTTATGTTGGCTAGCATTAGCAATGCATGCTAACAGAGGTGGTAAAATGTTGTGTTTGGTACCACTGTTACCACATAGGTCCAAATGTGTATACAAACAGTAGCATGTGTTTGCACTTACATAGAGCAAGGCAAACGACAGTTAAGTGGCAACATATAATACATTGGGTGATACAGTACAATACGGAGCTGTAAGCATTCAAAAAATAGTGGAGTATGACTTTTTAGGTAATACCGAACTAATCCAAATTTCTTATGCCATGGTAAGATAAATGTGTACTTAGACACATGACAGTGTCTTACAGTTATCTCTGTTATCATGTACTAATGAACACAAATATCTCAACACTGATGCTTTGAATACCATTGTAGGAGCAGTATATCAAATAGTCGAGAGAGACACTTTTTCGGTTAAAATGACAAATTTTTCACTACTGAGTTATTGTGCAGCATGGCCACATGAGTTGTTAGGTCTGAGAGTTCCACACAGAAATTTAATTCTACAATGTAAGATGATTGTGTAGTTCTGCTGTACAGAGAATAGTATAGTGACACATAATTGTATTATTCCGGGGTAACATCAGAATGCATTAACAGTCATCAAAGAGTTGTAACAGCACTGGCAGATATTAGCATGTTATTACAGTGATTATAAATACACTGTCATTGACAAAATATACAAATTGTGTTAGATATACAAGCATGTATAATGAAATACAGTAAAAACTGATGGGTGATATACATATGCATATATTGGATGAAGTCACTTGAATGGTAGCAGAACTCCCACACTTGTTGGCCCATGATGATGGATGTGTCTTATAGTACGTTTAGACAATTGTATGTTATTTCTGTCACCTGCTGCTGGTTGTCTGTGATTAGTCATGTTGCCTTGGTCCTGCCCCTACTTGCATATGTGTGTGTGCGTGTGTGTGTGTATGTGTGTGTGTGTGTGTGTGTGTGTGTGTGTGTGTGTGTGTGTGTGGAGCTGGGGGTGTGGGGGAATGTGGAGTTAGGGTTTTTAACCCTAACACCGAATTTCCTCGCTTTTGATGCTGTGAAACAACTCTAACTGATGCATTAAATGGAGTGTTTTTGCCATGAATATATATATATATACACACACACACACTGGCCCAGATATTCAAAGGGTTGCCATGCTGTAGGGGTTGCGCATGCGCCAAGTCAAAAACTCGCCATTTGCAATATTCAGAAGGAGGCAATTGCGCCCCGAAAACATGCTGAGCAACAAGCGCATTAAAATGAAGGCATGCGCCCAACCCGAGGGCGGATCCATGCATAAAGACCGCAATGCGTGTTCAAAACTAGCAAGTCTTGATAGCGGCCTGGCCGAAATTGCGCACTAGCGGAATGAGCCAAATAAAAGGCTCAAGGAAGGCGCAAGAACGCTACCAGGCTGCCAAGTGGAGGAGAGAGAGAGACAGACAGAGACAGACAGACAGACAGCAAAGGGCAGGCAAGGAAAGTGTGTCTCTTAGTCAGTAGAGGCCAGCGGGGGGTGCCCGGTGCAGTGGAAGTAGCAGCCAGGACAGTGGGGGTAACACAGCAACACCAGCCGGGGGGGCACAAGCCAGGGAGATGGACAGTGCCAGTTTCCACATGGAAGCTGTAATGAGGGGTGAGAATCCATGCTGCAGGAGGGCGTGGCGTGGAAGGGCCCATCGGCGGTATACCCCGACAGGCAGTTACTGTGCCGCATCAGCTTTGGGCTGTACACAGATGTAGATCGTGGGCGGTACCGCCTGAACAGGGCAATACTGAGACGGCTCTGTGAGATGTGCAGTGATGTGATGCAGGCACCCTCACGGCGGAGTCACGCTCTGTCGGTGGAGACCAAGGTGACAGCCTGCATGTGCCTGCTCACCACGGGCACCTTCCAGAGGCTGACAGGGGACACCACAGGCATCACACAGTCGGCCACGTCACGCATCCTCACCCAATTCCTCAGCGCACTGCTGCCACATGCTGCGGAGTACATCCATTTCCCCAGCACCGCGGCAGAGCGTACAGCAAACATGCAGGAGTTCCACAGGGTAGCACGTATGCCTGGCGTGCTAGGGGCCATAGACTGCACCCATGTGGCCATCTGCACACCACCTGGCCCCGATGGCCACGCATATCGGAACAGAAAGGGATTCCCTAGTGTCAACTGCCAGGTGGTGTGTGATGCCACTGGGCTCATAATCAATGTCTGTGCCACACACCCTGGTGGAGCACATGATGCCTTCATATGGTATCAGTCTGCACTGTGCCATCGATTTGAGAGTGGGGACATCCCCACAGGACATCTAGTGGGTGAGTACACATGTATGGAATGCAAACTCTGGGCAAGGGTGGGAATGCCACAGATGCCATGGTAGTGGCACACAGGGAGATGGCCAATATGGACCTGAACATGACACTACTCTCCACTATCTCCACACAGGTGACTGCGGATACCCACTCCGTCCCTGGCTGCTCACACCGTACCGGCGCCCCATGACCCCAGCCTAGCTATGCTATAATGAGGCACATGCCGCAACACACAATATCATAGAGCGGGTGTTTGGGATGCTCAAGACATGCTTCCGATGCCTAGACACCTCCGGCGGTGCCCTACAGTACAGCTCCCAAAAGGCCTGTGGAATATTCCTGGCCTGTTGCATCCTGCACAACATGGCCAAAGACCATGGGATAGCCATACAGGTCGAACAGGGGGACAGCGATGGGGACGCCAGTGGCGCCGGTGATGATGGTGATGAGCAGCCCCCCTAGGACGGAGGGACCCCCGACTGATCCGGCAGGCCCAGCTGCACCGGGACACCATCACAGAGGAGCACTCACGCACAACACAGGTAAGTCAAGGGGACATGTGCAACCAACACTGTCCATGCGCAAACCACAGGCACACAGGGAACACACCAGGGTGCATGATGGTCAGGGAGTGGAAGGGTCCAGGCATACAAACACACCATCAGGGAGGGGTGAGCACTCATCTGGACACACACACACCAGGCACAGAGCGTACATGGGCAGATGCACAGCACTGCAGAACCGACATTGCTAACACACAGCACCACCGACCACCCCCACCACCCGTACTGTCCAAGTACGTGTGTCAGAACCTGGGCATCCTTGCACCATGGTGTACAGTGCAATGCAGGCATCATCATGCACACGAACCTGTGGACAGCAGTTGGGAGGGTGTGCAGGTGGTCCGTGTGTCGGCGTGGTGAGCAAAGCACCCAGCAGTGCACTGCCCACCATGACACACATTGCACACATGGCAGCACCAGACAGGGCCCGCACTGGGAGACAGCTCAGTCATGTAGCACTGTCCCACGGCCACCACGGATGCGTGGGTGGCCCTGCCGTGACCCAACAGCATGGGCAGGCTGAGCAGGGGTCACATGGGGTGGCACTGTTGCACCACCAGGGGTCCCACTGTGCAAACGCGACCTTGCCCGCACAGGGGTCTGCAGCATGCTGAACAAACCTGCACCAGGGGTGCTCGGGATGCCCACAGCAGAACCCGGTGTCGACAGGCCTGGTGTCACACGATGCCGGGAACGGGGAGTGGAGAGTGCACTGTGTGGGGTGTGCGGTACAGGGGCACCTGACTGTGTGCCCAATGCGTCCACGACAGAGACCACTGCCTGGGTCAGCCTGTCAATGGCGGCGGTCACATCCGTCCACATACGGACCAGCTCGGCTCGGTCCCGAACACACTCCCTGCTGTGCCGCTCCACGGACACAGACAGTGCCTCCACGGACCTTGCAACCCTCCTCTGCAGCTGTACTGATTCCTGCAGCAGGCGGGTGTGCTCATCCAATGGGTACTGTGTCCCCACGGCATCCTGACCCCCAGGGTGTGGACGGTCCTGATGCACAACACCCCTTGAGGGTGGGTGCTGTTCACCAGGACCAGGAATGGGCAGATCAAAGGGCGGTGGACATGTGCCACTGCTTGACACTGTACCCCCAGACCTGGTGGGCGACTGCTGCTGCTGCCCCTCCAACCGCTGTGCCCCCGGGTCCACTCGTTCCACCGCTGTGCTGGCAACAGTGCCAGACACCTGCACAGCCACTGGTGCTGCCCCACGGTGCTGACAGGCACAGCCTGGGACTGTGCCAGCATGCTGGTACACAAGTTGGAACCAGACAGGCCCAGGGGCATGTGCTGGCCTGCCGTGTGTCTGTCATGGGACACACAACCATCACTGCCCATTGCAGGCCTTCTATCATCAATGGTGCAGGTACGTGCTACTGTCATGGTCACAGCATGCTGGCATGCTTGCATGCCAGACTGCTGAGACACAGGCTGTGCACCCCCCCCACCCGTATCACTGACACCAGAGTTTGTGGCCCAGCGTGCATGCTGCTGCAGTGCCTGCTGGCTGGTGGTGGAGATGGATGGACCCTCCTCCATGTCCAGCAGGTCAGCATCACTGTCTGGACCCACTACCACCGTCTCCTGAAGACGAACAGGATCTGTAGCAGAAAGAGAGTACATGTGAGTGCATGTGAACAACTGCCCCCCCCAAACACCACCACCATGTCATACCGTGCAGTGATGGGCTTCCACCTGTCTGGAATCCTCCGCCTGGTACGCCCTCAATGGCGCTCGGCTGCATGGCTGCGACCAGTGTCTCCTCAGTTGGGGTCAGCTGCAACACCACTGGCGGGTCCCCACCAGTGCCAGCACGTGCCGCCCTGAAGGCTGCCACCTTCTCCTTCAACCTCCTGCGGTCTGTCCCCATCTTTTTCTTGCATTCCTGCACAGAGTGCTGGTGGCTTCTGTGCAGGTTAACGGCCCGAGCTTCCCCCTCCCATGCAGCCGCACGGGACTGAGGGGTGCCCCTCCGTCCACTCAGCACTGGCTCCTCATCCAGGTAGGCCTGGAAGAGAGCCTCCGTCTCTGCTGCTGTAAAGTTGGGCCTCCTCCTACGCCCACCGTCCTCACCCTCACATTGACTCTACTCGGTCATGGCGATCTGTATGGGGGGAAGTGGACACCTATTGCTGTGCAGTCTACAGCATTTTCCCATGACCATCGTCCTGAACATCATACAGCATGCAACTCACCTCTCACCTGCAGTAACCGAATCTGGCCAACGCAGCCCAATGTCGCACATTTATAGCGCAATACATGCAAATTAGGAGTGGAGCAACTATAATGACATACAAATCGGCGCCACTCGCGCCTATGAATGGCCTGATCAGCTGATTTGCATGTGTCAGCTGAATCTCGCGAATCTGCGCTTTACAATACTGAAGAGTCGGTTGAGCCAATGGCGCAGATCTGTGCCTGTGTGGTACACTGCATTGCGCATGCCCAGATAGCTTACGTAGGCGTCTGTCACACTGCTGACGTGCTGAGCGCGATCGGCAATTCAGGCCATGGCCACCATTGTGCCAATGGCACTACAGCAATGGGCACTATATGGCGCTGTGGCACTACTGCGCAATACTCCACTGTGGCACTGGTACGCAGCTGGTCGGTCACGCAGGATGCCTATACGTCAGATGGCACTGTGCATAGCCTTGCGTCATTGCCCATGACCTTGTGTATGACCTTTGCCCCCTGGCACTGTTCGCCTGCCATGTGTACGTCCCTATTGCGCTGTCTGGTGACAGCGCTATGTGAAGTGATGGCGCTGTTCGAACAGCGCGATTGGAGCCTGTGGTGGTCTATTGCGCAACATCTCCACATGGGGTTACAGCGCAGCTGGGTGCCATATTGCCTGCGGTAAAGTTGGTGCCATGGCTAGGAGAAGGGCGGTGTCCTGGAGCCAGCTTGAAGTGGCCAACCTGGTGGCCCTAGTTGAGCCACACTATGATGGCCTTTATGGTGAGGTGCCCCTCACCAGTGCAAGGACTGAGGTGTGGCAGCAAGTGGCCACTGACCTGGTGGGGGTCACTGGACAGTGCTGGTCTGCTGATCAGTGCCGGCACTGGTACAGTGACCTCCGCCGGAGGGAGCCAGAGCTGTTAACGCGGCTGCGTTCACATGCCAGGCGGGGCGTGGTGCCTAGGCCAGGTGGGTGTGCCATCTATGCACCTGTGTTATCTGTAGGGGTGTGTGTGTGTTTTGGTGGCTGTGCACAGGCGATGGCTCAGCCACGGTTGGCTGTGTCAGTGTGTGCAGCTGTGAGATGAATGGGTATGGCTGTGTGGGCAGGCACTGTCACTGGGGCAGGGGGCAGTCTGCTTTTGAGTCACACTGATGTTTGTCTCAACATATGTCTCCCACAGGCCGGGATGTGAGGATGCGGGGCCACATTGCTGAGGGACGTGCCAGGGACCCGGTGCCAGCAGGGGTTGCACCCCACCAGCAGCAGCAGCGCCAGCAACAGCGGCAGTCAGAGCTGCTTGAGCAGTGTGAGTATCATGACTTCATGGATGCTATTGCATGCTGGGGGGGGCCAGTAGCCCTGCACAATACAAACATGCAGGAAAGGGGAGGTCATAATTCCACTATACAAGACACTAGTGAGGCCCCACCTGCAGTACAGTGTACATTTCTGGAGACCATACCTACGTAAAGACGTAGAGTGGGCAGAGAAGGTTCAGAGGAGGGCAACAAAGATAGACATAACGGAATTCTTGAGGTCAGGGGTAAGGGGCAACAGACTTCTAGGTAAACAAAGTGAACTTACAGGCTGAAATGGACAGACTGTGTGGGCAATAAGCCCTTATCTGCCGACACTGGCTATGTATCTATGTCTGTTGGCATGACACAGGTGACATGCATCACTGTCCAGTTTCAAAGCATGTCTGTGTATGCATCACTGGTGGCCCATGCATGCACTGGGCACATAGCTGTGTAACTGCCATCGCACCACATTGCCACGTCACTTGCCAGCCTTGTTTGTGCTGTGATGGACATGGGCAGTGTGTGTGTGCAGTGGTGCACATAGCTGGTGCCGCCTGTTTGTGATGGCCATGTGCATGTTCACTGTGGGTGGGTGCATGCCATCACAGGTGCGGGACATTGGGCTATATGGCTTGCAGGTTGGGTGGTGTTCAGGGTTGTGGTCAGTCACAGCCATTGACTGTGTTCCCATTTTCCTAGGCCTCGAGGTTCTCCATCGGCTGGCGAGGGATGTCCTGGCCATCAGACAGCTTGTGGCCCATAACAACAATATCCTCCAGTCAATACACTGCCATGGCCTGCGGAGGAGGCGGCAGGGAACTGGAAGACACCAGCCAGAGACGCCAGCCGGCTGGCCATGATCTATCTTCCTTCCCACTTCTCCCATCCCTACCACCTGCCTTCCTCTCAAGTTTGTCATCCCTACCCTTGACCACCCCTACCTTGTACCCGTCCCCCTTGTAAGTAGTTGTAATTGTTCTTGTTCATGTTGGTTGTGTTAAAATACATTTATATTTTATACGAATAATGTGTTGGTCTCTGATTTGCAGCTACCTATGGGTGCTCAGTTGCAGGGTGTACATGCCATCTGGGCTGGTATGGTCCTGGGTATGTGTGTGTGTGTGTGTGTGTGCATGGGAGGTATCCAGCATGGCAGTGACTTTCGTTGGTCTTGCTGTCTGCTGCCACCCACTGCTGGGTGCACAGGTGTGTCTGGCTTGTAGGCTTCTGTGCTGCACGGGGTTGACGTGTGCTGGGGGATGCATGGTTTCCTGCAGTGCCAGTCACTGCACATAGGTGGTGTCTTGGGGTCACAGTGCAGGGTGTGCTGTGCGTACGGGGGGCTGATGTGCACTGTGGTTGTCAACCCCCTGTGTGTGGCACTCTCAGCCTGCCAGTGGTTGTGCTGGGGTGTCATGGCTCTGCTATGCTTTGTTGGCTTGTCCCCATGGGCCAGTAGATCATCCGTCCCACCCCCAGTGATGCTGTGCTTGGGGTGTGCAGGTGTGGTGTGGGTTCTGCAGTGTGTTCCTGTGCCCATGTGTGGCATGGCTGTTGGTGGGCCCCAGCCTGCCTCCCTGGATGTGCAGTTCCATTGCTCTGGGGCGGGGCTCTGCTTGCGCTATGGCACCTCTGGAATGCTCAGCTGGGCTGCCCTGGTTGCGCCATAGCGCAACATTTTGGCTCAGCTTCTCCTTCCTGGTTGCACTATGGCACAGTGTGTGTGATATTCAGATGTTGGTTGCTTGCGCAATTTGTTCTGCTCCATGTTTGAATATCGCACCTGTTGCGCATTTGCGCAACTGGTTTGTGCTTGCTCCTGCTGTTGCGCTCATTTTGAGCGCAGTTTGAATATCTGGGCCACTGTGTATATATGTATATCTATATATATATAGATATATATACTGCAGGAGTGAAAATATTTTCTATATTCCACTCCTGCCCATCATGTATCCTATATATGGGATACATGATGGGCAGGAGTGGAATATAGGAAATATTTTCACTCCTGTAGGGTGAGCCTGGATATTTCACGAGTGCCAAAGGCATGAGTGAAATATACAGTGTTCATGATGCAGGAGTGAAAACATTTTCCATATTCCATGATGTGCCCATCATGTATCCTATTTATACAATGTGGGCCTCGTTGCAAAATGTACAATTTGTGCGGCTTTGCTCAGCATTGGGTGACTTTGTGCAGGTTTCACACAGGTTTTGGGGGTGTAATAAATGCCATTTATTTTAACTGTGCTGATGTCATCAGGATTTATTTCACTGCAGTGAAAATAACTTGTTTTATCTCACTGGAATATGTCTCATCCCATTGTATAAATATATATATATATACATATATTATGGTAAAGTAGCACTTTTAAGGTTAAATGGTAAACTTTTGCACCTTAATAACTTTGCCACTGTTCAATGGATTTTCCTGAAATTTGGTATGCATGATTGGGCATGACAGATCTTGGGATTGACCAAGTTTCATACCAGTTGGATATACGACTGCAGACTTATTAAGTGACAACGAAATGTGCAATTACGCTTTTTGGTGGATTCTTTCCTCTCGCCTACATGTCACACGGTTTGTATGACTGGTCCTAAAACTTCAGAGAACGTGCGGCTGGGGTCCCCGATGTGCCTTTTGAAGATTTCATGAAAAAATATTGAACAATTCAAAAGTTATTCTAAAAAAAATTCCCATTATAAGTCAATAGGAAAAGTTAACAAAAAATTCTACACTTTCGCAAATGCACTTTTTAGCTTCGGAAATGGCCCTAGTAGTGTCGCAAATCTGCCATTTTGTTTTCAGTTAGTGATCAGAAAAATGCTTAGCATTTAAATTTGGGACCCTCTAGGGACACAATTCTTTCTGCATTCACCTAGTCGGACCCTCAGGATGCTAGCCATGTCTTTATTTGGGATAAGACACCCCAGAAATATGTTTTTCAAAATTTTTTGAACAGTAGTGTCACAAAATAGTGTCGCACTTGCGACACTTTCGCAAAATTTTGTGAAAGCTTTTGCAAATTGCGACACTACTTTTTCAGACTCTGGCCAAAATGTCAGGAATTTTTTGCCGCACTGCTGCAAGAGAATGGTTTTGGTAATTTGGGCTGAAATTTGGAAGGAATGCAGCCAACATCTCACAGATGTGCCTTCTCATGGTTTGGTAGGAAAATATTGCATGGATGCCCAATTTCGGTACTCTGAAGTTGATGTGTTTTCCTCATAGACTAACATGGTGGCATCCGCCGCCTTTCGGGTCTCGTATCTGGAAAACAGTGCGAGATACACAATTTTTGTCATGACAATGCATAGCCCTATGGGAATGCTGGGCTATGCATTCAGCAAAAATGTAGCCAGCAAAATCATGAATCATGTGAAATTTTTTTTTCCACGTCATACGGTTACTGAGATATAAGCACTTTAGTATTCCAACAGCTCATTTTCTGCTCTTACGTCCATTATTTTGCATACATTCTTTGTACACACTGTGTTTCTCTATGCAGCTCTTGGGCAAAACCAGGGTGTGTGCTTCTGTTACTGTTACAGCTACTGTTACCACTTGTGTTTCCATACGCATTTGGGTTACCGTTACCGTGTACGCCACCATGTGCGTTACCCTTTGCATTCTTCTTTGTGTACTCACTTGCGTTCACGTTTTTGTTTCTGTTTAGTTTGCCATTATTTCTGCTCTCAACCTTACCATTTGCACTTCCAATTGGCGTACTTTGACTGCGCACATCACGGTTTGCGTTTTCATATGTGCTTGCATTTTCTTTTGTGTTTCTGTTTCCTTTGGCATTATTGTTGCTGTTACCATTAACATGTGCATTTACAATTGTGGTAACATGACCATGTGTGTTACGGTTTGCATTTCCATACACATTTCTGTTCCTGTTTCCGTTTCTCTTTACTTTGGCAGTATTCTTCATGTTAAGTTTACCATTTGCCTTTACCATTGCAGTACCATGCCCGTGTGTGTAACAGTTTGCGTTTACATGTGCGCTTGTGTTTGCCTTTCTGTTTCACTTCCCTTTTGCATTTTTTTTGCTGTAACACTTAACATTTGCATTTAAAATA
The DNA here is from genome assembly GCA_016271365.2 of Neoceratodus forsteri. Classification (NCBI taxonomy): domain Eukaryota; kingdom Metazoa; phylum Chordata; order Ceratodontiformes; family Ceratodontidae; genus Neoceratodus; species Neoceratodus forsteri. The sequence goes on from JADMNL010000026.1 coordinate 267,325,526, forward strand.
CTGGTGCCATCACTGTGCATGTAACCAGCTGCATTTTTGTATGAGCTTGCGTGTCTCTTTGCATCGCTGTTTGCTTCGGCATCACTTTGCGCTCACGTTTTTATTAACGCTTCCTTTACCATTTACATTTGTGTTACCATGTGCGTAACTGTTGCTGCTTGCATTTGCACTGATGTTCCTGTTACTATGCCACAACACATCATGTGGCGGGAGCATGGGACCCTTCGGGGCCCTGCGCTCCCGCCACTGCATTACATTCACTATTTATCGTCCTCATTCTCAAAAAGAAGGGAAATTAGAGGCAAAAACTCCATTTAATGCATCAGTTAGGGTTGTTCCACAGTGACAAAAGTGAGGAAATTCAGTGTTAGGGTTTAAAGCCCCCTTGGACCCCCCAGCCCAACCCCCAAAATGGCTTTGGGGTGCATGTTGGGGTCATCGGTTCTAACTCTCACCCCATTCTCCTATACCTGTGCTTCTTTACACATGTGATGGGGTGAGAGTTAGTGCCAACAACCCCAATGTGCAGCCCAAATCCATTTTGGGGGTTGGACTGGGGGGCCAATGGGGGCTTTCAACCCTAACACTGAATTTCTTCGCTTTTGTCACTGTGGAACAACCCTAACTGATGCATTAAACAGAGTTTTTGCTCTAATATATATATATATATATATATAACACACACACACACACACATATATACATATACACACACACACACATATATATATATATATATATATATATATATATATATATATATATATATTATATGGTAGCACGTAGTGCTACCATAGTTAGGTTGAGGAGCCATTTCTATGTTAAACCCCAAAACTTTGCACCTTAATAACTTTGCAACAGTTTGACGGATTTACCTGAAATTTAGAATACATGATCAAGAACCAAAGGCCTTGGGATCTGCCAAGTTTTGTACTGGTTGGATATACAGCTGCGGAGTTATTAAGCATGATCTGCGCGTGCATTTACGCTTTTCTGGAATTCTACAGTCGCGCCTACAGGTCGTACAGTTTGCACGACCGGCCCAAAATCTTCAGGGAATATGTGACCGGGGTACCTGATGTGCCTTTCAAAGATTTCATGAAAAAATATTAAACGGTTCAAAAGTTATTCAAAAAACAATTTCCCATTATAAGTCAATGGGAAAAGTTAACAAAAAGTTTGACAGTGTCGCAAATGCACTTTTTACTGTCACAAATGGCCCTGTTGCTGTCGCAAATCCGCCATCTTGTTTTCAGTTAGTGATCAGAAAAATGCTTGGCATTTAAAATTGAGACCCTCTAGCAACCTAATTCTTTTTGTATTCACCTAGTTGGGCACTGAGGATGCTAGCCATGTCTTTATTTTGGGGTAAAACACCCCAGAAATATGTTTTTCAAATTTCTGGAAAAGTACTTTCGCAAAGTAGTGTCACACTCATGAAAGCGTCACAAATTTTTTTGCCACACTTTCGCAAATTGCCACACTATGCCCAAAATAACAGTAATTCTTTGGCACTCCGCTGCAAAAGAACGGTTGGGAGTTTTGGGTTGAAATTTGGAGGGAATGCAGATGACATCTCACAGATGTGCTTTCAGTGTTGTATTGAATAAATATTACATTGCGGCAAAGTTACGGCACTCCAAAGTTGACAGTTTTTCCCATAGGATAACATTACGGTGCCCGACGCATTACAGGAATCCTTTGGCACCCTGCTGCAAAATAACTGTTTAGTCTTTTTTCCTGAAATTTGGAGGGAACACAGCCAACAGCCCACAGATGTGTCTTTCAGTGGTTCGGTGAAAAAATATTACAGGGAGGCAAAGTTATGTCACTCCAAACTTCTCTTTTTTTCCCATAGGATAACATTACGGCATTCACCGCACCTTTCAGGGCCCGTATCTCGGAAACGGTGCGAGATACAGACTTTTCGTCTGAAAAATGCTTAGCCCCCTGATGGGTTGTTCCACAGTGACAAAAGTGAAGAAATTCGGTGTTAGGGTTGAAACCCCCCTTGGACCCCGCTCACCCCCAATCGGCATTGGGGTGCGCATTGGGATCATTGGTCCTAACTCTCACCCTATTCTCCTATACTTCTGCTGCTTTACACATGTCATGGTGTGAGAGTTAGGCTGATGATCCCAATGCTAATTCCCAATGCCGATTGGGGGTGGGCGGGGGTCCAAGGGGATTTTCAACCCTAACACCAAATTTCTCACTTTGTCACTGGGAACAACCCTAACTAATGCATTAAATGGAGTTTTTTGCCTCTACTATATATATATATATATATATACACACACACACACACATATATTATAGTGGCATGGTAGTGCCACTATAGTTAGGGTTGAGGAGTCATTTACATGTTAAACCCAAAATTTTGCACCTTAATAACTTTGCAACCATTTGACATATTTGCCTGAAATGTGGAATACATGATCAAGACCCATATGCCTTGGGATCCACCAAGTTTTGTAGCAGTCGCATATACAGCTGCGGAGTTATTAAGCTTGATCTGCGCACTCATTTACGCTTTTCTAGAGTTTTACTGTCATTTCTACAGGTTGCACAGTTTGCACAACCAGTCCAAAATATTCAGCGAACATGCGGCCAGGGTCCCCAATGTGCCTTTTGAAGATTTCGTGAAAAAATATTAAACAGTTCAAAAGTGATTCAAAAAACAAGTTCCCATTATAAGTCAATGGGAAAAGTTAACAAAAAGTTTGACAGTGTTGCAAATGCAGATTTTACTTTCACAAATGGCCCTTTTAATGTCGCAAATCCCCCATTTTGTTTTCAGTTAGCGATCAGAAAAATGCTTGGCATTTAAAATTGGGAACCTCTAGCACCCTAATTATTTTCGTGTTCAACTAGTTGGACCCTGAGGATGCTAGCCATGTCTTTATTTTGGGATGAAACACCCCAGAAATGTTTTTCAAATTTCTGGAAAAAGTACTTTCACAAAGTACTGTCGCACTTGCGACACTGTCAAATGAATTTGCAAAAGCTTTTGCAAACTTCGACAGTACTTTTCTAGGCCGTGGGAAAATGACAGCAATTTTTTGGCACCCTGCTGCAAAAGAACAATTTGGTGTTTTGGCCTGAAATTTGGAGGGAATGCAGCTGACATCTCACAGATGTGCCTTTCAGTGTTTTGTTGAAAAAATATTACATGGTGGCAAAGTTACAGCACTCTAAATTTGACACTTTTTCCCATAGGATAACATTACAGTGTCTGACACATTACAGGAATCCTTTGGTGCCCTGTTGCAAAATAATAGTTTGGTCTTTTAGGCTGAAATTTGGAGGGAACACAGACAACATCCCACAGATGTGTCTTTTTGTGGTTTGGTAAAAAAATATAGGGACCAAAAGTTATGGCACTCCGAACTTCTCTTTTTTTCCATAGGATAACATTACGGCGTTCGCAGCACCTTTCAGGGCCTGTATCTCAGAAACAGTGCAAGATACAGACTTTTTGTCAGAAAAATGCTTAGCCCCCTAATGAGGGCTAAGTAAAAACTAGCCAGGAAAGTCATAAATCATGTGACTTTTAATTTTTTTTTACGTCATACAGTTCCTGAGATATAAGCAATTTAATATTCCAACTCCTCTTTTTCTGCTCCGAGAACCATTATTATGCATACATTCTTTGTACTCACTGTCTTTCTTTATGCAGCTTTTTCAGGAAAACCATCCTGTGCACTTACATTACTGTTACCATTACCATTTTTGCTTGTGGTTCCGTTCCCATTTCACTTACCGTTCATGTCTATGCCACCATGCGTGTTACCCTTTGCGTTTTCATTTGTACTTGCTTTTGCATTGTTTTTAACATTTCTGTCTACACTACTGTTTCTCTTTCTGTTTCACTTTGCATCACCATGCACATTACTATTTGCGTTTGAGGGCAGAATGTTACTATGTGACAGGACATCATGTGGTGGGAGTGGGCCCCACGCTCCCGCCACTGCATTACATTCAGTATTTCTTGTTATCATTCTCAAAAAGAAGGGAAATTAGAGGCAAAAAACTCCATTTAATGCATTAGTTAGGGTTGTTCCACGCAACAAAAGTGAGGGTCTGAATTAGGGTTGAAAGTCTTCTCGGTTTCCTTTTCTTAAAGAGTTATTTTCAACTGAACATCAGGGGTGCACACATTAGGGTTGTTGGTCCCAACTCTCAACCCATTCTCCTACACCTCTGCTTCTTTACACATGTGATGGGGTGAGAGTTATGGCCGACAACCCGTGTCGCTGCACGATGCGGTTGGGGGTGGGCAGGAGGGCCAAGGGGCTTTCAACCCTAACACTGAATTCCTCACTTTTGTTGGTGTGGAACAACCCTAACTAATGTATTAAACAGAGTTATTTGCCTCTAATATATATATATATATATATATATATATATATAGGCAATACACAATACATTATGGGCAGGAGTGTGATATGGGAAATAGTTCCATGAATGATCAGTGACCTTGGGATACTCAAGAATGGTGGTATATATCCTGAGGTCACTGGCCACGAATGGAGATAGTTCCCATTTCACACTCCTGCCCATCATGTGTTCAATTTATACAATAGGGCAGGATTGTTTTATTTTCCATCATCTTCTTTGCTGAGAATGTTTTTTTGTTGTTGTTGTTGTTGTGGAGTTATTTATATGTGTGGTTTAAATGTTTGTAGTGTTACAGTTTTGTGAATGGGATTCTTGTCATTTGTAAGCTTGAGGGCAAGTTAGCAATTCATTGGTTCTGTGGTCCTTGAGGGTGGGGCTTAGGGTGGGAATACAGCAACATTTCCAAATGCTTCATGGATGTGTTTTGGGGTTATTGTGGATACTTTCATGTAAATGGTTGATTTATTTTCATTTTTCTCTGTGCGCACGTTCATTTGTTATTTTAGTGCTTCTGCAACAGTTCTCTAGTTATCATCACTGGAGCAATACCTGACAGCTTAGTTAATGATCCTAACTTGGATATTGTAACTTCAGAGTTGAACAGTTCTTCTTTAGCAGTGTTGAGAACAGTGATATTTGACTTGGCACAAACAGGTATGTAGAGTTTTCTCAGGATCATGCACTCTGATATGCAAGTTTATTCTGAGTTGTTGTCAGAAGAAATTATTCTTCCTCTATTCCTTGGTGGACTGTCAGAATGACGACCTGCAAAACAGAAAAAATTGGATTTATTACTGTTGGACTTGTATCTATGAGAAACTGTGAACAAGATGTTATATAAATGACATACGCACCATGTACAATGTTAAATGTTATTTTGGTGGCAGATATGATGGGGTTATTAAAGCAGCCTGTCATTTCTTTAGGCCATGTAGCTGACGAGGTAGATTCAGTCTTAACATGTGGTTGTGAGTCACTGTGACTGCTTAAGATGTGAGAGATATTTTTCTGCGTCTCCTCATTGAGCTTGGAGTAATCATTTAAAGACTGTAATTTTTTGTGCCCTGATACTTGGATCACCTCAGATGGAGGAATGTTGCTATCCATCAATTTCTGCACTAAATCTTTATGGACAGAGTGATTAGTGAGTTTCCTGTCTGTTTTAATTCCTGCAGATGCAATCATGTTTTTAACAATATTGCTGATGCTGTGCATGCCTAAAGGCTAGTTCTTATACCAGCTGGTGGGATAGGAGGCTCTTTGGAGTTGGTTTACAGACAGAAAGAAGGGGGAATTGCCATATTTGCATTTATCTGGCCTTTTATTTCATTAAAACAGGTAATTGGCAACTGGGCATTTCTTTTTGTTAGATATTTGATAAGCTCTGGGTTTCAGAATCCTGGTGTCTTTTGGATTAGAACCTGTTCGGGTTTTGGTCTGTCGTTCTTTAATATATTCAAAGTATTGGGTGCCGTTTTTATCTGTGCCAAATTTTGCATCACCCCATTTTAAGCTCTGTGTTTCAGTGCAGCCTCTAAAGCTGAAAAACATGGTTACAGTGACCCACATGGTGTTCAGCAAGGACTGGGGACTGTAATGTCCAAGGATTTTTTTTCAAATAAGTAGTTCATTTATCAATGTATCGGTGAGCTCATTGGCAGCATGAGGTTTGTTGCCTTTACCTTGTTCCTTGAGCATCTTCTGTTCTGATAACAGAACTTGCTGAGTTTTAAAGAATTTTAAGGACTGTGACAGTGATTCAGAATATCCATGGTCTTTCAGAAATCTTTCAAAGATTTGGAATTTTTCATGTATGCTTCGGGGTTCATACTGAGTTCCATCCTTCCATTGACAGTTTATAAAATCATGACATAACAGTGGGTCCAGGTCTACAGGAGGAATGTTATAAATTGATTGTAATATGCCCATTTGCACTCAAAAAAAGTGTATAAATGATTGACGTCTGCATCAGTTTTTCTGCAGGTGTTGTCATTTTTAGTAGCATTAATTAACTGGTCTATGTAAGTAGTGTCTATTTTATGGATCTTACTGGGTATATCCTTGATATTTTGCTTCTCTGGCACTGTGAATGTATCCTTGTTGATGTTAGGGTCTAAGAGAGGCTTTGTGTCAGTCTCAAACTAACTGCAGCTCAGATAAACCTCTTCACTGATGTTCATTGGTTTCTGATGTTTCTGTAGCTTTAACTTGTTGATTTTTGCTGGTAGTTGTCTTGTCAGATGTAATTTCTGTGCATATTTTGGTATTCATTGCTTTCATTGCTAGACTTTGATTTTTAATTGTGGTTTTCCCCTCAGGTTCCACTATGTGATGCTTCTCCGATGTGTGATCTGGTGTTTCGACATCAGGATGAAGAAAGCGGTGGGCCAGTGTTTCTGGACAGGTGTGAGGCTAGGTGAGTGCAATTTTTGGTATTACAGGAGTTGATAGTAGTGCAGACAGTGTGGTACAGGGTAGGAAAAAAGAAAGGGGGTCTGCTGACATAGTCACTGAATAAATTGGGTGCATATGTATGCACAGTGCAGTTAAATGTAAGGAGACTTCACTGTGCATACATCATCACAGATTTACACACCAGGAGTGATGATACAGAGATTTCACCATACTTAACTCCCATTGTAAAATATATATATAAATCTTGCTATCTATCTATCTATCTATCTATCTGTCTGTCTGTCTGTCTGTCTGTCTGTCTATCTATCTACCTATCTATGAAATACTAAATCACACAAACCCCCATAATGCGAAACATCATGAGCTGTATATGTAAATCACCACAAAACAAAATGTAAACGTGTGGTGAGTTGCATATATAGCCCATGATGCTTTGCATTATGGGGGTATGTGTGATTTAGTATTTCTTTGAAACTTGGCTTCCTGGCAAGTGTTCTTTGGGATAATTTTTTCCACTGTGCTTATGCACTAAGGTTCTTTGTGTTTTAGCACCTATATATCTATATATAGTATGGTAGCACAGTAGTGCTGCCATAGTTAGGGTTGAGTAGCACTTTTAAGGTTAAAGGGTCAAATTTTGCACCTTAATAACTTTGGCCTCATTCAACGGATTTGCCTTAAATATGGTATGGATGATTGGGCATGGTAGATCTTGGGGTCTACCAACTTTCGTACCAGTCAGACATATGGCTGTGGGTTGTTAGCGACTACGATTAACATTCTTTTTGGTGGTGTTTGCTCTCGCCTACAGGTTGCATGGTTTGTGCGACCAGTCCAAAAACTTCAGAGGACATGTGGCTGGGGTCCCCGATGTGCCTTTTGAAGATTTCATGAAAAAATATTGAACGGTTCAAAAGTTATTCAAAAAACAAGTTCCCATTATAAGTCAATGGTAAAAGTTAACAAAAAGTTTGACACTTTCACAAATGCACTTTTTAGTGTCGCAAATGGCCCTAGTAGTGTCGCAAATCCACCATTTTGTTTTCAGTTGGTGATCAGAAAAATGCTTGGCATTTAAATTTGGGACCCTCTGGGGACACAATTCTTTCTGCGCTCATCTAGTCGGACCCTCAGGATGCTAGCCATGTCTTTATTTGGGGTAAAACACCCCAGAAATATGTTTTTCAAATTTTTTTGAACAGTAATGTCACAAAATAGTGTCGCACCTGCGACACTTTTGCAAATTTTGGTGAAAAGTGTCGCAAATTGCAAAGGTACTCTTTCAGGTTATGGCCAAAATGACAGGAATGTTTAGCCACCCTGCTGCAAACAAATGGTTTGGTCTTTTGGGCTGAAATGTGGAAGGAAGGTAGCCAACATCTCACAGATGTGCCTTTTGGTGGTTTGATAACAAAATATTGCATGGATGCCAAGTTACGGTACTCCAAAGTTGACACTTTTTTCCTGTAGACTAACATGGTGGTGTATGCCATGCATTTAGGGGCTTGTATCTTGAAAATAGTGCAAGATACAGAATTTTTGTCAACACAGTGCATAGCCCTCAGTGAAAACGTAGCCAGGAAAATCATGAATTTTGTAAAAAATATTTTTTTCTATGTCGTACGGTTACTGAGATATAAGCAATTTAGTATTGCAACACCTCATTTTTGGCTCCGAGGCCCATTATTATGCATACATTCTTTGTACACACGGGCCCAGATATTCAAACTGCACCAGGCTGTGGTGTAAGCCTGGGTGCAGTGCAACTTGGTTGCGCAGGGGCGTTGACCATGTGATATTCAATGGAGCTGCGCCATGGCTCAGCATCAATGAATATCGCACCCTGGCCACCCACAGTACACATGGTGCAGTGGCACTGTGCCAGCGCCAGTGGCCAGACTGGAGCATGGGGATGCATTACCACAAGTTCCATTGTGCAAGGTGCAGCAACCGTGATATTCAAAGGTTAACATGTAAATGGGGCCATAATGTTTGCAAGGTGCAAATGGAGCCATTTGCATGTCATTATGGCCCCATTTGCATGCAGGTGCACTGATCCCCTGCGACTTGCTCCTGGCATCCTGCCAGGCAGCAGTCATCAGGGACCCATGCCCCCTGCAGCGTGGCAATGTGCCCCACAGCCTGATCACATGCTGCAGTAAAAGACAGTATAATCCAAAATCCCTGGTGGTTCAGTGGACTGCTGCTCACCCAATCGCGGGCTAAGTTAATAAAGATATATCCAAAATTCCTGGTGGTCCAGTGGATCTATCTGCCCATGATCGGGTGGGCAGCGGTCCACTGGACCACCAGGGATTTGGGATATTTCTTTATTTACTTAGCCCATGATCGGGCGGGCAGTGGTCCACGGGACCACCAGGGATTTGGGATGTTTCTTTATTTACTTAGCCTGTGATCGGGTGGGCAGCAGTCCACTGGACCACCAGGGATTTTGGATAAATCTTTTTTATTGATTCCTGCAACTGGGCATGGGGGAGGCACCACCACGGAGGTGCAGCCGGAACTCAGGTGTCCACCCACAGGTGGCAGCTGCCGTGTTGCACCCTGCAATGTGGCAGCTCACCTGTGGGTGGCCATCCATTGTTCCTTTTTGGATCAACTTTGTGCTGGCACAGGATAGGGGTTGCCATGCATGGCTCTGCACAACCGGGCTGAATGTCGGGCTGTGCCGGTGTGCATGGGCATGCCCCCTACTGCACCTGCATGCATTACTGATGCACGTTTGGCACATTGGGATTTGTGCGTGCACTTTCCCTTTGAATATTGCGCGGGGACATCAGTGGGTTATGATGCAACACTGTTGTGCCATGCACAACCCTTTTGAATATCTGGGCCACTGTGTTTCTCTATGCAGCTGTTGGGGAAAAACAGGATATGCACTTCTGTTAATGTTACAGTTACTGTTTCCACTTGCATTTACGTATTTGTTTCCATTCCCATTCCCATGTACGCCATTGTGTGCATTACCCTTTGCATTCTTGTTTGCACTTGCATTTGCATTACTGTTACCATTTGTGTTTCCACTACTGTTTGTGTTTGTGTTTCGGTTTGCGTCACCGTGTGCATTGCCATTTGCATTTTCGGCAGCCCTTTCATTTGCATTTGTCTTTTGTTTTGCATCTTCGTTGCTGTTACTGTTACCATTTCCATTTCCTATTGTGTTACTGTGTCTTTTGGCATTAGCGTGGCTGTTACTGTTACCATTTGCCTTCACAATTGCGGTAACATCACCCCGCATGTAATGGTTTGCTTTTCTGTACACGCTTGCATTTGAGTTTGCATTTGTGTTTCCTTTCACATTATTGTTCATGTTAACTTTACCATTTGCATTTACAATTGCTATACCATGCCCGTGCGCATTACGGTTTGCGTTTAGGTGCGCGCTTCCATTCGCATTTCTGTTTATGTTTCCTTTGGCGTTCTTGTTGCTGTAAGTGCGTGTTACCAGTTGCATCACTTTACACTTGCGTTTCTTTTCACATTTACTTTTCCATTTACATTTGCTTTACCATGTGTGTAACCGTTGCCACTTGCATGTGCGTAACAGTTCTTGTTACTATGTCACAAGACGTCGTGTGATGGGAGCATGGGGCCATCCCGCCACCGTATTCCATTCACTATTTATCGCCCTCATTCTCAAAAAGAAGGGAAATTAGAGGCAAAAAACTCCATTTAATGCATCAGTTAGGGTTGGACCACAGTTATAAAAGTGAGGAAATTCGGTGGTCCGGTTGAAAACCCTAACTTCACATTCCCCCCAACCCCCAGTACCACACTCGCACACACACACCCCACACACACACACACACACACACACACACACACACACACATATGCAAGTGGGGGGAGGACCAAGGCAACACGACCAATCACAGACAACCAGCAGCAGGTGACAGAAATAAAATACAACTGTCTAAATGTAGTACAAAGCACATGCCCACCACCCCAGACCAGGTACTGCATGCTGAGTGGAGATCCATTCCAAAACTGAGGCCATGGGCACCAATGGTACACTTCTCTGATTGCAGGTGCACACAACTTAGCACAGTTAGGAGTTGCCTGGACTTGGCTAGCAATGCTCCATGCCCCACCACACCAGGTTCTGCATCCTGAGTGCAGGCCCACAGGAAAAGTTATGCCATGGACATTGATGGTACAGCTCCCTGATTGCAGGTACACAGAAGTTACCACAGTAGGAGTTGGATGACCTCCGACACACAATGCACAACCCCCCACAGACCAGGTACTTCATACTGAGTGCAGAGCCACAGCAACAATAAACCCATGGATATCAACGGTGCACCTCCTTGTTTGCAGCTGCACACAGGTTAGCATTGCCTCGTCCTGGTAGGACTAAACACATGTCTATGTCTTCTGTTGGCACCCTTTGCAAACTGTGTGAGAGGCCTTTCAGCACCATGCATATCTGCTTAAAGTTGAACCAGCATAATATTCTGTGGTGATTTGCATATGCAGCACATGATGCTTTACATTGTGGGGTCATGTGTGATTTTGTATTTCTATAATACCTTTGCCACCGTTCAACAGATTTGCCTTAAATTTGGCAGGTACAATTGGGCATGGTAGATGTTGGGATTTGCAAACTTTAGTACCAGTCGGATATATGGCTGCGGAGTTATTAAGTGACAAGAAAATGTGCAATTATGCTTTTTGGTGAATTCTTTGCTCTCACCTACAGGTCGCACAGTTTGCACAACAGGTCTGAAATCTTCAGGGAATGTGCGGCTGGGGTCCCTGATGTGCCTTTTGAAGATTTCATGAAAATATATTGAACGGTTGCAACAAAAGTTATTCAAAAAACAAGTTCCCATTATAAGTCAATGGGAAAAGTTAACAAAAAGTTTGACACTTTCGCAAATGCACTTTTTAGTGTCACAAATGACCTTAGTAGTGTCACAAATCTACCATTTTGTTTTCAGTTGGTGATCAGAAAAATGCTTGGCATTTAAAATTGAGACCATCTAGGGACACAATTCTTTCTGTGTTCACCTAGTCGGACCCTGAGGATGCTAGCCATGTCTTTATTTTGGGGTTAAACACCCCAGAAATATGTTTTTCAAGTTTCTGGAAAAGGTAGTGTCACAAAGTAGTGTCGCACTTGCGACACTTTCGCAAAATCTTGCAAAAGCTTTCTCAAATTGTGGCACTACTTTTCCAGACTATGGCCAAAATTACAGGAAATCTTTGCCACCCTGCTGCAAAAGAACAGTTTGGTCTTTTGGCCTGAAATTTGGAAGGAACGCAGCCAACATCTCACAGGTGTGCCTTTTTATGGTTTGGTGGAAAAATATTGCATGGATGCCCAGTTACAATACTTTGAAGTTGACATTTCTCCCCATAGATTAACATGGTGGTGTCTGCCGCGCCTTTCAGGGATCGTATTTTGAAAACGGTGCGAGATACGCAATTTTCATCATGACAATGCGTAGCCCTATGGGCTATGCATTCAGCTAAAATGTAGCCTCGAAAATCATGAATAATGTGAATATTTTTTCTACATCGTACAGTTACTGAGATATAAGCACTTTAGTATTCCAACAGCTTATTTTCTGCTCTGACGCCCATTATTATGAATACATTCTTTGTACACACTGTGTTTCTCTATGCAGCTCTTGGGCAAAACAAGTGTGTGCATTTCTGTTACTGTTACAGTTACTGTTACCACTTGCTCTATACGCTTACAAGCATCGCCTCATGGTTTGCACGGTGTGTTGCCTTTATGCTCTTGTTTTATGCTACTCACTTGCATTTGCATTCTTGTTTCTGTTTAGTTTGCCATTATTTCTGCTGTCAACCTTACCATTTGCATTTCCAGTTGGCGTACTGTGACTGTGTACATCATATTTTGCATTTTCATATGTGCTTACATTTCTTTTTGTGTTTCTGTTTCCTTTGGTGTTATTGTTGCTGTTACCGTTACCTTTTATATTTAGAATTGTGGTAACATGACCATGTGCATTACGGTTTGCATTTCCATACGTGCTTGCATTCCCATTTCAGTTTCTGTTTCCTTTGCCATTATTGTTCATGTTAACATTACCAGCTGTGTTTACAATTGCAGTACCATGAGAGTTAGGGTCAACGACCCCAATGCGCACCCCAAAGCCGTTTCAGGGGTCGGGCTTGGGGGGCCAAGGTGGGCTTTCAACCCTAACACTGAATTTCCTTGCTTTTGTTTCTGTGGAAGAAACCTAGCTGATTCATTAAACATTTTTTTGCCTCTAATATATATATTCTATGCAAAAAATTGTGTTAATGCATCATTTAGAGTTAAACCACAGAAAGTCAGGAAATGAAAAATCTTTAGGGATGCCCCTCCCCCCAGACCCACCAATCATCCCAAGATTGACAGATGACAGTGTGTGTCATTGGGGTCGTGAGCTGTAAATGTCACCCCATTCCATGTCTACTCATATTCAGAATGGATAGCAAAAAAGAATGGGGTGAATAAAATAATTATTAATGTTTATATTCCTGGTAGTCTAGTAGCCTCCCCGATCTGTATGAAATTATATTTATTGCAGATATTCCTGGTAGTCTAGCAGCCCCCCCTTCAGCATAATGACATAAATAATTATTTTTATTACCTGGTAGCCTGGTAGTTCACCACCCATGCCAGCCCACCCTCCACCCTTCCCCAGATGGTGACTGGCACAGTTCATCTCTCACATCCGCGGCCAGCCACTGACTGTGTGCATTACTATCTGTAATGCAAAGAGGTGCTCTGAAAATATTTCTGAGTGCCTCTTTGCATTACCGATAGTAATGCACACTGTAGATGGCTGGCCATGGAGATGAGAGGTGGGATGTGCCAGTCGCCGGCTGGGGAAGGGTGTTGGGGGGTGCTGGGTGGGCTGGCATGGATGGGTGGGGGGCCACTAGACTACCAGGTAATACAAATACTTCTTTATGCCATTATGCTGGAGGGGGGCTGCTAGACTACCAGGGATATCTGCAATAAATATAATTTCATACAGAGCAGGGGGGCCACTAGACTACCAGGGATATAAACATTAATAATTATTTTATACAGCTTGGGGAGGCCACTAGACTACCAGGTAATACACATAACTATTTATGTCATTATGTTGGAGGGGGGCTGCTAGACTACCAGGGATATCTACAATAAATATAATTTCATACCAAGCAGGGGGAGCCACTAGACTACCAGGGATATAAACATAAATATTTTATACAGTTCAGGGGGGCCACTAGGCTACCAGGGATGTAAAAAATACAGATTGTGGGGGTTGGGGGTACTAGACTACCAGGGCAGCAGAAATGATGATATGTTTTATTATGATGGGGGGCCACTAGACTCCCAGAGATAGTTAATACATTATGTTTGGTATGCAGATGGGTCACAGTGAAGCCCACTAAGCAAAACACAACCTCATTTAATGTTGTAAGGCACCCCAGTCTCAGATAACACATTTCAAAATCTGGCCATCTTGTCCCTCGCTCGCGATGCACGATCGCAATCAAAGAATCTCGCTGATCAAAGGATTTGCAGGCTCGCGATCAGAGATCATTAGCGAGCCACGAACAAAGATTTTAAAAGCTCAGAACTCTACTTCTGGACCGATTTTGATGGAATCAAAGGCATGGCTTGATAGATAGGGGCCCCCTGAGTAAAACCCATCCAAGATTTACTTCAGAAGCGATCCCTGAGCCAAGACATTTGTCTTTTTATGATTGAAAAACTGCAGACAAAATGGCGGATCTCACAACCAAAGAATTTCTAAAATCCTTACGATCAAAGATTCTTGAACCACGAGACTGCAAATTCTTTGACCGCCAGGTGGGAACAGATTGCCAGAACCCCATTCTTTGTTCATAAAACATACATATAAATTTTCCCATTGACTTATAATGGAAAATTAAAAGTGGCATAACTTTTGAATGCCTTAATATTTTTTCACCAAATGAAAAGCGGCATGTTTGTCCACCAAATCTCTTTCAAATGAGCCATCTTGCAGAGTAGCACACCACACAAAGGCCGTGCAGGACCACATCCAAAATCCCAAAAGCTGCCTCAAAAAATGGATAATTTTGCATTTTTCAGCACTTTCGTCTGCAAAGACCGTCCATCCGACTGGAACACAATTTGGCAAACCAATAGATCTACCATACCCCACCGTGCTTACCAAATTTCAGGCAAATCTGTTGAATGGGTCCAAAGTTATTAATGCACAAACTTTTGACTTTAGAATGTAAGTGACTGCTGAACCCTAACTATAGTGGCGCGACTGCCATTGTTGTTTTGAGCTTTAGAGAGCAGGTATTACACTAGTTTATATTATGCCAGGTTCATAAATTTATCCTTGTGTGGTAACCAAAGTAGAAATACATAGTTATGTAACAGGTTCTGCAATGCAGAACTGGTTGTCTGATATCAGCAAACAGTTGTTGGAAATGTGCCTGCTCAGTTCAGTAACAGCCGAGACCTCATGTTGCTGAGCAAGAACAGCAAAACATGGGAGACAGTATATTTAAATATCATACACTGGTCCCTTTAGTGAAGTGAGATGTGATTGTAATCCCTGCTGGCAAGTAAGAAATGATGTCGACAAATGTAGTAGTGGGTGTAAGACACTGTGGCTAGACCATGTGCAGTACACTACAGTAAAGATTTCTGTACTGTGTTCAGTGGGTCTCAGTACTGGTCTGTGAACATCTGTAACCAAGTGCAGTAGGAAATCCCAAACACCATTGACAGGTACACCTGCATCAGACATGCTGTAATAGGTGGTAAAGAAAAGACCATACAAGTATAGCCCCATAAAACATGCAGAGCAGCTGAATATCAAGCAGAATACAAGTATTCCCAGTCCTAATAGTAAGAGTCAGTTCCAGCCCCCAACAAGGCCCCATGGCGAGTCCTGTACAAGTAGAGTTGATTACTCATTAAGAATTTTTGGGATGTCAGAGCTGTGTGTGGTCTTTTTCAGAACACAAGACATTTGCAGTACTTTCAGACGCTGTGCCTTGAATTCCACACTTCCTGTCCTCATCTATTGGAGTTCTTGTTGCACTGCCCCTCTGCATAGAAGGAAGAGTGTAATTAAAATCCTTCACATTGGCCACACACAGTGACACAATTTGTTAGGTGCCATACTGCATTAGCTCCATGCTGAGCCTCTCCGCCAGAAATAAAAGATGGCTAGTTCTTCACAGCTAATCATAACCCGGTATAGCATTACATGCATGTATTAAACTGTTAATGTAGTATCTAGGTTGTCCGGCCATTTAGTGTAACTGTTATCCACTTCTATCCTATGCCACTCATCAGCTTGTCCCTCCAAGCAGAATTGAACAAGTTCTCTGTGCACAGTCAGTCTACGGAGTATGTTAAGAGCTAGAAGCTTGGATTAAACTCACAGTTTAATCTACAGTAAGTGACTCCACCACAGCCATTAAGTGGGAATGTTGCACAGGTGGCATAGTATGTGGGTTGGCAACTGTATTCTAGCCAGATGCAGCATAGCTCATTGTAACATAGCAGACATGCAAATAACATTCTAAAAAGTCACACACTGACATTTGTGTGTAGAAAACAAATAACCGCATCTTTTCTGATGAACTACTTTACAAGGCGGATGGATAAAGTCCCTTTCTCTCATTAAAACATGAGGAACACATACTTTCAGGGTGTTGTACCATGTTCTTTACCTAACCCATGTTATAAGCACAATAACCCACTCCAGGGTGTGGGGCTATCAGCATTTAATCCACACCTGGGGCACTGTGAGGACACTCGGCCTGTGGCCTCATGTCTCATAATGCACCCTAGGCATGGATTAAATGCCAGTAACCCCACCACCTGCCATGGGTTATTGCTTACATGTATATATATATTGGATACATGATGTGCAGGAATGTGATATGGGAAATAATCTTACTCCTGCAGAGTGAGCACTGTATTCTTATGAGTGCTGAAAGCACGAGTGAGAATATTTCCCATAGCACATGATCTGCACATCATGTGTGCTATTTATACAATGGGGTAGGAGCTTATGAAGTGATGTTATGTTTTGCTGTCTTTTTTCCTGTTTCTATGTGCTTTTTTTTTAAGTCTTTGATAACCAATCTTTGGTAGGCAGGTGAGTTTGGGAGCACAGGGCAGTTATGTAACTTGTTCAGAATCACACTGTATGCAAGTGGAGGCTGTGAGAATCAAAACCAGGTCTGTTCTGATGGATGTACCAAGCTTGTTTAGAGCTCATTACTTCAACCTCTAGGCTCCAGGCTATACTGACAGTACTGCTTGTGTGTGGTCTGAGTGTGTGACAGTGTTTCTGAATGGGTTGGAATTGTTAGAAACACTATGGGAAAGAGGCAATTGTGTTTTACAATGCTAATTAATTTAGTTGCAGCTTGAACTGAGAAAGAGAAACTGCTTTGTATAGGAGCTCCATTCAGTATTCAAGTTGTTTTGAAGCCAAGTTTAACACAGTATTGGGCTAGGAGTGTTAGAAACTGTGGGACACAGGTACGTGTGTTTTGCAATGCTAACTGAGTAAATTGCAGGCTTCAGTGAGAAACAGAAACTGATTTCTGAAGCACTTTCATTTAGAATGCTAGCATGAGTGAATGAGTGAGTGAATGATTGAGTGGTGACATCAGCAGAGCATGGATAAATGGAACATATATCACTCCACTGATGTCATCAGCATTTATCTCTCTGCAGTGAGAATATCTCCATTTATTCCACTGGAATAGCTCTCATCCCCACTGTATAAATATATATATATTATAGTGGCGCGGTAGTGCCACTATAGTTAGGGTTCAGCGGTCAGTTACATACTAAAGTCAAATGTTTGGGCATTAATAACTTTGGACCCATTCAATGGATTTGCCTGACATTTGGTACACATGGTGGGGCATGGTAGATATCTTGATCTGCCAAATTGTATTTTGGTCAGACTTACGGTCTTTGCATATGAAAGTGCTGAAAAATGCAAAATTATCTGTTTTTGGAGGCAGCTTTTGGGATATTGGACATGGCTCTGCATGGCCATTGTGTGGCATGCTGCTCTGCAAGATGGCTCATTTGAAAGAGCTTTGGTGGCTGAACATGCTGCTTTTTGTTCGGTGTAAACATATTAAGGCATTCAAAAGTTATGCCACTTTTACATTCCCATTATAAGTCAATGGGAAAATGTATATGTATGTTTTGGGAACAAAGAATGGGGTTCTGTCCATCTTGTCCCACCTGGCGATCAAAAAATTTGCAGCCTCGCCATTCAAGAATCTTTGTCCTCGAGAATTTTCAAAATTCTTTAATCGAGAGGTCCGCCATCTTATTTTTTAATTTCTGATCGGAAAAACACAAATATCTTGGCTCAGGGGTAACCTCTAAAGTAAAACTTGGATGGGTTTTACTCAGGGGTCTCCAATCTATCAAGCCATGCCTTTGGTTTCATCCAAATCAGTCAAAAAATATAGTTATAAGCTTTTAAAATCTTAATTCGCCGCTCGCTAATGATCTTTGTTCGCGAGCCTGCAAATTCTTTGATCGTGAGATTCTTTGATTGTGATCTTGCATTGCAACCTAAAAACACTAATATCTCAGCTCAGGGGTGGGCTAGGGACTCAAATGAGGGTGGGTTTTGTTCAGGAGGGCCCGTTCTATCGAAGCATGCCACTGGTTCAGTTCAGATCAGTGAAAAATTCGAGATTCACCATTTTTTATTCTTTGATTGTGAGCATACAAATTCTTTGATCATGAGATTCGTTGATCGTGATCATGCATCGTGAGTGAGGGACGAGATGGCCCTATTTAAAAATCAATTTTCTCAGCCCAGGAGTGCCCTGGGAGGTCAGTTGAGGGTGGGTTTTACTCAGGGGGCTTCGTTCTGTTGAACCGTGGTGGTGGTTTACCGCAATGTCTTTAATTTTTTGATTTATAACATTTTTAATTCTTTGTTCATGAGCCTGCAAATTCTTTGATCGTGAGGCTACAAATGCTTTGATCATGAGATTCTTTGATTGTGATCATGCATCGCGAGTGAGGGACGAGATGGCCCAATTTAAAAATCAATTTTCTCAGCCCGGGGCTGTCCTAGGAAGTCAAATGAGGGTGGATTTTACACAGGGGGCTTCGTTCTGTTGAACCATGGTGGTGGTATACTGCAATTCCATCAATTTTTTAATTTATAATATTTTTAATTCTTTGTTCGTGAGCCTGCAAATTCTTTGATCACGAGCCTGCAAATTCTTTGATCTTGAGATTCTTTGATCATGATCTTTGATTGCGAAATAGGGACAAGATGGCCATATTTTTTATAATGGAATAGATAGGGAAATTTTACCAATTGTTGACATTTAATATCTCGGAAACAGTTTGGTCTTTTTACTTGAAATTTGGAGGGTGTTTACGGCATGTCATGTGGATGTAAATTACAGTGTTTATGTGTCAGAATTGTTTTCCTTTTTTGCGGAGATATGGTGTGGTGCAGTTTACATTCTGCAGACAGTGTTTTGCTTGTGGTGGTGGCATGAAATTGATAGGATACCTAGCCTTAGTGTCATGGATGTAGTTTTCAGTCATTGTGTGTGTTACGTGTCAACAAGTGCGGAACTGTGCCATGCTGATGAATGAAAATGTCAAACTTTGACATGTTATATCTCGGGCATGGTTTGGTCTTTTAACTTGAAATTTGAAGGGGGTTTACGGCATGCCCTGTGGATGTTAACTGCAGTGTTTACATGTCAGAAAATATTTTTTGGATGGAGATATAGTGTGGCACTGTTCACATTCTGTGGACAGCATTTTGCTTGTGGTGGTGGGTTGAAATTAATAGGATACCTAGCCTTAGTGTCCTGGATGTAGTTTTGAGTTGTTCTGTGTGTTAAATTTCAACAGGTGCAGAAAAGTGCCACTCTGATGAATGAAAATTTCAAACTTTGACATGTTATATCTCGGACACGGTTTGGTCTTTTCACTTGAAATTTGGAGGGTGTTGACGGCATGTCCTGTAGATGTGAACTGTTGTGGTTATGTGTCAGACAGTATATCTTTTGCAGAGATATTGCATGGTGCAGTTTATGTTTTGTGGACAGCGTTTTCTGTTGTTCTGCTACATTAATATTTGTTTGTTGGCTGACCTTGCTGTTGTCAATGTACGTTTTAGTCATTAGGTGTGTAATGTGGCCCGATACTTACAAGTTGGTGGGAGCGGACTTGCACAATTTTCTACTTTTCTATTCTTTCTTAAAAAGTAAGGAAAGTCTATGCAAAAAACTTTGTTAATGCATCAGTTAGGGTTCTTCTACAGTGACAAAATTGATGAAACTTGACATTAGGGTTCAAACCCACCCCCACCAACAGGCATCGGAGTTTGCATTGGGGTCATTGGTCCTAACTCTCATCCCATTCTCCTACACTGCACCACCTCTGCTTGTTTACACATGGGTTGGGGTGAGAGTTATGCCTGATGACTCCAACACACACCCCAATGCCTGTTGCTGGGGGCAAGATGGTGGTGGGGTGCATGGGATGGGAACCCTAATGTCAAATTTCCTCACTTCTGTCACTGTAGAAGAACCCTAATTGATGCATTAACAAAGTTTTCTGCATCTATATATATTTATGTGTATATATATATATATATATATATTTATATATTTAGGGGTGTAGTCACGCCACTATATTTAGGGTTATGAAGGCACTTCTAGGTTAAAGTCAAAATTGTGCGCATTAATAACTTTGGACCCATTCAATGCATTTGCATGAAATTAGGTATGCATGGTGAGGCATGGTAGATCTCTTGATCTGTCAAATTTTGTTTTGGTCAGACTTACCGTTTTTGAGCACCAAAATGCTGAATAATGCACTTTTCACCAGTTTTGTGGGCAGTGTTTTTAGAAACATAGAAACATAGAACATAGAATTTGATGGCAGATAAGGACCGCTTGGCCCACCTAGTCTGCCCATTTTCCTACCTAACAGATAAGCTGCCGGTCCTAGTTAATCAACAGCTTACTCCTCCTACCCCAACTAGGACTGCCTTATGTCTGTCCCATGCATTCTTGAATTCCCCACTGTTCTTGACTCCACGACCTCAGGGAGGCTGTTCCATGCATCCACAACCCTCTCCATGAAAAAATACTTCACATTACCTCTGAGCCGTCCCCCTTCTGTCTTCAAATTGTGCCCCCTTGTTCTTGCATATCTCTTTTTCTGAAAGATGCTACCCTCTTGGACTTTGTTCATTCCCTTGAGGTACTTGAAAGTTTCTATCGTATCCCCTCTCTCCCTTCTTTCCTCAAGGGTATACATATTAAGCTCCTTTAGTCTTTCTTCGTATGTCTTCTGGTGCAGACCCTGCACCCTTTTAGTTGCCCTCCTCTGGACAGCCTTCACTCTGTCTATGTCTTTGCGGAGATGGGGTCTCCAGAACTGCACACAGTACTCAGATGAGGTCTCACCAACTGTCTGTACAGAGGGATAACAACTTCCTGTTTTCTACTATTGATGCCTCTTCCTATGCATCCCAGTATCCCCAGCCTTACTTACTGCCTTCTCACATTGCTTGCCCACCTTTAGGTCATCTGATATAATTACCCCAGGTGCCTTTCCATTTTACTGTTGTCAGTATCTCACCCCAATTGTGTACTCTTCCCTGGATTTTTGTTTCCCATGTGCATTACCTTGCACTTCTTTGCATTGAATCTGAGCTGCCATACATCTGACCATTCCTCCAACCTTGTCAAGTCCCTTCTCATTCTTTCCACTCCATCTTGTGTATCAACCCTGTTGCAGATCTTTGTGTCGTCAGCGAAGAGACATACTTTTCCTTCCAGTTCCTCTGCAATGTCACTTATAAAGACATTAAAAAGGACTGGTCCCAGTACTGAACCCTGCGGTACCCGCTAGTTACCCTCCTTTCTTCACTGTGTACTCCATTTACTACTACCCTTGTGTCCTGTTGTCTAGCCAATTTTTATCCAGGCTACCACCTTGGGGCCCACTCCAAGGCTGGCTAACTTGTGTATTAATCTTTTGTGTGGGACTGTATCAAATGCCTTGCTAAAATCTAGGTAGGCCATGTCCACAGTCCCTCCCTGGTCTACTACTTTGGTCACCCAGTCAAAGAAATCTATTAGATTTGTCTGACATGACCTTCCCATCATGAATCCATGCTGCCTTCAGTCCTGTGCCCCATTGGCCTCTAGGTACTCAACAATTCTTTCCTTTAGAAGTGGTTCCATCATTTTCCCCTACCACTGAGGTCAAACTAACTGGTCTGTAATTTCCTGCCTCTGTCCTGCTCCCACGTTTGTGAAGAGGAATCACATCTGCCCTCCTCCAGTCCTCAGGTACCACCCCATCCTCCCATGATTTGTTAAAGAGAGTAGTCAGTGGTGTCAATAGTTCTACCTCATTTCTTTTAGAATTCTTGGGTGAATCCCATCAGGCCCCATTGCTTTGTCCACCTTCAATTTTATTAGTTCTTTTCAGAACCCTTTCTTCTGTAAATGGACTGGTATTGACCCCGTCTTCAGAGTGTTTCTCTTGTTTGGTTTAGGTACCTTCCCTCCTCTTCTTTAGGAATACTGAGCAGAAATATTTGTTCAGTATTCCTGCTTTTCACTGTCCCTCTACCCACATTCCTCCCTTTATTAAGCCTCAGTATCCCTCCTTTCGCCTTTCTTCACTCCCTAATGTACCTATACAAGGTCTTATCCCCCTTCTTAACAGAATTGGCTATCCTTTCCTCGGTTTGGGCCTTTGCTATTCTGACTGCCTTCCCAGCCTCTTTCTGCTTTAACTGATAAAGTTCTCTGTCCAGCTCTTTCTGTGTTTCCTTATATTTCCTGAATGTTATCCTTTTCTCCTTAATCTTCCCTGCCACCTCTTTTGAGAACCATAGCATTTTTTTCCTTCGTTGTGTTTTATTGATTTGCTTTACACAAAGGCTTGTTGCCTCTGTGATGGCTGTTTTGATTACTTCCCATTGTTTCTCCACCCCTCCTTCTTGCCTGTTTGCTAGTGCTTTTCTAAGGCACTCTCTCATTTTTCTCAAGTCAGCCATCCTAAAGTCCAATACTCTTGCTTTTGTATGGCTTGATTGTATGGCTGTGTTTATCGTGAACCACACTGTTTGGTGGTCGCTTGTTCTCAGATGGCTACCCACCTCTAAATCTGAGATTCTTTCTCCATCCTCATTTGAGAGTACCAGGTCTAAGATTTCTCCCTCCCAAGTGGATTCCAATGCTAGCTGTCTGAGGCATGCCCCCTGTAGGGCATCAAGAATGACGCTGCTCTTGGATGTGCCTGCAGCTAAGGTGCTCCAGTTAACATCTGGTATATTCATGTCCCCCATCAACAATATCTCCACTTTTTATGCCATTCTAAGGAAGCCTTCTATCATTTCCTTATCCATTCCCTCCCCCGAGATGGGGGTCTGTATACAACCCCCGTGTGGATTGTGGTGACATTTCCTGTCTCCAGGGTGACCCAGAGTGCCTCATCTGCTCCCTGTTTACTCTTTCATTCTGTTGCTTTGATCCCTTCCTTTACATAGAGAGCTACTCCTCCTCCTCCTCTTTTACCCTCCCTGTCACTCCTGTAGATTGTGTATCCTGGTATGTTGACATCCCAGTCATGGTTCTCTGTGTACCATGTTTCTGTGACTGCCACAATATCCAGGCAACCCTCTTCCATCAAGGCCACTAGTTCAGGGAGCTTGTTACACAGACTATGGGCATTGGTACTCATCACCCTCCACTGTTTGATAGCCTTACCCCTTTTAGCCCCATTTCTGTCCTTACTGCCTTTGCCTTTTTTACATTTACCTCTATCCTGCTCACTAATAACTTCTTTATCTTGGTATTTACCTCACTAATTACCGTGTTTTGTGGGGGGAGCCTGGGATTTCCCTGCTCCCTTTCAGTGCTTCCCCCCTTGGCTAGTTTAAATGCTTGCCAATGAAGCATTGAAACATCTCACTTAGGATCCTAGATCCCCCCCGGACAGATGCAAACCATCGCACCAGTATAGGTCTGCATCCCTCCAGGTGGCTCCCAGTCCCAATGAAGCCAAAACCCTGAGCTCCACACCAGTTTTAAACCACTCACTGAATTCCCTGGTGAGGAGTGCCCTAGCATCACCCTTGCCATAGACAGGCAGCACCGCCGAGAAGGTTACCGTATGCACTACTTGTCTAAGGCCACTCCCCAACTCTACAAACACCTCTTGCACTGCTCTGATCCCATTCCTAGCCAGGTCATTTGTCTCTAGGTGGACAATGACATTCAGCTCCCTCCCTCGTGCAGCTCCTCCCATGATCCTGAGGATTTGCTTCCTGTCCCTCCAAGCCGTGGTGCCAGGAAGGCACCTTACCTCCCTCTCCCCTTCCTCCCCCATTTCTACCCCCTAATGATTGATTCCCCCACCAGGAGTTGTTTCCTTCCCCTGTGGGGTCCCATGCCACCCTCCTGTGGGTCTCATTATGAAGGTTCCCAACATCCTCCTTGGTCTCCACTGCAGGTGCCTTCATAGAGGAACCACTATCCACCAGAAGAGTGAATGAATTGTGGAGAGGTACAGCTGGAGGGATGCAACTCTGTTTCACCACCCTCTCCCTCCCTGAGCCCACCCTGGTACAGCCTCTCCTCTTTCTTTGCAACCTCTGAGGTAGTGGCATTGGCCCTGGTGGTCCCTCGGTGGGGGAGGAGGTTTCACGAATCCTAGCCAGATCAGCCCAGAAATGGGCAACCTCCTCTCTCAGACCAGAGAGGTGCCTGCAAATAGGGCAGCATTGCAGCATCCAGAATGTCTCCTGGAACACTGCCGCCCCACAGCCATTGCACTGCACCACTCCTATCATGTCTTATTTTGTGTCCCCTCTCCTGTTTCTCTGTATGCTTACTCTCTCCTCTCCTTACAACTCTCACCCTTCCTGTTCTGGGACAGCAACTTCCTTTCTTCTTTAGTAGCCTCCTTCTTCCTTGCTCAATGTCAGACCACCAGCAGCTAGGGGGGGAGTGAGCTATTTTTTTCCTTTTGTGTTGACAAAAAAACAATGTTTCTCTATGATCCTTCCCTTCCTACTGCCAAACAGGAAGTTCCTGTTGACAGTCAGATCCAGTGACTATAAAAGTAGAACTGGCTTAGGGTGGGATGGAGGGCAATTAGTAAGAAAAAAGGCTAGCAACAGGAAGTTGTAATTTGAGTCACCTGCATTTTTAGTGTCTAAGCCACACCCCCAATTAAGCTCTCTCTCCTCCTACTGGTTAAGCAAAGTCAGCTGATACAATACCCTTCCCAGCACAGAACACACACTGACTTTCTTTCTTTTCTTTTTTTAACCCTAAACAAGACCCCTTCTACTTCTAATAAAGTATCTGTCTACTTAATCTCAACAGACGCTGACTCCTGCTGAGATATAAATTTCAAATTAATAAGAAAATGTAGCTTTTTTACTTAGCTACTTTCTGCTCTGCAAGCAAGGCTAGCAACAGGAAGTTGTAATTTGAGTCACCTGCTTTTATAGTGTCTAAGCCACACCCCCAATTAAGCTCTCTTTCTCCTCCTACTGGTTTAGCAAAGTCAGCTGATACAATACCCTTCCCAGCACAGAACACACACACTGACTTTCTTTCTTTTCTTTTTTAACCCTAAATAAGACCCCCTTCTACTTCTAATATAGTATCTGTCTACTTAATCTCAACAGACACTGACTCCTGCTGAGATATGTTTTAAATTAATAAGAAAATGTAGCTTTTTTTAGTTAACTGCTTTCTGCTCTACAAGAAAGGCTAGCAACAGGTTTTGATTTTGTCTGTGGTGCTGCAAGGCCATTGTGTGGCATGCTGCTCTGCAACTTGGCTCATTAAAAGAGCTTAGGTCAAGGAACATGCCACTTTTTGTTTGGTGAAAAAATATTAATCCATTCAAAAGTTATTAAACTTTTAAATTTTCATTATAAGTCTATGGGAAAATTTATATGGTTATTTTGTCAAAGAAAAATTGGGTTTTGGCCATCTACTCCCTCCTCACGATCAAAGAATTTGCAGGCTCAAGATCAAAGAATCTTTGATCAAGAGGAATTCTTTGATTGTGATGGCCGCTATCTTGTTTACATTTTGCGGTTAGAAAAAAACAAATATCTCAGCTCAGGGGTGACTTCATAAGTAAAACTATGATGGGTTTTGCTCAGGGGTCTTCCCTCTATCAAGCCATGCCTATGGTTTCTTGCAATTCTGTCAAAAATAGAGTTTCAAAGTTTTAAATTCTTTGACTATGGCTCGCTAAAAGATCTTTGATCATTTGCCTGCAAATTCTTTGATTGCTAGATTCTTTGATCACGATCTTTGATAGTGAAGGAGGGATTAGATGGCCAGATTTAAAAATAAATTTTCTCAGCCCGAGGTGACTTATTACGTCAAACTAGGATGGGTTTTGCTAAGGGGGCTTCATTCTATCGAATCATGCCTGTGGTTTCATGTATTTGTCTGAAAAAATTGATTTTTAAAATTTTTTAATTCTTTGATCATGAGCCTGCAAATTCTTTGGTCACGAACCTGCAAATTCTTTGATCGTGAGATTCTTTGATCTTGATCTTTGTTCATGAGGG
Source organism: Neoceratodus forsteri (assembly GCA_016271365.2). Lineage (NCBI taxonomy): Eukaryota > Metazoa > Chordata > Ceratodontiformes > Ceratodontidae > Neoceratodus > Neoceratodus forsteri. The sequence goes on from JADMNL010000026.1 coordinate 267,351,970, forward strand.
AGGGACTAGGTGGCCAGATTTGGAGGGACCAGATAGCCCAATTTTAACAACTTTTAAAATTATGTATCTCGGAAATGGTTTGGTCTTTTAACTTGAAATTTAGAAGGTTTTGAGGGGATGTCTTGTAGATGTTAATTATGGTGTTTAGGTGTTGGAAAAAACATTTGTTTTGGAGATATTGCATGGCACAGTTTACATTTTGCAGAGAGCATTTTGCATTGTGGTACTGGCTTGAAATTTATAGGGTAGTTAGCCTTACTGCCATGGACATGCTTTTCAGTGTTTAGGTCTATAAAATATAAATAGGTGTGAATTTATGCCACTCTGATGAATGAAAATCTCAAACTTTAAAATGTAATATCTGGGAAACGGTTTGGTCTTTTGACTTGAAATTTGGAGGGTATTGAGGGCATGTCCTGTACATGTGAATTTTTGTATGTAGGTGTTGGAAAATTAATTTGCTGCAGAGATATTGCATGACACACTTTACGTTTTGCGTATAGTGTTTTGCATTGTGGTACTGGCTTCACATTTATAGGGTAGCTAGCCTTACTGCCATGCAGGTAATTTTCAGTGGTTAGGTGTCTAAAATGTAAACAGAATCAGAATTGTGGCACTCCATTGAATGAAACTTTGTTTTGTTTCAAGCTGGTTTGAGCCCCAAGCTCCCACCCATATGTGCTTCCACCAATATATATGATATTCAGTACTTGTACTGTTATGTTAGACAGAAATTTCAAGTTGGTGGGAGGGCAGTGGCCCAATGGGCCCCATGCTCCCACCAACTTGCGCGACTTTGTACTTTTCTATGCTTTCACAAAAAGTTAGAAAATTCCCTGCAAAAAACTGCATTAATGCATCTTTAGGGTTAAAACACAAAAAGTCAGGAAATGAGATCTTTAGGGTTGCCCTCCTCATACCTCATCTCCTGAGATTGACAGATGCTGAGGTGAATATTGTTGTGAGGCCTAAATGTCACCCCATTCTTCTTTACTGTGGCTTGTGAATATGATTACACATGGAATGGGTGAGATTTAGGCCTCACAACCCCCAATGACACACCCGGCATCTGTCAATCTCGGGAGGATAGGGGTACACGAGGAGAGGGGAGGCAACCCTAAAGGTCTCATTTCCTGGCTTTTTGTGTTTTAACCCTTAATGATGCATTAAAGCAGTTTTTGTTGCATAGAATATATATATACAGTATATATATATATATGTGTGTGTGCGTACATAGCACAAATTTATAAACAAGCAAGATTTCCCTGAAGACAGGAATAGGCTACTCTATGTTTATTAAGCTCTCTGTGATTTCCATGCATCTAGCACTTCCCCTTCCCTCCTTGGTCCCCTAATAACATTATTCCTGGTGTCTACTGTCTCCCACTATCTGTCTTGCTTCCTATAACCCTTGTATCCTGTGGTGCACCAACACCCACTGCACCCTAAACTTTTACCCCGTCCCAGAATACCACTGGGACACATTTTCTACTGACTTCCACAGCTGGTGTTGTCTGCTGCATGGAAGTCCTGTATCACTATACAAGCAACTACAAGTATCCACTGCTTGCTAGAACTCTAGTTGAACCAATGCCCTTTGTGCATGCACAACTATTATAATGACTATGTGTGTGTTTGTGTGTGTGTTTTTTTGTGTCTTTGTGCACACATGCATATGTGACTGTCTGAGTGCACACATGTGGCTGCATGAGGGTGTACTGTATGTCCAGAGTCAACAACAGCTGCTTGTACATTATCATGCCTTTTAAGGGTTTTTGTATTTTTCTGTTATTGTGATGTAGGTCTGGAATTTTAATATCACAATACTATAACAAAAAAATTCAAACCCAACCTATATTTTAATTTTATATCTTTTATCAGGTTAATGCACTGGCAGCCATTTTGGTTCTGACTAGAGTTTGTTTATAATTGTATTCATATATTATATGTCTGGTTATGCATTGTTACATGGATTTTGTTTGGCTTGTTAGTTGGAGGCCATTTCAACTGAATCAATGCTTAATTGCTTGTCCTACTGTTTTAGATAAACATACAGTCAAACTCACTAAAGATGGATACCCTTAAGCCAGACAAATGGTTAATACAAACAAAATCTAAAAGCCAGGAGCCATTCCCACAGAGGCCATGTTCAGAAATGCTGAATACAATGAACTATAGGCTCCATCTACAATGGACAGTTTGTCTGCCATTTGTCCAATGATTGATGCAATATTAGGTGATATTTGCCTTCCTTGTCCTACTTTTCTTTGCAGCAGTACACGAGAGGGGGTCCTAGCAGTGCTGTTACTCTGTTTAAACTGGTGTTAATGGCCCTCCTTACTCAGCAGACCTTTTTTGTGTTTGGTTTTATCCTCCATCAGCCTCTCAGCCTTCAGTTCTGCCCTCATTGCTGATTCTCATTTTGTGAACACTCAATCCACCCAGTGACTCATCCCCAGTGCCCATTCAGGCAATATGCTTTGCTCACCAACTCATTGACTCACCAACTGACTCCTGCTGACTCCTGCTCTCAACTCTGATTCAGGCATCATCAGATTCGGCAGGACTGATGGTACAGTGGCTGTCTCAGTGTTAATGATTCCACAGTGATCCAACAGTTTCCAGTCCTGTTCCCTGGCATCAGTAGGGTAACAAAGAGCAATGGACAGACTCTAATGCTGTGTACAAGAGAGCTGCTGTGAGAGAGAGAGCAGATACAATACATTGTATTGTTTCCTGTCAGCAGTACTATACAATAGGTGCAAAAAGGTATTTTTAGAATATTACTGCACTGCAATCCTTTAATAGTAGCATGACTGGAGCATCAGAGATCAGTCAACCAAGCAACCACATTATATCAGACACCTCCTATATGAGACAAAAACAGTATGCATGGAAGAGCCCATTATAAACTGGTTTGACTGTAACAACTGCAAGTATTTCATAAATGGCACTGAAAACCTGATTTTCCTATTGATTTAAAAATATATGCATTGCACTTTTATTTGATTCTAAGCTGGTCACTTTGTCAACTGATTTCCTGATGCCCAACTAGGGATGTCATGGGATAAAATGTTGACGGTATAGGTGTCATATGTAATCCACAGGCACCTCAGTACTGCAGCATTACAGAAGTTATTTTTATATCTAAAAATTCTCCTTAGAGGGTTGAAAAAAGACAAGGAAGCTTTTATTTATTTTACATGGTAACAGCAACACTGGGGGATTAGGCTCCCCTAGTGTCAGCGTTATGTTTGTGGGGGGAGCTGGGGTAGAGGGTGTTGAGAGAAAGGGAAGGAGACTCAGGCAGGCAAGACATTTACAGGGGCAGCAGCAACATTCATGTGACTGCACATTGGGAGTAGCTCGGTAAGCCTTTGTGGACCATGGGGGTTTCACTTACTAGGTGGTGACATTGGATAATTGGGCCCCCCCAGTGTCATTGTTATGTTTGTCTGGGAGGTGGGGTGGTGGGTGCCGAGAGGGAGGGTCAGGTTGGTGGGACAGTTACTAGGGGTGGCAGCAACAAGATACATTGATGGACTGTTTTTTTTTTTTACAGGATTAAGAAAAGAAAAAATGACGAGGGAGCTTTTATTTATTTAATATGGCAACAGTGACACTGGAGAATTGGGCACTCCCAGTCTCAGAGTTATGTTTGTGGAGGGGGGATTGCTAAGAGGGAGGACTGGTTTAGCAGGACAGTTATAGTGCCGGCAGCAACAACAGACATGTGACCACACAATGGAAGTGGTGCAGTACACCCCTGTGGCTTTTTTAATGAGGTGGCAACACTGAGGGATTGGGTACTGTACCTCCAGTGTCAGTGTTATGTTTCTGGGAGGTGGGGTTGGGTGGTGGGTGCAGAGAGAGAGGATCAAATGGTGGGGGCAGTTACAGGGGGTTCCAACAACAGACATCGATAGATAATTTTCCTTGTTACAGGTGGCATCTGTAACAGTGCGGGACTGTTCTGGGATGTTTTACATTCCTCTGCAGGCTGATCCTGACAGATCAGCAGACCACTCAGCTTGCTGGGTGGTGTATATATGGGGGAAGACCACCCATGAATGGGTTGGCTTTTTCTTTTCAAATACAGAGTCTCTACACTCAGCAAGCCAAAACTCTGCCATGGTCAGCCTGGTTGATGATTGGTGTGGCACTGACTCACCCCTTGAAGACTGACTGCATTGGATGGATAGTGTCACACTCCTCAAAAGGCACTATCAAAGCAAGATGTTTGCAGCTCACACACTTACATGGCAAACATAAAAAACTGTGAAATTATTGTAATGGCATTCAAAATCATCAGCTGCTGTATGTTAAAAGCTCTGTGGTGGGAATAATAATCACATTATAATAACTTTATTCTCATCAGTCCAAGAGCATAAACCAAAAGGGAACACAGCTGGGAGATTCAAGGACTACTGCATCAACTGCTGACTCCTCAGCTGCACTTTTTTTATTTACAGCCATTTGTAATGATTTTGTACAGCTTACATAGATACATAGATACATAGATACATAGACAGTGTCGGCAGATAAGGGCCTATGGCCCACCTAGTCTGCCCATTTGAGCTTGTAAGTTCAGTTTGTTTTCCTAGAAGTCTATTTCCCCTTACCCCTGACCTCTAGAATTCCTTTATGTCTATCCCATGCATTCTTAAATCCCGTGATTGTTTCAGCCCCCACCACTTCTTCTGGCAGGGTGTTCCACTTGTCCACCACCCGTTCAGTGAAGAAATTCTTTCTCATGTTTCCTCTGAATCGTCCTCCCTCCAACTTCATCCCATGCCCTCTAGTCCTGAAACATCTTTTTTGCTTAAAAATAGTGTTTTCCTGCACCCTGTTCCTCCCTGTGAGATACTTGTATGTCTCTATCATATCCCCTCTCTCCCTCCTTCCTCCAGGGAGTACATGTTCAGTTCCTTCAACCTGTCTTCATAGGATTTGTGATGCAACCCATGCACCATCTTTGTTACCCTCCTCTGAACCTTCTCTACCCTGTATGTCCTTACGTAGGTATGGTCTCCAGAACTGTCCCTTATTACTCAGGTGGGGCCTCACTAGTGTCTTGTATAGCGGAATTATGACCTCCCTTTCCTGCTGGTGATGCCTGCCTATACATCCCAGCATCCTATTTGGTTTTACCTGATGCCTTGTCACACTGTTTCCCTACCTTGAGGTCATCAGAGATGACAACCCCAAGATCCCTTTCCTGCTTGGTGCATGCTATATCCTCACCCCCAACTGATATATTGTGCCAGGGTTTTGTGCCCTATATGCATTATCTTGCACTTCTTTGCATTGAATTTCAACTGCCAAACCCTTGACCATTCTTCAAGTTTCTGCAGGTCCCTTCTCATTCTGTCTACACCCTCTGGTGTGTCTACTCTGATTACAGAGCTTTGTGTCATCAGCGAACAGTGAAATTCTGCCTTCTATATCGTGTGCAATGTCACTGATGAAGATGTTGAATAGGACCGGTCCCAGCACTGATCCCTGTGGTACCCACTGGTCACTCTTCCCTCTGTGGAGTGACAGCCATTTACCACCACCCTCTGTGTCCTGCCACCCAGCCAGTTACCCACCCACCACACTACTGTCCTGCCCACACCCATATTCCCCAGTTTGTGTAATAGTCTTCTATGTGGCACAGTGTCAAAGGCCTTGCTGAGGTCCAGATGGGCCATGTCCACTGCCCTCCCTGATCCACCTCCCTAGTCACCCAGTCAAAATTCAATGAGGTTGGTCTGACATGACCCCCCTGGTGAAACCATGCTGCCTTGGGTCCTGTAGTCCATTGACAACCAGATGTTCCACCAATCTCTCCTTCAGTAGTGCTTCCATGATCTTTCCACTACCGAGGTGAGGCTGACTGGTCTGTAGTTCCCTGCTTCCTCTTTGTTCCCACTTTTGTATAAGGGACTACATCTGCTGTCCTCCAGTCTTTGGGTACCTCCTGTTTCAGTGATTGGCTGAACAGGATAGCCAGAGGTTCAGCCACCACCTCTCTTAGTTCTTTAAGGACCCTGGGGTGCACCCCATCTAGCCCTATTGCTTTGTCAACTCTTATTACTTCCAGTTCCTTCAGGACCCTTTCTCGTGTAAAGGGACTTGTGTCCATTTCTGCACCATTCTCACCCCTTGTACTCCCTTCAGACCCATTACCCCCCTCTTCCTTAGTAAAGACTGAGCAGAAATACCTGTTCAATATGTCAGCTTACTGTTGTCATCCTCCACGCTGCTCCCATCCTCCCCTTCAGTCTAACTATCCCTCCCTTTGTCCTTCTTTTTTCACTTATGTACCTGTAAAAGGTTTTGTCCCTTAACCACTGATTTTGCAATGTGTTCTTCTGTCTGAGCTTTGGCTTCCTTACTGACTTCCTGCCTCCCTTTGTTTCTCCTGGTACTTCTCCCTATCCCCTTCTGCCTGTGTCTTTTGTATTGCCTGAATGCAGTCTTTTTGCTTTCTTACTTTCTTTACTACCTCTTTGGAAAACCATAATGGTCTCCTCTTTCTTTTCCTCTTGCTAACCTGCTTAATGCATAATTCTGTTGTTCTTATAATCCCCATTTTAAATACTGCCCACTGTTCCTCAATCCTGATTCCTGTCCCATTCCCCTTAATGCCCTCTTTCAAGCATCTCCCCATTTTCCCAAAGTCTGCCCCCTAAAATCCAGGATACGTGTTTTTGTGTGGTTTGGTTCTGCTCTTTCTGTGATTTCAAACCACAATGACTGGTGGTCACTGTTACCCAGGTGCTCCCCCTGTTACCCCCATCACACTGTCCCTGTTTGTGAGCACAAGGTCCAGTATTGCCTTCTGCCGAGTTGGTTCCATGACCAGTTGCTTGAGGAAGGCACCCTGAAGGGAGTCCAGGATAAATCTGCTCCTAGTTGATGCTGCTGCTGGGATGCTCCTTGCTTACTGTGTGCACATAATGACTGTACTTCCTCAAATGTACTGTGGCCTTGCCAGTCCTGTGCAATATTGTAATATGACTGTGGGCTCTATGATGCTGGTTCAACAACTTCGTTGTTGACTGACATTACAGAGACTGTTCTATGTCAACCGCAATCATGGTCAGCATAGAACTGTTCACTTCAGACTTCATTTTCTTCAGGGGGCTTCACCCCTCAAAAAAAAACCCATACGGGGGGCTCTGCCCCTGCACCTCTGTAATTGAACTAATGAACTCTGAGTCTGAGTTAATTTGGGGAGGGGTGCAAGAGTCCCAGAAAGCAGTGTCAGGTCCCACAGTAACAGTACAGCGATGTGTTGATGCTGTCGCTGTACTGTTGTTCACAGTGCAGGTGTCGCTGAGCGATCGGCATACCATGACTGTGCCTTCTCTCCTCCTGCTACGTACTTCACTATCCAGTAAAACCAGGAATGAGCTCCAGCTCAACGTGCCTCTTATCAGTTTTTAATAAATAACCTCTAACTGCACATCTGTCAGTTATTGAAATGGACCTCCATCAGATTTACTTGCTAAAAGTAACCCAGTTTTATGGAACTGATTCATGTCTACTGATGTGCTTAAACCAGATTCAGCTTCCATACAGTAGTTCTAGTTCTCTGTATTACATGCACATGACTCGGCTACTGACACCCAGCAGTCAGTCCTATCCCTACTAGAGTTCTAACCTTGGTAGCATATAAACAGAACTCCCCTTTACTCTCACAGTCCCAATCACTTCTGTCACTGAACAGTGTCAGTCACTCTTCTTCTGCCTCTTGCCAATAAAATAGTCAACCAATATCTCTAGCATTTTGACCCAGGGACTTGCAGAAGATTTGTACAAATGCAGCAAGGTACCAGTTTGGGATTTTGTCATCACTATGGGCAAGCTTGAAAGACTTTAAAGGGAAAATCATGCTGATGTCTTCAATGACTGTGGGTACCACCAGAACATTACTCACATAGTTTATTTCTAGGCAGACTAAAGTAGGTGAACCATGCAGTCCTTATCTACTGACAAGGTCTACATTTATATATATTTCTGCAATGCCAAATGTGCTTTCCCCACAGAGGCACAGGAAGCATGGCCAAAGTAGTTTTGGCCAGGGTGCACAGTGCTTCTGTAGGCCACGACTCTAGGAGTGTGATAAGAAGAGAGGCCTTGAACTGTACAACCGCACACAGGGAGTGGATCCTGGTGAGATGAACCATTTAAAGAACCTTAGACATAGGAGCCACTGCTGAGATTACTGACCACTCCATCCTCTCTACTGGACATGGTGGCAGAGATGGCTAAAAAGGGTAGTTGCATTTCATTTATAAAGCTATAATGTCACTCTACTGAATGGATTTTCACTAAATATGCAGTTGATTTATTTTACTTTCAGTTTAAGCTACGCTTTGGCTGCATTAGTTATGAATCAATGCCACTGCCCGGTGCCTCCTATGGCTCCCCTGCACTCATTTTAAAATAGGCCAGAAGGATGGGTGATGAAACGCACACCACTGCTCTCAAAGGTGCCACAGTTAAAAATCATTCACAGAGCAAAACAAGAAAAAAATAGTCCCATACTGATAAGTATATTTAAAACACAGACTAATGCTGTGCTAACACCCCTACATATCGCCACATGCCATGATGAGGTTACCTGTGTGTGGCAATATGTAAGGGTGTTAGCACAGCGTCATTCTGGGCTCTAAATAAATGTATTGGTACTGGACTATCTGGTATGTGCACATGTTTTTTCTTAAATTAGGCCAGGAATACTGTCCAGCAGAAACAGCTTAAGTTTTTATAACACTGGCACTTCTGTCACAGCAGATGCTGGCAGTGTTGTGGTAATTCTGGCTCTGCTGTCTGAGCAGATTCACATCTACAAGAACACTTTCCTTTACCTCAGACACTATTGTCTTAGCAGATGCTGGGACTGACACTCAATCTCTCAAGGGGGGATTGGTTGCCCATGGCCCCCCATACTATGTGGCAGCTAGCAATTAGGCCAATTGCATCATCAGGATGGCTCAATCAGTCATGGAACTATGGAAGTGATTGGATGGGTCAGCCTGGGACCACTCCTGCAGGGATTGGTGTCCTGTGCCCCTATAAAAAGCTGGACCAGAGAGGTTCTCAAACATTACTGTCCTAGCAGACACTGGGACTAACATTCTGGTCTCTCACTGGGGGTGTTGTCCAAGGTCCCCCATTCAATGGGGTGGCTGGCATTTAGGCCAACTGCGTCATCAAGTTGGCCTAGCCAATCATGGAACTATGGAAGTGCTTGGATGGGCCAGCCTGGGGCCACTACCACTTGAAGCATTCTGTGCCCTTACAAATTGTTTGCCCAGAGAGCTTTTCATTCTCTTTGGGCAGCTCTGCAGAAGGAATTTCCCACTCCCCATCCCATTAGTAAGGCCATAGTTTGCAGACTGTCACTTATTTGTCACAACTGATGCTTATGATTTAACAGATGATGGTTATGAATACATGACACAGAAGGGGGTAAATTCATGTAAGACTCACTTGACAACTTGGGGTCAGCCAGAGATGGATTATGGCCCAGCCAGATGCATGACCTCAGGTGGGTACACATTCCAGAAAAGGGAGTTGTCACATGATTTGGGAATGCAGGGCAGACAGGACCAGTACTTGAAGAGTTCAGCCCTGAGTGGGCATGCTTCTTGACAAAGGTTCTGGGATTTCCAAAGATCTGGAGGGAGGCACACTGTCCAGTAGAAAGATAAGGCCCTGGGTGCGTCTGTCGAGCCTGATGGGCCAGAGTTCCTCCAATGATAGCTACAGGTAAAGCCAATGGTATACACAGTAATTTGCTGCATCAGAGATCCTCATTATAAATTAGTATTTTTATTATTGTATGCATATACTTTGATGATGGATTATTGGTATCATGTACTGATAACATTTTGAGTAAAAATTACAGTTATTTTATACCCAAAGACATAGTATGTGGTGTCTATTATTTGATTTGGGGGATCTGCTTTGGCAAATGTCCCTTTATCAGAAGTACTAGTGTCCCAGCCAATGCTGATGGAGTTGTTTGCTGCAAATATTACTGTCCAGTAGATCTGCATGCTTGAGGGCACTCTTTCTTACCTTGGACTCTATTGTTGCAGCACATACTGGGACATTTCCCTTTACCACAGGCACTATTTGCCTAGCAAGTACTGGCAGCATAGTGTTACTGTAAGAATTACTGTCACAGCAGATCTGCATCTAGTAACATGCTTCTCTTCCCTTTCAGAAATATAAGTGTGCTGAGTACATGCAGAATGCAAGCCACATGCTTAATTGAGCAATGTTTGCATGTGGTTCGCATACATAAAGTGAACCTATGCAAAACAGGTCTAAAAAGCAAATCAGGTTTGCATGCTGAAAGCTCAACATGTGTGCAGCAGATAAACTGGTGGGAACATCATTTAAAAATCACAACAGGTTTACATGCTGCATGCTTGCCATTTGTGCAGCAACTAAGCTGGTGCAAATCTCATCTAAAACAACACATCAGTTTCTATTTCTTATACTACTGCTAGCAATTAGAGCCATTAAAATACATTGTTTCATTGATTTTCCATTCAAATTAGGTCAACTCATTAATTCTGATCCATTTGCAAGTTATTTAATTGCTTTTGATTTTTGTCATTAAATTTCCATTAATTTGTAAAGTATTGTCTGCTTAATGCATTAAATGCCTAATATATAGTCAGCCAACAACCCCCATCCCAGATGTGCGAACAGGAGCCTCTGTTTTGTGAAGCCTGACCTTTCTGTTTTGGGCCATGCAGATCCCCATATGCATATTTAGTGCTACAAATGTGTTTTTCCATAACTGATTTGGCTTACTTACTTTCCATTTTTCATTCTGTATGGAGCACACACTATTGCCATGCTCAACACTCTTTGTGATGAGTAGGGTCTTGGAAGTATGCATCACACCTCACATTTTGTCACTGAAATGAAGGACATGGACACTCAGTATGAAGGACAGTGAGGACACTAACCCTCACAATGATCAGGACACATCCTGAAACATAGAGTTACAGTACCTCAGAACACAGCTGAAACCACTGTATTTATTTGTACCAATATTAGTATCTGAGAATGAATTTCTACCATAATGCAGGGGTGCCACCCCTTCCCACATTTGTGCCTAGGTTGCTCACATGGTGTGGCAATTTTTTGCACAATAAGTGCCTCCCTGGCCTGTGTGCACTCATTCTGCATGTGCACTCTTGACTCGACTGTGTCTATATTGTGTTGTCCACTCTCTCCATCTATTAGTGGTGGCACCATCACATGTGAGGTAGAGGAGTTCCAGCCAAGCAAAAGCACATGAGTCATGTGAGTGCGACACTGTCTTCCCACCACAGAGTAGACAGGATGCACATGACAGCTTGGAGGAGCCGGTGAGCACTGATCTCTAAATAGCAGTGTTGTAGTGGCATATTTTTGTTGCTCTACTCTTAGTGAGTCTTCATCTCCACTGGCGGCTGAAAGGGCAGATGGTGAGCTAGAAGCTAATTCAGCTAGGCTACCAACTTACTCAACTTGGCTCATCTCACAAAAATAAAAATAGCATAGGCCCCCCATGGCAGAAAGCTAGGCCTAGCAGCAGCAGTGACAGTGGTGTGGACAGCCTTAATAGGCCTTGATTATTGTAGTGTGGCAGCAGCTATGGCAGCAGCAAAGCAACACACAAGCAATACAGGTTGGGTGGGTTCAGTTGGTGAGGTGACTTGGTCGTGGACCATGTTGGGGACCTGGGATGGTTGGGCCTAGCATCCAGCTTCTGGCAGAAGGACAGAGAAGGAATGAACTGTAAACTGGCCAAGCTACAGGTTCTGGTCAGATAGATGGGTAAGTAAAGTAAATCATTTTTTTTTTATGGGGGATTGGGGAAGGAGGAAGAACTGAAATATTAATGTGTTTTTCATGTGTCTATGCCTTACAGTAGCTTCACAACACATATTAGATGGGTATTAAAAGGAATGCAGTTGGGGAGGCAAATCAGGACAAAGTATTTTTTGGGGGAGGTCAGAACTTCAGTCAGGGAAAAAAATTGATTGGTAACTGAGTGGGGTTAGCCCAAATCTGATGGACTGCTCTAGGATATAGACAGATGAATTTTATACATTTGAATTTATTACTGATTTGCATATAAGTTTTCAGTTGCAACAAATACATTTTACCTTTTATATACATTCCTGACATTCTAGAGCTTGCCAACAAGGGGCTAACTATCAGCTGACCTCCACTGGTTCTTTGCTCCCCACATTAAAATGTAAAATGGTGCCCTGCCATAAAGTTTAAATTTACAAGACATCTTCATTGTGAGCAGCATGTTTCCCATAAGTGATGGATAAGGAGCAGAGCAGTTTTCATGGGTAAAATGAGGGCTGTCCCTTGCATTCAGGGACAGTTGAGTGGTATGGTATGCACGTACTATTGGAGCCTAACTATAGTCAGGATTATGCCCCCTTACATGAAGCTGACCTCCACATCCCCACTCTCAAGCAAATTATGACATGGGCAAGGGAGACTGCAGGGACATGCACTGCTGAAATGAATGGGGGTATTTTTTATTGTTATTTTATACATTATTGATGGAGAGTTGCAGATTAATGAAGGCCACTGGTCAACTAACAAAGGCCTTGTTGGTAGAACAATGACCTTCATTATTCTCCAACTTACCATCATAATGTATAAAATAATAATTAAAAAAATAACTTTAATTATTTCAAGGGGGTGCACACAGGCCAGAGAGACACTTATTATGCAAAAAATTGCCCCAGCATTCTGACCCATGGATATCATGTCTTAAAGATTCCTGCCTCTGGCTCCCTAGGAAACAGGTAAGAGACTCTTAACTTATGTTTATACTTGGTGGATTGTCTGTAGCAGCATGGTCACATTTGCACTGGTCATGTGGGTAGGTATCGAGTTACTGCTATTTTTGTGTTTGCCCCTTAAAGTCTGTTTTCATGGAAGCATTCAAAACTATGTAGAGAAAATAGTAGGAGTACAGGCCAGACAGAAGTAATTAAATCATTTTGTGGGTAACTGCATGTACTGGGGGTGGGGAAAAAACACATGCATTTCCATTGGTATTTGCTACTGTTCAGCTGTGCAGCTGAGATGAGAGGGAACAAGAAAACTAAAAAGTGTAGCAGTGGCTACAAGCATGCTGCATGTGTGCAGAGGTATGCAGATTTGTATTGAAGTACAAGCAAGCCATATGTGTGCAGGCAGCATAGCTTAGTGGTTAAAAGCACTGAACTGCAAACCAGGAGACTTGGAACTCTGAAGACCTGGATTTGAACCTCATCAACCCAGACTTGTATATGGTATGATTCTTTGTAAACTACCCCAAAAGTTGCTCAATGGCCTTTAGTGTGGCTTGTTGGGATTCAATCTCGGGCCTCTGTGACATTTTCCTGGGTATACCGGTAGCTCTGGTGCCAGGATATGCTGAGTTTAGTGGGTAGCTCGAACTCCCACTGTCTCAGATCTTCCACTGCATCTGCAGCTGTTTCATACGCTGCTTGCCCATTCAGATATTGGACTATCAGCCTTGATGGGTATGGCGTGCGGAATTTCAATTTAAGTTGGTGCAGAATTTGAAATCAGGGGATATATTCTCATCTTTTCTGCATAGTAGCTCTAACATAATCATTGTCTTAAAAAATCCTTTGTGTCCCATAAAAACTTTTACCCTGAGACCATGCCTTATGAAGAATTGTCTCCTTTGTTGAATATTTATGGAATCTGATGATTATCAAGTGGGGTCATGCCTCCGGTCCTGAAGGCCTGGGTCCCAGAGCACAGCGCTCCCACTCGATTTCTATTTGAAAGTCCTGTTCTAGTTCTAGTGATTCCCTCAAAACTCTTTCTCTAAATCCCATCATATTCTTTCCCTTGCTGTCTTTGGGTAAACTATAAATTCTCAGGTTCTGGTACCTCTGCCATTTCTCCTCACCCTCTTGTCTCTCTCCCAGGGCTTTAGTTATAGCAACTTGCTGGGTCAGGGTGGTCTGTATTTGGGATACTCCTGCTTCCTCCTTCACATGCATCTGCTCTATTTGTGTCACTTGGGTTGGCTGCCTCTTCAGAGCACAACTGGTCATGCTCTGCATGGAAATCCTGAAAGTCCCTCTTAATCTCTTGCAGGCCAGTGATAATACAATCATTTACTACAATATCTTTGTTAGACTTTTTCTTTTTTGCTGAGGTGTTTTGATGCTAATTGCGCCGCTGATTGAGATAGCATGGAGGCCTCTGAGTCCAACTTTTCGAGCTCTGATTTTTCTTCTTCTATCAGCAATGCTGCGAATCTATTTGAAGATGCCTTAGTTTTATTTGTAGCCATTTTAAAGTATTTCTCCATAAATTTGTTATTTTCCACAGTTTGCAGGCTATTTAACTAATTTCTAGGGGGGGGGGTAAAGTCAGAGCTCCATGCCTAAGTGGCCATTAGCTTAAGAGCTGCACCAGAAGTCCCATATATGGTATGATTCTGAAGAACTCACTTAACTTTTTATGTGTACAGTTATCAGTGACCACTTGCTTTTGACATGTGTGACACATGTATGCAATCTGTTTCAATTTAACATAAAAAGCATGCTTTCCAAGCTTGCTGCACGCATGTCACATGCTTGCAATCAGTTCCAATTTAACATGTAGATCATGCTTGCAGCACACATATCACATTGGTGGTTTTATGTGTGCAACATGAAAAGATTTCAAATTGTTTCTGTAAAGGCTATCTAAGACAATCGGGTTCCAGCACACACTGCACAGTTGTTATCATCACCAAAAATGTTACTGTTCAGCAGGTGCCATTACAAAATGAGACTGAGTGACATAAGTCAACATATTATTACAAAAATACATAATTGTAAAAATGCATACAGATGCAAAATATAGTGTACTCTATCATAAAACATATATGTTCAAGTAGAATAACATCAATATTTGCATAGCTCTAACAGTATGTATACTCTGTTCCTATCGCTACAAAAATCCTTAAAATATGCAGTTATTTTATATATAAAATTTATTTGGAAAAATACTCCACAAAGAGCATGTAAACTGAATTTCTAGCTATGATAATCACATAACCTAATGAATGAAGTGTTAATTGGAAACAAATGATAAGAATTTGAATGTCATCTTAAGAGCAAAATGACATTAAGAGTGGTTGCACCGAAAGTTAGCACATTTGCAGATGCAAGTAGCTGCATGTAATTTGGACTAACCAGAAGTCCCTTAGAATGAAAGAAGTCCAAATTGTTACTCAGAACCAAACATATGCACATATTCATGAATGCTTAATCAAATTTCATAGTCAGGTGCAGAGAACTGCAGCGTTAATACTTCTTTAATGACATCATATAGAAATGGTTTGTTTTTCCTAATGTGATTGATTATATGGAAGTAACTAGCAAGCTGATTAAGTATGAAAATATCCTGAGTTGTTAATTGAAAGATTACAGGGTCAACCATTAAAGAAGAAAGCCCAGACAGAATTGGGCTAATCAAATTCCATCCTATTTTATTGTTCTATGGGCAAATCAGGAGAACATGCTCAAGTCCCCCCCCCTCCCCTTAGAACAAGAACAGGGAAACTGGTGGGTATCAAGAATGTGTGCAAACCTCACATACAACACATTACATTACTAGCAAATCTTTCTAATTTATAATACATAAAAGCAAACCTTTCAAGAGAATCCATGATATAGTCCAAGTAACACCTAAAACCAAACTAGACATCACTTGAAGTGTACCAGGGAGAAAAAGGTAATTTTGTTATCATTTCTAAATCTAAGACTTGATTCTGTAAACACATCTTAGTCTTGATACATTTCTTTTATTTCAGACAAACTGTAATTCTCTGTTTGTAACATATTTATTTAAATATGACAGGTCATAGTCTTTTGGGATTAAACATATGTTAAACAAGGAGACTTAATGTCAGACAGTTCTAGTCATCTCTCTTTTTCCAAAAGTCCTAACATGAGCAAATTATCTTTAGGAAGTCTTGTGATTCTAATCCAGTACCCCAATAATAAAACACTGACTAGAGTTTTAAAACTGTCCAACCCTAGCTTTGCTTTCAAGTATGCTTTTTGATTTTTGCTTTTCTAAGTCCCTGAACTATTTCCTACCAGCCATGAGGCTTTTGTAGGCTAGAACAGGAACCCAACCCCCATCCCCTATACTCTCTGTCTAATCCTTCTCCAATATCTTCCATTACTAAACCCCCCCATTCTCACTCACTCCTCCATATTGTTAAGTGGTCCTTCCACCAATTATCTTGAGATGCCAGCCCTGCAGCGTTATCCCTCTAACTTGTCTAACTCCCCTGTTCTTCTTCCCTCTAGGCTTGCCGCCCTTGATTGGGTTTACTCTGAGAAGTGGACATGGTGAGGATCTACCCCGGCCACCTGCTCACCTGCTCTCACTACAGAACTATAACTTTACCACTAAGGTACGGTTCCTGCCTGGATCTCAAGCCCGCACCTCCAATCTGTCAAATCCTCAGCCAAATGGAACCCCATTGGCGGTTTCCTTATACCTCTCCCTCTGCTATAAGTTGGATTAAAAAAAACCTTGAATTTCCTGCCTGAAGCACCTTTACAAATGCCTACTTACTACTCTAGGATCTTATATTGTGTGCTACCCACCCTCCAAAACCCCAGCCTCTATTAAATGCTTTCTCCCTGAAGATTCATCCCCTCCCACTTCTCCCAATTGGCTGCATCTCGCCTGATTTAACCACTGGCTGCTTAGGAGCCACTTCAGCCCTCTGCCACACAAACACTCGAGATGGTCTGCTACTTAATTGTTTGCACCCTATACCTCATAGGGAATGTTATTGGAACAACCTCAACCCCTACAGAAGGACCTCCCAACTTCCTGAAAAACATAGCACACTATACAAAGGGAACTCAGTCTGAATTCTGGTCATCTGTACTCACCAAACTACCTCCCCAGACTTAAGTACCTCCAGCAATTCCAAATATCCCAGTGGCTGCCCTATTACTGTGCAAAACCCTGGTGGCTGCAACACATGGCTACAAACACTGCAGGGCAAAATTTATTGGTAAAGGCTGAACTCACTGGGCTCATATAGTGAGGAAACTGCTACTTCTTTTCCTACTAATTTCTGGGAACGTGCACCCCAATCCAGGTCCCCCCAAGACTAAGTACCCCCCCAAAATGGGGTACATCAAAATAGTATCTCTTAACATACTCAGTTTCCTACCCAAAATGCCACAATTTCAGGCTTGGGTCAAACTGCTAAATCCAGATGTCATTGCTCTCACTGAGACCTGGCTCGCTTCGAAAGTTAGTGATGATGTTATAACCCTAGATGGCTATACTGTATACTGTCAGGAAAGACTATCCAAATATGGAGGTGGCAGCTTAGTCTACCTCAAAAGCAATCTCAGAGCCCAGTCACTACCCACATGTCTCCACACTAAGGAAGCATAAGTAACAAGTCTCAGATTTACGACTGGCAAACAAAACAAAATGGGGACTAGTATGCTAATAGACTGGCTCCTCACCACCAGTCCAGAACACATCTCCGAGGTCTCAGTCCTACCTGACACCCTAAGCGACCACTCCCCAATCATGCACACCTGGTTGAATAAAGTCTCTAGAAGTGTTCCCCAGGTCTTAAGAAACAGATCACTCAGAGCAGGTCAGTTGAATGTCTTTAGACAATATCTTAACCTTCTTGACTGGTCACTACTGGACAGGGTGCAGGATGGCAACATAGCCCTCAGCTACTTCATTGAGAAGCATGTGATATATTTGCCCCCCTTAAAAACCAAAACAATTATAAGGGCAAAAAAACCTGACTCTCTGGCTCGCTCATGGAGCTCATGCAACATAGAGAGAACTTGTGGCATAAGGCCAAAGCAACGAGTAAGCAATCTGACATCACTG
This sequence comes from Neoceratodus forsteri, assembly GCA_016271365.2. Taxonomy (NCBI): domain Eukaryota; kingdom Metazoa; phylum Chordata; order Ceratodontiformes; family Ceratodontidae; genus Neoceratodus; species Neoceratodus forsteri. The sequence continues at coordinate 267,369,904 of JADMNL010000026.1, forward strand.
CCTACAAAACAGTGAGGAACAAATGCACCAAACTCATTCAACTGGCTTAGGCCTCCTATTAATAATGACCTGCTAAAAAATAGCTGGAGCCATGATACAGAGTTTTGAGACTCTGCAAAATCTCTTACAGGAAAAGCATCTAGAGGTCACCCTGACTTAATCATTACTTTGATGGGGTCTCTTCAGGAGCCATGTGAGATTGCTAATTCTTTCAACAAGGCTTTTACCAACCTAAGTATGGTCCTACCCAGAAACTATCTATCCCCCACCTCCCCAAATACACTATCTGTCAGGGGATCACCAACAGCTGCTCCCCCTTTCTACTTTAGGCTGCTACACAAGCATGAAACTATTAAATACATAAAATGGGCACTAAGTAAGATCCGGATGGGAAGTGACCTCCTTTATATGAGGCTGTTAGCTCTCGTACTAAGTGGGATAGCAAATCCCATCATTAATGTGTTTAAAGCAAAACTGCACCCTTAATTCTTCTAAATGTTATTTGTTTCCATGTCAACAGACAACTGTTTTCATGTAGCTTTTAAGGATGTATGCAACTGCTTCTGTCAGTTTTCTCCCTTCATACTAGACCATGTTGCTGTCCTAGGATGGTCCATTTTGTGGCTGTTGAAATCTCATTGTCCCTGTGAGTTGCATTAGCATATGAGAACATGATGCGTAATCAACCTTTAAACTTCCCAGTATACCTGTCTGCATAATTAGTCTTAAAAGAAACAAGAAACAAGAAGGTGTGAAATACCACTATTACCTTCAATGAGTTTTACAAGCTATCTGAGTTGTAATGCAGTTTTTTCCCTTTAAGCTCCATTCAGTTTATGAGTTTCCAGAGAGTTGTTGCTTGATATTTGTTATTTCAGCATACACATGACATAAATGATTGCTCTGACATCATGTTCTCATATGCTAATGCAGCTCTCAGGGACAATGAGATTTCAACAACCACAAAATGGACCCTGCCAGGACAGTAACAGGGCTTACTATGAAGTGTGAAAACAACCGAAGCAGATGCATACATCTTTAACAGCTATATGAAAAGAGTTGTCTGTTGACATGGAAACAAATAACATTTAGAAGATATGAGGGTGCAGGTTTCCTTTAATTCCTTTCTAGGGACAGGAGTCTTCCCTGACAAGTGGAAGGAGGTGCAGGTTACTCCTGTCTTTAAGAACAGCGATACTACCAACTTGGCAAACAACAGGCCTATCTCAATTGTCCCCCCTCTCTCTAAAGCCCTTGAATGAGTGGTATCTGACCAGCTCACAGAATATCTATCTAAGTACAATCTACTCAGTTCCCTGCAACACAGGTTTAGGTGAGTCCACTCTACAGTCTCTGCACTAATTGACTACACCTTCCAAATCTACAATGCCTTTGAGGATGGATTTGCAGTGGGGTCTATCTTTATAGACCTCACAAAGCCATTCATTTGACATCATCAACCATCAACTCCTACTCCAAAACCTCCTCTCTGTAGGCCTGTTAAGCGACATGGTGACATGGTTCCTGCAGGACTCAACACATTAAAATCAAAGGCATCCTATCAGAGCCAAGGGACGTGAGCCTGGATGTCTTCCAAGGATCCATTTTAGGTCCACTCCTCTTCAGTCTCTTTATTAACCCCTTATCTGGTGACTGCCTATCACACCACATGCTCTATGCAGATGATGCAGTAATCTCTGTCAAAGGAAAAAAAAACAAGTCTCAATCTCCACTGACCAGCAACTCAGCTTCTACAGACTTGAAAAATGGTTCACGAATAACAAGCTCCTGCTCAACTATAAAAAAAACGAAGAGTTTGCTCTTCTCTGTACAGCAGAATAAGAAGACGTTTGGGCCACTGCAGATTCAGAGCCTTAAAGGTGACACTCTGGAGCAGGTTAGCACCTTTAAATATCTAGGGGTTCATCTTGATGACACCCTATCATTTAGAGCACGTGTTGACCAGATTGTAAAAAATGCAAATGCCAGACTAGGAGTCCTCTTTCACCACCAGCACTCAATGACCCTGGAAGCCCTGAAACTGGTCACAAGTTGCTCAGTCTTGTCTACCACAGACTACAGTCTTGTTATCTATGGGGCTGGATCTGACACTGTTCTCAACAGGGTGAAAACTCTACTTAACAAGGCTTGTTGCCTAGTTCTTGGGGTGGATCACTGGTTGCATACCTATACCTCTATCAAGAGACAGGATGGCTTCCTTTTCAGCACCAGATCGTCTAGCAGACATGTCTACTTGTAAAGAAGTCCTTGCTAAGACTTACCCCTTGAGCTACCTCCAAACTATTCTGTAACTGCTCAACCTAACATTAGGACCCAAGATGTGGCTAAAGGTGGGCTAATGATGCAGATTAAGAGGTCAGCTCAAGCACAGAGAACCTTTTCCTTCCATGTACCGAAGAGGTTCAAAAAACTCCCTATGGACCTGCTTGATAGATTAAGATTAGTCAATTCAAACAAAGCCTACGTACACACCTGGTATGTGAGAATGTTTGTAAATGTCTTCTCAAACCATAACCTCTCTCCTGCACAAGCTGTTGCAGTGCCCTCAGGCTCTTATCCTAACTTCCCTTTCAGCGACTAGTATTACCTACTAATATCCCCCTACCACCACCACCCTCACTCTACTCTCTTCCCCCTTTCTTTCTTTGTACACCCAACTCCCCTTGAGCTACCCACCCTTACTCACCCTTCGCACCCCTCAGTTCTCCCCCTCACCTCAACCTAATCACCTTTCACCCTCTCTCCTTTCAATGCTAGTATCCCACTATCCTCTCCTCCCCATACAGCCCTTGGACTCCTATGCTTTGACGTGACAAAACTTTCTCTGGATGCTTCACTCTACCTTGAGCCAACTGAGCCATCTCTGGTGGCCCTAACAACTGAGCAAGTCTCACCCATGTACAGTATATCTTGCTGTACTTTGCACGTATTCTGATAATGCCATACTTCTCATCCTACTTCTGTCCTTTTACAGCACTTTCCTTATGCACTCTCTACTGATACAGTAATGTGGGGACCTAAGAGCCCTGGACTAAGACTGACTGCTACAACTGATGCTTAACCTTGGACTATTGTAATTTGTATCATTTATGTACTTGTAGTCTTTGCAACCCTAAGTAACGTATATGTTGTCAGTTCTCATCTTATGTAATTGTATAATCTGGAACCTTTGTAACTGAGCCTCAGACTAAAAGGTATTAATCCCAATCTGAAATAAATAAATAAACCAAAATGATGTGGGAATAGATTTATTGAACCAAGGAGATTTCATTAATCAAATAGATTGTTTCTCTAATTCCAAAATCTGATTGGGTTCCCATATTTCAGCCCCACAGCTGGCAGAGATCATTTACCACAAGTACTTTTGTTCCAACAGATCTGCATCAGCTGGCACACTTGTGGCTCCGTTGGGACAGTAGTGCTTGCAGTAAGGCTACTCTGCCAGCATGTGCTGGGACACTCATACCTGCAGCAAAGAGAAATATTCCAGCCTGTGCTGGGACAACAGGGTCTACCCAGAGCAAGACCCAACATCTTCTGGAACAGTAAATACTCTATCAATGAAATATGTACCAGTATAACACACTGAAACTGCCCTGCCCTTAAACTTTCATTTAAAAAAACAAAGCTCCTATCCTAAACAGTTGCAAGGTAAGCTCTTTCTAAAGATAATTTCTTTGAAAAAAGATCACTTTGCAACAGTAAGGTTAGGGACTTAATGATTTAAATACAATCCAGGATGCAGCGCAATGAAGATATTTTATAGTGGTACAGCTTGCATGTAAAAATGTTTTAACATTTTACCAATAATTGTAAAATATATTGATAAATACATGATGTTACTGGTCAGCTGGCTCAGTGGTACAGCTACCTCCTACAACACTGGGTATACAGGTTCAGGAGCTGATTCTAGTCACATTGTGTCCAGCCAGAAGAGACATGATAGAATGTGTCAAGAACTGCTATCCTCTCTTTGGCACAGGGTACACAATGCATCACTATGTGGAAGCCACCAACTGGTAACAAAATGGAGCATCGAGATTCCAGAAAGGGCACTCGAGGTACTGCGACCAAACTGAATCTAACTAGAGTCGAGCCAGAAACAGCTCAATCTTACATCAAGGAAGATGCCCAAATGGAAGCCGAGCTGAACGCTTGACTGAAATAAAACTTGTAACTCCACCGGCATGCATCTTTTTTGGTTATGTTTTGGACTCAATAAAAACCGAGGGCAGTAGAGCTAAATTTTCTCTTTACCGTGTTTACCCTTCTCGAGTGACTGGGGTCTATGTACTGTATTTTTAGGATGTTTCCCAAGTAATCCTGGAAGGAAGGATGAGTCCTGCCTGCTCTACAGGTATTCTGGGCTTGTTTAACTCCAATACATTTTTTTTTCTCTTTGGTTTTGAGAGCTGGGGAAAAGGGTTAAACAGGTCAGAAAAAAGACTTGATATAAGGAGGGGAAGGAAATGAAGGTTGTAGTGTTGCAACCTTTGGATGAGGCAAAAAATGGATCCTATGCTCCATCCCTAGCCCCACCCCTTTTTCATGACTCATCACGCATTGTTCCTCCTAGAAGGCCATTTGTTATATCAATAAAAGACAACACTTGAAGCAGCAGTTCAACAAAATGTTGATACTGTACTGTACCTGTTAAAGTTACTTTCCTAGGTTCTTCCTAGTTATTTATTTACTTCTGTGTTTATATATTGACCTTGGTTTACCAGATAAACACACAGAGTTAAAATAAATCTCATTTACAGATGTGATCTGGGGGAGACAAGAGAAATACTGTAAATAGCATACAGCAGTATATATGGTATATAATAATACATAACAAAGACATTGTTTCCTGTAATGTGTACTTTATATCTTTTTCTGGCTCCATTCCCTGTTCATGTCCACAGTACTATTTCAAAGCCAAAGAAGTAACCATAGTTTTTTCTTGAGGAAAAAAAAATAATGTAAACAATTTAAAAATGCCTAAATTCTGTTAGAAATGAAAATGTTTACCAGCAAAAAAAAGTGAAAAATAATTGGCTCTGTTACTGTTATGAAAAGGAGGGGAGCAGCTGTGTTGCTATACCACTTTAAGATGCAGTGGAAAAGATTAGGTTAAGTAAGTGCTAATGGTGTTAATGGACATACTTTATACTTCCTAGGCCAACTGCTTACACAAACAAAGGGCTATATTGACAACAGAACTTGTCTGTAACCTGGACATGTAGTTGAAACAATGAATGATAAGACAAAATTTGTTTCAAAACATGTGAGCACTCAAAATGGCTCAAAAACCTGACCAACCCAGAGCAAAACCAGATTACCTGATAGCGACCAAGAAAACCTGATCACCAGGTAAAAAACCTGACAGGTGGCAACCCTAGAAGGGGGGGGGGGCGCACTAAGAGATGGTTTCACCAGGCTTTCTACTGACTTGAGTTCCTGTCCTGAACGATACACTATTTGATGATAATTGGTGGGGGACTTTGAGAGGGTGAAGCTGCTTCATGACATGGCTGACACCACAAGAATTGTCCCTTGACTCCCCTTGGAGCACAGGGCAATGCAGTGAAGGGTTCAACCCTACACCACTCATCTCCATCAGACACCAGGGGGAGAGAGATGGGATTTGTGTGGCACCTTTGAAGCAACACATAGGGGTCATAGGTACCCTACTATTTTTCAATTACAGTTCGAAAGGTTCATGGTTGTTATTTGTTGAAGTTAGCTGGATTTGGTTTTATAAATCTGGCCTGGTTTTGTTTTATGATGGTGCATTCTTGCTTCCCTCTGTGCCTAACCATTGTGTGCTGGGATGCCTTGGTCGCATTCAGAGCATAGCGGGGGTTGGTAAAACAATGCAAGATGATCTGACCTGTAGCCATGGGTGATCTAACGGTGGTTTTCTAAAATGTTAGTGGAGTAAACAGTCTGATTAAATGATCCAGACTCCTGCAAGAGCTGGGATGGATGAGGGCTGACATCGCTCCTTTGCAAGAGACCCACCTTACAGAAGATGAACACAAGAAGAAGGGCCATCGATGGGTGGGGGAAGTATACGCTTAGTCTTATCAGGCACACCCCCATTACAGATGGGTAGCCATATTAATACATAAGAGGTGCCCCCTCAGAATCTCTTCAGCCCTCATGGACCCAGAGGGATGTTTTGTAATTATCAATGGAATGTACTGAGATACCCCATGTACTGTAACTAGTGTCTATAGCCCTAATGAGGAGGGAGAGGCAGCCCGTTTTTTCAAAACACGTTTTTTCTGAAGTGCTAGAAGTGGTAGACCATCTTTGTATAGTGTGGGGGGGGGGATTTCAATACGATTCTTTCACCAGCCCTGGATGGGGGGGGGGCAGAAAACAATGTTAGGTGTGGCAGGGAATACGCTCCTGCAGATGAGCCGCAACTTGGGGCTCACAGAACACATTGTAAACTTAATGTGGGTCTCCATAATAACCAGGAGTTTAAAGATCTTATTCTTAGCACCATAAAACTATATGCGCAGGACAATCCTATCAGTAGTGTCTCTAATGCAGTTAGATGGGACGCACTAAAAGTGGTAATCATGGGAGTCATAATCAATTTTGCCTCTAAAGAGAAAAAACACAGAGAACAGCAGAGAAAGGATCTGGAGCTAGAGATAACTGATCTTGAATTCCAACATAAAATATCCCTAAACCCAGTGACCCAAGCAGAGCTATACAAGAAGAGACTGGCTTTAGAAACTATGCTGTCCTTGCAAATAGAAGCCTCCTACAGAAGAATAAAACAAAGTTACTATGAAAGTGGAAACAGAGCTGGAAGGCTGCTGGCTGCCAATCTAAGGCAACAATAGAGAAATAGACCAGTGCTCTTGCTAAAAGATACCAGGTAGGAGGATAGGGAACTAAATCAACCAGAAGATATAACTAAATTATTTGCATACTATTATAGCTCCCTCTATGCCCAGGATCATATTTCAAACCTTGATACTAAGATTTCAGGTTATCTTGGTAACCTCCCCCCTCAGACGACTTGCTCAGACGGAAGTGGACCAGCTGGATTCACAAGTCACATATCTGGAGTTGACTTCTCAGATCTCCCTTCTAAAAAATGGTAAATCCCTGGGGCCTGATGGGTTTCCATCTGAGTTTTTCAAAATCTTTAGAGAATCCGTTATCCCCTTTCTTATGCTGGTATTTCATGAGATCATGGGGGGGTGGCCCCGACCTCCTAGCAGTTAGCCCACATTTCAGTCCTCCATAAAGAAGGTAAGGACCCCTTGTACTGTGGCTCCTACTGACCCATTTCCCTATTAAATGTGGATCTGAAGTTGTTTTCTGGCATTCTTGCAAGGAGGCTACAGAAGGTTATTCCAGCTCTGATGCACAAGGACCAAACCGGCTTCATTTCAGGGAGATACTTACCAGATAATATGTGTCATTTGTTAAATATAATCTCTTCGGTGGGGCAGGATAATGGGTTTCAGCTGGCCATCTCCATGGACGCAGAAAAAGCATTTGACAGGTTCAATTGGCTATTCTTAAAAGCGTCCATGAAGGGGATGAATTTTGTCCCTAAATTCTTAGAATCTATTTTACAATGTTATAAGAACCCCTTGGCACTGGTGAGGGTAAATGGCATAAGCTCAGATTTTTTTCCACATTCCTGGGGCACCAGACAAGGTTGCCCCCTCTCCCCCTATTGTTTGCCTTACGTTTAGAGCCCCTAGTGATTAAGATAAGACAAAACACAGGAGTGACAGGCATTATGGTGGGAAACTCGAACAAAAAATCTCCCTTTATGTAGACAATTCCATTTTCTTTTTATCTTCCCCAGAAACATCAGTACCACTACTGTCAAATGAGCTTCAAACCTTCGGGGAAGTCTCGGGGTACAAAACTAATTTCACTAAGTCTGAGGCATTACTTTTGAGTGGTCGACCATCTCAAGGCTTCAGGGATACTTTCTCCTTCCAATGGATGCATAATAACCAAATTAGATACTTAGGGATCCAAATCGCTACTGACCTTTCAAAACTTTTTACTATTAATTATGCTAAATTGTGGGACAATGTAACAAAAGACCTGGCTAGATGGTGACGGTTGCCTCTGTCCCTGGTAGGCAGGATTTCAGTGGTTAAAATGAATGTCCTACTCCGACTCCTGTTTCTATTTCAATGCCTTCCCCTAAAACTGCCTTTAAGCTTCTGGAATAAACTTGTGAAGGACACTCAGAACTTTGTTTGGAACCATCAGAAACCAAGAATAGCAAAATGCCTTCTACACCTCACCAGAGAGATGGGTGGACTGGCAATGCTTGACTTTCACCTCTATTATTTGGCAGCCTAGATGGGACAAGTTTTATCTTGGACCAAATAAAGAGTATCCTCAAGGTGGTATGAGCTGTAGAATGAATCAATGGGAAGGAACCCCTGTTTACTTTAGCCCTTACATCAGCAACTCCTGAGTACTACAAATTAGTGTCAAATAGGTGGGTGCAGCATGGCTTATGTATCCTCTCCAAAGTGAGAAGGCTACTGGCTACTCCAAGCAGGGTAGGTCCTTTGTTTCTTATCCAATATGAACCAAATTTCTTTCCACCTATTCGGGATTCAGGTTATGCCTGCTGGGAAGCAAGAGGGCTTACTCGGTTCACACAACTTATGGAACATGGTTGCTGCATATCTTTCCAAAGGGCGAAGGAGAAATTTTAATGGCAAAACACTGAATTCCTTAGATATATGGAGGTCAGACACTTTACACATACTCAAAACCACTTAGAAAACTTGAACAGACCCTATCCAGAGTGGGAGAACTATATATATGGTATGGTGACGATAGCCACAAACACCAGGCAAATAGCTAGTTTATATAAGCTTTTGTTGAGCAGGAGAGAGAGGTCCTTGCTATCTCACAAAACTGCTTGGGAATGGGAGGTACACACCAGTATAACCATGGAAGACTGGAATCTCAGACTGACGATGGGCTGGAGGGCCACTTCCACTCCCATATGGAGAGAATTTTTCTGGAAGGTCTTGGTGTACTACTTCCAGGTCCCCACAATCACAAAACATTTCAACACTGCAAGAGACAGTTGTTGGAGGCAGTGTGGGGGATAGGGGACCATCACCATATCTTTTGGGCTTGTCCCTCCCTACTGGGTTTCTGGGGAGACTTGTAGTTGGCCACACATGAGATTATGGGGGTCCAGATCCCCCTGAAATTTGAAGAATGGGTACTGGGTACCCTTACAGTGGTACGCCTAAAAGGAGACCAAAGCAAAATAGGACTAACTTTGCTGGTGGTGGGCTTAAAATGCATTGCTGCAAAATTGCTTAGGCCTGAATCACCCACGTTGCAAGACCGGGTAAGAAGAATGAGGGAAGTGGTATTGATGGAAGCCCTGACAGCTATATTGAGACTTCAGCTTGACAAACATGTTCAAAGATGGCAAGGCTGGGAGTCTGGGTTATGTACAAAGGGACTGAACTCTACCTAATTCCATAGTCCCCCTTTGTAGTAGGCTAAAAGGTCACACTTAGATGGAGTTTAAGTGCCCCGGATGGGCCTCGCCTTTGATGGGAGCAGGATCTAATATTAACAGAAATGCAGGCTGGGAAACGAGCACTTAAATTTTGTCACATAGGGTTTATTCAACTCTGTTGTTCAGCTTAGATATATGGGGAAGGGAGATGTGCAGTCATGTGTTGGGGCCTGGTTACAAGCCCCATTTATATAGTTAGTCTGTTCTTTCTGTTTCCTTTCTGTAATTTAAAAGGTAAAATTTGTAGACACTTGCCTATAATTGTATTAGCATCTATACCCAATATTCAAGCTAACTGATAGGGTATATTCAGGCAGATGCTGATCCAGAGGTTTAAATATAGATGTCTGTAACTTAGTGTACTCAACTGCACGGCTTTAACACTATTCTGTTATATTTGATACTGATAGATGATATTTGCTATGTCAATGTGGTTTCTTATGTACTGTGGTAACATATGTAGTAATAAAGCTGAGTTTCAAAAAAAAATTCTTAAAAGATATCTATCAATGAAACACCACTTATCTTATAGATATTTTTGTGCTGAGCACATTTTGTGCTCACATTATTGTGCCATCATTTTGCATTTTAAAGTTATTGACATTTGTTTATTGCAAAAAGTAAAAAAAAAGAAAATGTGTTTGTTTTCTTGTTAATTATAAAAAAATGAAAAGCTATCTGTAAATGAAACACCACTCATTTTGTAGATATTTTGTCCTAAACAAAATTTGTGCTCACAGTTCCATATTGCTTACAGAAATATGTATGCTGCATATTTGCAGAATGCATGCCACATGCTTAATTGTGCAATGTTTGCATGTGATTCACATACACAAACTGAACCTATGTGAACCAGGTCTAAAAAGCAAATCAGGTTTGCATGCTACAAGCTTGACATGTGCACAGCAAGCAAGCTGGTGTGAATATCTAAAAATTACATTAGGTTCACAAGTTGCATACTTGCCATGTGTGCAGAAATTAAGCTGGTGCAAATCACATCTAAAAAAAACACATCAATATTTATTTCTCATGCTACTGTTAGAGCCATTAAAATACCTTTTTCATAGATTTCCAATTAAAATTAGGTAAACTCATTAATTCTGATCCTTTTGCAACTTGTTTAATGGCTTTTGATTTGTGTCATTAAATTATCATTCATTTGTAAAGTACTGTTTGCTTACTACATTAAATACCTAGGATATAGTCAGCCAACATCCCCCATTCCAGATGTGTGAAGAGGGGCCTCTGTGTTGTGAAGCCTCACCTTTCTGATTTGGGCAATGCAAATCAACTCATGCATATTTAGTGCTACTAATGTGTTTCTCCATGACTGTTACAGCTCACATACTTTCCCTCAGCACCCTTTGTGTTGAATAGGGTCTTTTATATATGCACCAGACCTCACATTTCATCATTTAAATGAGGGACATGGACACTCAAAATGAGAGACAATGAGGTACACTAACCCTCACAATGATCAGGACACATCATGAAACCTGGAGCTACAGTACCTCAGAACACAATGGAAACCATTGTATTTACTTGTACTGATGTTAACCCCTGAGAACTAATTTCTACCATATAGCAGGGGTGCCATTTTGGTAGGGACGAGGGGGGCAGTTGCCCCCCAGCATTTGTGCCTAGGTTTTTTTTATGGTGTGGTAATAATGGCATTAAATTTGGACCTAATCATTTGCACAATAAGTGCCCCCTGCCTGTGTTATGCTCATGTTGTAGGTGCAATCCTGACTGCACTGTGTCTGTATTGTGTTGTCCACTCTCTCCACCTATTAGTGCTTGTACCATCACATGTGACATGGAAGAGCTCCAACCAGGCAAAGAACGAGTCATGTGAGTGGGACACTGTTTCTCCTGCCACAGAATAGACAAGCTGCACACTATAGCTTAGAGGAGTCAGTGAGCACTGAACTTTTAATAGCAATGTCTACGCTTAATGAGTCTCCTTCTCACTTGGTGGCTGAAAGGGCAGGCGGTGAGATAGAAGCCAACTTGATACCAGATTGCCTCCTTACTCTATTAGGCTAGTCTTGCAAAAAAATGTGAGCCCCCTGAAGCAGCAAGCTAGGCCTCACAGCAGCAGTGACAGTGGTGTGGGTGGCCTTCATAGGCCTTGATCAGTACAGTGTGGCTGCAGCCATGACAGCAGCCAAGCAAGAAGCAAGCAACACAGGTTGGGTTGGTTCAGTTAGTTAGGTGACTTGGTCATAGCCCACATTGGGGACCTGCGATGGTCAATTCTAGCATCTAGCTTCTGGCAGAAGGATGGAAGAGGAGGAGTTGACTGAAAACTGGGCTGGTGGCACACTGGGCTAGGCCACAGGTTCTGGCCAGAAAGCTGGGTAAGTAAAAGTAAATAATTTTTTTTGCAGTGGGATTGGGGAAGGAGGAAGGACTGAAATACTGCTGTGTTTTTCATGTTTCTGCACCTTTGGATGGCTTCACGACTCACATGGGATAGGTACTGAATGGAATGGAGCTGGGGAGAGAAACTGGGATAAAGTTTGTTTTGAGGGTGGGTTCAGAACTTCAGCAAGGAAAAAAACTGGTTAGTAACTGAGAGGGTTTAAGCCCAAATCCAGTGCACTACCCTGAGGTATAGACAGATGAGACTTATACTTTTGAATTTTTCCTGATTTGCATATCACTTTTCAGTCACAACAAATATGTTTCACCTTTCTGAGATGTTCCAGACATTACAGAGCTTGCCACTGAGAGGTTAACTAGCACCTGGCCTCCACTGGACATTGCCCCCCCTGCTGAATTCTGAAATGACACCCCTGCCATAAAGTTTAAATTTACAGGACATCCTCTGTGTGAGCAGCATGTTTTCCATAAGTATGGATGAGGGGCAGAGCAGTTTTCAGGGGTAAAATGAGGACTGTCCCTTGCATTCAGGGTCAGTTGAGCGGTATGATATGCACAGACTACTGGAGCCCCACTGTAGTCAGGCTTATGCCTCCTCCCCATTGAAGCTGACCTCCATATCCCCACACTCAGACACATCGTGACATAGGACAAGGGAGAGTTCAGAGGTATGCCCCATTGAAATGAATAAGGGTATTGTTTTATTACTATTTTATACATTATTGATGGAGAGTTGGAGATTAATGAAGGCCACCGCTTGACTAACAAGGGCCTTGCTTGTAGAACAGTGGCCTCCATTATTCTCCAACTCACCATTATAATGTATAAAATAGTAATAAAAGATAAGTTCATTCATTTCAAGGGGGTATGCCCCAGTACTCTGACCCATGGACATCATCCCTTAAAGACTCCTACATCTGGCTGCCTAGTACTCAGGTGAGAGACTCTCAACTTATATCTATACTTGGTGGGCTGCCTGTAGCAGCACGGCCACACCCACTACATTGTGTGTGCATAGGGGGAACTGGTCGGGCCCTGGATTCCAAGGCTCCTATCTGGATTTGCCCACTCACTCTTAGTCCTCGGTCCCCTTGGTTTGATGGGACCTTGAAGGAGTTGAGGTGAGTGGGGTGAAGGTTGGAATGGTGCTAGCAGAAATCCAGCTTGGAGGATGACAAACGTAGACTGATGGCCCATTGTTTGGACTATCAATCAGCAGCCTCCCATAAGACGGCAGAGTTCCTCTCTAGGGAGATTCCTTCAATAGGGAATCAACTGGCTCAGCTCTTCTGAATTGTCAACAGGTTGTGCATTCCAACCTGTCTTCAGAATTGGAAAGCTTTTTTACAATCTAAGCGTAAGGAGTTTGCACGATTCTTTGCAGATAAGGTTGCCAACATTAGATCAGAGATCCATCTTGCATGTTCTGATGAGTGTTGCTGTGGTTGGTGGGAGATCACAGGTACCCAGTTTGTCTGGGAGAACTTTGATCAGCAGGCTATCACTAATATCATGAAGCTTGTCCAGGGATTGTGACCGACTTGCTGTGGATTGGACCCTGGTCTAACCTGGCTCCTTGTGGAGTGCATGGAGGTTATCAGGCCGGTCCTCGCTGAGATTGTTTTGTGTTTGCTGAAGAATGGTGTGTTTCCAGACCCCCTTGAAAGAGGCAGTAGTGACACTCCTTTTGAAGGAATCCTCACTTGACCCAGACTGTCTTGAGACACTGTCTTGAAACTACAGCTCGGTCTCTAACCTGCCCTTTGTGGGTAAGATTATTGAGAAGGTAGTCGCATTCCATCTCGAAGATTATCTTACCACCAATGAGGTCTATGATCCTCTCCAGTCTGGTTTCAGGAGGAGGCATAGTACCAAGATGGCCCTTGTTCAGCTGCTTAATGATCTTCTGATAGTGAGAGATCAGAAGAGCCATTCGATCTTGGTCCTTCTTGATCTCTTTGCAGCATTTGACACTGTGGACCATGGGGTATTACTGGGGCACCTGCTGATAATCTGTGGACTGTCTGGTACAGTCCTCAGATGGTTTCATTCTTTCCTTATGGGTAGGATTCAGAGAGTGGTGTCATGGATTTTTTCCTCAGCCCCACTTCTCCTGACCTGTGGGGTGCCACAAGGCTCCATTTTGTCTCCCATGTTGTTTGAGGTGTACATGCTGCCATTAGAAAATATTTTAAGTTGGTACATGCTGAGTTTTCACTGCTTTATAGATGATACTCAGCTGTACATGTCCTTCGTGTCTAAACAAGATGATGCCATCTCCGTCTTTAACAACTGACTAGCCAAGATTCAAGGCTGGATGAGTGCCGGCTGGTTAAGGTTGAACCCAGATAAGACTGAGGTGTTGGTGGTGAACCAAGGTCATCAGGTCGAGAGGTTATCTCCTGGGTAGCCTTCCGGGCTTATGCTGGGGGGCAACCAGTTGAGGTCCTCAGAGCAGGTGCAGAATCTGGGCATTGTACTTGATGGTAAGCTGACACTTAAGTCTCAAATGTCAGCCGTCACCAAGTCCTCGTTTTACCATCTGAGGAACATCGCCTGGATAAAGCATCTTGTTCTGCTTGATGTTCTTCCAGTACTGGTCCATGCCCTTTTGATCTCCTGCCTTGACAACTGCAATGTTCTATACCTCGGGCTTCTGGGGGTGGACATCCATTGCCTGCAGCTGGTAGAGAATGTGGCAGCCAAGTTGCTGACTGGCTTGTCAAGATCTAGCCATGTCTCACCTGTGCTCTGAGAACTGCGCTGGCTGCCTGTGTGGCGAAGGATCACCTTCAAGGTTGCTTTGCTGACCTATAAGGCCTTACATGGACATGGACCACATTATTTGCAAGACTGTCTTCATCCCTAATGTCACCTCTGCCCACTCCATTCTTCTGATGAGGGATTACTAGAGATTTCCAGGGTCTGTTTAAAGACCTTGGAGGCAAGAGCTTTCTTCTGTGGCCCCAACCCTGTGGAATTCTCTGCCTCACCTGGTTAGATATTCCCCGTCCACTGAGACTTTTAAGTCTGCTCTAAAAATGTATTTAAAGTCTCTGCTGCATGTTCTCAGATCTAAAACTTTCAAAGGTGCTTCTGCTTTTTCTCATTCAGCAACCAAACTCTGAAACTCTCTGCCTTTCCATGTTTGTCAATCTTCTAGCTTTGCCCACTTCAAAAACAAGTATCATTCCTTCCTCTTTAGCCAGGCTTCTTGCTCCTGCTTTAACCCACCTTGATCCCCATCTTCCTCCTCATGTCTTACTAGCCCTCTATGCTATCCACTATCTCCCTTAATCTTTCCTCCGTTGCTACCTTGTCTAGCACAACACTGTGTCTCACCACTATAGCTACCTTGGCACTTTACCCTGTTTATTGTTCTATTCCCCGCTATGTAAAACATGTAATGTTTTTATATCTACTCCTACTTGCTGTATTACTGTTATACTACATACACTGTATCCTGTAACCAATGTATTCCTTTGTTATCCCCATATCCTTGTGACCTTGTAACCTCCTGGGTCATGCCTGAAAAGTCATTTTTTTTTGTTATGGCACCTACCCGGTAAGCAAAAAATAAATAAATAATGCTATTTAAGCTATAATGTGTCTGATCTGTCTGTTTTAACTTTGGTGTTTTTTTTTTTGAACTTGCTATTTTTCCACCTTCCCTGCCCCCTACGCTCCGCTTCTTCAGGAGCGCCTGGCATCTACCTCAGTTTCTTCCATGCCTGGAGCCCCACGGTGGTCACCCCATATAGTCTTGGATCTATCCCCCAGGCAGGGACATGGTGGGGGCCAAGCACCCTGAACTAACATTACTGCGTCGGAGCCGCCGTGTGGGACAGGCAGGGGACCATTGAGGTCTGTGCTGGCGCTCCATCTACCCAGAGTGATGGAGGCATTTTTCCCTTATTTTCTGGGTGTGCCATGTGCCCTGACATCAAGGCAGAGCTCCGCTGACATCTGGCACGCCCAACCCTCCTGGATTGGTCAGGCCCTTGCTGTACCCCAGGCCTCCACCTAGGGTCAGTCAAGCTCTGAACCTTGTCTCTGCTCCCTCTCTGGAGAAGGTGAGCAGTCCCATGGATGCTCAGCCTTCTCCCCCTGGCTGGCCCTCCAGCTCCCTGGGCTCATTCCTGAACCCAGGTCACCAGTGTCATGAGCGGTAGCGCTACTGCCACGCTGAAGGGCTGGCAACTTTGGTGGTTTTAACTAATTAGAATGTTTTCTGTTTTACTTTTGCACAAGCACTTTGATATTTGAAAGCATTTTTAAAAATAAAGGTTGACTTGACTAAGTAGTTTTGTGGGTAAGTGAGTGTATCGAGGGTGGGCAGAACCACATGTGTTTTCATTGGTACAGTATGTGTGCTACAGTTTAGCTCAATTGTGCAACTGAAATGGGGGGGACAAGAAAAATATAAAGTATATCAGTGGCTATAAGCATGCCGCAGGCGTGCAGATGTATACAGATTTGTACTGAAGTACAAGCGAGCCATATGTATTCAGGCAGTATTGTTAGTGGTTAAAGGCACTGAACTGCAAACCAGGAAAGCTGAAGACTTTTGTCTGAATCTCATCAACCCCCTCTTGTATACTGTGTGATCCTGAGCAAGTCATTTAACTTTTATGTGTACAATCAGTGACCACTTGCTTTTTGCACACATGCATGCAATCAGTTCCAATTTAACATTTAAATCTTACTTGCAGCATACATATCACCTGGGTAGTTTTATGTGGGCAGCTTGAAACCATTTCATATAATTATTTCTGTATGAATACTATAATTTTCATTTTTAAGTTATTCGCATTTGTCAAAAAAGTGAAAAAATAGCATTTTCTGCTGTTTATGTTGGCTCACACTTACGCGGCCAACATATTGCATTAGTGGCAGATTTGGAGGCGTGGTCACTGTTGGACGAATGCAAGGCATGCATCAGTAGGTGCGTCCCTCATTCCCCAATAAGCCAGTATGCAGGCACAACACCAGGAATACATAATGTGGTAAGTACATCTAAGAAAAGGTCCCTGCAATGACAGCCAAGCTCGTCATGCAACGGCACCAAAACATATCCTCCCTACATGCCTTTCCTGATGAAGCCCTTCCAGTATGGCAGCGCTGACTGCTGCCGCACAGAGAGACACTTCAGGGGTGCCTAATCCTCCTGTCGGTATGCCCAAACCCATGTTATTTGCCAACGAGGGAGCCCACTCCCCATCGGCATAATGTCCCCCCTATTTGTTGTGTGTTGATGGGGGTGCCCAATCCCCCGCTGACCACAGAACCCCCAAAAAACAACACTCAGATGGAATGCTGGGAGCCCACCCCAGTGTTTCAAATGACCCTGTAAAAGAAAAACCGTCCACCAATGTTTTTTTTAAACCTGCAAAGCAGAAAATGGTCCCTTGTCGACTCTGGTGGACCTACCTAACCCGCACCCTCCTTCTGAGCATCCTGCCTCCCTACACCCCCCTCACCCCATACTTACCTCCAGAGCATGGCACAATGATCTTCGGTGGACCAGGAACATGCCTGCACTCTTCAAAGCCAACCATGAACTGAAGAAATGCCAGTAAGCTGTATAATGGCATAAATAGGGTTTTTTTCAACTTTGGTGCATATCTTGGCCATTTTTGTGAATTTTAGCACCAAATTTTCAACATGGGGTTATTGGGACCCCTCCTCATGAATTCAGTGACTAACATAGCGTAATTCATTCCCGAAAGGTGATTTTGCGGTCACTGCGTGGAATCACCTTTTGGGACTGAGTAACGAAATGACAGTGCCACTGTTCAAGAGGGGGCTCTCAAAAAGCCTATGTTGCAAATTTGATTAAACAAATCCAAAAAAATGGCTGTTTTACGAGCGTGCATTGCGTAGTTTCCCTGCACACTCGTACCTTGGTGAATTTATAATATTTTCACTTCAGATTTTCAAAATTGGCATTTTTCCACACCTCCTTATCAACAGTACAGCTGTCATTTTACATATCCTGGCCAACATGTGTTTTCACATGTCCAGCGCAAAATTGCATGGTCACTGTGCGAAATCAGTTTTTGGAACAGTTTGAGAAAATGACGGTGACACTGTTCATGAACAGAGGTCCTAAAATGCCTATGTTGAAAATTTTGTGACAAACGTCCATAAAATGACTATGTTACAAGCATGCATTGCGCAGTTTCCACACACCCTTGTGACTTCGCAAATTTGCAATATTTTCATGCCAGATTTTCAACATTGGCAATTTTTCTCACCTCCTTATGAACAGTACAGCTGTCATTTTTCACAGCCTGCCCAAAATGTGTTTTCACACCTGTGATGCACAATGGCATGGTTACTATGG
This sequence comes from Neoceratodus forsteri, assembly GCA_016271365.2. Taxonomy (NCBI): domain Eukaryota; kingdom Metazoa; phylum Chordata; order Ceratodontiformes; family Ceratodontidae; genus Neoceratodus; species Neoceratodus forsteri. The sequence goes on from JADMNL010000026.1 coordinate 267,388,191, forward strand.
GAAATCAATTTTTGGGACAGAGTAACAAAATCACAGCACCACTGTTCATGAGAGGAGGTCCTAAAATGCCTATGTTGAAAATGTGACTAAAAAAATTCCCAAAAATAATTGGGTTACGGATGTGTGTTTTGTAGAGTCTATGCATGCTCATGACACCACCAATTTTTCATATTTTCACTCCAGATTCTCAATGTTGCCATTTTTTTACACCTCCTCATGAACAATACAGTTGTCATTTTTCATATCCTGCCCAAAATGTGTTTTCATCCCTGTCACCAAATGGCATAGCCACTGAGCAACACCACCTTTCAGCTAACAAAGTGATTGTGCCACTCTTCTTGAGCTGGGGTCACAAAAAGCCTATGTTGAAAATTTGGAGTGACAATACCAGCAAATGCCTATTATATTAGGGTTTCCAACTGTAACACCCCACAATGTAGAGACTGTCAGGCATCAGGGGTGTGATTTGGGATCATTGGCTGTAATGCTCATGCCATTCCACCCCCATCCCCACCCTGCAGCCAGTGACAGGCATTGAGGTGTGCCTTGGAGTATTTGGCCCTAAAGTTCACCCCATTCTCCTATACTGCACCCATCTCAGTGTATTTCCTTATGGAATGTGGTAAGTATAAGGCCCAAAGACCCCAAAACACACCACTACAATTGCCAGTGTCTACAGGGTAGGGTGAGGTAAAATGGCATGAGCGTTAGTGCTGATGCTCCAAAGCCACACCCCAATGCCTGTCAGTCTCTGCAGGGTGGGGGTGGGGTTGATGTCCGTTCAATACTTCACTGCCATTCCTATTATGTATCTCTAACTCCTGCACTACCAATGACAATGCTAGCAAAACAACATTCGGCATTGACAAATGCTTGTTTTTCTAATTATAAAAAAAAGCAATATTAATGACACACCACTCATTTTGTAGATATCTTTGTGCTGAACAACTTTCATGCTCATAGTACCATACTATCAATTTTTGTTTTAAAGTTATTCATATTTGAATACAGTTAGTACTGAACCTACTATAAGTATATTTGGCCCTAGAGTGGGAACATTTTGATATTCTCACTCTAGGTCTACAGGAAGCAAAAATACCACTGATATATGCCCTGAAATATACTTACAGGTATGGCATAAATAAGGGCTATGCAAAGGAAGCAAGTGTAATAAATGATTTATCTACATAAGAGCAGTTTGACCTCAGGTAACCTCACAAGGGGCATAAGCCACAAGTGAGATGTCCGAGATCAAACTGCTTAAATGCAGATAAATCATTTATTACATGAGTTTTCCATTGCATATTCCATTTATACAATTCTTTTGTTTTTGTTTTTGGAAGGGGCATTTGTTAGTCAAAAAAGTGACTAAAAATTGAATTTGCTGTCATTTGTTTGCTGATTCTAGAAAATCTAAAAGGAATCTAGAAATGAAACACCTCTCATTTTGTAGATACTTTCGTGCTGAACAACGTTTGTGCTCTAAGTACAACACTATAATTTGTTATTTTGAAGTTATTTGCATTTGTTTGATGAAAAAGTGCACAAAATGGAATTTTCTGCTGTTTTTCACTAATTATGAAAAAACTAAAAAGTATCTATAAATGAAACACCACTCATTTTGTAGATATTTCTGTGCGGAATAAACTTTTGCTCACAGTATCATGCTATCATTTTTCATTTTAAAGTTATTTACATTTGTTTGCTGACAAAATGAAAATAAAAAATGAATTTTATGCAGTTTGTTTGCTAATTATCAAAAAATTTAAAAAGTATCAATAAATGAAACACCACTCATTTTGTAGATGTTTCCATGCTGAACAACTTGCATGCTCACAGTACCATGCTATCATTTTTTGCTTTAAAGTTATTCTCATTTGAATATAGTTAATACTGCTCCTGAGGTTGAACATTCTAAATGACATAAGCACTGTATAGATAAATGGCTGATGACATAAGCACTGTGTGGATAAACAGCTGATGACATAAGCACTGTATACAGTACATAAATGAAATTTATGTGCAGTTACTCAGATAAACATATTTATCACATTCTGTTTATCTCCACCCCATTGCATAAATATAAATATCAGATCAAAATAAGAATAAATAGACAAAAGTGGATAAAACGGGTGGGTACACACTGCTTCTACATTGCTGTACTCTGGGTTTGACAGAAATGTACAAGTGGGCTGAGGTATTTCATTTTTTTGAAGTCACATTCTGAACATAAGCACTGCAATGAGATCAACACTGGTTGGACAACAAGACACAGTGGGTAATAGTAAATGGAGTCCACAGTGAAGAAAGGAGGGTTACTAGTTGGGTACCACAGGGTTCAGTACTGGGGCCAGTCCTTTTTAATGTCTTTATAAGTGACATTGCAGAGGGACTGGAAGGGAAAGTATGTCTCTTTGCAGATGACACAAAGATCTGCAACAGGGTTGATACGCAAGGTGGGGTGGAAAGGATGAAAAGGGACTTGACAAGGTTGGAGGAATGGTCAAATGTATGGCAGCTTAGATTCAATGCAAAGAAGTGCTAAGTAATGCACCTGGGAAACAAAACCCAGGGGAAGAGTATACAACGGGGGGTGAGATACTGACAACAACAAAAATGGAAAGGGACCTGGGGTAGTCATATCAGATGACCTAAAGGTGGGCCAGCAATGTGAGAGGGCAGTAAGGAGGTCTGGGGGGGGAATGGGATGCATAGGAAGAGGCATCACCAGTAGAAAACAGGAAGTTGTTGGCTCTCTGTACAGACAGTTGGTAAGACCACATCAGGAGTACTGTGTACAGTTCTGGAGACCCCATCTCTGCAAAGACATAGACAGGGTGGAGGCTGTCCAGAGGAGGGCAACCAAAATGATGCAGGGTCTACATCAGAAGAATTATGAAGAAAGACCAAAGGAACTTAAGATGTATGGCCTCCAGGAAACGAGGGAGGGGGGACATGATAGAAACTTTCAAATACCTCAAGGGAATCAACAAAGTCCAAGAGGGTAGCATCTTTCAGAAAAAGAGATGTACAAGAACAAGGGGGCACAATTTGAAGATAGATGGGGGGTGGCTCAGAGGTAATGTGAGGAAGTATTTCTTCACAGAGAGGGTTGTGGATACATGGAACAGCCTTCCTGAGGAGGTCGTAGAGTCAAAAACAGTGGGGGAATTCAAGAATGCATGGGACAGACATAAGGCAATTCTAGTGGGGGGTAGGAGGAAGTAGGCTGTTGGTTAACTAGGATCTGCAGCTTATCAGTTAGGTAGGGAAATTGGCAGACTAGGTAGGCCAAGCTGTCCATACCTGCTGTCAAATTCTGTGTTTCTATGTTTCTATGTTTTGTTGTGCCCATGAGCAGTACTGCTGTTTTATTGGGAAGGGATATTCACTGACCAAAGAAATGCTGTCAGCCATTTAGGCCTGATTTTGTTATCAGTTTAAGAAACACATTTCATGCTGGCCTGGCTTATCTATGACGTAAGTTGTTTGCATACATGGTTATTTTCAATCTGCTTATTTCTTAGCAACAGTAAAAAAATATAGTCTATTTCCGTAATTCTGGTCAATTTACTTTGTTTCAACCTTCCCTGTATCCATCTCAAACTTTAGGAACAACCAAACACAATCCTGTTACTCATGGTGCTGTAGTGCAGTGAGGGGTAGACACAGGGCTGATACTCTCGTGAGTCGGTGTTGGCCTAATCCCATCCTCCCACCCTCCCTCCTCCCAAGAGCACAGCTCATTTATAGGGAAGACCTGCCCTGCAATTGGAGGAAGGCTTCATGTGCAGCTCATGTAGTTTGATCCAATAATGCAGCCACGGGGCAGGGAAAAATCATAGGTAGGTCTCAAATAGGAGTACAGCATCCACAATGAATTGCTGATTAGTGTGATAGGTGGATATTGTGGACGGTCTTCAACTGGAATATATCAGGTAAAATCTCTGTTAGAGGCTGGGCTAGGATTAATTAATTCTACTTGTTGTAGGGATAGTTAGTGTGGAGAGGCTGTATAGGTAATGTGGACCATGGGTAGGATTGTTGAGTGCAATGGTTGTGGGACAGCAATGCGGATGAATATACTGTGGAGGCTGGGAGGGTGCCCAATATGCCACAGACTAAGGAGGCTCAACGAAGAGGTTCCATGACTTGGCAGGGAGCTGGGGAGGTTGAGGGATGAGGGGAGGATTGTGTCGGTAGGAGGGCTGACATCTGAGAGTATTGTGGGGGCACCACAGAGACGGAACAGTTGGTCAAGGGGGAGGAGGGGGAAAACTAGACAGGAAGCCAGCTGATGAAGGGTGGACTCTAGTAGAACCTAGAAAAAGTGGAGCAGCAATAGGCAGGAGGAAGAAGAAAGCACATAGTAAGACAAAGGGGATAGGGAACATGTTTACTTTACTAGAAACACATGGGAAAGAGGATGCAGGAGGTGACTGTACAAGGGATAGCACTCACAAAGAAGAGGAAGTGAGGGGCATTACTAGTGGAGAGATTGAGCATGGTGTGGCAGGGGGAGGGATAACACTCAGAGAGGTGAGGAGGAAGAGGGAGGTTGGCAGTCAAACAGGCGGAGGAGGAGGAGGAGGGGAGGGTCTTAATTGGGAGAGTGGGGGAAAGAGACTGGGACACATGGTAATAACAGTCTTGAGTGGCTCCAAAATTAGAACCTGGGTGGGGGTGGTGACAGGCACAAGGAAAGGAGAAGGGGGTGTACTGGTATTGGGGACTCCATACTTAAAGGGATCAGATGGGGCAGCAAGGGGGAGAGGCACAGTCAGATATGGGTGGAGTCCATACCAGGATTAAAGGCAGACATGGCAGGACAGGCAATTCTAAGGTGCATAAAGAGGGGTAGGAGGAAACCACACATTGTGGTATATGTGGGGACAAATGACCTAGCGAGGGAAATGGTGGAGGTAACAGGGGAGAGGATTGAGGAAGTGGGACGGTTGTGCAAGGAGACTGGGTAGTCTGTGGCCTTCTCTGAAGTGCGTCCAGTACCCTGAGCAAGCACAGTGAGAAAGGAGAGGATTAGAGAGTTGAACACATGGTTGGTAGAATGGCGTCGAACTAAGGGGTATGGGGTTGTGGGTGGCTGGGCAGTACCTGGGATAATAACAATCTGCTTACAAGGGATAGACTGCACCTGAGTGGGGAGGGGAAGGAGGTATTAAAGCAAAGACTGGGGAAGTATATTGCGAAAAGGGTGGATTTAAACTAGATGGGGGTGGCAAGTGGACAGCAGGTAGGCAGGGATCCGATAGAGTGGAGTCACAGCCTACCCCCAGGCTAGTAGGGAAGGACTCGGGTGGCCAAAAAAAGGAGGGAGTAGAAGGGAGGAGATGAGGCTAGTGAAGGGAAGGGGGCTTTATGGAGGGTGGTCTCAGTAATTGCAAGAAGCCTAGGAAACAAATCTGCTGAGCTACAGGCACTCTTAACAGTGTGGAGGGTGGGTATTGCAGCTGTCACAGAAACGTGGGCAACTGAGCACCAGAACTTGGATCTGGCAATCCCAGGATACCAACTATACAGGAAGGACTGTAAGAAGGGGTTGGGGGGTGGCAGTTTATGTGAGGGACGGGATCAAATGCACAAGGGATGAGGGAGAAGAAAGGAGAACAGAGGCAATCTGGCTGCAGCTGCTAGACTCAAGGGGTAGGAAATTGAGGTTTGGAGTGGTATACAGGCCACCGTCCCAGTCTGAGGAGCTTGACAGAGAGTTAGCGGGACAAATCAAAAAGGTATGTAGAAATGGGAAGGTGGTCATCGTGGGGGATTTCAACTTGTCGGGGGTTGACTGGAGCATTCCAGTCACCTCCAGTGCTAGGGAGCAAGTGCTCCTAGACGTGATCCAGGAGGGTCTTCTGACACAGTTGGTTACTGTACCTAGATGGCTAAAGAACACTTTAGATCTGATATTGTTGAATGGGGAGGCAGTAAGGGAAATAAAGGTAGAGGACCCGCTAGCCAACAGAGAACACCAAAACAGTGTGGTTTAATATCACAATGTGCAGGGAACCAGAGAAATCAGTTACTCGGGTGGTAAACTTCAGGGTGCAGACTTTGGGAGGATGCAGGGAGTACTGAAAAGGAAACTGGAGGGCATAAGGCAGGAGATGGACGTGGAGCAGAAATCGGATATTATTAAATGGGAGGTTACAGAGGCAACAGAAGCCTGCACCAAGGCACAGAGTAAAAGGAGTAGAGCAAGAAAACCATGCTGGTTGAACAGTGAGGTTGTGGAGGTGGTGAGAGCAAAATGAGTGGTGCACCAGAGGTTTTGGAGGATAGGTAAGGAAGTGGACAGGGAGGAATATGCAAGATGATCCAGGGAGGTGACCAGAAAAGTGAGAGAAGCCAAGGCCCAGAGGGAGCTGAGATTAGCACAGGGAATTAATGGGGGGAAAAAGACTTTTTCAGATACATCAGGGAGAAAAGGAAGTGCAAGGAGACAATAGTGAGGATAAAAAGTGGTGGGGAGTGGACTGAAAAAGGGGAGAAGCTGGCAGAAGCACTGAATGAATACTTTTGCTCAGTGTTCATGGAAGAAAAGGCGAGACCGCTACCAGCATGGACTGGGAGGGTGGGGAGAGGAGGCGACAGAAGGAAGAATTGAGGCAAGTAGAGTCATAGAGGGACTGAGGGCACTGAAAGTAGACAAGGCACCCTGGGCTGGATGGTATCCACCGCAGGGTGCTGAGGGAGATGGTGGAGGTGTTGGCGGAGTCACTGATGGATCTGTACAGCACCTTACTGGAGTCGGGATGTGTGCCACTGGACTGGAGGATGGCACATGTAGTGCCATTACACAAGAGCGGGATAAGGGATGAACCGGGGAATTATCGTCTGGTAAGTCTCACCTCCATAGTGTACAAACTTATGGAAATGATGCTAAAGGAAAGACTGGTGTCGTACCTGGAGGACAATGGCCTCCAGGATGTGAGGCAGCATGGGTTTGTATCAGGGATGTCTTGTCAAACCAGCATCATACAATATTATGACTGGGTGACAGGTGAGCTGGATAAGGGTCATGTGGTGGATGTTCTTTGCTTGGTCTTCAGCAAGACCTTCGATTCGGTGCCTCATGGGTGACTTGGGGGGAAGCTAACTGGTGTAGGGGTAGGGGCATAAATGATGAACTAGATTACAAGCTGGCTGAGTGGCAGGCTGCAATGGGTGGTGGTGTGAGGGGAGCTCTCAACTCCAAGGCCGGTGATGAGTGGGGTGCCACAGGGCTCTGTGTTGGGTAGTATTGTTCAGGCTCTTCATATCAGACATTGCAGATGGGGTGGTGAGCAAGGTAAGTCTGTTCCCTGATGACACCAAAATCGGAGCAGTGGTGGATGGAGAGGAGGGATGGAAGCAGCTGCAGGGGGACCTACTCAAGCTAGAGGGGTGGTTAGAGAGGTGGCAGCTGGGGTTCAATGCAAAGAAGTGTAAGGTTATGCACTTTGGGGTGAAGAACCCAAAGAGAGAATACTGGCTGGGGGGGTAAGCTGGGGATCACTGAGGAGGAGAAGAACCTAGGGGTATTGATAACAGGGACCATGAACAACACTGCCCAGTGCAGGACAGTGGCTGCAAAAGAGAACAAAATTCTAAGGTGCATAATGAGGGGGTTTTCATCCAGGCGAAGAGAGGTGATCTTGCCCCTCTACAGGTTGCTGGTAAGGCTGGACTTAGAGTATTGTGTGCAGTTTTGGAGGCCATACCTAAAGCATGATATCAGGCAACTGGAGGGGGTGCAGAGGAGGGCAGCAAAGATGATATGTGGAATGGAGGGAAGAGACTATGACAGCAGGCTGGGAGACCTGAATATGTACACCCTGGAGGTTAGAAGGGATGGGCGGACATGATAGAGACATTCAAGTGTCTGAGGGGAATCAATAAGGATGGGGCAGATGGGGTCTTTAAGTTAAGGAGGGGAAGGGTCACCAGGGGGCATGGGCTAAGAATAGAGGAGGAAGATTTAGGAAGGAAATGAGGAGACACTATTTCACAGAGAGGGTTGTAGTAAAATGGAATGCCATACCAGAATGGGTGGTATCATGTAAATCTGTGAACAGCTTCAAAAGGGCATGGGACAGGGAACAGTGGAGAGTGAGGGTGGGGGAGGTGGGGGTGGCAGTGGCAGTGGCATGACAAAGGGGAGGGGGGCAGCTGCAAACTAGGGGTGCTGGCTGCACACTCAAACAGTCTTAGATAGACCAGGTGGTCTGTTTCTGCTGGCACATTCATATGTTTGTATGCTCGTATGTTCGTAGCTGTGTAAGGAAAATTCTTCAAAAGAAAAGCAGTCAGAAAGTGTGGTTTTTGAAACTGGAAAATATGGCACCTAGAGGTATTGATTGTATTTGATTAAAAAAGTTAAATCTGTGTTATTTACTTCAAACTCCTTTTAGTGTATAAAAATGACTGTGGCCTTGATTGTTTGCCCAATACTGCAGAGCACCGTAAGAAGGGCTGACAGAACATTTTCAGGTCTGCTTAGGATTAGCTTTATTAGAACCCCAAAACATACCAAAAGATTTTTATTATCTGTTTAAACCTGAAAATCAGTATACAATTTGGAAATTCATTATAGTTTAGTTTAGTCTATTGTAGGAAAGCTCCATTGAGCAGGCTTATTCACAAGGAGGTCCTATACACATAACATAGAGGATATTGTATAATCTGCAAACCATAATAAGTGTGTTCTTTATCGAGAGGTTGCCATGGCAGCAGTTTGAACATCAAGAGCGCAGCTTGAGAGGTTTGTTGCCACAGCAACCTTGAGATGGAGATATACACTTGCCATGGATTACAGACCACACATTATCTTTTATAGTGTATGGTCCACTATCTGAGGGTTCAATATTAACAAAATAGCCCTTACTTTTACTTTTTTCCCCCTCAGACTCGCTCTCCTCACTCCCACCCTCACTACCGCAGCCACTACAGACATACCCTCCATGTGCAATGCACGTTAGGTGTTGTTATGCTGCAGTATCTACGTATCTAGTGCAGCATAATAGCTACGATGATGTAGCTACTATAGCATAACAACAGTATTAGAGTTATGGATTTTTATCCATAACAACGTTCCACAATCACTATAGCAATTTACATAAGGACATGTACAACGAGTAAAGAATATACATAATCAATATTAGGACAGAAAACTTAATAATAACTTATATCAAAATACACATTAAAATGAGGGAACAGTATTGCCAGATTGTATACATATCATGTACAGAAGAGCATAAAGAAAAAAATTTAATTCTGGATTCTGCAAGCAGTATGACAAACTTAGCTTGATACATAATACAAACATACGGTGATCCTGGCAAGCTAAAATGCGTAGGTAAACACAATGACTCGGATAAGTGTAGAAGGGAGGAAGGGATGAGGAGAGGAAGTAAGGAAAGTAGATAGGATGTAGGCCATTCATAAGGAAGGCAGATATTATCAATAAGGATGGGTGAAACTGCGCGGGGAGAGAAGTGAGGGGGTGGGTGGAATATGTGGTGGGGGAGTTTACAAGATAATGGAGACAGGAAGAGAACAGGGTAGAGAGGGAGTAAGGGGAGGGACAGGGGTCAGGAAGTAGGAGAAGAGCACCAATTGGGAGAGTATTAATATCAGTTACATGTTGCTGTAAGCTTACTGGCTCTCAAGGCTTTAAAGAGTTAATCAAGACAATACCAGTGACTTTGAGGATTGACTGAAGGAAATTCCAAGCAGTGGGTAGAACATGGAAACAGGCCCTTTTGCCAAAGTTCGTGTATGTCTTAGAAATGTCAAAGAGGATGAAATCAGTCTTTCTAAGAGAGTAATTGCTATAAGAGACGTGGAGAAGGGATGATATGTATCTTGGAAGTTTAACAGTATTTTTAGTGTCCATGTACCGAGGTGGGTCCAACGTCTTGTTGCCAAGGAGATCCATCCTACTGGAGTATGCAAGCCACAGTGATGTGTTTGAGGGGGTCCTTTGTGATGAACCGAAAAGCCCAGTGGTGCAAGACATCCAATTTATGCAAGTTTGAAGCAGAGGTGCAGCCATAAACAATGTCGCCATTGTCAAGGAGTGGTATGAATGTGGCTTGTACAAACTATACTCTAGTACCTGCCAGGAAGAGAGACTTGTTATGGAAAAAGAACCCAAGTCTGGTTTTGAGCTTGCTGGTAATATTATTGATATGATTGTTGAAGGTAAGTTTGTTGTCAAGCCATATGCCAAGATATCTGAATTTATCTACCTCCTCTAAAGGTTCCCTAAGGTGGTGACAATAGATATGATTAGTTTAGATTGTGTCAGAGGTGGTGGGGAATTTCTAGGGTTGAATAATATAATTTTAGTTTTTTCTGCATTTAGTAGTAGTTTGGCTTTGAGGTTTTGTTCTAGCTTGATGAAGTCGTCTTGGAGTTGATTGAGTACTTAGGGCAGCGTCGGTTTAGAATTATACAAGACCATGTCATCTGCAAAGAAGTGCAGTTTAGAGCTGACAGTTTTAGAGTTAAATGTGTTGATATACATAGAGAAGAGGCTGTGGCCTAGGATGGCTCCCTGTGGGACTCCCTGTGAGATAGGCAGAGGAATCAGACAATAGGCCATAAGCCTTGACTTATTGTACAGGTCGAGAGAGATAGCTGGTGATTGGTGAACCACTGCACTGACATCGATACTTCTAGATTTGTGAGACTATGTAGGACAAGATTGTGATCCACAGTATCAAACGCCTTACTGAGGTCCAGGAAACATAGAAACATAGACTTTGACGGCAGATAAGGACCACTTGGCCCACCCAGTCTGCCCATTTCCCTACCTACTGGATAAGCTGCAGATTCTAGTTAACCAACAGCCTATTTCCTGCAACCCCCCACTATAATTGCCTTATGTCTGTCCCATGCATGTTTGAATTCCTCCACTGTTTTAGACCCCACAACCTCTCCAGGAAGGCGGTTCCATGCGTCCACCACTCTCTCCGTGAAAAAGAATTTCCTCACATTACCCCTGAGCCGTCCCCCCTCTAACTTTAAATTGTGCCCCGTTGTCCTTACACATCTCTTTTTCTGAAAGATGCTACCCTCCTGGACTTTGTTGATTCCCTTGAGGTACAGTGACCAGTTTGGAGTCATGAGCAGTAATCCAGTCAGTGACTTTGGCAAGCACAGAAATGGTATTGTGTTTTTTCTTAAATCTGGATTGATCAGGGTTTAGAAGATAATATTTTCAATGTATGCTTTCACTTGGTTAAAAATTAACAATTTGATAATTTTGGAGATGATAGGAAGGATAGAAATGGGACTATAATTATTCACATTGAATGGGTTCCCAGATTTAAACAACAGAAGGACACGGGCAGATTTCCTACAAGATGGTACAGTTGGAGATGCTATCCACAGATTGAAGTATGAAGTATCGAGACTGGATAGAAAACAGAGTGGCGGTGTGGATGGTATTAGGCCATTCTTCCTCAAACTGGACATTCACTTGCCTGAGTTGGAAGGTGTGAGAAGAGGAGGAGGAGGAGGGGGTGGGAGGAACTGGGATCAGGAAGGCAACTACTTAGTCCAGCATATACCAACCATGCAGCATCACTCCCACAGTGAAGACCATCACAGCGACATGGTCAGCAGTCACTGTGATGTCTCTGCTAACCAACACTGGTGCCAGGAAGGTGTTTGCCCCCATCTCCAAACTAACTCTGACTGGAGTTTGTAATCTATAGTACGGGAGGTGTAGGGGGACAGAGCCCCCCACATGGGGGGGTTGGGGGCTAAGCACCCCACAGAAAACACTTGACCCAATCCCAAGTGACAGCACAACACCAATTGGCAGTGTTGTGCTGTCGCTGTGCCATCTGTTGACATGAAATTTGTTGTTGCAGCATAGTGGAACCTTAGCCCAGCATAGGTTGAGGAGTCTAAAGTAAACCCTGCAGTGGAGAAGTGAGTATTTAGTTATTCTAAACTTTGTGAGAGTTCCTCAGTTGAGACTCCATTAGCATGGATTTTGGCAGGAATGGTGGGAGCAGATTTCCGTCTTTCAATAGTCTTAATGGTCTGCCATGTCAGCGCAGAGTTTCCTTTGGTTTGTTCTAGGAACGCAGTGTAGAAATTGGATTTGGCAGTGCGAACAAGCCTGATGCATGCATTCCTTGTGGCATGAAAGGTATTCCGGTCAGATGGGGACTTGGCGCACCTTGCACTGGCCCATAGCTTATCACAGTCGGAAAGTGTCGCTTTGAGGTCAGGTGTAAACCAAGGCTTGAATGACTTGCGAACTCTAGTTTGTATGAAGGGGACATGTTTGTTAGCCAGCCATGTTATCTGGTTGTTAAATATCTAGACAGCCTTGTCTATAGACTGAGATAGATAGAGGTTTTGCCAGTTAAGACTGCTCAAGTAAGACAGGTAGTGATTAAGGTTGAATTTACAGAATGAACACTTTGTGATGAATCTGGCTGAAGGTGGAAAGGCTTTATATTTTCATACACAGAGCAGTATCTCACAGTCATTGTGGAACACTGCAGTATGCAAGATTTTATCTGGGTGGTTTGCGATGATTACATCAAGGATGGAGCTATTTGCAGTTTTTTGAGTTTGCTCTTGTAGATTCAGTGATGAGTTGAGTCAGGCCAAGTTCATCGCAAAGATCTTTGAGACTGATAGATTTGTAGGATAACCAGTCCATATTTAAGTCCTCAAGGATGATGGTTTCAACATTGTTTTGGGAGACAAGGGAGCCTAAAGTTTACAATATATCATAACCCCTAGTAGGGGGCCTGTAACAGCCAATGATGTTAATAGACTCTGATGGGGGCAAGTTTATTTTTAAGGAGACAAGCTTGAATTCTTTGGGCTTGGTAATGCTAATTATGTCAGAGACAATGAACTTGAGCTTGATGTGGATGGCCACTCCTCCTCCTCCCCTGGACTTTCTGTCAGCCCTAAATGATTTGTAGTCATGGAGTGTAATTTGTTGATCCAGGTGGTTTGTTTAAGCCAGGGTTCAGAAATAATAATTATGTCAGGGGTGGTATGGGTGGCCCATGCTTGCAGTTGGTCACACTTATTAATAAGGCTCCTCACATTGACAGACATTATTTTTAGGTCTGAGGATGATGCAGAATTCAAGGGAGATTCAAGTGAGGTATGGAGGCCAGGGTTTACTTTGAAATTTACTGAGCACAGCAGAAGGAGCGTAATTAGTTTTAAGGGGTGCCACTTCATGGAGTGTAATTTCTTCATTTGATAGTGACTGAGGCATGGTGGAGAAGACAGGGGCTTCAAGGGGGTGAAAGTGAGTTGGGATGATAGTGGATGGAGAGCAAGGAGAGCGCTTTGATGAGCATGGGGACCCCTGTAATGCAATGGGAGAGAGAGGATGGGGGACTGGGTGACTAGGAGGAATGAAATGTATCTCATGTTCATGGAGAAAAAACTTGAATTCATTTGGGGATTCAAGGGAGGAAAGTTGTGAAGCACAAGTGGGGAGGGGATCAGATGTAAAATTGGCTTGGCTTGAGAAAGTGGGTGGATGCGTGTAGTTTAGAGGAAGGACAGTTATTGCCAGGAGGATTAATAATTTAGGCAGTATGCTACAAGGTACAGGAGGAGTGAGAACAAGAAGAGAAAGTAGGCACATGAGATAGCACAAAGAAGAGAAAAGAGCTACATGGGCAGGAAAGAAGGGAGGAGCGAAATAGCAAGCCTCAAGTCAGAAAGGGCTGACAGCTGAAAGTGTGGACAGCCCTTTGAGACACTGTCAGATAAATTAGAATGTTCCTTGAGAATACAGTCGGAAGGCTTTCTACTGTATGATATTAAGATATAATGTGCTTGTTACATTCTAAAGAGTCATTTACCTTTCCAGAGACTAAAACTAGAGAAGCTAGTTCTAAATTTCACGGCTGGCCTGGTTTCAGGAAGTTTATTTCTTGTTTTTCAAAAATTCTTGTATCCATCTCTAAAAAGGATACATAATGGACATGCAACATGTGAAACAAGCCTTACCACAACAACAACAGTAGGACATCAGTATGTAGTAGTAATTTCTTTGTTTAAACCCCTCCTAATCTCAGAGCACTCATACTAAACTACAGCTACAGTACATGACTGGATAGTACATAAATCAATGAATGAAAGCATAAAAAATAATGGTGGGTATACACTTGCATACAGAAATATTTTACCATTTCTGAAAAAGAAAAGACAACTATTGAAAGCAGTAAAATGCCTGTCTTTATCAGACGTTTTCATTTGATATTTAAAGGAAGATATGGAGCGAGAACAGGACATCTGCTAGAAGTTAGTTCCATCGGGGGAGGGTGCACTGTAAAATATAGAGTACCAGCTGACTTTAACTGGGAAGATGACACTCTCAAAAACTTTAGAAATATTTGTGTGAATATAAATCCTGAATTACTAATGAGACAGATTGGGCCTTCTTGATGGCCCAGTGTTTCAACAAACTTTATTTGGATATGAAGGCTGGTGAACGTAGATCAATTACTGAGAGGAGAGGAAGAATTTAATTAAGTTGCCATCTTGTCACAAGTCAAGCCACTCCTTATCATTTTTAACCTTTCTGTACCAGGTTTTATGGTCTGAGGAATATTGCCAGGATCAAGCCTCTAGTTTCACCTCTGGACCTCCCTACCTTAGTACATGCCTTCATGATGTCAAGGCTTGACTATTGTAATGTGCTCTATCTCAGGGTCTCAAGAGGTACCATCCGTTAGCTACAGCTGGTGCAGAATGCAGCTGCCAGCTGGTTGACAGTGCAGCCTAAGTACTGCCACACGAACTGCACTGGCTGCCAGTCAGATAGAGTCTCCTTTTTAAGGTGGGCTTGCTCATCTTCAAGGCATACACAGCCTGGGCCCTGGTTACATGGCAGACCTTCTTACACCTGTTGCCTCAGTCCGCTTCTTCCATTCCTCCTTCAGGAGCCTCTTTGTGATTCACAGGATGAGGCTAAAAATGGCCGGTGACAGAGCTTTTAGTGTCACCGGCCCAGTCCTGTGGAATTTGCTACCTCCAGCTGTAAGGGAAGCCCCTTCAGTAGAGGCATTAAAGGCCCATCTCAAGGCCTTCTTGTTTAATTAAGCTTACCCAGATCCTGTCTTTTAAATACTGCTTTGGTATTGACATACTGTGAAACAGCTTCTGTCCCAAGCTACCCATTTATTTATGGTTCTCATTTTATTTTTATCGTAATTGTCTATTTAAAGCTGTTTTATTTATTGATGTGTTGTTTTTATTTATTCTTTGGCTGTACTTCTTGTGTACAGCACCCAGAGCCCCAGTGATTGGAAGTCTTACAATAAAATTTTCCTTGCCTTGCCTTTTGCCTGGCACTTTCTCCTATATTTAACTTTTGCACCAATGAGAGATGAACACCTTGGCAATGTGCATGGAGGCTATGCAAACTGTTGCTCAGTTTGTCCTCCACCCTATTTTCTTTGCTGCCTTATGCACGTTAATAAACTTTCGCAAAACTGAACTTTCAGTCAGCAATTAATTTCTAGAACCCAAGTTGGTGTTTTTGCCAAGATTGTCTACTGCTTTATTTTACATTGCCTGATGCACTGCTTATCTGAATGTGATCCCCATCCACTCTAAATGGACCTTGAGGGGTTCCCAAACACCTACTGTGCTCCCCCTAAGCCCTAAGGGAGTCCCTAACCTATAACTGCCCCCCAAACTCTGCAAGGGGTCCTACAGGATCCCCAAGATGCACTGATGTCCCCACAGGCTTTGCTGTGGCCCCACCACTCTATTGTATGGGCCATAATGGGTCCCCAAGCACATAACAGTGTTCCCTTACATGCCCTGGGGGTCCCTGAACCTTATTTTCTCTAGGAACCCAAATCTAGGGCATTACAAGCAGCATGTGCCCATGTCAGTCCACCTGTATCATAACCCTGCACTTACTACCCCTTACTGACCTGGGAAACTGAGTGGCCTGCATGAACCAAACTATGAATTTTCAGCCTCTCTCTCATACACTGGATGAAACTTATGCCATAGACATTATCACGGTTTGGTATAGATATACATGTTGCATCATCAGCTAATGATGTGGCAGACATCTCTTGCGAAGATGTATAGTGTGTTATAGGACTGCCTGTCCTGAAAAGGAAGATGCTCATTTCTATAATGGGAAGTGATTTCAAAGAACATGAGAGCAACTTGTGCTTGTGGTGATCCTGGTGTTTATAGAAGAGTAATGAAATTGTGTGTGTCCATTTTTTTCCTCAGCTTTTTCTTTGTAAATATTTTTTATTAAGGTACTACAAAAACAATACAAACAAGACAAGGTATTACAGTACAGTATTAAAAGCATAACATAACATACTGTGTTTGCACATCACAAAGTGCATACAGTAGAGAATAAGTAGGATAAGAAATAGCAATGACCACTCAAGATAGCAACCTGTCACAAGATGACTGCAGTACCATCAGGTCCATTCAGGGAAGGAACCCAGAGTGCTTGTCCCACAGATAAACACCACATGCCCCAGAACCCAGGAAGGCACGTTTAGGTTAAATAAGCATAGAATCTACTGCAAGTCAATATCATTATTGCTTATGACTTTTAACAGGGAAACCCAAGTTTAATGACATAGGGCCCTCTACCCAGAGGCTTTAAGTTGAACATTTAAAAGTTTCATACACAATAACAAGTTATTCAGTCAGTGGGCAGTATTTGGAGGCAGAGAGCTTAGCCAGTGTTGTACTATAGTCTTCCAGGTGCTAATTAAGGCTATAACCCAGAGTCTGTGATGGAACTCAGCACCTTCCCTTGGTTGCTGACCAGAGTTTACCATCAATATGAATTCCTTATGGGACTTGTGTAAAGTACAGTGTAATACTTTCTCCATGCTCTTATGTGCCTGGTATGAAAATGGGTCAACTTTGGGACATGTAAGGGCCATATGTAGGAACTTGTCTTTTCTGTTTGGCACTTGAGGCACATTAGGTCCTGCATGGGCTTAAATTGATGGAGTCTTTTTGGGGTGAGATAGACTCTATAAAGAAAATTGGATTGCATCACTCTAGCCCTATTTGAAGAGGAACAATTACAGACATGTTCGATAGCATAGTGCCATTTCTCATCCCCCAAGCCCTGGCCTAGATCTTTACCACATTGCTCTTGCGCCTTGACCTTAGGTGATGAAGTGTCTCAAATAAGGAGTTCATAAATAGAGGTTGGTGGATTGGTATTTGGTTGTGGATGAAAGAGGATTTTTGCATGAGGGGAGGTTATAACTGCAGAGTGAAAAAGACATTGTCTCACTCTAAGATAAGCAAAGAAATCCCTTCTTTGTATGGAAAATTCCTGCCTATCACAGCTAAAAGGTTTAAGAATCACACCATCACATAAATCAGACACCCTAGTTTGTCCTTTCCTTATTCACCTTAACAAAGCCTAATGAAGAGACACATTATAACCTACAGAGTGTTTGATTGTGGCCAATAGGCTTACCCTTAATGATATTTCAGGGGGTTGTTGTATTATTCTGTGTGCCTCCACCCAGAGTCTAATCTGTTGGTGGGTGAAAGGGATACCCCTACAGAGAGAGGAAAAATCGAGTAGTGTTGCAGCAGAAGGCCATGAAGGAGGCCATTAACATCTGCATTTCCCTCCAAGACCATCCAGTCAGGTGGTTTTCCCTCAGCACCCTCAGCCAAGAGTGACAGCAAGGCAGCCCAGCAATAATATTTAATATTTGGCAGAGCAAGTCACCCATGTTTATTGGAAGCTGGAGTATAGTGCCGATCTGCCACCTCAAATAAATCTGTGCAAGATATTGTTCAGGAATTTATAACATTTGCCTGGAATTCCTATGGGGAGATTCTGAAATAGGTTAATGCATTTAGATAAGATATTCATTTTTATGTTATTAATGTGATCTATTAAGCTAAGGGGTAGTCCCACCCATCTCTCTTTATCTCATCTAAGTGATGCTAACAACTCAGTGTAGTGGTCATGGTACAACCTCTTCCTGCTGTTACTAACGTAGATCCCTAGGTATTTGAGGGAGTTAACCACTTTCATATTCAAGAGGCTATCTAATAAAGCCTCATAGGGTCCACTGCCCACTGACAGGATCTCATTTTTTGACCAGTTAATTCTATGACTGGAAATGAGACTATAATCTGACAGGATCTGATGAATCCTTGGAATACCTTCTGCCTGCCTCTCCAGGAAAAACAACAAATCATCTGCAAACAGTGCCATTTTGTAATGTTGGCCTGATGACTGGAACCCAAGAACCTCAGCATCTGAACGGATAACTATAGCCAGAGGCTCCAGGGACAGCACATAAAGAAGAAGGGACAGGGGTCAGCCCTGGTGAGTGCCATAGGATATTATGAAGGGATGAGATAACTTTCCATTAACCAGAACTTGGACCATAGGCTGCTAATATAAAGTGGCTATCCATTTCAATAAGTTATTACCCAAGCCAAATTTTGTAAGCGTCGGGAACATACCCCCCCTTCACATCCAGACTTAATATTACAGCTTCTTTGCTTGCTTGCCAGGTAGCCCAACTCATGAGAATATTTAGGGTTTTCTGAACATTATGCTTACCCCAGTGTCCCTCTACATATCCAGCCTGGTCAGGATGAATTAACTGGTGTAGAATAGTCTCCAGCCTACCAGCAAGTAGCCTGGCTATAATGTTGTAGTCTGCTGTAAGAAGTAAAATTGGCCTATATGAACCCCACAGTTCCAGATCCTTACCAGGTTTGGAAAGAACTGTAATGGTTGCTAATCATGTAGATGGGGGAGCATACCCATTGCTGGCTTTTTATGGTCATGTCAGTAACTGGTTCCTGCAGATCATCAGCCATCACCTTGTAAAAATCTATTGGGAAACCATCCGATCCAGGGGCCTTCCCACCTTTTAAATGCTTTATTGCTTTTCTGATTTCCTCACAACTGAAATATTTGTCTAGGCTATTCCTAATTGCTGGATCAAGAGATGGGAGGGAAATGCTGGAGAGGAAAGACTGAACTGCTGACTCAGATGCCTGAGATTATGAGGTGTAGAAAGCCTGATAAAACTTATAAAAACACTCCCCTATCCCCCCATCAGTGCACTCGATGTTTCCATTTGCATCCAAATACAAGGAACATTCTTACCATTGTCTTTGTGTCTTAGCTGCCATGACAACCATTTACCCCCGAGTCCCCCTCAAAATAGGAAGTGGCTTGGTTTAACAAAATATTCTGTTCAATTTTTGAGCTGGATAGCCGGTTGTTTTCCCATTATAACTTCTGCAGCTTCTTATGCCCCTCAGTGGTAGAACTGGACATACACTATGCTTCTATTCGGTTTGAGTAATTTCTTGTTCCAAGTTATCAAGGTGGAGGTTTTCAACTTTCTTTTCATGGCTGGCATAAGACATAGTAGCCCCCTTCCTCACAGCCTTAAGCACCTCCCATCTAATAGCAGCAGATGTGTCTCCCCTAAGGTTATTATTAATAAATTGTTCTATTTGGCCACAGATTAAAGAATTGACTTTCCTAAGCTTTAAAAGGAGAAGAGACATTTTTTTGTAAATATTTAATACAGTATATTCACTCCAAATTTCACATTATTAATTCTTAGTGGAGCGTTTTGATGAAAGCCCCACAGATTACTCACTAGTTACAAGAAATATCCTGTATTAACTTTTATGTTCTTACTATGAAGAACTTTTCAAGTCAATGTTGTGCATCCTAGTAAAAGCAGAGTGAAAATAACCTTTCTATGAGAGCAAGGTTAAAAAATAAGGTGCAGTTTAATCACAGGAACCATACAGATAATGCAAGAAATATTTTTGGTTGCCTTTTTCTATAGGAGGAGAAACATTGGTATCCCTCAACTTGTGTGCCCAGGTACAATGTTAATAACTCACTGGTGAGCAGAATGTTATAAATTAACATTACATAGGCAGATAAAAAGAGACGAGAATGTTTGAATTACAATACAGAAAATGGAGGCCCGACAAAAAGCTATAACTTCATTGGGTAAAAACATAGAATTCTTTATTTAACACTATGGAAATGACATAACAGTTAAAATGGACTTATAGATGTCCTTTTAAAAACATATTTTGGAATTTATAACACATAACAGTTGCAACACATTACAGTAATTAATTTTGTGTATTGCTTAATGTTTTGAAAAGGGTTTAATTTAAAGAAAATAAATGTATGTAAATATTTATCAAATTAAGTCTGAGTACTCATTTAAGATGGACACACACTAAAGGGCAAACATGCTCCGTTCACAAGTAAATAAATTGATTATATTTTATGAACTATATTTCAACTAATAACATAAAATGCTGTATATTTTGTAAACTAAAATGTTATTTATTATAATATAATTTACCCCAAAATAAGCCTATACCCTGATGGAGTGATATTTTGTCATGAAATGTTGAAGGTTGTTCTGAGGCTATGAAAAGTAATAAATACTAATTGGTAAGTGACGTATACAGCTCCAACAGTGACATGTCGACAGCAACTGACACTACAGTGATAACAGCACCAGGTCACCGTAGAGTCGGCGCTGGACAATGTCACTGTTTTCTAGGGGTCTTGCACCCCCTCCCCTAATTATCTCTGACTTGGAGTTGATTATATTAATTAGAGGGGGGTGCAGGGAGTAGAGCCCCCCCACTTGGGTGGTTTGAGGGTGAAGCCCCCCAGAAGAAAACTTGGCAGACAGTGACTATCCTTATGTCAACTGCAAATGCATTGACATAAAGGTTTCTCTGTACTGTTGGTCGACAAACTGTTCGTCGCTGTATGGTCGGGGATCCGGTAAATGAGATAAACTCGAGTATAAATCTTTGGACTTAAGATGTTTCCAGAGCAGAAAGTGAGTCTTCATTTTTTGAAAGATATATTCTTTTATTATTAAAGGACCCAAGTTCCAGAGGACCTTCCTTTTGTTTGCTTTTCATTTAGTGTAGGTAGGTCACCTCTTCCCTTCACTTATTTCCCAGGGCATCAATTTATGAGGAGCATGAAGTTGGTCACTGGCTAGTTTATTTTTCTGTCAAATGTGGTCAGATAAAGTAGGTCAGGTAGGGTACTGGTTATGGACATGGTGAGGGTCATAAAGGGGTGGTGTCAGATCCAGAAATACACTAAATGGAAAGGTAGTAGGCATTCAGTCACTGGACAGCAGCCCAAGCTACTTGGGGGAGGTCCAAGGAATGTGTATGTCAGGGTATGGGTTAGTAACTGGCAAGTAATTTCTGGACTCTTTATGGATAGAACAATGGAGGACAGAGTGCTGCAATGGACCAGTATGCCCTTCACTAAGTAAAGCAAGACAAAAGACAAATGGAAAGTGTGTGTGGGGGACAGGGAGGAGAGGAAAGAAGACATGCAGACAGATCAGAACCAGAATCAGAATCTGATTCCAATTCTATTGTACTCTCAACATTTGGATTTTGGCCCTTCAATGCCAGAATTCCAAATTCAGGAAAATGACTTAGAATCTAATTAATCTGATTCTGTTCAGCAGATTCAAGCAATCCTAGTCTGAGTAGTTGCCACCAACAGAGGAACTGTTGAGTGACACATCATCTGCTGAGACCAACCTAAGCAGATCTGATGATGAGGCAGAGTACAAAGATTACCTTAAGTGCTGTAAACAAATAAAGTCAGGTGACAAAAGAACCTCAGCCTCTAGAGTTGGCAGTAGTGTCACTAGCAACACAAAAAATAATTTGGCTCCTCCAATCCCCCTTAAAAACTCAGCCAGCTACCCTTCAGTAATTTTAAGCAAGCTCCATCCCAGCCTGAACAGCCAAATGGAACAGATGAAGGGGCACCAGTGGTGCCAGGGGAAGACCCACATCATGTTAAAAAAAGAAAGGCTAGTTGGAGCCAGAAGAGTGGTGATGATACTCTTGACACTAGCCAAATGAGTGGTATCCTCCTCAACAGTATGAGTATGGTGTGGCTGCCTTTTGCATTACTGAACAAGGATAGCAGAAAGGCACTTGGCACATTGTGCAGCATCACTTTAAGCAGGGAGACTCTGTCAGACTTAACATCCAGTTCATTAATGAACAACCTGAAGGTACAGCATACCCAGGTTTGTAGAGCTACGTCAGGGTCTGTACCTGTGGTTCCATCAGACCCATTCTATGGTGATGCTTCAGGTAATGGTGCTGGTGACAATGCTATAGACCATTCTGCCTCTGAGAAAATTTCTGGTGGTGGCAATCCTTCCATGCCCTCAAACATGAGTCCACTCATCTCTAACGTAGTGAGTCAAATGCTTTCATCAGACAGTCCCCTGCTATTTCCACAGCATATGATAAGGGTGTAGCATCCCACATCCATGGTCAGTGCAAATAGTGAAAGCCTTCCAGGCAGAAGAAAGTACTAGTCTTCCCATCCAACAGCTCAGCACATCACACAGTTAATTGGTAAAATATGCAGTATTTCAGTATGTCAGCTGAAATGGTGGGTGCAAAAACAGTCAGGGGATTCAAGCAGGGTTGGGACATAAAGAAGGGGATAGTGGTTACTGGGCTTGACAGGACCAAGAAGGTGAATAGAGAGAGGACGAGGAGGGTTAGAACCCTGGAGAAACCGTAGGTTACATAGATTATATGAAACTTGGGCAGACTGGATGGACCTCTGGTCTTTTTCTACCATCATTGTCTATGTTTCTATACCATTGGATCATCAACCATTTTCACTTGTGAGAGGCACTGGCTTTATCACATTTTGGAAGTATGTGCAGCCACGGTACTGGATCTCATCATATTCCATGTTTTGCAGGACTGTGGTGCCAAGGTTCTAAGATGGTTTGAGAATGGCAGTTGCCATACAACTTGTTGAGGCTATGTGGGAAGTTTTCACTGAACACTTAGACAGCTGCAGCAGTACAAACTCAGTGCATGCATATCTCTTCTTGACAGCACTGGTTTGTGCAAATGCCTGTTTCTTCTCTTGTCAGTTCCTCTTGCTCTATTAATGTCACTAGCTCTTCCTTTGTCTGCCCACAATCTGGCAAACACTCCACATCTGGTCATCTCAATATGGGATTAATGGAGACAGATCTCACCTAACCAAACATCCTGTCATTCATTCAAGATATGTTGCAGTCTTGGGCAGTTAGTACCAATCTGTATGTTGTTTTGTTTTTCATCAGTGAAAATGAAACAAACATGGTGAAAGCAGTAGGTGATTGGAATTTTGCCAGCATTTGTTACTTTGCCTTCACCGTAAATCTAAGGGTTACAGCTGCACTACATCACAGTTCCGAGGCTAGCAAGACTGTGCCCACAATGCGCTGCATCTGTGCTCATTTTCATAGCTCTGTAAAGGCTACTAACCAACTAAGGGAAGTGCAACAATGCCTCAGTCTGTCTTAACATCACTTAATACAGAATGTGAATACCAGATGCAGTTCATTACACCTGTTGCTCTCTTAACTGCTTGAACAGAAATGAGCACTTTATGAAATGTCAATGGAGTTTGTACGATATTTAGGGAGTTCTAGGCCACCATCAGTTGTCATAGATTGATGCCATAGTCAAAGTTCTTGGCCTATTTTAGTGGAGCACCCACAACTGAAGTGCTTTTGCTACAATGCTTCAGCTGTGCATAACCTGAAAAGATTCTTGGATAGATATGTACATGAACCCAATGATTCTCAAAGGGACATCTGTGCTCACCTGTATGCAGAATGGGATGCAAGGCTTGTGAATTTGATGGATAGCTGCAGTCACATTTTTGCAGTTTAGCTGGACTCCTGGTTCAAATGTGAGGTCCTTCACATGGCCATGGATAGGCACAGAGTGATTTACTTTTGGCAATAACTGCAATGAGCTTACTGGCTGCATGCAGGGACTGGTACAACTGGCAAGTGAAGAAGCTCATAGGAGAGAGATCCCAGTGGTGGCACTTTGCTGGCACTGAGGTATGCATCCATGTCTGCAAAATCATGGAAAAGGGGTGTTTTTCCAAGTGCAGATGTGGATGCGTGCCTCCTTATTTTTTTTTTTAAAGGGTATGGACGGGGTATAGACTTGGGGGATGTGGCTCCACAATGTGTGATGGTAGGGGTCCAGCTAGAAGGTCCAGCTTCTCATACAGGTTTCCCGTAGGCTTCTATCGAGTCTGCCCCCCCTGCTTGTCTCTCCGGCATGCTATCCAGTCTTCCAATTGGCCATTTGCCTGGCCAATCAGCTCCTGACCTGGCTCCCAATCAGCCCGGCCAATCAGCAATCAGCCCCGGGGCATCTCCACACTGGGAGAGACAGAATGCCATGTGACAACTCTGTTTCCACTTGTGGAGATGGGGAAGAAATACCTGATACTATCAGCACTGATAAGAGTGGGTGGGCACTGTTCAGCATATCCATATGTCAACAGCAATAGAAGAGGACACAGTCACAGTTTTTTTTTCTGCAGAAAATATCTTAAAAGACTATTTTCAGGAGTCTCTTGAGTAATTTTGGGGAATTCATTTGACTACTGGGATAAGATGATGCATTCATCCCCTCACTTGGTACAATTGGCTGTGAGATACATAAGTTGCCCCTCATAAGTGTGATTTCCCCCATGCTGCCTTCCTGCATTATAATATGTTATCTTTTTCTGAACTGGATGCAAGTTCTATTTTTTATACGTATCATTGTCATGTGTATTAGAAACAGCAAGGATGCTAAATAAAACACTGCTGGTATCCTCAATGTAAAGTCTAAATCCAGTGAGTGCTTCTCACATTATGACATACTAACAATGAAATTGTGAAACTAGGTACACTACTCAGGTTTTAAATAAAACCTACCAAAACATTTCCAAACTCTTCTTGTTTTATTTAAAAAACAACATAGCCCCAATATTTTTCCCACATGGCTTGATTAGGGGAGTATTCGCTTGTTTCCATTTCACTATTTTTCTACCAATGGCAATTACTCATCTCACAAATAAACTATTGTTTGTGTTTATTGCTTTTGTTTAATTTTCTTTTTTCTCACCTCTGCTGTACTGACACCCAGTCTACACTAGGCAACAGTCTTTGATGGGGACACTGTGCCCCCACTTCCTGAGAGGACAGCTATTCATAGGATATTAAATCCTCCCTCCCCTGTCTGCCTACCCCCCTCGTGACTAAGATCCATTTGGAATCCAGTTTGCCAAAGTAGTTGGCGGTACTAGCAATACTCCACACTAGTGGGATGACTCTTTTCATTTAAAAAAAGAAAAACACCTATTTTTTTCCTTTGAATATTTTTCAGTCTGTTATTTTCCACTCCCTGCTATCCTCTGGTAATATGCCCTGCAATCAGACAGAGATTATTATAGGGAGCTGGTTCTGGCTCTATGAGTCATCATTGAGATGATAGTGAGTAATGATTCTGTGGTTTTCCCCCCAATTCTTCTCTGTACCTCTGAAACATGAGAAGTGACTCTGGTGGCCTTGACATGACAGTGTCCCGCAGTGATAGGCAAATTCTCTTGTCCAGCCATAGTGATCATTACAGTTCCTGAACTCATTATTGCCCCCACACACACACACACTGAAATGTATTACTTGCAGCAGCTACTTCAGTTATGCCCATCCTCTAAACCCAGGCCATCAGGGCAACCACAAGAACCAAAACATTTTGATGGTGCCATATTTGTCTCCTTGCTGGTTGGGGATCCATGAAAGGAAACCAACATGAGGCCAAATATTCAAAACTTTGCCACAGGGCAAAATTAGCACTGCACGGCGTGCTAAATTAGCATGGCACCATTAGCACGCAATATTAAGAGGGATTGCCCTGGGGCTAAACCTGCTCAATGTAGCATGCAAAGGAAGCAGTGCAAGCAGGGCTGTAAGTGCAGAGCAAATTAGCCTGGGAAATAAGACAGCACTGACTATAACAAACAGGACAGCACTAGCTATCATAGCCAGGACAGTGTAAATAGCCACAGGGACACAGTGCACATTGGAATAAAATGGCCACAAGGGGTGCATGCAGAGCTGTAGAGCCCATAACCCAGCACAATAGCAAACAGCAGTAAATACCACTGAAAATGTCCATGCAACCAAGACAGGCAATGCCATGAAACAACACCTGCAGCAGCAACAGGAACCCAAATACCCAAACAACCACCCCAAAAATGGAACACCCAGGCAAGAACGACACAGGTCACAGGAATTCAAAAAGATGAATTCTGTATTAGTAACTAAACTGCAACAACAACAACAAACAGAGAAAGTACACATTGCAAAATGTGGGGGGGGGGGACAACAAGCAGGATAGGGAGAATGGTGCTAAAACAAGTGGCAGGGGAACACAAGAAAATAAACTGGTCCAGATATAATATCAGAAAAATTCAACTATATACAACAGTGTGAGTAGAAAATGGGGGAGGGGGTCAGATAAGGCAGTCAGTGAAGTGAAAGGGGCACTAAGAGGCAGATTGCTGGGGAATGGCTGGAGGTGTTGGTCTCTTTGGCAGTCAGTCTTCAAGCAGCTGTGCCACCCACCATGTCTCGGTTATGAATACAGCCTACTGCTCAATGACTGTCTGCTGCTGTTGCACAGTCTGGAGCAGGTCATCCCTGCCCTTGCCCTCTTCTGGCCTGGTGGCCCATACTGAGTTCCTCTGTGGACCTATGGGTGGAAAGATGACCGTGTAAGGATGGTGGACTGGCAATGTAAAGCAGTGCAATCCCCCTGGATGAAGCTCTGGGGGAGGACAGCATGCCCCAACAAGCATGGCCATGGACACAATGGTACAACACCTCACATGCCACCAGCACTGTGCCTGTAAACCACAATGGAACACAACATGGCCTCACAGCCACCCCAATACACGTGATGGCCCTGAAGGTCCATGCTGACACCCTCAAGTCTGGAACCATGCAACATGGCTGGCCAATGCAGTGGCTGCCAGACTGCAGAACCAGGCACCCCCTGTCAAACAGCACAGTAACGTAATGCCACGGTTGGGACTTGCTGCCAACTGAAAATGTAGGTACAGAAACTCTGCTACACAAGAATACCTGCACAGAGAACACAGGCCAGGGACAAGCAAACAGAAACCAGCAGCAATGCCACCCACAGTCTGTGTTACTTTCTCCCAACATACTAAGAACATCAGATTAGCTGCTCACAAATCTCTCCAAGTACCTCTTTGCCGGATTTCACAAGGCCAGCACCCCTTCGCCTACAGAGCACCTCATTGGTTCAACTCGCTTGACTATGGAACCTCAGCACTTTTAAAATTGGGGGCTTTCAAGACCTTTCTAAAACAAATGCTCATGGCTGATTGTTCGTGCAACTGCTTCACCTGACATCTGCCTCCTTGCTCCCCATGGTCGACCTTGCTCTAGCTGAGACCTTGCATCCCCTTCTTTCCTGGTTTCCCCTGCCCTCTTCTCCCTCTGTCACTCTGAATCCCTTAACCCCTTCCCCTCATCTCCAAGGCCTCTCTTTTTTTCCTTCCTCTCCCTCCCCTTACCTTTCCTCTCATTACATCACATTTGCCTCCTTTCTCATTACCCACCCTTGGAATCCCCAGGGCCTAGTTTTTTTTTTTCATTTATGTTATTATATTTTACCACAATACTGTAAATAGCCATCTCACTGTATTTACCTATGTGTAATATGCTTATCTGATATTTTTATGTTTTTTACTAATATTGTACAGATATAGTACCTTGAATGTCTATATGTTTTCCCACCCACTTATGACATGGAACCTTTGTAAATGAGCACCTGCGCTCAAAGGTGATAATCTGCGACATAAAGATGAATCACCAGCCCCCCACCAACGCCATGACAGAGACAGCAGTGTGGAACCACACCCACATGCATGTATGGTATCAGATATTGACTCGTAGATATTCCCCAACACCAATACCCATGACCAACCACCCTGCAGCTGCAATGCATGTCACCGGCATGTAGGTGTACTCACATGTGGTATACCGCTGCTCCTCATTGGTGTCAGTCCCCCTACGGGCGGTGTCCTGGTCCTGCCTGGTGGGCTGGCTGGTCTGATCTGTATTGTGCTCTGCAGAGGGAAGGGAGAACACAGTTGTCATGACAGCATGGACAGTACAACCCCACAGAAAACCACATGGCAAAGACATCAGGGAATGCCACCCTGCTTCACCCCCCATGGCGCATGGGATGCCTGAATGTGCCATGTGCATTAGTGACACATGGACCTCTGGAAGGGCCATGCTGTGTGGTGTGTTTGCACAGCACAGACCATGACAGCAACAACCCCCCCCCCCCCCGGAAATGGAAAACATGTCACCACAGAGTCAATGCACCGGTCACACTGAACAAAACACAGAAGCTAGCCCAAGTGCGCCCACCTCCCAGGAGTGTGTGGCAGCACAACACAGCTATACCCACGTACTGCAGATGCACCTGTGTGTGTGTGCACATGCACACATGCAGACTGACATGTGAACAGCATTGCCGTGGCAGTTTCAGACACTTACCTGATGCAGGCAAGGTTCCCTCCCTGACCATCCTCCAGAACTTATCCAAGTGATGCCTCTCCCAGCACTGCATGTCTATACACCTATGCCTACACTGCTCCACATTCCTTGGTATACCTGTCTTCTGAGACAGGTGGTGGGCAATGGAGACCCAGACCCCGAACCCTCTTGGACTTCCTCAAACAGCTGTCGGTCCCTCTGCACCACCAGCTGCACAAGGCTGGAAAGTTCAGCCTCACTCCATCTGTGGCCCCTCTGCACCACAGCCCTTTGTCTTCTCCCTTCAGACAACCTTGGTATTCCTGTTAGCACTGCCAACTCCCTTACACCCTGTCAGAACACACACTGTGGCACAGGAAATGGAGGACTTGCATGTCTGAACAACGCTACACTCATACAAGTGGTGTAAACACACACTAGTGCCAGGCAAGCCCATGCATGCACCACTGAGCTTGTGTGACCCCTGCATGACCCCACATGCCATTACGTCAAGGTGCATGCGGGTGCAATGTGGACTTGAACAGCGGTACGTGTGTAGTGTGCCACTGCAGTTTGCATGGCGTTAATGAGTTCTCCTGGGGCTAAAATGTTCCATATTCAAAGCCTGTATTCAAATGACCCTGATTAGATATTCACAGGGCAAACCTCCAATGGAGCACCTCTTTATAGCCTCATCTGCATGCATTAGCATGTGAATTGCCCAGCCAGGCTATTTAAGGCCTCAAAGGGCTCCACCTGCAGGTCTGTGAGGCATATCAGGTGTATAGAGGAAGACTGTCAGAGGAAACAAATACCAACAGAATGTCACAGCAGGATGTGCAGGCAGATTAAGGCGTGTAAGACACTGTCCTCATATTCATGTACTGTATAGCAAGAGAGTGTGCACACATATGCATACAAGTGTACTTGGAACTGGTGATGGGGACAGGCAGTGCTCTAACTAATACCAAACTCATGGAACACTACAGGCCTGAGTGCTGCAGGGCCTACAGACTGCCACACAACCCCAGTGCAGCAGGGACACAGGCCCATGTCAGCTGGCATGCCTGAGTGTGGCTGTGACTGCGCATGCAGTGGCGTAATCATGGCAGCAGTACCGCAGCAACAGTGTAACAGTACCTGAGGTGGGGAAGCACCACATGCACACAGCAATGCCTGCACCATAGGCACTGTGGAGTGCTTCTGTGCATCATGGGTACATTTGTGTAGCTGGGGCTACACACATGCCAGGATATGTGTAGGCCATGGCCCAATGCATAGGCATCCACATGCACTGTGTGATGGCTGTCATGCTTGTGGACTGTATGTTAGCCATATGCTCAGTGGCAAAAGGCCCTGTCCATCTGCTGTGCCTGTCATTGAGTTTTGGGCTCAGGGACTGGCCACAGTGGTGGGTCAGCAGCTCGAATGGCCACGCCACAGGCACAAAGGGCTGTGCGTCACACAGCAGCCTATGCATGGGTCACCCACTAGCACCTCAGTGTCCACAGCATGCAACTCACACAGTCTTACAGGGTCGATTGTGCATGGCAGGGCCACACCATCAGTGGTACACAGCGGTACACAGCCACACCAGTGATGCTGTCACTGCTGTATGTGTGCAGATATGTGTGTGAATTCGCCATCACCATAAAATAGTCCTGTCATCCTGTGGTACTGATTGTCAGTTGTGGGCCATGGCCATGCCTGGTGCAGTGGTGTACCGGTGGCTCTCTGACATTCTGTGTCATGGTACTGCAGGGCCAGATGGGTACTGTAACAACTGGACAGTGCCATGGCAGGCAATCACACACACATTGTGGGACACACAAACTTGAGAGGGCCACACACAGGCTGAGACACACACACACACACACACACACACACACGCATTCCATGGTTCTGATAGACACTCACCGCTGTTCCTTTCCTCCCCACACAGCTGCCAATAAAGGACACATGTGCCTCTGGGTATACAAATTCTCTAATGAGGAATTGAGGACTCTGGTGACTGCATACAAGGGAAGGCAGGCTCAGATGCGGAGGTACAAGAACACAGACACCACCATCCACCTAATAGTGCCAGAGCAGTCAATGTAGTGGGTTGCCATGGATGGAGTGTGGATGCTTGCAGGAAGTGGTGGCATGATCTGCTGAGGCGTACCAAGGAGGAAGAGGCACAGCAGGTGAGTTCATTGATGGGGACAGGTAGTGGTCCCCTGCAGGCCCAATTGAGGAGGGTGGACCCAATCATGGATGTCATTGTGTCCACATTCAGGCCGTTGGCCCCAGCGGGTGTGGAGGGCAGGGGATGCAAGCCACTGCTGGATCTCTACAGAGCATGTGAGTCACAGGCCATGCTGCTAGTGTTGTGCGTGGTGACAACTGGGTGTCGTGCTGGTACCAGAACTGTGGTGGGACATGGCTGGTGCTTACTGCACACAGCTGTGTGCATGTGCCTGGCCCAGTGGTGCCAAATGTGCTGTGGCCCATTGCTGCAGTATGTGGGCATGCATGCAGCATGTTCCCATTGTTGTAGACCATGATGTGCACACAAGTAGACTGTGCCACATGACTTGCATGCCTCATGTGTGTGTGCCTATGTACCATGCTGTGTCACAGTATGCCACATGAGTCACTGTCTCTGGTACAGGTCCCGCAGCCATAGTGTGGCAGCCAACACATGTGCTTGTGGGTGTGTGTTCCACACAGTGGGAACAGGGGTTCAGATGCACCCTGGGCTGCATGGGGTGATTGTGGTTTCCTGGGCACCTTGCATGTGGTGGCGTGTGGGCATGATACTATAGGCTGTGGCAGGCACTGTGTGATAATGGGGGCACCCTGGTGCTGTGCATGTGGTGGCGGTGGTGTGGGTATGCTCTGCTGTCTACAGTGAACTCACACTGTTTCTCTTGCTCCACAGTTCAGCCAATCGGCACATCAGTGGTGGGCCATGAGGTGGAGGGAGGTGGTGACAGCCAGCCAAGACCATCATGTTCAGGACTGCAGGGGCATAGTGGATTGGCACAGCAGCTACAAGGCACACCTCCAGGGGGTTTGCTGCAGCCATGGCCTATGACAAGGAAGATGTTGTGAATGATGATGAGGCCTATGTACCAGGGCTGGATTTTCTTGAGGGCATAGACTTTAGGTTTATGGGCTCACCATCAAGATACTCTACTGGCCCTGAGGACCTCTCCATGGCTGCCAGCTCCAGTAAGGATGCTCCCATACACACATCACTTGCTAGGTAGGCCGTGCCCTTGATCCTGCCAGGGACACCAGTACTATTTGGGACCAGTACATCTGCAGCAGCATTGCAACAACTGCCACCACCAACATGACTGCCACTGCGCCCAGGGATAGGCAGCAGGCAGCTGGCAGACTGACAGTACCCCTGACACAACAACAACAACGTGTGGAGAGCCAGGCTGCCATGCCCTTGCCTCCACAAGGATGACATGGAAGGCTGGAAGGCACTGTGGGCCAGCAGGCTGCCAACCCTGTTGCCTGCAGTACACAGCCCACACACATACCCCTGCCCCCTCCCCCTCCAACCTGTCCAGGGTGTTCAGCCACAGGAAGGGCAGGACAACACAGGTACCTAAGTGCTCCTCTGCACTGCCGTGGACTCACAGTCAGCCACACAGCAGGAGCTACATGCATTCCAGAGGAAGGTACAGTAGGAACTGTCCCTGTTCCATGAGGCCATCACTATTGCACTCCTGTGGGCTGAGCAGTGGGTGGTGGAGTGTGAGGAATGGCACCTCAATTCCCTTGATAGTGGTTTTAGTGTAATCACTGGGGCTGTGTGGGAGATTACTGCCACAGTTAGGGAGACAGCGATGGGCGTTCTGCAGCATGCAGCACACAGGTAGTGCAGGCCAGCACCACACCAGTGGTGTTCTGCAGTGTGCTTCCACAGCACGTGGTAGGTGGTTGGGGTCATCCAGCACTGCCTCAGCTGTGGCACCTGCCTGGCAGCCTGGTCATTGTGTGTCACTGTTATCAACAAGCCCGTGCCGTGCATGTGGTTACAATAGGGCCATATCCACCCCAGTGCCATGGCCTGCCACATTGTCAGTCCCCAAGTACACCCGCCTGGGTTCACCATGGGGACTCTGTCAGGGTCCATGGTGGTAGACGGCAATAAAAGTATGTCACCACCTCACACAGACACACAGGTCACAGTTGCACACTACCAACATACACCTCTGCTACACTGCACACTTTCCACACCAATCACTATTGTATTTCGAATTTCTATTTGTGTTCACTGTTATCTACCCATAGCACATTCCTGTTGTTTCACATGTTGCCACATTTACATTAAAGGTCATTGCTTACATGTTTGTAGTCTTATTTGTTATCACTCACCTGGCCATCCATGCTAGTGTCTTGATGATGTGTGTTCGGTGCTCCTGTGCCCTTTTGGCCATGTGGGGGTCCTGACTCTCGAGCTGATCTTCCATCCCCAGAACCTCTGGCTCTGTGTCACTGTCAGGATGTTCCTCAGATTCAGGTGTGCAAATTCCAGAGTTCAGAATCATGTCGTGCAACATGTGACAGACAAGAAATATGCAACAGACCTTTAGAGGGTTATATTGTAGGGCACTGCCAGACCGGTCCAGGCAGCGGAAACTCATCTTAAGAATGTCAAAGACACTCTCGATGACATTCCTTCTGGTGGTACAGTATGTGCCTCATTGTATTGCTCCTTGACCACTGTTGCTGGCCAGAGGACTGGTGTTAGGAGCAAGGGTGTCAGGGGATAGGCACTGTCCCCTGTGAACACATTACAAACTGGATAAAGAACTGGCTGCAGGGGAGGATGCAATGGATGGTTGTGGAAGGAGCTCCCAACACCCACAGCAGTGACAAGCAGTGTGCCACAGGGTTCAGTGCTGGACTCAGTGCTATTTGGGCTCTTTATCTCAGATATTGCACACAGAGTTGGGTGTGGAGTTAATTTGTTTGCAGATTATACCAAAATTGGAGCAGTGGTGGATGAAGAGGATGGATGGAAACAATTGCAGGAGGACCTAACTAAACTAGAGGCATGGTCAGAGAGGTGGCAGCTGGGATTCAATGCAAAAAAGTGCAAGGTTATGCACTTCAGAGCAAAAAACCCTAGGAGGGACTACTGGTTGGGTGGAGTGAGGCTGGGGACCACTGAGGAGGAGAAGGACCTTGGGGCATTGGTAACAGGGAGCATGAACAACTCAGCCCAGTGCAGGAAAGCAGCAGCTATGGCAAACACGATTCTGGGTTGTATCGCAAGGGGTTTCTTGTACAGGCATAGGGAGGTGATCCTGCCCCTCTACAGATCCTTGGTCAGGCCACATTTGGAATACTGTGTGCAGTATTGACAGTCATATCTGAAGAGGGATATAAAATTACTGGAGGGGGTGCAAAGGAGGCAACAAAAATGTTACAGGGGAAGGAAGGAAAGGCCTATGAAGACAGGCTGCAAGAGCTAAATATGTACAAACTGGAGAAGAGGAGGGATGGGGGGAATGTGACTGAAACGTTGAAATATTTGAGAGGGGTAAATAAACATAGCACCGAAGAGGTGTTTAAACTAAGACAAGGTAGGGAAATGAGGGGACACAGGCTATGATTGGAGGGTGGATGATTTAGAGGGGAGATGAGGAGGCACTACTTCACGGAGAGGGTGGTGTCTAAATGGAATGAGCTACTAGAGGCGGTAGTATTATGTATGACAGTAGGAAGTTTTAAAAAGGAGTGGGACAAAGCAGGAGGGAGGGTCTGAGTGGTGGGGACTGTGACAAGTATGGGAGGGACAGTGGGGGTGGGGGTTGGGGCAGCTGTAATCTAGGATACGAGCTGCACACTTGGACAGACTTTGATAGACCAGTTGGTCTGTTTCTGCTGTCAGGTTTCATATATTCTTATGTTAGTATTATATTGTGTTAGCAATGTCTGACTGCTACACTCATACCATGATTTTTTTTTATTTAAACATTTGGTGACTGGGAAAGACATGCTGAGCCAAGGCTCATCTCCAGGTGTGACCCAGGGATCACGGGATCAAAGTATACAATTACAAGAAAAACAACAGGAAGCATAAAAATACATTACATGATAATTAGTACAGCATAATACATTCTACAAATACAATAGTTCAGTAAGCATACAGATACAAAAGTGCATAACAGGTCATGTATTTATTATTGCTGTTTTTATTTGTCATTTTATATTTTGTAATGTGCCTTGATATTTGAAAGGCTCAAAATAAATAAAGATTATTATTATGATAACTAATACAGCAAAACAGGCTATGCAAATATTTAGTGTACACAGGCAAAACATTTCAAGTGCATGATGGTATGGGAGCAAATGGGGCAGGGTAGGAAGTGAAGCAGAGATTTGACAGAGAAGTGAGAGGGGGAGTTGCATAGGAGAGGAGTGTGAGAGTTCCACAGAAAGGTAAGGCGATAGTTAAAGGCAGATTTGCCCATATTGAAGATGGAGGAAAAAGCGTGAGTCCCTAGTGTGTAGGAAGTATGACGAGGTTGAGGCAGGAGGGAAGAGATGTAGGAGGGTAGTAGGTTGAACCAGAATTTTGAGATGAAGGATAAGGAGTGGATGAGACACTTATGCATGAGCGATGGGAGGCCCAGGCATGAGAGAAGGGAACAGTGGTGAGTCCTGTAAAGAGAC
The DNA here is from genome assembly GCA_016271365.2 of Neoceratodus forsteri. Lineage (NCBI taxonomy): Eukaryota > Metazoa > Chordata > Ceratodontiformes > Ceratodontidae > Neoceratodus > Neoceratodus forsteri. The sequence goes on from JADMNL010000026.1 coordinate 267,423,338, forward strand.
TTGGAGGCGAATTGACAGAAAGCATAGTAGAGGGATTCAAGATGGGTAAGTGAGGTGGAGGAACCAATGCAGTATACAATGTCTGCATAGTCAAAGACCAGCATTATCAACTTTGACAGAAGCTGCTGATGTGTAAGGTGTGGGGGGTCTCTATTTCAGTAGAGGATACCAAGCTTTGAACAGAGTTTGGTGGTTATGTAGTCAATATGAAAAGAGAAGTTTAATTGTGGGTCCAACCAGATGCCTTGGTATTTATAAGAGGGGACAACCTTTAACAGGGTGCCATCAAGAGAGGTGATGGGTGGGGCGTTGTTAGTATTGACTAATCTCTGGGGTTCTGAAGGTCATAGAGACTGTTTTAGTTGTGTTTAGTTTGAGTTGTTTTGATTGGAACCAAGTTTGAACAGAGTGGAAGTCTTGCTGCAGTGAAGAGTGGATAGTGGCTGGGTCATGGCCAGATTAGAAGAGTATGGTATCACCTGCATACACATGAATGAGGGAGGATGAGCAGGCAAGGAGAGGAAGAATTGGCAATTTTAACTGACTGATATCTACTATTGAGATAAAAGCTGAACCACCGTATGGCAGGAGGGGCAAGCCCTGCATCCTGAAGTGTATTCAGAAGAAGGGGGTGGGATAATGAGTTGAAGGCTTTAACCAGATCTACTAAGACTGCAATAGTGAGGTGACCTTTACTGGCAACAGATTGAATGTGGCCCATGACACGTAGGAGGGAGGATATGGTGGAGTGTTTTTTTTCTAAAACTGGACTGGTAGGGGGATAGGAAGTTGGTGGCAGAAAGGAAATCAGTCAGTCTGGATTGTATGAGGTATTCCTGAAGTTTTGCTATTGTGGGGAGAAGGGGCAGTAGTTTCCAGGTATGGAGGGATCACCACCTTTGTGGAGAGGGCTAACACATGCCAATTTCCAGGCTTTCAGAAATATGCCTGAGGAGAAGGACATATTAATGATGAAGGGGAGGGGGGAGCAATGGCAGGAGCAAAGAGGCATAGAAGACTAGGATGTAAGCCATCAGGGCTAGATTTGGATGTGTTGAAAGATAAAAGGGCAAGCAGTGCTTCATTCATGGAATCAATGGCTAGAAGGAATTTTTCATTTGATTTATGCTTAGGAGAGGGTTTGGAGGCATTGCAGTAAGGTCTGGAGAAGCACAAGTATTGAAGAAGATGTTGGGGATATCTGCAACTTGGACTGAGTCTGTTATTTTAGTGCCATTGTGCTTGAGAGTAGGGGGTGCTGGATTGTGGAGGAGGGTCTACAATGGAGTGCACTACATTAAAGAACAAGGAGGGTTGTGCTGTGTTGAGTCATGCCTTATGTAGTTTACCTTAGCACGATGAATGGCCTTGGTGCAAGCATTTCTCACTGTTATATGCTTGTCTTGAGTTTGGGGTTAGTGAGGCTTTGAAGGTGGACCCAGCTTTGTCATGGGTGTTGCAGAGACCAACTATAGGGGCAGTAATCCAGGGGTGCTTGTGCTTCTTGACCCTGGCTTTTCTAAGGGGGGGTGGCGGCCCCACACTATTGAAAATACTAGTGAACTGAACTAGGGCAGTATCAATAGTGGTAGCAGAGTAAGCTGAGGCCCAACTGGCATAATACAAGTCAGAGGAGGGAATTAGTATTAACTGAGCTTAGAAGGTGTGTTTCAATGTTCTTTGGTGCGGATTTGGGTAGGTGAGTTTTTCTAATGCAATAGGTGATGCAGTGGTCACATAGGGCAGGGTCAAGTACTTCAGCTGTGGATATCCGGTGAGGATGGGACTAGAGAATCCAGTCTAAGAGGGAGTAATTAAAGGAATGGGGGTTGTAGCGAGTAGGTTCCATGATTAGCCGAGAGAGGTTTAGGGATTCTAATTTGGATACTGTGGATTTAGATGAAGGGCCAGCCAGTCAAGGTTGTGGTCCCCAAGAAGTAAAAGTTTGCCTGAGAGAGTCATAGGTGGGAGAGCAGAGATTCTCAATGTAACAGCATCGTGACTGAGTCGGGGTGATGCATAGACAACCCCTTTGAAGGTGGGGAGTTTGGAGAATTTGATTAGAATCAACTTGGGGGATTCGAGGCAGGATTCTTTTTTGACACAGAATAAGAGAGGTGTATTTTTTTGATCATAGCTACACCACCTCCTCTTTTGCCATGGTCTTGCCAGATGATGTGGTAGCCTGGGAAGGAGATAGATAAGTCAGGGGTTTTGGCAAGTACCCAGGTTTCAGAGAGGCATAGGATGTTGAGAGCATTCTAGGTGACCCGGCAGTTCAGAAGGTTCAGTTTTAGGAGGAGACTCCTAATGTTGATGTGCATGACTTTTAGGCCTCTGTGGGAGAATGGTAGTTTTGGGGGTGTAGGGGGGCTGGTGTTACTTTCAATATCACCAGGTAATAGCAAGATAAGAAAGAGCACAGAGAAAGTAGCCACCAGCTTTCACCCTTTTATGGTATTGAGGGCATAGGGTTTGCACCTGGAGCATCGGATTAGAGTAATGCAGCAGCTTATATATGGAAGAAGAAAGTTTGGGGAAATCAAGTGATTGGATGGAGTGGGAAAGGGAATCAAAGTGGGTAAGGAAGGGTCAAGATGGTGCTGCAGGAGGAGGGATGCAGAAGAGGCAGGAGGGTGGGAGGGATAGGGTGCAACAGTGTGATTGGCAGGGAGTGGAGGGGGAGGAGTGAAAATAGGAAAGGAAGCCCGGAGAAGGAGAAAGGAGGATGGGTGCATGTTTTCAATAGGGGGGTTTACAGAAGCGTTTGTGAACAGAGGTTCTAGGTCTAAGTATGACCCCTTAGAGGCAGAAATGAAAGAACTAAGGTCACTCTAGTCACAGATTTTTATAATCTGTTAATGGGGGGTGGGATTCGTCATGACAGTCTTTGCTGGCTGGAGATTGCGGGCAACGGTTTTAGCAGAGCCAACCATGCACCAATGGAGCAGAAGAGAGTGAAGTGGGTCAGGCTGTGGAGGGTGTGCCTGGTCAGTGGCCTCCACTGGGGAAGGAGAAGGAAGGCACAATTTAATATAGGCTGAAATTGGTAGGCATAGGGCCAGACAAGTAGAGGAGACACAAGAGCAGTGGGGGTGTGTAGGCAGAACAGAAAGAGATTTAGGAGAAATTAGCAACAGAAAGGAAAAGTGCAGAAACAGTGTCTGGCTAGGCAGGTCTTTTTACACAGTTAGGCAGTATTAGCAATGTAAAATAGCTCTAAACAGTAACTGACCACTTAGCCAGGAAGTAAAAGAATAAAATATTTATTTTCAACCTAGAGAAAAAGGAAAGTAAAATGTGGCAGAGGAGTGCTAGTAGTAGCAGTTTCTAGTGAGCCCAATGGGACAGAGGTAGCAGGGAGAAGTGGCCAGTCAGGAACAGGCAGTGTAGGGTACTGAAATGGAATCAGACACTCAGTATGGTTGTACCTTGCCTGGATCCAAGGGAGTCTTTGCTGGCTGGAGAGCGCAGATGACTTTAACAGAGCCAGCCACACTACAGAGAAGTGAAGGAGGGAGGTGGGTCAGGCTTTGAAGGGAGTTCCCGGTCAGAGGCCTCCACTTGCCTGGATCTGAGGGAGTCTTTACTGGCTGGAGTGCATGGGGGATGGCTTTAGCAGAGCTAGTCGCACTGCAGAGAAGAGAGTGAGGTGGGTCAGGCTGTAGAGGGATTGCCCAGTCTGTGGCCTCCACTTGCCTGGATCTGAGGGAATCTGCTAGCTGGAAAGCATGGGCAATGGCTTTAGCAGAGCCAGAGAAACTATGGAGGAGAGGAGAGTGAGGTGGATCAGGCGATGGAGGGAGTGCCTGGTCAGGGGCCTCTTCTTGCCTGAATCAAAGGGAGTGGCTGGAGAGCATGGGCGATGGCTATAACAGAGCTAGCCACACTGCAGAAGAGAGCGATGCAGGTAAGACTGTAGAGTGAGTGCCCGGTCAGCAGATTGCCTGCTGTGCTACTGTGCTGGCTGCCTATCACTCTCTGGCCCCTCTCCACAACCCGTGTGTGCATCCTTATGGCACTGTCCCACCATTGGTGTTGGCTGTGTCATGGCTGCTGGTTGTACTCACTGACAATGTGCCCACTGGGTTTGTGGCCATCCTCAAATTCCTGGCACAGCCTGGACTGGTGGCAGATGAATACATCCAGAACACTGCCAGGGTATTGTGCAAAGAAACAGATCATGTGTCCTGCTGCATCACACACCACCTGGCAAGTGATGGAGTGGTAGCCCTTTATGTTCAGGTACACATCACCACCATCACCACCAGGCGGTGGGTCAGACTATGGATAGTTGGTAGGTGTGCAACCCGATAGAATTGCTGCATGGTTTCTCTGCTCTGCTCCGCCGTGTTGGGAAATATGATGAATTTACCAGCATGTGGCAGAAAAGCATACAGGAACTGGATCAGGAGGCACGAAGGTGCTGACTGCAATACACCAGTGGTGTCTCCCACTAGTGTCTGAAAGGATCCAGTGGAGAGGAAACACATCACCGCCATCACCTTTTCCTCCACAGTCATTCCATGGCTGCATCTGGTGTTACTCTGCTACTGATCATGGAGGAGCTCACACAGCTGCCTCAACATGACCCGGTTCATCCTGTACGGTTTCACGAGGTGGTCATCCGAGAGTGTCTCAAATAAGACTCTGGGTCTGTACAACCTGTGTGCAGCGTATTTCCTTCTTGGCCTGAGGTATGGGCCAGGGTGGGCCTTCTCCTTCTCTTCCTCTTCCTCCTCCAGCACTTCACACATCAGTATGACCAGCACTGCACTGTTAGCTACAGCCATCTTCTTTCTGGTGTGTGTCCATGCCCCCCCAACTCTGTGATTTGCCCTGTGTTTAGACAGGCTTTTTATAGGTGGTAACTTGCACCACGCTATGGGTGGTGCTATGTGGCCTTGCACTATGCTATTCCTTTGAATATAGCTTAGTGCCAATGTGCATGTCCCTCGATTTGTACCTTGCATACATTATCTTTTAGCGCCAGTGCTACGGTGTTGTGCTGGTGCTATTTCACCTTTTGAATTTTGCGACTGGCACAATTTTGGCACAGTTATGGTGCAAACATTTTGTACCAGGTGCAAAGCTCTGAATATCTAGCCCCTGCCGTTTTATTAAAAAATGCTTTGTGAGGCCTTGCAATTGGGCCCTCCTTGAAAATGAAATTAAATTATGGAAAAAGAGACATAAAACAGGCAGTCTATTTTTTTATTTGTGCGATAATTGCAAACAATAAAGGAATACCAAAATGTTGGAAACACTGCACTAAAAGCCCATCAGTGAAACGTTGGTGTTAGCATGTAGAGTTTTTATGGAAGCAAATAACAAGTTGATTTTGAGATGTTCTGTATTTTTTGGTTTGTGTTAACTGCAACTGCAGACTGTGTGGCCTATGCTACTACACCTAATGAGATGTTGCTATCTTTACCATGCTGTCAAAGTAAGGAGGATTAGAAAACCTACAATAGCTTGTCTTATTTAGACTGGTGTCTTACTTCTTTATTTAATGTGTCTCATAGTCATTAACTCTCATTTAAGTAGTCATTTTGTATGCCTGTGACTTACCTATAGCCAGATGTTACTATTATATTCTTCTAACATAAAATGCCTTTTTAACAGAGGCCAGCTGGAAACTGCCATCACACTTATCCTTGCCATTTTGCAAATTTTTGTTCATTACTATATGCACCCTATGTTTGGCACACACAGGGCTTGTGACATTTTCGGGACATTAGAGAATTGGACTCCGTAACTCATAATAGCAAAACACAAACTTAACAATAATCAGCCCTATTCTCCTCAACTGGAGTTTATGAAAGAAAGAAAGAAAGAAAGAAAGAAAGAAAGAAAGAAAGAAAGAAAGAAAGAAAGAAAGAAAGAAAGAAAGAAAGAAAGAAAAACAAACAGGGGCAAGATTCACAAAAAATTGCAAAGCATAGGACAAATGTTTGCACTGCATTCTGCAGTTGTGCAGGTGTGAAATCTTGCTATTCATAGTTGGATGACCGAATAGGACCAGGATGGGGCAGCGCTAACCCAGTAAAGCCACCGCTAACCCCGCTAGCATTGCCCTGAAATCCAGTCAGGAGAATGGCCTTGCAACGAATAGCACAGATGTGCTATTTCCTATTCACAAATGCAGATATGTAAATGAGCTTATTGGACATGCAAGGCTCTATGTGGCCATTTGCATGCCCATTATGGGCCCATTTGCATAGGCTATGGCATGAGATTAGCATGCCTCTCATCGCTGATCACTCTCTTGTGAAAGAAATAAAGGTGGCTAGTGGTCCCCCCATAGCTGAACACCAGCTAGTTGTTAAAAGCAAAGCAGCTCCCTGGTGATCTACAGTAGTGGTCCCTTCCCTCTCCTTCGGTCTCCAATCACTAGCCCAGTGTGTATAACATATATTTTCCTAATAGTCTAGCCATCCCTTCCCTCCACCTGACACCCTTCCTGTTATGTAGTTCAATGCCCCTGATAGTTTAGCAGTCTCTCCCCCCACCCAACACCCTGTCTGTAATGTAATCCAGTGTCCCTGGTGGCTAGCAGTCTCCCCCAGCTGACACCCAGTCCAATATACAATCAGTATGTCCCTGGTGTCCAGTGGTCCCATTGCATTCTCCGATCACCACCCTGCTAATAAAAAAAAATTATTCTCTGGTAGTCTAATGGTCCCCTTCCATCCTCAGTTTGCTGATCTCTGTCCTCTTATAATAAAAATGATACCCTGGTAGTCTAGTGGTCCTCCCCCCCCGGTCTCCATCCCAATAATACATGAAATAACCTCTCTGGTGGTCCAGTGGTCCCTCCCCTTCCCTGATCACTGATCTACCACTCTGATAGTCCATTGATCCCCCTTCCCCAATCACCATCCCATGTACAGGAAAACACTTCTCCCTGGTGGCTAGCAGTCCATCTACCCACCTGATCACCCACTCAATAGATATCAAAAATTGTCCCTGGTGTCCAGGGTAACCCCCCCTCCCATCCTGACCCCTCATATAATAATTTCACGTATGTCCTGGGTGGTCTAGTGAACCCCTCACTCTGCAGGGAGTGATCCACCACCCCGCTCCCCCCACCCTGACCCCCAGCAGGTGACCAGCACAGCCTACTATCTCCACTACTGCTGGCCACCAACTGAGCTGTCACTGAGCACCTGCTGTATATAGTATGTGTTCAGTGAATAATAGCTCACTGATTATAAGGGAACGGTAGTCGGCAAATGTGGGAGGGACCACAAGACTATCTGCGAATAATTTTTTTCATCAACGGGATGGTGATTGGAGAATGGGGGAGGAGAGGGACCACTAGATGCCAGGGAGCATTCACTGTGGGTCAGCCATGGGTGTAGGTAGGCGGTGGGACCAGTGGTCACCAGGGACATACTGATTGTATATTGAGTTGGGTGTTGGCTTGAGAAGGAATGCTAACCACAAGGAACATTGAACTATTTGAAACCAGGGTGTCAGGTAGGGTAGGACTGCTAGACTGCCAGGGGCATTGAATTAGTGGACATAACAGGAAGGGTGTTAAGTGGGGGGAGGGACAGCTACAGTAGCAGGGACATTGCACTACATAAAGGGAAGGTTTTGGACAGGAGCAGGGACCCCTAGACTATTAGGGACATTGAACTGCACAATCGCCAGGGTGTTGGGTGGGGGAGGGACCACTAGACTACCGAGGCCGCAGTGATGTAGGTTAGGGGTCAACTTGCACTACTACTAGAGTTGCACAGAGTCAAGAGGAGGTTTTCTCAGCAGTATTTCCTCAGCACAAGGGGGCCCTGCAAGAGGCCTTTGCATGGAGCAAAGAGTTTGTGAGGGGGAGAGCACTGATATGCATGTCCCCTCCCCCTCATCTCCATTGTGGCCCCTTCCACACTTTGTCCCAGCACAAAACCAGTATGTGGGCACAAACTAGGCTTTTGTGAATACCACTACTACAAAAATGTGGTTTGTACTGCGGAAACCTGGGTTTGCACCAGGGCAATGTTTTGTGAATCTGGCCCCAGGTCTCTTCAGATAGATGGCTCTTGTTCAGTAATGCTACAGCAATTCTTTCATTATTAGCTACCAATCTTAGATTTTCACACCAGTCCCTTGAAGGAGACTGGCAGGGGATACTTCCAGATGGAAATAATGAGTCTCTTCGAAGTAAGTGCTGCAGCTAATAGCCACGTTCTCTATGTGTTAGGCAAATGTAGAATGCTTGAATCTATACCTAATATAAGCAATTTATGGGACAATGGGATCTTCTTCTTCTTGACTATCTGCTCTCTGGTTTGGTGTATTCTAGGTAGAGATGTTGTGAAGTTTAAATCCACCGTTGAAATTCTGATAAAGTCACCAATTTTGCCCCACGAAAAATTTTGCGAAATTGGTTGCTAATGACAAAACTTCACTTGTAACTTCAATGTTAAATTCAACTTGTATTACTAACTAGGGCTGGGAGAACTCAATGAAGTTCTGACCCTTATTAAATAAGATCCATAACACAGTGAAGTTCTGATTTGTTCTGATTAGTTGTGATTTATCGACAAATATTTGAAAAAAATGTGAAAAAATGCATACAAGTGGCAAAAGTCGATCACATTTGATGCAGTGGCTCAAAGAAAATAATGTAATGGATGATTTATATAAAAATTAATGTAAAACAGCTAAATAAAAAAGCAATCACTCACTACTAGCCCTTCATGGCTGATCTATAATGGTGAGGTGGCCTATCCTTCTTGGTCTGTGACATGAGTGTGCTGGGAGAGACAGAGAGAGAGAGAGACAGATGCAGATACCTATATCATAGCACTACCAAGCACAGCAGACACTGCCAGGCAACTAAGATTTTGTTTTATTAATGGTGCTGTGTGGGTATTTTTTTATGTATTAATTTATTTATTTATTTCGGCTTCAGAGTAATACCTTTGAGCCAAGAGCTCATTTACAAAGGTTCCAAGTCAGCTAGGTACATACAAACAGAGATTACAGATAAGCACAGGTTACAGACAAGCAGAGGGGGCAAGACCTGCAAATACAATAGCTATACTGTAGAAACAGTAAATGGGTTACTTCTCACAGGCTCACTCTGCTTGTCATGGGGAGAGGTAGGAGGGTGAGTTTTGCTGTTGATTTGGGATTAGCTTAAATCCTTATTTAACTCTGTAACTTATTTTTGTGTGAGCTTGCTGTTGGTTTGGGAGTAGCTTAAAGTTTTCTTTAACTCTGTAACTGATTTTTTGTAGTTTGTTGTTAGTTTGGGATTAGCTTAAATTTTTAACTTTGTAACTGATTGTTTTGTGAGTTTGCTGTTGGTTTGGGAGTACCTTAATGCTTTCTTTATCTGTGTAATTGATTTGTTGTGAGTTTGCTGTTGGTTTGGTATTAGATTCAATCTTTAACTCTGTAACTGATTTTCAGGAGGGCTGTTGCTGGCTGGCTGAGGGAGGGGATTCTTTGCCCAGAGACAGAGCATTCAATCAAGTTTGCTTGGAATTCAATTTGAATCTATATTTAAATGTTCACAGAGCCATTATGTCTGCTCATTCTGCTTGTTGTGGAGAGAGGTAGGAGGGTGCTTTTTGCTATTGATTTAGGATTAGCTTAAATTTTTAACTCTGTACCTGATTTTTTTGTGTGTTTGCTGTTGGTTTGGGAGTGGCTTAAAGTTTTCTTTAATTTTTTTGTGAATTTGCTGTTGAGTTGGGAATAGCTTAAATCTTTATTTAACTCTGTAACTGATTTTTTTTGTGAGTTTGCTGTTGGTTTGTGAGTAGCTTAAAACTTTAACTCTGTAACTAGTTTTTTTGTGAGTTTGTTGTTGGTTTGAGAGTTCCTTAAAGCTTTCTTTAACTCTGTAACTGATTTTTTGTGAGTTTGCTGTTGACTTGAGAGTAGATTAAAGTTTTCTTTAACTCTGTAACTGATTTTCAGGAGGACTGTTGCTGGCTGGAGTAAAAGCCTCCCCCCCACCAGCATTTCTTAAATACTGGAAAGCTACTGGGGTTGGTCTTGAAGGCTGTGAGGGAGGAACTTGGGGAGCTGCAAATTGCCCATATGAACTAACTCCTTAAGCTAATAGTCAAGTGGTGAAAAGTTCAGATACTCAAGCTTTTACTAGTTGGATTTTAGTGTTTAAATGTTTTAAAGTTGCAAGATTGAAAGTCAAACTGACAAGCTTGGGTCAAGGAAGGGTAACTGCATATTTTAAAGTTGAAAGTCTAAAGTTCACACTGACAAAGTCATGTATAAATGTGTTAACTAGAGTTGCTGAGCTAGCAAGCTAGGGACATTGGGGTTAAGAAGGACTCAGATGCAAGCTAGGATGGTCACATATGGTATCCAGCTATCACTGTAGAGACGGTGTGATAAGAAACTGAGGTTATGTTTAAGTTGAGTGTGAATTATGGAGGGAAGGAAAATGGGGCATTATGGGGAATTGCATTGAGTGATGGAGGGGCACACATAAGGATGGAATGAGACATTAGAATAGTGGTTGGAATGGGGGCACCATGAAGTGAGGGTGGCAGGCACAGGGAGGATAGTGGGGTGCAATGGTTTTGGGATGACTGTTTGGATGGCTATACTATGGAGTCTGGGAGGTTGTCCAGTTTGTTACAGGATAAGGAGACTGGTAGAGGAGGTACAGGGGCACTGGAGGGAGCTAGAGAGGGTGATGGGGGGGCTGGGGCAGGAGGAACCATTTAGAGGAGTAGCTGGGAGAAACTGAGATGGAACAGCAAGGCTAAATCCTGTGAAGATGTATAGAGGGGGTGGGGGTGAGGAGAGCAGATGGGCAGTAAGTGGAAGGAAGACTCAGGGCAGGGAGAAGGAGGAGGAGGAGGAGATGGGCACCACTGCAGGGGTTGCAAGTAATAAGTTTCTAGTGTTGGCATCGGAGGTGATAGCAGAGGTGTCGGAGATCATAGGGGGAGGAGAGGAGAAGGGTAGTGAAAACCCAGGAGTCAGACTGGGAAAGGAAGAAGGGGGAGGAGAAGAGCAGGGTAGAGGAAGAGGGAAAGGCAGAATTGGGAGAAGATGTAGGAGTTGCAAATGGTGCGGATAGAGATACTAAGGAGCAGGGAAGCATGGACTCTGGAATTGTGGACAGCTAAAACAGGAGGAGGGGGTTATGGAACAAGTAGATGGAGGTACTAGTGTTGGGCGATTGTCTACTGAAATGAGTCAGATGGGGTGTAAGGGGAGAATTGCAAAGTTGCGTCTGGGTCAAGGCTATTCAGGTGTTGACCGCAAGTGGGGGAAGGGACAGGCACTTCTCAAGTGCACATGGAGGGCGAGGGAAAAACCTCACATAGTGATACATGTTGATACAATGACTTGGTGGGGAGACAGCAGAGGTGGTAAAGGGGAGGTTCGAGGAGTTGGGTAGGCAGTGCAAGGTGGTGTGGGGTTGGTGGTGTTCTCTGAGGTACTCCTGGTACCATGTGTGAGTACAGTGAGGAAAAAAAGATAGAGGAGTTCAATGAGTGGCTGAGGGATTGATGCTATACCAGGGAGTATGGATTAGTGTCAGACTGGGGCAGGACCTGGGGCAATAGTGACCTATATGTAGGGGACAGGTTACATTTGAGCAGAGAATGGAAGGGAGTACTAAAATTGGGACTAGAGGAGTATTTATCAATAAAACTAGGAGGGGTAGCAAAGGGACTGCTAATAGGAAAGGGGTCCAGAAAGGGAAGCCTAGCGAGCTCACCCCCAGCCATGAGTAAAGGCAAAGGGGAAGCGGCAAAGGGAGGGATAGGGGGAAAGAATAACAGTATGGAAGGGGAGGAGACGGTCTTGAGGGTGGTCTCACTGAATGCAAGCAGCTTACGGAATAGAACAGCAGAGTTACAGGCTCTCTTGGCGGTGAAGTGGGTGGACATTGCAACCATGACAGAAACATGGGCCACCCAGGACCAGGACTGGGATATGATGATCCCTGGGTTAAGGTTAATCAGAAATGATAGGGATAAGGGGAATGGGGGAGTGGTGATCTATGTAAGGGGATGGATAAAGTGCATAAGGGAGAAAGGGGAGGAAGAGGGGACAGAAGCACTATGCATGCAGTTTCAAGATACAAAGAATAGGACATTGAGGATGAGGGTAGTGTACAGGTCACCAGCTCAGGGAATTGACCTGGATAGGTAATTAGCTGAACAAATTAGGAAGGTGTGTAGGAAAGGGAGCACAATGGTGGTGGGGGTCTTCAACCTACTGGGGGTGGAGTGGAGCACCCCATCCACCACAAGTGCAAGGGAGTGGGTCCAGCTAGAACCATTTCAAGACAGCTTTCTGACACAGCTGGTCTAGGGACCGACTCAGTTAGAAATGACTCTGGACCTTGTACTGGATAACACGGAAACTGTAAGGAATCTGACATTATAGGAACCACTGGCTGGGAGTGATCACTATTCGGTGTGGTTCTTGCTCAACATGGCAAGGGAAACGGGGCACAGGTACAAGGGTGACTGAGTTTAGGGGGTTGGACTTTAAGAAGATGGGGGAAATTTTGGGCAAGCACCTGGCAGGAATGCAACCACACATGGATGCAGACCAGAAATATGACATCATTAAGGAAGGGCTGGTGGAGGCACCAGAGTCTTGCACTAGGAAGAAAAGCAATAAGAGAAGGGCAAAAAACCCAGTTGGCTGACACTGGAAGTTATGGAAGGGATGAGAGCCAAGATGGAAGTGTTTCAAAAGTACAGGAAATCGGGAAGGGGTGAAGATAAGGATACGTACATGGAGAAGTCCAGTGAGGTTACCAGACTGGTCAGGATGGCCAAGGCATCCAGGGAGCTGAGACTGGTCCTGGGACTCAAAAGTGGAGAAATAGATTTCTTCCACTACATCAGAGAGAGAGAGAGAGAAGAAAGAGCAAGGATCAGCTGGTGAGGATTAAGAAGGATGGGGGGTGAGTGGAGAAAGAGTGGAGCAGACAGAGGCACTGAACAAATTCTTCTGCTCTGTATTCACTTAGAAGAAGGGGGGGCAGATATCTCAGGCAAGGGTGGGTGAGTAGAGAGGGAGGGGACAACAGATATAGGGATTACAGAGAGCAGGGTACTAGATGGGTTATGGGCATTAAGGGTAAATAAAGCACCTGGACCTGATGGCATTCACCCTAGAGTATTATGGAAGTTGGCAGAGGTCCTGGTGGGGCCACTGGCCAACCTGTTCAATACTTTCCTGGACACAGGATGTGTACCACAGGACTGTAGAATGGCCCACATGGTGCCCATCCACAAAAGTGGCCCAAAGAATGAACCAGGAAACTAAAGGCCAGTGAACCTCACAATGATCATGGGAAAGCTCATGGAGACCATACTGAAAGAGAGACTAGTGAGCTTCTTAGAGAGAAGACGGTCTCCAGGATGGTCAAGAGCACAGGTTTATAATGGGCAGATCCTGCCACACAAACCTTGTAGAGTACTATGACTGGGTGATGCGGGAACTGGGCAAGGGCCATGCAGTGGGTGTTCTGTATTTTGACTTCAGCAAGGCCTTTGATTCAGTGCCACATGGGAGGTTGGGGGGGAAACTTGAATATGCAGGGGCAGGACCAAAAATGGTGAAGTGGATCACAAACTGGCTAAGGGGAAATCAGCAAAGGGTGATAGTGGGGACCTCTAATCACAGAAAGTAGTGATGAGTGGGGTACCACAGGAATCAGTACTGGGACCGGTTCTTGTTTGGGATTTTTATTGCAGATGTCTCACACAGGATCTGGAGTAAGATCAGTCTGTTCACAGATGACACCATGATGGGAGCTGTGGTTGATGACATGGAGTGGTGGAAAGGGTTACAGGAGGACCTGACTAAGCTGCAGGAGTGGGCAGAAACATGGCAGTTGGGGTTCAATGCCAAGACATGCAAGGTTATGCATTTCAGAACCAGGAACCAGGGAAGGGATTATCACTTGAGTAGGGTACAGTTAGGGAGCTCCACAGAGGAGAAGGACCAAGGAGTGATGATTACGGAGAGCATGAACAAATCTGCTTAGTGCAGGAAGGCAGCAGCAAAAGCCAACACAATACTGGAGTGTGCTGCAAGAGAGAGATCTCCTCCAGAAAGAGGGAGGTTATCCTGCCCCTGTATAAGTCACTGGTCAGGCCCTACCTGGAGTACTGCGTGCAGTACTGGTGCCCATTCCTGAAGAAGGACATCAGATTGTTTGAGGGGGTGCAGCGATGAGCCACAAAGATGATCCAGAGATAGGAGTGCAATCCCTATGAGAACAGGCTGGAGAGTTGCATATGTATTCACTGGAGGAGAGGAGAGATGGGGAGGGATATGATTGAGACCTCTAAGTATCTGAAGGGGATAAACAAGACCAACACAGAAGGGATTTTTCAGATGAGAAGGGGGAGGGACATGAGGGGGTATGGACTGAAATTGGAATGGGGAAGATTCAAGAGGGAGAGGAAGATACATTTTTTCATGGAAAGAGTGGTGGACAAATGGAACACCTTACCAGATGAGATAGTGTCCTGTAACATGATAGGCAGTTTCAAGAGGGGTTGGGACAGGGTACAGGGAAGATGGGGGCAGGAGGGACACCTGCATGATTAGGGGCTTGCTGTACACTCAAGCAGACTCAATAGACCATGATGCCTGTTTCTGTTAGCAATTTCGTATGTTTGTATATTCGTACTTCATTACAGAAGCAAAGTGCCAAGTTACAATAAATACAACACTGCATCATTACAGTTGTGAACTGCCTAATTACAACAAAACTACAAGGGTGTGGTATGACTCTTTGGTAAATGCAGAGTATAGTCATGGATCGGATAGATTCCAGGCTACTGTAGAAGTGGGGGGACTGCAAACTTGGCATTGTGAAAGATGTATCAGAGTGGAGAGGGTAAGAGATGTGAGAGGAGTAAACTGGATGGGAGGGGTGAGAGGGTGGGGGAAAGATGGGAGGAGAAGGGGGAGGAGAAGCTAGAGGGGAGGATAGGTAGAGGGAGGGCATGGAAGAGGAGAGAGGAGAGAGGAAAGGAGCAAGAAGGAGAATGGGGAGAGGGGAGAGGTGTAGGACAATTAGACTAATGGGTTAGAGGTGTAGGAAGAATTAAACTGGAATGGGAGGGGTGAGAAGGAGAGGGCAAAGAAGGAGGAGGAGAGGAGGGAGTTGGAAGAGGGAGGGGCTGTAGGACGAAGTGGCAGAGGAGAGAAGGAAGGAGCAAAAAGAGGAAGGTGGGAGCAGAGCAGGAGGCAGAGGAAAGAATGGGATGGACATAGCAAGGCTAACTGGGATTGGGCCTGGGTTAAGCAGAGCAGCAGCAAGTATTTACTCTGGCTAGATGTGAATGAAGCCCTGGTTTGAACTGGCTGATCTTGCAGCACTCGATTAGGTCAGTAAGTAGGTCATTGAACCACTTGGGTCCATGGTTTGAAAGTGATCTTCGGGCAAGCATTGTACTTTTAAATGGTACCAGTAGACCACCATTGGAGGCACTTCTAGTGTTGACAGTGGGTAGACCAGTTTTGAGAAAACTAGAAGCTGACTCAGACAAAAGGCCCGGCACTGATTTTTTGACCAGCAGGCAAGTCTTGAACTGTGCCCTCAGGTGGAGTGGGATCCATTCAGTCTCATTCTACAAAGCACAAGTATGTGTCAGTTAATGGGCCCCTAGGACCAAACTGCATGCTTTATTAAGAGGGTTTTGATTCTCTTTAGTGCAGTATCTGAGCCGGCTCCATAAGCCACTACTGGTGTAGTGGAGAAGAAGCCAAGGAGTGTGAGTGCTTAGGGAGAGCTGCATTCTCGGCATCAAAGAGTGGCAGAAGTCTACTTGAGAAGCCCGCTGGAAATTGAAGAGGAAACCTGACTTTTGTTTGTCCCAATTGGCAAAGCAACTTATTAGCATTGGGCTTGTTGTAAGGAGACCAATTGGGTAGGGAGGTGTCCAATTTAAAAGCAGTGGTTGGGTTATAAAGGGTTGGGCCCAACCACTTCTTGAAGCAATGTAGGAAGAGTAGCAGGCAGCAGGAGTCACTGCTGGTGGAGGGGAGAAGAAGCCAAGGAGCAGCAGGATCAGCTTAGGGAGAGATGCATTTCAGCATCAAGGAGCAGCAGGAGCTAACTCGAGAAGCCGCTGGGAGCTGAAGAGGGGATGTGATTTTTGTTTCACCCACCCACCCTGGCCTCAACCTCTATTAAATGGCCAGGGGAGGAGGAGGAGGAGGAGGAGTCAGCCCCAGGTGGAAATGAGGAGCTGGGGGCTGGTGAGCAGAAGAAGGTGTTTCCCTCAAGGGGGGAACGCTGCCCAGGAGAGGATAGAGAAGGAGCTGGTCACTTTCTGGATTACTCTGGCTGAAAGCAGGCAGTGAGTCTGTTCTGATTTATTGGTTATAGGGGGATGTGGTCTGGTTAAAAGATTTAGACAGTACTGTTTGCTTTGTAGTTGGATGTAGAGCCTGGTTAAAAACTTATAGATAGTACTGTGTTTTGATTTATTGGTTATGGGGGGATGTTGTCTGGTTAAAAAAACTTACAGACAGTACTGTTTATTTTGTAGTTGGGGTAGTGGCCTGGTTAACAACTTATAGATAGTACTGTATTTTGAAGTTAGATGTAGTGGGCTGGTTATAAAATAATAGAGAGTAATGTGTTTGTAGTTAGGTGTAGTGTCCCAAACTGCATTGGTGGGAAATGCATGGGCAGTATAGTATTGTAGTTAGTGTTTATACATCTCTGCAAGTGGAGTTGGTATTATAATTGTTAAGTAAGGTTTGGACAGGGCAGTAACTTATAGATAGTAACGTACTTGTATTTAGTACTGGTATCATGGGTAGGATAGTGGGGTGCAATGGATGTGGGGTGGTGGTTTGGCTGGGGGGTGTTAGATCTGTCACAGGCTGAGAAGACTTAAGGAGGAGGTACTGTGGCTTGATAGTGTGTTGGGGAGGATGGGGGGTGGGGTGTAGCTGGGGAAGGAGTCTCCCTCGGGGAGTAACATGAAGACACTGCAGGGGAGGAACATCAGGTTAAGGGAGGGGATGGGGAGGAGGTGAGGGGACAAAACAAATAGGATGCCTGGCACTGAAAGGAAGGCATAGGTCAGGAGGAAGGAGACAATGTACAGTATGGTAGAGAGGGTAGGCAATAGGGTTGCAGTGTTGGCAACATTGGGGGGGAGGAGGAGGGGAAGGATCTCCAGGAGGGGCAGGAGAAGGGAGGGATGCACAAGGGACAATAGTTGGTAAGAGGAGGGTGGTAGGGGGAAAGGGGGGTACAGCTGGGGTGGTAGAAGGAGCAGGGAAATAGAAATGAGCATCACGGATAGAGGGGATTACAAGGGCAGAGCAGAGGATGGGGCAAGGGTGGAAGGAACTGAGGTAGATGATAGAGAGTACATTGAGGGGAGGGACAGTCAAGTGGGGAGCTGCAGGTGGAAGTGGAGCTAAAAGGGGCGGACTCAAGGGATAGGTACATAGGTAATAGGGTATGGGCCAAGATGAGGGAGGAGGAGGGGACTGGTGCTGGGAGATTCCATACTAAAGGGATCAGATGGGGCAGTAGGGGAAGGCATAGTTACATATGGGTGGAGTCCATATCTAAGTTAATGGTGGGCGGGTGGGGCAGTCAATCTTAAGTGCATAAGGTGGGGTAAGAAGAAATCAAATCTTGTGGTGCACATGGGTACAAATGACCTGGTGGGGGAGATGATGGAAGTAGTAAGGGAGAGGTTTGAGGAACTGGGAAGGCTATGCGAGGAGTTGGGGGAATTGGTGGCACTCTCAGAGGTGCTCCCAGAGACCTGCCTGAGTATGTCAAGGGAACTGAGGATTGTGGATTTCAACATGTTGCTGGGGGAATGATGTTGATCCAAGGGGTATGGGCTGGTGGGTTGCTGGGGCAGAACCTGGGACAACAGTGACCTATATGCAGGGGACTAGCTACACTTGAGTGGGGAAGGGAAGGGGGTATTAAAGCAGAAGCTACAGGGGCACATAGCAGCAAAAGTGGAGTTAAATTAGGTGGGGTGGGTGGTGAGAGGTCTGCAGGTAGGCAGGGATCCTACGGAAGTGAGTCGAATGAGCTTACCCCCAAGCTGAAAGAGACAGAATCAGGATAGGGGCATGGGGGGAGAGGGGAATAAGCAGGAAGAGGAAGGGAAAGAAACAAGGTGGAGGATGATATCACTGAATGCAAGAAGTCTAGATAAGTTAACAAGTCAGCTGAGCTGCAGGCTGTCTTGGCAGTGTAGAGGGTCGACATTGTGGCCATAATAGAAATGTGGGCCACCCAGTACCAGCACTGGGACGTGATGATCTCAGGGTACAGGATATTCAGGAAGGACAGGGATTAGGGGAAAGGGGTGTGTGTGGCAATCTATGTGCATGAGGAGTTAAGGTGTACAAGGAAGGAGGGGGAGGAAGGCAGGACAGAGGCCCTATGGTTGCAGTTTCATGACTCAAAAGGTAGGACACTGAGGATGGGGGGTAGCATACAGACTACCAGCTCAATGGGATGACCTGGATAAAGAGCTAGTTGAGCAAATTAGAAAGGTCTTTGGGAAAGGGAACACAGCTTTGGTGGGAGACGTCAACCTACCTGGGGTAGAGTGGAGCACTCCAACCACCAAGAGTGCAAACAAGCAGGTCATATTAGAAGCGTTTCAGAACAGCTTCCTGGTGCAGTTGGTTGGTGAACCAACTAAACTGGAAAACACTCTGGACCTGATACTATTAAATGGGGCGGCTGTGAGGGATCTGGGAGTAGAGGACCCACTGGCCAGGAGTGATCACCACTCTGTGTGGTTCACGCTCAATATGGGCAGAGAAGCAGGGGTTATGGGAACCAGGGTGATTGAAATCAAAGGGGCGGACTTTAAATGGATGGGGAAAATTTGGGGAAGGCATCTGGTGGGAATTCAATCAAGCATGGATGCTAGTCAAAAATTGGACATTATTAAAAAAAGGCTGGCAGAGGCTAATGGGACATGCACAAGGACAAGAAGTAAAAAGAGAAGGGCAAAGAAGCCCAGATGGTTGACTCAGAAGTTCATGGATGGGGTGAGGGCCAAGAGAAAAGCATTTTGGAGGTTCAAGAAATCTGGAGGGGGAGTCAACAAGGATGAGTATACAAAGAAGGCCAGGGAGGTTACCTGGCTTGTCAGAGCGGCCAAGGCTTCTAGAGAGCTAAGACTGACACATGGTATTAGGGATGGAGGAAAAGACTTCTTCAGATATATGAGAGAGAAGGAAAAACAAAGACCAAATTGTGAGGATTTGGCAGGACAAAGGGTGGGTGGAGAAGGGGGTCAGGCAAAGGTATTAAATGTATATATCTGTGTTCACAGAGGAGAAAGTGGGGCAAATACCACAAGGGAGGGGTGGAGTGGGCTGTGGGGGGGTGACAGATACAGGGATTACAGAGGAGAGGGTTCTAGATGGGTTAAGGGCGCTAAGGGTGGACAAGGCACCAGGACCAGACAGCATTTACCCCAGGGTACTTAAGGAACTAGTGGCGGTCCTGGCAGGACCACTGGCTGACCTGTTCAATACCTCCCTGGACTCAGGATGCGTACTGCAGGATTGGAGGATGGCCCATATGGTACGCATTCAGAAAAGTGGCCCTAAGGACAAATCAGGCAACTGTAGACGAGTGATCCTCACATTAATCATGGGTAAGCTCATGGAGACGATCCTAAAAGAAAGGCTGTTAACCTTTCTGCAGGACAATGGACTCCAGGACAGTAAACAACACTGGTTTGTTTCGGGCTGATCCTGTCGGACAAACCTAACTGAGTACTATGACTGGGTGACCAGGGAACTGGACAAGGTCATGTAGTGGATGTCCTGTATTGGGACTTCACAAAGCCTTTGACTCCATGCCACATGGGAGGCTGGGAGGAAAGCTGGAGTATATAGGGGTGGGAACAAAGATGGTCAAATGGGTCAGAACTGGCTGAATGGAAGGCAGCAAAGGGTGGTAGTTGGGGGGGGGAATCTCATCCCAAAGAACAGTGACAAGCTGGGTGCCACAAGAATCGGCACTGGGACCAGTGCTGTTTGGGATATTCATAGCTGATATCTCACTCAGGATCCATGGTAGGATCAGTCTGTTCACAGACAATATGAAGATGGGTCTGTGGAAGGTGACGTAGAGGGTTGGAGGGGGCTGCAGGAAGACCTGACCAAACTTCAGGAGTGGTCATAAACATGGCAGTTGGGGTTCAACACCAAAAAATGCAAGGTACTACACTTCGGAGCTAGGAACCAGGGGTGGAGCGATCAGTGGAGAGGCTACAGTTGGAAAGCACAGAGGAGGAAAAGGATCTAAGGATGTTTTTAATGGGAAGTATGAACAACTCAGCTCAGTGCAGGAAGGTGGCAACAAAAACCAACAAGATGCTGGGGTGTATAGTGAGGGGAATCTCCTCCAGAAATAGGGAGGCAATCCTTCCCCTGTACAGGTTACTGGTCAGACTGCACTTGGACTACTGCATGCAGTACTGGCTCCTGTTCCTGAAGAAGGATAACAGATTGTTGCAGGGGGTGCAGCCTAGGGCAATAAAGATGATCCAGGGATTGGAGGGAATGTCCTACTAGGATAGGTGGGGTGAGCTGAACATGTACTCCCTAGAGGAGAGGAGAGGAGAGGAGGAGGAGGGAGGGAGGGAGGAGGAGGGAGGGAGGGATAGGGAGATGTGACTGAAACCTTTAAATACTTAAAGGGGATAAATAAGACTAATACGAAGGATTTTCCATATTAGAAAAGGAGGGATATGAAAGGGCACTGGGTGAGACTGGAGAGGGAAGAGATTCAGGAGGAAATCAAGAGACAAATTTTCACAGAACAGGTGGTAGACAAGTGTAATACTCTGCCCAAGGAGGTGGTATCTTGTAGAATGGTGGGTGGTTTTAAGAGGGGGTCGAACAGAGTGAGGTGGGTCATGATGAAGAGGAGTAGGTGGGGAGGGTGGGGCAGCTGCAAACTGAAGAGCTAGCTGCACAATCGAGTAGACTCATTAGACCGTGAGGCCTGTTTTTGCTGGTGTCTTCGTATGTTTGTATAAATCATCCGGCAGTAGCCAATGGTGGAAAGGACAGAACTGCACGTGACCAATATCAGGGCATCTAGAGTCATGGAGTGTAGGTGATGATAGAAGACACCAAGCTTAATATTTGCAGATTTGACGACCTGGTCAACATGCCCAGGTGGACACCTAGATATTTAAATGTACCGACATGCTCAAGGGTATCTCCTCCTTTGTGGCTGCATATCGGAAATGGGCCATACTTCTTCCTGTTCTGTGGTACAGAAAAGAGCATGCACTTGGTCTTTTTATAGTTGAACTTTAATTTATTCTGGGTGAACTATGATTTGAGCAATTGGAAGTTGGTCTGCAGTTCAGATGTGACTGTGGACAACTCTTTTCCAGGTACCGAGATGACAGTATTATCAGCATAAAGCATCATGCATGCCAGGCAGACAGATGGGAGTGAGTTAAATGAACAGGCTGAAGTGAAGTGGTCCTAGGATAGAACCTTGGGGATACCCAGACTTCACTGCCCTGTGCTCAGAGAGCTTCCCATTGATTCTAACGTGTTGTTTTCTGCAAGAGAGGAAGCTGTCGAACCAGGCAACAGTGTCAGTGCACAGGCCTGTGAAGAAGAAACAATTTAACAGGACTTGATGGTTGACAGTGTCAAAGGCCTTAGAAAATAAGACCTCACCACCAGGCCATTATCTATGGCATCATAGTGTTGAGAGGTGTAGTCAACCAGGGCAGTGAGGGTGGAGCTGTTTTTCTGAAATCCATGCCGTTGCATGTGGAGTAGGTTGTACTTTCCAAGGTACTCAGTAAGTTGATCAGTAACCACTCATTCTAGGGCTTTTGAAAGTGGGGGCAATATAGAAATTGGCTGATAGTTGGACAGGTTAGTTCTGTCACCACTTTTAAAGACAGGGATAACAAGTTCTTCTTACCCCAGTTCTTAGAGAAGCGTTGAAGAGGTTAGTGAGAGGGTCAGCAAGTTCTGTTAATGTGAGGGCTATCATCTTCATGTCGATACAGTTGCTCCCAATTCTTGTCTTACCTAGGACCTGCTTGACATACTTTATGGTCTCAGTCCTGGTTATCTGCCTGAAATAGAATGGTGGTATACCAGGATAAGTAGGTGTGAGTGAGTTTGCAAAAGGGGGCTGCCCAGGAGGTGAAGATGTGAGGTAGTCACTTGGCAGCACAGTGCTGAGGTCAGTGAAAGCTAGGTTAAATGCATTAGCTACATCACTTGGCTTCTGGAGAGACCCAGACTCCTTCACAATCAGGTCTAGAGGGACCCTAGAGTCCCTACCTATGAGGGATTTCACTGAGTTTGAGAACTCCCTTCCATGACCCCAGCTCAGCTTAGGAGATCTTTATAGTAGGAGGCTTTAGCTAGTCAGATGAGCTTTATGCAGTTATTTCTGGCTGCCTTGTAAGCAAAAAGGTTAGCTTGATTCCCAGTTGCCTTGTGCCATAGGTTTTCTCAGTGTCACATAAGCTCAAGTAGGTAGCCAGAGAGCCAATGGTTTGTAGACCCTATTATTTTTTGTCTTTTGTGGGGCAAAGATGTCACAGGCCTTGGTGAACATCATGCAGAAGTAGTCGAGGGACTGATTACTATTCTTAGCTCTATCAAGAGAGGACCAGTCAACCAGTGACAGGTGCTGTGTAAAGTTTTCCAGCTGACACGATTTCTAGAGAACCGGGGTGGTACACCTGGTAAACCTATTTGTCCAGGTACACATAATGGGAGAATGGTCACTGAGGGTGTCTGGAAGGACTGATACCTCAGTGACATGTTCTGGGCAGAAAGAGAGAAGCCAGTCAATTAGGGTACTAGTACCTGTCCAATAGTTATGTCTACTAGATTGCCCTACCAAGTGGGTGAGGTAGAGTC
Organism: Neoceratodus forsteri; assembly: GCA_016271365.2. Lineage (NCBI taxonomy): Eukaryota > Metazoa > Chordata > Ceratodontiformes > Ceratodontidae > Neoceratodus > Neoceratodus forsteri. The sequence continues at coordinate 267,446,243 of JADMNL010000026.1, forward strand.
CTGATATTTGATCTCTGTCTGCAGATGCTTCTTGGGAATTCCAGTTAATACTGAAGTCCCCAACAACGATCTGTTAATAATTCTGCCTGAGCTGTTCCTGGTTGTTAATTAACTGCACAAGGCCAGAGCAGAGGTGTACTTACCAGGGGTAAGTATTCAGTGGAGAGCAGAAATACTCTGTTTCAGTGGCCTAAGGTTAGCTTGAGGTTTAGAATTTGTGCCTCCTTGGTGCAGACTACTAGGCAGTAGTTCACCTCTGAAGTCACTCCTAAGGTAGACCAGGCAACCACCACCTTGCTTGGTCAGTCGATCTTGGCGCTATACGATGAAGCCATGGAGGGCTACAGCAGCATCAGCAATCTTAGGTGAAAGCCAGGTCTCAGAGAGTGCAATATCAGGCTTGTGCTGGCCCACCCAAGCCTGGAATTGTGGTATCTTGGGAAGGAGGCTTCCAATATTTAGAGAAATAATCTTAACCCCTTCATAACAACGCATAATTTTTCTGGTGCATTTTGGCATTATTTAAATTCGTGTCAACTGGTTTCAAACTAGAAAAAAAATTACTTTTTTTGTTTTCCCCCTATCAAGGAAACATCAAAATGGTAATGTAGAAATCAATAAAATAATGTTTCTAGCATGCTTTCAATCAGATCCAGCCTTTATTTGTGCAGTAAACTTACATTTTTATCTCATCTTCCAAAACCAGAAGTGCAGCCCGAACAATTGCAGTTTTGAAGGAAGTCAAAGGATTTTTTTTGCATGCCTTTCATTGTTGTCATTCACTGGAGTAAGATCCTCTGTTGTATACAGAATTATTTTATTTATATACTTATAAAGAAAAACACAAACTGACGAAAACGCATACTTGGAGAGGCTACTCTCACTGCCGCCTATCGGGACAACCAGATCTGACCCCTGGGAATGTTTACTAAAAACATCACCAGTACCCACATGACTGTGCTGTTCTGAAAAGCCAGTTTCTCTGCTAGAAAGAATAAAGAGCACATACACAAAGGATTACAGCACAGGCTTTATAGTGTCACACTGAACAGTTCAGTAAGAATCTGAATCAGAACATGCAGCACGTCACAATACTGATCTGCTGCAGCTGAACTACATAGCAGTAGAATCTGATGTAACAAACAGTTTGTTTGCAGACTTCAATAGCTGGAGCTCCACTCCACTATGCTTAGAGCAATTAGTACAAATGACCTGAGAAAAAAAGGTTCCTCTCTCCATCCCATGAACTGTGCTGCAGTGTATTGCAAAACCGCAAATTGCAGAAGCTGACAGCTTTGGTAGAGAAGGGGATGGAGCCTGGCAGTTGCTTCATGTTGCAGCAATTGTTTTAGTCACACCGACACCATACAACTGAGCACAAGATGATATGGACAACAGCAACATAACATTTTGCCCGCACAGTCTTTGATGTTTGGGGAAGGGGGCACACTGGCTATGCACAAAATACATATTCCAAAGCAGCAGGCATCAGAGCCTCACAGAGACACAGAAACACAGAAGCAAACAAGTAAATATACAAAAACCAGATACTCTGAATCTTAGAACTTCTAAAATTTCATAGGAAATCTGTCAATCTGTGCTCAGCTAATTTGCATGGTTGTACCATTGCACACTGGAATTTCTTGTATTTCAATTATTTTTTTTGTAAAACATTGCATTACTGAAAATAAGCATTATTTTCTCCAGCATGCAACCAGTCATATAAAGTCACAGCACCCAAATCACTGCCAGCCCCAAATGCATATATGTGTGTGTGTGTGTGTGTGTATATATATATATATATATATATATATATATATATATATATATATATATATATATATATATATATATATATATATATATATATATATATATAATGGTAGTGCTACCATAGTTAAGGTTGAGTAGCACTTTTAAGGTTAAAGGGTCAAACTTTACACCTTAATAACTTTGCCACTGTTCAAAGGATTTGCCTGAATTTGGCATGCATGCTTGGGCATGGTAGACCTTGGGATCTGCCAAGGTTCGTACCAGTCGGATATAGGGCTACGGAGTTATTAAGCGACAACCGAATGTGCAATTACACTTTTTTGTGAATTCTTTGGTCTTGCCTGCAGGTCACATGGTTTGAGCGACAGGTCCAAAAACTTCAGGGAACGTGCGGCCGGGTTCCCCGATGTGCCTTTTGAAGATTTTGTGAAAAAATATTAAACAGTTCAAAAGTTATTCAAAAAACAGGTTCCAATTATAAGTCAATGGGAAAAGTTAACAAAAAGTTCGACATTTTCGCAAATGCACTTTTTAGTGTCACGAATGACCCTAGTGGTGTCGCAAATCTGCCATTTTGATTTCAGTTGGTGATCAGAAAAATGCTTGGCATTTAAATTTGGGACCCTCTAGGGACACAATTCTTTCTGCGTTCACCTAGTCAGACCCTTAGGATGCTAGCCATGTCTTTATTTTGGGGTTAAACACCCCATAAATGTTTTTTAAAATTTCTGGAAACAGTAGTGTCGCACTTGTGACACTTTCTCAAACTTTGCGAAAAGTGTCGCAAATTGCGACACTACTTTTCCAGGCTATGGCCAAAATTACAGGAAATATTTGTCACCCTACTGCAAAAGAACGGTTTGGTCTTTTGGGCTGAAATTTGGAGGGAAGGCAGCCAACAGCTCACAGATGTGCCTTTTGGTGGTTTGTTGACAAAATATTGCATGGATGCCAAGTTACAGTACTCTGAAGTTGCCATTTTTTCTCCATAAACTAACATGTTGGCGTCCGCAGCACCTTTTGGGGCTCGTATCTTGAAAATGGTGCGAGATACAGAATTTTCTTCGTGACAATGCGTAGCCCACAGTGCTACACAGTCCGCAAAAACATAGCCAGGAAAATCAGGAATCGTGAATTTTTTTTTCCCCTACATGGTGGTTACTGAGATATAAGCAATTTAGTATTGCTACACCTCATTTTCAGCTCTGAGGCCCATTATTATGAATACATTCTTTGTACACACTGTGTTTCTCTATGCAGCTGTTGGGGAAAAAACAGGGTATGCACTTCTATTAATGTTACAGTTACTGTTTCCACTTGCGTTTATGTACCTGTTTGCATTACCATTACTGTGTACGCCACCGTGTGCATTACCCTATGCATTCTCCTTTGCGCTTGCATTTGTGTTACTCTTACCATTTGCATTTCCATTGCTGTTTCTGTTTGCGTTTCAGTTTACATCACCATCTGCATTGCCATTTGCATTTACAGAAGCCCTTTTGTTTGCATTTGTCTTTCGTTTTGCATCTTCGTTGCTGTTACTGTTACAATTTGCATTTCCTACTGCGTTACTGTGCCTGTGCACATTACGGTTTGCATTTCCATATGTGCTTCCATTTCCTTTTGTGTTTCTGTTTCCTATAGCGTTATTGTTGCTGTTACCATTACCATATGCGTTTACAATTGCGGTAACATGACCGTGCGCATTACGGTTTGCGTTTACTTACACATTTGCATTTGCTTTTTTTTGTTCTGTTTCCTTTGGCATTATTGTTCATATTAACTTTACCATTTGCATTTACAATTGTGGTACCTTGCCTGTGTGTGTTACAGTTTGCGTTTACGTGCGTGCTTCCGTTCACGTTTTCATGTCTGTTCCCTTTGGGTTTCTTGTTGCTGTAACACTTAACATTTATGTTTACAATATCGGTGCCATCACTGTTCGCATTACCAGTTGCATTTCCGTACACGCTCGCGTGTCTGTTTGTGTCACTGTTCGCTTCCGCATCACTTTATGTTTGCATTTCTATTAGTGTTTGCTTTACCATTTACGTTTGTTTTACCATGTGCATAACCATTGCCAGTTGCATTTGCATTGTAGTACCTGTTACTATGTAACAAGACATCATGTGGTGGGAGCACGGGGCCCTCCCGCCACCACATTACATTCACTATTTATCATCCTCATTCTCAAAAAGGAAGGAAATTAGAGGCAAAAAACCCTGTTTAATGCATCAGTTAGGGTTGTTCCACAGTTACAAAAGTGAGGAATTTGATAAGAGTTGAAAGCCCCTGGTCTGCAGTACACTTCCCCAACTGGCTTCACGGTACATATTGGGGTCGTTATCCAACTCTCACCCCATTCTCCTATACATCTGCTCTTTACACATGGGACAGGGTGAGAGCTAGGGTCAACAACCCCAAAGCACACCCAGAAAGCCAGTTGGAGGGTGGGCTGGGGAGGCCAAGGGGGGCTTTCAACCCTAACACTGAATTTCCTCGCATTTGTCACTGTGGAACAACCCTAACTGATGCATTAAACTGAGTTTTTTGCCTCTAATATGTATATATATATATATATATATATATATATATATATATATATATGTGTGTGTGTTAGTGCACAACAGAAAAAGGAAGCATCTGTCAATGCTGAATGTTGTCTTGCTGGCATTGGCATTGGTAGTGCAGGAGATAGAGACATGCATAATAGGAATGGCAGTGAAGTATGGAACTGACATCAACCGCACCCCACCCTGCAGAGACTGACAGGCATTGGGGTGTGCCTTTGGGTCATCAGCCATAACGTTCATGCCTTTTCACCTCACCCTACCCTGCAGACACTGACAAGTGTTGAGGTGTGCCTTGGGGTGTTTGGGCTTTATATTCACCCCATTACATAAGGAAATAAACAGAAATGGGTGCTGTATAGGAGAATGGGGTGAACTTTTGGGTAGAAGAGTCCAAGGCACACTTCAATGCCTGTCACTGGCTGTAGGATGAGGGTGGGGGTGGAATATCATAAGCATTACTTTCGAGAATCCCAAGTCACACCCCGACACCTCTCAGTCCCTACAGGGTAGGGCATTATGGACAGAAACCCTAATGCCCTGAGCATTTCTTGGTATTTTCACTCCAATTTTTCAACATGGGCTTTTTGTGACCCCACCACATGAACAGTGACACTATCAGTTTGTTAGCTGAAAGGTGATTTTACACAATGACTGTGCCATTTGGCGCCACAGGTTCAAAAACAATTTCAAACAGGATGTGAAAAATGACAGTTGTACTGTCCATGAGGAGGTGTAAAAAAATTGTAATGCTGAAAATCTGGAGTAAAAATTTTACAGAATTGGTAAAGTCACAAGCATGCATCGAAACTGCGCAATGCACACCCATAATGCAATTTTTGGGGGGAATTTTTTACACCAGATTTCCATCATAGACATTTTGAGACCTCGACTCATGAACAGTGGCATTGTGATTTTCTTTATCTGTCCAGAATGTTGATTTCACACAGCGACTGTGCCCAGTGTGTGCCACAGGTACAAAAACATGTTTTGGGAAGGATGTGGAAAATGACAGCTGTACTGTTAATCAGGCAGTGTGCAAAAAAGACAATGTTGAAAATCTGGAGTAAAAATATAAAAAATTGGCGAAGTCACAAGCGTGCATAGAAACTGGGCAATGCACACTGGTAATGCAGTCATTTTTCAGAATTTTTTCACCAGATTTGCAACACAGGCTTTTTGGGACCTCTCCTTATGAACACTGTCACTGTGATTTTCTTAATCTGTCCTGAACATTGATTTCGCACAGTGACCGTGCCACTGTGAGCCACCTGTGCAAAAACACATTTTGGGCTGGATGTGAAAAACAACAGCTGTACTGTTCATTAGGAGGTGTGGAAAAATGGCCATGTTGAAAATCTAGAGTGAAAATATTTAAAATTCTCAAAGTTATGAGCATGCATTGGAACTGCGCAACACATGCTCGTAACACAGTCATATTTGTGATTTTTTCCACCAGATTTGCAACATAGGCTTTCTGGGAGCCTACCTCATGAACAGTGATACTATTGTTTCATTAATCAGTCCCAGAAGGTGATTCCACGCAGTGACCACGAAATCACCTTTCAGGACCGAATGATGACATGACAGTGACTGAATTCATGAGGTGGGGTCCCAAGACCCCATGATGAAAATATGGTGCCAAAAGTCACAAAAATGACCAGGATATCCACCTAAGTTTAAAAAAAACTTTTATGCCATTATACAGCTTACCAACATTTCTTCAGTTTGTGGTCGACTTTAAAGAGTGCAGACATGTTCCCGCTCCACCAAAGATCATCGCACCAGGCTCCAGAGGTAAGTATGGGGGGGTGTAGGTAGGTGGGGTACACAGAGGGTGGGTGCGGGCTTTGGGAGGGGGCATCGGAGGCAGCAAGGGACCATTTTCTCTTTTTACAGGGAAAAAAACATTAGACATTATAGGATGTTTTTTTTTAAAAGGTGTTTTTTAGCACACTGGGGTGGGCTCCCAGTGTGCCACCTGTTTTTTTTTTTGTGAGGGGGACTGAAGCTGATGGGGATTTAGCCCCCTGTCAGCACACACAAAACGTTTCTGTATTTTAGGGGGCACATGTTGCTGAGGAGGATTGGGATGCCCTTGGCACACAAATTAAATGGGGAGTGCATTATGCTGATGGGGATTGGGCTCGCTTGTCGGCAAATGAACTGGGGAGGGAGCATGCTGACAGGGGGATTGGGCACCCTCGACGTCAGCTTTCCTGGGGACTGTGAGAGGCAGATGGCAACAGCTGCCACCATGTATATTGAAATGTTACACCAAGTAAGCCACGCCCTGCAATGCCAGGCCACTCCCTCATTGCAGTGGTGAAATTGTTGCAAGTTGGTGGCACGCTTTTCAGCTGCTGTCATAGACAGTGTGCAATTTAATTCATGCCACAGAGTCCAGCCTGAAAAAGCAGTGGCGTCATTTGCCACTACACGACTGCACCTCCAAAACCTGCTATTCCATGCTACAACGTTACTTATGTGTGCGCAAGACAACATAAAAATGGACCTGAGTTACAGCTCATTTGCATGGGTGTAGCATTAAATACTGGGATTTGCTTGAGTTTTGTTACTCTTTTAAGTAAAACATATTTAAATAAACTAATATCATTTTCTACAGTATGGAACCTGTCATATGAAGCCTCAGCTTGTCAAATTACTGCCAGCCAAAAATGTATAAATGATAGTGTTCAAAAGAAGCACAGAGCAGAGTTACAGCTCATTTGCATTGGCGTATCATTGCACACTGGTGTTGGATTTTACTTCTTATAACAAAATGTTGCATTTTTCAAAACAAAAATAAATTTCTCCAGTATGCAACCAGACATATAAAGCTCCTTGCAACTCAAATCACAGCCAACACAAAATGCATGTTAGTGGACAACATAAAAAAAACCAGAGCTGACTTACAGCTGATTTGCATGGGTGCAACATTGCATGCTTTGATTAGATTCAGTTTACTTACTTCTTTTAGTAAAATGTTACATTTTTCATAACCAAAATCACTTTCTCCAGCATGCAAACAGACATAAAACCCCAGCAACTCAATTCTATAGGCATCACTATGCTTGTTTGCAACTACTGAGCTGTGTTACAGCTAATCTGCATAGAGGGAGCAATGAGTTCTGGTATTGCAAGTTATTTACTATCAGAGGGAGCAAAGGGAACTGGGCTACAACCACAGGCACTGTATGAACTGAAACGAACCACCAAAGTCACACCACAAGTACACAAATCACCCAACGTTGATGAAAAAATGGTGTGAAAATCATATCAGGCCACCCCTGTGGACCTGTAAAATTAAAAAATTAAGGTTTGTGTACCACAGACATGTCATGTGACAACACTCCAATATCATACTGCATGAAAAAGTATAATCTGGGTTGGTATATCATAGTCTGTGGTGCATTGTCATGTGTTGTTGTTGGTCTAGACCCCACAACATAAATCAGGAAAATCACAAAACTGAGGCCTGTCCATCTCTAAAACTCATTTTCTTAGCAATGCCAAAAGACAGAAACATAAGGTTTTCTGTTTTAGATGCAGTGGGACCTATTCTACTACCCCAGACTCTGTACATATCTAAACAAAACCCCAAAGGCACACCTCAGACACACAAACAACACACCCATTACCAAAACATGGTATGAAAATCAAGTCTGGCAACCCCTGTGGACCTGTAAAAATGTAAAATGTAGGCTTGTGTACCTTGGGCATGAGATATGACAACACCCCAACTCAATACTGCATGAAAAAGTATGATCTGGGTTGGTATCTCATAGTCTGTGGCACATTGCTGTGTGTTTTTGTTGTTCTGTACCTAACAATACAATTCTGGAAAATCACCAAATTAAGACTTGCTGTAGCAAAAATTAATTTTATCAGCAATGCTACAAGATAGAGACATAAGGTTTTCTGTTTCGGATGTAGTGGGACCTGAGCTACTACCCTGTACAGAAAAAAACAAAAACTGAAAAGACACACCTCAGATACACAAACAACACAACCATGACCAACAAATTGTCTGAAAAGCATGTCTAGCCACCCCTGTGTACCTGTAAAAATACAAAATGTAGGTTTGTGTACATCAGTTATATCATATGACAACACCCCAACACCATACTGCATGAAAACATATGATCTGGGTTGGTATCTCATACAGTTTGTGGCACATTGTTGTGTGTTTTTGTTGTTTAGACCCTTCAGCACAAATAAGGAAAATCACAAAATTGAGGCCTGTCCATCCCTAAAACTCATTTTCTCAGTAATACCACAAGACAGAAACATAAGGTTTTCCATTTTATATGCAGTGGGACCAGGGCTACCACCCAGATCCAGTATAGACCACAATGAAACCCCAAAGGCACACCACAGGTGCACAAACAACACAACTGTGAACAAAAAATGATGTGAAAATCATGCCCGGTAACCCCTGTGGACCTGTAAACATACAAAATGTAGGCTTGTGTACCTCAGGGATGTTATATGACAACACTCCAACAACATACTGCATGAAAAAGTATGATCTGGGTTGGTATCTCATAGTTTGTGGCACATTGGCGTGTGTTTTTGTTGTTCAGTACCTAGCAACACAATTCTGGAAAATCACCAAATTGAGATTTGCTATAGCAAAAACTCATTATCTCAGCAATGCCACAAGATAGAGACATAGGATTTTCTGTTTCAGACACAGTGGGACCTGGGCTACTACCACAGACCCAGTATGGACTAAAATGGAACCTCAAAGGCACACCTCTGGTACACAAGCAACACAACAGTGACTGAAAAATGGTCTGCAAATCATGCCCGGCCAATGCTGTGGACCTGTAAAAATACAAAATGTAGGCTTGTGTACTTCAGACATGTCATATGACATCACCCATACTCCACAGTGCATGAAAAAGTATGATCTGGGTTGGTAACTCATAGTCTGTAGCACATTGTCGTGTGTTTTTGTTGGGCTAGACCCCTCAACATAAATCAGGAAAATCACCAAATTGAGACTTGCCATAACAAACAGATGTAGTTGACAAAATCATTCAGTTAGTCATGATAAGCACTGTTTTTCCCAAAGGTATTGCCAGTCACAAAATCTTTTTTGTAGTAGTGCCCCAATAGAAGTTCAGAACTTCACACTTCAAAACAACAAAATAAACAAAAAAGTGCTTCCATTTTCCCTCTCTCTCTCTCTCCATATATATATATATTTATATATATTAGTTATAGTGGTGCAGTCGCGCCACTATATATCAGGTTATGAAGGCACTTTTATGTTAAACTCAAAATTTTGCACATTAATAACTTTGGATCCATTCACCGGATTTGCCTGAAATTTGGTATGTGCTGTGGGGCATGACAAATCTCTTGATCTGCCAAATTCGTTTTTGAGAGTCGGACTTACGGTCTTTGCGCAGCAAAATGCTAAAAATGCACTCTTTTCGCCAGTTTAGGAGGAAGTTTTTGGGATTTTGCCCGAGGCCCTGCGCAGCCATCATGTAGCATGCCACTCTGTGAGATGGCTCATCTGAAAGAGCTTCAGTGGCTGAACATGCTGCTTTTTGTTTGGTGAAAAAATATTAAGGCATTCAAAAGTTATGGCACTTTTAAGCTCCCATTATAAATCAAAGGGAAAATTTACATGGTTGTTTTGCAAACAAAGAATGGGATTTGGGCCATCTTGCCCTGCCTAGTGGTCAAAGAATTTGCAGCCTCATGGTCAAAGAATCTTTGTCCCCGAGAATTCTTTGATTGTGAGGTCCGCCATCTTGTTTTTAAATTCTGATCATAAAAAATCAAATATCTCGGCTCAGAGTCACTCCTGAACTAAAAGCTGCATGGGTTTTACTCAGGGGGCCTTACTCTATCGACCCATGCCTTTGGTTTCACCTAAAATGGTAAAAAAATTGAGTTATAATGTTTTAAATTCTTTGATCGCGACTCACTAACAATCTTTGACTGCGAGGCTGCAAATTCTTTGATTGCGATATACTTTGATCGTGATCTTGCATTGTGAGGTAAAAATATAATTTTCTCTGCTCAGGGGTGGCCTAGGAACACAAATGAGGGTGGGTTTTGCTCAGGGGGCTCCATTCTATCAAGGAATGGCGGTGGTTTCATCTAAATCTGCCAAAAACTTGTGTTTCATCTTTTTTTATAATTTAATCACAAGTTTGCAATTTCTTTGATCACAAGCCTGCAAATTCTTTGACCACGATCATGCATCGCGAGCGAGGGATGAGATGGCCTAATTAAAAAATCTAATTTCTCTGCCATGGGGTACCCTACAAACACAAATGACGGTGGGTTCTGCTCAGGGGGCTTTGTTCTGTCGAACCATGGCAGTGGTTTACTGCATTTATCTCAAAATGTTTATTTTCAGCATTTTTTATTCTTTGATCATGAGCCTGCAAATTCTTTGATCACGAGATTCTTTGATCGTGATCTTTGATCATGAGTGAGAGATGAGATGGCCGAATTTAAAACTCCAATTTCTCAGCCCAGGAGTGCCCTAGGAAGACAAATGGGGTGGGTTCTGCTCAATGGGCTTTGTTCTGTTGAACCATGGTGGTGGTTTACCGCATTTGTGTCAACATTTTTATTTTCAACATTTTTTATTCTTTGATCATGAGCCTGAAAATTCTTTGATCGCAAGCCTGCAAATTCTTTGATCGTGAGATTCTTTGATCGCCAACTCTGATCGCGAGATAGGGACAAGATGGCCAGATTTTGTAATGGATTAGATAGGGCAATTTTTCTAATCTTTAACATTACATATCTTGGAAATGGTTTGGTCTTTCTACTTGAAATTTGGAGGGTGTTTACGGCATGTCCTGTAGATGTAAATTACGGTGTTTACATGTCAGAAAATATATTTTTTGCAGAGATATTGCATGGCACAGTTTACATTCTGCAAACAGTGTTTTGCATTGTGGTGGTGGCTTGCAGTTGATAGGGTACCTAGCCTTAGTGTCATGGATGTAGTTTTCAGTCATTGTGTCTGTCAACAGGTGTGGAACTCTGCAATTCCGACGAATGAAAATCTCAAACTTTAAAATGTTATATCTCAGACACGGTTTGGTCTTTTACATTTAAATTTGGAGGCTGTTGATGGCATGTTCTGTAGATGTGAATTACAGTGGTTACATGTCGAAGACAATAATTTTTGCAGAGATATTGTGTGGAGCTGTTCACGTTTTGAAAACAGCATTTTCCATTGTCGTACTAGCTTGAAATTTGTACGGTAGCTGGCCTTGCTGTTGTCAATGTACCTTTTAGTTATTATGTGTGTAACGTGGCCCGAGACTTGCAAGTTGGTGGGATCTGGTCCCTGTGCTACCACCAACTTGCGCAACTTTCTACTCTTCTATTCTTTCTTAAAAAGTAAGGAAATTCTATGCAAAAAACTGTATTAATGCATCATTTAGGGTTAAACCACAAAAAGTCAGGAAATTAAAAATCTTTAGGGTTGCCCCTCCCCCCGGACCAGCCAATCATCCCATGATTGACAGATGACAGGGTGTGTCATTGGGGTTGTGAGGCCTAGATGTCACCCCATTCTTTTCATTGTCCCTTGTCAATATGATTACAGATGGAATGGGGTGACATTTTAGGCCTCACAACCCCAATGACCCCGTCATCTGTCAATCTTGCTATGATTGGTGGGTCTGGGGGGAAGGGCAACCCTAAAGATTTTTCATTTCCTGACTTTTTGTGGTTTAACCCTAAATGATGCATTAATGCAGTTTTTTGCATAGTATATATAGAGGCATGGTCACACCTCTATAGCTAGGGTTAAGTAAGCAGTTTAATGTTAAACCCCAAATTTTGCACCTTAATACTAACATACTAACACACTAATTGCCAGCAGATTAGGCCTTACAGTCTATTGAGTCTGCACGAACCTCAGATCCCTAGTTGAGTACCGAGGCCCCCCCCTCTTGCATTCCAGAAACCTCTATCATCCATCCCCACCCCCCTTGGCCAGGCCATCATCTGATACATCTGCTTTTTGTGTCTGTTCCACCCTCTTTTGAAGCCCTCCACTGTGGATCTCTGAACCAGCTCACCAGGCAGCTCGTTCCAAGGATCCACCACCCTCTCAGTGAAAAACCTCCTCCTCTTCCCCCTCACCCTTCCACCTTCCAACTTCAAACCATGCCCTCTGGTGATACTTTCCTGCTTTAGTCTAAAGATCCCATCCTTGTTTACCCTATTTATTCCCTGAAGGTACTTGAAGACCTCAATCACATCCCCCCATCTCTCCTCTCCTCTCCTCTAATGAAAACAGGCAGAGCTCCTCAAGTCTGTCCTCATACGTCAAATCCCCTAGTCCTCATATCATCTTAGTTGCCCTCCTTTGTACCCTCTCCAGGAGCTGTATGTCCCTCTTCAAGTGTGGTCTCCAGTACTGTACGCAGTAGTCAAGGTGTTGTCTAACCAGTCCATTGTACAGCAGCAGAATCACTTCTCTGCTCCTAGAGGTGATCCCCTTACGATGCATCCCAACATCCTGTTTGCTTTGCTAGCCACTCTCCTGCACTGCTCAGAGTTATTCATACGTGCATCCATCATGACCCCTAGGTCTTTTCCCCCGTTGAGACCTCCAGCGTCTCCCCTCCAAGAGTGTACCTGTGTTTAGGGTTTCCCCACCCAAAATGTAACACCTTGCACTTGGTGATATTGAAATTTAATTTCCAGATGTGAGCCCACCTTTCCAGGGTGTTCAGGTCCCCTTGCAGGGCCAACCTCCCCTCTTCCCCCTCAATCATTGCTCACATCTTGGAGTCATCAATGAAGAGACTCATTTCACACCCTATACCCTCCCTGATGTCTGATATGTATGCATTAAACAGGATCGGACCCAGGACTGAGCCCTGTGGTACTCCACTACTGACCTCTCTAGGGTTCAAGAGCTCCCCACTGACCACTACTGTCTGAGTGCGTCCAGCTAGCTAGTTTTCAATCCATCTGACTATCAAAGGGACTACTCCCAACCCCATCAGTTTCTCCACCAGACCATTGTGGGGGACAGAGTCAAATGCCTTGCTGAAGTCCAAGAATAATACATCCACAGGCTTTCCCCTGTCCAGTTCTGATGTTACCTATTCATAGAACTCCACAAGATTTGTTTGACATGATCTACCTAGCACAAACCCATGTTGCCAACCATCCAGACCTCCCACCTCCTCTAAGTTCACCCCAGTCATTCCTTTAGTATACTCTCCATTAATTTTCCCACCACCGATGTCAAACTGATGGGTCTATAGTTACCTGGTACTTCCCTTGACCCCCGTTTATAGGTTGGCACCACATGTGTCTCTTGCCAATCCCTAGGTACCCTCCCTGTCTCAAGTGACCTGTTGAAGAGCTCCACCATTGGGGCAGCCAGTATGTCCACCAATTCCCATAGTACTCTCAGATGAATGCCATCTGGCCCAGAAGATTTATCTTTCTTTAGGGCCTTAAGGGCTAATCACACCCTTTGAGTGGAGATAGCATCATCCATCCCCTCCACCTTACTGGCCTTTTTATCCTTATCCTGATGTGACACCCCTGGGGTACCTCTCCCTCCCTCTTGCTCCATTCCTGTTGCTACCCTGATCCCACTCACTACCACTTCTATCCCCATTGTGCCTTGCTTGGTAGATATCCCATCCCCCTCCCTAGTGAATACAGAGGCTAAGCACTTGTTTAATACCTCTGCCTGGTCCCTCGCCTCTTCCACCCACCCTCCTTCTGATCTCAATCTGCCAAGATGGCACTTAGTTTTCCTCCACTCCCCAATGTACTGGAAGAACCCCTTTTCCCTTCCCTGTATCCCCAGTGCCAGCCACTGCTCTTTACTGGACTTTGCCCCCTGCACCATCCGGGTGACTTTTCTAGATGCAAGATGGTACATTTCCTTTTCCCTATCCCCTCTCATTTTATATTTTTTGTAGGCAGCCTTCTTTTCTCTGACCACTACCTGAACCTCACTGGACCACCAGCATGGTTTATGTGACCTTGCTCCCTTACACTTCACCTTAGCGCAGGTCCTGACTGCCTCATGAAGTGCCCATTTTATGACCTCCCATCTCCTTTTCACATTTGTCATTGTTGTAATCCCCTTCTAGAGATTCTTGAGAATATTTCCCATGTCCACAAAGTCTGACCCCGAAGTCCTTTGCAACCGTTTAACATATTTGCATGATATTTGGCATACGCTGTTCCGTGGTGTAGATCTCTTGACTTGCCAAGTTTTGTTTTGATGGGATGTGCAGATTTTGTGCAGTGCATAGGGAAAAGTGTGTTTTTCACTTTTTTTTGCCATTTTTTCCTGAATTTTCATCACCCTACACCCACATCATTTTTAATTTTAGCCTGAACTTTTCAGGGCAGAAAGAGCTTACTCTACGGAACATGCCAGCATTAGTTTGGTGAAAAACTATTATTCTGATCCAAAGTTATTCAATTTTGAAAATTCTGATTCAGTCTTTTGGATAGATGCACAGCTGTGAAAAGGATTTCTGCTCATGAACAGGGATTTTGACAGCTCATGAATGGGGATTCATTAAATCCTCATTCGTGAAAACAAAATTCCCATTCATGAGCTGCCATCTTGTTTTCACTTTTAGCCCAAAACAAAATGTTGTTACTTGCCCCACAGGTGCATTTTGTGAAAACAAGTGCATGGGTTTTGTTCAGGGCAATGCCCTCTACAAAACCATGTGTTTGGTGTCCATCACATAATTAAAAAAAATAGCCATTTTTGTATTTGAAAATCCCTGTTTGTGACTCGCTTTCGATTCCCATTAGTGAGGAGTTCAAATCCTCGTTCATGAGCCAATCCCTGTTTGTGAGCTGTCAAAATCTCCATTTGTGAGATAAGGACTAGATGGCCCTATCTCATGAACAGCGATCAACTCACGAACAAGGATTTTGACAGCTCATGAATGGGGATTCAGCTCATGAACGGGGATTTTGACACCTCACAAATGAAAATCATTAAAAAAGAAATCCTTGTTTGTGAGCTGTCAAAATCCCCATTCGTGAGCCGATCCCTGTTCATGAGCTAGCAAAATCCTGTTAATGAGATGAAGACCAGATGGCCCTATCTCACGAATGGGGATTGGCTCATAAACGGAGAGTTTGTCACCTCATGTACAGGGATTTGGCTCATGAACGGGGAATTTGACAGCTCATAAACAAGGATTTGTAAAACTTCGACAGTTCGCTGCTCAGAAATTGTAAGGACTTTAGACTTGAAATTTGCAGGGTACAAAGGAGTTGTCCCACAGATGTGACGTAAGCTGGTTTGGTGCAAAAAAAATTGCATTGGATACATACTTATGACATTCCATAGTTGAGACATTTCCATAGGATAACATTGCACAGCCCACAATGCTTTTCGGTGCCCGTATCTCGAAAACAAAGTGAGATATGGATTTTTCGCTACCTGCATTCCAGATCACCTCTAAGTGATCTAATCTGCAGAAACAAGTTTGGAAATCATAAATTACACCAGCAGTGGATGTTTTTTCCTATTGCTATGGTTACGAAGATTTTGGCAAATTAGTGTCACAAGAGTTCCAAGACTGCCTTATGAGCATTTTTGGTGCCTGTATGTTGTAAATGATGTGAGATACAGATTTGGTCAATATATGTCACTTGGAGGACTCCCTGTCATTATTAGAATGACATTGGAATTTGTTTCATAGCTGCTATGATTGCTAAGATGTTGGCAAATTAGTGTAACAACTGTTTCTTGACCTTTAGGGCTGCTGTATGGCTATGTAGTTATGTGCAAGTGGGAGCACAGGGCCCCAAGGGATGATGCTCCCACAGACCCTTATAATTATGCACAAATGTGCAGTTTCAGGCCCCAAGTTCCCACCAACACATACCATTTACTAGTTATATTACACTTTTTCAAAAAGTAAGGAAATTCATTGCAAACAAAACTTTGTTAATGCATCAGTTAGAGTTAACATGACAAAAGTGGGGAAATGAGATGTTAGGGTTAAGCCACTAACTTCCCCACCACTCCACCACCCCATCCTCCACAGACTGACAGATGCCAGGGTGTGCTACGGGGTCATGAGGCCTAACTCTCACCCAATTCTCCTTTACTGTAGCATGTCAACCTGTTTACAGATGGAATGGGGTGAGAGTTGGGCCTCATGACCCATGGCACACACCAGCTTCTGTCAGTCTGTAGAGGATGGGGAGGTGGTGGTTAGGGGGTGAACCCTAACATTTCACTTCCCCACTTTTGTCACTTTAATCCTAACTGATGCATTAACAAAGTTTTTTGCGGTGAATATGTATATATCCACACTCAACAGTAGTGGGGGTAAAAATGACGAAATAAAAAATATCTTAGTGGCATCAGTAACTGCACGATATCAAAAAATATTGCTGTTACTGTTGTCAAAATGGATATTTTTTGTTACTGTCATCACAGTGGAATTCTGAATTAATCAGACAGCAGCTTCAACAATGCTGGTTACATCACAATGCCTAGTGCAGTATTGAAGTAAGTAGTTAAAATCAAGGAAAAGCAGCAACATCTTTAAACAAATTGCAGATTTAAAAGATATAACTTGTGAACTACTGTTGTATATATCAAATATACAATAGCCTAACTCAAAGTATGCAATTTATCATCACCTGTCAGTGGGCAAGACTTTCATAACTCACTTGTGGCTTTGCCACTCATGAGTTATGGTCCTGCCACCGTACTCTTGAAGATAGATTGCACAGTTTAAGTCAGCCTGTTGTATATCCCATATATGTATGTCGCTCCCATACAGTTAGGGTTGAGTTGGCACGTCAAGGTTAAACTCAAACTTTTGCACTTTAATAACTTTGCAACCATTGAACTGATTTGCACACAATTTAGTATGCTCCTTCCAGTGGGTCACATCTCTTGATCTGGTAAGTTTCGTTCCAGTTGGATGTGTGGTCTCCGAGTTATGGAGAGGTGAATAAGCATGCTTTTACCCTTTGACGTCACCGGGATTTTTCTTTGAACTTGCCTACAGTGCAGTGGTTTGTTTGTTTGGTATGAAATTTTCAGTGCAGAAAGAGACTACCCCGTAGATGTGCCTTTTGCTAGTCTGGTGAAAAAACAATAAGCCATTTTTAAGTTATTGCAATTTAAAAAATTGAAAAAATAGTTTCTGAGCATGCTCAATAGACACTTCAATATAGCTGGTTGACACGAAAGAGGAATCCTGCATTGTATGAGAAAATTTCTCTTTCATATGGCTGCCATCTTGTTTCCAGTTTGCTTGAAATTCAAATTTGGAAACCTCCCAAAATGATATTCTGGGCAGCAACCAACACATGTAGCTTGCTTATTGTGAACCCCTAGGTGCATTCTGCACTGTACTGTTTGGAAAATGCCCTTAAAATGTGTGTTATTTAACATTTAAATTATTTGTTCATATCAGCATTATACTACGTAGAATCTTAGTTCATATGATGATACGAACTAGAATCCTACATCATATGACTCTGATACAACCAAAGAATTTAAATGTGGAATATCACAGACATTTTTTTGTATTTTCTCACCAAATTTTCAACATAGGCATTTTGGGACCCCACCTCATGAACAGTGTCATTGTCATCTCATTATCCAGTCCTGAAAGGTGATTTTGTGGGCACTGCATGGAATCAGTTTTTGGGATGCAAAATTACCTTTCAGGACTGATTAATGAAATGACAGTCTTAGTGTTCATGAGGGGAGGTCCCAAAAAGCCCATGTTGAAAACATAGTGAAAGAAATCCTGAAAATGACTGTGTTACAAGTGTGCATTGCATAGTTTCTACATACACTTGTAACTGCACCAATTTTTAATATTTTCACTCCAGGTTTTTAACTATGCCATTTTTTCACACCTCCTCATGAACAGTACAGATGTTATTTCTCACATCCTGCCCAAAATGTGTTTTTGTACCTCTGCCACAGAATGGCATGTGCCTGTATGAAATCAACTTTTGGGATGAGTTAACAAACTCACAGTGCCAGTGTTAATGAGGGGATTTCCCAAAAATTTCATATTGAAAATTTGGTTAAAAATTCCCCAAAATGGCCACATTATCAGTGTGTGTTGTTCAGTTTCTATGCATGCTTGTAACTTCACTAATTTTAAATATTTTCACTCCAGATTTTCAACATTGCCATTTTTCACACCTCCTCATGAACAGTACAGCTGTCATTTTTCACATCCTGTCCAGAATGTGTTTTTGCATCTCTACCGCAGAATGGTTGGTTACTGTGCGATCTCAACTTTCAGGACAAATTAACAAAATAACAGTGATATTGTTCATGAGGTGGGGTCCAGAAAATGACATGTTGAAAACTGGGCAGAAAGAATCCTAAAAATGCCCGAGTTATGCACATCCATTGAATTGTGGCACCCACAGCGCCCGTATCTTGAAAATTATGTGAGATACAGATTTTGCCAATTGTAGTTTGTGTGGAGGTCTTGCTGTCATGATTACAATGACACTGGAATTTTTTTTATAGCTGTTATGGTTGCTGAGATATTGGCAAATTAGTGTTACAAGTGTTCCTTGCTCTTTAGAGCTACTGTATGGCTCCATTGTTATGTGTAAGTGGGAGTGCAAGGCCCAGAGGGCCCATGTTCCCACATACATATACTATTACAGAGAAAATGGGCAATGTGAAGGGACCACAGGGCCCCGAGGGCCCGCGGTCCCACTAACACATATCAGTTGGTACACCGTCACCACAGCGACTCCTGCACCACGAAGACCATCACAGTGACAGGAATTGGGCAAAAACCCACACATTGCTGTTATGATCTGTGCCGTGACTGGTACAGTCCCATTGGGTGTTTCACCCCCCCAGTCCAGCTCCGAATCAGAGTAGGAATCCTAGAAACTGGGGTGGGGCAGAGCCCCCCAAAAGGGGAGTGGGGGGTCAGCCCCCTTATTGTATGCACCAACATCCCCGAGGCTACAATGCCAACAGTCGGCATGGTAGCTGTTGCTATAGGGATGTCAGTGCTAGCGCTGTTGAAGTGCTAAAATAAAACCATACCAGTTACCAGATAAAATAGACTTTCTCAAAAAGAAGAGAAATTCATTGTAAAAAAACTCAGAAACTCAGTTAATGCATCAGTTAGGGTTAATAGCACAGCAACAAAAGTTCAGAAATGTGATGTTAGGGTTACACACCTACCACCCCACTCGCCACACACCAACAGGCATCGGGGTGTGCATTGGGGTTGTTGGGTCTAATTCTTACCACATTCTCCTATATTGCAGTGCCTCAACTTGTTTACACATGGAATGGAGTGAGAGTTGGGCTGATGACCCCAATACACATCCCAATGCCTGTTGGTTTGTGGAGGGTGGGGTGCTGTGGGTGGGATGGTAGGTGTGTAACCCTAAGATCACAGTTCTGAATTTTTGTTGCTGTGCTATTAACCATAACTGATGCAGTAACAGAGCTTTTTGCAATGAATATATATATATATATATATTGTATTGTTCTGAAAATCAGATGCTGTAAATATATTTTCAGCATTGCAAGATAGAGTCTACAGTAGAAATATTAAATGTTTGAATCACAGTATCAATCTCCTTCTACTAATCATCATGCTGGATTTCAACTTTTGAGCTCTGTGTGTGAACTTCTCTGCACTGAAAGTGAACATGCTGTTATTAGTGACTCACAACCTCTTCCCCTCACCCAGTGGAACTTTCTAACCTCAGCCTCTCTCTCTCACAAGATTTCTAAGAATAAGTACTGAGAAAGAGAAAGATGTGAATTAAAGTTAAGTATAAATGTTAGAAAAATGAAGGTGTGGTCAGAAGAGAAAAAAGAAAGAGATGTGGAATGTGGAAAGTGAGCACTCAAAACAGATATGACAATAAGTGGAGATGTATTAAATACCAAACATTTCTCAGGTAGAAATAATTTAAGAGGTGATGAGTTGGATCAATGCATCCCAATATTCCCCGACAGGCCTGTTTCCAGTTCTCAACCCCTTGGCTAGCAAACCCCTTTAAACTGTGCATTTTCCAGGGTAGACCAATGGAACAGGCATAACGGGGTAGAATGGTCAAGTGCAAAGAAGGGTAGGAAATACTGATGCATTTTTATGTATTCATGTATCTAGCAATACTGATTTATATCAGTTTTTCAGATAAAAGTATTTTTTTTCTCTTGGGTTTTCTTTAAAGGAGTTTTGATGTTTTTACAATGGAAGTTACAAGTGATTACTCGCGAGTGTTATTTTTAGTGTTTCTTTCTTTTTATTGAATACAATTCCTTTGTTGTTATAGAATTTATTACCGATTCTTAAAAGGTTTTATGTATGTACTGACCTGATTCACATTTATCTTTTTTTAATTTAAAGTTTATTGATACATTTTCCACAATAAAAGGCACTTTAAGTGACATTGACATTGACATTCTGATACAATGTAAAGGGATGACTGCCTAACCCACCCTTCTCACCCTTTAGTGCAGTAACCCAGCCTATTGCCCTACAAATGCCAAGCAATTTACTTAAGGTCTTACATGACAATACAGTCTGAGATATACTTAGACTTGAGCCAGAGAAATTAGAGAATGAAGGGGATCCCAGGTTTTGGTATATACTACCAATCTATTGTGGAGACTGGCAATCACTTTTTCTGTACGCAAATTGGACAGGATTTATTTTGCCCATTCCTGGAGAGATGGAGAGGACTTATCTTTCCAGTGGTGCAAAATGAGCTTCTTAGCTGATAAAGCAATCATGGAAATGTGAAACTTTCATACTTTAACTCTAATAGTTGAAAGTCCCCTAGCAGACAGATCTCAGGAGTAAAGTATTCCTGAAGGCCCAGCAGAGGGTTGAGGAAAGTCTTAATTGAATCCCATAAGGGAGAAATTTTAGGACAGGACCAAAACATGTGGAGAAGTGTTCCTTCTTCCTGCAAACATTTATTACATATATTAGAGTTCAGATAACCCCACTTCTGTGACTTAACTGGGGTGTAGTACAAGTTATGAAAAATATGAAATTGCATGAGACGCAGTCTGTCTTGAGAGACATATTTATGACATGATTTCCACAGAGAATGCCAATCCAAATTATGTTGAGGGAAAAAATTATTCCAGAATCTTGTAGGTCCAAAGATATTTTTTGTGAAACAAAACCTGATATAGCTTAGAAATTACACCTGAAGATCCAGAAAGTGAGGAAACCTCAGGTATCAGAGAAGTGATGGTCTGGGAGGGAGGAGTATTGCCAAAATTAATTATAAGTAAATGCCTTAATTGTATAACTTTGAAATGAGAGAAAACCGGAATGAGAAATTTCTTAATAATATTTTCCACTGATAACCAATGCCCCTCTCCATCCATAAGAGAAAGAAGCTTCCCATCTCCCAACTGGGACAACCGTTGATGGGAAATCTGGTTCTTGTTAATAGTGAAAGATGGGGAATTCCAAATAGAGTGGGTCAGGTCCTGATGAGTGGAATATTGCAAAAATGAACACATTTGTGAATAAACCTTTAGAGATGTCATTATTATGGGGCACTCCTTGGCCATACGTACCTGGGGAAATTTAAGGAAAAATAGTGTAAAGGGGTCAAAATTCTTGGATTTGATTGCATCCAGTTCTATTCTAAGCCAAACCGGTTGCTCTTTTTCTGGGCCAGGGGATACCCATCTCAGACATTTTGCTAAGTGACTAGCCCAGTAATATATGGCCAGATGGGGAATTCGTAAACCTCCCTCCAGTTTTGGGGCTGCCAACTTATGACAAACCAGCAGAGGATATCTGTCGGCCCAGATAAATCTGGTGAACATGCCATGTATCTTTTTGAACCAGAGTAAAGGAATAAAAGTGTTAAGAAGAGATAATGGATAGAAAATTCTAGGAAATATGTTCATCTTAATTATGTTGATCTGGCCCCATAATGAAATAGGAAGTTTGGACCACCTCTCAAGATCGTGAGCTATCAACTGCGAAAGGGAATCCAGGTTTTCCTTAAACTGTGTTAGAGGATTACGAGAAAGCTTGATACCCAAATATTTAAATGACCTGGAAGTCCAACACAAACCAAAAGGACTAATGTCATTTTTGAAAATTTTATGGTTTAGTGGGAAAAATAAAGATTTACTAACATTCAGTTTGTAATTGGACAGGTCACTAAATCTTGCTATTTCCCTTAGCAAAGCCAGAACAGAGGATACAGGGTGAGATAAGTGTATCAGCAGGTCGTCCGCATAAGCAGTGACTTTAATTTCATGCCGCCCAACTCTAACACCCTGTATAGAAACCTTATTGAGAATATTTTGAATGAGAGGTTCCAAATATAAATTAAATAACAAAGGAGATAAGGGACATCCTTGTCTAGTTCCTGAGTGAAGAGAAAAAGGCTTGGAGAATGCCCCATTAGCAGAAATTCTTGCAGTAGGGTTTTTATAAAGTGTGGCAACCCAGGAGATGAACAGAGAAGGAAAATGAAATGCTTTCAGAACTCAGAACATAAAGTTCCAGTTCACTTGATCAAATGCCTTCTCGGCATCCAGGGAGACCAGTCCTGCAGGGAACTCGGCATCCCTGGTAGCCGAGAAGACATGTGACAAGGTGCGTAAGTGATCAGAAGATGAACGCCCTTTCGTAAATCCTACCTGTTAATCTATAAGCTAATATTTTGGAGAGAATTGTAATATCCTGATTTAAAAGTGAGATAGGTCTGTAACTCTAAACAAGCTCCAGATCTTTATCTGGTTTGGGGAGAAGAACGATCAAGGCCTCAAAAAGGTGAGAGTCGACCTCTGCCCCAGCTAAAATATGCTGAAATAAACGGCATAGTACTGGTAATAGAAAGTCCTGAAAAACTTTATAAAATAAGGAGGAAAAACCATCAGGGCCTGGGACCTTGTCTGCTGGCAATTCACTAATAACCTCGGCAATTTCCTCCTGAGAAATAGGAGCAACCAGAAAATCCTTCTGTCGGTCAGAGAGAGAGGGCAAATGAGAATCCTTCAGATAACTCTCCGTACTCCCAGGGCAAGGGGGATGCTTCATGTCACTATACAAGTTTGTATAGTAACGGGCAAATTCTTGAACTATTTCAGTGGGAGAAGCTTTTAGGGATCCATCAGCTATTGCCCTGATAGGACGGATAAATCTAACAGATTCTTGTTGCTTAATACGCAGTGCCAGTAAGCTCCCCACCTTTTCTCTTTTGAAAGCAACAATAAGAAAGCTGAGGGATGTCAAAATGGTGCAAGGTCTGCATCAGAAGCCCTATGAGAGGAAACTAAAAGAGCTCAATATGTACACCCTGGAGGAGAGGAGGGAGAGTTGGGATATGATGAAGACCTTTAAATACCTCACAGGGGTTAATAAGGTACAGAAGGGAGGTATGTTTCAGAGAAAAAGGTGATGTAGAACAAAGGAACATGATATGAAGCTGGAAGGAGGTAGATTCAGGAGAGATGTGAAGAAGTACTTCTTCAGAGAAAGGTTGTTGGATTCCCAGAGCAGCCTTCCATGGGAGGCAGTGGGGGAGAAACCAGTGGTGGGTTTCAAAAATGTCTCAGATAGGACTTCCGGTGAGCCCACCAACCCAATGGCAGCCTGAATCGGTAACTCTGCCTCGACAAGTTTAAATCCATCAAAATCCAATACCAATCCGACCCATCCATTGGCAAGATTCAAGAGAAACGGCAGCAAAATGACTTCCAAGCACAAACAGAGAGAGAAAAGCAACAATCAATCGAACAAACAGCTAAAAACCTTATTTGACTATGCTCAGCCTTCTCCAGTCAGTTCAATAGAGGCCCTACAGAACTCAGTGACAACCTCGGAGGAATGAGAAGAACCAGAATGTACAATAAATTCCAAGAAATTGTGTGCCACACTACAGAAGATGAGTGCTTCCCTAGAGAGACTAGAAAGGGGGATGGAAGAAAACAAGAAAAAACTAGAAAACTTGGAGGAAAAAAATAGGGCACTTGGAAAAAGGGCAAACTGATTATTCAGACACGGTGGCTGTTCAATGTGGCTCTCATAGACTTGTACAGGAGGGAGCAACTGCTGGAGACCAGAATAGAAGAACTTGAAAACTGGAATAGACGGAATAATATCCGTATTCAAGGTCTTCCAGAAGGTACGGAATCTAGCCCTGTACCCACATTTTTAGAATCTTTTTTAGTGGAAATACTGGGCTGGCCAGCAGAAAAGCCCTTAAATATAATCAGAGCCCATCGTTCCTTAATACCCAGGCCAAAAGATCCCAAAGCCCATCCTCGGTCTGTTGTGATAGCGTTTTTGGACTTCAGCACTAAAGAGGAAGTAATAAAACTTGTTTGGCCAAAAAAGAAATTATATTTGGGGACACCAGATTGTATTTTGATCAGGACTATACACCACAATTGCTGGCTCAACGTAGAAAAGTATTAATGGTAGTCCGAGCCCTACAACAAAAAGGTATTAAAGCATACGTTGGAATACCAGCTAAGTTAAAAGTTACAACTAAGGGTGGTCCTCGAAGGTTTGCTGACCTGTCAGAAGCAAAGAAATTCCTGTCCTCGATGGAGGTGGAGATTCCTCAGAATGCGGCCCAGACACAGAGAGATCACCTACAACTTAGTGAATGGCAAAATGTGGGAACCAAAAGAAAGGAGATGCGTGATCACACGGACATTTCCGGTTTGTGGCACACCATCCATAAGCGGGGAGAAGCCATTGCAAGCCTAACGGTTAGAATCACCTTAGGCAATCAAGAAATTATCCCCTCAACGGAGTGGAGAAACAACGAAGAAGACTTGCAGACCTGAACTATCACTGCTCTGAACTTTTTGAATTTTGCAGACTGAACCAGTGAGTCTTACAGATGTTAATTTCTCACTTGGTTTACACAGTCGAGGGGCATTCTTGACTTATCTCCAAGGGGATGGATATAACAGGGCTAACACAGGGAATTTATTTTTTGATGGATATAAAACTTTCCATTTTAAGAAATACTCAGGTTTAGCTGAGGAGAACTCTCTGGGCAACGAATATTTAAGGACCCCTGCGGAGGGCCTGGGGAACTTGTCTGCACCCCACACTGTTCTTGTTGATGCAGGTTTGAGGCGATGGAGTGGTCAGGAGCCGGGTGGAGGCAATCTAGTCAACTCACAGATCAGTCGGATGGATCTTGAATCTCACTTATAAAATGTAGCCCTAGAGGTTAGATTGTGACCCGGTAGGGTTAGCACTGGTGAAGGGCTATGCCTTATTGAAAATAGAGTTGGAAAACTAACTCCCAAAGACTAGATTGGTACCTCTTTAATGAGAGGCCACTGGTGAGGGACCCTGAACTCAAACAAAGCAGATACAAAGAAGAGAGAAATCGATCTATGCCTAATAGTGAGTTTCAAAGTAGGACTGCTTGCCCACCCACGGGGTGCCCCCCCCTTTTTTTTAGTTCCCACGATGGCCGTCTACTCTACCCCAAGTATCTTGGTAAATATTGGTGAATACCAAACAAACTATCCACAGATCTAGAGTGAGGAGTGTGGTTCCTGGTCTCTCGGGTCCCCCCCTTACTGTGGGGGGATCCCAGTTGGGCTGGAGGGACCCAGATGGCCAGTAAGTTCTCCATAAACCAGCTCTCAAACCCAGCACCTCGGCATTAAACTCCATGTGGGGTTTTTGACTCTAATAAGGAACCCAAATCAACCGAGTGGCCTAGACTAAATAAGGGATGGGCAGGGCTTTTCCCCCCTTTTCAGGCTGGTCAAAAATGCTCAGACTATTTAAGAGCGTATACACTCCATTTTGAGTGGGGCGGTGTGGAATATATATCTAGCCCTTCTGGCACCCAGGTTGTGATGTTCAGCCAGACAGACGGCCTACATTTAAGAGGCCGTCCATCCACACCTCACATAGTAATAGTCCTAAGAGGGTGGACACAGGGTGAAACCACCTTGAAAGTACCTTTGTTTAAAATGGTTCAATATGTATTTAGTTCTCAACTGTTATATAACATGTTTAATAACGTCTCTGTTTATATGATGTTGATAATGCACAGATGCTCATGTGTATTTGAAAGGTTGGCAATATCCCTTAGTAAAGAGGTAGGAATTCCTACCCCCCAACAAAAGGAAAATGGCTGATCTAAATATAATTACACTCAATGTGCATGGGGTAAATAACCCGGTAAAAAGAGCAAAGATCTTGCAAGACCTCAGGAGAAAGGGAGCCACAATTGCATTCATACAGGAGACCCATTTAACTGCAGCAGAGCATCTTAAGTTGAAAAGATCTTGGGTGGGAGAGGTGTATGCCTCACATTTCTTAAATAGTCCACACCGTAGGGGTGTGGCAATTCTGATAAAGAGAGATGCCCCACTGGTGGTGGAGAGAGTCTGCACAGATCTAGAAGGTAGATTTGTCCAGATTCAAGGCTCATATAGAGGTCAGAATTGTACATTACTGAACATATACACCCCAAATGAGGAAACCATGTAGAACTCCACCTCCTGGGTCTGTATGGGTGGCTGTTTGTGTTTGTCTGAGTCTGTAGCTTAGTTTTTTGGGATTTACAAGATTGCCTACTTGGAGTAACTACACCATTCTTGCTCACTACATCTGTGAAGATCTCCTGGACTGGATTTCTGCAAAACATCACCACCAGGTATTTGAATTTTCAGTTTAAAATCAACTTTTTGGAAGCTATCCCAAGCAAAGCAGAAGTCAAGCAACTAAGTCTGACAAATTCAATGACTCTGGGTCCTGCTTGAATCCACATTTCCGTCTGACCTTCTCCTGAGGGATCTGTACGTGGGCTTTTAAACAACCTCTTTAAATAACAAAAGGAAGCATAAGGACAAAAGGATTTCACATCCTGCTCTTGTACTTGAGTAAGTGTGCCAGGCTATCAATGTAATGGGGCAGAGGAGTGCATGCCTGCAAACTCTTGCATAGCCAAAGCCTCTTGTCAAATCCTTGCCTAGCTGTGACCCTGGGTGACCTGAATCATGAATTGTACCAATAGCCCAGGACATCTAAAAATTGTATCTCTGAATATCTGCAGCCTTCTATCCAAACTGCCACAATTGCAGGCCTGGGTGGCTCAGATTGATCCTGATGTCATCTCCCTACCAGAAACGTGGCTATCACCAAAGATCCCAGACACAGTAATTGCCCTTCCTGGATATAACCTGTTCCGGCAGGACCGTACCTCAAAAGGGGGGGGGGTTGTCTGGTTTACCTCAAGAGTGACATCAAATGGCAAATACTACCAGTTAGCTACCACACCAAGAAAGCACAGGTTCTAACACTAAAACTTAATATTGGCCAACAAAACAAAGTGCTACTATTAACCACCGTGTACCTGCCTCCTGGGACACTACTCACTGGATTCCCACAGCTTATAAGCCACCTCGAACAGAACAAACTAAACTGGTAACATATAATCCTAGGGGACTTCAACATTAATTGGAAAGCACAGGATGTAGTGACAGCTAGAGACCAAATAGCCAGACTATACCTGACCCAACTGGTCACACAACCCACCAGACAAAACTACCATACAGGAACCAGCACCCTCATCGACTGGCTACTCTCCTACTGTCCTGAACATATCGCAAAGGTAACAGTCCTACCTGACACCATCAGTGACCACTCCCCTGTACTACTTACCTGGACAAACAAGTTCACCAAGAGTAAGCTTAAGACCACCAGGAACAGATCACTAAGGCCTGGTCAACTAGACTCCTTCAGGCGCTACCTAAAAGGGATTGACTGGTCCCCACTGGACAGAGTCAAGGACGGAAACCAAGCACTGGATTGCTTCTGCAGTATTTTTACTAAAGCCTGTGATATCTTTACTCCTTACAAAACAAAGAAAGCCAGAGGCATCCCCAACCCCTGGCAGTCCGGCCCTCTAATTGAATGCATGTGACTTAGAGATCACCTGTGGCATAGGGCCAAAGCTACCGGGAATCTAGCTGACTCCCAAGCTTATAAGGCAGCTAGAAATACCTGCACAAAACTCATAATGCCTGGCGAAAGCAGCTTACTACAATGACCTCCTACGAAAGACCTGGGGTAGAGGGAGGGAGTTCTGGGACTCTGTAAAATCTCTCATGGGTAGAGCCTCAAGGGCCCCACCGGACCTTATAGTTACCACCACTGGTACAATGCAAGACCCAAAGGAAATCACTGATGCTTTTAATATTGCATTCACGGACCTCAGCAATGTGTTGCCACCTGAATACCTGAATCACACCCTTGCAGGCCAGCAGCACAACCTCAACACTCCATCACCACAGGATAATGTTACCCCACCATTCTACTTCAGGCAAATCTCCACAGGTGAGACTGTCAAATATATCAAACAGGTCCTTGGTAAGACCAGGATGGTGAGTGACATGATCGATATGAAGATGGTAGTACTCACATTAAACGAACTTGTGGCACCACTCACCAAGTTATTCAATGCTTCTCTAAGATCTGGCATCTTCCCTGACAGGTGGAAAGAGGCTCTAGTTACACCTGTTTTTAAATCAGGAAACAAAGCTAATTTAGCAACCTTCCAGCCCATCTCGATTTTACCCCTCCCAAGCACTTGAAAGGGTGGTCTCAGAACAACTAACTGAGTACCTAGAAAAGCATAGCCTTCTCTGCTTGCAACAACATGGATTCCAACAAAAACACTCCACTGTCACTGAACTAGTAGAGTACCCACTCAGTTTTATAGGGTCCTGGATAAAGGGATGGCAGTGGGGTCTATCTTCATAGATCTCACCTAGGCCTTTGATACAGTCAGTCACCAACTGCTACTGAAATGTCTCCTCTCTACAAGATTGTCAATGGAATCTGTGGCCTGGTTCCATAGTTACCTAACCCACAGATCTCAACAGGTCAGGATTGGCAATATGATCTCTGAGCCCAGGGAAGTAAACCTAGGGGTCCCGCAAAGTTCTATCCTCGGTCCTCTCTTATTTAGCCTCTTCATAAATGACATGCCTTCTACCTGTCCTGCACACCCCGTACTCTATGCAGACGATGCTGTTATCTCCGTCCCAGGAAAAGACCTGGGATCAATTAGCTCTGAACTTTAGCACAATGTTCAAGCATTAGAATCCTGGTTCACCCAAAATAAACTGCTACTCAACTACAAAAAGACAAAGAGCATGCTCTTCAGCACCCCACAGAGCAAGAGCTGAGGGTCCTCACTGCATATACATAGTAGCGAAGGAGAAGTACTAGACCAAGTCAATACATTCAAGTACTTAGGGATTCACCTAGATGACACCCTCACCTTCACTGGCCGTGCTGAGCAACTGGTAAAGTCCACCAACATGAAGCCTGGCATCCTGTACAGACACCGCACCTCAATGACACTGGCTGCCCTGAAACTTATTACGTGCAGTTCAGTTCTCTCATCTGTGGATTATGGTCTTGTCGTATATGGGGCAGGCACAGACACAGTGCTTAAAAGGGTCAAAACCATCTTCAACAAGGCCTGCCGCCTGGTCTTGGAAGTACACAAAATGACTCACTCTTGTGATCTACAGAAGGAAACTTGCTGGCTCCCACTCCATCACAGACTCCAATACCAGGCCTGCCTCCTTGCAAAAAAGTCCCTGATGGGGTCCATGATTAGGGCTACTTCAGCCCTCTTTAGCCTGCACAACCATCTAAATGCACAAAGAGTGCCTCCAGGGCTGTTCTAACTGTTTCCCTCAAATGAACCGCCCTTGTCCAAAGATTCCTCTCCTACTGTGGGCCTAAATGGTTCAATGATCTGCTTGCAGACCGTGCCAACTCCCCCAGACTTGGCTACTTTAAAAATGGGCTTCGATCTCTTCTTGCCAGCAACTCTGACTGCCAGTGTTTCTGTTAACCCTTGACCTCTGACAGTGGTTCTCACACCCATCAAATGCTACCCTCTCTCACTCCTACCCTCCTGTTCCACAACTGCCCACTTCACCCTCCCACCTTCCACCACCTACTACCTCCCCTTGACAAAGCCTCACCTTGGCTGCTAAAACATGCATTTCTGCAGACTGGGAGCACCCCGTCTGAACTGTAACATGATTGTTAAACACTGTACTGCACTTACTTAGTGCTGCATTAATATGTTTCTCTGAAAGTGTGGTCCTGTTTCTCCTTACTTCTTGTACCCTACTTAATGTTGTAACTGCACACTAATACCGCTTTCTAGTTGATGTATTTCTGTTCTGCAATGTTTCATCACCTGTAAATGTCTTGTATTCCTTGTTGACTTGGAGTCTTTGTAAACGAGCCCCCGGCTCAAAGGTATTAATCCGAATTTGAAATAAATAAATAAAAATAAAAAAAAACCCTAGATTGGCTTTCTTGGAAAAAAACATTAAGGCAGCAGTTACTGACGCGCAAAGTTTAGTGGTCATAGGTGAAGATTTTAATGAAGTAATACAGCCAGGGATAGATAGGTCTGGATGGGGTCAAAGGAAGGGTCCACGCATAGGGAAACTGATTCTGAGACTAAATCAAGAGCTTGGTCTGTCAGATATTTGGCATTTTATCACCCAAGGGAGAGAGATTACACACACTATTCCCCCAGACATGGAGGTTATTCCAGGATAGATTATTTTCTCTTATCTTCTAATTGGTTACAAAGGGTGGAAAAATGTGATATTGGAACGATAGCCATCTTTGACCATGCCCCAATCACTCTGATGATGGCTTTCACATCTACTGTCCCACAGTCATGTTGGAAGTTGAACGTAAGTCATCTCCTGAGAGAAGACTTTAAAGAATTGGTGGAGGACACAATCAAAAAGTTTGAATTAAACAATCCCAAAGGGGAAAAAATGAAGGAATAAGGTGGGACACACTTAAGTGCTGCCTCAGGGGAGAAATAATCCAATATTCAGCTAGATTAAAGAAGGAAAGGATCCAAATTAGATTACAACTAGAGCAGAAAATTACTCAATTAGAGACCTCACACCAGGTAATACAAGATACACAAGTAAAACAAGAGCTGGACAAAACAAGGAAGGAACTTAACCAGTTGCTTGACAGGCAGATTGAGGGTCAACTAAGATATGCCAGGCAAAAGTATTTCAAACATGGGAATTGAGTCGGGAAGTTGTTGGCATGGCTGCTTCGACAAGAAGCTGCAAACAGAGCAGTGGTTCGGTTGCGAGGTGATGAAAGGGGTCCACCAACTATATCTCTGACAGACATATTAAACAGATTTAGGGGGTTCTACGCAGACCTTTATACAGCATAAACTGCACCTGGTCACCATGAAGCAGTTCAGGAGTTCTTAGAGGCCCTACCCATCCCCACCCTAAAAGACCCCATGAGGGTGACTCTCAACTCCTCAATCTCCATAGAGGACGTGCGGTCACAAATTAAATGCCTTAAAAATGGCAAAGCCCCAGGTCTAGATGGCTTCTCAGCTGAATTTTTCCAAAAGGTTATACCCAGAATAGTTGAGTATTTGGTAGATACGTGTAACGAAATCCTGTTACAACACAAGCCTGTACCACCCACCTGGAATTTGGCCCAGATTTCGGTTATCCTGAAGCCCGATAAGGACCCTGAACACTGTGGCTCATATCGTCCAATTTCTTTGTTACCAGTAGATCTAAAAATATTTACAGGGATTCTGGCAGAAAGGCTTCAGGTATGCATCTCCCCACTAATCCTCCATAACAAAACAGGATTTATTGGAAGGAGATTTCTCCAAGACAATATACGTCAATTACTAAATATTATCACTGCCCAGAAAAACAATATGTCCCTTCAATTAGCTATCAGCAAGGATGCTGAGAAGGCCTTCGACAGGGTTGATTTGCACTTTATGTCATCCACCCTGTCGAAGTTCGAGTTGGGGGAAAAAATGTTCTCAGCCATAAGAGCACTTTACCACAAACCTGAGGCTAGGGTCAGACTTAATGGACTCCTGTCCAATCAGATACCTTTAAATAGAGGAACAAGGCAGTGGTGCCCCCTCTCCACCTTGATCTCTGCTGTAACACTAGAACCCTTAGTGATATGGATAAGGAATAACCCTGAAATCAAGGGGGTACAAGTGGGAGGAATAGAACAAAAAGTGGCACTTTACACTGACGATTCCCTTTTTTCTTAAGAGATCCTCAGACTTCCCTACCACACTTATTAAATGCACTGGACAAGTTTGGAGCATTGGCTGGTTACAAAATAAACTTTACCAAATCAGAAGTGGTGGTACTAAGTGGGGTTCCTACGAGGTATTTTAGGGAAAGTTTCCCCATTCAGATGGGCCCGTAATAACACTTTTTGATACCTGGGAATACGTATCTCAATAAACAAGTCCAAGTTATTTCTGGATAACTTCATGAAGTTATACAAAAGTATGTAAGCAGATTTTGCCCATTGGAAATTGTTGCCCCTGACTTTATATGGCAAGATTCAGGTAATTAAGATGAATATACTGTCTAGATGGTTATTTCTTTTCCAAACACTCCCGATTCTGGTAATGCCTAGCTTTTGGAAACAACTGAACAAAGAAATCTCTAACTTTATTTGGTCAGGAAAACACCCACAAATCCCCTTTAAAACTTTAATATGATCAAGAGAAAAGGTAGGTTTAGGTCTACCTCATATGTACTTCTATTATTTGGCAGCTCAGGGGTCTCAACTAGTTACTTGGGCCAAACAGAGGATAGACTCAGGCTGGTATGTAATAGAAGCAAATTCAATGCATAATTATAAATTATGGACCTTGCCCACGTCAGAAATAACGCCCCAAGTTCAGGCATCAACAGATAACCCATGGGTTAAACATTCACTGCGCATTCTAATAAAGCTAAAGAAGATAACATATACCCTGAACACACTGGGACCCCTTTCCTTGATTAGACATACATCCACCTTCCTCCCTCCTTAAGCAGATGCTGGTTTTGCATATTGGGTACATAAGGGCCTCATCACATTTAAACAGTTCACAGATCAGACTGGATGTCTTCCTTTCAATGTTCTGCAGGACTGATTCTCCCTCCGCAAAGAAGATTTTTATAGGTTTCTCCAAACATGACATTTCCTTACCAAAGAAGAAAATCTACCAAAGCTATGCAGAGATCTCACTCCACTGGAATCATACTGGTGGGATTCCATGAAAATTAGGGATAAATTAAGATACCTGTCCATATTATACATAACTCTAACGAATTCAGGGCAGACCCCAAATTTAGAGGAGATGCTGGTGAGGTGGGAAAGAGATGCCATGGTAGATATTACTAGGGTAGATTGGAATCATAGACTCCAAAGGGGTTGGCAAGTCTCCTCAGCCACGATGTGGTGAGAATTTAACTGAAAAATACTCACTCAGTTTTTCAGAACCCCAGAGATAATGGCCCACTTTAATTTGCAGACCTCTTCAGCATGCTGGCACCTATGTGGAACGCTGGTAGGCACACATTATCACATATTTTGGGGATGTGATAAACTGACAAGGTTTTGGCAACAGGTGCATACAGTGATGGAGCAAGTAGGTTGTTTCACTATCCCCTTCACATTTTAAGACCTAGTATTAGGTCTTCCTGCTATATCAGCCAAAAGACATCAAAAAGTGGAGCTCTGTCAATATTAAGAGTGGCCGCTTTGAAATGCATTACTATTAAATGGATATCACCAGAACCCCCCTTCCCTAGCACAGTGGGTTTTGAAGATAGAGGAAATAGAAAGAATGGAGAATATTACCCACACACTATATCTTAAAGTGGAGAAATTTCAGACTTTGTGGCAACCTTGGCAGATGTGGGGGGGGGAGAGAGAGAGAGAGGTAGAAGGGGGAGCAGGAGGAGGTTAGTGTAGCTGAGGTGGTAAAAGGTTAAGTAGGGCAACAAAACAAACATATAGTCTCTCTGAGAGCTATGGACATGAACATAAGGGAAAAATGAGAAGGATATGTTATTCAAGGGATGTACACTCTTATCCTTATAAGTAGACTGAGTAACTGTGCAAACGTTTATGTTTATTTTTGTTATCTCTGTAGTTTTAAAATTATATTTATTTAAGCATTATTGTTAGAAAGTGCTTGGATAAAATTTATTTGAATATTGAGATCTAGGTTAAGATTTTACTCCAACAGACTTTGGATCAGAGACAAGAGACACACTGCTTGGAACTGTGTCATAAAATCTAAAGCTTTAGGCTTAAAGCAGTGTATTATTATTATTTTCCTCTTTACCTATATCTGGATAACTAGTCTCTGTATCTTAAGGAGGCCCAGTTTGTTAGTACACTTAAGTATATGAACGATCTAATGATATGCAGCCATTTAATCTGTGGAAATATTTCTAGTATGGAACTAATGTAATTGAATTGAATGGTTACAAATTTCCATTTCTAATGATTAAAATAAAAGTCAAAGTTAAAAAAAAAAGTCTCAGATAGGCACAAAGGAACCCTTGGAGGAAGGAAGTGAATGGAAGAGAAAGTGCTGTAGATTACATTGGGTCTCCAGCAAAACTGAACATAATAAAAAATGGTCAAACTAGACGGGTCCAGCGGTCATTATCTGCCATCAATTTCTATGTTTCTATGTATGACAGGTTATGTGAATCAAATGGATACAGTGTAAAATTATTAATATGCATGATGTCGATACTGTAAATTGTGCGGTATGAATAATTCATGTTGTATTATGCTACACAGACAAGATAATCAAATCAGTAATAATATATGAATTGAGCAAGGGAGAAAAAATCAAGGGGAACATGTAAAGCAATATGTTACTCATAGAGTCATGACACCATGATAGGTACATACTGTATGAACTTACTGTATTACGATAGTAGCCAGCTGTACACCAATGTCGTGTAAGCTACAACATGGGATTTTATTTCTTTTTATTTTATTTTTAATAATCCAGACATTGTCTACACAGTAATGACATATAGCCAACGATGTTCTTTATAATTTGAGACCTTGTTTTTTGTTAATTCATTTTTGGAAAATGACTTGTAATGAGACTGTAATTCTGCAATTCTGTTGAACCAATTAACTTTTTAGTTTGGAGTATGGAAGGAGATGGAAGAGACAGTGCTGCAGACCAAGTTAGGTGTGCAACAAAAGTAAACATAATTAAATATGGGCAGATTAGATGGGCCAAGCAGTCATTATCTGCCATCGGCTTCTATGTTTCTATGTACGACAGGTCATGTGGTTCAAATAGCAATAGTGTAAAATTATTAATATGCACAACATCAATGCTGTAAATTGTGCGGCACACATAATTCATGTTGTACTATGCTACAAAGACACAATAATCAAATGGGTAATAAAGGATAAAGGAGTTTAGACAGCTAGGTGTTGCAAGCTCAGTGACAGCTGGTCACATGTATTTTCCTGTGGACAGAGTACAGATGGATGCCCAGATACCTACCATTCATGTACAGTCTGATGTAATGCCTCTACACAATACTGTAGGTATAAAAAACTGAGTTCAGTGTAGTGAAAGACCAACACCTTTGTTAGGGCTGAGAAAATATTTTTCCAAAGAAGCAAGGACTGAATTAAATAACTGACCAAAACTTCTGATAAGTCTCCTTAGTGCAATATCCTTTTATTCATGCAATTCAAATAGGAGAACAATAAATCTAAAAGTGTGAGGAGCGAAGTATAAAACACATGTCACTGTCCTACTTCCTGGTTACATCACTTAGGTCACCTGATGCATTTAGCTCAATCAGAGCTTTCTCAAAGGTGTAGAGAACATACTGGTACATACATTTAAAAGAACACTATTTAAAGTGGTACACACACAAACAGGCACCGAATAAAAAAACTCAAATTTCAGAGATTTAAGTGAAAAAATACATATAGTGAAAGAAAGAACTGTTTAAAACAAAGCAGATAAATAAGCATTTCATGATTCTTCACAGGATAGCTACTGGTAATTGTATTCTCCAGTTCTTATAGTTATACATTAACCTGTAATCAAGTTAGAAAAACATTTGATACATAATTTAAAAATTAATGAAAGACCAAACCTGACTTTGGACAGTAGGAAGAAAAGATTGCACATGGTTTAAATAAACTCAGCAGCACGGGATAATGCTGGCGCAAATCTGCATAGAAAAAAAGAGAAAAGGATAGAAAAAAGGATAAACAACATCATAATAAATACAATATACACACTATGTGAATCTCTTTTTTTTTTAGGAATTTTTTAACTTCAAGTCTGCTATTTAAACCCTTTCCATCGATTGCCAAAAGCAAGAATCCAATATTGCTCTCTTTTTAAGAGCAGGTTGTCATAGTCACCTCCTCTCCTTGACATAACTGTTTTTTCAATTCCCAGATATTTAAAAGTATGTTCAATCTTATTTCTTGTTTTAAAAACATGCACTGCTAGGGAGTTGGTAAGATCTTCTCTCTCAATTGCCCTTTCATGTTCTCCAATCCTTAATTTAAACATCCTTTTTGTTTTGCTAACATAGAAGCAACCACACTTGCAGCTGGCCATATAAACCAAACCCTTAGTGCTGCATGTGATAAAGCCTCTCACTGGTGTATTTCTATTGGTATGTGGGTTTACATAGAATTTTGTTGTCACCACTTTTGAACAGAATTTGCAATTCCTGCATTTATTGCAACTATCATCCCTTTTAGGAAGCCACTTTCGAGGTTCATTCCTAAGTGGTTGCAATGAATGCACAATATCCTTTATCATTTTTCCTTTCCTATAAACCATTCTGGGGCCTTTTTTTATCCAAATCTTTAAAGTCTGGATCTTGTTTTATTATATACCAATGTTTTCTAATGATATCAGCAATTTGCTTGACTGGGGGTTGTAAGTACTTACAAATGTAAGTTGTGGATCTACAGTGCTGATTTTCTCTTTTTCCACTAACAGGGAATCTCCTGTAATTTTATCAACTTCATTTTCTGTCCTGTGTAATAGATCATGTGCATAACCTCTTTCTTCCAGTCTAACCCTAAGCTCCTTTGCCCTAACTTCATACAGATGTTCTGACCCACAATTTCTTTTAGTCCTGATATATTGTCCTTTAGAAATGGCCCTAATTACATGTCTGGGATGACTGCTACTTGCTAACAATAAAGTGCTACTATCAGTGGGTTTTCAATATAAATCAGTAGTAAGAATTCCTTGACCATCTTTTTTAATCATAAGGCCCAAAAAAGAAATCTCATATTTATTTGTTGTCATACTAAATCTAAGGTCCTTACAACTCTGTTCCATACGCTTCTTGAAAAAAGTGAGCTCACTTAAAATGCCCTTCCAAATTACCAAAATATCATCAATAAAAAGCCTCCATAAATCTATTTTATGGAGGTAAGGATTTTTTTTAGAATGGATGACTTCATATTCCCATTTTGCCATAAATAAATTAGTATAATTGGGGGCAAAGCTGGCCCCCATGTCAGTCCCTTCCTTTTGTAAATAGAAGTCATTACCAAAGAAAAACGTGTTACAGGTCAATACAAATTCTGCCAATTGTAGCAAAATCTCAGTGCGTGGCTCCAAAATATCTCTAGTGTTCAGAAAGAATTCCAATGCTTCTAAGAATTATTACCTGAGACAACAGGTTTCCCAGGGGATCAAGAAAATTCTTATGTATTTTAGGTAGACAATAAAAAGTCTGGTGAACAGGGAAATACATAGTTAAAAATAGTACCACATTAATAGGGACCCAGTTTCTCTCTTTGATTAAATCAAGGTAACTGTCTATTATTTTTTTATATTGAGGGGTAGGATCACATTTAAGTTTTATATAGAATTCCTCCTGGCTTAGCTGTCTCTGCACCTCAGATTCATATTTCCTTGTGTCCATAACCACAATAGCCCCTCCCTTGTCAGCCTGTTTTATGGTGATATCCCTATTTTCACCAAGTTCTCTTAAGGCATATTCCTCTTGTTTGCTTAAATTGTGAAAAAAAACTTCTATTTAGTTCACTGACAATTTGTCAATATAATTTTCACAACTTTTAAGAAATACTTGTAACGCTGAAGAAAAGGGTGGACAAAATTCAGATTGTGGTCAGAAACTACCAACTGTTTCTATATAATTATTCTCACCTGAGTTCGGGCCCATGTTCTGTTCTTTTTTTGGAAAGAAAGATTTCAAACTCATATTACAGCCCAATTTATAAAGATCAATAGTGGTGTCAAAACTGTTGAAAGTTTTCGTTGGTGTGAAAGACAGTCCCAAATTAAGCACTTGTAGCTCAGTCTCATTCAATACATATCCTGAAATGTTTACAATGTTCACCATTGGACCCTGATTCTGCCCTGTCTCAGTCTCCAAAATCTTCCTCATCTTCCATTCTGCTGTCCTCTTCCATTTTGTGCCACCTTTCCTTGTTTGTTTGTTTTTTTGCCAAGGGTTCCACCTTGTTGTTCTCTGACTGTGCCAAGGGCCCTGTTGAATTGAGACCAGGCAGAACCAGGGTCCAGGTAATAATTCTTTGACACAGACCCTCACTAAATATGTTGATTTTTATCTTAATGACCTAGTGTATGAACTAAGAAAACAATGCAGAGGAAGTGAGAGCACTCAGTTGCTTTATTTTATACCTGTTGTTTGTGCTGTGCTACTTTTAATTAAGTGCAGTGTATATGCACATTGGAGCCCTGCTTTCAGGAAACCAGGAAGCAGGAAGAGAACACTGTAGTTTTCAGGGGTAACTCTGGGACTACAAGAGTTGCAAACTGCATATTTTTTAATATTTCAGGCAATATTCTCCTGCGTCTGGGTCACGAAAGAGTGACAGACATGCAGTGAGTTAAAACAAGTTCTTATTTAAGTTTTCTGTTCTTGCAACATTTGTGAGTGCCTGTGACCTCCCTACACTACTTCTGAGTCACCACCTGCTATTTCACTCAGCCCTGCAGCGAGCAGGTGAGTGCATGAGCTAAGAAAACAGTGCAGAGGAAGTGAGGGCACTCAGTTGCTTTATTTTATACCTGTTGTTTGTGTTGTGCTACTTTTAGTTACTATATATATATATATATATATATATTAAAAAGACAGGGTCCCAAGACAGGGTATCCCACTAGTCACTTTGACGTGGCCAGAGGATTCCCCTTTTATACAGACCCTCTGGCTTCTTTCATTTAACCATGTCTCTATCCACTGAGAAACCCAGACAGGGAAACCTGAGTCCATTAAGGCCTATACCAACTCTTCGTAGGGGACTTTGTCAAACACTTTTGCGAAATCCAGGTGAAAATAATGTTCTACAGAGTTACCCATGCCCATGGATTTGCTAACCTTATTATTAAATTCCAGAAGGTTAGTTTGACATGACCTCCCACTGGTAAACCCGTATTGTGTTATATCCTTCTTGCCTGATGCTGTTAGGAATTCTATGATAAAATCTTTGATTATACCCTCCAAAATTTTCCCTAATACCGAGGTCAGGCTGATAGGCCTATAGTTTGAGAACTCCTGTCTAGATCCCTTCTTGTGTATTGGGACAACCACTGCTTGTCGCCATAACTCAGGAACTTTGCCTGATTCCAAGGATTTTTGAAACAGCCAAGAAACTGGGCCAATAAGTAAATCTGCCATTTCCTTAATTATCCTTGGGTGGATGTTATCTGGTCCCTGTGCCTTATTCTGGTTAATATTTTTGAGTCTTTTACCCACATCAGTGGGACCTACCTTAAAACAGGGTCCCAATTGTGTTGTTTCCTCAGAGTCCCATTTATTTTGTGAACCCATGTTAAACACTGAGGAAAAATATTTATTATTTTCTTCCACTAGTCCTCTGTTCTCTGTTATAAATAACCCATCCGGTGCTTTTAAGGGCCCAAAGGTATTGTTTTTTTCTTTCCCCTTTTACTATTAATATATGAATAAAAGATCTTATAATTATCCTGGACTCTAGTAGCTAATGTATGCTCATAGATTCTTTTAACCAAGACAATACCCTTTTTAGCAAGTTTTAGGCATTTTTTATAAATCTCACAGTCAGCTTCATTATGGCTATGCCTTGCCTGGTCATATGCACAATTCTTATTTTTAATTATTTTTTTTTTACTGAGGGGGACATCCATGGTGGGAGGGCCTTTTTGTCTCTGTTGTACTTGTTCTTGGCTGGTACATGCCTCTGGACCAAGTGGTTTAAAATACTTTCTAGTTTTGTCCACATCCCAGAGACTGACTGATTTTCAAAATCTGCTTCCCAATTCCATTTAGCCAGGTCTAGTCTCATTTGATGGAAGTTGGATCAATTATACTTATGTATTACTGTACTGCCTATATTTTCCCCCAGAGTACCACTATACTGAAAGCTGATCATGGAATGGTCACTGGAACCTAGTGGGAGTTCCAAAATGCAATTTCTAATATTATTACTAAGGTTGCTTAATACAAGGTCCAAAATGTGGTTACCTCTAGTATTATTTATTACATATTACTCCAGTACTGCTAGGTTAAAGACTTCCAAATATTTAGACTTCATGGTAGTGCTTGTGTTTTGCATATCCCAGTCAATACCTGGGAGGTTAAAGTCACCTACCAATATTACGTTCCCTGCTAATGTCAACTGGTTGATAAAATCTAATAAAACCTCATCCTCTGATGTCCTAGTATATACCAGGGGCCTGTTTATTAAACCCAGATTGATTTTAGCTGCCCAAGGTGGACTAATTTTGATCCATAAGGCTTCTATACCTGCCCATTTGAATATATCTATACATTCTGAGGAGATACAGTCTGCAATAAACAGAGCCACCCCCCTTCCCTTGATAGGGACCTGTCTTTATTATAAAGTGTATAACCTGGGATATGTCTATCTCAAGTATCCTCTGGTTGCCACCAGGTTTCTACAATGGCACATACATGGATGTCCAGTGCATGTAATATAGCTAGGAGCTTGTCAAACTTATTTATAAGACTCCTAGCATTGACTGTCAAAAAGTTCCAGTCTAATAATGGAGTTTTACCAGTACACAATACCCCTGGTTTTGTAACCCCCACATCCCCCTGCTGGTGAAGTTTAAATGACAGTGTACAATGTTTTTTAATTGCTGGGCCAGTAATTGTTTCCCCATTTTATTCAGGTGCAGCCCATCACGTGCGTACAGATGGAAATCCTGAAATTCTTGCCAGTGTTCAATAAAAGTATACCCCTCCAAAACACACCATTGCTTAAGCCAACCATTTAATCTAAATATGTCCCTGTTTACTATATTATTTGCTTGGGGACAGGTAGAAGCCCTGAAATCAAAACATCACACCCTTCATTTCTTAGTGCAGCGTCCACAGCTTCAAAATACCTCTGTATGTCAAGAATGTCCCTTTCACCCACATCATTGACCCCTACATGCAAAATTGTAACAAGAGAGATAGTATTTTCCAATAGGCCAGGTAGGAGCTGTTTTATATCACCTATACCAGCTCCTGGCAATACGTTAACTGTTGTGTATTCATTTTGTTGTTTACACAATATATTATCAGTGTAGCGTAACATAGAATCACCTATAAACTGTATATCACAAAGGGTGTTGTTTTCAGGAGCTTGGATTTTCTGTTTTCTATCCTGTTCAATATACTGAGTGCTTGTGCAAATAATAT
Organism: Neoceratodus forsteri; assembly: GCA_016271365.2. Taxonomy (NCBI): domain Eukaryota; kingdom Metazoa; phylum Chordata; order Ceratodontiformes; family Ceratodontidae; genus Neoceratodus; species Neoceratodus forsteri. The sequence goes on from JADMNL010000026.1 coordinate 267,488,138, forward strand.
TTAATGACCCAGGGCATGCTTGAGTGCTTGGTGGTAGAGTTACTTCAGTGTCCTCCGATGGAGCTAAGGCCTGGAATCTATTTGGGGTCAAAATATTTGATGAACCACCAATATTTCTCCGACCTCTTTTGTGTGGGGTTTTTTTTGAACCATACACCATTCCTCCGGGATTTTTGTATCTTGTCGCTATAAATTACCAGTTGTATCTCATTCACAGTATCCTGATTTATAGCCTCACTAATTCCCTTAGCCATGGGGTCAATAAAGTGCTCTAGTGTTGTAATTTCTGACTGAACCTTCGGTCTGTTTTTGAGCACCTCAGTCTCACTTTTTAGCTCCCTAATTTCAATGCAGTTGCTACAAACATAATTTGCCATTTCTTCCCCTAGCTTAAACATATCACGTGAACTACAAGCCAACATTATGCCTAGTTTTACTTACAAGTGCTATGTTCTGGCTATCTCAGCTGCCTCAGCCAATACAGCCGACCAGCGCAGATGCGTATGTCTCTGCACGTGCTGAGCGCGAGCCCTGCCCATGCTCACCCTGCTCACTGCAGGGCCGAGTGAAACAGCAGGTGGTGACCTGGAAGTAGTGTAGGGAGGTCACAGGCACTCACAAACATTGCAAGAATAAAAAGCTTAAATAAGAGTTTGTTTTAACTCACTGTGCGTCTGTCACTCATTCGTGACCCAGGCGCAGGAGAATATTGCCCAAGATATTAAAAAATATGCAGTTTGCAACTCTTGTAGTCCCAGAGTTACCCCTGAAAACTACAGTGTTCTCTTCCTGCTTCCTGGTTTACCTAAACAGGGCTCCGATGTGCATATTCACTGCACTTAATCAAAAGTAGCACAGCACAAACAACAGGTATAACATAAAGCAACTGAGTGCTCTCACTTCCTCTGCACTGTTTTCTTAGCTCATGCACCCACCTGCTGACTGCAGGGCCGAGTGAAATAGCTGGTGGTGACCTGGAAGTAGTGTAGGGAGGTCACAGGCACTCACAAATGTTGCAAGAATAAAAAGCTTAAATAAGAGCTTGTTTTAACTTACTGCATGTCTGTCACTCATTCGTGACCCAGGCACAGGAGAATATTGTCCAAGATATTAAAAAATATGCAATTTGCAACTCTTGTAGTCCTAGAGTTACCCCTGAAAACTATAGTGTTCTCTTCCTGCTTCCTGGTTTACAGAAAGCAGGTCTCTGATGTGCATATACACTGCACTTACTGTATTCCTTGGAATATCATGGACTGAGAGGGGATATGTGCCTGATTTATAGGGCCCTGATTGATATACATCTGTGGGATCTCTTGGGTCTGGTGCTAAGAGACCAGTCAAATAATACCACAGCACATAGCCTCCAGCTGGTTAAAGGTAGATTTAGAACAAACAAAAGGAAATACTGTTTCAATATTAGAGTGACTGAGATCTGGAACACCCTACCTTGCGTAGTTGTGGATAGTAAGGCAATGTTAGAATTTAAGACAAAGCTTGATAAATATCTTATAAGCAGGGACATTCAAGATATTCATAAAATATAAATGGTGAGCTAATGGACTAACGTCTTTAAATGCTCAGTAATATCTATGTAGTTAAACTAATACCCTCCTACATTAAGTACACTGGAGATATTTTAAGGGTAATAGATGATATAGACATCCAAGACTGAACATACTTTTAAATATCTGGGAATTGAAAAGCCATTTATGTCAAAGAGAGGAGGTGACTATGATAACCTGCAATTAAAAAGAGAGCAATATTGGATTTTTGCTTTTAAGGCAATGGACAGAAAGGGCTTAAATGGCAGACTTGAAGTGAAACCATTCCTAAAAAATGAGATTCACATAGTGCATATATTGTATTTGTTATGATGTTGTTTAACCTTTTTTTCTATCTTTTTCTCTCTTTTTCTATGCAGATTTGCGCCAGCATTATCCTGTGCTGCTGATTTTTTTAAAAAATGTGCAATCTTTTCTTCCTATTGTCCAATGTCAGGTTTGACCTTTCATTAATTTTTAAATTATGTATTAAATGTTTTTCTAACTTGATTACAGGTTAATATATTACTATAAGGACTGGAGAATACAATTACCAGTAGATATCCTGTGAATAATCATGAAATGTCTATTTACCTGCTTTGTTTTATACAGTTTTTTTTTCACAATATGTATTTTTCACTTAAATCTCTGAAATTTGAGCTTTTTTTATTCTGTGCCTGTTTGTGTGTGTACCACTTTAAATAGTGTTCTTTTAAATGTATGTACGTACCTGTATGTTCCCTCCACCTTTGAGAAAGCTCTGATTGAGTGAAATGCGTCAGGTGATATAACCAGGAAGTAGGGTAGTGACATGTGTTTTATTCTTTGCTCCTCACACTTTTGGATTTATTGTTCTCCTACTTGAATTGCACAAATAAAAGGAAATTGCACTAAGGAGACTTATCAGAAGTTTTGGTAAGTTATTTAATTCAGTTCTTGCTTCTCTGGAGAAATATTTTCTCAGCCTTAGCAAAGGTACTGGTCTTCCACTACACTGAACTTTAATTAACTAGACCATTGCACTGTGTTTTCCTGGTGCGGCAGCTCATGTTGTTTCTGTATAAAAAACTGACAAGAGTTTATCATTTTCCTGTTTCCAAAGCTGTTTCTCTAATACTTGGCGTTATTACTAGGAATTCTGAGACAACGGGAGACATTGTACGTATATACAGTATATACAGTTGTGTATAGTTGTCTTATAATTGTGTAAAGTGGTCATTAAGTTATCACCCATGCATATGTGTGTCTGGTTTTCTCTATGTTCCTTATTCCCACAAAAGACTGTGATAAGGAATAAGAACTAATAAAAATTGCTATTGTCCACCTTCAAAGTGTAAACAAATATAATGTGGGGAGAGGTGCAAAATCTTTCCCTTACACATCCAGCAAATGGTCCAGTGCTGATTCATGCCAGATGAATAAATGCTAGGGTCTAAAAATTAGCCACTGGCTAAAATGCACCCAGTGTTTTAGTCACTTGTGAACTGAATTAGCCACTCTACAAAATAGTCTGATGCTGCTTTCCTGTCTCTGTGATCCAAACATCCTCCACTGTTTGGTGCTGTAACTGGACTGAGAGATAGCATGTTCTCAAGGGGCAGTGACTGAACTTGCAGTCTCTAGTAGGATTTGATCATGATTTTTCTGAAGACAAAAGAATTGCTCTTCTGCAAGGCACCAATTGCCCAAACATACTCATGGATGTGACAGTCTTGGCCAAAGTAGTGAATGGGAGCCTAGAAATGTTAGCCACATTGACTTTACAGTAGCCAGTGGTGATGGTGGTGATCCTACATGCACACCCAATGCCAGGAAGAATAACAAACTCTGGTCAGAGCTGAAATGGTGGTGGAGAGCTTGTGGGGAGCTTTTACTCATTATTTCTAATGAATCTGTGCAGCGTAGATCTGCTGAGATGCAGTTTCAATGTAGTCTTTCTTTTACATATTTTTACAATGTGTTTTCCTAGAATATGCCTGCTGATTGCTATATATTTCACCTAGATAGTTCACAGAAGACCTGGCATATGTCTGAGACGATGTTTATCAGATAGTATCTTAAGAGGTTAAAAAAATGTAAATCTTTTTAGATTTGCTGGGAAAGAGTGACATTTTTGAGGAATGAATCTTTCTTGAAAGACAATACCTGCCCATCTGAAGCTTGTAGTAAGAACATGTCTAAATGCTAACTATTTAAATGTGCAAGTTGTTGCATTTCGAAGGGAGAAAACAAAACTCCAGTTTAATAGGCAACCAATATTTAACAAGCTGTTTCAGTTTCCTAATGACTAGCTGATATGCAGCTTGGAGTTGTGTTTCCAATATTCTAAACAGAAAGAAGGGAGTATTTTATTTCAGTTGGCATAGTGATTTGTACATGTGGACGGATACATTGAAAACTCCAAAATATGTGTTCCATGATACTCCATTTTTCCAGCTACAGACAGCAAGATGGCTGTAGGCTCCACCCACAGTCTTAAACATTGACCCCCTATTGAGATAAACAAAGAGCAGGACCTCTCTTTCTTTTTTTATCCTTAATTTTCATTTTAAATGGGTCACTGTCATCCTTTTTTGCATCATATTATTTCTAACTGAATCCCCATATTTTCCAATTGCTTATCTTTTTCCAAAATTCATTCATGTTGCTGGTTGTTTTATTTGCTCCTTTCATAGCATAACTAAAATGCATGGGAATGGTATTACTATATCCAGAGTTGTTTTGTTTTGAATCCTTGTCCTACACTTATGGTACACTTCATGAATTTTAGAAACACCCCTGAACAATGCAGCCACTCATGATGCCAGATGCCATATTCTCCTCCCCCTCATACTGTATAATGATGTTTAATTTGGGAGTAAATCCCAAGTCCAGGAAAGATGCAGTTTGAGTTGATCAAGGACTGTAAACAAACATGTTTTGACAAACAAGAACCTGAGGTCATGAGTTGAAACTGGAAGGGTAAAGCTTTCAAGTTCAAGTTCAAGTTTATTGCAGGAAAGACTCCATTGAGCAAGCTCATTCACAAGGAGGTTCTGAGGCACATACACATACAGTTCACAATTACATAGATAGGAGATATAAAATGTAGAACAACAGAGAAAAAAATATATATAATACAAGAGGTATACACAATAGAAGTCCTTATGATATATATGCAGTACATTCCAACTTTAACCTTGCCCTGAATTATGCAACACATTTCAGCTTAATAAGCAGAGGGTCAGTTGGTACCTAGGAAGTTGACTTGGCATTGGGGGCCTAGTAGCACCTACATATGTCTTTTAATTTAGAGATAGCTAGTGTTTTGAGTGTTTTGTAGGAGTTAATTGATATGATGCTGGTTAGCTTCAGCATGGCTTGTAGTTGGTTCCAAATGTTTGGGAGGGCATATGAGACAGCTCTTTGGCCAGCTGTGGTACGTGTCCTGGGAACATCTAGTAGGATAAGGGTGGACTTCCTTAGGGAGCAGGCGCTATGCGAGATGTGTATAAGAGACGTTAAATAGACAGGCAGTTTGTGGAGTAGTAATTTGAGGATCCAAATACCAGCATGCTGGAGGCGTCTGGTGGCAAGAAAAGTCCACCCAACTGCTGCATAAAGATCACAGTGGTGGGTCCTGCACACAGAGTTAGTAATGAAGTGAAGAGCACGGTGATAGAGTACGTCCAGTTTAGATAGGCTCAAGGTTGGGGAGGAGATAAAGATAATGTCTCCGTAGTCAAGCAAGGGAAGGAATGTTGCTTGGACAAGTCTTTTGTGGGTCACGAGAGAAAAGAGGGTCCTATTTCTAAAGAAGAAACCCAAGCGTGCTTTAAGCCTCTTTGATAGATCCTCAATGTGGTCGTTGAAGGAAAGCTTGTTGTCTATCCACATACCTAGATATTTAAATTTAGGTACGACTTCCAAGGGTTCACCTAGGGAGGTAACTATGAAGTTTTTAGGTGGGGTAGGTAGGGGCACCAGACAAGGCAAGTCTCGAGAAAATCATTGTCTTGTTTTTTTTGGCATTTAAGAGAAGCTTGGCATTGATAAGGTTGCTTTCTAACTGGATAAAGTCAGCTTGGAGTGCTTTCCTGACTTCACTTAAGGACGAGCCTGATGCGTACAAAACCATCTCATCCACAAAGAAATGTATTCTAGAGTTCTTTATGTGGGAGTCAAGGTTGCTGATGTACAGGGAGCTAGGATGGAGCCTTGAGGGACTCCTCTGGTAATTGGAAGGGGGCAGATAGTAGGCCATCAGTTTTGACATTTTGTATCCTTCATGTGAGATAACTGTTAAACCACTGTAAGATAAGTGGAGTGGCACCTATGTAGGCAAGACCGGTGATTAGGAGGTGATGGTCTACCATGTTGAAGGCCTTACTGAGATCTAAAAAGACTGTACCAGTAACCTTCTTGGTGTCCATAGCATGGATCCAGTCATTAGAGACTTTAGCCAAGGCTGAGATGGTACTGTGCTTCAACCTGAAGCCAGATTGATGCTTTAAGAGGGATGTGAGGAAATTCTATTTTATGGAGAGGGTGGTGAAGCTGTAGAACAATCTGCCAGTGGAGGTGGTGGGCACCAAGACCAGAAATGTTTCAGGCATGGCTGGGGTAGAGTGAAGGACTTGGTGGTTACTCAGGTCAGTAACATTAAGGAGGGGAGCAGGGGGTACCCTGTATGGACAATAGGTCCCGGGCAGATAGGGAAGTCTTGGTAGACTAGATGGACCTTTGGCCTTTTTCTTCTGTCATTGTCTATGTAATAATATATGTATTGAGCAAGGGAGAAAAAAATCAAGCGAACGTGTGAAGCAATATACTGCTCATAGAGGAGTGGCACCATGTTGGGTACATATTATGTGAAGTTACTGTATCATGATGGTATTCAACTATATACTAATGTTGAATAAGCTACAATATGGGATTTTATCAATTTTTGTTTTATTTTTAATTACCCAGACATTGTCTACACAGTAATAACACACAGCCAATGATGCTGCTTACAATCTGGAGACCTTGGATTTTGTTTTAATAGCTTTATTTAATTTTGGGAAATCACTTGTAATATGGCTGCAAAATATTTCCCTTACACATCCAGCAAATGGTCCAGTGCTATTTCATGCCAGATGAGCAAATGCTAGGGTCATAAAATTAGCCACTGGCTAAAATACACCCAGTGTTTTAGTCACTTGTGAACTGAATTAGTCACTCTACAAACATGGTCTGATGCTGCTTTCCTGTCTCTGTGATCCAAACATCCTGGGGTTCTCCACTGTTTGGTGCCTGATCTGGACAGACAGATATCATGTTCTCATGGGACATTGAGTGAACCTGCACTCTCTAGCATCCTTTGTTCATGATTTTTGTAAAGAAAAAAATATTGTTGTACTGCATGACACCAATTGGCTAAATATACTGGTGGATGTGACAGTGTGTTGGCCTGCTGTAGTGTGCTACAATAGGCAGACACATTCTGTTACATTCACTAAAATGTCTTAGCCACAGTGGTGAAAGGAAGCCTAGAAATGTTAGCCACATTGATTTTGTAGTAGCCATTGGTGATGGTGGTGCTCCTTCATGCACACTGAATGCCAGGAAAAATAGCTAGAGGGTAATGAAATTATAAATTAGCTTGGTACATCCAGCAGACCAGGGCTTGATTCCCACAGCCTCCACTTGCATACTGTGTGACCATGAGCAAGTAACTTAACCACGCCAGTGCTCCCAGGTTGCTCTTAAAAACAGGCACCTGTGCCTAGTAGACCTTACCCAGTTACCAAAACAGTAAAAAAATGCTTAGATGAATTATTTTGTGAGGTATGTTAACAGTGAAACATTGCATACTAATTTTATGATTATTATGCAAATTTCCACCAATTCCCTTATGAAGAAGTCTTTATGATCTTGAAATGTTGCATGGTTTGGAATAAAGAATATTGGCTGATGAAAATAAAACTATACATGTAATGTGAACATAGGTTTCTGGTCTGATTTCTCAGTTATGCTTAAGTTTTTCAGGCCTTTTAACACAGCATCTGAAATTAGAAACCTCCTTCCTCATTCTTAATTAAACTTTATGCTTGAGAAGCAAGAGTGACTTGACATACAGTTATTTATGAGCCTAACTCTCCTGCAGCGATACAATAAAACACCATTCTGTGTTGATCTGAGAAATCTGAACCACACTTCTCACTCTGAAACATTGGCTAACAGAGGAAAAATAGAGCTGTAAACAAACTGCTGAGCATAGGGATTGCAAAAAAAGTCCAGTTAAATGAAATCCGTTAGACATCTGGTGAGCCCTTTATTTCTATTATCCTAGCAAAATGTCTGCAGAGCTCTGCCCTGCAGCCGTAAAAATGATGAATATAGATAAAACATGAAGTAGGATGTGTATCAGATTATAATATAAGCGACAATGAGGAATACATATACTCATACAAACCAGGTACATCTAATGGAAACCCACAAAAGAGGAAATACACAAACTCCAAAAAGACAGCAAGTCAAGATCTGCATGTGGTTGAAGCCACACCAGAAAGTGGGTGGTGACACATAGCAACAGATACTGTCATAGAATCTTTTGACAGACCAGTTGGTCCAACTCACAATATCCTGGGTGGAGTTGATGAATTTTCATGTTTTAAAAGATTTTTTCAGACGATGCATTTGAGCTGCTCACAATCTGCACAAATAAATATGCCAAAGAAATCAGATGTGCACAACCAGAGAAACACAAAATAGCATGGGAGCCAACCAGTGCAGAGGAAATAAAAGCATACATGGTTCTCTGCATAATAATCAGAATAGTACATCTCCCAAGACTATGTATGTAGTGGTGTGCAGATACCTTCCTTCACCAACCTGATATCAGTCAAGTCATATCAAAGGACACATTTTATATGCTGGGCAGGTATCTACATGTGAAGCAAGATTCAAGAACTTCAGGTGAAAGCAAGGAGAAAGACAAACTTAGAATAGTTCGTAGTCTTCTTGAGCACCTAGTGCCAAAGTTTTGTAAAGAATATGACTGTGATGGGGAACTCACAGCTGATGAAGCCATGGTGTTCTACAAAGGCTGATTATCTTTTGCACAGTACATAAAAGACAAACCACATAAATTGGGCATAAATGTGTGGGTATTGCTGGAAGCCAAAACAGGATACATTTCTGGGATCCAGGTATACACAGGGAAAATATGGATGAAGGCAATGAAATAGAAGATGCAATGTTGCCCACAAGAATTGTCCGTAATCTCACCAGTGACCTGTGCAATACACATCACCATATTTATATGGACAAATTCTATTCCAGCCCTGAACTGATGATGAACCTTTATGGTAAGGGTATCTACACATGTGGCACCATCAGAAATAATAGAAAGAATTACCTGAAAGACATAATTGCCCCGGAAAAAGACATTAACAAAATGACTCGTGGCAGCACTCACTGGAGGCAGAAAGGACCAATGCTGGCAACTTGGTGGGTAGACAAACATGCAATATACTGCCTATCAACAATACATGCACCTCATGCAGATGATGAAGAGCTTCCCTCTATGTAATGAATACAAAAAGACAGCTCCAAAATTGATGTTCCCCACCCATCCTCCTTGGTGGACTATATGAAGTTCATGTGTGGAGTTGACCAAGGGGATCAAATGATTTCTCTATATAATATATATTGAAGGGCAACAAAATGGCGAAAGAGACTGTTTGGATACTTGATTGAGTTTTCTCTGTTGAATGCATACATTATTTTCAACGCAGATTCAAGTTCCCGAACACCAACTGCCTTTACATACAAAAGGGATTTTTTGCCCTTCAGCTTCACTGTTATTAGGGAGCTTATTGGAGGCTTCACATTGAGGAAAGCACCTAGACAACAATCCTTAACTCCACAACCAGCACGTTTCCTAAATGTCTGTCACATGCCAATAATGGCAAGTGAAATGCATTAATGTGTTGTACGAAATGAAATCTGCAAAAGAGAGGGGAAAAAACATTGGGAAGGCAGGCACAGATCTTGTGTCATGTGCAGTGAATGTGGTGTCCATGTTTACTTGATGTTTGAGAGGAAGGGATCTATGATGCCAGTGCAACAAAAATGTTATCAGCCAATGTTACAGCGACACCTTTATGTTGACTGCATTTGCAGTCAGCATAATGGTGGTCACTGCCTCCCATGTTTTCTTTGGGGGCTTTGCCCCCGAAACCCCCAAGTGGGGGGCTGTGCCACCCACACCCCACCAATTAAACTAATCAACTCTGAGTTGGAGCTGATTATTGGAAGGGGTGCAGAAACCAGTACCGGGGTCCAGTACGACAATACAGTGACTTAGCACTGTTGTTGTTGTGTTGTCAGTCACTATTGACTAGTCATTGTGGGGGTGTATATCGAGAGGAAGTGCTTCCAGAAATACCACACTAAATTGAAATACTGGCAATGAGAAGGTATGTACCTTTATTATGTTCTATGTCATAAGGTTTTATTAGTAATACAATCAGATAAATAATTTAGTTTTGTTTATTTATGCTTTATATGTTTCTACCAATTTTTTGTGCACTTTCTTGTTTGTTCATTTTTAAATTCACACAATTTACAGACATTGTTTCTAAAGATGGTACCTACATTGATACAAATTCTGAATCTAACCTTCTTGGCTGGCTACTGTAACAGGAAGGTTACAACCTACCCATTCCAAGTTTGTGATACATGCACACAAAAAATTGTTGCATAGAGGCCTACCAAGATGGGCATGCTACTAGTCTTCCTGACTATATAGAGTTCCAAATGGCAGGTCTGGTTTCTTGCTAAGTAAAGGCAATGGGAGGCTAAGTAAGTGAGATCTGCTTGACAACAACCATGTATTTGAGAAAAAGGACGTGTTTGAGACTTAAGATAGTGTAACTGGAGAGCCAAAGAGACTAATATAGTTCATTGATAGTAGTATTTTATTTGCGATAGTACATTATTACTGTAAGTACTGTTGAAATTCCTCTTTTTTGTGTATCATTTCCTATGAACTGTTTCACAAAAACAATCTCACAACAGTTGTGTCTTCAAGATTATTTATGTCTTTCAGTTATGTTTAACAAGTATATGAACTATATGTTTTTACAAAGTTCAACAGGTGTGTTGTCTATTTTGTGGCATCGCTGAGAAAATTAGTTTTAGTGATGGTAAGGCCTCAATTTGATGATTTTCCAGAATTGTGTTGAGAGGAACAGACCTACAAAAACCCCGACAATGTGTCACAAACTATATGATACCAACCCAGATCATGCTCTTTCATGCAGTATGATGCTGGAGTGTTGTCACATGACCAGCCTGAGGTACACAAACCTTCATTTTGTATTTTTATAGGTCCACAGGGGCGCCCAAACTTGATTTTCATATCATTTGTTCATCACAGTTGTGATGCTTGTGTACCTGTGGTGTGACTTTGGGGTCTCAGTTCAGTTCATACATGGTCTGTGGAGGTAGCTCAGATCATGCTGCATCCAAAACAGAAAACCTTATGTCTCTACCTTGAGGGATTGCTGAGAAAATTAGTTTTTGGGATGATAAGGCCTCAATTTGGTGAGTTTCCTGAGTACTACTGAGGGGTCTAGACCAAGGAAAAACACACAACAATATGTGTCACAAACTATGTGATACCAACCCAGATCATACTTTTTCACATAGTTATAATGTTATGGTGTTATCTCCTGACATGACTGAGGATCACAAACCTACAATTTGTATTTTTACAAGTCCACAGGGATGACCAAATCTGATTTACGTACCATTTTCTGATCACATTTGTATTGCTTCTTTACTGGTGGAGTAACTTTGAGTTCTCATTTCAGTCCATACAGGGTCTGTTGTAGTAGCCCAGATCACCCTGCATCCAAAACAGAAAACCTTATGTCTCTATGGTGTAGCATTGCTGAGAAAATTAGTTTTAGGGATGGTAAGGCCTCAATTTGGTGATTTTCCTGAATTGTGTGGAGAGGTGCAGACAAATAAAAAACACAGCAATGTATCACAAACTATGTGATATCAACCCAGATCATGCTTTTCCATGCAGTATGACGTTGTGGTGTTATCACATGACATGCCTGCGGTTCGTGAGCCTACATTTTGTATTTTTACAGGTCCACAGGTGTGACCAGACTTGATTTGTACACCATTTTATAATCACAATTGTGTGGTTTGTGTACCTGTGGTGTGACTTTGGGGTTGCATTTCAGTCCATATGAAGTCTGTGGTAGTGGCACAATTCACCTTGCATCTAATACAGAAAACCTTATGTCTCTATCTTTTGGCATTGCTGAGAAAATGAGTTTTAGGGATGGTAAGACCTCAATTTGGTGATTTTCCTGAGTTGTGTTGAGGGATCCAGACCAATAAAAACACAGGACAATGTGCCACAAACTATGCGACACCAACCCAGATCATGCTTTTTCATGCAGTATGATGTTGTTGTGTTGTCACGCGACATGCCTGAGGTACACAATCCTACATTTTGTATTTTTACAAGTCCATGGGTGACCAGACTTGATTTTTACACCATTTTCTGATCACAATTGTGTTGTTTGTGTACTTTTAGTTTGACTTTGGGCTTTTAGTTACGTCTGTACAGTGTCAGTAATAGTAGGCCAGGTACCACTGCAAGCAAAATAGAAAACCTTGTGTCTCTATCTTGTGGCATTGCTGAGAAAATGAGATTTTAATAATACATTGTGGGTTGTTTTTTGCGTTTTTTTATACTTTTTGTTTTATTTTCATATGAGGTGCAGTACACTGCAGATACATTATAGATGACATTCATAAATACCTATATCAGTAAATCTTCCCATAAGCCATAATACAATAGCAGTATTAGTAGTGTTTTCATCTCAATTAATAAATAAAGTTCACAGTATTTCATAAGCTTAATCCCAGTAAACGGCTTCGACTGCCTTTTCCTCCTGCATCTATCCATCTTCCCTCTATCTGAGGACAAGAGTCCTCTCCTATGGTACCTTTTCCATCTCCTAACATCCAAAAATTTGGACTTCATCATGGAACAAATGCTGGGTCTCTTGCTGAATGGAAAAGGACCCAAGTCTTCCACTTTATTTCAAATTGGTTTCCTTGGCCCATAGCTCCTGCTATCATATGTTCTAAAAATAATGTTCTACTATCAAATCACGCCAGGTATCCACCACAGGGGCTCTAACCTGTCTCCATAATTTTGTAATAGTCTTCCTTGCCAATAGGAGGAAAATAAATACAACCGACCTTTTTTGTATTTTGAGCCCTTCTGGAGGAATTGACAGGAGAGCAAGTTGTGGACTTAGTACTAAGTCTGGCATTTAAATCATTTGTTAAGTTTGTTCTACTTGCTGCCAAAACATTTGCAATTTACTACAACCCCAAAAAAATGTACCTGATCCGCCTTCCATTCCCCACATTGTCTCCAACAGTCCACCCTTAGTGCAGGAAAATTCTTAACCAGTTTAGCTGATGTATTAAAATATCTGATTCCTGATTTCCATTCAAATTCTCTCCAATAAGGAGCAAAAAAGATCCATAATGAGGGGCAGGTATATTTATCCCAAAGGTCATAAGTCACTCAGGAAGGAAGTTTCCTGTTCCATGCCTCCACCACTGACTCAGATGAATCAGAGATAATGTCCCTGATTCCCCTATACAGCATTCCAATCAAATGTAACTGGATAGAGCAGTGAATTGCATTCATAACCAGTTGGAGGAATAGGAGCATAGAAGTAGGGAGGTGATTCCTCAGGGGGCCCTTATGTAAAAGAAAATCACATACCTGTAGGTACCTATAATGGTCTGAATTTGATAAGTTATATTCCCTTTGGAGCTGCGCAAAGGGAGCCACTCCATTTGGATTCAAAAATAATAAATATAAATGAAATATAAATGTGAGACCCTTCCTATACCAAGTGCGAAATGTTAGGTCAAATTGTGTAGGTAGGAAATCTGTTTCAGCAAAGAGTAATTTCAAAAAATAAAATGCTGATTCCATGGCAGGGACAGATCTAATTTTATACCAGCTTTGCAAGGTCTGTTTGGTTCCTATTTCAAAATCTGCCAATGCCGGTAAGTCAGAAAGGGTTAAAAATGACCTTTTGTGGATCATGCATATCATTACGATAACATTCTATTTTCTTCCAAGGAGGTTAGAGTTCACCCAAGTGAGAATTTGAGTTATTCGAACAGACATTGCATAATTATTTAAATCCGGGACATTTAGGCCTCCTCCATCTTTCGGCAGTTGTAGTAAGGAGCAGCGAACCTGTGGCATATGCCCATCCCACACAAATCTAGATAAGAGCTTATTCCAGGAGTCAAAATATATTTATTTAGGGAAGAAAGGGAATTGTTTGAAATAAGTACAATAATCGAGGTAGAACATTAGATTGTATAGTGGCAATCCTCAAATAAAAGGGGAGCTTCATCAGAGACCATTTATGTATATCTGTCTCTAGAACAACCTGTGTCATAGGTTTGTAGTTTACTAAGGTAACGTTAGAAATATGTAATGGAAGATGAATACCTAGATATTTTAATTTAGTGGTTCGTCATTTAAGGGGCAGGCATTGCTTAAGTTGGGGGAAGGGGGTGAAATTCAAGTCCAGAACCTCTGTCTTCAAAGAATTAATAACATAGCCAGATACTGAGGCAAACCTTTCCAAGGTCTGCCAAATTCCTTGTATGATACCTCAGGATCTATCAAGGTCAACAACACATCATCTGCATAAAGTGAAATGCAGTAGGAGTCCCACTACCACCCCATGTATTTCTTTGGAGGATCTTAGTGCCATAGCTAAAGGCTCTGTATAAAGAGTGAATAACAGTGGGGATAAGGGACAGCCCTGTCTAGTTCCTCACTTCAGTTCTATTGGTGAGGACAGAGAGCCATTAACCCTGATATAGGCCCTAGGGTTAGCGTAAAGATTACTAAGCCATTTCACAAATTCTTCTGGAAATCCAAATGCTCCCAACATCTGCCAAAGATAGTTCCAAAGCACCCTGTCAAATGCCTTGTAGGCATCTAGGCTAGCGACTACCACATGGAGTGAGGATCTAGAGACATAGGACAAAAGGTGTATGGTTCTAAGCATATTATCTGAAGTTTGTCTATTCTTTAAGAAGCCAGTTTGGTCCTGATGGATTAAATCAGGAAGCATATCCTCAAGTCTCCGGGCCCACACTGACATACATATTTTGTAATCGCAATTTAATATAGAAATGGGTCGATATGATTCAGGGTGACTGGGTCTCTACCAGGTTTAGGGATTGTTGAGATCACCACAAATTCCCATGAGGTTGGAGGGGAATTTCCAAGCTGCACTTCATTAAATGTCTCTCATTAAATCAAGAAGTAAGGGGAGGAGGGCTTTATACCATTCCTGAGGAAAACCATCAGGACCCAGAGACTTGAGGGTCTTAGCTCGCCCGTTTGCCTGTTTGATTTCCATCTCTGATACTGGGGCCTTAATTACATCCTGCTGCAAGGGGGTTAGCTTATGAAAATGCAAGAAGGAGAGGAATTGTTGTGTCTTGTATTCTGGGGGAGGAGTTGTGTTGGACTATATCTCCCTATAATAATTCTGAAATATAGAAAGAATTTCCGGAGTAGTGCCCTTCCGTATCCCAGATATCAGATCTTTTAATTTTGTTATTGTGGTCACCTGCCTGGCACCCCTGAGTCTCCTGGCCAAGTTACGTGCCCCTTTAGGTCCACCTTCATAATAATATCTCCTTAATTGTTGTAGTTTGGCTTGCACTTGGTAATCGATTATAGCTTGAAGGTCCCCTTAAGTTGCCTAATTTCCTGCTCCCTAGTGGAATCACACTGTCCCTGGCCCTGTTGAAGAAATGTCAAATGTGCTTGGAGCTGCTTGTATCTACGTTCTCTCTGTTTTTGCTTTCGTGCATTATAAGCAATCAATTCTCCCCGAATTGCCAACTTTAAGGTGTCCCTTATCAGGATTGCCAGAGTGTCAGGTGAGGTGTTTTCGAGAATAATCTGTGGCATCCTAGTTTGCAAAAAATCTCTAAATTCATGATCTTTAAGCAAAGATAAATTAAGCCTTCACAGCGTCTATCGATGGGGTCACCCTAAATCTATTTTAAGCAGTAATGGGGTATGGTCTGACAAAAACCTTGCATTCAGTGAGAGATCCCTTAGCACGTCCATATGCTCCACTGAAATGAAAAAATAATCTATTCTAGATGAGGTTTTAAAGTGTGGCGAGTCATATGTAAATCCTCCTGCTCCAGAATAAAAGTGTCTCCAAACATCCAGAAATCCCAAGGCCTTAATCTGTGTGGACAACAGCCTCTGAGCTGAAGATCTTCTGTAAGAAAGGGGATTAGAAGTATCTACTTTGGGATTTAATGTGACATTAAAATCTCCTCCCATAAGCAGTATTCCCTTCTGTAGCTCAGTAATTTTATTTAGAAGTTGACTAACTCTCAGCTGGGGAGATGCAGGTGGGAGAAACACATTAGCAAGGGTTATATCTTGAACAAATAGTTTTCCCTGGACTATAATATAGCAACTAGCAGGGCAAAGATATTCGACTCCCACCTCTACTGATAAGGTAGCAGGGATTAATATTGCTACTCCCCTTCTACGGCCAGTTTTACTGGATGCTGAATGTGTCTTAAACCTTTCCCCGGCCCCCAACTTTCTGTGTTCTGACTGGGTTAGAAGAGTTTCCTGAGTATATATAATATCTGGTGCCTGTCTCTTAATATATTGAAGCAACCTAGAACACTTAACTGGGCTGTTAATTCCAGTAATGTTGATTGAAAGCACTTTACAAGGTGAACTATCCATCCTTAATATGAATATCAAATAATCCCACGTTTCTGCTGAAAACACCATCCTTTCCTCACCACTGCCTATCCATCTGCTTACTCAAAAGCCATTTCCCTATCCTTCGCCAGCAGTAATGTTTCCAGCTGGTTTGAGTTATTAACAGGGATAAAATGGCAAGGGTGAGATTTGATTTTGGGTCCCACCACAGAGCTCTTTTTCTAAGCAGTGTACCTCTTTTAAACCAATACTCAAGTATACAACTACATATATAACCATTTGCCTGACTAGGCATAACTTCGTAAACATATTGTAACTGTCTACTAGTGTGACTTATTAAACAAAAAATTACAGCACTAACTAGTACTTCCAAGGTGGGGGAGGATATTCTTTTCCTCCCTATATATACTATGTGGTCAATTGATGCAAAACCGGATCCCATGGGCAAGAAGGATTGACCCAGATCAAAAAGCCTGGAGCCTCCTTGGAGCAAATGCAAGCTCCAACATAAAGTCAAATTAGGAAAAAAACAATAAATTTGGAAAGGAAGGGATTTAAGCTCCCCAGATCTCATATAGCCACTCATATCAGCAGTCTAGTGTGAGTCTCCACTCCCATTATAAGAGATTTTAAATTAAAACTGGTGTAATAGTCCCTCTAAATGTTTATGTGATGCAGTCCAGCATAAGAGTTCAAATTAGTTTAAATAAACTTGTTAGGAACATAAATGCGCAAAATGCAGCATTATTTTCATGCAATTTCCATTTATCAGTAAGCTATGGGGGGGATGTCACCTACTCCCAACACCACCTCAGCAAGTTGCCCATGCATCTTTAATAATGCATATAAATATATGATGGTAGTAGTTTGGGCCTAGAGTCAGGATAGTTAGAGGAAGAAGGGCCCAGGGAATTACCCCTCACCCCCACCCGCCCACTAACCTATTATGATATGCGTCTCTCCATCGGAATCTCTCTCAGGTCTAATCAGTCCTGGTAATGATTTCTGAGTGACGAAATGTGGTCAGAGCGGTCTCTGTATCTTGGGTGTTGTTATTCTTCCCTGCCTTCATAGCTGTCTGAACCATTTGCCATCGTGGTGGTCTGGCCATGGACTCTGCTACTCCACCCGAGCATTCAGGAAAATGAAGGCCCAGCTTGGTGAGATCTTGTTTAACCTCCTGTGCTGAGTAGTATTCTTTTTTACCATTTGGAAAGTTAGCAACTAGACATGCTGGGTAAGGAGTTGAAAACTTATGGCCCGCTGCTTTGATTATTGTAAGCAGTGGGAGGTAGGCCCTGCTTTGTCTCATGGTTTTTGGAGCATAATCATGATCTATATAAAAACGCTTCTGTCCAAAATAAATCTTCTGTTTTTGCCATGCCATCGGCAGGATCTGCTCTTTGGTGGAAATGCTATTAAAGCGAGATATAATAGACTGGGGAGGAGCCACAGGGTCTGAAGGCTTTGGGGCTAGGGCTCGGTGTGCTCTCTCGAGGTGAAGCTGAAACTCTTCTGGCAATTCCAGGCTAGTGCATAATAGATTATCCACAAAGTCCTTAATGTTTGGACCCTCTGCATTTTCCGGTATACAATAGATACGAATGTTCTACCTTCCAGCCCTGTTTTCAGCATCCTCTTGTCTAGCCTCCAAAGCTTCATGCTGTTGTTGTAATTGTTGATACTGAAGTTCCAGGTCATCCACCTGGTTTTTGGTGGCCGTTAGTTGCCTCTCCATATCATCGGCCAGCTGTTCCAGTAAAATCACATCCTTTCTGAGCTCCCCATCTAGCTGTTTAACTTCAGCCCTAAATGAGAGACGTTCTTGATAAATAAGATCAAGCTTCACTTTCTTTGGTTTAGGTTTTGCTGATGAGCGTAGGCCTTTCTGTAGGATTCTGCTCTGGCCCCTAGCTTTAGTTTCTTGCATGTATTCCAAGCCAGAGGTCTCCAATTCCGATCTCTCTGCATCGCTTTCCATTTCAGCTCACCTTTCATAAAGAACACCAGTTCAGGTACTGTAAACCCTCTGTTACCTTTCTAAGTCACTGATTCTTAATTTTAGGATCGTGTAAAGTGTTTAATGGTGGATATTTGATCAGGAGTTAGTGTGGAGCTCACAACTAGGCTGCCATCGTGAGTGGGGGCAGAAATGGAAGTCTCTATCCTCTTTATTATCTCATGCAGTGATTCAGTAATACATTGTTTCATAGCTGAAATACAAGTTCAGTGAGCTTAAATCCTTTAATGAACTTGCCACCCAAATTATGAGTGGAATTCATATCCCCCCCCCCCCATGTAATTGTCAAGATTCTGTTTAAAGGTTACTGTATTTATACTTCTATTATTTCTTTTGGTAATTTATTCAGTTTTGATATTACC
Source organism: Neoceratodus forsteri (assembly GCA_016271365.2). Taxonomy (NCBI): domain Eukaryota; kingdom Metazoa; phylum Chordata; order Ceratodontiformes; family Ceratodontidae; genus Neoceratodus; species Neoceratodus forsteri. Next base: position 267,506,879 of record JADMNL010000026.1, read on the forward strand.
CTCTGCATATAAAATTTACTTCTTTTAACTGTATTATTGTTTTCCCCAAGCAATTTCTGTTCATGTGATCTAGCTGAGGTAATCTCTAAGTTGTTCATGAATCCCAGTGTTTCCTTCATATATGGATCCTTGTTAGTTTTGTAAGACATAGGTGACCTCTGTCACAAACGCACTCCGCAGGTCAGGCCCTCTGCTCCCACACTGCCAACCTCAGAGCGCAATAGTGTGAACAGGTAACAGACAGGGTAACCCTCCTGTCTGCTTTTGGGTCCGAATCACCTTTAGTCTCAAGTTCTGGGGGGATTCAAACTGTGAACCTTATGCTAGCATACCCAATATACAGGCTTAGATATGTACCCTCTTCGGGGATTGCATTGCAATCTTTCGCCAGGGGCACCAAGCCAGGCTTCCAAAATGAACCCTTAAAACTCTATAAGAGACCTTAGGTATATTCTTACCTTTTCCCAGTTTAGTAACACCATCAAGTCCTTCAAAACAGCTGTCAGACTTAACCACATATACATCACATGCAAAAAGAACTTGGAAGACACATCCAAGCAGTAACTTGAAAAAAATTTAGTTTACTAAAAGTTGTAAATTAAGTACAGTAACATACAGAACAAATATCAAGAGTTTACAGTTACAAAAGGAAATGGGAAACTTATAGAATAAAGCTCCTACCACGATACATTTAGATTTTTGCTAAGGTATTACCTCTGTAAGTGCTTTTAAAGTTAGATCAAAGAACTGTGTCTTCGTGGAGTCTCAAAATGATATGACCTTATTTCAGACACAAGTATCAGTTTAAACTCTGTCTCCGCACCCCTTCTGTGAGTCATCTAGCTCATCCTTTTAGAATAAAAAAGTTATTTTAAATAAGGTGCCATCAGAAGAAAAAATAAATTTCCTATATATAACTCCTTAATTACACATGCTTCCTTTGAACTTAGCAAGCTCACACTGGCACCAATGTGTTAAATAAAAAAACAAAAAAAACAACAGAAATCACCCTAATGATGTCCTGTTTCTGAAGTCATAAAGTCACATTTTGTTTCCACTACAAACAGCCTAGGCATGTCATAAAAAAGCAATAAATTGCAATTCTGAAGGAAATCATTTAATGAAATGGTTCCTGGTCAGTTTACATAACCTGCAGCTTCACTGAACCTGGAAGGTGGAGGGGGGGTGCACCCATGGAAGCACAGGCTGTCTTATGTGAGACAATTGCACAAGAAAAGCGGCTCCAGTTCAAGTTGTGCTAGTGTGAATTAGTAACTACATGAACAAAAAACACAGCACCAACACTTCTTTTAGTAAATATCGCTGTATTCAACTCACATATGAAGAGAAAATACAGTGGCACCATACAAGGTGACAACAGCTCCCAGAACACAAACAGCCTGACAGATTTTGCACCTGAGGAGGTGCTTTTGGCACAAAATCGGTCGGGCTGTTTGTGTTCTGGGAGCTGTTGTCACATTGTATTGTGCCACTGTATTTTATCTCTTCATATGTGAGTTGAATACAGAGATATTTACTAATAGAAGTGTTGGTGCTGTGTTTTTTGTTTATATATTATGTGAGAAAATCACATACTATATTTTTATATTACAAATATCATACCATAATCATAACCAGCTGGTCAAGCATCACAACCCTTTCTCTTCTATACTTGGATGAATACAAATTCAATGTGAGAAGCCTATCATTATAACTTATATGTTTAGTTGACCGTATTTTTTTAGTCATTCTTCTCTGAAGTTTTTCAACCAATATTTGGGTTCTTTTTTTTGGAGGAGCACAAAATTGCACCCAATACTCCAGGTGGGGTCTCACAAAGGCAGAATACAAGGGAATGATGACTTTACTATCCCTGCTTTTAATATTACCTAGAATACAACCCAGGAGTTTCTGGCACTTCTTGGTTGTGGTGATTGTGTGCATATCAAAGATTAGATCATCAGTAACTAGGACTCCCAAACCTTTTTCTTCCTTAATAATTTGTAATGTAATGTTATTTATTTGGTAAGTATACATAGGATTATTTTTACCCATGTGCATTACTTTACATTTATCTATGTTGAAACACATTTCATTATTACTAGCCCATATTTCCAGATTATTTGCCATGGCATCTTTCAAGGTTCTTACCAAACCTCCTAGTTTGCAGTCATCAGCGTATTTTCTTACCCATACACTACTGGATGTTGTGAGAGTGGATATCATAATATTAAATAGTACTGGTCCCAGCACAGACCCCTGTGGCACTCCACTTGACACCAGTCCCCAGTCAGACAAATGACCTTGACAGTTACACATTGGAATCTATTATCCAACCAAGAATTAATCCATTTAATTATGTTTGTATGTAACTTCATTTTTTTAAGCTGCTCTAACACAATGGGATGGGAAACCTTGTCAAAGGCTTTAGAATAGTCTAAAAATATAACATCCACAGGAATGCTCTTGTCTAGTGCTGCACTAACAGGTTCGAAGAAACTAATGAGGTTTGATAAACATGACCTTCCGACTGTAAAACCATGTTGTGTCATATCTATATCCACTGTATATTGTAAGTGCCTCTGTATTTGTTTCTGTAATAGTTTTTCCATAATTTTCCCTATAACCTAAGTGAGTCTGACTGGCCTATAATTGTTTACATTGGCTCTATTTCTGCCCTTATAAATTGGTGTTACAGTAGCCATTCTCCATTCATTTAAGGTGTTTCCCTTCTGAATTGAGATGTTCAACATGTAAGTCAGGGGACCTGCCAGTTGGTTAGCAAGTGTTTTTAAGAAGGTGGGAGTTATACCATCAGGACCAGGTGAACTGTTTGTTTTTAATTATTTATGATGTCAACTATTTCCTTATAAGTAAACATTGTACAGTTCATTGGATTTAAGTGCTACTGTGTATGCATAATTTTTTGGGGATTGTATACAGTTAGAAAATAGTTATTTAACTCAGATGCAATTTCTGCCTTATTGGTTATTATTCCATCATTTGTTTTTATGGGTCCGATTGTAGGTTGTTTTTCTTTAAGGGAGTCAATGTAGCTATAAAAATGTTTTTGATTGTCCTTAACATGGGTTACCAGTTTTAGTTCCATATTGTTTTTAGCTTTTCTGATGTTAGGTTTTATTTGTTTGGCAGTATGTTTAAATCTCTGCCAGTTTTTAGGTATCGGATTTGTTTTAATGTGTGCAGTAATGCTTTTTCTTTTTCCTTTAAAGTTTGGTTATTTTGTGCATCCACCATGGTGGAACCCTTTTAGATTTAATGTATTTATGTCAGATTGGAACCCCTGTCTTAATATAGTAGGTTATATGTTTATTAATGATATTCCATATTTCAATAAGATTTTTCTCTTCTGACTCTGCCATCCAGTTCCAGTAGTTTAAATAATGTTTCATACTGTTGTAGTCAGCTTTTTTATCATTCAGTATTGTAGTCTTGCCCTTTGTTACATTGTAACTAATCCTAGATTCAAAGTAGATAGTATTATGATCACCATCTGCTAAGGGAGGTAGTATTTTCATATTGTCTACAAAGTAGGGAGTGCTGGAAAAAACAAATCCAGTATGTTGTTCCCCCTAGTGGGATCAGTAATTAGTTGTTCTAAATTATGATGAACCATGATGTCAACAGATCAATTTTCTATATTGTTTGTGCCATTGCCCCTATTCCACTGTATTTTGGGAACGATAAAATCTCTCATAAGTAGTTGTTCTCCCTGCAAGTTTTTCACCTCAATTTCTATTAACAGTGCATTATTCTGTATTTGGTTAAGATTTGGTGCATGATATAGTAATCCTATATTTAGTGTTCTTTGTTGGGTTTTGATTTGTGCCCAGACAGTTTCATTATTGAGACCATTAATGTCTTTAAGTTCTATTACTGTAAGGGTCTTGTTTATGTACAGAGCAACACCTCCTCCTTTTTTTCTGGGTTCTGTTTTTATGTATTTTGTAATATCCAGGGATATCAGTATTCCAGTCTACATCTGCGAACCAAGTTTCAGTACTCCACAAATATCTATTTCTTGCTGTAATAGTATGTAATTCTTCAAGTTTGGTTTTCAAGCTACTAGCATTAACAAGTAAAATCTTTATGGCCTCTCTTTTTGTAATATGTTTGTTCTATCCATATTATACCCTTTTATAGTAACATCATTTTTTTTTATCATAGACAGTTTTATCCAAGGGTGTTTGACTAGTTCCCTCCCCCCTCTTTAATAGTTTAATTTTTTTTCTATACAAGCTTTGATGTGATTACCAAGAATGTTGTTATCTCTTTTATTGAGGTGTAACCCATCCATACAATATAGCTCTGGTCTGTTCTTGAATTCTTCCCAGTGGGGTACACTTTCAATATGTTGACACAAGCACTATGCCCTTAGCCAACTGTTCACCACTTTAAGTGTCCTGTATTGGATAGGGTTTGCTTTGGGAATAGGCAATATTTCAGATAAGACTGGTATACAACCTAGTTCTATCAGTTTATCTGTAAGGGCCAAGTAGTCGAGTTGTATTTTTTGGGATGGTTCTCTAAAAATATTATTTGCCCCAGCATGGATTATGACCCGAGGTTTTGGTGTAGTATTTTTAAGGATGTTTCTCAGCATAAAGGCAATATCATTAATCCTTGCACCTCCAAAGCTAGACAATGTCCTTTTAGCCTTGTTTGGATCACATATTGCCCTGTCTAGATTTCTGATCATACAGTCCCACAGGACTAAAATGTCATGTTCACTATTATTTAAGTCAAGCTCCATGACATTATTGTTGATTCATCATCAAAGTTTATGAGTGGTTGAATGTGGCTAGTATCTTCACCATAGTCACACCTGTGTTCAAATAGTTGTCCTGTGTCACAGTTGTAGGAATGCTTTCTTCCAAAGTACAAACTTCACTTATGTCAGTTAATTGGTGTTCAGGGTTCTCAACCAGTGTCAGTAAGGGGGTCAAACTGATTTGTTAAAGGAATTTGATACTGTGTGGCTCTATGCCCCTTTTCAGAGGCCTTGCAGTATTAGATCTCATGCCTTTCTTCCTCAGACTCTTCATTAATTTTATCCTCCCTGTTTCTCTTTCCACTTTTATTATTCTTTAGGCCTATCTTATCCTGTCCTATACTGTGTTAAATTATTGGATTTGAAGTATCAGTTTCTGCAGCCTTAGTGGTTTTAGATTTTGTTGTTCTTTTCTTGGTTTTAATAACCTTTTTTTTTTGTTATGTTTTGTTTTTGAGTTTGACCAGTTTTACTTTAATTATTTATTTCATTATCATTTGTATTCCTGGATGCTGCCAGGAATCTTAAAACCATTTGGTTCTGACTAATCTCTACTGCCTGTAATCTTATATTAAACTCATCAATTTCCCTAGTCAGTTCAATATTATGAAGGTATTTAATACACACATATTCTGTGTCATTATTTTCCAGGTCAATCATTAACAACATGCAGCATGAATTACATTTTGAAAGTTGTTGTCCCTCCTTAGTCTTGATATACTTTAGCATATTGTCATATGAATTAATTCTCACCATTCAGTAGTTTACATACACAAATTATTAATGTACTCAATGGAAATATTTGGGTGCAAGGGGGTTAAGGTGATCAAGTTTTGGGATGGTGCTTGAGACAGGAGGACCAGAGTTAGGGTGCATGTTACCAGATAGAAAAAGCAATAAAAGGATAAACTTTCTAAGGAAGCATGAGAAAAATATCCAGTTTGAGCTGGCCTTGTTTACCTTATAGGGATTATAGTCTGAGGTAGCATTAGCAGGAGAGCGGCTATATAACAAGACAGCTGCAGGGTTTTAATGGGTGCCTGAGGCAAGTAGGGGTTTGACAAGAGTTTGAAAGCTAGTTCCATGTAGGAGTTTGAGAGTGTCCCATTAGTAGTACTCATCTTGTGCAAGATAATATCAGAGCGGTAAAACAGATCCAGTGCTAGAGCAACTTTACCCCTATCTACTTGCACCACAATCAAGAGAACTAGGGACATTCAAAGTGCCAAGTTAGGAGGGGGTTACATTCTTGTAAAGTATACACAGTTGCTGGAATAGTTAGACTAGTAGTTGCAGATACACTCTTTAAGTAGTGCAAGGGTGTCTTTTCCTGGGCAGATATTACAGCAAGAGCAAGATATAATTTATATGGCTCAGTGGCTGACTTGGACAGACAGCTATAATTGCCAACTAAGGGAGTGTGTGGGGGTCTAATTCCAGCCTACAGAGTGCAGGGCAGTAGCATAAGGGGGAGAAAGTGCAAGGAATGATTACTCCTTTAAGAGGGCACAGGCAGGCATGTTCAGTGTAAAGAGGGTAGGTCACTAGCTCAGTGAGAGCATTTAAATAGTGACAGAGGTGGGGGTGGGTAGGCAGAAGAAAATTTGCAGAGTTAAAAGCAGAGAAGGGGAAGCAAGAATCATAAACAGCAGATTTATGTGCTGTAAAGGGCAAAGACAGAATAGTGGCAGTCCTGCTCAAGTGAGCCATGGAGAGCCATGGGGTGGAATCTGGTGCCTATGAAAATGGCCAGGAAAAGGCACCAGATTCAAAAATACAAAAAGAATAGCTGGTGTACTTGGCAGAGGAGTCCCAGTACCTTGTGTAGTGTTGGGCAGGGGGGATAAATTTCCCGAACCACAGCTTTGGTTCCTTGGGGGAGGAGTTTGAGTCCATTCAGGGGTGCCAGCTCCTGGAGTAAAAGGGACAGAGTGAGGAGTGATAAGTGGAGTGTTAAATCAGGGTGATGATCGGGGTGATGATGGATTATCCAATTATAGCCAAACAGGCCAATGAAATGGATATGAATGATCAAATGAGCAGCATTAAGAGAGCTCACCCACCATAGAAACATAGAATTTGATTGCAGATAAGGACCAGTTGGCCCACCTAGTCTGCCCATATTCCTACCTAATGGATAAGCTGAAGATCTTCGTTAACCAACAGCCTACTTCCTCCTACCCCCCCCCCACTAGAATTGCCTTAAGTCTGTCCCATGCATTCTTCAACCACCCTACCCATGTGAATGATACAACTGCTTTGCATGCCTCAGTGTACTATGGTATACGATATACTACCTGGTTGAAGAGGTGGTAATGTTTTCTAGTACTATGACAGCAGCTACTGAATCTGATCAATATGTTAAATCTTTAAAGAAGAAAAATGAAAGACATAGTGTTCCCCATCACCCAGGCAGGCAGCCAGTCACACATCACATCAGTCAAGTGCAGTGCAGTAATAAAAAACGTTTGCCACCTGAAAATCTGATGACAGACACACAACACAATTACAGTAGTAGCCACAGACAATGCCAGCTATCTCCCGAAATTTCTGTGATATTTCTAGAGAAATCTCCTGCTTTCTGCATTTCCACAGTAGGAGCAGCAGAGTGAAACTCTTTAGAAATTTCACAAAATATCTGAAAATAGCTGGCAATGTCTGTGGCTACTATTGTACATGCTTTCCAGTTCCACAATTGCTGCCAGCCACTGCCAAGTCATTTAAGTACTAAAAATAAAATATAGTAATATAATAATCTAAGCCCAGTTACTGTAAGTGAGATGTAACCAGGCTACCATAGCATGCACAATAAAGAAATTATATGAATTTTAAATTTAGTAGCATTTTTTTCTGTGAAGAATTCACAGCCAAATATGGGGAATGTGAGAAATATAGAAAGAGTATTCAGTTTCTGGGTTTCAGGCATCTGCTAAGCCATGCACTGTACAAAAATTAAAACAGTAGTCAGAATCAGTTGCTGAGGGCAAAAAAGAGTGACAAGTAGTAGAAGTAAGGACTGGAGTAAGGACAAAAAGTGATAAGTAGTAGTTATGACTAGTGAGGACAAAAATTGATAGTAGTAGTAGTAGTAGTAGCAGTAGTAGTAGAAGACAGCAGTACCCTGTCTTCCAGATCAGATAGTGTTACCTGGTACCACTAAGTAAGTTTGTGACATGAAATGCAGTTGCTTGCTGTATTTGCACTCTGAACCCACTGATTTCATAGTCTGTGCTGCTCATGTGATCATTCAAGTAATAGTGGCCTTTGAAAGTGTTTTGTGGATTGGGCCTGCTCAGTCAGTGTATGTTTTATTCAAGTATCATATTTGAAATTAAAGCAAGGAAGGTGGACTTTGAGAAATGTAAGGGCTGTCAGCATTTTCTGGTGTCAAACAAGATCATGTGTCAGTGATGACGTTACCAGCTGAACTAAACAATTGTTCTGAACACATGCTAGTCAGAGGACAATTCATGTACTTCACTGAAATGTTTACTAAAGCAGGCCATACGTTTAGTTTGGATTTCCAGTATTGCAAAAGGTCAGAATTCCTGCTGACATTGAGCTCTGCCAGATACATTTCAATAATGGTCTGTGCCAAGACTGTGTTACAAGAGGTAGATGAAGACGATGGTACAATTACATCTTCTAAGTGACTCCAGAGATATGAAGTTGAACCACGTAACTGTGGGACAGTGCTATGCTTGGGTGGTAGTGAAGAAGATTCTGCTGCAGTGGTTGAGGAGGTAGAGGGAGAAAATGCTGCAACAGTAGAGAATGGGCCACCTGATGCTGTGTACCGTGTTGTTGAGAACATTCTGAATGTGGTGCTGCTGTTGTACTCTGTTCCATGACAACATGCACCTCATCAATTATTTCTTGTTTGTTTATCTCAAAACAAGTGTCATCATCATCACTCAATAGTTGCTTCAGTTTGTATCATGGGTCCATGATTGCTGCTTTAATGTAGTACTCAGAATGAAGCATTTCACATAGTCTGTCATCTTCAACTTTTTTGATCATACGTCTCATTAGATCTTGTTGTAATCTGGGGGGAACCTGCATGTGTCAACAGAACCACTGGCAGCTTGTGTGATTATGGAACTGTCTTGCTTCTCTAACTATTCCCTAATCAGATTCAATTTGCATTTTTAACATTCTTATTAGTGGGTGTCACCTGGCTGAGAGTTGCTGTGTTTGCACTAACCTCCCTGGTGATTACCTCAAATGGCTGGAGCAGGAAAATTAGAAACTCCTTCATGGCCCACTGTGGTGGGGTAATATAGACATCTGCATTACCAATTTTCTAAAGTGTACTGCTTGACAGCTTTCTTTTGTTCCAGCAGCATTTGGACCATATAACAGGTTGAATTCCATTGAGTAGAAATGTCTTGGATCAGTCTACAAGTGACGGGCTTTACTTGAGTGACTGAAATGATTGCATATTCTTTTAGCAGTGCTAACAAGAGTCTTAATCTCCCTGTCATCATCATGAAAACTGTGAACTATTAAATTTAAGCAATGCGCAAAGCAGCGGATGTGAACAAAGCCCCCCTCCTCCAATGCCTTCATTATGTTGGACCCATTATCTGCAGCTATAAAGTCAACTGGCAGGTCCTGTGAAGTGAGCCATTGCTGTATTGGTTTTTGGAGCTCTTCATTAATGTTGTATGAAGTATGTTCAGATAGAAAATAAAACATTCTTAGAACAGCAACATGCGATGCTTACTGTCCCCAGTCCCACGTGAATTATCAAAACATGCCAGATGTGCCATGATAGACATGAAGGGTTCAGGCTGACAGCTTTTCCAGATGTCTGTTGTGAGATGCACCACCCCCTAACAGCATTGCACAAGACACGTCTTTGATGTTTTACATACAACATTGTAAAGATCTGGAATTTTTGTTGTCAAGAAGTATTTCCATAATAGTATACTATAACGAGGTTGGAGGTACTCAAGCAGCCACCTGAATGCTACAGGTTCAACCACATTATATGGCAGCAAATCAACAGCTGTCATTTCAGAATTTTTTTTGGTTATTGTAACAGCAACAGGGTGAGTTGAGGCATATCTAGCTTTATGCTCATACATTTCTGAGATGCTAAGCTATATCCTTGAAGGAGGAGGACTTTTGAACACATGGTCACTTTCAGTAACAATCGGAGGAGTCCTTCAAATGGCAGGAAGTGGTGGTGGAGGTGTTTCAGTAGTGCTGAAGGGCTACCACTGCTTTCATCTATGGGAGAAACCCCTGAGTGTAGTGAGCTGTCGCTGTCACTTTCTCTTCAAGGTTCACAACTGGACTTCTCAATAATGTTATGATATCCGTCTAGATGCCTTTTCAGTGCTGAAGTTACCAGTGCTCCTTTCTTTTTACCCTGGCTGATTGGTCAATTACAAATAGCTCATGTTATTACCAGCTCACTGGAAGCACTAATGGAAAGGCATGACTAAACAAATATTTCATATTTTTAGTTTTTCCCCGGGAAGGCATGGCAGCTTGTTCACCTTTTCAGGGTCCCGCCCCAAAATTTTTCTTTGGGCCTGTTCCTCTTGTGGTTTATTCCCACTGCCCCCTCCACAATCAAAACATTTCTGCATGTTTCTTCCTCATCTGCAATTTCCATCCCCTCCAGTAAACTTTATGCTGCCTGATCGTTCTCTTCATCTTTATTATTACCCTCATCGGGGTCAACCTCAGAGGAATCGGATGAGAAACTAGCAGTAGCATAGTATGCAATTGTTCCATGCTGCTGGGTGCCTCTGTTGGTGGTACCCACCACGTCTTTAGTTTTTTAACTACATAACTTTTTTTTTTACACGGGACTGCTGATGATCCAAGACATTTAACTTTTTTGGATTCAAGCATTCACTTGGAAGACAAAACCTTAAACGTGAAAAAAATCACTTTTGGTGCTTGATTTTATTTTCCCTTTTCAGGCTGATTGTTGTCTTTTGCAGTGCCACTGCCTACCTGAGAAATAAAATGCACCTCATCAACACTTTGATCCATTTATTAGTATTGTAACCTGTAACAAAAGATCCCTCTAAATAATGTGATGTCCTTCTGATGACTCCCACCCATAGGCTAGGGATACATTTACTGTTAGAAAATGGGCTAAGAAATTCCTGGGCTCTGATTGGCTGATACCCCTGGCAGGGTGGACATCTATCAGACAACAGAGCCCAGGTATTAAAAGTGCCAGCTCCAACTGACCTGGTTATGTTTGAAGCTACTGAACTGACAGAATGTTGAATTTGAAATAGTCGCCATTTTTTTGCTCACAAGTGGGACAACAGAGTATGCCAGTGCCCCCCCGCTACAACTGACCTACTGAACACACCATAGGTTTGAAATAAAAGCAGGACCCTGTACCAAAAATCAGTGCAAGACAGCAGCACATCTCTTATCTCCCATATATATGCTCATGTACTGTTGTATCTATCACCTTGACCCACAGCACAACTCTAAGAGAGCCAACCACGCTCTCTCGTACTGCCTCCAGCACTGCTTCTGATGCCGATTCGTCACCTCTCACAAGCTCCTCTGCTGACTGAAACTAAATAAGTGAAAACAAAGAATTTGTCTGAAAACAAAAATAAGGTAGAAAACACTCCACTATTTCATCTGAGGAGGGGAACAAAGACAAATGAGCATTTATTTCCACAACCGCGCTTACTTTCCCTGTGTCTGTACTTCAGATGCTGCCCACTTGCTCTGCTGCTTAGCGACTCCTGCTCCACGATCTAACTGCCTGGTTCTGTCATCGGATCCATGGCAGTTAGATCAAAATCTGATTACCAAACTGGAGAAAAAAATAAAAGTTACACAAACATCTCTAACCACAAAACTTGCCAGATCATTGCTACGCTCCTGATGATCTCCTGGTCGGCGCACTGCCAAAGTTCACTTGAAACCCACTGCTCATGCTCCATTTGCACAATGTATCCATTGCATAAAAAATAACTTAAATGGGAAAATGAAGCCAGAACTTTACCATTAAAAAAATACTTAGAAGTCTACTGACCCTTCCTGTCCCTCCTTACTGTACTTCCGGGTATAATGGCATATGTGTGTGTGTGTGTGTGTGTGTGTGTGTGTGCACAGGTGGTGACAGCTGCATCTCCCCAAAACCAGTACTTTTACAAATGCAAAAAAAGAAGGATGCAAAGATAAATACAAAAACAGTAAAAAAAGAAAAACACAGTAAGAAAATTTAACAATGCAAGCTGTGTGTGTGTGGGGGGGGGGAGTACCATGACAACTAACCACAACGGACACTGCAGAAGCTGACATGGGACAAAACTCCCCAGATAAAAAAAAAACAGCAGGTAGAGGAACTATTTCTTCTACTAAATAAATAAAACACTTAAAATATTTAACTTTTTAACATGAAAATCATTTTCAAAATATTCAAAGGGCTGTGCTCTGGACAGTTCTTTCAGGGCCACTGGTTTCCATAGTAAGAGCACAGTGTAGGGGCTGATGCATCAGCCAATGGCCTCTGGGCCCTTAGTGTTACCTGCCTGTGCCTGGCACATGGTAGGATCAGGCCTGATCACCCCTCTCTGTAGGTAGCACATAGGGTAGCATGGTCTGGTGCCGGGTAGGCAATGAATGGGGACAGTCATTTTCCTGGCTGAGAGTGAGTGTAACCCCCTTGTTCCCAGAAGTTATTAGAATCCCATTAGAATCAGTGGCAGGCAGGGAGAGGCAGCTAGTAAAATACCAGTTAAATGGATTTCACAGTGTCATACTCTGTTTTTTCAGTCTCAGCTAAGCTGGAGTAATGATGTTACTTTGGAACTGTCGCAGTAGCATAATCACACAGCTAGTAGCTGCAGGGAGTTAGAATTAGAATGTTGAGTTAGAAAGTGAGGAGTCTGCAGTTGGAGTCAGTGGAGGAGGTTTCAGGTAGATCAACTCCTCTCTTCAGCTCTGTCAGAGAGCTACCGGTAGTGTTTTTGTTCATTTCTCACCCTAGTGTGAGTCAGTGCAGCCTAGTGGTGAAGTGGTGGAAACCAAGCCAAGTTCTTTTCACAGTGCCCCATCCCAGGAGGGATGGGGTGGATTCTAGGATTCAGGGGCAATCCCCTGGTCCAGTTTTGGACTGTGCTGAAGCTGCCTGAGATTCAACTGCTCTGTGTGTACCTGTGACTTTTGTGTGTAAAAGCCCTGGGGCAACTATTCCTTTTGGTGAATTTTCTCAGACAAAGGGATCCTGTCACCTAGACTGTTTTCCATTTAAAAGTGTTTGCTAAACTTGGGGTCTAGTGAAGAGACAGAGCCAATTCCAGAACTTTTAACTTTCTGACACCTCAGAGGTGTGTAATGTAGTATGTTAAGTGTGAAAAACATTTCAAGATAGCATCTACAAGTTTTCTGTGAGGGTGTTATTAACCTGATGAATGGCCGAGTATAAATTTGGAAGCAAAAGGTGGGAGACCCCCCCTACCCCATCTGGAGCAACCAGTTTACCTCTCCGGGTTCAGTTTGGGCACCTGTGTTTTCTTTCAGTGCATTTAGCCAGTGTCTGAAGAAAATAGTTTACCCAGATGTGGGTTGGACTTTTTGTGAGCCTAGATGTGCTCTTTGGTGGTTGAGGGTGCCACCAGCAATTCCTCATGAAATATGGGAAATTCTCCTAGTACTGGCCATGTGTGCCAACCTTGTAATTCAGAACCAGAGAGGTCACTGTGTAATTCAGAACCAGAGTGTTCGCTGTTCAAGTCAGAACCTGAGGGTTAGCTGTGTGTGTATTTTCTGTACCTCAGTAATCTGCATTACCAATAGGAGTAGCCCTGTGGGGGTCCATCTTCGCTTTGTGATTATTCACTATGTATGTGAATAAAAGCCATACTCTAGAATCCCAACCTGGTTTGGACAGTACTGTTATTGCTTCCACTGTGTCTGGATTTACTTGGGTACCCCGTCCAGAAGTGCAAACCTAGCATAATCGTGAGCAAACATTTTCTCCCATGGTCCCAGGTCAATGGCCATGGTAAATGATCCCACCAGGTGTGTGCCAGCTAGTTGTCACACTTGGTTTGCCTGTCTGTGTATGGCAGGCTCAGAAGGAAATGCATTAGTAAACTGTTATGTAAACCCCCACCCCTCTCTTTGGCACCATGTGGTGAGAGGAGCAGCCCTGCTAGTTAGACAAGGGGGGTCGGGGGGTTACATACATTTAGTGGGGATATGGGCCTACAGCTTTCACATTCATCAGAGTTTTTTATTGACTTAAAGATTGGGGAGATATCTGCCTGGCTCATCAATTCAGGCAATGACTGTCTTTCAAAGGTTTCACTGAATACTTCAAGAAGTTATTTTTGTGTTGGCGTGTTGAGCAGCTTATAAAATTCTGTTAGTCCATCAGGGCCTGGGGTTTTGTTAGTTGGAAGTTCACTGATGACTTTAGATATACCATCCATAGCAACGAGTTTGTTAAGAGTTTGGATGTTCCTACTGTCTAGCATAGACATACCAATTGTATTTAGAACTATATTGAGAAAGGCCTCTGTTCTATGTGCTTCACTTGCCTTATTGCTCTAGTAGAGCTTGTTATATATGTTTTCTAATTCTTTATTAATTTCTGTGTTGGAAACTACTGCTCTCCCTTGCTCATTTTAAATGCCAGCAATCATATGCTGTCCTTGATTTATCTTTAGCCTATACAATAGCAATTTTCCTGTCTTTTCACCATTTTCCCCCAAAAAAGCCTACTTTGTTTAGAATAATGCATATTTATCTTTCGAGGAGTAAATTTTGTCATTTTCTTACTTTAGGCTGCCGATTTTGAATAGGGTGTCTGATTTTCTGTCTGGATTCTCTTTATATTTCTGCTCCAAAAAGTGTGAAATATTTTGTTCTGTTGTTAGATTTTTTTTTTACTTTCACATTTTAGCTACTGAGAAGCTGATAACTGAAACCCTAATAAAGGCTTTAAAGGAATACCATAGGCATGCGTATGAAATGTCACCGTTATCATGAAACTTGAAGTAAATATTTCCTTCCCCAGCTATTTCTTTCTCTTGTAGCAGTGATACATTTAATCACCACCAAAAGTGTTTATTTCTCTTCTTATCCATTGACAATGTGATTTTTACCATTGTGTGGTCAGATACTATAATATCTTTCACCTCTGCCCATTCTATGTCATTGGCAAGGGCCCTTGGAGAATAGGATATAATCTATCCTGCTATAAGAATTGTGCCTAGTAGAATAGGTGTAATCCCTTTCTTGTGGGTGCACATGTTTCCAGGCATTTGTTAGGTTCAAATCTTCTAGTAGTTTATCAAAGGATCCGAGATCTATTTTTTTTTATAGCGTATAACTTTTTTTTTTTTTTTTAATTAGGGTAGCCTCAAGTGAGCAGGGAAGGTGAAAGTGGATCTGTCTGAATACTCGCGTTAAAATGACCTTTTGACAGTCATCACTTTCTGTGTATAGAGCCCGGAGACTGCTCCCCCACCCGCTCCGAGCTACATCACAATTACCAACTTTGCCAAACTGGACATGGAAGCTTTCCTCTATGTTGTATCCTGTATCAACTGGTTTGACATCTATCACTCCCATGATGTTGAAATTGCCCTTGATATCTTCATTAATAATTTCACAGCACTCCAGGATAAACATACCCCGAAGGTCACCAGAAAGGTCAGGGGTAAACAAACAAGATGGTTACACAAGGACCTGCTGGCTAACCTGCCCACTCGGGACAAAATCTGAAAGAAGAATAAAGTGTCCAGACTACCGGAGGATTACAATAATTACAGGGCCTTTCGGAGCACCTGTAAAAAACAAATCAGAACAGCAAAGAGCATCTACTGCAAGGAATTGCTCACAAACTCTGCTGGTAACCCTAGAAAATTCTGGACATACATCAAGACCTTTCTTGGGGCTGCCCAGTCATCGACCCTGGGCATATGATCCTAAATGATGTGCATTGCAATGTCTCAAACACTATAGTGAATGCCTTTAACAGATTATTCATGGATCTGTCTCAGTTCACCATGTCCTTCGCTTCACCTCCCACAGCATTGCAGCCTTACTGCACACCCCAGAGATCTGCATCTGGTGCTGACCACTGCCAACTAATTACTACCCTCCCCTTTCTATTTTAAAGCTATATCTAGGTCCGAGGTCCAATGGCTATTGCAAAACATATCCGACAACACTAGCCCAGGCTCATATTCACTCGAGTCTCGACTCCTGACACTAGTGGCACCATTGATTGCCTCGCCACTGGCCAAGATTTTCGCTCTGTCTCTCTCTCTCTCTCTCTTGGCATTGTCCCAGATCTCTGGAAGATTGCCTGAGTTACGCCTATCCTTAAAAAAGGAGACCAAAAGGATATCAACAACTATTGGCCCATAGCCATCCTCTCAGTGCTTAGCAAGCTACTGGAGAAGCTTGTTGCAACCCAAACCATTGACTATCTCACAAAGAACAACCTTCTCTCAGACATTCAGTGTGATTTCAGAAAAGGGCACAGTACCTCAACCACTTTTCTCAAATTCTCCATCAATGTACTCTACAACATGGACAAAGGCCTACTCACTGGAGCAGTGTTTATCGATCTTACCAAAGCTTTTGATCTTGTTGATCATCCCCTGCTTCTCTCAACCCTGCATAGACTTAACTTCTCATCCTCAGTAGTTGACTGGTCTGACAACTACCTATGAAACAGATTACAGCTTGTTAAATTCTCTCGGATGTGACCAACAGTGACATCGGAGTGCCCCAGGGCTCCATCCTGGGACCCCTTCTTTTCTCACTATACATCAACAACATAGATAATGCCATACTCTCCTGCTAAGCTGTCCTATACGCTGATGATCTCATCCTCTACTCCAGCACTGACAAAGTTAACATCATTAACAAAAACCTCTCCTCGGATTTCAGGAGTGTGCAAACATGGCTAAATGCTAATAAGCTCATCCTCAACACTAAAAAGACCCAAGCCATGCTATTTGGCACTGCCCCAAAATTTGGGGCCTGTAAGGAATCCCTCCAAGTCCATGACTCTGGGGGGTCTCCCATCGACTGTGTCACATCCTTCAACTATCTGGGAGTTCTCCCTGATAAATTTCTTGACTTCAGTCTGCACATCCAGTCAACCTGTAAAGCAGCAAATGGCAAACTTGGAATCGCCTACAAGACTAGTCATCTGTTAACAACATCAACTAAATTGGCAATTGCCAAGGGTATTCTGCTTCCAGTGCTGACATATGGTGTCTCCACTTTTACTAATGCCCATAAGACTGCTCTCCATAAATGGGATGTTGTGTAAAACAACATATGTCGGTATGCCTCCTCTTCCCATCTCCTCAAGCACCACTGCACACTGTATAGTAACCTAGGCTGGCACTCCCCAACTGCCTACTGACTATACTCCCCATGGACCCTCACAGACTCTGTAATCTGTAACCAAACCCCCTCCTCCACTGCAGCTCCAGTTGTACCACAGACACCTGCCCTCGGACTATGCGCGGCAAACAAATTTCTACTTACCGTACCTAGGTGTCTTACTTCAAAAGTCTCTGGAGCATTTCTCTGCAGCGCCCTGGCCACCTGAAACTCCTTCCCTCCTGCCCTGAGGCAGGCCAACTCCCACCCAATCTTCAAAAAAGAACTATATCGCCACATATCCCGGAATCCTTGCACATGCTTTGATCCCACTTAATGCCTCACAGCTAACCACCTTATTTTTGCCCATAACACTGCTGCACTTCTAAACAAGCTTTGCTATAAAATGTCTTTATAGCTGCCACTTAGCCCAGTTTCAGTTGTTATTTGCATGTACTAATGTCACCTTTTTGTCATCTATATGTATTATTTCAAGTACTGTCTGACTTGATCTCTATTCTAGCCTACCTGTACTATACACTATGTATTATATAATCTCATCTCATTTTATGTATGTATTCTCCTGGGTCATGCCTGAAAATAGTCAACTTTGGCTAGTACACCTAACCCAGTTAGCAAAAACTAAATAAATAAATGATTTAAAACTCAAGTAAAAAAAGAAGAAAAACATTAACATAGGACTATGTTTGTTTCCCCCTGTGGCCAGTTTGCATCCAGTCTTTCCCTTCTGTACATGTTGCTCAGTAGCTTCACTTAAAAAACAGCAATATTGTGCCCGGTTCTCAGTGGTGTAAAGAAAGAAATAGGACCAACTCAAAACAAGTGTAAATTTAGCTTAATATCATTTATTTCTGCCAAAAAATAAACAGTCAGGAACCCCTGCACTTGGCATACTAGCCCCTTGAAGGCTAGTATGTCAAGGTAGTTCCTAGCTGTTTATTTTTTGCTTTTTCTTACTTTACGTATTGTCTGAGGTTTGCTGCCTCCATAGGTAGGAGCACCCTCCTCGCAGTGGTGCACCGCATCCTAGTTTTTGTTCTCAGTGGTGGCCCACAGATTTCTCATCAGCTGATCTGTTGTTGTACCACAGAAGGGTACAACTACATTCCATGACTATTGTACTGTGGTACATTTCAGTAAAGATGGAAATCCATGCAGA
The DNA here is from genome assembly GCA_016271365.2 of Neoceratodus forsteri. Classification (NCBI taxonomy): domain Eukaryota; kingdom Metazoa; phylum Chordata; order Ceratodontiformes; family Ceratodontidae; genus Neoceratodus; species Neoceratodus forsteri. Next base: position 267,525,199 of record JADMNL010000026.1, read on the forward strand.
ACAATGGGTCACTATATGTAGCACATCAGTAGCCCTAGAGAGCAAATGGAAGAAAAATCCCTCACCAGCAGAAGTGTGCTCTGGGCTCCAGCTCCAGAGCTATCTGGTAGTGCTCCAGAATGACTTGGTCAGCCCTGATGGCCAAGGCACAAGGTAATCTTTAGGAGAGATCACTGAAGGAGAGGTGAGTCCTAGAGATGGTGGATGATGTGGACGAAAGGACCACAGCAGATTGGGAGACAGTTGAGTAGAGTAGAATAAAATGTTTTTTATATTCTTTTTGAAACTGTGTAATGCCCACTAAGCACAAGGCCTACTTTCACATGTGACCCAGGAGCAATGTAGAGTGCAAGTGATTGATTTGCTCTGGGTCACACAGTATGCAAGTGAAGGTTGTAGGAATCAAACCCAGGTCTGCTGGATACACAAAGCTCATTCACAGCTCATTATGCTAAACTCTAGGCTATACTGCCAGCCCCAACCATGATAAAAAAAGAGAAATTATGATGCCATAGAACATTTTTTAAATTTGTTTAACTTTTCTGATTTTTGGTTCTACTGTAGCCAATTTAATGTTAATCTACAATATTTTCAAATACTTTATCCTCATTTAGCGTAATCACTAACAACAGTACTTTTCTTCACTCCCACTTTCCTTCCTGATTTTCAAGCTTTGTCTGTGAAAGCTTTAGAAGATAATTTAGAGTGCTGTCCTGTGAGTTAGCAGACCAAAGACTGTGCCTCTCTTTCTCTCTTCCAGATTATCACGTGATTTCAAATGAAGCAGGTACGCCAGTCGATATCATACTGTACCTGTCATAAAAGCCTCACCCTGCAGAGGTAATCATTAACACAGCAGAACATGAAGATTATTGTACAGCTCAAGAAATAAAACCTTATCAGAGCCAGTGTACTTTGATACTTGATGTGCTGCTGAAAATTCATCGTGTTTATTTTCATATAGTTCCACATATAATACAGGCTTGGACCACTTTATACAATTCACAACAGGACCTAAACAACTATATAAATATCAGAAGACAATAACAATAAATAGACAAAAGTGTATACAACAGTAGAGCCACACCACTCCTACATTGCTGTAGTCTGGGTGTGGCAAAACTTTACAAGTGAGCTGAGATATTTCATTTTTTAAGGTGACATTCTGAGCATAAGCAATGCAATGACATTATGTTTTGTTGTGCACATGAGCGGTACTTAGAAACATAGAAACATAGAATTTGATGGCAGATAAGGACCGCTTGGCCCACCCAGTCTGCCCATTTCCCTACCTAATGGATAAGCTGCAGATCCTAGTTAACCAGCAGCCTACTTCTTTCTACCTCCACCCCCTAGAATTGCCTTATGACTGTCCCATGCATTCTTGAATTCAACCACTGTTTTTGACTCCACAACCTCCTCTGGAAGGCCGTTCCATGCATCCACAACCCTCTCTGTGAAAAAATACTTCCTTACATTACCTCTGAACCGCCCCCATCTTCAAATTGTGCCCCCTTGTTCTTGCACACCTCTTTTTTTGAAAGATGCTACCCTCTTGGACTTTGTTGATTCCCTTGAGGTACTTGAAAGTTTCTATCATGTCCCCTCTCTCCCTCCTTTTCTCGAGGCTATACATATTAAGCTCCCTAAGTCTGTCTTCATATGTCTTCTGGTGCAGACCCTACACCATTTTAGTTGCCCTCTTCTGGACAGCTTCCATCCTGTCTATGTCCTTGCGGAGATTGGGTCCCCAGAACTGCACGCAGTACTCCAGATGGGGTCTCACCAGCTGTCTGAACAGAGGGATAACAACTTCCTGTTTTCTACTGGTGATGCCTCTCCCTATGCATCCCAGTATCCCCCCAGCTCTCCTTACTGCCCTCTCACATTGCTTGCCCACCTTTAAGTCATCTGATATGACTACCCCCAGGTCCCTTTCCATTTTTGTTGTTGTTAGTATCTCACCCCCCATTGTGTACTCTTCCCCTGGGTTTTTGTTTCCCAGGAGCATTACCTTGTACTTCTTAGCATTGAATCTAAGCTGCCATACATTTGACCATTCCTCTAACCTTGCCAAGTCCCTTCTCATCCTTTCCACCCCACCTTGTGCATCAACTCTGTTGCAGATCTTTGTGTCATCTGTAAAGAGACATACTTTTCCTTCCAGTCCCTCTGCAATGTCGCTTATAAAGACATTGAAGAGGACCAGTCCTAATACTGAACCCTGCGGTACCCCACTAGTAACCCCCCTTTCTTCAGATTGGACTCCATTTACTATTACCCTCTGTGTCCTATTCTCCAGCCAATTCTTTACCCAGGCTATCATCTTGGGACCCACTCCCAAGCTGGCTAACTTGTATATTAATCTTTTGTGTGGGACTGTGTCAAATGCCTTGCTAAAGTCTAGGTAGGCCATGTCCACAGCCCCTCCCTGATCTACTACTTTGGTCACCCAGTCAAAGAAATCTATTAGATTCATCTGGCATGACATTCCTGCTGTGAATCCATGCTGCCTTGGGTTCTGTGCCCCTCTGGCCTCTAGGTACTCAACAATTCTTTCCTTCAGAAGTGATTCCATCATTTTCCTTACCACTGAGGTTAAACTAACAGGTCTGTAGTTTCCTGCTTCTGCCCTGCTCCCACTTTTGTCAAGGGGAATCACATCTGCCCTCCTCCAGTCCTCAGGTACCACCCCATCCTCCCATGATTTGTTAAAGAGGGTAGTCAGTGGTGTCACTAGCTCTACCCTTAGTTCTTTTAGAATTCTGGGATGAATCCCGTCAGACCCCTATTGCTTTGTCCATCTTCAGTTTTAAGAGTTCTTTCAGAGCCCTTTCTTCTGTAAATGGGCTGGTACCAACTTCTGTATCCAGTGTGTTTCTGTTGTTTGTTTTAGGTACATCCCCCTCTTCGTTTGTAAATACTGAGCAAAAATATATGTTTACTATCTCTGCCTTTTCACGTCACCCTCTGCCCACCCCCCTTTATTAAGCCTCACTATCCCTCCCTTGGTCTTCCTTGCTCCCTGATGTACCTAAAAGATTTTATCCCTTCTTAACTGAGTTGGCTGTCTTTTCCTTGGTTCGGGCCTTTGCTGTTCTGACTGCCTTCCCAGCTTCCTTTTGCTTTAACTGATACAATTCTCTGTCCTGCTCCTTCTGTGATTCCTTGTACTTTCTGAATGCTTTCTTTTTCTCTTGAACCTTCACTGTCACTTCCTTTGAGAACCATAGTGGTTTCTTACATCATTTTGTTTTGTTTATTTGCTTCACACAAAGGCTTGTTACCTCTGTGATGGCAGTTTTATTATTCCCCATTGTTCTTCCACCCTCCTTCCTGCCCATTTGCTAGTGCATTCCTGGGCACTCATCCATTTTGGCAAAGTCAGCCCTGCTGAAGTCCAGTACTTTTGCCTTTGTATGGCTTGACTCTATTGCTGTGTTTATTGTGAACCATACTGTTCGATGGTCGCTAGTTCCCAGATGGCTACCCACTTCTACATCTGTGATCCTCTCTCCATCTCCATTTGAGAGAACCAGGTCTAAGACTGCTCCCTCTCAAGTGGGTTCCAATACTAGTTGTCTAAGGCATGCCTCCTATAGGGCATCTAGAATAACCCCACTCTTAGAAGTGGCTGCTGCAACTGCACTCCAGTTAACATCTGGCATATTCAGATCACCCATCAGCAATATCTCCCCTTTTTCTGCCATTCTAAGTATACTTTCTATCATTTCCTTGTCCATTTCCTCCCCCTGAGAGGGGAATCTGTATACAACCCCTGTGCGGATTGTGGTGCCATTGCCTGCCTCCAAATTGACCCACAGTGCTTCTTCCCCTCCCTGTTAACCCTTTTGTTCTGTTGCTTTGATTCCTTCCCTTATGTAGAGAGCTACTCCTCCTCCTCTTTTACCCTCCCTGTCCCTCCTGTAGATAGTGTATCCTGGTATGTTTATGTCCCAGTCACGGTTCTGTGTGTACCATGTTTCTGTGACTGCCATGATATCCAGATGTTCCTCCTCCATCAAGGCCACTAATTCAGGAAGCTTGTTACCCAGACTATGGGCATTGGTACTCATTGCTGTCCATTTTTTGATGGCTTTACCTTCTGTAGCAGCATCCCCCACTGACCTTTCTACCTTGGTATTTTTCTCATTTAGTACCCTGTTTTGTAGGGGGAGGCTGTGATTTTCCTGCTGCTTATCAGTGCCTCCCCCTTGACTAGTTTAAAAGCTTGCCAATGAAGCATTTAAACCGATTGCCCAAAAGACTTGTTCCTTTCCTGGACAGATGCAGACCACCCTACCAGTATAGGCTGGTGTCCCTCCAGGTGGAACCCCAGTCCCCAGTGAAGGCAAATCCCTGTGCTCCACACCATTTTTTCAACCATTCGTTAAACTGCATGGTGCAAAGGTGTCTACAGGCCCCCAGACCAGGGGAAGGACACAGACACATTACTGTTAGAAGATATACAAAACATGACAGCTAAAGGGGAGGTTCTGCTAATGGGGGAGTTCAACATGCCGGATACAGATTGGTCAATACAAGCAGGAACATCTGCCAGAACTAGACACATGGTGGATTCTCTGTAGGGGGAGGGCCTCAAACAACTGGTACAACAACCCACAAGAGACAGGGCTATCCTAGATCTAGTACTGACTAACAGGGAAGGGATCACCGATCTCCAGGTAGAAGGTCACCTGGGGGCCAGTGACCGTCACATGGTATGGTTCAATTTGACCACTACATCTAAATCATCCCATTCAAGGTAAAATATGGGACTTCAGAGGAGCTGACTTTGATCAGATGGCCAACAGAGTTAAGCTAGCCCTGGAAAAAGAAACACAGGTGAGGGTACAGGCAAAGTGGCAAGCATTAAGGATGCAATACTTGAAGCAACATCCCATTGTGTTAGACAGAAAAGGAAGTACAAAAGAAGAAGGAAACCACTTTGGTTCTCAAATACAGTAGCAGAAAAGGTCAGAGCCAAAAGGCTGGCCTTCAGGAAATATAAGGGTACACAATGGTATGAAGATAGGGAGGCATACCAAACTGCCCTAAGGGAAGCAGGGAAGGCAGTAAGGCAGGCAAAGTCCCAAACTGAGGAAACACTAGCATGAACAGTAAAAGAAGGTGACAAGACTTACTATAGATATATTAGTGAAAGAAGAAAGTCCAGAGGGGGTATTGCTAAGCTCAAAGGAGAAAAGGGGGCATGTGACAAAGAGGACCCTGTAAAAGCATCTATCTTAAATAGATATTTTTGCTCAGTATTTACTGAAGAGAAGGTAGAGCAGGGCCCACAGCTCAGCACCATGGACACAGGGGGGAGGGAGGTGAGCACTACTCCTTTCACAAAAGAAAGGGTCCTACAAGAGCTCGCTAAGCTCAGGGTGGACAAGACAATGGGACCTGATGGCATACATCCCAGGGTACTTAAGGAGCTAAGGGTGGAACTAGCAGAGCCATTAGCAGAAATGTTTAGTGAGTGTCTGAGCACAGGAGAGGTCCCAGAAGACTGGAGATGGGCTCATCTGATCCCACTCCACAAGAGTGGTAGCAGGGAGGAGGAGGGAAGGAACTACAGATCAGTCAGTCTTACCTCAGTAGTGGGCGAGATTATGGAGGCACTCCTTAACGAAAGGATAGTGCAACACCTGAAATCCATAGGGGCACAGGATCCAAGACAGCATGGGTTTACAAAAGGAAGGTCCTGTCAAACTTATCTCATAGATTTCTTTGACTGGGTAACCAGAGTGGTGGACCAAGGGGGAGCAGTTGATGTCACCTACCTTGACTTCAGCAAAGCTTTCGACACTGTTCCTCATAGAAGATTGATAAATAAGCTGGGTAGGCTCGGGGTGGGCCAGAAGGTGGTCAACTGGGTGGCAAACTGGTTGACGGGCAGAAAACAGAGAGTGGTGGTAAATGGTATACAGTCAGAAGAGATGCAAGTCACAAGTGGGGTACCTCAGGGATAAGTCCTGGGGCCAGTCCTCTTCAATATCTTCATTAGTGACATTACAGATGGACTAGAGGGTAAGGCTTGTCTGTTTGCAGATGACACCAAGATCTGCAACAGAGTAGATGATCCAAATGGGGTGGGCAGAATGAGAAGAGATCTGGATAAACTAGCAAATGGTCAGAAGAGTGGCAACTGGGATTTAATGCAAGAAGTGCAAGATCATGCACATAGGGAAGAGAAACCCTGAAGCCACCTACAGGCTGGGAGGGGAGTTGCTGGCAGTCATAAAGGAAGAAAGAGACTTGGGCATCATCATCACTGATGACCTAAAATCATCCAAGCAGACCTCTAAAGCAGTAGGTAAGACTAGAGGGATGTTAGGGTGTATTAGTAGGGGTATCACAAATCATAAGAGGGAGGTAATAAGCCCTCTTTACAAGACACTGGTTAGGCCCCATCTGGAGTACTGCGTGCAGTACTGGAGACCACAACTTCACAAGGACATTAACCAAATTGAGGCAGTCCAGAAAAGGGCAACCAAAATGGTGCAGGGACTGCATCAGAAGACATATGATGACAGATTAACAAAGCTCAATATGTATACCCTTGAGCAAAGGAGGGAGAGAGGTGATATGATCGAGATATTCAAACACCTTAAGGGCATTAACAAGGTGAAAGAATCTAACATGTTTAAATATAAGAAAAATATCAGGACAAGAGGACACAGCATGAGATTAGAGGGAGGCCGATTAAGGGGGAATGTGAGGAAATTCTTTTTCACAGAAAGGGTGGTGGATGCATGGAACAGCCTACCTGAGAAAGTGGTGGCTATGAATACAGTGCAGGGCTTCTAACAGGCATGGGATAGGCATAAGGGAGCAATACAGATGAGTATGAATAGATAGGCCACTGACAGAGCACAGGCCGATGGCACATTTATAAGGTAGAAAAAGAAATGTGCAGACTGGATGGGTCTTGCGGTCCTTATCTGCCGTCAACTTCTATGTTTCTATGTTTCAAAGTACCCTTGCCTCACCCATGCCACTGACAGGCAGCACCTCTGAGAAGGATACTGTGTGTGCTACTTGTCTTAGTCCCCTCCCCAACTCTACAAAGTCATTCTGCATTGCTCTAATCTCATGATGAGCCAAACAACAATCACTTACAATTGGTTATGCACAGTCAGAGCAGGGTTTTGTTTTTAAGAAGAGAACTTTGCCAAAAGTGACACTACAATTACTTGCTATTGTTAATGCTCAGTCAACACAGGATTTTTTTCACAACACAATAGTGACTAAAGTGAAACAATCACTTACTATTGTTAAAGCACTGACGGTGCAGGTTTTTTTTTCACAACACAACAGTGACTAAAGTGACACAACAATCACTCACTATTGTTAATGTGCAGTCGGGGCAGTTTTTTTTTTTTTCTTCAGAAAACCCAACTGTTCCAAAAGTGACACAACAATCACTTAATCACTTACACTTGTTAATGCGCAGCCGGTGCAGGGATTTAAGAAGAGAGCTGTAGTCTTCCCACTCCACAGAGGTACTCGACAGGGATGTCCCCTTTCCCCTCTTTTATTTAACTTATACTTAGAACCCCTTATTCAGCATTTGGTAGCCTCTCCAAGTATTCGGGGGATTCAAGTCGGGGGCCAAAGATATACTCTCTCTGCGTATGCGGATGATCTTTAGTTGCATCTGGAGGACCCGCGGGGTAGCCTACCAGCGCTTTTAGACCAGGTTGGGGGCCTTCTCCAAGGTCTCCTACTACAAGCTCAACCTCACCAAAACTAAAGTGTTTCCCCTGAATAATCAGGTCTCCCGAAGGGAGGTGACTGACTTTGCTCTGTCTTTGGGAATCGAAATCCCTTTATATTTGGGAATCCATGTGACAAGATATATGGCCTCTATGATGAAGTCCAACCTTTCAGACTTACTGACTAAAATCAAAGCCGACCTGGATAGATGGGGTGCTCTTCCCTTATTGCTGTGGGGAAGGGTCGACACGGGTTTAAATTAGTGTGCTCCCCCGTATCCTATACCCAATGGCTATAATGGGCTGCTTTCTCCCTAAGAGATGGTTTGTTAAGCTACAATCAATGCTGAATACATTTATGTGGCAGGGTAAGAATGTCAGGAGGTCTTATTTTAAATTAACTGCTCCAAGGGAGCAGGGTGGTCTGGTGGTTCCTTCCTTTTTCCTGTATAATTGTGCCCACCAACTGAGTAAACTTGCACATTAGGCACAGGATCCACAGGCCACAAACCCGCTTGCTTATTCACCAGAGTGGTTGGAAATAGAGCAATACCTTGCAACTCAGCACAAGTGCACTCTCCAGGCTTTCCTTTATGCAACCCCTAGGGTTGTTCCCAGGCCCCTCAGACCTACCCCATTGGGATGGTCTATCAAAGTGCTGCACCAATTGCAAGTGGAGCTGGCCTCTAACTGGCACATTTCCCTAGAACAACCCATTCTGGGCAACCCACATTTTAAAATTGGGTATCGGCCCATCCCACTGTCCTACTGGCCTAACCTGAGGGAGAAGAAAGCTGTGGACATGTACGATAATGGAGAAATAATCTCCTTCTCTGCTTTCCAATACAGATTTAAGGTACAAGCTAGTGGTATTTTCCAATACGTGCAGCTTAAAGAAGCTGTAATCTCCCACATAGGTAAAACCCCGAGACCTGAGGTGGTGAAAATAGACTTGCCCTCTATTCTGATACTGGCCAGACAACTCCATGCAATTTCTTTAGTCTATAAGAAGTTACAAGCACTGCAGATCAGTCTGCCTTAAGGGGTTTGCTATTATTGGAGCCAGGAGCTGCCACTAGACACAGAAGTAGACTTCTGGCAGAAACTGTGGCATAACTCCTATATTTTCATTAAACAGGATAGATTGCATCTTGTTCAGTTTAATATCATGCATAATTTATATTTTACCCCTGTCAAGCTTCACACCTTGGGGCAACTTTCTTCCCCGGCTTGCACAAGTTGTGGAGGGAAGTTGGGTATTTTGTTTCATATGTTTTGGACATGCCTAAAAGTGCAAACTTTCTGGCAGATAATCAGGCGGTCTCTGGACTCCTTTTTGGGGCTAGACCCATTATTTACCCCGGATGTCTGTCTACTGAACTCCTTTCCTCAGGGCATGCCCAAGGTCAGGAAAGGTCATATGGTCCTGGTTGCAATAATTGCAAAGCTGGTTATATTACGGCACTGGAGAGATAGTGTTTCCCCCCCCCCGTACTGGAATGGCATAAAGAAATCCTGTTGGCTATACAGTTGGAGAAGCACATTTGCCTAATACACAATAGATATACGACGTTCCAGAGCAGACGGGGTGCACTAGATGCTCTGCTAGCAGGTTGGAAGACTTAAAGGACCCGATTACAGATCATTGAGTGATCATTTGCTAGAGCGGTGTGTGAGTAACACTTGGCCTGGGGAGGGGGGATTTAGGGAGGACTAGATGTAAGGGGGAAGGGTGGAAGGGAGGGAAGGGTAAGGGTGGCCGGGGGGGTGGGCAGATTGCCTCGGTGTTACCTGCTGTATACTGTTCATTGTTTTAATGGCATCCCCCCCGGGGGAGTATGTGTTGTGTATTGCAATGTTATTTGAAAATAATAAAGTTTACTGAATTAAAAAAAAAAGAAGAGAACTGTGCCAAAAGTGACACAACAATCACTTACTATTGTTAATGCGCAGTCTGCACAGGGATTTGTTTAAGAAGAGAACTGTGCCAAAAGTGACACAATAATCACTTACCATTGTTAAAGCACTGACGGTGCAGGAATTTTTTTCACAACACAACAGTGACTAAAGTGACACAACAATCACTTACTATTGTTAATGTGCAGTTAGGGCAGGTTTTTTTTTTTTTCAGAAAACCCAACTGTTCCAAAAGTGACATAACAATCACATACTATTCTATTGTTAATGTGCAGTTGGTACAGGGAATTTTTCACAACACAACAGTGACAAAAGTGAGAGAACAATCACTTACAATTGTTAATGCACAGTCAGGGCAGAGATTTTTTTAAGAACAGAACTGTGCCAAAAGTGACATGACAATCACTTACTATTGTTAATGCACAGCTGGCGCTGGGATTTTTTCAGAACACAACAGTGACAAAAGTGACACAACAACCACTTACAATTGTTAATGCATACTCAGGACAGGGACTTTTTCAGATAAAACAACAGTGCCAAAAGGGATCCAACAATTACTTACTATTGTTAATGCACAGTCAAGGCAGAGGGGTTTTAAGAAAAGAACTGTACCAGAAGAACACAAAAATCACTTGCTATTGCTAATGTGCAGTTGGCGCAGGGATTTTTTAAGAAAAAAACAACAGTGTCAAAAGTGACACAACAATCACTTACAATTATTAATGCACAGTAAGGGCAGGGATTTTAAAAAAAAAAACAGTACTAAAAGGGACACAGCAATCAGCCGGCTGCAGGGTGCTCCCCAGCCTGCCCACAAGAGCAAGATTCTAGGATTCCCTGAGGGGGGTTCCATCTTCTGCACTAGTGGTCCAGTACTGAACACAGCTGGGTGCAGGGTGCTCTCCAGCCTGTCCTCAAGAGCAAGATTCCAGGTATGCTTCAAGAAAGAAGCTCCAGTCCAGCTTGCTCCAGCCTTGAACTCAGCTGGTGGATGGTGCCTGAATTTGGGTCTACTATAGGCTGATTCAGCACTCTGTCTCTCCATGACTGGCTTCAGCTCCTGGGGATTTGAACTGCCTGGCAATTTCTCCTGGAGCTCATCTTTCTGATGACTAATTTTTTTTTTCTTTTCCTAACTTCTGCAACTGAATCTGAACTCTGCCTATGTGCCCACTGCTGAATTTGAACTATCAGTGTAGGGAACTACAAACATTTTTGAATTGTTAAGAGTAGGAAACTATAGCATTTTTGGAGTGTTTGATCTGCCTTACGCTAGTTTGAAGTTAAAAACTGCTTTGTCTAACTGTTGAATTGTTGTTTCCCCCTGCTACACCCCTCCAAACCCCACTTGCCTTTTCCTCTGTATACTTGTGATGCTGCTGGTGCCTAATACCAGCCACTCCCAGAGCCATTCTCTCCCTGTCTGGCTTACTAAGCACCCTTAATTTCTCACCTTGTTACTGAATTCTTTTGTCTCCTTACTTCCCCTGTCTCCCAAACTCTGAAGCCTTTGTTCTGTTGGTGCGTATAAGCTGATTTCTCCCTTCTTTCCTTCAGGGTTCCCTAGGGGGGGTCCATCTTCTGCACTAGTGGCCCAGTGCTGAACACAGCCGGCCGCAGGGTGCTCCCCAGCCTGCCCTCAAGAGCAAGATTGCAGGTATGCTTTGGGAAAGCAGCTCCAGTTCACCTTGCTAACTGTGAACCCAGTTGGTGGATGGTGCCTGAATTTGGGTCTACTATAGGCCGATTCAGCACTCCATTTCTCTCTGACTGGTTCCAGCTCCTGGGGATTTGAACTGCCTGCCACCTTTCCCTGGAGCTCATCTCTCTGCTGCCTACATTTTTTTTTCTTGCTGACTTTTCCATTAGCACTTCTAGTCACTAGAGGGCCCAGTTATAAGCACCCTTATCCAATCCAATCCAGTCCCTGTTTAATTTCACGTATTGTGTAGTCAGTCAATCCCTATTCATCAGCCTTTGCCCCCTTCCACTTCTACTTCTGTCAAGGTCTATCTTTACTTATTTTTCCGCAAGTTTGCACAAATTGCTAATGGCTGTCAGTTCCCTCTGGCAGTGGCCACTTTCTTGCTGACATCCCTTCCAGTTTCACTGTCCCACCCCCCCCCACTATCTAATCTATTCTGACCGGGAAGCACCCCTTGTCTACCTACAGCATGCTCACCCCACTTTCCATAATTCCTCTCTTTCTAATCCTCCTTTCTATTATCTCTAACACAACTCCACATAATTATAAATTTAAAAACCTTGCTCCCTCTCCCTCCCTCTACGATCTCCTAGCCCCCTCCTTCATTCTTGCTATTAGCCTTTCTTCCCCTCAAATACTCTTGACTCACTTCCCCACATGGCCCTTGCCACATTATTTACAGCTTCTAGCCACCTCACTTTCCTTCATCTCCTGATTATCCACTCACCCAGCCCCCCCCAAACACATCATGAATACTCTGCCCACCACAAATATCCTAAACTACACTTCTTTATACTCACACTCCTATTACTTGCCTCAGGAAATGTACAGCCCAGTCATGGTCCCGTCCCCCCTCCCCATGGCTGCTATCCTCCCTTTAACGTACAGCCTTCTAACACCACCTCTGCCCTCCCAAAAGGCCTAAAGATTCTTCACTTCAATAGCTGCAGCCTTTTCCCAAAAATTGATCTGTTACAACTGATGATAATCTCCCTCACTCCAGACATTCTAATCTTAACTGAAACTTGGCTGAAAACTAAAACTTGTAATCCCTCCACTGCCATTCCAGGCTATTCCTTAATCAGGCAGGAAAGGGCAGGTGGGGGAGGTGGAGTGGCCATGTATATCCAGTCCTCTCTCCAATATACTACCGTCCTCTCATCTGCCTTACCTTCCACTTACAAAGTCCTGGTAGTAAATATTGCCCTGCCTTTCTTCTCCCCTATCTTTATTACCAGTATCTATTGTCGCACAGGGATCAAGCCCTCTTAATCTATTGACCTCATCACATCTATAACTTCCGTCTCACACAAAGGTGAGCTATATGTATTAGGTGATGTAAATCTAAACTGGCTGTCATCAACCACTTCTATGACACAAAGTGATATCTCTGCTCTAAATCTCTCTCAACTCATCCAAGAGCCTACCCGACTAAATCACAAAACCTCAAACCATTCTCTGTTAGACTGGGCTCTCACATCCCACCCTCACCAAGTCATCAAGTCTGACGTCATCCCAGATGCCTTCAGCGATCACCACCCTATCTTTGTGGTCAGGAAGGTCCACAGACCTAAACTGCCACATAAAATCCTGCAACTCCACTCTTTCAGTTCACTTGACTTAAACCCTCTCCTCAATGATATATCCAATTATGATTGGTCCCCAATTGCATCCACCACTTCCATCAACAAAGCCCTTATTTACTTCAAAGAGAGATTTATAGCTATCTGGGACTTCCATGCCCCGTTCAAATGCACTGGCATCAGTGGTATCCATCATCCCTGGATCACCTTTGAATTAATCTGCCTCAGGGGTTCTACATCATTGTAGTGAAGTTTTTACAGCACCGACAATGATGGTGAGAGCAAGTCACCAAAAACCGCAACGGCGACTTGCACAATAGCGAGCTGCACAAGAGCGACACTCATCCCCAAGTACAGGACCTAACAGAAACAACAAGATTTTTTATGTGGGGGGCTGGGCCTCCACACCTCCCATGAAGGGAGCTTTGTCCCCCGTGCCCCTATAATTAAGATTCTCAACTCCGAGGGAGGCTTGACTTTGGGGTAAAGTGCAAAACGTGCATCCGGCAAAATGAATCGCACACCGCAAGCTGCGAACCCAGAGAGTTCTGCAGTAGGGGGATACACCCTACCACTATACAAGATGGCCAGCTCAGAATTGCACTGCTGGACTTCCTGCCATATCCTGTTACCACCCTCCCCCTGTCCCACATGTAGCCCATTCCTATACTCGCTGTTGTTGAAGTACTGCCTCGCTATTCCCCTACTCACTGTTGTTCCACTTTCGCTTTTCTAACAGGCAGTCATATTGAGAAGCTCCTATTGAGTAGCTCAATAAGACTGTGCCAATATTACTGGATACTGCCTTGGGGAGTGTGATAAAGCATGGAGGAAACATAATGCCTCTCAGCTCCCATCAATCCTTACTATCTCAGGCTAAGAAATGCTTGTACAGTACTAAAGCAATCAGACTTGCTAAGTCTGAATATTTTAAATCCTCTTTCCTCAATAACATAAATTCCCCATCCAAATTTTGGGAAGTAGTCCACTCACTATTCCCCCCCATCCCCCACCACCTGTGCTTAATATAAACAACATACTAGAGTCTGAACCTTGCATAGTGGTTCAGGAGTCCAACTCCTACTACACCTCCTGTGCCTCAACCCTTCTAAAATTCCTCCCCTCAAGTCTCTCCTCTACTCATTCTACCTCTCCTATCACTAAACCCCTGTTCCCACCCCTCTTTCTCATTCTCTTCTATGTCCCCTGAGGAGACACTAATGACCCTCCTCTCTCTCAATCCCTCCAAAGGCTCCTCTCCAGATGACCTTGACCCTAAACTTCTCTACCTCTCAGACCCTGCTATTGCCTATCCTCTCTCTCTGTAATTCTAAATATGTCATCTTCCATCCCTACACACTGGAAACATGCAGTGGTCCTCCCTCTCCATAAGGGTGGTGATCCTTCCTCCCCTACCAACTATCATCCAATCTCCCTCTTCCCCACCCTTGCTAAGCTCCTAGAACATATGGTCTTCTCTCAACTGATCTCTTTTCTTGCTAACTCCTCCTTCTTCACCCTATTCCAATCTGTTTTTTTTTGAAGGAACCACTCTACTACCACCTCCCTCCTTAGGCTCACTGACTCCATTCTTACTGGGATGGACAATGGCCTCATCACCTCTGCCATCTTTGTTGACCTTGTCAAGGTTTTTAACACAGTCTCCCATGCTCTCCTTCTTGACTCCATTATGGCTGCTGATTTGTCAGCGCCTGCTCTTTCCTGGTTTAGAACTTATCTCACAGGCAGAACACAAACAGTCAGGATTCAGAATGTAATCTCTCCTCCTCTCCCAATCTCTACAGGAGTCCCACAGGGCTCTGTGCTCAACCCCATCTTTTTCTCCATCTTTCTAAATGACCTTCCTTCAACCTGCTCTCCCTACTCTTCTATCCATATTTATGCTGATAACACCATCTTGTTCAGCTCTGGCAAAATCACCACTGGTGTAGCAACCACTCTTTAGCATGACTTCCACCAGGTTCATCTCTGGTTTGCCTCACATCAAATATTCCTAAATGCCAAAATATAGTCTCCATGACCTTCGGCACTAGGTAGGGAATCTCTAGGCTCCACCCCTTATCCTCTTTCCACACCCTTGATGGGGCAATCCTTAAGGACATCCCCTCTTTCAGATATCTTGGGGTTTGGCTGGACTAATACCTCAGCTTCTCTGGCTACATTGATGCCATTCTTAAAAAGTTGTGCCCCAAGCTTGGAGTCCTTTACAGGAACCATAGTTGCGTCCCTCCTATGGCCTGGTGAGAACTTGTCCAGAAGATGATTCTTCCATTTTGACTACTGTGATGTAGTCTACAGTGCCTCTCCCATATCTTTCCTTACCAGATTGGATTCTTTTTTCAACTCCTTCTGTCGATTCGTTCTTGATGCCCCATCTTGTACCCATCATTGTGACCTTTACTGTGCCTTGTCCTTCCCTTCACTTGTTAACAGATGCTTGGCTCACTGTGACAATCTAACTTCCAAACTTTGGCTTGGTGTACTTCCTTCCTACCTCTTATGCTCCCTCCCCCTGCCTTCCTCCCACTCCCTCAGATCCAGCGACACTTGCACCCTGCTAGTCCCTTGTTGTACCACCCTCATTGTTCAATCAGGCTTTTCCCATCATTTCCCCAAAATCTGGAACTCCCTCCCACCTCAAATACAGCACTCCTCCTCCTCCCACTCTCTTGCCTCTGCCTTACATAACTTTCTTCCTGCTAGCTGCTCCTGCTGCAATCCTCCTTAACTTATTCCCCTATGAGCCTGCTTCAGCTTCACACCAAACTCTTTCCTTCATAACCCTACCCCCTGGACCACTTCCTTTCCACCTTACCCCAACCCCCGTTCCCTCCTCTGTACACCACGTTACCCTTACTACCCATTCACCTTTGATTGGTCTAGGCCCCTGGCAGGGTTCTCTGCATCATGGAGGGGCCCAGAACCAAGGCAAACACCTTTCTTGCCTCTTAGTCCCACCCCATTCTTTTCTGAAAGGGTGGGGTCTCAGCCCCCCTTCTCTCCCACTTTCCTCTCACAGTCCTTCTGAAACCCATTCCTCATTGTTGCATACTTTCCCCATGTCATGGTCTACCTCTGCTGCCTACAATCTGCTTCTCTCCTGTTGTGCTCTACCTCTGCCTTGTGCAGGCAGTGTCCACAGCACACTGGAGGGGTCAGGCCCTGGCAAACCCTTCTCTCCCCCCCTTTCTTCCTGACATGCTGTAATTCCCATTGCCTACAACCTGCTTCCCTCCTGTTCGTGCTTGACCTCCACCTGGTGCAGGCAAGGTCTCCAGCATTCTGGAGGGGTCAGGCCCTTCTTCTCCATCCCCTGCCTTACCCTCCCCCAAATCCCCCCTTTCCATTCCCCTGCTCTCTGCCTACTTGCCTGCCACCCACCCTCCCCTCTTCCTAGCCATAGTTGTTGGCTAACCCCAAATCTCTAATGCACTTATAGTCAACCTTGCACTTTTGTTACACCTTGCACATTTCATTCTATCTGTGTTTCTCCTTGCAATTTTGCCCTAGTTCAACCTCCTTGTATTCTATCCAGCCATTTTCTAACTACAAAGCTATGTCCCATCAAGTGTTTATGTATTTATTTAGCTTTTGTTTACCAGGTAAGCACACTAGACAGTCAAGTGCCTATTTTCAGGTGCGACCCATGCAAAAGATAATTTGTGCTATCGTGTCTATTTAGTTCAAGACTGTTAGCATTGCATCCATCTACTTCATACCTGTTAGCATTCCTTCTTTTCAATACTTTTGTATAGTCTGCCCACTTTATTGAATGCAATCAAATTGTATATCTATATTGTGTACCAAATCTGTGTACTATCCTCATGTTCCCCTACCCCCAGATTGCACCAGGAGCTGAGCAACTTGTTGCTCAGTGTGCCTTCCTGGTGAAACATTTCAATCAATAAATAAATAAATAAATAAACTGGTGCACCAGACCTGGCCCAGTTAGTTACTCAGCCAACCAGGTTAAATCCAAGGAATGGATCCAGCTCCCTGCTCGACGGATTACTCACCAATTGACCAAACAGAATCTTGAACCTCGTGGTACTCCCGGACTCCCTTAGTGATCACTCCCAATCCTCTTCACCTGGTCATGTCTGTGGCAAACACCCCAATTGAACAGTTTTACCCGACATCAGTTTAAACCTAGTGGCATCGCTAAGCTAAGGTGGCATCTAACCCAGTGTGATTGGTCCCCAATCAGCAACACCCGTACTATAGATGAAGCCCTAGACTACTTCACTCACACATTCAGCAATGCCTGTGATAGCTTTGCCCCTGTCTCTAAGGTTCAAGACAAAAAGCGTAATGTCCACTGGATCACACCAGTGCTGCTCCAGCAACTAAAGACCCAAAATTATCTATGGCACAAAGCTGTTGCCTCTGGCCGATAGGCGGACAGGCAGGTCTACAGGGTGGCACGTAACAGGTGTACCTGGGCCATTAGGATGGCCAAATCTGACTACTGTAAGACTACCCTCACCTCCTCATGGGGGAATGCAAGGTTGTTCTGGGACAACTTAAAGGAGCTGAACGGAAAAGCCCAGTTGCCACCCCACTCCCAGATAACTGTCAACAATGACACTACTTCAGACCCACTTACCATCGCCAACTGCCTTAAATCAGTTTTCTCTGACCTAAGTGCAATTCTCCCAAGCAGCTTCTTTGATCCCAACCCCGGGACCCCTGAGCCAAACAATGCACACACACCCTTCCATCTCAGGGTCATTTCAATGAGTTACCTTGCAAATACCCTCGTGGGATCAAGCTACTGCAAAGACTCATTTGACATGAAAATCCTTAATTTGGTTCTAGACTCTCTAGACTCCCCTCTAACTGAACTAATTAACCACTCCCTATGTCTAGGGAAGAATCCAAACACCTAGAAGATGACTACTATTACCCCAATACTGAAGAGTGGGGACCCCACCTCCCCCAGCAGTTACCGGCCCATCTCTATTCTCCCTCCCCTCTCAAAAGCGCTGGAGAAAATCATTGCCACCCAACTCACTGACTACCTACTAATGCATAATATACTATGTAAGGAACAACATGGCTTTAGAGCTGGGCACAGCACAACTACTGCCCTCATGGAGTTCTCTAACTTCCTACACAGTGCTCTAGACAAAAAACACCTAGCAGGTGCTATTTTCATAGATCTATCAAAAGCATTCAACACTGCCTCCCACCCCCTTCTCCTCAGGGCCCTCCACATCACCGGTCTGTCTCTTGGACCCCTCACTTGGTTTACAAGTTACCTCTCTGATAGGTCCCAATGTGTCAAGATAAACAGCACTCTCTCTTCTACCCTATCAGTCCACTGTGGGGTTCCCCAGGGCTCTGTCCTCCGTCCTTTACTGTTTAACATCTACCTGAACACCTTACCTAAATCCTGCCCAAGTAATTTGCTGCTCTATGCAGACAACGCGGTACTTTTTGCATCCCACCCTGATCCCTCAGCCCTACAGTCCTCCCTACAGCTTGCCTTCAACCAGATTGAAAACTGGTTCACTGACTGTAGACTGGTGGTCATTGTAAAAAAGACTAAGTCAATGCTCTTTGCCCACCGACAGATCAAGGACAGTGTTTCCAAGCAAACAAGCTTCTCCAAAGCTCAGCTCCCAATGGAACAGGTCCATATCTATAAATACCTGGACCTAACATTCGACCCCTGCCTCTCATTCCACCTCATATCAGTAACTTCTCCTCAGCCATAAATATTCACATAGGACTGTTGTATCAGCATAGAGACTGCCTACTGCCAGAGGCACTTAACCTTGCTGTTATCTCCTCCGTCCTCTCACTAGTAGATTATGGACTCACCATTTACTTGACCTCTGACCACACAGCTCTCAACAAAATCCACTTGGCTATCACTGGGGTAGATAGGTGCACCCACTGCTGCATCTTGTATGCCCTGTCAAATATCCTCACACTAGATGAAAGAGTACACTGTCAAACATGTCTCCTCTCCAAAAAGATTCACCTAGGACTTGCCCCATTTGGAGTATCTGCTTCCCTCTGCTCTTCAAATGCCTCTGCAAACACCCACTCTGCAAATAAGCTGGTGCTGTCTATTCCCAGAGTCAGGATCTCCCTAGCCCAAAGGTCATTTTCCTACAGAGCACCACTATGCTACAATGAACTCCCCCCTGCCATCACCTCTGTCTCCAGACTAGGCCCCTTCAAAAAAGCCCTAAAAGACCACTTACTTTCTGCCCGTTGTTTCCAGTGCAATGGCTAGTTATGTCCTATGGTTAGCTCAACCTTTTCATGACCTCCGGGACCAGGCTGGGCCTGCCTGGTGCTGCCCCTGTGGTGGTACACGGATGGAGCTTCCAGTTAGTGTAATAAATGTTCAGCACAACCAGTACTACTTTGAGAGAGAGTGTGCTACGGTGTTATTACTTACTCTTCATGTATACATCTCTATGCACAATACTGATTATGTAACCGTTTATATTCCACAATATGTAAACTTCTCACAATATGTAAACTTCACTTTTGCACATTATTGATTGTGTCAATGACAATGTCGGTTTCCTGACTGCTTGCACCTGAGACAAAAACAAGCCCCTCAGGTGGACTTGAATAGCTGCCTTATTGTATAGGCCTCTCTCTCCTTAATGATTGTACCATTCAAACCCTATGTTATTGTCTACTGTATATTGCCTACTGCTTTTGTCTGTACTGTTCTAACCCCAGTAATGCTCAGGATTTTCATAACTTTATGCAGTAAGCCTATACTGCTGGACTCCCCGGAGAGATGGAAAACATGCAAATGAGTAGAATTCTTTGCACTTGAGCATCTTTCAAATACTGCCTCTACCAACTGTAGTGTTCTAACCTCTTCAGATTTTTCTCTCCTCCTGAAAGTCTGGTCACTCAGAGTTCATCTTGTCCTTTTTCATGTGAAAAAAGATAAAAAAGTCATAAAAAACACAAGTATATTTCATTTATTTTACTGCCTCTACTTATTGTCAGTATAGATCTTGATTACTGTTTAAAAATAGTTGTTTTCTCAGCTCCTCACAGTTTGGGATAACCATGTAGGAACAGAGTTAGTTTTAAGTTACTTTGGGGTTCTCTGACTAAAGAACCTTTATTTTTGTGTATATTAACTGTCTTTTCAAACTGTAATTGTAACTGATTTTTCTCGGTTACAGAACCGCTGAACCAGTTCATTTTCACATCTTCTGGTTCAGTTCCTCTGGTTCCTATCTGTTCTGGAACCGGCTACAAAAAAAAAAGTATTTGATAAAATAACCGCAGCAGTCTTTCTTATTTAGTGGTTGGTGTTTTTTCTGCTTTGGCTTCACCATGGCAGAGAAACCTAAAAAGAGAACCAGACAGCCCTGTTTTAAATATTGTCCAAAGTGTGGAGATGTGTTTGCTAGGGAAGACAAGCACACCTTATGTGTAGCTTGTCTGGGTTTTGAACATCTTGACCAGGAATGTGACATCTATAAAACTTTTCTGGATAAAACCGTAGAAAAAAGCCTTGAAAGGCTTAATAAAAAGTTTCCCAGGGGTCCCTCCAGCTCTGATCAGCTGACACCCCAGTCTGTTGTGGCTGAACTTGTTGTGGTGTACTTACCCCAGCCCCTGATATGGGTGAAAAAGGGGCAAAGAACCAGCTGACTCCCCAGTTCCCTCAAAAAATGTTAAGAAGCTTAAGCATGCAGAACCCTCACCTGCTAAACCAGGGACTTCTGCACAGGTGCCTGCAATGCCTTCAGCTCAGGGATAGCCCAGGCATTCAAGATTATTCAAGCCCTGCAAAACATCATCCCTCAGCCTCCTGCCCCTTCTCAGGATCCCCAGACCAGCAGTGCTGTGTTGCCCTCTTTACCAGAGCAACAATATTTTGAGGTGGATGATGAGCCATAAGAGGAGGACGAACCTATCCCCCCTAAGAGGTGTCCCCTGAGCAGGACTTTGGTTCACCTCCCAGAGTGTCTGAAGACTTTTCCTCACATTTTTCTTTTGTGAGGAAGATGTTAGATGCTCTGGATATTGCCACAACAGAGCAAGTGGAGGATGAGGAGGAGGAGATTGGATATTTGAATATGATGGGTTAACACCCACAAAGGCCTTCCTCCTGCCAGTCTACACATTTTTTAAGAAGGATGCCTTAAAGCTTCTGCAGACCCCTAACTCAATTCCTCCCATTGACAGGAGGAAAGACAAGAAATACCAGCTGGATAGGGAGGGAGCTGATTTCCTCTTCTCCCATCCAGACCATCAAGGGGTAATACAACAGGCAGCCTGTGATAAGGCTAAAGTCCCTCTGTCCTCACACCCTCCAGACAAGGACTCCAAAAAACTGTATAGTATGGCCAAGAAAGGCAATTTGTCAGCCTCCTTTGCCATGAGACAGGCTACTTTCCAGGTTTATGCTGCCCAGTATCAAAATTCCCTGTGGCAGTTGGTACTGGCAATGTCTATGAAAGCCCTCTCACCCTTATCAGATGACCTGGCTGAAACTCCCAGGTTTGGGCTAGAGATGACTAAGTACCAATTCCAAATGGCTGCTGATTCTAATGACACTGTAGCCAGATGGCTGGCTAACACAGTGGCACAGAGGAGGTTTGCTTGGCTTAGGGCCATAAACCTCACTCAGGATATTCAATTCAAGGCCTTGGATTTTCCATTGGAAGGAAATTCTCTTTTTGAGGAATCCACTGTTGCTTGTATTAAGAAGGTGGATGAATATAAGGCTACTTATAGAAGCAACTCTGCCAAGGAGAGAGCTTCTTCATCCAGCAGGCCCTATGGAAGGGGGGGGGCAGAGGCAGAGGTCAGTCCTTCATGACCAGGCCTTTTTTCCAGCCAGTACCTGTGCCCCAATACCAACAGTTTCCTCAAGAGGGACATTCCAGGGGTAGGGGTAGAAGGGGCTCTAGGTGAGGGTCTCAGGCACAACCTCAGCCCCAGCCTAAGCAAACCCCCTGAGAAACAGGCTGCCTCCTCCTTCCCTGTCGGACTGTCCCACTTCCTCCATGTTTGACTAACCGTCATCACAGACAAGTGGGTGTTGGAGGTAGTGGGCAAGGGTCTGTCTCTGGATTTCAAATTTCTTCCTCCACAAATGTCCAGGGTTTTCCTCTCTCCTTCCCTAGCAGAAACTTCACTGTTAGAGGTAGACGTTCAAAAGCTGTTACAGCTCAGAGCAGTGGAACCAGTTCCTACCAGCCTGAGAGGAAGAGGTTTTACTCCAGGTATTTCCTAACAACAAAGAAAGGTGAGGAGTGGCAGCTAATATTGGATCTCAGAGCTTTAAATAAGGACTTGAAAAAACAAAGTTCAAAATGGTAACTTTGGTTCAGATTTTGCCAACAATCCAAAGAGGGGACTTTCTGGCATCACTGGATTTGAAAGACACCTATTTCCACAACCCCATAAAGGAATCTTTCAGAAAATATCTCAGATTCAGGCTTTCATCAGGTCATTACCAGTTTTCAACCCTACCCTTCTGCCTTTCCTCAGCACCAAGGGTTTTTACAAAATGCCTAGCAGCTGTGGTTGCATTTCTTTGAAGACAGGGGAGTGATTGTTTTTCCTTACCTAGAGGACTAGCTGGTGGTGGGCAAATCACCAGTCTAAGTCAGAACTTCTCTAAAGCTCACCCAAGATCTCTTGGAATCCCTGAGTTTCATAATAAACCAGAAAAAATATGTCCTAACCCCTACACAGATTTTACAGTTCATAGGGGCAGAGGTCAATACTCTTCAGGGCAGAGCCTTCTTGTCCCTGGACAGGGTGCAAAGCTTTCAGTCCATAGGAAATTATTTTACTCTGCTCAAGCCAAAAACTGCCAGGCAGTTCCAGCAGATCCTAGGCCATATGGCTGCATCCACAAGTACAGTGCAGGGTTCCAGGTTCACATGAGAGACATCCAGTTTCATCTCAGGAATCACTGGAGTCAGAAGAAATACCCTTTTTCAAAGTGTATTCCAGAAACAAGAGCACTGTTACAGGCCCTTTCATGGTGGAAAAAGGAATCCAACCTAAGACAAGGAATTTATTTTCAGAAAGAGAATCCTTCACTAGTTTTCACAACAAATGCATGCCTTCTGAGCTGGGGTGCCCATCTGGGGGAGCATACAACCCAGGGTATCTGATCAGAAGCAGAGTCCCTTCAGCATATAAACTTGTTGGAACTCAGAGCAGTGTGGCTAGCCCTTAAAGCTTTCTCTCCTTTGTTGACGGGCAAGGTGGTACAGATCAGAACAGACAATACCACCACAATGTGTTACAAACACAGGCAGGGAGGCACCAGATCAGACCTCCTCTGCACAGAAGCCATGAAAATCTGGACTGTGGCATATTTCTTAAAGATATCCTTGCAAGCAATCCATCTGCCAGGAAAGGACAATACCTTGGCAGACACACTGAGTTGAATCAACCAGGCCCATCACGAATGGACACTGAACAAGCAGGTGGTGCCAGTAATTTTCAAGAGGTGGGGCATTCCAGAGGTAGACTTGTTTGCATCCCACCAGAACCACCAGTTGCCTCAGTATTGCTGCAGACTACCAGCCCAGGGCACAATCCCTCTGGATGCTCTCCTGCTAGACTGGTCAGGCAAGTTCCTCTATGCCTTACCACCATTTCCTCTGGTTTTCAGAGTGCTATTGAAGCTCAAATACCACTCAGCTTCTCTAATTTTGATAGCTCCAGATTGGCCCAGGCACCCATGGTACTCTCTTCTGCTCTCCATGTCTGTGAACAAACCAATAAACTTGCCTCTCAGGCACAATCTCCTGGCATCCAATCAGGGAGCATTGTTGTATCCAAATCCCTCCTCTTCAAGGCATTGCTCTTGAGGAGTTAGAGTATGCAGACTTAAACCTTTCTGAAGCTGTATTAACTATCTTAAACAGTTATAGAAAACCCTGCACTAAGAAAATCTATTTTTTTAAATGGAAGAGATTTTTTTTTTGGTGCTCTGGTAGGGATTTCATCCCAAATAATGCAGAAGTGTCAGTTGTATTAGATTATCTCACTCATTTACATTCACATGGCTTGCAGCCCAGTTCTTTAAAGGTTCATCTTGCAGCAGTATCTTCCTACCTCTCTGCTAGGGCAAATGTGTCAGTAGTATCAGATCCCATTTTCAAAAGGTTCTTTAAAGGTCTGATGCATTTGCAACCCCCTCACAGGGCGCCAGTGCCTACCTGGGATCTTAATGTATGTAAAGCTAAGCTAATGGGAGCTCTTTTTGAGCCCATGGCTACAGCCCATCTGAAGTATGTTACTTGGAAAACAATTTTTCTAGTAGCAATTACCTCTGCAAGATGAATCAGTGAGCTGCAGGCTCTCTGTGTTGGCCAGTACTACATCTAATTCCATAGGGATAAGGTTGTCATCAGAATAAATTGACAATTTCTTCCCAACGTGGTTTCAGACTTCCATCTGATCCAATCAATCACTCTGCCTGTCTTTTTCACAGACCATACTAGCTCTGGTTAAAGAAGACTTCATAGTATGGATGTGAAAAGAGTTCTCAGCTATTACATGACAGTTACTAAAAGCCATAGGCAAGATAAAAAAAACAACTTTTCGTTACATATGGGGATGTAGGAAAGGGCAAAGCAGCCTCAAAAAGATCCATTTCAAGATGGATTTTCCAGTGTATTCAATTCTGCTACACTAAAGCAAGTAGGGAGCCCCCAGCTCGGCTGAGGGCACACTCTACATGAGGAACAGCTGCTACCCTTGCAGCTGCCAGGGAGGTTCACTTAGTAGATATTTGCAAAGCAGCTACCTGAAAAGCAGTACACACCTTTACAAAGCATTACAGCCTGGATATTTTGTCCAGAAGTGATGCCAGGTTTGGCACAACAATCCTGCAAAGTCTGTTTCCAAAGTAAGTTCTGTGCCCACCTCCAGTGGTACTGCTTGGTAGTCTGCATAAAGTTATGAATATCCTGAGCATTACTGGGGTTAGAAGGAAAAATTACTTACCATAATAATCTTCTTTCTTCCCAGTGATGCTCAGATATTCATAACTTTCCTCCCTTCCTCCCCATCCAGAACTTCAGCCTCTGTACTCCGCATGCTGGTGCCACCTAGCCATATCCTGTTGTGGTTCATTTTTCTCTATGCTTAGTTAATTTTAAACAGAGCTTTCTGTTTTCTCTTTACAGTTTCTCTGATGCTGTTTGGTGAACACCATTGTTAGTTTTATTATTGTTCCTCCATTGGAGGTTTTTGGCTAATTCTATACTTATTAGGGGTAACCTCAAATTTATGACTATTAGGATTTGTTCCTAATGCCTGACTTCCAGGCTTCTTACAAATCTGAAGCAGTTAGAATCATGTGCAAAGAGTTCTACTCATTTGCATGTGTTCCATCTCTCCGGGCAGCCAACCCTCCAGGCTTACTGCATAAAGTTATGAATATCTGAGCATCACTGGGAAGAAAGAAGATTACTATGGTAAGTAATTTTTTCTTCTTTGACATGGAGCCTTTGTAAATAACTCTATGACTCAAAGGTTGTAAATCCGATATCTCCAATAAATAAATAAATAAATTGTTAATATCCAGTTGGTGCAGGGATTTTTTAAGAGAAAACAACAGTGCCAAAAGGGACACAACAATCACTGAAAATTGTTAATGCACGGTAAAGACATGGATTTTTTAAGAAGAAAAAAAACAACAGTACCAAAAGGGATACAGCAATCACTTACTATTATTAATGGATAGTCAGGACTGGGATTTTTTAAAGAAGAGAACTGTGCAAAAAGTGATACAGTAGTCCCTTTATATTGTGTTACATACTCACTGCACATATTTTGGTAAATATATAAAGATTAAGGTTTACAGAGTATGTATAACAAAAACAAAATTCAATAGAAATAATTTATTAACCCCAAAAAAGCTGCAAATCCCTCTGCACGGCCTTCTAAATTGTTCCAACCCTCACCCACACAAGCCACCCAACCACTACTTCTCTGTTTAAAGAAAAACAACTACTTTAAGTAAAGAATTGACAAGAAAATCACTACAAAACAAGTACTGTGTGTGCACAAGACACTCACACACACACAGTTAGGAAGCAATTTGAACAACAAACTGCACAGTTCTGTAAGTTTTATTTAGGTTTTGAATCTCAGTCTCAGTTAAAAGCCCATGCTCTGCTCTCTGAGTCTGTCTCAAACACATTGAACTGAGAGAACAACCCAACCAGCTTCACATTGGCTGTTCAGCAGTATGTGACCTCCTATTCTATGGTGCATTGCAAATGTCGCCTGGTAGGCTGAACTTCACAGTCGAAGTTTCCGCTTAGTGGATCTGAGACACTTCTGTTATAAACTCCCATATCCATCAAAGTTTTAAAGTCGACATTTTAAGAATCTGCCACTGGTCTGTGAAGTTCGACTTTGCCATGCAAAAAATTTTGTGGAATCCTGGTAATATGCAAATTATTCCATGGAACTAATTTTATCAATTTCTCACATCTCTAATTCTAGGCCAGATGTCTGCGATAACCAGGCAACCCCAGAGCATGTGTAGGAGGCTTGCATGCATTTCTTGGCATCTCATACTCTAGCCTTCTGACAGGTATCCCATTTCTTTTAATCTTTGGTGAGAAATAGTAGTCATGCAGAATTGTGACTGGTATTGTCCTACTTTGGACCCTTGCTGCATCTGAGTGCATTCTTTCAAACACTTTGCCCATTCTTTCAAGGATATGGATCCCCACAATGTCTTCCCCCATTTCTTCTTCAAAGCTTGTGAGGCAGAGACCATATTGTCATTGCCCAGTAACATTTTCTATATTAGATTAGCTCCCTTCCTCATAGTTGCTATTTACAGGTTAGATTTCATTCCTCTCTGCCAGGAAGTATTAGGTCTACATTGATGTAAGAAGTTTGTATGTCATTTCTAAACTGAAATCTATGAAAGTGGAATAGTGACTTGAGTTCCTCAAAAGAAAGTAACCTCCTACTTATTGGGTTTAGAAGATCACTGACATTGGTACACCTGTGCTAACTTCTGAGAGTCTAGCTGCCATCTTGCTCACATTACCGACTGACTTTGTAGGGTCCAGCTGTGCCACCTTTGCCTGCTTTACTGACCTGCTTCACCTTCGGGCCAAGGGTATGCTATTTCTACTCCCACCTCATCAGCTCAGAGCCTACAGGTTCGTTTATCCTACTATATGCCTACCTGCTGCTGTGGCAGCCAGCCAAGGAGCTCCTCACTATGGATTCACAATTTGATATTTCAATATTCATCATCTATTCTTTGGACGCTTTGCCCTGCTTCCCTGTTACTACATCTACAATATGCAGCATGCGTCCTATTACAACTTGTGCAGGTTCCCTTTCTTGCCTTCCTTGCTCATATTACCTGCCTCGCCCTCCCAGGACTTTGGGGTCCTCACGACTAACCTGCCATCACATTCTACTGTGATCCTCCTGAACTGGCATCAATCTACCTCTGTTTATGTATTTACTGCGACCTCTCCATACCAGGACGTGACCCTCTGCATTGCTTGCAGTTCAATGTTTCCATTGCCTTATGTGCTACTGCTCTGCAACCTGCCTTGCCCCGAGGAGCTGGAGGTTAGCCATCGCTTTCGTCAGACCTGTGCCCCTATGGGCCTGGAGGTCCTTTGTTCCTATATTCTACTACATCTTAATCGCCTGCTTCTATGACCTGCTTTCGCCCTTCAGGATGGGAGCTTTACCTACTACTTGCCTGCTTCTACTACCTGCCTTTGCCCATCAGGCTGGGAGGTTTGCCTACTATTAGCCTGCTTCTTTGACTTGTCTTCACCCTTCAGGCTGGGAAGTTTACCTGCTTCTGCTCTACTTCTGCCTCATCCAGCTTGAGGCCTGGAGATTCCCACTTCTACTATATGCTTACCTGCTGCCGTGTCAGCCAGCCGCAAGCTCTTTTATTAAGGATTTACATCTGTCCATTTCTTCATTCCTCCTCTATTCTTGGATGCTGTGCCTTGCCACTTCAGCTGTGTGAAATTGCTGCTGCTGCTTCACCCTTCTGGGAGACTTAGTTGCGCCTTTCATGAAGACCTTATCCTGACTGTGCTCTACCACTTTTGGACCCTGGGACACCGCTACTCCAGTTGACTCTGCCTCTTCAGTTATCTCCATCCAAGACTCTTATGCTCGACTATTCAGGTCTCATTACATTTTTGCTGCCTCAAACATTGCATACCTACAGTTTTGAATGCTATTCCTCATCAAGTTGCCATCTCTATGCCACGGTCTCTTCAATGTGATCTGTGTCATCCCTGATCTTATGGATATGTCAGTCCTCAGCACCATTCCATTCTCTATGTATGCCTTACAAATGCATTTCTACTTTGCTCTAAACTGACTCAAGACACATCTCCTGGAGGTTGTATACCATGCACTATTCTTAATGGCTGACCTTCGTAGGTATGGCTGCATTTTCCTGTTACCTGGAGCTAGTCGCCTCTCTCCTTACCTCGCCAGCTGATAGAAAAGCTGTGCTTCTCATAGAAGGACTAACTGCCATGTTCTATTCTACCAGCAGTCTTCCATGGGTCTGACTGCACTTCCCATACCTGGAATCAGCCGCTTCTCTCACTCCTACCTCACCAGCTGTCGGTTACACTGCGCTTTCTTCAGGGGATGATTGCCACATTCTGTTCCTTCTCATCTGCCTTTGTGGGTGCAATCCCTGCTCCTATTACCTCTCACTTCGGATTAGCAGTCCAACTGACTTGCTTTCTTTTTTGGCTCACCATATTCTACTACTTGGATGCTTCACACCTCGCACCAGTGTCTCCGATTATCCTCTGCAGCTTACCATTATTCCAGCTCAGCTCTATAGCCATTGCCTTCATATCAATTCCTAAGACTATACTTCACTTATCAGAACTGGATTCATCAGTCAGTAGCCTGGATACAAGCCTTCTCTCATTACACGTACTATACAAGTCCTCTATTAGAATTCAGGAAGTCATACTATTTCTAGTCATCTTGCCTTATTTAAATCAAGTTTGGATGCAAATATCTACATCTGGTCTCCTGTATTGAATTCGTCAGTCATCAACTTCATCTCCACCATCATACATTTCCTGGATTATGTCCTCTGTCAATTGAAGTCTGGAAGAGGTTCTTCATATATCCACTCTCCGTCATTTCGATTGTACATGGATTCTCTGACTCAGACTTTATTAGGAGGAAATTACTTCACTGGACTTTTACAATTCTGTTCTTTCTTAAGCTCCATTTATCTGGATTGAATTCTACAAATTAGAATTCAGATTTAGCTGATTAATTTAGTTTAATTAGGATCTCTCTCCTTTAGTGTGCCCAGAAGGACGGGCAGGTCAGTAGCCATGGGTCCTCAGAGGTTTCCCCCCAAGGGGCTTTTTCCTCTCCTGAGTGCTACTGGTCACACTCTCTGGAGTTGGAGGAGGTGATCGTCTGTTCCTATCATTAGGTGTTGTCATGCACAACTTCTTCAGCATTCAGTTAAAGAACAATCATTGCTATATATTATTCTTTTGGGGCTTTCATAATTCTAAACCAAGCTTCCTTCCTACAGGTGGGATAC
Source organism: Neoceratodus forsteri (assembly GCA_016271365.2). Taxonomy (NCBI): domain Eukaryota; kingdom Metazoa; phylum Chordata; order Ceratodontiformes; family Ceratodontidae; genus Neoceratodus; species Neoceratodus forsteri. The sequence goes on from JADMNL010000026.1 coordinate 267,554,716, forward strand.
AGAGAAAGGCCAAAACCATCAAATATTATCAAACAACTCAATTCAAGCATCCAAGTACTTAAGCACAAACATTCTATACTACGACCTAATAAAAAGTGTCCTCTTAATGCTGGTCTCTGTATCCAACAACCATCTACATCATTCCACTATATATGTTACATAAGTACTGAGCTATGAACCACACATAATTGCAGTGAGTAGCCTGGGATTATATGGGGAAGAGCTCCTCCCCCACAGACTATTTAGCTGAAGCAGCTGACTTCCGCTCTGCTTAGAGCAAGTCGCACTCACCCACCATCCTCCCCACACCTCCTCCTTCTGCAGCACTCTTATCCCATTGGGGGGCTTTCATAATTCTAAACCAAGCTTCCTTCCTACAGGTGGGATACAGAGAAAGGCCAAAACCATCAAATATTATCAAACAACTCAATTCAAGCATCCACGTACTTAAGCACAAACATTCTATACTATGACCTAATAAACAGTATACTCTTAATGCTGGCCTCTGTATCCAACAACCATCTACATCATTCCACTATATATGTTACATAAGCACTGAGCTTACAGACCTATATCCCTTCTAAACCAAGATATTAAAATTCTTTTGAAGATATTAGCCAGTAGGTTAACTGTAGTTCTCCCTGAGCTAATAGGCATGACCCAGGTAGGATTCATGAAAGGGCGCTAATCTTCAGACCACTTGTGCACCCTTTCTCATGTCTTCTCAGCTACCGGGGATGCTGAGTTTCCCGCAGGATTGGTTTCCCTGGATGCCAAGAAGGCATTTGATCGTATGAACTGGAATTTTTTGTTTCGAATTCTGAAGCTTTCCATCCCCCGTATTTATATCCTGGATTGCTACATTATATAAACCCCCTACAGCAAGGATCTCTGGGAATGAGGCCTTTTCCAAACCTTTTTCACTCCATTCAGGGACCAGACAGAGTTGCCCCTTATCTCCTCTGTTATTTAATTTGTACCTTGAACCTCTCATCCAAAATATTCTCAATAATGCCTCAATACAAGGTATATGGGTTGGGGGCCATGAAATCAAGGTCATTGCACATGCAGATGATTTGCTGATACACTTATCCCATCCGGTATCCTCTGTTCCAGCTTTTCTGGGTGAAATAGTAAAATTTAGTGCCCTATCCAATTACAAACTGAATGCTAACAAATCCTCATTCTTTCCTTTAAATCATAAGGTATTCAAGAACGATATTAGTCCCTTAGATCTATATTAGGCTCCCAGGTCATTTAAATACTTGGGCATTAAACTAACTCGTAACCCCTTAGCATGATTTAAGGAAAATCTCGAATCCCTCTCTCAGCTTATAACTCAAGACCTCCATAGATGGTCCAAACTTCCCATTTCATTATGGGGCTGGATCAACATAATTAAGATGAACATATTCCCTAGAATTTTTTACCCTTTATCTCTTCTCAATACTTTTATCCCATTACTCTGGTTTAAAAAGTTGCATGGCATATTCACTAGGTTTATCTGGGCCAATAAGTATCCTCGATTGACCTATTATAAACTGGCAGCTCCAAAAGTTGAGGGGGGTTTGCTGATTCCCCATCTGGCTATATATTATTGAGCCAGCCATTTATCAAAATGTTTGAGATGGGTATCTCCCAGCCCAGAAAAAGAACAGCTGGTTTGGCTTAGGATTGAATTGGATTTATTTAGGTCTAAGAACCTGGATCCCCTAACCTTATTCTATCTTAAAATGTCTCAGGTGCGTATGGCTGAGGAATGCCCTATAGTATTTACCTCATTAAAGGTATATGCACAATTAAGTTCCTTTTTGCAATATTTCCCTCAATTAGATTTAGCCCAGTCTATCTGGAATTCTCCATCTTTCACCATTAACAAAAAGCAGATTCCCCGTAAATGGTTGTCCTAACTGGGGATGGGAAAGTGCTCTCCTTTGTGGATGAAGAGAGGCAATGGTTGTCAGTAGGAGATATTACTAGGAAATTCAATATTCCGGCTCCCTCTCACTTTAAAGTTGCACAGTTAAGGCATCTACATACAATAGTTCTTGGCAATACCCCTCCTTCCCAGATTGTCACGGCCCTGATACCTGAAGTTTCTTCACTACTTGGATCTTCGGGTATCATATCTAAATTATACCAGGTGTTGTTCCATAAAAGATATGTGGACTCTTTTGGACCCAAGAGATTCTGGAACTCCAGTCTTCCTCAGTATCATCTGGATTGGCAGTCCCTGTGGAGATCCTGCCATAAATATGTTTCTCAAGATAGATTGCGCCTCATGCAATATCACATTTTACATAACATGTATTACACCCCGGTAAAATTAAATAAATGGGGTCTCTTGAACTCCAATTTATGTACTAAGTGTTCTCGGGAAGAAGGAACACTTCTTCACTTGTTCTGGTCCTGTCCCAAAATTTCTCTTCTATGGGATTTGATCAAGATTTCCCTGGATCCTTTACTGGGCCTTCAGGAGTATTTAACACCTGATATTTGCCTTTTAGGGGACTTGTCTTCTATTAGAGTTAAAGTAAGAAGGTTTCATATATCTATGACTGCCTTATCTGTCAAGAAGCTTATTCTACGTCACTGGAAAGACAAGTCCACCCCAACTTTTCAAGAATGGGTGAATGAAATTCTTGCCAATCTACGTACAGAAAAAGTGATTGCCAATCTCCACAACAGATTGGCAGTATATACAAAAATATGGGATCCCCTTCACTCTCTAATTCTAGTTGCACACTCTTAGTTATGTCACAGTTCAAATTGCCCTGTAGGTTTTCAGGTAATGAGTTTATTTTTTATGGAATATATGGATTTGTTACTGCTGTATGGGGAGGGACGGGAGGGTTGGGCAGTTATATCTTAATAAGTGGCCGTATTCTCACTTCATTCTCATTGTAACTGCCTTTTATTGTGGAAAATGTACTAATAAAGTTTGAATTATAAAAAAAACATAAGCACTGAGCTATGAGCCACACATAATGCATATTTATCTCTCGAGAAGCAAATTTTGTCACTTTCATACTTAATGCTGATTATCTACTTACTACTTGCCAGCAGATACAGGCCACATGATCTATCAAGTCTGCTCAAGTGTGCAGCTAACACCCCACTTTGCAGTTGCCCCTCCCCCTCACAATCCCACACAGATGAATGCCAAGTAAGACTGAACCAGATTAAGCTCTGTGTGGTATTTCCACTGAATTGGGAAAATTTGGCCAGGACACCAGGGACATTTCACTTCTCTTTTCGATAAGTGCCATGGGATCTTTAACATCCACCCAAACTACTACCAGTCCAGACAGATGGGATCTTGGTTTAACATCTCATCCAAAAGACGGCAACCCAGAAGTGTAGCACCACCCCCCCCAAGCAGCACTACAGGGTCACTACTGGGATATTAACCCAAGTGCCAGATGTGGGAACTGAACCTACAGCTCTCTGATTTTCTAGCCTCAGAGGCGAGTGTGCTACCTGCTCAGCCACAGACACTAATGACAGCTGATTCTGAATAGGGTGTCTGATTTCCTGTCTAGGTTCTCTTCATATTCCTGTTCCAAAAAGTGTGAAGTATTTTCTTTTGTTGATAGATCTTTTTGTGACTTTCACATTTTTAGCTGCTGAGATGCTGATAATTCAAACCCTATAAGGTATTAAAGGAATACCATAGGCATGCGTATGAAATGTAACTATTATCATGAGACTTGAAGTAAATATCTATTTCCTTCCCCAGCCATTTCTTTCTCTTGTAGCAGTGATACATTTAGTCTCCTCCTGAAATGTTATTTCTCTTGTTATCCATTGACAATGTGATTTTTACCATTGTGTAGTCAGATACTTTAATATCTTTCACCTCTGCCCATTCAATGTCATTGGCATGGCCCTTGTAGACTAGGATATAATCTATCCTGCTATAGGAATTGTGCCTAGCAGAATAGGTATAATCCCTTTCATGTGGGTGCATATGTTTCAAGGTATTTTTAGGTTAAAATATTCTAGTAGTTTATTAAAGGATCTAAGATTTATTTTTGTCAAGAGGGGCAGAGTTTTTGCTCCTGTCCAAAAGTGGGTCTAGTACTTTGCTCAGATCTCTCCCTGTATGATATAATGATCTTTAACAGTTCCCAACTGCACTACAGTTTGATCAATAAAGTCTGCCTGGTTTGAGTTTGGGGCATATAAATTGCAAATTACAATATTTCTTCCATTTCAGGGTCCCCTGAAAACCTGTAATCTGCCATCCTAGTCAGAAAAGTTTCTGATTTCACAAATGTTATAGCCTTCCCAATAAGAAAGGCAGTCCCTCTCTTTTTAGTATTAAATATACTGGGCTTGAGTCAGAACGCTCAGCTGTTGGTGTAAGGTGCTTGTGTAAAACAGAACTGAGGTAAGTGGCACCTTGCGCCACAACTTGTTGACTTCCTGATTTAGGAATGCCCCCTCCACCAGACTGGGGAACTGGTGTGCCAGACTGGCTTGCACCAGGTCTACAATAAGCATATTGGTGCACCAAGGTACTAGTGAGGCTTGCAGTAGACGCAAGTTGCCATATCCCCAGCAAGGGGATTCAGAAATCCCTCCCAGATGGTGCACAGTTGGGGACAATAAGACCAGCTAGATGCTGGCCTAATGCTCCTTGTGCCACCCCCTGTAGCCCTTCATGGGATTAGGGGAACATGTGCCATCACCTGCCTGTGATCTCTGGCACTGTATTTGTCTAGTACACCACTCTGTATACAAAAACCACATAATGACATAGATAGGGTGCCATTTGTGATGCAATGCCCAGGGTGGCCTCCTCATAGTGCCCAACTTGCAGGCATTGCCCTAACCCACTGGCAGCACAGTGGTCCCTCTGATGCCCCATCAGTATGCTGGTTCCTCCAGTCATGCATCAGTGTGCCACCAGCCCTCCCCATGCTATGTCCTTTCCCCCATGATCTCAGCAGTTTCCTGGTAGGTCACATGCTGCCTGACCACCTCACACCACTACTTGGATGCCACCAAGTGGTAGCCAGATGACAGAGCAATGGATGCTTCTTCTGTGGGATGGCCACCTTCAGACACTAATATATGTGTGCATAGAACATAGAGAATACTGAGTGGGCAACTATGTACAGCTGATTTGTGCTGTTACAGAGTGGTTCTGATAACATCAGACCTCAAGAGAGAGGACTAAGAGTTCCAGTGTAATCAGAATCCTCAGGTGGTAGAAAAGGCTGGTTGTGCATGTGGTTACACAGCCAGTATTTTTTATAGTGTATCATTTTTTGTGTTTTTTTTTTAATTAAGGGACCCTCGAGTGAGAAGGGAGAATGAACGTGGATCCACCTGAAGGCTGACCCTAAAATGACCATTTAACTGTCATGATTTAAAACCCAAGTAAAAAAAAAAAATTAAAACATTAACGTAGGACTGTGTTGTTTTTTATTCTCTGTGGCTAGTTTGTACCCAGTCTACCCCTTCTGTACATGCTGCTCAGTAGCTTCACTTAAAAAACAACACTGTGCCCACTGTGGTTCTCAGCAGGTGGCCCACAGATTTCCCATCAGCTGATCTGTTGTTATACCACAGAAGGGTACAACTACATTCCATGACCATTGAGCTGTGGTACAACATTTCAGCAAAGATGAAAGTCCACGCTGGACAATGGTCCACTATATGTTGCACATCAGTAGCCTTAGAGAACAAACTGAAGAAAAATCCCTCACCAGCAGGTTCTGTGCTCAAGACTCTGGCTCCAGAGCTATCTGGTCGTGCTCCAGAATGACTTGGTCAGCCCTGATGGCCAAGGCACAAGGTAAGCCTTGGGAGAGTTTGCTGGAGGAGACGTGAGTCCTAGAGATGCTGGATGATGTGGCTGGAAGGACCAGATGGAGCCAGTTGGGTAGAGTAGAATAAACACTTTTTTATATTCTGTTGGAAACTGTGTAAGGCCCACAAAGCACAAGGCCAGCTTTCTCAGGCGATTCATGGAAGCAATAGGGAGTATAAGAGATTTGCCCTGGGTCACACAGTATGCAAGTGGAGGTTGTAGGAATCAAACTCAGGTCTGCTGGATATACAAAGCTCATTCACAGCTCATTACACTAAGCTCTACGCTATACTACCATCCCCAACCATGAATTAAAAAACAGAAATTATGCCACCATAGAACACTTTTTAAAACTATTTTAACTGTTCAGGTTTTTGGTTCTCCTGTAGCCTATTTAATGTTAATCTACAATATTTTCAAGTGCTTTATCCACATTTAGTGTAACCACTAACAACAATAGTTTTGTTCACTCCCCCTTCCCTTCCTCGTTTTTAAGCTTTACCTGTGAAAGCTTTAGCAGATAATTTAGGGTTCTGTCCTGTGAGTTAGCAGACCAAAGACTTTGCCTCTCTTTCTCTCTTCCAGATTACCGTGTGATTTCAAGTGAAACAGGTGCTCCTGTCAATATTATACTGTACCTGTCATAAAAGCTTCACCCTACGAAATTAATCATTAACACAGCGGAACGTGAAGATTGATGTACAGCTCAAGACATAAAACCTTATCAGAGCCAGTGTACTTTGATACTTGATGTGCGGCTGAAAATTCATCGTGTTTATTTTCCTATAGTTCCACACCCAATACAGGCTTGGACCACTTTATACAACTCACAACAGGACCTAAGCAACATATATACTATAGAGCCCCGGCCTTGTTCAACTCCCTCCCACAATCATTGACCTTCCTAAAATCAGTCCCTTCAAAACTGCCGTAAGAAACCACATATTTGCTCTCGCTGCTGCAGTTGTGCTTAGCCAGCTGGTCCCCTTACCTGCTGGCTCTACTGCCCTCAGCCTATCTGCTTAGTTTGCTGTTTATGACAATAATGTCCCGTAAGGCAGCTACCATACCACTACTACCCATTGCTTGCCTCCACTAAGCAATTGTGTAAATAAATGTGCATTTTCAATTGAAACTTGCATCTCAGTAACCATGTATAATCTATAAAACCTGTGTATCCTGTGTATGAATCCACTGATTACATAACCACTTATGTAATCTATGTTAATGTCTTACTCGTGACGAGAAGCCTTTGGAAATGAGCCTATGACTCAAAGGATTGTAATTCCAATATTTTTAATAAATAAATATCCAAAGAAAATAACAATAAATAGATAAAAGGGGATACAATAGTGGAGCCACACCACTCTTACATTGCTGTATTCTGGGTGTGGCAAAACTTTACAAGTGGGCTGAGGTATTTCATTTTTAAGGTGACATTCTGAGCATAAGCACTGCAATGCCATCATGTTTTGTTGTGCACATGGGCAGTACTGCAGTTTGATTGGGAAGGGATATTCTCTCACCAAAGGAACACTGTCAACCATTTTGGTCTGATATTGTTTTCAGTTTAAGAAACACATTTTATGCTTGCTCAGTCTGAGCAAGCATATAGGGTTGCCACCTGTCAGGTTTTTTACCTGGTGTCAGGTTTTCAGGGTACCTATCAGGTAAACAACTTTTGCTCTGTGCTGGTCAGATTTTTGAGCCATTTTGAGTGCTCACATACTTTTGAAACAAATATTGTCATATCATTTGTTTCAGCTACATGTCCAGGTTACCAACAAATTCTGTTGTCAGTATAGCCCTTTGTTTGTGAAAGCAGTCAGCATGGGAGGTGTAAAGAATGATGTTTTACACCATTATTACATACTTAACTTAATCGTTTTTTTTACTGGATCTTAAAGTGGCATAGCAGCACAGCTGCCAAGTTCCATGTGATGGTACCGATTGAAAAACAATGATCCCTATCATTGCAAATGTATATCGCTGAAAAGTAGGGGTCAACTGTAACTTTTTTTGCACTAGCCATCCAGGCTAGTGACCCAGAGATTGCACTAGCCTGCAAAAGTTTGCAGTAGCCTGCAGTCGTATGGTTAATAGTGATTTACTAAACAAAAGGAAAATAAAATTGAGTTTGTCCTGCCAAGAGTCTGGACACCTACCAACTGATTTTGCACTGTGTTTTTAACTGCAAACCTCACATACACTATCTCAGCTTCTGTTACTGAAGAGACAGTGGTTCTGTCATTGATGACAGAAATGAACTTTGTTCCCATAATCTTTTTCTCATAGCGCCATGTGTTCAACCTATGCTACAAGTGGATAAAGTTGCTGAACTGATATCTAGCCCTTTCATATCATCAAGGCTGCATATCCACACAAAGTCTGTGACAACCGTCCTTTCTTAGCAATTGCATGCCATGTGCAAAACAGTTTATCCAGATGGTTAAGTGTTGCTTCATTCCTGTTCTTCCTCATTCTCTCCACATTACTTGTCCCAGGAACAGCAATGCTAGCATACTTTGCCCTAACCTGAGCTTCACTGATATTACGGGATGAGACAGAGCCAAGCCGGAAGTTGTCTGTACCGAAACGAAAATTATTGTTATTGCCCACCTTACCCAACTGTATTTCATGTTTCATACACAAATGGTAGAACATCAGATCTTTTGCACCATCATACCCCAACCAGTCATATTTTTCTAGCCAACATTACTGGAACCAATGGCTTCTCTATGTCTTTTCATACTCATAATTTTTTATTTGCTTATCTTCATTAGCATGCTTTCTATTAATGTCAGCTGGGTTACTGACTTCTTTAATACATTTCCACATTTTTAGATTTGTAGTTAATAAAGTTGTGTCATGAAAAGTGTGTATGTCTTTTTCTTCCCTTCTTCCATTCTGGCCACAGATCTCAGAAATGCTTGATTGTCCCAGTTCTATTAAAAAATAGTCATCTTTTGAGGAGTAAATTTTGTCACTTTCATACTTCAGGCTGCCGATTTTGAATATAGTGTCTGATCTCCTGCCTAGGTTCTCTTTATAGTCACGTTCCAAAAAGTGTGAAGTATTTTCTTTTGTTGCTAGATCTTTTCCTGATTTTTACTTTTTAGCTGCTGAGAAGCTCATAATTCAAACCCTAAAAAAGGCCTTAATGGCATACCATAGGCATGCGAACATATGAAATTTGCCAGCAGATAAAGGCCCAGAGGTCTATCAAGTCTGCTCGAATGTGTAGCTATTAACTATTTTGATGACCAGGTAGGCCCACTGAACCCCGGAGCTATCTAGCACCCCTAATTCTGCAGCTGCCCCTCCCTTCCACCCTTCCCCTCCATTGACCCTCTCACTTACCCTGTCCCAGCCCCTTTTGAAGCAGTCCACTGTTCTACTGGATACCACTTCTGCTGGTAACACATTCCACCCAGCTACCAACCTCTCTGTAAAAAAGTGTCTCCTTATCTCCCTCCTGAACCTTCCTCCCTCCAGTCTCATATCATGGCTCCGGGTGTCCCTCCCCTCCCTTACTTTGAACAGCCCCTCTGTACCTGTCTTGTTTATTCCTTTCATGTACTTAAAGGTTTCAATCGTGTCCCCCCATCCCACCTCTCCTCCAGTGAGTACATGTTCAACTCCCTCAGCCTCCTCTTGCATAAGTCCCCCAGTCCCTTGATCATCTTTGTCACCCTGTGCTGCACTCCCTCCAGTAACTTAATGTCCCTCTTCAGATACGGGTGCCAGTACTGTACAAAGTACTCCAGGTGCAGTCTAACTAATGACCTATACAGTGGCATAATCACCTCCTCCCTTCTAGAGGATATACCCCTTGCAATGCAACCCAGAATTTTGTTGGCCTTTGCAGCTGCCTTCCTACATTATGCTGAGTTGTTCATTGACCCTGTAATGAAACTTCACTATTATCATGAGACTTGAAGTAAATATCTATTTCCTTCCCCAGCCATTTGTTTCTTTTGTAGAAGTGATATATTTAGTCTCCACCTAAAGTGTCTATTTATCTTCTTATTCATTGACAATGTGATTTTTACCATTGCGTGATCAGATACTATCCAATCTTTCACCTCTGCCCATTCTACATCATTGGTATGGCCCTTGGAGACTTGGATATAATCTATTCTGCTATAAGAAGTGTGCCAAGCAGAATAGGAGTAATGCCTTTCTTGTAGGTACATACGTTTCCAGGCATTTGTTAGGTTCAAACCCTCTAGTAGTTTATTAAAGGATCTGAGATTAATTTTTGTCAAGAGGGGCAGAGCTTTTGTGCCTGTCAAAAAGTGGATATAGTACCTTGTTCAAATCTCTCCCTGTATGATATCATGATCTTTAACAGTTCCCAACGGCACTCCCATTTAATTAATAAAGTCTGTCTGGTTTGAGTTTGGGGCACGTAAATTGCAAATTACAATATTTCTTCCATTTCAAGTTCCCCTGAAAACTTGGAATCTGCCTACCTGGTAACAAAAATGATCCAATTTCACAAACTTTATACCCTTCCCAATAAGAATGACAGTCCCTCTCTTTTTAGTGTTAAATACACTGGGCTTGAGTCAGAAAGCTCAGCAGCTGGCACAAGGTGCCTGTGTAAAGCAGAATTAATGTAAGCTGCACCTACCGCCACAACTTGTTGACTTCCTGATTTAGGAAAGTCCTCTGCACCAAACTGGGGACTTGGTGTGCCAGACTGGCTTGCGCCAGATCTGCAATAAGCACATGGGTGCACCAGGGTACTAATGGGGCCTGCTGTAGATGCAAGTTGTCATATCCCCAATGGGCGGGGTTCAGGAAACCTTCCCAAATGACACACGACTGGGGACATTTAGACCAGTTAGATGCTGGTCTAATGCTCCTTGTGCAATCCCCCCCAGAGCCCATCCTAGGAAGGGGGGGACATGTGCCACCACCTGCCTGTGGTCTCTCACACTGTATTTGTCTAGTGCACCACCCTGTACCCAAAAAACACGTAATGACATACATAGGGTGCCTTTTGTGGTGCAGTGCACAAAGTGGCCTCCCCATGGTGCCCAACTTGTGGGCATTGTCCTAACACGCTGGCAGCACAGCAGCCACTCTGATGCACCATCAGGATACTGGTGCCAGCCCTCCTGTCACCTATCAGTGTGCCAACACCCCTCTCCATGCAATGCCCTATCATCCACAACCTCTGTAGCCTCCAGGTGGGTCACTAGTCCTGGATGCAGATGCTGCCCAACCACCTCACACCACTACTTGGCTGTCACCAAGTGGTAGCCAGATGGTAGCACAATAGATGCATCTACTCTGGGATGGCCACCTTCAGACACTGGGAAAAAACAATTTTGGAAACTGTGTAAGGCCCACTAAACACAAGGTCTGCTTTCACAGGTGACCCAGGAGCAATGGGGAGTGTAACTGATTTGCTCTGGGTCACACAGCATGCATGTGAAGGTTGTAGGAATCAAACCCAGGTCTGCTGGATATACAAAGCTCATTCACAGCTCATTATATTAAACTCTAGGCTATACTACCAGCCCCAACCATGAATTAAAAAAAGAGAAATTATGATATCATACAACTTTTTAAACTTTTCTAATTTTTTTTCTGCTGTAACCCATTTAATGTTAATCTACAATATGTTAAAGGACTTTATCCACATTTAGGGAAATCACTAACAATAGTACTTTTCTTTACTCCCCCTTTCATTCTTGCTTTTCAGGCTTTGTCTGTGAATGCTTTAGAAGATAATTCAGGGTTCTGTCCTGTCAGTTAGCAAGGAAATATATTGATGGACCAAAGACTGTGCCTCTCTTTCTCTCTTCCAGATTATCAAGTGATTTCAAATGAAGCAGGTGCTCCAGTCAATATCATACTGTACCTGTCATAAAAGCCTCACCCTGCAGAGTTAATCATTAACATGGCAGAACATGAAGATTCTTGTACAGCTCAAGAAACAGAACCTTATCAGAGCCAGTGTACTTTGATACTTGATGTGCGGCTGAAAATTCATTGTGTTTATTTTCATATAGTTCCACATCCAATACAGACTTTGACGAGTTCACACAATTCACAACAGGACCTAAACAACATATATAAATATCAGAAGAAAATAACAATAAATAGACAAAAGTGGATGCAATAGTAGAACCACACTGCTCGTACTTTGCTGTATTCTGGGTCTGGCAAAACTTTACAAGTGAGCTGAGGTATTTCATTTTTAAGGTGACATTCTGAGCATAAACACTGCAATGACATCACATTTTGTTGTGCACATGAGCAGTACTGCAGTTTTATTGGGAAGGGATATTCTCTCACCAAAGGAACACTGTCAACCATTTTGGACTCATATTGTTTTCAGTTTAAGAAACACATTTCATGCTTGCTCAAAAATTAGGGTTGCCACTTGTCAGGTTTTCTACCTGGTCATCAGGTTTTCACTGTCCCTCCTAGGTAATCCAGTTTTGCTCGGTGCTGGTCTGATTTTGGAGCCATTTGAAGTGCTAACATACTTTTGAAACAAATGTTGTGGTCATATCATTCATTGTTTCAGCTACATGTCTGGGTTACAAACAAGTTCTGTTGTCAATATAGCCCTCTGTTTGTGAAAGCAATCAGCCTGGGCGGTGTGAAGTATGGCAATTAACACAATTATCGCATACCTAACCTAATCTTTTTTACTGGATCTTAGATTGGCATAGCAGCACAGCTTCCCCAACCTTTTGTACCAGTAACAGAGTCAGTTGTCTTCTACTTTCATTACCGGTAAATATTTCCTTCTCTAACAGAATTTAGGCATTTTTAAATGTTTTAAATGACTTTTTTCCTCTAGTAAAAGTATGGTCACTTCTTTGCTGAACAGTAGTCCATTGGTAGAGTGTTTGTCTTTTAACCAGAAGGTGAAGGGTTCAAATCTTGCTTGTCAATTTGACATAGACAGAGTGGAGGCTGTCCAGAGGAGGACAGCCAATATGGTACAGGGCTTGCACCAGAAGAGAAGACATATGAAGAAAGACTAAAGGAGTTTAATATGTATAGCCTTGAGGAAAGGAGGAAGAGAAGGGATATTATAGAAACTTTCAAGTACCTCCAGGGAATCAGCAAAATCCAAGAGAGTAGCATCTTTCAGAAAAAGAGATGTATAAGAACAAGGGGGCACAATTTGAAGATAGAGGGAGGATGGCTCAGAAGTAATGTGAGCAAGTATTTCTTCATGGAGAGGATTGTAGATGCATGGAACAGCCTTTCTGAGGAGGTCGTGGAGTCAAAAACAGTGGCGGAATTCAAGAACGCATGGGACAGACATAAGGCAATTCTAGTGGGGGGGGTAGGAGAAAGTAGGTTGTTAGTTAAATAGGATCTGCAGCTTATCTGTTATGTAGGGAAATGGGCAGGCTAGATGGGTCAAGCGGTCCTTATCTGCCATCAAATTCAATGTTTCTATGTTCTTTGACTTTGAAATAGTACTGTGGACATCATTATGTACCATATATACTGTTGTATGCTCTTTCTTATCTTTCTTATTTTAGTCTTTGGTAACCAGTAAAGGCCCACTAGGCACAAGTGCCTGTTTTCAGGGGAGACCTGGGAGCACTGGGTAATTAACTGACTTGCTCAGAGTCACACAGTATGCAAGTGGAGGTTATGAGAATCAAACCAAGGCCCGACCTGCTGGATGTGCCAAGCTAATTCACAGCTCATTACTCTAACCTCTAGGATACACTGCCAGCCCTATTTACATTATTTCCCTTGTCTCCCCCCCAGATCATATCTGTAAATGTGATTTCTTTTATCTTTGTATGTTTATCTGGTTACCCAGTGTCAATAAATAAATACATACATAAACAAGTATTTGTCAATGCCGAATGTTGTCTCACTGGCATTGGCATTGGTTGTGCTGGAGTTAGAGATGCATAATAGGAATGGCAGTGAAGTATTGAAGTGATGCCAATTCCACTCCCACCCTGTAGAGACTGACAGGCATTGGGGTGTGCCTTTGGGGCATCAGCTATAACGCTTATGCCATTGTACCTAACCCTACCCTGTAGACACTGACAAGTGTTGTGGTGTGCTTTGGGGTCTTTGGGCGTTATACTTACCCCATTCCATAAGGGAATACGCTGAGGTGGGTGCACTATAGGAGAATGGAATGAAAATTGTGGCCTAACAGTGCAAGGTATACCACAATGCCTGTCACTGGCTGCAGGGTGGGGGTGGAGGTGGAATGCTGTGAGCATTACAGCCGATGATCCCAAGTCACACCCCTGATGCCTGTCAGTCTCTACAGGGTGGGGTGTTACAGTTGAAAACCCTAACACAGTTGACGTGTGTTGGCATTTTCCCTCCAAATTTTCAAGATGGGCTGTTTGTGAGCCCACCTCATGAAAAGCAGCACTGTCAGATTGTTAGCTGAAAGGTGGTTTTGCACTGCGGCTATGTCATTTGGCGACACAGGGATGAAAACACATTTTGGGTAGGATGTGGAAAATGACATCTGTACTGTTCATGAGAAGGCATAAAAAAATGGCAACATTGAAAATCTGGAGTGAAAATATGAAAAATTGGTGAAGTCCTGAGCATGCATAGAAACTGCGCAACACATGTCCGTAACCCAATTATTTTTGGGAATTTTTTAGCCACATTTTCAACATAGGCATTTTGGGACCTCCCCTCGTGAACAGTTGTGATGTGATTTTGTTAATTAGTCCCAAAAGTTGATTTCCCACAGCGACAATGCCATTGTGCACCACAGGTGCAGAAACACATTTTGGGCAGCTGTGAAAAATGACAGCTGTACTGTTGATAAGGAGGTGTGAAAAAATGCCAGTGTTGAAAATCTGGCATGAAAATATTGCAAATTTGCGAAGTTACAAGGGTGTGCAACGCACGCTTGTAACACAGTCATTTTATGGATTTTCAGAACCAAATTTTCAACATAGGCATTTTAGAACCTCTGCTCATGAACAGTGGCACCACCATTTTCTCAAACTGTCCCAAAAACTGATTTTGCACAGCGACCGCACTATTCTGCACAGGACATTCGAAAACACATTTCGGCCAGGATATCTAAAACGACAGCTATACTATTTATAAGGAGGTGTGGAAAAATGCCAGTTTTGAAAATCTGGAGTGAAAATATTGCAAATTAACAAAGTTACGAGCGTGCGTGAAAACAGCACAACGTACGCTCATAAAACAGCCATTTTTTTTATTTTATCCACAAAATTTGCAACTTAGGCTTTTTGAGAGACCCCCTCATGAACAGTGGCACTGTTTTTTCATTACTTGGTCCCAAAAGGCGATTCCATGCAGTGACTGATAAATCATCTTTTAGGACTGAATAATGCCATGACAGTGATTGAATTCATGCGGAGGTGTCACAATAACCCCATGTTGAAACTTTGGTGCAAAAATTCAAAACAATGGCCAAGATATGCACCAAATTTGAAAAAACCCTATTGATGCCATTATACAACTTTTCAGCATTTCTACAGTTGGCGGTTGGCTTTGAAGAGTGCAGACGTGTTCCCAGTCCACCGAAGATAGACATGCCAGACTCCAGAGGTAAGTATGGGGTGAGGGGATTGGGCAGAGGGTGGCGTGGGTTGTGGGAGGTGGCAGGGAGACAGTTTTCTTCTTTCACAGGGGTAAAACAAAAAAAAACATTGCGGGATGGTTTTTCTTTTCAGGGGATTTGGCACGCTGGGGTGGGCTCCCAGCATGCCACCTAAGTGTTTTGTGGGGGATGCTGTAGCCGATGGGGGATTGAGCACCCCCATCGGCACACAGCAAAAGTGGGGAGGGGCAAGATCCAAGGGGAATTGGGCACTCCCCCTTGGCACATAACAAATGGAGGGTGCATGATGCAGATGGGGAGTGGGCTACCTCGTCGGCACATACATTGGGGCAGGGTAGGGCATGCCAACAGGGGAATTGGGCACCCTTGAAGTCAGCTTTATGGCAGGCAATGTGCTGCCATGTTTGTTACTTTTTCACCAGGGCAAGCACTTCGGCAGGTGCTGCTGCATATGGTGAGCTTTGCTCACATTGCAGTGGACCTTTCGTTAGATGTCCTTGCCACATTATGTATTCATGGTGTGGCGCCAGCATGCAGGCTTATTGGGGAATGGGGTAGGTACCTACTGATGTGTGCCCTGCATTCGTCCAACAATGACCACACCTTCAAATCTGCTACTACTGCAATATGTTGGCTGTGCATGCACGAGCCAACATAATAAATAACTAGGAAGAACCTACAAAAGTAACTTTAACAGGTACAGCACAGTAGTATCTTAACATTTTTGTTGAACCGCTGCTTTAAGTGCAGTCTTTTAGTGATATATCAAATGGCCTTCTAGGATGAACAATGCATGAAGATGAGTCATAAAAGGGAATGGGGCTAGGACCGGAGCTTAGTCCAGTTTTTGCCATTAGTAAAGGTGGCAACCCAATCATATATACTAACATACTAAAATACAAGCAGAGGAGGCCTAATGGTCTTTCTTGTCTGCTTGATAGTCAGCACCCATACTGGGCACCGTCTTCGCTGTCCCCCAACCCCTTGGGTTTATCTATCTTCAGTTCAAGATGTTCCCCTTGTATTGGACTTTGTCAGCTTCTCCTTCCTGCTATTCCTGTCCCAGCCCCTCTTAAACCCCTCCACACTCTCTCTGCCTCCACCAGTCCCTTGAGCAGTGCACTCCATGGTTCCACTACTCTCTCAGTGAAGTAACACCTCCTTCTATCCCTCCTGAGTCTCGCCCCCTCTAGTTTCCACCTGTGTCCACTAGTTGTCCCCCATTTCCTTTGGAGCACCCTGACTGAGCCTCCCTTATTAATGCCTTTTATGTACTTGAAGACCTCTATCATGTCCCCCCATCCCTCCTCTCCTATATGGTGTACATATTGAACTCCTCAAGCCTCTCCCTGTAGGTCCTTTCCCCCAAGCCCCAGATCATTTTGGTTGCCCTCCTCTGGACCCTCTCCAGGAGTGCAATTTCCCTTTTTAAATGTGGTCTTCAAAACTGCACAAAGTACTCAAGGTACAACCTAACCAAGCAGTTATACAGAGGGAGGATCACGTCCCTCCTTCTGGAGGTAATCCCCCTAGCGATGTATCCCAGCATCCTATTGGCTTTGGCCACTGCCTCCTATAAGTCTCAGAAATGTTCATTCTGGCATCCACCACCCCCAAGGTCCCTCTCACCCTTCGAGACTTGTAGTGTGTCTCTCCCCAGGGTATACACTTGGCTCAAGTTTCTGTCCCCCAGGTACAGATCCCTGCATTTCCCTGCATTGAGCTTCAGTTTCCACTTCCTCAACCAGCTCTCTAGAGCCTCCAGGTCCTCCTGCAGGGCCACTCTCCCCTCCTCTCCATCCACCACCACTCCCAGCTTTGAGTCATCCACAAAGAGACTCATTTCACTCCTGATACCCTTCGTTATGTCAGAGACATAAGCATTAAACAGGAGGGACCCCAGGACCAATCCCTGGGGGATCCCACTAATGATTCTCCTTGGTGATGAGACTAGTCCCCCAACCACCATCCACTGAGTACCCTCTGAGAGCCATTTTCCTATCCATCTGATCATCTGCAACCCCACCCCCATTTCCCCCAGTTTAGCCAGCAGGCCACCGTGAGGAACTGAATCAAATGCCTTGCTGAAGTCTAGAAAGAGGAAGTTCACCGGCTTACCCTGTTCCAGGGCACTCGTCACCCAGTTGTAGAACTCCACAAGGTTTGTCTGACATGATCTTCCCGGGATGAAGCCATGCTGTCTATCATTCAGGTACCACATTTGCTCCAGTATCCCCCCAGCCTTTCCTTGATAATACCCTCCATCACCTTGCCCACACCAATGTCAGGCTAACAGGCCTGTAGTTCCCTGCCTCCTCTCTTGATCCTCCCTTGTGGATAGGCACAATATGGGACACCCTCCAGTCTTGGGGTACCCACTCCATCTTCAGAGAGATGTTGAAAAGCTGTGCTAGGAGTGCCACCAGGACATCTGCCAGTTCCCTCAGCACCCTGGGATGTATTTCATCAGGCCCTGGTGCTTTTTCCATCCTAAGGGACCTGAGGGCTTCCCTCACTCTCTCTACTGAGATTTCAATCTGCAAGTCCTTCCCCTTTGCTCCCTATACTGTCTACCCCCCCACCTGATGGTGTTGGCCCTTCCCTCTCCTGAAAAACATCAGGGCTCCCGATCTCTAAGGGTTCCATCCCCTCCACTAGTTCACCCCCTCTCTCCCCAAAAGACGTAGCCCCACCTATCCTGTCTGGTAAAAACTGAGTCAAATTACTCGTTTAGTACCTCAGCCTGCTTCCCTGCATCCTATGCCCATCCCTCTCCCTCCCCATGTCCTAATCCTGCTGATCTGCCCCCTCAATTTCCTTTTTTCCGCAATGTATCTAAAGTACCCCTTGTTCCCCCCTCCTGATCTCCCTGGCCAAGATCTGTTCCTTCCTCACCTTAGCCGATCTCACCACCCTGGTGATCCTCCTGGCCATCAGTTCATACTCTCCCGATCCCTTTTCCTTCTTGAGTGCTTGAAGCATTTATAGGCCACCTTCTTTTCTCTCACTGCCTCCTAAACCTCCAGGATGACAGGGTTTTCTCTTCTTACCAAATCTGAGCCTCGCTGTTGCACAGAACCTGGTAGCCTCCTGTACCTCCCTCCTAATGATTTCACACCTACTGTCAGCATCCATGTCTGGCCTTATCATGTCCAAATTACCCTTAAGGACCCTTCCCTTCCTCCTGAAATCTATACCCCTAAAGCCAATTGCCACCATCCTTCTGTGGCTCCACCCCCCCGGGCCAGGAAAAAACAGACCATGGCATGATCACTCCCCATCAACGGGTCCCTTACCTCCAGGACCCTAATCTGGTAACTGTCCACCAAACTACATCCAGTATCCTGGACTCCCTAGTTTTTCTCCCACCTGCTGGATGAGGTATGCATCTATCAGCACCAGTAAAATATTTTGGAAAACGTTATAGGCCTCTGTGATAGTGGAGACCAGATAACAATTCTGCCAGATAATGTTGCCTAGATCTGTCAAAAAGGAAGTTGGGCAGAAGTTTTTGAACATCTTTTCAGTTTAAATGAAGAGGAAGACAACTAGGTGGGAACATGCCTAATGCAGACTGTAGCACAGTAGTCACTTAGATCACTATGAAAGACTTCTGTGTGAGACATATTGTGAGGCTTGCTGACAAACATAAGATCTAGAAGTGAGCTATGTTCTTTATGCTTCTTATTAGCACAGGTGACCTTGGACATGGTCTGAGTCAGCCCATGTGTATCACAGAAGTCCTTCAATTTATTGGAGCAGCCATCCAACCAGTTTAGATTAAAGTCACCCATAATTATGCATTCAAGATTTGCATTATCCAGTAGGGAGTGGAGGTGTGAAAGTATATCAAGCCCAGCTGAGGGTGGCCTGTAACAGATGCAAATAAAGAGGGTTAATGCTGGCGAGAGGGATAACTTTATGGCAAGGAATTCAAATTCAGACTGTGAGAACTGATATTTATCCTTAATATATATGGCAACTCCCCCACCCTTCGTATGCCTGTCACACCTATGTAGGTTGTATTCAGATATGTTAAGGGTTTTATCAGGGATATAATTAGAAAGCCATGTCTCCAAGAATATAAATATACCTGGGGATGTATGAATTACCCAAGCTTGGACCAGATAGAATTTTTTGAGAAGAGTGCAGACATTCATGTGAAGAAAGCTTAGAACTTTTAACTGCAAGAGGTCGCGGAGGGGGAGCTTAATGCAAAAGGTGGGCTAGGATTCAGCTCAACATTCCCTGAGCAAAGCAAGAGAATAAGTAGCAATTTCCTAATGAAGTTTA
Source organism: Neoceratodus forsteri (assembly GCA_016271365.2). Taxonomy (NCBI): domain Eukaryota; kingdom Metazoa; phylum Chordata; order Ceratodontiformes; family Ceratodontidae; genus Neoceratodus; species Neoceratodus forsteri. The sequence continues at coordinate 267,574,401 of JADMNL010000026.1, forward strand.
ATGTCATTTCAAACAACATGAAGTCTTGCTGTATTCTGACTTTATGCAGTGATCTCCAACTCTTGAAGTGCTCCGGAGAGTTAAGGGTTAACTTTATACCAAGGCATAGAACGTTGAGCTCAAGCTCGGTTTTCAAACCTCTGTCTGTGGTACTCTGCAGTGCAACTGTCAGATTCTTTACTCTGCCTTACTGTGAAGTCGCTCCAGAGATTTCTTCTGCTCTTCTGTTCCATTAAAGTACAAATCAGCCATTTTTTCCAAACCGCGTTTTTTCTATTCGGTATTCTTACCTCTGTCTCGGTACCAGTAAGTGGTAGTATTGTAGGTAGTGTTTATAATTGTCTATTTTGTTTAAGAAATTGTTTTGTTCGGTTCTTTGCCGGTCGGTCGGGTTCAGAACCGAAACAATTTAAATCTGTGTTGTCTGTAATGTTTCTGTGTGGTTTTCTGGTACTTATTGGCTCCTAAAAAAATCTGATTTCAGGATTGTTTTAACTGATCTGTGACACAGTTGGAACCAATAGGTGTGCAACCGCCTGGCATAACCACTGTGTAAGGTGATTTTTTGGTTTAAAGCATGTCTGAGAAACCCAGAAAGAAAACAGGATCCACTGGGCTTCAGCACTGTACCGAGTATAAGGGGGGCCTTTGCTAAGGCCGACCCTCACCTCGTCTGTGTATATTGTCTGGGGTTTGACCACCTCAAAGAAACTTGCCAAATATGTAAGAACTTTCCCAAATCCACTCTTGACACACACTTGAATAGGCTAAGGGAAAGGGAGGCCGAGAAGTCCGCTGACCTGGATGGCCAGTCCGGTTTGGTTATGGCTGAATCTGAGGAGGTGCCCACTGACCTGGAGGATACCTCCTCGGGCAAACACAGAGCTGATTCTGTGGAATCGGTTCTGACTAAATGAAAAAGAAAATCAGCTGGTTCAGATCTGACTTCCCAAGGTCCGACTGCTGAGGAAATAGCGAAAGCGATTTCTATTGTTCAATCACTTTGCCAGGACCCAACCGAACCGGTGTAGGTTCAACACCAGTTGGTTCAGTTAGAGATTTTGACTTCAGCTGTGGATCCTGAAGCTTATTATGAGGGTGATTGGGAGGAATAGGATGAAGATTATGAAGAGGATGATGGCCTAGATGAGCCAGTAGAGCCTGACATCCCCCCAGGCAGGCCTTCTCAGGTTTCTCCTCCCAGGCTTTCTGAGTCCCCTTCTCATTTCTTGTTTTACAAGAAAGTGGCTGAGACTCTTCAGCTTCCTATGGAAGAGGCTGAACAGGATCAGGAGGAACCTGACTTTCTGGAAATGATGGATGTCCCAGAGTCAAAGATGGTGTTTATTCCCTTACATAAATCCTTGGGAAAACAGACAAAAAATGTTGCAATTTCCTACTTCCATACCTCCTGTGGAAAAAAGAATGGGCAGGAGGTATGTTTTGTCACCTCTTGGGATGGAATTCCTTTATAATCATAGCAGCCATGCTGGGGTAGTACAAGTTGCAGCCTGTGACAAGGCTAATATTCCTCTGGCATCTCACCCTCCAGACAAGGATTCCAGGAAAGTGGATGCCATGGCAAAAAAGCAGTACTTGGCATCCTTTTTGGGACTCAGACAATCTAAGTATATGGCATACACTGCCAGGTACCAAAAATCTATATGGGATACAGTCCTGGAACTGGCTAAGAATGCCCCTCCCCAGCTAGCCAGTGAGCCGGAGCAGGTGGCTGCAAACGGTAAAGAGGCATCTAAAGTGCAATTTCATGCTGCTGTTGACTCTAATGATGTTCATTCCAGGGTCATGGCTACATCTATCTTCATGAGGAGATTTGCTTGGCTTAGGTGTACCAACTTCTCTCAGGATGCTCAGGCTAAGGCCATGGATTTTCCTGTAGTTGGTAATTCTCTGTTTGGGGATCAAACAGAGAATTACATGAAGAAAATGGATGAATACAGGACCACTTATAGGAGTGCTGCAGCTAAAGAGAAGCAGACTACTCCTCAGAGGCAGCTTAGGGGCAGGGTCAGGCCTTATTACAGGCCTTTTTACTAAGCTCAAGCCTCCTCCTCTTCTTTCCAGCAGAGGGGAATCTTTAGGGGAAGAGGTAGACGTGGGGTAACCAGGACCCCAGCAGCTACTCAGTTCAAGCCCCCTGCCAAGCAGACACCCTGAGGTGTCAGTCAGGGTTGCCTCCCCAATCCCAGTAGGGGGCAGGCTGGCTCACTTCTCCCAGGCCTCGGAGTCTATTACTTCAGACAAGAGGGTCCTGGAAGTAGTGAGCCTGGGATTTGCTCTCAGTTTCAAAAGGTTCCCCAAAATGAGAGCAAAGTCTTTCAGTCCTCCCTCTCCCTTGGAGACAAAGGCCCTATAGGCTGAAGTCTCCTATCTTCTGCTTCTACAAGCAGTGGAGAAGGTACCTCTTTGTCACAGGGGAAAAGGACTATATTCAAGATACTTCCTTACCCCCAAAAAGACAGGGGAGTGGTGACCCATATTGGATTTAAGGTACCCAAACAAGCATTTGACAAAACCAAAGTTCAAAATGGTAACTCTGGGAGTAATTCTTCCCTCTTTGAGACCAGACAACTAGCTAGCTTGCCTGGAGCTTAATGATGCCTACTTCCACATATGTATCAGACATTCCCACAGAAAGTACCTCAGGTTCGAGTTGCCTTCAGGCCATTACCAATTCAGGACCATGCCCTTCAGCCTAACATCTGCTCCAAGGGTGTTCACCAAGTGTCTTGCAGTGGTGGTGTCATTCCTCAGGAGGCAGTGCATTCTTCTGTTTTCATATCTAGATGACTGGCTTATAGTGGGCCAGTCCTCAGACCAATTCAAGTCAGCTTTAAAGGTCACTCAAAGACTTCTAGATTCCTTGAGCTTTTTTCTAAATTTGGAGAAGTCTGTCCTAGAACCAGCCCAGATTCTCACCTTCATAGGGGTGGAAATGGATACAGTGCAATCAAGGGCTTTTCTTCCTCTCTCAATGGTTCAATCTCTGACCACTCTGGCTTCCTCTTTTCATCCTCTGGTATCTCGTCCAGCCAGACACTTCCTACAGCTGTTGGGACACATGGCAGCTTCCTCAGCAGTAGTTCAGGGAGAAAGATTTCAAATGAGAGATATTCAGTTTCATCTCAGATCTTTCTGGTCTCAGAAGAAGGTCCCTTTCTCCAAACTGGTTCCAGTTTCCAAGGTCCTGGTCTAGGCTTTTCAGTGGTGGTTGGATGAGAACAACCTTCAGCAAGGGGTCCCCTTTATCACTCAGGCTCCTTCAGTGATTCTCACCACAGATGCCTCCCTCTTGGGGTGGGGGGTTCACCTAGATCATCTCACAGCTCCGGGAACTTGGTCACACCAGGAATTCCTGCTGTACATAAATCTTCTCAAATTAAGAGCTGTCTTTCTGGCACTCCTGACATTCTCAACAATTGTTCAAGGGAAAGTGGTACAGGTCAGAACAGACAATACCACAACCATGTGGTACATTAACAAACAGGGAGGCACTCAGTCTTTGGCCTTGTGCACAGAGGCCATGAAAATTTGGTCTCTAGCCTATTCCCTTCAGGTTCCCCTGGTGACGGTGCACATCCCAGGGAAGGACAACATCCTGGTGGATGCTCTTAGCAGGATTTCTCAGGGTCCCCATGAATGGACTTTGAACCCTGTCATTCTTCAGGTCATTTTCAGCAGATGGGGCACCCCAGAGATAGATCTCTTTACAGCTCCAGACAATCATCATCTTCCCCTCTATTGCTGCAGACCACCTCTTCTGGGCTCTGTTCCCCAGGATGCACTTCTACTGAACTGGACAAGCAGGTTTCTGTATGCATTTCCTCCTTTCTCTCTGATATTCAGGGTTCTGATAAAAATCAGGTCTCAGCCTCACAGGGTGATTCTGGTGGCCCCAGACTGGGCCAGACAACCTTGGTATCCTCTATTGTTGTCACTGTCAGCAACACTGCCCGTGTGTCTGCCCAGGTAGTACAATCTCCTCACCTCTTTCCAGGAGAGGATTCTGTACCCCAACCTCCAGTCTCTCAGACTCAAAGCCTGGCTCTTGAAGAGCTAGAATATGAAAATTTGCATCTGTCCCAAGCAGTCTTGGACATTTTAAAAGATAGCAGTAAACCTGCTACCAGGAAGACTTACAATTCCTAATGGAAAAGGTTTGGGTTCTGGTGCTCCAGTAGGCATATTAAGCCAGAGCTGGCTGACACTGCCACTGTTTTGGACTACTTGGTGCATCTTAACAGTTTAGGCCTCTGGTCTACTACCCTCAAGGTACATTTGGCAGCTGTGTCTGCTTTTCTTTCAGCTGGTAAGGCCTCTTCTCTAGCTTCTCATGCAGTTTTAAAAAAAAATTTCAAAGGCTTCCCCCATGTCAATCCTCCTTTCTGAGAACCTACTCCATCTTGGGATCTGAACATCTGTATTGTACAGCTTATGCAGCCCTCTTTTGAACCCTTATCTTCAGCTGAGCTGAAATACTTGACTTGGAAAACTGTATTTTTGGTAGCCATTACCTCAGCTAGGAGAATCAGTGAATTACAGGCCTTGTCAGTGGAACCTGATTTAATTTCCTTTCATAGGGATAAAGTGGTCCTTCACATCAGTAGAAAATTCCTTCCCAAGGGAGTGTCAGATTTTCATCTGAACCAGTCTATCTCTCTGCCTGTCTTTTTCACTGATCATTCTTCTTCTGGAGAGAGGAGGTTACACAGTCTGCATGTGAAAAGGGCTATCAGTTACTATATTGAGCATACCAAGGCCCATAGGAAAGACTGTTCTCAGTTATTCTTCACTTATGATGAGGTAAGAAAGAGCAAGCCTGCTACCAAAAGGTCTATTGCCAGGTGGATTGTCTCTTGTATCCAATTCTGCTATTCCAAACTTGGCCTGAGGGCCCATTCTACCAGAGGTACAGCTGTTTCGGTTGGAGCAGCTAGAGATCTACCTTCAGTGGATATATGTAAAGCAGCTACCTGGAAATATGTTAATACTTTCACTAAGCATTACTCTTTGGACATCCTGTCATGAAGTGATGCTACTGTAGGTTTGGTACAGCTCTACTGCAGATCTTATTCCCAAAATAGGTTCTTTAACTCCCTCCTCCAAGGGGGTACTACTTGGTAGCCTGCATATAGTCAGAATACAGCAAGACTTCATGTTGTTTGAAGAAAAAAATACTTACCATAGTAATGTTGTTTCTTCTAATGGAGTCTAGCTGTATTCTGACCTCCTTCCCTGCCTCCCCTCATATAAACTAGTAGTTTTGGGATGTGGTGGGCAGGCACAGTGCTGCACCCCAGACGTGCCCTAGACATGCCCCCCCCATCTTGGGGACTCTTTTTTCTTGCTTTAATTTTCAGAATCACTAACTTTTTGGGTTCTTTTGCTTTTTTCAACTTGAGTCTTTGACCTAGAACCTTGATTAGCCATTTGACTCTAAAATTTTAAACAATTTCTTATACAGAGTTAGTTAGTTTAGTGCTCATAAGAATCTAATGGTTACACTACAGAGTACCACAGACAGAGGTTTGAAAACCGAGTTCGAGCTCAACGTTCTTTGCCTTGGCATAAAGTTAACCCTTAACCCCAGTCTGGCTTCAGGAAAAGGCACAGTACTGAGACTGCCCTTGTTCGGGTACTGAGCGACCTCCTAATGGCCAGAGATCAAAAGGCTTGTACCATTCTGGTCCTTCTTGATCTTTCTGCTGCATTTGACACTGTAGACCATGGGGTGCTACTGGAGCGACTGAGGGTTTTTTGTGGGCTGTCTGGTACAGTCCACAAGTGGTTTCGTTCTTACCTCACTGGTAGGTCTCAGAGAGTTGTCACCGGAATTTATTCCTCTGACACCTTCTCCCTACCCTGTGGGGTACCACAGGGCTCCATTTTAGCTCCCATGTTGTTTGCAGTGTATATGCTGCCATTGGGAGAAATCATCAGGAGATACAGTTTGAGTTTTCACTGCTATGCAGATGATACTCAGCTGTACCTGTCCTTTCTCCCCGATCAGAGTGATGCACTCTCCGTACTTAATAACTGCCTGGATGAGATCAGAATTTGGATGAGTTCGAGCTGGTTAAGACTTAATCCGGATAAGACTGAGGTATTGGTTGTGGATCCAGGTCATCCTGGGGGGGGTTTGGGTGTTGGACAGCCATCGGGTTTATTACTTGGTGGTGTACCGCTCTCTAGCTCTCGACAGGTGCGAAATCTGGGTGTTATTTTTGATGATGGTCTGACCCTGAAATCGCAAGTGTCAGCTGTTGTCAAATCCTCTTTTTACCATCTGAGGAATATCACCCAGGTGAAACATCTGATTCCCCGGGAGGACCTTCCAACTTTGGTCCACGCCTTTGTTACCACCCGTCTGGACTACTGCAATTCCTCTACCTAGGGCTACCAGGGGTTGATATCCGCTGCTTCTCTGCTGGGAGTGCAGAACGCTGCAGCCAGGCTTTGACTGGGACCTTAGGAACCAGCCATACCACGCCTGTGCTTCGCGAACTGCACTGGCTGCCTGTTCGGTGGCGGATCACCTTAAGGTTGGTTTACTAACCTTTAAAGCCCCTACACGATCAGGGACCGGTTACCAAAGATCTTCTGGTTCCTATTGCCCTCCGTCCCCTCCGCCTCCATGAGTGAGGGATTGCTAGAGATTCCCAGGGTTCGTTTAAGCTATCGGGATCTCATGCCTTGCCTTTTCGGCTCCAACCCTGTGGAATTCTCTACCTCGCTGGTTAAGAGAATGCCCGACCGTTGACAGTTTTAAAATTGCTTTAAAGACATATCTTTTTACCTTGGCTTATTCTTTATAGTTTTGGTTGTTTAGTGTTTGGATTTTCCTGTTCTATTTATTTTTGTACAGCGCCTTGATTTTGAAAGGCGCTTTATAAATAAACATGATTTGATTTGATTTGATTAACTCTCCAGGGCAGTTCAAGAGCTGGAGATCACTGTATATAGTCAGAATACAGCAATACTCCATTAGAAGACACAACATTACTATAGTAAGTAATTTTTTTCTTTTAGTAAACAAGCATTTTTGTGCTTAGAATAAGGGGATGACCATGCTGCATGTTCAGAGCCAGCTGGGAAGCCTGATGCAAAAAGGGCAAAAACTGCCACTCTTACAGAGATAAGGAGAGGTAGTTGAGTGTAGATAGAATGTTTAAGTTGTGGAAAAGGAGCACTAGACATAGCAGGGTCAGTGCCCTTGGATGAGAATGGAAACCCAAATTGGGGTAGCAAAGCATTGCCCGTATCCTGATGCCTGTGAGGGTCCTGAAGCTGGTGATAGTCCGACCATTCAGTAGTAAGGTTAGACAGGAAGTAAAAGTAGTAAAAGATAAGGAAGGTTTTCATTTCTATGATTAGTAGTAAGGAATACATGTTATTAGAGGGATAAGGGTAGCTTTAAGCAGCTTATTAGGGCTGTAAAATTGATCCCCTTTAAGAGGAGTGGTTGCCTAAAAATGAGATGACCAAACAGCAAAGAAAGGCGTGGTTAGCTTTGCTGTGAGGGCATTTACTTAAGGCTGGAGGTGGGGCTGGGGAGTGGACCCAAAAACTCAGTTAGAGCTGGCAGCTTGAGCAGCTGTGGAGAAGCAGACAAAGTAATACATTTAATTTAAAAGACTACGCTTTTCACTGGCAAGAAAGAATACCCAAAAGCAGGCTTCTGTGTTCTTTGCTGGGGCTCGATATTACAGTGAGCAGCCCAGCATGCAAACACAGAGCTCCAAATAGTAGAAAAGTTAGCTCAAACACACTTTCTATGCATGCAGGTTCCTAGGTGATCAGTTCAGCAGACATCAAGAGCAAGCAAAAGGTCTGTGGTGAAAACGGTGCCAGAAATAAAAATTTTTTGTGTGAACCATACCTTGCTGGCTAATGGGGTCAGGCTGGTGGCTGTAGCTTGGGATCTGTGATGCCTGCAGCCCAGTTGGGGGTGGCGATGCTCTTGCTGGCTAGTGGGGTTGGCTGGTGGCCATAGGTTGGGATCTGTGATGCCTGCAGTCCAGTTGGGGTGGAGATGCCCTTGCCAGGTAATAGGGACAGGTTGTTCACCATAGGTTGGGATCCCTGATGCCTGCAGCACAGTTGGGGATGGAGATGCCCTTGCTGGCTAGTGGGGTCTGGCTGGTGGCCGTAGGTTGGGAACCATGATGCCTGCAGCCCAGCTGGGGACAGAGATGCCTTTTATTAAATGACAATGGCCAGGTAAGAGGGAATAAAGAAAAAAACAAACACCCTGCACCCTAAGAATAGGGTTGTTTCTGTGGTCCCATGATGTAGATGCTCAATCTGTCCCATAGTCTTAATAGGACAGTGTAGCCATCACACAGCCAAAAGCCAAAAATAAATGTCTATAGGGACGTATGAAGCCTGGAAGCGATGAGCTGATGGACAGTTCACACATTGATGATATCCAGAAAAATCCAGAATGCTGCTCAGATAGTCTACCAGAAAGCCTTTGTGACACTTAATGCCAGACTAAAAACACTACTGTTTCCCACACTATGGAATGTCGATCCAAGCAACCAAGTAGTAAAGGATCAAGCCAAAGAGAAAGAAGTTCAACAGGAACCTAAAATCAAAAGCGGTACTTACAGTCCCAGCAAAATATTATTTTTCTGTCTATGTCATAATTTTGACATGAAAGTAGTAGAAGGCACATAAGTACTTTTGAGTAGCAGCCACAATTAAACTCACAGCTCAAACCCTCCATCATGGTGGTGGTGTTTTTTGACATGGCAAATGATAACTAGGGGAAATACTTAATAAGGCTGACTTTATAACGTGTTCCGTCAAAGAGAATTCCACCATTCAGGCAGTTGATATGATCAGTTGGCAGGATATTGCACATAAAATTTTACCTCAGCTTTATATAAAGTGAGCTTGATGTCTCTGTAACCCAACTGATGCTCCTGGACCAGGGGTGAGATGTCACTAAAAATGGAGAATGGGTGACCACTTCAGAGAAGAGGACGTTTAGCATGAACCTGTTATAGAATGTGGACTTTATCTTGATAGTTCAAGCATTGGAGTACAATGGCTGCAGGCAGACTTAATGGGGAGCCTGATCAATGGGATAGCCAGAGCCCTGAGTCAGTGAACCAGCAATGTCTTGAAGCAGCCCCTGCACAAAGGACAGCAAATTTGATCCGTCTGCCTACTCCAGAATACTGACATGTGAACATATGAAATTGTCAGCAGAAAAAGGCTGACAGGTCTATCATGTCTGCCCGATTGTGAGCTCTCAGTTTAATACCACTACAACTGCCCCTTCCCCATCCATTCGCTTCCCTGCCTCCCTCCTTCCCCTCTCCTGGTTCTTCCCCCCATTGTGTTCTTGTCTGTATTAACTCTGCCCCTGATTCTATCCCAATCTCACTTAAAGCTATCCACTGTCCTCAGTTCGATTAACTCCTCCGGCAGTGTGTTTCATCCTGCCGCCACTCTGTCTGTGAAGTAGTACCTCCTCATTTCCCTCCTGAACCTTCCCCCTTCAAACTTCAGACTGTGTCTCTAGTGACTCTACTCCCCCCTTAAGTGGAACAATCCTCCCTTTCTAACTTTGTTTATGTCTTTCAAGTACTTGAAGGTCTCTGTCATGTCCCCCCTTTCCCTTATCTCCTCCAGTGAGTACATGTTAAGCTTTCTCAGTCTTTCCTCATAAGGCAACTCCCCTAGTTCCATCTTCATTTTTGTAGCCCTGCGCTGCACCCCCTCCAGTAATCTCACATCCTTCTTGTGGTATGGGCACCAGAACTGTACACAGAACTTAAAGTGTGGCCTTATCAGTGATCTATGCAAGGGCAGGATGACCTCCACCATTCTAGAGGTGATCCCTATGGCAATGCACCCCAGCATCTGATTTGCCCTTTGCTGCCGCCCTCCTACACTGTGCTGATACCTTTAAGTCCCCTGTGATTAGTATTCTGAGGTCCCTTTCCTTCTCTGAAGCTGCTACCTGTACTCCCCCTAGCCAGTAGCTGGTCCTGGCATTTCTGGTTCAGAAGTACATGACCTTGCACTTGTTAGCCTGAAATCCCAACTGCCACTTCTTTAACCAGTGCTTGAGTTTAGCTAGATCCTCCCTGAGTACCTGCCTCCTTCCCTTCCTCACTGCCCACTTTTGCACAGATCTTAGTGTCATCAGTGAGCAGGCTAATAATACTCTTGAATCCCTCTACAATGTCTCCAAAGAAGACATTGAACAAAACAGGGCCCAACACCAAACCCTGCAATACCCCACAAGTTAGTGACCTTGGCTTGGATGTCTCCCACCTCACAACTCACTTCTGTTTTCTGCCCTGCAGCCAGCTCTTAGCCCACCCCACCAGTTTCTCCCCCACCCCCATGTCCCTCAACTTGCTCTGTGATCTCCAAGTGGGACTGAGTCAAAAGCCTTGCTTAAGTCCAGATACAGGATATCCACACCATGGCCTTTGTCAACCACCCTGGTGACCCAGCCAAAGATGTCAATTATGTTAATCTTCCTGAGACAAATCAGCACTGTCTCCCATCCTGTGGACCTTTACTATTGAGAAAGGTTATCAACCTCTCCTTCAGAATGGTCTCCATCAATCTCCCCACTATAGAAGTCAAGCTCAGTGGCCTGTAATGCTCAGTTCATCCTTTGGTCCACTCTTGTCCTCCAGTCTCTGGGTACATTCCCTATCTCCAAAGAGGTGTTGATCAGGTCTGTCAGAGGGCCTGCCAACACCTCTGCTAGTTTCTTCAGGACCCTTGGGTGTACACTATCCAGTCCCTGTGTCTTGTCCATCCGCAAGGCTTTAAGGCCCTTCAGAAATCTATCCTCTTGGATGACCCCATCTGTTATCTCTGCCCCCCCATCCATCCTTGCCCCTTTGCCTTGTGGTATTGGTCCATCCCTTTCTCTTATGAACGCCAAGCAGAAGCACTTGTTGAGTGCCTTTGTCTGTTCTTCCCAATTTTCTGCCCATCCCCCTCCCTTTTGATTCTAACCATGTCATCCCTCCAACTCCTCTTCTCCTTTATGTATTTAAAAAAAAAACATTTCCCCCTTTTTGATCGCCTGAGCCAACTTCAGATCCTTTGCTGCCTTGGCTGCCCTGACTGCCCTGCTCACCTCCCTAGATGCCCTTATGAACAGCTCCCAGTCCTCCTCATGCCCAGATTTTTTTACTTTTTTCCTTCTCCTTCCCCTCACTTCCTTGCTGAGCCGGCTAGCTTTTTTTTTTACCTGGACTGCTTACTCTGAGACTTGGCACATGCATTCATGGCTTCATTCAGTCCCTTCCTAATGATTGCCCACTTTTGTTTGACATAGATCCCTGGGACAATATCAGCTAAATACCCCTCTAGGATGCTGCCCATTCTGGCAAAATCTGCCTTCCTGAAGTCTTACACTCTTGTCCTGGTCTTAGCTGACTCCCTTCCTCCCTGTTTTGAGGATGAATTACACTGAGCGGTGGTTGCATCCTGCTAGAGGGTTCTGTACTACCACATCCTGGACTTGGTCGCCATTTGTTAGCACAGTATCCAGTATGTTTCCCTCCCTGGTAGGCTCCATCACTCCCTGCACTTGGAAGCTATCTTGGATAGCTTTCTGCAGCACATGCTCCCTGGTGTGTGCTGGTGTGCTGTAGTTACCATCCACCAATCAACCCCAGGTAGACTGAAGTCTCCCGCTATAACTGTCCTTTCTTTGCCACTGACCTTCTTGATTTGCTCCCCCAGCTTCCTGTCCACTTCCTTGCTTTGTGAAGGTGGCCTGTACACCACACCCATCCTGAGCTTCTTTCCTTTAAGGCTTTGGCTTCTGGCCTCCCCTCTTCCCCCTCCTCCCTGGTACACAGTATCCCCTTCCTAGCAGAAATAGCCAGGACCAAATTGTTTTGTCCTCTATGGGCTTCTAAGTCAACATGTTTCAACTGCAGTTTTGTAATCCATTTCTGCAACTCAGCCAGACTGTGGCTTTCCCAGGCCTGAGTGTCTTCCAGAGAACTGATGTGTGATTCAGTATACTCCAACCAGTGGTGGAAGGTTTCTAAGCTAGGTTTCAAAAGCTGCAGTTCATTGACCACATTCACCAAAGTAATTTTTATTCCAGCCATATCTACTAAAATAAAGTCTAGTTTATCTGGTTCCAGGTTTGTGTCCTGGGAATTGGGTGTGGGTCCCTTACATGAAGGTTGCACCTTTTCTTCCATCTTTTGTTTCAGTCTGTGTGGCAACAAAATGTTTTCTGATAGACTGCTTCAACACAAAACAAATGTTAAGTGTTTAAGTGTACTTATGCTTGGCCAGTGGATTTTGAAACCAAACAAGACAAGAATTCAAAAGAAATCAATGTCACATAAAACCCTTTCACTGCATCAGCCAAACCCAAGTCTGCATGCAAAATTGTCAATATATTTGAGAGTATTTCATTAAAAATGTTAGTACATTTTACACAGTTCAATATAAAAACTCAAAAATTGCAAGAAATTGCAGAACTTGTCAGTTTTTGTGGAGAATGGTGAAAACTGCGGATTCCACAAACAAATTGCAGGTGCAATTTTCCAGTGGCCCTGCTTATAAGATTCATTTATGTTTCTCATGCCCTAACGGAGAACATTTCAGTTCTGCTTCTTGATGTATAATATAGAACAGCAACTGATACTGGGAGTCCTCAAGCAAATCATTCCAGTAAAATCTTGTTTGTATGGAATGTGGAAATTGAAGTGGTATAAAATCTCAGTGTTGCTTTCAACTCTGATAAATGCATTTTAATCATTTTACATTTATAAGCCATATAAGGAGAATACATATGGTTGACACATTTGACCCTATGTTTGGTGTTACCTAAGTCAGACAGTTATTCATTTTAGCTCTAGAAGATCGTTAAGCACAGTTTGCTTTGGTGAGAAATTGGATCTAGTTGTGTACTAGTGGTTACAGAGATATTGTCTATAATGGGTCCCCTCTAGATGATTGAAACTTCCAGGTGCTGGATGTAGCTAAAGCAGAAAAACGATTCACAAGTATATTAGATGGTATGTTGCCAATACAGAAAATGTTTTGTTAAGTATGCATGCTTAAATATGGCTAAGTGTTGTTTGTCAACATGAGGAGGCCTTGTAGACAGACCTCTTGGTCCTTGTTGCAATGTACTTTAAGGTATTACTTATACATAAAACAGAGTTGAAAGTCTGTGGGTCAGAAATGAAATACAGCCAGGTTTTGTAATACTCCTTGGGGCCTAAAGGTTGACTACCGAATACTGCTTTGGTAGTTGAGATGAACAATTGATAAAAGTTCTTGTGAATCTATTGTCCTCTTTTAAGACCCACTGAATCAACATGAAATAACTTAAAATAAAATGTTACTGTTGTTTGTATTTTATAGTATCTCGATGTACCTAAAGAATTGTTATTTATAGGGAGCATTAGAAGGTGCTTACTCGGAATGCGGGCTTGACATTTCTACTAATGCATTTTTTTTAAATCCACTTGAATATAGTAATGCAAATGGTGTCTCAAATGCACAGTATACATGTATATTTATATTTAAATGTTTACTTATTTTTTATTTTGTTAATTGTTGTAAATACTTTTATAGTCTAGCAATAAACACTTATTACACACACTCACACATTCGCACATCTGCCTAACATGTTGCTGACTACTGTACAGCTCAACACATATACAGTAAATTTATATGCCAGCACCTCCTGTGTTTGCATTTTTTTAAATTATTTCATCTCATACACTGTGAAGTAGGTTTTCTATCTAAATTGACAGAAATGGTAATTGAGAAGTGGGGGACACATGGCAAAAAAAAAATCATGCTAACAGAGATGCACACGCTAAATTAAATCACTAGCTAAATTCACACTAACAGAGATGCACACGCTAAATTAAATCACAAGCTAAATTCACACAAACAGAGATGCAAACACCAAATTAAATCACAAGCTAAATTCATGCTAACAGAGAAATCACAAGCTAAATTCACGCTAACAGAGATGGTACATGACAAATTAAATTACAAGCTAAATTCATGCAGAGATGAACACGCCAAGCAAAATTCATTCTAGCATAGATGACACACACCAAATTAAATCACAAGCTAAATTTATGCAAGCAGAGATGCACATGCCAAATTAAGTCACAAGCTAAAATAAGGAGACACAAGCTAAAATCAGAAGATTTGAGATGTAGTGACTGTAATGTGTGGACAGAAGTTGCAATATAGAAGGTACAGTATTCAGAGAACCAGCTGGAATATACAGCAGCAGCTGTATAGACTTGCTAAGCTATTTCAAAGCACAGCAGCACAGATGGAAAATAAAACAAAATATAAAAATAAACATGCCAGCTACATAGCCAGATTTTTTTTAGATTTTACAGCAGCTGTTGGGGGCTGGAAGACTCTCAGACTGCAAGTTTTACTCTCAGTGCAGCCAGGACCAGCTGCTCTTGTGCCATCTGCCTCGATGTCCCGCAGTATAGAAGGAAGGAGCTGATGCCCTGCATCAGTACTGTACCATACTTTATCTAATTTGTAATTAAAATGAAAGCTAACAGTAAAGCTACTTTGATGGTAGCAAGGGGTCGAGGCAGACAGCAAACAAAGCAGGACCCTCAGCTCTTGCACCATCTCCCATGATGTCCCATGGTGTAGAAGGAAGGTGCTGATGTGATGCATCAGTACAGTACAGTGCTTTATTTAATTTGTGATTCAAGTTAAAGCTAAGCATGAGGCTGGGTTGGTGGTTGGAAGGGTTGGGGTTGAGAACAAAGTAAGATGGGGTTATTGATATCAGAGGTACAGGGCAGGTCTGCTGGGTAGGGAGTACTACGGGGACAGAGGGTAGATCTGCAGAATGTTTATTAATGTTAGAGGGCAAGTCGGTTGAGTTGGTGGTTGGACTGTGGCAGCGGGTAGTGTAGAAGTGGTTTATTTATACTCTTAAAATGTCATTTCTTGGACATCTTTGCACTTACACACTCATACTTCTGCCTAACATATTGTTGACTACAGCTCAATACTGTACATATAAATTTTTATGTCAGCTCATTCTGTGTGCATTTTTGTTATTCATTTTGTCTTGTACTCTGTGAGGGACAGACAGGAGTTAAAGTATAGAAGTTATTCAGAGATCCAGCTAGAATATGAACATATGAAAAGAGCCAGCAGAAGAAGACTACCGAGTCTATCATGTGTTCTCAATAAGTGATGCAGGTTTTGGCCTTACAATTTATGCCAATGACTCTGCTCCCCCAACTATTCCTTTCTCTCCCCATTTTCTCCTTCTTTGGTACCTAGGGTTCCCTTTGTGCTTGTCCCAGGCTCTCTTGAATACTCCCACCATCCTTGCTGATGTCGCCTCCTCTGGCAGCTCATTCCAGGCAGGAACCACCATCTATGCATAGAAATGCTTCCTTATGTCCCTTCTGAATCTCCCACTCCATCAGTTTTAGGCTGTGACACATTATGGTGCTGTTGTCATTCATTTTAAAGAGATCCTCCATTTTCACTCTAATTCCCTTTGTGTACTTGAAGGTCTCTATCATATCACCCCTCTGAATCTTCATTTTCAGGGAGTACAGCCCCAGGGCTCCCAGCCTCTCCTCATAGTACCTATCCTGAACCCCCTCATTCATCTTGGTTGCTGTCCCCTGGATCCCATCCAACATTCTGATGTCATTCTTAAGGTAAAGATGCCAGTACATCACCCCATATTCTAAATGTGGTCTCACTAATGACCTGTACAATGGTAAAATAACTTTGTTCCACCTACCACTGAATTCCGTTGCAATACACCCCAGCATCATGTTAGCCTTCACCACTGCCTTTTTTGCACTGAGAGGTGTGTTTCAGGTCACTCATAGTCACTACCCCTAGATCATTTTCCTCTTCAGAAGTAGTTACCTTAACCCTTCCTATGTAATACTCTGCCCTAGGGTTCTTGGCCCCTTTGTGCAACACTTCACACTTTTTGACATTGAAACTAAGTTACCAGATTGCTGACCATCTCTCTAGTCTGGTGAGGTCCTCCCTTAGGTCATGCTTCCCCTCCTTGGTGTCCACTCTCCCACTGAGTTTGGTGTCATCCACAAACAGGCAACATTTGCCTTAATGCCTTCCCCAATGTCATTTATGAAGACATTGAACAATGCTGGCCACAGCACTGAACCCTGCAGGACCCTGCTGGTGACCTCATTGGTGCTGAAGAACTTATCCTCAACCACTACTCTCAGTTTTCTACCCCTGAACTTGTTTTCAACCCATCTTATCATATTCTTCCCCACTCCTAGATCTCTCAGTCTCATTATCAACCTTTGAGAGGGCAACAATAAATGCGTTCAGATCTGTCTTCCCACAATCAAATCAAGTAGGTTGTTTCTTTCATTTTACTCAATGCATCTACCAGAAAATACAGAGTGAAGGACTAGCCGTAAAACATGCCCAGGACCCCGAATTTGCCTTAAAGTATAAATATTTGCCTGCATTGGCTTTCTATCCCCCTGATCAAGTCATTGCTAGATTCGAGGAAATCTGATGAAGCAGCACACATTTTCCCAGATGAATTACAGCTTATTGTAGACTATTTTGAGGACACATGGGTGTGCAGGAGAAACAGAAGAGGAAATGGATGTAGGCAGCCACATTATGAAATAAAACTGTGGAACCATACAGACAGTGTGTCAAATGGATGAGCAAAAACTAATAATGTCGTGGAGGCTTTTCACCGTGGGATGCAGAGTGTGCTTTGTATGTCACATCCCATGGTGTGGAAATTTATAGGTGGGCTGAGGAAGGTACAGTGGAAAAGAGATTCTGAAGTGGACCAAATAATAGCTGGGTACCCACCAACTGCATCCAGAAGAGTATACAGAGATAATGTTACTTGGTTCACCTACATTTTAGAAAAATGTGCAGACCTCACTACTGAGGAGTTTCTCCGTAGAGTTGTTCACAGTTTTGAGTACTGATTACTGAGTACTGTGGATGTACTAATTTTAAACTTTTGAAATAAAGTATTGCATTTTAATTCACCCTGTACCCTTTACCCAATTGCACTCTTTCACTTGCATCAGAAACTGAACCAGATAGTAACCATGGCTACAGACAGAAAGTCAGATGCTAATAACCATGGCTACAAACAGAACGTCATACACTGACGTGGACAGCAACATGGAGCCTGCATGAGTGAACATTGAACACTGACCTGGTAAGAGCAAATGTAATTATTGTTGAAGTGTTTAATTTAAGTTGGAGAGGGAGTGGGAGCAAATTGTCGTAGGGTGGTGTCACAGGGGTGAATTGCCGAAGAAGTGCAATGTTGAGAGTGAATTGATGCTGTTTTGATTGTTGGGAGTGAATTGTCATGTTCCCACCTGGGTCATCCTTGGGTCTGCTCTTGAGTGGCATCACAAGTGCCACTCTCCACTCCAGGAGCGCCACCACTCCTGACTCCAGGGATCTATTGAAGAGAATAGCCAATGGCTCCGACAGACCCTCCTCTAACTTTTCAGCATCCTGGGATGTATGTCATCTAGCCCTGGGGATTTTTCCACCCTCAGGGCCATCAGCCCCTCCCTCACTCTTTCAATCTCAATTACCCATATGCCTCCCTCCTTTCCCTTTCTCTTTCTCTCTACCCATGGCATTGGTCCATCCTTTTAATTGTAAAGACAAAGCAGAAGTATTTGCTTAATACCTCTGCTCTGCTCCCATCTTCATCAACCCAACCATCCCCTTTCCTTAGCCCAACAATGTCATGCTTCTTGTCCCTCCTTTCATTTATGTAGCAAAAAAAGGCCTTCTCTCCATTCTTTATTCCTTCAGTTATTTGGAGTGCTTTCTGTGCCTTTGCTTGCTGCACCTTCTTTCTTGCTACCTTAGCTAGCCTCCAGTATTCATCCTCATCCTCTTCCTTTGCTGTTCTTTTACATTGTCTATAGGCTGCCCTCTTTTCCCTTTCCACTCTGGCCACCTCTCCATTAAACAAGCTTGGTGGTCTGGCTTTTGATTTCTTTCTCCTCATTTTGATACAGTTGCTTGTGGCCTTTTGAATGGTCCTCCAATAATGGCCCATAATCTGTCCACCTCATGCCCTCCTCCACGCTATCCAGGTTTTTTTTCCATATAGGTTCTTATCCTCAAGAGCCCTGGCAGGTGGCTTCAGCCCTCATGATGGAGGGACTCTGTCTCTTGTCCTGCTGGTCCTGCACCTGCCAATCCCTGGGAGTTCCCCTACAGATTACCTCCTGTGGAGGGGCCAGAAAGGAGGTTGCCAGCTTCTCCTCCCTCCTGGAGACCCAATCCAGATTCTGGAAATGACCCTCCACAATGGCACACCATCATCAAGCTTGCAAGCTCATTTTCCTCCATTTTTCCCCATTCTCTTTCCCCGACCAATGTCAAGATGTCAGATTGAGCCTCCTGACCTGTACTGCTCTCTAGCCACCACCAGAGAGCAGGCAATGAGTAAGATGACAAGTACCCCTCCCCTCAAGAGAGGAGAGCAGTCCTCCAGTTGACCAATCCTCTCACACCATGCCACCCCCCAAGTGGCCCATGCTCATTCCCAAACCAGGGTTCCCAGTGTGGCATGAGGTATAGTAACCAGTGCCTCAGCCTCCAGCGCCACAGGGCCAGCACTCTCCAGGTTTTCCCTTAGCACTTTTGTCATCTTTTTAAAATTTGCCCTCCTAAAATCCAATGTTCTGGCCTTAGTGGGGATGTCATCCTTGCCCATGTCCAAACTGAACCACACCATATTGTGGTCGCTTCCACCCAGGAGTTCCCTAACTTCAATCTCCTGTACATGCATCCCATTGATGAGCACTAGGTCCAGGATTGCCCCCTCCCTAGTGGCATCCATCACACACTGAGAGATTATGTTGTCCTGGATTACATTTAAAATGTCCTGACTTCTGACACAGGATATGGTGGGAGTAGCCCAGTTCACGTTAGGCAGGTTAAAATCCCCTATCACTACCAACTCCCCTTTTCTGACTACTATCCTCAACTGGGAACACAGCTCTCTGTCCTTGTCCTCAGCCTGGTTAGGCAGTCTGTATAGAACGCCCATCCTGATCTTCCTTCCTCTGCTAGCCTGCAACTGGAGCCACAATGCTTCTGAGTTACCCTTTTCTGTTTCTTTATCCCTCTTGCAAATTATTCCCTCCCTGATGTATGCTGCCACCCCCCCCCGGCCATCTCTCTGTACAGATTGTACCCTGGTATGGTGTGCTGTAGCCCAGGTCTCAGTAACTACCATTATATCCACCTTATCCTCCACTACAAGGGCATGCATTTCTACCATCTTGTTCCTGAGACTGCAGGCATTCAGCGACACCACCATCCACTTTGTTCCTGTAATACCTTAACTCTTTCATTAAATAACTTTGTCCTGGTTTGCCCTCCTTCCCTCGTCCTCTCCCCCACTCCTTAGTTGCCCTTGTCTCCATCCCCTTTTGTTGTTATTGCTTTTGTGGGAAGTAGTTCTACTGACCTACCCTTTTTGAATTGTGCAGTTCTTTTGGCCCCCCCTGCCCTCCCCTTAGCAGTTTAAACCAAATTTCTTTCCCATATATTCTCCTAACCTGTCCTTTAGTATGTTCCTCCCCTCCCAGCTAAGGTGCAGTTTGTCTGAGAAATAAAGACCCTTATTTAACTACATGTCCCCTGCCCCCAGTAAGACTGTACCCCCCCTTTACACCAAGCACCCTGCCACTCACTGAATTCAGCTATTCTCCTTTTCCTAGCTCTTCTGGACCTGGAGATTAGGATTACTTTCAAAAAGGCCAGTGAGTTCACAAAATTCCTGCATGCTCCTAGTATTTTATTGAATCTGTTCTGTACTTCTCCCTCCTCCTCACCTACTAGATTGTTGGTTCCAATGTGTATAATCAAGTCAGGCTTCTCTTCTGTCTCCCTTACCACCTCCTTGATCTTAAGCGTTGCTGTACCTGCCTCTATTCCTGGCATGCAAGCTACCAGCATATTATTCCATGGCCCCTCAAATGTATAACCTTTATGTTTGAATTCCAGAAGACTAATACCTTTCCGTTGCTTGCGTGTCTGTAGCTCAACCCACCCTTGTCCCCCATTCTCAGTTCATTCATTCACAAAGTTGTGAATGGCTATTACAGTATGCACTGCAAATCCATTGGTCCACAGTGTGGACCAATGTGCTTGCAGCAGGTACTGCAAGCTGTCATTTGTTGGCAGCCATAGAAGGTATGTGGGTGGGTTAGCTGCCTGTTGATGACTGGTGGGAGCTGTGTAGGCTCGCAGTCTTGTGTGGGTGAAGGGATGGAAGTACCACTAGACTACCAAGGCATGATATTTCACTTGTTTCTGGTGATTGGGGTTACAGGCAGGGAGGGAGGTACCACTAGACTACCAGGGAATTAATTTGGACATTTCTACAGTGATTGGGGGTTATAGGTGGGGAGGAGGGCACCACTAGACTGCCAGGGAATGAATTAAGACATTTTTAGGTGATCAGAGTAATGGGTGGGGGGGCACCGGACCACCACTAACAGCACTGCATGCTGTGCAGGGCACCAGATGCATTTCACTGGCCAGTCCTGCACAACTTACGTAAATGGCACCATAATGACATACAAATGACCCCATTTGCACTTTGCATGCACTATGGTCCCATTTGCATTTTTGTTTCTTAATATCAGGAATTTGTGCATGGCATATCTCTGATGCACTGGCACAGTTCCCATTCCTGGTACACTGTATTTGCATTGTGGGCATTTTTTTGGTATATTCAGATGAGAAGTGCCATGGTACATCTCTTTTGAATATATCCCTTTGTTGCTCCAGTGGAACTCAACTGCACAGAGCAACCACTTGTGCCATTGCCAGTGTGCCATTGCCAGGCACACTTTTGAAGATCTAGCCTCATATGTGTAACTAACTCTGGGTCACCCCTGAAAAAGGGAGTAATGATTTCAATGGGCTTACCCAATCATCAAAATTTAAATAAATGGGTTAGATCATTAGAGACCTAATCTGCACTCCCAGCCTCCTGTTTCAGTTCAGTGGGGTCAAGCTTTGAGAAGTCACTAAAGCAAATGATTTGTGTAGGGGAGGGCCTTAGGGGCTTTAGCCCTCTAGACACAAAAAAATGAGTGAGTTGTCACTTATAGCATTTGGGAGTACACCAAGGGAGATAATCCTAGCTGGCTGGGGTGTGAGAATCCACTCTATTTGGGTGAAGGTCTGACCATTATTTGCCCTTCTAGCAGGCTCAGTGATGAGCTGATAGGCTGTAGCTTGTTAAGGGTAAGTTCAGCTTTTTTAATAGAGGTCACTAAGCCAATCAACACTAAGTCATCAAGGGGGAGAAATGTATTATTCTGAATAAGTGAACCTACAGATTTCATAAGTAGGGAAGGGCTTGCTGACTACTGGCTAGGGGGATATAGACACAGAATACTGTATATGTAGCTTTTTGGAGTTGTCCAGGAGAACTGCATGACAACATTTGATCTGGAAATGGGGGAGGGATGGTAATTGATTTAATACACTGATTTGCAGGTGATCCTTAGAGTAGATCATTGTTGCTGCACCCCTCCTAGATGCAAGATGGTGGGACACCCCTCTTGGGTGCACGACAGTCAGACAGAATGAAGTTATAACCTGTAAGAGCACACAAATTATCAGAAATGTGTCACTTTAGCCAGATCTCAGTGCTACCAAGTATATCTGGTTTATAGTATTTAGTAGCATTAGTATCAACAGTAGATTTTTGGAAAGGCTGCTTATATTAATATGGTCAATCTTAAGTTCCTTACTGCCTTATCAGGGTGAGGACTAAAGAAAAAAAGAGGAGGGTGGGGACACAAGCCAGGAGGGAGTTGCCAGCTGGGAGCCAGTTGGAGGCATACACTGGGTTCAATGTCGCTTGCAATCATAAGGAGGGATAAAAATAGCAAGAAAAGGCTGCAATGCCTATTCAGCAATGGTAAAGGTCAGTCTTCCATTGTTAAGTATGGGCCAGCCTCAGTACCTCCTTTCTTGCAGACCTGGGAACTACTAACAGGTAATGTAAAGCTCCAGTTTGTTTCTCAGGCTCTACCTGGTACAACATATCTTTGAGTTCAAATCTTGGAAGATACTGTGCTTTTTGTTCAACTACCACTTTACCATTTACCACAGTGAAGTTTTAGTAGACATTCTTGAAAATCTTAGCAGCCTTTCTTCAAAAATGATATTGGCTGGGTTTTGAAAATCATCTGTCTGACCTTCAGAAGGATTTCATAACCTCCTATCGATGTGGATGCTGTGCCCTCATCTGAGTCAAATGGACTTTCCTTGATCCTGGTTCCTTGCAGCCCCCAACCACTACAGTTTTAGATAGAAAGGCCCCTTCTTTTACTCACTCTGCTTCTGACCTGGGGACTTTTTATGTTTCCCTTTGGGGCCAAATAGTTCAGTCAGCAAAGGGAAATACAGCAGAGCCAGACAGAATGCAATGCAGAAACTTGTAGTAAATGGCTTGACATAAAATACTGCAGTAAAAAATAGGTTAACTGCCATTAAATTGCACTGTTCCTTCCAGCATATTGCAGCATTTTGTGATATACTACAGCATTACTGTGTTTCATCCTGGCTGGCACCTCTGCACATGTTTTAGCACCCTCTGTCTACATAGCCTTATGTGGGCATGCAATTTTAGTTTTGCTCTGCAGGGTATGAAACCCTTCCTAGTCTCGGCCAAAGACTACTGACCATGGTATGGTCTTGCTAATTCCCTCCTTTATTATTCCTGCCCAGTTGCCTACTTTTAACTGTACTGGGACTGTAGGTAGTTATGGATATATCCATGCAGCAAGCAGTATGGGATTTCCCCCACTGGCCCACCAAGGGCCCTAATACCAATTATTTCACTAATGTCTACCCACAGCCTGAATCCACCAGAGCCATACTTGTTTAGTTCCCCACTTGCAGTGGAATTGTAAATGGGTTTTGGCCTGGAAATCATGTGGGTGAGTTATAGATATGCATTCCATAAATGTATTCTGTATAGTCACAAAACTTACTGATATGCCTCCACTTTACTACTACAATATTATCCAATGTTACTATCAGGCCTGTAACTTGCACCACCCCCCAATTTGAGTCATTGAAGAGCTGGGTCTTGGGACTAGGGGAATTATATCAGGCCCTGGGGTTATTCCTTTTTGAAGTGGAGGAGCAAGTAATATTTCATCACTAGATCACTTACCCATACCAGTAAATTACTCCCCATTCCCCTCAAAGTACTTTCTCCACTCTTCTGCAGGGATCTTCTCCTTAGATTACCATCCAAAATTTATCATGGGTTCCGCTCTTCTTAAAGGCTTCTTGCTTTTCATCTTCAAGGTAATGTTCCATAATTTTTAATTCTTCATCCAAAGTGGTCTGTTCATGCTGGCTTAACCAATTATGGACTCAGTTTGGCAAACTTCCAGTACTGCTCCAGTACAATCAAATCTATAATCTCCTTTTTAGTGCAGATGTCTGATTTTAATCACCAAGTAGCCAAATCTTATAATTTTTGTGCCAGCCATCTAAGTCATTTTCCAACCTTTAAGCCAAAAGGTGTGACAATTCCATCAGTAACTCTGGTCAGTTATTCCCAGTTTAAGACAGCAATATTTACCTAAGCCTAGAACAAGCTGAGGGATTACCACTTAAATGGCATTCAGTTGGGTTGCTCCACAGAAGAGATGGATTTGGGGTGATTATAACAGGGAACATGAACAACTCTGCTCAATGCAAAAGGGCAGTGGCAAAAACCAACACAATGCTGGGGTGTATAGCTAGAGGGATCTCCTCCAGAAGTAGGGAGGTTATCCTGCCCTTGTATAAGTCTCTGGTCAGGCCCCACCTGGAGTACTGCATGCAGTACTGGTGCCTGTTCCTGAAGAAGGACATCAATTTGTTGGAGGGGGTACAACGTAGAGCTACAAAAATGATCCAGGGATTGGAGGACAAGCTGTATGACAAAAGGCTGAGGGAGCTGAATATGTACTTTCTGGAAGAGAGGCGGGACGGGGGACATATGCTTGAAACCTTTAAGTACCTGAAGGGAATAAACAAGACTAATACAGAGAGAATTTTCCAGAGGAGAAAGGAGAGGGACATGAGAGGACACCAACTAAGATTGGAGAGGGTAGATCCAGGAGAGAGAGAGATGAGTGACTTTTTTACAGAAAGAATGGTGAACAAATGGAACTCCTTTCTGGTTGAGGTAGTGGCCTGCAAGATGGTAGATAGCTTCGAGAGGGGTTGGGAGAGGAGAAGGGGAAGGGGAAGGGGTAATATGATGGGGGGAAAAGAGAGCAGTATTATAAGGTGCTAACTGTGCACTCGAGCAGTACCAATAGACAGTGAGTCCTGTTTCTGCTGCCATTTTTCATATGTTCATATGGTCATAGTCTCTGGTGGTGGGCATCGGGCTTTTCCATGCAGCTTAGGCATCTCCAGTTAGGTACCATGAAATGTGAGTAGCCCAACTTTCTTGTGGCCAGGCAGTGGTACTGGTAACTCTCTCAAGTGCCATAAGGGGTCCTCAGGATCCATTTTTGTTAGCACAGGGTGAGGTCCTACAGAAAATGGATTGTCTGTGACTTAGAATGGGGAACCAGTTTCTTCCTGTGCTTGCAGCACCTGCTTCATAAACTCCTGCTTTTGCTGATCTCTCTGTGCCTGTTGTTGCACCTGCTGCTGGTCCGTCTGTGCCTGCAATTTTGTTTGCTGGGCAGTCTAGTCCCTTTGCATCTGGACCAGTTGTGCCAGTTGTTGGTCCCTCTGAGTTTGCTGTTCTGCCAGCTGAGCCTACTGTTGCACCAGCTAAGCCTACTGTTGCACCAGCTGAGCCTACTATTGCACCAGTTGAGCCTGCTGTTGTGCTTGTTGAGCCACCCAGTCCCTTTACTCCTGGGCCTATTGTGCTTGCATTTACTGTAGGTCTCTTGCACTTGCTGTTCCAGCAGCTATTTCAGTATTTTGTCTGAGTCCAACTTACCCCTATTTAGACCAGTGAAAGTTAGATCCCACAGCTAAAGTTATCATGTTTGACAGGGTAGTGAACCAGGTAACTTCTCAGGGAATATTGTCAAAGGGAACACTTTGGACACCAGTTTACAATAAATGAAATCTATTTTATTTTTAGTAACACACCCAAAACAAACTCCAGCCAGAGCCAATAGGGCTGTGATGAGCTGCCAAGTGATCAAAGTTACACATGGGCATAGAAATTATTGAACCCTCTGATGTAACTTGGCCATTTTTTGGAGGTGTTGCACCAAATTTTCATCCTGGCCTTTTTAGGACCCCTGCTCATGAAGAGTGTCAGTGTCATTTTGTTCACTTGTCCCAAAAGATGATTTTGCAGAGTGAACATGCCATTGTGTGCCATGGGTGTAAAAGCATGTTTCTGGCAGGATGTGAAAAATGACAGCTTTACTATCAAAAAAAGGTGTGCAAAAATGCCAATGTTAAAAATGTGGAGTGAAAATATAAAAAATTGGAAAAAATAGGAAGGTGCATAGAAACTGTGCAACACAAGCTGTTAACACAGTAATTTTTGGGAATTTTTTCACCAAATTTGCAACATGGGCATTTTGGGACCTCATCTCATCAATAGTGGCATTGTCATTTCATGACTCAGTCCTGAAAGGTGATTCCCCACAGCACCACAAAATCACCTTTCATGACTGAGTAATGGAATGACAGTACATGTTTTCACTAGGTGGTGTCCCAAAAACCTCATGTTGAAAATTTGGGGCCAAAAGTCAAAAAATGGCTGATGTATCAGCATGAGTTGAAAACCTCATTGAATGCCATTATATCACACTTACCTTTGATTCTTCAGTTTGCAATTTGGCTTTGAAGAGTGTAGACGTGTCCCAGTCTGGAGAAGATAACAGTGCTGACCTACAGAGGTAAGTATGGGACAAGGGGGTGTAAGGGGAGATGGGTGCTCAATGGGAAGGTAGGGATGGGGGAGTGGGACTGGGGCAACAAGGAGGGACCATTTTCTTCTTTGCAGATTAAAAAAACACCTTGGGGGATGGTTTTCTTTCTTTACAGAAAATGAAAAACAAACAAACATTTGGGTGCACTGGGGTGGGCTCCCAGTGTGCCACATAAGTGGGGGAGGGTGGGTACATGAAGCTGACATGGGGACTGGGCACCTAAATGTCAGCAAGAGAGGGGGGAAAAAAAAAAATACACCTGGGCACATTAGGGTGGGCTCCCAGTGTGCCACTTGAGTGGGGAGTTACATAATAGCAACACAGGTATTGGGGACCCCGATGTTGGCATAGGGATGGGAATGGAGGGAGCAGGAAGGATAGCAGCAGTGAGAGGGTGCAAAACAGTTTTGGTTTTCTTTGTTGATGGTGCTGGTGGCAGCAGCACAACTGTGCATGCATGGCAGTTACACATGTGTAGTTGTGATGAATGGCATTTTGCCATTCACATTATGGTGCCAGCTGAACTGCACTTGTGTGTGAGTCGTGCATGTGCAGTTTATGCCTTGGAATGTGGACGTAACAGCCAAAATAGTGCGGCTGTTATTCTGTAGTGGCCAATCATGGAGAAGGGTTTCAAGCTCCGTTTGGCTTTTGGAAGGATCCTTCCAACTGTCTAACAGAAAGTTCCACGATCGGTCATTTTTAAGTTATGATTGATCCCAAAATTGCTGTGGGCTCTGGCCAGATCCCTAAAATCTAGCTTATGTTCAGCTTTGCAACAGTTCTTGCAGTTCAATCTCTGGCTGACACCACATAACAGAAATGGAAACTCCTTCCTTTTTGTTCACCATCCCCCATTTATTGGGCTGAGATGTTGCTTATTAATACTTTCCACCTCCCTGCAGAATAGCCAGCAAGTAAAACATGCAGTACAGTGAGGTCATAAAGGACCAACTTTAAATCAAAAGGATATACTCCATCAAAGAAATGGATAATGTAAGCTGCAGAGACCTACAGTGTTCAGTGGGATTAGTGGGTCATAAACAAGAGGACATTTGTGGAAGTTGGCGGGAGGGAGGTTTAGGAGGGATGTGAGAAAGTTTTACTTTACAGAGAGATCTGTTAATTTGTGGAACAGCCTACCAGCAGAGATTGTCACAAAAAACATTAATGGGTTCAAGCACAGCTGGGACTGAGAAAAGGACTTAATAGTTACTTAGGGGTAGCAGTAAGGCTGGGAGCAGGGGGTGAGGTGAACATGAAAACCTTGTCTTTACAATAGGTTAAGGATAGAGTTGGATAAAACCTGGCAGACCACAAGTGCTAATGGTATTTTTCTGCTGATGTTTTCTACATTTCAGTGTTTTTAATGTGTGACTTAATTCCATACCATAAAGCATTAACACCTGTCATTTATGTCTGTAACTAAAGTGTTGTGTGACATACTGTGGAACTTGCATAATACAAGTACATGATATTATCAAAGATCATCATTTATACAATGGGGTGAGTAATAAGTGAGTGTGATACTTTTTATTTTCACTCCAGTGTGATAAATCCTGCTGCCTGACATTTATTCACACCGTACTTACCTTAGCATTTATTTAATCTGGGCTGATGTCACCCAACAACACTCAGATTGTGCCTAAGTGTTGGAACCGCAGTCATAAACTTAAAGAAAAACTACACCCTCATATCTTCTAAATGTTATTTGTTTCCATGTCAACAGACAACTCTTTTCATGCAGCTATTAAAGATGTATGCAACTGCTTCAGTTAGTTTTCACACTTCATACTAGGTCCTGTCACTATCCTGAGAGGGTCCATTTTGTGGTGGTTGAACTCTCAATGTCCCTTAAAGCTGCATTAGCATATGAGAACATGATGTTAGATCAACCATTTATATCATGTATCTCTAGGCTGAAAAAACAAATACCCTTCAAAAACTCTCTGGAAACTTATAAACCGAATGGAATTTAAAGGGGGAAAAACCTGCTTTACAACTCAGATAGCTTGTAAAACTCACTGAAGGAAAATGCAGCATTTCACACCTTCTTGCAGCTTGTTTCTTTTAAAACTACTTAAGCAGACAGGCATACTGGGGAGTTTAAAAGTTGATTACGCATCACATTCTCATATGCAAATACAGCTCCAAGGAACAATGAGATTTCAACAACCACAAAATGGACCCTCTCAGGACAGTGACAGTGCCTAGTATGAAGTGTGAAAACTAACTGAAGCAGTTGCACACATCTTTAACAGCTACATGAAAAGAGTTGTCTGTTGACATGGAAACAAATGGCATTTAGAAGATATGAGGGTGCAGTTTTCCTTTAAGAATGTAGCTCACCTGTCTCACCTGCACATGTAAGTTCCCCTTTCACTTTCATCTTGTGCACTCTATGAAAGTCACAAAGCAAGCAAACAGCAGCCTTAGTTTCATGTTGAAATAGAAGCAAAATAAAGCAAAGCTTTTCACAGCCATGAATACCTTAGCTACGAAGACATATAGCCTGCTTCATCCCAAATGGCAAGACAGTGTTTCAGCTTGTTTTAGCACAATTTTCCTTTTAATGTTTGCTTGCATGCATGTGCACTGCATGTGTGCAAGAAAGATCTTAGGATAGTATGACATTTTAGAAGTGTGTGAGTTTTCACCCAATGCAGTTAATGCTTTATGATGCTCATCCCTCAGGCACCAATGTCTATGACAGCAGTTTGAGAGAGGTGGTCTTCACTTGAAAGAAAAGTGCCACTCCAATCAGGGATGGTTATGAGTTGATGCTTCATAGGGAGTGTCCCTCAAGCACCACTCAATCGGCAAGCTCCTTCTCTTTTTGTTGGCATCAGCTGACAAGACTCTGGTCATGTGCATTACAGTGCACATTAATGGGCATGGCCAAAGTTATGGTTCTTGTTGGCTCCTGCCTCCGAGCACCTTGTTTGTTCGGTGTGCCTTTCCTGGTGAACCATTTCAACAAATAAATAAATGAGCCACGGTGCAGCTTTCCACATTGGTGATTCCTGCTGCCCGCCACACACACGGCCCGGAAAATTTACATCGGGATGCTCAGTCTCTGTGTCAGCACGTATTCCCATCCCCCCATTTATGTGACACACTGTGAGCCCACCCCAGTGTGCCAAAATAATTTTTTACTTATGTTTCTGACACTGGAATGGCCACTTCTGGTGTCAGATGACCCTCCACTTTATACCCGGGGTATAATGGTTTCCAATCATAATGCCCCACCATGTAGAGACTGACAGGTGTCAAGGATGTGACTTTTTTTTTCACTCTATCAGGAGAGACACACTAAGTTGAAAGCTTATTCATGGGTGTGACCTGGGAGCACAAGGAAGTTAAGTGACTTGCTCAGGATCACACAGCATGCAGGCGGGAGCTGTAGGATTCAAACCCAGCTCACCAGGTTTGCAGCTTAAAGACTTAAACCACTGTACTATACTGCCCCCTTGAGTGACATGGGGTCATCAGCCATAATGCTCACACCATTACACCCCCAACCCATCTTGCAGCCAGTGATAGACATTGAGATGTGCCTTGAGGTCTTCGACCCTAACATTCACCTCATACTCCTCTACTGCACCCATCTCAGCTTATTTCCTTATGGAATGGGGTAAGCATAAAGGCCAAAGACCCCAAGACACACCACAATACCTGTCGGTGTCTGCAGGGTGGAATGAGGTGGAATTGTATGATTGTTATGGCCGATGAACCAAAGGCACACCCCTAAACACCTGTCAGTCTCTGCAGGCTGGGGGTTGGGGTCTGTGTTAGTTTAATACTTGACTGCCATTCCTATTATGCATCTCTCTAACTTCTGCTGTGCTGACGCCAATATCAGCAAGCAAATGCTCGCCACTGACAAATGGTTGTTTGTCCTGTATTGTCTTTGTTTATTCCACAAGATAAAGTGAAAAAAAATAAAGTTCTGGAAACCACTTTGTATCGCACTTGTAAGTCCCTCTTCAACTTTTATCTTGTGCACACTATGAAAGCCCCAAAGCAAGCAAACAGCGGCCTGAGTTTCATACTATACTGGAAAACAAGCCAAAAAAAGAACAAAGCCTTCCACATCCACGGATACCTCACCTATCAAGGCATGCAGCCTGCTTCATTCCAAATAGCAAGACAGTGTTTCAGCTTGTTTTGGCAGAATTTTTCTTTTTTGTTCCATGTATTCTTTGTTTATTCCACAAGATAAAATGAAAGAAAAAGAAAGTCTGGAACCCCCTACTGTATAAATTGCACATATGATGTGCAGTTATGTGCTATGGAAAATAGTTTCACTCATGCAACGTAACCTCTGGATACTCTCACTCGTGGTTTTGCCACTCATGAGTATCCAGAGGTCATTCTGCAGGAGTGAAAATATTTTCAATATCACACTCCTGCCCATCATGTATCTCCTATATAGAAAACACCTCTCAACTAATTAGGTTTCTGGATGTTTATCTCTGTTTCATAAGTGGCACACTGTTGACTGTACCTTTACTTCCTTATTTTCTTATCAGACTGCCACGTTTGAAGTCACATCCCCTTTAAAATCCATTGACCATTTGCAGTAGCTGAATTCAATTCTCCTGCCTTTTTTACTAAACAAATGTATGAATTTCAGATAAATTATCTTCAGTCATCCTTTATGACTTTATTTAAATATTTAGAAAGTAAAATTAATTATACACAGCTAGATATAGTTGCTACATGAGTAGAGTATAAGATGTATGTTGTACTGTATGCATAAGATGTGCAGTAGGGACTCAGTGATGTTTTCTTGTTACCTGTTCAGTGTTATGTGCAGTATGTTTGAACTGTACTGATGGTGTTCCAGTACAGTAAAGAGTTAATTCACAATTTCCATATAATAAAGTTTTCACTTACTGTACATGTTTATAAAATCTGGACTTAAAAATGTTAAAGGATTTCTTGCTTTGAAATGGCAGTCACAGCCACCACACAGATATGGTGTTGTTACAGTGCACCACTTAGTACCCACTCCTCAAAAATAATAAAACACAGCACTCTTCCATTAGTGACACCAAGTACTTAGTAACTGTGCAAAATATACTTTAATGTTAAGAAAATTGCAGACATGCATGCATATACTAACAACACCATCAAGGTCAATGCCCTTTCACAAACGGCACCCCCAGGAAGCACAGTAAATCAGGGTGATATGTTGACTGACATTTGTGGGGGGAAAAAACTAACCTTCATGCATTTTTGTAGCAGCATTTTGCATGACAGTGAAGAAAACTTAACTTATTTACTGAACACCTGTTGTTCCAGATTGGCGAGCCTTATATTTTCTTCCTGTTGCTAGGTGTTATTCCTTAACTATTTTTCCACATACCATATTATATCAGTATTCCTGTTTTTAAACAAATTAAAGAAAGTAATAAATATGTATTCTTTTCAAAGCGATCAACCCACCCTTTACATCGAGGATCATGCCTGATGTACAGCTGATAACCATGGTGTAATCACCTTGAGTGGTTGCTAGGGCATCTGTAAACCTCAAGAACACAACTTAACATGTTTACCATTGCCCTAGCAACCATGAGAGGTAATTACACCATGGTTATCACCTGTGCATCAGGCATTGTCATTTATAGTGTATAGGACTTGACATTAGAAGATCCCCCAACACAAGTAATTTAGCCTTACCTTATTAATGAATCTGCACTACGGCCACATGATTGTGTAGGAAAACAATTTATTAGGGTACACTGACTGAATGACAATGGGCAGAAATAGCACCAGAGTTAAAATATCTATCAGACATGAAGAGTTTGCTAGATTCAGTAACAGTAAACTGTGACAATTGGAATGTTATTTGAATACTGTACTGATACTAACAGTCACATTCTTGGTGTGTAGAATTAAGTGATAACATCCAGCGAGTTGCAGTATACGAAGCAATAACCGGCTTCTGTGGGGATTAAATGTTGAGGCAAAGTATACTGCAACTCATTGGATGTTATTCCTATTCCTATTCCTATTATACAAGTTGTAGTGTGTTAAACAAAAATGTTTCAGTGTTTGTGAACATGAGCCGCACACACTTACTGTTCTTGTGTTCTCTGTCTCGCAGTTGCTCTCCTTATTTCGTTCTTCATTTTTTTTTTAATATTGATATGGCCATGTGTATAAGATAGTTGTTAATATTCTTTTACCCCCCTCAGTAAAATATTTTTTTGTGCCTTTTTAAGTTATAAGAGAAATAAGGGGGGGGGGTGTCATTTTCTTATTGAGTTTTTGTTGACTGTAATTAACATTTAAATTTGGAATCTTTTTCCTGTCTTAAGGAATAAAAATAAAGTACAAAAAAATGTTTGCCATCTGTTCAGGGTTACTATAGGTATGGCCATTATGATGTAATGGTCCTATCACTCTGGATGATGCCCTTTTGCAGTTTATATATGATTAGAAACCCTTCAGGTTGTCCTTTGAGTGGACTAGCAGAACATCTGTTTGCATGCATGATTTTTTTATTTTATTTTTAAGTGTGATTTTGTAGTTGATGACATTATTTGTGATTTTTTATGGCTGAAAAAGGCCTTTTCTTTTTGGTAATTAATTTTTGAATTTTTGTACTAAACTATAATGGCCGTTTCCCCTTATTGTGATATGTTTTCCTGTTTGGGATGAATCTGTCTTCTAGTATTTTGACAATATCAACAAAAAGGGACAAAGCTTCATCCACATTTAGTTCTAACAATTTGTTATTGTTCTGGGAAAAGAAGGGAACAGGGAGGAGTATGCAAGATGGTCCAAGGAGGTGTCCAGAAAAGTGAGAGCAGCAAAGGCTCAGAGGGAGCTGAGATTAGCACAGGGAATTAAGGGGGACTTTTTCAGATACATCAGGGAGACAAGGAAGTGCAAGGAGACAATAGTGAGGATGAAAATGGGTGGGGAGTGGATGGAAAAGGGGGAGAAACAGGCAGAAGTGCTGAATAAATACTTTTGCTCAGTGTTCATGGAAGAAAAGGGGGGACCCCTACCACCATGTGCTGAGAAGGTGGGGATGGAGGGGGAAGAGGAGGTGACAGATAAAAGAACTAAGGGAGGTAGAGTTCTAGAGGGACTGAGGGTAGACAAGGCATCAGGGCCAGATGGTATCCACCCAAGGGTGTTGAGAGAGATGGTGGCAGCATTGGTGGAGCCACTGGCAGATCTGCACAGCACCTCACTGTAGTCAAGATGTGTGCCACTAGACTGAAGGATGGCACATGTAGTGCCATTACACAAGAGTGGACCAAGGGATGAACCAGGTAATTATCACCCGGTAAGTATCACCTCCATAGTGTGCAAGCTCAGGGAAATGATACTAAAGAAAAGGCTGGTGTCGTACCTGGAAGACAACAGCCTCCAGGATATCAGGCAGCATGGGTTCATTTTGGGGAAGTCTTGTTAAACCAACCTGATACAGTATTATGACTGGGTGACAGATGAGCTGGATAAGGGTCATGCGTTGGATGTTCTTTACTTGGACTTCAGCAAGGCCTTCGATTTGGTGCCTCATGGGTGACTTGGGGAGAAGCTAACTGGTGTAAGGGCAGGGCAAAATGACAAATTGGATTACAAGTTGGCTAAGTGGGAGGCTACAACGGGTGATAGTAGGAGGTAGCTCTCAACTCCAAGGCCAGTGATGAGCAGGGTACCACAGGGCTTTGTGCTAGGACCAGTATTATTTGGGCTCTTCATATCAGACATTGCACATGGGGTGGTGAGTAAGGTAAATCTGTTCAGGCAACACTGAAATGGGAGCAGTGGTGGATGGAGTGGAGGGATGGAAACAGCTGCAGGGGGACATAGGCAAGCAGGAGGAGTGGTACGAGAGGTGGCAGCTGAGGTTCAGTGTAAAGAAGTGTAAGGTTAAGCACTTAAAGGCAAAGAACCCAAGAAGAGAATACTGGCTGGGAGGGGTTAAACTGGGGATCACTGAAGAGGAGAAGAACCTAGGGGTAATGGTAACTGGGACTATGAATGACACTGCTCAGTGCAGGAGAGCAGCTGCAAATGTGAACAAAATGCTGGGGTGCATAGCAAGGGTTTTTTCATCCAGGTGAAGAGAGGTAATCTTGCCCCTTGGCAGGTCACTAGTAAGGCCACATTTGGAGTGTTGAGTGCAGTTTTGAAGGCCATACCTGAAGCATAATGTCAGGTTACTGAAGGGGGTACAGAGGAGGGCAACAAAGATGATCTGTGGAATGGAGGAGAAAGAGACTATGAGAGCAGGCTGGGAGACCTGAATATGTACACCCTGGAGGACAGAAGGGACGGGGGGCATAATACAGACATTCAAGTATCCGAGGGGAATCAATAAGGATGGGGCAGATGGGGTCTTTCAGCTAAGGGGGGGACACCAGGGGGCATGGGCTAAGAATAGAGGGCAGAATTTAGGAGGGAAATGAGAAAACACTATTTCACAGAGAACGGGTGGTAGCAAAATGGAATGCACTACCAGAATGGGTGGTATCATGTAAATCTGTGAACAGCTTTAAAAGGGCATGGACAGGGAGAAGGGGAGAGTGAAGGTGGGGGAAGTGGGGGGTGGCATTGGGATGACAAAGGGGAGGAGGAGGGGTGGGGCAGCTGCGCACTAAGGGTGCTAGCTGCACACTCAAGCAGACTTACATAGACCAGGTGGTCTGTTTCTGCTGGCAAATTCATATGTTCGTATATTTGTATGCTAGGGAGATCTCATTTTTGGAGGTTATGTTTTATAGAATTCCAATCAACTCTGTTAAAGTTTTTTAAATATTGATTTACCATTAGAATAACAATTTTTTGTCTAGCTCAAAATATACAGTATTATGGTCACTGTTTGACAATGGTGCACCTATATGAATATTTTTTTATTTATTTAATCAGGGATATCAGTTAATATTATATTCAGTATGTTATTACCACTAGTGGTTTCTGTAACCATCTGTTGTAACCCTATGGTATCTAAATATTCAATAATGTTTTGGGCTTCAGTACTTGTAGCTTGTGATGTAGTCCAGTTGATGTTTGGTAAGTTTAAGATGCCCACTAATATATCATCACCTTTTTCTTGATACTAGCTATTTAGGTTAATATTTCCATGCTATACGCATGACCACTATTGGATGGTCTGTAGATAGCACCTACAGTTTATAAAAGTTTTTACCAGTCATCCTTATAATGTTAAGCAATAATGATTCTGTCTCATTCTAGTCAATGCATGCAATTTCAATCATGTGGCACTCTATTTCACCTTTTGTATAGATGGTAACAGTCTCCTCTGCATTCCTTTTGTGGTTTATTAAACAAATGGTACCCAGGAATCTCCTGGTTCCATTTGCTGTGTTCATCCCACCATGTTTCTGTGATGCAAATGATGTCCTTGTTGCCCGTTGTGATCAAAGATAATAATATTGCCATTTTTTCTGTATTTAAAGTTTGTCCATTTAATGACGCAATACTTATTTGTTTCTTTTGGCTTTTTTTTATTCTTTGGTAATGACAACCTTGTCTGGTTGGTTTGGTATTGTCCTTCACCCCACTGCTTAGTTTAAAGTGGCTGTTACAGCTCTTACAATGCTTAACCCTAGTGTTTTACAACCCTTCCAGCTCAGGGGGTGCCCTTCCCTGCAGTACAATTTAGGCTTGTTTTGAAATGCGTCCTAATGTCTTATGAAGGTGTAATTCCTCCTTTTTGACCAATTTAATAGCCATTGGTTCAGACATTTTATATGTTCTTTCATTGACTTTTTCATTTGCTTTTTAAACAGTAGCTGGCTGGGTTCTTTTATGTGTTGTAGTGCAGTTACACTGTATAATAAATCATTTGGTAAAATTTTTTTCTGATACAATATGCAGTATGCTTTCCTGTAATTTCTAGCACTAAGATATGTTTACTTTTCTTATTGTTCCTGGACTCCCATATTAGGCATAATATGGTGGCGTCATAATGGATATACAATGGAGAGTGAGGTGTCTGAGGTCGAATAGCACAAGTGTCGATAAATCATTTGTCTGAAAGCTCACCATTGTATATTTCATTTATGCAGTAGGGATGCTTTCTGTCAGTGCAGGGACATTTGCTTTTGATTGCTTATTTTTTTTGCACATTTGTGAAGAAGGTGAACAAACATTTGCATTTTTGGCTCTTGATTATTAAAAACTCTTTAAGGCATCTATAAATGAAACACCACTCATTTTGTAGATAATTTTGTGCTGAACAACCTTAATGCTCACAGTACCTTGCTATATTTTTTTCATTTTAAAGTTGTTCACATTTGAACGTGGGTAGTACTGCTACTAAGACTGAACATTCTAAATGATTTCTGGAGTGATTGTAACATAGCTACTACAGGGATAAATTTGATTTATTTACCATCTGTGAAGATAAATGGATTTATTCAGTAGGTTTTGAGACCACTCCTTTTGCATAAAAGTTGTTATTAGCTGAAGTAAGAATTGTTATTAACTAGGTTTCTGATCCAGCCATGGTTATAAGACTGGTACTCTGATATTTGCTGTGTAATAGGTTTCTTTAAGTTTAGTTTAGTTTAGTTTAGTTTATTGTTCTAGGAGTTACTACCTTTGAGCCAGAGGCTCTTTTACAAAGGTTCCACGTCAATTAGGTACAGTACAAAAGGTTACATAGATAACACAACAATTTGTTGAAGTAAGTTTTAACTACCTTTTGCCTGCAATTTAACTATAAGCTATGGATTTTCTGCACAGTTTTAAATAAAAGCAATTGTTTTCATTAGATTTTATTCAATCATGAGTTGAAAAGCATCTATTGAGCACTAGATGTTATACATACTGGTAGTAAACTAATAATTTGATATCTTAGAAGAAACCAATGTGAATGTAACCCTCTATTTCACAGTGAAAAGGCAATGGGAAACATTTCTAAAGTGGAAGCAAAGCACAGGGCAAAGTCCCCTACTGTTGCCATACACGTCCTAAGTGGTGTAATGGCACAGGTGCAGAGCAACGTTTGCATGTATGAAAACTGTTCCATTATGCCTCCACGTGAGTGCAGGACAATGAAGGAACAAAATGCATCCAAAGGCCCCTTTTCTGCGTAGAAAGGAGGGACAGCCTGTAGAAACACATAGGAAGGACTTAACATGACAGGAGCAAATAAGCAATTGCATATTGCATCACCTTACAGCATCTCTGATCCATTACCATCTGGGTTGACGTCCGTCTCATAGGCTAATGATGCACATGTGACCAGGTGTAGAAATCCGATCTGCCTAGGTCATGCTGCGTTCCCCTGCTCTCCAGTTCCTTAATGTGCATCGCAGAGGCTACATGCACCTCGCCTAGTTCCTCATTACAACTAACAGAGGTAAGACAATCTACCTAATTTACTGTCATTATCAATCATACGACCCTAAGCAGGCAGTTGCTCAGTGGGGTAGCTGCTCTGCGATGCAAGTAAAAAAAAAACAGTAGCATAGTGAAGCATTTGGATCTGCTAGCCCAGGAAGTTACTTTCTACCATACAGAGATTGCTTGTCTTCAGAATGAAACGGTGGCTAACACTGCCCATCTAGCTTAAATAGTAGTTTTAACTCTGTAGTCAGCAGACTTGTTCAGAGTCCGGCTATTGAAAGTTAGCAATTACAAACCTCTATGAAATGCGCCTTTAAAGATATATATGACTTTCAGCTAGGGAAGCATAGCAATTAGACTTTTAGTTTCTGGTACAGCCTTGCGCGTTGTTATCTAGCTCACAAGTCACTGATTAGAACAGGTATGCTTATGCAGCTCCGAATTGTATATTTCAAACAACAGCCTGTGTTTCTCTACTGTTCATTTCAAACAGCCAGTGTGCTTCGTTCATTTGCACAGCCAGTGTGCTTATGTAGCTTTAAATTGTGTATTTTCATGCAGCAATCTGTGTCTCTCCTGAATTTATTTAAAACAGCCAGTGTGTTCTTTCTCAGGTGATAATCATTTAACCTTGCTGGTAAAGCAGCAGGGCGTTCTGAATTTTAAAAATGACGCCACATGCCAACAGTACCCTCCCCCCCAAAGCCAAAACCTGAACTTGGGAACCCTTGTGAGTGGTCCCAGGATTCTCCAACATGGGTAGGGTCCCCTTGTGAGCAGACCCTACTGATGTACTGGGCTACCCCATGAAAGGAGCGGATCCTAATCTTGAAATAAAATAAAATGAGCCCCAAATGCTCAGAGTACCTAGCCAGTGATGCTGTACTCCCAGGTGGCTCCACGTCTCCAGGCCTCAACTCTTCTGTCACCCAATTGTATTGGAAGACCACATGGAGGCTTTGGGGCACTAACATTTTCAGTGCCCCTCCTTTCAATGCTCCTCTGCTGTGACTGCCTTCCGATCGGCTTTTCAAGCCACGTAGAGGAACCGGAGCACCCCCACATGCCAAAACAAACTCCTCCGGTCCTCTCGGATTCTACTGATGCCATATTGACGAGTGCACGTATGTGCACTAGCATGATATCCACCATTACAATGGCTTGCACTGCTTTAAAGTAGCAATACCACTATACGGTCAAAGTGCCTTAAAATGGCAATGCCACTAAATGAGCACAGCATTTAAAGGAGCACGTAGTCAAAACATACTACATATCTGAATTGCACACAGAACTCCAGTGGCACACTGTTACCATGCAACCCTATGAAGTCCATATTAACACTTCAGTCATTTTTTCCAAAAACAACATTCAGACACAGGCAAACTATTCTCTGAGCCCTGTAAGCCTCTTAAGACATTAGCCAGGCTGGGGCTGTGTGGGCAGTATGTGTGTTAGGACAGACACAGTCTCAGGAGGCAGCGGGGCTGGAATCTGCTGCTCAGCAAATTGGATTCTGTCCATGGTGTCTCACACACTCTATCATATATTTTTATACAGAAGCGTTCACCATTACATGCTGAGCCTTTATGCATCCTCTCTGTCTCCTTCTCCTTTCAGATACTGCCATGGTCAAGAATAAGAAGTGCAAGTCTTGCCAAATGACCCTCCTTCCCAGCCAACTAGGCCCCCATTGCCCCACATGCTCCACTCAACATGAAGGATTAGAACCTCAAGATGATTAGGATCCAGAGGCTTACCAGGGTGTGCAGGGTACAGACTCGGGACAAGAAGAGCTCCCTTCCACGGCTGAAGACTTCTTTAAAACTCAGCAGACCATTATACTAAAAATTCTGGAGACAGTAGAAGCACTCTTGAAGTTGCCAGAAACTACAGCTCCAAAGCATGGGAGCAAGACAGGGCAGTCCGCCCCATCTTCCAATGATGATGACACCCAAAGCCAGCCTGATACCACCCCAGACGGAGTGGACCCTCCTGACTCAGATGGTGAGGAGGCCACAATGGAAGAGGAGGAACTCACCCTCACCAAGAAACTCACAGCAACTGACTCTCTGCTGGAACTCCTATGAGCCATAAAAGAGACCCTAGGCTTTGACCTGCAGGAACCACATCAACAGTCGAAGCTAAACTTCCTCATTAGAGGAAAATGGAAGTGGGATGAACACTTCCCAATCTGCGAGTCCCTGTCAGAGGCCATCACTAAAGAGTGGGAGTCATCAGTCCCTTCCAGAATTTCAGAGAGAAAGACATTCGACAGGTTCTATCCCATACAGGAGGACACCAACAAGACTTGGTGCACTCCACCCATGGTCGACCATCAAGTCACTGGACTCTGTAGGAAAACAGTCCTACCATCTGAGACAAGCACACCCCTAAGGGACCCGACAGATAAGAAACTCGAGGAATACATGAAGAAGGGCTTCCAGATGACGGGCCTCACCAGCCAAGCCAACACAGCAGCAACCAACACATCCAGAGCCCCAGTGACCTGGTTGGAGGAACTGGCACCAGTCCTGAACCCAACATCCAAACAAGCTGACATGATCGAGTATGCCATACAAGCAGCCAGATATGCGGCAGATGCATCAATTGATGCAATCAAGATGACCACTCGACTGGTGACACTATCAAACAGAGCCAGAAGACTGATCTGACTGAAGATCTAGAATGCGGACACAGAGTCGAAAGCAATGCTAAACAAACTACCATTCGAAGGTGGCCTTGTCTTCAGAGAAGGCTTGGAGAAATACATGAAGCAAAAAGGGGATGGAAAAGGGCTGCACAAGGATAAGAGCTTCAAGCATACATACCTCCCAGCCTTCTGGGGATGCTTTTGACCTTTCAGGTGAAAACAAGACAGGTGCCAGACAAACCAGTACTCACAAAACAATTCATACTCCTTCAAGCCCTCCTATTTCACCAGCTCCAACAGAGGGAGTCCTAGAGGAAGAAACCAAAGAGGGAGATTCAACTTCGGCAACTCCCAAGACAAGTCTCACTCCAACTGACTCAGACAAACTCCTGACCAGCCTCCCAGAAACCTCATCCAGACACCCTCCAATTGGAGCTAGGCTCCTCCAGTCCACACACATCTGGAGCACAACCACAACTGACAGATGGATCAGGGAAGATATTTCGCAGGGCTACGCAATAGAATTAGAACAGAAACCACTCTGAAACAGAACAGTGGTAACCTCGGTGTCTCGGCAACCAAAAAGATACAAGCCATGACACTGACTCTCCAGAGCTTCTTAGCAAACAGCAATATCCCTGGTACCCCAAGAAGAAAGGGACCAAGGTATTTATTCAATCTTCTTTTTGGTACCCAAAAAGTCTGGAGACATGTGTCCAGTCCTCAACCTCAAGTTCCTAAATCAATTTGTAAGATACAGAAACTTCAAAGTGGAAACCCTAAAGTCCACCCTCTGCTCAATAAGACAGGGAGACTATCTGACCTCAATAAACATGAAGGATGCCTATCTCCACATACCAATCAGACTGGCTCACTTCAAGTACCTGTGATTCAAAATAATGGGTCAGCACTACAAATACCAGACTCTCACCTTCGGTCTGGCACCAGCCCCCAGAGTATTCGCCAAGATATCAGTTGCGGTAGTGGCATCACTGAGGCAGACGGGCCTCCACCTAATTCACTACTTAGACAACTGGCTAATCAGGGCCAGAACATCAAAGCTGGCACACCAACACACACGTCTAGTGCTGACTACCCTACAAGACCACAATTGGGTAGTCAATTGGGAGAAAAATTCATTAACACCGCGCCAGTCCATAGAACACCTAGGAGCCATTATAGACACAAAGCCAATATCACCAAACCATCCCACAAGAGAGCAGACAAGATCAACCCCCAGGCCCAGGCCCTCACTCTCAACCAGAGCACAACACTGGCCTCCCTCCTCCAGACTCTTCGTTCCATGGCCTCCTGCATCACTGTAGTGCTTGGGCACTATGGAACATGCGCACACTCCAAATACTAGCCATTCGGAGGGTCATTGACTAAACCACAATCTATCCAGGACAGTCACACTAACAGCAGAAGCCAAGAAATCCCTACTCTGGTGAACACATCGACACAACATCAACAAAGGGGAAGTGCTGTCCACTGACCATGATATTGTCATCGATACAGACGCAAGTCTCACGGGGTGGGGGCCACCATGAACCACACCCCTGCACAACGCACATGGTCATGGCTAGAATCGAAGAGATCGATAAATGTCCTAGAGATGAGAGCAGTATTCCATGCTCTACATCACTTCAAAAAACAAATACAAGGCAGAAGGGTACTCATATGATCAGACAGCAGGGTGACAGTAGCGTACATCAAAAACCAGGGAGGGACAAGTAGCATTCAACTTCTACAGGAAGCAAGAAAAGTCCTTAATTGGGTGCAGACCAACCTACAGTCCATCACCACCATACACTTAGTGGGAAAACTAGATGTACAAGCCGACTGGCTAAGCAGCAACACATAGCCCCAGGGGAATGGACCCTACACCCCAAAACTTTCAAAAAACTCAACAACTGCTGGGAATCACTACAAATCAACCTAATGGCAACAGCAAGA
Source organism: Neoceratodus forsteri (assembly GCA_016271365.2). Lineage (NCBI taxonomy): Eukaryota > Metazoa > Chordata > Ceratodontiformes > Ceratodontidae > Neoceratodus > Neoceratodus forsteri. Next base: position 267,616,341 of record JADMNL010000026.1, read on the forward strand.
AACACTCAGCTCCCAAGTTTCTTCATAAGGTTCAACGAACCCCAGGCCTCTGGGACAGATACATAAATACATAGATACATAGACAGTGTCGGCAGTTAAGGGCCTATGGCCCACACAGTTTGTCTATTTGTGCTTGTAAGTTCAGTTTATGTTTTCCTAGAAGTCTGTTGCCCGTTACCCATGACCTCCAGAATTTCTTTATGTCTATCCCATGCATTCTTATATCCCGTGATTGTTTCAGTCCCCACCACTTCCTCTGGCAGGGTGTTCCACTTGTCCACCACCCATTCTGTGAAGAAATTCTTCCTCATGTTTCCTCTGAATCATCCTCCCTTTAACTTCATCCCATGCCCGCTAGTCCTGGAACATCTTTTTCACTTAAAAATAGTGTATTCCTGCACCCTGTTCCTCCCTGTAAGATACTTGTATGTCTCTATCATATCCCCTCTCTCCCTTCTTTCCTCCAGGGAGTACATATTCAGTTCCTTCAACCTGTCCTCATAGGACTTGTGATGCAATCCATGTACCATCTTTGTTGCCCTTCTCTGAACCTTCTCTACCCTGTCTATGTCCTTACATGGTAAGGTCTCCAGAACTGTACACTGTACTTCAGGTGGGGCCTCACTAGTGTCTCAGTGTAGTGGAATTATGACCTCTTTTTCCCTGCTGGTGATGCCCCTGCCTATGCATCCCAGCATCCTATTTGCTTTACCTGCTGCCTTGTCGCACTGTTTCCCTACCTTGAGGTCATCAGAGATGATAACCCCAAGATCTCTTTCCTGCTTGGTGCATGCTATATCCTCAGCCCCCAACTGATATATTGTGCCAGGGTTTTTGTGCCCCATATGCATTATTTTGCACTTCTTTGCACTGAATTTCAACTGCCAAATCCCTGACCACTCTTCAAGTTTCTGCAGGTCCCTTCTCATTCTGTCTACACCCTCTGGTGTGTCTACTCTGTTAAAGAGCTATGTGTCATCAGTGAACAGTTAAATTCTTCCTTCTAGGTCCTGCACAATGTCACTGATGAAGATGTTGAATAGGACCGGTCCCAGCACTGATCCCTGTGGTACCCCACTGGTCACTCTTCCCTCTGTGGAGTGACAGCCATTTACCACCAGCCTCTGTGTCCTGCCACCCAGCCAGTTACCTACCACCACATTACTGTCCTGCCCACACCCATATTCCCCAGTTTGTGTAATAGTCTTCTATGTGGCACAGTGTAAAGGCCTTGCTGAAGTCCAGATAGGCCATGTCCACTGCCCTGCCCTGATCCACCTCCCTAGTCACCCAGTCAAAAATTCAATGAGGTTGGTCTGACTTGACCTCCCCTGGTGAAACCATGCTGCCTTAGGTCCTGTAGTCCACTGACAAGCAGATGTTCCACCAATCTCTCCTTCAGTAGTGCTTCCATGATCTTCCCCACTACTGAGTCGAGGCTGACTGGTCTGTAGTTCCCCGCTTCCTCTTTGTTCCCACTTTTGTATAAGGGGACTATATCTGCTGTTCTCCAGTCTTTGGGTACCTCCCCTGTTTCCAGTGATCAACTAAACAGGATAGCCAGAGGTTCAGCCACCACCTCTCTTAGTTCTTTAAGGATCCTGGGGGCACCCCACCTGGCTCCATTGCTCTATCAACTCTTATTACTTCTAGTTCCTTCAGGACCCTTTCTCGTGTAAAGGGACTTGTGTCCATTTCTGCACCATTCTCACCCCTTGTACTCCCTTCAGACTCATTACCTTCCTCTTCCTCAGTAAAGACTGAGCAGAAATACCTGTTCAATATGTCAGCTTTACTGTTGTCATCCTCCATGTGGCCCCCATCCTCCCCCTTCAATCTCACTATCCCTCCCTTTGCCTTTCTTTTTTCACTTATGTACCTGTAAAAGGTTTTGTCCCCTCTACCCACTGATTTTGCAATGTGTTCTTCTGTCTGAGCTTTGGCTTCCCTTACTGACCTCCCCGCCTCCCTTTGCTTCTCCTGGTACTGCTCCCTATCCTCTTCTGCCTGTGTCATTTTGTATTGCCTGAATGCAATCTTTTTGACTTTCACTTTCTTTGCTATCTCTTTGGAAAACCATAATGGTCTCCTCTTCCTTTTCCTCTTGCTAACCTGCTTAATGCATAATTCTGTTGCTCTTGTAATCCCCATTTTAAATACTGCCCACTGTTCCTCAACCCCTGATTCCTGCCCCATTTCCCTTAATGCCTCTTTCAAGTATCTCCCCATTTTCCCAAAGTCTGCCCCCCTAAAATCCAGGATACATGTTTTTGTGTGGTTTGGTTCTGCTCTTTCTGTGATTTCAAACCACAATGACTAGTGGCCACTGTTCCTCAGGTGCTCCCCCACTGTTGCCCCCATCACACTGTCCCTGTTTGTGAGCACAAGGTCCAGTATTGCCTTCTGCTGAGTTGGCTCCATGGCCAGTTGCTTGAGGAAGGCACCCTGAAGGCAGTCCAGGATAAATCTGCTCCTAGTTGATGCTGCTGCTGGGATGCTCCAGTCCATGTCTGGAATATTGAAGTCTCCAACCAGTACTACCTCACCCTTGTCTGCCATCCTTTGGATGGCTAGCATCAGCTTCCTATCACAGGCCTGGTCCTTCGAAAGAGCATATGTTTTCCCACCAATCCCACTCCTCCAGCAAACCTTGAACAAAATCCACCTCTCCCAAGCCACAGTTGTACTAATAGCACCTTACTGGCCAATGAGACACTGGCTCGCAACCTTGATATCCATGGCAATAGACTCTCCCCGGACATTACCCCTCCACTCAGAACTACTGACCCAACAGCCAATCAAGCACCCAAACCTACACTCCCTGCACCTCACAGCCTAGCTCCTGAGAGGCACAGACTGTTGAGTAGAGGTTACGACAAGAAAGTAGTCACCACCATGCTCCATTCCAGACACACATCAACAACCAACACCTACACTCGCCAATGGGAGATCTTCCAGAGGTGGCTCTCGGACCACCACATATCGGGACAACTGGTACACTTGCAGCGCATCCTATCATTCCTTCAACAAGGACTAGACAAAGGACAATCTGTATCCTCACTACTGGTACAAGTGGCAGAGATTGGCACAGCACTGGGTCCCATAGACAACTTCACACCCGGGTCACACCCAGACATGCTCAGATTCTTGAAGGTCGCTGCCAATCTTCATCCCGTACTTAAGCAACTGGTGGCTCCGTGGGATCTCAACACAGTACTGGATGTGCTGGGGTGACCACCGTTCCAGTCATTAGACTCTACAGACCTGAAGTGGCTATCATTCAAGACAGCATTCTTAGTGGCAGTCTGCTCAGCAAGAAGATTAAGCAAAATCAGGGCCCTATCTTTCAAGCACCCTTTTCTCATATTCCACAATGATGGAGTCACCTTGAGACCGATCCCATCCTTCATACCAAAGGCGGCAAGCCCTTTCCACATGGCATAAACAATCGAGCTCTCGGTGTGGGACGGCCAAAGCATCGACAATCAGACCAATCCCACCTCACAGTGGGACATGAAGAGAATCATTTCCATATACTTGAATAGAACAAAGGACTTCAGATCAACCGACACACTCTTGGTGGTAACCTCAGGCCACAGAAAAGGCCAGGCAGCTGCACAATCCACAATCGCACAATGGATTAAACAGACCATCACAGAGGCATACAGACTCCAGGGTCTACAACAGCCCACACACTTTACCGCCCATTCAACCCGAGTGGTATCAGCCTCATGGGCAGAGAGAAACACAGCCTCCGTCCAGGACATTTATGCAGCCACTACATGGACTTCTGTTCACACCTTCACCAGACATTACAGACTAGATATATCAAATATCGAAAGATCAAATTTTGCAAGGAAGGTAAGGTTAGCGCATTCAAGCTCCTGACCGGGCTGCCTATCCCAACCCTTCTCACTGTCACTGCTTATTAGCAACCAGATGGTAATGGATGGGGGATGCTGTAAGATGATGCAATATGCAACGGTAGTTTACTCAGCTGGTAAAGGTGATTGCATGAGCATCACCTTACAGCATCCCTGTCCCAACCCGTGTAATCTGGTAAGGCGCCCCGGATAGGATCACAAACTAGCGCACAACTTCAGTCAGAGATAACACAGCAAAAATCTGCTTGTGACCCAGCATGCCGTACAGGCTGGTATATTATAGCATGTAAATAATAGGAATTAAACACACCTAATGCAACCAGTCTCAGAGAATGCATTTTTTCAGAATCTAGAATACGGCCTATGGGCCATGTTTTACATATGTCTTTCCCAGTGTTCTTTTCCTAGAATTCTTACAGTATTGGAAGTCACGAACTGGAGAGCAGTCGAACACTGCAGCACCTAGGCAGATCATATTTCTATATCTGGTCACATGTGCATCATTAGCCTATGAGATGTACATCAACCCAGATGGTAATGGATAGGGGATGCTGTAAGGTGATGTAAACTACCATTGCTCAGGGAAAAGCTGTTTACTCCTTGGACACACAGCTCCATAGTGGAAACATGACAGGCAAATGACAACTTTTCCCATAGATGGGGCAAAGAGAATCTTTTCATGTCAGGATAGCTTCATTACAACAGGAGGAGCAAACTTGTGTACCTCCAAACCTACGCTGGGTGAGTGCTCCACACTGCAGCAGAAAACCATTCCCTGCAGTGGCCGGCATTCAACCTCTCACAGCTTGAAATTCATTCAAACTTGAATGAATTAGCAATGCCAAGGGTAGTAACAGCTGATTGGCTGACAATGCAGTCAGCAGTTACTATTGACACCATCCCTGATTCATTCAGTTCAAATGAATCAGTGCTATGGTTTTCTTTATTACAGATACTCAATGACAGTATCCTTAGGGTGTTAAGAGGAAAGAGGGTGCTCGGTGCCAGTGGATGTGTGTGATGGGGGTACCAATTGCATAAGACTGAGATATGAGAGGGGCCACTTGACACCAGGGATGTTTTTAGTCTGCAGTACAGGGATTGGATGAGGGGGGCCACTGGACACCAGGGATGCCATGTGCTATTTGAAACAGGGATCTGATAAGGGAGAGGGCATTACTGGACACCAGAGATGTTATGTACAATGTAAATGGAGATCATGTGAGGGAAAAGGGGGGCTACTAGACACCGTGAATGTTGTTGATGTGATATGTGGATCAAGTGACATGGGACACTAGAATCCATGGATGTCGAGTACTGTGTGAAACAGGGATCAGGTGCAGTAGGGGGGCTACTGGACACCAAAAGGGTTAAATGTTCATTGTGGGGTTGTTGTTGAAAGGGCACACAGATCCCTTGCCTTCACCTGATGAGGGGACTCAGGTGATGATGGCTGTGTTTTGCATCCTATCAAATGTGCTTTTTGCTTATGGTAACCAGCAATGCCCCAGCAGGTTAGCCATGCAAGCAAAAGGCTTCCTTTATCCCAAAGTGCACACTGTGGCACTACAATGGCCTTGATCAGGTTAATGAATGACCTAAACATTAATATGGAGCTTGGTATGTTCACCAGTGCAGTTTTCATGAATCTGACTAAGGCTTTTGATTTAGTGGACCACACTATCCTGAAGACAAGGCTTGTGCAGGCTGCCTAGGACTCCCAGTCCTGAAACGGATTTCTAGTTACTTATCAGGATGCCAAAAACAACAAAGAAATTGAGTTTAATCTAATACAAGTACCATTTCTCATGAAGAACCACAGGGTCCATATTGGAGCCCCAGTATTTCCCTGTTTATTGATGGGCTGCCACACAACTGTAGTAGAGCAAACATTTTGCTCCACACAGATGATGTGGCAATCTTCACCATGCACAAGGATGTTAAATCATTACATAAAACACTTTAAAGTGAACTGGACACAGTGGCTTCTTGGTTTCTAGATAAAATATTGGCATTAAAAAAGAAAATGACAAAAACAATGCTCTTCAGTGCTTTACACAAGATTAGCAGTAGTTTAAGACATGGAAAAGCACAAAAGTAGGGGGCTTACCTTTTTCACATTCTAGGTTCGTATGTGCACATACGTAGGAGTGTAAGATGGGAGTCAGTAGCACTGGTGTTCCAATCAGTGGAACCAAGGTCAGTGCCATAAAAGCCACAGACAAAAAATTGTCTTGCTTAATAAACAACTTTACTATGTATCACAAAATCATTAAAAATGGCAAATCACCCACATGAGGACCTAGAGGAATGCAGCAATAAGTTGTTTGAGCCGCAGTAGCAATGCAATACTAGCTCAACTGAACTCTTACTACTCACTGTAGTGAGTTGCAGTGCAGGTCACAAGTGGTGGCTACAAAAAATGTCAGTGCATTTGAGACTTAACATAAGTTTTAGAGAGTACCATCACACCAAATGCTACCTACACTCATGGTGATTACTGTCCACTTCCAGGTGGAAAAACATTCTAACACACTAATACCAGAACTAAGCCCTCTAAATATAAGATGGAATGCATGGTGTACAAGCAACAGGTGAGAGCGTAACACAGTACACTTGTGAAGTACTCAATATAGCACTGGCGACAATGCAGGCACAATGAGGGCACAGTGATGCAGCCCTGGGCATGGCACTGGAAAAGGAGTGTCACAGTGGGGTGGCTGTGGGTGGGCAGAGAGGGACCAAGAACAGACACAGTACACAAGTACAATAGTATAGCAATAGAAGGAGAACACTGGTACAACAACATAAAAAATAACTTTAACCCTAACAACAGGCAACAGGCCAGAAAAGCAGGAAAATGAATGGGAAGCAGAGTGTGGTGTGGTGTGCAAAACTGGGGCAATCACGTTGCCACTGGTGGAGGGGGTTGTGCTGGAGGAGGAGCATGTGCTTGCTGCTGTAGAGCTAGTAGATGTCTGAAATCCTCTTCCATCACTTTAGCCACTGAAGACTGAGGTGCTGTTACTGCATGAGGTGGCGGAGCAGGTTATCTCATCCCTCTGTGAGTTCTGGCTGTTGGGCATTGGCTGCACTGCATTGGACACCTGCAGACAGAAATAACAGGTACTCAGCCATCCATGCACACTGGATGGAACAGACTGTTGTTGCCTATCATATGCAGTCACAGGGAAGCCTCCCAGCACATGCACCAGCATGTTAAAAAGGGAACACCTCAGGTGCACAGGCTCTGTGGAGTGAAGATGGCCCACACCAACCAGATACCTGGACATGTGCAGCTGGAATCCGTGTATGGTATGGCACCACTGAGTTATCATCGGGCTGATGTGCAGTGGTTACTACTGTCTGCAGTACAAGAGGCCTATGGGCATTGCAAGACAGAGTAGATGCACATGTTAAGACTGTGATAAAGGAAGGTGGCATATGGTTAACACTATGCCACCCTGGGATCACACAGACCAATGCGGTTGGTAGGCCTGGTAGCAGCAGTCCAGGTGTGCCTCCCCCATCTCCAACCCTGTACCATGTTAGATGTATAACACCAGGGACAGTATGAGGCATCAAAACACTGCCAAGGTGCACATGCAGGGATGGCCCCATGCTGCAGCAGGGCTGCCAAGAGATGGCATGTACTCACACCAGCAATTTGTGTGGTGGTGATGATGTGCAGTACATGCAGATGCAGCAATATCATGGCAGAGGCCACAATGAACTGGCATGTGTCAAGTAGGAGGAAGGGACACACGGACAACCTTTGGAGAGGCACCAGCATTCAAGCCACTTGTGGTGAGCAGGACAATCCAGTCAAGGTTCACTGTGTGTCACTGGCAGGACAGGACACAGGCACACATGTCACACAAAGCAGTGATGACCAGGCAGGGACCAGAAAGTGTCCTGGTGTGGGCCTGCCACAATGCACACCACTGTAGTGGTCCTGTATCTGACAGAGTGCTGCACACACCCTGCACAATCAACACATTACTTGTGGATACATTCCATGGCTAGAATGGGTCAATGATCCCATGGTGGCCACAGGTCCATATGGAGACCCTGGCTGGAGGCATCTGGAGCCACTAGGATGCTTGGCAATGTCCTGGAGGTTTCCACATACGATGAAACAACCACCTGGATCACCTTGCCACATATGGCTTGCTGCAGACGCACCACACTGCCTAAGATGGATGCATCACCACCCATCACAGAATGCTGCCACATGACCACAATGACTGTATAGTGATGCTGCCCCTGCTTATGCATGCGGCACACTGGGTCTGCCACCATTGAACATTCCAGTAGCCAGAATAGTCATCAGCATGGCATGGCCACACCACTGTGGGGACAAGGGGAATGTGCCCATGAAAGGTCCCTGCAGGTCATAGGGTGCACATGGCCGTGATAGCTGTCTGTGCAGCAAACCTGCCCAGATACATTGGAGTCCATATCTTTATGAAGGCACTGTGTCAGTTATCCTGTGCCATAGCCTTGACACAATGCACACTCTCACAGGGTTCCACCTGGACCACACAGCTGTGGCCCAATAGTCCAACCCACTGTGCCATGACCGTGGACCCCAGGTGATCTACTGAGGACCTCCACACAGCACTAATAACACAGATGACAGCAGCAGCTGCATGAACACCCATGGTGGGCATCTGCACCACTGTGGTGGCAACAGTGACATGGGAATGCCATGGTGACAGATGCTTTCCACCCATTGGAAACCACCAGACAGAGGCTTGGCCATGGGGTGTAGTGATCCCAGTCAAAAATGCACTACTCACCACTGAGGTGGTGTGCACTGCACTGTCATGATCCCCATGAGCCAGCATGCTGGGGGCTATGGCATGGTGTGGTAAGGACACAGTGGGACCCAGTCCAGTGGCACATATGTGCATTGTGTGAATGGTGCACACCATGACACAGCTGGAGTGCACTGTGGGCCCATTGTTCTATGTACAGGGCCAGGGTTGAATGCCCTGAGATGGCATCACCACATAAGGCCTGCAGCATAGGGGCTATAGCCACCTAGTGGTGGACCACAGCAGTGGTGATGGAATTGATATATATGGCAGAAAGGTCCTCACAGTATCTTTGCTGCACCTGATGAGGGATCCCACCCCACCTGGGGTTGTGAGCACATGGTGACCCAGCCCGAGTGGGTGCACATGGGTAGTGTGCAGCCCCATGCACCTGTTGGTAGCTCCCTGTACTGTGCACACCCTCATGGCCTTGTTATCCCTCCCTTCCCTGCTGGCCAAGGTGCTATGTCCCAGGACAGCAGCACATTGACTGACCCCACATGAACTCCCAGGGCCTTAGGATCCCCAGCACTTCTTCCAGCTGTCAGGCCACAGGTACTGTGTTGTATCAGTTGCCCTATGACAGCATGTGTAGTATGGGCAGGCAGTAGCCTACACTCGCCTCCTGTACAATCCTATACATTGGGGACAACTACTCACAGACCAGTATGGGTGTGTGGTTCATGTGTATCACTGTGCAAAAGTGTCCAGTGATATCTGCACACATATGTAGGCCCAAGGGACACAACCAATACAAGGTACTCACCTGTCTGCTGTCTTCCACAGTGAGTGGCATGGCTCCATCATTGCCTGGGGCCCAGTCCTGCAACACCCTCTTCTACTAGTGCTGCAGTTGCTGGTGCTGTTGCTGTCAGTCTGGTTAGTACCCAAGATCTGCAGGCAAGATAAGAAGAGCTGTGCTGAGAACCTTGCTGTGCAACAGTGTACCCTATGCAAGACACACTTTAAGCATCGGCACGTCTGAACTAAAAGTTGGCCACCCACCACTTGTGGGGATTGCAGATGGGCATGCAGGGCAAGTCCAATCATTCTCATGTTGCCAGCTGTAGGAACATGCATTGGGGGAAGGTGGGACACTCCCCATGGGTGTGGTCTCCCCAGGGTGGCAACACTGAGGGGCATGGTGATTGCTGTACTGGGCCCTGACTCAGCTGCCATGAGGTGCTGCTTAGGCATGGTGTGTTTGGCCCCCATCCATGTACAGTATGTGCTTGGGTATGCAAGGCCTGAGCATTGCTGCATGACAACAGGAGCATGGCCCACAGGCACTGTAAACCAGGCTACCACATACTTGGGGTGTGCGTCAGCACAGTGTGTCATAGATGGTGGACCGTGCACACACAGTGCACACCCCAGCGGCACCTGGACCATGCAAGGACACAGTGGTGATGGGTAGACCTGTGTGCCATATAGTCCCTGGACTGGACCTGCAGTGTGGAGCAGCCAGGTTGGGAGGCCTGATCACAAGTGAGGCAGCCAACTTGGCAGGCTGTGGGGCACAATATGGATATGTAGGATGAGCCACCCCCTGCCAGCCCACATGAGGCACCCACAGAGTGAGACCACATAGGGGCTGCCAGATCCATGCTGCTGATTAGGATGTTCTAGGGCATTCCCTGCTGTGCAGATGGGCCTGTTGCACCCACAGGCAGCTCAGGTGTTAGCAGCCATACATACGTATAGGGTTACCCCAGTGATATGAAGTAGCTGTGGATCATATATGGCCAGCAAGGGTGGTTCCAGTGCCCATGTGGAAATGTTGACAGCAACCCACTGGGTGCCATGCTGTCAGTGTGGTAGCTGAGCTGTCAAGCACAGTCCCTGGTACTTATCTGCCTACATGCCCACACATGCACCAGCCACACACCATGCTGCACATACCTGGTCTGAGGACTGTTCCCTCAGCTACCATGGAACAGAGATCACACAAGCGGTGCTGCTCCTATTGCTAAAGGTCATTGTATCAGTGGTGATACTGGTCCACAGTGTGTGCCACCCCAGTCTGCCATGTGAGGCATCACTCTACAGAGGCCCACACTTAGCAGCACCGCTGGTCTGCCCCTGCCACCTCCCCAGGAGCTGGTCATCCCTTTTGACCACCATATTAACCAGGTTGGCTAGCTCAACCGTGGTCCAACACTGTTCACACTGGATGGCCATGCTTCATCACCTGGCTGAGATGTTCCAGTTCATTATTGTCCTTAGGAGGTTCTGGGTGTCACGAGCTCACCCCTAGGCACAGCATTATTCCGTACTTTCAGAAGACCCCTCTTGATGAACCCTGTGACCTTGACTGTCAAGAAGGAAAGCTTCCTCTCTTTCTATCCAAGAAGCATTTTTTTTCTAAAATTTGGTAGTTAGTAGTTGAGTGGTACTACTAAAATAAGGCATCAGTCTAACAAATCCTTTTTCCTTAAAATGCTATAACATACAAATTAGACGCAGGCAAAATTGAAGAGAAAATCATAAAAGGTTTACTTAAAGAAGGAAAACATGTTAAAATATTCTACATAATTTAGTGTATTGGGTTGTAGACAACAATATTAAAAAATGTGCAATTAAACAATAAATCTACACACTATGAATGCTAAAATTTTGTGCTTTATTGATGCTTGGAGTCCAAGGTATAGAAAGTCCCATCTGCCAGAAAACCTTCAAATGTTCTGAAAAGAGTTCTCAAAAAGTTCAACAAGATGACAAGTCAGCCTGAAGTTTCTTCTTCAGCAAAATTCTGAATTTTTCATAGGAAACCTCATTTCTCAAGAGTTTTTTCTCTCTTTTTTCAGTGAGACAAAGTTCTCTCCACTAATCAGTAATTCTTTTTCAGCAAAATTACCCAAAACTAATACTTGGCAAAATTATACTGAAAAGCACTGTTTTCTGGCTGTATTCCTTTTTATGTTTGCTTGCGCACATGCGCAAGAAATATCTTGGGACAATAGGACATTTTGGAGGTGTGTGACTTTCCTGGCCAATGCAGTTGTCAGTGTAGGGGGCACATCCATGATGCACCAATGGATCGGGAGCTGTCTATGACAGCAGTGGTCTTCAGTTCAAAGAGAAATTCTGTGGCAATCAGCGATGATAACGTGTCTGTAGTTTACAATGATAGGTTCCGCCCTTGTCTCCAGGCCTGCTCCACATGTGTGACAACAGTTTCACAGCACTGCTCAGGAGTTCAAAGAAAAGTTTTGCTGTACTCACAGATGGTCACTTGTGTGCATATATGCAGCGGTATGACACCATTCTGTTGATTATCAGCTGATGCCTAGTATTACATCCCAAGCACAAGAAACAAGTACTCGGTCTGATTGGTAATGGGGCAGTGCAACAATGGTGGAACTAAAGATTTTTGTCTTGGGCTACTATTTAATGTTTGTGTCCAGAGAGGAAAAGCCAGTGTTAATGCCCTGTCTGTGCCTCATGAAGTAGCCAGACATTAAATTGGACAGGAATTAGGTATTTTTATGAGTGTAGTGCTGGGATACCATTGAATAATGTGAATAAGCATATTGTGCCTGAAAGCCAGTGTCTGTTATTCAGATGTGTGTGTTATTTGGAATAATTGTTAAAGCACCTACTGTAAGGAAAACAAAGCTTGTGCATGCAAAAGTCTCAAGGGATGTGCTGAAACATTGTGGCTCTGTCCTACATGCTGGCTGTTGCCGATTTCTCCAGTTAGAAGCTGTACAGAGTGTGTAACTGTATAGTTTTGTTATAAGTAATGTGAGTAACAGGGTGTATGAATTGGCATGTAGCCGCCATGTTCTATGTACTGACATGATTCTCACTTCTTTGCAATATAGTTACATGTAAGCATAATTCAGAATATATTCCATATGTTTCTGTTTCTATATACTTCAGTCTGTAGTCCACAGCCCTCCAAAAAAGCTGTATTCTCAAAGCAGCATTTCTCTTTGCTTTGTACTAAAGTAGTGTGAACTGTGACCAGTGATCAGTTTTCTTATCAGTCCGGAAAACATAGGACTGTTACCACCCATGTGAGGTCGGGAACTTTCCATCCCAAGCCCCGAACCTGTATTGATGATTTTAGTCTGCCTGCCTCAAAATGCAAACAGAAAATTGAAATGAGGACACTTACAGTGCATCATACTTGATGTCTTCAAGTAATGATCTGCTCTGCATTTTTTTAGATCCTATCCTGTTAACATTTGCATATTTTATCATTTTTACAGAACATCAAATAGAGACGTGTTGCATTATGTACGAGTGGATCTCCCACTTCAAGGTTTAAATATGTAATATCTGTTGGCTGTGATTCTAAAACTTTCTGTGGTTTGATTCACTCATGTGCTGTCTGTAATGCTTTACAGATGTTCGACAACAATATTTGCAATTTGCCACTGTGTGTTTTCTTCTGTATATTTTACCCTGGTTTCCGAACTACACGTACAGGATCCTGATCTTGTAATTCAAAATGAAGGCTGAGCTTATGCCATGTTGGCTATATTTAATCAAAGGACCTTGAGAGCTGAGACACATAGGCTTCTTGCCTAGCACTCTGGAGACGGGTTTACGTAATTAGTGAACTGTTTGTTTTGATTGAATGAAATGACAAAGATGGAGGAATCTGATCCTGTGAGAAGTGGTACTTTTTTCCAATCAAGTTCAGTAGTACTGTACATGAGTCAAATGGATCCCATCACTTCATTACATATGGGGCTCTAGAAATTACAAATTAGAAATGAGCATGTGGTATCTCATAAGGAGGTTTCATTTTTTGTATGGAACGATATTTCAAACTTATTTGATGAAGCTTAAGTTACACTTTTTGTTGCTTTATCCAGTATGGGACTCTAGATAAAATAAATTCATGAGATACGGTATTAACAGTGCTTTTAGCATTTGGAGAGGGTGTGATGACATATAATTTAGATAGTTGATCTATTTACTGGATAGGTTGTATTTAATTAACTCATTACATTTGTACCAAATTATACAGAAGGGTATGTCGATATGATGCCATCATACCACAATTATTAAAACACCTTCTGATGTAGCTACTGTAGCCCTTGATCAAGCTCCATGTGTGGGAGTAAAACACCCTCAGACTTATTATCTGTGCTCTAGCATCTATTCAGCTCTTTCTTATCTATTTATTTGATATGTAGATATTTATGAATGTGTTTTATTTCTACAAATCTGCTATTGTTTCCACTATTTTGAACATCTGTTGGGGTGAGTTGCAAGGCTTTTCAGTTTTGCATTTAATGTGTTTAGCCCCATGCAACTGAAGCCATGGGACCTCACTTTCAGTTTAACCAAATTTAAAAATGAATGGCTGACTGCCCACTTCAAATAAAGTCGATATAAAACTCTAACTATGGTTACCAAGTAATCTAATATATGCTTTTGAGGCTCCCTCACTAAAATGTACAAGGTGCTACAACAAATGCTGGCTATGGCTCTACATTTCTTCAATATAATGAGGCAGCAATATACTACTCTAAACAGAAAAGAATGCCAATGAAAGGGAAGGGAAGGGAACATTGTTTAACCAGGAGTAGCACACTAAGCTGAAGCTTGTTTCCAGATACGACCTGGGAGCACAAGGAAGTTAAGTGACTTGCTCAGGATCACACAGTATGCACCTACGCGGCTGTGTGACTCAAACCCAGGTGTCCCAATCTGCAACTCAGAGCCTTAACCTACTGTGCTATACTGCCTCCTAGTGTAAAATGATAAGTACTAGCAGCACTCAACCCCTCTAACATTGCAGAGGCAAAACCGATGCTCACACTACACAAGCAAAGGTATAGGATAGTTGTAATGGAAAGAAATATCCATAGAATGAATATTTCAGTTACAAACATTCACACAACACTACTGACAAAGAGAACTATGTGACTGGAGAATCTCTGCAGCAAATTACTGATTTGGCAAACTGCTGCACTGCTGGGTATAACATGAGCAACCCAAAAGTACAATAGTTGGACACTATTCAGAATTGAATTAACTTTGCCAAATGCTGAAAAAAGAAAACAACTACTTACAAAAAAAAAAAAAAAAAGATTGAGCAATGTGAACGGATAAATGCAGCAGATTATGTAGGAGTCAAGGTGTCACACTGCTCTCTAAAATACAAGCAGAATGAATGAGGTAATAAAGTAAGGAAAGGACCACTCAGATTTTCAGTGATAAATGAGAAAAAATAGATATTAGGCAGACATAAATATCTAACTTAACAGAGATTAATTAAGAGTTACTACAGTGAATATCTGAGCAAGTAATAGAGCTCTCAAAGGGAAACTCTATTATTCAGTACTTAGCTGCAACTAAGCAGAGACATGATGTGCCTCATACACAGCTGATGTCTAGTTCCAAAATGGGAAAATCATGGAGCTCAAAAGTAAACAAACCAGGATGGAGACAGAAAAAAACAAGAGCGATCAAGGTAGGAAACACAAATGTGTTTGGTAAAAAAAATAGCTAGCATACATTTGCTGATCATTATCTAACTATGTTAGACAGAATAAACAAAATCCATCCATGTGCACTTGATCTTTAAAAGTAGGAATTTAATTATGTGATGCTCAATCAAACTTGAACTTTGCCCAAATAAAGACATCGCTCTTAACTCTTTCAGACCTTGTGTCTGCCTGATGTGCTCCAGAGCATACCACCCACTTTCTCACATTTGAGGACCAGTGTTCTTCCCCATTTTCCGATATGCTGAGATTCAGTGTCCCACAGAGTTAAACTGTTTGTGCCTATGGATCTGTGCTCTACCTCTTATCAGTGCCATAAAATGACTTGACAGGTAGAACCCCATAGATGGGGGTTGTTGAAGAGGGGAGGGTTTCCACTATTTATTGTTAGGTTCATTATAATTCCTACTGTCAATTAACAGATAAATACAGAAACAGGCAGGAGCATTGACGTCGAATCAGTTGCTTATCTGCTGCCCTCCTCACAGGCGTGTCTGCAGTCTCAGAGCAAATCCAACATATGGCAAGGGTGCAGGTTGGAGAGATAAACATGTCAATGGTTAACAGCCTGTAAATAATATTCTAACACTGTAAAACATACAAAGCAGGTTCTGAGAGGGCAAAAAAAACAGCTTTAGCCAGAGTAGGACATATGTTTCCCAGCCCCCCCCCAAGTTAATTACAGTCATTGTAAGAAGAAATTGGTGTTTTGTGTCATCTTCTAGCAATCTGCACATCTTTTCCAGCCAGAGTTCTAATCACTTTCAATGTTGATTTAGAAGGCTTCGACTCTTGGGGCATTAAAAGGAGTTTTTTTCCCTCTGCACCCTCCCCCACAAAGAAAAAAAGAAAAATCACAGTTAGCAGTATCGCCTACTTCTGTCTTATTCAGGTTTCATGGCTCCCACTGCTGTAGCTGGGTGCCTCCCTACCAGCCCTGGTCAGGTCACCAGATCAATGTGGCATTAAGGCCACCACTCAGCACTTGAATTCTTTACATCGGGCAGTAATAGGATTCATAGCAGTTTATAACTGTCTTGGTGGCTGGCAGGCAGACCACCCTGCTTCTTAAAAAAGTAACAATGAATATAAAATATGTATGTAATTTTGAGACCGTTACACCACACACACACACACACACACACACACACACACACACACACACAGACATATGTTGCAATCTATTGTGATACAATATTCATCCAAGAAAGGCAATTAAGCTGAGTAGGAGGCTAACTGGTAGGTACTGAAAATGTGTTAAAAAAGGGATCACTAGAGAAGGCACTATATAAGGTATTGTGTTATGAACTACTGAATATACAGTAATTCTCAATAACAGGCTTCAGCAGTTTGAATAAGACTTGATGATTTGTGAACTTGCTATACAGTAATCCTCATCAAGTTGGTAATTTTAAACGTCAGAGGCCACACCTCTCAACTGCCATGCATTATATGAGTTATATCACTCATTTACCACCTCTAAATAAAACACTTTGTTCCACATGGAATCCTCCCAACTTTTACTCGTGACTTCAAAGTGGCAAGTCATATTAATTCCTGACATTCCACTGATGATAAACTTCTTCAACAACAATAGTGTTGAATTTCATGATTTATGGAACGTAACTGCTGTAATTTGATGTTCGCATGTTATGTGTACTTTAAGTACTATTTTTGCTGTAACAATCTTTTATAACTCGGATGTCAATGAAAAGGAGTTGTGTGCCAAAATGACTTTACATCATCCATCTTTATGTTTTAACAGACATTATGAATTAAATGTGATGAGGTGTAGTCAGCGTAACTCACCTCCATGGATACCACTGCAATTTGAATGAGTAATGGAAACAGAGGAACATAGAAACCGAAGGTGATGGCAGATAAGGACTGCAAGGTCCATCCAGTCTGCCCATTTCTTTTTCTACCTTATAAATGTGCCATCGGGCTTTGCTCTGTCAATGGCCTATCTATTCATACTCATCTGTATTGCTCCCTTATGCCTATCCCATGCCTGTTTGAAGCCCTGCACTGTATTCATATTCACCACTTCCTGAGGTAGGCTGTTCCATGCATCAACCACCCTTTCTGTGAAAAAGAACTTCCTCACATTAACCCTTAATCAACCTCCCTCTACTCTCATGATGTGTTTTCTTGTCCTGTTATTTTTCTTATATTGAAACATGTTAGACTCTTTCACCTTGTTAATTCCCTTAAGGTGTTTGAAAGTTTTGATCATATCACCTCTCTCCCTCCTTTGCTCTAGGGTATACATATTGAGCTCTGTTAATCTGTCCTCATATGTTTTCTGATGCAGTCCCTGCACCATTTTGGTTGCTCTTCTCTGGACTGCCTCAATTAGTTAATGTCCTTGTGAATGTGTGGCCTCCAGTACTGCATGCAGTACTCCAGATGGGGCCTAACCTGTGTCTTGTATAGAGGAATTATTACCTCCCTCTTCTGACTTGTGATACCCCTACTAATATACCTTAACATCCCCCTAGCCTTACCTACTGCTTTAATGGTTGAGTGAGGGATTTGCATGGAATACTTCACTTTGTAGGAAATAAAAGGGTCTGCATGTTACTCTAATAGATTACTTAAATATTTGAATTCCCTAATGTCTTAATCTCTTTAGCAGTTGATTCAAACTTACTCTTGAAAACCAGTAAAAAGGGAACATGGCATTAGGCATAATGTGGTTACTTTCTGTGTCAGTGTGCATTCATAAATTGGTTCCCTTAGAGGCTGAGAGAGGAGAAGAGCATGGGTTTTAGCCCCTCACAATGTACTTGGGGATGGGTAATACCCCAAACTGACACTACAGTTCAAGTAAGTGGGAGAGATGCACTGTTGAGGCAAGTTAAACATCTCCTGGTGAGTAAGGGGGGGGGGGTCGATTTACAAAAACAAACAATTTTACAAAGCTATGTACAACTTTAATTCATCACTTGTGTAGTTACACAGACAAAAAGGCAATACTTAATTTGTTGATATAAAACTAAAACATTTTGTCCAAACACTCATGAAAAATAGAGATGCCATCCCTCTCATTCTTGTTCAGTAAGTGTCACATTTTTTTTATTAGGAGGCAGGGGGTTCTTGGTGGCACATGGTGGTGGGATGCAGAAGGCTACAGGGGATTTGTAATCTGTGCAAGACCCCCCATCCCCCATCCCCAAAGAAAAAGAAAAGTAGAACGTGTCACTTTGTGATAGAAATACAAAAAATAAGGAAACATACTCATGCTGCATAAACCCTGCCAGTAATATCAGCACAGCACAAACATTACTAAGTAATATTTTGAACACCACCACCATGTGAACCCAACTTGGGCATAGCACATTCATAAAATTAAATCCCACCACTGGATCTTCATTGCAGCTCATTTTTGATGTGCTCACCATCACACAGAACTAAACTGGAGGTGGTGGGATTCAAAGTTATGGACTGGGTTTGCACAACTCAGTTTCACATTGGTGTCATCAAGTTTAGGTTACGTCTTTGCTTCAGCTGTGTTATATGTGTTTCTTAATGTACGAAAAAAAAGGAAAATAACCTAGAAGATCACTGTCTGATGTTTTGAATTACACATGGAACAGATTTACATCTTTTTTGTGTTACTGTTGCATTTGGATTAAAATTGCACCATTCTGTCAACAAATTTATCATCAAATCATGATTTTTTCATAAGTGCTGAATCAGTTATAAGCTGCATAGTAATGTACTGGGATTCCTGAAATGAGATACCTTGTTATGTTCTAAAAAGCCCTGCCCCCATGTAGTCTGCTTTATGTTCCATTTAAAGTGATGTAATTTTCATGATTTTCTATCTTGTCTGCCTGTTCTGTGGTGAAACGCCAAAATGTGACAGTTGCTGATATTTCAGTGATGCACTGTCATGGAATTCATTAAAAAATTCTTAATCTGTATTTGTCTCAGTTTCATTTATAACTTTTATCACTTGCCTTATGTTTGCAGAACTGAAGCATGTATTCAGTGACATTGTGCTCTCTACGTCTCATCAGACAGGTTTTGGTTAATGAACCTGCCTTTTCTGAAATCCTCCATGAAGACATCATTACTGCTTCATGCAAACGGATCACTTATTTCTTTATGTTTTAGATTCTTATAATAAATAGTTGTCATATGTATTTTGCCCTTAAAATCTGTATATGAAACCTCATTATTTACTCAGTTGTGCATTCATTCCTGTACAAGATTATGGGTTTGAACCAGGTTGGGGTGATTTGACCATATCGAAGAAAGGCGATAGAAACAACAAAACACAATTGACAACCATTTAAATATACACACCTAAAACATAAAGAAATAAGTGATCCATCTGCATGAAGCAATAGCAATGTCTTCATGGCAAATTTCAGCAAGAGCTGGTTCATTAACACAAATCTACCTGACGTGACTTTGGATGCGTGATGCCACTGGGTACATGCTTCAGCTCAATTAAATACAACTGATAACAAGTAAAATGTGATTGAGATGAATATGACAAATTGTTGTATCCAGATTAAGAATGTTGTATGAATTCCCTGACAGTGCATCACTGAAATAAAAACAGCTGTCACATTTCAAACAGAGCAATAAGCAAAATCTGACAGAACTCCTAAAAACAATTTGCAGAATATTCCTGAGACAATCCATGACCACTTTATAATATCGAATAGATATGAGCGGGACACAGTACTGACAACTTTGTTTACGGAATGAAAGTAAAACAAAAAAGAAAACAGAGAGAGTCTCCTGCAATGTTCAGATTGGGCCGCCAAACATATAAACAGTGGCTCTGACCAAGGTTTCAGATCTGGGGATCATACAAGGCACAATACAAAATGCCAGTATTCCATCACGTCCAATATTTTCAACAGCATATAAAATGAAATACACCTTGCACACATGAAGCTTATAGTACATTCGAAGCTGACTACAGCACTACTGAGAATCTGGGGAAGCACACCAACAAACCAAAAAATAAATAAAAATGTAAATCCCCAGGATTCAAATAAAAGGGAAATGCAGAAATATAACATGTATTCATATATAAACTTTAAAATTTAATGATTTCTGATGCTGAATTTAAGTGATCATGTAAACACAGCAAACACACAACACCAAGGATGAACTATGGTTCAAAACTACTGGCACCAGACTATTTGGAGTGTGGGAGGATTGCCCTACTGACGTAGTTAATGTCTGGGTTTTCTGAAAATAGCAGACTGGAAAATTCACTCGGCTAGGGAGTCAGCATCTCCATTACAGTGCAGTAAGGTATTCTGCCTTCTGTTTTCCCATTGTCAATGAATGACAGAGAAAGGCTATTAAAAGTTTTAACACAAGATCCCGTGAAAGTGTAGGATTTGCCAGAGGAGATAAGATGAACAAATAAATAAGCAGGAGCTCTTTAAAAAAATCCATACTGGGCATGAGTCGGCACCAGGCAGATCATGGTTTTTACTTATCTACAGTATTTCACACTTACCTGCATTCACAGCAATTCTGCTCTAAAGAGGTACTGTACAGGTCAGTGGTGAACAGTGCTGGGTAAGTTACTTTTTCTATTACTTTCTATTACGTTTGGAAACTTGTTCCAGGAAGCACTGTGCTGTCACTAGCAAGGATGGAGAAGTACTAGAAAAAGTAATACACCTTACAATTATAGTTACTTTTTTCTTTTAATACAGAAATAATAAATAACTGTAACAGATTACATTTTTTTAAAGTAATAGGTTAGTTACTAGTTACTTTCAAATAAATGTAATCAGTTACAGTTACGTATTTCTTTTGAATAAAGTGACATAAGTAAATATAACTGTAAGGTGTATTACATCTTCCAGTATGTCTCCATTCTTGCTAGTCACTGCACAGAGTTTTCTTTAACAAGTTTTTAAAAGTAAAAGAAAGTAATTGAAAAAGTAACTTACCCAACACTGGTGGTGAACTTGTCCTGATTTGAGTGAAGTACTGCAGTAATCACACACTTCCATGGTTACATGATTAACGGAGCTCAACATGTATACCCTTGAGCAAAGGAGGGAGAGAGGTGATATGATTGAAACATTCAAACACCTTAAGGGCATTAACAAGGTGAAAGAGTCTAACATGTTTCAATATAAGAAAAATAGCAGGACAAGAGGACACAGCATGAGATTAGAGGGAGGCCGATTAAGGGGGAATGTGAGGAAATTCTTTTTCACAGAAAGAGTGGTGGATGCATGGAATGGCCTACCTCAGGAAGTGGCAGCTATGAATACAGTACAGGGCTTCAAACAGGCATGGGGTAGACATAAGGGAGCAATACAGATGAGCATGAATAGATAGGCCACTGACAGAGCAAAGGCCAATGGCACGTTTATAAGGTAGAAAAAGAAGTGGGCAGACTGTAATGTTATTGTGGTTTACTGTTAGTTTTTTTTTCTGTACTTGGCATGAAGGTTTATGAGCCCTGCACTCAGCAGCAGGACCATGTTTATGTACTGGGGGAAGGAAAGACTGACAGCAGATGAATTATGTGAGATTTCTGTCAGGAGCTGGCAGTGCGCAGTGATTTCCATAGTATGTCAGTGCAACTCTTACTACTGTCAGTACATTATGAAAGAATACTTGATTGCTTTTCTAATATGTGTGTTACGTTGTTAGAATAATTATGTTTATTTTTCCCTTTTGTTTATAGTAAGTACATCTAAAAATAAAACAAAACAAGAAAGAGAGGTATGTAGCACAGCATTTGATTGTCTCAACTGTAATTTTCAGATCAGCATGTTAAATTTACACTGGATGACCAAACAGTTTAAGAACAACTGCACCTTTCTAGTTTTGTTTTTATCCAGACAGATACTGAATGAGACCTGATACATGTCTGTATCTCAGTCTCTCTCTCTCTCCCCCCCCCCGTCTGTCTGTTTCAGGGCTTGTATTATATTGCTGAGACAGAATCCCGTATCTGCCTATCTGTTCATCTACTGTATCTTTCACCATATATATCTTATCTTAGCTAGCATCCCAGAGTCCACAGACAAAAAATGAGAAGGAAACAAACAAACAAAAAAGGATAGCTGCAGTATTTTTCTAAGGTCATTTATCATGATCTTTTATATTGAGGCCACCCAGTTAAGCTTTCTGTTTCTGACAAGACTTTTTCACTTGTCACTACTTTCCAGGGAAACTGCTTCTAATTTTGCAGTGCCTATTAATCCATCCATCCATTTCTAACTGGTGCTTTTCCTGTTTGACATAGCCTCATAGCACACTATTGTGTTATCTGTATATCCATGGCACTCTCAGATCCATTAACTTAGGGTTATGTACGCCTGATAGGCTGCTGATGCCCATATAACCTAAGACAGGATTTCGATCTATCACCAAGCCCCTTATCCACCCTTACTGTCTTCAGTTTAATTTGTGTATCTGATAGAGGCTGCAACACTGTCCCAAGCTCCAGTACAACAACGAAGGAAAAGGCAATTACCAGAATTAAGCTACATGGCACAGACAGTATGATACAGTATGCAGAGAGCAAGCAATGTCAAATGAATGCTTTGTAAAAATAAAATTATGAAAGAAAGGTTATTATTTAACAGAGAAATAGAACACAGGATCAGAGTATATTATATTGTTATGCATTGCATCACTGAGTGTCACGTTGTTCAAAATAATGGACCTTAATCATAGCCTGTAGCTTTTCAGTGAATGAGCATCAGCCAGTTACATTTAAATGGACCGTCAGCAGGACTCCTCCCTCATGAGCAAGGATATCTGGCTATCAAATCTATGCAGTCCCTGATCCAGCATCTGCATAAGAGGGAGGCACAGCACATATATAAAATGTTTTAAAATGTCCACCTTTAATGGCAGACCGAAGGGGACCCAACACATTGTCTCCCTCACATAGCGAGATGAGTGCCTCTGCCCCCATTTGGTTGTGTGTGTGTGTGTGTGTGTGTGTGTGTGTGTGTGTGTATGTGTGTGTGTGTGTGTGTGTGTGTGTGTATGTGTGTGGCTTTTAAAATCTGGTGAGAGCCTTAAAAGAGAAAAAAAAAAGAAAAACGGAAGGTTTCTAGCAACCCCCTCCCCAATCTAGTCCAATTGCTGCCACTGGCTCACGTTCCAGAATTACTGTGAAGAGACAAAAAAATTGACCTGCTCTCTCGCAGAGACATTGTTTTGGCTGAGAGGGCCATGTGGCAGACAAAGAGCTATAACAGACATGGAGCCTGACTGGTTTCTTCTCCCTGCTCCTTTATGTCGGCCATCATTCCCCTATGGAAGCTATACATGCTCCGTATGGCCTCCACGCATGCATGGTACAGAATAGCCCCATTGCACATGTGCAATGCCCCACAGTGCCATTTTTCAGAGGGGCAAGGAGCACAGACACACAATAAGTGCTTGCGCATGCGTGGTAATGATAAACATTGCGACCACCTGGCAGGGCTGGGGGAAAAGGAACAGCAGAGCAAAGGCTCACAGTCACTGTTTAAAATGGGTCACAGACCTCAAGCAAGCATGGATGCCTGCATCACAGGCACTCAGGCACACCTAAACATAAAGCTGCAAGGGAAGGTCAGTGGATAATTAGCCACTTAAACGGCAAGCTCCAAAGCAAAAAAGCAAGAAAGCCTAACTTTGAGGGAGACAGAGTACTCTCCTCCCGTGGGGGGGGGGGGGCACAAGAAAACTGTCATTAAAGGGCCAACATTTCAGTCAGAGATCAGAGGCTGAGATTTAAAGGTCCAGACTTCCTAAAATTACATACCAACTCAGAAGCAACTTTTACTGCCCAGTACCCAGTACAGGGTCACCCTATAAGTTAGCAGGAGCACTCAGAACAAATTGTCTAGAGAAATATTAGCTGAGAAATTGCCAGCCTAGTATTCAAATCAATAGCATTATCACATTGTACAAGCATAGCGATTATTGGCTACCTGACCACCCCTGCTAGCGGTGCAAGGAGCTAAATGTCTGACCCACATAAATCAACACAGAATACATGCAATGATTTACAGGAGGTAATATAATAAATATCAACCTGGCTCCCTTGCCAGCTGTTCCTAACTTGTATTAATCACCAACAAGAATCTGGTGACCCTGCTTTTGTCACTAACTTGTAAAAAGGTACTCACAAAATCATCCAGAAACGTTTCCTTGCACTGGAAAGAGCTTAAAATCACCGCACTGCATTCAGGCATTCCTGGAATTCAGTGGCACTAAATAAAAGCACCCACAACCGTTTTGTGCTATTTTCTACCCAAAAACATTCCCACAGAGAAAGGAAGCTCTGCTGACCAAAATGGAGACACCCAAATGTTATTTTATGGCCTCAATTTATCAAACAGCTCCTAGCAGCATGGCCAGCCTGCCTGCTTCTTCTTAGTTTCCCAAATTTCCTGCTACATGAGAGCTGCAAACTGACTGTCTCTCAGCTCTTGGGAGATCTCTGCCATCATCTTAGAGGAGGCTAAACAAATGAGATTTGACTAAATCCAACATATCTTGCAATGGAGAATGGAGCTAGCAATTGCTACAGCTCTGCAAGCCTAAGTGCCCTAACTTTTAACATTGACTATGAGGGAGAACAGAAGAAACATGTTTAAAGAACAAAACAAAACAAAAAAGAAAGAAAGAAATAAAAATGCTTCTGCCCCAAACTGTGTCCTATTACACAAGCAACAATGCAGATGATTCCTTGCTCAGTTTACTACAGCCAAGTCAAGTACTACCCAAGGCATCCTGCCCATCCCCCCCAATAAAGGCAGATGCCTACATTATCCCAGAACTAACCAGGGCATAGAAAAGGGGCCAACAATAATGCACAGCACTGTACTATATTGGGTCAACATACAGGAAGGTTTGATTAAGATAAAATAACTATTTGGAAGTAGTGAACTTTAAAAGAGACATTTCTTTCACTGATATTCACAGTTTTTCTTGCTTAAGGCACAGGAGCTGCTACTGTACTCTGTGCGACAAAAGTAATGCATACTACTGTGAATGCATAACTTAGCCCTATTAATTTAATAAAAAAGGGTTTGAACAAGATAATGTATCAGATTATAAAAATTAAAATGATCTAAATCTAAAGGATGCTAATAGAGCCATGTATGGTCTGAGATCTTTCTCAGATGACCAAACAGATTCCACAGCCACAGTTGCCTGGAAACCCCTACCAGCAGTCAGTACATCATGGGCTACTAAATAATTAAAGGCTCTCATTCCTTAATTGGGCATATACTCTGAGTTCCCCTACGTGCTGTTCAGAACAAGCATAGCACCTCACTAAGGTGCCTGATGACCTGGAGCCCCTGCTAGCAGCTCCAGAGTCTATCCATTATTAAATGAGCAAGTGGCCACCTTAGAACATCTGGGGTACCCTGCCAGCATTCCAGGCTTCTAAAATACTAAGTAATGTGGCACAGTTCCTCATTACAAGCATAGTAGCATCTGAAGTGCTCACTCAAGACATCACTACACAACAGTCTCTGAAACATTATGTCTTTTAAACCACCACCTTCTTAACAAAAGGTAGAGGAAACTCCTCTATCATCCACCTGACTGAAAAACCATAAACAAAGTAGGT
Organism: Neoceratodus forsteri; assembly: GCA_016271365.2. NCBI lineage: Eukaryota > Metazoa > Chordata > Ceratodontiformes > Ceratodontidae > Neoceratodus > Neoceratodus forsteri. The sequence continues at coordinate 267,642,103 of JADMNL010000026.1, forward strand.
CTCATGAGAAGGAGGAGGAGCATTGTGAGACTAACCTAACTTGCCTACCCATATCGGTAGCTGCGAGAAATAATATCGTGAGACTTGCTGCTGTGATTTTGGAAAAGCTCTCTACCTGCCCATTATCTAGGCAGGATTGAGAGTGTAGGCAGCTGCCAGTCAGTGTAAACTGACTGAGAGTCACTGCTGCTATCTTGTGGAGACTGCATCTATGCTCACAAATGTCCAACCAGCACAGAAGGCGTTTGTTAAAAGCAACAACCGATCTGCAACCACAGGCCACAATGCAGATAATTAAATATAAAGGCAACAATTTGAAAATCAATTAACAATGGGGAAAATACATTGGGGGAAGCACTATAACCACAGCTGTGGGCAAGGCAGCATAACACTGCCCCTAACACAGGCAAATCTACTACATAGAACCATCATGGTTACAGAAGTCAAACTGAAGACAGGGGCAGGCACGAGAATAGGTGGACTTATTCGGCCCCTTCAGAAGGTCTATCCCCTATATCATAGCACCCAAGCGAGGTCAAGGAAGACTGATTATACACTACATGTCACAGACAGAACATCCCTTATAACACTGCTGTATCACTGCTTCTATACTGTGGAATAACAGCAGCACAGTTCAGAGGCATACTGCTTGGCTCCTACTACACCCATCCTTATGACCAAAACACAACTAATGGTACTAGGGACATAACACAACACCAGGTCATTACAGAACTACAGCCTCTCTTGTGCACCAACAGTCCCACATGGCATCCCCTTCTGGGATAACCATGTGACAGGCATATGAAGGCTACCATATATGGCTCAGCTAATAAGGCCATAGTATGGGAACTATAAATAAACTATAACTCAAACAATTGCAGACCCATGGCCAAGCAGTCAGGGAACCAAACTTTGAATGTAGTTTGTAAGGAACTTAGCTCCACTCATGTGCTGCATAGACCCAAAAACAATAGTGTGGGTCCTACAAGTCCATTACACAGAACTACCAAGATTGGTAGACCCCCGAGAAAATGATTACAAAATATATACATATATATGTATACATATATATATATATAGATATATATACACACAACACCATACTCATTTAATACTGCTCTATCCTATACTAGTATGTAGGCACATACACAAACATGCATAAAGGCCATTGCCATCTGGAAACTTTAAGTACACATTTTGCCCAACTTGTGACGCCATCACAAGGGTACCACTAACACCAGCAGCACAACCACCTAGCATAGCAGCAGGCATACGTTCAGCCATACAACTGCAATAATAGGTCAGCACCCCTTTGCTACTTCAGCCACCATCATAGGGCTATTCTGTCCCTATCTCACACTGATGACTGTAGTCATTGGGAACACTTGTGTGGCTTCTCTTAGCAGGTGCACTGCAGTGCACCACAGCTGACTTCAAATATGACATTGCTGCCTAATGGTGGTATCAAGGGACAGCCTATGACTACCCAACAGGCCAGATATTCTGACATAGGGACCGGTAACACACCCCTCCTCGAACAGCCTACAACTCATGTCCTGGCTCCTGAAAGGGAGAGACTGCTGAATGCAGGGTACTACACAGCAGTGATTGATGCAATGTTACAGTCCCACAGAGCTACCACATCATCTACCTATTCCAGATGATGGAAAATATTCACAACCCAGTGTATGGACAGAAACTTATCACCTCTATTAGTGTCTTTGACAGACGTACTACTGTATCTTCAACAGGGACTGGACAAGGGGCTAGCACCCTCATCACTAAAAGTTCAACTTACAGCCATTAGGGTGGCAGTGGGAACTGGCAAAGGTGCATGCCCAGGTTCACATCCAGACATCATAAATTTCTTAAAAGCAGCAATGAAAACATAAGGCCCCGCATAAGGAACAGGGTACTTTCTTAGGACCTAACATTAGTACTCAGTGCCCTTACCAGAACACCATTCAAACCCCTAACAAACATCAGTGATTACTGGATAGGGTTAAAAGCAGCATTCCTAGTGGCAATATGCTCAGCCCGCTGCATCAGAGAACTGATAGCATTATCATGTAAGGAACCATTCACAGCATTTACACCAGATGGAGTTTCCCTGCAGACCATACCCTCATTCATTTCCAAGGTATACTCCACATCTCACAAGCACCAGCCGATAGAACTGCTGACCTGTTATGAGGTACACACAAATAGCAGGGAGAGGACTCTCCACTCCCTGGACATCTAGTGGACACTCACAGTGTATCTAGAAAGAACTGCATAAGTACAAAAGACAGAGAGACTGCTTGCAATCCCATCAGGTCACAAGAAAGGAACTGCAGTGGCCAAGGCCACATAGGAACATGGTTAAAAAGAACAATCACAGAATCATACAAATCAAGTAATAAAAGCACACTCCACAAGGGCCATGGCCACCTCTTAGGTGGAACGAAACTCTGCCATGGCACAGAAAATCTGTGCGGCAGCCATCCTATTCATAACCTTATGAGACACAATAGATTAGACACTGAAATTAGACACTGAAATTCTGAAGGAAAGTTCATTCAGACATAAAGTGTTCATAACTGCCACCTTAACAGGCATATAGAACTCATGCTGACCCTCTCCCGATAAGTAGGGTACTGCTTTTGAATCACCCTAAGGTAATGAACCTGGGAGTGCCATGGATATACAGACAACACAATGGTAGTTTACTCACCTGGCAAAGGTGATTGTGTTACTGTAGATCCATGGCACTCCATCCCACCCAAGGGGAGCACGATTATAGGTATCACAGGTGGATTAAGTGATAGAGCAATGACAATATCTATGTGGAATGCTTTATGTGGATAAGTCAAATACAATATGTATTCATTAAAGTAGGTATACATTTCCAGAAAGACTGTCTTTAGAGTAATATTTAATGTCTGTGCATGAACCTAATAAATTACTGTATAGCTCTGGAAGTACTGCAACTGAAGACAGTAAGGGTGGTGAAGGGGCTTGGTGGTAGATAGAAATCTGATCTTAGGTCACATGTGAATCAGCAGCCTGTCAGGCATACATGACCTTAAGGTAATGGATGTGGGAGTGCCATGGATATACAGTAACACAATCACCTTTACCAGGTGGGTAAACTACCATTACGCTTGCTGTTTTGTAAAAGAATTGTAATGGCATGCTGGTAGCCTTTCCACAATGTGATACCCTCACAAGACACACACACGCACACACACTATAAACACACTTTACATTTAGTGCTTATTTTTAAAGTTGGATTCTGCTTTTCCTTATAGACATATTATTAGCAAGTGATGATTCAGGGTTTAAGATTGGTTGTTACAATTCTGTAATTCATAATAAAGAATTTAGTACTTAGTAGGTCCTTTGTCCTGTCTCATAGCATGAATGTGGCTTAGGTGAGTTGCTTTTCCACGTTTTCTTTGGCTCTCTGTCTAATAAAAGATTATGGTGTGCTATTACCCCACTGTTTGGTCCAGTCTTTCTCTCAATAAATGTTACTTTCACAACATTGCAGGGTAACAGTTGTGTGCAAAGTTTAATGTTTGCTGGCAAACTGCTGTGAATCCTTCCACTAGGAACTTCAAAGTATTAATAAAAGTTACAGAGTGCTAGTAACTCGCTGTTCCATCCCACAAGGAACAGTGTTAAAACCCTTTCTCTCCCCCCCTCACTTGATCTTTTTCCCTGGGATTGTTTACACTACTCCTTTCTTTACAACTTGCAAAGCAGATATTCTTTTATGCAGTTAATCTTTTTATTGTTTTTTCTAGTGTACAACACAGGTACAGACTAATACAGCATATAGAACTTTCCTCAAATGGCAATTAATAATTAAACCAGTCATCTCCTGATACAAGATAAAGTACAACACTTATGGTACCACACCCCAACTCAATTAAAAACAATGGTGCTAATCCCAGAGGACATTTGCCGAAGAAGCGGAGTGCAAAGCAGATATTCTTAATCATTAAGGGGCATTATCCAGGGACCATGGCACACTGTTATCTCGAACAAGCTGTTGGCTCCAGCAGGGGATGGAATTAAATGTCATGTCTGTAAATAAATAGCATGGTAATATTCAGTCCTGACTGCCTATGTAATGCCAAAAAGTAGCATATTCATTGAGGGTTTCATATAAGTTGGTTTTGTGTTGATGGCACTTTAATTTGGGTAAACCTGAACTGATCATTGATTAGGTTAGGTTACCTTTGTTTTACCAAGTGAGACACACTAAGCTGAAAGCTTGTTTACAGGGGAAACCTGGGAGTACAGGGAAGTTAAGTGACTTGCTCAGGATCACACAGTATGCAAGTGGGGGCTGTGGGATTCAAACCCCGGCCTCCAGGTTTGCAGCTCAGAGCCTTAAACCACTGCACTATACTGCCTCCCAAAATTAAGCTGGGATGTGCTGTCTGTGTTTTGATTTATTGGGCTGTGCTGTGAAGGGAAATGAAATACCACAGGCAAATGATCATCAATTTAATGTATAAGTTCAGTTAGTTTGGTTTGGAAACTATTATTACGCCATGTACTTCAAAATCCAACCAATCACATAAGCAGACTGACACCTTACCGCCATTGTGAATCTATCAAAAGTCACTGCAAAGGGTGCCAGCCAGATGCATCTTTCAAAAAAAAAAAAAACTGACGTTGAAATCACAGAACTCCAACCGCCATCTTGTTTCCCTGCTAAGCAGAGAGCTTAAAACAGTAGCTCCCTACAATGCAAAAACAAAACAAAATAAAAATAGTCCTTTAATACTTGTTCTGCCTTTCCACTCTCTTCGTCTCTGTGTCACACACATACATCACTCACTGTTCCTCTGTCCCTGTCCAGAAACACTGCTTTAGCTGCCGCGGTCTCTCTCTATCTCTCTTCACTATTCTCAGCATGAGGAGGAAGGGACTACATTTTGTAGTGTGACAATTAACTTTAAAATAAAATGATTCAAAGTAGAAAAACACTGTTTTCACCCCTTTTTTTTTAAAATCCCCTTCCCAAAAAAACTACTTGGTATAATAGCAATAAGCCACTCAGGATCTGGGTTATCGGGGGATTTACCACGAGTGGCAAGGATTTACCCACTTGGCTACACCTCGTGGGCAAACCACTCCACCTGTGGTGAATCCCCATGATAACCCACACCTCTTCATGGCTTAATGCTTAAATAACACACTGTTTATATAATCAGTGCTTCACTCTTGGATAGCAAATAGACCAATCAATTACATTTGACCTAACTTTTATCAGAAGTCGATTTACAATCTAATGAGGTGCAGAGAGTTGGGGACATTTCTACTTGTAGTAAAATGAAAATGAAATCTATCTTTTGTCCCTATATACAATCCTGCTACTGCCACCTTGCAGGTATTGTTAAATGAGATTGTCAAATTGTTTTTGAATAATAAAGCATATAACACATACAATAATAACAATACCAAAATAAAATAGTAAAACATAAATTTGCCCAGAATCACACAGTGAGTCGTTGTCTCAAGCAGGATTTGAACCCTTGATCTCCTAATTACCAGCATGGTGCTGTACACAAAGCAAACAAACCTATACTGTATTTGAAAATTCCCAGACATTAAACCTGTAAGATATGCCTATGAGAACTGAGGTCATTTAGTACAGAAGGTTTTATTCATTTTATACAAGCTTATTTACCTCGGGTAACACAGTTGAGATCCAGCATCTCAGCTCCAGTGGGGTCCTGTTGCTACCTATTCTCGCAGCTGTGTGAGATGGAGTGCTCGGAGGTTAATCAGTTTGCCAAGGGTCACACAGTGACTAGCTGGCTCTATCGGGATTTGAATGCGTGTTCTATTTATCAAATTGTTCCTCTAAACAAAGCACAGAAATCCGTACTGTACTTCTGCACTCACAGACATAAAACATGTAAGTTATGCCGGTGAGAACTGAGGTAATTTAGTACAGAAGCTTTTTTTTTCCAAGTTTATTTACCTAGGGTAACACAGCTGAGATGCAACATCTCATTTCCAGGGGGTCCTGCTGCTACCTATTTCCACAGCTGTGTGAGATGGGGTGCTCAGAGGTAAAACAACTTGCCCAGGGTAACACAGTGAATAGCTGGCTCTAGCAGGATTTTGTCCATTGATCTCCTAGTTATGAAAGTGATACTCTAAACTAAGCAAACAAACCTGTTCTGTACTTGAGAACTCAGACATAAAACCTCTAAGATATGCATGTCAGAACTGGGGTAATTTAGTACAGAAGTTTTTTTTTTTTTTACAAGTTTATTTTTATTGGTTAACACAGCTGAGATGCAGCATCTCAGTTTCAGTGGGGGTTTTGTTTCTACCTATTTGTACAGCTGTGTGAAATGGAGTGCTCAGAGGTTAAACAACTTGTCAGGGTCACACAGTGAGTGGTTGGTTCTAGCAGGATTTGAACCCTTGCTCTCCTAGTTACCAAAGTGGTGCTCCAAACAAAGCAAACAAACCTGTGCTGTGTTTTGGAATTCCCAGACATAAAACTTACATAAAACCTGTAAGATATGCTTGTGAGAAGTGAGGTAATTTAGTAGTTAAGTATAGAAGTTTTTTTTTTTTTTTACAAGTTTATTTACCTTGGGTAACACAGCAGAGATGCAGCATCTCAATTCTAGTGGTGGACAGGTTGCTACCTATCCTCGCAGCTGTGTGAGATGGAGTGTTCAGAGGTTAAACAACTTGCCAAGGGTCACACAGTGAGTAGTTGGCTCTAGCAGGATTTGATTCCCTGATCTCCTAGTTCAATTGTGCTTATGCAACTAGATGAGATGATGCTTGTGTGACTTGATTTACTTTGTGGCTTTCCACCTCTCTATTTGTGGGATATACCACCCTGTAGGAGTACAATGCAAGGAACCCTAGAAGAGGGCCCCCCCCACAGGTGCCAAGGGAGTGATTGTGTCGGCATAAGGTAGGTTAGGAGGAAGCCCAAGGGTAAGAGAGATGAGCCACTGGAGGAGGAGGGGTGGATGGTGGGCAGTGAGAAACCAATCCTGGAGAGGTCCAGGATGAGTGACCTTATTAGCCTGATGGGGGAGTGACATAGTTGCTCCACCCATTGAACCTCAGGCTTAAAGCCCTCCAATTCATTTGTGCTTACACAACTAGATGAGATGATGCTTGTGTGACTTGATTTATTTTGTGGCTTTCCGCCTCTCTATCCATGGGGTGTACCACGCTGTAGGGGTACAATGCAAGGAACCCTTAGAGAAGGGTCCCCCCCCACAGGTGTCATGGGAATGATTGCATCAGCTAAAGGTAGGTTAGGAAGAAGCCCAAAAAGAATACCCAATGGGTGTCGAGCATTGAAGAGGCAAGGATGATGAATGAATGAATTCTGAGAAGATGATAAGGGCGGACTTCCTAAGGAGAGAGGGAAAGCTGGGGCCACCATCTGCCTCCATCCAACAGCGGAACCTATCTAATTAATCTAAGAAAGCACTAACTCTAACTAATATTATGACCATTGGCATGGAGGAGAGGAAAAACACCCTTTGAGGAGGAAACCTCTGGGTATCCAAGGCCTAGGTCACCTTTCCTCCAGGCTGATGACATTTGATTTGAGGACATATGTCATTAAAAAGAAGGATTCATTAAAGAGAAGGATATGAGTAGGGAAGATGATGACAGGATAGGGAAAAGCCCCCCAAAAGAAAACACAGATCGAAGAAGGAACGTGAGGCAGCAGGGACCCAAGAGGGGTATACTTGACTAGTCAATGGAAAGGAGTAGATCCATTTAAAAGGCAGAGGAGCAAGGGGCTTCCAGATGCACTCACGAGAAGATGGAGGATGATGTAGACTGATAATGATGATTGTTGTAGGAGTACAGTAATTCGATACAAGAAGACTGAGGAAAAGCAGACAGGAAATGAAAATGAGAATGAACTTGAACAATGGTGGAGAGCAGCCAGCCAAAAAGCAGTTCGAAGAGGCAGCATAGGCTTTGAGGATAGAAATGCTTCAGTAAATGACGTAAAGAGATGAACCATGAGGTAAGGATGAGGGAATGATGACCGGAATCATGAACCTGAATATATGTGGCAGGAAGGCCATGGCTTGATGAGGTGGCATAGGCTTCATGACAGGTATGCCAAAAAGAAATATCAATTGCAGGCCTTGAGTGGAGCGAATCCTTGATGGCAAGTACGGGAGCATAGATTGAAGGGAATCCTTGATAACTGGTGAGAAGACGGTAGTCAGGAACCTAAATAGATGCGGCAGGAAGGCCGCAGTTTGATGAGAGGGCGTAGTAGCCATGATAGGTATGCCCTAAAGATTAATGAGTGCAGGCCTTGATTGAATCGAATCCATGATGGCTGGCATGGGAAGAGAACTGCAGGATGTCGTATCAGATGAGGAGGCATATGAATCATGAGAGGTAGGCCCGACTCAGCACCTGGACACAGACGGCTAATATAAGGGGTGGATAGAAACATAGAAACATAGACTTTGACGGCAGATTAGAACCGCCTGGCCCACCTAGTCTGCCCATTTCCCTACCTACAGGATAAGATGATAAGCTGTAGATCCTAGCTAACCGACAGCCTATTTCTTCTTAGCTCCCTACAAGAATTGTCTTATGTCTGTCCCATGTATTCTTGAATTCTCCCACAGTTTTAAACCCCATAACCTCCTCAGGAAGGCTGTTCCATGCATCCACCACCATCTCTGTGAAAAAATACTTCCTCACAGTGCCCCTTAACTGCCTGATCCAAGCAGGAAGGAGATAGCAAGATAGGAAAAAAAAAAAGAAAGAAAACTCGGGTCAGAGAAGGAGAGGATGGAGGGGGAGGGTGAAGAGGCAGCCAAGCCGAGGCAAGGATAGATAAACATTTTTTTTCCATCTTAGTTTATCAGGGATGAGATCCCTGGCAGACAAGTGGTGTAAATATTTTAATAGTGTTTTCTCAAGAAAAGTATGGTCAATTTGGTAGCCCACCTCCTGGACACAGTGGATGGACTAGACAAGTTTAAGGGCATGGAATAGGATGGGACACACCTCTGGAAGGGAAGCAATGTGGAATCCCTTCACAGCCTAAAACTGGCATTCAAGCATGGAAGCAGTGTCTGGATCATAACCCAAGCAAAGACACCCTCCCTATGTCATGTCTTTTAGAGGGCCTTAGATATGCACAAGGCATAACTAGTTAAATTGTAACAATTCAGTGAGTGAGGTAATCAAGTGATTCGATAGATCGATTGATTGATTGACTGATTAGATATCCAAGATAGCACACTGGGCCAAAGGCGTGATTTCAAGTGCAGCCCAGAGCTGCAAACATGCAGCTACAAGATGGCAAACACAGCAAAAGGGAAATGTCACTTGCAATGTAGAAAAAGCAGTTAAAAAAAGAAAACATCACAATACACGGTAGAAGGGGAAATCACACATTACAGCATGAGACAGTCAGTAGCAATGCCATACAGATGTAGCAAGTAAATACTATGTCAGACTATAGGTTTGTAATTCACATGAGTACAGACAGTAAGGATAGTAAATGGGAAGAGCAGTCGACAAGGGGAAAGCAAAAATGAGAATGCATGCTGACCCTTGAAAGTAGCCCGTAAAGTAATCACCTGAGGTTCACACAATGTCCTACACTTTAGACAGGGTGAATCATAATGACATGTGTACCACACCACACTGGTATGGTATTCCAGAGGTCTCTAGGAACTGGATAGAAGTGCCATATAGCAAGGCTGAAATGATGGGCGGTCCCGAAGGACCCAATGCCAGCAAACATGACAGAGTTTGGGTGAAGGTGAGCTGAAATGTGCCGCAAAGGAACGGTGACCCAGGAGAGGAAAGAAATAGACAGGATAGCTGAAGGTAAAAGTCCCAGGCTGAGCAAGTAGGGGAGCTCAATGCGCTGCCAGAAAAGACTCGAAGCCAGCAGCCAGCATAGGTACAGCTGAAACAAAGCCAAGTCAACAGGAGCCACATCGGAGAGGGAGAATAGAGAGGAAGAAGCCAAAACGAAGATTGCAACAACACGTCCAAAGCTCTGGTATGGCGATGGGGAGGAGGAGTGAGGAGTCGAGAGATCTGCAGGGGAAAGAGCAGGATCAGGAGTGATGACACAAAAATATGAGGTAGGGAATGGGAGAGAGAAAAAACATGGAGATGGTGAGAGGTAGAAGTGACTAACAGGTGGATAGCACTAGGAACAATCAGAGTAGGGGGCCAGGAGGGAATAGGGGCTGAAAAACAAACACAGCACAGGAATGAAAAGAAGAGAGAGAGAGAGACCCGGGGACAAATGAGCTGTGGGAGCAGCCAGAGGCCACATGAAGGAAAAACAGAGCAGGAAAATGCACAGCCAACAAGGCCTCTGGCTGCAAATAGAAATGAACCCTGGAGAGGTCCAGGATGAGTGACCTTATTAGCCTGATGTGGGAGCGACATAGTTGCTCCGACCATTGAACCTCGGGCTTAAAGCCTTCCCATTACCAAAGTGGTGCTCTACTGTACCTCAGAACCCACAGACATAAAATGTGTAAGACGTGCTTTTGAGAACTGTGCCAATTTAGTACAGAAGTTTTTTTTACAAGTTTATTTACCAAGAGTAACACAGCTGAGATGCTGGTAACACAGCTGAGATGCAGCATCTCAGTTCCAGTGGTGGTCCTGTTGCTATGTATTTGTACAGCTGTGTGAGATGTATGGCTCAGAAGTTAAACAATTTGCCAATAGGGTCACACAGAGAGTAGTGGGTTCCAGCAGGATTTGAACCCTTGATCTCCTAGTTTCCAAGGTGGTGCTCTAAACAAATCAAACACACCTGTACTATATTTGGGATTTCCCAGACATAAAACCTGGATGTTATGCTTGTAAGAACTGTGGTAATTTAGAAGAGAAAGTTATATTTATTTGTCTTTTTACATGTTATTTACCTAGGGTAACACAGCTGAGATTCAGCATCTCAGTACTAGTGGTGGTCCTGTTGCTACATATTTGTACAGCTCTGTGAGATGGAGTGCTCAGAGGTTAAACAACTTGTAAAGGGTCACACAGTAAGTAGTTGGCTCTAACAGGATTTGAGCCCTTGATCTCCTAGTTACCAACGTGGTGCTCTAAACAAAGCAAACAAGCCTGTGCTCTACTTCAGAACTCACTGACAGAACCTGTAAGATATGCTGGTGAGAACTGTGATAACTTAGTACAAAAGGGTTTTCTTATCAGTTTATTTACCTAGGGCAACACAGCTGAGATACAACATATCAGTTCCAGGGGGGGACCTGTTACTATGGGGATATATGATGGGCATGAGTGTGATATACAAAATATCATCACTCCTTTACAGTATCCAGAGGTCACTGTGCAGGAGTGAAGATATTTTCCATATCACATGAGTGCACCTCATGTATCCATTTTATACAATAGGAACTCCTATTGTTGCAAAAGTTATCATTTGCGTGGGTTTGCGCTGGTGTGATAACTGATGCTTTCTCCAATTATCACATTGGAGTGTAGTGAGAATGTTTCTTTTTTATGTTGTCTTGCTCAGGCACAAGCAACAACTTGCAGTACTAGGACATTCTGGAGGTGTGTCAGCCTTGGCAAATGCACGGAATGCTTTAGTGGGTGTGTCCCCCAGCCCCCCATTAGAGAGCATGCTAGCGCCGATGGGAAACTTCAAAGAGTGCACAAAAATAATAGTGGATAGAACGGCCCACTCACCCACAACACAATAAATCACAAATACCATGTTATTCAATCTTATTTAATACTGTATAGTGACTTCCAGTATAAATATTCATCATTGACATTTCAGGTAAACCCTTCATCAAGAAAACTGGTTTCTCTAATTAATAAAAAAATATATAAATAACAATTCTTATTACTATGCTTTTATATCTCTAAATTTATGCTAACAAACTGCAAAGAATACTCAAAAAAGAGTGTAATCTTCCCTTACTTCCCTTGTTTATCAATATCATACTCCAACTTTTTTCAAATCTCACTTTCATGTTTGACTCCCACCACAGGCCAGTGATAAACAAAAATTGAAACAGTCATTATTTTAAACCTATTCAGTTTTAATCATCTTTCTATGGCACAAAGTCATATACTCTTCCACTAAATAAAAAACATGCTGAACTTTTAACTTCATTTAGTTTATGTCACATGCACTTCTAATCCTCCACTTCATGGAACAGACTATGGCTGCAAATCATAAAATATAGAAAGAGCAGTCACTAGCTTTTAGATTTCCTACTCATTTTCTTAGTCAGTTTTATGCTTACTCTCAGCACTGTTTGAACTCATGTAAAATGCTAACGTTATTTTATAAGGATTCCTTTTTATTTTATTTTTCAATCTGTACTGGTTCACTACACCTTCGTCTCACTGTGAGTGAAAAGAAAGTAACAAACATTTATATTCTTAACTCTCTCTTGTAGGATTTCATGACTTCTCATTAATTTACAACTTTCACAGTCTCCTACTTACTGCATGTAACTGCTGTATCCTGCTCAGGTGGGAGTAATGAGCACAGCTTGATGCACCCATTTTTATATTAGGGGAGCTTCACCCCCAAATCTGACGACCAACACAAAAGCATAATGCAAGCACCTAGTGCCTGCTTGAGTGTCAGACCCACCTCCTGGCATCACCTAGTACCATATTACTAGGTGTCAGAGGTGCTCACAATTTTCAGTTTTAAATTGTATGCTCTTTCTCCTACTTCTGGGTAATTTGAAAATATTCTACTATTCATCATGTACTTAATAGTGCTAAGATAATCCTCCAGAGTCTCAGCACTCCAAAAGTAAGAATCCCTTTTGACCGGGCACTCCCGACTATGTTCAGTGTTGCAATGAAGGTTGCCACTCAATGGTTTCATTTAGCCCAAATCTTGGGTTATTAGTTTGGAAATAATTAATGAACCTTACTTCTCTAAGAAGTAATTTATTGTTGTAATTGCCTCCTCTGCTGTCTTTGTGAACTTTTTCTATTCCAAAAAACATAATGACAGTAATTGATGTCCCCTTTCCAAAAAATGACATGTTATGGGAGAAGTCAAGTCTTTATTCCTAATGTATCCTTTATGTTCACCAATTCTTTGTTTTAATGCCCTTTTCATTTTTCCAATGCACATAAGATCGCAAGGACATGTTATGCCATATATTACCCCCCTCAGTTTGACAGTTTACGAACTCTTTTATTTTAAAATCCTACTTCTGCTTGTGTTGCACATAATCTTTATTTTGTGAGTGCTATTGCAATGCACACATCTCCCACAACTATAATGCCCCCTAAGTTCCTCTGTTGTAAACAAAACATTTTTTCTAGGATCAGGTATTTTATGCTCTGAATGTACTAGTCGATTTGACATAGATCTGTCCTTCTTTGCTACCACCTGGATCCCCATATGGAAAGCTTTTTCCCCCATATTTGTGGATTCTAATATTTTCCAATGCCTATTAACAGTTTTTTTAATGTCATAAAAAATGTCACTATACTTTACGGAAAGGATGATTTTTTTGCCCAATGATTTGTCCCTTCAGTGTCTTTCCTAACCAAAAGATCTTTCCTTTCCTCCATTAATGTCTTGTGATGAGCCCTTTCTAACACTACTTGACTATACCCCCTTTCTCTAAACTTCTATGTCATCACTTCTGTAAAAGCTTCCGTATCACTAGCCTCAGAGCAATTCTGCTTAACTGCTAAGAACTGACTAAATGGGATTGACTCCACCAGCTTCCTGGGATGAAAACTATGAGCTCAAAGAACAGTATTTCTGTCAGTTGGTTTTCTATACATTTTAGTAAACAATCCTTCATTTTTTTGAAGACCACTAAGTCCAAAAATGAAATTTCTCACTCATTATGGTCTGTTGTGAGCTTTAAATACTCAGTTTGTGTATTTAAGTAGTGGTGAAAATTTTGAAGTTCTCTTTCTGTCCCTTCCAATATTACAAAAATATCATCAATAAAATGTTTCCATTGAAGTAAACTTTTGGTAAAAGGGTTATTCAAATAAACAAATCTTTCTTCAAACCAGTTCATAAATAAATTTGCATATAATGGGGCCGTACTTGATCCCATCGCTGTTCTCTTCACTTGCACAATGCTGCCTACTACCCCGGACACAGGCTAAGGGGGTTGGGTTTGCTAACAGATAACCATTTTTTTAAAACCTTTTGCACAGTGCCTCCACTCAAGGTGCTTTACATAGGTAAGTTGGTAAAAGTTACAGCCCTCCGAGATGCTATACCAACCATGATGACCATTTAATTTCCCCAGACATGCTCCCAATAAACATTTCCCCACATTTCAACATTCTGTATTAAAAGGCTGTCTCTAACAATATCTTCACACCAAATATTTCAACAACAATAACAAGAGATTTATTTAGGGGTATGAGCAGTTAGGAATGGGAATGTGGAGTAGAGGTTATTTAATTTCTATTTACATATGTACACAGATTGTATGGCTTTTGCTGGTGAACCCTCCAGCTGGGTGGCTACGTACTAATAGGCAGAAAGCAATCACAATTTACTATTCAACTTATGATATCCAGAGCCCTGGCTATCTAGCTGCTGGTAAATCAGATGTTACAAAAACAATTATTAGTTTTCCCACACTGGTACCGGTCCCAGAACAATGTGAAACCCCACAATCGCATACCATCCTGGATAACCAGATACCACAGTCCTAGGTGTTGCAGGCCTGGTGTACGTTGCAACTGGTTGAGGTGGCTGGCTATTGATTTGAGGGAGGAGGCAACTTGGAGAAGATTTCTGCAATGACTGCAGATGCTATCTACAATGAAGGCAGGGACTGCCCTGCATATTTAGTAAAAGTAGTAGAAATTGACCCTACTGGTCACAAAGAACCAGGGATTGTCCTGCACCTCTCAGAAAGACAGGGATTGCCCTGCACTTACAGATATCTGAACATTCCAGGACAAGCTACTTGGATTTAACATCCTGAACATTCTGTACAATATTTGAAAGTCCCATCCAGAGTAATTAACAGGCGATACTTTTATAAAGCATCCAACATTTCTTTGATACATGGTCACATCCAGTACATTTATACACCAAAAATGTATTCACCCAATATAAGCAGACAGCGACATTTTTATCAAGCATCCTATATTCAGTTATGAAAAGTCACATTCAGTACATCTATATACCAAAAATAGTATTCAAAGGCAAAGTCTCATCCAGCACATCTAGACATTTTTACACCTATGGCAAGCGGTCTCAGATGACATCCGGGTAATACAAAAGTAAATCCTCTTCAGAATAACTCAGACATAATATGCTGTAGGGCCTCCTGTCCCATGAAGTGACAAATGCAACTTGACAGTCAGCTCCATGAAGACAGGACTCTAACCCACAGGGCAACAACAGATTACAACACATTTATATGATTCACTATCAAGACATCATGATGCACCTGCATTTTAGCCATTAGGGCAGCAGATGCATCCAACCATTTTAACACTACAGTCTCTGATGGGGTTAGTAGCCAGACTGATAGCTTCAAGATCTCAGAATTGGCAGAACACATCTAGTAGTGGGGCTTGAGGCCCCCCAAGATTAGTTTTGTAAATTCTCCCTCTCACCAGAGGGTACGAGTGTACTCACTTAGATCCTCCACAGGTTGCATCCACAATGGAAAGCTTCCTGAATTCTCTTCAGCTCTCTCACAACTGAGGCATGGTAGATGGTCTTCTTTTTCCACATCTTTCCCTGACATGGGAGGGATGGCTAGCTTCTGAAGGACAATCCTGGCAACCTCCAGAATAGCAGTTGTGGAAACTCTAAATTTACTTTACATTTAAACTTTAACTAGAAAGTAATAAACACCCCTGATGATTGGAGGGGCTTAGCTAAGTGGCCCAGGCCTGGTGGCATGACAGGGGCCTGAGCCCCTACCCCTGTGGGGGATTCCCAGCAGGCTGGAGCCTGCTCTCCTTCTTCTCACACTGGCTGATCTGAAGAAAAAACTGGAAAACACTGTCTCTTATACGGCTTCTAGTTCAACTCCTGATTGGCAGCAGAGATGAGGTGACAGGTCTCCGAGTGGCTGAGGGACCTGTCAATCAGAATACATGAGGCACAATGGGATGGGTGAATTGCCACCTAAAATGATGCCCCAGTAAGTCCCCATGAGCATTTGGGTGGTTACCCATGAGGTGCAGTGAATGTCCCACAAGTCCTGGCTTTCTATTGCTTACTCTCAATTGGCTGTGACTGCTAGCAATGGCTGCTTAACACACTGTCCCTTATAGCAGATCAGATACAATCCTGAACAAAGTCCTGGTGCAGCCAGAAAGAAATAATTATTTGCCCTAATGCCCCACAGTTCAGCTGCCCAGATGGTGGTCTTGCAGTTGCTGCACAGATGAAGAATGTTGCACCTTTAGTTTTCCTGTCACTACTGAACTTAGTAAAACTCCCCTTGCAGCAGCTGACAGGCTGACACGCAAAAGTCCAAAAAGAACTGGTTAATCCAGGAAAAGGTATTTGTTTTAACTTAAAATATTTTCCCCCACATGTACACTATATCCCCTACATATAGCAACAGGTTACAATATAAAAACATTTCATTTCTTTTGTTTTTGGCAATTGCTAAACGTAGCTGTCCTGGAGGCAGCCAGGCACTCAGGTTGTTCATTATTCAGATGATCAGGGCCCCAGCTCAGGCATATTTTAATACAGCCCTGGTAAAAGTCCTTAACTAGGTATCTGAGCAGTCCTCCAGCAGGATGTCTGTGGTCATCGGGTCCCGGTTAGTTGGAAGGGATCCCGGGACCCATGGCACAGTCCCCGAGGTGACCACAAACCGAGCAGTTCTGTTTTGAGGGCAAAATCACACCATCACGAGTCCCGCAGCTCTGGAGGCAGCACTTTTAACATGGGCACTTTACAATGCAATATCTGCTGCCCTGGATACAGCACTTTTACTATGGGCACTCATGAGTGGAGTATTTTAAGCCCCAAGGGGCTGAATTTTCATTTGGGCTGCAGGGCAGGGCACTGGAGGAGTAAACAAGACCTGGGGGACCTGAAAAAAAATTGGTGGCCAAATTGGGTGAAACCCGGGAGACATGTGTAGAACAGAGTTAAGGTAAGCCCAGGTGGGCAATTTTAGGAACCCCCATTTGCAGGGGGGTTACACTAGGATACAAAACTGCTATTCAGTGTAACTATGTGTCCTTACTTTTTAAATGAATGAATTTCAAAACTAATTTCAATAACCTACATCATGATGACAAACATTCACACTTCCTACAGAACCTGCTAAGATGAAGCATTTTGTAGGGGAACCTTTAAAACCAAGATGGGAATGCAGGATTACAGCTGCTTTTAAGATCTGTTTAACCCTTTATGTCTGGCAAGCCTCCAGCAGCACCGAATGACACAGTGCTCAGCATGCCCTTTTGTCTGCTGTCAGGTTCGGTGTCAACACGTGTAAAAACAGGAATCTAGAAATGGGCACCACCAATAACCATCCTGTATGTATTTACCACACTAACATACTAAGAAGCCAGCAGGTTAGGCCCTATGGTCTATCAAGTCTGCTCAATAATCAGTGCTTTTCCCTTTCTTGTATTTAGTGCCAGTTCTTAAAAACAAAAAAAAAAAAAGAAAGAACAGCTTTCATTGACACTTGTGACACAAACAGCTGGTCTTTATTTACATAAATACATGACGAGTATCGATGGTTTCAATTATTTATTTCATTTCTTGTCCTTTTTATATTTACTTGTGCATGTGCAAGAAACATGTTCTGACAGCTTGCTGGAGTAGCAGGTTGTGGAAGTGTGACCATGTTGTGGCCAATGCTGCCACTGCTTTTTAGGGCTTGTGTGTGTGGCACCAATGAATGCGCATGCTATCTATGAAAGCAGCTCAAAAGCATGCCACAAACTTGAAAGAATTTCGCTGCTGCAATAAGGGAGCAACCCGTCATTGCAGGGCATGCCTTGTCTGATGTAATAATTCAATAAATATGTCAGCAGCTGTCACCGTCTGCCTTTCACAGTCCCACATGAAATTTGATGTCTGGGGTGCCCAGTCCCCCTGTCGGCATGCCCCCTTCCCAGTTGATTTGCCAATGGGGAGCCCAATCCCCATCAGTGTGATGTCCCTGTAGTTTAATTTGTATGCCAAGGGGGTGCCCAATCCCCCTCAGCATCATGCCCCCCCCAAGCACAAACCTGTTTTCTTTGCCGATGGGGTGCCCAATCCCCATTGGCTCCAGTAGTCCCAAAACACCCAGGTGGTACACTGGAAGCCCATCCCAGTTTGACAAATGTACTTGTAAAACAGAAAACATTCCCATGAAGTTTTTTTTTTTTGAAATCTGTAAACAAGAAAACAGTCCCTCGTTGTCTGCAGTACCCCTTCCCCCAACCCGCACCCCACCTCCCCGCACGCCTCCACCTCTGGAGCCCTGTGCGTTGATCTTCACACAATCTTCTTTGGAGTGGGAACATGTCAGCACTCTTTAAAGCAGACCATGAACTGAAGAAATGCCAGTAAGTTGTATAATGGCATAAATGGGGGGAGTTCAACCTAGGTGGATATCTTGGCCATTGTTGTGACTTTTGCCACCAAATATTCAACTTGGGGTTCTTGCGACCCCACCTCATGAACTCAGTCACTCTCATGTCACTATTCGGTTCCAAAAGGTGATTTCATGGTCACTGCACAGAATCACCTTTTGTGACTGATTAATGAAACAACAGTGCCACTGTGCATGACGTGAGCTCCCAAAAAGCCTATGTTGCAAATATGGTGAAAAAATTCTACAAAATGACTGTGGTAAGAGCGTGCACTGAGCAGCTTCCACACACACTCGTAACTTTGCAAATTTGCAATATTTTCATGCCAGATTTTCAACACTGGCATTTTTTCTCACCTCCTTATAAACAGTATAGCTGTCTTTTTTCACATCCTGCCCAAAATGTGTTTTTGCACATCTGGTGCACGATGGAACGGTCTCTGTGCGAAATCAATATTCAGGACAGATTAAGAAAATCACAGTGACAGTGTTCATAAGGAGAGGTCCCAAAAAGCTCATGTTGCAAATTTGGTAAACAAATTCCAAAAATGACTGCGTTACCGGCGTGCGTTCTGCAGTTTCTACGCATGCTCGTAACATCACCAATTTTTTATATTTGTACTCCAGATTCTCAACATTTTTATTTTTCCACACTGCCTTATGAATAGTATAGCTGTCATTTTTCATGTCCTGCCTGAAACATGTTTTCTCATTTGTGGTGTGGAACTCAATGGGCTCGGTCGCTGTTCGAAATCAATGTTGGGGACAGATTAAGAAAATCACAGTGCCACTGTTCATTAGTGGATGTCCCAAAATGCCTATGTTGAAAATCTGGTGTAAGAAATACCCCACATAATTGCATTATGGGTGTATGTTGCACAGTTTCTATACACGCTCATGACTTCACCAATTTTTTTTATATTTTCACTCCAAATTTTCAACATTGCCATTTTTTTACACCTCCTCATGAACAGTACAGCTATCATTTTTCACATCCTGTTCAAAATGTGTTTTTGCACCTTTGGCACCAAATGGCATAGTCACTGTGCAAAATCACCTTTCAGCTAATGAACTGATAGTGTCACTGTTCATGCGGTGCAGTCACAAAAAGTTCATGTTGAAAACGCCCTAACCTGTAGGGACTGACAAGCGTCAGGGGTGTGACTTGGTATTTTTGACACTTATGCTCACGTCATTCTATCAATAGCATTAATAGTTCAATAGCAGACTTCAGTACCAGACATGCCTGCTGGCCAAAAAAGCAAGTCTAGGCATGCTACCCATACACATGCAGAAGCTCCTCACCCCCTTTGAATGCCGCAGCACCCCAAGAAGCTCCAGGAGCATGGTCTTCAAGGTTCCAAGATGTTGCACCACTCTAGAATAAAGGGCTTTTGCCCACCAGGCACCTAAATGGACTAACAACCTGCCACCAAGCCTCTTTGCTATTCCAATGCTAGGCCCTTTCAAACATGGGCTATGATCATATCTGGTTACCAAAGCAAGTTGTGACTGTTTCCACTAAGACCTTTAGTCCCTGGCTGTTCATCAACCTAAGTACCTTCTGGAGCTGTCTATACCCCCATTTCTTCCTTCACTAAACTGTACCACCCTTCTCCCCTTCTACCCCTGCACCACTGGGTGCCTCTCCACCTTCTACTACTTTCCTCCATAACTGACCCAATCTCCTCCCCTCACCTTCTACTCTTACTTCCCTCATCCTCTCTCCACCACTCCCCTTCTGCTCTCATTCCCTCTTCCCCTTCTTATACTGACATCCTGCTCTAATTCTGCACTGCCCCCTCACCATCTCACCTGACACCCTCTGTTAACACTTTCTGCTACTGGCACTGCCAGTATGCTTAGTATAAGACTCCTTCACTAGTGATGAGGCCCACCTTCTGTGCTGATTTTCAGTATATATTCTCTCTCTCTCTCTCTCCAGTTTGTCTTCTCACTATTACCTCTCTCTTCCTGAGCCTACCCCCCCGTTCACTCTCTCCCCCTGCTTTTTTTTCCATTTTGTGTTGGCAAGTACCATTGTATATAGTGTTTGCTTATCTCAGTCACACATGCAACCTCTTGCTTAATTTGCCTTAATTGTTGTTGTCCTCTTACGGCCTCCCATAAGCTGTAGTTTTGTTTGTTATTGTAATGACCCTGACATGGAACCTATGTAATCAGCCTGTACTCAAAGGTTAATCTGAGATCTTAATAAATAAAATAAATAAATAAATTCTAATGCACCCCCACTCTGCAGCAAGTGACAGACACTGAGGTGTGCTTTCGACTCTTCGGCCCCAAAGTTCACCCCATTCTCCTATACTGCACTGATTTCAGTGTATTTCCTTATGGAATGGGGTTAGTGTAAAGTCCATACACCCCAAGGCACACCTCGACACTTGTCGGTGTCTGCAGAGTAGGGTGAGCTGAAATGGCATGAGCATTATAGGCGATGACCCAAAGGCACACCCCAATGCCTGTCCATCTCTGCAGGGTGGGGGTGGGATTGGCATCACTTCAATACTTCACTGCCATTCCTATTCTGCACCTGTCTAACTCCTGCACTTTCAATGCTAATATCAGCAAGCAACCATTCAGCATGGACAAATGCTTGTTTATACCTCAGGTGATGTCATTCCAGCCAACACTTTTAATTGGTCAGTTATTTAGGTTGATATGTTTTAGCAGTTCACTTTTTTCCTGGGGATGTCGTTCTCACTCTCTCTCTCTCTCTCTCTCTCTCTCTCCACTAATTTCTCTAGACTATAAAATACCAGGAAACTAGCCCCCCCCACCTGTCTAATGAGCATAGTTTAGCATGTTGACCACATGCTGAACAGTTTTGGCAAGAGACATTTCTGTTCTTTGATCTCAGGAAACCAACAACATATAGTACAAAAGGACCCCAGATATCACATCACATCACTATTCTCCTGGTTCTGAGGTCCAAACTTTCAAACACAGATGAAGTGTTAAATGATTTGTGTAAGCCAGTTCCTGGCATCCATTCCTTTGATATGTAAGCCTGTCTGAGAGCCAGACTCATCACTTAGCTTTTTAAATCTTTCCCCAGGTTACCTCATAGAATGCTTAAAGGGCCAGTGGCTTAATTCTGGAACATAACCCATGTATACATATTATATCTGAACAGTACAAATGTATGGGGCTACTGTATCTTTTCACATCCCTCCCTCCCCTAATACTGAACCTGTGGGAACATACCCATTTGTACTGCAGTGTTCCTATAGTTCTGTCATTGTTCCAATATGCAAAATAGGCCATCTGCATTCCCATTTTCAGATAGAGGCCTGTGGGTCATCTCCATGTCATAGGCCTGAAGGGCAATATGCCATCTAAGGAGTTTTCTGTTTGTTTTACCCATTTGGCCCAACCACACTAATGGGTTATGGTCTGTCTGTACCTTATAATGTTTCTCATAAAGGTATGATTCCAACCTTTTCAGTAACCATATCAAAACAAGACATTCTTTTTCTACCATGGAGTAGGCTTTTTCATGGGAAGCAACTTCTTGTTGTGGTACACTATGGGGTGTTCTTTACCATGATTTGATATCTGACTGAGGATGGCCCCTATTCCCACACCTGAAGTGTCCGTTCGCACCACAAAGGGCCTAGTATAGTCTTGGCTGGCTAGAACTGGGGCACTACAATAAGCAATTTTCAGTTCTGTGAAGGCCTTGTCACAGGCCGGGTTCCATGTTACCCACTTAGGCTGCTGCTTTTTTTTAACAGTTCAGATAAAGGATTTGCCAGGGAACTGTAATTGGGTGCAAATATCCTACAATACCTTGCGGTTCCTAGAAAACCTTTAACTTGTTTTTGGGTTTCAGACATGGGCCAGGCTGCAATTGCCTCTATTCTATTTTTGCCTGGTTCTGTTGGAGTTGGCTCCTCCCCATGACATGTCCTAAATATGTGACCTCTGCCATGGCCACTGGGCACACCTCTACTTTGGTAGTGAGCCCTGTAGACTGTATTCTGCCAAAGATTTCCCTCAAATTGTCAGATGTTCCTCCCAGCTATGGCTGAATATAGCTATGCCATCCAGGTAGGTGACTACAAAGTCATCCATACTTTGTAACACCTGCTTCACTAACCACTGGAATGTGGCTGGGGTGTTATTCATCCCAAAGAGCATGCCATTAAATTCATACAGGCTGATATGGGTGATGAAAGCTGACCTTTCCCTTAGCATTATCAGTGAGCTGCACATGCCAATAGCCTTTTGTCAGGTCTAAAGTGATTAAGTATATCACCTTTCTTAGCTTCTCCAGCATTTCATCTGTGTGGGCATTGGGTGGGCATCAGATTTCATATGACCCCACAATGCAAAGCATCATGGGCTGCACATGCAAATCACCACAGAACACTATGCTGGTTCAACTCCAAGCAGAAATGCATGGTGCCGAAAGGCCTTCCACACAGCCCGCAAAGGGTGCCAACAGAAGACACAGACACATGTCTCATCCCACCAGGACTCACCAGCATGCCTCATCCGTCCAACAATTTTCAGCACCATGCATTTCTGCTTGGAGTTGAACCAGCATAGTGTTCTGTAGTGATTTGCATGTGTAGCCCATAATGCTTTGTATTGTGAGGTCATGTGTGATTTTGTATTTCTTTGAAACTTGGTTTCCCAGCCAAATGCCATTTGGGGTAACCATTGCCTCAGTGCTTGTGCACGGAGGTTCTTTGTCTTTTGAACAGTTTTTTGTTTTAATTGGGTTCACCATGGCATGGCCCAGATGGACTATCTTGGGGTGGCTGGTTCATTCCACTGGGGTGTTGGATGGATGAGGCATGCTGGTGAGTCCTGGTGGGATGAGACACGTGTCTGTGTCTTCTGTTGGCACCCTTTGAGGGCTGTGTGGGAGGCCTTTTGGCACCATGCATTTCTGCTTGGAGTTGAACCAGCATAGTGTTCTGTGGTGATTTGCATGTGCAGCCCATGATTCTTTGCATTGTGGGGTCATGTGTGATTTTGTATTTCTTTGAAACTTGGCTTCCCAGCCGAATGCTCTTTGGGGTAACTATTGCCTCAGTGCTTGCGCACACAGGTTCTTTGTCTTTTGAATAGTTTTTTGTTTTAATTGGGTTCACTATGGCATGGCCCAGATGGACTATCTTGGGGTGGCTGGTTCATTCCGCTGTGGTGTTGGATGGATGAGGCATGCTGGTGAGTCCTGGTGGGATGAGACATGTGTCTGTGTCTTCTGTTGGCACCCTTTTCTGGGCTGTGTGGGAGACCTTTTGGCACCATGCATTTCTGCTTGGAGTTGAACCAGCATTGTATTCTGTGGTGATTTGCCTGCACTGCCCATGATGCTTTGTTTTGTGGGGTCATATGTGATTTTGTATTTCTGTGAAACTTGGCTTTCCAGCCAAATGCCCTTTGGGGTAACCATTGCCTCAGTGCTTGCACACGGATGTTCTTTGCCATCAGATTTCATGATGACATTGAGCCAATGATAGTCTGTGCAGAGCTGTGTAGTGACATCTGATTTGGGGACAAGGACTACAGGTGAGACCCAGAGACTGTGTGATTTTTTTGATCACCCCTAGATCCAGCATTCCCCCACCTCCCTCCTAATGTCTTTGAGGACTAAGATTTTGTATCATCTTTATGGGTCCTTCATCATTGGATACTTTGCCACCTAGTTTGAGATCATCAACAAATTTTAGTAATATATTATTACAAGTGATTTGGAGGTCCTGTACAACTAAGTTAAAGAGAAGGGGTCCCAGAACTGAACCATGTGGGACATCACTTGTTACCATCCCTTCTAGTGAAAGATGATCATTTATTCAAACTACCTGTGACCTACCCTTAAGCCATGAAGTTATCCAGTTAATCAAAGAGTGTGCTAATTTTATTATAAAAGCTTATTAAATTAATACTGTAGCTTCTTTTCTCTGTGAATCCATGTTGTGTTGAGTCAGTGGGTTCCTTTTTGTTTTAGATTACTCACAGTTTTGTCTTTAATGACTCCTTCAATAATTTTACTAATGATTAAAGCAAGGCTTATTGGTCTGTAGTTTGAGGGTGTGTTTTTGTTACCTTTTTTAAAACTTGGGATGACAATAGCTTTCCTCTAGTCATTTTGGACATTACCTTCCTTAATAGTTTTATTGCCTATAATAGAAATTAGTTCTGCAAATAAGTCTGCTAATTATTTTGTAATATATGGGTTTGAAAAATAATACCCCCTAAAAGCACATAAAAAAAACCTGTAATACCTTAGTCACTGCCTTAATACTATACTTCTGGTCCTTGTAATACTATACTTACAGTCCAATAATACTATACTTCCGGTCCTTGTAATACTATTGTTGGGATCACTGACTCACCTAGTGTCCAAAGCATGTTTTGTTTTGTTTCTTTTCTTTTTCTTCCTGAAAGAAAGAAGCAAAACTGTGCGCAGGAGGGGGGGTGGGAGTGAGGAGTGAGGAACAAGCAGCACAGAACCATCCCACAAGAAATCCAGAGGTAAGACCTCGTCAGCATCTCGCATCCATATATTACAGAAAATAACAGGTTCCACTGAATCTCTTGGCTGTAATTCCATCTTGAGGTTCTGGGGACATGGGAACCTCTTGAGCTTCATTCTCGAGACTATCTATGTCCCCAGAACCTCTTGATGGAATCATAGCCTTGTAGTCCACTGGAACCTATATATTATTCTAGTTATCGTACATGGGTGTAAGCCATCCATTCCCTGTGATTTGTTACAGTATAGTTTTAATACTTTGTTCTTTATTATGTCTGGTTGACAACAGGCAGTGTTGTCTGTAGGGGATTGTACTAGTAATGAACTAGCTAAAGAGGGAGTAGTATTGCCAGAGTAAACTGAGCTGAAATAAAGATTAAAAATGTTTGCCATCTGTTCAGGGTTACTATAGATATGGCCATTATGATCTAGCAGTTCTATCACTCTGGATGATGCCATTTTGCTGTTTATATATGATTAGAAACCCTGCAGGTTGTCCTTTGAGTGGACTAGCAGAAAATCTGTTTGCATGCATGATTTTTTATTCTGTTTTTAAGTATGATTTTGTATTTGGTGACATTACTTGTTGTTTGTGATTTTTTTTCATAGCTGAAAAAAACTTTTCTTTTTGGTAATTAATCTTTGAATTTTTGTGTTAACCACAATGGCTATTTCCCCTTATTGTGATATATTTTTCTCTTCAGGATGAATCTATCTTCTAGTGTTTTGATAGTATCAGCAAAAAGAGACCATGCTTCATCAGCATTTAGTTCTAATAATTTGTTAGGGAGATCTAATTTTGACGTGGAACCTTTGTAAAAGAGCTTGCGTTCAAAGGTCTTTTTGAATCACTAAATTGATAAATAAAAAACAATAAATAAATAGATAAATAATTTTTGGAGGTTATGCTTTGTAAAATTCCACTCAGCTCTGTTATAGTTTTTAAATATTGATTTAACATTAGTATAGCATTTTTCTGTCTAGCTCAAAATTTACAGTATAACGGTCACTGTCTGACCATGGTGCACCTGTATGAATATTTTTTTTTATTGCATTGAGGATATCAGTTAATATTATATATCTAATATGTTGTTACCCAGAGTGGTTTCTGTAACCATCTGTTGTAACCCTAGGGTATCTAAATAATCAATAATGTTTTGGACTTGCATACTGGTAGCTTGTGATGTAGTTCAGTTGATGTTTGGTAAGTTTGTCACCCACTGAAATAATATCACCTTTTTTTGATACTAGCTATTTGGGTTAATATTTCCATGCTATACTCATTATTACTATTGATGGTCTGTAGATAGCACATACTGTATATAAAAGTTTTTGTCAGTCATCCCTATAATGTTAAGCCATATCAATTCTGTCTCAGTACAGTCAGTACACGCCTTTTCAATCATGTGGCACTCTATTTCATCTTTTGTATAGATGGCAACACTGTCCCCTCTGCGTTCCTTTCACAGTTTACTAAACAACTGGTACCCAGAAATCTCCTGGTCCCATTTACTGTGTTCATACCACCATGTTTCTATGATGCAAATGATGTCCCTGTTGCCTGTTGTGACCAAAGATGATAATTCAGCCATTTTTTCTTTATTTAAACTGCATGCATTTAATAACGTAATACTTATTAGCTTCTTTTGGCTTTTGTTTATTCTTTGGTTATGACAATTTTGTCTGGTTGGTTTGGTATTGTCCTTCACCCCATTGCTTAGTTTAAAGTGGCTGTTACAGCTCTTAGAATGCTTAACCCTACTGTCTTGATACCATTTCAGCTCAGGTGGAGCCCTTCCCTGCAGTACAATTCAGGCTTGTTTTGAAATGTGTCCTAATGTTTATGAAGATGTAATTTCTTTCTTTTGACCAATTTAATATCCATTGGTTCAAATGTTCTTCCATTGACTGTTTTATTTGCTTTTTAAACAGTAGCTTGCTGTGTTCTGTTATGTGTCTCAGTACAGTTACACTGTATAATAAATAATTTGGTTACATTTCTTTCTGATACAATAAGCAATATGTTTTCCAGTAGTTTCTAACACTAAGATATTTTCACTTTTGATATTGTTCCTGGACTCCCGTATTAGGCATAATATGGTGGAATCAAGTTGATATTAGCTGAAGTAAGAATTGTTCTTAACTAGGTTTCTGACATAGCTATGATTATAAGCCTGATACTTTAGTCTTTGCTGTGTAACAGGTTTATTTAAGTAAGTTTTAACAACCTTTTGTCAGCAATTTAAAGATTAGCTGTGGATTTTCTGCACAGTTTTAAATAAAAGTAATTGCTTTCATTAGATTTATTTAATCATGAGTTGAAAAGCATCTATTGCACGCTAGATATTATACATACTGGTAGTAAAAGAATAATTTGATATCTTTGAAGAAACCAATATGAGTATAAACCTCTATTTCACAGTGAAGAGGCAATAGGAAGCATTTCTAAAGTGGAAGCAAAGCACAGGACAAAGTCCCCTACTGTTGCCAGACATGCACAAAGTGGTGTAATGGCACAGGTGCAGAGCAAAGTTTGCATGTGCAAAAGCTGTTCCATTCCACCTCCATGTGAGTGCAGGGCAATGAAGGAACAAAGTGCATCCAAAGGCTCCTGTAGGCCAAGAAAGGAGGGACAGCCAGTAGAAAGACAGGTAGGACTTAGAACAAGCATTTGTCAATGCTGAATGGTTGCTTGCTGGCATTAGCAGTGGAAGTGCAGGAGTTAGACAGATGCAGTATAGGAATGGCAGTGAAGTATTGAACTGATGCCAACTCCACCCCCACCCTGCAGAGTTGGACATGCATTGATTTATGCCTTTGGGTCATCACCCATAACGGTCATAACATTTCACCTTATCCTACCCTGCAGATGTTGACAAGTGTCGAGGTGTGCCTTGGAGTGTTTGGGATTTACACTCACCTCATTCTATAAGGAAATACCCTGAAATGGGTGCAGTATAGGAGAATGGGGTGAACTTTGGGGCCAAAGAGTTCAAGGCACACCTCAATACCTGTCACTGGCTGCAGGGTGGGGGTCGGGTGGAATGGCATGAGCATTACTGTCTACAATCCCAAGTCACATCCCTGGTGCCTGTCATTCCCTACAGGGTAGGGCGTTATGGTCAGAAACCCTAACACCCTGGGAGTGTCTTGGTATTTTTACTCCAAGTTTTCAACATGGGCTTTTTGTGACCCCACCACATGAACAGTGACACTATCAGTTTGTTAGCCAAGAGGTGATTTTGCAGAGCGACTGCGCCATTTGGTGCCACAAGTGCAAAAACACATTTTGAACAGGATGTGGAAAATGACAGCTATACTATTCATGAGAAGGTGTGAAAAAATGGTAATGTTGAAAATCTGGAATAAAAATATTAAAAAAATGGTGAAGTCACGAGTGTGTGTAGAAACTACGCAACACACACCCGTAATGTAATTATTTTGGGGATTTTTTACACCAGATTTTCAACATAGTTGGGACCTCTGCTCATGAACAGTGTCACTGTGATTTTCTTAATCTGTCCCGAACACTGATTTCCCACAGCGACCGGGCTATTCCGTGCCTGAAGTGTGAAAACACATTTCGGCCAGGATGTGAAAAATGACAGCTGTAGTATTCATTAGGAAGTGTGGAAAAATGCCAACATTGAAAATCTGGAGCGAAAATATTACAAATTCATGAAGTTACAGGAGTGCATGGAAACTGTACAATGCATGCTCGTAACACAGTCATTTGATAGACTTTTGTCACCAAATTTTCAACAAAGGCATTTTAAGACCTCTGCTCATGAACAGTGTCACTGTGATTTTCTTTATCTGTCCCAAACATTGATTTCATACACCGACCATGCCATTGTGATCTACATGTGCGAAAACACATTTCGAGTGAGATATGAAAAATGACAGGTGTATGGTTCATAAAGAGGTGTGTTAAAATGCCAATGTTGAAAATCTGGAGTGAAAATATTAAAAATTCTCAAAGTTATGAGCGTGTGTAGGAAGTGCGCAATGCATGCTCATAAAACAGTCATTTTTTTGGAATTGTTTCACTAAATTTCAACATAGGCTTTTTGAGAGCCCACCTCATGAACAGTGACATTGTTATTTCGTTAATCGGTCCCAAAAGGTGATTCCGTGCAGTGACCAGGAAATCACCTTTTGGGACCAAATGACGCCATGACAGTGACTGAATTTGTGAGGAGGGGTCCCAAGAACCCCAAGTTGAAAATTTTGTTTCAAAAGTCAAAAAAATGGCTGAGATATCCACATAAGTTGAAAAACCAAAACATCTATGCCATTATACAGGTTACTGGCATTTCTTCAGTTCGAGGTCAGCTTTGAAGAGTGCAGATGTTCTCCTGATCCACTGAAGATGATCACGCCGGGCTCCAGAGGTAAGTATGGGGTGAGGGGGGTGTAGGGAAGTGGGATGCAAGAGGGTGGCTGTAGGTTGCGGGAGTAGGCAAGAGAGTCAAGATGGGAACAGTTTCTAATTTTTACAGGAATGAAAACAATTTTTAATACACTGCAGGACTTTTGGTACACTGAGGTGGGCTCCCAGCATGCCACCTGGATGTTTGGTGGGGGGCAATGGAACTGATGGGAATTGGGCACCCCCATCAGTGATACAGTCTGCAGGGGGAGTGCATGAGCACACTGGGGTGGGCTCCCAGTGTGCTCTCTCACACAACAAATGGGGGGGTCCATCATGCCGACAGGGACTGGGCTACCCCATCGGCAAATGAACTGTGGAGGGGGCATGCCGACAGGATGATTGGGCACCCCCATCAGCTAACAGGGACTGGGAGAGGCAGGCGGCAGCTGTCCGTCGGCTTCGTGGAGACTGTGACAGGCCTATGGAGAAGCCGCTGCCATGTTTCTTTGAAACATGACACCACACAATGCAGCTGTAATTGACTGCTGCAGCCAAGAACTGTCCCACAAACACAGCTGATCATGATGGGGCATTCCCTGATTGCAGTGGTCAAGTTTCTTTGAGCATAGTGGCATGCTCATTCAAACAACATGAAGTCTTGCTGTAGTCTGATATAATGAAGTTAGCCCCAGCACTTGAACTGCCCAGGAGAGAAAAGAGTTAACTCTATGCAGAAGCATAGAACATTGAGCTCGAGCTCGGTTTTCAAACCTCTGTCTGTGGTACTTCCCAGTGTAACCATCAGATTCTTTACTCTGCCTAACAGTGAAGTCTCTCCGGAGATTTCCTCTGCTCGGTTCGGTAAAAGTAAAGCATTCATTCAGTTTAAACCATATATTTTTTGTTATTTCGGATTTCCAGCCTCTGTCTATGGTACAGGTAGTGTGTAGATAGGTAGTGACTGTGTGTTATTTTCTGAATAAGTTGGAAATTGTTCTTTTTCTCGGTTTCTTTCCGGTTGGTTCGGTTTGGAACCGACCTTGTTATGTTCTGTTTTAATTTTATTTCTGTTAGAGTGGTGTTTCGGTACTGATCGGTTTCAAAAGAACCGGACATTTTGCTGGTTCTTTTAAAAAACCCATGACATGGTTTGTAACCGATCGGTTATTTTGTTACCTGGCTTGAAAGCTGCAATAGGGTAATTTGTTAGGTTGGCTATGTCTGAGAAACCAAGAAGAAAACCGGTCCCACTGGGTTTCAACACTGTACTGAGTGTGGGGAGGCCTTTGCCAAGGCTGACCCCCACCTCATCTGTGTTTACTGTCTGGGGTTTGACCACCTCAAGTCAGACTGCCAAATCTGTAAAAACTTTCCTAAATCCACTCTAGACAAAAGACTGAGTAGGCTGAAGGAAAGGGAGGCCGAGAAGTCCGTAGACCCGGCTGGCCAGCCCAGTTCGGTTGTGGCCGAACCTGAAGAGGTACCTACTGACCTAGGCGATACCTCCTCAGGCAAAAGGAGAGCTGACCCTGAGGGGCCGGTACTGTCAAAAAAGAAGCGTAAGTCTGCTGGTTAGGATCCTGTACTGCATTCTCCAACCGCGGATGAGATAGCCAATGCGATTAACATTGTTCAATCGCTTAGACTGGTTCCATCTGAACCAGTACCGCCGGTTAGGTGGTCGGTTCGGTCAGGTCCATCTCCTTCAGATTATGATCCAGATGCTTATTATGAGGAGTGGGAGGGAGATGAAGACTATCCCGATGATGATAATGATGATGATGACCGGGGGGGGTCTGGATGCACCCATTGAACTGGACATCTCCCCAGACAGGCCCTCGGGTGTCTCTCCTCTCAGGATCTCTGAGTCCCCTTCACATTTTTTGTTCTACAAAAAGGTGGCAGAAACCCTGCAGCTTCCCTTGGTTGAAGCTGCAGAGGAGGAGGATAAAGAGCCTGATTTTGTGGAAATGATGGACATCCCAGAGTCCAAAAGGCTGTCTATCCCTCTTCATAAATCCTTGGGGAAACAGACACACAAGATTTTGCAAACTCCTAATTCTATACCTCCTGTGGACAAGAGAATGGACAGGAGGTATATGTTATCAGGCTCAGCTGAGGAGTTCCTTTATGGTCATAGCAGCCATGTTGGGGTAGTGCAGGCTGCAGCCTGTGACAGGGCTAACATTCCTTTGGCTTCACACCTCCCAGATAAGGACTCCAGGAAAGTGGATGCCATGGCCAAAAAACAATATTTGGCTTCCTCTTTGGGACTCAGACAGGCTACTTACAGTATGTAATCTACACAGCCAGATACCAGAAATCCAGATGGGATACGGTTCTGGAACTGGCTAAACAGGCTTCTCCCCAGCTAGCCAAGGAGCTGGAGGAGGTGGCTGCTGATGGAATTGAGGCATCAAAAATGCAATTCCATGCTGCTGTGGACTGCAATGATGTGGCATCTAGAGTCATGGCTACATCTGTGTCTCTCAGGAGACATGCTTAGCTCAGGTGTACTAGCCTTTCACAGGATACCCAAACTAAGGCTATGGATTTTCATGTAGTGGGTAACTCTCTGTTTTGGGAGCACACAGAGGCTTACAGGAAGAAAATGGATGAATACAGGACCACATACAGGAGTGCACAGGCCAAGGAAAGGCAAGCCACTCCTCAAAAGCAGCAGTCTAGGGGTAGGGGCAGGCCTTTTCACAGGTCTTTTTACCAAGACCAGGCCTCCTTTCCCTTCCCACAGAGGGGGTTCTTCTGAGGGAGGGGCAGTAGTGGGATGAGCAGGTCTGCACCCTCCTCCTCTCAGTCTAAGGCTCCCTATCAAGCAGACACCCTGATGTGTCAGCCAGGTCAACTCCCCATTTCCAGTAGGAGGCAGGCTGGCTTACTACTTCCAGGTCTGGAAGTCTGTGACTTTAGACAAGTGGGTCCTGGAAGTGGTAAGCCAGGGACTGGCCCTCAGCTTCAAAAAGTTTCCAAAAAAGAGGGCCAAGTCTTTTCCACCTGCACCAGCCTCAGAAACCATTGCCCTAGAGGCAGAGGTTACCTCTCTTCTAGCTCTCAGAGCTGTAGAGGAGGTTCCTGCTCAACACAGGGGAAAAGGACTGTACTCCAGACACTTCCTTACCCCAAAGAAAACAGGGGAGTGGTGACCCATCCTAGACTTAAGGTATTTGAACAAACACATTTTAAAGCCAAAATTCAAAATGGTAACTCTGGGAATTATCCTTCCTTTTCTAAGGCCAGGAGATTGGCTAGCATCTCTGGACCTCAAGGATGCCTACTTTCATATTCCTATCAGGTGCTCCTACAGAAAATACCTCAGGTTCAAGTTGCCTTCAGGCCATTACCAATTCAGGGCCATGCCGTTTGGCTAACATCAGCTCCAAGGGTGTTCACAAAGTTCCTTGCAGTAGTGGTGGCTTACCTCAGAAAGCAGGGTATCACCATCTTCCTATATCTGGATGACTGGCTCATCACAGGGCAGTCGTCTCTACAGGTCAAGTCAGCTCTATGGACTACCTAGGATCTACTCAGTTCCCTGGGGTTTCTTCTCAATCTTCCAAAGTCTGTCCTCAAACCAGTTCAACTTCTCACCTTTATAGGCATAGAGTTGGACACTGTACAAGCAAAAGCTTTCCTTCCCCTGGCAAGGGTGAAGGCCCTAGTGGATCTCGCTTCATCCTTTTGACCTCAGGTCTCCTGCCCAGCAAGACATTTCCTCCAGCATCTGGGCCATATAGCAGCTTCCACTGCAGGGGTTCAGGAAGCAAGGTTCCAGATGAGGGACATTCAGCTTCAACTAAGGTCCTTCTGGACTCAAAAGAAGGATTCACTTACCAAACTAATTCCAGTGACTCAGACTCTAGTCCATGCTCTTCAGTGGTGGCTGGACCAGGACAACCTCAGACAAGGGGTTCAATTTCTCCCTCAGGTCCCATCAGTAGTTCTAACTATGGATGCCTCCCTTCTAGGTTGGGGAGCCCACCTGGGAGCCCTGACAGTTCAAGAGGTCTGGTCTCCACAGGAGTCTCTCCTTCATATAAATCTCCTGGAACTCAGGGCAGTCTTTCTAGCCCTTCAGAGCTTCTCAGATTCAGTCAAGGGCAAAATGGTCCAAGTCAGAACAGACAACACCACTACACTACATCAACAAACAAGGAGGCACTCGGTCCTCGGCCTTGTGCACGGAAGCCATGAAACTGTGATCTGTGGCCTATTCTCTTCAGACTTCCCTAGTAGCAGTTCACCTTCCAGGGAAGGACAATGTACTGGCAGATGCTCTGAGCAGAATATCCCAGGGATATCACAAATGGTCCCTGAATCCCCTCATACTGCAATTCATCTTCTCCAGATGGGGAACTCCAGAGATAGATCTCTTTGCAGCCCCAGACAATCACCAACTCCCTCAGTTCTGTTGCAGACCTCCACTTCTGGAAACTGTTCCCCAGGATGCCCTGATTTTGAATTGGAAGGGCAGATTCCTCTATGCCTTCCCTCCATTCCCTCTGCTGTTCAGAGATCTGATCAAGATCAGAACGCAGCCTTGCACAGTGATCCTAGTGGCTCCAGACTGGGCCAGGTAGCCTTGGTACCCTCTGCTCCTGTCCCTGACAGTGTCTTGTCCTCTGTCCCTTCCCAAGAGACACAATCTTCTGTCCTCTTCCCAGGGAAGGATCTGGTATCCTGATCTCCAGTCTCTCAATCTCAAGGCCTGGCTCTTGAGGAGCTAGAATATGCAGACCTGCATCTTTCTCAGGCAGTCATGGATATCCTGAAGGTTTCCAGGAAACCATCTACTAGAAAGACTAATAATTCCAAATGGAAGAGGGTTACCATTTGGTGTTCTCGAAAAGGCATTGTCCCTGATTCTGCAGACATCTCTGTGGCCTTAGATTATCTGGTTCACCTCAATGGCTTAGGCCTTAGGCCTGCAACTTTAAAGGTTCACCTAGCAGCAGTTTCTGCTTTCCTTTCAGCAGGGAAGGGTTCTTCCCTGACCTCTCATCATGCGTTTAAAAAGTTCTTCAAGGGTCTGGTTCATACAAACTCTCCATTTAGAGAATCGACCCCTGCTTGGGATCTTAATGTCTGCATTGCACAGCTCATGCAGTCTCCCTTTGAACGCATGGCTTTGGCTGAGCTGAACTACTTGACCTGGACAACCATGTTCCTGATAACCATTACTTTGGCCAGGAGGATTAGTGAATTACAGGCCTTGTCAGTAGAACCTGACTTCATATCCTTCCATAGGGATAAAGTGGTCCTAAGAACCAATAGAAGGTTCTTGCCCAAGGTGGTATTGGATTTTCATCTGAACCAGTCTATATCTCTCTCCCTATGTTTTTCACTGACCATTCTTCTTCAGGAGAAAGAAGCTTACACAGTTTGGTTGTTAAGAGGGCTCTTAGCTCCTACATAGAGCATACTAAGGCACACAGAAATAACTGTCTTCAATTGTTTCTCACTGAAGTAGGGAAGGGTAAGCCTGCCACTGAAAGAACTATTGCCAGGTGGATTGTCTCTTGTATACAATTATGTTATGACAAATTGGGTAAGACACCCCCTTCAGGCCTGAGAGCTCACTCAACTAGGGGTACAGCTGCTTCTCTAGCTGTGGCCAGAGATATACCTTTGTTAGAGATCTGTAAAGCAGCCACCTGGAAAACAGTACGTACATTCACCAGGCATTACTTCTTGGACATCCAAGCTAGGAGTGATGCTAGGTTTGGCACAGCAGTACTGCAGAGCTTGTTCCCAAAGTAGGTTCTGCATTCCCTCCTCCATAGGGAACTGCTTGGTAGTCTGCATTATGTCAGAATTCAGCAAGACTTCATGTTGTTTGAAGAAAAAATTACTCACCATAGAAATGTTTCTTCTAATGGAGTCTTGCTGTATTATGACCTCCCCCCTGCCTCCCCTCCCCTCTCAGAACCTAGTTTTTGGGAAGTGGGCCGGCAGGTACAGTGTTGCACCCCAGGGGTGTACCTTGTACCCTCCATCTAGGGTGGGGTAGCTGTTTTTCTTTCTTTCTTTCTTTCTTTCTTTCTTTCTTTCTTTCTTTCTCTCTTTCTTTCTTTCTATCTTTCTTTCTTTCTTTCTTTTGTT
The DNA here is from genome assembly GCA_016271365.2 of Neoceratodus forsteri. Taxonomy (NCBI): domain Eukaryota; kingdom Metazoa; phylum Chordata; order Ceratodontiformes; family Ceratodontidae; genus Neoceratodus; species Neoceratodus forsteri. The sequence continues at coordinate 267,677,666 of JADMNL010000026.1, forward strand.
TTTATAGTTAAATATTGTCACTACCTTTCCTTCTTGGGTTCTCGACTTGAGTCTTTTTGGACCCAAAAATAGTTTACCCTTTGGCTATATGTTGAACAGTTTCCATACTATAGTACTTAGTTAGTTCAGATTCAGAATTGTTTTGGAGTCAGAGGGAGCAAGTCGAGTGTGAGTTGTGTGCGGATGCTGCCCTTTCAGTGTGTGTCTACAGAACTTTGAATGTGTATCTGTATTGTAAAGGATGTTGTTTGGACCCTTTGATGAGGTGTTGGATGTCTGCTTGGTTTTAGAATATTTTTTTGGCTCGGCCAGTCTATAATTCATAATGAAGAAGGTGGAAAGACCCCTTTTTATCTTAAATCTTGGGTGGATACTGAAACAGAGAAGGAGGGGACAAGGAGACAACTAATTAGCTTACTTTTTCTATGGGGACAACTAAGAAAGAATTCTATAAGCAGAAGGAGAAAAGTGGACTTTGAAAATATTTTTTTTCTCGTGTATTGTGGGTGTATTTTAGATAATGCAATCAAAAAAGATGAGAACATATTGTCAGAAGCTTGGGAAAGAGAAGAAAAATGTTGGGAAAATGATAAAGCTGGATTAGATAAACAGTTGTTCTCTCCTCAGAAAATAACACAATATATGAAGCCTAAGTGTAATTATACTGAACTAAGGGGGAATAAGAAAATAACTAGAGCTTTTGACCCAAGAACAACATCTTCCCCTGTAGGAGTAAGAGAACAGACCTCTCAAAGTGTACATCCATTATTGGAGGAGATTAGGAAGTTGGAAGATACCCCTCAGTTGCTGACTATAGAAAGTAAGCGAAGGAAAGTAATAGTTACTATGGACTCAGATTTGCATACACCTAACCCTATATCCTTGGATAAACAAGCAGAGAGTCAGTATAGAAGTAATTTTTTGTCTCCGTATACTAATATGAACAATAAAGCTAGGCTGGCTGAGGCATATAGCTTAGACATGTTAGATGGAAAAAATGTAATAAATGATGGAAAATCATTGGGCTTGGTGTTTAAAGAAAAGGATATGAATGTAAGTATAATGCAAGAAAATGATAACCAAAAATGTTTAGAGGTTTCTAAGTCTATAAAACAAATTAATTTATCGATTAACACATATCAGAGTAAAAATGAATCATTCTTACAAAATTTTTAATCTTTTTTGACTCCCTATATAACACCAGAGATTAATAATGAACAAATGGTTAATAATTTGGAATATTCTGAATCACTAAATTCTTGTGATTCAAGATGGGGAAGGTTGGATAGTCTAAATAAGTATAAACACCTGGGAAAAGTAGAGTCTATAATAGACAAATTAGAAGAAGTTGAAAAAGAGATTGTGTTTGGTAATGCCAAACTATTGGAATTGAATGTACTTTTTCATTCATTTATTGAATTTTTTGTGGGGAAATCTACCCAACTGTATAAGGAAAAGAAAATAGATAGTCTGTATTTGAACATTGTAGGAAGGGGAAGAAGAGGAATTATGCCATATTGGTAAAGTTAGTAAAGAGAAAAAAACATTGCTGGCCCCCTAAAAGAGACGGGGTGGTAAATAATGGCTCAGTTAAAAAAGGAGAAAAGGTTAGGGTGAATGATGACATAAAGAGTTTGAAGAAATAAATATTCAAAGGATAACAGAAGAAATTGGGAATAGAGAGAGGAAAGAAATTGATTTGTTGATTGGTGAATTGGAACAAAGGAAAAGAGAATTAGCACAAAATATAGAAACTATGAATCCCAAGGTTAGTAAACAGGTGGAAGGTTGTGCTTTGAATTATAAAGATAAAAAGGGGATTAGAAGGGGAAATAATACTCCTACTAGAGTTGGAAGTGAGTTGGAAAGGCCAACAAAGCAGCAAGTAAAAAGAGCAAAAAAAGATTGAGCCAACAGGGAAAAAATCCTTTAGCGATAATCAGGATTCTTGTAAACTAAAAGATTCAGAGAAAGAGAGGTTAATTTTAGCAGGAGAAATATTACCTACCATTTTTATAAATGGAGTACCAAAGCAAAAGAATGAGAATGCATATAGGATGAAATTGGCAACGTACAATCGTATTAAAGCAATTTTTGGAAAAGGAATTAACTGGCAAGATTTTAGATCGGTTTATAGATATCAAGCTAGACTCTAAAAAGGATGGTTATGTGTTGTCCTAAAGAATGTGGAAAAATGGAGAGAAATTTTTGAGAGAAAAGGCTAAGTTTTGTGAGTTGGGAATATGCCTTGATACAACAATTGCAATGACCAGAAATGGCATAAATGATTTAAAAGGAAAACAGGATGTGAGAGTAGATGCTAATAGAAAAAACAAAGATATGGCTAAACAACCTAGAATTACAGCATTCTTAAAACCAACTGAGACAACTCATACATTAATAGGGGAAGACAGATATTGTATAATGAGAAGAGGTAGAAAACAACTTGCTGTACGTATTAATTCCTCAGCGATTTTGGAGCCTGATGAAAGTCTGAGCAGTGGTTATGATGAGGCTAATTCTTCTTATATGTTAAAAGATAGACAAATTAATAGTACAACAAGGGTGAGTGAAAGTAGTGATGAGATTATAACGCTGGGGTCAACAATCTGACAAGAAGATGAAGAGAAAGGTATAGAATTAATATCATAAAATGTTGCAGGCCTCAAAGAAAAAATGGAGGATAAAGCATGTTTAGAGTAGATTACTAAATATCCAGTATTGCTTTTACAAGAAACATAGATAGATAAATTAGATGAGATATGGTTAAATGAGTATAAAAGTTGGATTTCTCCAGCATATAAGACCTCTAAGTATGGTAGAGCAAAAGGTGGACTTATTATATGCATTAGTGTGCTAGTTGAATTTGAAAATCTGGAAGTTAGTATGTATAATGGATTTTTTATGTACATTGTTGTTATTGCCCAGAGGAAATGTTTTGCTTTGTTTAATATACATATTCCTCCAGTTATTAAGGTAGGTGAACTGGTCGGTATTTTTAAAAGCATAGGACAGAATAATGAATCTTTGAAAGCTAGATATCCAAGGATCTCTATATATCTGTTTGGAGATTTTAATGTGCATGTGGGTAATGGCATTGAAAATATAGATTCAGGATGGGGTATTGATGATATTTTAAATATACCTGTGCGTCAATCAAAGGACAGAATGTTAAACTTGAAAGGTAAACTACTGCTGCAGTTTCTAGATAAATTTAATTTAAGGATTTTGAATGGTATTATTAGAGGTGATTGGGAGGGGAAGATTTCCTACCCAACAGCTAAAGGGGGTAGTGTTCTAGATTTAGGTATTGTGGAAGCATTAGATTACCATAGAGTTAATCATTTTCAAGTTATTAAAATGTGGGAAAGTGATCATTATCCTGTGGCATGCTCTATTATATTGAATATTAAGTTAAAAAGGAAAAATCAAAAGGAAGAAAGAGAGGCAGATAATAATATGTGTATTAAATATGGGAAAAAAATTATATGGAATAAATACACAAATGAATGTGTTGAGTTGATAATCCAAAAGCAAAATATGAGTGAACATCCGGTAGACAGAATGAACAAGGGTGGACCGAATGAGTGAATCCAATTTTATGAATATTATATGCAGCAAATAATTTTGGCAGTAAGCTCAAAAAAAAAAAAAAGAGAGAGTGGGGACAAAGGCTAATATTGGTAGTATACAGCCTTGGTTCGACCATGATTGCAGAAATTTGAGGAAAGAGGTTAAAAGAGTAGGTAGGATTAGGGGGCGAAATACTTCCCCAGTTATACTGAAGGCCTTTCCGAACTTGAAAATAGAATATAAAACTATGATATGTATAAAGAAGAAGAAGATTTATAATCTCTCATTATGGGTTAAATTACAGGATTCCATCCTTAAGAAAGATACCCAAACATTCTGGTCTCTGGTGGTCTTTGGATGTTGTGAGACTAAAATTCAAAATAATTTATTAGGATTGATATCTGAAGATTAGTGGGTGTGTCATTTTAGCAAAATTTGTAATAATAATAATGATATTAGTGATATAGGTGAAGATGGAGATAAGAGTGCTGCAGGGATATTTGCATTTACTCTAGGGGAAGTAAGGGAGGTAATTCAAGCTCACAAAAGGAATAAAGCCCCTTGAATTGATGGTGTCCCAGCTGAAATGCATTTACATAAAGTTGATCACTGGGCAGAGGTCTTGCTGTGTTTATTCTCAGCAGTTGTTCAATTTAATATGTTGCCAGCTAGTTGGAATAAAGGGGTAATTTTACTGTTATTTAAAAAAGGTTGTAAATATGATCCTATGTGCTACAGACCAATTACGTTATTACCTATATCTCAAAAGATCTTTACTCGTTTGTTATTGAATAAGTTATTATTATGGGTGGAAGAAAACAAATTAATTTCCAAGTATCAATGTGGTTTTAAGAGAAATTGTATTACGCTGGATTTGATTTTCACATTGAATTACCTGTTAGAATTATATGTATGCAGGAAGAAACGTGCACTCTATGTTTGTTTTGTTGATATAAGAGCTGCATTTGACTCTGTGGATAGAAATAAATTATGGGAGATCTTGATAAAGCTAAACATAGATAAACATCTGCTAAAAATGTTACAAAGGTTACATTATAATACCACTGCATCAGTACTCTGTTCTAGAGATGGCGCAATTTCAAGAGAGCAAAAAGTAGGAAAGGGGTTTAAGTAAGGTTGCTTACTGGCACCAATACTGTTCAATTTATATATTGAAACAGTTATTAGAGATATGGTTAATATTGATACATTTGCCTCCTCGATAAATATGGAAAAAATTCAGTTACTACTGTATGAAGAAGATGCTTTGGTTATCTCACAAACTCCGCTGGTTTAAAGAGAGCAATGTCAAGATTGAGGGAGTCATTGACTAACTTTAAACTCAATATGAATGTAGAGAAAACAAAAATAATGTCATTCAGGAACAAAAATTATAGGAAACGTTTTTGGAACATTAATAACAATAGAATAGAAGAAGTAAAATCATTTAAATATTTGGGAATAATATTTGAGAATAATCTGAGGTGGGATGCCCACATATGTGAGATAAAAAATAAATCATATAGTTCAATGAATGCTATTTACACTTTTGCTAATAAGTTTGCTAATAATTCTTTTGTGGCTCTTAAGAAAGTATTTGAAGCTAAGACCAATACCCAGACATTATACTGTATGGTTGTGAAGTCTGGGGTTTGTTAGTAGGAGATACAAAACTAGAACCTATTCAAAATTCATTTTTGAGAAAAACTGTGGAACTTCCATGGGATTGTCTGACAGCCTTTATGAGATTAGAAGCAGGTCTTCCTGCTTTGAATGTTAAAATAAAAGAGCTATAAAATATTGGGAAAAAGTAATGAAGATGTCTATGGAAAGACTACCCAAATTATGTTGGGTTGATTCTTTGGAGAGATTAAACAGGGGAATGATATAAATGGATGGTTCCAAAGTTTAAATAATTTATTGAGGTATTCCGGTTTGGAAGAATTATGGTCTAATAAAACCATGATTGATGTAAACATGTTTTCAAAAGCTGTTGTTCAAAGATTTTCTGATGTAGCGGTCCAAATTGATCTGGCCAAAATACATGAGCTAGATAGAGAAGGGTATTATTCAGATTTAAAATTGAATGGGAATATGGAAATATATTTAGCATATTGTGAAAATAAAAAACAGGAATAATTTGTGCAATATGAGATTAGAAAGTCTGGGTATTTCAAATTTACAGTAAACAAATGGTGGGGTCAGTTTGGGAATAAGAAGAAATGTAATTGTAATAATGAGGATGTTGAAAGTCTATGTCATAAGCTATTAGATTGTGATGAAATGAATAATGAAAGAGATAAATGGATTACCCCTTTAATTATGAAAAATAATTTAGAAAGTAAGGATATGTGTATGAAACTTCTGCTTGGTTTGGAGCATATCAGGATAATGTTTGGTATGGCCAATTTTGCTAACAAGATGAAAAAGTGATCCTTATGTATTTATATTCTTTTAACGTATTTATTTACATTGTTCTAAAATGGTCTATTCTGTTCTTTGATTGATTGCTTGATTGTATTTTTACATGTTGTATATGGATGTGATAAAATGTATTGTTTTATACATCTTTTGTATTAATACACTTTGAACTTTGAACTTTACTTAGCTAGTTAGTTTGCTTGTAAGAATCTGACAGTTACACTGGGAAGTACCACAGACAGATGTTTGAAAACCGAGCTCGAGCTCAACATTCTATGCTTCTGCATAAAGTTAACTCTTTCCTTTCTGGGGCAGTTCAAGTGCTGGGGCTAACTGCATTATGTCAGAATACAGCAAGACTCCATTAGAAGAAACAACATTACTATGGTGAGTAATTTTTTCTTAACTGCCGTTACTGAAGCAAGGCATTTCTTGAGCATGCGCAAGCAAAGACAATTACAGGAGCAAGAACCGAACTATCACCAAGGAGCAAACAAGCATTTTCTCAGGGAAAAGCTGTTTTCTCCTGGGACACACAGCTCCATAGTGGAACCATGACATGCAAATGACAACTTTGCCCATAAAAGGGGCAAAGAAGATATTTTCATGTCAGAAAAGCTTCATTATAACAGGAAGAGCAAACATGTGACCTCCAAACCTATGCTGCCTAAGTGCTCTGCACTGCAGCAGAAAACCATTCCTCTGCAGTGGCCAGCAGCCATCCTCTTACAGCATGTAAATTATTCAAACCTGAATGAATAAGCAATGCCATGGGTAGTGACCGCTGATTGGCTGACAATGCAGACCAGTGAGTGGTTACTATTGACACCATCCCTGATTCATTCAGTTCAAATGAATCAGTGCTATGGTTTTCTTTATTACAGGTACTCAGAGGAAGTATCCTTAGGGTGTTAAGGGGGAAGGAAGGAGCTCAGTGCCAGTGAATGTGTGTGATGGGGGGTACCAATTGGATAATACTGAGATATGAGACCGGCCACTGACACCAGGATTGTTTTTAGTCTGCAGTACAAGGACTGGTTGGGGGGGCACTGGACACCAGGGATGCCATGTGCTATGTGAAACAGGGATCTGATAAGTGAGAGGGGGCCACTAGACACCAGAGATGTTGTGTACAATGTAAATGGAGTTCATGTGAGGGAAAAGGGGGTCACTGGACATCGTGAATGTTTTTATGGTGTGATATGTGGATCAAGTAACACAGGACACTAGAATGCATGGATGTCGAGTACTGTGTGAAACAGGGATCAGGTGCAAAAGGGGGCAACTGGACACCAATGGGTTAAATATTCAATGTGGGGTGGTTGTTGAAAGGGCACACAGATCCCTTGCCTTCACCCGATGAGGGAACTCAGGTGGTGATGGCAGTGTTTTGCATCCTATTAAAAGCGCTTTTTGCTTATTGTAACCAGCAATGCCCCAGCAGGCTAGGCATGCAAGTCAAAGACTTCCATTCCCCAAAGTGTCAGTGTCAGTGGCTCAGTAGGTAGCACACTCGCCTCTGAGGCCGGGAGATCAGAGGGCTGTGGGTTCAGTTCCCACATCTGGCACTTGGGTTAATATCCCAGTACTGACACTGTAATGCAGCATGAGAGGGTGCGGCATTTCTGAGGTGCCGCTCTTCGGATGAGACGTTAAACTGAGGTCCCATCTGCCTGGATTGGTGGTAGTTCAGGTGGATGTTAAAGATCCCATGGCACTTATCGAAAAGAGTAGGGGAATTTCCCCGGTGTCCTGGCCAAATTTCCCTCATTCACTAAAAATACCACCAACAGCTTAATCTGGTTCAAGGTCAGTTGGCATTCATCTGTATCCCCCTCCCCCGGGTCGTGCCTGAAAATAGGCAGGATTTGTCTAGTGCACTTACCGGGTCAAAAAAAGCTAAATAAATAAATAAAAAGTGCACACTGTAGCACTACAATAGCCTTGGTCAGGTTATCAAATGACCTGCACATTAATAAAGAGCTTGGTATGTTCACCAGTGCAGTTTTCATGAATCTGACCAAGGATTTTAACTTAGTGGACCACTCCATCCTGAAAACAAGGTTTGTGCAGGCTGCCTAGGACTCCCAGTCCTGAACTGTTTTTCTAGTTACACATCAGGATGCCAAAAACAAAAAATAGAGTTTAATCTAATGCAAGTACCATTTCTCATAGAGAACTACAGGATCCATATTGGAACCCTATTTTTTCCCCCGTTCATAAATGAGCTGTCGCACAACTGTAGTAGATCAAACATTTTGCTCTACTCAGATGATGTGGTAATCTACACTATGAGCAAGGATGTTAAACCATTAAATAAAACTCTTTAGAGTGAACTGAACGCAGTGTATTTGTTTCAGGATTAAAGATTGGTGTTAAATAAGAAAATGACAAAAACAATGCTCTTTAGTACTCCATACAAGATAAGCAATACTTTAAGTCATGGAAAAACACAAAATTAGGGGGCTCATGTTTTTCACATTCTAGGTTCGTATGTGCACTAGTGCTATGTGGAATGCAGAATTCCGCCGGCGGAATTAGTGCAGAATGACCATTTTGCTGGTGGAATTTCCACTGGAATATTGCTTGTTCACCTGTGGAATTCTGCCTACTGTGATCCACAGAATAATATTGCATGGAACAGTATTTTTTCCAAAGAAAATTATTCTGCACCAATTTCCACAGAAAATATTGAGGACAGTGGAATAACAGTTATTTTTCCTCAGAACACCATTTCACAACAATTGTATGCTGTGGAATTTCACCATTCTGTTTCCAGCAGAATTTGGGTAGAATTTTGAATATTCAGTGGAATTCTGTTCTGCCAGAGTTTGAAAATTCCACACAGCACTAATGTGCACTTACCCAGGAGTGTAAGTAGGGAATCAGTAGTAAGGGTGTGCCAATCAGTGGAACCAAGTTCAGCATCATAAAAGCCACAGACAAAAAATTGTCATATTTAATAAACAACTTTATTAAGTATCACAAAATCATTAAAAATGGCAGGTCACCCACATGAAGATCTAGAGGAATGCAGCAATAAGAAGTTTGAGTCACAGTAGCAACATAACATAACGCTAGTTCAACTGAACTTTTACTCCTCACTGTAGTGAGTTGCAGTGCAGGTCACAAGTGGCAGCTATAAAGAATTTCAGTGCATATGCGACTTAACAAGATGTACAGAGAGCATCATAACATCAAATGGCACCTTCATGCACAGTGATTGCTGTCCACTTCCAAGTGAAGAAACATGCTAACACATTAATACAAGTGCTAAGACCTCTGAATATAGGGTGGAAGGCATGTTGTACAAGCAACAGGTGGGAGTGCAGCATAGTACACTTGTGAAATACTCAGAGTAGCACTGGTGACTGTGCAGGCACAAAGGGGGCACAGTGGTGCAACCCTGGGCATGGCACTGGAACAGGAGTGTCACAGTGGGGTGGCTATGGGTGGGCGGCGAGGGCACCAAGAACAGACACAGTACACAAGTGCAACAGTACAACAGCAGACGCAGCACACAGGTGCACCAATATCAAAAATGAACTTTAGTCCTAACAACAGGCAACAGGCCATTAAAGCAGGAAAATGAAGGGGAAACAGGGTGTGGTGTGGTATGCAAAACTGGGGCAATCACGTTGCCACAGGCGGAGGGGATTGCACTGAAGGAGGAGTATGTGCCTGCTGCTGCACAGTTAGTAGATGTCTGAAGTCCTCTTCCATCCCTCCAGCCACTGAAGAATGAGGTCCTGTTGCTGTGCAAGGTGGCGGAGCAGGTCATCCCATCCTTCTGTGACTTCTGGTTGCTGGGCCTTAGCTGCACTCCATTGGACACCTACAGAGAGAAAGAACAGGTACTCAACTAACCATGCACAGGATGGAGCAGGCTGTCGGTGCCTATCATATGCAGTCACAGGGAAGCCTCCTAGCACATGCACCAACATGTTAAAAAGGGAACACCTGTAGTGCACAGGCTCTGTGGAGTGAAGATTGCCCTTGTCATCTGGATACCTGGAAATGTGCAGCTGGAATCCATGTATGGTCTGGCACTGCTGTGTTATCACAGAGCTGATGTGCAAGTGTTACTACTGTGTGCAGGACAAGGGGACTGTGAGCACAGAAAGACAGGGTGGTTGCACATGTGAAGACTGTGACAAAGGAAGGTAGCATATGGTTAACACTGTGCCACCCTGTGATCACACAGATCAATGTAGCTGGTAGGTCTGGTAGCAGCAGTCCAGGTGTATCCCCCATCTCCAGCTCTGTACTGCGTTAGATGTGGAACACCAGGGACAGTATGAGGGATCAAAACACTGCCAAGGTGAACATGCAGGCATGGCCCCATGCTGCAGCAGGGCTGCTCAGAGATGACATGTACCCACACCAGCAATGGATATGCTGGTGGAAGTGTACAGCACATGTAGATGCAGCAGCACCATGGCAGAGGCCAACATGAACTGGCATGTGTCAAGTAGTAGGGTGGGACACACAGACCACCTGTGGTTGTGCAAGGGGACACCAGCATGCAGGCCACTCGTGGTGTGCAGGACAATCCAGTCAAGGTTCACTTTGAGTCACTGGCAAGACAGGACACAGGCGCACACTTCATACAAAGCAGTGATGAATAGGCTGGGACCAGAAGGTGGCCTGGTGTGGGCCTGACAAGTGCACACCACTGCAGTGGTGCCGTATCTGACAGAGTGCTGCACACCCAGTGCACCATCAACACACCACTTATGGATAGATTCCACTGCTGTAATGGGCCGACAATCCCATGGTTGCCACAGGACCCAAATGGAGATCCTGGCTGGAGGCGTGTGGGGCCACTAGGATGCTTGGAAATGTCCCAGAGATGATGAATCAACCACCTGGACCACCCTGCCATGTACTGCATGCTGCTGATGTACCACACTGCCTAAGATGGCTGTACCACCACCCATCACAGAACGCTGCCACATGACCACAATGACTGCATAGTGATGCTGCCTCTGCATATGCGTGTGTCACTGGATCTTCCCCCAGTTAACATTCCAGCTGTCCCAGTAGTCATCAGCATGGCATGGCCACACTACTGTGGGTACAAGGGGACTGTGCCCCCAAAAGTGCCCTGCAGGTCACAGGGTGCACATGGCCATGATGGCCGCCTGTACAGCCAGCCTGCCCAGATACAATGGAGTCCCTACCCCCATGAAGGCACTGTGTCAGTTATCCTGCACCATGGCCACACCCCAAAGCACGCTCTCAGAGGGTTCCGCCTGGACCACACAGCTATGGCCCAATAGTCTACCCCACTGTGCCTGGACCGTGGGCCCCAGGTGATCTACTGAGGCACTCCACACAGCACCAGTAAAATAGGCAATAGCAGCAACCACATGAACACCCAAGGTGGGCATATGTGCCACTGTGGTGGCTACAGTGGCATGGGAATACCACACAGACAGATGCCATCCACTGCTGGAAACTACCAGACAAAGGGCCAGGCCATGGGGTGTGGTGACTCCAGTCAACAGTGCAGTACCCACAACTGGGGTGGTGTGGACTGCACTGCAATGATCCCCATGAGTCATAATGGTGGGTGCTATGGTAAGGACACAGCAGGACCCAGTCCAGTGGCACATATGTGCTTTGTGTGGTCGATGCACATTGTGACACAGCCCGAGGGCACTGTTGGCCCATTGCTCACTCTGTGAGTGGCATGGCCCCATCATGTCCAGTCAGCCTGCCCTGCAACACCCTCCTCTGCCAGTGGTGCAGTTGCTGGTGCTGTTGCTGTCAGCCTGGTAAGTACCCGAGATCTGAGTGGAGAGAAGAAGAGTTGCTGTGAGAACCTTGCTGTGCAACAGTGCACCCTATGCAAGACACACTCAAAGCATCTGTGTGTCTGAACCAAATGGAGACCTTCCACCACCTGTGGCAGTTGCAGATGAGCATGCAGAACAGGTCCATGGCATACCCATGTTGCCAGCTATAGGAACATACAAGGTGGAAGGGTGGGACACACCCCATGGGTGTGGTCCCTCGGGGTGGTGTCACTGAGAGGGCATGGTGACTGCTATACTGGGACCTGACCAGGCTGCCATAAGGTACTGCTTAGGCATGGCCTGCTTGGCCTCAATCTATGCACTGTGTGCTTGGGTATGCAAGGCCTGACCATCACTGCATGACAACAATGGCATGGCCCACAGGCACTGCAGACTGGACTGCCACAAACTTTGGGTGTGTTCCAGCACATCATGTAGTAGAGAGTGGTCCGTGCATACACAGTGCACACCCCAGCAGCACCTGGACCATGCAAGGACATAGCTATGTGGCAATGGGTGGACCCGTGTGCCATATAGTCCCTGGACTGGGCCTGCAGTGTGGAGACACCAGGTTGGGCAGCCTAGTCACAAGTGTGGCAGCTACCTTTCCAGGCTGTGGCTCACAATATGAATACATAGAATGTGTCATCTCCTGCCAGCCCACATGTGGCACCCACAGAGTGAGACCACATAGGGGCTGCTGGACCTTTCCTGCTGATTCCAGTGTTCCAGGGCATCCCCTGTTGTGCAGATGGGCCTGTTGTAACCACATGCAGCTTAGGTGTTAGCAGCCATACTTAGGCACAGGGTCAACCCAGAGATATGGAGTAGCTACAGAACATATATGACCAGCAAGGGGGTGCCAGTGCCCATGTGGAAATGTCAGAAGCAACCCATTGGGCACCATGATGTCAGTGGGGTAGCTGAACTGTCAAGCACAGTCCCTGGTACCTGTCTGCCTACATGCCCATACATGCACCAGTCACACACTACACTGTATGTACCTGGTCTGAGGACTGTACCCCCAGCTACCATTGCCCAGAGATCCCATAGGTTGTGCTGCTCCTATTGCTGAAGGCCATTGTATCGGTGGTAATACATTGTGTGCCACCACAGTCTGCCATGTGAGGTATCACCCCACAGAGGTCCACACTTAGCAGCACTACCTGTCTGCCCCTGCCACATCCCTCAGGAGCTGGTCATCCCTGTTGAGCACCAGTTTAACCAGGTTGGCTAGCTCAATCATGCAGCACTGGTCACACTGGATGACCACTCTTCATCACCTGGCTGAGTCAGTGTCAGTGGATCAGTAGGTAGCACACTCGATCTAAGGCTGGGAGATCAGAGGGCTGTGGGTTCAGTTCCCACTTCTGGCACTTGAGTTAATATCCCAATGCTGACACTGAAGTGCAGCATGAGAGGGATGCTGCACTTCGGAGGTGCTGTCTTTCAGATGAGATGTTAAACTGAGGTCCCATCTGCCTAGATTAGTGGTAGTTCAGGTGGATGTTAAAGACCCCATGGCACTGATCGAAAAGAGTAGAGGAATTTTTATTTTGACAAAAGACTTAACAAATCCAGAGTATGAACTTCAACATTAAGGATACATCCTTTTGATCAATAACAACACAAAATCAGCAAAAAATAAGTTGAACCTTATACAATTTCATCAAATAGCAGAGAGTGAAACTCCCAGTGCTCATAAGACATATTCACTTAATTCAACCATGCAATACCTCTCCACAAAACATCTGCCCTACTTTTAGGTAGTCATCTGTAGTCCATTCTCTTAACCTGCAAAAGCTCTTTTTCCAGAATTACAGCAAAGGAAATTGGAGATGTATTCAGTTGTTGTGTTAAACATTGACATCTAGCTTGCCAAAGATAAAATTTAAGACATGCAAAGATCACATTTAATGTACTAGGGTGAAATATCTTTAAATATCCAGAATAATCCCCCCAAATTAAGTTCTCATAAGTGAGAGAATTCAGATAAGGCCACTGCCATTTAAGCGCCAGATACGTCACTAATGTGTGAGTGGAAGGACAATGCAAAAAAAAGTGGGACTGCGGATCCTCAACTTGCAAACACTCTGCACTAGGACATACTCTTTCCTCTACAGCCTTATGTTTCATGTTACCTCTGACACCAGCCCTCCCATAACAGCTCAACCACAAAACATCTCAAGTTTTAACAGGTATTCTTTTATCATTCAAGAGTAATAAGACCATGGAATACCTTGAAGGTAGGTACAATGGAAAAAACGCCTGTCCCACAAACTGGGATGACATGGTTAACCAGTAGATTGACATCTGTGTAGATGTCAACATTACTGTCTTGTCAATCTTCCATTGTCAAATTGTTTTCAATGAGGAAACCACATATTCCGGAACTTCATATTGCTGCAATATTTTGGAAGGACCCACCACTCATTTCTCAAAATAATTACATAATCCAAACTAAGTCCATGTCTGCCATTGGTTCATAACCCCATTCCACCCTAATTTCAATGTAGAGAAAATAAAAAAGGAATGAAAAAACACTACAGGGTTCATCATACCTAAACCCCCTAACTTAACTGATAAATAAGTAAATTCACACTTTACTGGGTTCAGTCTACTGCCCCGCAACATCTGAAAAAAACAGCGATATAACCATGTTTCATAACAAATGGGGGGGGGGGATAAAACTCCAATATGTAAAAATGGGTAACAAAAAACACTTAATAGTTCCAATTTTTTATGTTTAGAAAACTTCCAAGATTTCCAAATTTGGATTTTCTACTCACATACTTTTAATTTTGCTTCCCAATTCCTATTTTGAAGATCTCCATCTCCAAATAATACACCTAGAATAGAAATAGTATCTGAAATCAAGGGATTCCCGCAACTGAAATTACCTGCTGCACATCCATATTCCCAATCCTAATGGCCTGACTTTGTTCCTTATTAATTACTACCCCAGCTACCCGAGAACACCTATGCAATTCTTCCATAACTTCATTAATGTCTTCAACTGAAGGAATGAAAAAACATAAATCATCAGCATAAGCTGCAATTTTTTGTTTTTCCAATGTTAAATGAGGAGACAACCCTGCAATCCTTTGATTATTAATAACCTGTCTTGCTAATGGGTCCCGTGCATAAGTATAGAGCAACGGGCTAACCAGGCACCCTTGCCTAATCCCTATTCTCATTACTACAGTATCTCCCATTAAACCATTAACATAAGACAGAATTGTGGCATTAGAATACATAGCCTTTAACCATATCAACATATTTTGTGGTACCCCATATATAGAAATAAAAATCTGAAATAAGTACTCATGAGGCACCTTGTCAAAGGCCTTTGCCTGATCAATTGACAAAAGAAACCCTCTTAATTTGTTTTGCCTACCATACTCAAAAATATCCTGCATCAAGGCCAGATTCATAGTTATATTCCTCCCCAGAACTGCACGTCTGAGCAATATGTATTAAGTCAGCATTTACTTTTTGTAGTCTGAAACATAACACTTTAGATAATATTTTATAATCAGTATTGACTAAACTGATAGGTCTCCAATTTCCTAATAAGTGTCTGGAGCCTCTTTTATATATGAATATCATGAAAGCTACACTCAGACTAGAAACTGCTGCAGAATGTGCTAACATATCATTAAATAAGACCTGTAATGTTTATGAAAAGAAAGAAATACATGTTTTATACACAGCTCCAGACAACCCATCAGGCCCTGGTGACGACCCATCCTTCAAAGCCTTAATAGTTATAACAATCTCCTCAGTCTGAATAAGAGAATTAAGCTCTACTCTTTGGGAATCTGTCTACAGTGGGGGTCTATGGGTCATATAATCCAAAATAATCCCACCAGGGAGAAAAGGGTACCAAACCCCACCTGTACATGTCTACAAACTGCCAGCAAGATATCCATATCTAGTGTGTATGTCTTGCCCTCATCATCCCGCAGTTCAGTCATTAATATAGCATCTCTAAGCTATTTGCATGCTGCAAATGAATCAGCTGACGGTTGCGTCTCAGTCCCATATTTCAGCTCTGCCTGCAGAGAGACAGCCCTGTCATATTGGAACTGAAACATCCTACTGTTAAATTGAGCAATCTGTGTAGCAAACTGAGTTCTATGATCATGAAACATGGATAGATATTTATAGAACTGATTCCTACACTCCAAGTATTGTAGATAACCCTGAGATTTATTATATCCAAAACTTGTGAGATGTTTAACATCCAATTTCGTATCCCTCCACCAGTCCCACTTATTATCATATAAACACAAAACAGATTCTCTAACTTTGAACAACATTTCCAGCTCCTGTATCACATTGTCCAGTGCCAACATAGAAATATTCATTCCCCATCTTTTTGGGCTGGAGAACAAACATGGAGGAATTCTACCTAAATAGATATGACATGATAAGAGCAAATGGTCTGAGAACTCACATGATACCATATGAAATGACTGAGGTAACAATTATCTGGAACAAAAAATGTAATCAATTCTAGTGGCAAATCTGTGTCTAAAATAAATATACCCAGCTTCCTGTGACAGGGATCTGTATGTGTCAGTAAGATTAGCTTGATGTATGATGGCTGATAAGGCATTTGAATCACAGTACACCTTTTTTTTAAACAGCCATACAAGCTTTAAAATCTAACCCACAATTCATATCCCCTTCCCAAATAACATGACATGTGGTGAATAAAAAAGGTTTAATTAAATCAAAAAGTTCTACTCTCTTAGCCTTGGTCTGAGGTGCATATGTTTTTATGAGTCTCAGAGAAAGGTGTTCAAAAGAGCAGTCTAACAGCACAGCCCTCCCAGGATCCAAATCCACCAATCTATGTAACTGAAACTCTGGCCCCCTCACCAGGAACCCCACCCCATCAACAGCGTCAGTACCAAAAGACCAAAAGGATGTCCCCCATACCCATCTTCCCCTAGCCTGACCTGTAGAAAAAAGAGATTTCAATCTTGTTTCCTGTAAAAAAATAATGTCATATGATGCTTGTTAAAAATAAGACAAGGATATCAACCTTTTTTGTAGTTAAGTATACTACAAACACTGAGGGAAGCTATGTGTAGTGATGACATAAGGAACAGAAAAGAAAATTAATTCATCCCGGACCCCCCGTTTTAAGACTGGACTTCCTTTTTTTCCCTTTCTTTTCCCCATAACTGGTATGGCAGATGAAGTGTCTTGCTTTATGTCAGAAACCATTCCTGACCATGAAGATACACCTGAATCCAAATCGGATTCCCCATCTACCTGTAGCACCTGAAAGGGGTTGGGAGAGACAGAAGTTTGAGCCTTCAACGAGGATCTAGTTACTCTACGGGCTTTGGGAGGTTGAAAGGTATCAGAAGGGGTCATCACTGTAGGCTCTGACTGTTGAGATGGAGGGGGGGAAGAGACCCTAGCTGCTTGTACTGCATTTGTCTCTATGATAGTTGACTCCACAAGAATTACCTCCGGGGACTGTGTCTCCAAAGCACTGACCTGAAACTGCTGAGATGCCTGCTGAGGTTCAGGCCTGATCTCTGTGAGCTGCTTGGCATATGAGCCCTGTGCTGTGTGAACTAGGATCTCCCGATCCAACCCATCAGCTATGTTCTGCCCTGCCCCGGGACACGGATGGTAAGCGTGGCCTGTTTCCTCACAAAATTGCATCTAAATACATTGGAACAGTCCACACTGATGTGGCCAAAGACTGCACATAATGCACACCTCATTCTGTCACAAGTACTGCTCAAATGAGTTGGAGATCCACACTTGAAGCAGGACCTCAGTTACCCCGCATAAAAACAGAACCCTCTGTCCCTTCCTAAAAAAAAAAAACTTTTAGGAATGTGTTGAATACTGGAATTTGATTGCCACAATTTTATTTGAAACCGCCATCCCCCAGTCCATAATCCAATAGTGTCTAACACAGGTTCAGGCTGCCCCAAAACTGTACACTGTTTTTGCAACCAAAATAAAATGTCATTAACATTAACTGTCTCATTGAGGAACATTACAGTGATCGTTTTCAATAAAGGTTTCGTTAGGGGAATAGCCATCAATGGTACCCACAGTGAGGTAGACTTCATAAGATTAAACTTGGACCAAAACCTATCTAATCCCGAATGCTGATGAAAACGAATATACGTGTCCTCCCCAAGACATGTATCAGAGCATATGTCTCTGAGGGCTGAAAAAGCATAGAGTCCAACAGTAGTTTCTGAGCAACATAAAGTCGGTCAGGATGTTCCTGCAAACCCCCATGATATCATAACCAAACAGCATTCTTTCTTGAAGCCTGAGTAAGTTTACTCCAAAATAATTCTGAAAATGTAGGTCTAGGTGCTGTTCTCAAGGAAGATTGATACACTGACCTTTATGTAGAAGGGGGAAGGGAAGCTTCCTCAGTTAGATGCGGACTATCCAGCCTGTTAGAGGCCTCTTTTGATTTGTCATCAGAAGCCTGGGGAGAACCCCTAAGCTCTCGCAATTCCGATGCATCCACAGGCCCATGAGAAGTTGCCCTTAAAAAGGGCTGTACGTGAGGGCTAATAACCCCCTCAGATATAACCTGAGTATGCAAGGTTACCATCTCTGAAAGTACAAAAAGTCCTACCTGCTCTGCCTCCACAGCTCACTGAGCAGCAGAAGCCGATGCATCCAAAAGTTCCATAGAAGCCGCCATCCTCTCATTTGCTGTCCTTTCAGATTTTTCAGGCTCTCCATCCCAACCTCTCCCCCCTTCTTCCATCACTTGTACAATGTCTTCTGGATCATCAAAAATAATCCATTGTGAAACAGGCAGCCAACAACCTTACGGCTCCTGTTTCCATCCAGCATTACCTAATGTCTTCTTCGGTGACCATGTCTCAAAATCGATCGGTGCATCCTGCTCAGTCTGCGATGCCCGAACTCCATTGTTGTCACATTGCCACTCCCTGAAGTCTTTAATATCCTAGACCTGATCCAAAACCTCCTCATCCAGTCCCCATACTCCATCCACTCTAGGGGCTTCCGTTTGCAGCTCCTCCTTCTTTTCCAAATTTATCGCTGAAACCAGCAGATCCACAATAGGCTGCAACACAGGTAATCCACCAACTTCACTCTCCTTCATTGATTCCAGCCTCGGGGAACCACAGGGCTCACTCTGGACAGAAGTCACAATTAATCAACTAAGTGCAGCCTCTGTAGCCACAACCTCAGTAGGCACATCCAATTCATCTCCAGAAAGACTCTCAGTGTCTAAAGCCAAGTGACAATTCTCCTCCAGCTCCATCTCAGAGTCTGTAGATGCCATCTTGGACATAGGGTCCCCTACAGGTGAATAGGGGAATTTCCCCAGTGTCCTGCCCAAATTTAGCCCATTCACTGGAAGTACCATAAACAGCTAACTCGGGTTCAGTCTCAGTTGGCATTCATCTGTGGGGAATTGTGAAGGGGGAAGGGGCAGCTGCAAACCAGGGTGCTAGCTGCACAATCAAGCAAACTTGATAGACTGTGTGGCCTGTATCTGCTCTCAAGTAAGTAAGTAAGTACAAGATGTTCCACTTCATTAGTGTCCTGAAGGGGTTCTGGGCTACAGGAGCTCACCCCCTAGGCACAGCTGGATCCTCTTTTCCCAGACGCCATCCCCCCTTGATGAACCCTGTGGTCTTGACTGTCAAGAAGGATTGCTTCCTCCCTCTCTCTTTCTATCTAAGAAGCCTTTTTTTTTTCTAAAATTCAGTAATTAGTAGTTGAGTGGTCATACTAAAATGAGGCATCAGTCTAACAAAACCTTTTCCCTTAAAATGTTATACCACGCAAATTAGACCCAAGCAGAATTGATGAGAACATCATAGAAAGTTTACTTAAAGAAAGAAAACATGTTAAAATATTCTACACAATTTAGTGTATTGGGTTGCAGACAACAATGTTTAAAAATGTGCAATTACACAATAAATCTACATACTATGAATGCTAACATTTTGTACCTTATTGATGTTTAGAGTCCAAGGCATAAAAAGTCCCGTCTGCCAGAAAAATTCTTCAAGTTTTGTGAAAAAAGTTCAATAAGATGATAAGTTAGTCTCTAAATTTTCTTCTTCAGCAAAATTCATGATTTTTCAGAGAACAGTTCCTTTCCTAAGAGTTTTTTTCTGTTTCTTCAGTGAGACAAAGTTCTTCTCACTAATCAGTAGTTCCTTTTCAGCAAAACTACCCCAGACTAACACTTGGCAAAATTGTACTAAAAAGCCCTGTTTTCTGGCTGTATTCCTTTTTTATATCTCAACCTCAAGTGATGTCATTCCAGCCAACCCTTTTGATTGGTCAGCTATTTAGGCTGATATATTTTAGCAGTTCACCTTTTTTCCTGGAGAGGTCTATCTTGTCCCACCCTAGTTTCTCAGAGTATAAAATACCAGAAAACTAGCCCCCCCGCCTGTCTAACGGGCTTAGTTTAGCATGTTGACCATGGGCTGAACAGTTTTTGGAAAGAGACATTTCTGCTCTTTGATCTCAGAAAAGCCACAACATATAGTATAAAAGGACCCCAGACATCATGTCACCATTCTACTGGTTGTGAGGTCTGAGCATTCAAACACACATGAAGTGTTAAGTGATTTATTTAAGCCAATTCCTAGCTTCCAGTCCTTTGATATGTAAGCCTATCTGAGAGCCAGGCTCATCCCTCAGCTTTTTAAATCTTTCCGCAGATTGTGACCATGTGTATATCAGGGTGCGACCACACACTGGCACTTTTACCCCCCTCCAAAACAATTTTGGCATTTTATAAGATATGTAACCCACTCTACGGTGTGCTGTTGCACTCTGATATATGCATGCCTTGGGTGGTTGACGCACTTGGCCATACGATGCACCCCAAGGCATGCGTATATCAGAGCACAACTGCACACCTAACAGTGGGTTATCTATTACATATATCTATATATCTATCTATATATATATATACAGTACATATATATATCATACCTGAACAGTATAAATATATGGGGCTATCTCTTCACACTGGGCATACTATTTCCTAGTGTAGGCTTGCATAACGTTTGCATTGTACAGTGCTGTGCATGTGCTCCATGTGCCACAAGATGACATTGTGCTTGTGCAACCTGTGCATGATCTGTACTGCGGCATACTCTGCAACTATGCAGTGCTGACATGCATGGGATCATGCAGTAAAATGATTGTACAGGCTGGTGATGTTGCCATGCTTGTGTTGTGCTACTACTTAGTGATCATATAAAAGTTTGACAGTGCTGAGGTATACCTCGAGGTACCAGGTACCTCCTCAGCACTGCCAAACTTTTATACGATCACCACGAGAACTTGAGTCCCCCAGTGGTATCTCGAGGTATACCTCAGCACTTCCAAACTTTTATACAATCACCACTGTATATGTGGCACATCACATCACATCACATCATGCTCTAGTGCTACCATGGTTAGCGTGAAGCCTAACTCCACTATATTCAGCCATGCTGTGCAAATCAAATCTTTGGGCAGTTCATGGGCAAGTGAGCCCATTAGCATCTTATTCCAGGTAGATCCACATACATTAGTATGTCTGATTGCACATGGGCTAATTAAGGGGCTGAATGCATCATCTACTCAACACAGTGGAAATGTAGATAGGCTGAGAAAGCATGGAGGATGACATGGCCAACACAGGTAGGTGTACAGAGGAGTCCTTTGAGAAGGATGGCGTGTACATTGCCCTGCATGTTACCTTAATGCCTGCCATGTTCTGCATCTGCACGGCCACAAGGTAACTGTCCCAATGGCCACAGATACAGCAGGACAAAGACCTGTAGACCAAGAATCATAGACCCACATACAAGGCCATCGCAGCTGTCAGTTGACAGTCCAGCATTAAGCCCCCCCAATCCACAGGACCTAGGGTCCAAAATGGGGCATACAGACATGTAGGACACTGACCCAAATGCAGGGTGGTTTCTCACACAGGGACAGCAGAGAAGCATATCCATTTCCAAATCCCACAGAATACTCCCGATCTGGCTCCATTTCCAACAGTGGGTTGCTCGAGTACATGACTCAGACAGGTGGGGTGGGTGCACCCCTCACCTCCACATACCCCAGGATGCTGATGCAGCTGTGCAAGTCAGTCAACCCTATGGGCCGAATTGCATCCATGTACCAGCTGGCTCACATGGTCCTCCTGGAATCCAGCTTGTAGTGGTCGCAGCATCAGTGGTGCTGGTGTGTACCAGTATACTGATGTTACCACAAAACTAACACCGTGAAGACCATTACATGAACAAATTCAGCAGTTTACTGTAATGGTTTTTTGGTATACCAACATGGTGTCTCTGGGACCTGTGCCCCCTCTCTGAAACAACTCTGAACTGGAGTTGATTATTTTAAAGTCCTGGGATGGTGCTGGGGCAACCTGACTGCACAATGCCAACTGTCGGCATTGTGCCACTACTGTATATGTGGTCAACAAGTTTCCTGTCAAATCACAGTGGTTGAACCATGTGTACCATGCCATGGATTGTGAGTAATACATAGCAGCCCTGTGCCCAAGGCACTAGGACAACACTGTTCCTTTGTATACTGCTGTAGATACCATAACTAGCATGTGGCATACCTACATAAGTTACACATGTTAAGGAATGGTGTGATCATGTATGACCATGTCACAAAACCAGGGCCCCGACATACAGCCATCACAGAGGTTTGGAGGGGCAGGGTGCCTAACATACATTCACCACTGCAGTGTAAGTCATGCAGCAGTACCTCATAATAGGCCATACAGACTGTCCACAGCATACTGTACATTGTGGATGCCTGCCATTTCACTGTATGTAGCATAGCCAGAGGTGGATGGGTGATCTCCCAGGATACACTGGGGACAGCCCAATGGCCTCATGGAACAACTGCTTTTCTGAGTGACAGCTGTGGGGGCTTCATTTCATTAACAATCCCTGCAGGTACACCACATGACGGGTCCACCAACCCCCTAGACTTCTTGGCTGTGCTGCATATGCATGGGTTGCTGTGGCCTGTGGCATTTGACCTACACAGACAGATGCCACAAAGTGAGCACACAGGTCCCCATAACTCTGCAGAGGTGGCTGAGGCAGCACTTGGGTGGACGCTTGTGCCAGTGTGTCCAGAAGGATGACTACTGCTCATGTGTCACTGTGGAACTGTGTGTATGCTATGGAGACAGTGGGTGTTGTTGCTGTATCCCTGGACCTGGAGCTGACATGTAGTGGAATCTTCCATGTTGTACACAGCTGGCCTGGGTGGTCAATGTCCCCGTGTCTGTACCAGTCAATCATGGCACCTGTGTCCAGGTCTCCCCAGTCAAGGCCGTATGCAGTATGGGGTGCACAGAGCATGCATATGGGTGGAACCACAGTGACATCACCCCTGTGACCCATGGTAGCCACACTGAGTACTGTTGTCTGTTCAGGGAGTGTGAATGGCATCCCGCAGCAGTAGACATGGGCCTAGCTGCTGTCAGCTGTGGCCAGGATGCCTGCATATCTGTATACCATGATATTGCTGCCCAGGATCCCAATGCACTGTGCATCACTTCCATGGGCTGCAGCTGACCCATGGCCATAGGGCACCACAGTGGTCTGCCCCACACCCCCCTACAGAATGCTGAGGCCATAACAGCAGTCCCCCATGACACAATTACCCACCTGCTGCTGGGTAGTCTCCTCAAATGTAGGTGCACCTGTGGGTTGGCCATGGAGACATGGGCCCCTGACACTGTTAACCCCTCATTGCCCATCACCAGTCATGATATAGGCCACATGCATGGCCAGGTTGTGGTCAGGTGGGCACCACTGCAGTGGAACACTAGTATGGGGACACCTCCAGGCTATACACCAGGTGGGGCGTTAGGCTCACGCTCGTTCATGTCTGTGGCATTGTCACTACTCCTTACTCACCTCTCACCAGTACTCTGTTTGTTCTCCATTTTTGTTTTTAGTTACTGGCAGTGAGTTAGGGAATGAAAGTGAGCAAGGAAATTTTGTACTGGCATAACAGCTTATAGAGGTGGCCACAGAGCTTATGGATTTGCAAATTACAAAGTTATTTTCTGTATTCCATATTTCCGTGTCCTGTATCCGTGTTGCAGCAGCTGTTATTGGAGACTTTGGTGTTTAGAAGGGTAAAATAGTCTGCCTACCTGTCCTGTGAGCTGGACTGAGGTGTACACTGGAGAAGTTGGGGAGAGGATCTGGAGTGGCTGGCAGGCATTCCACTGGTGGAGAGTGGAACTAGTGGAGTGGAGTTGTTGGAGCTGGAACATAGTAGGAGATGTTTTGATTAACAGGTCAGTCCCAGAAAAGCATCGTCCCTTGATCAGTGATGGACTATCAGGGAAAAGCATTTATTAGATCTTGACCTCCAAAGGGGCCTGAAGATTGTATGAGCAGTGGGTTCTCTTGCTCAGCCTGATGGGGTGGCCACCCGACCTGATGGAGTCGGGCAGAATAAGTGGTCTTGTGGTCCGTTGAAGGGTGTGCAAAACTCTGCTGGTGGGCTGACTCGGCCGGTAGATGTAGCTTTAGGCTCTGTGAGTGGGGTGGTCGGCTTCCTCCTGGATGTCAGTGTGAGGGATTCCCTGTATGCCCAGTCATTATTGGGCCCTAGTCACTTTACACCCTGCCCCTGATGGCAGCAGAGACAGCCATGGGGGATTAGGTGTTGCGCTAGACACAGATACATTGATACATAGACAGTGTCAGCAGAAAAGGGCCTATGGCCAATCCAGTCTGCCCATTTGAGCTTGTAAGTTCACTTTATGCTTTCCTAGAGGTCTGTTGCCCTTCACCCCTGACCTCCAGAATTTCTTTATGTCTATCCCATGCATTCTTAAATCCCGTGATTGTTTCAGCCCCCACCACTTCCTCTGGCAGGGTGTTCCACTTGTCCACCACCCGTTCTATGAAGAAATTCTTCCTCACATTTCCTCTGAATTGCCCTCCCTCCAACTTCATCCCATGCTCTCTAGTCCTGGAACATCTTTTTCACTTAAAAATAGTGTATTCATGCACCCTGTTCTTCTCTGTAAGATACTTGTATGTCTGTACCATATCCCCTCTTTCCTTTCTCTCCTCTCCTCCAGGGAGTACATACTCAAGTCCTTCAACCTGTCCTCATAGCACTTGTGATGCAATCCATGTACCATCTTTGTTGCCCTCCTCTAAACCCTCTCTACCCTGTCTATGTCCTTACGTAGGTGAAGTCTCCAGAACTGTACACTGTACTCCAGGTAGGGCCTCACTAGTGTCTTGTATAGTGGAATTATGACCTCTCTTTTTCCTGCTGGTGATACCCTTGCCTATGCATCCCAGCATCCTATTTGTTTTACCTGCTGCCTTGTCGCACTGTTTCCCTACCTTGAGGTCATCAGAGATGATAACCCCAAGATCCCTTTCCTGCTTGGTGTATGCCATATCTTCACCCCCCCCCAACTGATATATTGTGCCAGGGTTTTTGTGCCCCATATGCATTATTTTGCACTTCTGTGCATTGAATTTCAACTGCCAAACCCCTAACCATTATTCAAGTTTCTGCAGGTCCCTTCTCATTCTGTCTACACCCTATGGTGTGTCCACTCTGTTACAGAGATTTGTGTCATCAGCAAACAGGGAAATTCTGCCTTCTAGGTCCTACGCAATGTCACTGATGAAGAGGTTGAATAGGATCGGTCCCAGCACTGATCCTGTAGTACCCCACTGATCACGCTTCCCCCTCTGTGGAGTGACAGCCATTTACCACCACCCTTTGTATCCTGCCATCAAGCCAGTTACCTACCTACCACACTACTGTCCTGCCCACACCCATATTCCCCAGTTTGTGTAACAGCCTTTTATGTGGCACAGTGTCAAAGGCCTTGCTGAAGTCCAGATAGGCCACATCCACTGCCTTCCCCTGTTCCACCTCCCTAGTCACCCAGTCGAAAAATTCAACGAGGTTGGCCTGACATAACCTTCCCCTGGTGAAACCATGCTGCCTTAGGTCCTGTAGTCCGTTTACAAACAGATGTTCCACCAATCTTTCCTTCAGTAGTGCTTCCATGATCTTCACCACTACTGAGGTGAGTCTGACTGGTCTGTAGTTCCCCACTTCCTCTTTGTTCCCACTTTTGTATAAGGGGACTACATCTGCTGTCCTCCAGTCTTTGGGTACCTTCCCTGTTTCCAGTGATTGGCTAAACATAATTGCCAGAGGTTCAGCCACCGCCTCTCTTAGTTCTTTAAGGACACTGGGGTGCACCCTATCTGGCCCCGTTGCTTTATCAACTCTTACAGTATTCCTTCCAGTTCCTTCAGGACCCTTTCTCATGTAAAGGGACGTGTGTCCATTTCTGCATCATTCCCACCCTTTGTACTCCCTCCAGGCCCATTACCCTCCTCTTCCTCAGTAAAGACTGAGCAGAAATACCTGTTCAATATGTCAGCTTTACTGTTGTCATCCTCCATGTGGCCCCCATCCACTCCCTTCAGTCTCACTATCCCTCCTTTTGCCTTTCTTTTTTCACTTATGTACCTGTAAAAGGTTTTGTTCCCTCTACCCACTGATTTTGCAATGTGCTCTTCGGTGTGAGCTTTGGCTTCCCTTACTAACCTCTCTGCCTCCCTTTGCTTCTCCTGGTACTTCTCCCTATCCCCTTCTGCCAGTGCCTTTTTGTATTGCCTCAATGCAATCTTTTTGGCTTTCACTTTCTCCATTACCTCCTTGGAAAACCATAATGGCCTCCTTTTCCTTTTCCCCTTGCTAACCTGCTTAATGCATAATTATGTTGCACTTGTAATCCCCATTTTAAATACTGCCCACTGTTCTTCAACCCCTGATTCCTGCCCCATTCCCCTTAATGCCTCTTTCAAGCATCACTCCATTTTCCCATGTCTGCCACCCTAAAATCCAGGATACATGTTTTTTGTGTGGTTTGGTTCTGCTCCTTCTGTGATTTCAAACCACAATGACTGGTGGTCACTGTTCCCCAGATGCTCCTCCACTGTTACCCCCATCACACTGTCCCTGTTTGTGTGCACAAGGTCCAGTATTGCCTTCTGCCGGGTTGGTTCCATGACCAGTTGCTTGAGGAAGGCACCTTGAAGGGAGTCCAGGATAAATCTGCTCCTGGTTGATGCTGCTGCTGCTGGGATGCTCCAGTCCACATCTGGAATATCGAGGTCTCCAACCAGCACTACCTCACCCTTGTCTGCTAGCCTTTGAATGGCTAGCATCAGCTCCCTATCTGTTTCTTCCTCCTGGCTGGTGGTCTATAGACCACACCTATGCAGATGGCTAGCCCCATTTTCCTTTCCAGCTTAACCCACAGCATCTCACCCCCATTTTGTTGCTTCAGGATCTCTGTGGCCTTTATGTAATTTTTCACATAAAGTGCCCCTCCTCCTCCCTTCCTACCTGCTCTGTCTCTTCTGAATTTGTTATAGCCAGGTATGGCCATCTCTCAGTCATGGTAACCATTACACCAGGTTTCTGTGATGGCCACACTGTCCAGGTCAGACAGCACCATGACAGCCTCCAGATCCTCCATCTTGTTGCTAAGGCTCCTGGCATTGGCACACATGGCTTTCCATGATTTGAACTCCCTAGACTGTTTAGCTATTCTGCTCCTGCCCCTTCCCTGGTTGTCCTTTATTCCTGGTTCTCCCTGCTGTCTGCCATTCTGTTGAATTTTGCCTCTTTGAGACCCCTCCCCAATTTCCTAAACTCTTCCTGAACTTCCTTTGGCTCCCCATTTGCCAGGTCATTAGTACCTAGGTGGATAATGACATCCAGCTCACCCTTCTGTCTTGCCTTCCTGGCGATCCCCAAGATCTTCCTCCCATTCCTACTTGCCGTGGCACCTGGTAGGCACCTTGCCTCCCTTTTCTCCCCCTCCTGTGTTCCTAGCTGGATCCCCCGTATGATGGAGTCTCCCACCAGGATTCACTTCCTCCTCCTCCTCTGGGGTCCACTGCTCTCTCCACTGAGGTCACCTCCTTGGCCGACCTCCACATCCTTCCCTTCCACTTCTCTGGGTACCTCTATTTGGTTGTCCCCATTTGCCAGTGTGGCATATGAGTTCTGGAGTGGAATAGGATCTGGGATGTGCCTCTGCCTCACCACCCTAACCCTCCCTGAGCCCACTGTCATCCAAGTGCTCCTTGTTCTCTGCATCTTTTGAGGCAGCAGCATTGGACTGGGTGGTCTCTGTATAGTGGTGATGATACTTCTGACCCAGTTTACTTCTGCTCTGAGTCTGGCTACCTTATCCTGCAGTCCAGAGAGATGTATGCAGATAGGGCAGCACCTCAGTCTCCTGAAGGTCTGCCTGAATGTGACTGCCCTGCAGCCACTGCATTGCACCACTCCCCACATTATACTGCACTTATACTGCTATTCCAGTACTTGTTTGTTACTGAAGCTCTCCTAGTTCCCTTTTCATTAATTTACTGTCCTAAAAATCCTGCCACTGATCTTCAGATAATTTTCTTTAAAAAAGGAAATAAATAAATAAATAAAAAATGAGTCAAAACATTTGTCGTACCGAGGGTGGGCTTCTTCCAGCTTATGCCCCTCCTACTCCACAACCCCTACTATTCCCTGTGCCTAGCTCCTGTCAATCAGATTTAACAGGCCATATAATTAAGAGTGGGGGGCAGGGGAAGGGGGGTCAAAAATTAGCAGCAATTAAAGACAGCAAAGGAATACACCACCACTACATGCACACCAAACCAGGTTTTAAATTGTCAACAGCCCAAAAACAATTCTAAGTAAAGACATAAAAGAAATAACAGTGTCACTAAAAGCCCACAATCTAAGTTTAAAACAAAAATAGCAGTGAGCAGTTATTGCAAAGCACTGAAATGAATGTGGATCCTTCCCCTTCTGGCTTCTGGCTTCTTCTGAGGCTAGTGATTCTTCACTAGTGGCATTATTGGAGGTCTGCTCCGAACTTAAACTTTATTTTAAGGTATTTTTTATTTCTGGACTGTTGGATGTTTTCCCTGGCATCTGGATTGCTACGGGACCTTCCCTTTGGTATTTGTGAACTGGTCAGACTATTTTTTCTTAAACCTATATACATATGGTTTTGGCAATGAGAGTGCCTTTAGCTGTATGTGACACTAGTCTTCTGGTTAACAGACCTTCTGATGGAACTACAATTTGTCAGACTGTCTTAGACCTTTTTAAACTTATTGGTAGTGAGATTGCTTTACAGTTTTGTTCTTCCTATTAATTTCTGGTTTGCTCTTCTGGTTCAAATGGGAGCTGAACTGTGACTAGCCTTTTCTGGTTATGCAGAAAGAGGTGGGTGCTCTATGGACTATCAAACTGAACTTTAAACTGAGAGACTTATAGTGACTACTATCTTTGTCTGATATACTTGCATGCTGCTAGATGATTTTGGTTTACAATTATACTTAGTTTAAGTTTGTTGAGTTTGATAGTTGGGGTGAGTGTGTTGATTGGTGTTGAGTGTTAGGGTGTGAAGTTGTGGGGTGGGTGTATGAGTGGGGAGTGTATGAGCATTTGAGTGGATTTGAGGACTGTGGTATGTGATGCTTGCTTATGGGGATGTGCTGGGAATGTGTGAAGATGGTCAGGCACTATTCCCCTACCTGGCTCAAAGGATCTCCATCCTTTTAATTGTCCTCCTCTGTCCTCAGAAGCATATAGGTTGTGTTGGGCTCTGGGGATAGCTAGAAAGGAGGGGTCTGGGCCTAGTGGGGGAGTGGAAAGGAGTAGGTAGATTGGGTAGTGGGAACAAGGAGACACCCTGGGGCAAAATGGGTTCAGGACAGGGGTCCTCCCTGCCTGATTCCCATTCCCAAGGGCTCTGCTTTGTGCAGACAAGTGACATGGTCTTCCTTGGTTGCTCATCCTACTTGGACAGTGTTATGCGATGCCAGGTCCATTGACAAGACTGCTTTAATAGCAGAGCTTGTTGGGTCATCGGGCCTGGCTTCCATCACTGAGACCTGACTGGATGAAAACGTTGGCCCTGTGTTGGCTTCAGCAATTCTGGCTGGGTACTCAGTAATATACCACCTGAGAATGGATCGTAGGAGCAGGGGTGTAGCTATCTGTTTTAGAGTGGAACTGAACATTGTGGATATCCCCGTGGGGACTACCAACTCCTTTAATGGTATAGTGGGCACAGGTGTAGAGTGCAGGATTCTTCTCATCTACCATCCACCAGGAAATGGGACTGTTTTCCTGCAGGAAGTCATGGACTTCATCATCAGTGTGGTATTTGGATCCCCTGGATGGTTGATTCTGGGGGATTTAAATGCCTGGGTCGATGATGAACTCTCACAGTTTAGTCAAGACTTCCTCCAACTAATGAGTTTGTTGGGCCTTACGCAGGTTGTTACCTCTGCAACCCACATTCATGGTCATTCATTGGATTTGGTTTTCATCCTGGGGATGGAGATATCCAACTGGGTGGTGAAACCAGTCAGATGGTGTAACAATCACATCATAGGGTTCAGTTTTGTGGCTTCGCCCAGTAGGACTGCCCCTATAGAGATGGTGTGGTACCGCCCTTTGAGGGGTGTGGTCCCAGATGGTAAAATGGCGATGCTGGACCTATTGAAAGAATGCATGTACCCAGGGAATCTAGTACTTGCCTATACTAAGGCTGTGATAGTGGCCTTGGATTCCAGAACTTCTGTTTGTATTCACCCCTCACTCTTCACCCAAGGTCCCCATAGTTTGATGGGACCTTGAAGGAGTTGAGGAGAATAGGATGAAGGCTAGAAGAGGGCTGGTGGAAATCGGCCCTGGAGTGTGATGGGCTTAGATTGATGGATCACTACGGGGTCTATCAATCAGCCATCACCCATAAGAAGGCAGAGTTCCTGTCCAGGGAGACTGCTGCCACGTAGAACTGACCAGCTCAGTTCTTCCAGACTGTTGACAGATTAAAGTTAAAGTTTAAAAGTTTAAAGTTCTTCACCTGCCTAATGGCCAAGAAATCCATCATGGGCCTCACCCCACCCTGCATTCAAGACCTGCTATGCCAGAACTCAAGTGTACGATCCACCAGAAGATCAGAAACCCAGCTTCTACAAGTCCCCCACTGTCGGACCACACATGGTCAACGATCATTTGCCTATCGTGCCCCCAACTGGCTAAATACTCTCAGTACCTCTATTACCTCCTCTAACTCATTAGGTGCTTTTAAATCCAGGCTATACTCTCACCTAGCCACTTCAGACTCCTGTGACTGCCTTGTTTAATCTCCTATTCTATTCTCACTCCTTCTCCCTTGCCCTCTTACTTGACAAAGGTCTACTAGTGGATCCTCGTCCCCTACAATTGGTCTGCTTCTTCCTCCTACCCTCCCTTTCCTTTTTTTCTTACTTACACTGCCTAACTTACCTCCCTTACCTATTCTTCCCTCCCTTCTTGTTTTCTATATAGTGAAAGTGCTTAAGTGATTTATCTGCTGTTCATAAATGTCATTAGATTTTAGCTATTTGTGCAACCCTGTACCCCTATTTGTCTGTAACTGATTTTGACGTGGAACCTTTGTAAAAGAGCCTTGGCTCAAAGGTATTAATTCCTAGATTTACAATAAAATAAATACAAAAAAAAGATTGTGCAATCCCATCTGTCTTCAGCCTGGTGGAGCTTTTTCACAGAAGAGGTGTGAGGAGTTTGCTTAGTTCTTCACAGATAAGCTTGCCACCATCAGGTCTGGGATTGCTCAAGCCCTCTCTAATGGGAATTGAGGAGGTTGGCAGGAGGAAGGAGGTGCCCAATTTACCTGGTCTGACTCCAGCTCACCAGAAATCACTGATATTGTAAGGATCATTCAAATTTTGCAGCCAACCAGCTCTAGTTTGGTCCCAGGCCCATTGTGCCTTCTTGTAGGGTACATTGAGGAAATTAGCCCAGTCCTAGCCAAGATAGTCTAGAGGTCATTGGAGAGGGGGATCCTCCCAGACCCCCTAAAGGAGGTGGTTGTTTGGCCACTCCTTAAAAAGCCCTCTGACCCAGACTGTCTGGCTAACTATACACTTGTCTCTAACCAACCCTTTGAGGGTAAGGTTATTGAGAAGGTTGTTGCACTGCAGCTGCATAATCATTTGTCCAACCATGATGTCTATGATTCTCTCCAGTCATGATATAGGAAGAGACATAGTACCAAGATGGCCCTTGTTCAGGTGCTAAATGGCCTCCTAATAGTGAGAGATCAGAGGACTCATTCCGTTTTGGTCCTCCTTGATCTCTCTGCAGCATTTGACACTGTGAACCATGGTGTGCTGTTGGAGCACCTGCGGCTCATCTGTGAACTGTCTGGTATGGTCTTCAGATTATGTCAATCTTTCCTTGAGAGTAGAACTAAGAGAGTGGTGTTTGGGATTTACTCCTAGGCCCCTCTCACCATATCCTGCGGGGTACTGCAGGGTTCCATCTTGTCAGCCATGTTGTACACAGTATATACGCTGCTATTGGGAGAGATCATTAGGTGGTGCGGTCTGAGTTTTCACTGCTATGTAGATGATACTCAGCTGTGCATGTCCTTTGTGCCGAGACAGGATGTGATCCTCCCGGTATTTAACATCTGTCTATCTGAGATCCAGGACTGGATGAGTGCTGAATGGCTATGATTGAACCTGACTAAAATTAAGGTGCTGGTCGTGGACCCAGATCATTGGGATGCAGGTTTGTTGGCAGGACAACCCTCTGGGCTTTGGCTCAGGGGTGTTCAGCTGATTACCTCAGATTGGGTGCGGAACCTGGGCATTATTTTTGATGACGGCTTAATCCTTAAATGTCAGGTGTCTGCCATTGTCAAGACCTTGTTTTTACCATCTGAGGAATATCACTTGGGTGAAACATCTGGTTCCTCCTGATGATCTTCCAACGTTAGTCCATGCCTTCATAACCTCCCGCCTCGACTACTGCAATGACCTGTACCTAGGGATACCAGGGGTTGATATCCACTGCATGCAGCTGGTGCAGAATGTGGCAGCCAGGCTATTGACTGGTAGTTCCAGGACCAGTCACATAATGCCTGTGCTCCTCAGACTGCACTAGCTGCCAGTACAGTGGCAGATCACCTTTAAAGTCAAGTTACTGACCTATAAAGCCCTACACAATGAGGACCCCATTACTGGCATGATCTCCTTCACCCTTACTGCCCCCTCCATCCTCTCCGATCCACTGATGAGGGATTGCTGGAGATTCCCAGGCTCCATCTAAAGACATCTGGGGCCCAGTCTTGCTCTTGTGGGTCGACCTTGTGGAATTCTCTTCCTCGTTGGGTACAAGAGTACACGACTGTCCAGAGTTTTAAACAGCACTAAAGACATACTTATTTAGCCTAGCTCACCCAGGTTATTTTTAGATTAGCTGATTTGATATTGATGGAGTTGCAGTTTTATAGATGTTAAAAATTGTTTTGATTAGTTGCAAATGTTTACTATTGTTTATGTTTGATTTAATTTTTTTATTTTTTTCAGTTCAAACTTTATTCAATTTTGTACAATACCAAAGAGAGAATCCAATAAACACACATGTAATTGACACAATACCTAGATACAGAGATTAGATCAACTCTTCCCCTCTCCTTCCCCCTCCCCTCCCTCCCTTTTCTTCACACAGGTACGACCCCCAGAGGGCCAACCGAGTAGAGGCGAATCTCTATGAGACCTGCAAAGAGTACAACGTCAGCATAGGGCCCCATTTCCTCAGAAATTTCTGAGACTGATCATGTAGGTTAGCTATCATATTCTCTTGGCGCAGATTTGCCAACAACTCTTGCAACCATGCACTATAAGCAATGTCAGTCACGTCCTTCCAATGACACAGCACCAGGTTTTTCACTGACATGGCTATCAAAGCAATATGAAATTTCCTAATGTTTATTGTAATAGAGGAGAAATCTCCCAAAATGCAAATTTCTGGAGTAAAGAGGTCATTTAATCCCAGTAGCGGATCTACCCTCGACCGACACTCTCTTGCCACAGGGGAGTCACGTTAGGACACTCCCAGAATATATGTAGGAGATTCCCCTCGTCCTGGTGGCAACGATTGCACATACTAGATGACAGGAGTCCCAACTTAGCCAATTTACAAGGAGAATAATAGTAATTGTGCAAAATTTTAAACTGCTTAAGCCGGAGCTTATCATGTCTGATTTACTTGTGACAGTCCGCCCATAGGGAGGGCCAGTTAAAGATTTGGTGAGGGAAAAGTGCAGCCCAGAATTGGGTTGGACCGAAACAGTCTGGCCATTTCCAATTTTGTAGTATCCCGTACATCTTGGACACAGCATGAGGGTGGCCAGCCGCCGAAATCAGCTCCGTCCAGTAGAGGTGATTTTGGGAAACCCAGGGGACAGTACCGAGAGATTTCACCAATAGGTTCCATAACTGGAATATTGTGAACACCACAAAAGTGTAATTTTGGTTTTATGGGTGATTTCAGAGGAATTTAACCATGAGTGATCCTCTCGTATAAAAAAAACTAAGCGGACAGTCTCCCAGTTGGGGGATCCACCTCAACTGGAGTGGTTTGCCCTCCATAGTGAGGTTGGGGTTTCCCCACCATGGCTGGGCAGGGTCCACCGTATGCTCGTATTTCAAAAAAGCGCATAACTGTGAGTGCACTCTCACTGATACTGCCAGGGGGGGTATGTTTGAGCGAAGGGGACAAGGATTTCAACCTAGTATGCAAAAGCACCCTTGGAGATAGCCCATTAGCTTTTATCAGGGAGCATTCAATATCCAACCAAATTGGGGTGAAGTGATATGACATATCCAGGGATTCTGGTGTAAGCCACCTTAGGTAGATGTTCGCGTGACTAGCCCAATAATATAATGCCATGTGCAGGAGATGTAGTCCTCCTTTTCCCTTGGGAGCTATACTTATCCGGGCTTTCCTTGCAGACCAGACAAAATCCGAAATCATTCTGTGTAACTTCTTAAACCAAGTCAAGGGAATCCAGATGTTTGAACGATGAATTAAATAAAATATACGAGGAAAGACATTCATTTTAATTATATTAATTCTCCCCCAAAGGGACAAGGGAAGGAGGGCCCACCTTGCAAGGTCTTGCCTGATCGCCACAATAAGGGGATCTAAATTCAGTTTTATAAATCTACCTGGATCCCTTGCTAGGCCAACTCCCAAATATTTTAAGGACTTGGTCTGCCAGGAGAACCCCACCTCCAGCACATCTACTTTTGTCGCCTTGTAGTTTAGGGGGAAAACAACAGTCTTGTCCTTGTTCAACTTGTAGTTAGACAGGGAACTGAACTCTTCAAGAACTGACACGAGGGCCAGAATGGACATTTTAGGATGAGCCAATTGCAAAAGTAGGTCATCTGCGTAGACCAGGGCTTTCACAGTATGTTGTTGCACAGTAATACCCTGTATGTCCGGGTCCATTGTGATCCTGCGAATTAGGGGCTCTAAGTAGATGTTAAACAGTAAGGGTGATAGTGGGCAGCCCTGCCTAGTTACAGCAGAAAGTGTAAAAGGGTCAGACGTAAACCCATTGCAGAGCACACGTGCAGCTGGATATTTGTATAACGCCTTGATCCAGTCCAAAAACAGGCGGGAGGAATCCAAAAGCCTGAAGGGAATATTGCAAAAAATTCCAATCGACTCTGTCAAATGCCTTCTCGGCATCCAGGGAGACGAGCACAGCTGGGTAGTCAGCATCGTGGTGGCCAAGAAGACATGCGACAGGGTCCTGAGATGGTCCACGGACGATCTAGCCTTCATGAATCCCACCTGTTCTGGGCCTATTATATCTGACAGTACCGGACCTAATCGGTCTGCCAGTAATTTAGTAAGGATCTTGAGATCCTGGTTCAAGATGGAGATCGGTCTTTAGCTGTGCACTCTGTCCGGAGGTTTACCCTCTTTTGGTATTAGAGTGATTAAAGCCTCGAATAAAGACTTATCCACTTCCTGCCTGACAATATATGGCGGAACAGTGCCACTAATAGGGGGGCCAATTGGGAAGCATACGTTTTATAAAAGTTGGCAGAGAAACCGTCAGGCCCTGGTGTTTTATCCGAGGGGAGATCCTTGATAACCTTAACTATCTCCTCCGGTGTAATGGGGGCAATGAGTGTGGCTTTATGCTCATTAGTAATAGTGGTCAGGGAGAGAT
The DNA here is from genome assembly GCA_016271365.2 of Neoceratodus forsteri. Taxonomy (NCBI): domain Eukaryota; kingdom Metazoa; phylum Chordata; order Ceratodontiformes; family Ceratodontidae; genus Neoceratodus; species Neoceratodus forsteri. The sequence continues at coordinate 267,713,621 of JADMNL010000026.1, forward strand.
AGGAGAAAAACTGAGACAGTTTTACCAACGAAGGGAGCTCTTCCATAGCGCTATACAACTTAGTGTAGTAAGTTCTGAATTCAGAGGCTATGTCAGATGGGGCTATTTTCAAGGTATTATCCTCCACAGAGTGAATTGAAACAATGAATCTGTCCGACTCGAGATGTTTAAGTCTGAGAGCCAGGAGACGCCCTGCTTTTTCTCCCTGGTCCAGGTAGATTGCTTTGGTTTTGTGAATAGTGAATTCAGCCTTCTGTCTCAGCAAGTCTAGATAGGCATCATTTAGTCTAACCAGGTTCTGCCTTTCTGAATCAGTGGACTGGGGTGACAAAGTGCGCTCCAGCCCATGAATTTGGTGCAGTAGAGATTTCAGTTTCTCTCCTGCATCTTTTTCCTATTAGAAGCTAGGCCAATCAGTTGGCCTCGCAGGTAAGCTTTTAGAGCGCACCATTCTATGTCTGGTCTCTTCGTTGAGTTAACATTAATTTCAGAGAAAAGTGAGATGTGTTCTGCTATGTATTTAACATTTCCCGGAATTTTGAGCAATTGATAATTAACCTTCCAACGCCCACCTTTCATAGGAGAAGATAGGGAAATCCAGCACGATACAGATGAGTGATTGGATAAAGGACCTGGGTGAATATTCGCATCTGATACCCCGGTAATCAAGCTTTGAGAAATCAATATGTAGTCGATACGTGAAGAAGTATGGTGGACCTGCGAAGTAAACGTGTAATCTCTGACTGTCGGATGAAGGACTCACCATATATCAACCAGCCCTGCACTGTCTATCAGCTCCCGGAGTGTGCGCTGAGTTGGGGAAAGCCCTTTCCTCAATTTATTGGAGTGGTCTAATTGTGGGTCAACAACCAGGTTCAGGTCCCCTCCTAAGATTAGGGGAGTGTCTAGGTGAGGTGTTAGTGTATTGAGTAGTTGCATGAAGAAGCGGGGAGAATCAATGTTGGGACCATATACACTAGCCAATAAAATGTCTGTAGTGTACAACTTCCCCTTCACAATAATGTAATGCCCCTCTGGATCAGGAATAATTAAATCGGGAGTAAATGGTATGGTTCTATGAATTAGGATCATCACCCCCCTACTTTGCGTGTTCCCCTCGGCTGAGAAGCATTGGCTTATTTGTTGCTTACGCAACATGTTCGCCTCTGAGTTTAAAAAGTGTGACTCTTGGATCATTATTATATCTGCTGCCAATACACGGAGGTGCTTGAGTAATTGATACTGCTTAAGTTTGCACCTAGCTCCCCTGATGTTCCATGTGAAAATACTCACCATTCCTGTCCTGACAATATACTCAAAACTAAACCCATATAAACCTTATCCAGTAGTTCCCTCTGGAAACCGAGCCTGTGTGAAGAAATACTCCCCCCGTGTCCCCAAAACCAAACAAGCCCCTTATTATAACCCTTACATGAAATGGACAATGACCAAAAAACCCAGCCCTCCCCCCTGCCCCTTTGCTCATTCTGTGCTGCATGCCTCATGCTGCTGCAATCATCCCTCTCCCTCCAGCCCCCCTTATATCTCTAATACAAATAACAAAACAGTCTCAGATAATCTAGATATGCTCACCCACAGGTGACGCCTTATACAGGCATTATAGCCACAAGACATGAACCTAACTACGGCCCTCGACCTTTGGGGCTCATCCTATCTATAATATGCGACTCAAAACTATAAACTTTGGTCCTATGAGATCTAACTAACACTTTGGAACTACTAGTTCCTTCCCTGGGCTACTACTCTAAACGATTATTGAAATAACTGTAACATCCACCTTTGCAGTTGCTTATATATTAAACCATCATTATTTAGACATTGCTCCCCCAATAGGTAACATTAAGAACCCTTTTCCCTTATGGTAAACCAAAAGGGGAGGAGCACGGCCATGGGGGCAATAGCAGTGCCATGGCACCATCTGAAATATCACAGCCTTAATATTGAAGATGCCCCTTAATCCAGATTTATCCCTCCCAGTCTCTTTAGCATGATAAAAGCTACCCAAGAGGTATCGAGCCCGAGAAGAGAACCCCACACCAACTGTCCAGCTGTGAGGGAAAGAAATAAAATAAGAATTATAGGGGAAGAAAGTTCCAGTTCAGCATCTGAGTAACCAAAAAGTCTGTACATTGTGTTAATGTTCTTCCGCTATACTGGAGTGCCCTCATGTGGCAGCATTGAGGTGCAACAGATGGGCACCAACAGACTATTGAAGCACCCGTTAGGGCCATCAGAGATATAATTTTCGACCTCTACTGGGGAATTCCCACCAGAGTAAAACAGCCTCACATTCAACAGGCTTCGTTGCCGATGGTGATCTCCACAGTAATCCCTCAGGGGCTCCTGAAGAGGTCAGGGAAAGCAAGTCAGAGCTGTGAGGATGCCGCCTCAGGATCCTCAAAAGAGGACCAGGTTCCTGCGATTAGCACCTGTAGTCTGGCCGGGTAGGTCATCCTAAATGCTTGCCACAATCAGCTTTACAACCATAGAATGAAAGGCTGCTCTTTTCAGTCGGACAGACACAGGCAAGTCCTGTGTTATTCTAGGTTTCTGCCCTCCCATTTGATCTCTTGTAGCTCTCTGCATTTTTGAAGGAAGTGTTGTTTCTGTAAAAAATTAAAAAACCGGAATATCAAAGGGCGTGGTGGGGCACCAGGAGTTGGTTTGGCACGGAGGGCCCGATGCGCCCTTTCTATAATATACTTATCGCCAAAAGGCGAAGGGCCAGCTAAGTTGACCAACAATTTCTGGACGAACGAGATAGTGTCGTGCCCTTCTTCCCCCTCCGGGAGCCCAATTATCACTACATTATTCAGGCGACTACGCCCTTCAAGGTCTTCCACCTTGAGTTCTAATTTAGTTAGACGCTGCCTACAGGCACTCATATCTGGATCGAGCCTATCTTGTCTTTTCTCCAGTGAGGTGATACGGGCAGAGTTATCTGAGGCCTTTTGGGAGACCTCCTTAAGCTGTGCTGTTAGAGTAGCGAGATCCGATGCCAGGCTATGGAGATCTTCCCGAAATGGCCTAAATTCGTCTAGGAATCTCTGCAGGGTCAGAGGCTCATAATCCCCAGTTGAGGCAGAAGAGCCTAAGCTTTGAGTGGTATCCGAGGCCCTAGGCTTCTTCGGGGCCTTTTCAGGTGTCACGGACGGAGTGCGTTTTGGCTGCATCTTTTTGCTCTCAACGTCCATATCTCTGCCCCTTTATAATCTGCCTACTTCCCAAGATGGTCCGGAAGGCTTAGGCATTGGTCACGGGAGTAGGCAAGTAACTGTGAGGGAGTATAAAGATTTTTAATAGTCGGGGGGCCGGAGCTATGAGAGGAAGCTGCTATCCTGCATGATGCATCACTGGAAGTCCATGTTTGATTTTATTTTATGTACAAGCACTTTAGTTTTTAGAAAGGTGCTTTTTATAAATAAAATATGATTTGATGATTTGATTTGATTTGATTGATTTGATGATGACCTGTGTCAAACCACTTCCTCTGGCAGATACCATGGACAACAGTTACAGGCAGTGCACCCACTGCTTTAGTGCAGAGGAGCTACATGCGCTTGTGCAGGCCAACAAAGTCAGGGAAGAGAGAGACTATCCCACAGAAGGAGCATTGATGCCTGTGTCCAGAGGGTCTGGGAGGAGATCACAGATGAGCTGAATGTTGTTGGCAGCTTGGGGCAGACTCTAGTGGCAGTGTGGAAGTGCTTCCAAGACCAGGAGCTACATGCCATGGGAAGGAGCCACAGGCAAGGCTCCTATAATTCTGCAGCCACTGAATTTTGCGTAGAACTTTCAGCCTACTGCAGAGCATCTGCAGTGCCACAGAATTTATTGTCCTTAGTGATTCTTTATTAATATTTCTGTTTAACCATAGAACTTGGTTGTCTTCCCCTCTTTTTAGATCCAAAACACCCTCTATACTCAAAATGTGATGTTATCATTGCTATAACATCATACATTAGCTAATGAAATGGCTGCATTCTGCCACAGAAATGAAGTCACTTATCTACCACAGCTCTCATTGCGAGAGGTGGTGCCACAGCACACCAGGCACAGTGATATTTTCTCAACCTGCACTACAGCCTAATACAACTTTCAGTCTTATGTTATCACACTAGGGCCAACTTAAACAAAACCTTGACAGTAGCATAGACCTGCTAAGTCCATACCTTGCTTTGTACAAACTTATTTGTGCTTTTAAGGCATAGAGATGCCATCTGAAATGAATGACAAGTAAAATAAATGAACCTGTCATTTTTAAGAAAAATAAAGTAATTATGCCCATAAAAGTGGAATATAATAATGTGTAGTCCTGCTGAAAGAACTGACCTGTTAAATAAATATTTGTACTGTACACATTATTGCCAGGGTTGTTGATTACATATTGTCATTGGTTGATAGAATCACCTAAAAGTTATGGAGAAATGTTGTGCACAGGGCCAGCTGTTGGGCCAGAGGGTAGCATGTTGTGTTCCCATGCCAGCAACTCAGGTTCAGAGATGAGCTCTGGGAGCTGCCTGGGCAGCACAAGGATCGGGGGACCACACCACTCCTCTGAGCCTGGGAAGGTATGGCGCAGTGTTCTTTCACACGGGGGACACATTGTGATGGGCTGGAGAGCTATATCTCACAATGGCTTCACATGCATGTCGTGGCCTGATGGTGTTATGTAGTGTGTCAGGAGAAGCAGGTTGGCATGAAAAATGAGTTTTGCAATATCACCTCTATTCTGCTTATTTCTTCTCCAAAGGGACCTGTATGAATGAGGATACAATTTCGTGGACATTTTTATATATCTATATAGTATCTCTCTCACTGTAGATATATCTATATATCTATATATATATATATATATACACACACACACACACACACACACACACACACACACAGACACACACGCACACACACACACATTTGTAGGTATGTTACAGATTGCATATAAATATATAAGTGATACACAGTGGGGACCTCATGAGTGATGTAGACAGCATGAGTATAGAAACACCTTATTTATTAAATAAGGTCCATTCTGCGTATTTCATTTATGCAATAGGCTAGGACCTTAAGGAATAGATTGTTTTATTTTGCTTTTTTAGACATGAAATTATTTCTGTAAGTCTGTTATTTTTTAAACTACTGTTACTGTGCTTTCCCCAACCTGATTGCTATAACTATTGCAATGGATATGAAGTAAGGATGACAAGCTGACACTGTGATGTGGTAGTTTGTTAGTGCTGCAGAACATCCACAGAAATTACAAACCACCGCCGCAGAAGTTCTGTGGCAGATGGTAATCTTGTTGCATAATTTGGTCCCAGTGTGCTGCAGAAAAGTAGGGGCCTTGCCCACAGGCATCGGCTGAAGCCCAGTTCCTGAATCCAATGGAGGAGGCCATGGCATTGATGCTACGGCCAGTGAAGGTGATGGGTGTTGGGTGGTGGCTATGAATCCCAAGTCAGGCCCACACATTCATGTGAGTACATGGATGTTTCTTACCTCAGTGCATGTGTGTTGGTTGTACAGTTGTCCACCAGTGTTGGCACACACTGTAGCCATGGCAATGGCACACATAGTGTGGGGCATCACTGCCCTGTCCCCACAAACATGTGACACCCTACTGTGGGCCTGCCAATGGCCAGTCACAATGGCATTTTGCCCATCTATCCCATGGTGGGAACTGTGTACCTAGGACTTGTGGGGTGTGCTCATTCAGAAGGGGTGTGGGCACAGTGTTGTACCATGTGTTGCTAGGGGTGATGGAGTGTGACACCATGTATAAAGGGCATGTGACTATTGGTGATGGGGTGTGTGCAGCTCAGTGCATGTTGTGTTTCATATGTGTGGTATGTACAGTCACTGGAGATGGGTCATTGCAGTGGTGGCATTGCCCTCCCCACACTGGTGGTAGTTTTCTGCCCTGTGTCAGTGTGTGTTCTTCCATGCCACATTCAGCACCTCCCTACAAACACTGTGTTGATCAATAGCTTTGCCCAACAGGGCATGCATGCTGCCCCTACTGTATGGTGTACTATCTGCTGTGTGCCACCCCAGTGCCCCTGTTATATCTTTACATCACAAGCAATGGCATCAGACATGTAGGAGGATACAATGGGACCTCCTCACATGTGCTGTTTCAGCTGCTATACCACCCAAAGGACCACTGTGAGAAGGTCTGGGAGGAGACAATGATGAGATATACATTGAGCTTGGGGCTGGCAGTGTTGGCCTCACATCATGACAGGGGGTTCCCCACAGCCAGCCCCACCCCACCATGGTCCAGCCACCATTACCATGCAGCTACCTGGACACACAGCTGACAACCACCCTGGGCCAGACATTGTCATGTCTGAGATACACCTGGGTGCCATTGTTACCATGACTGCTGCCAAACCTGGCACTATCAACACTGCTACCCACGCTGCCAGTACACCTCCTCAAGAGGGGTTGGGTGGTGTGTCTAAAGCCCTTTCACACCATACTCATTGCATTTGTCTAGCTGTGACTTCTGCAATGCACCCACCTCCCCCACCAGCCCAGTAATGTCTGAAATCAGGCCACACACCACCCATGAGTGCAGCCAGATCATCTCCCACTGGACAGTCCTTGGTGGAAGCAGGATACATCAGGGTCCAGGCAGCTGCTGGGGGCTGCCATGGAGTCACAGACTGCAGTGCAGTGCAGTGGAAGGTGACATACCTCCACCACAGTTTGCATGAAGACAAGATCCGCACCTGCCACCTACTGTATGAGGACATGCAGTGTGCTAAGCAGTGAGCAGAGGCCCATGAAGCCTGGTTACTAGCTGCCCTAGAGAACCTGTGCAAGGCAGTGCAGGAAGCCAATGACACTTTGTTAGATGATATGAGGGCCAGCTATAACTCCGGCCTCTCCAGCATGCATAGCCCCAGTGCACAACAGACACCCCAGAGTACACTGATGCCACAGGATATCAGGACAGACAGGGCCAACACACCATATGCATCCCCATACTGTCACAATAAGTCAACCTCATAATACAGTAGTGAAGCATGCAACAGTTTCTTGTGTGTTTTGTACTCATCTGCCAGATCTGTAGCTGTCATGTATGATGCGGGGTCTGCACTCCTGGGCCCTCTTGGCTATTCAGGGGTCTCAGCTCCATATCAGATGCACTGTGCACCTATGTGAACAACAGGTATATTCCATGGATAAGCACCATGTTGTGTAGTATACAACAGGCTAAATATGGCACAGGCCTTGTGAGGGGAATAATGTAGAGCACAGCCAGAATGGTCCAGGCACCAAAACTGCTTCTTCAGCATGCCAAAGATGTGCTCTGTGCTGCTGCATGTGATAGTGTGTGCCACATTGTACTTGTCCTCAGGTATGGACGCAGAGTGGAGGACAGGTGTTAGGAGCCAGGGACACAGGGGATAAGCACTGTCCCCTGTAAGGGAAGGGCATATGTTAGTATGTTATCACAGTTGCAGCAACTGAACAATGGCGACAGCCCGCAACCACTGGGCCATCCTAAGAACCTTTCATCCTACCAATCCCACTATGAGGCATGTTTCTGTGGTTCTGCAGCTTTACATCACATATGGGGGATTTGTGGAGGGCATGTTGTGTGCATTCACTGGCAAGGTGTCTACTGGCAATGTCTCCACTTTCCACTCTCTGGCACAGCTCAGAATTGTGCCATATGAAGATGTTGTGGGTACTGCCAGGGTACCATACAGGACACTGCTGATGCCCCCGTTGCATCACACATTACCTAGCAACTGATGGAATGATACTATTTCCTGTTCAGATATGCATCCATACCATCACTGGTGAGTGCCTGGATGGCAACATGGGTGCAGTCAATGGCACCAAGTACTGCAGGTAAGTGTACTTTACAACCTCCTGCAGCACTACAGTATGTGTGCTCCCCTGAATGCCATCTTGGATTTAAAGCTGTAGTGTCTCTGCCACCTCTGGGGTTTGCCTGGCTTTAAGGCAGCCTTTTCACAAATGGTATTTGTGCAGCACTACCCATCCTGCATTGAGCCCCCCTTGCACAGTGCTATCATACTGAATATGGCACTGCACCGGTATACATAATCATGCCCTTCCCTTTATGCACTGCATATTTTTTCTTATCGTGCATGAGCTAACCCCCTTAGAGTGTGCTACAGAACCCTTTGAATATTGCATTTCAGGGGCAAACCCACCCAATATGGGCACAATCACCTTGCACTGGGCACAATCTTTTGAATATTAGGGCCCCGGGGTTTGTACTTGATTCCTGCTTAAACTAAACTGGCTGTTACTAAAGAGAAGGAATGCTTCTAGAACTAGAATGTTCATAGCTTGATATGTAATGCTGCAGTGGGCATCTTAAATGGTATTATTAATTTAAAAGGGGGCTAATTGTGATTTACGATAAGATGACACTGCTACACTGCTTACTCCACAGTTTAGATCCAGCACTGGTCAGAGATCAATGGCCTATGTACTACCAAAAACTTGGAATGCATTTCCTCCAGACTTAAGGAAGATAAAAGCCCTCAGTCTATTTAAATCTACACTGAAATGTAATTTAATCAGTATCACACAGGCTGTATGTCCTATATAAACTGTTCTGTCTGGCATTACTTTAAATATTTCATGATAATATCATATTGTGCTCAGTTTGTGTATAATTACATGAATAAAATTCTGTGTATTTTGTTACTTTTTCCTTTTCAACATTATTTCCCTTCGGTCACCAGTGATGGGGAAGATTTCTGCTACCTGCATAACCTGTGTGACCACCAAAAGTGGTGGGACAGGGGGTTTGTGGCTATAGTGTTGCTGTCTGCTGCATATTTTGGAGTTTTACGTGTAATCTCCTAGGGAGCTAGTGAAGGCACCATGAAGTATCCCTGGTAGCACAGGACCACAGACAACAGTGTCTTTACTGTTTTACAGCATGATTGAAACAAGGTGCTACTGATTTTAATTGACTGGGTGGAGAAGCACCTTTATTTTAATCCTTTTGGCTGTTTAATTGTGGTGTTGTGGACCGTGACACTCAAAACACTTCCAGGTTGTGGCTCAGTACTTAAGCTGCAGGTTAGTGACCAGCGATACTTCTGCTACCAGCATAACCTATATGATCACCAAAAGGGGTGGGACAGAGGGCTCGTGGCTATAGTGTTGCTGTTTGCTGCATATTTTGTTGCATATTTTGGAGTTTTACGTGTAATCTGCTAGGGAGCTAGTGAAGGCACCATGAAGTATCCCTGGTAGCACAGGACCACAGACAACAGTGTTTTTACTGTTTTACAACATGACTGAAACAAGGTGCTATTGATTTTAACTGACTGGGTGGAAAAGCACCTTTATTTAAATCCTCTGATCTGTTTAATTGTGGTTTAATGGACTGCAGCCCTCAAACACCTCCAGGTCACGTCTCACTACTTAAGCTACAGATTCAGCAAGCGGTGCATGCTCAAGTGGCACAATTGTTGCCATGCGCAGAGACACGTATGTCTAAGTACATGTTCTACATGTTCAATGGGGAGGTGGGAGTGTGGAGGCCACATAACATCTTTGGGAAGTCTTACAATGACACTACCAGGTAATTCAGCCTGCAACCTGAATGTGCATACTGCATTTATAAGGATACCTGAGTAAAATCAAGCATTGATAAAAATGGATAGCTATATGGTAAAGCTGAAAATGGGAGAATTGGGGATGAGGTGCAAGGAATATGTGCAATACAGTATAAGGGAAAGTACAGGGATACTAGAGTATATATGTGCACAGTGCAAGGAAATAAAGAACTTAAAAGTTAAGATACTGGGACTGGAACTAGAACTAAAATGTTATAGACAGGTAGAACAGCCTGATAATGCCAATAAGGATGTAACAGCCTTTCATAAAGAAGTATGCCACAAAAGGGATAGAAATACAATTGAAGCAGAAGGAGTTTGGGAATATCAGTCAGTTAGAAGTAAGCAGAAAAAAGGCAGAAGGGCCATGACCTTTAATATCCCCCCTCAGAATGCTTTTTTTATCATTGTTAGCCCTAAATGAAACAACACACAAACAGGATGATGAAATCTGTCAACAAACACAAAATGTAGAGGATGAAACATGGACTGGAATAAATCAACAAGCAGAGAGAGAGAGAGACTTATAACCCGCATCGAGAAATAAGTGTACTGAGGAAGTAATATAGACAAATATGCCCCTCCAGCTATAGTCCATATTCAGCCATGCTATTACAGATGGTATGTAAATGGAATGTGAAACAGTAAATACTGTTCTATTATGTTTAGAAAAAAAGATCTTTGTGGTGGGAGATTGGATAATCAAATACAAAGATGTATAGTTTAATGAAAGAAGTGACCAGTACCTTTTTGCCAGGAGCTAAACTATCTGACATCAAAACATTGCTACCTAAGATAGTTAGAAAACAGGATGATATTCCACTAGTTATATTGCATGCTGGAACTAATGATTTGAGAAAGTCCAGAGAGGACCAACTGTTCCTTAATTATGTGGATATTGAGAAGATGGTAAAGCACATGCAGGGCACATTAATAATTTCTGAGATCTTACCATTTGCAAGGGCCAATGAGAATGTGAATAATAAAATAACAAGAATAAATAACTGGCTAAGACAATGGTGCCGTATGCAAAATATTGCAAGTATAAAAACATGGGAAGACTTTATTAACAAACCAGCATTATACAGTAGGGATAGACTACATCTGAATAGAAAAAATAGTAAAAACTGGGACAATCATTTAGGGATCACATAGATGAACATTTAAACTAATGTCACATGGGAGAAAGGGCCATATAGAGTCTATAGACAAGAAAAGTACTGGGGTAATGATAAAAATAACATAAGATTGAAAGTATTTGAGACTGAGAAGTTAAAGGTCCTTCTTATTAAAGCAAGGAGCAATAAGAAATAAATAGATGCGTTGACACATATTCTATGCAAAGACAACATAGATATATGTGGAATAACTGAAACTTGGCTAAAGGAGGATGACTGGGTCCCAGAAATCCAAGGTTATGACTTAATTTATAAGTATGGCCTGAAAAGACAGGTGGTGATGGTGGACTGTTTGTGGCAAAACATTTAAAAGCAGATGTTATAGAGACTGAGGAAAATGACAGCATGATCATAGAGCAGTTGTGAGTTAAACAAACAGCAGGACACACATCTATCACTTTTTTATGTTTGCCTGCGTGCATGCACAAGAAACATGTTGCCGCAGCTTGCTGCAGAAGCAGGTTGTGGAGGTGCGGCAGTGTTGTGGCCAATGCCGCCACTGCATTTTGGGGCTTGTGTGTTTGGCACCAATAAAGGAGCACACTGGCTGTGATACTAGTTTTAAAGCATGCCACCAACTTGAAAGAAAATAGCTGCACAAGAGTTGGGGAGCGCCTCGTCATAGCAGCAGCAGCAGCAGCCTCTCCTTTTGGCCTGAACAGCGTGCATGGAGTTAGATGTGGACATGTTGGCATATGCATTTTGCTGATAGAAGCTAAGGCTGTGTTGGCAGAGCAGTACCGATTATAATGACACAGTGTTCCTCCTCTGGCAGTATGTTTTTTATGCCTTGTGGTGGTCCAAAGGGGTGCAGTTCAATAGCGGTCAGCATTTTCTGCTCCATCTATTTATGGCCCGTCACCACTGCCTTTCTTTGGCGCACCACAACAGAGACCATTGCGTGCACAAAAAATTTAATTCTTCTTCTTCAGTCCTGATGTCTAACAGGGTAACCCAGGAGCAGAAAGTAAGCACCAGCATATCATGAGACATGATTGTGTGTGGAAAAAAATGAAATTCCTACTCGGCAGTCCTAATCTGTAGCAGACTACTGTGGGAATACAAAGGTATCACCAGTACCTTGTGAGGAGATATCCTGTTACTGGCTCGCCAGAATGAAAATTTAATTCCTTCACCTCAGTCCTAATCTGTAACAGACTACCCCAGGAGTGTGAAGGTGTAACCTGTTCCTCATGAGGAGATGCCGCCTTACTCAGTCAACAGAATGCCATTCTACCTGGGGCAAAAGACAGACTATTGTGTGGATAAAAAAAATGTATTTCTGCTTGTCAGTTCCTAGACCACCGTTCTACCTGGGGCCACACCTACAGTCAATGTTCTTGCCCTTTATAAAGTTGCCAGCAACAGAGGTCTGTCTGTTAAGAGATGACCTGTGCCTTCTCCATTATTTTAGACAGATAAATGGCAGGCTGCCTAAGTCATAGTAGCAACAGCCCAAGGCCAGGAGTACCAGCCACATGCAAAAGCTAAATCTCCTGCAATGCTAAACATTTTTTGTCCCACCTATGATGCTGTGTCCCACAACATGAATATTGTAAAAAAAAAAAATGATTATGCCCTGCAATTACAGCCCAGTAGCAGTTGCAGCAGGATATCCCGCATGCCTAAAAGGATACCTCCAAACAGAATGATATCATACTAATAATTTCCTAGGAGTGGGCCTGCTATCTACCCCTCTGTTAGTATTACCTTGTCGCCTCTTACCTCTCATAAGTTTAGCAAGGCGAAACAACATTATCCCATAGCCAATTACATGGCAAGCAATATACAGTACACTAATGATCTCCCTACAAACATTTCTAATGATAGCCTTTGGGGCTACAGAAATTATTATATTTTACATTATATTTGAAGCAGCCCTACTTCCAAGTTAAATTATTATTACACAATGGGGAGGGACTGCCATCCTGGTTATTTTATCCCCTCCCCTGAATACACACTTGGAAATATGGCTTGATTAGCATTCTAGCCCATAACAGCTGGGCAGAGTAATACTTTAAAATATTGCCAATAACATTCTAAATCTTTACAACCTGAGTACCTGTTCAGCCATGATTGTTTTTGTGTGTGTGTTTTTTTTTTTTTTTGGTTTGGTTTGGTTACACTAATGAAAGATTTCCCAGAGAACTGTAAAGAAGTCCGAATAAAGCTTTTGGTTGTGAGTAGGACTACAACATCTAAATGTTCTACTAGCAAAAAAAGATTTATAAACGTAAGGGTCAAAGTGCTGGGGCTGCCACTCCCCTTCTCTGTCTTCCACCCTAAAAAAACACCTATTAATTAACAGTAGGACTTCAACAACTACATGTTTTGCTGCCATAAAATAATTTATAAACCTAAGGGTCAAAGTGCTGGGGCTGCCAACCCCTTCTCTGTGTTCCAACCTGTGAAAACAGCTATGTATTAACAACGCACTTTTTATTTGCTTGATTACGTACTGGTTTTGTTTCTGTTTTATTTTTACCATAGGTAGATTTACTGCACTTGTGCTGAGGGAATTTCTGTAAAGCAGAGGCAAGTTGTTCAGGGCCAGGTTCCATTGTCAAACACAGTAACTCAGCAGCACAAAGGTAGCACCAGTTCCTCATGAGGAACTCACCCCTTGCACAGTTGCCAGACCACCGTTCCACCTGGTCACTCAAGAGAGACCATTACTTCTGGGAAACAGAAATCCTCTTCCTTTGGCAGAGTAATCAGGAGTCCATTCATCCTCCTATGTAGGTCTTATATGTCAGCCCCTTGTCAACCTTCTTGTTCGTTACAACTTATCCCTTCCCTCCTCTTCTTCTCTATGTAATTAGGGGCATTGCCATGAGGGTTTTAGGACTGCATTCAGGAACCGAAAGCAGTGGCAGCAGTAGACCTATGCCCCCTTCCCTGGTTCTGGGCATTCATTAATCTATGAAGCCTGAGATCTTTTCAACTGTGCATATGTGGGTTACCTTGTTCAACGTCATAAAGCTGTCAGGCTTCTTACATTCTTCAGATCATGAAGCTATGTTTCTGAAGTTTACTTATGCTTCATCAGCAGTGGCTTTCTTTGGCTGAGTTAGTGCCACCCAGCCTTTCTAACTGGCATCTGCCTCTGGAAGTTGCCCATGGCATGCTCAACTTGGACACACCTGACAATTTACAAAACTGGGGCCAGCACTGCAGCATTTGAAAGAAAACGTGTGAAAGTCTCTGCTTCTAACTGCACTATGGCATGAGAGTGTGTGGCATGTAGTGAGGGGCATTGCATTCACATTGCACACCAATGCCACAGTCAGGCACACAGCCGATGTGATAACCTAATCATTTCAATGTAACCTTCAGTATGTTTAATGTATTACTATGAACACTTTTTTCTGATCCAAACCACAGAGCAATATAGCTGTCAATATTTTAAATGCATTACTATCCCCGCCTCTTACAACCCAAAACACAGATCAATCCCTTTTTCTAAGTGTGTATCCCGGAGAGGAGGATGAAATGGCTATGATGGCAGTACTTCCCCTGGCAGAAGTTTTGTGACTCGTCAGATGTGTAAACAATTTTTTTGCAAAGCAGCAGAGGAGACTACAAACATGACAGTTTACGATCATCATCTCACTCTGGTCACCTCAAACATAGGTATGATAGAAAGTGTGCACACAAAGTTGAAAAGCATTCTGAGATCTGCTTGCTAATGGTATGCCAGATTCACATCAGCTGAGCAGGCAAGTCAGCAGCCAGACCACAGAGTAATATAGAACTGCTTAATAAAAAGTCAAAGTACACCTGCAACATGCAAAAATACATCACCTGTCTGTCATACACAATTGTTATATTACGCCTTGGTCTGGGTGCTGATTTTCTGCTGTGTAGCATCTCCTTGCAGGTGTGTACGTTCATTACAGCATTCTGTGAGGACTGACCATTGCCTAACGGCATTTGGCCAGAATGGAAAACCCCAAGAGCTACAAATACAGAGTAGTCAGTAGTGACTCTGACATAATGTGTGGTCCGAATCAATACTGTGCAGCATGCATGTCATTTTTTGAATGGGAAAGGTCCCGTTTAGTCAGACCATACATTGTGTCAACCTTGCAAGCAGTACTACAACTAGAGGCATCTATCTTCTGCTCACTTGGCTGCAGAAGGTTGCTATTGCTATTATTATGATGTTTTCTGCCATGTAGTGGTAATAGAATGCATGGCTTTCTAAGTCCTAGTGTGTTCTGCAGCAGCAGTAGAAAAGTAAAGTACCTTTGCTGCATCATGCTGGAAAGTAAGAAACTGCTTAGACCTATGTCTTAGATCAGTGGAAAAAAAACAAAATACCAAATCAAAATCCCTGTGAATCAGGTGACCATATAAAAAGACAAATTACCAGACACATCATGACACAGTCTGGTAATAAAGAAGGTCCATGCATGCACTTCGCAGATAGATTCACTTATTTCCCTTTAGCTGGTATGAGTAAGAATGGGATCTGGTGAGTTACACACATAGTGTAGATGGAAGGACTCTGTTATGAAAAAAACAATGGCATGAGAACAGAGAAGGACTACCCCGTGAACAAAACATGTATTTATTGAACAGAAATGAATTGCTGTTGTGGGACATGCATATCATAAATGGATAACACAGGAAACATGGGACAAATATTACATTTCAAGTGAGATTTGTGAGTATGATCCTCTAACTTTGCTGTGCCATTCAGAAAAGCACGATGGGGCTGACAGTCAAGCCAGCAGATAAGGGGTGCCCGTCCTTGTCATGGAGACAAAATACCTGGACAGTGCAACAATATTGGGCATAAAATGTCACTGTAACTTTTTCACCAGAAGGATATCACGGACATCTGTCTGATGGATATGGTGGTTGGCAGACAGATGTTGATTCACCAGAGTATGACCATGGAAAAAGGTAGAGTTGACAGACTTGCTAGCATGTAACTGTGGCCTAAACTTGCTTTTCAGGAAAAATATAACCATTGCTGTCAAAAGTATAATCTGCCATAAAGTATACAGTAACTAGATAATTCACCTTTAAAGCAGTGGTGCAGCAGATTTGTTCTTCCAACAGGTGATTGTTGGAGACAGTTACATGCTGGCATACCTGTAAACCCAACCTTTCTGCATACTCTAGTTGGGGGTAGATGGGTTTCAGCATCACATGTTTCATGAAGACATCAGGAATGTTGCAATAGCTAAATATCAAGAGCCACATTTGCCCAATTATGTGGCACTGCAATTTACATATGATCTAGAGAGACAGACATCAGACCCCCCCCCAGTTAGCCAGATGTTTTTGGCATCACAACTGTATAGAGAGACCCTATGCACAGTGTGCGGACAGTCTTTTTGAGCGCCAGGTCCTTAACTTGCCAAGCAACAGTATGTCTTAAAGGTAGTAAGCAGAACCTTTGTGCATATTCATATGGAAAATGGCAGGCTGTTTACAGTGTGAACATTGGTATATACCATCATTCATGTGATATTCGGTGAGGCTTGTCTGCAGCCTCCAATTTGGATGAAATTGCAGCAGGAAGAGTCAGATGTCAATTCACAAAAAAAAACATATAGCGGGCCACAGTTTTGGGGTACAAAGTTATGGTTATACAGTATGCTGGCAGTACTATTGTAATAAGTGGTTGTTTAGGCACACTGAAAAAGTGCCATGTGGGGGGAGTGTTGGATGTGCTGCTCATGCACAGGATGGTCTGGAGCCTCCAGGTGTCAACACAAGTTTTGAAACTAGAAGCTTCTTTTAAAAGTTGGTGCTTTGTTTCTTTTTTTAAATCTAAAACCCATGATTCGTATAGCTACCAAGGTCTGTTACCAATGAGAGACAGAGAGAGAGAGAGAGAGAGAGAGAGAGAGAGAGAGAGAGAGAGAGAGAGAGAGCGTCTGCATTCGCCTGAGGTACAGCACTCTCTTCTCACTCTCTCTAAACTGGAAGATTTCTCCAGGGGTAGAAAGTAATACATTATGAAACAACACACAGGTTTTGAAATAGCTAAAATAATGATTTTCTTTCTTCATTATTTTGGAATGGCACAGCAAGTAATTGGCACCAGGACTTATTTGAAACAGAACTGTCTGTTTAATCTGGTAAGATTACAGCTGCACAAAGTTCAGTACTCCCAATCCAACTCCTCTAATTTTAGAGACACTGCACATTCACCAGTTTACCAGTTATCCAGCTTGAGATACAAGGAGAATATCACCCACAACAGACCGCGCTTTTAAACACCACAAACATATGGCCAAGTTTCATCTAGAACTCCTATTTGCCAGCAGGAAGGAAAAGCAAATTCAGATGGTCCCCATTTCAGCTAAAAAGTTTTTTTCTCACGTTTATGCTCTCTGAACTGCATGGAATATTATTCTGTACATGAATGTGAAGCAAGGGAACCTCTACACTAACTGTCCCAAACCTAAGATAACAGCTGGACAAAGTGACATTATACTTCCACTCCAGCTCCCCTAATTTCAGAGCCACTGCATACATCACCAGAAATGAGCTAAAAGACAGTGGCAATTTAAAGCAATACTCCCATGGAGGAGCTAATGTCTGAGGGTTCCATAATCGTCCCACTGTCCCATTCATTGTACAAGAATGTAATACTGTGGCACTCATAACACGAGGGACAGTTGCTGCAATGAATATTAATTTGGATGCTTAGAGTTATACTGCTCTACAATGACACTTTCCGTCAAGTGGCACTCGA
This sequence comes from Neoceratodus forsteri, assembly GCA_016271365.2. NCBI lineage: Eukaryota > Metazoa > Chordata > Ceratodontiformes > Ceratodontidae > Neoceratodus > Neoceratodus forsteri. The sequence goes on from JADMNL010000026.1 coordinate 267,731,161, forward strand.
AGACAGGACACTACAAGTTTACACTGGCATATTTAAAATATCCTAGTAAGGTCTCAGATACATGTTAATAACAGTAACTGTCTATTGGAGAAGTATGTGCACAGTGCTAACAATCAACTTATAATTACATGTTGAGAGTGAGACAGGTATGCTAGCAAGAAATTATTAAAAAATGATTGAAAACTATAACAAGTATTCAAGCATGTATCATGCCCTAACTACACACATGGAACTGTATCCAGGACTTGACTAAATTATTTTAAACCCCAATGGAACATTTGTAGGCTCCAGTCCTCACACACAGCTGAATATCGGTTACTTGACTGGAATGGTTCCAATCAGAAAGCGAGCACCTGTATGGTCATGTTATGGAGTGCAATGCAATTGAGTGTCATTGCCTATGCCAATATGCATTTACAGTAATAGAATATTGTAACACTGTAAATGTGAAGGATGAGTGCACAACTGTAACTGTTTTTTATATACAATATTTACTATAATCCCCATGGTTCTAGCATATTAACCTTCCCTCTCAAATTCAGCAGTCCTGACACCTTGTCTACCCATTCCACCAGTATCAGGATTAGGTTGATTACATTTTAAAACTCTTTTTATGCTGTTTATTGTCCTATATGAACATTATTGTTGCACCGCCTCTCACACTATCACATCAGCATTATTCGTCAAATCCACATCTGACGTACTTCATTGCATGTGCAGTGGCTTGGTTTGATCCCAATATACTTTTCTGTTGTTTTTTAAATGAAACTTAAAATATTAGAAGGGATTCTTACATCCATATCCTATATATATATATATATATATATATATATATATATATAAATTTCTGTATTCATCAAACAGCACCTTATATACAGTAGGTTAATAAGAACATTAATTTGTTTTGTATTAAGTTGCTCATCATATCAAATTCCTTATACACCATGAATAACTTTGTCCAGTATATATTCTTAAGAACTAATGAAAAAGGAAAAAATAAATATTAAAACTCGCACAAATAAATAGTAGTAAAATCTAAATAAGTCAATGGCCTTAATAAAAAAAAGGTTTAAGTCATCTCACTGAAAGGCATTTAGTAAAAATCGTTCTCACTTGTAGTGAGTCTGTTACTTTAAGTAGCACACATGAGTAAATAACCAGCATCATTTGGTCTGGAGTTTGAATACCAACTTCATTGGCTATTATAAAACTGATGACCTCATGTAATAATCATATTCTAGAATCTCTAGATTTTCTATCAACTGTGCACTACAAAACATCAGGAGCAACCAAATTTTTATAACTCCTAAATGCTCTTAATAGCTTTTCAGGTTTTACATTTTATGTGCAAGGTAGTTGCACACAGTACCCAAAAAATCGGACATAAAGATTGTTCACAAATAATGTCAGAGTCTTTATCTTTTCAAAAATAACAATGAGTTTCATAGTCCCATAAAAATACAATAGGTTCATAGGAAACGCATGGAGTTCTCATGGTTGGACTCTGCAAGAGGTCCATGAAGAAGCTGATGGACTTTTAGGATTGTACATTGAGCAGCAATGTTTATGTTAAAGAGACGGTTGATCAGTTTGCAGCAAAAAAACATACAGTACTTCCAACATTTCACTTTTTATAGCTCTGGCGAACGCTTTGATTACATTAGTTTTAAAAGGTCACAATTCGTCCATGTTTTCCATAGTTCTGTTTTAGAGGACAACTGTACTACAACAGTATATTGCATATTTTGCCAAAGTAAACAAAAATGGTAATATTTTATTTAGATAAGGACATGTTTTTGACTTCAGTAAACTAACTTAGGGAGGCAGTATAGCACGGTGGTTTAAGGCTATGATCTAGAGTCCTGGGATTGAATCCCATAGCCCCCACTTGCATACTGTATGACCATGCGCAAGTAACTTAACTTCTCTGTGCTCCCAGGTCACACCTGGAAACAAGCTTTCAGCTTAGTGTGCCACTCCTGGTTAAACAATTGAAAAATAAACTCTTGAATATAAAATCTTTACTTGCTGGACTGATGTACAGCTGAATTGTATGCTTAAATGAAGTGACTTTGTTATCCTAGTGCCAGACAGCTGACCTACAGTAGCTGAGTCAAGCAATTTAAGACCCTGGATCTGGCATTCTAATTAATTAAATGCAGTAATCCTGCCTGAACTCCTACTGACTCTGTCCAAGCAAGCATGCTAGTTAAAACAAAGGACAGCATGCACCTTGTATAAAATTACACCCCACAATGAGCTTACTCTAATCTGGTCCCTCCTATCCCACTGTTTCCTATTTCTTGAACCTGCTCCCCCCAAACTGGTGCTCCCCCACAATACAATGATGACCCCCCAATAACTGGCCACATTAATTCTGCATGTACTTCTTTGTTCATGCCAACAAATGCATTCTTTGCTTAGGAGAAATGAATTTGATTGCCATTTTGTGCCCTCATAAAATCATGACAGGACTGCACACGGAATACATTCTTTTCCTTTCTCCAGTTTTGAATGCTACTGTATCTTTTATCAAAAACATAAATGACAGTTTTTGTTGCAATCTAATCTGGACACGTACACATGATCGGGGATTGCTAGTGGAGTTGAATTCTTTTTCTTCTTTTTTTTGTGAGAAATTATGAATGGCAAGTTGCGAAGAGGTGTGTCAAAGGCATCCTTTGCAAGCATGGAAAATTGCATTTTTTCTTCAATATAGGAGACAGCAGTGCATTGTACTGTACTTGCCTCCTAGTATCATGCCCCCCCAACAGCAATGGTACCCAGTTCTGTCACTCAGTGCCTGTGTTTGACATTTATGATCATCTCCATGATGTATTTGTCTAATAACTGGAATGGAAACTGCACAAATTTCCCGCTGGGGTGAGTAACTCACCAGGATGCTTACAGCCCTTGCTTTAGTAGCAAAATAAAAGTTGCATTTTGTTAAGGTCCTTACTATTTAAACAACTGAGCAGTCTGGTGGAGGTGGTATCTGGTTATGTTTGCTTCAGACTCTGAGAGGATACTGTGGTGGTAGTAGTGGGGGGGGAGACAGGAAGGGTGCCTGACTGCTGGTCTGAGAGAGTCATAATATAACATCAGGCAGATGTGGGCAGCAGGTGCTGTCTGGTTCTGTATGGTCTCTGTTCATTGTAGTTACTAGCAGTTAGGTCAAATGGAAACCAAGAAATGTAACAGATTAACATTTGTATTGGTTACTACTGATGAAGAAAGCATTATTTTACCCTTTGGGCAGACACAGATTGCATAGGCAATTCACATTCATTCTGAAATTAAAATGATTTTGGGGGGCTGATTCAGTGTAGTTATAAGCTGTCAGCTCAGTTGGGAACACAGCAGCATGTCAGATTAGCATTTGACATGGCTACTTAAGATGAAAGATACATTATTTTAACATTGGGCACTTGCAGTTTCTATATGCTGTTCAAGATCATGCAGTAAATAAAACACATATTTGTTATCTCATGAGAATGCTAATCTGACATGTAAAGTGATTGTGAACTGCCTATGGAGTCTGCATTTGCTGTAAGGTAAAATAATGTGTCCTTCATCTGTACTTGCCAGTACAAATGTTAATCTGTTATGCGGTTAGGTTCCCAACTGAGCTGACAGTAAGTACAGTGAACAGTAATCATACAAAAAAGACAAGCTGCAGTTGGATTCAGTACACTCGCAACAGTGCCACAGTGCCTGGGTTATGCCCTTATTACCCCATATATGTCTTACACTATATCTCTGGTCTATTATTCTGTGATATTGCTATTTTGCACTAACATTATAGATTTAGCACACATCGTATAAGCATGAGTGCTAGGAATGTGCTTTGCTACTAATACAGTATATGCAAATGTACTATGCATGGTTAATTTATACCTCATTATATTACATTTATCTAGATTGTTTGTTTTTCATATATATTCCATATATAGTTGACCTAATCATTGCTTAGATGTCTTTGAATGATCATCAGTGATTATTATATACTTATACACTCATATAATTATATGTATGCACACTCAGGCACATATGCTATGTGTAATATAGCTTTGTAAGCAATTCTGTATTTCTAACAAGAGACAGATCCCTTGTTTAGTCTATCATCTAAGCATGTGGAGATTGGAAGTGTCAGCATTTCTCTTTTTCTAAGGTTTATGCTCTTGAAGCATTATTTCTTATACTCATTAGTATTCTGTCTCCTAAGTAATTATCCAATAGAGAATGTATTGTGTAACACTGTTTATAGTTCAGAACCAATGCATATGGTTTTGGGTATCAGTAAGCTAGTTTTATCTTAGTATATAAAACACTGCCTTGCCAGTTTCTTGCTCTCTAGAAGCTTTGTATGTACAAATAGACTGGCAAGTCACTCTTATCTGTGAGTTATTATCCTGTTTGGCTGTGAGTATAATAAAAATACTTTATTTATGACTACTTGTGAATGTTATCTCTGGCTAACATTGTAGGCATAAAACAAATCTGATTTATTACTTTAGCAGTTAGCCTTCTAACTGACATTTATGGCGACCGTGGTTAATGTTTGAATGTTAGTCAAAGTGACAGGTTAATTTCCTCTGTAAAGTAACACACTGGGGAATTAAAACCCAAGTGACGAGTAGCAGAAGTTTTTTTTCTGTTTAAATCTATTTGGTCTGCTTTGATTCCCAGTGCATGACACATAGGTAGACAGAGCTGTAGTAATTTTTCTTTGTGTGTGTGTGTGTGTGTGTCTAGGACAGTTTTAAAGTAAGAACTGAATAAACAGATTTTACTTTCACATGTGGGTCTGAATCATAGTGAGTTATACTGATTTAGGAACCCACATCAGCCAAAGGCTGACTGTGTGCTTTCAACATTTGCAGTCCGGAACGTACTTCTTGATCCACAGCTAGCTAAGGGTTACTAATTTAAATATTGCCATGTCTGAATTAATCAGCACTGAGTTGAGGCTGGAAGCCTCACTATACCTCACAGCTCATGGAGGGTTCGAGGATTTTGCCACTGTGGCAAAAGACAAAGAAGACCCAATTAAGGCAATCTTTGAGCATTATGATACATTAAAATCTGGTACCAAGAAAGTGAACCCAAAAGGGCTTACTTTTCATGACAATATTTGCAGGTTTAGATGCTGCTTTAAATATATTGTCAATGCTGGAATCTGCTTATTCTAAGTGTAGGCAGGAAACAGGTCTGCAGGAAGCTGGCCATATAAGGAGAGTAGAGAGACTGGAATTCCAAATACAGTCCCTACACAATCAAAATGAATGTTTTTTTTACATGACTCAGTTCATAGCAGTAGCCAAGAGCTGCACTCTCTAAGAGACAATTGTGAGGAAGTTGTTTTGGACAGAAGGCAGGCACTGCAAATGAATGGTGTTCTGGCTAGTAACACTGATTCCTTACGTTTTGAAAACAAGGAACTTAGAGATGATAAGTCTGAAGTAACTACTGAAAAAGTTAACGAGCTGGTATTTCAACACCAGACCTTGACAGTACAGCATGATTCAGTATGTTTTAATTACAGCAGACTTGAAATGAAGGTTTTCAATATAAACTATGACACAGCTTCTGTCAATAATAAGCATGTTTTACAACATGGGAATGTCCTGAAATCTGAAAACAAGACACTTAATAGCTTGCTAACTCCTGTATCTGAGTTAGAACGTAGAAGTAAAAAGTCAGATGTGGCGAACTTGTGCCATCAACCAGAGGTACTGGCAGGGCATACTAACTTAATGCCCAAAGACCTTGCCTCTTCTGATGTTGAAGAGTTTGATTTTGAACACTCACAGTATGCTGTGGGGTGGACTACAGCAAAGGCTAGCCACTTGTTTTTCTGTTATTCACAAAATGGAGAATTGTTAGAGTCTCAAAATGGTGGACACACATGTCATCAGGTTGCATCCCCATACCATCCCCAAGATGGCCACTCATGGTCATGTGATGATGGTCATGACACAGTAACCCATAATGCCCATGAAGTAATCCAAAATGTCCGACCACCGTCTCGCAGAGATTCGATCTTGCAGTCACACGGACCTGTGATTGCTGCCATAACCAAACAAAACAATCATTTTTTGGCATGATTAATAATGTTATCAGTAACACTAGTGTTTCTGAGGGACAGAAGATTCTCAATAAAAATGATGTTGACATACTTTTGAATAAGGCTGATATGCAATCTGTCATGAAGTCAGCGTCTGATGCTGAAGAAACAGCTGATGCTGTTAACAATGTTTGCTTTATTAGCAATGTTTGTGGTATTCAAGTGTCCTTGGATAAAGAACACATTGAAGTTAATTACATGAAAAGTTGTTTTCATTTCCTGTACAATGTAACATCAGCTGAGAAGACTGAATGTACTGATTTTCCTATGCAGTGCATTAATACCTTAAGCTGCAACAATAAAAACAATGTTGCCACCATCCAGCAACATTCTGGTGGGGAAACCCACTTTACATTTGATGGGGGAGGGGACAACCCTGATTCTGAAAGCTCCGTGGCTTTGATATTTTCAGCATCACAGGCCATGTTGGGGGGGGCTTACAGGTTTGATTTCTGAACCTGAGTTGACAACTGTTTCAGCACTATTTTCTCCACCCCTGATGACTACTGAACCACAATCCAAAGCTGGAGAACTAAGTGCAACTTGCACACCACTTTTCTCCACTATGCAGGCACCCCTGATAGTGCCAGCATTCCCTGCACGTGATGCAGAACCCCCTCCATCAGTGACACCTGAATCATCCCATATTATAACTGCAATGGCAGGCACTACAGGCAAGAAGGTACAAGGTATCCTAATATTGATATCATTGTCTTTTCTTTTGGGATCACTAACCATGGTCCCAGCACTGGTTAATCCTAACACAGTTTTAGGGCATTACATTGAAACTGCCACATCAGATGTAGCAATCTCAGCAGTTTTAGCTCAAACGTACAATGGACACATCAGACCCATTGCTTATGCATCACAGATGCTTGCCCGAGTGGAGCTGAAATACAACCTTTGTGAAAGGAATCTTTTTGCTACATACTGGGCACTGAAATGCTTTGTGTACATCATTGGATATGCACCCATTGTACTGCATTCCAATCATTTGCCAACTAACTTTCTGTTGTCAGACAGAGTAAAAGATGACTATGGCTCTAATGCTAGACTTGCACACTGGTCTCTCATTTTACAGGATTATGACATCACTGTTCTTCCAATCAAAACTCTATCTTTGTTGGCCCATGGCCTACAATTTACAAGAGAGACCCATGATTGTTCACTCCAACTCACTGACCTACCTGTCCCAGTGCCCTTTCTGACAGAACCTCAGAAAGTGTTAAAAGACACCACTGTTTGTCATGTTTTGACTGATGACATACCAACAAGGGTCAGATAGCAGAATTTGGAATTATTTTACATTCTGGTGATGACAGAGTGTGCATGGCTAGTAATTGCATCATAGTATATGTATGATTCACAGGCAATGATAAAACATGCCTGGCAAATAAAATGAAAAGCAGGGAGGCGAGGAGTCTCCTAATTACCACAAATATTTGTGAATGGTTTAGAGAGCAGAAACGTCCTTGAAAAATACACAGCTTGTGTTAAAAAAGGAATAAAAATATTTTTCCTTACATAAAATTATATCAGCACTCCATGAGAGGGTTGAGTTCTGCCTGCTTCAAGAAATGTCCTTGAGATAATTACAGAAAACACTGCAGATATAGTGTTTTTATTGCAGTTTCTAATTGGGTCTGTTTCTCTCTAAACTGAATTTCTTTGGCAGAAGACAAACTTCTGTTCCAATTCTCTGATATTACCTCTGAGAAATACAGTGACTTGCTTGTGTACATCACAGCACTAATCAGTTTAAATACATTACATTCATAAGGTTTGAGTATGTTGTATGTATATTCCTTATGCTCCATAAGAAGGACCCTCATATGAGGGTAGTGTATAGGTTCTATAATAATGGAACTGAGGAATAACTTCCAGAAAATAGCTCTTATAAGAAAGTGAAAATGACATTTGCCTATCCAGTGATGACCTACTCATTTGGCATCGCTACTGTAACACTCATGAAAAGTTACAGGTAATTCCCGAACACCTGAGAGTTAATTTTTATATACCATACCAAATACATAGTACTCCAACTGGTGTACACCAGTGACTCGGTAAAAACCCTAGACAGACTAAAATCCTCTGTCTTATGGCTACACATGAGATATGATGTAGAACACTATATTAGTAACTGTTTGGTCTGTGCACAGAACAAGCCTATACCAGCTAGGACAAATGCAGTGTTACCCAACAGGCAAAGGCCCCTGGAACAGAATCCAGTTTAACTACATTGGCCTTACACCAACCATTAAGACCAATTAGTTTGCACTAGTGATCACAGACCTATTTTCCAAACAGTTTAAAGCTATCCCAAAACAGAACAACACAATCAAAGTGACTGCTAATGTCTTGATAAACCAGCTATTTACCAGATTGGGTTTTAACCCTAAAGGTAAATTCTGATTACAAGGATCTGGCTTTATAACCAAAATAATGCAGGAAATTCTGGATTTGTTATGGGTAAAACAAAAGTTTTACATCCCTTACAACCCACAGTCATCAGGACTGGTGGAATGTGCTAACAGGCAGATCAAAATTATGTTATAAAAAAACTTGTTCAGAAAACCCAAAAGGACTGGAATTTATTATTGCCTTTAGTCCTTATGGCAATTAGAGGGGCACCCTCTGCAGGTACACGGCATACCCCATTTTTGAAATTGTGACCGGATGGTCCATGAGACTCCCAGAACATTTACTTCTGGACCTGTGTACTGCCACTGCTGATGTAGCATCAGTAGATAAATATGTTAAATATCTCAAACAAGACATCCAAAAAGTACACTTGTTTGCTTCACAATGTATGTGCAGACCCAAAAACATGCCCTATCCCATTGTAAACAAATACAGTCCAGCAGGCTACCAAGTTTGACTGCCTCACAATAACAGTCATTGATAAATGGCTATATGCCTATCAAATGAACCTGTTTAAAGGAGATTAAATTACTTTTCCATACCCCAATGGGTGGAATAGTACTAAACTATGTTTTTCTTTTTCTCTTTTCTTTTAGGTTCCAGAGAGAGAGAGAGAGAGAGAGAGAGAGAGATGCTTGTTTTTATGCTTATTATTCTTTTTAAAAGTATGGGTCTTCTTACAAGCCCAAACTACACATTTTATTGCAGATAAGGATCAGTGACATAATCCTAAAAAGGTTGTTGAGGCAGAATACCTCACAAGCCCACATGATTTAATTGCATCCCATGAAATTCAGACTAAAGTCCTAAAAGACATGTTCATTGTCCAGAAGGGTAGTGAGGCCCTATGGAATGTTATGATCATTGCTTTGGATCAATTCTAGCAGTCAGACTTGATCTGGACTCCTGTTTACATTTTATTGATAATCAGGAATTTTGCATCCAAATTTATATGCCATTAAAAGCCATTAGACCTTAAGGTTTTTAACCCTATGATGCTTCATAATTTGTGACACTTAATACTGAGTGGCCAAAACAGAACCCTGGCCCACCCAGTAGTCTAACAGCCACTTCTCGACCAGGTAACCTAGTTAATAATGTGCAGTTCATGCACATCCCAGTGATTTTTAAATCTCACCCTTTAGAACTTGGAATGATTTGTTTTGTTTCACAACAAATATTTCCCACTTTTCTTTTCATAATGATGTGATTGAATACCCTGGCAGCATACCAGGTACTCATTAATGACTCCCTATACAGGGACTGACAGCACCACACGTAACACACTCAGGATTTTCACATCCTGACTGCTAGTGGTAAACCTATCCAAATGCACTAGACATTTTGTTTTTGTTATGTTTTTTCTTTTTTAAAAAAAAAACACAGGTTTAGACTCAGGCCCGTTTGGCTCTGACACATCTATTTGAAATAGGGCTGTTAGCCATTATTCAAGCACATATGTTAAAGGTTCATGATAGTATGAAATATAAGATCATACCCCCCAACCGTTGCATGGTATACATGGTTTTGCTCATAAAGAGTGATTTACATTTACAGTATTAAGGAAATTGTGAAGGGGTTTGACCTGGCAAATGTTCATGTTAATGAATTCATTTTCTGCTCACATTAAGGAAGCAGATGAGCATCATATAGCTAGGAAAGTCCTTTGCACTGCCTATAGCTATTATGTTTTTACAACCCTTTGGTTATCTCTTCCGGGATCTGGAATTAGGATATATCCTCGATCTCATACATGACAGACATATGGGTCCGTGGCATTGCCACATTTTGCACTTCTGTTGTACGTGTAACAGATGTTTATTTGAATCTAGCACTATTCCCTTGTCAATGGCAAGGAATCTTGGATATGTCACCACACACACCGGTATTGCTACATGTTTTGAAACTTATTCCTGCACAATCCAGGAAGCCACGTTTTGTGACTCTCACAGTGTCATTGCCACATTTTCATCCAGCAACATCCATCTCTGATTGTCTGGCAAATGTCCATTCTGTTGATCATCTTGATGGCAACTTTTATCATGAAAAGGTTGAAACCACCTTTCCTTGTTTACTATGAGGTCTTGGAATCGTGACTGACTCTGAAGTTTGAATGTTGTACCTGAAAGAAACATCACCTTTTATGCAGATGTGATATCTTCCAACTTGTATTACGAACTTGTGAATACAGGCCTAATAACTGAAATCAGGCTTCCACTCGTGAACTTTCAAATAAACTGTATTCAGTCCAGCCAATTAGATTCTACAATCAAGCTCTTTGTTATGCATACTTTGAAGCAAGTCTGGGGTAGGGGCAATCCCCTAACTCAGCAAGAAGACTCTTCTTCATTTGAACTACAATCAAGAAATCCATTTTCTTCACTGCTTGTTTTCCAAGCCTGGCTGGCACCTCATACAAACTGAGTACTGTCATTAACTTTTACGCTTTGTGCAGCCGTGTGATCATCTTCAACTAAACACTGGTGCTATTCCATTGTGAAACTCAATGTGCAATCTAATGCATCCCCTGCTGAGGTCTATGAAAATACTGCTGCCTCCTGAACATTTGGATCAGCCTTTGGAAAATCTGAATGCATCGAATTTGGACTATGAATCTTCATCTGACATTTGAAGAAACCCTGGATTTATCCCTGGAACTGTTTGTAGTTTATGCCTTGTGGACATTGACATTTTGTGTCCTGTTCAACTTACCAACTGAAAGATGCCATCCTTCAAGGTGGTATATTCTGCTGATGTGGAACATTGTGTGGTGACCAACTACACATTCTTCTGATATGGACTAAAAGTTATGCAAAGTGAACTTTTCTAACTTCTGTTTTTACTCCCTAAACAGGTAATAGGTTATACAGTAATCACACCTGTTCCCATCCCGGAACCAGAAATCATTAAGTCTAGTCCTAACTATCTTGATTCTCTATCTCAATTTTACTTATTTTTAACGTTCATATTGGCAACTTAAGTTTGTCTCTCCAATCTCTTCTCAATAGAACAGATACCCACCTGATTTATATAAGTAATAACGTTAGCAAGGCTCAGAAAGCACTTGATGATCTGATTAGTGATGATATTGCTATGATATTGGAAAACCCAATTGTGAAGTTTACTTTTCAAATATTTGTGATGATTCAATTTCTACTAACATTAATGCTTATAATTACATTTTGTTGTTAAAGGAAAACCCTGAAACACCATCGTGACCAGTTAAAATTCCTCTACCAGGCTCGTGCCTAGGGGCCTGTAGACGAATGGTGCCTAACCGTCATCTTTTTGTTGTGTTGCCACTTTTGCATTTAGGGCAACAACGAGAGGACTGTTGCACCTGGGTTATGCCCTTATTACCCCATATATGTCTTACACTATATCTCTGGTCTATTATACTGTGATATTGCTATTTTGCACTAACATTATAGATTTAGCACACTTCGTATAAGCATGAGTGGTAGGAATGTGCTTTGCTGCTAATATATGCTAATGTACTATGCATGGTTCATGTATACCTCATTATATTACATTTATCTAGACTATGTTTGTTTTTCATATATATTCCATGTATAGTTGACCTAATCACTGCTTAGATGTCTTTGAAGGATCATCAGTGATTATTATTTACTTATACTCTCATATAATTATATATATGTACATTCTAGTACATATGCCATGTGTAATATAGCTTTGTAAGCAATTCTGTATTTCTACTAACAAGAGACAGATCCCTTGTTTAGTCTATCATCTAAGCACATGTAGATTGGAAGTGTCAGCATTTCTCTTTGTCTACGGTTTATGCTCTAGAAGCATTATTTCTTATACTCATTGGTATTCTGTCTCCCAAGTAATTATCCAATACAGAATGTATTGTGTAACACTGTTTATAGTTCAGAACCAATATATATGGTTTTGAGTATCAGTAAGCTAGTTCTTATCTTAGTATATAAAACACTGTCTTGCCAGTTTCTCGCTCTCTTGAAGCTTTGTACGTACAAATAGACCGGCAAGTGATCCTTATCTGTGAGTTATTATCCTGCTTGGCTGTGAGTATAATAAAAATAATTTATTTATGACTACTTATGAGTGTTATCTCTGGCTAACATTGTAGACATAGAACAAATCTGATTTATTACTTTAGCAGTTAGTCTGCCACCTAACCTGAAATCAGTGTAAATAAATCAATAAATATAGACATACAACTTTACACTAGCTCTTTGAAGTTCTATAATAATGTTTTCCCTGTTTCAGTGGCAGTTCCTTATAGATGGCTCTTCACTTGATCTATGTGGGAGTTAGTGACTTCACCCAACCATTTGACTACAACACCCAGCTCCAGCCAAGTTTCATGGTGATCTGAACTGTGGAGCTGAAACACTGACAGTGCTAAGTCAAAACTGACTTTTTATAAATGCTTATAAGAGGCAGATAAAAACACACACAACACATGTTTGGAGAATGAATATTTATTAAATGCAAACAAAACCATTTCTTATCACCTTTAAAAAGACAGAACATGTACAGCATTATATTTTACAGCAGATCACCCCCCCCAAACCAACTGGACAATCAAGACCCATTCATTTGTAACTGTTCACACATTCACCCCACCACCACCACTATTCTTTGCCAAGATATACACTCAAACACATGTTCAAAATCACAGCCAGGTCCTATTTCCCACACTATTTTCAAATTACATTTTAGATTCCTGCTTGCTTTTGAAGTCCGCCTGTCACTGGCGCAGGCTGTCACCAATAAATCAAACCTGTTACCTTATCTATGCTATGTAGCCGAAATGAAGAACTTTTAGGGTATAAATTATACTATAGCAGGCTTCATATTTTATTCTGGCTTCTGAGTTCCTGACTGTGTTAAGTGTTGTGGTAGAAAAAAAAACCAAAAAACACACAAAAGCAGAAAAACCACAAGCCTCTGAAAGAAGGACTCCATCAAACTTTTGGCCCATGACAAAGGGCAAAGCAATGCCCATCCCAGCCAGACCTCTCCTCATTACAAATCACCTTTTGATATGCGAACAATATGACAAGATGCCCTAATCTCAGTAGTAGCACAGGAGAATCAGTGTTCACCATGGCGGGGCCTTTCCTGCCCTACTCTTTCCTCTCAGCACCCCCCCAGAAACATAATTGTGACACTGGGGGTGCTCAATTCCCCAGTATCTCAATGATTGCAACTCCTCACTGCCCCATTCCCCCCTTGTCCAGTATCTCACATGCACACTAATTTCTTTTCTTTTTTTTCTTCCAAAAGTGAGAGAAAGAAAGCGTTTCTGTTTAAGCTGGCAAAATAATTCTATATTCCCTCTCTAAACAAGAAGATTGTTGTCATGACTAAAGAAAACATCATGAACAATTCAGGAGGTCCTTACCTGACTCACAGAGTCTGACAAGAGAGAGTTCTGTGACCAGCTTAAACCAAAAGGCTGTCTGTCTTACTCAATCTCTCACTTTTTGAAAAATAAACATGCTTATACAATCTGTCAGCATTTCTACATCAACCTATCATGATGTCACGTAAAAAAAGTAGCAAGAGCAGATGAAGTTCAAGGGGCAAGAATTCTGCTTTTAGAAATATTTTCCTTGTAATAAAGAAAGACATAATGAAAAATATTGAAAAATAAACCTAATTGTGTTAAAATATGAACAGCTCTATCGTTTTCTCATAGGTATTGGGGGGGGCCTTTTAATAATTTCACTTAGAGTCACCCCTTATATCATGCCCTCCCAGTCTGAGGGAGAGAGAGTGAGACAGCATTGCAGTTGGTAAATTGGTTGTCACACAACTCTCTCCCACATCTCTCCTCTACATTTGTAAGCTCCTGAACTAGTTATATCCTTTGATTGCGATATCATTAATGAGTGATGTATATCTTTTCAGTTAAAAAAAAGATACCACTTATTATATTTTTTATCTCCACTAGTTTTGTGTTCATGATATATAGATACTCATGCATGTACTTGTGTCACTTCTGCAAAACTATATCTTGTTCTACAATTATTTTATCACATTTTCCAGCTTACTCAGTACAGACCTTAAATATGCAGAGGCTCCATAACTGACAAAAAAAAAAATTAAAAAAAGCATTAAGTGCTGAATTTCAACAGTGATGCTACAATATTGACTTTATTAAAAGTCCATTTTTGCTGTGCTGTATACCAAAACGAGAGCAATATAAGCTGAGTAACTGTTTGAATGCATTTCTCAAATAAATATTTCCCAGTGCATTTAATTACATGAAAATGGCAACCAAGGGCTTATAACAAATAATAACAACAAAAGCATAAGAAGGGACCATTACACTTAAATACTCATTTGCATTAACATCTACCATAATGCATGTCCTAGTCTTTAAGAACTGTTTAAGAATGATTATGTTCTGGAAAGTTTCAGAAGCTGTTGGATATAGAATACCTACTCAAAGATGCTTGTTCTTCAACTATGACCTGAAGCCTTTGACTGAAAAGTTTGGGACTCTGTTGAGTGTTGTAGTAGTAAGAAAAAAAAACCAAAAATGAGGCTCACAATGCAAGAACTCCCTCAAACTTCCAGCCCATGACAAAGGGCAAAGCAAGGCACCCCCCCAGCCAAACCTCTTCTCATTACAAATCACCTTTTAACCAGCATGATGAGATACCATAATCTTAGTAGTAGTACAGGCAAATCAATGTTCACCTTGCTGCATGCTAACATCACCAATGCAAGGCTTAACATGTTTTGTACACCATCTTCATTTAGCTAATCAAGAAGCTTCTTACACTAATTATCAGCACATCCAGATATGTAGATATGTAAATATGTGAGGTTAAGAGGTGGGGGGCTTTGCACTTTCACAGACTTATGTTCATATCCCCGTTGAGGTTAATTACCAAGTCATTTACTGCAACCTTGATAATAAGTTGCACTTTCAATCACTGCAATCCTAGAAAGTAACACACATCACACACACACACACACACACACACACACACTCACACACACGTACATACACCATTATGAGAAATGCATCTTGACAAGGGCTATAATGCTGGGTAACAAACATGTCTTTTTTTCTGTTTAGAAGCAGAAAGTGTGTCAAATATGGTGCCACTGCCACCCCCCCCAGAAGAGATGGCGCTATCTGTGTAATGCCAGTGGGCTCTACCACAACATGAATGGCCAGAACCAACTCCTCACCAAACCCAAGTGGTTCCTGTCAGGGAATAAGAGGAATACTGCACATTGGCTTTCATGTCACTGATTTTATTATTTGAAACAATGTGTGTGTGTGTGTGTGTGTGTTCAAGGTATCATAGAACAATTCCAGGAGCTTTGTTACCCCCGACCACCACCACCGTTACATTCTGTTGCATCTCTATTTACTACTCATTGCAATCCGCTACATCAGTACACACACACTTAACATCAAATGGCAGTTTCTTATATTTTAAATGCATTTTATTTTCAACTTTTGAGCAAGGTTGTGGGTTAACAAAAATAAGAACATCTTAAACAAACAAACAAAAAACTGTATCACACGTGGTCTTGTCTTACTTTTTTATAGCCTGTACCAGGAAGGATCATGTTAGCATGTGAACAGCCCTATTATTTTCTGTCAGGTGTCAGGGGGCTGTTTACTACTTTCTCCTTAAGTTATATTGATTATCATTACTTCAGTCATTCAAGAAAATCAGAACTCATTAGTACTGTAAAGCTTAAAATTAACAAGACAGTGTAATGGATGAATGAATGGACTAGGTTAACCTTTTTAATAATTTATTTATTAATGCATTTATTGAATTTGTTTTACCAGGTAAACATACATAGATAAAGAACAAGTCTCATTTGCAAATGTGCAACACAAAGCAGTATAAATAAAGAAAGACAAATTTCTTCCTCAAGCTGCCATCACTTTTATTGTTGGTAAAAAGTAAAAGAATGGGTTGCGAGTCTCACAGAGCAGCAGCTGCTGGCCCACTCTGATATATTACATTTCAGAAGATGGGCTGCAGTGTGAGCTTCGAGAGACAGTTCAAAGTATAAACACAATAAAAGTAAACAGAAGGGGAAATTTTAATTTATTTTATATGACTTAGGCGTTTCCATTTTATTAAAATGTTCCCAACAACAATGTCTTTTTCTATCGGGCTCCTAATAAAGTATATAAAAAAACAGAGGGGAAAAAAAACTCTCACAGCGATCTACTGGTTCTCTAAATACAGTTTTGAGTGCTAAGGTAGACACACTGATGGGAGAGACAAAGGCTAGGTCCTGGTGCTTTTCTTTCCTCGAGCATCTGGAGCTCACTAAAAATAATGATTTTTCCACTATTTTGCAATTGAACTTTCTTGGGAAGGAGCGTCTTTCTTATTGGAGTAATGTGTGTTCCCATTGCACTGCTTCTAAATACATGGTTTCCTAGTTCTGTTTATTAATAATGATAATAATACAACTCATCTGAGCGACACAAGGAGTTCTTTATTATTCTACACCCCTAGTTGGCAACTCATTAGGATTGTGTTTCCTAACTTTTTTTAACTCAATGAGTGAAGTAGTCCGGGGAGGGGTCTCTGGTTGAAAATAAATAAATAATAAACAAAAGAATTGCAATTTATCCATACAACATGCCTAGTGATTGGTCTAACTAAATTCTGCAATGTAACCAATACCAGTGAGTTCCAGTGCAACACATTGACTTCAAGGTTACCAGGAGCATGTCATTCCCAAGTAAAGGGACAGCCAACAATATTTCACTGCCATTCCTATTCTGCATCTGTCTAACTCCTGCACTTCCAATGCTAATACCAGCAAGCAAACATTTGGCATTGACAAATGTTTGTTACTTATGCTATCGATCACCAAGGTTGTCTGACAGTGAAAATAACTATTGTTTTCATATGATTGAAGCCATGATCTTAAATAACAACTATATCCTGATGGGTGATTTTAATCTCCAAAACATAAACTTGGAGAATTATCAGGGTAGAAGTAGGTTGGAGAAACATTTCCTGGAGATATGCTCAAGCTGTGGTCTTAAGCACTATGTCAAGGAGCCAACCAGAGATAAGAATGTTCTAGACTTGATATAAAGTAATAATGAAGGTATTATAGGGGATTCAAATGCCCCAGCACCCAGCACTTACAATCAGTCTTTGCCCCCAGCACCTTACCTGTCATATTCCCTTGACAGGGCCCCCTGACTGCACTGTCTCCCACCCTCACCCACCTCCCCGTATCTTCACTCCTGCCCCCACCCCAACCACCTCCCATACTCCCCCTTAACCCCTGCACCTCCTCCCGATCTTCTACCCTCACTTCCCCAACACCCACCCACCCCTTCCTTGTCTTGCTCATAGCTCAAGTCTTTGTACTGGTTATTACATGTCTGTAAGTCAATGACTATATGTTTGTAACTAAAAATGATGACTGTTGCACATGCTGATGTGGAACCTTTGTAAAAGAGCCTCGGCTCAAAGGTATTGTAATCCTAGATTGAAATAAATAAATAAATAAAATACAAGTGATACAACCACTAGGACCTAGTGATCACAACATTGTCTCCATTACTATTATGGAAGGATCAGTCAAAATACAAGGGAAAACAAAAATCATAAATTATGGAAAAGCAGATTATGTCAAAATAAAAGACATGTTACAGGCCTGGGACTGGAACTCTGATTTGGCTGATCTCAGCACTGAGGAAATATGGGTAAAAATAAATAATAAAGTACAACAAAGTGTAAGTAAGCAATAAGACATGACAGGGTGTGCGTAGAACATATTTTATGCACACCTAGGGGCGTTGTAAGGCACAAGGCCTTGGCCGAGTGCATTCAGCCTCTTGGTGTGCATAACATATGTTATATGCACACCCCTGGAGTGTCTTACTGCACTTATGAAATGACTTACTTAAGTTTTATCCAGAAAATATAGATAAAAATATTTTTAAATTGCTTAAAACCATTTTTTGACTAGATAACCTTACTCATGAGGAAAAGTAGTCCCTTTAGAAAGAAAGGAGAAAGGGCTGTAAAGCAATTAACTTTGTAAAGGGACCCATATGGAACAGGATCAGGGGCTGGAGCACAGGTATTTGTTAGTGCAACTAACTTTAAAAACAATGCAAAGAATGAGTATTGATTTTATGTTGGGACTTGATTTTCACAGTGAGTGGAACACATTTTACACTGAGCTATCAGCCAATGAAATTGCTTAATTTCCTCTTGCCATTTCATAACAGCCTCTGTCCCACTGGTAGAGAAATATTATAGGGCAGGTTGAATTCCTAAATGGTTTAACAAGAAGAGATGTAGATTGATAAAAAGGAAAGATAAGGCATATAAAAAATATAGGAGGCATCAGAATGAAAGATACACAGACTGATAAAAAGGAAAGATAAGGTTTATAAAAAATATAGGGGGCATCAGAATGAATAAAAATAAATATAAGTACTTATTAAAAAAAATGTAAAAAAGAAATACGTACTGCCGAAGCAAGGATGGAACAAGGCTTAGCAAATAGTAAAAAGGACAACTACAAAAATTCTAAAGTTATGTTGGGAGCTTAAGAAACACTAACAAATCCGTAGTTAGTTTAAAGGTGGGGGATAGATTAATATAAAATGAAGAAGAAATGGCAAACACCTTTAATACATATTTTTAAGTGTATTCTAAGACCAAGACAAGTATGAAAACAAGCAAGAGGGGGATGTAGCTACTCAGGCATTAGATTACAAAATAACTGCTACACAGGTAAAAGAAAAGCTGGTAAAGTTAAACATATATAGATATTGTGGCCCAGAGTGCATACAATGTTTTTAAATGAGCTGGCTTCAGAATTAGCTGGTCCTCTGGCTACACTATTTAATAAATCAATGTTTGAAGGGAGAGTCTTAAAAGCTTGGAGAATGGCTAATATTATGCCAATACATAAATCAGGTAATAAGGCTGTGGTAGACAACTACAGGCCAATAAGCATTACAGCATTACTTCTGTGATAGGTAAAGTAATATAGACCTTTGTTAAAGAATTATTAGCAGAAAATCTTAAACAACTCAAGGAAGTGAACATTTCACAACATGGGTTCGAATCTGGCAGATCTTGTACCAGCAAATTTGTTTCACTTCTTTGAACTTGTGAGTCAGTCATTAGATTATGGCCTACCATTGGATGTAGTGTACTTGGATTTTGCCAAGGCTTTCGACTCAGTGTCCCATGAAATTATGTTAAACTCCATTACAAAGACGGGTACAACAGGGTCTGGTTAAGTGGATAGGATCATGGTTAGCAGGCAGATACCAGAGGGTGTTGATAAAAGTTTTTTTCTCAGATTTGGGAGGGTTGCTAGTGGGGTGCCCCCTGGGATCCATTCTGGTGCCCACACTCTTTAAAATCTTTGTCTCCACTATGCAAGTGACAAATGGAACATGGACCTGCAAATATGCAGATGATGCAAGGGTGGAGTCACTTGTGAATGATGTGGAAGCCATTACAAATTTTCAAAAGCAGTTGTATGAACTGGAAAACTAGGCCAATCAACATAAGCTTAGATTTAATGAAAAAAAGTATAAAGTCATGCATTTTGGTCACAACAATACCAAGGCATCCTACGTGATTAACAACAAAATTATTAGAGTACTGACTGCAAAAATGGTCTCGGGTAGTAATTACTAGCACTCTGGCATTTGGCAAACACAATAAAGATATAAAGTGGTTGCTACAGATAAGCTGCTTGGTACCTTGGTGTTCTTCGGTATGCACAGTATGTGGCATGGTATGCCGAGCATTATGCAGTCTGTGTCATGCGGTGTGCCAAGCATCACTGACCAATGTGTCAAGGAATGCTGAGTTCAGAATTTATTTTTCTCTATAGCCAAATGTGCCAGGTGGCGCTGTTTAAGAAATGTTTATCTTGTTAACTGGAGATGTTCCAGCAGGTGTCCCCACAGTTCACATCTGCTGGGACTGATACTGACTGGAGTTGTGCTCTGATTCTTTCAACTTCATCTCTGAATAAACTGGCTGGCAGTCTCCCTCCTGCAATCTTAATTACTTACATTTTCTTCTCCAAGGTGCGCCTGTCCTGTGCTGTGCTGCTGTCACTGCTTGTGTCTGCCCCTCCACACTGAAGCTCTGCTGACCCCTCTCTGCTCCATGACTGTCCCATTCACACTGTCCCAGATCCTACTGTATGCTGATTGAAATTGTAGCCCACTAAAGACTGCTCTATCACAGATGGTATTCATGCTGTATTTGCTGCTAGTGTAGCTATTCCAATGATTTTTCTTTTTGAATAAAAGAAACAGAATTGAGGTAGCATGGTACCTATATCATAGCATCTATAACTGACACAACTCCTCCCATGTTATGCATATGCATACCAGACAGTTTATATTTTCTAATCTCTAACATCAATGTGGAGTCTACTGTTTTGCACATAATACTGGTATTACCATGTTACAAAACTGCTTTTAACAGGTCAGTAGTACTTAAGTTTTGCTTAGTTTTCCAAATATAGAACGAGGAACAGTACTGCAAGTAAATCAGTACTGATATGCAAGTGGTCATCATGGATCATCCCACAAACAATGGCAAAGGGGGCCATAAAATTACTGAATAGGTAACACATTCCTTTCATCAAATCTGTATGCCCATATTTAAATAAACACAAACATTGCCACTGAGTTGAAACTGCAAAACTATAACTTGCACATACGCCAGTTTGGAGTTATCATTTGTACAGTAAGAATGTCAGGGGGGCAGCAATGTGATATTTGGTGTGCACTACAGAAGCATTAAGCACAGGTACTGTCAGCATCTTTGAGCTACAGTACATACGCCAATATGTGAATGGATCCCATATTGCAATGTTAAGCAGCATACTGTCTACTTCACTATATATAAGAGTAACCCTCATCATCACTTGACTATCTCATGCACAGTGTGGTTCTTCTATATGTAGCAATGTGGAAAGGTGCAATTGCTTAAAAAAATGTACAATACATGAGTGTGGGAATGAATGGGCATGCAAGAGATTAACATGGTTTACGGTGGTTTTCTGTCACCAAATAGAAAATCAGCACTTTTCTGTGGCAACACTATTGGATAAATCAATTTACGACTCATTGATCATACTCATTGCTTAAAACATAACTTGTAGCATCTTCTGTATGATAATTAGATATAAGAAATTAAAAGTCTTACTATGCATACCATGCATTTTTTGCAAAAGTGGAATACAACATTGCTCAGATACTGGAAAAGACAAAGAAATGATGATTAGGAAGCATTAACTACTGGTCAGTACAAAAGTGAAATCTGACAAGTATAGAATTAATCAACATATTAAAAGATTTCATCAAAGAGAAAGTTAAACTTCATCTTTTTTAAAGATTCTTACCGGTGGTTAAGATTAGATTGAAATTTTTTTTTAAATCAAAACTCAGCTCAAAATCATCAGGCAAAAAATGAGAGCTGCAAATAACTGAATGCAGTGACAAATTAAAGTTTACATGGCTGGAGTTAACAAAATCTATCTACTCTTTCTTTATCCATTCACCCAATGTGAAATAATGAAGTGACTCTCCATTCGATGGATTATTGCTGCAGCCGAAAACAAAAACACTATTTCGGCATGACTAGTACTAGCAGGCAGTAAATAAATACTGAAGAACTATGAAAAATAATCAGACATAATTCCATGACAGTTGCTGTTTACTCTCCCCCAAACACACACACACACACACACACACACAACCCACACACAGAATGGATGGCCAGTTTGGTGAAGCCTGAATGCTGTGGATGGTGCCAGTTTTTGTTGCTACTGAACTGTATTATTTTTCACCTGGCACACAAGTGTGGAGCTGCCATTTATATACACTGTACTGTATGTTGCTGTGAGGATTGGTTTAGCACATTAACAGATACAGTAATCCATTAATTTTCACCAGAGCCAAGAATTTGAGTGTAGCAACACACTCATCTTGAAATCCCCCCTTCTAAACTTATATAACATTGTACGCTGAAAATACACATTTTGAAAATATGCACAAGGATGGTTTTCTGTTAGCCGTGACTATGATCTCAGGTTTATAGTTGAACTATTAACTTACATATGTTCTGCAGTCATATTAATTTACAAGGGTATTTCACATGTAACTTAGGTGGCCCTTGCAGATAAGCATTTGGAAGTGCCATTGTTTATTTGTCCTGTTTAAAACAAACATAGTTGAAGTATTAACTGCATACGGTCCCTGCAGTTTGCATATTTATAGGCTTCTGTGTTTTGCTGCAGCAGAATGCAATTCTTGTAATGAATTATTCAAAAACAACAGGTGTTTCACTCATTTTTTTCACAACTAAAAACTGATGTGTTATTTCTTTCTTATGGATTTTTTCAATGTATACTGTATTCAGACACAAGATGACAACTGTAAGTACAGCACTTGTCACATACTGACGGTGCCTTTTGGCAAAAGTACCACACAGGATCCTGAAATGTGCAAGTGTTCCCCTTATAATATTAGCTGCATAGGCTATAAAAAAACTGTCCTCTTCTCAGGGTTGATTTTTTGCTTGTTTTATTATTGAAGGCTTCCCATAATTAGGTGGCCCCACCTTGCAAGTAAAGATAGTGAACTCAAGTAAACTGTCCTTGCCAAATAACATTATTCTTGATGCTGTAAAAAGCCATATAACATTGAACACTAACAGTCATGAACAGTGTCTCCTTCTGAAGACAGAAACTCAATATGATGTAATAGAGTCCACTTGGAGCAAAAACAGGCTGGCAATCAGACTCAAACTCCCACACCTGGACTGATTGTAAGTGCTTCATTTCTTATGGATTTGTACAGCACTGTTCAGGAATCAAAATTGTTTGGCACAGACAGTTCATTTGACTCTGTGGCCTTTATTCTCAAGGTGGAGCCATGTAATTATAAGGATCATAAGCACTGGTCCATTAGTTGTTAATTTCTATTGTACTGCATTGAGTGGGGCATCATTATTCCCTCCTTGTGGGCCTTCTGCATCTACTGTATCTACTATGCTTTGATTTTTTTTATCTCCACATTTCTTTTGTTAATCACCTTTTCTCCTTCACTTGGTATCCTACTTATTCTGGCACAGCACCAAAAGTAAACGCTGCTTACAGATGGAGTGAGCTTAAGAGAGGAGTGAAAGAGATTCCCTTGTTTAATCTACAGATGTGTTTAATATCAATAGCCACTCATTACAGAATTACAACAATACTAGAATCTAATGAAGTGGTCAGAGGTGTGGAAATGTGTACACAAACTAAGACATACTGTAGTAACATCACACAAGTCCTATAACTGCACTGATTAAATGATTTCCAGTCCACTTTAAGATAAATCATATGATGTCTTACAGTTTTTAGTTAAGATTTTGGAATGGTCACTGTGCTGCCAGTATCTACAGTATGTTATGGGTGCCAGCCAGAGAAATCATTCCCAGCTGCTGGAGGCATTTTTTGTTCAGTTGTTATCCCCCCCCCCACCCACACAAGGCTGAAAATGGGCAGGTGGGGGGGCATGCGTGTTCATCAGCAGTCATTTAGCATTGTGGTAGCACACAATAATATGTGCTGTGTTCTCTCAGTGCTCCCTTGCTGTACTGGACTGCTTCCTACTAATATTGCTGTGTTCTGCCACACTACTAATTGACTGCTGATGAGCACTGCATCCCCAGACTTCTTGGATATAGTGAAATTAGAAAGTACAAAATATACAGTGTGTGGGCTATACCACACATATGAAAGTCAATCACTGACAGTTCAGAGAACTCCCACTGCACGTACTGTACAGATCTCAGTTACTATATTTGAAATGCAAGCCTGATTTTATTTTTAGCTGAATCAGGTAACCAGATTAACACCTCATCCCCACAGCCTGTGAGTGTATGCCAGTGAAGTGGCCTGCTCCAGCATAGTGAAAAATTTGTTCTAGCCTGTCGTGGATGATGTCTGATGTCTGTGTCCCTTGAGAGTGCTCCAAACTGCAACTGATCATGTGTTTCTGCTTTTCACGAAGGCCATGCTTTTCAGTACAGCCCTACAGTATATGGTTCTGAAAGCTCTACAGACGCAACTTGTCATTTTCAGTAGGGTCTTATCATTCAGTTTGATACTGTATCTGGGGGAATGAAGCATAAAGAGGTCAATCGGCAGAGGATGTCCATGCCTGCGTGACTGAGCAGTTAGAAGTCTGCTGCAAAGTATGTTAGTTGCTGTTTAGTTCAGTGCCTTATCAGCAGATCATTGATGGATGGATGCAGAGCAGTAAAGGTCAGAACCCTGAACTGAGAAATAGTAGACCTATGGGTTTGATTCCCATCACAGCCACCAGCTCTTCTGTGATCCTGAAGTAATAAAGCCAAGTGCGTTTGACATCGGAGCTCCAAATGGTATATAAAAGCTGGACCCCCACAGAAAACGATATACAGTGATTTGATCATTAGGGAAAAGGAACATTCTTCTGATTATCCAACGTTATGAAATACTGTATAAAAGCAATATTACCATGACAACAAGAAAACTGTCTGGGGTTGCCAAGAGATGCCCTCCCCAATTTTGTAGTATTGGGTAGTTGAATGAATAAATGAATGAATGAATGAACGAATGAGTGAATGACTGAATGGACAGTTCTTCTTATAGTAAAACCTGATTGGCTTTTTCTTAGCCAGTCAGGGTTTAGGATAGCAAAAATGTCAGTCATTCATTTGTTTGTTTGTTTGTTCATTTATTCAGCAGTGACGTGTGTATGATTTCTTACAATAAATTGATATGTAGCATATTGTAATAAATCAACCAGACATACGTCTTCAGTTCAGTAATCGCAGTGAGCTGCAAAGTAGTGGTAGTGTCATAAAGGCAAAGTGTAGTGTTACATAGGGGGAATACACATTAGTAAGATAAGAGATGATGGAACATCAGAACAGACAGGAGCGCTATGATGGTAAAAATAGCTCTCTCATGCTCCTATCTGGTCTCTGGCTGAAAAGAAAATTATGCGAGGAGCAAAAGGCTTGAAGGGAGAAATTTTAGATTCCCTGGACTGGCAGTCCCCTCCCAGACAGTTAATGTCCCAGTTTGGCTCAGTGATTGGCTGGCTGCAGATAAATGAGAGACAGGCTCCCAAAGAAAGATCAGAGTGGGGAGGAGAGTGTGTGTGATGGTAAAACAGCTCTTTGCTGCTCCTATCTGGTCCCTGGCTGAAAAAATAAAATAAAACTACTTTCTCAAGTAATGCTATCAATTGATAGAATGAATATGCATCTGTAAATTACAGAGAACCTAACCTAATCCCCACAACAAAAGTAAAAAATGTGCACAATATTGCTATTGTTTTTTTTTTTAAAAAGGATCCAAATTTCTAACTTTAATGAACCCCTGGTATTGTAGAAGTGATAAAAGAATGGCTATCAGAAGAGCATTCAATCTCTTAAACCCTACTGTTAGTGCAGCCATCTGTGTTTTCATGGTACTATTGCGGCCATGCAGATGCAAGCATATTGCACAGATCTGTAATGTATGTATTAATTTTAATAAACACTTATCCTACCAGGGTGCTCAGAAACAGGGACCAATATATAAGATGAAGGGAGTTGACCAAATTAATCCTGCTGTGAAGCAAAGTAAAGACAAAGTGCACTCACTCACTGCTGAATTGATTCTGGAGTACCATCCCCAGCACGGTCCAACTCTCACCATTCAATTCAGTAGTCTTGTTCAAGAGGGCTGATTGAGACCAGTTAGGTGTGTTTCAGCTGTGTAATACTATGAATCTCTTACTCTTCCTGTTACAAAAGGTAGGGCTAGTATTTTGCCCAGTTTTGCTGCAGTGCTGCTGTTGTATAATGCAGAGTGGAAAATATTAGGTTAAATAGGTGTCTATGGTCTTAATGGCCATAATTTATGCCTCCCAGGTTGGCTGCTTTTAAAAATAAAGGGCTTAACTACAGCACCTGCAGTTTCTACAACCACCCCCTCACCCATATTCTGTAGTCACAGCTGAATGAGAAAGAGAGAGAGTGTGTGTGTGCATATGTGTGTGTGTGTGTGTGTGTGTGTGTGTGTGTGTGTGTGTTTGAGGGATGGGTGTTGAGGGATGGATGTATCTAACTTTGTCCCCAGGACATAGTGCTGTGGCAGCAGGACCAGTGTAATGCTGCTGCCCAGATTTCTGCATTTTAACAGGGTCCTGTTAGTCTCTGAGGCCTAAACTCATTAAAGGAACTAGCACAGGGATGGTAAGGACACCACTGGTTCATTGTGTCAGTGCCCCAAGTAAGTGCAATATTTTGCATTTTCCAATTCAAATACAGTAATGCAAAGTATTTATATGCCAATTCACCTTCCTTGACATATTAAATGACTCAGACTCCCTGGACTTCAGTCATCTCAAATATAACACTAAGTAGAACCAGGACCACCGTGAAAATAAGAAGCAAGCAAATAAGCAAATTTTTATTTATATAAGGCACCCTTCCAAAGCTCAGGGTGCCTTTACACTTATAACATTAAAATCATCATACATCATAAAACATAAAAAACATACTAAAACAACCATCAAGGTGAACTCAAAATATCCCTGAAAAAGCCTCGTTATATAAGTATGTCTTCAGACAATTTTTAAAACCATCTACAGACTGGCTATCTTGTATATGGTGAGATAGAAAATTCCACAGGGTAGGAGCCACCAAGGCAAAAGATCTTCCTCATGATGTTTTAAGGGATACCCTGGGAATCTCTAGCAATCCCTCGCCAGAGGAGTGGAGCAAGCAGAAGGGACAGTAAGGATGCAGGAGCTCATTCAGGTAGTAGGGACCCTGCTTGTATAGGGCCTTATAGAGCAACAAAGCGACCTTGAAGGTAATTCACCACTGTAGTGGCAACCAGTGCAAATCACGCAGCACAGGTGTAATATGACTAGACCTAGAAGCTCCTGTCATCAACCTAGCCATTGCATTCTGCACTAGTTGCAAGCAGCGGATATCTATCCCCAGTAGCCCTTGTTAGAGGGCATTGCAATAATCAAGATGACCGGTGACAAAAGCATGGACCAAAGTTGGAAGATCATCAGGTGGAACCAGGTGCTTCACCCGGGCTATGTTCCTAAGATGGTAGTAGGAAGATTTGACTACATCCGAAACCTGTGCCCTCAGGGTCAGACCTTCATCAAAAACAAT
Source organism: Neoceratodus forsteri (assembly GCA_016271365.2). Lineage (NCBI taxonomy): Eukaryota > Metazoa > Chordata > Ceratodontiformes > Ceratodontidae > Neoceratodus > Neoceratodus forsteri. The sequence goes on from JADMNL010000026.1 coordinate 267,758,923, forward strand.
GCTCAGGTTCCGCACCTGGCCAGAGGCAAAAGCAGGATTCCACCAAGACTTAATCCTGACAGTTTTCCCGCATATGTCCCTATCATCCTATAACCAGGGTCCACAACCAATACCTCAGTTTTTTCCGAGTTCAACTGAAGCCAACTAGCACTCATCCAACTTTGAATCTCCAGTAGGCAATTGTTAAACACCACAACGGCATCTAATACCTAATCAGGTACAAAGGACATCTACAGTTGAGAATCATCAGCATAGCAATGAAAATTCAACCTGTACCACCTTATAATATCCCCTAATGGAAGCAGATACACTGCGAGTAATGGGGGGACAGCACTGAGCCCTTTGAAACCCCGCAGGGTAGTCCATGAGGGGCCGAGCAATAAATTCCCAACTTCACTTTCTGAAACCTACCCTCGAGGAAAGATTTAAACCAATTGTGGACTGTCCCCCTCAGTCCACAAAAAAACTACAGGCACTCTAGCAGCACCCCATGATCCACGGTGCCAAATGCTGCCGAGAGATCAAGGAGAACCAAGATCGAACAGGCTCTCTGATCTCTCGCCATCAGGAGATCATTAAGTACCCTCACCAAGGACGTTTCAGTGCTATGCCTTTTTCTGAAGTCAGATTGGAGAGGGTCATAGATATTGTAGCTGGTCAAATGATCCTCCAGTTGCAGTGTGACCACCTTCTTAATAACTTTCCCAACAAAGGGCAAGTTCGAGACTGGCCTGTAGCTAGCTGGGCAGTCGGGGTCAATGGAGTTTTTTTTAAAAGGGGCAAACTACTGCCTTCTTTAAGGGATCTGGAAAAATCCCTCTCTCCAATGAAACTCCCACTATCCCAGCAAGGACTGGGCCAATGACTTCTACACACCCCACTAGTAGGCTTGTGGGGCCTGGATCCAAACTACAGTGGGTTGGCAGCAGAGTCTGGATGATCCTCAATATATCTACGACTACTGTTGGCTAAAGGTGGACCAGGTCAACCAGGTATTAGTACCACCGGGTTGGTCAATGCAAGGACTAATGGGAAGGCACTGGCTGATCTAATTTCTGATGGAGGACACCTTATCAGAAAAGAACTGCGCAAACTCCTCACACTGTTTTTGTGATAATGCTCGACCAGAGCGGAGACAGGCTGGATTGCACAGCCTGTCCACAGTCTGGAAGAGATGGGCTGGTCTGTTCCTTGCTGTAGCAATTTTCCTGGACAGGAATTCTGACTTCTTATGGGAAATAGCTAATTGATAGACTTCATAATGGTCCATAAATCTAAGTCTGTCCTCCTCCAGGTGAGTTTTCCACTAGTGTCTTTCCAACCTTTGCCCCTGCCTCTTTAATTCATGGATATCCCCATTAAACCATGGGGCACCCAGATGAGAGGTAAGGGGGTGAACATGAGAAGGAGCAATGATATCCAATGCCTCAGTAACAACCCTATTATAGGCTGACACAAGAGGACCTGGATCAGTGCTATCCCCTGGAATTCCTGAGAGGTCCAGTACCACCATTAGGCCTTTTGAGGTAACTCCTCTTAAAGGGTGGAACTGTACCAACTCTCTTTCCCTTGGGGCAGGCCTATTTCAGGAGGCTGCAAAACTGAATCTTAGGAGCTGATGGTCAGACCATCCAACAGGCTCCACCTCCACATCGGAGGTCTCCATTTCCAGGTGAAACACCAAGTCCAGTGAGTGTTCTTTTTATAATGGGTTGCAGTGGTAATAACCCTTGTTAAGCCCAATGAATCCATCAATTGGAGGAGATTTTATCCAAAGGGTGAGAGTTCATTGTCAACCCAGGTATTAAAATCTGCCAAGACAAGCCATCTGGGAGGCTCAAATACCTTGTCGGCGATTAAGTCCGCCACCTCCTTCAGGAAATCCCTCCCATCACCTGGTGGACAGTAAATGAGAAGGATTCTGTAGCCCACACCTACACCCATTATGCACTCAAAGGTGCTGGTAGCCTCAACTGGGACCTCCAAGATACACAGTTCCTGTCTAAAACAGACAGCACCTCCCGGCCCGATGGTCCACTCTTGGGTGATGAATCACTGAGAACCCAGCTGGAATTGCAGACTCCAAAACTGGACCAGCACTTCCATCCAGCCAGGTCTCGGTGTTGCATGCCAGGTCTGCAGATACCACAAGATCGGCAATATCTGCTGTTTTATTTTTCATAGACCTGGCATTACTTAACACCACCCGAAAGGGACTGGAATCCAGAGATGACCCCACTTCCTGCCTGATAGAATCAGAGGCCTTGGGTATGGGCACAAGACAAAGAAGACTTTGTTCCTGTGCTCATTTCACCCCAGGAAGTCTCCTTGTCCTCACTGTCCCAATCCATCCGCCCCCCTCCCATCCCCCTCGAGAGTTCCAGGATCTCCTATTCCATTTGCTTCTACGTCCCCTTAAAATACCAAGGGCATGACATCTAAAATACACATCGGATGGAAGCGATGGATAATCAAATGGATGGAGACCCCTTAGTCTCGAGGGGGTGCACTGCCTGACTTCATTCCTACTTCCCCAGCACATAACTCAGGTATTATAGAGTTCTCAATATTTAATATAATAAACCTCCCTAACCCACCTTCCTCCCAATTTCTTTAAACTCACTAATTTAAAATATAATAATAATAATCATCTTTATTTTTAATGCGCCTTTCAAAAATCAAGGCGCAGAACAATTTAAAATTACATCAAAATGACATATCATAATAAAACCAGTAAAATAAATAATATCAAACATCGTAATAAAATACTAAGATCAGACCAGTTCAGCATCATCCCCAAATGCCTTACTCCACAAAAAGGATTTTAATGCTTGTTTAAAACACCCCACCATCGTGCAATATAAACCCTTTTATAAATAACCTTCTACATCAATACCTCTTAACTCCTCCCTATACTTTGATTATTACAAAGCAAACTAAAGAAGGTAGATCTCAGCTGTTAGATGTTGAGTACATAAGGCATAGCACCTAAATGATTTACTGTACTGTAGGCTAGTAAATGAGTAGTAAACATGACATACTCTTATTGGTTGATGGAGGCTGGCACCCTTGCTCTTATGTCCATGGTGTACTACCAAAGGGTAAAAAACAGAACTAGTCCCTGCTTGCCTGCCTTAAGATCTAAAAATAAAAATACCCCTTTGTGGAATTTCTCAGTTGCATATTAAATGGGGATATTAAAGGTGATAGGTGAAGCAGAGAACCTTTGTTATCAGGGAACTTAATTTATTGCATCTCATGACATTTATTTGAGTTTGGCAGGTCGATTTTTTATTATTGTTAACTTGATTAGTTAAGCTCGCTGATAAAGCAATATTTTCTGTTAAAGTAATATTTCATTTGCCTGTAACAAAATCAGACTAAATATTAACTTTTATTATGCTACTGCTTAATTTAATTTCTTTCACTTTTGTCTTGCGGTACGGGGAAAAAGATCAGTGAATGAATCTGTCAGTCATTATCAAAAAGCTTGCTGAGCTGAAAACTGGCACATTTGCAAAAAGACCACACTGACACAGTTTATTAACATGTTTATTTTATTCAACTACCAGTACCTGCAAAAAGGAAAACAGTTATATAATTATTAGATTTACAGTTGATCTTAAAAGTGCTCTCAACATTCTTTTTTAGTGATGCTGTTAGGGTAGGAATAGTTAGTACAGTACTATAATTTACCTAAATTTATAATAAACTTTGCCCAGACTGAGGTTGGGAGTGAAGTGGGTGCTAGAGGGTGGCTGGCTGGGAGTAGTTCATTGCAACAATTCTGGGTGCTAGAGTGGTGGGAACAGTGTGTCTTAGTGGGTAGAGAAGGATTACACTTCAAAGAAAAGTTTTTTTTAAACACAAAGAACACTTTGAGTAGTTTTCTTCAGTTCAGTGCAACTTTGCCTGCCGAACATTGCTCTATACAGGGAATTACTCCAACATTTTCACCAGTGAAGTGACACTATACATTGTCTTTGCACAGGATCAGTTAAAGTGCCATTGCTTATAATATTTACAGTACTGTAGGTTGAAATGCACGGTTAGCTTGACTTGACTATGAATTTTTAGAATCTTTGGCATTGCAGAAAAGGCTGGAAACACAGATTTCATGTGGACTGAAATTCAATATGATCCAAACAGATATTCTGTGGACCTTGAAATACAACTAGAACCCCCCCAAAAAAGTTTTAGAGCTGTTCACTGTAATATCGTTTCTCACCACTGTGAGCATTTACAGTTGATAATAACAGAAAAGTGAAGGAAGTCTGATTAGACCTAATGACGCTTGGAATTGCACACAATTAAAAATTTAGTACAAGCACCAACGTGATTCTACTCCACTCCAAGTAAATAAGCAGTTTTCATTTTTAAGCAGTAGTTAAACATCTTGCACATCTCAATCAGATAAACAGTTGAAACTACTGTATATAGTAGGGTGCCTTGCTGGCTGAACTCATAAAACAACACAGATAGGAATCACTCTAAATATATTTGAGATTTTCAGCTATCTCATCGAATTAAAATGTGTTACATAAGAAAAAGAACTCCGGCGGAGATACTAACAAAGTGCTCACTCAGATATCCCAAACGATCTTATTAGAGAACAAAGTTATACACAGTCTACTGTGTACCACTTAACAGCAAAAGCATTCAACTCCTACCGAGTTCCATGTCTCTCACTACTACTGTATGTTTAAAAGAAAAGGGGGAGAGAGACTGCTTCTCATAACAGTCATAGCCCTGATAATAGAACAACTAGTAACCTTGCATCCCAGACATCTGTTGCAGGGAGCAATGATGGGCCAGCTGTTCAAGAATGGTGTGTCTGTTTATTACCAGACACTAGTCTGCTGTATTTTATTAATGTTTCCCAAAATTTATTAAATAAAATACTTTATTTTGTTTTCTGATTGCCTTCTGTGTTATGTGTATGCTGGTGGTAGTAGTCAGTTTTGAGGTGGGGTGGGGTTAGCATAGTCTTGTTCATCATAATTTATTGACAAAAAAAGGATAATATCCTGATAGCCACTGGTTTCATGATGTCTATGTCTTTGAGGTTTTATGTCCCTGGATTTTCTGATTTATGGTAGGTTTGTGCTGGTGGTGTAGCGAGGGACCTGATCACTGAGAAGAGAGGTTGGATGTTAGGGAAAAAATGTAAAATGGCCCTTTAAGTTGCTGTTTGTTTATTCTAGAGCTGGAGCCTTGGAAAATTATTTGACCTGCCATGCAGCATGCACCTCGTTTTTTTTGTATAACCTGGATGTTTAATTACTATCTATCTGCATATAATGTTTTTCATTTTCAAGATATTTTCATAATTCACATTATAATAATAATCCGTAACCAAACCCCCTCCTCCCTTGCAGCTCTACTTGTACCACGGACACCTGCCCATGGATTACACTTGGAAAACAAATTTCTACTCACCATACCCAGATGTCTTACTTCAAAAGGCTCTGGAGCATTTTACTTGCCCCGGCCACCTGGAACTCCCTCCCTCCTGCTCTGAGGCAGGCCAACTCCCACCCAATCTTCAAAAAAGAACTATATCTCCACCTATCCCGGGACCCCTGCACATGCTTTGATCCCACTTAATGCCTCACAACTAACCACCCTATATCGCCCAAGACACTGCTGCACTACTAAACAAGCTTTGCTATAAAGTGTCTTTATAGCTGCCACTTAGCCCAGTTTCAGTTGTTATTTGCATGTACTAATGTCACTTTTGTCATCTCTGCATAGCTATATGTATTATCTCGAGTACTGTCTGACTTGATCTGTATTCTAACCTACCTGTACTATATACTATGTACCTGTACTATATACTACGTATTAGAAACATAGAAGTTGATGGCAGATAAGGACCGCAAGGCCCATCCAGTCTGCCCATTTCTTTTTCTACCTTATAAATGTGCCATCGGCCTTTGCTCTGTCAATGGCCTATCTATTCATACTCATCTGTATTGCTACCTTATGCCTATCCCATGCCTGTTTGAAGCCCTGAATGGTATTCATAGCCACCACTTCCTGAAGTAGGCTGTTCCATGCATCCACCACCCTTTCTGTGAAAAAGAATTTCCTCACATTCCCCCTTAATCGGTCTCCCTCTAATTTCATGCTGTGTCCTCTTGTCCTGCTATTTTTCTTATATTGAAACATGTTAGACTCTTTCACCTTGTTAATGCCCTTAAGGTGTTTGAATGTTTCAATCATATCACCTCTCTCCCTCCTTTGCTCTAGGGTATACATATTGAGCTCCATTAATCTGTCCTCATATGTTTTCTGATGCAGTCCCTGCACCATTTTGGTTGCCCTTTTCTGGACTGCCGCAATTTGGTTAATGTCCTTGTGAAGGTGTGGTCTCCAGTACTGCATGCAGTACTCCAGATGGGGCCTAACCAGTGTCTTGTAAAGAGGGATTATTACCTCCCTCTTCTGACTTGTGATACCCCTACTAATACACCCTAACATCCCCCTAGCCTTACTTACTGCTTTAGTGGTCTGCTTGGATGATTTCAGGTCATCAGTGATAATGATGCCTAAGTCTCTTTCTTCCCTTGTGACTGCCAGCAACGCCCCTCCCAGCCTATAGGTGGCTTCAGGGGTTCTCTTCCCTATGTGCATGATTTTGCACTTCTTTGCATTAAACCCCAGTTGCCACTCTTCCAACCATTTTGCTAGTTTATCCAAATCACTTCTCATTCTGCCCACCCCATCTAGATCATCTACTCTGTTGCAGATCTTGGTGTCATCTGCAAACAGACAAACCTTACCCTCCAGTCCATCTGCAATGTAATTGATGAACATATTGAAGAGTACTGGCTCCAGGAATGATCCCTGAGGTACCCCACTTGTGACCTGCATCTCTTCTGACTGTATACCATTTACCACCACTCTGTTTTCTGCCGGTCAACCAGTTTGCCACCCAGTTGACCAACTTCTGACCCATCCCGAGCCTACCCAGCTTATTAATCAATCTTCTATGTGGAACAGTATTGAAAGCTTTCCTGAAGTCAAGGTAGGCAACATCTGCTGCTCTCCCTTGGTGCACCACTCTGGTTACCCAGTCAAATAAATCTATGAGATTAGTTTGACAGGACCTTCCTTTTGTAAACCCATGCTGTCTTGGATCCTGTGCTCCTATGGATTCCAGGTGTTGCACTATCCTTTCCTTAAGGAGTGCCTCCATAATCTTGCCCACTACTGAGATAAGACTGACTGGTCTGTAGTTCCCTGCCTGCTTCCTACTACCACTCTTGTGGAGTGGGGATCACATGAACCATTCTCCCATCTTCTGGGACCTCTCCTGTGCTCAGAGACTCACTAAACAGTTCTGATAATGGCTCTGCTACTTCCATCCTTAGCTCCTTTAGTACCCTGGGATGTATGCCATCAGGTCCCATTGCCTTGTCCACCCTGAGCTTATTGAGCTCTTGTAGGATATGTATAATCTCATCTCATTTTATTTATGTGTTCTCCCAGGTCATGCCTAAAAATAGTTAACTTTGGCTAGCACACCTAACCCAGTTAAAAAAACTAAATAAATAAAGAAAACATGTTATTGTAATGCCTCTTTTCGGGTTTTTTACATGTTGACCTTCATAGGTACAGTACCTTGACATACAGTAATAGCTATTAGTGAATGCTATTGCAGTATCTGAACAATGCCCAAACCTGCAGAAGCTGATTTTGCTCTACTTTTTTTTTTATCTGATATGCAAACTAAATAGCATGGCAATCAAGTTAAAATGAGTTTATGTCACTGGTCATCAAGTAGCCCAATTACATTCCTTTTCTGTGTGTGAGTGTTGGGGGGGCTGTGATCGTCCACCCAGTGCAATGTGAGAAGAAGACCAAAATAGTTTTATTTTTAGGTTATGTAGAGCAGATGCCTTGTTCATTCTTTAACATAATAAAGCATGTTGTCATGAATTGTATTATCTTTGATAAATGCATGTTTTTACTGGTTCATTAATTTTGAACCACCCGAGTTATAGAGGATTGTCTTTTCACCTTTTATATCCTTTTTTTTGTGCATGCAAATTATATTTTGAATAAAAAAAGAAGATTTATGAATGTGTATCAAGACCTTGATTGATTGTCAAGGCTTGGGGAGCTGGTGTAGTTGATATTGTCTGAGTAAAGATGAAGCAATTAAAAAAAAGTGTTTTTTTTTGCAAAAAATAAAATAAAGTATAAAAAAGTCTCTTTTTTTATAGTCATTATATCTTCAGTTGAGTTCATTGTTGATCTCTGCCTAACTCAATACAAACTGGGATCATGCCACACTGTTTCTTGTTGCAAAGCTCATGTTCAATGCCTATGAGTATCATTCAGAATGTGTGTAACTGTGTTTCAAGTGATCTGCCCAAGCTCTTTTTTTCATTGTAATATACACACTTTTAATTTAAATATAAATAAAGACTGGACTTTTAGGCATTTTGATCAGTTGAGTTAGTGCATGTACCTTGGTGGGCTGGGATGGGGGTGGTTGTGATTCTCCGAGAGGACTAAAGTTATTAGTAGCAAATGAAATTTTAAAACAATATAAAGACACAATATCATTTTCTGGTACTGTGGTTTGTTATGGTTAATTTAATTTTATAGTTTTGTTTATAATTTCATTTCTTTATTCTGCACACATTATTAAATATGTAGAAAAATAGGTATCTGAATTGACTTTGCATTTTTTGCTTTACATACTGGTGAGGTGGCAGTGGGGGATGGGGTTTCTGGAGTTTGGGCAATGTCTGATATACAAAGGGAAGGATACCTAGGGTAGAAACTCATGTGGAAGTTGGTTCTAGACATTACATAGAAACATAGAATTTGACGGCAGATAAGGACCGCTTGGCCCACCTAGTCTGCCCATTTCCCTACCTACTGGATAAGCTGCAGATCCTAGTTAACCAGCAGCCTACTTCTTCCTACCCCCAACCCCCAGAATTGCCTTATGACTATCCCATGCATGCTTGAATTCCCCACTGATTTTGACTCCACAACCTCTTCTGGAAGGCCGTTCCATGCATCCACAACCCTCTCTGTGAAAAATGCTTCCTTAAATTACCTCTGAAGACGCCCCCTCTATCTTCAAATTGTGCCCTCTTGTTCTTGCACACCTCTTTTTTTGAAAGATGCTACCCTCTTGGACTTTGTTGATTCCCTTGGGGTGCTTGAAAGTTTCTATCATGTCCCCCCTCTCCCTCCTTTCCTCGAGGCTATACATATTAAGCTCCTTAAGTCTCTCTTCATATGTCTTCCGTGCAGACCCTGCACCATTTTAGTTGCCCTCCTCTGGACAGCTTCCATCCTGTCTATGTCTTTGCGGGAGATTGGGTCTCCAGAACTGCACACAGTACTCCAGATGGGGTCTCACCAGCTGTCTGTACAGAGGGATAATAACTTCCTGTTTTCTACTGGTGATGCCTCTCCCTATGCATCCCAGTATCCCCCAGCCCTCCTTGCTGCCCTCTCACATTGCTTGCCCATCTTTAGGTCATCTGATATGACTACCCCCAGGTCCCTTTCCATTCTTGTTGTTGTTAGTATCTCAGCCCCCATTGTGTACTCTTCCCCTGGGTTTTTGTTTCCCAGGTGCATTACCTTGAACTTCTTAGCATTGAATCTAAGCTGCCATACATTTGACCATTCCTCTAACCTTGCCAAGTCCCTTCTCATCCTTTCCACCCCACCCTGTGCATCAACTCTGTTGCAGATCTTAGTGTCATCTGCAAAGAGACATACTTTTCCTTCCAGTCCTTCTGCAATGTAAGCTTATAAAGACATTGAAGGGACAGTTCTCTAGAACCCTCGGTGCCCACTAGTAACCCCCTTTCTTCTGAGTGGACTCCATTTACTATAACTCTCTGTGTCCTATTCTCCAGCCAATTCTTTACCCAGGTGGTCATCTTGGGACCCACTCCCAGGCTGGCTAACTTGTATATTAATCTTTTGTGTGGGACTGTGTCAAATGCCTTGCTAAAGTCTAGGTAGGCCATATCCACAGCCCCTCCCTGATCTACTACTTTGGTCACCCAGTCAAAGAAATCTATCAGATTAGGTCTGGCATGACCTTCCGCTGTGAATCCATGCTGCCTAGGGTCCTGTGCCCCTGGCCTCTAGATACTTGACAATTCTTTCCTTTAGAAGTGATTCCATCATTTCCCTATCACTGAGGTTAAACTAACAGGTCTATAGTTTCCTGCTCTTCTGCCTTGCTCCCACTTTTGTGAGGGAAATCACATCTGCCCTCCTCCAGTCCTCGGGTACCACCCCATCCTCCCATGATTTGTTAAAAGGGTAGTCAGTGGTGTCACTAGTTCTACCCTTAGTTCTTTTAAATTCTGGGATGAATCCCATCAGGCCCCATTGCTTTGTCCACCTTCAGTTTTAAGAGTTCTTTCAGAACCCTTTCTTCTGTAAATGGGCGTGTATCAACTTCTGTATCCAGAGTGTTACTACTGTTTGTTTTATGTATCTCCCTCTTCCTTCGTAAATACTGAGCAAAATATTTGTTTAGTATCTCTGCCTTTCACAGTCTCCTCTGCCCACCCTCCCTCCCTTTATTAAGCCTCACTATCCTCCCTTGGTCTTCCTTTGCTCCCTGATGTACCTATAAAGGTTTATCCCCTTCTTAACTGAGTTGGCTATCTTTTTCTCGGTTTGGGCCTTTGCTGTTCTGACTGCCTTCCCAGCCTCCTTTTGCTTTAACTGATACAGTTCTCTGTCCTGATCCTTCTACGATTCCTTGTACTTCCTGAATGCTTTCTTTTCTCTCTTGAACCTTCTCTGCCACTTCCTTTGAGAACCATAGTGGTTTCTTACATCGTCTTGTTTTGTTTATTTGCTTCACACAAGGCTTGTTACCTCTGTGATGGCAGTTTTATTATTCCCCATTGTTCTTCCACCCCTCCTTCCTGCCCATTTGCTAGTGCATTCCTTAGGCACTCACCCATTATGGCAAAGTCAGCCCTCCTAAAGTCCAGTACTTTTGTCTTGGTATGGCTTGACTCTATTTCTGTGTTTATTGTGAACCATACTGTTCTATGGTCGCTAGTTCCCAGATGGCTACCTACTTCTACATCTGTGATCCTCTCTCCATCTCCATTTGAGAGTAACAAGTCTAATATTGCTCCTCTCGAGTGGGCTCCAGTACTAGTTGTCTAAGGCATGCCCCTGTAGGGCATCTAGAATAACTGCACTCTTGAGTGGCAGCTGCAACTGCACTCCAGTTAACATCTGGCATATTCAGATCACCCATCAGCAATATCTCCCCTTTTTCTGCCATTCTAAGTATACTTTCTATCATTTCCTTGTCCATTTCCTCCCCCTGAGAAGGGGGTCTGTATACAACCCTTGTGCGGATTGTGGTGCCATTGCCTGTCTCCAAATTTACCCACAGTGCTTCTTATCCTCCCTGTTTACCCTTTTGTTCTGTTGCTTTTATTCCTTCCTTTATGTAAAGAACTACTCCTCCTCCTCCTCTTTTACCCTCCCTGTCCCTCCTGCAGATAGTGTATCCTGGTATGTTTACGTCCCAGTCATGGTTTTGTGTGTACCATGTTTCTGTGACTGCCACGATATCCAGATGTTCCTCCTCCATCAAGGCCACTAATTCAGGAAGTTTGTTACCTAGACTACAGGCATTGGTACTCATTGCTCTCCATTTTTTGATGGCTTTACCTTCTGTTGCAGCATCCTCCACTGACCGTTCTACCTTGGTCTTTTTCTCATTTAGTACCCTATTTTGTAGGGAGAGGCTGGGATTTTTCTGCTGCTTGTCAGTGCCTCCCCCTTTGACTAGTTTAAAAGCTTGCCAATGAAGCATTTAAACAGATTGCTCAAAAGACTTGTTCCCTTCCTGGACAGATGCAGACCATCCTGCCAGTATAGGCTGTTGTCCCTCCAGGTGGAACCCCAGTCCCCAATGAAGCCAAACCCCTGTGCTCCACACCATTTTTTCAACCATTCATTAAACTGCATGGTGCCAATTACCCTCGCCTCACCCATGCCTTTGACAGGCAGCACCTCTGAGAAGGATACTGTGTGTGCTACTTGTCTTAGGCCCCTCCCCAACTCTGCAATGTCCTCCTGCACTGCTCTAACCTCATGATGAGCCAAGTCATTTGTCCCTAGGTGGACAATTACATCCAGCTCAGAATCCCTTGCAGCTGTTGTCGTGATCCTGAGGATGCGCTTCCTGTCCCTCTGAGCCATGGCACCAGGCAGGCACCTTGCTTCAGTTTTTCCCAGCTCCTCCCAGTTCTATCCCCTAATAATTGGGTCCCCACCAGGAGCTGCTTCCTTTCCTTGTGGTGTCCTCTGCCTCCTTCCTGTGGGCCTCCTTGTGACAGCTGTCCTCAGCCTCCTTAGTCTCCTCTGTGGGTGCATCCATGGGGGCTATGCTCCCCAGAATGGTGTATGGATTGTGGAGTGGAACAACTAACTGGGTGTGCCTCCGTTCCACCATCCTCACCCTTCCTGAGCCCACTGTGGTCCAACTGCTGTGTTTTCTTCACAATCTCTGAGGTAGTGGTGGTGGCTGTGGTGCTCCCTGGATGGGGGAGGTTCCCTTCCTACTGTCCAGTGTGGCTTGGGGAAGGTCCCGTACTACTGTCCAGTGTGGCCTGAAGATGGGCAACTTCCTCCCTCAGGGCAGAGAGTTGTCTGCAAATAGGGCAGCATCTCAGCCTCCAGAAAGACTCCCGGAAGACTGCTGCCCCACAGCCATTACATTGCACTACTCCCCACATTTGTTTTTTGTTTTTTTTTGTGTGTGTGATTGGTTTGTAATATAGAAATATATATTTATAATATACAATGTGTATGCTTATATTGTCAGTGCAGTGTGCTAGAGAGGATATGACAGTGACATGCACCTTGCACTCTTGAGGAAATGATGTCAGAACCCCAGGTATAAAGGAACTATTTCCAGGGGTGGGTGGGGGTGAGGTGGAAAGGGGTTGGGCCTAAACTGCCAGCAAAGGTTGTACCAGATCTATGCAAAACATAACTGCCACAATTAAAATGTCATTTTAAATAGATTATGAGAGCCTATGAGAAGTGGACAGAGAAGGATTGGGGGGGCTTTAAAAACCAAGCTGTCACCATTTGGAGATGCAAGCAACATTGTCTAGAGAGAGAGAGTGCAAGAATGACACAAGAGGCAAAAAAACAAGAATCCAGTTTTTTAGATCTGCTTTCGTTAGCTTTCAGAACTTGAAGAGGAAGTCAGTTTGCCAAAATACAGTGGTCCTAAGGAAAAATACAAGCTATGGTGTATCTACCATGGACCAATTAATAATATGCCCTCTGTGTAATATTAAAAATGGTTAATAAAACACACTTTTTAACCACCTAAGAATAAGGAATACTCACATATTTTATTTTGTCAACTCCTCACTGATTACAAAAAAAGAAAAACAGTGCAAAGGTGCAAAATCACAGTGACACATCAAATAAAGGATAAACTACCGGGGGGGAACAGTTCCACTAACTAGAGAGCTAGCCTATTCAGAGTCGGGGCTAAATGTACAATAAGGGTGTTTTTTTTGCCAGTTACTTATTTTTGCACTTTTGTACTGTTTTTTTTTTTTTTGCCATAAGTGAGGAATTGATTAAATAAAACATGAGTATTCATTATTCTTTAGTGGCTAAAAATGTGTTTTATTAATTGTTTTAGATATTACACAGTATTATATATTACACAGAGTGCATATTATTTTAGATTCAATCCAAAATTCCTCCCACTTTGCTGAACTCTGCCAAACTCTGCTGTTGTACTGGCCACCCACCAGTTCTCCTCAGTTCTCCTCAGTCCTCGATCCCCAACACGGAAGCAGCTCACTAGTTTGCTACTGGTTCTGAAACTACAGGGTAGCCCAATCATATATTGTACTTCTGTCTACCTGTAAGACACTTCAAACTGGGCTGCAAAAAATACAAAAACACTGGAATAGACACCAGAAAACCTTTCATTTATAGCTCAGCACACCAACACAATGGCATACCGCCATCTAGAATACAGGCAGTAACTCTATAAGTCGGATGTGTTCCAGTCACCACCCTGTGGATTAGAGGGAAGTACATTTTGATGATACATATACCGCACTAAATATTCTCAATACTGTGTTACATAGAAACATAGAATTTGATGGCAGATAAGGACCGCTTGGCCCACCCAGTCTGCCTATTTCCCTACCTACTGGATAAGCTGCAGATACTAGTTAACCAGCAGCCTACTTTTTCCTACCTCACCCCCTAGAATTGCCTTATGACTGTCCCATGCATGCTTGAATTCCACCACTGTTTTTGACTCCACAACCTCCTCCAGAAGGCTGTTCCATGCATCCACAACCATCTCTGTGAAAAATACTTCCTTAAATTACCTCTGAGCCGCCACCCCACTATCTTCAAATTGTGCCCCTTGTTCTTGCACACCTCTTGTTTTGAAAGATGCTACCCTCTTGGACTTTGTTGATTCCCTTGAGGTACTTGAAAGTTTCTATCATGTCCCCCCCTTTCCTCGAGGCTATACATATTAAGCTCCTTAAGTCTCTCTTCATATGTCTTCCAGTGCAGACCCTGCACCATTTTAGTTGCCCTCCTCTGGACAGCTTCCATCCTGTCTATGTCTTTGTGGAGACTGGGTCTCCAGAACTGCATGCAGTACTCCAGATGGGGTCTTACCAGCTGTCTAAACAGAGGGATAATAACTTCCTGTTTTCTACTGGTGATGCCTCTCCCTATGCATCCCAGTCTCCCCCAGCCCTCCTTGCTGCTCTCTCACATTGCTTGCCACCTTTAGGTCATCTGATATGACTACCCCCAGGTCCCTTTCCATTTTTGTTGTTGTTAGTATCTCACCCCCCGTTGTGTACTCTTCCCATGGGTTTTTGTTTCCCAGGTGCATTACCTTGCACATCTTAGCACTGAATCTAAGCTGCCATACATTTGACCATTCCTCTAACCTTGCCAAGTCCCTTCTCATCCTTTCCACCCACCTTGTGCATCAACTCTGTTGCAGATCTTTGTGTCATCTGCAAAGAGACATACTTTTCCTTCCAGTCCCTCTGCAATGTCGCTTATAAAGACATTGAAGAAGACCGGTCCTAATACTGAACCCTGCGGTACCCCACTAGTAACCCTCTTTCAGAGTGGACTCCATTTACTATTACTCTCTGTGTCCTAGTCTCCAGCCAATTCTTTACCCAGGCGGTCATCTTGGGACCCACTCCCAGGCTGGCTAACTTGTATATTAATCTTTTGTGTGGGACTATGTCAAATACCTTGCTAAAATCTAGGTAGGCCATGTCCACAGCTCCTCCCTGATCTACTACTTTGGTCACCCAGCCAAATAAATCTGTCACATTCATCTGGCATGACCTTCCCACTGTGAATTCTTGCTGCCTTGGGTCCTGTGCCCCTCTGGCCTCTAGATACTTGACAATTCTTTCCTTCAGAAGTGATTCCATCATTTTCCCTATCACTGAGGTTAAACTAACAGGTTTGTAGTTTCCTGCTTCTGCCTTGCTCCCACTTTTGTGAAGGGGAATCACATCTGCCCTCCTCCAGCCCTTGGGTCCCACCCCATCCTCCCATGATTTGTTAAAGAGGGTAGTCAGTAGTGTCACTAGTTCTACCGTTAGTTCTTTTAGAATTCTGGGATGAATTCCATCAGGCCCCCTTGCTTTGTCCACCTTCATTTTTAAGAGTTCTTTAATAGCCCTTTCTTCTGTAAATGGGCTGGTATCAACTTCTGTATCCAGAGTGTTACTACTGTTTGTTTTAGGTACCTCCCCCTCTTCATTTGTAAATACTGAGCAAAAATATTTGTTTAGTATCTCTGCCTTTCACAGTCACCCTCTGCCCACCCTTCCTCTCCTTTATTAAGCCCCACTATCCCTCCCTTGGTCTTCCTTCACTCCCTGATGTTCCTATAAAAGGTTTTATCCCCCTTCTTAACTGAGTTGGCTATCTTTTCCTCGGTTTAGGCCTTTGCTGTTCTGACTGCCTTCCCAGCTTCCTTTTGCTTTAACTGATACAGTTCTCTGTCCTGCTCCTTCTGTGATTCCTTGTACTTCCTGAAAGCTTTCTTTTTCTCTTGAACCTTCACTGCCACTTCCTTTGAGAACCATAGTGGTTTCTTGCATCGTTTTGTTTTGTTTATTTGCTTCACACAAAGGCTTGTTACCTCTGTGATGGCAGTTTTTATTATTCCCCATTTTTCTTCCACCCCTCCTTCCTGCCCATTTGCTAGTGCATTCCTTAGGTACTCCCCATTTGTAGAGTCAGCCCCTCCTAGAGTCAGTACTTTTGCCTTTGTGGCAAGCTGACTCTATTGCTGTGTTTATTGTGAACCATACTGTTCAATGGTTGTTAGTTCCCAGATAGCTACCCACTTCTACATCTGTGATCCTCTCTCCATCTCCATTTGAGAGAACCAGGTCTAAGATTGCTCCCTCTCGAGTGGGCTCCAATACTAGTTGTCTAAGGCATGCCCCCTGTAGGGCATCTAGAATAACCACACTCTTCAAAGTGGCTGCTGCAACTGCACTCCAGTTAACATCTGGCATATTCAGATCACCCATCAGCAATATCTCCCCTTTTTCTGCCATTCTAAGTATACTTCCTATCATTTCCTTGTCCATTTCCTCCCCCTGAGAAGGGGGTCTGTATACAACCCCTGTGCAGATTGTGGTGCCACTGCCTGTCTCCAAATTGACCCACAGTGCTTCTTATCCTCCCTGTTTACCCTTTTGTTCTGTTGCTTTGATTCCTTCCCTTATGTAAAGAGCTACTCCTCCTCCTCTTTTATGCTCCCTGTCCCTCCTGTAGATAGTGTATCCTGGTATGTTTACGTCTCAGTCATGGTTTTGTGTGTACCATGTTTCTGTGACTGCCACGATATCCAGATGTTCCTCCTCCATCAAGGCCACTAATTCAGGAAGCTTGTTACCCAGACTATGGGCATTGGTACTCATTGCTCTCCATTTTTTGATGGCTTTACCTTCTGTTGCAGCATCCCCCACTGACCTTTCTACCTCTATCTTTTTTCTCATTTAGTACCCTGTTTTGTAGGGAGATGCTGGGATTTTCCTGCTGCTTATCAGTGCCTCCGCCCTTGACTAGTTTAAAAGCTTGCCAATGAAGCATTTAAACCGATTGCTCAAAAGACTTGTTCCCTTCCTGGACAGATGCAGACCATCCTGCCAGTATAGGCTGGTGTCTCTCCAGGTGGAACCCCAGTCTCCAATGAAGCCAAACCCCTGTGCTCCACACCATTTTTTCAACCATTCATTAAACTGCATGGTGCAAAGTACCCTCGCCTCCCCCATGGCATTGACAGGCAGCACCTCTGAGGATACTGTGTGTGCTACTTGTCTTAGGCCCCTCCAAAACTCTACAAAGTCCTCCTGCACTGCTCTAATCTCATGATGAGCCAAGTTATTTGTCCCTAGGTGGACAATTACATCCAGCTCAGAATCCCTTGCAGCTGTTGTCGTGATCCTGAGGATGCGCTTCCTGTCCCTCCAAGCCATGGCACCAGGCAGGCACCTTACTTCAGTTTTCTCTGCTCACCCCAGTTCTATCCCCCTAATAGAGTCCCCCACCAGGAGCTGCTTCCTTTCCCTGTGGTGTCCTCTGCCTCCTTCCTGTGGACCTCCCTTGTGACAGTTGTCCTCAGCCTCCTTAGTCTCCTCTGTGGGTGCATCCATAGGGGAGCGATGCTCCCCCAGAATGATGTATGGATTGTGGAGTGGAACAACTGACTGGGTGTGCCTCTGTTCCTCCATCCTCACCCTCCCTGAGCCCACTATGGTCCAACTGCTGTGCTTTATTCACAACCTCTGAGGTAGTGGTGGTGGCTCTGGTGCTCCCTGGATGGAGGAGGTTCCCTTCCTACTGTCCCATCTGGCCTGGGGGAAGGTTCCTTTACTACTATCCAGTGTGGCCTGAAGACGGGCAACTTCCTCCCTCAGGGCAGAGAGTTGTCTGCAAATAGGGCAGCATCTCAGCCTCCAGAAAGACTCCCAGGAGACTGCTGCCCCACAGCCATTACATTGCACTACTCCCCACATGTTTATCTACTTTTTTGTTTTTGTTTGTGTGTGTGTGTGTGAGATTGGTTTGTTATATAGAAATATATATATTATACAATGTGTATGCTTATATTGTCAGTGCAGTGTGCTAGAGAGGATATGACAGTGATATGCACCTTGCACTCTTGAGAATAATGTCAGAACCTGAGGTATAAAGGAGCTATTTCCGGGTGGGTGGGGTTGGGCCTAAACTGTGCCCTCATGAAACAATCAGCTAAAAGCTCTGACCCACTGCTCAAGCATGAGTGCCTTCCTGTCAGCAAGATGCACTACACAACAATTTGACAGAGAAAATACCCTGCTAATCAAACAGAGAAAGATCCAAACATCCAAGTCAGACACAGGTAAACCTCCCCAGCTCCAAAACAGCCTGGTGGTTTGTGCTCTGAAAGCAGTCAGCCCCAAAATAAGTCAGCTGTGCTTTAAACTCTTCCTGCACTGAAAATCTTAAGAATTGGAACAAAAGTAAAGCTAGATCCACCTTCCTCTGTTGCTTAAAAGACTGACTTTCCTGATAATTCTAAGTTCCTTATTTCACCTTTCAGTTAGAAGTAGCCTCCACCTGCAGAATATTTGCTACAAACCAAAGACAATTGTAAGGTTCACCTCCCTCTGTTGTGAGCACAACTCACTTTCTTGCAAATCCTATGTGCAGTATTGCAGCTTCCAGCCAGAGGTAGCTTCACCTGAAGAATATTAGCTGTTTTGATGAGTTTGCCATAAAACACTTGTTGTTCTCAGGTCTGTAAGACTCTTCCAAAGCTATTGGCTGATAAGTAGCTATGATGTAAGTACTTCCTTACACAGTCTGGCCTGGCCTTTTAAGGCACACACAGATAAACACAAAAAACAGTTTCCACCCCCTGGGACACTTGTCTGAGTCAAATACACAGCCTGTACTTGCACTTACTTCAGGACTTATGACAAATTCTTAGCCCAGGGTTTAAACTCTTCCTGCACTGAAAATCTTAAGAACTGGAACAAAAGTAAAGCTAGATCCACCTCCCTCTGTTGCTTGAAAGACTGTCTTTCCTGATAATTCTAAGTTTCTTATTTCACCTTTCAGTTAGAAGTAGCCTCCACCTGCAGAATATCTGCACAAACCAAAGACAATTGTAAGGTTCACCTCCCTCTGTTGTGAGCACAACTCACTTTCTTGCAAATCCTATGTTCAGTATTGCAGCTTCCAGCCAGAAGTAGCTTCACCTGAAGAATATTAGCTGTGCGTCACAGTGCTGCACCGAGCGGTACAGTGCTGCACTGAGCAGTACACCACAGTAATGAGCAGCTTATCTGAAGCAGCAACTGTAACAAAGAAAACAAATAAGGTAGTGGGAAATATTTTAAGAAATATCAGGAGTAGAAACTAAAATGTACTTGTTCCATTTTACACATCCCTGGTAAGGCCGATTCTAGAGTACAGTACCTCCTTCAGTATTCCTCAGAGTGTTGGAACAGCCAAAAGTATAGAAAGAGTGCAAAGGGGACTAACTAAAAGAATTAGTAAAGTCCACAGTATTGATTATGGAAATAGACTACAAGAATTTGGGATATACTCAGTGGAATATTGGAAAACAAGGGGGATCTGTGTTTTGTATATAATGCTTTACGAAATAGAATATTGTGGGAATTGGCTGGCTTATGTGAGAAGAAACAGCCAACTAGAGCTAATAAATACAAGCTCCCGGGGGAAATGTATAGGACCATTAAAAAAGGAAGGTGGTACAGTTAGAGGGTGGTTGAGGTATGGAATTCCTTGCCTAGGGATGTTGTTGGAGCAGGTAGCCTATCAATTTTTAGAATATTGTTGGATAAACACAGAGGGCAAAAGAAATTGGATTTTGTCCACTGAAAAGTGGCAAATCCACAAATACAGTAGCTCTTGAGGTTACAGGTCTTGAAACCCTAACTATGAACTTATCTTTCTGGTGGGGCATGCTCAGTCACTCCTCTAC
This sequence comes from Neoceratodus forsteri, assembly GCA_016271365.2. Classification (NCBI taxonomy): domain Eukaryota; kingdom Metazoa; phylum Chordata; order Ceratodontiformes; family Ceratodontidae; genus Neoceratodus; species Neoceratodus forsteri. The sequence goes on from JADMNL010000026.1 coordinate 267,778,991, forward strand.
CACCCACCAGAACCCCTCCCCAATAGAAGAATTGAGTGTTGGCTCCCCCCTCTCCCACTAAGCCCATATGGGAGGAGGCAAGGACATTGGAGAGTCAAGTCGGGGTTGGGGCCAGCATTGGGCATGTGAGAGTGACCCTGATGCATCCTCTGTTGCCTCTCTGCCAACCGTGGTTTTTCCTCCTGGTGTGCTTCCCCCTGAGAAACCAGATGCGCAGTAATATCTGCACAGAGGATGCACCTCTGTTGATGTTCACCAGCACCTGCCCCCTCAAAGCAGCATGCTCCTTGTGGCACCCCCAGGTATTCACTGGGAGCTGCCGCAGAGCGATGCATCCCCACAGACCCACCCTAGTAGAGGAGAACAGTTCCCCAGATGCTCAGTGCTCTCCTCCCTCTGCCAACTCCCAGCAAACAGAGTTTGCTCCCAAACTCCAGTCACCAGCATGGCTTGAAGTGTGGTGTCCAGCGCCTCAATCCTCAGCACCACCTGGATGGCTATATTATTTGTTTTTAATAGTTATATATAATATTTTTTACATAAGTTTATTGTATGAGTAATAAGGCACCACAGCATTTATATATTTGTGTAGTAACATCACACCATGGGTGGTTGAAGCACAAGGGCATAAGCTTTGTGCATTCAATACCTGGGAAATGACATTATTACACAATAACACACATCCTTTGAGTGCCTTATTGTTATTACACAATGGCTCATTTATGTTAAAAAAACATATTTTCTTTTTATTGTTAAATTGTTTCTTACTTAATTTTCTGATATGTAGGTGTATGTATTCAAAATAAGTCTACAGTGTCTGTTTTTGCCACTAGGTGGTGCTGTCACTGTATGCTGCTATCTTTCTTCCTGACCACAGCTCTGTTCCTGTCCATCTGTTGCAATGTCTGTCACTGCACAGTCTCTTAACCAGCCATCTGTGTGATGGTGGGTATTTTTCTTTACTGCAAATATTCCTCCATTTGCCTCCTTGGCATCACTGTTCTCCATTTTCTTCCTTAGCCACCAACCTGCTGCATTGTTTGTGAGCAAGAGAGGTAATGGAAAGAAACAGCCATGTGTTGCTGTTTTCAAGTTTCACTCTGGCTCACTGGAATGTTGGGTCAGAGTTACTTTTTTTCAAAATTATAATCAAAGTTAATAAAAAAAATCTTCACCTGTAACGAGCAACCACAATCAGTAGCGGAAATGGACAGCCATACGGTGTCTGTTTCAAGAACTGTCCAGAAACAGTTTGTTTGGCCTGCTCAAGCAAATAATTTCTTATACACAAAGAAGTGTTTCTTATTGTTTTTTTTTATTGTATCAAAGCCCCAATGTTTTGCTTACCAATTAGGCTTCTTATGGGGAACTCTGTATTTAATTAGAAAAACTATAATTCAGAAATAATTTTTACAAAGATATGTTTTGGCTCAAATGGCCATTTTTCAACTTTAAGCTAAAAATGTTATCTACAGTCTTTTATACATTTAACTTTAGTTTCCACAAATATTCCTTAATTCTGCTATCACTTAATTCTCACAGTATTATCACCAGTATACTGGCCACTATTATTTTTACTTTGCATAATTAAAAATACTACATGCCTTGTAACTTAAAACGATATGGGTCCTTGGCTGCTGTATTTTCTTTCATTTGTTTTTTCCAAATGCACTGTAGTAAAGTAATGATATGTACTTTAGACATTATTCTATATATTTGACTCATATACAGTGTCTTAGTTGTTTTATTAAAAGTTTACATAGTGACACCTGTTATAGAATGCTTTTACTGTTTGCACATCTCTTTTCTTGTATGCTCCTTCTTGTGTTTAACACTGTAATACATTAAATAAATATTATAAAGAATCATAGTTGTATCTCTAAACATTCTACAATAATCAATCTAATTTTTAATATCATTTAAATGTTTGTGCATACCTTTACATTTTAGCAGAAGTTCTATCTCTGTATCTGCTGTTCTTTGTAGCCAAGGAATTATGTTGTCTGATCTGTAGCAGTTTATATTTCAGTGTTTTATGTCTCTTCCATCAGGTTAGTTATTTTAACATATTTTACTGATAAATGTTCCTGCAAAGCATCTATAGACATAAAACTAATAGTACTTCAAGCTTCTTTATACTTTTATAAAATGGAAATGTCATTTAACTCAGGAATTCATCTGGTCACAGTAGTGTTTTTCACACATTTGGAAAAATACATAGGCTGCAACAGTTGGCAGCAGCTGTATTTTATCTGGGGCCATCCTCCCCTGTACCAAGGAAGGAGGGAGGGGGAAAAGAGAGAGAGGTGTTTCTGTGCTAACTAATCAGCTGCCCGATGCATTCTCTGAGAGCCCCAGTCCAGCCGCCATGCCTAATGACCCTTGTTAGTCAAGCGGGGCCTTTCATTAATCTGTTAGTGGACATTCTTGATGTTAAAAATGAATGAAAAATCTAGCCCCATTCATTTCAATGGTGCACACCACTGCACTCTCCCTGGCCACACATCATTATGTGCTTGAGCACAGGGGTGTGGCAGCTGGAATGGGGCACTCAGAATGCTTTGGACAGCCAATGCTAAAATTAATTTTATTAGGAAAATATCTGCAATATGGGCTGCACACATTTTGTCTAACCTGGCTAGAATGACTACCATGGAGGGCAGCCACCACACCATGTGAGTAGCTCCCTATATTGGAAACATCCTTTAAAGCACTATTAGTTTTATGCCTATAGATGCTTTGCAGGAACGTTTATCAGTTAAATATGTTGAAATAACTAACTTGATCAAAGAAACATAAAACACTGTCATGTTAATGTTTATAGATCCTGTAACATAAAGTTTTGGCTACAAAGAACAGCACAGATAAAGGGATAGAGCTTCTGCTGAAATTTAAAGGTAAGCACACACACACTCTCTCTCTCTCTCACACACACACACACACACACACACACACACACTCTCTGAAATAATCTTATCAAAAATTAGATTGATTATTGTAGAATGTTTAGAGGCACAACTACGATTCTTTATGAGATTTATTTAATACATTACAGTGTTAAAAAAACACAAGAATGGGCATACAAGAAAAGAGATGTGCAAACAATAAAAGCATTCTGTTACAGGTGAGTCACTATGTAAACTTATTTTAATAAAAAAAATGAAGACACCGCATGTGAGTTAAATATATAGAATAATGTGTAAAGTGCATATCATTACTTTACTACAGTGCATTTGAAAAAAACAAATAAAAGAAAATACAATAGCCAAGGAGCCATATCGCTCTAAGTTACAAGGCAATTCAAAGGCACACCCCTGATGCCTGTCAGTCTGTACAGGGTGGGACAATATGGTTAGAAACCCTAATGCTCTGGGCATGTGTTGGTATTTGCACTACAAATTTTCAACATGGCCTTTTGGTGACCCCACCTCATGAAAGCATTTGGGACCTCTGCTCATGAACAGTGGCACTGTGATTTTGTTACTCTATCCTGAATGTTGATTTCCCACAGTGAGCACACCTTTCTGTGCCAGACGTGCAAAAACACAGTTTGAGCAGGATGTGAAAAATGACAGCTGTACCATTCAGAGGGAGGTGTGAAGAGATGGCAATGTTGAAAATCTGAAGTGAAAATATTAAAAGTTCTCGAACTTACAAGCGTTCATGGAAACTGTGCAATGCACACTCATAACACAGTCATTTTGTGGAACTCTTTAATCAAATTTTAAACATAGGCATTTTGGAACCAGTGCTCATGAACAGTGTCACCATGATCTTCTTAATCTGTCCCAAACATTGATTTCCCACAGCGACTGCACCATTGTGTGCCAGATGTGCAAAACCACATTTTGGGTAGGATGCAAAAAATGACAGCTGTACTGTACAGAAGGAGATGTGAAAAAATGCCCATGTTTAAAATATGGAGTGAAAATATTACAAATTCTTGAAGTTATGCGTGTGCATGGAAACTGCGCAATGCATGCTTGTAACATAGTCATTTTGTGGAATTTTGTCACCAAATTTTCAACATAGTTATTTTGGGACTACTGCTCATGAACCTTGTCGCTGTAATTTTCTTAATCTGTTCCAAAGATTGATTTCCCCCAGTGACCCCACCATTGTGTGCTGGATGTGCGAAAACACATTTTAGGTGGGATGTGAAAAATGACAGCTGTACTGTACATAAGGAGGTGTGAAAAAAATGCCCATGTTGAAAATCTGGAGTGAAAATATTACAAATTCTCAAAGTTATGAGTGTGCATAGAAACTGCTCAGTGCATGCTTGAAAAATTCATTTTTTCGAATTTTTTCACCAAATTTGCAAACTAGGCTTTTTAGAAGCCCATCTCATGAACAGTGACTCTGTTATGTTGGTAGTCAGTCCCGAAATGTGATTCCACACAGTGACCACAAAATCACCTTTCAGGACCAAATAACAACATGACAGTGACTGAATTCATGAGGTGGGGTCCCAAGAACCCCATGTTGAAAAGTTGGTGCCAAAATTTGCACAACTAGCCAAGATAGTCACTTAAGTTGAAAAAACCCTATTTATGCCATTATACAGTTTACCAGCATTTTTTTCAGTTCATGGTTGGCTTTTAAGAGTGCAGACATGTTCCCACTCCACTGAAGATCTTTGCACCAGATTCTAGAGGTAAGTATGGGGTGTGGGGGGTGTGGGAGGTGGGGTGTGCAGAGGATGGGTGCGGGTTGGGGGAGGGGGCACCGGAGACAAGGTTGGACGGTTTTCTGTTTTCACAGGGGAAAAAAAAACGACATTGCAGGATGGTTTTTGGGGTTACAGGCACAATTTGCACACTGGGGTGGGCTCCTAGTGTGATACCTGGGTGTTTGTTGGGGTGGAACTGAAGCCAACAGGGACTGGACAGCCCATTGGCACAGAAAATGTGTCAGTGTTTGGGGGGTGCATGAGCCGAGGGGGATTGGGCACCCCCTCTTGGCATACTACTGCTACACGGAGGAACATTATGCTGACAGAGATTGGGGTCGCCTGTCAGCAAATGAACCGGGGATGGGGCATGCCAATGGGGGATTGGGAGCCCCCAATGTTGACTTTCATGAGGACTGTGAGAGGTGGACAGCGACAGCCGCCACCATGTTTATTGAAATGTTACACCAAATAAGGCACCACCCTGCAATGACAGGTTGCTCCCTCATTGTAGTGGCCATATTGTTTCAAGTTGGTGGCACACTTGCAAAACTAGTGTCACCAGAAGCATGTGCATGCATTGGTGACACACAGCCAAGCCCAAAAAAACAGTTGTAGCATTGGCCACAACAGTGCCACACCTCCACAACCTACTTCTCTCCTAAGCTGCTGCAACATGTTTCTTGTGCATGTGTGCAAGCAAACATAAAAATGGATATTTGAGTCAAAAATATCTTCGTAAAAAATGATTTCTTGAATACATTTTTTTTCTAATTAAATACAGAGTTATCCAGAAGAAGCCTAATGGGTAGGCAAAACATTGGGACTTTGATACAATAAAAAAGAACAATAAGAAACACCTCTTTGTGTATGTGCAATTCTTTGCTTGAGCAGGCAGAACAAACTCTTTCTGGACTGCAGTATACCAAAAACTGGGTCAGCTCCACTATTAAGCAGAATATACAAAAACTATAAAAGATCTGATTGGTGATTACCCTCAGAACTACTAGCATGTTTGAGGAAATGCTCACCTCTTCACTAGTCTACATAAGCCATGTCCAGTGAAACATAAATGTACAGTGTACAGGTACTGTAACCAATATATTACAGCACTGTTGTCTTATTGTCCAGCTACACACACAAGCTGGTAGCTCTACTTTATGGATGTGTTCAAACAGACAGTGCAGTGCAAAAAAACATGCTCTGTATAGTGCTGTCAATGCCACACATTTTTGTATCTGTACCAACCTCTTGTCTAGGTATGTTTATGTGACTGACAACATTCTGCAATCACATTGATGTATAGGATGCTGACCTAGTGGTGCTGATGGTTGAGACACTGGACACCACACCTTGAGCCACGATGGTGACCCGGGTTCGGGAATGAGCATGGGTGTCAGGGGCTGGCGGGGATGGGAGAGGACTGAGCATCCTAGGGACTGCTCTCCTTTAATGGGGAGGGGGGTCAGCTCAAGCTGCTGCACTGGTGGCCTCTGGTGGTGACTGGGAATCACAGCCATCAGTGGTTGCAACAAGAAGGTGGGAGCTGTGGCAGATGTCCTTTGGGTGTGCATGGGTGCATGCACCTGCTGAGCTGGATGTCATTGCACATCTGAGCTCTGAGGGGGGAAAATTCCACCAGAAAAACCTCTCAGCTCTGGTAGAAAAAGGTGGGGCCAGGGACCAACGCCCATGTCAAACGTCACATCTGACTGCTGCCTCCAGTGTTCCCACCACTCCCTGGTGCCTGAGCAGATTCCAGACAGGTCATCTGGGGGGAAGGATGGTCCTGCCCTGGGGGGCTTCATTCCAGGGGACCAGGTACTGGGTGTATGGCAGTGGAGCATGGGGAACTGGATGGTAGGAATGAACTGACAGCTGGATGGGATGGTGGTGTGTCAAGAGTCCACACTAGAGAGAGTCTGGAGCCAGGGTTAGAAAGAAAGTCTTCAAAAAACAAACAAACAAACAAAAAAAAAGAATGATGTATAGGTCTGCTGTTCCTGGTATCAGTAGCTATTGTACCACCATATGATGCTGCCACAGGTATTTGTTTTAATGGTGAGCTTATAATTAGCATGGGTGCACTGCCAAGGGGGCCAGCATCTGCTGCAGGGTCTCTGACCATCCATGCTATGGATTGGAATGGTGCTAGGGACTGTTAGACCAGATCTGGCTGGTCTAGCCTCTAGTTCTATCTCTGAACTTTGAGGGGGCTTGGAAAATACCACAAAAGTGGTGTAGCAGCCATGGTGTGGCACAATTCCCTTTTCTGCCATGGTGCAGGCTGCAGTTCAGCACAAGCCTGGAGCATTGCAGTTAGGCACAGGGGGAACCGCTAGTGCTGCAAGCACAATTTCAAAACTGGGACTGATACAAGGTGCAGCACAGTGTGCCCCTTGTGTCATGTCTTTTTGATGCAAGCACCTTGATTGATTTTTATTTTAAACTTGTCGCTTGTGAAAACGGGTAAATTGCCCATCTTGCTTACAAATATAACAAATAAAAATGAAATAGGAGGCAGAGGGTGATGATAAAAGGAATAAGCTCAAGCTGGACTGAAGTGACTAGTGGAGTTCTCCAAGGGTCAGTGTTGGACCACTAGCTGTTTAACTTGTATATTTCTTCCATAAGGTGTAATAATGGAGTATGGGTGTCAAAATTCACTGACAATTGGTAATAGGGTTGACAGCCTCAGAGGCATAAATGACATGCAACAAGCACTAAATGGTTTAAGTAGATGGGCAGAAGAACACATATTGCAATACATCTTTGAAAAGTGTACCATCATGCATTTGAGGAAGAGAAACACTGATGCTACATATATCCTATCGGGTATACCGCTTAAGGTAGTAGACAATTCAAAGGATCTAGGTATTATTGTTTCTAAAGATTTAAACTTTAAAGATCATTGCAACCTTATCATTCAAAATGCAAACAAGTAATTAACTAGTATTGTGAGTCACATCAAAAGTAGAGCAAGGGAGGTGATTGTACCAAAGTAGACTTTGCTGGTTAGGTCTCCCCTGGAGTATTGTGCCCAGTTCTGGCACCAGGAACAAAATCAGGGATCAGAAACCTTGAAAGGATACAAAGGAGGGCCACTAAATGGTTAAAGATCCCAAGGACCTGGAATACAATGAAAGGTTAAATAGCTTGGGATTGTTCCCCCTAGAATACCAGAGGTTGAGTGGGTGTTTGTGTCTGTTTTTCAGAGCCATGATGGATGATGATTTGTGGGACTGTGTACAGTAGGTCTCAAAATAAATAGCCAGCCCTACAGCACAAGATCTCACCTCCTCCAGTTAAAAGGTGAGATATGCAACACTAGAAAGAGGTCTAGTTGGTATAATCAAAGGGTAATAACATTTTGGAAGTCATTGTCAATAGGTATGGTGGGTAGTAGAAACATGGTAGAATTCAAGTGCAAACTTCATGACTACTGCATTCATAATAACATCATGGGCTATAGATAACTCTCAAGGTGAGCTATATGGACTGATATCTAATCTGCTCTGCAACAACCTGTGACACCTTGTGTCTGTCCTAATCATTTGAAAATGGAGCCCAGGGAATAATAAAGAGGAATGCAGAAAAAGAAGGTGTAAACAAAAGCATAGCTATCCATGTGGGAGTGGGGTATAAAAGGGAGACTGAGATGTAAGCATAGCCATCTAGGAAGGTGGTATGAAAAGGAGGCTATAAACATATGTATAATCATCCATGCAGGAGGGGTATAAAAATAGGATTTAAACAAAAGCATAGACATTCAGGTGTTGGGGGGGTTGGGAGAGTGAGAAACATGATTTATGACACGGGAGGGCATGACATTGCAAAAATGGGGTAGGGAACACGTGGGACTAGCTCTTCTATATGCAGCCCATACCACCATCATGGACATGGGGCTGGCACAAGCAATGAGTCCTGGTGGGCAGCAGGGGGACACCATCCAAATAATGGGGGACAGGTAAAAGGATAGTGTTAGCAGCCCACAGCCATGGACCCGCAAGGTACTGACCCAGCTGAGAAGCAGACCATGGCCAGTAGTGCATGGCATCTGGCCCAATGGGGGAATGTGAGGGGTGTTCTGAGGGTTCTGGATGTATGTGTGCCTGCACTCTGGGGAGTGGCCAGATGCTGAGGTGCCAGCCACAGAGTGACACTCCCCTCACTGGAACAGCCAACAGCATGGGTGGCAGCTGTTTTCTTAAAGACTATGGCTGGGTCCTCCAGCAGCCATCATGCCAAATCTGGTCACCATGGACTGCTGCATTTGGAAGAAGTAGCCTCCAAGGCCACCATGTGCTCTGCGTATCAAACCTTTGTACATTGCTCATGGGCCTGCAGCATTGCCCACATGCAGCCAACTAAGCCTGCAGGCTCTCCTGAGCCCCCACAGTGGCCTACATCAGCTGCCTGTTTGCTGCCACCTGCTGCCAGAGTGAACTTATTCTTTGGGACAAGGTCAGGCTGCACCCTGGCCCATTGTGTGGGTTGAGGTGGCACCACAGACAGTACTCTGCCTGAAGAAGTGTGCTGGGGTGGCACAGTAGTGGCTGGGTTGATTGGCCTGAGGTGGCACACCAGTGACTGGGCCAGAGGCATGGACTTGGTTCAGCACATGAGTGGTTGGCCAAGGGTCATGGCCTGAGGTGGCACAGTGGTTGCAGGTCTGGGAGCAGTGGTCTGGGAGATGTAATTAGGGTAATAAATCACCCTCTCGCAGATTCTTGGTGGAACTGTGCAAGAGTGAAGAAACAACAAACGAGTGGTGTCCAGAGTCTGACAATGATTTATTTCGGGTATATAAAGCAGGCTTACAACCAAAATCAGAGACAAAACACTGAGGAGAACACCCAGATCTTCTTACCTATAGGTAGCATCAGACTCTTCTCAGAGAATAGTAAGCAGAACAGTCACTCTTATACCGCTGGAAATTGCTATGGAAACTAGTAAAAAATATATAATAAACTTGCATAATTGGCTAATAGAAAAAATGGTGTAATTTGTACTAGCCTGGGAACGTGTACCAAACTAACATAAACATGAGATCAGACGAGACAAAGAACTTTATATATTGCAAGGTCATAATGACCATCATATGTAATAGCTATTCTGCACTAAACCTAAAGATGGCAGCATTGAACAACTATTGATTGTAATTATACAATATCCAAAAGGCAGAGTCTCCTCAGTACATTAGAAATACAGCAAATGGCATAATGATTCTCAGTAAAACACAGTAACTGTAGAAGTATTAGTAATAAAAGCATGGTAATTGTATATAAGGCATTGCAATACACATATATATATATATATATATATACACACACACACACACATATATATATATATAGGCCCGGACATTCAGACTGTGCCTGGCAGTGGCGCAAGCATGGGTGCAGTGCAACTGGGATGCGCCGGGGCCAGGACCGGGTGATATTCAACTGTGATGCACCATTGAATATGACACGGACAGTGCACGGTGCAGTGGCACTGCACCGGCCAAGCCACAGATAGGAAGCATGGGGATGCACCAGCACAAATGCAGTTGCGCTGGGTGCATCACCCACGATATTCAGCAGAGGGCATGCAAATCAGGCCATGATATATGCAAGACGCAAATGAGTCCATTTGCATGTCATTATGGCCCCATTGGCATGCCTTGACAGGGCAGCCCAGTGAATTGCACTTGGTGCCCTGCACAGCATGACATGTGCACAACTTCATTCACATCTTTGGGACTGTCTAGTACAGTATGCCCTGCAAGCCCATTGGTCCACACTGTGGACCAATGGGCTTACAGCACATACTGTACCTGTCATTTGGCTGGTGGCAGGGTGGCATGCGGGCAGGATGCAGCAGCCTGCCAATGATGGGGGAGCAGGGTGGACAAGGAGTCCTGTGTGGGTGGAAGGGGTGGGGGGTACCACTGGATCAACAGGGAATTATGTTACGGTGAATTACCATAATCGGGGTGAGGGGCCGGGGTTTACCACTAGACTACCAGGGAATTATTGTACAGTGCTATACTCGATCGGGGAAACGGTAGGGGGGGTACCACTAGACTACCAGAGAGATGAGGGTGCTTGTAGACAGTGTTCTGGGTGGGCAGGTGGCTACCCATGGCTGGTGACTGCTGTGTTTCACCCTGCAATACAGCAGCTCTCCTGTGGGTGGCCAGGAGTTGTTCCCACTCTTCATGGGCTCAACTCTGAGCCCCCCCATGTGGTGCAAAGCAGGGTTGCACCAGCATATGTGCCGCACATTCCGGGCTGACTATTGGGATGTGCCACATATGCATCAGCACGCCCCCTGCATCTGCACTGCATACATTTACATTGCGCCCCAGTGTATCAGGATTTGTGCTGTGCCAGGCAGCCTTTTCAGTATCCCACTGGGGCACAATGCAGGGTTGAGCCAATGCAACTCTGTTGCGCCATGCATAACCCCTTTGAATATTCGGGGTCACTAAGTATTGTGATTATATAGCAAAAATACAGTAATATGCATTATAATTTGTAACAGTAATGCCAAAAGAATAGTAGAACTCAGATCCTGACACTCATGCTTGTACGATTTGTGCCTGTGCCCTAAATATTACTTTCTGCGAGATAGAGAGCCCAATCAGGGGTGCTGGTCCATGGATAACAGAGATCACTGCAGTGGCTGGTCCAGTGAGAAGGCTGACTGGATCACGTTGGCAGGGGATGCCAACAGGGACAGTGACCATTGTCAGAAGTACCCTTGTTGCCATCCTGACCCTCGGTGGGGTCTGAACTGGCCCCGGAGTCATCCTGCTACCTCCAGTCCTCCACAAATGTCTCCTTGTCACTGTCTATTGTGCCTTCCTGTGCCACAGCAGTAGTTAGCTACAGGAACAGAATCCTTCTTGATAGCCGGATGCAAAATCACCCACTGTGTCCAACACAAAGGACTGGGCTAATGAGAAAAGAGAGGAACATAGCTGAATAATGCACATATCAGTGGATGGGCAATACCAGCACTCAGGCCCAGTGTACTACGTATAGACACACACACACTTGCACACACACACATGCCCCTCATGTATTGCAGTGTCCAAATACCCCTAGTGTTACACACAATCACACACACCTTCCATCACCAGTGATCACACAGTATACAACATCCCTGTGCCAAAGTATGGGATTTCCCTGCAAATGTCCACACCACCATAGGAAACCTGGATATCACCAGGTGGCCTACCCACCATTGTGTAACCCATACAATAGGCACACCATTACAGAATGTGCATGCTGCAGTGAGGGTTCACATATATGGTGTACAGTGGCAATGTAAGATACTTGCAAACAGCTATGGTAGGAAGTGTCCAGATAAAACTGATTTGTGCAGTACTTCCTCTGTTCATGCTCCATGCCCATCACCATGGCATGTGCCTCCCTCTAACAAGATGCAACTCCAACACCACTGTAGGGGAGAGGGAGCTGGAGATCAAGTAGGGTCTGCTGTGACAGTATAGGCAGGGGCAAATGGGAAGACCAGGTGGGCCAGCCTGTCCTTATCTGCCAAGAATTTCTCTGTTTCTATGTTTCTACTAGTGCATGTGCACAACCAGCCTCAATGGGCTTGGGCTTCAGCAGTCACTCATATGGCTGAGTCGGTCCCACTTGGCTTTTATAGCCACCTCTGGGATCACTGTTACTGTGATGAGCTGAAGCATGCCTGACATAAGTACTAGTGAAAGAGCTATGGGCTCAGCTGTTTGGGGCCTACCACCTGTGGCCAGGAGGTCAGACTGTGCCCTGGCCATGATGTCATTTGTGCAACACTTAAGGTCACCTACCTTTATCTTTACCTTCTTCAGCACCTGGCCCCATCTTCCTATGGCATTCACAGACTTCATAATATCCTGCCAGGCTCTTGCAGTGTCATCCCATGTCCCTCAGCAATGGCCTACCAGTTCCTCCCTGGACATGTATGGATGGGCAAGGGCCATTAACTCTTCCTTTCAAAAACTTCCTTTTCAGTACCTTGTCATCCTCAGTCATGATATCTGCTAGGAAGGGGAGGACACACAGCACATAGCATTGTATACACACAGCAGAGCACAGTGTACAGAGCACAGGTACATTGGCATGCATGCCCCAGTGCCCTCTGGCTAGGACATGTACATATCCCTGCAGGACAGGGCCAACCACAGCGAGCTGACTGTCTGTCACAGATTTGAAGGCAAGTGAAGACACAGCTTGAGGCAATTCTGCATACAGCATAAACCCACTTCTATGAACACTCCTACCTCTGTTCCAGGTCATTTCAAACTACACTTATCTCTAGCCATCTGTAGTATTTTAGTGTAAGCTGTGTAATGCTGTTTGTTCTTTTTATATCCTCCATGCACACCGAAACACAGTAATGACATGCAAATGTAGATTTAGACCACTGGCTGGTTAACTAGATCATTTGTATGCAACATTTGAATATTGTATTTCTGTGCTTAGTGCTATATTTGAAAGCGCAGCACTAGCACTATAGCCAGTGTGGCATTGGCCATTACATTGTGTGATGACTGCCGATGTTAACCTATGAAAAAAATCTCCCAAGGGCGGGGCATAAACTGAAACCAAATGACCTGATTGACCCTGGAGACCACTGACACCAACACCAACTACTCTGTTTTATTGACCTGCAACTTCAACAATTGAAAAGGTGACCCCTTCTTAATCAAAAGGGCCACAACAGCTTTTTTCCCTGAGGGAAGGGAATCTGCAAAAACCATCTCCACCCAAGACCATTGTGGCTTACTTTGTTCCAACTCTGATAACCTGGTGTCCTGCAGAAAACCCACATCACAACCCCTTGAGATTGACTTAAGCCATCGAGGCACTGACAAGAATACACTACAAAACAGGATTGTCTTCCCTTTTGGATTGGTTTCTTGTTACAGATACTAATAAGATTGTTAAATCTAGAGGTTTTGCCTGATAGTGTTAGTGACCATAGCCCTTTACATTGCTGCTGGTCAGCAAAATAGAAAACAATTCCCCCAGTGATAACATTTTCCCATAATTTAAAACAAATTAGATATAGAAAAATTTAGAAATGCTCTGATCTCCACAAATTGATCAGCTGTAGAGCAGGGAACAGATGTTAACACTACAATGTCCAATTTTTATTTAATTTTCAATAATGTATGTAATAGGTGTATCGCCTATAAAAGATTATGAATGGGGGGGTCACACATCAGTGGGTCACTCCTGAACATTTGGAGAAATTGAGGGAGCATGGTAGGAGATGGAACTTATACAGAAAAATGCCCAGCCAGGAAAGGTTATTGGCCTATAAAATATCAAGAAATAATTGTAAATCATTAATAAGGAGACTGAAGAGAGATTATTTCATTAAAAGGCAAAGGGAATTTGAGGGCAAAAATGTACCTGACATGGAGATTAATAAACAATTTAATAGGCAAAAAATGCAATGTCTTACTACACTGCCTGGACTGGTGACTGATTCAAATTTGATAGCCCAAGAATTTAATATTTATTTTTTCAGACTTAATTAAATATGTTCCTGCAGGTAATGTAGATTTACTAGCCCCTACTTTAAACAAAATGAGTTTATCTTTTCCAAAGTTTTATTTTAAATTGCCTCAACCAGCCGAGGTTTTGAGTTATTTGCTGAAAATGGATCCCCACCTCTTTCTTGGCTGTGATGAGATTGACTATAGGCTCGTGAGGATCACTGCAGATATTCTGTGTTATCCTATTTCCTCTATATTTAATTTATCACTCTGTCTTTCTACTTTTCCTACTATTTGGAAGGAATCAGTCATAGTTCCAACAATTAAATTTGGGGACACATCCAATATCCAAAACTATCATCCTATATCTCTTTTGGCTCCATTATCAGAAGTATTGGAAAGAATAATTTTTGAGCAATCGTTTGAACATCTCTCTAAATATGACATCCTCATTCCTGAACAACATGGGTTTAGACTAGGTCATAGTACCATGACAGCCTTGGTAGGGTGCACGGGCGCTGTACAGATAGCTCTTGATAAGGGCTGTCTCACGGGTGCAGCGTTCATGGACCTCACCAAAGCTTTTGATCTAGTCGACCATGGTTTTCTTTTGGGATCATTAGGCGAACTAGGATTTTCAGAGCATGTTGTTGGCTGGATGAGGAGCTATCTGAGTTTTCATACTCAGAAGACAAGAATTCATAGTAATTATTCACTCTCTGCCCATGTTTCACTAGGTGTGCCTCAGGGGTCAGTTCTGGGTCCTCTTCTTTTTAATCTATTTTTGAATTCTCTTCCTTTGGTTTGCATTCACTCACAGATTCTATTAAATGCTGCTGATGATGCAGTGTTCATCATGAGTGTAATTGATCTCAAAACAGTACAGGCCAGTTTGTCATATGACTTTTTGGCTGTTCATGATTGGTTTATTAAGAAGTGGCTTGTATTAAATGATAAAAAACCAAGTCTATGTTTTTTCATAAAACTAAGTGTAGAGTAAAGCAGAACACTAGTCTTTCTTTGGTGACAGCTTCAGGGGTGGAAATAGAGCAAGTACAACAATTCAAATACCTCATTCTTATTGTTGATGAGGGTTTCACCTTTGAACCTCTTATGTCTAATATAATTAAAGTTTTGCATCAAAGACTGAGAGCACTTTACCATCTTAATTTGCTTCTGGTTCCTTCTACCAGGAAAATGTAGACTCAGAGTTTTTTAATTCCCATAATAGGTTATGGATTATTAATTTATTACTCAGCCGGAGTAGGATTATTATCTAGAGTTAGGGTACTTCTAAATTCAGTAGCTATATATTCCACCCAGTTGCCAAAAAAGACCCATCATTGTACCCTTTTTAGGGCTGCAGGAATTTTGCCCTTGGAGTGTTGATACAAGCAGCAAATTGGTATGTTGGCAAAAAAAGGTGTCCCTATATGAGGTCCCTCCCCTTCTAGCTTCCATTTTCACTAGACATTATAGTATAGCTGCTACTAGGTGGTGTACATTTTTTTTTCAGTTCTAAGAAGGCTGACCTCAACAAGTCAAAGATCCTTTTTATATGCATTACCTTCCTTTTTTAATTCTCTGTTATCCATTTTTTATTGTTTAAACAATTCCATTATGACCTTTAAGACAAAATTAAAATGTTACTTATATGAGGAAAGCAATTGTAAATGTTTATCCTGATGTGTAATCCTACATGCTTTGTAGACATTTATTAAAAATGTTTGTAAATGTCTATCCTCATGTTCAATTTAATTGTTCTGTTGATGTTAAGGTTGTTTGGAAATTGCTTGATTTTTGTTTGGGTTTGTCTCATGTAATTTATTGTCTATGTATACTGGTCAACCATATAAATGGGTATTTGGCCCATGGATTTTCCAGTTAAAACAAGTAAAACAAAGTTCCTGCAATATCCTGGCCCATTTCACCACACTATTAATGCCTTTAACATTAAGGGAACATATCTTGAAGTAACCCATATAACCACAGTGAAAAACAAGTGAAACAATGTCCCTCCAATGACACTGATCCACCCCTACTGGCAATATACCCAATAAATCCCCCCCAAGAACAAGAAAAACTCTGAAACCCACCCCCAGCCAACCAACAAAAACAAACAAAAAAAATAATAACCCAAAACCAGAATGTTGCATAGGGGCTAGTACCAAAAGGTACACAAGTAGGCCAAGGATGGCACATGCCTACAGGAACAGCCAGAGTTCCTAATAGAGAGCAAGAACCCCAAATCAGGAATCCACTCAATGAGAGTGAGGTAGTGCAAATTATAAGAGACCCTCATCTATCGCACCCCTCTCCTGAAATGGGGCTTCTGGACCCAATGCATTGCAGTCCCATCCCTTTGACTCTTACAATAGTATAACCCCTAGGTGGCACTATCCTATGGGCTACTACCTCTGTCTGCATGAGTAAGCACAGGTTAAGGGGTCTGAGCTCAGTGAATGGGCGCCTCCACCAGAAGGAATGGTTTTGGGGCAGCATAACTGCTGTTGGTATCACTACCCACCAACTCTCCTAGTGGCCTAAATGGTTCAGCAAAAGAACATTCATATTTACCATATGACAGTAATGATATGCTCACCCTACTTGCACTTACCACCAGGGCTGGATCTTCTGCAACTGCCCAGGAGATCCCCAGGAAAATAAGACCAGTGATGCAACAATACAATAGCGGTGCTGTATCCCTACCAATAAGGTACACACTAGCCAGGTTAAACATGAAAAACCACAATCTGATTTATTCAAGGGGATATGAACATGGGTGGGGCATAAATCTAGCAAGTGAGGCAGTATAGCACAGTGGTCTAAGGCTCTGAGCTGCAAATTTGGTGACACCCAGCAGGCCAGACCTGGGTTTGAATCCCACAGCTTCCACTTGCATACTGTGTGACCCTAAGCAAGTCACTTAACCTCCTTGTGCTCCCAGGACGCTCCTGTAAAAAAGCTTTCAGCTTAGTGTGCTATACCTGGTTAAACAAGTAGGAAAAAAAAAAAAAAAAGTAGATCTGATTTAATTCAGGCTGAATAGGCATGTGCAGTGAGTCCCTTTAACACAGTACTCACAACCCTGGGTACCCTTGTTGAACAGGCTAGCCTGAAGGGTTGCCCAGGGGTAGGCTGGTGTTGCAGCTGTTGTTAGGGCCCTTAGGAAAGAAAACAATTAGCATGCACTCAACCCAAATATTTGTAATCCGGAGCCGAATGGCTCAGACCATTACAATAAACCCGAACATCAAATGACACACAAATGATTATAGCTTCTGTTGCAGGGAGCCACCTTGTTTTCTACTCATGCTACTTAGACCAGCATGCAGAACAGGTGACATGAAGACCTCTTGGTGTTGTACTGGATTGCCAGGGGAAGCACAGCCTACATGACTCATTGTGGTGGTTATTACCTGTTCAGTGGTGTTGAGCAGGGGGCCGAATCCCCAAGCAGGTCTTTCACCAGAAATGTCTCTGAATTAGGAGCAGCGGCCTAGGCCGAGGTGGCAGGGCCCAGGCAGAGCAGACAACTTGGATAAAGTTTGTGATGAGTGCTGGATAGCCTTCAGCTGGCATAACAGACCTTGTCGTGGGGAACCAAATCATGATCCATGCAACTCATTCAGCACATCTATAGCAGATAAAGGATTTTGCCACAGTTCAGGTAAAGTCCATTTCCAGCTCGCAGCAGCTCTGCACAAACCTTTCGATCTGAGGCTCACTTCAGTACCAGGCAGGCCAATTGCTTCTGGAGCAAGTCTTCGGTCTGCTCTCAAGTAGCACTAATACACGTTTTCTCTTCAAACACAGGTCCCAGCCTGGTGATCGGGCAAGTCAAACTTTCACCTCAAGGCAACACTTCACACTAGAAGATGTGACACGCAGGCCAGCAGAGCCTTCCCCTCAGGGAAGTCTGAATACTATCTTTTTGTCTTCTTTTTGTCTTTTTTGCTGGTATTACAATAGTACTTTCATGATAATTTGGGGCAGTATTCATTAGTAGTAAAGTAGTCTGTCCACGAGCCAAAAAACTTTAAATGAGCTATCTTTTTGAAGACTAACTTAGTAATAATGAAGTAATCAGTTAGTAGTTAGGTAGTCTTACATGCAAATGTATGCAAATTAAGGCAATGCTGTGAAGATTTGATAATTACTTAAATGATTACTTCTGAATGGTATAACAATACCAATGAAGACTCATAAAGACTAGTTGAATACTTCTCAGTAGTGGTAAAGTAGTAGTACTGTAGTACTCAATTAGTATTTATATAATGCCATATATGTACAGTAATTTGTGCAGCATAGGCCGTGTGTTGTTCTCCAGCTGTGCTTGCAGCTAACTCAGCTGCAGGTGCTGCTCACAGGGACTGGATTTGAGCAGTAGCATGCATATGGCCTGTGTACAGTGCCAGTATGGTCCTTACTCAAAAACCATCCCCATGAGCTGCACCTACAGCTGGGCTAGCTGGAAGGCACAGCTGCTGTAGAGCACGCAGCCTATATGCCTGCAGGCTATCCTGCTGTATGTGCCCCTCTAAGCATAGGATGTATCATGGCTTGAGGGTATCCCAACTCCTGTTATCCCCACCACTTCACTAGTGTAAAAAAAACAAATTTAAAGTGTGTATCTGTGAACACTGCAGGTGTGACTATAGTCTATCCCTCTGTGGCATGCAGTCTGTATGCTGCTTTTGTAATCTTCATGTGGCCAGGGTTTCATGTTGAGTGACAGCTTTGGGCTGTACCAATACTCAAGTCTTGCTCAAAATGCACTCATGAGAACATTGGCAGTGTAAAGCACTACAGAAATGCTGTTTCCTACACCCTCATTTTTCTGATGTATCTACCTATGTTAGTGCTCCAATATGTACTGGCACTTTAACACGTTTTACTGGAAAATGTATTGACACTTTTATACACATCTCCTTAATGTAATGGTACACCAGTACCCACAATCCCCTGCTCTTGATGGTTCAGAAGACACGGTCTGCTGGCAGAATGGGAATCCAGCTGGATGCCCTCCGGCATCTTTCACTCCACTTGCATCTAGCTCCCTATCCCCACTACACTTCTCCATGCACAAGTGGGGAAGGGCAAGATAGGCAATATTTTATGGCACATAAAAGGATGTTTGTCCAGCTTCTTTAACTCCCAAAATAAAAGTCTTCATCTCTAAAAATAAACTTATCTTTGCTGAGATTCGACCAGCTTGAAGAAGATTACACCAAATGGAGGGTTCAGATCTTTTGCTGTGCAGAACCACCTAAAGAGAAAAAATAATTATTGAAGCTATATAGGCATGTTAGTTTGTAAACAAAATGAGTGATGAATAAACTTGAACATTAAAACACAGTTGTATACTACATTTTTTATATTCATTAGAAGAAACTGCAATAAATGTACACTTTTTCTAAATCCAATTGAAATCATGCTTATAGGCCTAACAATATTTGAGTACATTTAATGATACATGTCTGCACTTACACCTTAAAGCCGACAATTATGATGCTCTCCACCCACTACAGTTACAGATCAGTAAGCAAGTTATTACTGGATACACACAGATACAAAGATGTTGTCAGCGGATAAGGGCCTTGTGGCCCATCCAGTCTGCCCTATCTCTTTTTCTAATGCTTACGGTACCCTAGATGCTACAAGGCCCCCCCTTCACCCTAGCTTGATAATTCCCATGTGTCTATCACACGCATTCTTGAATCCCTGCACCGTGGCCACCCCCACCACTTCCTGTGGGAGACTGCTCCATCTCTCCACCACCCTGTCAGTAAAGCAGAATTTCCACAGGTTTTCTCTCCTTAGTCTCATACTGTGCCCCCTTGTGCTGCTATTTCCCTTCATGTGAAAGATGCTCCCCTCTGGTGTCCTGTTGATCCCACTTAGATATTTGAAAGTCTCTATCATGTCCCCGGTACCCTGTTGATCCCCTTTAAATATTTAAAAGTCTCTATCGTGCTCCTCCTCCTTTCCTCCAGGGAGTGCAAACTTAAGATCTCTGAGTCTCTCCTCATACGACTTATGCCGCATCACCGACACCATTTTTGTAGCCCTCCTCTGGCAGTCTCCATCCTGTCTGTCTTTTTGGAGATGGGGCCTCCAGAACTGAACACAGTACTCCAGATGAGGCCATACTAGGAAGTAGTACAATGGTACCACCACTTCCCTCCTACTTGTTATACCCCTCTCTATGCACCCTAGCATTTTGTCACTCTTTCCAACTGCTTTGTTAGCTGAAAGACCCCATCTGCTCCATCCTTATTGATTCCCCTCAGATACTAAAATTTCTGTATCATGTCCCCCTGTCCCTTCTATCCATCAGGGTGTACATATTCAGGTCTCTCAGTCTGCTCTCATAGTCTCTCCCCTCCATTCCACATATATTCGTTGTCCTCCTCTGTACCCCCTCCAGTAACCTAATATCATGCTTCAGGTGTGGCCCCCTAAACTGCACACAGTACTCCAAATGCAGCCTTACCAGAGACCTGTAGATGGGCAAGATCACCTCCTTTGCCTGGACGAAAACACCCTGGCTATAAACCCCAGCACTTTGTTCACTTTTGCAGCCACTCTCCTGCACTGGGAAGTGTTGTTCATGGTCCCTGTTAAGATTACCTCTAAGTCCTGCTCCTCCTCAGTGATCTCCAGTTTAATCCCCTCTAAGCCAATATTTTCTCTTTGGGTTCTTCACCCTGAAGTGCATAATTTTATACTTCTTAGCATTGAAATGCAGCTGCCATTTCTCTGACCACTCCTCTAGCTTGCTTAGGCCCCCCTGCAGCTGCTTCCATCTATCCTCTCCATCCACTATTACTTTCCATTTTGGTGTCATCTGCTAATAGACTTACCTCACTCACCACCCCATGCACAATGTCTGATATGAAGAGCCCAAATAACACTGGTCCCAACTCAGAGCCCTGTGACACCGTGCTCGTCACTAGCTTTGGAGTTGAGCACTCCCTTCCCATCACCACCCATTGCAGCCTCCCACTCAGCCAGCTTGCAATCCAGTTCATCATTTTTGCCTCACCTCTACAGAAGTCAGCCTCCCCCCAAGCCACCCATAAGGCACTGATTGGAGCCTTACTAAAATCCAAGTAAAGAACATCCACTGCATGACTCTTATCCTGCTCACCTGTCACCTAATCATAATATTGTATCAGGTTGGTATGACAAAACTTCCCCAAAATGAGCCCATGCTGCCTCACATCCTGGAGGCCATTGTCCTCCAGGTATGACGCCAGTGTTTCCTTTTGTACCATTTCCATGAGTTTGCACACTATGGAGGTGAGACTTACCAGGCGATAATCACCCGGTTCATCCCTTAGTCTGCACTTGTGTAATGGCACTACATGTGCCTTCCTCCAGTCTAGTGACACACATCCCAACTCCAGTGAGGTGCTGTACAGATCCATCAGTGGCTCTGCTAACTGATCCACCATCTCTTAAAACCCAGGGCTGGATACCATCTGGCCCTGGTGCCTTGTCTACCCTCAGTCCCTCTAGGACTCTACTTCCCTCAATTCTTCCATCTGTCGCCTCCTCTCCCCCGTCCCCATCCTTCCAGATCAGGGTGGTAGCGCTCCCCCCTTTCTTTCGTGAACACTGAGCAAATGCATTCATTCAGTGATTCTGCATGTTCCTCACCCTTTTCTGTCCATTCCCCACCTTTTTTTATCCTCACTATTCTGTCCTTGCACTTCATTTTCTCCCTGATGTATCTGAAAAAGTCTTCTCCCCCCCCCATTAATTCCCCGTAATAATCTCAGCTCCCTCCGGGCCTTGGCTTTTCTCACTTTTCTGGTCATCTCCCTGGACCATCTTACATACTCCTACCTGTCCCCTTCCTTCCCCATCCTCCTATACCTCTGGTGCACCTCTCATTTTGCCCTCACCACCTCCACTACCTCGCTGTTCAACCAGCATGGTTTCCATGCTCTGCTCCTCTTACTCTATGTCTTGGTTGAGACATCTGTTGCCTCTGTAATCCCCTGTTTAATAATATCCAATTTTTGCTCTGTGTCCATCTCCTGCCTTATGCTTTCCAGTTTCCCTTTCAGTACTACCCTCATCCTCACAAAGTCCACTCCCCTGAAGTTTACCATCCAGGTTACTTATTTCTCTGGGTCCACACACATTTTGATATTAAACCACACTGTTTGGTGATCACTGTCGGCTAGTGGGACCTCCACCCTTATTTTCCTTACTGCCTCCCCATTAGTCAATACCAGATCTAAAGTGTTCTTTAACCTAATAGGTACACTGACCAACTGCATCAGGAGTCCCTCCTGGACCGCATCCAGAAGCACTTGTTCCCTAGCTCTAGTCAACCCCCGGCAAGTTGAAATCCCACACGATGACCACCTTCCTTTTTCTACATACCTTTCTGATTTTTCCCACTAATTCCTGGTCAAGCTCTTCAGACTGGGACAGTGGCTTGTACACCACCCCAGTCCTCAGTTTCCTACCCCTTGAGTCCAGGAGCTGCAGCCTGATTCCTCTGTTCTCCTTTCTTCCCCCTCATTCCTTGTGCATTTGATCCCCTCCCTCACATAGACTGACACCCCACTGCCCCTCCTTATGGTCCTTCCTTTATAATTTGCATACTGGGATTGCCAGATCCCAGTCCTGGTGCTCACTTGCCCACATTTCCATGACAGCTGCAATATCAACCCTCCACACTGCCAAGAGTGCCTGTAGCTCAGCTGATTTGTTGCCTAAGCTTCTTGCATTCAGTGAGACTACCCTCCTTCATGCCCCTTTCCCTTCATCGCCCTCCATTTCTTCAGTTCTACTCCCTCCCTTTTTGGCTGCCCCAAGTCCTTCCCTGCTAGCTTGAGGGGGCAGGCTGTGACTCCACTCTATCGGATCCCTGTCTACCTGCTGTCCACTTGCCACTCCCCAGTTTAAATCCACCTTTATCACAATATACCTCTCCAAGCTTTGCTTTAATACCTCCTTCCCCTTCTCACTTTGGTGCAGCCTATCTCTTGCAAACAGATTGTTATTATCCCAGGTACCTCCCCAGCCACCCATGACCCCATACCCCTTAGTTCGACACCATTCCACCAACCATGTATTCAACTCCCTAATCCTCTCCTTTCTCACTGTGCTTGCACAGGGTACTGGGAGCACCTCTGAGAAGGTCACAGACTCTCCAGTCTCCTCACACAACCTTCCCACTTCCTCAAACCTCTCCCTTGTTACTTCAACTGTGTCCCCCACTAGACCATTTGTCCCCACATGTACTACATTGTGTGGTTTCCTCCTACTCCTCCTTGCACACCTTAGGATTGCCTGTCCTCCCTTGTTTTCCTTTAATCCTGGTATGGACTCCACCCATATCTGACTGTGCCTCTCCACCTTGCTGCCCCATCTGATCCCCTTGAGTATGGAGTCCCCCAAGACCAGCATACCTCCCTTCTTTCCTTGTGCCTGTAGCCACCCCCTCCACCCAGGTTCTTATTCCCGGGGCCACCAAAGATAGTACTTTGCCAATTGTCCCAATGTCGTCCCCCCTGCCCCTCTCAATTAAGACCCCTCCCCTCCACCTGTTTGACTGCCAACCTCCCTCTCTCTTCTCTCCTCTCCTCTCTGAGTATTATACCTCCCTCTGCCACACCATGTTCAATCTCTCCACTAACAATGCACTCACCCCTCCTCTTCATAAGTACTACCCCTTATGCAGTCTCCTCCTGAATCCTCTTCCCCATGTGTCGATAGTACAGCAAACATGTTCCCTACTCTCTTTGCCTTACTATGCGTTTTCTCTTCCATCCTGCCTACTGCTGCTCCTCTTTTGCTAGGCTCTACTACAGTCCACCCTTCATCAACTGGCTTCCTGTCTAGCTTGCCCCCTCCCTTCACCCACTCTTCCTTCTCTGTGGTGCTCCCCTGATACTCTCAGATGTCAGCCCTGCTACCAGTGCAACCCTCCCCTCACCCCTCAACCTCCCCAGCTCCCTACCAAGCCACTGAACCTCTTCCTTGAGCCTTCTTAGCCTGTGGCATATTAGGCACCCTCTCAGCCTCCATAGTATGTTCATCCATAGTGCTGCCTCACAACCACTGCACCCCACAATCCTACCCATGTTTCACAGTTCTTGTACAAGACAGTGGAATGCAGTCTCTCTACACTGACTGCAGTTACATAGATACATAGATACATAGACAGTGTCGGCAGATAAGGGCCTATGGCCCACCCAGTCTGCCCATTTGAGCTTGTAAGTTCAGTTTGTTTTCCTAGAAGTCTGTTGCCCCTTACCCCTGACCTCCAGAATTCCTTTATGTCTATCCCATGCATTCTTAAATCCTGTGATTGTTTCAGCCCCCACCACTTCCTCTGGCAGGGTGTTCCACTTGTCCACCACCCGTTCTGTGAAGAAATTCTTTCTCATGTTTCCTCTGAATCAGTCCTCCCTCCAACTTCATCCCATGCCCTCTAGTCCTGGAACATCTTTTTCACTTAGAAATAGTGTTTTCCTGCACCCTGTTCCTCCCTGTAAGATACTTGTATGTCTCTATCATATCCCCTCTCTCCCTCCTCTCCTCCAGGGAGTACATGTTCAGTTCCTTCAACCTGTCTTCATAGGACTTGTGATGCAATCCATGCACCATCTTTGTTGCCTCCTCTGAACCTTCTCTACCCTGTCTATGTCCTTACGTGAGGTATGGTCTCCAGAACTGTACACTGTACTCAGGTGGGGCCTCACTAGTGTCTTGTATAGCGGAATTATGACCTCCCTTTTCCTGCAGGTGATGCCCTGCCTATACATCCCAGCATCCTATTTGCTTTACCTGCTGCCTTGTCCACTGTTTCCTTACCTTGGGGTCATCAGAGATGACAACCCCAATATCCCTTTCCTGCTTGGTGCATGCTATATCCTCACCCCCAATTGATATATTGTGCCAGGGTTTTTGTGCCCCATATGCATTATCTTGCACTTCTTTGCATTGAATTTCAACTGCCAAACCCCTGACCATTCTTCAAGTTTCTGCAGGTCGCTTCTCATTCTGTCTACACCCTATGGTGTGTCTACTCTGTTACAGAGCTTTGTGTCATCAGCAAACAGTGAAATTCTGCCTTCTAGGTCCTGCGCAATGTCACTGATGAAGATGTTGAATAGAACCGGTCCCAGCACTGATCCCTGTGGTACCCCACTGGTCACTCTTCCCTCTGTGGAGTGACAGCCATTTACCACCACCCTCTGTGTCCTGCCACCCAGCCAGTTACCTACCCACCACACTACGTGGTTGTTTACAAACCCAATCATAAACCCACCAATAGCTTTCCCAAGTCTCACAAACACATACAGTCCAGTGTGTGTCCAGTCCAGCTAACAGTGTGTGTATGCAGACATCACTTACCATATGATGTCACACACTACCAGAGTAAAGGATGTAATGTGCTAGGGGTGGGTGGGGGAGGTTGGATCCCTCCTGTGTACTAGAGACAGACAATCAGCTACCCCAGCAGACACTCACTGAGACACTCAGCTGCACCAGCAAAATCCCCTAAACAGGTACCTTTCCAACTAAAGTCACAAAGCCCCCTGATACCACACTGTTAATGTCTTTCTCCACTACCATGCCTTCCTCTGCCCCAAGTCTCACAATCCCTCCTCTGTCTTTCTTCTCTCACTAATATAATCAAAGAATGCTTACCCTCCTTCTTTCACCGATTTAACTAGCTTTTCTTCGGTTTTGGCCTTCGTTGTCCTTACTGCCTTGTTCGCTTCCTTTCATTTTTCCAAGTATTCTTGCCTGTCCTCCTTGCTTTGTGTTGCCTTGTACCTCAGACATTTCATCTTTTTTCCTCTTACTAGCTCTGCTGCTCCCCTCAAGAACCACAGTGATTTCCTCTTTCTTTTGCTCTTGCTGCAGGGCCTGGCACAATGATTTGCTACCAGGTGCAGGGCTTCCCTTATCTTATCCTACTGTTCCACTACTCACCTGATGTCATTGTATCCCTGCATAGCCTTCCTGAATTAGTCCTTTATCTTAAAGAAGTCTGTCCTGCTGAAATCCAGGTGCTAGAGACAGAGATATATTTGACATCTTTTTGCTCAAAGTAGACTTTACAACAAAGAAACATGACCAATGTGTGCCTTAATTTCTCAGAAACTAGAAAGCATGGAAGACGACTAGGTGGAAGGGCTCAAAATATAGCCTTTCTGTATTTCTGTGGAAATGCGGAAAGGCTGCAGGAAATGTGCTTTTAAATTTAGCATTTCCATCTGGAAATGCTATGTTGCTGCTACTGTATCTGCTCTCCGTCGGTTGGAGGAGCCCATGAGCAAGTCTTTCTGCTGACTCTGTGGCCGAACTGACATGCTGGGGTGGTGGGTGGGTGAAGCACACCATCGTATCTCTTGGCATGGCTCGGGACTGACTGTTGAAGCAGGCACTCCTTGGACAGCCATTGGTTCATACCACTACATGACCATGTGATTGTTGCAACTGGGACCCATGTGCTTTGTCCAGCTGCCTACCGATTGGCTGTCCAAGAGCTCTTCCTGCTGCACGGACTTTCATTTTCATCAGAAGTCAGTCAGCGGTGGGAGATGCAGGAGCTGCACTTACTTGCTGTGTGAGCAACACGGGAGGTCCACCATGTGGCTCAAAGAACAAAAAAAATATCTCTATCTAATCTCTGAGTGCAATAGCAGTCTGTAGCTGCAGCGTTCAGAGAACATTGCTGTACAGTATTATTTTCCACAACCACTGAGGAGCATAGTAGTGGGGCCAGGGTGATCGTGGGATGAAACTGAATGCCTATAAAACCAAAAAAAAGCCCTGCGCTAAGAATACTTTAGCAGGTGTTGTGAAAACACTGAATATTTGAAGGGGACTCAGGAACTTCATGGGGCAGGACTGCCAGATGTTGAATCCCAGTGACAGGGCAGTCTTTGATTTAAAAATAAATGTGAAGTGAGGGAAAAAAATAATTTAAATCACTGAAGCTGCTGCAGTCAGAATAAAACCACAGACTGCATATTTCTGAAAATTAACCTATTTTTGTGTGGAGATCTGTGGATTTTCTTCTTTCCTCTGCATTAAACTGACCTATTTTGTCTACTATAGTAAGGGGGACAGACTTTGGGGAAAATCTTTCTCTTGGCTCAGCTTGCAGTGTCATTGAATACAAAATAAATATATCTTTCTAAACGTGCAAGATTGCCTAAGGGGAAAAAGTAAGTGGGGATAGTAGCCTGCACTGACTGAGCTGCCTGGATTAAACAACTACCTTAAATAACTCAGCTGCTGCTGCAGTAAGATTAAAACCACTGACAGCCCCTAGGCTACTGTAACTGGTTCTTGCATACTAAATAACATTTCTGCATATACAGTAATTAGCCAACATTGTCTGTCACTACTGCCTACTAATATAAAGGGAGCAGACTTCTACTAGTGTGGGGAAAAAATCTCTTGTTTGGCACTGAATAACCTATCCTTTTTACTAAGTGGATTGTCCTAAGTGGGTTGGAGAAAGTCAGTTTGTGGGGATTTTTCTGGACACTGAGCTGGTAACTGGCTACTTAGTGAGTTTCTACACTAGAAATAAAGCCAATTATGTTCCCTGCTTACAAAGTTGGATTGCCACAGGGGAAAGTGATCTTGTGGTGAATTTAAGATGTGCTGGGTTGGTGTATTTAAAAAAAAAGTAGATCTATGTGGGAGACTGTGTATTAAAAAAATAATAAAATGTAATTCCTACATTCTAAACTACTCTCTGCCCTACACTAGGGGATCCTTGTGGTGAGATCTCTGTTGGAGACTGTGTGTGTATTAAAAAAAAAGAAACATAATTCCTGAATTCTAATCTACTCTCCGCCCTACACTAGTGAACCTTGTTGTGTGGAAATCTATCTAGGAGTTTTCAGTGTTGTTTAAAAAAATAAATGATAATTCCTGAATTCTAAGCTGCTCCCTGCCCTACACTAGGGGATCCTAGTTGTGTGGAAATCTGTCTTGGAGCTTTCTGTGTTGTTTAAAAAATTAAATCGATAATTCCTGCATTCTAAACTGCTCCCTACCCTACACTAGGAGATTCTAGTTGTGTTGAAATCTGTCTTGGACCTTTCTGTGTTGTTAAAAAATAAAGAAATCTATAATTCCTGTATTCTAAGCTGCTCCCTGCCCTACACTAGGGGATCCACATCCTAGTTGTGTGGAAATATATCTCGGAGCTTTCTGTGTTGTTAAAAAATAAAGAAATCTATAATTCCTGTATTCTAAGATGCTCCCTGTGCTACACTAGGGGATCCTAGTTGTGTGGAAATCTATCTCGGAGCTTTCAGTGTTGTTTAAAAAAAATAAATGATAATTCCTGCATTGTAAGCTGCTCCCTGCCCTACACTAGGGGATCCTAGTTGTGTGGAAATCCATCTAGGAGCTTTCTATGTTGTTTAAAAAAAATATACCTATAATTCCTGCGGTCTAAGGTGCTCCCTGCCCTACACTAGGGGATCCCAGTTGTGTGGAAATCTGTCTCAGAGCTTTCAGTGTTGTTTAAGAAATTAAATCTATAATTTCTGCATTCTATGCTGCTCCCTGCCCTACTCTAGGGGATCCTAGTTGTGTGGAAATCTGTCTCAGAGCTTTCTGTGTTGTTAAAAAAAAAAGAAATCTATAATTTCTGTATTCTAAGCTGCTCTCTGCCCTACACTAGGGGATCCTAGTTGTGTGGAAATCTGTCTTGGAGCTTTCTGTGTTGTTTAAAAAAAAAATCTATAATTCCTGCAGTCTAAGCTGCTCCCTGCCCTACAGTAGGGGATCCTAGTTGTGTGAAAATCCGTCTTGGAGCTTTCTGTGTTGCTTAAAAAATGAAATCTATAATTTCTGCATTCTAAGCTGCTCCCTGCCCTACACTAGGGGATCCTACTTGTGTGGAAATCTGTCTCGGAGCTTTGTGTGTTGGAAAATAAAATCTATAATCCTACATTCTAAGCTGCTTCCTGCCCTACACTAGGGGATCCTAGTTGTATGGAAATCTATCTCAGAGCTTTCAGTGTTGTTTAAAAAAATAAATCTATAATTCCTATATTCCAAGCTGCTCCATGCCCTACACTAGGGGATCTTAGCTGTGTGGAAATCTATCTCAGAGCTTTCTGTGTTGTTTAAAAAAAAAATCTATAATTCCTGCATTGTAAGCTACTCCCTGACCTACACTAAGGGGATTATTTGGAAAACTTCTGTCGGAGCTATTGTCTGAATTAAAAAAAATTGTTGTTCTGTGCTGCCACATTGCATTACCCTACAGTAAAGGTAAGAACCTGTGAGAGGTGATTGCTCTCTGACTGACGTATTTGTAATTTGTTCTCACTAAAGAAAGAGACATAGACTCAAAAAAGTCAGTTTAAGAATAATCTTTATTAACAAGCCAAGTGTTTTGCATATCAAAGCATGTCTCTTCTTAGATTTGATTTTACAAAGAAAAATACTGTGGAACAATTACCACAGCCAGGTCCATCGTCCTTCACCGAACCTGAAAACATCCCTGACAGTAGTCCCATGCCTTTTGTGGAGGCACATACAGTGGAAACCCCTGCACCTACCAAAAAATTAATGCTTGGGTGCCCAAACCAAAGAAAAAATGTCACAAAAAGAAAAAGAGTATGAAAAACAAAGAACCAGACACTTTCAAGAGTCATGGAAAAAAAGATAGAGAATGGCTTCTAGTAAATAATGACTGAATGGAGATGTACTGTGAGTACTGCAGAAAAATAATTCCACATGACAAAGGTTCATTTGTGGCTGGCTGCAAAACCGTGATGCTGGGCATGATAAAAACACATGAAACTAGTCACATTCATCACGAGTCAAGCAACTGTATTGCTGCTCAACGTCACCCTAGCAAAAGTCCAATTGTCAGGGGGTTGCTGTAAATGGATAAAGAGACAACAGAAATCATGACCCATAGGTTCCTGACTGCTTTTAAGGTTATTAAAGCAGGGCAACCATTCACAAATTTCATACAAGACATGGAACTACTGTCATGGATAGGGAAACAGGAAAAAGATTGGGTTGAGGTACACTAGTGACAAGGCCTGTGCCAGTTTTATTAAATTCATCAGTAAAGATATCAATGCACAACTTACAGAGAAGGTCAGGCAGTCTGAATATTTTTCAATGTTGTGTGATGGAAGTACCAGCTCAGCTGTAATAGAGGAAGAGCTAATTTATACACAATATATGAAGGATGGTGAACCTGTGACAAAATTTCTCACCATCACAGACATGGGCAGGCCTACTTCTGATAATATTTTCCATGCAGTTATGAACAGCATAACAGAAAATGCAAAAGTCGAGGATTACTCCTGCATGGTAGGATTCTGCACTGATGGTGCAGCAGTAAAGTTTGGACTTATTGGGGTTGCCAAAAAAAGTTCAGGATCAGGTTCCTCACTCTGTCTCGGCCCACTGCTCAGCCCATCACTTTGAACTGGCATTGCAAGATACAACCAAGCCTTGCTCTTTATTACAGCAAATTGATGGCCTATTACAACTGATTTTCCAGTACTACCATTCATCAGCAGTGATGCGTAATGGACTAAAACAAACATCTTCTGTTCTGGGTCTCCAGTACCTTGTGCCTGTGAATGTGTTGGGAACCAGATGGCTAGCACACAGAGTTCAAGCATTAAAAGTGCTCAGTAAAATGTGGAAAAGCATTGCTGTGCATGTGACACAGGTTAGTGATGGTCAGGTCAGTACTAGTGGCCATGTGGACACCTGAATGAAAGATGCTAAACTGAGAAAAAATCCCATTTCACTTAAATACCTCATTGCAATACATCTAATTCATAAACTTTTACAGATGATTGTGTTTGTATCTTTGGCATTTCAACAAGAAAAGCTGCTAATTTTCCAAATTGCAGAAAGAGTTGAGGCTGCTGTTCTATTATTAGAACAGTATGACATACAACAGGTCTGTGAGCACTTCCTTGCTGTCAATAACATTCCTGCTGACAGAATGGAATTCAAAGATGAGGTACCTGTGTTAGAACGGGGGCAACAGTTCACTGGCACTATACATACTGTTACAAAGAAGGTGACCCATTTCAGAGATGAAGTTGTGAAGTCCATGAAACAGCATTTCAGTAACATGATAAGTCCGCCACCAGGGGAAGACTGTGATGAACAGCTTAATGTACAAGCGTGTCAAATTTTCAATCCAAACAACTGGCCAGCAGTGCATCCTGACACCAATGATGATGTTGCTTATGGCAGAAAAGATGTGACATTCCTAGCAGAACACTTTTCTAAGGCACTTGAAGGCCAAGGCCTTAACCCAACCTTATGTTTTGGGGAATTATGTCTGCTAATAAAATATGCCTTCTGACTGCTTGCTCTTGAACCAGTACTGGCTAACAATCCTCACGCACTACTTAAAAAGTTGTTTAGAGGCCTGCCCGGTGGCACTGAGGGTTGAGGCACTGGATGCTACACCTCGCGCTACGTCAGCGACCCGGGTTCCGGGAGCCGACTCAGGTCGTAGGTGGGTAGGCAGGGGAGAGATAGGCTTGAGCATCCCACGACAGCGCACCTTCTCCAAGGAGGGAACAGGCTGATGCCTGCACACTTGCCTGACTCTGAGTGGAGGCTCGGAGTACTGCAAGCCCCTTGAGGGCTGGCTGGCCATAGTACAGTGTGGATGTCAGCGCTCTGTGTCATGATGTCAGGGGAGATGCACACTGTACAGGGAGAGTGTAAAAGGGAAACTGAGCCTGCCACCTCCGGGAAGATGGGGAACTATGCCATGCCCATGATGTGCCTCCGCCTGCCAAACAAGACCCAGGACCGATGAAACATAAGATCTTACTTTGAGAGGGCTCTTGCAGTAGGTAATTACATATAGGACTGATGCCGGCAGGTGGCAGGACCCCATGGAAACATTTCTAGCTAGCAGTCCCTGACGAGGGATCGCCGCAACGTCAGGTGACCGATGTCAGAAGACATTGGTATAAAGGGGCGGTCCCTCACGCCTGCCTTCCAGTTCTTTCCCGCCGTTAGCTCATGACAGCGCCTCGCAGAAAAGTTCCTTGCTCATCAGGCTCCTTCGTCAGTTTGTTTACCGAGTATTTTCGCTTTTTTCTTATAAAACATCAGTCATTCGTTGGTGTATGTCGTCCCCTACACCCTCCGAGCACAAAAACAAGTGTGACTTGTGCAGCGCCCAACTCCAGCACAAGGACAGCCATTCCCTGTGCCTTTTTTGCCTAGGTTCCGACCATCCACTAGAGAAGTGCCAGCACTGCCTTAGTTTCAATGCGGCCACCCGGAGAAGACAGCAGCAGTCTCTGGAAGCCCACATTCTCAAAAAGAAGATGAGCTTCATGGAGAAAGAACTCAAAAAGCTTCGGCAGGCATCAACTTCCCCTGAAGGCCATCTCAAGAGAAAGGACAAAGAAAAGCATCGGGATAAGGGCTCCTCTCCCACCGCAACTTCCTTGGGAGTCGCTGTGTTAAACATAACGTCCCCTCTGGGGGACCGCTCCTCGACAGTTGCCTTAGAGGGTTCTAAGGCAGCGTCGGCCCACCAATCTGGCTAGTGCTCTGGCCCTCCGGGTGTCTCTGGGCTCTTGGAGGTCTCCGCCTCTGGTAAAGCCGTGGCTTCACAGCCTACTGGTGCAGGCAGCTCTGATCAGCCAGACGTCGGCACCTCCGACGCCCGCACAGAGAAGGTCAGTAAGTCACCCGACCCTTCGGGGTGGCGCACGGCACCTCTTTCGCCAGACCAGGCCGCCCCTCCATTGCGGTCTGCCTCCGGCGAATGGTCCGGTAAGTCAGACGCTGGCCCCTCCAGCACCTGCCCGGATCCCGCTGATAAGTCGCACATTGTTTTGCCCGATGTCCACACTGCAGAAGAGCTGACACTGGACCTTCCCATGTCTGTCGTTCCTGGCTCCCCACAGCCTGTGTTGCCCTCCGGGGACCCCGAGTCTCCTCAGCCCGACCCCAGGGATTTCTCCCCTCCATCCCTGGATGACGCTGAGGTCCCTGTTCCACCTCCGTCAGACCATCCACCTGCTGATCTGACGTCGGCTCCCCAGATGCTGGCCCTGACGCTGGCACCTTGGACGCTGGTACTGCTGACTCTGTGCATCATCCCACTCCTGGATGCTGCCCCAACACTGGGCCCTCCGTCCTCCGGGCCTTCTGCCTCAGATCCACCCGTGGGGCCTCTGGCTGGGTCATCTGCTCTGGCAGCTCCCCCGGCTCCCGGGTACCCAATGCCGTCATACCCAGGACCGCAGTATCTGATGCCACAGTACCCAATGCCAGCCTATTCAATGTCACAGTACCAGATGCCACAATACCTGACACTGGACATCCCACCGTCGGGTTACAGATACTTGCCGTATGGGTATAACCCATACCCTTATCCCCCGACTCCTCCTCCTCCTCCACCACCACGCCAGCCACCAGTGGATTTGCAGGAGACTCTGGCCTCCTGGTGGGCTGAGACCAAGGCTCAGCTCACCAGAAAGGGGGAGAGTCATCTTCCAACGATGGTGCCGGTACAGGTCCCCATACGTCCACGACGACAAACTCCCTCACCTCCTCCGGACACCAGGGCTAAACCCTCTGGGTCCAGAGAGGGGCAGGACATGCTTCCCCAAGGGCTTCCTAAAGGGTCCATTCCTCCCCCTAGACAGGAAAGGGAGTCTTCTTCTGCTTCAAGGCCAAGAACTCCTCCGAAGTCTCCTCCGGAGGATCCTTCTTTCATGGAGCTGCTATGTAAAATCCAGGCAGTGCATAAGTGGAAATCATTGGAACCAGATCCACAGCACGTGAAACTCACTGAGCATCTGAATCTGCCCATGACAGCTCCCACCGTGGTGCCACCCTGGATTGAGCCTCATGCCCACCTCGTTACCACTATTTGGAAACCACTGTCGGCATTAGCCCCTCTTCCACGGAAGTTGAACAGGCTATACCAGGCTCCAGAGAGTGTTGACTATTTAGATTCTCACCCTTGAGCTGACTTGGTCATGATTAGCACCGCTCACAGCCGGTCAGCTAATCCAAAACATCTTAGCTCGTTGCCACCTGATAAAGAATCCAGCCTTCTGGACCAGTATGGCAAGAAGATTTTCGCTTCTTCCACACTGGGGATCAGGGCCCTGAACTATGTCGGTCACATGGGGGATTACCAGAAGGCAATTCTTACTGAGGTGGAAACCAAATTGGACTCCCTGCTGGACTCTCAAGTCACGCAGGAACTGTCTGGCCTCGTCCGCTTTGCACGTTCAGCCAGTCGACACATGCTTCGTGTGACTTACGATGCAGTTAACGCTGCTGGACAGAGCTCAGCTTTCGCCGTATACTTACGATGTCATGCTTGGCTCCGTGTGTCAGGGTTGGTCCTGGAAGTGCAGTCCGCTATACAGGAAGAGCCCTTCCGTGGGTCGGTGCTCTTCGGGGGTGATGTCAAGGACATCATCACTGATCTGCAGGAGAAGGCAATGGCACTAAAGTCCATTGACTCTATGTACCATCCCCATCAACCACAGCACCGTCCCTTTTGCAGACAGAATCAGCCAAAAGCAAAACCTCTGGGAAAGTGGGCCACTAAATGCTGGGACCCCACAGCTGCCAAGCCCCCTCTACCCAAAAAAGCAGCGGGTACTTCAGCTGTGGCTCTGCCCCACACCACCAGACTCCTTCCCTCTCCCACAGCCTCTGAGCTTCCCAGAGGAACCAGTGGGAGGGAGGTTCTTCCTCCACCTTCTGGGCTGAGAGAGGATAACAACAGATTTATGGGTGCTCCAGCTAATCGCAGAAGGACATTCAATAGTTTCCACAGAAACCACCTCGTCACCCTCCCCAAAGGTCGTCATACTCTTGGGAACATCTTCTTCTGGTCCAGGAAGAGATTTCAGCACTGTTGCTGAAAGAGGCAATAGAATCTGTCCCCATCCCCTTCAGGGAATGGGTTACTATTGCCACTTCTTCCTGGTCCTGAAGAAGACAGGAGATGTAAGACCTTTCCTAGATCTCAGTTCCCTGAACCTATTCATGGAGTACAAGAGGTTCAGAATGCTCTCACTGCAGAGCCTTCTGCCCCTCCTCCACTCGGGCTAGTGGCTGTGCACTCTAGATATGCAGGATGCTTACCTGCATATATCCATTCGCCCATCTCATTGCAAATATCTCCATTTTGCTTTCCAGGGGGACCACTACCAGTTCAAGGCACTCCCATTTGGCCTCTCCTTGGCCCCCCGAGTTTTTACCAAATGCCTTGCAGTGGTGGCAGCCTACCTGCATACCGGGGTAGTGCAAGTTTTCCCATACCTGGATGACTGGCTCCTGGTGGTCTCATCCAGGGAGGAACTCCTGCACTGCCTCTCCCTTACCCAACAGGTCTTGCCTGCCTGGGTATTACCATCAACCATTCCAAGTCTCACTTGATCCCATCCCAGAGACTCCAGTTTATCAGGGTGATACTGAACATGACCCTGGGCAGGGCCTTCCTGCCACCGGACAGGGCAGCCACTATTCAGATTCAGGTAAGCCTATTGACTGGCCGCAGGCAAGTCACTGCAAGATTGGTTCTTCACCTTCTCGGGCTCATGGCAGCTGCTATCCCGACAGTTCCTCATGCTCGGCTCCACATGAGGGTTTCTCAGTGGACATTTTGCTCCCAATGGGATCAATTGGTGGACGACTTGGATCAGATCATCCTGGTCTCCTCTCCCATGGTTCGAGACTTGCAGTGGTGGATGGTCAGAGAGAACCTGTTTCAGGGGTTTCCATTCTTCCTTCCTCCCCCCTCCCAGACTCTGACCACAGATGCCTCGGGTGAAGGTTGGGGAGCCCATCTCAGTCCTCATTGGACCCAGGGCTCTTGGTCCAAGCTCAAACAAACACTTCACATCAATGTGCTCAAGCTTCAGGCAGTACTTTATGCCCTCCAAGCCCTCCATCCGTATCTCCTTCCAGGCCACCTAGCTGTCTAGATGGACAATATGTGTGTGGTATGGTACATCAACAAACAGGGAAGGACTTGGTCCTACCCTCTTTGCAGGGAAGCAATGAGAGTGTGGGATTGGGCAGCACAACACGACCTTCACCTTATGGCAATTCATGTTCTGGAGGTCGAGAACACCTTGGCAGGCAAGCTGAGTCACTCGTCTGCCCCTGGCCTATGAGTGGGAACTGGATCAAGGGGTCCTAGATGATATCTTCCTACGTTGGGAAACACCACCTGTTCACTTTCCCCTCAAAACGCAAAGCTTCCAGACTTCTTCTCGCTCATTCAAAAGTGAGGCATTTTCTGGAGAGACGCTCTGTCTCTCTAGATTGGAAGGACAGATTCGTCTATGCCTTCCCCCAATTCCTTTGATTCCACGGGTCTTGCAGAAACTAGGTTCAGAAGGAGCACGAATTATTCTGATCACTCCATTTTTGGCCCAGGCAAGTTTGGTTCTGTCTTCTGCAACAATTCTCAGAGGAATCACTGCTTCTTCTTCCTCTGTCATGATGTTTGCTGACCCAGGATTGGGGGACCCTGGTCCATCCAGGTCTCAAGTCCCATCAGCTACATGCATTGCTCCTGCAGACATAGCCCAAGCCTGCTTTGGAGTTTCTCCCCAGGTGGCGGAGATTCTGGTGAGGCTAGAAAACCCTCCACTAGGTCTACCTATGCTATGAAGTGGAAAAGGTTCACAATCTGAGCTGCTTTGAAAGACGTTGAGCCTTTCTCCTTCCCCGTTGGATGTCTGCTGGAGTACCTGCACCATTTCTTCTACCCAGGTCTTGGTCACTCCTCTCTGAAAGTCCACATGGTGGCCATTTTGGCCTATCATGTTCCCTTTGCAGACAGAACATTTGCTTAGCTGGAAGTCTCTAAGACTTTCCTCAGAGGGGTTCTCCACCTGAGACCTCCTATCCGAGTCCCTGCCCCTCCTTGGGATTTGAATTTTGTTCTTGAGAAACTAACTCTGCCTCCTTTTGAACTGTCAGCTTCCACAGACTTGAAGTTCCTTTCTTGGAAGACACTTTTCTCATGGCCATTACCTCTTCTCAGAGGATTTCCGAGCTCCAGGCCCTGATGTGTAAATTTCCATATTTGATTTTCCACAAGGAACGTGTGGCTTTGCGTACTAATCCTATGTTTCTCCCCAAGGTGGTAGCGGAATCTACTCTGAACCAGTCCATGGAGTTACCCGCTTTCTTTACACAGTACTGTAATCAAGGGGAGTATCTGTTACATACTATGGATGTTCACCAGATTCTGAGATACTACACTAACTGGACGAAAGATCTCAGAAAGACAGATCAACTGTTTGTCTCTTTTGCATCCAAAAGAGAAGGCAATGCTGTTTCTAAGCTATGCCTATCTAAATGGTTGGCTCATTGCATCACTTTCTGTTATGACAAGTACAACAAGACCCTTCCGGGTCAAGTAAGAGCCACTCCACCAGAGGAGTTGCTGCCTCAGCAGCTTGTTTTAAGAATGTGTCAGTGGCAGACATCTGTGCTGCCACCACTTGGACTTCCGTC
The DNA here is from genome assembly GCA_016271365.2 of Neoceratodus forsteri. Classification (NCBI taxonomy): domain Eukaryota; kingdom Metazoa; phylum Chordata; order Ceratodontiformes; family Ceratodontidae; genus Neoceratodus; species Neoceratodus forsteri. Next base: position 267,816,694 of record JADMNL010000026.1, read on the forward strand.
CATACCTTTACAAAGCATTACAGTTTGGATATTGCCTCTCGCCATAGAGCAGGCTTCAGGTTAGCTGTCCTGCAAGGCCTCCTTTCTTAAGGCCTTCACAGCTAAAGGATCTACTCTGGGTAGCTTTCCTCCTCCCATCTGCTTCTTCTTGTTCCAGACTGCTTGGGATTCAGTCCTATATGTAATTACCTACTGCAAGAGCCCTCTCGAAGTAAGATAGTACAGTTACGTAAGAACTTACTGTAACAGTAGATCTGCGAGAGAGGCTCTTGCAGTATGTAATACCTTCCTGCCCTCCATCCCCCTAAGCTTTTTCAGCTCCTTTTCCAGTGAGGGAAATATTCGCTTCACTCTCGTCCGGCCTCTTTTGGCCTTTGGCGGGAAAGAACTGGAAGGCGGGTGTGAGAGACCGCCCCTTTATACCGATGTCTTCTGACGCTGGTCACCTGACATGGGGGCAGTCCCTCGCCAGGGTCTGCTAGCTAGAAATATTTCCGTGGGGTCCTGCCACCAGCCGACGTCAGTCCTATATGTAATTACCTACTGTAAGAGCCTCTCTCAAATATCTACTGTTATGGTAAGTTCTTATGTAACTGTACTTTACGGGGCATTTATCCCCACCCAGGGGGGGGTTTATCCATGGCTTCATGGGGATTTGGGTCTGTCTGGTTAGGATGGAAGGCAGTGTGATGTCAGTTGTCTCCCTTGATGGGTCGGAGGTGGCAGGCTGGGAAAGGAGGTAGAAAAAAAGTGTAATTTCAAAAAAAAAAGTTGTTTAGAAAACAGAATGACCTGCCCAACATCATAGCTCTGCTGAGCATTGTGTTAGTTTTAAGTTCCAGTTCGAGCATTGTTGAGTCTGCATTTTCAGTCATGAAATGCATTAAAACTGACTGGAGATCATGTTTGACTCCAGAGATGCTAGGGCATTTAAGGAATGTCAGACTAAGTCCAATACAAATCAAGGAGTTTGACGCAACTTGTGCATCATCCCTGTGGGCACTGGAGAAAGAGAGGAGACCAGAGACTGCAAAGTACAAAAGAAAAGACAAAGTGTTACAAAAACACATGAAATGCAACTTATCAAGCAGTTCCTCTGAGGGAGACAGTGAAGGGGAAGCATAAATTATGTTCCCTGGACAACTCTGTTTTCGCTGTTAATTTATTTTAATTTTCTATTATTTTTAATGTGGAAATGTACAATTTGATCAGGAAATGTATGGTGAACTATCCACATTTCCAGTGGAAATGTACCCTTTCAGACACTATTTCAGCCCCGGAGTGGTACTGTATACAAAATCTGCCAGCAGAAACAGTCCTTATGGCCTATTAAGTTAGTCTGCTCAAATGTGCAGCTAGCGCTCTTATAATGCATCTCCTCTTCCCCCCTACTACCATTAAAAGAATCTGTAAATATATACAACCATTAAGTGGATGGATAGTGTCTCCACCACCCCACCTCCAATCCAAAGGTATCAACTCCTTCTGCTACAGGCAACCTGGTCCAACCTTCCTCACCTCCAGCTCCCATAGCCCTGCCACAGGACAACACAAGCTTCCCCCTGCCTTAGCACCAGGCTACCCTGGCCCACCTTGGTGCTCTGCATTCCAATGGACCTTCATCTGGACCATACCAGCTCCCCTTGTCTCAGGCTTACCTGCCCCCTCCAGGCTAGCATGGCTCTGCCCCATTCCAGCACCAGCCTCTCCTGGCCCATACTGTCCTCTTGGGTCACCCCAGTTTCCCTGGTCCTGTCTGTGGACCACCCCAGCTCCTTTGCTATGCCCAATCCACCACCCTTCCTCCCTCAGCCCTAGGCCACCCATTGGCTCCCACCTATCCCAGCTCCACCCTGCACCATCCCTCGGATGTCCTGGTTGGTCCCCAGTTCCCATGGCCCTGCCCCTAGACCACTACATTCCACCTTGCACTAGCCACCATCTGCCCATGTTCTATCCATAGTCCACCCCTGCTCACTCTGCCTCTGACTTCCCTAGTCTACTTTGCTCCCTAACTCCCATAGCCCTGCCCCAGGACAACCCCAGGTCTGGGCCACTCTGGTCCACCCCAGTTCTGTTCCCATGACCATACCCCTTAACTACTCCAGACCTCCCTGCCATGGATTAATGTGGCTCACTAGCTCCCATGGCCTTGTCTCTGTTCCACTGTAGCTTCCCCCCTTCCATCCCAAGCAAAACTCTGCAATCCCTGCCCTGGGAGGATAGCAGTCCTTTGGATGTTCAAGCCTCCTCAACCCCCAATGACCCTCCAACAAACAGAGTTTGTCAGCGCCAGAATGCTACCACTGTAATGGGAGGAGGCAGAGCAGTATGTAAGTAATAATACCCAACAGGGTGGGCATTATTGGGATATAACAGACTGCCCAGGGTTGTAATGAGGCCCGACACCGCAGGCAGAGGGCTTATAGCCCCTGGAAGGTCCGTTATATCTCATAACGCCCACCCTGGAGGATATTACACTTAGAAAATGGACATGTGTATAAATTTTAAGTAATCAAATATTAGAGGAACTACCTCTGAAAACTCAAAAAGTGTGACCATTTTTTTTTTGTAAAATAGTCCCTGTGTTTGTGTGCTGTTCCATTTACTGTGGCACCCCCACATAACTGAGTCATTCTGTTTAGTGTCCACCTCCAGCAGTAAAACAAGAGCATGAGTGCTGTATTGTGAGCTGTTTGTATTAAGTCCCAGAGAAGAAGAAAAAACAAGTCCATTTACTTCTGTGGTGATCCTGCGTGGCTTCTTTTTGGGTGGAACTGGACAGGCACACAAGTGTGCGCAACTTAGAAGGAGGTCGGGAACATTACTTGGATGAAGATTGAGGGAGCCGGCAGCATTACAGGAAAGTAAACTCTAAAGAGAAACAGTGCATTGTATTCATTAAGGGGTGCAGAAGGTTAATTTATTGAATGCTGTGCTGGCGATAAAAATGTAACGCGAGCGGGACTGGAAGGAAGGTCAGGAGCTTTCAATATTAGGGAAGTCGAGCGAGCCAACATTGGGGAAAAAAGTAAGCGTGCAAATCAAGATATATTTCTTTTTTTCTGTGAGGAGTCATGGAGGAACAGAAGCAGCATTGCGCTGGGAGTTAATGACTTTTTAGTAGAGAGTGGTGTCATGGTGGGAGGCTGGTGAGTCAGTGAGTGAGGCAAAACAATGGCAGCTGCTCAGTGCGACAATTCAGAGTGCCCAATAATATCGTAAGTAATGGGGCACCCCGAACTGGGACTTGTTTTTTTATTGGGTATTGTTAAAAAATAACAACGCCTGTGTCAAGGGTCCTTAGCCAGTCAGAGTGCAGGTTTTATGAGACCAATTTTCTAAATGTCATTCATGAAATGCAGAAATTAATCTTTCCTAACATTATCAGTAAGACTTGTCACTCAAGGTACTCCCTCTCACTCAGTGCTTTCCTGCTGTATTGTGCAGCTGACAGATTGAGGAGGTGGCTATGCTCTGGGTTGTGGGAGGGGGAGTTGCAATTGGGCTCTCCTGAATATCAGTACAAAGCCAGCTTCTGCAGTGGTTTCTAAACCCAGTAAGCCACCTTTTAGAATACTCAGAGAAATAATTCACCATTTGAAACATTAATTATTTCTCTGAACAGCTGCAAAGTCACACTCATGCTACAGCAAACCAGACCCAGGGCCTGGAGCACAATCTGATTAGGAAAGAAAAACCCCTTCACAAGCACCAATTTCAAAATAGCATCCAGTAAAAAAACAGTACCGGGTGTTGTTTTAAACTCAGCACTTATGATGGGGCTTGCCTGTCACTTGTATGTTTTGGAAACTCCCTGCTCATATCATTATATATAATGAACTCACCTCATTGCAGAATGCTGTGGTAACTTCACAATTTGTGAGGTTAGTGACATCCTGAGGGTACTCATGCTTTGCTCTCATGTCCATTATGTCACTAACCTCAGTGAATGTGGCTTGTACTGCATGGAAGGGGGTTTATTATTCTATGTATGTGCCTGCAGTCTTCTATCAAATCTCATATGCAAAGTATGATCTGGTCAGGAGACCTCCATCAAACGCCAGGTAGGTTCGAGTCTGAAAATAGCTTTCATTACCAGGCCAAAATACATAAATACCCCCCCCCCATGTCCCTTAACTGTTGCTCAGGCTAAACAGTTCCTCGTAGTTCATCTTGTGTATTCCTTTCAAAGGATTCCCTAGTGAGGGGGACAGAGAGGAAAGTGGGTCCAACACCACATTACCAAGAGGTGGCATGCTGCATCTCAGGGGTGGAGGCTTTTAAGCAAGTTCTGAAAATTGTATTCACTCATGCTTTTGGTGTTTAATCTTCTCCACAGTGTTATGTACCCAACATGAGCCCCCTTCCTCCAAAACATCTGAAACTATGCCACCTGCCTCCACAGTATCCAATACTAGCCTCCTTCCTCCATGGCTCCAGATACTAGCCCCCTTCCTCTAGAGCACCTGACACTGTTACACTGACTCCTCAGTACTCTATACCAGCTCACCTTCATCAACAGCACCCAACACCAGTCACTTGTGTCCACAGCACCCAACAACAGCCACCACTGTCCACAGCACCCAACACCTGCCACCTCCCTCCACAGTCTCCACAATACTTGCCCCCTCCCTCAACAGCACCTGGCACTAGCATGTTTTTCTTACAGCCCCCGTAACAGTAGCCCTCTTGACTGTACACCTTACACAGCTCCAACACTATCCTGGCTCCCTCCATCACCCCAGACACCAACCCCCTGCTTCTACTTCCGAACTCAACTGCAGCACACCGCCCCTCCTTTTCTTTCACAACAGTCTCTTTGAACACCCTTCCCACTCTAGGCATCCAACTTTTCTAAATCCAGGGATATCACCTCCCTCCCTCCTGGGCCTCCCTGACTCCTAGAAACCACACCCCTTACTCCTCACCCATTTGAGAATCATATATACACTTGTTACCCACCTGCTCTGCAAGGTCCCCTCTGGACACCACCTCCTCAGACACCTGAGGCATACATACACCCTCCTCTACACTCTCCCTCCACTCTAAAACTAGCCTCCTCCCTCCTTCCACAACTCCCGACCCTAGCTGACCTATCTTTCAAAGCCCAAGACACTAGCATCCCACTTCTCCAGATGCTAGCCTCCCCAGCTCCTGACAATAGCCCCACTTCCTTCCTTGGCACATGACACTAGCCCTACCTCCTTCACTGGCATCAAAATTGTCACTGTCCCACTAGCTAAATGTAGCAGATTTTGTATCTAGCTAGTAAGATTTTCCTTTAGCTAGCTCTGTGGACTTGTACTGGATAAGGTAACCCTTCAGCAAGTACATCAGCAGGGCCAGTGGAGAAGTCTGTGAGGACTGTTACCTGGTTACCAAACAAGAAAATCAATTTTCCCAGTCACTAGCCTTGCTGGCTAGCGGCTGCAAAACCAAATTTTGACCCTTAAATTAAATATGACTTACCTGCTCTGTTCGAATATAGAGATGCAGTGAATTTAAAATCCACCAGCGAAGTGATTGCGAAGTGGCCACTTCACGTTGGCACTTCGCTATGCGGAGTGCCCCATAGAAAAGATACACTTCACCTTATTATTACTTCGCATTGTCATTCCACCTTAAATGTGAAGTAAGGCAGAGTGACAACAATATTGGCAGCACCCCACCCACACAGTCACCAGAATTAATGTGCATCCCCAAAGTGCTACTGTCTTGTGTCCAGAAAACTCCCAAGTGCTGATGAAGTGAAATGAGAGTGTAACAAGAAATGCAAAGTCTCCCAGAATTAATAGAGCACTCAGTCATGTGCACAGTGGTCACACACAGAATCACCAGAATTAATGTGCTTCTCCAAAATGCTACTGTCTTGTGTCCAGAAAATTTTCCAGTGCTGACAAAGTGAAATGAGAGCATAACAAGAAATGCAGTCTCCGGAATTAATGGTGCACTGCAAATGCACAGATTAAGATTGAGCTGCACACTCAAGGGATGCATAGGAAAAGGCACAACAACACCTAACCGATGCTCACAAGTCACAGATCCAAATCTGGAAAGGAATGCATTTTGCCAGTTGATGGATTAGTGCATGGCAGTAACAATCCACTACCAGTAAAGATACCACAAAGCAGTATAAAAAAGTCATGCAGGTGCAGTGGATACCAGGTTCACACTGCTGCAATTACTCTGTGGCACAATAAAAAGTGTCTGATTTAATGGCACGCATCACACATACGCTCACACACACACACTACAAGTAATGTGTAGCAAAGTGAAAACCTTTAGTAATATAACCAAATGTTTTAAACAGACAAATTATACACTGCTTCACCACAACAATCAGCAAAAAAATGTCAAGAATTACTAAAAATATTACTGTATGTATATTAAAACAGTTATACAAGAAAAATGTAACCAAAACAGAAAGACTGCCTTTTTTCTCCCAGTTAATGTACCTACACCACAAATACGACCCTCCCCAACACACACTTCACACTATGCAGACTGACTGTTCTAAATTAACATTCAAAATCCATACACAACAATAAACACCCGATATGAACACAGAAGGGTTTTCTACAATCGATGTACTAAATTTTGAGCAAAAAAAATGACTCAAAAAGGCATCTTAAACAGCTTTTAGAGGTTTTGAATTGTAGAGTTCTGAGAGCAAACTGTCTCCAGCTATCACTACACACACACTTCCCAGGCCAGAACTGAGGCTGTGCAGAACAATCTAGAGCCCATGTGACCTGCAATCCCATGAATCACTGCAGAATTTCATTTGGAGTTCAATTACAAGGTGAAGTGAGTCGAATTACATTGATTTCAATGAACTTCGCCTTAAAATTGGTGGAGAAGTGGTTTGGGGAAGGCGGAATAACGCAAAGTCATTGGTTTCAATGGACTTCATGTTCCTCATTATGAAGCAAAGTACTCACTTCACATTGTGGAGTACTCCACGGATTCCGCGTTTCTCCATGAATCACTTCATGGAGTGAATTGGGGCCACTTTGCCCACCACTACTTACAGTACTGTAACTCACATGCTGTACAGGAAGGAACATGAATGCCTATGTCTGTACTTCCCTGATGAGCTGAGCCTGTATCATAAAACTCCCCAATTTAAAAACTCTTATTAATGAGTACAGTGGTGGGGTGGTGAAGCCTGGAGAGATACTACAAAACAGGCTTACAATACATCCAAGTAACTAGTAAAAAAATGAATGTTGTGATTCATGATGTGATTGTGAATCATGATTTGTGACTGCATTTGTGACCGTGATGATGAAAAATGTGATTCGCTGTCGACGGTGTGAGATAACCAATATGGAACTGTATTGGGAATGCGAATGCCTACGGTTGTACTTCCCCATTGAGCTGTAGCACAAAACTCTCTGACTTAAAAACACTTATTAATTAGTACAATGGTGGGGTGGTGAAGACTGGAGAGAAATTACTACAAAACAGGCTTACAGTACATCCAAGTAACTAGTAAAAAAATTTATGTCGTGATTCGTGACATGATCGTGAATCGTGATTTGTGACTGCATTTGTGACCGTGATGAAGAAGAACATGATTTGTATCATGACTGACTTGTGATGATGGTCCTGACTTAAAAACACATATTAATGAGTACAATGTTCATGCAGAATTATGCACCACACCTGTCCAGTACTCTGAAGGGAAGCCAAAGAAACAACTGTGACTTAAGTTACAGATGGAGATTGGACCCTAAAGAGATGTAAAGGCACAGACAGATTAAGATTGTGCTGTGCACTGAAGAGATGCAGACACAAAGGCACAACACCTAACCAGTGTAAACCATCAGAAATTCAAGTCTGGAAAAGAATACCTTTGCCAGTTGGGACGGGCCACAGGGGGGCCAGTGTACTGCACTGCTGCAGTAACAGTCACTAGTACTAGTACCAGTAAAGATACCACAAAGAAGTACAAAAATCACACAGCTGCAGTGGATAGCATGTTCACATTGCTGAAATTACTATGTGGCACAATAAAAGATGTCTGATTTGATGACACACATCACACACACTAAGTAATGCATAGCAAATTGAAAACTTCAGTAATATAACCACATATTTTAAACAAACTAAAATTATGCACTGCTGCACCACAACATTCAGCAAAAAAATGGCAAGAATGATTGAAAATATTACTGTGTGTACATTAACACAGTTATACAAGAAAAATATCACCAAAACAGAAAGAACTGTCTTTTTCTCCAAGTTAATCTACCTACACCACAGATACATCCCTCCCCAATGCACACTTCCACTTTCTCTCAGTACACATACTGAATGTCGTACATTAACATTCAAAATCCGTACACAAACAATAAACACTCGATGATATGAGCACAGGAGGGTTTCCTACAATCGATGAACTAAAGCTTCAGCAAAAAAATTACTCAAAAAAGCTTTTTTTAATAGTTTTTAGAAGGTTTGAATCACAGAGAGCTCTCAGAGCAGGCTGTCTCCTATAGCTTCCTACACACACTACCCCGAACTGAGGCTGTGCAGAACAATCTAGAGCCCATGTGACCTGAAATTCCATGAATCACTGCAAAATTCACCTTTGGAGCGTAAAAAAAAGGCAAAGTGAGGCGAAGTACATTGTTCTCAATGTACTTCGCCTCAGGAATTGGTGGAGAAGTGGTTTAGGAATGCAGAGTAATGCAAAGTCATTGTTTCCAATGGACTTTGCGTTACCCATCATAACGCGAAATACTCCACTTTGCGTTGCGGAGCACTCTGTGAATTCACTTTCACTTCGCGATTCACTTCGTGGAGCGAATTGGGACCACTTCGCCCATCTCTATTCGAATCACAGTGACCAGGATTGGATTGGCTTGGGTTTGGGGCATTCTGGTAGTATCTAAAAGGTAAGCACAGAGAAGGATGTTGAGACAAAAGTGTCAGAGGTTCTAGAGGAGAGATTAGGGGTTAGAATTAAACAAGATAAGATACTATACTTATCTGAAAGGTAGACAGTCAACATCTGGCCAGATCTGTTAAAATAAAGGTAAAAATGAGGAATGTATAGTATCTTGAGTAGAAAGAGCAACAGAGAGATACAAATGGTAATATGATATAGGAGTAAAGATAGCAGAGTTCTAGTGGAAAAGACAGTTAAAGAGAAACTACTGTATCATAAGAGTTAAAAAACCCACTAGATTTTCACCAGTTGTATTTTAACTTTATTGTCTCTAGCTATTTTTGTTTTTTTTTACTTTCCCATGCTGTTTATCTATTAAATATTGTAGGCAATGCAACACTTATTTCGTTAAGTCTTTCAAAACCTAGAGTTCCTTCCAACCCTAAATTAGTGTCATTACGTAATTATATACCCACATAACCCGTTACACCCAAATCAAACTGTACTTATCTAATAGGTAAGGCATTATAGACCCCATATTTAAAGCCAGCCAGCTGCGCATGCACAGGGGGTGTCACATAAAAAAATGGGGACAACTGGCTCTGGCACCAAATTCAAATGAATAGCACAATCTGAACTGACTGCACTATTCATTTGAATATCAGCCATGGTAACGTAGCATCCAGCCAGTGTTCACCATGCTTTGTTTTGTGCTACAAGGGTATGGGCTAAAAACCCACCATAGGGGTAATGCACAGCACACACCAGTTAGTTCTGCACCCCTATGGGCAAATATTCAAAGAAAGATGCAGATGAACCCACTGTACTACAAGGTCATTTGCGTGCCCATTATGGACTCCATTACATGCTACCACAGTGTCTCAGTGTGCTGGGCCACCTCCTCCTCCCATGCCAATTCCTATCCTTGTTTAAAAACCATACACTCCATGGTGGTCCAGTGATCTCTCACCAGCCCTGATCCCTATCCTTGTTTGGAAAATTAAAGAATTCCCTGGTGGTCCAATGGTTCCCCTCCGTAACCCCTACCTTCCCATAGCAGACAAACCATGTCCCTGGTGGTCTGGTGGACCCCCACTCTGGCAGGTAGTGTCTGATCACCCCACTGTCCCCCTCAACCCAGCACCAAGAGCCAGAAACTGGCACAGCCTTCTGATCACCTCCACATCCAGTCTTAGACCTAGTTCTCCTGGCACCCATGCTGTACAGTGCACCCTACAAATGAAGTACAAAGCCCCCCCCCCAGAAATTTACTTTGGAAAAATGTAGTGGACAGGCAGAGTCACGGCATTCATGGTATTCCCATCCCCCATACTATTTCCATCTGCTGTGATACCTGGGTCACAAACTGTAGTCACTCCAAGAAAACTATAAAATTCACAGTATATAAAAACATAAAATCTATGTCAGATATTAGTGACATAGTCTAGTTTTGTTTCACAAAATACTATGCCACAACAATTTCTTCAGCTAATATTAAATATTTTGTTATGCCAGCTGTTCCTGATTTTTTGTTTACCCCTTATTCCACTAAAAATAACAACTATTTCTTCAGCTTCAATGGCACAGGGTTGAGAAGTAAACTACCTAGTAACATTCCCTGGCTTGCAGCATACTACAACATATAAACACAACAGCATTACAAATACTACATTTGAATTCAAAGCCTGGAGGAGAAAGCCTTCTCTTATCACACACAAAAACATATACATTCAAAATCTGCAACTGCGCACATTTCTTAGTCTAAAAGTCCAGTTTCTTTATGACAAAACTTTAAAACTACAGTAAAAACAAAGAAAGCACTAATTAAACATAAGCAGCAAGTCAAGATTTCAGCTGAAATTTGATCCACCACAACATTTGGAAACTTTGCAGAACTGCACTGTATTTAAGAGACTCTCTAGAACTATTCTAGATTAAAACAAGCATTTGTCAATACCAAATGTTTGCTTGCAGGCATTAGCAGTGGAATTGCAGGAGTTACAAAGATGCAGTATAGGAATGGCATTGAAGTATTGAACTGATGCCAACTCCACCCTCACCCTGCAGAGATGGACAGGCATTGGGGTGTGCCTTTGGGTCATCGCCCATGACGGTCACAACATTTCACCTCACCCTACCCTTCAGACACTGACAAGTGTCGAGGTGTGCCTTGAGGTGTTTGGGATTTACATTCACCTCATTCCATAAGGAAATACTCTGAAATGGGCACAGTATAGGAGAATATGGTGAACTCTGGGGGAAAAGGGTCCAAGCGCACCTTAATGCCTGTCACTGGCTGCAGGGTGGGGGTGGGGGTGGAATGGCATAAGCATTACTGTTGACAGTCCCAAGTCACACCCCTGATGCCTGTCATTCCCTACAGGGTAGGGCGTTATGGTGGAAAACCATAATCCCCTGGGCATTTCTTGATATTGTTACTCCAAGTTTTCCACATGGGCTTTTTGTGACCCCTCAACGTGAACAGTGACACTATCAGTTTGTTAGGTGAAAGGTGATTTTGCACAGTGACTGCGCCATTTGGCACCGCAGGTGCGAAAATACATTTTGAACAGGATGTGAAAAGTGACCGGTGTGCTGTTCATGAAGAGGTGTAAAAAATGGCATTGTTGAAAATCTGGAGTGAAAATATTAAAAAAATGGTGAAGTCATGAGCGTGCATAAAAACTGTACAATGTACACCCATAATGTAATTAGTTTGGGAATTTTTTACAGTAGATTTTCAACATAGGCATTTTGGGACCTCTGCTCATGAACAGTGTCACTGTGATTTTCTTAATCTGTCCCGGACACTAATTTCCCACAGCGACCATGCTATTCTGCACCAGAAGTGTAAAAACAAATTTTGGCCAGGGTTCGAAAAATGACGGCTGTACTGTTCATAAGGAGGTGTGGAAAAATGCCAGTGTTGAAAATCTGAACTAAAAATATTATAAATTTGTGAACTTACAAGGGTGCATGGAAATTGCGCAATGCATGCTCATAACACAGTCATTTTATGGACTTTTGTCACCAAATTTTCAGCATAGCCATTTTAACCACCTATTCTCATGAACAGTGCCACTGTGATTTTCTTAATGTGTCCCAAACATTGATTTCACACGCCGACTGTACCAATGTGTGCTACATGTGTGAAAACACATTTTGGGTGACGTGAAAAATGACAGCTGTACTGTTCATAAGGAGGTGTGGTAAAATGGCAATGTTGAAAATCTGGAGTGAAAATATTAAAAATTCTCAAAGTTACGAGCGTGCGTAGGAACTGCGCAATGCACACTCATAAAACAGTTATTTTTGTGAATGTTTTCACAAAATTTTCAACATAGGGTTTTTGGGGGCCTGCCTCATGAACTGTAACACTGTCATTTCACTAATCGGTCCCGAAAGGTGGTTCCATGCAGTGACCACAAAATCACCTTTCGGGACTGAATAACAAAATGACAGTGACTGAAATCATGTGGTGGGGTCCCAAGAACCTCATGTTGAAAATTTGGTGAAAAAATTCCCAGAAATAGCTGAGATATGCACCAAAGTTGAAAAAAAAAACATTTCTGCCATTATACCACTTACCGGCATTTCTTCAGTTCCTGGTTGGCTTTGAAGAGTGCAGACATGTTCCCATTCCACTGAAGATAATCATGCTGTCATCTAGAGGCAAGTATGGGTTGAAGTGGGGTGTGGGGAGGAGGTGCGTGCAGAGGATGGGCACGGATTGGGGGAGAGGGTGAGAGAGTCAACGAGGGACCGTTTTTTCTTATAGGTGTTTTTTTTCTTGTTGTGAGATGACGCAGGACTTTTGCCACTCTGGGGTGGGCTCCCAGCATGGCAGCTGGAAGCTTGTTTTGAGGGCAGTAGAGCCGATGGGGGATTGGGCACCCCGTCGGCCATATGGACTTTTGCCACGCTGGGGTGGGCTCCCAGCGTGGCAGCTGGAAGTTTGTTTGGGGGCAGTGGAGTAGATGGGGGATTGGTCACCCCCGTTGGCCATACAGACTTTTGCCATGCTTGAGTGGTCTCCCAGCATGGCACCTGGAAGTCTGTTTTGGCGGTGGTGGGGTTACAGTGGAGCCAATGGGGGATTGGGCACCCCGTCAGCCATACAGACTTTTGCCCCCACTGGGGTGGGCTCCCAGCGTGACACCTGGAAGTCTGTTTGAAGAGGCAGTGGAGCGATGTGGGATTGGGCACCCCCATCAGCCATACAGTGTACGGGGTGGGGGGAGTTATGAACAGGATGGGGTGTGCTCCCAGCATGCTACTTGAGTGTTTGTTGGGGATCCAAGAAAAATCAGAGCTGTCTATGACAGCTGTTCAGATGCAGTGCTGACGTGTAAGAACTTTGCATACTGCCAACAGCAGTATGTAAATTGCCTGCCGACGGCAGTATGCAAATTGCCTACATGTTACCACCGCTCATTGTAGCAGTCTTTTGCTTTGAACTGTACGTCACTGCATCTGAACTGCTGTCATAGATAGCTCGGACATTTATTGGTGGGGTGAGGTAGGGTTACCACCTGTCCTGATTTTCGCAGGACAGTCCTGATTTGGGCAGCTGTGTCCTGCAAAAAAACATGAAAAATACCAAATGTCCTGATTTTATAGTAGAAAAAATATTTTCTAACTTTCCACTAAATGTTCTAGAAAACTACAATAACTTAACTACAATACCTTAAAATGATAAGAAACAATAGAAGCAACTAAGAAACTACAATACTTAGCCTTAATTCTGATTATATAGGGGAAAACAAGACTGTTGTATTGGTTGAGGTTACGTACTGTCCTGCGAAAAATCATGTTTCAGTAAGAAATGTCCCACTTTAGGCTTCTTAAAAGGTGGTAACCCTAGGGTGAGGTCGCGCTTGTAAGAAGGAGCAGGGTATTGGAAAAGGAGTGGCACATCTACAAAAATTCATATGATGACACTATGTTTCTTGCACATGCGTGCAAGCAAACATAAAAACATCTTTCTGAGTTAAACTTTTTTACAAAACTGTAGAAAACAAATACCTGAAAAGACTGCATATATTTTCTCACTGGTCCAACAGAGAAGCTGCACTGCCAGGACTGTTAGGGAACTAGGAAGTGCTTCTCTCTGGCAGTATCACATCCTGCCAAAAAGCAAAAGAATCATGGGAAATGAAGTCTTTACTGAGTAGATTTTTAAAGCAACATGCAAGTGCAAGCTGTCAGTTTTGCAAGATGTTTCAAATTATTTATACAAAAAATGAGTCATAAGAACAATTACGCAAGGTTATATCTTAGAGAACTGGCTTTATTCAACATTTACTTAACTAGAGTTGTCAAAAATGAAGGATATATTTTTCAGTGAAGTCCTGCTTTTCTGCACAAGTCTTCATAACTGAACAGTCTTGGGAGATCAAATATGGTCATAGCTGATTCTGAATAAGAAGCTACTGTGGCAGGCTTGAAATATTTAAGCAATAAGGAATGACCAGGGGTTGCATTAACCATACGTACATCACATCCTTGTAAGGTAATGTGGCATAAGGTGAAGCTGAGTGTCATGCCCCAATCGTGTGATTAAATTATTTGCAACCCCTGTGAGTACCTTATTTTTTTTAGCAATGTGAATAAAAAACCCTCTTCAAACTAGTTGTTTACATATTTTTTTATTAATTGTACCTGATTTTATATTCAAACAGTCCTTCCACCATCTGGTCATAAGTCCATCCACAATCTGTTTATGTTCCAGTTCAGCTTGCAGAAGTTCATAGGAGATATGTGCTTCTGCAGAGCTGTACAGCACATCAAGAACATCTGCGCAGTTACAAAACAGTAGTATGTCAGATTCAGACATCGTGCAGATGTCAGCACTGGCTAGCCAGCAAGTTTGTCTGACTAGGAAAATGAAAAAAAAAATGCCAGTTTAGTGTGAATGTGTGGTTATTTATTTATTAAATAGTTTCACCAGGAAAGGCACACTGAGCAAAAAGATACTCGTCTCCCAGTGCGACAAGCAACAACATAGAACAGGTATACAGTGGAACGAGGTATGTTTGGTTACACAATCGTTAACTGTCAATCACAGAGGCATACATACATACATACATACGGTACAGCTAGCTAAGGCAAAGTTAAAGCTTAACAACTGGTTCTGGACAGTACAGAAGAGAACAGGATTTGCCAGGTAAGTGCTGTGGTTGATAATATAAGCCATCTTCCAAGCATAGGAAGGTGCTGCAGGTCAGGCAGGGGAATTTGGATGGGGGGGGGACTTGGGGATCGAGTGCAGGAACAATTTACTGTGAGGTAATTTGCCAGAGTGGTAGATGAGGAGTGGTGAATATGAGGGGGGGGGGATCATTCCAGAGTTTCAGGAAGCGGTGTGAGAAGGCTGTTTGGCTTGGGCTAACGGCATAGATGCCAATCTTGAGCTGTAAAAAAAAAAAATCACACTGTTACCATGGCAACACTGACTGACTAAACATGTCATCACAGAGGGGGAGATTTGGGTCAAGAGCAGAGCACAAGAACGATGACAACATTGTTTCCATGATGGTTGTCATGGCGACAACCAATGGGGTTTAATGAGTTCTTTGTACTCTGCATGCTCTACATAGAAGCATAGAAACATAGAATTTGACAGCAGATAAGGACCGCTTGGCCCATGCAGTCTGCCCATTTCCATACCTGATGGATACGTTGCAGATTCTAGTTAACCAACAGCTTACTTCCTCCAACCCCCCCACTAGAACTGCTTTATGTCTGTCCCATGCATTCTTGAATTCTCCCACCGTTCTTGACTCCACAACCTCCTCAGAAAGGCTGTTCCATGCATCCACAACCCTCTCCATGAAAAAGTACTTTCTAACATTACCTCTGAGCCATCCCCCACTCTATCTAGAGGCAGTATAGCGCAGTGGTCTAAGGCTCTGAGCTGCAAATCTGGTGACATCCAGCAGACCAGACCTGGGTTTGAATCCCACAGCTTCCACTTGCATACTGTGTGATCCTGAGCAAGTCACTTAACTTCCTTGTGCTCCCAGGTCGCACCTGGAAACAAGCTCCGGCTTAGTGTGCCTTTCCTGGTTAAACAATTTCCCTTTCCCCATCTTCAAATTGTGCCCCCTTGTTCTTGTACATCTCTTTTTCTGAAAGATGCTACCCTCTTGGAGTTTGTTAATTCCCTTGAGGTACTTGAAAGTTTCTAACATGTCTCCCCTCTCCCTTCTTTCTTTGAGGGTATACATATTAAGATGCTCTAGTCTCTCTTCATATGTCTTCTGGTGCAGGCTCTGCACCATTTTGGTTGCCCTCCTCTGAACAGCCTCCACTCTGTCTATGTCTTTGCAGAGATGGGGTCTCCAGAACTGCACACAGTACTCCAGATGGGGTCTTACCAACTGTCTGTACAGAGGGATAACAACTTCCTGTTTTCTGCTGTTGATGCCTCCCCCTTTGCATCCCAGTATCCCCAGCCTTCCTTACTGCCTTCTCACATTGCTTGCTCACCTTAAGGTCATCTGATTTAATTACTCACAGATCCCTTTTGATTCTTGTTGTTCCTACCCCCCTTCAACAGTACTCTCCCTGTCTTAGCCAACTATCATCACCTGGAGTAGCATCCTAACCACCCTCTTTGTACCTGAATCAACACCCTACATCTCAACCACCCTCCACACCCCAAAACTTCCTGCAACTAGACCCACCCCAAATTCACCATCCCCCACCAGCAGACCACTCTCTGTAACTGTAACCCTTCCCACTGGCTGACTACACTCCAACACCACTGCATTCCCTTTCCAGATCCCTGACCGGACTCCCCACTCAAACTTCTCTCAGTCAGTATCACTGGTGGCAAACTGTGGTTGGTGGTAGAGGGGGTGGGAGACTGAGGAGATAGCAAATGTGTTGGGGGAACTATGGGGTGATGGGTCCTGGAAGAAGGAGGTGGTATGGGGACTCAGAGTTGGGTTGTGGATGGAACGTTACTGTGGAGGGAGCTCTGGGGGGATGTGGAGGGAGGACAGGCAGTGTTGGGGGCCATGGAAGGAGGTAAGTCTAATATCTGGGGCTGTGTAAGAAGACTTAGCTAGCATCAGGCAACAAAGGGAAGGGAAGGGGGCTAGTGTCTGGGGCTGTGTAGGCCTGTGGAGGAAAAGTATCTTGACAGCCTATAAGTGGTGGGTGGGTGTTTAATGGGTCTAGGAGGTATCAGTGGGGGGCCATGCAGGGAGGCAATGAGTCAAAGGCATGAGTGGGTCTTAATTGACCAGGGAGGGACAGGAATGTTAAGGTTGCTGCAGCTGACAGGTGTTACTTGTTAGAAGAGGGGCTTGAGCACTCGGGGTCTGTGAAAGGAGTGCAAAGGGCATGAGAGCGGATTTAGTGATCTGTAAAGTGAGGGGACATCAAGTATTGGGGATAATTAGCCAGTCTACCCCTACAGCTGGAATCCCTTCACACAGACCAACCAGCCCCAGAAGCTGGACCCACCGAAGAACATACTGGCTGTGTGCCTCCATCCCACATCTTGACCCCCCCATTTTGCAGAGGGTTTTTGGTGGGGTATAAAGGGAGTTTATGTCAAGGGTTAGGGGGCAGTGGACTTGCAGTCTCTAGCATCCATTGGGTAACAACTCTGTCCTCTCATTCCATGTAAATTAAGTCATTGGCATCCAGTGGCACCTCTTCACTCTCCCCATCCCATATTAAAAAGGCAGTCTTTGCTGCCCAGGTGTTCCTCATTTTTTTTTTTTATTTTGTTTATTTTAGGATTACATGTACCTTTGAGCCAAGGCTCTTTTACAAAGGTTCTATGTCAGAAAAAACAAACAACAAGGAAGCAACATTGAAATAACAGTAAACAATTCATGTACAACAGTGCGATTGAAATTGGTAAATTATAGGAAGAGTAAGGTGTAGAGGAGGATGAGAAGTGTAGGTAGTTAACAGAGGCAGCTATAGTAAAATGGTGAACACAGCTAGGACACATGTGCCCACAAGGAATGGGTAGAGTCAGGCACCTGGGGTGAAAGAGAAACAGGGATGAGAGGAGAGAGGGAGGATGAAGATGCAGCCAGAGGCATTTGTCGAAAAATAAATGGGAAGGAGTGATAGAAGAGAAAAGGGGCAAGGTGGGGAGAAAAGTGCTATAATGGAGCAAGGAGAGACTAATGAGGTGGTATGAAGACCTGAAATTTGAAGTGGCACCTCAGGAGCTGAGGGTAGGGGGGCTGGGGGGACCTGGGGTTTAGCAGTATATAAGTCAGGATTAAAGCTGTGTAGGTCATCAGCTATAAGAGGTAGTCACAGGAGCTAGAGGCTCCTCATACCCCTGCTGTGTCAGAGACAGGATGCGGCTTGTGGCTATGCCCTAGTTCTTGTTTAGCTAGCAACAGAAGCACTTTAAAATATTTTTATATGAGAAAGAAAAAAGTCAGCTTTAGATTGCAAGTAATTTAAAAAGTTTAAGATGCAAATAATGTAGCCATATACTTATTCTTAAAGAAGACAACCTGTCAAACTTAAAACAGGTAAAAACTATTGTAACACTTAAGTCATGGCTTGTTTAAGTCAAAAGCATATATTTGCAACATTTTTATGCTGAAAGTGTAAAACTCTTTTATTCTTGATTTTGTAGTTCATTTAATATGCCCTCTAAGTAGTTTGCATAATCCATTTGCCCTTCCATCTGATTACTAGGTGCAGGGCACTCTTTATTAGTTGATTAACCTCTTCATCAATATCTTGGTTTGGTTGGGTGGCCAGATCAAGTTGTCCCATTTGGGACACCTGTGGGGCGTAGGCTGTGCAACAGAAATACATGCAGCACAATCAAATTTTTCACACAGTGAGCTGAGTAGTATGTATTTATGTAATTGCCATTTGCGACAATGACCTATGGTAGTGGTGGACAATACTTCTCAACTATATGCCACTGGAATGAGTGACACAGACACTCTGAATTCTTGTTGTTTCTTCCTCCTTCTGTGACTTGCACATACCCCAGATGGGAGAGGGGGATTTCCAAGGACATTGCTCAGCTGAAAAGGCTGGTTGTGGGGCTGATAGTGGTCCTGGTTCATGAAGAATGGCCATGCGGGGGAGGTAAATTGTTGGGATGCAGATTCAGTGGTTGCTGAGATGCCATCCTTCAGATGAGATGTTAAACCAAGGTCCCTTATGCCCATCTCTGGTCTGTGGTCTCCAGGTGGAAGTAAAAGTTCATACGGCTAATTTTAAAAAAAGAGCCACAGGGGTTCCCAGCATATCTCTCAATTGTCCCTGATTTTCAGGGACGTCCCTGATTTTGACTCAAAAACATTTTTTAGTCATATTTAACCTGCAATCTGCATGTCATTTGTTTTTCCTTCAAGTCTGAATGATTAGTTTACTGAAGTTGCATTTTAAGGGTCAGGTCTCTTTTAGTAGTATTTACCCCGTGATCCGCACATCATTTTTTCCTCTTCACGTCCGAATGATTCGTGGCTGAGGGTTTACTGAAGCTGTATTTCAGGTGTCCTTATCCCTGAACAAATATACAATATACTGTACATTTTCAAAATGAAGTTTATATAAAATTATAGTAGAGAATAACACATTTAGTTTATTATAATACCCATGTAAATAGGAATGCTTTGAATATTGGTTGAGATGTAAAAAAGCTTAAAAATCTTTCTCTGTCCTAATTTTAAATTTATGGTAAACTGTTAAAAATGTATTCAAACAATAAAGGTCACTTTAGGACCTTCATCTGGATTGGGATTCTTCTTCAGAATGTTCTTAGTGTTGTTCTCATGCTAACATTCTAGTTATGTCATAAATGTTAAATAGCAATACTGTAGAAGCCAATCGAGCAGGTGCGTGCGAGTGGGTGGTTAAGTGCTTTGACAGATCAGATTTAGGTCACATGTGCACTAAGCCCATTACATATACTGTAATAAACAACAATACCTATCTACTGAATATGCAGTTGGGATAAATGCATTCACTGAAAGCTATTCATCTTTTCTCCATGCTAAAACGCTAATTCTGGTCTTGGGTGGGTTTGAGCAAATATATAAAATTTAACATTTCAATAAAAGGTGCTTAAATGTGTTTGAACTCCTAAATGTGATATTTGTTCTTCTACATAAATTGAAATATGCTGTACATTTTGGCAGAGATATACTGTACATTGCTTGTTGAATGTGTATATTGTTACAGCCATTACTGCACTGTAAAAGTGCATATAAAAGTGTAGAAGGTTCTTACCATTTTACAGGTACTGTATTTATCACCCAAGTACTTGAAGTTGAAACACCCCTCAAGTTTTTAACATTTTAAAACCACAGAAAGGAACAAAAGTGGAAAATGGAGTTCAGAAAAGTATTTTCCTTATCTTGCAAAGTATTTTTTAAACACTCTTCTGAAGTCTTTGTTGAAAATTATATAAGTCACAGGATTCAGTGAACTATTACAACAGCAAATTCAGAAGAAGAATTTCAACAACGTTTTGGGGATTTTGCAAGCTTTTCTGCAAATCCCATGTAAGCTATAACTGAAAAAGAAGGGGAACCAGCACACCACAAAACACTCATTGCCACAGCCAGGATGAAAGTAAATCTCCTTTCTCTAGCCTGAGTGACTTTCTTTCTAGAAATGGTGTTTCTTAATTTTTTTTTTCTAGTGGAGAACAGTTCAATGGATCTGTTGCTTGATCAAGACAACCAACTGCATTGCTTGGAGAAGGAATTGGCTTTGCTGTTCTTCCTGTCTGTTTTTGACTTTGTGCTCTCCTCCCGACTCTTCCTCCTTTTCCCATCAGAGGCGTTACTTTCATCCAGGTCGATTTCCACCAGCTGTTATGCCCTGTGATGACTGAGCACTGAGGAACAATGCCCATTTTCCTTCCGTCATTGATCTTTAGAGAGGTGCTCCAGATCAGTCCTTTTTCAGTTTTAGAGGAGTCGTCTGCCCCACACTTTTTCTCTGACAGGGTCTTTGTCTTGTGTTTTGTTACTTGGTATATCTGGACACATACAAGCACCATGATAATGCACGGTGCAAAGAAAGACCCAATGCAAGATAAAAGGATATCCCAGGTTTCATCATTTAGTTGGCATTGTGGCAAGGCATCATGTATAGGATTCCTGTCCATAGAAATGAGTATTGGGAACAATATAACCATGTAAATCAGTCATGCAGTCACAATCACGCCTTTTATTCTTCTTGGAGCTCTTCTGAGATTATATTCTATAGCATGCATCACTGACCAGTACCTACTGAGGCTTATTGCACACAGATGCACTATAGATGAATGATGTACAGTAAAGCACATCTAAGGTTAAATAGATATTGCATGACAGACTCCCCAAAATACCAGTAGCCCATGATCTTGCAGGCAAAATTCTGCATTTCACAGGCAAAATACTTAATTTTGCCAGCATTTTGCACACACAAAATATTTTGTGAAATGCACAAATTTCACAAAACATTTTGTGGAACTAAATTTTGCACATCTCTACCTGCATATTTATTGAGGTTTCTGATTGATCCAGCATTTGAGGGACTTTTCAAGTGTCTGTCCGTGCTGTCACAGGGTTGGGTTGATTAATCTGTAACATCCTATCTGTAAGTGCAGCTCGTGTGACTTTCAACTGAGCTGGAATGCTGTTCTACCACAGAAGGGTTGAATAGCATTCCATCAGATTTGCACTATGGTAAAACAGCATTTCTGCTCAGCTGAAAAGTAGGTTAGAACAACATTCCACCATACACTACATGAAAGTTTAGTATGAAGAAAAGCATTTTACTGAATGTTCTTGTGAGTATCATAGAGACTGCAGTATTAATAGCCTTGCTGACCATGGGGAACAGATTAATCTTGTTTGCAATTAGGGTCATTTTAATTCTTTTATTAAAAAATAATTATATAAAACTTATATTTTGAGGATAACAAATGCACCATGAATGTTTTGCACTATTTCTTCCTGATTTTAATTAAACACATTCTAAGCTTTAATTTTATATCAAGATTGCTGATGTTATTTTGAACAGTTTCTTAGGAATCTATGTAATTTTATGTAAAAAAAACTGGCTTTAAAACAGTTATTTCATACATTTGTCTTTGTACATGTCCCATGCCTCAGCCTCAGGGGTACCTACAATGTTCCTGATATTCAGCTATGTCCCAGTGAATCAGGATTCTGGTGTCATAGTGCGCAGTGCCAGGGAGTTGTTTACATTTTTTCTCACCCTTTTCTCTAAGTGCATGAGCTACGAAGAGGGTGCCAGCAAGAAGGACCAAGGTCCAAATGGGAAGTCGTGTGGAGATATGGCTGCTGTCACACCCAACAGCACTGTCCCCTCATGACACCATCCGCTATCCAGCGCAGTGCCAGTTAGTCCCATGGAGAGGAGCATTGTTGGATGACAGCTCAATTCTTGCTCCTCCTCCCTCCCCTGCCAACCACTGATGTCCAAGTCTCGTTTCTGAACCTGGGCGCTGGTGCAGCGCAAGTTGTTGTGGTCAGAACCTCAACCCTCAGCACCATGGGACCAGCTAATTTCATACATTTTACTGAACAAATATATGAAGTGTATAGTATGAATCTGCAGCCTAGAAAGTGCAAAATACTCCTGTGGGTGGTGTGGCATGAAAGCAACAGGATGTCAAACTGATAGTGACTATTTTGGCTACACATTTGACTCCGTTTCACAAAATAGAAAAATTACTGAGGCCAAATTTTGATTAAAGTTTAATGAATGGGAGAGCTGAGTGTGTGCATCCAATGTTCGGTTATTTTATGCATTGTCTACAGTGGCAGGTTATGTTTAATGGGTTGTCAGTTATAAATGAAATGCTGGGTAAAATTCACAAAACATGCACTTGTTACATAATCTAACACTAAAACATGCAGTGACTTGGCTCCCACTAGTGGATGTCTATGATAAGTTAGTAGCGTGTTTAGATTTTTTAATCAGACTAGAAGTGCAGCAGAGAAAATTAAAAAAATAGAAGTGTCAAGCAATTAAAGTGGCAAAATATGCCGTGCCCACAAACTGTTGACGTGCAAAGTACAACCTGAACACTTTGTGGCTAAAGGAGGGACTATAAGAGTTCAGCTATGGTAGACACCGGCAGCAAATTTTCTAAATCAGTCAGTAGCTCATGGCTTGAACAGTTGTTTTGATTGCTCAGTAGTTCTAAAAATGACAGATTGTGGAACTTTCTATTGGACTTTTGGAAGTATCCTTCCAAAAGTCCAACAGAGTTTAAAATCCTCTGCCACAATCAGCCACTATGGAATAACAGCTGCACTATTTCAGCTGTTACTTCCACATTCTGGGGCATGAACTATGCATGCACAGTTCTGCTGGCACCATTGTGTTGTACATGGCAAAATGCCATTCACCACAACTGTGCATATGTGAGTGCCTCACATATGCAGTTGTGTCACTGCTGCCAGCATGGGTAACAAAGAAAACGTGCAGACATCGGATTCCCCAATCCCCATGTTGGCATTATGTGGCCCAACTCATGTGGCACACTGGGAGCCCACCCCAATGTGCCCAAATGTATGTGTTCCCCCTGCCGACACTGGGGTTTCCAGTCCCAGTGTCAGCATTATGCAGCACCCCCCCAACTCATGTGGCACACTGGGACCCCACCCCAATGTGCACAAAAGTACTTTTTCTTGGTTTCCTGCAAATAAAGAAAACAGTCCATTGACATGTTTTTTTGTTTATCTGTAAAAAAGAAAATGGCCATTCATCATTGCCCAGTCTCCCTCCACCATCCCCATCCTTCCACTGAGCACCCACCTCCCAGAACCCCACCTTACCCCATACTTACTTCCGGAGGTTGGTACTGTCATTTTCTCTGGACCAGGACAAGTCTGCACTCTTAAAAGCCAAACCACAAACTGAAGAATCAAAGGTACTGTAATCATGGCATAATATGAGGTTTGATCTTCATAGACCTCACAAAGGCATTTGATACCATGAACCTTTAACTCCTATTGGAATACCTACCCTCTATTGGCCTGTCCATGGATACGGTCACCTGGTTTAAAAGCTACCTGTCTGACAGGTCACAACTCAGAACTGGAGACTTACTATCCAAACCCACGACAGTGACTCTTGGAGTCCCTCAAGGCTCAATACTGGGTCCGCTTCTGTTTTGCCACTTCATTAACCTCCTGTCCTCAGCCTGTTGTGCACACATGGTGCTTTATGCAGATGATTCTGTCATCTCCGTGAATGGAACAAACCTTCCCGCTATCAACCAAGAGCTCGAAGCTAACTTCCACAGGCTCGAGGCGTGGTTCCATGACAACAAATTGTTGCTTAATTACAAGAAAACAAAGAGCATGCTCTTCATGCTCCATAGAACAGGAAGCAATTTGGGCTTCTACAAATTCAGAGCTCTAAAGAGGTTAAACTTGAGCAGGTCAACACCTTTAAACATCTCAGTATCCACGTGGACAGTACCTTCTCATTCTCAACACATGTTGACCATGAAGTCAAATCCGCAAATGCAAAGCTAGGTGTTCTTTATCGACATTGTCACTGCATGCCACCTGCAGCACTGAAGCTTGTAACCCATTGCTCAGTGCTGTCCTCCATTGACTATGGCTTCCTAATCTATAGTGGAGGGACTGACACTTTCCTAAAAAAGGTAAAAATCCTTCTTAATAAAGCTTGTCAGCTACTTTTGAGTGCTGAGCGCTGGACAGATACATGTGACCTCTACAAAGCTACTGGATGGCTAGCCCTTCACCTCAGGTTCCAATACCAAGCCTGTCTTTTAGGAAAGAAAGCCTTATCAGGGCTTGCCCTGTTTCTACCTCATGCCTTTTAAAAATAGACCAGCCACCTATTAATACCCAGAGGTCCTCTACGAGCTTGGCTGCTGTTCCTTTCAAATGCACCTCAACTGCTCAAAGGTCCCTGTCCTTTAGAGAATCTAAGTGGATAAACGACCTATCCCCGACCTCATCGAGTATCAAAAGGCCAGCAATTTCAAAGCTGGTCTCCGCGTACATCTTGCTTTATCCTGCATGTGTGACTGCCCCCTCCTAACTCTACCATACCACTAACACCTATCAAGACTCCCCCTTCTCCTACACCCTTCTGTCCACTCCCACCTGTTTCTCCTCTATCCCTCTCCCATCTTCCCATCACCCTCCTGTACACCCTCACCCTCCTCCTCCTTTTACTACTACTCCTGTATAATTTTTGACCCTTTAACTCCTTTGACAATGCCTCCCCAGACTGCCACTACTCCTGCTATCCTCCCACTTCCCTATCTTGCTGCCTCCCTTACCCTGGTTCGGTCTCACTCCGACCTTGATCTGCCTACCCCACCCTACAGTATTGTCTTGCTAGTCTATCTTTGAAATGATGCAGACATCTCCCTGAGATCACTAAGCCTCCTGGAATCAATTGTGTGTTCTCTGACTTTGAAAATTATTCTGTGTATGTAACCACTGTAACCCTGAAACCATTGAATCATTTTCGTTGAAACTATTTTTATTCTACATATGTACTTGTATTGTTTGTAAATTACTGCTGTTTAAATGTCTGTCTTGTACCTGTCTGATCTGAACCTTTATAAACAAAGCCGTTGGCTCAAAGGTATTTAATCCAAAACTGAAATAAATAAATAAATATCACTCAATGGGATTTTCAACTTATGTTGACGAATAAGCCATTTTTTAGAATTTTGACCCCAAATTTTCAACATGGGGTTCTTGGGACTCTACCTCATGAAAACTTTCACCATCCTTGTGTTACTCAGGCGCTAAAGGTGTTTTGTGGTTGCTGTGTGGAATCACCTTTTGGGACCGATTCACAAAAGGACAGTGGCACTGTTCATGAGGTGGGATCCGAAAAAGTCCATGTCGCAAATTTCATGAAAAAATTCCAAAAAATTACTATTATGAATGTGCATTGCACAGTTTCTTTGCATGCTCCTAACTGCCAAATTTTAATATTTTCCCTCCACATTTTCAAGATTGCCATTTTTGCAAACCCCCTTTTTAACAGTACAGCTGTCATTTATCACATCCTGCCCAAAACATGTTTTGGCACCTGTAGCACAAAATGGCATGGTTGCTCTGCAAAATCACCATTTGGGACCAGTGAAGAAAATTACACTGGCACTCCTCATGAGGAGGGGTCCTAAAAAGGTAATGTTGAAAATCTGGTGCAACACCTCCAAAAAATGGCCAAGTCACACCCAGGCGTTCAATAATTTCAATGCACACATGTAGCTTTGCTCACTTGACAGGTTGTCACAGCATATCAGCTCAGGCCAGAGCTTGTTTCTTTATGGAATAATACACTGCTCTGTGATTTTCAAATAGAGAAAGGAAAAAGGTCAGCATAACACAAATCAAATAAGAGGATATATATACATAAATAAGCCTCACTTTATTATTGACAAGGTGTCTGTGTCATTAAATGCCATTTTAACAATTATTCTGATAAATACTATGCCTGATATGTAAGTGGTAATGACAGAAGCCCTGTAAGTGCATGCCTTAGTTTCTTTTTTAACTGCAAACTGAAAATCTACAGGCAGGCAGAAATAGAAAGCTGCATCTTGAACGATGTGCAAAGTAGAAAGCTAATAGTCTATGAACACTTTGCACTGTGCTGACTAATTGGGTATCTACACAATTATTGCTACGCCTATGGTCAACTAACCAAGTGACTGATTAAGACTGTCAATAGCAGTGAAAACCTCAATGTGCATGTTCCTGTAGCGCCTCATATAACCGTTTCCTGGGATGGCAGCCCTGGAGGATGATTATGCTGCTGCTGTACATATCATTCAGTCATATAGGTCCTCAGGTGTCAATATGAAAATAAAAAATCATGTTTTAGACAAATATGATTATCATTATATAGCCATTATGAAGGGTTAGTTGTTTCATGCACTGCTGCTTTAGACTGCTGACTGAGTTATGAGAAGGTGCACTTCCAATGTACCTCAGAGCATTTTCCCACACTTGCACAATCCTCTCCTCTCCCTGGCATGTGTGCTATCCATCTTTGCCTACCCATTGTACTCTGCAGAAGAGGATGTTGCCTTCCCTGCTTGAACATAGACTCAACTTCCTGCTCACTATACCACAGTAAGGTGTCCATTTGAGTGCTAGCACAGACAGCTGTACTAATGAGCGAGAGAGCTGAAAGTTTGTGATGGGTAGTGTCTTGAATATGGGAGATCATGCTGAAAGGTAGTAAGTTGTAAGAGTAGGCCAAAGTGTCCATATTTACTGGAAGACCTCTCTTTTAAGCAATTATAGCCTTCATTAGAATGCATTGCCACCTAAATGGTTCCCTGTGGGAAGTCCAAATAATGTAAAGGTTTGTACTAACTGTATCCTTGTAAAGTGACTTCTACTGCATAGTTAACATAGATATAGCAAGTAGGCAGTATAGCCCAGAGAGTAAAGCACCAAGATCTGTACCTGAAGACCCAGAACACCTGGATTTGGAAACCCACAGCTACCACTTGCACACTGTGTGGCTCTGAACACGTCCCTTAACCTCCCTGTTCTCCCAGGTCACATCTGGAAACCAGTTTCAGCTCAGTGTGCATTTTTCATCCAAAATATGTACAATAAAGCAAGGAAACCATTCTTTAACAGAACAAACAGTTATATCTCAAAGCTATTTCCAAAGATAATGTTTTATATAATGCCTGAAATTATATTTCAAAAGCTGTAAAATGTAAACTGTGAGTTGTGGAAATACAAGATGTTTTCAAATGAAAGTTTGGAGTCCAGTCAACATGATTTAGTTCCAATGTGTCACTACCATTGCTGCAAAACAACACACTGAAATGGGGCACCCAATACCTAGCATCAATCCTTGAAATAAAGAAAATGTCTTCTCATTATCTTCTGTTTTTGATAAAAAAAAGGGGGCGTGGCCTGGACCCAGAGAAGATGGCTGCTTGATTCCTCGTTCTGCCCTAGCCTGGAGAAAATCTGCTCATATTTGACCACTATGCTCGACTGAAAAATCTTTCTTGCTGACGGTTCCCATCCTGACCTACCGCTGGTACTTACTACTGATGGTTTTCTCTAGGGAATGGCCACGCCCAGAACTGCACGAGCCGTGTAGGTTTCGGTCCTGGCACCAGTCTATGCGATGTAAAGGCCCAAGCACGGTTACAGGCAGATCAGTGACGCATAGTTCTCCCCTTCTCCCCGTTCCCCGTCGGGAGGCGCTTCACGGGCAGTGGATGTCCTAGTAGGACTGGCATCAGACCGGCAATAATCTAGTAACATTGCAGCTGCCTACGAATCGGGAGTTGCACCTAAACAGATGGATCAGGCCAGCAGCTCTAGTGAGGGCACTGAGTCCAGGATGGCCCTCAGCACAACGGATCACCCACAGGTGGAGGAAGCCTTGGCTAATATTACCAAAATGTTGGAGGCACTACTTAGTAGAGTGGACACAATTGACGCCTCCCTTGCTGGTACCGTTGTGGATGTTCGCCACCTTGAAGACCAGCACAACATCCTTAAGCAGCAAGTGGAGGAGCTGGAAACCCAACATCTAAGTACCCTTCACAGGCTTAGGGACCACGAAACTAAACTGGCTCAGTTGTGGCACAGAGCGGATGATCCAGAAAACTGGAGCAGAAGAAATAATATCAGGATCTTCAGGGTGCCAGAGGGGATGGAAGGCCCAAATATGGAAAGGTTCTTAAATGAATGGCTCCCCCAGCTCCTCGGTGAATGGTGGAAAGAGTCTGTGGGGGTGAAATGTGATCATCATGTCCCTGGCAGTCCGAATAGTAGTAAGAGCCCCCGGACCATAATTGCCTACATACTGCACTTTTCTACTAAAGAGAAAATACTCAGGGCCACAAGGAAAGCTGGGGAGTTGACCTGGAAGGGCCATATTATCTCCTTTTATAAGAATTTTCCCAAGAGGTTGCATCTAAACACAAAGCCTATAACCAGCTGAAGAAGGTGCTGAGTGCAAATACCATTCACTATTGATTCAAGAATCTTACCTCCTTGCACCTGTCAAAGAATGGTAAGTCCTTTCTGGCTGAGTCCCCTCGGGGCACTGAGTCCTGGATCCGAAGTCATTGGCCTGGCCTATTATCATGGACTACATCCCCCAGACATCTTTGGGAACCACGGGACTGCGTAGAGCATGGAACAGGTGGAAAGGGCAATGCTGTTCATAGGGACTCTGATCACAGAGGGATGGGCCCCCACAATAAAGATCTCTGCACACAATGACAGCTTTGGGCCCCAGCAACTGAAGAGGCCACTCAGCCTAATCTCGGTTTACACAGTGAGGGTGCAGCAGCCAAATTAGTGGACTCACCTGATTTCTGTCTTCCAATGAAGCAGCATCAGCAGGCTAGAAGCTCCCATTCCTCAGTATCAGACAACCCTGCTGTGTCCCCTCCAGCAAAACTTCTCCGGGCGGATAGGTCAGCCCTGGATACGGGAAAGCATCTGGAACCTGTGGAGAGCCAATCAGTGGGTCATTCAGAAGATCCAATCCAGTTGGATTGGGCGGAAGTGATGAAAGAGGCCGAAGAGGATGTAGCAGCGACTGAGGGCCTGCTTAATCCAGGACTTAGAACCTTTGCTGAAGCTCTTACGACACTAAGCAAGGGAGAGCCATTTAAAAATGTATGAAGTATTGAGGCTATGACAGATATGTATATCTTTCCAATGGCTGGCCCAGGCTGCCATACTCCCTAAGGGTCAATGGCAAGACTGGAGGGACTTCCCTGTTTTCTCTTTCCTCCATCTCTGCCTCTGCCTCAGCCGAGACCCGATCCTCGTCCCTGAGAACTTTACTTTCTCCAGTTGTGCACACGTGACTACCCTTCTGGGTAGCTGCAGGCCTCTGCTGTGTGGTGCTGCCCTGTACTATTAGCTCCTTTCGTGCCCCCCCCACCCTTTCCCTTTCCACAGAGGGTGGTGCACGGGCAATTGTTTGCCATAAATACTGGTTCTAGTGCTACCACAGGATGGCTTCACCCTCCTTGTGGATGTCCTGCTCTGCCATTTCCAAGTCCCCCATCCCCCTTTTAACTCCCGCTAATTTGATATGTACTCTTGATACTTTGACCTGTAATAGTAACTACATGACTGATAGATCCCCCTTCCACATCCTATTTCCTGACCAGGCGGACTATCCTGGTACTTGCTGGTTGAGGGTGTCTCATCTAGCTCAGGTTGGTCAGGATAGTTGGGACTACCACAACCCAAGGAGGAAGGTCACAGCTCCAATCCAATGAAGGTGGGCTGGGACAGACCACCCATATCTGGTGCGACCTTCCACCTTTACTTATTGGGTGTCTGAAGCATAGTGGCTGTTGGGTGTACCAACCACCCTTCTCACACGTTCACGTCAGCACCATAACTGAGTCTGTAGTGCTTACAGTAAGTTTATACTGTGTAACACTGACATTGTTGTTGGATAATTGTTTTTGCTACTTCTACGGTTTTTCAAGTTTTATAACTGACATCTTATCTTTCTTTGTTTTGCTTAGATTTCCTTTGCAGCTTTCAGATGGAACACCTTCCACTGCTATCACTCCTTCTCTCTCAACTCTTACTTTTTGGGGTTATGGGTGACATGCATTTCAGCACAAGTTGGTACCCAGGTACTCCCCTCTGCCCATTCTATCTCACTCACTTGTCTCCACTGCTGTTACCAAGTTGGTGAGTACCTTTTTTCTCTGTTACATATTTGGTGGTGCACAAAAGAATGACTCAGACCTCAATTGGGCCGTGCGGCTGGGAGTGCATCTCTTGGAATATGCATGGACTGAACCACCCGGTAAAACGCACTAAAGTTCTGCAATTTTTAAGCTGTATGATGGCGGACATAGCTTTACTCCAGGAGACGTACCTTACCACCCACACGGTCCAGTGGCTAAAGAAGCTTTGGGTGGGCACAGTGTTAGCTAGTTGTGCCTCCATGAAATCCAAAGGAGTTGTCATCCTACTACGGAAGTCAGGCCCTTGGACTGTGGAGGCCCAGCGTAGGGATTCACAGGGCAGGTGGGTAAAGGCCAAGTTGTCATACCCAGGTGGCAAAGTCATAGTAGCCAATGTCTATGGCTTTAACTCAGACACAGAAGATGTCTACCCTGCTCTGAGACAGGCCTTGGCTGATCTCTCAGCTGAAGAACTCGACATCCCAATTTTGCTGGGAGGGGACCACAACCTGGTGCGATATATCTTTTTAGATAAATCTCTCCCCACATCACAGTTCCATCCAAGAGTCCTAGAATCCCTAAACACCTTAATATCAGAATGGGGGTTGGGGGACACTTGGAGACTTCTTCACCCGACAGGGTGAGACTATACCTTTTTTTCTAATGTACACGGGACATATAGCAGGCTTAATTTTGGCTGGCCAATTATGCTGCTCTTCCCGGGATAGTGTCTACCACCATTGGCAGTATACTGATATCAGACCATGCCCCTGTGACAATCACCTTTTTGCCCCCAGGGCAAGGACCGCCTTCAACAAGATGGAGGTGTAACCCACTTTTGCTGCAAGATACAGCTTTTTGAGAATTTTTAAAGGAAGAGTCTCACGTCTATTTCACCCTTAATACCCCAGGGGAAACCAGTGCAGCTATAGTATGGGAAGCCTTCAAGGCATTTATAAGGGGGAGAATTTTCTCCTACTCTATGGCTAAAAACAAAGGGCACAACAGATATCTGCGCTACAAGCTGAACTTGTAGGCCTGGAAAGGTGCTTTAAGTTATCCACTGCTAATCCATTTAACTCTCCTCTTCTGGCTGACATCACTGGCCTAAAATACAAAAGCAATGTATTGTTAAACAGAAAGGTGGAGTGGCAATTAACTCGGGCCAAACATCTCTCCTGTGAGGGAGGGGACAAAGGGGGAAAACTATTAGCCTATTACCTCCGAAAGCAGCAGGCATCCTCTAGGATCCTCGCTTTAAAGACCAAGCAGGGGAAGGTAGCGACTACACCCAAAGCTATTAATGAAACTATGCAACAATTTTATCAAAAACTTTATCAGTCCCAAAACACCTTGTCTGACGTCGAGTTAACCCGGCGCCTGCAAGAGTTTTGTCAAGGAGCCCAGCTACCAATGCTGTCCGACAAACAAGCCCAGGCATTGGATGCCTTAATTACCCAAGATGAACTTCGTCTGGCCTTATCTCACATGGCTAAAGGGAAGGCCCCGGGTCCGGACAGGATGTCCATTGAGTTATATCAACTGTTGCAGAGTGAGATCACTACCCCCCTTTTAAGTGCCCTTCAGGAAGCCCAGAAGGACACTTTACTCCCCTCTACTATGCGGGAGGCCCTCATCATGCTAATCCCAAAAAACGCATTGGATGGACTACTTTGTGCGAACTACAGGCCCATATCGCTCCTCCCAGAGGATACCAAGTTACTAGCCAAAGTATTGGCAACCAGATTGTCCCCAATTCTGTCAGAATTGATTCATCCCTCACAGATGGGGTTCTCAGTGGGGACGTCCTGTGCAGATAACCGCGTCTTATTCTTAACCTTAAATGGTTGGCTCTACAGTCCGATACTCCCATGTCTGCCTTGGCGATTGACTTCGCTAAGGCATTTGACTCTCTGGAGTGGGCATACCTCCACCAGGTTCTATGATTGTATGGTTTTGGGCCTCACTTTTACTCTTGGGTATCCACTCTGTACAATCAACCCATGGCCAGAATCCTTACTAATAAGGTCATCCCCCCCACCTTCTCCCTGTACCGAGGTACCAGACAGAGCTGTCCCCTCTCCCTCTGCTCTTTCTGGTGGCTCTTGACCCACTGATAAGGAAGCTTACCGCCACTCTGAATATCACTGGTATCATAGTGGGTGATTCATCATATCTAGTCAATGCCTATGCAGATATGTTGCTTACGCTTTCTAATCCGCAAGCCTCCGTACCCTCGATTCTGTCCATCCTGCAAGAGTTGGCATTTCTATCAGGACTCCGGGTGAACCAAAAGAAAACCACACTTTCTCCATTAAATAAGAAATGCAGTAGGCATTGTCTGCTTGGCACGGCTATTACCTGGGCCCCACAAGGTTTCTCCTATCTGGGTATCACTATTACATCAGCCTGGAAAGATTTAGAATCAGTTAACTTTTCCCCACTTCTGGCATCGTTAGCGGCCGAGATACAACGGTGGAGGAAGTTACGCCTCACCTTGAAAGGGAAAGTTGAAGCCATTCGAATGTTTATTTTTTCCAGGGTCTCCTACTTACTTTCCAACCTGTCTATTCCCCTCACTCAGAAGCCATTTCAGGCCTTAGATAGGCTAGTAGCACTGTTCCTCTGGGAGGGCAAGGGCCCCTAGATGGGGATGTGCGAAGATGCATGCCCACTGGACCAGGGAGGGTTTGAACCTCCCGTGGTTCATGGGGTATCAGCTTGCTTTCAGATGGCCCAGGCCGCGGCCTGGTTTGCTCCTCGCCCCCCGTGGATTCAGTTAGAAACCGCCTTGTCGCCCAGGGTTCCTCTTTTTCTCTCCTGTCTGGCAGGCAATCCATGGGGCAACATCTGACGCCCCTTATGAAAGAGACGTGCAGATCCTGGCGTAGGGTAATGGCTTTAGCTAGGGTTCCGAAAGTGGATTACCCCCCCTCCTCTTCGCAATGCTCTGATTTGGAATAACCCCCTTATCACGGTGGATTATAAGCTAATCCTTCGAAAACTCTGGGCCTCTAAGCACATCAGTATGGTTGCGGATCTCCTTCTTCCAAACACGTACGTACTGATGTCCTTTGAACAGCTCAGGGACAAGTACGGCCTGCCATCCCAAGATTTTTGGAAATTTCTCCAATTAAGGAGTGCCTTAACTCCCCTTCTCAACTCTGCCTCATCCCAATCCAAATGGGGCTGCCTAGATAATCTTCACCAACTCAACGGTGGCAAGGGCCTTGTAGGCTCCCTGTATAGAACACTTAGAGGCACGCAGCCGGATACATCTCTCTCTAGCAAAACTGCATGGGGCCAAGACGTTCCACATCCTATATCCCCTCAGCAGTGGTCAGAATGTCTCAGGGCAGCCCATACAGCTTATGAAGACTCCAAGAGCCAGCTTCTTCAACTTAAAATTTTACTTAGATGGCATAGGACCCCTGCAATCCTTTTCGGTCGTCAGCTAATCTTGCAGGATAAATGTTGGAGATGTCAATCTTCTCTGGCCCACTTGCTGCACATACTCTGGTCTTGCCCAACAATACATATTTTCTGGACACAAGTCCTGAAGGACTGCTCCACCATAGTAGGCACACAAATCTCCCTTCAGCACTACCCTCTGTTACTGGGGGATGCCTAACCACTGACTGCACTCTCCTATTATAGCAAAGCATGGGTCCTGGTTGCAGTTATGGAAGCGAAAAGAGCTCTCCTGTAGAAATGGAGAAATCCCTCACCTCCTACAATTCCGCACTGGTGGGTGGCTATGGCTAGACTGGCTGTCTTTGAGAGACTTACGGCAGTAGCTAAGGGTAAACTGTCTGGTTATCATCTTAAATGGGATGCATATTTGCACTCTCATATATGCATGGTTGTGCCCCCCCATTGCAAAATCCCCCTGTTGGTTAAATATGGGTTGTGATAATAGAGGGGGGGGTCTCCCCCTCCAAAGGTAGTTCATGCTTTTGTTCCCCACCACAGTGGTCTGTGTCTTCTGTTTATCTCCTACCTCTCTTGTTGCTCCCTGGATACTTTATGACCTGGTGGCTATCTCTCTGGCCGACTCCACTTGTAAAAGGTTTGTCTGGCCCACTCTAACCTGCTGATCTTTACATATTACCCCAAATGTGTGTCTGTGGCTGCTTACAGTATGATGTAGACAGATAATGTAAAGTATAGATGGTTTGAAATTCATTATGGAATTTCAGATGTGTTAAGATAAGTTGTTTCTTTAAGTCAGGTATATCGGCAATTGATGTATAATCTGACAGTTAGTATATGGTTGTCTGAAACTGGAACTGCTAATGCTGATATAGATAGCACTGTATTGTGTATCCTTTCAATGTTGTGCAAAGATCGGAAAATCAATAAAATTTTACATGATAAAAAAAAACTTGAAAAAAAAGGAAATGGACCGCTGATCTTCTCCAACCCTCTGATCCCTCACTTGCTCCTCTCTCAGCACCCCTTGACAACCCCTCCCACTTCCTCTCTTTATAGTCCACTGCTGTAATGTAATATATATATACATATATATATATATATGAATATATATATATATATATATATATATATAAAATGTTGTGGTTTACATGGGTTTTGACCCCAAATGTTCATGATCATAGAAACATAGAAACATAGATTTTGACGGCAGATAAGGACCGCTTGTCCACCCAGTCTGCCCATTTCCCTACCTAATGGATAAGCTGCAGATCCTAGTTAACCAGCAGCCTACTTCTTCCTACTCCACCCACTAGAATTGCCTTATGACTGTCCCATGCATGCTTGAATTCCACCACTGTTTTTGACTCCACAACCTCCTCCGGAAGGCCGTTCCATGCATCCACAACCCTCTCTGTGAAAAAATACTTCCTTAAATTACCTCTGAGCCGCCCCCTTCTATCTTCAAATTGTGCCCCCTTGTTCTTGCACACCTCTTTTTTTGAAAGATGCTACCCTCTTGGACTTTGTTGATTCCCTTGAGATACTTGAAAGTTTCTATCATGTCCCCTCTCCCTCCTTTCCTTGAAGCTATACATTCAGCTCTTAAGTCTCTCTTCATATGTCTTCTGGTGCAGACCCTGCACCATTTTAGTTGCCCTCCTCTGGACAGCCTCCATCCTGTCTATGTCCTTGTGGAGATTGGGTCTCCAGAACTGCACGAGTACTCCAGATGGGGTCTCACCAACTGTCTGTACAGAGGATAATAACTTCCTGTTTTCTACTGGTGATGCCTCCCTATGCATCCCAGTATCCCCCAGCCCTCCTTGCTGCCCTCTCACATTGCTTGCCCACCTTTAGGTCATCTGATATGACTACCCCAGGTCCCTTCCATTTTGTTGTTGTTAGTATCTCACCCCCATTGTGTACTCTTCCCTGGGGATTTTGTTTCCCAGGTGCATTACCTTGCACTTCTTAGCATTGAATCTAAGCTGCCATCATTTGACCATTCCTCTAACCTTGCCAAGTCCCTTCTCATCCATTCCACCCCACCTTGGCATCAACTCTGTTGCAGATCTTTGTGTCATCTGCAAAGAGACATATTCTTTCTCTCCAGTCCCTCTGCAATGTCTTATAAAGACATTGAAGAGGACCGTCCTAATACTGAACCTCATGGTACCCCACTAGTAACCCCTTTCTTCAGAGTGGACTCCATTTACTATTACTCTCTGTGTCCTATTCTCCAGCCAATTCTTACCCAGGCTGTCATCTTGGGACCCACTCCCAGGCTGGCTAACTTGTATATTAATTTTTGTGGGACTGTGTCAAATGCCTTGCTAAAGTCTAGGTAGGCCATGTCCACAGCCCCTCCTGATCTACTACTTTGGTCACCCAGTCAAAGAAATCTATCAGATTTGTCTGGCATGACCTTCCCACTGTGAATCCATGATGCCTTGGGTCCTGAGCCCCTGGCCTCTAGATACTCAACAATTCTTTCCTTCAGAAGTGATTCCATCATTTTCCTATCACTGAGGTGAAACTAACAGGTCTGTAGTTTCTGCTTCTGCCTTGCTCCCACTTTTGTGAAGAGGAATCACATCTGCCCTTCTCCAGTCCTCGGTACCACACCATCCTCCCATGATTTGTTAAAGAGGTAGTCAGTGTGTCACTAGTTCTACCCTTAGTTCTTTAGAATTCTGTGATGAATCCCATCAGGCCCCATTGCTTTGTCCACCTTCAGTTTTAAGAGTTCTTCAGAACCCTTTCTTCTGTAAATGGGCTGGTATCAACTTCTGTATCCAGAGTGTTTCTACTGTTTGTTTTAGGTACCTCCCCACTTCCTTTGTAAATACTGAGCAAAATATTTGTTTAGTATTTCTGCCTTTTCAAGTCACCTTCTGCCCACCCTCCTCTTCTTTATTAGCCTCACTAGCCCTCTCTTGGTCTCTCCTTCGCTCCCTGATGTACCTATAAAAGGTTTTTCCCTTTCTTAACTGAGTTGGCTATCTTTTCCTTGGTTTGGGCCTTTGCTGTTCTGACTGCCTTCCCAGCTTCCTTTTGCTTTAACTGATACAGTTTTCTGTCCTGCTCCTTCTGTGATTACTTGTACTTCCTGAATGCTTTCTTTTTCTCTTGAACCTTCACTGCCACTTCCTTTGAGAACCATAGTGGTTTCTTACATCGTTTCATAAGAGATGAGTTGTCACCTGACAAATCCACTCCAAAACATGCTTTCGCAGTTGTGCCACAAAAATCACCTATCACCTATTTAAAACATTCCACCTATCTTGATCATAATATGGGGTCATCAAAAGACCATGTTGAGAATTTGGGGTCAAAATTTCAAAAAGACTATGAAAATAAAACATTGAACTACTCATAAAATTGTTATTTTTCTAGTTTTTGGACCCACATTTACAACATAACTTTTTTGTTACTCCATCTCAAGAACATGATAGGTGTCAGTTTTCAAGTCCCTCCAAAATGTGTCTTCATGCTAGTGCTACAAAATATCATTTTAACTGAGATTTAATATAAGAAACATGATATGTTCAAATTGTGGGGGGATAAGAAGGACTATACTGAAAATCTGGTGGAACATTTCTAAAAGAATATCACAGTTTTATGAATAAACATTGAAAGTCTTCAATGTTTACTCATAAATTCTTTATTTTTCAATATTTAACCCTAGCTTTTTAATCTTACCCAATCTTTTTACTCTACCTCATGCAAATGACAGGTGTCATTTTTTTCAATCTTGCTCAAAATGTCTTTTAATGCTTGTGACACAAAATGATGCTTTGGAGAGGATTTCATAAATTGCATCTGTCTAGAGGTGTGCAAATAAATTCCACTGGAGCAGCCCTCCACTCTTGTCTGTTGTCCCGTGAAGCTGTCACACAGTTCCATGAGTGGGAGCTGGAATGTCAGTGAATGAGCAAGTGATTGTATAAGTATACACTCATTCACTGACAACTCAGTGGCCCACTTATAGAAGGAGAGAGGAGGGCTGTGCCAGTTGCCCACTCGGGTCAGGGTTGGGAGGGAGTGGGGACCATCTGTTGGGGTAAATAGACACCAGGGAATGGGATTACTTTTTACAGGGACCGGTATAGGAGGGGGTTCACTAGACACCAGTGAATAATGCAGGTGGAGTGGTTAGCCTGCAATTTTTTTTATTATTATGGGAATCAGAGATAGGAAGGGGGGTCTGCTAGACACCAGATAATTATAATTTTTTTGTGCTGTGATCAGGGGAATCACTTGACATCAGGGAGGGTTTTGTTTTACATGGGACATGTGATTGATGGGTAGGGAGAATTTCTTTGTTTACATTTGGCCCACAATTAGCAGGTGGGGGGAGGGTCACTAAACACTAGAGAATTTATGTTACACATTGGGCCATGATCAGTGGGGTGGCCACTAGACACCAGGGACTATGTTCAAACCTTGGGCCCATGATCAGAGTGTAGGAGGCACCATTAGACACCAGGGATTTCTTTGTTTAAATCTGGCCCACAATCAGCAGGTGTGGGGGACCACAAGACACCAAGGAATTTATGTTATACATAGGGCCATGGTTGGTCAGATGGGGGGACCACAAGACACCAGAGAGTTTTTTTTAACATGGAACCACTGATCAATGGGTGGGGTGATCACTATTAGACATCAAGGATTTTTTTGCATTGACCCACAATCAGCAGGTGGGGGGACCACTGGACACCAAGGTGTTTTATTTAACAGGGGGCCAGCAATTCACGGGGGGGAGCTGTATTATGATTTGGAATTATACATTAAACTGCAGATGGAGTACATTCTGCAGTTAACATGTATTATTCTGCAGTTCAGTGAAAAAGTCTGCAGAACCAGGTGAAAATCTGCAGAAGATTCAAATCTTACCAATAGTAGAATTTCAAAAGATTTCTCAGAAGTTCTGAAATTTCATGGAAGTTCCATAAAAGTGGAATTCACAACTTCACCCCACCTCTACAGCTCTCCAAAATTATGTTTTGGACAGGATTTTAGAAATGACACCTGTCATATTCATAAGCTGGTGTCATAAAAAGACTATGATATACATTTAGGGTACAAATCTAAAAGAAACAACAAATTTATGAACAAACAGTGATATTTTTCAATGTTTACTTATAATGTTGCTTTTTATTTTATTTTTTAACACAGATTTTCAACACAGTCATGTTTTTTACTCCATAGAATGAACATAGCAGGTCTTACTTTCAATTCTCCTTCCAAAACCTGTTTTATGGTCATTCCACAAAATCATGTTTCTGAACACATTTGTTATAAAATCGCAAAAAAAAGAAAAAATCCAGAAATGTCATTGATTGAGAAGTTTCACCTGACCATGCATCAGATTTGTATAAATACATGGTCAGGTACCAAATCTCATTTTCCTCCCCCCAAAACCTACTTAGAGCCACCTTATAAGTATAACAAGCACCTCCAGGGTGTGCATCATAGGAATTTTGTGCACTTTCCTGGGGCATAGGGAGACTCAGTCTTCAACAGTGTGCCTTAATGCACCACTGGGGCATGCATTAAAAATAGAATAATAGATAGGTTCCTGTGCATTACAATGTAGTAATTCCATCAAGAGATTCGCTCGAGAGGTTCCATGTCCCCAGAACCTCGAGATGCAATTATTGCATTGTAATGCACAGGAACCTATTTTTTATTTTTTTTAATGTATGGATGTGATTTTCGATTTTCTTTTCTCTCAGGCAGTTGGCAGCTGCAGTGAACAAGTCTCTCCGTCCTGGCCACGCGCCACACTGTCTCACTGCTTGGTGTTTTTTTTTTGTTTTACTGAAGGACAGCCTACCTTTTCCATGTCTGGGGAATGGAGGGTCAGCTGGATATCTGTATTTTTCAGATATTTAAAACAAAAAAGCTGCAAAATGTTCCAGTTGAGAAACACTCTTGGTAAGCGAGACAGTGACTGCCATGTTTTTCGAACTGTTCTTCCCACCCTAACAGGAGAAGTGGCCAATTGGAAGGCACATTTTAAAAGACGTTGGGAATTACACTAGCACATGCGCTGTTGTGATTTGGTGATAATACTATCGTTCAGGTCCCCAATGATATTATTACGGCACCTGAACGATGGTATTATCACTCCTGAAGTGTAGTATTATCACTTTGGGAGTGATAGCATTATGGGGAATTTTTTGTATGCTTTTCTAGTATATTATTTTCATGATCCATATATTAAAATCCTATAATGCACACCCTGTTGAGGATTATTACTTACATTAATGACACCTGTCATGTTCGTATGCTATGTAGTGCTGTGGAGAATGTTTATATTCCAACAGAAAGAAATATTGTAAAAGTTTGTGAAATTCTATGAAATTCTACCAAATTAGTCAGAAGGAGAATATCATTCCACTGATCAGAGTAGGTTAAATTCTACAGAGTGAACAGCAAAATTCTGATGGAAATTCCTCCAGTGGAATGGTCATTCTGTACTAATGTTGCTGTCAGAATTCTGCATTCTGCACAGCAAAATTGTGGGGGCAATAAAAACTGCCATCTTAAAAATTCAAGGTCACAGTCTATAAAAACATACAGAATAGTGGTTGGGTTACCATCCACAGCAAACCTGTGTTTCCATTGAGGGAGTTTATGACATCATAGAGACCTTGAGAGCGAAGCTCGAGAGGTCTCATGGATGACATCAACTCCTTAGATGGAAACACAGCCTCAGCTGTGGATGGTAACCCATACACTGTTTTATAAGGTATGAGTTGCAAATAAATGTCATTAATGCTCCAGTTATGGTCAAAGAGGCAGAAGCTGGGAAATGAGGTGTTAGGGTTTCTCATCCTAACACTCGCCCTCCCAAACCAGGCAGGGGAGCAGGTGTGGGTTATGCCTTTATTTTTTCAGTACTAACATTCACCCCATTCCATCTGTAAATAAGGTTAGATACATATACTGAAAGTTCAATTCAGTATGTAGTTGTGGAGGGCCCTGTACTTCCATTTATAGGACAACAGCAACCACATTTTTAGCATAGCCATCTTGTTATCCCACCTCATGTAAGCAGTACAGAAAATGTTTGAATCTTCACCAAAACATAATTCAGCACAACTGCAATGCCATTCTGTGCCACAGGTGTGAGAACACATTTTTGGCAGATCTGAAAAATGACAGCTGTGACATGCACCTGGTTTGCAGGGTCAGCAGGAAACGGAGCCAAATAAGCTGCCCCCCCACAACAACAGTGTTTGCTATGGATGTGGGTCACAGGGGAAGGGTTAGGTTATGGGGATTAGGGGTGGACAGAAGACTGGAACAGGGTAATGGATGGTCACCTTGAATTTAAGGAGTCTGTGTAACAATATGGCTGAGATCCAGGCTCTCTTAGCTGTAGGGCTGGTGAACATTGTGGCCATCATTGAAAACTGGGCCACCAACACCAAGACTGGGATTTGGTGATCCCAGGGTACAGAATTTATAGGAAAGACTGGGAGGGGAATTTATGTAAGGGATGGGATTAGATGCACTAGAGACAAATGGGGAGAAAGGGGGGACATGGACTCTAGAGGTAGAGAACTAAGGCTGGGGGGTGGTGTATAGACCACCAGCTCAGTCTGAGGAATTGGATAGGGAGTTGGTGGAACAAATTTGCAGGGTATGTAAGAAGGGGACTGTGGTGATCATGGGGGACTTCAATCTGCCTTGGGTGGATTGGAGTACCACACTCACCTCTAGTGCTAGGGAGCAGGTATTGCTTGATGCATTTCAGCATAGTCTTCTGGAACAACTGGCTAGTGTGCCAACTCAGCTAGATAATACCCTCGACCTGGTACTTTTGAAC
The DNA here is from genome assembly GCA_016271365.2 of Neoceratodus forsteri. Taxonomy (NCBI): domain Eukaryota; kingdom Metazoa; phylum Chordata; order Ceratodontiformes; family Ceratodontidae; genus Neoceratodus; species Neoceratodus forsteri. The sequence continues at coordinate 267,858,550 of JADMNL010000026.1, forward strand.
AAGGAGGCAGTGAGGGAAGTTAGGAAGGATACACCACTAGCTGGGAGTGACCACCAATTAGTGTGGTTTATAATCAGCTTGAGCAGGAAGTCCATAGAAACAGTGACAAGGGTGGTGGATGTCAGATGGGCAGACTTTGGGAAGATGTGGGAAATCCTGATAGGGTGCCTAACGGGTATAAGATCAGGGATGGTGCACAACAGAAGTGGGATATTGGTCTGAAGGAAGCTACTGAGGCTTGCACTAGGACTTGGAGCTGGAAAAGCAGAGTTAAGATGCCAAGTTGGCTGAACAGGAACGTATTGGAGAAGGTGAGGATAAAGATGAAGGTATTTTGGAGATTCAAGAAGACAAATAGAGGGAGGACAAGGAGGAATATGTGAGGAGGACCAGGGAGGTAACCAAACTAGTAAGAGAGGCCAAGGCTTCCAGACAGTTAAGGTTGGCTCAGGGCATCAAGGGAGGAGGGAAGGACTTTTTTAGACATGTGAGAGAAGACAAGGAGATACAGGGACCAAATAGTACAGATCAGGAGGAGCAGGGGCTGAGTGGAAATGGAAGCAGAACACGTGGAAGCACTGAATTAATATTTCTGCTCTGTGTTCACCCAGGAGAAGAGCAGTCCACTACCTCCATGGACTGGGAAGGTGGGAAATGGGAGAAGGGGTGACAGATGGGGAGAGCATGGAGAGCAGAGCACTAGAGGGTCTGAAGGCACTTAGAGTGGACAAGGCACAGGACCTGTTGGCATTCACCCCATGGTGATGAGGGAGATGCTAGAAGTGTTGGCCACACTACTGGCAGACCTGTTCAACACCTCCCTGGACACAGGATGCATGTCACATGACTGGAGATTTGCTCATGTGGTGCACATTCACAAAAGTGTCCCAAGGGATGAGCCAGGAAACTACAGACCTGTTAGTCTCACTTCCATAGTGAGTAAATGTATGGAAATTATCCTGAAGGAGAGACTGGTGACTTTTCTTGAGGTAAACTGGCTCCAGGATGGGCAGCAACATGGGTTTGCCTCAGGAAGATCATGTTAGATTAACCTAATAGAGTACTGTGACTGGGTAACAATAGAGCTGGATGGGGCCATGCAGTGAGAGTTCTGTATTTTGACATTAGCAAGGCCTTTGATTCAGTGCCTCATGGGCAACTAGGGGGAAGCTGAGATCCATGGGGTGGGGTGAAGATGGCCAATTGAATCATGAACTGGCTGAGGGGGAAGCAGCAACAATTGATGGTGAGGGGGACTCTCAACCCCTAGACATATGACAAGTGGGGTACCACAGGGCTCTGTGCAGTGTCTGGTATTTATTGGCCTGTTTACATCAGATATCTCACATGGAGTTAGGAGCAGGATCAGTCAGTTCACAGATTATACCAAGATGGGAGCAGTAGTGGATGATGTGGGGTGGAAAGAGCTACAGGAGGACCTAACACAACTGGAGGAGTGGCCAGCAAAATAGCAATTGGGCTTCAATTCAAAGAAGTATAAATTTATGCATTTTGGGGTGAAGAACCTGAGGAGGGAATACTGGTTCAGTGGAGTGAGACTGTGGTTCACTGAGGAAGAAAAGGACCTGGGGGTGTTGATAACTGAAAGCATGAACAACTCTGCCCAGTGCAGAAAAGCTGAACCAAAGCTAACAAGATGCTGGGGTGTATTGCAACAGGAATCTCATCCAGACATAAGGATGTGATCCTGCACCTCTCCAGTTCTTTAGTTGGGCTACACTTAGAGTACTGCATGCAGTACTGGCAGCCGTATCTGAAGAAGGATAGGCTCCTAGAAGGGGTGCAGTGTAGGGTGGCAAAAATTATACAGGGGATGGAAGGTGAACCCTATAGGAACAGATTGAGGCATCTGAGTTTGTATACCCTGGAAAAAGGAGGGCTTGAGGGGATATGATTGAAATGTTCACATATCTGAAGAGGTTTAACAAAACTGGCACAAATGGGTCATTTAAGATGAAGAAGAGAAGGGACACAAGAAAACACAAGCTACGATTGGAGGGGGAAGATTTACAAAAGAAATGAGGAGGCATTATTTCACAGAAAGGGTGGTATTGAAATGGAATACCCTACTGGAGGAGGTAGTATCAAGTATGATGGTGAGCACTGTGAAAATGGCTTGGGAAAGGGCACCTGGAAGGTCTGGGTTAATAGTAATGATAATTTGCCAGAAGAGAGAGAGATAGAGAGGAGGAGGAGGGGGTGAGGCAGCTGTGATCTAGGGGTGCTAGCTGTACACCCGAGCAGACTTGACCATTAGGCTTGTTTCTGCTGGTAGATTTGTATGTATGTATGTGCATACATGAGGTGGGGTAATAATAAGGCTATGTTGAAAATCAAGGGTCAAAATATATAACATTTCCAAAGTTACGAGCATACATAGCTAAATTGCAATGAATAGTCATAACTTGGGTATTTTCTAATATTGTAACCCCACATTTTCAATATAGCTTTTATGACCCCACCTCATGAACAAGGACAGAAAAATTATTTCCAAATCCCATCCGAAAGGTGAATTTGTCAAGCAACCGAGAACTCACTTTAGGGCAGTAGTTGCATAAGGACAGTCTGATTGTTCATGAGGTGGGAACCCCAAAAGTTTAGGTTGAAAATCTGGGGTCAAAATCTTAAACAAAAAGTCTCAGTTATGCATAAAACTTGAAACCGCCACTGAAATGTATTGAACTGCACTTACATTAGTCTCTCATATTGCAGTGGCCTGTTCCAACAGCAACACATGTCTTTGATCAGAGAGTGATTCAAATTCAAAGTTTATTTTACCAGGATAACACCATTGAGATAACTCACTTGTGAGGAGGTCCTTGGGGGGACATAAGTACAATACAAAATACAGAAAAGTTACAGTGGTACAATACAAATACAGCTATACCATATACAAGAAAAACAGACACAAGGAAGTTAATTAGGTACAATACTGAACAGCAAAATGTTTCGAATTCTACTACAGGTGCCTATACAGGTAAAGCTAATTGAGTACAATTATGAAAAATGATAGGTGCAAAAATTAAAATTGGAACAATAGAAGAGGACATAGAGTGAAAGGTTGAGGGATTTTATTGCAATACAGGATGGTCAAAGGCAGAAAAAGTAACACAGGTTACAGAAATACAACAGAAGGGGAGAGGAGACCAGGTGAGCAGGAAGGGAAGGGATGGAGAATGCAGAAAACTAAGAAGCATCAAAGGGGGAGACATGGGGTGGATGATATACAAGTGCTTAGTACTTGTGCTGGATGAGGGGAATAGAGGGGTTGGAAGCAAACTGGGTCAGAAGTGTGGGTGGGAGAAGGGAAGGATTAAGTGCCAGGAGTCAGAGAGAATACACATGACTACAGTAAGCAGGTTCAAGCATAGCAGTTACATTCATTCTTCAACATACACCCAATCAAGGACTTGAATGTACTCAAGCCAATGGTAAGGTTAAGTTTAAGGTTTTTTTTTGTATAGTGTTCCATAAGGTTGGCATGGCATAATTTAGGAATGAAGAACCAAACCAGGTTCTAATCCATGGAGTATCAAATGTTATGTATGAGAACTTCTTGAGAGTGTACACACTGGAGGCATGTCTAAACATAGAGCAGATGTAGGGAGGGAGTTTCAGTGTTAGAGCTCTGTAAACTTAGAGGGATGCATTGCTGCACCTCCTGACACTAAGGGATGGCCAACTAGCCTGCAAATAAAGGGAGAAATGGTGGGTGCTGAAAGAAGCATTTGTAATGAATCCTAAGGCCCTGTGACAGAGTGTGTCAGTGGTAATTAGGGCTGAATTTGAACTATGGCTGTAGAGAAAGTCTGCATAGTCAATTAATGGGAGAAATGTTGTTTGGACCAACCTTAGTCTGGTGTCCTGGGAAATCAAGTGCTTTATGCAATAGAAGAGACCAAACCTTTAGCATTGTTTTGTGTCCGTTTCCTCTATATGTGTTAGAAAGGATATATTTTTATCCAGCCAAAAGCTGAGATATTTAAATTTCTCAACTGGTTCTAGTACTTCTCTCAGTATGGTCTTAATCTGAAAATTTGCATTCAAGGAGTCAGTGAGAAGATTTATTTTATTTATTTATTTAGTACTGTAGAGAAAAAAAAACAAATATGTTGTAGGAGATACCTTTTGTTGGACTAACAAAATTATTTCTCAGACTAGCTTTCGAGAGATACAACCCTCTTCCTCAGGTCAAAGTGAGACAGCTGAACAGCATGGCAGATACAGAGGTTGGATGTGGGTTAAAAACATAGACTAGCAGTTTACACATCAAAGCCTTACAACCAGTTCACACTCCTTATAAACAGGAAGACTCTAATTGTCACTAGATTGTGTCTGTTGAAGAGCTCAACTTGTAAGATCAAAGGGCAGCTTAACTTTACTCTGGCTCTTGGTCTATCAATTAACATTTGTAAAAAGTCAAGACAGGAAAAAGAAAACAACCCATTGTCTTTAGAAGGTACCTGTTAGGAGGTCACGTGGGGCAGCGCTCTTAATGGCAGCTTAATCCACAGCTCTCCCCTCTCAACCAGCTGATTCCTATATTTACTGACTTCGGGAATATTATTTTTAGCGTGCTCCTCATTAATCGCAGTTCTCTACAACCCACCATCACTTCATATTGGCGTTTGAGCGATTTCCTAACGAGTTAATGCCAAGGTGTGGTGAAGATTATGGAGGCCGAGATGAAGACCATGGGGCCAGGCACACGCCGCCGAATACTCCTGAAAAAGCAGCTAAAAAGTCGAGAACCCTGCCTATGGGTTCGGGTGCTAAATCTGGCTCCTCTAACGTCTCCTCCAGCCCGCTCACAGAAGATCAGTTCCTTCAGGAGCTGATCCCATTCCGTGAAACTCTTCAGGAGATCTCCTCTGAGCTTAAATCCATGCACAGTGATCTAGCTTCTCTCACTACTCGAGTGGGCGACTCGGAGGCTCGTACTAGTTCCCTGGAGTCTTGGAAGGCCAAGTGTGAACCCGAGATTATCACGATCAGGCAACAAATTGCCAAACTAAAACTAAAGATGGAGGACCTCGAGGGACGCTGTAGGAGGAACAACATTCTGGTGCTGGGTTTACGGAGGGAGGAAGGGCCTGATATTCTGTCTTTGTGCAAAACTTCTAACCAAGATTGTTGGCCCTGCCCATCTATCCCTCCTACCACATCGAGCGTGCCCACAGATCCCTGAAGCCTAAACCTCCGCCAGGCTGTCTCCTAGACCCATACTAACAAGCTGCTTAGTTATCTCGAAAGGCAACATATCCTGTATAAAATCAAGAGTCTACAGGTGGTCTTGTGGGAGAATCACACCTTGAGAATAACCCAAGACCTACCACTTGAAACCCGACTGAGGAGACGAGAATGTCATCCGATTGTGACTAAGCTGAGTGCTGTGGGGTTCAAGTTCTGCACGAATTATCCGGCCAGGTTGCAAGTTCAACTCTATAATGTCTGGCTTACCTTCAAGAATCCTGATCAAGCCAAAAGTGAACTTTCCCAGAGACTTCCTGACCTTTTCAAATCTGGCTGACTGTTCTGTATAAATATCAGTGTTAATTTTGCTTACCTCGGCTGAGTGACTCTGGTCTGATTATATGCCTGCATTTATGTTTTTTCTGGCGAGTTGGGTTGGGGGCTGGCTGGCCTTCCTGGGGGTTGGGGCAATTTCGCTTGTCTGGTCAGGGTTGAGGCCTAGGCTTTCTTCAGCTGAGGCCTCGGCTCATGGCCTGAGGTGGGGGGGTAGGACCCTTAATCCCGCTTGTGGTTTTCAGGCGGATAGTTTTCGCCGACGGACCGGCTGGGTCCCTATCAGTTTCCCTTCCCCTTCCTTTTCCGGGTTAGGTGATGGCCAGCTCGTGGGTTTGGAGCTCCGCTTCACTGCTTTTAATTCTGCTCCTGACGCTGTCACATTCGGAATGGAGCGAATGACGCAGTGACCAGCTGGTGTATCCCTTTCTCACCACTGTGAGTTTTTTCAAGCCATGATGGTTCCGTTTAGCTTTCTGGAGCTGTGAGCCTTCGTGTTTTCGTATTTGGGTGATCAGTGCACCGATTGTTGGGTAAGATGTAATGACTCTGTCTATCATTTGCCTTTGGCTGGGGGGGTGGCTGGGAATGGAGAGCCTTGAGATGCAGTTTCGCATCCTGAACTGGGGGGGTGGACAGCAGTACCCTGTTTCTTTTTGCTACTCTGCCCCATGTTGAATTTTGTTAATGGGGACTCCATTCAGGGATTTCTTATAGTTCGTTGAGGGCCTGCTAGTCCTGGGGTACAATCCCTTTACAGGTTACTTATTTGGTGTTTGCATACTTCTCTGGTTTTGAAGGGACGGGTTGTAAATAGTTTTTGGGTGATTACACGGTTATTCATAGGTTTTGTCATTTTGGGAGGTGGGGTTGGGGGGGTATGTCTTAATTTTTGGTCCAGTCACCTTTTGGTTTCGTCTCCCTGTTTTGGGGGCTCTCAGTGCTCAGCTTCATTTAAGTTTGTTGGTGACTTGGTCATTTTTTATGGTTATTCTATTGGGGTTAGGGAGGAGGGTGCCTCGAGAGTTTCAATCCTTATGGTTATTATTACTATTGTCGGCAAACTTGGTTCAATTTTTATTACTATCTGTACTGATGGGATTGCAGTTTCTGTGTCTGGTTCACTCTTGTGTTAGCTACCATGGCACTGAGAATGTTTAAAATTGCACGTTGGAATGTCAGAGGCATTAATGACCCTCTTAAGAGACAGCAGGTGTTTCTGAACTGTTCCCTTCTTAACGTAGACATAGTTTTCATGCAGGAAACCCACTTGGCTGCCTCAGAGGACAAGAAATTATGAAGGCTAGGGTTTACCCAAATTTTCACTGCCTCCAGCTCACAAGCTAGTAAGGGGGTAGCAATCATAATCAAACATCACGTCAGATTCGTAGTAGAGGAGAGTGTTATTGACCACGAGGGTAGATACGTATTGGTCAAGGGCCAGCTTGATAATAGTAGTGTGGTTCTAGGGGTGATATACGCTCCAGTTGGAGGTGACCCATCCTTTTTAATGTCCCTGGCAGATATCCTGAGCAGATTTCTGCCTTCCCTTCTCATCCTAGGGGGCGACTGGAATGTGGCTCCTTCCAGCGAGTTAAACAAAACCTATAGACCAATTAAACCGATGTCCCCTGCACAACATGCCCTCTCTGATTTCACAGACCTGCTGGGTCTTTGTGACCCCTGGTGTCTCCTTAACCCTGACAATCGACTCTATTCCTTTTACTCCCAGGTACACCAAACTTGGTCAAGAATTGACTATGTTTTAATTAGTTCTTCTTTAATGAGTTGTACCCATCAAGTAGGTATCGAACCTATAGTCATTTCGGACCACTCCCTAGGTTTGGGTCAAGATTTCCCCGGGTATTCAGGGACAAAGAGACACGTCGTGGAAACTTAATATGCAAATCCTGAAGGAAGAGCACACAGTTTCCCAAATCAGGGACATGATCCTTTCGTACTTCGACCTGAATCAGGGATCTGTACACTGAGAGGATTTATTGTGGTGCTCCTTCAAATGTTTTATCAGACGGGAACTCATTAAGATTGCTGCCACTAGGAAAAGGGTAAGGGAGTCCAAAATCAATTTGTTATCTAGCCTGCTGAAGGCAGCTGAAGACAACCTTCTCCTCCAACTCCCAGCTAATTTAACGGCTCTTATTAAACTCAGAAATGAATACAACGATTTGACTAGAGATAGAGCTGAATATGCATTGTTCAAGACTAGGACTAGATATATTGATCAGGTGAAAAGTCGGGTCGGATGCTAGCTCTGAGACTGAAAGAAATAGAGAGTTCCTAGATAATTCGCCCTCAAATCTCAGGACGGCACCACCAAGACACTACCTAGGGAGATTGCCCAAATTTTCAATCCTTTTATAATGACATTTACAGTAGGAGCTCCACACCGTCGCATGCCTGGATGATAGAGCATTTCTAGATGGTATCAAGCTCCCTTCCTCTAGACTCATCACTGCGACATATTGTCTGCTCCACCACTCTAGGTGAAGTAGAAGAGGCAATCAATGATTTGCCACTAGGAAAGCCCCGGCCGACGGTTACCCCCAAACTTCTATAAGGTTTTTGTAAAGAACTATCCCTCTATTGCTTAAGTTATATGAATATTTGTTTTCTGGATGTGATAGACCCTCTCTTAGAAGCACAATAATTTTAATCCCTAAACCTGATAAACATTTAACTGATCCTGCCAGCTACCGTCCAATATCGCTCTTAAATTATGATATCAAAATCTTATCTAAAATTTTATCGTTCAGAATCAAAAAGATTTGGCAGCATTTGTTGAGCCCGGAACAGGCTGGTTTCATCCAGGGCAGATTTTCCGCTGATCACTTGAGAACCTTAGCCCATGTCTTTCAAGCAGCCCACACCTTGTCAGATCCCATGGTCCTAGTCGCTCTTGATGCAGAAAAAGCTTTTGATCGAGTGAATTGGGACTTTCTGTGGGCCACTTTGAAGAGAATGGTCTTCCCTGATTCCTTTATCCATATGATTATGGCAATATACCAGTCCCTCTTGGCTAAAGTCTACTGCAACGGGGTCTTTTCTTCCAGTTTTCCTTTATGCGCTGGCACTCGTCAAGGGTGTCCTCTTTCCCCCTACCTCCTCAACCTGTATTTGGAACCGCTGCTTGTTAGTATTAAAAGTTCATCACAAATCAGGGGTTGTACCATTGCTCAATCTCCCCTGACTGTATCGGTCTTTGCTGACGACATCCTGTTATACCTTACCTAACCCGAAACATCTTTAACACAAGTATTAAAAATTATTGACCATTTTGGTCAGGTTTCTAACTACAGGCTGAATGTTTCTAAATCAGTTATTTTTCCGGTAAATTCTCTCACCTTTAAATCGGATTTTACACGGTTCGGAATGAAATGGTCCCCGGTCTCATTTAAATATTTGGGTATACATGTGGCCAGGGAGGTGGAAACGGTCAAGGAACTCAATTTAGACAACACTGTAATGAGAATCCAGAGAGACTTGGACCAATGGCAAAAGTTGCCACTAACCACTTGGGGGCTAATCAATATTATCAAAATGAATATCCTTCCCCGGTTATTTTACCCCCTGAATCACCTTAATTTATGGTTACCCAAGCAATTCTTCAGTCAGGTAAACTTGATGCTATCCAACTTTGTTTGAAGGGGAAACAACCTCGTAGAGCCTTTTCAACTCACTGCACTCAGAGACAAGGTGGCTTCGCTCACCCAATCTCTTGTTATATTATTGGGCTAGTCACCTGACTAGAATAGGCAAGTGGTCCACCACCAGTCTACCACGCCTACCCATATGGTTACAGCTTGAATTAAACTTATTGGACCAAGTCAATTTGAGCCCCACCTGTGTTTTTGGCATCCGCTCTCCACTTACCCCCAGCCATTCGAGACTCTCCTATTGGCCTTTCTATTAGAATTCTTTCTCAATGTTGGAATTTTTTCAATTTGTCCCCGTCCAAGGATTCAGCTCAACCTCTCATGTTAAATCCTAATATCAAAATTGGAGGTAGCTGGTTAACCTCTGATTGGCTTCCGCAGTTGCATAACTTACCTGTGGAATCTCTGTATGAGCAAGGCACACTTCTTAAGTCGGATGAAATCTTAGCGTCCCTTAACATTCCCCAGAAGCATATTTTTAAAGTCTACCAATTGAGACACCTCATCCTCAAAATCCTTGGGCCGGTTCACTTCCCCTCTAAAATAAGGCCATTCCTTGAGAAAATTCAGGAGGCGGTTGGTATGTGGGGTATATCCAACATATACAGCAAACTGCTGGATGACATTTTCCTGACTCCTGGAGGGTTCCAAAATCTGGTCGCCTTCTAATTTGATTTCCCCTCCTGCATGGGATTCAATTTGGAAAGGTGTGTGTCGTTACTTATCCCAAGACAATCATAGATTGACCCAATACCACATTTTAAATAATCTTTACTATACTCCAGTTAAGTTGGCCCAATTTGGCAAGCTTAAGTCGAGTATTTGCTCGAGATGTGGAGCCGCCGAAGGGAATTTGCTGCATATCCTTTGGGAATGCGTTAAAGTGGCACCTTTATGGAGCACTGTTAGAGACAGTTTAGACCCACTTTTAGGGTTTAAAGATCTATTTACCTTAGAAATTTGTATCTTGGGTGTCTACTAGAGCATTTTGGTGAAAGAATGTAGATATCACATGGCTCTCATCTCAACAGTTATAAAAAAGCTGGTCCTCAGGCATTGGATGGATCAGGATATCATTACCTATCAGGAATGGCTTAAGGAGATGTCCCTCTGTCTCAATACCGAGAAACTTATAGCTAGCTCTAGACATAATCTGGAGTCTTTTAATCAGAAATGGGGTAAATTAAATGCGCTCTATCTAGGGTAACCCTGACACTGGTAATACCCTAGGTTACTGATGTTGCATTAATACATGCAGTGTTATCAGGCTCTCTATTACAGATCTCCTCCTTATTGACCCGACATCTCTTTCACCTATGAAACTCTCTGGGGCAATGGGGGTGGGGTTGGGGTGGGAGGTTGTTTGTTTTTTGGTTATATTTTGTATTTCATTTTGTATTTTGTTTTTCTTTTCTACTGTTCCTGCTTATGTCATTATGATTGTTTACATCTATATGTGCTTTATCCTGACTTGTGTACTCTATGATCAGACAATCCCGTAATATCTGTATTTGTACCTTGTTTCTCTTTTTTTTTTCTTTTGTTTTTTCTTATATATAAACTCAATAAACTTAAATTTCAAAAAAAAAAAAAAGAAGGTACCTGTTAAAAGAACCAGAGGGTGCTGATAAGAGGGTTTGAAAATAAACTTAATTAACTGTGTTAAGCATAATCACTGGTAATGTGCTAAAACAACAACATCTTTATTAAGTCCTTTTTCTTTAGTGTCAAAATATTGCATCATTTTTAGTTCAAATGTTTGCCATTCCTGACTGTTTTTGAAATGATCTTTTAACACTGTGACAGTAAAATCACCAATGGAGTGATCTGATTTTGAAAAAATGTCCCCCTACTGGTGTATTTTCATTTTTATGGGTAACTGTGAATCTGTGGTGATTCATTCTTGTTTTGAGTTCCCGTTCAGTTTCACAAATATAGTAGTCTTCCTCACATTTTCTACATTGTATCATTTAAATTACATTGCTAGAAGAACAGGTATATGAGTTTTGGATTTTAAATGTTTTCCATTATGAATGACATATCTCAGGAGAGATATGTGTACATAGTTTGCAGCACGGTGGTTTGCATGGTTTTGTACCTTTCTCACCTAGCTGGAGTTCGGTGGCAAGTTTGCTTCGCACTAGTTTCTGCTTCAGGTTTGGTGGTTGATTAAAGGCAAGCACTGATGGAGTGGGAAATATATTTTTTCTTTCAGGTAGAAGGGATATAAAACCAGCACCATTTACAGGAATATCCATTCTGCACTCTGTAGGCCTAGGGAAGAACTACTATGGTACAAGCCACAGAGAATATCTGAATGCACATCTGTGGTAGTAACCTACAACCCAGAACTGGAAAAACTAAAGAAAATAATTTAAGATCTATAGCCACTACTGTCTGAAGATGCGACTCTAAAAAATATATATTTCCCACTCCACCAGTACTTGCTTCCCTTGAATCACAAAACCTGAAGCAGAAACTGGTGCGAAGCAAACTTCCCACTGGTTTGTATTTTTGTTCTTGTCTTGACTTTTTACAAATGTTAACTGATGGACCAAGAGCCAGAGTTAAATTAAGTTGCCCTTTGATCTTACAAGTTGAGCTCTTCAACAGACACGCTCCAATGACAGAGTCTTCCTGTTTGTAAGGAGTGTGAACTGGCTGTAATGCTTTGATATGTAAACTGCTAGTCTATGTTTTTAATCCACATCCAACCTCTATATCTGTCATGCTGTTTAGCTGTCTCCACTTTGACCTGAGGAAGAGGGCTTTATCTCTCGAAAGCTAGTCTTAGAAATTATTTTGTTAGTAAAATAAAAGGTATCACTTGAAACATATTTGTTGTTTTTTTTTTTCTACATTGTTGACTGAACTAACACGGCTACCACATTTATTTTTTTATTTAGTACTAGGATTACAAATACCTTTGAACCATCAGTTCATTTACAAAGGTTACACGTCAAAATGAGAAGTATAAACAAACATAGGGATCAAATAAAAGAGAAATCCATACAGTGAATAACTGATCATCATAAAACACTGACAGCAGCAATTACATGGAATAAGTTACTTGGGAACTTAAGTCCTTTGAACAGAGAAATCCATACAAATGAAATAAAACAGTGGTACATTAAACATATGAACATTGATGGGGAATTAGCATAGTTAATAAGTATAATACGGTAATAACTACATCATGAGAATAGGTTTGTCTGATAAGACACATGAAGCATTTAAAATACAGCACTTCATTCATATTGTATATGTGTTATTTGTGTCAATTGTCATAATTGTATGAGGATACCCTGGAAAAGTCAGTGACTCTATGCATCTTTATTATTATGTATTATGTTTAATGTATGTTGTATGATCAATGTAAGAGTAACTGGAACTAGCATTTGGACCTCACTGTAAATGAGCTTCGGCTCAGTGGAGCCATCCATATTCATTTTTATGAATACAAAATTTAGCTACCTACCTACCCTACATAACGTTGGTTTAGGTTGCATTTAATGGGTACAGAAAACATCGAGAAAATTGGCATCTATGTAAAACAAGTAGGTGCAATAGGTCCAAGTAACATACAGTCATTCGGTATAGGTAGCATAGTTCTAAATTACAGGAAGAACATAAAGGAGATGTACAACAAGGTAGAAGGAGGGGAGCAGAACAGCGAGGGGTTTGATGAACACCACAAAAGATTTGCAGTGTAGAGGGAGAACTAAGAGGAGGAAATGCTGCCAAGATTGTGGCATTGTCACAAAGTGCTAAGCAACAGAAGTGCTGTGGCAAGGAGTGTGGGAAGGGTGAAAAGAGGAAGGAGTGTAGGAGAGGACCATGGGTAACTCATTGAGGGTAAGCGGGTGGTACATAGCAGGTAGGGGAGGTATGGGGGAGAAGGGGAGGGGAGAGGGGGGAGCAGAAGAGTGTGGCAAATAGAGGAGGGTGGTTAGGGAAATCAAAAGTATTTAGGCTAAGAGTAACACAGGGAGGGTAAGCAGTAGGGAGGCAGGGTGAGAGAGGAGAGGGATAGGAGTGGAGGACCAAGTGGTTAGAGGATAGAGGGGGAAAGAAGTGGGCAGGAGAGGGAAAGTGAACTAGTGGCAGCAGGGGCCTGTGGAGAGAGCAGGCGACCCATAGGCCTAGGGGGTGCAGTCACACTTGTTGAGATAAGTGAGATGCTGATATAGTTTGTGCTTTTATGGGCCAAGTTTATTCTCATCTCAGACTACAGTAGGGAGGTCATTCATTAATGTTGGGGCCCTGCTAAAGAAGGCACGCTGAGCCTGGGAGGTACTGCAGAATGGAACAAGATACTTGGGTTTGAGTATACTATGTGTAAAGTGTGCATTACGGGTGGATTACATGAAGGCATGCATTACCTGAGGGGTGAGGAAAAAGCAGATTTTCTTTGCCAGGAGGCAGTTCTAATAGGATGATCTGCTACAAGATTGAGCCAGTTAGATTGTTCGTACAGATCACAGGTATGCTTAAGCTTACCTGTTCATGGGACAAGTCTACAGTGCTTACTAAAAGAGCTCCTGATTCTTTTTAGGGTGGTGTCTGGAGCAGCCCCCTAAAAGATTAGGCCGTAGTCAATATTGGACAGGATAAAGCTAGTTACAGCAATGCACATGACTTCATTGGTCAGGCAGTGGCAGTGGTAGTAAAGGACCCCAATCCTGGAATTAATGGCTTTGGAAATGAGGTGGACATGCAAGTTATAGGAAAGAGTGGAGTCAAGGGTAATGCCAATATATTTAAACTCATGAACTTATCAAGTGGTAGTTGTTGCTTGTTGTAGATGGTAAGGCTGACCATTCTAAATTTGCTGTGGCAGTTATAAAACAACAAGGCCTTGTTTTTTTGTAGCTCATCAGTAGCTTATGCTGATCAAACCATGATTCTGCATGACTGAAGTTCTTCTGGAGATCCTGGGAGAGAGGGACAGGGTTAGTATGAGTAGAAAAGAGCACGGCATCATCTGCTTAAAGTATAATTTTATTTTCACATGCTGCAGGGAGGTTGTTAATGAAGCGGCTGAATAATAGTAGTACAAGGATGGATCCCTGGGGTACTCCAGAGCACACCGAGAGGCTACGGGAAAGTGTCATAGATCTTAACTTGTTGGCTCCTGTCTGTAAGATAGCTTTCAAAACTATTTGTGACCTCATGCGTAAGGCCAAGAACAGAGAGTGAATCAAGCAGAAACCAGTGATTCAAGGTGTCAGAGGGCTCTGCAGGTCAATGTACACTGTACCTAGTATGTGTCCTGTATCAAGGGCTTTGTGTATATGGCTAGTAAATTTAAGAAGGGGAGTGGCAGTGCTATGGGCTCTTTGAAAGCCATGCTGCTGTGAACACTATAGATTATATTTCTGGAAGTACTCAGAGAGCTTGCCCGAAACAATATGTTCAAGTACCTTGGAGACTGGTGGTAAGATGGAGATGGGGCAGTAACTGCAGTGCAGAGATCTATCACCATTTTTTGTGCATAGCTGTGACAATGGCTGTTTTCCAGAGCTGGGAGAACAGTTTGAGGGAGAGTGAGATTTAAGAGTTTAATAAGCGGCACTAAGACTTCTTCGAGGGAAAGTGAGAGCAGTTTAAGATCCAATGTGTCACTGATGAATCTGGATTTGCCTAGGACTATGAAGTATTTCCTGGATTCAGCAAGGGATATTCTCTTGAAATAGAAAAGGGGGGTTTTCCTGGGGTGATCAGTTTTACAATTTGGACTAGACAGGGTAGAGTCATTGAAAAAGTTAGGGGGTAGGACATTGCTAAGATAAGTAAATGTGGGATGTGTCAGCAATTTCTTTATGATCCTGGCCGACAGTGCCATTGACTTCAAGCATGGAGGGAGAGAATTTGTTGGGTTTCCCCCTGTGAGGCATTTAATGTTTTCCCAAAAGGACTCGCTGCTACCCCATGTGTTTGTTAGCTGATGTTTGTGAAATACCTGTTTGGCTGTACGCATATCCTGGGTGTACTTATTCCTTGCAGCTTTATAGTGCCACAAGTCAAGCTATTGCCCAGATGCCAGGTACGGTGGCAGCAATTATCCATGCGCTGTATCAAATTGATTAGCTTGGGGGTAATCCAGGGGCTGTTGGAGGATCTGAGTTTCCATTTTATAAGGGCACGAAGTTGTTGCAGACTTCATTGACCTGGGTAATGAAGTAATTGAGGGCCAGGTTGATGCTGCTCATGGAGTCAAGGAGTGACCAGTCAATCTGCAAGAGGGCAGCAAGGAGCTGAGGAAGCAATCCTTTCTATAGGGCATGCTCGTGGCAGAAAGTGGCTTTCAACTTGATTGCCTTATTTGACCATTGGCAGATTACAGGAATGGTCACTAAGAGATTCAGGGAGTACTACAGTGTTAGTGATTCTATTAGTGTGGGTGGTGATGATCAGATGAAGCAGGGTGCTACAGCTGGTCCTGTAGTTGAATTGGCATAGGGTCATAACAGCGTGGTGAAAACAGCGGATACCAAGAATGCCGCACGCATAACAGTGTGTGGCATAACAGCACTGGCAGAAAATGCCGACCAAAGACAGTATTGTGCACACCCCAGCAATGCCTTTTGTTTTTGCAGGGGGCTCCACCCACTGCACCACTGATGTGGGAAGTTTTGCCCTCTCACACCCCCTGGACTAAATGTAACCAACTCTATGGGGTTGTGGACCTTGGGGGAGGAAATCCACTCTGATTTTTTTTTTCTTTCCCCAACAAAAAACAGTGGCAGCATCATTCCAGGACCTGGGGAGAATCAAACCACAGGTCCCTGATGGCACCAGGGGGAGGTGCTCTAGCTTGAAGTTTGAAGTTTATTGTTCTAGGAATTACTACCTTTGAGCCAGAGGCTCTTTTATGAAGGTTCCACGTCAATTAGGTACAGTACAAAAGGTTACATAGATAACACAACAATTTGTGTTGTGTCAAGAGCAAGAAAACATATACGAAAACATATCAAATCATTTGTGCAAAAGGACATGAGATATCAATAATCACGTTATTATTACAAGAAAGAGGTCATGCCAGATTAGGAGAAACAAATAGGGAAAAAGTCCAGAACACAGAGGGTAAGTGAAAGGTGTGGGGAGCAGACAATAGCAGGAAAAAAGGTTTCCCAAACATGTCTTTGTCAAATAACGGGACAGGGTGGGTAGTGAGAAAATAGGAAGTTTAATCAGGGCAGTCACAGGAGCTGGAGGTGGCAAGGTGAGAGAAAAGCCTAGATTTGAAAATACCTAGAGAGGTGGAGGCAGTAATATGAGTGCTGAGGGCATTTAGCCAGCTGGGGCACGATAGGCAAATGATCTTTGTCCCTGAGAAGTCCGCATCGGGGACTTGGAGAGGCTGGTGTTCTGATCTTCTGGAAACGGGTGCTAGCACTCGGGCATAGCAGGTCTTGGATACAGGGTGGAGTGAGGCCCAGAGTGGATTTTTTCACCATCAGGCAGGTAAGGTACTTTATCCGGTTTGAGAGTTGCAACTAACCTGAGTCAGCATAGAGTTCACATGTGGAGTACGTCGGTGTGCACCCAGTGAGCAACCGACAGGCCTTATTTAGGGATGTTGTAATGCGACCAAGTGCTGTAGTAGTGGCAGATCCATATATAACTAGCCATAATCAACGACTGAGATGATAGAGGATTGATGGCAATCCTCAGTGCAGAATGGATAAGAAGCTGTTGGTTCCGATACAGAATCCCAATTCGCTGATTAATAGTTTTGCTGTACTATCAATGTGAGTTGCAAGGTTAGGCCTTGATCAAAGTTCATGCCAAGATATTTGAAAATTGGCACTTGTTCAAGGGTATTTCTAGGTATGTATTAATGGTGAGTGGGACTCTGCCGTTTCTTGTTTTATGGGTTAGAGAAGACATGGATTTAGTTTTTTGTGGTTTAGAACCAGCTTATGTTCAAGGAACCACATCTCAACTTTGGAAAAAGCATGCTGAAGGTTGAGGCGTAAGAGGTTCAGATCTTTATGAGTGGCAAGAATCACGGCATCGTCGGCATAGAGGATTATTTGTTCAGGGCAGGATTTGGGGAGGGAGTTTAGGAAAAGGCTGAAAAGGAGGGGGCCCAGGATGGATCCCTGGGGAACTCCTGAGCGAACCGGTTTTGAGTCTGAGAGAACTCCAGCTACTTTTACAGATTGAGAGCCGAGCAAGGTAATTTTACCCAGTCACCAGGACCTCAAGTAGAGCCCTAGGGATATTAGTTGTTTGATAAGTAGGCCATGGTGAACTGTATCAAATGCCTTGGTTAAGTCAATGTAGACTGCTCCAGTTAGGTTTCTTGTCCATGGCATTGTGGATTGCTCCTGAGAATTCAAGTAGGGCAGTCAATGTGCTGTGCCCTTTCCTAAATCCATGCTGCTGAGTGCATAGGATGTTGTGCTTTTCTAGGTAGTCTGAAAGTTGGTCCGCCACCAAGCCGCTCAAGGGCCTTAGAGAGAGGTGGTAGTATTGATATCGGGCGATAGTTACCAGGCAGTGACTTATCACTACTTTTGTGCACGGAGTGACAACTGCAGCTTCCCATTTCTAGGAATTGGCTGTAGCAGAGAGAGAGATTGAAAATTTTGTGAGGGGGAGCAGTACTTCCTCGAGAGTGAGGGACAGAAGTTTAAGGTCAATAGTGTCGCTGCTTGCTCGGGACTTAGAAATGGCCATCTTTACATATTTATAGACTTCATGTGCCTTTACTAGTTTGAAATGGAAGGGCAGTTTGGTTGGAGAGGCAGTAGTAGAAGTAGAAATTGGAAGGTCAGCATCAGTGAAGA
Organism: Neoceratodus forsteri; assembly: GCA_016271365.2. Lineage (NCBI taxonomy): Eukaryota > Metazoa > Chordata > Ceratodontiformes > Ceratodontidae > Neoceratodus > Neoceratodus forsteri. The sequence continues at coordinate 267,876,569 of JADMNL010000026.1, forward strand.
AATCAGATCAGAGGACACCACTAAGGTCCGTGAAGGTATCATTTAGGGTGTTTGCAATGATCTCTGGGTCTAATGTAGTGGTTACATCCACATTCATTATTGTAGGAGAGGATTTGGACTGCTGACCCATGATGTTCTTTATGTTGTCCCAGAAGGATTTCCCTTCACCCCAGGAGTTGGAGAGGGCATTCTTGAAGTAGGAGCTCTTCATGAAGTGGATCTGTTTAGTACAGTGGTTACGAGCCTGTTTATACTTTTGAATGTCCGACAGAGTGCCAGTAGCTCTTGCAGTGGTCCAGAGGTGATCCCTACTTTTGAGTTGTGCCAATAGCTTCACTGTGAGCCAGGGATTTGTGAGTGCTTTGATTTTGCACTTTTTTACTGGTGCATAGGTGTCACAGGCAGTGTTGAAAGTAGAAATAAAGTAATCAAGGCTAGGTCAACATCTTGAGTTTTGTAAATCAAGGACCAGTCTATCTGCCTAAGACAGGTCTGAGATGAATAAGTTGCCATAAGGTAGGACTCTGCTATATATGGTTTTTGAGGCGAAGCCACTAAACTTATTTGTCCAGGTACATATTATTTGAGAGTGATCACTGAGCGAGTCAGGAGAACACTTACATTGGTTATACGGTAGGGTGGCTGGTAAGGATCCAGTCAATGAGGGTGCTGGTCCCTGATTTGTAGTTTTTCCTGGTAGGGGAGTTTACCACTTGTGTTAAATTTGCTGCTAGGATAGCATCTTTGTTTGACCCTGCATCAGGAGCAAGCCAATTTATATTAAAGTCCCCAAGGAGAAGGAGTTCGATGTCAGAAGGTTGTGTACTTACGAACTCGAGGACAGCCTGTAGGCCAGAATCAGGATCTTTTGGTGGGATATAGACAGCAGCAATCATGAGGACTTTGTTTTGGGCACCAAGTAGTATCTTGATAGGGAGGAGTTGCACTGAGGTTTCTGTGGTGGGTAAGAACCAGGAGACAGGTGAGGTAGTCCTTATGTAGATTGCACACCCACCACTTTTTCGAGGTCCTATCCAGCCTGAATATCTTGTAGCCTTGTATAGAGATGGCATGATCCAGAGTATTAGGTGTCAGCCAAGTTTCGACGATGGCAAGGATATCCGGTTGTGCTGGCTGGCAAAGATTTGAAGGGAGGCCAGTTTTGGGAGGAGACTGCAGATGTTTAAGGTAGCATTTTGAGCCCCCTCCATTTTGGCAGGCTTTGTTGTACTGTAGGCAGGGCCAGGATTTGAGTGGACACTTCCTGATATCAAGAGGAGGAGGAGTAGGAGTTTAAGAGACAGTTGCTGTAGTTCAGTAGTCAATAGAATTACACTTCTGAGGCTTATGCGCTTGGACCATTGCAGGCATCTAGGGACCCAGAGCAAGGAGGTTGTTAGTAATAGAGGATGATATGCCCATTTATCCTTGTTGTAGCTTGTCAGTTGCACCCAGTCGCTTGCAGATAGGTACCTGTGGATAAGTCAAAAGCCAAAAGAATGATCAACAGCTGAGGTCCAGAGTCACTGAAATGTTAAAATTCCTGAAGGTGATTAACTGTGCCTGCACATATGCAGGATGTGAAATCCTTTGTCTGTATGCTTTTTGTCATTCAAACAGGTTGCTGAAAAGCCCACATACAGATCATGGAGCAGGTCAGACGAAAGTGTGGATTCCAGCAGGACCCAGAGTCACCAAGGTTGTCAGATGTAGTTGCTTCACTTATGTTTTGCTTGGGATAGCTTCCAAAAAGTTGATTTTAAAATGAAGATAAAGATACCTGATGATGATTTTTTGCAGAAATCCAGTCCAGGAGACTTTCACGGATGTAGTGAGCAAGAATGGTATAGTTACCACAAGCAGAAAAACATGTAAATCCACAAAAACTAAGCTACAGACACAGACAAACACAAGCAGCCACCACACAGACCCAGGGGGCGTAGCTAATCCACCAATGGAGCGGCTCAGCAGGGCATCATCCCAGCAGTATCCTTCACCTTCCTCATTGTGGGTCTACAGGGGTAGCGGTTCTTACCATTCACTTATAGGACCCCTGTTGCTGTAGTACCAGTCGAGGTATTTACAGCACAGTATTGCATGAATAGTTCTATCCACACTGTATTGACCCAGCAGGAGTTGAATCTTGTGGGTGGTAGGAACCATTTGGGTGATATCTATTGCAGCAATGGCTTCTTTGTAGTGGCTAGCTTCAGGAGCCAGCCAGTTCACATTAAAGTCTCCCAAGACAATTGTCTCACTGCAGGAGTGAGATTGTCAAGGGAGTCAGTGATCAGTTAAAATCCAGCTGCTTGTTCATGCAGAGGATATACAAAAATATGACTGTGAGTGATTTTCCTTGCTTGGTATTAGGGGACAAGTGTATATTTTTGTATTTTTAGCATTGAGAAGTAGTTTGAGATTTATTAAGTTGTGTTGAAGTAGGTCAAAGTCAAGTTGTAACTCAAGGCGGGTGAGTTGGGGACTAGGCCTGGCAACATATAACTCAGTATCATCCACAAATAGGTGTACGTTTGCTGTGCTGACATTGTTGTTACTATTTGCCATTTACGTTAATAATATTAACAGACCTAAGAACTCCTCTCAGGATAGGTTTTAAAGGGGAGAGGGCACCATTGGCTTTAACCTGGTGCCGCCTATTGGTAAGATAACAGGAGAATCAGTTTAGCAATGTATCATCTGAACTGAAATTATTTAATGTGTCCAGTAGTAATTGGCGGTCAACGGTGTCGAAAACCTTGCTTAAATCTAAAAAAGGGGCACAAACACAGTGCTTAGCATCAAGAGAGGTTAACCAGTCATCTGTAACTTTTGCTAGAGCAAATACTGTATTATGTTTGGGGCAAAACCTAGGTTGCAGGGGTTAAGTAGATTGTCTGCTTCTAGGTAGTCTCTGAGTTGGGCATTGACCAGCTTTTCAAGAAGCTTAGATAGAATGGGTAGAAGTGAAATAGGCCAGTAATTATTGAGATCTCATTGGTCGCCAGATTTAGGCAAAGGGATGAGATGGGCAGTTTTCCAGTTGGGAGGAATAATACCTTGGGAAACTGATAGACTGAACAAGTGGGTGATAGACGAGGCCAAGACATAGTATCCTATCTTTACAAAGTAAGGTTCAAGCAGATCAGCTCCTGCACTTTTTGGGGCAAGAGTGAGCAAGAGATCCTTGTCTTGCTTGAGTGAGATAGGACTGAAGCTAAATTTTGAAGAGACAGGTCTAGTTTGGGGAAGGTGGTGAAAGGGTGCAAGCAAGTGGCTGGGATGATAGCTTGCTGACGGAAGAAGAGTCAAAAGCTAGGCTGGCAATGGCAAAATGATTTAACTGGTCCAGAATATCATCACTATTTGTGTAGGCAATGTCCCTGAAACTATTTTAGTTGGGAGAGATGAAGGTGAGCTATGCCCTTCAATTCCCTAATAATATTCCAGAATTTAGCAACACTGTTTTGGATGACTCCAAAGCAAACTGATAGTACTTGGCCTTTTGCCTGAATACGAACATATGAAACAATATGAACATATGAAACTGCCAACAGATACAGGCCATTTGGTCTATCTTGTCTGCTTGAGTGTGTAGCACTTTAGTCCATTAGTCTGCAGCTGCCACCCTCCCTCATATCCCATCCCCACCATCTCGCGCCCCTCTCAGTTTACACCTCCCATGAATCTGTCCCACCCTGTCTTGAAGCCCCAAACACTCTGCAGCGATATGACTTCCTCTGGCAGAGCTTTTCACCCTGCCACCACCCTTTCTGTGAAATAGTGTCTCCTCCATTCCCTCTTGAACCTGCTCCCTTCCAACTTCATAGAGTGTCCCCTGGTTTCCCTTCCATCCTTCAGACTGAATATACATCTGGTGTCTACTTTGTTCAAGCCCTTCAGGTACTTGAAGGTCTCAATCATATCCCTTCTCTCCCTTCTTTCCTCCAGGGTGTACATATTAAGCTCTCTCAGTCTCTCCTCATATGGTCTGTCCCCAGCCCCAGGATCAATTTTGTTGTCCTGTGCTATACTCTCCTCCAGTAGTTTGATGTCCATTTTTAAGCAGGGGTGCCAGAATTGCATGCAGTGCTCTAGGTGCAGTCTCACCAGGGGCATATACAGAGGCAAGATGACCTCCCACTCCTGGAAGCAATCCCCCTTGCAATGCAGCCTAACATTATGTTTGCCTTCACTGCTGCCTTTCTGCACTGAGCAGAGTGGTTTATTCCCATGGTTGTCAGCACTCCCAGATCCTTCTCCTCCTTGGATTTTGTTAGCGGAACACCCTCCATCAGTAATTGTGTCCTGGGTTCAAGCCTCCTAAATGCATCACTTTGCACTTCTTGGCACTGAAACCAAGTTGCCAAGTGTGAGACCATTGTATAAGTTTTGTCAAATCCTCCTGAAGTACTTTTGCCCCCCCATCTACCTTGCAAGAAATCTTTGTGTCATCTGCAAAAAGACTGATCTTGCTCTTAATCCTGCTGTAATGTCTATATGAGAATGTTAAACAGAACCAGTCTCAGCACATAGCCCTGTGATACTCCACTGCTGTTGCCCTGGGTTAAGATGCTCCTCACTACTGTCTTCTGCTGTCTACCATGCAGCCAGTTCTTGAATCATCTGACCAGTTTCTTCCCTGCTCCCAGACTCTTCATCTTGCAGGTTACTACCATGTGGCACTGAGTCAAAGGCCTTGCTGAAATCTAGGTAGAGAGAGATGGGTTTGGTGCACTTGTTTCTTGCTGTTCTGAAGGCAGCCAATCAGCCTTCAGATTTTGTCTTGCTGGCCCAACTCCCCTTGGCATCTGCACCCCAACATAGAACCAGTTTCTGTGCTGACGGGGCCCAATCCCTGTCATCTTCAATCTCTCCTAAAATACAGGTGGCACACTGGAAGCCCACCCCAGTATGCCAAAACAACCTGTAAAAAATGTCCTGTGATGTCTTTATTTTTTTCCCTGTAAGGGAAAACAGTACCTTGTTGTCTCTGGTGCCCCCTCCCCATCCTTTATGCACCCAACCTCCCCACCCCCCTCACCCCATACTTACCTCTAGAGCCTGGTGCAATGATCTTCGGTGGAGCGGGAAAATGTCTGCACTCTTCAAAGTTGACCGCTGAACTGAGAAGTGCTGGGGCTGTATAATGGTATCAATGGGGTCAACTTAGATGGATTTTCAACATGGGGTTCTTGAGACCCCACCTCATGAATTCAGTCACTGTTATGTCATTATTTTGTTCCAAATGGTGATTTCAAGGTCACTGCTGAATCACCTTTCAGGACTGAGTAACAAAACAACAGTGTCACTGTTCATGAGGTGGGCTCTAAAAAGCCTATGTTGTAAGTCTGGTGAAAACATTCCAAAAATGACTGTGTTGATGAGTGCATGCTTCTGCAGTTTACGCAGCCACAAGTTTGAAATGTTTAATATTTTCACTCCAGATTTTCAACATTACCATTTTTTTCAGTCCTCCTTATGAACAGTACAGCTGTCATTTTTCACATCCTGCCCAAAATGTGTTTTTGCACATCTGGCATACAATGGTGCTGTTGCTGTGGGAAATCAATGTTTGGGACAGATGAAGAAAATCACAGTGCCACTGTTCATGAGCAGATGTCCCAATTGCTTTCATGAGGTGGGGTCACAAATAGGCCATGTTGAAAATGTTTTGTGCAAATACCAGCAAACATCTGGGTTGTTAGGGTTTTTAACCATAATGTCCCACCCCATACAGACTGACAGGCATCAGGGGATGTTTTTGATTGCTGGCTGTAATGAACATGTCATTCCACCCCCACCCCCACCCTGCAGCCATTGACAGGCATCAAGGTGTCCCTTGGACTCTTTGGCCCCAAAGTTCTCCCCATTCTACTATTCTGCACCCATCTCAACATACTTCCTTATGGAATGGGGTGGGCATAAGGCTTAACAACCCCAGTGCACAATACAACACTTGTCAGAGTCTGCAGGGTAGGTGAGGTAGAAATAGCATGAGCGTTATGGCCAACGCACCCAAAGGCACACCTCAATGCCTGTCACTTCTGCAGGGTGGGGGTTGACGTTGGTTTCATACTTCACTGCCATTCCTATTATGCATCTCTCTAACTCATGTGCACTACTAATGCCAATGCCAGCAAGACAACATTCAGCATTGACAAATGCTTGTTTTCTGCTTTACAAATATATTGGTAAGTTTGTTTTACCTTATGTAGTTTACAGCTGCTTGTTGCAATTTCTCTGAAACAAAAGGGTGTCTTCTAAGTAAGAACACCAAACACTTATCTCCTCCTTCCTTTTGAGCCTGTTTTGTGAGTTATGTTGCACAATGGTGACATCAGCACCAAATTCTCACATGAAATGTGACTTCAGTTGCTGAGCAATTGTATACTTTCATTGCCATATGAGCGATGAATGGGGCTTGCAAACACAGGAACTTTTTGCACTGGTTTGGTTTCTATGTTGATATAGTTGAGGCATCGGGAACATCAATGGAACAAGTAGTAGTTTTGGCTACCAAAACAATCACCAATTTTCCAACATTAAAAGGTCATCAATAAGCATTGGCACTTTGTAAAAATGGACTACCCTAATATACCAGTGTTGCAACAGAGGCCTATAACTGCAGCTAAAAGAGTTAAATACTTGAAAGACAGGATAGTAAAATCACAATTCAGGACAGTTGAGAACAGGAAAGAACAGTTGTTGTTGGGATCCCTACACCAAGAACTGTACCCTGTGGAAAATGTTCTTTCTGTGGACATACAACAAGAAAAAATGCTTTTGTGCACCCATATATACTGCAAACAATTAATATCAGACAACATATAGATTGCACTACCAAGAGTCATCTATGATTGCAGTGTCCCTGTGACAAGTTATACAAAGGACAAACTAGCAGAATGTTAAAACATGTATCCAAGACTACAAGGAGATATTAGAAGGAACAATGAAATGTTACTTGTAGCCCAACATTTTAATACAATGGCCACAATGGGGCATCACTCTGATCTTGGGGTCTCAAAATAATCTATAAACCACATGGGGGGAATTGGGGGCATGCTGTTGAATGCTGAAATTTAGTGTGTTTTTTTACACAGATTTATTGGACAAAATGTAGGAATGAACACAGAAACTAATTGGCAATCTTGGCTAAACAATGGGCTAGAGAGGTACAGGGAAATCAAGTGGTATGGACAGATTCACCATTCAGTCATGGAGTATAAGATAGATATGGAGACACATAAAAAGGGATTGGTTAAAGGTTCACATCAAAAATATAGACATAACAATAGAAACTAATGAGGAGGTTCAGTGTGTTTAGTAAAAACAGAAGAAATGTTGATTTTTGAAATGGAAATTGTTACTGTTACATTAAATACGTGAGTTACATTCTCTCACCCTGCTTATTGTCTTTGTTGCACAGCACAGTGTTTTTCATTGCACCATGGTACGATGTGATGTTTTCCATTGCATCATGGTTGCAAGAACACCCCCCACACTGATTCTTCATTTGCACAGTGTGAGTCTTCTACCATTGTAACAATTGTATTATGCATAGTATATTTTGGTGATGGTATAAAATAATGATGCCTCAACTATAACTACATGAAAACCAAATCAGTGCATAAAAAGACCAGTTTTGCAAGCCCTGTTCATTGCTCACACAATGATGAAAATGTACAGTTGCTCAGCAACAGATCTTGCATTCTGAGCAAGAACTTAGCACTGACGTCACAGGTCGTGCCATGGGATTCACAAAAATGGTCTCCAGATGAAGGAGAAGATAAGCGTTTGGATTTCTTACTGAGAAGATGATATTTTTTTCCCAGATAAACTGGTAATAAGCAGCCACAAACTGTATATACTGTACTTATTTTTATCCATTTTATGTACTATCTCGTTGCTTACATGTGTTAACTTTCCTTTCAACTTGTAATGTCATTATGTCATCTTCTGATGTGGAGCCTTTGAAAAGGAGTCTCTGACTCAAAGGATTGTAATTCTTTTTTTTTATTATTCCTTTTTTCCCTGCCTGACTCCCGGTCTGTCCCAATCTTCTGCGCATCCTTAGTCTCCGGCCACCATCCAGTACCTCTCAGCTCCCTTGGGAACCCTCGCCTGTTACCCCCGTGGATTACCCCCCACGGTGAGGTGGCAGAGAGACCTCCCAATCTCCGCCTGATCAGGATCCAGTATTCGGTGATGTCCCCCAGAGCCGAACACCCCGTAGGATAGCTATCAAGCCATCGCAACCGGTCACCAGATATTTTTCCCCTTCTCTACCCCCAGCGTCATGCCCCAACTCAGCCCCCAAAGCATGTTGCCAGTGCACCTGCCACAGCCTCTACTAGGGGCCAAAAGTGCACCAACCACAGGAATCCCCCCCACCCCGGAGAGGGAGAGCAGTCACTCAGATGCTCCATTCCTCTCCACCCCTGCCAAACCCCCCCAGCGACCGAGTCCACTCCAGAACCAGGGTCGCTGGTGTGGGGCAAAGTGTGGCGTCCAGTGTCTCAACCCTCAGTGTCACCGGGCCAGCAAAGGATTGTAATTCTGATACCCTTAATAAATAAATAAATAAACAACATAAGGTAAAATGAACTTACCAATATATTTGCACAACATAAAAAAAGTATCCAGAAACAGTTATGAGACATGATTGCTAAGAAACACTTATTCTTTTATTCTCTTTTAGAACAGAAGGGGATATAGAGAATTGCAAAAAGCAAGTTACACTGTATATGACAAAACAAACAAAAAGCTTCTAAAATACAAGCACTTAATAATGTACACACTTTCACTTCAAATGAGGGGTGGCAGGCATTATACTGCAGTACAAGTAGCACTGATTTGCTGGTTGTGGCACTAAAAAAACAATTTATAATAGCTAGAAACTATGAAATAAGCTGTACTTATTCATTTTATTTACAGACTGTTTTAAGGGATTGGAAAGTATATAAAACTGTAACAGTTAAGAAGTGTTACCAACCGAAGCAACACAGTAATACCAACAGTATCATGCTATAAATAATGTTTCATTAAAATTCAAAGAAATAAGTTGAAGTTATACTAACAAATGACTGATTGCAAAATTTGTATTTGGCAATATAAAAGAATATACCCCTTGAACAAGTTCCATTAAGGAGTGAAACATAGGGAGAAATAAAATAATTTAAAGGAAGAATTAAAAAGTGTGGGTTATGATTTGAAGGGCCCCTGCACATCAAGGTTTACTAGAACATAATAAGCACCTCAGAGAGTTGAAGAAAAAAAATCAAACAAGTTTAACCATTTCCCACATTCTGTATTTAGCATTTATCTGTTTATGCCCCAGCTCTCTAACTGCCTCCATCTGCTCGACCTAGCCCTAGCACCATCACTCTGGCATCCTTTAAGTCCTATTGGAGCCTACCCATGTTCCCCTAGAGCTTACCCCTCTGGCAGGGGAATGGGCCCCCCTTACCTCTGCTGCAGAAGAATCTGGTGTGGGAGACCATGCCAAAGTAGCCAGGTGTGGCACCTGCAAGCTTGTCAGCTTCATCCTGCCACTTAGGGCATTTTTGATTTTTTCTTTGGAGTTTGCCAGGGTGCTGGTGTTAAGGGCCTGACATGCATATATCCACACAAATACACATCATGCTGTGCCTACCAACATCCTCCAACCTACAAGCTGTTCTAGCTGCACTGCCACCTGTGGTCACCAAGTGGCAGTACAGCAATGGACCTGGCTGCCTTTCCTCCCCAGAAGGGCTGAGAATTCTTTCAGGACACTCCATCCTCCTCCCTTAGGCTGGCTTCCTGTGGCCCAAGTTCATTCCCAAACTCAGGTTGGTGACATGGGAGAGGTAAGGCACAAGGTACCTAAAGTATTCACTTTTAAAATGTGGGCTGCTTTTATAGAGCTCCTTGTTGCATCATTGCCCTTGGGTGGTGAGTGCTATTTTTATTACAGTTTTCTTAGTCATCAGAGTACGAAACATTTGAATTGCCATAGCTTAATTGTTATCCTAAGAGATACTGTCTAACCATCAATGAAAATCACAGATGAAAAATGCAATCAATGTACACTAAAATTCAGCATCCCCTTTTTTATTTTTGTAATGTTAATAATTTCCATCCCATCTGCACTACTAAATATGAACAAAATTACACTTTTCTAATCAAGCCAGATAGAACCAAGGCATTTGACACAGTCAGCCATGATCTCCTGTCCCAACTAAAAGCAATAGGCATCCTGGTTCAGGAGTTACATCTCTGATCAGGTACAGAAGGTAAAAATTGACAACACCCTCTCTGATATCCTACCTGTTAGTACTGGAGTCCCCCAGGGATCCATCCTGAGACCACTATTGTTCAGCGCCTTTATAAACTAGCTCCTCCAAGCATGTTGCCACCAAATCTTCCTTTATGTAGATGACACCGGCGTATATACAAGTCACCCAGACCCTGGCACTTAATCAACAGCTTCAGAGAAGAAATGCAGTGAATTTAAATTCCACTGGCAAACTGATGGTGAAGTGGCCAATTTCTCCACATGAAGTAATTCACAAAATTTTCTACATTAGGTTGAATTTCGCCAAGGCAAAATTTTGCTTTCCATGGGTGAAATTCCACCTTCCATAGTGAAATTTCACCACAGAAGGTGAAATTTCACTGCAGAAGGTGACATTTTGCCATTCCATCAGGGAAAATTTCATTGGTTTACTGGGCGAAATTTTGCATTTCACTCCGTGAAACAGGGTGGAATTTGCAGATTGCTCTGTGAAGAGAATTTCATTCACTTCCTCCAACACTATTTCAGAGTGACTTCAAAAACATTGAAGACTGGTTCTGCTATGCCAAGCTACTCCTAAATCATAAAGAAATGAAAAACAATGCTCTTTGCAACAACCCATAGTCAGCACAAGTCATTCAAGTTAACCATTATGAACAAATTTACTGAACCACTGGAGATGGTCAACAACTTTAAGTATCTTGGTGTCACTTTGGATAGTTCCATCTCCTACTCCACCCACACTGACTTGGTCACCAGGTCTGCAAGTTGCAAACTTGGGCACCTGTATCGGCACTATCACTGCCACACATATGATGCCCTCCAACTTGCTATAACTAGCTCAATCTTCTCTGGTATAGACTATGGGCTTGCTATTTACAGCTCAGTCCCTGACACTTCCCTCAAGTGAATAGCCACCACCCTGAACAAGGCATGTAGGTTAGCAGTAGGAGCTCCTCACCTAACTTACACCTGCCATCTCTATTCTTGTATAGATAGGCTAGACCAGGAAAAAAGAACTCAATACCAGGTCTGTCTACTGGCCAAAAAAGTGGCTATTGGCCTGTTGCCATCGGGAACAAGTGCTATGTTCAGCCCTTCAGAAACTATCAAGCCAACCAGAACTTCAAACAACAATCTAGTCAAGGTTCCATTCCACCATACCATGTAAGGTCAGAGATCCTTTGGTTATAGAGCACCACTCTGGTTAAACTCCCTGCTAATTAAGTTCACTTCTGAACCTAAGACTGAGCCCTTCAAAGTAAAATTATGGACCCACCTCACTAATCTTATGACCTGCTCCTTCTTTTCATAACCTGTTATCTTGTTACCCTCTGCCCTTCCCCAATAATAGCACTTTTTCACACCCCCTGATTACAGCACTTACACCCTTCCATTCCTGCCACATTCCCCTCTAAATCAACTATCCCTCCTTTCCTCTTCTCCCCAAGTCAATCCCCCACTCTTGCCTCCCTCCCTCCTTCACCCTGTCTTCCTCCACCATCCAACCTCTCCTGTTTCCTCTAACCACCATCCCTTATTTCACATCTTTCCATAGATACCCCTCCTCTTATCCCAGAAACGGATCCCTCTAAATTCAGAATTCAAGAAACAAATTAGTGCCTAGAGCTACTTCTGATATATTCAAACATACATAAAACACATAAAACACACTGTGAATGCTAAAAGAATGTTCTAATATACCATCTGACCATAAAGCACAAACTTGGGCACAAACATCATGTCCCTCAGAAACTAAACCCCCTTACTTGCTATACGAGGTACAGCATGTGTTCACTTTGAGATCGATAGGAATCTAAACTGCAAAGTAGAAGTTAATGCCTTTCACAGGTGATTACTTCTGTGGAGAAAACATTACATATTCAAAGATCCCCATGCAAATAACCTAGTAGCAGAGACACTATGCTCTAAGACAATTTGTATCTCATTGTTGCCTCATTAAAAGGTGTAGAGCAAACATTATCTTCTTGGAATGCACTGAGTGAAGTCTCCCCCTCCCAGCACTGGTGTCATCAACTACCCCAATGCCATAGAACCATATTGATCTAATCTCCATGCCCAATATGCAGTGGGATCCATGAGAGTCTGGTGAACTCTCAACCCTCACCCAATCCTCAAAGTAAATAATACCCTGATCTCACTAACATGGTGCCTGATGATTAGAAATGAGCTGTAGTTATACAAAGTAAAATGACCACTGAAAATATGCTACACTACAGGTCTTTAAGAACAAGCAAGCCAGAAGCTTCCAATACTGATTCCCACTTCTCAGTGGTTGAAGTTTTACCAAACTTGGGGGCTGACTTATGGACCACTCTTCTCATAACCACATCTGTGGTGGTGACATGTAACTCCCACTCAATATGTCTGTTTTTTTAATTGCCATTGAACACCCATCTTAGTTGGAAGCTATGGGTTATTACCACATATGTGATGATGACAGCATGGTACATAAACCATCTCCCAAGTCTGGTCTAGCTTAGTGATCATTTGGGCATGTAATATCTAAATGCACAATTTCATGGTTAAAAAAACTAAGCCCTTGAGCATGCATGGAATGGCATTTGGTGGACTTAGTTTGTTTCCATTCACATGTCCTGTATTACTGTACGTCACTGTATAGTGCTACAGGGCTTGTGTAGGGCAAATGGTGGCTAGCCAGGGAGGTGAGTGGAGACAGGATAAGGGCTGGCCACTGTCTGAGGGGACATTTTGGGTGGATAGCTACTGGGAGGCTGAGGAGGAGGAGGAGGGTCCACTGAGCATCAGGATATTATTTACTTCATGGACTGGGTATTGATGGGGGTCCACTAGACTACCTGAGAAAGTAATGTATACTGGGCATGGGGATCAGAGAAGAATGCACAGGACATGTGGTTAGCTGGTGGCACCAGTGCTGCTGGCAGAGATGGGAGAACCATTGTGCACATGTATTAGAACTGATATATGGAAGTATTAACTAGCCCAGAGCTAACAGCTGGTTTGCACCTCCCCAAACCATTGAATATGCCAGGCCAGCTGTATGCAAGGCACTAACGTTTTATTTGCATAGGTGCCTGGTATGCTTTAGTACACATGCATTAATGGTTTAGAGCATCACTAACCGTGCCTTCCAATGTGACACATTCAGTGTTTACAGTGTTTTTCAAGTGCAAAACACAGTTAGTGTGGCTCTGACCCTTTTAGGCTGGTGCTTATTGTTCCAATAATCTAGACCTTAAATTAAAATAATGTCCTCTTAAGCATTTGACTGCACAATAAGCCTGGGTAGCAAACCAGACATTCTAATGAATCTTTCTTTCTTGTCTCCACAGAACAAACTATGACAGTGAAAACAGTTAAAAGGATAGTTTTTGGCATTGTCATATTTGGCATCTCCATCTTGTATCATTATGGAAGGATTGACCTGAATGTGAGTTCATAAATCTATATGTACAGACACTAAGGTGATACGTTGTAATTCCCATTACTTGCAATGTATTGATGAACACATGGCAAAACATATCACAGAGTCGTATTAAAGTGAATGATTCAGAGGAGTCACTGACATTTTAGGATGGTTGGAAAGGTGCAGTGCTAATTAATGACAGTGATGGACATCTCATGCATTGTGTGCTTAATTGATTGATTCATTGATAACTCCTTTCATCAGACTGTTCTGACGTAGCATTCTGAATTGGATGATGTATTTATCTACAGGTCCTTTTGATAACAGACACCACCTGATAACATTAAAATAGAACATGAGGGGTTCCATGTCTAAATGTGAAGCATAAAATACTATAATATAATGCAGAGTTCCAAAACTGGCAGATTTATTTGGGTAAGTCCATGAAAGGGGGTTACCAATGGAGGTTCACATTTATATTAAAAACCCACTGTGTTGCAGTCTCAGTCATCAATTCATAATGATAGTATTTTAAAGTAGGTTATATGAACAGTCTCCACATAAAATAACAAATTCTAGCCAGAGTCGATAGGGCTGTGAAGAGCTACCAAATGACCAAAGTAATTTTCTTGTTGGTTCCGTACAGTGCTGTGTAGTCACATCATCACAGTGCTCCCAGATCCAAATAACCAGTTTCCTGTAACAAGCCCTCATTTTTCCTGTGTTTTCCCTGTAGGAGCAGCATCAAATCCCTCTATAAATTCCTGTAGATTTTTCCATAAGCCACTAGTTCCTTATGTGTGACTTTGTTGTTTATTTAAATGTAATATGTTGGCAGACTTTTATTAGGAAAAGGGCTCTGATTATATGTCAAGATAGCCTTGGAATAATTTGGATTTATATGGAGTCCATAAGGCATAATGGGGGAATTTATTTATTTGTTGAATGTTGTTGACCGTGTAGGCCTACTAAGACTAGAAGTTCCTTTTTCAGGGGTGTCGGGTGGAGGGTACAGATGGTAATCAACAGAAATTGTAACATTGCATAAATCCTTTCTTGAACCAGATTAAGCTGTTGGATGTATTTTTAGTGAATGGGGAAAATTTGTCCAGGACACCATGGAAATTCCCCTACTCTGCCAGCAGAGGGCTTGACTTCCTGCATAGTGGAGGAGCTCAATTTGGAGCCGGACAGCAGCAGAAGAGGAGGAAGTGCTGATGTGGCAGTGGTCTGAGTTCTGTCAGATTATTGCAGAGTTGCTGGAGAAAGGATGTTCTGGAGGCAGAGGTCTGGGCCTTCACTCCTGTCTTGGCATAGTGTGAGGAGGTCCCTGAAACAATTGGAAAATGTCAGTTCCAGAAGAAGAGAGAGTTGGTGTAGCAATGGAAGTGGAGCGTGATGCACGCAATGAGCCAGAAGTTGCAGTACTAGAAAAGCAAGTTGAATTGAGCAGTGCACATTCCAAGGAGTTGGGGAGTGCAGGTAAGAAAGAAAGCAACAAAGTTATCTCGGGGAGAAAAAAATTGGTAAAAAAGTGTAAAGGAAGGTTAGCTGCTAGAAGTAGAGCAGGGCAAAGCAGAAAAACTAGGCACACTGAAAGTACTATGATGGACTGTCAAAATCAGCTGATGGAGGCTGACATAGGAACATCAAAGGAAACCGAGCTTAAAGGGAGAAAAGCTGGTTTTAAAGAGACATTGTGGAAAAAAATAAATGCAAAAGAAGCCCTGACAAGAATGGCCTTAAAAAGTCGGAAACGGCTTGGCCTCAGAAGGGCTTCTGGTGAAGGGACTTCTAGCATGCAAACCGAGGAAGTGAAGGAATAAGCAAGTGTAGATGAACAAAATAAATTAAGAGCTGTGCAAGAGGGACCCGATGTTGAAAAAGCCCTGGAAAATACAGATGATTCTGGAGGTGGCAAGATAGATGCAGCAGATCTAAGAGACGCCCCAGACTGGGTTGCTCAAGCCCTGTTAGATGCAAGGTGGAAAACATCTGAGAATGTTAATGGCTGAGACCCTAATAGGCCCAGCGGATCAGTGGCCCAAGAAAACCCTATTCTTGAAGGGACTAATATAAAGAGCACTCGAGCAAAAGAAGGGAATGAAGGACCTCAGACTGAGCAGGAAATTATTAATGAAGAGGGGCAAGAAAATATAGAAGAAGACAGGCAAAAAGTGGAAACTGAGGGCCTACAACCTGAGGGAGATTTAAATGCAACAGTGGAATTAGAAGAATAGTCTGCTTCACCTGGAAATATGCAAGGAAAAAATGAGGGGCTAATCAAAAAGGAAAACCCACTGTTTGGAGTGAAAATGTTAAAGAAAAATTGTTCCCAGAAGCCATGAATAAACTAACAGAGGCTGCCAAAAGGAGAAATGAGGTGAGGCTAACATTTGAGGCCTAGCTGAGGATGCTCCAGATAGGTTTTTTGTAGGTTGACAGCTCCTGAAAGCTAGCATGAAATACTATGCATACTAAATCTATGCACCTATACACTCCCCAGAGGAAACCATGTATGATACAAGTTTCAAACACCCCTCAGGTCTCTACAGGTTTTGGAAGCTGTATGATTAAATCAAAGCCACACCTTTATGGAAAGAGTGTCTTGCAATCCCTCTGACCAAACCTGTATATAGAGTGGTAACCATTTTATTTAAAAATGAAGGTGTTAATGTGGCAGACATCTCTTACTGGCTTAAACAAAGCTGTACTCTAAATGGGCTCCCTGAACCAATTCTGGATGATTAGAGTTTGTGGACTGGTGGATGCAAGTTTAAAATAACTCTTAGCCAAAAAGATGGAGAAATGCAGCACCTCCCGAACTGTTTTTTCCTGGGGAGAGATAGGGGAGGTTGTTTTCTATGCTGGCCAGCCAAGGGCATGTTATAAATGTGGGGAAAAAGGTCACTTAAGTAATGCCTGCGAAAAGATTAAATGTGGCTTATGTGGGCAGCTGAGGCACCATGAGGCCATATGTAGAAATCCTATTAAATGCAGCCTCTGTGAGGAAGCAGGCCATATATTCAATAGTTGTCCATGGGCTACACACAACAGCACAGACCCCCTGGAGAAAGCTGAGCATGTTGTTTATCTTGCAAGAACCCAGAAGGAAAAAGCAAAAAAAGGAAAAATGATTACAGAAATAGTGGAAATGGAAAGCCTAACCCTAGAGAAAGATGGAACTTCAATAGTAAAAAGAAATGCAGCCAATGGGAGCATGAGAAACCAGGATGAAGTCGCTAGTCCAGCGATACCCCCTCCCCAAAAAGAGAGGAGAAAAAACAAACAGAAGATGGTTACACAGTAGTCACAAGATCTAAGAAGAGAGGTAATAGCCCACAAAAAACACCCAGAGGGAAACATAAAGAGGACATAAAACTGACTAATAAATATACTACTTTACAAGATAAAGAGTGGTCCACAGTAGAAGAAGACTCAGACTCCACATTATCTGAGCATTCTGGGGGAGAGGATACCTCGGACTATGAAACAACTGATACGCAAGCTTCTAAAAGAAGAAAGAAGGTTCCTTTAAAAGACAAAAGGATTAAAGGATGTTTTTGAACTCTACACACTAATCCCAAAATGGCAATCTTAAATTGAATCACTAATAATGTGAACAGCATTAAGAATAGAGAAAAGCAGATGGCTGCTTTTGCCTCTTTGAGGGATTTGAAAGGAGATATTTACTTTCTTCAAGACACTAGGTTGCCCACTTTAAATGAACTAAAGCAGGTGCAAAAAGACTGGAGGTGGGGTCCTTTGCTTTGGTCCACAGGGGAAGAGACTTGCTCGGGAATTGGAATTGGGTTCAGAAAATCAGATGTTAAAATTATTAAAGCGATAGATTTGGTGCCAAGCAGGGTAATGATAGTTGATACCAAAATAAAGGAGAGAAATGTTAGACTACTGAATATTTATAACCCACAAAGTAAAGCCTCCAGATGTAACACTATGAGTCAAATAGAGACCTTCTTGCACACATCCAAATTAATATTATGGGAAGGGGACTTTAATTGTGGCCTTTCAAAAAAAGATTGGATAAGGAAAACAGCTAAGCTGTTCTGTGATACTAACTGTTTAAGAAAAATATTGGCTGGGGCAGTCCTAGAGAACGTTTATAAAATCAGTAATAAAATTTCTGTCCATACCTTCCATAAAGGGAAATTATTAACCCTGGATTGATTTTTGGTTTGTGCATAAGAAGAAAAAAAATAATGAGGTTAAGGCAATACCATTAGAACCATCTGACCACATGGCTGTGGGCTTAGAAATAAACCTAAAAGACAGACCCTCTTTTGGTAGGGGACTATGGAGAATGAATGCAGAAATCCTGCAAGAAAAAAGATATATTAGAAAACATAAAAGATTTATTGGCAGCTAGAATCACAGTACTAGATATGTATGAGCACGCTCTAGAGTGGTGGGAAGACACAAAGAGAGACATTAAGCAAATGATGATCACAGAATCCCAGAATAGGGGTAAGATAAATTATAAGTACCTGGGTCTTAGAGCAAAACTATATAAGGAAACAAAGCAAAATTAAACTGGACAAGACTGTAATGAAATTATATCCAATTTGAAAACACAGATGTGGGACTATCAGTATAGTAGAGAAAAATCATTGCAAATGGAGCAAAGATGCGGAATGCAAGGGACAAAGCCCAAACCAATCCCTTTGAAAGTAATAAGGAAAGACTAGAAAATATGATAATGTACAGTTTCAAAGATGCAAAAGGAATACAAAAACAAAAAAAAAATAGTGTGTTTGTCTCAGTTAGCTAAAGTGGTTATCAGAACCGTTATCTAGGTGTAAATCTCAGGTGGCTGAAGGGGCTTGATTGCTGTGCAGTTTAAATTACTTGTAGAAAGATCTAGTAAGTAGGGGGAGTGGCTTAGCTGGAAGGAAACTAGATTTAAACACTGCCTTAGAAAGATTCTGTCAGAGGCTTGGCAGAGGACACCAGAAGGAAGGAGTGCTGTGTGACTAGAATTCTCCACTGGGACTAAAGAAGTAGAACTCTTCTAAAAAACTATATTGCCCTCCTTCCTTCCCCTCCACCCTCCCACCCAAAGCTAGTTCTACTTTTATAGGCACAGGATTTGACTGACAACAGGAACTTCCTGTTTGGGAGCAGGGAGTGCGTGATCACAGAGCCACCAAAGACACACCATCCTAGAACGGCAAGAGTAGCTGTCCAGCCCCCTCTAGCTGCTGGAGGTCTGCCTCTAAGCAAGTAAGGGGTCTACTGAGAAATATAGGATCTTCTTGTCTCAGAACAGGACAATCAGGAGCTTAAAGGGCACAGAGGCAGTAAGTAAGGAGAGAGAGAAGGAACCCCAAAAAGAGGAAACAGTAAGGATTCCAAATAAGAGAAGGACCAGAAATAAGACATGATTGAGTGGTAGAAGCAGTGGCTGAGCAGCAGTCCTGGAGATGTTCTGGAGGATGTGGTGTTGTCCCATCTGCAGGCACTTCTGGGCTGAGGGGAGGTTGCTCATCTCCAGGCTGAGTTGGCCAGGATTTGTGGGACCTCCTCTTCCATCCAGGGACCACCAGGGCCACTGCCATTGCCTCAGAGGTTGCCAAGAATGAGGAGCTGTTGGACCACAGTGGACTCAGGGAGGGTGAGGGTGGTGGAACAGAGGTGCATCCCTCCAGTTGTACCTCTCCACAATTCCTATGCCATTCTGGAAAAGTGTGATTCCTCTATGGAGGCACCCACAGTGGAGACCAAGAAGGACGCTGGGAACCTCCACAAAGGAGACCCACAGGAGGGTGGCATGGGACCCCACAGGGGAAGGAAAGAACTCCTGGTGGGAGACTCTATTGTTAGGAAGGTAGAACTGGGGAAGGAAGGAGAGACGGAGGTAAGGGAGGGACAGGGAGCAAATCCTCAGGATTGCCGGAGCAGCTGCACAGGGGAAGGAGCTGGATGTCATTGTCCACCTAGGGACAAATGACCTGGCTAAGAAAGGGATCATAGCAGTGCAGGAAGAGTTTGTGGAATTGAGGAGGGGCCTTAGACAAGTAGCACGCACAGTAACCTTCTCGGAGGTGCTGCCTGTCTATGGCATATGAGAGGCTAGGGTGCTCCACACCATGGGATTCAATCAGTGGTTGAAAACTGGTGCAGAACCCCAGGATTTGGCTTCACTTGGGACTGGGGATCCACCTGGAGTGATGCGTTTCATACTGGCATGATGGGCTGCATCTGTCCAGGGAGGAACCAGGATCCTAGGGTGATAGGTTTAAATGCTTCATTGACAAGTATTTAAACTAGCCAAGGGGAGGCACTGGAAAGGAACAGGGAAATCCTAGCCCCAAAAAGTCATGGTAGTAAGTGCAGCAAACACCAACATAGAGATGACAATAGGAGAAGGGCAGGGGTAAATGGAGAAAGTGACAAAGGCAAGAAGGACAGGAATGGGGCAGAAAGGAGTAAGGCCATCAGGAAATGGAGGATAATGAGTACCAATGCCCATAGCCTGGGTAACAAGCTCCCTGAACTGATGGTCTTGATGGAAGAGGGATGCCTGGATATTGTAGCAGTAACAGAAACATGGTACACAGAGAACCATGACTGGGACGTTAACATACCAGGTTACGTAACCTACAGGTGTGACAGGGAGGGGAGAAGAGGGGGAGGAGTAGCTCTCTATGTAAAGGAAGGGATAAAAGCAACTGAACAAAAGAGTAAAGAGGGAGAAGAGGAGGCACTATGGTCACCTTGGAGATTGGAAGTGGCACCACAATTGGCACAGGGGTTGTATACAGATCCCCAGGTCAGGGGGAGAGAATGGATAAGGATATGATAGAAGGCATTCTTAGGATGGCAGAGAAAGGGGAGATACTGTTGACGGGAGACCTAAATATGCCAGATGTTAACTGGAGCACATTTGCTGCATCCACATCCAAGACCAGGGCCATTCTCGAAGCCCTAGAGGTGGCATGCCTCAGACAGCTTGTTTTGGAACCCACTCATAAGGGAGCAATCTTAGATCTTGTACTCTCAAATGGGGACAGTGAGAGGATCTCAGATTTAGAAGTGGGTTGCCATCTGGGAACAAGTGACCATCAAACAGCGTGGTTCACATTAAAATCAGCTACAGAGTCAAGCCATACAAAAGTGAGGGTACTGGACTTCAGGAGGGCTGACTTTGGCAAGATGGGAGAGTGCCTCAGAAAAGCACTAGCAAACAGGCAATAAGGAGGGGTGGAGCAACAATGGGGAATCATCAAAACTGCCATCACAGAGGCAACAAGCCTTTGTGTGAAGCAAATAAACAAATCAAGATGAAAGAAAAAGCCACTATGGTTCTCAAAAGAGGTGGTGGGGAAAGTCAGGGACACAAAGATAGCATTCAGGAAGTATAAGGAAACACAGAAGGAGCTTGACAGAGAGCTGAACTAGTTAAGGTAGAAGGAAGCAGGGAGAGAAGTCAGAATAGCAAAGGCCCAAACTGAGGAAAGGATAGCCAACTTGGTTAAGAAGAGGAATAAAACCTTTTATAGGTACATCAGGGAGCGCAGAAAAACAAAGGGAGGGATAGTGAGGCTGAATAGAATGAACGGTGGTGGGCAGAGGGGATAGTGAAAAAGCAGGGATACTGAATGAATATTTCTGCTCAGTATTCAGAAAAGAGGAGGAGGTGCCTAATCCAATTAACAGAAGCACTCTGGATTGGGGGTCGATCATGAGTCCTTTTACAGAAGAAAGGGTTCTGAAAGAACTCCTAAAACTGAAGGTGGACAAAGCAATGGGGCCTGATGGAATTCACCCAAGAATTCTAAAAAGAATTAAGGGGACAACTAGTGAAACCACTGACTACCCTTTTTAACAAATCATGGGAGGATGGTGTGGTACCTGAGAACTGGAGGATGGTGGATGTGATTCCCCTTCACAAAAGTGGGACCAAGACAGAGGCAGGAAACTACAGACCTGTCAGTTTGACCTCTGTGGTAGGGAAAGTTATGGAATCACTTCTGAAGGAAACAATTGTTGAGTACCTAGAGGCCAGTGGGGCACAGGACCCAAGGCAGCATGGGTTCACAGCGGGAAGGTCATGCCAGATGAATCTAATTGATTTCTTTGACTGGGTGACCAAAGTAGTAGAGATCTGGGAGGGCTGTGGACATGGTCTACCTAGACTTTAGCAAGGCATTTGACACAGTCCTACACAAAAGATAAATAGTCAAATTAATCAGTCTTGGAGTGGGTTCCAGGGTGGTAGCCTGGTAAAACATTGTCTGGACAACAGGACACAGAAGGTAATTGTAAATGGAGTTCACTCTGAAGAAAGAGGGGTTACTAGTGGGGTACCACAGGGTTCAGTACTGGGTCCAGTCCTTTTTAATGTCTTTATAAGTGACATTACAGAGGGACTGGAAGGAAAAGTATGCCTCTTTGCAGATGACACAAAGATCTGCAACAGGGGTGATAGACAAGGAGGCGTGGAAAGGGTGAGAAGGGACTTGGCACGGTTGGAGAAATGGTCGGAAATATGGCAGCTAGGATTCAATGCAAAGAAGTGCAAATAATGCACCTGGGAAATAAAAACCCAGGGGAAGATTACACAAGGGGGGGGGTAGTAACAAAAACAAAAAAGGAAAGGGACCTGGGGGTAATCATATCAGATGACTTTAAGGTTAGCAAGCAATGTGAGAAGGCAGTAGGGAGAACTGGGTGTATACTGGGATGCATAGGGAGAGGCATTACCAGCAAAAAACAGGAAGTTGTTATCCCTCTGTACAGACAGTTGGTGAGACCCCATCTGGAGTACTGTGTCCAGTTCTGGAGACCTCATCTCCACAAGGACATAGACAGGATAGAGGCAGTCCAGAGGAGGGCAACTAGAATGGTGCAGGGTCTGCAAGAGAAGTCATACAAGGAGAAACTAAAAGAGCTTAATATGTATACCCTTGAGGAAAGGAGGGAGAGGGGGGACATGATAGAAACGTTTAAGTACCTCAGCGGAATCAGCAAAGTCCAAGAGGGTATCATCTTTCAGAAAAAGAGACATGCTAGAACAAGGGGACACAATTAAAAGATGGGGGAGTCTGTTCAGGGGCAATGTGAGGAAGTATTTTTTCACAGAGAGGGTAGTGGATGCATGGAACAGCCTTCCTGAGGAGGTTGTGGGGTCTAAAACTGTGGGGAAATTCAAGAATGCATGGGACAGACATAAGGCAATTCTTGTGGGGGTAGGAAGAAGTAGGCTGTTGGTTAACTAGGATCTGCTGCTTATCCTGTAGGTAGGGAAATGGGCAGACCAGGTGGGCCTAGCGGTCCTTATCTGCCGTCAAAGTCTATGTTTCTGTGTTTCTATGTAAGTATACTGACATAGATAATATGAAGCAGATAGCCCAAGGCTTCCTGAAAAGCAAATTTCAAAAAGGGAAAGTAAGTGGGAGAAGCACGCAATAGGGGCAAACTAAAGTCCCAAGAATTAATAAGCAAGACAAAGAATATTTTAAAGAACATATTACAGAATATGAAATTAAAGAAGCAATTACCTCACTTACAAATAATACAGCCCCAGGGGCAGATTGTATACCAAACTGCTTTTACAAGCTGTTGGAAGAGCAGATTACTCCTATGCTGTGTTTAGTATATAACTATATATTTGAAGAAAAAAGATTGTCCGAGAGTATGAAACAGGGGCTAACTATATTTCTCTACAAAAAAGAGGGTAAGGAAGAAAAGAAAATTGGAGGCCGATCAGTATTTTAACAGCAGATTATAAAATCTTGGTGAAAATTATGAATAGAAGAATGATGGAACATGTACACACCCTGCTACTTCCAACACAGACGTGCAGTTCCAGGGTGTGACATAAGACAGAACTTGATATACATAAGGGAAGTCTTAAATAGGGGGACAGAAGGTGACTTAAGTGGATTGCTATATTTAATAGACCAAGAAACTGCATTTGACTCAGTTAAGCAAGAGTGTATCTGGCAAGTACTAAAACAATATGGGTGCCCGGAGGAATTTGTAGGATTAATTAAAAGTCTGTATCATGAAGCACAAATCTGGCCCATGATAAATGGGCATATGGGCATTCCAATGTATATCCATAATGGGGTACATCAGGGATGCCCTCTGAGCCTGCTTTTGTATGTATTATGTTTGGACCCAATGCTAAGGAGAACAGAGGCAGAGGAGAACATTAGAGTTATAAAAGATGGTTAACATGTTATTTATAAGACTTTGGCATAAGCTGACGACTGTATTTTTTTCTGAAGGATCAAAGCTCAGGGGAAAGAATGTTAGAATTGTTTCAGGAAAATGAAATTGTGACAGGAATAAAGGTGAACAATAAGAAAAGTAAAATTTTAACAATAAGAGAAGGGGCAGAGATCTGAAAGGGAAGTATAGAATTCATGCAAGGTAGTACAGAAATTCTAGGGGTAATGTTTGGAGGGGTCAGGCCCTATGCAGGAAAATTAGGAAAATAAATTTAATATAGCCCAGAGGAAAGTGGAAAGATGGAAAAACTGGAGCATGACCTAGCAAAAAAGGATCTACATGATAAAAACTTTCATAGTACCCATATTTTTATATTTATCTTATGTCTTCCCTATTCCTCTTCAGAAATCAGACAAAAATATTGGGATTATTTTTTCAATTGTGGGGTAATAGACTGAATCCCATTAAAAGGAATCACACGTATAGGCCAATAGTTGGGGAGGGGGAGGCTAAATATGCTAAACCCCCTAGTGTTTTTTTAAGCATTTTCACTTATGCTAACATAGTGCCTATGTTGCAAGGTAAAGATAATATATGGAACTCTGGTATACAAATGGAAAGATAAAATGTTGGTAGGATGGGGGAAAAGAAAGAAGATACTGGGAAAATACCAGAATATTTCAATACAGCAAAAATAGTATTTGGAGGGGTGGAAGGTAATGGTAGATTCACTTTTAATAAAGAACAGGAAGCAATTGTACAAAGGAGTCCTATGGATGAACTACTTTGAACCATCTGTTTTTAAAACAGCACAGGGGAATAGATGAGAAATGTATTCTAGAGGCCACACTGGAGAAACTAATACCACATAAAATGAGAGAAACCATCTGGTTATGCAGTCATGGGAAGCTAAATATTAAAGTGAATCTGAAGCATAAAAAGGTAGAGGAAAGGATGTGTTTAGAAGCTGCATGTGTGAGTGAAGAAGAGACAATGAGACATTTAGTTTTTGAGTGTGTATATATGAAAACCTTTTGGAAACTATTGGCAGGGATGTGGGGCATCAAATTGTTCGAAGGAATGACATATAGGGCCAGATATTCAAAATGTGCTTCAGGGCTAAAAGTAGCACTGCCCGGCAGGCAAACTTAACCTAGAGCAAAATGCAAGCTATATTCAAAAGGAATAGCCTGAGCAAAATCTGCTGAATACAGCAAGCAAAGGAAGCTGGGCAAACAGGGCCAGGAGTGCAGGGCAAAAAAGCCCAGGAATGAAGAAAGCACTGAATACAGCAACTGGAAGCACACTGGCACTGCAGCTCATTAGACTCTGTAGCAAGCCAGTGTTGCAGGTGGAGAACATTGTGTGTGACTGCACAGGAGATGTCTACATCTACTGCAAACAACAATGTAAGCCACACACTGCAGAACTTGCTTATGTTGAAGTGAGGTTTGCTTGGGCTAACCTGATTGCACAGTGCTAACACATTAGCCCGGTGCAATCTGGTTAGCCTTGGGCAAACGAGAGCTATATTCAAAGCTCCCATGCAAATGAGTCTACTTAGGTAATCCGTGGGCAAACAGGCACATTTGCATCTCATCGTATGCTGCTTAGCATACATTATCATGCAGTTTGCCCGGTGCTACTGCATGGTGCACACAGCTCCGCCTTTTGATCGGAATGGCAGTACAGGCTGGATGCTGCAGGCCAAGGCATGCCCCCAGCATCCCCTGTTGGTCAGAATGGCGGCACAGGCTAGAAGCAGCAGGAACTGTGTGATGGCATGCACAATCAGTTCATACATACCTCTCAACCCCTTGCCTCCTGAATCAGGGACAATGCATGAAAACATCAGGGACAAAGACCCAAAACAGGGATACATTGTGGAAAGTAGTACCATTCACTCAGAATGCTGATAGAACAAGGGGAATTGTGATATGATGCATACTCAGAAGACGGACAAGTCTGTAACTTTGATGTGTGACATTATTGTGTGGGATTATTCCCCACTGTTCTGTCACAAAACCACAGCATGTATGAGGGACAGAGGACAATATGGAGGCAATATCGGGGACATCCCTGACAATCAGGGACAGTCGAGAGGTATGGGTGCATGCAACACACCAATACGTGTGTGCCTGTTACACACCCATTTCCCTGGTAGTCCAGTGGTCCCCCCACTCCCACACACGTATCCCGACCCCTGTGCACATATTAAAATGATATATTCCCTGGTAGTCTAGTGGTCCCCCCACCCTCATGCACGTATCCCGACCCCCGTGCACATATTAAAATGATATATTCCCTGGTAGTCTAGTGGCCCCCCCACCCCCATGCACGTATCCCGACTCCTGTGCACATATTAAACCTATATCCTCGGTAGTCTAGTTGTCCTCCCCCAGTGGGAGCCCTCACCGGGGTGATACTCGCCCAATGTTGTTCGAACAGAGTTAGTGACTGGCTCAGCTCTTCTCACCACTACAAAGCCTGTCGACTGGAGGTAGGAAGGTGTTCCTTCCTACCCCAGTTGGTGGTCTGGCCAGTGGAGGAGGAGGCTGAGCCAGTGGCCAGCTCTGTTCTCAGGCAGTATTGGAGGAGCGAGTGTCTACCGGTGGGGGGACCACTAGATTACCAGGGATGATGTAGGTTTAATATGTGCACTGGGGGTCGGATATGTGTGTGGGGGGTGGGGGACCACTAGACAACCAGGGAAGGTTTCATGTTAATATGTGCACGGGGTTGGATACATGCGCGGGGTGGGGGGACCACGACTACCAGGAAGATGTAGGATTTCATATGTGCACTGGGGTCGGGTTACATGATGTGGGTTTGGGCACTGCTGCTATTAGCACTGCTTTAAAAGCAGCTTTTACCCAGTGGTAACTAGTGCCGTGCTACAGGTTGTGCTAATGCCTGTAGAGCGGCACTGTGCCTTTTGAATATGCCGGTGCTCCAGCATTCAGGGCCCCCTCCTCTCTGTCCCTCCCCTGCATACATTATGGTTAGCGTGGGCGCTAACACCTAGTGCCGGTGCTAACTGTACTGTTCCATATTGCAGTCGAGCACAAAGTCGGCACTAGTCCAGAGCAATGGCTTTGCACCCAGTGCTGAGCTTTGAATATCTGGCCCATAAAGTATTAATATATGGGCAATTGTCAACAGAATGGAGTAAGTGGGATAAGGGCACATTATTTGTAATATTTGCATTTGTTTAATAGGCCATTTGCAAGTAAGGTGTCAGAGATTCATCCACAGCAAAAAAAACTGACAATCCATGATCTGTATTTTAAGATACAAGCAGAACTGGATGAAATATATCAAAAATAAGCTCAGTTATATGGAGAAAATCACTTGTGGGTGACTATGAAGAAATCTAGAGTGTATTGGTTAGGGGCAGAGAAATTATCTGGAATGTTATGATGTAAATATTGTACATCATTTCTTTTTTTCTCTTACTTTTTCATTTTTTGGTGTAAGGTATTGTCCATGGTGAAATGTAGATTGTTTATGGTTCTAAATGAAAACTTCCCCTACTCTTTTTGAGAAGTGTCATAGGATCTTTAACATTCACTTGAACAAGCAGACAGAAAAGACAGGAGCATTCCCCTACTCTTCCTGCAGGGGTGCTGTCACTTCCTGTAGATGGGATGGAGGGATCCAGTATGCAGCCGGACACAGGAGGAGGAGGAGGAAGTGCTGATGTGGCAGGGGAGATGGCCTCCTCCACTGCCCAGCCTTTGAAAGAGGCTTTTGAGTTAGAAAATGGTTCAGAAGAAGAAATGGAGATAAGCACTGATACTAACAATATCCTGAGCAATAAGGAGTAGTGTTGGGCGAAACTGGAAAATTTCACCCAGCTAAATATTTAGCATAATTAGCACATTACGCAAAATATTTCACTGGACAAAATGCGAAATTTTGACCCCAAGCAGGCGTAATTTTGCCTATGGGTGAAATGTTGCCACTGTGGGTGAAATTCGACCACTGCTGGTGGAATTTTGCCACCCACAGGTAAAATTTCACCATTGGTAATGGACTCCTCAGATGGTGAAAATGTGAGTGAAATTGTGAGATTTTGACGCACTTTCACGACACATTTTGCACACGAAAAAGTTCCAATTTTGCCACAATTTCACCGGTGAAATTTTATTTTGCTGCATCTCTAATAAGAAGTTACAAGACAAAGGGCCAGATATTCAAAACTTTTCCCAGGGGCTAAATTAGCACTGCCCGGCAGGCAAACTTAGCCTGGAACACAGAGCAAGCTATATTGAAATGGAAATAGCCCGGTGCTAATCCTGCTGAATATTGCAGTCTAAGGAAGCCGGGAAAACTGGTCTGGGAGTGCAGGGCAAAAATAGCCAGGGGAATAAGACAGCACTGAATAAAGCAACCAGGAAGTGCAACCCACAACAACAACACAGTGCACAGCAACATGAGGGCAGGTACAGACGAACTACATGGTCAGTGTGTGTGCCAGCAAATGCATGGACTCAGTACAGCTGCAGGAAGCAGCAGATGTAAAAGAACAATGATCTAAACTGTATATTATTGCCCGTACCGTTAGCGCCGCACTAACACATTAGCTCAGAGCTAAGCAGTTAGACCAGTGCAAACACGCTTGCCCGGAGCTAAAATGTGCCATATTCAAAAGTGCCATGCAAATGAGCCTACTTAGGTAGTCTCTGGGCAAACAACTGGATTAGTATCTCATTATACCCTGATTTGCGTGCAGTTTGCCCAGCATTACTGCAGAGTCCCACAGAGCCACCTATAGGTCAGTCTGGAAGTACAGGGGCTCACCAGGTCCAACCGCAGCTCCACCTGTAGGTCAGTCTGGCAGTGCACGATGATAGTGGCAGGCTACATGTAAACAGTGCAGCATAGCATAGCATATTGTACCCCAGGGGACAAGACAGCATAGGCAGGTGGTGGTGGTGCTGCATGCAACTGTCACACTGTAGGGCATGGTACAGTGCACAGCAGACACTACAATAGCAAGGGAGCCAGTAGTGTGAGGGACACAGCACTGCCTATGGTGTGTAGGGCAGTGATGATGACTGCGCTGTACACAGTGACAGGCCCAACCTGCAGGTGTTTACTAACAGTGGACATTACTGTTACACTGTTATGTGACCCACAGATGCTGTACCTGTGGCATGGGATGCTCACAGTGACATGTACATTTCTGGCTTTGTGTGCTGTGGCAGTTGTACAGCTGTGTGGTATGTGGCCGGGGGGGGTATATATTATCCGAAAGGCACACTAGTGTTGGGGTATTCCCAATACTGGCCCATGTGCACTGCATGATGTGTCCCAGCCTTGTGGTCACACCTGGTCTGTGGCACAGCCTCACCACCCATACATGCTCCCCTCAACATCCTCCATGCCCACAGTGCTGCATGTGTGTTCTGGCATCTGTTCGTGTTCACAAATGTGTGGTCCGCAGGTGTGTGCTGTATGGCCACACTGCCATGTTGTCCACTGGCGGCAGGGTCACCACTTACTGCCTGACATGGCTGGGACTGGTGGCAGATGATGGCATCATTGTGATGCCATTGGTTAGCAGCATGCTTCCTCTATGTTTGGCTTTATCTATGTGTCATATTTATTTGTTAGGGTCGCACAAAACCCACGCTAAACCAGCGCAAACACTGCGCAAAGCCAAAGTGTCGCACAAAGCTGATTGCCCAGGGTTAAGACAAGCTTTTCCTGGGCGGTAATTTGCACAGCGCTAAGTGTCACGCTAAGTCGTGCAAAGCCACTTAGTGTGGCGCTAGTCGCTGAATATAGCATTGCACTTGTATTCATGTCAGTTTTCTCCTTGCATACATTATAGTTTTGCCCGGTGCTAATGCAGTTTGCCCATGCTATTTGGCCTTTTGAATATAGCAGACCTGCGCTAATCCCATGCTAAACCTGCGCAAACGTTTTTTGCCCGGCACAAAGTTTTGAATATCTGGCCCAAGGAGTCTATGCTACTAAATGAGGGCTCACAATTGGAAATCTTAGCAGAAAATGCTGCAATCCAAAATCTTGAACAAGAGGGAAAAAATCCTGGCAAAAATGCAAAGAGCTGTGAGAAATAGAATTACAGCACTGAAAGCAGCCAACATCCAGCAAACCCAGCCTGTAAAATTACAGCTGTGTGGTGACTCAGCACCAGGAGAAGACAGCGAGAATGCTCACAAAGCATCTGTGGAGCAGAGAAACAAACAGCGAGAGACCACACCCTGAATCTCCATGTCTGGCAGCGAAAATGCTAGAACAAGCATGTGCCTAGAGTCAAAACTGGGAAAAAAGGAAACTGGAAGGCAAATGATTCACTTGAACACAAAGCGAGCCAAGAAATGCCCAACTGGGAAAACAAACGGGCCATCAGGTTAAGGCTCGTTTAGTATAAGGCGAGGCATCGGGAGCCCCAGCAAAAATATCAAAACAGCTGGGCACTTCAAATACAAATAAATAAACTCAGAATAAGGATTTAAACGCTATTAAATCGCATGATTCAGCAGAAGGAGCTGCAGCCCAAAACGGACCAGGTCGTGAAGCAGAAGATAAACATCTTTTTTTTATTTTTATTAATTTATTCAGAATTACAAACCTTTGAATCAGGGACTCATTTCCAAAGGCTTCACTTCAGATTACATACAGATTCACATCTTACTCATATTCATGTTCTTAAACAAACCACACCGGTGACCCGGGTTTGGGAACGGACTCAGGTCTCCGGGGGTCAGCAGGGAACGAAGAGGATTGAGCATCTGGAAGACTGCACTTCTCTTCAGGGATGGGTAGGGTGGGCCGCTTCGCTCAACAGTGGCTCCTAGTGGAGACTGGGGGCATGGTTTCAAGTGATGCAGTATGGGGAGAACCAGGAAAACAAAAACAGCTCCTGCATTCGCCAGATGATGGCCCCCCCACTCTCTGACTGCACCGGTACCTCTGCTAGCCTCCTCTACCTCAGCAGCACGTCCAGGAGTCCTAATAGAAAGTGCGCTGGACTCCCCTCTCTGGTGCCTTTCCCCACAGAGGAGGGGGACCTGCCCGGTGAAGGGATACACAGGGATACCCCTCAGAGGTTGGCTGCCATCTGAGGGATTAAAGAGGAATCATGAAAGAGGACAGCCAAGGAGCAATGAAGAGCTTGAAGGAGTGGGGAGCATGAAGCAAGGAAGGTGGGTAAACAGATAATGAAAAAAAAACATGTGCAATGGTTTTTAGAAGAAAAAGAGGCAACAACATTCAAAAAACATTTCTATAAAAATTATGTATGTTTCTGGTTTTGGAACAAAGTTGACAAATTCATATTTTGATGCCTTTTTGATGTGGTCCATTTCTCCAGGGTTGCTGAATGCTGAGTCAGCATGCATCCAGGCTGCTGATACCATTTGGGGTGCTACTCTACTGTGTCTGTTAGGAATCTGTATTGCTACTAGTATTGCATGTTGGTAACTTCACTGGTGTTTGTCAGTATCTGCTTTGTAATTAGTTTTAAAGAGCACTTTTCCCAGTCCTTTTGACTTTCTTGCATAAACTACCCCTTCTTGCACCAGTTCTGGAATTGTATTTCATTACTGTCTTCTGCAGTTAGCTGTGCATTCTGCAAAATGAATGAAATGCAATTCCAGAATTGGTGCAAGAAGGGGTACTATATACATGAAAGTCAAAAGGCCTGGAAATGGTGCACTAAATCTCTATCTCTCTATCTCTCAACAAAATATTGCTCTGTTGCTCTGTTGTATGTCTTTTCCTAGCAGTTGAAACTCGGCCTCCTGTTCTTGTAAGTTTCATGTCCTGTCTTTCACAAATTGGATTAATTTTTGCATGAAAGTCAGAAGGACTGGGAAAGATGCTGACAGCAACTCTGTCTTCTGTCAAACCCCATGCTTTGTTACCAAGGCAGAAGAAAGTAAATTTTACACTCAAAAAAACATACTGACAAGGCATTTGGATTGTAGCACAATGAATTACTAACTGGGTGTATTGGGGGAAGGGGGAACATAGTATGTACATTGAGTATTGGTAGTTTTCTCTTGCAAAACTGCTGTGACTGCACTATAATACACAGTGAGAGTCACTTCTCTGTTCTGCTTTGATGCCATTGGGAGCCAGCAGCTGAACAGCAAAGGCAAGTGTAGCAGGGCTAAAACAGGGCTCAAAAACAAATCCAAATTATGGAAGGTAGAGTAAACCTTGACCAAAAATAACAAATGCATACACACTTTCAGATCTAGTACTGCACATAATGACTACAAGATGTAATGTTTTGGACCTTCATAAAAGGTGCTCTTTATCAAGGGCCTAATATATGTTCATTCCTGCTAGTGGTGGAAGTGTTAGCCTTGTTAAAATTATTTTAATGTGAAATACAACATGAATCAGTCTGAATGTAGGTTAAGTAACAGTCTGTCAGGGAGAAAACACTAAGGGCTAGATATTCAAAACTTTGCACCTGGCACAAATCAATTGCATCATGATTGCACCGCATTTGTGCCAGACTGCTTTTTCCCAAAGGCCAAATAGTGCTGAAGCAACATGATAGCACCAACACTATGAGATAATGTATGTGAGGTGCAAAGTGAGGGGTGGGGACATGCATACAGGTGCAATGGTATATTCAAAAGTATAGCACTGCACAAACATGCATTAGCACAACTTGCAGCATTGCGCAAATTACCTCCCATGAAAAGGTGGTCTTAATTCTGGCCAAACCCTGAATGGGGGGAGTTTACACAGCAGCAACACAGAATAAGGCTGCATGCATCCAATGAGGAGGCAGTGTGGGCAGATGGCCACCCTGGGCCACTCCATTTGCACAGGCACACAAATTGTGGAATGCAATGCTCCAACAGTGCTGTGAAATGAACACTCATGTAAACTATTTGTACGATATTGCAATATGTACCTAATGTGATATTTGTGTATTGTGTGTTGTTGTGCATTGTATGTCTTTATTGTACATTGTTACATCTCAACCATACAGTTAGTGTCTCTGGGTCATTTCTGACACTGGGCCTTGGCCCAGTGTGCTTACCTGGTGAACAGTGTGATAAAAGACAATTAACAGAACACATACATGGCAGATACATGCTGCACACAGATGGCACTGCTCATGTCACCATCATCTAGCACTGGTCCAAATCCTGCCAGGCATTAGTGGGTGCCCAAGTTTCCAGTGGACACCATGGCAGTGTGTCCATGCAGCACACATCTCCAGTTCCCACCCTGGGGGAACACCAACACAGTCCAGCAAACACATGCTGTACTGAGGGAATGGAGGGTGTTAAGGGGAGGGTGTACAGGTGGCCAGGCTAAACCACATAGTAGGTACTGCCACACAACTGGGGCCATCCACATGGTGCACATGTTCCACTGATGGCACTGCTCCTGACAGCAGTGTGTCAATCTAATGGTATGTGTGCCCCCCCAGCACATACCCTACACCTGTCTGGGATCCTTGCACACACAGACAGCCATGTATATGGTGGTGTGGGGATCCCATGCCACTATGAAGCACATGAGGGTCACAGGGCAGTATGACTGTGGTGTTCACTGTCAGACCACACCTTTCAGCTATGCTTGTCACTGTGTGGACAGCACCAGTCACTGTTGCCTGACACTCTGTAGGCATTGCTGTGTGCCTCACAGTATTGTCTACTATAGTACTATACCATCTGATAAACACTGTGGCAGGAACAATGATTTGCCTCTGGCATGCAGCATGACCACCTGTTTCCTGTTTCTGTAGTGCTACTCCCCTGGGCCACATTAGTCTTTGCATCTGTGTCCAAACCAAGACTGCAGCTAATGTTCTGTGAGCTGTTTGCACACAATGCATGTGGCAACTGACCTGTAACACCAGTTGGACCTACAGGTGGAGCTGTGAGCACAGAAAGAAACGTGGCTATTGACCTGTAATTTAAGTTGGATCTACAGGTGGAGCTGTGTGTACCATGTTATAGTGACATGCAGCCCACAGCCACAGCAGGCCGTAAAAAGATGGTAATGTGTCTGTTTGCCCATAGATTGCCTGAGTAGGTTCATTTGCACTGCAGTCTTGAATATAGCAGACTTTAACTCCTGGCAAACATGTCAGCACCACGCAAATGTGTTAGCGCTGTGCAATACTGTAATGTTCCGTTACGTGGTTCTGCACTGTTTGCTGTTGTTGTGCTCCACTGCTTTGCTAGCACACATGCTGCCTGCATTGTTCAGCCTTACCTCACTCCACCTCTGTGTGCACTGGGCTGCTGCTGCAGTTTGCACTGCTCTTGGTTGATATTTTCAGTGCAATCTTACTTGGTAAGCTGTTGTTGCATTGCACTCTCAGCCCTGTTTGCACTTCTTCATTTGCACGCTATAGTCTACTCATTTAACCCCAGGGCTATTCCTTTTAATATGGTGTGGAAATGGTTCTGGGCTAGTTTTACACACCATGCAGTGCTAAGTTTGCCCAGGGGTAAGGTTTTGAATATCTGGCCCTAGGTGGCTGGGTTGGATACTACATAGAAAACTCACAGAAAGGTTTCAAAACACCATTACCTCTCCCACACCCTTTTACAGGGAGGTAGAATAATTATTTTAAAGTGCCATCCTGAGAAATCACCTCAATTGAATGACAGGTGTGAATTATTACAGCCTTCTACCACATTAGAAAATAATTTGTCTGCAAACCTTACCAGTGAAAAGAGGAAATTGTGCTGACATGCCTTTCCAGTATAAAAAATAAATTAAACCTCAGTGCAGTGTGCTAGCAGACAGCAACCCTGGAGAAAATGACAACATAAAGGCACCAAAATAATTAAATAAATAAATAGAATTAAATACACATTTGTCAACTTTTTTACAAAACCTGAAACACAGTTTTTGTAGCAATGTTTTTTGAATGTTGCTGCCTGTTTTGCTTGTAAAGACTATTGCATATGAACTGCAACCTTCGGAGAAACAGGTTATATAAGCTTGCTGACAGGAAGACTAGACTCTTGAGTTCTAGAGATGACATCATCAGCAGCTCTTCAGTGTAACTGGCTTTTCTCAACAGGCAGTGAAATTAGGGTTGTAAATTGACATAGAACTTTTAAACAATGTAACTTAGAGATCTCATTTTTGGCATGAGGTTAATTGGGGTTATGCTGATCCAAATGTTGAAATTTATTGATGCCAGAAATTTTGCCCATAGTCCCTCTTTAAATGTCACTGCCTATCTTCTTCCATATTTTTCCCATCTTCACATCTCTTACCGGGGGGAAGGGAGTGCAAGGAAAGATCTGCATCCAACCCATCTGTCTCCATCTCTCCCCATTCTTGCTGTTTCCCTGATTCATCAAATCTGTTGCTTGTGCTAGTCTCTGAAGTGGTAGGAGTACATAGTCTAGCACTTCTCCTGGGGGTTATGGTAGCCCATAGTTTATCCAAAAGAAAGGGGGGGTGGAGTCATTTCCTGTGAATTTGCCATATCCATATTTATCTGTTCATCCATTGAATCCCCTTGTGGTGCCGATAATGGACCAAGAGAGGTCTCATCAGGGTCTGAGTCCATCTACTCACCAGAAGTCCATTGTTGTGGCTCCACAATAGATTGCTCCCGAGTCTTTAATGTTTCAGTTGGCTGTTCCTTTGGAACACTACACTAATTAGACGTACTTTGTTCCTCAGTGTTTTTCAGCCATGGTTTATGGAGAAGGGGTGGGGGTGGAGGTGGGGGGTCCCAGACTGCCCTTCAGCCTTTCTTTATGCTGTTCTAATGATAGTATCCTGGTTGACCCTATCCTGCTGATTATGGTCCACATAAGGATGCATTAGGAGGCAGTATGGTGCAGTGGTTTAAGGTTCTGAGCTGCTAATCTGGAGACCTGGGTTTGAATCCCACAGCCACCACTTGCATACTGTGTGACCCTGAGCAAGTCACTTAACTTCCTTGTGCTCCCAGGTTGCACCTGCAAACAAACTTTCAGCTTAGTGTGTCTCACCTGGTAAAATACTGGGTAAAAAAAAAAAATAAATAAATAAATAATAAGGGCATTTATAGAACACATGTCCTCTTGTGTCACACAAGTTGCACCTAACAACATTTCTACATTCTGTGCCCATATGGTCATATTCCCCACATACGATACATTTTAATTTGTCACAGGAGCTGGCTAGGTGAGTGCTGTCTCCACACTTGTGACAATCCTTCAGTTGCCCTGCATAGAAACATACTCCATGGTTTTTCCCAATAAAGAAACTGTTAGGCAGATGGATTGTGCCTGCTTTAGTCTGCCGGAGTTTAATTTTAAAATGCCACCTCCAGTCCAGAAGGATCCTGAGTCAATAATCGGTTCAGGAGCACTTAGTACATCACATCGCTTTTGCAGCCAATGGTGAATATCTCCAATGTGCATAGTCTCAGTCCAAAACATAATGGTGAATTTTTCAATTATTGGCTTTCTGAGGGGATCACAAAAAATGAAGTCCATAGTGGAGAGAACTTCTTTTGGTTATATGTTGTCCAAAATTTGTCTAATCCGAAAGCTGATATCAACATTTTCTTCACCACCAACGTGAATCAAAGCAAGGACTTCTGATGGCAAGAAGTGTAATGATTCTTTTGGCAGTGTTTTCCCCACATATTCCCTATCTGGGAAAACCTCCAACCCCCCTCTATAATGCAGCCGTACTGCATATCTGCATGGTATAGGTGGGGACTTGTCATACAAATCAGAAACTCTAGTAGTTCTGGGTGGTGGTCGGGGCCTTTGTTTTGGACTAGACTCTTGGCCAGATTCTTCATCAGCTGCTCATGGGTCTACATAGAAACATAGAAGTTGACTGGCAGATAAGGACCGAAGGGCCCATCCAGTCTCGCTCCATTTCTTTTTTTACCTTATAAATGTGCCCATCGGCCTTTGCTATGTCAGTGACCCATCTATTCATAGTCATTTGTATTGCTCCCTTATGCCCATCCCATGCCTGTTTGAAGCCCTGCACTGTATTCATAGCTCATCTACTTGTGGTAAGCCATTCCATGCATCTACCACCCTTTCTGTGAAAAAGAATTTCACATTCCCCTTAATCGGCCTCCCTCTAATCTCATGCTGTGTCCTCTTGTCCTGCTATTTTCTTATATTTAAACATGTTAGACTCTTTCACCTTGTTTATGCCCTAAGGTGTTTAAATGTCTCAATCATATCACCTCTCCCTCCTTTGCTCAAGGGTATACATATTGAGCTCCGTTAATCTGTCCTCATATGTCTTCTGATGCAGTCCCTGCACCATTTTGGCTGCTTCTCTGGACTGCCTCAATTTGGTTAATGTCCTTGTGAAGGTGTGGCCTCCAATACTGCACGCAGTACTCCAGATGGGGCCTAACTAATGTCTTGTACAGAGGGATTATTACCTCCTTACGACTTGTGATACCCCTACTAATACACCCTAACACCCCCTAGCCTACCTACTGCTTTAGAGGTCTGCTTGATGATTTCAGGTCATCAGTGATGATGATGCCCAAGCTCTTTCTTCCTTGTGACTGCTAGCAACTCCTCCCAGCCTATAAGTGGCTTCAGGTTTCTCTTCCTATGTGCATGATTTTGCACTTTTGCATTAAATCCCAGCTTGCCACTCTTCTGACCATTCTGCTAGTTTATCCAGATCTCTTCTCATTCTGCCCACCCCATCTGGATCATCTACTCTGTTGCAGATCTTGGTGTCATCTGCAAACAGACAAGCCTTACCCTCTAGTCCATCTGCTAGGTCACTAATGAAGATGTTGAATAGGACTGGCCCCAGGACTGATCCCTGAGGTACCCCACTTGTGACTTGCATCTCTTCTGACTGTATACCATTTACCACCACTCTCTGTTTTCTGCCAGTCAACCAGTTTGCCACCCAGTTGACCAACTTCTGACCCACCCCGAGCCTACCTAGCTTATTTATCAATCTTCTATGTGGAACAGTGTCAAAAGCTTTGCTGAAGTCAAGGTAGGCGACATCAACTGCTCCCCCTTGGTCCACCACTCTGGTTACCCAGTCAAAGAAATCTATGAGATTAGTTTGACAGGACCTTCCTTTTGTAAAACCCATGCTGTCTTGGATCCTGTGCCCCTATGGATTCCAGGTGTTG
Source organism: Neoceratodus forsteri (assembly GCA_016271365.2). NCBI lineage: Eukaryota > Metazoa > Chordata > Ceratodontiformes > Ceratodontidae > Neoceratodus > Neoceratodus forsteri. The sequence goes on from JADMNL010000026.1 coordinate 267,914,555, forward strand.
CACTATCCTTTCCTTAAGGAGTGCTTCCAAATCTTGCCCACTACTGAGGTAAGACTGACGGTCTGTAGTTCCCCGCCTCCTCCCTGCTACCACTCTTGTGGAGTGGGATCACATGAGCCCTTCTCCAGTCTTCTGGGACCTCTCCTGTGATCAGAGACTCACTAAACAATTCTGCTAATGGCTCTGCTAGTTCCTCCTTTAGCTCCTAAGTACCCTGGATGTATGCCATCAGGTCCCATTGCCTTATCCACCCTGAGCTTAGCAAGCTCTTGTAGGACCCTTTCTTTGTGAAGTGAGTAGTGCTCACCTCCTCCCCTGTGTCCATGATGCTGAGCTGTGGGCCCTGCCCTACCTTCTCTTCAGTGAATACTGAGCAAAAGTATCTATTTAGGATAGATGCCTTTACAGGGTCCTCCTCCTCACATGCTCCCTTTTCTCCATTGCTTAGCAATATCCCCTCTGGACTTTCTCCTTTCACTAATGTATCTATAGAAAGTCTTGTCACCTTCTTTACTGTTTGTGCTAGTGTTTCCTCAGTTTGGGACTTTGCCTGCCTTACTGCCTTACCTGCTTCCCTTAGAGCAGTTTGGTATGCCCTCTATCTTCATCCGCTGTGTTCCCTTTATATTTTCTGAAGGCCAGCCTTTTGGCTCTGACCTTTTCTGCTACTGTATTTGAGAACCAAAGTGGTTTCCTTCTTCTTTGCATTCCTTTTCTGTCTAACACAATGGGATGTTGCTTCAAGTATTGTATCCTTAATGCTTGCCCACTTTGCCTGTACTTCTCCTCACCTGTGTTTCTTTTGCCAGGGCTAGCTTTAACTCTGTTGGCCATCTTATCAAAGTCAGCTCCTCTGAAGTCCCATATTTTTGCCTTGAATGGGATGATTTAGATGGTAGCCAAATTGAACCATACCATGTGATGGTCACTGGCCCCAGGTGACCTTCTACCTGAGATCTGTGATCCCTTCTTTGTTGGTCAGTACTAGATCTAGGATAGCCCTGTCTCTTGTGGGTTGCTGTACCAGTTGTTTGAGGCCCTCCCCTGCAGGGAATCCACTATGAGTCTAGTTCTGGCAGATGTTCCTGCTGGTATTGACCAATCTGTATCTGGCATGTTGAAGTCTCCCATTATCAGAACCTCCCTTTAGCTGTCATGTTTTGTATATCTTCTAACAGTAATGTGTCTATGTCCTCCCTCTGGTCTGGGGGCCTGTAGACAACCCCAGTTCTTATGGCTGTCCCATTTCCTGTTTCAGGGTGACCCACAGTTCTTCTGGCTCCTTATGTGTATTCTGAATTTCTGTAGCTTTGATATTTTCATTAACATACAGGCCACTCCTCCCCTTTTGCACCCTCGTCTCTTCTGAACAATACATAGCCAGGTACTGAAGTCTCCCAAGTGTGATTACTGGTAAACCACGTCTCACTAATTGCTACTATGTCCAGTTTAGCCTCTGACATTATTGCCTGCAGGTCTGGGATCTTATTTCCCAGGCTGTGAGCATTTGTGTACATGATTTTCCATTGGCCAGATTTTGTGTGTGTTAGTTGTTGGGTTAGGTTCATATTACCCCTGTGCATCGTATGGGGAGACAAACCTTTTTTCACCTGGTGATGCAAATGAACGGCAAACACACTGAATTCCAGTTTGACCATTAGCTGAGGGGAGGTGTTCTTCCATTCAACGTATGGGGTGCTGCACCCCTCCCCATTTGCTAGTTTAAATATTCTGAAAAGACATCAAACTTCTGCCCCAATGCACTGACTCCTCTTTAGTCAGATGCAGTCCATCAAATTTAAAGAACTTGCTCCCAGAACTGTTGCCAGTTCCCTACAAATCTGTGTCCTTTTCCTGGCACCAGTCCTGAGCCACGTGTTGTAGCTCCCCATTCCCCTTCTTTCGACCTTCCGTCCATCTGCTCCCTTCTCCCAGACTGGCAGGATCTCAGAGAAGGAGATGCCGGACGAAATAGATGATAGTTTGTCACCCAGCCTAGTCAGGTGTTCCTTGGTCTCCACAACTGACCGGCTGAGGAGATCATTAGTCCCTATGTGTACTAGGACATCAATGTTTCTCCTGCTTTGTGAACAATTTAGCAATGCGGTCAGTGTCTCTCCATGCTGATGTACCTGGAGACATCTGACCATCACCCTGGCTGGAGATGGGTATCAACTCCCGAATCATGGAGTCTCCTATGATCAGAAGTTTTTGATTTCCTTTGTGCTTGTTTAGTTTTGGTTCCTGATTTGGGTGAGTATTGTTGTGTTAGTTCCTGTGCCGCAGTGTCCTGCTCTGCAGTGTCTTCTGCCTCTTTATTTGATTTCAGAGATAGAGGCAGATACCTGTTTGTAGTGTTTATATGGTTTTGAGGTAATGTGTTGGAGAGCAGAGAGTGATGGGGCACCTGATTTGTTCCTCCTAACCACCTGCCAACCTCCTGGACCAACTACCTCTGCGTGTTGAGGTTTTTTCTGTTGGATGCTGGGGAAATGGTGGGTGGTTCTTATAATGTATTTCCTCTTCAATATGAAATTTGAGGCGTGCAATCTCTGCCCATGCTGCCCGGAGCTGAGACCTAAGATCTCCAAAGGCTCAGCATGTAGGACAGTGTCCTAAATCCTGTAAGAATGTCCTTCTGAAAATTGTTCCACAGTACCTGCAGTTAATGAAATCCATTCCAAATAAGTTGCTGGGTTTGTAAACTAGTCAGAGTAATTAGAAGGAAAAAAAAAGTAAGTAATGGTTTAATTGTGCTTTGTTTAACTTGTTATAACAAGTTAAATTACTAGTGCCCTGTAAATGAGATCACCTTGTGAGGCCCCACTGATCCGCCTCTTCCTGCTCTGCCACAGGAAATGTCACAACTGTGGTACCCTATAAAAGGAGTGTATGGGGTGGTTGGGGATGGGGGTGGGTGGCTGGCCCTTCCCCTGCCTAAAAGAAGAACCACGGACAAAGAACAAGGAGGTAAGAGCAGAAACAATCAGTCAACAACAAATGCAGTAACCCTGAAAGCTTATCCTAATGTTAGATAAAACTGTAAAACCTGTAAAGCACCACCTGTAATAATTTCAGAGAAGATATACCCTGTAAGAAACACTTTGCTCCAGAGAAAAATAAAGCAGTAACAGAAGATATACATTGCAAAAGACAATTTGAATCAGAAGATTACAGCAGTAATCTGTTAGCACACACCTGTAGGCACACCTTGTAATAATGCAGAAGAAGGTATACCAGCAACAACAATTTGAATCAGAGAAAAAATAAAGCAATGAAATGTTAGCAACAAACAGTAGCAATCCCTGTGAGTAAAAAATAAAAACACCACCACACAGTAAATCTGCTTAGCCAAACTAAGTCTTAATCCTTCTCCCTTGCTCTGGGTAAGTTTCTCTACTCTGCCTTTCAAGCAGTCTTAGAAGGAAAGAGCTCAGGTGAAGCTAGGTGCCTTGGCCAGCAAACCAAGTCTTCCTGTCCTGCACCAGTACATGTTTGTTCCTCTTCTAAGCTGATTTCCAAGTTTCTGGCCTCCTACTCAACTTGTCCCTCTGTTGATGTATTAACCCCTTCTCCCTGGGACTAAGTTCTCATCGCTATAGGCACCATTTGCTGGATAGTACATGGCTGAAGACCAGGGTCATCATGCTGAACTATACCATCCACTATGTCCACCCCTTGTTTGCCAATATCTTGATCTGTTTTTCCCATTTTGTTTATAGCTTTTTGTTCTTCAGTCAATAAAGCCTCATCCTACTATGGTAAAATATCACCTACTGACACCCCTACTTGCTCCACAAGAGTTTGTCTCACATCTCCTGTTCTGCCGTCACATATCACAGAACTAGGGCTTTGATATAATGCAACATTCGATCCCTGACTAGCCAGGGTCCTTGTAAAAAATTTACTGACCCACTTACTGGTTCTGTCCTGCCACCATCCGGCTTGTTGCAGGGTCCAGTCTGGTGTCCAAACCTCCGGAGGTACCTCAGATGAAGCAACAGCAAATGCTTCTTTCAATCTTTCTCTTGCAGTTTGGTTTCCCCCCCAAGATACTAGGGGTGCCAGTCGCTAAATCTTTTTTTGTCATTTTCTCCTTCTATTGCATTTTCTGTGTCTCTTTTATGCACGTTCCATTTGTCTACTGGATTGTACACTTTTTTCTCCACCACTTCACTTCATCTCCATGTGGCTAGTCCCCGGAGGTCATGCACCATCAGGCTGGTGTTCTTCAATGGCCATCAAGAATTCCTCAGAAGCAGAATCTATCTCTTCCTCTCCTATTTCCATCATCAATGGAACTGGAGAAATGTCAAAATCCATTTGCAATCCACAACCTTTGTCAGTAGCAGTAACATCCACAGTATCTATAGCAGTAGAATCCATATCCACAATCATATCCACAGATAACTTTAACACATTGCTCTCCTGGCCTACCTCAGCTGGGAGGGGAGAGCAACTCCTCAGCCAGCAGCACCTTCTTCTCCCCTGCCACATCAGCACTTCCTCCTCCTCCTCCTCCTCTGTCTGGCTCCATACTGAGCTCCTCCATTCTGCTCCTAGGAAGTCAAGTCCCCTGCTGGCAGAGTTTATCTCACCTGAGAAAGACTTCTTCTAGCAACATTCCTTGAACTCCATGCTTTATAGACTCTTACATCATCAGAGAATTATCTATACTTCCCGAGTATCCCCCAAGACCAATTCTGAAATCCTAATAAAATAGACTATAGAAAGATCTCATTTCTCAACTGATTCTACAGGATGTGTCATATCTATCTGTTAACCCAGTTGAATATGGCATCCTCATCTCCCATGTCTAATAGGATCTAAGATTTAGTGGAGCCTTCTTCACATTTATCTGCTTACCTGGAATTATCACTCTAATTATTCCCGAGATGTACAAACTTTTATTATGATTATCACTGTTAGGCATAACTGGAACTGTAAGATACCTCATAGCCATATTAGCATCATCTGTTTTCTTTTATAACCTTCCTCCATGAGCTCTGACTCAGTTTGATCATATTACTTGACTCGTAATTCCTTAATGGTTATCAAATGTCTTACGACTTTCCCAACTGCCATCTCAGAACTTTTATCATGGAATATCTGGCATCTAGCAGCCTAGCTTGCCTAGCTACTTTCTCCAACCTACCATTCTCCATTCCTAGATACCACCATAATTTACAGTATGCCATCATTTACATTCTTTCATCATATTACTATCAATCAGGTCAACTGCCCATCCAGTAGTCCCAACACATTCCTCAGAATTGCCTACCATACTCCCTCCAGTATAATCTTTCACTGAGAATAGATTTCCATGGATTCCTTAAGTATGCACATCCACAACTGACCTGGCAGTTTCAGTATCCCAGTCATGCCCCTTATCAGGCCTATATCTGACTGAAATGCTATGCACCCTTGGCATTCTACATCACTCTCAAATGTCATTGCCTTTTCATTCTATAGACTAACTGATTTCTTTGACTGGGTGACCAAAGTAGTAGACCAGGGAAGGGCTGTGGACATGGCCTACCTAGACTTTAGCAAGGCATTTGACACAGTCCCACACAGAAGATTAGTAGTCAAATTAACCAGCCTTTGAGTGGGTCCCAGGGTGGTAGCCTAGGTAAAACATTGGCGGAACAACAGGACACAGAAGGTAATTGTAAATGGAGTCCACTCTGAAGAAAGAGGGGTTACTAGTGGGGTACTGCAGGGTTCAGTATTGGGTCGAGTCCTTTTTAATGTCTTTATAAGTGACATTGCAGAGCGACTGGAAGGAAAAGTGTGCCTCTTTGTAGATGACACAAAGATCTGCAACAGGCTTGATACACAAGGAGGCGTAGAAAGGATGAGAAGGGACTTGGCAAGGTTGGAAGAATGGTCAGAAGTATGGCAGCTTGGATTCAAGGCAAAGAAGTGCAAAGTAATGCACCTGGGAAACAAAAACCCAGGGGAAGATTACACAATGGGGGGTAGTAACAACAACAAAAATGGAAAAGGACCTGGGGTAATCATATCAGATGACCTTAAGGTTGGCAAGCAATGTGAGAAGGTAGTAGGGAGGGCTGGGGGGATACTGGGATGTATAGGGAGAGGCATCACCAGCAGAAAACAGGAAGTTGTTATCCTCCTGTACAGTTGGTGAGACCCCATCTGGAGTACTGCATCCAGTTCTGGAGACCCCATCTCCGCAAGGACATAGACAGGATGGAGGCAGGTCAGAGGAGGGCAACTAAAATGGTGCTGGGTCTGCAAGAGAAGCCATACAAGGAGAGGCTAAAGGAGATTAATATGTACACCCTTGAGGAAAGGAGGGAGAGGGAGACATGATAGAAATGTTTAAGTACCTCAATGGAATCAACAAAGTCCAAGAGGATAGCATCTTTCAGAAAAAGAGATGCGCAAGAACAAGGGAACACAATTTGAAGATAGAGGGGGGATGGCTCAGGGGTAATGTGAGGAAGTATTTTTTCATAGAGTGGGTGGTGGATGCATGGAACAGCCTTCCGGAGGAGGTTGTGGGGTCTAAAACTGTGGGAGAATTCAAGAATGCATGGGACAGACAGTTTGTGTGGGGGGGTAGGAAGAAATAGGCTGTTGGTTAAATAGGATTTGCAGCTTATCCTCTAGGTAGGGAAATGGGCAGACTAGGTGGGCCAAACGGTCCTTATCTGCCATCAAAGTCTTTGTTTCTATCTTTCTATCTTTCTATGTTAGACTCTTTCAAAGACTCATCATCAAGTTTCCTTCAGCATTCAGACATTAGATCCGCCCATAAGGCAATGCAATCATGGCCACCTCAGCTTATGTCACCGACCATCTCACTACAGCACTACCCATGACTACCAGCAGACTAACAGGAGCTTTACAAGTATCATTATAGCATCAATACCCAAATAAACTCTCAAATTCATCTCACTGAACTTCCAATCATTTTCATATACCTTCACTTATCATCTCAACAGCATATAACTTCATCTCTGTAATCCAATGGAAATCATCCATCATCACCTTCAAAACTGAACTGCATTGCCCCTTTGTAACTGTACCTACTCCACATCAGGATTCAGATGCTCCTGCAGAATAGACCTATCTCTTCGACTTCAGAATTATCATTCCAGAAAGACCGTCCTACAGATTTGAAGATGGACCATCACCTCTCCAAGCAGTTCATCGTCCTCAAAATTTAGTTTATGGTTGCTAGAAACTAGGTTTGTCTCCTCATGGTATGCCCAGAGGATGGGCAGGTCAGTAGGCATTGGTTGCCAGAGGTTTCCTCCACCTTGTTTTTTTTTTTCTGTCCCACATGCTACCAATCATACTCTCTGTGACTTGGAGGAGGTAATCATATTTTTTGCACATTCATAGGAAATTTTTTTTTTTGCTTTCTATTCCCTACTCACTACCCAGCTTACCTACCAAGGGTGGCAACAGAGTAAAGCCACAAGTAAACTACAGTTACATAAACACTACTAGCCCCATGTGCTATTTACCCAAACATTGAATGGGAGGGCCATAGCTTGTGGTTCAATCTGGGGGTATAGCTCCTCCCACGTCCCTTACATAAGCCAGCCTCCTCTGGCAGTTCTCTGCTTAGCAGGTTGTGAAACTCCCACCTTCCACCCCTACTTCTTTCTCCAGTGCTCTACTCACCTTTGGTGCTGGGCTGTCTATTTCCTACTCACTACCCAGCTTACCATCCAAGGGCAGAAACAGAGTAAAGCCACAAGTAAACTACAATTACATAAGCACTACTAACCACATACACTATTCACCCAAACATTGAACCCATGATGGTGAATGACTGAAAGAAAAAAAACCTTCTGAGCTGTGGTAATCTATCATGGTTGGCAATTGAAAGAAAAGCCCCATAGGACTGTGTGAGACCTACTGTGGTACTCAGCTTAAAGGAAAAGTCCCTTAGGGTTGTGAAGACTCACCACAGTGGACAATTGAAGGAAAAAAGCCCCTCAGGGCTGAGAAGAACCACTGTGACAAACAACTTAAATAAAAAAAAGCTCTTTGAAGATCTGCCATAGCACACATCATAAAGAAAATGCTCTTCAAGGCTGAAGCAACCTGCTGCAGTGTGTAAATGAAAGAAAAAATTCTTCAGGACTGTATGAGACCAGCTGTGGTGGGTAGCAGAAAGAAAAGTCATATAGATCTATAGATATACACATACACGTCTCTGTAGTATATATGTACATGTACATGTATGTATGTATATATGTATATACGTATCTTAGTTGCAAAAAAACTGCATTAATGCAGAGATTAGGGTAGTAAGAGCACAAAGTGTACAAAGATGGGAAATGAAAAAAATTAGGGATTTGGGTTTCTGGAGTGTTGGAGAATCAATGGTGGGGTCTTACTTGGGGTTGTTAACCCTAATGCCACTCCACAGCCCATAACCTCCTGTCAAAAGTACAAGATACAGCTCCAACCTAGAGTCTCATAGTGATACAGTATGACCAACATAATTTGCCAAAGCCTTCTTCAAGCATGACCCTATGAAGGACCTGCATGAAGACATTACATTTCACCTTGTGTGACCCAGGGTAGAGGTGGGCATTAAGGTTGACAACCCCAAATGAGACTGCACCACTAATTCACCAATACTCCAGAGACCCAACCCCCTAATGATTTTTCATTTCCAGTCTTTGTATGCTTTGCATTTTAAGAACCCCAATCTCTACATTAACATAGTTGTTTGGAACTAATTTCCCTTCTTTTTGTGATAGTGGAACTGCAGCCTCATGAGATAAATACAGTGTTGGAGACAGTCATGATCCAGTGCATGGGCCCAGCAGACCCTGGCACACATCTCAATAACCTGTGGGTGAGGTTTCCTGACCCACTACAGAGTGTGGTGTCTGCACCAAAACACTGCTCTATCCCTACCTAGGCCATTGTAAATTACCAGAGTTATGCACCTGCGTAGAAGCTGCACAATGCATGCTCATAACACGGCCACTTTTTTGATCTTTTCACCAAATTTTCAACATGAGTTTTCTTGGACTCCACCTCATGATCACTGGCACTACCATTTTCTTAATTAGTCCCAAAAAGTGATTTCACACAGTGACCATGCCATTTCATGCCATTGGTGTAAAAACTCATTTTGGGCTGGGTGTGAGAAATAATAGCTGTACTGTTCATGAGGTGGTGTGAAAAAATTGGTATGTTAAAAATCTGGAGTCAACATATTTAAAATTACCAAAGTTATGTGCCTGCATAGAAGCTGTCACAACTCATGCTCATAATATTACTATTTGAATTTGTCCATCAAATTTTCAACATAGCTTTAGGGACCCTACCTCATAAACACTGACACTGTCATTTTTTTAATCAATCCTGAAAGGTGATTTTGAGCAGTGACCTCATAATCATCTTCTGGGACTGTTTAACAAAATGACAGTGGCATTTTTCATAAGATGGTGTCCCAAAAAGTTCATGTTGAATAATTGGTAAACCAATACTTGAAAATGGCAAAGATATCAACATAAGTTGAAAATGCCATTGAAATATATCACACAGAACTTCTCTTTACTCATTAGTTTGCTGTTGGGCTTTGAAGAGTGAAGATGTGTCCTAGTCCATGGCAGATAAACAGAATACCACCACAGCAGGTAAGTAAAGGGTAAGGTGGGTTTGTGGTGCTGGGTTCTCAGTGAGGGTGTGTGGGATGGGGAGGGGAGAGGGGGATGACAGGGACGAAGAGGGACAGCTTTCTTTTTTTAAAGGTTACAAAAAAATAAAAAATACATTTGGGGACTGTTTTCTTTTTTCACAGGTTTACAGAATAGATATTTATATTGGGACACTAGGGTAGGGCTCCCTAATGTCACATAAAGCTGTTGGTATTATGTGCAGCACTGGCCAATTCTGAAATGATGTCCATCAGTTATGTATAATTATCATTGTCAAAGCAGTCAGGAAGTAAGTCCTGTTTGTTTCAACATTCCCTTTAGATGAAGTAAGACCTGTCAAAAAAGTTATTCATAGCAACCAGTGCTAAATGAGCCTTCAGTAACTTACTGTGGGGAAAAAAATCCTTCCAGAACTTGTCAAAGTATTGTCATTTTTCATTGGTTTTGCCACACTTGTGACAGAATATCCATTCCAGTGAATGTTGTGCCACAGATAACTGTTTTTTTTTTTAATATATGCAATTGCCACACTTGCCTGCTATGGTTAAACCAGCCTGAGGCTGAGTAAAGCACACAAAATCCTAAGCTGTAGGATTGGGGACACACTGATGTACATGCGGAACTGTGTTCACATCAGTTGGCAAGTTGTTAGAAATCAATATCTCCAGCTATTGTCACCTGGAATACATTACTAAACACACATGTTTGCAAGCAAGAAATTAACAAGGTAACCAGATGGGAACAGAATGGTCAGATGTGGGTAAAGCAGGGAAGTTTATTAGAGCTACCTGAAGTTAAACAAAGAGTTTTAGTTGAATTAGGCATATTCTTTTACATAGAAGAGGATTTTATAAGACAGAGGGATAAACTCTTTAATTTAAGTGAGGAAAAAAGTGTACAATGGGAATCAACAATTGAGACTTCTAACATATATGAAATTTTGGCTAAAAATGTTAAGTGACCATTAGTATCTGGTGTAACAGAAGGGAGACAACAGGGATCCAATGGCAAACAGATTCTTGCCAGTAAAGGTAAAACAAGAAATTTAAAAAGCCAATGACACCAATTAGAAAACTTGGAAAAAGTGAGATTTAGACAGTTCAGTTTATATTTCATGTATTTTCTATAATTATTTACCTTTTTTCTGTTATTACTGAGGACAGCTGTACGAAAGAGGCTTACAGTCCCTTAGACTTTATCTGCTCTTCTGCTATCCTACATATGACATCATAATCCAGGTTGCACCTGGAAATGAGCTTCTGGTCATGGTGCCTTTCCCAGTTACCGACTTTTAAATAAATACATAAATAAAATAAATAATACCCCATTTATGGCATCATAATTATCCCCACAGCAACAGACTGTGACATCATAAACAGAACTGCGATGTCATATGTAGGCAAGCAGACAGAGCAGATAGGGCAGTGATCCTGTTTACATGCAAATGTTCTAAATAATAAAAAAGAATGAGAAATAGAGAAACAGTATTAAAATGTATGCTCCCTTGTGCTGAACATTACATTTTCTCAAAGTTGTCACAATGGTGACAGGGGTTCTTTAAAGGTAAATAACACAAGTGATAATGTAGCTCTGTTTTCATCCTGGAATGTCTTAGGTCTTGGTGACAAATTAGGAGACCCAGAAGTAAACCAGTATTTACAAATGCTTGATTACATTTGTATTCAGGAAACCTGGATGACTGGAACAACTTATTTTTATGGTTATAAAATGTACTAGAAATGCACCAGGAATGGGAAAAAATATGATAGAAGTACAGTATAGGGGGTTTAGCTACTCTATGTAAATTAAATAGTTGTTCAAAAATGGTGGAATATAATACTAACAGTAAAAGTTTATTGGTAATCAAAACTGTAAATAAAAGCAAAGATAGCCTCTTTTTGATAAATATTTATGCACAACCAGTCAACCCTGAAGCAACCTATAGGTTGGGAGGAGAGTTGCTGGCAATCACAAGGGAAGAAAGAGACTTGGATATTATCATTACAGATGACCTGAAATCCAAGCAGACCACTAAAGCAGTAGGTAAGGCTAGGGGGATGTTGAGGTGTATTAGTAGGGGTATCACAAGTCATAAGAGGCAGGTAATAATCCCTCTTAACAAGACACTGGTTAGGCTCTATCTGGAGTACTCCATGCAGTACTGGAGGCTGTACCTGCACAAGGCAGTCCAGAGAAAGGCAATCAAAATGGTGCAGGGACTGCATCAGAAAACACATGAGGACAGATTAATGGAGGTCAATATGTATATCCTGGAGCAAAGGAGGGAGAGAGGTGATATGGTCAAAACATTCAAACATCTTAAGGGCATTAACAAGGTGAATGAGTCTAGCATGTTTCAATATAAGTATTTGGGGAAGCAGTGTAGTGCAGTGGTTTAAGGCTCTGAGCTGAAAATCTGGAGACCTGGGTTTGAATCCCACAGCCACCACTTGCATACTGTGTGACCCTGAGCAAGTCACTTAACTTCACTGTGCTCCCAGGTCACACCTGTAAACAAGCTTTCAGCTTAGTGTGCCACTCCTGGTTAAACAATTGGAAAAAGAAAATATAAGAAAAATAGCAGAACAAGATGACACAGCATGAGATTAGAATGAGGCTGATTAAGAGGTAATGTGAGGAATTTCTTTTTCACAGAAAGGGTGGTGGATGCATGGAATGGCCTACCTCAGGAAGTGGTGGATATGAATATAGTGCAGGGCTTCAAATAGGCATGGGATTGGCATAAGGAAGCAATACAGATGAGTATGACTAGATAGGCCATTAACAAAGTAAAGACCTATGGCACAATCATAAGGTAGAAAAAAATGAGCAGACTGTGTAGGCCTTGTGGGCCTTATCTGCTGTCATCTTATATGTTTATAAAACAGGATAAACTGTTTGGAGCATTTAATAGACACTTTACAACAAGACTGTCCTACTAGTAAAATTAAAATAGCAGGTGATAATAATGTAAGAGTTGGAAACCTACAAGGGGTGTCTGAAGATATTTCTAGCTTTATTTCCAAGGCAGAGATTGGAACTATCTCCATGGACAGGAAATCAAATGATCTAAGAGTAAGTAATAAGGGCATAGAAATACATAAGGCACTTATACATAAAAATGTTACATTATTAAATGGTAGAACACTGGGTGATTTATAGGGAAAGTTTACCTACGTGGGGGTAATGGTTCTTCAGTTATTGATCATATCTGGGTAAACACGTATGTGATTCCATGCTGCCAAAGATTAGAAATAACACTCAAACCAGAAAGCTAACATTTGGAATTAGAACTAGAAATACAGTAGGTATAACAGGGCATTGTAAAAACAATATGTGCACTGTACCACTTGAGATAAAGAAAAAGGACTGCATAGGATGGAGGGTTACAGAAGAACATAACTTTTCAGAGCTATGGATAGTAAAGGGATCTTAATAGAGTTTCAAGAATTTAATGAAAGGGTGGAGGATGAAGCATTACTCATAGCTTTTGACTCAATAATGGGGTTAATTTCAGGTATAATAACAAAAAAATAAATATTAGTAAAAAGGATGGGTACATATGGTATAATGCTGCTTGTCAAAAAAAGCCAAAAAGGCACTAAATAGACACCTAAGAGTGCTAAAACAGAATCCAGAAATGAATAATAATAGAATTATGAATACATTACAGAAAGGGTATAGGAAAATACTGAAAGAAAATAAAAAATATATTCTACAACTATGGACAGATTTGGAAAAGGCCATATGGACAAAGGACTTCCAACAAATTTTGGAGCTTAGTGAACAAGAGTATGAATAATAGCAAAAATAAATTAGAATTCTATATTTATCTATTTAGTTTTTGTTGACAGGGTAAGTGCACTAGATAAATTCTGCCTATTTTCAGGCATGACCTGGGGAGGGGGATACAGATGAATGCCAACTGACCTTGAACCAGATTCAGCTGTAGGTGGTATTTTTAGTGAATGGGGGGAAATTTGGCCAGGGCACCAGAGAAATTCCCCATATCTGCTGTAGTGGGAGCCCTTGGCCATTAGATAATGGCTACTCACTGCAAGATGATGAAGGAGCAGGCCATGCAGGAGGCTGGGGAGCAGGTCTCCTCCTCTGCCTCAGAACAGCTAGAGATCAAAAAATGTTTCAAGCAAAAATGGGACAGAAGTTCAGCAGAAGGTATCTAATGGTGAAATTACTCAAATTCAGAACAAAGATATAATGACTATACATAAAGATACAGAGGCTAATATTTCTGTCTGTGATGAGGAAACAGAATAACTTTTACGTGCAGCTTTTAGCTGAAGAGCAGCAATTTTTAAAAAGGAAATAAAAACTTACTTATGCAATTTGTGCAGCAGAGGAGAAAGACTGTACAAAACCAGCAGACTCAGCAACACAGGATCCAATGTTCAAAACACTGGATGATGGAGAGGTATCAAAGAGAAAAGAAGACAGCAGCACTTCAAAGCCCTGTCAGAAACAATTAAGCAGTATCCAAGCTGAGTCAGAAGCTGGCGACTCAGGAGACAAAAAAACAGAGGTGACACCAAGACAACTAGGGAAATCTAAACACAAGAGACTGAGTATGAGAAGGGCACTAAGAGGGAAAAAACAGCAGCATCAAAAGATCAGGGGAAAACAAACAGAAGCAACAGGAGCATATACAAGGAAATGAGGCTATGGTACCCAGTGGTAGTGAAGAGTGGGAAATCAGAGACAACACAAACATAGAGGTACCACAAAATAAGTTACTGGGAGACACGCCTGACTAGGTAAAAACTGCATTAGAGAATGCAGGCTGGAAACAAATAGATGATGGTAAAGACTGGGACCCAGATCTCACTAACCTTCAGTCTCAAACAGGTCAGTGCATAAGCAGCACACATCCACCTTATGAAAAAATATTCAGCACTCCTGTAGAAATATGCATAATTTAATCCAAAATACTCCAAATTAAATAAAAACAGCAGCAAAGCACAAAGTTGGCAACGGTCTAGCATACAATGCCAATAATTCAAAACAGTCTCAATAGTGGTTTGAACCTGCATAAAAACATATTAGTACTGCTGACTACATACAGCAGAATGCCAACTTAATCACAGGACTGTATGGTCAGTGCATAACTTTCTCTGAAAAAATACAAAGGCAGATACTGAAAGTGGAGGGGCAGAAAACATGAGAGCAAGCAACGTGAATAATGAATCTTACAGAGAAATTGTGATAATTCCACTATGGAAACAGAGAAAGAAGAAACCTTAGAAACTGAAAAATGGATAAGTGACTCACAGCAAAAACCAAACATCAGAAAAAAGGTAGCCTGGGGACCAAACACAAGTAAAAGACTTTTTTCAGAAAATTTAAGGGAACCTGCTGAATCAGCTAAATGTAGAAATGCAGTAATGCTCAAATTAAAAGGCAGCCTGGATGAGGCCCCAGATAGGCTGTTTATTGGAGAAAAACTAATAAAAGAGAGTTTGGGATTTTATGCTCATGAGGTATACTCCCTTATCCATATTCTGGGGGAACAACAATTTGGTGTAAGTTTCAAACACTCCTCAGGCTTAGATCATTTTTGGAAATTGTATCAAGAGAAAAAAAAATCACCTTTGTGGAAACCTTTCTTAGCAATCCCCTTGAGAAAGCATACATATTAACAAGTCCCAGTACTGTTCAAAAACGAAGGGGTCAATGTTTCAGATATAAGCTACTGGTTATCCCAGAAATGTAAGAGTATATATAGGACAGCCTGAACCAACACTAGATGATGAATCTTTCTGGACAGGAGGATGGAAATATAAAGTGACACTAAGAGCTGTTGAAGGGGAAATGTACAGTAGCATCTGCCAAATAGTTTTTTTTCTTGGGGAAGGAGAGAGAGAGTTGTGTTTTATGTAGGCCAACCTACAGGCTACAGGTGTGGATCCAAGAGGCATCTTAGCAACATTTGTGATAAGATAAAATGTGGTTTATGTGGAGAAATAGGGCATTAGGGAGCACAATGTAAAAATCCCACAAAATGTAACTTATGTGAAGAAAATAACCACACATACAAACATTGGCCATGGGTGTTACACAATAGTCCAGATCCTACTGAAAGAGCAGACCAGAACTTATATGTCACCCTGGCCGAAAAAGAAAAAAATGAAAAAAAGAATAAAAAAATTCACATTTACAAAGGGTAGTAGAAGACACAAATGGAGATATGGCACTAACAACACAAAATCAAGATAGAAACTCAGAGCAGTTTCCACAGCCCCATACCAAAAATCAACAGAGTATATATTGAGAAGAAAAAACATAAGAAATGATGTCCCTCCCTTCCAGTCCCACCAGAAGGTCTATTTCAGTGGGTCACCAGATCCGGGGGAAGAAAACAACCCAACAACCAAAATCTAAAGTGCAAAGGAAATAAAGTAGAACTCTTAGATCTCTAAAATAAATATGAGGTGTTGGGAGATAATGAAGATGAATTGGACACATCTTCCATGCAGTCCCCCAACCAGAGCAGTCTTCAGACTATGAGTTAACTGACACACAGAAGTCAAGGAAAAGGAAGGCAGAAGACAAAAAAGAGGGGGAATGATGAGACATGATAAAAAAAAAAAAGTGTGCCTCCTCTTTATTCCTTTTTCTGAAATGATGAGAACTCTAAAGTGCATTACTTTAAACACAAATAGTATAAAGAACAGTAGAAAAAGGATGACTACTTTTGGCCTTCTAGGGAGTTTGGGGAGGAGCTCTATAGTTGTGCAAGATGTAAGACTGCATACCATCCAAGAAATCAAGTTAGCACAATGGGAATGGAGATGGGGCCCTTGTTTTTTGGTCAATAAGTGAAGAAACATGCTCTGGGGTGGGGATACTTTTTCAAAGTGCACACATTAACATGCAAAAGGTAGTAGACATACAGTATGTCCATGAAGGGCGCTTATGGTGGATGTGATGCTAGGCAACAGGTATGTAAGACTTATAAATATTTATAGTTCACAGGTTAAAACAGAAAGGAATAGCCTTTTTCAGCAAATAAAACCATACTTACATACATTCAATTTAATCTTGTATGGAGGAGATTTTAACTGTGGAAGATCAAAAACGGTTTGGGGAAGAGGACTAAAAATATTTTTATGTGATAGTAACAGGCTGAATAGTATTTTACAACAAGCAAACTTAGAATATGTTTATGATATTAAGGTGCAACAGCCTGAACATAATTACTTTAAAGGTAGATTGTCTACATGTATTGATTTCTGGTTTGTCCCAGCATGCACACATATTGCCAGTATTACACAACACCGAACTGAAACATCAGATCATATGCGGGTCCAGGTTGTGATTGATTTAGGAAAAAGCCCAAACACAGGTTGAAGCTTTTGGAGAATGAACCTAGAACTACTAAAAGAAGAAAACAAAAATGAAATAATAGATGTATTACTGCACATGCAAGAGAATCAGTGTATGAGTTACATGAAAACCCACTAGAGTGGTGGGAGTATACTAAGAGAGAAATTAAGGAATTGATGATACAAGTATCGAGACAAACATCAGACAGAGTATCAAACTGCTATGGAGGGAAACTACTACAATTATTGACACAAGTAAAAAACCTAGGGAAAGATAAGCCAGCGAAAATATTGGAAATTAATGGAACAAAAATATAGTACACAAGGAAATAAATTCCATACAAAACCTTATGAAAGTTGCAATGAAGGAGTTAAAAGTCAGATCATGACAGCACTAGTAAATAAAGAAGTGGTAATTCAGACAGAAAAGAAACAAATACAACTAGTGGTACAGGAAAATGTGAAGCAAACTTTTAAAAAATGTCATAAAAAACAAGTTATAACTTTTTGCAGGAAATAAGCTTACCAGCTTTAACAACAATAGAAACAGACTCACAAAATGAACACATTATAGAAAGTGAAATGAGAGAAGCAATTAAAAACTATACCGACAAACACTGCTCCTGGTATTGATGGAATCTCAAATGAATTTTATCAAATACTTTTAGGGCGGGATATTCAAAAGGGTTGCACTATGCGCAATAGGGTTGCGCCAGCGCAAGTCCGAAAATGCTCCATTCTGCAATATTCAGCGGGAGGCAGTTGCGCCACTGAAAACATGTTGAGCAACAGCGCAATGCAAATGAAGGTATGCGCAACCGAAGGGGGTGGATCCATGCATAAAGAGAGCAATGCGATATTCAAAGGCTTGCACAATGCGCAACAGTGGAGCAGCCGGAAGTTGCGCCACGGCGGAAATGAGCCAAAATAAAAAGGCTCAAGGGATGAGGCTCAAGAACCCGACAGGGAATGCTCGGGAGGCAGCGACAGGTAGCAGGCCACAGCAGCAACCAGTGCAGGCCAGGAGTAGGCAGGACAGAATAGTGGCAACCAAGGTGTGGGGCCACAGAGTTCGGAGGCCAGTAGGTGTACCTGGTGCAGTGGAGGTAGAAGTCAGGACAGCGGGGGAACAGAACAACAACAGCTGGGGGACACAAGCCAGGAGATGGATAGTGCCAGCTTCCATGGAAGCTGTAGTGAGGGGGTGAGAAGGCATGCTGCAGGGGGACAGCCGTGGAAGGGCCCATCGGGCGAGCGCCCCCAACAGGCAGTACCGCGCCTGCATCAGCTTTGAGCTGTATTCAGATGTCGAGATTGTGGGCCGGTACCACCTGAACAGGGCAATACTGAGGCGGCTCTGTGAGCTGTGCAGTGATGTGATGCAGGCACCCTCACGACAGAGTCACGCTCTGTCAGTGGAGACAAAGGTAACAGCCTGCATGTGCTTGCTCGCCACGGGTACCTTCCAGAGGCCAACAGGGGACACTGCAGGCATAACACAGTCGGCCACATCATGCATCCTCACCCAATTCCTCAGCGCACTGCTGCCACATGCTGCGGAGTACATCCATTTCCCCAGCACTGCGGCAGAGCGTACAGCAAACATACAGGAGTTCCACAGGGTAGCACGTATGCCTGGCATGCTAGGGGTGATAGACTGCAGCCATGTGGCTATTCACATGCCACCTGGCCCCAATGGGGCCGCATATCACAACCGGAAGGGGTTCTCCAGTGTCAACTGCCAGGTGGTGTGTGATGCCAGTGGGCGCATCATCAATGTCTGTGCCACGCACCCTGGCGGAGCACATGATTCATTCATATGGTACCAGTCTGCACTGTGCCATCGATTCGAGAGTGGGGACATCCCCACAGGACATCTAGTGGGTGAGTATGCATGTAGGAGTGGCAAAGTTGGGGCAAGGGTGGGTAAGCCACAGGTGCCATGGGAGTGGCACACAGGGCTAGGGGCAATGTGGTCCTGAACATGACACTAACCTCCACTATCTCCACACAGGTGACAGTGGATACCCACTCCATTCCTGGCTGCTCACACCCTACCGGCGCCCCACGCCCCCATCGGAGCAACGCTCCAATGAGGCACTTGCCGCCACACACAACATCATCGAGTGGGTGTTTGGGATGCTGAAGGCATGCTTCCGATGCCTAGACACCTCCAGCGGTGCCCTACAGTACAGCCCCTCAAAGGCCTGTGGGATATTCCTGGCCTGTTGTATCCTGCACAACATGGCCAAAGACTGTGGGATAGCCATACAGGTTGAGGAGGGGGACAGCGATGGGGATGCTGGTGACACCGGTGATGATGGGGATGAGCAGCCCCCCCTTGGATGGCATGACCCTCGACTGATCTGGCTGGCTCAGCTGCACCGGGACACCATCACAGAGGAGCACTTTGCACAACACAGGTAAGTCATGGGGCCATGTGCAACCAACACTGTCTAGGGCACAACCCATATACACACAGGGTAACACACCAGGGGTGCATGACAGCAAGGATGGAAGGGTACAGGCGCACAAACACACAACCAGGGAGGGTGAATAGTCACACGCCACATGGACAGACACACACACACACACACCAGGCACAAAGTGCACAGGGGCAGGTGCACAGCAGAGCAGAAACAGACATGCCAAACATACACGTCCACAGGCCACCTCCACCACCTGTACTGACCATGTACGTGTGTCAAATGCTGGGCACCCTTGCACCTTGGTGTACAGTGCAATGCAGGCATCATCATGCACACGCACCCGTGGACAGCAGTCGGGAGGGTGTGCAAATGATCCGTGTGTCGGTGTGTTGGGCAGGGCAACCACTGGTGCACTGCTCACCATGTCACACATTGCACACAGGGCAGCACCAGACAGGGAGACTGGGAGATGGTCAGTCATGTGGCACTGTGCCACGGTCACCTCGGATGCATGGGCGGCCCCGCCAAGACCCAGCAGCACTGGCAGGCTCAGCATGGGCCACTTGGGGTGGCACCGATGGACCACCAGGGGTCTCACTGCGCATGTGCGACCTTGTCCACACAGGGGTCTGCAGCATGCCAAACAGACCTGCACCAGGGGTGCTTGGGATGCCCACAGCAGAACCCGGCGTTGACAGGCTGGGTGTCGCATGATGCAGGGAATGGGGAGTGGATAGTGTGGCATGGTGTGCGTGGCACAGGGGCACCTGACTGTGTGCCCAATGCGGCCACAACAGTGACCAATGCCTGAGTCTGCCTGTCAATGGCGGCGGTCTCATCCATCCGCATTTGGACAATCTCTGCAAGGATCATTGCATTGTCCCTGCTGTGCCACTCCACAGCCACACACAGTGCCTCCACGGATGTTGCAACCCGCATCTGCTGCTGTACTGATGCCCGCAGCAGGCGGGTGTGCTCGTCAAACGGGTCATCTGCCACATCGGCAACCTGTCCCTCAGGGTATGGAAGGTCCTGATGCTCAACACCCCTTGAGGGTGGGCGCTGTTCACCAGGACCAGGTATGGGCAAGTCAACAGGCAGTGTACATATGCCACCGCTGAACCCTGTACCCCCAGACCCGGTGGGTGACTGCTGCTGCTGCCCCTCCGCCTGCTGTGCTGAAGGGACCAGTCATTCCACTGCTGTGTCTACAACAGTGCCAGTGACCTGCACAGCCACCGGTGCTGCCCCATCAGTGCTGACAGGCACAGCCTGGGACTGTGCTGATGTGCTGGCACACACGGAAACAGCTAGGTCCATGGGCGCGAGCTGTCCTGCTGTGTGTCCATTATGTGACACACATGTGTCACTGCCCATAGTGGTCGTTGCATCATCAATGGTGCAGGTTCGTGCCACAGCCACAGCGTGCTGGCATGCTTGCATGCCAGACCGCTGAGACACAGGAAGGGCACCCCCCCACTTGTCTCACTGACATCGGAGATGGCAGCCAGGCATGCACACTGGTGCAATGCACGCCAGCTACCAGCAGAGGTGGATGGACCCTCCTCCAACTCCGGCTGGATGTCCACAGTGGACAGGCCCTCCACCACTGTCCCCTGCAGACGCACAGGATCTGTAACAGAAAGTGAGAACATGTTAGTGCATGGGATCCACCTTCACCCCCAATGACCATGTCATACCACGCAGTGATGGGCTACCACCTGTCTGGAAGCCACCTCCTGGAACGCCCTCAATGGCACTGCACTGCATGGATGCAGCAAGACGGTCCTCCGCTGGGGTCAGCTGCAACACCTCCGGCTGGCCCCCGCCTGTGGCAGCGCGTGCCACCCTGAGGGCTGCCACCTTCTCCTTCACCCTCCTCCTGTCGGTCCCCATCTTCTTTTTACATTCCTGCATGGAGCACTGGTGGCTTCCGTGCAGGTTTATGGTGTGAGCTACCCCCTCCCATGCAGCAGCACAGGCCTGAGGGGTGCCCTGCCGTCCACTGAGTAGTGGCTCTTCCTCCAGGTAGGCCTCGATGAGTGCCTCTGTTTCAGCTTTTGTGAAGTTGGGCCTCCTCTTCCGCCCACCATAATCCTCCTCACCCATTCCTGGCTTGGCCATGTCACAGTCTGTATGGGTGGAAGTGGACACCTGTGACTGTGCAGTATACAGCAATATCCTAAGACCATAGTCCTGAACATCACACAGCATGCAACCCACCTATCACCTGCAGTAACTGAATATGGCCACTGCAGATCAATGTCGCACATTTATAGTGCAATGCATGCAAATTAGGAATGGAGCAACTTTAATGAGATGCAAATCGCGCCGCTGCATGGTGAATGGCTGATCAGATGATTTGCATGCTAACGACTGAATATCGCGGCGCTGTTGCGCTTTGTGCAATACGGTTGAGCCGGCTGAGCCAATGGCGCAGTTCTGTGACTGCGTAGTACACTGCACTGTGCATGCCCAGGTAGCTTATGCAGGCGTCTGCTGTGCTGATGACGTGCTGTGCGCGATCAGCAATACAGGACATGGCCACCATTGTGCCAGTGGTGCTACAGCACTGGTCACCACACAGCGCTGTGGCACAACTGCGCAATAGTCCACTGTAGTCCACTGTGGCACTGGCACACAGGCGACCGATTGCACTGGATGTGTAGATGTCCGATGGCGCTGTGCGTGGCCTTGCGCCAGAGACCCATGACCTTGTGCCTGACCTCTGATCCCTTGGCGCTGTACATATGGCATGTCTGCAGCTCTATCGCACTGTTCGGTTACAGCGCGATAGGGACCGATGGCACTGTACGAACAGCGCGATAGGGACTGATGGAGTTGTATTGTGCAACATTTCCATGTGGGGTTGCCGCACTGCGGAGCACCATATTGCCTAATATAAACCTGCAGACATGGCATGCAGGAGAGCTCCTCAGTGGAGTGCCTTGGAGGTGGCCAACCTGGTGGCTGTGGTGGAGCCTCACCATGGGCCACTGTTTGGGGAGGAACCCCTAAACATGGCCAGCACCCATGTGTGGCAGCAGGTGGCCACCAATCTGGAGCAGGCCACTGGGTGGCGCAGAACACCGGAGCAGTGCAGGCACCGGTACAGTGACCTGCACAGGAGGGAGCGGACACTGCTGGCGTGCCTCAGGTCAAGTGCCAGGAGGGGCGTTGTGCCTAGGCCAGGTGGGTGAGCCGTCTATGCACCTGTATTGTCCGCATGTGTAACACTGTGTAATGTGACCAGAGCATGGGGGAGGGTTGGTCCATGGTTGCCTGTGACTGTGTTTGCAGGTGTGTGATATATGGGTCTGGCTGTGTGGGCAGGCACACTCATTGGGCAGGGGGCTGTCTGCTTTGGGATCTCACTAATGTGTTTCTCAACTTTTGTTTCCCACAGACATGGAGGAGCAGAGGAGGGCCCAGGATGAGGCACAGAGGGGCGCTGCGGAGGTGGCGGCGGTGTGGGCCCACAGCAGCAGCAGCAGTGGCTTGATGAGGGTGAGTGTCATTACATCATGGATGCTATTGCGTGCTATGAGGGGGAAGGGCATGGCCACCATCCATGGACAACACTGCCATGCACGCGACATGTGACAGTCAGCACTGTCCAGTGGTACTGCATGTCTGTGAGTGCGTCACTGGTGGTCCATGCATGCACTGGGCACGTGGCTATGGCACTAACTTCCCACCACGTAGCCACGTCACTGGACAGCCTTGGTTGTGCTGTGCTTGGCATGGGTGGGGTGTGTGTGCAGTGGCACACATGGCTGTTGCTGCCTGGTTGGGCTTGGCTTGTGCATGGTCACTGTGAGTGGGTGCAGTCCATCACAGGGGTGGGGCACTTAGCTGTATGCCATGCATGTTGGGTGGGCTTCAGGGTTGTGGACAGTCACAGCCATTGATTCTGTTCCCTTGCCCTAGGTGTCCGGGTCCTGCGCAGGATTGAGCAGGCCATCCACCACCTGCTGGAGGTGTCCACAGAGTCCCTAAACATTCTGCAGGAGATGCACCGGAGGGGTGTCCGACGACGGAGGAGGCCACAGGAACAGAGGCAGCCTGCTGCTGTGCAGCCTGGGGGGCAGTAGCTGCCCCACACCTACCCCTTTACCCTTCCCTCACACCCTGCCTTCCCTCACCAAGTTCTTCACCCTTGCCCCTCACCCACCCCTACCTTGTACCCGTACCCCCACCCCTTTCTTGTATATATATCTCTCTGTACATAGTTTGTTGTTGTGTGTTCATGTTGTTGTTCATTTATAAATCTATTTTGATATGAATACTTTGGTGGTCTCTGATTTGCAGCTGGCTATGCGTGCTCAGTTGCAGTGGTATGCATGGCATCTGGTGTGGTATTATCCTGGGATTGTGTGTGTGTGTGCATGGGGGGGTGTCCCTGGTGTGGTGGTGGCTTTCAGCCGGTCTGGCCGTGTGCTGACACACACACGCTGTGTGCCCCTGGTGGGTCTGGCTTGTATGGTTCTGTGGTACACATGGTTGCATTGTGCCGGGGGGGGATGGAGATTCCTGCAGTGCCGGTCACAGTCACTGATCATGGGTGATGTCTTGGGGTTCCAGTGCAGGGTGTGCTGTGCAGGGGGGCTGTTGTACACTTGGGTTGTCCGGCCCTTTTGTGTGGCAGTCTTTGCTTGCCAGTGGGTGTGCTGGGGCACCATGGCCCAGCTGTGCTTTGTTGGCTTGTCCCCATGGGTCAGTGGATATTCCGTCCCTCCACCAGTAATGCTGTGCTTCGGGTGTGGGGATGTGTTGTTAGTTCTGCAGTGTGTTCCTGTGCCCATCTGTGGCATGGGTGGTGGGCCCCTGCCTACCTCCCTGGTTGTGCAGTTCCATTGCTCTGCGTTGGGGGGGCTCTCTGCTTGCGCTATGGCACCTCTAGACTGCTCAGCTGGGCTGGCCTTGTTGCGCTATGGTGCATCATATGTGCTCAGCTTCCCCTTCTTGGTTGCGCTATGGCACAGGTTGTGCGATATTCAGATGTTGGCTAGTTGCACAATTTGACTTGCTCCATGTTTGAATATCGCGTCTGTTGCGCATGTGCGTAATTGACTTGTGCTTGCTCCTGCTATTGCGCACATTTTGGGCGTAGTTTGAATATCTGACCCTTAGACTTTATGGCACCCATACTGAAGGAAATTTATAAAACTATTTGAGAAAATAAGAATGGTTAAGCAAGAGTATGAAAAAGGGAGTAATGTTTTTATGTAAAAAAGGAAACTACTCAAATTAAAAACTTGAGACTCTTAAGCCTGCTAATGAGTGATTACAAAATGTTAGCCAAAATCATAAGTAGTACACTAACAGCAGTAGCAGATAAGCTACAGTACTATGAGAAACCCAGACATGTTCCATCCCAGGAAGAAATATAACACAAAACTGAATATATATTAGGGAAACAGTGGAGCGAGGGAAGAAAGATTCAACACAAGGGTATATATATTCTTTAGATCAGAATAATGCTTTTGACTCAGTATATCATGAATATCTATGGACAGTTTTGAAACATTATGGTTTACTTGAACAATTTATTAACATGATCAAAACTGCATACAGGGAAGCACAAATACTACCTCTAATATAGGGGCACTTAGGAATACCCTATAAATATTGTTTAGTGGGTAATGGTTCTCTTCTAGGTTTTTCCGCCCCCAATCTAGGCTTTAAAATTCAAGAAAAAATATAGGAAATGTTGGGGGGCCCTTAGAAGTAAACATTCTTCAGTACAAGTTATTGTTCTCCAATCTTTCTTTTTATTTCTCATCCCCCTATGTTTCACTCGACTTGGAACTTGTTCACAAGGATTATTCTTTGTTACACATCTGTAAATACGTTTATTTTATGTCAACAATCAGCATTTTTGTTAATATGATATTGTTTTATATATGTTACATTTTTAATTCTTTGGTGTATACACATACCATTCAATAAAGATTATTGCTTGTGCACCCTTGTATATATTCTTAATTTTTCACAGGGTTAATTTATTTGTACTTGTTTAGATCCTAAGTTGCATCCTAAAAAGACATACACAGTATGTTAGTGAACACAGCTTTGCTAACAACTTGGAACAGGGTTTAACTACTGCCTGTAAGGCTTGTTCCCCATATTTCTTGGTTTGCAGCATACCTTACATATTACTTAAAACTTCTTGTCTTTCTTGTAAAGAATAATTTTGAGCCTGTAATGACAAACATAATTTTTTGTAAAACTTTGCTGTTATTATGTTGTTTAATATTACAATGTGGCCACTTTTGGCTTCTATTTACTTATTTTGTTAACAGCATACCTTAAAGGAGAACCATTATTTAAGGAAATGACATATGAAATACTAACATATGGTAACTTCCCTAGAAAAATGGGAAAAATGGAACACAAGCACAACATATGTGCTTTTAGCCACATTTAAAGGGACTATTTGGCAAGCAAGGTGCCAAAGACAATTACAAGGGAGAACAATGACCTTAATAGACTTGATCTTCAGAATCCAAGATGAACTGGATAAAATCTATGCATATGAAAAGAAATGGATGGGACATGAACTATGTAAGAGCTTGTGGGCAAACATTGGATGGGTAGGATAATAAACAAGGGTAGAAAATACACTTGTATGATCTCTGTAACAAAGATCAAGTTTGCTTGAAATGTTCTAAACTGTATTTTTTTTTGGTTTTGGCAAGCTAATAAAAATTCCCCTACTCTTTTCAAGAAGTGCAATGGGATCTTTAACATCCACCTGAGCTACCACTAGAACAGGCGCATGGGACCACAGTTTAATGTCTCATCCGAAAGGCGGCACCTCAGGAGTGCAGCACCCCCCCCATGCTGCACTACAGTGTCAGTATTGAGATTTAACCCAAGTGCCTGGTGTGGGGGATGGAACCCACAGCCTTATGATCTCCTGGCTTCAGAGGTGAATGCGCTACCTGCTGAGCCACTGACACAATAACTATATTGAAGCTGAGGCCTGGATAAAACACTTAAATAAATATTGTATGGGAAGAAGGCAGTTATCTTGAAGTATTGGCAGGTCATTATATAGCCAAAACTTGGTCAAAACCAGCCATACAAATAATCTTTGAATTAGAATAAGCATTGGATTAATTTCATAGTCACAAGGCTCCTGGGCAGGATAGAAACATATAAACATAGAAACACAGACTTTGACAGCAGATAAGGACCACTTGGCCCACCTAGTCTTCCCATTCCCTATGAATTGGATAAGCTCAGATTCTAGTTAACCAACAGCCTACTTCCTCCTACCCTTCACTATTTATTTATTTAGCTTTTGTTTACCAGGTAAGCACACTAGACAGTCCCGTGCCTATTTTCAGGTGCAACCTGGGAGAGTTACAGAGACACAAGCAATAACAGTACAGAGGCTAACATCAAGTTACACAAAGGTACAGTCAGAATACAAGCAAGAAGGACCAGCTGAAGCAAAGTACAAAGGCTTGGGTCCAACTATCAGGCAAGGTACAGACAGGTATAAGCAATCATTTACAGTCAGGTAACAGGCAGAGAACAATTTTAGTGCAGTTCAGTATGAGACAGAACAACCCAGGGAGGGCAGCCAGGAAAAATTAGAGCCAGTGTCAGCAGCAACAATATTTGTGAATATTGCTTATCTGTTATTTATTTTTGGAATAAGTGCACACCCACAGCCAGGTATTTTTATTTTTTTTATTTCAGGCACTTCATGGAGGGAGGGACTACAGGGGACAGAGGCAGCTTGAGGCTTGTTTTAGGTAATCCCAAAGGGAGGACCTGAAACAACTGTGGGTGGAGGCAGTTCTTACCTGAGAGAGGTAGGAGGTTCCAGGTTTTTGGGGCAAGAGCTACAAATGCTCGATCTCCTGCAAGGGAGTGAGTCTTTGGAACCATCAGTGCCTGGGATTCAGTGGACCTCAACTGATAGCCAGAGGGGACAGGCTGGAGGAGGTCAGCAAGTGCTGGAGGAGTAGATGATTGGATGATGTGATCCATAAAGTTGCCCTTAACAAATGAGCAATGGTTGCTTGGGGAAAGCCAACCCAGTCTAGAGTAAAGTAGACACTGATGGGTGAGATGAGGGGCTGATAGGGCGAACTGACATATGTTGTTATACGAGGTGTCCCATTTGGAGAGCCAGGCTTTGGGGCATCCGTGAAGGAGGTAAGCCTGTAACAAAGCGAGGGGAGGAAGACCCCTTTTGCCAGAGCAAGTCTGGCAGCTGGGGTGAGGCAACTTTTTGCTCTGTACACAAGTCCTAGTTTGCAGTTGGTTGCCTTACTGGAGTTAAGTATGTGCAGGGTGAGATCCATTTGTGGGTCAAAAGTCACCCCCAAGTACTTGAACGATTCCACTACCTTCAGAGGGGTGCCGTCTGTGCCATCGACTCTGAGCATGGCCGGGCATGCTCTCACCTTGGGAAGGGAGCTGAATAACATTGCCTGTGTCTTCTGAAGGTTGATGACCAGCTTACTTGCCTTGAGCCAGGATTGGATGCAACCAAAATCCAAATTTAGTCCATAGTTAATGTCATCAATACTTTGTGAACTGGCAAGGAGCACCATATCATCAGCATATAGAGTAACTTGTCCAAAGGTTGAGATTGCGGGCAACTGGTTCATAAAGAAGGAAAACAGGAGGGGACCAAGGACCGACCCCTGAGGTACCCCACAGGCTACTGGTGATAGGACGGATATGGCATTTTGGAACCTTGTGTACTGTTTCCTACATGAGAGATAGTTAGAGAACCAGGCTAGGATGGGAGGGGAGAGACCAAAAGACTGGAGAGCAGAGCCCAGGAGGTGTGATTGACAAAGTCGAAGGCCTTGGACAGGTCTATGAAGACAGACCCTGTGAGTTTGCCTTGATCAGTCGCAGTTCTAATGTTGGAGGTGACCTGTGCTAGGGCAGTGGAGGTGCTATGTCCTTATCGGAAACCATGCTGCTCAGGGGAGAGAAGGCCATAGGTTTGGAGGAAGAGGGCAATCTGGGAGGGCACTACTTTCTCGAGCAGTTTGTTGACTGCGGATAGAATCACTATGGGTCGATGGTTCTTAAGTAATTTGAGACTGCCGTGCTTGAGGACAGGGGTCACATGAGCCACCTTCCTAATGGAAGGGACAGACCCCTTCGTGAGTGAGGAGTTTAGAATATGGGAGATCGGGCGGGCCAGGAAGGGAGCCCCAAGGTTTAGCAGTTTGGGCACAAGGTTGTCGTGCCCAGCACTGGAGTAAGGGGAGAGACCTACTAGAAGCTTCTGGGTTTCTTTGAAGGAGACAGACTTAAAGTAAAAGGGAGGGTGGGGAGGATCGGGTGGAGCACCAGGAGCAGGACCCATATCCTTAGAAATTGAAGGCATGGAGGTATAATCAGATAGATCTGAGAACAGGTCATTGAATGCGTTAGCTATCGTTTGGGGATTATTGCAGCTGACTCCATTTATTTGCAGGTCAGGGACCTGCTGGCAGGCTGGACCATTTACCGTGTGCTTTATAGTGTGCCAGAAACTCCTCGGGTTCTGGGCGGACACTTTGAGGGATGCTTTGCAGAAATCATTCTTTGCCAAGTGGATTGCCCATTTGCATGAATTTCTAAGCTCCCTATAGACCTCGAAGTCTGATCTGTTCCCAGAGGCTTTGTATGTTAGAGAACTTTTATCCCTGAGCTTCATCAGGGCAAACAGTTCCCCTTGTAGCCATTTAGTGACTGTGCCCCTCACTCTTCTTTTAATGAGTGGAGCATGTCTGTCTTGTAGTGTGGTGAATATGGTCAGGAAACTGTCTAGAGCAACCGAGGAGTCTGGGTCTGCATATACCAGGGACCAGTCTGTCAGGCTGAGGTTGGTATGGAAGTTGTTTAGGTCAAAGTTTGAGTAGTCTCTCATCTGTAAGACTTTTGGTGGAACCCTGGAATTTTGAACCTTCCAGATGCAGTATGTAGGGTAATGGTCCGAGATCAAATTCTTGAAATCCTCCACTGTTTTTTTTTTTTTTTGTAATTAACCATCTTTATTGTTTTACAAACATACCCAAGGTAACGGACAGACAATGGAAGGTTAAACTAAAAACATAAGGCGTAGACATAAAATTGCTGTAAGTACATACAAATTGCCTTCATAGGATAGTTAAACAAAAGAAGTAACCCAAGGTCCATCCTCCCCCTCTGCCCCCACCCCAAAGGTTCCGAGCAACAAGGACGAATATACACACATAGAACTTTAGATAATAAAATCTAGGCTTTCCAGGCCATAAGGAAAGCATCAAGAGGGCCTCAAAGAGATGCGTAGCGCCCGTGCTTGCCCCGTATATATGCAATGTGCTTCTCAAGCTGTAAAGCTAAAATACATTCTTGGTACCATTCTAACAAAGATGGAGATTTATCAGACGACCAATGCCTTAAAATTAGCAGTTTCATTACAGCTGAGATGAGTGAAACATAGGCTTTCCAGATCCTAGAAGAGCCTGCGGGAAAAAAATATAACAAACAAATCTCTGGCGTGAACATATTGTGAGAGCCAAGGACAGGGCCCACAAGCCTGCAAATGGCACTCCAGGCGGTTTGTATAACTGGGCAAGACCATAGCATGTGTATAAGTTCCTCCTTTCTTGCATTTCCAACACAAAGACATGGGAGGCTACGCCCTAAATAAGTGAGAAGGAGTTAAATATAAATGATGCATAATATTGAAATGTATCATCCTCAACCTGTCTTGTTTGATAAATTTATACATAGCGGACCAAAGTTTATTCCAGAGATAGGGGTATCCTGAATATTCAGCACCTACCCAGTAGTAACAAACACCTGAGGGAAAGCCTGTGATCCCATTCCTGAAGTAGCTTATAACTTTAGAAACTGCATGCGGTTGGGCGAAGCAGTTAATAAAGCATCCAAATTGACGGTACATAACTAGCAGAGGTGTTGAATGAAAAACCAGGCTATCGCTTTGCTGAGCTGTAGCCACTTAAAAAAAATGATCAGAATCCCATGAGTCTCTTCAGCAGGTCAAAAGGACGTGGCGAGCCCTGCTCCCAGATATCCGATATGGAAAAATGGCTTATCTGGGGCCAGAAAGTAGTGGGTACCGCAGCACCCCTACTTTGATTTGGGGGTTCTCAAAAATAGGCTGGTTGTCCGAAAGCCACCATTTGACTCCGAGATAACATTGCAGCTGAAAATATGCTTTCAAGGACCAGCCCATGGGATTGTTCATCACTGTTTTAGAGATGATGGACTGGGGAACAAATAAGAGGGCACGTAAAGAGCTCTTCAATCTTTTAGCCAGGTCACGCTCGATGTCTAACCATAAGGGAGAATAGCCGGAGGGCCTATGTCCTTGACCCATAAAGTTAGCTTAGAAATGTGTTGTGCTGTATAATATAAAAACAGAGAGGGCCATCAGTCCACTCTTGGATTTAGTGTCAATTTAATATAAGATCTACATTCTCTTCCCCTGCCACAAAATGAATTAAATATTTTCTGTAGATTGATAGACCATTTTTGGGAAGATAAGTTCAAAGCATCCCCAGAGGATACAATATTCTAGGGAGAATATTCATCTTAAGGAGATTTAGTCTGCCCCATAGAGATAAGGAGATCGAAACGCCATCTGTTCAAATCTCCGAAATAATTTGAACCAGAGTACCCAGGTTGTCTTTAATCATCGAGGTAGGCTTGTGCCAATGCTGATCCCCAAATATATAAGGGATTTAGCCTCCCAGCCAAGACCAAAAGTCTGTAAATCTGCTTTTATGACATTATGATTTAAAGGGAGAATTTTGGTCTTAGCATGATTTAATTTATAATAGGATACTTTGGAGAAGGCAGCTATTTCCTCCAAAGCGGCCGGTATAGAGATTACCAAATTCTCAATGTGCAGTAACACATCATCAGCATAAGCTGAAAATGCATAGTTAAATTCCCTACCTGTACCCTTTATAAGAGGATTCTGCGCTAATCTGTGCAAAAAGGCTCCAGGTACAAATTAAATAGAAATGGGGACAAGGGCAACCTTGCCTTGTACCACGCTCTAACTTAATAGGGGGTGATAATACCCCATTGCATTTCACTCGAGCAGAGGAAAAGAATACAAGATTTTAACCCATCTTAAGAAAACGTCAGGCAGCCCAAATGTCGAGAGGGTGGTGAATAGGAAATCCCAGGACACCCGGTCAAAGGCCTTTTGGCATCAAAGAAAGGAGTACTGCTGGGGTTTTAGATTCCTGGCCTCTGCAATGAGATGTAATAATTCTGAAGGTGATCCTGGGGTAACCTTCCCCTCATAAAACCCACTTGCTCCCTGCTGACCAACGTGTCCATAACTTTAGATAGCCTGTTGGCCAGAACTTTAGCCAATATTTTAATATCTGTATTTAAGAGAGATATGGGGCAATAGCTGTCCATGTTGTTAGGGTCCTTCCCCGACTTCAGAATTAGCGAGATAGTGGCCTCTTGGAAATTGGGGTCGGAGATACCGTGATCAAACCAATATTGAAAAACAGCTAATAATATTGGAGATATGACAGGGCAAAATACCTTATAAAAATTGCTGGGGAACCCATCAGGCCCAGGGGATTTGTCAGAGGGCATCTGCTGAATGGCTTGGCGGATCTCCAGAAGTGATATTGGGGCACCTATCTCGACCTCATCGCCCGGCGATAACTTTGGGAGAGCAATTGAATTCAGATATGAGGTAATTTCTATCATTGAAGGTTTAGATACGAGATCTTCTACATATAATCTCTGATAGTATGCCCCAAACTCACTAGACATTTCCTGTGGATCCATGCAGACCTGTCTCCCCTGAGCAACGTGGACACCCGGGATATGATGATCCAAGTCTAAATGCTGAATACGCATAGCAAGCAGTTTCCCAGCTTTCTCACCTATATCCAAATATTGAAGTCTCGGCGCCGGAGTGCTAACTCAGCTTGCTGCATCACTAAACCTGAGTGCTGGGCCTGCAACTGACGTAGCCTAACCCAGTCTGATTCAGATGAAGATCGGGATAAAACACTCTCAATTTGTTTAATAGAAACTAGCAAGGCATCTAACTTGTCCCTCTGAACACGTTTCCTCCTGGAGGCAATCTTAATTAACTCACCCCTTAAGGAACACTTCATGGCAGCCCAAACCAGGTCTCTCTGGTCTACTGAGTCCTGATTGTCCTCTAGGAAATGTTTGATAAAATCCTTGAGATCGTCAAAGAGGACTCATCTTTTAGAATTTGGCAGTTTAATCTTCATTGGGGAGGCGTTTACCCCTAAGGTAGCCTATATGTCACACTAACTGGAGCATGGTCTGATATTACCCTGGCAGAAATCTCTGCCTGCATCACATCGGGTATCACCTGAACTTATCAAAATATAATCAATTCGTGAATGGGAGTTTGTACGGTGAATAATAAGAGTATTGCCTTAACTCAGGATTAAGTGTCGCCAGACATCCGCCAGGCCGCCTTACTGATAAAGTCCTTAAGGGCCCTCTGTGCAGGAGATAAACCCGTCTCACAAGTCCTGACCTATCTAAGTCATTCTGGAGTACCAAATTCCAATCACCCCAATAAATGTGGGTTTATATATCAGACACTACTAAGTGCAGTAGGTTCATGAAAAAGGAAGGGAATCTCTGTTAGGGCCATATATGGATACTAATATAATCGGTTGTGATGCCAATTGTCGTGCACAATTACATAGCGACTTCGGGGTCCCAACACTCATTTATCAGTTTAAAGGGATATGCCTAGCAATAGGATAGCCACTCCACCCTTCTTCGTTGACTCACCGCCCCATAAACCTGCACCTACCGCTCTTCTGAAATAGTGAAGGTCACTTCTTTTAAGTGTGTCTCTTGAAGGAAGACAATATGCGCTCCCAAATGGCAGAGGTGTTTTAGTACCACTTGCCTCTTGACCCTGTCCTTGGCTCCTTTAACATTCCAGCTGATGAGCTTATAAGTGCAAGCCATTATAAACAAAACAGACATTAGGACAAGCTGAGTAAAATGTGCCCTGATGAGTTAAGCCAGAGATATCAATAACATGACTATAAACTCCCTGATACCAGATATGTGTGTGTACTTCAATTAGCTCGTAACCTTGATAATCCCACCCCGACCCCTCAACAAAGCAACCAATCCCCAAACCCCCACCCTCCTAGTACCCAAAGAATACACTAACCCGAAATCCCACCAGTCTAAAACAAGACCTATCCCCCAGTCCCAGAAGACTGCCCTCCTAAAGAAAACCTGCCACATGATTAACTTCCAAACAACCCAATATGCCCCCATTACCCTCCGGAGCCCCCCCCACCCACCAGGAAAAAGGAGAAAATAATTAATTACAAGATAGGCTCCAACATCATTGCCCAGAAATGTAAATAACGCCAACAGACTACTAATCAATTGTCGTCTAAGTCTCAGATTAACTTAAAATAGGCCCTCTCCGGGTGAACTAAAGAATAACTATCAAGTTAATTAATAACTATATACACACCAAGATATGTGAATTATAAAAGGAAAAAAAAAGGGGGGGAGGGAAGAGGGGAAAGAGGGGGAAAAAAGTACATCCACTGGAAGTCCTGCTGAAAAGTCCGGAGTACATCCACCGGAAGTCTTGCTGAAAAGTCGGATTGGCTGAAAATGCGTGCTAAAAAAAAAAAGGGGGACTTGTCCCAGGTGGAATCAGTAGCTCTGTTCGGAAGGTCTACCATCGATGGTATGCCAAAAATTAATGAGTCGGTCATAACAGACCGTTAGCTGCAAAGCCATCTGGTCCAGTTTATTCCGCCATGAAGTAAGCTCGTGCAGAGATAAACCACTCAAACCATTCCTTAGAGTCAGCCCAAGCGTCGGCGGTCAGCGAAAATGAGGAAGCCATATGACACCGAGCAGGTAACTCAAGACCCAAATGTAGGGAGGGAGAAAAAGGATTACAGTGGTTGTCCCCAATTGGAAAATTCAGCGGTTTCATCGTGTAAGCAACCGCTAACCACCACTAGGGCGCATGTCATTGAGAGGCTGAAATACGGGATAATATAAGTGAGAGTTCCATACAGACAGTCAGGAGATTTGCAAGTGGACTATATGACAACTCTATATCATCAAGTAATATCTTGATGAGAACCCAGAAAGTAAAGCCAATAAAGTTGAGATGCAGAGAAATATCATCATTTAAAGAGATCTGGGAAGAGGCGTTGCAGCTCCTGTTGAGCCTGAGAGTAAGAGTCAAATGATAGCCACTTCTCTTCATGCTGTACCATTAACACAGCAGGATACTTAACTTTATATGGCTTAGCGCTACAAGCTTGGTAACAATCGGATGCAGCTCCTGCCTTCTCAGCCTAACGGAGTGTAGCAAATCCTGAATAATTGAATTCTCTGTCCCTCCCATAGCAATTCTTTCATCTCTCTTGCCTTAGCGAGGACATGTTCTTTATCCAAGAAGTTCAGGAATCTCATGATCAGGGTCTGGGCTGCTGCCCTGGGCGGGGAGCAAAGCACGATGAAGCTCTTTCTATTACATATTCACCCCCCTGAAGCCCCATAACTTTACTGCAAAATTTCTGAAGAAAGGTGACCGGCATATTCCTTCTTCTTTTCAGGGATCCCAATCACAACAAGATTATTTCTTGACTACGTCCCTCTAGGTCTTCTAATTTCTCCTCCAACTTCTTTAATCTCCATTTAACCAGGACGAGTTCTGTTTCATGCCCGAGGTGTTTGTTTTCCAGAGGCGTTAACTTCACTTCCACATCCCCGACCCTCCTAGAAAGAGTATCCAACCACTTTTAATTAATTGCATGTCCTCTGCAATAGTCGCCCACGGAGGACTGGAGAGGCTGCATAATTTCAAGAAATCTGGTTTCGGTTAGCGGGGCGTCGCCCGTAGGTAGCAGGTAAGCTAGCAGCCTGTTGCTTGGCCCGCATTGCGGCCTTCTCTTTTTCTGGGGTCTGCGGAGGCGAGTGCTTTGGCGGCGTCTCTTTCATATAGACCTCCATGTTGCGGGTCTAAAAAAGTGATTTCCCACGCAGTGAGAACCCACACCACCTGAAATAAAGGAAACTTGAATCCGACGGTGCTTTATAAGAGCCTAAATTAGATAGCGAGTGGCGGAGCTCCGGTAGTTTGCTGCCGACTCTCAGGCTGCCATCACATGACCCCATCCCCCACTGTTTTTGACCCCACAGCCTCCTCAGGAAGGTGGTTCCAGGTGTCTGTCACCCTCTCCATGAAAAAATTCTTTCTGATGTTGCCCCAAGCCATCCCCCTTCTATCTTCAATCTGTGCCCCCTTGTTCTTGCACATCCCTTTCTCTCAAAGATGCTCCCATCTTGGACTTTGTTGATTCCCTTGAGGTACTTGCATGTTTCTATCATGTCCCCCCTCTCCCTCTTTCCCTCAAGGGTATACATATTTTCTGTCTCTTTCTGTCTCTTTTCTTCGCTTTGTGTCTCTCCTCAGATGGCTTCTGTTGCAGATTCTTCACCATTTTAGTTGTCCTCCTCTGAACCACCTCCATTCTGTCTATGTCCATATGGAGATGGGTTTTCCAGAACTGCACACAGTACTCTAAATGGGGTCTCACCAACTGTCTGTACAGAGGGATAATGGTTTCTTGTTTTCTGTTGGTGATGCCTCTCCCTATACATCCCAGTATCCCTCCAGCATACTTACTGCCTTCTCACTTGTTTGTCTACCTTAAGGTCATCTGATATGACTACCCCGAGGTCCCTTTCCATTTTTGTTGTTGTTAGTGCCTCCTCTCCCCCTTTGTGTACTTTTCCTCTGGGTGTTTGTTTCCCAGGTGCATTACTTCACACTTTTTTGCATTGAATCTAAGCTGCCATATTTTTGACCATTCCTCCAACCTTGTCAAGTCCCTTCTCATCCTTTCCATCCCTCCTTGTGTATCAACCCTGTTGCAGATTATTGTATCACTGCAAAGAGGCATACTTTTCCTTCCAGCCACTCTGCAATGTCTCCTATAAAGACATTAAAGAGGACAGGTCCCAATACTGAATCCTGCTGTACCCCACTAGTAACCACCCTTTCTTCAGAGTGTACTCCATTTACTATTACCCTCCGCGTCCTGTTGGTTAGCCAATTTGTTACCCAGGCTATCACCCTGGGACCCACTCCCAGGGTGGCTAACTTGTTTATTAATCTTTTGTGTGGAACTGTGTCAAATGCCTTGCTAAAGTCTAGGTAGGCCATGTGTATAGCCTCTCCATGGTCTACTACTTTGGTCACCCAGTCAAAGAAATCATTAGATTTGTATGACATGATAGTCCCACTATGAATCCCTGCTGCTTTGGGTCCTGTGCCCCGCTGACATCTAGGTACTCAATAATTCTCTGTTTCAGAAGTGATTCCATCATTTTCCCTACCACTGAGGTTAAACTAACAGGTCTATAGCTCCCTGCTTCTGCCTTGCTCCCACCTTTGTGAAGAGGAATCACATCTGTCCTCATCCAATCCTCAGGTACCACACTGTCCTCCCATGATTTAAGTGCCAATAGATGTAACAGGGAAAGTTAGGCCCCTCTGGATACTTTCCCTGTTAAAACTCTTTAATTACATCTAGAAAAGTGGAAAGGTCCCAAAGAGTTGGAAGCTCAACATAATTGTACTAATCTATACAGCAGTATGTTTAATTGATAGTACATCTAAAATATTTACAAGAATATTTAATAATAGAATAGTAGACTGGGTGAATAACAATGGCATATTAGACGAGGCTCGGGCAGGTTTCAAAGATGGTTATGCCACAACAGATCAATGCTTTACTTTGCACATCTGGTTTATAAATATGTAACAACCAAAAGGCAAAAATCATGCTATACCTTCATATATCCAAAATCTGCATGTAATAGAGTTAATAGAGGAATGTTATGGGATAGATTAGGGGAAAAAGGGATGGACTACTCATTATTGAAAATAATCAAAGTACTGTATCAAATAATGATATGGGCATCAGATACAACAGAGGGGACTTTAGTAATTGGTTTGAATCCAATATTGGAGTCAAGCAGGGATGTACATTATCACCAATATTATTTAACATTTTTTGACACTGTGCTTAGAACTTCATATAATCCTGAATATCAAACACCAAAGTTAGAGGATAGGTTATGCCCATAATTGGCATATGCAGATGATGTTTTTCTGTTATCAAACAGTTTTCTGGGTATGAAGAGAATGTTAGAAAAGTTTCAATTTGAATGTGATCAGACAGATCTGCAGGTGAACTATAATAAAACTAAAGTATTAGTACTTGGAGAAAACAATAAAAAATATAAATAATAATAAATAAGAATGAATTAGAAGTGGTAAGGGAATTTTGCTATCTGGGCATAACCTTCTCTCAGGAAGGAACATGGAGTAAACATATGAAAGAAATGGAAAACATGACTAAAGTTCATCCCAATAATAAACATATTTACATATAAATATGGGGGTAAATCAGTGCAGGGAAATATAAAAGTTTTAAATGCCAAGATTAGAAGTCAACTACTATAATTAGCAGAGATATGGGGTATCCAGGCTAAGATAAACATCAAGCCATGTTTAACAAAATTCTTGAAAAGATTGCTGGGGCTTCCAAGGAGCGCTCCATCAGTCTTGCTTAGGGCAGGATTATGGAAGGTACCCACTGAGTGCCAAATTATCCAAAGAGTAATAACTTACTGGCTCAAAGTATTTAATATGAGAAAATATATACTACCAGGGATTTGTTTAGAGGAAGCCATAACTTATATGAATCAGAAGAACTTGTTCACAAGCACTTGCAGTATACTGTAGAGTGAAAAGAATCATTAAACCCCATGGGTCATTGTCATGTATAACAGATAGTCTTAGATACCCCCTGGAACAAATAACATCAAAGATTAAAAATAGGGTAAGGGATGTTTGTGTCCAGAAAGAGCCAGAAATATGTAAACAATGCAAGGTATGTAATTGGTTAAAGAAAAACAAAAGAGATCATAAAATGCAATGATAGCTGCAGCTTTTCACTAATCCTAATCTTAGGCAATTATTCACATGATTTAGATTAGAATATTTTATGAGCCAGTGGAAATTGAATCACTATGATAAACCTTTTATTTTATTTATTTCATTTTTGTTAACCGGGTAGGTTATGTAACCACAAATGCAACTATTTTCAGGTGCAACATGGGAGGTTACAAACAATAAGACATTTGTTTTACAGATCAGGGAAAATACAAAATGTGACAGGTAGCTTAAGGGCTAACGCATGTTGCAGGTGATAAGGGAACAAGCATGTACACAAAAATCAAGAGAAAAATACAGTCAGGCAATGAGCACATACAATTCAGATGCAGGTAGGCATAAAAATGTAAATTCATATTGCTGTAGTGAAAAATATTTCAAACATTGCAGTCTAACAAAAGTGTCACAGTGGGGATAAATAGCTTAAGATTAAGCGAGAGCAAGTAGCAAAGTGGGGTAGTGGGTAATCCAAGGGGGCTTAAGGCAGGTACAAAGTGGGGTAGTGGGTGATCTAAGGGGGGTTTAAGCAGGTACATGGGGTACAATTTATGAGATAGGTATGATGTGATCTTTTGAAGGCAGCATGAGTGAGTGCAGAGTGAACTTCAACAGGAAGGAGTTCCAGTATTTAGATGCCATGTTAGAGAAAGCTAGGGTTCCTTTCTGTGTTCTACACCTTGGGGTGCAGAGAAGTGACAGTTCATTAGAGTGAAGGCCATAGAAGGAGGACTGTGGCATCAACATGGAGGCTAGGGAGGAGGGTAGGTTGGATCTAATTATGTTGTCAAGCAGAGACTCAAAGATAATATGTCCATGGGCTGATGGGGAGGGCCATCTTAGATCAGCATATAGCAAGCAGTGGTGCTTTAGTGAAGGGGAGGCCAAGGCGTAGCAGCAAATGTTATTGTATATGGTGTCCCATTTTCATAGGGTGCTTTCTGAGGCATTTATATAAGTATCTGCGCCATATGCCAGAGGTGGAAGGAGGATGCTCCTAGTTATGGCGAGTCTGGCTGAGGGAGTGAGCATTTGACTGGTCTTGTAGGCAACCCAAAGTTTCATGTTTATTGTCTTGCATGTGACTGCAATGTGATCATCAAAGCTGAGAGCTTCCTTTAGCAATATACCTAGATATCTATTGTGAATCCATTGTGGTTCCTCTCTATAAGAGTGGTGATAGAGTCAATGTGTCTAATTATAGGCCTATTTCCCTGTTGTCTGAGATTAGTAAATTGCTGGAGAAGTGTGTTCACCAGCAGTTACAGGTATATTTTCAAGAACAAAATATACTTCTTGAGCAACAGCATGGATTTAGGGCTGGTCGATCCACTGCAGAGGCACTGGCTTGGTTGACAGATGCTGTACTGGTGGCAGCAGAGGAGGGTAAGGCCACCGGTGCAGTCTTCGTGGACCTGGCCAGTGTCTTCAATATGGTGGACCACAATATCCTGTTAAATAAATAAATAAAACTAGGAATTAGGGATGTCCAGTTAAAGTGGTTTTCAAGTTATTTGTTAAAGCGTAGCCAAAGAACTAAAGTTAATAGCCATATGTCTCAGTCTAGAGAGATAATGGCAGGTGTTCCTCAAGGACCAGTACTAGGCCCTTTTTCATTTTCATTTTTTATTAATGATTTACCTTTTTTTTTACTAGTAACAACAGTTTACTGTATGCAGATGATACTGTGTTCTGGGTATTGGGGACAACAGTTACGAAATTCAGGATTCCCTGCAAAAGCAATATGATATATTTGCTAATTGGATTTGGTTAAATAAATGAGTTATTAATTATATTAAAACAAATGTTATGATGTTTGGTTCTTCAAAACGACTTCAGAACTTTGACCCTATTCATATAGTAGGATTTGGTGGTGATCCTCTCCCTTCGGTTACTATAGTTAAATATCTAGGTTTATACCCGGATTCAAATCTTAGTAGGGGTCCTCACTTAGAGAAGTTGGGTGTAAAAATCCATCAGAAACTTGGTTTTCTTGATGGAAATATTAAATTTGTGACTGAAGAGGCTCGTTATACTATAGCTACACAGGTTCTTTTTCCAACATTAGAGCATGGAAGTATTACTTTTGCACATTGTGATCAGTTGCTTGAGTCAAAATGTAAAGTTTTATATAATAATATTTGTAGATTTGCCTTGCATGCCCCATTCAGAACGTATCACTGTCAACTTTATTTGGATCTTGGTGTACTTTCTCCAATTAATTGTTTGAAATGTATGACAGTAAATTTTGTTTTTCTGGTAAAATGTTTAGAAGATCCTTTGTCTTTATCTAAATTAATTGTAGCAAAAGTTAATGTTAAGGGTACAAGACAAAATTGTTTAAATCAATGTTATTCCTGTTTACTGGTTACAAATGAGCAGGGAAGCATTTTCCTGGTATGCACCTTCATTTTTAAATGAATTTGGAGAATCGATTCAAAAAGCACATTCAGAATCTCATTTTAAACATTTATTGTTAAAGAAATTATATTGTGATACTCTTTGCAACTGTGATTAATGTTTGTATTTTGTGTAAATGTAATTTTGTATTGTAATGCTGTATGTTGTATGTCAGGTGTGGCTGAAAAAGGGCTGAGCCCAGCCCACTTCCTGGTTAAAAATAAAACAAACAAACAAACAAATAAAAGAGGTTACTGTCGTGAGGGGTGAGCCATCAGCACAGGAGACATCATAGAGGGTGTAGTTTAATCTGAGTTTGACAAATGACCTAAAGAGCATACCCTGTGTTTTATTGATGTTTAGAACAAGCCTGTATTTGTGGATCAATTCTTGGATGGAGATAAACATAGAAGTAAGGCAACTGTTTATAACAAGTATATCTGCTGATGAAGTATATAGTGCAAGATCATCAACATAGAATATATAGAATTGTTTGGCACTATAGCGACTTGTGGGATATGTTGTTTATGAAGACTGAGAAGAGAAGAAGAGGCCCAAGATAGATCCTTGAGGAACACCAACATTTATGGAAGCAGGGTCAGATACGGCAGAGTTAAATTTTACTTGTTGGCATCTTTTGTTAGATAGCTGTGGAACCATTTGATGGATTGTGAAGAGAAACCAAGAGCTGAAAGCAGGCGAGCAGGACTGTGTGATCCACCAGATTAAGTGCCTTAGAGAGGTCTATGAACACTACCCCAGTCATAAATCCTTGATCCATTGAAGTCAGTATATCATTTATGAGTTTAAGCAGTGCAGTAGAAGTGCCATGACCTTTATTTATTTATTTATTTATTTTTTTTATTTATTAGAGCATCGGTTTACAGATCTTTGAGTCAAAGAC
This sequence comes from Neoceratodus forsteri, assembly GCA_016271365.2. Lineage (NCBI taxonomy): Eukaryota > Metazoa > Chordata > Ceratodontiformes > Ceratodontidae > Neoceratodus > Neoceratodus forsteri. Next base: position 267,956,305 of record JADMNL010000026.1, read on the forward strand.
TCATTTACAAAGGCACCTCATCAAGAGAGCACTACATCACAGCAAACAAAACAGTACAGTGCATAATGCTTAGATTAAAAAAGCAACCAGTGTTACAGTAATTCACTGGTGGTACAAGCTTGATAATAGGTAGATCACAGTAGTGATAATATAGGTACACGAGTACCACGTCAGGTAGCAACCAGAGATATTTTATTACATTAGTCAGCAGATGTTACCTAGGACCCAGGCATATATAGCAAAAGTACACAGGGCAAACCCAGCCTAGGGGTGAGGGTAAGGGGCAGGTGGGAGATTATGTGCGGTTCAGCAGGGAGTGCTTGTCAGATGGCTTCCAAGGGAGACCTTGAAAGGACCAAACTTAGTGGAGTCAGCAATGTTGGCTGGGAGGCGATTGAAACAGGAGGGAGCCCAATAGCTAAAGGATCTCTGGTCCATAGAGGTCCTTACCTTGTGGACAATAAGGGAGGTTTTGACAGTGCTGCTGGTGGAAACTGAGGGGGAGGCATGCTGCAGGGAGGTGGTGACCCCAGGGGGGAGAGACCTAGCAGGGTCTTTTTTACAAGAAGGCAGGTTTGGAAGCAGAGTCTTTCTACAAGGTTGAGCAAGTTGGTGGTGGAGTACAGCAGGCACATATGGGTATGCCTAGGGGCTTCCAGCATTAGTCTGCAGGCCTTGTTTACAGAGAGCTGGATTCTTGCAAGTGCAGTGTTGTTGGCTGCAGCATAGATGGGCAGCCCATAGTCAATTAGCAACAGGACAGAGGAGGTGATTGCCAATCTAAGGGCCTCTTGTAGTAGGCAGTCTCTATGGTGGTATAACAGTCCAATCCTGACATTGGTGGCAGCAGATAGGGCATTGATATGGGAATGGAAGGAGAGTGATGAATCAAAGGTAATGCCCAGATACTTGTAGGAGGAAACCTGCTCAATGGGGTTTAGTGTTCTAGGCAGTATCACGAGAGGGGTTCCACTGGCTTTGCTTTGGCAATGCAAGAAGAGCGTAGCTTTAGTTTTTTTTAGGTTCATAACTAGCCTTTGTGATGTGAACCAATGCTCAGCTCTATCAAAAGCTTGTTGGAGGGTGGCCTGGAGTGTGTTGGGGTTTGGGTCAGAGGCGAAGAGCACAACGTCATCCACGTAGAGGAGGATCTTATTTGGGCAGGCTGAGGGAAGGGAGTTGAGGTAGAGACTAAAGAGGAGAGGGCCTAAATTGGAGCCCTGGGGAACCCCCAGAGTGGACAGGTTGTGTGTCAGATAGGGTGCAATTGATTTTTACACACTGAGTTCTGGCATAGAGGTAGCTGGTGAACCATGCAAGGGTGCTGGGGGAGAAACCAAGGCATCTGAGGGAGTCAAGTAGGAGGGGATGGCAAACCATGTCAAAGGCCTTGGAGATGTCAATGAACACTGCACTGGCAGGACATCTGGCATCAAGAGTAGAGTGCAGGAAGTTGGAGAATTCAAAAAGCATGGTTGTGGTGCTGTGACCTGCATGAGAGCCATGCTGTTCAGGGTACAGGATCATGTGCATGGCCAGGTATTCGGCAAGCTGGTTGGCAACTACTTTTTCAAGGGCCTTAGAGAGTGAGGGGAGGATGGAGATAGGTCAATAGTTACCCAGGGTCACTCAATTGCTGAGCTTTAGGATGGGAGTGATGATGGCAGTCTTCCATGTGCTGGGAAACTGCCCCAGGTGCAGAGAGTGATTCAGCAGCTCGGTAAGTGGGACCACAATAGTATCCAATGTCAGATGAAGTAGCCTAGTGTCCAGTAATTCGGTGCCGGGGTTGTTACTACTAACAGCTTTTTGCAGAAGGGATCTAGCCTCCAGCGGGGAGATGGTATGTAGACAGAAAGGAGGTCTCTGGAGAGTGGGCAGGGGTGCTACTGGGATGGGGTCAAAGAAGTTACTGGGCAGGACTGAACTCAGGTCTGAGAAAGTGTGGTTTAGGCGGTCTGCAATGCCAAGGGGTAAGAGCAGACAGTTCCATTAAAAGAGAGTTGAGGGGGGAGGGGGAGTGGGATTTCCCATTCAGCTCTTGTACATTATCCTAAAAGTTCCTAGCCAACCCCCAGGAGGAGACAAGAGCAGATTGGTAGTACTAGGCTTTGACCTGTCGAATGGCCCAAGTACACTTATTGCACTCAGCATTGAAGGCTTGCCTATCATCTGGCTTGCCAAATTTCACGGCAATGTGCCATAGTCGTCTCCCATTTTAAGTTTGTGAAGGAGAGATGGGGTAACCCAGGTTGTGCTTTTCTTTTTGGTGCAATTTCTAGCAAAGGGGGCATAAAGGACACAGGCAATGTTAAAAGTATGAGTGAAAAAATCCAATGCCTCATCTATGGATGGAGCAAGCCTGATTGGGGACCAATCCAGTTGTGAGAGGTACAGTTTAAGGTGACACAGGCCACCTGGGAGTAGGCAACATCTCTGGGTGGTTTGTGGTGCAGGTTTGCTGTTGGTAGCGAACCAAGAGAATATGACCGGGAGTGGTTACTAAGTGAGTTGGGAAGTACACTGATATTGAGCACTCTCCTTGGGCTGTTGGCAATGGTGATGTCCAGGAGGTTGCTAGTGCTAGTAGAGGGGTTGAATCTAGTTGGGGTGGTGACAAGCTGAGACATGCCAAGAGTGGCAAATATATCTCTGGTTTGGGAGGTCATGGCAGAGAGCCAGTTGATATTCAGGTCACCAACAATTATCTGGGCCATTTGGGGTGGTAGGCCAGAGAGGTAGTCAGCAAGCACCTGAATGGTGAGGACTTGCTTTCTGGGGGGGATATAGGCAATGGTGAGAAAGAGTGGGCCCTTACCAGGGTTGGGGGAGATTTTTAGCATGAGGGCTTGTGCCCCGTTATCAAGCTTGGGTGGTGGAAGTGCATGTCCAAGGAGGGAGTCACACATGTAGACAGCACAACCACTTCCACGCTTAGCCACCTGATCTTCCCTGAAAAGGGTGTAACCAGGGAGGGAGATGAAGGAGTCAGGGGTGGATTTGGATAACCAGGTTTTGATGAGTGTGACAATATCTGGGTGGTGCTGAGTAACCCAGCATTGGAATGCAGCAGCCTTCTTAAGGAGGCTGCAAATATTCATGAAAGCTATGCAGAATCCTTGAGCCTGGGCAGGCTTGTTCATAAGGTTGGCAAGGAACCAGGGTTTGGATGAGTGTTATCTGATAAAAGGAACAGGAGGGTGATTAGGCACACCAAAGCATGGTAGTGATTATGGCATCTCCCCTTGCGATTGGACACAGGGCTGGGTGCTAGGGTTCAAGGGTTCAGTAGGGTATGAAGGGTGGGAAAGGCATACAGGAGAAGAGACCAAGGTATGAGTGGGAAGTAAGGGGTAGCAGGGGTTGGAAGTGTGGGTGGGTACTGATAGGGGGAGGTGGTCGAGCATTGGGAGGGTCTCGTAGAGGTGTTGTAGATAAGGGGGGTACTATGGGTAGAGGCTGATGGTTCTAAGTGAGGTGGGGCTGGTGTAGGAAGTAGTAGGAGGACCATAGTCAATGTCAATGCACTTGATCCTGGATGCATTGAGGACGATAAGTTAAATTTGAGCACGAGAGAGGATCACCCCTTTAAGAAGTTATAGGAAGAAGAGCCCCTTTAAGGAGTTGCAGTAATTGTAATTGTAATTTTCAGAAGCCATGCTCGGTAGGCGATAACAGATCATGTTTTGAGAGATACTTCATGACCTGGGTGACCACTATTTTCTCTAAGATCTTATTTAGCAATGATAGAATGGCTATAAGCCTATAATTTACAATGCCCTTTTTGTCTCCCTTCTTGAAAATAGGGGTGACTTTGACAATTTTCCAGATGTCTGGAACATGTCCATGACAGACAGACACGGTAAAGATTTTGGCTGGGGAGCAGCAATGAGAGGAGTAGCTTGCTTCAGCAGTTTAGGTTCAAGGCAATCAGAGCCAACGCTGGTGTTGTCTGAGATTGATCTGAGATGTTTTAGAACTAGAGCCTTGAATATGCCCCTAAAATAGAAGGGTGGATGTTTTGACATATATGTTCTAGTGAAACGTGGCAAGGTTTGATTAGATGAAACAGAGGCCATGTATTTTGAGAGGCCAGTAAAGAGTTTATTAAAGGAGTCTGCAATAGTTTGAGTGTAATTGCAATGGACTCCATCAAGAACCATGACATTATTATGGTGAGATTTGTTTGTCCCCAGGAAGGATTTTGCATGAGCCCAAAATTTCTTGGGGTCACCAGCAGCTTTGTCCAGTAGCCTTTACAATATGAGCTCTGTTCTTGCCGGGTTTTTTTTTACACTGAATTCACTGTGCTCTGAAAGTATCATAGTCAGCTTGATGACCTGAGTTTTTTAAAGTGGCTCCAGCTCTTGTCACATGATCGTAAGGAGGAAAGAAGATCCTTGCTTAACCACCTGGTCTGCCTAACCTGAACATGCCTAGTACATTTAGGTGTGTGTATGTCCTGGAGGGACAGGAAGGTTTTAATGAAGCAATCAAGGGCAGTCTCAGCATCCTGGGCATGGAAAACAAGGGCCCATTTAGTAAAAAAGAGTGTGCACACGGACAAGGTGGTGCTAGAGGAACTACAGTTAAAACCGAGAACTAGAGTTCCAAGCACACACCAAGCCTATAAAAAGGATGCCACCACAAAAATAGAGTACAACTTACATTTTATTGTGTAAAAACACCACACCTGACATGTTTTGGAGCAGAAAAACTCCTTTCTCAAAGGCTAGTGAAAACCAAGCAAAGACACTTCTTATATAATGTAACACAAATCATGTGATGCCCATCTAACTAAATAACTACTCACACCTGTATGATATTAAGGTTACTATTATATACAAAGATATCAAACAAACATGCAGACATTACATTTTAAATAGTCCACTTGAATTAAAAATCTTCCAGTATATAGAAAGCTATGCAGCAACAACTTATAAAAACAATTCAAATGGATTCATGTACAGCCATAGCTAAATATGTTCTAGGCATAAATTAATCTATACTTAAAGTTGCTATTAGAAAGCTTGATCACGTCCTGTTAAACCTATCTATTTACAAAAACAAAGACAGGAGCAGGGGCTACCTGGTAGAAGAGAAATAGAAAAAGGGGGGGGGTGGAGAAGTACAAAAAATTCATCTAAATCTATTACTCCTTCTATTTTTATAAACAAAAGCAAACATTTTTTGAAATTATTTTCAAAAGGAGGATTTTAACTCATAATCTCTCTCCCTTATAGTGCTTTTAACTTCAGAGCATGAAACAAATATGTAGAGATGATAAAAGTAACAGACAAGCACCCCATCCATAAATATATGGGGGGGGGGTTCTTTTCAACACCCCACTATCCTTCTACACATCTGCACAAACATTTTGCAAATCATCTACCATTTCTGAGGCAAGGGCATATATCTAAATGTGTGTTCAGCCCTGGGTATTTATTTGCTTTTAGTGTAAGGATCCAAAAATTTTATCTAATAAGTAAGAGGTTTGCAAAATTTCCCCCTCTTGGGTTTTGATTCACTTTCTCCACAGCTATAAGTTAGAAAAAAATGTTGCTGCAGTTGTGTGACTTTCAACACACACAGGGCTGTGGCATAGGTAGGATCTCCTCTTCCCACTGCTCTGACGTGCTCCCCCACTCTGTCTTTAAATTTCTGTTTGGTTTTCCCTACATAGTAAGAACCAGAGGTACAGACGGCTACATAAATTATATCTTCTGTATCACATGTGGTGCATTGTTTAATATTGTAAGTATGATTAACACCCACTACTGAAAAAAAATTTGTCTGTTCTACATATTTACACATCACACATAATCTACATTTGAAACAGCCGTTAGGCTTTTGCACATATGTATCGCTCTGTCTACAAAGTGACTTTGCACTAAGATATCTCTAAGGACAGGTGCTCTCCTGTAACACAACTGAGGTGGAGTTTCACATAGATCTCTTAAATTAGATTCTATCATTAGCACATGCCAATGTTGCTCTAAAATCTCTTCAAATTCCTTTGCCTGTGCTGAATACGTAGTCATATATTTAAATTTAGGTATTGTGTGAACAGGAGAGCTTTTTTCTTTCAATAAATCTGTCCTCTCTGTGACTTCTGCTATAAGCCTAGCTTGTTCTATCTTGTGGCTATCATAGCCTCTTTGTGTTAACCTTGCTGTCAATTCATCTACTCCATTCTGATATGACTGATCAGTAGAACAGTTTCTCTTGGTCCTCAAAAATTGTCCCAATTGAATATTATTCACTACATGGGACAGATGGCAGCTACTGGCAAGAAACAGGATATTTCCATCTGTGGGTTTCCTGTAGATATCACTTTGCAGGCTCCCTTTCTCATCTACCGTTATCAATAAATCTAAATATGTAATACTAGTTTTACTACTGGTATATGTGAATTTCAAGTGTGAACTTAATTCATGCATGTACTTAACAAATTGTTCAAGTGTGTTAAGGTCACTTTTCCATACAATAAATAAATCACCTATGTAACATTTCCAAACAACTAAATGTTTTTTGAAAGGATTAGCCTGCTCATTCATGATCTTCTGTTCTTCCCACAAACCTACAAATAAATTTACCACAGAAGGGGCACATGTCACCCCATGCCCATCCCCTTGATTTGTAGGTACAGCTCTTTATTAAACAAAAAAACATTCTGTGTTTGAACAAACTCCAACAATTTAAGTAGAAAATCTATAGGAGGCGCATTCGCCAGTTCCATCCTATTGAGGTAAAAAGCTGCTGCATCCAATGCCCCTTCATGAGGGACACTGGTATAGAGTGCCTCTATATCCATTGTCACCAAATACATATCCTCTGTCATTCTGAATTTTGGAATAAGGTTCAACATTTCCTTAGTGTCTTTAAGATATGAGGGTAAAAGGGCAACCAGAGGTTTCAAAAAAGAATCTATAAATTTCGACAAAAATTCTGTAAGAGCCAGTACCACTCACAATGGGTCAACCCGGGGGATTAATTGAAGTTTTGTGGACCTTCAGTAGTAGGTAAAAAGTAGCTCTTACAAGAAAGGGGGTGATTAAGTACTCCTTAGTAGTTGTATCTATATGTCCTTGTTGGAATGCATTGCTCACATACTCATCTATACTGTATTTAAAATCCAGGGTCAGATCTTGATTTAGTTTCTTATAAAACTTTTTGTCCCTAATTGTCAATTCACTTCCTCAACATACTTGTCCTTATTAGGGGAGTGGCTATCAGTCGGCAGCATTGGTCACACTCCAAGGAGCTCCTGCACTCCCTCTGAAAATACCTTCTGAACTACGTATTTTATACAGCTGGAATCTGAACTAACTGACTATAATTCTTGAGACAACTGAGAATTGGAGCTACCTATTGAATTTGAGGATTTTACACAATGGGGAACCCTCATAAGATGGGACAACAAGATTCAGGCTGAGGAAAACCAGGCAAGAGGCCTGATGGTGCTGACCAATGTGCCCTCATGGTGGAAGTGACCGGAGAGAATGAGCCCTCTAACAGTGCTATTTTACAGGCTGTTCAAGCCCTAAACAAATCAATGCAAGCTCTCAATTCAGAAATTGACATTTTTAACACAAGGGTATCAGACCTGGAGACTAAAGTCACTACAGCTTCAGAGGAGTCATGAATGGCAAAGAAGTCTGCTGACAAAACTTCCACAGTGACTGCAGGGCTTGTTTCTGAGAACAAAATCATTCAGCTCCGTCTGAAGCACCTTGGAAATGGAGCTTGGTTGGTGCATGTTTGTCTCCTCGGGGTCCCCGAGGGTTATGAAGTGGAAGATTTATGCCATTTTGTCTCCCAGCATCTCTCAACAACTTTGGGTCTTTTGCTTACTGACCTCATCTTTAATGCCTACTAGATTACACCACAGAGGAAAGCTATAGACCAGGACCAACCTCGCACTATCCTGATTGTTACAGCAGGCCAGCATATAAGGGGCAGAGTCCTTCAGGCTGCAAGAAACAAGGGCCCTTTACCCTTATCGGATGGTTCCAGGATCTTCTACTTTCCAGACCTCAGTTATAGCAAGTATCAGAGAAGAAAGGCCTTTGATGCAGTAAGAGGGGAGCTAAAAATCTCTAGGGGTCAATCATTCTTTACTGGAACCTACGAAGCTTAGAATTTCCTACTCAGGTAAAACCTATATTTTTACTGATCCATCAGAAGCAGGCAAGAGACTGGCTAAGATCAATGAGGACTTTATGCATAATACATTGCACTCTGAAGAGACTGATGAGGGTTGAAGGAAGCTTTAAGTACTGATTTGTACTTTAATAACTCCTCTTGATACTCTTACTTATCAATAAGAGCAGTCTCTAGAAAAGTTCCTCTTTATTCTCTATACATAATTGAACAGTTTCCTAACAGATGTTATTTTAGTATAAGAATGGTATTTTCAGGGGTGTGCGGACTCTGAGGTTTGCCCCATTTATAGAAATAATTATCAAATGCTGAACTATACATGGACTTTATCATAAGTCACTGGTTGGCTTTAATAGGTCTTGCACCCTGGGACATTTTTGGACTTTAGATTATATTATTTGGTATTTAGTCCATGGCCATGGCTGTATGTTTAGCACTTTGTTTAAACTTATCTGATACACATGTTGATATCTCAGTAGAACTTCCCCCACCTATACTGTAACCCTGGGTGAGAATAAACATATACTGATTTATTCACTGTACCTCTATCACTTACTATTACTTAGAACCAAGTAAGATTTTGTATCAGCTCTGATATAAGCAATAAAAATAAAGCATAAAAAAAACATACTTGTCCTTATCTGGGAGGACTACAGCACCCCCTTTATCTGCTGCTTTAATGATTAGATTTGTATCAGCTTGCAGGGTGTGAATGGCCTCTCTTTCCAACTTACTGATATTGTTGAGGAAATGAAACATGGGTGTTTCAAAAAATTGTTCCAAATCTTGTTCTACTAGATTTCTAAAAACAGTAACAGTGTTACACTGAGGTACACAAAAAGTGATGTGATTCTTGAACTCATTAGACTTAAAGACAGCATTTTCATAATTTCTGCCGAAAAAGGCTCTCAAATTGAGTTTTCAGCAGTTTAAATCTAGATCAACCAATGTCTCTACCCTGTCCATACATTTCGTTGGAGCAAATCCAAGACCCTTCCTCAATATATTTGTTTCTGCATCAGTCAGAAAATGTACAGATAAATTAATCATTTGATGTATTCTTACCTCCTCCATTGTCTCTTCCCCCTGTAGGGCAGCATCTGGTGAAATCTCCCTCAGTTGCGATTGTAAAAGTCTCTGTGAGTTTGTCTTTCATCGACTTCCTCATCATACTCTCTTCTTCTTCTGGGTTTGTAAAAGTCTCTCTGTCTGTCCTGCAATCTGGGGCTCCTGCGTAACAGTGGGGGAGGAGCTGGAGGATTGTAATATGTCCTGGTTGGCTGTGGATCTAAAATATGTCAATCTCTTTGAAAAGGGTTCCCCCTAGTGTTCTCTTGAGGTTCTGATTAGCTCCCTTCTGTAGTGTATTCAAAGGACACATTTTTTGTATTTTTAAGAATCCCTTTGTGCTTAGTAGATTGTTTCCAATTAAAAATATTTCCCTTCTCCCAGTCGCCCCTGTCCCTTATAAATTTTGTGTTTTTCACTTCCTTCAGTTCCCGATCAAGCTTTAGAATAGAGGCTTTCAGTTTCTTGTTCCAGTCATCAAATTCTCCCACATCTTTGAACTTAAGCAATTCACATTCCTGTTTTTTTTTAGTTCTTCTCTTAGTGCAATTTCCTTTTCTTTCCCATATTTAACAATCAACTTAATCAATTTCAGACATGCATCTAGGAGAATTTCCTCCCATTCTTTCATAAAAGTTTCATTTTCTGTCCCGCAAGCATGATTTTTTAAAAGTCTTAAAAACAGGGGCCCAGTTTATGGCAGATAAGTTTGCTAGGGAGCTTACATGATCCAGACTGGCAAAATCATGGAAGATGATATAGTGTGGTGATGGTGCCATGAGAACTTAGGAGCCCCAGATGCAGAAAACAGAGGACTGATCACTAACTGAATCAGGTTGAACACTGAGGCAGTAATATTTCCAGGATGATTTGTGAGAATCCAGTCAATCAGCATTCTGGCAGCCTGGGTTTGAGTCCTCCTGGTAGAATCATTAATCATCTGGTGCATACTGTAGCTATGCAGTAGGGATACTATGGCTTTGTTGTGTTTTCCTTGCTAATTTAGGTTGAGGTCACTGAGAATTTACACTTCCTTTTGGCTGGTAGCCAACATAGCATGTTCGAGAACATCTCGGCAGCCTAATAGACCACCCTTTGGAGGGTTGTAGGAACATATAATGTGCAGTTTCTTAGTGCCAAGGAGGATAAGGGCGTGTAGGAATTCACGGGTGGAGTTTACTGAATGCGGCATAAGCGATATATTTAGTTGGTTTTTAAAGTACAACGCAACTCCACCTCCCCTCCTACCTAATTGTCTATCAGCTCGTAGGAGCATATAATAGGGTCTCAGACAGATACAGAACATCAGGATTATGGGTTTTGATCCAAGTCTTGAGTTCAGCAAAACTGCAGAGAAGACTTCTGATATTCAATTGATCAATACAGAGGCCATTTGCATTGAAACAGCCCATGCCATAGGCTGTGTGAGGGAGTGAGGCCTTGGGTTTGTCTCGATGTCCTCTGATAGAAGTAAGACAACAAGTACCAGATATCATAACTTTTGTGACAGTAAGGGGTGGGTACTAGCAGCATAGATAGCCAGCCACGTTTGGGTATAGTCAGCAGCCAATAAGAGAAAAAACTTTGGAAGTAGTAAAGGAGATGCATCACAGTGCTTGTAATGTGTCATGAGTTGGTTAGAGAAAGTAAAGTCATCCAGTGTGCTAACTGTATTTGCAGTATGCTTGGAAAAGCAAGTTGTTGTGAGAGTCACACGTAGAGAGAGCACAAGCCCAATTGTTAGCAGTGGCAGTGCACCTCCTGACATAGTTTTGTGAAAAACAAACAAAGACGTGCAGATAAAAAAAAAAGAGTTTGATTTACATGGAGAAAGGGAGGATCACAGCAGAGAGTAGAGTTAAGGAGACACTAGGAACAGTATAGAGGGTAGTAGAGCTTGGAGAGTGGTTTTGCAGATAGAGGTAGGTGACTAATACAGGATTAAGTAATAGCGGCCACTAGTGGGGAAAGTGATAGGCTGCAGATGGGAGAAATGGCTGATAGGTTATTTTAAACACGTGACAATTTATTATACAGGGAGAAGTCCACCAAGGGTGGTGGGGTAGCCAACGTATAGTGTCAGTGGGGAAAAAACAGAGAGACATCTGCGGTGCTCCAACAGGCTGTACCTTTATTGGGTACTTCGTAGGACAGCAGCATCGAGAGCCCTCATGACCTCCAGAGCTCTCAGCTGTGAAGAAACAGAAATGGAGAGGTAAGAATTTATTTGCAAGCAGGGTGGCTGGTATACAAACAGGGGGTTGGAGTTGTCCATGTCTTTGGAAAAACACTACAGCTACTGCAATAAATTCCCTGCTAACAAGAGAATCTGCTTCAGACCTAGAAAGATGGTGCTAGTGCCAGGATCTAGAGATTATTCAGCAGTACTAAGGATTTAAATAAAAAAAAAATCAGTCCGGTTTTGGTGGGCTGGTCCGGGAGCATGGACTAAGGCTTTAATTTAAAAAAAAGCAGGTTTTTTTTTTAATTTACTATGCTTTTTTCCAGGACGGGGTCTGTAAATACTCCGCCCTAGTCATGGCCCCCCTGTGCCTCCACCTCCGATCGTTGCCAGCACTCCCCAGTCACCCTCTGGCTTACCCCCCCTAGGGTGGGGTTGCAGCAACTTCCCCAAGGTCACCACAAGACCAGTATCTTGTTGGGGAGCTGGCATCAGTGGCTAATGGAGGCCCCAGGGGGAGGGCATCACAGAGATGGACTAAACCCAGGTATTTTTCTTCCCTTGAGAACAGGGGTCAGGGACATGCAATGACGGTCAGTGTCCACCCTGCCCCTGAAGATCCAGGCGTCGGTGTTACTGGTGGTTTCCCAGCCTCCGATGGGTGTTGCTAGACACTGAATACTTGCACCTCCCCACCCCAGAGAAGGAAAGCAGTCTTGAGATGCTCTATCCTTCTCCCCCCCCCGGCCGGTCCTCTGGCAACCTGAGTCCATTCCCAAACCCGAGTTGCCGGTATCACAAGTGGAAAATCCAACTGCTGTGCCAGCGGGCCGACCTAAAGCAGTACAGTTTTGATAGGCTGGCCCCAGAGCTCAGACTAAGGAATTTAAATTAAAAAAAGCAGCACAGTTTTGATGGGCTGGTCCCAGAGCTCAGACTAAGGAATTTAAATTTAAAAAGCAGCACAGTTTTAGCAGGCTGGTCCGGAGCTCAGACTAAGGATTTAATTTTTAAAAAGCAGCACAGTTTTGGCAGGCTGGTCCTGAAGCACAAACATAGCATTGAAACTGCAGGTAGAAAAGTAGAGGAAGTAACACCCATTTCTGAGTAGTATCTAGACTAGAGAAATTAATTGCAAGATATGGAAAATAAAATTACAGGATGACATTTCCTGCCCTTGCTGAGCTAACCTAGGCTGCCACAGAAAATTAAAGGTACAAGCGCCATATCCAAAATATTTGAGCTGTTTTAGATAGGTTTAAAAATATAGGCTTCCTTAAGGCAAACAATAGTACACTAGCCAAGATAGAGGATATTATGTAAAAAACAATAAGGAAACAATCTACAGTCCTACACTGACAAAATATTATTTTACAACAGTAGCCCTGTATAGTCCTTTGTTCTAAAACCAGAGAGTCGTCCATGGTGCTCTAACAGGCCATGCCTTAATTGGGTGCTTCGGAGGAGAGCAGTGTTGGCAGCCCTAATGACCCCCAGGAACTTTCAGCTCAATTGGGTGCTTTGGGGGGGAGCAGTGTCAGAAGCCCTAATGACCTCCAGGGGCTCTCAGTTTAATTGGGTGCTTTAGGGCAGAGCAGCATCAGTAGTCCTCATGACCTCCAGGGGATCTCAGCTTAATTGGGTGCTTTGAGGGAGAGCAGTGTCGGGAGCCCTCTCAACCTCCAGGGACTCTTAGCTTAATTGTCTGCTTTGAGGGAGAGCAGTGTCAATAGCCCTTGTGACCTCCAGGGGCTCTCAGCTTAATTGGGTGCTTATGGGAAGAGCAGCGTCGGGATCCTTTGTGACCTCCAGGGGCTCTCAGCTGTGAACTTATAATGGAAACAGTAATTTGCTGTAATTGAGGAACTTGGTCAAGATAATTTAGTTCATTTAGTCATTCTTTGCCCTCTGTACAATACTTACAGGAAAAAAATACTTGGGGAATATATTGGGTGCCCTGGAATATGAACCCAAACATTTAATCACATATTTATTAAAAGCAGAAACAGATAGCATATTAGTCCCTGTGGCCTCCCTTCTTAAAATAATAGAAAGCAAAATATTACATTTATATAAGGACACCAGTTAGAATTGTAAACATCACTAAGGTCTCTTTTGATTGGAAAAATATATTTTTTTAATTCTTGTTCCTCCACTTCTGCTATGTAATTTGTAAGCACAATGAACCTTTATCAATATTTATCTTTATTTCAAATAAACTGAATAATGTGATATTTTAATGTAATGTAAAGGATATGGATATACTGTATCATGATATGGAGGAATATTTATCTTTAAAATATATTTTTATAAGTAACAAAGCAAAAGAAAAGTAATTGTTGTACAAGGTTATATGTGTGTATTGTCATGACTTGTTGTAAGTAGAAGAATAACCATTTGATTGATGGTAGTAGTAATAAACTGGAAGAAAACACAAATACTAAGTAACTTTATTTCTAATCAAGGTAAGACAGCCCTGCATAATAATATGGACCTAAAATGGTTTACAGATTCTATTATACATCTAGGAGTCAAGATTACTGTAAGAATATCAGACGTTAAAAAAGTTAACTATAGTCCCTTTTTACAGAGATTTAAATTTAACCTAGAACATTGGGCTAAACAAAACTTATCCTTATGGGGCTAGATTAACACTACCAAAATGGTGGCAGCACCCTAGATTTTTTACATTTTCCAAAACCATACAGTCCCTCTAGACAAGAAATGCGTTCACACTTTAGATAAACTAACTATACAATTTATTTGGAATGGCAAGCCACGTAGACTTAATATTAACAAACTGAGAGCACCCAAAGAAATGTGTGGATTAGCACTTCCATGGTGGAAGATGTATCACCTGACTTTTTCTCTGAGGCAGACTCTAGTACATGTACAGAAAGCCCCAAACTGCACAATATACAAACCACTATGACCTCATTTGGAGGAACAACTTATTAAACCAAATAATATTATGGACTTTCTGTATATCCCTAGAGCCACAAACCTAAGGGACAGCCCATGTCTAACAATTTCCATTAATTCCATTAAAAAGTTTAAGGAGGAATGTTAACATACTTTATAAATTATTAATGGAATCTTTTTTCATTTGTAGCTCTCACCACTAAAGCTAAAGAGTACTGGGAATTCGAACTCCACACTGCCGTACCTGACTCAGATTGGGAAGGAACATGGAAACATAGAAACATAGACTTTGATGGCATATAAGGACTACTTGGCCCACCCAGTCTGCCCATTTCCCTACCTACTGGATAAGCTGCAGATTCTAGTTAACCAACAGCCTACTTCCTGCAACCCCCCACTATAATTGCCTTATGTCTGTCCCATGCATGTTTGAATTCCCCCACTGTTTTAGACCCAACGACCTCCTCTGGAAGGCAGATCCATGTATCCACCAATATCTCCGTGAAAAAAAAATTCCTCACATTATCCCTGAGCCATACCCCCTCTATCTTTAAATTGTGCCCCCTTGTTCTTACACATCTCTTTTTCTGAAAGATGCTACCCTCCTGGACTTTGTTGATTCCCTTGAGGTACTTGAAAGTTTCTATCATGTCCCCCCATCCCTCCTTTCATCAAGAGTATACATATTAAGCTCTCTCAGTCTCTCTTCATATGGTTTCTGCTGCACACCCCCTTTACTTAGCATTGGTGTACTTGGTGATGGCATTGGTGCCTTCAGACACAGCGTGCTTGGCCAGCTCCTCTGGCAGCAGCAGCAGCTGCACGGCAGTCTGGATCTCCCGGGAAGTGATGGTCGAGTGCTTGTTGTAGTGAGCCAGGTGGGAGGCTTCAGCCATGATGCACTCGAAGATGTCGTTCACAAATGAGTTCATGATGCTTATGGCCTTGGAAGAGATGCCTGTGTCCGGGTGAACCTGTTTCAGTACTTTGCACATGTAGATCGAATAACTCTCCTTGCAGCTCTTTCGGTGTTTCTTGCCATCCTTTTTGGAAGGCTTCTTCACCACTTTCTTGGAGCCCTTCTTGGGTGCTGCTGGCTTGACGGGATCAGGCATTCTAAGGGATTCTCAAACTGAAAGTCTGAATAAAAACTGCCTGTGTCAGTCTTAAAGAAGTACAAGGTAAGCTCATTCAGTTTGAGATCTTGCATAATTACTACTTGTCCCCAGATAAATTATTTAAGATGGGTTACTCGAATGACAAAACATGTTAGTGTTGTAGCCTTCAAAATCGGGGGCTAGCACACATTTTATGGAGCTGTGCTCAACTGACAGATATATGGAAAGAAGTCCATCGAGTTTGTTCCACAGTACGTAATTATAAGCTTAGTTTCTCCCCAACTCTGTATGTGCTAGATATCCCTCCAGAAGGTTATGGACTTGATCTCTATAGAAGGGTTTGTGTTAATCTTGCCTCTTTAAACCTCAAAAGGATTATCTTGAGGAACTGGAAAACCAAACACATTCCCACTTTAAGTGAATGATTCAACCAAATGAGCTCATCAGAAAACAATGAAAGGATTAGTTATCTGGTTATGGACAGGTTAGAGGTCTTCCATAAAATCTTGGACCCCTTTTTTAACCTTAGGTGATTATATACTTATAAGACAAAGAACCTCTGTGCGCAAACACTGAGGCAAGGGTTACCCCAAAGGGAATTTGGCTGTGAAGTCAAGTTTCAAGACAATACAAAATCACACATGCCCACACAATGCAAAGCATCATGGGCTGCATATGCAAATCACCACAGAATGTTATGCTGGTCCAACTTTAAGCAGAATTGCATGGTGCCAAAAGGCCTCGCACACGTTTTGCAAAGGGTGCTAACAGAAGACATAGACACGTGTTTCGTCCTACCAGGATTCATCAGTATGCCTCATCTGTTTGACACTCCAGTGGAATGGACCAGCTACCCTAAGACAGTGTGTCTTGGATATGTTGTGGTGAACCCATTAAAATAAAAAAAACTATTTAAAAGACAAAGAACCTCTGTGCGCAAACACTGAGGCAAGGGTTACCCCAAAGGGCATTTGGCTGGGAAGCCAAGTTTCAAAATACAAATCACATGCCCACACAATGCAAAGCATCATGGGCTGCATATGCAAATCACCACAGAATGTTATGCTGGTCCAACTTTAAGCAGAATTGCATGGTGCCAAAAGGCTTAAAGTTGGACCAGCATAACATTCTGTGGTGATTTGCATATGCAGCCCATGATGCTTTGCATTGTGTGGGCATGTGTGATTTTGTATTTTCTATATACTTATGGTTATTCTATAGTGATTTATGTAATACTTAAGATCTTATTCTAATGAGTATGATTGGAATACTGTGAAACAGAGAAGAAGTTTATATTGCTAGATACTGTTTTATCTAGAGATAGTGAAATTATGCAATTGTAACTTCTGTTTTATTAACAATTGATGGTTATATAGAACCTGACTTTTTCTGTAAACTATGTATTATATTTTGAATCCAAAATAAATAAAACTTATGATGGGAAAAATGAGAGAAATTGTGACACAGAGGCTGTGCTTTCCAAATTTCATGGAAATTGGTTAAAAGGGTGCAGACTTATTAAGATACAAAAATGTGAGTTTAACATAGAAGTTTCTACTTAACCCTAATATACAGGCACTATCATGCTTGTATAATCTGTCTGTCTATTTGTCTACCTACATACATACACACAGATATCTATCTATCTATGTACCTATCTGTCTGTATCTACCTGTCTGTCTGTTTCTACCTGTCTGTATCTGCCTGTCTGTACCTATCTATCTATATAAATCTATCATCTATTTATATATCTATATATCTGTATCTATCTATCTATCTATATGTGTGTGTGTGGTGCGATAGTACCACTATAGTTAGGGTAATGTTAAACCTCAAATTTCGTGCTTTAATAACTTTGCAACCATTTAGTGGATTTAAACAAAATTTGGTATGCTCTATTCTATGGGGTAGCTCTCTTGACATACCAAGTTGTGTTTTATTCAGATTTATGGATCTCATGCTATGCATAGCAAAAAAACTGCAAAAGTCACTTTTTTGCTTGTGTTGGTGTTTTTTTTTTCATCGCACTGTGACCATACTGTTTGAAATTTTGGTCTGAAATATTCAGGATAGGAGGAGCTTACCCAAAAGAATAAGCCAGCATTGGTTTGGTGAAAAATATTAATCCATTCCAAAGTTTTTACATTTTGAAATGTGGGGTTCTGAGCATGGTCACTTCAGTTTTGGATAACTGCATGGTTCAAAAGGGATTTAGGGCTCACAAAAAAGGATTTTGATAGCTCATGAAAAGGGATTCATTAAATCTCTCTTTGGAGGAAAAAATTCCTTTTTCACAAGCCACCATCTTGTTTCCATTTTTTCAGCCAAAACAAAACATTGTAACTTTATCCAGGGATGTCTTCTGAAGACATCCAAACATGGATTTTTTTCATTTGGACATCCTTTACAGTTCTCTGCTTTTGGGCTACTTTACTGTAACCCCATGGTGTTTATTTTTGATTTTTAAAATCCCTTTTTGTGAATCACTTACAACCCCTTTTTGTGATGCAAAAAGGGATTTTGACACCTTGCGAAAAGGGATTTTGACAGGCCACTAAAAGGGATTTGGTTGTCAGACCAGATGACCCTGCTGGTAATGCTTTACAGTTCTCTGCATTTGGTTTACTTTACTGTGGCCCCAGAATGTTTATTTTTGATTTTTAAATCCCTTTTCGCAATTCACTTCCAATCTGAAAAGGGATTTTGACAGCTAATGAAAATGAATTATTTTTCAAAACCCTTTTCATAAGCTGTCAAAATTCCTCTTTGCAAGCTGAATCCCTTTTCTCAAACTGTCAAAATCCCTTTTCGCACTGTGAAAAGGGATTTCTATCAGAGCCATCTAGTCCCACGATAACGTAAAAGGAATTTGACTACTTGTCAAAAGAGATTCGACTTGTGTAAAGGGATTTTGACACTTCACAAAAAGGAATTAATTTTTCAAATCCCTTTCCATGAGCTGTCAAAATCCCACTTTGCAAACTGAATCCCTTTTCACGAGCAGTCAAAATCCCTTTTCACATTGCAAAAAGGAATTTCTGTCAGGGCCATCTGGACCCACAATCATGAAAAGGGATTTTGACACCTCAGGAAAAGGGATAAATTTTCAAATCCCTTTTCAGAGTTGTCAAAATCCCTCTTCACCTAGCCAAATCCCTTTTTGTGAGGTGTCAAAATCCCTTTTTGAATCGCGAAAAGGGATGACTCGAGGGGTCAGCTTGTCCCATAATTGCGGAAACGGATTTTTGACATCTCACAACATGGAATTCTGCTTGAGAAAAGGGATTTTTGACAGCTCATGAAAAGGGATATCCAAAGTTTACTGTTTTTTTGCTACTTCACTACAAAAGAAACAGTTTGGAATTGCAGGATGAAATTTTCAGAGTAGAAAGGGCGTGAACTACAGATGTGACTTTTGCTGGTTTGGTGATAAAATTAACATTGCTTACATAGTTACAACATTTCAAAGTTTAGAAATTTCCCATAGGATAACATTGTGACAGATGCAGTACCTTTCGGCACCTATATCTCAAAACAGTTCAAGTAACAGAATTTCTGCCAAATGCAGCTTAGTACATCTTTACTTGCACTAAGCATGCATGTAGGTTGACAGAACACGATTACAACTGGAGTGGATTTTTTTCCAAGGTTGCTGTGGTTACTGAGATATTGCACCATTTGCATCATGTGGGTTGCTTGTACTATCTCTAGGTCTGCGCTGCATCTCTACACTTATGGGTAGGTGGGAGTGCAGGGCCCTCTGAGTGTGGGGCCCTCCATTATGCAGTACTGAACCCTGTGCTCCACAGGGAGATGACAGTTCATTACAATGTCTCAACAGTTATGGATAGATGGGAAAACAGCCCCCGTAGGACCCTGCGTGCCCACAAATGGATAACATTATGGAGTGATGGGAGCATGATGGAAGTGCAATGCCTGAAGGACACTGCACTCCCACAGGGAGATGCAACCACAACACACTATAGACTGATAGGCATGCAAGGCCCAGAGGTCCCTGTGCTCTATGCAAACATATAAGGATATCAATCAATCAATCAATCAATCAAGTCTTTATTTAACCAGGTGTTCATCGTTGAGCAGAAGCTCATTGGCAAGATGGACCTGTGTGGAGCATGAACAATTGTATATACAGGTCAACACAGGTATTTACAAGGCAATACAGATAATACTCTTTACAGAGAGGAAGAAAAAGAAGTCCATATGTACATAGAATTATACAGATATTGTACAGATTACATGGTATTTACATACATAGAAGTGTCTATAGGAAGATAAAGCAGGTTATCTAAGGTTGCAGGAGGAAGTAACGGAAGAAAAAAAAAAAAAAAATACACACCAGGTAGAGATGAAGGTAGGGAAGAGAGGGAGGGAAGTAGGGAGAAAGGCTAGAGGGCACGGTGCACAGAAAGGAGTTGGTAAAGCTGGATGTAGAGAAGGTGGATGGAGAAAAGGAGTATGTGAGCCCCGGATTGAGATATAAAATGCACGGGCATGGTAGGATGTCACAACCCAGGGTAGTGAGCTCCTATCTGAGGTTGGGAAAGGAAGAATAAGGGGATGGATGGGCCTAGTGTTGATAAGACAGGGGATAAGAGAGAGAACAATTAGGCTGGTGAGGAGGCAGCTGGGGGGTCAGTACTTAAATTGGGTCTAGGCGTGGCTATATACCAGTGCAGACACTGGTACTGGGTCTGAGTGGGTGAAGCAGTTACATACTTCTCTGATTGTACTGAAATAAAGCATCTTGAAAGCATTTATACCGATTAGAGTGCTTAATTTGAGGGTTTTTTGTAGATCGTTCCATAAGGTAAGTAGCATGAAGCTTATGGCTGCCCTGCCGAAGCGGGATATGATTACACTTTCCCAAAAAGTAAGGAAACTCACTGCAAACAATTTTGCTAATACATTAGTTTGGGTTAAATCAACAAAAGTAGGGAAATGTGGTGTCAGGATTTTGAACCCTGTCACCCCACCCCACCGACCCCACCCTCTATGCACCAACAAGCATCTTGGTGTGCCTTGGGGTCATCATCCCTGTCACCCCATTCTTCTATACTGTACAATCTTGGCTTCCTTACACATGGAATGTGGTGAGAGTTAGACTCAGCAATCCCAAGGCACAACCCAATGCCAGCTGATGTGTGGAGAGTGAGGGAGGGGTCGTGGGGTAGGGGGTTTTATTGTTGAAACCCTAATGACTCATTTCCCTACTTTTGTTGCTTCATCCCATTTGTTTGCGATGAAGATTATATATATATATATATATATATATATATATATATATATATATTGCAAAAACTTAATTAATGCATCAGTTGGGATATTCTACAGCAACAAAAGTGAGGAAATTCAACATTAGGGTTCCCTACCCTTGCACACCCACCCTGCTGCCACCAACAGATATCAGGCTGTGCGTTGGGATCATCGGCCCTAACTCTCACCCCATCCAATGTGCAAACAAGCTGAGGTGGTGCAGTGCAGGAGAATGGGTGAGAGTTAGGGCCAATGACCCCAACGTACAGTCCGATGCCTGTTGGTGGGGACAGGGTGTGGGTGGGGTGCAAGGGGTTGGAACCCTAATGTCAAATTTCCTCACTTTTGTCACTGTAGAATAACCCTAACTGATGCATTAACAAAGTTTTTTTTGCATTTAATTTCCTTACTTTTTAAGAAAGAATAGAAAAGTAGAAAGTTGCGTAAGTAGGTGGGGGCATGTTTGGCTACATTATACAGCTAATGAGTAAAATGTACATTGACAACAGCACAACCAGCCACTAAACAAATGTTAATGTAGTAGAACAATAGAAAATGCTGTCTGCTAAACATTAACTGTGCCATGCAATCTCTCTGTAAAACATAAATTGTCTGACACATAAACACCACAATTCACAACTACAGGACATCCTGTCAACATTCTCCAAATTTCAAGTGAAAAGTCCAAACCGTGTCCGAGATATAGCATGTCACAGTTTGAAATTTTCATTCATCACACTGGCACAGTTCCACATCTGATGACATTTAACACACACAACAACTGAAAACTACATCCATGACACTAAGGCTAGGTATCCTATCAATTTCAAGGCACCATGACAAGCAAAACACTGTCTACAGAACGTAAATTGTACCATGCCATACCTCTGGCAAAAAATTGTTTCTTGACATGTAATGATTGTAATTTACATCCACAGGACATGCAGTAAGCACCCTCCAAATTTCAAGTAAAAAGACCAAACTGTTTCCGAGATATTCAATGTTAAACATTGGTAAAATTTCCCTATCTATTCCATTATAAAAAATCTGGCTATCTTGTCCTGCCCTCATGATCAAAGATGGCAATCAAAGAATCTGCAGGCTCATGATCAAAGAATTTCAGGCTGATGAACAAAGAATAAAAACATCTGTAATTTAAAAAATTGAAAGAACTGCGACAAACCACCATCGTGGATCGACAGAACAAAGCCCCCTGAGCAAAACTCACCCTTATTTGACTTCCTAGGGCACCCCTGGGCTGAGAAAATTGATTTTTAAATCTGGATAGCTTGTCCTACCCTCACGATGCATGATCGCGATCAAAGAATCTGCAATTAAAAATTTGCAAGGTCATTGATCCAAAGAATTTGCTAAGCTAGCTGAACAAAAGAGCGAGGGACTCAGATGGCCAGATTTTAAAATTACTTTTCTCAGCCCAGGGGTGCCCTACAAACATAAATGAGGCTGTGTTTTGCTCAGGGGGCTTCATTCTGCCCCATCTGAATCATAATAATAATAGTGTATGACATATCCCTGGTAGTCTAGTGCCCACCCATCATAATAAATAATGTTATCATGTCTAATGTCCTGGTAATCTAGTGCCCCTCCTAATGTGTATTTTTTTAATCCCTGGTAGTCTAGTGGCCCCCCTGAGTTGTATAAAAATGGCTGGGTTGGGGTGGGGGGCCACTAGACTACCAGGAAATGTGAAATAATTATTCATTTTATTATAATTATTAAATTTATTATAAAGGAGTGGGGGGCTGCTAGACTACCAGGGATATGTACAATGAGAGTGGATAGTAGTTCATACAGATGGGGGGAGCCACTAGACTACCAGGGATATTAACGTTACTAATTTTTTCATACAACTCGGGGGCCACTTGACTACCAGGGATTAAAAAAAATACACATGGGGGCACTAGACTACCAGGGATATTTCATACATTATTATTATTATTTAGATGGTGCAGAACGAATCCCCTGAGCAAAACCCAGTCTCATTTATGTTTGTAGGGCACCCCTTGGTTGAGAAAAGTAATTTTAAAATCTGGCCATTTCGTCCCTCGCTTGCGATGCATAATCGCAATCAAAGAATCTCACAATCAAAGAATTTGCAGGCTCATGAACAAATAATTAAAACTGCAAGAAATTAAAAAATTGAAAGAATTCTGGTAAACACTGCCATGGTTTGTCAGAACGAAGCCCCTTGAGCAAAACCCATCCACATTTGACTTCCTAGGGCACCCCTAGGCTAAGAAAATTTAATTTTTATTCTGACCATCTCATCCTTCCCTCATGATGCATGATCACGATCAAAGAATCTCGTGATCAAAGAATTTGCAGGCTCGCGATCAAAGAAATTGCACGCTCATGACCAAAGAATAAAATATGGTGAAACACAATTTTTTGACTGTTTGGAACAGAACCAACTCCATGACTCTATAGAAAGAAGCCCCCTGATCAAAACCCACCCTCATTTTTGTCCCTAGCCCACTCCTGAGCTGAGATATTTGTGAAAATAGGTCACGATGCAAGATCGCGATCAAAGAATCTCACGATCAAAGAATTTGCAGGCTCGCGATCAAAGATCATTAGCGAGCCATGAATTAAGATTTTAAAAGCTCATAACTCTAATTTTTGACCAATTTGGATGCAACCAAAGGCATGGCTTGCTAGATAGGAGCCCCCTGAGTAAAGCCCATCCAAGTTTTACTTCAGGAGTGACCCCTGAGCCGAGATATTTCTGTTTCTCCGATCAGAAAACTAAAATAAAATGGCGGACCTCACAATCAAAGAATTTTGAAAATTCTCTGGGATAAAGATTCTTGAACTGCAAGGCTGCAAATTCTTTAATTGCCAGGCAGGCCCAGATGACCAGAACCCCATTCTTTGTTCACAAAACATACATATAAATTTTCCCATTGACTTATTATGGGAACTTAAAAGTGGCATAACTTTTGAATGCCTTAATATTTTTTCACCAAATGAAAAGCAGCATGTTCGGCCACCAAAGCTCTTTCAAACAAACCATCTTGAAGAGTGGCATGCCACACAACAGCCATGCAGGGCCACGTCCAAAATCCCAAAAGCTGACTCCAAAAATGGATAATTTTGCATTTTTCAGTGCTTTCGTACGCAAAGACTATAAGTCCAACTAAAACACATTTTGGCAAATCAAGAGATCTACCATGTCCCACTGTATATTCCAAATTTCAGGTAAATCCGTTGAATGGGTCCAAAGTTATTAATGCCCAAACTTTTGACTTTAGTATGTAAGTGACCACTGAACCCTAACTATAGTGCCGTGACCACGCCACAATAATACATACACATACATATACAGTCTATTCCACTTGTGCGCCTTTCAGATGTGTACACTTTTCAGTTGTGTGCACAAACCCTCCTGGTCCTGATTCATTCATTATAATTCCAGTGTTAAAAAATGTGGCTGTGTGCACAGTGATTTCAGTTGTGTGCCTCTTTTTTAGCACTTTTTCCATCTCAGCAAGGCAATTGATACTTATTGACATCCACACTGAGGTGCTACTTTATAACTGCAACACATTGAACTGTAAATTGTTCTGATGTGGTTCAAGTAGGTGGTAACTGCTGTCTGTTGTGGTGCATATTAGCATTGCAAGTGAGCCTCCCATTAGCTTGACATTTGCTGCTTACTTGGCAATTGATAACAAGGAACCTACATCTAGCGAGCTTCTGAAGCCGCAGAGCCCGATTGCGAGAAGGGTGATGAGAACAGCAGAGATGTGATCAACGATGCGGAAGGTTTGGCGTTACACAGACTGTCCACAAGCACACAGCAAAGTAAATTTACAGACTAATAAATGAGATGACTTGCCAGATTATGCTTTATTTTTACCTAACCTTTATCTTTAAGCACTTTATCGATTTCATGTATTAAAAGCACTCTTTAGGTGATTTATAGATTTCTTTCTTGCATCGCACTGCTTTATTTTTCTCTGGAGCAAGGTGTTTCTTACAGGGTATATCTTCTCTGAAATTACTGTATTACAGGTGGAGCTTACATTTTTGTGACTTTTTTATCATTGGGCTAAGCAAAATTACTGTTTGACACTGTGTTTTATTTTATTCTTGTTTGTTGAAAAGGTTTGTTGTCTCAGAGGTGTTTCAGTCTGCTTCTCACATTGAAGGAGCTAATTGCTTTTCCTCCCACAGCTCTTCCAAAGGATTAGGTGTGTATGTGGGGGGTGGAGCTGGCAAACTGTCAGTAATTTCCAACAGAAAGAAGGGTTAAAAAGTCAGGTTAGTTGATATCTTGGAGGTAGAAGACTTGGTTTGCTGGCCAAGGCACCTAGCTTCACCTGAGCTCTTTCCTTCTAAGACTGCTTGAAAGGCAGAGTAGAGAAACTTACCAGAGCAAGGGAGAAGGATTAAGACTTAGTTTGGCTAAGCAGATTTACTGTGTGGTGGTGTTTTTATTTTTTTACTCACAGGGATTGCTACTGTTTGTTGCTAACATTTCATTGCTTTATTTTTCTCTGATTCAAATTGTTGTTGCTGGTATACCTTCTTCTGCATTATTACAAGGTGTGCCTACAGGTGTGTGCTAACAGATTACTGCTGTAATCTTCTGATTCAAATTGTCTTTGCAAGGTATATCTTCTGTTACTGCTTATTTTTCTCTGAGCAAAGTGTTTCTTACAGGGTATATCTTCTCTGAAATTATTACAGGTGGTGCTTTACAGGTTTTACAGTTTTATCTAACATTAGGATAAGCTTTCAGGGTTACTGCATTTGTTGTTGACTGATTGTTTCTGCTCTTACCTCCTTGTTCTTTCGTCCGTGGTTCTTCTTTTTAGGCAGGGGAAGGGCCCAGCCACCCACCCCCATCCCCAACCACCCCACGCTACACTCCTTTTATAGGGTACCACAGTTGTGACATTTCCTGTGGCAGAGCAGGAAGGGGCGGATCAGTGGGGCCTCCACAAGGTGATCTCATTTACAGGGCACTAGTAATTTAACTTGTTATAACAAGTTAAACAAAGCACAATTAAACCATTACTTGCATTTTTTTCCTTCTAATTACTCTGACTAGGTTACAAACCCAGCAACTTATTTGGAATGGATTTCATTAACTGCAGGTACTGTGGAACAATTTTCAGAAGGACAGTCTTACAGGATTTAGGACACTGTCCTACATGCTGGGCCTTTGGAGATCTTAGGGCTCAGCTCCGGGCAGCATGGGCAGAGGTTGCATGCCTCAAATTTCATATTGAAGAGGAAATACATTATAAGAACCACCCGCCATTTCCCCAGCATCCAACAGAAAAACCTCGACCGCAGAGGGTAGTTGGTCCAGGAGGTTGGCAGGTGGTTAGGAGGAGCAAATCAGGTGCCCCATCACCTCTGCTCTCCAACACATTACCTCCAAAACCATATAAACACTACAAACAGGTATCTGCCTCTATCTCTGAAATCAAATAAAGAGGCAGAAGACACTGCAGAGCAGGACACTGCAGCACAGGAGCTAGCACAACAATACTCACCCAAATCAGGAACCAAAACTAAACAAGCACAAAGGAAATCCAAAAAACTTCTGATCATAGGAGACTCCATGATTCGGGGAGTTGATACCCATCTCCAGCCAGGGGTGATGGTCAGATGTCTCCCAGGTACATCAGCATGGAGAGACACTGACCGCATTGCTAAATTGTTCACAAAGCAGGAGAAAACATTGATGTCCTAGTACACATAGGGACTAATGATCTCGCCAGCCGGTCAGTTGTGGAGACCAAGGAACACCTGACTAGGCTGGGTGACAAACTATCATCTATTTCGTCCTGCATCTCCTTCTCTGAGATCCTGCCAGTCTGGGAGAAGGGAGCAGATGGGCGGAAGGTCAGAAGAAGGGGAATAGGGGGCTAAACATGTGGCTCAGGACTGGTGCCAGGAAAAAGGACACAGATTTGTGGGAACTGCAACAGTTCTGGGAGCGAAAGTTCTTTAAATTTGATGGACTGCATCTGACTAAAGAGGAGTCAGTGCATTGGGGCAGAAGTTTGACGTCTTTGCAGAATATTTAAACTAGCAAATGGGGAGAGGGGTGCAGCACCCCATACGTCGAATGGGAAGAACACCCCTCCCCCCTCAGCTAGTGGTCAAACAGGAATTCAGCGTGTTTGCTGTTCATTTGCATCACCAGGTAAGAAAAAAGGTTTGTCTCCCCATATGATGCACAGGGGTGATGCCAAACTTCACCCAACAACTAACACACCAAAATCTGGCCAATGGAAAATCATGTACACAAATGCTCACAGCCTGGGAAATAAGATCCCAGACCTGCAGGCAATAATGTCAGAGGCTAAACTGGACATAGTAGCAATTAGTGAGACGTGGTTTACCAGTAACCACACTTGGAAGACTTCAGTACCTGGCTATGTATTGTTCAGAAGAGACCGAGGTGCAAAAAGGGGGGGAGGAGTGGCCCTGTATGTTAATGAAAATATCAAAGCCACAGAAATTCAGAATACACATAAGGAGCCAGAAGAACTGTGGGTCACCCTGGAAACAGGAAATGGGACAGCCATAAGAACTGGGGTTGTCTACAGGCCCCAGACCAGAGGGAGGACATAGACACATTACTGTTAGAAGATATACAAAACATGACAGCTAAAGGGAGGTTCTGATAATGGGAGACTTCAACATGCCAGATACAGATTGGTCAATACCAGCAGGAACATCTGCCAGAACTAGACTCATAGTGGATTCCCTGCAGGGGGAGGGCCTCAAACAACTGGTACAGCAACCCACAAGAGACAGGGCTATCCTAGATCTAGTACTGACTAACAAAGAAGGGATCACAGATCTCCAGGTAGAAGGTCACCTGGGGGCCAGTGACCATCACATGGTCTGGTTCAATTTGGCTACTACATCTAAATCATCCCATTCCAAGGCAAAAATATGGGACTTCAGAGGAGCTGACTTTGATAAGATGGCCAACAGAGTTAAGCTAGCCCTGGCAAAAAGAAACACAGGTGAGGAGGTACAGGCAAAGTGGGCAAGCATTAAGGATACAATACTTGAAGCAACATCCCATTGTGTTAGACAGAAAAGGAAGTGCAAAAGAAGAAGGAACCACTTTGGTTCTCAAGTACAGTAGCAGAAAAGGTCAGAGCCAAAGGCTGGCCTTCAGAAAATATAAGGAACACAGCGGATGAAGATAGGGAGGCATACAAACTGCCCTAAGGAAGCAGGTAAGGCAGTAAGGCAGGCAAAGGTCCCAAACTGAGGAAACACTAGCACGAACAGTAAAGAAGGTGACAAGACTTTCTATAGATACATTAGTGAAAGAAGAAAGTCCAGAGGGGGATTGCTAAGCTTAATGGAGAAAAGGGAGCATGTGAGGAGGAGGACCCTGTAAAGGCATCTATCCTAAATAGATACTTTGCTCAGTATTTACTGAAGAGAAGGTAGGGCAGGGCCCACAGCTCAGCATCATGGACACAGGGGAGGGAGGTGAGCACTACTCTCTCACAAAAGAAAGGGTCTACAAGAGCTTGCTAAGCTCAGGGTGGATAAGGCAATGGGACCTGATGGCATACATCCCAGGGTACTTAAGGAGCTAAAGGAGGAACTAGCAGAGCCATTAGCAGAATTGTTTAGTGAGTCTCTGAGCACAGGAGAGGTCCCAGAAGACTGGAGAAGGGCTCATGGGAGCCCACTCCACAAGAGTGGTAGCAGGGAGGAGGCGGGAACTACAGACCGGTCAGTCTTACCTCAGTAGTGGGCAAGATTATGGAGGCACTCCTTAAGGAAAGGATAGTGCAACACCTGGAATCCATAGGGCACAGGATCCAAGACAGCATGGGTTTACAAAGGAAGGTCCTGTCAAACTAATCTCATAGATTTCTTTGACTGGGTAACCAGAGTGGTGGACCAAGGGGAGCAGTTGATGTCGCCTACCTTGGCTTCAGCAAAACTTTTGACACTGTTCACATGAAAGATTGATAAATAAACTAGGTAGGCTCGGGGTGGGTCAGAAGTTGGTCAACTGGGTGGCAAACTGGTTGACACTGGCAGAAAACAGAGAGTGGTGGTAAATGGTATACAGTCAGAAGAGATGCAAGTCACAAGTGGGGTACCTCAGGGATCAGTCCTGGGGCCAGTCCTATTCAACATCTTCATTAGTGACCTCTTAGATGGACTAGAGGGTAAGGCTTGTCTGTTTGCAGATGACACCAAGATCTGCAACAGAGTAGATGATCCAGATGGGGTGGGCAGAATGAGAAGAGATCTGGATAAACTAGCAGAATGGTCAGAAGAGTGGCAACTGGGTTTAATGCAAAGAAGTGCAAAATCATGCACATAGGGAAGAGAAACCCTGAAGCCACTTATAGGCTGGGAGGAGTTGCTAGCAGTCACAAAGGAAGAAAGAGACTTGGGCATCATCATCACTGATGACCTAAAATCATCCAAGCAGACCTCTAAAGCAGTAGGTAAGGCTAGGGGTGTTAGGGTGTATTAGTAGGGGTATCACAAGTCGAGTAAGAGGGAGGTAATAATCCCTCTGTACAAGACATTGGTTAGGCCCCATCTGGAGTACTGCGTGCAGTATTGGAGGCCACACCTTCACAAGGACATTAACCAAATTGAGGCAGTCCAGAGAAGGGCAACCAAAATGGCAGGGACTGCATCGTGAAGATATATGAGGACAGATTAACTGAGCTCAATATGTATACCCTTGAGCAAAGGAGGGAGAGAGGTGATATGATCAGACATTTAAACACCTTAAGGGCATAAACAAGGTGAAAGAGTCTAACATGTTTAAATATAAGAAAATAGCAGGGCAAGAGGACACAGCAGGAGATTAGAGGGAGGCCGATTAAGGGGGAATGTGAGGAAATTCTTTTTCACAGAAAGGGTGGTAGATGCATGGAATGGCTTACCACAAGAAGTGGTGGCTATGAATACAGTGCAGGGCTTCAAACAGGCATGGGATAGGCATAAGGGAGCAATACAAATGACTATGAATAGATAGGTCACTGACAGAGCAAAGGCCGATGGCACATTTATAAGGTAGAAAAAGAAATGGGCAGACTGGATGGGCCTTGCGGTCCTTATCTGCCGTCAACTTCTATGTTTCTATGTTTCTATGCACAGTATTTAGTAGTACATGGCTAACTTTTTTAATGTGTTAAATAAATAGTTTTAAAGCAAATTCAAGCTTAAGGGTCTTCAGTAATGCAATTCCTGCATTAAATGCAATGATTTTTCATCATTTTGGATAAGTGCATTTTCGGTTGTGTGCACATGAATTGTGATCCCCAAGCATGTGCACACAACTGAAATTGACAGTATATATATATATAAAATGGGTATGAAATTATATATATATATATATATAATTATGCCATACCTGTGAGGATAAAAAAAAGCAAATATTTTCGATATTCTCAGAGTGGTCAGACCTACAGTGAGGATATTGCATTTATTCTCACTGTAGGTAAATTTATCCACACAGTAGGTAGAGATTGTCTCATTCTGAACTCATTTGCATATTCAGCTGCAGTAGCAGTAGCAGTAGCAGTAGTAACTGTGTTTAAATGTGAATAACTTTAAAATGAAAAAATTATACCATAGTACTGTGAGCACGAAAGTTGTTCAGCACAAAAATATCTACAAAATGAGCAGTGTTTCATTTATAGGTAACTTTTATTTTTTATATAATTAGCTGAAAAACAAGAAAAAATGCATTATTTCACTTTTTTCGACTAACAAATGTGAATAACTTTAAAACGCAAAATGATTACATGGTACTGCGAGCACAAAAGTTGTTCAACATAAAAATATCTACAAAATGAGTGGTGTTTTATTTATGACTAACTTTTATTTTTTATATAACAGACAAAAAAACAGCAGCAAATGCTATTTTGTTTTACTTTTTCAGCAAACAAATGCAAATAACTTTAAAATGAAAAATGATAGCATGGTACTACAAGCATGAAAGTTATTCACCACAAAAATATCTACAAAATGAGTGGTATTTCATTGATATATACCTTTTAATTTGTTTATAATTAGCAAAGAAACTGCAGAAAATTCAATGTTTTTCACTTTTTGCAACAAACAAATGCATACAACTTTAAAACGAAAAATAGTAGCATGGCACTTTGTGAAAAAAGTTGATCAGGACACAAATACCTACAAAATGAGTGGTGTTTCATTTATAGTTTTCCTTTAGATTTTTTATAATCGGCAAAAAATGGCAAGAATTTACTATTTTTTTTCATCTTTTTGGAGGTATGGCATAAATGGAATACGCAAGCCCCCTACTGGAAATATTGTCGATATTTTTTGTTCTCGTGCCAGTTGACCCGATAACATCACTCGTGGCTTCGCCACTCATGATGTTATCAGGTCAATTGGCACTCGAACAAAAAATATCAACAATATTTCCAGTGGGGGGTTGTGTATCATTCATATATATATATATATATATCTCCTTATATCTATATAAAATGGGTAGGGAAATTGCTTGGGATTTATTGGATACTGATCATCACATGACTGTGTGTATATCAGTGCACGACTGCACACCTGCACTTTTACTTCCCTCCAAAACAGTTTTGACATTTTATAAGATAGATAAACCACTCTGAGGTGTGCGGTCATGCTCTGATACACGCACTCTTTGGGTGGTTGACACACTCGGCCATACAACACACCACAGAAGGCGAGCATATATCAGAGCATGATCGCACACCTCAACGTGGTTTGTCTATTACACACATACATATATATATATATATATATACAGGTATATATATCACAAATCACAAGGGTAAATTTGCAATAGATAACCCACTCTAAGGTGTGCAGTTGTGCTCTGATCTGATAAACGCACACATTGGTGTGCATTGTTATACATAAGGTCACAGGCTGAGTGCATCAATCACCCAAGGTGTGCATATATTGGAGCATGACTGCACAGCCTACAATGGGTAATCTATCTTATAAAATGGCAACATTTTGGGGAGGGTGTGAAAGTGCAGGTGTGCAGTCATGCTCTGATATACACATGGTCATGTAATGTGTTACAACCAACAGTAGAGATAAATTTTCCTACCCATTTTATATACATATATATCTATATATGTGTAATAGATAACCCACTCTTAGGTGTGCAGTCATGCTCTGATATACACATGAGTTGGTGTGAGCTGAACACACAAGGCTGCAGGCCAAGTGTGTCAACCACCCAAGGCATGCATATATCAGAGTGCGACCGCACACCGTACAGTGGGTTATCTATCTTATAAAATGACAAAATTGTTTTGGGGGTAAACATGCAGGTGTGTGGAGGAACTCTGATATATGCACAGTCATGTGATGTGTTTTATCCAATTAGGGATGCCATTATTAATTGATTTTTCCTACCCATTTTATATATATATATATGTGTGTGTGTGTGTGTATATATATATATATATTAATAACCCACTCTAAGGTGTGCTGCCATGCTCTGATATATACATGCCCCAGTGTACATTGTTATGCACAAGGCCACAGGCAAAGTGAATCAACCACCTAAGGTGTGCGTATATCAGAGTGCTACCACACATCCTAGAGTGGGTTATCTATCTTATAAAATGGCAAAACTGTTTTGGAGGGAGTAAAAGTGTAGGTGTGCAGTTGCGCTCTGAAATATGCATGGTCATGTGATGCTTTTTATACAAACAGAAGATTGGATTTGTAGCAACCACTTTTTCCCATTTTATAAATATATATACACAGTATATATATATATATATATATATGTATGTTCATTGCAAAAACTCCATTAATGCATCAGCTAGGGTTGATAGTACACCAACAAATGTTTGGAAATTTGGTGTCATGGTAACCAGTCCCTACCACCCCATCTCCAGCCTCCTGACACCAACAAGCATTGGGTGTACGTTGCAGTTGTCAAGCTTAAATCTCTCCCCATTCTCCTACACTGCACCACCTCAGCTTGTTTACACATGGAATGGGGTAAGATTTAGCCTGACAACTCCAATGCACAGCCTGATGACTGTTGGTGAGAGGAGACTGGGGGGTTGGGATGGGGTGGTAGGGGGTGGTAACCCTAACAGTGAATTTCAAAAATCATGTCAGTGTTCTATCAACCCTAACTGATGCAACATGAGTTTTTTTTTACAATGAATGTCCCTTCTTTTTGAGAAAGTGTAATGTAAGTGGTTAGTGGCATGCATTTCTGGGAGCGTGGATCCTCCGGGCCCCTCTGCTCCCCTCACATTGCCCATTTTTTGCGTAACGGTATGTGTTTGTGGGAATGTGGGCCATTCATGCCCTGCATTCCCTTCATGTTGCCCATTTTTTGCCTAACAGTATGCATATGTGGGAGCGTGCTCACACTTACACTTAAATACAGAGACATGCAGCAGCCCTATAGGGCAAGGAGCACCTGTAACACTAATTTTCTAATATCTCAGCAACCATAGCAGCTATGAAAGAAATTCAAGTGCCATTGTAAACATGACAGCAAAGCCTTGACACACGATAAAAGTCGACTAAATCTGTATCTCGTATCACTTCCAAGATACAGGCACCAAAAAGTGCTGTGGGTGCCACAAAAGAAACTGCCTCATTTGGCACTTTAATTTTGTGAAATTCCACTACTTTTGCATAACTCTCACAGGCTAAAATACAATACCTTAGTGGAACTAAAGATTACTGTCACAGCAGTACTGTCATTTTTGCGAAACACAGTGTAGTTTTGCAAAACCAGTGGTACTTTCATGAAAACAAATGGCAGTGTTGCAACACTATTGTTTCTTTTCTGACAATAGTGGTAGAGCCGTAACAGTACTGAAACTTTCTGTAAAGTAAAGGTAGTGTTGCAACACCACTACCACTTTCCTAACCCACTTCCCAGATACAGGGGCTGAATGGTGGTGCAGACACTAATATTTCAGTAGTGTATTCCATAGCCGACTTCAGCAAATTTATGTACAAAATTTACAGTGCTACCTTTATAAATGTAGTGCAATGTAACTGGTATGTGGTTGTGGGAGTGTGGGCCATCCAGGCCCTATACTCCCCCAATACTTAAATTATTTGCATAGCAGTATACGGATGTTAGATTGCAGATGCTCTTGGCCCTGCACTACCACTTACAGAACACTATGGGGACATAATGCAAGCCTACAAACATCACAGTGAACCCATGTAACACTATTTTGGCAATGTCTCTGTAACTGTAGCAGCTATGAAAAAAGTTCCACTACAGTTGTAATTAAGAGTTTGTAACCATCACAAGTGCTTAGTTCATCTAAAGATGAACTAAGCTGTCCATAGTAAAAAATCTGTATCTTGAATTGTTTTCAAGATATGGTACCCAAAACGTGGTGTGGACGCTTCCATGTTACCTTACGGGAAATTTCTCAACTTCATAATGCTGTAAGTGAGGCAACATTGAAAGATTCAATACCAAACTAACAAAAGACACATCGGTGGATCCAAGGCTTACCACCCTGCAAATTTCAGGCCAAAAGACCCCACCATCTAGGCACAGTACAGTGACAAAGAATTCCACTGTTTTTGGGATATTATAGTGTCACAAAAGTACAGTACTTTTGTATAAGTACCACATCTGATTAGCGACAGTAATGGAAAATGCTCTCAAAAATACATTTCTGGGGGGGGGGTTCATCCCCCAAAAAAGTTGTGCTGTGTAGCTAAAAGTTCAGTTAGCTAAATACAACCATCAGTGTTTTCCTAGGCCCACCCAAATTTGAACTACAAGCACTTTTGTCCATCGCTAACTGCATGCAAGATGGTGGCAGCTCAAAAGTTTATTGGCATAGCTCAAAAGCTTTTTGAACTATCACAAAAGCTAATAAAGCTTCCAAGCTGAACATATAAGGCTTCCCCTAGGCTATAATGGTAAACTTTGAACTTTCATAACTTTTGAACAGGTTAATATTTTTTTCACCAAATTTTCAAAAGGCACTTCCTTGACACAGTTCCCATATACCCTGAAAATGTCGTACCAGTCAGACTAACCATTCGGCTATAGATGAGAGCAAAACATTTAACAAAGTTGAGGATTTTTCACACTATTCAATGTTCCACAGCTCCACAACTGAAAATCTGACTGTAGCACAAATTACAAGATCCGGAGATCTATGGTACCACACCACACATGCAAAATTTCAGGTCAATTGGATAAATAGTTGCAAAGTTTTAAAGTGCAAAAAATTTAGGAATATATATATATATATATATATATATATATAGTCTATGCAAAAAACTGTGTTAATGCATCATTTAGGGTTAAAACACAAAAAAGTCAGGAAATGAAAAATCTTTAGGGTTGCCCCTCCCCCCCTTGTGGACCCGGCAATCATCCCAAGATTGACAGATGATGAGGTGTGTCATTGGGGTTGTGAGGCCTAAATGTTTCCCCATTCTTGTTCACTGTTGCTTCTCAATATGATTACACAAGGAATGTGGCAATATTTAGGCCTCACAACCCTAATGACACACCCCATCATCTGTCAATCTTGGGAAGATTAGCAGGTCCATGAGGGGAGGGGCAACCCTAAAGATTTTTCATTTTCTGACTTTTTCTGTTTTAACCCTAAATGATGTATTAATGCATTTTTTTGCATAGCATTTCCTTACTTTTTGAGAAAGAATAGAAAACTAAGAACTTGCAGAAGTTGGTGGGAGCATGGACCCTTTGGGCCCTGTGCTCCCACCAACTTGTAAAAGTGTCTCTACCATCAACACTCTCCAGATTTCAATGTAAAAGACCAAACTGTGTACAAGATGCAGGTTTTACTTCAGGAGTGACGCCTGAGCCGAGATATTTGATTTTTTGTGACAGAATTTGAAAAACAAGATGGCGGACCTCGTGATCAAAGAATTCTCAGGGACAAAGATTCTTTGACTGCGAGGCTGCAAAGTCTTTGACCGCCAGGCAGGACGAGATGGCCCAAACCCCATTGTCTGTTCACAAAATAACCATTTAAATTTTCCCATTGACTTATAATGTGAGCTTAAAAGTGTCATAACTTTTGAATGCCTTAATATTTTTTCACCAAACGAAAAGCGGCATGTTTGGTCACTGAAGCTCTTTCAGATGAGCCATCTTGCAGACCAGTACACTGCATGATGGTCACACAGGGCCACAAGCAAAATCCCCAAAACTGCCTCCAAAACTAGTGAAAAGTGCATTTTTCAGCATTTTGGTGCACAAAGACTGTCATTCCGACTAAAACTAAACTTGGTAAATCAAGAGATCTGCCATGTCCCACCACGCATACCAAATTTCAGGCAAATCCGTTGAATAGGTCCAAAGTTATTAACGTGCAAAACTTTGACTTTAACATAGAAGTGCCTTCATAACCCTAAATATAGTGACACGACCGTGCCACTATAATATATATTTATAAAATGTGTATAAAAAAAACCAAATACAGTGTTCTGATTATATAAAACACATCACATGACTATGTGCATATCAGAGTGCAACCGCACACCTGCACTTTTAACCCCCTTGAAATCAATTTTGCCATTTTATAAGATAGATAACCCACTCCGAGGTATGTGGTCACACTGATATACACATGCCTTGGGTTGCTGACCAAGGTGTGCATATATCAGTGCACAACTGCATACCTAAGATTGGGTTATTTATTATATATATATAGTAATATTATAGCGGCATGGTAGTACCACTATAGTTAGGGTTGAGTACCCCATTTAAGGTTAAATCTGAAATTTGGCAGCTTAATAAATTTTCCACAGTATGATGGATTTACCTGAAATTTGGCAAGCATGGTCTGGTGTGATAGATCTCTGGATCTGCCAAGTTTTGTTACAGTCGGATGTATGGTTGCGGAGCTACAGAGCACCGATAAATGCACAAATTAAGCATTTTTATGCATTCTTTGCTCATGCCTACCGGTCGCACAGTTTGCACAACCTGTCTGAAACCTTCAGGGAGCATGCAGCCATAGTCTCCAATGGGCCTTTTCAAAGATTTCATGAAAAAATATTAAACGGTTCAAAAGTTATTCTAAAAACAAGTTTCCCATTATAGTCAATAGGAAAAGTTAACAAAATATGCAAGTGTCGCAAATGCACATTTTACTTTCGCAAATGACCCTTGTAGTGTCGCATATCAGCCATCTTGTTTTCAGTTGGTGGTCACAGAAATGCTTGGCATTTAAATTTGGGACCACCTATGAATAATTCTTGTTGTGTTTACATAGTCGAGCCCTGGGGATGCTAGCCATGTCTTTTTTGGGGGGTAAAACACCCCAGAAATATGTTTTTTTTTTTGTAAAAAGTAATGTCGCAAAGTACGTTCGCATATGCATCACTTTTGTGATTTCATTTGTGAAAGTGTCGTGATTTGCAAAAGTACTTTGCAACACTATGGCCAAAACAATAGGGAATCTTTGCCACCCTGCTGCAAAAGAACAGTTTGATTTTGGGCTGAAATTTGGAGGGAAGAAAGCCAAGATCCCACAGGTGTGCTTTTTGGTGGTTTGATAACAAAATATTAGAGGGCTGCAAAGTTATGGCACTCCAAAGTTGACAATTGTTCCCATAGGCTAACATTACAGCATCTGCCGCACCTTTCGGGGCCCATATCTCAAAAACGGTTCGAGATACGGACTTTTCATCGGAAGAATGCTTCATCCCCCACTAGGGGGCTAAGTACAAAACTAGCCTAGAAAGTCATAAAAAATATGAGATTTAAATTGTTTTTCTATGTCATATGGTTACTGAGATATAAGCAATTTAGTATTCTAAGTGCTCATTTTCTGCTCCAAGGGCCATTATTATGCATACATTCTTTGTATTCATTGTGTTTCTGAATGCATCTTTTTGGGAAACAAAAGGGTGTGCATTTGCGTTACTGTTACCATTAGCGTTTCTGCTTGTGTTTCTGTAACCGTTTGCATTAGAGTTTCCATTTATGTCAAGCATGTGCGTTACCCTTTGTGTTTGCACTTGTGTTTGTGTTACTGTTACCCTTTGTGTTTCTGCAACTGTTTTATTTGCATTTACTTTTTCGTCTGTGTGTTACCATTTAGCTTGCATCTTGCATTGCGTTTCCTTTTAGTTTTCTTTTGCATCATCGTTGGTGTCACCATAAGGTTTGCATTTCCAATTTCGTTACTGTGACCGTGTGCTTTACTGTTTATGTTTGCGTCGTCCTTGTGTTTCTTTTCGTTTGCATTACTGTTTACTTTGGTGTCATCACTGGTGTTACTGTAACTGTTATAGTTTCAATTGCATTACCATTACGCTTTGCTTTCTGTTGGCCTTAGTATTTTGCTTTGTAGCGTTTCCCATTGTTGAGTGTGTTACTGTTTCCTGCTGCATCTCCATTGCCATTACCATTTCATTTCTGTTTGCGTTTGTGTTAGCATTTGAATTTTTCATTAGTTTTCATTACTATTTCTTGATTGCTGTTGCGTTAAGCGTTTGCATTACTGCTTGCGTTACCATTTCTATTTTCATTTACGTTTACGCTTGCATTTCTCTTACATTTGCTTTATCATTTCCTTTTGCATCACGGTGTGCATTACCATTTGTGCTTGCATTTGTGTTACCGTTAGCATTACTATTTTCATTTACCTCACTGTTTCCATCTCTGTTTGCGTTAACATTACCATTTGTGTTTTTGCATTTGCATAGTGCAGTGTGAAACACTGTTTTTGCTATTTTTCTGCACTGTCTTCTGTGATGCCTAGTGCAGCCAGTGTGTTGTTGATTGGTCTGAAGCTTGGCATGTAGAAAGACCGTTGTACAAGGAACAAGCCAGTTTTTGTTTGGTGAAAAACTGTTCTTCTGTTCCAGAGTTATTGCCATTTAAAGTTGCCCCGCTTCACAGTTACTGATTTTTCAGCAGCCAGGTCTACCATTTTAGTGCACTTTCGACCACAATTTCTACCATTTTGTGGTGGAAGACTTCTTAAAAGGTGCAGAAATGTAAAAATGTAATATCTCCGGAACAGTTTGGTCTTTTCACATGAAATTTGGAGGGTGTTGAGTGGATGTCCTGGGGATGTGAATGATGCAGTTTACATGTTGGAAAAATAATTTGATATGGCGATACTGCATGACTCATTTAACATTTTGCGCATAGCATTCTGCATGGTGCTACTGGCTTGTAATTTATAGCGTAGGTAGCCCTAGTGGTACGGAGGTGCCTTGCAGTGGTTTGCTGTGGAAAACATTAACAGGTGCAGAATTATGCCACTTCGACGAATGAAAATTTGGTTCATTATGCTTCAACAACATCTGAACCATGTGTCCAATTTGCCTGGCATTTGGATAGTACAAAGATGTGTAATACATCTTTGGCTATGACAATTTTTGGGTTGTTGCCACTTACAGTTGCTGAATTGTGCATATTATGTTGTTTGCTTGTGGCGCTGTCTGACCGTTGAATGGATGTACACACAATTCTGGACAGAGGTAATGTGAGGAAATATTTTTTCATGGAGAGGGTTGTAGATGCATGGAACAGCCTTCCAGAGGAGGTTGTGGAGTCAAAAACAGTGGTGAAATTCAAGAATGCATGGGACAGGCATAAGGCAATTCTAGGGGGTGGAGGTAGGAAGAAGTAGGCTGTTGGTTAGCTAGGATCTGCAGCTTATCCATTAGGTAGTTAAATGGGCAGACTGAGTGGGCCAAGTGGTCCTTATCTGCCATCAAATTCTATGTTTCTATGTTTCACACAGTGTGCTATGGTACATGTCTTCTTTTTACAATTTTTGTTTCCGTCAGATATATCGTTCTTGTGTAGTGATGTGGCAAAAATGTTATTTGCGGCACTCATGTGCAGTTTCATAGTGCAGTCAGTGTGTGATTGATTGATCTGACATTTGCCATGTAGAAAGACCTGTATTCAGGGAACATGTCAGTTTTTGTTTGGTAAAAAAATGTTGTTCCATTCCAGAGTTATTGCTATTTGAAGTTGACCCCCTCACAGTTACAGATTTTTCAGCCACCAGATCTGCCATGTTAGTGCATTTTCGGCCACGATTTCCTCTATTTTGTGATGTGAGACTTCTTAAAGTTGCAGAAATGTAAAAATTTAATATCTCTGGAATGGTTTGGTCTTTTCACATGAAATTTGGAGGGTGTTGAGTAGATGCCCTGGGGATGTGAATAATGCTGTTTACATGTTGGAAAATTTATTTGCTGTGGAGATACTGCATGATACAGTTAACGTTTTGTGCATAGTGTTCTACATGGTCCTACTGGCTTGAAATTTATAGCGTAGGTAGCCTTAGTGGTACGGAGGTGCCTCGCAGTAGTTTGGTGTGTTAAACATTAACAGGTGCTTAATTATACTACTCTGACGAATTAAAATGTGGTTCATTATGCTTCAATAACTTCTGAACCGTGTGTCCAATTTGCCTGGCATTTGGAATGTACAAAGATTTATAATACTTCTTTGACTGCAACAATGTTCAGGTCACTGGCCCTTACAGTTGCTGAATAGTGCATGTTATATTGTTTGCTCATGGAACTGTGCAACCGTTGAATGAATGTACACACAATTCTGGACACACAGTGTGCTATGGTACATGTCTTCTTTGAACAATTTTTGGTTCCATCGGATTTATGGTTCTTGTTTAGCAAAGTGGCAAAAATTTAATTTTCGGCACTCCAGCGCAGTTTTCCCAGCATGACGCTGTGCAACTGTTGAACAGATTCAGATAACATTTGTTATACATGTTGTGGTATGGTACATGTCTTCATTTACCAATTTTCATTTCAGTAAGTCATACAGTTTTTGTGCAGCAAAGTGACAAACATTGACATGGTGGGACCCCACGCTCCCACCACCACATTCCATTCACTCTTTATAGTGCACATTCTCAAAAAGAAGGGAAATTCATGGCAAAAAAACTCTGTTTAATGCATCAGTTAGTGTTGTTCCACAGCGACAAATGAGAGGAAATTCAGAGTTAGGGTTGCCACCCCTTGCACCCCATGTCCACCCCGCTCCCTCCAACAGGCATTGGGGTGTGCATTGGGATTGTTGGTCCTAACTCTCACCCCATTCTCCTATACTGAGCCACCTCAGTTTATTTACACAATGAATGGGGTGAGAGTTGGGGCTGACAACCCCAATGCACACCATGATGTCTGTTGGTGGGGGCCGGGTGGGTATGAGGTGCGAGGGGTGGCAACCGCCCTCTGGCCCAAAATCTTCAGGGAACATGTGGCTGGGGCCCCCAATGTGCCTTTCAAAGATTTGGTGAAAAAATATTAAACGGTTCAAAAGTTATTCAAAAAACAATTTTCCATTATAAGTCAATGGGAAAAGTTAACAAAAAGTTCAACACTTTTGCAAATGTATTTTTACTTTCGCAAATGGGCCTGTTACTTTCTCAAATCTGCCATTTTATTTTCAGTTGGTGATCAGAAAAATGCTTGGCATTTAAATTTGGGACCCTCTAGCAACCTAATTCTTTTTGTATTCACCTAGTCGGACCCTGAGGATGCTAGCCATGTCTTTATTTGGGGGTAAAACACCCCAGAAATATGTTTTTCAAATTTCTGGAAAAAGTACTTTCACAAAATACTTTTGTGCTCACGAAAGTGTCACAAATTTTTGCGAAAGCTTTCGCATATTGCGACAGTAGTTTTCTAGTCTGTGGGAAAATGACAGCAATCCTTTGGCACTGCACTGCAAAAGAACGGTTGAGAGTTTTGGGCTGAAATTTGGAGGGAACACAGCAGACATCTCACAGATGTGCCTTTCAGTGTTGTATTGAAAAAATATTACATGGCGGCAAGGTTACGGCACTCCAAAGTTAACAGTTTTTCCCATAGGATAACATTACGGCGCCCGACGCATTACAGGAATCCTTTGGCACCCTGCTGCAAAATAACGGTTTGGTCTTTTATCCTGAAATTTGGAGGGAAGACAGCCAACAGTCCACAGATATGCCTTTCAGTGGATTGGTGAAAAAATATTACAGGGAAGCAAAGTTATGGTGTTCCAGCGTCTCTTTTTTCCCATAGGATAACATTCGGCGTTCGCGGCGCCTTTCCAGGGCCCGTATCTAGGAAGCGGTCGCGACATACGGACTTTTGTCAGAAAAATACTTAGCCCCCTAAGAGGGGCTAAGTACAAAACTAGCCAGGACAGTCATAAATCATATGACTTTGAAATTATTTTTTCTACGTCGTACGGTTCCTGAGATATAACCTATTTAGCATTCCAAGTCCTCATTTTCTGCTCCGATACCCATTATTATGCATACATTCTTTGTACTCACTGTCTTTCTCT
The DNA here is from genome assembly GCA_016271365.2 of Neoceratodus forsteri. NCBI lineage: Eukaryota > Metazoa > Chordata > Ceratodontiformes > Ceratodontidae > Neoceratodus > Neoceratodus forsteri. The sequence continues at coordinate 267,998,351 of JADMNL010000026.1, forward strand.
ATGCAGCTTTTGGGGAAAACCAGCCTGTGCGTTTACATTACCTTTACGTTGCCCTTTCCGCTTGCGGTTCCGTGCCCGTTTCCCTTACCGTTGACATCTACGCCACCATGTGCGTTATCCTTTGCATTTTCATTTGCGCTTGCATTTCTGTTATTTTTTACCATTTGTGTCTACAGTACTGTTTCTCTTTCTGTTTCACTTTGTGTCACCATGCCCATTGACATTTCTGTTTGAAGGCACTATGTTACTATGTGACAACACATCACGTGGCAGACCGTTCCCGTCTACACCACCGTGTGCGTTACCCTTTCTGTTCTCATTCGCGCTTGTGTTATCATGTGCGCCACTGTTAGCGCTTCTGTTTGCATTGCTGTTCCTGTTACTATGCCACAAGACATCATGTTTGGGCCCGCGCTCCACCGCTGCATTACATTCACTATTTCTCATTATCATTCTCAAAAGAAGGAAATTAGAGGCAAAAACAAAAACAATTGTCTAAATGTACTACGAGACATCCCCACCCACCTGACCAGGTACTGCATGCTCAGTGGAGATCAACAGCAAAACTGAGGCCATGTACACAAGCGTACACATCCCTGATTGCGCTGCACACATCGTACCACACTTAGTAGTTGCATGGCCTTACCTACCGATGCCCCGCGCAGACCACACCACATGTGGTGGGCCACCTGAGCAATAGAGTTGAGCAAAACCAAGGAGTTGTACAGGTATAATATCTCTGATTATAACAAGGGTTTGAGAAATGCAGCTTTCTAATTGACTGTAAACATTGTAACAGCCTTATGTTTAGTTTTTATTAAGATACATGTAGAGCCTAACCATATGATGAACATGGTTTAATGTTGTTTACAAAAACAGTTTTATTATGATAGCAATAAGCCACTCCAAGGTATTATGTTAATGGTCAGTTTATCACTGTCTAGCGACATGTGGCACTCGGCTACGCTTCATTCAACATTAAACCCTACAGGGTGATTAACAGACCATTTAACATAACTGTTGGTCATGCCTTATTGCTAATTGTCTTTATGAGTAGATACTCTCCTCTGCTAGGCACTGCAGCAGCTTAGCAACACAGTGTCCCACCCAGTTACACCATACACTGTCTAGTTACTGGAGAATGGCTGTGAATATGAACTCATGAAGATGAACAGTTAACTTGATCATTACAGTCATCGAAACCTTAGTGTGATTATAACTGACAGAGTCAGTGATAGAGAATAACCCCTGCTGTCCTAGTACACTTATCCCATTGTGAGTTAAATCAATACTAAAAGACATTCTGTTTATATCTACACTATACCTACTTGATTCCTGTTGTACCACAAATAACATAGTTATCACTTTGATAGCATCAATGACAGAAGTGTGGCAAACCCAAACACTAGGCATACAGCCTGAGTATGAAACAACTGTTAAAAAAATTAGGCTGTGTCCATAAGTGGCATAGATCACTTATTGCAACAATAGTAAATGTATCACTATTTGAATAAGTTAGTCATCACAGATGCAATGAGATTGTCTTTCTCAGGTACAACATAGTCAGTAAGTGCCTACAGGAAAATCTATCCTATAGACATCTCCAATACAGGTACATCATTGTTGGCTCAGTAGTGCTATGATATTTAGAAGTTGCTTGGCCTGATCCATGCAATTACATTGTTTCTTACAAAGAATACTTACTGCATCTTTAGTATTGAAACACACTGAAGGTATATGTATGTACATCAGCAGTACACCTTCATCAGTAAGAATGCATCTGACACTGGCAGTACAAATTTCACAGCGTTGAACAGGCAATGCTTTTCCATACGTTTACATCAGCCTCTCTATCTTGAGTAAACAGTTGCAGTAAATGTATTACTATGTAAATCACATACTAAATGTAACACTACTTTTATCTTGAGCATGCTAGTGTCTTGTAGTTAATTTATGTACTTCTCTTAATTAATGTATACTCATTAGTGTTAAAACCTTTCTACAACTGTCATCATGCACCTTCAGCATTTATATTGACTAACGGCACAGTACCAGTTGTGGTGTGGTGTGGGGCATCGGTAGGTAAGGCCATGCAACTACTAAGTGTGGTACGTTGTGTGCAGCTGCAATCAGGGATGTGTATGTTTGGTGTACATGGCCTCAGTTTTGCTGTTGATCTCCACTGAGCATGCAGTACCTGGTCAGGTGGGTGAGGATGTCTTGTAGTACATTTAGACAATTGTTTGTTATTTCTGTCACCTGCTGCTGGATGTCTGTCATTGGTTGTGTTGACTTGGTCCTCCCCCATACTTGCATATGTGTGTGTGTGTGTGTGTGTCTCTGTGTATGTGTGGTGCTGGGGGGGGTGAATTCGGAGTTAGGGTTTTCAACCCTAACAGCGAATTTCCTCACTTTTGTCGCTGTGGAACAACCCTAACTAATGCATTAAACTGAGTTTTTTGGCTCTAATATATATATATATATATATATATTCTTTGCAAAATCTTTGTTAAATGTATCAGTTAGGCTTGTTTCCACAGCAACAAAAGTGTGAAAATTCAACATTAAGTTTGCCACCCCACCACCTCACCCCCATGCCCCATCCTCCACATACCAACAGATGTCGGTGGGGGTACCAACTCACACCCCATTCAATGTGTAAGCAAGCTGACATGCTACAGTATAGGAGCATAGGGTGAGAGTTAGGATTGACCACCCTGTGTCACACCTCGACGTCTGTTGGTGTGTGGAGGATGGGGTATGTAGGTGAGGTGGTGGGGTGGTAACCCTAACGATGAATTTCCACACTTTTGTCACTGTGGAAACAACCCTAACTGATGCATTGACAAAGTTTTTTTTGCAAAGAATTTCCTTTCTTTTTGAAAAAGTGTAACATAAATAGTAAACGGTATGTGTTGCTGGGAGCACGGGGCCTCTCCAGCAAGATATCCATTTATGCATAATGATATCTGTCTGTGGGAGCGCAGGCCCACTTACACATAGCCACAGAACCATACAGCAGCTCTATAGGACAAGGAACCCTTATAACACAAAATTGCCAATATCTCAGGAACTGTAGCAGTTAGGAAAAAAATTAAAGTGTTGTTGTAATCATGACAGTCAGACCGTTGCAAGACACACAGTCGACCAAATCCATATCATGCATTGTTTCTGAGATATGGGCACCGAAAAGTACTGTGAGTGCTAACTATAAGGGCATAATAGTGGCCTACAGATATGAAAATGAGCAAACTGGAATACTAATTCCAATTATCTCAGTAACCGTACAAGGTAGAAACAAAATTCAATTTATGGTATTCATTTCCATTTTTTTCCCTCAGGTAGCGAGCAAGCTACCCAGCTGTTGACTGCCTCCCCCCCAACTCTGGGTCACAAGTAACTCCATTCAATCACACATAAAAAAAATCCTGCCTTTTTTTAGTTAAATATACCTAATGTAAAAGTGGCTCTGTATCCTTCCCCTTCATATACCTCAGTAAATATTTTGGCTGCTGTCCATTCTCACTTCCAGCTGTTGGCTAACTTGGTTGGCACAAAATCCAGAAATGCTGCACCATAACTAAAGCTCCAGAGGGCACCAAGTGCAAACTGATGGGGGCCGGTGGGAGAAAGCACAAACTTTTATTTTTCTTAGTTAAGTATGCTCTCTCACAACACCCAAACCAAAAACGTCATATTCATACTTTACTGTTAAACACTCACACTGCGCCTGACAGTGGGCAGCAACCCCTCTACTAACATCAAGTTCTTTTGGGAAGGGATCATGCTCATAAAACATACAGTGGCTAACAAAAAGAAAAGAAAAGAAACACTCACTGCAACAACTGGATAGGGAGGTAGAAGGAAACTGTCACAACCAGATAGCTCATTTATTTCTAACTTCCAGTTCGTTTTGAGATTGTGATTGCAATAAAACAAAAAAACAAATAAACAAACAAAAAAAGATGACTGCAACTTCAGGGTAGCTATTCAGGAGGGTGTAGTGTGGAAGGAAGAACCAAAACCCCCAAATACTGCATTTTTTCATTTTATTCAAGTTAACAACTGCGGGGAGCATAAGCAATGTAAGAAACAACAAAATTGAAAAAAACTAACAAGCCTGAATAGTAGCAGCACCCTCTACTGGCATTGCTAAAGGAACTACTTTACAGCAAAACTGACTTTTCATTCATTTTTACTTCTTTTTCATTTGTTTATTCATCATTTTTTAAATATGTTGTATAACTTTTACCTATAGCCCATTTTCTAAGCACATGCTACAGCACAGGAGAATGGGGTGAGAGTTAGAAGTGACAACCCTGTGGCCTATGGCATTGGGCCTCATTACACCCCTGGCTGGTCCAGTATTGCACAATACTGCCCACCCTGTCAGGTATTATTACTTACAGGGAAAGGCAGCATAGCATGTGAAATGTTTGGTGAGCATTTCAGTAATAATAGTAATAATATCCTTTCTTTACATAGTGCAATTCAAATTATCAAAGCGCTTTACATTTAAAACAATAAGACAAACAAATAAAACAATAAAATCACTGTACAGCCCAGCAAATACACTAATAACAGTAAATAATGGCATCATATAAAATCACCAAAAGCAAGATGGAATAGATGAGTCTCTAAGGCCTACTTAAAGCTCTCCATGGTCTGGTACTGTCAAATTTTTTCAATTTTGTTGTTTTTTAGCTTGTTTATGCCCCCGCAGTTGCAAACACTAGTAAAAAAAAATGATACAAAATCCAGTATTTTAGCGGTTTTGGTTCTTCCTTCTACATTACGTCCTCCTGAGTAGCTACCCATAAGTTGCTGTCATTTATTTTTTATAGGCCTGTTTTATACAGTTAAGGAAATGCAGCACAGCGTGTGAAATGTTTTGACAGTATTTCAGGAGGCTTTTGTTTTATTCAAGTTAAGTCTGATTTTTATGCATGGTTGTTAGTTTGGCAAGTTATATGGCGGGAGCAGTAAAAGTGGTTTGTATTGATTTTTGGGGGGTTACCGTGTTTCTGCAGGGGCTGTACTTGAAGAGGTTGTTAGGACTGTAATGTAGGTCTGTAATAACATGTATACATTTTGGCCACACTTGTAATATTAATAGAGTGTTAATAGTTGGTTAATTTTAATGTAATAGAGTGTTGTAATTACATAATGTTAATCACCATCATATTTGGGGAGATATATTATAGCATTTTCAATGGGGACAAGGGCCCAGCTATGTATATCTATCTATACGAGGGGCTGCAACCTCACAAATGGAAATAAATGGCATATTAGAACACAAGCCATTGTATTTTCTATGTATACAATGTCTGTATTCTGTGTGACACTTGAGGCCATATTCATTGTGGGATTGGCAGAATGTGTCGTAAGTCAAGTTGACTGTGATACAGGTAAGTGAAAAATAAACAGTGTTATTTACCCATTGAGTGAGTAACATCATTTGTCTTTCACTTGGGTCAGAGTCTTGGGAAATTAAAGCATTAATTTAAGTAGTGGAATCCCTACATACATTGTATGACCATATTTATATAGCAGGTGTTTGCAGAAACAGAGTGTGATAAATCTGTTTATCTGAGTCACTGTGTACATATATTTGTTTATGTATACAGTTACTACATCACACTTGGTTTATCTACAGTTACTATGTCATCATTTTACCCCTCATCTGGCCAGCAGGCACTACTTCCATACTACCAATATAGCTGCATCATTTACCAACTCCCCACAGAAGCTGCCATACTCAAACACATCCATTCCTTCCTTCACCATATTTCCAAATAGCATCCAAACAACTGAATAAGTAAACATAAACCTTTTTCTGTTTTAAACCAAAACTTCTGACTCACACTAAAGCCATCACTTGCACACAACTCTTTATACCCATCTCCATACCTCCTTACATTGTAGCGGTTCTCCAGCTCCAGTGTTACATGTAAGGACTGAAGTCCAGACATCTGCTTCACCATTAAAAGAAATTTACTTGTTTTATTTTTTTTTGTAGTTTAAAATCATCTCACTGCATCAACCAATTTCTGCAGCCACTCACTCCTTGTTGTGCAGTTCTGATGATCCACTCTCATGCCACAACAAAATCGTGCTGCAGAATGACACCATCATTTTTTTAAACAAACAATTGTTTTTAAATAATTTAAAAAATCTATAAAACAAAGCTCCATGATGTTTGCACTCATCCACTTGATACCACCCGCTAAAGCCCACCATCATATTGCCTCTTCCAAGCTCAAAGAAAAATGGACCAATCAGTGATGACATCCACCTAGCGATGCCGTGTCATGATGCCAGCATCCTTAATAACCACAGTCACAACTAACACTTGAGGCACCATACCACTTTTCCAGAAAGTAAACCAACAGACTGCTATAATTTAAAACCAAAAAAATAGATCAGCACAACCCACAAGGTCCCTGCCTGTTGCCAAAATGAAATGCACATCAGGGACCTTGTGGAATAAATGATTTTTTTTTACTCATGCTGTTTGACATTGGGCTCATCTCTCATGGTTTAGGCCACTCATAAGGTTACCCGACGTTAAACAGCACTCACGAAAATAAATAATTTATTCCACAGGTCCCTGCTGTGCATCCAATAGATAGCTAGCTAGCTAGATAGATAGATAGATAGATAGATAGATAGACAGACAGATAGATATAAACATAGATAATATAGATATGGATATATGGAGAGGAGAGAGAGAGAGAGAGAGAGAGAGAGAGAGAGAGAGAGAAACCATTCTTAGGAAATTATAGTTCTGTATCCATTAAATTTTGTGACATTTTACCGCATTTTATTTTCAATTATTTTCATTGAATCTTAAAACTTCTCATCCAATTCTTATATTTTATTTAACAGAAACTGATTTATGATGATATTATAAATCAAGAAAAAACATTTTAATGGATACTGAGAGGGTGCTGACTTCTGCTCTTTTTTCCCTTCTGCTAGATTAATGCAATGGCACAGTTCAGAAATCAATATGACATTGAGAATGATACACATTTTCAAGGCTACATTTCAAGAATTTCAGAGATGAAAGCTAACACTGAAAAAATATATCAAGCCCTGGATTCAACTGTGCCACATTTTGAAAAGGTTAATTTTAACTCCAGCACCAGTGCTACAAACAGCAGGTTTTTCATTGTTAATAATTCCAGCAACTACACAGTTGGAGAAATACTTTCGGTCTATGTAGACATGTATGATCAACTGGGACATATGAAAACATCTGGCGGGGATTTTCTACGAGCCAGAATTTTCTCTCAAAAATTGAAGTGTGGTGCTACTGGGAAAATCCATGATTTAGCAAATGGAACATATATTATTAACTTTTCACTTTACTGGGAAGGAGAAGCATGGATTTCCATAAAACTGATGTACCCAGCACAAACTGTGTCTATTTTACACAGAGCACGAGAACAATATCCTCACAAAGTTTCAGTGAAGGGCATTTTTGTATCTGGCAATTACAGTGAAGAAGTTGACTGCCACTTTGACCTGAATTCTATTGAACCAATGTGTGATTTTAAAGACAAAAATGCAGAACAAACATGGATGTGCAAACGACCAAAAACATTAGGGTGTGAGAACTTTAAGTACATGAAAACATACAACGGCGATAATTTGGTATTTAGTGTTGAAGAAAGAAAACTTTTTAACAGGTAAGTTTATTAAAGTTATTTAACTATTAAAGCTTTAAAAACTAGGAAAAGGGTGTGGCTGTCCTTTGCAGGAAAGTCACCATTCATAATTTTACACAGTATAGGAAATTGAGCCCTTCCCTGGCTACTGTCTCCCGCTCATCATTTCCACCAATATTTCCAAACAGTTATTATGGGGAAAAAAGTTATGGGTCTCTGGTATGGTGCCAGGAGTAAATGTTATCTTTTCAGTGAGGCCCCCCATCAGTTTTCTAGTATCCTTCCCAGATCTAAAATCATGCTAGAAGCAGGACCCCATTGGAAATGAGATGTTGCATCTCAGCTGGGCTATTCTGGGTAAATGAGTTATTTCACAACCCCTTCCTGCCACAAGACAGTGGGGGAAGTTGGTTGCTAGAATTACAGGTTCTGAGCCTACTGAATAGTAATGACTCTGACTATAGAGTCCAGTGGGAAGAGCTTAGAATGCCAGGTTTAAAAGTGTGCCAGTGTGCTTTTTAGGTGCCTTATATCTGGTCACCTACCAAACTGCCTGATGTAGCACGAGCCTCATATAGTGCAGGTAGCTATAGAACCAGCCCTATAAAATCAACTCATCTGTATGCACATCACCAAGTAGCCTCTAGGGATGCAATGACAGCAGTGGATAATCCAGGTCCTGGGGTCTCAGGGCATTTAGTCTAGATCACTTTTAAATCCTGAGACTATTTAAGGGAGTCACTAGGAGGGAGGGAACCATGAGAGGTGTCCTCCAAGAGGAGTCCCTAACAGTCTTGTAGCACAGGGAGGGTGTTGTTAATGATGAGGGTATTCAACTATTGTTGGGAATTTGCAGCCTGTGCCAGAGAGAGATGTTGCCAGCCAAGCTGTTAATGAAAAGAGACTTGATGAGACAGAATAAACTATGGCTTAAGTTACGAGATATGCCTACATTGAGCACATGAGATCCCAAGATGAGATGAGTACCTGAACCATAGCCTCTTGCAGAGGGGGTTGGGGAAATTGCCAACTAATGACAGACAGCAGGCCAGAGTACATGCTCACATACTATGCCCAGCTCACCTATGAAGGATTGAAGGCAAGCCAATGTGATACACCTATGCTGGTCTGAAATGCCTCATGTACAGGGTATGAATTGGGACTGGTTGGTGAGAAGTGAGGGGAGGCTACAGCTGGAGTTGGGTAACAATCTCAGCATAAACAAGTTAATATGCATTCCCTAGTGTGATCCATCATTTATATACTGCAGAACATGGGTAATGAGCTCAGCATCACTAAGTTAGCATGCACTACCTAGTGTGAGCCATACTACCCCAGAGGCAGAAGGAAAAAAATGTTAGGGCTTAGGTCTCTGGAGTCTTCCTTGGGGGTTGCCAACCCTGATGCCATCCCATGCCATGACCAAAAAAAGTCACAGATGATCTTTCTCCATGCAGGGCCTCCAGGGGAGAGATGAGCATTAGGGTTGACAACCTCCAAGGAAGACCCTACCACTGACTCGCCAAGACTCTGGAGACCCCAAAGCCTATTTTGTTTTCCTTTTGCTGCTTGGGGGATAGGGGTATTAGGGCGGGAACCCCTAACACCAAATTTTCCTATTTTTGTGGCATTAAGTTACCCTAACTGGTGCATTAATGCAAATTGTTTCAAATAATTTCCTCACTGTTTGAGATACTATAATTATGTCCTGATTTCCCTGTGGGATTGCCGAGCCCTCTGGATCGTGCTCTCCTATCCTCCGTAGAATGAGTATATGAATGTTATTGTAGAAGGGCAGGACCTGGAGGGCCCTGTGCTTGCATTTCAGTGAAAACAGCAGCCAAATTATCTGCAGAGCCTTGTTTTTACCCCACCTCATAAACATGCTGAAAATGTTCAAATCCCTGCCAAAACATTATTCCCCCCCCCCCCCATCACAATGTCATTATGTGCCATAGGCGCAAAAACACACTTTTGGCCAGGATTTGAAAAATGACAGCTATCACATTCAGGAAGTGGTATAAAGAAAATTACCATATTGAAAATTTCAGGACAAAATATTTAAAGTACCAAAGTTACAAGTGAGCATAGTAAACTTCCAATGAATATGCATGACTTTGCCATTTTTACGTATTTTGACTGTAAATTTTAACATAGCCTTCTTATAAACCACCTCATGAAGAAGGGCCGTGATAATTTTCAAATCCTGCCTGAATGGTGATTTAGCCAAGAATCTGCACAATTGCCCTTTGGGCTGGATTTGTGTAATTCCACTACCATTGTTCATTGGGTGGGGTCACAAAAAGGCCATGCTGAAAATTTAGCATCAACATATGAAAAAATACCAAAGTTATGCATCAAAGTTGAAAACTCCATTAAAATACATTGACTCTCACTTACCTTAGTTTCTGATATTGCAGTCGGCGGTTCCAGCACCATGACATATCTTCTGTCAGACAGTAGATCTTTACCCTGTGACCTGTTCAGGAGACTGAGAGTGTGTGGGAGTGTACTGGGGGTGTGGGGTGATGGGTGCTGAGTGGGAGGCAGGGGTGGAGGGTCAGATCGGTGAGGGACCATTTTCTGTTCAAGATTAAAAAAGAAAAAAGTGTTGAGGTACCATTTTCTATCTTTCAGCACTGGAAACATGATCAGAAGGTTGCGGGTTCTACTAGACACCAGGGAAAGATAAGATATTTTTGTGGATGGTGATCAGAGGGTAGAGGTGCCACTAGACACCAGAGAAAGATAACATATTTATGGGGACAGTGATCATAGGGTGGGAGTGCCACTAGACACCAGGGAAAGATGAATTAAATTCAGGGATTGTGATCAGGGAGTGGGGATGCCACTAGACACCAGGAGAAGCTAAATTTATTACAGGGATGGTGATTGGAGAACACCACTAGACACCAGGAAAATGGCAGCTCACTGCTGTCCCTGCAGCCCACAGCATGAGCTCCAGCTGAGGCTGAAGAAGTCAAAAATGTCCTGCTGTTTTCATACAGAGAATGCGGGTGAATGGCTCTAAACAAAATGGGCATCCTGGATTTTGGTTGACAGAAAATATATTTCTTGCATGTTTAAACACAAACCAACACTAAACAGGTCCCTTTTTTTTAATCTGGTGGAGTGGTAGCCCATGACATGGGCATCAGCGATTGAGCACTTTTTAAAATGGTGACTCAGTTGTGGCCCATGTCGACAGGGCTACCATTGAGGAAGGGTGACCTGATGGGGAGGTTCCCGCATATAGTGACAGGATGTAGATATATGTATACATGTGCACAGGAGGGGTACTGAGCACAATGGAAGGGAAGGAGGGTTTGTCTGGTGTGGTTGGCGTGGGGCTGCCAAATTGGCCCTGTAGCATGGTGGGTGGCAGCCCAGAGCTGTGAGGGTTCTGGGTTCAGGTCTGGGCACACCTATGTTTTTGTGCACCTAGCTCAAATTTTCTTTAAGAATTTGCACCCCCCCAGACATACACCCCCCCTGGAGTTGAGAATCCTTCAGTAGGGGGTTGCAGGGGGTGAAGCCCCCCATGGGATGTCTTGGCACAGCCCCCCACATAACAACTTAGAATGTAAGTCCCCATCGCCCTTTTGTTATGCATCGGGGTGTACATCGCCAAAATTGATTTTCATCGATGTACGCTCACATTAACGGCGATTGCCTTTGCACAATCTCCAGTATCACATGAAACCGGTATAGTGCACTCACTCTTGCCATGGAACTGTTCAGGCAATGCAGTCTTAACATATAGCAAGTGTTTTTAAGCAGTGTTTACTCTCTCATAATCATCAAAGTCGGACAGTGCACATACAGGAGAGGCAGTGCAATGCACCACCTCTTACGTTTCTCCCAACCTCTCAGGCTTCTTCAGAGATCTATAGAATAGATAAATAATCTCAGGATTGATTGGGTCATTTGGTCTGATCATTGCACAGTGGAGTTCTTGTTTGGGGGCCACCCTGAGAGCCCTTCCCCTGATGGTCAGTTACTGCCCTTTGAAGGGGTTGACCCCTGAGGGTCTTTTGGCAGTGGCTGATCTATCTAGTGTGGACAGTGCATGCACTTGGGGGGGGTGTGCACAACAGTTGATGCCTATAATACAGCAATGTCTGGTGCACTCAACTCACTTGCACCAGTCCGTGTATGACCCAGGTCTCCTGACTTGAGGTCCCCTTGGTATGATGGGGAGCTCAAGGTGATGAAGATTTTGGGTCAGAGATTAGAGTGCTGCTGGTGGAAGTCTGGTCTGGAGATGGGCAAACTGGCCCTATGTGCGCACTACGGTGAGTACCATGGGGCAATCAACCGTAAGAGGGCAGAATTCCTGTCCAGAGAGCTTGCTGCTGGGAGGAACCAACCAACTGTGCTCTTTTGGTCTGTGGACAGGCTTCTCTATCCTTCCTGTCTACAGCCAAAAGTAGCCTTTTCAAAAGCATTGTGTGAGGAGTTTGCTGGGTTCTTCTCAGACAGAGTGTCCACCATCAGGCAGGGGGTTCCAGTGAGCCATAGTTTGGCCGACAGTGGTCGCCATGGGTGACCAGAGAGCACTCTTCCTGGTTGGGGTGAGTTTAGACTGGTGGAGGTAGCTGTGGTCATTGAGATTGCTTCCAAGCTTTGGCACACCTTTTGTGAACTGGACCTGGTGCTGACTTGTTTCTTACTGGGATGTGCCAACTCTGTCGGCCCGGTGTTTGCCTTGATTGTCTGGTGCTCCCTGTCAGAGGAGGTCTTTCCCGACAGCTTGAAGGAGGCATTGGTGAGACCTCTTCTGAAAAAACATTGTTGGACCCTGATGTCAAGGCAAATTACTTTTCCACCTCCAATCTTCCATTTTTGGGTAAGATTGTGGAGAAGGTAGTGGTGCCTCAGCTTGAGAAGCATCTCATGGCCCATGATCTATATGAGCTGCTCCAGTCTGGGTTTCAAGTGAGGCATAGCACAGAAATTGCGTTAGTTCGGGTGCCCAATGACCTCCTTAGGGCTAGAGTTTGAGGGGAGAGGACCATTCTTGTTCTCCTCGATCTCTATGCAGCATTTGACATAGTGGACCACCGAGTGTTACTTGACCGTCTAAGGGAATTCTGCAGATTCACTAGCACTGTCATCTGCTGGTTTGAGTCTCTTCTATCTAACAGGAGGCAGAGGGTAGTAATGGGGAATTTCTCCTACTCTCATAGCCTCCTGTCATGTGTAGTCTCCCAGGGTTCGGTCTTGTCGCCAATGTTGTTCGCCATGTACATGCTGCCCCTGGGAGAGCTCATTAGGAAGTACAGTCTGGGTTTTCATTGTTATGCTAATGATACCCAGATGTATCTTTCCTTTGCCCCTGGAACATCTTGCGCTGTGGATGTGCTCAACAGCTGCCTCACTGAGATCAATGACTGGATGGCCTCCAGCTGGTTGCAACTGAACCCCGATAAGACAGAGGTACCGGTGGTGGAGTCGAAAAGACAGCGTGATAGGTTGGCCTCTGGTGCAGAGACAGGGCTTTTTCTTGGCTCTGTACCATTGAAGGCCTCCTCTAGGGTGCACAATCTGGGTGTTATTCTTGACAGTGGATTGACGCTTGAGTTTCAGGTGTCATCTCTTGTCTGTACCATTTTTATCATCTGAGGAATATCGCCAGGATAAAGCCCCTAGTTTGACTGCTGGACCTCCCCACCTTGGTGCATGCCTTTGTGACATCCAGGTTTGACTACTGTAATGAACTCTATCTCGGGGTCTCTGGGGGTACCCTGCACCAACTGCAGCTGGTGGAGAACCTGGCAGCTAGGCTGTTGACAGGACAGCCTAAGTATTGTCACATCACTCCGGTGCTGTGTAAACTGCACTGGCTGCCGGTTAGGTGGAGGGTCCTCTTCAAGGTGAGCTTGCTCTCCTTTAAGGCCCTACATGGCTTGAGCCCTTATACCTGAAGAACCTTTTTACACCTACTATCTCAACCTGCTCCCTCTGCTTCTCCTCTAGGGGTCTTCTCACAGTTCCCCGGATGAGGTTAAACACATCAGGCAACAGAGCATTTAGTGTTGCTGCATCTGTCCTGTGGAACTCACTTTCTCCAGCTGTTAGAGAGGCCCCTTCTGTTGAGGTTTTCAAAGCCCGCCCCAAGGCCTTCTTGTATAATCAGGCCTTCCCGGACTGTGTTCTATAGCCCTATCCTGATTCCTGAATTTTAGGTTTTAACTGGTCATTTGCTAATTTTGAGTTTAGCAGCTGTTGCTGAAGGTAGTATTTATACATTTTATATTAATTGCTATAATATTGTATGTTTATGTTTACTAGTCTGTTGTCTATGTATTTCTAAAGATGTTGAGTCTTGTATGAAATTTTAATATTTTCAGCACCCAGAGCCTCCAGGATGGGCATCTTTTTAAATACAATTTGTCTTGCCTTGCCTTGCCATCTGCTTAAAAACACTTTCTATGTGTTCAGACTGCTTTGTTTGAGGAGTTCTGTGGCAAGGGTGAGTGCACTCTACCAGATTCAAAATATATGTCATTTCTGGAATAGCACCACCATGCCAGTGCTCATACCATTTTAGTAAACAGGCCCCATTTAGCTAGGTTCAGGTGTTTGTTTTTTTAACAATACATAATTTCATTGTGCTTCTGGTGTTTGTAAGTTTAAAATAGTAAAATCAAAACAGCAGCCATCTTGAGTGCCCCCCCATGGCAAGTAAATCATACAAATAACCAGTTGCCATGTGTTTTTTTACCTTTCACAATCCATATTAGATGAATCTAATAGATTTCTTTGACTGGGTGACTAAAGTAGTAGACCAGGGAGGAGCTGTGGAGGTGGTCTACCTAGACTTTAACAAGGCATTTGACATAGTCACACACAAAAGATTAATAAACAAGTTTGCCAGCCTGGGAGTGGGGTCCCAGGGTGGTAACCTGGGTAAACAATTGGCTGGACAGCAGGATGCAGAGGGTAATAGTAAACTGGGTCCACTCCAACAAAAAGTGGGTTACTAGTGGGGTACCACAGGGTTCAATACTGGGACTGGTCCTCTTTAATGTCTTTATAAGTGACATTGTGGAGAGATTGGAAGGATAATTATGCCTCTTTGCAGACAACACAAATATCTGAAACAGGGTTGGTACACAAGGAGGGGTTTGGAAAGGATGAGAAGGGATTTGACTCACATTTCCCAGCACTCCCTGGACTCTAGTGACATACCATTAGGATGGAGGGTTGCCACTGTGGTACCCCTCCTAAAAAAAGGACCCAAAACAAAACCTGAAAACTTCAGACCTATTAGTTTGATATCTTTAATGGGAAAACTATTAGGAGGTATAATTAAGGATTATATACCGCAACAACTACTAATACTGGGGGACACTGACCCCTACCAACATGGATTCACTAAAAACAGGCCCTGTTTGACAAATCTATTGGGTTTTTATAAAAAATTCAACAGAGAAATAGGCAGGAGAAACCCCATTGACATCATATTCTTGGACTTTGCCAAAGCTTTTGATAAATTGCCCCACTCAGAATTGGTTAAATCTCTAGGGGACCTAAAACAGTGTACTAATATCATGCATTGGATTGCCAACTGGCTGGAGGGGCACCAACAAAGATTGGTGGTCAATGGTGTATACTCTGAATGGGTCAAGGTCATGAGTGGGGGTGCCACAGGGGTCAGTCCTGGGTCCCATCCTTTTTAATATATACATTTCTTCAATAAAAATAGATTTACCTAACATCTGGTTGTCCAAATTTGTGGATGACTGTTGTCTGGGAACAGTAGTGAATGCATTAGATAAAGCCACTACTTTACAGGAAGCATTGGATCTCATTTTTTCTTGGACCAAACACAGCAAATTGGAATTAAACATTAGTAAATGCAAAGTAATGCATTTAGGTACCAACAATAAACAGTATAAGTATTTCTTGAATAAAGAACCTCTAACTGTAACACAATGTGAAAAGGACTTGGTGTGACCACAAGCCCTGTTCTTAAATTCAGTGTTCACTGTAGGGACCAAATGAAAAAGGCCAATCAAATACTGAACTGCATCTTTAGGCATATATCCAGCAGAGTTAGGGAGGTGATGCTCCCCCTGTATGTAGCATTGGTCAGACCCCACCTGGGGTACTGCATTCAAATATGCTCCCCACATAGGAAAGAAGACATAAAAGAGGTTGAAGCAGTTCAGCGAAGACTTACTAGGTCTATTGTGGGTCTAAAGGAGACACCTTATGAAGAAAGATTGAGAACACTTCACCTTTAGTGACTACAATACGGAAGGCATAGGGGGACTTGTGTATGCTTTACAGAACAATGGAGGACAACAACCTTACAGCTGAAATTGGCCTTATGCCCAATCGTGACAGAGTTAGTAGTAGGAGACACTCCAAGTAACTCTGCTTAGAGAAATGGAATTCATTACTCAGAAAGAACTGGTACAGCCAAAGGGTAGTTACAGTTTGGAATGCTCTTCCTTTGGAAGTAATAGAAAGTAAAGATATGAATACTTTCAAAATAGGCTGGACAAGGAAATAAGTAACAAGGCTAAATTTGGGGTTAGTTAAAATTACCACAATTAGGATTAATTAAAATTATTCAAGGCAAGCACTAAGGACGCAAGACTATTACAAGCTTGATCGATCTATGAACTCTATGAAATTTGGCAAGGATGAAGGAATGGTCAAAAGTATGGCAGCTTAGATTCAATGCAAAGAAATGCAACGTAATGCACCTGATACAAAAGACCAAGAGAAAAGTACACAGTGGGGGGTGGAGGTATTAACGAGAACCAAAATGGAAAGGGACCTGGGGGTAGTCATATCAGATGACCTAAAGGTAGAAAAGCAATGTGAGAAGGCAGTGAGGAGTGCTGGTGGGATACTGGGATGCACAGGGACAGGCATCACAAGCAGAAAGCAAGAAGTTGTTATCCCTCAGTACAGTGGAACCTCATCTGGAGTACTGTGTGCAGTTCTGGGCACTCCATCTCCGCAAAGACATAGACAGGATGGAGGCAGGCCAGAGAAGGGCAACTAAAATGGTACAAGGTCTGCACCAGAAGCCATACGAAGAGAGATTAAAAGAGTTTAATATGTATACCCTTAGGGAAAGGGGAGAGAGAGAGAGAGAGCATACACATGTTAGAAACTTTCAAGTACCTCAAGGAACTTAACAAAGTTCAAGAGGGTAGCATCTTTCAGAAAAAGATGTGCAAGAACAATGGGGGCACAATTTGAAGATAGAGGGGGGATGACTCAGGAGCAATGTGAGGAAGTATTTTTCATGGAGAGGGTGGTGGATACATGGAATAGCCTTTCTGAGGAGGTTGTGGGCTCACAAATAGTGGGGGAATTTAAGAATACATGGGACAGACAAAAGGCAATTCTAGTGGGAGGTAGAAGGAAGTAGGCTATTGGTAAAACTAGGATGTGCAGCTTATTCAGTAGGTATGGAAATGGTCAGACTGGGTGGGACACGTGGTCTTTATCTGCTGCCAAAGTCTATATTTCTATGTATTTCTCTGCACACAAACAATAAATCAGTCTGTTAACAGTTGAGAATTTTTTTTTATAAATTTCTTTTATTAATTGAACTTGAATGCTATCCCAATAATAATTATAATTCAAATTCTGCATAGTATTTTTCACCAAACTATCCAAAGGCACACACTTGGCACAGGCCCAATCATCTCAGAAAATTTCATAAAGAAATTCCATACTGTTTAGGCTGCGGGTGGGAGCAAAAATACTCAATGTTAAATATAGGGGAAAATGTTTGTTTTGTTTTTTTTTCATTTTTTTGACCCTGTGTATCTCGAAAACTGTACAAGATGCTGTTACAAAATTGTTCACATCTTGAGACTCTGACAGCCTGACCATGAATGCTAAATGTTGTGCCAATTCATGCAACTATGTCAAAGTTATCATAGTGCAGACAAATTGGATTTAACAATGAACTGCTGATGCAACCCTAAGTATAAGGGCGCTACCATGCACCTGTAATGCTGCTGTAGATAGGTAATGCTCTTAGCAGCACTAAGTTAAAATGCATTCCTTAATGTGATCCCTACTTTATATACAGCTGTAGATGGATAATGATCTCAGCATCATTAAGTAGTCAAGCATTCCTTAGTGTGATTCGGTAGCCTGACAAGATATTGACTCCCAAATCGTGAAGAGTGAAGACTGCTCAAAATCACAGCGTGTACCTTATTGGTGACTAGCATTTCCCCCCTTCCCAAGGTCCAACCCCCCTTCCTCAGAGTTGTATATTAAGTAAGGATGTTGTGGAGTGCAAAGTAACCCACAGCAAGGGCATAGGGAGCAAAGCCCCCTGCAAACAGAAAGTTCACCATTTGTGGTTGTGCAGTGATTTCATGCTGTTTTCACTCCTCACTGTTTGAGAGTCACTATCTTGACATGGACAAGTGTGAGCCACACTTTGCATACAGTTGTAGCTATGTAATGATCTCAGCATCACTAAAGAAACAGGCACACTCTAGTGTGAGCAATACTTTATATACAGTGGTAGAAGGGTAAAATCTTAGCATCATTAATTTAACATGCAGATGAAAGGAAAAAGCCAGCTCCTGACTGGTGCAGCTTTTTCATTTCAGGTAAAGACCACTGCAGGAAAATCAGTGTCAGAAACAGCCTGACTGAGAATTGGTGCGATACTGTTGAGTCCCATGCAGAGCACTCTGCATTGGATAGACAGTGTCACACCCCTCAAAGCCTACTATCCCAAGGAGTGTGATGAGCATGCGCAAACTCAAAAAATTACAAGCTTTACTAGTTAGGATACATGGTTGTAATATTTTGCCCTCTGTTCCTGCATTGTAGACATGAATCACAGTGCTGAATTGTTGGGGAAATGTACAATATTTACATATTTATGTATCCCCACAAAATACAGTGACAGTTTATTGAGTTTAGCTGTTGCACTTATTTCCTTTGCTAAGACTAACTTACAGTTGCAGCTTACGTTCCAGAGGTCCATCAGGTGGGTGAAAGACAATGCTGTATGATACCAACAAAGCAACATGGACAGCATTCAGCACACTTTTAAACTCATTCCCTCTTGGTGGCCATTTTGGGTTGGGTTCAGTAATGGATGGTTCCAAAGCCATATGGCTGCTACAGGACTGAAATATCATGTCGGTGCTGGGTGGCAGAGAGACAATCCAAGAAAGCAAGCAGCTCCCAACCATGATCCAAATGGGTTTGTTCGTGCTGAGTGTGAGCACAGTCCCCATGGTAGCTACAGTATTTCTACAGTGTGACCCCGACACTTTGACACGGTACCAACTTCGATGCAAGCCGTGTTCTAATTCTTTAGTGCGGTCCCAACTAAACCACTGTGCACTAGCAGGTATTACTAAGGAATTAATCCCCACTAGTTTTCAATCAATCAATCAATTGATCAATCAATCAAAACTTTATTTCTTTAAAAGGCGCATTTCTTAAACCAAGGAATCTGTACATAAATAATCAATCTTCATTAAAGCATTAAAACTGTAAATATAAACAATAGGCATCATAATCTAATCAAAGGTTCCAGGGTCATTTTCTCTAATCATCATTCATGAATGCTAGACTGAAAAGGAATGTTTTTAGTTATTTTTGAAAACTTTGGACAGTCAGGCAGTCCCTTATCCAATGAGGTAAAGAATTCCACAGGGTTGGGGCCACATAAACAAAAGAATGGGCCCCAGATGTTTGCAATCAAACCCTGGTAATCTCTAGCAACCCCTCATCAGTGGATTAAAGTGGCTGGGAGGGACAGTAGGAAGAAAGGAGATCTTGCAGGTAACGGGGTCTCTGGTCATGTAGGGCTTTATAGGTCAGCAGACTGACCTTGAAGGTGATATGCCATTACACTGGCAGCCAATGTAGTCCACAGAGCACAGGCATTATATGACTGATCCTAGATGTATCAGTCAATAGCCTAGCAGCCACATTCTGCACTAGTTACAGGCAATACACATAAAACCCTTCGATCCCTAGGTACAGGGCATTGTAGTAGTCAAGGCGGCTGGTCATGAAGGTGTGGACCAATGTAGGAAGATTATCAGAAGGAACCAAGTGTTGTTCACCCGGGCAATATTATTCAGATGGTAAAAAAGGGGTCATGACAACAGCTGACACCTGAGATTTCAAGGTCAGACTGTTAACAAAAATAACACAGAGGTTCTGCACATGGTCTCAGGGGATCTGCTGGACACCCCCGAGCCAAAGGCAAGAGGGTTGTCCTATTAGTTCACCCGCCTTCTGACAATCAGGGTCCACCACCAACACTTCGGTCTTATCAGGGTTCAACCTCAGCCAACTAGAACTCATCCAGTCTTGGATCTCAGATAGGCAGTTGTTAAACAGCAAGACAGCATCTCCCTGCTTGAGCGCAAAGGGCATGTGCAGTGGAGTGTCATCTGCATAGCAGTGAAAACTCAGCCCGTACCACCTAACAATGTCCCCCAGTGGCAGTATATACACCACGAACAACATGGGCACCAAAATGGAGCCCTGCGGTACTCTGCAGAATAGGAGGAGGAATAAATTCTAAAGACCACACTCTGTGTTCTACCCTCAAGATAGGAACAAAACCACCTGAGAACAGTACCAGACAGTCCACAGATGAGCCACAGGTGCTCCAATAGCACACCGTGGTCCACAATGTCAAATGCCGCAGAGAGGTCAGGGAGGACCAAGATGGAATGGGTCTTCCGATCTCTCACCATTAGATTATTAAGCACCCGAACAAGGGCAGTCTCAGGGCTGTGCCTCTTCCTAAACCCTGACTGGAGAGAATCATAGATGCTATGGATAGACAAATGATCATCCAGCTGCTACGCAACCACCTTCTCAATAACCTTACCCACAAAGGACAGGTTAGAGATTGGTCTGTAGTTAGCAAGATTATCTGGATCAAGGAATGGCTTTTTCAGAAGCAGTTAAATAATCACTTCCTTAAGGATATCAGAAAAGATCCCTCTCTCCAAGGATTGCCAGACAATCTCAGCCAGGACCAGGCCGATGTTCTCTACACACCTCGCAAGGAGGAGCGTTGGGCCTGGATCCAAACTACAGCTGGCTGGCCACAAAGTCTGAATGATCCTCACAACATCCATGACATCTGGTCAGCCAAACTTGGACCAGACAGGCCAGGTGGTCACAGCCTCCCATTGACCTCCACCACATCCATTTGAGGAGGCGAGATGGATGCCTGACCTCATGGTAACAACCTTATCTGCAAAGAATTGAGCAAACTCATCACATCTCTCTTGTGACAATACTCCACCAAACTGGAGACAGGTTGGATTGCACAATCTGTCCACTGTCAGAAAGAGCTGAGCTGGTCAATTCTGTGCAGCGGCAATCTCCCTGGAGAGGAACTCTGCCTTCTTACGGGTGATTGTCAATTGATAGACAGCATAATGATCCATCAAGCTAAGCTTGTCAGCCTCCAGATGAGACTTCTGCCAAACCCTCTCAAGCCTTCGACTTGCTCTCCTCAATTCCTTAAAGGCCCTATCAAACCATGGGGACCTTGGATGAAAGGTGAGTGGTTGAACACGAACAGGAGCAATGGAATTCAGAGCACCTGTAATCTCCCTGTTACAGCCAGCACAAGGTCCCCCGGATCCAAACATTCACTCGATAGGCCTGATAGATCCAAGACTGCCATTAGGCCATCTGGGGTCCAACCCCTCAAAGGGTGGTACTGAACCATCTCCATAGGGGCAGGCTCTTTAGAGGGAGCCCCAAAACTGAACCTTATGGTGTGATGGTCAGACCAACTGACTGGTTCCACCAGCAAGTCAGAGATCTCCATCCTTAGGAGGAACATTAAATTCAATGAATGACCACCAACTTGTGTTGTGGTGGAAACAACCTATGTGAAGCCCAGCATAGTCATGACCTGGAGGAGATCCTGACCAAAGTTTGAGAGTTCATCGTCGACTCAGGCATTGAAATCCCCCAGAATTAACCATCTGGAGGATCCCAACACCATATCAACAATGAAATCCTTCCCGGGGGTGACTTCCTGGCCGGCGGACCGTTTTCGTCCCTCCAGCTCATGGGTCCCTCCAGAAACAGCGGCCTTAGAGTGAGGTTCACGGATACAGCACCCTCTTTTCTTTCTGGGCTTCAGGTTTCTTTTCCTTTGGGGGCTGCTTTATTACCGGGTTGGTCATCCACTCAGCTATTTTCCTCCTGGGTTGAAGCGGGGATGGTTTCTTGTGTCAATGTGGTATTGGATGGGCTCCTTTCTATTGTGGGATGATTCTTTTGGCTTGTGCCTCCTCTCTAGCGGGCTTTCTTTTATTGTTTTTTCCCTCTACCTGTCCATCTCCTGGAGTATCGGTGGCTGGGGGGGGGAGGCTCAGGTCTAGGGGTGTTCGCTCGCTGGATGTGGAATCGCGAGCCATGTGATGGGGGGTCGGCTAACCTCTCCCTGGCGGTGGGGCTGATAGTGAGCTTTATGCTGGGGGGTTGGCTGTTTGCTTTTACTGGATCATTTTTGAGATGTTTTATCCATTGTTTCCTGTACCTAATGCTGGGGATTTGGAGGTTCGCAATGGGGGTCGGGAGGCTCGAGCTTTTAGGTCTTAGTCTGTTTCATGGGTTCTTTCTGCTTGAGCCTTTTGTTGTATATAGTTACTTTTGGGTTTTTGTGGGATTTTGGATGTTGGGGGGGTGGGTTTTGGGTTTTTTTTCGATCTTGTGGGATGGGTTGATGGGTTTTATGAGTGTCATCTGCAGGTGGATTTTCAGAGTTGGGGTCGGGATGGGGGGTGGTTTATCATTTATGATTTTGCACTGTGATTTTTGGAGGTTGGGTTTTCATGGGTGGGCTGGAGGGTTGGAATGGTGATTACTGTCCTTTGCATTTTATCTGGCATCTGGTTAAGCGGGACATCCTGTTAGGGGGGTTATACCTTTGTTATTTTTTGTCTGGGGTTGTTTTGAACGGGATTATTTTAGAGTAATAATAATGGGCTGGGGATGTATAGGGGGGCCAAGTTAGTCCTCCAACTTATTTCGGTGTGGTGTTTTTGGGTGATTAAAATGGTTGGGTTTTCCTTGTGGGGACTAAAGCCTGGTCTGTTTGTATACTATAAGGTATTCCCAGTCTTTTCATTTGGGGTGCACCCTTTTTCTCTTTATAATTTTGAATCTGTCTGGACATTTGACATTTGTATACTGTATTTAAAATGGCTATGAACACCTTCAAAATAGCTTCTTGGAATGTACGTGGACTTAGGGATCGGGTCAAACGATTGCAGATGTTTAACCACTGCTCACTATTGAAAATTGATATTCTTTTTTTGCAGGAAACGCATTTAAGCCATGATGACACCAAGCTTTTATCTCGTTCTGGTTTTTCTCAATCTTACCTAGCGGGTAACTCCTGTTTCAGCAAAGGGGTGGCAGTTCTTGTTAAGAAACATGTTTTATTTATGAAAGAGAAGATCAGTGATCAGACCCAGAGGGGAGGTATATTTTGGTCAATGGTACCCTAAATGGTGACAATGTTGTTCCTGGGCTCTTATGGTCCAGTGGGGAAATCCCAATTTTTCATGTCCCTTGCAGATAAATTGTCTACCTTTCTTCCTGCCCAGTTTATATTGGGAGGAGATTGGAATATCCCCTGTTCACCTATTTTAGATAGAGACCCTCAGGATAGACACCCCCCTTCCCCGGCTCATAGAGCGTTTTTGGAACCGAGGTCGCTGCTGGGTCTATGTGACCCCTGGAGGCTTGCTAATCCTTCTCTCAGAGCCTTTTCTTTCTTGTCTCAGTCGCATGGTACCAAATCTAGGTTAGACATGGTTTTGGTCAATGTCTCTTTTCTTCCGAGTCTTTGTTTATCCGGCATTGATCCAATTATCCTGTCGGACCATGCCGTTGTCTGGATCAAGCTTTCCTTAGCCCCAGACTTCTCCCGGGGTTCGGTTTGGTGATTGAATACTCAATTGTTGAAGGACCCTCAAAATGTATCGGATATTAGCTCCCTGATTTCTCTCTTTCTGGCGGATAATCTTAATTCCACTCCAAGGCTGGATATGGTTTGGTCTGCCCTGAAATGCTACCTTAGGGGCGAGCTTATTAAAATGGCCTCCCTCAGGAAGAGAAAGAGGTTTGCAGACTCTTTATCTCTGATGGGTAAAATCAGGGATTTGGAGGTAAAGTATTCTTCTACTTCTTCGCTAACCGATCTTAAAGAGCTTTTAGCAGTTAAGAGTGAATATACAGAACTTTTGAAGGAGAGAACCGAATACTGTTTGCTAAAAACTCAAGCTAAATATTTTGACTATGGGGAGAAATCTGGCAGACTCTTGGCTCTGCATTTACGGGCATTGGAAAGCTCTAGGATCATTCCCTCTTTGCTCTCCTCATGCAGTGCGGTTGTCTCTTCACCCAGAGGAATTGCCCATATTTTCAAGGATTACTATCTGGATCTTTATAGTAAGTCTCCGGTGTCACATTCTATCTCGGAATTAAATGATTATTTGGGGGAGATTGACATTCCTTGCCTATCAGAGGCCCAGCAGGCTCTCTTGCTGGCCCCTATCTCGTCGGAGGAAATTGAAAGAACCATTGCTTCTCTTGCTTCTGACCGAGCACCGGGTCCTGATGGTCTCCCGGCCAGTTTCTATAAGGTCTTTGTCAAGGACTTGGTACCTATTCTCCTTAGGTTATATGAGTACCTAGCTGTATCTCCGGATGTGGATCCCACACTGTTTGAGGCTATAATTGTTTTAATTCCTAAGCCTAATAAGAATCTCACAGATCCAGCAAATTACAGACCAATCTCTTCAAAATTATGACATGAAAATTCTGGCTAAAATATTAGCTGAAAGAATCAGGATGGTTTGGTCTGGTTTGCTCAGCCCTGAGCAGGTGGGATTTGTTCCCGGTAGATCGGCGGCTGATCATTTGAGGACCCTGTCACATATTTCCCAACATGCCCAATCCATTTCATATCTGGTTGCTCTAGTCTCCCTCGATGCTGAGAAGGCCTTTGACCACGTGGACTGGTCCTTTCTTTGGTCAGTTATGGAGAGAATGGGTTTTCCGCCTGCCTTTCTAAATAAGATTTGGATGTTTTATAGTTGTCCTTCTGCTAGAATCTATTGTAATGGGGTATTTTCTTCCCTTTTTTGCTTATTTACTGGTACTAGACAGGGATGCCCTCTCTCCCCTCTGTTATTTAATTTGTATTTGGAACCATTGCTTATAAGGCTTAAGGCTTCTCCCCGGGTTAAGGGGCTCAGGATACACCAAAGGGAACTGGTTCTTTCTGCTTATGCAGATGACATTCTTCTACATTTAACAGATCCGGCTGAATCTTTGAAGGCGGTGATTGAATATTGAGTGTTCGGTATTTTCTCCCGCTATAGATTGAATATCTCCAAATCTGAAATCTTTCCTCTTAATGTGTATACTAATAAACTCCAATTTTCTTCCTTTGGGATGAGATGGACCCCTAGATCTATTAAATATTTGGAATTTACTTTTCTACTGATCCTTTTCTTTTGAAAAAATTAAATTTGGACAGAGTTAAGGACTCAGTCTGTCAGGATTTACAGTGTTGGTCAGCTGTACCCATTTCACTTTGGGGTCGAATAAACATTCTTAAAATGAATGTCCTTCCCCGGATTTTTTATCCGTTGAATCTGGTTAACCTCTGGCTTCCCATCTCTTATTTTCAGCAGCTTCATATGCTTTTCTCCAATTTTATTTGGCAGGGGAAGGGGGTTAGGCGTTCCT
This sequence comes from Neoceratodus forsteri, assembly GCA_016271365.2. Classification (NCBI taxonomy): domain Eukaryota; kingdom Metazoa; phylum Chordata; order Ceratodontiformes; family Ceratodontidae; genus Neoceratodus; species Neoceratodus forsteri. Next base: position 268,023,787 of record JADMNL010000026.1, read on the forward strand.
ATTCCAAATTATCGCTTCCTAGAGAGAAGGGTGGTCTTAGATTACCTAATCTCCTGCTGTACCACTGGGCGGCTCACCTCTCGAAGCTGGGAAGATGGTTCTCTATGGAACCAGACTCATCCTGTCCAATCTGGCTCCAGCTCGAACGCGCCTCTCTCTCGGAGATTAAACCAGACAGGTATGCTCTATTTTATGTACCCCCAAAGGTACTCTCACTCTGGGTGTCGGATAAATACCAATAGCAAATTAATAATAACCCCACCCAAATAACTTAATAAACAACACTTATATAACAGCAGGTGAAAAATAAGCAGATAAACAGTAATTAAACTATAAAACAGTTGAGCGTCATGAGCCTGAGGAGCTCCCACCTCCTCAGAATTATGTATAAACACTAATCCAAATGATATCTCTCACATATAACTGGAGTTCCCAAAATTACATGAGGTTTAATCAATTTCTAGGCACTCTCATTGCCAGATAGTCAGGAGGTCACAGAATTAAATTGAAATTTTAAGAGTCATAGGGCTCTGTCACTGCCCACATAAACAAAGTCCAGCCCAAAAGTAACGAATAGACAATCTTAGAGTAAACTGTGCAGTGCTCCGGTCCGTTTCTCCAGTTGAGGTCCTTCTAAGTGCTTCCAAGTCTTAGACACAACCATTGAAGTATCTTTTGAATGCCACAAAGTCCTCCAAGTACTCAGGAGGTGACCGCCCCCATGACTCCACCAGCGGCCCAACACCTCGATTCCCGTAAGACCCAGCCCATCGACTGACTCTACCAGGATCCTAGGAGTAACAGAATCAGATGGCTAGCCCTCCAGCAGGCCCCAGTCCCAACTTCCATGTGGGCCGCAAGCAAACACAGTCAGGTGCACCCCCACAAACTTAAGGAGGAACAAGCAGCCCCAACAAAACCCACAAACCACAGGTCTCCCAATGCAAGAAAGCTAGCACAAATCCAGAGAAGTTTGAGCTCAAAACCGGCACCAACAACACTTCACAGACCGACGCAGAATAGTTCACAGAAGCACTTCAGCACCTAAGGCAGGGTCAAGGTGATCCGGTGTTGAACCAGGTCCAACAGCGCACAACCAACCGTTCTTCCCAAAACAACAATTCCACTATAGGATTCAGTTATGATACAAACAGAATCTACTCCTCCATCACTCTCTTTGATGCAGCTCCCTCAATCCTTCAAATGGAACCACCACACCAACTCCAACCCCAGAGGTAAAACTCAAGTCCAACTTCAATTCTTTGGGCCAAATCAATGGGAAACACTATAGGAGATGACCGAGTCACAGCAATTTTGTTTAATGTGACTTGGGCTCAACATTCAGAAGTCTCTGCCATTTCCCTGCTGTCTAAACCCGATATGCAACCTGACAAAAACTACCTCACTAAGAGACCCTAACTTACTAATGCTAACCTAACACTCTTGCTTTAAAAATAGTGCAAATGAAGTAAAATAACATAAACAAAATAAAATAAATAAAATAATTAAATAAAATGCTAATAAAACAAATAAACAACATATTATGTATATATAATATACTCTCTGCTCGGATACTGTTGTATAGAGGTCAGCCCAGTGTGGCTGCCTTCTTTATAGCAGGAACATGGTGAGTTTTGACCAATAATTAACTGGTATTTTCACATTTATTTATTGCCATGTTACACTTAACCATCAACTTTTCCTCAATGCCAAAAAGACTGTCTCCATGATCTTTGGCACAAGGCAGAGACTCTCTAGGCTTCCCTCCCTACCCACTTTTCACATCTTTGATGGGACTTTACTTAAGGACACATCCTCCTTCAGGTACTTAGGTGTTTGGCTGGACCAATGCCTAAACGTCTTTGGACATAGACGCCATCCAGAAAAAAACTGTGTCCCAAGCTTGGTGCCCTGTTCAGAAACCATAGTTGCATCTCTCCCATATCTAGGTGTGAACTTGCTCAGAAGAGGATACTGCCCATTTTCGACTGCTGTGATGTAGTGTATGGTGCTGTCCCCAAGTCCTCCCTGGCCAGACTAGACACCCTCTTCAATTCCTTCTGCCACTCTGCCCTGGATGCCCCCTCACATCCACCACTGACATCTTTATTGTGGCCTGTCCATCTCCCTGTCTTAGAAATAGGTAACTTTCCCACTGTGCTAAATTCACCTCCAAGCACTGGTTGTGTGAGCTCCCTTAGTGCTTAACCACCTATTTTATAACAACCCCCATCCTCCCATTCCCTTAGATCAATGAACTCCCATACCCTAGTAGTCCCCTGCAGATCTGCCCTAACTGGCCAATCCGCTTACTCTCACTGCCTCCCAAAAATTTGGAATTCACTCCCCCCTCAAATCCGGCACTCATCCTCTGTCTACGCCATCAGCTCTGCCCTTAAAAATTACTTTGCACCTAGCTGCTTTGTCATGTCACTCCCCAATTCCCTCCTATAAGCCATGGATAAACCCTACCCATCTACCGTCACCTTCATTTTACCCTATGCACCCTCACCCCCCCAAATTTCTAGCTTTCCTCCCCTTCCCCAAATTGCTTCCCCTTACTGGCCTCCCTTGATGTCTCACAGAATGCAAGGGATGCCAATTGTTCTCCATTGACTCCTTTCCCCCCCCAGGGGCTTGTATCCCTCATCTACTCCCTTCCCCCTACATCCCTCCACCTCACCCCTCCTTCTCCTTTCCCCCTTTACTTTCACGTAAGCACTTGTTTACTTGCTAACCTGGCACTTATTGTTGTTCACTTTTTCTACTGTACATATTATGCACAACTCTGTTTTAACATGATTTGTAACACCTGCCTTACAACTGCATGTTAATGTTGATCTTGTAACGTGAATGTAAGTTGAACATGACTCTTCCCCTCCCCCACCTTACCCCTCCCTCTCCTTTTCCCCTCTCACCACCTCTTTTCTTTTCCTTTACATAAGCACTTGTTTACTTATTTACCCGGCACTTATTATTGTTCACTCTTTCTACCTATTAAGCACAACACTGTTGTACCACTGCTTGTAACACCTGCGTTAGAGCTGTATGTTAACGCTGATCTTGTAACTTGAACGTTTAAGGTTTCAGTCACTCCTATTGTACCCCCTTCCCTCAGGTCACACCAGGAGAGGAGCGACTTGTTGCTCAGTGTGCCTTCCTGGTGAAACATTTCAATAAATAAATAAAACAAGCATTTTCTAGCATGATCCATACTTTGCATACCGCTGTAGATAGGTGATCATCTTAGCATCACAAAATTAACATACATTCCCTAGTGTGAGCCATACTTTGTATACCGCTGCAGATAGGTGATCATCTTAGCATCACAAAATTAACATACATTCCCTAATGTGAGCCATACTTTATATACTATAATAGATGGATAACGATCTTGGCATCACTAAGTTTATATGCATTTCCTAGTGTGAGCCATACTTTCTGTACAGCTGCAGAAAGGTAATGATCTCAGTATCACTAAGTCAACATACATTCTGTAGTGTTATCCTTACTTTATTTACTGCTCCAGATGGGTAATTGTCCTAACATCACTAAATTAACATACATTTTCTAGTGTGATCTGTATTTTATATGTTGCTGTAGATGAGAAATTATCTCAGCATCACTAAGTCAACACACATTCCATAGTGTGATCCAGACTTCATATGCTGCTGTAGATGGATAACAATCTTGACATCACTAAATTAACATGCATTTCTTAATGAGATACATACTTTATATACATCTGTAGATGGGTAACAATCTCGGCATCACTTAGTTAACATGCATTCCCTAGTGCCATCCATATTTTATATATAGCTGTAGATGGGTAATAATGATCTCAGCACCACTAAGTTAACATTCTTTTCATAATGTGATCCATACTTTATATACAGCTGTAGATGGGTAATGATCTGAGCATTATTTAAAATTCATTCCCTAGTGTGATTCATACTTCATATACAGCTGTAGATGGGTAATGATCTGAGCATTACTTATTTAAAATTCATTCCCTACTGTGATTCATACTTTATATACAGCTGTAGAAAGGTAATTATCTCAGCACTACTAGGTTAACATGCATTCCCTAATGTGGTCCATACTTTCTACACTACTGTGGATAGGGAATTGCTCAGCATCACTTAGTAAAATGCATTTCCTAGTGTGATCCATACTTTACATATAGCTGTAGAAAGGTAATTAATGTATTTATTTAAAAGTTGGTGACTGGAAAAAGCACACTGAGGCAGAGCTCATTTCCAGGTAATCATCTCAGCATCAGTAAATGAACATGCACTCTCTAGTGTGATCCATACTTCATATATAAATGTAGATGGGTAATGATCTCTGCATCACTAAGTTAACATACATTTCCTAATGTGATCCAGACTTTACTGATTTAGATGGGTAATGATCTCTGCATCACTCAATTAACATATATTTCCAAGTGTGATTGATAGTTTATATACTGCTGTTGATGGGGAATGAGCTTGACATACTAGATTAAGAAGCATTTCCTAGTATGATCCATTCTTTATATACATTTATAGATGGGTAATGATATCAGCATCACTAAGTTAGCATAAATTTTCTAGTGTGACCCATACTTCATATACATCTGAAGATGACAATGATCTTGGCAACACTGAGTTTATTTTTCTATTCAGTTTTATTGGATAGCAAGTTGAGAGAGGTACTCTCATTTACAACTGTATTCAACCATAAAACAGAACAACAGCACAACATATTACAATGTGTTTCTACAGGCATACAAATATTAAAAATTGACATCAGTAAATAATCATGATTTTATAGGCATAGTTATTTATTCAAAGCAGTTGCAGTGTTTGTAAGATAAAGAAACTCTGACGCATCCCAGAGGTAATAATACTTGTACTCCCAATTTTTTATGTTGATTACGCGCATGCGCAAGAAACATGCTGCGTCAGCTTTCTCCACAAGCAGGTTGTGGAGGCATGGCACTGTTGTGACCAATGCCCCCACAGCCTGCAAAGGCTTGTCCCACTTCCCCCAATGCCGCGGCACGCTGCTGCTGACACTAGTACAGCCAGCATGTCACAACCTTCTAAAAAAAGTAGCTGCTGCAATCAGGGGCTGCCTCGTCATTGCAGCATAAGCCATTCTCTGCAATGAGGGAGCGACCTGTCATTGCAGGGTGGGATCTCACAAGCCTGATATAGTTTGTGAAAATGGCAGCAGGTTGCCACCGTGTTCAGAAACAATATAACCCCCCCACCCATGTTTACTTGCCGATGGGGCTCCCAATCCCCATTGGCCTCTGTGCCCGTATTTCTGTTGCCGATGGGACAGCCTACTCCCTGTCGGTATTTCATAATACCCACCATCCCTGCTTTTATTCCTGCCGACGGGGTGCCCAATCCCCGTCGGCATAATGATTACCCCCTCCCCCTTTTGTGTGCTGACTGGGGTGCCCAATCCCCATCAGCTACTGCTGCCCCCCAAAATAAAGCCTCTGGTGGAATGCTGGGAGCCCACCCCAGTGTGCCACATGCCCCTGCAAAGGCAAAAACGATCCCGCAATGTCTTTTTTTTTCCTGCAAAAAAGGAAACAGTCCATCGTAGTCTCCATGGCCCCCACCGGCAACCGCACCCACCCACTGCACACCCTACCCCCCACAACCCACACCCCATACTTACCTCTGGATCTTGGCATGACGATCTTCGGTGGACTGAGAACCCATCTGCACTCTTCAAAGCCGACTGCGAACTGAGGAAATGCCGGTAAGCTGTATAATGTAATGAGTAGGGTTTTTCCAACTTTAGTGCATAACTCGGTCATTTTTGGAATTTTTTCACCAAATTTTCAACATGGGGTTTTTGGGATCCCTCCTCATGAATTCTTGAACTGTCATGGTGTTAATTGGCCCTGAAAGGTGATTTTGCAGTCACTGTGTGGAATCACCTTTCGGGGCTGATTAATGAAATGACAGTGCCAGTGTTCATGGGTGAGCTCTCAAAAAGCCTATGTTGCAAATTGTTAAAAATCCAAAAATGACCGCTTAGACGTACATGAAAGTTACATGCAGGCTTGTAACTTTGTGAATTTCAGTGAAGATTTTCATGCCAGATTTTCAACATTGGCATTTTGTCACACCTCCTTGTGAATAGTATAGCTGTCATTGTTCACATCCTGGTGGAAATGTGTTTTCGCACTCTCGGCGCAAAGTAGTGCGGTTACTGGGGGAAATCGGTGTTTGGGACAGATTAAGAAAATGACAGTGACACTGTTCATGAGTAGAGGTCCTGAAATGGCTATGTTGAAAATTTGGTAATGATACTTCATATAATGACTGTGTTATGAGCGTGTGCTGTGCAGTTTGCACGCACGCTCGTAACTTCGTGAATTTATAATATTTTCACTCCAGATTTTCAACATTGCCATTTTCCCACACCTACTTATGAATAGTGCAGCTGTCATTTTTCCCATCCTGGCCAAAATGTGTTTTCGCACTTGTAGCGCAGAATAGAGTGGTCGCTGTGGGAAATTACTGTCATGGTTTTAATAAAAGGACAGTGATACTGTTCATGAGCAGAGGTCCTAAAATACCTATGTTGAAAACTTGGTGATGATAGTCCATCAAATGACTGTGTTACAAGTGTGCATTGCACACTTTCCACACACCCTTGTAACTTCGCTTATCTGTAATACTGTCATGCCGCATTTTCAACAGTGGCATTTTTCCACACCTCCTTATGAGCAGTACAGCTGTTATTTTTCACATCCTGACTGAAATGTGGTTTCACACTTGCAGCACAGAATAACACGGTCACTGTGGGAAATCAGTGTTCGGGACAGATTACGAAAATGACTGTTCATGAGCAGAGGTCCTAAAATCCCTATGTTGAAAATTTGGTGATGAAACTCCATAACATGACTGTGTTACAAGCGTGCATTCAACTGTTTCCATGCACCCTTGTAACTTCGCAAATTTGTAATATTTTCACGTCACATTTTAAACAGTGGCATTCTTTCACACCTCCTTATGAGCAGTACAGCTGTCATTTTTCACATCCTGGCTAAAATATGTTTTTGCACTCCTGACGGAGAATAGCACGATCACTGTAGGACATCAGTGTTTGGGACAGATTAAGATCAAATGAGTGAGGGGGGGAGTGATCGAGCTCAACTAAGCTCTGTTGGGACTGCTCCAGATTTGTTTGTGGGCAGAAAAAGACCCCAGCGCAAGAGGCCAGTACAAAATGGCAGCCTGCAGCACTGGGAGAAACAGAACGAGCGAGCGAGTGAGGGAAGGGGAGTCAGGGAACTCACCAGAGCGCTGTCAGGACTTCTGCGGATTTCTTTATGGGCAGAAAAAGGCATCAATGCAGGCAGGGGCCCAGTACAAAAGGCCAACTTGCAGCGGTGGGAGAAACAATATGAACGAGTGACACAGGGGGACTGAGTGAGCTCAACGGAGCTCTATCAGGACTGCTGCAGATTTCTTTGTTGTCAGAAAAAGGCGCCAACGCAAGCAGGAGCCCCATACAAAAGGGCCGCTTGCAGTGCCAGGACAAGCAGAAGAAGCACGTGAGAGAGGGAGACTGAGTGACCTCAACGGAGCTCTGTCGGTACAGTTGCAGATTTCTTTGTGGACAGACAAAGGTGCAAACGCAGCCAGGAGCCCCGTACATAAGCGCAGCCTGCAGCACCAAGAGAAGCAGAATGAGTGAGTAACAGAGCGGTAGTGAGCGAGCTCAACGGAGCTCTATTGTGACTGCTGCAGATTTCTTTGTGGGCAGAAAATGCGGCAATGCAGGCAGGAGCCCAGTACAAAAGGCCAGCTTGCAGCACGGGCAAAAGTGGGATGAGTGAGTGAGAGAGGGGGAGTGAGCGAGCTCAATGGAGCTGTGCTGGGACTGTTTGCAATTTCTTTCTGGCCAGAACAAGCCACCAATGCAGGCAGGAGCCTAGTACAAAAGGGCAGCCTGCAGTGGCAGGATACATAGAATGAGCGAGTGAGGGAAGGGGAGTGAGTGAGCTCAACGGAGCTCTGTTGGGACTGCTGCAGATTTGTTTGTGGGCAGAAAAAGGCAGCAATGCATGCAGGGGGCCAGTATAAAATGGCAGCCTGCAGTGGTGGGAAAATCAGAATGAGCGAGTGAGAGAGGGGGAGTGAGCGAGCTCAACGGAGCTATATTGTAACTGCTGCAAATTTCTTTGTGGGCAGAAGAAGGTGGCAATGCAGCCAGGAGCCTAATAGAAAAGGGCAGCCAGCAATGTGGGCAGAAACGGAATGAGTGAGTGAGAGAAGGGGAGTGAGCAAGTTCATCGGAGCTTTGTCAGGACTGCTGCAGATTTCTTTGTGGGCAGACAAAGGTGCTAAGAGAGGCAGGAGCCCAGTACAAAAGGGCAGCCTGCAGCGCCAGGAGAAACAGAATGAGTGAGTGACACAGGGGGAGTGAGCGACTTCAACGGAGCTCTGTCGGGAGAGCTGTGGATTTGTTTGTGGTCAGAAAAAGGTGCCAACACAGGCAGGAGCCCAGTAGGGCAGCCTGCAGCACCAGGAGAAACACAACAAGCGAGTGAGAGAGGGGGAGTGAGTGAGCTCAATGGAGCTCTATCGTGACTGCTGCGCATTTCTTTGTTGGCAGAAAAAGGCAACAACGCTGGCAGGGGTCCAGTACAAAAGGCCAGCCTGCAGCGCCAGCAGAAACGGAATGAGTGAGTGAGAGAGGGGGAGTCAGCAGGCTCAACAGGCCTGTGTCGGGACTGCTGCAGATTTCTTTGTGGGCAGAAAAAGCCACCAATAGAGGCAGAAGCCCAGTACAAAAGAGCAGCCTGCAGCGCCAGGAGAAACAGAATGAGCAAGTGAGTGAGGGGGAGTGAGCCACCTCAATGTAGCTCTGTCGGGACAGCTGCAGATTTCTTCGTGGGCAGAACGAAGTGCCAATGCAAGCAGGAGCTCAGTACAAAAGAGCAGCCTGCAGCACCGGAAGAAACAGACTGAGTGAGTGACAGAGGGCCAGTGAGCGTGCTCAACAGACCAATGCAATCAACATTCGAAACAAAAACTGGGATGCAGATCTTAGAGAATATTAAGAATAGGTTTTAGGTTGTAATATACTTAATAAAGAGGCATTTGTCAATGCTGAATGTTTGCTTGCTGGTATTAGCATTGGTAGTGCATGAGTTAGACAGATGCAGAATAGGAATGGCAGTGATGCCAACCCCGCAGAGATGGTCAGGCACTGGCGTGTGCCTTTGGATCATAGCCCATAAAGCTCATACCATTTCACCTCACCCAATCCTGCAGACACTGACAAGTGTTGAGTTGTGTCTTGGGGTGCTAGGCTTTACAGTCACCCCATTCCATAAGGGAAATACACTGAAATGGGTGCAGTATAGGAGAATGGGGTGAACTCTGAGGCAGAAGAGTCCAAGGCACACCTCGATGCCTGTCACTGGCTGCAGGGTGGTGGTGGGCAAAACAAAGGCACACCCCTGATGCCTGTCAGTCTGTACAGGGTGGGGCATTATGGTTAGAAATCCTGATGCCCCAGGTGTTTGTTGGTATTTGCACTACAGATTTTCAACATGGCCTTTTTGTGACCCCCAACCTCATGAATGCATTTCTGACCTGTGAACAGTGGCACTCTGATTTTGTTAATCTGTTCTGAATGTTGATTTCTCACAGTGACTGTGCCATTTTGAACCAGATGTGAGAAAACTCAGTTCGGGCAGGATGTAAAAAATGACAGCTGTACCATTCATAGGGAGGTGTAAAGACATGGCAATGTTGAAAATCTGGAGTGAAAATATTAAAAATTCTCAAACTAATGAGCATACGTGGCAGCTGCATAATGCATGCTCATAACACAGTCATTTTGTGGAATTCTTTCACCAGATTTTTAACTTGTGCATTTTGTGACCTCTGCTCATGAACAGTGTCACTATGATTTTCTTAATCTCTCCCAGACATTAATTTCCCACAGCGACCACGCCATTGTGCGCCAGATGTGAAAAAACACTTTTTGGGCAGGATGTGAAAAATGGCAGCTGTACTGTTCATGAGAAGGTGTGCAAAAATGGCAATGTTGAAATGTGGAGTGCAAATAATAAAAATTCTCAAAGTTACAAGTGTGCATGGAAACTGCACAACACACTCTCCTAACATAGTCATGTTGTGGTCTTTTGTCACCAAATTTTCAACACAGGCATTTTGGGATCTCCGCTCATGAACCATGTCACTGTGATTTTCTTAATCTGTCCTGAATATTGATTTACCACAGCGACTGCACCATTGGGTTCCGGATGTGTGAAAACTCATTTCAGGCAGGATGGGGAAAATGACAGCTGTACTGTTCATAAGGAGGTGTGAAAAATGGCAATGTGGAGTGAAAATATTAAAATTCTTGAAGTTATGAGCGTACATAAAAACTGCACAATGCATGCTCATAACAGTCATTTATTTGAAATTTTTCACCAAATTAGCAGCATAGGCTTTTTGGGAGCCCACCTTATGAACAGTGACACTGTTTCATTAATCAGTCCTAAAAGCTGATTCTGCGCAGTGACCGCAAAATCACCTTTCAGGACCGAATAACAAAATGATAGTGACTGAGTTCATGAGGTGGGGTCCCAAGAACCCCATGTTGATAATTTGGAGCCAGAAGTCACAAAAATGGCTGAGATATCCGTGTAAGTTAACCCCCAACCCCCATTTATGCCATTATGCAGCTTACCGGCATTTTTTTCAGTTCACGTTTGACTTTTTTTTTTTTACCATCTGTATTTCTACTTCTCCTGTACGGCCCCATCTGTCCGGCTCCCCCAGCTTCATCCCCCAGAATTACCTGGGCATACCTTAAGCCCAGTCTGGGAGCGGTGCCTGCGGAGAGTCCAATGCCATCCTGCCGCCAGTGTCATTTTTTCCTCCGTTTTCTCCCTGTTCCCGAGGGCCCCAGGAGAAGGTCGCATGTGTGTGGAGGCATGCATGCACCTTACAGCCCTGGTAACAACCCTCTTCCGCCTGTCCCATTGGCCTATCACCTGGCACCCTGCTTGCATAACCCCTCAACCTCCACCGGGGCAGCCGTTAGTTAGGGATGCCATCTCACCTCCCGAGAGGAGAGTTGTCTAGTGGCAGCTCCACAAGCTCTGCCCTCCCCCATGCCAGCCTCCAGCAGCCCAGGCTCACTCCAGAACCTGGGTCACCGGCGTGCAACGAGGTGAGACTCCAGTGCCTCAGCCCTCTGCACTACCAGGCCGGCATTTTCGCGGTCGACTTTGAAGAGTGCAGACGTGTTCCTGCTCCACTGAAGATTGTCACATTGGGCTCTGGAGGTAAGTATTGGGTGAGGGGGGTGTGGGGATGTAGGGTGTGCAGAGGGTGGGTGTTGGTTGGGGAGGGGTCACTGCATACAATGAGGGACTTTTTTTTTGTTTTGTTTACAGGTTGAATCAAACAAAAAGACTTTGTAGGAAGGTTTTCTGTTTTATAGGGAGATTTGGCACTCTGGGGTGGGCTCCCAGCAATCCACCTGGGTGTTTTTTTTTCTGGGGAGCTACTAGAGCTGACTGGGATTGTGCACCTCATCAGCAAAACAGAAACAAGGGGCTCTGTTTGGGGGGCATGATGCCAAGGGTGATTGGGCACCCCCTTGGCACACATATTCAAATAAGGGGGACATTATGCCGATGGGGATTGGGTTCCTCCATTGGAAAATTAACTGGGGAGGGGGCATGCCAACAGGAGGATTGGGCACCCACAATGTTGGCTTTCAGGTGGCACTGTGAGAGGTGGATGGTGACAACTGCCACCATGTTTATTGAAATCTCATACCAGACAAGGCACCATCCTGCAATGACAGATCGTTTCCTCACTGCAGTGGAAAATTCATTTCAAGTTGGTGGCATGCTTGCAGAACTAGTGTTAACAGCAGCACACCACCGCATTGGGTACAGATGTCCAAGCCCAAAAATGCAATGGCGAAATTGGCCACCACAATGCCGCACCTCCACAACCCACTTCTCTCCTAAGCTGCCAGATAATGTTTCTTGCACGTGCGCACAAGCAAACATAAAAAGTAGGTAGGATCTGTAAAATAAACTTATACACAAATATATTCCAATGAAAATATCTATGGTCTGCCAAGGAAGTACAACCAACTTTGCTCTACAGACTGCACCTGTGAGTATTATAAGGTAACTTTGCAATTGTTCTCAATGTGCTATTGTACAGTGAGTCAAGTGTACCGAGTAATGTGCAAGCTGAATTTTTATAGATAGTCTCTATAATCTAATACATGTATAAACATGGATGTAAACAGTATCTTACTTAGTATAAATCTAAATAGGGTTCAATTTTTAAAGAAGAACCCATATAACTGCTTTAATTTATTGCAAGTTAATATGCATTTCTTGGTATGATCCATACTTTATATACATTTATTGATGGGTAATGATCTCAGCATCACTAAGTCAACGTGCATTCCCTATTGTAATAAATACTTTATATTCTTTGCAAAAAAACTGCATTAATGCACCAGCTAGGGTTCAACTTAACATCACAAAAATAGGGAAATGTAGTAGTACGTTTTCCAGTCCTAACTCCCTACCACCCCAAGCAGCAAAAGGAGAAGACTACACAAGCAACCACAGACAGCCATCATTAAATACAACAAAAAATATACAACTGTTTCTAGATACACAAGTGCAGCAGCACTGATGTGCTACCTTCATGGATTTGTATCTGTGGCAAGCACACCGCAGCACATACACACTCACTTGTCACTGCAGTAGAAATCCACAGTGCTCAAATCACAACACTGCTTTGGTCTGCAGTAGCACAGGCCCCTGTAACCACACATGCTAATCCATGATACCTAAATTACAAGTGTTCTTTTGTCTGCAGAAGCTCAGGCTCCTATGGGACCAGCCCTTCTGTGGCCACAGGTACTCTTGCACACTGTAAGACATACACACACTTTGGGCTGCAAAAGCAGCTGTGTAAGAGATACACATCAAGCTCTGGCCACAGAAGTGCAGGTCCAACAAAATCCATGATACCTAAATAGCAACACTACTTCTGTCTTCAGAAGTATAGGCACCTCCAGGATGTGCACTTCTGCAGTTGTAGGAGTAAAACATACAAATGAACTTCAAGCCCCTGTGGGACCTGCAATTGTGGCACGGTATATAGAAATCCATGATAACCACATTTTAACACTGCTTTTGTCTGCAGCAGGACAGGCCCTTGTTGGGCTAGTGCTTCTACGGCCATAGGTGTAAGTCATGGGGCTTGATTTTCAAAGCCCTAAAACTGCCACAAGGTGCCTTCATCTAACAAAAGTGATGCAAGGGCACTTTGCATCAAAACATGGAGCAATCCTGATTTTCTAATGCAGGCTGCACTGAAATCAAGTGCCCTTGTGCCAGCCATGTGCTAAACAAGACTGTGCACTAGAACATTGCTGTTGTATGTCCCAGTGTGGGATATTCAATGGCCCCCAAAGTCCACAGGAACCACTTGAAATTAGATTAGTCCAGAACTGGTCTAACAGACTGTCAGCAGTGGGGCAGCAGTGAGATGGAAGGCAAAGTGGAAGGTGAGTGCACAAGGGGGGGCCAGACAGCTGGCAGCAAACTGCCACACAGCCAAGCAACAAGACAACAGGATGCCACAGGCTCTGTTTCCACTCATGTTGGCAGTGTCCTCAGGGTACCCTCCCCTCCCACAGTGCAGGTCAGAGTGCTGCTTGTCCCTCAGTATCATATTCTTTATCCATTCCTACCCGGGGTCTGTGCTAACACAACCATCCACCCAACCTTTATCAGTGCCACCCACAGCCTCAGCTGACCTCACAGGCACTCAAATGATGAGCTTTGGCTTTTTGAGGACTGTCATATAACCATCCTGGTGCTTGTAGCATTCCCCTTCTGTGCAGTCTTTGTTTGGTGTACAGAAGCACTTGCATCAATTATGATGACTGTGGTGCCAGGACCACTCCTGTTGCAAAATCAGGTGCAGGGTCCCTAGAACACTGGGCACTGGCACAAGCTGTTATTTGTTGTAGCTTGCATCAGTCTAGGGAACCCTTTGAAAAAAATTAAGCCCATAGACACCGACTTCTGCCTACAGAACAGCAGGCACCTGTGGGGTATGCACTTATGCTGCTGCATATTGAAATATTTGATATCCAAATGGCAAGACTGCTTCAGTCTGCAGAATCACAGGCACTTGTGGGGCCAGTAGTTCTGCAGGCACAGGTACTCATGCACACAGCAAAACATATATACACACACTTCTGGCTGCAGCAGCACAGGCACTTGTGGGGCCTGCACTTTTGCAAAAAAAAAAATCTACAATGGTAGCACATTGGTGCTGCTGTGTTTGTGTTATCTGGAAACAGCTGTATGTTGTTTGTCTTACCTGATGATGACTGTCTGTAGTTTCTTGTTTGGTCTTGTCCTTTTTCTGCAGGGGGTGGGAAGTTAGGGTTGGAAACTTCAACACCACACTTTCCTACTTTTCTGGTGTTGTTGAATCCCAACTGTTGCATTAATGCAGGTTTTTGCAAAGAATTCCCCTTGTTTTTGAGATTGTGAATTATTATCACTCATGAACAGATGCAGACACACAGGGAATTCTGGACCCTGCACCAAGGGAAGCCTCCATCTGCTTAAGAAAGTGCAGGGCCTTGTGGGTTTTGCAGTTCTGTGTGGCAATGGATGTGACCAATTTGGGTATGCCTGGCAGGCTGAAGAAATGCAAGGCCCTCTGGGCCCCTGAACATCCATGTGACTATAGATACAAATGCACACGGCAAAGAGTGCATCTGCCAGCCAAAGTACAGAGCCCTCTGACTGCCACAGGTGCAAAGGTGAAGAGTCATATGCCATGATAACTGTTCTCTTCACTATATGATAAGTAGCAAAGATGCCCTCCAACCCAAGTATTATGTACATAGCATTCAATTGCCATGCTTTTCTGAATACAAGTGCTATGTATTTTAATGCTGAGAGGGTGAAGGGTTTACTTGTATGTCATCTTTAGGTTAAGCCAATGATTTTCAGGAGGAGCCATATCATGTTCAGCCAGGGGCCCTTGATGCAAAGTTCTGTCAGGCTGCAACAGCAGAGACCTGACTGCATTCAGTGCCTTGCCATCACGGTGCAGCTCAGTAAGTACTGGAGTAAATGTGGGCACTCTAAAGCCACCAACATATTACATATTTTATTCCTTATGTTTTTGCACAGCATGTCCAAATGCCTTGTTAATGTCTGCCTATGCAGTTCAGCTAACATAGCTCTCCATTCCAGATCAAATCCACCTTGTTCAAAATCTGATCACTTAGTCACAGAAGGGAACAAAGATTTGTTTCAAGCTAGTATGTGTTACATCCTGTGCATTGTTTAAAATTTCTTTGTAATGTAGACCACATCCTAAGGTCAATGTTTACAAGCTGAAAGTGAAATGGTAGTCAGATCCCCGAGATACAAGCTAACTGACACCATTATGCTCATTAGTTAGAGACCAAGGCTGAATGAAGGGAAGACAAACTTTTGTATAAGCAAGCAATGACACACAACAAGGTGTGGGTTACTTGCTGATAAGAGCATGCCTAGGGGTGTACTAAGGAACGAGGCACTTGCACGAAGTGCCTGATGCACCTGGGCGTGCTCTTATCAGCACGTAACCCACACCTCAGAGAGTGTTATTGCGCTTATAAAATGGGCCACTGGTAAAGAAGTTGATAAAAAAATGGATATATGTTCATGAAAAAAAAATGAAGAAATTTGATTATGATTTGAAAAAAATGAAAAAATAGTCCCTCTTAATGGTTTGCAATGGAGATTATTTATTAATATAGTTGAAGAGACAGGTGTCCTTTTGTGTTGTGCCCACCCCCGAAAGGTAGGATTTAGTTTGTGTCATTTTATTTTTGTTCTTACAACAGTTTTGGCTTTTACCTTTTATTTTGTGGTTGGCTTGACTGGGACTGAGCTTGTCCCTCAGCGGCCACCATAGACTTTTGTTTCTGGGTTTGTGAATCGCGGATATTAAAATTCAAAGTGGGAGTATTGAAAATAAATAGTTTGTAAATGGTGGAAAACTGAACACAACAGATATGGCTCTGTTTAGTTGTGGAGGAACCAGTATGGGATTTGATTTGGAAAGCCGCGTCTTGCGTACACGCGCAGTATGGATTTACTGGTTTTCAGCAATGGCAAGAGCTACAGCTGGAGACGGGGGAGAAGGAATGGCTACTCAGTAAAAGAAAGTAAGTTGTGAAAAGAATTACTAGTTTGGCGGTTGTGCTGCCATGAGTGCCATTTTCCTTTGAATGTGGATCTGAATGCCACTGTGTCATTTATTGCTGTGCTGCCATGAATGCCGTTGTGTTGGCTTGCTGCCGCTTTAGTGAGCTTTGCTAGTCGGTTTTGTCGACTGGGAAGGAAGCTCAGGAAGGAAGAAATAAAAGGTCAGACTGAGTTTTGAAGTAATAAAATCAATTTCTGGGATTCTGTTGGAATTGCCTTGGGTGAGGGGACAGTGCAACATGAGAGAGTAGGTTGTAAGTTGAGGGGACTATGTATAGTGGTTGCACATCTGGTTAGCGTGGCACGGAGCTACAGGTCATTTTATCAGAGAGGACGGCATTGGAGACAGTGATATTTTTTTGTGGTGTGGTCAGCTTGGCAGAATTAGTGCCGGTTGGCACAATACATGCTGATAAGGACACGGCTAAAACTAGGTTTTAGCCAATCAGCATTCTGATTTTTTTAAGCCCATTTTATAAAACTAATTAAAAAGATTCCAATGTACTGTGAGTCTTTGACCATTTCTGAGGACAGAACTCTTGGTTGAAATACACTTGATTTTTCTGTTTCTAATTCAAAACTTGCCTGGGCTGATCACACCATGTACAGATGTACAGTACAAGCCAGACCAAATACTTTTCCATTTCTCTGTAGAAATTGGCTCATCCAACCACTGTAAAAGTGGGTGTTTGGGAAGGCTTTACAGATTTGTAAAATGTTTACACTTACTTAGAATGACAGCTACAGAGCACAGATGTCTCAGAAAAGTTAAAGAAGTTAATTCTGCTGAGGTTGGCTCCTTTTAAACTCCACTCGCTTAAGTGAGGAGAGCCAATTTGATTATTTTTTGAAGTACCATATCCTGGTGCCCCTTGCCATCTCTATATACACTGATAGCATGGAATATTAATGATTCATCTTAAAATAATACTAATATGCAGTATTTTTTTAAATTGTATATTGTGTGTCCCAAACATAACCTCCACCATCTGCTCCTCATGCACTTCCCTGAATGAATGCGACACCAGACCACCAGAAAACTCATTCATGAAGTAATTAGACTTTTACCTTGCCATACTATTTTAATGTGATAAATGGAAGTTGGATGTTTACTGAGCTGACCAGACTAAAAACTTTTTCAAAATGAGTGCTATATAACAGCAAAGCCTGATTTTGAAAAGTAAAGCTGTGACTCTGGCATTGGCATGCTGATTCCAGGAGCAGTATCATGTCCTGATGCACATGCCCAGAGTCATGGCTTTACTTTTCAAAATCGCGTTCTGTCACACAGCCCTTGTTTTGAAAAATCTTTACTCTGGACAGCTCAGTAACAATTGGCTTCATTATCAATGTCAGAATAATGGCATGGTAAAAAATGAATTCATGAACTAATATACTGACACCGTACCATATTCATTCGGGAACGCATGAGGAGCAGATGATGGAGGTTAAGGTTGGGACACACAATATGCAATTCAAAAAAATACTGCATTAATGTTATTTTTAGGTGAATTGTTTATATTATATGCCATTTATGTACATACAGATGGCAAGAGGCATCAGGATATAATACTTTAAATAATAGTCAGCAAAGGCTGACAGTACCCCTTTAAACTTTTCCTGTAACTTCAAGCAGGAGCTTTTTCAAAATTTGGACCCAGCTGATTCCAGACATAACCTAACATTTGTGAAGCCCTCTTCCTAATGCTAGTACATGGGATGAGTATAGGTTTTTATCCACTGACAGCTAATTTGGATAAATCTTTCATGTGATAAACAATAAATGTGAAAATAATCAGAAGGTATGAGCAACAAGATCAAAATGAACATTAACAGTATGTTTATTTTTTGCCTTTCTTTTTCCCTCCGGTCACCGGACCAGGGGCATCCATCAGGCAACCCTAGCTTATTCTGCCCGGCCTGAGACCCCCACTTCTACAAGTCCCCTCCAGAGCCACAACCTAGTATCACACATGCCACCAGAAGATCAACCTAACTTACACTCTCCAGTTACCAAGGTGCTTCTACAATTACACTCCAATGCTTGGTGCAGGCCAAGGAATATCAGGGCCAGGGAAGGCAGGTCCGATGGTGGGCATGGGGCTAGAGTTCCTTCATCTCCCTTTGGATCCAGGGGGTTTCCATCATAGTGTGCATAAGCATGCACACACACACACCCCGGCGCAGACATGCACTGCCATCCAGCATGTGATGAGAACTCTCCTGCCCACGATGCATGGATGACTGCCGCAGCCTTCCCCAGATACAGCCTGACCCCAGCTTGTTGCACTCCCAGTATCCACTGGCAGTCACTGAAGGCCTGGAGCCAAGAGCCACTGCCCACCCCACCCCAAGAGAGGAGAGCTGTTGATGGAGCTCAATCGTCTCCCTCCCTCCCTCCCTGGGCAACCTCCAGCAACCTGAGCTCACTCACAACCTCAGGCCACCAGTGTGGTATGAGGTAAGGTGCTGCACACCTCAGCCCTCTATACTACTGGGCCTTCTTTACAGTATGTTGCTTATTATTATGATGATTGTGTAACAGCTGGTGTTGGTTGTTGCATTTACAATATAAATCATAATTCAATAGAGAATAAAACCTGTGCAGGTGTATGTTAAGAGGATTATTCACACACTGAAGGGGCCCAATTTTCAAACGCTGGTTGGAAGGATGCAAATTGCGTCTAATGCAGGAATTCCATCTGGTGCGGCTGCGTCAATGTGGCTGCGTCATATTTTCATAAAACTGTTATTTGTGTCAATATGTAGGAAAATGATGTAGGACTCAAAATGTGTCATAAAAAGGGGTGCAAAGCTGTCAGAAGATGGAGGTGTGGATGCCAGCCAGGAGGCATGCACACATTGTAGTACTGGTGGCAAACAAAGGTGGAAAATGGCAGTACAGGAACCAAAGAAGTAGCCACACAAAAAGAACTTCATACAGGTGGAGACTGACATATTGACTGAGGATTTGGAAACCCAGGTAGCACTCCCCCTCAACCAATGGGGAGACAAGGTCCAGAGACTGAAACAAAAGGAGGCCTCGGAAAAAGTGGCCACCCATGTGAATGCTGTAAGCAGTGTGAAGTGCTCAGTGCATGAGCTTTAGAAAAGGTACAATGACCTCATATGGCTGTAAAAAGCTGGCAAAAATCCACCACAACAATCTGGTCACTGGAAGAGGACCACAAGACTCAGTACAGCTCAGCAACCAGAAGGAGCAGATGGCATCCCAGCTGAGCAGGAGAAACACTGACGGGGACAGCAACCTGGACACATTCAGGCTGTGGAATGGGGGCAGGTCAGTGAGAAATAGAAGTTGCATAATGTCCTGCTTAGTGTAGAACCCCCCTGATACCCATATGGCCTGTGTCATGCATGTGTGTGCCATACACCACATGCAGGACCCACAGTGTGCAATAGTGTTCCCAACCCGAGAGTATGTTGGGGGTAAGTGGCATCGGTGGTGGGTCGAACATCACCCCAGGAGCAGTCAGTGGTGGTGGGCATAGAGCTGTGGGTGTGAGGAATATATAAGCAGTGTGGATCAAGCTCTATGGTCCTTGCTGGTAAGCATATCTGAATAATATGCCATGGTGCACCTCTGTGTGACAGGGTGCAGCAGTGGTCAGGGAGTCAAGCATGGGCACCGCACTGGGCGTGTTAGCCTGTAAGCAGTGTGCAACCACCTGGCAGAAAAGGTGATCAGGTCCTAGACATGACATCATGTGTTGGGCCCCCAGGTGGTGTCTGATGCCTGATGCTGGATCCCCCACCAGGTAGGAGTAGGGGGCCTGGCCCATAGCAGGAGTAATTACACTGTTGTATACAGGCATGATATGTGCACACATGTGTGATGTGTCCATGTGGGTAGTGTGGACACTGGCATGTCAGTGCTGCTGAGGGTCATAGGATGTATGGGCACAGTGGAGAGGCAGAGCTGAGGTCTGGCGTGAGAGCTGTCAATGTATATGATTCAAGCCATGACAGGAACCAAGACATGCTGTACACAGAATACACTGATATGTGTAGGGCACATGGATGGCTCACACCACAGGCCATCACATGCCCTGCTGTTGAATGAGTCACACAGAACATAGGCCCACATGTGGCCCATAATGCCAGTGTTGTGCATTAGGAAGGTGACTGTAAACAACAGTATCCCAGTGGATCCTCAACCACTTGTAGAGATGTGACTGTTGCACAGGATGTGGCAGAAATACCATGCAACCACAGCCACTGGTTTGCCTGACTGCGGTCTCCCCTTGTGTTTGCAGATACCAGTGGTACATCATTACCAGTGGATGCACAGTCTGCAGGATCTACCTCTGAAGTACAACACAGTGGCAATACACGGAACGCTGACCTGGAGGCACCTGGTGTGGAACCATCACCAAGCAGTAGAGACAGTGATGCCAAAGGCAGCCTTGATGACATGACCAGTCAATGGATGTGCCTGTGGGGCACACTGCAGTGACTGTTGAGGAGGAGAGAGAGGAGGGAGTGAAGGAGGAGGAGGATGGTGGCACCCAAGACAGAAGGGAGAACATGGAGGTTGACATCTATGAGAACATCGCCCAAGACTTGTCCTCAACACCATCTACGCTGGAGGGAGGTGGGGGGAGGAGGAAGGTGGTGTGGCCCACCCTCCAGCATGGTAATGTTCATGGATGATGTAGACCAGTTGTACCACAATATGCTGACATCAGAGGAAACATTATCACGTGAACTGTCATCCATAAGGCAGCTCCTTCACAGTCAACATAATGCTGCCCAGGATCATTATCAACAAATACACCCAGACATGACAGGGTTGAGGGATGCCATTAACCAGGCACTGCAGAGTATGGCAAACCAGTGGCAATGGTGGACAGACATCCTGCACAGATTATAGAAGCTGTCTGAACATCAAACTGCCATTCTGGAGTGGTTGTCAGGAGCCCTCAAGTGCCTAGTGTGTCCACAGGTGAAAGCTGGCCAGGTGCTGGACAATGCTCAAACCAGACACAGTGATGCCACTTGCTGGCTGCACCAACCCATATCTGTGGGGGAAGGGCACCTTCCACAGATTAGCAGGTGTGTTGCAGTGTGAAAGTGCAGCGACTAGCCTGCCCATCTGTCATGGCCATATAATGGGCCAAGAGGCACAACATGCAACCCAGTCAGTGTGTACAACCCAGGCAGCCATGGCTTCAGCCTTTCAGGACGTTCTTGCAGCAGGCCCCAGTGCCCCTTTATCAACCACTGTAACATCAGACACTCATATTAATGGAGGGTGTATGGGACAAGTGTCCCACTGGCATCAGTGCACACCAGACAGCACAGGGGACTGTGATATGGACATGCCAGCCACAAAGGATGGCCACCCCTGTTCTAAACAGTGCCCCCACCATGGTTGTGTTTGGCACACAAAATGCGCATATGCAACTGGATGTGTGTGCAGACACCCTGCAGGCCATGGTCACAGACATGATCAATGGCATACAAGTGTCAATGTGGTCCTCTGTCACCAACAATGTAGGCACCAAAACAACCCCTGTGGCCATGGTGTTGTCCCAGGCATGAGCACCATTTGCAAAGTTCATGGGACACATGGGGGTTTCCACTTGGGGGACAGCTCAGGCCACAGCTTCACACAGGCAGCCCCTGGTGTGTTGTTTACCTGACACAAACTCACTGTAAGCATCGGTATGGCACAGCACACCCTGGGCAGGCATCCCTTATCAGGCGCACCATGGGAGCATTGCATGGATACCCCTGATGTACACACAGAGACTTAAGACATATGGAATGTGATGGAAGATGGAGGCCGCTTGGCCCATATAGGAACATGGAAACATTGCAATTGTCAACAGGTAAGGAGAGCTAGGCCCATCCAATCTGCCCGTAATCCCTACACTTGTATGTGGCCCTAACCCTACCTGGTCAATGGCTTTCACCACTCCTTCCCACCTGTAGGGTTCCCTTCTGCCTGTCACAGGCATGTCTAAATCCCTCCACTGTCCCCTCTCCCACAGCTTCCTATGGCAGGCTATTCCATATGTCCACACATGTCCACCTAGTCTGATCAGTCATCCAACCTGTTTCATATACTGCTGATCTTGAATAATCTGTAGCCTACACCCCTCTGTCCTATCACTAGGGTTTCACTTGTCTGTCCCATGCATGCCTGAATTCCCCTACCATTTCTGGCCACACTACCTCCACAGTGAGGCTAGTCCATGGATTCACCATCTTTACTATGCAACAATACTGTGTCACATAAGCCCCACCCCACCGTACACATGGGACAGTTGTCCTGCTAATGGTGTACTGTGGTGCTGGCCCTTGTGCCACAGTGCACACCAAGCATCTGGACACCTCACATATGCCACCTATTGTTTGTGGGCCCATCTGCCTGAGTCGCACCACCAAATGTAACGTGTCTGACTCATGTGGCAAGTGGTAATGTGCAAGCACACCCAGGGCCCACATACATACTCTACTGCCATGCCTGTGCCCTGTCACAACAATGGGACAAGCAGCCACATGAGATGAAGTGGCTCTAGAACATGGGTCTGGAGCACCTGTGCCTGACAGACCTTAGCATATGTCACTTGTAGCAACCACCCACCCCCCAGCACACAGCCATGTGCCTGACTGTCCTGACTGTAACAGCATGCACACCATACCCAGTATGACAGCTGACACTAGTGTTTGGTGCAAAATAGGTGTATCCAACACAATCAATAAGAACAATAGCAAAAAATAGCAACACTAACAACAATAAATATATATTTTTTGAAATTATACATTTTATTGAAATTTTAACATATAGGCTTCACCAAGAAGAGAACAGCATCAATCAGTACATTGTCGATCAGATAAAAACAACTCCATGATGAAACCTCCCTCATTCCCCCTCCCACCTGCCTACCCCCACCCCTCCCCAGCTTGGCACACCTCTATCTATCCTAGAAGACATGGATTGACTGATTTTTAAGAGTACAATTAACACAGATATGAAAACCATATATTTATCACATCGAAAGCTGGTTGCCCTGATTCTGTAGGACTCCAGTTTGAAGCAGATACAGTGTATGTTAACTTTCCCAAATCATCCTGTAGTGGATAAGAGAACCACATAAATTCACTTTTAGTTGTTCAACCAGCAGGTTATATAATAAATCCTTTAGCCATTCCTCATATGTGATGATTTGCCTATCCAGCCAATGATGCCATATGATACCTCCGGTTCCGAACCCGGATCTTGGAGAAGTCCCCCCACTAAACAAACCTCTGGTGTGAATAAGTCCCCTATGCCCAATAAATGATCAGCCCTATCTCTGATTTGGTCCCATAAAGTACGAATTGAGGGACATTCCCAAAATATGTGAAGCATATCTCCTTCAGCAGACCTACATCTAAAACATTTAGAGTCCGAACGTCTGCCTATTCTGTGCAGTTTGTCTGGGGTCCAGTACATATCATTCAGGATTCTATATTGAGTAAATCTCAGTCTGTCTTGTGATACACATCTGCAGGAATCTAAATGGACTGACTCCCAGTTTTCCACAGAATTAGGGAAATGTGCATGCCAGTATTTGGGAACCTCTCTCCCTTTATCAAGCACATTAATTCGTATAGAGGCATAAATCAGTGAGACTGCATGAGGTTTGCCACACATCGTTCTTAGAGAATCCAACCAGGCAAATCTCTCTGTCGATTGACCCCCATCGGGAAATGTTTTGATCAGCAGGTGTCTAAGCTGCCACACTTTAAATATCTGTGTCTGAGCTATAGAGTAAGATCTCATTATAGTGCCAGAATCTACACAGGCCCCTTCATGTAATAAGTCCCTAACACAGACATCGTTAAGCTGCTGCAGCCATATTGGGGAGATAATTTCCCCTCCTATTTTAAGGTTCGGATTCCCAATGACAGGTTGCCTTGGATCCTTAGTATTCTGGTATTTAAGAAAAGCACATAGTTGACCATATACTTTAAGGGGAAACTAAGATGGGGGATTTATTAAGCGCAGCGGGGAGAGATTTAATGGGAATACGCAAGAGGGCCATTTGAGCCATTTTCACCTTCCCAACCAGTTCGCTCTCCAAAATCAACCAGGCAGGTATATAGGAGGTAGAGGCAATCTCTTCCTGGGGTAAGAGCCAGCGTAAGTATTTGGTTGCCTGACTGGCCCAGTAATAGATCCCAAAGTGTGGTAACTTAAGGCCCCCAGCTTGCAGTGAGGCAGCCAGCTTAAGATATGACCTGCTAGGGTGCTTCTCTCCCTTATATAAAAGAAGAAATAAGAGCGTGCAACTTCTTAAACCATTTAAAGGGTATCCAAATATTCAACATATGAAGAAGATAGAGGATTCTAGACAATATGTTCATTTTGACAATATTTATCTTCCCCCAAAGGGAGATCGGAAGGGACTGCCACCTTTTGAAGTCCTGTTGAATGGCGTCTAGGAGGTTGTCCAAATTCAGCTTCTTCATGAGACTTTCCTTCGTGGACAGTATCAGACCCAAATATTTAATAGTGGTGGAATTCCATTGCATTACCATCGGAGATATATCCTGCTTAAGGAACCTATGATTAAGTGAAAAAACTGTAGTCTTGGTTTTGTTGACTTTATAATTAGATACCACTCCAAATTCCTGAATAATATTCAAGACTATGGGAAGGGACTTCGCCGGGTGTATCAGGTGGAGGAGCACATCATCCGCATAGGTCGATACTTTAAATATGTGAAACCCTATGGGAATCCCTCGAATCCCAGGATCCCCTCAATTTAACCAATAATGGTTCCAAATAAATATTAAAGAGTAAAGGAGAAAGGGGACATCCCTGTCTTGTGCCTGATCTCAATGAAATTCTATCAGAAAGAAATCCATAGCAGTATATTCTCGCCTGTGGGTTCTGGTAAAAGGAGACAATTCTATCTATAAATTCAATGGGAAACCCAAATCTTCGCATGGTTAAAAATAGAAACTTCCAGTCCACTCGGTCAAACACCTTCTCCGCATCCAGAAACACCAAGCCAGCCGGAACATCTGAGTCTCTGGACGTGGAGAAGAAATGTGTCAGTTTCCTAAAATGATCAGACGGTTGGCGCCCTTGCATAAATCCAACTTGGTCTGGATGAATAATTGTTGGGAGGATGTTCTTGAGTCTTTTTGCTAGAATTTTTGCTATAATTCTGATATCACAATTTAATAATGAGATTGGGCAGTAGCTCCCTGTTAATTCAGGATTTCTTCCCTGTTTGTAAATCACTATAATGATGGCTTCCAATAAGCAGACATCTAGAGGATTTTTAGAATCAGGTATTTCCTGAAAGTTTTATAAAAATTGGGGGTAAATCCATCTGGGCCTGGGGCCTTGTCATTAGCTAGGGAGGATATCACTGCTTGAATTTCCAAATCTGAGATGGGGGATATCAAAGTGTTTTGTTGAACTTGAGTGAGGGATGGAAGATGGACTTGGTGGAGGAATTGTTCCACTTCCGCCTCTGTGGGTCTGTGAAACATAGGTTGATATAGTTCCCTATAGAACCCGGCAAACTCTGCAGTAATAGCTTTAGGATCTAGGAGAAGATTTCCCGTATGTTGAGATCTAATACTGGGAATGAGTCTAGAAGATTCTACTTGTTTCAGTCTCAATGCTAACAGATGTCCTGCTCTTTCTCCTTGGTCTATATATTTCACCCCAGTTTTTAAAATAGCGTATTCCACCTTTTCCCGAAGTATGGAACTATACTGATCTCTCAGCCCCACTAAAAGTTTCCTATCATCAGATGTCACCGAGGGAGACAGTGACACCTCAATAGTCTGTATTTGACATAAGAGTGAAAGAGTGTCTTGTTCCCTTTTCCTCTTCCTAGTGGCTGCTAATCTGATGAAAAATTCCTCTCAAAAAACATTTCAGAGCCCCCCATTCTAAGTCCGGCCTTGAAGTAGAATTCTGGTTTACAGCAGTGTATTCATCTATCTCCAGAATTATAGTGCTAGTGATGTGAGTGTCTTTGAGAAGTTGATTATTTAGTTTCCACAAAGAATCTGGCGCCGCATCCGGAGTTAACAACAGATCACACTGCACCACAGAATGATTGGAAATCACCCCGGGGGCTATCCCTGCTGCCACTATCCCCTTAACAAACTGACTAATTGAAAATAGTCTATATGGATGAAGTCCCATGGATGGCAGACCGGAAGGTGAACTCCCGGGCGGTGGGATACAATATTCTCCATGGGTTCACTACTCCCAGATAATCTACCATTTCCCTTAAAGCACGTGGTGCTGGGGAAAGCCCTTGCCTTCTGGGGGTAGATTTATCAAGATCAGAGGAAAAGGGAATATTCCAATCACCTCCTATGATACATGGGAAGCCAGTGTAGGGTGCCAGGATGTTAAAAAAATTAGTAAAAAATAAGGGAGAATCAGTGTTTGGACTGTAAATACAGCCTAGCAACAGGGCAGTTCTTTCTAGAACCCCTTGTATGAATATATACCTACCATGTGGGTCTCTGATAATCTGGTCATATGTAAAGTGTATATTTCAGGCCACCAAAATAGTACTCCACGGCCCTGGGAGCTGTCCCCTACAAGAAAAACCTGTCCAACACATTGTCTACGGAGAAGGGTGCCCTTCGATTCCAGGAGATGCATTTCCTGCAAAAATATTATTCTCCCTTTGAGCAAACTGATGTGCTTCAACACCAGATACCTTTTCAATTTAGAGCAGATTCCACAAACTTTCCAAGAAACACATTTCTTAACAATTGTCATGATTACCTAATAAATACCTTGGGATTGTATATTTAGTGATGTACACCCTTGTCTCCTGTGGCATTATATCAATGTACCATGTGTACCAAGCTGCCCCCCACAATAAGAATGCCCCAGTCTCCTTTATCTGTTCTCATCATATATATTCCTCCATCAAGGATAAGAACCTGATTCATCCATCCCAGAAAGAGGAGCTCTAAAAATAACCCCCTTCCATGTGCACTATAGTACATAATACCTGTCATTAACCAGCGTTCCAGCTTCCCCCCCACCTCCACCGAGTATAAAATGATCTTATTACTTTCTAAGCAAAAAATAAAAGTAAAAAACTAACAGGTGCTGAAGACACAGGCCAGTGCTCTACAGTAAGCTATATATTTCAGCCTAGTCTTCAGCAGTTGCTTAGCTGACTAATTTTCCCATCACAAAGTGTAGGATTATCCTTTTATCCCATGACATATTCTTATCCCCACATGATCAGCAACCAGGATATGTACTGTGTATAAATAAATAGGATGGCAGTGTAAAACGGAAACTATCCATCTTATAACTGAAAGACAGACTGCTCCTTGGCTATGGGATAAGGGCGCCATAACCCCACACTGTAAATAACATTCATTGAAAATGGAGAACCATAAAAAATTCAAGTCTGTCAGACTCTGCTCTCAATAAGATAACTATCTACATCGGGAGGGAGGCAACAATTTAAAGAAAAGTCAGAAAGTAGTCGCTGCATGAAGAACAGTTCCCGGAAAGAAATCCAGTAGTCCCAAACAGTGAACATATCGATGAGGAAGTACTGTAAAGCCAGTAGTGTTCTCCTGGTAAATAGGGAAGGGGGTTCAATCAGCAGGCTATAACTGGCTCATTGCATTTCATGAGAACACCCCCATCAGCTTGCCAGTAAAAACCCAAAGTTCTAAAATATATCTTCCTCAGCTATAGATATAGAGGGAGTCTACTGATAGGGTGAAAACCTTCCATACTACATACAAAAATCAGATCATAGTTCCCATGCACACTCATTATTCTCCTGTAATGCAAAGAATGGTACCATCTTATGACTCTGATTGGAGAAATCACCCATCTCTGAAAAGATTGGGAATAGACTTCATCTCCCGTTCAGCCATTTTTGGATCTTCTAGGGAAGTCCATGTCCCCTCCACCGAATCTTGCAGAGTCGCTGGATAAAGCATCCAAAAATGGATATTCGCCGCCAGTAATTTGTTCACGACTCCATGATATTCAGCTCTTTTCTGTCTAATGGATAAGGGGAGATCTAGAGTGATTTGGATCGGCGATCCCTCCCACAACATTTCCTTCAATTCTTTCACCTTAGCTAGCAGGTGCTGGCATTCTCGATAATTTAAGAATTTGAAGATGAAGGTTCTAGGTCTAGCTCCTGGCACCAGCATGGGCCTTAGAGCACGGTGTGCCCTTTCTACTATATAGTCCGGTACAAAGGGTGAGGGCCCTGCTATTTTCCAGACAAACTAGAGCAAATATGATGGGGTTTGGGCCTCTTCATTTTCCGGTAATCCAATAACCATAATATTATTGCGGCGACTTCTTCACTCTAGGTCCTCGATTTTAACTTCCAGATTAGCTACCCACTTCCGAACAAGTGCCATAGCAGGATCAATTGTCTCCAGTTTTCTCTCCATGGATTTAATGTGCACTTCACAATCGCCTGTTCTCTGAGCTAAAATCTCTAGTTTTTCGTTCGCCGCTTTCACTTCCTCATTTAGAGATCTCATCTCCTCTCGGAAAGGAAGAAATTCATCTAAGAACCTCTCCAAGGATAAAGTGGTGGTTTCTGCTGGTGTGACCAATCTTTTGGCCACTGATGCCAGTTGGGCCTTTGCTTTTTTGGATGTCTTTTCCTGTGTAAGTGGCGGCATGTGGTGTGGTAAGGTCACTCTCATTTCAGCTTCCATATTCCGCAGAAAAATGATGAATAAGTTTCGTTTCTGGACACAATCAGGTCCTCACACTATAAGTCAGCAAGATGAGGAAAAAGTAAGTGGTCAAGTTAAGTAATTTCAGAGGTTTTGAGAGGGGGTTGCAGGAGCTCACTAGAAAGCATCTACACAGTGATAGGAATCATGTGATCTCCAACAACAATAAATACAAACCAAATAGTGTAACAAAACAAACCAGGGAACAGAAACAGGAACAGGGAGGAATGGCAACTACAGGAACAGGTGGGATATGTGCAAAGAACTGTCCAGCAGAGGCAGCATCACCAACAACTGTCTCACCTCACAAACAGCCATTGCACCATGGCCAGTGTACAATGTTCACTGCAGGTACTGGTGGATTGCTTCATCCATGGTCCGCACCCTGCTCAGCATGTGGCATAGGTCCAATGCCAGTCCCAGTAGTCTGGCCTTTAGTATGGCAGTCAACATGCAGTTCTGTTTTCCAGACAGTTGTTCCCACTCACCAGCAGTGTCCACTAGCCAATCGTCAGTCTGCATACCTTAGCTTACAGTGCTGGGCACTTCCAAGTCCACATCCATATCCAGGTCCAGATCCCTGTCACCCACCTCAAAATATTGCAGTGTGTCCCTACTGTCCTCCACAGTGCTGACACGTTGCTCCCATTCTGTGTGGTATGTATCCACTTTCTGACCACTGTCCACCATCCTCTGCTGTCCATCTGACTGTGTCATTGGTTGGCGATCCACACCCCCTGTGGAACAGGCCATAGATCCCATACATGCCCTCTGTGTGGTTCCTGGTCACGGACTTTCCAGGTGCCTTAGGGTCCTCACTGTATAGGTCTGTGCCTTGCCATTTCATATGCCGCATGGCCCTCTCCAATGCACGGCATAGAAGGATTAGAGGTCTCACCTGGACCCTTGCATGTCTGTTGTCACCTGCAGAGGTACAAAGGGGAAGGTTTAACTGCCCAGATTGGGACATGGTATCCCTCACAACATGAGAACAACAGCTGAGAAAGCGGGTGTTGGATGGCCATTGCCTCCCAGGTGTGCATGTGACTGCTGTGCACCATATGTGCAACGTTACAGGTGGGCCTGTAGGACACACTGACCTGTGGCCTCACACTGTGTGGATGCCAACACACCTGCCATAACATGACCTTGACATCCAGCAACACCTACCCCCTCTCTAATAGCCCATGCTGATGGAATATGATGGGCAAGGTGGCATAGCCATGCACAGACACCCCTCCCTCATTGTGTGCTTGGCAGGGGATGCTGATGTGGCCCATGACACGTCCTGGGGCCTCCTCTGGGCCCACTTGTCCACCATGCTGCAATGTCGCAACACTGTACACTTCTTGGCATTAACAACAGGTGCCAGACAGTGGCCCAGGTGTGCTAACTGATTGGGGTTCTATTTAAGGATCCATACTGCCTTGTTACTGTCCACCCTGTCCCCATGCAGAGTATCACCCACAAACAGCGCCACCCTGCCCTGGATGCCTACTAGTATGTCGCTGTAGGACACATTACACATGACTGCTCCCAAAATCGTGATCTGTGGAACCACACCCATCACTAAACCATACACTGACCACACCCCTGTGTCAACCACTGTGTGTGTGTATGTGTGTAACTTGGGGCGTGGGCACTGTACCTCCAGCCATACATGCTGCTTCACGCAGCTAATGCATGCTCATTGCGGTACAGGCCTGCTACCATGTAGATGTTGCTACCTAGGTGGGGCCACCTCCCATCTCTATTGTTGAGTCGCAGGACAGGTGGGGTCCTGGGACATCTGAGGTCAGGGACAGGTACCATACAGGGGTGTTACACATGCAGCTTATCTGATCCTGTGGGTGCACTCTGTTCACGCCTGACAGCAGGCCTTGTCCATGGTCCTGTAGTCCCCTGGTCCAGATGATTCTCACTCCTGCCTGTAGGGAGATACAATGGGAGAGACAACGTTTGTACACATTCACTGGTGTGCCAGCTTGGTGAAGGGTGGGGCATACATGCATACTGTGGCAATATATAGTGCACCCAACTGTACTGCAATGGTGACCTCCATGCATGGTGATATCTGCCTACTCAGATATCTATTTAAGGCTGTCCAGCATCTGTGGGTTGTGCAGGGCCCTGTTTTTCAGCTTATGCTTGAGCTGCGTAATGGTCCTTCTCATACTAGACAATGCCCGCAATTTCCAACCAATTATGTGCCACGCCCTCTCCCTTTGCTTCTACAAGTGTATCTATCACCCACGTGGCTCCAGCACCCTGGTCCACTGTCCCACCAAACTCAACAGAAGGACAATCTCATCCCCTGTGAAATTTGATGCCATTTTTCTTTGTCTTGCCATACTGTCACATTTGCAGTGCACTGTCAGCCTTGCACAGTTAATTCTGTAGCTGCAGAATATCTGCTGTTGTTCAGCAGTGGCACATGTAGTACCATTACACAAGAGTGGGCCAAGTGATGAACTGGGTAATTATCATCCGGTAAGTCTCACCTCCATAGTGTGCAAACTCATGGAAATCATACTAAAGGAAAGACTGATGTCGTACCTGGAGGACAATGGCCTCCAGGATGTGATGCAGCATGGGTTTGTTTCAGGGAAGTCTTGTCAAACCAGCCTCATACAATATTATGACTGGGTGACAGGTGAGCTGGATAAGAGTCATGCAGTGGATGTTCTTTACTTGGACTTCAGCAAGGCCTTTGATTCGGTGCCTCATGGGCAGCTTGGGGGGAAGCTAACTGGTGTAGGGGTAGGGGCAAAAATGATGAACTGGATTACCAGCTGGCTGAGTGGCAAGTTGCAACGGGTGGTAGTGAGAGGGGAGCTCTCAAGTCCAAGGCCGGTGACGAGTGGGGTACCACATGGCTCTGTGTTGGGGCCAGTATTGTTTGGGCTCTTCATATCAGACATTGCACATGGGGTGGTGAGCAAGGTAAGTCTGTTCACTGATGACACCAAAATCAGAGCAGTGGTGAATGGAGAGGAGGGACCTACGCAAACTAGAGGAGTGGTTAGAGAGGTGGCAGCTGGGGTTCAATGCAAAGAAGTGTAAGGTTATGCACTTTTGGGTGAAGAACCCAAGGAGAGAATACTGGCTGGGGTGTAAGCTGGGGATCACTGAGGAGGAGAAGGACCTAGGGGTAATAATAACAGGGACCATGAACAACACTGCCCAGTGCAGGAGAGTGGCTGCAAAAGCGAACAAAATGCTGAGGTACGTAGCAAGAGGGGTTTCGTCCAGGCAAAGAGAGGTGATCTTGCCCCTCTACAGGTTGCTGGTAAGGCTGCACTTATAGTACTGTGTGCAGTTTTGGAGGCCATACCTAAAGCATGATATCAGGATACTGGTGGGGGTGCAGGGGAGGGCAACAAAGATGATATGTGGAATGGAGGGGAGAGACTATGACAGCAGGCTGGGAGACCTGAATATGTACACCCTGGAGGACAGAAGGAACAAGGGGGACATGATAGAGACATTCAAGTATCTGAGGGGAATCAATAAGGATTGGGCAGAAGGGGGTTTTAAGTTAAGGAGGGGAAGGTCACTAGGGGCACCGGCTAAGAATGGGGAAGATTTAGGAAGGAAATTAGGAGACACTGTTTCACAGAGAGGTGGTAGCAAAATGGAATGCCCTACCAGAATGGGTGGTATAATGTAAATCTGTGAACAGCTTCAAAAGGACATGGGACAGGGGAGATTGAGGGTGGGGGAGGTGGGGGTGGCAGTGGGATGACAAAGGGGAAGGGGTGGGCAGCTGCAACTAGGGGTGTTGGCTGCACACTCGAGCAAACTTAGATAGCTTGGGTGGTCCATTTCTGCTGGCACATTCATATGTTCGGATGTTCCTCACATGGCTGTGCTATTTACTTCCCTGTATTCTATGCCCTGACATCCCAGATGCACAAGGCATATGCAGATCATGCATAACAAAATTTGCGGTATAAATAGGCATTTCCACAATGCAGTTTGTGTTGCATGCTATGGATTTGAAGTTTACGTGACGCATGGTTCTTGTCAGTATACTGTTGCATGTTTTGTGATTTTGAACAGCGTAATAACCACTAGGCAATGGTGACTGTGGCAGGGGCAACAAGGGTGCACTGGGGACTTGCGTGGCCTGCACTGAGTCACACTATATGCAGGTGATGGTTGTGGAATTCACACTCATGTCTGTCTGATGGGTGTACCTAGCTTATTCATAACTCCTTACCCATACCTCTCAACTGGCAGCCCCACACACATGCACTGATCCCCCTGAGTTGCACTGCAGACATTCTCACCACTACAGGCAAAATAGGCGTAGTGTAAACATATGGGGGCGGGGACCTCACCACATGTCACTGGGTGCAATAAGCCAGCTAAGGCCATCTGGTGTGCCCAGGGTAGTGCAGCATGTGGTTTGTATGTCCTGTTGCCCATGTCACTGCTTGCCTCAGCCACATACTTACTGGGGGACATGTCAGCCCTGTCACGTGTTCACACAGGCTTCATTGTGTTGGTGTCCCTGGCACCATGATCATGGCCCACTGGCTGTCATGTCTGTGCTGTGTTGGGCCTGTGGTTACCTATTGATGCTGACATTGCATTGCTGCCTATGATCTTGCACACATCCCATCAGCTGATGACACCCCTGCCATGTGCACATGTGCCTGGCCTGAGACTACCATGCCTATCACACTATTCCTGTGCATGATGTGGCATCCAGAGTGTACATGCGGGGGTCACTTACCATCTCAATGTACATTTACAGTACTGCATAGTATTCAGCAGTGTCACACTCACTCTGCCAGCACTGCACTGGCATACTGTGCAAGATATACTGGACATAGGGAGACGCAGGCTCTGTCTGTTACTGTACTGGTTCCACCAAGCACACCATGACAGGCTGCCCATTTCACATGGTGGTGACACCTCCCAGGACATTGCTCACATCCATCCTTGACACCCACATGGTGGCAGTCACACAGCATCTGCCATGTAGCATGGTTGTACCAGACCCCCAGATGACATGGCTGCAGTGTTACAGTAGTGTGACAGCAGCCAGACATGCATGTATCAAGTATCCATCAGATGAACACTGCAGGTAGCCCATGTGGTATGTGCATCATACCTGTATGTTCAGCATCCTCTGCCGTGTGCTGCCTGACAGTGCTTCACCTCACACCAGGGGGAACCACTCATGACTGGGTACAGTGCATGCCATGCACCAACACTCCTGGGAGACTACCCCAGGTGGTGGATTGTGGTTGTCATAAGTCACCTGGTGACACAGTGAGAAGCATGCCATGATGGTGTTTTGGCTGCACAACTATGTTATCTGGTGGGTGGCATCATCATCATGTGAAGTGCTGTGAATCAGGTCATATCTAACACAATGTCCAACTGCTGCTATGCTGCCACGTCCTGAGCCCTGGTTCACAGTGGTTTCACTGACATGGTCCTCCTCATCAGACACCTCTACACAGTCTGCTCCTCTGGGACTTCAGTTATGTCAACATGGTGTGCCACTGCAATGCTGTGCAGTATGCAGCATGCAACAAAGATCTTTCAGACTAACTCTGGTATGTACTGTAGTGACCCTCCAGAGTGGTCCAAGCATCGGAACCTCATCTTCAATAGGACGAATGTGCACTTGATGACTATCCTGGTACTGGCATGGGCCTGGTTGTAGTGTTCATCAGCCTTGGACTGTGGATGCCTCACTGGTGTCATCATCCATGGCTGCTGTGGGTAACCACTGTCACTTGCTGGAAGGTTAGGGCACAGTTAGACACAGTCTCATGGCACTTTGCCAAACATTATCCTCTACCCTTCCCAACTGTACTGCAGAGGTCCTTGCCAGTCTTACCATAGCCCATGCAGTACACAGCATCCCATGTGTACCTTGCATGTGGTACACGCATTGACAAGACAACACACACATCCCAGTTCCACCAGGCCACAGCATCTGTGTCATCCATCTGGGTCTGGGTGTCTTGTCTTCAGGACATGTGCTCCTTATGCTACCCTATGGCAAGCATTCAGCAGAACACAACACAGCTTCCAGTGCCATGTACACCATTGATGTGTTGCCTGGGGATGTCCACTGGCTCCACCATTCTGCTTACCTAGTAGCCACCTGCCTTGTATATCGGCACAGAGGAAGGCCTGATACAGCCCACTCTCTTGGATGATGTAGGAATCATGACAGGGTCCTGGGTACATAGTCACAACATCAGGGATCCAACACCAGCTGTCGCACACCACCTGTACATTGAGGGAGTGGTACTCCTTCTTACTGATGAACACACCAGGATCATGGGTTGGTGCATGTATTTCAACATGTGTACAGTCCATGGCATTTAGCACACAGGGAAATGTGCAATACTATACAAGACCTGCTTCACAGGCACTTGCTGTTCTGGCTCCACATTGAAGCTGATGTACCATGATATCCTACGCAGCAGTGTCTCGAGGAACTGTTTCAGGCATGTCGACACTGCAGACTGGGAAATGCCCATTGTGTCACCTGTCGGGGTCCAGAACATGCCCATTGCCAGAAAGCACAGCGCTGCTGACACCTATGCTTCCTACGGGGAGGGGATGTCCCTTCCATGTGCCACTCTTGAGATCCTCCATGAGCTCATCACAGAGCTCCTCGATGACATCACGGGGCAGGTAGTATTGTGCCAAGCACTGCTCATCCCAGATGTCCCTGAATGATATTCTCCACTTGTATACCCTGTCTGTATACCATGGCCACACTCTGTCCACTCTTTGCAGGTGGTCGGCTTAATGGACATACTTGTGTTGCCATTGGGCACACTGGTGGTGCATCCATAGTGCCAGCCATGTGGTTAATAGGGCTGATAGCCCTGGCATTTTTTTGTGTCACCCCACTGATACTAATGCTGCTGCAGAAGCTCCTCACTAGTGACTCACTCCAAGCTGCAGTGCAGGGTCCTATTTATATGTGCTGTAGACAAACTCATACCTGGTCTAACAAGTGCGTCTAATGTTGATGCATGTCTCCATCATTCCCCTTTCAAAATTCCCATATATGGGATGTGGCAGCTTACATTGATGCAAATAGCCCTGCGTTGATGTAAATAGTGTTTGCATCCAGCTGCAACCCAATTTTTGATGCATCCGTGGTCACATGGCCCTTGGATGCATACATACATTCTTGCTTGATGCATGTCCCTTGTGTCATTCTATCTCTGTTTTGAAAGTTGGACAAAAGGTGCGTGATAATCCATAAACTGCAAGAGCAAACCTTGCAGAGGCATTATTTTATGTTGGCTTGTGCATGCGCAGCCAACATATTGCGGTAGTAGCACATTTGGAGGCGCGGTCACTGTTGGGCGAATGCAGGGCACACATCAGTAGGTGCGTCCCTCATTCCTCAATAAGACCGCATGCCGGCACCACACCACACATATGTAATATGGCGAGCACATCTAAGGAAAGGTCCACTGCAAAGCTCGCAATACGCAGTGGACCTCCCGACGTGCTTTCCCTGGTAGTGAAAAATAGATTAAAAATGGTGGCACAATGCCGACTTCGGGGGTGCCCAATCCCCCTGTCAACATGCCGTGACTCTATGTATGTGCCGACTGGGGAGCCTACTTCCCCGTAGGCATAATGCACACCCCTCATTTGTTATGTGCCGAGGGGTGTCCAATCCCTCAGCTCTTGCCCCAGCTAGATTGTGTGCTGACAGGGTGCTCAATCCCCGTCGGCTACAGCATCCACCCAGGCGGCATGCTGGGGAGCCCACCCCAGCGTGCAAATCCCCTGAAAACTAAACTCTGTCCCGCTGATGTTTTTTTTCTTTTAACCCTGTGAAAGAACAAAACGGTCCCTTGTGGTCTCCCTGCCCCCTCCCACAACCCACGCCCATCCTCTGTGCACCCGCCTCCCCACACCCCCCCTCAGCCCATACTTACCTCCAGAGTCCAGCGCGACGATCTTCGGTGGACTGGGAACACGTCTGCGCTCTTCAAAGCTGACTGCGAACTGAAGAAATGCCGATAAGCTGTATAATGACATAAATAGTTTTTTTTTCAACTTTGGTGCATATCTCGGGTATTTGTTTGAATTTTTGCACCAATTTTTCAACATGAGGTTATTGGGACCCCTCCTCATGAATTCAGTCACTGTCATTGCATTATCCAGTCCCAAAAGGTGATTTTGCAGTCACTGCATGGAATCACCTTTTGGGACTGAGTAACAAAACAACAGTGCCACTGTTCATGAGGGGGGCTCTTAAAAAGCCTATGCTGGAAATTTGGTGAAAAAAATCCCCAAAATGGCTGTTTTACAAGCATGCATTGCGCTGTTTCCACGCACGTTCGTAACTTCCTGAATTTGTAATATTTTCACTCCAGATTTTCAATTGGCATTTTTCCACACCTCCTGATGAACAGTACAGCAGTCATTTTACATATCCTGGCCGAAATGTGTTTTCGCATGTCCAGCGCAAAATAGCGTGGTTGCTGTGCGAAATACGTTTTCGGGACAGTTTGAGGGAAATGACAGTGACACTGTTCATGAGCAGAGGTCCTAAAATGCCTATGTAGAAAATTTGGTTCTGACAGTCCATAAAATGACTATGTTACAAGCATGCATTGCGCAGTTTCCACGCATCCTTGTAACTTTGAAATTTGCAATATTTCCATGCCAGATTTTCAACAATGGCATTTTTTCACACCTCCTTATGAACAGTACAGCTGTCATTTTTCACATCCTGCCCAAAATGTGTTTCCACACCTGTGGCACACAATGGCATGGTCGTTGTGGGAAATCAACTTTTGGGACAGAGTAACAAAATCACAGCACCACTGTTCATGAGGGGAGGTCCCAAAATGCCTATGTTAAAA
Source organism: Neoceratodus forsteri (assembly GCA_016271365.2). Classification (NCBI taxonomy): domain Eukaryota; kingdom Metazoa; phylum Chordata; order Ceratodontiformes; family Ceratodontidae; genus Neoceratodus; species Neoceratodus forsteri. The sequence continues at coordinate 268,061,701 of JADMNL010000026.1, forward strand.
ATATGCCTAACAAACTCCCAAAAATAATTGGGTTACGGACATGTGTTGCGCAGTTTCTATGCATGCTCATGACTTCACCAATTTTTCATATTTTCAGTCCAGATTCTCAACGTTGCCATTTTTTTATGCCTCCTCATGAACAATGCAGTTGTCATTTTCCACATCCTGCCCAAAATGTGTTTTTCTCCATGTCGCCAAATGGCATAGCCGCTGTGCAAAACCACCTTTCCACTAACAAACTGATTGTGCTGCTTTTCATGAGGTGGGCTCACAAAAAGCCCATGTTGAAAATTTGGAGTGAAAATACCAACACACGACTACAGTGTTAGGGTTTCCTACTGTAGCACCCTACTCTGCAGAAACTGACAGATGTCAGGGGTGTGACTTGGGATCATCGGCTGTAATGCTCACACCATTCCACCCCTATCCCCACCCTGCAGCCAGTGACAGGCATTATGGTGTGCCTTGCACTGTTCAGCCACAAAGTTCACCCCATTCTCCTATACTGCACCCACCTCAGCATATTTTCTTATGGAATGGGGTAAGTATAATGCCCAAAGACCCCAAAGCACACCACGACACTTGTCAATGTCTACAGGGTAGGGTGAGGTACAATGCCATGAGCGTTATAGCTGATGACCCAAAGGCACACCCCAATGCCTGTCAGTCTCTACAGGGTGGGGGTGGGGTTGGAGTCACTTCAATACTTCACTGCCACTTCTATTATGCATCTCTAACTCCAGCACTACCAATGCTAATGCCAGCGAGACAAGATTTGGCATTGCCAAATGCTTGTTTATAACTGGTGCAAGCTTTCAAGACTGTATAGATCTAGTAAGTAGGGGGAATGTCTTAGCTAGAAGGAAGCTACATTTAAAGACTGCCTTAGAAAAACTCTGCTACTAGCTTGGCAGAGGACACCAGGAGGACACCTCACAGCATTATTCAAGGCTGAAGGGTGATTTTGCGCAGTGACTGCGCAGTGCCTGCGAAATCACCCTTCGAGCGCGAATAATGCCATGACAGTGACATCATTCATGTGAAGGGGTCCCAAAAACCCTATGTTGAAAATTTGGTGCAAAAATTCCAAAAAATGACTGAGCTATGCAATAAAGTTGAAACCCCCTATCCAGCCCATTATACAGCTTACCGGCATTTCCTCAGTTCTCGGTCAGCTTTGAAGAGTGCTGAGCGTGTTCCCGGTCCACCGCAGAATCGTCACGAGGTCCGAGGTAAGTATGGGGTGGGGTGGGGAGAGCTGGGTGCGCAGTAGGGTGGGTGCGGTTTTGGGAGGGGCTGGGAGACTGCGCAGTGGGACCGTTTTATTTTACAGGTTTAAAAAAAAAACGGCGTGGGGCGTTGCCACACTGGGGTGGGCTCCCAGCGTGGCAGAAGATGTGTGGGGGCGAGAAGCTGACGGGGATTGGGCAACTTCTGTCGGCAAACTACAAACTACACGGGGTGAAGTCGGTGGGGGATCGAAACCCCGCGGCAAAACAAACGCGAAACATTTGCCACGCTGGGGTGGGCTCCCAGCGGCAGCAGAATGGCTTGGGGGGCCGTGGAGCTGACAGGGATTGGGCACCCCATCGGCAAATAACGTTTACCCGCATGAGTGACTCCCAGCGTGGCACGAAGCTTTGGGGGGCAGCGTGGACGCTGCGGCGGGGTGCTGCCGTGGACGCATGGGACGGCGGGTACCGGTATGCAGCGTGCCCTTTGAAGCAGAGGAACACCGCTGTCATACTGAGCTCCTGCACCCATTGGTGCAGGACACGCCACCGCCTGCTCAAGGAGCAGTGCATTGATGGAGAGGCACACCTCCAAGTGTGCTACTCTCCCAAACGCTCTCGCGTGCGCGCAAGCTAACGAAAAAGAAAGGAACCTGGGGATAATCATATCAGATGACCTTAAGGTTAGCAAGCAATGTGAGAAGGCAGTAGGGAGGGCTGGGGGTATACTGGGATGCATAGGGAGAGGCATCAGCAGCAGAAAACAGGAAGTTGTTATCCCTCTGTACAGACAGTTGGTGAGACCCCATCTGGAGTACTGCGTCCAGTTCTGGAGACCCCATCTCCGCAAGGACATAGACAGGATAGAGGCAGCCCAGAGGAGGGCAACTAAAATGGTGCAGGGTCTGCAAGAGAAGCCGTATGAGGAGAGACTAAAGGAGCTTAATATGTATACCCTTGAGGAAAGAAGGGAGAGGGTGGACATGATAGAAACTTTTAAGTACCTCAGTGGAATCAACAAAGTCCAGAGGGTAGCATCTTTCAGAAAAAGAGATGTGCAAGAACAAGGGGACACAATTTAAAGATGGAGGAGTGGTTCAGGGGCAATGTGAGGAAGTATTATTTCACAGAGAGCGTAGTGGATGCATGGAACAGCCTTCCTGAGGAGGTTGTGGGGTCTAAAACTGTGGGAGAATTCAAGAATGCATGGGACAGACATAAGGCAATTCTTGTGGGGGGTAGGAAGAAATAGGCTATTAGTTAACTGGGATCTACGGCCTATCCTGTAGGCAGGGAAATGGGCAGACTAGATGGGCCAAGCGGCCCTTATCTGCCATCAAAGTCTATGTTTCTATGTATAGAGCCAGTGTATTTTGCACTGTTGATCGTGGTGACAGCGCAATCACAAATTGATAACAGTGACAGCACGTGGATGAATGTGCCATAATAACCCAGTATTGAGTTATTATGGTGTAACCCCTCACCCCTGCCTTTTTACTAAAATGACAGGTGGCATGCTGTTGGCGTTGGCAGCAATACCTGGTGGGGACCTGGGTTCGGGGAGGATGAGGTTACCTGGCACAAGGAGACCTAGGTTTGGCTACTGTGCACAGGGGCACCCAAGTAAATCCGACTACAGGAAGCAATAACTGTAATGTCCAGAACCAGGACTGGGATTTTTCAGTGTGGCTTTTATTCATAACTAGCTGGACACAACAAAGCATAGATGGACCCCCAAGGGGCTACGGTTACTGATAATGCAGATTAGAGACTACAAGGCATTCCACTTAAAGAATGAACCCATTTCTACTGTTTTCAGGCTCTGGACCCACCAAGCACACAGCCCGGACTTGCATGCGCTTTGGATACACAGCCCGACTGGCCCGGCCCCCCTGCCGGCCACTTGACTGACGGTCCATTTAAAGGATGAACCCAATTTTACTTGTTGTGGCTCCCCACACCACTTAGAGTCTGCGACTCCTAGAGAGATTTGTTTTCTTACTTCTTCTGACTCCCATCACACAAGGAAAATTCTTTTCCCAAGTTGTGGCTCCCCACACCACTTAGAGTCTATGACTCCTAGAGAGATTTTCCAATTTGCGACCCACGTCTGGGTACCTACCTCATCACTGGCCAGGCGCATGAGGCAAGTAGCAATCACAGTAGAAATCCGTAGAGGTGGACCTGGTTACTAAAGATGGAGAGGGGGTGTTCCCACCTCCAGCTCCCACAGCCCATACCCGGCCATTTCTCTGGACAAACAGAAACTAAAACTTTGAAATGTAGATTAAGCGATTGGATGACCTGTAGCACCCCTCTACAACATTACTTGAATCCATAAAGACTTTAGATTTTTACACTACTCCATTTGTTTGTCCTAGTACAATAGGCCTCCCAAATAGTAGTTCACATCCCATCTTTCTTCACATTTTCCAAACTGAAGAAACATATTGTTTGCCCTCTCAAATTAGAGCAAAACACTCACCCTTTCATTGCAGGTGCCCCACAGGCGAAGTACAACTTCTTTCACTTTTATCAGACCAAAAACAGAAACTGTAAAAAAGCAGCTTTCTTCCTGTAGTAGAAATTAGGGGATTGCCCCTTGAATCCACAGAGGGACACTTTACTCCCCCCCCTGGGGGTGGGGAGCACTGAGACCTGGACAGCGGTCTCCACCACTTGAAACGGGACTCTCACCTTCTCACACAGAAGGTAAACAAAAGACACTTACTTTCTGCTGGCAGGCAAGCAGGAAACTTCCTTCTCACAAGAGGTAAACAGAAAACTGACTTTGAAAACTCCCAACGTTCTGTCTCACTCCCTGTGCTGCAGATTCCAATGTGGCTTATGCAGCTGCGACAGTTCTATGGTGATGTCATCTCTCATTCTCAGCTGTGACTGAGAACAGAGTGAGACAGTGTGAAACCCATTTAACTGGAGTTTCACAAGCTGCCTTCCCTGCCTACCACTAGGTCTTACTGGGATTCTAGTAACCCCGGGTAACAAGGGGTTACAATGGTATTTACTGGGTTATTTAAGTGATAACATTAAGTGGGGTTGGAGTATATAAAACAATAATTGTGTAACCCCCCTGCAAATGGGGGTTCCCAAAAGACTTCCAGGAGCTTGCTTGAATGCTCCAAGCCTGAATGGTGTTTGGCGTTTAAGCCATTTATCAGTGAGTGTTTTTAGAACCTCTGGTACTGTCTCTTTAAGAGCTGTCTGCTTGCAGACATAATTAGTTTGTATGGGGGACTGTGTGTTTCTTTGATTGAGTACCACTCAAGCTGCTGCCAATTCACTCCATTTTTGCAGTCACTAGGAGTGCAAAGGGAACCTATCTGAAAGATGTAACTGTTTGCCAGAAACCATTTAGAGTGATAATGAAATTACAGTTTGTCTAACCTGCTTTCTTTTGCAGTCAGAACAGTGTCTGCCTAGTTCCCCATTCTGGTTTTGAACTGCTGAACTGGACCAATCAGTGTGGGGTAGCTCTAAAATGGTGCCTTGGACGAATCAGAACTTGGACTCATAATCTGAGCCAGCCACAAGAGGATTGTATGGCAGTGACTCTGGGAGATGTGGTTTAGACTTCAGTGCCTTTTTGGACCAACAGCAGCAGTCTATTGTGGTGACAGCCAATCCAGTCAAGAACTGGGAGGAACTCAAAGGAAGTGCCCGGTTTTATCGGTTGGAGTTTCAGTTGAGCTTTGGCAGTGAAGAAGGAAGGAGCCCTGTGCCTTTTCAGTGTGCAGTTTTTAGTCAAAAAACGTGTGTAAGGCCCAGAGTTCTGGTCTGCAGCTTGTGTAACAGCTTGTTAGGACTGAATCTGTCCTGTGAAGAGAATCAAAGGATATCTGAAGAGTAGAAACCAGGCTCACCCTGTAGAAGACTGGAGGAATTGCTGAAAATTGCACTCGGTCTGTCAGGAACTGAATCTGTTGTGTGTTCTCCCGGGTATTGTGCAGTAATTGCGATCGGGATACAGATGCAGCCTGCCTGGTATAGTGCTTTCTTTTATATAAATGTGTGATGAGGTTTGTGTACCTCAAGTGAGCCCTGCTGACATTGAAGGACCCTATCTTATTTGGAGGTCGTGAGTACTAATTCAGGGTCGCTCCCTGTTGAATTGCCACATTAAATCCAAATGGAATTACTGTACTGCTGACTGTTTAATTCTCCTTTTCTCTGTGTGAAAGGGCCCTACCAGCTGCCACGGTTTGGACTAGCCACTGGGCTTGGGTACCCAAGGACAGTAACTGATAGGGATAGCCTGTGCACAGAGCCATAGGTAGATTATTAGAGTGATAAGCGAATTAACCTGATTTCCCCTGTCCTTGTTATATCCCCTAAATAAATCAGAGCTGCTTGTTTCAGCAAAGTTATACTGCCTGAGGTATTTGTCTATGTTAAAGTACTGTACTGTGATTGTTGCACTGTATCTCATTTCACAGGAGGTCCCAGTGCGGAACCAGTCCTGGGGGTAAGTGTATACTGTGAAGGTAATTCTGATATATTGTGTGGGCCACTAGTGGGAAGAAAGAGGGTTGCAGTGTCCCAGAGGGCTGTGACCAAGTTAGTCTAACTATTGCAAACCCTGACCTCTGGGTGGAGGCACCCGCCATTGGATCCAGGCCCCTCAACCTGTTAGTGGCAAATCAGGCAGGGGTAGTAGCCCCTGGGATAGCGCCATCTAGGGGTTACATCTTGGAGGCTCACCGCTGGGATGTGTGTCCTCTAGTGGCCATATTTATGAACCACTGTTAAGAAAAAAATGGGTACCTGACAGAAGTGGCTGTGCACCGGCTGGTGGAGGGTGTACTGGGGAGGAGATCGACCCCAAAATGCTCTGCTTATCCTGGACATCCCCCTGGGTATCAATACGGACACTGTGCAGGGAGTACTTTCCAAGGTGAAAGGTTTACAAAACCCTGTGGTGGTGGGTCGGCATGCTAATCTGCTCACCCACACTTTCCTGGCCCTAGTAGAGTTTAAGGATCCCATAGATAGCTCCAAAGTGCCACAGACCATTACCCCAGAGGGAGCCCTCACTGCTTGGAGAGTGATAACTAAGGACAGTAAAGACCCGTGGGGGAATGAGCCCCCACCACTATCTGAAACTTTTGAGGAGAAATTTGCTAAATGGTTGCTGGGGGAAGGGAAAACTGTGGAGGACTTGAAGAAACTATTCTTGCCACCTGGGGGTGTTCCTCCCCCAACACCTTCTCCCGCTCCAGTGCCCGTAATGGTGGCTGAACCAATGCAGACTCCAATTTCTGCACCTGCCATTAGTCACGACTCTTACCGAAGGTTGAGGATCTTCTCTGGCACCCTCCCCACCCCCAAGGGAGGATGACTGGGAGACCTGGATAGACTATGTTGCCCCCCAAGTGCTAGAATGGCAATGCTCGGAAGCCGAAAAGCCAAAAGATGGTTAGTGAGAGCCTCGAGGTCCTGCCCTGGCTACCATTCGTAAGCAAACGGGCCAGTAACCCTGAAGTGACTGCACAGGCTCATCTTGAGGCCCTGGAGAATGTGTATGGGAGCCAGATTCTGATGAGGACCTATGGTGGAGAGTAAGAGATGCACAACAGTACCAAGGGGAGTTGTTGTCTGTGTATGTATCTCGGCTGGAAAAATTGTTGCAAGAATGCCTCAGAAAAGGTAGTTTGCCAGCGATTGAACTGGACCGAACCAGGCTGTACAGGAACCTTAAGTCTGCCCCCTTCTCAGAACTGCTGTTGCTTCAGTTACGCCTGGCAGATCGACTGGAATCCCCACCATCCTATGATGAGTTAATGAGAGAAATTCGAGGAGTTGAGAAAAGACCTCGGGAGGGACCTGCACCAATAGCTGCGGCTCGACCGAGTGACTGAGGGTGACCCATCAAGTGAAGTTCAGGGGCAGAGGTTGGCAGTCAATGAGTGCTCTGACAAGGAAAAAGATATGCCACAATGGGGCGAACTGTTGAGAGAGATCTGGGAATTCAAAAACAGTCCCTTTATGAAGGCCACGCCTGCAAGTACGGGCCCTGACCTATATCCGACTGCATCTGCTATGGGGGTGGGGGTACCCACCCATGTATCTCCTGCTGATAACAGCTCCAAACTCAATTCCTTGACCATGGAAGTGGAGAAACTGACGAGATGTCTCCAAATGCTTATCATGCCCGAGACAGAGATGGCACCCAGGTTTCCAGTTAGTAATACCCCCGCCCTGGCTCCCAGTGTGCCGACTCGGCCAGCTCAAACTCCAGAAAGTATGTTTTGCTATAATTGTGGGAAAGATGGGCACATGAAAAGGGAATGCCAGTCGCCAAAAGACACTGACAAAGTTGCATATAGGCTACAAGGAGAGCTTCAGAGAACAAATCAGTGGTTAAGAGGTGCACGAAATGATCCCAGTGAGGGCACCAAAAATGCTAACTCACGTCCTTTTGTGGCAAGGTCAGTTGCCCAGGCCCCACTATCGCCTCTCCAGACTGGTCCAGAATAGTGGGTCCCTCCATGGAGACCACTGTAAAGGTGAACGAGTGTCTACAAGAGCTATATTAGACAGTGGCTCCCAAGTGACAATTATGTTCCAAGATTGGTATCAGAAGCATTTGTCACGTACCCTTACAACCATTAGAAGGACTGCATGTATGGGGGTTAATGGAGAAGGCCTACCCTATTCCGGTATATCCAATTTGGCTGTCTTTCCCACCTCCGTGGCTGGAGTGGCCGAACAAGTAGAGACCCTAGCCTTAGTGTGCCCCCACTGGACTGTATGATGGTGTCCCTTTGTTGATTGGAACAAATGCTCATATGTTCGGAAGGCTGGCACAGTTGTGTTATGAAAACAGGGTTAAAGACTAGTAGAGCTTTAAGAGTTCCGCTTTAATTAAGAAGGCCTATGAGGCAGAGAGATGCTGAAAAATAGAACCAGAGGAACCGGTCGGAATTGTATGGAAGAAGGATCCTGAGTCTCTGATCCTGGCCAAATGCCCAGTGTACCTTACAGGAGAGGTCCATATCAGAAAGGATGTTAAGAATAAAATATTAATGTTGGATGCACCAGGCGATGGAAAATTGCCAGAGGGACTGCTGGTCAAGCCTAGTATTTTGCCCACTAGAGCCCATGCTTATGCCAGAAGGGTAATGGTCCAAGTTCATAATGTGTCTGAAAGAGACATTCAAGTAAATAGAGGTTGCATCCTGGCTAATGTGCATTGTGCAGACACTGCAGTGCTACCCAGCAGCAAGAGTTCAAGGAAGAATGACAGAGTAACGCCTGACTTGTTTGATTTCGGCGACTCCTCGCTGCCAGCTGAATGGAAAGTGAGGATCAGTGAGAAGCTTGCCCAGAGAGACCAGGTGTTTTCTTTAAAGGAATGGGACATAGGATGCATGCAAGGAGCTGAGCACAATGATCGGCTGTATGACGTAAAGACCATTTCGTGAGAGGTCCGACGCCTGGCACCTGCTGACATAGATGATGTGAGACGGCATCTGCAAGAGATGTTAGCTGCTGGTGTAATACAAGAATCCAGAAGCTCTTATGCTTCCCCATTGTGATAGTGAGGGAAAAGAATGGAACAGTAAGGATGTGTGTGGATTATCGCACCTTAAACCGCGGACTATCCCTGATCAGTACACAATGCCCCGCATTCAGGATGCTTTGACTGCCTAAACGGGAGCAAGTGGTTCTCTGTGCTGGATCTCCGCAGTGGGTACTATCAGATCCCGATGGCCCCAGAGGACCGTGGAAAGACAGCCTTTATCTGTCCGCTGGCTACTATGAATTCATGAGGATGCCTCAGGGATTTCAGGTGCCCCAGCCACTTTTCAGCGATTGATGGAGCGTGCAGTGGGGACATGAACTTACTAGAGTGCCTGGTATACCTAGATGATGTTATTGTGTTTGGCAGCTCACTGGAGGAACATGAGAGCAGATTATTTAAGGTGACCGACTGGAGGACTTTGGCCTTAAACTGTCCATTGATAAGTGTCAATTCTTTCAAACATCAGTAAAGTATGTGGGACACATAGTATCCACCGAGGGAATAGAGACCGACCCAAGTAAAGTTGAGGCCTTGACCACCTGGCCGAAGCCCAAAAATCTAAAAGAACTGCAAAGATTCCTGGGATTCTGTGGTTATTATCGGCGTTTCATCAGGGACTATTCAAGAGTGATCCGCCCTTTACTTAACCTTACTCAAGGGTATCCCCCAACCCACAAAAAATACCAAAAGTCAGCGTCCCTCAAGACTGAAAGAGTGTATTTTCATCCGAGTGAAGTATTTGGGGCCCGCTGGACTCCTGATTGTGAGACTGCTTTTCATGAGATAATTTATCAACTTACCCATGCTCCAGTGCTGGCCTATGCCGATCCAAGAAAACCTTATGTCCTGCACACTGATGCTAGCTTGCAAGGGTTGGGGGCTGTGTTGTACCAAGAGCACGAGAATGGCCTGAGACCAGTGGCCTTTGCCAGTAGAAGTCTGACCCCATCTGAAAAGAACTATCCTGCATATAGTTAGAGTTTCTAGCTTTGAAGTGGGCTATTGTTGACCAATTCCATGAGTACTTGTATGGGCTAAAATACTAGTAAAACTGACAATAATCCTTTAACCTATGTGCAGAACTCAGCTAAGTTGGATGCCACTGGCCATAGGTGGCTTTCTGCATTATCTACATACGACTATGCTCTCGAATACCGAGCAGGTCTGAACCACATAGATGCTGATGCTCTCTCCAGGAGGCCTGTTCCCCAGAATGATTTGGTCCGATTGGCAGAACCTGACATTCGGGCACTCTGCCGGAAGTTTGACAAGGAGGAACAAATGTCCACGGATGCAGTGGACTGCATGGTGGATTGCTTGGGACCCTCTGAGAATTGCATACCTGCCGCTTATTGCCACTTTTCTGCAATAGACATTGGTGCACTGCCTCAGCTGGACAATGACAGTATTCGTGGGCTCAACCCAATCCCATGATCAAAGCAGCTTTAGAAGCCCTCTATGCAGGAAAAAGATGTGTCCAAATTACGCTCCACTGATTTGAGAAATGCACTGTTATACAAAGAAGGTCCTAAATTGAAACTGATCAATAAACTGTTATACAGAGAAACAGTAGACAGAGGGGGACAAGTAGACAAACAACAACTAGTGCTGCCCACTGCCTTTGAGACTCAGTATTGAGGTCCTTGCACAACCACATGGGGCACCTTGGTATAGACAGAACACTTGACTTGGTGAAATCCAGATTCTATTGGCCTAAGATGGGGGCTGATGTGGGCAACACATTCAACTTGTAGTCGCTGCTTACAGAGGAAAGCTTTGCCCCAGAGGGCTGCCCCCTTGTTAACATAACCACCAGTGCACCCATGGAGCTGGTCTGTATTGATTTTCTAAGTTTGAGTCAGATCAAAGAAATATCAGTAATGTGCTGGTGGTCACTGACCATTTCACGAGATATGCCCAAGCTACCCCACCAAAGACCAGAAAGCATCCACTGTAGCCAAAGTACTTGTAGAAAACTTTTTGTTCACTATGGGCTCCACAAAGAATCCATTCTGATCAAGGAGAGACTTTGAGAGTCGTCTGATCAAAGAGATGCTTTCTGTGGGGAGTGCGAAGTCCAGAACCACTCCTTACCACCCCAGGGGGACCCACAGCCTGAACGTTTCAACCTTGCTAGATATGCTAGGCACCCTGCACCCAAAGGACAAGCCTAGATGGAGCCAACAAATTAGCACCCTGGTACATGCTTATAACTGCACCAAAAGTGATGCCACTGGGTTCTCCCCTACCACCTGATGTTTGGAAGAGAGCTCACTACCAGTAGATGTGTGTTTTGGGGTCTCTCCTGATGGGGTTCAAGCTGACAACTATTTACAGTATGTGCAAAGTTAAAGGCCCAGCTAACTCATGCGTACTAACTGGCTCAAACCATGGCTGCCAAAAGAAATCTGGCCAACAAAGAAAGGTATGATAAAAGGTGAAAGCACAGGAACTCCAGGAGGGAGATCGGGTATTGCTAAGAAATCTGGGACTGCATGGCAAGCACAAGATTGCTGACAGATGGCACCATCTCCTCACATTGTAGTGGGCAAATTAGATGATCTGCCAGTGTACAAAGTAAGGCCTGAGAATAATTCAAAGATGTAAAAACAATGCATAGAAATCATTTACTGCCCATTGGACAAATCTTAATTGAGTCTGAGCCCTAGAAGATGCCCCTCTGGACCAGTGACTAGAGCTGCTGCTAGAAAAGATCAAGAAAGTCTGCACCTACAGAAGCAAGTTAAAGTGTTCCCTCCACAAGTCCCAGTTGAGCATGACTGTCAGTCCATATCGGAAGAAAGTGAGAGTGACTTTGAATACTATCCTTCTTACGAACTGAGTCAATTGTTTGGGGCAATCCCTAGTCAATACTGAGATGAAGCTGGGCCTTCTGGACTGTCCAAGCCCCCAGCTTCGTCCCTGGAGCCAATGCTCCAGAAAGTGAAGTGCAAAGCATCAGATCAGATGAAATGGAATCATTGTGCATGGTTGAACTGTTTGAGCTTTCAGGGAGGAAAATGATGGATTGGTCAGACTGGTGATACACAGAACAAGAAGAGTATTTTGAGTGCCCTGACAGTCCACTGCCAGTGTCCGAAAGCTCTCCATGCAAGCCAAATGTTGTGGACTCAGAAACTGTAACTCCTGGAGCTGAAAGTGCCCCAAGTTCTAGCTCTCTACCCCCATGGAGACTCCCTGACAAGTGAGGACAATGCTGAAAATGAGGCTCAGAGTGCAGAGACTGTAACAGTTCCCCTAGAAAGACTGGTCGAGCTGTAAAGCCTGTGGTGCACCTCAGTTATGATTCCTTGGGAGGCCTGTGGATTTGCCTCTCAATGTTGTCCATAAAGGAGTGTATGTGTCCCGAGCTCATTGCCCAAACTGAGCGTCAGTGCTAACTCAAGTTACTTGTGTTGCCCTCTAAGTATGGTGCCCTTGCCCGTCCAGCCCCAAGGTAACTGATAGGAAGGGCCCCCTCTTTCAGGTTTCATGTACAAGAGGTAATAACTTGAGTTATGGTACAATGTGTATGTAATACTGTGTAAAGAGTGACGACTGCAATGTTTCAGAAATGTGTTCTTGGTAAAATGATATATTGACTGATGATTACATGTGCGAGCCTAATGCAAATGTATATGGTTGCAGTTGAAACTTATGGGTACTTGCTTGACGTGCGGACGCCAAGCTTTCCCAGGCCAGAAGGTGTAACCCCCTGCAAATGGGGGTTCCCAAAGACTTCCAGGAGCTTGCTTGAATGCTCCAAGCCTGAATGGTGTTTGGCGCTTAGCCATTTATCAGTGAGTGTTTTTGAACCTCAGGTACTGTCTTTAAGAGCTGTCTGCTTGCAGACATAATTAGTTTGTATGGGGACTGTGTGTTTCTTGATTGAGTACCACTCAAGCTGCTGCCAATTCACTCCATTTTGCAGTCACTAGGAGTGCAAAGGGAACCTATCTGAAAGATGTAACTGTTTGCCAGAAACCATTTAGAGTGATAATGAAATTACAGTTTGTCTAACCTGCTTTCTTTTGCAGTCAGAACAGTGTCTGCCTAGTTCCCCATTCTGGTTTTGAACTGCTGAACTGGACCAATCAGTGTGGGGTAAGCTAGCTCTAAATGGTGCCTTGGACGAATCAGAACTTGGACTCATAATCTGAGCCAGCCACAAGAGGATTGTATGGGCAGTGACTCTGGGAGATGTAGTTTAGACTTCAGTGCCTTTTGGACCAACAGCAGCAGTCTATTGTGAGTGACAGCCAATCCAGTCAAGAACTGGGAGGAACTCAAAGGAAGTGCCGGTTTTGTCGGTTGGAGTTTCAGTTGAGCTTTGGCAGTGAAGAAGGAAGGAGCCCTGTGCTTTTCAGTGTGCAGTTTTAGTCAAAAACGTGTGTAAGGCCCAGAGTTCCGGTCTGCAGCTTGTGTAACAGCTTGTTAGGACTGAATCCGTCCTGTGAAGAGAATCAAAGGATATCTGAAGAGTAGAAACCAGGCTCACCCTGTAGAAGACTGGAGGAATTGCTGAAAATTGCACTCGGTCTGTCAGGAACTGAATCTGCTGTGTGTTCTCCCTGGTATTGTGCAGTAATTGCGATCAGGATACAGATGCAGCCTGCCTGGTATAGTGCTTTCTTTTATATAAATGTGTGAAGAGGTTTGTGTACCTCAAGTGAGCCCTGCTGACATTGAAGGACCCTATCTTATTTGGAGGTCGTGAGTACTAATTCAGGGTCGCTCCCTGTTGAATTGCCACATTAAATCCAAATGGAATTACTGTACTGCTGACTGTTTAATTCTCCTTTTCTCTGTGTGAAAGGGCCCTACCAGCTGCCACGGTTTGGACTAGCCACTAGGGCTTGGGTACCTAGGACAGTAACTGATAGGGATAGGCCTGTGCACAGAGCCATAGGTAGATTATTAGAGTGATAAGCTAATTAACCTGATTTCCCCTGTCCTTGTTATATCCCCTAAATAAATCAGAGCTGCTTGTTTCAGCAAAGTTATACTGCCTGGAGGTATTTGTCTATGTTAAAGTACTGTACTGTGATTGTTGCACTGTATCTCATTTCACAGGAGGTCCCAGTGCCAGAACCAGTCCTGGGGGTAAGTGTATACTGTGAAGGTAATTCTGATATATTGTGTGGGCCACTAGTGGGAAGAAAGGGGGGTTGCAGTGTCCCAGAGGGCTGTGACCAAGTTAGTCTAACTATTGCAAACCCTGACCTCTGGGTGGAGGCACCCGCCATTGGATCCAGGCCCCTCAACCTGTTAGTGGCAAATCAGGCAGGGGTAGTAGCCCCTGGGATAGCGCCATCTAGGGGTTACAATTGGATTCTGGGGATGATTAAATGCCAAGACAAAGCTGAGATGTTCAATCCCCACAGAAGCCAGTTATGGAGAGTATACTCCAAATCATTGAATGTTATTACTATTATATGACTTGGAGTGTGTTTAACAAAATTGTTTTAATGTTTGTGCAGTACAGCACGACTGGCAAAAAAAAAGAGAGCAAAGAAGGTCAGTCATACACGCTAAGTTACTCTCTCCGTATATATCTCTCTCACACAACTGTTCTCACTCTGCTTCCCCTTCTAGAGTTAATGTGAACCAGTGCATGCAGCTGTCAGGGTCTGTCTGCCAGGAACTGAAACAGAGAGGGGTTCAAGGCAGACTGCCAGCAGTCAGTTAATGTGCTGTGCCAGGCTATAAGAATTCCATAGGAGTCTTCAGGTTCAGGAAGGGAGGAGAGTGTGAGCTGACTGGCCACCCAGGGACTGTCAGGAGAACTGAGTGTAGTTGCTGCCTTGTTTTCCATGGTGGTGGAGGGAGCAAGTGAAAGGAGGGGGCTGGTCAGCATGTGGCCCAGAAAAAAGAAGAGCTTTTTGAGCTCTGAGGTGACTATTTTCTGGAGCAGGAGTGCAGCCTTGTATGAGGGGGTTAGTGACACGAGGTGAGCAGGGAGGTGGAGGGCTGAGGTTAGGAACTGTCTGAATAACGGATCATAGGTGTGGCAAAGGTTTGATTAACCAATTAACTGATGGTGGGAGGGGCTTAGTTCAGTGACTGACTCAGTGGAGAGGTTTAGTTGAATGACTCTGGGTTGAGTCTGTGGGAGAATGACTAGCAGGTGGATGTGATGCAGAGCACCGGGTAGAGTCTTCCTCCAAGAGCTCCAGCCACCCATCCTCTAATTTTTTTGTTACGGCCCTAGCTTCTAACGAAGTTAGTCTTAAAAGATGACAAAACCCTACCTGAAAGTCAGCGCCATTGCCACAAAGTTCCAGATGGATGTAGAGATGCACAAAGCAGCTTCAAGACACACACCGCCGGCAACCTCCGAGAAGGCCCTGAAAAAGCAGCTGGCCTCAGCAAGGCATCAGTTGCAGAATCTTTCTGTTTTGGAATTGGAGCAAGAACCCCTTACGCTAGTTAAATTCCCGGAGGAACTCCAGCCTTTTAAGGCTGATATGAAACAAATGGCCGAAGATCTTAAATCCTTTGCAACAGCCCTAGAAGATCTTTCGCAGACAGCTTCCAACAGTGAAGCCTGAATTTACTCCCTAGAACATAGGCAAGAAAAAATAGACCCTGAACTGGTTGCAATGCATCACTGTTTGTCCAAAATGGAAAATAAAATTGTGGATTTGGAGGAACGAAGCCGCCACAATAACGTGGTGCTGATCGGCCTGCCTGAGAAGGAGGAAGATCCAGACCCATCTTTGTTCGCCCAAAAACTAATGGAGAAAATAGCTGGTCCCTCTCCATTTGTGTCCAGGTACATCATTTGAAAGGGCCCATCGGGCGCTCCGTCAGATGTCATCACAGGGTGCCCCTCCACGGACCTTTATCCTCCGTTTCTTGAATTACCAGGAGAGGCAACACTTCCTATAAAAGGCTCGAGACATACAAGAGTTACAGTAGGAAGGAATAAAAATTAGGGTAGCTCAGGATCTGTCACTTACAGTTCAGCAAAAAAGGGCTGCTTTTCACCCCTTGGTCTTGAAGTTAATTGCTGCTGGCATCAAATTTAGAATGGGGTTCCCCGCCCAGCTCCAGGTATGTCTCTCGGGATCCGGGGTTACCTATGAAGAGGTAGAAGCCGTGACAACTGGCTTGAAAACTGCGCTTCCCGAGCTGATCACTTGAAGGGGAATGTATAGCTACCTTTACTCTTAATAGTGTGATCTTGGTAGATGCTACTTCAAAAGAGTAGGTTTTGATTTCCTCTGCCCTGATGTTTGGGGAGCTCACTGATAACATTAGAACTAATACCCAAAGAGGTTCTGCAAGATGTCAGTCTGTTTGAAAATCGTGCTTACCTTGAGGATTTACGGCCAAAATAGCAGTCCTGCTGGTGTTTAACAAACTTGCTGCTGTCTTTTGGGTAAAAGACCACAAGAGGGCGACAGAGACCATGAGATCGATTTGAGACTGACTGGTTCATTTAATGACTGTTATAGTTTTAATCCCTGCAACTTAAATATTCAGAATTGCTGCATTCACAGCTGTTTATGTGCAATATATTTTATATGGGTATTAGAGATGAATAGTTTGCTAGGCACTGTTACTGACAAAGCACCAATTGTTTGCTTACTATTCATGGGTGCCTGTTATGTTTGGTTGTAGGCACTTTTGGATAAAACTGCTTTTCGAATTCTGATAGTGCCATTATGTTAGATTAGCTAGTTGGATAACTTATTTTGCAAGGTGGTTACATTTGTAAGGTATATTTTAATCAGTAAGAGGGCTTAGATTTCATCCCTAAAAGTTAAATATTCAGACTTGCTGCATTTACAGCTGTTTATTCGCAATATTTTATATAGGTACTAGGGATGCATAGTTTCCTAGGCACTGTCATCGACATAGCTCCAATTGTTTGCTTAATATCCATGTGTGTTAGTTATGTTTGGTTATAGGCACTTCTGGATAATATTGTTTTTTGAATTCTGATAGTGCCATTACTTTAGATTACTTAGATGGATTATTTATTTTGCAAGGTGGTCATATTCATAAAGTATATATCAAACAGTACGAGGGATTAATGTCCAGTTAGTGTTTTTTTTCTATCTTTATTAATGGGGCCCTAGTCCTGCTTATTTAGTACCCTACATAAATAAGGGTCTTTGTTTACTTGAGTTCATATTTTAGAGCTATCCTTGGATTATGCCTGACCACTTTGTGGTTTTTGATTTGTAGAAAGCTCCTGTATTATATCTTATATGCTATTTAGGGGGCCGCTGAGTGGACTTGTCAGCTCGCAGTTATTAATAGGCTACTTGTAAAGTATTTTTTCATGGATGAATGGGTGGGTTGGGTGAAGGAAGCTAATTTGGGGGTACTGTCTATCATGGACCATAGTGAACTGTGGGGTGGGGGTTGGGAAAGTAGGGAACAGGGTACCAGATTACTGCTTGTTGTTTGTTGTAATAAGAGGGGGTTTTCTAGAGGGTGGGAGGCATATGGAAGGGAAAGGGTGGAGGGAGGTTGGCACAGTTATTGCACGTATAGAGGTAGGTAAGAGTTGCTTATGTTTCAAGGTTTCTCTTATAGGGATAGAATTCAGACATGGCTAGGGATCTAAGGGTGATTTCTTGGAATATGAAAGGGGCCCGGCACAAAACTAAACAGTACAAAATATTAAAACATCTCGATTTCCTTAAAGCAGATATTATGTATTTACAGGAGTCTCGTCTACTTAATGGAGAAGCTCTAAGTCTGAGACGTCAACAGGTAGGCCAGGTCTATTCGGCAGAAGGTACCATTCAGAGTACAGGAGTAGTGATCTTAATACATAGAAAGTTACCTTTCAAAGCTCTTCAGAGTATATCTGACCCCATAGATAGATTTCTCCTAGTTAAAGGTAAACTGTAAACTATGGACATTTTGCTGGGTAATATATACGGCCCCAATTCTGATACCCTTGTTTTTTAGTACAAATCATGCAGGCCCTTGTCCCATTTTTGAATATCCCAATAATTATTGTGGAGACCTAAATGTTGTTTTTGACCCATACCTAGATAGGCGTGGCTATTCTTGAAAAGGCCTATCCCTGGCCCAAAGGGCACTTAGGGAACTAATAGATCATATGGGTCTCTGTGATATCTGGAGAGTGTTACACCCCGCTAGGAGAGAATATACTTTTACATCTCAGGTTCATGGGACTTCATCCAGAACTGATTACCTTTTTCTTTCACAATTACTTATAGGTGGTGTACTGGATTCTGCTATATGTGCTGAGTCTCCATCTGATCATGCAATTGTAACCTGTTTGCTTTCTTTGCCAGCCTTACCCGGTAAAGGTAGTAGATGGAAATTTAATAATCAGATTTTGAGAGATCCCAATTTGGTTGAATATATATCTGAACATATTACTCAATTTATTTCTCACAATCTTAATTCCATGACACGTCCTGAGGTGATGTGGGGAGCACTTAAGGCATATTTGAGAGGGATTTTGATCAGTTTGACTTCAAGGAAGAAAAAAGAGAAGGAAAAACGTATAGCTACCCTTCTTGCTTAGATTCAGGATAAAGAGTCTAAGCTTACCCCCAGCTCCTCAGAGCAAGAGATGCAGGAGTTGGTAAAATTAAGAGATTCTTACCTAAATTTTCTGGAGGAACAGGCTGAGTTTGCGATCTTGAAAACTAAAGCGGTTTATACTGATCAGAGTGAAAAGGCTGGTCACTTGCTCGCCCTCTGGGTCAAGCAGCAGGAATCATGTAGATTAATTGCGGCGGTTCATTCTGTACAAGACGACTCCCTTTAAACCTCTCCACAAGAAACATTAGTAGAGTTCCGTAACTATTTTAAACAGCCCTATGGTCCTATGGTATGTCCTCCATCTGAGGAAACACTACATCTATACCTGGAGGAGTCCCATCTACCTTCCCTTTTAGAAGCGCAGCAGGACCTTCTTATAGAGGAAGTTTCTCAAGCTGAAGTTGAGAGAACCATCAAAATTCTCCCCTCCGACAAAACCCTCTGCCCGGATGGTTTTTCTTCCAATTTTTATGAAATATTTGCCAAACAACTAATTCCACTCCTTCTCCCTTTATACCGTACTATTCTTTCTGGTTCAGCATCTGACATTTCATTGTTTGAGGCCCTAACTGTTTTAATACCCAAACCGGACAAATCCCCCCGATCGTGTTCCCAATTACAGACCGATATCACTCCTCAACTATGATATTAAAATCCTTAAAAAACTTCTGGCTGATCGGGTGAACACAGTTCTCCCTTCTCTAATAAGCTCGGAACAGGTTGGGTTCATGAAAGGAAGATCCTCTGTGGATCACTTGTGCTCCTTGACTCATGTCTTCTGGGCCTCCAGGGATGCTCCTTTTCCTGCAATTTTGGTTTCCCTGGACGCTGAGAAGGCGTTCGATAGGGTCCACTGGCATTATTTGCTGGCTGCTTTGGAAGCATTTGGCTTTCCACCAAAATTCAAAGAATGGATTAGTTCACTTTATAAATTTCCTACTGCTATAATATCCTGTAATGGTATGATATCTGACTCATTTTCACTGCATGTAGAGACAAGGCAAGGTTGCCCATTGTCTCCACTGCTTTTTAACATTTATCTAGAACCCCTCATCCATAGATTATCCAACTCTCATGGAGTTCAGGGAATCCTCCTTTATGGTCATGAGGTTAAGCTTTCAGCATACGCAGATAATCTTCTGCTTCAACTTTCATATCCGGTTACCTCCATTCCAGCCATGCTTTACATTATAGAAGGCTTTAGTTTAGTTTCTAATTATAAGTTGAACCTAGATAAAACTACAGTTTTTCCACTTAATTATAAAGTGCACAAAGGGGATATATTGACCTTCGGTCTTTTTTGGAAAGTTGACTCCATTAAATATTTAGGGCTACTTCTCTCCAGGAGTTCAGCTTGATTACAACAACTTAACTTGGATTCTTTGGTTCACACGATTAGCCAGGATTTAAAGATATGGTCCCGTCTCTCCCTTTCCCTTTGCGGAAGGATTAACTTAATAAAAATGAATGTCTTCCTCTGCCTTTTCTATCCTCTTAACCTTCTTAATATTTGGCTCCCTGTTAAACGGTTTAAAACGTTCAGAGTATTATTACTGATTTTATTTGGGCAGATAAGAAATCTAGAATGGCATTTTACAAATTGGCAGCCCCCAAGATAAAGGGTGGCTCAAGACTTCCTCATATTAGGTTATATTATTTAGCCAGTCATGCAAATAAATATCTCAGATGGTTATCTGTAGTAGACCCACAACCAACCACCAATTATACTCCACTCTGGCTCAAAGTAGAGTTGACATGCTTTAAGGATCATGGCCTATCCCCCCAAGCTATGCTGTACATTAAACCCAGTTCCCTTCCTAAAGCCCTTTGAGGTTCTTTGATAGAAACTTCCATCAGGGTTCACCTAAAGCTGTGTGCCCTATTGAAGTATGATAACATTTTAGATCCATTGCAAGGATTAAGAGGCAACCCCAAGTTTCTAATTGATGATAAACTTCTTCTGGATAACTGGCTTCCACAGCTTAAGGAAGGTCAAATTTTATACCTAATTGGAGATAATGGACATTGGCTTTCCTCATCAGAAATTATCAATAAATTTCTTATCCCCTGGATTAATATTTTCAAAGTCTTCCCGCTGCATCATTTATTGATAAAAGTCATGGGAGCCTCCCCCCCCCGGTGGCAAACTTGAACCTGCAGTCAGATTTAGGTTCATTTGCAGGTCTTTCAAAAGTAGTTTCTAAAATTTATAGTATGCTTCACAGCTGGTGTTATCCTAACACTCTGAGTCCAGTAGCATACTGGTCTTTGCTTTTCCCGGATAGAGGCATTGACTGGGATCTGTTGTGGAGCAACTGTCATAAATTTTTACTCCAGGGTAGACTTAGACTTATGCAGTTTAAGATTTTACATAATATTTACTATTCTCCTCAAAAATAAGCTAGGCTAGGTATTATTGCCTCTTCTTTATGCACGCGTTGTTTGCAGGCAGAAAGAGACGTGTTGCATATTTTTTGGAGTTGTCCCAAAGTAGTTCCAATTTGGAATACTATTAAACAATGGACAGATCTACTTCTGGGCCTGACTGATTTATTTACTGCAGAGGTATGCCTCCTTGGGGATTTTTCAGCTATTGATGTCCTTAATAGAAAATATTACATGGCGCTAATTGCTTTAACACTTAAAAAAAACACCGACATTACTTATGTAGAATGGCTGCAAGAGTTTCTGGCCAATCTTAGAACTGAGAAGACCATAGCCAATCTTCAGAATAGAACCAAGAAATTCAATAGAATATGGGATCCTGTGCTAGCTTTATTTTCCCTTCAAGATAATGGAACTTCTTAGTTTCTCCCACCTCTAGTAGGGATAGATCATGATTATAATGCTGTGCGGGGTGGTGAGGGAGGGGCGAGGGTTGGGTGGGGGGTTGGGAGGATGAATGTGGGAGAATATGACCGGTATGTGATGTATCTCTTATGTTCACGCAATGTAATTCACGAGCTGATTTCATTCTCTGTAATGTAAAACCTCAATAAAGTTTGAATGGAAAAAAAAACTAGCAGGTGTTCTGCACTGTGATTGGCTTATAGCAGATACCGGTCGTATAATGCAGCAGATTAAAAACTGTCTGCAGCAAGCTCTTATAAGGGGCTGTCAGTTATTATATGTCATTAAAGCAAGCCCCACCCCACATGAATGGCAGTGGTACAGCATATATAAATTACTGTTCTGCACTTTTACATTTAAATGAAGTTTTGAGGCTCCCTATCGCACAGGTCTATCACTGAATGTAAAGATACAGTAATATACTGTTTGTGTAGACAGCTCCGTGTCAGCAGAAAATGCCAGGAATACCTACTCTACTAAAAACCTTGTCTAACCTACAATTTTTTGATTCATTATGTTTTGTTGCATGCATGTGCAAGAAACATAGTGCCATCATCTGAGTTTTCGGAGGTGTGGCAGCCCTCTTCCAATTCAATCAGTGTGTTTGCAGGTGCGACTACAGTTCTCCAATGGCTGCTGGAGCTGTCTATGACAGCAGTTGAAAATGCAGTGGAGTACAGTTGAAAGGGGGAGCTACGCTCCAGTGAGCAGTGATAAGATATCGCCTGCCTGTGCGCCCCCACACACACACACACACACACACACACACACACACACACACACACACAGACACACACACGCGATACTGTGTGCTTGCGCTTTTACACACACACTGCATAGCCGATGGGGTGCCCAACCTCGCCGGCTGTGCCAAGCCTCTCAAACAGAGGTCCACATGCCACGCTGGGTGCCCACCCAGCATGGCTACATCGATAGCTGACGGGGTGCCCAATCCCCGCGGCCCACTGTTCCCTCCAGAGAGTACAGGGTGCCACGCTGGGAGCCCACCCCAGCTTGGCAACAGATGCTATCGCTGAGGGGGGGTGCCCAATCCCCCATTGGCTCCACGCCCTCCAAACAGCTGTTCTTGTGTCACGCTGGGAGACCACCCTAGCAGGCAGGCAAATGTCCCAAGGCTGTCAGTCTTTTTTAAAAAAACCCTGAAACACAAAAACGGTCCTTGATGTCTCTGCCCCCACCCGCGCCCACCCACTGTGTACCCAGCCTCCCACACCCCTCACACCATACTTACCTCTGTACTCCGGTGTGACGATCTTTGGTGGACTGGGAACACGTCTGCACTCTTCAAAGCCGACCACGAACTGAGGAAATGCTGGTAAACTGTAAAATGGGATAGATAGGGTTTTTTCAACTTTGCTGCATATCTCAGGCATTTTTTGGAATTTTTACACCAAATTTTCAGCATGGGGTTTTTGGGACTCCTTCTCATGAATGCTCTCGCTGTCATGGCGTTAATCAGGTCCGAAGGGTGATTTCGCAGTCACTGCGCAAAATCACCTTTCGGA
The DNA here is from genome assembly GCA_016271365.2 of Neoceratodus forsteri. NCBI lineage: Eukaryota > Metazoa > Chordata > Ceratodontiformes > Ceratodontidae > Neoceratodus > Neoceratodus forsteri. The sequence goes on from JADMNL010000026.1 coordinate 268,084,392, forward strand.
ACTGAGTAATGAAACGACACTGCCACTGTTCATAAGGTGGGCTCTCAAAAAGCCTATGTTGAAAATTTGGTGGAAAAATTCCTAAAAAATGACTGTTTTATGAGCGTGCGTTGCACAGTTCCTATGCACGCTCATAAGTTCGTGAATGTTCAATATTTTCACTCCAGATTTTCAACATTGCCATTTTACCACACCTCCTTATGAGCAGTACAGCTGTCATTTTTCACATCTTGCCCAAAATGTGTTTCCACCCATGTAGTGCACAATGGCGCAGTCAGTGTGCGAAATCAATGTATGGGACACATTAAGAAAATCTCAGTGACACTGTTAATGAGCAGAGGTCTTTAAATGGCTATATTGAAAATTTGGTGAAACAATTCTTAAAAATGACTGTTTTACGAGCATGCGTTGCGCAGTTCCTACGCACGCTCGTAAGTTTGCGAATTTTCAATATTTTCACTCCAGATTTTTAACATTGCCATTTTATTACACTTCCTTATGAACAGTACAGCTGCCATTTTCACACGTCAAAATGTGTTTCAAGACATGTAGCGACAAATGGTGCAGTCAGTGACGGAAAGCAATGTTTGGGACAAATTAAGAAAATCACAGTTATACTGTTCATGAGCAGAGGTCTTAAAATGGCTACCTTGAAAATTTGGTGACAAAAGTCCATAAAATGACTGTGTTACGAGTGAGCATTGCACAGTTTCCACACACCCTCGTAAGTTCACGACTTTGTAATATTTTCAGTCCAGATTTTCACCAGTGGCATTTTTCCACACTTCCTTATGAACAGTACAGCTGTCATTTTTCACAACATGGTCTAAATGTGTTTTCACACTTTCATTGCAGAGATGCGTGGTCGCTGTGGGAAATCATTGTTCGGGACAGATAAAGAAAATCACAGTGACACTGTTCATGATCAGAGGTCCCAAAACGCCTCTGTTGACAATCTTCTGTAAAAAATTCCCAAACTAATTACATTACAGGTGTACGTTGCACAGTTTCTATGCACGCTCATGACTTAACCAGTTTTTTAAATATTTTTACTGCAGATTTGCAACATTGCCATTTTTTACACCTCCCCATGAACAGTACAGCTGTCATTTTTCACATTGTGTTCAGAATGTGTTTTTGCATCTGTGGTGCTGAATGCCATAGTCACTGTGCATAAGCAGCTTTCCGCTAACAAACTGATATTGCCACTGTTCATGAGGTGGGGGTCACAAAAAAACATGTTGAAAATTTGGAGTGAAAATACCAACGAATGCCTGAGGTGTTAGGGTTTCCAACCATAACGCCCCACCCTGTAGAGTATGACAGGCATCAGGTGTGTGACTTCGGATTCTTGCCTGTAATGCTCATACCATTCCACATCCTGCAGCCAGTGAGAGGTATCGAGGTATGCCTTGGACTCTTCGGCCCCAAAGTTCATCCCATTCTCCTATACCACACCCATCTCACCATATTTCCTGATGGAATGGGGTGCGCATAAGGGCAAGGACCCCAAGGCACACCGTGACACTTGTCAGTGTCTGCAGGGTAGGGTGTGGTGAAATGGCGTGGCCGTTATGCCTGACGACCCAAAGGCACACCCCAATGCCTGCCACTCTCTGCAGGGGGGTGGTGGTGGGGTTGGCTTCAGTTCAATACTTCACTGCCATTCCTATTATGCAGCTCTGTAACTTCTACACTACTAATGCCAATGCCCGCAAGCAAACATTCGGCATTGACAAATGCTTGTTTTCTAAGGGTTGACAATTGTTCTCTGAAGAAATTCTTTCAGTATTCACAAAGAGCAAACACATAAGACTATACAAACATTCAACTTAGTGTTCCAAAGGCTGCAAAGAGATTCAGAAGGGTAGCATATCTATTACCTTTGATTTAAACAACAGTCAGTTACACGGAAACATGTTTGAAGCTCAGCAATGATGTATTATTGTTGCAACAGCAGACTAGACAATTATTATAGTCCTTGAATTTTGTTCAGGATCTGAAGGGTCAGTTTGTGTTCCCATTGCAAACTGGGATTATTGAATACTCACAAGTGAGAGCAGCATAGAAATTGTTCTCTGTGATTACCAGCCTTACAAATTGTTTCTGGAGTTTTCTGAGTAAATAATATTTTCAAATTCTGTCGGTAAGATGCTGTATAATTCAGTTAGTCTGTTTACTAAATACGTTCAGGCATGTTCATTTGTGAACCCTCTCATTGGCAATTTGCATGTAATACAAGTACAATTACTTACCATCATTTGAGATCAGTCATCAAAGACTGACCCGCCCTCCAGCCTCGTCAAAGTAAAATCTTTCTTGGCATTTTTTTTATTTTTTAACCCAATTACTTAAACTGGTCAAAACACATTACCATTGCTGTGTGCATATGGTGTTGAATAATTAGCAATAACCCACTAAAGTCACGAGGTGGCAGGTCGAGCATCTTCTCACCACCCAAGGTGTGGATTAAATGCCTATAAACCCATACCCTGGAGTGGGTTATTGCACTTATAACATGGGTTATGTGCACCACAGGGTAACCCCCCAGAAAAGTGTTTCTGCTCTCTTTTAAGACAATAAAGATACTGTATCCTGCCGCCTTCCAAAATAGTCCCTAACAAACAATGCATACTGTATTGCTATTATACATACAGAAATGTCACAGAGACACTGCTGACATGATCTATGACCTTTCTGATGTGTACATTCTGTGCTACTGTCTCTGTGATGTTTAATTGAGCTTGTCCAGAAGTTGAGAAGTGGTCATGCGATGTGCATTGAGTACTGTTACCTAGGGGTGAGTTAGGGCAGCTGGTGGCAGCTTGCAGCTCAGGGGCTCTGTGGGGGATATCAGTGTGAATGAGACAAGGCACAATAAAATTCCAAGTTTCCATGTCTTAATAGTTCATTTTTATGTTCGCTTGCGCACATGCGCAAGGAACATATTGAGAGAGTAGCACACTTGGAGGTGTGCCTCTCCCACCCAATGCACTGCTCCCTTGAGCAGGCATGGTGGTCCTGCACCAATGGGTGCAGGAGCTCAGTATGACAGCAGTGTTCCTCTGCTTCAAAGGAAAGCACTGCTGCCATACTGAGTGCCGCCCTCCCTCGTGTCACGCGCTACCTCCCCCCCGCGCACGTCCGTCACATTGCCCCTCCCAAAGCTTTCGTACCCACGCTGGGAGCCCACCCAGAGTGGCAAACATTGCTGCTGACGGAGGTGCCCTAATCCCCGCCGCTCCACGACTCCCCCAAGCTATACTGCTGCCATGCTGGGAGCCTCCACCAGCTTGGCAAACCTTGCTGTTGTTTTGCCGACGGGGTGCCCAATCCCCATCAGCTCCTCAGCCCCCCGTGAGTTTGCCGACGGGGTGCCCAATCCCCATTGGCCCTCAGCCCCCCACACATCTTCTGTCACGCTGGGAGCCCACCCCAGCATGGCAAACGCCCCACGCTGCTCTATTTTTTTACCTGTAAAATAAAACGGCCCCACGGCAGTCTTCTAGCCTCCTCCCACAACCCGCACCCACCCACTGCGCACTCCAGCTTCCCACACCCCTCACTCCCATACTACTCTCCGACTCCGCGCGACGATCTTCGGTGGACTGGGAACACGCCTACACTCTTCAAAGGTGACTGCGAACTGAGGAATTGCTGTAAGCTGTATAATGGGCTAGATAGGGGGGTTTCAACTTTATTGCATATCTCAGTCATTTTTGAATTTTGCACCAAATTTTCAACACGGGGTTTTTGGGACCCCTTCTCATGAATGATGTCACTGTCATGGCGTTATTCAGGCCCAAAGGGTGATTTCGCAGGCACTAAACAGTCACTACGTGAAATCACCCTTCGGCCTGGAATAACACCATGACAGTGACATCATTCATGAGAAGAGGTCCCAAAAACCCATGTTGAAAATTTGGTGCAAAAATTCCAAAAAATTACTGTTTTACGAGCATGCATTGCGCAGTTCCTACGCAGGCTTGTAAGTTTGCGAATTTTCAATATTTTCACTCCAGATTTTCAACATTGCCATTTTATCACACCTTCTTATGAGCTGTACAGCTGTCATTTTTCACATCTCACCAAAAACGTGTTTCTGCCTCATGTAACGCATAATGGCCCATTCGTGTGCAAACTCAATGTATGGGACACATTAAGAAAATCACAGTGACACTGATCATGAGCAGAGGTCTTAAAATGGCTGTGCTGAAAATTTGGTGAAAAAATTCCTTAAAATGACTCTTTATGAGTCTGCTTTGCACAGTTCCTATGCACGCTCGTAAGTTTGCGAATTTTCAATATTTTCACTCCAGATTTTCAACATTGCCATTTTACCACACCTCCTTATGAGCACTGCAGCTGTCATTTTTCACATCTTGCCCAAAACGTGTTTCCGCCCATGCAACGCACAATGGCACAGTCGGTGTGCGAACTCAGTGTATGGGACACATTAAGAAAATCACAGTGTCACTGTTCATGAGCAGAGATCTTAAAATGGCTATGTTGAAAATTTGGCGAAAAAATTCCTGCAAATAACTGGTTTTGAGGCATGCTTAGTAGTTCCTACGCACATTCGTAAGTTTGCGAATTTCCAATATTTTCACTCCAGATTTTCAACATTGCCATTTTACCACACCTCCTTATGAGCAGTACAGCTATCATTTTTCACATCCTGCCCAAATGTCTTTCCCCCCATGTAGTGCACAATGGCGCAGTCTGTGTGCAAAATCAATGTATGGGACACAGTAAGAAAATTACAGTGACACTGTTCATTAGCAGAGGTTTAAAATGGCAATGTTGAAAATTTGGTGAAAAATTCCAAAAATGACTGTTTATGGCGTGTGTTGCACAGTTACCAAGCACTGTCAGAGGTTTAAATTTTCAATATTTCCACTCCAGATTTCCAACATTGGCATTTTACGCACTTCCTCATGAGCAGTATAGCTGTCATTTTTCACATCCTGCTCAAAACATGTTTCCGCCTATGTGCGCACAATGGGGGTAACAAACAGGTCATGCTGACAATTTATTGTGCAAATACCAGCAATCGCACAGGGCATTAGGGTAAAGCACCATACATGCCAAACACCACTGCAAATACCTGCAAGCGAACGTTCGGCATTGACAAATGCTTGTTTAAGGTGGTTGTGTGTGGATGCATATCCAGCAGGGCCAGGATTAGGATGAACATTGCCTGACATAAGCAGTAAAAGTAGGATGATTCTGAGCAAGCTTCCTTTAAGTTGTTTGCAAAAAAACTTATTGGATCTTCTGTGGCTGAGGCACCTTCTGTTTTCCAAGTACAGAACCGTGAGCTTAAGTGGAGTAGTTATGGTGGGGTGTGAGGCAGGGACCCCAGTGGTAAGCCACCCCTGTGGAAGCAACAGGAGCCAGTGGCATGACCCATGACCCTTGGTTAACAGTTTAAATTTACCTGTGATAAACCCGGGGTCATAATGGATATTATGCTCGATAGTGGTATGGGATAGGGGAACCGGCATATCACTTTGTGAAGTGCCATTGCTTAGACTCAACAGCAGTATGAAAGAAAGAGACAGATTGGAGGAGGTGGATGTAGCCCATGTTCAAAGGAGGAAGACCTTTTATGTAGCCCTGGTTTCATAGGTGGCAGAGGAAGCAGGCAAATGTACACAGAGTTGTGATGATAGCAGCTGGGGAACAGAGTGTGTGATGTGCCTAATAGGACAGGAGCCCCAGTGGTAGCTGCATATAACCAGCTAATAGTTGAGTGAACACAGAAAATTTCACTGCTACCACAGATATAGCCCTTTAGTGGCTAGAAGATATAATCTGCTAATGGAAAAATCAGCACTTATAAAAAAAAAACAGCTGGGCAATGGCTCCATGGGCTAGGCTATTTGGCAACTTCTATCACAGTAGAGTAGACATTAAAAAAACTAAATAGAATGCAGAATTCAATAAAGTATACAGGGCAGTAAATACAACCCAACAATATAAACATTTGTGCAAACTAAGCAACTTAGGGAGATGAAGGCAGTGGTGAATAAGAGGGCAAGAGAAAGGTGGAGTGTCCAATCAAGGCTAAGGATGTGAAATACAGAACCAAGTCAGCCAATGGAGACAAAAAGCACGACAATTCGAGCCCAGTAGCTCCAAAAGCCAGGCTGCATCTTTGTGTCTGTACCTGTGAGTCTCAGGGTTGTCTGGCAGTCAGGCTGATCACCTGAGAAGGCACAGCTCCCATGGGGAGGTTGGAGGCAGACACCCGTTTAGGGTTAGTGGCTTGTGGGTCTCAGGGCTGGCTGACAGTCTGGCCGTTCTCCATGGAAGAGCTCCTGGAGAAGGCATAGCTCCCACAAGAGAGGTTGGAGGCAGACGCCCATTTAGCATATAAAGATAAGTGATGGAGTGTTTCCAGTGCTTTCTGTCCACAGCTGAAAAATGTATCAGTATCTGGATCCTTTTCTTTGGAATATATATTGGAGAACTTTAGATGGATGAAGTTCCAATCTAAATTTTGTAAATATTGCACATTCATTAGTATCCATTATAAATATCAAATAGGGTTCCAAAAAATGGTTTATTTAATTTAATGAAAACCATTTATGTAATTTTAATGATCTGATCTTCTCCATATCTTTTTGATAAGAAGGTATATTGAGTTTATTTTTTTATGTATTTTGTGTATTCATGTGATAGTACCATATTTGTGAGAGAGTCTGTCCATAGTGATCTTGTTCCAATACTCTGAATATATTTAAAATATCATTTAGCCTAGTAGAAGTATAATTATGTTCTGACCAATTAAACCTTTTTTTAGTTAATCTGTTCTGGTCCATTTTAATACATTTTATCCAGAAACTGATCTTAGCTGCTAAGACTAGTTAGTCTATCTTGGTTCAACCTAATTCTGCTCTAACTATTAAAGCTGATGTTGATTTAAGTACTTGTAATATTGATCTACATGGTTGCACAAAAGGTTTCTCCAGTGTTTCCGTATTTGCTTCATGGTCTATTTCTGTTGTATAAAGGGCTATGGGGTTTCCTTTCATTTCTGTTGTGTTTAAAACTGAGGACACTGTATTTCCCCCAAATTTGGCATTAAGCATCAGAAGGGCATTTTTTTATTTACATGAAATAACTTATTTAAGGTATAATTTATTGATAATTGGATTTGTTATCATTAGAGAAATAGAAACCTAGGTACCAGTAATTTAAAAGAACTTGTAGGGTATGTCATTATCTTTGCAGCATGTTTTTACTCTGCACTTTCCTACTGTTAATATTTGAGGTTTTTTTTAACAATATTGCTGTAGCAAATTCAGCTGTCTTTTTAGATCCACTGGAGAAACTAAAATTACTACTAAATTGTCCGCAAACATTAAGGTTGGTACAATGTTTCTTTTTACTGCTGGTGAATGTGATGCCCCTTGTAAAAGCATTGGAAGATCATTAACAAACAGATTAAACAGCAATGGAACCAGAATGCAGTCCTGCTTTACTCACACATTTGTCCCGAATGCATCAGTTACTTGACCCTGTAGCTCATATCTTATTGTTGACCATGTCTCTGTATATAAATGTATATAAATTTATAATGGTTCTGAAATGTGTATGATCTATTTTTAATTTGTGTAATTTTTCCCATCACAAATGTCTATAGATGCTATCAAATGCCCCTTATAATCCACAAATGCAAGATAGGTTGTTTTTTCATTATATAATAGTTTTCTATTATGTGATGTAATATGAATATCTGATCAAGAGTTGAATAAGATTAACAATATCCTGCTTAGTACATCCTTAATATTTCATATTCCTCTACCCACTTGTTCAACCTAGTTAACAAGACTTGTGAAGTTCTTACTCATATCTACTAGGCTTATAGGCCTAAACATTTCTGGTAACTGTGGACCCCCTTTCTTATAGATTGGAACTATTATATTTCCTTTCCATTCCTGCAGTATATAGTTTTCCTCAATAAATGTATTAAATAATATTGCTAGTAAGTTACTCCACCATTCTTATTTTCAAAAGAAAAGGGGGAACTTTGTCGAGATCTGACACTTCATTTGGTTTCAACTGTCTAATTGTTATTGCAATTTCTTCAGGGGGTATCATTTATTGTTCTGATTAAGTTTATCCAATATTAGTGTTGGTTTCAAATCAAAGGTTCTAGTGTAGAAAATCTTGTGGTAATAGCAAAGCATATTTAGTGGTGAAAAATGGGCTAATATAGTTGTGTTAAGATTCCCAGTACCTTTGGCTACCATCTGCCAAAACCTTTTATTGTCCTCTGTCCATATAATTTCTAGCATTTGAGGCAATTGTTTGGCTTGATAAAGAAAGTGTTGAAATTGTAACTACTTCTCATATTTTTGCAATAAACTATAGTTTTCTTTTGAAGGATTTTTCCTTATGAATCTTACACAGCCAGCTAATCTGGACTTATGTCATTTACAGTCATTGTTAAACCATGCATCAAATTTTTAACTTTTGCTGCTCGATGTAGGAAAGGCAGAAAAGTCCCACACATTTGGGGGGGATATTTATATAGGTGTCATTTGCCACCAACTCCAAGGTTATATTAATCACTTCTTCGGTGTACTTTAATTGCAAAATCATTTCTGTAATATCTGCCTCAAGATCTGAGGTAAGCATTACTATTCTTTCATATCTTACTTTAATTTGTGGAGCTTTATAACTTTTGTCAGTAAGCCCCACAAACAGCGACACCTACACAGTGAACTACATCCCAGTTGGCAAAATTGACACTTTGCCGACTGATCGTTGTGTTGGAGTGTCCGAGACAGGGGCACACTGTCTCCCTGTCCTGCACCCCCTCATGAATCAGCTCCAACCCAGAGAAAACAGGACCAGGAGACATTGTTTCTATGAGCTTAATAGTTTCTATGAGCTTAATATGTATACCCTTGAGGAAAGGAGGGAGAGAGGGGACATGATAGAAACTTTCAAGTACTTCAAGGGAATCAACAAAGTCCAAGAGGGTGGCATCTATCAAAAAAAGAGATGTGCAAGAACAAGGGAGCACAATTTGAAGATAGAGGGGGGATGGCTCAGAGGTAATGTGAGGAAGTATTTTTTCACAGAGAGGGTTGTGGATGCATGGAACAGCCTCCCTGAGGAGGTTGTGGAGTCAAGAACAGTGGGGAAATTCAAGAATGCATGGGACAGACATAAGGCAGTCCTTGTGGGGGGTAGGATGAAGTAAGCTGTTGGTTAATTAAGATCTGCAGCTTATCTGTTAGGTAGGAAAATGGGCAGACTAGGTGGGCCAAGTGGTCCTTATCTGCCGTCAAATTCTATGTTTCTATGTTTCTATGGGAGTTATGTCTACCGCAATGTGCGATCAACATAACTCCCATCGCTGTAATGCCAGACGACAAAAGTGTTGTCAAACTGGTGTCATAGAGCCACTTTTATCTTCCCTTTTTAACAACCTTGGAGTATTTTAGGCTTAGGGATAGTGGATAATGGTCACTTTCTGACCTGAGGATTACTGTCATTTCTTCATAATCATATCTACCATTGAAAAGCTATTATGTAGTCTATGGCACTAGCTGTTAGATGTTAAGTATGTAAAATATTTGGAATTATTCCATTCTAGTGCCCCATTTAATATAGTTAATCCCAATTTTTCCAAAATATGTAGTAATCTTCTGCCACTCCTATTTACAAAATCATCATGTGACACCCTTGTTAAATTGGGAAAATCTCTTTCTGCTTCCAAATGTGGTACCTCATTTCCAGATCTAGCATTAAAAAAAAACATTAACAACACAGCCACCTCTGAGTGGTTATCTGTTGCTTCCTGTAATTAAATTTCTAAGTTCGTCAAAATATCTGGGTCATACAGTAATATTCTGAATTCTGTGTGGGGTATATAACAATTACATATATACATCAAATCCTCACCCCATTGTAACAAAATTATTATTAGATTAGAAACAGGGATTAAGGAAGAGATCACCTCAAATGGATTTGCTACTTTCACAAAAGTTTCCCGGCCTCCTGTCAGTCTGCCATATTTTGATTGTTTTTTTTATTTTTCAGGATATACAAGTGTAACTTTCTAAATGTAAGTCTTCCATTGCCAAAGTCTCTTTGAAGGATTTAATCAGATATTTAGATAAAAAAAATCTTCAAATTGAGTATCTAGTACATTTCTTTGACAGCTCACTATGTTCCAGGATAGTACAAAATACATTTATTTTTTGTCTTGTTTCTTAGTAGAATAATCTGGCAGTATAGCCTAGAGGTTAGAGTAATGAGCTGTGAATGAGCTTGGTACCTACAGCAGACCAGACCTGGGTTTGATTCTCACAACCTCCACTTGCATATTGTGTGACTCTCAGCAAGTCACTTAACCGCCCAGTCCTCCCTGGCCTCCTCTGAAAACAGGCACTTGTGCCTAGTGGGCCTTACCCGGTTACCAAAGACTAAAATAAAAAAATAAAATAAAAATAAAAATCTGGGGAGACCATCAGGTAATTGCTAGAATAATCTAAGGGCACCTTCTGTACATTTCTGTTAAATCAATTGTAACCAGGATTAGTTAGACACTGGTAATGGTTTGGGATTGGAATCATGAATTTCAAGGCCTTTTCCTCAGCAGTCATCTGGTGGTCCCCACTTATTTGCTGGTTCTGGGCACTTGTGTTCTTCTGATTGCCATATCTAAGATTCTGTTCTTCAGTTCATTGGCAAAATAAAATTGCCAATCTATCCAGTTCATGAGCTTCAGCGAAAATCAGTGTCTACAGGATGATATTCCTTATTGCAAATGTGAACTCTAACTGGCTGAGACTTATCTGGGTTAAGACAGAGGTACTGGTGATTGGGCCAGGTTATGGGCATGATGGGGATGCCTCCAGGATGACAACAGGTTTGGTCATGGGGTTGAACCCTTGGATGGCATCCTCTAGGGTGAGAAATCTGGGTGTTGTCCTCAACAATAAGCTGACATTTGAAGCTCAGGTGTTGGCTGTAGAAACATAGAAACATAGAAACATAGAAGTTGACGGCAGATAAGGACCGCAAGGCCCATCCAGTCTGCCCATTTCTTTTTCTACCTTATAAATGTGCCATCGGCCTTTGCTCTGTCAGTGACCTATCTATTCATAGTCATTTGTATTGCTCCCTTATGCCTATCCCATGCCTGTTTGAAGCCCTGCACTGTATTCATAGCCACCACTTTTGTGGTGAGCTATTCCATGCATCTACCACCCTTTCTGTGAAAAGAATTTCCACATTCCCCTTAATCGGCCTCCCTCTAATCTTATGCTGTGTCCTCTTGTCCTGCTATTTTTCTATATTTAAACATGTTAGACTTTTCACCTTGTTTATGCCCTTAAGGTGTTTAAATGTCTCGATCATATCACTCTCTCCTCCTTTGCTAAGGGTATACATATTGAGCTCCGTTAATCTGTCCTCATATGTCTTCTGATGCAGTCCCTGCACCATTTTGGTTGCCCTTCTCTGGACTGCCTCAATTTGGTTAATGTCCTTGTGAAGGTGTGGCCTCCAATACTGCCGCAGTACTCCAGATGGGGCCTAACCAATGTCTGTACAGAGGATTATTACCTCCCTCTACGACTTGTGATACCCCTACTAATACACCCTAACACCCCTAGCCTTACCTACTGCTTTAGAGGTCTGCTTGGATGATTTTAGGTCATCAGTGATGATGATGCCCAAGTCTCTTTCTTCCTTTGTGACTGCTAGCAACTCCTCCCAGCCTATAAGTGGCTTCAGGGTTTCTCTTCCCTATGTGCATGATTTTGCACTTCTTTGCATTAAATCCCAGTTGCCACTCTTCTGACCATTTTGCTAGTTTATCCAGATCTTCTCATTCTGCCACCCCATCTGGATCATCTACTCTGTTGCAGATCTTGGTGTCATCTGCAAACAGACAAGCCTTCCCTCTAGTCCATCTGCGAGGGTCACTAATGAAGATGTTGAATAGGACTGGCCCCAGGACTGATCCTGAGGTACCCACTTGTGACTTGCATCTCTTCTGACTGTATACCATTTACCACCACTCTCTGTTTTCTGCCAGTCAACCAGTTTGCCACCCAGTTGACCAACTTCTGACCCACCCTGAGCCTACCTAGCTTATTTATCAATCTTCTATGTGGAACAGTGTCAATAGCTTTGCTGAAGTCAAGGTAGGCGACATCAACTCTCCCCTTGGTCCACCACTCTGGTTACCCAGTCAAAGAAATCTATGAGATTAGTTTGACAGGACCTTCCTTTGTAAACCCATGCTGTCTTGGATCCTGTGCCCTATGATTCCAGGTGTTGCACTATCCTTTCCTTAAGGAGTGCCTCCATAATCTTGCCCACTACTGAGGTAAGACTGACTGGTCTGTAGTTCCCCACTTCCTCCCTGCTACCACTCTTGTGGGCGGGATCACATAAACCCTTCTCCAGTCTTCTGGGACCTCTCCTGTGCTCAGAGACTCACTAAACAATTCTGCTAATGGCTCTGCTAGTTCCTCCTTTAGCTCCTTAAGTATCCTGGGATGTATGCCATCCGGTCCCATTGCCTTATCCACCGGCTGAGCTTAAGCTCTTGTGAGGATCCTTTCTTTTGTGAAGGGAGTGAGCTACCTCCCTCCCCCTGTGTCCATGATGCTGAGCTGTGGGCCCTGCCCTACCTTCTCTTCAGTAAATACTGAGCAAAAGTATCTATTTAGGATAGATGCCTTTACAGGGTCCTCCTCCTCACATGCTCCCTTTTCTCCATTAAGCTTAGCAATACCCCCTCTGGACTTTCTCCTTTCACTAATGTATCTATAGAAAGTCTTGTCACCTTCTTTTACTGTTCGTGCTAGTGTTTCCTCAGTTTGGGACTTTGCCTGCCTTACTACCTTACCTGCTTCCCTTAGGGCAGTTTGGTATGCCTCCCTATCTTCATCCCGCTGTGTTCCCTTATATTTCCTGAAGGCCAGCCTTTTGGCTCTGACCTTTTCTGCTACTGTATTTGAGAACCAAAGTGGTTTCCTTCTTCTTTTGCACTTCCTTTTCTGTCTAACACAATGGGATGTTGCTTCAAGTATTGTATCCTTAATGCTTGCCCACTTTGCCTGTACCTCCTCACCTGTGTTTCTTTTTGCCAGGGCTAGCTTAACTCTGTTGGCCATCTTATCAAAGTCAGCTCCTCTGAAGTCCCATATTTTGCCTTGGAATGGGATGATTTAGATGTAGTAGCCAAATTGAACCATACCATGTGATGGTCACTGGCCCCCAGGTGACCTTCTACCTGAGATCTGTGATCCTTCTTTGTTAGTCAGTACTAGATCTAGGATAGCCCTGTCTCTTGTGGGTTGCTATACCAGTTGTTTGAGGCCTCCCCTGCAGGAATCCACTATGAGTCTAGTTCTGGCAGATGTTCCTGCTGGTATTGACCAATCTGTATCTGGCATGTTGAAGTCTCCTATTATCAGAACCTCCCCTTTAGCTGTCATGTTTTGTATATCTTCTAACAGTAATGTGTCTATGTCCTCCCTCTGGTCTGGGGGCCTGTAGACAACCCCAGTTCTTATGGCTGTCCCATTTCCTGTTTCCAGGGTGACCCACAGTTCTTCTGGCTCCTTATGTGTATTCTGAATTTCTGTAGCTTTGATATTTTTCTGTAGCTTTGATATTTCTGTAGCTTTGATATTTTCATTAACATACAGGGCCACTCCTCCCCCCCTTTTTGCACCTCGGCTGTCATGTGTGTGATGCACAAGCTAAGTATCGATACATATGATGAGAGCCACGTACAGAACCAATATAAAGCATTTAAAAACAGTGTGCATAGGTTTCAACAGAAGAAGCGGAGCAAGTCGCTATGATGACATCATGGCATATACACGTCCTCATTTGGCGACAGGCTGCAGCTAGAATCGAGACGATCGCCATTTTTTTACATTCAGGGGAACTTTTCATTAGTGACAAAACCATGAAAAATTGCTGATTTTCAGGTAAATACTGGCATCACGTAAATCAGTGGCCCTTATTCTATACATCCACAGGAGTGTTTCCAGTTTCATTCAACCCCCTAATTCCTTGTTTATTTGTCCTTTAAGACTCCTAATTCCATACCTCCTGTGGACAGACGAATGGACTAGAGGTATACTTTGTCAGGCTCAGACACAGAGTTCCTTTCCCAGCAATGCAGCCATGTTGGGGTAGTGCAGGCTACTGCCTGTGATAAGGCAAATATCCCCTTGGCATCACACCCCCCAGATAAGGACTCCAGGAAGATTGATGCCATGGCAAAGAAACAGTACATGGCAGCATCTTTGGGACTCAGGCAGGCTAACTATATGGCCTATACAGGTAGATACCAGAAGTCCAGGTGGGACACTGTGCTGGCTTTGGCTAAACAGGCCCCTGACCAGCTTGCCAAGGAGCTGGAGCAGGTGGCTGCAGAAGGGATTGAGGCATCCAAGGTGCAATTTCATGCTGCTGTGGACTCCAATGATGTTTCATCAAGAGTCATGGCAACATCTGTGTCTCTTCAGAGGATGGCTTGGCTCAGAAGTACTAGCCTATCACAGGATACCCAGGCTAAGGCCATGGATTTCCCTTTTATTGGTAATTATCTGTTTGGGGAGCAGACAGAGAACTACATGAAAAAGATGGACGAGTACCGGACCACTTATAGGAGTGCTCAGGCCAAAGAAAGGCAAGTCACTCCTGAAAGGCAGCAATCCAGGGGCAGGGGCAGACCTTTACAAAGGCCTTTTTACCAAGCTCAGGCCTCCTTTTCTTATTCTTAGATGGGGTTCTTCAGAGGGAAAGGCAGACAGGGGAGGAGCAGGCCTGCATCACCCCTCAGCCTAAAGCCCCTGCCAGACACCCTGATGTGTCTGCCTAGGCCGATTCTCCAGTACCTGTAAGGAGCAGGCTGGCTTACTTCGTCCAGGACTGGAAGTCTCTGCCATCAGACAAGTGGATCCTGGAAGTAGTAAGCCAGGGACTGGTTCTCAGCTTCAAAAAATTTCCCAAGATGAGAACCAGATCCTTTCCACCTACAAATCCATCAGAGACCCTTGCCTTAGAGGCAGAGGTTTCTTCCCTCCTAGCTCTCAGAGCTATAGAAAGGGTTCCCACCCTGCACAAGGGCAAAGGATTGTACTCCAGGTACTTTCTAACCCCCAAAGACAGGAGAATGGCGGCCCATCCTGGACCTAAGATATCTAAACAAGCACCTTTTAAAATCAAAGTTCAAAATGGTGACTCGGGGAATAATCCTTCCCTTTCTAAGGTCAGGGGACTGGCTAGCCTCCCTGGACCTCAAAGATGCCTATTTCCACATTCCCATCAGGTGCTGAGGAGGGCAACAAAGATGGTGCATGGATTGCATCACAAGTCCTATGAAGACAGGTTGAAGGAACTGAACATGTACTCCCTGGAGGAGAGGAGGGAGAGAGGGGATATGATAGAGACATACAAGTATCTTACAGGGAGGAACAGGGTGCAGGAAAACACTATTTTTAAGCGAAAAAGATGTTCCAGGACTAAAGGGCATGGGATGAAGTTGGAGGGAGGATGATTCAGAGGAAACATGAGAAAGAATTTCTTCACAGAACGGGTGGTGGACAAGTGGAACACCCTGCCAGAGGAAGTGGTGGGGGCTGAAACAATCACAGGATTTAAGAATGCATGGGATAGACATAAAGGAATTCTGGAGGTCAGGGGTAAGGGGCAACAGACTTCTAGGAAAACAAACTGAACTTACAAGCTCAAATGGGCAGACTGGGTGGGCCATAGGCCCATATCTGGAGACACTGTCTATGTATGTATGTATCTATGCTCCCACAGGAAGTACCTCAGTTCGAGTTGCCTTCAGGCCACTATCAATTCAGAGCAATGCCCTTTGGCCTAACATCAGCCCCAAGGGTTTCCACAAAGTGCCTGGCAGTAGTGGTTGCTTTCCTAAGGAGAAAAAAGATCTCCATCTTCCTATACTTGTATGACTGGCTCATAGTGGGTCAGTTTCCAGACCAAGTCAAGTCACATTTGGAAATAACTCAGCAAGTGCTCACTTCCTTAGGCTGCCTTCTCAACCTTCCAAAGTCAGTTCTCGAGCCAGTACAGCTCTTCACCTTCATAGGGGCGGAGCTGGATACAATAAGGGCAAGAACCTTCCTTGCCCTGGACAGGGCAAGGACCCTCATGGAGCTGGCCTCTTCTTTCACCCTACAGGTCTCTTGACCAGCAAGGCATTTCCTTCAGCTTCTGGGCCACATGGCAGCTTCCACAGCAGTGGTCCAGGGAGCAAGATTCCAGATGAGGGACATTCAGTTCCATCTAAAAGCCTTCTGGTCCCAAAGAAAGGATTCCCTTACCAAACTAGTCCCAGTGCCTTGAACCCTGATCCAGGCCTTGCAATGGTGGCAGGATCAGGACAATTTGAGACAAGGAGTTCCTTTTGCCACTCAGTCCCATTCAGTGATACTCACCCCAGATGCTTCCCTGCTAGGCTGGGGAGCCCATCTGGGGGATCTTACCACCCAAGGCCTGTGGTCACCTCAGGAATCTTTGCTTCACATCAATCTCTTGGAACTCAGAGCAGTGTTTCTGGCACTGCAAGCCTTTTCCACATCTGTACAGAACAAGGTGGTCCAGGTCAGAACAGACAACACAACCACCATGTGGTATCAACAAGCAAGGACGACTCGTTCACGGTTTTGTGCACAGAAGCAATGAAGTTGGTGTCCCGGCCTATTCCCTGCAAACCTCTCTGATAGCAGTTCACCTCCTAGGGAAGGACAATGTCCTAGCAGAAGCTCTGAGCAGAATTTCCCAGGGCCATCACGAATGGACCCTAGATCCCCTAGTTTTGAAAGTGATTTTCTCGAGATGGGGCACTCCACAGATAGATCTTTTTGCAGCCCCAGACAATCACCAACTTCCTCTTTTTTGTTGCAGACCCCCAGTCTTGGGTTCAGTCCCCTTGGATGCTCTGATCCTGAATTGGGAAGGGAAATTTCTATATGCTTCCCCCCCTTCCCTCTCCTGTTCAGAGTGTTAGTCAAGATAAGGTCACAACCATGCAAAGTGATTCTCATAGCTCCAGACTGGGCCAGAGAGCCCTGGTACCCCTTGTTGCTGTCCTTAGCAGTCCACCTTCCCCTATCTCTTTCCAGGAATTACAACCTGCTGGCATCCTCTCAGGGGAGGATTTGGTACTCGAACCTTCGATCTCTCAATCTCAAGGCATGGCTCTTGATGAGTTAGAGTTTGCTGACCTGCATCTTTCCCAAGGGGTTCTAGATATCCTTAAGGCTTCTCAAAAGCCTTCCGCCAGAAGGACTTACAATCCCAAATGGAAAAGGTTCACCATTTGGTGTTCTAAGAAGAATATTACTCCAGATTCTGCTGGGTTGCCTATGGTTCTGGATTATATGGTCCATCTCAATGGCCTAGGCCTTAGGCCAGCTACACTTAAAGTGCATTTGGCAGCTGTTTCTGCTTTCCTATCAGTAGACAAGCCTTCTCCTCTGTCAGCCCATCCTGTGTTTTGTAAATTCTTCAGGGGATTGCTGCACACCAATCCCCTCTTTAGGGACCCTGCTCCTGCTTGGGACCTTAATGTTTGCATTGCTCAGCTTATGCAACCCCCCTTTGAGCCTTTGTCCTCTGCAGAGCTTAAGTACTTGACTTGGAAAACTGTATTTTTGGTGGCCATTACCTCAGCCAGGCATATCAGTGAGTTGCAGGCCCTGTCAGTGGAACCTGATTTTATCTCCTTCCATAGAGATAAGGTGGTCCTAAGAACTAACAGGAAGTTTTTGCCTAAAGTGGTTTCAGATTTCCACGTCAACCAATCTATGTCTCTCCCTGTTTTCTTTTCTGACCATTCCTCCTCTGGAGAGAGGAGGCTGCACAGTTGGATGTCAAAAGGGCCCTAAGCTACTACATAGAGTGCAACAAAAGTCAGAGGTTTGAGTCCCTCCAATTGTTCCTCATATATGGAGAAGTTGGTAAGGGCAAACCTGCCACTAAGAGGTCTATTGCCAGGTGGATTGTTTCTCGTATACAATTCTGCTATGAGAAGCTGGGCAGAACGCCACCATCAGGCCTGAGGTCTCACTCTACTAGAGGTACAGCTGCTTCCCTGGCTGCTGCCAGGGATATTCCTATCTTGAAAATCTGTCAAGCAGCCACTTGGAAAACAATCCATACATTCACCAAGCATTACTCTCTGGATATCCAGGCTAGGAGTGATGCTCGGTTTGGCACAGCAGTACTTCACAGCTTGTTTCCAAAGTAGGTTCTGTCCCTCATCCATGGAGGTACTGCTTGGTAGTCTGCATGTAACCCCCCTGCAAATGGGGGTTCCCAAAAGACTTCCAGAAGCTTGCTTGAATGCTCCAAGCCTGAATGGTGTTTGGCATTTAAGCCATTTATCAGTGAGTGTTTTTAGAGCCTCTGGTACTGTCTCTTTAAGAGCTGTCTGCTTGCAGACATAATTAGTTTATGGGGACTGTGTGCTTCTCTGTTTGAGTACCACTGAGCTGCTGCCAGTTCACTCCATTTTACAGTCACTAGGGTGCAAGGGAACCTATCTGAAAGATGTAACTGTTTGCCAGAAATCATTTACAGTAATAATGAAATTACAGTTTGTCTAACCTGCTTTCTTTGCAGTCAGAACTGTGTCTGCCTAGTTCCCCATTCTGGTTTTGAACTGCTGAACTGGACCAATCAGTGTGGGGTAAGCTAGCTCTAAAATGGTGCCTTGGACGAATCAGAACTTGGACTCATAATCTGAGCCAGCCACAAGAGGATTGCATGGGCAGTGACTCTGGGAGATGTAGTTTAGACTTGGCCCTTTTGGACCAACAGCAGCAGTCTATTGAGTGACAGCCAATCCAGTCAAGAACTGGGAGGAACTCAAAGGAAGTGCCGGTTTGTCTGTTGGAGTTTCAGTTTAGGTCTGGCAGTGAAGGGGAAAGAAACCATGTGCTCCTTCAGTGCACAGTTTCAGTCAAAAAACGTGTGTAAGGCCCAGAGTTCCGGTCTGCAGCTTGTGTAACTGCTTTTTAGGACTGAATCCATCCTGTGAAAAGAATCAAAGGATATCTGAAGAGTAGAAACCAGGCTCACCCTGTAGAAGACTGGAGGAATTGCTGAAAATTGCACTCGGTCTGTCAGGAACTGAATCTGCTGTGTGTTCTCCCGGGTATTGTGCAGTAATTGCGATTGGGATACAGATGCAGCCTGCCTGGTATAGTGCTTTCTTTTTACCATATAAATGTGTGAGGAGTCTCTTGGAGCTCAAGAGTAGCCCTGCTGACATTGAAGGACCCTATCTTATTTGGAGGTCGTGAGTACTAATCCAGGGTCGCTCCCTGTTGAATTGCCACATTGAATCCAAATGGAATTACTGTACTGCTGACTGTTTAATTTTCCTTTTCTCTGTGTGAAAGGGCCCCTACCAGCTGCCACGGTTTGGACTAGCCACTAGGGCTTGGGTACCCAGGGACCGTAACTGATAGGGATAGGCCTGTGCACAAAGCCATAGGTAGATGAGTAGTGTGATAAGCTAATTAACCTGATTTCCCCCTGTCCTTGTTACATCCCCCTAAATAAATCAGACTGCTTGTTTCAGCAAAGGTTATACTGCCTAGGTATTTGTCTATATTAAAAGTACTGTACTGTGATTGTTGCACTGTATCTTATTTCACAGGGAGGTCCCAGTGCGGGAACCAGTCCTGGGGTAGGTGTATACTGTGAAGGTAATTCTGATATATTGTGTGGGCCACTAGTGGAAGAAAGGGGCTGCAGTGTCCCAGAGGCTGTGACTAAGTTAGTTTAACTATTGCAAACCCTGACCACTGGGTGGAGGCACCCGCCATTGGATCCAGGCCCTCAACCTGTTAGTGGCAAATCAGGCAGGGTAGTAGCCCCTGGGATAGCGCCATCTAGGGGTTACATCTTGGAGCTCACCGCTGGGATTGTGTGTCCTCTAGTGGCCATATTCAGAACCACTGTTAAGAAAAAAATGGGTACCCGACAGAAGTGGCTGTGCACCGGCTGGTGGAGTGGTGTACTGGGAGATCGACCCCAAAATGCTATGCTTATCCTGGACATCCCCTGGTATCAATAGGACACTGTGCAGGAGTACTTTCCAAGGTGGAAGGTTTACAAAACCCTGTGGTGGTGGGTCGGCATGCTAATCTGCTCACCCACACTTTCCTGGCCCTAGTAGAGTTTAAGGATCCCATAGATAGCTCCAAAGAGCCACAGACCATTACCCCAGAGGGAGCCCTCACTGCTTGGAGAGTGATAACTAAGGACAGTAAAGACCCGGGGGGGGAATGAGTCCCCACCACTATCTGAAACTTTTGAGGAGAAATTTGCTAAATGGTTGCTGGGGGAAAGGAAAACTGTGGAGGACTTGAAGAAACTATTCTGGCCACCTGGGGGTGTTCCTCCCCCAACACCCTCTCCCGCTCCAGTACCGTAGCGGTGGCTGAACCAATGCAGACTCCTATTTCTGCATCTGCCATTAGTCACGACTCTTACCGAAGGTTGAGGATCTTCTCTGGCACCCTCCCCACCCCCAAGGGAGGATGACTGGAGAGACCTGGATAGACTATGTTGCCCCCAAGTGCTAGAATGGCAATGCTCGGGAGCCCGGCGAAAGAGGGTTAGTGAGAGCCTCCGGTCCTGCCTGGCTACCATTCATGCTAAGCGGGCCAGTAACCCTGAAGTGACTGCACAGGCCTATCTTGAGGCCCTGGAGAATGTGTATGGGAGCCCAGATTCTGATGAGGACCTATGGTGGAGAGTAAGAGATGCACAACAGTACCAAGAGTTGTTGTCTGTGTATGTATCTCGGCTGGAAAATTGTTGCAAGAATGCCTCAGAAAAGGTAGTTTGCCAGCGATTGAACTGGACCCGAACCAGGCTGGACAGGATCCTTAAGTCTGCCCCTTCTCAGAACTGCTGTTGTTTCAGTTACACCTGGCAGATCGACTGGAATCCCCACCCTCCTATGATGAGTTAATGAGAGAAATTCGAGGAGTTGAGAAAAGACGACCTCGGGAGGACCTGCACCAATAGCTGCGGCTACGACCGAGTGACTGAGGGTGACCCATCAAGTGAAGTTCAGGGGCAGAGGTTGGCAGTAAATGAGTGCTCTGGCAAGGAAAAGATATGCCACAATGGGCGAACTGTTGAGAGATCCTGAATTCAAAAACAGTCCCTTTATGAAGGCCACGCCTGCAATGCAGACCCCTGACCTATATCCGACTGCATCTACTATGTGGGTGGGGGTACCCACCCATGTATCTCCTGCTGATAACAGCTCCAAACTCAATTCCTTGACCATGGAAGTGGAGAAACTGATGAGATGTCTCAAATGCTTATCATGCATGAGACAGAGATGGCACAGGTTTCCAGTTAGTAATACCCCGCCCTGGCTCCCAGTGTGGCGCCTCAGCCAGCTCAAACTCCAGAAAGTATGTTTTGCTATAATTGTGGGAAAGATGGGCACATGAAAGGAATGCCAGTCCCCAAAGATACTGACAAAGTTGCATATAGGCTACAAGGAGGCTTGGAGAACAAATCAGTGGTTAAGAGGTGCGACATGATCCCAGTGAGGGCACCAAAAATGCTAATTCACGTCCTTTGTGGCAAGGTCAGTTGCCCAGGCCCCCACTACCGCCTCTCCAGACTGGTCCAGAATAGTGGGTCCTTCCATGGAGACCACTGTAAGGTGAATGGAGTGTCTATAAGAGCTGTATTAGACAGTGGCTCCCAAGTGACAATTATATTCCAAGATTGGTATCAGAAGCATTTGTCAGATGTACCCTTACAACCATTAGAAGGACTGCATGTATGGGGGTTAAGTGAGAAGGCCTACCCTATTCCGGGTATATCCGAATTTGGCTGTCTTTCCCCACCTCCGTGGCTGGAGTGGCCGAACAAGTAGAGACCTAGCCGTGTGTCCCCCACTGGACTGTATGATGGTGTCCCTTTGTTGATTGGAACAAATGCTCATATGTTCGGAAGGCTGGCACAGTTGTGTTATGAAAAACAGGGTCAAAGACTAGTAGAGCTTTAAGAGTTCGGCTTTAATTAAGAAGGCCTATGAGGCACAGAGATGCTGAAAAATAGAACCAGAGGAACGGTGGAATTGTATGGAAGAAGGATCCTGAGTCTCTGATCCTGGCGCCAAATGCCCAGTGTACCTTACAGGGAGAGGTCCGTATCAGAAAGGATGTTAAGAATAAAATATTAATGTTGGATGCACCAGGCGATGGAAAATTGCCAGAGGACTGCTGGTCAAGCCTAAGTTTTGGCCCACTAGAGCCACATGCTTATGCCAGAAGGGTAATGGTCCAAGTTCATAATGTGTCTGAAAGAGACATTAGTAAATAGAGGTTGCATCCTGGCTAATGTGCATTGTGCAGACACTGCAGTGCTACCCAGCAGCAAGAGTTCAAGGAAGAATGACAGAGTAGCACGCCTGACTTGTTTGATTTGGCGACTCCCGCTGCCAGCTGAATGGAAAGTGAGGATCAGTGAGAAGCTTGCCCAGAGAGACCAGGTGTTTTCTTTAAAGGAATGGGATGTAGGATGCGTGCAAGGGCTGAGCACAATATCCAGCTGCATGACGAAAGACCATTTCGTGAGAGGTCTCGACGCCTGGCACCTGCTGACATAGATGATGTGAGACGGCATCTGCAAGAGATGTTGTGCTGGTGTAATACAAGAATCCAGAAGCCCTTATGCTTCCCCATTGTGGTAGTGAGGAAAAGAATGGAACAGTAAGGATGTGTGTGGATTATGCACCTTACATGACGGACTATCCTGATCAGTACACAATGCCCGCATTCAGGATGCTTTGGACTGCCTAAGCAGGGAGCAAGTGGTTCTCTGTGCTGGATCTCCGCAGTGGGTACTACCAGATCCCGATGGCCCCAGAGGACCGTGAGAAGACAGCCTTTATCTGTCCGCTTGGCTTCTAAGAATTCATGAGGATGCATCAAGGGATTTCAGGTGCCCCAGCTACTTTTCAACGATTGATGGAGCGTGCAGTGGGGGACATGAACTTACTAGAGTGCCTGGTATACCTAGATGATGTTATTGTGTTTGGCAGCTCACTGGAGGAACATGAGAGCAGATTATTTAAGGTATTGGACCGACTGGAGGACTTTGGCTTAAACTGTCCATTGATAAGTGTCAATTCTTTCAAACATCAGTAAAGTATGTGGGCACATAGTATCCACGAGGGAATAGAGACCGACCAAGTAAAGTTGAGGCCTTGACCACCTGGCCGAAGCCAAAAATCTAAAGAACTGCAAAGATTCCTGGGATTCTGTGGTTATTATCGAGCTTCATCAGGACTATTCAAGAGTGATCCGCCCTTTACTTAACCTTACTCAAGGGTATCCCCAACCAACAAAAATACCAAAAGTCAGCATCCTCAAGACTGAAAGAGTGTATTTTCATCGAGTGAAGTATTTTGGGCCCGCTGGACTCCTGATTGTGAGACTGCTTTTCATGAGATCATATATCAACTTACCCATGCTCCAGTGCTGGCTATGCCGATCCAAGAAAACCTACGTCCTGCACACTGATGCTAGCTTGCAAGGGTTGGGGCTGTGTTGTACCAAGAGCATGAGAATGGCCTGAGACCAGTGGCCTTTGCCAGTAGAAGCCTGACCCCATCCGAAAAGAACTATCCTGTACTTAAGTTAGAGTTCCTAGCTTTGAAGTGGGCTATTGTTGACCAATTCCATGACTTGTATGGGGCTAAAATACTAGTAAAACTGACAATAATCCTTTGACCTAGGTGCAGACCTCAGCTAAGTTGGATGCCACTGGCCATAGGTGGCTTTCTGCATTATCTACATATGACTATGCTCTCGAATACCGAGCAGGTCTGAACCACATAGATGCTGATGCTCTCTCCGAGGCCTGTTCCCCAGAATGATTGGGTCCGATTGGCAGAACCTGACATTCGGGCACTCTGCCGGAAGTCTGACAGGGAGGAACAAATGTCCACGGACGCAGTGGACTGCATGGTGGATTGCTTGGGACCCTCTGAGAATTGCTTACCTGCTGCTTATTGCCACTTTTCTGCAATAGACATTGGTGCACTGCCTCAGCTGGACAATGACAGTATTCGGCGGGCTCAATCCCGCGATCTAATGATCAAAGCAGCTTTAGAAGCCCTCTATGCAGGAAAAGATGTGCCCAAATTACGCTCCACTGATTTGAGAACTGCACTGTTATACAAAGAAGGTCCTAAGTTGAAACTGATCAATAAACTATTATACAGAGAAACAGTAGACAGAGGGGGACAAGTAGGCAAACAACAACTAGTGCTGCCCACTGCCTTCGAGACTCAGTACTGAGGTCCTTGCACAACCACATGGGGCACCTTGGTATAGACAGAACACTTGACTTGGTGAGATCCAGATTCTATTGGCCTAAGATGGGGGCTGATGTGGAGCAACACATTGAACTTGTAGTCGCTGCTTACAGAGAAGCTTTGCCCGGAGGCTGCCCCACCTTGTTAACATCACCACCAATGCACCCATGGAGCTGGTCTGTATTGATTTTCTGAGTTTGGAGTCAGATCAAAGAAATATCAGTAATGTGCTGGTGGTCGCTGACCATTCACGAGATATGCCCAAGCTTTCCCCTCCAAAGACCAGAAAGCATCCACTGTCGCCAAAGTACTTGTAGAAAACTTTTTGTTCACTATGGGGCTCCACAAAGAATCCATTCTGATCAAGGGAGAGACTTTGAGAGTCATCTGATCAAAGAGATGCTTTCTCTGTGGGGAGTCACGAAAGTCCAGAACCACTCCTTACCACCCCGAGACCCACAGCCTGAGACTTTTCCGCACTTTGCTAGATATGCTAGGCACCCTGCACCCAAAGGACAAGCCTAGATGGAGCCAACAAATTAGCACCCTGGTACATGCTTATAACTGCACCAAAGTGATGCCACTGGGTTCTCCCCTACCGCCTGATGTTTGGAAGAAGCTCGACTACCAGTAGATGTGTGTTTGGGGTCTCTCTGATGGGGTTCAAGCTGACAACTATTTACAGTATGTGCAAAGTTAAAGGCCCAGCTAACTCATGCGTACCAACTGGCTCAAACCATGGCTGCAAAAGAAATCTGGCCAACAAAGAGCGGTATGATAAAAAGGTGAAAGCACAGGAACTCCAGGAGGGAGATCGGGTATTGCTAAGAAATCTGGGACTGCATGGCAAACACAAGATTGCTGACAGATGGCACCATCTCCCTCACATTGTAGTGGGCAAACTAGATGATCTGCCAGTGTACAAAGTAAGGCCTGAGAACAATTCAAAAGATGTAAAAACAATGCATAGAAATCATTTACTGCCCATTGGACAAATCCTGATTGAGTCTGAGCCCCAGAAGTTGCCCTCTGGACCAGTGACTAGAGCTGCTGCTAAGAAAAGATCAGGAAGTCTGCACCTACAGAAGCAGAGTTAAAGTGTTCCCCTGCACAAGTCCCAGTTGAGCATGACTGTCAGTCCATATCAGAAGAAAGTGAGAGTGACTTTGAATACTATCCTTCTTACGAACTGAGTCAATTGTTTCGAGGGCAATCCCTAGTCAATACTGGAGACAAAGCTGGGCCTTCTGGACTGTCTAAGCCCCCAGCTTCATCCCTGGAGCCAATGCTCCCAGAAAGTGAAGTGCAAAGCATCAGATCAGATGAAATGGAATCATTGTGCATGGTTGAACTGTTTGAGCTTTCAGGGAGGAAAATGATAGATTGGGGCAGACTGGTGATACACCTGAACAAAGAAGAGTATTTTTGAGTGCCCTGACAGTCCACTGCCAGTGTCCAAGCTCTCCATGCGAGGCAAATGTTGTGGACTCAGAAACTGTAACTCCTGGAGCTGAAAGTGGCCCAAGTTCTAGCCTCTCTACCCCAATGGAGACTCCCCTGACAAGTGAGGACAATGCTGAAAATGAGGCTCAGAGTGCAGAGACTGTAACAGTTCCCCCTAGAAAGACTGGTCGAGCTGTAAAGCCTGTGGTGCACCTCAGTTGTGATTCACTTAGGAGAGCCTGTGGACTTGCCTCTCAATGTTGTCCATAAAGTGTATGTGTCCCAAACTCATTGCCCAAACTGAGCATCATTGCTAACTCCAAGTTACTTGTGTTGCCCTCTAAGTATGGTGCCCTTGCCCCGTCCAGCCCCAAGGTAACTGATAGGGAAGGGCCCCCTCTCTTCAGGTTTCATGTACAAGAGGTAATAACTTGAGTTATGGTACAATGTGTGTGTAATACTGTGTAAAGAGTGACGTACTGCAATGTTTCAGAAATGTGTTCTTGGTAAAATGATGTATTGACTGATGATTACATGTGTGAGCCTAATGCAAATGTATATGGTTGCAGTTGAAACTTATGGATGTACTTGCTTGACGCGGACATCAAGCTTTCCCAGGCCAGGAAGGGTGTAACCCCCTGCAAATGGGGGTTCCCAAAAGACTTCCAGGAGCTTGCTTGAATGCTCCAAGCCTGAATGGTGTTTGGCATTAAGCCATTTATCAGTGAGTGTTTTTAGAGCCTCTGGTACTGTCTCTTTAAGAGCTGTCTGCTTGCAGACATAATTAGTTGTATGGGGGACTGTGTGCTTCTCTGTTTGAGTACCACTCGAGCTGCTGCCAATTCACTCCATTTTGCAGTCACTAGAGTGCAAAGGAACCTATCTGAAAGATGTAACTGTTTCAGAAATCATTTACAGTAATAATGAAATTACAGTTTGTCTAACCTGCTTTCTTTGCAGTCAGAACTGTGTCTGCCTAGTTCCCATTCTGGTTTTGAACTGCTGAACTGGACCAATCAGTGTGGGGTAAGCTAGCTCTAAAATGGTGCCTTGGACGAATCAGAACTTGGACTCATAATCTGAGCCAGCCACAAGAGGATTGTATGGGCAGTGACTCTGGGAGATGTAGTTTAGACTTTGGCGCCTTTTGGATCAACAGCAGCAGTCTATTGTGAGTGACAGCCAATCCAGTCAAGAACTGGGAGGAACTCAAGGAAGTGCCAGTTTTGTCTGTTGGAGTTTCAGTTTAGGTCTGGCAGTGAAGGAAAGAAACCCTGTGCTCCTTCAGTGCACAGTTTCAGTCAAAAACGTGTAAGGCCCAGAGTTCCGGTCTGCAGCTTGTGTAACTGCTTTTTAGGACTGAATCCATCCTGTGAAAAGAATCAAAGGATATCTGAAGAGTAGAAACCAGGCTCACCCTGTAGAAGACTGGAGGAATTGCTGAAAATTGCACTCGGTCTGTCAGGAACTGAATCAGCTGTGTGTTCTCCCGGGTATTGTGCAGTAATTGCGATCGGGATACAGATGCAGCCTGCCTGGTATAGTGCTTTCTTTTTACCATATAAATGTGAGAGGAGTCTCTTGGAGCTCAAGAGTAGCCCTGCTGACATTGAAGGACCCTATCTTATTTGGAGGTCGTGAGTACTAATTCAGGGTCGCTCCCTGTTGAATTGCCACATTAAATCCAAATGGAATTACTGTACTGCTGACTGTTTAATTTTCCTTTTCTCTGTGTGAAAGGGCCCTACCAGCTGCTACAGTTTGGACTAGCCACTAGGGCTTGGGTACCCAGGGACAGTAACTGATAGGGATAGGCCTGTGCACAGAGCCATAAATAGATAGAGTAGAGTGATAAGCTAATTAACCTAATTTCCCCTGTCCTTGTTATATCCCCTAAATAAATCGGGCTGCTTGTTTCAGCAAAGTTATACTACCTGAGGTATTTGTCTATGTTAAAGTACTGTACTGTGATTGTTGCACTGTATCTTATTTCACAGGAGGTCCCAGTGCGGAACCAGTCCTGGGGTAGGTGTATACTGTGAAGGTAATTCTGATATATTGTGTGGGCCACTAGTGGGAAGAAAGGGGTTGCAGTGTCCCAGAGGGCTGTGACCAAGTTAGTTTAACTATTGCAAACCCTGACCTCTGGGTGGAAGCACCCGCCATTGGATCCAGGCCCCTCAACCTGTTAGTAGCCAAATCAGGCAGGGGTAGTAGCCCCTGGGATAGCGCCATCTGGGGGTTACATGCATATGTCAGAATACAGCAAGACTTCATGTTGTTTGAAGAAAAAATTACTCACCTTAGTAAAGTTGTTTCTTCTAATGGAGGCTTGCTGTATTCTGACCTCCCCCCTGCCTCCCTCTCAGAACCTAGTTTTTGGGATGTGGGTGGGCAGGAGCAGTGTTGACATCTTCAGGGTGTCCCTTTTTCACCCTCCTTTATTTTGGGTGACTTTGTGTTTTGGGATGTGTTTTGTTTTTTGGGTTTCCTGACTTGAGTCTTTGCTTTGAAACCATAAAACCCACTTATAAAAATTTTGTTGCCAGTTGGCTAGTTTGAGTTTTACATTTGCCACACAGAACTTCTAGTTAAGTATTGCTTGTAAAGATCTGACGGTTAGAGTTCCATGCTGGCCATGGAAAGTTTAACTCTTTGTTCTCTGGGGCAGTTGAAAGGCAGGACATAACTGCATATGTCAGAATACAGCAAGACTCCATTAGAAGAAACAACATTACTAAGGTGAGTAATTTTTTCTTCCAACCCCGAAGATGAACTCAACATCTCCACACTCAGGCACATTATGATAAAGGGCAAATGAGACTACAGGGGTTCGCAATATTGAAATGAATGGGGGTATTTTTTAATTACTATTTTATACATTATTGATGGAGAGTTGAAGATTAATGAAGGCCACTGCTCAACTAACAAGGGCCTTCTTAGTAGAACAGAGGCGTTCATTACTCTCCAAATCACCATCATACTGTATAAAATAGTAATAGAAAATAACTCTGTTCATTTCAAGGGGTAAGCCCCAGCACTCTGACCCCTGGACATCATCTCTTAAAGACTTCTGCCTCTGGCTCTCTAGTATTCAAGTTAGAGACATTTTACTTATATCTATACTTAGTGGATTGTTTGTAGTAGCATGATCATACCCACTACAGTGTGTGCGCATGGGGATGGGTACTGGCCATGTTGGTGTGTGTGTGTGTCAAATTATTGCTGAGTTTGTATTTGCACCTTGAAGTCTGTTTGTGTGGAAGCATTCAAAACTATGGAGAAATAATTGTAGGAGTACAGGCCAGACAAAAGTAATTAAATGTTTTTGTGGGTATGCCTGTGTATTGGGTGTTCGAAAAACATGTGTTTCCATTAGCATGTGTGCTAGAGTTCAATTGTGAAAATGAGATGAAGGAGCGAAGAAAACTGAAAAACATTACAGTGGCTACAAGCATGCTGCATGCGTGCAGATGTATTCAGATACAGTTTGCATAGTAGTACAAGTGAGCTATATTTGTGCAGACAGTATGGCTTAGTTGTTAAAGGCACTGAACTGCAAGTCAGGAGACTTGGAGGTATGAAAACTTGGGTTTGAATCTTAACTCCCACTTGTGTTTAGTGTGATCTTGAGCAACTCACTTAACCTTTCCGTGTGCAGTTATCAGTGACCACTTGCTTTTTCGCACACGTCACATGCATGCTGTCTTTCAAGTTGACATAAAAATCATGGCTTCCACATTTGCTTGCTGAATGCATGCCATATGCATGCAACTGGTTCCAGTTCAACATTTAAATCAAACTTGCAGCACGCATATCACTTGGGTAGTTTGTGTGCAGCATGAAAACATTTCATATAATTATTTCTGTAAGGGGACATACAGTGATGGAAATATGCATGTACATGCCCATGGGAAGGGAGAGGCAGGGGAGGGATGGTATGTGAGAGAAGGTGTGGTGGGCACCTGCCGAGCTGGTCTGCTAGCATGGTAATGAGAGCAGTCAGCTTGGAGGTGCAGGGTGCAGGGTTCGGGTCCAGCATAGTGTTTTTTTGTGGGGGAGTTTTTGCCCTCAGGCAGCTTTCAACTTTTTAAGTTTTTCACACACACCCAATATGCACCCCGCCCGGAGTTGAGAATCCATAAATAGAAGGGTATGTGAGGCAGTGCCCTCCATGCAGGGTGTGGGGCACAGCCTCCCCTCACTGAAAACAAAACCCTTAGGTCTTGGGCACCCTTTTTCTCCTCGCTGCAAGTGTGAATCACCAAAATTCATTTTCAGTGATGTACATTTGCCATAATAGCGATTGCTATTCTGCGATTGCCATTATGACATGAAACCAGGAAGGGATAAGGGGGAAGGAGGTAGGTGAGAAGATATTGGGAGGAGGAGGAATCCAGAGGAGTAGGTCAGGCCCTCTGCTCCCACAGTGCCAACCTCAGAGGGCAATAGTGTGAACTGGTAAAAGACAGGGTAACCCTCCTGTCTGCTTTTTGGGTCTGAATCACCTTTAGTCTCAAGTTCTGGGGAGATTCAAACTGTGAACCTTATGCTAGCATACCCAATTAACAGGCTCAGATATGTACCCTCTTCGGGGATTGTGGTACACTCTTTCACCAGGGGCACCCAGCTAGACTTCCAAAATTAATCCTTTTAACTCTATAAGAGACCTTAGGTATATTCTTACCTTCTCCCAGTTTAGTAACACCATCAAGCCCTTCAAACAGCTGTCAGACTTAACCATGTATACATTAATGTAACAAGTTATTTGTACTCTAATGTATTAACATGGTACTAAAATAGGTCTCTTTGTAGGCATCATTAGGAAATTAAACCAAAGACAGTCAGTTCCAATGTCAAGATTGTTAGGCAGTTTTAAGAGAGAACAAACTGTTCCTTCCTTGATCATAAACACAACGCATGAGACACATCATACTGCATAATCAGCACATGCCTCAGATATAGCAGAGACATTAGAGACTCTGCATGCCTTAAAAGGGCTACAGGAAATAACGGCAACTTAAATATGTTAGACTATGCTACTACTCATTGGTTTAACAGTGTCTCAGTATAATCCCAAAGGAGCAATGTTGCCATCTTGTGGTGACAGTTAAAATTGTTAGCTAAATTGCAATGCATTATGCTATGGGAAGTAGCATGACCAAATATGGATAAACTGTTGTGAAAGCAATGCCAAGTCACTACCTTAACAAAAGTAAAATGTGCCTCCTGCTATTGTCACTGTATATAAGCTCATGTTCTTTGTAATTCAACAGAGAGTGTAATGTACTTATACAGAGAACACATCAGTCCCGGCTGGCTGTGCTAATGAACAGTGTCTGACTCTCCCTGATCTGTTCGTGTGTTATTGCTGAAACCTGCCTGCACATTTATAACTGGGCAGTGTTTGGCTCATACATACCAACCCAAAATCAGCACGCTACAACTTGACGCCGTGACTCGGATGCCACTGCTAAGCTGGTGGCAAGTTTTTCGAACCACCGTAAATTTGCAGAGTACCTCAGATGATCAGCAGTCACTGTTAACAGAATCTTGCTCTGAAGGGACTGATCACCCCATCAGAGGGGAAGGTCGGAGTGACCTGGTAAGAAGTGAACGTCACTGCCATTGGAGACAAGTGATTCTTGGGTGGGGCAGCCAGACGCAAAGGACCTCTGGTAAGTATCTTACATAACAAAACTTTTATTATTTGGACTTTACTATCTATCACTTTACCCTTCCTTTATCTAGTTTTCGTTACAGCATCATTGAGAATCTCTACCCTACTGTATTTCTGTCTATCATGGAGACTATTTTAAGGACGTTTCTGGGAAAGAACTGACCTGGTAAAAAGTGAACGTCACTGCCATTGGAGACAAGTGATTCTTGGGTGGGGCAGCCAGACACAAAGGTAAGTATCTTACATAAGAAAACTTTTATTATTTGGACTTTACTATCTATCACTTTACCCTTCCTTTAGCTAGTTTTCGTTACAGCATCACTGAGAATCTCTACCCTACTCTATTTCTGTCTATCATGGAAACTATTTTAAGGACGTTTCTGGGAAAGAACTGTCCAGAAGGGGAATATGGTTCCCCTTCTGAAGATGCAGAGTCCCGAGAATATATTTGCACTGCATGTAACCAAAGAAATTACAAGATTAAGTCAGATAAAGAAAAATTAGGCAACAGTGTTCAAGTCCTTTTACAGTTAAACCATGAGCTAACTGTAAGAATAAATCAGTTGGTAAAAACACATACAGAACAACTAGAGACCCTTCAAAATCAGGCTAAGGCTCTCGACAAAAAATATTCAGAAACAAAGGGACAATTGGAGTTCGAACGGCTCAAGTTTGACTAAGCCTTAAATAAATGGGAATATGAAAAGTGAGCTTTAGAACTCCAACTGGCAGACAAAAATAATGACCTGCAGTGATGCCAGTGGAAATTAGAACAAGATAGTCAGTCTCACGCCCAAGAACTTAGATGGCTATATGCTGAAATGCAGGGAATTCAAAGGGGTAATGGCGACTTGGATGACTTAGTACTCAGTTATAAAAACAAACTCACAGCCACACCAACTGACGCCAAAGTAAAAAGCGCAGTATCATCCTCTGACAGTGAGGCAGGCATCTCCGACGACAAGTTGTCAGAGAATGAGGACCCCCCCGGATGTAAAAACCCAAAACCATAAGTCAGATGCCCAGAAGAAAAGTGCCACCCCGGTGTTGGTTACGCACAAGCATGAGAGTGCATCAAGGGATGGTAAATGGAAAAAGAGGCTAACCCCAAAGGTGCAGCAAAATTTATAAGAATAGGTTGACCGGTTACAAAATAAGCTAAGTAATATCGACTATACTTTAAAAAAGGCTAAGCGTAGTAAAGACACTACAGCTGAAGCCAAGTTAGATGAACAATGTGCCAAGATAAGTAAATGTTTAAAAGAGGCAAAGGCTAAGCTGCAAGAAGAGGAAGAGACAGGTCCAACGGGGTGGGGAAAGCCTGGGCCTCCAGCACCCAACCAGAATCACTGTTGGATGATAAAGAAAAAAACACAGATGAAACAGCCAAATCAGACCCCAGCCCCGAGGGACCGAGGGATGCATATGTTGTGGAAACTAGGGACTTTACCATCAAGGAGACCCTAGCCTTGGACAACCAAATAGGGGAGTATCATTATCAAAAGGATCCTGTAGGCCCTTTTATAAAGAAACTTGAAAATATCCAACACAATTTTGACCTAACCCCTAAGGACGTTTGCAACGTAGTCATGCTAAAATTGGAACCCCTGATATGTGACGCGATACCCGATAACTTCGCGGGTCGACACCCCGAGGTGGAGGATCCAAACTCATGGGCAATGAACTGAGACATAGGGGCAGTGTTAAAAAAATTAAAAGGGGCCCAACCTCAACCCAAAATTGACTGGGTACTCCCGGTCAAGGCAAGACTGGGACCCGGAGAGGGCCCAAGGCTATTCTCACAAAGGTTATACGACCTCTGCTGCAAACATGGGGACCAGGATGTCCCTACTAAGGAGGACACAGCATTCCTCCAACTTTTAGGAGAGGCTTACAACCTCCTAATTGCTGTAAGCATTCTAGCAAAGGCAGTTTCCAGCCACGAGGATCTGCTACAAGTAATAGAACACTACCAGGAAGCAGCCATAGAAGTAACCAAAGCAAAGGTGGATGCAGTCCTTCAAAATGAGGGAGGAAATACAGGGGGAGTTAAAGGGGTGTGTTACAACTGCAATAAACCCGGGCACACCAAAAAGAAATGTTGGTCAAAGGGGGAAGGCGAGCATGGTAAGGGTCCAAGAAATAACCGAGGGGGCAATAAGGAGAGGGGCGAACAAAGTCCACCCTCCATTTTACAACAACTGGCAGCCCTATAACAGCATGTTATAACTAACCCCTAGGACCCCGACCAAGAAATCCTAGAGCGACTCCAACAACTTATTAAATAGGGGGGAGGAGGATCCTGGGGAGCCCCTGCCTGGGTGTGTAAGTTGCAGCAGGATTCGCAGGGGAGACCAGTCGTATCAGGGGGAGTGGGAGAACACAAACTCACCTTCCTGGTAGACACTGGAGCAGCCATATCCCTTACCAATTAACACCTACCCACTGATACACACCCAGACACCACTGTATACATAGAGATTGAAGGATTCGGGGGGGGGAGCATAAAGGCACACCAATCCCTCCCAGTCATACTATCTCTAGGACCCACAATCCTAGGAAGAAACACTTATTTGTGTGCCTGCCAGAAGCAATAGAAAATCACATCTTAGGGGTGGATATCATGAGACACCACAATTTTGTTGTAGATTTGGCTAATAAATGTATCTGGCGAAGTCCCCGACCCACCAATCAAAGGTGTGTCTTTGACAGGATGGGCCTGTTTCCCATCAGGCCACCAGAGCCAAAAACATACAGGTGCTCATAGGTAGTATACCACACCCAGAGGTTAGACAAGCAGTGACCACACATAAGGAGGTGTGGGCCACGAGTGGAACAGAGTGCAGCCTAGTAAAAGGAAACATTGTGGACATAGTGGGACCAGAACCCCCCCCGCCCAGCAGCAGTATCCCATACCTAAGGAGGCAAAAGCCGCAGTCAAGGAAGTCGTTAATGACTTCCTACAACAGGAAGTAATAAGACCCATATGTTCCGCCAGTAACAGCCCCATATGGCCTGACCTAAAACCCTCCGGCTCATACCATCTCTCGGTGGATCACAGAGGACTTAACAAAGTCATACCTCCGGTGGCCCCAGTGGTAACAAACATTCCAGAAATAATGACTCAAATCCACCTGGACAGCACAGTCTTCACTGTGCTAGACGTAAGTAATGGATTTTGGTCCATACCACTGTCCAAGGAGTGTCAACCCAAGTTCGCCTTTACTTACAGAGGCAGTCAATACACTTTCACCAGATTGTCACGAGGGTTCCACTCGTCCCCTACCTTGTTCCATCGCTACATGCAAAACATTCTTGCTAAGGCAAACCTCAGAGACCAAACCCTTCAGTACGTGGATGATATCCTCATCCAAAGCCAAACTATGCAAGAGCATATACAGGTACTGGATAGGGTACTAGCAGCCATAAAAAATGCAGGACTAAAACTCAACCCCACTAAAGCTCAAGTGGCTAGAGAAAAGGTCAGTTTCCTGGTAACAGTAATCTCCCACAATGGAAAGTAAATAGACCCTGACAGAAATCACCTAATACAGAACCTCCCATAGCCACAAACTATAACAGCCTTAAGATAATTCCTGGCGTTGTGCAACTTCTGTCAAAATTTTGTAGATGGGTATGGAGAAATTACTAAGTACCTACACGAGGCTCTAAAGGGGATGCCCAAAAAAGTAGACAAAGTAGAATGGACATCAGAGATGCTACAAGCTTTTATAACTCTAAAGATCCAACTAGGCCAAGCCCCAGCACTACTAGGACCAGACCCACAAAAACCATTCTTTTTACAGGCCGAGGCTGGTTGAGAAACGGCCATGGCCATCCTACTGCAGTACTGAGGGAGAGCCCTCAGGCCGGTAAGATATTTTTCTAGACAGCTCACAGCAGTGGAAAAAGGTTATGGGCCACGTGAGCAAAATCTGTGTGCAGTGTGCTGGGCCCTACAGGCCACAGAACACATAGTAGGGTTCGCACCGGTTACCCTACAAACTACCCATATGCCAGTAAAAATGTTACTGGAAGACAAAGCCCAGGGAGTATCAGGGCAAAAACTAAGCAAATGGGCCCTCACTGTACAGACAAGGCAAACTGATGTAGAGAAACTTACAGGCCCGAGTTTTTTACAGTACACTGATTATAAAGGGAAACCACACAGCTGTGGAGAGGTGCGAGGCGGGCCCTCGACCTCCTCACCATTTGTGAAAAATCACCCCAGAGGGTTAATGGACATGTACATAGATGGCTCCTGGTTTTGGGATAATGGCCAGTTCCATACTGGGGCTGCTGCCTATGTACCCAGTACCAAAGAGATGGTACTAGTAAAGTTACCAGGGTCAGAGTCAGCACAAAAGGCTGAACTTGCAGCACTAGATGTAGACATCAAGCTAATTCCCAATGGACATATCACAGTGTACAGTGACTCCACATTCTTAATACATTCTATGACAGAGTAGGTGCACATTTGGGCTCAAAGAGGCATGGTAAATGCCAAAAAAAAACCAAAACATGTGCAACATAAGCAGTTGTTGCAATATCTCCTAGCAGAGGCAAACAAATGCCCAGGAAAAATTGCTCTAAAAAAGCTGAAGGCACATGTAACAAAAAATCCCAGTATTCATGAAACCCACAGTCAAATGGTGGAGTCCCTTGCCAAACAGGCGGCTACATCAGGGAAAAACTGGAATGACCCAACAAAAAACCCCTCAGTGGGGGCCATACAGGCAAAACCACCACAGGCCTCTGATTTGACAATACTCCAAAGGAAAGACCCCTGGTCGTGCAAACAAATAGAAATAATACAAAAGGGGGTAAACCAGAAAACCCCCAACTGACATTGCTACATGACCTCCTGGTCAAGACAACAAGCATGACCAGTACAAGTGAGTCCCACCTGTGGAGCTTAGGAAAGAGATAACTATGGAAAATCACAGACTCAGCGGACATGCAGGAGTCCATAAGACCACAAAATTGGTGGCCGCCAAATATTGGTGGCCAAAATTACAACCTCAAGTGGAACACACGGTGCAGGAGTGCATAGTGTGTGCACAAATAAATCCAGCAACTCCAGGGCACAAGCCCAAACTGCAAAGAATCCCAGTGGCAGAAGGGCCATGGGATGCCATTCAAATTGATTATGTAGGTCCCCTGCCTACTGCCAAGGGGAGGGTACAGATACCTGTTGGTTATTGTAGACATATTCTCTAAGTGGGTAGAAGCATTTCCCCTCACTGCAGCAATGGCAGCAAACACTGCCAAAACTCTGTACAGGGAAGTATTCTCGAGGTGGGGCTTCCCTTACATAACTGAATCAGACAGAGGGACCCACTTTGTAAATGACATTGTCACCAACCTGTGCACCATGCTGGGTATCCAGCAACGACTCCACCTGCCATACTACCTACGGTCATCAAGTCTGGTAGAGGAATGAACAGAACCCTGAAAAATGCACTTAAAAAGGCAGTCCTTGATCAGGGTAAAGATTGGGTGACTCACCTACCAGGTATTCTAATAGTGGTTAGAGGTACCACACAAACAGTACTGGCCTCACCCCATATCAATTGATGGCAGGGAGAGACATGAGGTTAACACACCCAGCAGACATGCCACCCACTACCACCCTGGATAAGGCCTCACAGGAGACCTTTCTGACACAGGTGCAGACCAAGCTGCAACAGTACATCCCGTTTGCTGCTAAAAACATGGCTTGGGCCCACCAAAGAAACCTAAACTACAAAGAGCCCAAGGGGGGGCACCATTGGAAATTGGGGATACTGTTATAATTAAACATTTTGACCATAAAAATAAGTGGAGGGATGCCAATTGGCTGGGTCCATACAAGGTGACTCGAAAACTGGGTACCACTACTGTGTATGTCGAAAGAGTGGGGAAAGGAACAAGGCCCCAGTGTTGGGTGCATGTGGATCAATGCAAAAAAACTGTGTCAGATTACATTGGGTGAACATTGATACTGCACTTGATGCTTTTTTTATTTTCAGATACAGCCATGAAGACCCAGAGCATCATCCTCACCGACACTCTAACAGCCATAAGAATCTCCATGATCATCAGCCTACACATTAAAAACTGAACAGACTAACATTACATGTAGATATGAACAGTCAGTTACACTGGAAACCAGTTGGGACTGGGATCCTGTTGACACCACCATCTACCACGGCGTGCGTGGAGAGCCACCTGGACCAGAAATAATAAAACCGTAATATCCAAAGACTGGTGCGTAGACATACTCAATACATGGTCCAGCTGTGCCTTAGAATTCAGGACTTGGTCACGGCAAAGCAATATGGACTGGAAACATGGAAACGGGTCTCTGGTTATAAAAAAGCAATAGCAAAAGACAATGGTGTATACATGTTTACAATATTTTACTGTCTTTGGGGTAAAAATGGCAGCTGCAATAAGGCCGATGCAAACCACTTATTGTCTTCCTCATCTTCCAAAGTCATATACCTGACTGTAAGGCCATCCCAAGGCCCAAATGTAATGCCAGGGCCACCTAGTGGGCTAACATTGACGCCTGTTGAGTAAACCTTAATTAATAATGTTCAATACATCAGGCTACCTGTAATTTTTAGTTTTTCTAGCTGGGATTTAAGTTCTACTGGGCAGTGTGCCCACTCTAATGTATCCAAGTTTTATGCCATCATGCTAAAAGATATGGACAGCACCTTCCAGGCTAAACAAGCAGGGTGGGTGACAGAAAGGCCTCTAAACCGGCAAAGTAACAGTCAGCCTAGTAGAAGAAAAGAGACTTGTTTGGGGATGTAGCAGGCCTGTTTGGAGTAGGCATGAGTGTTTGGAATAGGGCTGATTTAGATGCTCATGAAGAGTATTCATATCAGGTAAACCAAAAATTGGAGGGGCAATCAATATTACCCTTGGCAATGAACCTGGGGGGTTTGGCCCAAGAAGAGAGATTAACGGTATATAATATGCACAATATTGCTAGCCTTTTTAAGGAGGTACAAAATAAGATCAATGAAACCATTCAACATAATAATGAAAGGGTAGCAAATAAAACCATGGGACAAGCCATCATTTGTACAGCATGTGGATCATATGTACCTACAATTATTGCCAAATTGTTTGAACAATTAGATGCAGGGAGACTTCCCGACTTAATATCAGATGCCCAAATTAAGTTGTGGTACTGTCCAATGTGCACAAATACTAGTAATACTGGTTGCCTATCCTCATGTGCTATACATGAGGTACAGACAATCTCTCTGGTCAGAAAATTGGCAACCATTCGGGTACACGTACCTAAGTTTATTTGCAAATCAAACTGCACTCTTAGGGAGACCATAAGGGTCTCATTCAGTATCAACCTTCCTCAGGTGGATACAAAAACTCAGATATACCAAAATATAGTAAAAATCCGCTTGGGTGGCAGGTTAATAGGAGACTACTATGCTTACCGAGTGCACCCTCCGAAAATCTTGGTGTTAAAAACCGCACATGGATAGCACCAAACCTTCATTGCTGCTATACCATGGATAATCTTTGGGTTTGCAACTGCAACGCCTTATCACAAGAGCAACCCATTTGTGGAGTAGAACCCTTAGGTAACACTTCTATTTGGTGTCCAGTTCAGACATCTAAATGGACCACAGACCAAATTAGGGTCACCTACAATGGCACTAACCAGTACTGAGTAGTTACTAACCTCAAGGTTATCGAACACCAAGGCCTCCAATGCCCAATTCCTTATCCTAATTTTTGTTTTGTGCCCCTAGGAGACACTCAACTTGGAAACGAGTTCTCCACCCTATTATCACCCATATCTATAATACGTCATACATTAATGCCACAGCTCCCCGGCAAAGTATTACAATCAAAAGTACGGTCCTGTATTCCAAGTACCCATCCCCCCAGTTACATTAAATGTGCAAAGACTATTAGACCGTAAAACCACTCATCTCATTCAAATACAAAATTCTGCCACCAAAGTACAAAAAAAATACGTGAGCTGCTAAATGACTCAGACTCAGAACATTTAATATATTCTACCCTTGGTGGCAGTTGGGGAGTTTTACTGTTTAAGGTGTTACTTATGTTACAATTGACATTAGTTGTCATTCCTTTTATAAGATTTGCCATCTTCAATGTTTAGTAAGAAATGTAAGAAATGAAATGTTTTTAATCAGGGGTGCCGGCTTGACCCGAGCTATGGTGTAGTACCTGCCAGGGTTAGTGCTGGAATAAAGCAGGTCGGGGAGAGGTTCTGGGGACCCAGTGTGTCATAAAGCCCAAGAAACCTACCACTTAGGCCACAGTACAGGTCAAGTAAAGCAGCCTCTTCTGGGAGTAGAGAAAATACGGGACATCTGGGTTTGTGGGGGGGCAACTGCAGAGAGTGGCACCCCACCCTCTATAAGTGGCCAATAACACAACCTATATGGGCATGCCTGTAGCCCAAAATGGAGGGCTTGTCGCTTCTGGCTGCATATTCATGTATTCGTGGTCTAGGGTCAATAAAACATTACACAACCGGAGTCCCTTGTCCCCTTAAGCTGACCCAAAGGGCCCCAGCATGTAGAAAAATGTGCTGCAGTATTAAATTAGACTCAATCCGGCATTGATTCTTATATAACGTCTGTTTACATATTCATTCTATTCAATCAAAATCATAATTTTATTTTCACTATATAATATAGTAAATGGTAAATACCTTATTTTAGTCCCAAAGGGGGTGTTGTAACAAGTTATTTGTATTCTAATGTATTAACATGGTACTAAAATAGGTCTCTTTGTAGGCATCATTAGGAAATTAAACCAAAGACAGCCAGTTCCAAAGTCAAGGTTGTTTTGTAGTTTTAAGAGAGAACAAACTGTTGTTTCCTTGATCATAAACACAATGCATGAGACATGTCATACTGCATAATCAGCACATGCCTCAGATATGGCAGAGACATTAGAGACTCTGCATACCTTAAAAGGGCTACAGGAAGTAACGGCAACTTAAATATGTCAGACTATGCTACTACTCATTGGTTTAGCAGTGTCTCAGTATAATCCCAAAGGAGCAATGTTGCCATCTTGTGGTGACGGTTAAATTTGTTAGCTAAATTGCAATGCATTATGCTAAGGGAAGTAGCATGACCAAATATGGATAAACTGCTGTAAAAGCAATGCCAAGTCACTACCTTATCAAAAGTAAAATGTGCCTCCTGCTATTGTCACTGTATATAAGCTCATGTTCTTTGTAATTCAACAGAGAGTGTAATGTAATTATACAGAGAGCAAGTCAGTCCCGGCTGGCTGTGCTAATAAACAGTGTCTGACTCTCCCTGATCTGTTTGTGTGATATTGCTGAAACCTGCCTGCACATTTATAATTGGGCAGTGTTCGGCCCGTACATACCAACCCAAAATCAGTACACTACAATCACATGCAAAAAGAACTTGGAAGACACACCCAGGCAGTATTTTAAGAAAATGTACTTTACTGAAAGATGATAAAAATATGAAAAATGTAAACACAGAACAATATATCAAACAGCTCACAATCACATAAAAGAACAATGGAAAAGTACATAACAAAATCACCTACCACAATACATTTAGACCTTTGCTGTCTAAGGTATTACTGCTGGAAATGCGTTTTAAAGTTAGATCAGAAAGCTGTGTGTCTCTAGAGTCCCAAGATGATATAATAACATTTCAGACACAAGTATGAGCTTAAACTCTGTATCTCCACACCCTTTCTATGAGTCATCCAGCTCCTTCTTTTAGAATATAAAATTACAAAAATGATTTCCTCTCAGGAGGTATTTTACATAAGGTGCCATCAGAAGAAAAAATATGTTTCCTATATATATAATTCCTTAATTACATGTTTCCTTTGAACTTAGCAATCCCACACTGGCACCAAGGTGTTAAAAAAAACACAACAGGAATCAGCCTAATGATGACCTGTTTCTGAAGTCACAAAGTCACATTTGGTTTGCACTTCAAAAAGCTTAGGCATGTCATAAATGGTAATAAAATGCCATTCTGAAGGAAGTCAGTTAATTAAATGGTTCCCGGTCAGTTTACATATCCTATAGCTTAACTGAAACATGGGGGCACCCATGGAAGCACAGGTTTTCTTATGTGAGTCAATCACATATTATATTTTTATATTACAAATATCATACAATAATCATAACCAGCTTGCCAAGCATCACAATCCTCCCCACCTAGACTGAATTTGGGGCCTCTATCCCCTGCATGGGATGAGCTCCCTAAGTCAGTTCAATCCTCATATAGACATGACAAGCCATCTGCGTTCTGATTGGTTACTCCAGCTCTATGTAAGATCGTCATGTCATACCCTTGCAAGGCAAGACTCCATCTTAATAGTCTACCATTAGTTTTTCCCATTTGTGTCAGCCAAACCAGGGGGTTGTAGTCAGTTTGTACCTCAAAATGCTGCCCATGTAAGTATGGTTCTAACTTCTTTAGGGCCCACACTATGGCAAGACACTCTTTTTACACAGTAGAGTAAGCCTGCTCCCTGGAAAGTAACTTTTTACTGAGGTACACTACAGGGTGATCTTTCCCTTGGTTGGATGTCTGACTCATTACTGTCCCAATACCCACATCTGAGGTGTCAGTCTGGACTATAAAGGGTATGCTATAGTTAGGACTTGTCAATACAAGAGCACTGCACAGTGCCTCCTTCAGTCTGGTAAAGGCTTTTTCGCAGGCTGGTTCCCAGGTCATTTTCTTAGGCATCTTTTTCTTTAGCAGGTCAGTTAGGGTTCAAATTACACCATGTAGCAATGCTTGTTTCCAGGTGTAAAAGTGTCACTCTTCTTATTAAGTTACTATTCCTTCTTGATTGGGTCAAAAAATTGGTTAATGGGGGTCCTCAGACAAAAAACTGAAGGAATCCAAATCTTTATTCAAAAACTTTCTTTATTTTATATTTGATAATTTCATGCACCCTGATGTTTCGCACTACAAGTGCTTTTTCAAAGGCCTGTTAAATAAATTATAAATACATTTATTAGTTTCACAAAAATATGTCACATTTAAAACATTGCTTTAACTGCTATCAAAATAAGGTTTCCATTTTTTACTAAGAAAAAGTTACCATGGACACTTGCACCATTGAACGACTCATTGTATTTAAAACCATACTTATGAGTCCACTGTTATTATTTCTAGTTCACTTTTCAAGGTATTTAGACATCGCTGTATGCCTTGCCTACTTGTAATTAGCCCTGTTACTCTCCAGGGCTTAAATCCACTTTTTAACTATCTGGCATACCTTATACATTGCATTGGTTTCAGCTCAGTTGTTACTTGTATATTCAATAACATGTTACTTAATCTGTTTCCTTAATTTTATGTCAGTTGCTCAAATTCATCAGTACCCCTTCCTGGAGCTCTACTTTGTTTCTCTCCCAGTTAGCTATGGTGGGACAATAAACAATTTTTAAAATCCCTCATATTGTGCTATAACTGCATTTTCGTTT
Source organism: Neoceratodus forsteri (assembly GCA_016271365.2). Classification (NCBI taxonomy): domain Eukaryota; kingdom Metazoa; phylum Chordata; order Ceratodontiformes; family Ceratodontidae; genus Neoceratodus; species Neoceratodus forsteri. Next base: position 268,127,409 of record JADMNL010000026.1, read on the forward strand.
ACCTTATAGTTTATTGCATTACTTGTATTAAATGTTTTCTACCTTTGGTAACTGATGTATTCACTCCATTTATGTTTATATTACTCTGTGCTACCACCTCTGTTAAGTTTCATTAGTACCTGCAAAAGATTTACACAGCATGCGCCCTTTTACTTATTTTCTTTTTATTTTAGGTGTTCAGCCTATCAGTATCTGCTGTGCCACTGAGTGTTTAGTTAACTCTTTTAAATAATAAATACCTGCTTTGCAGTGAAGGCACCTGTTTTGTTTCTGTTAAGTGCTGACCTTTCTTAATGGCTGTATTCGTCTTTGTTTTCACCTGTAAAATGTGAAAGCAGTTAGCATTTACTACCCTGTTAAAGTCACTCAGGTTTCTCTCTGTTTTAGGTTTTTTTTAAAGAGTTTACCTGCTGCAGTCAAAAAACCATTTGTTTCTGTAAGGTGCTGACTTTTCTTGATGCCTGTGTTCAGCATTCTTTTTACCTGTAACATGTGAAAGCAATCAGCATTTACTACCCTGTTAAACTCACACAGGTTTCACTCTATTGAAAAGGGTTTTAAAGTTTTTACCTGCTACAGTGAAAGACTGCTGAGTTCCTCACTTTGTGGTGCACACAGAGTAAGCGTTTGTGAGGTTGGCAGCATGTCCTCGTGAGCCTGTTCACCTAGTCACATGGTGTTATTATGTGACATCACCTCACAAGAGCATGAGGTGTTGTTGCTAAGCAACAGTACGTTGTGCTGTCTAAACCCACAGCCTAGGCAGCCAGGCTCTAAAGGGCTTAGCACTGAGCTTGTGTATTGTGTACCTATTGTGTTTTTATTAACTTGAACTCAATGAATGAAGATTTGGATTGCTTCAGTTTTTTGTCTGAGGACCCCCATTAATCAGATAGGGGAGCAGCCAGGGCACTGTAATTGGGTAGAAATTTCCTATCGTACTCTACTGTCCCTAGAAAACTCCTGACCTGCTTCTGCATTTCTGGTCTGGGCCATGCCTTGATCACCTCTATTTTTACTTACTTAGGATGGAGCTGCCCCCAGCCTACAACATGCCCAAGGTATGCCACTTCAGCCATGGCCACCTGGCACTTCTCAGCTTTGACAATGAGCCTGGCCCTCTGTATGCTGCCCAGCACTTCCCTAAGGTTGGACAGGTGTTTCTCCCAGTTGGCACTAAAGATGGCAATGTCATCCAGGTATGCCACGGCATACTCCTTTGCACCATTTAACACCTGGTTCACCAACCTTTGGAAAGTGGCCGGAACGTTCTTCATTCCGAAAGACATTACTTTAAATTCAAATAAGCCTATCGGAGTGATGGAGGCTGACCTCTCTGTAGCTCTGTCAGTTAACCCTACCCGGCAATACCCCGTTGTCAGGTCAATAGTCATAAGGTATGTCACCCTCCTAACTTGTCCAGGAATTCTTCCGTCCGGTGTATCGGGTGGGTGTCTGACTTCATGACTGCATTCAGTCCATGATAGTCCACACAGAAATGAGTACAGCCATCTGGCTTGGGCACAAGGACTACAGGCGAGGCTCAGGGGCTGTGGGATTTCTGGATTACCCCTAAATCCAGCATTTCCTCCACCTCCCTCTTAATGTCCTTTTGGACAACCTCTGATATCCAATATGCTGTCCGCTGTATGGGTGTCTGTGTTCCTGTCTCCATATAGTGCATTGCTAAGGGGGTTAGTCTAGGCTTGGCTCTAAACAGTGGAGCAAAGTCTGCTAAAACCTCCCTTACTTATTGGATCTTGTCTGTGGCCAGCTGGGGTGACAATTTAACTGCCTCCACAGAGGACTCCCACTTGCAATCTTCCAGCAAGTCCAGAAGGGAGTCTCCTTTGTCCGTCCCCTCCCCAGGCCTACAGTACATACTACAAACATCATATCAGCCCTATTAGCATATGGCTTCATCATGTTGACATGGTACATTCTTTCTGTATGTCTTCTGTCAGGTAGCTCTATGATATAGTCATGTCATTTACCTTTCTAACTACTTTGTACAGTCCTGCCCACTCAGCCTGCAGGTTGTCTTTCCTGACCAGGATAAGGACCTTGGCTTCCTGACCCACTGTGCATGAGCTAGCTCTGGCTCTGTGGTTGTACTACACTTTTTGTTTCTGTTGAGCAGCTGCCAAGTTGCTCTGGGCTGTCCACATAAGCTCCTTCAGCCTTTCTCTAAACCTAAGGATGTAATCCACTATGGGAGTGCCCTGGGTGGCATGCTTGTCTTTCCAGTCCTCCTGGATCAAGTCTAGGGGGCCCACATACCCGGCATCCATATATGAGCACAAAGGGGGGACAATCCTGTCAACTCTTGGGGTACCTCCCTGTATGCAATCAACAGGTGGGGAAGGTATTTCTCCCAGTCCCTCCTATGCTGTTCAGCAAACGCTTGGAGCATTGACTTCAGAGTACCGTTAAATCTTTCTACAAGCCCATTGACTTGTGGGTGATAAGGTGTCATGCGCCTCTGCATCACCCCACACTTCTCCTACAAACATTTCATCAGGTCTGACATGAAGGAACCCCCTTGATTGGTGATAACCTTCTACAGAAACCAAACACAGGAGGAAATCTCAAGTAAGGCATCTGTCACTTTGTCTGTCCTCAGTGAGGATAGGGCAACTGCCTCTGGATACCGAGTGGCATAATCCACCGCAGTCAGGATGAACCTCTTGCCGGAGGAGCAGGGGGTATTTAAAGGCCCCACAATATCCATTCCCACCTTTTGGAATGGCTTCTCCACTATAAGCAATGGAATTAGGGTGGCTTGGGTTTTCTTACCTGCCTTCCCTATTTCTTGGCACTGCTGACAATACCTGCAATACTTCTTCACCTGCTGGGAGAAGTTGGGCCAATAGAAATTCTGGGCCAACTGGTGCGTAGTGCGCGTGATTCCCAGATGACCAGACAAGGGAATATCATGTGCAGTCTTGAGCAACTGCTCACAATACCCCTGCAGAATGACAAGCTGTCTGCCTATCACCCCTCCCTCTGTCTTTATAGCCTGAGTATACAGCAGTCTATTTTCTCAATAAACCTTATGTTTACCATCACCTCCTTGTACTCCATCAGAGTCTGCCCAAACCCTCAGCTTCTGTAGGCTAGGATCACTTTTCTGAGCAGCTGCAAATTCCTTACACATTCCCAAGGCATGGGACAGGTCCCCTTCAGTCTCTAAACTAGGGTCCCTAGCTCTAGCGTAAGGGCACTCTGGATCACTGTCATCCCTATCCAACTGACAATGGGTCACCCCTCCTTCTTCAGAGTAACCCTCCGTAGGTGTCTGATTAACTGCTATTGGGGAAATTTCTACCCCCCATTTCATTAGTCTCCATATCAGGGGATACAGGTGGGGGAACCAGCCTCCCAGTGTTTTCCACAATTGATTCTATGGGATCCGGGGAGCTAAAATTTCCCCTTCCCACTTGCCTATGGGTAACTGCACACACCATCCCCTGTTTGAGATTGTTGCCAAGGATGACATCAACTGCTAATGTTTTGGCTATAGCCACCTGTTGCACAGTTCCCCCTGTTTCACCCCAGTCTAGGAGAACACTAGCAAGTGGCAATGTTGTCTCCTTCCTAGTGAACCCTTGTACAGTTACAAATGTATTTGGTATAAGCTGACCAGGCTCTACCAGATCCCCTTTCACCAATGTCAGGGATGCCCCTGAGTCTCTTAACCCTTGTGTCTGTACACCATTCACAGTGACTGGGTGCATGTGTCCCCTCATGTTCACAGGCATGCTTCCAGGGACACACAAACAACCCACTTCTTTCCTAGCCCCATGTTACATATTGCTCATCCTTTTGGGACACTGTCTGGCAATATGCTTTACAAACTCAAATATTCTTTACAAACCCAACATTCATTTATTTTTTCAGAGAAATCTTTTCTTTGAAACCTGGGGCTAACTGGTTTCATTGGAGGCAGTGAGGGTTTTAGCTTCCCTGAATGTGCGCTTTTCCCTTTCTGCACTGCCATGCCCTCCCCATTCACTCTCAGAGCAGCTCTGCTCTTGGCATAGCAGTCCAAGAGTTCAGCAGCCTCTTGCACTGTTTTGGGATCTTGGTCCTCCAGCCAGGTTTTCAGCTCTGCTGGGCACGCTAAAAAAAACTGTTCTAACAGTATAGCATTTTCAATTTTATCTACAGAATTTGCTTCAATTTCTTCTGACCAACGTTTTAAACACTGACGTTTCATGGCTAGCTCCTTGTAGCTCATGTCAGGGCTTCTTCTGAGCTTACAGAATTTAGCTCTGTATGCTTCTACAGTTAAATCAAACTTTTTTAAAAGTGCAGCTTTAAGCTTGCTGTTATCATTACTGTCCTCATTGTCCATTTGACTCAATGCATCCCAAGCTTTCCCGGTAAGTAGTGGGGATAGCTGGAAGCTCCAGGACCCTCTAGAAATTTTTGCCAGAATACAAACTTTTTCAAAGGAATTTAAAAAGGCATGCATATCCTCCCCTTCTTTAAATTCAGCTATCAATTTGGAATTTAATTTATAACCCAGTCCTGTAGTTCCACTTAAACCCAAGCCACTTACCTGCTCTGGTGCTGATGGTTGGAGTCATAGCTTCTCCAGTTCATGTTGCCTCTGCCGCTCATGCTCTTCTAGGTCTGCTTCTCTCTGTTAAAGCTCCCTCTTCTCCTCTGTGGCTCTTTTCTCTCACTCTGCCTGTCACCGTTCTCATTCAGCCTCCCTCTGGAACTCCAGCTCCATTCTGCACAACTCAATCTGTAGCCTGATTGCTTCTGGCTCCAGAATGCTGATGACCTTCCCCTGCTGCTTTGGCCCTTGGCTTGCACTGGCCCTGTTGTCCTCCTCACTGAATATGGACACTGCACTGGCCGCTGGCCCCTGCATGCCCAAGGTTTGGTCCTTTACAGTCACAGTCTATAACTCAGTGCTCTGGGCATCTGCTGCCATCAGGGCATCAATAAGGTTCTGCTTGTTGGCTTTCCCCTCATACTGAACTCCTCTGTCCTGGCACAACTGCCTCAAGTAGTCTGCAGTGTAACCGCTGTAGTTGGAAGCCATCATCTTCCCTAACTACGGCTACTCTAACTTGCACTTTAGAAAAAAAAATAAAGCAGGTAGGAACTTGACTGTAAGCAAAATTATATAGTTCTGTTTACTTTTTAAAAATAAATCACTGCCTTATTCTGTAAGTGAGCTGTACAGTATTAAGCTAACACACTGAACAGTTAAAGCTTGTGTTACCAAATTTTTCGCACTGCCGCCAACCAAATTTGTTACATATGCACTCCCCAGGTCAGGCCCTCTGCTCCCACAGTGCCAACTTCAGAGCACAATAGTGTGAATGGGTAACAAACAGGGTAACGCTCCTGTCTGCTTTTTGGGTCTGAATCACCTTTAGTCTCAAGTTCTGGGGGGATTCAAACCTTATGCTAGCATACCCAATGAACAGGCTGAGATACGTACCCTTTACGGGGATTGCGGTACACTCTTTCTCCATGGGCACCCAGACAGGCTTCCAAAATGAACCCTTTTAACTCTATAAGAGACCTTAGGTATATTCTTACTGTTTCCCAGTTTAGTAACACCATCAAGCAATTCAAACTGCTGTCAGACCTAACTACGTATACATCACATGCAAAAAGAACTTGGAAGATACACCCAGGCAGTATCTTAAGAAAATGTACTTTACTGAAAGGTGATAAAAATATGAAAAATGTAAACATAGAACAATATATCAGAGAGCTCACAATCACATTAAAGAACAAGGGAAAAGTACAAAATAAAAACTCCTACCACAATATATTTACCCTTTGCTGTCTAAGGTATTATCTCTGGAAGTGCATTTTAAAGTTTGATCAGAGTGATGTGTCTCTCCTGAGTCCCAAGATGATGTAACAACATTTCAGACACAAGTATCAGTTTAAACTCTGTGTCTCCACACCCCTTCTGTAAGTTATCTGTCTCCTCCTTTTAGAATATAAAATTATAAAAAATGATTTCCTCTCAGGAGATATTTTAAATAAGGTGCCATCAGAAGAAAAAAGACATTTCCTATATATAACTCCATAATTACATGTTTCCTTTGAACTTAGCAATCCCACACTGGCACCAAGGTGTTAAAAAAAAAACAACAGGAATCAGCCTAATGATGTCCTGTTTCTGAAGTCATAAAGTCACATTTGGTTTGCACTTCAAAAAGCCTAGGCATGTCATAAATGGTAATAAAATGCCATTCTGAAAGAAGTTAGTGAACTAAATGGTTCCTGGTCAGTTTACATATCCCGTAGCTTCACAGAAACCTGGGGGCATCACCCATGGAAGCACAGGCTGTCTATGTGAGACAACCACATACTATATTTTTATATTAAAAATATCATACAAGAATCATAACCAGCTGGCCAAGCATCACAGAAGGGTGTGTGGGGCAATGTCCCCCATGGAGGATGCAGGGGCACAGCCCCCCTCACTGAAAACAAAACCCTTAGGTCTTGGGCACCCTTTTTCTCCTTCCTGCAAGTGTGCATCACCAGAATTCATTTTCAGTGATGTACACTTGCCGTAACAATGATCGCTATTCCACAATTGTCATTATGACATGGAACCAGGAGGGGATAAGGGGAAGGAGGTAAGTGAGAAGGTATTAGGAGGAGGAATCCAGGGGAGTAGCAGTGTTGTAAATCATTCAGGACAGGCAATCACAGTGGTTGGCTTGGGTAAGGAGGAGTTGGAGGTCTTCTTTTAAAAGGCCAATCTTTCCATGCTCTAAGAGGGGAGCGAGAAGGTCGTTAATCCACTGAGGCCCTCTCTAAACAAGTGAACATTGAGCAAAGGAGGTACACTCTAAGGGGACATTTAGTACTTCCTTAGCTGATCTTCTCGTCAGTTTAGTGGTTATACTACATTGGAACAGTCCTGCTGTTGAGTCAGGTGCTAGTCCTAGGAGGGATTTTTCCCAGTTAGGCAGGCCTGTTGCCTATCCCTTTGTTGGAGATGGAGCCACCCAGTAGAGGAGTAGAGACTACAGGTGTGTGTACAGTGTTTAGCCACCAAGACCAGCCGCCAGGCCTTGTTGAGTAATAATTTGACCCTTTTTAGTGCAGTTTCAGGGGCAGCACTACATTTTACAAGCTGTAGTCTATGGTTGACAGTATTAAGCTTTGTGTTACTAGGTTCAGTGCTTCAGGAGTCATTGCTTTCCTGTGGCAATATAGGATTCCAAGTTTGATATTAGCTGATTTAATAACATGATCAATGTGAGAGGTGAAAGACAGGGTTTTGTCAATGTGGATGCCAAGGTATTTGAAGGTTGTTGCCAGTTCAATGATGTCTCCATTTTGGCTAAGGATTGTCAAGGGATATGTTGATTTCTTAGAGTGGGGGAGTGAGAAATATATCATTTTAGTGTTGTATAGTTTAGGATGAGTCAATGTTGAGAAGACCTGGATTCAAGCTTTTTGAAGTTACATTGAAGGGTTTCTGTTATTTTAGTAGGGTGAGCATCTGGTACAGAAATTACTGCATCGTCTGCATAAAGCAGCAAGTTAGATGGGCATGCACTAGGTAATGGGTTTATAAATAGGCGAAAGAGAAGTGGCCCTAATATGGATCCTTGGGGGACACCCAAAGTTAAATTCCTAGGGTCAGAGATAACCCCTCTTATCTTCACACATTGCAGTCTTTGGCCCAGGCAGCTACTAAACCATGAAGCTGTGTCATTGGACAGGCCTAGTGCCAGGAGATTGTCTAGTAAGATTTGATGATTCACTGCATCAAATGCTTTAGTGAGGTCTATGAAGATGAACCCCACTGTCTTATCAGTGTCTAAAGCATTGTACTGGTGAGAGGTGAAGTCTATGTGTGCTGTTACAGTACTGTGGTTTTGATGAAGGCCATGTTGTTGCTGAAAAAGTAGATTGTATTTATTCAGGTACTTGGTAAGTTGGTCTGATACTGTTCTTTCTTGGGCTTTTGAGGGGGGTAATATAGAAATGGGTTGGTAGTTACTCCGGTTGGTTCTGTCTCCATTTTTAAATACTGGGGTGATAAGGGCTGTCTTCCATCTCTCCAGGAACACTCCAGTTCTTAAGGCTATGTTAAATAATTGTGTAAGTGGAAGGGCTAGTTTGTGCAGAGAGAGGGCAACTAGCTTTATATCCATCATGTCACTTCCAATCCTGGTTTTGCCCAGTACCCTCTTGACATATTTAATGGTTTGTGACTTTGTATAAAACTTTCTTTGGCTTCATTTAGATATGTTGCTATTGTAATAGGAAGAGCAGAACTTAACACCAAGTAGCGTAAGGAAAACATCTGCTTCCACAACCATATTCTGTTTTCATGTCTGATAAAAGTAGAAACATTGCTTCTTGTACAGTTGATAGGTCTGTCTTTGTGTATATCAAATTATTCCTTCTGTTTGGAATTTTCAGCTCTACTTCTAAAAGTTATTCACAATGTTTTGAAGGAAATAGGTGTTTTATTTTTATCTTTGCATATTCCGTGGAGTGCTATTACTCCTTAATTTCCTGCCAGCAATATACCTTTTTGTGGGCTGTCTCTCCCTTTTATGTTTATGTTACTTTCCATTGAGCTGTCAGAATAGGTTATTATTTTTTGAGCATTATTTTGATTATTTTGGTATCTGTTTTTTATCTCCTCCTTTTTCTTATCAATGTTTTTAGTCCACTTGGACAAAATAGGTGTCTCAAGTTTGTCAGTTCTTATATATTCCCCTTGCTCATTTATTACTTCAATTCCAGATTTTTTTGTGGAAGTAATTTCTATAATCTGCTTCTTACCTTGTCTTTTTCTTTTATAATTTTTTTTGCCTGACTATATTCTTTTGTCTGATCTTATTTGACATTTCATCAGCTATATATTTAGATTTCTTATCATTTCCTGTTTTATAACTCCATTCTTTTTCTCATAAATCAGACTTCCTTATTATTTAGTGAGGAATCCTGATTAAGTGAATTACCCTTTAAGTTACTATTTGTTGTTGATTTATTCCCTTGTTCATCTTGCTCTTGGATCATTTCAAACCCAAGTTCAGCCTGTTGCAACTCCCTAAATAAATACATTTTGAATAATTTGTGATGAGTCAAAGTTGCTTTAACCTTTGTGACTTCATTTCTCAGAATATAAAGGTATTACAAAAAAAAATGTCCATACGGCTATCACTTAAAGCCTGGATTAGTTGGGGCATAAACTGAGCTGGATAATGTCTTACTAATTCTGATATGGGCTTTATATTAGTTGCATCTTGGTGGTTAACTGATGAATCATTTCTACTATTATTTGATATCGTAATTTGTTTCAAAATAGGGAATCCTTGCAGGGAGGGGATTGTATGTTCAAATTACTTGTCTCTGGAAAGGGTTCCCATTCAAATTCAGTTGAAGTAAAAGATGCAAATGGGCCTCTAGGTTTCCCTTCATTAACAGATTGTCCTTTATTTCTATTTTCCAAGGGTCCTGAATATCAGTGTTCCTCTCTTCTGATATGATAGGTAGATACACATGCCCAAGATTAGCCTTTAAGATTTGTTCAGAAGTGATTTTAACCTTCCTGTCTTTCAACTCTGAGGCGATATCAGTCTGGAGAGTAAAAGTGCTTAGAAATTTATTTATTAACATTTGTTTTTGCTTATTTTTATCTTTTTGTCATTTCAACTTGCCATTACTATGTATTTTGGGGGTATGGACCTCCATTTCTGGACTAATCTGATCATCCTTGTTGTTTTTCTGTTTATTTCTTTTCCTCTTGCTTTCCTTCTGTAGTTTTGATTGTACTTGAGAAAAACAAATTTTCTTTTCAATTTTGCTTTATTTCTCCTTGTTGTTACCCCATTATTCAATTTCAACAACTAATTATTTGTAAGACTGGTACAACTATGGTTCCTAGTTAACTATACTAAATACTTTATTGCAGTTGGCTAAATCAGTCTCTTATAATAAATATAGATACATCACTTATATAAAACCCAACTATTATTTATATTATTTTCCAGTTGTTACTAATACTGATAACTTGTTCTATAAAACAGTAAAACTAATGCATTGATTGCTTCTTTACTTTGAAACATAAAAATTGAAAGTTCTAGCCACTTAATTCAGCCCTTACAATTCATATCCTGGAGCAGTTTCTATCTTCCACAATTTGTCCTTAGAAATTCTTCCAGTGTACTTTGGTGTCTGGTGTTCTCTTATGGGTCATAAAATTAAGCACTCAGTTCAGAGATTCAATGATTATAAAATCTTGACAACTTTGATACATGTTTCTTCTCCAGTTTCTTTTCCCTCCAGCTCCAAGCAAAAAGTCTGAATTATTTAAATCAAAGAAGATGTGTGACAGTGCATAAACACATAGAAACAGGCATCAGGTTATATCCAAGTGTTCTGACACTAGACAGTTTACATAATAAAGGAAATAAGGTTATAGTACATTTACAAATTAAAGAGAAACTGGAAATAAATATCTACTCTTCATGTACATTCCCATTTGATGACATGTATTGCATTATGGTGCAGTCCTAGTGTGTAAACAATGTTATGATACTACAGTCTGTGAAAGAACAAGAATTCTTGATGTGTTGGTATGTCACACAATGCAGTAACATTGCTATGTCTCTCTTTCACATGCAATATTAAGCAATACTTAATAATATACATATTCATTTACAATTACTTAAAAACATACACATTTACAATATACTCACACATTTAATGAGCATTAGAGATTGTAACCTTTGACTTTATAGAAATGAAAACTGTACACCTAGCACAGTTAGTGATTGATTTATAGCAAAATAAATTAACATTGTGAAAATGTGTTTAATTCATTAATCATGCAGTTTCAGATTGACCATTACAGCCTTGCTAAACTGATTAGGGTAAGCTGTAGTTTATAATTACTTGCAGTGAATATGATGATGTAAGCATAACTGGTGAGATTCATACGTTGAATAAATGTGATGTGTGTACTTTTCACATTTTTATGTTGACTGCACACAGGTGCAGTTGTGGAGGCGTGGCACTGTTGCGGCTAATACCCCTACAGCATTTGGAGGCTTGGCCCACTGTTTCCAATGGGGAGGCATGTTGCTGCTGACACTAGTTCAGCCAGTGTGCCACAATCTTGTAAGGTTTCAGCTGCTGTAATCAGGGGCTGCCTTGTCATTGCAGCGTCAGCCATTCTCTGCAATGAGGGAGTGACCCGTTATTGCTGGGCGGAACCTTGTTACTGTGATATTGTTAATGAACATGTTGGCAGCTTGCTGCTGTGTTCATAAACAATATTAAAGCACCCCCACTGTTGAGGGGGTGCCCAATCCCCCTCATCAGCATGTGCCCCCCACTCCACCATTTTTCTTTGCCAATGGGGGCCCCAACCCCTGTTGGCTTCAGTGCCTATGTTCATAATGCCAATGGGGAGCCCACTCCCCATCGGCATTATGTTCCACCTCCAACTTTCATTTGCTGATGGGGGAGCCCACTACCTGTCAACATAATTCCCCCCAAACACCCAGTGCAGTTGTGTGCCAGAGGTGCCCAATCCCCTCGCTCTCTCGTCCCCCTTTTGTGCCAATGGGGTTGCCCAATCCTCTGTCGGCTAGAGCTGCCCTCTCTAAAAACACTGTTGGCACACTGGAGCCCACCTCAGCTTGCCAAATTGCTCCGTAAAAAAATCCCTTTGATTTTCTTTTCTTGTAACCTGTCAAAAAGAAAATGGTCCCTCTTGGTCTCCTGCCCCCTCCCACAACCTGGCCCCACGCATTGTGCCCTGCCACCCCACCCCACCCATACTTACCTCTGAAGTCCAGTCGATGATCTTGAGTGGACCGGAACACGTCTGCACTCTTCAAATCAGACCATGAACTGAGGAAATGCGGTAAGCTGTATAATGGCATAAATAGGGTTTTTTCAACTTTGATGCATATCTCAGGCATTTTTGGAATTTTGGCACCAAATTTTCAACATGGGGTTTTTGGGACCCCTCCTCATGAATTCTGCAACTGTCATGATGTTATTTGGCCCTGAAAGGTGATTTCACAGTCACTGCATGCAATCACCTTTCGGGACCAAGTAACGAAATGACAGTGCCAGTGTTCGTGAAGTGGACTCTCAAAAAGCTATGTTGCAAATTTGGTGGAAAAATCCAAAAAATGACTGTTTTACGAGCATGCATTGCTCATTTGCTACGCATGCTTGTAAGTTTGTGAATTTGCAATATTTTCATGCCAGATTTTCAACATTGGCATTTTTCCACACCTCCTTGTGAACAGTACAGCTGTCATTGTTCACATCCTGGCCAAAATGTGTTTTTGCACTGCCGGCATAGAATAACGCAGTCGCTGTGGGAAATCAGTGTTTGGGACACATTCTGAAAATCACAGTGACACTGTTTATTAGCAGAGGTCCTACTGTAAAATGCCTGTGTTGAAAATTTGGTGATGATACACCATAAAATTACTGTTATGAGCGTACATTGTGCAGTTTGCATGCAGGCTCGTAACTTTGCAAATTTATGATATTTTCACTCCAGATTTTCAACATTGCCATTTTCCCACACCTACTTATGAACAGTACAGCTGTCATTTTTCCCATCCTAGATGAAATCTGTTTTCACACTTCTGGAGCAGAATAGAGCGGTCGCTGTGGGAAATCAGTGTTTGGGACAGATTAAAAAAATGACAGTGATACTGTTCATGAGCAGAAGTCCTAAAATGGCTATGTTGAAAATTTGGTGATGATAGCCCATCAAATGACTGTGTTACAAATGTGCGTTGCACAGTTTCTACGTACCCTTGTAACATCGCTGATTTGTAATATTGTCATGGCAGTTTCCAACACTGGCATTTTTTCACACCTCCTTATGAACAGTACAGCTGTCATTTTTCACATCCTGACCGAAATGTGTTTTTGCACTTCCAGCACAGAATAGCGCAGCCACTGAGGGAAATCCATGTTTGGGACAGATGAAGAAAATGACAGTGACACTGTTCATGAGTAGAGGTCCTAAAATCCCTATGTTGAAAATTTGGTGACGAAACTCATTAAAATGACTGTGTTACAAGCATGTGTTGAACTGTTTCCACGCACCCTTGCAACTTCACAAATTTGTAATATTTTCATGCCACATTTTCAACACTGGCATTTTTTCACACCCCCTTATGAACAGTACAGCTGTCATTTTTCACATCCTGGCCAAAATATGTTTTTGCACTCTTGCCTCAGAATAGCACGGTTGCTGTGGGAAATCAGTGTTTGGGACAGATTAAGATCGAGTGAGTGAGAGAGGGGAGTGACCAAGCTGAACTGAGCCCTGTTGGGACTGCTGCAGATTTCTTTGTGGGAAGAAAAAGGCCCCAACACAGAAGCCCAGTACAAAAGGGCAGTCTGCATCACTGGGAGAAACAGAACGAGAGAGCGAGTGGGGGGGGGTGAGCAAACTCAACGGAGCTCTGTTGGGACTGCTGCAGATTTCTTTGTGGGCAGAAAAAGGTGTCAGTGCAGGCAAGGGCCCAGTACAAAAGGATAGCCTGCAGCAGTGGAAGAAACAGTATGAGCCAGTGAGAGAGGGGGGAACTGACTGAGCTCAACAGAACTCTATCTGGACTGCTGTGGATTTTTTTGGACAGAAAAAGGTGCTAATGCAGGGAGGAGCCAAGTACAAAAGGGCAGCCTGCAGTGTCAGGAGAAACGGAATGAGCGACTGAGAGAGCGGGAGTGAGCTAGCTCAACGGAGCTCTGTTGGAACTGCTGCGGATTTTTTTTGTGGGCAGAAAAAGGCACCAATGGAGGCAGGAGCCCAGTACAAAAGGGCAGCCTGCAGCATCAGGAGAAACAGAATGAGCGAGTGAGAGAGGGGGGAGTAAGTGACCTCAACAGAGCTCCATCGGGAAAGCTGTGAACTTCTTTGGGGGTAGAAAAAGGTGCCACCACAGGCAGGAGCCCAGTACAAAAGTGCAGCCTGCAGTGCGGGGAGACACAGAACAAGCTAGTGAGAGAGGGGGAGTGATTGAACTCAACGGAGCTGTGTCAGGACTGCTGTGGATTTTTTTGTGTGCAGAAAAAAGCACCAATGCAAGCAGGAGCCCAGTACAAAGGAGCAGCCTGCAGCGTAAGGAGAAATAGAACAAGCAAGTGAGAGAAGGGGAATGAGCGAGCTCAATGGAACTGTGCCAGAACTTTAGAGTTGCCCACCCTCCACCCAGTGTCCTCCGTGTGTCCTATATTACAGCAGAGTCTCTGGAGTGGAGACAAAGCAATGACTGGATACACCCACACCTCCTTATGAACAGTACAATTGTCATATTTCACATCCTGGCCAAAATGTGTTTTCACACTGCCAGCGCAGAATAGTGTGGTTGCTGTGGGAAATCAGTGTATGGGACACATTAAGAAAACCACAGTGACACTGTTCATGAGCAGAGGTCCTAAAATGTGTATGTGGAAAATTTTTTGATAAAAGTCCATAAAATGACTGTGTTACGAGCGAGCATTGTGCAGTTTCCATGCAAGCTTGTAACTTTGCAAATCAGTAATATTTTCATGCCAGATTTTCAACACTGGCATTTTTTCACACCTCCTTATGAATAGTACAGCTGACATTTTTCACATCCAGGACAAAATGTGCTTTTGCACTTGCGGCGCAGAATAGCGTGGTTGCTGTGGGAAATCAATGTTCAGGAAAGATTAAGAAAATGACAGTGACACTGTTCATGACCAGAGGTCCTAAAATCCCTATGTTGAAAATTTGGTGATGAAAGTCCATAAAATGACTGTGTTACAAGCGTACATTGAACTGTTTCCATGCTCCCTTGTAACTTTGCAAATTTGTAATATTTTCACGCCACATTTTCAACACTGGCATTTTTTCACACCTCCTTATGAACAGTACAGCTGTCATTTTTCACATCCTTGCCTAAATATGTTTTTGCACTCCTGCCTCAGAAAAGCACAGTTGCTGTGGGATATCAGTGTTTGGGACAGATTAAGATCGAGCGAGTGAGAGGGGGGAGTGACCAAGCTCAATTGACCTCTGTCAGGACTGCTGCAGTTTATTTGTGGGCAGAAAAAGGCCCCAACGCAGAAGCCCAGTACAAAAGGGCAGTCTGCAGTGCTGGGAGAAACAGAACAATCAGGTGAGGGAGGGGGGAGTGAGTAACCTCAAAAGAGCTCTGTTGGGACTGCTGTGGATTTCTTTGTGAGCAGAAAAAGGCGCCAATAGAGGCAGGAGCCCAGTACAAAAGGGCAGCCTGCAGCGCCAGGAGAAATAGAATGAGTGACTGACAGAGGGGGAGTGAGCAAGCTCAATGGAGCAAAGCAATCAACATTCAGCATTGACAAATGCTTGTTTAAACTGAAATATTAATATACTGTGTAATAGCATACAATGGTTTTCTTATTCTTTACTTATTTTGCAAGTGGCACTTTTTCTTTATGATTTATAACATTAGGATCAGTTTTGCAGTGCCAGTGAAAGAGTGACATAGCGATGCTTTTGCATTGTTTGAAAAAACATCAGGGATTCCTGTCCTTTCACAGACTGCAGTAGCATAACCTGGTAACCACTAAAACTGTAAACTGTAGCAATTAATTACCTCAAAAGGAAATATCAGTGTGCATCACTCATATTTTATAATTTCCCTTCGATTTGCAAAAATTATGTAAGGCAGATGGCATGTGTGGTGAAGGTCTGTGAGGCTAATCTACATACATTAAAACATGCACTTGTACAGCATTGCATTGCTAGAGATGGGGAGTAAAACTGTTATCAACTGGGTCATGAGAATGGGGATGCTTTGGCTGGTCACCTGGACTGTGGCTCTGACCTTGGGTTTTGTAGTAACACTTGTTATGCTGCATAAATATGTAACTGGGTGAGGGGTAGTAATGTAGTAAAATAACAGAGTGGAAGCAGCTGTTCTTAGTAAAGAACAATCACACAGCTGTATTTCAATTAGCAAAGTTTCTGGCTGGCACTGTATAAGGCGGAGTTAACACTTTGTGTGCTGGTATGGTCCTGCACAATGACATGTTTGATTAGGCTACTTATATTGTGATTGGAACATACAACTGCATTTATCAAAAAGAAATTATTAAAAATATGTCTCCTGTTCATGTGCTCTGCATATCACACATAAGCAATCCTGCACAGTAGTGCTGTGTGGAATGCAGAATTCTGCCAGCCGAATTAGTGCAAAATGACTATTTCACTGGCAGAATTTCCACTGGATTATCACTGGTCCTTCTATAGAATTCTGCCTGTTGTGATTTACATAATTATATTCTGAGTGCACAGGAAAAGTCATGTGCACCCACCATAGGCAAAAAACTCAAACTGAATACAAAATTAATTCATTTTATTTTTAGAAAATGTGCACAGCTCCTCAAAATCATACCAAATCCCTCATACAGAAGTAAGGAGAAAAAAGTTATATTTCACATGGGTAACCTCAAGCTTCCTCAGACTAAAGTGTCAGTGCTGGATACTCCATAATTATAGTCATCCCCAAATCAATTAACATTCCATATAACACGTGTAAACACATAGGCCCAGATATTCAAAAGAGTTGCGCCATGCGCAATAGGGTTGCGCCAGCGCAAGTCTGAAAATGCGCCACTCTGCGATATTCAGTGGGAGGCAGTTGCACCCCCCCAAATCACGCTGAGCAACAGCACAATGATAATGAATGTATGCACAACTGAAGGGGGAGGAACCATGTATAGCTGGCGCAGTGCGATATTCAGGAACATGCGCCATGCGCAATAGGGGAGCAAGCGGAAGTTGTGCCATTGTGGAAATGAGCCAAAATAAAAAGGAACAAGGGAGAGGCACAAGAACACTACAGGGAAGCCACAAGTTGCTGAACTATAGCCAGCCACTCAGGCACACACACACACACACAGGGCAGGACAGTGAAAGGGTACCTGGAACCCACAGGCTCAGGGGAAGGTGTGGGGAGCCACAGTGCAGAAGGGGGAAGTGCCACACAGCTGTGTGGCCAGCACAGTGAGGTGTTCCTGGTGCAGGAAGTAGCAGCCAGGACAGTGGGGGGAACACAGAAACAGCTGCGGGGGGTGAACACAAGCCAGGGATATGAGGGGGGGTGAGAAGCTGGGCAGCAGGGGGGCGTGGCCATGGAAGGACCCGTCAGTGGTATGCCCCCAACAGGCAATACCGAGCCCGCACCAGCTTCGAGCTGTATAGTTATATGGAGATCGTGGGCCGGTACCACCTGAATTGGGCAATTCTGAGGTGGCTCTATGAGCTGTGCAGTGATGTGATGCAGGCACCCACACGACGGAGCCATGCTTTGTCAGTGGAGACTAAAGTGACAGCTTGCATGTGCTTGCTCACCACGGGTACCTTCCAGAGACCAACAGGGGACACCACGGGCATAACCCAGTCAGCCGCGTCACACCACCTCACCCAATTCCTCAGCGCACTGCTGCCACATGCTGAGGAGTATATCCATTTCCCGAGCACACAGCAAACATACAGGAGTTCCGCAGAGTAGTACGTATGCCTGATGTGCTAGGGGCAATAGACTGCACCCATGTGGCATTCCGCACACCACCTGGCCCAGAGGGGGCCGCATACATTAATCACAAGGGCTATTCTAGCATCAACTGCCAGGTGGTGTGCGATAACAGGGGGTGCATAATCAATGTCTGTGCCACGCACCTTGGTGGAGCACATGATGCCTTCATCTGGCACCAGTCGGCACTGTGCCACAGATTTGAGAGTGGGGACATCCCCACTGGCCACCTAGTGGGTGAGTATGTAAACCACATGGGCAAACATAGGGCTTGGAAGGGGCATGGTCAGAGGTGACATGGGTAGTGGCCTACATGGCCCAGGGCAGGGTGATGCTGATCACCAAACTGACCTCCATCCTCTACACACAGGTGACAGTGGATACCCACTCCGTCCCTGGCTGCTCACACCATATCGGCTGCCCACGACCCCATCGCAGCAACACTACAATGAGGCACACACCACCACACGTAATGTTATCGAGCGGGTGTTCAGGATGCTGAAGGCATGTTTCTGTTGCCTGGACACCTCCTGCAGTGCCATACAGTACAGCCCCTCAAAGGCCTACGGGCTATTCCTGGCCTGTTACATCCTGCACAACATGGCCAAAGAATGTGGGATAGCTGTACAGGTCGAAGAAGGGGACAGCGATGGGGCCGATGAGGATGCCGATGACAATGGTGATGGGCAGCCCCACCTTGGGCGACGGGACCCCCGACTGCTCCGGCTGGCACAGCTACACTGGGACACCATCACGGAGGAGCACTTCAGCCAACTCAGGTAAGTCATGAGACCATGTGCTACCACCAGTGGCTAAGGCACAACCCACAAACATGCATGGACACACACCAGGGGTGCATGCCGTCAAGGGAAGTGGCCGGGCATGGAACCACACACGCCACCAGGGATGGGTGAGGTCTAACATGGCACACAGACAGACACACAAACACACACACACACACACACACACACAAAACGCACCAGACATGCACAAAGGGTGAGAGCACACGACCCAGAGAATAGCACACCAGCCACACACATGTCCACAGACCACCACACCCACTGCCTGTCATTGTGCATGTAGCCAGATGCTAGGCACCATTGCACATTGGTGTACAAGGCAATACAAGCATCATCATGCGTCGCAACTGCAGACAGCAGCTGGGAAGGTGTGCAGATGGACTGTGTGTCTGCGTACAGGGCCAGGTACCCACCCATGCATTGCCTGCTGAATGACACAATGCACACAGGGCAGCATCAGACAGTAGCCACGTTGGGAGACAGGTCAGTCATGCGCCACAGTGCCCTGGCCACCACGGATGTGTGGGTGGCCCCGCCAAGACCCGCCAGTACTGACAGGCTGACCACTGGCCTCATCATGGTCCCCCAGGGGTTCCACAGCATGAATGCGACCGTGCTCAGGCAGGGGTCTGCAGCACACTGAACATGCCTGCCCCAGGCATGCTCGGGATGCCCACAGCTGAACCCGGTATCGACAAGGAGGGTGTCGCATGATGCCGGAAACGGGGGGTGGACATTGCACTGTGTGGTGTCTGCACTGCATGGGCAAATAACTGTGTGCCCCTTGTGGCCATGGCAGCTGTGATTGTCTGTGTCAGCCTGTCAATGGCAGTGGTCACATCCTCCCGCATCTGGTCCATCCCTGCCAGGAGCAGAGCGGTTTCTCTGCTGCGACACTCTTCTGCCCACTCCAGAGCCACACTCAGTGCATCCACTGCCATCACAAGCCACATCTGCTGATTGACTGATGCTTGCAGTATGCGGGTGTGCTCATTCAAGAGGTCATCTGCCTGATCAGCATTCTGTCCCTCAGGGTGTGCGCTGCCCTGATGCCCAGCACCACTTGAGGGTGGGCGCCACACACCAGGACCATGCCTGGGCATGTCCACAGGCAGTGCACTGATGCTGCCCCTTGACACTGTACCCCCAAGCCCATTGGCCGACTGCTGATGCTGCTCCTCCAGCTGCCGCTCCCCAGGGCTCACTGGTGCCGCTGCAGTGGCTGCAACAGTCCCACTGTCCTGTACACACACCAGTGCTGCCCCACCGGTGCTGACAGGCACAGACTGGGACTGTGATCACACACAGGCCTCCACGGTGGCACCACCCACAGCCATGGCCGTGATGTTGCCTGCTGTGTGGCCATCCTGTGGCTCACACATGTCACTGCCCATGACGTTAGCGACATCATCATCATCGGTGACGGACCCGGCACCAGCCCGAGTCACAGCATGCTGGCATCCGTGGATGCTGGCACACTGGGACATGGGCAGGGCCTCCTCTGCACCTGTTCCAACAACATCAGTCTGGACATCCAGGTGGGCCCACTGTCGCACTGAGCCATGTATTCCTGTGGAGGTGGATGGGCCCTCCTCCATCTCCATCTGACTGGTCTCAGTGGAGAGGCCCACCACCGTTGACCGATGCAGACGCTCAGGAGCTGTAAGGGAAAACAAAGTTGCGTTACTGCATGTGACCTACCCTGCCCCCCCAATAGACAGACCATGACCTACCTTGCAGTGACGGGCTACCACCCGTCTGGAATCCACCACCCGGGAACACCCTGAATGGCACAATGCTGCATGCTGCCAGCAACCCTCTCCTCCTGTGGGGTCAGGCGTAGCACCTCTGGCTGTCCCCCACCTGTCGCAGATCGTGCTACCCAGATGGTAGCCACCTTCTCCTTAATCCTCCTCCTGCCTGTGCCCATCTTCTTCTTGCACTCCTGCATGGAGCACTGGTGGCTGCCATGCAGGTTCACAGCACACGGCACTTCCTCCCATGCAGCAGCACAGGCCTGTGGTGTTCCCTGGCATCCCCTGAGAAGTGGCTCCTGGTCCAGGTAGGCCTCGAACTGGGCATTCGTCTCAGCCTTTGTGAAATTTGGCTTCCTCCTCCTCTCACAACTCTGTTCCTCTTCCTCCACAACTCGCTCGGTCATGATTCAGCCTGTGAGAATGACAGGTGTTACCTGTGACTGTGCAGTCCCATGCATGTCCCAAAATACACAGTCCATACTCCCAACCAGCATGCAACTCACCAATAGACTGCAGTAACTGACTATGGGCAGTGCAGCCCAATGTCGCACTTTTATAGCGCAACCCATGCAAATGAGGCGAGGCACAATTTTAAGTGGATGCAAATTGCAGTGACTGCGCCATTGAATGGCTGATTAGCTGATTTGCATATGATGGCTGAATATCGCATTTTTGCGCTTTGTGCAATTGTGTTGAACGTGCTGAGCCAAGGGCTCAATTCTGTGACATGCGCAGTACACACCTAACTGCACATGCCCGGGTTGATGATGCTGGCGCCTGCCACGCTGCTGATGTGCTGTGCATGGGAGGCAATGCAGGGCACGGCCACCATTGTGCCAGTGGCACTACAGTGCTGTTCACCTATATGGCATTGTGGCACTGGGGCATCATGTGCGCACTGGGGCAACAGCACGGTAGGCCACTACTGGAGGTGGCACACAGGCACCCAATTGCACTACATGCATTGGATTCAATCTTGCTGTGGCTGTCCATGTGCCAGAGACCCTTGACCCTGTGCCGTAGCACACTGGGCACATCGTCAGGCATGGGTACCACTATCATGCTGTTCAGTGACAGCACAATGGGAAGGGCGGCTGTACCGCGCAGCATCTGCACATGGTGGAACCGCTGCAGAGCGCCATTTCTACCCTACCGAGCATTAGAGATGATGCAGAGGAGAGCTGCCCAGTGGAGCCAGATAGAAATGGCAAACTTGGTTGACATTGTGGAGCCACTTGGCCCACTGTTTGGTGAGGCACCCCTGGACAGGTCCAGGAGTCAGGTGTGGCAGGAGGTGGTGGATGCCCTGGAGGAGGCCACAGGAATGGGATGGATGGTGGACCAGTGCCACCACAGATATGAGGACCTGAGGTGGAGGGACCTGGACCTACTTGCCCGCCCATGGCAAGTGGCAGGAGGGGCCCGATGCCACGGCCAGGTAGGTGTAACATCCATACACTTTTATCTTTCATATGGGTATCATGTTGCATGTGTCCGGAACATGGGGGGGACTGTCCGGTGTTGGCTGTGGTGGTATCAGGTGTGGGGTGGTGGGTCTGGCTGTGTGGGATTGCACACACATGGGGGCAGTGGGACTTTGCTACAGGACTGTACTGATGTTCCTCTCTCCATGTTTGCACCTTAGGCCCAAACGAGCGACGGCTGGTGAGGGAGAGGAGGCACCAGCAGGAAGACCGTCACTCCAGGAGGGGCAAAGGTCCACAGAGGCAGAGGGACCAGCCTGATGATGGTGAGTGCCTTACATCCATGATTACTATTGCATGCTGTGTAACAGGGCGGGCAGGGGCCATGGCCACCATCCATTAACACCACTGCCATGCACGCAACTTGTTACAGTCAGCACTGTCCAGTGGCACTGCATGTCTGGGAGTGCATCAATGGTGGTCAATGCGTGCACCGGGTACATGGCTGTACCACTGCCTTCGCACCACATAGCCATGTCACTAAACAGCCATGGTGGTGCTGTGCAGGACTTGGCCGGTGGGTGTGCAGCGGTCTGCATGGCTGTGTGCACCTGGGTGAGCAGGTCTTGTGGACGCGATCACTGTGAGAGGTCACACACCATCACAGAGGCATGTCCCATGGCAATATGCCATGCACAGTGGGTGGGCTGTATGGGGCTGTGCATTCACACCTATTGACTCTGCTCCCTTGTCCTAGGTGGACGGCAGCTGCAGGCAATCAGGAGGCACCGTGGAGATACTACATGTTGCCAGGGCGCTACTGGAAATCCTGCAAAGGATCGACAGGCTGGGTGTCAGACGGCATCATGGCAGGAGGAGCAGCCAGAGTGAGTGGGGCTCCTGCTGAGCTACCAATGCCCTGATTTCCCTACCCCTGACCCACTCACACCCCTCCCCCTCTACCATTTGTTCACCCCTGCCCTTCCCACCCCACCTTGTTTGGTCTCTCCCCCAAACTTTGTAAATATTTGTACATAGTTTTGTTTGATGTTTTAAATACATTTCTTTGATATGCCTACTGTGGTGGTCTCTGATTTGCAGCGGGCTATAGGTGCTCAGCTGCAGTGGTGTGATGCGCCAGGGGTGGTGCAGTCATGGGCATGTGTGTGTCCATGGGAAGTGACTATGGTGTGGGAGTAGCTATCAGTCACTGTCTGTGGTGTGTGTGTTGTTCTCTGTGCACAGGATGACTGTGTGCAGTGGTCCATGGTGCATGCTCTGTGTCCATGGCACACATGTCAGACCGTCCATGGCCTGTGCAGCTGACATCCTTGCATGTCTGTGACCTGCACTGTCCGCTGGCATGTCAGTGGTGGCTGTCCATGCAGGACAGCCACTGTACCCATCACAATGCTGGGTTGCCTCCTGTCACTGGTGTGGTGCATGTCTGCCTCGGATGACACTGTGGCCTCCACTGTTGTTGTCCCACCTCTATGCTGTGGCTTGTGTGTGTTGTAGGGGATGTGCACCACTGTCTGTCACTTGTGCTCCAGGCAAATGCTGGTGGCGTACAGCTCCACAGTGCCTGTGCAGGGTGTCTGGCACTCTTGTGCCACGAAGGATTGCTGGTCGTGTGTACACAGTTTCCATGGCCACACGCTGGGGGCTTGGTTGCCCCACTACTGCATCCCTGTGTTGGTGTGCCCTTGGGTATGGGTGGGTGTTTGTCCATGCACTGTGTTGCATCCAGTGTGGTGCATGCTTCCATGCACCACTGTGGATGTCTGCGCTGGCTGTTGTGGCCTGTGCTGGGTTGGGGTGTGTTCTTGGGTGGGTGTGCAGGGTGCTGTACCACTGGTGGCCCTGTCATGTGTGGGGTACCTCGTGTGCCAACGCATGGTCGATCTCTCAGCTGTACCCCGGGGGGGCTGTGTGTGGTGGCACTGTGTATGCAGTCGTTGCATCACTTGTGCTGCCACCCACTGATAGGGTGCTCGTGGTGGGGCTGCCTTGCATGGTTCTGTGGTGCTACAGGGTTGCATTGTCACAGTCGGGTGGTGGCATGCATGGGGTATCCTGCACTGGTGGATGCTGCTCCTGGGCAGGGTGTCTGGGGGTCACGGTGCAGGGTGTGCTCTGCATTGGTGGGATGGTGTAGCATGGAGTGGTCAGCCCTCCTTGTGTGCCAGTCACAGCTTGCCAGGGGGTGTGATGGGGCACCATGGCCAAGCTGTGGGTTGATTGTTGATCTCCATGGGCCAGTGGTTATTCCAGCCCTCTCCCAGTTGTGCAGTGCATGGGGTGTGGGGGAATGATGTCTGTTCTGCTGTGTGTTCCTCTGCCCATCTGTGGCATGGTTGGTGGGCCCCTGCATCCCTGGTTGTGCTGTTGCATTGCTACCCTGCTGCTGGGGGGCATCCCTGGTTGTGCTATGGTGCATCTGGACTGCTCAGCTGAACATCCCTTGTTGCGCTATGGCGCATCAGATATGCTCAGTTTCACCTTCCTAGTTGCACTATGGCACAGGTGGTGCGATATTCAGTCATCGGCTGTAGGCGCATCTTGGCCAGTGCAGTTTTTGAATATCGCACCTCTTGCGCATGGGCGCAATGGACTTGCGCTTGCTCCTGCTGTTGCCCACTTTTTGGGCGCAGTTTGAATATCTGGGCCATACAGTTTAAAATACATGGGATAACTCTCACCAAGCACAATCACTTAATTAAAATGAATCCAGGGACTCCATTACAATAGAAACCAGTCCTATCATGTTATATACCAAAGCTTATGCAAACAATTCATTCACTATGTGGAAAAGTATTTTTCTGCAGAAAATCATTCCAAAAGCATTTCCATGGAAAATATTGAGATCCATGGAAAAGAATTCTACCAAAATGCAGAGGAAAGTCCATTCTGCCTTTTTCTGCCATGGAATTTTGTCATTTTGAAAATTCTGCTAAATTCCATTCTGCCAAAATTTGAGAATTCTGCACCCCGCTGCTGCATAGTTTGAAAAACTGGGTGAACAGATTATGTTTTTTCTGCCAGCATTTCCCATGGTTCTATGTTTCTATGTTTCTGTCAGACAAACAACCAGGATTCAGCTTGAAGGGCTCCCTCCCAGAGCATAATTTTGTCTGGGCGCAGGAGAATGTCGGTGCCTCCGCGCTTTTCCCTTGTGAGGGATAGCCGTTGATGCGCTACATGCATCGCACCCCCCACCACCCTCCTGGCTCAGCATTTCCTTTATAGGCTATTTCTAATGACATCACTTCCTGTTAGTCATTTTAACTAAGTCCCCATTTCTCCATTTGCAGGTTATACCTGCTAGCCACTAGAGGGACTCTCGGACCTTCCCTTCTCTATCCCCTCCACCTGTACTACCCTCTTACTTCCGGTTACCTCTCTACCTGCTTAGACTACTTTTCTCCCTTCTCCCACCCCCTGCCTCCACCCACACCCCTCGACTGCCCAACCATCTGGCTAACCCTACACACCACCTTTGTCCTATTACCTGATCCTCACTCAGTCTGCCAATTACCCCCAGTGACCACTAGGAGTCACTATTTCAGCCCCATTTCCTGGCCCTTTCATAGCTAGCCACAAGCCACCTAACTACTGGATCCCAGCAGTCAGCTAGGTCTAAGTCCTACTTCCCTACCAGGGTTCTGAACCCTGCACCCTGTCCACTAGAGTCCGTGGCAGTACCACTACTCCAAAGTGGTATCTACACTATCTGAGGGGCTATTAAGACACTTGTAACTCCCCACCCGGCTCTAACAGGGTATTATGCTTGGCCTCCTCTCCCCCTCAAATCTGGCAAAATGACCCTTCTATAACTGTGGCACTACTGTTCTTCTTCATTTTACTCCCTCCCACATCTTCTCCCCTGCCATGTTCCTACCCTTCACCACCCCCCAACAACTATTCTGTCACATCCTTCATTTGCCCCCTATAAGTCCACTGCTTCCCTCCCAGCTGTCTCATGGTCCCATTACCCCACACCCCCTTCTTCCCTGGTCTATTCCTTTGGTTGCCTCCTGGCCTCTCTCTCCCATTCCTGCACCAGCTCCCTGCATACAGCGCCCTCAACTACTGCCCCCTCCCACCAGAAGACCAAATCCTGGCCCCTCCACGTGCTTCGCTGCCACCTTACCATTGCTCTACTTCTTCTGGCAGCAGGAGATATTCACCCTAACCCTGGTCCAACCTCTACTCCAGCCCCTACCCACCCCATAACACACCCCTCGGCCAGTCCAAATTCCGTCTCCCATCCTCGCCTTCTCCCCTGAGGCCTGCATCTTCTCCATCTAAATATCTGTAGCCTAGCCCTAAAGCTCGATCAGCTCCAGGTCTTAGCCGCCTATTACACCCCTGATGTAATCATCCTATCTGAGACCTGGCTAAACCCTAGCCTATCTGATAAAAATCTTGCCATTCCTGGGTTCAACATCATACATCAAGACCGGCCCTCTAGAGGTGATGGGGTGGCTATCTACATCAGATCAGCCCTCCACTTCACTGTCTCCATTACAAAAACTCTACCCAAAGCTTATGAGCTTCTGATGGTTAAACTGTCCCCCCTCCTCATTACCCATCTTTGTGGCTGGTATATACTGCTGCCCTGGCATGCCAACCACAATAGTCACCGACCTCCTGGCCCAGCTCTCTTCCCTTGCCCAGTCGGGTGAACTTTATGCCATGGGTGATTTTAACCACAATTGGCTAGCACCCACCTTTAACAAAACTCAAACTGAGTTAACTGCTCGTAACCTCAGCCAAACTATTACTGAACCCACTCACTCTAACCTTAAGTCTGGCAACCACTCACTCCTCGACTGGGCGCTTACTTCCCATCCACATCACGTTGTCGGCTCAGGTCTTCTCCCTGTCTCCATTAGCAACCACCACCTAATCTACTTAGTCCGTAAAATCCACAGAATTAAATCCCTGCCCAAATATATATTCCAGTGCTTGTACAAATCCCTCAACCTCTCCCCCCTTTTGGATGAGCTTTACCAATCTAACTGGGTCCCAAGCTCGAACCGCTATAATATGGATTCGGCCCTTGCGCACTTTCAGAACACCTTCCTCTCCGCCTGGGACAAACACGCCCCCCTACACCGGGCTAGAGTCCAAGGTTCCCACCTACCCTGGATAACCCCTGAACTGATCGCTTGCAAACAAGCTCACGATAAGGCCTTGCATAATTACAAATCCTCACTCCTCCCAGGCGACCTTACCTCCTACCACATGCTCTGCAATAGGTGCACTAAGGCCACCCACCTAGCTAAGTCTGAATATTTTAATAACACACTTAATGTAAACCTTGGTAGTCCTTCCAAATTCTGGAAAGTCATTAACTCCCTTTTCTCCCCCCAAACAACTAGCCCTCCACCTCTTCCTCTTGCCCAAGGGACTCTCCTTTCCGATCCCCTGAAGGTAGCCTCCGAGTTTAATTCCTATTTCACTACCTGTGCCCAGGCCCTCCTTGAAGCCCTACCACCCATACCCACTCCATCTCCTCAGTCTTCTATCCCCCAACCATCTGGCATGAACCCCTTCTCCTTTAGACCCATTTCCCCCTCTGAAACCCTAGAAGCCCTTTGCGCCCTAAACCCCTCCAAAGGCAAATTCCCCAATGGTCTTGATAACAAACTCCTCTTCCTATCTGCTCCCGCCATTGCTACCCCCCTTGCTACCCTGCTAAATCTTTCCTTCATTACCGAGTCACTACCCTCATAATGGAAGCATGCCACTGTCCTACCCCTTCCTAAAGGCAGTAATCCTACCTCTTCATCCAACTACCACCCCATCTCCCTCCTCCCCACCCTGGCAAAACTCCAGGAACACCTTGTGCTATCCCAACTCTCTCACTTCCTCTCTGAAACTAACTTCTTCACCCCTTTCCAGTCAGGGTTCATAAAACACCACTCCACTACCTCCTCCCTGCTAAGACTCACAGACCACATCTTCACTGGGATGGACAAGGGGCTAATCACTGCTGCTATTTTCATTGACCTAGAAAAAGCCTTCAACACCGTTTCTCATTCTCTCTTACTATCCTGCCTTTCTGGAGCTGGGTTATCTGAAACCGCTACAAACTGGTTCAGTGCCTACCTCCTAAATAGAACCCAATCCACTAAAATAGCAGACCACATCTCTCCCCCAATCACCACTGGCATACCCCAGGGCTCAGTTCTTGGCCCCATCCTCTTCTCCATCCTACTAAATGACCTACCAAACTCTTGCTCCTCTTCTGCTATCCACATGTATGCAGACGACACAGTTCTCTTCACCTCAGGCTGGACCCACGAAGAAGTCACCTCCAAACTCCAAACTGACTTCAACAAAATCCAGCACTGGTTCAATAGCAACCAACTCTCCCTAAATTCTCAGAAAACCAACTCTATGACTTTCGGCACCAGACAGCGCCTATCCAAACTCACCTCCCCTCTGAGATTCCACACCCTTAATAACACCATCCTCGATGAAGTACCCTACTTCGGGTATCTAGGGGTCTGGCTTGACTGCCACCTCTCCTTTTCCACTCACATAGATGCCATTATTTCAAAACTGCACCCAAAACTTGGTGCCCTCTACAGAACCCGCACTAGCCTCCCTCTTCCTGCCAGACATGAAATTGTCCAGAAAATGATCCTACCATCCTTCGATTACTGTGATGTAGTTTACAGCTCCACAGCTCAGACCACCCTAGCCAGATTAGACCCCCTATTCAATGCATTCTGCCACTTTGCCCGCGATGCCCCCCCTCGCACACATCACTGCTTGCTTTACCGATCCCTATCCCTTCCTTCTCTGAGTAACCGGCTTCTAATCCATAGCACTAAATTCGCTTCTAACTTCTGGCTTGGCTCTCTCCCTCCCTACCTCGTATCTGCCCTATCCTCCCCACCTTTCCCCTCGCACACCCTCAGGTCTGCTGATGCTAGGCTACTATTCATCCCTCACCCAAGGACCACTGCCGGCCAATCCACATTCTCTTACCTCTTCCCTAAACTCTGGAATGGCCTACCCATCCAGATCCACCATTCTTCATCCAAACTCTCCCTTTCCTATGCTCTCTCCAACTTCCTTGCACCCAGTTGCTACTGCCCCAGATCAGCCCCCCCCATGCCTGACCAGCGGCCCGGCCATTGCCAAATTGTCTGGCTTATCTACTGCCCTCCGCACTTACACTCTCTCTCTATTACTTACTTGCACTGTCAACTTCTCCCTTCCCCCCTTCCTATTCAACCTACTCCCCCAGCCCCATTCCCTTCTCACCTTCCTCCCCTCTACACACCTAACTCTTATTAGACCCTCCTTCCCTACCCCCCCCTTCTTGGTCTCCAATTCCACCTCTCAATTTGGTGCATCTCTCTGTAGTTCAACCTCTGCTTTTGGCACTCAAGTTCTGCTAGTACTTCCCTGTTCTGAATTCTGGCACTTAGGTATGTCATGCTTTGCCTCGATGAGTACCCATGATTTGTATACCATACCTTCCTATCTTGTTCTGTACTGTTCCGACCTTGTTGTGTAACCATGAATTGTTTAACCAGTATTTGTATCCCTTGCCCTTACGATCCTGTTCTGTACTGTTCCTACCTCATTGTGTAACCATGAATTGTTTAACCAGTATTTGTATCCCTTGCCCTTACGATCCTGTTCTGTACTGTTCCTACCTCATTGTGTAACCATGATCTGTATAACCAGTATTTGTATCCCTTGCCCTTACGATATCCTGTTCTGTACTGTTCCTACCTCATTGTGTAACCATGATCTGTATAACCAGTATTTGTATCCCTTGCCCTTACGATCCTGTTCTGTACTGTTCCTACCTCATTGTGTAACCATGAATTGTTTAACCAGTATTTGTATCCCTTGCCCTTATGATCTTGTTCTGTACTGTTCCTGCCTCGTTGTGTAACCATGAATTGTTTAACCAGTATTTGTATCCCTTGCCCTTACGATCTTGTTCTGTACTGTTCCTACCTCGTTGTGTAACCATGAATTGTTTAACCAGTATTTGTATCCCTTGCCCTTACGATCTTGTTCTGTACTGTTCCTACCTCGTTGTGTAACCATGAATTGTATAACCAGTATTTGTATCCCTTGCCCTTACGATCTTGTTCTGTACTGTTCCTACCTCATTGTGTAACCATGATTTGTATAACCAGTATTTGTATCCCTTGCCCTTACGATCTTGTTCTGTACTGTTCCTACCTCGTTGTGTAACCATGAATTGTATAACCAGTATTTGTATCCCTTGCCCTTACGATCTTGTTCTGTACTGTTCCTACCTCGTTGTGTAACCATGAATTGTATAACCAGTATTTGTATCCCTTGCCCTTACGATCTTGTTCTGTACTGTTCCTACCTCGTTGTGTAACCATGAATTGTATAACCAGTATTTGTATCCCCTTCGATCTTGTTCTGTACTGTTCCTACCTCGTTGTGTAACCATGAATTGTATAACCAGTATTTGTATCCCTTGCCTTCACGATCTTGTTCTGTACTGTTCCTACCTCGTTGTGTAACCATGAATTGTATAACCAGTATTTGTATCCCTTGCCCTTACGATCTTGTTCTGTACTGTTCCTACCTCGTTGTGTAACCATGAATTGTTTAACCAGTATTTGTATCCCTTGCCCTTACGATCTTGTTCTGTACTGTTCCTACCTCATTGTGTAACCATGAATTGTTTAACCAGTATTTGTATCCCTTGCCCTTACGATCTTGTTCTGTACTGTTCCGACCTTGTTGTGTAACCACGATCTGTATAACCTTTACTTGCTGATCCTGTGCTGTGCTGTACTGCTCTGCCTATGTAACAAGCTCAATGTATTCCCTCCCAATTATGTATACTATCCCTATTGCACTACTGTATAGTTCAACTATTGTTTGTATTACCTTCCCCCTCTGTAACCCCACCCCCAGGTCGCACCGTGAGATAAGCATCTTTTTGCTCAGTGTGCCTCTCCTGGTGAAACATTTTCAATAAATAAATATCCAATAGCATAGCATTAGCAGCCATTTTGCCTCTGATCAGAATTTGTTTAACTTGATACTATTGGGTTCAGGTGAGAGACTTAGAAGACATAGACTGGGGAGAAGGAACTGGAAGTCAGATACAAGACATCAGTAACTGAAGGGTCCAGACCAAGGAAAGGGATGGGATAGTTTGACTCCCTTCAGAACCTTTGCTAATTTGATTGGCATTGCTGCCTATACTGAGAACGTTACTGTCTGCCCTCTTATTATGTAACCTCTGGTATACTGTACATGTATTTATGTGTGTTTCACTGTTTGCAGCATTTGTGGGTTGTGCAAGACACAAGGTAGACTAGAGTACAAGCATGTTGTCACAGACTGATGCAGCACAGACTGGGAAGTTCCATTTGAAATCTTAGTGAGTTAGAAGTCTTGGGAATGCTAAGTTACAGTATCTGCTTTAGCTGTTGATGACAGAAGGAGTTATAGCAGGCTATGGGTTACTGGCTTCAGTTTGTGAATGATGTGCACTCTAAGAAACCATTGCAGTGTAACTAATAACAAGCAGCAGACAGGCTAGGCTTCAGCGGTGGGGGGGGGGCATAATTGAATGAACACTGTACAGGCCTAGATCTAATTCAGCCTTGATGTATGATTAGCTGTGGATGCCATTGTCACACCATAATGCATACCGCTGTTCTGCTCAATATTATGTAACCCAACTACATGGTATTTTTTCTAGCTGCAAGTTTCACCCACTGCCACACTCCATCACAAGTTGCAAAATCCTGATACCAGCCTAGGTAATTCCACTAATGTTATTGAACACTCTTGAAGAATGCCTTACAATATTATGTCCACAAGCTTTAAAACACAAGTTACAGTGTCTTATCCATTCATTTCTGGTGAACACATACTCTTAGCACTTTAGTTTCAGTAAAAGGTGTTATGCCACTAAGAGTCTGGCACCTCTCAGTTTTTGAAGTTGTACACCGCACCCCCCAATCAGCCTGATAACCTCACTGCAGTGTGTGCATGGTATGGTACAATGGGAGCTACAAGCTCAAGTCCCACAGAAGATAGATACTCACTGTGTGACTGTCATTGCTATAACAACCCTGGTTCCCTCACAGCTAATGTCTTCACTTGTGTAAAACTTTGTACTATACCTATTAATTTGAAAACAAGATTTTGGTTCCGTAAGGGAAGTTGGAGTGAACTGAGACTCATGGTTGCAGGTTTAAGTCCTACTAAAGATACACACTTGCTATGCTGGTGTGAGAAACCCAGTGCCCCCCACCCCACCTGGGAACTTAGTCCCCAGTCACAACACCACCACAGAGGAGGCACGCCATTCACCTGCACATAGAACAGAACATAGGTTCATAGTATTTACAAGTTTAGTAGGCAATTTGCCTTTTAATAAACTTACCACCTTAGTCTTCTTTGAAGGTGGATCTCATATTTTTTATCTCCCATATATTGATCTAATCTATATTTGAAGGTGGTGATGTTATTACTTTCTACTATTCTCTGTGTTAGAGTGTTCCACACTTTAATAACTCTCTGAGTAAAATAGTTGCTTCTTTTCCTGGTGTTATTTTTTTCCCAATTAGCCCATAATCTTGAGATCTAGTTGTTCTTGTTACTGTATGTTTCCTTAGTCCAATAGTTTTCATAATAGTAGTAAGAAACAGAGTCGATACTTGGTATGTGGTGCCTGAAATACCAAGCCAACGTGAAGATCATCAACTTTGGCACACACACACACACTCAGACAAATGAAATACAATTTGCAGATAGTCTTTATTGAAATTCAGCCATCCCACACAGCAAAAACACATACACAAAGCGCAGGTGTGTCTGCGTGAAACATTGAGTTACTCTGACTACGTGTTTCTGCTGTGTGGGACGGCTGAATTTCAGTAAAGACTATCTGCAATTTTTATTGCGTTTGTCTGAGTGTTATTGCATGCTGAAGTTGATGATCTTCAAGTTTCCATAACAGTTTGATCATGGAATGCCCTGTATGTCAAAACATAAATCTCCTCTAATTTGTCTGTATTTAGTGGAGAATTGTCTTAAATGTTTTAATCTGGTATCATA
Source organism: Neoceratodus forsteri (assembly GCA_016271365.2). NCBI lineage: Eukaryota > Metazoa > Chordata > Ceratodontiformes > Ceratodontidae > Neoceratodus > Neoceratodus forsteri. The sequence continues at coordinate 268,160,033 of JADMNL010000026.1, forward strand.
ACTGAGTTGTTTTAGGCCCTTAATTTGTTTTGTTACTTTTCTTTCGACCCCCTCTATCAAGGTTTTACCTCTTACGGTTTGAGGTGCACAAAATTGTGAACAGTATTCCAGATGTGCATGTACAAGACTTGAATACAGTGGAATCAGTACTTTGGGTCTCTGCTTTTAATATTTTTCATAATACAGCCTACAATTTTATGACACTTATAAACAGTGTATTTGGGATGACTGTCAAATGTCATAAGTGAAGTTATCTGTGTTTACGTACTCCCAGGTCTCTTTCATCCTTGATAGTTTCCAATATAATATTGTTAAGTTTGTAACTTACTTGAGGGTTTGTTAGGCCCAAACTCATCACTTTACACTTATTTTCATTAAAACTCATTTTATTTCATTACACCATTCAGACAGCTTATCAATGTTCTCCTGCATTTGAATTCCCTCTGTTTGTGTTTGAACAATTCCACCAAGTTTACATTCATCTGCATACTTGCAAATCCATGGATTTTTGGAGGTTTGCAGAGTCGATACCACTATATTAAACAGGGTTAGGGCCCAAAACAAATCTCTGTGGTACCCCACTAGTAACCTGTCCCCATTCTGATTGATATCCTCTATTGTTACCTTTTGTTCTCTGTTATCTAACCATGATATGATCCATTTAATTATGTTCAGATTTAGTTTTATTTTGCATAGTTGCTGGACTAAGATTTTGTAAGATACCTTATCAAAGGCTTTGGAGAAATCCAGAAAAATAATGTCAACAGGGACTGCTTGGTCTAGGGTAGAGCTAATCAGTTCAAAAAAATTTCTCAGGCATGATCTGCCCAGAGTGAACCCTTGCTGTGTTATATCCACTATTTGTTCTTGATTCATATGTTCAGTTATTCTTTTTTGTAACAGTCTTTCCATTATTTTTCCAGTTACTGATGTCAGACCTATGGGTTTATAGTTGGTTATATCAAATATTTTTCCATTTTTATAAATGGGTGTTACTTGGGCTTGCTTCCATTCTCTCAGTGCCTTACCTTCAATAACTGAGGCATTAAATAAAAGGGTTAAGGGTCCTTTTAATTCATTAACTAATTTGTGTAGGAATTTCAGGGTGATATTATCTGGGCCTGCTGAGCTGTTGGTTTTTAATGACCTAATAATTGTCAGTATTTTTTCAGTATTGAATGGTAATTGTTTATCTACGCTATTGATATCTGATGTATTAATGTTGTCCATAGGCTCATATATACTCAAGAAGTATAGTACTTATTAGATTCTGTTGCTATAGCTGATTCATTGGTTAGGATTCCGTTATGTGTATCTAATGGTCTGATACCTTTCTGATTCCCTTTTATTGACCCAACAAAGTTACAGAATTGCTTCTTGTTACCCTTAACTGTTGTGGCCAGTTTAATTTCTAAAGTTATTTTCATGTTTCGGATCATGCTTTTGGTTTTGTTAATACATTGTTTAAATTTGTGTTTATTTTCCTGGGTTGGATTATTTTTTTAGTTTCTGATTGACCCTCTGTTTTCTCCTAATGGTCTTTTTAATACTGTTGTTCCACTAAGGGGTAAGCTTGTGTTTATGTTTATATTTGTGTCTAACTGGCACCCATATATTTATACAATACTTCATTTTATCATTAATTTTATTCCAGATTTATTCTAGTTCTAGATTTTGTAGATCTTCCTCCCAATTCCATGTTAATCGGTAACTTTTCATTTGTAGATAATCTGCCCTAGTATAATCTTTAATTATTGTTTTTCCTTTGGTTTTTGTAATATTGATTTTATATTCAAATGTGATTATTTTATGATCACTATCTCCAATTGGGGGATATTGTTTTGGACCCATTATGCCTTCATCAATACTTGTTAGAATTAAAGCAAGTATATTATTGTCTCTTGTAGCCTCTTTAACTAACTGTTCAAGATTATTTTGTATAACAATATCAATGAAATTGTTTTCAGCCATGCTAGACATGTCCATGTTTTCCAAGTTAAAAGATGTGTAATTAAAGTCACCCATAAGAATTATGTCATCAGTGGTAATCTGATTGTTAATTTGTGTTAAGAAGTGATTATTTTCATCTAGGTTAAAACTAGGAGGTCTATATCCCAAACCAATTGTAAGACTTTTTTTCTGTACTTTTATTTTTACCCAGATAAGTTCATTATCACTGGGTTTGCAGTCCTTAATTTCACAGGCCTTTAGGTTTTCATCAATATATAGGCCTACACCATTTCATCTCTTGTCATGACTGTGTTTATATACACTTTAATATAGCATGGCATGTCTGTGTTCCAATCCTCATTTTTAAACCAAGTTTCTGTCACCCCGCAGATATCAATATTCTTCTTTTTTAGAATACATGCCATTTCATCTATTTTATTTCTTAAGCTGTGAGCATTAAGCAGCATCATTTTTAAATTACTCTTAACTTTATTTTTTAATTGGTGGGCTTCAGGTCTTAATATACTATCAGTATGGGGATGGGTAATAATAAATACATTAGATATATATTTTTCTAGAGAGGGTGTAGTGCATAGCCTCTCCCCCACATTACCTAGTTTAAAGATGGGTTAATATAGTCCAACATGTGCCTTCCCAACAGTCTGCTACCCCTTCTGCTGAGATGTAGTCCATCCCAGCAATAAAATTCTTCTTTGTTTACAAATTCCTCCCAGTGTGTTAAACATTGCATTTCCTGTCTTAGGCATCACCTTCTCAGCCAATCATTTACATGTTTGATGATTTTATGCTGTTTTTGCTTGCTCTAGGTATGGGTAGTATGTCAGATATTACTACTTCACATCCTAATTCCATCAGTTTGTTAGTTAGTGCTACAAAGTCCTCTTTCATTTTTTGAACCAGTTCATTGAAGATATTACAGTATTTGCACCAACATGTAATATGACTAGAGGATGTGTCCCTGTATTGTTAATGATATTTTTGGTCATTGCTGTAATGTCAGCAATTTTAGCTCTGCCATAACTTGAGAGTGTTCTATACTGTTTATTGAGGTTACATATTGCCCTATTCAAGTATTTGATTATAGAATCATCCAAGATTAATATTTCTCTAGGTGCAGTATTTGCTTCATAGTCCATTGCCATGATTACCACATTATTCATTTGCCCAGGGACAGATATTTGAGAAACCTTAGTCTGTGGGTTAGTTCTATTTATTTCCACCAATAGAGTTTTGGTTTGTGATGCAGGCAGCCCATCATCTCCTTGGTTAAGAGTATTTTGTGAAGTTTCCCCTATTACTTGAGTCAATGGAGTGCAAGCAACCCAGTGACTCAAAGCTATAATAGCTGTGGTTGCCTTGCAGTTCCATTTTCCACTAGAGTACAAGTTTTTACAGAGACTTAGAAAATGCTGCTGTTAATACCCCACACACACATACACCCCTCATGACTCAGCTGTTATTCAAGTCTAGTCAGTGAAGCCCTCATGCTGAGCACCAGCGGTCCTCCTCACCACTGCCATCCTGGCAAATAAAGTGTTGTCTGTGGGCACTGTTTACAATAAAGCAATAAGTGTTCAGAGACCAGCCACACCAAAGAAATACTAGTTGATTCTTTTATTTAGCTTCCATAAACCAAGCAGAGATCACTCAGACCATGCCTGACATTTTGCCCAAACATGGGCTTCTTCAGAGTAGAGACTCTGCATTCGAATATTACAATTACATCATAAACACATTATAATAAAATGTAAAATCACATCTATATTCATATCCCCTTCAGTAATCCTTCAGATTAACAGAGTGATAGCATGCTCCACTCCTACCAACTTCATAATGCTCCCAGTTTTTAATGTATAAATTTCTATTCACATTATATTTAGGTGGATATCTATGCAGATGATTAAAGCAGCAATGCAATGAAATTGGGCAAAAAATTCAACCCTACCCTTATTTCACTATAAAAAGATTTTAGCCATCTTCCACTTTTTTGGTGGTACAGTTATTTAATTCCACTGAAAATTTATTATTTTATAAAAGGTTTAATTTATTTTTTTTCCTCAAGAAAAAAGATGGCTGCCACATTTTACATAGAAAAGGTATTGTAGGCCTGGCAAGGTTTAGGTCTGAGAAAATAAATTTTTTTTTTAAAAAAGACTAATAGTGTACAGCCTAGGAAGTACTTAGACAAGTCAATTTGACAGTTATGCTAATACTTTTATTACCTGTAGCTGAAACCAACTTTTTTGGAAATCATTTTTCATTTCACTGAGTCTGTTCCTGCGATCTATATATTCATAGGACTTGCAAACCTACTAGCACATTAGTTCCTATTATATGTATTACTTACTGTGCTTAACACTACAAATTTCATTTATTCTTACTACCCATCATATGGTATTCTATGATAATATATATAACATGTGCGGCATACCTAAGCTGTCAGGTTCAGTTCAAATATGTGGATGTCCATATGTCCAATTTTCATATAATAATTTATGTTCATCTGTAAAACAGATGTTCGAAAATATATCAAAGATCAGCAACAGCTTAAGAAACATATTAGATATGTCTATGCAAATCTTATAATATACTTCTTATTATTTATCTTTCGTGCAACCAGATAAAGTTTCTTACACAATTCTGTTGTCATATAAATCTGTATAAAAGCATATTTTATAAGAGCCCATGGCTCAGACACTTCTACCTCATTATTTTCAGCATGAAGTTTTTTTCATTTCCACTTAATATAATAACTTGCATGTTTTATGAAAACCCATTGCCCATACATTTCTCCCTCAGTATTCTCAGTAACAAACATTATTCATTTCTACATCTTGTAATAGTCTGCATGTGAGAGCTATACCAGAGTTTGTGTCAGAGCTAATATGTAGTTGAAAGGATGCATTTGAATTTTAACCTACTTCCTGTTTTTAAACTTAACATTTCATCCGTGTTGAGTTCTTGGTTATGCTTGTACAGAAAACATAAACTTGTATCGGAACACTAAGCAGTCAAATTATTTATATAAACCCAATTTCCAACATTGAAACTTCTAAGAACATTTAGCATGTTTAAAGGGTTCACTCACTATACCAAGACAGTGTTTGTGTTAGGCAGCATTATTCAGCTTCCTTATGTAGGACTCAGCTGGAGGTAGAAATAGTATTCTGCAATCCACAGTTATAGATATCTGACATCATGATGACATCAGCACATCCTCATGTTCATCCCTATGGAGGAGCCAGCCATTAATGACTATTAATCATCTGTATACAGGTCGACCTAAATATGATCTGAATATGAATTTATATATATAAAACAAACTGGAGTGAGGAGAAGTGTAGCATGCTATTATTTAATTATTTGAGGAATTAATAAAGGGCATATGTGTCTAAATGTAATTTTGTCTTTCATTACAATGTGTTTATGATGTAATTTTATTGTTTGAGTGGAAATCCTCTATCCCGAGGAAGCCCATATTTGGGTTAAACATTGGGCACGGTCTGGGGGATTTCTGCTTGGTTTATGGAAGCTAAATAAAAGCATCAGCTGACACTTCTTTGGTGTGGCTGGTCTCTGAACACTTTTTTCTTGAGGATATCTCATATACAAACCCCAAACATACACTGACTAATTGCAATAACAGGAAGGGGTCCAACCTGGAACTGTGTCTTTTGCACAGTGTACACAATACCCCTCTTGCAGTGTGTGCCCTACTGAAAGGCTGCCTCTGATGTGCAACCATATTTGGTCTCCAGTGTGCTACACAATGCTAGTACTAGTGCTACCACCCCACTCAGCCTGGAACCCTGAATGTCCCAATCATCATTTTCTCTGGTGCTGTGCATGGCCACTGTTCTGCTTACTAATACTGCCAGATGAACCTACACATAAGCCTGACCTGCAGCATTTGGTTACCAGGACACTTCTGAAATCATTTTGATGCACAACCCCCCAACTCAGCCCAAAAATCCAAATGTCCTGTGTTACTAGCCAGGTGCTGTTGCAGGTTCAAGTTCCACTAAAGCCTCAAACTCACTGTGTTATTGATATGAGCAACCCCGTGCCTTGACCCAACCTAGAAAATGAATATAAAGTCAGAAAATCTCAGTGGAGACACCCATTCACTTGTACAAACAGGCATTTTGCATCTTCTGAACAGAGCATGTGCTACTCAGTGACTGAATGCTACTTAGGATAACCTTCTAATCGTGGATGCCTCGTTGCTCCATGTTTCTCTGGGATGCAACCTTTGACTGAAACTTTGAAAAAAGTGTTATGTACATTAAAGGAATTAGTCCTGCTATTCAAGTCAGTTTTGTGAAATATTTTCTAGTGTCCTGCTACAGCCAAATGCTGCTGCTAATAAACCCTCCCCACTGCCCCAACTCAACCTGAAAAGTAATTTGATGTGCCCCCCAATGCAGCCCAAAAACCCAAAGATCCCTATGTTACTGGGACAACCTAGTGTCCATTTTCCTTGGTGAACAAGATTTGAATGCCCAAGTGTTGATATTTGCATCACAGCATCATGCGAATGGAGTATGAGCAACAGAGTGACAGAAAGCCATAAGAGCCCTGGTTGCCTTACAGCTCTGTTTTTCACTAGGGTACAACTTTTTACTGAAACTTGGAAAATGCTAGTGCTAATAACTCCCCCCCCCGCCTCCCAGCTCTGCTGCTGTTCAGATCTACTCAGTAAAGCCTTTATGCTGATCACCTGTGGTCCCTTCCACCATTACCATAGACAGACAGGTGAATGGATGGACAGACAGACAGACAAATGGACAGACAGATAGATAATAGAGGCAGCTAGACAGAAGGAGAGATGGAGAGTAAGCAGGGGATTGCCACCTCACTGCTGTAACTGAAGCCAGCAGAATGACTCCAGCTGTGGCTTCACATATCAACAAAGTTTTGCTATTGTCATACTGAAAGCACAAGTGAACAGGTCCTCTTGCTAAGCTGGACACCCGGGATTTTCAGGTGCCATGAAACATTATTTCAAGAGCGATTCTCAAAAAATAAACACCAGGATTTAGCTAAAGGGTTCTGATTAGCTAGGTTCATTTGTCTGTTTTTTTGAAAATATATCATATTTATGTATTTTCAATCTCTGTGAGTAAAAATAAATGGTGACCCTCAAAATCAGTATTGTTCCACATGATAAATAGATCATGATCTTTTTTTTTTTACTGTTCACATTTCTCAGTTATCAAAAAATACTTATAACTCTGGAACTGTATAATGTTTTTTTCACAAACGCTTCAAAAAAGGCACACTCCTATCTTAGGCCCCTTCAACCCTGAAAATTTCATGAAAAAAAAATCCACACTGTCTAGTGGTAATTGAGAGCAAAAAAATACACAATGTTAAGTATAGGGAACCCTAATGCATTTTTTCCTATTTTTTAGCACTCCATATTTCGAAAACCAAACAAGATGCCACCACAAAACATTTCATTTCTTTACACTCTGACAGCCTAACTGCACATGCCAAATCTTGGGCTGTTTTGTCAAACCTACCAGTGGGGTTTAACATTAAACAGTTTACTGAACCCTACCTATACTAGTACTGTAATGAGTAGTGAGTAATGATCTTGGCATCACTAGGTTAACATGCATTCCCTAGTGTGATTCATACTTTATATATTGCTTTAGGTGGGTAATGATCTTGGCATCACCAGGTTAACATGCAGTCCCTAGTGTATTCCGTAGTTTATATACTGCTTTAGGTGGGTAATGATCTTGACATTACTAGGCTAACATCATTCCCTAGTGTGAACCATACTTTATATATTGCTTTAGGTGGGTAATGATCTTTGCATCACCAGGTTAACATGCAGTCCCTAGTGTATTCCATAGTTTATGTATTGCTGTAGATGGGTAATGATCTCAGTATTACCACGTTAACAGGCATTTCCAAATGTGATCCATACTTTATATCACTGCTATAGTTGGAGAATGATCTTGGCATCACTAGGTTAACACATACACCACTGCTCCCTCTACTCTGCCCTCTCCCTTCCCTCTCTTTACTTGTGTCACCACTACCATGCCACCACCCTTATTTCCAAATGTTACTTTGTCTCTCCCTCCTGCCTCTCCTCTCCCCATCATCCCCCTCCTGTTGTCAGCTGTGCTTCAGAGATCCCTGTACCTTCTCTCTCCTCCATCGTCACTCCAGTTTGAGGCAGGCAACCTTCTCTTACCATCTCCCCACCCTCTGGAACTCTCTTCCAAGCTCCCTTCATCTATCTCCTTCTCTGCACTCTCTAAAATGTTTCCTTTCCCAATCCCTCCCTATCTCTTACTCCTGTCCTTCCACCTCCCAGCAACTGGGTTGAGGCTGTCCCTCTCCACACATTCTTAGCTTGCCTCCTTTCTGTGCTCCGCCACCCCCGACTCCCAATGCCTACAACAATCTCACCTCCTCCCTCCTTGATCTCCCCTCCCTTCCTGCCTCCCATAGTCCCTTAGTTTTTTCTTTACAGTGGACTACCTATGCTAATTTTGTGCTACAAATGGCTTGCATTATTCATCATCATTGTTTATTTATTACATTTTCAATTTTATATTATGTCTATGACATATTTAAATAGTAATCTGTCTGTTTACTTGTTTCTACCCCTTTTTCTTGTTCCCCGGATCACACCTGGAAACGAACTTTGGCTCAGTGTACCTCTCCTGGTTACCAACATTTTAAATAAATAAACAGGCATTCCCTAGTGTGATCCATAATTTGTAGAACAGCTGTAGATGGATAATGATCTTGGCATCAATAGGTTAACATGCATTCCCTAGTGTGAGCCATACTTTATATACCGTTGTAGATGGGGAGTGATCTTGGCATTACTAAGTTAACCTGCTCTCCTTATTGTTATCCATACCTCCAGATTGAAAGTGGCTATTAACACAGCACAAATAATAGTGAGGCATTTAAAATAGGGAATGGTCAATAGGGTGCCACATTCATATAGGCAGTGTTCCCCGGTCTGGGTTTAGTTAATGTTTCTGTCATAACAGGGATTTCGACAGGTTATATCTTGATTACCTTAGCCCCTTGACCTATGAAATTTACTGTGCACTTTTCAAGTCCTAGGGAATAATTATCATGTTTTGTGTCAATTGGTTCAATGGTTTTTGGTGACCGGGTAGGCAAGCTGATCCAAAGGACCATTTTCAATTTCAGCCCAGGCCATACAGTGGCGGATAATACAAGGTTGAAATAATAGACACAGGTTACATTACAGAGAGATAGAGATCAATATACACTGAGTAGCATGAAAAATTACTCATCAAAACCAACACACAAGTTTCATAACAAATATAAGAGTACATGTCTGGGTTTCGGTTACAGTACATGGTAGATCACTCATGGAGTGGTCAAATCATAGATCCACACATCACTTGATCAGTCCGGATATGCGACAGTGCAAGGTGGAAATGCCTTATGGGGATCCATGTGAATCCAGGAAGGGGCAAGCAGCCCTAAGAGGTACAAAATAGTGGTCAGCATCCAGGCAGTAAGTCAAGAGATACAGTATGGTTTCTACAGAGGCTGTTTGGTGAGAGGGTTGCCTAGGGAGCATGAACAGATGGCCTGGGACTTTAGCCACTCTTTCAATTGCAATTTGAAGGACTGATGAGAGGGTGCAGTTCTGATGACAGGTGGAAGTTTATTCTAGAGAGAGGGAGCAGAAATACTTACTACCCATGACAGTAGATACACGGGGGACTACCGGGGGGAAATGGAGGAGTCTCTAAGAGAATGAGTAACCACATGGGCAGTGAGAAGTGGTGATAAAGGCAACTTCAGAGAGTTTCTGAGAGAGGTGTCAACTAGCTTGCCCAAGGCATATTCATAGCGGCCATGAAGGGATAGCCAGCCTAGTGACTGATAAAGAGAGCAGTGATGAGCGGAGTAAGGAACCTGGAGGACAAAGCGACAAATGGAGTTATATGTGGTACTTTGCTGAGAAAGAAGTGAGGCAGAGGTGGTGGAGAAAACTGGAGAACAATAGTCAAGAAAAAGCAGGAGATTTCCCAGGGAGATAGCAAGGCGAGCTTCAGGGGTCAGAAGGTGTTTGACCCGGTAGGCTGCCCCCAACTTCTGATGGACCCTTTTTCCAGTATTATCAATGTGGGCATTAAAAGTAAGGGAAGGATCAAGAGTCACTCCTAGGTATTTGAAGGAGGATACTACAGCAAGAGGAGATCCAGCAGGGGTTTCTGTCAGGAGTGTGTCATTTGTATTGGTAACCTTTGCAAGGAATGGCTTTGAGCCAAAGAGCATGGCCTTTGTTTTTTCTTCTCATTTACCAGGAGTTTTTTGGAAAGGAACCAGTTTTGTGCTGCTCCATAATTATTGGTGAGGGTGGAGGATATGGTTTAGAGGGATCTGGCACTATGGTAGATGACAAGGTCATCAGCATAGAAGAGGGCATTGCAGTTTATGCTCTCTGCAGGAAGATTATTTATGAAAAGAGAGAGAACAAGAGAGGCCCCAGCATGGAGCCCTGGGGTACACTAGTATGGACTGGCAGAGTGGCAGAAGTAATCTTGCCTATCATGACAGACTGGGTTCTATTTGCTAGGTAGCTGCTGAACCAAGCAGCCTCATCCATGGAGCAGCCTAGGTTAAGTAGGGTGGCATGTAGTAGGTGGTGGTCCACAATGTCGAAAGCTTTTGAAAGGTCCACAAACACTGCACCTGTGGCCAAGCTGATATCCATGTTTCTAAGGACATGGTTGGAAAAAAGGGCCAGGCTGATGAGGTGCTGTGGTGTTTGCAGAAACCATGTTGGAGTGAGATCAGAAGGTCGTAGTTTTCCAGATATTCAGAAAGTTTGTGGTGTATGATTTTTTTCTAATAGTTTGCTTAGGTGCGGGAGGAGGGAGATGGGCCGGTAGTTTTCCGGTGCAGTCGGGTCACCAGCTTTGAAAATAGGTACCACATGCGCATGTTTCCATGAGTCAGGCATTATGGAGGATGAGAGAATGAAATTGAAAATGTGGGTAAGTGGCCTGACGAGGGCTGGGGAGATGACTTTCAAAAAGGAGGGATACAGGCCATCACTGCCTGGACTGCCCTTAGCAGGTAGCCCTCTTACGAGTTTGCCAGTGACCCTCTGATCAATGGCCCTTAGGCAGAAAACAGGGCAAGGTGGATAAGGATGTCTTTGGTGGTTATTTTGGACAGAGGTGGACTGAGGAGGGATTTTGGTGGTGTAGGATGTGAGGTCAGTGAACATTTTGTTGAAGGTATCGGCAATGATACCTAGATCATTTGTGGGACCAGCAGGGGAAGGGAGTTCAGTTATTGGTTTATTCGGCTTCGGGTTCAGGAGGGTGTTTATGGAGGCCCAGAATTTACCGGGGTTACTAAGAGACTCATTTTGCAGATTGGTAAAGTATTTACGTTTTAGTGTTTTTACCACCTGCTTACAGGAGTTATGAAGTGACCGGTAAGCGTTCCATAATGGAGGGGAAGGGGATGCCTTGAAGGCTCTCCATGCTTTGTCCCTTGCTTTCATTTGGGCCAGCAGTTCATGTGATAGCCAGCGGGTGTTACCTCCTTTAATTCTCCTGGTGGTGACTGGGAAATATCTGTCCTGTAGTGTGCGAAGAGCCTCTGAGAAGGCTGCCACTGCCACTGAGACATCTTTAAGTTGGAAGAGTGAGGACCAATTTATATCCCAGGCATCCCTTAGCACTAGGTTCAAGTTGGAGGTTTTAAATTTCCTTAAAAGATATTAATTTGTGTGGTGGCCATATCAATTTGGTGGGTAATGCAATATACGTGGGGGTGTGGTCACTGATTGCATCTGCCATAGTGCCTGCTTGGAGGACTTGGTTTGGACAGTTGGTAGCAATCCAATCTATGGTGGAATGGTTGGGTGAGTGAGGGTTGTATCTGGTTGGAGAGGAGATGGCTTGCTCAAGGTGATGCGACTTTAGGAAGTGTGCATATTCAGTGGCAGGGGATTCAGTCCAGTGGAGGTTAAAATCCCCAACTAAAATGGTGTCCCTGGTGGAAGGGGTAGAGGCTAGGCTGTTTAGGAAACTAGATAGTCCCAGTATTCCTCCTGAGGGGAGATTATAGTAGCAGCCTATACACCATTTTTTAGATGCCCCCAGGACAGTTTCAGCAATGAGCCACTCACTAACCTCAGAGGGGGCAGAGTCGACAATAATGGTGGCATTAATATGGTCCTGCAAATGTAGTGCAACACCATCACCCCTCTTTCTGCCTGGTCTATCAGGTCACAGAAGGGAGTAGCCCGAGAGTTGGCAGGAGGCATCACTGTGCTATGGCTTGAGCCATGTTTCAGATAGTCCCAGGATATTTGGTTTGTATAGGCACACCCATGCTTCGAGCTCAGGAAAATTTACTGTAAGGCTACACACATTCAGGTGTGCAACCCTTAAGCTACAGCACCCTGTCCAGACCACATTGGCATGGTCAATATAGATGTTTGAGAGACCAGGGTTGGTTTCCACATCCCCTGCTAGCAGGCTAAGTAAGAGGAGGAGGCAGGTAGAGGGGTGTCAGAAAGAGGACGGTATAGTGTGGGAGTGCAGAAGGAGAACAAGGAGACGCTGATCATGCTTAGTCAGGACAGCCAAGGTTGCAGGACCCATGGGAGAGAGCTGGTATGCTTTGGGTTTGGGTGGGGGAGGGTCATTGAATTATGGTGCTTCACTAAAGAATTGTAAATCAGCCTGGTCTGAAGCAAGGATGATGTCACAGAAATCAGTGACAAGTAACAGGCCTGTTAGGGAGCATAAACAATAGAGGACAGGGGAGAACATCTTTGTGTGCACTGACAGGTTGCAAAAAATATCTATTTCCCAGGAGACCAAAGAGATATCAGCTGCAGGGAAGATCCCTAATATTAGCTGGGTTAAACAAAGACCAAGTCAGATTATTGGTAAGCAGCAGTATCATTTGAAAACCTACAGCAGCATCTGCTTCTTTAAAGGAGCATCTGCAAAATGCAGAAGGGGAGGGATAAGTCCTGGGGTGGAGCCAAATGTAATTAATTAAGGCAAAGTGGGGAGGGCGGGTGGGCTGAAAAACTTGATGGAGAGAAGTTGGATTGCAATGTTAATGTTTCAAAACAAATCCTGCTTTGGCACCAAGAGGCCAAGATTCAGAGTGGTGAACTCTGATTGGCTGAGGGGCCTTGAAGGGTGCCAACCGACCAATGCAGAGTGTTGGCACTGAAAATTCAGAAAGTCCAAAGACACCAAATACCAATGTACCTGAGGGGTATATGGCTTTTGGCTGTTTCTGTAGATTTCTGGACCCTGCAACAATCTGGAGTTTGGAGGATCCTGGGTGGCAGTTTCAACAGGGGAAAAAAGCCTCAGTGTCTGCTAATTTGTAGTAGCAGAATTGTGGGTTACTTTCCAGGACAGGCTTGTAGCTTTTCATCTGGTGGAAAGGTCCGAGCCCCAGGTGGGCATAGCACACTTGAGAGGGAGAGGAAAGGAGATGGATTAAGTAGAGGTAGGCAGGGGAGGTGTGGTTAACTCAGACTAAGAAACAGTGTGCTCACAATTATTTGGAAGGAGGATGCTAAATTCTAAAGTGGGTAATAGAAACAGGGAGGAGATGTAAGTGGGTTAGAGAGCAGACAGGTGGCAAAGCGAGAGGCAAGGATTGGGCTGTAAATTTAGAATGCTAGGCAGTACACTGAAAAGTCTGGTCAATTAGAACTACAGCTTTTTACAAAAATTAATTCTAAAAAGGATTCAGCTGTTCGCTTAGAATGATAGACAGTACAGAACAGGTCTAATAAACTTAAAACTCTACAGTTTTACACTCAGAATTAATAATAAAAAGGATTAGGCTGTAGTTTTAGGATATTAAGGAGTGCATTAAAAGGTCAACTTAAAATTCTTCAGCCTTTCACAGAGAATTAATTCTAAAGAGGGATGTAATCACAGTGCATTCAGAGCGGGTAAATCACTTTAAACAATGGCAGTGTAACACTGAATGGGCTAAACTGGATTGATAGATAAGGAGAGAAACAGTGTGTGTGTGTGGGGGGGGTGGCCTTTCATGCCCTTCTAGCTTTACAAAAAAGAAGAATTTCTTTACAAAAAAAAAAAGAATTTCTTGCTTTACAAAAAAGGATAGTCTCAGAGTCAGCAGCACTGATAAACATCTCTAATAAAGCAAGGTAAAATGGAGACCAGCAGGAAGAAGTCAGTGAGGCTGAGATCCTCCAATCAGAGTGTTGGCTCTGAAAATTCAGAATGTCCAAAGGCACCAAATACCAACGTACCTGAGGGGGTATACAGCTTTTGGCTGTTTCTGTAGATTTCTGGGCCCTTCAACAAATCGGAGTTAGGAGGATCCCGGGCGGAAGTTTCAACAGTGGAAAAAAGCCTCAGGGTCTGCTGATTTGCAGTAGCAGAATCATGGGTTGCTTCCCAGGACAGGCTTGTAGCTTTTCCTCTGGCGGCAAGATCTGAGTCCCACGTGGGAATGTTGAGGGCCATCCTCCCCCCACCTGAATACACATATTCAGGGATGGATCTGGCAGTCCAGACAGTGGCATGGGATGGGTCGGGCAGGACTTAATGTAGCCTACACTGACCTTTTACATTTTCTCCCATGAGTTTCCCTTCAAATTGCCTCTGGGAGACCCTGATGAAGTCTCCTTTGTCAGAGGTGATATGTAGGGATATTTAGACCCGTGTTCCTACTAATAAACTATAAATATTGCTCTCTGTATTGAGTGATCCATTTCCATTTCTGTTTTTTTTACAACACTGTAAAATGCAGGGTGGAAATGAGTTTTGTTTGTGCAGCTTGTAGTTCCTAACAGCAATCTTTTCAGAGCTATTAATTCCACATGTCATTCTGTTCACTGCTTTGTTGCTTTGGGAATGACAGAGGAGTTACATAGTTGCCCAAGCTTTTTCCTGTGTGTGGCCACCATGTCAATATCCACTAAACCCAGTCATTTCCTAGTAGGAACAACAATCTGCACATGGAAACCCACTCTCATTGTGCATTTTCAAACTCGGCAGTGTGTGCTAAACTGCATAGCTTGTATCTCACCATACAGCCTGATCCACTGATAAGACATACAGCACAGTACCTGCTGACTGGTGCTTAGCTCCCCTGTGCTATGGAAACCATCCTTCAATGATCCTTTTCAATGTCTGTAAAAATAAAGTCATCCATTGATGCCTGATAGTTCCCTAGCAACTCTCCCCTTCAACGTGTACCACCCCACCCCCACCCCTCACTTACCTCTCCTAAGGTCCAACAATGAAATCTTCTTATGACTGGCAAAGCTAATCTCGCTATGGTACCCAACCATGAGCTGACTGAAAACAAGATAAGTCCAGTTTATGGCTTTCAAATACCTTTCTGACTTTTACTCAGCTTTTTTTTATGGTTGCTTGCTCTCTTTCCAAAGTAGTAGCATGTTAGGTGTGTCCTGCAAGCATCCAATACAGCCCTGACTGAAGGAGATGTAGCCTGTGCACACCCAATCCTGGCAAGGCTGCTGCAGAGGCTGCTGATGTTCTTTGATGGGCAGCAACATCTCACATATGAAAAGATGTAGCCACACCAGTCACCATACAGCTGCATCCTGTCATATCATCACCAATCAGGCAACTAGGCAGCATTCCCATTCCACCAAACCCAGTTTTCACCAGCAGTATCCCCCAATTGACTCCAGCCAGCTTCACAAAGACAAAAAAACACCACTTCCCAAACATCCCACCCCCTACTGACTGCATTGCTGTGCTCATCCAGTTCCAGTAAAAAACAAATTTGCCTGCTGTGAAATATCCCACCCCCTCCAGAATGAACTCCCATGCATTGAATATAGACCCACCCATTACCAGTTACTGCCCCCTCCTGATTCTCTCCTCATGCTGCCAAGAAATCTCACTGTCACCATTCACTCTGCCCTCCTCCCATACATTACTCCTTATAACAAAAAAAGAAATCCAACTGCTTGCGAAATCCCTCCCTCTCTCAATTGCATCTCATGCCCAGATTTTAAATAAAAAACATGCCCACCTGCTGGCAAACTCCTATCCCTTCCCAATCATATCAAATACCCAACTTTGTTTGAAAAACAGACTCACCTACTTGCAAACTCTGACCCCCTCCTGGTTGCATCCAATACCTGACTCCCTTTAAACCATAAACCTGCTTCATGGCAAACTTCCTCCCCTTCCCAATCGCATCCTGTTCCTGGTTTCCTTCAAAACACAAACCTACTCTTTGGCAAAATCCCACCCTCTCCTGACTGCATTCCTGTACCCAGCTTCTATTAATGTTGATACTTCCAATAGCTCTGTAGGAAGTCTGAACCATCTGTTGCTTAACCTAATGGAAAATGGCTGCTTTGAATGGAATGAGTTAAAAAAAACAGAAATCTGCTGATAAAATTCCAGTCTCTCCTGACTGCATCCTGTGCCTGGCTTCTATTTAAAAAAAAAAAAAAACACCCACTGGTACAATCACACCCCCTCCCAATCCCCCCTCCCGTTGCCTGGCTTCTTTAAAGACACAAGCCCACCATCTGGCAAACTCCCCTTCCCCCATCACATCCTGTGCCTAGCTTCCTTTAAAACGCAAACCTGCCCACTGGCAAAATCTCACCACCTCCCAATCAAATTACATGCTTGTTTTCCTTTAAGACACAAACCCTTCCGCTGGCAGAATCACACCTCCTCCCGCATAATCCCACCCCCTCCTAATCACATCCCATTTCCAGCTTCTATGAAAATACACTCATTGCTGGGATCCCACTCCTTATAATCACATCCCATGCCCAGCTTCTGGTAAAAACAGCCTGCCCCCCTGGAAAAATTCCAACCACTCCCGAAAGCATCCTGTGCCAGGCTTCTATTGAGAAAAAAGGCAATCCACTGGTAAAATCCTTGCCCCTCTTAATTGCATCCCATGCCCAGCTTCTATAAGCAAAAACCAAAAAACACTTGTTGGCAAAATCCCATCCCTCCTGATCACATTCTGTGCCCAGCTTCCGTTAAAAAAATGCCCTCTGGCATCCCCCCCCCGGATCACATCTTGAGCCCGGCTTCTTTTATTAAAAAACTCATTGCCCAAATCATACCCCCTTATGATTGCATCCTGTGTGCAGCTTCTTTTAAGGCACAACCATTCCCTGTAACACAATCCCGCCCCCTTTTAATTACATCCTGTTCTCAGCTTCTATTAAAAACACACCCACTGGCAAAAGTCCCACCCCTCCTGACTAACATGAAAGCATATTTATTTGAGGGCAGAAACATTTCTTGGAGGAGGGTAAGGTGGAAGACACTATTTATACCTTCAGTCAGTTCCACGGACAGAAAACATGACATCACTCCTTTTGTACATGCAAAACGTCTACAGGCTCCCCCGACTAAAGCCGTAAGAAAGCCTACTGTGAAAGTCCCACCCCTTCCTCATCACATTCCATGGCCAGTTTCTATTAAAAAATAAAACAACCCACTGGCAAAATCCCAACCCTCCTGAATGCATCCAGTTCCAAACATCTATTAAACAAATCTGCCCTAGCAATAGCAAAATGAGGTGGGAGACTGAAACAGGTCTCACAATTACAGAGTAGGAATGGGTGAAAGTGCAGCTTGGGCTGCACAGAACAACTGCATCTTTGTCATGGCAGGAATTCCACCGGCAGACAGTCATATAGTATTTTTGCACTCCAGCCATTTCTAAACACTATGGAATGCATACCGCTGACTTATGTTGGAGAGCATGCAGGGAACTGGGTACCCATGTTCATAGTTTTCAGAGTTGTCTCCTCAATAAGTAATATTGGGATAAGGTGGCCAGTAATACAGGAGATTTACTAGAGCTCTCATCTCCATCACAGTACCAAAATTGGATTCTAGGCATTCCCGCACCAGAGTATTATGGACAAAACAAAAAAATATTTGTACTGTATATTGGTAGCAGCGGGGACCAGAGTAATTAAACAATTATGGTTGACCACAACTCTCCACTCTGAGGAACGTTGCATGAAGAACTGTCTCAGAATACCAGAAATGGAAAAGGTAACAGCACAACTAGGGTTACAAAAGGACAAACTCAAGGCTGATGGCTCCCTTTCTTTCATTGCCAAAAACAGAAGGAAGGTCAGAATGTTCTTGATATACTGGCTCAAGTTAGATTTGTAGCTTCCTGATGGGCTCAGTTAAGTGTCCTTGTAACTAATCTAAAATACATATGCTTATCATGGCTTTCCTCCACAATGCATTTATGCACTTACGATTGTCGTCAGAAATGCTTTGAACTCTGCATTGTTTTATGAAATTCTGGTTTTGTCTAATCCACCATTTTATGTTTTTATTGCTACATCACCTGTAATTGCCCTTTCTTTGCCTGTAACTCTCCTGGGTCATGCCTGAAAATAAGCAATGAGGGAGTCACATGATAACCTTGCTTTGGTAGCAGCTCTCCTACAACTCTCCCTCCTCCACCGCATTATTTCAACTTAAATGTGCAAGAAATCTACTATTTTCCCTCAACATAATGGGAACAATCAGTTCACTGACCTGTTTGGAGTGCCCTTATGGACTTTCATATTGCAAACTTTGAAGATGCCCTAGACAGAAATGCGGCAAGCTGCACCGCGACACAATCCACTTCAGACACCGGAGAAGAATACTAAAAGGTTGAAGGCCCAGCGTTCAGGCTCTGGTCATGCTACAACTTCCACCATGGCCCCAGTTCTGCTGAAGGAGGAGCGCTTCCTCGTGGAGATGGAAGCATTCCATGAAACACTTTGGGAAATCACTGCCCAGCTGACATCAATTTGAGGGGATCTTGGAGACTTGGATAGACAGGTCAGAGATGTGGAAGCTTGTACATTATCCCTGAAGAAATGGTAGACTCATACAGACTTCGATGCGATGCAGCTGTGACACAGGATCCATTAGCTGGAAAATAAACTTGAAGACCTGGAAAGGAGAAGTCATCACAATAATTTAATACTTTTCGGGCTGCTGGAGGGGGAGGATGGATCCATGCCAATTCAGCTTATTCTCTTTTGAAATTTAAGTTTATTGAGTTTATATATAAGTGAAAAAAAAGAGAAAAACAAGGTACAAATACAGACGCTGGGGGATTGTCTGAACATAGAGTACACAAGACCAGAATAAAGCACATATAGATGTAAACAATCGCAATGATAAAAACAGGAACAGTAACAAAGGAAAAACAAAATGCGAAAATGAAATACAAAATATAACCCCAAAAAGAAAAAACAAAACAAGACACCCCCCACCTCCCAAACCCCCCCCATCGCCCCGGAGAGTTTCATAGGTGAAAGAGATGTCGAGTCAATAAGGAGGAGAACTGTAATAGGGGACCTGATAACGCTAGATGTATTAGTGCAACATCAGTAACTTTAGGATATTACCAGTGTCAGGGTTACCCTAGATAGAGCGTATTTAATTTACCCCATTTCCGATTAAAAGACTCCAGATTATGTCTAGAACTAGCTATAAGTTTCTCAGTACTGAGACAGAGGGACATCTCCTTAAGCCATTCCTGCTAGATAATAATATCCTGATCCAACCAATGCCTAAGGACCAACTTTTTAGTAACTATTGAGATGAGAGCCATGTGATATCTGCGTTCTTTCACCGAAATACTCGAGTAGACGCCCAAGATACAAATTTCTAAGGTAAATAGATCTTTAAGCCCTAAAAGTGGGTCTAAACTGTCTCTAACAGTGCTCCATAAAGGTGCCACTTTATCGCATTCCCAAGGATATGGAGCAAATTCCTTCAGCGGCTCCACATCTAAAAAGCAAATACTCGACTTAAACATCAGGTGGACCAGCTTAACTGGAGTATAGTAAAGATTATTTAAAATGTAGTATTGGGTCAATCTATGATTATCTTGGGATAAGTAACGATACATATCTTTCCAAACTGAGTCCCATGCAAGAGGGGAAATCAAATTAGAAAGTGACCAGTTTTGAACCTCCAGGGAGACAGGAAAAGGTCATCTAACAGTTTGTTGCATATGTTGGATATACCCCACGCATGCCGGCCGCTACCAATTTTCTCAAGGAATGGCCTTATTTTAGAGGGGAAGTGAGCCGGCCCAAGGATTTTGAGGATGAGGTGTCTCAATTGGTAGACTTTAAAAATATACCTCTGGGGAATGTTGAGGGACACTAAGATTTCATCTGACTTAAGAAGTGTGCCTTGCTCATACAGAGATTCCACAGGTAAGTTGTGCAACTGCGGGAGCCAATCAGAGGTTAACCATCTACCTCCAATTTTGATATTAGGATTTAAGATGAGAGGTTGAGCCGAATCCTTGGACGGGGACAAATTGAAAAAATTCCAACACTGAGAAAGAACTCTAATAGAAAGGCCAATAGGAGAGTCTTGAATGGCTGGGGGTAACGTGGAGAACGGGTGCAAAAAAGCGGGAGGGCTCAAATTGACTTGGTCCAATAAGTTTAATTCAAGCTGTAGCCATACGGGTAGGGTAGACTGAGTAGTGGACCACTTGCCTATTCTAGCCAGATGACTAGCCCAATAATATAGCAAGAGGTTGGGTAGACGGAGGCCACCCTTGTGTCTAGGTGCAGTGAGTTTAAAAAAGGCTCTACGAGGTTGCTTCCCCTTCCAAACAAAGTTGGATAGCATTGAGTTTACCTGGGTGAAGAACTGCCTGGGTAACCATATATTAAGGTGGCTCAGGGGGTAAAATAACCGGGGGAGGATGTTCATTTTGATAACATTGATTCGCCCCCAAGTGGTTAGTGGCAACTTTTGCCATCGGTCCAAGTCTCTCTGGATTCTCGTTACAGCATTATCTAAACTGAGCTCCTTGACCATTCCCATCTCCCTGGCCACATGTATACCCAAATATTTAAATGAGACCGGAGACCATTTCATTCCGAAACGTGTAAAATCCGATTTAAAGGTGAGAGAATTTACCGGAAAAATAACCGATTTGGAGACATCCAACCTGTAATTAGAAACCTGGCCAAAACGGTCAATAATTTGTAATACCTGTGCTAAAGATGTTTTGGGTTTGGTAAGGTATAACAGGATGTCATCAGCAAAGACCAATACAGTCAGGGGAAATTGGACTATGGTACAACCCATGATTTGTGACGAACTTTTAATACTAACAAGCAGCGGTTCCAAATACAGGTTGAAGAGGTAGGGGGAAAGAGGACACCCTTGAGGAGCCAGCGCATAAGGAAAACTGGAAGAAAAGGCCCCGTTGCAGTAGACTTTAGCCGAGGGGGACTTGTATATTGTCTTAATCATATGGATAAAGGAATCAGGGAAGCCTATTCTCTTCAAAGTGGCCCACAAAAAGTCCCAATTCACTCGATCAAAAGCTTTTTCTGCATCAAGAGTGACTAGGACCATGGGATCTAACAAGGTGTGGGCTGCTTGAAAGACATAGGCTAAGGTTCTCAAGTGATCAGCGGATGATCTACCCTGTACGAAACCAGCCTGTTCTGGGCTCAACAGGTGCTGCCAAACTTTTTAATTCTGAACGATAAGATTTTAGAAAGGATTTTGATATCATAATTTAAGAGCGACATTGGATGGTAGCTGGCAGAATCAACTAAGGGTTTATCAGTTTTGGGGATTAAAATTATTGTCGCTTCTAAGAGAGAGGGATCTATCACGTCCACAGAAAACAGATATGCATATAGCTTAAGCAATAGAGGGGATAGCTCTTTACAAAAAACCTTGTAGAAGACTGGGGGGTAACCGTCCGGCCCGGGAGCTTTCCCTAGTGGCAAATCATTGATTGCCTCTTCTACCTCACCTAGAGTGATGGGGGCAGACAATATGTCGCAATGATAAGTCCGGAGGGAAGGGAGCTTGATACCATTTAAGAAATGCTCTATCATCTGAGCTTGCGACGGTGAGGAGCTCCTACTGTAAATGTCCTTATTGAAGGATTCAAAGATTTGGGCAATCTCCCTAGGTAACGTTTTGGTGGTGCCATCCTGAGATTTGAGGGCCGGAATTATACGGAAACTCTCTATTTCTTTCAATCTCAGAGCTAGCATCCGACCCGACTTTTCACCCTGATCAATATATCTAGTCCTGGTCTTGAACAATGCATATTCAGCTCTATCACAAGTCAAATCGTTGTATTCATTTCTGAGTTTAATAAGAGCCGTTAAATTAGCTGGGGAGTTGAATGAGAGAAGTTTGTCTTCAGCTGCCCTCAGCAGGCTAGATAGCAAATTGATTTTGGACTCCCTTACCCTTTTCCTAGTGGCCGCAATCTTAATGAGTTCCCCTCTGATAAAACATTTGAAGGAACACCACAGTAAATCCTCTCGGTGTACAGATCCCTGGTTCAGGTCAAAGTACGAAAGGATCATATCCCTGATTTGGGAAACTGTGTGCTCTTCCTTCAGGATTTGCACATTAAGTTTCCATGACGTGTCTCTTTGTCCCTGAATACCCGGGGAAATCTTGACCCACACCAGGAAGTGGTCCGAAATGACTATAGGCTCGATACCTACTTGATGGGTACAACTCATTAAAGAAGAACTGATTAAAATATAGTCAATTCTTGACCAAGACTGGTGCATCTGGGAGTAAAAGGAATAGAGTTGATTGTCAGGGTTAAAGAGATGCCAGGGGTCACACAGACCCAGCAGATTAGTGAAATCAGAGAGGGCCTGTTGTGCAGGGGACATCGGCTTAATTGGTCTATAAGTTTTGTCTAACTCACTGGATGGAGCCACATTCCAGTCGCCCCCTAGGATGAGAAGGGAAGGCAGAATTCTGCTCAGGATATCTGCCAGAGACATTAAAAAGGACGGGTCACCTCCAACTGGAGCGTATATCACCCCTAGAACCACACTACTGTTATCAAGCTGGCCCTTGACCAATATGTATCTACCCTCGTGGTCAGTAACACTGTCCTCTACTACGAATCTGACGTGATGTTTGATTAATATTGCTACCCCCTTGCTAGCTTGCGAGCCAGAGGTGGTGAAAATTTGGGTAAGCCCTAGCCTTCGTAATTTCTTGTTCTCTGAGGCAGCCAAGGGTTTCCTGCAAGAAAACTATATCTTAAGAAGGGAACAATTCAGAAAGACCTGTTGTCTCTTGAGAGAGTCATTAATGCCTCTGACATTCCAACTTGCAATTTTAAGCATTCTCGAGGCCATGGTAGCTAACACAGGAGTAAACCAGACACAGGAACATCAAACCCATCATTACAGATTATAATAAAGGGAATACTCCAAGTTTGCCCGACAATAATAATAATAGCCATAGGAATTGAAACTCTCCGAGGCACCCTCCCTTCCCTAACCCCCTAACAGAATAACCCGCAAAAAGTGACCAAGTCACCAACAAACTTAAATGAAGCTGAGCACTAAGAGTCCCCAAACCTGGGAGACGAAACCAAGGGATGACTGGATTAAAATTAAGACAAACCCCAACCCCACCCCGAGTAACAAAACCATGAAAAACCCTGAAATCACCCAGAAACTATTTACAACCCATCCCTTCAACACCAGGGAAGCATGAAAACACCAAATAAGTAAACAGTGAAGGAATCGGTCCCCAGGACTAGCAGACCCTCGACGAACTGTCAGAAATTCCAGAATGGTAACCCCATTAACAAAAGGCAACATGGGGCAGAATAGCAAAAAGAAACAGGGTACTGCTGTCCCACCCCCCCAGTTCAGGATGTGAGGCTGCATCACAAGGCTCTCCATTCCCAGCCACCCCCAAGCCTAAGGTAAATGCCAGACCAAATCCTTACAACTTACCCTACAGTCAGTGCACTGAACACCCAAATATGGGAACATAAAGGCTCACAGCTCCAGAAAGCTAAGCAGAACCATCGTGAGCATGAAAAAACTCACCAAGGTGAGAAAGGGGTACCCCACCTGATCGCTGATTCATTCGCTCGATTCCGAGTGTGACAGCACCAGGAATAAAGTTTAAAACAAAGGAGAAGAGCTCCAAACCCACGAGCTAGCCATCACCTAACCCGGAAAGGGAAGGGGAAGGGAAACTGGTAGGGACCCAGCCAGTCATTCGGCGAAAACAATCCACCTGAAAACCACAAACGGAACTAAGGGTCCTAACCCCTTCCCCTCAGGCCATGAGGCACAGGCCCCAGATGGAGAAAGCCCAGGCCTCAACCCCGACCAGACAAACAAAACCGTCCCAACCCCCGCGGAAGGCCGGTCAGCCCCCAACCCAACTCGCCAGAAAAGAACACAAATGCAGGCATAACATCAAGCCAGAATCACTCAGCCAAGGTAAGCAAGATTAACACTGATATTTATACAGAGCAGTCAGTCAGATTTAAAAAGGTCCGGAAGTCTCTGGGAGAGTTCACTTTTGGCTTGGTCTGTATTCTCGAAGGTAAGCCAGACGTTATCGAGTTGAACTTGCAGCCTAGCCGGATAATTCATGCGGAACTTGAGCCCTGCAGCAATCAGCTTAGTCACAATCGGATGAAATTCTCGTCTCCTCAGTCGGGTTTCAAATGGTAGGTCTTGTGATATTCTCAAGGTGTGATTCTCCCACAAGACCGCCTGTAGACTCTTAATTTTAGACAGGATGTGTTGCCTTTCGAGATAACTAAGCAGCCTTGATAAGTATGGGTCTAGGAGTAGAGTCTGGCAGAGGTTTAGGCTTCAAGGATCTGTGGAGCACGCTCGATGTGGTAGGAGAGGATAGATGGAGCGAGCCAACAGTCTTGGTTAACAGTTTTGCACAAAGACAGGATATCAGGCCCTTCCCCGTAGACCCAGCATCAAGATGTTGTTCCTCCTACTGCGTCCTTGAGGTCCTCCATCTTTAGTTTTAATTTGGCAATTTGTTGCCTGAGCGTGATGATCTCGGGATGCGCCTGCCTAGGATTCAGGGAACTAATCACGAGGCCTCAGATTGCCTACTCAAGTAGAGAGGGAAGCTAGAACACTGAGCATGGATTTAAGCTCAGTAGAAATCTCCTGCAGGGTTTCACAGAATGGGATCAACTCCTGAAGGAACTGATCCTCTGTTAGACGGGCTGGAGGAGACATTAGAGGAGCCAGATTTGGCACCCGAACCCATAGGCAGGGTTCTCGACTTTTTGGCCGCTTTTTCAGGTGTATTCGGTGGTGTGTGCCTGGCCCCGGTGCTTTTCATCTCGGCCTCCATAATCTCCACCACACCTTAGCGTTAACTCGTTAAGAAATCGCTCAAACGCCAAAATAAAGTGATGGTGGGCTGTAGAGAACTGCGATTACCGAGGAGCACTCAAAAAATAATATCCCGAGGTCGGTAGATAACAGAATCAGCTGGTTGAGAGGGGAGAGCTGTGGAATTAAGCTGCCATTAAGAAAGCTGCCCCACGTGACCTCCCCAATTCAGTTTATTCAAAAATTCCTTGACCATGTGTTGGGTCCCTCTCCTAATGGCCCAGTGTACATAGTTGAATGGGCCCACCACTCTCTGTGCCCCAAACCCCCGGCAAGCTCTCCCCCTCATCCTGTCATGTTCAAATTGCTAAACTACTTGGACAAACAATATATTCTCTGGAAAGTAAAGGATTTGAAAGAAATTCTCTTGGAAGGCAAAACTAAGGCTCTCTCAAGATCTGCCCACAGGAACCAGCCAAAAGCATGTTACCTTTCACCTTGTGGTAACAAAACTAATAGCTGTGTGAATTAAATTTAAGATGTTATACCCTCCCCGAAAAGTTATCAATGGATCGTGCAATGCAATTATTTTGCATGACATTCTGCCGTTCGCAGTATTAACCCCGTGCCCTCAGTACAGGATAAAACATGGAGTTTTAATAACCAATTACTTAAACTCCCCAAATTACTGAGAGATTACAGCACTTATTTTTAATTTTTTGACTTTTAATTTGCCCACAGTGCCTAAACTTGATATTATTTGGTGCTCCTTTAAATGCACCCTCCGGGTTGAAATTATTAGACTGACAACCTGAAGGAAAAGGGAATTCTCTCAAATTTCATCTTCCGTTCTTTCACAAATCCAGTCAGAGCTTTCAGACCCTTCTTCAACATTGGATCAGGAATGCCTTGAGGCCCTTCAAGTGAAATATAATGCCCTCCTTGGAGAGAAAGCAGAACATCTCCTCCAGAGAACTAGAGCCCAGTATTTTGACCAGGAGGAGAAAATTGGAAAACTCCTTGCCTTGCACTTGCGCACCCAACAAGCAGACAGGATTGTCCCATCCATCTGCTTGGAATCTGGCTGGCTGTTTACTTCCCCCACAGATACTGTTTCGAAGTTACAGACTGTGATAGGATAAAGTAACCCCCCCCCTTTTTGAAATAAAGGTCCAGGATGTACTGTTTTCCCTTGTCGGTGTCATATTTGTATTGTTCTGTTTGTTTGTTGGGCTGGCCACCCACTGTGTTTATATGTTTTGTGTTATCTTTGTGTGTCCATATGTCTATCCTCTTTTTCCAGTACATCCTAGGGAAACTTTTATACCTGCAAACAAAGTCTGTGACTACACTCATGACAACAGGACTGCTACTATGTTTTGAATGCAGTCTGAATGTCTGGAGCCTGTATGAACTCCCTTTAGTGCAATAAAAATGGATATGTACTGTATTTAGGCAATTTATAATCTGAAAGTAAAAAGGGTTTGCAGGCTCCCTCTGTTCTGAAGTGCTTTCTTTTCACCCATTTTGTTAGAGGGTTCAGTAAAGAAAACCCTCTGCAGTTTAAATTGTCAGGGCACTGTGTTAAAATGCCCTGAAAAAGCCCCATTGTGCTCCGCTGTTCTTCCGAGGGCTTGCTTGCACCTTGCAAGCTTCAGAAATAATTGAATAACCTCTGAGTCCTTTTCATTTAGCCCTGCTATGCTTATTTCTCAGCAAATGGCTTGTACTAAAGGGCTAAAGCACCAAGAAGTTTTAGGATCGCAAAGCGATAGTGCGAGTGCCAGTAAAATAATTACTGCACGAATGTTCACACTATCACGAATGAGTTTTACTCATCAGTGCTTCCTACACTAATGAGTGTGTTACAAAAACAAGCAGGATATCCTGTACATACCCTCCAGAGATGAAACAAGGAGATTTTTGGCTATTTTAGGGACTCCTGCAAAATGAAGGTTTTCCCTGTTGCAAAAGACATTCCAGAGCACCATTAGAGCTCCTCCTCCAACTGCAGCAGTTCCCTTAAGAGCTGGCCGGCCAAATCTTAACTATTTTTATGCTACGGCTAGTAGGGGCGGTGCTTCCTGATACCAGTTTGGATGTTAGAAAACCCTAAATGAGTGTAATCATTTATGAAACTGCATTTATGTTGTTATATTGACTTAGAAATGTTTAAACATTGTAAATAAAAAATTATTGGTACAGTATTTAAAGGTATAATGTTTAAAATAAAGACTCAGGGGCGGACTTAGAGTGTCACATGTCCCTGAGCAGTATATAACTTGTTCACCTTGAACAGGTAGTCAGTGTGTAGGAGGATGTGAAGCCATTAACATCCTGTAGAAAGCTAGCTGCTTCTAGCTGTATTGTTTTACTTTATTTTGCTTGTCTTTGATTTTGCTGCCTGAAGTCCGCTTTATAATTGTATAAAATAAACCTTTTATTTTGCTGCTATTTTGCCTCACTGGTCCATCATTATCCACACAATCTCACATGTGGTGTCAGAAGTGGGATGCAGTGGGTTCTGGTGACCTGCTGGTGGATCTGTGCTCAGACCTTGGTGGACATGTTATGCAACAGAATGAGGCAATAGTTCGGACTGGGATTGTTACAAGGTCCATTGTACAGAAGTTACAGCTACCCTTACTGATGAGTTTGGACCCTGCAGTGCGCAAAAAGGTGGCAAGAAGAGAGGCTGAGGTGGACAACCTAATGACGGAGGACAAGAAGCCTATGGAAGGTGCCCAAGCAGGTGGGCTGAAGATGGAGAACCCCCTGCAGCTCCTCATGAACTGCTCCTCTGGTTGTGTATCAGACAGGTGGAGATGGAGAGAGAAAGAGAGAGAGAGAGAGACCGAAGGGAGAATGCATCCCGTTGGACCGATACCCTGCATGCCATTCAGGCTATGGGCATTGCCCAACCCCCACCTGTACCTGAGGTAGGGAAAAAGGACATAAAACTGGTGAAGATGTCTGATTCCGATGATATAGAAGCATATCTTATGACATTCGAGAGGGTGGCCACAGCCTGCATCTTCCAAGGGACCAGTGGGTAATTCAGCTAGCCCCCTACCTAACTGGGAAGGCCCAGCTTGACTACATTCATGTGGATGTCACCCATGCAAATGACTATGATCGCATTAAACAAGCCATCCTAAAAAGGTACGATATATATACCAAAATGTATAGACAATGCTTTAGAGCCTATAAATTTCAGACCTCTGACACTCCCCAAGATGTGTATACACAACTAAAAGATCTATGTATTAAATGGTTGCAGTCCAATACTAGAACTATTGCACAAGTTCTAGAAAGCATCATCCTCAAACAATTTTTCTGAATATTAGCACAAGATGTACAGCTGTGGGTGAAAGAACATCACCCAGAGTCATCTGAAGTAGCCATAAGACTAGCCGAAGACTACCTGACAGCTAGACCTCATAGACCTAAGACATTTGGGAGCTCCAAGGTTCATCAAGTTATGGTAAGACATCCACCACCTAATCTTATACATCACCCACAGAATAGTGGTACTATTGGAGTTAAAGAGTACAGTAAAACAGGAAAGGGGTATAATCCGGACATAATATGTCATGAGTGCAAAGGAAAAGGGCATATTGCAAGATTTTGTCCAAAGAAAAATCAGAACCCTTACATTTGGCCCTTGCCAATGGGGGATGTTATCTAACACCCGTACAAATTGGGGAGACAGTGGTATCCAGACTTGTGGATTCAGGCAGTAAACAGGCACTAGTACATGCATCACTGCTAGAAATAAAACCTGAACCTGGGGAGCCAACCACTGGAGTTAAGTGTATCCATGGGGATATACACCAGTACCCATTGAGAGAGACTGTAATACAGGTGGATGGAAAGTTACAGAAAATGAAGGTGGGCATAGTGCCCCATTCGCCTGTACCTACTGTGATTGGGTATGACTATCTCCATTTTGAATTCCTACTAAATACAAATGTAGGGTCTGTTAATACCCAAGCACAAGCTAAACAGAAAGAAGACTTGGGATAATTATTTCCTTTTGAAAATGACATTTTTGAGAAAGCAGGAAAAGACAGGAAAAACAGAACTCAGAGAAGAAAAGAAAAGGAAGCATAGACTCTTAAAAACTCTGAACTTGAAACAACCAATATAGAATGTAAACATATGTTGAGTAGTAGAGAATTTCAAGAAGCTCAAAAAAATGATATAACACTAACCCCATTTTTGTTACAGGTGAATGTAGAAAGTAAGCCTCAATGACCTCAATACAAACTGGAGAATGATTTGTTGTACAGGGTGTGTACCAATCCCTGAACTGGAGAAACTGTAGAGCAATTAATGGTGCCCCTGCCCTACAGGAATCAGTTACTGAACATAGCACATGATATTCCATTGGCAGAACATTTAGGTAGAGACCGCACCCTGAGTCATCTTTTGTACAGATTTTTTTGGCCTGGCATTCATGAGCAGGTAACAGAATATTGTAAAAGTTGTTGTGAATGCCAACAAGTAGCAGGAATTGGCCAGAAAGATAAAGTACCACTATTACTAATGCCTTTGGTTACTAACACATTCGAACGAATAGCTATGGATATAGAAGGGCCCCTACCTAAGAGTTCTAAAGGGAACCATTTCATTCTAGTGGTTGTTGACTATACAACAAAATATCCAGAAGCTATTCCCCTTCAAAGTGTTACTGCCTCTAAAATAGCTGATGAGTTGGTAAAGATTTTCAGTTGTATGGGAATCCCCAAAACCATTTTGACTGATAGGGGTACCAACTTTTGCTCTAGTCTATTGCAATGCTTGTACCAGGCTTTAGGCATAGAAGTCATTTTTACTACACCATACCATACTCTAACAGATGGACTGGTCAAATGTTTCAACCAGACTATGAAAAGAATGTTAAAAAAGTTTGTTTCTGAAGAAGGGAATAAGTGGGACTCATATCTCCCCTACGTAATGTTTGCCTACAAAGAAGTTCCCCAGGCATCTACAGGTTTTTCCCCATTTGAGTTGCTATACAGCCATAATCCAAGGGGCCCCTAGACATTATAAAAGAAGAATAAAAGAAGGATAAATCATGCAAACAAAAGACACTACCCTTAGAATATTAGCAACATTTACGCCAACGACTAATGACATATGTACAAAAAGCCCATCAAAATAACTTACAACAGCAGATGAAACAAAAGAGGTATTATGACAAAGGAACAGGACATAAGAAATTTGTAGTGGGAGATAAAGTATTGCTTTTATTGCCTTCCTTGGATAATAAATTACTTATGAAATGGCAAGACCCCTATATAGTTACAAAACGGACAGGTCCAGTAACCCATGAAATAGAGTTACCAGACAGAAAGATTAAAAAATGTATTTACCATGCAAATTTGTTGAAACCCTGGGTAGATAGACCTCCCCATTTATGTAATTATGTTCTTCCCAAGCCTCCTGAAACTGTATTAGATCTGGTCTACCAGAGATTAGAGAGTATGGGAGAATTGTCCGATATACACATAAACCCAGACATAACATCAGACCAGGTTGCTGCACTACAGACTGTATTATGACCCTATAAAACTACTTTTACAGGAACCCCTGGGAGAGTCAAGGATGCTGTCCACCATATTGTAGTGACAGAAAAAGTACCCATCAGACAAAAAGCATACAGGATCCCTGAAAGAGTTTGAAAAGAGGTCATACAGGAGATCACCAAGATGCAAGAACTGGGAATAATTGAGCCATCACACAGTGAATGGAATTTTCCTATGGTGGTGGTGGGTAACAAGGAAGGGGGTATCTGGATCTGCCTTGATTTCAGGTGCCTAAATGTTGTTTCAAAATTTGACAGTTACCCAATGCCATGGATTGATGATATCCAGGACCACCTGGAAAAGGCTAAGTACATTAGTACATTAGATTTAACTAAAGGGTACTACTGGCAAATTCCCCTTGACCCTGAAGATAAAGGTAAAACCTCATTGAGTACACCCGTAGGACTGTACCAATTTACTGTAATGCCCTTTGGGCTACACGGTGCCCCTGCCACTTTCCAATGAGTTATGGATAACATCCTAACCTCCCATGCTGCGTATAGTGCAGCATACCTAGATGATGTGATCATATTCAGCACCTCTTGAGAAGAACATATGCATCATCTAGAAACAGTTCTAACTGCCATTTCTGAGGCTGGGTTAACCATAACCCCTCAAAGTGTTACTTAGCAATGCAAGAGACAAAATATCTTGGATTTCAGATTGGGAATGGGCTGGCAAGACCAGAGATAACTAAGGTAGAGGCTGTGGCCAATAGCCCATGTCCCATCACAAAAAAAGATGTGAGGTCATTCCTAGGACTTGTCGGATACTATCGGC
The DNA here is from genome assembly GCA_016271365.2 of Neoceratodus forsteri. Classification (NCBI taxonomy): domain Eukaryota; kingdom Metazoa; phylum Chordata; order Ceratodontiformes; family Ceratodontidae; genus Neoceratodus; species Neoceratodus forsteri. The sequence goes on from JADMNL010000026.1 coordinate 268,191,542, forward strand.
GCTTCATACCCAGTTTTTCTGCATTGGCTGGACCCTTAACTGATTTAACAAAGAAAAATAAACCAGAGAAAGTCGTATGGGCAGCAGACTGTGAGGAAGCATTACATTTTATAAAAGCCAGGATATGTTCCTCACCTATCTTGCTCACCCCCGATTTTACACAACTATTCATATTACAGACTGATGCCTCTAATTATGATATTGGGGCTGTATTGATACAAATAGTGCAAGGGGAAGAACACCCAGTAATTTTTATAAGTAGAAAATTACATGAGAGAGAAAGACATTACTCAGTCATAGAAAAAGAATGTTTAGCCTTCAAATGGGCAATAGAAGCTCTACGCTTCTATTTATGAGGAGTAGAATTTGAGTTGTGGACTGACCACAATCTCTTATGCTGGTTACATATGATGAAGGATAAAAACCCTCGCATTATGCGATGGTACCTTTCATTACAGCCTTACAGTTTCAATATAAAGCATCGCAAAGGTACGGCTCATAGTAATGCCGATTTTATGTCCAGGTATGGGATGGAGGACATAAGTACCTGTCATCAGACTTGGGGGTAAAGTTAAGTATAGGACTATGAAGGAAATAATCCTTCGTAGTTGTTTTGGGTCAGTATTTAAGAGGGACCCCGAGGTGGAGCCTTGGTGAGGGTGGGCTATGGCTCCATCTCTCCTTGTGAGAGATCTGATGACAGGTACTCTATTACAGTATTATTATAAACCAAAGCTGTGTGTTTGGTTTTAGGTGGGGAAGAATGTGATAGGATAAGGTACCCCCCCCTTTGAAATAAAGGTCCAGAATGTACTATTTTCCCTTGTCAGTGTCATATTTGTATTGTTCTATGTTTGTTTGTTGGGCTGGCCACCCACTTTGTTTATATGTTTTGTGTTATCTTTGTGTGTCCATATGTCTATCCTCCTTTTCCAGTACATCCTAGGGAAACTTTTATACCTTCAAACAAAGCCTGTTACTATACTCATGACAACAGGACTGCTACTATGTTTTAAATACAGTCAGAATATCTGGAGCCTGTATGAACTCCCCTTTGTGCAATAAAAATGGATATGTATCTAGGCAATTTATAATCTGACAGTAAAAAGGGTTCGCAGGCTCCTTCTGTTCTGAAGTGCTTGCTTTTCACTCATTTTGTTAGAGGGTTCAGTAAAGAAACCCCTCTGTAGTTTAAATTGTCAGGGCGCTGTGTTAAAATGCCATGAAAAAGCCCCATTGTGCTCTGCTGTTCTTCCAAGGGCTTGCTTGCACCTTGCAAGCTTCAGAAATAATTGAAGAACCTCAGGGTCCTTTTCATTTAGCCCTGCTATGCTTATTTCAGCAAATGACTTGTACTTAAGGGCTAAAGCACCAAGAACTTTTGTATCGCAATGTGATAGTGAAGCACAGGTAAAATAATTACCACACAAATGTTTGCACTATCGCGAAGGAATTTTACTCATTAGTGCTTCCTACACTAATAAGTGTGTTACAAAAACAAGCAGGATATGCTGTACATACCCTCCAGAGGCGAAACAAGGAGGTTTTTGGCTATTTTAGGGACTCCTGCAAAATGAAGGTTTTCCCTGTTGCAAAAGACATTCCAGAGCACCATTAGAGCTTCTCCTCCAGCTGCAGCAGTTCCCCTAAGAGCCGGCCGGCCAAATCTTAACTATTTTTATGCTACAACTAGGAGGGGCGGTGCTTCCTGATACCAGTTTGGATGTTAGAAAACCTTAAACGAGTGTAATCATTTATTAAACTGCATTTATGTTGTTATATTGACTTAGAGATGTTTAAACATTGTAAAAACAATTATTAATACAGCATTTAAAGGTATAATGTTTAAAATAAAGACTCAGGGGCAGACTTAGAGTGTCACATGTCCCTGAGCAGTATACAACTTGTTCACCTTGAACAGATAGTCAGTGTGTAGGAGGATGTGAAGCCATTAACATCCTGTAGAAAGCTAGCTGCTTCTAGCTGTATTGTTTTACTTTATTTTGCTTTTCTTTGATTTTGCCGCCTTAAGTCCACTTTATAATTGTATAAAATAAACCTTTTATTTTGCTGCTATTTTGTCTCATTGGTCCATCACTGCCCACACAATTTCACACAGACCTTCTACTGTTCTCTCTATGCAGCTCCCCATCCCTTCTACTCTTCTGTCTTAGATGCCTTCCTTTAGGATTTGGACCTGCTGGTGCTAAGTCATGCTCAGGTCACCTTACTGAAGAATCCTTTGACTCTAGCGGGGGTGACTGCAGCGACTGACTCATTAACCCCAGATAAATCTCCTGGTCCAGATGGCTTCTCTGTTAACTTCTACCAGACATTTAAGGACTTACTGGCCCCATATCTTCTGGACCTATTTCAATATATGTTCTCACATGGCCCTTCAGACTCATCTCTTACAGCTGCTACAGTAGTGGTCCTGCCTAAATCAGGTGGGGACCCTTCACTAGTGTCTAACTATAGACTTAGATCTTTAATTAACATGAATCTTAAAATCCTGGCAAAAATATTAGCTACTAGGCTAAACTCTGTATGGGAGTGTCTTCTTAGTAGGGAAAATCCTGCACCTTATCTCTGCATCCAGGAACTCCTCTTTACCAGCTGTTCTGGCCTCCCTGAATGTGTAGAACATTTTGACAGGGTGTCCTGGGATTATTTGTATCATTTGCTCCCCAAATATGACTTCCCTTTTGAATTGATAAGATGTCTCAAGGTTCTTTTTACTAATCCCACAGTGCATATCTTTTGTAATAGGATTCTGGCTGACCCCTCCCCCTTTCAACAAGGAACTCACCAAGGGTGTCCCCTATCCCCTTTCTTGTTTAATTTATACCTTGAACTCTTGATTAGGAAAATTAATCTTTCCCTGCGAGTTCAGGGCATACCCTTAGGCTTTTCACAGTAGAAATTGTCTGTTTATGCAGATGATATTCTCCTACATAGTACATCTTCTACTTCTTTACTGGAGGTTCTAGATATTATAACCCAATTTGGTGATATCTCTAACTGCAAACTGAATCTTTCTAAAACTGAACTTGTGCCACTGAGTTCTGTAACTCATCATGCTAGTGTAGATCACCTGGGCCTTCTTTGGGTTAAAGATAAATTAAAGTATTTGGGGTTGTACCTTAGTACTGATCCATCTAAGCTTAAAAGATATAATCTAGACCAAGTGCTCACCCAAATTCAAAATGACCTTAATTGCTGATCCTTGCTATCCCTGTCCCCAATGGGATAATGTGAGTATTCTCAAAATGAAGGTGCTTCTGTGAATTTTGTATCCCCTCACCATGCTTGGCCTGGCCCTGCCTAAAACATGGTTTCTCCAGATCAACAGAATCTTTTGCCACTTTTTCTGGCAGGGGAACCTCCTTGGAGAGTCCTAGCAAAGTTAATGAGATCCAAGGAGGCTGCAGAACTGAAAGTTCTTAATGTCTGTCTTTATTACTTGGCCATACACTGTTCCCGAATTTTCTTCTGGTTCTGTCTGACCCCTGGGGATCTTGAATCTGCCTATGTTCCTCAGTGGCTGGACATTGAATGCTCATTGTGCAATTGCCTTGGTTTAAACCCTTGTGCCTTGCTGTATATTCCCTGTAAGAAGGTCCCCGGCCACTTGAAGGTCACCCCAGTTGGTTATTCCCTTTATGCCCACAGCCAGTTATGTCACCTGCTAGCTTTAGATCCTTATCATGATGACATTACTCAGCCTATCCTTGAAAATCAGAACTTGAAGATCCCTGGGAAGACTCTGACCAGGGTAGTCTAGCCTACTTTAGAGTCTGTGTCAGTTGATCAGCTACTATCTGCCAACAAACTAATTACTTTTCAGGAGGTACAACAAAAATTCGACTGGCCTCCTTTGTATGTGTTTCAAGTTTTTATAACTCAAGCACATGGTACTTCAATATTTTGGTACTGAAGTCTGGTCCAGAGAATATGAAGATACATTGCTTCCCTTAGTTTCGACTTTCCCTGCCTCTCATGCCATAGCTTGCTTTCATACAAGGTTGTGGGAACTCCTTGCTGAGAGAGAATGTGCATTTTTCTACTCTCTGGACCAGGTTCTTCCTCTCCAAGGAAATCCCCATGACTGGTCCCACATCTGGAGGGAGGTACACAGATATATCAAACAGGATAGGTACCATTTCATGCTGTTTCAGATGCTGCATAATATGTTTTATACCCCAATTAAACTTTATAAAATGGGTAGGCTATCCTCAGACGTATACACAAGATGCCAGAAGGATCCAGGGTTAGGCCTTTTGGGGATGATATTAGACATTGGTTAGACCCTTTATTGGGGCTTGATCAGACATTTACTCCTGAAATTTGTATTCTGGAGGACTTTACTAAAACTTTAATTGGTAATCAGAAGCCACATATTGCTTTAATAACAGCTTGCGCCAAGAAGGTTATTCTCCAGCACTGGTGTGATCAGGCTATCCCTACCTATGTGGAATGGTACCAAGAGATTCTTTTTGTGCTGCAAGCTGAGCGTATTATTGCAAGTATGTCACATTCCCTCAAAAAATATAATCAGGAATGGGAATCACTTTTTACCCTGTTAACTCTGGATACTGGATGATGGTCGACTGTTTACTATTCACTATCTACCATTCACTATACTCCTGACAAGGGGTAGTTCTTATCAAGCTCAAAACCTGCATAGTAGTGTAACACATGCTTCTCTTTATATTCTGTTTCTAAGATGCTTTTTCTCTGTAGTGCTCTAGATGCCACCACCTGGATTCTTTTTTTTTTTGATGTTCCAAACTTCCGGGGGGGGGGATAGTTGGTGGGATGGGGTGGGGCTGAATCGCTATAATTATAGCTTGGTTGAGAAGTCTACATGTTTTTGGATAATTTCTTTATAAAATTGTTAGGTATCTAGATGTTATTAGCACACCTGATGCATTGCTGGTTAATGATATGACATGTGTCTATGACCTCATGTATTTTCCATGTACTTGGTGCTTTACTTCCAACCAAGTTCGATAAAGCTTCTTGAATTTATAAAATGAAAATAGGCAATGCTTTTGTCTGGCTCACTAACCTGGTAAACAAAAACTAAATAATTAATAAATAAATAAATGTGCTACAACCACCTATCTAGTGCAGTGCACACTGTCTATATAGACATATATAGAAATATTATTCTTATCACTCCCCCTTTCCAAAGTTAAAATAAAGGTTCAGGCAGAGGTTTAAGCTTAAAGCAGATAGGGGATCTCCCCTCAGACCAACCTTTAGTAACAAGGGATTGTAGTTATTTAGAAATTATTTGATTTACTCAGTGTTTGAGTAGATAACTCCCCCGACAGCATGTTGCCTAAACATGTTTATTTTAATTGTTTTTTTTTCTTGTGTTCTGCATTGCTACGCCTTGTTCTTATATTACCACTATTAATGAGAACATATACAAGGTTCCTTTTGATATTTTGGTATGGTTTTTTGTGAGTATGTAATAATGCCTGATCTGTTCTGTAAGCTATATAAGTAATATTGTGGTTTGTTTGTCTTATGAAAATGTAAAATATTCCAAAAAGTTTTATTTCTAAAAAAAAAAAAAATCATCTGCCCGCTGGTAAAGTCTCACCCATCCTAATCACATCCCATGCTTGGCTTCCTTTAAATCATAAACCCATCTGTTGGAAAAATTAAACCCCTCCCAGTTTCATCCTGTGGATGGCATTCTTTAAAACACAAACCCACCACTGGCAAAATCCCACCCCTTTTCATGGCATCACATGCCCAGCTTATGTTAAAAAAACACCCACTGGAAAAAAATAACACCTTCCTGTCTGCAGAGTTGAAAAATGACAGCCATCACACTCTTAAGGTGCCGTAAAGAAATGGCTGTGTTGTAAATTTGAGGTAAAAATATTGAAAATTACAAGTTACTAGCCTATGAACATATGAACATATGAAATTTGCCAGCTGATAAAGGCCTAGAGGTCTATTAAGTCTGCTTGAATGTGCAGGTAGCACCCCTTATTCTGCAGCTGCCCATCCCTCCCACCCTTCCCTCCATTGACCCCCTTGCCCTGTCCCAGCCCTTTGAAGCAGTCTGCTGGTCTACTGGATACCACTTCTGCTGGTAACGCATTCCACCCAGCTACCACCCTCTCTGTAAAAAACTATCTCCTCTTCTCCCTCCTCAACTTCCTCCCTCCAGTCTCATATCATGGCTCTGGGTGTCCATCCCCTCCCTTACTTTGAACAGCCCCTCTGTACCTGTCTTGTTTATTCTTTTCATGTACTTAAAGGTTTCAATCATGTCCTCCTGTTCCTCCTCTCCTTCAGTAAGTACATGTTCAGCACCCTCAGCCTCCTTTTGTATGGTAAGCCCCCCAGCCCCTTGATCATCTTTGTCACCCTGCGCTGCACCCCCTCTAATAACTTAATGTCCCTCTTCAGATACAGGTGCCAGTACTGCAGGCAGTACTCCAGATGTGATCTAACTAATGACCTATACAGTGGTAGAATCACCTCCCCTCTCTTTGAGGAGATACCCCTTGCAATGCAACCCAGCATTTTGTTAGATTTTGAAGCTGACTTCTTACATTGTTCCTAGTTGTCCATTGACCCTGTAATAACTGGCATGCTTCCCAATATTTTGTCTGATAGAGGTGATAATCCCATGGTAATTATTCACTCTGGAACAAATAATATTTGTAGGGAAAGTATATTTAGTGTTCAACAACATACAGTAGCCTTAACAAATATATTATCATAACTTGAGTCTTATATAGTTATGTTCAAAATTCTCCCAATACCTAGAGCAATTTCTTCAGTAAACAGGAAAATTAATCAATACAATGATTGGCTTAGAAAATGGTGCTTGGGTCAACAAATTGCATGTATTACTCATTGGAAGGAATTTGTTGATTGTCTAGAATTATTTAGTGGGGATGGCCTTCACCTGAGTAGATGGGGTTCTGCACTTTTAGGCAAACATTTCACTCAATATATAAATTTACATTTAAACTACATCAACAGGGGGAGAGACAGGTCTTTTCTGACCCTCTTAATACTAACCCAGGCACTACCACTGTTGTTCAGAGTGGTGCCCTACAACTAAATTTCCTTTATTTTAATGCTAGGGGATTAAAAATAAGATTGATGAACTTAAAATAAAGGTTATTAAGGATAAAGTGAATGTTATTGCTATCACTGAGACATGGGGTGATGACAAAGCAGCTTTGGACTGCCTTATACCAGGTTTTGAACATTTTACATTAAATAGGGTTAATAGATTAGGTGGTGGTGTTATCCTTTTAATAGATAATACACTTGACTGTATTATTATTTCTGATAAAATCAAAAATCCACATATAACTATAGAATCTGTTTGGGTTAAAATATTTACTAACACTGAAGTTATTATAGTAGGTGTTTGTTACAGACCCCCTAATGCTGATATAGCTGTTACTGAGGGTATTATTACAGAACTTGAGAATGCATGTGAATTTGGTCAAATATTATGTATGGGAGACTTTAACCTGGCAGATATATCATGGGTAAGTGACACTGCAATATCTAGTGCAGGAAAAAAATGCTGGCTTCTGCATTACAACTTAATCTAGTTCAGGGCGTACTTCTCCCTAAAAGAGGTAACAATATTTTAGACCTTGTAATTTACAGTAACCATTTAAATATACATAAAATAAATATTTAATCTCCTATTAGTAACAGCAATCATAACACAACTGATTTTTCCCTATCTGTATATGTCCCTATAAATAATAATAAGACTAAAATTTTTTTTATAATAAACTTGATCTGCAAAGTATAATGACCTCACTTATGGAAATTGATTGGGATATTAACATGGTAACTTGTGACCCTGAGGGTAGTTGGAATTTCTTCCATAAAACTATTTTGGACTTAAGGGATAAACATATCCCTTTTATAATCGAGCAAGCTAATAAGAAATCTAAATCTAAATGGCTACCTACACAAATTTGACGGGCCTTACGGCATAAATCAAGAAAATATTCAGTTTATTCAAAATCTCATACTACTGAACATCGGAATGCATATATTAAACAATAGAAAAAAATGTAAAAATATGATTAGAAAAGCTAAAAAAGCTTGGGAGTTAAATTTAGCAAGAAATGCAAAAACAGATAACAGCAAAATATTTTATTCATATATAAATTCTCTTAAAAAAACCTACATGTTTAGTAGGACCTCTCTTGCAAGATTCCCAACTTTATCATGATCCCGGCGATATGGCTAATCTCCTTAATGAAAAATTTTGTGAGGTGTTTAGCACAAAAAGTAATGGACCTGATGCAAATATATTGGTGGATAATGATCCATTAATTTCTATATCTGTAGATATGGTTAGGGACAAACTTTTTTTGCTAAAGAATAAATACTCCCCTGGGCCTGATGGAATAAGTGGCCATTTCTTATATCTTCTAGCAGATTATATCTCGCGTCCATTATGTTCATTGTTTGAAAATTCCTTGAAATACAACTTTGTACCAAATGAGTGGAAAATAGCTCATGTAATCCCTATTTTTAAAAAGGGCTCTCAATCTGATTGGGAGAACTATCACCCTATTAGTTTGACATCATCTGTCTGTAAAGTATTGGAAAGTATCATAAAAGACCTTATTGGTGAAACTCTTAACACAACATATCAAACAACACAGGTTTAAAAAAGGTAGAGGATGTATTAGTAATTTAATGTGTTTTTATGAAAAAGTTAATAAGATCACTGATGTTGATATCCCCTGGAATATTATATTTCTTGATTTTAGTAAAGCATTTGATGTTATGGCCCATCAGGCAATAATTGTTAAATTATTGGACACTACCATAAACAAGTACATCATTAAATGGATAGATAAGTGGTTGTTACATAGGTTCCAAAGAGTTCTAATAAATGGTCACTTGTCCATTTCAAGATCTGTAACCAGTGGAGTCCCTCAGGGTTCTGTGTTGGGACCATGTCTTTTTCAAATATTTATTGCAGATCTTACTAAAACCTGTTTCTGTGGTATGATTAAATATGCAGATGATGTCAAATTTGGTGGCCCTTGTGATAGTGAATATAATATTTCCAAAATTCAACATGATTTATATAGTATATCGGACTGAGTCGAATTATGAGGAATGAGATTGAATGCCTCAAAATGTAAAGTTATGCACCTTGGCTTTAACAATCCCTCAGCTGTGTACTTATTAAATGGGATTCTGCTGGAAGATACAACAGATAAAAAAGATTTAGGTATTCAAATCTCAAATAACCTAATTTATAGCAAACAGATTAATGAAGCCCTTAATAAATCCAATCGAATTGTATGGTCTATCAAATGAAATATTAAATCAAGAAGTCAAGAAATTATGTTACCACTCTTTCAGGCTTACATTAGACCACGTTTGGAATACTCATCCCAACTCTGGAGTCCATATAAAAAAGAGAAAATAGCTTCATTGGAAAAAATTCAGAGGAAGTTTACTAAAAATATTCAGGGTATTAATAATATTTCATATAATAAAAGATTGGAAGTTCAATCTTATGTCCTTGTCACTTAGGCGTCTTCGGGGGATCTTTTGGATATGTTTGATATCATAAATGATCCATACATATTTTCAGAAATGGGTTTTGTATTCAAGAATAATATACATAATACCAGAGGCCATCCATTACAGTTAAGTAGGTCTCGATTTTATCATAAGAATAGGAAATATTTTTTTTACTCAAAGGATAATTAAACCCTGGAACAATCTTCCTTTTGAAATCATTAGTAGTACTAATAAAATAATATTTAACAATTGTCTTGACAAATTCATTATTAACAGTAACAATTTTGGATACTATAGTTGACTGTGGTGCTATTATGGGCTTTACAGCCTCCTAGCACCTAACTGCCTTAGTATGATCCTAATGAACATGCCCAAATCCTTCTCCTCCTCTGTCTTGGCTAGCTGCACTCCCCCCAGCTGGTAACTCCTCCTTGGGTTCTTCATCCCAAAATGCAGCACCTTGCACTTTTTGGCATTAAACTCCAGTTGCCAGGTGTCTGACCAGGTTTACAGCTTTTCCAGATAATCCTGCAACCCCTGCCATTTCCCTAGGTCATTCACCACCGACCCCATCTTAGTGTCATTAGCAAACAGACTGATGTTGCTCTTGAAGTCTAATGATATGTCTGCAATGAGGGACTTGGACAGGTGTGACAAGCAAGTTTATTAGTTCAATTTTATTAAGCAGGAAAGGCAAAGGGCACCAAGTGAATGAACGCTATGATCTGATATGACAAGGAGTGCATACACCAAGCAGAAGAGTGTTGAGATGGACTCCAGTGTGATATGATGCTTGGACATTCATGAACACCTTGCAACATGGGTTGGTTGCAGTATTACAGAACAGATCCCGGGTGAGATGACTGTATGTCTATGTGGTGAGGCACAAAATAAACATTTGCCAATGGAATGATACAGATAAATCAATTTAGAAACAAGTGCTACTGGATTACTTGTTTGTATAATGTGTGTCTCACTCCTGGCCATGAAAATGCAGTAGTTGGAATAGGATCATTGGCAGATTATCTTCAAAATGGAAGAGGATAGGAAATGATGCATGGTGAATTATACAACTCAGTGGAGTGTCATGATTCTCATTGAGCTTCACCTGGGCATGTGGAGATTCCTTGCTTCAATAGCACTCTTATGACATGTTCATTGGGATTCAGTGAGAACAAAAACACCAATCCAGATTATGAAACTGTGGACTAGAAAGTGTGTCATGTTCCCCATTACTATTAGTGTCGCTGCTACTGCAGATGGTACCACCGTTATTTTGGTTGCACAGAATCTCATCTTTAGCATACGCTGGCTCGAAACTGTAGGGAACAATGTTGTTACTGCTGACTGCCACGATGTGCCTCAGAGTTCTACTGAAACAGGGAAACAAAATATGAGTTAGTATAATGTTACATACTGATGCAATCTAGGTGCACAGACATAAAATCTGAGAAGTTAATGATACGCCTTAGGCTTGCTGTAGTCACCACAGCATTGTACAGATATTTGCTGGGAAACTCCCCACTTTTTGAAAATGTGTACTTCCCCACACACCTGTTTCATGGCATTTCTCATGGCTTGTCACAGGGACTGAGAGTTGGTATGCCAACTAAGGAGTTCCCTGGAATGCACTATGATTGACACCAGATGGACCAGGTGAGAGATGAAAGACTGTGATGGTAGTGGTTTGCAGTTGGGAGGAGGTAAAAAAATGGTGGGTGAATAATGGTGCAGCCAGGAGGACAGCAGTACAGATGCAACAGTGCATGTGCCACCGTATGTTAATAACTCAAACAATGGCACAGTGCAGCACCAATAGCGTGCGGCCCATTGTCTTTTCTGGAGTCCTTGTTGCATCATCAACCCAGCTCAAGAACACCAGTGGGGAGAACCTTTGAAAAAGTAACACACAAAACAATGAATAAACAATGAACACACATGACAACATCCTCCCGAACTTAACCATTGTGTACCCATATAGAAATCCTGACAGTAGTTTTCTAACTTTGGAAAAAGGAAAACTGATACTTGAATTTGTCTCTGTGAATTTGTAAAGTCATATATTTTCAGGAATTATTTCACCAGTTTCTTTACTGCTGAAAACAGGTAACTGAAAATAATACCCCTGTCCCCTAGACAACATCAACAATGGCAGCTTCTATACAAAACATCACAATCTCCCCTTTAATGACATCATATGTACCCCTAAACAACATACTTTTATGACATAGGTTCAGTTATAAAATGGGCGGAATGTTTCCCCAAGTCCTGATTGGCTGAAAGCCTTTTTCAGCCATGTCCTTATCAGGACATATCCCTGCAACCAGCACCAACTGTGCCAACCAAAACACAGTACACAGATAAATCAGTGTGTGGTACCCAGTGGCACCACTTTCCTGCTTCACCTCCTCAGCTCGCCATCTCACAGAACCATGGGAGAGCAGTGTCACAGCACTACAAAAACCAGTACTTGTGTTCCTCACACTGTCATGTAGTAAGCACATTAAATCCAATTACATCTTCCACATACAGTTTAGTTTACTAAACATCCTGCCAGACTGCCAGTCCTCCACAGCTCTCCTACTAGTTTCTCAGAAGGTCCAGCAGCTTGTCATAAATCCCGCTGACACCTCCCCCCCCACACACACACAGATAAATTGTCTTTTTCTATGATTGCCAAGATCACTTCCTCAGTTTTAAATTAACACTGACCTGTGCTCTGCTGTGCTACTTGGTAGTTGACATAGCTGACCGCAATGAAGTGACCAAACCGATTCCCACAGCTTTTAAATCCTGTCTTGCACCCACTTGGGAATAGCGAGTGTCACAGCAACCGAGAATGAAAAAAAAACAGACCCGCTCCTCAGGTGACACTTGTATCAAACGTCCAAAAACTTCACCTCACTGCTATTAATTTTAAAGTCATTTGTTGTTCCTCTCTGTTCAGATCCAGGAAGCAGGCAGCATCTGTGTACAGCGGCCGCTGAGGGATATGCTTGCTTCCACTCCAGCCAGCCGTCTTAGTTTAAATAAAACAAAGTGACTCAAAAAGAGAAATTTGAAAAAAGGTGAAACGTACACATAAAAAATGTATGTTGGGAAGGAAGGAAGTACCAAGTAACAGTACACAGTATGGGACAGGTCACTGGCATTCAGTCTAAGTGAATCTGAGTGATCAAAGAAAATTCATTTAAAAAAAATGCAGAATCTTAAGCTCTGTACAGAACAAAGAAACCTACAGTGTGTGTGTGTGTGTGTGTGTGTGTGTTTAGGGGAGTAGGGACCTAACCTGAGCTCGGGGGGGGGGGGCTGTACTACTGACCAAGCTAACAGTACATAGAGGGACTACTTTATCTTTCTAACCCAAAAAAACTCTCTTTCCCTCATTTTTTTCACTTTGACAGCTTTTTCTTTTTTATATTTTAAATTTCTACTTGGGGGCCCATTTTATAAGTGCAATAACACACTCCAAGGTGTAGGTTATCTCCTGATAAGAGCATGCCCAGGTGCATAAGGCACGAGGGGCTTATAATGTACCTGGGTGTGATCTTCTCAAGTGATAACCCACACCTCATGGTGTGATATTGCTTGCTTATTGTGTTACTTATAGGTAGACAGCCTGAGATAAAAGGGCAGAGATACAGGCTTGATGGAAACACATTTAGTAATAGTGAAAGTAGGGGTGCGACTCACAGGACAAAATACAACCACCTAGGCAACATTCATGTCTGAATACTACATTTTTATGTTTGCTTGCACGCATGTGCAAGAAACATAGTACCACCATACGAGAATTCGTAGGTGTGCCTCCCTACTTCCAATGCCCTGCTGCCTTTTGCAGGCACAGCCCCACCACGCCAATGAATGTAAGAGCTGTCTATGACAGCATTTGCAAATGCAGCGGGCATACAGTTAAAAGAAAAGCACTGCAGTGTGTAGGCAATTTGCATACTGCATTGGCAGTATGCAAAGTGCCTACATGTCAGAACTGCAGTGAAAGAGCTGTCATAGGCAGTTCCTCTCCCCTTCCCCAAACAAGTAACATGCTGGGAGCCCACCCCAGTGTGCTCATGTGCTCCACCCCCCACACACACTAGATGGCCCGCGGGGGTGCCCAATCCTCCGTCGGCTCGTTGCACTCCCCTCAACAGAGTTTTAGGTGCCATGCTGGAGCCAACCCCAGTGTGGGAAAAATCTGTAAGGCCAATGTTGGTGCTCAGTTCCCTGTCAGCTCCACTGCCCCCCAAACAGCCTTCTAGGTGCCACGCTGGGAGCCCACCCCAGCATGGCAAATGTCCATCTGCTGCCCCCCAACACACTTCCAGGTGCCACACTGGGAGCCCACCCCAATGTGGCACACCTCTCTATGGCCAACAGGGGTGCCCAATCCCCCATCGGCACTGCTGCTCCCCCAAAAAAACTTCCTGCTGCCACGCTGGGAACCCATCCCAGCATGGCAAATGTCCCGCATTGTCTTTCTAAAAGAAAAAAAACTAGAAAGAAAAAAAATTCCCTCACTGACTGTCTTGACCCCCTTCCCCACCCTCGTCCACCCTCTTCGCACCCTGCCTCCCCACACACCCTCACCCCATACTTACCTCTGGAATCCAGCGCAATGATCTTCCGTGGACCGGGGACACATCTACACTCTTCAAAGCCGACCGCAAACTGAGGAAATGCCGGTAAGCTGTATAATGGAATAAATAGGGATTTTTCAACTTTGATGCATACCTCAGGCACTTTTAGGAATTTTTTCACCAAATTTTCAACATGGGGTGTTTGGGACCCCACCTCATGATTTCTTGCACTGTTATTTTGTTATGCGGTCCCGAAAGGTGATTTCATGGTCACAGCGTGAAACCACCTTTTGGGACTGATGTAAGAAAAAACAACAGTGTCACAGTTCAGGAGGCAGGCCCCCAAAAACCCTAATTTGAAAATTTTGGGAAAAAATTCCCCAAAATGACTGTTTTACTAGCATGCATTGTGCAGTTCCTAAGTACGCTTGTAAGTTCGCAAATTTTTTATATTTACACTCCAGATTTTCAATATTGCCATTTTACCACACCTCCTCATGAGCAGTGCAGCTGTCATTCTTCACATCTTGCCCAAAATGTGTTTCTGCGCATGTAGCGCACAATGGCACTGTCGGTGTGTGAAGTCAATGTTTGGGACACATTAAGAAAATCACAGTGACACTGTTCATGAGCAGAGGTCTTAAAATGGCTATGTTGAAAATTTGGTGAAAAAATTCCCAAAAATGACTGTTTTACGAACGTGTGTTGCGCAGTTCCTATGCACGCAAGTAAGTTTGCAAATTTTTAATATTTGCACTCCAGATTTTCAGCATTGCCATTTTACCACACCTCCTTATGAGCAGTACAGTTGTCACCTCTCCTCCAAAATGTGTTTCTGTGCATGTAGCGCACAATGTTGCAGTCGGTGTGCGAAATCAATGTTTTGGACAGATTAAGAAAATCACAGTGACGATGTTCATGAGCGGAGGTCCCAAAATGCCTGTGTTGACAATCTGCTGTAAAAAATCCCCAAACTAATTACTTTATGGGTGTGTGTTGTGCAGTTTCTATGCACGCTTGTGACTTCACCAGTTTTATTAATATTTTCACTGCAGATTTTCAACATTGCCATTTTTTACACCTCCCCATGAACAGTACAGCTGTCATTTTTCACATCCTGTTCGAACTGTGTTTTAACAATTGTGGTGCCAAATGCCATAATCACTGTGCAAAATCAGCTTTCGGCTAACAAACTGATATTCCCCCTGTTCATAAGGTGGGGGTCACAAAAAAACCATGTTGAATATTTGGAGTGAAAATACCAACGAACGCCTGAGGCGTTAGGGTTTCCTACCATAACGCCCCACCCTGTAGAGACTGACAGGCATCATGGGTGTGACTTGGGATTGTCACCTCTAATGCTCATACTATTCCACCCCCACCCACACCCTTCAGCCAGTGAGAGGCATTGAGGTGTGCCTTGGACTTTTCGGCCCCAAAGGTCACCCCATTCTCCTATACTGCACCCATCTCACTGTATTTCCTGATGGAATGGGGTGAGCATAAGGGCCAAATACCCCAAGGCACACTGTAACACTTGTCAGTGTCTGCAGGGTAGGGTGTGGTGAAATGGCATGGCTGTTACACCTGACACCCCAAAGGCACATCTCACCAATGTCAATGCCAGCAAGCAAACATTCAGCATTGACAAATGCTTGTTATGTTTGCTTGCATGCATGCGGAAGAAAGATGTTGCAGCAGCTTGCTGCAGAAGCAGGTTGTGGAGTGCAGCACTGCTGTGGCCAATGCCACCACTGCATTTTGGGGCTTGTGTGTTGCACACCAATAAAGGACAATGCTGCCTGTGACACTAGTTTTAAAGCATGCCACCACCTTGAAAGAAAATAGCCGCACCAGTCTAGGGAATGCCTTATCATAGCAGCAGCAGCCTGTTGTTTTGGCCTGAACAGTTTTGCCAACAGAAGCTGAGGCTGCAATGGCAGAGCAGCCCAGACTGATGCGGCACAGTGTTGCTCTTCTGGCAGTATGCTTTTATGCCCAGTTCAATAGACGACGAGCCCACTCCCTGTTGACATAATGCCCCCCATTTGTTGTGTGCCAAGGGGGTGTTCACTCCCCTCAGCATTATGTGCCCCCAACAGTCTTTCTTTGCTGACAGGGCCCAATCACTGTTGACTTCAGTCCCCCCCCTTCCCAGTTCAATTTGCAGATGGGGAGCCCACTCCACATCGTCATAATGTCCCCCAATTTGTTGTGTGCCGAGGTGGGTGCCCAATCCCTCGGCTCTTGCCCCCACTCTGTATGTGCTGATGGGGTGCCCAATCCCCATCAGCTACAGTCCCCCAAAAACACTCAAGGGGTACACTGGGAGCCCACTCCAGCATGCCAAATGTCCCTGTAAAAAAAAAAAACTTCCCACAATGTTTTTCATTTTTTCACCCTTTTTTAAACCTGTAAAACAGAAAATGGTCCCTCATTGAGTCTGGTGGCCCATCCCCAAACCCACACCCACCCTCTGCACACCCAACCTTCCCACACACCCCCACATCTCATACTTACCTCCAGAGCCCAGCGCGACAATCTTCGGTGGACCGGGAACACGTCAGGACTCTTCAAAGCTGACCGCAAACCAAAGAAATGCCGGTAAGCTGTATAATGGCATAAACAGGTTTTTTTCAACTTTGTTGGATATCTTGGGCATTTTTGAGGAATTTTGGCACCAAATGCTCAACATGGGGTTATTGGGACCCCCCCCCCATGAATTCAGTCATTGTCATGGCATTATTCGGTCCCGAAAGGTGTTTTCATGGTCACTGCGTGGAATCACCTTTCAGGACCAAGTAATGAAATGACAGTGCCACTGTTCATGAGGTAGGCTCTCAAAAACCCTATGTTGCATATTTAGTGAAAAAAATGTAAAAAAAAAAATGACTGTTTTACGAGTGTGCATTGCACAGTTTCCCCGCACACACATAACTTCGCAAATTTGTAATATTTTCATTCCAGATTTTCAACATTGGCAATTTTCCACACCTCCTTATGAACAGTACAGCTGTCATTTTACACATCCTGGCCAAAATGTGTTTTTGCACTTTTGGCACAGAATAGCATGGTCACTGTGGGAAATTAGTTTTCCGGATAGAGTGTGAAAATGACAGTGACAATGTTCATGAGCAGAGGTTCTAAAATGCCTACGTTCAAAATTTGATGATGAAAGTCCATAAAATGACTGTATTACAAGAGTGCGTAGTGCAGTTTCAACGTACCCTTGTAACTTTGCAAATTTGTAATATTTTCATGCCAGATTTTCAACACTGGCATTTTTTCACACCTCCTTGTGAACAGTACAACTGTCATTTTTCACATCCTGGCCAAAAATGTGTTTTCGCACTTCCTACGGAGAATAGCACGGTCGCTGTGGGAAACCAGTGTTTGGGACAGATTAAGATCGAACAAGTTAGAGAGGGGGAGTGAGTGAGCTCAACTGAGCTCTGTCAGGACTGCTGCAGATTTCTTTGTGGGCAGAAAAAGGTGCCAATGCAGACAGGAGCCCAGTATAAATGGGCAGCCTGCAACGCCAGGAGATAGAGAACAAGTGAGTGAGAGAGGGGGAGTGAGCGAGCTCAACAGAGCTCTGTTGGGAAAGCTGTGAACTTCTTTGTGGGCAGAAAAAGGTGCCAACACAGGCAGGAGCCCAGTACAAAAGGGTAGGCTGCAATGCCAGGAGAAACAGAATGAGTGAGTGAGTGAGAGAGGGAAAGTGAACGAGCTCAATGGAGCTCTGTCGGGACTGCTGTGGATTTCTTTGTGGGCAGAAAAAGGTACCAATGCAGGCAGGAGTCCAATACAAAAGGGCAGCCTGCAGCACCGGGAGAAACAGAATGAGTGAGTGAGAGAGGGGGAGTGAGCGAGCTTAGCGGAGCTCTGTCGGGACTGCTGCAGATTTCTTTGTGGGCAGAAAAAAGCACCAACGCAGGCAGGAGCCTAGTACAAAAGGGCAGCTTGCAGCGCTGGGAGAAATAAAATGAGCGAGAGAGACAGGGGGAGTGAGTGAGCTCAACATAGCTCTGCCAGGACTTTAGAGTTGCCCACCCTGCCACCCAAAGTCCTCTGTGTTCCTATATTACAGCAGGGTCTCTGGGGTGGAGACAAAGCAATGATTGGATACTTTTAGGATTGTTGTAATAACACAGATTTAGTTGTTCTGTTTATTTCTCTAACTGAGCTAAGTAGTGAGCTATTCTGTTACGATTGCTGTACTAATACATATTTATTTATTCTGTTTATTTCTCTAACTGAGCTGAGTAATACTTGGTGTGCAATAGGATTTCTAACTGGGCTAAGTGAAACTATGTGAGAGCTCAGAACAAAATGTATGGTAGCTGAGGGGTGAAAAATGGACAAGGAGGCTTTAAGATTCCCCCTCCCATCTACCCGTAAAAAAAAAAAAAAAAAAAGTAATCTGTTTTTGCCCTCGTGGCTTTCACTGTTAGACAATATGTAATTTACCCAATATGTATTGCTCTGTTTACCTGTATGTATTTTCTGCTTACCTGTATGTTATATTTTACCCCCGGGTCGCCCCTGAAAAAGGGACCTCCGGGGCCTAGTGGGCCTACCCGGTCAACAAAATTCAATAAATAAATAATAAATAAGATTGCTACAGTAATACAGTATCTAATCAATGAGATTTGAGACTGAATTAACCTGGTTGGCAAGAGGCCAGTAGGGGGACTAGTGTGTGGGGGTGGACAGGAATTTGAGTAAATAGGGGTCTAACAGTTGTAGTTGGGTACAGAACTTGGGAGTAAGAGTCCATAACATAAGACGGGAGCCAAAATGGTGCAGGTGCCACATGTCAATAGGGCAGGCATCTTTGGAAGGGTGCTGGGGTGTACAGGGTGTGGATCTGCCATGATCCTGGACTGGGCTTGGAGGATGGCGGGGTGTCTGGTCTGTAGACCACTGGCTGGTTTGAGGGAGGAACTGTGGAAGTTAAGGAGGAGTATAAGTGGCAGGGCAGATGAGTATGGTAGGCATCCTGGCTTGGGGGAATGGGGGATGCAGGAAAAACAACTCACGGACTGAAACCAACCCCAGTATTAGAGGCACTAGCAGAAAAGAGAGGAGAAGGGAGGGGTGTCTGAGGGGATGGGGGGCCTTCTAATGGGGGAGGAAGAGACCATGAGGAGTACCAGGGGAGAGAGCAGATGGCTGCAGGTAGGGAGGGATCAGGGGTAGCACAGAGGGGAACTAGTAGAAAGGGGGACCCAACAGGGGAAGAGATGTTGGATGGGTATCAACTAGGAATAGATTCAAGCCTCTGATATGGGAGAGAGAGGGGGAGCAGAAACATACTGAATGGGGGAGGACAAGCAGGGCATGACAGGGATGGCAACAGATAGGGGAAGAGATAGCAAGAATGAAAGGGTAGAAGGGGGCTAGTAAGGAAGGAAGAGGGTTGTAACTGGAGGAGAGAAGGCTACAGGAAGGGGGAAGGATAAGAGGGGTATCACTACCGGGGTAGAAGGGAATAGGGGCTCTGAATAGACAATGGTGGGAATAGGAGAGGGGTTGGAAATCAGCAGGGGAGGAGGGGAGTTTGATATGGGAAGTCCAGTAGGAAGTAGTCAGGCTGGAAAGGGGTTCAAGTGGGATGGGAGGAATAAGGCAGATAAAAGAGGTGAGGCAGAAGTAGGAGGTACAGATACAGAAGTCACAGAGGATGCAGCTGGCAGGGGTAAGGGGCAGGGAAGAATAAATACTGGAGTGGTGGAAGGGGCATTAGAAGGTAGAGGGGGTTAGGGATGGGGAGGTACTTGTCCTGGGGGATCTATACTGAAAGGGGTGATTTGGGGCAGAAGGGGGGGAGGCACAGCCGTAGTTGGGTTGAAGCTGTCCCCAGGTTGACTGCAGTAGGGGCAGGGCAGGCACTGCTGAAGTGTGCAGTGAGGGGGGAAGAAGAAACTTCATTTAGTGTTGCATGTGGGTACCAATGACTTGGCGGGGGAAACTGTGGAAGTAGTGATGAGGAGGTTTGAGTAGTTGGGCAGGCATGCACTGTGAGGGAGTGGGGGAGTCGGTGGCATTCTCTGAGGTACTCCCAGTACCATGTGCAAGCATGGGGAGGAAGGGTAGGATTGAGGAGTTCAACAAGTGGCTGAGGGATTGGTGCCACACCAACAATTATGGGTTAGTGACTAACTGGGGTAGGGTCTGGGGGAATAGTGACTTGTACGTGGGGGAAAGGGTACACTTGAGCACGAAGGGGAGGAGAGTATTAAAGGTAGGATTAGAGGGGCATATAGCTCTACTAAGGTGGATTTAAACTAGTGGGGGGTGGCCAAAAGACTGAGGTTGGTAGAAAGATCTGGACAGGGGAGCCTAATGAGCTCACTCCCCCAAGATATAGGTAAAGGCGGAGGTGTGGTAACCCTGGGAGGAGGTGGACAGAGTGGTCTGAGTGTAATACAGAAGGCACCACAACCCAGTAAGAATAAGGAGGAGAAAGGGTCTGGACTACCGGGAGGAGGGAAAAAGGCCAAGGAGGAGAAGAGTGACGAGAAGGAGGGGTACGGGTGGAAGTTGGACTCTCTCAATGCAAGAAGCCTGGGGAACAAAATTGCAGAGCTTCAGGCACTCCCTTCAGAGGGGAAGATGGACATTGCTGCAGTGACAGAGACTTGGGCCACAGAGTACCATGATTGGGGCTTAGCATTCCCAGAATACAGGATATGCAGGAGGGACCTTGGGGTTGGAGTGGGGGGGGGGGTTGCACTTTATGTGAGGGCAAAGATTAAATGCTTAAGGGACGAAGGAGAAGAGGAGAGGTCAGAGGTGGTTTGGGTGCAGCTCCTGGACTCCAAGGGCAGAAAGGTGAGGCTGGAGTGGTCTACAGACCACCAGCCCAATCCATGAAACTAGATGGGGAGTTGGCAGAGCAGATAAGGATGGTGTGTAGAAGGGGGAGTGTGGTGATAAATGGGGGATTTTAACCTACCACGAGTTGACTGGAACACCCCATCCAATAGCAGTACCAGGGAGCAGGTGCTCCTTGATGCATTCCAGGATGGCCTTTTGACAGAATTGGTAAGTGGGCTTACAGTACAAGGCTTTTTAGCACTCTGGACCTAGTACTGGAAAATGGAGAGGCATTGAGGGAGGTAAGGGTGGAGGACCCACTAGCAGGTAGTGACCACCAAACAGTGTGACTCATTGTTGCGCTGGGCAGGGAGACAGAGGCCATGGGCACTAAGGTGGTGGACATTATTAGGGTGGACTTTTGGGGGATGGGAGCAATACTACAAGGGAGACTCCAGGATATAAGGCAGGGGATGGATGCAGAACAAAAGTGGGGAGTCATAAAGACTGGGCTAACAGAGGCCACAGTAGCCTGCACCAGGGCCAGGAGTAAGAAGAGCAGAGGCAAGAAATCATGCTGGCTGAACAAGGAAGTGGTGC
Organism: Neoceratodus forsteri; assembly: GCA_016271365.2. Classification (NCBI taxonomy): domain Eukaryota; kingdom Metazoa; phylum Chordata; order Ceratodontiformes; family Ceratodontidae; genus Neoceratodus; species Neoceratodus forsteri. The sequence continues at coordinate 268,213,099 of JADMNL010000026.1, forward strand.
AAGGGGTGAGGGGAAAGATGGCTGCATACCAAAGTACAGGAGAACAGGGAAGGGAGAGGATGAGGAGGATTTCGGGAGTTGGTCAAGGGGTTGCCAGGAGGGTGAAAAAAACTAAGGCCTCCAGGCACTTAAGTTCCACACAGGGCATAAAAGGAGGGGAAAAGGACTTTTTTAGCTATGTCAGGGAAAAGAGGAAGTGCAAGGAACATATTGTGAGGATAAAGCGGGGAGGGGATTGGGTGGAAAAGTGGGAGGAGCAAGTTCAAATTCTAAATGAGTACTTCTGCTCAATTTTCACTAAGGAGAGGGATAGCCCACTACCATAATGGGCTGGGGGGTGGGGAAAGGGGGAGGGTGACAGACAAAGTGATCACAGGAAGTAGGGTGCTAGAGGGGCTGAAGGCAGTAAGGGTGGACAAAGCATCAAATCCCAATGGCATCCACCCCAGGGAGCTGAGGGAGATGGTAAAGCTGTTGACTGAGCTGCTGGCAGATCTGTTCAATACCTCCCTGGAAACAGGGTGTGTGCCCCAGGACTGGAGGGTGGCCCATGTTGTGCCCATACACAAGAATGGGCCTAGGGAGTAGCCAGGAAATTATTGGCCGGTAAGTCTCACGTCCATAGTGGGTAGCTTATGGAGGTGATACTGAAGGAGAGGCTAGTGGCATTCCTAGAGAGTAATTTCCGCCAAGATGGGCAGCAACATGGGCTCGTCTCAGGGAGGTCTTCTCAAACCAGCCTAATAGAGTATTGTGCCTGGGTGACAAGGGAGTTTGACTGGGGCCATGCGGTACATGTCCTGTACTTGGACTTCAGTAAGGCCTTTGATACAGTGCCTCATGGGAGATGGGGGGGAAGTTGATGGCAGTGGGGGTGGGGAAAAAGCTGACTAAATGAATAGAGAACTGGTTACAGGGAAGATTTAGAGGGTGGTGGTGGTGGGGAGCTCTCTCACCCAGTGCAGTGACAAGCAGGGTGCCACAGGGGTCAGTGCTGGGCCTGGCACCATTTAGGCTCTTTATGTCTGAAATAGCACACGGGGCAGGGTTAGTCTGTTCCACATTATACCAAATTGGGGGCAGTGGTGGACAAAGATGATGGATGGGAAAAACTGCAGGAGTACCTAACCAAACTAGAGACATGGTAAGTGGAGTAGCAGCTAGGATTCAAGGCAAAGAAGTGTAAGGTGATGCACTTCAGGGCTAAGAACCAGGAGATGGACTATTGGTTGGGATCACAGAGGAGGAGAAGGACCTAGGAGTGTTGGTAACTGGGAGCATGAACAACTCAGCCCAGTGCAGGAGAGCAGCAGCAAAGGCAAACAGGATGCTTTGGTGCATCGCAAAGGGGTTCTCATCCACACACTGAGATGTGATCCTACCTCTACAGATTATTGGTCAGACCTCACCTATAGTACTGTGTCTAGTACTAGAGACCATACCTGAGGAGACATATAAAGTTACTGGAGGAGGTACAAAGGAGGGCAATAAAAATGTTAAAGGGGACGAAAGGAAAGGAATATGAAGTTAGGCTGAAAGAGCTCAACATGTACACACTGGAGGAGAGGAAGGATAAGGGGGATATGATTGAAGCATTTAAATACCTGAGGGGGTAAATATACCTAGCACCGAGGGGGTGTTTAAACTGAGAAGTGGAAGAGAGATGAGGGGGCACGAACTAAGGTTGGAAGGTGGATGTTTCAAGAGGGAAATAAGGAGGCACTACTTCTCTGAGAGGGTGGTGTCTAGTTGGAATGTACTGTCAGAAGGCGTGGTAACATGTAGGATAGTCAATAGCTTTAAGGAGGAGAGGGATAAAGCAAGAGGAAGAGTTTTGGGGCAGGGGCTGGCACAAGCTGGGAAGAAACTGAGGAGGAGGAGGCTGGGGCAGCTGTAATCTAGCGTACTATCTGCACATTCGGGTAGACTTACATAGACCAATTGGTGTGTTCTACTGGCAGATTCATATGTTCGTATGTTCATATGTATGTTCATACAGTATGTAAAATCACAGTGACTCTGTTCATGAGCAGAGGTCCTAAAATGCCCATGTTGAAATTTGGTGGCAAATGACCATAGAACAAGCATGCATTGTGCAGTTTCCACACAGCCTCGTAACTTCACAAATTTGTAGTAGTTTCACTCCAAACTTTCAACACTGGCATTTTTTCAGACCTCCTTATGAACAGTACAGCTGTCATTTTTCACATCATGCCCGAAATATGCATTTACACATATGGTGCAGAATACCGCAGTTGCCGTGGGAAATCAATGTTCAGGACAGATTAAGAAATCATAGTGACAGTGTTCATGAGCAGAGGTCACAAAATACCTATGTTGAAAATTTGGTGAAATAATTCCGCTAAATGACTGTGTTACGCACATGCATTGCACAGTTTCCATGTACGCTTGGATGTTTGAGCATTTTTAATAATTTCACTACAGATTTTCAAAATTGCCATCTCTTCACACCTCCCTATGACTGGTACAGCTGTCATTCTTCACATCTTGCCCAATCTGCGTTTTTGTACATGTGGCGCAGAATGGCACGGTCGCTGTGGAAACTCCAATTTCGGGACTTATTGACAAAATCACAGTGCCACTGTTAATGAGAAGAGGTCCCAAATGCTTTCATGAGATGGGGGACACAAAATGGTTGTGTTGAAAATTTGAACTGCAATTACCAACAAATGCCTGGGAGTTACAGTTTCTAACCATAACGTCCCACCCTGTACAGACTGACAGGCATCAGGGGCGAGCCTTTGGATTGCCAACTGTAATGCTCATGGCATGCCATTCCAGCCCCACCCCCCCCAACCTGCAGTCACTGACAGGCATCAAGCTGTGCCTTGGACTCCTTGGCCCCAGAGTTCATCCCATTCTATACTGCACCCATTTCAGCTTATGTCCTTATGGCGTGGGGTCACTGCAAAGCCAAACACCCCAAGGCACACCACAACAGTTGTCAGTGTCTGCAGGATAGGGTGAGATGAAATTGCATGAACGTTATGGGTGACAACCCAAACGCATACCCCAATGCCTGTCCATCTGCAAGGTGGAGATGGTGTTGGCGTGAAGTTCAATACTTCACTGCCATTCCTACTCTGCATCTGACTAACTCCTGCATTTCCAGTGCTAATACCAGCAAGCAAACATTTGGCATTGACAAATGCTTGTTTCCTAGTGAGCTACACTGTATCTGGAGCTCCTTAAAGATCAGTGTCAATAGAAATGAGAAATTTATTCAACTCATTTTTAGAATGGCAGCTACAAGACATGCACAGTCATGTCAGGAATTAAATATGTCAATGTTTTTAGTTTTAAAACTGATGATTTTTACTTCTGTGATTGTCTTGTGTTATAACCTTTAGACTGAGGATTTTGCCCATGACTATGTTGAGTGCCAGTCGAGTCTCACATAGAAGTAGTGACCTCATGGCTGCATGCTTGAAGTGTCCTGGAGACTGTGTACCCTACTTGCGATTTGTGCACTAACAACCCTCACTTATGACTGACTGACTGGCACAACAGATTCCATTATTGATTTAACTTTTTTATGTTACAACATTACGCTTATTTTTCTACCATTGTCACTGATCTGAAAAACTCATTTTGCCATGATGCAGCATCCTGCCCACACACTACATATCAGTTTCAGTTACAGATGTATAAGAGTAGGAGACTTGCAGTGAAATAATTGTCAGTGTAACTATTCCTGGTATTTCAACGTCACAAACGTGCTCTGCAGGTCAGGACCTCTGCTCCCACAATGCTAACACTGAAGTGCAATACTGTGAACAGGAGACAAACAGGGTAATCCTCCTGTCTGTTTAGGGTCTGAATCACCTACCAGCCTCGTCCTGGGGGTCAAATGTGAACCTTATGCTAGTGCACCCAGTTAACAGGCTCAGATATATATTCAATTTGGGGAAATGCAATACAATCCTTTGCCCAGAGGCACCCAGCCAGGTTCCTCAAATGTACCCTTATGACTCAATATGAGACCTAGGTATATTCTTAACTTTAGCAAGATAGTAACACACCCTTTTGAGCTCTTAACAGCTGTCAGAAATTAAACACTGCTCCAGCATTCACATGTAAGAGAAACTGAGAAGCCACAGGCAGAATTTCAAGGAAAATAATGTTTACTAAAAATTTAAAATAGATAAAAGACCAAACACAGAACATATAACAAAAATACTTACAGTCAACAAAATAATTAGGAAATTACAGAACAAAAAGAAAACGCCTGAATACTTAGAGTTCTTGCCTAGCTAATTGTTAACAGCAGTGCATGATTTGAGCCCAGAACCCCAGTGTATCTTTGAAATTCAGAGAGAGCACCTGCCCGAACTTCTCAGATGCAGGCAATATTCAAAAGTCTGTTTTCTCCACCTCCTGGTGATGTCACAGCACCCATGTCACTGTTAGACCCTGCCATAAACCCAAATTCCCCATACAAATATCCAAAAGGATGTGGAAATCTGCAGTTAATAATTTTTTAAAATATGACAGTGTTTCATCAAAGCTTTTCCTTTGATCTTTCTGCTGGGTTCCTGTTTTGCAAGAATGATTTCAGTTTTATCATTTTCATATGAGTGCTGCAAAATTGTCTCTTCCCTCAGGATCATAAAATTCTCATATGGTTTTTACTTCAAAAGGAACATTTTGCGATGTCTTATCACCTGGCATTTGGTAGGAAGCCGTATGTGTTAAGTAAGAACAGGAAACCTTTGATTAGTTTTCCCCACTGGCCAGCTTAATGACAGCCTGCTGCTTCAGTCACACTAACACTGTTGAGGTCAAAGGTCAAGCCTTGTTACTTGTTGGCTGATGTCCTAGGCAGACAGTCACATACACATTTATTTATAATACAAATATTATACATATAATAATAAGCCAGAGGCAGAGCGTCACACTCCTCTCCACCTAGACTGAATTTGGAGATTCTATTCCTGAAATGGGATGAGTTCCCCAAAGTCAGTTCATAGGTCAAATTGATGCAAAAGTCCATCTGCATTTTCATTTGCTGCCCTTGCCCTGTGTGAGACAGTCATGTGTCATACCCTTGCAAGGCAAGGCTCCATCTTAATAGCCTACCATTCATTTTACCCATTTGTGTCAGCCAAACCAGGGGATTGTGGTCAGTTTGTACCTCAAAATGCTGTCCGTATAGGTATGGCTCCAGCTTTCCTAGTGATCACACCATGGCAAGACACTCTTTTTCCACTGTAGAGTAAGTCTGTTCCTGGGAAGTAACTTTTTACTGAGGTACACTATGGGGTGATCTTTCTCTTGGTTGGATGACTGACTCAGTACTGCCCCAATACCCACATCTAAGGCGTCAGTCTGGACTACAAAAGGTCTAATATAGTCTGGACTTGCCAATACAGGTGCACTGCACAGTGCCTCTTTTAGTCTTGTAAAGGCTTGTTCACAGGCTGGTTCCCAGGTAATGTTATCCTTTTCTTTAATAGGCCAGATAGGGGAATGGCAAGGGCACTGTAATTTGGTATACATTTTCAATAGTACCCTGCTGTCCTTAGAAAACTCTGGACCTGCTTCTGTGTTTTCAATCTGGACCATGCCCTGAGTGCCTCTATTTTCACTTGGTTAGGACTGAGCTGTCCCCAGCCTACAACGTGTGTAAGATATGCATCTTCAGCCATAGCCACCTGGCACTTCTCAGCTTTTACTGTCAGTCCAGCCCTCTATATCCTGCCCAGCACTTCCCTAAGGTGGGACAAGTGTTCCTCCCAGCTGGCACTTAAGATGGCAGTTTCACCCAGGTACGTCACGGTGTACTCCTTAGCACCATTTAACACCTGGTTCACCAACTTTTGGAAAATGGCAGGGGTGTTCTTCATTCTGAAAGGCATTACTTTAAACTCAAATAACCCTATCAGACAGATGAAGGCCGACTTCTCCGTAGCTCTGGCAGTTAACTTTACATCTCAATACCCTTTTGTCAGGTCAGTAGTTGTAAGGTATGTCACCCCTTCCAACTTGTCCAGGAGTTTATCCATCCATGGCATTGGATGAGCATCTGACTTCATGACTGCATTGAGTCCATGACAGTCCATGCAAAAACAAGTAGAGCCATCTATCTTGGGAACAAGGACCACGGGTGAGGCTCAGGGGCTGTGGGATTTCTGGATTACCTCTAAATCCAACATTTCTTCCACCTCCCTCCTAATGACCTCTTTTGACTGCCTCTGACACCGGAAATGCTGTCCACTGTATGGGCTCCTGCATCCCTGTCTCCACATTGTGCATCGCTAATGGGACTAGCCCAGGTTTGGTGTTTAACAGTGGGACAAAGTCTGCTAAAACCTCCCTTACTTCCTGGAACTATTCCAGGGGCAACTGGGGTGACATTTTAATTGCCTGCACAGAGGACTCCCACTTGCTTTCTTCTAGCAAGTCCAGAAGGGGGTTACCTTCATCTGTCCCCTCCCCAGGACTACACACTGCAAACACCATGTCAGCCCTATTAGCATATGGCTTCATCATGTTGACATGGTACATTCCTTGTGCATGTCTCCAGTCAGGTAGTTCAATATTGTAGTATACATTGTTTACCTGTATGACTAGTTTGTATGGTCCTGCCCACTTGGTCTGCAGCTTGTCTTTCCGGACTGTGATTAGGACCATGACTTCCAAACCCACAGTATATGAGTGAGCTATGGCTCTGTGGTCATACCACACCTTTTGTTTTTGTTGGGAAGCTGCCAGGTTGCTTCAGGCTGTTCCCATAAGCTCCTTCAGTTTTTTCCCTAAACCTAAGGACATAATCCACTATGAAAGTTCCCTGGGTGGTGTGCTTGCCTTCCCAGCCCTCTTGGATCAAGTCTAGGGACCCATGTACCCTGCGTCCATACAAGAGTTTGAAGTGGGGAAAACCCCGTTGACTCTTGGGGCACCTCCTTGTATGCAAATAACAGGTGGGGAAGGTATTTATCCCAGTCCCACCCAAGCTGTTCAGCAAATGCTTGGAGCATTGACTTAAGGGTACCATTAAATCTTTCCACAAGCCCATTGGCTTGCGGGTGATAAGGTGTTGTGCATCTCTGTACCCCCTCACACTTCTCCCACAAACATTTAATCAGGTTCAACATGAAGGACCCCCCTCGATCAGTGACAACCTCCTGCAGAAACCCAACATGGGAGAAAATCCCTATCAAGGCATCTGCCACTTTGTCTGTCCTCAGTGAGGATAGGGAGACTGCCTCTGGGTACCAGGTGGCATAATCCACCACAGTCAGGATAAACCTTTTCCTGGAGGAGATGGGGGTATTTAGAGGCCCCACAATATCCATTCTCACCCTCTGGAATGGCTTCTCCACTATGGGCAAAGGAATTAGGGTGGCTTGGGTTTTCTTACCCACCTTCCCTATTTCTTGGCATTGGTGACAAGATCTGCAATACTCCTTCACCTGCTGGATGAAGTAGGGCCAATAGAAATTTTGGGCACACTGCTGCATAGTTTGAGCAATTCCCAGATGACCAGACATAGAAATATTGTATGCAATCTTGAGCAACTGCTCACAGTACCCCTGGGGAATGACAAGCTGACTGCCTACCACCCCTCCCTCTGCCCTTACATCCTGTGTATACAGCAGTCCATTATCCCAATAAACGTTATGTTTCTTGTCACCTCCCTGTGCTTCATCAGAGTCTGCCCAAACCCTCAGCTTCCCTAAACTAGGGTCACTTTTCTGGGCAGCTACAAACTCCTTACATATATCCAAGACATGGGACAGGTCCCCTTCAGTTTCTAGACTAGGGTCCCTAGCTCTAGTGTCAGGGCACTCAGGATCCCTGCCATCCCTAACCCTCTGATTATGGGTCATATCTACCTCCTTGGAATAATGCTCCATAGCTGTTCTGTTAACTACTACCTGTGGAACTTCTACCTCTCTGTTACTATTCTCCATAATCAGAGACACAGGCTGGGGAACCAGACTCTCAGTGTTTTCCACAGGGGCTTCTTTTGGGTCCAGAGAACTACAATTTTCTTTTGCCACTTGGTTGAGGGTGTCAGGAGGTCTAAACCTCACTTTCAGGTTCTTGGCAATATTAGGAATGCAAGTAATTACAGACACGTTGCATAGGAGTAATAAACTTGTTTATTATTACTACCAAAAAGGATAAAATTGCAGTTGCCCTAAGCAGTTCTTACCAATATGAACCAGGAGTCAGTGCTAAGCATTCTCTATACCTCGAGGTTCTTCGTGTCTCTTGGGATCTCCGAGGTACAAGACTAGTGTATCACATTATATACCTATGATAATTACTATGGCTACTGTAAGATAGAAACATTTCTAGTTACAGAGATGAGTCCTATTGGTTAAATTAGAGGAGGCTCCATGGTCCAAGATAACATTATACAGTTTTGTAGTAGTCATCAGTTTGTGAAACAAAAGAGTTTTTATACGGAGTCTTACATAACTCAATGTAGTAGTACAAATCACCAAAAGGTGGCAATGCCAACTTATATATCATAATTGTTTCAAGGACACAGGTGTCCTGGCATCTTACAAGTAAGAAATACACAGAAAATACATAGAAGGATATAAATGTATTAGCAAGCAAAGTGTATTACAACAATATGCATACATATCCTGACATCTGCTCTTATACAGTAGATGTCCTTAGCCCTATATGTTAGTAAAACATATACCTAAGCACTAGCTGTCTATGGTGTACCTCTGAGGGTACCAACAAGGGTGCAGGGACCTCATGTAACATTCCCCCCCCCTTGTTGCCTCCAAGGGCAACACAGGCAAATCTAGGGAGAGGTCAGGGAGCAGTGGTCATTTACATACCTGGTTAAACAACTAAATAAATATAAATAAATACCTGATAAATACCTAAAGCTTTGTAAAAGAACTCGAGCTGCTCACAGTGTTGGCGCAGTGTGCACCGTAGGGATCATTGCATGATAATTAAGACAAATATGAAAAATGCTTGCATAATCACAAAACCTTTAAAGGTAATGTCTAACCAGGTGTTAGTAAATGCATCATCCATGTTACCATCATTAATCAATGAAAGAATAGCTTTGTTGGCCTTGGTTATATTATTGCTGATGTGGATGAGGTGCGTGTCCTTCCTGTCTAAAAGTGATTTTAATGTAAGTTTAAGTGGGTCTATGTGTATATTCACACATGTCTGTGTGGTAGATCTAGCTAACATGCTACTGATACAGATTCAGGGTCAATTTCACACCATTTTGATCCCTGATTCACACGTTGTGGCAACAATTTCTGCTAACAACAAAGAGTATGACGCCATAGACTTGTCCAAGGACCACAAGCTTTTTCTGAAGCTTCTCCCCATTTTGCAGTGACATTTGGAAGCATTTGCAATCAACAAACATGACTGTGGCAGAATACACACTCTCATCAAAGTGCCAGGCCCAGCACATGAGAGGCCAAGGCAGTACCCTTTTCCATTTGAGGCCTTGCCTTCTCTCAGAGAAACAATCAGGTCACTTCTCAAGCAAGGAGTAATCAGAACATACATTTCTACTGCTAACTCACCAGTGCGGCCCGTGAAAAAAAACACTGGCACCTGGAGACTTACTATTGACTACAGAAAGCTGAATCAGGTCACCCCCAGTTGTTCTCCAACTGTGGCATCAGCACCCAATGTGCTACGACTTTTGACCCCTGACCTAAAATGGTTCAGTGCCCTGGATATCTCCAATTGTTTCTGGTTATTACCACTGGCCATCAAGAGTCAATATAAGTTTGCCTTCACCTTTGAAGGAAGACAGTACACGTGGACCTGCTTACCAAAGGGATTCCATAATAGCCCGTCCCTGTTCCATCTGCATATGATGGATGCCCTTTAGGATTTCTCTACTCCCCAATGTCTCTTGCAGTATGTGGATGACCTGTTGCTGGCAACTGCCATGCAGGAACAACACCTGGATCTCTTGGATGAACTACTGACTCTCAGAGTGCGGGTCTGAAATGCAATCCAGCAAAAGCACAACTATGTCAGAAAGAAGTACTCTTTCTGGGTCTAAAAATGACTGACCAAGGCCGAAGCCCTACTTGGAAGAAGATACAAGGATTGCAAGACTTGCCACAGCCCACCAGCATGGCAAGTCTTCAAAGGTTTCTAGGTATGGTAAGTTATTCAAGGGATTTTATTTGTGATTTTGCTCAGAAAGCTGCTCCTCTGTATGAGCTACTGAAAAAGGACATCTCATGGACTTGGTGCCCTATACATACCCAGGCTGTGACATCACTGGAGCAGGCCTTGGCCTCTGCCCCAGCTCTGGTTAACCCCAATCCAGCACTACCATTCCATCTGTAAAAAGGATATGGAAATGTGCAGTTAGCAATTTTTAAAATGTGACTGCTTCTTTCATCAAAGCCTTTCCTTTGATCTTTCTGCTGGTTTCCTGTTTTGCATAAATGATTTCAGTTTTATCATTTTCACACGAGTCTGCAATAAAGTTGTCTCTTCCCTCAGGATCTTAAAATTCATATATAGTTTTAGTTTCAAAAGGAACATGTTATGATGTCTTATCACCTGGCATTTGGCAGAAAGCACTTTGTGTTAAGACAGAACAGGAAACCTTTAATTAGTTTTCCCCACTGGCCAGCTTTATGACAGCCTGCTGTTTCAGTCACACTGACACCTTTGAGGTCAAAGGTCAAGCCTCCTTACTTGTTGGCTGGTGTCCTAGGCAGACAATCGCATACACTTTTATTCATAATATAAATATTATACACATAATAATAAGCAGGCGGCACAGCATCACACATAATATAATCTCAGTCTTAGATACACAAAATTGAGATGCTTCTCCAATCTAGTCTGACATTAGTAACATACATGGAAATGAGAGACAAGTAATGAGTAGTTTTGTAGCACAGAGAGGGGAACCATGGGCATGAAATGTCATTGTTACTGGACAATTGCCCTATACCAATCAACCGGCCCCATTATAATCAAGCAGTTTATGACAAAGTGTCATCAATCCAGCAGTGGTCAATAAACACACTGACAGAGTTTGATAAGTGACCAACATGGCTGCCTGGCGATGCACATTATCTTACACTGATATGTTATTTGGATCAGGTTCAGAAAAAACAATGAGGAGGTGATAGGAAACTTGATGTAGATAATACTTTGCTTTCATTTGTGGCCATTGACGAATAATGTAAAAATATTAGGACAGCTACACTGGTAATCACTTCTGCAGCCACTTCCTGTGATTGTAAAAATGTGATAGAAATTATTGCCAGATTACAGGATGGGCAGACTACACCAGGGGGCTGAACAGCAGATTTTTAATTATTGCAGCCAAGTGTGGAAAACAAATTTTACCTGCATGCACTACATAGAGAATAATGTATGGGCAACCATATACAACCATTCTGTGTTTCCATCGAGAGGTTGTGATGACAACTTATGGACCCCGAGAGTAAAGCTCAAGAGGTCCATGCTGTCATCTCAACTCCAGGATGGAAACACATGCTGAGTTGTGTGTGGCTGGCCACATTTTATTTTTAATAGTATATGTTTTTTTACACTAGAGTGACAGACCCCCACTGAAGTGAAAACAAAAAATCTTGCCATTTCTTTTTTCTACTCACATATCAAAACCACATTTCCAGACTTTTGAAAGGTAAAAGGTATGGCTTTTGGCACTGGGTGATTAGTAAATAGCTAGGTGTAGAATAAATGAGAAATTTAAAAGTGTATGACCTTTGAGCTGTGCATAACTGTTTAGAATGTGCATAACAACGCATTAGAATGCGCATAACAGCTTAGGATGTACTTAACAAGGATTTTGAGCAGGCTGATTTTTATACATAACAAAGGGTAACCATATACTATAAAACTGTTGAAAACAACTACATGTAATGTGCCATTTTGTTATGTATAGTGCATCACAATCATAATGGGAATTATTGGGGGCACAACATTTTGACTCCTCCAGAAGCATGGTGATATGACATCAGTGCTCCATATTAGTCAGCAGATCACTGGCAACAAACAGAGTATTGCAATAAATCTCTGAGCCACCATTTGAAGAGAGAAATTATCATGGAGGTGCAAAGTATCATTGTGGAAAAAATAATACAATTGTGAGACACAGGAAGAGGAAACCATACCTTGCATTCTAGCACTGTATGATAAACAATGCACAATGACATACTTTGATCTGATGCTTGACAAACATGTGCAGTGGTCGAGATCAAGATGTAGCAGTGTGTGTGCAGGGCTGTTTGGGCCACCAGATAGTAAAGAGATGGATTGTAGTACAGTGCATTAGACAATCCAGAACATGCACTTAATTGTCTTGCAGTCAGTAACATTGACTGTTCTAATAATAAACTCCATATGTGTGATGTATGTAAGGAATAAGACATGATCAGGTATGATTTATGGGCTCATAAGAGCATGCCCCAGGTGCATAAACAGGCACCAGGCGCTTTGCGCCGAGTGCCTTTAGCACCTGGGAAGTGTTCTTATCAGCTCATAAACCACACCTTGGAGTGTCTTATTCTGCTTATAAAATGAGTCCTACAAATAAATATGTGTAAAAAACTAAACACACACAAAAAATTTCCAATAAATATATAAAAAGGAAGTTTTAATACCTGAAATACTAAAAATAGTCCCCTTATTAGTTTCTGAATTAGGTTGTGACCAACAGAGGGCACCCCCCACACACACACAAGTACTGGTCAGGTTATCACACACACGCACACACACATCTACATGCACACACTCTTTATCAGCAAAGGGTTTATTTACATTAGACCCCCCCACCTACATTCCCATAGAGGGTGTCTTTCAGATCGAGTAATACCCAGAGAGGCCATTGGATTGAGAGCGAGGGGGTACAGGTAACTGGTCCAGTTACCCGCACACACACACACACACACACACAACACACGGTACTTATCAGCACATGTTTTATTTGCATTAGACCCCCTCACACATACATTTTCATGGAGGGTGTCTTACATTCCGAGGAATGCTCAGAGTGGCTGTTAAATTGAGAGCAAGCAGCTGAGTTCATTGAGAGCGAGCGTGTCCTTCACCAGCCCCCGCATTTAGCATTTTCCTAAATGCGGTTGGCAGTGTCAGGCCACTAGCTCTGCTATGACATGGAAAGGTGGAGGCTTCATTTTTAAAATTGTCTACTTACTGTAGCTATCTTTGAATTCATGCTTAATCGAGCTGGTGGAGGAGGAGTAGCAAGTTTCCGCTGTGATTTTAAAGCCACCTCCTGGCAGCACGTATGGCATTCAGTGGATCGTGGGACAGTAGAGTACCGGGAAAAAAATTTCCTGTCAGTTGCAGTTTGAATAATCTCTATTGTAGTGTGTCCTGAGTGGCTGAAGAGGTACCAGTTGGCAGAATATGTGCCAATATGGACACGGCCAAAGGTACCTCTCAGTTAATCAGGACATAGAAAACTCCAGACCCATTTTATTATTGTTTTTATCACAGCATTTATTTGGAATTGCACACATCAACTTGCTACAAATATACTTTTGTTTTGGGTTTCTCCGTATCTGAGCCAAGGCTGAGAAGGACAGTCCCAATGTCAGTACAAACACATACTCATCTGGTGGTGGATGAGATGATGTACCCCTGGATCTGTTACACATACTACTAGGGCTACTGTGCAATCTCCCTTTTGCATGGCTTGCACCTCAGGTGCTCTGCCATTTTGATGCTCAAAAGGGTACATTTTCAAGCTATGGAAAGGGGACAGACAAATGTTTAGATTCTAGCCCATGCTTCCAGGTGAACTGATGATGTGCAGTGAGCCAGTTAGGCATGCTGAGGCAGCAGATTTATCCGATGGACTACCACTAGCTACAGTTACAGATCTGGGGGTCAACAATGCAAGCACTGTTTTGCCACTGTTGGAAACCTGCCTTTTGCCACCGATGTTTATACATAGACTAATTTCCCTTTTACAGTCTTAGCCCCTTTGATGAGTAGCTTAGCTACTGGACCAGACCTCACAGTTCCAAACAAAACCATGTTGATTGGCCATTGTTTTAGCTTGCTTTATTGGCACATTTGTTTCTTGTTTTGTTTGCAATGTTATGCACTAGGATTTGTAACTGGCTGTCAGTGAATGCCCCCAGCAACCTGCCCTCTTCGTCTCCAAGTACAGACAGTGTCCCAGCACATATTCTTTGTAACACACAGTCCTCACCTTGCCGCCTTGCCATCTGACAACTGATCAATGAAAAACCAGAGTAAGTAGCCCTGCATGACTACTAACACATTTGATGACAGAACAAGGAAGTAATATTTATGTTACTGCCAACAACACAGTGAGTTTACAGAGGGGAAATCAGCCAGTGCCAGAGTCCGTTGCTGCTTCTTCATTGAAATCATGAGTGCACCCCTATGGTTATGTGTTTTTGTTTTTTGGGGGTGGGGAAAGTCACAGAGCTCCTCACAAGGGACAATGGGGACAATGAAAAAATTAACAGTAGCCTGTTAGCTGTATCTGACCTACCTCAGGTGTTACTCCGGATGATTGGGGGGGGGAGTACAAAAATGGACAATGAGCAGAAACAGGCATGTCGAGGAGTAATAGACTATTATTGGTCCTTGTTTTTTCTTGTTTTGTTCACTGACCAGGTGACACTTGCGAAAATCTGTGCCACAGAAAATAAGTTTAAGGTTGAAACATATTTCTAAACACCACTGTATTTAACAATATTTAAAAGGTTACATTTATCATTTTTACATTCGCTTGCGCACTTGCACAAGGAACGTCTTGTGCTAGTAGCACATTTCAGAGGTTTGTCTGTGTTGGCAAATGCAGGGCACACTTTACTAGGTGTGTCCTTCATTCATCAATTAGCCAGCATGCTAGCACTGATACACAGATTATGTAAAGTGGACACAACTTGTAAGAAAAGTGCCGTTGCAGTCAGAGACAAGCTTGTCATGCAGCAGCACAATGACACAACTCCTGACGTGCCTTTCCTTGTGAAACATTTCAATAAACATGGCAGAAGCCACCGCTACAAAATCCCAAAGGAAGCCGACAGGGGTGCAAGCCTCATGTCGGCATGTCCAGTCCACTCCCCCCCACATTGTGTGGAACACTAGAAGCCCACCCCAGTGTGCTGCCAGTGACAGTAAGCCAACCAATAATAAAAAAAATTATCCCACAAGGTAAGGTGTTTTTTTTTTTTTTACCTGAAACAAGAACACGGTCCCTCATTGTCCGTGGTGCCCCCTTCCCCAATCTGCACCAACCCTCTGAGCACCCCAACTCCCCATACCCCCCATCCCATACTTACCTCTGTAGGTCAGCGCTGTGATCTTTGGTGGAGCAGAAACACATCTGCACTCTTCAAAGCTGACTGCGAGCTGAAGAAATGCTGGTATGCTGTATAATGCATTTCCGATTAAGAATTATACTTTGGTAAGGTCTTCCAGATAATGCATGAATGAATAATAAAGAAAACAATGTATGGTGGTGATGAATCACTTGAATTGATCAATATCAGTATTTATCAGAACAATATATAGAATAACAGTCACCCTCAAGGTTTATGTAGCATCCCACACCAAGGGTGTGCATTAAATTCTCATATTCACACTTAATCATTTTTTTTTTATATAATTTGCTGGTGAGCAATTTTTTTCCAGTGAGTGCTGTGACCCACAGAGAGACAGAGAAAGACAGACACACACACACACACACACACACTCTATCTCTCTCTCCTTTTCAGTCCCCCCCCTACACACACACGTATCGGTCTACTTTTTTGGGGCATACTTCAGCAGCACATACACAAAAACTCAAAATGTAGCAGGTAGTTACAGCTTCCTAGCTCCCACTTCAGATTCCACAGCCGTGCAGCAGTCCACACCAAGTCATGTCCTTCTCCCTTTTGCCCCTTAGCAAACAACAGCACAGCAGCCTCCAGCTCCCTCAGGTCCCACAAATTTCTTTTTTTGTTTAGTGAAGTTGACATTGGGATCATGCTTGCGCTTACCTCTTGGTGTGGGCAAGCAGCAAGGGACCGCTCATGCTGGCAGCATGTGGCTCGTGACTGGCGAACGGAGAAACAGCCGATACTTTTTTTTTTTTTTTACATTTAATGGTAGGATGAATGGTAGGATCAACCAGATAGCTAAAAAAAATTATAGGAAGGCGAGGGATTTGTTGTGGCAGCTCCTCCATAATAAAGATATGGAACCACCATGTTTCTTGAAATTGTTTAGCCCACCCACACAGAGAATGAGTGCCAGTGAGGGAAGCTCACTTTTGACAGACACTGCACATGAATGCCATAATAACCGACTGGTTATTATGGCAAATATTAACCGGTGGCGTCCATTCCAAAAATTGCTCACCAGTAATTATAGGTTCTTAATGCCTGTCTTTTTCCATTTGAAGGCTTTCTCATGTACTAGCAGTGTTTTCCTATACTTTACATGTGGCAATATGGCTCAAAATAGGGATCTTGTCTTTGCCTTACTATCAATACACATGTGTTAGGGTGTATGTGTTGAACAGTTCAGTTGGTAGCATGTTGACCCCGAGCTAAAAAAAGTCATGGGTTCTAATACCACACAGGATTCAGGTTCATATCACAAACACTTGCACTGCATTGAGGTGCCAGGGTGCAGTATTGTCAGGTGTGTTTTACTTTGGATGGAAAATTAAACAGTGGGCTCATCTGTCCATCTTTGGTGACTCACTGGTGAGCCTCCACTTAGAAGGCAAATCACCCACTGCTTCACAAGAGGACAACTTCCTGTTATCCTGGCCACCATTGCCAATCCCAAGGAAAATAGCTCAGGTTGTTGAATGTCTATGGCTGAGTGTGGTCCTGAGGGGAATGGTTGCTGTTAAGTATACAAAGTCCCCTACAGTCTCTGTCATTACTTGTATAAAGCTTCAGGATATGTATACGAAAACCTTTATATAACAGCATATCTAACTGTCTGTCTATTATATCTGCAGTCAAATTGGGATATAATGTTAAAACATAGAAAGGAAATATAATGATACTCACTTCATGGACTTACGGAGAACTGAACATTTCACTTCACTGAATTAAATCACATAATATAATACCCTGGAATAAAAGAGACTAGACAATACAATGGGATATTGGCTCATGTTAAAATATACCAGTTACAGAAATCTGTGAGTACGTTCACTCAGAACACCTTGAACTTCCTGTTTTGATTACAAATACAAGAAAGCACATTACATGTGAAAGAACTTAATCAACAATAAAGGAAATATTGTAAGTAGTTCTCCAAACAAGCACTGATACATGCCGCTCTGAGAAGGTATATTGTATTCCTTGCAATATTAATAAGCATTTTTATTTCAACTGAGGAGTTAGAAACTTCCTTTTCTCGAGTCCAGTATTAAACTCAAGTTGAGTTAATAAATGTGATATTTCCAGATGATATGGGTTCTATAACTTCATCGAGAACTAATTGGACCCACGTGTTTGAACATGCATCCTGAATGGCTAAAACCAGCAGTCCGCAACTTTGATCTCCAGCTGTTAAGAGAGACAGGTAGAAGATGAAGAGAAGATGGGATTGAGAGAGAGAGAGGAGGGGGGAGAGAGAGACAGAGAGGCAGAGAGGGAGAGAGAGAAAGACAGAGAATAGGGAGTGGGAGAGAGAGACTGTGGGGGGAAGAAAGAAAAGGGAAAGAGGGACCATACCTCTCAGCTTTCCCTGATTTTCAGCGATGTCCTTGATTTTGCCTCGTAATGTTCCTGTCCCTCCTAAAATCTGTGTTTCTGTGACTGTACAGTGGGTATACTGTATGCTCACAATAGCGTCAAACAGAGTTACAGACTTGTTCTTCTGCAGACAAAGTATTTTACACCAATAATCTTACGCTGCCTGCTTCAGGGGATAGAACCAATTGTTAAACTATGACACTGATTTTTTAAACCATGTCCAAGTGGCAAACACCACTGCAAATACTGTAAGTGAATGTTTCACATTTACAAATGCTTGTTTTTATAGGGCACGTGAGTGTTTTGGGTCGATACTGAAGAGACACAGCCGTACCAGCAAATTATGCATAGCTTGAACAAATTGTAGTATAGATGTGAGTAAATGGCAGTTTAATGAGGGGGTGTTTTTTTTCCAATCCCAGAGACAGTTTTGGCAAGAGGTAGGGGGTACAGGAATTTGCAGTTTGGGGGGGGGTCCGTGCATCTGGCTACACCAATGCAGCAGTCAAAGACTGCCAAAACACCAGGAAAAGAAAGTGAAAATGTATGAGCGCATGGATTGTTTCTATGTGGAAGTGACTTTTTTGTCACCTCAACAAGCTGTTCATTCAGAAAGAATGTGGGCGTCATTTTTCAAAGCAATAGATCTGCAGGGCTCCACCCACTGCAAACCTGAAATTGCCTGCTAGCTGACCTAGTGGCACTATGTGTCTTACCTCCTGCCATGACATCCACCTGAGTTCAGAAATGAACTCAGGTCACTCAGGAGCTGGCCAGGAGAAGGAAGAATGAGCATCTGTAAGACTACTTTCCTCTTTTGGGGAGGTGGATTTTGTGGAGTGCTGTTCAACTGCCACCCAGCAGTAGCTGGGTGGCAGCACATGTAATGCCACCAGGAGAGGGTAGGGACCCCATGTTCAGGATGCCAGGGAGCATCTCTGCAGAGGTGAAGCTCACACATCATGCTCATTGCATGTTCATGGGCCCAGGGTGAAAACTGATGGAAAACACCATTGGCTGCTGGATGAATATTGACTCCTCACAGGATCTGCACTGGCGACTGGACACCTCCATAGTCCTGTGGCAAAGGATGATGGTGCGAAGGTCAGTCCTGGGGAAGCTGGGTGATGGGACTGAAGCATGGTCAGTCAGACTGGGGTAGCTGGGGCGAACAGCTAATAAAATGTATATAGGAAAAAATTGCCTGCTGGCAAAATCCCAAAATTTAAAGAAATATCTCAACAACTAGTTTATGGGTTCAGCAATAGAAAGTAATTTGTTGCTATATCAGTTTACCTATTGTGATTCATTTTGAAATTTTTTATTAACATTGTTAGTATTTTAAAAAGATATTTCATGTTTTGTGTTTGTGATTTTCACTTCAGTTCACTTGTTTGAATCCCTCCTTGAATCATTGGTGACTGAAGAATTAGCCAAGTTACCAACAGAAGGCAGCATTATGCTACTTTGGCTGGACCAGCATTTAAGGGAGGAGATAACCACTCTGGCTCCACTCCCTGATGAAGACTTTGGTTGAAGTGCTGTGGTGTCAGAGTGGTGGCTGCTGATGCACTCTGCCTACTCTCTTTACTTGGATTCTTTAAAATAAAAGGTATAGCCACATTTTCAAAGAACAATATTTCAGGCTGTTTGTCTATGTCTCCAAGTACACAGCTTTGAGTGCTGGTTTCCTTTTGGATTGTTTGGATGTAGGAGAGGATAGCTACCCCTTTCCCAAGCACTGAGCTGGCTTTAACTGCTGTGCACACAGGTTTAAGGACTGGTCTTATGTTCGCTAATAGGAATTTGTTGGATAAATTACTGTGCATAAAGGTTGATGAATCAAGTGGGTCTGATGATATTAACATGAGGATGATAAAGGAATTGGCAGAATATTAACAGAGACATTAATTAATGGTGCCTAGTGAAAACAGAGACTAAGATTGAGCGACTCAGATTTGAGCAACTCAGTCGCAGCACCTGCAGGGTCAGCAACCCTGAAAGGATAGCAACAGGGAAGGACAGGGTGAAGGAAAGAGTGACAGGCATACTGGAAGAGGAGGAAAGGTATGTGAGGGGTGGTAAGGTGGGAAGCTGCAGAACTGGCTGCGTGGTGTGGTTGTGAAGGTGGCTGGCTGCAGTGGGGAGGGTGCGAGTTCGGGGCTGGGGAGGAGCACAATATTTTGTGTTTCTTGGAGCGGATGTTAATTTTCTTTTTTGGCAGTTCTCCCCCTCCCTGACATGCACCCCCTCCCTGGAGTTTGTTATTATTAGTGAGAGGGGTAAGGGAGGCAAAGCCCACAGCACAAATACTAAAAGTGAGTTGCCTCACTGTAAGTGTACATCTCCTTTTTTTATTTTTGGCAATGTACCCTTGCCCTAAGGGTGATCATGGTTTTGCTATCACCGTTATCACACAGAACCTTAATTAGTCTATAGAACCTTACTTAATCTATATGCAACTTCCATAGAGACATGACAAGTGCCTAGGGGCTGGAGACACACCACAGTAATACTGTTATTTAAGCAGGGGGATGTGAGAGAATTAAACTACAGCCCAGTCATCCTAACTGCTAACCTTTGTAAGATCATGGACCCCTTTATAAGGGAACAAGTCATAGATAAACTGAATGAGCTGAAGTACAGGAATAAAGTAAAGCATTTCTTCAAAAGAGGAAGCTCATGTGTAGTAAACTTATTGGCCTTTTACAAATCAGTTATTTAAAATTTGGATATGGGTTACCAGTAGATGTTGTTATCTTAGACTTAGCCAAGCATTTGATAAGATATCACATGAGAAATTGATTTATAAACTCAACAACATAGACCATAATGTATGGTTCACCATCCACAACAAACATATGTAGCCATTGAGAGGTTGTCATGGTGACCATTTAAACCTTGAGAGTGAAGCTTGAGAGGTTTTTGGTCACCATGGCTTCCTCAAGATGGCAACTCATGCTTGTTGTGGATAATGGACAGTACATTGTCTTTTATAGTGTATGGTTCCCACACACAGGAACATGAGTAAATTCTCAACTGTGTCCTTACTTTTGTGTTTTTTTTTTAGTGCTGCTCTCTTCCAGGTGCCACTCTCACTGCCATGGCCATTTCATGAGGACCGGAGGTTTGCAGAATGAACATGAGTGACAATTTTTCATGTTGTTGTGCTGCAGTAGCTACGTAGCTAGTGCAGCACAACAACATTGTTCTCAGGATGAATTTCCACCCAGAACAACATTCCACCATACAATATATAGGGATTAATAAGAAGCTAGTGAGCTGGATAACTGGAACAGAACAAACGACAAAGCCCCAGAACAGTTTGTCACATTTGGTACCCTGTTCAGCAAAAATATCAAAAGTGAAAAGAAGCTGGTGCTCCAGAGCTACGTGCAGTCAAGAGATATTTAAACAAAGTGCAGTAGTGCAATAAATATTTAAGATACCCCACAAACTGAAACACCACTAACTACAAAAATGACTGCTCCCAATATGTATTCAATGTTGCATCTTCCTCAAGGGTGGAGCTACCATACAACAAGCAATCTTAAATAGCAGAATTTCTTGAGGCATATTTGTGGAATATCAGGAACCGTCCTTTGCTGGTTCACCTCATTCCTCACTGGGAGATCACAAAGAGTTGTGTCCGGGTTTTTTTTTCTTGAGCCCAACATCTTTGTTGTGTGGGGTGCCTCAGGGTTCAGTGCTGTCTCCTATGTTATTTGCAGTGTATATGCTGCCCCTCGGAGACATTATAAGATGGTATGGGCTGAGGTTTCACTGCTATGCAGATAATACCCAGCTATACCTGTCTTTTGCACCCGACCAGGATGGAGCTCTCTCTGTGTTTAACAGCTGTCTGAAAGAAATCCAGGAATGAATGGATTCTAGTTGGTTGAAGTTGAACTCAGAAAAGACAGAAGTATTGGTTGTGGACCCAGGTTGCCACATAGAAGGGTCATCTGTTGGTACACCCTCAGGAATTTTTCTTGGCAGCATTTCATTCCCGACCTCTGAATGGGTGCATAACCTGGGGGTTATCTTGGATGACAGGCTGACACTGCAGTTGCAAGTGCCAGCAGTCATCAAGATTTCCTTTTACCATCTTAGGAATATCGCCAGAGTTAGGCACCTTGTTCCACCTGATGCCCTGCTGACATTCATCCATGCCATTGTGTCCTTGCATCTGGACTACTGCAACTCCCTGTACTTTGGGCTTTCAGGGGTTGAAACATGCCACCTGCAGCTAGTGCAGAATGCAGTGGCCAGGGTTCTGACTGGGTCAAGTAGGTCCTGTCATATTACCCCGGTGCTGCGCGAACTGCACTGGCTGCCTATAAGGTGGCAGATTGCCTTTAAAGTCAGTTTACTGACTTTTAAAGCCCTTCATGGCCAGGGTCCAGCCTATCTGAATGAACTTCTGGTTTCTCACTGCCCTGGCCGATCACTCCCCTCAGCCTATGAGGGGTTGCTAGAGATTCCAAGAGTGAATCTTAAATCATCTGGGTGTAGAACATTTTCTTATGCTGTGCCCGCTCTTTGGAATTCTCTACCCCATTGGTTATGGGAGTGCACCACCGTGGAGGAATTCAAGGGGTTTGAAAACCCATTTCTGGTGAATGGCCTTTTTGGAAAATTGACTGTTCCGAAGTTGTTGATTGTATTATGTTTTTTATTTGTGTTTGATATTGGATTTTAATGTTTGATTTGTACTGTTTTAACTTGTACAGTGCATTGAAAATTGAAAGGCGCTTTATAAATAAAACTATTATTATTATTCTCATAAATATGTATAACATTAGTTTGAACTGACCAATCAGGCACAAGTGAATGCACTACTTAAAGAACAGCTCAGTTTCTTGTTGGTTCAATAAAATATATAAAATCACCTTCTTTGTGCAATGTGGCATTGGAAAATCTAAAAATGAGATTGGTTGAAACATGTTACATGACTGTGATTAAACAGAAATGTATGGAAAGGGGTGTGCCATGGGCTTTTATTTATTATACTTGTGAGGTGCCTGATATCCATAAACCCTGGACATGAAGCTCAAAAGGCTTCTGAAGATATCACACACTGATGGGGTGTAAAATATTTTACATTTATATATATATTTTTACTTTCACTGAATTAATTGACTTATATTAAGAGTGGATCAAGGTGGAAAATAGTTATGAACCCAGGAAATGAAAGCTATTAAAGTAAGCCTTTTTAACTGTAAAACTCTGGTATGAGGATTATTATGTTTGGTGAGCTTGCATTTTTGAAACAATATGTTATATTCAAAACTGTCAAAGTGTTATAGCACATGAATGACAATAAACATACCTCTATGTGTAATATCACTCATGTACTATAACTTTTTACATAATACACACGTGAAGATACACATGCTGTATAGGGATTTGAAAGTGTGCAAACTCAGGGTAATAATGACCGGTATTTATGTAAGTGATAAGACATGGCAGGGTATCACAGCATGTGGGAATAAACTTCAGACAAGGCAAATTTACAGGTTTAAAACACACCGTGGGATGATATTTATTTTTCAAAAGTTTGCAAAATAATAAATGAGAACAAAAAAAATTACAAAGAAGATCACTACTTAACATCAGTAGTTTCTTCCATAGTACAGTCATGGATCTTAGAGCTCCTAAGGCCCTTCTCATCTGCATTCAACAGCATGTCTGCCTCTCTTCTCCTTTCTCAGGGCTGAGCCCAACTGAACTGAACTCAGTGAAGAGGTTTTTATATCCTTTTGGTGGGGTCACCTGACTGAGCCCTTTTCTATTTACATGTTTGGACATGCTGTTTCAGGTCCAAACATGTTTCAAAACTGGTGGGAGGGGGTGGTGTTTCAAGGGATTTCCTGGTTCAGTTAAAGGTAAAGTGTATATCTCCATAGATATTGACTCTATATCTATGATCCACAGTGACTAAGCACTTTTATAAAGTATACCACATTCTCATATATAGAACTTTATACAGTAACAGATATATAGTGTGAGTTTCTGAAAATACCTTAAGGATTTCTTATAACTGTACTAATCATGATATTATTATTATTTTATATGACTTCTGAATCATTTTTCTTTAAAACGACTTTATTGACTGTAAGTATTCTTATTTAAAATAGTCTTCATGTTGTTTTGTACACAAAATGTACTTATACACTATACACAACACCTCTCTGGGTGTTTGGCATCATTCCAGGGACTGGATGAATGGAAATGGAAAAAGAATGAAAAGAGAGAATTAGTAGGAAGTTTAGAAAGGATAGTAAACAGCTACACTAGGTGGTCAACGTAGGGTGGGGGGAAAGAAGAAAAGCAAAGAGAAAAGCGTTAACTGTTGCTAGGAAATAAGGAGATAGAAAAGTGGTCCATCAGTCACAACTGAGGGTGTGGCCTAACTCTGCCACACAGGGTGTGCATTATGATGATATAATCATACATTTCAGGTGCATTGTTAGGCTCAAGGTGCAGCCAAGTGCTATAAAATGCACCTGAGAACTGTGATTATATCACCATAATGGAACACCCCGAGTGTCTCATTGCATTTATAACATGACATTCAAAATGTTTGACTTTAAACAAATGAAAATAAGAAGAAATTATTTTTAACAAGATTAAAAAGGACCATTCCTTGAAATATGCTTCCATTTTAACTTTAAAGACACAAATAGTCAATACTGTGGTATTGGGGAGAGGGGCAGCTAAAAACAATAATAGACACTGAAAACCATGGGCTTGTATTAGAAAAAAACATATTGTTACCATATTTGCATTTCAGATCAATACAGGTTAAGTATTTCAAAGAGCAAGTGCTTAGTAAAGTAAAGAACGAAGGACTGAGAGTTTTGATACTTCTACAATCATTAAATTTGCTTTTATTTCTTTCTCAAAGCACAGTGCAACATTGCCAGTTTTCACTGTGACAGCACCACGTTTTCAGGCAGTAAACTAACATTCATTTTAAACATTTACTTTATGTTAAAGCCAGTTCTGTCAGAGTCACTAGTAGCTTTGTTCATGATATATGAATGGACCACTACCAGAGCCGCCATTTGCAATTTTCTACTTCGGCAGATGATGTCAGGACATGCACAGTGATGCTTCACTGACGAAACCAACTAATGCATCCGTCATTGCATTCCATGACTCTAGTGTGTGCTAGTGTTCATGGTAGTCTTTGAGCATGCCACATGCAGTGTCAGTGGCTCAGTAGGTAGCACAGTTGCCTCTGAGGCTGGGAGATATGAGGGCTGTGGGTTCAGTTCCCACATCTGGCACGTGGGTTAATATCCCAGTATTGACACTGTAGTGCAGCATGAGAGGGGTGTTGCTCTTCTGAGGTGCCGTCTTTCAGTTGAGACATTAAACTGAGGTCCCATCTGCCTGGATTGGTGGTAGTTCAGGTGGATGTTAAAGATCCCATGGCACTTATCAAAAAGAGTAGGGGGGGTTATTGAATTCACACATAAAGCATACACAACATAAATCAAGAAATATTAACAAAAATCAGAAAGGAAAAGAAAAATAACATGATTACAAATCATAGAGGGAAAGAAAAAACACCTCACTTATATTTTATAAAAATTTGAAAGCCTTTCCACCATCTATATACTTTATCACCAGAATAGTGTAATAAATCAGCATGATATACAGAATTCATTGCTTGCACGACTAAATAACTATATACAGAATATGGCATCATTTTTTGGGAAAGAACCCATTGGCACCGAGCTTGCCACAAATAAAACTTGAAACAACAGAGAAAGATGAAATATGTTTCTAAATGAAATTCAACATTCCCAGTAGGTAAGAGACCCAGAACAAGAGTATTATAATCTAGGTTAAGTAACCAATCCATATTCCATATTTCTTTAAGAAAAGACCAAAGAGGTTTTGCATATGAGCAGGTCAAGAAAAAATGGGACATGGTTTCTTCTAAATTAATGCATGATAAATACGGACAATTTCTTTCTGCCAAATTTTTATGCTTAGCATTACCTTGAATATTTAATCTACCATACACAGTGAGCCACAAAATTTCCCACATTGAAGCAGGCACCCTCTGGTTAGTAAGTTGTTTAAGAACATGCCCATGAAGGGCCGGGGGACAATCTTTAAAACTAGGTTCCCTAGGATATAAATGAGTTAATAAATGAGAATACAAATTTTTCCTAGTATTATGCAAAATATTAGTTCTAGAAATTTTCCATTTATATAATTTCTGAGCCATAGGACGGAAATAGTCAGGAAAATATAATCGGGAATGAATTTTCGACGTAATATCATTCCACCCATTTAAATAATGTTTAAATACCTGCTGCACAAGACCCCCGACACCATTGGAAGGAGAGGAAATACTATAAAAAACAGTATGGTACATAAATAAAGAGGGAAAAAAAATACAGGTTCGATCATACCCAGTCCCCCTTTGGCTTTACTTAAATACGTATAACAACATTTAACTGGATTAAGCTTATTCCCCCACAGCATTTGGAAAAACATTCCATATAAAGAGGTGTCCAAAGAAGAAGGTAGTGGGAAAATATATGCAACATATTGTAACTGAGGAACAATAAACTGTTTCAAAATTTGAATTCTTTTAAGTTTAGACAGTTTCCAGAATTGCCATCTCGTAACTTTAATTCGAGATTTTGACAACACAGAGTCCCAATTATCAAAGGGTAAATTTATTGTACCAAACTTAATACCCAAAATGAAAATAGGATTTGTAGAAAAAGTAATCCCTGACATCTGTGGTAAACTAAAATCCCAAGGGCCTATCAGCAATCCTTTACTTTTAGCAAAATTTAACTTTGAATTAGAAACCATAGCATATTTGACAAATTCCTGTAAAACCAAAGAAATATGGTCAAAATGTGAAAAGAAAACACAAATGTCATCTGCATAGGCCAACACTGAGAGGTTAGAAAATGCTCCCCAATCTGACAATCTATTTAAATTCAACTTAGCCAAAATTCGAAGCAAGGGGTCAATAGAAAATAAGTACAACAAAGGACTGAGAGGACATCCTTGCCTAATTCCAGTAGAAATAAAAAATCCATCCGTTATATGTCCCCTTAATAACACTTTAACAAAAACATGAGACTATAACAATTGTATATTCTTAATAATAGATACAGGCACCCCATATTTAGCTAATGTGGAAAACAGAAAACACCTGTCAATCTGATCAAAAGCTTTCTCTTGATCCAATGAAAGAACACATCCTTTATTACCCATCATATGCAATATTTCAATAAAATCTCTGATAATAATAAGCGCATCTTGGATTTTTTTTCCAGGAAGTCCGCAGAATTGTTCTACTGAGAGAATAGAGGAAGCATAAGTCCTAAGCTTAGAATTAAGAATATGGGTTAAAATTTTATAATCAGAATTCAACAAAATAATTGGTCTCCAATTTGAAATATCAGCTCTATTTCCGGATTTAAACAAATAGACTAATAAACCTTCAGAGAAGGAAGTTGTAGTCTTCTGATGCTGAAAAAAAAAATAGTATGCAGAATGACAGAAAGTTCTGATACAAAAACTTTATAAAACTGATTAGGCAGTCCATCCAAACCTGGCGAAGTGCCCATACTAAGATTCTTAATTGCTTCTGTAACATCTGGTACAGTAATTTGTTGAAGCAACAAACACGTATCATGTAAGCCCAATGGAGTCTCAACATTTTGTAAATAGTCTGTAATTGTCTCATTAGAAGGGGCTACTATAGGTTCCATAGAGTGGTAATGTAATTTAATTAACTTTTCCATCTCTAAAATAGAATCAATCCTATTTCCCTCCGCATCCTGCAAAAATTCAAGAGTCATATCTGCATGGATTTTTTTACAGGCCGCATACGGATCTCCTATGGGTGTTTTCTGAGTTCCACTAGATAGCATTGCTGTAATTATAGAGGCTCGATTATATTGAAAATGTAACATTTCCTTTTTTAAATTACTGATTTGTAGTGAATAATCATATTTGGTAACATATGATATAGCAAACAGATGTTGTAACTGACTTCGGAAGGACAGATATTTCAAAAAGTTGTAATTGCTAAAGAAACTCTGTAAATCTAGTTTGGTGTCCATCCACCATTCCCCAACATCATCATATAAACAAAGTACAGACAATCTGACAGACAATAATGCTATAACATTGTTTCGAATATTGGAGGATTCCAACAAAGAAGGGTTCAGTTTCCATCTATTCCTGACTTTGGGAGTATAACTCAACCTAGCAATAGTAAATTTCAACAATAGATGATCAGAGAATTCACTAGGGACAATAAAAAACTGACCCTGTGGAATATTCCTGGAAAAAAAAACAGGTGATCAATAGTCGTTTTAAAAATGCCTCTAACATAAGTGAATCTTGACCCTCTACTATAGATACTACAATTTATGAACCCTGCTGTATGAATAATAGATGATAATATGTTAGAATCACAATAGACTTTTTTGCGTTTCCCTCTCCCTACATGATCCCTTGCAATATCACAGTTAAAATCTCCACCTAAAATAATCTTATATGAGGAGACTAAGTAAGGCTGAACCAATTTTAACAAACCCACCCTATCGGCCTTAGTTTGAGGACAATAAACATTAAGAAAACAAAAAGCAGATAGTTTCCATTTTCCATCTAACATTAATAAACGCCCAGGAATTAAATCAACTAATTTTACTAAAGAAAAATCATATGAACCAAAAGAATGCCCACCCCATCTGCACACTCAGGCCCAAAGGACCAATAAGATGGCCCCCAAATCCAGTCCCTTTTAAACAACAATAATTGATCTCTTGAACACATCTAAGTTTCTTGTAAATAAAAAATATCAAAACCTAAATCATGAATAAAAGAAAAAACAGCCTGACGTTTAACTGCATTTAATATACTATGGATGTTCAAGGACCCAATAGAAAAAGAACCCATAAATTGTTTAAAAAACTGAAAACCAGGGTCATAAGCTCGTCTTTTTATTTCTTCCTTTTTTCTTTTTTTCTTTTTATAATCTCCTCGATCTGGTCTGATCGAAGGCTGACTACTCTCTACTGATTGGGTATCTATATCCCCATGTTCCATGTCTGAACTCTCATCTGGCAGGAACAATGCAGCATATGTATTATCCGTGTCCTCTAATACTGGAGTAATTGATTTAACTGGAGGTTTAACGTTCCGAGAGGAACGCCTTCTGGCCACCAGTTGAAAAGCCTTACTGTTAGCCAAATCATCTCCAGGAAGAACAGGTTCCTGATAACAAACTGGTGTTAAAAGGGCAGCACAAATAGGGTTCTCATGTGTAAGGACCTTGGGCTCCGGGAGTACCACGGGGGGGGGGCAAGGCCTTGTCCCTTAAATAAGCTGATTTGGGATTTAAAATAAAGGAGGTAAGGCTACCCTGAACAGAAGTGAGGGCCCCAGATTGAGGGAGTACCATGGGGGGGGGAACTAAGGTGTTATCCCATAAAGGAATTGATTTGGGAATTAAACCACTGGAGGGAAGGTCAGAAATAGAATCCTGGGATTGTTGAATCAAGAGATCTGGACTAATACAAGAAGGTTTATTCCTAGCAGCCCAAGGACATTCATTAAAAATATGACCATTGTCCTCACATAAATCACATTTGGTAAGATTAGTACACTGCATAGCTATGTGACCGATTTCCCCACAATTATCACATCTGGCCTTATCACAGGTACTGGATAAATGAGTTTTCGCACCACATCTATAGCAGGCCCTAGGTTGCCCTCCATAAAAACATACTCCCCTATCCCTCCCCAACAAAAAGGAATTTGGGATATGTTCCATTCCATTGTCAGTAGCCTTTAATTTAACCTTGTATTTCCACCCCCTGGTCCAAAAAGATTCCGAGTCCAATAAGGCTTCTGGTTCACTTAAAATCTCACATTTCTGTGACAACCAAAAAGTGATATCATCGACGTGAACATCCTCATTTTGAAACATAACAGTCACAAATTTAATTAAAGGTTTAGTTAAGGGAACAACTAAAAAAGGGGTCCAAATGGGGGAAAACTTAACTTGTGCATAATGCTCCCAAAAAAGATCTAGTGCATGTGCAGTTCGAAAACTAACATCATAATTATCTTCCCCAGATATATTAATAAGGGCAAAAACATCTCTAGGGGAAAAAGATAAGGATTCTTTTAATAAAGTACGACCAACATAAGTTCGGTCAGGTCTATCTTCCAAACCACCTTTGTAGGCGGATATGAACGTCATTCCTTCTAGGTGCAGCCTCCTTTTTAATTTTGGCAAATAAATCTGATAATAAGGGAGTTCGATCTGAAACAGGGTCTTTGAGGAACAGTAGTTTGTTTCTCCTTAGTAGACAGCGTAATAGGGTTATGTTCTTTGGAAACTTCCACCACCTCAGGACCTGTCTGAGCCATAGAGGTGAAACAACCAGTTTTAACAGTGTTAATATTCTGTGCATCCTGTGTCAGGGAACCCGGGGTGGGACTCAAACCTTTAACCTCTGAAGGCTTCCACTCTGGAGATGATTGTAAGCCCAATGCTTCTCGTCTACTCCCTACGGCTAGTAAAATTCTGCCTGAGGGTGTTGACTGCATTCCAGATGCCTTTGCTCCTTCTACTGTGTTACTGCAGCCCGCTGTGGTTTCGGTGGATTCTCCTCTCATGTCTGATGCAGGCTTTGTGTTTCGATTTCCAACTAATTCTGTGGATAAAGATTTGCAGCATGATACTCACTGTGACACTGTATATCAAACTAGCCCAGGAGTACAAACGGGGGCTCCCAACTTTCATAGCCTTGTATGTGTGATAGTATGAGGACTGATGTAACAAACTCTAGCCAGAGCCGATAGGGCTGTGATGAGCTACCAAATGACCAAAGGTGTTTTCTTGTTGGTTCCATATAGTGCTGTTTAGTCACAATCATCAAAAACTGGCATGCTGGTAATGCAATCCTCCTAAATTTATTTAGTCAGAGTACATGGTGGTGGTGGTGGTGCGTGTGTTTTGTGTGTGTGTGTGTGTGTGTGTGTGCTGTGTGTGTGTGTGTGTGTGTGTGTGTGTGTATGTGTATGCACATGTGGCCACAGGGGCACCAGAAGTTTATAAAAGGTGAGGCTGCCCAAGATAAAAAGGGCATTTGTTACATTATAAATGGCACTTTTTCCAAACCAGGATTTTATATACTGTAACTGCACATTTATGATGACAATAGTAATTTTAAAAATACCTTTATACCATATCAGAATATTTAATATGTAAGGGTTCAGCTCATGCATAACAGTTCCAGCTTGTTTTTCAAAGTTAAAAAAGTGAGCCAGAAAGATACATTATCCTATTAGACTGCAATAAAATTGTATGATGTTGTTTATGTCTCCATGAACCTGAGAATTCTAAATTAGAACACAGATGCATTGTACCAACAGTGTACGTTCTTGACATAGAAACATAGATTTTGATGGCAGATAAAGACTGCTTGGCCACCCAGTCTGCCCATTACCCTACCTATTGCATAAGCTGAAGATTCAAGTTTACCAACAGCCTACTTCCTCCTATCCCCCACTATAATTGCCTTATGTCTGTTCCATGCATTCTTGAATTCCCCCACTGTTTAAGACCCCACAACCTCCTCAGGAAGGTGGTTTCATGCATCCACCATTCTGTCCATGAAAGAATATTCCTTGCATTGCCCCAGAGCCATCCCCCATCTGTCTTTGAATTGTGCCCTTTGTTCTTGCACATCTCTTTTTCTGAAAGATGTTATCCTCCTGAATAAGATCATACTTTTCTAAAATGGTCAGTGCCAGCAGTGTGTGAATCAGAAATACTCACTGAATTTACCAAAAGTCCAGTTAAGATTAAGTTACTTTGTCAGTTTATGTAGAATGACCGCACCCAAGGAAAGATGGTGCAAGGCTAAAAAAAGACTTAAATGCAGAAGATTATGGTAGCCAGCACCAACCAATAGGAACACATATGTGTAGGCTCAGGGAATCAATATGGACACTTCAGATTCCTTTTCACGTGCAAAACTTTAATAAAAGGTGTCACCACAACATTTCTTAAAACAGGAATCACAGTTTACTCACTCCAAAAATAGTCTTTTGAATAAAGTTAATATAAATCCAGTGAGTTAAGTTCAAAGTCCAAGATTCAAAGATAAAAACAAACAGGCCCAACTTGAGTCTGGTGCGCAGCTTGTTACTTACAGCAGCAAACTAGGAGAGGTTGAACTAACAGAGCAGTCAGAAGACAAGGGATATCAGAGGGTACACTGGAAAGAGCCATGGAAGAAGTCACAAAAATCCCTAGTGAAGAACTTCTGAGGGAGAAGCATCAGGGTGAGATATGTGACCCCCAACTAACATTTGTTTCAAGCTATAGTCCACAGTCTAACCAGATATCATCCATTATCAAAAAAAAAAAAACTGGCATCTGGTCACTAGGGACCAAAAGCTAAGGGATATTAATACACAGGTCTCAGAATGGTATATAGGAGAGGTAAGAACATTAAGGATGTGGCTGCACATTCAGTACAACTGGTACCGGAAAGGCCTAGAAATTGGCTTACAGAACGGATGGGTGGATGTAACAAGTGTGAGAACTGTAAATACTGTCCCATGGTCAAAACAATAATTTTTTTTTTAGAAATCCAGCTACTAATAGAGAAGTCAAGGTCGGGGGGTCCATTACTTGCAGAACATCAGGAGTTGTTTATATGGCACAGCGCAGATGTGGAAAATTTTACATTGGCAAAAAAAAAAAAAATTTAAGACCCATACAGGGGAACATGCAAAAGCAATTGTTAATATGGACCCCAAGAATGCACTAGCCTTGCATATCTCTAGAGTGAGGAACAAGGGTGAACATGAATTCATGTTCACAGCTATAGAAAAAACATTGTTGACAAAACAAGGGGGGGGCTTTAACAGTTTGTTTCTCAGGAGAGAGCAATATTGGATCTTCTCCATGAAAACACCAGGATTGAATGACAGAATTGAAATTAAGCCCTTTTTGAAGAAAAATTAAGGTTTTTTTTAGGTATAATTGGTGTATAAATATATATGAAATATTTGTTAATGTTAATGTCTTATGTATTGGTGTCTCTTAACTTACTCTATTTCTACCTTTTTGCAGCTTTTGCACAGTTTGTTTTTTCACCTACCAGGGTGAAACTGAAAACATCTAAATGTTGGATGAAGTTTTTGAGCTCATACATGATGGACTTGCACAATTACTTACTGGTGCCCTGTGAAGTATAGTTAGCACAGTAGTTTTCTGTCCTTTGTCTATTTTTTCTATGTTTATGATGTACTTGGGTTACTTCATCTGTATATATTTATTGCTGCTATGGGGTGGTTGGTGCTAGATGTGTTACACTTACGTAATTTGCACTTTTGAGAATGGTAAACTTGTTTCATGTAACAGAAACAGACATTGTCTCTTTAAGAGCAGTTACAAAATTAGGACTAATATTTTAATTTTTTTTTTTTAAATAACAACTACTTCTACAAAAATGCATGTTTGCTGATTCAAGGCAGTTCTCCTTTGAGATATTAACAGCCTGGTCTAAATTGTTCACTATTTGTGTTGTTGACAGTATAGCCTAGCAGTTAGAGTAATGAAATGTAAATGAGATTTGTACATCCAGCATTCAGACATGGGTTTGATTCCTACAATCTTCACTTGCATATTGTGTTACTCTGAGCAAGTCACTTAGCCTCCTCAGTGCTTCTAGGTAGGCCCAGAAAACAGGCACCTGTGCCTCGTGAGCCATACCCGTTACCAAAGAATAATAAAAAAATAATTTAATGGTTATAGTCTTTTATCTTTAAAAAGACACCATTTAAATATTAGAGGTTTGTGTACACTTCTTACAGCCTCAGATCAGGAACATACATAAATACTGCTGCTTTAAGCAGCAAACTCAAAAAGAAACCCACCCTGAGAAATGCAGGATATTTAGAAGGGTTTCCGTTACAAATGAGTTTGAATCAGTGAACTTACAGGGCTGTGAAGAGCTACCAAATGACTAGTTATTTTCTTACGTGTGTGTGTGTGTGTGTGTGTGTGTGTGTGTGTGTGTGTGCTTCCATGCAACTTGTCCTGCCCATAGGAATAGGATATCTTACCATTCCAAATGCTAAGTCTGTAATCTGACACTGTAGTCTAACTTTTGCTATGAGGACATTCCACAAGATAATGAGTCAATCCCTAGGTTGCTGAAAGAAATAGAATAACTCTATTAGACTGAGCTGGACAGATGATAGAAACAGTAGTTAAATTTTTTTTTGTTAATATCCTGAGATGTTCTGAGGTACAGTACAGCAGCATCCCCCTTCCTTCAGATGCCTTTAACATAGAGCAACAAATAGCAAAAATTAGAGGGGGAGTGCACTATTTTGCAGCTGTGGAGGAATACATGCAAAAGTCTAAAATGGAAGTTCTAAGAACAGCCATTTCTAGAGCTATAATCTGCTGGATGACAGAAGGGCTGTAGGCTCCACCAACAGCACTAATAAGGAATGTAAAATATAATAAATCTTGTAGGTTTCTTATTCTTTTTTTTTTTTTCTTTACTTGATGTAGTTGTTTCCATTACATTTTGTTTCTGGATGTCATGACATGCTTTGAAACGTAATTTATGTTACTTTAATTACTATCCCTTTCCCACCTTCATGTTCCCGAATCTATATTTTGTGCTTCTTACTGGCAGATTATTTGTATTTTGGACTGTGAAGATGTTAGAAGCATGATATTGGAGTTAGTGTGGTTTTGTTTGCTCACGGGTGCATTTGGAAGGAAGTTAAAGTGAGGGTGTGAGTTATTTAAAACCAGTTTGGGATTTCATAGCCCAGTACTGAGTGCATCACCGAGACCCGGCTGGATGAATGTGCTGGCCCTATTTTGGAGTCAGCGGTTCTGGCTGGGTTCTCAGTGATTCACTGCCTGAGAGCGGACTGTAGGGGCAGGGGGTTCCAGTCTGTTTAGATAGGAACTGGATCTCAGAGAGGTGCCAGTTGGATGCACTAACTCCTTTGAGTGTATAGTGGGTGCAGGTGCAGGGTACAGGACCTTTCTCATCTACCGTCCACCAGGTGATGGGAGGGAGTTCCTGAAGGAGGTTGCGGACTTCATCACTGAGATGGTATTGGAGTCTCCCAGATGGTTAATTCTGGGGTACTTCAGTTCCTGGGTCGATGATGAACTCTCACCATTTGGACAAAACCTCCTCCAATTGATGGATTTATTGGGTCTGACACGGGTTATTACCTCAGCAACTCAAGAGGAGGGGCACACACTGGACTTGGTGTTTCATCTGGGGGTGGAGATCTCCGATGTGGAAGTGGTGCTAATCAGTTGGTCTGTCCATCACGCCCTGAGATTCAGTTTTGCAGCCCCCCAAAATATGCCTGCCCCTAAGGAGTTAGTGTAGTTCTGTCCTTTGAGAGGAGTTACCTCAGAAGGCCTAATGAAGGAGCTGGATTTCGCGGGATTTCCAATGGATAGCACTGACCCAGGGCCCCTGGTGTTAGCCTATAATAGGGCTGTTGTGGGGGCCTTGGATGTCATTGCTCCAACTCATGTCTTCCCCCTTACCCTTTGCCTGGGGCCCCCCTGGTTTAATGGGGAGATCTGTGAGCTGAAGAGATAGGGGTGAAGATTGGAAAGACGCTGGCAGAAAACTCGCTTGGAGGTGGATAAGCTTAGATTGTTGGATCATTATAAGATCTACCAATCAGCAATTTCCCATAAGAAGGCAGAGTTCCTGTCCAGGGAAATTGCTACAGTGAAGAATAGGCCAGCCCAGCTCTTCCGGACTGTGGACAGACTATGCAGTCCAGCCTGTCTCCATGCCAGTTGAGCATTGTCACAAGTACAGTGTGAGGAGTTTGCGCAATTATTTGCTGATAAGGTGTCCACCATCAGGGATGAGATCAGCCAGTGCCTTCCCATTGGACCTTGCACTGATCAATCAGGTGGTACTAATGCCCAGTTGACTTGGTTCACCTTTAGCCAACTGGCAGTCATGGACATAGTGAGAATTGTCCAGACTTTATGGCCAACCTACTGTAGTTTGGATCCAGGCACTACACACTTACTAGTGGGGTGTGTAGAGGTCATCGGCTTGGTCCTTGCTGGGATAGTGGTGGTTTAATTGGAGAGAGAGATCTTTCCAGATCTCTTAAAGGAGGAGTACTCCCCCTTCTGAAAAAATCCTCCCTTGACCCCGACTGCCCAGCAAACTACAGACCAGTCTCGAACTTACGCTTTATAGGGAAAGTTACTGAGAAGGTGGTTGCTCTGCAACTGCAGGATCATTTGACCAGCCACAATATCTATGACCCTCTCCAGTCTGGCTTCAGGAAATGGCACAGCATGGAGACAGCCCTGGTGTGGTTACTAAATAATCTCCTGATGGCGAGAGATCAGAGAACTCACTCCATTTTGGTTCTCCTTGGATCTCTCAGCAGCATTTAACACCATCAATCATGGAGTGATGCTCGAGTGCCTGTGGTTTTTCTGTGGACTGAGGGGGGCAGTCCTCAGTTGGTTTCAATCTTTCCTTGAGGGCAGATCACAGAGAGTGGTGTCGGGGATTCATTCCTCGGCTCCTCACTGGCTGCCCTGTGGGGTTCCACAGGGTTCGGTGCTACTCCTCATGCTATTTACAATGTATATGCTCCCATTAGGGGACATTATAAGATGGTATGAGCTGAGTTTTTATTGCTATGCTGATGACTCTCAGCTCTACATGTCTATTGTGCCTGAACAGGAGTCTGATTCAATCACAGTGTTTAATAACTGCCTGCTGGAGATACAGAACTGGATGAGTACTAGTTGGCTTCAGTTGAACTCGAGTAAAACAGAGGTATTGGTGGTGGACCCTGGTTTTAGGATGGCAGGGGCATGGGCGGAGAAACCCTCAAGTTATACCTTGGGGGAACCCACTTATGGCCTTGGGCCAGGTACATAACCTGGGCATGGTATTTGATGAGGGCCTGACCCTGAGGGAGCAAGTGTCGGCTGTAGTCAAGTCTTCCTTTTTCCGTCTAAGGAATATAGCCTGCTTGAAGCACCTGGTCCTGCCTAAAAATCTTCCTGTCTTGGTCCATACCTTTCTCCCCAGTCATTTTGATTACTGCAATGCCCTTATCTAGGGCTACCAGGGGTGGATATCCGACGTTTGCAGCTAGTGCAGAACATAACGGCCAGGTTGTTGACTGAAACCTCTAGATCCAGCCATATAACACCTGTGCTGCGTGAACTGCACTGGCTGCCTATACAGTGGCGAATCACCTTCAAGGTTGCATTGCTGACCTATAAGGCCCTACACGAGTTGGGACCTCACTACCTGAAAGAGCTCTTGTTTTCTTACTGCCCCTCCCACTCACTCTGATCCTCTGATGAGGGATTGCTAAAGATTTCAGGGTATCCCTGAAAACATCTGGAGGAAAATCTTTTGTCTTTATGTCACCTAACCTGTGGAATTCTTTACCTTCCCAGATATGAGATAGCCTGACTGTGGAAGGATTTAAAAATCCTCAAAAACTTATGTGTTTAACCAGGCATTTTCAGAGAATTACTGATTGGTTGTTACTGTTTTCGTCACCAGTTTTATTGATTTTTAAATATGCTGTTATTGTATGGAGTATTGTAAAAGCTCTCTGAGCTCAGGAAGGGCGCCTTGTATAAATAAATGTTTACTTACTTACTTACCTTGTGGCGGCAATGTTCAGTTTCTGCCAAAATGATAAAATTTCATACTATCCTGAAAGGGAGGGAAGGGATCGTAACTGTGGCTGAACTGCTGGCCAGCAGATCCCTTTCCACTTCCTGGTCCACCTGCTCTGCCCCTACACTCCCATGTTTAGTGCTTATTGTTTGTAGTGTGCCATCATTTACAGTACTATGTTTGCATTGCTTAAACTGTGATTTTTTTCATATTTGTAATACAATGCATGTATTGTTAAACTCCTAACTTAATGTACTGTTTTCTCATATGCTCCCCGAACCGTCTGTATTTTTTCTCCCTATTACATTGTCTGTATCCCTTACTGTTACATTGTCTATATCTCTCACTGTAACTTTCTGGGTAGCAGCTAAAAATAGGCATTTTGTCTAGTGTGCTCACCTGGTCAACAAAAGCTAAATAAATAAACCAGTAGTCTCACCAGGAGAGTGCTGTGATGCACCCTATGGAAGTTATAAGCTTCATTTTCAATATAAACAGTTAGCGACAACATTTGATAAAAAATGAAAGCCAACACTCAACTATTAGGGACCCTATAAGTTAAGCAATGGCTTTTAGTTTTCATCAAATGTTGCTTAAACTGCTGTAAAAGCATTTTGAAAATGAGCCCAA
This sequence comes from Neoceratodus forsteri, assembly GCA_016271365.2. Classification (NCBI taxonomy): domain Eukaryota; kingdom Metazoa; phylum Chordata; order Ceratodontiformes; family Ceratodontidae; genus Neoceratodus; species Neoceratodus forsteri. The sequence goes on from JADMNL010000026.1 coordinate 268,251,215, forward strand.
TACACTTGTATGGGGCACGTCCCCACACTCTCTCTGATGAGATATCACTAAATGTCAGACCACAGAGGCAGAGGAAGTGGACTGAGAGATGGAAAGGGACCATCTGGCCAGTAGTTCAGCCCCAGTTATGATCCCTTTTTTCCTTTTCAAGACCGTATGACATATTTTTATAAATTTGGCACAAATGGACTATCACCACCACAAGGTAGCTAGCTTTGAAGCCCAATGGTGACTATCACATCTTTAATTTTATAAAATTTTCTTTCAGTGATGTATTATTTCTTTTTTCAATCTTTTTCAATTGCTGACATGGCCTATTTAAACAATTTTATGTTGTATAACAAGTATAATTGTAGAATGAGAAATTATTAGCCAGGCAGTGAAGGGGAGGGTAGTCTGATAATGACATGTGGGTTCCCCTTATATTTGAGATTAGAGATGGGTAAAGTTGGCTAAATTTGCTCTGTGAATTAATGTGCAAATATAGTGCAATTTGTGGAGTGTTGATTGATCCACGAATGGTGGAATTAAGCCTGAGAACTTTGGAATTTTGCCCATGAATGGTGAAATTCCATCATTCACATGTAAAATTCTGCCATTCAAGGGCAAAAATCCCACCATTCATGGGCAAAATTCCACACTTCATGGGTGATTTTTGCACTTCCCCATTGAAAACATCATGATTTTGGGAGTAGTCAAAGCTGCTGAGGGCAGGGAAAACTGCGAGAAACTCCGCAGATACAAATTTCGTCCGCTTCACAACAACTTCACCAGTGAATTAAAACTGTGGCACATCTTCATTTGAGATAAATACCACTGGATTTATTTTATATCCTGGTAGTTGTCATCCTCTTCTGCCCTGCTGTATTCTGTCATCCCTTGCTATCACATTGTGATGCTTTACCATGGAATAACAAATTGTTCCAGGCCTCCCCATTCTCAGTGCATATAGCATGGTGGCTGTGCAGATTGGATCCAATGGCACTGTATTTCTTGGACCTTCTAAAAACACTTGATATGTGCAGAAGTTGTTTCTGAGTAAATTATAGAGCACCTGTATTTAAACAGGGGTAGTAGTGCAGTTGAAAATGCTAGTGAAGTACCATTTTTGGAAGATTTTATAAAGACCAATGAGGGTTATGGCAAAGAAATATAGAGTGATGGTAGGAAAAATAGAGTGGTGGTAGTAAAAAATATAGGGTGGTGGCCCACCATGCAAAAACAATGAATGGAAAACTTTGTTGTTCATCACGTGTCCCCCACTTGTGTAGTAATGTCTAGGCAATAGTCCAGTCCTTCTCTATCAAACTAGTCTCTGTAAGTGCTAGTTGCCCAGTGATAGGTGTCACACTTGTGGAAGGACTGTTTGCCTCATGTGCCTAGCAGGGCAGAGTGAATAAAATTAGAGAACTCAGTGAAAGCGGTAGTTGTACTGTGCCCAGATCTGAATCCATGCTGCTCCCTGCAAAGTAGGTTATGAGCAAGTAGGTACTCAATGAGTTGGGTGGCTATAATTTTTTCCAGGGCTTTCGAAAGTGGCGGGAGAATGGATATGGGATGGTAGTTATTGAGGGAGGTGCTGTCACTACTCTTCAGTATTGGGGTGACCATGGCAGTCTTCCAGGCTGCTGGGAACTGCCCCAGACTTAGGGATCGGTTAATGAGGTCAGTCAGCAGGGAGAAGACTGTATCTAGTACTAGATGTAGGATTCTCATATCAAAAGAATCTTTGCAGTAGCAAGAGCCACTGAGTGCTTTCATGAGAAAAGGCCTTGCCTCATTCATAGAGATGACCCTGAGATGGAAGGGAGGATGCTGGGTGTTTGGGGGCAGGGTTGCAGGAGTGGGGTCAAAGAAGTTATTTGAGAGTTATTTGGGAGTACTGCACTAAGGTCAGAGGGTGGGAGGATGACAGCGCTGCCCTGCAGGGCCTATTACAATGGGTGATCAGGAGGCTGGGGGTGTGGGCAGCCCTACGGGGCACAGCTATGGGGATGTCTGGGACCACTTGGTGTGACCTGCCCTGCAGGGCTCATATATGGGGTTTCTGGGGTTTCAGGAATCTTAACAGTGTGCAGTGGCATGTGACTAATTCAGTGTGCGGGAATGAGAGCAACCTCACAGCCATCATCACCTCAGAGCTGTGACTTCACAAGCTGGGTGGGACCCTCCCCCCCCCAATATTGTCAAGTTGCTGAGAGAACATTGTACTCTTTTACTTTTGGACTCCTGAGAGACACAGTCTTGTTCCAACTTTGCAAGACTTAGTATACTTGTGTTTGGACTTTCAAGAGACACTTGTGTTCTGACAATGCTGCACCTGCTGCTGGACCACCACAGCATCCCACAGCCACAGTAAGGGATTGTTTTCTGCCCCTCCACTACTGTGTTGTTCTGTTTTTGTGTTTTTTCTTTGTTGTTTAATAATACACATTTTCCCTTCCAGGGGAATCTCTCTTGCTCCACATAGAGTAATACATTTCTGTGAAAACTGCCCATAATTTCATTACAGTGTATCACGTGATGGAGGAATTCCCATTCTGAAAAGCCGCCCACATTCTGCCTGTTTTCTCAGCAACGTTAGGACATAATGCCAGGTAGATCATGGGTGCATGCTCCATTACAGTGAATGTCCGATTGTCAGGCAGCTTTCCAAATGTTTCTTTATGTTATAATGGTCAGTTTGTGGAGAAACGTGTGGGCACATTTCCAGTAAGAAGAGCCTTGTTAGTGGAAACGTTCAAGCATTTTACTACAAAGTGAACCTTATACATAATGAAACATTGGGATAGCTGCCTGACAATCGGACATTCACTATAGTGGAGCATGCACCTGCGCCCCCTGGCATCACGTCCTAACATTGCTGAGAAAGGGGGGCAGAATGTGGGTGGCTTTTCTGAACAAGAATTCCTCCGTCACATGACACACTGTAATGAAATTACAGGCGTTTTTCTCAGAAATATATTGTACTCTGTGGAGCATGAAATATTCCACACACAGTGGCACAGAGTCCCCAGGTTTTTTCTGCAGGCCCAAAATGCATCCTCCTTCTGTGCAGAAATTGACAAGTGGTAACACAGTGAAATGAGACTGTTTTAGCACATACAGAGTCCCCCAGAATAAAATGATGACCTTGAGCATCCTATTGCTGGTCCAACGTGTTCTGCAAATTGATTCGAGCAAATGCAATGTGATTATCTCAAGTGGATGGAAGGGTGCCCTTTGGCTGTACACTAATAGTAGCCTTGGTGAGTAGATATATATATAGATATATATGTTTATGTATTTTGTAGGTGAGGAGGGGGGTTAATATGGACATGAGCACAACTGTGCTCATACTCCTCCTGTTCTCACAGCATATATAACAAGCACTTGTCAATGCCGAAAGTTGCTTGCTTGTATGTACTATGTAGGTATTTGGAAGTCAGTGGAATGCAAATGTTGGAAATTTGCAAACTTGCGAGCATGCGTAGGAACTGCGCAACGCACACTCATGAAACAGTCATTTTTAGGAAGTTTGTGACCAAATTTTCAACATGGCCATTTTAAGACCTCTGCTCATGAACAGTGTCACTGTGATTTTCTTAATGTGTCCCATACATTGATTTCGCACACCGACTGCGCCATTGTGTGCTAGATGGGCGGAAACACATTGTGGGTGAGATGTGAAAAATGATAGCTGTACTGCTCATAAGGAGGTGTAGTAAAATGGCAATGTTGGAAATCTGGAATGAAAATATTGAAAATTCGTGAACTTACAGTACGAGTGTGTGTAGGAAGTGCGCAACGCAGGCTCGTAAAACAGTCATTTTTAGGAATTTTTCCACCAAATTTTCAACATAGCCATTTTAAGACCTCTGCTCATGAACGGTGTCACTGTGATTTTCTTAATGTGTCCCATACAGTGATTTCGCACACCGACTGCACCATTGTGTGCTACATGGGCCGAAACACATTTTGGTCAAGATGTGAAAATGACAGCTGTACTGTTCATAAGGAGGTGTGTAAGATGACAATGTTGAAAATCTGGAGGAAAATATTAAAATTGGTGAACTTACGAGCCATGAGAAACTGCAAAACACACACTGTAAAACAGTTATTTTTAGAATTTTTCCCAAATTTTCAACATAGGCTTTTTGAGAGCCCACCTTATGAACACTGGCAGTGTCATTTCATTAATCGGTGCCAAAAGGTGATTTCACGCAGTGACTGCAAAATCACCCTTCAGGCCCAATTAACACCATGACAGTGACATCATTCATGAGAAGGGGTCCCAAAAACCCCATGTTGAAAATCTGGTGCAAAAATTTCAAAAAATGGCTGAGATATGCAGCAAAGTTGAAAAAAAGTATCTATCCCATTATACAGCTTACCAGCATTTCCTCAGTTTGCGGTCAGCTTTGAAGAGTGCAGACGTGTTCCTGGTCCACCGAAGATTATCGCGCCGAGGTCCGGAGGTAAGTATGGAGTGAGGGGTGTGGGGAGGCAGGGTGCGCAGTGGGTGGGCACGGGTGGGGGCCCAGACAGCGAGGACCGTTTTTGTGTTGCAGGTTGTTTTTTTTTTTTAAAAAACAGGAGGATGACGCGGGACGTTTGCCATGCTGGGGTGGGCTCCCAGCATGGCACAAGGACCCTGTTTGGGGTGGCTGTGGAGCTGACAGGGGATTGGGCACCCCCATCGGCGATAGCATCTGTTGCCACACTGGGGTGGGCTACCAGCGTGGCACTGTGTACTTTCGGGGGGGCAGTGGAGCCGATGGGGAATTTGGGCACCACCATCAGCTATACCATGTGTTGCCACGCTGGGGTGGGCACCCAGTGTGGCATGTGCAACTCAGTTTTGGGGGGAGCGCACCACAGCCGACAAGAGATTGGGCACACCCAGTCGGCTATACAGTGTGTGGGGGGGCGAGCAAGCAGTATGCGTGTGCGTGTGTGTGTGTGTGTGTAGGGGGAGCATGCATGAGCAGGCAATATCTTATCACTGCTCACTGAAGCATAGCTCCCTCTTTCAACTGTACGCCACTGCATTTTGGACTGCTGTCATAGACAGCTCCAGCAGGCATTGGAGAACTGCGGCCGCGCCTGCAAATGCACTGACTGAATTGGAAGAGGGCTGCCACACCTCCGAAAACTCGGATGACGGCACTATGATTCTTGCACATGCATGCAAGCAACATAAAAATGGACTATTTAGGCCCACTGGCAAAACAGGGTGAGCACTATAACTGCGCACTCCTTTCTTTCGCATTGGGCCCACTCTATCCCAACTGTGACTCCTCCTTATTCTAACTGCTAGCCTGACAACTTGCTGCCTGGAGCGTTGAATTCACACTGCACTTCTTCCTACTGACTGCAATGTTTAATACTGTATTGTAATACCTGTTTTTGGTATTGTTGTCTTACAATGTCCCTGTGGCCTGGTCACTTTAAATTAACTCTTCACTACTGTTTGTCTGATGAAATCTGATGCTTGTAAAGTCCCTGTTGTCCTAATTCTATGTAATGTAATCCTCCACTTGTATTTGCCTGATGTTCATGTATGTACCTTGTAATCTCCTCGGTCGCACCTGAAAATAGGCACTTGGCTGTCTAGTGTGCTTACCCGGTTAACAAAAGCAAATAAATAAATAGACTCATGGTATTGTTCTGTATCACACACAGTTCACAGAAACTGTTGGTGTGCACATTCCAGTGCTCAATCAGAATTTTTGAGTTGAAATTGGAAACGGATAACTCTCAAGCACATGAAGGTGAATATTTTTTTGGGGGGGTTGGGGGGAATCATATTTGCAGGTTTGTCTGTAATGGTTTCTTATTTTGTTACTTCTTCACAGATTTCATTGCATCCTTCTGGAGTCCAGTTCTTAATGATGGTCATGGTCATCTAATGAAATGTGTTCTGCATGTGTGCCCAATCCCGGGCGGGGAGGTGCCTGATGATGTTAAAGAACTTTTTTGGATAAGGCCACTTTGACAGAACAAAAAAAAAATCTGGAACTTTCCTAAAAATCAAATGAATGACTTCTTACAACTTAATTGTTATTTGTCCCTCCCTGGTTCTCAATCTCAAGTCAAGTTACATTTCAAACCCACATCTTGTCAACTAACACAACCTGTGTGCAATATTTGCTGCAGTCTTTCCAAAACAATGAAATGGATGAAATAAAATCTTAATACTTACCAGATTGGATTTCACATAGATATTTCATAGGTTCCTCTCTGTACGGTACAGCTGCAGTACCATTCCCACCGAGCAGAGTTTTAGCAACTGAGACTTTTTTGGTTAACCTGTAAAAAAAACTAAATAAGTGTACTGTATATGTTTTACCATTGAGGCTCTGAAAAGCTACAGAAAACAAAACATACAACTAAAGGAAGTGAAACAGCATAACAAACATGAGTACACATACTCACCTTATGGTTTAAATATTAAGAAGCTTTGTGTTTGTGGCTGGTGGATGTGGTGGACCAGACAGACTCATGCTCGGTGGTGGCAGTGGCGAACATCAGTGCCGGTGGTGGTGGTGGTCCGGGGGTCAGACAGACTCATGGTGGCAGTGGTGGCAGTAGCAAACATTAGTCCCAGGGGTGGTGGTCCGGGGTCAGACAGACTCATGGTAGTAGTGGTGGCAGTGGTGACTGGCTAACATCAGTCCCAGTGGTGGTATTGGTGGTCCAGGGTGGCACACCACCTTTTAACAACTTCAGTTAAAACCTGACAACATTAACCACATCATCATCCTCATAAAGAAAGCTTCCCTCACAGTCATCTATGTCTGAAGTCTGACCACTGGGAAATTCATTCTCCATTGTGTCATCATCTACATCAGTGGTGGTCCGTTTCAGGCAGGCACTGCCAGTGCTACCAGGATGGTCCATTTCCACATCACCAAAACCATCATGACTAGGCCGCAGTACGAATACCAAGGTTGCAGTCTGTGCTGGTATGTGCCTCTCATCCTTTTTAAGGAATGTTAGCAAACTAACATTTGCAGGAGAAAGGTTTGTCCGACGATCCCTTACTATTGCACCTGCTGAGTCGAATACCCTCTCAACACTTACACTGGAGGGTGGGCATGTGAGGTACTTTAGTGCCACTGCAGTCAGCTCAGGCCATTCACTGACCTTTCCACTCCAGTACAAAAGAGGATCTTCAGTTATTGTCAGATGCCTCTTTTCAGACAAATATGACTCAACCATTCTCTGAGCCACACTAAGTCCAGTTGTTGATGCATCATCCTGTTCTCCCGAATCATTTATTTCACAAATACCCACTTGGGACAAAGCCTCCCAAAGCGGGTTGATGCCAGCCACTTTTGATGACAGACCACCTGGGACTGCTGTCCCCTTCCCCTTGCAGGATATGCTTGATAGTCCTACAGGTACACCTTCAGCCAGATTATGCTGCTGAGGTTTGCTAACCTTGGCACGTGACTTCTGTGCCCCATGAACCAAGCACACCAGTTGACGACTAATATTTTTTATCTGTTCAGGCCCTCCCTCCAGTACTGATGCAATTCCACATTTGTATCGTGGGTCCAGCATTGTTGCTATGACAAAACTGCGCTGAATACTCACAACATGAAGATTCTGGTCGAATACTGTCAGCATGTGTTGCAGCAACATACTGCTACCACTATTTCCAGCAACATCAAGGCCATGCTGTACATTCACCAATGTCTGCCTCAGCACCCGCAGCAGTGGAATTGATTGGCTAATGGAGGCAGACTCACCACTCACTGCCTGTGTGGCATGTTCAAAAGGCCGCAAAATTGTTATTACAGAGTCCATGAGATGCCACTGTTCAGTCGTCATATGACACCCTGGAACTGTCACAGCTAGTGTGCATCACAAGATATTCTGAGATGGCTTTGTATTGTTCATACAACCTCTCTGCCATGTATAAAGTGGAGTTCTACCGGGTGACAACTTCCAGCTTCAAGCAGTTCTGAGGCAGGCTGTTTTGTATCTGCAACTGCCGCAGTTGGCGACGGGCCTTTCCAGATTTTGAAAAGTGAGAGCAGATACATCGTGCAATGATCAGCATTTCCTTTACATGAGGGTGCTGCAGAAACTCCTGCACCACAAGATTTAAACAGTGGGCCATGCATGTAACACAAAAAAAAACACCATTCGTGATGCATTTCACCACATTTGACCCATTGTCACTTGCTATGAACCCAGCTCTCAGGGGCAGAGGTTTAGCCATTTGTCAATTTCAGTCAGTGCCATGTCCAACATGTTCTCACCAGTGTGTGAACAGGTCACATTGTGCATAGCAATCATTGCCTGCTGTCGAATTCCTGGAAGATTGCTACCATTACAATCCACCTTATTGCACTGATTACTCACACTACCAACATCACAAACAACCCCATCACCTGCGCCCAGTGTGCAGTAATACACAAATATGAACTCCCCGCTGTTTTGCCACTTGTCCACATATCCATACTTATATGGATGAATGGAGAGGAGGAATGTTGAAGGGCATGTCTTACTGAGTCGGACACAGTGCGGAACAACTCGGGGACAGCATGGGTAGAAAAGTATGTCCTGGATGGGATTTTCCATTTTGGACAGGCACATGCAGCAAACTGCTGGAACCCAGAAATCTCCACAAAGGAGAAGGGCAAAAGGTCAATTGCCAGCATTTCTGCTACAGCAGCATTAGGTTAGCATTACGCTGTATGATTCGGGGGTGTACTTCATCTACACGACAAAAACACTCTGTAACGTGGACTGACTTAAACGTTTTACACGGGGTGTGATCACAAATGGTTGTGCCCTGTGGTGAAAGGCATTGGCAAGGTGTGGAGTGTGGATGTTTGATGAAGACAGTTGCACAGGTGATGAAGACAAACCCAGAAATGCAGTTATTTTGCCAGATTTGCCAACTGGCATTGATGTAACACTTGCACTAGACATACTGCATTCACCACCACCACCACCACCACAAAAACTGCTACTTTCACCAGCACCGGACATGCCTGTAGTAATCCTCTGCTCTTATTACCTCAGTACTGCACGCATGTAATTTACTACTGGACTTAACAGTCATGGAAGGGGATAACATGCTCGCTATGATTGCCGGTGATGAGAGTGAATGCCCCACTGTGGTATTAGCTGCCAGCTTGTGCCAGGTCCACAGTGCCAAGTCCCTATTCTTAAGATGCATATGCTGTCCTCCTGTGCCAGGATGGCTCCCCTTTTTACCTCGACTCACACACACATGACAAACCTGGCAGATTGCAACTGACTCATCATTTGCAGCTTGAACTAAAAATCCCAAACAAGGCACTGTGATGCTCTGCTTATAACATGTCCATGAGGTGGCTTATTTAAGTCTGTTATTTTAAGCACTGAAGTGGGGGGGGCACGTGATGATTCGGGCACTGCACACCTGGACTGCATCTGACCACCACGACTACCTATCATATTAATTGCTGCATCATCATCAGCAGCTAAAACTGGTAAATCACAAGTTTTTATGGGGGAGGATTCCTGCAAACAGACTCAGACACGGCCACTTTGAATTTCTTTTTCTCCAGTTTCCAACTGGGATCAATTACATCATCATATTCATCAACATCACACACATCCACATCTTCTGCTTGGATGCTAGCATGTGGACTGCATGTTGCAATAACAGCAACATCATCATCATCTTCACATTCATCATCGGCATCTACACCACCATCACCTGATATTTTTTCACCACACTGTGAATCACTGCATGGAAAATATGTGATATTAACTGCCAGTGCCATTTTTTATTTATTTTTTTTTAAATTTGTTCTAGGATTACAAATACCTTTTAGCCGAGGCTCTTTTACAAAGGTTCCACATCATTGGTACAATTGAGACAATCATAAGCAAAGATAACAGTTTATAAAATTAAAAAAAAAAACACATAGTCTTGTAGATGAAAAAAGAACAATAAGGTGAAACTTTGGGGAGGGGAAAGGGAAAGGAGGAGGGTGAAATCAAGGAGACTAAGTGAATGGGAGAAAAGGGGAGGTAGGTTGGGGGACAGAGAGAGGAGAGGTGGAAGAACGGATAAGAATAGAGGTAGTGCAGCCAGGTGGCATTTGTCATGTGCCAGCAGGGGAGGTGAAGATAGGAGGGGTGCTGGCAAAGTGCAGGAGTAGATGTGGATCCAAAAGGGCATCTTCAGCTATGGAACCAAAAGACATGTTTAGCCACAACAGTCACAGAGGTTGGAGGCAGTGAGTGTTAGGCGGAGACGAGTCTTAAAAGTGCTGAGCAACAGTGAGGAAGAGATGTCGCTGGGAAGACCGTTATACCAACTAGTGGCCCGGTAAGCAAAGGATCTTTGGCCTGTGTTCAGCGGGCAATGTGGGATTTGGCAGAAGCTGAGGTTTCAATCCCCTGGTATGTCGGGTGTGTGGATTCTCGGTTGTATGAGGGCACAGACTCTGGGGGGGCAAGGCCCAGCAAGATTTTCTTAGTAGTAATACAAGTTTGGTGTTTTATTCGATTGGCAAGATTCAACCATCCAGTTTGAGAATAGAGGTCACAGGTGTGAGTTAGACGTTGGGAGCCAGTGACAAATCGACAGGCCTTGTTGAGGGTGGTGGATACACGTTTGAGTGCGGTGGTTGTAGCAGAGCCGTAAATGATAATGCCATAATCAGTGATGGATATGATGGAGCTCTGGACAGCGACAGCGAGGGTTTCAGGTGTTTCCTATAATGGAATAGCAGGCCTAGCCAGGAGTTAGCAGCTTTGGCGACATGGTCGATGTGGGCAGTATAGGAGAGGTGAGGGTCAAGGGTGATCCTGAGGTATTTAAGGTTTTTGACCTGTTCCAATGCGGCACCATGTCTGGTGATAACAGAGAGTTGGAAGTGCTTATGTTTATTATGGGAGCTACTGAAGAGCGTGGCCTTTGTTTTTTTTTGATTAAGGATCAGTTTGTGTTTTGTGAGCCAATTCTCAACCGAGGAGAAGACGAGTTGGAGATTTTCTTGCAATTTCTTTGGGTTCTGGTGTGTGGCAAGGATTACTGCATCATCAGCATACAGGGTAATATGTTCAGTGCAGGAGTCTGGTAGGGTGTTAAGGAACAGGCTGAAGAGTAGGGGGCCCAGTATTGAACCCTGGGGGACTCCAGAGAGGACAGGTTTGGAATCAGAGTGCACATCTCCAATTTTTACATGCTGGGAGCGGTTTTCAAGATAGCTTTTGAACCAAGAGATTAAATCATTGGAGAGACCAGCATTTTTTAGTTGGCTTAGCAGGAGGGAGTGGTGGACAGTATCGAAGGCTTTGGTCAGGTTGATGAAAATAGCACCAGTTAGTTGTCCATTGTCAAGGGAGCTGTGAATGGAGCTGGTGAATTCGAGTAAGGCAGAGGATGTACTATGACCTTTTCTAAAGCCATGTTGCTGTTTACAGAGAATATTATAATTGTCCAGATGTTTGGTAAGTTGGTCCGCTACTATACGTTCCAGTGCCTTCGATGGGGAGGCAGAATGGAGATAGGGCGGAAGTTCGCATGGTCAGCCTTATCACCACTTTTGTGAATCGGGGTAATAGTGGGCATTTTCCATTTGTCTGGGAATTGGCTAGAGGAAAGAGAGAGATTAAAGATCTTGGTGAGGGGCCCAAGTACTTCGTCAAGCGTTAGGGCCAGTAGCTTGAGGTCAAGTGTGTCATTGCATGTTCTAGATTTGCTGATGGATTTGGCAATGTAGTTTTGGACTTGATGTTTCTTTAGTGCTTTAAAGTAGAAAGGTGGGTGACAGGCATGAGTGGAGGAGTTGGGGGGGGATGGGAGTTGACACATCTTGGAAGAAGTCGGAGGGGGAGAACACTGCTAAGGTCAGTGAAAGCGATGTTAAAAGTGTTTGCAATAGTTTTAGAGTCGAGTGTAGTGTGCCCATTTATGTTGAGTATGTTCAGCGAAGATTTTGACTGCTTCCCAGTGACATCTTTAATGTTTTTTCAGAAATCCCTCCCATTTCCCCAGGAGTTAGTGAGGGCATTTTTGTAGTAGTCAGATTTCTGTTGCTGAATGGATTTGGTGCAGTCATTCCATGCCCATTTATAATTCTGGATGTCGAGTTGCTTACTGGAGTTTCTAGCCAGTTCCCAGAGGTGGTCCCTGGATTTAAGTTTTTTTAAGAGGTCTCCTGACAACCAAGGGTTACTGAGCAATTTAACTTTACGCTTTTTGAGGGGGGAAAATTTATTACAGGCTTCATTGAAAATGTGAATAAATTGCTCCAGCGCAGTATTAGTATCTGTTGCCTTAAAGATGGGGGACCAGTCCTGCAGACTGAGGTGCGATTTGAGGTGGGGTAGCTGACCACGGGGTAGGACTCTGCTGGTGATGATTTTTGGACTGGGCTTATAGAATTTGTTTGACCAGGTACAGCTGATGGGAGAGTGGTCACTGAGTGAGTCAGGGAGGACTGAGGTTTTTGTAATCCGAGAGGGGTGGTTGGTTAGGATCCAGTCGAGTAGGGTGCAGGTCCCAGTTCTGTAGTTCTTTCTGGTTGCATAGTCAACTATTTGAGTCAGGTTAGCTGATATAACAGAGTCATTAAATGACCCACCTTCTGCTGAGAGCCAATTAATGTTAAAGTCACCAAGAAGGATGATTTCGGAGTCCGATGGGTGGGATTTGACAAAGTCAAGGACATCAGTTAGACCAGGTCCCTATTCCTTAGGAGGTATGTAAACAGTGACAACTGTGAGGGCCTAATTGTGGGCGCCTAATAGGAGTCTGATGGGAAGAATCTGAGCAGGTGTTGCTGGAAGATTGGAATCAATGGGGTGTCCTCAGAAAGTGTCTTTCATATATAAGGCACACCCTCCACCTCTTTTGGACTAACGATCAGCCCGGAAGACATTGCAGCCAGGAAGGGTGATTGCCTGGTCAGGAATCTTTGGGGTGAGCCAAGTTTCAACTACTGACAGAATATCCGGGTTGTGTTGGGTGATAAAGGCTTGCGGTGCAACAAGCTTAGGAAGTAAACTGCAGATGTTCTGGCACATGATTGAGAGAGTGCCTGTTGGTTTGTTTTGGTTGGAGGTGTTTGGTCCGGGGTTAGGTTGAACAGTCCCTGATAGCAGCAGGAGGAAGAGCACAAGTTTCAGGGTGCATAGGCGGAGTTCAGTCAGAGAGAGGTTGCGTTTCTTTTTTGAACAGTAGTATGCCAGTTGGTAATGTCAAAAATGCAACATTGGAATAGTTGTATACAATGTGGCTAGATGTGCCCAAGGCTCACACATGAGCAGGGACAGATAAATTTTGGTGGTGTCCCTCCAAGGGGAGGATTTGCCCCATTGCCAAATGATGTAAAAAAATCAGATCCACAGGAAAATGACCAGTAAACTGTTTGATCTATGGTAACAAGACAAAGGATACGTTAAATTAATGGAACACAGGCCTGGGGCATATGCAGGAAGTTAAAACCCTTTGTCAGTGTCTTCCCCTTGTTTAAATAGTTATGAATGGTTCTCAAAGACATGCAGTTCCCTTTAGCAACAAGGTAGACAGAAATGTGGATTCAGTTTGCACTCCCCAGGTCAGAGCTTGTAGAATTTCTTAGCTGTACTTACTTTGATTGTGATGGCTTCCAAAAAAGTTGATTTATAATGAGAATCCCAGTATCTGCTGGTGATGTTTTCCAGTTTCTTAGTCCAGGAAACTTTCATAGATCTCTTATCCAAGAATGGTCTAGTTCCTCCAAACCAAAACACATGGAAATCCACAAAACTAAACTATTGACAGAGACAAACACAAATGCCCAGCCACACAGCCCAAGTAGGCAGAGTTCTGGTGGACGGAATATCACATTGTATGCTATCGTTGACATGATTATCAGAATCTTCAGGTTCAGTTACTGGGATGTTACTGGGAATTCTGACATCATCTATGCTGCCACTCAATTGCACTGCTTCACACTTAATATTTTTGGATATGGTACACTGGTCGGAATTCAAACTTGACGCACCAATACTATAACTACCACCAACACTAACACCAGTAACACTAACACCACCGGCTGGGAAAACATAATTTCCTCCAACTATGAGTGAAGCTACTTATTGGGCTGTAAAAAACATTGCAGGAGAAATACCTTTCCTCACATCAGCAGCAATGCACTTCTAAGTCTGCGTACTACCATGCCCACAGACTATCTTACTGCCTGAATTGCCATGGCGAGAAACAGCTTTGCTTGCAAGTCGCTTTGCGAGCATTTTGGGGGATCAACCACAATATTATAACCAAATTTAGATTTTGATACGTTCACTCTCTGATTGGGGGGACGCTGGATGTGAAGCCCAAAAAACAGCTGTAGCTTCAGCAACAGAAAAGAGACTTGTCTGTCACGCAATGAAAACAACTTCAGTAACCAGTGGTGCTGATGAGGTCACAAAAACAATCCAATCTGGTAAAAAATTCCATTTGCCGGTGGGGGGGGGGAAGCACTGACTGCAGATTTTTACAGCAGTACAAGCAGCAAAACAAAGAACAGATACCGCGATCACAGTACAAAATCAGGCAGCTGCAGTGGATAGCAGCTTCACACTGCTGCGCCTGCAATTACACTAGTCTGTGGCACAATAAAAGGTGTATTATTTGATGTCACACAACACTGCACACACTCACACACACACAGAACAGTTTGTTTACAATGGTGAATGAGTAATGTGTAGCAAATTCAAAAGTTCAATAATATGCCACGTATTGTAATGTAAACAACCTGAAATTAGGAACTGCTGCACCAGATCCACACAACACACAAACAGCAAGAAAATTGCAACAATTACTAACAATATTACTGTGTGCTCATTAACACAGTTAGTTATATAACACAAATATAACCAAAAACCTAAGAAATCATTATTTCTCCAACTTAAATCTACCTACACCACAGATACGCCCATCCCCCAAAGCACACTTTCACTGTCTTTCACTACACACACTCAATGTTGTACATTAACATGCAAAATCCACACAAAAACAAAAATGCTCAATGATATGAGCACAGAAGGGTTTCCTACAATCGATGAATTAAGCTTGAGCCCCCCCAAAAAGGCAAAACACTTTTTTAACAACTTTTAGACAGTTTCAATCACAGACAGCTCTCAGAGCACACTGTCTCCTACTCATTCCTACACATACTACCCCGAACTGAGGCTGTGCAGATCAATATAGAGCCCATGTGACCTAAAATTCCATGAATCACTGCAAAATTTTCCTTTGGAGCTCATAAACAAGGTGAAGTGAGGCGAAGTGCAATGCCTCAATGCATTTCACCTTTATTTGGTGGAGTAGTGGTCTGGGGAGGCGGAGTAACGCAAAGTCATTGTTTTCAATGGACTTCGAATTACTCATCATAGTGATACTCTGCTTTGCATTGCGGAGCACTCCACGAATCCGCCTTTGCTCCACGAATCACTTCACGGAGTGGATTGATCCCCCTTCACCCACCACTAGTCCAGGGTAGGCAGAGGGGTCAGGAGAGCTGCCAGGAGGTGGGTGCTGGGGCCCCGGGGGTGAGTCCAGTGTGGGTGGAGGTCAGGAAACCAAGGAATAGTCTGGGGGTGTGGCACCCTGAGTGCCAAGAGTGTGGACTGGCTGGAGAAAGACCAGCACCAGGAGGGCCAAAATAACCAGGCGTAGTAGTGGAGGGTTGGCACCCATAATGCCTATTGCTGATAGAGTGGTGGATTATATAAGTGTCTAGGATGTGCTTCTGAGAGGGTGACTGCCACTGTGGAATAGTAGTAGGGATGCGGACTTTGGTGCAAAGGGTACCAGGTTCAAATTCCCTGGGTGGGGGCAGGTGTCCTTAAAGCCTGGGAAAGATAGTAATCTGGGTGGTTGGGAGGCTGGAATGGGCTGGGTCAGACACAGGGCGGAGGGGTGAAATAGCAACTCCTAGTGGCCACAAAGGGAATGGAAGGTGGCTAGGGAGGTGGACAGCAGGGGGGGAAGAATGGTTAGAAGGGAGGCTAGATAGCAACGGGTTTTTCCAGGTTAGAGAGTAGAGGGGAGGTATGGGCAGTGAGATAGGCTCAGCAAGGATGGGAATAAAGGCAGCAGAGTAGTTGAGGTAGGTAGAAAAGTTGGAGAGCAGTAAAGAGCACTGAGGTTAAGAGTGGGTAGGGAAGCTGAGCAAGGAATACTCTCTAGTGCAGATGGAGAAGTGGGGACAAAATGGCAACAGGAAGTCATGTGATGAGGAAGGACTATAAACTGAGGATCAGGCTTGGGTGGGGCAGTCAAAGAGCAGCATCGATGGGTTAACACCCCTAGGAAATAAGCAGGCAGGGAGGAGGTAGCTTTACCTCTTTAGGCTCTCATGGATGTTCCCAGCCCCTGGAGGAGCATTCTTGTGTGTGGTGGTACTTCTGCTGTGGGAAGGAGGGATACTTGAGGCCTCTTAAGGCTCTCACAGATTATCCTAGCCCCATGAGGAGCATTTTTGTGTGCAGTGTTTTTAACTGCCTGTGACCTGTGCAACTGTGAAAGGTTTACTGTGGCCCTTGATGTGTGCGACTGGGATTTTATAGTGCCTGTGACCTGTGGCATTATGTGGTGGAGTGTGTGTTTCACTGGTGCAGGCTGTTCTCTTAACACAGGTTTTTACAGGTGGGTAGGTGGTGTGAATTGCCTGATGCAAGGAGCATTGCTGAGGGGGGAACCTATTGGGAATGTGTAGAGTACCACCCTGCGAGGTGTAGGGGACGAGCTCACAGAGATGCCGCAGAAGCTGTTACCATAGTCGGGAGGCATAGCCATGTACCTGACTGGGCATCGATTTGTGTTGGGAAAGTGCAGTCTGTTATTAAAAAAAGAGCCCGCTCAATAAATTCTCTTCATACCAATACACTGCCTGACATCCATTTATTCCACAGGTACCCACTTTATGTGAGACTTGGGGTATGTTATATTAAATTCTGGGGGTGCGGGGGCATAGCCCCTTAATACCATTGTTTTCAACAGATCTATGTCTGTTATACATGTTTTGCAGGTAGCTTGTGTAGTTTGCTGTGTGTAGGGGCGCTCTCCTCTCTGTTGGCTTATTGCTGCAGTGGTCTGTGTAATGTTGGCATTTTCATGGCACTCTAAATGCCGTTGACTTGTTCCTTGTCTCAGTATAGTGGGTGAACAGAATGCTTCTTCCCCCCATCACACACACACATGGATTGACAGCATTGAATACATAAATTCAAAATTCTTCAGAGTTCCATTGGCCTACACACAGACACACACACAGACCTCAAGTGGAACCAGTACCTCAATTTTATATGTTGCAGGGTAAAGAGCAGGGAACGCTCTGATGAACTGGTTGGGATAAGAGGGGCCTTTTATATTTTTTATGATCACCAGAGAAACACCAAGGGAACAGAACAGCATTACTTCTGCTAAGAATGTGGGTAGCATCTTTGAAGGGAACAATGTAAAGCATTTCTTTTGTGACAAAATAAGAAAAAAATGAAATAAGTGAGAGGCTGAGGGCGGGAACTATAGAGCAGCCGGCATGTGAGCCATTGAGCAGGAGAGTGAGTGAGTGGGCAGGAGGGTTAGACATCACCACAGGTTTTGGTTTGGTTTTCCAGCTTGTTTGTTAACTGGTATAAAATGGTTTGAATCAAATAAGTAGTCTGAATGGTAAAAATGGTTTTGTGACAATGCTTAATTTCAGTTACACGAGGTCAAATTTTACTCTTTTCATGCTTATTTATCTCATAAAACCATTTTATGAGTGCATTATCACAATCCATGGTGTGCAGTAAAGCCTTAAATTACCACACTACCGAAGTGGTTGAAGGCACTTGGCTGAGCCTTGTGCCTCATAACCCACCTGGGACATGCGGTAATTAAGTATTATCACCCAACCTGTTATGTGTTATTGCTAATTTAGGAAATGGGTTTGCAATGTCTAAGCCTCTAATTGGCCAAGCACCCTGAAAAGGTGGGTATTTATGTGGCAACAGAAACCAGGTGCAAACAAGTCCTGGTGCCAGCCTGCCAGTCAATCAGGTTGGATCAGTATGGCAATGCTCAGTTATTGCTTCTTTCTTTCTTTCTTGGCAGTTAGTTGTAGAACAAAATCAAGAGAAAGAGTTTTTTTTGTGATATTTCAAAGCTGTTTCTCTCACTTATAAATGCTGTGATGACCGAGAGATGGCTCTGTAATATTGAGCAGTGACTTGATGTGAAGAGATGATCATCCAATGGAGAAAGAGGTGTTATTATCACTTATTTCACTGCATCACGAATACCATGGAAGAGGGAAGTGTTACAGTGGGAATGAAGTGCCAAATTATAAAAGAGCATAGTGAACATAACAAATCTCTGTGTCAAGAAAATTTTCATAAATCAAAAGGATAAGGAGGCCACTGTGTATCACTAAAGCAGTTGCAGAACTGCTAAGTGCAACAAGACCTGGTGCTTACTACAAGAGATAATGTTGCAGATCTCAGGATGTGAACCCATCTGGGGCCAGATATCATTGTACAGTGTGGCTGAACAGTACAGCAACTGCTGGGTCTGTGATTGCATAAGGACTAAATTTACAAAGATGCGACAAAGCCACATGAACAAACAGACATTGTGGAGGACATACTGTATATGGTGTGGAGGAGGTGGGAGAGAGTAGCCAGACTAAAAGAGAGCATACAGAGAAAGCATCAGACCTCTGAAAGCAAAGGGCCAATAAAAATAAGACCACTATGGTTCACAAATAAGAGGTAGTAAAGCAGATAAATGCTATGAGAGTATCAATTTGGACTGTACAAGGTGACACAGAGAGAAAAAAGTAAGAAAGTGTATCACAAAAACCAAAACCCGAGAAGCGCAAGCAAAGCAGTAAAAGAGCAAAAGTGAAAACTGAGTAAAAAAAAGGTAAGACAGATTAACAAAATGGAACAAGACATTTTCTAAATTTGCTAGCACAGATAGGGAGACATTCAAAGTGTTTCTACAGTTACATTGCAGAGGTGGGTCCTACATGAAAGATAGTCATGAAAAGTCAAATATTTCAAATACCTATTCTGTTTTTACAATGGAAGGAAAGAACTAGGGGTCACAAGGAACGGTACCGGGTTCTTTGATGGGAAAGAAATGGACAGCAGACTGTTTTCAGTCTGGAGACATTGGAATGCACAAAACAGTCTGGTGGCTACCTGCTTTTATGTCCACTTGTTTGTAGAATGTTTTATCACCAAATACCGAGCACAATTCAGCCGATTGTGTCTTGGTGTAATTTATCATAAGTATTTAGATGTGATTGTGGCATGCAATTTGGTAATTATCTTAAGTCTGAGTTTTACCACTAGCAGCATGGACCATTGCAGCAGTTCTGTTCTTCTGCTGTGGTGGCTATTGGATTGAGCAATGCTCCAGGAACACTACCGACACCCATTATTGTTTGGGTGCACCAACTACAACAGGTCAACAGAGATTAATGGTGCGGGTTTGTCCGTCAGCTCAGGTACAAATTTATCTGATTGCATTTTATAGAAGCCTTGTTTGATTTACCAGCTACCTCAGTTCTGGAATAAAATGTTGTGGATGAGGCACCCAATGATGAGAGTCCTTTAACTATCAAAGAGGCCTTCCTTTGCACAATATGAGAAATTAGAACAGAAAATCTGTATACTGGTGTGGTAACATGTTACCTTACAAAGATATTTGGAAATGAAATGTGTACCTAATGTAGGGGTTTGAGGATTTTGAAATTTCCATCCTCTGGAAAAGACTAGGGGTGGGCAAAAGTTGTGAATTCCACTTTTGCAGAACTTCCGCGAAATTTCAGAAATTTCACAGACATCGAGGAACTTTCATCAGTGACAAAACTGGGATTTTCTGCCAGGTTTTCACCAGGTTCTGTGGATCTTTTTGAAAACTGTGGAAAAATGCATATAAACTGCAGAATTTATTCTATCCCACAGTTTAATGAACTGTCAGTGAATGAACTCAATGCTTGTACAACCACACGGTCATTCACTGACAGTTAAGTGGACCACCATTAGTGGAGGAAAGAGGAGGGCTGCACTGGTGGCCCACTCATGGGCAGAATGGGAAGGAGTGGGGTGGTGGGGGATGAACTGTCGGGGTGGGGGGTCCACTAGACACCAGAGAATTGGGATTACTTTTTTATAAGGAATCAAGGATGGGGGTCCGCTAGACACCAGAGAATACTGGGAATAGAGGGGGATGAGCCAGTGGACTACTGGTTGTTTTTTTGTGGATTAAGGGAATCCAGGATAAAGGGGGTCCACCAGACACCAGGGAAATAAAATGTTTTTGGGGCCATGATCCATGGGTGGGGGGTCATTAGACACAGGGGGATCAGAGTTTTATTTCTTCTACCGGGACCCATGGGCCATGATCCCTGGGTAGGGGGTGGGAACCATGAAACACCAGGGATCATGGATTTTTACTTGGGATCCACAATTGGTAGGTGGGGGACACTGGACACCAGGATGGTCTGACAGAGGGATTGGAGTTTTTTATTTATCTATTTATTTATTTACTTACTTACTAACTTACTGGAATCCCTGATCAGCAGGGGTGGATTAATGAATTCAACTGCAGTTAAAAAAAGCCTCAGAACTAACCACTGGCAGTGATCCATTCTGCAGATTTTTTTCCAGTAGTTTCATAAATTAATCCGCAGTTTGTATATTTATTCCACAGTTTTAATGCAGAATTTCTGCAAACATTGTGAAAATGATTTCTGAACTTTCAAGGAAGCAAAATCCACACAAATTCTGCTGGCAGAAAATTTTTTTTTGTTCACCTCTAGAAGGTACAGATCATATGTTTTTGTCCCATGGTTGGAAGAGATCCATGATTCAACACTACACCAAATTAGGCTAATAGATGACTCCATAAACCAACAAGCTAAGCTAACAGAAAAACTGAAAGCAAAGGAATCCCTTTTAATAATTTTGCTGACTATCCAGATTTTTCTTGATTTTGTCTCTCTGCAGGACAAACTGAAAAAATCTGTTGAATAGTTAGATAAAAAACTGTGAACGTACAAACATAAGAAGTTCCTATGGAATGAAAGCGATTATAAATATGCTTGGGTTTTCAATTGGAAAAAGGAAATGAAGATGATTCTTTAAAAAATCTCATACCAATGATTCTGCTAATGACTCACGCAACACAGGCTGTGAATCAGATGCTGCCTCTTCAGTTTTATTAGAGGACAGCGTAGAGAAGGCTGCAGCTTCATCATCACACACCCCCATCACCTCACAGCACCAGAATTTTGTTTCAGCAACAAAATGTACAAGATGGGGCCACAGGGTCAACAAGCACCCTAAGCAAGGATCAGCACAAGTACAGAGGCAGGGGACAAAGAATGGACAGGCAGTTTCATGTTCCACAGTGCAGGAATTACTGAAGAGGGAGATATTAGTTGAAGACAATGTAATAAATCAGTGCGACTACACCCTTTCTGAGAGTGAACGATAAGTACTTAACAGGGGACTCATGTTTGCACCCACATACAGCTTTAACTGGTCTAATAGTTATATTGATTTAAATACATTTGCCAGGACATTAGACTTAAATTGTTTTTTGAAAATACAGGTTGGTCTACTGAGACTACTGTCAGGGATACCAGTGCATCTGAATCATTGGGGAGGGGGATGGTGTATTAGATAGTTCTATTGAGGATCTAGGAGATCACCGACATCAGTTTAAAAGGTTTAAACCTAAATCCACATTCATCCCTCCATCTAATCCAATGGTACATAGCCTGTGATTGACATTATGACTGTTTTTCAGTGAATTCACAGAATGTTTACCCAACTAATGAATGGCGTGTTGAAACAGCCTTACGAGGCACTGGATGGGAAAAACAGACGTTCTTACAACCTTGGGTATCTGGCTCTTCCCCAATT
Source organism: Neoceratodus forsteri (assembly GCA_016271365.2). Taxonomy (NCBI): domain Eukaryota; kingdom Metazoa; phylum Chordata; order Ceratodontiformes; family Ceratodontidae; genus Neoceratodus; species Neoceratodus forsteri. The sequence continues at coordinate 268,273,124 of JADMNL010000026.1, forward strand.
AGAATGCCTAGCCCAAAAGACTTCTCAGGACCATCTATGGACCCGTTGCCCAAAAAAAGAGTGCAGGATCCTTTACAATTACCTGTGAAACTGAATCTTACACAAAATCTGGTACTTCAGCTAACACAGGCCCCTCAAAACCCAACAAGAGACACTGATGTTTCTGAGGACACATAAATACCAAAAAATGCCCCTATACCACAACAGGGATATGGCCAAAAATATACTTTCTCCTCATTATTTAAGCTTCCAGTCTTGCCAGCAAAACACCTCAATGCAGTCAGACTTTCATATCTTGGAGGCCTCCCTGACCCCCTGACTACTTGTTTGTGGCACAAACTGTTCTCAAGGACTCCATGAAATTTTTTTCACATGAAATATATGCTCCAGTATATATTTCTGGTCAGACCATGTTCGATGTGAGCTTTCAAACTGTTCATGGACTAGAGAAATTTTGGTCCAAATATCATTCCCTGAAAAATACAACATTATGGACACCGTTTATAGCAATATCATTGACAAAGTCAGCATAAAAGACTATAACCATTATTTTTAGGAATGAGGGAGTGGACTTGGCAGATGTCTTATGCTGGCTTAAACAACAATGTACAGTGTTTTGGACAACCAGAAGCAATACTAGACACTGAGAACATTTGGACTTGGGGGTAAGTTCAAATGAATCCGGGGTAATAAATTTACCAAACTCTTTTTTTTATAGGTCAGGATAGAGGGGTCTTGTTTTATCCAGGTTAGCCTAAGGCCTGCTATAAGTGTGGGGATCCATCTCACCTAAGCAATGCCTGTGATAATGTGAAATGCAACATATGTGGGGAAATTGGTCACTTAGGAGCACACTGTTTAAATGAATGCAAATGTAATATTTGTGATGAAGTAGGTCACACGTTTCAGAATTGTAAGTGGGCTGTTCATAATGAAGACCATCATGATGATGGGGCAGACCAGATGTTCATCATAACTCAAGCACAAAAAGCCAAACTTCAGAGCAAACCCTCCTTAATGCCTTCATCCTCACCCTTAGATAGGCCTTCAGATCCACCTGAAGATGTGGCAGGTCCTTCTGCTAATCCTGTCCCCCTCTAGAGCTACCTCAGATGCCTACCCAGTTACCCCAACCTCAGCCCTCTACTAGCTTAGACAGAGGGATTATCACTACCCCTGAAATTGTGGTAATGCCCTCCCCAGAGTGACCCAGCCTTAAGTGTATGAAGGCGCTCCATGAGTAGTCACTCACAAATGACATCCCCCCATCCAAGGCCCTGAAAACATCTTCCTTGGAGCTCTCCAATAAATATAAGCTCCTCCAAGATAATTCAGAAGATAGCAGGGGAGAAACTGATTCATCCTCAGTAGCCTCTTCTCATCCAAAGGGGACCACAGACACAGAACCCCAGATGAGGGGAGGAGTACCACAAAAAAGAAAAGCCAAAGTTAAAAAGAAAGGGAAAGCTTCTGCGAGTAGAAAGAAATGAATATAGTTGTGGGCTCCCTTGGGTTAATTGCCCTTCCCAAATGATTTATGTTTTTGCATGCCACACTATTACTGTAAATAGTGTAAAGTGAGTAACTAAGAGGCAGGCTGTGTTTTCTTTCCTACATATGTTACTACTAGGCATCAGTCTTGGAAACCAGATTTCATACAACTCATGAAATCCGACAGGTTCAGAGGGATTGGCTGCATGGCCCTTCCTTCTGGTCTATTGGTCAGGAAACTTGCTCTGATATTGGGATTTTGGTTATTTTACCAGGTTTTCAACTCTTAAAGCTGTATCATCTCTCACTTGGAAGGGCTTTGGTCCTGGATGTACTAATACGACAGAAGCCTTTTAGAATAATTACTCTATATGCCACGTAGCCCAAAACAGCTCATATAGTTTGATTTAAGCTCATACATCCTTACCTACACACTTCCAAACATGTCATTTTTTCAGGAGATTTTAATTGTGGCTTAAGTCTGAACGACAAATGTGCATGTGCTCAAATGCAGAAACTGTACTGTGTCTCCCAAAAGCTTTTAACTATTGTACGAACAGTGCGCCTGCAAGATGCATACTTTGAACAAGCAAAACATCACACACCATTTCAGAAGGGCAAACTTGACACTAGAATTTAATTTATTTTTCTTTCCTAGAATCTCCATATTAATTCAGCTACAATCCAGTAGGTTGAATTATCTGACCATAAAGTGGTCTCAGTAGGCATTGGTATACAATCCCCGTTGCCGAAAGGTCCTGGGCTGTGCAAATTTAATACATCCCTGTTACAAGACACCACATTTTTACATGACCTTAAACAATTTCTGCAAGCCAGACAATCAGTCTTCATCTGCTTTGATGACCCTACTGTATCTCTTGGTGGGAAGACACAAAAGTGAAATCAGTGAAATTTTTAAAACAGTATAGTCACCAGAAATGTAATACTGATTATTTAAAATATTTACAATCAAGATCTCATTTACAGTCCTTAATGACAATAGCATATTCAACTGGCCAGGACCTAACTCAATAAATTTACCTTATTCAAGCACATATGCTTGCCAACCAGAAGTGTCAATCCCAACAACTGTACCATCAGCATAGATTTGGCACCCAGGGAGCACAACATATAATATGTCCCTTTGACCATAATGATCACACTGAAATCTATGACCTGTCTTACTCACCCTTCAGGCCATCAACACTCTACCCAAACATCGATCAGTAGAATAGTCACTCAATATACCCTAAACCTGTTTTCACCTCTACCACTTATTGTGAATATCCTTCCCAACGTTTCTTTCTGACATAGGAATCCCAGATATACCACAGGATATTATGACCCAAACTTGCTTACCTATCACCACACAGGAACTGTTATTAGCTATCTGCTCATTGGAACCTAACACTACACCAGGTCCTGATGGCTTGCCAAATGCTCTTTACAAAATTGTTATTGACCATCTGAAGATTGAGCTAACAAATATATTCAGTGCTATACTGTCATCTGAAATTGTTCCTTTAGATTTTAACAAAGGCTCTTTAATTTATTTATATAAGAAAGGTGATGCAACAGCTCTACAGAACTGGAGATCAATATGTATGTTGAATACAGGTTTCAAACTTTTAACCAAAATTCTGACCAAAAGGCTATTAGTAATCACAGAATTGGTTATCTCTCCTGCTTAATCCTGCTCTCTCCCAATTAGACAAATCTTGGACCATTTGATACTGCTCCGAGAACTGTTTTCTCATGGTCACAAGAATACTGTCCAAAGCTATATTATATCACTGGATCAAAGAAAAGCCTTTGATTCAATCCACTATGATTTTCTATGGGATACCTTACGTCATTATTATGTCCTGGATCTTGCGATTACCTGGTTTCATGCTTTATATGGGACAGCAACAATGGTACCTATTGTAAATGTCTGGATAGGCTCCTTAATAGCAATAAGGGGGGGTATGGCAGGCGGTATGCCCCCCTTATGGCAACACCAACACAGCAAACTACACTCCTGTCAGCAAAATCGACACTTTACTGACAGGTCGCTGTATCGGTGTGCCCAACACAGGGGCACACTGTCTCTCAGTGCTGCACCCCCACCCCAAAGTAACTCCAACTGGAGTTACCAATCTATTAGTTGGGATGGATGTTTCTTGGGTGAATCCCCCCCCCGATAAAAAAAAAAGGCCCAGGAGACTCAGAGGAATCAGGCCGACCACATCTTCCGGTTGACATGATTCCTGTCGCTGTAATGCTGGTTGGCATATAGGATGTCGAACTGGCATGGTTGAGCCATGGCAGGGATGTCTGCTCAGTCCACTTTTATATGTTTTTTTATTGATACTTTACTGAGACGCTTAAATTCCTATCCCCATATACAGCCGATTTGAAATATTGACACTACAGCCCAGTACAAGGCAATTGCATATGCAGATGATATGTGTCTTCTTGTAGCAGATGAAGAATCAGTAGCTATATCTTTAAACCTGTACACCAAGTTTGGTATGCCTTCAGGGCCTCACTGAATTTAGAGAAGTGTGTTGGTATGAAATTAGGTTCTGCCCAGATACAGCTAGGTCCAATTGGTCCTATCTCTCAGTACAGGGCCCATTACTATTTTAGGGATTAAATCTGGTACCCCAGAGGCAGATGTAGCCAACTGGGAAGATACACTGGCGATTGGCAAACACAAAGTGGTGCAAAGGAATGGGAGCAGGTTGGAAAGAAAAAAAGAGTCTTCCTCATTAAAACCTTTTTAATACCTCTTTTTTTGCATCTTAGCAATGTTATCCCTATTCTTAAAACATTAGAAACCAGTATAATAAAACTCTTCTTCCAGGCCCTGTGGGGGAGTAGGCTCAATCTGATAAGGTGAAATATAACCTATTTGCCAATCATAGATGGTGGTCTGCAAATGTTAAACCCCTTTTTGTTTTTTACCAGTATCTTTTTGATATCTAGTCTAAGGCCCTTATTAGTCAATGCTCAAAAGGGATGGGAACCATGGCTGTATTCATTGTGTAGAGTATGGTTCCAACAGTGGGAAGGAAATTACTTAAATATAATCAGGAAAATAGATTCAGCTCCACTCTATTTGAAATACACTTTTTTGGGATTAAAACAATGGCAAGTAACAACCCAGCTGGTTCTGGCCTCCATCCATAAGGTATTATATAATCACCTTTTACTCAGTATTTATGTAGTCCCTGTACCATTTGAGAAATGCTCTGTACCCTACCTGAACTCTCTATGGTCCCTTCTATGAAATACCAGAATACCGGCACATATGTAGGACTTTCATTGGCTATCTTGCCATGAACGAACCAATGTAAAAGCAAATCAGAAACATAAACTGTCCAGGAAAGACTTTGCTCATACCCCAGTGTACAGTTATACAGGAAACTACTTCCCATTTATTCTTTGAGTGTTCTTATATCAAGCCTTTCTGGACATTTCTGGCCCAATACAGGAATGAACCATTATTTAAGACAGTTACTTACCAAAACTTAATGTATGGCCTCTTCTCTCCTTGATGGAGATGATGGAATAAAGGGACATTGAATCTTATATTTGTTGTAATCAAATAGAATATTTGGATGGCTCACTGTTTATTTACATTACAACAAAAAGAATGTACTTTTCTAGAATTAGAGTGGAAAATTGTAAAAGACTTACAAAAAGTATATGAACTTGAATGTTGTATAATGCCTTTGAATATTATTTTGGAGCTGTGGATTGCGCTTTCTAAGATTACTGATATGGATGCTGCTGTTACCTGAACCTGTTGTTAAATGATTATGTAAAATTTCAGACTAAATGTTGTTCAGATTGTTATATGCAGTTGTTTTCTGATTTCTATATTCAATAAACTTTCCCCTGCTCTTTTCAAGAAGTGGCATGGGATCTTAACATTTTATTTATTTATTTAGTTTTTGTTGACTGGGTAAGTGCACTAGACAAATCCTGCCTATTTTTAGGCACGACCCGGGGGAAGGGCATACAGATGAATGCCAACTGACCTTGAACCAGATTAAGCTGTTGGTGGTATTTTGTTTGGTGAATCCACCTGAGCAATCATTAAAACAGACAGATGGGACCTCAGTTTAACATCTCATCCAAAAGACAGCTCCTCAGGAGTGTAGCATCCCCCTCATGATGCACTATAGTGTCAGTATTGGGGTTTTACCCTGAGTGTCTAGTGTGGGTCATGAACCCGCAACCTTCTACTCTTCCAGCCTCAGTGGCAAGTGTGCAACCTGCTGAGCCATTGACTTTTTGGTGGGGACAAAATTACTATGTGGTGCAGGTACCCAAACAATTGCCTGATGATCTGGCAGGGCACAATGGAGGAGTTACATTTATGTGTCCAACACTTGGAGCCCAGCATCAATAGCTCTACTTTTCTGGTATAGCCAGTACTTCATGTCACAAGCCCACTCCTGTGGAGCAGGATTCTCTGCATCACAGTGAATCCTTCTTGTGACAGGGGGTATGGGGTATCTCTCCTCTGCCCTTTTTGTATGCTCACCGTTTCACAACTGAAATTATGCCAGAAGATCCCTCTCTCCATGCGACAGGGTGCAGAATACAATCTCGAGTCTGTGTTCCTGGGAGAAAACCCTCAAGGCCCCTCTTTAGACCTTTCATATTCTTCCCCTCCTTGCAGACACAGAGTCCCTTGTGGTACTTTACTTTGGTAGTGCAATAGCCCTTAACAGTCACACAGACATATTATAGTTTGAACAAATCTTCTTAAAAACCAAAACACACTAAAGACACTGGCAGAATTATCTTAAAAATAAGCCAAAGGCTTTACTAATTAATTAATAAATGCAGTAAGTAATTTAAAGACAGATCATTTTAGACACTGATTACAGGATACGGAAAAGACAATGGAAAATATACAATAAAACCTAAATTGTGAAATGCTGGTTTTAAAGTTCTACCTCAAGTCCTTGGTTGCTGTATTTGAAGTGCAAAGTCTTTAAACAGGTAGTGGAAAATCTTGGCTCTTGGTACTGTAGAAGAATTCTTTAAAGAAAATGTCTCTGCTCTCTCAGCAGGGTACAAGCGCAATGTTCTTTCACCAAAGTCAAAGGGTAAAACGTCAAACAAGTAGCAGACTGAAGCAGAAGGGTAAAAAGGCAGAAGCAAAAACAAAATGGCTCCGATAACCTTTTGCACCCTTGTTTTAAGGGTTTCCAAAAGGGCAGCCCAGTGAATACTGGCCTGCCCTGTGGTTGGCTAGCATTCCATCTCCATGGCTATGCAACCAATCAGGGTTTACTAATTTAATAAAAAAACACATTTTAATTTTCTTGCAGGGAACAAAGGGCTTAGAGGTAAACCAGTTTCAGCCTGAATTCCAAGGGCAGATACCAACTATCCCACTTCACTGACTGTAATTAAGCAACACTCAATACAGCTATTTATATAAAGTGCTCATCCATTTAGCTGTAACTAGATTAAGTCAGGGTAGACATCTCAGGACAAAGGGACCCAGACATCATGGCTCCTCTAGAGGTCCTGGTCTTTCACAAGCAAATTGGGCTACCTGGCCTCCTAACTATGCTTAATTATCCTTTTTTTTTATTTTAAATGGTTTACTCAAACCTCCAGTCCCTGGCTAAGCAGCCACAGTTTTTCTGCCCAGTACCATGAAATGGCTTTCTTTGTACCTATGATTCCTTGCAAATTACATTGGGTCACTATAGGCATCTCTGATGCATTTCTCACATAAAATGACATGAACTATGATTAGAACAATAAGATATGGCTTTATCTTGCAACACTCCTCCCTTCTTAACAGAACCTGGGGGACATACCCCTTTTTGTAAGAGTTTCCGCCAGTTCTATCCTTTACTCTGATTGGCAGGATAGGCCATTTGCATAGTCATTAGTCCATGATCTATGTTATATGTCCCACAAATGATACCTCAGCCACGGCCATCTGACACTTTTTGGCCTTGACAGTGAGTCCTGTCTTCTGTATCCTGCACAACCCTTCCTTCAGATGGGACAGGTGTTCTTCCAGCTGGTACTGAAGATGGCTATATCATCCAGATAAGCCACTGCATACTCTTCAGCAGCCTGTAACACATGATTTACTACCCATCAGAAAATGGCAGGGGTATTCTTCATCCCAAAAGGCATCACCTTAAATTCAAAGAGGTCTACTGGGGTAATGAAGGCTGACCATTCCCTAGCTCTGGCAGTTAACTCCACCTGCCAGTGCCCTTTCATCAAGTCAACTGTTGTTAGATAAGTTGCTCCCCCCAACTTGTCCAACAACTCATCTGTCTGGTGAATCGGTGGGCATTGGACTTTGTCACTGTGTTGAGTCCATGACAGTCCACAAAAAAGTGGGTAGACACATCTGGTTTGTGGATGAGTACTATGAGTGAGGCCCAGGGACTGTGGGATTTCTGGATTACCCCTAAGTCCAGCATTTCCTTCATCTCCCTCTTAATGTCCCTTAGGATGGCCTCAGACACCCAGTAAGCTGTCTGCCATATGGGCACTTGTGCCCCTGTGTCTACATCATGAGTTGCTAAGAAAGTTTGTCTGGTCTTGGCTGTAAATAAAGGGACAAAGTCATCTAACATCTCCCTCACTTCCTGGGTCTGTTCCAGGGTCAACTGGGGTGACAACTTGATTGTCTCCACCAATGACACCTGCTTACTTTTCTCTAGCAAGTCCAGGAGGGGTTCTTCTTCATTCACCCCTCCCAAGGACTGCAAACTGCAAACACCATGTTGGCCCTATTTACATATGGCTTCATCATATTGATATGGTACATTCTATGGGTAAGTCTCCTGTCAGGCAGTTCCACAGTATAGTTCACATCATTTACGTGTCAGACTACCTTCTATGGTCCCACCCATTTTGCAGCAGCTTGCCTTCTGGATTGGAATTAGGACCATTACTTCCTGACCTGCACTGTACAAGCAAGCTGTGGCTCCACAATCATACCAGACTTTTTACTTCTCATGGACAGCTGACAGGTTGCTTTGGGCCACCCCATAAGCTCCTTCAGCTTCTCCCTAAATCTAAGGATATACTCCACTATGGGAGTTCCTCAGGTGATGTGCTTGCCTTCCCACTCTTCCCAGATCAAGTGTAGAGGCCGATACATCCTATGTCTGTAAAAGAGTTCAAAGGGGAGAATTCTATCAACTCTTTGGGCACCTCCCTGTATGCGAACAACACATGGGGACAGTACTTCTCCCAGTCCCTCCCATGGTGTTCAGGAAACACTTGGAGCATCAATTTTATGGTACCATTAAATCTTTCCATGAGCCCATTGGCTTGTGGGTGATAATGTGTTCTGCATCTCTGCACCACCCCACACTTCTCCCCCAAATACTTCATCAGGTCCAACATGAAGTTACCCTCTTGATCAGAAATAACCTCATGTGGAAACCCAACATGGGAGAAAATCCCTAGCAAGGCATCTGCCACTTTGTTGGCCTTAATGGAGGAGAGGGTGATCACTTCTGGGTATTAGGTGGCATAATCAGAAATGATAAAATATTAGATATATTAACTAATATAGGAAGTTCTATATCTAATGTCAGCATCAGTGCACCAATGGGAAATAGTGATCACTTGAGTGTAGTCTTTCACATCCTGGGGCAACACAGGCAAATTGGGATGGGTGCTACTGAAAAACTGAATTTTAGTAAAGCTTACTTTAATGTAATAAAGAGCAATTTACTAAAATGGGACTGGCCCAAGGAATTTTGGGCCATTCAGTGGAAGAGAAGTAGGACCTGCTACTTTCCAAATTGAAAGAACAGGTTAGAATTAGTATACCTAGTACAAAAAATATGGCAAAAAGAGAATAGTACCTGGATGGATGAAACCCTCTATAAAAAGCTTAATTAAGGAAAAAACACAAAATGTTTAAACAAATTAAACACAGCAATACTTTGGGATACCCTGCTTGTAGAGACTTAGAAAGGTCAAAACTGAGATTAAAAAAGCTAAAACTCAGCACAAAAAAGCTGGCCACCAGGGTTAACGATGACAAGAAGCTTTTTTCTCCTACATAAATAGTCTAAAAGGAAGCACCAACACAGTAGGCCCCTTTATTAATGAATCAGGGCTATCAGCAAGCAACAAAGAGATGGCAGATATCCAGAATAAATACTTCTGTGCAGAGTTTAATGAAAATAGTTCCAATCCATCTAGAGACATTATGATATCCAAACCAGGACAGTTAATTATTGAACCAAAAGATGTGCATGAAAGACTAAAGAAACTATCTATTAAAAAATCCCCAGGGCCATACAAAGTGCACCCTGGAGTTTTACACAAACTTGCTGATCTTTTATACTTACCCCTGACCCACATATTTCAGCATTCACTGGATTTGGGTGAACTACAACAGGGATGGAAAGTGGCTGCTGTGGTGCCCCTCCTAAAAAAAAACTAAGCCAGAAAAAGTTTGTCCCATTAGTTTGACCTCCCTAATAGGGAAGTTACTCAAAAGCATAATAAAAGATCATATACAAAATTACCAGGAGCTACATGGGCTATCCAATCCACTACAACATGGATTCACTAAATTCAGGTCCTGCCAGACCAATTTATTAACATTTTGTGAGAATGCAAGTAGGGAACTGGACAAGAGAAACTGTCGACCTCATATTCTTGGATTTCGCAAAGGCCTTCGATAAACTACCATATTCAGAACTGATTAAAACACTGGGTGAATTTAAGCTGAATGAAAATATCATAAATTGGATTTCTGAATGGCTTGGTGGTAGGAAGCAGAGAGTTACGGTTAACGGGGTATACTCCAATTGGGCATGGGTTACAAGCAGGGTGCCCTAGGGGTCTGTCCTGGGTCCTTGCCTTTTTAATATATACATTACATCACTTTAAATTGGACGTACCCAACACATGGCTGCTGAAATTTGCAGATGACTGCCGCATGGGATCAGTGGTAAATAGTCCAGTGAATATTACCACGCTACAACAAGCTTTGCACAATATAACTAATTGGACTAACCATAGCAAACTAGCCCTCAGCATCAGTAAATGTAAAGTCATACACCTGGGTACTCAGAATAACCAACATAAGTATAAACTAAGAAATGAAGCCCTACTAGTAATCCACCAAGAAAAAGACCTAGGGGTAACAATCAGTCCTTATCTGAAATTTAATACCCACTGTAGAGACCAAGTCAAGAAGGCAAACTAGAACCTCAACTACATCCTTAGGCACATATCTTGCTGAGACAAAGAAGTGATACTCCCACTGTATGTTGCATTGGTTAGACCCCACCTGGAATATTCTACCCAGGTATGGTGCCCCTACATAAAGCAAGACATCAAGAGGGTTAAGGGTGTATAACATTCAGCCATTAGGTCTATTACTGGGCTGAAAGAAGTGCCCTATGATGAGAGACTAAGATTATTTAACCTGTATTCACTGTAGTACAGGAGATTCAGAGGTGACATTTGTATGCTATACAGAGCAATGGGTGAAGTCAGTCTTAGAGAAGAACTGGGTTTTGTGATAATAAGTGGTAGAGTTAGTGAGAGGAGACATTCCAATCAACTGTTTCCTGGAAAGATGGAGCCTGCTACATAGGAAAAACTGGTATAGTCAAAGAGTGGTTACAGTATGGAACCATCTCCCACTGGAGGTGGTGAACAGTCCAAATATGGAATTATTTAAAACAAGACTAGACCAAATATCTGGGGATGAGGTAAAATTCAAATTTAAGTAAATCCTTAAATGACAAGCATTACGGACGTAAGTCTACCTACGCTTGAAACAATCTATGAAACTATGAAATCGGCCACCGTCAAAACAAATTTTCCCAGAGGAGCTTGGAGTGTTCAAGGGTCCCACAATATCCATTCCTACCCTCTGGAATGGCTCCTCCACAATGAGCAAGGGAATTAGGACAGCTTTTGTTTTGCTACCTGCCTTCCCTATCTGTTGGCACCGGTGACAAGACCTGCGATACTACTTTACCTGCTGGGTGAAGTTGGGCCAATAGAAATTTGTGACTAATCGCTGCATGGTGCAAGTGATGCCCAGATATCCAGACATGGGGATATCATGGCCGACCTTGAGCAACCGCTCACAATACCCCTGGAGAATGACAAGCTACCTGCCCATTACCCATCCCTCTGTCCTCACATCCTGTATATACAACAGTTCTAGGTCCCAAAATTACTGATGTCTCATGTCACCTCCCTGTGTCCTGTCAGATTCAGCACAAGTCCTCAGCCTCTCTAAACTAGGGTCAGTCCTATGAGCGGCTGCAAAATCTTAACATTTTCCTAAAGCATGGGGCATGTCTCCCTTAGTTCCTAAACTGGGATACATAGCTCTAGCATCAGGGCATTCAGAGTCAATACTATCCCTAACCTTTTGACCATTTGTTACCCCTTCCTCCTCAGAGTAACCTTCTGTAGCTGTTAGGTGAACAGCTATGTGTGGAAGTCCTACCTCCCTTTCACTATTCTCCCTGTTAGGAGACACAGGTTGGGGAACCAGCCTCCTGTTCTTTTTCACAGGGGCTTCTGTGGGGTTCAGGGAATTACAAGCAGCCTTTTCAATCTGACTACAGATAATCACACACACCACCCCCTGCTGTAGATTACTCCCTATAATCACATCCAGGGCAAGGTTCTCTGCCACTGCTACTTTTTGCATCCTCTCTCCTGTCTTACCTCACTCCAAGAGAACACTAGCCAGTGGCACTGTTTTCTCCTCCCCAGTAAATTCCCTCACAGTGGCAGACTGATTAGGTATAAACTGTTTAGGCTCAACCAAATCCCCTTTAACCAGGGTAAGAGGCACCCCATGTCCCTTAACCAGGTGTATGTGATCCCTCATGTTTATAGGCATGCTCTCCAGGATACACAGTGCACCCACCTCCTTTCAAGGGCCACTTTGTCCACTCTGTGCCTTTTTTAGGACACTGCCTAGCAAGATGCCCTGGCTGCTTACAAAATCAATATTCATCACTTTTTTATCCAGGAAATCACTTTTTTGGTAACTTGGGGCTTCCCCCTTTCAGCAGAGAAATTGAGGGTTTTTACTGCCCTGTAGGTGCACTTTTCCCTTTTTGCCCTGCAGAACCTGGTCCTCCACTTCCTTTCAGTGCAGGTCTGCTCCTGGCATAGCGATCTGAGAGCTCAGCAGCTTGCTGTGCTGTTTTTGGATCTTGGTCCTCTAGTCAGGGTTTCAACTCTGCTGGGCAAGCCTAAAAGAATTGTTCCAAAAGCACAACTGCCTCAGTTTTCCCCCCACAGAGTTAGCTTCCACCGTTTCCCACCAGCGTTTTAAAAACTGCCATTGCTTTGTGGCCAGTTCTTCAAACCTCCTGACAGGGCTTTTTCGGAGTTTATAGAATTTAATCCTGTAGGCCTCAGGAGTTAGTTCATACTTTTTAAGTAAAGCAGTTTTAAGTTTATCATAGTTTTTCTGTCCCCATCAATATTTATATCTAATAAAAAATCCCAGTAATAGAAACGCTTATACTAAATTTTGATTTGGATACATAGAAAGTAATTGAAGAAAATATATGGTACAGGAAAATCCAATATGTATGCTTGTGGAAGGGATGAAGATACCCCAAAGCATCTTCTTTTAATATGTCCTTTCTGTAATTCACAGAGGAAATTTTACTTGGGAGATATATTGTCAAAACTTGACATGGAATCTGCTTATCAGTTTAATTATCTTTTAAAAACAAACAATGGATTGCACCTTGAAAGAATATCACGACTTTGCAGGTTAATTGAATATAAAAATGTACATTTACAGAAATAAGTCTTGGAATTAGAAAACTATTGTATTTGATTAAAGGATCGTAAAAGGAGCAACAGATTAGCACTTTTGTAAGTGTTTATAGTGTATATTATTGTATAATTATTAAAACTATTGTCATTTATTTATAGTTGATCTGATAATGGAGACTCAAATGAATGTATGTTTTTGCTTGTTTTAACATTTGTAAAGACAATATTAACTTGTCAACAATAAATTTTTACTACTACTGTCCTTATTGTTCATTTGGCCTAGGACCTCATGTCCTTTTCCAATAAGCAGTGGGGATAGCTGAAAGCTCCAGGCCTCCCTGGGTACCTTGCACTGGATACAGACCTTTTTAATCTAATTTAAAAATGCATCCAAATCCTCCCCATCTTTAAATTCAACTATTAATCTGGAATTTAATTTATACCCTGGCCCTGGAGTTTCAGGTTCACCCCATCACTTACCTCCTCTGGCTCTGGTCGTTGGAGTCTTAGCCTCTCCAGTTCAAACTCTCTCAAGTGCTACTTTTCCTCCACCTCCATTTTGAGCCCTCTTTGCTTGAATTCCCTCTGCTGCTGGGGTTCAGACTTTATCTGGTTCCATGTGAAAATCACAACTTTAAAATTGCAACTGCCCAATCAGTGAATATATAATAGTAAGTGCAATAATAGCTCCTTGTGTTCTAATCACCTGAAATATTAGTGATGCTGTAATATTAGCAAACACTCGTTTCTAATAAATTAATGTCACAGTGCACCCGAGCAGCTCTGTCCTCACTTCACCCATTTCTAATAAATTAACAGTATGCCATCACCAGATTTGTGTGAGAGAGAGAGATTGCTCCTCTTCCAAAGTGCACCTGGGCACCTCTCTCCTTGCTTCAGTAAGCAATGTCATCATGCTCCTTTAATTATATGTTAAAGAATATCAGAACTCAGCCCAGCAGCGGAGACTGAATTCGGGGATTGCCAGAGCCTGTAAGGGGTAAAGTGTCCTGCACTACAGCCTGACTGTTGTGAGGCACTTCCCACTGGCCCACCCATCGTCAGTGCTCCATATGTTGCTGCTGGCAGGTCACGTGATGTGACACGTAACCTACCCTCCTTTTTACTAAAGTGGCCACGTTCCCATTTGCAGGTTATACACACCAACCACTAGATGAGACTGCACTTTCCATTCTAGCTGCTTTCTCAACTCTATAACCCTCCTAGTTACCACTTCACAGCTGTCCCACTAGAGGTCACTGCAGTTCCCTTTGATTCCTTCTACCACCTACTTTCTGCACTCAGCCTATCTCTAAGCACCTGCTAGCATCAAACCTGGTACTCTTCTCTCTAAATTCTACTGACTATCCTCTGAGCCATTGAACCAGGCCAACAACTTCCTCTATTTTCATACTCTTAACCATTCCTCACTCCCTCCTTCTCTGATTTAAAAAAAATTGACCCTTTCTACACTCTGTCCCTGAGCTGTGTTCAAACCCAGTACCCTTGCAGTCGGAGTCAGCCACTCTACCTCTGCACCACATTGCCTACCTATTTTTTTACTACTTTCTAAGCCTTTTAATCACTTACCCCCCCAACCTGCCAAAATATAAGTTTACCTCTTCTTCCTTGCAGGATTTGAACCCTGCACCCTTATTTCCAAGGTCCACAGTTCCACCACTCACCTAGAACACCTGACTATTTTTCACTGCAGGATCTCATAACTATAAAGAACGCACTAACCCTGTGACACAACTAAAGTGTTATCTAAGTGCTTCTGCAAACCTTGAACCCAACTCCCTGCTGCTACAGCCACTCAGTCTAGCTCTCTCCTACTACCTGATCAAGGCTTGAACCTGGTATTCTATGCACTTCAGGCACATGCACTACCACTACACCATAGCAGCAACTAGGCTCCAGAGGTGATCTCTCACTACTATCTCCTCTTCATCCTAGTCCCCCATTCTTCCTCACTTCAGCTCCACCAGCCTTCCCAACTATGCACATGCATCCCCTGCTCACCAGCCTACTCTCTCCTCCTCCTTCCTTTGCCTTCCACCAACCCTAGTGTCCTTATTAACCCTCAGCCTCACTACTCCAGTGTTCCACCTACCCTCCTGTCCTCCCTCCTCCTTACCACTGCTCCTCCCTCCCTCCTCCTCCACACATCCCATATGCTCCCTCTCCGCCCACCCCCTTCCAGACATTACCTGTCCTCCTCCCACAGCCCCTTGCACTTCTGATCACTCAGGCCTTCTCTGCCTGTGCTACCCTACCCACCCCTTGTGCAACTAAACCCCCTTCCTCATTCTATCGCTCCCGACGTAAACTCTCCATCTGCCTCCTCTGACCAGAGCACTTCTCCTCCTTCTACTCCTAACAGGGAACATACATCCCAACCCAGGCCCTGCCCTCCCATCCACCCACTCAGCCCACTGGTCTTCGAGTAGCCTCCATGAACATATGCAGCCTGCTGAAGAAATTTGACGCCCTACAGTGCTGGGCCTTGGCTCACCAACCAGACATCATAGCCCTGGTTGAAACAAGGCTGTCCAAATCAACTCCTGACTCATTTGTCTCCCTCCCAGGCTATACATTATACCGGGAGGACCGAGTAGGCAAACGAGGGGGAGGCTGTGCAATCTACACCAGGGACACAATACCTGGACATGCACTCCCCACCCCTGCCTCATAAATGGGGCCCAGGCCTCATTCCTCAGACTCACCCCAGACCCTCTAGGAGCCCTCTCTATTTCACCACAGCCCACGCTCCCCAAAGAACCAGCACCCAGCCCTGGTATCTTTAACGGACTACCTGGCCACCCTCCACCATAAGGCAGAACAAATCCTAGTGGGGACCTTAATGTAAATTGGCTCAGCACCTCCTCATCCACCACCAGAGACTCATTTGCCGACCAAGATCTGACACAACTCGTCACCCAGCCCACGAGACTTAACCCTAAGAGTGGTACAAGCACCCTTCCGGATGTTATCATAACTAACCGACCCCATAAAATCCAAAACATCCAGGTCCTCCCAGACTCCCTGAGTGACCACTCCCCTATCCTATTCCACTGGGTAGCCCCCAATCCCAAACCCAAAGCCCAGACCACCCTCCGCAGGCGCCTCCGCCCTGGTGGGCTGAAGAAACTTAAAGCACTCCTCACCCAGATAGACTGGTCCCCCATTCAGCAGGCAACCAACATTGACACTGCCCTCACCTTCTTCACTCACACCTTCAACATGGCCTGTGATCTCTTTGCACCCTTAACCAAAATCCGGTCCAAAAAACAGAACGCACCCTGGGTTAGCCCGGCCCTCCTACAATTACTTAGAAACCAGGATAACCTCTGGCACCTTGCCACTGAAACAGGTCGTCTGTCTGATAGGCAAGCATACAATGCAGCCCGGAATAAGTGCTCATGGGCCATCAGGAAAGCCAAGGCAGACCATTACCAGGCCTCCCTTACCTCCTCCTGGGGCTCAGCCCGAACCTTCTGGGATAATATTAAGCAACTCAATGGTAAAGCTTGCTCCCCTGCCCCATCCCAGCTCACTAGAAATGGCACCACCTCCACTGAGCCTGCCACCATAGCTAACTGGTTCAACACCACTTTCACTGACCTTAGCTCAGTCCTCCCTAGCAATTTCTTTGACCCTTCCCCCAGCCAACCTCCCCCTGTCCTCCAGCACCCCAGCTTCCTCCTCAAAAGATTTCCACCCGGGAAGCAAGACCCATCCTAATCAAAGCTCTCAATGGCAACAATCCCGGCAGTGACTCACTGGACCCCAGCATCCTTAGGCTGGTGCTAGATGAAGTCCTTGCACCACTCACAAGCCTAATTAACCAGTCACTCTGCCTGGGACAATTCCCCACAGCTTGGAAAACAGCCATTATCACACCTATTCATAAAGGGGGCGACAGGTCATTGGCCAACAACTACCGCCAATCTCCATCCTCCCTCCCTCTCTAAAGCCCTGAGAAAGTGGTGGCCATTCAAATCACTGATTATCTGGCTAAGCATAACATTTTATGCCCAGAGCAACATGGCTTCCATGCGGGTCACAGTACCAGCACTGCCCTTATTGAATTCTCCAACTTTCTACACTCCTCCTGGATACCAGCTCCCTAGCTGGTGCAGTGTTCATTGACCTTCAAAGGCTTTGACACTGTCTCCCATCCACTTCTGCTGAATGCACTCTGCCACATTGGTCTCTCAGCTGGTCCCTGGCATGGTGTGGCAGCTATCTTGACACACGATCTCAGCGTGTCAAAATTAATAGCACACTCTCCGATACCCGTCCCATTCTCTCTGGGGTCCCCCAAGGCTCCATCCTGGGCCCCCTTCTCTTCTTGCTGTATCTGAACACCCTGCCCAGTGCATGCCCTGGCAAAATTCTACTGTATGCAGATGACGCTGTCCTTTTTGCCACCCACCGCAATCCCATCTCCCTACAGGACTCTCTACAGCAGTCTTTCAACAGTGCCGAGGCTTGGTTTAAGGAGCGCAGACTCGTCATCAATCTTAAGAAAACCAAAACTATGCTCTTTTCCCACCCCCAAAACAAAGCTAGCAACCACCCACTCTATATCCTTCCAAGTACCAACCAGCCACTGGAACAAGTCTGCTCCTACAAATACCTTGGGGTTACCTTCGATCTAGCCCTCACATTTCACAAACCACATCGACGCCTCTAACATCCGCCACCAACACACGGCTTGGCATCCTATTCCGCCCATAAAACCTGCCTTCCCCAAATGCCTCTGGCTAGCTGTTACATCATCCGTTCTGTCCCTTGTAGACTATGGTCTACCAGTATATGGAGCGCCGATACCACTGCACTCAACAAAATTCACCTAACCCTGAATAAAGCATGCAGATTGATTACTGGTGCCCCAGGCTCACACACACCGTCAGCTGTATGTCGATGCTAACCTGCTTACCCTGGATGAACGGCCCGATACCAAACCTGTCTCCTCACCAAAAACCCTACTGCTCTCTGGGGTAACGGGCATCCATCCACCAGAGCCCTCCCACTATTGCAACACGGTCTTCCTACAAGACCACTCTAAAGGTCCCCAGATCAAGAACCAGCCATGGCCAGAGGTCCTTCTGCTATAGAGCCCCGACCTGGTTTAACTCTCTCCCTGCCACCATCACCAATGCCATCACCATCTCCAAGTTCAAAACCACACTTCGGAACCACATCTTCAGCACTCGTAACTGCTCCTGTCTCTGAACATAGTCTCCACCTCTGCTTCTCTTGACAATGCCCCCCGGGCAGCTCTCCACCTAACCATCCCCTCCACCACTTCCCTGTACACCATGCCTATGTTTAACCTGGCCAGTGCCAGCTGTTTCAGTGTTTACCAACCAGAATGCTCACTTGATACCAACTTGTGTAACACCTGTTATCAATTACATGTACCCTGTACCCAATTGTATTTGTCTGACAACAATGTGACGTGGCACCTCTGTTGAACGCCTATTGTTTTGCAAATCTTTGCTATGTAACCAAAACACAATGTATGTCTTTATGTGACGAAGTACCTTTGGAAACGAGCCTCTGGCTCAAAGGTTGTAAACTGATTCTTAAATAAATAAATAAAATAAATAAATAAATAAATAAGAATATGACAGTACAGAAATATGTGTTCAAAGTTAAGGAACTTGAGGTGGATGTTTGTCATTGGGGGGGTGCAAAACTTTGTTCTGCTTCTGTGACTGAATTGGGGAAACTCTATGAAAATGAGTGATATTTTAAAGAAAAAAAAAGGCAGCAGCTGTGTTTTAAGGGGCTAGCTTTTCCCCACAAAAAGAGCTCTGCCAAGTACAACCATTCTTGTTTTTATATTATATATTTTTTCTTTCAGACACAGTATGAGAGCACCAGGTGTGTGTGAGCTGTGCAGTGAAAGGGAACTTGTCACCTTTTACTACTAATCACAATTATTGTTCGCACTTTGTCTAGCACAGTCACTAATTTGGCAACATTGCCATTTTGTGTTGCTTGCTAAAATTACAATCGCTATTAAGCGGTCACAATTTTGTAGTCGCTATTATGCGGTCGCGATTATAATGGGTAACCCTTTCTCTGCTCCAGCTCCAATTTCCACAGCTCAAATTGTAGCTTTAGCCTCTCAATCTCAGAATCTGTGGTGGACCTCACTTGGTGTTGTGGTTCTGGGTCCTCTCTAGTCTCGCTGTCCTCCTACCTGGGACTGGACACTGCGATGTGCCTTGGCACCCCTACTCCCAAGGTCTGGTCCCTTTCAGTCACTGGCCATGACTCAAGGTTCCAGGCAACCACTTGCTCATCAGCAGCCACAACAGCCTCCATATGGTTATTTTTGCTCCGTCCCTCATAATTGACTCTTCTCTCCTGACACAGCTGTTTCAGTTCTTCTACACTGTATTCACTGTACTTTGAAGTCATTTTTCCTCTCTACACTGACACTAGTCTGCCTTTTCCTTGCAGCAAAAAAAAATAAAATAACAAAATAAAAATAAAACAGGGTGAGGAACTATATCTTGTAACCAACTTTCCCTTTTTCCAATTTTCTGCCCTCTTTGTGTGTGATTGTTCAAACAGTTCACCAACCACACTGCTGCTCACCAAATCTGTCACAAGCCACTCCTGTGGGGTAGGATTCTCTGTGTCACAGAGAATCCATCTTGTGACTCTGTCCTTTTAGTATGCTCACTGTTTCACAAATGAACATATGCCAGAGGATCCCAAGGCTCTCTGTGCGAGGGGGTGCAGAACATAATCTCAAGTCTGTATTCCTGTAAGAGAACCCTTTCAGACCCTCCTTAGACCTTTCATAGTCTTCCCCTCCTTGTGGCCACAGAGTCCCTTGTGGAACTTTACTTTGGGTAAAGGGAAAGGGAACATTGTTTAACCAGGAGTAGCACACTAAGCTGAAGCTTGTTTTCAGATGTGACCTGGGAGCACAGGGAAGGTAAGCGACTTGCTCAGGAGCACATAGTATGCACCTAGGCAGCTGTGGGATTCAAACCCAAGGTCTCCAGATCTGCAGCTCAGAACCTTAACCCACTGCGCTATACTGCCTCCATAAAGGAACTGTTTTGGTAGTGTAATGGCCCTTCGTAGTCACACAGGCATAGAATAGTCTGAACAAATATTCCCAAAACCAAAACACACAAAAGACACTGGCAGAATTATCTTAAAAATAAGCAAAAGGCTTTACTAATTAATTAATAAATGCAGTAAGTAACTTAAAGACATATCATTTTAAACATTGATTACAGGATATGGAAAAGAAAATGGAAAATATACAATAAAACCTAAACTGTGAAATTCTGGTTTTAAAGTTCTACCTCAAGTCCTTGGTTGCTGTATTTGAAGTGCAAAGTCTTTAAACTGGCAGTAGAAAATCTTGTCTCTTGATAGTGCAGAATAATTCTTGAATGCAAATGTCTCTGCTGTCTCAGCAGGGTACAAGCACAATGTTCTTTCACCAAAGTCAAAGGGTAAAATGGCAAATAGGTAGCAGACTGAAGCAGTAGGGTAAAAAGGCACCAGCAAAAGCAAAATGGCTGTGATAACCTTCTGCACCCTTGTTGTAAGGGTTTCCAAAAGGGTAGGCCCAGTGGATACCGGCCTGCCCTGTGGTTGGCTAGTATTCCATCTCCATGGCTATGCAACCAATCAGGGTTTACTAGTTTAATAAAAAAATAAATATTCATTTTCTGGCAGTGAATAAGGAGCTTAGAGGTGAACCAGTTTCAGCCTGAATACCAGGGCAGATTCCAGCCTCCCCACTTTACTGACTGTAATTAGGCAGATCTACTATGCGATGCCAAAATGCATCACCCCGACGTTCACACTCCTGACCCTGGGCGCCTGAAACATGGTTGTCAGACATTGGGATCTTACTCCTGGTGAGATGTTTCAGGGGGCTTTGCCCTTGTACCCCCATGTAGGGGCTCTGCCCTCATACTTTAGGATTCTTACTCTGCTGTGGGTAATATCACGATATCAGGCAACTGTATTTTGGGTGCCTGGGGTCAGGAGAGTGAGCATTGGGGTGATGCATTTCAACATCACAAATGGGTACCAATTAAGCAACACTCAATACAGCTATTCACTTAAAATGCTCATCCATTTGGCTGTAACTAGATTAAGTCAGGGTAGACCTCTCAGGACAAAAGGAACCCCAGACATCATGGTTCTTCTAGAGATCCTGGCCTTTCACAAGCAAATTGGGCTACCTGGCCTCTTAGCTATGCTTAATTAGCCATTTTGTTTTCTTTTAAATGGTTTAATCAAACTCTCAGTCCCTGGCTAAGCAGCCAACAGTTTCTCTGCCCAGTAACAAGAAAATAACATTATTGTTGGCCCTACGGCTTTCTTTGTACCCTTGATCCCTTGCAAGTTACACTGGACCACCATGGGCTTCTCTGATGCAATTTTCACATAAAATAACATGAAATAAGATTGGAACAATAAGATATGGCCTTATCTCACCACAGTTCACATTTCTTTTTCAGATATATGCATTATCAAAAATGCAGAGAATGGAGCTGACATGACTTTATTTCATAAGTCGACATTTTCCACCTGCACCATGTCATCAGAACAATCCCTATGGGACAGTTAATTCATGTACATAGAAATTGCAGCACAGCATCTTCCTTTGAATAGCATGCAAATGAACTTTCTGACTGATTTGTCAGTAGGGGTTACAAAATGAGAGATATTCAGACTGCAAGAGAAAGAGCCAATGGCATGCATCATGATTCCCTATTAACAGTCACACAGCCTAGGCAGAATGTTTCTGTTAGATGTAACTTTGTTACCGCATATAGCTTTGAGGCTAAAAAAAGACAGAGGAAATAATCAGAAAGAATTCATTTATTTTGAACACAGAGGAAAAACTGAGAGATTTAGTCACTGAGTTTCCCCGCCTGGTATATAGGTGAGTCCCTAATACTGGCAACTGTGTCACCCATAGTAACATGACATTCCAAAAAAGAATTTGACCTGACTTCCATCCTTACCTGATATGTGCTATAAATGCCAGCCGTGCAGATACTGAACCAGTATAAAGAGCACTAAATTGTTTGTTAACCCAAGTGATGGAACAGAGGTACAAATCAAAGGGTTTATTAATTGTGGCTCATCCCATGTTATTTATCTGGCCACATGTACTTGTGGAGTGTTTTATGTTGGGTGCACAAGACGGAGGTTCAAAGAGAGAGCGGGGGAACATATCAGGGCTGTGATTAATTAGAACTTTGACTATGTTACAGTGGTGCACTATAATTCAGGTAATGATCCATTACAACACAATTTGAATTCTGTGGGCATTGTAAAGGCAAGGGTAGGACCTTGGGTGGTAATTTGGATTTGCTTTTAGCATGCAGGGAGCAGTACTGAATCTTTAAACTACAGCTACTGCACAACCTGGACTTAATGACAAGACTAAATGATCATATTTGTAAAAGTGCATGTATTTAGCCTTTTAACAGTTTTTTACTACATTTATGATATTAACAGTACTGATTTCTTATCAAATTGTCTGGTCTTAGTGTCAGAATAAATTACCACTACTTTTGTAAAAATATTTTTTATCCAACTTCTATTTAATCGTACCCCATGATATTCATTTTTTAGAAGTTTCACTGTATTTATGAACAATTTTAGCAGTTTTTATCCTGCAAGTATAGAATTGTAATTCATGGGTAATCTGTAGTCAATTCATTGTTGTGTGTTATTAGCACTTGAGCACTTTATATGCTGAGCAGTGTATAACTTTTGGTACATGTGTACTAGCCCTTTAAGAGCATTACTATAAAGGACATCTGTTATAATAGTAATTATCTTCTTGACAAATCACACATATACAAAACATTGAGGGGTTCTTTCTGAGCTGGTGGCTACCTGCTGTTTTGTCCATTTGTTTGCAGAATTTTTTTCCATTAAATACTGAGCATAATTCAGCTGATTGTGTTTTGGTGCTTTTTATCCTAAGTATTTTGATGTGAGTGTGTGCATGTGGTTTGTTGTTTTTCTTAAGCCTGACTTTTACTGCTGGCACCATGGACCATTTGAGTGACTCTATTCTTCTGATTTAATACATTTTGTTTTGTATTTAAAGTAGTTTTATTTTTAGAGCCTATTTGAAGTTTTTTTAGGAAGTACTCAGTTCTGCTGTAGTGGGATTGATTTCCTTGTTGTGCGATGTGCCTACTGACAAATCCAGCAGGTTTAGGACCAGAATGGTCATGCGTTACACTGAAATAAACTCACTGTCACCTGACGGTTTTACCCAATTAAATTTCTTTAATTTTTAGACCCATTTTATAAAATCCTTTAATAGTTACCCTGTTGTCTGTTATTGCTTGCTTAATACTGCTGTTTATGGTTGTCACAAGCCTATTTTAACTTAGAACCTTTCAATCAATAAACATTTTTACTATAAACCTGAGTAATGAAATTATAAATTATCGTTTTATTTGTCTTAGGTGCTTGCTTTAATTTTTGTGCATATTTCTGCCTAGAAAGAACATTGCAGCTGACATAAAAGCAATAGGACCTACTTCAGTTGTTGTGAAGAGAAAAGGTAAAACTTTCATTGAATTTTTAATAATTCATTTCAGAATTAGCAGTTCATAAAATGAATGTGAAACATTTTCTAAATCACCCACATAGTCCCTGAAGGCACGGGGTTATAATGTCACAAGACATTATGCTGCATGGCTGAATCGCACTGACAATACAGCATGATTTATGCCATGTGGCATAACTCTTTTTTTCTATGGAGGACTTCTCGCCACACACCCCCATTGTGGGGCTGCACCCCCTGACCCCTCACTAAAGATTCTTAACTCCAGGGGGTCCAACTCTGGGAGAGCACAAAGTCTTTAAAAAATACATTTTTTGACCAGGAATCAAACCCGTCCCAGATGCAGTGCCTGGGTTCCTGCTGCTGTGGCTCTGTCCAGTGAGCCACGGCAGCTGCTTACAAATCCACTCCAGCAGAGGTCTTATCCTCTGCCTGGCGTGTAATGGTGCACACCGCATACAGCAGTATATGCGGTATTGTACCATTCGCCGTGTTAAACAGTGTTATTTCAGTTTAGCTATAATGTCGTACGCTATTAAGCGTACAACATTATGACCCGGTACGGTCCCGAAGCACTGGGTCACATTTAGTTGAACATAAGCATCTTTCTGTTGAGTGACATACAAAGAATGTCAGAGATGGCAAAACGCTTTGATGAGTTTGTCTATCCACTAAGGACAGGATTTGCAAAGGCTGCAGCCCAGAAGAAGGTGTGAGATCCAAACACATATTGTGGGCTCGATTCTCAAAGAGGTTGATATTGGCACAAGCTATGGCAAGCAGCAGATTGCGCTGAAGCCCAATGCATCAGGGACCCTGCACCAGATTCTCTTATAGGATGGGTCCCGATCCCAAGTCCCCACATTTGCAACAACACCTCCCTTGCGGCTAACACATGGTGCACAGGAGTGGTGTGCCACAGTCTCCTTGTGGCAATGCAAATGGACCCCCTTCCCAATCCCAAATTGTGCCTGATAATAATAAATATATATTTAATCCCCCATCCCTAGTGGTCTAGTGGCCCCTTCCCCTATCTTGGATACCACCCACCTGTTAGTGTACAAAATACATAAAACCCACTCATGGTGGTCTATTGGACCCCCAACCCAGCTGGTAGTGCCCACCACCCTGCTGGTATCCAGTGATGTGGGTGACCGTGATTGAGTGACTGCCGAAACGGTGACTCAGTCATGGCGAATGGTACAGGGCAACGGGTACCTACAGTGACCGGATGGGGTGGGCAACTATAGTGACAGAAATCACTACATATGAGTGCAGGGGGTGTGGAGGGTTGTGAGGGGTAGCTGTGGTAGGCTGCTGAGATGGCCCCATGGTATAGTGGGTCAGCTGCACCGGCTGGTGGAGTAGGGTGCTGAGTTGGGCCAGGCGAGTTTGTTTTTGTGCGCCTGGCCTGAATTTTATTTTTATGTCCCCCAACATGCATCCCCTGGAGTTGAGAATCCTTAAGAGGGGGTGAGAGGGCAAAGCCCCTCAGGGAGTGTGGGGGCACAGACCTCACATAAACATAAAAATACCAGTTCCCGGTGCTGTTCTGTTGTGCGCCAAGGAGTCAGAGTGCCAAAACTGATTTCTGGCACTCTGACTTCACCATAACAGTGATCATCTTTCAGCAGTCACTGTTGTGACATGGAACTCCACCCTGCTCCCCCCATACACTCCGAGCCAGCAACAGATACAGCACTCCTCTCACCACCACAGCTGGCTGCCAACTGACCTGTCAGTGAGTGCATACTGTATAGTACAGTACGCACTCACTAACTGACAGCTGCACAGATGTCATTCAATGAGTGCATATGGAATTATGTAGCATGCGCTCACTGACAGATCAGTCATCAGCTGGCCATGGTGGTAAGAGGAGGGCTGAGGCAGTTACCAGTACAGAGGTAGCTCAGTGGTGGGCACTACCAACCAGAGTAGGGGAATGGGCATCTTTTAGACCACCAGGCATGGATTATATGTATTTCGTACAGTAACTGGTGGACAGCATCTTGGGTGAGGGAGGGGGGCCACTAGACCACTAGATATGGGGGATTACACATATTTATATTTATTGAGGCAATCAGGGATCTGGGAGGGGGCCACTAGACCACTAGGAACAGGGGATTACATATATATATTTATATTTATCAGGCACAATAGGGGATCAGGGAGGGGCCACTAGACCACTAGGGATGAGAGTTTTGATTATAATTATAATAAGGGGTCACATCAGGGATCATGAAGGAGGAACCATGGCACATTGCAGCAAACAGGCAACTCTCCCAGAGGAGAATTTTCTAAGTACCCTTAGATCAGGCCTGGGATGAAGATTCCGACGCTGCTGCACCATAGGGCCAGTGACTACAAGGCAACAGAGTTCCCATTGGGAGATTTCCCACTGCATCAAAGGAGAGCTGATCAGGAGTGTACACCATCACCGCAGCGACTCCCAGACCGCGAAGACCACCACAGAGCCAGAAATCAGGTAAAATCTGCCCGTCACTGTGGTGGTCTGTGCAGTGATTGGGACTGCCTCACTGGGTGTTTGCCCCCCTCCCAGTCCAACTCAAAGTTAGAATCCTAGAGACTGGGGGTTGTGGGGGGTGGAGTCAGCCACAAGGGGGGGTTCATGGGGCGCAGCCCCCCGATTGTGTGAGCCAACATTCTGTGGCTACAATGCCGACAGTTGGGATTGTAGCTGTCGCGGTAGGGGATGTCGGCGCATGCGCTGTCGAAGCGCTATAGGTAAACCAAGCAGGAGGTCTCGCATTGAGCAGTAATGCTTACTTGTGTTTTTTTCTAGTCCCCTTTAGGTCTCTCTCTCTTCACCATCCTGGAGAGACTTTATAGTATGTTACAGATTTAGAGTTAATATGTGTGTTGAATCTAGGGAAGGGAGGGGGGGCTTGTAGCTTAAAGAGGACGCAGCTGAGTAAGGGAAGTGGCCCAGCTGTAAGTACTCAGTGGCTGGTTTAAAGTTTTGAGTTCTGTAAGGGATATGTATATGGGGTTGTTATTTCCTCTGGTTCCTATTTCTGCACCCAGTCCCATCAAGCCTGTTGACAGGGGCAATCATTCTTTCAGGACCATCGTGGTAGGGGTTGTGATTTCACTAATGGGAGCTGGGATTAATATTGATGCCCTACCCTGCAGCTTGGGGTATAGGGAAATCTGAGACCCACAGGGCCTCAACTCGGATATGAACTACATGGTCATTGCATGGGTGGGGTAAGTCTCCCCCCTCCATCTGCAGGCAAGTAAGTGGTCAACCCCCCTGATGGGCAAAGGGAGGGGTGGTGCACCACCCACCTGGATGATGTCCTACCCATCATCGAGGGCCCCCTCCAGCCCAAGACCTGGGCAGTTCGCCCTACATGGGGGTGGGGCTAGATGGTTTTCTCATGGTTACCTCTAGAGCACTTTGCCTTTATATCTGCTTCCTTGCTATGACCAGATGGAGGGGTGGGGTAAGGTTTCCCAGGCAAAGGGTGCCGCTTGGGTGCCCCACGGAAGTGGTATCCTTGGGCATTGAGATCCCCGATAGGTGTGCTCCCCCCACTGTATAGCCAATAGGAGTGACTATGAATAGACCAATTATGCAGCTAAGGTTTATGGAAAGGTAAACTGCAGGATGGATCGAGGCACAGCAGGGTGAGATCTAAGAGAAGGGAACAATTTAGATGCCTCAGAAAGGGGAATGTTCCCCCACTGAAGAACCCCCAGTGACTCCCGCAGAGGTCTGGGCTGCAGGTTAGCCAACAATAGATGTGAAAACTTGCCACTTAGGAGAGTAACAGACAGGGAAAAGGGAGGGAATGGTCAGGGTCACACTTGAGACTCGAACCATTAATGTTATTTCTACTTTGGTTTATGCTAACAGGTTACAGGCAACCAAATGTGTTCTGGGAAGGGAGGACAGATAAGAGGGCAAAAGGCTATATGGGTCAGGCCAGGTGACCCCAAAGACCAGAGAGCACCAGGTTGGTGGGCTAGAACTTATCCCGCTCAGACTATATTTATGCCCCTGCTGCCCTGCACAGTGAAGCCTAAATTAATATCCTGGAATGTTAGGGGACTCAACTCTCCAATCAAAAGAAAGAAAGAAAGTCCTAACATAGCTTAAGAGGTTGAGTCCCCTAATAGTATTCTGCCAAGAAACCAAATTATCCATGGCAGGAGCAAAAAACTTCATGAAGGCTGGGTGAAGGAAGAGATCCACTGTACCACCTCATCCTACAAATGAGGAGTTTTGATTCTACTTCAAAAATACTTGGGCTGGAAATCAGCCTGGCAGGTTAAGGATAAGGAAGGGAGGTGGGTTATAGTGGTAATGGAGTTGCCTCAGGGACCTGCAATCCTTGTCAACATATAGGCCCCTAATCAGGACTGCCCGCAGTTCTTCCGCAGTTTAAACCAGGTGCTCACCGAGATTAACACCAACAAGGCCCAGTACTGATGGAGGGCGAATTTAACCTCACCCTAGACCACATATTGGATAGGAGCACAGGGAGCCCAGAGCCTCACAGACAGGTGGCAAAAGCAGTCTGCAGACTGATATAGGAGAAAGCATTGGTAAATGCCTGAAGAACCCTACACCTGGGTGTGTGAGACAACACATGCTTTTCATAAATACAAGGATTGTTCAGTAGGATCTATATGTGGTTAACGTGCAGCTCAGCATATGAGGGGATCACTAAGATGCAGGTGCACACAATAGTTATATCGGACCATGCCCCTCTGGAGCTGGAGATCAGTCGAGGGGAAGACCTACCACAATCATCCGCCTGGAGACTGGACACCTGCCTTCTAGAGGATGAACAGTTCTAGGAGTGGCTAGGGCTTGAAGTTGAGGACTACTGGCGGAACAATGATAACAGGGAGGTCTCAGACTCTACTCTGTGGGAGGCCTTCAAGGCCACTTTGAGGGGGATGGATTATTGCCTTTGCCACAACTAGAAGGAGTCAGAGAGCGGCAGAAAAGAGACCCCTAGAACAGCAACTAGCTGCTCTCAAGGTCCAGTACAAAAGTATTAAACTTAGAGACCGCCTAGCATCCTACTGGTGCAGCTCTCCAGCACCATGGTCTCTCTCAATGCCAACCTTACCTGCCAGGCTGAGCTAACGTTGAGAAGGCTAAGACACTCCTACTCAGAATGGGGGGGAGAAGACCAGTAAATTACTGGCTTATGGACTGAAAAGTAGGCAAATGGCCAAGAATATCCCAGCCCTGGTGAATAAAGAAGGGAGTAAATGCTTCGCACAGAAAGAGATTAACACAATTATGGCCCAGTTCTACAGAACATTATATACTTTACCCACCCCCCAGACCCTTACAGGATATATAATTTCCTGGCTAAGCTTCCAATCACAAAGATAGTGGAAGTTGAGGAAAGAGACCTGGAGGCCCCAATAACTGTAGGAGAAATCTAGGAGGCAATTCAGGCCATGACCCCACACAAAGTAACAGGTAAAAATGATTTATCAACCTCAACCAGGTTAAAGGGGTGAATTGAGTCAAACATTTGGTCAGAATGTATGAAGACTCACTGGGGAAAGGGGTTTTACCACCCTCAATGACAGAAGCTACCATCACAGTGCTCCCCAGGAGGGACAAAACCTGTTAAATCCTGGGACTTACCACCCCATATCCCTTGTCAATGCTGATGCCACAATTCTGGCAGAAAAGCTGGCTGGGACCCTGGAGAAGCTCCTTCTAGGTTTCATCTATCCAGCCCAAATAGGCTTCGATAAAGGCAGACTCAGGTCAGATCACCATAGGGCCCTCATCACTTTAATGCATGAAGTCAGGACCTCCAAAATCCCCACAGCAGCCCTAGCCATTGACTTTGAGAATGCCTGCAACTTGGTCAAATGGCCTTTTCTGATGCAGACCCTGGCAAGCATGGGACTAGGCCCCAGCTTCATTGCATGGGTAAGGCTTCTGTATACTTCACCCCTGGCATCAGTTCTTACCAATCACCTGTTATCCCCACTATTCCGCCTCCAGAAAGGTCCAAGGCAGGGGTGTCCTTTGTCACCCCTGCTTTTTGTCCTAGCTATTGAACTACTGGCCATAGCTATACAGGAATCCAGGGAGATTCCAGGAGTGCAAATTGGCAAGGACACCTTTAAAACCATTCCATGTGCAGATGACCTGTTGGCAACCACTGCATACACACCCTCAGTAGTCCGGAGGATCCTGGATATGCTGTCAGACTTTTCACAAGTCTACAGCATATGGGTAAATCAATCCAAGACTGAGGTGCTTCCACTGAATTTGGTGTGCATGGAGCAAGCCTTCACAGCACAAGGACTTAAATGATCTCCAGGGGCGATCAAGTACCTGGGCATCATGATGCACCCAAACCCGACTAAAATGATTTCGACCAACTTTAAAAACATATTAGATTCCCTAAGGGCCGATGTAGACAGTTGGAAAGTGTTGAAATTATCCCTGGCGGGAAAAATATATTCGATCAAAATGATGGCAGCCCCCTGGCTGCTACACCTGCTAACTTGTCTACCCATGCAGGTACCACAAAAGTGGTTCTAGAAAGTGGAAGCACTTATAGGAAGTTTCATATGGGAAGGACTCCCCACCCAGTTCAGTAAATTGAAATTGTGACAATTTTGGAGCAGAGGTTGGTGGGGTTTCCTCTTGTTCCAACAGTACCATAAGGCCTTCATTTTAGCACAGGTAGTATGATGGTTTTTACTGGTAGGACAAGCCTCTTCAACCTGGGTACCTCTAGAGGTGGTCCTAACAGGATCCCCAGCACCAGCATCAGTGTTATACAGGGGACATAGATTCCCATCCCTCTGACCCCTCCTGTAGAGATATCTGTTAAATATTAGTGTAAAGCCCTGAACTTACTTAAACTAACCCCGGCCCCATGGAAATACATGCTGTTATGGGGGAATACTACCCTTCAGTGGGGAGGGAGTCCATTCACTGGTGGTTTTAGGAGGCTCAAGCTATATCCTATGTCCAGGACCTGCTCATACCAGGCACTAACATAACTGACAACTTCGAATCTCTAAAGGTCAGATACCACCTCCCAGCAAACCCCTTCTGGAGGTAGCTACAAATAAGAGATGCCATCAACCATACAGTCAATGCACCAGTGAACACAGGGACTCCCCCCAGAGCTGCACCCTCTTGGAGCATGGAAGGGGATGCCCAAAAGCCAAGCAAGTAGAATATATACTTCAATTAGGGTTGCTGTCCCAGACCCAACCTATTTGGCAAGAGCACAATGGAAGTTAGAATTGCAATCTCCACTCTCTGAGCAGCAATGGGCTCACAGCTAGGAAAGAATCCACTCTTCTTGTAGAGATGGATGCACTCAATTGATAATGAACAAGACCCTGCTGCGATGGTATTACACCCCAGTGAAACTCAAAAGCCAGGGACTAGCTACACATGACAACTACTGGTGGTGAAGGCAAACAGGGGCCCATCTCTACCATGCACTATGGGACTACTCTGTCCTCCATGCATTCTGGGAAGGGGTTAAGGACATCAGTCAAGAAATGCACCCAGAGGTACCTCCAGAACCCTCCCCCCGGCTGTTGTTAGGGTGTGAGATGTCAGACCTCCCCAAAAACAGCCCAGGAGCCCGATGGATCATGGTAATAGGGGTGGCAGCCAAACAAGTGATACTGATGCAGTGGCGCACCCCAATTAGCCACCCATCTCAGATCTGCTCCAATCAATAACCCAAGCAGCCAACTTTGAGAGACTCTCAAGCTTTGTGGGAGGCACTCTGGGTGCATATGCAGAGTGCTGGCAACCTGTCTTGGATTCGAGATACTGCCACAATGCCCAGCCAAACCCAGGATGAATGCAGCAATAAGTCTACACCCCCCCACCCGAGTGCCCCCCAAACACTCCTCTTCCTCTCCCACCTCTTGCACTACTGTGCCTCATCTACAAAGAATTGTCTGAATGTAAATATTTTTGTTGTTTAGGATGAAAGTGTAGGATTAGAGCATGCAGCAAGGTCCATGGGTGTAGAACACTAGGCTTATACAGGTCAGGAAGGCCATAATGTGAAGGCAGGTGGGACCCTCTCCCTCCCCTTGAGATGGATGAAGGCACCATGTACAAATAGAGATGGTCTGGGTACCCACTACCTGGCCCCACTGTTACAGAGGTACAGTAATGTCTAGATCAAGGTGATAGCCAAGGTATAGCAAAAGGTACAGTATTGCAAATGGTATAAGAGCATTATTTGTACAGGCCTGGGTTATCCAGTGCTTCATTGGCAGCATAGCCTAGAGGTTAGAGTGATGAGCTGTTAACAAGCTTGGTACTTTCAGCAGATCAGACCTTGGTTTGAGTCTCACAACCTCCACTTGCATACTGTGTGACTCTGAGCAAGTCACTTAACCACCCAATCCTCCCAGGTCACCCCAGAAAACAGGCACTTGTGTCTAGTGGGCCTTACCAAGTTGCCAAAGACCACGATAAAAAAAATAAAAAAATATTGTTCACCCCAGGATCACCAAATATTATGATGCCCCTTTGGTTGTAAGTATGCTGTTGTGTGCAAAGTTGGAATAAATATCTTTAACCACAAAAAGAATTAGCACAGTTAAACCTATGAAAATATTTGCTAAAAGCATTTTCTTGCTAAATAAAATATTTTTAAATGCCTTCAACAAAATCTAAGACATCAAACTAAACAAAGATTTCTGATCTAACCACATTTTATTCACCATAAATAAGATAGTATAACCTGGACGCCGTGTCCCAAAAGGCTAATACCTTTGTCTTTTGCCCACAATACAGGTTGAGAGACCTGGGTTCAGGTTTTGATGATAAAAGGGGCTCATTACCAGTAGTAAAACTTTTATCATGATGCCTCCACCCAGAGTATATTTTAAGTGGTTCAGATGACAAGCTAGTACAACCCTCTGGGATGCTGTACCTACCCACTGCCCCAACCAGTGGTCCCACGCATGAATTACCATACAACAACTTACCTTGCATTCCGTAATACAGTTATTGCTGACAGGTAATAATATGCTCACAGTGACTACCAACAATATGTTCATGTTGGCTGCACTTGCCAACAGGGTTCTGACTTCTGCTACATACCCTGTATACATACAAAGAATGGTTATCAGCAATAACAGTGCACTTTATGGCTAGACACAGTAAACTGGTGTACAGTAATAATATGCTCATGGGCAGTGTTGACATTAACAATAAACCTAATTTATTAGGGGAATAAATGATGGAGTTTGTGACAGGGTGACCCCTGTCTTAGGTGGATGCCCCAGTAAGGAGATGTAAGACTTCTCTTACCCCACCCCCCTCAATTAGTGCTAACTGTAGGAGTAAAGTGTATTAGTGGATTTGAAGAAGTAAAATGCATGAGAAAATGCATTTAGGGCACAGAATGGAGAATAGAGTGCTGCAGTGCTGTCACATATATAAGAAGAGTAATAGTTTAAAATAATTAACCCAACAGTAAATTCTGCCTGCTAGATAAAGTGCAAATTGCTAGAAAGCTTCAGGTCAGGAACATCGCGGCACAAAACTTTGTGCAACAAACATCATAGGCATAACATCGCTGACTGCAATGTCAGCTAACCATTACAACCCTGGCCAATACTGCATTGGCAAGTGGTATATAATTTTGGTGACAGAAGGGCCCCCCATCCCACTGGCTGACCATCAGTCCCAGTAACCATAATTTTAGTCCTCTCTGGTGTGATGTCCGTCCCCCACACCCCCGCTGTCACTGATTGCCAACATCGCTGTAGCAATGTACAATGAAACACATCGTATCCCTGGTATCAAGTGGACCCCCCACCCCTGGAGGCAGATCTCCCCACCACCTTGTACCCCCCTCCCTGACAAGTACCTGTGCCTGCTCATTCATTCTGCATAGTCGGGTGGCCAGCCATGATGGTGAGTGGAAGGCTGTGCTGATCATCT
The DNA here is from genome assembly GCA_016271365.2 of Neoceratodus forsteri. Taxonomy (NCBI): domain Eukaryota; kingdom Metazoa; phylum Chordata; order Ceratodontiformes; family Ceratodontidae; genus Neoceratodus; species Neoceratodus forsteri. The sequence goes on from JADMNL010000026.1 coordinate 268,306,936, forward strand.
GTTGCTTGTCGAGGAGGGGGGTGCAGGGTGGTGGGGAGATCTGCCTCCAGGGGTGGGGGTGGAACCGCCCTCCGAAAGTGGCGGGGCTTTTCTTCAGCCAATAGAGAGCAGCGGTCGCTTCTTCTCTAAGCACTCTAGACCTGCACAGTGTGCATGGAGCCAGGTGGTGAATGTCCTGCTGAAGTGCTCTGTACCATGCGACCATCCTGTACGACAGGAAAGAAGTTGTTGATCTTCTCTCTAGTGCACACCTCATAAAGCATGAGGGGTGTTTCCAATGAAGCTTCACAATTGCAGGACTAAGCAAAATCCCAACTCCCTCTGTCTTGTTCTAAAGGTTATACAAAAAATGTAGGTTTTTTTATTCACATGAATGCTTCAAGAGGTATACAGTAAACGTTGGTCATTCCTATTATCAAGTTAATGGTTGTTGCTAAATATGTTGCATTGATGGTGTTTTAGTTCTAAATGTGTGTGACCCCCATGTTGCAAAATCAATGTAACAACTGAATCTTTCAGTTGTATACCTACATACTACTAGATAGATGGACAGTACTATACATCATAACATGCCCATAACCATCATTTACTGATTCAAGTTTTGCAGTTTTAAGTAGAATACAGAAGTACACATAAGATTTATGGTCACTCAATACATTAGGTACTCCTGTTACAGTATGTACAGCTTTACCCAGTGAGACAAGTAAATGTTTTGTAAAGTCAATTTAGGATGGTTGTTGACATGGAAATTATATAAAAGTTCTTATAAAATGGCAAGAAAAAGTCTAGAAATGTTACTGGCCAAGAGGCATTACTTAACTGTGCATTACATCTCCACAAATGCACAATCAGGAGCTGAATTTCATTTTCCTCCCACAAAAAAAACAAATTAGAACCATTTTATAAGTGTAATAATTCCCCCAAGGAGTGCATCATAGGATTTGAATGTACTCCCCAGAAACATGCATTAAAATCTTATAATGCACACCCTGTCATGACTTGTTACTTACATATACTCTACATGTATAGGTGCAGAGATGAAGGAACTCAACGTGTTTTCTGTTTTACACAGATACAAATGACACTCTAGCTCCATGCATCCCTGCTCCTCTTCAGTTCAAGACACCTACTGGATTTTTCTTAAATAACATTTGGACTTCAACACAGTGTAAAATGCAGCACTTTGATTCCAAAGACAAAGCAGTTCAGTGTCTGAAAGGAAAACAAGTTTATTTGATGGGGGATTCAACAGTTCGCCAGTGGTGGGAATACTTGGTTAAGCTGGTTCCCAGTAAGTTCATTCTTTATTTTTGTCAACTTGCCTGCTCTCCACTTTTGAACTCTCACCTCACAGCATTACATTTCATGCTTAATTATTCTTTCTCTACACAAAGCACCCCTGGCTTGATATGTTAATAATTGGTTTAGTTTATCCTCACTTCAGAATGCATCATATTTCAACAAATATGCTGTCTAGATGTTCTGCTGCAGCAATCCTGATTTTCATTGTATTTAGCCTTCACATATCCTAAAATAAATATTTATTTTTATTTTATATTTGTTACAGATTGCATACATGTTATTGGAACACACATACTTTATATAGTATTTCAGTATCACAGTACACAGCTTTCAGGGACGCACAAATTCCTTTGGGTGTTTGCTTCCCAAAGGCAAAAGAACACATAATGCTGTCACTCTGGAGCTCTCTCTAGAGCTTTGGGAGATTAACAGGTCTCAACCATTCAGTGAGCTACAAAATGCAATCTTTGCCTTCTTTTTCTGCACTGCACAATTAGCATGCATCGATCAAGCCATTACCCACCATATTTTCAGCCAAAGACATTGCAGCAAAATGTACGGTACATTTTGCTATATTTTTACAACACATTTGTTGAAAGTCACATTCCCACCATCCTGCCACTTGTGTGCCTCCAGCCAGAGAGCTTTCCAGTCATTCAGTGATACAGTGTGAGCACATTGACTGCTTTCTTCCTGTGTTAGACATCAACAGCCCCCCCCAAATCATGCACAGTGGCAAGTACCACATTTTCTGCTTGATAACACTTTCAGTTCCCCTCCAAAATCACTATCACAGATTTCTCTCCTGCCTGAATAAGAAAAACAAAAATGGTCCACCATTACAGCCACTCCTGCAGCTTTCTCCCCCTTTTGCCTGCCTGGAATAATAAAATAAAATTTCCCATCAATACAGATGATCCTGTGGCTCAGTCTCCCCTCCTGCCTCCCCAAAATATCAAACTCTGGTCAGAGCCAAAATGGCTGCTGTTTATTAACATGAAACAGAATTATAGTTGTTTTTTTCCTTTTGTTACGGAAGTCCTTCAAGAAATGTAATGCTTTAATTGATATAATCTACTTTGGCTGATTTTATTGTTTAAGTGTGATATGTAACGTTTTAGGGGTGTAACTGCAGAGCTATTTGTGCCCATTAAGCATAGATTTAGGTACAACACCTCCTGGTTATTGAGATTTTGCAGGGTTTGACCTCTGATGGTAAATCATGCATGCATCGATGTGTGACTACTGTTACATTGTATATGGGGACATCCACAGCTTTACAGCAGCAGGAACACAAACCTACTCCCTCAGACACATTTGCAAATCTGCCTCCTTAAATTCCACATACAGAATATTACAAAAGTCATACATCGATGTATGCACCATTTACCATCAGCGGTCAAGTCCTGCAAAACATTAAAAATGAGGTGATGTTGCACCAAAACCTATACATACTGGAACAATAGCTCTGGGGTTGGACCCCTAAATGTATTATATCACACTGTCTAGAGGTGGTTTTGATACCCCCACCAGCTCCTCTGTTCTCAGCCACTGCTTCCGAGACACCCCAATCACCTGCCTATAACAGTTCTGTAAGTAGGGGTGTCACAAAAGTATGTGCCCAGGTTTTCAAGGGTTACCCTGCTTTGTGCATGCAATGGCAATTTAACCTCCTAGCCCTTCTCCACATGGTCTCATAGTAATAATCCTAGGGGTTGTGGCTCTTTGAAATTTGTCATCTTGGAGTTACACCTTTGAGCTAAAAGCTCTTTTACAAATGTTCCACATCAGGTAAGGTTCAAACAAATGGTACATACAGAATAAAAAACATAATGCATAGACATAGTCAAGTACAACACATAATTTACAAACGGTAAAATCCTAGGGTTACAAAGAGGAAAAATCTATACAAAAATAATCTGTACTATATACAAGAAGCAAGTGCATTAGTTCATACGATAAAGTTTAGACAGTATTTATGACAGTTTTGATGAGTTATGAGTGCAAGGGTCACCGGACCAGTGTGGTGAGGAGAGGTGGAGAGGGTAGAGTGGAGCAGTCAGGGCTGACTAGGACAAAGGTTAAAGGGGGAGAGGGTTGAGTGCAGGGGGTAGAGAAAAGCAAGGAAGAGACAGAGGTGTCCTTATCAGTGATTATTGGGGAAGGTGAGTAAGGGGTGTTGGAAGGGGGTGGTGAGATAGGAGACAGTAATGGGGGGATGGAATAAGCAGTGACAGGGTGAAGGCTGGGAAGAGAGGGAAATGTGAGGGGGTAAGAGGATATGAGGAGAATGACTGAAGAAAAAGGGGAAGGTGAATAGGGGGCAGGGTGATCAGGGAGTGGAGAGACAAAAGGGGAAGGGTGGGAAATTAGAACCTGCAGTCACAGGAGCCGAGTATTGTCAGGTGTTTGAGTAGTGATTGAAAGTTCCAAGCTTATGCACATTTATTACTCCTGGGGGTAGTTCATTGAGCCAGAGGTGTGTCTTGTAAGCGCAGGATCGCTGTGCAAATGCCATGTGACAGAAAGGGATATGTAGAGCATTTTGTGTTCTTTGTTCTCACATGAGTTAGATGCAGGTTTAAGGAGATCTGTAATGGACTGAGGAGTTAGACCAAAGAGAGCTTTTTTCCTATCAGGCAGGCCTGGTATTTAATCCTCCCCTGAAGATTAATCCATTTAGACTCAGAATAAAGTTTGCAGGTGTAAGTGAGCCTGTATGCCCCCCAGGGCAAGCCTTCAAGACTTGTTGAGGGTGATTCTAACCCTTTTTTATGGCTGTAACTGTTGCCACACTGTATACAATTAGCCCATAGTCTATGATTGAGATTTTAGAGCTAGTGAAAGCCAGAGACAAGGCTGCAGGGGTCCTATCATGCCTGTGTCTGTAGAGGAGGCAAATTCTGGTGTTGGATGTCTTTACAACATTGTCTATGTGGTGGGTAAAAGAGAGGGAGCTATCCAGTGTGATGCCTAAATATTTAAAGGTGTTGACCTGATCGAGTGGCTCCTGCTTGTTGTTCATGATGGTAAGCTGACTGGCTCTGTATTTGCTCTGACTGTCAGCAAACAACAGAACCTTAGTTTTTTGTAGTTCAGGAGAAGCTTGTTTTTAGTAAACTAGCCCTCTAATACTGTGCAGCTATTTAGGAGTTTGGATTCTAGTAGGTGTGGGCGTGGGCTACTGGAGAAGATAGCCACGTCATCTGCATATAGCAGAATGTTATCAGGGCAGGCCAGGGTAAGTGAATTAGGGAACAGGCTGAATAGGAGCTGGCCAAGGATAGAACCTTGTTATACACCAGTAGTCACCTGCCTACTATCTGAGAGGGTCCCATTGATTTTCACTTGTTGAAATCTGTTACCAAGGTTATGTTTAAACCACCCAACTGTGTCAGGAGATAACCCAGAAGCACAGAGTTTGTTGATTAGTTGCAAGTGTTCTGGCTGCAGTTGATAAACCAAACACAACACTCTAGTGTTAATCCAGTGTTTTAGACATGAAGTGTTTTGTACTTTAGGATTCTAGATTGGCTGACTCCTCCTGACCTCCCTTGTGCTTTGTCATTGATGGGAGAGCAACTGGATCGGATCACCCACCAAAATTATAGTGAGCAGTCCATGGAGGACCCCCCAAGCTGTCCAAGGGGACCCCACCAGTATTGAGAAGGATGAGCTCTGGGCCGGGGTAACTCTATTTCTTCTCAGATGAGGATGAGGAGATGATCAACAACAGGGTGACAACCCAACCAAGTGTGAAATTCGACCAGAAGACAGATTCATGCAAAAAATACACAATTGCATTACCAACACAGGCTGCTAGAATACCCCAAAAACAGCAAAAGATAAACTTTATAGACTTCCAATTCTCTAATGGCATGTTAGACACACACCGGGAGTACACATGATCAAAACTGTCTTAAGTTTATACATTTTGTATTTCCCTATGCTTTTTTAAATACCCTATCAAAGTGGTCTCTGTTCAAAACTTTTGGGGGAAGCGAGGAACTGTCCCAAGGAATCTGCTGAGTCCATTGACCAGACAGATCAGTAGAATGTAGACCACTGATAAAATTACTCCTGGAAAGGCTAAATCAGGTGCCCTGCAGAGGATAACTGTGAGAGTTAATCAAGGCTGAGCTTTAACATGTACACCTCTCCTGATGTCAGTTCCACCTGTTACCAAGTCCATTCCCAGTTCTAGACTAGTGTGAAGCTATGGGGCTTAGACATCTGTGCTTCTATGTAGGGGCTAATGTGTAACTAAACATAGAAGTAATGGTGACTAGAACAGAAATTTCTTCTATGTTTGGCTACACATAAGCACGGGCAAAAACAATCAGATGTTCTGCATAGGTGGCACTCTCACTGGAGCATGAAAAAGTGTTTTCTCTGCAGGCGGCTGCATCACTCATAATAGGCTGAATGATAACATATGCAGATTTTTTAAAAATAAAAAAATGGCACATCAATTCATGGTTTCACTGCCTAACAAAAGTGGCATCCGCATGTTGGATTTTTCAACGCGGTTGCACATATTTCTGTCAGGTAAACATAAGTGAAGTTGACCAAGAAGATTAGTCAAAATTTCCAGGAGATGAATCCCCCCTTCTCCATGTATAGCCATGTGGGCTGTATATGTAAAAGTACTCTGTTTCATGAACACAAACATACACAATAAAAAAATAAACTAGGGACTGTTCTTTTTTTATAAAACTTGCTCACCCTGGCACGCCTCTGAAAGTGTTGGCAGTTGTCACTGTGGCAGTTTTTTTTTTAAATAACCCAGTCTGACACTGAGTCTACTGATGTTTTTCTTTTTTATTTTGTCAGAGTGTGTGTGTGTGTGTGTGTGTGTGTGCATGTGTGTGTGTTGTAAAACATAGAACTTTTATATAAATAGTGTCATGTCCCACCAGAAAAGCAAAGAAGGCTTTTGTACTGTGATGCAGGGGTGGTGCTCTTTGGAGGCTGGCTAAAACTGAAAATAATCACACAAATCCAAGTGTGGAGAGCATTCAGAGTAGACCGTGACCATGGGTAGTGTAATGCACAAATGCAAATCCACAACCAAGGCTATATTTAAAGTAAAAACAAAGGTTTGTGAAAGATGATTACCATGAGACTGGCTCCTTGGTGAGGGTGATAGCAAACGGACCACAATGACATATAATAGTTAATAATAATGAATAGATACTTAAAATACAACACACCTGAAGGTAGTAAAATCTTTGATTACCATGCATGCTCATGAGTAAAACCATCTTTGTGCAGAGTCCAGCATGTCTGTAGAACTCGATGCTGTTTGAAAGGTTCACGCATAAACTACCAGGTGTGTTAGGGTAATTAGTGGTGGGCAAAGTGGCTGAAATTCGCTCCGTGAAATAATTTGCAGAGTAACGCAGAATCTGTGAAGTATTCCGCAACGCAAAGTAGAGTACTTCATGTTATAATGGGAAATGTGAAGTCCTTTGAGAACAATGGCGCCATGTTATTCTGCCTTCTCAAACCACTTCTCCACCAATTTTGAGGTGAAGTACATTGAAATCAATGTACTTCACCTCACTTTGCCTTGTTTTTGAGCTCCAAAGGTGATTTTGCAGTGCTTCATGGGATTGCAGGTCACATGGGCTCTAGATTTTTCTGCACAGCCTCAGTTCTGTGTAGTGTGTTTGTGTGTAGTGGACGATGGAGACAGTTTCCTCTTAGAAGTCTGTGATTCAAATCCTCTAAAAGCTGTTAAAAAAGCCTTTCTGAGCTATTTTTTGCTCACAATTTAGTACATCAATTGTAGGAAACCCTACTGTGCTCATATCATTGAGTGTTTATTGTTTGTGTGTGTGTGGATTTTTGAATGCTAATTTAGAACAGTCAGTCTGTGTACTGTGACATGTGCTTTGTGGGAGGAGTGTATCTGTGGTGCAGTAGATTGGGAGAAAAAGGCAGTCTTTCTGTTTTGGTTATATTTTTCTTGTATAACTGTGTTAATGTACACACAGTAATATTTTCAGTAATTCTTGACTTTTTTTGTTGATTGTTGTGGTGCAGCAGTGTATAATTTCAGTTTGTTTAAAACATTTGGTTATATTACTAAAGGTTTTCAATTTGCTACGCATTACTTGTAGGGTGTGTGTGTGTGTGAATGTGTGTGCGATGTGTGCCATTAAATCAGACACCTTTTATTGTGCCACAGAGTAATTGCAGCAGTGTGAACCTGCTATCCACTGCAGCTGCATAAATTTTTTATACTGCTTTGTGGTATCTTTACTGGTAGTGGACTGTTACTGCTGTGCACTACCCCACCCCCCCAACTGGCAAAAGGTATTCTTTTCCATATTTGGATTTGTGACTTGTGAGCACTGGTTAGATGGTGATGTGCATTTGTGTCTGCATCTCTTGCATGTGCTGCACAATCTTAATCTGTCTGTGCGTTTGCAGTATACCATTAATTCTGGGAGACTGCATTTTTTCTTACCCTCTTATTTCACTTTTGTCAGCACTGGGGAATTTTCTGGACACAAAACAGTAGCATTTTGGGGATGCAAATTAATTCTGGTGACTGTGAGTGACCGCTGCACATGTGACTGAGTGTGCCATTAATTCTGGGGGACTTCACATTTCTTATTACACTCTCATTTCCCTTCATCAACACTGGGGAGTTTTCTGGACACAAGACAGTAGCATTTTGTGGATGCACATTAATTTCGGTGACTGTATGTGACCACTGCACATGACGGAGTGTGCCATTAATTCTGGGGGACTTTGCATGTCTTGTTACACTCTCATTTCAATTTCTCAGCTCTGGGGAGTTTTCTGGACACAAGACAGTAGCATGTTGGGGATGCACATTAAATCTGGTGACTCTGTATGAAGGGCTGTCAATATTATTGTCACTTCACCTTACTTCGCGTTAAGGCGGAATGACAATGTGAAGTAATAATTACAAGGCGAAGTAAGCCTTTTGCATTGGCCACTCCACGTAGCGGAGTGACAATGCAAAATGCCCACTTCACGGGCACTTCACTGGTGAAAATTCAAATCTCTCAGTGTAATAAAGAAACTACCTATACAGCCACATCAAAATAGAATAGGGGGGTTGGGAACCTACCTATACAGCCAAATCAAAGTAGCCCTGGCACAGATCATGGGAGGGAGGAACCACCTATATAGCCAAATGAAAACAGCCCTTGCACAGAATGGGGGGATGAAGAAACTACCTATACAGCCAGATCAAAACAGCACCAGCACAGAACACGGGGAGGGAGGAAGATGTGTTTGCTTCTATGATAGCACCCAATTACTCAATATTCACCAACTGTAAAGCAAAACAAAAACTTTTTTATAAGAACTCAGAAGCTGTGGATTCTGTTTCAGATAGTTTTCCCCCATTATTTTTTATTTTGCTATTATGTGATGTTAGTGGTCATTATGAAAAAATAATGTGGTACTGCATTCATTCACTCCCAGCACGGTGCTTTGCTGCTGCCCCTGAGGACCTAGGTTTAGCAGCACTGCAGAATTCTTTCATACCATCAAATTACTTTCAAACTGCTCTGTGTGTGGTCAAAAAAATGTTTTGGAGGGGGTTTGAAGTATTACATCTGCCTTGTTCATGATGTGGGTTTAAAAAGACTATATTGAAAATACAGGGTCTGAATCTGGAAAAATACTGGTAGTAAATTTATAAGATAACATTGAAGAATTTCATTGCTTCGTAGTCTTCTTGTTTTTTGAGATTTTAACCCTAAATAATCAGCATAGTCTTCTTATCACCACGCCTCATGAACCCGGTAGGTGAAAATGTTCGGATCTCTTCCAAAGCATCATTTATCACCACAGGTGTGAGAAGACATTTTGCCCAAGACTTGAGAAGTTTCACAGGCATCAAGTGCTGGCAGTGGGCAGGATGCCTGAATGTTTACAGCTGCATGGGTGGATCCTGCAGCCGTTTTGCAACACCTGAGAAAAATGAGCTACCAGAACAGGCCTTCGAACTCTTCCCTTTTGGAGTTTCAGAATGATCCTTCCAAAACTGCTAAATAGTTGGTAGCAGTCCGCTATGGCTGCTCATGCCACTGCTCTGTCAAAATGGCCGATTTCACAACAGCTTCCATTGGACTTTTGGAAGTCTTCTTCTGAAAGCCTAATGGAGCTTAAGCCCTCCACTGCCATGACTGGCATATGGAATAACAGCTGCACTATTTTGGCTGTTACTTCCACATTCTGTTGCGTGAACTGCACAAGTGCATGATACATGCGCATGTGCAGTTCTGTGGGTAGCACCACGTTGTGAATAGCACAATGCCATTCCCTGCAGTACAACCCCCCCAGTTCATGTCACACACTGGGAGCCAACCCCAGTGTGTGGAAATACTGTACTTTATGCCTCTGAAAAGTAGAAAACAGTCCCTCATTGTCCCGTTCCATCCCTGCTGCATTCCTCCCCACATTATGCCCAACATTGGGTGCCCAATCCCCATGTCGGAATCCTGTGCAGCCCCCTTCCCTATTCATGTAGCACACTGAGAGCCCACCCCAGAGTGCCGACGTTTTTTTTCTATTTTTTTCCATAAATTAGAAAATGGTCCCTCATAGTCCCCATTCATGTGGTACACTGGGAGTCCACCTCAGTGTGCCAAAATGTTTCTTTTTCTTTCCTGTAAATTAGAAAATGGTCCCTTGTTGCATTATTTTTCATCCCTGTAAACCTGAAATCCATTTCTCATCATCAATGCAGTCCCCCTCCCCATCCTTCCACTGAGCACCCACCTCCCCACCACTCCCTTATCCCATACTTACCTCTAGAGATTGGCACTGTCATCTTCTCTGGACCGGGACATGTCTGCACTCTTCAAAGCCCAACGGCGAACTGAAGAATTAAAGGTAAGCGTGCTATATGGCCATTCAATGAGATTTTCAACTTATGCTGATCTCTCAGCCATTTTTTGGAATTTTTGGCCCACATTTTCAACATGGGGTTCTTGGGGCCCCACCTCATGAACACGGTCACTGTCATTTTGTTACTCAGTCCCGAAAGGAGATTTTGCACTCACTGCATGGAATCACCTTTCTGGATGGATTTATGAAATGACACTGCCGCTGTTCATGAGCTGGGGTCCCAAAAAGCCCATGTTGCAAATTTGGAGACAAAATTCCAAAAAATGACTTCGTTATGAGTGTGCATTGCGCAGTTTCTACGCACGCTCCTAACGCTGCCACCATTTAATATTTTCACTCCACATTTGTACCACTGCCATTTTCACACACCTCCTTCAAACCAGTACAGCTGTCATTTTCCACAACCTGCTTGAAACATGTTTTCACACTTGTGGTGCAGAATAGTGCATTTGCTCTGTGCAATCACCTTTTGAGACAATTGAACAAAATGACACTAGCACTGTTTATGAGTAGGGGTCCAAAAAAGGCCATGTTGAAAATTTGGTGACAAAATTCAGAAACATAACTGCGTTATGGGTATGTGTTGCGAATATTCTATGCATGATCCTAACATTGTTAATTTTTAATATTTTCAGTTCACATTTTTAACATTGCCATTTCTGTACATCTCCTTCACAACGGTACAGCTGACATTTTCCACAACCTGCCCAAAACGTGTTTTCACACCTGTGGCACAGAATAGCGTGTTTGGTCTGTGCAATCACCTTTCGGGATGATTGAACAAAATGACACTGGCACGGTTCATGAGGAGGGGTCCAAAAAAGGCTATGTTGAAAATTTGGTGCAACACCTCCAACATATGGCCAAGTTACACTGTGGCGTTGAATGTTTTCTATGCACGTGTGTAACTTACGTCACTTGGTAGTGCTTCACAGCCCGATTGGCTTTGGCCTCTGTATTTCATGTGGCATTCACATACATTCGGTGGCAATTCTTCCCCCATGGCAGTGGCACTTCTACAAGCTCGCTACTGTCATATCGGCTCTGACTAGAGTTTCTTAAGACTTCTTGTGAAACTGTTCTGACAAGCCAAGTTTGCAAAGGAAGAGGTGGCAGTGCTAAGTGGCAGCTCTAGTAGCAGGACTGCAAGGGGTTAATTTGTAGACAGTCAGTTAACTTAGATGGAACAGGCCAATTAGGGCAGCTTGGGTGGACTGTCAAAGGAGACTTTCTTTTTTTTGTAGCAGAGCTGGAATCGGGACTGCAAGGGGTTAACTTGCAGACAGTCGGCTAACTCCTGTTGGCATTGATGCTGATTCCCCCTCCTTTCTTTCTCCAAGTGCTGAAGTTGAGGCTTGTTTCATAACTCCCACATCTGAGCTTCTAGCTACATTTAATCATTGTCCAATGTGCTGAGGGACAGCGTCTCACATTTTCTCACATTTCAGATATCCAATGTGCCCCACATTTCAGTGAGTGAAAGAAGAGTGTGAAGCATGGCTTGTCATGAAGCTATGGTCACAAAATCCACAGGAATCCATGGTAGGTCCATTACTTTGCTGAAAATAGCACAGTTAACCAGGGTTAGTAGTGGTAGGATTCAAACCTAAACCCCTCACAGTCATTGACTCCAAGTTCACCATTTTTGCACTAGAAACTGCATGGTGTCTCAGCACCAATAATGATCCTCTTTTAATTAAATGCATAGGACTTATTTTTGGATATTTTTGGGGGGGATTTCTTTTACCCTGAATAGCCCAGCTCAGCAAACCTCTCAACTGTCACACAATACGAGGTTCGTCACTCATCTTACCTCTCAGAAATTTTCTGTCACACATGGAGAAGGCAATATTCCACATTGTTCAATGAGATTTTAAAGCAAAACTTCATAATAATCTATGATATACTGTAATCAGCAAACTTTATAAGTATTAGTACACTTGTTTCCATTGGGTTTTGAGCTTGCAGTCTCAAGTTTGATCATATGTCACGGAGAGGTATACAGCTTAGATGTAGTACTGTGTCTCCCTTTCAATGGATTCCTGTTTTTGCCTGAACAGAAAAAAAAGCTAAAATCATAAGACGCAGAATATGCTGAAGGGGGCACATAGGAAATCTCACTTTTAAGAAGTCAGGCAGCACTTTCTCTGGCTAGTCGCACATTATTATAGTTTTCATTTCTAAAATGCTCTGACAAGACAACAGCAGAGCTGAAACCAAAATTACAGGGAGTTAACTGCAGACAAGATTAATCAAGATTCCACATTGAAAACTGTCTCTCCTGTTTAAATCTGGACGGTGCAAACAATGAGGTTAGCTACCCCAAAATATCGAAAAAAGTTCAATTAGATGCATACAATAAAGACACAGTGCTGGCAAAGAGAATAGATTCAATGTGTCCATTTATTAAGGGCACACAAGAACTTTCAAATCACTGAGATATCACAAGCCCTGTGCTTCGTCTCTCTCTGAGGCTGCCAAGGGGCTAATGAGATAATCAAGAGACAGCTCAAATTACAGCTGCCAGAAATGGCCCCTCCCAGCTATCTCCAGGAGGTCTCTTGCCCTGAGGCCTGGGAACCAATCCCTGACCACCTCCTCCCTAGGTTCTACTGGAGAGGGTGGTGGCCAATGGCCTTTGCCCTGACCGGACAGGGGCTGGAGCAGCCTGGGGAAGGGTGGTGCATAGACCATCCCTCTAAAAGTCCAGACAGCAGAGGAATCTTCTTCTTGCTGTCCAAACACTGCCTGAGGAAACATTCGACACAGGACCTCTTCAGATAGGCCTTGGGAGCTTGGGGCCTGCTTTTGGGTGTTTTGCAGGCCTGGGGTTGGGAGTTGTTCTTTGATTCAGTCAGCCCTGCCTGACCTCAGCATAACTAATCTGGGATGGTCTCCCCGCCTGGTAAAATCCACCTTTCAGTTAAATTTATTTCACTGTGCTGCCGCCTTATGGCTGATCTACCCCCCCATCTGTCAGCATAACCCGACTGGACAATTCCTGCTGCCCCCGGTATAGTCCATGTTAAAAAAAAAGGATAGTTGTTTTAATCTTGCTGGCTTGGCTGAGCTTCACTCCCTCGTCTGCTTTTCTACCATCTAGCACAACCCCCCCCATCCCCTCCTAGCGGACGCTACTCTGCAGTATCAGCAAAAGTCCTTACCTGAGCAGGCTGCTTCTCTCATCTTGTTGTGGCCCAAGCCCTCCAACCTGCATTGTCCATTTGGAATGCTGAGTGCCACCCCCTCCCAGTCCCCAGGGTGCGAGGTTTCACGGCGTTTGCACTTTCTTGGGAGCTCGGGGAATTTTTCCAAGACACATGGTCACTGCATGGGGCACTCGGTTCTGGGCCATAGTGGGGGGAGCTGTACGGTCGCGTGGAGTTATAGATTGGTAGGCCCACCAACGATCCCATTGTTTGGGGCATTGTAGGACCCAGCCTGTGGATGTTTTCTCCTCGACATGGCATGGTACAGTGCGTGGATCGCTCTGCTCTTGGGGGGGGGGGTTCAGCTGGTTTTAGTGTTAGAGCTTCCTCTACTCCCCAGTGCTGCCCTGTGAGCTGTCCAACCTAGGATTCGGGGCAAGCTTCCTGGGTTACATCGTGGTATTTGCAGCCCTGAAATGCGTCTTATCCTCTCCTTTCATGGGTAGGAGCGCTATTCCTGCTCGCTTTTTGGAACCACCTAATTGCATCTGGCCTTTGTGTGGAGGACGGGGCGGTCCTGATCCTCGTGAGTCCCCACGAGATCCTAGCCGCCATCTTTCCTGGGGATGTTTCCAGCTTTCCCATCCGGCAAGGTAGGCACCCACCCAGCATCTGGAAGTCATTCATTGCTTGGGGCTAATATATCATAATTAATAATAATAGAAATGTTAATTAAATAAAATATATCTAAATACATAAAGTTGAGGTTGGGGTCGGTAATCTCATGACAGCTCACATCCGTCGTAATGCCTGGGGTCTGGGGCAAAGGATATGGTAGACCCACATCTCGTATGTTCCCGCGAGACAAGCACGGCCATCTGCTAGGATATGTGTCTCCACCTCCAGTTTTCAGTGGGGTGGTCACAAAAGAACAGACTTCATGTCAGAAACAGCATTTAAAAAAAAAAAAACTAATAATAAATATAATAATAGATAAATAAATAAATATTTTTTTATTGATGGCGACCAAGATGAGGTACTAAAAGGGGGCACCCATGGCTAGTTTTTCATAGCTTCCTTGGCACCACGTGGGAGAAGGGTGGGCTGTTTCAGGGTTCACCTCCCCAATGCTTCAGGGGGGTTGGGGCCTGGTGGGTGTCACAGTGGCTTTGGCCTGGGGCTTACTAGGTGGTGTTGCATTGGAACCCTGAACTCTGGGGGGGGAGATGCAGGCCTGGGTCAGAGATGTGGTGGAGGAGGGGAAGCAGGGCCAGGGTGCTTGCTACTCTGGTTGTGCATGTCCAGGGAAGCTTTTATGTAGCTAAGGGATGGGGGGGTGGCCCTATGTTTCTGTGTGTGTCTGTATGTATGTATGTGTATGTATATGTGTGTATAGGTAGGAGTATGTATGTATATACGTGTGTATATGTGTCTCTATATGTATGCATCTCAATAAAATAATAAAAAATACAAAAAAAAATATATATATATACATAGGTATATATATCTGTAACTACACCTAATATTAAATAGGGGACTGGAAGGAAATGCACATCTTGTGCAACAGCTAATGTTGCCTTTTCAGATTTGTCATCGGTTAGGCATTCCGGCATACCACAAGCGATTTGAATTCAGGTGACAGGCCTGCAGGGCTGGGATGCAGGGGAGGGGGCTCAGGCCTCCTCAAGCCTTGGTTCCCAGGAAGTTGCCACCCCATACATGTAGGAGGCCCTGCAGCAGCTGATGGAGCTCGGGGGCCCTAACTGGCTACATAGTGGCATTTGGGGCATGGTCAGTTAGATGGTGGACCAGGCACATCTTGAACGCTAATGTTAATGCTGTGCAGCAGTAATCCCTCCGATCACAACACTGACATCACCCAGCCCTCAGTGTGATCAATAACTGTTCTGTCAACACCCAACACTGTCAGCTGGCAGTTTTGAGTCCAGGCTGGGTTTTACATCTTCTGCCCATCCAACTACAGGACATTTAAGGCCCCCCCCTTTTTTGGTGCTGTCTGTCCCACCTCTGTTCCACCGCTCATAACCCCAGCACATCCGGGGCCATTTTATCCCAGTCATTTTCAACTAGGGGTGCCACCACCTCCTCCTTAACTGCCCTAGTAGATGGCATCCCTTACAGAATAGAGCAACAGTTCTGGGGGCATTCGGAAGACACCCTACCTCTGCCACTTGGGGCACCGGGACCTGGCGGCCTCATACAGCACTTAAGCCATGAGGAACCCTAAGTGCAGCAGCTGCCATGTTGATTTCCATGAGAGCAGCCAGCCCGAGAGTTAGTTTGACAATGGCTAGAGAAGTCTCGGCGATCACTCTCGCAAGATGGCACCCTCCACTCAGTGCATCCTTCCATAAAATTGCTGCTGGTGCTACTTCTGTGAACGTCAAGAGACACTGACCATTCTTTACTTGGAGGTGGTTATATCTCATGGGCTTTTACTTTTCACCACATTCAAACCCCACTGCAGCAATAAGCCATTTTTATAATTCGGAAGCACAATGTTCTCTGGGCTTCTTGCTGATATAGTGTTTATTACGTTGCTAAATGCGGCACATATTTTCATAAAATAACAATGGCATCTAGAAGTAGGGGGTGTTAACTGCTTAAAGTCCACTCTGGGGTCTTATTTTCATTAACATGCTATGCCCCGTGATAAATGGCCACCCTGTCATGTTTATCCATACAGTGAGGCCACAGAACTTACTCTGACTGGTGGTTCCCAAGAACCAGCTAAGATCAGTTTGTGACAATTCCACTCCATTCACATTGATTCCACCTTGACCACTAAGGTTAATGCTGTTCAGCTGTACTCCCTCAGATAATGACACTGACGTCACCCTGCTCCAGTGTGAACAATAACTATCTGTCAACCCCAACACTGTGTCAGCTGGCAGGGTTGGGTTTGGGCTGTTTTTTTACATCTTCTACCCATCCAGCTACAGGACAGGAAAGCCAACCCCCCTTGGCTATCTCTGTCCCTCCCTTTGTTCACCAGGACATAACCCCAGCACACCTGTGGCCATTCTATTCCAGACATTTTGCAGCTACGGGTTCCATTACCCCACCCCCGCCCGTGACTGCTCTAGCAGTTGACATCCCATACAGAATATAGCAACAATGGGTGTTGTCCTAAGCTTGCCATCAGATGGGGAGGGCACATAGAAACTTGAACCAAATACTAATCAAGGATTACTACTTAGAGCCAGCGACTTTGGGACAGAGGCCAGCCATTCCAATCCACGCTGACCCCGCCCACCCTCCTTGCCTGTTCCAGAGGGCTATCAGATATTATATGGTAGGCAAGGAAGAAAAGATGGAAACTAGAGGAATACAACTTAGTTGCCCTATTCAGGCAGACACACTGTCCCCCCCCCCCAATCTGATGCTATGGGGTCCGGCAACACTTAAGACAAAAGATCGCACATGTGTTTGACTGTCATCCTGGGCTGTGATCAGGAACTGACTGAGTACCCATTTCACTGCACGTATCTAGTTCCAGAACACTGGTGGTTAGCATTGTTCCAATGGCTTGGCTGCTGTAAGCTTACTCATTTGGCTCAGCATGAATGAGTGCCATCTCATGTGACACAGACTTGGTTGTCTTTTCCTTGCTCACTATATTAGCATCACAGTTGTACTGTTGCCCTTTTTTTCCTTATAAATGCATGCAGTACAATAATGACTAATGGCATTCAATATTGGCTGCACAGCACTTTCACCCTTTGCATATGCTCTGTGCTGACTGGGAGCAGTGTCAGCAAACGGGCTGCCCGCACTCAGCAGTGGTAGTCAGAGCATTCACAGAATTCTCACTTGCTCCTAATACTTGGTATGCCATCTGAATGCCTCTGCAGGAATTCTGATAAGGGTGGTCTGGACATGGTGGTTCAACAGTTTATGCCCCTCTTCGGGAGGCAGCCTTCTTGGGCTTAACCATCTTTCACTGCAGGTACAGAGGTAGGTAGCTCCTACTGTTGTGGCAAATTTTCTGAACATTATACACTGGGTCACCCAGCAAACTTGAGGAGCAATAGTTGAGTGAATAGTAAGTACATCACTATATAGATAGCACAGGGCTATATAGTCGATGATCTGTATGTACATAAGTGAGGACCAAGGTATGTAATGGACTATGGAAGAGCTACTGCATCACTTGCTGTGCAAGGGCCACTCAGCCAAAGCCAGGTTGGTAGGGAACTAAAGGGCACACATGCAATACAACCTGACATGCAACCCTTTACCAATACATCCATGCCTCATGTCAACATGTGGACACCATCACACATCAATTAAGCAGGCTGCAGGGTGGAAGCCATAAGTAGGTGACAACACAGATTCTAGCTGGGGGTTTTCCTCATGCCAGCTGTATGCATGACACAGAATCCATTGCTAACAGTACTTTTGCAGCCATTTCAGCATAAAAAAAACAAAACAAAACACAAAGGTTTAGTTAAGCAGGTACTTGGTGTTTTATTACAGTACAGGTCTCCCAAGGCAGAAGGTGCTGTAATTCTAAAATGGGGGTTTTAGTCAACCTCTGTTGACTTGTTATGTGTGCTGTTACATGGACCCCTACACAGGCATACATACTATATGTATAGGCAAGACACCTACTCATATATGGATTGATCAATCTATCGACCTTCATGTATAGCCATATTTTGGGAACCGCACGCCCACCTTTTTCACCAGGGTGCAGCACTGGGTCTGGAAAGTCCTTCAGGGTAACATACAGACCACAGGGAGTATGACTGGCCACCTCTCAGGTATTTAGTGTCAGGTTCCACATGACAGCACATACAGATGCCACTAATGACCAAAACACAAAATGTACTTGGAGTAATTTCAGCAGAGCGTCAATAAGTGACCAATCCACTGGAAAACCCATAGTTAGCCATTTCCAGTGACCTCCCAGAGCCACAGCTGCTGCGGCTCTTTGAAGGGATAGCAACCCTCCTCCACAGCACTTAATTAATCTAGATCATGGAGGAAGGGACAGGGGACCTTCATAACATTAAATCCAGGTATGACATGCAGACCAACTGCGGCATATATCATATCAGTCAAGCATGAAAGACTAGGGTTACTCTTGCACAATTTCAAGACCTCACAACTGGAACCCCCACCATTTATAAAGCTACAACAAGGCAGACAGGCTAGGTTTCTGCCCCGGGGCATGATGATGATGGAGTACAGGGGATGGGGACGAGGGACCTGCTCATAGGTCTTTTCTTTGTCCACACCAATGGGAGGTTGGGCTCTAGATAACACTTTGCTGCACTTTTACAAATAGAATTACAGCCACAGACAAGGACCCCCTGTTGTTTAATGCACATTCATTTAGGTTTAGGGCAGCTCAGAGGACTCTAGACCATACTGGCACAGGAGGTAGATTACAAGCAATTGGCAGATGGCAGTATGAGGTGTACAAGAGATATGTGCGGCTGCAGGTAAGGCAAAGAGTAGTGGCATGGGGCACGATGCTGAGAGCACATTACTAATGCTGTTGATTTCTCTTACAGGTGCCCTGCCCCCACTCCCACACCTTTCTACCGGACGGACCATTTCTTTGTCAAAGGGCAGGAGCTCTGGTGGCACATCAAGGTCAAGGGGAGCAGCATGACATTGCTGTGGATAAGGCTACAGTCTGGTGGTGTGGGGTAGGGGGCATGAAGTGGCCTACTTAGGAATCTCTCTTTGAAGTAAACGACTTGCACCTGTCAGTTGTTACAGCAGGCGAATTTTAGTAATAGCCTTCAGAATGTATTAGAGGCATGGCTCTAGAGTTTTCCTCTGAGGGACAGTTTGTGGGAGATGTATACTGCGTACGTGTCTTGTGGCAGATGATTCAGAACTCACAGTTAATTAGGTGTTATTTCTGTGGTGAGGGGTGGCCCGGTGAGGGCTTACTTACTTGAAGATCACAAAAGTGGGGCAGAACAGAACTGCAGTGGTGGGACCCAATGAGAGCTACACCACACAGTCAGAGCCTAGCAGTTGCTGTTCCATCAAACCAGGCTTGTCAATGGACTGGTTGGCCCATTTGTGGTCTGCTAGGTTCTTTTTGGCCTTGGGCTTGATTTTGGTACCATTTCTGCTGAATGCATCTGTTGCCCCCAGGAAATACTCTAGTATTGGTTCTATTGGCAGGGAAAATGATGGAATCACTTCTGAAGGAAATAATTGTTGAGTACCCAGAGGCCAGTGGGGCACATGACCCAAGGCAGCATGATTTCACATCAGGAAGGTCATGTCAGATGAACCTAATAGATTTCTTTGATTCGGTGACCAAAGTAGTAGACCAGGGAGGGGCTGTGGATATGGCCTACCTAGATTTTAGCAAGGCATTTGACACAGTCTCACACAAAAGATTAATATACAAGTTAGCCAGCCTTGAAGTGGGTCCCAAGGTGGTAGCCTGGATAAAAAATTGGCTGGACAACAGAACGCAAAGGGTAATAGTAAACAGAGCCCACAGTGAAGAAAGGGGGGTAACTAGCGGGGGTACCACAGGGTTCAGTACTGGGACCAGTCCTCTTTAATGTCTTTTTAAGTGACATTGGAGAGCATCTAGAAGGAAAAGTATGTCTCTTTGCAGATGACATAAAGATCTGCAACAGGGTTGATACATAAGGTGGGGTGGAAAGGATGAAGAGGGACTTGGCAAGGTTGGAGGAATGGTCAAATGTATGGCAGCTGAGATTCAATGCAGAGAAGTGCAGGTTAATGCACCTGGGAAACAAAAATCCATGGGAAGAGTATATAGTGGGGGGTGAGATAATAACAACAACAAAACTCGAAAGAGACCTAGAAGTAATTATATCAGATGACCTAAAGGTGGGCCAGCATTGTAAGGAGGCAGTAAGGAGGGTTGGGGGGATACTGGGCTGCACAGGGAGAGGCATCAA
Organism: Neoceratodus forsteri; assembly: GCA_016271365.2. Taxonomy (NCBI): domain Eukaryota; kingdom Metazoa; phylum Chordata; order Ceratodontiformes; family Ceratodontidae; genus Neoceratodus; species Neoceratodus forsteri. The sequence continues at coordinate 268,327,214 of JADMNL010000026.1, forward strand.
CAGTAGAAAACAAGAAGTTGTTGTCCCTCTGTACAGACAGTTGGTGAGACCCCATCTGGAGTACTGCATGCAATTCTGGAGTACCCATCTCCGCAAAGACATAGAGTGGAGGCTGTTCAGAGGAGGACAACCAAAATGGTGCAGGGTCTGCACCAGAAGACATACGAGGACAGACTAAAGCAGCTTAATATGTATACCCTTGAGGAAGCGGGGGGACATGATAGAAACTTTCATGTATCTCAAGGGAATTAAAGTACAAGAGGGTAGCATCTTTCAGAAAAAGAGATGTGCAAGAACAAGGGGGCACAATTTGTAGATAGAAGGGGGGACAGCTCAGAGGTAATGTTAGAAAGTATTTTTTCACAGAGAGGGCTGTGGATGCATGAAACAGCCTTCCTGAGGAGGTTTTTGAGTCAAGAACAGTGGGCGAATTCAAGAATGCATGGGACAGACTAAACGCAATTCTAGTGGGGGGTAGGAGGAAGTAAGCTGTTGGTTAACTAAAATCTGCAGCTCATCGATCAGGTAGGGGAATGGGCAGACTAGGTGGACCAAGCAGTCCTTATCTGCTGTCAAATTCTATGTTTCTAAGTATTATAGTTTAATTTTATAATATGATTATTGTTTTATACTCTGGTATTATGCATGACGTGTGGTTTATGTATTTCTATGTACATATACAGTATATTGTCGAGTAAATCGGCTTTTCCTGCCAAAAACCTATAACCTGAGTGTGTTGTAATTTTTTGGGGTATTGGGAAGGTTCTTCAGGGCATGTAGTGGGCACATTTTGTTTCATGCTGCACTTTGGATGTACCTGCACTTGTAAATGGCCCCCTATTTACAAAGCAACAGATGTAAATACTGCGCTGGATTACTTCATCAACACGTTCAATGCAGCCTGTGACTCCTATGCTCCTTTTAAAAAGCACAAAGTCAAAGCCCTTTTTTTCAATCCCTGACACTCAGCTGTTCTCTTACATCAACTAAAATCTAGAGATCGCCTCTGGGATCTGGTCAGAATCACTGGTAAAGAAACTGACATCCAAAACTATAAACGTGCACGGAATGTCTGTACCAAATCCATCCGGCAAAAGAAATCTACCTACTTCAAGAGCACTCTCACAGATACCTGGGGCAACAGGAGGGCATTCTGGAACAATATTAAAGAGGTCACTGGGAAGCAGCCAAAAATCTCCCCTACCTTGCTCAACATAAATGGGTCTACTACACTTGACCCTAAAATCATAGCAAATAACTTCAACACTGCATTCACCGATCTCAGCAGTGTTCTCCCATCTGATTTTTTCAAGGACTATGACTTTCTCACTCCTTGTCCCAATGCCTCCTCCTCCTCTAGCCACCTGCCTTTTTATTTCAAAGCAGTCAAGATGCATGAAGCCTGCAAATACATTATCAAAGCCATCAGCAAATCACTAAATCCAGATCCAGCAGTGATACACTTGACCTTAAACTGCTGTCCCTCACCCTTGATGAGGTGTTACAGCCACTGACATATATTTTCAACCTCTCACTTAGGCTCAGCCAGTTCCCTGACAAATGGAAATCCGCTACTGTTACCCCTGTCTATAAAAGTGGTGACAGGGCCACTCATGGAAACTATCATCCAATCTCTATTTTGCCTCCCCTCTCCAAGGTCCTTGAGCATATTGCAGCAGATCAGCTCACAGATTTCCTGGACAAATACAATATCTTGTGCTTGCAACAACATGGCTTCAGGAAGGGACATAGCACCTCATCTGCCGTACTGTAATTCTCTAAAGCTCACTGGACAATGGTCAGTTAATTGGGTCCATTTTTATCGATCTGACTAAGGAGTTCAACACTATCCACCACTGCCTCCTGCTTGTGCAACTTCTAAAAGCTGGGCTGTCTCCCGACTCCGCTGCCTGGTTTAATAGCTACTTGGAGAACTGGTCTCAAAGAGTAAAAATTGCAGATGTCCTCTCTGATACCAGGCCTGTTCGCTCAGGTGTCCCCCAGGGATCCATTCTGGGCCCCCTACTATTCAGCTTGTTCCTGAACTCCCTTCCAAATTCTTGCTCCAAAACAATCATCCTCTATGCAGTAATTCTTGCCTCCCACAAGGATCCTAAGCCTCTTCAAGACAACCTTCAGCTTGGCTTCACATCTGTTGAGAACTGGCTCTCAAATCACAATCTGGTCCTCAATAATAAGAAAACAAAGTCTATGTTGTTCAGCAGCTTTCATAACAAGCATAAGCTGCACCTCCTATACATCAAAACCTGTCATGGAGTAACCCTGGAACAGGTTCAAGCCTTTAAGTACCTTGGGATCACTCTGGACCCTCATCTAACTTACAGTGCCCACATTGACTCTGTAGCCAAAGCAGCAAATACTCACCTTGGCCTTCTCTTCCGGCATAGGCAACATCTTACCCCGGAAGCCCTGTCTGTCGCCATTCAGAGCTCTGTTGTCTCGATTATTGACTATGGGCTTATCATCTATGGCTCTGCCCCAGCTACCACTCTTAGATGCATATCCACTTCCCCCAATAAGGCCTGCCAACTTCTCACTGGATCCCACCACCTCATGCATACGTGTGACCTCTATGCACAAACTGGATGGCTGCAACTCACCAATCGGATAAAGTACCTAACCTGCACCATGGCAAAGAAAATAATTATGGGCCTTGCACCCCCTTTGGCTGTGTACACTCCAGCACCGCAGCAATAACCCTTGCTCTCCCGGGGGTCTGAATCACAGCTCCTGCAGGTTCCACATTGTCATACCTCACTAGGTTAAACATCTTTTACCTACAGGGCGCCCAGCTGGCTTAATGGTCTAAACAGTTATATGTCCTCCCCTCCTACCCTTGGTGCATTTAAATCAAGGCTCCACCTCTCTCTCACTGCCTCTAGCTCCTGTGACTGCCACCTCTAGCTGACCCCATGAATATTTCCCTGACCTTATGCAGTTCTCACTCCTATTAGCACTTGGTTACCCCTTAGCATGTACTTCCCCATGTTATGTCTACGACAATGCCTCTGGCTGCGCTTCTTCTCTATAGCTCTCCTCCCCCCTCTACTCTTCCTCTCTGTTGTCCTCTATCCTCTCTGTACCTCATCCGTTATCTCCTTGTAACCTTGCCTCCAAATCTTGTTTTGTTCTCAGAAGCTTTGTAACTCTGTTTAGCTTACACTGTTGTAACCTTGTCCTATGTATTGAATTTTGTAATCTGTATTACATGTCTTATATTTTGAATTGTAACCTGACATGGAACCTTTGTAAAAGAGCCCTGGCTCAAAGGTATTGTAATCCTAGACCTTAATAAACAAGTCTATAAACAAACTTTTTCCAAGAGCAGAATTTTTTTTAATAAAACAGCCCTCGATTTTTAGAAAACACATATTGTGAAAATTAGTGGAGGTAGCACTATGTATAAAGCTATTTGTCCTATATGCCCCCCAAATGACTCAGAGCAACTTCAATAGGAGCCAAAGCAGTTACTTCCTGGAGCTCTTGTTAAAGGGGGCTTTGTAGAGCAGGCAGAGAGGCTGACAGAAAATAAAGGAGAAACCAGACACAAACAGACCACAGCTTTAAATGAGATTATCCGGACAAAAGCACTGAAGTTATGTCAACTCTGAAGCACTCAGGGAAGGACACAGTCATCGTATCCTGTCAGTCTCCTCTCTCTCTCTCTCTCTCTCTTTTTTCTCTCTTTCTCTGTCTGTCTCTCTCTCTCCCCCTCCCTCCTAGTGATCCCAAAACACCTGCAGGGCTCTGTAAAAAAAAAAGTTATGCCCGTGCCTCCTTCTTCCACCTGCCTACCTGAATAACAAAACAACTGGTTTCACTGGTAGAGCTGCTTCTGTTGCTCTCTCTCTGTTTCCCACCTTCCTGAATAACAAAAGAAACTGACTCGGCTACAGCCACTCCAGCAGCTCTGTGTCCCCTTTAAATTCCCTGAATAACAAAAAAAGGCTACTCAGCAGGAATCAGGAATGGCAAGGAGAGGGAGAATGGAGATCTTTGTTTTACTTTAATGAATGAAAAAGAGGAGTCCGGAACATGGCATGGAGGGTTCGCATGTGGGACAGTTGACAGAGGGAAGTAGTGAGTGGCATTGGCACTGAAAGGATAGCAGTTGGGAAAGGAAGGTTGGTGGGTGAGTAAGCTGGCTGAGGGGGAAAAGTGCCAGGAAACTGGAATGAATAAAGTAGGTCTGGTGAGAGGGGGCAAAGAAAGTGAGAGAAGAAACAGAACTAACTCATAATCTTTTATACTCCCATTACTTCACACAAAGCTATTGCTATGCAGTCATAAAAATGAACCCACCAGTGCCTCATGATGCTCATATGTTCTGATGACTTAAATACCACCAATAAAATCAGTTATAGTGGACCCATAATAGAGCTTATCCATTGGTTGCCACATAAACAATGGAAGCCAGAGAAAGAGAGAGTTTTACAAGGATGAATTATTGATTGATTGATTTAGGTTTCGGAATTACAACCTTTGAGCCAAACTGGCTCTTTTACAAAGGCTCCAAGTCAGTAGAAGAACAGACAGAACAGCATAATTTACATCATAAGTTGAGAACATACAATAGCTAAGTGTGTTGTAGGGTCGCTAGTTCAGGAGACAAATTGCAGGCAGACAACCAAAATCAGCGCGTAAAAAATGCCAGGTTGGCATTTATCATTTTATTTGTCACTCCATAAAATGATTCAAGTTCTCACAGAAAATAAGAAGACTGTCATTTGTTCAGCATCAAGAGAACAACTGCTGCACCAACAGTGCTTGGCTGCTTCTGTCTTAGTGGGAACACCTACACTCTTTCTTCTGAGGTCTTATCCCTCAGACCATCAGTTCCAGACTGACTCTCTATCTGGATCTCAATCTATCTTAACACCCCTGGTGGTAGTCTTTTTTTATATTAACCCAGGGTGACATCACTGTAAGGTGATTTACCTGTAAATGTTCAATTAAGTTCTGTAAAGTCTCCTTGGGCTTGTAACCCAGCCTATACAGAATGAAAAGGGTTATTTCTAAGCCTTTTTGTTTAGGCTATATTCCCAGGGAACCAATCTTTAATATTATGGATTTTGTCTAGGCTTCATCAGAAAATAATCCATAATAGTTCTTGTTAAAGAACTCCATCTCCTTTTACATAATGACTAAGCCAACAGTTTTGTAGAAATATAGACCTCTAGGGGCCACAGTTTCTCTATAGCAACTTTTTCATTCCAAACAAGAACTCCCTACAAGCAGATCAGGTTGTTTATTCCTTTTTTTCTAAACATTTCTTAAATACCTAAACCAATAATGAACGCTTCCCTCTATTCTTATTTATTTCTCTGAGGGCAGCCAAATGTAATTATCTAGGGATGTTCCTGTCCCTTTTCCCACAGTCTACATTTTTATGTTTGCTTGCACGCATGTGCAAGAAGCATAGTGACATCATCCGAGTTTTTGTAGGTGTGGCACTCTGTCTTCCAGTTCAGTCAGTGTGTTTGCAGGCACGGCCACAGTTCACCAATGAATGCTGCAGCTGTCTATGACAGCAGTTGAAAATGCAGTGGCGTACAGTTGAAAGGGAGAGCTCCGCTTCAGTGAGCAGTCATAAGATAGTGCTGATTAGCATATTGCTGGCAATCCTGCTTGTCCATTGGCTCAATTAACCCCCACCCCCCAAAAAGAAACAGACTTCTAGTTGCCACGCTGGGAGCCCACCCCAGCATGGCACACGTCTGTATGGCTGACGGGGGTGCCCAATCCCCCATTGGCTCCACTGCCCCCCAAAAAAATCTTCTAGCTGCCATGCTGGGAACCCACCCCAGTGTGGCACAAGTCCCACGTCGTCCTCCTAAAATGAAAAACACCTGAAAAGAAAAAAATGGTCCCTCGTTGATTGTCTTGCCCCCCAACCGCCCACCCTCTGTACATCCACCTCCCCACACCTTCTCCCCTCACCCCATACTTACCTCTGAGTCCAGTCGATGATCTTGCGTGGACCGCTAACATGTCTGCACTCTTCAAAGCTGACCACGAACTAAAGAAATGCTGGTAAGCTGTATAATGGAATAAATAGGGTTTTTTCAACTTTGATGCTTATCTCAGGCATTTTTTGGAATTTTGGCACCAAATTTCCAACATGGGGTTTTTGTGACCCCTCCTCATGAATTCTGGCACTGTCGTGGTGTTAATCTGCCCCAAAAGGTGATTTCACGGTCACTGTGTGGAACCACCTTTCAGGGACGATTTCTGAAATGACAGTGTCACGGTTCATGAGGTGAGCCCCAAAAACCCTATGCTGAAAATGTGGTGAAACAATTCCCCAAAATGACTGATTTATGAGCGTGTGGGTGCAGTTCCTACGCATGCTCGTAAGTTGGCGAATTTTTAATATTTTCACTCCAGATTTTCAACATTGCCATTTTACCACACCTCCTCATGAGCAGTACAGCTGTCATTTTTCTCATCTCACCCAAAATGTGTTTCTGTGCATGTAGCGCACAATAGCGCAGTCGGTGTGCAAAATCAATGTTCGGGACAGATTAAGAAAATCACAGTGACACTGTTCATGACCAGAGGTCTTTAAATGGCTATGTTAAAAATTTGGTGATAAAAGTCCATAAAATGACTGTGGCATGAGCGAGCATTGTGCAGTTTCCACGCATCCTCATAAGTTCATGAATTTGTAATATTTCAGTCCAGATTTTCACCACTGGCATTTTTCCACACTTCCTTATGAACAGTGCAGCTGTCATTTTTCACACCATGGCCAAAATGTGTTTTCGCACTTCCAGCGCAGAAATGCGTAGCCACTGTGGGAAATTACTGTTTGGGACAGATTAAGAAAATTACAGTGACGATGTTCATGAGCGGAGGTCCCAAAATGCCTGTGTTGACAATCTGCTGTAAAAAATCCCCAAACTAATTACATTATGGGTGTGCGTTGTGCAGTTTCTATGCACACTCATGACTTCACCAGTTTTTTTTTAATATTTTCACTGCAGATTTTCAACATTGTCATTTTTTACACCTCCCCATGAACAGTATAGCTGTCATTTTTCCCATCCTGTTTGAAATGTGTGTTCGCACCTATGGTGCCAAATGGTGTAGTCGCTGTGCAAAAGCACCTTTCGGCTAACAAACTGATATTGCCATTGTTCATGAGGTGGGGGTCACAAAAAAAATGTTGAAAATTTGGAGTGAAAATACCAATGAATGCCTGAGGTGTTAGAGTTTCTGACCACAATGCCCCACCCTGTAAAGAATGACAGGCATCAGGGGTGTGACTTGGGATTGTCGCCTGTAATGCTCATACCATTCCACCCCCACCCACAACCTGCAGCCAGTGAGAGTCATCGAGGTGTGCCTTGGACTCTTTGGTCCCAAAGTTCACCCCATTCTCTTATACAGCACCCATCTCACTGTATTTCCTGGTGGAATGGGGTGAACATAAGGGACAAAGACCCCAAGGCACACTGTGACACTAGCTGGTGTCTGCAGGGTAGGGTGTGGTGAAATGGTGTGGCCATTATGCCTGACAACCCATAGGCACACCCCAATGCCTGTCAGTATCTGCAAGGTGGTGGTGGGGTTGGCTTCAGTTCAATACTTCACTGCCATTCCTATTATGCAGCTCTGTAACTCCTACACTACCAATGCCAATGCCAGCAAGCAAACATTCGGCATTGACAAATGCGTGTTCTTTTTCTTTTGGTATATCCAATGGCTGACATTTCAGCTCATCAGCTTCATTTTTCAGTTTGCCCTTTATTCAATGGAGCACTAGAAGTGCTAGGAGCAGCAACTGATATTGCAATAAAATCTTCCAGCTGCTCACCCTATGTAACGACAGTCTCTTTGTGTGGTTTTGCACCCTTTCTCTCACTCATTTGAGCCCCATTCAGTTTCCCAGAGCAGCAGGTCGCACCATGAGTCAAAGTCGGAGCATGATTCCTTCTGACCGACACTGGTGCAAATCAGCGCAGCTCTTGTGATCATGCCGTAAGTCACACAGCTAATTTCCACCACTTCATTAATTTATTGCTAGCCACCTTCTATCTACATAGGCGACTAGTACCTTTTATCTGCATTTTCTTCTATTTTCAGGCTGCAGTCCGTATTATATTGCAGCACTCTTCTTAGTACATAGCACTATGCTTATGAGCAAGAAGTGAGAGAGAGAGAGAGAAAGAGAAGGAGAAACAGCTAGGAACAAGCACGCTCCTATTTACTTCAAAACCTGCTCTCTCGCTTCCCTCCTTTTCTCCTCAAGGTCCATCTTTTAGAGGGTCAGCTTATATATTTATTTCATAGGGACACTCCAGTCCCTCTTTTTAATCTATTGGGCTCATCATGTTTATTTTTATTTTAAGAACACACCATGCAGTAAATCCTGGTGTTCTGGAGCATGAGTATACTCCGAAACAGCCACAGAGCTGATCCTGCTCTGATCCAGGAGTCAGTGCCACATTGTGCGCAATGTGCACCTCTCAAGGCAACAATAAGGCTCTTTTTTTTTCCTTTTCTATTGGGCGGCTGTCCTATTCTTCTGGCTTCCTGCCAGTTGACCTCTCCACCAGCACAGCAAGAGAGAAAGAGAGAGCTCAAGAGGTGCGCATGCTCCTAATTTAAAACATTATTGTCTCTTTCTTTCTCTAAACATTTGTGGCACCAGTGGTTTTGTTTTCTACAGTGCGACATAGAAACATAGAAACATAGAATTTGATGGCAGATAAGGACCGCTTGGCCCACCCAGTCCGCCCATTTCCCTACCTACTGGATAAGCTGCAGATCCTAGTTAACCAGCAGCCTACTTCTTCCTACCCCCACCCCCTAGAATGGCCTTATGACTGTCCATGGGCAGAATTCCACCACTGATTTTGACTCCACAACCTCCTCCGGAAGGCCGTTCCATGCATCCACAACCCTCTCTGTGAAAAAATGCTACCTTAAATTACCTCTGAGCCGCCCCCATCTTCAAATTGTGCCCTCTTGTTCTTGCACACCTCTTTTTTTGGAAGATGCTACCCTCTTGGACTTTGTTGATTCCCTTGAGGTACTTGAACGTTTCTATCATGTCCCCCCTCTCCCTCCTTTCCTCGAGGCTATATATATTAAGCTCCTTTCGTCTTTCTTCATATATCTTCCGGAGCAGACCCTGCACCATTTTAGTTGCCCTCCTCTGGACAGCTTCCATCCTGTCTATGTCTTTGCGGAGATTGGGTCTGCAGAACTGCACACAGTACTCCAGATGGGGTCTCACCAGCTGTCTGTACAGAGGGATAATAACTTCCTGTTTTCTACTAGTGATGCCTCTCCCTATGCATCCCAGTATCCCCCCAGCCCTCCTTGCTGCCCTCTCACATTTCTTGCCCACCTTTAGGTCATCTGATATGACTACCCCAGGTCCCTTTCCATTTTGTTGTTGTTAGTATCTCAGCCCCATTGTACTCCTCCCTGGGTTTTGTTTCCCAGGTGCATTACCTTCACTTCTTAGCATTGAATCTAAGCTGCCATACATTTGACCATTCTTCTAACATTGCCAGGTCCCTTCTCATCCTTTCCACCCCACCCTGTGCATCAGCTCTGTTGCAGATCTTCGTGTCATCTGCAAAGAGACATATCTTTCCTTCAGTCCCTCTGCAATGTCGCTAAAGACATTGAATAATCCTAATACTGTCCCCAAGTGTACCCCACTAGTAACCCTCCTTTCTTCTGAGTGGACTCCATTTACTATTACTCTCTGTGTCCTATTCTCCAGCCAATTCTTTACCCAGGATGTCATCTTGGGACCACCTCCCAGGCTGGCTTACTTGTATATTAATCTTTTGTGTGGGACTGTGTCAAATGCCTTGCTAAAATCTAGGTAGGCCATGTTCACAGCCCTCCCTGATCTACTACTTTGGTCACCCAGTCAAAGAAATCTATCAGATTCATCTGGCATGACCTTTCCGCTGTGAATCCATGCTGCCTAGGGTTCTGTGCCCCTCTGGCCTCTAGATACTTGACAATTCTTTCCTTCAGAAGTGATTCCATCATTTTCCCTATCACTGAGGTTAAACTAACAGGTCTGTAGTTTCCTGCTTCTGTCTTGCTCCCACTTTTGTGAAGGGAATCACATCTGCCCTCCTCCAGTCCTCGGGTACCACCCCATCCTCCCATGATTTGTTAAAAGGGTAGTCAGTGGTGTCACTAGTTCTACCCTTAGTTCTTTTAGAATTCTGGGATGAATCCCATCAGGCCCCATTGCTTTGTCCACCTTCAGTTTTAAGAGTTCTTTCAGAACCCTTTCTTCTGTAAATGGGCCGGTATTAACTTCTGTATCCAGAGTGTTTCTACTGTTTGTTTTAGGTACCTCCCCCTCTTCATTTGTAAATACTGAGCAAAAATATTTGTTTAGTATCTCTGCCTTTTCACAGTCTCCCTCTTCTCACCCTCCCTTCCCTTTATTAAGCCTCACTATCACTCCCTTGGTCTTCCTTCGCTCCCTGATGTACCTATAAAAAGGTTTATCCCCCTTCTTAACTGAGTTGGCCATCTTTTCCTCAGTTTGGGCCTTTGCTGTTCTGACTGCCTTCCCAGCCTCCTTTTGCTTTAACTGATACAGTTCTCTGTCCTGCTCCTTCTGCGATTCCTTGTACTTCCTGAATGCTTTCTTTTCTCTTGAAACTTCACTGCCACTTCCTTTGAGAACCATAGTGGTTTCTTACATTGTTTTGTTTTGTTTATTTGCTTCACACAAAGGCTCGTTACCTCTGTGATGGCAGTTTTTATTGTTCCCCATTGTTCTTCCACCCCTCCTTCCTGCCCATTTGCTAGTGCATTGCTTAGGCACTCACCCATTTTGGCAAAGTCAGCCCTCCTAAAGTCCAGTACTTTTGCCTTTGTATGGCTTGACTCTATTGCTGTGTTTATTGTGAACCATACTGTTCGATGGTCGCTAGTTCCAAGATGGCTACCCACTTCTACATCTGTGATCCTTTCTCCATCTCCATTTGAGAGAACCAGGTCTAAGATTGCTCCCTCTCGAGACATGTGCTTCTTCAGTGCAGCATAGGCACATTATCTTACAAATAGCATCGGTCAGAGGAAGAGCTATCTTACCTTTTTAAATACTTTCTCTTTAGACCTCTCAGGGTCTTTTCTCTAAAACTATCCATCAATTGTGCAACTACTGCTCCTGGTATGCTCTACCTGTGTGACTTTTACAAGCCATGGTCGCACCTGCTAAATCCAAATGGTGCACACCTTCTTTAAGGTACACAGGTTTCCTTTAGGAGCATGAGGCAAGCTATGATTGGCAATAGCAAAAAGTCACAATCTGACAGTTGCTGTTGCAGCCCAGTCCCTCTCATGTGCCACTTCTCTCTTTTCTAAAATAATGCTGCATCACGGTTCTATGAGAAAGCGTGTACAACATTTTCTGTCTATATGCTACCTTCCAGGGAATTGTAATAAACAGCGTGACCTTCACTTCTCCTAAAATAGGGGCATAATTACTTTATAATACAGAATAGGGCAGCAAGAGCCACTGAGCATCTTCTGTTTTTTCTTTTTGCTGAAAGCCACAGGACATACAACAGCAGGGACAGGGTTACAGAATTAACCAAATTGCTGTTCCTATCCTGTACACTGCATATGTAGCCCTGTATCTGCTATACAGCAGTATGTAAAGAGAAAAGGCCTTTGTATAGGCATTTAATGCCATTTTGTTTGCCTTCACATAGGTACTGTATTCTCTTTCATTTCCTGGGGGGGTATTTGTAAGAATATCAGGGTCCCTACTCATGACAGGGGTCACCCTGCGACAAAGTGACAAGGCTATTTTACAAGCAAGATAAATATGGAGTATAACCTCAAATACAAATACTTTTATAACAGAAATATTTCTAGTCTATAGGTCTAGTTACTAAGTGCAGGTTGCTTGTGTTTTGCAGCCAAAATTGGCTCAGTCAAGGAAAAAGGGGGGAGGAAGGAGGAGATATGGAGAGTATTGGCATGGGTTCAGAGGAGGCATTTTGTATAAAGTTATTAGGGGATATGAGAAGTGGATATGGTAATGAGGGAGAACAAGCTGATATGTGTTGTATGCATGTGAGCAGCCTAGGGGAAGTGTAAGCCAAGTGGAGGGGAAGGGGTGAGGACTAGAGATGCAACTAATTTTTAATCCACTGGTGAAGTAAACACGAAGTGGCCACTTAGCATTGGTGGAGCACAACACGAAATGGCTGCCACAAAGTGCTCACTTTGCATTCTCATTATTATTTCACGTTGCCATTATGTCTTAACGCGAAGTAAGGTGAAGTGACAAGTAAATAGGCAGCCCCCCACACATCACATGGCTTACAGTACTGTAAGTCACATGCTTTAGCCAGGCAGGAAGGAAGTGAGTCAGAGAAGCAGTTTCACTTTTTCCTTTGCAGTCATAGAGGGAGAAGGCTTTGTGGAGAGGAGAGCAGTTTTGAGTCACTGGCAGAAAGTGCTTTATTGCCTTTGTGTCTGAAGAAAGCAACAGCTTTTTTAAAATCTATATCTTTATTTAGTTTTTGCATTGTGTTTGTGATTTTTTTTGGTAGCAATTTTTTTTATAAGTTTTGTTTTGTGTGTGTGTGTGTGACTGTGTGTGACTGTGTGTGTCAGTGTGTGTGTGTGTGTGTGTGTGTGTGTATGTGTACATGTGTGTGTCTGGGAGTATAAGAGTGAGTGCAGCCACCAGGTGAAGGCTAGGCATCGACTGTGGTTGGATTTTTTTATAGTCTGGGTCAGAGACTTGTGTGAGAAGGATGGACCCTGGTTAAGGAGAGTCGCTGGCCCATGGGTGCTGTCAGAGGAGGGGAGTGCGGACACATGGGGGTGGTCATGTGATGTTGGACTGCTCCCGACTCTTAGGTGTTGCTTCCCCCCATGGAAGAAATAGCAGCAGCAGCACCAGTGCCACCAGTGACTGCTGTGCATCCAGCTACTCTGCCACTACCACCACCACCACCGGTCGCAGCTGTAGGGGCTCCAGCAGCACCTCCTCCACCACCTCCACAGCCACAGGAGGTGCCCCAGAAAAACATAGGTGGTGCAAGGACTGTATCTGGTCCCCCATGCAGCTCCCCAGTGTGGGAGTTTTTTAACTCTGTGGGGGAGACAGCACAGTCGTGGTGTGCCATATGTGTGGTGTGCTGGTGTGCCGTGGCCCCTGGGGGACACATTTGGGGACTGGTGTCCAGCGCACCCACATGTTGAACCACCACAAGGCAGAGTGGCAGGCTGCCACAGAAGGGGCTAGCCGTCCACCTGCTGGCCCTTCTGTGGCAGTGGCCAAGGGTGCTGCTGGGGTTGAAGTTGTGCCTCACCGCTGCAACAGCAGGAGGAGGGCCAGTACAGCAGCTGCACCACCCTCTCTACCACTACCTGGGTTTCCACCTGCAGTTGACCCTGCCACAGTACCTGCAACATAGGCAGACATTGCCCTGGTGTGGGCAGCCCTGGAGGAGAATAATCAAAGGGTAGGTGCTCTGCAGCAGTAGGTTGACACAATCCAACAACAGCAGCAGCAAATACTCACAATGCTGCACCTGCTGCTGGACCACCACAGCACCCCATGGCCACATTAAGGGATTGTTTTCTGGACCCCCCCACCCCACTACTGTGCTGTACTGTTTTTGTGTGCTTTTTTCTTGTTGTTGTTTAATAATACACATTTTTCCTTCCACATAATGCAATACAGTTCTGTGAAAACCACCCGTAATTTCATTACAGTGTGACACGTGACAGAGGAATTCCCGTTCTGAAAAGCCGCCCACATTCTGCCCCCCTTTCTCAGCAACGTTAGGATGTGATTCCAGGGACAGCATGGGTGTGTGCTCCATTACAGTGAATGTCCAATTGTCTGGCAGCTTTTTGAATATTTCTTTATGTTATAATGATCAGTTTGTGGTGAAACATGTGGGCACGTTTCCAGTAAGAAGAGCCTTGTTAGTGGAAATGTTCCCACATTTCATCACAAAGTGAACCTTATAAGATAACGAAACATTGGGATAGCTGATGGACAGTCACTATAGTGGAGCATGCACCTGCACTCCCCCTGGCATCATATTAGGTTATGTACATCACCATAACTATGTAACGTGATGAATCTCTGTAAGGCAACAGCGCAACAATCTGTTGAGAACTCTGACCTATAGTTTTTAATGCTATGTTGCAACTTCCTTTACTTACATCCTGACTGGAATGATATGCGAATTTCCAGTAGTTGAGTCTGCTGTACTAACTTTTTTCATATGTGAAATAATGAAAGGAGCATTCCTTTTAAATTGGTGCTGACAAGGTCTTTGTCATTGTTTTCCTCTGCTTTACTCCATCACATCAGTTAGTTGTTATATATCACTTCTGTTGTAAATTAACAGTTATGCAGCAGACAGTGTTTTATGACACCACGGAACAATATTTATTGAAAAACAGCTGAAATAAATACAAACCTGGTCAGAACAATATTGAAAGGCATGCTCATTTTTTTTTCATACATTAAAAAAAGTAGTCAACTAAGTAAAGCAGACAGAAATTGTGAAAAGAAGAGTATCATTCAAGTCACGACTCGGAGGTAACTAGTGGCTGTGGCAATGTAAAGTAGCATAAAAAAGTACAGTTCAAAATTGTCATGACATTCTTGCAATGCTGCTGTAATTGATATTGTCAGTATGATATCATGAGCTCACAACAATCACACAACATACAAAATGCATCCCCAGAATTAATGGCACTCTCAGTCATGCCTTGTGTGCAGAAAATTGACAAGTGGCAACACAGTGAAATGAGAGTGTTTCAGCACATACAAAGTCCCCCAGAATTAATAGTGCACTCAATCATGCACACAATGGTGGCACAGAGTTCCCAGGTTTTTTCTGCGTTCCCAAAATGCATCCTCCTTGTGTGCAGAAAATTGACAAGTGGTAACACAGTGAAATAGGAGTGTTTCAGCACATACAAATTCCCCCAGAATTAATGGCGCACTCAGTCATGCGTGCAGTGGTGGCACAGAGTCCCCAGATGTTTTTGTATACCCAAAATGCATCCTCCTTGTGTGCAGAAAATTGACAAGTGGTAACACAATGAAATGGGAGTGTTTCAGCACGTACAAAGTCCCCCACAATTAATGGTAAACTCAGTCATGCATGCAGTGGTGGCACAGAGTCCCCAGATTTTTTCTGCAGGCCCAAAATGCATCCTCCTTGTGTGCCAAAAATTGACAAGTGGTAACAAAGTAAAATAGGAGTGTTTCAGCACATACAGAGTCCCTCAGAATAAAATGATGACCGTGAGCATCCTGTTACTGGTCCAATGTGTTCTGCGAAGCAATTCGAGCAAATGCAATGTGATTATCTCAACTGGATGGAAGGATGCCCTTTGTCTGTACACTAATAGTAGCCTTGGTGAGTAGATATGTATAGATATATGTTTGTGTATTTTGTAGGTGAGGAGGGGGTTGACATGGACATGTACTCATGGTATTGTTCTGTATCACAGGTCACAGAAACTGTTGGTGTGCACATTCCAGTGCTCAATGAGAACTTTTTGCTTTGAAATTGGAAATGGATAACTCTCAAGCACATGAACATAAGTATTTGTTTTTGGAGGGGGGGGGAATCATATTTGTAGATGTGTCTGTAATGGTTTCTTATTTTGTTACATCTTCACAGATTAC
The DNA here is from genome assembly GCA_016271365.2 of Neoceratodus forsteri. Classification (NCBI taxonomy): domain Eukaryota; kingdom Metazoa; phylum Chordata; order Ceratodontiformes; family Ceratodontidae; genus Neoceratodus; species Neoceratodus forsteri. The sequence goes on from JADMNL010000026.1 coordinate 268,342,908, forward strand.
ATCTGCATCCTTCTGGAGTCCGGTTCTTAATGATGGTCATGGTCATCTAATGAAATGACTTCTGCATGTTGCATGTGTGTCCAAGCCGGGGGGGGGTGCCTAATGTTGAATAACTTTTTTGGATAAGGCCACTTTGACAGAACAACAAAGCATCTGGAAGTTCATAAAAAAAGGAATGAATGAATTCTTACAACTTAATTATTTGTCCCTCCCTGGTTCTCAATCTCAAGCCAAGTTATATTTCAAACCCACATCTTGTCAACTAACACAACCTGGCCCAGATATTCAAACTGTGCCAGTCTGAGGAGCAAGCCCCTTCGCTGCTCAAAATAGTTGCGCAGGGGTGTGGCCGGAGTGATATTCAAGGTTGCGGCTGTTGAGCAGCTCATGAATATCGCTGACTCCCACAACGCTAGCGCGTGGCGCAATCGGATTTAGCTACACTGCAGAGGTGCCAGAGTTGAGCATTCAACTTGCGGTGGTGCAAGTACCATTGCGCCATCGCAAATTTCCGATATTCAAAGGTGACATGCAAATGGGGCCATAATTTATGCAAAGGCGCGGGGGGCATTTGCATCTCTTTATGGTCCCATTTGCATGCCATTTGCATGTGGATGCGCCCGATCCCTGAGGACTTGCTCCTGGCTACCCTGCCAAGGCAGCAGCCGTCGAGGACCGACGCTAATGCAGCACAATCGCGGGCATCACAGTTACCTTGACCCCCCACATCACCCATAGCCGATCGGCGGGCAGAATCGTACATGTCGCCCCCACACACATCACCCATAGCCCGATCGCGGGCAGAATCCGTACATGTAGCCCCAGTGCCCGATCGCGGGCAGAACCTGCATAAACCCCCAGTGCCCGATCGCGCAGAACCGCCAAACCCCCAGCGCCCGATCGTGGCAGGAACCTGCATAAACCTCCCCAGTGCCCGATCGCGGGCAGAATGTAACCCTCCCCAACCCGAATAACTCCTGGTGGTCCAGTGGACCGTAAAGCCCGATCGTGGGCAGAATGTCACAGCAGAACTCCCCCAAACATCTCCCTGGTGTCCTAGTGTCCCCCCACCCACCACACAAGCCCCTCACCCCGCTCCCCGCGGCGGCGGGCGACAGCATCCACCGCCTGCCGCCCGCCGCCCGCCGACTGACTGTCGGTAGGGCTGCCGTCCATTGGTGCAGAGCTACAGCCAATTTCATTTGCATTGCTCTCTAGCGCAACCTGGTGCCAGTGGCGTAACTGCCTCCTGCTGAATATTGCAGAATGGCGCATTTTGGACTTGCGCATGGCGCAACCCTTTTGAATATCTGGGCCCCTGTGTGCAATATTTGCTGCAGTCTTTCCAAAACAATGAAATGGATTAAATAAATTCTTCATACTTACAATACCAGAATGGATTTCACATGAATATTCCTTAGGTTCCTCTCTGTACGGTACAGCTGCAGTACCATTCCCACTGAGTTTTAGCGATGGAGACTTTTTTTTGTTAACCTGTAAAAAAAAACAAAATAAGTGTACCATATATGTTTTACCATTGTGGCTCTGAAAAGCTACAGAAAACAAAAAATACAACTAAAGGAAGTGAAACAGCATAACAAACATGAGTACACATACTCACTTTTTGGTTTAAATATTAAGAAGCTTTGTGTGGCTGATGGATGTGGAGGTCCAGACAGACTCATGCTCAGTGGTGGCAGTGGCTAACATCAGTCCAGGTAGTGGTGGTCGGGGGGCAGGCAGACTCATGCTTGGTGGTGGCAGTGGCTAATATCAGTCCCGGTGGTGGTGGTCCGGGGGTGGACAGACTCATGCTCAGTGGTGGCAGCAGCTAAGATCAGTCCTGGTGGTAGTGGTCCAGGGTGGCACACCACCTTTTAACAACTTCAGTTAAAACCTGCCAACATTAACCACATCATCTTCCTCATAAAGAAAGCTGCCCTCACAGTCATCTATGTCTGAAGTCTGACCACTGGGAAATTCTTTCTCAATTGTGTCATCATCTACATCAGTGGTGGGCCGTTTCAGGCAGCCACAGCCAGTGCCACCAGGATGGTCCATTTCCACATCACCAAAACCACCATGATTAGGCTGGGGTACGAATACTGAGGTTGCAGCCTGTGCTGGTATGTGCCTCTCATTCATTTTAATGAATGTTAGCAAACTAACATTTGCAGGAGACAGGTTTGTCCGACAGTCCCTGACTCTTGCACCTGCTGAGCTGAATATCTTCACAACACTTACACTGGAGGGTGGGCATGTGAGGTACTTCAGTGCCACTGCAGTCAGCTCTGGCCATTCATTGACGTTTCCACTCCAGTACAAAAGAGGATCTTCAGTTATTGTCAGATGCCTGTTTTCAGAAAATATGACTCAACCATTCTCTGAGTCGTACTAAGTCCAGTTTTTGATGCATCATCCTGTTTTCCTGAATCATTTATTTCACAAATACTCACTTGGGACAAAGCCTCCCAAAGCGGGTTTATGTCAGTGACTCTGGATGACAGACCACCTTGAACTGCTGTCCTCTTCCCCTTGCAGGATATGCTTGATAGTCCTACAGGTACACCTTCAGCTGGATTACACTGCTGAGGTTTACTGACCTTGGCACGTGACTTCTGTGCCCCATGAACCAAGCTCACCGGTTGACCACTGATATTTTTCACCTGTTCAGGCCACCCCTCCAGTACTAATGCAATTCCACATTTGTATCATGGGTCCAGCATTGTTGCTATGGCAAAGTTGTCACTATGCCGAATGCTCACAATGTGATGATTCTGGTTGAATACTGTCAGCATGTGTTGCAGTAACATACTGCTACCACCGTCTCCAGCAACATCAAGACCATGCTGTACATTCACCAATGTCTGCCTCATTACCCGCAGCAGTGGAATTAATTGGCTAATGGAGGCAGACTCGTCACTCACTGCCTGTGTGGCATGTTCAAAAGGCCACAAAATTGTTAGTACAGATTCCATGAGGCACCACTGTTCAGTCGTCGTAGACATGGGGGCCCTGTAACTGTCACGGCTAGTGTGCATCACAAGATATTCTGAGATGGCTTTGTATTGTTTATACAACCTCTCTGCCATGTAAAAGGGGAGTTCCATTGGGTGACAACTTCCAGCTTCAAGCGGTGCTGAGGCAGGCTGTTTTGTATCTGCAACTGCTGCAGTTGGTCACAGGCCTTTCCAGATCTTGAAAAGTGAGAGCAGATATGTTGTGTAATGGTCAGCATTTCTTTTACATCAGGGTGCTGCAGAAACTCCTGCACCACAAGATTTAAACAGTGGGTCATGCATAGAACATGAAAAAAAAACACCATTCGTGATGCATTTCACCACATTTGACCCATTGTCACTTGCTATGAACCCAGCTCTCAGAGGCAGAGGGTTTAGCCATTTGTCAATTTCAGTCAGTACCATGTCCAACATGTTCTCACCAGTGTGTGAACAGGTCACATTGCACATAGCAATCGTTGCATGCCCATCGAATTCCTGCAAGATTGCTATGGTGACAATCCACCTTACTGCACTGATTATTCACACTACCAACATCACAAACAACCCCCGGCACCTGCGCCCAGTGTGCAGTTATACACAAATATGAACTCCTCGCTGTTTTGCCACTTGTCCACATTTCCATACTTATATGGATGAATGGAGAGGAGGAATGTTGAAGGGCATGTCTTACTGAGTCGGACACAGTGCAGAACAACTTGGTGACAGCATAGGTAGAAAAGTATGTCCTGGATGGGACTTTCATTTTGGACAGGCATGTGCAGCAAACTGCCAGAACCCAGAATTCTCCACAAAGGTGAAGGGCAAAAGATCAATTGCCAGCATTTCCACTATAGCAGCATTAGGGTCACGTAACACTGTATGTTTGGGGGGGTACTTCAGCTTATACGCAAAAACACTCTGTAAAGTGGGCTGACAAACATTTTACACGGGGTGTGTTGTTGGTCACAAATGGTTGTGCTCTGTGATGAATGGCATTGGCAGGGGGTGGAGTGTGGACGTTTCATGAAGACGGTTGCACAGGTGATGATGACAAATCCAGAAATGCAGTTATTTTGCCAGATTTGCCAGCCGGGGTTGATGTACCACTTTCACTAGACATACTGCATTCACCACCACCACCACCATCACCACCAAAACTGCTAATCTCACCAGCACTGGACAACATTTCAAAGTCATTAGAGTCCTCCACCTCATAATGCCTGTAGTAATCCTTTGTTCTTATTACCTCAGTACTGCACACATTTAATATACTACTGGACTTAACAGTCATGGAAGGGGATAACATGTTCGCTATGGTTGCCGGTCACGAGGGTGAGCGCCCCACTGTGGTATTAGCTGCCAGCTTGTGCTGGGTCAACAGTGCCATATGTCTATTCTTAAGATGCGTATGCTGTCCTCCTGTGCCCAGATGGCTCCCCTTTTTACCTCGACTCACACACACATGGCAAACCTGGCAGATTGCAACTGACTCATCATTTGCATCTTGACTAAAAAAATCCCAAACAAGGGATTGTGATGCTCTGCTTTTAACATGTCTATGATGTGGCTTATTTAAGTCTGTTATTTTAAGCACTGAAGTGGGGGGGCACGTGATGTTTTGGGCACTGCACACCTGGACTGCAACTGGCCACCAGGACTACCTATCATATTTATTACTGGGTCATCATCAAAACCGGTAAATCACAAGTTTTACTGGGGTGGGGGGATTTCTACAAACAGACTCAGATACAGCCGCTTTGAATTTCTTTTTCTTCGGTTCCCAACTGGGGTCAATTACATCATCATCATATTCATTAACGTCACACACATCCTCATCTTCTGCTCGGATGCTAGCATGTGGACTGCATGTTGCAACAATAGCAACATCATCATCATCAACACATTCATCATCAGCATCTACACTACCATCACCTGATATTTTTTCACCATACTGTGAATCACTGCATGGAAAATGCATGACATTAACTGCCACGGTGGACGGAATATTACATTGTATGCTGTTGTTGACATGATTATCAGAATCCTTAGGTTTAGTTACTGGGATGTTACTGGAAATTATGACATTTTCTACGCTGCCACTAACTTGCACTGCTTCACACTCAATATTTTTAGATACGGTACACTGGTCGGAATTCGAACTTGATGCACCAATACTAATACTACCACTAACACTAACACCAGTAACACTAACACCACTGGCTGGGAAAACATGATATCCTCCAACTATGAGTGAAGCTACTGATTGGGCTGTAAAAAACATTGCTGGAGAAATACTTTTCCTCACATCAGCAACGCACTTCTGCATCTGCGTACTACCACACCCATAGATTATCTTACTACCAGCATTGCCATGGCAAGAACCAGCTTTGCTTGCATGTCTCTTTTCGGGCATTTTGGGGATCAACCACAATATTTTTACCAAATTTAGATTTTAATATGTTCACTCTCTGACTGGGGGGGACGCTGGATGTGAAGCCAAAAAAACAACTGTAGCTTTAGCAACAGATAAGAGACTATTCTGTCTCACAATGAAAACAACTTCAGTAACCAGTGGTGCTGAAGAGGTCACAAAAACAATCCAGTCTGGTAAAAAATTCATTTTGCTGATGGGGGTGGTGGGGAGCACTGACTGCAGATTTTTACGGCAGTACAAGCAGCAAAACAAAGAACAGATACCACGATCACAATACAAAATAAGGCAGCTGCAGTGGATAGCAGGTTCACACTGCTGCGCCTGCAATTACACTAGTCTGTGGCACAATAAAAGGTGTATCATTTGATGTCACACAGCACCGCGCACTCACTCACACACACACAGAACAGTTTGTCTACAATGGTGAATGAGTAATGCATAACAAATTGAAAAGTTATGTAATATGCCACGTACTGTAATGTAAACAACCTGAAATTATGAACTGCTGCACCAGATCCACACAACACACAATCAGCAAGAAAATTTCAACAATTACTGACAATATTACTGTGTACATTAACACAGTCACTTATATAACAAAAATATAACCAAAAATCACTATTTCTCTAACTTAAATCTACCTACACCACAAATTGCCCCTTCCCCAAAGCACACTTTCACTGTCTTTCACTGCATACACTCAATGTTGTACATTAACATTCAAAATCCACACAAAAACAAAAATGCTCGATGATATGAACACAGTAGGGTTTCCTACAATTGATGAACTAAAGTTTAAGCCCCCCCAAAAAATGCAAAAATGCTTTTTTAACAGCTTTTAGAAGGTTTCAATCACAGACAGCTCTCAGAGCACACTGTCTCCTACTCCTTCCTACACACACTACCATGAACTGAGGCTGTGCAGATCAATATAGAGCCCATGTGACCTGAAATTCCATGAATTACTGCAAAATTCGCCTTCGGAGCTTAAAAACAAGGCGAAGTGAGGTGAAGTACATTGTTCTCAATGCTGTTTGCCTTAAAATTTGGTGAAGTAGTGGTCTGGGAAGGTGGAGTAACGTGAAGTCATTTTTTTCAATGGACTTCACGTTACTCATCATAATGTGAAGTACCCCGCTTCGTGTTGCGGAGCACTCCGCGAATCCGCCTTTACTCTGCAAATCACTTCACGGAACGGATTGAGCTGACTTCACCCACCACTAGTGAGGACTCAGGGTGAGAGGGGTAAGAACGTGAGGGGTAAGGGTTGGAAGTCTAGGGCAGGGGATGGAACTTCTATTATTGTGCACAGCAGTTGAACTCTTGGGATTCTACCAGGAGGTGATGGAGTTCTATTTTGAATTGTCTGAGTTTCTTAAGGTGAAAAATGGAGGGGGTAGGTAGTACATTTGGAGAGGGCTTTGATAGGAGAGGGACCTCTGGGCGAAGGAGGTTTGTTTGTAAGGTACACACAGTACCCCTCTAGCAGAGCTTTGGGTTTTTAAGTGTTGGGGTTACTTTGGAAAAGCTTTGAAGTTGATTCTGGGACCAGTCCTAAGAGAGCTTTTTTTTTTATGATACATGCCTGGTAATGGGACCTTAGTGGCAATGGGGAGCCAGCCAGTTGTGGAGTAGAGACTGCAAGAGTGGGAATACCAATTAGCTCCTAGAGTAAGTAGGCAGGCTTTGTTGAGCAGGAGTTTAACCCTTCTGAGCGCAGTTTCAGTGGCCGCACTATAAACAGTTAGTCCATAGTCAACAATGGACAGTATTGAGCTTTTGGTTACAAGGCTGAGGGCATCAGTGGTCATAGCATTTCTGTGTCCGTAAAGAAGTCTGACATGGTCAGTATGGCTGTTGAAAGAAAGGGTGCTGTCTAGGAATAACTCCAGGTATTTAAAGGTAGTAACCTGTTTGATTACGTCACTTTTGTTACTTAGTATGGTAAGTGGGCCGCCCTGCTTTTTTGAGCTTTGTAGGGTAACGTGAATTGCTTTTGTTTTTCTGTAGTTCAAGAAGAGTTTAAGAGTAAACCATGACTCCAGTTTGGTTAAGCTACTTTGAAGAGCAGCTGTTATTTTGTGGAGGTGTATTCCTGGTACGAAGATCACTGCATCGTCTGCATAAAGCAGCATCTTAGCAGGGCACATGCTTGGCAGGGAATTGATAAAGAGGCTGAATAGTAATTGCCCTAAAATTGACCTTTGTGGGACAACCAAAGTAACATTCCAAGGTTCAGAGGATACATCTTTTATCCTAACACACTGGGACCTGTGTAAGAGGTAGATTGAGAACCAGGGCAATGTATTGGTGGAGAGGCCAAGGGCTGTGATGCTGTTGAGCAGGATGTAATGATTGACAGTGTCAAACACTTTGGTTAGGTCATTTATATACATCTGCTTCATTCACATTGAATGCCAAAGCACTTTACAAGCAATGGTGGGCTGGTAGTGAAATAACCGAACGTGTAGTGGAAATCATTTTGCACATCAACACCCACACACAGCCTTGGACAACTGCATGAACCAATTTTATGGAAGGGGAATGCTGGCCAGCACACTGAGGAAAATCCCCAGCTCTTGTGAAAAGTGCCTTGGGTTTTTTCACTTCCAGCCAGACACCCACTAAAACAGTAACATATATGAGTAGAAGGGACATTGGTTTAACTTCTCATCCGAAGGACGGCACACTCCTACAGACAGCATGCCTCTAGTTGCTGCACTCAGGTTCCAGCATTGATAGTATGAGCCTAATCCTGGTGTGGGACTGAAACCCACAACCTACTGGCCCAGAGTCACACTGACATACTAAAACCCAGTTCAAATTTAATTCCCCTTTTCTCCCCAAGAAGAACTACCCTGTATTTTATTCTACATTAAACTATATATTTTACAAATCTAGTTCTGCCTCCACTGGGGGAAATAAAGGTCAGATTCTGCCAATTCAAGATGTAGAGCAACTGTGTTGGAAAAATTACTCTAGGGATGTGGATATGGTGCAGTTATCCACACTTCTGACACTGATCCTTTCTCTTTAAGGCTTGACAGACTGTCTTCAAGCTGGCTTCTTCCACCCACCTGGGTGGTAACTCCCTCGGCACTATCACATGATGTCAGATCTTCCTTTCTGCTTCAGGAATAAGGTTCCCTCTTTACCGCTCACTGCACTGAGTAGGCCATTTGCCTAAAACTTAGCAAACTTTGTGTACATTTCTCATCTTCAGGTGATTTATTGTTCTCCACCATGATGACGTGAAGTCAACTCTGAGAATCAAGATGTGACTGTGGGCAGAATATGTCTCGGAAAGACCTACACACCTCATGCATCATGGCTCTCACCACTGAATGCCTCAACCTACCCCAGCTTGGCTGGCTCTGGCTTGGCCTGTTCCAGCCTCTCTGCCCATCCAGATGGAGCTACCACCCAAACAGCTGTCAGTGGGCCTCCCCCAAGGATGCCCATACCACTTCTGGGCTTCCTTGGTGGCTGTCAGTCACTGTGACTCCCGACAAACCCAGTAGAGTCAGTGGGGACTCTGGCGGTTGACTACTTTTCAATGAATCCTTGGAGTCAGAGGGCTCATTCCTACACTCCCATCTGTCAGATGCCAAGACAGGAGAAGATTTGTTGATAGAGCATGGTCCCACCTTTTTAACAGGCCTTTCCCTGGCTGATCTTGGAATCAATGTGTCTTCAGATGAAGCATGTCCAGAAATGGGCTGAGTACCCGCTGAATGAGATTCTTGACCAGGGTGACTCCTTGGAAGGGCTTTTCCATTCACTGAAGTCATTCTTGGCCCTGTTCTGGAGCTTTGTCAGCACCCTGCTTCTTGTCCTGCACCATCCACTTGGATGGCCTGCAAGTATATGGTTCCTACTGGCTCCCGATCGGGTTTCACTGAATACCCCTCACCCAAGGATCTGTTGGCTGCCTCAGTCTTTCAGTGCTCAGGCAATGTCAGGGACATTGATAAGCCTCCCATTAAAGAATCCAAGAAATTGGATCATATGTACAAAAAGGTCTACGCGGCCTCCTCTCTCAGCTTTCGGTAGGTGAGTTCGTCCCTTTTGATGACCCACTTTGCTCATGCCTTTTAGGCATGCATGATGAGCTGCTTCCCCAGCTCATGACTGACTTACAGACTATGGTCAATCAGCTCTGGAGCTGGGCGAAGCAGTGGCTAAGCAGGAGCTCCAGACAGCCATGGACATCAGCAACTCTTGCACCTGGTCTGTGGCTGCCACAGCCACCATGTGCTGCAAGACTTGGCTGAGGATCTTGACCTTTATTGTAGATACCCAGCACAAGTTGGTGGATGTCCCCTTCTTGGGCACTGACCTGTTCAGGGCAGGAGTTGAAGGATACCCTACTCGCATTGAGAAGTCCAGAGCCACCTTTGACTCGGTGACTTCTGCCCTGAGGAATCTCAAGGGCTATAAGCCACAACAGATAAAGTCCTTTCAGCCCATCTCTACCCCTATGGTCAAGTCGTCCCTGCTCCCAGCTGGACAGCAGGCCCAGGCTAGGCATCCCTGAATGAAGTCTGTCATTTTGGTCATCCAAAAGCCAGGTGGTTAAAGACTCACTGCTTTCTCCACCAGTTCCTCCTCTACTTCCAAGCTTGCTCAGTGATGGGCTGGGAGGTGCCTTCCCCAGGCTCATCCTGCTTCCTGGGGGTCCTCCTGTAGGGGGTTAGCTCTGTCACTTCCTTTCTATATGGTCCACTGTCACCATGGACAGGTAGGTCCTCAAGGAGGTCAGTGAGGGTTTGCCTCTGGAGTTCGAGGCTTATCCACCTTACCACACCAGTGCCCCATGGGAGGACATGGTGTCCACCAACATGCTGTCAGCCCTTTATGAAGACATCAGCCATCTCCTCCAGAAGGAGGTAATGATTCCAGTCCTGGACCCTCCAGTGAAACCAGGGTTTGTCTCCAGGTATTTTCTGGTGCCAAAAATGGATGTGGGGCTGACACCCCATCTTAGACCTGCACAACCTGAAGAAGTCTCCCTGGTCATGTACCTTCAGGATGGTCACTCTGTCTTAGATCATTCCATCTCTGGAATGGACATGTGGTTCTGCTCTCTGGATCTTCAGGACAAATTCTTCCACATGCCAATCTGTCTGTCTTGCCGCCATTTCCTTTGGTTCTGAGCAGAGGGGTTTCTTTATGAGTTCCAAGCCATGTCCTTCAATCTCTCCTCAGCTCCCAGGGTCTTCATCAAATGCATTGCAGTGGTAGGAGCCTTTCTGAGGCACTGAGGGGTTCATGTGTACTCCTGCCTGGATGAGTGGCTTATAGTGGATCTCTCCAGGTAGGAGATGGAGCGGTCAAGGGACCTGGCCCTCCAGATCTGCTCTTCCCTTGGTCTCCTGGTGAATGAGGCCAAGTTGGAACTCATGCCTTTGCAGGTGATTCTCTTCTTCAGAGTAGAGCCCAACTCTTACAGAGTCAGGGTTTGGTTTCCCTTGGACCGGGTGAAGAATCTCTCCTCCTTTCCCTGATCATTTCAGGTTGGGCAGTTATGCCCTGCTCAGAACATCCTGTACCTCTAGAGATACATGGCAGCATGCACCAGCACTGTCCATTAGGTCTGGCGGAGAATGCAATCTCTGCAACTGGAGCTTGCCCGCCAAGGTTCTCAGCACAAGGGCCGCTTTAACTAGCAGGTCACTGTGACTCAGCCAATGTGAGACACCCTCCAGTGGTGATTAGTCCCAGATCATCTGCAGGAAGGGATCTTGTTTGTCCACCCAGAGCCAATGGTAATCATCATGTCCGATGCCTTCCTGATAGGCTGGGGAGCCCACCTGGAGGACCACAGAGTCCACAGGCTGTGGACCCCTGAGGAGTCCCATTGTCATATCAACCTGCTGGAGCTTCAGGCAGTCCACTGGTCCTGACAGCCTTTGCTCCACACATTCAGGGTCAGGTCGTTCATGTCCAGATGGACGACATGACAACCATGTACTGTTTTGCCCGGGTTTGGTTCTGTTTCCTGGGCATGACTCTCCAAGCTTTCTCTGTGTACATGAGATCCAGTTTTCTGGCTGTTGTGACCTTTGGGAGAAGTAGACATAGCCAATAGCTGATTTATGTTTGGGTATAACTGAACAGGAGTAGCTATACAGAGGGCTGATAGTTGTAATGTTCTGAGCCTATTTTATCTCCTGCCTCTATAATGTCCTGATCTTGTTGACTGATTAGAAGTATTTTACCCTTGTGTGAGTATACATCATACTAATTGAAATTCCCTTGGTTTTCATGCTTATGTGACTATGAGGAAGGACAGTGGTCCTTTCCTATATGTGCAAATATTCTAATAACCACACAGTATATATTATTGCCATGCCTCAGGCAATTATATATTTTGCATGCCCCAGCACCATCAGGCTCTGAGCCTAGTTTACACCATCCTGTTATTTTGTGAAATGGAACAGAACAATTAGGGTCTGTACAAGTCAATACATGTTTATATGCCTCTATGGTTAGCTTTAGTGTTCCCAAGTGTCCAATATAGCAGTAATCATAAACACCTCTGTCTGTTGTTTGACAATCAGTTAATCTATTTTCTAAAATTCCAAAATGAGTAGTCATATCCTTGTCTAAGCAATGAATTTTTATTAAAGCATATTTTCACTGACAGCAATTCATGCAGAATGAATTAACAAGCAAAAAATCACGATGGGGAATAGAAGTGCATTTCCTTGCTATAGATGCAGAAATAAACATACAGAAAAATAAATCTTACACGCAACCCTGTTCCTATAAAACATGCAGTTCTTTACCACCATCAGACCAAAACCAGATCTCAAGACTCCTAACTTGTATGTCTTCAAGGTAACTTACTATATCTAGGAAAAATTAAGCCTGTGTTTTTTTAACTCAGCACTGTAAGTGCTCTGACTGCAGGTCAATGTTTTTTTTTTTTTCAGCACAGCAAGTGTGCCATCTGCAATTCAGTGTTTTATGTCATAACAAACTGAGAATTCAAGACTTGGCCCGTAGTTGATGCTTTTAATTATTAGGGTTGAGGGTGGAGCCTACAGCCATTTTGCGAGAGCCCTGTAGCTCTAAAAATGGCTGATCATGGAACCCCTTACATTGGACTTTTGGAAGTATCCTTCTGAAAGCCCAATGGAGTTTAAACCTCTCCACTATGATCAGGACACTGAAGAATACCAGACGGACTATTTTAGCTGTTACTTCTACATTCAAGTGTGTGAACTGCACATGCACATGACTCGTGCGCATGCACAGTTCTGCCAGTACTGCCATGTTGCAAATGGCAAAATGCCATTCACTGTTTTCTGTGCTCCCCTTGCCAAGTTATGCCAGACATCAGGGTGCCCAATCCCAATGTCAACTTCCTGTACAACCCCCCCAATTCATATGGCACACGGAGAGCCCACCCTAGTGTGCAGAATTTTTTTTTCTTCTGTAAATTAAAAACTGGTCCCTTGTTGTTTTTTCCCCCTGCGAAATTGAAAATGATCCCTCATCATCCCTGCAGTCCCCCTCCCCCCTCCCACTAAGCACCGACCTCCCCACACACACAATCTTACCCCATACTTACCTCTGGAGGTCAGTGCTGTCATCTTCTCTGGACTGGGACATGTCTGCACTCTTCAAAAGCCCAACCATAAACTGAAGAATTAAAGGTAAGTGTGCTGTACAGCCACTCAATGGGGTTTTCAACTTATGCTGATATCTCAGCCATTTTTTGGAATTTTTGCCACAGATTTTCAACATGGGGTTCTTGGGACCCTTCCTCATGAAAACTGTCACTGTCATTTTGTTATTCAGTCCTGAAAGGTGATTTCATGATCAGTATGTGGAATTACCTTTCCAGACTGATGCACAAAATGACAATGCCTCTGATTAATGCATGGGGTCCCAAAAAGCCCATGTTGCAAATTTGGTTAAAAAATTCCAAAACATTACTGCATTACAAGCATGCATTGTGCAGTCTCTATGCACTCTCCTAACATCACTAATTGTTAGGGCTGTGGATAGAGCCTACAGCCCTTCTGTCATCGATCAGACTGTCACTCTAAAATGGCTTTTCATTGAACTCCCTTTTTAGACATTTGGATGTATTAATTCACAGCTGCAGAGTAGTGCACACCCACTCTGATTTTTGCTATTTGCTGCTCTGTGTTAAAGGCATCTAAAGGGAAGGGGATGCTACTGTATTGTGCCTCAAAACTTCTCAGGATATTAACAAAAAAAACTTTTTAAACTGCTGTTTCTATCATCTGTCCAGCTCAGTCTAATAGACGTATTCTATTTCTTTCAGCAACCTGGGGTTAACTCATTATATGATGTCTGTAGCCTACAGTATCAGATTACAGACAGTTAACCTGCAGTCTGTGAGCTATTTCATTACTATGGGCAAACATACTAACTGCAGGGTGTGAGGGAGGGTGTATCCCCATCACTTTTTTTGGCCTGAAGGATCTTGCCCTCTAAACAAACTAATAAAAAACTAAGCATAAACTAATGTGACAGAGTTAATTAAGTTCAGCTGCCCAGGCACACATAGAATAAAAGAGGTGCTTCATGCTTCTCTGCTGTTTCTGGAGTCGGAAGTGTCAAGTGGAAAGTGCTTTTAAGTGTGTGTGTGTGTGTGTGTGTGTGTGTATATATATATATATATTGGAGGCAAAAAACTCCATTTAATGCATTAGTTAGGGTTGTTCCACAGCGACAAAAGTAAGGAAATTCGCTGTTAGGGTTGAAAACACCCCTTGGACCCCCCACCCCCCCAACCGGCATTGGGGTGTGCATTGGGATCGTCAGCCCTAACTCTTACCCCATGACATGTGTAAAGCAGCAGAAGTATAGGAGAATGGGGTGAGAGTTAGGACCCACCCGATCCCAATGCACTGTCACAGTGAAAGTTAAGCCCAACAGGTCCTCACTTTTGTAAGCTGTGAACAACCCTAACTAATGCATTAAATGGAGTTTTTGCCTCTAATTTCCCTTCTTTGAGAATGATAATAGAAATAGTGAATAATGTAGCAGGAGCGGGAGCTGGAGCCCTCTGGGCCCCGTCCCGCAGACAATGTGGTGGCGCGCTCCCGCCACATGATGTCTTGTGGCATACTAACAGGGACAGCAACGCAAACAGAAATGCTAACAGTGGCACACATGGTAACACAACGCGAATGAGAACAGAAGGAGTAGCATACATGGTGGCGTGGGCCGGAGCGGTCTGCCATGTGATGTGTTGTCACAAGTAACATGGTGCCTGCAAACAGAAATGTCAATGGGCATGGTGGCGTAAAGTGAAACAGAAAGATAAACAGTACTGTAGACAGAAATGTAAAAAAATAACAAGCATAGCGCAAATGAAAGCATAAAGGATAAGCACATGGTGGCGCAGGCGTCCAGTAAGGAAAGTGAAACAGTGCGGAACACATAAGCGGAATGGGCAACAGTAACAGTAATGTAGCGCAGAGGCTGGTTTTCCCCAAAACCTGCATAGAGAAAGACAGTGAGTACAAATAATGTATGCATAATAATGAGTATCGGTCGAGAAAATGAGAACTTGGAATACTAAATACGTTATATCTTAGGAACCATACTGACGTAGAAAAAATTTAAAAGTCATATTATTTACAACTGTTCTGGCTAATTTGCTACTAGGGGCTAAAATTTTTCTGATGAAAGTCCATTATCTGCGCGCACCGTTTCAGTCACGGGCCCTGAAAGTTCTTGTGACAGCCGTAATGTTATCTATGGGAGAGCATTGAACTTTGGAGTGCCGTAACTCTGTCACCATGTAATATTTTTTCACCAAACCACTTAAAGGCACATCTGTGGGCTGTTGGCTGTCTTCCCTTCAAATTTCAGGAAAAAAGACCAAACCGTTATTTTGCAGCAGGGTGCCAAAGGATTTCTGTAATGCATCGGGCGCCGTAATGTTATCCTATGGGAAAAACTGTCAACATTGGAGTGCTGTAACTTTGCTGCCGTATAATATTTTTTCAATGCAACACTGAAAGGCACATATGTGAGATGTCAGCTCCATTCCCTCCGAATTTCAGCCCAAAACTCCTAATGGTTCTTTTGCAGCGCAGTACCAAAGAATCGCTGTCACTTTCCCACAGATTGAAAACTACTATCGCAATTTGCGAAAGCTTTCATAAAAAAGTTCGACACTTTCGTGAGCACGAAAGTAATTTGCGAAAGTACTTATTCCAGAAATTTGAAAAACATATTTCTGGGGTGTTTTACCATAAAATATAGACATGGCAAGCATCCTCAGGGTCCAACTAGGTGAATACAAAAAGAATTAGGTTGCTAGAGGGTCCCAAATTTAAATGCCAACCATTTCTCTGATCACCAACTGAAAACAAAATGGCCGATTTGCGAAAGTAACAGGCCCATTTGCGAAAGTAAAAATGCATTTGCGACACTGTCGAACTTTTTGTTAACTTTTCCCATTGACTTATAATGGGAAACTGTTTTTTGAATAACTTTTGAACCGTTTAATATTTTTTCACGAAATCTTTGAAAGGCACATTGGGGACCCTGGCTGCACATTCCTGAAGATTTCAGGCTGGTCGCATAAACCATTACAACCTGTAGGTAGCGAGAATCCAGAAAAAAGCGCATGACAGATCATGCTTAATAACTCCACAGCTGTAAATCCAACCAGTGCGAAACTTGGCAGATCCCAAGGCCTATGGTTCTTGATCAAGTATTCCAAATTTCAGGCAACTCCATCAAACAGTTGCAAAGTTATTAAGGTGCAAAGTTTTGGGGTTTAACATAGAAATGGCTCCTCAACCCTAACTATAGTGGCACTACCGTGCCACTATAATATATATGTGTGTATATATATATATATGTGTATACAATTCTGCTTTGGATGGGCCATGTGATGCAAACTGCTTATCTCTTATCTAGGATTTATGATTTGAGGCTCTGTTTGAGTGAGCATTCCCTCCCGCACAGCAGAAGATCAGTGTAAAACTAAACTAAAAGAAAAAAAAAAGATTTACTGAGCGGGATAGAGTACATAAATGGACTCTGTTTGTAGTAGGGAGGTTGGTTATTGCATGAATCTGGAATCTGTGTCCTGGAGTTTAATGTTTGTTTACAATTTATAAATGTAATTCAATAAATATATATTTTTTCCTTTTGGTAACCAGGTGAGGCCAAATAGGCATAGGTGTTTGTTTCTAGGGATAACCCAGGAACACTGGAGAGATTAAATGACTTAATCAGAACCACACAGTATGGAAACGGAGGGTGGGGGAATCAAACTCATATCTGAATGCTGGATATAAAAAGCCCATTTATAGCTCTAGGCTATACTGCCAGCCCCAGAAATAGTGAACAATTTAAACTGGGCAGTTAATATCTCAAAGGAGAACTGCCTTGAATCAACAAACATACATTTTTGTAGAAGTAGATGTTAATTTTTTAAAATACCAGTTTTCATTTTGTTACTGTTTAATCTTAACTGGCCTTTTGGTAAATTAATTGGGCCCAATTCCAAGTCACATAGCACAACTCATGGGTTCATGTGAGTTGCACCATGTGTCACTAGGCCAGGCACCCTGCACCCTATTCTAAGATAGGCGGAGTCCCCGGCACCTATGCCCTATGACTTGTGGCAACTGGAGGGTTGCACCACGGGAATGGCACAACAAACCTGGGTGCCACAAGTTGCAGCCAGCAGTTAACTGCCCCCAACCCATATCACTGCTGCAATCACCTGAGGGCCTTGGGGAGGGTCTGAACAGGTGGCACAGGTGCATAGGGGGGCATGGAACAAAATGGACCAGGGAGGTTCCCGCACTTCAGGGGGTGAGAGGCATGACTGTGTTGGAGGGGTACATGGGATATAATAAAGTGCTGTCCATGGCACTGCAGGGGGGCATCCATCATTGTGCCAGGACGGATGCCTCTTAGACCACCTAAGTGCTGGTCTTACCCTGCTGTGCCATATGCAGTCTTGGAATTGTATAGGTGGGTTATGGCAGACGTCCTTCCGAAATAGGGTGCAGGTGCTGCTGTAATCCACTTTTGCACCATGCTGCCATGGGTCGTGGGTGTAGTGGGTGGCACAGCCTACCTTTGGCACAACCTGCATCTGGCATGGTGCAAGCCACCTCCTGGAATCACGACTTGTGGTACACATGGCGCAAGGTGCGATTTACACCATACAGTCTGGCGTAAATCACCTTGTGTCATGCATACAGAGTTTTGGAATCGGGCCCAGTGAGTGTTTCTAATTCACACACTGCTGGCATTGACCATTTTAGAATGGTATGATCTTGTCAAGAACTTACATTGTTGGGACAATGCATCCGTGTTCTAATTTAGAATTCTTAGGTTCATGGGGACATAAACAACATCATACAATTCTCAGATGGTACTTTGCAGCAATATGTAACCCATAAATATCTAATGGGTTAATTAAAAGGCCAGCAAAAATGGGGCACAAACAGAAGGGAACCATTATATAAAAAGTCTTCTACAGGAAACATTACTCACAGGTTCAGTACAGTTCTCATTTTACTAAGCTTGTTTGGAATGTCAGGTATTTTATCTAAATGGTAAGGAACTCTGTTTACAGGGTTTTGGAGCCATCTACAGTGACATTCTTCCCATAGACTTGCACTAGTTATACAGGAAAACAGAGGAATTTGGCTTCCACTGGAAATAATGTAATCTACAGGAAAACATATGAAAATTGCCCTGCAGTTACAGGAAAAAGCAAACTTTTTTTTGTTTGTTTTTGAACTTACTGTTTATGCCCCCTTCACCTCCACAGTGGCTGCCTTCCCTCGGGGACTCCCAAGGCACCTTGCCCGCCAGGTCTCCAGGAACTGTCAGCCCTCATGAGTCCTCTCCTGCCATCAGCCCCTCAGATTACCCCCCAAGTGGGGTGAGAGGCATACCCCCAAACCTCCCATCCATCATCCAAGTTGGACGGACTCACGTGACTTCTCCCTGGTCCTGGTCTTGTGATGCCGGGACCCATCTCCAGACATCATTGAGGGTCTTTTTCCTGCTTTCTGGTCCCACCCTCTGCAATCATCAGCACACTAGGAGGGGCCAAGGAGGAGAGGGCATGCAGAGACATCCCCTCACTCCAGACCCTTGGCCAACGACCACCCCTCCCGATTATTCCTGCCTCCTCAACTGCACCTCCACCTGTGGTCACCCAGGTGGTGGTATTGCTGCAAGAAGTGCAGCCCACCCTCACTGGAGAAGGAGAGCAGCCCTCTGGGCACTAAATCCCCTCTCCCCCGCCAGCCCTCCAGTGACCCAAGCTGGCTACCAAACCCGGGTCGCTGGTGTTGTAAGTGGAAATCCTACTGCTGCGCCGACAGGACAGACGGAAAAAGACAAACTTAATCTGGGAGCACTGAGGACTGATTTAGCAGCATGGCAGTTGTTGATGGTTATGACTAAACAGAACCATTTGACACCTACAAGAAAATAACTTTGGTAATTTGGTAGCTCTTCACAGACCTACCGGCTCTGGCTAGAGCTTATTAATATTTTCACTTCACATTTTTAACATTGCCATTTTTGCACACCTCTTTCAAAACACTACAGCTGTCATCTTCCACAACTTGCCCAAAATGTGTTTTCACACCTGTGGCGCAGAATAGCATGTTTGCTCTGCGCAATCACTTTTTGGGACAATTGAACAAAATTACACTGGCACTGTTCATGAGCAGGGGTCCAAAAAAGACCATGTTGAAAATCTGGTGCAACACCTCCAAAAAATAGCCAAGGTACGCCTGGGTGTTGAATAATTTCTATGCACGTGTCACTTTTGTTACTTGGTGGCTCTTCACAGCCCTATCGGTTCTGGCTAGAACTTGTTCTGGGTGCCATGACCTTGAAGTTTCTATCCAAGTTGTGCTAAGGTACAACACCTGTCTTTGTGGTCTGTCCTGTCCTATATTATCAAGTGGATAACTCCCTACAAACAGAGGAAACAGTACTACTGTCCTAAGCATAGTATGCTTTTCATAGGTATAAATGACTGAATTTGATATGCCTTCATTTGGAAGAGGCTGTCCATTTGGTGCCAGGGCAAGGGGCTTGACCTATTACTTTTTCCAGTGGCTAGCATTCTTGACTATCTTTTGTCACTCTCTCAGTCAGGCTTCCAGTTGATGACCCTTAAGTTACACCTGGCAGTCATTTCTGCTTACCGGGCATGGGCTGGTATGCAGTCAGTGACATAGGAGAACATGGTCTGAAGCTTTTTCAAAGGCCTTGACCACATTTCTCCCCCAGTGCATGAACCACCACCACCACCTTAGGACTTGTTGCTGGTGTTGGCAAAGCTCATGGGCAAACCATTCAAACCAATGTGCAGGTGTGAAATGTCTCACATGTTGTGGAAGACCACCTTCCTGGTGGCTATCATATCAGCCAGAAGGATCAGTAAGCTCCAGGTACTTTTGGAGAATTCTCCTTACCTTGTCTTCCACAGGAACAAGGTCATCCTTCGTCCCAACCAGAAATTCCTCCTGAAGGCTGTGTCTGAGTTTCACCTTAACCAAGTGATCAATCTCCTGGTGTACTTCACCAACTACACATCGGAGGCTGAGCATAGACTCCATACATTGGACCTGTGGTGGGCACCTGCCTAATACAAGGAGCGGACAGCTATAGTTTGGGGAGAGGTTCACCAGCTATTTGTCACCTATGCTGAAGCCTCACCTGGCAGACCGGCAGGTAAGCCAGCAATTAGCAGGTGGATTGCATTCTGCATTGATCTCTGCTATAGGCTGGTGGGTAGGGAACCTCCTGTAGGGCTAAGTGTTCATTCCACCCATCATACTGCTGCCTCTGAGCTTTCAGGGATATTCCTATCCAGAAAATCTGCAGGGCTGCTACCTGGAAGTCAGCACACAACTTCATTTCCTACTACTACATCAACCTTGAGTCATGCTGAGGTACAGATTTTGAGGCTTCAGTTCTCCAATCTCTTTTCCTTAAGTAGGTTTTATGCACCTTGCCCCCTCCTCCCAGAGAACTGTTAGGAGTCTGCCTCAAGTATGAATAATTACACCATATCCAAGTCCCTAGAAAAATAAGTTGCTCATCTGTTACAGTAGTTCTAGGAGTAGTGTATGGCGTACATCCACACTGACCCACCCAACTCCCTTGGCAAGTGGCACACTAGTCTTGCTTTGAGTGGGTAAGATCTGACATCATGGAGTGGTGCTGAGGGAGTTACCACCCAGGTGGGTGAGAGGAGCCAGCTTGAAGATGTTCCAGCAAGTCTTAAAGGGAAAGGGACACTACCAGTAGTGTGAATGTATACCATATACCACTCCTAGAACTACTGTTACATGTGAGTAACCCACTTTTCTAGCTGTGTAGAAAAGTTTTTGTGTTTTCAAAGTTCTTCCTTAAAGAATACTGCAACAACAACAACAAGGGGTCGCTCATGGATAGTTTGGTATGGTAAGCAAAATAGGATAAAGGAGCAAACCTCAGAAGCTTCACTCTCCCATATTACTCAGAAAAGCCACTGTACAAAGGTATGGATGCCAAACAGTTTTCATTTTATTCACATAAATGATCAGGGTGCTGGCATATAGCAAGGTAAAGTCCCATAACCACAGACAAATCACCCTGCCAGCTCTTTGGCCTCTATACCTTTGTAAAGTGGCTTTGCTGAGTAGTGTGTGAGTTCGAAGCTTCTGTGGTTTGCTTCCTTAAAGAGTCAAATTTTAGCCTTTCTGAAATAATTTTCATAGAAGACTGGAATAGAGAGTGATGCCCATAGTAAGAGATTTGTTTTTTGATGTATATTGTCACGTTAATCCAAACTTTACATTCATTAAACATCTTAAAATTGCTGCATGTCATGGTTTACCTGGGTCATGGCAAACACGGGATGATCTGTGGACTCTGTTCACTTCAGCGTTCAAAGTTTCAAGCAAAACAGCTTAGTTGTGGCAAAGGTGGCTGCAGTAAAGTAACCTCAGGATTAATAAGCAATACCCCTATCATTGTGTGATCCCAGCATTCAGCTTTATGCTCTTACAGCGGCTTGCTTTTAATGCTTTTGGCTTTAAAATAACATTGTGGAACATTTTTGCATCGACTGAGGTGTGCTGGATCTTGCTTATTAATCACTTCAGCATTCACCAGTATAGGGTCAGTGTCCAAACAGACTGCAAAGATATTTACCACAGTTTTCATCAGTAACTTCACATGATCCCAATTTTCATTAATATTTGTAATTCTATTGTTCTTCCTGAGGGCCTTAGCTCAAAGTTCATCAGCTTGTGCTCAGTTTCTTTAATTTTCTGATCATGCCTTTTTAATGCTCTGGCCAATGGCACAGACTTGCCCTCTGATAC
This sequence comes from Neoceratodus forsteri, assembly GCA_016271365.2. Classification (NCBI taxonomy): domain Eukaryota; kingdom Metazoa; phylum Chordata; order Ceratodontiformes; family Ceratodontidae; genus Neoceratodus; species Neoceratodus forsteri. Next base: position 268,364,708 of record JADMNL010000026.1, read on the forward strand.
TGAAATTCTCTGTTCCATGGTTATGACACTTTCTTTTAGTGCAGCTATTTCTGAGACTTTATCTAGTGTACTAAACACAATCTACACCACCATGATACAACAACTTGAATGGACATGTCAGGCACATAACTGTCAAGTAGTTCTACCACCAGCAAGCAACTCATCATCAGCAGCAGCAGCAGCAGAAGCACCTCTGAGCTCATTCAAGCTGCACGGGCATGATAGAAGCTTTCAAGAACCTCAAGGGAATCAACAAAGTCCTAGAGGGGAGCATCTTTCAGAAAAAGAGATGTGTAAGAACAAGGGGGCACAATCTGAAGATAGTTGGGGGATGGCTCAGGGGCAAAGTGAGGAAGTATTTTTTCACAGAGAGGATGGTGGACACATGGAACGGCCTTCCTGAGGAAGTAGTGGGGTCAAAAACAGTGAGGGAATTCAAGAATGCATGGGATAGACATAAGACTATTCTAGCAGAGGGTAGGAGGAAGTAGACTATTGGTTAACTAGGATCTGCAGCTTACCCAATATGTAGGGAAATGGGCAGATTAAGTGGGCCAAGCGGTCCTTATCACCTGGCAAAGTCTGTATTTCTGTATTTTTATGCTGGGCCCGCAGGTTGGTCAATCTAATAAAATAGCAAGAAAAATCCCTGGGTTAGTCAGTCTGTGGCTAGACCCATGACATACTGTGTGATCCTGAGCAAGTCACTTAACTTCCTTGTGCTCCCAGGCCACATCTGAAAACATGCTTCTGCTTAGTGTGCTACTCCTGGATAAACAATGTTCTGCTTCACTCTTAACCCAGCACCACATCACAGATCTAGTCCCAGCACACACATGACTGCATTAGGGGCCTGATATTCAAATCTGGACAATGCAGAGGATAAAACTTCATGCTGCCCCTTGCAGTTGCTCGGGTGTCAAAAACTGGTGCTATTTGACTGAATATATGGCCATTGAGACCCAGCACTAAGCCACCTAGCACTGGGCAGACATGGCCACCAAAATAGGATGGCACAATGGCTTGCCCCCATGTTAAATATCCTATATTCAAACTGACATAAATAAGCCAATTAGGCATGCAAGGCACAAAGAGCCATCTGTATGCCCATTATGGGCTAATTTGTATAAGGAGCAAGGTTGTACTGTGTAGCACTGCCCCCCCACCCCTGATTTCCCATTCCATGAAAGCTGTCCCTGGTACTAGCAGCACCCTTGCCAAGTGCCATCTTGACATGAAAAAGTAACATTTCCCTGGTGATAGTGGTGTCCCCCCCAATTGTTGGCCAGATATAAAGACACTGTAGTCCATGGTGGCAAGTGTCCCCTCCCACACACAAATTGGTAGCCCAATATAAAGAAAATGTTTTCCTGGGTTCTAGTGATCCCTCCGCCAATCACTGATCACTGGCCTCTGTTGAAACAACTCATTCCCTGGTGGCTAGTGGTCCCTCCCTCCTACTGATCACTGTTCTGATGTAATATAGCATTGGCCCTAGGAGGCTAGCGGTCCCTTCCCCCCACTGATCACTGTCCCAAAGTTCTAATGGAGAACTTCCCTGGTGGCTGGCAGTCCCTCCTCCACCTGTACCCATGCCCATAGTGTTCATTGGTATTCCCTGGTGGTTAGCGGTCCTTTCCCCCACCAACACCCATGCCTGTAATGTTCAGATGTATCCTCTGGTGGCTAGCAGTCCCTCCCCCCACCTGCACACATGCCCATAGTGTTAAAATGTTTTCCCTGGTGGCTAGCAGTTCCTCCCCCCACCCGCCCCCATGCCTACAGTGTTCAGAAGAATTCCCTGGTGGTGAGTGGTCCCTTCCCTCATCAGAACCCATGTTCATACTGTTAAAAAGTATTCCCTGGTGTCTAGCAGACCCCCTACTCACCAATCCCATCAGGTAGTGCCTCATCACCCTGCTGCCCCCATCCCAATCCTGAGCCAGCGACCTGCACAGCCTTCCACTCACCAACACATCCAGCCACCAACTGAGTTGTCACTGAGCATGTACTGTATACAGTACACACTCAGTGAGCTGTCAGTCAGTGAGGAGGTACTTGTATATAGTACATGGTCAGTGACAGCTCAGATGGTGGCCAGATGTGGTGGTGAGCAGAACTGTGCCGGTCGCCAGCTGAGGATCATGCATGGAAGGAGTGGGTGGTGGGGCACCACATGTCTGGGTTAGGTTGGGGTCTGCTTGACAGCAGGGAATACTTTTAACACCAAGGACATGGGTTCAGGTGAGGGGAGGGATTGTTAACCACCAGGGAATACCTATATTACAGGCAAGGGTGTGGGTGGGGGAAGGACCTTTAGCCACTAAGGAATACTTTGGGACTCTGTGAGCATGGGTGCAGGTGGGGGAGGGACCGCTAACCACCAGAGAAGTTTTCCAATAGAACATTGGGACATCGATTGGCAGGGGGAGGGACCACTAGCCACCAGAACAAATTATATATTACATTGGGAAAGTGATTTGTTGGGGGGAGGGACCACCAGCCACCAAGGAATAAGCTGTTTCAACAGCGGGTGGCAAATGCTGATCAGCGGTGAAGAGACCAGTGGACTCCAGGGAGTCTTACTACTTTACATTAGTCTGGCGATCAGCGGGGGAAGGGCAGACCACTAAGCACCAGGGACTACTGTGCTGGGGGTAGGGGGATGCCCCCGCTTTTCCTCTGCCAGCCGCTAGGGTTGCATAGGCATAAGTCGCATTGTCGATCAGCAGTATGCGTGCTGCACAAGGGGACTGAGCAAAACAGCTTTGCACAATGCACATACTCTGAATATTGGATTGTCCTGATATTCAGGTCCCTGCCCCTTCATTTACATTGTGCCCCCCCCGACTGGCTCTCCCCCTCCTCTAAGCCTACCATCCTTAAAATGAAAGCCATAAACCTTACAAATTTGATCCACGAATCAACTAGTATAAACCCCTGCTCCCAGATCACTCACTGCTCAATTGGGTGTTGTCCTCTCACCCTCACTATATCACTGCTGCTGGGATCTTATCTGATGCCCTCAGTGACTATTGCATCACTTTCTGAATATGCAAGATTAACTCTCCACATCTTGCCCCCAAATACTGTATATATCATCCTGTCCCCTCCACAATCTTGAAATCTTGATGCCACTTCCCTTTAACATGATCTTGCTGAGGCAGACTGGCAACCCATCTTTAGAGCCAATGATGTTGACTCTGCCCTATCTCTTTTTTCTCCAGCCTATTCCTCCGCATCTGGAACCACCACACAGCACTAAATAAGTTCAGAGTAAGGAGACTTTATCATCTCTGGATAACCGCTGACCTGCTGGCAAAATGCAGAGCAAGGGACAAAGCTTGATACCACTACTAGAAGTCCCTATCCCAAGCGAAACTCCAAGTTTACAAAACTCTTAGGAACAATTGCACTAAGGCAATCTGCCTCTCAAAGGCAAGCTACTTTAGGCAACACCTGCTGCAAGATAAACAAACACCAGCTTCCCTTTGGAAAGAACTCCACTTACTCATTGACCTGCCTACCAATCAAGCCTCCCCTGTTCTCAAAGTTGATGATGCCACAGTCTCTGACCCTGCTTCAGTAGCTGAATCCTTCAATAAATGTTCTGCCATATGCACTGTCCCTGAAAATCAATCTCCCTTATCCCCTGACCCCCGCTTTGGTCCTTTTGTGATCTTCCAGGTAGCCCTTAGACTTCAATCCTCCCCTCAAGTCTACACTGCTCTCCTTGCCCTTAACACAACCAAGTCCAGCCCAGATGGTCTCCACCCCAGGCTTCTCCATATCTGTGCCCCAGCTATAACTGCCCCACTCACTCACATTCTAAATCTCTATCTCTCCACCTCCTTTCTGAAGGCCTTGAAATCTGCCAAAGTCTTACCCCTCCACAAGGGAGGTGTCCCTTCTGCACCTGGAAACTATAGACCTATCTACCTCCTCCCCTCACTTGCCAAACCTCAGGAATCCCTGATTCACTGTAGGCTGTCTGAATTCCTGGCCACTACAACACACTATCTTCAGTACAGTCTGGCTTTAGAAAACTACATTCGACCACTTCCTCTCTATTGCGAGTTACAGATTCAATTTTTGCAGTTATGGGTCAAAGCCACAATACGGCTGCCATCTTTACTGACCTTGCCAAGGCTTTTGATTCTGTCTCTCATACCCCCATTGCTCCAAAATCTTAGAACGATTGGCCTTGCTGAATTAGCTGTAAAATGGTTCTGTCCTTACCTTCACGACAGGCAGCAATCGGTTCAAATAGGTGATGCTCTCACCTCCCCTTCCCCAACCTCCTTGGTTTCTCCCAGTACTCAATCCTCGGTCCTAACCTTTTCTCCCTATTAATAAGCTACCTCTCCTCAGTCTGCAAATCCTCAAATATACACATGTATGTTGATGATACCATTATTTTCATCTCTGAGCCCTCTAACATTAGTGTACAGTCCCCCCCCCCACGAAGACTTCAAAAGAGTTCAGTACTGGTTCTAGAAAAACAAACCCAAGCTTAACGCTAAAAAGACAGTGGCCGTGACATTTGGCTCCAGACAAAAATTGGCCACCGTCCAGCCCTCTCCCGTTTTCACAACCCTGGATGGCTTTCTGCTACAGAATGTTACTCCTTTCAAATATCTAGGGGTTTGGTTGGATCACCATCTGGACTTCTCTAACCACATCAACGCCATCTACACTAAATTGAGCCCCAAACTGGACATCCTTTATCAACATAAAGCCAGCCTCCCCTTCCCTATCTGCCATGAGTTGATTACCAAAATTATCCTTCTCATCCCCGATTATGCCAATGTGGTTTATGGTACTGCCTCTCAATTTTCAGTTACCAAACCAGACACCCTCCTGAACTCTTTCTGCCACTATGCCACCACCCCCACAACTGTCTCCTGTACTCCGCCCTCACCCTCGCACCCTGTTCCACAAGAGAATGGTTCACTATGCCTCTTTTGTTGCAAAATTCTGGTTTGGAACCCTCCTTCCCTACAGTGAAGCCTGCCAGGATGAAGCGCAGTGCCACAGGTTTACTGCATGACAAAAGGGATCAACTCCCATTGAAATTGCATTGTTTGCTGCAGTTACTCAACTGCAGAATTCTGTGGTGCTGCGCTTCATCCTGGTGGGCTTCACTGTACCTCTCTGCCCACCTCTCTCAAGCTACTTCATTTACCTACTCCCTTCATCACCAGGATCTGCGTACTTTTTCCATCCCATCTCAACTCTCTGCATCTGGCCAGTCTGCGTTCTCCTTTCATTTGCCTGCTTTCTGGAATAAATTCCCCTCCAATCTCAGACTATCCTTCTCCCCCTTCTCACTTAAAGGGCTACTCAGACTTATGCCTCATCCACAGTGCTCCCTTTGTACCCTAGCCCCACCTCCTAAGCATTAATCAATCATCACCTACAGTTGCAACCCCACTGACAGCCATATCTCCTTTTCCAGTCGAACCCCATTGTTGTAATTTGTGCCTTGCTCTCTGTATTTCTTTTTGCCCAGACCCATTATTTATTATTTGGTGCAATGGCCTGTCCTGCAACTGGACTATGGTGCTATCTATGGATAAACTGTTTTTTTCTTTTTGCTGTAATATTGTACAGTTAGGGCTTGTGACGCTAGCAACTCAAATTCGGGAACAAGCCCGGGGAGCTGGAGGGCCAGCCGGAGAAGAAGGCTGAGCATCCTAAGGACAGCTCATCTTTTCCAGGGAGGGAGGGGGCTGACATCCTGGTGCAAGACTGGCCCCAAGCGGAGGTCTGGGGCACAGCATAATAAATACGTGCCAGGGGAGAAAAATGGAAACAAAAACTGCTGACTGGCAGGATGACACTGGCCTCCAACAAGCTCCACACCTGTACCTTGATGTTACCTACTGTTATGGGTCTTGTAATGGTGACCCTTGTTTCTTGTTACTGATGTGTTTTTTTGTCACATGTAAATGTACTATTTTCTCAAATTGCCTTTCTCTAGATCACATCTGGAAATGAGTCTCAGCTCATTGATGCTTTTCCAGGTTATCAACTTTTAAATAAATAAATAAAAATAAAAATAACCAGGCTTTTCTATATTGCCCATATGCACAAAACCCGGTTTGCACTGGCAAACGTGGTTTTGTGCCTTGGCAAAGTTTTGAATATCAGGCCCTAAATGTTGAAAAAGAAAGGCACGCTGGCCCGCCAGCACAGCAGTTAGATTTCTGCTTGTGACGCCAGCAACTCGAGTTTGGGAATGAGCCCAGGGAGCTGGAGGACCAGCCGGGGAAGAAGGCTGAGCATCCTAAGGATAGCTCATCTTTTCCAGGGAGGGAGGGGGCCGACATCCTGGTGCAAGACTGGCCCCAAGCGGAGGTCTGGGGCACAGCATGTCCAAGATACAGCAAGGGGAGGACATCACGGATGTTGGCACTATGCGCCTTGACGTCAGGGTTCATGCGATGTCCACAGAAAAAAAACAGGAAAAACACTCTTCAGAATACAGATAGATGGAGCCCCAGACCAGACCCCTCATGGCTCCCACCTGCCTGGTGGTATACCATTAGCACAGTGACTCTGGCACAGTGAAGGCCACCACAGAAACAGGAATCAGGCAAAATCTGCCCATCGATGTGGTGGACTGTGTGCCGATCAGGACTGCCTTGCTGGGTGTCCCCCCCCCGGTCCAACTCTGACTTGGAGTTAGAATCCTAGAGACTGGGGGTGGAGCCGCCCACAAGGGGGAGTTCGGGGGTGCAGACCCCCTATTATGTGCACCGACATCCCCATGGCTACAATGCTGACAGTCGGCATTGCAGCCATCGCTGTAGGGGATGTCAGCGCTTGCGCTGTCGAAGCGCTATGGGTAAACCCTGCCTGGCCGATCCCAGACCCCAACTAAACAGGTATAGCTTGTGGTGTTAGGGCCCCACCTCGTCTCCACCCAGGGGTTAACCGAGGTTACATGGGGGTTCACGAATGGCACAGGCAGGAGGCAGAAGTGGGGGCAAGAATCCAATGGGGACTCCCGAAGAAGCGGAGTTTGGGGAGGGGAGGCGAGTAAAAAGAAAGTTGAAAAAAAGAAAATCATTCTGTTTCCCATGTCCAAATTGCCCATAATTGACATGGCCGCCCTGGTTTTTGCCAGTACTTTAAAACATTGTTTTTAAAAATAAACCCCTCCCTCCCACTGTCACAAAACAATCCCAAATCCATCCATTTAATAAAGTGTCTGTGTACACTATATGGCAGATAACATTTTTTTTTCATGTTGTTCGATTTTTAAGCATTAAGTTCAAAACTGAAAACAAAGCCGTCTGCATGGCACCACCATTGGCACTATTGCATGTCACCTTCTACGTGCCAGGGGAAAAAAACGGAAAAAGAAACTGCTGACTGGTAGGATGACCACTGGTAGGATGGTAGGGGAGGATTAATGAAGGGGAAGGGTGGAAGGGAGGGGCAGCTGCAGAATAAGGGGTGCTAGCTGCACATTCGAGCAGACTTGATAGACCTCTAGGCCTTTATCTGCTGGCAAATTTCGTATGTTCGTATGACACTGGTCTCCGACAAGCTCCACACCTGGCTATCTGGGCATGTCCTGGTGAATCTGAATCCTGTCTCTGGTGGGGCTATGGGGTGGGCTCCCATAAGGTAAGTCCCAGTGAATACTGGGGTGACAGGGCTAGGGGGACCAGTGGATGGAGGCTGGTCGGCATGATTGGGTAAAGAGAACACAACAAAAAAAAACAAAGCCATCATTGAGATCAGCTTCTCTACACTGCTATCCCCACTCCCTCCTAAACAGTTAAACCCCTCCCTCCCACGAGTTTTTGAGCATATAACAATTCTTTTCCCCTCTCTCCCTCACACTGACACCTTTAGTGCACATCACATTTCTTTTCGTGAAATATGCAATTCAAAAATGAAAATGAAGCTGGCATCTCTATTGGCTTCATTACATTGCACTTCTTGCATCTGGCCCAAATACAGTTAGCATGTGCTTTTCCAAAGTAGGCCACACTTGGCACTCCATTTACCAAAATGCAGTTTCCCTTTCTTATATTGGTTCAGCGTCTTGCTGGCTACAACATCTTAAATCAATGTGAGATTTGGAGGTGTGGTCACTGTGGGCCAATGCAGGGCACACATCAGTAGGTGCGTCCCTCATTCCCCAATAAGCCAGCAGCAGGCGCTGACATCATGCATAGCTAATGTGGCCACCAGATCTAAGAAAAGGTCCACTGCAATGAGAGCGGAGGTCTCATGTAGTAGAACCACAACATGCCTCCTGATGTGCAAGCAACATGGAGGCAGTGACTGCCGCCGCCTGTCACAATGCCAATGGGCAAGCAGACTCCCCATTGGCATAATGTTCCCCCTCCCATTGCCGCTGTGTGCCGAGAGGGTGCCCAATCCCCCTCTGCATCATGCACCCCCCCAAAAGTCTTTCTTTGCCGACAGGGGGCCCAATCCCCATCGGCTTCAGTTCCCAACATCCAGTTCAATCTGCCAATGGGAAGCTCACTCCACCATCAGCATAATGTACCTCCTTCGCTTTGCTGTGTGTCGAGGGGGATGCCCAATCCCCTCAGCTCTCGCCCCACTGGTATTTGCCGACAGGGGTGCCCAATCCCCATCGGCTACAGCCCTCCCAAAAACTGAGGTGGCACGCTGGGAGCCACCCCAGCATGCAATTACACTGTTAAAAAAATCCCGGCAATGTTTTTTTTTTACTTACCTGTAAACAGAAAACGGTCCCTCACGGTCTCCCTGCCCTCTCCCCCAACCCACGCCCACCCTCTGCACACCCTGCCTCCCGACACACACCCTCACCCCATATTTACCTCCAGAGCCTGGCGTGACAATCTTCAGCGGACTGGGAACACGTGTGTACTCTTCAAAGCCAACCCGAACTGAAGAAATGCCGGTAAGCTGTATAATGGCATAAATAGGTTTTTTTCAACTTTGGTGCATATTTCAAGCATTTTTGGGAATTTTGACACCAAGTTTTCAGTATGGGTTATTGGGACCCCTCCTCATGAATTCAGGCACTGTCATGGCGTTATTTGGTCCCAAAAGGTAATGTTGCGGTCACTGTGCAGAATTACCTTTCAGGACTGATTAACGAAACAACAGTGCCACTGTTCTTGAGGGGGGCCCTCAAAAAGCCTATGTTGCAAATTTGGTGGAAAAATAAAAAATGGCTGTTTTATGAGCATGCGTTGTGCAGTTTCCACACAGGCTCGTAACTTCATGAATTTGTAATATTTTCACTCCAGATTTTCAAAATTGGCATTTTTCCACACCTCCTTATGAACAGTACAGCTGTCATTTTACATATCCTGGCCAAATGTGGTTTCGCATGTCTTGCGAAGAACAGTACGGTCACTGTGTGAAATCAGTTTTTGAGACAGTTTTCGGAAATGATGGTGATGCTGTTCATGAGCAGAGGTCCAAAAATGCCAATGTTGAAAATTTGGTAATGAAATTCCATAAAATGATTGTGTTACAAGTGTACATTACGCAGTTTCCATGCATCCTTGTAACTTCGCAAATTTGCAATATTTACATGCCGGATTTTCAACACTGGCATTTTTTCACACCTTCTTATGAAAAGTACAGCTGTCATTTTTTATATCCTGCCCTAAATGTGTTTTTGCACCTGTGGCGCACAATGGCATGGTCACTGTGAGAAATCAACATTTGGGACAAATTAACAAAACCACAGTGCCACTGTTCATGAGGGGAGGTCCCAAAATGCCTATGTTAAAAATGTGGTTAAAAAAATCCCCAAAATAATTGGGTAACGGACGTGTGTTGCACAGTTTCTATGCATGCTCATGACTTCACCAATTTTTCATATTTTCACTCCAGATTTTCAGCGTTGGCATTTTTTTACATCTCCTCATGAACAATACAGTTGTCATTTTCCACATACTGCCAAAAATGTGTTTTCTTCCCTGTGTCACCAAATGGCATAGCCGCTGTGCAAAACCACCTTTCAGCTAACAAACTGATAGTGCCACTCTTCATGAGGTGGGCTCACAAGAAGCCTATGTTGAAAATTTGGAGTGAAAATACTCACTCACACCTACAGTGTTAGGGTTTCCAACTGTAGCATCTCACCCTGTAGAGACTGACAGGTGTCAGGGGTGTGACTTGGGATCATCGGCTATAATGCTCACGCCATTTTACCCCCACCCTCACCCTGCAGCCAGTGACAGGCATCGTGGTGTGCCTTGGAGTGTTCGGCCACAAAGTTCACCCCATTCTCCAATACTGCACCCACCTCAGCTTATTCACTTATGGAATGGGGTATGTATAACACGCAAACACCCTAAAGCACACCACGACACTTGCCAGTGTCTACAGGGTAAGGTGAGGTAAAATGGCATGGAGCATTATAGCTGACGTCCCAAAGGCACACCCCAATGCCTGTTGGTCTCTGGAGGGTGGGGATGGGGTTGGTGTCACTTAAGTACTTCACTGCCATTCCTATTATGCATCTCTAACTCCTGCACTACCAATGCAAATGCCAGTGAGACAACATTTGGCATTGGCAAATGCTTGTTATTATTCTCCCAGTTCTTTAGGTTTTTCTTTTTCTCCCAGGATTAGCACACAAGTTTTGCTACAGTCCTAAAAGCAAGCGGGGGAATCACAGACAGACCCAAATTGACACCACAATGTTAACACCAAACTGAGGGAGTGGGGGGGGCGGGCAGTTTTCCAGCTTCACAAAAACCAAAATGAAAACTGAGAGAGAGAGAGAGAGAGAGAGTGAGATACAGCACAACAGAAGTAGGAGAAATATGAGGGTAGCAGAGAGGCTAGCACAGAAAACAAGTGTTCACAATGGAAACACACTGAGGGAAGCAGAGGCACAGATTCACAGTAACACCATAGGAGCTTCACCTACTGACCAAGACAATTGCAGTATTTTTGTTTAGTATGCCTACCCCATGAAAACAGGCATTTGTCGATGCTGAATGTTTGCTTGCTGGCATTGGCACTAGCACTGGTAGTGCAGGAGTTAGAGAGATGCATAATAGGAATGGCAGTGAAGTATTGAACTCACTGATGCCAACCCCACCCTGAAGAGACTGACAGATTTTGGTGGTGTGCCTTTGGGTCATTGGCCTTAACGCTCATGCCATTTCAAGTCACCCTACTCTGCAAATACCGACAGGTGTCATGGTGTGCCTTGGGGTCTTCGTGCCTTATGCTCACCCCATTCCATAAGGAAGTACACTGAGATGGGTGCAGTACAGGAGAATGGGGTGAACGCTGGGGCTGAAAACCCCAAGGCACACCTCAATGTCTGTCACTGGCTACAGGGTGAGGGTGGAATGGCGTGAGCATTATGGCCGATGATCCCAAGTCACACCCCCAACACCTGTCAGTTTCTGCAGGGTAGGGCATTATGGTTGGAAACCCTAATGCCCTGGTCATTTGTTGGTATTTTCACTCCAGATGTTCAACATGGGCTTTTTGGGATCCCACCTCATGAACAGTGGCACTACGATTTTGTTAATCTGTCCCAAAAGTTGATTTCCCACAATGACCGAGTCATTCTGCACCACAAGTGTAAAAGCAAATTTTGGGTAGGATGTGAAAAATGACAACTGTACTATTCATAAGGAGGTGTGTAAAAATGGCAATGTTGAAAATCTGGAGTGAAAATATTAAAAATTGGTGAAGGTACGAGGATGCTTAGAAACTGCGCAATACACGCTCGTAACACAGTCATTTATTGGAATTTTGTCATCAAATTTGTAACCTGAGCTTTCTGAGATCCCACCTCATGTACAATGGCACTGTTATTTTGTTAATTAATCCCAAAAGGTGATTCCACGCTGCGACTGCGAAATCACCTTTCGGGACTGAAATGCCAGTGACAGTATTCATGAAGTGGGGTCCCTAGAACTCTATGTTGAAAATTTGGGGCTAAAATTCCTAAAAATGGCTTAGATAACAACCTAAGTTGAACCCCCCCATTGACTGCAATTATAGGGCTTACCATCATGTGGTCAGTTTGCCAATCGCTTTTGAAGAGTAACGTTACAGAGAGTGGTGTGCACAGGTCAACACGTCAGAGGGCAGCGCTCAGTCATTCATCTGGTTCAGACTGAGTTGACTAATTTTGTGGGGGTCAGTTGCAGAGAGTGTGATATATCACATGTTACTGCTGTTATTCATCATCCCTGTAATTGATTGCATTTGCCACAGACACATGTACACCTCTCATCCACTCTTGTCATGGCTTCAAAGAGGAACAGCAAGGGAAATAATCCAGGAGTCAAAATGGGTGAGTTTATTGATCCTTATGTAACTCCCGTGTGTGATTGTGCTGTTTGTCACATTGTGGAGACTTGCTGTTCTCTTCTAGACCTCCAGTGATCACGTGTGCTCTCTATTATTGAACCGAGTTGAACAGAGACTTTCTACAGATGGGTTGCAATAACCAGAAGGACTTTTGCGACCCAGTATGGTGAATGAAATGCATCATGTAGGTTCGACTCTCGCAATGTATTCGTTTTTTAAAAAATAAACAGTGTTGCATGAGTATGCCTTTATTTGTGTACTTAACTGATCTTGCAAACTGAAGTTAAAGAAATCCTGAATTAAATGTTTACTTGTGGGGGTGCTGGTGGTTCAGCGCATCACAAACACACTTCACAGGTCAGGCGCTCTGCTCCCACAGTGCTAACCTCAGAGTGCAATAGTGTGAACAGGTAACAGACAGGGTAACCCTCCTGTCTGCTTTGGGTCCAAATCGCCTTTAGCCCTGAGTTCTCAGGGGAATCAAATTGTGAACCTTATGCTAGCATACCCAATGTATAAGCTTAGATACAGTATGTACTTTCTTTGGGACTGCAGTACAATCTTTTGCCAGGGGCACCCAACTTGGAATTCAAAATGAACCCTTAAAACTCTGCGAGACCCTTTGTATATTCTTGCCTAATTATACAAGCTCAGTACACAATCAAACTTTTTACCAGCTGTCAGACTTAACCACCTATATATCACATGCAAAAAGAAACTGAGAAGATACCCAGGCAGTATTTCAAACAAATGGTTGTTTACTAAAAAATATGATAAAAAGGTAAAATTAAACACAGAATAATGTATCATACAGCGTACAATCATGTAAAATAAAAAGAAAGTTACAGACAAAACTCTCCTACCACAAAGACTTAATTTCTTTCAAAGTATTACCTTCCTAAGTGTGTTTAAGTTAGAGAGAACTTTCTGTCTCAGAGCCCAAGATGATATGTTACATATTCCCCAGATATGGTTCATTTCAGTCTATCTCCCCACCACCTTTTGGTGAGTCAGCTAGTTCCTTCTTTTAGAATTAATTCTAACATAATTTCTACCAGGAGATATTTTTAATTAATGGTAACATTAGAAAAAAATGTCCTAAATATGACATCCTTTAATCAAACATTTCTCTTTGAACTTAATAATCCTACCATTTGTCACTATTTCTCGGCTGCATGTTAAAATTTGAGAGGAACTTGCCAAATTACTTTTCATCCTGTTACGTCATAAACTTTATGTTTGGTTTCAACTTCAAAAGCCTGGGCAGGTCATAAAAAGGTAATAGAATGCCATCTGGAATGAAGGCAGTTCATTAGGTTCCCCTGGTCAGTTTAATTACATTCTGTAGTTCCAGCTTCTGACCTTTAAAGTCAAAGGGCCAAATCTCTCACATACTGACATTTCATACACAGACCATTTATTTATAAATATAAATATCATAATGGTAACCAGAAGCAGGGGCAGAGCGTCACACTCCTTCCCACCTAGACTGAATTTAGGGGCTCTATCCCCTGTATGAGATGAACTCCACAAGTCAGTTCATTCCTCATATAGACATAACAAGCCATCCACGTTCTGATTGGCCACTCCAGCCCCATGTGAGATCGTCATGTCATACCCCTGCAAGACAAGACTCCATCTTAATAGTCTACCATTCATTTTTCCCATTTCTGTCTGCGCAACAAGGGGGTTGTGGTCAGTTTCTACCTCAAAATGCTACCCATACAAGTATGGCTCTAATTTCTTTAGGGCCCACACCATGGCAAGACACTCTTTTTCCACAGTAGAGTATGCTCACTCCCTGGGAAGGAACTTTTTATGTAGGTACACGATGGGGTGATCTTTCCCTTGGTTGGATGTCTGACTCAGCACTGCCCAAATACCCACATCTGAGGTATCAGTCTGAACTACAGAGGGCCTGCTGTAGTCTGGACTTGTCAATACAGAAGCACTGCACAATGCCTTCCTTCGGCCTGTTAAAGGTGTTTTCACAGGATAGTTTACAGGTAACTTTCTTAGGCATCCTTTTCTTTACCAGGTCAGATAGGGGAGCAGCCAGGGCACTGTAATTGGGTACACATTTCCTATAGTACACTACTGTCCCTAGAAAACTATTGACTTGCTTCAGCATTTCTGGTCTGGGCCATGCCTTGATCGCCTCTATTTTTACTTGGTTAGAATGGAGCTGTCCCCAGCCTACAACATGCCTTGAGGTATGTCACTTCAGCCATGGCCACCTGGCACTTCTCAGCTTTGACGGTGAGCCTGGCCCTCTGTATCCTGCCCAGCACTTCCCCAAGGTGGGACAGGTGTTCCTCCCAGCTGGCACTAAATATAGCAATGTCATCCAGGTATACCACGGCATACTCCTCAGCACCATTTAACACCTGGTTCACCAACCTTTGAAAAGTGTCCAAGGTGATCTTCATTCCAAAAGGCATTACTTTAAATTCAAATAAGCCTATCAGAGTGATGAAGGCTAGCCACTACCTAGCTCTGGCTGTTAACTCTACCTGCCAATGCCCCTGTGTCAGGTCAATAGTTGTAAGGTAGGTCACCCCTCCCAACTTGTCCAGGAGTTCATCCATCCATGGCATCGGGTGGGCGTCTGACTTCATGAAAGCTTTCAGTCCATGATAGTCCACACAAAAATGAGTGGAGCCATCTGGCTTGGGCACAAGGACTATGGGTGAGGCCCAGTTCCTGTGGGATTTCTGAATTACCCCTAAATATAGCATTTCTTCCACCTCCCTACTAATGTCCTTTTGCACAGCTTCTGACACCCAATATGCTGTCCACTGTATGGGCATCTGGGTCCCTGTCTCCACATTGTGCATTGCTAAGGGGATTAGTCCAGGCTTGTTGCTAAACGATGGGGTAAAGTCTGCTAAAACCTCTCTTACTTCCTGGATCTGGTCTGGGGCTAGCAGGGGTGACAAATTAAGTGCCTCCACAGAGGACTCCCGCTTGCTTTGTTCCAGCAAGTCCAGAAGGAGGTCTCCTTCATCTGTCCCCTCTCCAAGACTGCACACTGCAAACACCATGTCAGCCCTATTAGCATATGGCTTCATCATGTTGATATGGTATATTCTCTGTGTATGTCTTCTGTCAGGGCACTGTAATTGGGTACACATTTCCTATAGTACACTACTGTCCCTAGAAAACTATTGACTTGCTTCAGCATTTCTGGTCTGGGCCATGCCTTGATCGCCTCTATTTTTACTTGGTTAGAATGGAGCTGTCCCCAGCCTACAACATGCCTATCAGAGTGATGAAGGCTAGCCACTACCTAGCTCTGGCTGTTAACTCTACCTGCCAATGCCCCTGTGTCAGGTCAATAGTTGTAAGGTATGTATGATATAGTTTGTCATTTACATAGAAACATAGAAACATAGAAACATAGACTTTGACGGCAGATAAGGACCGCTAGGCCAAACTAGTTTGCCCATTTCCCTACCTACAGGATAGGCCGCAGATCCTAGTTAACCAACAGCCTATTTCTTCCTACCCCCCACAAGAATTGCCTTATGTCTGTCCCATGCATTCTTGAATTCTCCCACAGTTTTAGACCCCACAACCTCCTCAGGAAGGCTGTTCCATGCATCCATTACCCTCTCTGTGAAATAATACTTCCTCACATTGCCCCTGAACCGCCCTCCTTCTATCTTTAAATTGTGTCCCCTTGTTCTTGCAAGTCTCCGTTTCTGAAAAATGCTACCCTCTTGGACTTTGTTGATTTCACTGAGGTACTTAAAAGTTTCTATCATGTCCCCCCTCTCCCTTCTTTCCTCAAGGGTATACATGTTAAGCTCCTTTAGTCTCTCCTCATATGGCTTCTCTTGCAGACCCTGCACCATTTTAGTTGCCCTCCTCTGGACTGCCTCTATCCTGTCTATGTCCTTGTGGAGATGGGGTCTCCAGAACTGGACACAGTACTCAGATGGGGTCTCACCAACTGTCTGTACAGAGGGATAACAACTTCCTGTTTTCTGCTGCTGATACCTCTCCTGTACATCCCAGTATACCCCAGCCTCCCTACTGCCTTCTCACATTGCTTGCTAACCTTAAGGTCATCTGATATGATTACACCCAGGTCCCTTTCCTTTTTTGTTGTTGTTACTACCTTCCCACCCATTGTGTATTCTTTCCCTAGGTTCTTGTTTCTCAGGTGCATTATTTTGCACTTCTTTGCATTGAATCCTAGCTGCCATACTTCTGACCATTCCTCCAACCTTGCCAAGTCCCTTTCATCCTTTCCACACCTCCTTGTGTATCTACCCTGTTGCAGATTTTGTGTCATCTGCAAAAGGCATCTTTTCCTTCAGTCCCTCTGCAATGTCACTGATGAAGACATTAAAGGACTGGACCAATCTGAACCTACGGTACCCACTAGTAACCCCCTTTCTTCAGAGTGGACTCCATTTACAATTACCTTCTGTGTCCTGTTGTCCAGCCAATGTTTTACCAGGCTACCACCCTGGGTCCCACTCCCAGGCTGGTTAATTTGACTATTAATTTTTGTGTGGGACTGTGTCAAATGCCTTGCTAAAGTCTAGGTAGGCCATGTCCACAGCCCTCCTGGTCTACTACTTTGGTCACCCAGTCAAAGAAATCTATTAGATTCGTCTGTCATGACCTTCCCACTGTGAACCCATGCTGCCTTGGGTCCTGTGCTCCACTGGCCTCTAGGTACTCGGACTATTCTTTCCTTCAGAGGTGACTCCATCACTTTCCCTACCACAGGGTCAGACTGACAGGTCTGTAGTTTCCTGCCTCTGTCTTGGACCCACTTTTGTGAAGGAGAATCATCCGCCTTCCTCCTGTCCTCGGGTACCACACCATCCTCCCATGATTTATTAAAAAGAGTAGCCAGTGGTTTCACCAGTTCCTCCCTTAATTCTTTTAGAATTCTGGGATGAATTCCATCAGGACCCATTGCTTTGCCCACCTTCAGTTTTAGGAGTTCTTGCAGAACCCTTTCTTCTGTGAAAGGACTGGGATCGACCCCCCTATCAAGAGTGCTTCTGTTAATTGGATTAGGCACTGCCCCTCCTCTTTTGAATACTGAGCAGAAATATTCGTTCAGTATTCCTGCTTTTCACTGCCCCCTCTGCCCACCACTGTTCATTCTATTCAGCCTCACAATCCCTCCTTTGTCTTTCTAGGCTCGCTGATGTGTACCTATAAAGGTTTTATCCCCTCTTAACTGAGTTGGCTATCTTTTCCTCAGTTTGGGCCTTTGCTATTCTGACTTCCCTCCTGCTTCCTTCTGCCTTAACTGGTACAGCTCTCTATCCTGCTCCTTCTGTGTTTCCTTATACTTCTGGAATGCTATCTTTTTCTTCCTGACTTTCACAGCCACCTCTTTTGAGAACCATAGTGGCTTTTTCTTTCATTTTGATTTGTTCATTTGCTTCACACAAAGGCTTGTTGCCTCTGTGATGGCAGTTTTGATAATTCCCCATTGTTGCTTTGCACCTCCATCTAGCTTGATTGCTAGTGCTTTTCTGATGCACTCTCCCATCTTGCCAAAGTCAGCCCTCCTAAAGTCCAGTACCCTCACTTTTGTATGGCTTGACTCTGTAGCTGAGTTTAACATGAACCACACTGTTTGATGGTCACTTGTCCCCAGATGGCAACCCACTTCTAGATCTGAGATCCTCTCACTGCCCCCATTTGAAATGCGAGGTCTAAGATTGCTCCCTCACAGTGGGTTCGAAACTAGCTGTCTAATGCCTGCCACCTGTAGGGCATCAAGAATGGCCCTGCTCTTAGATGTGGCTGCAGCAAATGTGCTCCAGTTAATATCTGCATATTAGGTCTCCCATCAACAGTATCTCCCTTTCTCTGCCATTCTAAGAATGTCTTCTATCATATCCTTGTCCATTCCTTCCCCTGACATGGGGTCTGTACCTAACCCCTGTATGGATTGTGGTGCCCTTTCCAGTCTCCAAGGTGACCCACAGTGCCTCCTCTCCTCCCTGTTTACTCTTTTTGTTCAGTTGCTTTTATCCTTCCTTTACATAGAGAACTACTCCTCCTCCCCCTCTTCTCCCCTGCCTGTCTCTCCTGTAGGTTATGTACCATGGTATGTTAACATCCCAGTCATGGTTCTCTGTGTACCATGTTTCTGTGACTGCTACGATATCCAGGCATCCCTCTTTCATTAAGGCCATCAGCTCAGGGAGCTTGTTGCCCAGACTACGGGCATTGGTACTCATTTCCTGATGGCCTTACTCCCTTTTGCCCCCTCCCTGTCCTTCTTGCCTTTGTCACTTTCTTCATTTACCCCTTCCCTTCTCCCTATCGACACCTCTTTGTTGGTGTTTGCCACACTTACTACCGTGATTATTTGGGGGGGGGCTAGGATTTTCCTGCTCTGTTCCAGTGCCTCCCCCCTTGGCTAGTTTAAAAGCTTGCTAACTACTTTGTACAGTCCTGCCCACTCAGCCTGCAGCTTGTCCTTCCAAACTGGAATGAGGACCATGACTTCCTGACCTACCATGTATAAGTGAGCTCTGGCTCTGTGGTTGTACCACACTTTTTGTCTTTGTTGGGCAGCTGCCAGGTTGCTCTGGGCTGTCTCCATAAACTCCTTCAGCCTTTCCCTAAACCTAAGCACGTAATCCACTATGGGAGTTCCCTGGGTGGCATGCTTGCCTTCCCAGTCCTCCTGGATCAAGTCTAGGGGCCCACAGAGCCAGCGTCCCTATAAGATCTTGAAGTGGAAAACCCTGTTGACTCTTGGGGCACCTCCCTGTATGCAAACAACAGGTGGTGAAGGTATTTCTCCTAGTCTCTTCCATGCTGTTCAGCAAAAGCTTGGAGCATTGACTTCAGGGTACCATTAAATCTTTCCAAAAGCCCATTGGCTTGCAGGTGATCAGGAGTCATGTGTCTCTGCACCACCCCACACTTCTCCGACAAACATTTCTTCAGGTCCGACATGAGGGAACCCCCTCGATCGGTGACAGCCTCCTGCAGAAACCCAACACAGGAGAAAATCCCAAGTAAGGCATCTGCCACTTTGTCCTCAGTGAGGATAGGGTGACTGTCTCTGGGTACCAGGTGGCATAATCCACCACAGTCAGGATGAACAATTTCCCAGAGGAGCTGGGGGTATTCAAAAGCCCCACAATATCCATCCCCATCCTCTGGAATGGCTCCTTCACTATGAGCAATGGAATTAGGGCAACTTGGGTTTTCTTACCCACTTTCCCTATTTATTGGCACTGGTGACAATACCTGTAATACTCCTTCACCTGCTGGGTGGAGTTGGGGCAATAGAAATTCTGGGCCAACTGCTGCTTAGTAAGTGCGATTCCCAGATGACCAGACAATGGAATATTGTGTGCAATCTTGAGCAACTGCTCACAGTACCCCTAGGTAACAACAAGCCACCTGCCTATCATCCCTCCCTCTGTTTTAGCATCCAGAGTATACATCAGTCCATTGTCCCAATAAACTTTGTGCTTCCCATCAGCTCCCTGTGCTCCATCAGGGTCTGCCCAAGCCCTCAGCTTCTTTAGACTAAGGTCACTTTTCTGAGCAGCTACAAACTCCTTACACATTCCAAAGGTATGGGGCAAGTCCCCTTCAGTATCTAAACTAGGGTCCCTAGCTCTAGCAGCAGGGCACTCAGGATCACTGTCATCCCTAACCCTCTGACAATGGGTCACCCTTCCTTCTTTGGAATAACCCTCCATAGGTGTTTGGTTAACTGCTACTGGGGAAATTTCTACACCCTTTCATTAGTCTCCATCTCAGGAGACCCAGGCTGGGGAATCAGCCTCCCATTGGTTTCCTCTGTTGCTTCTATGGGTCCAGGGCACCACAATTTTCCTTTGCAGCTTGGCTACAGGTAACTACACACACAATCCCCTGGTTTGAGATTTTTGCAGAGAATTACATCAACTGCTAAAATTTCTGCTACCGCAACCTGTTGCACAGCTCCCCCTGTTTCACCCCAGTCTAGGAGAACACTAGTGAATGGCAATGTTTTCTCCTCCCCAGTGAATCCCTGTACAGTTACAAATTTATTGGCTATAAGCTGACCAGGATCTACCAGATCCCTTTTTAGCAACGTCAGGGATGTCCTTGAGTCTCTTAACCCTTGTGTCTGTATTCCATTCACAGTGACTGGCTGCATGTGTTCCCTCGTGTTTACAGCCATGCTTTCAGGGACACACAAAACAAACCACTTCTTTCCTAGCACCATTTTGTGTATTACTCATCCTTTTGGGACACTGTCTGGCAATATGCCCCATTTCTTTGTAAACCCAACATTCATTTCTTTTCTTAGAAAAATGTTTTCTTTGAAACCTGGGGCTAACTGGTTTTGGTGGAGGCAGTGAGGGTTTTAGCTGTCCTGAAGGTGCACTTTTCCCTTCCTGCACTGTCATCCCTGCCCCATTTGCTCTCAGAACAGGTCTGCTCTTGGCATAGCGGTCCAAGAGTTCAGCAGCTTCTTGCACTGATTTTGGATCTTAGTTCTCCAGCCAGGTTTTCAGCTCTGCTGGGCATGCCCAAAAAAATGCTCTAACAATACACCATTTTCAATTTTATCTACAGAGTTTGTTTCAATTCCTTCCCACCAACGTTTTAAAAACTCATGTTGTTTCATGGCTAGCTCCTCGTAGCTCAAGTCAGGGCTTCTCCTGAACGTACGGAATTTAGCTCTGTATGCTTCTGGATTTAAATCATACCTTTTTAAAAGTGCAGTTTTAAGTTTGTTGTAATCATTACTGTCCTCATTATCCATTTGACCCAATGCATCCTGAGCTTTCCCGGTAAGTAGCGGGGATAACTGGAAGCTCCAGGACTCTCCAGGAATATTTTCCTGAACACAGACTTTTTCAAAGGAATTTAAAAAGCCATCCATATCCTCCCCCTCTTTAAATTCGGTTATCAATTTGGAATTTAATTTGTAACCTAGTCCTGTAGTTCTAGTTAACCCCAAGCCATTACCTCTGCTGGTGCTGGGAGTTGGAGTCGTAGCTTCTCCAGTTCATGTTGCCTTTGGCACTCACACTCTTCACGGTCAGCATTCTCGCTGTTCACGTTCCACTTCTCGCTGTTCTCACTCCCTCTTCTCCTCTGTGGCTTATTGCTCTGTTTCCACTTCTCGCTGTTCTACCTCAGCTTCTCACAGTTCTCACTTCTCCGCTCTCTCAAATTCAAGCTTCCTCTGTTTGAACTCCAGTTCCATCTTCCACAATTCCATCTGCAGCTCAATGGCTTCTGGCTCCAAAATGCTGGTGACCTTCCCCTGCTGCTGTGGCCCTTGGCTCGCACTGGCTCTGCTGTCCTCCTCACTGGATCTGGACACTGCACTGGCTGCTGGCTCCTCCATGCCCAAGGTTCAGTGCTTTACAGTCACAGACTGTGATTCGAGATCTGGGCATCTGCAGTTATCAAACCTCCATGAGGTTCTGCTTGTTAGCTCTCCCTCGTGGGACTCCTCTCCGTACACTACCTCAGGTAGTCTGCAGTATACTCAGTAGATAGATGCCATCTTCTTCCCCCAACTATGGCTACCCTAATTTGAAAACTTGAAAAAAGTAAAACAGGCATACTTTGACTGTAAGCAAAATGATATAGTTTGTTTCTTTAAAAAAATCACCATATTTGCAGAGAGCTGAACAGTATAAGCTGACATTGAACTATTAAAACGTATTTACAATATTTTATCCCACCACTGCAACCAAATCTGTTACATATACTCTCCACGGTCAGGCCTCTGCTCCCACGTGCCAACCTCAGAGTGCAATAGTGAGAACAGGTAGACAGGTAACCTCCTGTACTTTAGGTCCAATCACCCCCAGCCTTGAGTTCTGGGGTATCAAACTGTGAACCTAATGCTAGCATACCCAATTTACAGGATCAAATGTATCCTCTTCAGGACTGCAGTGCAATACTACTAGGGACCCAACAAAATATCAAAATGAACTGCACTCCATAAGAACCTTATATATTCTTACCTTAATATACAAGCTCAAACACAATCAAACTTTACCAGCTGTCAGACTTAACCACCTACCATCACATGCAAAAATAAACTGAGAAGACACCTAGGTAGTATTTCAAAGAAATGGTTGTTTACTAAAAAATATGATAAAAAGGTAAAATTGAACACAGAACAATATATCATACAGCATACAATTATGTAAAATAAAAAGGAAGGTACAGACAAAACACTCCTACCATAAAGACTTAATTTCTTTCTAAGTATTACCTTTCTAAGTGTGTTTAAGTTAGAGAGAACGTTCTGTCTCAGAGCCAATATGATATGTCACTTATTCCACGATGAGTTAATTTCTCTTCCCCACCCCTTTTGGTGGTAACTGTCTCCTTTTAAATTAATTCTAACATAATTTCTACAAGGATATTTTAAATAATGGTAACATCAGAAAAGAAACATTTCCTAAATATGACATCCTTTAATCAAACATTTCTCTTTGAACATCAATCTACAATTTGTCACTATTTCTCAGCTGCATGTTAAAATTTGAAGGAACACCAAATTACTCTTCATCCTGTTCGTCATAAACTTTATGTTTGTTTTCAACACAAAAACTGGTAGGTCATCAAAAATAACAAATGCCCTCTGGAATGAAGGCGGATATTGGTTCCCTGGTCAACAATTACATCCTGTAGTTCCAACCTGACCTTTAAAGTTAAAGGCCAATCTCTCACATACTGACATTTCTTACAGACCATTTATTGAAATATAAGTATCATACAGGTAACCAGAAACGGGGCAGAGCATCACAGTGCCTTCTGATACTCTTGAGTGCATAATGGAGAAATGTAATATATTGAGTTTTTCTCTGCTTTGAAGACAGACAATGCTAAAATTACCTATGTGAATCTCTGGGGTCAGTCCTTGGATGTTGAGAGGATGAATGTTCGCATAAATTACTTTGCACAATCACAGACCTGAAAGAAAGTTGTATCTATTCATTCACCTTGCAGAGACATTATTTTCGGAGGGTCAGCCAGGAATGTGGAGCAGGAATGGCAGCAGCAGAGGGAGGAAGCAGGAGGGAATTCCCAATTGCTCCAAATCAGATCAGAGGGCTGGGGATGTTTGTGATGCGAGTTGTAATGGCCACTATGCAAATGAAAGGAATGAAGTGCACACTCTCATTGGTGCAGTTCATGTCTCTCAAATGAAGGCCAACTCCGCTGTAATCCCAACAGCATCACCCGTTTCACCATTCATTGTGTCAGGGTAGCACCACAATGCATGCTCTGCATTGTATTCATCAATACACCTCTAAAATACAGTACTGTCCCAGGTGTTTCTTGCAAGAAAACACAAAATGACAACAAAATCTAGTTTTAATAAGTTATTTTCTTTCTCTTTCTTTTTTTCTTTTTACAAACAAAACCTATGGTCACAAATAATGCAATCCAGGGTGTGTGTTGTGCTTGTTGGGATAATACCATGCTTAGTTAGAACACGCAACTGAGCAGCCTTATGCCCAACCATGCAAGGCTTGTTGTTAACCCAACACAACACAAACCCTGTCATATATTATTGCTTAATTCTGACAGTAGATAGCTCATCTACTTGTAATACACACAGACATCATGTTAGTGACCAAATAGTCAGTTCATCAAACCAAATTGATTAAATTCAGTTGGGAAATATCGAACTGAGGAAATAAAATTTGATGCACAGGTTCTAATTAGTGAATTACTAGTTCTGATTCATGTAAAGGTATACCTCTGCAGTAAATGTTTCCATTCACTTGCCATGCCTGTTCTAGAAAGCTCACATCCTGGCTGTGTTTTTGACTTTCTCTTTCTAATAAAGTGCAGCACCCTATGTGTGCTTTCAAATTACATATTAAGAAGTCTTCATCAATATGTGCTAATTGCTACACAAATTCAACCTCTGGAAAAAAAATGTATTTGCTTACCTGGTAAAGATAATTATTTGAGTACCCTTTATAGTACTCCACAGTCAAAACCAGTGGGTATTCCTTGCCCATCCTATAGGTTGATGCACAATCCATTGAAAATCCAGCTGGGTGAGGACATCCCCCTTGTGTCATCTGAGGATCTCCAGTGTGAATCTTCCTTAGCAATAAAAATGAGAAGACAGACAAGGCAAAATGACAAGAAAACAGAGAGGAAGACCAAATAGTAGCAACACACTTTGCACAAGGTCCCTTTTGAGCCAGTACCTGGTAGCCCTCTATTATGCTATAGGTTATAATATAACATCTCTCCAGACATTGTTCATTATTCCTTATGCTTTATTGTTCCATAAAGGAAAAAAACAAACTTGAAAAACATGTACAACCTTTGGACCCATACATAGTGATACTAATCATGCCCTGTAACCCCAACATAGGAAACTATCTGCCATCCCAGGTGGGTCTGCAGAGTACTATAAATGGTACTCAAATAATCACCTTTACCAAGTGAGTAAATACCATCATATCTTGTACCCTTTAAAGTACTCTACAGTCAAAACCAATGGGACCTTAGTAGCAGTGTAGTTAGAGAGTAGATATGCGTGGATGGTTGAAATCAAGGCAGATCAGATTGTTGCTAGGTAGTCTGAGTTTCCACCTTGAGTACTGCTCTAGCAAATTTGGTCCTTTCCGCAGACATCACAGCTAGCCGATAATGTCTGGTAAAGGTACAAATTGAGAACCACGTTGCTGCTCAGCAGATGTCTGGTATTGATACCTCCCCTCTTTCTGCCCAGGATGTTCCTATAGCTGTGGTAGAGTGTGCCTTGATACCTTCTGGTGGCTCTTGGTCTGCCGCTCTGTAAGCCTCGGTAATGGTCTGCCTAATCCATCTAGTAACGGTGTCCTTTAAGGCTGCCTGGCCCACCCTCTGTCCTGTGATCAGTATGAAGAGCGTATTTGTCTTGCGTATGTTGCTTGTCATGCTGAGATACTTCATCAGTTAATGACCTATGTCTAACAGGTGAAACTCCCCTGTGTCTGGTGAGTGGCCTGTACCTATGAATGGTAGTAGCACCTCCTGATCCATATGGTATGGAGTGGTCACTTTACAGAGGAATAAAATAACCATTCTGAGTATGACCCTATCATTGCGGAAGGTTGTGAAGGGTTCCCTGCAAGAGAGAGAGTTTGTATCTCCACTATCCTCCTAGCAGAGCAGAGTGACACCAGGAAAACTGTTTTAAGGGTACATCAGTGGCCTGTATCTTGTTGAAAGGTGGTAGAATGCAATTTGTCTAGTACTGTATTCAGTTACCAAGGTGCACACTTTGGTCTGATTCTTTGTGATGCTAAAGTGACTGCTTTAGGTAGTCTGACCGTGTCTGGATGTGAACCTATGTGGCCTATCCCTGGTAGCGGACTCCTTATGGAGGAAGTCTCTGAGGCCTGAACTCTGAGTAATGCCGGGCTCAGGTCTTTATTCGCCCCTTCACTGAGGAAGTCCAAGATCTGAGGAGGTCCTACTACTGAAGAGGAAGTACCCTTCTCTCTGTACCATTTGTGAAAAATTTGCCATCGTCTTTGATAAGTTTTGTTAGTAGATTGTCTCCTGGACAGCAATAATCAGTCCACTACTCAGGTGTGATAGCCCAGTGTTAACAATCTGTTCCTTTCAGTAACCAGGCCATCAGACTCAGGTTCACTGCATTCAAATGTAGAATTGGGCTTTGGTTCAGGAGATCCTGCCAGTGGGGCAGGTCCATCGCAGGCCCCACAGTCATTGCTTGAATTAGTGAGTACCATGGTCTCCTGGTCCAGTTCTGGGCCACAAGCACTACTGACGCCCCTGTGCATCGTACCTTGTGGAGAATTTTGCCTATCGTGGGAATGGATAGAAACACATTGGCCCTCTTGAACCTCCATGGTGCGAGAGTGTGTCCACTTCCAATGCTCTGGGATCTGAGAAACCGGAGTGATAGTTGGGTAGCCAAGCATTCTTCTGTGATGCCATCAGATCTATTTGCAGAGCCCCCCATTTCTCCTGAAGTACTTGAAAGATCCTTTTGTTGAGTCTCCACTCCGACTGGTTGATGGTGACTCTGGTCAGCCAGTCTGCCTCCACATTGGATGTGCCCACCAAGTAGATTTCAGTGACTGACTGTAGGTGTCGCTCTCCCCATATTAGAAGCTGGAGTGATTCTTTCATCATGGGCTTGCTTTGCATGCCTCCCTGTTTGTTGAGGTATGTGACTGTTACTTGGTTGTCACACCTCACTAGGGCTGCTTTGTTGGTGATAAGAGGTGTGAAGAAGGTCAGTGCTAGTCTTACAGTTCTCATTTCCAGAACATTTATTGGGAGTGTGGATTCACTCTCTGTCCATAATCCCTGGGTGACATGGTTCAAGTAGGTTGCACCCAGCCTGACAAGCTGGCATCTGTGGTGATCACTTCCATGGGGGCTTGAGTCAGCTGTCGCCCTCACAGTACATTCCTTTTCAATGTCCACCATCTCAGACTGAAAGTATCCATGTGGGAGGCCCTATTCAGAACCTAAAGTTTTGTGTTGTCTCATCCCATGATTCTATTAGGAATCTGTAGGATTCGCATGTGTAGTCTGCCCTACGGTACCATATTTATTAGTGCCGTCATGACCCCCAACACCTGAAGGTAGTCCCATACTGCTCTGCTGGGTCTGCTTATGAGACCAGGCACCTGTGTGCATACTTTTTCCATTGTTGGGGTCAGCTTGTTGTTGTGTGTTTCAGTCACTGCACCCAGGTGTGTGATGGATTTTGAGGGGGGATAACTGGCTCTTTGTTATGTTGATTATCCTGCCGTGTATTTGGAGACACTGTATGGTCAGATGGGTGCTGTATTTTGCCTAATTCACTGTTCTTGCCCTTATGAGCCAATCATTCAGATAAGGGATGACATGCACTCCCTGATTTCTCAGGTGGGTGTCCAAGACCACCAGCATTTTGGTGAAGATGCATGGTGCTGATGCCAGGCCGAATGGCAGGGAAGTGTATTGATAATGTTCCCCCGTATGCTGAACCAGAGGTACCTATGGTGTGATCTCCGTATTGGGATGTGGAGGTAGGAATCCTTCAGATCTAATGAGGTCAAGTAATTCCCAGGTTGGATGGCCAGCAAGGTTGACTGCAGTGTTTCCATCTTGAACTTTCTGTATGTTACAAACTTGTTTAGGTATTTGAGGTCTAGCATGGGACGCATTCCCCCAGTTTTCTTAAGGATAACAAAGAATAAGGAGTAGACCCCAGTGTCTCTGCCCTTGAAGGGATTGGTATGACAGCCCCAATTTTCAATAGGGTATGAATTGCTTCGTTTATTGCGTGGGCTTTCTTTTGGCAATTCGGTAGGGGGGAAACAAAGGGCCTGTGTTGGGTTGGTTTGTTTTGAATTTGATTGCATAACCCCTGGTCACCACTTCTAGAACACACTTGTCTGATGATGTCTGGGTCCATTGTTATGCAAACCCCTGCAGTCTTCCCGCCAGTAGTGGGTTTGCCTGGGCCTGCATGCCTTCATTTTTTGTTCCCCATGGCTTTGAAATTTGGTTTGCGACCTGCATTGCCATACTGCCCACCTGTGTTGTTCACCGATTTGTTGCCATAAGACCTATGTTGAAATTTGGTCCTCTGGTTCCACTGTTTGGGTACCTGAAGGGTTGCAGGTTTGGGATTTAGGCTTGAAAAATTTACCTTTGTGGCAAAAGGACATGTCCAATGGCAGGTAGGCAACCTTATCTCCCTGTGCTTGCCCTCCCCCTCTGTTTTTGAGGTACGGTGTTAGGCCATCCCCAAATAGTGTCCCCTCTTTGAGTGGCAATTTCATTAGTACATTCTTGGATTCATTGTCCTCTTGCCATAGCTTAAGCTTTCCTGGCTCTGTTCGCTAGGACAGTTGTTCAGGAGTTGAATCTGAGGATGTCCGAAGAGGCATCCACTGTATATTTAACTGCTTGTATTGCATACTCCACTGCATCAGCCTGGAGGGAATCCTCCAGGATGTTTTGGGAAAGCATATCTAGCCACCTTTGGAGGGCTCTGTATGTGAACCAAACAGCCTTGTATTCTGACCACAACATGCCTGAGACCTCTTGTATTTTTCTGAGGTTCTCAGCTTTTTTTTACCCATAGGGTATTTGAGCACTGCTATGCTTTCGATCGGGATTGTTGTGCATTTCAACAGTTTGGAGATGGGCTGGTCAACTTTGTGTGCCTTTCCCCAGTGTTTGGTCCTTGCCAGGGACAGGGGGTACCATTTATTCACCATGCTCCTTTCAGGTAACTTGGTGGGGTCAGGTACCTCATATTCTTTGTTAAGGAGGGTTTCAATGTTTTTGCAGTTGGGGAAGTGGACCTTTTCCTCTGGTTCCCACATAGACAGCAGGAGGTCCACGGATATGGAGGGTCATTCAGGTTGCTGTGTAATTTTTATGGCTGCTCTGACCATAGTTATGAGCTCATCAATGTTGTCGCTGTGGCACATCCTGCTGGACCTGTCCAAGTGCCCTCCTCTGGATCCTCTGGTGTTTCAAACATGGTACTGTCCATCTCCAGTCTTGATAATTTTTGGTGGAGTCGTCTCCCAAGGCCTTCGGTGCTTGTGGCAGTGAAATGTGATTACCTGCTTTCAGGGACTCCAGCAGTTGGAACAACAGCTGTGCTTGGCTTGCATCCAATGCTACTGGTGCCATTTGTGGTGGTGGGGATTCAGTGTCTGATCTCCCCTCTTCCATCCTCCCAGAGCCTCCATAGGGCGTAAGGGTGCATACAGTGCAAGTCGTATCCTCCTCATCGACAGCTGGGAAACAGATTCCACATTCCTTGCACTTCTTCATAATGCTGGCTTGAATGTTAAACCTGTTTGTCTAAAGAAAGAATTCTATCAGATATTGGTTGTTTGTACTTCCTGGCCACATATTTAAAAGCAATCACAGTTGGTTTGTGCCATGTGGTATTTCATACACTGTCCCTTTAAGGGCAATGATTTCCTGGGCCTAACATTAGACTGGTCTCGGGTAATATGGCGACCACCAGTTCTCATGGGATTTTGTGGGAGTTGTGAATCCTGTGTACACTCTATGGGTCCCTTCCAAGATGGCACCACAATCTCGCGAGATTATGCATGCGATCTGCAAGTAGTCCCAAGACCTTGTTGTTTCTGATCTCGTGGGAGTCACAGAGCATCAGGGGGCTTCCAGAAGAGAGTGAGGAGTCAGATCATGGCTGCTAGTTGTCTCAGAGGGCAGAGTGCAGAATTATTTATTGCCCACTGAGACAAAGAAGCTGTAAATATGGCTTGCAAAAGGTGCACTTTTCCCTGAAAATGGAGGGTGTTGCCTGAGGGTCCTATGGATTAATCATCTCCACTGCTGGACAGAGGCCACTGGAGACAGGATACCAGCCCCTACAGGTACCTGCATTGCTGTTACATGGATTTGTAGCAACTTTCAAGTGTCTGGCTGAGGAGCTACAGGAGGTATTCAGTCTGTGCTTTGCTCCCCCAGGGTGTCTGGCTTGTATCCTGGGCTATAACTGGAGGTACCTGGCAGGAGTTTTGGGGAGGTCACTGCAGGAAGGCTCTCAGCCAAAAAATAATCTCTGCAGTCACAGAGGGTTCCAGTGCCTAAGCAGAAGTCATTGCAGGAGGGACCTCAGCCCAGCTGCTGCCTTATGGGGCAAGTAGAGGGGATAAAATGCTGAATTGTAATGAAATAAAGGAGATTCAGGAACTGCTATGGGAGGAGATCCTGATCCATGCTCTGCTTATTACCAGCTTTCTAATTTTGTCCTGAAGTACCCAAAGCGTTCTAGACACTGCATTTTGTCCTTATATTCTAATGCATGCATATTAGTTGCTAAACGTTAGCTACCAGGCTGCTTTTCAAGAATGGTAGCTAGTTTAAAAGAAAAAGGTACCTTACAGAAAAAATTAAAGTTGCTGGGAATCGCTGTGAGATGTGACCAACCTATCTTGATGCATGAAGTAAACTGGAGATCCCCAGATGACACAAGGGGGATGTCCTCACCCAGTTTGATCTTGATTGGATTGTGCATCAACCTAGAGGGTGGACAAGGAATACCCACTGGTTTTGACTGCAGAGTACTATAAAGGGTATGAGATATAAGCAGTGTCAGTAGCTCAATAGGTAGCACACTCGCCTTTGAGGCTGGGAGATCAGAGGGCTGTGGGTTCAGTTCCCACTTCTGGCACTTGCTTAATATCCCAGTACTGACACTGTAGTGGAGCATGAGAGGGGTGCTGCACTTCTAAGGTGCCGTCTTTTGGATGAGATGTTAAACCGAGGTCTCATCTGCCTGGATTGGTGGTAGTTCAGGTGGATGTTAAAGATCCCATGGCACTTATCGAAAAGAGTAGGGGAATTTCCCCGGTGTCCTGGCCAAATTTCCCTCATTCACTAAAAAATACCACAGACAGCTTAATCTGGTTCAAGGTCAGCTGGCATTCATCTGTATCCCCCTCCCCCGGGTCATGCCTGAAAATAGGCAGGATTTGTCTAGTGCACTTACCCGGTCAACAAAAGCTAAATAAATAAATATAATTGTCAGTCATGTCTGGTACTTCTGAATGTCCCCAACATCTGTGTCTACAAATCCTCAGATTTTGCAGACAAAATAGACTGACAGACAGATTTTACAGACTGAAATGTGGGCCACCCAATGCCAGGGCTGGGTCCTGGTAATCCTGGGTACAGGCTGTACCAGAGAGACAGGGAAAAGGTGAAAGGGGTGGGGTGGCTATTTATGCAAGGGAGGTGATACTGTGTAGCAAGGAGGAAGGGGAGGTGGGCAAAGTGGAGACATTATGCATGCAAATCCAAGACTCAAAGGGCAGGAAGGTTAGATTGGGGGTCATGTATAGACCACCATCTCAATATAAGGACATTGACAGGGAGCTAGCAGAACAGATAAGGAAGATCAGTGGGAAGGGTAACACCATGATTGTGGGGGACCTCAGTATACCTGGGGTAGACTGGAGCACCCAAGCCACCTCAGGAAACAGGGAACAGGTCCTCCTGTGGACATTCCAGGACAGCTTCCTGGTGCAGATGGTAAGGGAGCCAACCAGGGAAGGTAACATTCTAAACTGTGTGCTGAAAAATGGGGAGCTTGTCAGGGAACTGGGGGTGAAGGATCCCCTGGCAGGGAGTGACCACCACAATGTGTGGTTCTCACTCAGTATGGGTAAGGAGGCTGCCAGTACCAGGACAAATATGTTGGACTTCAGGTGGGCAGACTTTGGCAGGATGAGGGGCATACGGTAGTAGCAGAGCACCTAGAAAGCATTAGCCCAAACATGGAAACTAACTAGAAATTGGAATTTATCAAGCCCGGCCTTGCAGAAACCATTAGCTTGTGTACAAAGTTCCATAGTAAACAGGCCAGGTCCAGGAAGCTGAGCTGGTTGAGCAGGGAAGTGATAGAAAAGGTGAGGGATAAGAGAACAGCATTCAGAAGATTTATGAGATCCAATTGGGGGAGGACAAGGAGGAGTACATGAAGAAATCATGGAAAGTCAGCAGAATGGTCAGGGCAGCCAAGGCATCAAGGGAACTGAGGCTGACATAAGGTATCAGAGAAGAAGAAAAGGATTTCTTCAATTACATTAGGAAGAGGAGGAACTGCAAAGATTAAATTGTTAGAATCAAGAAAGATGATGGGTGGCTGGAAAATGGAGCAGACCAGGCAGAAGCACTCAATGACTACTTCTGTTTTCTGTTTACCAGGGAGAAGATTGGGTCAAAGCCTCAGGTGATGGGGGGGGCACAGTGTGGGGCTTGGTTAACAGATGGGGAAATCCCAGCAATCAGAGTGATGTGAGACATAAAAGTCCTGTGGGTAGATAAGGTGCCTGGCCCAGACAGCATACACCCCAGGGTTCTGAAGGAGTTAGAAGAGGTCCAGGCAGAGTCACTAGCAGACTTATATAGTAACACTCATTCATTCATTCATTCATTCATTCATATTTTATTTAGTACGGCACACTTTCTCATTTGGACTCAAGGTACTGTACAAAATATTCCTAAAAACATTTAAAATACATAATATGACAATAAATAATTACATTTATTTACTAATTAAAACAATTAGACTAATTAAGAGAGAAAGCTTTGCACTTTCCTGAGTTCAGTTGTCTTCATAGTCTCACAAATTATATTTAGTTGAATTCAGGTTGGCAGATCCATGAACAAGCATGGGACCATGCACAGATGTGACCACACATCAGTAGCTTGTGCAGTAGAACTGCGTGGACTGCATAGGTTGCAGTCTGCTTTGGAATTATTTAAATTTTAATTCTTTAAGGTCAGATAAATGCTGTATTACATTTCCTCTAGTTTATGACACAGCTACAGAAACAAATACCACATTTAATGACACCACTGCAAAAAGGAGAAAAACACAAACCGTCTCAATAAAACTCATCGATTATTGCAGAACATGGCACACATCCTTAGTAGCCACCAACAATGTGAAAAATAGTGCAGTGAGACTGCTAATAGAGACAATGAATGGAGTGCTTCATGGACCTGGAGGTAACTGTGGTGCAACTCCAACATGTTGTTCAGTTGGAAGGAATGTACTGATGTCTTTTTATGACTGTGGGCAGAGCCTACAGCCATTTTGCTGTCTGTAGCTTGAAAATGGAGTTTCATGGAACATTTTTTGGACTTCTCAATGTATCCCTTCCACATCTATAAATCACTATGACAAATAAAATAAAATAATCCCTTCTTTCTGTTTAGAATGTTGGAGACATAACTCCAAGCTGCTTATCTGATGGCAATTAGGAAACTGAAACAGCTAATTAAATATTGGTTGCCTATTAAACTGGAGCTTTGTTTACCCCCCTTGAAATTCAACAGCTTGCACATTTAAATGATTAGCATTTAAACATTTTTTGCTACTAACTTCAGTTGTGGATGAATATCTTTCAAGAAAGAGACATACCTCATAAATGTCACCCTTTCCCTGCAACTTTTGTAAATATGTACACTGTTTTTAACCTCTCAAGACTTATCTGATAAAATGGCAGGTCTTCAATGAACTACCCAGACTAAATACATAAATTTATTTTTGACAGAAGGGCAATGACCTGTTTTCCAAGCATAACAGAAAAGAGCTACTGAGATCTCTTATAGTAAGTGTGTGTGTTTGTGTGTGTGTGTGTGTGTGTGTGTGTGTGTGTTTGGGGGAGAAGTGGAGAAACAGTCAGACTCTGGCAAGGAATACCTCACCTAATGAATTAACTGCTGACAAACCATGAGTCTTACAGAAGCAAATGATTTGATACCTTTTATTGGACCAACATAGATGTAGCAAAAAAGTATACCACTTATAAAATTCCTGATCAAACAACTGCAAACAGAAGACTATGTTTTGCCATTTTATAATATGATATACTGAGTGTGTATTTACTGAGCTGCTGGATCAGGGTCTTGATAAAATAATAACATTTACTTAACTCATTCAAGATTTCATCAGATGGACAGAAAAAAGTCTATAAGAATTTGTCTGACAACTAACAACTATAAGATGCAACAATAGCGTGTGTGTGTGCATACATACATACATATATGTGCTGTATATATATATTTATACAATAGGGGTGAGTGGTAAATGAGTGAGATAAAACAGTGTATCATCCACCTCAGTGTGATATTTTTACCATCTGCTCTACAGTGATGATATCAGCCATTTATACACACAGTGTGCACAAAGGTCACTGATATCGTCAATCTAGGCAGATTTCCCTCAGCATACAAGAACAATCTGTGCTGTTACCATAGAAACAAATACAGAAGTGCAACGCTTTCATCTGAAACACAGCTGCTGCTCCTAAGAAAGCATGTTTCTCCATTAATGACTCCTTCACAAAACAGGCACAAAGTAACAAGTTACAAAGGAAACAATAACTCTGTACTGTGTTGTTTCTCTTCCTCCAGGTCCCCACTGCAAGCAGATGCACAGAAAGTGGGCCAGAGTACATGAATCAGACTCCAACACAGAGTAAAATGAAGCACATCAAACAAGCAACATAACATTATAAAGAGCAAAATTTATAACAATTCAGCTTGTAAAACCACTAAAAAATAACTTTAGTTACCTTATAGTATACTGTATGTTGCAAAACACAATAAACAGCCGAAGTGAAACTGCTTCTATAACTTGAAAGTGAAACATTCACACTTTCGTTGAATGGAACCAACATGAGCAGGGCAAAAATAAGTTAAAACAGTCACACAAGCAGTACACTAAAGCTGTAAGAAACAAACTAAATAAAAATGCTCACAAACACAGAAATCTAAGAAAATAAAAGCAAGTTTTGATGAAACCCCATTCCCCAATGCCAGCCTAAGCCCCACCCACCAAGGCACAACATCCAATGAAACATAACACATCGACAACATGTAGCCAAGCACTCATCAGCAACAGACACCAATGAGTCAGAACAGTACACAATGTACACCCAGCCCCAATAACAAACAAAACTTCACAGCCCCAAAACCCATCCACAAACTAAATACATAAAACTCTGTCGCTCATTTACCACTCACCCTTATTGTATAAATTGCATACATGGGGCCAGATATTCAAAACTTTGCACTGAGCAAAAACCATTTGCGCAGGTTTAGCACGGGATTAGCATGGGTTTGCTATATTCAAAAGAACAAATAGGGCACGCAAACTGCATTAGCGCCAGGCAAAATCATAATGTATGCAAGGGGCAAACTGAGGGTGTGTGTACATGAATACAGGCACAATACTATATTCAGTGACTAGCACAGCACAAAGTGGCTTTGCATGACTTATTGCAACACTTAGCGCAGTGCACATGACCATCAGGGACAAAGTAGTCTTAACCCTGGGCAATCAGCTTTGCATGACATTTTGGCTTTGCGCGGTGTTTGTGTGGCTTTGCATGGCCCTAACAAATCAATATGACATAGACAAAGCCAGACATAGAGGAAACATGCTGCTCACTGATGGCATCACAACGATGCCATCATCTGCCACCGGTCCTAGCCATGCCAGACAATAAGTGGTGACCCTGCCGGCAGTGGACAGCATGGCAGTGTGGCCATACAGCACACACCTGTGGACCACTCTTCTGTGGACACCAACAGATGCCAGCACACATGCAGCACTGTGGGCATGGAGGATGTTGAGGGGGAGAGTGTATGGGTGGCCAAGCTGTGCCACAGACCAGGTGTGGCCACAAGGCTGGGACACATCATGCAGTGCACATGGGCCAGTATTGGGAATACCCCCAAACTAGTGTGCCTTTCTGATAATATATGCCCCCCTGGTCACATACCACACAGCTGTACAACTGCCACGGCACACAAAGCCGGACATGTATATGTCACTGTGAGCATCCCATGCCAGAGGTGCAGCATCTGTGGGCCACACAACAGCGTTAACAGTAATGTCCACTGTCAGTGAACACCTGCATGTTGGGCCTGTCACTGTGTATAGTGCAGTCATCAGCACTGCCCTACACACCATAGGCAGTGCTGTGTCCACACACTACTGGCCCCCTTACTACTGTAGTGTCTGCTGTGTACTGTAGCATGACCTACAGTGTAACAGTTGCATGCAGCACCACCACCATCTGTGCCTATGCTGTGTTATCTCCTGGGGTACAATATTGTATGCTATGCTGTACTGTTTACATGTAGCCTACAGCTAGACTGATCTACAGGTGGAGCTGCAGTTGGACCTGGCCAGCCCCTATACTTCCAGACTGACCTAGGGATGGAGCTGTTGGACCCTGCAGTAACGCTGGGCAAACTGCATGCAAATCAGGGCATAATGAGATGCTAATCTTGATGTTTGCCCTAGAGACTACCTAAGTAGGCTCATTTGCATGTCACTTTTGAATATGGCAAAGTTTAGCCCTGCACTAAACCCACGCAAACGTGTTAGCACTGTGCAAACAGTTTGGGGACTATTATACAGTTTTTAACACTGTACTTTCACATGCGCTACTGCCTGTAGCTGTACTGGATCCACACATTTGCTAGCACACACATTGGCCACATAGTTTACCTCTACCTACCTTCAAGTCGCTGTGCACTGTGTTACTGTTGTGGTTTGCACTTTCTGGTTGCTATATTCAGAGCTGTCTTATAGTTTGCCCTGCACTCCCAGCCCAGTTTGCCCAGCCTCATTCCCATACTATATTCAGAAGCTGTTTGCCCCGGGCTATTCCTTTTGAATATAGTTTGCTTTGAGCTCTGGGCTGTGTGCCCACCGGGCAGTGTTAATTTAGCCCCGGGGCAAAGTTTTGAATATCTGGCCCATGATGTGAAGATCGTGTGCAATGCAAAATATTCTCACTCCTGCATTGTGAGGCATGGATATCTCACTCATGCCTTTGGCACTCATGAGATATCCAGAGCTCACGCTGCAGGACTGAGAATATTTTCACATATCACACTTCTGCCCATCATGTATCCCCTATTTTACACACACACACACACACACACACACACACACACACATGCACATCATATATATATATATATATATATATAAAATGCATATATATATGTGCTATATATATATATATATATATACATACTATAGTGGCACGGTAGTGACACAATAGTTATGGTTGAGTCCCCCATTTAAGGTTAACATGTTAAAGTTTTCAGCTTAATAACTTTATTACCATATGATGGATTTGCCAGATATTTGGCAGGTATGGAGCGGTACCATAGATCTCTGGATCTGCCAAGTTTTGTACTGATCGGATATACAGTTGTGGAGTTATAAAGCATTTTTCCTTAGCGCATTTATGCTTTGTTGTGCATTCTTTGCTCATGCCTACAGGCCACATGGTTTGTGCGACTAGTCTGAAACCTTCAGGGCACATGCAGCAGGGGTCCTTGATGTGCCTTTTGAAGATTTTGTGAAAAAATATTTAACGGTTCCGAAGTTATTCAAAAAACAAGTTTCTCATTATAGTCAATGGGAAAAGTTAACAAAACGTTTGACAGTGTCACAAATGCAGTTTTTAGTGACACAAATGACCCTTGTAATGTCGAGAGTCAGCCATTTTTTTTCAGTTACTACTCACAGAAGTGCTTGGCATTTAAATTTGGGACCCTCTAGGGACACAATTCTTT
The DNA here is from genome assembly GCA_016271365.2 of Neoceratodus forsteri. Lineage (NCBI taxonomy): Eukaryota > Metazoa > Chordata > Ceratodontiformes > Ceratodontidae > Neoceratodus > Neoceratodus forsteri. Next base: position 268,402,130 of record JADMNL010000026.1, read on the forward strand.
TTGTGTTCACCTAGTCGAGCCCTGAGGATGCTAGCCTCTAGGGACACAATTCTTTTTGTGTTCACCTAGTCGAGCCCTGAGGATGCTAGCCATGTCTTTTTTGGGGGGTTAAACACCCCAGAAATATGTTTTTCACATTTTTGTAAACTGTAGTGTCACAAAGTAGTGTCGTACCTGTGACACTTTCGTGATTTTTTTTTTTGCGAAAGTGTTGTGATTTGCGACACTACTTTGCGACACTATGCCCAAAATAACCAGAATTCTTTGCTACCCTGCTGCAAAAGAACGGTTTGGTCTTTTCGGCTGGAATTTGGAGGGAAGAAAATGAACATCTCACATATGTGCCTTTTGGTGGTTTGGTGACAAAATATTACAGGGATGCAAAGTTACGGTGCTCCAAAGTTGACAAATTTTCCCATAGACTAACATTACGGTGCCTGCTGCACCTTTCAGGGACTGTATCTCAGAAACGCTTCGAGATACGGACTTTTCGTCGGAAAAATGCTTAGTCCCCCACTAGGCGACTAAGTACAAAACTAGCCAGGAAAGTCATAAATTACATGTAATTTTAACTTTTTTCTACGTCGTACAGTTCCTGAGATATAACCAATTTACTATTCTAACTGCTCATTTTCTGCTTTGAGGCCCATTATTATGCATACATTCTTTGTATTCACTGTGTTTCTCTATGCAGCTTTTGGGGGAAAAATGGTGTGCACTTTCGTTACTGTTACAGTTAGTGTTTCCACTTGCATTTCCGTAACCGTTTGCGTTAGCGTTCCCATGTATGCCACCGTGTACGCTACCCTTTGCGTTTTCATTTGTGCTTGCATTTGCATTACTGTTACCTTTTGCATTTCCATTTTTGTTTCTGTTTGTGTTTCATTTTGCGTCACCGTGTGCATTAACATTTGTGTTTGTGTACGCGCTTCCGTTTACATTCACGTTTGTGTTTCAGTTTCCTTTGCCATCATCGTTGCTGTTACCATTAACATTTGCATTTCCAATTGCGGTACCGTGACCGTGCACTTTACCATTTGGGTTTCCGTATGCAGTTCCGTCTGTGTTTCCATTTGCATTGCTGTTCGCTTTGGTGTCATTGTTGCTGTTGCTGTAACTGTTTGTATTTACAATTGTGTTACCATTGCCGTCTGTGTCTTCATCACCGTTTGCATTTCTGTTGGCTTTAGCATTTGCATTTTCAGTTGGGTTTCTGTTGTTGATTGCATTACTGTGTCCTTCTGTGGTGCCGTTGTCTTAACCGTTTTCATTTCTGTTTGCATTATCATTTATGTTAGCATCACCATGTGCGTTACCATTTATGCTTGCATTTGCATTAGCCGTTACTTCACTATTTATACTGCACATTCTCAAAAAGAAGGGAAATTCATGGCAAAAAAAACTTCATTTAATGTGTCAGTTAGGGTTGTTCCATAGCAACAAAAGTGAGGAAATTCGATGTTAGGGTTTCCACCCCTTGACCCCCCCACCCCTCCACCAACAGGCATCGGGGTGTGCGTTGGGGTCATCAGTCCTAGCTCTCACCCCATTCTCCTATATTGCACCACCTCAGCTTGTTTACACATGGGATGGGGTAGAGTTAGAATGACCCCAACGCACACCCCCGATGCCTGTTGGTGGGGAGGTGGGGCAAGGGGGAAACCCCAACATCGAATTCTCACTTTTGTCACTGTGAAACAACCATAACTGATGCATTAAATGGATTTTATTTCCATGAATATATATATATATATATATATATATATATATATATATATATATATATGTTCATTAAAAAACTCCATTTAATGCATCAGTTAGGGTTGTTCCACAGCAACAAAAGTAAAGAAATTCGATGATAGGGTTTTCACCCCCCCTTGCACCCCCCCACCAACAGGCTTCAGGGTGTGCTTTGAGGTCAGTGGCCCTAACTCTCACCCCATCCCATGCGTAAACAAGTGGAGGTGATGCAGTATAGGAGAACGGGGTGAGAGTTAGGACCGACAACCCCAACACACACTGCAAAGCCTGTTGGTGGGGGGTGCAAGGGGGTGTGGAAACCCTTACATCGAATTTCCTCACTTTTGTTGCTGTGGAACAACCCTAACTGATGCATTAAATGGAGTTTTTTGCTATGAATTTCTCTTCTTTTTGAGAATGTACAGTATAAATAGCGAAATAACAGCAACACAAATGCAAGTGGAAATGGTAACGCAGACATGGTGATGCTAACATAAATGATAACACAAACAGAAATGCAAATGGTTAAGGAAACAGCGCCGCAAAAGAAAACAATAACGCAATCGACAAAGGAAACGGAACTGAAAATGCAAACACTAAAGCCAACAGAAATGCAAACAATGACAAAGACACAAACAGTAACGATAACGCAATTGCAAATGCAAACAGTTACAGTAATAGCAACGATGATGCCAAAGTAAACAGTAATGCAAACAGAACTGCAAATGGTAACACGCACGGTCATGGTACTGCAATTAGAAATGCAAATGGTAATGGTAACAGCAATGATGACACCAAAGGAAACTCAAACGGAAACGCAAACGCAAGCGAGTACAGAAACGCAAACCGTAATGTGCACTGTCATGGTAATGCAATTGGAAATGCAAATTGTAACTGTAACTGTAACGATGACACCAAAGGAAAGACAAACGCAAATGCAAATGCAAACAGAAGCGTGTACACAAACGCAAATGGTAATGCACATGGTGACACAAATTGAAATGCAACAGAAACAGTAGTGGAAACACAAATGGTAACAGTAACGCAAACAGTAGTGGAAACGCAAATGGTAACAGTAACGCAAACACAAGCACAAACGAAAACGCAAAGGGTAATGCACACGCTGGCATACGCGGGAACAGTAATGCAAACGGGTATGGAAATGCAAGTGGAAACGCTAACTGTAACAGTAACTGAAGCACACACCCTGTTTTTCCCCAAGAGCTGCATAGAGAAACACAGTGAGTACAAAGAATGTATGCATAATAATGGGCCTTGGAGCAGAAAATGAGCACTTGGAATACTAAATTGCTTATATCTCAGGAACCATACGATGTAGAAAAAAAAAAATTCATATGATTTATGACTTTCCTGGCTAGTTTTTTACTTAGCCCCCTTTCTGATGAAAAGTCCGTATCTCGAAGCGTTTCCGAGATGCAGGCCCCGAAAGGCGTGGCAGACGCTGCAATGTTAGTCTATGGGAAAAATCATCAAATTCAGAGTACCGTTACTTTGCATCCCTGCAATATTTTGTCACCAAACCACCAAAAGGCATATCTGTGGGATGTTGGCTTTCTTCCCTTCAAATTTCAGCCCAAAAGACCAAACCATTCTTTTGCAGCAGGGTGGCAAAAAATTCCTGTTATTTTGGGCATAGTGTCGCAAAGTAGTGTCGTGATTTGCAACACTTTCGCAAAAAAAATCACAAAAGTGTCATAAGTTCAACAGTACTTTGTGACACTACAGTTGCAAACATTTGAAAAACATATTTCTGGGGTGTTTAACCCCCCAAAAAAGACATGGCTAGCATCCTCAGGGCTCGACTAGGTGAACACAAAAAGAATTGTGTCCCTAGAGTGTCCCAAATTTAAATGCCAAGCATTTCTGTGACCAGTAACTGAAAAAAAATGGCTGACTCACAACATTACAGGGGTAATTTGTGACACTAAGAACTGCATTTGTGACACTGTCAAACTTTTTGTTAACTTTTCCCACTGAATATAATGGGAAAATTGTTTTTTGAATAACTTTTGAATTGTTTAATATTTTTTCATGAAATCTTCAAAGGCACATCAGGGACATGTTCCCTGAAGGTTTCAGACCAGTCACGCAAACCCTACGACCTGTAGGTGTGAGCAAAGAATGCGCAAAAAAGCATAAATGCGCTAAGGAAAAATGCTTTATAACTCCACAACTGTATATCCGACCAGTACAAAACTTGGCAGATCCAGAGATCTATGGTACCGCTCCATGCCTGCCAAATTTCTGGCAAATCCATCAAACAGTGGCAAACTTATTAACCTGAAAAATTTCACACTTTAACCTTAAATGGAGTACTGAACCCTAACTATAGTGGCACGGATAATACATATATATATATATATGTATATATATATATATAATTTTTGCACAGTATTTACTCAAGCTGTCCCAGATTAGCTGCAATAGCTTGTTTTCAGTGGGGTCATGATTTTACAATTTTTATGAATGTTTTTATTTTGGCTACCTAGTCCAGGGCCCCCATATTCAAAGAAGATATGCAGTGCATCCCAGTGGAAAAGAGAGATGAGCCACACAACTCCAACAATGTGCAGCACTACAATATTCAAATGTGCAGGACATGCTGGCCACAAGGGAATGGGCCAGGGCACACACAAATGGTATGCCATTCAAGTCGAGGGGGCAAGCCTATGCATATGCCGTGCTGCAGCATATTCAGTGGGAATGTGCCCCTCACAGTTTAGAGCACCATGGCCCACAGTTAAGCCACAAATAGCTGGCCTAACCCGGCCAGCCACCCACAGGGAGGCTGCAGATGGGCACCCGGCGCACGGCAGCCTGGCAGCCCTGGTGGAGTAAAGGTACCCCCTTTCTATCCCCAATCTAGCCAACTCCATTCCCGAAGAACTCCATAGTGTAGGGCCCCTCAGACCCAATTGCACCAGAGGAAACCATGGTCCATATCCATAGTCTAGAGGACTCCCATCCACCACCCCTGTACACAGACACTCTCACTCCCCCATACCCAACCTGTTGCAAAGATTGGCACTGCCCTTCAGACCCTGCCATAGCCAGCCATTGACTGCACTGAACCCAGGCTTGGGACCTGCACTCTGGAATGACCCAACTGGCTGTACCATGCATTGGGGAACCATACCAGCTCCGGCTCCACCAGTGTATGGATGCCTTGCTGATACTGTATCTTCCTGCTGTCATGGACTGCTGCAAGTCCACACTTCAGACTGCTAAAGTATCTCGAGTTCCATGGGGTGCGGTATCCTGTAATGCCATTTGCAGTGTATGCTTTAGGCTATAGATAGTTCATCCGCAGTTACCCAGTTGTACAAATGAATGGAAGGTCAGCTGTAACATGCCTGTTTTGGGACCTGTGTTAGTGGGTACAGCATCATCTGTCACCCACACTAAGCAGTACAATGGCACCGGGATGATGGATCTGCATGCCAGTGCCTGAGGAGTATGGCCACTGCGTGTTGTCACCCACACACAGCTCATGTCTACGTATAACACATTCCAGCATCCTACTGTGAGTGCTCCGCCACCTGCTGATAGAGTGGTATGATCCCATTACAGAGTCCAGTCATCACACTGGGATGGGCAGGGAGGGGCAGGGAGTGGATTGTCTGTGCACCATTGAGAGGGAGTGGGGGCCACTACACTATGGACATGGACTGTATGTGTATTCAGGTGCAATTAGGGATGGCATTAGGGTCTGTACAATATGGAACTGATAGAGCCTGGACTCCAGTACAATTGGGGCTGGTGGAACGGGTGGGGGGGCACCACTTTGCCACAGAGACTTCAGAGCCTGTCCCACATGGGAGCATTTGGGGTCAGGGCTTGGGGGTGAGAGCTGCTCTGGTGCATTCATCCCCATGCCAACATGCAAATGGGCTGGTAATGAGCATACATAAGTCCCCTTTGTACTCTGCATGCTCAATTAGTTAATTTGCATTCCTGGGCTGAATTTTACCCATGGGGGCTGCGGTGCATACTGGTATGTGTCATGCATTCCCCTGGAAGGTATTCAGTTGAGGTCACCCTGGATGCTCCTGACTTTGCAGCTGCATGCACTGTGACTCTCATCCAGGATCACATTTTCAACAGGAACGATGAAGCCCGCCAGGATGAAGCACCATGTCTCAGGTTTACCACATGACAAAAAGGATTAACTCCCTTTGAAAGTGCATTGTTTGCTACAGTAACTCTACTGTAGAAGTCTGCAGTGATGCATTTCATCCTGGTGGACTTCAATGTAAGCACACCCTGTACTGGTGGCATATTCTCTTTGAATATTGTATCAGTGACAACCAGTACACCCTCTTTCTGCAATGCATCATTCTGCTTATGCATCGATCCACCACTTAATATGTCCCCCCAGATGTACAAATATTGTTTTTAGTGCATTCTGATTTTACACAATGCAGCAGAATATTGTGTAGATGTAGATGTAGAGCTCCACTGAAAATAAGATGCCAATTCTTCTGTGAACTGTCCAGGCTAGATATATAGCAATCAGCAGACACATACTAGGAAAACACATTGTAAAAATGTGTAAAAGGAAGACCACATTGAAGCTGCCTCTCCACAGATCTGCATTGTGCAATTCAGTAGAAATAATGGGTAAAAAGCATCCCAAAAGCTTTTCACAGTCATATCAGCTCTGACCAGAATTTGTTTTTTATAGCAAGAGGTCAGCAGGGCTATGCCCACTGCAGACCTAAAAATTGCTCTCCTGTAGTATAGTTGTTTCTTCAGAAGGGATTCCTCACTAGGTGTAACAGCTGCAATCAATCCCCTTGATTGACATGCCCCGTGTGTAGAATTTTATGCTAAGTAAGGAATATTAGAATGAAATTCCAAACTCTGCTATGTGGTCATGCTCACCTCTGCTCTGTAATGGCAGATTTCTCTAGTTGTGTTTAGCAATGACCAATAAAGCTAGTTAAATTACAGTCAAGAAGTACCCATCAAGGGAAAATGTTTCAAAAAGCTTACACTATGGCAGAAAAAAATATTTAGACTGTAACAACCAATGAGCATCAAACAATACCATAAGTAACACTCCTGCAACTTAAAAAGAAACTGATCCTTGTGGGAACCTATTTCCAGGTTCTGGAAGGGGAGGTATGGATGGGATTGTTCAACCTAGTAAGGAATCACTTCAGAAGAAACATTACTACAGGTGAGTAATGTTTTCTTCAAAAATGTCAAGAATGAATTTTCAATCCTGATTGACTGACATGACCTCCAAGCTGGGCATTTATTTTTCAATAGATGCCCAGCAAAAATAAGTACCAGTCAAATGCCACCTCACCACATACCCTTGGGGTGCCCAGCCTGCTTTGTCATTGACTGAAAGCACCAAATTAAATTCAAAATCCCTGCCGTGTTTTTCTTTCACTTAGCTAGAGCTACTGCCCCCCCCCAGCACTTCTTACTTCAGTATCAGCTGCCTCAATAAAAAATAAAAACATACGTTCTTTTTATTTTTCACTAAAAATACCACCGCCGGCTTAATCTGGTTCAGTTTCTGTTGGTTACCATCTGTATACCCTGCCCCCCCGGTCACCACTGAAAAAGGGACTTCTAGTCTCAGTGGGTCTACCGTGTCAGCAAAATTAAATAAATAAATACATTTTATTTTGTGGTCGGGAAGAATGACAAAATAGGCTTTTTCTCACAGCCACACTCTCCTGACCGTGCTCTTCTGGTACCACGCTGAACAGAAAGAAAAATGAAGCCGTTCTCCAATCAAGTTCTTGGTGGGAAGCACAGTTTTGAAAATGGTACCAAGGAACTCCCTCACAGCACAATGCCCCCATAGTTAGTCAAGCTGCTGATTAAAAAAAATAATAATTTGCCTCAGGGCTGTCCTTCATGGCAGATGCACATATTATCCACTTTCACTTAGGTCACGCAAGTTCTCACGCTTACCAGACACAACTTGCAACTGCAACCAAATTAAAAAAAAAAAAAGATCTTGCAGAAAGGGGACATAACTTAAAGGGACACTGTCAACCTTTTCTGCATCATATTATTTCTAGGTAAAAACCCACATTTTATGATTGCTAACCTTCTCTAAAATTCACTGATATTGTTGATTGTTTTATCTGACTCCTTGATTATTAGAACTGAAATGCATGGGAATGTATAGCTATACCCAGTCTTGTTTTGCTCCAAATTTTTTACCTAAGCTTACTGCATACTTTCTGAACATTAGAAACACCCACAAACAGTGCAGCCACTCATGATACAATAGTCATCTCTACTCCCACTGCATAATGAGTGACTAGATTGTGTTGGGGGAGTTCCTAAGTCCAGGAAAGATGCAGTGGGAGCTGATCAAGTAACAACGGTATGGTTGACACTCATTTTCTTTTACTTTTTAAAAGTAAAAAGGAGTCTGAATCAAACAGCCAGATACATCAGCAGTCTCTAAAGAATAAGAACAATCATAAAATGTGTTTTTTAAACTAGGGACACATTATGGTCAAATGGGGTTGACAGTGTCCCTTTAAAAAGGATGCCCAGTGACTACTAGGGGGGAATTTTTCTACACACTCCTTTTTTGTCAGGTGGATGTGTGTGTGTGGGAGAAGGGAATTGATCAGAATGGCTCTGTGTGGAGGAGCAACAGGAGCTGGAACAACCTTAAAAAATATGGACTACTTTTTCAAAAAGGTTTTTCTACAACTTTTATTCATTTTTTACACTCATTTCCTCTCTTCTTTTACCACTTGATTAAAATGTACTAAGACAGCCATTTTCTAAGCACAATAATACCTTCCAGGGTGGACATTGTTGGTAACTATCAGGCCTTCCAGGGGCTATAAGGCCCTCTGCCTGTGGCATCAGGCCTCATTATGCCCCTGGGCGGTTCAGTATTTCCCAATAATGCCCACCCTGTCAGGTACTACTGCTTGCATACTTCCAACCTCAGAAAACCTTCACTAGTTGTTTAATAACTGCAGACTCCATAGCAGTACATCGAAAGGCTGGGTACAGAACCTAATTAGAGAAAAGGTTCTGCAAGACAGCAGTACCAAACATGGCATCTCTCCTGGAATGACTGTTTAAACAGTTGTACTTTATAAAGGTGTGCACTGCCTTCCAGTCAGCCACTTTACAAATCTTCTGAATGGAGACACCTTTGGATGCTGTCACAGAGGTGGAATTGCCTCTCATAAAATGGGCCCTCAGCCCATCAGGAAGATGCCTGCCAGCTTTGCCATAACTGAACTGAATATAGGCTACTATCCAGTGACAAATGGTTCTCATGGATGCCAGTTTACCATGACCTACCTCACAGGAGGTGACAAATAACTGAGAATTGCTGGACCTGACATCCTTTGTGTGGTCCAGGTAGTACTCCAGAGCTCTTTTAGCATCCAGACTTGGAGTTTCTGCTCCACTGGAGTAGAATGTTCTGTTAAAATAAAAATTAAAAAAACACTGGAAGAGTGATTGACTGGTTCAGATGAAATTCAGGCAGCACCTTGTGGAAGAATTTTCTATTAGTCCTCAGTTCTACCTTGTCCCTTTGCAATATAATATAGCTAGGCTCTATACAAAGGGCTTGGTGTTCACTCACCCTCCTAGCCGAGATAAATGCCACCAGGAAAATTGTTTTCCAGGTGACATATTTTAGACTAGCATTTGCCATAGGCTTGAATGGAGCCTCCATCAGCTATGCAATACAGAGATTCAGGTCCCATGGAGGGACTGGCTCCTGAAAAGGGTTAAGATGAACTAGACCTTTAAGGAACTTCTTAAAAACAGCCTGTGAGGCTAGAGATCTATCCCTGCCAGCTGAAACATATGCTGACACTGCTGCCAAATGCACCTTCAGAGTTGAAAGCTGGGGGCCCAGGGACTGTGGGTGAATCAAATAGTCCAAAACAGTGGACATGCTAGCTTGAAGGAGACTGAGCTGCCTGGACGAACACCCCAGAGAAAATCTATTCCACTTGGAAGAGTAAATTTTCTTAATTACTGACTTCCTGGAAATCTTGAGCACATGTAAGATCTCTTCTGAGAGGTTTAGTCCAGAAAACTCTAGCTCTTCAAGTACCATGGTTTGAGATGTAGGGTTCTTGGTTCTGGGAATGTTATCCTTCCCTGAGACAGAGTCGGCAAACTGAGACTCCTGGGAAGGAGGATTGGAAATCTGAAGGAGAGGGACAGGACCAGGGAGTGCCACGTCTGCCTGGTGAAATTAGAATCATTGTTGCCAGCTCCCTCCTGGGTTTCAGTAGTACTCTCAGAATAAGTGAGAAAGGAAGGAATGCATAAAGAAATGTCCCTGTCCTTGACAGGACTAATGTGTCCTCTGGGATTGTTCCCACTGAGGGAGGCCTGTAACAAATGTAGAGAAGCTTGCAGTTTTCACAGGATGTGAACAAGTCCACCTCTGGTGTGCCCCACCTTCTTAACACTGCTGAGTGCACCTGCTTGTTCAGTGTCCATTTGTGGTTTCCTTGACTCGTTCTGCTTAGAAAGTCTGCCAGGACATTGTCCTTGCCTGGCAAGTGGACTGCAGATAACTTTACTTACAGAGAATAAACCTGACTCCAGATCTTCATTGCTTCTGTGCAGTTTGCAAGTTCTTTTTCCTCCCTGCTTGCTGATGTAGTACATGGTGGTATTGTCTGTCCTGAGCTGGACTGACTGGCCCCTAATTTGGGAGGAAATGGCTTTCCTTGCCAAGTACACTGGTCTGAGTTCCAGAAGGTTTATATGCTCCTGAGATTCCAGTGGGGTCCATACCCTGCATACAGCGATATCGTCTAGGTGGCCTCCGCAATCCAGGATAGAAGCATCTGTAGTAAGCATCACTATGCTCCTTCTTATATGTTTTCCTCCTCCTTCCACTATTCTAGTGCCCCTAACAGGCACTTTGATACGGGTACTAACTTTGACAGTGGGTACCACCTTTGAGAACAGTGAGCACCTAAGTGGCACTGAACATCTCTCATCTGAAATCTGGCTCTGGTACCACTGCTGTGGAAGAGGCCATGTGTCCTAGTAACTGCAGAAAGCCTCTGGCAGGTCTTGGCTGCCCTGTTTTGAAGGACATTGCCACTTTTATCAGATTGGCCAACAATGCTGTAGGAGGAACCCCTTTCCTTGAACAGTGTCTAGTTCTACTCCTATGAAGTCCAACACATGTACAGGGTAAGTTGAGACTTCTGGGGGTTTATCAGGAAACCCAACTCCTCCATGTTATGTTGGATGACGAGAAAAGCCTTGGCCTCATAGTAGGACTATCTTGAAACAACCAATCATCTAGGTAGAGATAAACCACTACTCTCTGCCTCCTCAAATGTGCCACCAATACTGCCAGGCACTTTGTGAAAACTCTGGTAGCTGAGGAAAGGCTAAATGGAAGGGCTGTGAACTGATAGTGGCAGTCCCCCACTCTGAATCTGAGGTATTTTCTTTGGGAGGGCCTTACTGATATGTGGAAGTAGGCACCTTTCAGATCCAGTGACCCCAGCCAGTGTCTTTGATGCAAAGATGGAATTACTGTTCCCAGGTTCACCATCTTGAATGTTTCCTTTTTCAAACATTTGCTCAGATATCTGAGATTTAAAATGGGTCACCTCTCCCATTTTTCTTGTGGGTCAAGAAGTATCTTGACTAAATCTCCCTCCCGATTTGGGGAGGGGGAACTGCTTCCACCACATTTGCTTCTAGCATCTTTCTTACCCCCAACTCCAGCAGGAGCTTTTCTTCTTGGGTATGATTAGGAAAGGCTGTGTGATTCTGCAGCTTTGGAAATTTCCTGAACTGCAGAGAGAGAGAGAGAGAGAGCATGACTCACTATTTCCAGAACCCACTTGTCTGTGGTTAGTATCTTCCCATGCCTGAAAATAGAGAGTTAGCCTTCCACCCACTGGCAATGGTTGGGCAATCTGAGCACATGAGCACACATGTCAGGGGTTTTGTTTTGTCTGGGCCTTGGGAGCTACAGTAGTACCTCTATGCCTTCTTCTGCCCCTACCTCTAAAAAGCCCCTCTGGGAGGCATAGTCATAGGTCACATAAGCACAGTGGCAGTAGCCCCAGCCCCAGCCTCCTCTTCTGTAATAGCTCTGGAACGTGGAGGCCTTTTCCTTCTCAAGGTTGCTTTTCTAGGTGATTTTGTTTTTATCCACAATTTTTCATACAAGTCTCTGTCTTGCCATTGAACAAGGAATTTCCGTCACAGGGAAAATTCATGGCTATTGTTTGAGAGTCATGGGGAAGATTGGTAGTTCTGAATGTAACCCCACTGCAAATAGGGTTCCCAAAAGACTTCCAGGAGCTTGCTTGAATGCTCCAAGCCTGAATGGTGTTTGGCGTTTAAGCCATTTATCTGTGAGTGTTTTTAGAGCCTCCGGTACTGTCTCTTTAAGAGCTGTCTGCTTGCAGACATAATTAGTTTGTATGGCAGACTGTGTGTTTCTCTGCTTGAGTACCACTCAAACTGCTGCTAATTGACTCCATTTTGCATTCACTAGGAGTGCAAGGAACCTATCTGAAAGATGTAACTGTTTGCCAGAAATCATTTAGAGTAATAATGAAAATACAGTTTGTCTAACCTGCTTTCTTTGCAGTCAGAACTGTGTTTGCCTAGTTCCCATTCTAGTTTTGAACTGCTGAACTGGACCAATCAGTGTGGGTTAAGGTAGCTCTAAAATGGTGCCTTGACGAATCAGAACTTGGACTCGTAATCTTAGCCAGCCACAAGAGGATTGTTTGGGCAGTGACTCTGGGAGATGTAGTTTGGACTCGGCCTTTTGGGACCAACAGGGCAGTCTATTGTGAGTGACAGCCAATCCAGCCAAGAACAGGAGGAACTCAAAGGAAGTGCCTGGTTTTGTCTGCTGGAGTTTCAGTTGAGCTCTGGCAGTGAAGAGGAAGGAGCCCTCTCGCTTTTGGTGTGCAGTTTTAGTTGGGAAACGTGTGTAAGGCCCCGAGTTCCGGTCTGCAGCTTGTGTAACTGCTTGTTAGGACTGAATCCATCCTGTGAAGAGAATCAAAGGATATCTGAAGAGTAGAAACCGGGCTCACCCTGTAACAGACTCGAGAAATTGCTGAATTGCTCTGGGTCTGTCAGGAACTGAATCTGCTGTGTGTTCTCCCAGGTATTGTGCAGTAATTGCGATCGGGATAGAGAAGCAGCCTGCCTGGTATAGTACTTTCTTTTTACCATATAAATGTGTGAGGAGGCTTGTGTAGCTCAAGTGAATCCTGCTGCCATTAAAGGACTTTTGCCTGTTACTGTTTACCATATAAATGTGTGAGGAGGCTTGTGTAGCTCAAGTGAATCCTGCTGCCATTAAATGACTTTTGCCTGTTACTGTTTACCATATAATTGTGTGAGGAGGCTTGTGTAGCTCAAGTGAATCCTGCTGCCATTAAAGGACTTTTGTCTGTTGCAGTTTGTCATATAAATGTGTGAGGAGTCTCGTGGAGCTCAAGAGTAGCCCTGCTGGCGTTGAAGGACCCTATCTTGTTTGGAGGTGTGAGTACTAATTCAGGGTCGCTCCTGTAGAATTGCCACAGTGAATCCAAATGGAATTACTGTACTGCTGACTGTTTAACTAATTTTTTTTCTCATGTGAAGGACCCCTACCAGCTGCCACGGTTGGACTAGCCACTAGGGCTTGGGTACCCAGGGCAGTAACTGGTAGAGTAGGCCTTGTGCACAGAGCCACAGGTAGAGGAGTAAAGTGATAAGCCAATTAACCTGATTTCTCGTCCTTGTTATATCCCCTAAATAAATCAGAGCTGCTTGTTTCAGCAAAGTTATACTGCCGGAGGTATTTGTCTATGTTAAAGTATTGTACTGTGATTGTTGCACTGTATCTTCTTATTTTACAGGAGTCCCAATGCCTGAACCAGTCCTGGGGGTAAGTGTATACTGTGAAGGTAATTTGGATATACTGTGGGGCCACTAGTGGAGAAAGGGAGTTGCAGTGTCCCAGAGGGCTGTGACCAAGTTAGTTTAACTATTGCAACCCTGACCTCTGGGTGGAGGCACCCGCCATCGGATCCAGGCCCCCTCAACCTGTTAGTGGCAAATCAGGCAGGGGTAGTAGCCCTGGGATAGCGCCATCTAGGGGTTACATCTTGGAGGCACCACTGGGATTGTGTGTCCTCTAGTGGCCATATTTACAAACCACTGTTAAGAAAAAAAAAATAAATGGGTACCCTGACAGAAGTGGCTGTGCACCGGCTGGTGAAGTGGTGTACTGGGGAGGAGATCGACCCCAAAATGCTATGCTTATCCTGGACATCCCCTGGGTATCAATACAGACACTGTACAGGAGTACTTTCCAAGGTGGAAGGTTTACAAAACCCTGTGGTGGTGGGTGGCATCCACTCTCTCACCCACACTTTCCTGGCCCTAGTAGAGTTTAAGGATCCCATAGATAGCTCCAAAGTGCCACAGACCATTACCCCAGAGGAGCCCTCACTGCTTGGAGAGTGATAACTAAGGACAGTAAAGACCCGGGAGATGAGCCCCACCACTATCTGAAACTTTGAGGAGAAATTTGCTAAATGGTTTGCTGGGCCAAGGGAAAACTGTGGAGGACTTGAAGAAACTATTCTTGCCACCTGGGGTGTTCCTCCCCAACACCCTCTCCTGCTCCAGTACCCGTAATGGTGGCTGAACCAATGCAGACTCCTATTTCTGCACCTGCCATTAGTCACGACTCTTACCGAAGGTTGAGGATCTTCTCTGGCACCCTCCCACCCCCAAGGGAGGATGACTGGAAAGACCTGGATAGACCTATGTTGCCCCAAGTGCTAGAATGGCATATGCGGAAGCCAAAAAGTGAAAGAGGGTTAGTGAGCCTCTGAGGTCCTGCCCTGGCTACCATCCATGCTAAACGGGCCAGTAACCCTGAGTGACTACACAGGCCTGTCTTGAGGCCTTGGAGAATGTGATGGGAACCCAGATTCTGATGAGGACCTATGGTGGAGAGTAAGAAATGCACAACAGTACCAGGGAGTTGTTATCTGTGTATGTATCTCGGCTGGAAAAATTGCAAAGAATGCCTCAGAAAGGGTAGTTTGCCAGCGATTGAACTGAACTGAACCAGGCTGGACAGGTTCCTTAAGTCTGCCCTCTCAGAACTGCTGTTGCTTCAGTTACGCCTGGCAAACTGGAATCCCCACCCTACTATGATGAGTTAATGAGAGAATTCGAGGAGTTGAAAAAGGCAACTCGGGAGGGACCTGCACTAATAGCTGCAGCTATGACCAAGTAACTGAGGGTGACCCATCAAGTGAAGTTCAGGGGCAGAGGTTGGCAGTCAATGAGTGCTCTGACAAGGAAAAGATATGCCACAATGGAGGCGAACTGTTGAGAGAGATCCGGGAATTCAAAAACAGTCCCTTTATGAAGGCCACACCTGCAAGTACGGGCCCTGACCTATATCCGACTGCATCTGCTATGGGGGTGGGAGTACCCACCCATGTATCTCCTGCTGATAACGGCTCCAAACTCAATTTCTTGACCATGGAAGTGGAGAAACTGACGAGATGTCTCCAAATGCTTATCACGCCGCAGACAGAGATGGCACCAAGGTTTCCAGTTAGTAATACCCCCGCCCTGGCTCCCAGTGTGGCGCCTCGGCCAGCTCAAACTCCAGAAAGTATGTTTGCTATAATTGTGGGAAGGATGGGCACATGAAAGGGAATGCTGGTCCCAAAAGACACTGACAAAGTTGCATATAGGCTACAGGAGAGCTTGGAGAACAAATCAGTGGTTAAGAGGTGCGAAATGATCCCAGTGAGGGCACCAAAATGCTAACTCATGTCCTTTGTGTGGCCAGTTGCCCAGGCCCCCACTACCGCCTCTCCAGACTGGTCCAGAATAGTGGGTCCCTCCAGGAGACCACTGTAAAGGTGAATGGAGTGTCTAGAAGAGCTGTATTAGACAGTGGCTCCCAAGTGACAATTATGTTCCAGGATTGGTATCAGAAGCATTTGTCAGACGTGCCACTAACAACCATTAGAAGGACTGCATGTATGGGGTTAAGTAGAAAGGCCTACCCTATTCCGGGTATATCCGAATTTGGCTGTCTTTCCCCACCTCCATTGGCTGGAGTGGCTGAACAAGTAGAG
Organism: Neoceratodus forsteri; assembly: GCA_016271365.2. Taxonomy (NCBI): domain Eukaryota; kingdom Metazoa; phylum Chordata; order Ceratodontiformes; family Ceratodontidae; genus Neoceratodus; species Neoceratodus forsteri. Next base: position 268,418,011 of record JADMNL010000026.1, read on the forward strand.
ACCCTAGCCTTAGTGTGTCCCCCACTGGACTATATGATGGTGTCCCTTTGTTGATTGGAACAAATGCTCATATGTTCGGAAGGCTGGCATAGTTGTGTTATGAAAACAGGGTCAAAGACTAGTAGAGCTTTAGAGTTCGGCTTTAATTAAGAAGGCCTATGAGGCACAGAGATGCTGAAAAATAGAACCAGAGGAACCGGTTGGAATTGTATGGAAGAAGGATCCTGAGTCTCTGATCCTGGTGCCAAATGCCCAGTGTACCTTACAGGAGAGGTCCGTATCAGAAAGGATGTTAAGAATAAAATATTAATGTTGGATGCACAGGCGATGGAAAATTGCCAGAGGGACTGCTGGTCAAGCCTAGTATTTTGCCAGCTAGAGCCATGCTTATGCCAGAAGGGTAATGGTCCAAGTTCATAATGTGTCTGAAGAGACATTGAGTAAATAGAGGTTGCATCCGGCTAATGTGCATTGTGCAGACACTGCAGTGCTACCCAGCAGCAAGAGTTAGGAAGAATGACAGAGTAACGCCTGACTTGTTTGATTTCGTGACTCCGCTACCAGCTGAATGGAAAGTGAGGATCAGTGAGAAGCTTTCCCAGAGAGACCAGGTGTTTTCTTTAAAGGAATGGGATGTAGGATGCGTGCAAGGAGCAGAGCACAATATCGGCTGCATGACGAAAGACCATTTCATGAGAGGTCTCGACGCCTGGCACCTGCTGACATAGATGATGTGAGATGGCATCTGCAAGAGATGTTAGCTGCTGGTGTAATACAAGAATCCAGAAGCCCTTATGCTTCCCCATTGTGGTAGTAAGGAAAAAGAATGGGACAGTAAGGATGTGCGTGATTATCGACCTTAAACCGGCGGACTATCCTGATCAGTACCACAATGCCCGCATTCAGGATGCTTTGGACCGCCTAAACGAGAACAAGTGGTTCTCTGTGTTGGATCTCCGCAGTGGGTACTACCAGATCCCGATGGCCCCAGAGGACCGTGAGAAGACAGCCTTTATCTGTCCACTTGGCTTCTATGAATTCATGGGGATGCCTCAAGGATTTCAGGTGCCCCAGCCACTTTTCAACGATTGATGGAGCGTGCAGTGGGGACATGAACTTACTAGAGTGCCTGGTATACCTAGATGATGTTATTGTGTTTGGCAGCTCACTGGAGGAACAAGAGAGCAGATTATTTAAGGTATTGGACCGACTGGAGGACTTTGGCCTTAAACTGTCCATTGATAAGTGTCAATTCTTCAAACATCAGTAAAATATTGGGACACATAGTATCCACCGAGGAATAGAGACCGACCCAAGTAAAGTTGAGGCCTTGACCACCTGGCCAGAGCCCAAAATCTAAAAGAACTGCAAAGATTCCTGGGATTCTGTGGTTATTATCGGCGCTTCAGCAAGGACTATTCAAGAGTGATCCGCCTTTACTTAACCTTACTCAAGGGTATCCCCAACCCACAAAAATACAAAAGTCAGCGTCCTCAAGACTGAAAGAGTGTATTTTCATCTGGTGAAGTATTTGGGGCCGCTGGACTCCTGATTGAGACTGCTTTTCATGAGTTCATATATCAACTTACCCATGCTCCAGTGCTGGCCTATGCCGATCCAAGAAAACCTTACGTCCTGCACACTGATGCTAGCTTGCAAGGGTTGGGGCTGTTGTACCAAGAGCATGAGAATGGCCTGAGACCAGTGGCCTTTGCAGCAGAAGCCTGAGCCCATCTGAAAGAACTATCCTGTACATAAGTTAGAGTTCCTAGCTTTGAAGTGGGCTATTGTTGACCAATTCCATGAGTACTTGTATGGGGCTAAAATACTAGTAAAACTGACAATAATCCTTTGACCTATGTGCAGACCTCAGCTACGTTGGATGCCACTGGCCATAGGTGGCTTTCTGCATTATCTACATCGACTATGCTCTCGAATACGAACAGGTCTGAACCACATAGATGCTGATGCTCTCTCCCGGAGGCCTGTTCCCCAGAATGATTGGGTCAGATTGGCAGAACCTGACATTCGGGCACTCTGCCGGAAGTTTGACAGGGAGGAACAAATGTCCACGGACGCAGTGGACTGCATGGTGGATTGCTTGGGACTGTCTGAGAATTGCATACCTGCTGCTTATTGCCACTTTTCTGCAATAGACATTGGTGCACTGCCTCAGCTGGACAATGACAGTATTCGGCGTGCTCAGTCCCGCGATCCCATGATCAAATCAGCTTTAGAAGCCCTCTGTGCAGGAAAAGATGTGTCCAAATACTCTCCACTGATTTGAGAACTGCACTGTTATACAAAGAAGGTCCTAAGTTGAACTGATCAATAAACTGTTATACAGAGAAACAGTAGACAGAGGGGACAAGTAGACAAACAACAACTAGTGCTGCACTGCCTTCGAGACTCAGTATTGAGGTCCTTGCACAACCACATGGGGCACCTTGGTATAGACAGAACACTTGACTTGGTGAGATCCAGATTCTATTGGCCTAAGATGGGGGCTGATGTGGAGCAACACATTCGAACTTGTGATCGCTGCTTACAGAGAAAGCTTTGCCCCAAGGCTACCCCGTTAACATCACCACCAGTGCACCATGGAGCTGGTCTGTATTGATTTTCTGAGTTTGGAGTCAGATCAAAGAAATATCAGTAATGTGCTGGTGGTCACTGACCATTTCACGAGATATGCCCAAGCTTTCCCACCAAAGACCAGAAAGCATCCACTGTGGCCAAAGTACTTGTAGAAAACTTTTTGTTCACTATGGGGCTCCACAAAGAATCCATTCTGATCAAGGAGAGACTTTGAGAGTCGTCTGATCAAAGAGATGCTTCTCTGTGGGGAGTCAAAGTCCAGAACCACTCCTTACCAACCCCAGGGGACCCACAGCCTGAACGTTTCATCCGCACTTTGCTAGATATGCTGGGCACCTGCACCCAAAGGACAAGCCTAGATGGAACCAACAAATTAGCACCCTGGTACATGCTTATAACTGCACAAAGTGATGCCACTGGGTTCTCCCCTACCGCCTGATGTTTGGAAGAAAGCTCGACTACCGGTAGATGTGTGTTTTGGGGTCTCTCCTGATGGGGTTCAAGCTGACAACTATTTACAGTATGTCCAAAAGTTAAAGGCCCAGCTAACTCATGCGTACCAACTGGCTCAAACCATGGCTGCCAAAAGAAATTTGGCCAACAAAGAAAGGTATGATAAAAAGATAAAAGCACAGGAACTCCAGGAGGGAGATCGGGTATTGCTATTAAATCTGGGACTGCATGGCAAACACAAGATTGCTGACAGATGTCACTATCTCCCTCACATTGTAGTGGGCAAACTAGATGATCTGCCAGTGTACAAAGTAAGGCCTGAGAATAATTCAAAAGATGTAAAAACAATGCATAGAAATCATTTACTGCCCATTGGACAAATCTTGATTGAGTCTGAGCCCCCAGAAGATGCTCCCTCTGGACCAGTGGGTAGAGCTGCTGCTAAGAAAAGATCAAGAAAGTCTGCACCTACAGAAGCAGAGTTAAAGTGTTCCCCTCCACAAGTCCCAGTTGAGCATGACTGTCAGTCCATATCAGAAGAAAGTGAGAGTGACTTTGAATACTATCCTTCTTACGAACTGAGTCAGTTGTTTCAGGGCAATCCCCTAGTCAATACTGGAGACGAAGCTGGGCCTTCTGGACTGTCTAAGCTCCCAGCTTCGTCCCTGGAACCAATGCTCCCAGAAAGTGAAGTGCAAAGAATCAGATCAGATGAAATGGAATCATTGTGCATGGTTGAACTGTTTGAGCTTTCAGGAGAGGAAAATAATGGATTGGGGCAGACTGGTGATACACCAGAACAAGAAGAGTATTTTGAGTGCCCTGACAGTCCACTGCCAGTGTCCAAAAGCTCTCCATGCGAGCCAAATGTTGTGGACTCAGAAACTGTAACTCCTGGAGCTGAAAGTGCCCCAAGTTCTAGCCTCTCTACCCCATGGAGACTCCCTGACAAGTGAGGACAATGCTGAAAATGAGGCTCAGAGTGCAGAGACTGTAACAGTTCCCCCTAGAAAGACTGGTCGAGCTGTAAAGCCTATGGTGCACCTCAGTTATGATTCCCTTGGGAGGCCTGTGGACTTGCCTCTCAATGTTGTCCATAAAGGTGTATGTGTCCCGAGCTCATTGCCCAAACTGAGCGTCAGTGCTAACTCAAGTTACTTGTGTTGCCCTCTAAGTATGGTGCCCTTGCCCGTCCAGCCCCAAGGTAGCTGATAGGAAGGCCCCTCTCTCAGGTTTCATGTACAAGAGGTAATAACTTGAGTTATGGTACAATGTGTGTAATACTGTGTAAAGAGTGACGTACTGCAATGTTTCAGAAATGTGTTCTTGGTAAAATGATATATTGACTGATGATTACATGTGTGAGCCTAATGCAAATGTATATGGTTGCAGTTGAAACTTATGGGGATTGCTTGTGTAGGACGTCAATCTTTCCCAGGCCAGGAGGGTGTAACCCCACTGCAAATGGGGTTCCCAAAAGACTTCCAGGAGCTTGCTTGAATGCTCCAAGTCTGAATGGTGTTTGGCGTTTAAGCCATTTATCTGTGAGTGTTTTTAGAGCCTCTGGTACTGTCTCTTTAAGAGCTGTCTGCTTGCAGACATAATTAGTTTGTATGGGGGGACTGTGTGTTTCTCTGCTTGAGTACCACTCGAGCTGCTGCCAATTGACTCCATTTTTGCAGTCACTAGGAGTGCAAAGGGAACCTATCTGAAAGATGTAACTGTTTGCCAGAAATCATTTAGAGTAATAATGAAAATACAGTTTGTCTAACCTGCTGTCTTTGCAGTCAGAACTGTGTTTGTCTAGTTCCCCATTCTAGTTTTGAACTGCTGAACTGGACCAATCAGTGAGGGTTAAGGTAGCTCTAAAATGGTGCCTTGGACGAATCAGAACTTGTACTCGTAATCTGAGCCAGCCACAAGAGGATTGTATGGGCAGTGACTCTGGGAGATGTAGTTTGGACTTCGGCGCCTTTTTGGACCAACAGGGGCAGTCTATTGTGAGTGACAGCCAATCCAGCCAAGAACTGGGAGAAACTCAAAGGAAGTGCCCGGTTTGTCTGCTGGAGTTTCAGTTGAGCTCTGGCAGTGAAGAGGAAGGAGCCCTGTGCTTTTCGGTGTGCAGTTTTAGTCGGAAAACGCGTGTAAGGCCCCGAGTTCCATGTCTGCAGCTTGTGTAACTGCTTGTTAGGACTAAATCCGTCCTGTGAAGAGAATCAAAGGATATCTGAAGAGTAGAAACAAGGCTCACCCTGTAGAAGACTGGAGAAATTGCTGAATTGCGCTCGGTCTGTCAGGAACTGAATCTGCTGTGTGTTCTCCCGGGTATTGTGCAGTAATTGCGATCGGATAGAGAAGCAGCCTGCCTGGTATAGTACTTTCTTTTTACCATATAAATGTGTGAGGAGGCTTGTGTAGCTCAAGTGAATCCTGCTGCCATTAAAGGACTTTTGCCTGTTACTGTTTACCATATAAATGTGTGAGGAGGCTTGTGTAGTTCAAGTGAATCCTGCTGCCATTAAAGGACTTTTGCCTGTTGCAGTTTGTCATATAAATGTGTGAGGAGTCTCGTGGAGCTCAAGAGTAGCCCTGCTGATGTTGAAGGACCCTATCTTGTTTGGAGGTCGTGAGTACTAATTCAGGGTCGCTCCCTGTTGAATTGCCACATTGAATCCAAATGGAATTACTGTACTACTGACTGTTTAACTAATTTTTCTTTTCTCTGTGTGAAAGGACCCCTACCAGCTGCCACAGTTTGGACTAGCCACTAGGGCTTGGGTACCTAGGGACAGTAACTGGTAGGGATAGGCCTGTGCACAGAGCCATAGGTAGAGGAGTAAAGTGATAAGCTAATTAACCTGATTTCTCCCTGTCCTTGTTATATCCCCCTAAATAAATCAGAGCTGCTTGTTTCAGCAAAGTTATACTGCCGGAGGTATTTGTCTATGTTAAAGTATTGTACTGTGATTGTTGCACTGTATCTTCTTATTTTACAGGGGGTCCCAGTGCCTGAACCAGTCCTGGGGGTAAGTGTATACTGTGAAGGTAATTCGGATATGCTGTGTGGGCCACTAGTGGGAAGAAAGGGGGGTTGCAGTGTCCCAGAGGGCTGTGACCAAGTTAGTTTAACTATTGCAAACCCTGACCTCTGGGTGGAGGCACCCACCATCGGATCCAGGCCCCTCAACCTGTTAGTGGCAAATCAGGCAGGGGTAGTAGCCCCTGGGATAGCGCCATCTAGGGGTTACATGAGTCAAGCAAACCTTCAGAGGGACACTGCACATGCCATGACCCAGGAAGCAGTGTAGTTGGTATCCACAGCCATATGAAACTGGTATTTGGTGGCATCCATGGCAGTTTTTGCTGTGTCTGCTAGATATTGAGCTAAGTCCCCAGGTGCTTTCTCACTCATGGCCACTACAGAACTCCAAAGTGCCTTTTGGTACAGAGCAAAGTAGGCCATATAAACTGCCTGTTGAGCAGCAAAGAAGCTGACATGTTAAATGTTAACGCATCTATATAGTTTTCGTAATCTCTCTGAGGCTGAGAGGATGGTGAACCTTAGCCTTGTCATAGGCAACAGTCGGAACCACTTCTTCATGGTCAGGGTGGTTGTATAAGTACTCAGCACCCTGCTTATCCACCTGGTACTTTTCCTCTATTTTCTTGTCAATGCCAGCAGCAGAGGTGGGGGCTGACAAGACATTGAATGTATTTTCTTTAGAGGCCTGTGGACAGGCAAAAACAGTCTTTTTGTGTGGGCTAAGCCCATTATACCCAGTTCCAATAAAATACACATTCACCTCTGAGGTTTCTAAAGCTTTATTAAATAAGTTCTGAACAGTGGTCCACAGTTGGAGAATTTTCACTGGGGAAGCACAGGACTGGGTGCCTGCAGCAGGAGAGGAGGACCAGTGGGACCAGAGACCCGAGAGAAGCAGGGACTCTCCAGTGGTGCATCCTCAAACAGTGTGAGAGAACCAGGGAAGAGGGCTAAGTAGACAGCATAACATTTATTGTGACTACTCTTTAATTCAATTGTAATTTTGTTTAACTTTCACAGCTAAAGGTTTACCTGGGTGAAAGATTACAGTGGGCTTATAATTGTGAATAACTCTCTCAGCTTAAGGTTTAACTAGGCTAAAATTTGAATCAGGTGTGCTGTTGGAAAGATCCTTGTTATAGGAGGCTAGAAACATAGAAACATAGAAGATGATGGCAGATAAGGACTGCAAGGCCCATGCAGTCTGCCCATTTCTTTTTCTACCTTATGAATGTGCCATCTTCCTTTGCTCTGTCAATGGCCTATCTATTCATACTCATCTGTATTGCTCCCCTTATGCCTATCCCATGCCTGTTTGAAGCCCTGAACTGTATTCATATACACCAGTTCCTGAGGTAGGCTGTTCCTCGCATCCACCACCCTTTCTGTGAAAAAGAACTTCATCACATTACCCCTTAATCAACCTTCCTCTAATCTCATGCTGTGTCCTCTTGTCCTGCTATTTTTCTTATATTGAAACACGTTAGACTCTTTCACCTTGTTAATGCCTTTAAGGTGTTTGAATGTTTCGATCATACCACCTCTCTCCCTCCTTTGCTCTAGAGTATACATATTGAGCTCCGTTAATCTGTCCTCATATGTTTTCTGATGCAGTCTCTGCACCATTTTGGTTGCCTTTCTCTGGACTGCCTCAATTTGGTTAATGTCCTTGTGAAGGTGTGGCCTTCAGTACTGCACGCAGTACTCCAGATGGGGCCCAACCAGTGTCTTGTAAAGAGGGATTATTACCTCCCTCTTACGACTTGTGATACCCCCTACTAATACACCCCAACATCCCCCTTGCCTTACCTATTGCTTTAATGGTCTGCTTGGATGATTTCAGGTCATCTGTGATGATGATGCCCAATTCTCTTTCTTCCCTTGTGACTGCCAGCAACTCCCCTCCCAGCCTATAGGTGGCTTCAGGGTTTCTCTTCCCTATGCGCATGATCTTGCACTTCTTTGCATTAAACCCCAGTTGTCATGCTTCCGACCATTTTGCCAGTTTATCCAGATCTCTTCTTATTCTGCCCACCCCATCTGGATCATCTACTCTGTTGCAGATCTTGGTGTCATCTGCAAACAGACAAACCTTACCCTCCAGTCCACCTGCAATGTCACTGATGAAGATATTGAAGAGGACTGGCACCAGGACTGATCCCTGAGGTACCCCACTTGTGACTTGAATCTCTTCTGACTGCATACTGTTTACCACCACTCTCTATTTTCTGCCCATCAACCAGTTTGCCACCCAGTTGACCAAATTCTGACCCACCCAAACCTACCCAGCTTATTAATCAATGTTCTGTGTGGAACAGTATGGAAAGCTTTGCTGAAGTCAAGGTAGGTGGCATCAACTGCACCCCTTGGTCCACCACTCTGGTTACCCAGTCCAAGAAATCTATGAGACTAGTTTGACAGGACCTTCCTGTTGTAAACTCATGCTGTCTTGGATCCTGTGCTCCCATGGATTCCAGGTGTTGCACTATCCTTTCCTTCAGGATTGCCTCCATAATCTTGCCCACTACTGAGGTAAGACTGACTGTTCTGTAGTTCCCTGCCTCCTCCCTGCTACCACTCTTGTGGAGTGGGATCACATGAGCCCTTCTCCAGTCTTCTGGGACCTCTCCTGTGCTCAGAGTCTCACTAAACAGTTCTGATAATGACTTTGCTAGTTCCACCTTTAGCTCCTTTAGTACCCTGGGATGAATACCATCAGGTCTCATTGCCTTGTCCACCCTGAGCTTATCGAGCTCTTGTAGGACCCTTTCTTTTGTGAAGGGACTAGTGCACACCTCCCTCCCCTCCTGTGTCCATGGTGCAAAGCTATGTGCCCTGTCCTACCTTCTCTTCAATAAATACCGAGCAGAAGTATCTATTTAGGATAGATGCTTTTATATGGCCCTTCTCCTCACACGACCCCTTATCCCCTTTGATTTTAGTAATACCCACTCTGGACTTTCTCCTTTCACTAAAGTATCTATAGGAAGTCTTGTCACCTTCTTTTACTGTCTGTGCTAGTGTTTCCTCGGTTTGGGCCTTTGCCTGCCTTACTGCCTTCCCTGCTTCCCTTAGGGAAGTTTGGTATGCCTCCCTATCTTCATCCCACTGCATTCCCTTATATTTCCTGAAGGCCAGTCTTTTGGCTCTGACCTTTTCTGCTACTGTTTTTGAGAACCAAAGTGGTTTCCTTCTTCTTTTGCACTTCTTTTCTCTCTAACACAATGGGATGTTGCTTCAAGTATTGCATCCTTAATGCTTCCCACTTTGCCTGTACCCCTCACCTGTATTTCTTTTGCTAGGCTAGCTTAACTCTGTTGGACATCTTATCAAAGTCAGCTCCTCTGAAGTCCCATATTTTTGCCTTGGAATGGGATGATTTAGTTCTAGTGGCCAAATTGAACCATACCATGTGATGATCACTAGCCCCCAGGTGACCTTCTACCTGGAGATCTGTGATCCTTTCCCTGTTAGTCAGTACTAGATCTAGGATAGCCCTGTCTCTTGTGGATTGTTCTACCAGTTGTTTGAGGCCCTTCTCCTGCAGGGAATCCACTATGTGTCTAGTTCTGGCAGATGTTCCTGATGATATTGATCAGTCTGTATCTGGCATGTTGAAGTCTCCCATTATCAGAACCTCCCCTTTAGCTGTCATGTTTTGTATAACTTCTAACAGTAATGTGTCTATGTCCTCCCCCTGGTCTGGAGGCCTGTAGACAACCCCAGTTCTTATGGCTGTCCCATTTCCTGTTTCCAGGGTGACCCACAGTTCTTCTGGCTCCTTATGTGTATTCTGAATTTCTGTAGCTTTGATATTTTCATTGACACAGAGGGCCACTCCACCCCTCCTATTTGCACCTCGGTCTCTTCTGAACAGTACATAGCCAGGTACTGAAGTCTCCCAAATGTTTTGTTACTGGTAAACCATGTCTCGCTAATGGCTACCATGTCCAGTTTAGCCTCTGTCGTTATTATCTGCAGGTCTGGGATCTTGTTTCCCAGACTGCGAGCATTTGTGTACATGATTTTCCATTGGCCAGATTTTGGTGTGTCAGTTGTTGGGTGAGGTCAGGCGTTTCCCCTATGTGTCATATGGAGAGCTGGACCTTTTTCCTTACCTGGTGATGCAAATGAACTACAAACATGTTGAACTCCTGTTTGACCACTAGCTGAGAGGGAGGGGTGTCCTTTCCATTCGACGTATCGGGTGCTGCACCCCTCTCCCCATTTGCTAGTTTAAATATTCTGCAAAGACATCAAACTTCTGCCCCAATACACTGACTGCCTCCTTAGTCAGATGCAGTCCATCAAATTTAAAAAACTTTCGCTCCCAAAACCGTTGCTAGTTCCCCACAAATTAGTGTCCTTTTTCCTAGCACTAGCCCTTGAGCCACATGTTTAGCTCCCCTATCTCCCAATCTCTGACCTTCCATCCATCTACCCCCCACCAGACTGGCAGGATCTCAGAGAAGGAGATGCTGGATGAAATGGATGCTAGTTTATCACCCAGCCTTGTCAGGTGTTCCTTGGTCTCCACAACTGACCGGCTGGCGAGATCGTTAGTCTTTATGTGTACCAGGACATCAACATTTTCTCCTGATTCCTGAACAATTTTAGCAATGTGTTCAGTGTCTCTCCACGCTGATGTACCTGGGAGACATCTGACCATTACCCCTGGCTGGAGATAGGTATCAACTCCCCGAATCATGGAGTCTCCTATGATCAGAAGTTTTTTGGATTTCCTTTTTGCTTTTTTTGTTTTGGTTCCTGTTTTGGGTGAGTTTTGTTGTGCTTGCTCCTGTGCTGCAGTGTCCTGCTCTGCAGTGTCCTCTGCTGGCTAACTTCAGCTGGGCTGGCATAGGGTTGAATCATGGGAGCAGACTAAAAGTAAAGAAAAAACATTTCTAAACACTTACAGTTTGTTGTTTAACTGAGTCAGGTACTCTGTTTGTTGCACTGCAGCAGCAGAGCAGATAGGGGGCTGATTGTTTCACACAGGTGACCAGAAGCACTCAGCCGCCACCATTCCCTCCCACCCCCAGGTCATTCAGTGTTATGTAAGTAGTAGTAAAAATCTTTTACTTTTTTAACAGGCTCAGTTGACATATACACCATTAGGACAACAGTCCTATTTACAAGGTGCTCTTGAGACTAAGTTGTATCCAGCACTGAATGAGGTACTTCCTACCCTAATACAGGATGACATTGGGAATAGTGGGTTGAGCAGTCTCACTAACACTGTTTTCAAACAGGTGAAACTGTTAGGTAGCCCATTCATACAAGGGGAATAAAAAAATAGTTTTGAGAGTTTAATAGGAAAATGTACAGACTTTTAATAGAATTAGGGGATTAGAGGTAAGCACATCAGGTGACATTAGTTACTGGAGGCTGTAGCTACAATATGGCATGTTTCATCAGATAAGGCAGAAAACAAGCAGAAAAGAATGGGAACAATGTTGGGAGTGGTGCAATGCAGAGGCTGTGGGGCAGCAGTGTTCAGAAGAATCTTCTGGACTCTGCGGTGCTGCCCCATCTGCAGGCACCTCTCTGGACTCAGGGTGGAGGTATCCAGTCTCAGAGCTGAGTTAGCCAGTATTCAGGGGGCCCTCCCCCCCCCACCCAGAGGTCACCATATCCACATCCAGTTCCTCAAAGAATGCCCTGCAGCAGGAGTGTTTGGAATACGGTGGGCTCAGGCAGGATAAGGGAGGTGGTTCAGAGGCACATCCCCCAGCTGGTGCAATTGAGGAACTTCTACACTGTACTAGAGGAATGGGAAGCCCTCTTGAGGTCACCCAAAGTTGCACCCCAGGAGGATGAGCATGATCTCTACAATGGAGCCCCAAAGGTGGATGGAAGAGGACCCCAGAGGAAGAGGAAGCTACTCCTGCTGGGGGACTCCATTGTCTAGGGAGTGGAGCTGGGAACTGGCAGTGAGGTGAAGAGGGAGCTAACAAGTCTATCAGGAGGCACAGCTCAGAGGGATGGAAAGTGAATCCAGGGGATTGTTAGGGCAATAGCAAGGAGGGGGGAGTTGGATGTCATTATTCATATGGGGACAAATGACCTAGCTGACAAGGCAGAGCTAGGAAGAGTGCAGGAAGAGTACTGGGAACTGGGGCAGAGCCTGGGGCAGGTAGCAACAGCCGTGACCTTCTTGGAGGTGCTGCCTGTCCAGGGCAAGGGGGAGGCTTGACATTTCTGCACCAAGGCCTTCAACACTTGGTTGTGGGGCTGGTGCAGAGAGCAGGGGTTTGGTTTCATTGGGGACTGGGGGTTCACCTGGGGGAATGCAGAACTGTACATTGGTGATGGCTTACACATTTCCAGAAGGGGGACTGATGTCCTCAGTAAACACTCAGTTTAAGTGCTACATTGGCAAGCATTTAAACTAACCAAGGGAAGTGGTGGAACAAAGCAGTTAAAAATGAATTACTCACCCACACAGGAGAGAGTAGCAACTGGGAAAACAGCAAGGACACCAAAATGCAAGTAAACACTGCACTCAGCAGAGGTAGGAGGAACCAAAGAAGCAAAGGGAATACAGGGGAGGTCAGGGGGAGTGTCTGCAGTAAGTGGAGAGCCATGTGTGTGAATGGCCAAAGCTTGGGTAACAAAATCCAAGATCTGATAGCGATAGTATCAGAGGCTGTCCTGGATATTATTGCTGTTACATAGACATGGAACAATGGGAGCCATGATTGGGGCGTTGCTATACCAGGTATACTTTATTCAAGAGGAACAGGGAGGGCAGAAAGGGAGGAGGAGTGGCTTTATATGTCAAAGAAGGTATAAAAGACAGAGTGGCAAAAGGAATGAAGGGTAGAGGCAATGTGGTTCACCCTGGAAGCAGGAAATGGTATAGTCATTCGTACAGGAGTGATATACAGACCTCCAGTACAAAGGGAGGAAGTGGACAGGGATCTGCTGTAAGCCATCCACGTGATGGCAGCCTGGGGAGGGTGTTACTGATGAGCAACTTCAACCTGCCAGAAGTTGATTGGAGCACACAAGCAGCTACAACAGCCAGGGGCAGAGACTTTCTGGATGCCATGCAAGGGGCATGCCTCAAGCAGCTGATGCTGGAGCCGACCCGAGAGGAAGCAATTTTGGACCTGGTATCAAACAACGGGAACATAATTGCAGATGCTAGGGTAGGCAAACACCTGGGTTCCAGTGACCAATATTGTTCGATGTGAAAACTTCAACAGAGACATGTCGCACGAAAGTGAGGGTTCTGAACTTCAGGAGGGAAGACTTCAGTGGGATGGGAGTGTGTTTTAAGGAGGATCTAGAGGAGGAAGGGGAAAGGGCGGAGTTGAAGAACAATGGGCACATATAAAAGGAGCCATAGTGGAGGCAACAAACTTTTGTATCTGACAAATTGACAGCCCACCCCCAGAAACATAGCAGTGACACTGGGGGTGCCTAATCCTCTAGTGTTCTGATCATCAATGCTCTGTTTTTTTTTTTTGCCCTCCCCCACTACCATGCATAAGAAGTTACTTGCTGCTGTGTTTTTATATAAATTTTTTCCTTCCTACTTCTGCCTCTCAGACCCCCCACCGTGTAGCAATCGTGAAAGTGACATTGGGTACCCAATCCCCAGTGTACCAGGAATTGGGTCAATGGTGATTCCTCTGTCCTTTTTGTTGTTTAGCCTGTAAAAGAAACTATCCATTGATGTCTTTTGTGTCATTACTGTCCCCCACCCAACCCTCCACTCAGCACTAACCATCCCGCATCTTCTCCAAGCCCTTACTTACCCATTGGGGATCCAAGGCCATAATCCTCTCTGGACCACAGGCACATCTTCACTACTCAAAGCAGGGCTATGAACTGAAGAAACAGGTATACAATTCGAAGTATTTCAATGGGATTTTGAACTTAGTGGCATAACTTGGGCATTTTTGGCATACATTTTCAACATGCCTTCTTTGGGACTTTTCCTCATGAACAACTGAACTGTCATTGGCTGATCTGCCCCAAAGGGTGATTTTGTGTTTCCTGGATGAAATCACCTTTCGGCAGGAGTTGAACAATTTATCTGTCCTTGTTCATGATGTGGGGTCATAAGAAGATTATGTTGAAAATTTGGTGCAAAAATATTAAAAACAACAAAGTTGAATTTTGTGAACGCAGGCTCATAACTTTGGTAATTTTCAATATTTTACCCCAAATTCACAATATAGCTATATCTTTACAGCACCTCATGAGTGTGACAGCTGTCATTTTTCAATCCTGGCCAAAATGTTTTATTTTAAATCTTGAAAGGTGATTTTGCAGTTCCTGCACAAAATCACCTTTCAGGCAGGAGTTTAAATTTTTCTCAGCCGTTGTTCAGGAGGTAGGGTCATAAGAAAGCTATGTTGCAAATTTGGAGAAAATATTAAAAAAAAACAATGAAGTTATGAGCCTACACTGAATTTTGTGAATGCAGGCTCATAACTTTGGTAATTTTCAATATTTCTCCCCAAATTCACAATATAGCCATATCTTTACAGTACCTCATTAATGTGACAGCTGTCATTTTTCATATCCTGGCCAAAATGTGCTTTTCTGTCCTGAAAGTTGACTTCGTAGTCCCTGTACAAAATTACCTTTAGGCTAGGAGTCGAATATTTTCTCTGTCCTTTTCCATGAAGCAGGGTCTTAACAAGGCTATGTTGAAAATTTGGTGTAAAGACATTAAAAAACTAATCTTCAATATTTTTACCTCACATTCCTCTTCTGCAGCCCTATCGGCTCGGGACAGAGTTTGTTTGTATGTGTACCTTATTTTTGCATTGTGTGCATTTCCCAGTGTCTTCTGTTTGCATACTATTTTTGTCTCTACATATACTGTATGTAATTAATTCTCAGCAGCCCCTAAAAAAGCTATTTTTAGCCCCACTGGGCCTACCCGATCAAAATAAATTCAGTAAATACTGTACATACATACTTACATACATACATAAATAAATTAATAAAACAACCAGCAACGTCAATGAATTTTAAAGAAGGTAATCAATCATGAAATATAGGTTTTAACCAGAAATAATATGATGCAAAAAAAAAAGTCGGACAGTGTCCCTTTAATATTCTAAAACACAATGGTGGTTACACTGGCTGGTCTGAACATGTCTTTTTTTTTGTTTACAACCATCCCTTTCTGTTGTTGAAAAGGTTGTCAAAACATAGCTCTCCTTTGTATGATTATTAACAGACACCTTTAAGTCAGTTTACTTGTTTATTTTGTTCAAAATTATCAAACATTTTGAGGTAAAATAATTCTGAACATTGTTTACTCTGCTATAATGGGATAATTTCTTGGAAAACATTAAGGAACTCTGTGGCAAAGCCCCAAACCTGCTACCTGACCAAATTCTAATAGATGGCTGCCTCTCTTCTGACTCCCTCAGAATAGCCTCGGCCCTTAACATTGCTTTCACTGATTTCTCCCATGTGCTGCCCCCTAATTTCTTCAATTCCCTGCCTGCCCATAATGCCCCACATCCTCCCCTTGCTCCACCCTTCTACCTGCGAGTCCTTACCCCAGAGACTGCCAAACCCTACCTAACCAAAGCTTTTAGCCAAAATCACTATAGTCACGAATCCCTGGACCTCAGACTTCTCCATCTCACCCTCCAGGAAGTCCTAGTCCCACTCACCCACATTCTAAACTGCTCCCTCTGTCAAGGGAAATTCCCTACCCACTGGAAATTGGCCTACATCACACCCATCCATAAAAGTGGTAACCGCACACCCACAAACAACTACCGCCCCATCTCTATCCTACCCCCCGTCTAAGGCACTAGAACGCATAGTCGCTGACCAACTTACTGACCACCTTAACAAATATAACCTTCTATCTGGACAGCAGCATGGTTTCCGTAAGGGCCACAGTACCACCACCACCCTCCTTGAATTTACCTCCCATGTCCACTCAGCCCTGGACCACGACCACCTCACAGGCGCCATCTTCATGGACCTAAGCATTCGATACCGTAAACCATGCCCTCTTGCTTAACACCCTGGCTTTCATGGGTTTCTCCAATGACACCCTAAACTGGTTCACCAGCTATATCTCTGACAGAATGCAGATAGTCAAGGTAGGCCCTGTCCTCTCCCCTCACCTCCCTATCCACTCCGGTGTCCCACAGGGCTCCATACTTGGCCCCCTACTTTTCAGCCTATACCTCCACTCCCTCCCAGTGTCATGCCCTAGAAATCTACTCCTATACGCAGAGGATGTGGTCTTGTTCACCTCTGACCCGTCACCCCCCAAGCTCCACCAAACTCTCCAACACTCGTTCCATGAAGTCGAAGACTAGCTCACCACCCAATGTCTTATTATCAACTACAATAAGACAAAAGTCATGCTCTTCGCCCAGCCTCAGAACCCACTCAAGAACCTCTGCCCCCAATTCCTCAATGCCAATCAGACCCCATTAGAACAAGTAAGTAGCTTTAAATACTTAGGGATCACTCTAGATCCCACCCTCAGCTTTAATTAACATATCCTACACCCAACAACAGCCCTTAGCTCCAGACTAGGGGTACTATACTGGTACAAACACTGCCTCACCCCTGAAGCATTACAACTTACCATAAACTCCTCGATCCTTTCCGTGCTAGACTACAGCATCCTAATCTACAGTGCCACTCCATCCACCACCCTAAGCAGACTCCAACTCTTTTTAAACAAAGCCTGCCTTCTCATCCTTGGATGTGATCATTTTACACACTCCTGCTCCCTTTACAGCAGCACAAACTGGCTAAACCTAGATAGCAGAATCAGGTACCACACCTGCCTTATGACCAAAAAGGTACTACTAGGCCTCACCCCACCTACCCTAAACCAAATCATCTGCCCAACTCCCCAGTCAAACAACCCATGACTCAAACAAGCAGCTGCTAAGGAATTTCCAGTGGCGGACTTCCCAATTCCAGTGAACCTTCACTTACAGGGCCCCCTCCTGGACTAACCCCCTCCCAAGTCATATACAAACGAATTAAGGCTTGGCCCTTATAAATCCAAGCTACGGAAATATCTTCATGCCTCTAGCCAATGTGACTGTCCTAACACCAGAATGACATATGCAGCTATCAAACTAACTATTATCAGACTCTCCATACCAAATTGTAACTATGAAATCATATGACCATCAGCCTCTACAGAACCTCTGTAACTATTATGGCTGTACTAAGAAACGAAACTTGATGTTATTCAACAACTGCACAACTATGTAACCTCACTGACTGTTATTTGTAATTGTACTGTAATCTGTATTCCAAGTTCTGTCCATGTATCCTTTTATGTATGATGTGGAACCTTTGTAAATGAGTCGCTGACTCAAAGGTCTTTCTGAATATTTCAATAAATAAATAAATAAATAAATAAATAAATAAAATAAAATTTAAATAACATATATATGGTTTGTCTCTTTAGGAAAGGAGGCACTTTCATGTTGTCTACTTTCATAAACAAAAGAAAAAAATTGCATTCTGCTCCTATTTATTAATAGACATAGCATAAAAAAAGTTTATGAGAGCTACTAAGCACCTTGTCATCTCAGCACTTTTGCACTTTATTCTGTAGTGTTTTGGGGTAGTGGTTTAGTTCATACAATTTCACCATAAACAGTTATCATATTCATAAAACACTATTAAGATAGAGGTCTAATAATTGCCCATAAGTGGCAGCTTTTAAATTTCACTGTACCTTGGGTTTATGTGATAACGGCGAAAGCCTAAAGGCGATCATCGTTATTGCAAAGTCAGAGTGCTGAAAATTTATTTCAGCACTCTGACACCCTGGCGCACAACAAAATGGCACCGGGGACTTTGTTTTTTAATGTACCCCCCACACACCCCTATTTAAAGATTCTCAACTCCAGGGGGGTGCATGTCGGGGGACATTAAAAAAAAGGTTCTGGCCGGGCACAACATAAATGCACCAGTGCCAGGACCCGAACACAGTACCCTGCCCACCAACACCGTCAACTCACCCACCATACTACTGGGTCAGCTCGGCAACCCACTGTGGCACCACCTCTCACATTCCTTCCCACCCCCCACTGTGCATGTTCGCTCCCCACTGCTCGCATATGTATGGCAACATCCTGTTGCTATATTCGCTGACCCCCCCATCTGGCCGCCCTACCCTACAGTATCCCTGCAGACATTCACCAGGAATTGGGTCATTGTTATTGTAGGTACCCCATCACCAGCACTAATATCTCATGCTACCCTGTACATTTAAGGGGCTCAGGACAAAAAAAAAACACGGTTCCTGTGGGAGCCCATCCCTTGAGAAAGCTCCAGGATGCAGGAATGAAAAGTGTTGTGGCTTTTTGAGCTTGTTGTAATGTATGCCTGAACAGGCTTGTAATGAGACCCTTCTTTGGCAGCTTTTGTAAGCACTTTGTAATGTACATATTTTGCACCTTAGTTTGTATGCAGTGTAGTGCTTTGAATAGAGGATTGCAGGTGCTGAAACTTTTTTCTGTTGTAGTCTTGATTCATCTGACTCTGAAACACAATGGGCTGGATCTTCAAAGTGTGGTACAGGGTTGCATCAAGCTCTGCACCACGACACTTCAGTTCTGGTGATGCGCCAAGCCCCTTCGCTGCAACTGCACTCAATTTTACAATCTTGGGCACAGCTGTGACAGTTTCCATGATTTACAGCAGCTTACACCAGATATCTGGCACAAGCTCCATAAAAGAGACCCAAGGCACCATGGTTGTGGATGTGGTCATGTGGCCCAGTAACTGCTGGAAATTCTTTGCTTGTAAGGTTACCCCAGTGGGAAGAATTTTGCAATGACAATTAAATTTGACACCCTTCCTTGCAGGAGGAAAGCTTTTCTCTTCAGGATGTTCAGTTTGGCACTTATGAAATCCAGTACTTAAACAAGTTCCATTTGGAACTTCTATGGGTTTATCAGGCACCCTAGACTTTCCAGGTGTTTGTCCCCTTCTGGATAGAGCACCTTGCCTCTTGTTCTGTTTTCCCTGAGATTAGCCAGTCATCTAGGCAGGGAAAACTACCACACATTGCCTCCTGGGGTGTGTTGCCACCAACGCTATGCACTTTATGCTGGTGCTGACATGAGGCAAAGGGAAAGGCTACAAAGTGGTACTGGCAGTTTTCTATCCTGAACCTTAGGTATTTTCTGTGGGTAGGTCTGACTGCAATATGAAAATAGGAGTCTTTCTGATCCAGTGACCTTCACCAGTCTCCTGCTTGCAAGGATGAAATCACCATACCCAGTTTAATCAACTTGAATCTTTCCTTTTTGATGTTTTTTTGGATATTTTATGTCTTAAATAGGTCACAATTCCTCATTTTTCTTGTAGGTGAGGAAGGAGGTCCAGTGTTGTTTGGCATTTTCATAGCCAACATCTCGGATGGCATTGAAAACAAGATTAGCCTCTGTGCAGATGACACAAAGATCGGGGAAGTGGTAGATGACACAGTAGGGTGGCAGGGGCTGCAGTATGATCTGCCTAAGCTTGAGGATTGGTCAGACACATGGCAGCTGTGGTTCAGTGTGAAGAAGTGCAAAATCATGCACTTGGGAGGAAAGAACCCAAGGAGGTATCATTTGGGAGGGGTACAGATAACCACTACATAGGAGGAGAACGATCTTGGTTGATACTAACAGGGCAAATGACCCACTCAGCAAAGTACAGGAAAGTAGCAGCTAAAGCCAATAAGATGCTGGAGTGTATTGCTAGAGGTATCACCTCCAGGAGAGAGGATGTGATCCTACCACTGAGAGGTCATTGGTGAGACCATATCTGGAGTACTGCATACAGTACTGGTGCCCATACTTGAAGAAGGATGTTAGGTTACTGGAGGGGATACAGTGCAGATCAACAAGGATAGTCCAGGGAATGGAAGACAAACACTACAAGGAAGGGGCTAAAGGAACTGAACATGTATTCCCTGGAAGAGAGGAGGGATATGGGGGGATATGATAGCGATCTTTAAATATATTAATGGTATAAACAACACTGCTACTGAGGGGATTTTTAAGTTAAAGGGAGGAAGGGCTATGAGGGGGCATGGACTAAGACTGGAGGGTGGAGGGTGGAAGATTCAGGAGAGAAATGATGGGGCACTTTGTCACAGAAATGGTGGTGTCCATGTGGAACACGTTGCCTGAAGAGGTGGTTTCCTGTAAGTCAGTGGGCAGTTTTAAGAGGGAATGAGCAAAGGACCCAAGGCAGCATGGGTTCACAGCAGGAAGGTCATGTCAGACGAATCTAATAGATTTCTTTGACTGGGTGACCAAAGTAGTAGACCAGGGAGGGGCTGTGGACATGGCCTACCTAGTCTTTAGCAAGGCATTTGACACAGTCCCACACAAAAGATTAATAGTCAAATTGACCAGCCTGGGAGTGGGGCCCAGGGTGGTAGCCTGTAAAACATTGGCTGGACAACAGGACACAGAAGGTAATTGTAAATGGAGTCCACTCTGAAGAAAGGGGTTACTAGTGGGTACCGCAGGGTTCAGTATTGGGTCCAGTCCTTTTAATGTCTTCATCAGTGACATTGCAGAGGGACTGGAAGGAAAAGTATGCCTTTTGCAGATGACACAAAGATCTGCAACAGGGTTGATACACAAGGAGGCGTGGAAAGGATGAAAAGGACTTGACAGGTTGGAGGAATGGTCAGAAGTATGGCAGCTAGGATTCAATGCAAAGAAGTGCAAAATAATGCACCTGGAAACAAGAACCCAGGGAAGAATACACAATGGGTGGGGAGGTAGTAACAACAACAAAAAGGAAAGGGACCTGGGTGTAATCATATCAGATGACCTTAAGGTTAGCAAGCAATGTGAGAAGGCAGTAGGGAGGGCTGGGGTATACTGGGATGTATAGGAGAGGCATCATCAGCAGAAAACAGGAAGTTGTTATCCTCTGTACAGACAGTTGGTGAGACCCCATCTGAGTACTGTGTCCAGTTCTGGAGACCCCATCTCCGCAAGGACATAGACAGGATAGAGGCAGTCCAGAGGAGGGCAACTAAAATGGTGCAGGGTCTGCAAGAGAAGCCGTATGGGAGAGACTAAAGGAGCTTAATATGTATACCCTTGAGGAAAGAAGGAGAGGGGGACATGATAGAAACTTTTAAGTACCTCAGTGGAATCAACAAAGTCCAAGAGGGTAGCATCTTCAGAAAAGAGACGTGCAAGAACAAGGGACACAGTTTAAAGATAGAAGGAGGGCAGTTCAGGGGCAATGAGAGGAAGTATTATTTCACAGAGAGGGTAGTAGATGCCTGGAACAGCCTTCCTGAGGAGGTTGTGAGGTCTAAAACTGTGGGAGAATTCAAGAATGCATGGGACAGACATAAGGCAATTCTTGTGGGGGGTAGGAAGAAATAGGCTGTTGGTTAACTAGGATCTGCGGCCTATCCTGTAGGTAGGGAAATGGGCAGACTAGATGGGCCTAGCGGTCCTTATCTGCCGTCAAAGTCTATGTTTCTATGCTTCTATGGAATGGGACAAAGTGAAGGGGAGGGTCACTGATGTGCAGGGAGGGGGGAAGGGCAACTGCAATGTAACTGGATGGCTAGCTGCACACTTGAGCAGACTTGACAGACCATGTGGCCTATATCTGTTGGCAGTTTCATATGTTCGTATGTATCTTGAGAATGGCCCCTGCCACACCGTGAGGCAGGGAACTTTCCCACTGCCTTTGCCTGCAGTAGTTTGTTTACTTCCAGTTTCAGCAGAATTCTTCCTGTAGGTGAATAGGCTGGAAAGTGTCTGGGTTTCTGCAGTTTCATAAACCTCTTGAACTGCAGGGACAATCCTTGGCCCACCACCTCCAGGATCCACTTATCTATGGTAATGTTTCCCATTCCTAGAAGTAGTGGACCAGCCTTAGCCCACTGGCCATGGCTGGGTGACTTGAGCAGAATTGTCAGGAATTTTATTTTGGCTATGGCTTGGGGGATGGTGCTGAAACAGCACACCTGAAGATCCTACTGCATCTGCCTCTGCCTCAGTAGTAACCTCTTTGGGGTTGGTACTCATAGGCAGTGTAGGAAATGGAACAGTAACCCTGGCCTCTGCTCCTCTACCATAATGCCTATTGGAAGTGGAGGCCTTTTCTTTATCAATGTTGTCGTAAGTGGTCTTATATTTGTCCACTTTTTTTTATAAAATAGGCTAAAAAAATCCAGAATGCTGACTGGATAAAATCTAGTTTTAGTCGTGTTCTTATCAGCATGTATTGTGTCAACTGGGACTAACTTCTTCTGCCTGACCACATAACAAGAAGAAATCACTGAGATGTGCCAACTGAAACAGAATCACACAGTGGCACAGCTCACGGTGCAGTTCTTGGAAAAGGCCACCTAGCACCACCAGCCATCACAAACAACCCTGTCCTGTACTTGTTGCCCTTCACCCTCCCCTCCAGCTCTGTTAGTTCCCAAACACAGTCAAAGTCACACATTTATCTAAAAAAGTCTAACCTCTACTCATCTTGCTTCACTAAACAGCTGTTCACAATCTTTCAGGTGCCCACGATCCACTGATCATCCTCGCGTGCTGAGCCGCTCCTCTACAACTGATGAGACCCAGTCCTTTTCCTCTTCTGCACCATATGTTTTAGATGTTTTTTTTATTTTTCAACAGCACCACTTTCTGTTTATATGGCCAGTACCCACAACTGCGACTGGAAAAGTGCAATCAAGAAAACACTAAATATGGCGACTGGCGAGGGACACGCTCGGTCCCACTCATCATGAGACTATCTCTGCAATTCTTTACATAATTAAAAAAACAGAAAGAAGCAACAATTGCATGCTTCCCTTAATGGGAAGTTGGGAGGGCTATTTACAAGAGTCGCAATCTCTGTGACAAAAAAAAGTAAATTAACTAAGGCAGCTGACTCACAGACAGCCTCACATTAAGTATGGCACCTGGCTCACAGACAGGCTTGGTCCCTGTAAACAGTGACAAGCACATGAAAATGAAAAAAAAATACAGTAAAATTAAAAACAGTCTATGCCTGTCAGGTGTTTGGGGGGGGGATTATGTTTCTTTAAGGTATAATCCCTCTACCTGCCAGCTAGACAGTGTCAAATACAAGACACAACAGTAATAGAAGAACTATTTTTTTCATGTCACCACTATTAAAAACACATTTTTCTGAAAAAAAAAAGTTCTTGTTTTTTCTATTGCTTACTTGGGGGCCCATTTTATAAGTGCAATAACACACTCCGAGGTGTGGTTTATCACCTGATAAGAGCATGCCCAGTGGCATAAGGCACTCGGAGCAAGCATCTCATGCCTCAGTACACCTCTAGGCATGCACTTATCAGGTGATAAACCACACCTCGTCATGTGTTATTGCTTGCTTATAGATGACTGTTTTGTTACCAACAAGTGAAGTTCCTTCAAAGTGGAAATCCATGGCCTTGGTCTCAGTCTCATGGGAAAGGATGGTTGACCAGGAGTACATTTTCTATGCCATTGTATGGGTTAAGACCCATGGAATAGAGTCACTGGTGTCTACAGCCATTTGAAACTGGTATTTAGTGGCATCAAGGGCCAACTTTGCTGTGGCAGCCAAGTCCTGTGCCACCTCACCTTCTCCTTTATCAGTTAGTACCAACGCTGTATTCCACAGTGCTTTCTGATACTGGACTGTATATGCCAAATAAGCTGCTGCCTAATGACCAGGGAAGTTGTATACCCTTTTTTAGCCATAGTATCTAGAGTTCTAGAGTTCTTTGGGATCTATGTGATAATGGCGAAAGCTTAAAGGCGATTGTGCACAGCAAAAGGGTGCTCGGGACTGCGTTTTTTAATGCTTCACCCCCCCACTAAAGGATTCTTAACTCCAGGGGGTGCATGTCAAGGGGGTGAAAACATTAAAAAAATTAAAGCTTCAGGCCAGGCGCAATAAAAATGCACCAGCGCCCCGACCTGAACCCCGTACCCTGCCGACCAGCGCCAGCAACCCTCCCTCCTCACCACAGGGACAGCTCAGCAACCACCACGCACAACCCTCACGCCCTCCTTTGCATGTCAGCTTCCACAAGTGCATATAGTGACAGGAAGCCGCTATATTCACCCTCCCCATATCCGGCTGCCCTATTCCCCATAGCCGTTCCTGCAATGCGCAGGGAAGGGGTCGCCTTATTGCAGGTGCCCTTTTCCCCAGTGCCTTTATCACATGCTACTGGCCTTTTCAGGGAGTTGTGCAGACAAAAGGACCTTAGCCCTCTCGCAAGCAGCTGCTTGGACCACAAATTTCATGATTAGGATGAGCGTACAGATATTCTGCCCCTTGTTGGTCCATCTGCTTCTTCTTTCCAGTCTTTTCATCTATGCCTGCAGCTAAGGCTTTTTGGAGTGATTTGTGTATGGGGACTAGCAGTCTTCTTGAAGGAGCTAACTGAATTATATCCGAAAATTCTACTTTTTCATCCTCCCTGTTTTCTGAGATGGAATGCTGAATGTGCTCACCATTTCTCTAATAAGAGGAGTATAAGGTATTATCCTGGTACCATGTGATATGAGTGACGATTTAATGGTGACCGACGTAACAGTGACTACATTACACCTGAAACAAAATTGGTGATCAGTACCACAGCAATCCATCAAAACAGCGATGGCAGTATATATACCAACAGGTGGACAATGTACACTTACTTTTAATGTGGGGAGCTATGCCCCCCATCCCCCTCTCCCTCTCACTCTCTCTATATTAAAAAATATATATATATATATATACATACAGACAATGGGGGACAAGTTAAACATGGGAGGGAGGCGACCCCATGGGGACACCACTATGCAGGGAGATGCCATGGCTGGGGGGAACTGAAAGACACACCAAAGAAAAAAATTGTAACAGCTATAACATATTAAAAAATATTAACCTACATGCAGTCCCAAACCCAGGTCCATAACTTCCAGACGTGGTGACCATATGGTGACCATATCCGCCACACCAGGTAGTCAGCTGGGCAGCAGCATGCTGAACTACTCCATTTACCCATGTAACTCTACACTCCCCAGTCATTTGCCCTTGCTGTTCTGTCCCTCCAAACTCGCTATTTATTCCCCTCACTATTCTTTCATGGCTGCTATTCCTTCCGGTATGCAAACTGAGTTGCTCAATTTGCATCGCTTAATTCGCATCACTCAATTTGCATCACTCAGTTTGCTTTGCCCATATTGCTGGATACCATTATTCTCAGTAGGCCTCAGAGATTAACCAAATTCTTGTTCAGATTTACCATCTGGTTCAATAGATTCACCTTCTACGTTTTCCTCTTCCTCCTCCTCCCCCTCCTAATCTGAACAAGAATTTGGTCAGACATGGATGCTGATAGTAGGTGGGAAATCATCAGGAGAGGGGTGCAGGATGCTACCAGCACCTGTGCAAGAGTAAGACGAAAATGCGGTAGGGCCCAAAAACCCTGCTGGTGGACCAGGGAGGTCCAGGAGGTGGTGCGGGGAAAGAAGGCAGCCTATAAGCAATTCAAGTGCTCAAGGAGTGAAAGGGATCAAGGGAGTATGAGCTGATGGCTAGAAGGGCCACTAGGGTGGTGAGGGCGGCTAAGGCAAGGAAGGAGCAGAACCTGGCCAGGGAAATTAGGAGAGGGAACAAGGGGTTCTTTAGATACATTGGGGAAAAACGAAGGATGAAGGGGCAGATTAGCAGGATTAAATCAGGGGAGAAATGGGCACAAGACCCGGGGGAGCAGGCTGAGGTACTAAATGAGTACTTCACCTCAGTTTTCACCAAGGAAAATGGGGGTGCTGCATCATTCATGGGAGGAGACAGAGATACTGAGGAGGGGGGACCCTTACCGATCGGTGGGTCTGGGGAAAGGAGGAGGCATCACTGGCAGGAGGGGGGAGGGCTAAGCAGGGAGAAGAGGTACCGGAAGTGGAAATCACAGCAGAGAGAGTGAGGGAAGCCCTCAGCCCCTTAAGATGGAGAAAGCACTGGGCTGGATAAATTACATCCCAGAGTGCTGACGGAACTTATGGATGTCCTGGCGAAACCCTGGCGGAGCTTTCACCATCTCTGAGGACAGAGGGTGCCCCAGGACTGGAAGGTATGCATATAGTGCCTATCCACAAGGGGGGATCAAGGGAGGTGGCAGAGAACTACAGGCCTGTCAGCCTGACATCGGTGGTGGGCAAGGTGATGGAGGGCATTGTCAAGGAGAGGCTGGGGGACCTGGAAAAGTCAGGGTGCCTGGACGATAGACAGCATGGATTCATCCCAAGGAAATCGTGTCAGACAAACCTTGTGGAGTTCTATAACTGGGTGATGAGTGCCTTGGACCTGGGTAGACCAGTGAACGTCCTCTTTCTAGACTTCAGCAAGGCATTTGACTCTGTTCTCACATGGGCCTGATGGATAAGCTGGGAGAAATGGGGGTGGGGAACCAGATGATCAGATGGATAGGCAATTGGGTCCAGGACCGGACCCAGAGGGTCATAGTTTGAGGGATAGTCTCATCCCCAAGGAGGGTCATTAGTGGGGTCCCACAGGGATCAGTCCTTGGGTCCCTCCTGTTCAATGCCTATGTCTCTGACATAAAGACAGGAATCAGGAGTGAGATGAGTCTCTTTGCAGATGACTCAAAACTAGGGGCGGTGGTGGATGGGGAGGAGGGGAGTGTGGCCCTTCAGGGGGACCTGGAGGCTCTGGAAAGATGGTCTAGAAAGTGGAAGCTGAGGTTCAATGCAGGGAAATGCAAGGTACTCCACCTGGGGGCCAGAAACCCAGGCCAAGTGAACACCCTGGGGAATGCTACAAGTCTCGATGGCTGAGAGGGACCTGGGGGTGGTGGTGGATATCAAGATGAACAACTTAGAGACTTGTAGGAGGGCAGCAGCCAAGGCCAACAGGATGCTGGGATGCATCGCTAGGGGGATCACCTCCAGAAGGAGGGAACTGATACTCCCTCTGTATAACTGCTTGGTGAGGCCACACCTTGAGTACTGCATGCAGTTTTGGAGGCCACACTTAAAGAGGGACATTAAACTCCTGGAGAGGGTCCAGAGGAGGGCAACCAAATGATTTGGGGCTTGGGGACAGGACCTATGAGGAGAGGCTCAAGAGCTAAATATGTACACATTGGAAGAGAGAAGGGACTGGGGACATGATAGAGGTCTCAGGTACATGAAGAGGGTAAATAGGGGAGTAACAGTCAGGGTGCTTGAAGGAAGGAGGAGGGCCACTAGAGGCATGGGTGGAGGCTGGAGGGGGAAATTCAGGGAGAAAGAAGGAAGTGCTACTCACTGAGAGGGTGTGGAGCCATGGAATGCACTGCCTAGGGGCTGGTGGAGGCAGAGAAGGTGGAGGGGTTCAAGAGGGGTGGACAGGTACAGGGAAGGGTTCTGGAAGCAAATCCAATGCAGCAAGAATATCCAGAACTAGGAAGGGAGAATCCAGAGAAGGCGAGGGGGGCAGCAAGGTCAGCACCCAGGGTGGGGGCTGACCGATCGAGCAGACTCGAAAGACCATTAGGCCTATTCTGCTGACATTTTAGTATGTTAGTATGTTAG
Source organism: Neoceratodus forsteri (assembly GCA_016271365.2). NCBI lineage: Eukaryota > Metazoa > Chordata > Ceratodontiformes > Ceratodontidae > Neoceratodus > Neoceratodus forsteri. Next base: position 268,445,650 of record JADMNL010000026.1, read on the forward strand.
TACAGTATGTTAGTACTCCTCCACATACTAGATATCCTCCTCCTCCTCCTCCACTGGCACATGGCCAAGAGCCTGAGTGTAGGTCTGTCAGTCATGCCAAACCCTGAAGACTTATGTAAAAAAATCTTACCAGTTCTCAGAAAAATAGCACAATACTTTGACATAACCTATATTGGTAAATGCAGTTCTGAGGGAAAAACATACCACTTTCCTGTTCCTTTTATCTGGAACCACATCAATTAAATTAAAAAAATAACCTAATATGGTGATAATTTCAAAGCCGTTTTACATTTTAATGATAGCCTGACTGAAAAATGGCTTAGTTCCCTTTTAGCGGGAACCCTGTTTAGCCAAGTGAAAAGACTGCTAAAAAAATTATAAAAAGTGGTTGTAATTATATATATTTTTTAATTCTATTAAATCTAGATGTGGTTCCTTCAGGCGGGAACTGCTGTATGCTGTGGACTTCTGCAGTTCCCAGGAACCAATCAGGAACCAGAGAACTGGAAATAGTACAAAATAAAAATAAACCCTAAAATAACACAGAGAATTTGATAAACTGATTAAATTAGCAAAGAAAAACCATCAAGACAAAGAAATAAAATGCTCTGAGGACCAGAATACCAGAGCTGTACTTTTGGGGTGACTGCTTTTGTCAGTGGAGAAACAAATCTGATGTTCCAAGTTACAGGGGGCATGACCGCACTGCAGAGTTTGAAGAGTTTGAACTTTATTCTAAGTTCCATAAGTAATATAAAGATCTATCTCCAGGGCATCAGACTCTGCTAGGAGAATGATGCTTGTTGTAAAACATCAGTAATGGATTCTTGGTGTTAGAACATCCAGGGAGATGACATTACCTCTGTATATGTCACTGGTAAGGTCTCACCTGGAGTAGTGTGCCCAGTTCTGGATTCCACACCTGAGAAAGGGTAGGAACAGACTAGAGTTAGTGCAGTGAAGGGTCACCAACATGATTCAGAACCAGCGGGGGAAATTCTGTGATGAGCAGCTGTGGGCCCTCAACAGGTAAAGGCTGAAGACCAGAAGAGAACAAGATATCATGATTGAGAACTAGAAGGTCCTAAAAGGAATAACAGAGTAACTGTGAGGACATAGTCAACAGAAAAAGGAGTAGTAACAAGAAGGCATGAATGAAACCTGGTAGGAGAAAAGTTCAGGAGGGATGTGAGAAAGTTTTACTTAACAGAGATGGTGGTTGAACAGTAACACACTATACTGGCAGAGGCGGAGGGGGTGGGGACTACAAATGGGTTCAAGCACAGCTGGGACAGAGTAAGAGGTCTGCTAATTCCAACAAGAGAAACAACGGAGACAAACAATTTAGGGTGAGGGGTGAGGGTAGAAACTCCAGCTGGACAGTAGTTTAAGTATTGAGGTAGGACTATGTATACAGGCTGACTGGATGGACTATTGGTGTTTGTCTGCTCGCGGTATATATGTTTCCATGTTTTCATCTAAGCAAAACGGTAGATACTTCAGACAAAACTGTGATGATGAGTGGGACACGGTGTAGTGCCATCAATGTCACAGATCCAATCAACTGCCTCAGAACAAGAAAGTGGTTAAATAATAGTTTATTATAGAAAACATTACTGTTAATATGATATAGAAAATGAATTATAGTATTAAGCCTGATATACACATATATTTAAAATACAGTGCTTTCTTGCTTTTTTTCAGCTCTAAAGACCTTCAACTTTGGCAGAAAAGAAGCCAATGCTAAACTGCTGGCTCTGGATATGTCTAATAACATCTATTTAAAGTGGCTGTTTCATGGAATTCCCTTGGTAACATTCACAACACATACCTATTTCGATACACGTCCAGTAAGTGTTGAAATCGATCGCATCTTTGGAGGCAAGGACTATGTCATTGTCATTTCACTAGGGGCTCACTTCACCCCTTTCCCTCTTCGACTTTTCATTCAAAGGTTGCTTACCATCAGATATTCACTTAAGAGTCTCCTAGCCAGAAATCCTGACACTGTCGTAATCCTAAAAACTGCCAATACTAGAGAGGTACACAGCAATATACTGGCTTTAAATGATTGGCTTGCTTATGATTTGAACAGGGCAGCCAGGATAGTGTTCCAAGGAATGAATGTGAGGCTTGTGGATGCCTGGGACTTCACCATCGCCTTTGACACATGGAATGTTCACCCTCCTCAACTGGTGATTAAGAATGAAGTAGACCTGTTTCTGTCTTATGTCTGCCCTGAACAAAGCAAATTTTAAGTTAAATCCTTAAAAATATTGCTGCCTCGCTACATTTAAATAATGAATTTTATTTAAGTACACTGTACATTATATAATCAGATGTCATGCACCATGATTTGCAAACTGTAGAAATCTAAAAATGTTATTCCAAATAGAAATTGTGAGAATGTCATGGTGATTCATTAATTAGGTAACCTTAGAATCATAAAACTATATGTTGGTATTTATTAGTGTTTTACTACATAAACAATTGTAATTGTTTTGTATGGAGAGAAAAAAAATTAAGTGAGAATCAAATTATGCATTTTAGCTTTGAATTTCAGAAGACCAGATACATTTGTATGGATTTAAAGAACATATAATACATTCCGATACATCTGCAAAACATGTCTTAAGAAGCAAGTTGATATCTGTGTGAGCCTTTTAAGCTCAGTTGGATTTTACTGTTGAACACATGGAGGATCTGAACTAGTGTGGGCTGTACTTTGTGCTTCGGGGGACTATGTAGCTGTCTGGTGGGTGAACAGTCAATCAGGTCCGTTTTTGTCTTTGGAGGCATGTCGCTTATCAAGTGGCACTTTTCAGCTTGGCACCCATGCTCATTTCCTGCTTCTTCAATCAGCTGTTATGCCAGTGAGCACGCCGGTGCCTGTGTGAGTCAGTCAGACTCAGCTGGATTTTATTGCTGAACCCATGGAGGATCTGGACCAGTGTGGGCTGTACTGTGTGCTTCCTGGGACTGTGTAGTTGTCTAGTGGGAGAACAGACAAATGGGTCTGGTCTTGTCTTTGGGGGTGTGTGTCATCGAGGCATAGGTCAGGAAGCAAAGACAAACCAGGAAAAGTAATACAATTTGCAAGAGGCATTTTATTAGTATTACTAACAATAGAATAAACAAAATAAAACTGTTCAGGATAGTACTTCACAATGGCAGTACAAACAAAAATAATTGTTCATCTGAGAGTCTATTTTCAGTTTAAATCTCAATCTCTCTTTCTCTCTAAACAAACATTGCTCTCTTTTTATAAGATGTCTTCACCTGACAATTAAATTCTGCATCCTGTTCTCACTATATCTAATGCTGTGCCCTCTATTTTCCTCACAGAGCTCACCCGCACCCCGAGCAGCGCCTCAGGACCTTAGCAGCATCATCAGACACCACCACTGAGCCCACAGACAAACTTCAGTCGCCCTCCTGGTCTTGATTCCCGGACCAGCCTCTCGGGTATTACCGCCAGAACTCCTGCAGTAGCACAGCTTTCAGCAGTTCCCTGATTGGTGCGTCTTCCAACTCAGTGGCTCCTGATTGGTCTGGCGGGTAGCCCTACGCTCCAGATTGGTGCGCCTTGTCAGATCGCGCTAGACAAGCTGTCTTACAGCTTTTGGAGCCCTATTGCAGGACTGTTTTATAGCGGTCCCATTTTGAACAAGAAATAAGAGTACCAGCCTGTTTTTGTCCCACCCCCACCACCTCCTCCTAGACCTCCTATTAAATACTCCACTTGCCCCACCTCCTAAACCTGCTCTAACACTACTGGTGCATGTAAAATATCTCCTGCCTGCCGTCTTCCTATAGTTGACTTCCTAGTGGTCTGCGTGGCTGCTCCTCTTCTATCCTACGAACCAATGGCACTTTTCATTTCATTGCCTGCTGTGAGCTTTCAGCTATGGCCCTAACAGCTTCGACCCTACTCCTAATCTCCTCCTTCATACTCTGCATATACCCCCTAACGTCTCCCACAAGTTGTTACCCCTCTCCACCCCCTCTTCGACTGAATTAAGTCATCCTACCCATGCCCCCCCAACTGCCACTTTATCTCTACCAGGCACTACCTGGTCTTTCTATCCTACGAGCCCCACACCCTCACTTTACTCCTATGCCCACCTTTGGTCATCCCTCCACCTAGTTACCTCCCATGCTTCCCAAGCTGTCTGCCCTAAAGCGTCTCTTAAGCGGCGCACTCCCACATTAAGGTGCTATTACATACTTCCTCACTATTTAACTCTGGCCTTACTACTCCTTGCAGCGGGGGACGTACACCGAAACCCCAGCCCATCACCAGCCCCTTCTCCTTCTAACTCAATGATCAACCCCCCTGCTAAACCCACCACTGCTGCTCAGGGTGGCTCCCTCCCCCGGGGCCTAAGTATACTCCACCTAAACATTCGAAAACCAGCCCCCAAGCTCGATCTGCTCTAGGTTCTGGCCACCCAACATGCCCCCGACATAATCATCATATCAGAGACCTTGCTAAACCTTAACATCAATGACCCAATCATCGCCATCCCAGGATTCAAGCTCAATTGGCAAGACCAACCCACCTGAGGCGGAGGAGTTGCTATCTACACCAACTCTGACTTACATTTTTCTGTCACACTCACTAAATCAGAACCCAAAGCCTTCGAACTGCTCATGCTCAAATTGTCCCCTCACTTCTCACTCCCTATCTATGTTGCTGGTATATACTGCTGCCCTGGCACCCCAACCCCAACAGTCACCGGCCTTCTAAACCACCTAGCATCCCTAGCCCCATCGAGCAAACTATATATTATGGGGGATTTTAATCACAACTGGCCATCTCCCTCTTTCAACAAAGCTAGTTCCAAGATAACAGCCCTCAATCTTACCCAGGTCATCTCGGAACCAACACGTTCAAACCCCAAGACTGGCAATCGCTCCCTACTTGACTGGTCTCTCTCCTCCCACACTCACCGGGTCATCAATTCTGGCCTACTTCCAGACTCCATAAGTGACCATCATATCACCTAGTTAGTCTGCAGAATCCATCGGATTAAATCCTCTCCCAAATTTCTACTGCAACAGTCGTACAAAAGACTAAACCTCACCCCCCTCCTGGAAGAACTAGCTCACTCAAACTGGGGCTTCTTCCTTAGAAATAATAACATAGATGATGTGCTTACTCATTTCCGAAACACCTTTTTCAGCATCTGGAATAATCATGCCCCCTTGGGCCATTAGGGTACGGGGGACATACCTTCCCTGAATTTCCCCCGAATTAATAGCATGCCAAAATGCCCAGGACAAGGTGTAGAGAACTTACAAAATGACGCTCCTCCCAGGTGACAACATCACCTACTGCATACTCCAAAACAAGTGCACCAAGGCCACCCCTCCAGCCAACGCCGAATATTTTAACACCACCCTTAACGCCAACCTTGGTAGGCCATCTAAATTTTGAAAAGTTATCAACTCCCTCTCCCCCCCATCAACAAATCCCTCCCCTCTTCTGTTCACAAATGGGGCTCTCCTCTCAGACTCTCTCTCGGTTGCCTCTGAATTCAACTCCTACTTCACCACATGTGCCACTACCCTCTTGCCTCCTTCCAGCTGTAACCCAGCCCACTCACCATGCTGAAACTCCTATACCTCCGGCCCGAACACCTTCTCCTTCAGAAACATCTCCCTTGAAGCCCTAGATGTCCCACTCACTCTGAACCCCTCCTAGGGTAAGTCCCCCGATGGCTTGGACACCAGACTCCTCTACCTTTTAGCCACGGCCATCGCAGCTCCGTTCGCTGCACTTCTAAACCTTTTGTTCACTACTGAATCAATTTCTGTGGAGTGGAAGTATGCCACAGACCTACCACTACCAAAAGGAGGGGACCCCACCACCATGGCAAATTACCACCCCATCTTCCTCCTCCCTGCCCTCATGAAACTTCAGGAGCGCCTCGTGCTTTCGCAACTCTTCCACTACCTCACTGAATCCAACTTCTTCATGCCTTTCCCGTCTGGATTTAGAAAAAAACACTCTACTACCACCTCCCTACTAAGACTCATGGATTCCATCCTCTAAGGAATGGACAAAGGTCTAATTACATCAGCCATCTTCGTCTACTTAGCCAAAGCTTTTGATACTGTATCCCACCCTCTGTTGTTATCCTGCCTATCTGAAGCTGGTTTATCCGTGACTGCCACCAACTGGTTCAGAGCCTACCTGCAAGGCAGAACCCGGTCTGTAAAAATTGCTGATTCCACATCTCCTCCACTCCTGATTGTCACTGGTATTCCCCAGGGCTCAGTTCTTGGCCTAATTCTCTTTTCCATCCTACTAAATTACCTGACACAAACCTGCTCTTCTACCTCAATACATATGTATGCAGATGACACAGTCTTCTTCTCCTCCAGACGGACTCATGAGGAGGTTGCATCCAGCTTACAGGCTGATTTCAACAAGGTACAGCTCTGGTTTAACTCCCGCCAACTGTCCCTCAATGCCAAGAAGACAGTCTCCTTGACTTTCGGCACTAGGCAGAGACTATCCAGATTTACCTCACCCCTGATCTTCCACATCCTCGATGGGACAGTCCTCGAGGATGTGTCCTCCTTTAGGTACCTAGGGGTCTGGCTTGACCGACACCTATCCTTCTCCGTCCACGTGGACGCTATTCTGAAAAAACTGTGCTTTAAGCTTGGCGCTCTCTATAGAAATCACAGCAGTCTCCCACTACCCATGAGATGCGAAATTGTGCAGAAAATTATTCTACCTACCTTCGACTACTGCAATATAATCTACTGTTCTGCCCCCAAGTCCACCCTATCCAAACTGGACCCTCTCTTCAATGCTTTCTGCCATTTTGCCCTTGATGCACCCCCCCTGCACCCACCACTGTGAGCTTTTCCATTCACTGGCTGTCCCACCCCTTAGCAACTGGAGATTCCTTCACAGTGCTAAATTTGCTTCTAACTTCTGGCTCGGTTCCCTCCCACCTTACACCGCCTCCTCCCTATCTTCTCCTCCAATCCCCAATCATGCCATCAAGACTTCTGACTCCCGACTATTGATAATCCCTCACCGTCAGACCTCTGCAGGCCAATCAGCCTTCTTCCATCTCCCGAAGCTTTGGAATGGCCTGCTGGTCCAAATCCACCATTCCTCCTCTAGGCATTTTCTATCCTCTGCCCTCTTAAACTACTATGTGGTAAACTTCTCATGCTCCTGACCTCCTCTCCCCCAACCCTTTAGCCAACCCCCTCCCCCTCTTCCTACCACTACCCCCCCATCACTCCCCCAACATCCTGCTCGGCCTGACCAGCTGCTTTAGCTACCTGCTGTAAATGCTGACATATATTTCACCAACTGCACTTCTGCCCCCTACTGTCAAATGTTTCCCTTAGCCAGTGACTGTCAAACATTTCCCTTAGCCAGTGACTGTCAAACATGTTCCCTTAGCCAGTGACTGTCACCCATGTATAGTGTAACAATATCCAGGTTTAAACCTTACTCCATGTTCTCCCTTCACTTCTAAACCTTCCCTATACTGTTTTCCCTACTTCATGTAACCCCCTAAACACAAGTCAGTTCAAAGCCCTGTAAGCAATGTGTAACTCTAATTTGATTCAATGTAACTATGTAAGTAATGGATGTATGTAAGCAATGTATGTAATGTTACTCGCAATTCATGACTCCAATGTGTAACTCAGTGCTATGTATCATGTACTCACTGCTCTCCTCTGTATACACCCCCCCAACGCACCATGTGATGAGCATCTTGTTGGTCAGTGTGCCTTTCCTGGTGAAACATTTCAATAAATAAATAAATAAAATTAAGCCGTACCTCCTGTTTTCACACAATGTACCAAAACATTGTCAATTTCTTTCCTGTGACCTGTACATCCAGTCTTCTCAACAAGTGCAACAAATTAAAACATTCTGTCCCAGAGACGATTTCCTGATAACAATTGTGCAAATAAGCTCATGGAGGTTAGAATACATCTCAAGGTTAATTCCGTGTGTTCCAGATTGTAATAGCTCTAATATTTAAATAGCCTTCTTCAGTCATTTCAAACAGCATAACTATATACATTTGTAAACCAAGGGATCCCAGTTTCACATAAAAATTCACATTTTTTTATCACAGAAAACCAAGGGGAGAAAATAAAATAATAGAAACAGAAAGTAACAACAAATGAAGAAAGGGAGGTAGCAGGGTGGAAATTCTGGGACTATCGGAATAGCCAGTTCCTAGGTGCCACAAGAAAAGTGTATTGCACAATCAGACATGAAAGAGGCAGAAAAGTGACAGAGTTGGAGAGGAGAAAATAGATCATTGCTTATAACTCTCTTTGTATAACAAATGGGACAGGGTCGTACATAACCCTGTCACAGTGTGCTAACACATGTATATATTCTTGTTCTGCTAGTGGCCCTCCACTGCAGTCCCCACACCACAAGTAGGGGCCAAAGCTAAAGGGCATCATGGAGTCTGCTGGAGTCAGTCATGAGTCTGCCATCGGCAGTGCTGTCCCTGGGCTTCTATACTGACCCCATTTTGGACTCATGTCATTTTACTGCTGAGCTGTATGTTTAACTCCTCTGTTAGAGCACTTTTCATTCCTTTATAATTTGAAACCGAGGTTGTGTGAGCCTCCACACCTGTTAACTGATTTACTTAATTTGCTTTCATCCTGTAAATTCTCTAGCCTAGTCCTGGCATTGTTAATGTGCTCAAATTTCTGGATTTTCTAGAATATCCTATTTGGGTATTCAATAAAATATATTTTTTACAAATAAAAACTAAATAAAATAAAGGAACAATAGAAAGTTTCACAACATTCATTACAAAAGGAAACCACATTACAGCTGATTATGACAAAAAAGAACTAAAATGGACAGCAATCAGTTGCATTCTCGTTACATTAAAAGTGAATACTGGATAATCTAGTTTGTACATTGAGCTTCAAATCAAAGAAGCTAATAACAAGTTATGATAGTTGCCAGTGTGAGCATCACTAGTAAGTACCACCATTTTCCTGAACTAATATACATGACAATAAAGGGCTGTGCAATATACAATTAATTGGCACTCTCCCTTATTTTTGCAAAAATAAATTTACTGTATTTATCTGCTGGTATATGTGCTTCTCAGTTTGGTGTACCGGGGTTGTTTATTGTATGTTATAAAATGGTAAGAAAGAATCCTGGCTTCTGATTGGTCAGCTGGCCATCACAGCAGGGATGTTATCCTGCCATAACATCCCAGCTGATCATTTGCATTTGTTGTCCTCACATCTTCTCATTAGAAACAAAAATATTTTTACACACCAACAGAAACATGCTTTAAATTGTTTTTATTTTTTATTTTGTATGAAACAACAATCCATTATATAATAGGAATAATGCCCTCCAGGGTGGGTGTTATGCTGGGATAAAATTCTTTCTCGGGTGATGAATGCCCTCGGCCCCAACCACCCGAGGTGGGATGTTATCCCAGCATAACACCTACCCTGTTGGGTATTATTCTTTTAGTGTTATTCTTTTGGATTTGTAATCTGCCTGTTGTTTTGTTTTTGTTTTTTTAGGTATTTCCTGTAGGATTAATATGTTATACTGTTCATATTAACAACATAGTTTGGTTATATTGCTTATATTTATTAGAATTGTCCTGATTTCCTTACTTTTTCCAATTCACATTTTGTTTTAATTGTAGTGTATTCCATGCTCCCTTGATTTAGCTTAATTCTGGTCTCCCACATTTGATAGATAGCACTCACCTTACTCAACTTCTGCTCCTTGGAGTAAAATTGTCCCTTCATGCTACTTGTACACTGCAGAGTCTTTTCTTAATTTGTTCATTTCTACTATGCTGCTCATATCCCTATCCCTCTGTCTCTCTTCCCCTTCATATTTTTTCTCACCTCTCTCCACCTTCCATTATTCTTAACCTCCCCCTGCCCTTTACGCTCCCTTCCTCACCCTCTTCCACCCTCCCATTATCTTGCCTTCCTGCATTACCTCAGTCTCCCTGGCATCAAATCTCCTCTCATCATATTGGCTCTGTCTTAAAACCCTCAGGTCCCTCTTTCCCTCCTACCTTGCTAACTCTTACTCTTCTTACAGTCCCCTTCCTCCTCATCACAGCATTGTCTCACATGTTCTCTTAAGCTCCTTATTTCCTTACTGCTTTTAGTTGGAGGAGATATTGAGCTCAACCCTGGTCTTACCCTATCTTCTCCTCTCCTCATAGGTTTGAAAGTGCTCATGTCAACATCCATAGCCTTCATCAGATCAACCTGCTGCAGCCACTTATGGTTAACTTTAAACCTGATGAGTTGGCTGTTAGAATCCTGGCTCTCCTCCAAGATTCATGATTCCTCTACTGTCATCCCTGGTTTTACCATTATTCATCAGGATCAAGCAAAGAGGGATGGTGGCATAGCTATTTACCTCTTCTCAAACATTCAGTTTGAGCCTGTGCTCTCTATCTCTAGCACCTCTGCCTATGAGATGCTTCTTCTCCAACTCTCCCTCCACTTCTCTGCCCCTGTATTTATTGCCAGTGTCTACTACTTCCCTAGCATGTCTCCACCATCTGTAGCAAAGTTTCTCACCTCCATCTCTTCATGAGCCTCTTCTGGTGAGTTACTCATATTAGGTTGTTTCAGATTAAATTGGCTCCTCCTCACCCCTTTATAACTTTTGCCTTAATTTGAAGCCCCTCCTTTTAACTCAGCTGATTTCTGTCCCTACTCATTTTAATTTCAAATATCTAAGGCACTCCATCCTGGATTGGGTCCTCCCATCCCCACTGAACTGTGGATGCTAGCACCCTCCCTGATGCACTCAATGACCACCATATGGTCTGCTATGTGTGCAAGACTGATTGTCCTAAAGCTCCCCCTAAATTCATCCACATCCAGTCATTCCATTCGCTGGACATATCCTGCCTTCATGATGATCCGGTAGCCTCCAATTGGTCCCTTATTTCTACAGCTAGCAATGTGAAAAATGCATTCATATTCTTCACCTCTAAATTGATGTCTGTCTGGGATCATCATGCCTCCCCCCACCTTAGAATATTCAGGGTCCAAGGTACACATCTCCCATGAATCTTAGCTGAGTTGCTGGCTTGTCACCATGTGTGTTTCCTTGTTTGATTAACTAGAAATCCTCTGACTCAGCTTCTAACCTTATTAATTACTGACCCTTTGTACTGCATGGACTAAAGCTTACTAGGCTTGCAAAGCCTGAACATTATGCATCCATACTCCAGAACAACCTTAATCACCCCCCTGTATTCTGGAAAAGTTTTCATTCACTCCCCTCTGCCCCAATCCCCTCTTCCTGTTCTGAAGATGGGTGATACTCCTATCTCTGACCCCACTGCAGTTGCCTCATCTCTCAGTTCCTTTTTTACCTCCTGTGCTCATTCAATCCTCCCTTCCTCCTCCTTTCCCACTCTTTCTTCTTTTCTTCTCTCTCACTTTTCTCCTTCACCTGTCCTACTGCCTCCTTTCCTCTTTTTTTCTGTCTCACCCATTACCCCTGCTGATTCTCTTAAGGCCCTCTTGACTCTAAATCCTCTCAAAGGTGGGAGCCCTGATGGTCTTGACCCTAGACTCCTATTTCTCTTTTCTTCTGCCATTGCCCTCCCCATTACACACATCTTCAATCTTTCTTTCTCCTTATCCTGCATCCCTAACACATGGATGATGACTACTGTCATTCCCCTACCTACAGGGGGTGACCTCTTTTCCCCTAATAACTTCCAACCTATGTCTCTCCTTCCCATGCTGGCTAAACTCCAGGAACACCGTGTTCTCTCTCAACTTTCCCCATTTCTTGATGCAACCTCCTTTTAACTCCTTTCCAGTCTGTCTTTAGAAAGTCACACTCCACTTCCACATCTCTCCTTGGCTCACTGAGACTATCCTCTCTGGCATGGATAATGGACTTGTCACCTACATATTTTTGTTTCCTTAGCCAAGATTTTTGACACTGTAGCCCATCCCATTCTTTTGGACAAGCTTAAGGCTAATGGACTTTCAGTTTCTGTAGCTGAGTGATTCCATTCCTCCCTTGACAGCAGGTTGTAAGCTGTCCATATTGAAGACTCCCTTCCTCCCACTTCATATCAACTCAGGTGTTGGGTCTATACTTGGCCCAATTAAATTTTCCATTTTTCTAAATGACCTCCCCAATGCCTGCTCTTCTGTGTCCATTCATACGTGTGCAGATGATACGGTATTCTTTTCCTCTGACTCTTCTATCCCTGACCTCATGAGCCAGTTCCAGCTGGACTTTAACAGTATCCAGCTCTGGTTTCAAGAAAATCAGTTATCCATCAATGATAATAAAACTGTCTCCATGACTTTTGGTACCAGGCAGAGGCCTGCTACAATCTCCCCCTTCCCTCCTTTCATACCGTTGATGTTGCAGCTGTTGAAGATAGCTCCTCCTTCAAGTACCTCAGAAACTGGCTGGATCACCATCTTGATTTTTTTATTTATGTGGATGCTATCCACTAGGAACTCCACCCCAAGCTTGAGACATGATGCAGAAATACAAAAAGTATTCTGCTTTCTGCACACAGATAAATCCTCCCTAAGTTGATTCTCATCATTTTTGACTAAGGAACCTAGTTAATGGTGTTGCCCCAAAGTTCATTTTAGTTAGAGTGGACCGTCTCTTTCACTCTTTCTGTCACATTGTCCTTGATGTACCCCTGTATACACACCATTGCACTCTGTATGCCTCCTCTCCCTCCAATCTCTTGATGCTAGGTGCCTTGCCCACTGTGTTTCCTTTATCTCCAAACATTGATTTGGCTCTCTCCCCTCATATTTGCTTCTTTCCTCTCTTCCCCTTGTTTCTTTTACTCCTATCACAATTCTTGTTCTTGTTGTCTTGCTCTCCTGTAATGAAATATACTGCTGCTCAGGCTACTTTTTCTTTCTGATTATTTAAACAATGGGGTTCTTTTCCCACTTCCATTCACTCTGCTGCTTCCTTTTGTGCTCTGAAATCTCTCCTCTATGTGTTCTCTATTTACTCCAGCAGTTGTTTCTGATATTGGGGTGAACACCTGTTCACCTGCAACTCACCCAGTTCTGTCACTAGCACTGCCCCCACTCCTTTATAATCAGTTATTTCTCCCTATTTCTTATTTTAATGTGTTGCCTACTGTTTAATGTTCTCTTGCCTACTTCACAACTTACTGTATGGTCATTTACTATTTCATCATGTATTCTTTAGTTTTCTTGAATTCTATTTTCTATATAGCATACTTTGTAGCTATTCTCTTCCTCTCTTCCCTCTCCCCCAGGACGCATCTGGAAACAAGCTGATACCAGTTCAGTGTGACTTTCCTGGTAAAACATTTGAAATAAATTAATTAATTAATGTTATTTCCCCTTTTTGCATCAATGGTAGGCTGAGATATAAAGGTATTAGAATGTCGACAAATCCTTTTGAATTAGAATACAGAGTAAGTAATCAAAATCTTGTACAGACATTCAAGTCACAGGGGGAATTTCTGCACAAAAGTGCAGCTTTCATCACATTCAGAATGCTGGAGTTGCTGAGACAGCGTATCCTTGGTGACTTCAGTGCCTGGGTTTATGATGAATGATTGCAGTTTTCTTAAGATTTCCTCTACAGTGTGGACTCTCTGGGCCTTGTACAAGTTATTATTTCTGTAACCATAAGCATGGCCCTGACTTAGGCTTAGTACTGTCCATGGGGCTTGAGACTGATAACCTCAAGATTAATCCAGTCAGGTGGTTGGATCACTGCACTATCAGTTTCAATGTCGGAGCCCCCCCTTGTAGTCCATCCCCTTTAGAGGTGGTTCAATTTCACTCTTTAAGAGGGCTTCAGCCAGAAGGACTTTGGGTGGTTCTGGACATCTCAGTGTTGACAGCATGCCCTGGAGGTTGAGCGGTGGCTATGGTGGCCTACAATAAGTCCATTACAGAGGCCTTTAACCTTATAGTGCCAGTTTGTGTATGCCCACTAATGTAATGCCTTGACTCACCATGGTTTGATAGCAAGCTGAGGGTGCTGGAAGCTGGTGGGGGTGGAGGTTGGAGCATTGTTGGAGGAGGTCCAGGGCCCAGGCTGGCAAACTGGTTCTGATGTCTCACTATGATGAGTATCAGAAGGCAATCACATGTAAGAAAGTAAAATTTCTGTCTTCGGAAGATTGCTGCTGGGAAGATCTGATCAACTCAGTTCTCTTGGACTGTAAATAGACTTTTACATCCAGCATTTATGGAGTCTGTGAGGGCATTTGCAGTTGCAAAATGCAAGGAGTTTGTTCAGTTCTTCTCAGACAGGGTGTCCTCAGAGCTGGGATCACTCTAAGTGAGCCGTTACAGCCCAGCAGAGTCAAGCTTTTGAGTTGCGGATGCATTCGGTGGTTTGGGGACAGTTTCAACCAGTGTTAATGGAAGAGGTGTGTGGGTTGATCTCTGAGCTGTGGCCAACATTCTGTAATTTGGATCCATGCCCACATTGATTACTTGTGAGCTGTATAGGGCATCTGGGCCTAGGGTTCACTGAGATTATCCAGAGCTTCTTGTCAGAGGGGGTATGTCCAATGGCACTGAAAAGTGCATTGATGAAACCTCTTCTGAAGATGTCACCTATGGATCCAGACATCCTGACAAAATACAGACCCATCTGTAACCTCTTCTTTTGGGGAAAGATTTTTGAGAAGGTTGTTGCACTTCAGTTTGAGACACACCTCACTGCCTTTGACATCTGTGAACCTCTCCAGTCTGAGTTTACATCCAGGCATAGAGCAGAGACTGCACTAGCTGGGGTGCACAATAATTTGCTCAGGGTGAGACACTGAGGAGAATGGTCAATTCTCCTCATCCTTGATCTCTCATCAGGGTTTGACATCATGGACCACATGCCGCTTTCGCACTTGCTTCAGAAGTATGTAGGATTTGCCAGCAAAGTCATCTGCTGGTTTGAGTCCTATTTCAGGGACAGGACTTAGAGAGCTCTGTTAGGAAAGTTTTCCTTATGCCCAATGGCTCTCTCCTGTGGTAAACCTCAGGGTTCAGTTCTGTCACTCATGGTGTTCACAGTGTACATGCTGCCCCTGGGTAAGATCATAAGGTAGTGTGGGCTTGAGTTTCATTGCTATGCAGATGATACCTGTCTCTGCATGTTATTTGCTCCTGGGAAACCAGGTGTTATTGTTGTGTCTAAATGGGTGCCTGGCCAAGATGTAAAACTGGATGTCATCAAGCTGGCTGAGACTGAACCCAGAGAAAACTGAAGTTCTAGTGATCGAGACAGTTCTTGGGGAAGAGTGTCAGCTACCTAGAGGGCGACCAGGCTTTGACTCTGCACCTCTAGGCTCTTGGTTGCCCCAAAGTTGAAAGATTTAGAACTCATTCTGGAGGAGGGGCTGACATTTGAGTCTCAGGTGTTGGCAGCAGTCCAGAATGGCTTTTACCATCTAGAGAACATTAACCAGATTAACTCCCTTATCCCACCAGGATTAGCAGTGTCAGTGGCTCAGTAGGCAGCACACTCACCTCTGAGGCCGGGAGATCAGAGGGCTGTGGGTTCAGTTCCCACATCTGGCACTTGGGTTAATATCCCAGTACTGACACTGTAATGCAGCATGAGAGGGGTGCTGCACTTCTAAGGTGCCATCTTTCAGATGAGATGTTAAACTGAGGTCCCATCTGCCTGGATTGGTGGTAGTTCAGGTGGATGTTAAAGATCCTATGGCACTTATCAAAAAGAGTAGGGGAATTTTGTTTTTATTAAATATTGTAAATCTTCACAACATAAAGTCACAAACAAAAACAAAGTGAAACGAAAGTCACATCTTCAAGTAATAGGAGCATCAGAATCAGTAATCCATGGAAGATTTTGCCATACAGTTTGAATATACATAGCAGTCTGATAAGCTCTTTCTTTATGATACAGACAGCTCATTTCTTTACAAGCACTCCCAACAATATTGTCATATGTCAGTAATTTTTGTTATAAGGTGAATAAACAATGGGTGTTCCAAATATACCATTTAATGATAGAGAATAACACGGATAAGGTACCGGAGTCCCAAAGAGACCATTCTCTGTCATAGGTACCATAAATCAATGTCTCATAAGAGACCATATGAAAAGGTAACATATTCCAATAACCAGCCACATAAGACCTAAAGGAGTGAATAAAAGAACATGTAAAAAACAAATGATACATAGTCTCAGATTGTGCCAAACACTGAGGCCTGCTACAAAATCTTTCGTCTAAGGCTTTATGTTTTTGATTAGCTTTAATATTTAACTTTTCATGGCAACAAAGCCACAGGACATCCCAGAATTTACAAGGCACTCGTTTGTTCCGAAACAATCACATAAGATCAGGTGTCGAAGAAGGGGGCATAAAGGCAAGGTAATGGATTCTTAAAAATGCTTGCCCTGCACCACAGAGTATAGCAATTTCTTTGAATAATGCAATATAAATTGAGATGTGATACCCCAGCTTTTGAGTCGAACAAAAATAAGTCTATAGTAAGCAGGAGAAAAGGGAACTGATTTAAAAACTTCCAAGGTATTTGAAACCCAACCACCATACCAGGCCTGAATTTTACTTTTAAACAAAGGTGACCAACCAGTGGACTGCTCACCACAAATAGGATGAAGATTAGTAAACAGAAATTGAATAAACAGAAATAAGGTCGGATTAATCCTATTCAAACCGCCATCTGATACCTTTAAGTACAATACATTTTGTTTAATAGGATTCAATCTACTACGCCAAATTGCTTGGAAAAATAAACCAGAAAGAGTAGCATCCTGCTCCTTAGGAGGAGGAAAAATCATGCTCACATATAAAAACAAAGGCAACAAATAAGTTCTGATCAAGTGTACCCGTTTAAGTTTCCCCATATTGCACTTATTCCAACCTTCAGCCAAAGACTTCCCCCGTGCAATCTTCAAACCCCAATTAAAGAGATCCTGTCTACCAGTATCGAAGGCAATCCCTAAAATAGAGATAGGACCCTTCATCACTGGTATACCAGCCAAATGGGTGGCAGAAAGAGCCAACCCTAAACATTTGAGTACGCATTTGATTTTATTTAGAAGTATACCAGAAGCAGTACCATAAAGAGGTCAAAACTTGAGCGCTCTGTCCAAATCAACTGCTGATTTTAAAAGAAAACAAATATCATCCGCATAAGTGGCTGCGGTCCATGGGGCATGATGGCCAGAAATCAGAACCGGAGTAAAAAAAACGAATGTCATTTAATAACCAAAGTAGAGGGTCGATACAAAAAACAAATAACAAAGGACTTAAGGGACACCTCTGATGGACACCCCTTTTTACCAGAACCAAAGGCCCCAAAAACCCGTTCACCAGTGGCTTAATAAAAATAAAATGATAAATAGCCTGCAACCAAACAATAAAGGAATCAGGAATACCATAACAGCGTAGTGTTACCCATAAAAACCCATAATCCACAGAATCAAAAGCCTTCTTCTGATCCAAAGAAACAACCAAGCCAGTGGTAGAAGCCAATGAGCTTGATTCAAAAACTTCTCTCAGTACTATAAGTTGGTCCGTTATCACCTTGCCCGGGATAGCACAGGATTGGGTACAGGAGATAACACAAGATGCAGCCACAGATAAGCGATGGGCCAATATTTTCATAAGAATTTTAAAATCAACATTTAACAAGCGGATTGGCCTCCCATTATCTAAATTTTCCTGAGCTCCTTTCTTATATAATAAGGTTACCACTCCCATAGTTGTGTGAATGGGAAAATATTCCTCATGTAACATAAAATTATAAACCTGAGCCAATTCTTGAGAAATATAAGGAACAATCAACTCATATACTTCCGATGGAAGGTCATCCAGGCCAGGTACCTTCCATTTGGGTAATGCAGCAACTGCCTCTAAGATCTCTGCTGGAGAGATAGCTGAGGTCAGGGCAGTGACTGTAGACCCAGAGAGAGCAGGAATATCTAAGAAAGGAAACCAGTGGGAGAAGGTAGCAGCATCAGTAAGCTGTTGATCAAACTACTGCCCCAAATATTTAGACACCACTGACATAATATTCGATTGTTTGGTAACAGTTGACATATCAGAATCCCATACAGCTGACATTGTTTTATGCTTAATTCGTGAGGAGCAACTAAGAAAAGGGCAAACCTCAGCCAAAGACCCCTGTGTACCAAAATGCTGTTGCATAGTTAAAGATGCCATTTGCTTCTCATGAAATTCCTGCATTTGCTGCTTAATAATCTGAATCTGACCACCATAATTATGTTTGGTTGTATGTGTTAAACGCATCAATTGCTGGTGCTGTTGCCTGAGCTTCTGGTATCTCAACTTCTCTGAATCCAAGACATGTTTGCTCTCACACAATAAAAAGGTCCTTAAATCAGATTTAAGACTATCCCACCATAGAAAAGGATTATCAAACAACTGAAATAATGTTTTCTTCCCACATATCAAGTATAATAGTTGCTGACGTATCGATCCCTTGGAGAGCAGTAATGTATTAAATTTCCAATGGCCCGGGCCATGAGGGGGGTCCCATGCACTGACTACCATGGAAAGAGTCTTGTGATCAGAATAAGTCACAGAGTCTACCTGGGCCACTAGCACAGGGATCCTTTTACTGAGAAAAAAAAGTCTATACGGGTAGCATGCGTACCCCTCTGGAATGTAGGAATCCCCCTAGAATGAAGTGATTTGTACACATCCTTTAATTGAGCCAAATGTACTGTAGAGAATAAAGCCGACATGTCACAAAAAATCTTTTTGGTAGAGGTGCCACTGCCACGATCTTGAAGCTTGAGACCACAATTAAAGTCGCCACCCCAAGGCACAGCCTGTGCAGAAAAAAGAAAAGGCCGAAGCTGAAGAAAAATGTCCACTCTGTCAGCTTTTAGTTGTGGTGCGTAAATATTAATGAAATGAAAATAAGTGTTACACACCTTAACATCCAAGAGAAGAACCCTCCCCAGAACTAAATCTACTAATTTTAAGAGCTGAAAATGTAAACTAAATAGAATCCCCACCCCAGTGCATGCACCAAAACCAATAGACCAGTAAGATGGACCCCTGTACCAGTCATGTTTAGCATGGCTAACCTCAAGGGCCATGTGCACTCTAGTGTCCTGCAGAAAAATAACATTAGCATTAGTGGACATCAAATGGGAAAAGACTCGACCACATTTCTTTGGGTTTTTAATACTATTGACATTAATAGTCAAAAATGTGAGCTGGTCAGAAAGGCTCATTAAAGGATTCAAGGGGGTTTAAAAGACTTAGTTTTGCCAGCACCAGAGGCCCATTTCTTCCTCCCTTTAGGACTAGGCTTTCCTTTCAGGGGACCCGCAACCTTCTCATGTACATCACCCAATTCACCGGATTCTGAATCAGGGCACAGGTCAGCACAGTGGGAACCCTCCAAAGAGACTTCAGAGCTTTTTTCCATGAAATCAGAATCCAAAAGTAGTGGTTGACAGTAGTTGGAAGTTTGAGTTTCTGATATTTTATGAACCTTGGGGGCTGGCTGCCTCCAGCTCCGGCAGCGGGTTACCCGTTGTTCAGGGTCAATGACCGGGTCTTTGGAAGGGGGTGATGGCAGCATGTCAGGAGAAGAAGGGACAAGCAAAGTCCTCGATCCCTGCGAAGGAAGGGCCATAGCAATAGGAGAGGACACAGCTGTCTTCACTGATACAGTGGCCACCCGAGTCTTCTGAACTACAGTTGAGGGAGTCAGAATGAAATTCGCGGGGGCAACATGGAGAGATCAGAAGAAGGTCGAGGGTCTGATGGCAGGGGGGTGTCCCCAGACCATACATGTGCTCTCTGAGTGAGTGCTACCATCAATCTCTGTTCCTCCAAATCTCCAGAACCAGATTTGGAAGAAGCAGCTTGTTCACATTCCCCATAAGAATGGCCAGAAAGGCCACACAAATTACAACAGACAGTCTCTGAACAATGCATGGACATATGACCCAGTTTACCACACAGGGAGCAATGTATTTTATCGCAGACACTACTAAAGTGTCCCGGAGCACCACATTTATAAAAAGATTTGGGCTGACCCGGATAAAACAAAATGCCACGGTCACCTCCCAAAAAAAAAAAAAGAATTTGGTAAATGTTGTAATGAACCATTCAATTCTTGTAGAATAGCCTGAATCCTCCAACCCCCCATCCAAATATTTTCACTATCAAAAATGGCATCAGGAGTCCCTAAAACAGTACACCATTGTTTTAGCCAAAAAAGTAAGTCAGTCACACTCTCACCCTCATTGCGAAACAGAACTGTGACAGACTTCTGAGCAGGTCTGATAAGAGGGATGACCTCAAATGGGGCCCATAAGGGAATATTCTTCACCGTCCCATACCTGCTCCAAAAGGCCTCTAAACCAGCCTGTAATTTATAGCTGACGTCAAAGGAACGCTCTCCAGAGACATGTATTAGAGCATATAATTCAGTAGCCAAAATTTGTAAACTTTGTTTAAGTAGCGTTTTCCCCACATATTCCCTATCGGGAAAAACATCAAGGCCACCCTTATACACAAGACGAACAGCATTATGACGTTTTGCTGGAAGCACCTTTTTCTTAAAAAAGGACGCATAAGTTTTAGAAGAGCTAGCGTTATCACCCTCAGCAGAAGTAGCGTTATCACCCCCCGAAGAACGAGAGGAGGAGGTAGCAGGAGGTAAAGGGGGTGGACCATGGAGGGCAACCAACAGAGATATTAGTGGACAGAGAAGCACCACACTTAGAATCCTGAGGATGTAATGCAGCCATCAATGGAAAATGAAGTTTAGGATCAGGAGTTAATTCTAAGTCAGTGTCTAAATGAAAGTCCGATACATCACCCGAGGATCCCTGTACAGTCTGAGGGGTCACAGTAGCAGGCATCGAGCATTTCGTGGTGATATGCACACCTGGGATATGTATCGGGGCAAATCCCAAAGTCCACTGCTGGGAGACAGGTGAACGCACCCATCCCGCCACCCTGAGGGAATGATCCACCGACCACTGCTCCATTTCGTCCGGAACCGAGTCCGCCCATCCCTTCTGCAGGACTGCTGGCTTGAAAGTATGTTGTGGAGCAGCAAAAGAGAACGTTGAAACACTGTCTTGTTTGAGGTGTTCGGTTTGGAATATTACTGGTTTTTGCGAGAATCCAGCACCTGGGTGCTCCTCTGACACACCCGGTGAGTGAGTATTCTGGGCTGTCATCGTAACCTGACAACTCCTACCAGACTCTGAAAGACCACCCGGTGCACTCGGGAGTGCTGTAGAATTAATATCCACTGCTAAGGGCTTCACTGGAGAGCTAGGAGCAGGGATAGGGGTAGAAGATAAAGTAGTACTTGCAGTGTCCAGCACAGGAAAGAAAGGAGGTCCCGAGTTCAACTCCTTCAGTGCCATAACGGCAACCTGATCTGGAACAGTCTCAGAAATCACAACGTCAACCTTCAAGATAGTAGCAGTTACAGGAATAGTCTCCATTGTAGCAACTTCAGGCACAACCGGTGCAGCAAGCACACCACACTCCTCCACGTCCTTCTCCATGACAGACTGAGCAGAGACTGAACCCTGCAGCAGGCAGCAAAGCCCCCTACCAACAGAGTAGGGGAATTTCCCTGGTGTCCTGGCCAAATTTCCCTCATTCACTGAAAAAAAAAATACCACCAACAGCTTAATCTGGTTCAAAGTCATTTGGCATTCATCGGTATCCCTCTCACCCGGGTCATGCCTGAAAATAGGCAGGATTTGTCCAGTGCGCTTACCCGGTCAACAAAAAATAAAATTAAAATAATTTGGCCATACTTGCACATGTATTTGTGACTTTAAGGCTGGACTACTTCAATGTTCTTTACCTTGGGGTCAATGAAGGTACTATATGCTATGACACATGCAGCTTTTGCAAAATGCAGCTGCTTGGCTGCTGACTGGCCTTTCAACATCATATCATGTCTCTCCAGCACTGTGTGATCTGCACTGGCTGCTGATCAAGTGGCATATCTCCTTCAAGGTTGGAGTTTTAATGTATAAGGCCTTACATATATGACTTTAAGGCCCTACATGGTCTGGGTCCCAGTTACCTGAGTGAACTTCTGCATCCCTACACCCCAGGACATTCTCTCTCTGATGCACGGCAGGATCTCCTAGAGGTGACCAGAGCAAAATTTAGATATTCTAGGGATCATACATTTGAAGAGACTGCCCTGATCCTTTGGAATTCACTGCCAAGATACCTCCAGGAGGCTCCCTCATTGCTAGTTGTTAAAAAACATCTGAAAACATTTCCATTTATTCAGGCATTTGGGGTCTAACTGGTTAAATACAAATGAATATTGTCATTTTTAACTGCTGATTTTAATGTAATTGTCTATGTATATGTTATATTTATTTGGTTGTTTATTTCAGGGGTTCTCAAATGGTGAGGCCAGCCTTCCTGTGGAGGCCTCAACCTGTTCCAGGGGAGGCTCAAGCAAGTCTGAAAAAGTACTGTATTTAAATTGTGAGTTTTATATATTTTGTGTG
The DNA here is from genome assembly GCA_016271365.2 of Neoceratodus forsteri. Classification (NCBI taxonomy): domain Eukaryota; kingdom Metazoa; phylum Chordata; order Ceratodontiformes; family Ceratodontidae; genus Neoceratodus; species Neoceratodus forsteri. The sequence continues at coordinate 268,468,195 of JADMNL010000026.1, forward strand.
AAGAGATGAAACAAACTGAAAGAGGATAATAGTAGGTGAATTTTATGTATTTATTTACTAATAGGTGACAAGGGAAAGTGAATGAGCCAAGGCTCATTTCAGGTGTAGCCGGAGAAGGGTAGGGAGAGGATACATTTCAAAAGGTAACTACAAAACAATCAAGAAATACACAGTGAACAATAATGCAAACAAATATAAACAATAAACTAATAATGAGTGGTGGTAACTGATCAATTTGTAGACTGATGTCAGAACAGCCCAAATATAAGGGCTGAGCATAGAAGTGCTAAGAGCAATAGCAGGAAGGAGCAAAGTAATCCCAGAGCGGTTGCTTAGAAGCAGGGAAGGAGGGAGAGAGGCAAAGTATGTAGGAATGTTATTTCATATAGAGAGGAAACAGAAAAAGTAGTCTGACCCATGAAGGTACTGCAACAAGGAGTAACAGTGGTTCAAGAATGAAAAAAGCGGAGCAAGTAGGCTGGCCTGTGGGAGGAGGGGGGTTTCAATAAGCTGAATAATAATATTTGTTAATTATATTGATTTGTTATTCACATAACACCTTTGAGCACATGAGCTCTTTTTCAAAGGTTCCACGTCAGTGTAAGACAAATAACTGAATGTGAGCCAAGAACTCAAAGGGGTTTCAATTTATTCATGGTATACTGCAAAAGTACAGTAAGGTATTTTTCTTTGGGGAGGCCCAAGATTATTTCAGTTTTTGGGGGAGGCTCAAAATCTTTTCCATGGATTTGGGGAGGCTCACTGTGACAAAGTCTAAGAACTATTGGTTTATTTAAATGAGGTGAGGTTGTACTGCTTTTATGTACTGTAATACTCTGTAAGGGTGCCCTGAGCCTTCGGGGAAGAGTGCCCAAAACAAATAAAATCTACTATTACATGAGCTTAGACTTAGCTACCTGGTGGAGCTCCTGCATCCTCACATATCTGTGAGTCCTCTACTCTCCACTGAGGAGGGCCTCTTTGTGGTTTCTATGGCAAGGTTGAAGTCCTTCATGGACTAGGTTTTTGAACTGGCAGGTCTGGTCCTCTGGAAGTCCTTGCCCAAAACCTTGAGTCAGGCTCCCTTTATGGAGGCCTTCAAGTGGGGCCTGAAAATCTTTTTATTTGTGCAGGTGTTTGGAGTTTAATATCCCTTAATATTATCATCCTTTATAATACAGTATTTTGTTATCATTTTATTTATTTATTGGACTTTTTAGTTGCTTTAAATAATTTTTGATGGGTTGTTTATTATTGCAATGGCACCCTGAACCTTCCAGGAAGGGTGTCACATATAAATAAAGACTACTACTACTAATATCAGATAATTTTGACAATTAAAGAAGCAATAAAATGATTTCATATAGATATTTATTTCTCATAAGCAATACCAAAAGAACTACCATGTTATCTCTGCTCAGAGTTTAGATATTGTTCCAACTGTGTAGATTTTGTAGGTTTTTCTGATAAAATTGTCCCTTTGCTTTTCAATACTCACATTGGGCTCTATGTACTATGCCAAAGTGCCATGTAAACTGGGTGTATTGGTATAACTATGTCAGAATGCCATGAAGTGGTTGGGGCAGTGCAGTGTGATCCTTATCCTTTATTGCAACACACCGTTAGGCCAGTGACTTTAATCCTGCAACAGGAGGGTCTTTCTTAAATCCTAGATGAATAATTGTTCCTTTGGGAAGAGTAACACTAACCAGTATGTGTAAAAGTCTATATTTCAGTAATACCTGAGAGAGTAAGAATGTAAACATAGTTTAGTTCAGTCTATTCTCTGTATTCCTGTTCTATAACAACCTTTTTATTTCGGTTGCCCTAATGTGTTCTGTATTTCATCATTTGTCATATGTTTGTCTTGAACATTCTATAAACACTAAATATATTCTGTTTAATGCCACTATGACTGTATTACTTTAAAAATGGTAAAGGTACTTTATTTCTATGAAAACTCTATGTTCCATCTCTGAGAGTAGGTACTAATGTTAAAATGAGTGCTTTTACTACATGAACATATTCAGAAGTACCTGAAGTGTCTAGGAAATCCAATGTCTAGAAGACTGGGTCTATGTGAGTAAGCAAATAAATGGGGTTGAGGGGAAGCTCAACACTATTTTGAAATAGGCAGCATTGGTGACGTTCATTAAACCAGTTGCTAGCTGGTAGTTTTACCATAGTTTCTAATGTGTTTGCCTTTAAGACCAGCACAAACATTACTGACATCTATTTTTTTATGGCTGCAGAGGGTGTAGCCCTGCAGACATTTTGTATTTAGAAAAGGGCAGATGTCATTTTTGCACCAAACAGCATGATAAGTGTTAAAAACAGAGTCCTCCACTAGGGATGCATTACTACTCTGCCTATGTGTGTGTGTGTATATAGGAGCTGGAGAGCATTATTTTTCCTCTGGCTTGAGGAGTTAATTGAACCCTCCATCAGCAGAGTCTAAGACATTCTACACTATAGTCGACAAATACAGAAAGAAAGCTCATTATCCTTTGGCACTCATTTTGTGTTAGGTTACCAATTGATAGTACAGACATCATACAAAGTTATTGGAAGTAAAATAGGTTAAACACATCCTGGAGCTTTCTGCATAACAAATAGGCACTGATGTGCCCTCAGCCCCTATGAACACCTCATTAAGCCATTTGAGACCTCCATCCTAACAGCAACCGTTCTGCTACTTTGTAAGACGTTCCATAGCAAAGAGTTCCAGCAATGCCTGTTCCAAAATAATAAGCACATTTAAAGTATTAAATGCTAACTTCATTTTCTCGGGCAGGAACTCTCTGGGGAGACACTAGTACCTGACATTTAGTGATTACTGTCTGTTATAGTACTAGAATTTCAACTCTGTCTGTTTCTCTGTGGAGAAAGTAGCAAGCAGCTATTGTTGTAAGCTATTATTTCTCTCACCTTGGATAGTGGGTGATACTTTAACATGTCAGACTGCCACGCACTTATTGGAAAAGCTGCTTGCATTACGATACTTACATGCCGACTAGTGCCCTTGTGCCAGATGGCAGCCACAAAGAACTACACCATTACAGGCCAAAATAAACAGTAACAAATAACTGCAAAATAAAACGAAAAAAGTAACAAATACCTGCAGGTACTTAATTTACCACTTTAACAGCTATTCTGTGTTGCATGCAGGTTGAACACCTTGGTTGAGCAATGGAGAGGCTTTTTTTCAGTAGCTGATGTGCCCCACACTCCCCACTGTATTTTCTGTGAATATGATTGCTGGTATTATTGGTCAGTTCTGCAGGCATGACTGTGCCATCCAGCGGAGTTCAATACATATTATTGCTTATATGGAGGGGTCTGCCCCCACACCCCCCACTGTAGTTTCTGCAAATATTCTGCAGATATTGTTGCTGAATATTATTGCCTGACTATATTTTCTTTAAATGCTATTACTATTATTATTATTATTAAATATTATTACAGAGGTCAGTAAATATTATTGCTTATTTGAGGGGCTTTGCCCCCACCCCTCCACAGTTTCTGTAAATATACTGTAAATATTGCTAGTTCTCTTGCTTTGTGCTTTAATTTTCAAACCCATCCATCGGACAACTGTATTTTGTGAAATGCATCACCAGACACCCCTCATTGTATACAGTAGCCTTAGCAGACTCAGTACTTCACTTGCAAAATCACACACACACACACACACACACACACACACACACACACACACACACACACTACCATAAATTATGTAGCAACTGCTACAATTCCAGCACAGTATAGTACTAATGGATAGTGCAGGCCACTTCTTTACCCACCTACTGTGCATTCACCTCCAATCCACAAGGACAATTTCCTAGGTGTGTAGTGTGCTGTACAAATGATATAAGATAGTGACAACTCAATGGTTTGCTCATGCTACACAGGGAGCAAAGCTACAACAAATGCAAAACATCCCAATGTTTATTTAGCCCCATAAACAGATGTTCACAGAATAGCTAGAACTGGTTGGCTTACTTTCGTCTTCTGCATCTAGCAAGCTAGACTTTGTTTCATAGGTGACCCCCACCCAAAAGAAAAAGAAATAAATCTTTTACTTTTTTGGAATTGCCTTTACAATTTAGTACATTTAAAATACTACACACCTCAGCTGGATAAAGAAAAATAAACATCAATACATACATTTTCAGAGACAGAAAATAAAATGCTGTAATGCAGTCCAACAATGCATTTTACATCACCACCACCAGCTATACCAGATAAACAGTCACGCAATGACTCACTAGCTGAGTAAAGGTGGATTTCTTGAAAATAGACTGCCAAAGAAATGATCATTCAATGTAACACAGTCTGCACTGAAAAATTTACTGTGGTAGCATCAGTGAGTGCCAGCTCCACTTGGGACCGCTGTACAATGCGTGATAACTCTGACTGCACACTATACTTTTGGTGAATTTTATTATTGTTGCTTAAAAAAACAAACAAACGCACAAGCCACATGATAATGACAACACTGTCAGTGCAACTCTGTAACTTTCTCTCTCCATCACCCGATCCCTCTGTCTGTCTGTCTCTCTACACCACTCACAGTAAACACCATGAATGTCAGGAGCTTAAAAAAATGGTAGATTTAATTTATGATTTCAACGTGACAGTATAGCTGTTTGTGAATTTCTACGTGGAAATCAATTGTAAAAATACATAAATTGATGACAGATATGTAACTGTACATTTCAATTTGATAATTAATGCATTTGGAGTAGGCACATTTCTGCACTATAAACACTATTTTCATTTCCACTCCTGACATTCTTGGTGAATATTGTGAGACATGTAGAGAGAGAGAGAGAGAGAGAGAGAGAGGGAGAGAGAGAGATGGGGTGATGGATAGAGAAATTTACACAGGTGTGCTGACACTGCTGTCAATATCATGTGGCTTGTTCTTTTTTAAAGGAACTATAATAAAGTTACCTAAAACTCAAGTGTGCAGACTGAGATGTCATACCTTGCACAGAGGTCCTGAGTGGAGCTGTGATTCCTTAAGTACAGATATGGAATGCTCATTATATTTCATACCCTTTATAGTACTCCACAGTCAAAATCATTAGGTATTCCCCATCCATCCTATAGGTTGATGCACGATCCAATCAAAATCAAGCTGGCTGAGGACAGCCCCCTTGTCCCATCTGAGAATCTCCAGTTTACTTCATGCATCAAGAGAGGTTGGTCTCAATCCAGACCTACTCCCAACTAACATTAATTCACAGAAGGTACAGAAAATGTTATTTATCATTGTGTAATCTGGAAGCCAATAGTCTTTGCATGCTAGAAAGGTGCATTAGATAGATAAATGCAGCTAGTTTTGCATCTACTGTATATGCATCACATGAAGATCAGAGTTGAAAGACAGCAGAGTCTGATTACATCTTTTATTCTGGGGCAGGATCCTCTCCAGTAGCGGGTTCTGACCCATACAGATGCCACTGCATATTTATTATGACACCCAGAAAAGGAGTTCATTACAAGGGACTGCACCCCCTGTAATCCCATGCCACAGCAAACCCCTGGATATGAGGTCCCTCCTGGAGCATCCTCTTATCAGATGGGCACACACATTCAAAGAATTATGCTGTGCAAAACAGATTAGGAGAGGTGCATCCTGGAGCACCCTCTCCAATGGCACACATGGCTCCTACTCTCCCTTAGTGGCTGTCCCACCCCCCCCAAAACTCAAGTGTGAACAGAGGACCTCAAGTAGCCTCCTCAGTGTCATGCAGCAAGCAGCCTGAAGCAAGAAATAAAAGTTTCAGTACCTGCCCAGGCTCTGTTATGCCCTCTACTCCCTCTGTGGCATGGGGACTCCAATTGTCATCCAATCATTCCAGGGAGCAATCCGTGGTCCATCCGCATGAGCCACTTCCCCCACCCAACTTTGAGATCCTTTGTCTCAGTGGGCAATAAAATAACATGCTGTCCACCTACTGAGGCTCTTTAGCAGCCATTCTGTCCCCTTCTTGTCAGAGCAGCCCCATGATGCTGTGTGAAACTCCTGCAAGACTGGGATATACCTACAGTGCATACAGCACTTGCAAATCTCATATGAGATCTTGCATGATCCCAGTGGCCATCTTGGCTAGTACCAAGCGATTTGAATAGAACAATCCCAAACCTCACTGGTTCCCATGAGATTTCATGGTGGCCATCTTGCCTGGGAAAACGGCATTTCTCTGGTGAGAGTCAAAGAAGTCTTAAAGGGGTAGCACATCATTTGAACTGTTTGGTTTGTTGGAACTCAAACAAAGGGGAAAATGAGATACTGGCTATCTTGGCAATCTGCTGTTAAGCTATGGGGAGTTTTAACACTCAGAACCCATATCTGATCCAGTTCTTTTTGTCACAATCCAGCAAATCAGAAGTTCAGACTGAAAACATGAGGAAATGTGAGAAATGTGGAATCCTCTTTTCCGAAGTCAATGAAAGGGACATGACCTGCACAGTGTGTATGTGCTAACACCCAATGGTGGCCCTGGAAAGATGGATAAAGGGAACTTAGATTCCAATACTTACCCTCCACCAACAGCTCCAATCGCGCTGGATGCAAGAAAAGCACAACTACTATTCCAGTTACTGGAGTCTTTGGAAATCTGCAATCCCATATTGGCACCCAACAAACTGAGTGGTCAAGTGGATGACACCACAACTAAACAACCCCGATTGGACATGGACAGTACAATGTCCAAAACCCAGGGCAACCCAGATGAGGGCACCATAGATAAATTGACCCATATGTTCCACGATGACAACATCGTTGAACTCATTAAAATGGTGAGGTCATCCCTCAAAACAATGGATCAAGCTGAGCAGCTGTCCTCTTCAGAGGATCAGCTGCTGTCGATGGAGGAACAGAAAGAGAAAAATCCACTTCCCGACTTGGAAGATCATCAAAACCATTCTCAAGAAAGAAAATGATGTGCCCAAATCCACTAGACTCCCAGAAAGGAGCATGGTAAACAACTGGTATCCATTATCATACACAAGAAGTGACCACTGGTCAAAAGGGCCAAAAGTGGACCATCTGGTTTCCAAACTATCTAAGCATACCACCATCCCCATAAAGAGTACAGTGGCACTTAAGGAGCTCATTGATAAGAAAATTGAAGAACATCTCAGGAAAATGCATGAGGGTTTGGGCATGTTATGAGCACCTAATACAGTGGTGTGGTTCATGAGCAGAGCCCTCCACAGGTGGGTTGACACCCTGACTGAGAACATGCCGGAGGACACTTCACAAGTGGATTTGGCAGAATGCACCATTCAGGCCATAAAGTATATAATGGATGCCTCCTCAGATATCCTGAAATTCGGATCCAGAATGACAGTTCTAGCAAATACGGCCAGAAGGGCATTGTGACTTAAACTGTGGCAAATGGACAATGAATCCAAGAGTGCCTTTATGAAGCTGCTCTTCAAAGAAGGAACCTTATTTGGGGAGGGCTTAACCTCATATCTCAAGAACATAGGAGGCAAACAAGCAGAGTTAGACAAAGATGTCTATCTATCATTGGACAGATCCTGTCATCCCAAAGGAAAACCATTTAAATCAAGGCCCCAAAACCACAACTCCCAGGGATCCAGATCGTGGAACCCAAGGCCCAAGTTTTAAAACAGATCATATGGCAACAAAACAAATGCCAACACCAGCAAGCAGTATGTCAACAGCGGATGCGAGTCAAACTTCAAAAATCAAAGTAAAAAGCAATGAAGACATTTGGGCCCAAGCAAACCCACAAATAGCAGGGAGATTGCAAATGTCTGCAAATAAAGGGCCCAGACAAAGTTAGACAAATGTGTGAGGGAGGTTGTGACAAAGAGACACGCAATAGAATTCAACAGCAAGCCTACCATGCACAGACCAATTGTTTCCCCAATGCCAACGTGCCCAGTGAAAGCACACACTATAAATCTAGCCATACTGGACCTAAAAGAAAATGGGGCTATTTCATCAGTCCCTACAGAGGGGAGAGACACCGGAGTTTACTCCTCATTCTTTGTAGTTCCAAAGAAGCCTGGGGGAATGCACCCAGTGCTGGACCTAAAATTTCAAAACAAATTTGTGGCAAACAAAAAATTAAAAATGGAGACACCGAGGTCAACATTACTGGCCATCCAGCTGGGGGATTATCTAATGTCAACAGATCTGAAAGATGCATACCTCCACATACTAATATGGAAATTGCATGACAAGTATCTGAGGTTCAATATACAGAGGGAACATTACCAGTATATCTGCCTCCCATTCAGACTAGCATCAGCTCTGAGAGTGTTCACAAAAATGCTGATCATACTTGCATCGCTACTGAGAAAGCAAGGGGTCCATGTTATACCCTACCTGGATCGTTGGTTATTATGAGCATTGACAGTGGAAAAAACTTGGTAGAACACCAACCTAGTGGTGCAATGCCTTCAGGATCATGGATGAGTAATCAACAAAACAAAAAGTCAGTTAGTGCCCTCCCAGACCCTGGTCCACATAGGAGCCATAATAAACACTCAGCTCAACACGGTAATACCAACAGAGAAAAAAAGTACACATCATCCGCACTCTGGTCAAAAGAATCATCCAAAGACTCAACAGGCTGGTGTGGGACTACCTACAGCTGCTGGGGATCATGGCTGCCTTGATAGACATGGTACCATGTGGCAGACTGCACATGACAGTACTACAGTGATACCTTATCGAGGCATGGAACCAGACTACTCAATACTTCAGGCTTCGGATATCACTACCTGCAGGAATACTCACCAGCCTGCCGTGGTGGACTATAAAATAGAACATAGTACGTGCCCATCCACTGAAGCAACCACCTAAAGTGGTCATCACCATGGATGTGAGCCTGACAGGTTGGGGAGCAACTTGCCTGAACCATGTCGCTCAGGGACTATGGTTGCAGAAAGAGTCAACACTTCCAATAAATGTCCTGGAAATGAAAGCAGTACATCTAGCCCTGGCATTCTTCAAACCCCTCATTGCGAACAAGTCAGTTCTAGTGACTTGTGACAACCAGGTGATGGTGGCCTACCTAAACAAGCAAGAAGGCACAAGAAGCAAGGCCATGATAGCAGAGTCCCTCAGACTGCTACACTGGGTGGAGTAGAAGGTGCTGTTGATCATGACAATCTACTTGGCAGGCTCATCCAACACAGAGGCAGATTGACTGAGAAGAGTAACCATAAACCAGGCAGAATGGAAACTCAACAGCAAAGTTTTCCAAAGAATTCAGAAAAATGGGGACCACTACAGATAGACCTCATTGTGAGCAGCCGAATAGCCTCTGGATAAATAGTCCCGGTCACATTGTCGTGGGCAATTAGGTGCATGGACCTCCGGAAACTGATGTTTTAGTCAATGCGATAACTAGTCGACAATATCAGTTCTCTACAGCAAACTTTGTAAATGGATAAAATATTGATAGATAGATTAGAGTTCAAAATTTTATTACATCAATTTAATACAATACAATACAATACAATACAATACAATGCTCATTCTAGTGTGCAAAAAAGCAAAACTGTGGTGCAAATGCTTTAAAAATATGCTCGGTCTAGTGTGCCAAACTGCATAAATGTGCAAGTGCATTTAAGATGTGCAAGTAGCCACAGAGTGTTTTTAAAATTTAATTCATTACCTGTTGCTCGTTCTAGTGTACAAAAAAGCAAAACTAAAATTTAGATAACATTAATTTCAATAATGGTCGCTATGTCACTCAAATATTGTTTCTCTGACTTATTATTAAAATCTGAACAAATGGTATGAAAGACTTTATTTACACAAATGTACTTGCAGTGTTTTCTAGGACCTTGTTGACCTATCTCAAGCTGCCTTATTTCTAAGGACACTTCAAGTTGTTCCTGGTGTAATTTTCTTGCTAGTTTTGCACGAGTTGGGTGTGCGATTGAAACAGTCCTAGAGAAAGCTCTGTTCCATGCATCAAGCGCATTGTTACTACGCAGCAAATCCAACATCCTCCGATCGCATTGATTCCAGAACTTGACAGGGAACATAGCTTGATGCCTTTTTTATTTCTGGTCAAATGCCCTATATAGGTGTCTTCAAAATAGTCCAACAGACACTCTAATTCTTCAAAATCAGGGTCATCCGGCATCATCTCAAACAATGTCTCCACCTTATTCTCCAGCACAAAAGCTAGTGCCAGGATGCAACACACTTTGTGGGCAAAGGCTTCATCTTTGAAATACCGACTCTACATTCCCTCCTGTTGCAGTCTGTGCCACGTTGTCTGCCCCAACTGAAAGTTATACCCAAGAAGCTCTGCACTGGGTATCATCTCTTGTAAAACATTTATTGCTGCCATTTCAAAATCTGTCATTACAGAGATTGTCTGCAGCTTTCCACAAAGCAATTTTTCCCGATGTACAAAAAAATTCCAGTAAACGCTTTCACTTCTTCTTGGCAGTAAAGTGTACACACATGGCCTATTTACTCCATGCACTAGTGCATGAATTGTGTAGAGCTGGTCATCTTCTTGTGAGGCAACTGCAAAAGTGCTGTCAGTGCTGCCAGTGCTGCTGTCAACACGAAGAGCACATAAACATCACTACTGGATCTACTACTGGAAAAATGTCGCACTCACTTTTTCTAATGATCGCGCCCCATAACTGGCACCATTTGACCGCGACCACTTAAACAGCAGTGTAATGTCCTTTCTAGCAATTGCACATGACATATTGACTACGACCGAAAATTGTTGTGACGTTCTGACTGCTTGCCGACCTCATTGCTTCCAGCAAAACACACAACTTCCAAGCTACCATTCCAGGTTCTAGGACTGCACGGCACAGGAAGTGGACACGCTTTCAGCACCATGGCAGTTCAAACAGGCATATGTGTTTCCACCTATCACCATGATACACAAAATACTGCACAAAGTAGGAACGCAGGGGGCATCGGTGGTACTGGTTGCACCAGACTGGCCAAGGTGATCATGGTACTCTCTGATACAAGAGATGACAGTGGGCTCCCAATATCACTGCCCAGCCGGCCGGACCTACTGAATCAGGGTCCAATACTCCACACTCAACTTCAGCTACACTGAAACTGATGGCTTGGCTGCTGAAAGGAACAGACTGTTGACACTGGGCTATCACACCAGGGTAGTGGACTGTTTTCTGCAGTCCAGAACACAATCCATAAATGCAATATATCAAAGACAATGGAAGATTTTTCACAAATGGTGCTTGGAAAAGGGAACCTCTCCACCAGTGGCAGGCCTACCAGAAATCCTAGACTTCCTGAAAGACAGAGCAAACAAAGGACTCAGTTTAGTGTCACTCAGGGTTCAGACCTCTGCAATTTCCTCCATAAGGGGACCACTACCGGGGATAGGCCAAATAGGCTCACACCCGGACATGGTCAGACTACTCAAAGCAGTGACACTAGCTTCCCCAAGGGTCAGACCAACATGTGCACCCTAGTGGCTTTATATAGTGCTAGATGCACTCCAAAGCCACACAAGAGACACTGCACTGGTGCACCCTGAAAACTGTATTTCTGGTAGCTATTTGTTCTGCTAGAAGGATAAGGGAGTTACAGGCACTGTCATGTAGAGAACCTTTTCTGACATTTCATAACGGCAGGGTCACACTTAGAACAGTCCCTTCATTTGTCTCTAAAGTAGCCACCCCGTGTCATGTGGACCAAGAGGTACAGCTACTGTTCATCACAGTGGGCCAAGAGCACAACACAGGGGTCCCTCACCCTCTGGATGTTGGTCACCAACTGAAGAGGTACATCAGCATTACTGAGAGCACACGTAGGACTGACACTGTTCATTTTGACCACAGGTCAAAGGGCAGGACAAGCAGCCTCAAATAACACTATTGCTAGATGGATAATACGGACCATAACTAATGCCTATGGGAAAGCAGACCAGGAACTGCCAGAGGGGATCAAGATACATTCTACCAGAGCAGTAACTATGTCCTGGGCAGAAAAGGGGGAGGTATCAGTGTTAGAAATTTGTTCAGCCACAACATGGTCCTCCATGAACACCTTTATCAGGCATTATCAGTTGGATGTGGCTTCTGACGATAGGACATCATTTGCCAGGGCAGTAATAAGGTTGGGTACTCAGACTAGATAAGAACTAATTGATCTGCCTCACTTCCCACCCTAGGAATATGCTTTTCAGCCACACTGCTACTTAGGTCCCAATAGTTTTGACTGTGGAGTACTATAAAGGGTAGGAAATATAATGATATTTACTCACCTGGTAAAGGTAATTATTTGAATAACCTTTATTCTACTCCACAGCTCCACCTGCGATGGCAGATGGTACCGACTGTATGAACACCAATTGTTCCAAATAATGACTAAAGAGAATGATACATTGTGTCCAACTTGTTTTTATTTCAAAGTACATTGTGAATGAAATTAATTATATCTGAGATTGTTTTCTGACAGAATAAAAGAGTGTCTAATACCAATTCAGTCTCCAGAGATAATTGGATTCTAAACAACAACATAATCAGGGCTACCAGGCATTACACAGTGAGAGAAACACAAGTAAGGGGTAATTCGTTTTCCCTGTCTTGGTTCTGTCGCTTATTTGTTTTTGTCCATATTTTCTCTAATTGCTAATGAAGATTCACACTGCAGATTCTCAGATGGGACAATGGAGCTGTCCTCATCCAGCTTGATTTTGATTAGATCATGCCTTTTTCTCCCTCATTGGGGCCTCCATTTCTGAGGAACCCCACTTCCTCCCTTCCCACTGCGACTGGTGCCTGCCCATGACTTCCCATCCCTCCGGAAGTGTGAAGGAATTCCACAGTGGTGTAGGCTGAGGAGTGTGTACCCCTCCCACCACCTCCACCTCCACCCTTCTGCAGTCCACCTAGTTCTAACTGCCCTGACTCTGCCTAGGCATCCTTTGGGGAAGTGGTGGTAAACTTGGTGGACCCTGGGTGGGGCAGAAGGTCTTCTGTACCCTTGCCAGTTTGGTTCAGTGTCCAGAAAACTCTTCCCCCAATCCAGGTATGGGAGTACAAATGGGGTAGCACCTCAGTCTCCAGAAAGTGTCCTGAAAGACTTTGACCCCACACCTGTTGCACTGCACCACTCCCATAATCTTTCCTTTCCTTTGCCTGTCTATTGCTTTTTTTCCTTTGGAAACCAGGTAAGTCCACTAGGCACAAGTGCCTGTTTTCAGGGCAGACCCAAGAGCACTGGGTGGTTAAATGATTTGCTCAGAGTTACACAGTATGCAAGAGGAGGTTGTGAGAAACAAACCCAGGTCTGCTGGATGGACCAAGATCATTCACAGCTCATTACTCTAGCCTCTAGGCTATAATGCCAGCCAATTTCTCTGTACCATTCTGCCTCCTTTGTATTCCTGTTGTACCCCTACCTCTTCCTTTTACTGTTATTAGGGTTGTGTGAGTAACAAATAGTATTTCATGAAAACCATGAATAATAGGCTGTTACTTGGGAAGAACAATTAATAATCAGCATTATTTTGTGGCTATTAGGCATTTTGCTATTCGGCAGAGGTTCAAAATCTACCTGGCCAATCAATGGCCACTTTGGAAGTGCACTGAAGAGATGTCATGTGACCCAGCACTTTCAGAAGCTTCAGGCAGAAGAGGCAGATGACATGAGCTGCTGTGGAAAAAGAACCCACTTATTAAAACAAGGCAAAAAAACTGAAATTTTTACATTTTTTGTTCCCTCTTTAAACTACAAGTCAGACAGGGTCAATATTTTTACACTGTAGGGTACAAATTAGGCTTTTAAGAAAGGGAAAATACTAGGGCTAGTTAGTGTTTCCTGAGAGAGAAGCTGGCAGGCCCCAACAGCGCACACACACACACACAAACACACGTACACACGCACACACTAAATAAATGAGATTTAAACCTGCAGTACAGTGATGAACACTTACAGCTTAAGGAAGGAAGGTTCTGGATTTATTTCAATTCGAAATGCAGGGTTTTTGTAAGTTAGTTTCTGTTTAAAACAAAGAACAAGGCACGTAGTCTAACTAAAATGCAGTTAGTTTAGGAATATTTTTTCTATTGTTGGTGGCTTGGCTTCATGCCCAGGAAGAGAGGAGATTTTAATTTTTTCTGAGAATTTATATTTAGTCAGGCTTAACTATTAGTTGACAGTTAGGTGTATCAACTCAGCATTACCCCTTGCACCTTACTGGCAATGGGGGAACCACTGTATTTTTGATTTTCTCCTCATTACCCATGACCCCAGATTGCAGTCATGAATATGCACTCTGTGGCTCTGGAAATGGCCCTTCCTCCCTCCGGCCTAATGCCTGGTTTCCCTTATGGCTTGGCATTTTCACCTAGCCTCCACTGGGTGGCAGCCAAGAGCTGGGAAATCCCTGCATCCTTCCCCGGAGAGGAGAGGAGAGCTGCTTTTTGGCTGCTTGACCTGACCTTGCCCTCCTTCCCCCCATCTGACTCTTGCCAGCCCGTGCTAACTCCTGAACTTGGGTCACTGGTGGGAGGAGGTGGCATCTGAGCCTCAGCCTTCAGTGTCACCGAATTGGCCAATATAATTTAAATTTAATATCAGACTTCCTCCTGTGAGGAACACAGGTTTGGGTCACCCCAAATCCACTTATGCAAGTGGGAGTGCACCACAGCTGATAGAGTGGGACTAGTCGGCTGATTCCCACCACTTCAATTAGCTGTGCTGCTTTTGTTTTCTGTGTATGTGCACAACTGTGCACTCGAGACATGTTTTTAAGTTTGCAGCTGTGTGCCCAAGAAGAGATTTTAAAAAATACTTTTTTTCTTAGAATTTATATTTATTCATGCTTGATTATTAGTTGATGGAGAGACATGTCATTCCAGCACTCTTGCAGTGACATGAGTGACTTGATTTCATAATAAATACAATTTAAATGTAATACGTGTCTTTCTCTGAGGAATCCAGGCTTGGGTTCCTCCACGGCCGCTGAAGCAAGTGTGAGTGCACTGTATCTGGTAGAATGGGTCTAGTTAGCTGACTCCCATCATTTTAGTTAACTGCTTTGCTGTTCTCTGTGTGCATGGCTGTGCAGTCAAAGAGATTTACAAAAAAGGAAAGATTCTGAGAATTTTCATTTAGGCAGGCTTGACTGTTAGATGACAGGGAGATGTGTCAGCTTATCATTGCTGCAGTAACTTGAGTGACTTAATTCCATAACAAGTCTAATTTAAATGGAATACATCTTCCTGTCAGAAATGAGCCATGGCAGATAGAGGACCTAGTACCAGAAAATGCAGTTGGTCCAACAGCCCCAACAATGCTGCTGCAGGTATAGAGCAGCAAGCAGCAGGAGAGGGTACTGCAGAGTGATGCTCGACACATTCATCATACAAAATTATGATTTACCCCATCAAAGCCCGCAGTCTCCAACGGCACCAGTATGGCATCATTTGACACCAAGGAAAAATAAAAAAGTAGCATTCAAAGTACTAGTATTGCTGCTAGGAGGACATTGTCATTCACTGCCCACTGAGATAGTGCCAATGTGAATGTGTTTTCAAACAAATCTGATTGATTTCTTTGACTGGGTGACTAAAATCATGGATTGGGGGGAGCGGTGGATGTGGCCTATCTGGATTTCAGTAAGGCCTTTGATACTGTTCTACATAGGAGACTTGTGAACAAGATGGGCAGCCTGGAATTGGGTCACAAGGCTGTAAACTGGGTTAGAAACTGGCTGAGTGATAGAAGTCAGTGGGTTGTGGTAAATGGTGCTCAATCTGAGGAAAGAAGGGAAACCAGTAGGGTGCCACAGGGAACAGTCCTGGGCCCAGTCCTCTTTAATGGTTTCATAAGTGACATTGTAGAGGGGCTGGTGGGGAAAGTGTGTCTCTTTGTCAATGAGACAAAGATTTGCAACAGGGTGGACACTCCGGGAGGGGTGGAAAAAATGAGAAGGGACCTAGATAAGCTAGAGGAATGGTCCAGAGTATGGCAGATGAGATTTAATGCAATAAAATGCAAAATCATGCATTTGAGGTGCAAGAACCCAGGGGTGGATTACATAATTGGGGAGGGGGACCAATGGTCACCAGACAGGAAAGGGATTTGGGGGTAATCATATCTGATGACCTAAAGGTGGCCAAACAATGTGCCAAGGCTGTGAGGTGAGCCAGTGGGATGCTGGGGTGCACAGGGAGAGGTATCACCAGCAGAAGGAAGGAGGTGCTGATGCCACTGTACAGATCTTTGGTGAGGCCTCATTTGGAACATGGTGTCCAGTTCTGGAGACTTCATCTCCATAAAGACATAGACAGGGTGGAAGCAGTTCAAAGAAGGGCAACAAAGATGGTGCAGGACCTGCAACAAAAGTCATAAGAGGAGAGACTGGGAGACCTCAATATGTATACCCTGGAGGAGAGGAGAGACAGGGAGATATCATAGAAATCTAGAAACATCTAAAAGGCATAAATAGGGTACTGGAGGGTAGCATCTTTCTGGAAAGGAGATGTCCAGGAATAAGGGGCATGACATGAGTTTGGAAGGGGGTAGACTAAGGGGTTGTATGAGGAAGTATTTCTTCACAGAAATGGCAGTGGATGCATAGAACTGACTCCCAACAGAGATGGTGGGGGCAAACACAATGGGGGAGATTCAAGCATGCATGGGACAAGCATAGGGGAACCCTAGCAACAGGAATGAGGAGGTAAAGCCAGGGATTAAGTAGGGTCTGGGCAGACTAGATGGGCTTAGCAAACTTATCTGCTGTCAGTTTCTATGTTTTTATACCTTGCCACTGCTACCAGTACCACCAGGACAAAGACATCCTTCTTAATAATCACTGCTGCTTTGATCCACAACCCATCTAGGGAGACTACTAGTATCCCAACCTCTGCAGCAACAGTGGCCATGCCAGTCACTGCTGTCACTGTGTCTGAAACCACTCCTCTCACTGTGACCCAGACCATTACTACCACTGTGATCCAGACCATTCCTGCCAAAAAAAAATGGAAGATTTCTGATTTTTGCCTAGTTTTAACAAGTGGGTGAAAGTACATTCTTTCTCTACAAGTTCAAGTCATCTGTCTCTCTTGCCTGTAGTTTCTGCAAGTTCTGGGTCACGTGACCTGCCTTCAGTGAGCTTCCAAAGTGCTCTCTGATTGGAGAGGAAGTCTCAGGAGATCTTGTAGTCTTACATTCACTTCCAGTGGTCGAATAATGAATAGCAAAGCATGAATAATTAATATTTGGGACCCCCAAATATGAATGGTCAGCAGATACTCAAAATAAGTTATTCACACACCCCTATTTGTTACCCTACCATAGACAGGGTGTCTGTTGTTTTACAAGATGATAGTTCCAAAGTGGTAAGTTTTCTGAGGACAGAGCAATGACTAGTAGGGTACTGCAAGTGTCAGTCCTGGAAACACTTCACTGACATAGGAGAGGATGTACGGGCACAGTTAGCCTACTCCCAGATAATACCAAGCTCCATGGGAGGGTCAAAAGTGAAGAAGGCATGATAAGGAAGGATGTTAGGAGGCTGAAGTAGTGATCAGGTATTTCGCAGGTGACATTCATGCCAAAAATAAATGCAAAATGTTGCACATAGAAGGGAAAATTCCTAGAACAGAGAGAGTACCATATGGTTGGGGTGTCACTAGGCAGCATGAAGGAGAATGGGGACCTGGGAGTTCTGATCAGCAATAACCTAAGTCAGGCTACTTAGCCAGCCCAGTTACACTCTGAATTGAAGTGCTGGATGCTATACCTTGCACCACATTGGCCATCCAGGTTCAGATGTGACATCAGGTCGCCGAGTGTCAGCCGGGAAGGGAGATGATAGAGCATTCAGAGGACCACTCTCCTCTCCCAGGGAGGGAGGGAGGGAGGGAGGATTTCAGTGCCTGGTGTTCACCTGACCCCAGCTTTGGCTGGAAGTGAGGCAGGCTGGGGCCTTTGGCGTGAGGGAGGGAGCAGCAGCTGCTGATGCTCCACACATGGAAGTGTGCATGGGGACATCTAGGTGGCACTGCACACTACCCCTCAGGGAGAAAAAAAGGAACATAGATATCAGAGCTGCCACCAACCCGACCACTCAGTAGCCCTGTACACCATTAAGCACCCAGACCATGCTACCCTAGCGTGAAGGTAAGTCATGGAAGAAAGCAGGGGAGCAGGCCTGGGATGGGCAGCTTGGGCACTGGAGAAATGTCAGTAACTGCAGAAAAAAAAAAGCATGCTACTTAGTGCATCAGGACTTACAGAAGGGCTAACAGACTACTGGGTGCACAGGAAGAGGGATTACTGGCAGAAGAAGGGAGGTGATGCTGCCTTTGTATAGATCAGTAGTGAGGCTGCATCTTGAATACAGTGTCCAGCTATGTGGCCGACACCTTAAAAAAGGCATGGATGAATTACAGAAGGACCACAAAGATGATCAATGGTCAAGAGCCTTGGGGGTCGGAGGGTTGGCAGGGGGGAGGAGGCTTGAGTATCTGATGGACAAGTCACCTCCTCTGAGGTGGGTGTGTGAAGGGATCTAGCAACAGGATGCCTCCTGGTGGCAGCCAGGAGGTGTTGAGCCAATAGCCCTCTGACTAGGGGGAATACTGGGAGGTGGTGACATCAGTGTGGTGTGGATGGGAGTGTGCACGCTACTCCTGGATGTCATTACACATCCACTCCCATTCAAAACATGGGAACAATTCTAATGGTTGGACGAGTGATGTTACTCCACAGCCACCACATCATATGCCAGATTCTGCCCTCCTAGGCCTTGAGTTCTCTTTTATCTTCACCTTTGCCTGTGGGGCCTTTGGATTGATATAAAGAAGTGCAGAAAAGTGTGTGTGTGTGGGGGGGGTTGCACCTTCAGGTGAATTGCAGGTGGGTTGGGGGCTAAGGTCACAGGCAAGGAGGATCTTAGGCAGGATGGGATCAGACTTGGAGTCGACTGACAGACATCTAGATGGTGATGACTGGAGGGAAAAAAAGAGTTAAAAAAAAGTGATCCATGGTCAGCAGGGCAAGATGAGTAAGACTAAACAGTTCCAACACATATCAACTAGAGGACGGACAGGAGGGGAAAACATGACAGAGACCATTAGGTTCATGAAAGGGTTAAAACAGAGTGGGCATGACAAGTATGTTCCAACTGAGAAATCGTACAACCACCAGAGGCGTGCCCTGTAGTTGAAGGCGGTAGAATCACAAAGTACATTTTTTATTTATTTATTTATTTATTTCATATTCAGATTAATACCTTTGATTACAATACAATACCTTTGATTACATTAGGATATATTACTTCATTAAATGGGTGGTAATGGGTGAAATAAACTACCCGACAAGGTGGTGGAGGCAAAGACAGTAACAGAACTGAAAAGGAAGTGGGATGCATATATTGGCGTTATCATTCAAGATAGGAAATTAGAGAATCTAGAAGTCAGAACTCTCAGGAAAAACTGGATGAACTGTTAGGTCTTTTTTGGTCCACCACTTTTGCATGTTCATTGCTTACTTAACAACTTTTGATGGAATACGAATTCATCTATAACTTGCAGCCATTATAAAAACATGGGCCACACAAAACAATGACTAGAACCTGATGGTGCCAGGCTACACCAACTATAGGCATGACAGCGGAAAACGTAAAGGAGGAGGGGTAGCCCTCTCTGTCAGGGAGGGAATCAAGGTAGTGGAGGATAGCCCCCTAAGGGGAGGGAATGGGGTAACAGAATCGCTATGGGTTCAGCTCACGGAGGCATCAGGTAACAAACTGCACATGGGGTGGTCTACAGACCACCAAGGCAGGGGAATAGGAATGATAGGGAACTAGAGGCAGAAGTACAGAAGGGGGCAGCAGAAGGGTAGGCGTTAGTATTGGGGGATCTCACCCTGCCAGACATTGAATGGGACTCATCAGCAGCTAGGAGGACCAGAAGCCATGCCCTGCTAGACACCTTGCAGAACAGCATGCCGGTACAACTGGTCAAGGAATGCACAAGGCAGGCTACCATTCTCGACATGGTGCTCACCAGCTCAGAAAGGGTAGATGGTTGGGGGCCACTGAGGTCCAGCGACCATAACACCATATGGTACAAACTGGCCTTTGGTACCAGGGTAACACTTAGGCGGCACTATCCCTGAGGCTATTACCCCTGCCTGTATGTCTGAGCACAGGTTAAGGGACCTAGATTCAGTATTAAGGTGCATACCTCTCAACTGTCCCTGCTTTTCAGGGACATCCCTGATGTTGTCTCAAAATTTTACTCTGTCCTTCCTAAAAATTGTGTTTCCATGAAGAAACACTGAGGCCTGTAAGCACAAAATAATGTCAAACATTAAAGGTACAGACTTGTTCTTCCTTAGAAAATGCATTTTACACTGAGCCCCTTATTCTATCAGCTTTCTGAGTGGATACCACCAATTCTGAAGATGTGTCCCTGATTTTTTTAAGCCTTGTCCCTGATTTTTTTAAGCCTTGTCCCTGATTTATGAGGCAGGAGGTTGAGAGGTATATTTAGGTACCTCCGCCCAAAGTAACAGTATTGAGATGTCTGTCTAGCCTGTTATAGCCCTTTGGGAAGCTACAACCACCCACTAACCCTTTTAGTGGCTCTGTAGCTATAACAGCAGGTAACACACAGTCAGTATATAGCAGCAGTGATATGCACACACTCTTCACACTTACTACCAGGGATGGACCTTCAGCAGTTTCACTGGAGTCCCCCTATAAAATAAGTTTAGCAATACAGCTGCACACTTTCAACACTGTAACCCAACTAATAACATGCACACTAGCCAGGTTAAACATGGAAAAAGAAAATCAGGTTCAATGTCCTACACAGCCAGTGTAGTGTTATACTTGTGTAACTGTGTTAGTTTGGTTTTGGTCACTCACGCTGTCTATTAGAGAGGAGTTACAACCCTGTAGGTGTACAAAAGGCAAGGAACCCTCGGAGAGGGTTCCACCCATAGAGGTGCCACGGGACGATTCCTGTGGCTAAAGGCACCTAAGGAATCCCCCTAAGGAGAGAAGTGCTGCTGCTGGAGGAGGAAGGGAGGATGGTGGGGCAAAGAAAAAGTGCTTCACAATGAGGCTGAGAGGAACTACTTATATAGCTCTGGAAGTGGGATTGGCTGACTTCTTGGCCACTGAACTCCAGGCATAGCCTTTCCAATTCAATGTCCTGTGCAGCCAGTATAGTGTTATGCTCGTGCAACTGTGTTAGTTTGGTTTTGGCCATTCACACTCTCTATTCCAGAGGAATTACCACCCTTTTGGTACAAAGTTAAGGAACCCTCGAGAGGTTCCATCCCTAAGGTGCCACAGGACGATTCCCATGGCTAAAGGTACTTTAGGAATCCCCAAAACAAATGTAGTACAATCATATCCCAAAGAATGAAGTGACACGAAGCTTATGAGCAAGCAGTAACTGTGACGTAGGAGCAGTAAATGTAACGTGTAATAGAGAAGCATAGGCAGTTGATAATGTAATGAGATGTTCAGTTTGATAATGTAATGAAATGCCCAGGTTTGCATAGCATGATACTGTTGGTTTGCATTGAGAATGAGGGGATCCTCTAAAGAGAGAGGGAACAGCAGGACATCCTTCACCTCCATCCAACAGCTGAACCTACCTAAAGAAACCAAGGGACACTACTACATTAACTAAAAGTTATGACCTAGACAACAGAGGAGAGAAAAAAACCCTATGAGGAGGAACTCTCTGGGGATCCAAGGCCTAGGTCGCCTTCCCTCCAGGCTTGGGATAGATTATTTAGTGACGGCTCAGCAGCTGCAATTTGGAAAACCCAATTAAAGGGAGGTGGAAAATATTCCAATTTGGAGGAAGGCTCTTACTCAAACCATCTAGTGGGAACGCTATGGAAGGTTGTGAGAAACCTCTGCAACAATACGTGCAACCAAGACGGAGGAGGAGCGCAACAACTGCTGAGGCAATCACCTGGCCTACCCACCCTAAACTCAAACCAGGTGAACCAGAGGCAGTCATAGGGAGAATGCAGTGAAGGTGCCTTGTTAGGGAAACCACTAAAGTCAATGGACAACCATTATAGTGGAACACTAGAGCCAAAGGAGATAGTCGTAACCACCCTTCATTGCTAGTCTTAAATTCTACACCAGGAGCTGCTGTTGCATAGCAGGCAACTAAAACCAAGACCGGGGTAAGGACATTCTCAACTATGGCCAGGTGAGAAGGATCTCACCCCAAGTTGGACACTCTCAAAATGTGGACTAAATGCAGAGCGAGACCATCGGCTACAGGAACCCTGTGCCAAAATACAATGGCTGGCATGTCCCAGAACTAGACTGAGAACTGAGAAGATGTCAAGCTGAATGAGCACTGGTGTGCTGATCATAATGAGTACTGATTGCTGAGACCTTGCAAGGTCGAATGCAGAATTGAGTGCAGCAGAATCCCAGAGGCTGAAGCCAAGGGGATGACAATAGGCAAGAAGCAATGATTTGCATAAGCAATGAGCAATAATTGCATAAGCACGTGGGGACCTGCACGTAGGCCAGTAAACAGAGTAGTAATAAGTGGACCTGCACATAGGTCTGCATAACATAGTAGCAATGAAACAGCACTGAACAGTGGGGCAAGCCAGCCAGACATTCAAAAGCCAAATTAAGGTGACAAATGCTCTGAGCATTTTTGGTGGTAATGGCAGTATTTAGAACAGAAATAATTAGCCACATGGGACCATGACTCCCCAAACTCTTCCCAGTCCCCTCCATAAGACAAACAAGAAAGTGACGGTAGGGCCGAGAACCACATGTAGATATTAAAGCTAGGTTAACAGCTTCAGCAGGAGCTTTTTGGCTGACCTCAGAGTAGAACAGGGTGAATAAACATTTATTTATTTATTGAAGTCTAGGATCACACCACTTGAGCTCAGAGCTCTTTACATAGGTTCCACGTCATGATAACAATACAAAACTGGGTTGTACAAAATGACAAAGTTTGAGGATACAGCAGATGCAACAGGGATTGTACATGTTTCAGAGGAAGTTAGGATATTGGAAGTGGGGTTAACAAAAATATACTTAGATGTTTAAGATGCCTGAAAGGAAAAAACAATCAATTGTCTGTGGGGACAAAGGGTTAGCAGATGAGTAAGTGCTAGATGAGGCAAAAAGGAACTCCAAGTGCCAACGAGCAGGGATATTGTGAAGTAGTAAGTCTGGCGGGGTGGGTATGAGAAAAAGCAGGAAAGGGAGGGAGAGGTAAATGGGAGGAGCATAAGTCAGGAGGAGTGGGGTGAGGGGTGAGAGAGGGATGATCATAACTCATTGACAAGCATTTAAACTAGCAAAGAGGGGTGGCAGGTCAGCAAGGAGGGTACCTACTTGCTCACCCCCCACAGCTAGCAGTGGAACCAGTAAACCAGAGGAGTTGCTGTCTCTACAAAGCAGTGTGCAAAAGGTGGAGATTAGCGCCCAAGAGGTGGATAGGCAGAAAAGGGGCAAAATTCAGCAGAAGGGCAGATAGCAAGGACAACCAGGGATAAAGGACAACCAAGGAAGGGGCTGGAGTAGAATAGCAAAACAGTCTAGGGAGGTCAAATCATGGAAAGCCATGTGTGCAAATGCCAGGAGCCTTAGCAACAAGATGGAAGATCTGGAGGCTGTCATGGTGCAGTCAGACCTGGACATTGTGGTCATCACTGAAACCTGGTGTAATGATAACCACGACTGGGAGTTGTCCATACCTGGCTACAACATATTTGGAGGAGACAGGGCAGGCAGGAAGGGAGGAGGAGTGGCACTGTATGTGAAAAATGACATGGGGGCCACAGAGATCCAGGAGGAACAAAATGGGGGAGAGATACTGTGGGTTAAGCTGGAAAGGAAAATGGGGCCAGCCATCCGCACAGGTGTTGTCTATAGACCACCAGCCCAGGAGGAAGAAACAGATAGGAGCTGATACTAGCCATTCAAAGGATGGCAGACAGGGGTGAGAGTAGTACTGGCTGGAGACTTCAATATTCCAGATGTGGACTGGAGCATCCCAGCAGCAGCATCAACTAGGAGCAGATTATCCTGGACTCTTCTCAAGCAACTGGTCATGGAACCAACTCATCAGAAGGTAATACTGGACCTTGTGCTCACAAACAGGGCAGTGTGATGGGAACATGGGAGCACCTGGGGAACAGTGACACAGTACTGTGGTTTGAAATCAAAGAAAGAGCAGAACCAAACCACACAAAAACACGTATCCTGGATTTTAGGGGGGCAGACTTTGGGAAAATGGGGAGATACTTGAAAGAGGCATTAAGGGGAATGGGGCAGGAATCAGGGAATGAGGAACAGTGGGTAGTATTTAAAATGGGGATTACAAGAGCAACAGAATTGTGTATTAAGCACGTCAGCAAGAGGAAAAGGAAGAGGAGACCATTGTGGTTTTCCAAAGAGGTAGCAAAGAAAGTGAAAGCCAAAAAGATTGCATTCAGGCAATACAAAAAGACACAGGCAGAAGGGGATAGGGAGAAGTACCAGGAGAAGAAAAGGGAGGCAGGAGGTCAGTAAGGAAGCCAAAGCTCAGACAGAAGAACACATTGCAAAATCAGTGGGTGAGGGGACAAAACCTTTACAGGTACATAAGTGAGAAAAAGAAAGGCAAGGAGAGATAGTGAGACTGAAGGGAGGATGGGGCCTGTGTGGAGGATGACAACAGTAAAGCTGACATTGAACAGATGCTTGCCCAGTCTTTACTGAGGAAGAGGAGGGTACGGGTCTGAACGGAGTACAAGGGTGAGAAAGGTGCAGAATGGACACAAGTCCCCTTACACGAGAAAGGGTCCTGAAGGAACTGGAAGTAATAAGAGTTGATAAAGCAATGGGCCAGATGGGGTGCACCCCAGGGTCCTTAAAGAACTAAGAGAGGTGGTGGCTGAACCTCTGTCTATCCTGTTTAGCCAATCACTGGAAAGCGGGAGGTACCAAGGACTGGAGGATAGCAGATGTAGTCCCTTATACAAAAGTGGGAACAAAGAGGAAGCAGGGAACTACAGACCAGTCAGCCTCACCTCGGTAGTGGGAAGATCATGGAAGCACTACTGAAGGAGAGTTGGTGGAACATCTGGTTGTCAATGGACTACAGGACCCAAGGCAGCATGGTTTCACCAGGGGAGGTCATGTCAGACCAACCTCATTGAATTTTTTGACTGGGTGACTGGGGAGGATCGGTCAGGAGGCAGTGGACATGGCCTCATCTGGACTTCAGCAAGGCCTTTGACACTGTGCCACATAGAAGACTATTGCACAAACTGAGGAATATGGGTGTGGGCAGGACAGTAGTGTGGTGGGTAGGTAACTGGCTGGGTGGTAGGACACAGAGGTGGTGGTGGAAATGGCTGTCACTCCACAGGAGGCAGAGGTGACCAGTGGAGTACCACAGGGATCAGTGCTGGAACCAGTCCTATTCAATATCTTCATCAGTGACATTCGAGGACCTAGAAGACAGAATGTCACTGTTAGCTGATGACACAAAGCTCTGTAACAGAGTAGACACACCAGAGGGTGTAGACAGAATGAGAAGGACCTGCAGAAACTTGAAGAATGGTCAGGGGTTTACAGTTGAAATTCAATGCAAGAGTGCAAGATAATGCATACAGGGCACAAAACCCTGGCAATAATATATCAGTTGGGGTGAGATATAGCATGTACCAAGCAGGAAAGGGATCTTGGGGTTATCATCTCTGGATGACCTCAAGGCAGGGAAACAGTGTGACAAGGCAGCAGGTAAAGCAAATAGGATGCTGGGATGCATAGGCAGGGGCATCACCAGCAGGAAAAGGAGGTCATAATTCCACTATACAAGACACTAGTGAGGCCCCACCTGGAGTACAGTGTACAGTTCTGGGAGACCCACCACGTAAGGACATAGACAGGATAGAGAAGGTTCAGAGAAGGGCAACAAAGATGGTGCATGGATTGCATCACAAGTCCTATGAGGACAGGTTGAAGGAACTGAACATGTACTCCTGGAGGAAAGGAGGAGAGAGGGATATGATAGAGACATACAAGTATCTTACAGGGAGGAACAGGGTGCAGGAATACACTATTTTAAGCGAAAAGATGTTCCAAGACTAGAGGGCAGGGATGAAGTTGGAGGGAGGACAATTCAGAGGAAACGTGAGGAAGAATTTCTCACAGAACAGGTGGTGGACAAGTGGAACACCCTGCCAGAGGAAGTGGTGGGGCTGAAACAATCACAGGATTTAAGAATGCATGGGATAGACATAAAGGAATTCTGGAGGTTGGGGTAAGGGGCAGCAGACTTCTTGGAAAACATAAACTAGATTTCCCAAGCTCAAATGGGCAGACTGGGTGGGCCATGGGCCCTTATCTGCCGACACTGTCTATGTATCTATGGAGGAGGTGGGGGTGAGGGGAGAGTATGAGAGGAGAGGGGATCAAGGAGAGTTAGGGGGTGTGGGGTGGGAGAAGGATGGGGTGATAAGGCACGAGGGAAGGAGGAGGAGGAGGGATGTGGGGGAGGCAGGGGAAGAGCAGGGAAAAACCAGAGAGGAGACGGGATGAAGCTATAGGTGACAGTCACAATGGGAGGCATTTAGCAGGAGTTGCTTGAGGTGGACTTTGAAAGCACCCAGTGTAGGCAAATAAGCAAGATCTGCCTGGAGGGAGTTGAACCAGAGCAGGGCACGGTATGCAAATGATCTTTGGCCTAGGGAAGTGTGAGATTTTGGTACTGTGGAGGTCTGCAGTTCAGAGTTATGTGTTTGCCACTGGTTGATGCCAGGAACCAGGAGTTGACTGACCCCAGTCTGAAGTGTTTCAAGGCTAATCTTTTTTGCCAGCAGGCAAGTTTGGAATTTAAGTCGAACATTGAGCGGGAGCCATTTTGCATTGGTATACAGGTCACAGGTGTGAGTCAGCCTAGTTGCTCCTAAGGTTAGCCGGCATGCTTTGTTTAAGGCTGATTTTAAATGCCTGAGTGCAGTGTCAGTGGCTGTGCCATAGATAGGCAGGCTGTAGTCAACAAGTGAGCCCACAGAGCTGTGGACAGCTATTTTGAGGGTTTCAGGGGTCAGAACATGTCTGTGCCAATACAGCATCCCAATACGCTTATTAATTGCCTTGGCCATGTTGTCAATGTGTAGAGTGTAGGACAATGAGTTGTCAATAGTGATCCCCAGATATTTAAAGTGTTGGACCAGGTCCAGGGAGTTCCCAGCAACATTATGAATAGATGACGGGTAGCCACGATGCTTGTTTTGGGAGCTGGAGAACAGCATAGTTTTAGTTTTTTTTATAGTTCAAGAT
This sequence comes from Neoceratodus forsteri, assembly GCA_016271365.2. Taxonomy (NCBI): domain Eukaryota; kingdom Metazoa; phylum Chordata; order Ceratodontiformes; family Ceratodontidae; genus Neoceratodus; species Neoceratodus forsteri. The sequence continues at coordinate 268,495,506 of JADMNL010000026.1, forward strand.
TAATTTATGATCTGTGAACCACTTCTCAAGATTGGTAGAGTCACTTTGGAGTTGTTGCTCAAGCTCAATTGGATTTGAGCCCTATGCGTATACAACGGCATCATCGGCATAAAGTAGAATGTGGCACTGGCTGGCTTGAGGGAGACTGTTCAAGAATAAGCTGAATAGAAGGGGACCCAGTATTGATCCCTGAGGGACACCCGAGCAGACAGGATTGCTATCCGATATGGTTGAGCCGATTCTGACTTGTTGGGATCTGCAGACCAAGTAGCTGCAGAACCACAAAACTGCCTCAGGGGCCAGGCCCATTGCGGCAAGTTGCTTAGTAAGGAGGGCATGATTAACAGTATCGAAAGCTTTGGTCAGATTGATAAAGATTGCCCCAGAGAGTTGTCCTTTATCAAGAGGATTGTGTATGTGACCAGTGAACTCAAAAAGAGCTGTGGTGGTGCTATGCCCAGTTCTAAAGCCATGTTGCTCAGGGCAGAGGAGTTTGTATTTGTCAAGGTATTAAACCAGTTGGTCTGCAACTATTCGTTCAAGGGTCTTCGACAGAGGTGGTAGCAGGGAGATGGGTCGATAGTTCTCTGTGAGGGCACGGTCCCCATTCTTATGCACAGGGATGACTATAGCGGCTTTCCATTTTTGAGGGAATATCTCCTGTCAAAGTGACAAGTTGAGGATGTGGGTAAGAGGGGACAGGACTTCTTCCAAGGAGAGAGAGGTTAATTTAAGATCAAGAGTGTCCCCACTGAATCTCCCCTTACCGAGCACCTTCGAGAGGTGTTTCCTTGCCTCTCCAATAGAGATGGCCTTGAACCGAAAGAAGGGATTTACAGGGGGCTATGGGGCTATGATTGGGTTGCCCAGATGGAAGAAATTGGGGGGAGGACATGACTGAGGTCCGTGAAGACCTGGTCAAAAGTGTCGGCTATAGTTTTTGGGTCACGGATGGAGGTACCATCGACACAGATCATGTCCGGGGCAGTTTTGGGCACCTTGCCAGTAACCTCTTTGAGGTTTGCCCAGAATTTTCGGCCAGCAATCCAGTGTTTGGACAGGGCAGCCTTGTTGTAGAGGTTCTTGGCTACACAGATGGTTCTGGTGCAGCTATTTCTGGATTGCTTGTACTTTTAGGATGTTCGGCTGCTTTCTTGTGGCTCTGGCTATTTGCCAGAGATGATCTCGGTTTTTCACCAAACCCAAGATGTCAGGGCTCATCCAGGGGTTGTAAAGGCCCTTGACTATCCACTTTTTTATGGGGGCATAGTTATTGCAGATAGAATTGAAGTGGAGGATGAAGTGGTCCAGTGCACTATCCACGTCCGGGGCCCCATACACAGCTGACCAGTTGGCATGTCGGAGATCAGCTCTAAGATGATCGGTTTAACCAGGCCTGAGGACTCTGTTAGTGACTGCTCTGGGATGGGGTTTGGTGAAGTTATTGGTCCAGTTGAACATGATAGGGGAGTGGTCACTGATATTGTCTGGGAGGACAGAGGCATTAGCGATGTGCTCTGGGTCATTAGTGAGTACCCAATCAAGCAGAGTGCTATTGCTGGTCCGATAGTTGGTCCAGGTAGGGGCTTCTATTATCTGTGTGAAGTGGATTGCCTGGATAGCATCCTTAAACTGGTTAGCCACTGGGGTGAGCCAGTTAATATTAAAGTCATTGAGTAATATGACCTCGGAGCTAAGGGTAAGACTACCAAGGCAGTCAACGATGGCTTGTAGACCCTGGAGTGAGTCCTTTGGTGGGATATAGATGGACAGCAGTGTAAGAGACTTGCTATGCATCCCACGGAGGACCTTAATGGCAAGAGTCTGTGCAGTGGTCCCAAGACTGTGAAGAGTATGTAATAATACCTGAAGGCCATCCTTGAGATAGAAAGCACAGCCTCCACCTCTTTAAGTTAGGTGGTCCTGCCTAAAGAGCCTGTAGCCCGGAAGGCTAATGTACGCATCAGGAATCTTTGGAGTCAGCCACGTTTCAACAATTGACAGTGTATCGGGGTTATAAAGGGCTGCCCTGGCCTGGAGGCTAGTGAAGTTAGCAACTAGACTGTGAATATTTAGAGAGGCAATTGTGAGCATGCCTGGCTTATGGGCACACGTCCCTGGTTGTGTGGATGGCCTGGATCGGGATGAATGTTACCTGAGAGGAGATGCAGCAGAAAGGCTAGTCTTAACAGGTAACTTTTTAGGTGTTTAGCACTAACTTTGAGATGCTTCCTGGAGCATATGTTGGTGAGGTTTATCTAACATAAAAGTAACATCTGTATGGAGTACACTGAGTTGTAACTGCAATAAACATAAATAAGGAGACACAATGCTCTGAAAGCAGGTGTAGCCAGGCAGTGCAATGAAGCTGCTATAATGAGGCAAGTAGAATGAGAGAGCATGACTGAGCTGCATAGCTAGGTTCAGTGTAAGCCTGAGTCAGGTGAAATCAATTGAGTATGCAACATGGAGCAGCTATGGTTACGCTGAAGCACACAAATAATGATTGCAGTTTCATTGTAGTAGTTTGAGAGTTATGAGTAACTGAAAGCAAGCAGTAGGAGCTCTGGAACAATATGCTAGGAGTTTAGAAACAAAGCCCCCCAACAAAACAAAACAAAACCAAAGACATGCAACACATGTAACCCCTAGGTGGCGCTATCCCAAGGGTTACTACCCCTGCCTGCTTGGCTAATAGCAGATTAAGGGGCCTGGGTACTGAAACAGGTGCCTCCACCCGGAGGTCAGGGTTGTTAGTGGTCAAGCTAACCTGGGAACAGCCCTCCGGGACACTGTAACCCCCCTCTTTCCCTTCTAGTAGCCTGAACAACATACAATAATCACTTTCACAGTACCGCTTGTACACCATACAAGCACCCACACTGTTTGCACTTACCACCAGGGCTGGTTCCTCTGGCTTGACCCTGGGGAGCCCCTGTGAAACAAGATTATGCACAGCAAATATCAACAGTACCATAGTTTTGGCACAAACTGGAACCACAGTCAGGTTAAATGCAGAAAAAGTTAGACCTGATTTCTTCAGGGGACTTGAACAAGGGAGGGGCATAATCAGGTTGATCGGCTTAAAGGCTATATCAATAAAACAGTTATGCATGCGCTTTAAGTCCCTACACAGTCACACACTCTGGGTACTCAGGTAGGAAGACGGTGGGCTAGCCAGGAACGTTGCACCTGGTTGAAACCCTGTGATGGAAGAAAGCAACATGCACAACACACACTATTTGTAATCCAGAGCCAGAGGGCTCAGTTCATGTAAGAAAAGGCAATCAGACAATCAGATGACAACACTTTAGATTTAGCTGTTGTTGCAGGGAGCTACCCTGATGTTTACTCACGAAACCCAATACAGGATACAGGCAGGACGAAATTGAGACTGCAGGTTGTTGAGCTGGAGTGCTGGGAGAAGCAGGGCTCACACGAATCACTGAGGCATCATTCCTGTACAAGCGTTGAGCAGGGGGCTGATCCCCAGGCTGGTCTCTCGTCAATGGCTTTCTCTGTGCAATGGATAGTCTGGCTGAGCCAGTGTGGCAAGGCCCAGGCAAAATGGCGATGAATTCGGATTCAGTCTGTTGGAGCTGGATGCAGCCTCCAGCGAGCAAAACACAGTTCAACACACAGTGGGGAACCAAATCATGACCCACTAACAGCACACAGCATATTTACAAGTAAGAAATTCCACTGTATCATGCAGATTGCAATATATCACACCAGCAGCGAGCAGAATACAGTTCAATACACATTGGGGAACCAAATCACGACCCACTAACAGCACAGAGCACATTTACATGTAAGAAATTCCACTATACCAGGCAGATTGATATCCAGTCACAATTATAGAGTCTCTGCACAAACTGGGAGTTCAGAGGTGGCTGGAAATCCTGACAGGCCGATCGCATTCAGCTAATCTTCGGTCTTCTTCAGGTTAAAGCCTGGTCACAGTCCAGTGGCTTAAATCATTCTCACAGCTCGGATTCAGTCTGAATAAACTCTATTCTCCCTCTCAGGGACAGCAGGCAGACAGGCAGGACAAAACTCAGCCCTTTCACAGTTCTCCCGTGTGAATCTACGCAGGGGCTCTTGCTTGAATCACTCAAACTGTTACCTCTTTACTTCCCAGCTCAGATCTAACTAAAACTGCAAGCAGTCTGGGACTTTCCCCATGATCCAAAAGGTTTGGTTGGCTGATCTGTCTGTCAGTCACAACAAGTGCTCCCCCTCCAGGTTATTTTAGGCACCAAAGGCCCAAAACTACAATTCCTACAAGTTTTGGCCCCACCGAGCCCCTATAGGCAGGCTCCATTTTAGAGTCCCAAATGTACTGATTGGCCCATTTTGACAGTCCCAGGCCAGGATGGTGGAGAAGACAGAACAGTCCTTGCTGCAAAGAAAACAGGTGAGAAAAAACTGCAATATTATTATTACTCCAATAGATAATCAGCAAATAAGCACATCTTATAACAGAGCTCCCTCTGCGCAAATAACAATGGCAGAATGGAGCAATTATCTGGCAGCCCGGGTGGGACTAGAACATAGAAACACTCAGCCCCCCCAGATTAATTATAACTGCAATCCAAGCAGCTCTTAAAGAGACAGTACACAGAAGATATACAGACAGTCTCTGGCAATACATTTAAACTGCTAAAACGAAAGACACCAGCCTAGCAGTGAGCATTTAGGCAAACTCAAGGAAGACTTTTCGGGAACCTCCATTTGTAGGGGGGGGGTTAAACCCTTCCCTGCCTGGAGAAAACTTGGCGTCTGCGTCAAGTCTGTACCATCACAATATCAAAAATGCGATATAAATGAGACATATATATCATTAGTTTGTTACGTTACTATACATTTCAATATACTTCACATTACTACATCCATATTGACAATACTTATGCATGTTTCATACAAGTAATACTGATTCATTTAATAACTTCTTGTACATTAAACAATGTAAAAGGGGGCCCTTCCCTATCAGCTAACTTGGGGCTGGATGGGGCAGGGGCACCATGGTGAGAGGGAAGAACAAGTAACCTGGAGTTGGCCATCAAGCTCAATTTGGGCAGTGAGCTTGGTGAAACATAAACTGCTTTGTGAACCACATTGAGAGGCAAATCAACTGGCCTCCCAGAGGAATCATAACTAAAGTGGACAGCTCTGCCACTCTTTCTGGGGGAAGCAGCCACAGTCTCTGTACTTTCAGCACTAACTTTGGAGCTTTCGTCACTTGTGAGGGGTGCCTCTGCATGGATGGGAATGTCCAGACTTGGAGCACTGTCAGCTCCTTGCTCTGTAGGCTCTTTTTCCACAACACTTTGCTCACTATCTTCTGATGGAGGCCCAGGTTGCTCATTTTGAGGAGGCTCTGGCACAATTAGGCTTTGCGGCACTGAAGGGGGTCTGTCAACACTCTCATATTGTTCTTCAAGATCTGGTGTGTCACCAGAGAGACTCGGACCATCAGCCCCCTTCTTCGGGCAATTCACACAGTTCCACAAAACACTGATAGTCAGCAACCTCAGACATAATACTTTGTACTTCACTTTCAGGGAGCATTGGCTCCAAGTATGAAGCTGGGGTGTTAGGCAGTCCAGAAGGCCCAGCTTCATCCCCACAATTAGTCATAGGGTTACCTCGAAACAGCTGACTCTATTCATAGGAAGGGTAATAGGCATTGTCACACTCGCTTTCGTCAGAGGTGGACTGACAGTTACTATCATTCTGGGCCTGCTGTGGGGGAAACCTTAAATCTGTAACTACTGGAGTAGGTTGACTCTGTCTCTTTTTTGCAGCAGCATGAGTCACCGGCCCAGGGGAGGCCATGTCTACTGGCTCAGCTTCAATAATAACTTGGCCGATAGGCAGCAAGTGGTTACGGTGCATGGTCTTGACAGCTTTGGAGTTATTTTCTGGGCATACCTTGTACACTGGTAGATCATCCAACTTTCCAACTACTACATGAGGAAGAGGTTGCCACCTATCAGCAATTTTGTGCTTGCCATGCAGTCCCAAATTGCGTAACAACCCCCGGTCTCCGGGCCGTAGTTCTTGAGTCTTTACTTTCTTATTGTGCCTCTCTTTGTCGGTGAGATTTCTCTTGGTGGCCATTGTCTGGGCCAGTTGATATGCATGGTTCAATTGAGCTTTCAGTTTCTGTACATACTGCAGGTAGTGTTTGGATCAGACCCCGTCTGGAGAGACCCCAAAGCAGACATCAACTGGCAGTCGAGCCTCCCTTCCAAACATGAGGCAGTAGGGGGAGAACCCAGTAGCATCATTTTTGGTGCAATTGCATGCGTGTACCAAGAAGTTAATCTGCTGGCTCCACTTATGCTTATCTTTTGGATAGAGGGTACCCAGCATGTCTAGAAAGGTGTGTTTAAAATGTTCTGGTTGAGGGTACCCCCTGCGAGTGATAAGGAGTGGTTCTTGACTTCTGCAACCCCCACAGAGAGAGCATTTCTTTGATTAGCCTACTTTCAAAGTCTCTGCTTTGGTCAGAGTGGATCCGCTGGGGGGCACCATAGTGGATAAAGAATTTTTCCACTAGTACCTTGGCCATGGTAGAGGCATTTTGATCTTTAGTTGGAAAAGCTTGTGCATACCGTATGAAATGATCTGTAACCACTAACACATTGCCAATATTCTGCTGATCAGGTTCTAAACACAAAAAGTCTACGCAGATTAGTTCCTTGGGGGTGCTGGTAGTAATAATGACAAGGGGGACAGCCCTCTGAGGCAGGACTTTCCTTTGCAGGCAACGACTGCAGGTCTTTACATGGTGCTCAACATTATCCCCCATCTTGGGCCAGTAGAATCGAGATCATACCAGGTCAAGAGTTCTGTTACTACCGAGTTGCTCCATGTCATAGTGGAGGGACCTCAGTACCAAATCTTTAAAGGCCTTGGGCAGGACCAGTTGCTGCTTGTCTACTTGACCACTGTGATCCACTGTCTCTCTGTATAACAACTGATTGTGTAACTTCAACCTGGGGCCTTCTTTAAACAATAGAGCAGTCCGCAAGTCAGGGGAATGCAACTTAGACACATCTTTCCCTGCCCGCAGGGCATCAAGTACTGGCTGAATCATAGGATCTTGGGATTGAGCCCACTAAATGCTGTCATTGTCAAATTGGGGTAGGGCACTAATATCTAGAGCAGAGAAATGGTAATAGGCAGCCGGCATGCAGGTATAAGGAGGGCCCAAGCAATCTACTAAACAGTTCATTGTGTCCGCAGACATCTGTTCATCTCTGTCAAACTTTTGGCACAATACTCGGATGTCAGGTTCAGACAGTCTGACCCAATCACTCTTGGAGACTGGCCTTCGTGACAGGGCGTCAGTATCAATATGGTTCAGTCCTGGTCTGTATTCAACAGCATAATCATAGGTTTATAAGGCGCCCAACTTAGCTGGAGTCTGTACATAGGTTAATGGGTTATTATCGGTCTTTACCAATATCCTTGCCCCATAGAGATACTCATGAAACTGGTCAATGATAGCCCATTTTAGGGCAAGGAACTCCAGTGTGTGCACAGGATAGTTTTGTTCTGATGGGGTCACTCTCCTGCTGGTAAAAGCCACTGGTCTCAAACCATCCTCATGGTCTTGATACAGCACAGCTCCTAGGCCCTGAAGACTAGCGTCCGTATGCAGCACATAGGGCTTGGTAGGGTCAGCATAGGTGAAGGTGGGGCATGGGTGAGCTGGTATATGACTTTGTGGAAAGCTGCTTCACATTCAGGTGTCCAGCGGGCTCCAAAAGGTACACCTGTTCAGAAGTATACTTTCTCAGGTTCTTGGACAGACCCTTTTTTGTATATATGGTTGGTAGGGGGTAACCCTGGGTAAGATTCAGGAGTGGGTGAATCACCTTTGAATAGTCCTTGATGAACTGTGGTAGTAGCCACAGAACCCATAGAAACATTATAGTTCTTTCAAGTTATGGGGCTGAGGCCAAGCATTCAGTGACTCAACCTTACTGGGCTCGGTCTCTATCCCTTCTGCAGATACTATGTGCCCCACATACTTCACGGAGGTTTGAAAAAAATGGCACTTGTTAATGGACAGCTTGAGGCTGAAATCTTCCAATCGGTCTAGGACTTTCAACAGTCAGGTCTCGTGCTCCTCTAATGAGCGCCCAAACACAATGACATAGTCTAGGTACACTAGACATTCCAGCAAGTTCATATCTCCCACCGCACGTTCCATCAGTCGCTGAAAGGTGGCTGGGGTGTTTGAAATCCCCTGTGGCATTCTCAGGAATTCATAGAACCCCAAAGGACAAATGAAGGCTGTTTTCTCATGGTCCTCTGGGCCCATCAGAATCTGGTAATATCCGCTGCGAAGATCCAATACCGAGAACCATTTGCTCCCATTCAAGCAATCTTGTATACGGGGCATGGTGTATTGATCTGGGATGGTCCACCAGTTCAGGGTTCGATAATCAGCACACAACCTCACTGACCCATTCTTCTTAAGCACAACCACAATGGGAGAGGCATATGGGCTCCTTGATTCTTGTATAATGCCAGCAGTGAGCATTTCCTTTAGGTGCCTTCTAACATCATCTTTGTCCACTGGGGCAAGGCATCGGGATCTCTCTCGAAACTGCTGGTCATCATGTAAGCGTATGTGATGTTTTGCACTCTGGACACACCCCACGTCCCATTCTTTTAATAAAAATACTTGGTCTCTCTGGGCGAGTTTCTTGCTAATCCTAGTCTTCCATTCAGCTGGCAAAGGGGAATCACCAAAATCAAATAGGTCATGGGTCACCCTCTGCTTTTGGCCAGAGTACTTGTTATTGGGTAATACTGCAGTGTCTACACAGTGTACTGTAGCTAGAGTGCACCCTGTGTTCACCTGGACCTCCCAGTCTGACACATTTCGAATCTGGACTATCACTCGTTGTGCATAGGCTTCGGCATGGGCAGGCAAGATGCTGGGTTTAACCAATAATCCTTCTGGCAACTTTCCATCACCTGGTGCAGCCAGCATTAATATTTTGTTCTTTACGTTCCTCTTTAAGCGGACTTCTCCATGGATTGTGCACTGGGTGTTGGGGGCCAATACCAGGGAGTCAGGTTCCTTTTTCCGCACTATCCCCACTGGCTCATCTGGGTCCTCTTCATTGGGTTTCTGTTGTAAGTCATATGCCTTTTTTACTAAGGTTGGAATTCTTAGGGTCTGTCCAGTCAGTTGCCCTTGTTTCTCATGGCAGAGTTGTGCTAGTCTCCCAAACATGTGGGCGTTTATTCCAATTAACAGGGGAACCCCATCATACAGTCTGGTGGGGGGGGGACACACTAGGGCCAGTGTCTCTACTTGCTCCTGTACACCAGTTACAGTTGCTGGAAAAGACAACCAGAGGCGGACATATCCTAGGTAGGGATAAGACTTGTCGCTTAGCCCCCACACATGTAGGCCTTCCAGGGATTGTAATGGCACATCACAGAAGTGTTTGTCATACCAGTCCTGAAATACAGTGGTCACTTGCAACCCACTGTTAAGCACAGCCAGAGTAGGAATACCATTCACAGCCATAGTTGTCTTCATTGAAGGGCTCACTATTTTGGATCAGTCTGGAGGGACAACAGCAGGGACATGGAAATACAATTTAGCCACAGAGGTGTTTGAGTTAGGATGGCCAAAGCCTTCACTGTGGTCATTTCCTGCACCCCTTGACCACTGACTTATTTTACAAAGCTCTCCTTGAAGCTGGTTCACCACTCTTTCTAAGTCCTTCTGAACCCGGCATTCCCTCTTCATATGCCATCCTTGCCAGAATTGTGACAAATGACAGGCTCCTGGGTCATCCTTGGAGACAGCATTGCCTGAGGAACTGAAGCAGTAGCAAGGGATCGGGATCCAATATCTGCTTGCAGTGGTGAGAGTGGTGCAACGTGTCTTAACAGTTCCTTTAGGGTGACAGTCAATTCTTGGATTTCAGCCTGGGTGCTACCCTTGGTATAGGATGCATGAGGGTTCACCCCTACCCCTATGGCAGTCAAGTCCTGGGAGGGATCAGAATCTTGCTCCATGGGGAATCCCTTGCAGAGGTACCTGCCTTCAACTCTTGGACTTTCTTTTAGTAGCTCGCCTTTCCAACACTGGACCCAGGGTGAGAAGTCCATTGCATTCTCAGAGTGCTCGTTAGGTGCTGACGTTTTCCCCTGAACCTCACTTGGCTGATCACTCTCGGTTACAAGCACAGTAGCAGCAGATATTGGTGCAATTCCCCCACGGGGTCACCTTTGTTCAACCACCTGAATTTCTTTCATTAACTCATCATAGGAGGGGGCGATTCCAATCGGGTGGCGAGGCGCAACTGAAGCAGTAACAATTCTGAAAATGGAACAGAATTAAGGATCTGATCCAGCCTAGTTCGATCTAATTCATTTAATGGCAAACTACCCTTTCTGAGGCACTCTTGTAACAGCTTGGCAAAGGCCCTGACAGGTTGAGTAAACTGGCAAAATTTGTTTTGTTCTTGTTGGTGAAACCTCCAGCTGGCATAACAGGCTGGGTTGTAGGCAAGCAGGTCTCAACCCACAAGAAATACTCAGCACATTCAAATAAAGCAGCACTAACTTTGTGCAGTTCAGATACAGTCCAGTTGCTATTGCAGTAGTTTCACTGAGCAAACCTCTCAATCCAAAATTTGTCTCGCACAGTAGTTGGGCCGATCGCTTCACAGGAGCAAATCTTTGGTCCAAACCGCAAGAGGTATGAGTAGACTTCTTCCTTCGTTCTGCCACAGTTCTAAGCTTAAATTGGAACAAGTCTGACTTCTGCAATCAGGCAGTCCAATGCAGGAGAAATGTGGCAGGGAGGCAAGTTCTGCCTCTTTCTGCCGATTCCCCTACTCTCCATTCATGGAGCAGCTGCTTGAAAGCTCAAGATGTTCACATTTCAAGCTCCAGCTCTAACTGATCCACTGCCTCATGCAGCACTGGGGATTTCCCTGGGACTCCAGGATTTGGGTTGGCTGAGGAAGCTGTTGAACACAGTAAGGGCTCCCCTTCCAGGTTAGTTTTGGAGCCAACCTAAAAACTGCAAAAACTGCAGTTTTCCTTCCCACGAAGCACTTTGGCCAGGATCCATGGTAGGTTCCCAGAGTCCGATTCGTCCAATTACTGGAAGTCCTGGACTTAACATGGTGGCTTCCATTCAGAAAGACAAGCTACAAAGAAAGCAGGTTAAACAAACTCCTCTACGTCAAATGTAACAGCATATAGCAGGAAATAAGCACATTTTCTATACAGGCTTCCTCTGTGCAAATATTGACTGCAGAGTGGAGCAAAACAGAACGGTGTCTGGCTGGTCACAAGCCCTAAATCACTCGGACCCAGCTCAGACCATTCACTATATACATATGAGCAAAATTCTTAAAGGGACAGGTGCAGAGGCTAAGCATGGCACTGTCACACATAAATGAACAGGATCAAACAAAGACAGGACATCAGCCTGGCAGTGGCACTGGAAAAAGCCCAGGAAGACATTAAGGTAAACCCTGTTTGGGGGAGGTAAACCAGTAAGCCCAGGATATCAGAAGGGTAGACTTTAGCAAGATGAGGGAATTGGTCCTGAACAGGTTAACTGAAGTGGACAGTTTCAGGGTATTGAAGGAAAGATGAGGAGAACTAAAAGAGGTCATTCACAAGTGGACATAGACATGAATGAGAACAGTTAATAACAGAAACAGGTAAAAGAAACCAATATAGTTCTCTGAAAAGGTCAGGGAGGCAGTGAGAGCCAAAAAGAAAGCCTTTATCAGGTATAAGGAGAAGCAGGGGATGAGAAATGAGATGAGTACCAAAGAAAAACGAGGGAGGCTAAGGGGAGAGTCAGGGGTACAAAAGCAGACACAGAACTGAATATTGTGAAGGGGCTAAAGGATGAGGAAAAAATGTTTGAGGTATATGAGGGACAAAGAAGAAAGATGGGTGGGGGAACTGTTAGGCCGACAGAGGGAGGCAGGGTACTAGAGGATGAGCAGGAAGCAGCCATTCTGAACAACTTCTGCTCAGTATTAACAAAGGAGGACAGCAGGCATTTGTCAGACAGCAGCATAAAAGCTTTTGAAAGGTATGTCCTGGAAATGAGACAGCAGGTAATTACTAGTGCAAGGGTCAGAAAAAGGCTAACAGCCTAGAAGATAGACAAGGCCCCTTGGCCGGATAGGATGCACCCATGGGCACTCAGGGAACTGGCAACAGAATTAGCCAAACCCCTGGTAGAGTTATCCAATAGCTCTATTCAGACAGGGATGGCTTTAAAAGACTGAAGGGCAGCAGAAATAATTCTGCTGTACAAGAGTGGGGACAAAGAGCAGCCTGGTAACGACATACCTGTCAATCCTATCTCTGTTGTGGGTAAACTGATGGAGGCACTAGTCAAACAGGACCTAGTGAGACTCCCTAGAGACAAACGGGTTCCAGGACAGAAAACCGCACAAGTTCATGGCAGAGAGGTCTTGTCAGACCAACCTGATAGTATTTCTTGACTGAATACCTAAGACTGTGGATAAGGGTTATGCAGTGGATTTACTCTACATCTGCTTCAGCAAGGCATTTGACTCCATGCCAAACAGAAGGCTACTGAAGAAGCTAGAAGATCTGAGTGCAGCAAAGGACATAGTTAAATAGGTGGGAAGTTAGTTGGAAGGGAGGTACCAGAGAGTAGGAATAAATGGTGTCAGAGGCAAGGAGGGGGAGCTCACCAGTGGAGTGCCACAGTGCTCAGTCCTGGGTCCAGTACTTTTCAAGATGTTCATCAGCAACATAGGAGAAGGAATGAGATTGCCATAAGAGAGATGTGTCATTTCACAGATGACCCTAAGCTCTGTGGTAGAGTAGACAGCAAGGAGGAGGTAAGGGAGATGCAGAACAACCTGCAAAGGCTGGAGAGGAGGTCCAGGGTTTGGCAACTGCAATTCAATACCAAAAAGCGCAAGGTGATGCACACAGGGAACAAGACCCCCAAAACAGACTATAACCACCTCCTCCCTCAATTCTTCTAGGGGTCCCAATGGTAGGGGGGCACAGAACCTGAGTCCTGCAGCAAGTAGCATACAGCTTCAGAGATAACAAAATGCAGGCCTGACCTGGCAGGTGGAGTTTCAAGCTCTAACAGGCCTCATCTTACCAGGCTGATGTTAACCCACTCGACGCTGCACCTCTCTGATGGACTCAAGAGGGGAAAGGAGATGGAACATTCTTTGGAGGGATCAATCAAGTTAGTTCATTAAATAACTCAGCACAAACCATGTAAAAGGCAAATATAGTAACATTTAATTCAAAGACATTAATGATTTATATAATAAATAAATATATAGAGCAGCTCCACGGGGCTGACAGGATACAGGATGGACAAGCATATCCGTATTGCAGGCTAGAACTGCTAGATCACACATACCTGTAAAAATAGACCAGAACAGGCTCCACACATACTGTAGATCTGCAAGTCAAAATGAAAGCTCACATCTACCAATTACATTTTCCTTAACCACCATTGTCAGGGGAGTGCCTAACTAGTTGCAGATGCCAGTTGTGACTGCTTCCAATAACCCTTTCTCTTAAGTGACCAGCACTTAGCCTGACCGTCACCTCCTTCAGGTGACCTGCACTTATCCTTACCATTTATCTCCTAACCACTTATCCTCTCACTCTTCACCTGGTTCTCTCCCCTCCCTCCACCCTCCCCTTTCCCTCCCTCCTTCTTGCCATACCTCACCCCAACCCTGCCATTCCTCTGTTTCGGACCCTCAGTCACTCCATAGCCCTGACTCATACCCTCTCAACCTTGATGAGGGCCTTGCCTGATGTTTCTCTCTCCTAGTAGATTATTGTTATCTGCCTTAGTCTGTTTCTCCTACACCCATTTTGTGATTATGCTCAGCAGTTATAGCCTACCACTTGTACCTCTGCCCTTCATTTGTATAAACATTTTGTATAAACATTTTCCTGGCAATGGACTATGTCCTGCATAATCCTCTGTCACAGGTCTCCTGGCCTACAACTCTCTCCTTCTCCCCCTCTAGTATAACAACAGGTTTGCCCCTGCACTAGGGCTGTGCATGGGCCGAATAGTATTTTCCAAATACCACAAATAGTAGGCTTCCCGAATACTCGGATGCATTTTCCGAATAGTTCACTATTCGGCCACTATTCGGGAACTACTATTCGGTGAGATTTCCAAGTCTCGCAGAGCTTTGTTGGCCAATCAAAAACTGTTTCTTGAGCTCAAATGCAAGCACACCATTTGACTTCCTCACTCTGAGCTGGTAGAAGACAGGAGACAGTGGTTTCTGAGAGCTGCTCTGCAGTACTTTTGAGACCTTAAACTTGCTAAAAAAGAAACTGATTTTTGCTTCACAGGCTTTTTTGGGTCAGTATAGTTTTTTGATCAGTGTCAGAAAAGCTATGTTTGGCTTTCTGACAGGTATGTTGTCCTTATTGCTGTGCTCAGTTACAGGGACTAGGAGGGCTGTCTGCTAACACCCCTTCTCTGCTGCTGTCTGACATAGCTCCAGTGTGATTTTTTTTGGGTGGAGCACATTTTATTTTTGTGTTTTTTTTTTTTTTTGCTGTTGTCTGGTTCCGGGCTTGGTTACCTGCATGACTGATGAGGGTGCCTGCTAACTCCCCCTCCTGCAGATCACTGCTTATAATTTGTTGTATATGTGTAAAATATTTGATTTTGTGAGGCTTCACCCTGCATGTGCATGCTTAATATATTTTTTCATGAGGCAGGGCCACACGTGTGCACAGCTGTGTGCACACAGATTTTGAAATAAACTTCTTCAGTTCTAAGCCAGTCAGGCTTGACTCACTGAATTACTGTTGTTAGTCTCCTCTGGTTCTGGGGATAGATCCCTGTACACATGAGGAGAAGAAGAAGAAGAAGAAGAAGAAGAATCAGCATTTATATAGCGCTTTTCATACACAGTGTATCCCAAAGTACTTTATAAGCAATGCTAGACTGGTAGTGAAGTGACTGAATGTGTGGTGGTGGCCATATCGCACATCATCACCCACACACAGCCTGGATAATTGCATTGAGCCATTTATGGGAAGGGGAATGTTGGCCAGGACACCGGGAATGTTCCCTACTCTTTGCGAAGAGTGCCCTGGGTTCTTTTACTTCCACCTGGACACCCACCAGGACAACACCAGGATGGGCAGAAGGGAACTCGGTTTAACGTCTCATCTGAAGGATGGCACACCCCAGCAGTACAGCACCCCCCAATACTGTATTCGGATGCCAGTGATTTTTAGGTGCAAGTTCAATCCCAGTGTGGGACGAGAACCCACTACCTTCTGGTCCAAAGGTGGATGTGCTACCAACTGAGCCACACTGACACGGCGGCTGACTCCCCACCCCCCACTTCTACAGCCCACTGCACACAATTAAGCTGTGCTTAGAAATATATCCTCTGCGTAGTCTGTGTGTGGTGTGTGTGTGCACAGTTGTGCACATGCATTTTTTTTGTTTGTTTATTGTTGTTTTGTTAATTAAACCATTGCAGTTAGGGGGCAGGCTTGTCTCACTGAGTTAACTGTATGTCATCTGTCTGTTCCTTGCTCGGTTCCATGTTTGACTAAATAGGTTGCCCTTTTCTTCCCCTTCTTAGTAGCAGTGTTTTTCTTTACTGCTACTTTTTTGTGGTGCAGTATAACTGGAAAGGTTGGTGTATTGCTGTAGTTCCACAAACACTAAGTAAAGCATCACACAGACACAGGTACTACATAGTAATAGTTTGTGTTTTACCCAGTAACCAGTAGTGACCTGATCCATCACGTCTTTAGCAATCTTGCAAACATGCTTGGTCCAGCCCCAGCAAAGCATCTGCACCGCTGGCCCCAAGTGGTGAGGGACAAGATGATAGACCACAAACATACAGCACATCCACACAATTACTGCTAGTGTTGTCCCTGGGCTGCCAAACCCCCAAACAATCTATGTAGAACAAAGGAAGCACTCAGCAGGGGGTGGTTGCAGTAACAAAATACAGTTAAGAGCAGTGCAGCATAAAGTTGGCAATACATTTGTTTGTGCTAAGGTTGGAGGATGCCAATAGAGCCCTGGTGCTTTGACCAGAACCTGGTCTTTGTCAGGGTGCATGTCGGGAACTTACAAACACACTATGAATATATAACCCTTAAAGAAACACACGCTATAAATCAGTGAAGTTAAAATGAATGAGACTGAGATGCCCTTATAACATAACAAAACATACCCAAGGATGAAACACTGCATCAAGATTATAGAACATAGTTCATACTGTGGTGCCAGACAGTACGCATTGCAGTATCTTGCAAAATTGCTGTAAAATGCTGCAGTATGCTGCAAGGAGCATTGTAATTTAATGGCAATTAAGCCCTCCAGTCATCAAATATTTTGAGGCATGTCATTTACTGCAAAGTACTGAATTGCATCTTGTCTTGCTGCACTGTAAATTATTGATACATAATACAATTCCCAGAGAAGGTGGTGAGATAGACTACGTAGACAATGACATACAGGTGTCTCTCTTTATTCGATGGGCTCAAATATTGTTCTCCCCAAGCAAGCCTTTTAGTTCTTGTAGCATTGGTAATAGTACTACTACCACTAATACCATTAGCAGTACTACTACTGCTAGTGTCACCACCTGTCCATCTGTACATTCATTGTCACATCCTGTTGGGCAGTAGTAGGGGGAAATTAGAGCATACATGCTTTGTGTAGCAAGCAGCAGACACCACCACCAGTGTCCCCACTGCTACCATTATGGCTGCTACATCCACAGCCAGTGTGCTTCCCACCACCACCAGTGCCATTCTTGCAGCAGCCACCCCTTTCAGCTGTCACCACTACTGCAGCCACTGCTACCACTATTCCTATGCCCATGGCTGAAGCACCTTCTACCCCGTGTCTGTGACCATGAACACCCTCTAGTGCTGACCCAATGCAATACTTGATATTGTTTTCAGAGTACTATGTGTGTGTTGTGGTGGATCGAGTGTGCCACATGAAGCTTGCGTTGCATTAGCGAGAACTCAATGTTGGTGGCTGAAGTGTCATTGAGGTGTATATGGTATACCAGGTTCAATGGGTGATTAATGGTGTTGCTGAAGTGCTTTTTAAAGTTTCCTTAAAAAAAAACACCTTTTCTGGCCAAATACCAAATAACGAATATCGAATAACGCAACCGAATGCAGATATTCAGCCGAATATTAGGAAATGTCATTCGCACTGCCTTACCCTGCACCTTTCACTTCTCCCACCTCCCTATCTTGCCCTCAGTTACTTACAGCACATCTCACCTTCTACCTTAATATATTGTGTCTCCTACATCCTAATATATAATTTGGAACCTCAACTATTTGTTTGACAATTGTATATACTCCTATTTTACCCTTTTTTTGTACCATCATGTTACCTACATATGTTATAACCCCTCAACTTGTATTGTCATTGTGTTGTTTCTGACGTGGTGCCTTTGAAAAGGAGTCTCTGACTCAGGACTGTAATTCTGATACCTTCAATAAATAAATAAATAACATGGCTTGCACTGTACTGTTATTCTCTGTAGTTATGCATTTTGTATAGTTTGAAGTATCCCTTGTGCTTTCGAATCTCTGTATTGTCACTATTTTCTGTTTTAATCCTCTGATGTGGAACATATTTAATGAGCTTGTTCTCAAAGGTATAATCTGAGGATACAATAAATAAATAAATAAATAAACAAAATAAACAACTCCCCTCCACCTCTGGACCTTATAGGAACCTTGGCCTGATGCAGCCTAAACCCCTTACTGTGGCAGCTCCATATCCTTTTCTCTGAAGCTAGAACCAGATGCTGTTCCCACCTCCAAACTGGATTACACAGTGGTTTAAGGAAATGAGCTGGATTAACAGCTCCCTCCTTCTGTTCTAGCTTCCCCCCTGCACTCCTTCATGGTCTGACATGGGCCCTGTCCCAGACACGGGCTTGGCAGGCCTGATAAAGCGACTCCCAGAGTGCAGGCCCTCCAACCTTATCTCCTGCAGTGTGCCACATGGGAAAAATGACCTTCATGAAGCTGCCACCTCCAAGGGGCCCTGTTGCAGACCTGCCACCACCATGATAGCCCTACTGCCATGTCTACACCAATTCAGGGTGCAGGGACCCCAACCTCCATATGTTGCAGACTTCCTTCTCCACCTCCTTAATCCTTCCCATCAGACAAGCAGAAAGCTCCCCTAACCCCAATACTCACCAACTCCTGCCATCCTCCCCCACGGAGGCACCAAGCAACATGCCACTGTTGTACAGGACAGTACCTTCTGGGCCGGGGGTGTTTTAGGCCCCAGCCAAACTTGCCCTGCCAAACCCACCAGCTCTCTGTCTCTCTCTCTCTCTCGCTGTCTCTCTTCTGCCTCTCACAGCCAGCAACCCCAATCCTATATATGGGCAGAGAACACCACCCCTAGGGCAGAGCACAGTAAATACCCAAAGCTAACCTAAGGGGGGGAAGAAACTTGGATAGTAAGCCCGCCCCGTGAGGGGGCTTTCAGGAGTATTGGATGGGAGGGGTTGAGCTGGAAACCACTTCTGAGAAAAGGGACTTAGGAGTCATCATAAGCAATTCCCTTAAACAATCTAGCCAGTGTAGCAAGGTTTACAGTAAGGTAAACAGGATGCTGGGATGTATTGGGAAGGGTTTGACAGCAGGAGGCAAGAGGTATTATTACAGATCATTATAGATCACTGGTGAGACCACACCTAGAGTACTGTACCCAGTTCTAGAGTCCTCGCTTAAGGAAAGACAAGGACAGGCTAGAACAGTGTAGGGTAACCAATAGGGATGGGCGGACCCAAAAAGGTCTTGACCCTTATTATCAGGATCTGGATCAGGATCCATGGCAGAGTTCTGATTAGTTGTGATTGATTCTGATTCAAATCAGAACCTTTGTGAAATTAACGTCAATACTAGAAAACCACCAACAAATAAGTAAGAAAGTTGAAAATAAAGTATTTTCTAATCTGAGTGTGTCTGTCTGCATTTCTGACTCCATTCTGTATGTCTTTCTTCTCTGTTTACCATGTTTTTGGCTACAGAAATGCTCTTTTTTTTTCAAATTTCTTTCGCTCCAGTGGCGGCTTGTGGGGCCATCTCTCAGGCATCCAGTCTTTTATCTTGCCCGCCTGTGGATCCCTCGGACTGTGCCTCTTCCCCCATGGCCAGCACCCCCGGTTCACCCGCCTGGGGAGGGTAGCCCTACGCCTCTTGAGCTCTCTTAGAAGACAGACTCCAACTGTAGGTGGGCCCCAGAGGGAGGAACTGGAAGGCCAGCCGAGGAGAACCCGGTGGAGGGCATGGGGGACTGGTGCCATTGCCTGCACTACAAGCCAGATTTTTCCTTTGTTCTGCACTGCTCCCCCCCCACATGGGCATGCCTTGACACATAGGTGCACAGCAACCCTGCCAGGGTCGTCCACATGATTATATGCAGCCCAGCGCTCTACAGCACCCCCGATCTCCACCAGGGTCCGCCAGAGTGCTGAGCTCCCCGATACCCTTCCCCCAGCATAAGAGAGCAGCCTAATGGGTGCTCAATCCAATCCCTCCCCTGCCGATCCCCAGCACCCGAGCTCACTTCCAAACTTAGGTCGCCGACATGGCGTGAGGTGTGGTGTCCAGTGCCTCAACCCTCAGCACCACTGGGCCAGTTACAGAATTGCTCTTGTCCCTTACTCTCTGTTGTATAGTATCACCGTGGCTCCCTCTCAATATGCAGATCTCCAGCCTCTCCTATCTGCTGACAGTCTCCTCACTTCTGTATGTTGATTCCATTGATCCTCATCCCATCTGTTGACATCCACTCAACTCCAGTAATGTTCACATCCCAGCCCCTCAAATTCCCACCCTGCCCCCAATTCATTACACACCACTGTCCCCCTCATCTGCTGACACCCACCCTGTCCAAATATGTGAACTGCTGCCCCCTCACAATAGCAGGCACTCACTCTGCCCCAGTATGTATACCCCTACACCCTCTGCTTGCATCCATTATTCTAACATCAGAAATGTCCATGTATTATTTAACCCCATACACCCATTTATCTACTGGCTGCCATCTTGCCCCACCACAAACACCCCGGTCCATCCATCTGCTAGCATTAACACTCCCTAGTAGATCCCCCTCCCTCCACTCATTTGCTAGCATCCACCCTATTCAGTTTTAACACTTCTTCCTCTCCCACATTCCCCATCATAACCCCCTGCCTCTGCTTCCCCACAATGTACAGAGGCCAAGTTTCCCCCAGTCAACTAAAACTACCACCAACAACTTAATCTGGTTCAATGTCAGTTGGCATCCATCTGTATCCCCCTCCCCCGGGACAAGGTTGAAAATAGGCAGAATTGTTGTCTAGTCCTCCTTCCCAGTCAATAAAAACTAACTAAATAAATGAAGATACATTCTCCCATATATTGCCTGGCACCCATCCTACCACGGTTCACACAGTTCACACATCCAGTCACCATCACTCTACCTATTCCAGAACAAAGCAGACCACCTTAGGAAGGCATTCTCCTTGGCACACCAAGTACAGCCCCAAGAGAACCAAGCACAGCTCAGATGAACACATTCAAGCTAATAAAAGGTACACTCTTGGACAAAGCAGTCACAAAGATGTTGAATAAAACATGAAGTAGCAGACTTAAACTAGTGAAGACACACATTAACATGCCACTCAACTTTCCAACATTATGAAGGACACAGCTGTCATTGAATCATGCAAAACTGCCACATCCATCCTGCATGAACAAGGAGAGACAGGATTGTCATTAGCTCAGACATTTAACAAAAAAGTTCATATTGCACTCTGACAAAATTAAATAAATAAATCACAAACAGCAGCAGCAGCACCAAACTTCTGCAGTATTTTTCTTAGTCTCTCCATATTTCATATTCCCAACCAACATATTCTTGCATGTTGAGTGACTGACTCAGTCTCTTATAATTAATAAACAGCTCATGGTGGCCATTTTGGATGGGGTTAAACACAGGACCTTTTGACTCACATATGTGCTCTTGGGCTATGTGAGACTTTTTAAGCCAGCAGGGATGTGGTGCTAAGCAGTTTCATAGCTGAACATTTCACTGTCTTGGGCCATAACCTCTAGCCAGTTTACCCATGCTGCCTACAAGCAGTTCCTGAATCCCTATTGCATCATTCTAAGTCCTCTTACATATCATTTTAATTTCCTACCTCGGTCACTGTTGCTACTGCCACTGCTGTTCTTGCCGCTCGCACCCAATTCAAGGACTTCATTGCTGGAGAATAGCATACAAACATTTACAAAAAAAGGCAACTTCCTCTCTTTTCAGCCATAAAACCTGTTTACCCATGATGCCTACATTGCTGCAAACTGTTCCCGCTCTCTCTCAAACTGTCGTGCACTCCCTCCCCGATTTTGTTTCGCAAGCATGTACGCAGGATTCTCTTTTACACAGGTGCAAAAGCAGCGCTGCATGGCAGACTTCTGTTTTGTGCCCAGTTGCAATTGTTTTTTTAGAGACAGGAGAGGGGATCCACGTAAAAAAAATATACAACTATTTGAAACTAAAAATACAGCAAGACGGACCTGGTACACTGAGCAGCAGTGTCCTGATCTACCTGGGTCTGCTGGATCCTGTGAGATCCAGGGGGGGTTCTGATTTCATGCAGACAGGTAAGTCCATCCCTAGTAACCAACATGATTTGGTGTCAACAGGGCAGATCCTTTGCAGATCGGCTTAGAGCACTGAACATGCACTCGCTCGAGATCAAACAAAAGAGGGGTGATATGATAGAGGCCGTCAAGTTCCTTAAAGGAATGAACAAAGTGAGCTACAAGGAACTACTGTATGCAACGAGAGTAGTGAATCTAGAACATGAGCGGAAGCTGGAAGGGAGGTTCAGGAGGGACTACGGAAGTTTTATTTTATACAGAGAGTGGTTCAGCCATGGAACAGTCTGCCAGCAAAGGTGATAGGTTTCAAAACACTTAATGGGTTTAAGCAGGGCTGGGACAGAGTTAAGGACTTGGTAGTTATTCGGGGGATGAGTAAAACAGGAAGCAATGGTAGACAGAGTAGTCAAAGACCCTAAATTGACAAAAGGTCTCAGGATATGATGGGGTGTTAAGGGCAGACTAGATGGGACATTGGTCTTTTTCTGCCATCACGGTCCACGTTTCAACGTGCTTAACATATTTTGTTTCTATACAGGTTTTTATCTGTTCTTGGCTGAGGGGGGCTTGACTCCCTTCCGCCCTGTCCCTGCCATCCACCACTATCTATGGTGATGTTTTGTACGGGCAGGGCTTCGGTGATGGACCTTGCTAAAGCTGACCCATTATATAATCACTTGCTAGGTTCCCACTATGCAAACAATATTACTTTCTATATAGAGAACTAAACTGGCTGCATTTGAAGCTGAGAAGACAGCCCCACACATCTGGTATGATGTACAAATATTATAGACAGCAAGTTCCCAATTATTTATATAATATTGTAAATTAAAAAAAATTGAGGTGAGTTTGAAATCATCTAACTTGAAGTTCCTTTTAAAAGAACTAGCTCTGGCTGTTTCTCCCTTCACCACTTGGATCCTCAGATTTGGAACAATATTTCAAAACATTTAAGGTCACAAAATACTGGTAAGCTTCACCTCAGTTGTGGGCAAAACTATGGAAACCCTTTTAAAGGAAAGGATTATATCCTTTCTTGAGGAAAACAACAAATTAGACCCAAGGCGGCATGGCTTTACCACAGGTAGATCATGCCAGACCAATCTAATTGACTTTCTCAACTGGGTAACCAAACTAGTGGATCAGGGCGGTGTTGTGGATGTAAAGTACCTGGACTTCAGCAAAGCCTTTGACTCAGTCCCTCATAGTAGGCTGCTGAACAAGCTTGGTAGCATGGGAGTAGAGCAACAAATAGTAAACTGGGTACCGAGCTGGCATAGTGGCAGGACCCAGAGGGTACTACTAAATGGTATTCTGTCTCTAGGTTGACAATATTACTGTGGCCGACATTACAGCGACAACAGTGCCAGGTCGCTGTAATGTAGGCGCAGGACCATGGCACTGCTTTCTGGGGGTCTTGCACCCCCTCCCTGAATCAACTCCGACTTGGAGTTGATTATTATAGTTACAGGGGGTTAGGCGGCTCAGTGGTGTGGAGGGCTGAGGTATCATGCCCTACCTTCTGCCACACCGGTGTGAGCGGGTCGCTGGGGGTTGGCTGGGGAGGGAGAGGATTGAGCATCCAGAGGACAGCTCTCCTCTCCTCTCCTGGGGAGAGGGGGAACTGGAGATCGGTGCATGCCTGGCTCCTAGCAGCAGGTGGAGACTGGCACACCGATCCCACAGATGGGGTGGAGACAAAGCAGACACTCGGTGTGCCATGTATGGAAGCGAGCGCAGCTTGGCCAGTGGCATCACTGCATGCTATATCCCACACTCGGGTCAGGGAGAAAACCAGAGGAAGAAATACACCATGGACTGGTGGGATGATGCTGTCCCTCTGTAGGTGCTGCACCCGGCTAGCAAGCACCTTAAGCCAAGAGAAGAGTACTAGTGGATGCCAGGGTGATGGGGCTGGAGGGACCAGAGGAAGATGTCTGATCTGCAGAGAGGAGATAAAGAAATTTAATAACAAATAGTTACAGTGGGTTCAGGGGCAAAACCCATAGAAGAAAACAAAGTCTCCAGTGAACCTCTTTATGCTGACCGCAATTGTGGTCAACATAAAGGAGTCGCTGTAACATCAACAGTCAAAATTGTTGACTGATTGTCATGGATCCCTAGTAAACAGCTCCCCATTATTTTTTTAACTTTTTATTTATAATTTTGTACCACACAGTACGTAAATTACACTCAGAACAAAGCATACATCATGTATCCCAGACAATTGTGATAATAGGAGATGTGAGTCAGTGTTACCTTAGTTACAAGATAAGGGGGAATAACATATATTCATAGGAGTTGTTCAGAATGGCTAATTGGTGCTAATGCCTTAAACTATTATAAACTTTATAATTTTTATACCGTGAAAACCAAAAATGGCCAATTAGACCTTTGTTTAAGAACAATTAAGTGAGGTAGCAGGAACTTCCACTCTCAGTGTGCTCCCTTCAGCCTATATAGTAGTGGTTACATGAATTTATATAAACAATTAAACTCTATCCAAGAGATACACAGCCAGACATATTTTCATTACTCACTAGGAGAAATTCTTCCTTAACAATGGAAGAAAAAAGAAAAAGGAGGAAACCCACCTTTCAGAAGATATAAACATAAAACGGTCTCAGTAGGGATCAATAAACAAGCAGTGAGAAAAAGTCAGTCTCTAAGGAGAACAATCTAGGTCAGTTCAATCATTTTACTGATGTGTACAGCTTAATCTGATGGCTTTTTAGTGAAATAATATTCCAAAGGAAAAGCTCCCTGGTTACTATTAAATAATGTATCCCCAAGTCATGTAGTCTTGGGCTTAAAAATAAGTCACATTACCCTAGGTTTCTGTGATGAAGTCCTGTAACATCATTGGTAGCATTCACCATAAAAACCAAAATTAGGCTCCAGAAATTTAGATTTTACCTTTCAGCTTAACTAAAAATTAAACAAAAAACCTGATACAAAAGTCCATATTCAAGTCTCTTCCTCTTCTTCAGGGTCTGAGGACATCTCCCCATCTCTGGCTGCCTTTTCGACTTCAAGCTTTTCGGCTATCTTCCCGGCCTCTTTAGGATCAGTGTAAATATACGTTTTCTGCCCGATATTTACATGGAGTTGTGCGTGCTTCAACATGCTTATTGGAATCTCTAGGTCCTGAAATTGTTGCCTCACTGCATCAAACTTTTTCTTTTTATTCGGGTGGCATATGATAAATCTGAGAACAGCATTACTCGGGACCCATCTATATGCACATTTCCCTTGGTTCTGGCAGCTTGCAGGATACGACCCTGGATCACCTATGACACTGTGACCACCAAGATAGTTTGGGGCTCTGAATTCTGTCTTCTTGTTCTCTGTGGTGTAATCTGGTATGCTCTGAGAATCGTCTCATGAAGATCTAGGCCATAGGTTTCCTCCAGCCATGTAATGATAAAAGCGCACAAGTCGTTGCTCTCTGTATTCTCCAGGATCCCGAGCACATGAACATGGAAAGCTCTCACAGTATTTTCAAGATGTTCCAGTCTAGTGAACACAAGAGAGTGCTCCTTCACACAAGTCACCGTAGTAGCCAAGGCTTTCTCTGAAGTTTTTTCAGCCTTTACTGCTGCTCCCGCTAAGCCTTCCATACGCTGCTCCATGGCTATCATACGTTCATGAAACAAATCCATCTTCCTGTCCATTTGCTGGATCGTTTTTGTAAGGGTTGGGAGGGTCTGTTGAAGGGAGCCAAGCGATGCCGGTCGGGAGTCCTCCTTGTTAGGCTCATCCAATGTGAACTCCGGGGATGCTGTTGGCGCCTTCGCGGCCCCACCGCGAGGTGCAAAGAAGTTAGCTTTTTGTTCAGTTTTTTTGCCCCATTTTAATAAAGATCAACTCTGGTGATGCACAAACCCTAGCTGGTAGAGTGAGTTTCATTTTCCTCCACCAAATAGGCTATAAGTCTGGGTTTTTTTTGTATTTTAGTTAAACAGCTTAGGGAGCTCTCTAAAAGTGCATCTAGGCGACTGAGCAGCTAGCCACGCCCCAACAGCTCCCTCTTTTCATTAACGACATATCTGAAGGCCTTCAAGGCAAAGTAAGTCTGTTCATACAAACATACAAAATTTGCCAACAGATAAAGGCCTAGAGGTCTATCAAGTCTGCTTGAATGTGCAGTTAGCACCCTTTATTCTGCAGCTGCCCCTCCCTCCCTTCCACCCTTCCCCTCCATTGACCCTCCATCTTGTCCTGTCCCATCCCCTTTTGAAGCGGTCCACTTTTCTACTGGATACCACTTCTGCAGGTAATGCATTCCATGCAGCTACAGTACCACCCTCTCTGTAAAAAAGTGTCTCCTCATCTCCCTCCTGAACCTTCTTCCCTTCAGTCTCATATCATGGCCCCTGGTGTCCCTCCCCTCTCTTACTTTGAACAGCCCTTCTTTGCCTGTCTTGTTTATTCCTTTCATGTACTTAAAGGTTTCAATCATTTCCCCCGTCTCTTCTCTCCTCCAGCAAGTACATGTTCAACTCCCACAGCCTCCTCTCATATGATAAGTCTCCCAGCCCCTTGATCATCTTTGTCGCCCTGGGCTGCACCCCTCCAGTACCTTAATGTCCCTCTTCAGATACGGGTGCCAGTACTGCATGCAGTACTCCAGGTGCGGTCTAACTAATGACCTATACAGTGGCAGAATCACCTCCTCCCTCCTCAAGGATATACCGCTTGCAATGCAACCCAGCATTTTGTTGGTCTTTGCAACTGCCTTCCTATATTGTGCTGAGTTGTTTATTGACCCTGTAATGAGCACCCCCAGATCCTTCTCCTCCTCTGCCTGGGCTAGCTGCACTCCCCCCAGCTGGTAACTCCTCTTTGGGTTCTTCACCCCAAAATGCAGCACCTTGCACTTTTTGGCATTAAACCCCAGTTGCCAGGTGTCTGACCAGGTTTCAAGCTTTGCCAGATCATCATGCAACCCCTGCCATCCCCTAGGTTATCCACCACCACTCTCATCTTGGTATCATCAGCAAACAGACTGATCTTGCTCTTGATGTCCAATGATATGTCTGCAATGAATATCCCAAACAACACTGGTCCCAACACCGAGCCCTGTGGAACACCACTCGTCACTACCCTTGGGTGTGAGAGCTCCCCACCCACCACCATCCTCTGTTGCCTTCCCTGAAGCCAGTTCCCTACCCATCTCACCAGCTTTGCACCTGCCCCTGTACCTTCTAACTTATTTCCCAGCCTCCCATGTGGCACCTAGTTGAATACCTTACTGAAGTCCAGATACAGGACATCCACTGCATGGCACCTGTCCAGTTGCCAAGTTACCCAGTCATAGAACTCCACCAGGTTGGTTTGGCAGGATCTGCCACACATGAAGCCATGCTGTCTGCTGTCCTGTAGTCCTTTGGCCTCTAGGAGGGCCACCAGCCTCTCCTTAAGGATAGTCTCCATCAGCTTACCCTTCGAGCTGTAGTCCCCTGGTTCACCCTTGGAGCCACTCTTGTGGAAGAGCACCACATGACCCACCCTCCAGTCCTGAGACAAACAACCTGAGTATAATAAGGCATTAAATAGGTCTGCCAAAGGTCCCACAAGGATCTCTGCCAGCTCCTTCAGTACCCTGGGGTGGATACCACCTTGGCCTGGCACCATGTCCACCCTCAGTGCCTTCAAATCCTCCTGAAATCTGCCCTCCATGGTTTCCTCATCTGTCACCCCCCATTTCTGTCATTCCTCCCCCCTTGGGTATCACCCCCCTCTTCTCCTTAGTAAATACAGAGCAGAAGTAATCATTTAACGTTTCTGCCTTATCGCACCCTGCTTCCACCCAATGCCCCTCCTTTCTAATCCTTACTATGAGGTCCTTGCAGCTCCTTTTCTCCCTGATGTATCTAAAGAAGTCCTTCTCCCTCTTCTTAATGCCTTGTGCCAGCCTGAGCTCTGTAGATGCCTTGTCTCCCCTTACTGCCTGTGTCACCTTCTTCGATTCCATGAGGTTCTCCTCCCTGTCCTCCCCCTCCCTGTTTTCTTGTACCTCCTAAAGGCAGCTCTTTTCCTTCTTACTTTTTTCCATGACCTCCTTGCTCAACCAGCTTTGTTCCTTAGCCCTAGCCTTCTTGCTCTGGGCCTTGCTGCAGGTTCAGGTTGCCTCCGCTATCCCCAGCTTTATGAGCTCCCACCTCTTGTTAGTGCCCATACTAGGCTGAATTCTGGCCAGGTACCCTTTTGCCACTTCCCCCATACCCCCAAAGTCAGCCATCCTGAAGTCCAGCACTCTTGTGCCAGATTCCACTGCTTCCTTGCCCATATCCAATGTGAGCCATACTGAGTGGTGGTCACTCCCTGACAGTGGTTCTTCCTCCGTAAGTTCTCTCACAAACTCCCCATTTGCCAGCTCAAGTTCAAGAGTATTCCCTAACCTGGCTGGTTCACTGACCATTTGCAGCAGGAAGCTGTCCTGGAAGGCATCCAGCAGTACCTGTTCCCTTCTATTCCTGGTTGTTGGGGTACTCCAGTCCACTCCTGATATGTTAACGTCCCCCACAATCACCACACTACTCTTCTAGTTCCCAGTCTAACTCCTCCATCTGAAAGGGTGGCCTGTACACCACTCCCATTCTGAGAATCCTATTCTTGGAATCCTGGATTTGCATCCAAAGTGACTCCATACTACCCTCCTCCCTTTCCTCCCTTACACACTACAGTCCTTCCTTCACATACAGTACCACCCCCATTCTCCTTTCCCAATCACCCTTTCCCTATGAAATAACCTGTACCTTGGTACAGACAGGTCCCATTCATTGTATTGGGTGGCCCATGTTTCTGTGATGGCTGCAATGTCCACCCCTCCCTCTGCCATGAGCACCTCTAACTCTGCAGTTTTCCTCCCAAGGCTCCTAGCATTAAGGGTAACCACCTTCCACCCCCCATCCTGCCCTCCTTTACTAGCATCACCAATAGTACTTGTCATTTGTCCTTTGTCACTGTTATGGGGGTAAGCTCACATGGTTTCCCAACCTGTGGTCTCTGCATGTCTCTTGCCCACTTACCACCCCCACTCCTAGTTTAAATTCCCAACTTCCTCTATGTACTCCTCCAACCTCTGTTTCGACAATTTCTTCCCTCCTTATTCAAGTATAGTCTGTCCTTGGAATAGAGACTACTGTCCTCCCAGGTCCCTCCCCACCCCCCAACAGCCCATACTCTTTAGCATGACACCAGGTTCTTAGCCATCCATTAAATTCCTCTATTCTCTGATGATACAAACATATGCAATAGAATCAACATTCCAAGTGGAGTGGAAAAGATGAAGGCTGACCTAAGGAATCTGGAACTATGATCACAAACATGGCAACTAAATTATAATGCAAAGAAGTGTAAGATCATCCACATTGGAAGGAGCTGTGATGCTTGACCAGCTGGTTATGATTGTTGGATGATATTTGTGATATAAAAATATAGTGTGTGATTGTCACAGTGCTTCATGGGTGCCTCCCCCCCCCAGGATTCAGTGAAATGACAGGATATATATTAAACCAGGAGATCTTTGTAATGTAATTAACTTCCTTGAGACATTGCATTTTATGGCCTTTTTTTTTAATGACCTGTTGCTTCTTTGAAGTGGAAACTAAATGGGACTTTATGAGTCTGCCAGAGGATGGAGATCATAAACTTTTATGATGTCTTAAGAGGAAGAACATTTAATATAAACTGGTGTTAAAAAGCTATAACACCCCTTTGAAATGCCTAGGGAGAAGGAACTGGGAAATTAAAGACTGTCATAATTTGGGAAATGAGTTTTTGCTGAAATCACATTATTTAAAATACCTCCTGATAGGACATCATGTTTGTATTTCTCTTTTATATTCTAAAAGGAGGAGGAGCTAGATGACTCATAGAAATGATGTGGAGAGACACAATTTAAACTATACTGTGTCTAAACTGTTTTGTTATATTCTGTCTTAGGACTGTAGAAAGACACAGCTCTGTGATCTAACTTAGGCACTTAAAGAGGTAATACATTAGATAGAAAAAGTCTAACTGTATTGTGGTAGGAGTTTTTTGTTTTGTATTTTGCCCTTGTTATTTCAAGTGACTGTATGCTCTTTAATATAGTGTTCTGTGTTTACATTTTACATATTTTTATCCATATTAGTAAATATATTATTTTGAAAGACTGCCTGGGTCTGCAAGTTCTTTTTTTGCATGTGACGTATAGAGGGTTAAGACTGACAAAAATTGTTCAAAAGCTTGATGGTGTTACTAAACTGGAAAAAGGTAAGAATATAACTAAGGCCTTTTATAGAGTTTTAAGGGTTTAATTTGGATACCTGGTTAGGTGCACTTTGGTGAAATATATATTGCATCCCCTGAAGAGAATATTATCTGAGTGTGTACATTTGGGTATGGAAGCATGAGGTTCACAGTTTGAATACCCCAGAACTTGAGATCAAAGGTGATTCAGACCCACAAGCAGACAGGAGGGTTACCCTGTCTGTTACCTGTTCACATTACTGCGCTCGGAGGTTGGCACTGTGGGAGCAGAGGGCCTGACCTGCTGAGTGCATTTGTGACAGATTTGGTTGGCAGCGGTGCAGATAAATTTGGTAACACAAGCTTTAAGTGTTCAGTGTGTCAGCTTAATACTGTACAACTAACTTGCAAAATAAGGCATTGAATTATATTTAAAAAAGGAAACAGAACTATATAATTTTGCTTACAGAAAAGTTCCTACGTGTTTTATTTTTTTTCTAAAGTGCAAGTTAGAGTAGCCATAGTTAGGAAAGAAGATGGCTTCCAACTACAGTGGGTACACCACAGACCACTTGAGGCAATTGTACCAGGACAGAGCAGTCCTGCATGAGGCGATATCCACCATGCAGAACCTCATGGATGCCCTGATGGCAGCAGATGCCCAGAGAATCAAGTCACAGACTCTGACTGTAAAAGACGAAAACTTGGGTGTGGTGGGGCTAGCGGCCAGTGCAGTGTCCAGATTCAGTGAGGAGGGCAGCAGACCCAGGGCAAGTGAAGGACCACAGCAATAGAGGAAGGTCATCAGCATTCTGGAGCCAGAAGCAATCAGGCTGCAGATTGAGTTGTGCAGAATGGAGATGGAGTTCCAGAGGGAAGCGAAGCAAGAATGAAGAGAAGCGGAGCGAGAACAGAGAGAAGAAGAGAGAGAGAGAAGTGAGTCACAGAGGAGAAGATGAAGTAAGAACAGCAAGAAGCTGACCGTGAACAGTGAGATGTGGACCAAGAGGAGTGAGAGTGCCAGAAGCAACATGAACTGGAGAAGCTACGACTCCAACCACCAGCAAAAAAACAGGTAAGTGTCTTGGGTTTAACTAGAACTACAGGACTGGGTTACAAATTGAATTCCAAATTGATAGCGGAATTTAAAGAGGGGGAGGATATGGATGCCTTTTTAAATTCCTTTGAAAAAGTTTGTATTCAGGCAAATATTCCTAGAGGGGCCTGGAGCTTCTGACTATCCCCACTACTTACCGGGAAAGCTCAGGATGCATTGGGTCAAAGGACAATGAGGACAGTAATGATTGCAGCAAACTTAAAGCTTCACTTTTAAAAAAGTTTAATTTAACTGTAGAAGCATAAAGAGCTAAATTCCATAAGCTCAGGAGAAGCCCTGATATGAGCTACGAGGAGCTAGCCACGAAACAATGTCAGTTTTTAAAATGTTGGTTGGAAGGAATTGAAGCAAACTCTGTAGATAAAATTGAAAATGCTATTTTGTTAGAACTGTTTTTCTGGGCATGCCCAGCAGAGCTGAAAACCTGGCTGGAGGACCGAGATCCCAAAACAGTGCAAGAGGCTGCTGAACTCTCAGACCACTATGCCAAGAGCAGACCTGCTCTGAGAGCGAATGGGGTAGGCATGGCAGTGCAGAAAGGGAAAAGCATGCCTTCAGGGCAGATAAAACCCTCACTGCCTCCACCAAAACCAGTTAATCCCAGGTTTCAAAGAAAAGATTTAGCTGAGAAAAGAAATGAATGTTGGGTTTTTAAAGAAACTGGACATATTGCCAGACAGTGTCCCAAAAGGATGAGCAATATGCAGAATGGGGATAGGAAAGAAGTGGGTTGTTTGTGTGTCCCTGGAAGCATGCCTGTGAACATGAGGAAACACATGCACCCAGGCACGGTGAATGGTGTACAGATACAAGGGTTAAGGGACATAGGGGCATCCCTGACATTGGAAAAAGGGGATCTGGTAGAGCCTGGTCAGCTTATACCCAATGAATTTGTAACTGTACAAGACTTTACTGAAGAGGAGAAAACATTGCCCCTCGCTAGTGTTCTCCTAGACTGGGGTGAAACAGGGGGAACTGTGCAACAGGTGGCTGTAGCCAAAACTTTAGCAGTTGACATCATCCTTGGCAACAATCTCAAACAGGGGATGTTGTGTGCAGTTACCCATAGACAAGGGGCAAGGGAAAATATTAGTTCCATGGACCCCACAGAAGCCATTGTGAAAACCACTGGGAGGCTGGTTCCCCAGCCTGTGTCCCCTGATATGGAAACTAATGAAAAGGGGTAGACATTTCCCCAGTAACAGTACAGCTATGAAGGGTTACTCCAAAGAAGGAGGGGTGACCCACTGTCAGAGGGTTAGGGATGACTTTGATCAAGTGTGCCCTGATGCTAGTGCCAGGGACCCTACTTTAGAGACTGAAGGGAACCTGTCCCATGCCCTGGGAATGTGTAACGAGTTTGCAGCTGCTCAGAAACATGCCCCTAGTCTAGAGAAGCTGAGGACTTGGGCAGAATCTGATGGCGCACAGGGAGGTGACGGTAAACATAAGGTTTATTGGGAAAATGGACTGGTGTATACTCAGGATGTGAAGACAGAGGTAGGGGTGATAGGCAGGCAGCTTGTCATTCCCCAAGGGGAACAGTGATCAGTTTCTCAAGATTGCACACAATATTCCCTTGTCTGGTCATCTGGGAATCACGCGCACAATGCAGTGGTTGGCCCAGAATTTCTATTGGCCCAACTTCACCCAGCAGGTGAAGGAGTATTGCAGGTCTTGTCACCGATGCCAAGAAATAGAGAAGGCAGATAAGAAAACCGAAGCCACCCTAATTCCATTGCCCATAGTGAAGGAGCCATTCCAGAGGGTGGGAATGGATATTGTGGGGCATTTAAATACCCCAGCTCCTCTGGGAAGAGGTTCATCCTGACTGTGGTGGATTATGCCAGAGGCAGTCACCCTTGAGGACAAAGTGGCAGATGCCTTACTTGGGATTTTCTCCTGTGTTGGGTTTCTGCAGGAGGTTATCATTGATCGAGGGGGTTCCGTCATGTCAGACCTGATGAAATGTTTGTGGGAGAAGTGTGGGGTGGTGCAGAGGCGCATGACACCTTATCATCCACAAGGCAATGGGCTTGTGGAAAGATCTAATGGTACCCTGACGTCAATCCTCCAAGTGTTTGCTGAATAGCATGGGAGGGGCTGGGAGAAATACCTTCCCCATCTGTAGTTAGTATACAGGGAGGTGTCCCAAGAGTCAACAGGATTTTCCCCCTTCGACCTCTTATATGGACACTGGGCACGTGGGCCTCTAGACTTGATCCAGGAGGACTGGGAAGGCAGGCACACCACCCAAGGAGCTCCCTTAGTGGATTACGTCCTTAGGTTTAGGGAAAGGCTGAAGGAGCTTATGGGGACAGCCCAGAGCAACCTGGCAGCTGCCCAACAGAAACAAAAAGTGTGGTACGACCACAGAGGCAGAGCTCACTCATGCACAGTGGGTCAGGAAGTCATGGTCCCTATTCCGGTCCAGAAAGACAAGCTGCAGGCTGAGTGGGCAGGACCGTACAAAGTAGTTAGAAAGGTAAATGACGTGAACTACTGTATATCATAGAGTTACCTGACAGAAGACATACAGAAAGAATGTACCACGTCAACATGATGAAGCCATATGCTAATAGGGCTTACATGGTGTTTGCAGTATGTAGTCCTGGGGAAGAGATGGATGAAGGAGACCCCCTTCTGGACTTGCTAGAAGAAAGAAAGTGGGAGACCTCTGTGGAGGCAGTTAAACTGTCACCCCAGTTGTCACAAACAAGATCCGGGAAGTAAGGGAGGTTTTAGCAGACTTTGCTCCACTGTTTAACGCCAAGCCTGGACTAACCCCCCTTAGTGACACACGATGTACAGACAGGGACACAGACTCCCATATGGCAGACAGCATAGCGTGTATCAGAGGCTGTCCAAAAGGACATTAGGAGGGAGATGGAGGAAATGCTGGATTTAGGGGTAATCCAGAGATCCCACAACCCCTGAGCCTCACCTGCAGTCTTTGGCCCAAGCCAAATGGCTCTACTCATTTCTGTGTGGACTATAGTGGACTGAATGCAGTCACAAAGTCAGACACCCACCCAGTGCCCTGGACAGATGAACTTCTGAACAAGTTGGGATGGGCAACATACCTTACGACTATTGACCTGACAAAGGGGTGTTGGCAGGTAGAGTTAACTGACAGAGCTAGGGAGAGGTCATCCTTCATCACTCCAGTAGACTTATTTGAATTTAAAGTAATGCCTTTCGGACTGAAGAATGCCCCGGCCACTTTCCAAAGGTTGGTGAGCCAGGTTTTAAATGGTGCTATGGAGTACATCATGGCGTACCTGGATGACGTTGCCATTTTTAGTGCCAGCTGGGAGGAACACCTGTCCCACCTTAGAGAAGTGCTGGGCAGGATACAGAGGGCTGGGCTCACTGTCAAAGCTGAGAAGTACCAGGTTGTGATGGCTGAAATGGTATACCTCGGGCATGTTGTAGGCTGGGGACAGCTCTGTCCTAACCAAGTAAAAATAAAGGTGATCAAAGCATGGCCCAGACCAGAAATGCAGAAGGAGGTCAGGAGTTTTCTAGGGACAGCAGGGTACTATAAGAAATTTGTACCCAATTACAGTGCCTTGGTTGCTCCCCTATCTGACCTGGTAAAGAAAAAGATGCCTAAGAAAATTACCTGGGAGCCAGCCTGTCAAAAAGCCTTTACCAGACTGAAAGAGGCACTGTGCAGTGCTCTTGTATTGACAAGTCCTGACTAGCAGACCCTTTATAGTCCAGACTGATGCCTCAGACGTGGGTATTGGGGCAGTACTGAGTCAGACATCCAACCAAGGGAACGATCACCCTGTAGTGTACCTGAGTAAAAAGTTACTTCCCATTGAGCAGGCTTACTCTACTGCTGAAAAGAGTGTCTTGCCATGGTGTGGGCCATAAAGAAGTTAGAGTCATGCTAATATGGGCAGCATTTTGAGGTACACACTGACCACAACCCCCTGGTTTGGCTGACCCAAATGGGAAAAACTAATCATAGACTATTAAGATGGAGTCTTGCCTTGCAAGGGAATGACATGATGATCTTACATAGGGTTGGAGCGACCAATCAGAACACTGATGGCCTGTTGAGTCTGTATGAGGAGTGAACTGACTTGTGGAGCTCATCCCATGCAGAGGATCGAGCCCCCAAATTCAGTCTAGGTTGGGAGGAGTGTGACGCTTGGCCAGCTGGTTACAATTGTTGGATGATATTTGTAATATAAAAATATAGTGTGTGATTGTCACAGTGCTCCATGGGTGCCCCCCCCAAGAGGTTTCAGTGAAATGACAGGATATATACTGTATTAAACTAGGAGATCTCTGTAATGTAATTAACTTCCTTGAGACATTGTATTTTATGGTCTTTTTTTATGACCTGTTGCTTCTTTGAAGTGGAAACGAAATGGAATTTTATGAGTCTGCCAGAGGATGGAGATCATAAACTTTTATGACGTCTTAAGAGGAAGAACATTTAATATCAACTAGTGTTAAAAAGCTATAAAACCCTTTTGAAAGGCCTGGGGAAAAGGAACTGGGAAATTAAAGACTGCCATAATTTGGGAAATTAGTTTTTGCTGAAGTCACATTATTTAAAATACCTCCTGATAGGACATCATATTTGTATTTTTTTTATATTCTAAAAGGAGGCGCTAGATGACTCATAGAAGGGGTGTGGAGAGACGCAGTTTAAACTATACTGTGCCTAAACTGTTTTGTGATATTCCACCTTGGGACTGTAGAAAGACACAGCTCTGTGATCTAACTTAGGCACTTAAAGAGGTAATACATAGATAGAAAAAGTCTAACTGTATTGTGGTAGGTGTTTTTTGTTTTGTATTTTGCCCTTGATGTTTTAAGTGACTGTATG
Source organism: Neoceratodus forsteri (assembly GCA_016271365.2). Taxonomy (NCBI): domain Eukaryota; kingdom Metazoa; phylum Chordata; order Ceratodontiformes; family Ceratodontidae; genus Neoceratodus; species Neoceratodus forsteri. The sequence goes on from JADMNL010000026.1 coordinate 268,531,436, forward strand.
CTCTTTAATATAGTGTTCTGTGTTTACATTTTACATATTTTTATCCATTTCAGTAAATATATTATTTTGAAAGATTGCCTGGGTCTGCCATTTCCTTTTTTGCATGTGACGTATAGAGGGCTAAGACGGACAAAAACTGTTCAAAAGCTTGATGGTGTTACTAAACTGGGAAAAGGTAAGAATATAGCTAAGGTCTTTTATAGAGTTTTAAGGGTTCAATTTAGATACATGGTTAGATGCCCTTAGGCGAAAGATGTATTACACCCCCCAAAGAGAATATTATCTGAGCCTGTACATTTGGATATGCAAGCATAAGGTTCACACTTTTGAATCCCCCCAGAACTTGAGACCAAAGGTGATTTGGATCCACAAGCAGACATGAGGATTACCCTGTCTGTTACCTGTTCATATTACTGTTCTCAGAGGTTGGCACTGTGGGAGCAGGGGGCCTGACCTGCTGAGTACATTTGTGACAGGGGCAACCCAGGAGAATACTACTACCCAGGAGACATAAAACTGGAAAGTACAAAGCAGGAATGAGATCTGGGAATAATCATAACAAATTATCTGAAAATGGCCAGACATTGTGAGAAAGCAGCACTATGAGAAAATGATATGATGGGCTGCAAAGGTAGGGGGTTTACCAGCAGAGAGCTAGAGGTCATCTCCCCATTCTATAGATCACTGGTAAGGCTACACCTCGAGGACAGCATCCAGTTCTGGAGACCATACGTTGAAAAGAACATTAATACTCTGGAGAGAGTGCAGAGGAGAGCTACAAAAATGATACAAGGACTACACAAAAAAAAATATCATGAACGGCTGCAAGACCTAAACATGTACTACCTGGAGCAGCGAAGGGAGAGAGGGGACATGATCAGAATTTTCCAAGTTCCAAGTTCCTAAAGGAAATGAACAAAGTACAGGTTCAGGATCTGTTTCACAGCAAGGGTCACATGAAGACTAGAGGTCACAACATGAAGCTGGAGGGGGGGGGCAACACATGTAAGTTCTTATTTACCATGAGGGTGGTAGATGAATGGAACTGCCTTCCATGGGGGGTGGAAGGGAAACTGGTAGGAACATTTAAAAATGCTTGAGATAGATACAAAGGCACCATAACACTGAAAAGCAGTTAAGTGAGGGAGGTAGGCTAAAGGGCAGACTAGATGGAACTTATGGTCTCCTTCTGCCATCACTTTCTATGTTTATGTTTCTATGATCGAATATCATGGTTTAAAATTCAGGAATGGTTTTCTTTACAAGCTTTTTTTACTGCAGATATGTTGTCACAGCCTTGGCATTTGTTGAATTATTTCCTGCTGTGCTGTATGGATTGCTTTACTAGGAGTTGTAGATGTCCTTATAAATTCATGTATATCATTTTACACCACCAAGTTATATTAGAAGATGTTCATTTATAATGTGATTGCTATTTGCTAGTTTGTGTAATAAGCTGTTGCACCTAAGGTCCTACTCTGTAATCAGGATTATGTAAAAGGCCATCTCTTGTAAATGAGTGTCAACTCAATGGGAACTGTCTTATTTATGCTACTTGAATGAAATTACTACTACTACTAAAATCTACCACCCTGCATTCCAGATCATACTTCAGGATCCTGGTGGTGGAGCAGGTAAGGGGCACCACGCAAGGCTTCATACATGCCTGCCTTGCCACCATTTTCCTCCAGGCCCCCTCTCCCCAGTGCTAGGGCACTCATGTCAACTGCATGTTTATGGAGGCACGATTGGGTTTCAGGGCCCCACAGCTTCCTCCCTCCTCTCATTACCGCTACCATGTCACACTACCACCTGATTTCTGCTTAGTGGCAGTCATTCAGCAAAACTGGCAAACCCACACCCCTAAGAGAGGAGAGCAGTGCATTGAAGGTTCATCTTCTCCCTTCCCGGTCAGCCCCCAGCAACCTGAGATCACTCTTGAACCCAGGTCTCCAGCGTGGTAGGTGGTAGCGCTACTGATACACCACTGGGCCGGTGTGTACCTAACATTTTAATGGAATACTCATCTTTTTCCTGATGAGATAAGGTTTACTAATAAACAATTTTTTTCTTTTTCCATATAGTGTTTCTCACTTCTTGGCAGGCTGGGAGGCTGTGTGACAGGGTAGAACAGGACCCTGTCCCATTTGTTATGGAGAATGTGTTCAAATGCAAGGATCTTTCCTTTTCTGTCTCTTCTCTATCTGGTTGCACAACCAAATTTTCCTGTGAGACCTCGGACTTCATCAACCCTAATGGTCTCACAATTATTTGCCTCTCACTGTCTCTGTTTTCTCTTGCTGTCTGTTTTTCTCCCTTGCATATCTAGATCTGCTAATATAAAAATATGTTCAAATCTTTGTATGGAATGTAACTGATACTGGGATGCCTTTTGTTTGAAAAATATATAGTGTTGCTGTTGAAATATAGAAACAGAATGGGAGGGCTTTAAGCCCGAGGTTCGACTGGCAGAACAACTACGTCACTCCCCCATTGGGCTTAAAAGGTCACTCATCCTGGGGCTCTCCAGGATTTATTTCTTGTTGCAGCTGGAGGCACCACTTGTCTCTCTCTTTTCTTCATTTGGGCTTTTTGACAGTGTTTCTTGGCGCTTCAGGCTGACGGCTCGCGTTCTTCGCCCCCTTTCCTTATATCTCGCTCTTGTTCGGTGTTTTTCCCAGTCTCTGGGCTGCCCACTCCACTTCCTCATTCATGGTGCTTCTCCTCTGGTGTGTCATTTGTGTGTGCCTAGCTTGCCGCTCTATGCTCTTTCTTCCTTTCACTCCTGGCTTTCAGTCCATGCTCTCCCTGAGACCTCTTTTAGTTTGCCACTGCACTCACTCCATGGCTGTGCGCCCTCCTCAAACCTGCCCTGCCATCTCACCCGAACCAGCCTGTCTCCCCTTCCTGTTCCCGTCACCCCATTCCCACTGCTTGCTTGCCCCTGCCTTGCTTGTTGGGGGCTGCTGCTCTGGGAATTCTCACTGCTGCTGGGGATATCAGCCCCTTGCCTCTCCTCTGCTCTGTCTGTCATTTGGCACAAAATTGTGGGTTTGTGAGAAGAGTGTACCTGGACTGTCTCACCTGGGATAGAGCAATCAAACTCATGGACTAATCTCTCCAACCTTGCCTTAAGAAGCACTTTCTAAATCATGGGATTGAGGAAAAGCATATACACTAGCAACCTCCCAATCCAGCCCAATGCAGTGCTTCTGTAACATGGTGCACATTGACCTGATTCTGCAACAAATCATTTTTGTCATTGTTTGTTCTCTGATGATGCTAAAAGGTCTTCCTCTTTAAATTCCTCCCGTAAAAAACCCAGTCACCCGCTTCTTAGTTCAAGAACCTTTCATGACTGGTGGGGCCCATCCTACTCAGAGCATGGGCTGGACCATTGTTTTTCTCTGCTAGGTGTACCGCAGATATCTAACTCTGTAATGCAAATGGCTGATTCTAGATCTTGCTGGCATGCTAACGACACATGGGAATGGTACTTCACGTGACATCAGTTCATATCCCAGCTATGACACTTATTTCCTCATTTTTTCTTATTGTCTTTCAAACTGTAGTTTGTGTTCAGTATTAAAAGTGATGGAATTGTGAACGTCCTGCATGTTCTGGGTGATACAGAGTGTTTATGGGATAGTTCTTGTTCCACCAACAGTTTTTCTTTGTTCTCTTTATCTCTCATAGCAAGGTTCAGCTCAGGGTGAAGGGAGAATTTGCTGTGTCCATGGTGCCTGCCCTGGCCCTGGGTATGGCCTCTAGGACTCACTCTCCTTCATGGGGTCCAACCACTGTTCACTGCAGTGTTTGTTCTCTTGCCTCCCTGAAGTTTCTGTTTGTGCCTCTCTGTTTCCTGCTCTGGCTGCTGTGCATGGCTGGGACTACCTGTTTATTCATTCCAATGTACATGCACTTCACCTCCAGACCTGTCTCTATTCCTTGTTCATTCTGCAGCTTTGACTTCCTTTGGTATTTCCCTCCATTCTGCTCCTTGCACATGTATACTATGCCTTCTTTTGGGGTTTTCTTCCTATCCTGTCATCACATTCCCTGTTCGTATTTCACCCAAATGTGCCCAGGTTCATGGGTCTGGTTCTCCTTCCCTTATTTTGACTTCTTGGTTCATCTATTTCCTTTGCTCTATCAGTGTACCTCTCATCGAATCATATGCTCCCTCCTCAACCCACTGCTCTCTTGCTGTTCTCGTCATACCTATCATGGATCATATGCTCATGTGCCTCCTCATCTGACTCGCCCTACTACAGTCCTCACCCCAAATCAGCTGGGTCCTACGCTACCCCATTGACCTCCCTACCTTCCTTCATCCTTTCATACCTCATTTTTCTGTACCAGCCTCCATGGCTTCCATCCATTATTGTACTTCATCCGTTTCCTATTTTACCTTCCTCATACTAGTGCCTTTTCTCGTCCCAGCCATCATGGATTCACTCCACTCATAGCTTCACTCCTCACCGTACATTGTCTGATTTTGCTCCTTTCAATCGCTCGACCTGAGCATACCCTCTGATTTGTCTATCCTCTGGTTCCAGACATGCCTTCTTGGCCTCAAAGTCTACCTCCTTTCGAGGAGCCTACTTACCTCGCTCTATTGAGCATACTACCTTTGTGCGAGTTCATTTCAAGTTCATTCCTGTCTCCTCTTTTTTTACATTTTGTACAGGCCATCAAGGATTCACTCCAATAGAGGTCTGCAATTGTTATTTCTTTTGGGCGTACCTATCATGACTCCTATGCCACCTCATTGACCTGCAGACATCCTGCCACAGGTATCAGGTTCATAACTCCAGTCATCATTCACTCATCCTTACCTCAAGGTTGATCTATTTACATCACTTACTTGAGCATTCCTGTCATTGAATCTTATGCTGCTTCGACTCTGACCTTATGGTCTAATTGTTCACATTGCATAATCAAGCATACCTTATCGGCCTTAGTGTCTACTTCCTCGCATAATGCTCATTGGGTCTTATGCTACCTATTCGATCTGCTGGCCTCCTGCAGCGATCTTCATCATCAGTCTTTATCATTGCCTCATGTTCCTTCTTTGATCTGTGCTTTCTTTTTGGGTTTTTCCCCCATCCTATCATCATCTTTCCCACTCATATCCTTCTTTTTAATGAATTCTGCTATTTTATGACATACATCCTCAAATCAAACATCATCAGCCTGGAGGAAAGGTGACCCAGGCCTTGGATCCCCAGAGGTTTCCTCCTCAAAGGGTTTTTTCCTCTCCTCCATGCCAATGGTCATAATATTAGTTAGAGTTAGTACTTTCTTAGGTTAATTAGTTAGGTTCTGCTGTTGGATGGAGGTGGATGGTGTCCCCAGCTTTCCAATCTCTCCTTAGGAAGTCCACACTTATATTCTCAGAATTCATTCATTCAACATTCTCGCCTCTTTGATGCACGACACCTGATTGGGTATTCTTTTTGGGCTTCTTCCTAACCTACCTTTAGCCAACGCAATCATTCCTGCAGCACCTGTATGGGGGGAACCCTCCTCTAGGGTTCCTTACATCGTACCCATACAGGGTGGTATATCCCATTGATAGAGGGGTGGAAAGCCACAAAAGTAAATTAAGTCACACAAGCATCATCTCATCTAGTTGCATAAGCACATTGAAACATAGACTTTGACAGCAGATAAGGAGCGCTTGGCCAACCTAGTCTGCCCATTTCTTTACCTACTGGATAAGCAGCAGATCCTAGTTAATCAACAGCCTATTTCTTCCTACCCCTCACAAGAATTACCTTATGTCTGTCCCATGCATTCTTGAATTCTCCCACAGTTTTAGACCCCACAACCTCCTCAGGAAGGCGGTTCCATGTGTCCACCAACCTCTCTGTGAAAAAATACTTCCTCTTATTGCACCTGAGCCATCCCCCCCCATCTTCAAATTGTGTCCCCTTGTTCTTGCACATCTCTTTTTCTGAAAGATGCTACCCTTTTGGACTTCGTTGATTCCCTTGAGGTATCTGAAAGTTTCAATCATGTCCCCCCTCTCCCTCAAGGGAATACATATTAAGCTTCTTTAGTCTCTCCTCATATGGCTTCTCTTGCAGACCCTGCACCATTTTAGTTGCTCTCTGCTGGACTGCCTCCATCCTGTCTATGTTCTTGCAGAGATGGGGTCTCCAGAACTGGATGCAGTACTCTAGATGGGGTCTCACCAACTGTCTGTACAGAGGGAGAACAACTTCCTGTTTTCTGCTGATGATGCCTCTCCCTATACATCCCAGTATCCCCTCAGTCCCTCCCTACTGCCTTCTCACATTGCTTGCTAACCTTAAGGTCATCTGATATGATTACCCCCACGTCCCTTTCCATTTTTGTTGTTGTTACTACCCGCTCCCATTGTATACTCTTCCCCTGGGTTTTTGTTTCCCAGGTGCATTATTTTGTACTTCATTGCATTGAATCCAAGCTGCCATACTTCTGACCATTCCTCCAACCTTACTAAGTCCCTTCTCATCCTTTCCACCCCCCCTTGTGTATCAACCCTGTTAAAGATCTTTGTGTCATCTGCAAAGAGGCATACTTTTCCTTCCAATCCCTCTGCAATGTCACTTATAAAGACATTAAAAAGGACTAGACCCAGCACTAAACCATGCGGTACCCCATTAGTAATCCCCTCTTTCTTCAGAGTGGACTCCATTTACTATTACCTTCTGTGTCCTGTTGTCCAGCCAATGTTTTACCCAGGCTACCACCCTGGGACCCACTCCCAGGCTGGTTAATTTGTTTATTCATCTTTTGCATGGGACTGTGTCAAATGCTTTGCTAATGTCTAGGTAGGCCATGTCCACAGCTCCTATTTATTTTTTATTTTATTTACTTATTTATTTATTCAGATTCAGATTTAATACCTTTGAGCCAATGGCTCATTTACAAAAGTTCCAGGTCAGATAAAATACAGAGCCATTGTATTAACTCAGTGAACAATGTACAGAGAGAGGAACAGGGTGCAACTAGACAACAATCAACACAGGCAAGTGAACAGCTGGTGGCTACATAAAGCAAGAATACAGGTTACTAAGTGCTAATGAACAGGTTACTAAGTGCAAATTAGACACAGCAATGCATAGCGATTAGAGAGTGCAAGGCATAGCAGCAACATCTCAGTGGTAGTGAGGAATTATAAACATAAAGGGACTAGGGGGTTGGGACTGATCCAGGACCAGGGCAAATAGGTACGGTGGGTGTATCCACAAAGGCATTGTCAAGTGCCAGGAAGGCATTGTCAAGTATTTAAAATTTGATATGATTATAAACTGTAGAGGTTACTTGAGTGCAAATGTTTAGGCCTTTTTTTTTTCAAAAGCTACAAAATGGGGGCCTCAGAAGCACATTGTGTTCTAGCAGCTCCTGATATTTACAAAGAAACAGGACGCTTGCTAAGGATGGGGGTTGAAAAGACTTATACAAGAGCTAGGCTGAGCTGCAACTAGAGAGATTGCAAGAAAGATTTTATTTTGCCTCTACATATAGTTATTCTGAACAAGTTTGTCTTTTTCTGATGTGACTGCTGCTGTAACTAAAGTTTTGATGAATTCTACACTGCTCATGGTTTTCCCTATGCTTCCTGACCTGCGCCTCGATGACAGATGGTGTCAGCCTAAGTGGGATTTAAGCCATGCATACCCTAAGACAGGAGATTTGTGCATGGGTACTGGACCTAGTTTTAGTTTTACTTTAGTTTAGTTTAGTTTTTAATGTTCTAGGAATTAATACCTTTGAGCCAAGGCTCTTTTACAAAGGTTCCACATCATAAAGTACATAACAACAAGACATGTTACAACAATTGGTCAGCAATTTACAAAGGCTGCAATAAAACAGTAATAATTCAATTACAAGAAGGAAAGAAACTCAGAGGCATTTAAGGAAAACATAAGGAGGGAAAAGTAGGAGGAGATAGAGGGAGAAAAAAAAAGTTCAGTAGCAGACAGGACCAGTTAGTGGTACTCTGAGTGTCTTTGTCAAGTGAGGGGTCGTGGCGAGTGATGGACAGCTGTAAGTGCAGTCAGAGGGTAGAGGCTTTAGTCAAAGCAGTCTCAGGAGCTGGAGGCTGTGAGGTGATCGTAAAGCATAGATTTGAAAGCTCCCAGTGATGTGAAGGATAGAGTGGGTAAGCTAAGGGCATTGTACCAGGTAGGGGCACGATAGGCAAATGATCTTTGTCCCTGAGCAGTCCGGCATCTGGGGACCTGAAAAGGTTGGTGCTCAGATCTTCTAGTGGGATGAGGGCCATTATTCAGGCAGAGTAGATCTTGGATACACGGCGGAGTGAGTCCCAAGATTGATTTTTTTGCCATTAAGCACGTGAGATACATTAGGCGATTAGAGAGTTGTAACCAGCTGATTTCCATGTAGAGCTCACAGGTGTGGGTCAGCCCCTGTGCTCCAATGAGGAGTCGACAGGACTTGTTTAGGGCTGTTGAGATGCACCTTAGTGCGGTGGTAGTGGCAGAGCCATAGATAATTAGACCATAGTCTATGATTGAGATGGCGGAGCTTTGTATAGCAATCCTCAGGACAGCTTGGTTGAAAAATTGATGGTTCCAGAACAGTCATTCCAATGCGTTGGTTCACTGTTTTTGCTGTGTTATCAATGTGGGTCGCAAAGGTAAGACCTTGATCAAATGTGATGCCAAGGTATTTGAATGTATTCACTTGTTCAAGTGTATTTCCAGGGGAAGTTTTTATTGTGAGTGGAATATGCCTTTTTCTGTTTTGATGACTAGCGAAAAGCATGGTTTTTGTTTTTTTGGGATTTAGGACCAGCTTGTGATCAAGGAACCACTTTTCAACACAAGAGAAGGCAAGTTGCAGGCTCTGATGTAGTGGTTTGGGATCCTTATGAGAGGAGAGAATTACAGCGTCATCAGCATATAGTATTATTTCTTCTGGGCAGGATTCAGGGAGCGAGTTTAGGAATAGGCCGAAAAGGAGACAGCCTAGAATTGATCCCTGAGGGACACCTGAGAGGACCGGTTTAGAGTCAGAGAGAACATCAGAGATTTTTACTGTTTGTGAGCATTGTGCCAGGTAACTTTTAACCCAGGCACCTGGTCCCTCAGCTAGCCCAATATTGAGCAGTAGTGAGATTAATAAGCCATGGTGAACGGTATCAAAGGCTTTTGTGAGATCAATGAAAACAGCTCTGGTTTGGTATCCCTTATCCAAGGCATTGTGAACTTCTCCTGAAAAATCTAGTAGGGCCGTTGATGTACTGTGCCCTTTCCTAAATCTGTGTTGTTGCATGCAGAGTAAATTATACTTTTGCAAGTAGTCTGAGAGTTGATCAGCCACAATCCGTTCAAGGGCTTTGGAGACAGGTGGAAGTATTGATATAGGTCGATAGTTCCCTGGTGTGGATTTGTCACACCCCTTTGAGCACTAGTGTAACTATAGCAGACTTCCATTTGCTGGGAAATTGACTTCAGCAAAGGGAGAGATTGAGAATTTTGGTGAGAGGGTGGATCACTCCTTCCAAGGTGAGAGACAGAATTTTTAGATCAATAGTGTCACTGCTTGTTCTTGATTTAGAGCAAGCCTTTTTTATATATTTGTAGGCTTCATGTGCCTTAACTATTTTAAAGTGAAATAGCGGTTGGTCAGGTGAGATGATGTGGGATGCGAGTTTTGGCAAGGTCAAGTCCGAGAAGAAGTCTGGTGGGAGGACCCCACTGAGGTCTGTGAAGGTTTTATTTAGGGCATCAGCCATAACCTTTGGGTCAGGGGTAGTGGAGCCATCAACATTCATTATCGTAGGAGAGGATTTGGACTGCTTGCCCATAATATTTCGGTTGTTGTCCCAGAAAGATCTCCCATCTTAGATTGGTGGTTGCTAGGGCATTTTTGAAACAGGAGCTCTTCATTTGCCTGATTTGCAAGGTGCATAGGTTGTGTGCTGGTTTGTACTTCTGTGTATCCGTCAAGGAGCCTGTGGCCCTGGCTATGGCCCAGAGATGGTCCTGAGCTTTGAGCTGAGTCAGTAGTTTGGCCGTGAGCCAAGGATTAGAGAGAGCTTTGATTTTACACTTTTTTAATGGTGCGTAAGTGTCACAGGCAGTGTTGAAAGTTGTGATAAATTATTCTAGGGCAACGTCAACATCTAGCGTATTGTAGATTGGGGACCAGTCTTGTTGTAGGATACAGGTCTTGATTTTAATGAGATTTCCGTGTGGTAGCACTCTACTTGAGATGGCTTTGGGAGGTGGTTTAAGGAATTTATTTGTCCAGGTACAGATCACATGGGAGTGGTCACTGAGAGAGTCGGAGAGAACAGTAGTGTTTTTTATCCGGTCCGGGTGACTAGTAAGTATCCAGTCAATGAGAGTGAAAGTTCCAGTCTTGCAGTTTTTTCTAGTTGGGGAGTTGACCATCTGTGTTAGGTTGACTGCTAGGATAGCATCCTTGCTGGATTCGATATTAGAGGTGAGCCAATTGATATTGAAATCAGCAAGTAGGAGGAGCTCAGTGTCAGGAGGTTGCAATCTTACAAATTCAAGAACTGTCTGGAGACTGGATTGAGTGTCTTTAGGAGGGATATAGACTGCAGCCATGGTTAGCACTTTATTTTGGGCACCAAGAAGTAGCTTGACAGGGAGAAGTTGCACTAGGGTATTTGTGGAGGAGAAACTGACAGGGTGACTAGAGAGGTTGTCCTTAATGTAGATAGCACAACCCCAAGGAAGCACAGAGGAAGGTATGGATTCTGCAGCAGCATGTCCAGGAGTGGTTACCACTAGAATGGCAGCCAAACTAGCAGTGACGGAAGTCCAGTCAGAGATTGTACAGCCAGCACAAGTTATGGAAAAAGAGCAGGCAGTGACAGAACTTAAAAGCCTGATGGACTTTTTCAAATGGTGGGCTATACAACAAAAAAGAGAATGAAAAGCAGAGATAAAAAGAGATTCAGTGTTTAGAAGTGCAGAGGAGAGAAGAGATGCAGCAACAGGAGCAGCAGATGAGAGAATAGATGCAGCAACAGGAGCAGCGATGGCTGGATGTCTTGCAAGTTATCAAAGGCAGAGGATCTGGCTCAGATCCAGATAGGTAACAAAATGCAAGCAACTTAAAAGCCATTAAACTTACAAAGTTGTGTCCCTCAGATGATATTGAGGCATACCTGATAACTTTTAAAAGAGTTTCTACAGCCTGCCAATGGCCAAAGCAGCAATGGACAATCAGACTGGTATCCTACCTGACAGGGAAAGCCCAACTTGCCTACAGCAGTATGGATACTGCACAGTCAGAAAACTATGACATAGTGAAAAATGAAATTCTGAAAAGGTATGGCATCTCCTAAGAGACCTACAGTCAGAGATATCGATCTCTGAGGTACAACTCGGTCGACAATCCTCAAGAAGCCTTCACCCAAGTCAGAGAACGTCTGATAAAATTGATCCAACCAGAGAGCAAAAAAGTTCCACAGATCATTGACACATTTGCCATGGAGCAATTCAACATCTTGCCTACAGATGTACAGCTGTGGGTTAAAGAACACCGACCAGAGAGTGGGGAAAAAAAAACACGCCCCCGGGTCTGTGTGGTGGCTGCTTGTGTTTGTCTGTGTCTGTAGCTTAGTTTTTGTGGATTTACATGTTTTTCTGCTTGTGGTAACTATACCATTCTTGCTCACTACATCCGTGAAAGTCTCCTGGACTGGATTTCTGCAAAAATCATCATCAGGTATCTTTATTTTCATTTAAAATCAACTTTTGGAAGCTATCCCAAGCAAAACACAAGTGAAGCAACTACATCTGACAACCTCGGTGACTCTGGGTCCTGCTGGAATCCACACTTTAGTCTGACCTGCTCCATGATCTGTATGTGGGCTTTTAGCAACCTGTTTGAATGACAAAAAGCATACAGACAAAGGATTTCACATCCTGCATATGTGCAGGCAAAGTTAATCACCTTCAGGAATTTTAACATTTCAGTGACTCTGGACCTCAGCTGTTGATCATTCTTTTGGCTTTTGACTTAACCACCAGGTACCTATCTGCAAGCGACTGGGTGCAACTGACAAGCTACAACAAGGATAAATGGGCATATCATCCTCTATTACTAACAATTTCCTTGCTCTGGGTCCCTAGATGCCTGCACTGGTCCAAGCCGCATAAGCCTCAGAAGTGTAATTCAATTGACTACAAAGTACAGCAACTGTCTCTTAAACTCCTCCTCCTCTTGATATCAGGAAGTGTCCACTCAAATCCTGGCCCTGTCTCCTACAGTACAACAAAGCCTGCCAAAATGGAGGGGGGGCTCAAAATTGCTACCTTAAACATCTGCAGTCTCCTCCCAAAACTGGCCTCCCTTCAAATCTTTGCCAGCCAACACAACCCGGATATCCTTGCCATCATCGAAACTTGGCTGATGCCTAATACTCCGGATCATGCCATCTCTATACAAGGCTACAAGATATTCAGGCTGGATAGGACCTCAAAAAGGGGTGGTGGATGTGCAATCTACATAAAGGACTACCTCACCTGTCTCCCTGGTTCTTATCCCACCACAGAAACCTCAGTGCAACTCCTCCCTATCAAGATACTACTTGGTGCCCAAAACAAAGTCCTCACGATTGCTGCTATCTATATCCCACCAAAAGATCCTGATTCTGGCCTACAGGCTGTCCTCGAGTTCGTAAGTACACAACCTTCTGACATCGAACTCCTTCTCCTTGGGGACTTTAATATAAATTGGCTTGCTTCTGATGCAGGGTCAAACAAAGATGCCATCCTAGCAGCAAATTTAACACAAGTGGTAAACTCCCCCACCAGGAAAAACCACCCTACCCGTATAACCAATGTAAGTGTTCTCCCTGACTCGCTCAGTGATCACTCTCCGATAATATGTACCTGGATAAATAAGTTTCATAAGCCGCCTCCAAAAACCATCTATAGCAGAGTCCTACCTTATGGCAACCTTACTCATCTCAAGACCTGTCTTAGGCAGATAGACTGGTCCTTGATTTACAAAACTCAAGATGTTGACCTAGCCCGTGATTACTTTATTACTACTTTCAACACTGCCTGTGACACCTATGCACCAGTAAAAAAGTGCAAAATCAATGCACTCACAAATCTCTGGCTCACGGCAAAGCTATTGGCACAACTCAAAAGTAGGGATCACCTCTGGGCCACTGCAAGAGCTACTGGCACTCTGTCGGACATTCAAAAGTATAAACAGGCTCGCAACCACTGTACTAAACAGATCCGCTTGATGAAGAGCTCCTACTTCAAAAATGCCCTCTCCAACTCCTGGGGCAAAGGGAAATCCTTCTGGGACAACATAAAGAATATCATGGGTCAGCAGTCCAAATCCTCTCCTACAATAATGAATATGGATGGAACCACTACATTAGACCCAGAGATCATTGCAAACTCCCTAAATGATACCTTCACGAACCTTAGTGGTGTCCTCTCATCTGATTTCTTTACTGATGATGATCCTCCAATTTCTACTTCTACTACTGCCTCTCCAACCAAACCACCCTTCCATTTCAAACTAGTAAAGGCACATGAAGTCTATAAATATGTAAAGAAGGCCATTTCTAAGTCCCGAGCAAGCAGCGACACTATTGACCTTAAACTTCTGTCCCTCACTCTGGAGGAAGTACTGCTCCCCTCACAAAATGTTCAATCTCTCCTCTGCTACAGCCAATTCCTAGAAATGGAAGGCTGCAGTTGTCACTCCAGTGCACAAAAGTGGTGATAAGTCACTGCCTGGTAACTATCGCCCGATATCAATACTACCACTCTCTCTAAGGCCCTTGAATGCTTGGTAGCGGACCAACTTTCAGACTACCTGAAAAGCACAACATCCTATGCACTCAGCAGCATGGATTTAGGAAAGGGCACACATCGACTGCCCTACTTGAATTCTCAGGAGCAATCCACAATGCCATGGACAAAGGAAACCTAACTGCAGCAGTCTACATTGACTTAACCAAGGCATTTGATACAGTTCACCATGGCCTACTTATCAAACAACTTCTATCCCTAGGGCTCTTGCAGGGTCCTGGTGACTGGTAAAAATTACCTTGCTCAGCTCTCAATCTGTAAAAGTAGCTGGAGTTCTCTCAGACTCAAAACCGGTTCACTCAGGAGTTCCCAGGGATCCATCCTGGGCCCTCCTTTTCAGCCTTTTCCTAAACTCCTCCTCAAATCCTGCCCTGAACAACTAATCCTCTATGCCGATGATGCCGTGATTCTTGCCACTCATAAAGATCCGAACCTCTTACGCCTCAACCTTCAGCATGCTTTTTCCAAAGTTGAGATGTGGTTCCTTGAACATAAACTGGTTCTAAACCACAAAAAAACTAAATCCATGCTCTTCTCTAACCCGCAAAACAAGAAACGGCAAGTCCCACTCACCATTAATACATACCAAATATCTTGGAATCAACTTTGATCAAGGCCTAACCTTTGCAACTCACATTGATAGTACAGCAAAAACTATTAATCAGTGAATTTGGATTCTGTATCGGAACCAACAGCTTCTTACCCATTCTGCACTGAGAATTGCCATTCAATCTTCTATCATCTCAGTCATTGACTATGGCTTAGTTATATATGGATCTGCCACTACTACAGCACTTAGTCGCATTACAACATCCCTAAATAAGGCCTGTCGGCTGCTCACTGGTGCACATCGACGTACCCACACATGTGAACTCTATGCTGACTCAGGTTGGTTGCAACTCTCAAACTGGAAAAAGTACCTTACCTGCCTGGTGGCGAAAAAAATCCACTCTGGCCCTCACTCCACCCTGTATCCAAGACCTGTTATGCCCGAGCGCTTAGCACCCGTTTTACCAGAAGATCAGAACACCAGCCTCTCCAAGTCCCCCGATGCCGGACTTCTCAGGGACAAAGATCATTTGCCTATCGTGCCCCCAGCTGGCTAAATGCCCTCAGCACTCATATTACTGCCTCCACCTCTCTAGGTATTTTCAAATCAAGGCTTTTCTCTCACCTTGCCACCTCCAGCTCCTGTGACTGCCCTGATTAAACCTCTTATTTTCTCACTACCCACCCTGTTCCGTTATTTGACAAAGACATGTTTGGGAAACCTTTTCTCCTGCTATTGTCTGCTCCCACACCTTTCACTTAACCTCTCTGTTCTGGACTTTTTCCTATTTGTTTCTCCTAATCTGGCATGACCTCTTTCTTGTAATAATAATGTGATTATTGATATCTCATGTCCTTTTGCACAAGTGATTTGATATGTATTTGTATATATTTTCTGGCTCTTGACACAACACAAATTGTTGTGTTATCAATGTAACCTTTTGTACTGTACCTAATTGACATGGAACTTTTGTAAAAGAGCCTCTGGCTCAAAGGTAGTAATTCCTAGAACAATAAACTAAACTAAACTAAACTAAAAAAAAAAAAAAATGGGAGAGTTGATAAGGACTACCAAATGACCAGATAGATGGCACAGCAGCAAGGTCACAGTCAAGCACTGGTGAGACATTCTTTTTCCCATTTAAACTCCAAGCCTGATAAGAACTCTGGTGGGGGTAACAAATCTGTGCCAAAAGATGTTATCTGCTATAGCTGTAATAAGCCAAGCCATTTTGCAAGAAACTGCCATAATAAAGAGAGTGGCACTGTCTGGAGCAGATTTGTCCTTGGAAAACTGGGGCAAGTACTTAACAGATGTGAAGGTGTGGAATAAGACAGTGATGGGACTCATTGATTCGGGAAGCAGACAGACCCTAGTGCATGTTAAAGTGCTGGGAAAATACTGTGCAATGGGACCAGGTACTGGTGTCATCTGCATCCATGGGGACACTCGATACTATCCCACCACCCAAGTGACTCTGATCATTAAGGGTGTGTCGCACCAAATGAAAGTGGAGGTAGCACCTAAGTTACCTGTACCTGTGATTATTGGAAATGACTTTCCAGGGTTTACTGAGTTGATCAGAGAGGGAGTAAATCCTGATGTTTCAGCAGCTGAGGTGACAAGAGCCCAGGCAAAGAAAATTTCAGATGGTGGGGACACTTTTCCTTTCAAAGATTTTGATTCGGACTTGTTTGAGAACAGCTCCAAGATCCAGAAATCCAGAAAAGAAAGACGAAGCCTGAAGAAACTATGGCATCAAATGACTGATGGACATGAAGGGTTAAAATATGAAAATGCTGAAACTAAATTGATAACTGATTGTGATTTTCTTACAGAACGAGCTAACAATGTTTATCTTCAGGATTATTTTAAGCAGCTTGGGGTGAAACCAAAACAGGGTGGACCAATGTTTAAAAAATGTAATGGGTTACTGTACAGAGTTTGGGTTCAACCTCAGACACAGAAACAGACATAACATAGAGGATAATGTATGGTCATCGATTTTTAACCGGTTTGTTAACCATGGAGAGGATGCCAGGGGTGACCATGTAAACCTCGAGCAAAGCTTGAGAGGTTTAACAAGGCGGCAACCCTCAAGATGAGTTAAAAACGGTTACACCATCGATGTACCACACATTATATTTTATAGTGTATTGCACATTTAGGTTTTTTAGAAAAGAAAGCAGTTCCTTACTGCAGTTTTTTTTATGTCACCGCCACTCTGCTTTCACCACTGGCGGCGTTTCAAGGCCATCCGATCCAGTTGTGCGCATGCCCAGACTGTTCCCAGTTGTTACCTCATCGATGTGATGTAGCATTGATGGGTTAATGACATTGTGATGTTACATTGATGGTAAAATGTGTTATAAAAAGGTAGATTTCTACCTATAACAACATTCTACCTTACATTACATTTGGTTATACCACAGAGGTAGAGAACAGAGTTACTATAGAAAGCACATGATAGTCCAATGGCTGGTCACTCAGGGAGGGATCGCACCCTTGCCAGATTGTTGTATAGATTTTACTGGCCTGGAATTCATGAAGCTGTTGCTACCTATTGCAATTCCTCTGCTGAGTGTCAGACAGTAGCCCAGTCACTAGAAAAGACAAGGTGACCCTGGTGCCCCTACCCTTAATAGATGTATCTTTTGAGAAAATTGCAATGGATGTGGTTGGCCCATTAGACAAAAGTAAAAAGGGTAATAGATGTATCCTGGTTGTATGTGACTATGCTACTTGATACCCAGAAGCAGTTCCAATATGTACTGTTACAGCCCCAAAAGTGGCATCAGAGCTTGCCAAAATTTTCAGCAGAGTGGGCATACCTAAAGAAATTATTACTGATCAGGGTAGTAATTTTGGTGCTGCATTGCTTAAGAAGCTGTACAGAATGCTAGGTATCACTGCCATAAAAACCTCTCCCTATCATCCTTAGACAGACTGTTTTGTTGCATGTTCTAATCAAACCCTCAAACGCATGTTAAAAAGGTTTGTAAAAGGGGAAGGGAAAGATTGGGAGCAATACTTGCCTTACCTACTTTTTGCTTACAGAGAAGTGCCACAGACATCAACAGGGTTTTCACCATTTGAAATGCTGTATGGTAGGCAGCCAAGAGGGCCACTGGATGTGATAAAAGAAATGTGAGAAGATAACCCCACCCAGAAACAATCTGTAACATCTTACATGTATGCCCTAAGAAAGAAGCTGGCAAAATATGTTGAAATTGCCCATAGTAATCAGGAAGAGGCTCAGAACCAACAGAAGGTATATTATGACCATTGGGTAAAAAAAAAAGGTTTTGAGCCAGGTGAAAAGGTTTTGCTACTGTTGCTCACAACAAAAAATAAGCTGTTAATGAAGTGGCAAGAGCCCTACAAGGTTCTTAGATGTACTGGCCCTGTTACCTTTGAGATTGAGGCACCTGACAGGAAAAATCCTTCTAAGATACACCATGCTAACCTACTCAAGAAATAGGTTGAAAAAATGCCAAAATCTGCCTTGCTAGTTTTACCAGAAACTGATAAGGAAGATATTGATGTAGCTTATGATAGACTAGAACAAACTGTAAATGTTGATGCTGTAAATGTGAATGTTTCCTTAACCTCAAAACAAACGGCAGACATTTGTAATGTGCTAAAGACATTTAACAGTACTTTTACCATGGTAGCAGGCCAAACAAAAGGGGTTGAGCACGTAATAGTGACAAGGAATGCTTGTCCTATTAGATAAAAGACATACAGGTTACCACAGCAGATAAGAACTGATGTGGTTATGGAAATACAAAAAATGAAAGAAATGGGTATCATAGAGGAGTCGAGGAGTGCTAGGTCTTCTCCCATGGTAATTGTAAACAAAAAAGAAGGGGGTGTTAGAATCTGTCTTGATTTCAGGAAACTTACTCAAGTGTCAGAATTTGACAGTTATCTTATGCCCAGCATAGATGATTTGGTGGACAGACTGGGGAGTGTAAAGTATATCAGTACCCTCGATCTCACCAAGGGTTACTGGCAAATACCTTTAGCTAAAGAATCCAAAGATAAAACTGCATTTGCAATCCTGATGGGATTCTATCAGTTCACCACCATGCCCTTTGGTTTACATGGTGTGCCAGCTACATTCCAGCAGTACATGGATGTAATTTTATCCTCCACACTGGTTAATTTGCTGCGTACCTGGATGATGTTGTGGTGTACAGTTCCGACTGGAAAAGCCATGTGAAACACTTACGAGCAGTTATCCAAGCTATCAAAAATACAAGTCTGACAATTACTCCTACTAAATGTGCATTGGGCATGCAAAAAAAACAGATATTTTGGCTAAATGTTGGGAAATGGAGAAGTTAAGCCAGAGGTTTCTAAGACAGAAGCTGTAGCTAACAGCCCTGTACCTAAAACAAACATGTCAGGTTATTTTTAGGGCTGGCTGGTTATCAGAGATTTGTTCCCAACTTTACAGAGTTAGCTACTTTTCTCACTGAACTAACAAAAAATGGTACTCAAATAATGTGAAATGGACCCCAGAGTGTGAGGAAGCTTTTCAAGCTATAAAGGCTGCATTATCTTCTGCACCTGTTTTAAGAATCCCAGACTTTTAGAAACCATTTTTGCTACAGATGCATCTGAGATAGGCCTAGGTGCTGTCCTAAGTCAAAATGTAGATGGGACAGAACATCCTATTCTGTACATAAGTAGGAAGTTGCATGACAGAGAGAAAAGATACTCCACTATCACAAATGAGGGTTTAGCAGCAAAGTGGTCCATGGATTCCCTCAAATTTTATTTACTAAGAACTGATTTTGTTCTTGTAACTGATCACAATCCTCTCTGTTGGCTTAACCAGATGAAAGATAAAAATTTCAGAATCACAAAGTGGTACCTGGCACTGCCGTGTACAGTCGATTGGTCCCCGGACAAAATGTAGTGGTCAAAATAACGCAGTCATTATGTCGTGGGGACAAACAGAAGCTGTACATTTGGTCGTTGATATAACTCGTAGATAGGTGAAGAAGTCGCCGTAAAAAAAGATAACTGGACAAATAGTCGCAGCATTACCTGTCTCCATCCAGCACTCCTCTGGGTATCAAGCATAGTGTTTCCCCCCAGCAATGCATACCCATTTTTTTCTCACTGCCCCCCCCCCGCCGATTCAGGGAATGAAAGAATTACAATATGAGGAAAGATTAAAATGATTAGAGCTAAATAAGAATATGAAGAGACATGCTGCTTTTGTTTATTACAAGTGACAAATAATGGCAGGATTTAACTTGGAATTTAAAACAGACAATGCTGGCACAAGAGGGCATAACCTGTAAATAAAAAGGAACAGCTTCACAACAGAGAAAAGGAAGGAATTATTTACACATGGAGCAATTCTTCCCTGGAACAATTTACTCATCTTCATTTTGACAAGTAAAAATACAAAATGGTTTAAAAAAAATTTTGACAAAGTACTTTTGGGACAGAAAGAACTGGTCTCGTGCCACTGAATAGTGGGGAGCAGTTCAAATGGGCACCTGATCTCCTTCTGCTCCAATACATCTAAGTATTAGTACTGAAAGTACTGAGTGCTCTTTGGAATACTGTAAATAGGTGCTTAACTTAAAAAGTGCCCATAGTAATGGCATTCAGATGTGTGTGAAGGGAAGTGTGTGTGTGTGTCTGTGTGTGGGTACAATGCAGCCAGAGATTGAAATCAAGCAAAATGTGGCCGGGGGAAAAAAAGTCGCAACGAGCAGCAGGCCAGCACATCATCTGTATTTGGTCGTGGTAGATACATTGTGTCTGCTACCACTTTACCGGTGACCACATGTAATTTCTCCTTTTTGTTGGCTGCATTTCGTCCGCAGCGATTTAGTCAGCGATGTTATGTCCGTATGCCAGCACTGCAGCCATTTAAATTCACGGTGATTCACAAATCTGGTAAAGAGAATAGCAATGCAGATTTTCTGTCAAGATATGGATCAGGAATTGAGGGTTCTGAAGGCTGAAAACAAATGTATAGGTTAGAACTGTACTGTTTGAACTGCATTGTTGAAAAATAAACAAAAAACCCAGATGATGTACATGTGCTTAATGTCTGAAAACAGCAAATTTTATTAGAAGATAGAAAGTTTTGGAAACCTGTTTGATAAAACAGGTTCCCTCTTAAGGAGGGGGGTGCATGTGACAGGGTAGAATAGAACCCTTCCCCATTTGTTATAGAGAATGTGTTCCAATGCAAGGATATTTCCTTCTCTGTCTCTTTTCTATCTGGTTGTGCAACCAAAATTTCCTGTGGAACTTCGGACTGGATCAACCCGAACAGTCTTGCAGTTCTTTGCCTCTCACTGTCTCTCATTTTTCTCTTGCTGTCTGTTTTTCTCCCTTGCATATCTAGATCTGCTAAGATAAAAATATGTTCAAATCTTTGAATGGAATGTAACTGATATTGGGATCCCTTTTGTTTGAAAAATATATACTATTACTGTTGAAATATATATATTTATAATTTGAGATGATTGTAAACTGTAGGGGTTACTTGAGTGCAAATGTTTAGGCCTTTTTTTTCCCAAAGCTGCAAAAAGGGGGCCTCAGGAAGCACACTGTGTTCTAGCAGCTCCTGATAGTTACAAAAAACAGTATGCTTGCTAAGGATGGGGGTTGAAAAGAGCTAAGCTGAGCTGCAACTGGAGAGATTACAAGAAAGATTTTATTTTGCCTCGCCATATAGTTATTCCAAACAAGTTTATTTTTTTCTTATATTACTGCTACTATAAATAAAGTTTTGGTGAATTCTACACTGCTCCTGGTATCCCTATGCTTCCTGACCTGTGCCTCGATGACAGGCTGTATCAGCCCTGTCCCAGTGCACCACAGCCATCCTGTGTCTTTGTCTGTCAGAGACCTGATGGGTCACTAGTGCCAGCAGTTAGGGCTTCATTAAGCCCAGCATCCATTGTTTTTCCTCCAATTTTCTCCTGGGGCACAGCATTATGTGCAATGAGTATGCAAGTGCACTCCACGTCCGAGGAGGTGTTCCATGCTCTCTGTTCACCTGCCCTTCCCCTGAGACTCGCACATGCCATCTCTTGGCTTCTGTCAGCTGTCAGTCAAGCACTGAGTTGCAGACTCCCCCACTCCCTGAGGAAAGACAGCATGGAAGCTCAGTCGTCCCTCCCTCAGTTGGGCACCCGAGTGACCTGAGTCTGTTCCCAGACCCGGGTCACCAGCATGGCAGCAGGGAGGCATGGAAGCATCAACCCACTGTACCACTGGGTCAGCCACTAATGAACATTTTAAAAAGATTTCACATAGAGAGATACCAGAATGCCCTAGCAATGGTGTCTGATGTTGAAGAAATATAGAAGAGCAGACACATTTTACCGACCATCACACTGGGATTCAGGATTTTTGATTCCTGCTACATGGAGGCTCAGTGAGGGAGTAGTGCTACTATTATCAGAATGGGATGGGGTAATTCCAAATTACAACTGCTTGCCATGTTCCAGGCTTGTGGGAATCTTCTGAGACTTGTCTTCCTCGTCCTCTGTTGCTGTAGTGAGATCATTGGGACTTTACCTCTGTCCCTAGGTAATGTGTGACTGGTTGTATTCTTAGTTAATTATTTTTCTATATAGCTGTTTGCCTCCCATTGCTACCTACTCCTGCCATTTGGCCCCCTTCACTCCCAACTCTGTCAGCCACTCCACCCACCATCTCTCCCAGTGGGGATCCACGAGAAGCAGGATCCGAGAGCGTGGGAAGCCATCCCACTCAGCAATGGGGAGACATACAGTAGGCATTTTTCTGCTTTTGTTCCATCCCAACCCTGGACTGTGGCATGCACGGCAGGTGCATGCACTCACCGAACCACAGCTCCCTCCACTCTCACAATGTAACGTTAGTCTCCTGTACCTCTGCTCTGACACCCAGCCTCCATTGGGTGTCAGCTGAGAGTGAAGTAACTCACCTTCTCAATCCGGGAGATGAAAGCAGCCCAGAGGCCACAAACATCATCTCCTAGCCCTCTCCCCCAAACCCCCCAGCAACTAGAGCTCGCTCCTGAACTTGAGTCATTAACATGGCGTGAGGTGCGGCATCCAGTGCCTCAACACTCAACACCACAGGTCAGCCCCATTCTTAGTTTATTTTTTAATTAATAATACAAATTGGCTGGTCCATCTGTGCAGCAGCAGCAGTGTTACTACTCACAACACCAGAGATCTGAGTTCAGAAACAAGTCTGGTTTATTGAGGACCAGAGAGAGCAAGAAGGATTGAGTGCCCCAGAAGACACTTTTCTCCTCTGGGCAGCAAACTCCACTACTATACGGCAGTGACCACAGGTGGCAGCACAAGTGGAGCAGCTTAGGGGAGGATGCCACAGGCTGCTGCTGCCCTAGCTACCTGTATCATGATGGATGGGACAAGAAACAGAAACAGTTCCAGCCAGCACAGGATGAAAATCCAGCCTCCCGCTGGCCTGCATTAGTGCTGCAGCTGTACTCCAATCTAGATTCAGAACTGGGGCAGGAGTTTGGGAACCCACCTTGGAGACAGGCCAGGAAAAAAACTGAGATGAAGGTAAGCCCACGAGAAGTCAACTGACCAAGCTGGGAGACCGCCATGATGGGGGCATGGCCTGCAAGGAAGGGGGCATAGAATAAAAATAAAAAATAAATTATCCTTGTTGGAGAGAGCATTGCAGTGCAACACAAAGATGCAGCAAAAAATGCACATTTTAAACCCACTGTTCGAAATCACAAACTTACACAAAATTGGCACACTTTAATGGAATGTCAGCAAAACAGATTTTTCTAAGTTTGCCCACCACAAGTCACAATTCTCAGGGTGGTGGGGTGAAGGAATGGAGTCACTATAATAATTAACTGGTGTGTGTACCCTTGCCTCTCTGCACACACAGATCTTACTTCGGGTGGGAGCTCTTGCAGCAGGCTGTAACAATCAGGACTATGCCACAGGCACTAGGACCCTCCAGAAACATTTTCAGCCAGCAGTATACAGCAGGGTCCACCCCCGACGTCGGCTCCACCTCGACGTCGGCCCTGGCACAAAAGGGGGCGGACCCAGCTCCACCTCAGTTCTTTTCCCACCACCCTGCACGTGAAGAGAAAGACTTCGTTCCAGCTTACCAGGAACAGCTAAACTTCTTTTTGAAAACCCACTTTTGCTACCGTTTTTCTACATTTTTTTCAAGTTACCGTCTTCAGGCTGTTTTCTGACGGTTTTTGCAGTTGATCGACGGATGTCTTCACCGTCATCGGCCTCTCCAGAACCCCATCAAATAAGTGTGATTGTGGGAGGCAAATCCCTGCCAAAGACGAGGGCACAAAAGTTATGTCTTCTGCCTTGGGCCGGACCACGATATCGCAGCCTGCTCAGCCTGCCAGGCGTTTACCAGCCGGACCCGGATTTGATGTCTGAAGGCTCTGAAGGCTTTTTTACTGGAGAAGAAGTTGGATCTGCACTCCTCAGAGGGGAAGCTTAAGGAAAAATCCAAATGCCACAGGAAAGACCGAAGTCGGTCCTGGCACTGCTCCTGGTCGCAGTCCCAATCTAATTCATAGCCCTCTCCCAAAAAGGTCTGTCCTTCCCCGGGCTCAGGAGAGTGTCCCAAGTCATCTCAGGCCAAGGCCAGCCCTTCGGAAGAGAAGCCGGCCAAACTGAAGGTAACCCTGCTAAGGGTTACCACCAAGCCCTTGGAGGTGAAAGCTGCAGTCCCACCTGCCAAGGTACAGGCACTGCCTGCTAAAGGTGCACCCCCAGAGCCCAAGGACTCTCTGGTGCCCCCCGGTGGCACTCCATCTTTGGTACCACCACCAACGCCGGTTGAAGGGTGAAGGTGAGGAGCGGCCATGGAAGCCGGCATCCCGTCTCCCAAGTCCTCTCCCCCTGAGCCCCCAAGAGGTCTCTCCCTTGGTGGGTCGACGTCCCGGATACTCCCCTTACGGGCCAAGCGGCTGAGCTTTTTTCGAAGGACGAGCTGCAGGAGTTGTTCTCCTTTTGGTGGGAGCAGGTCCAGAAGCAGACCCCCCCGTCACCAGCCCAGACACTGGTACTGGACCCAGTGGGCAAACCACAGCCAGGAGGTGAGCCTTCCCCGAGGAAGCCCCCAGAGCGATCGCGTACACCTCCTTCTAGGGCTCATTCCCATGCCCGGTCTGGAGACCACCACCGATGCTCCAAGGACTCTGGAGACCAGCACCAGTCCAGGTCTTGTACACACAGCCCTTTTCGTTCTCCTAGATGAGAGTGCTCCTGACGTTGGTCCTCTGATGGACATTGGTCTTTGCTCTGTCGCTGGTCTCGGGACCGAAGTCAGTCTTCAGACCGACGTCGGTCCCCCAGTTACCGACGTCAGAGGGAGTCTGGTCATAAGGAGAGATCAGACTATTCCAGATCATATAGTCGATCTCTCTCTTCTTCATCTTCATCATCTTCCTCTCTCAGCTTAGAGCAGTCCCCAAGAGAGGACCAGCCTCGCTCGCCTCCCAATGATCCAACCTTCATGGACATCATGAGGCATATCCAGGCCTCCAATGAGTGGGAAACGGAAGACCTGGATCCGAGAACACCAGAGAGCTGCAAAATACCTGAGGCAAAAGAAGCCAAAACCACTGCTGGTCCCTCCTTTAGTGGACACCTTCCAGGACCTGACTCGGACTACCTGGAGGTGTCCAGCTTCCATCCCGGCTGTTCCCAAGAAGTCGGATAGGCTGTATAAGGCCCCGAGGGCAGAAGCTTTTCTAGCAAAGAACCCTCAGGCGGACTCTTTGGTCATCACGGCTGCCCATGACAAATCCAGGCAGCCGAAGCACCTTAGCTCGCAGCCTCCCAATCCAGAGTCTCAGTATTTGGACCAGGTTTCATATGTTTTTTCAAGCTAGAGAACAATAGTCCATAATGCTTGCCTATTATTTTAGTGTATTACATATATTTGTCTATATCTGTCATCACCAGATCCAATTTTTTTTGAATGTATCAATATTTGAACTTTCTACGACAATTGTAGGAAGATTATTCCATATTGAGATTAATCTTATGCTGAACCAGTTTTTCCTCCTTAATGAATTCCATTTTCCAATCAGAAACTGTTTGTTATGTCTACGACAACTAAGTCTAAATTTGGATTCGAATAAGCCTATTCCATTCAAAGGCGTAGAATCTTGTAGTAGGCCATAAATGAGGCACAAATCTCCCATAAGCCTTCTGTATTTTAAGGTGTACAATTTCAAATCCTTCAGCCTGTCTTCATAGTTTTTCCCTTTCATTCCTATTAGTGCTGCTAAATCATCTCCATACTCTTTCGATTTTGTTAATTTCGTCCTTTATGTATGGAGACCACACCTGGACACAATACTCAAGATGGGGTCTTACCAAAGCATTATACAATGGTAACATAACTTCAACAGTCTTGCTTGCCACATGTCTGAATATACAATTTAGATTCTGATTTGCCTTTTTAACTTGTTTGGAACAATGCAGTTTAAATTTCAAGTCGGGGTAATGATAAGCCCAAGATCCCTTTCTTCCATAGTCTGATGCAGCGTTTGATTTGCCAATTTATATATAAAATTGGAGTTATGTTTTCCCAAGTGCATCACCTTACACTTATCGCTATTCAATACCAGTTTCTTCTCATGGGCCCAGTTGGTAACTTCATCAAGGAAGTTTTGCAGGAAAATGTTTTCTTTACTGTTGTTGATAATAGAACCTATGCAGCAATCATCCGCAAACTTAAGCAGCCAGATATTATTTTTGTTTGATTCTAAGGAAGAAATATAGATATTAAATAGACAAGATCCCAGCACTGACCCTTGGGGAACGCCACTAGTTACATTAGCCCATTCTGATAATTCTCCGTTTATGGCTACTCTCTGTTTCCTATTCCTAAGCCACTTTATTATCCAGTTTACAACATTTGGATTCACTTTAACTTCTCTTAGAGCATTTATGAGTTCTAAATGTGGGATTTTGTCAAATGCTTTGGCAAAATCTATAAACACTAGATCAACCGACTTGCCTTTATCGATTTCTTCTGTAACTTTATTATAAAAGGTTCAAATGTTAGTTAGACATGATCTTGATTTGGTAAATCCATGTTGGTTTTTATCAGTAAGTTTATTATAGTTTAGATGTTCCAAAATAATTTCCTTGACAAACTGTTCAAGTATTTTCCCAATCAGTGATGTAAGACTTATGGGTCTAAAATCTTCTGGCTTGTTGGTAGGTCCTTTTTTATGTATAGGTACAGCTGTTGCTATTCTCCAATCATTTGGGACTTCCCCACTGTCAGATGAATGTTGGAATATACTAGTCAGGGGTAAGTAGATTTCATTAGCAAGTTCCCTTAATACCCTTGGATGAATATCATCCAGACCCGGGGATTTGTTAATATTTATTTTATTAAGTTTGTCTAAGACATCTTTAGGTTGGATTACAAATCTATCAGGTATGGAGCCCTCCAGTTCAATTATTTCACCATGGGAAGTAATATTAAAAACAGAAGAAAAATATTGATTCTGAATATTTGCTGTTTCATGTTTATCTGCTACACAACCAGATTGTGTGGTACATGGGCCTATTGTCTTGGAATTACCTTTGGTTTTATTTATATAAGAAAAAAAGGGTTTCTTATTGTCCTTCACCCTTGATGCCAATTTTTGTTCAAATTGTGTTTTTTTCTAGCCTTAGTTTTGTTTTTATTGTTTTTAATAAATCCCTATATTTCTGATTAAGATGTGTGAAACCATTTTGTATTTGTTTATAAAGTTTATTTTTTTTGTTAATTAAGGATTTAATTTTAGAAGACATCCATCCAGGTGTAGGCTTGTGCTTACATTCATATTTGCTTTTAATAGGAATGTTAGTTTTAATAAGGTCCTTCAATTTGTTAACTAATAATTGTCATTTGGCCTCTGCTGATAAATTTGTAAATAATACTTGCCAATCCCAGCAACTTATAATATTTTTCATATTTTCAAAGTTAGCTTTGGTGAAATTTAAGATTTTAGTTGTACCAGTAGCTAGCATGGATTTACTATTTGTGATTTGAAATTGAACTGTATTATGGTCGCTGTTACCTAATGGTGCCTTATCATAAATTCTGGTTACACAATGGGCAATGATAGTTAATATAAGTTCCAATATCCAATGCCCCTAGTATTTATTTTAACCAGTTGTTCCAAACCTATTTTGTTAAATAACTCTATATAACATCTATCAACTTTGTCTATTGCAGTTACATGTTCCCAGTTAACACTGTTTAAATTGAAATCTCCCATAATTATATAGTTTTTTAATGGGTCAAGGTTTTTAAGAAAATACAATAATTTTCCATCATTATCAGGACTCATGGAAGGAGGTCTGTATACTAGAGCCAAAATAAATAATGGGCCCATTGGAGGTTTTATTCTAATCCATAGAGTTTCAAGATCAGTACCATCTATAATTTCTTCTCTATCAATTGATTGATGGATATATATATAACTACCCCTTCCCCTTTTCTATACTTCCTATTTTTGAAATATAAATTATATCCCTGGATACTTTTATCCCAAGAGTCGTTATCATCCCACCAAGTCTCAGTGATAAGGGCAATAAGTATGTCATTCATCCCAAGGTATAGTTTGAACTCGTCAAATTTGTTAGTTAGACTACGTGCATTTAAGAGGACCCCATTCCAACCATAGTCTTTAGTTTTATCACAGTTAGGCAGATAATTTCCTATTTTGGGGTAAAGTGTTGAGCTTCACCCCCTTTACCCAGTTTAAATGAAATGCTATTACTCTGTTAATTTTGTTAGCCAGTATCCTAGTACCAATCTGGCTGAGGTGAAGACCATCATTTTTATAACATTTTGTATTTTTGAAAGTCTGAGTATTATCCATAAATCCTATATTCTCCACCATACAAAAGTATCTTAGCCAAGAATTTAATTGTTTAGCTTGCTCGTTCTTATTGGTTTGATTTCCTCGTAGTGGTAGTATGCCAGACAATATGATGTCTCCCCCTCTTTCTTTGATCCTTAAGACAATTTTTTGTAGTTTTCCCGAATATCTATCAGGGCCCATTTAGATAAATCATTTACTCCCACATGTAGGATAACTAGTGGTGTATGTGTATTTTCAAGTAGCCCATCAAGTAGTCTGACTATATCATGAGTTTTAACCCCTGATAATGCACTTACAGTTGTGTGCGCCTTTCTCCCTTCACATACAACAAAAGAAAGGAGCACTCCAAAACGATATGAATATATGCTAAGATAGCATTTTATTATTGCCAAAAATTTCAACAGAAACCCCTGCACTTCGGCTTTGTGCATTCAAAGGAGGTGTAACTAGTTAGGGGTACAAAAGGCTTTTATATATATACAGCTGATGTAGTCATCAAAGTGAGACCTGAGAAACACTCATATACTACACCTGTGCTTATTTATAATCATCAGAATCAAAGTGAAACCCAGTTTCTGTCATAACATACATACATAATTCCTATTTTTTATCCTATTTCTTTTATAGTAAAAACAAATTTAGTAATTACATCTCAGCCTTTCAAACATCAACACATATACACATTCTCTATTTATTATAGTTAGAAAAACATTATTTTTTCTTTTACTGGAAACAGGTCAAAAATCCATTTATAGTATTTAATACATAATATAGACCAAGTTTCAAAAAGTAAAGAAGTATATTCCAACCACAATAAATTGTTTTCTGAAGACCTATAAAGTCTTAAATACAAGGCTTAAGATAACCAAGGGAGATCTAGGTCTGGGGGAAGAGAGGGAAAGGAGGGAGGAGAGAAGGGGAAAGAAATTGAAGGAAAGAAAAAGGAAGAAGGGAGATGAAAAAAAATTTGGGGGAAGAAAAACAAGCATAGAAGAAGGAAGGGGGAAGAAAAGGGGAAGGGGAGGATGGGGAGAAGGGGGAAGGGGGAAGAAAATAAGGGAGAGAGGACTTTGGGAAAAGTCCCAATGTGATCACCCTCACATAACTTCCATCTTCAGAATGGGAGTATGACCTTCCATTTCAGGTGGGGATCTACAGGCATACATTCTCCATCGGACCTATATAGGGAAGAAAGCAAAAGAAAAATATGTATGAGAATTAACAATGCATTTGAAAATAACATCACAAACTACTTCCGCATTTTCTTTTTGTCTTTCAAAAATGGCTTTAGATCCCACTGATCATTAAGTCCATCTGGTTTAACAGTGCCTAGTCTGTAGATCCATTTACATTCCTGCTTCAGTAGTTTATTGGTTCTATTCCCTCCAAATCTAAGAGGCTGTTGCCAGTCTATACTGATAAACTTCATATGTTTCGGGTCAGAGTTGTGTTTCTGAAAAAAAATGTAGTCCAACTGGAGTATTAGTCCTGGCATTAATTATGTTTCTCACATGCTCCTGTGTTCCCTGTTTTAATGCCCTAGTAGTTCTACCTATATAGAGCTGGCCACATTCACACCACAGAGCATAGATCACAAAAGAAGTGTCACAATTTATAAAATCTTTCAAGGGGACAGAATTTGAAAGATAGGCTGGACCATAGTAGACTGACCAAGCCTAAAAAGAGTACTTTGTTGGGTAACAAACCCATAGGGAGCTTTAAATGTCAAAGATGCAACATCTGTAGCTATTGCAAAATAGGGTCTGAATTCGTACATCCTGTAACAGGGAATAACTATGTAATGAAGTTTATGGGTATAGACTGGCAACAGCCTCTTAGATTTGGAGGGAATAGAACCAATGAACTACTGAAGGAGGAAAGTAAATGGATCTACAGACTAGGCACTGTTAAACCAGATGGACTTAATGATCAGTGGGATCTAAAGCCATTTTTGAAAGACAAAAAGAAAATGTGGAAGTAGTTTGTGATGTTATTTTCAAATGCATTGTTAATACTTATATATATTTTTATTTTGCTTTCTTCCCTATATAGGTCCAATGGAGAATGTATGCCTGTAGATCCCCACCTGAAATGGAAGATCATACTTCCATTCTGAAGATGGAAGTTATGTGAGGGTGATCACATTGGGACTTCTCCCCCCAGTCCTCTCTCCCTTATTTTCCTCCCCTTTCCCCTTCTCCCTCCCTTTCCTCCCCCTCCCCTTTTCTTCCCCCTTCCTTCTTCTATGCTTGTTTTTCTTCACCCAAATTTTTTTTCCACTCCCTTCTTCCTTTTTCTTTCCTTCTATTTCTTTCCCCCTTTCCCCCTTCTCCCCTCCCTCCTTTCCCTCCTTCCCCCCAAGCTAGTTCTCCCTTAGTTATCTTAATCCTTGTATTTAAGACTTCATAGGTCTTCAGAAAACAATTTATTGTGGTTGGAATACACTGCTTTACTTTTTGAAACTTGGTCTATATTATGTATTAAATACTATAAATGGATTTTTGACCTGTTTCCAGTAAAAGAAAAAAATAATGTTTTTCTAACTATAATAAATAGAGAATGGGTATATGTGTTGATGTTTGAAAAGGTGAGATGTAATTACTTAATTTGTTTTAATATAAAAGAAATAGGAAGAAAAATAAGAATTCTGTATGTATGTTATGACAGAAACTGGGTTTCACTTTGATTCTGATGATTAAAAATAAGCACAGGTGTAGTATATTAGTGTTTCTCAGGTCTCACTTTGATGAGGTCACCAGCTGTATATATAAAAGCCTTTTGTATCCCTAGCTAGTTATACCTCCTTTGAAGGCACAAAGCCGAAGCGCAGGGGTTTCTGTTAGAATTTTTGGCAAGAATTAAATGCTATCTTAGCATATATTCATATCGTTTTTGAGTGCTCCTTTCTTTTGTTGTACTGATTTGAGGTTAGCAACCTCTGTTGGGAGCACCACCTTGCTAACTGAGCGCTGCTCAAAAAACTGTGTTTTGACTTTGACCTTGCTTCTTCTGAGTGGCTGCTAGTGGAGCAACTGTATCTGCAGGTTTAAATCTCCAGAGGATTAAAATGGACTATGAGTAAAAACAACGCTACCAATTCGACGTGGAACCTTTGTAAATGAGCAGTTCCTCCTCAAAGGTATTTGTAATCCTAGATTTCAATAAAATAACATAAAATAAATCATTCCAGACAAGAGGTAGCTTTTTTTCGATTTCTATTAAGGAGCAGCATGTTAAGTTCCTTGCAACATACACACAGATATGTGATTTGGAGATAAAAGGGAAAAACGCTGTTTCAGAAATCGTTTGGGACTAGATGGAGACCTATTACGTAACAAGGCTTTTTTTAAAACATCTTTTGGTAAGAGCACCACTCTGTGACCAGGAGTTTCTATCTAAAGCAATGCCTGGACTTTAACTTTCCTTCCCCTGAATGACAACTAGTGGAACAGCAGCATCTATGGTTCTTAGCTTGAGTTCTCTAAAGGGTGAAATAAGCCAGCTAAAACTCCCTCTGAAGGCAGGTATGCTGAGTGAAGAGAGGGCTACAATTTGATTTTTCTAAAGAAAGCAGTGTGTGGTTTTCACCCTGAGAAGAGAAAACTATGGAGACCTGAATAAACAGCAAGACTCACTACAAAACACATTTTGCTAAGAGCACCCTCCTGTGATTAGAGTTCCTATCTAAAGCAATGTCTAGACTTTGATTTTGCTTCACCTGAAAAATAATTAGTGGAGCAGCAGTGTCTAAATTTCACAGCTAGAGTTCTCTAAAGGCCTTAATGAACAGCGGCATTTATAGATCATAGCTTGTGTTTTCTAAAGGGTCTAATTAGCCAGTTAAACTCCCTCTGAAGGCAGGAATTATTCCAAAGCTGTGTTCTTTTGATTGGCAATTAGTGAAACAACTATGTTTGAGGTCTGCAGTTTGAAAATAACTTAATGAGCCTCTCACAACTTCTGTCAAGGCATGAATGCTGAGTGAAGAGATTATTATTTAACATTATTAAAAAAAGTAGTTAGTGAAGTTTATTGAAAGAAGATAAAACACTGTGAGTGAGAGCTTCTAAATAATTACTAACAGGAACACAAAGCACTGCATTAAAAACTGTACCTGGACTTCAAATCTGTTTACTTTGAATGCTAACTAATAAGAGCCGCTGTATTCACAGACCTATTAGTTTGATTATATGCAGAATTCTTCTGGAATGGATGATAAGTGAGGAGAATATTGCCATTATTTGAAACAGAAAAATAAGTCATCTTCTCTCTGGATTTTACTAGTGAATAGCATGTTGTTTTCATTCAACAAACGCAGAAAGATGCGATCTGGAGATGTAGGAGAGAATA
This sequence comes from Neoceratodus forsteri, assembly GCA_016271365.2. Classification (NCBI taxonomy): domain Eukaryota; kingdom Metazoa; phylum Chordata; order Ceratodontiformes; family Ceratodontidae; genus Neoceratodus; species Neoceratodus forsteri. The sequence goes on from JADMNL010000026.1 coordinate 268,564,071, forward strand.
CTGAACCGGATTTTGACTGGGAATCTACAGAGACTTGGGAAGCAAAGAGAAGTAAGGCCTTTAATAAATTAAGAGTTGGTGATGACACTGGAACAATACCAGGTGATTTAAAAACAGTGTTTGAGAAGTTAGAAAGATTACTCAAAAAAGAATTGGATATCACTTATAATGTGATAACGCTTGAACAGTATCTGTCTAAAGGACAAGCACAGAGGGGTCTGAGGACTACAATAGTCCCTTCTTCTGGCTTTGAAAGTTTCCTTTTTAAGGAAGAATGGTTGGCAGCTGCATTATCATGCTCTAAAATCTTTATAAACTTGCTTATTAAAGCTGATATTCAAAAACAAGAAGAAATAAGCACAGAAATTGAAGCAGCAAAGAGGGAAGTGATGAAATTTAAAGAGACAGTAGCCTTTAAAGAATTGGACAAATCTATGAAAGAAAGACTTTCTAAATATGAGAGTGAACTAGCGAATAAAAAGCAGAAAAAATGATTAAGAGATCAAGAAGACTAAGATAAAAAGCAAGTTTTAGACTGGAAAAGAAAAGGAAACTATAGAAATAGAAGCAGAAGTAGAAGCAGATCCAAGGTGCGTTTAGAAAAAGAGAGCAATAATAACAGAGATCGCAGTCCTTTTTTAGATCGAGGGCAACCAACACAGGACACAGGAGAAGAAGGCACAGGAAGACAATGAGGGGCACACGTGGAGGAAAACGACACATTGAGACAGAAGAAGATCAGAGGACAAGGCAGGGGACGAGGCAAGAATTCCAAGTGATCAACATCTCTAAAGTAGAATTATCAGAAACACATATTAAGATATTAGAACATGGGCTTTCATTTGTTCCAACACCCCAGTTAAATCCTTTTCAAGTTCAGGTAGATTTAAACAAATTATTTCAGAAGTTGAGGTTAAAAGCCCTCTTTTCAAATATAACAGAAATTGAAGAGAATCCTGACATCATGTGCTTTTTGGAGACTACTCTGGGTCAATAAAATTTGGAAAATGCAGACATATGTCCTAATATAGACACTGGAGGATTAAACTACACAGAGGACATTGACTACATTATGAATTTAATTGATGGGGAACCTATGAGTTCTACAGGTTCGGATCCCACCACTGTGAGTACCACCAATATCAGAACTATGAGAAAAACTTTATTCTCCCCACCGTCTGAATTTATTCCCAACTTCTTTAATCATGTTATCTCTACTTTTGAAAGAATAGTGTTAAGAGAAGTAGACAAGATTTTGCTTAAAGCAGGACAACCTAGGAATAGAAACTTAACAACAAATGAAATTGAGGCACTAAGAGCCTTAGAAGGGAAAGATGAAACAGTAATAAAACCATCTGACAAGGGTGGGAACATAGTGGTGATGGACTGAGAACACTATATAGATATTGTAGAGAAGTTATTAAATGATGTGTCCAGTTATGAAAAACTTAGATATAATCCTATAAGTGAATACAGGATTGAAATGAATTGTCTCCTACAGGAAGCAGTATCAAGAGGTGATATAACAGAGGAGGAGTTGAAATTTATGTGGGGTGAAAACCCTGTTTTGCCATGTTATTATATATTGCCAAAAACACACAGAAGTACAATGGACCCCCCAGGGAGACCAATTATTTCTGCCATTAGATCAGTTACAGAAAAATTAGGTTGTTTTGTAGACTTTTTTTTTACAACAAGAAGTAGTTAAGTTAAATTCATATACAAAAGATACAACACATGTGTTAAACAAACTTAAAAACATACAATGGACAGAAAATATGCTGTGGATAACTATAGATGCTAAGTCTTTATACACACGTATAAGACATGAACAAGTCCTTAGTGCATGTAGATACTTCCTAGAGAAAGAAAATGTAGCAGAAGACATACCTATAGATTTAATTTTGTCAGCTGTACAATTCATATTGACCCATAATCACTTTGAATTTCTAGGAGAGAACTATAGACAAATATGTGGGACAGCTATGGGGGCATGTATGGCACCGTCCTATGCTAACCTTTTTCTGGGAAAGTGGGAAGAACTGTGTGTGTTTCAAAATACCAATCCATACCTGGGAAAGTTAGTCTTTTGGACCCGTTTTATTGATGACATTTTGTGTATTTGGGATGGTAACCTAATAGAGGTGGAGTCATTTATAGAATGGCTAAACGTAAATGATATTAACATGAAATTTACATACAGAACAGACCCTACTAGCATAGAGTTCTTGGATCTTACTATTAAAAGGCCAGAAATACATGGAGAGGACATAATTACTAAAATTATAGGAAACCAACAGCAACAAACAATTTGCTTAGGGCAGACAGTGCGCATCCCAAAAACTTAAAAGATTCTATTCCCCTATGGGCAATTTCTGCGCTTACGGATGAAGATTTTTCTATACAAGCTGAGGAACTGAAGAATAGATTCATAGAGAGGGGATATAGGAATGATGTTTTGACACAAGCAATGAATAAAGTACACACTTTACAAAGAGAAGACATTTTAAGGGAAATGCCCAGAAAAATATCAGATTCTACCAAATGTGTAACTTTTGTTACAGAGTTTAATAACTGGTCAGGACAGATTGGAAACATTATTTATAGAAATTGGCACATCTTACATGCAGATAAAAATCTAGGTGATGCAATAGGGGAAACACCACGGATCACTTTTTCAAGGGGACAGAATTTGAAAGATAGGCTGGTCCATAGTAGACTGACCAAGCCTAAAAAGAGTATCTGGTTGGGTAACAAACCCATAGGGAGCTTTAAATGTCAAAGATGCAACATCTGTAGTTATTGCAAAATAGGGTCTGAATTTGTACATCCTGTAACAGGGAATAACTATGTGATGAAAGATTTTATAAATTGTGACACTTCTTTTGTGATCTATGCTCTGTGGTGTGAATGTGGCCAGCTCTATAGAGGTAGAACTACTAGGGCATTAAAACAGAGAATACAGGAGCATGTGAGAAACATAATTAATGCCAGGACTGATACTCCAGTTGGACTGCATTTTTTTCAGAAACACAACTCTGACCCGAAACATATGAAGTTTATCAGTATAGACTGGCAACAGCCTCTTAGATTTGGAGGGAATAGAACCAATGAACTACTGAAGCAGGAAAGTAAATGGATCTACAGACTAGGCACTGTTAAACCAGATGGACTTAATGATCAGTGGGATCTAAAGCCATTTTTGAAAGACAAAAAGAAAATGCGGAAGTAGTTTGTGATGTTATTTTCAAATGCATTGTTAATACTTATATATATTTTTCTTTTGCTTTCTTCCCTATATAGGTCCAATGGAGAATGTATGCCTGTAGATCCCACCTGAAATGGAAGGTCACACTCCCATTCTGAAGATGGAAGTTATGTGAGGGTGATCACATTGGGACTTCTCTCCCAGTCCTCTCTCCCTTATTTTCCTCCCCTTCCCCCTTCTCTCCCCTTTCCTCCCCCTTCCCTTTCCTTCTCCCTTCCTTCTTCTATGCTTGTATTTCTTTCCCCAAATTTTTTTTCCGCTCCCTTCTTCCTTTTCTTTCCTTCTATTTCTTTCCCCTTTCCCCTTCTCCCTCTGTCCTTTCCTCCCCCACCGACCTAGTTCTCCTTGGTTATCTTAAGCCTTGTATTTATGACTTTATAGGTCTTCAGAAAACAATTTATTGTGGTTGGAATGCACTTCTTTACTTTTTGAAACTTGGTCTATATTATGTATTAAATACTATAAATGGATTTTTGACCTGTTTCCAGTAAAAGAAAAAATAATGTTTTTCTAACTATAATAAATAGAGAATGTGTATATGTGTTGATGTTTGAAAAGGTGAGATGTAATTACTTTATTTGTTTTTAATATAAAAGAAATAGGATAAAAAATAGGAATTCTGTATGTATGTTATGACAGAAACTGGGTTTCACTTTGATTTTGATGATTAAAAATAAGCACAGGTGTAGTATATGAGTGTTTCTCAGGTCTCACTTTGATGAGGTCATCAGCTGTATATATAAAAGCCTTTTGTATCCCTAGCTAGTTATAGCACAAAGCCGAAGCGCAGGGGTTTCTGTTGGAATTTTTGGCAACAATAAAATGCTATCTTAGCATATATTCATATCGTTTTGGAGTGCTCCTTTCTTTTGTTGTACTGATTTAAGGTTAGCAACCTCTGTTGGGAGCACCACCTCGCTAACTAAGCGCCGCTCAAAAAACTGTGTTTTGACTTTTCCCTTCACGTACAATAGTATCAATTCCTTTCAGTATTGAATCTCCTATTACTACAACATCTCTTTCGGTAGTCTTTTTTTTTTTTTGCCTGCTTCATTTGGAATTGATACACTATTGGCTGTAGCACAGTCCCCAGAGGTCTGATTTTTTTGAGGCTTAATGTATTCATTTGCTAATACTTCAAATTTGTTATATAGACTAATAGGTTGTATAAAAGTTTTAAACACTTCACATGGAGTGGATGAATTAGTTGTTTGCATTTCATGGACATGGGGTAGATTTTTATTTATGGATTTCTCACAGGTATCATTTCCTTTTAAATTTATATCATTCCCATTAATAGTTAGTTGATGAGATGTTTGGGCTTGGGGGATGTGTTTCTGGGTATTTCTTTATTATGTGTTTCAAAGTGCTTAATATTTGCTTCTTTAACTGCGTCATCAATGAATTGTTCCAGGAGGTGGGCAAGAAAGTTTATTCTGCCTCCACCTGTTCCATCCGGTCTATTAACTTCCTGATGCATATGGTCCAGTACCAGAATGCTCTGTGGGAGAGGGGACAAGAGCTACTGAAGGCCATGCCAGATTCCGATCAGAAGATGGAACTTCTGGATATCATGAAATCGGGCTCCGACGTTGGCTCCCATGATCTGAGACCCTCATACGATACTGTGGATACAGCAGCCAGGGCAGCCGCTTCCAAGGTGTGCCTCCAGCACCATGCCTGGTTGAGAGTTTCAGGTTTCCACCAGGATCTGCAGTCCAGTATCAAGGATTTACCATTCCAGAGTACTGTGTTATTTGGGCAGGAGATGGAAACTTTGATTTCTCGTCTTCAAGAGTCAGGCAAGTCCATCTGGATGGTCCACCAAATGTACCGGGGTGACCAGTGATGGCAATGAAAATGGCCATTTCATAAGCCCTCAGGTGGCCAAGGTCATGCCCGTGGTAATCAGCAGGGTCAGAGAGGCAGCTTTCATAGGAGGGATGGTAACCAGCAGCCTGGAGGCGCTCCTCCCAATGGGCCCAAGTCCTCCCAGGCCTCTCTGCCTACACCTGGCTCAGCCCAATGACTCCCTTCTGCCCCCCCTTCCAGAGGAAGACTCAGGAGAGACAGTCAGGGGCCGCTTCTCCCTTCATCTCAAAGGGTGGAAGTCGATCACTGTGGACCAATGAGTCCTGGATATCATAAGGAGAGGACACACTCTGGAGTCCATGGAGTTTCCTCCAAATACTCCGTCAAAATACTCCCATTATCCTCCTTCTCATGTCCCACTAATAGAAGAAGAAATTCAGACCATCTTGCAGAAAAAGGCAATACAGGTAGTCCCCTTGCATTAGTGGGGAAAGGGGTTTTACTCCCACTTCTTTCTGGTCCCAAAAAAGACACAGGATCTTCATTCCATTCTGGACCTCAGCTCTCTCAATCTCTTTATAGAGTACAAAAGGTTCAGGATGGTGACCCTCACAGGTCTACTTCTTCTGCTGCACCAAGGAAACTGGCTCTGTTCTCTAGACGTGCAAGATGCATATATGCATATCGTGGTCTTCCCTCCCCACAGAAAGTTTCTGAAGTTCCACTTCCAAGGGGAGCACTACCAATTCTAAGTTCTTCCATTCAGCCTCTCTTCTGCTCCACGAGTCTTTAAAAATTGCTTGGCAGTGGTGGCTGAGGCTCTAAGGCAGATGGGGCAGTACGTTTTCCCATACCTAGACGATTGGCTACTTATAGCCCATCAAGGTCATGCCTACTTCATGCCCTCAGAGACACCTATACTCTATTCCGAGAGATGGGGATCACCCTGAACCTTCAGAAATCATCCCCAGAGGGCAGTCAAAAACTTGTCTTCATTGCAGCGGTCCTGGAGTCTATCCAAGGCATGGCTTTCCTTCCCCCAGACAGGGGCAATCGCCTGGGAGAGATTGCCGAATGGATCTCAGTAACTCCTCAAGTTCCAGCACGGACCTTCCTCAGGCTACTGGGGCACATGGTGGTGGCCATTCCAGTCACTCTCCTGGCCCACCTCCACATGCGGGTCCCACAATGGATACTCAGGGTACAGTGGGACCAGGGTTACGATGATCTAGACTTTATGGTCAGGATCACCAAGCCAGTCAGGAGAACTTTGCTTTGGTGGATGGACCCCCAGAATTTGGAGAAAGGGGTCAGATTTCGTTCAGAGCCACTAGGTCAGACTCTTACCTCAGATGCATTGGACCTGGGATGGGGAGCGCACCTGGGTGCTCATCAAATGCAAGTGGTTTGGACAGCCAAGGAGCGATCCCTTCACATCAATGTACTGGAAATGCGAGCGGTTCTGTATGCCTTACAGGCCTTCCAAGAGGACCTAGTGCCAGGCTCTCTTCTAGTTCAAACAGACGATATGGCGGTTGTCTTCTACATCAACAAGCAAGGGGGTACTCATTCATATCCCCTTTGCAGGGAGGCAATGAGAGTCTGGCACTGGGCACTGGAGTGGCACATTCTACTGTCCGCAGTGCACGTTCCAGGCATCCTGAACGATCTGGCCAACAGCTCAAGCAGATCTCGATCCTGAGCACATGAGTGGGAGCTACTACAGTCCATGGCAGATCAGCTCTTCGACAAGTGGGGTCACCCAGAGCTGGACCTCTTTGCATCACCACGCAATTCCAAACTGCCAATGTTCTGCTCGCGAGAGCACGTGCCTGGAGTTTTTTGGCCAGACGCATTATCCCTTTGCTGGGCAGGGAAGTTTTTCTATGCCTTCCTGCCCTTCCCTCTCATTCAGAAAGTCCTACTGAAGTTACAGGCAGAAGGGGCCCAAATGATTCTCATAGCCCCCAGATGGCCTCGGCAGATTTGGTTCCCACTCCTGTAGCGGTTATCCATGTAGCCTCCAACTCCACTGCCCAAATGCTCGCAGTTGCTGTCCCAGGAACAGTGGTCGCTGGTCCATCTGGACCTTCGTTCTTTATACCTACATGCTTGGCTCCTTCAGATGTAGCTCAACAGAGATACGGGTTTTCCCCAGAAGTGTTGGCAGTCCTAGTTTCAGCGAGGAAGCCCTCCACCCACTCCGCCTATGCTATGAAATGGAAGCATTTTTGTTTATGGGCCTCATCACAGCATTTGGACCCCGTCACTTGTCCAGTGTTACAGTACCTCCTCTCCTTGTACCAACATGGCCTGAGTTACTCCTCTATTAAGGTGCATATGTGGGCTGTCTCCGCCTATCATTTTCTCATTGGAGATAAGGCGTTGGCACAATTGGATATCACCCGCACCTTTTTGAGAGGAATTTTACATATGAGACCTCCCATTCAGGACCCAATCCCACCCTGGGATCTCCTTTTTATGTTGGAGAAGCTCACTCTCTCCCCCCCCTTTGAGCCGGCAGCGGATTGTGAGCTGCGTTATCTTTCTTGGAAGGTGTGTTTTGTGGTTGCTATTACCTCAGCTCGAAGAGTTTCCGAGCTTCAGGCTCTGATGTGTAAAGAGACATATTTGATTTTCCACAGGGAAAGGATTTCCCTTAGAACAAATCCTAAGTTTCTTCCGAAAGTGGTCTCAGAGTTGACCCTCAACCAGTCGGTTGACCTTCCAGTTTATTTTCCTTCCCCATCTAATAGAGGGGAGGCTCTCCTCCACACATTGGATGTCCACAGGACTTTGAGGTATTACCTCAAATGGACGGCTATGCACCGTCAATTGGAGCAACTCTTTGTGGCCTTTGCACCACAATGCTTGGGCAAACCGTTGACCAAGCAGATGATTTTGAAGTGGATCATCCACTGTGTATCTTTCTGCTATGAAAAACACAATAAGCCCCTGCCGGGTCCGGTCAGGGGTCATTCCACCAGGGGAGTGTCTGCTTCTTTTGCCACCCTGAGAAATGTCTCTATCAGGAACATATGTGCGACTGCTACCTGGAATTTGGTGCATACTTTTGTCAAGCATTGCATCTTGGATATCGTCTCCAGATGCCGTGCTGGTTTCAGTCTAGCTGTTTTGCAGGGACTTTTGTCCTAGGTCTCTGGAGTCAGCATATTCGACCTCCCGGGTCGTCTACCTCTTTGGCGAGGGACTGCTTGGTATTCAGTCCTAATTGTTATAGCCTACTGCAAGAGCTCCCACTCGAAGTAAGATAGTACGGTTACGTAAGAACTTACCATAACAGTAGATCTTCGAGAGGAGCTCTTGCAGCAGGCGTTACTTTCCCAACCACCTTCCCCCTCGAGGTGTGCAGATCCATCTTCATTTACATGTCCATTGTGTGCTTCATCTCCTTCTCTTGTCAGGGCTTGTTTGTGGGCCTTGGCGGGAGAACTGCGGTGGAGCTGGGTCCACCCCCTTTTGTACCAGGGCCGACGTTGGGGTGGGGCCGATGTCAGGGGCGGTCCCTGCTGTATACTGCTGGCTGAAAATGTTTCTGGAGGGTCCTAGTGCCTGCAGCATAGTCTTGATTGTTATAGCCTGCTGCAAGAGCTCCTCTTGAAGATCTACTGTTATGGTAAGTTCTTACGTAACTGTACTTTACTGATCTGTGCCCACTGATCAGTGTGGATTGTTCTGAATTTGCTGCACAGGCAGTCAAACGTGGATATTTTGAGTGACTCTTTTGATGGGGTATGACAATGCTGCAGTTGTTTATTCTCAGTGCCAGTATGCTCCCCAACTACTTACACTGATACAGCTTCACGTGTGGAGTCAGGGGTCAAAGGATGGAGTACACAGGGCGGAGGCAAGGAGGGATACAGTTTAACTATTTCAAAATAAGAAAGGCGCTTGGAGAATGGGTCTGGGGTGAAGGAAGAAGTGTGTAGAGCGTATGAGTGGGATGGAGTTTTTTAGAAAAGTAAGTACCGGGATTTGACTAATTAGAAGAAAGAACTGCATAAAGTAGGAGAATGAAGGGAGTTTTTAAATCAGTTCTTGCTCTGCCTCACTGTCAGTTGGACCCTATCTTTCTCAGCCCTTGCAGCCCCATAAACCACCTTCCGTAGGATTAACCTTGCTCCTGGTGAGTGCCCCATGAATTCCCCCCCCTTGGTGGGGCCAGAGAGGGGTGAGGAGGGCATCCTCTGCTCCCAAATATGCACAAATCCAGATGCCTAGAAGCTTGCCCATTTAATGGTGTGGGGCCCGCAGAGGACCAGGGAATCATCTAGCTGGCTGGGTTTCTCTTCTCTGACATTTTCTCCCCAGGGTAGCCAAGTGCACAGTGGTGGGCTGTGCATGCATGCCTCTGCATGCAGGCACATATCAGCATTTGAGGAAGGCCCTCACCCTGCAGAGGCTATCCCTGCTGTGCTATCATTTGGCCTCTACTGGGTGGCAGGTTACTAGTGGTATACTGGAACCCAGAGGTAACAGCTGGCTCTCAGACGATCTATCGTCTGTCCCCCAGCCACCTCCCCGAGCAACTCAAGTTCCTTCCCAAACTCAGGTCACCAGTGTAGTGAGTTGTAACAATATGGCTGCACTACTGGGCTGCTTGGGAGGACATTTCTTTAAAAAAAGCCATAAATCCAAAAGAATGATGATTTTTTTTCAACTTTCTTTATCATCCCAGGCTAAAGGACAGGGATGTACCCCCTTCATCAGCACCAGGACCCACCATCCAGCATCCCCCCAAGCTGCCCAGGCTGGGAAGCCCGCAGCTTGCCTCCTGTAGCATGGCTCCCCAAGGGGACAGACCAAGATCTACCTGAGGCCCCAGCCAAACCTTGTGCTGGGACATCATTAGAGTGAAGGTCCAGGAGCTTCACTGAGCAGCCGGCCCAATGGTTTTCCCTTAAGTTTTCCCCTGGAGATGCAGATGTGGAATGACATTGAAATGGTTCCATGTCATAACGGCAACTGCTGAAAGGTGATTGCCATTATGGTGAAGTCAGAGCACCGAAAATCAGTTTCAGTGCTCTGACTCCATAACACCAACAAAACAGCACCGGGGACTGCACCCTGCAACCCCCATAAGTTCTCAACTCTGGGGCGTGCATGTGTATCAGAGGCAAAATGTAAAAAAAATTCTGGCGGGCGCAGCAAAAATGAACCTGCACCCAGACCCCAATCTAGCACCCTACTAAGCAAAGCCATGAGCCGACCCGCTACACCATGGGGCCGGCTCGACAGCCTACTGCAGCACCACCCCTCAAAACCCCTCCTGCACCCCATGAGCATACATAGTGACTTCCTTTTGCTATAGTTGCCCACCCACCCACCCCATCCAGTCACTGTAGGTGCCCGGCCACCCCTGTACCATTTGCCGCAATTGAGATGCCGTTTCAGCAGTCGCTCAGTCATGGGCACCCACATTACTGGATACCCACTGAAACATAGACAATGGTGGCAGAAAAAAAAGAGAGGTCCATCCAGTCTGCCTAAGAAACATAGAAACATAGAATGTGATGGCAGATAAGGACCGCTTGGCCCACCTAGTCTGCCCATTTTCCTACCTAACAGATAAGCTGCAGATCCTACTTAACCAACAGCTTACTTCCTCCTACCCCCCACTAAGACTGCCTTATGTCTGTCCCATGCATTCTTGAATTCCCCCACTGTTCTTGACTTCACGACCTCCTCAGGGAGGCCATTCCATGCATCCACAACCCTCTCTGTGAAAAATACTTCCTCACATTGCCTCTGAGCCATCCCCTCTATCTTCAAATTGTACCCCTTGTTCTTGCACATCTCTTTTCTGAAGATACTGCCCTCTTGGACTTTGTTGATTCCCTTGAGGTACTTGAAAGTTTCTATTATGTCCCCTCTCTCCCTTCTTTCCTCAAAGGTATCGTGTGAAGCTGCTTTTAGTCTTTCTCAGATGTCTTCTAGTGCAGACCCTGCACCATTTTCATCGCCTCCTCTGACAGCCTCCACTCTGTCTATGTCTCAGGAGATGGGTCTCCAGAACTGCACACAGTACTCCAGATGGGGTCTCACCAACTGTCTGTACAGAGGGATAACAACTTCCTGTTTTCTACTATTGATGCCTCTCCCTATGCATCCCAGTATCCCCAGCCTTCCTTACTACCTTCTCACATTGCTTGCCCACCTTTAGGTCATCTGATATAATTACACCCCGGTCCCTTTCCATTTTTACTGTTGTCAGTATTTCGACCCCCATTGTGCACTCTTCCCCTGGGTTTTTGTTTCCCAGGTGCATTACCTTGCACTTCTTTGCATTGAATCTGAGCTGCCATACATCTGACCAGTCCTCCAACCTTGCCAAGTCCTTTCCCATCCTTTCCACTCCATCTTGTGTAACAACCCTGTTGCAGATCTTTGTGTCATCTGCAAAGAGACATACTTTTCCTTCCAGTTCCTCTGCAATGTCACTTATAAAGACATTAAAAAGGACCGGTCCTAGTACTGAACCCTGCAGTACCCCACTAGTAACCCTCTTTTCTTCACTATGGACTCCATTTACTACTACCCTTTGGGTCCTGTTGTCTAGCCAGTTTTTTATCCAGGCTACCACCTTGGGACCCACTCCAAGGCTGGCTAACTTGTGTATTAATCTTTTGTGTGGGACTGTATCAAATGCCTTGCTAAAATCTAGGTAGGCCATGTACACAGCCCCTCCCTCGTCTACTACTTTGGTCACCCAGTCAAAGAAATCTATTAGATTCGTCTGACATGACCTTCCCATTCATGAATCCATGTTGCCTTGGGTCCTGTGCCCCACTGGCCTCTTGGTACTCAACAATTCTTTCCTTCCCTATAATTCCTGTAACCTACTGTTCCTCCAGGGTACTAACCCTTCCCTTCCTTTCTCTGTTCTCCTCCTCCTTAGTCCTGTCACCCCCATAACCACTATTCCCCTCATTATGTCCCAGCCCTGCCTGTATCACCTGTCTGTTTTCACACCCGCCACTTCAGATGACAGATTGTTCGAAAGTTCCACCACCCTTTCCGTAAAGTAGTACTTCCTCACATCTTTCCTGAACCTACCTCCTGTTAATATCCATTCATGTTCACATGACTTTAAATTGTCATTCAGGCTAAATAGTTTTCTGCAGTTCACTTTGTTACTTCCTTTAAAGAACAGCAGTAAACCAGTAAGTCATTTTTATGTTTGCTTGCACGCATGTGCAAGAAACATAGTGCCATCATCCAAGTTTTTGTAGGTGTGGCAGCTGTCTTCTAATTCAGTTACTGTGTTTTCAGGCGCGGCCACAGTTCACCAATGAATGCTGCAGCTGTCTATGACAGCAGTTGAAAATGCAGTGCCATACAGTTGAAAGGGAAAGCTCCGCTTTAGTGAGCAGCGATAAGATAGTGCATGCTCTTGCGTGCTCATGCCCACCCACACACACACACACCATATTGTGTGCTCATGCGCTTGTATTTTTTTATGTTTCTGGGGGTTGTACACAGTGCACCTGCAACCCCCTACTTAAGGATTCTCAACCCAGGGCGTGCATATCCGGGGGCAAAATGTAAAAAATTTCTGGCTGGGTGCAACAAAAATTAACCTGTTCCCAGACCCAAATCTAGCACCTCTACTCAGCAAAGCCATGAGCTGACCTACTACACCAGGGCCAGCTCGAGCAGCCATACAGCACCACCCCTCACAACCCCTCCCACCCCCACACAACTGTGTGGCGGCCGAGGTTGCCCAATCCCGTTGGCTCTTATACGCTCCCCACAACAGAGTTCCAGGTGCCACGCTAGCCTGCACCCCAGTGTGGCAACAGTCCGTATGGCAGTCAGGGGGTGCCCAATCCCCCATCGGCTCCACTGCCCCCCAAAACAGCCTTCCAGCTACCATGCTGGGAGCCCACCCCAGTGTGGCACAAGTCCCATGTTGTCTAGAAAAAAAACCTGCAAGAAAAACTTTCCCTCACTGACTGTCCTGACAACCTTCCCCACCCGTGCCCACCCTCTGTGCACCCTGCCTCCCCACCCCACCTCACCCTATACTTACCTCTAGGTCAGCAGCGATCTTCAGTGGACCGGGAACACATCTGTACTCTTCAAAGCCGACCACGAACTGAGGAAATGCCGGTAAGCTGTATAATGGAATAAATAGGGTTTTTCAATTTTGATGCATATCTCAGGCATTTTGGAGAATTTTTCACAAAATTTTCAGCATGGGGTTATTGGAACCCCACCTCATTAATTCTGTCACTGTCATTTTGTTAATCGGCCCTGAAAGGTGATTTTGTGGTCACTGCATGGAATCACCTTTCGGGACTGATTTACAAATTGACAGTGTCACAGTTCATGAGGTAGGCCTCCAAAAACCCTACATTGAAAATTTGGTGAAAAAATTCCCAAAAATGACTGTTTTATGAGCATGCGTTGCACTGTTCCTACGCAAACTCATAAGTTGACAAATTTTCAATATTTTCACTTCAGATTTTCAACATTGTCATTTTACCATACCTCCTTATGAGCAGTACAGCTGTCATTTTCACATCTCACCAAAATGTGTTTCCGTGCATGTAGCACACAATGGCGCATGTCGGTGTGCAAAATCAATGTTCGGGACAGATTAAGAAAATCACAGTGACACTGTTCATGAGCAGAGGTGTTAAAATGGCTATGTTAAAAATTTGGTGAAAAAAGTCCATAAAATGACTGTGTTATGAGTGACCATTGCGCAGTTTCCACGCACCCTCGTAAGTTCATGGATTTCTAATATTTTCAGTCCAGATTTTCACCACTGGCATTTTTACACACCTCCTTATGAACAGTACAGCTGTCATTTTTCACACCATGGCCAAAATGTGTTCTTGCACTTCCAGCACAGAAATGCGTGGTAAACATAGAAACATAGACTTTGATGGCAGATAAGGACCACTTGGCCCACCCAGTCTACCCATTTCCCTACCTACTGGATAAGCTGCAGATTCTAGTTAACCAACAGCCTACTTCCTGCCACCCCCCTCTACAATTACCTTGTGTCTGTCCCATGCATGTTTGAATTACCCCACTGTTTTAGCCCCAACAACCTCCCCAGGAAGGCAGTTCCATGCATCCACCACTCTCTCCGTGGAAAAAGATTTCCTCACATTACCCCTGAGCCGTCTCCCCTCTATCTTTAAATTGTGTCCCCTTGTTCTTACACATCTCTTTTTCTGAAAGATGCTACCCTCCTGGACTTTGTCGATTCCCTTGAGGTACTTGAATGTTTCTATCATGTCCCCCCGTCCCTCCTTTCATCAAGGGTATACATATTAAGCTCTCTAAGTCTCTCTTCATATGATTTCTGATGCAGACCCTGCACCATTTTAGTTGCCCTCCTCTGGACTGCTTCCATCCTGCCTATGTCCTTGAGTAGATAAGGTCTCCGAAACTGCACACAATACTCCAGATGGGGTCTCACCAACTATCTGTACAGAGGGATAACCACTTCCCTTTTTCTACTTGTGATGCCCCTTCCTATGCATCCCAGTATCCCCCTGGCTCTCCTTACTGACTTCTCACATTGCTTACCAACCTTTAGATCATCTGATATGACTACCCCCAAGTCCCGTTCCATTTTTGTTGTTGTTAGTACCTCCCCTGCTATTGTGTACTCTTCTCCTGGGTTTTTGTTTCCCAGGTGCATTACTTTGCACTTCTTTGCATTGAATCTAAGTTGCCATATGTCTGACCATTCCTCCAACCTTGCCAAGTCCCTTCTCATCCTTTCTACCCCCTTGTGTATCAACTCTGTTACAAATCTTTGTATCATCTGCAAAGAGGCATACCTTTCCCTCCAGACCCTCTGCAATGTCACCTCTAAAGATGTTAAAGAGGACTAGACCCAGTACTGAGCCCTGAGGTACTCCACTAGTGACCCCCCTTTCTTCAGAATGTGTTCCACTCACTATTACCTTCTATGTCCTATTGTGCAGCCAGTTTGCAACCCAGGCTACCACCCTGGGACCCACTCCCAGGCTGGCTAACTTGATTATTAATCTTTTGTGCGGGACTGTGTCAAATGCCTTGCTAAAGTCTAGGTAGGCCATATCCACAGCCCCTCCCTAGTCTGTTACTTTGGTCACCCAGTCAAGGAAATCTATTAGATTCATCTGACATGACCTTCCTGCTGTAAATCCATGCTGCTTTGGGTCCTGTGCCCCGCTGGCCTCTAGGTACTCAACAATTCTTTCTTTCAAGTGATTCCATCATTTCCCTACCACTGAGGTCAAACTTACAGGTCTGTAGTTTCCTGCTTCTGCCTTGCTCCCACTTTTGTGAGAGAATCACATCTGCCCTCCTCCAGTCCTCAGGTACCACCCCATCCTCCCATGATTTGTTAAAAGTGTGGTCAGTGGTGTCACTAGGTCCTCCCTTAGTTCTTTTAGAATTCTGGGGTGAATCCCATCAGGCCCCCATTGCTTTGTCCGCCTTGAGTTTTAGGAGTTCTTTCAGGACTCTCTTCTATAAATGGACTGGTGTCAACCCCCCGACCCAGAGTGCTTCTTTTGTCTGGTTTAGGTAACTCCTCCTCCTCCTCATCTTCTTTTGTGAATACTGAGCAAAAGTATTTATTCAGTATCTCTGCCTATTCACTGTCTCCATCTGCCCACTTCCCCTCTCCCTTATTAATCTTCACTATTCCTCCCTTAACCTTTCTATGCTCCCTAATGTACCCATAAAAGGTTTTATCCCCCTTCTTAACCAACTTGGCTATTTTTTCCTCAGTTTGGGCTTTTGCTATTCTGACTGCCTTCCCCATTTCTTTCTGCTTTAATTGATACAGTTCCCTGTCGTGCTCCTTCTGTGATGCCTTATACTTTTGAATGCAGCCTTTTCTCTTAACCTTCCTGCCACCTCTTTTGAGAACCATAGTGTTTTTACTCTGCTTTGTTTTCTTTATCTGTTTCACAAAGGCTTGTTGCCTCTATGATGGCAGTTTGATTTTTCTCCATTGTTCTTCCACCCCTCCTTTTGGCCATCTGCTAGTGTATTCCTCAGGTATTCACCCATTTTGCTAAAGTCAGCCCTTCTAAAGTCTAGTATGCTTGTTTTTGTATGGCTTGTCTCCATGGTTGTGCTTATTGTGAAGCACACTGTGCAGTACCGCTTGTTCTCAGATGTCTACTGACTTCTAAATTTGTGATCCTCTCTCCATTTGAGGTGCCAGGTCTAGTATTGCTTCCTCCCAAGTGGGTTCCAACACTAGCTGTCGACCTGCCCCTGCAGGAGTATCCAGAATGACCCTGCTCTTGGATGTGGCTGCAGTACATGTCATCCGGTTAACATCTGGCATATTTAGGTTCCCCATCAACAGTATCTCCCCTTTTTCAGCCATTTTGAGAATGTCCACTGTCATTTTCTTGTCCAGTTCCTCCCCTTGAGATGGGGGTCTGTATACAACCCCTGTGCAGATTGTGATGCCATTTCCTGTCTCCAAGGTGACCCAGAGTGCCTCTTGTCCTCCCCTTTTACTTTTTAGTTGTGTAGCGTTGATCTCTTCCCTTATGTATAGAGCTACTCCACCTCCTCTTCTCCCCTTCCTGTCTCTTCTGTAGACTGTGTGCCCCAGTATGTTGACATCCCAGTCATGGTTCCCCATGTACCATGTTTCTGTGACTGCCACAATATCCGATTTTTCATCTTCCATCAAGGCTACTAGCTCAGGAAGCTTATTTCCCAGACTACTGGCATTGGTACTCATTGCCATCCATTTAATGTTGGCTTTATCCTTTTTTCCCCCCATGCCTGCTCTTTTCACCCTTGTCTATTTTTCCATTTACCCCTGTCCTGCCCTCTGTTAAACACTGTACCGCAGTGTTTACCTTACTACCCATAATGTTTAGCTGTGGGAAATCACTGTTCGGGACAGATTAAGAAAATCACAGTGACACTGTTCATGAGAGGAGGTTCCAAAATGCCTGTGTTGATAATCTGCTGTAAAAAATCCCCAAACTAATTGCATTATGGGTGTGCGTTGTGCAGTTTCTATGCACGTTGTTTAATATTTTCACTGCAGATTTTCAACACTGCCATTTTTTGCACCTCCCCATGAACAGTACAGCTGTCATTTTCATCCATTATTCGAAATGTGTTTTCATACCTGTGGTGCCAAATGGCATAGTAGCCAGCAAAATCAGCTGCCAATGAACTGATATTGCCACTGTTCATAATGGGGTCACGTAAAAACCATGTTGAAAATTTGGAGTGAAAATGCCAACAAACGCCTGGGGCATTAGGGTTTCCAACTATAACACCCCACCCTGTAGAGATTGACAGGCATCAGGGGTGTGACTTGGGATTCTCTTCTGTAATGCTCATACCATTCCACACCCTGCATCCAGTGAGAGGCATCGAGGTGTGCCTTGGATTCTTCGTCCCCAAAGTTCACCCCATTCTCGTATACAGCACCCATCTCACCATATTTCCTGATGGAATGGGGTGAGCATAAGGGCCAAAGACCCCAAGGCACACCGTGACACTTGTCAGTGTCTGCAGGGTAGGGTGTAGTGAAATGGCGTGGCCGTTATGCCTGACGACCCAAAGGCACACCCCAATTCCTGTCACCTCAGGGAGGTTAGCTGAAGCTGGGAATGTCCTCACTCCGGGTGGACCTTCAGTCATCAACCGTACTGATGGCTTCTCAAGTTGTAGAACTTAAGACTCAGCTTGATGGGGTGGGGCTCTCATGGGGACCCCTTTAACTGCCCGAGCAGGTTTGGAGGCACCCTTCAAAGCTATTCTCCCCATGACTGCCTCTGGTTCACCTAGTTTGTGTTTAGAATGAGTAAGCCAGGTGAGTGCTTCAGCAGTTGTTGATCTCCTCCTCCCACCTAGGTTGCCCAATGTTGTAGAGCAGCGCTCTCAACCTTTCACAGCATTCCCGTTAGAGGAATTGAGTGAGAGCTTTCCACCAAATTGGAATATTTTCCACCTCCCTTTAATTGGGTTTTCAAAATTTCAGCTGCAGAGCCATTACTAAATAAAATATCCCAAGCCTGGAAGGAAGGCAACCTAGGCCTTGGATCCCCAGAGATTTCCTCCTCATAGGGTTTTTTTTCTCTCCTCCATGCTTCAGGTCAATAACTGTTAGGTAGCATAGTAGTGTTCCCTAATTTCTTTAGTAGTTTTTACTGTTGGATGGAGGTGGATGGTGTCCCTGCTGTTCCTTCTCTCCTTAGAAGGTCCCCTCATTCTCAATGCAAACCATCAAAATCATGCCACACAAAGCATCTCATTATGTTATCAACCTGAGCATCTCATTATGTTATCAAGCTGCCTGATGCTTTATCTACTACTACATCACAGCTACTGCTTGCTTATGTGCTTCATACTATTTTGTTCTTTTTGAGGATCCTTCCTAAGGCACCTTTAGCCACGGGAATCGTCCTGTGGCACCTCTAGGGGTAGAGTCCTCTTTGAGAGTTCCGTGTCTTTGGTACCCCTACAGGGTGGTAATTCCTCTGGAATAGAGAGTGCAAATGGCCAAAACCAGACCAACACAGTTGCACAAGCATAGCACTATACTGGCTGCATAGGCCATTGAATTGTAAGGTTTGGCCTGCAGTTCAGTGGACAAGCAGTCAGTCACTCACACTTCCTGAGCCATATAAGCAGTTCCCCTCAGCCTCTTCTAAAGCACGTTTTCTTTGCCCCACCATCCTCCTCTCCCCCAGTGGCAGCACTTCTCTCCTTGGGATCCTTCCTAAGGTACCTTAAGCCACAGGAATCATCCCGTGGCACCTCTAGGGGTGGAACCCTCTTCGAGGGTTCCTTGCCTTTGGTACCCCTACAGGTGGTAATTTCTCTGGAACAGAGAGTGTGAATGGCCAAACCAAACTAGCACAGTTGCACAAGCATAACACTATACTGGCTGCATAGACCATTGAACTGCAGAATGCAGTTTGTGTCCTACTCAGCCACAGAGTTCTATAGTAGAACATGAATGCATTGTACTAACAATAGAAGATTAGAAAAGGGACATAAACTACATCATACATTTCTAAAATGGTTCTTAACAGTAGCATGTTAATCAGAAACACCCACTAGGATAACTAAAAAGATTGTGTAGCTAGAGCAACAACAAAATCTGAACCAGAATTTAAAAACAGCTTCTACTGGGAACAAACATTTGTCAATGCCAGATGTTCACCACTGGTATTGATGTTGTACTAGGTGTGGGAGCAGACCTCCATGACAGAAGACTAATATGGGATGAGTTTGGGATTGGCTGGGCATGGGGGGGCAGTTATGGTGGGGCAGCAACAGGCTCATTTAAATCAGAAATGACGTGCATAAGGCTGAAGCTGATCTAGATAGTGGGGTAATGTAGACTAGCAATGTTTGCACTAAGCGCTGAGCCACTTAACTTCACTTTCTAATAGCTGTGATTCATACACACTGACTAATACATATACACACATATACACAGTGGTAGTCATAGAAAAGTTTTGCAGTACTGAGGTATATCTAGGTATACTGAGGCAGAATGAGGTGTATATTCCAGGCAGTATAACATAGCAGTGCACCATCTACATACATGTTTGCAGACTAAAAGAAAATACATCAAGGGACCGTTTTCTTCTGTTCAGGCTCTGAGGGACATCAAAGGGTGGGGAGTTGCCACTAGACACCTCAGTTAAATAAGCAAAGACGTGCAGCAGGTATGATCTAGATAGCAGGGAAATGTAGACTAGCACTTCTTGAGCTATCCAAAGAGCATCCTAACTGCACTTTCTAGTTGTTGTGACACACACACACACACACACACACACACTGACTAATACAAATGCATATACATGCATATTTATTACAGTATAACATAGCAGTACACTGTCTGCACACATAGAGCATATCCCTTCCCAACACACACAGCTGATACAGTTAAGTGTGGTGGTCAGGGTCGGCATGTTGCGGGTCATTATTGGGACATGTCGGCAATGTCAGTGGGATCACGTCGATGTGAAGGATTCCAGTAATTTCCATCACTGTGGCTTGCTGGAGTCATTATATGGCATTTATTTACTTATGCATCTAAGTATAACTTTTACTTTATTTTGGATAAGCACTGTGTTTTGCACTAACTCATTGTACTAATCTACTGCATGACTGGGCAACTAAGGTAGGACCAGGGAGGTGAGGTGGATGTGGCCTATCTGGACTTCAGAAAGGCCATTGACACCATCCCCTATAGAAGGCTGATTAACAAACTGTACAGCCTGAGGGTGAATCCTAAAATAGTTCTGTGGGTGGAGAACTGGCTGAATGGCAGGAGTCAGAGGGTTGTAGTATACAGGGAGTACTCTGAAGAGGAAGAGGTGATGAGCAGGGTGCCGCAGTGGTTGGAGTTGGGGCCAGCACTCTTCAATGTCTTTGTTGAAGACATTAGCAGAGGGACTGGAGGGGAAGGCATTTCTCTTTGCAGAGGATAGAAAGGTATGCAATAGGGTAGACATGCCAGGGAGTGTTGAAAGAATGATGTAAGACCTTAAAAAATTGAGAGCCAGCCCAGTGGCACTGAGGGTTGAGCATCATGCTATGCTGGCTACCCAGGTTCAGGAACAGGCCCAGTGCATCAGAAGCCAGCTATGGGGGAAGGAGTTAGCAGGATGCAGCAGCCACAAGGCAGCTCTCCTCTCCCGGGGAGGGACCTAGTCACCCCCAGTAATCCATCTGCCCCCAGGTGGAGGCCTAATGGTAGCACAGGCAGGTGGCAAGCAGAGGGAGGGCACTATGGAACCACAGCATGTGCATGCCTACACAGGCGCATGCACGGTTGCAACATCTGAAGGTGAAAACTGGGAAAAATGGGAATAAATACAATAAAAATAATGGAGAAATAGTTGGAAGAATGGCAGCTGGGATTCAATGCAAAGAAGTGCAGGACCATGCAGATAGGTCACAAGAACCCAAGGCAAAGTACAAACTATGTGAGAAGGTACTGACAGTCACAAAGCAGGAAAGGGACTTGGGAGCTATCATCTCTCAGGACTTAAGAGAAACTAAACAGTGTGATAAGGTGGTTGGAAAGGCTATCCAGATACTTGGATGCACAGGGAGGGGTATCAGGAGTGTAAAGAGGAAGGTCATCTTGCCCCTGTATAAGACACTCCTGAGATGGTACCTGGAATCCTGCATCAAGTTCTGAAGGCCCCATCTGAGAAAAAACATAGATAAGGTGGAGACGGTGCAGTGAAGGACAACTACAATGGCGCTGGGTATATGGGATAAGACCTATGAGGAAAGACTAGCCAAGTCGATATTTAAAATATTTATTTCATTTGGATAAAGCATTTGAAACAATTTTAAATATTGAATTTTTACAGGATATGCCAGTTGAGATTCGATATATGATATATCGAATCTAAACTGGCGTATTCTGAAAAATATCATTCACAGTGTGGTCATGCTTTTACCCATTATTCCTAATGAATTTGCACAACGCAAGATCTGCTGAGAGGCAGTTTCAATATGGTCTTCTTTTTATACATTTTAACATGTGTTTTCCTAGTATGTGTCTGCTGATTGCTATATGTTTAGTCTGGATAGTTCACAGAAGATGTGGCATCTTTATTTTCAGTGGGAATCTACATCTACACAATATTATGCTGCAATGCGTAAAATCAGAACATGCAGAAAATAATATTTTACAACTGGACTAGGCTACCCTGAATAAATACATTATAAAAATGGTAAAATCATGACCCCACTGAAAACAAGATATTGCATCTAATCTGGGACATCCTGAGGAAATACAGTATAAAATGTGCAAAATGAAGATCCCTATGAGAATGAGCTGCAGCATCTCCCCTGTGCTATCCAGGATACAAAATATAGGATAAGAAATATTTGAAGGAAATCTGCTATAAGCTGAACTTCACTGTTTCTCATAACTATTACTGACATAAACAGTTTCTTTATTGCTTTATAACATATTAGATGGCAGTATTTATTTAGAATATTGTGGCCATGAGGATGGCTTGTACAGTATGTGTGTGTGTGTGTGTGTGTGTGTGTGTATTTGCTGTAGCTCAATGTAAGTATTTTTTTCCCAAAAACATAGCAAAATTAGCAACAAAAGATAACAGTTGTTTACAGATGTGTTCTGCTCTGGTAAATCATGTCTGAGACAGTGCATATTAGACAGTGTCTTAAGAGGTTAAAAAAACAGTGCAAATCTTTTTAGGACATTCCTTGCTGGGAAAGGGTGACATTTATGAGGTATTTTTCTTGAAAGAGAACACCTGCCCAACTGAAGCTACTGTAGTAGCAATAAAATGTTGAAATGCTAAGTATTTAAATGCGCATGTTGTTGCATTTTCAAGGGGGTAAACTTATAATCTCCAGTTTAATAGGCAACCAATATTTAACATATTTAACATGTTGTTTCAGTTTCTAGTGTTGTAATGTTGATGAGGAAGGGAGCAGGCAGACTAAGAGCACATGATAAGATCAGCTGTGCTTGCTGGAAGAGCTGATTTATGAATGTGTTGTTTGGCAAAATATTTTGAAGTCCACACACTTTCATGCCTGAACAGTGTCATGATGAGGCTTGCTGTTATTGGTCTAGCCCATTGTACAGTCTCCTGCATTAGACCAATGCGACACACCTCTCAAAACCCTATACAGTATGTAGCAAATTGTTCAACTCGTGCTAGTGCACACAGTGAACGTAAAAATGTCTTATTAATTCAATGCAATTCTCCTTTAAGGAACTTGAAGGTCTCTATCATATCTCCCCTCTCCCTTCTGGGTTCCAGTGAGTACATATTTATGATATCAGTGTGCATCATGCATGCTCCTGCACCCAACCAGTAGATGTCCACCACTGCCTCCACCAACTGCTTGGTGGTCCCAGTCGGTGTACTCTCCCCCCCATCTCCACTGGGTGTCGTTGGCTTGCCAGGAAGCCACAACCCTCCTCCCTTGCAGGAGGAGAGCTGTCCCTGGGACACTCATCCTACCTCCCTGTGGCCAGTCCTCTGATGCTCATTTCCCTAACACAGGTTGTCAGTGCCACAGGCGGTAGCGCTATTACTGCACCAGTGGGATAGCTCTCAAACAAATGAAGATTTGAGGCCTTTAGATGCCTCGCTAATCATTTTATTTGTTTCTATACTTACCTATTCATGATTTTCTTCTTTATCAAATTTACATTTGATTAATTTTTAACAATATTATGCAGTTAATCCACCAAAAAGGATGAATGCTAATTTTTATAATAGCAAATTAAAAGTACATCCTTTTTTAAAATGCAGCATATATAATTGCATTGTTTCTAACAATAACAATAACAACAAACCTTACTAACTCATGCTGTCATGCTCAGCTGGTAGCACATCCACCTTTGGGCCAGAAGGTCGTGGGTTCTAGTCTGGTTTGGACTCATGTTGAAATGCTGACACCCAAGTAAAGTATTGGAGGGTGCTGTACTGTCACAGTGTGCTGTACTTTGGATGAGCTGCAAATGGTGAGTGAACCAACCAGGTTAGGAAATACCCTTGACCTTGTGCTGGCAAATGGGGACTTTGTGAGAGAACTTACAGTGGAGGAACCACTGTCGGGAGTGACCACCGCTCAGTATGGCTCACATTGGATATGGGCAGGAAGGAGTGGAATCTGGCACAATAGTGCTGGACTTCAGGAGGCCGACTTTGGGAGGATGGGGAAGTGGTAAAGGGTACCTGGCCAGAATTCAATCTAGTATGGACACTAATCAGAGGTGGGAGCTCATAAAGCTGGGGATAGTGGAGGCAAGCAAAACCTGCTGCAAAGCCCAGAGCAAGAAGGCTGAGGAGCTAGAAACCGATTTGGTTGAGCAAGGAGGTCATGGAAAGGTAAGGAGAAAACAGCTGCCTTTAGGAAGTACAAGAAAACAGGGAGGGGAGGACAGGGAGGGTACTTGACAGAATCGAAGGAGGTGACAAGGGCAGTAAGAGGCCAAAGCATCTATGAAACTCAGGCTGGCACATGGCATTAAGAAGGAGAAAGGACTCTACAGTACATCAGCGAGAAAAGGAGCTGTAAGGACCACATAGTAAGGATTAGGAAGAGGAGGGGTTGGGTGAAAGCAGGCTGCGATAAGGGAAGCTACTAAATGAGTACTTCTGCTCAATATTTACTAAAGAGAAGGGGGTGACACCCAAGGTGGAAGAAATGGCAGAAGCAGGGGAAGTGGTGACAGATGGGAAATCATGGAGAGCAGAGTTCGAGAGGTTTGAAGGCACTGAGGGTGGACAAGGCGCCAGGCCCAGATGGCATCCATCCCAGGGTACTGAAGAAGCTGGCAGAGGTCCTTGCAGGACCTTTGGCAGACCTATTTAATGCCTCACTACATTCGGGGTGTGTACCTTAGGACTGGAGGATGGCTCATGTGGTGCCCCTCCACAAGAGTGGCCCCAAGGATGAACCGGGAAACTACAGACCAGTAAGCCTCACATCCATCGTGGGTAAGCTAATGGAGACTATCCTGAAGGAGAGGCTGGTGGCCTTCCTAGAGGCCAAGGACTACAGGACAGCAGACAACATGGCTTCATACGTGGCAGATCCTGCCAAACCAACCTGGTCGAGTTCTATGACTGGGTAACTAGGCAACTGGACAGAGGCCAAGCAGTGGATGTCCTGTATCTGGACTTCAGATGGGCATTCGACTCAGTGCCACATGGAAGGCTGGGAAGGAAGTTAGTAGGCACAGGGGCGGGTGCAAAGCTGGTGAGATGGGTAGGAAACTGGCTGCAGGGAAGGCAACAGAGGGTGGTGGTGGGTGGGGAGCTCTCACACCCAAGGGCAGTGATGAGCGGTGTTCCACAGGGCTCAGTGTTGGGACCAGTGTTCTTTGGGATATTCATTGCAGACATATCATGGGACATCAAGAGCAAGATCAGTCTGTTTGCTGATGATACCAAGGTAGGCGCGGTGGTGGATGACCTAGGGGGATGGCAGGGGTTGCAGGATGATCTGGCAAAGCTTGAAACCCGGTCAGACACCTGGCAGCTGGGCTTTAATGCCAAAAAGTACAAGGTGCTGCATTTTGGGATGAAGAACCCAAGGAGGAGTTACCAGCTAAGGAGTGCAGCTAGCCCAGACGGAGGAGGAGGAGAAGGATCTGGGTGTGCTCATTACAGGGTCAATGAACAACTCGGCACAATGTAGGAAGGCAGCTGCAAAGGCCAACAAAATGCTGGGTTGTATTACAAGGGGTATATCCTCGAGGAGGGAGGAGGTGATTCTGCCACTGTATAGGTCATTAGTTAGACCACACCTGGAGTACTGCTTGCAGTACTGGCCTCCGTATCTGAAGAGGGACATTAAGTTACTGGAGGGGGTGTAGTGCAGAGTGCCAAAGATGATCAAGGGTCTGGGGGACTTATCATACAAGAGGAGGTTGAAGGAGTTGAACATGTACTCACTGGAGGAGAGGAGAGACAGGGGTGACATGATTGAAACCTTTAAATACATGAAAGGAATAAACAAGACGGGTACAGAGGGGCTGTTCAAAGTAAGGGAGGGGAGGGCCCCCAGGGGCCATGATATGAGACTGGAGTGAGGAAGGTTCAGGAGGGAGATGAGGAGACACTTTTTTACAGAGAAGGTGGTGGCTGGGTGGACTGCGTTACCTGCTGAAGTGGTATGCAGTAGAACAGTGGACTGCTTCGAACAAGGATGGGACAGGACAAGGAGGAGGAGGGTTAATGAAGGGGAAGGGTGGAAGGGAAGGGCAACTGCAGAATAAGGGATGCTAGCTGCACATTCGAGCAGACTTGATAGACCTCTAGGCCTTTATCTGCTGGCAAATTTCGTATGTTAGTATGTTCGTATGAGATGTTAAACTGAGGTCTCGTCTACCCATCTGGTGCTGTCCTGGTGGGTGTCAAGGTGGAAGCAAAAGAACCCAAGGCACTTTTTGCATGAGTAGAGGACTTTCTGTGGTGTCCTGGCCAACATTAACCCCCCATAAAACCAGTTCTTGCAACTGTCCAAGGCTGAGTATGGGTGTTGATGTGCAGTATGGCTGCCACTATACATTCAGTTACATCACCACCAGTCTAGTATTGGTTGTAAAGTGCTTTGGGATACAATGTGTATGAAAAACACTATATAAATTCTGATTCTTCTTCACTTGTATAATTTTAGTGCACAGAAAGAAATAAAAATATATATCTAAAACAAGTTGTATAAACCTCAAGTTTCATTTCACCTTAAATACTTCTGTAAGTTATAAATTCCAAACTCTTTATAGAAATCAGAACTTCTCAGATCATCAGATTTTGCTAACTATGGTACTAATACATACATAAAAACATAAAAATTGTCAGCAGACAAGGATCGCTAGGTCCATCCAGTCTTCCCGTAGGCCCTATACATAGTGTGTTGTCACTGACCCTATGTGATCAGTGGCTTGTCATCACCCCCTCCCCTCCCCTCCCCTCTCAGGCTTCCCTTGTGCCTGTCCCAAGAATGCTTAAACCCCTCCACTGTGCTTGCCCCCACTATCTCCTGTGGCAGACTATTCCATGTGTCAACTGCCCTTTCTGTATAGAAACATTACCTCTTAATCTACCCCCTTCCAGTTTCATATTGTGTCACCGTGTTCCAGTACTTTTTCTAAACTGGAAAAGCTCCCCTGCCTGCACCTTGTTTATGCCCTTGAGGTACTTGAAAGTTTCAATCATGTCCCCCCGCTGTCTCCTCTCCTCCAGTGAGTACATATTGAGGTCCCTAGTCTCTCCTCATATGTTTTGTGGTGTAAGCCCTGCACCATCTTTGTTGCCCTTCTCTGGATAGTCTCCACCTTCTCCATGTCCTTGTGTTGGTGTGGTCTCCAGAACTGCATGCAGTACTCCAGATGAGGCCGTACCAATGTTTTATACAATGGTATCACCACCTCCCTCCTCCTGCTAGTGATACCCCTGCCTATGCACCCCAGCATACCACTTGCCCTCCCTGCTGCCTTTGTACACTGCTTTGATACCTTAAGGTCATCAGAGATGATAACCCCTAGGTCTCTTTCTTCTTTGGCGACAGTCAGCTCCTTCCCTCCAACCTGTAGCTCTACCCAGGGTTCCCTCTACCCAGGTGCATTATTTTGCACTTCTTTACACTGAACCTCAGTTGCCACATCTCTGACCATCTTTCAAGCTTCTCCAAATCCCTCTTCATTTTCTACACCTCTTCTGGAGTATCCACCCTGTTGCAGATCTTGGTGTCATCTACAAGCAGGCAGACCTTTCCTTCCAGCCCATCTGCAATGTCACTAACAAAGACATTGAACAGGACTGGTCCTAGAACTGATCCCTGTGGTACCCCACTGGTCACCCCCTCTCCCCAGATTGTACCCCATTTACCACCACCCTCTGTCTCCTGTCTGTTAACCTGTTCTTAACCCAGTTCACCACCTTGTCTCCCATTCCCAGACTACCCATCATGTTAATCAGCCTTCTATGTGGGACGGTATCGAAGGATTTGATGAAATCCAGGTAGGCGACATCTACTGCCCTTCCATGATTAAGTTCCCTTGTCACTCAATCAAAAAAAAAAACTATTAGATTTGTTTGACATGACCTTCCTGCTGTGAATTCATGTTGCCTCAGATCCTGAGCACCACTAGATTCCAAATGTGCCACTATCCTTTCTTTCAGCAGTGTCTCCATAATCTTTTCGACCACTGAGGTGAGGCTGACTGGTCTTTAGTTCCCCATTTCCTCCCTACTTTTGTGCAGTGGGATTACATGTGCCCTCCTCTAGTCCTCTGGAATGACACCCATGTTGAGTGACTCTGTGAACAGGGCCATCAGAGGCACTGCTAGTTCCCTTTGCAGCTCCTTTAATATCCTTGGGTGGATGCCATCTGGCCTCATGGCCTTATCCATCTTCAGCTTTGTGAGTTCTTCCAGAACTCCCTCCACTGTGAATGGACTGGTGTTCACCTTCCCCTCCACCCCCATTACCTCTGCAACCTGACTGTGGTCCTTGATCCACCCCCTCCTTAGTGAATACTGAGCAGAGGTATTTGTTCAGTAGTTCTGCCTTGTCTACATCCCCCTCCTTACACTCTCCCTTCTCTCCTTTTGGTCTCCTAACCCCCATTTTCTTCTTTCACTGATGTACCTATAAAATGCCTTATCCCTTTGTTTACAGACTGTGCTAGCTCTCTTCTGTCTGCACCTTCACCTTCCTAACAGCCTTCCCTGCTTCCCTTAGATATTCAAGGTACACCTCCCTGTCTTCCTCCCTTTGGCTCCCCTTATATTTCCTGAAACTCAGCCTTTTAGCCCTCACTTTGTCCCTCAACTCTTTGGAGAACCATTGTGGTTTCCTTCTTCTTTTCCCTTTGGCCACTATCCTACCGCATTGGTTTGTTATATCCACTATGGCTCCTTTCAGTTTCTCCCATTGTTTTTCCAACCCCTCTACTATCTCTTCCTTCCCCAGAACTACTTGTATACATCTACCCATTTCAGTGAAATCTGCCCTCCTGAAATCTAGTACTCTTGCCCTTGTATGACTTGAGTCCATGTCTCCATGCTGAACCACACCATGTAGTGGTCACTGGACCCCAGCTGCCCTTCCACCTATATTTCTTTGACTCTGTACCCATTGGTCCATACCAGGTCGAGAATTAATTTGTCCCTAGTTGGCTCATGTACCAGCTGCCTGAATCCAACCACCTGCAGCAATTCTAGGATGGGTGTGCTTCTGGCAGAAACAGCCATCTGGGTGGCCCAATCCATGTCCGTCATATTGAAAACCCCCAATAGCAGGATTTCGCCCTTAGCTGCCATGTCATGTATGTTCTCCACTAGTTCCCTGTCTACTTCCTTCCTCCCTCCCTCTGTGCTGGTGGTCTGTAGATCACCACAGTGCGTAGTGCTGTTCCATTCTCTGGCTCCAGGGTAACCCACATTACCTAGGCCTCCCCCATCTTCCCTGAACTTCTGTATCCTTTGTACCATCTCTGATGTACAGGGCCACTTCCCCATCCTTTTTAACCTCCCTGTCCCTCCTGAACAATGTATAGCCTGGTACATTCATTTCCCAGCCATGATTAGCAGAGTACCATGTCTCTGTTACTGCTGCTGTGTCAAGGTCTGCATCTGCCAACAAGGCCTCCAGGTCTGGAACCTTATTTCTTATACTACGGAAATTCATTAGCATGACCTTCCGTGTTTTACAGTCTGCCTTCCTCTGTTCTTGTTCTCCCTTTCCAGCATCTTCCCCCACCCCAGTTTCCTTTCCTATGTGCTCCTGCCCCTCATATCACCCATTATACATTCTTCACCTGCCTGCCCCTTCCTGCCTGCTTTCACTGTTCCCGTAGTCAACTTATGTTCCTGCATGTTCCCATGGGGGTACCTAAGCCTCCTGGCACTCCCCCCTTGGCCAGTTTAAATGCTCACAGCTGAAGCATTTAAACTCACAAAGGACCAAGGTCCCTTTCTCAGACAGATGCAGGCTGTCCTCCTTATATAAGCCTGCATCTGCCCAGGTCAGACCCCAGTCCCCTATGAAGCCCAAACCCTTCCTTCTACACCAATCCTTCAACCAGGAGTTGAAGGTACGGATATGGAGTGCCCTAGCTTCCCCTGTGCCCTAGACAGGTTGCACCTCCAAAAATGAGATGGAGCATGCTATCTGTTTCAGGTCCCCCCCCCAGCTTTCTGAAATCATCCTGGACTCTGGCTAACTCCACACTTCTCCTGCTCAGGTCATTGGTTCCCAGGTGGACAATGACATCCAGCTGCTCCCTTCTAGCTAGTGCCATTGAGATTCTGTGGATCCGCTTCCCATCCCTCCATGCAGCACTTCTTGGGAAGAACTTGACCTCCCTCTCTCTCCATTGCTAGGTGACCCTAACTCCACTCCCTGGACCATAGAGTCCCCCACTAGGAGAAGCTTCCCCCTCTTCTGGGGTTCCCAGCTTCCCTTCCCTAGGGCTCCATCCTGGAGGACTCTCCCATCCTCCCTGGATGCAGTCTCTGGCTTCTGAGTGGGGCTTTCATATTCCTCTGAAACAGTGTAGGAGTTAGTAAGCGGGACTAGTTGGGGGATGTGCTTTCGACCCCCTCTCTCACCCTCTCTGAGCCCACTGTAGTCCAATTACTCCTCTTCCCTGGCATCCTTTGAGGTAAAGATTGTGGACCCAGTGGTCGCCTGGTGGAGGTGGATGCAATCTTCAGCTTGGCCAACTCTGCTCAGAGACAGGCAGCATCCTCCCTCAGCCCAGAGAGGTGCCTGCAGACAGGGCAGCATCACAGCCTCCAGAATGTCTCCCTGAAGACCGCCGCTCCATGAATACTGCACTGCACCACTCCCGTTATATCTGATTCCCTCCTCAATCAACTGCTTACTTAAGATGGCTATTTGATATCCCCCAAATATACATTTAAATTCTGTTGTGTTCTGGTATGCTTCCTCTCTTTGCTACTTCCTGTATGGATGCAGGATTTGCAAGGCCTTATGGGACCCAGCCAATAAATGTGGGGTGAGCCCTAGGTTGGGTGGGTAGTGGGGTGGGAGGGTAGGACTACACCACAGGCTGTGTCCAAAAATCAATCAGCCAAGGAGTCCTCTGGCAGTGACACCTCAATCCACTCACAAACTTGTCTGCTAGATTCCCTCAATCCTGCCCAAACTAAATGGAAAATCACTCCAAATGGCAGTTAAGAACAGACCTCAAATACAATTTCAAACTCAAAGAAATGGCAGCTAAGGAAATACATCAAATCCACTTACAAACACAGTCACCAAGTCACTAGCTAAAGTCTCTTCCTCTCTCCCTCTCCAACTACTGAAGACTAAACTGAGATGGCAGTTAAAACCTCACATTCAAACTACACTAATCCCTGTAATATGATGCCTGCACTTAAAGGCCAGACAACAACTTTTAAACACACAATCACAAAATTGTCTGCTAAAATCCCTCAATCCTGCCCAAACTAAATGGAAAAGCACCCCAAATGGCAGTTAAGAACAGACCTCAAATACAATTTCAACAAACAGAAATGGCAGCTA
Source organism: Neoceratodus forsteri (assembly GCA_016271365.2). NCBI lineage: Eukaryota > Metazoa > Chordata > Ceratodontiformes > Ceratodontidae > Neoceratodus > Neoceratodus forsteri. The sequence continues at coordinate 268,595,197 of JADMNL010000026.1, forward strand.
AGAAAATACCTCAAATCCATTTTTATTTATTTATTTATTGAATTATTTCACCAGGAAAAATACACTGAGCAAATTAATGCTTGTCTCACGGTACATCCTGGGGGAAGGGGAGAGGGATATACAGAGTACATAAATACAGATATACAGCGTACAAGTTCAGGTAAATACATACAGATAGTGTAATTACACAAACAGTTATAAAACAGGACATGGTACATGAGACAATATAGGCTGTTGCAGAGATTCAGTGCATGCAGATCATAGGAGCAGCATACAAGCAGAATAGGCACAGGAAACAAACAACAGGATATATGGTTGACAATGCATAATATACAGACTGTACATTAGTGTAATATGCAGTAGGGTGAGCACATAGGAACCAGTCACCCCTGTTTAAGAGCTGATCTATAAGTATAAGTGCAAGTGGGGGGAGATAGAGAGAAAGACAGAGAGGGAGAACAGATAAGGAGGGGGTCAGGAGCAGGTGCTAGAGGGTGTGAGGTAGTTGTGCAACACAGTAGTAAGGGAATAGAGGGGGAAGGAGGAGTGGCGGATTTGCAGTGGGAGAGCATTCCACATTTTAGGCAGGTGATAGGAGAAGGCTTTTTAGCCAGAGGTAGTGGTTCTGCAGGGGAAGGAGAGAGAGGGTGTGAGTGTCGGCATGGGATCTTAGAGAATAGAGGAAGAGGGTAGGGGTGCCAAGAGAGGAGGAGTTATATGAGGAGAGAGAACCCAGCCATAATTTAGATACAAATTTAGCACCGTGAAGTGTGCGCCGGGAGTGAAGGGGAAGAAGGTTGAGAGCGCAGTAGAGGTCACAGTGATGGATACGAGAGGGGGCATCAAGAGCAAAATGACAGAAGGAGTTAAAGAGAGAGTCCAGTCTGGATAGGTGTGTCAGGAGGTCTAAACCTCACTTTCAGGTTCTTGGCAATATTGGGAATGAAAGTAATCACAGACACGTTGCATAAGAGTAATAAACTTGTTTATTACTACCAAAAAGTATAAAATCACAGTTGCCCTAAGCAGTTCTTACCAGTACGAACCGGGAGCCAGTGCTAAGCATTCTCTGTACCTCGAGGTTTCCTTGTGTCTCTTGGGATCTCCGAGGTACAAGACTAGTGTATCACATTATATACCTATGATAATTACTATGGTTACTATAAGACAGAAACATTTCTAGTTACAGAGATGAGCCCTATTGGCTAAATTAGAGGTGGCTCCACAGTCCAAGATAACATTATACAATCTTGTAATAGTCATCAGTTTGTGAACAAAAGAGTTCTTATACAGAGTCTTACATAACTCAGTGTAGTAGTACAAATCACCAAAAGGTGGCAATGCCAACTTACATATCATAATTATTCCAAGGTCATAGGTACCTTGGCATCTTACAAGTAAGAAATACACAGAAAATACATAGACGAAAATATGTATTAGCAAGCAAATTGTATTACAACAATATGCGTACATATCCTGACATCTACTCTTGTACGGTAGATGCACTTAGCCCTATATGTTATTATAACATATACTTAAGTGCTAGCTGTCTACGGTGTACCTCTGAGGGTATCAATTAGGGTGCAGGGACCCCATGTAACATTCCCCCCCTTGTTGTCTCCAAGGTCAATGAAGGCAAATCTAGGAAAAGGCCAGGGAGCAGTGGTCATTTACAAACCCGACGTGCAAGCTTTGTAAAGGAACTTGAGCTGCTCACGGTGTTGGTGCAGTGTGCGCTGTAGGCAGCAGAGCATAATAATCAAAACAAAGATTAAAAATGCTTGTATAATAACAAAACCTTTAAAAGTAATTTCTAACCTGGTGTTAGTCAATGCGTCGTTCATGTCACCATCATTAATCAATGAGAGGATAGCTTCATTGGTCTTGGTCATGTTATTGCTGATGTGAATGAGGTGTTTGTCTTTCCTGTCTAAAAGTGATTTTAATGTAAGTGTCAGTGGGTCTATGTGTACATTAAAATATGATAAGTATTCAGACAGTGTGAGCAGATAATCGGGGTTACCATCAATGATGTCTGCATCTAGGAGGGGGATGGGAGTTATGACAGTATGTCCAATGACAATCTTTTGGTGGGGGACAAAACAAAAATTCGGGTTATCAATAGCACATGTCACAGATCCATAAGTATAGCTTTTAAAGTTAGTTACCACACAATACTCCCCATCAGACCCATCAGAATTATACTGAGAGCGAACAGTAGGGAGTCTCGACTTTTGTAACTGGACAGGGCAGGTGTAGGCCGTCTTCGAAATCCGTGTTGACAGGTGATGAACCTCCTCACGATATGATTGAGCCAAAGTCGAATCCAAGGAATCAGTGCCATTCTTGGTGATGTCATCATCCATGGTAAAAGTCCAATCAATGCTATCTGGAGAATAACCACAAACAGGTTGAATAACATCAAATACATCACATCGGCACAAGTAAATGTATTGCTTTTTCGCACAGCAGTCCATGTGCGGAGCCACCCAGGCGTCCAGGAAAGGATGGAAAACCAGTAGAGGTGGTAGATCCAGGCATTCTCTGTAGATGTCTTCGTCCAAATGTCCAATAGAGTACACCAGTGCAAGCTTGTCAGACAAGGCTGTAGTGGGATCAAAACATGGCAAACAGTAAAAGAAACAAACATAGTATCTCTTATGGAACGCTTCTTAGTAGTGAAACAAGAATCAGTATTAGGGTGTTTGGTCGCAAACCCCAAATTCCTAGCTGTGGAGAGAGGAATGGTTAAAGTTTGTTGCATATACATAGCAATACAGCCAGGAGTTTTACATTGTGGACAATACCATTTGGAAATGCATCTGTCATGTAAGATATCAGGGGTCCTTCCAGATTCTAGATCACAGAAGAGATTGTTGATGGTAGTGATGATGTATGAGCCATAGGCAGAGCAAAGTATTTCTCTAGCAATGTATTGTTTATCTGCTTCAGTATTGTTTTGTTGTATGAGTGCGCTAATCTTATCTTTTGAATCAGTGAATGCCTTAGCAATGTTGTGCATGTTGTATACAGTGTATCTTTCTTCCTGACTAAGGCCATCCACACCATGCAATAATGGGGGTAGTATATTGTTAACCAAACCAATGGAGAACATGGCAGAATGAGCTTTGATAGCGGCAATGTCTGCTTTATTCCAAATAGACATAGCCGTACCAAAAAGGCCTGTAACAGTACCTGTTGCACCGGTAACATCAGAACCATCAACTTCATGTGTCTTTCGTTTATGAGTTTGATCATCAGGAGTGGGTTAACTCTTGAAGTTGCCTCTATGCTTGGTAGAATGGACTCCAGCAATAAGGTCTTGAGTACGAATCTGAAATGCAGCTATACTATCAAGCAATAATGAACTATAAAATGCTGATGTATTAGTATTGTGACACATACCAAATTCTTTCATATTCCAGTAAGTAAGATTAAGCAAAACAGGTATATGCATAAACTGTAAGTTATTAATCAATGAACCTTGGAGGGCAGTGGCTGTTAGACCACTGTGGGGACCAGGGGTATGATTTGGGCATTCCAAAAGCTGTTTATCAGTGGGTGGTAACACAGAGAGATACATGACTGCAGAAGTCATGTGGTGTACAGCACAACATTTATGAGCAGAATCCTTAGACAAAGAATTACAGTACGAAGGATCAATTAAGGCAGTAATGTTGCACAAACCAAAATGTCTTAATGCAGTTTGTAACAAGGACAGAGAACCATTTGGGGATAATTTAGCATTGGGCCAACTCTGGAAAGTTCCTTTGGAGAGTTTGGTCACAGGGAGAATTTGTCCTTGCGATGTGGTTTGCCACTCAATTTGTAGGGTAGATTTATCAGGAGCAACAAACTAGGCAGTGAGGTACGCATTGGAACCTTCCTGGACAGTGATCAGACTATCTGGTATATCGATGGATACTCCCTCTGGAGGAGATGCTGGAGGATCAAGGTGTGGTAGGAGGTTCGGTACTGTGCCTTGGATGCAGAGGATAACTCCTGAGATGAGGAGATAATGGAACAAGATAGCCATCTTGTCAGTGCATCTGAAAAGCAAGCTCAAAGATTAGTAAATTAGTACTATTCCGCCCAATGGGGTGAGAAAAGTAATTAAGCTCCTTCATACAGTTTCAGCTGGTTTGCATGTAACCATTTTTCAGTCAACTTATTGTTATGCAGGAGTCTAACCTGATAGACTGCCGGACTAAGCTTGTTGACAATGGGGTATGGGGCTTTCCACTTATTGGAGAAAGAATGGGTGGGATGTGCAAATCGGAGTACCATTACCTGATCTCCAACTTGCCAATCCACTTCTTGTGCGTGTTTGTCAAACTGTATTTTGGGTTGTTGCTGGGCCTTGCCCATGCAGTTGGCAGCATACAAGTGTGTGTGTATAAGGTCTTTTCTGAATTTTTCCATGTATTGGTCTACAGACACATGGACTGCAGTGGGGGTGTGCAGGTCAAACAACAGATGTTCAGGTGATCTTATCTGTCTTCCAGTCATCACCTCAAAGGGTGTGAGCTGGGTAGTGGCTGAGGGTGTACCCCTAATTGTCATAAGGAATAACGGCAGTAGGGAATCCCAGGTTTTGGGATTGTCCTCAATGAATTTGGAAAGCATTTGCTTAATCCGTCTGTTGGCTCTTTCTACTTGACCTGAGGATTGGGGTGGTAAGGTATGTGGAACTTCTGTTGAACTCCAAGGAGTTCAAGGGATTCTTTCATCAACTCACCTGTAAAACTGGTTCCTTTATCAGAGTTTGCCTTGAGAGGTAGGTCCCACCTGGAGAAAATCTGTTCCACCAGGATTTTGGCAGTGGTATTTACAGAGCATGTCTTAGTGGGGAAAGCTTCAACCCACTTAGAAAAGAGATCAGTTACCACAAGATCATACTTATTATTTCTGCTGGTGTTGGTCAGGGGGCCAATAAAATCAATCTGTATGGCATGCCAAGGACCAGAGTGTCGTTGTGGTAAGAGTTTGGCATTTCATTTGGTAGGGATGGGGTTACTTTGCACACAAACAAGGCAATTGTCTATGTACTGCTTAACATCTTTGGTGACACCAGGCCACCAGGCAGTGGTCTTCGGCCTTTGGAGGGTGTTTTCCACTCCCTGGTGTCCACCAGTGGGTGTATCATGAACTTGGTGCAAGAATTCAGATCTCAGGTGTCTGGGGACCACCCAAAACTTGGTGGTGGAATAATCTGGTTGGTACCAGATGAGCATGTCATCTGGTGACAAGTGTAACTTACCTTCATGCCTCCGATAAGGGTTATGTGTGGGGAGTCTCTCTTTGGTACTCTTGTCAAGGAATCTGAACACTTCTTTGAGTTCAGTGTCAACATGTTGGGCTGCTGAAAGGTCCATGGGGAAAAGGGTTCAGGTTTCTTCCTGATTGCTGCAATTTGTACGGCCGCATTGGCCTCTGGAAGGTCCATCATCCAGATATCCCCCCCTCGGGCCCCTTCCTTGGCAAAGGTGTCTGCGGTATCACTGAAGGCATGATTGGGGTCATGGAGAGAATGAGCTTTAACTTTATGTACATAGAGTTTGTGTGCAAATTTTTGTGCCAGTGAATGTATGTATATTACCAGTTCCTTGTACTTCACTGGGCTGCCATCAGAGGCGAGGAAGGAGTTCTTCTGCCAGAAAGGAAGAAATTCTGTAAGAGAACAACAAACCCAGTTAGAGTCTGTAAAAATGATAGTATCCTCGGTCCCATGCTGGATGAACTTGAGGACACAGGTCACCACTGCCATCTCTGCATATTGTGATGATGCTACACTGCAGCGCTTAGATATTTTAATGGTATTCCCATAAGGGTAAATCACTAGAATACCCATCCCTGCGATTTGTTCTCCCTGATAGTAGGATGCTGATCCATCAGTAAAGATGCGACACAAAGAGGTGTTGTAAAGTATTTGTGGCGTGACAGGGAGAAAAGGACATGGATCTGCAAGATCAGGTGACTGCAGTGTACAGTCATGGGGTTCACCTTGAAAAAGGAGTCCATGAGCCAGCATAGTTGGAATTTTTGTTGGGTGTACCCGTATGTCTCTATCCTGGAGAAGAAGTGACCAGTGTGTCAGTCTGATGTTGGAGACTGACCCATCCTTCACTCTGTCTGAGAGCAGAAAGGTAGTTGGGGTGTGATTGGAGTTGATGATCAGTGGAGAGTACCCAATGATATGCAGGAAGTGCTTGACAGCCCAGTAGGTGGCTAGAAGGTTCCTTTCACAAAGGCCATACTTCTGTTCCACTGGGGTCAAGAGCTGTGAGGCATATGCAATGGGTTTCAGGGTGCCATGAACCTTCTGGGCCAACACTGCTGACATGGCAATGTCAGAGGTGGCACATTCCAGATGGAATGGTAGTGCTGGATTGGGGTTGACCAGAGCTGGGGCGGAGGCCAAGGCCTGCTTCAGTGACGTCACAGTCTGGGTGTGTATAGGGCTCCAAGTCCATGGGATGTCCTTTTTGAGTAGCTCACACAGAGGAGCAGCTTTCTGAGCAATATCACAAATAAAATCTCTTGAATAATTCACCATACCTAGAAACCTTCGAAGAATTGCCACGCTGGTAGGCAATGGCAAGTCCTGCAGTCCCTGTACCTTCTTCTAGGTAGGGCTTTGACCTTGGTGAGTTATTCTTAGACCTAGAAAGAGTACTTTTTTTCTGGCATAGTTGTGCTTTTGCTGGATTGCATTTCGGGCCTGCTCTCTGGATGAGAGTCAGTAGTTTGTCCAAGAGATCCAGATGTTGTTCCTGTGTGGCTGTTACCAGCAATAGGTCATCCACATATTGCAAGAGACATTGGGGAGTAGAGAAACTCTCGAGGGCGTCCATCATATGCACATGGGACAGGGACGGGCTATTATGGAATCCTAGTGGCAAGCAAGTCCATGTGTACTGTCTTCCTTCAAAGGTGAAGGCAAACTTGTATTGACTCTTAAGGGCCAATGGTAATGACCAAAAACCATTGGAAATGTCCAGGGCACTGAACCATTTCAGGTCAGGGGTCAAGAGTCATAGCACATCAGGTGCTGATGCCACAGTTGGGGAACAACTGGGGGTGACCCGATTCAGTTTCCTGTGGTCAATAGTAAGTCTCCAGGCAACTGTGGGTTTTTTCCATGGGCCACACAGGGGAGCTGGCAGTGGAAACACAAGTTCTGATTACTCCTTGCTTGAGGAGTGACTTGATTGTTTCTCTGAGGGAAGGGAAGGCCTCAGTTGGAAAAGGGTATTGCCTTTGCCTCTCATGAGCTGGGCCTGGCACTTCGATGACAGTGTGCATTCTGCCACAGTCATGTTTGTTAATTGCAAATGCCTCCAAATGTTGTTGCAAAATGGGGAGAAGCTTTGGGAAAAGTTCATGAGTTTTGGAAAAATCTATGATGTCATACTCCTTGTCATTGGCAGATATTGTTGCCACAACGTGTGAATCAGGGATCAAAATGGTATGATATTGACCCTGAATCTGTATCAGTAGCATGTTAGCTAGATCCAGCACACAGCCGTGTGGTGCGAGGAAGTCAATGCCTATAATACCAGGATGGTCATGCATTACCATTAGTTGGAAAGTGTGTGAGGCCTTTAGATGGCCTAGCTCTACCAGTAGGGGTAGAGAACGGTATGCAGGTAGCCTAGTACCATCAACTCCTGATATGTTGGTCCTCTATCCAGTGGACCAAGGGGATGTGTCTGGATGTTCATCGTGTAATACGGATACAGATACAGCTGCACCTGTATCTAGCAAGACTACTAGTATGCAGCCCCCGACCTCGGCCTCAGTGCAGGGCCTTCCGTTTGTATCCAAGACTAGCTTGTTTACAATCCGGACTGGGGCCTGTAATTGTCAATCTGAACTGCTGGGAGCATGGAGAGGTTGGGCCTGACTCCTGTGAATCACTTCACCATGCTGCACTGATGCTATATAGGGAGGAGCTTCTGGGTTCAGGCCCGTATTGGCCTGAGGGCCTGCACTTCCAGTATCCCCATGGCCTGTTGGGGTCTGGGTTGCCGGTTGTACTGCAGCAAGGGCCCGTGCGGGAACAGTGTCCGCTACAGAGCACACTTGTCCCAGAAGCTTTCAGAATTTCTGATTCTCTTTGGCTATCTCCCTATATGAGGGGCCTGTTCTTTGTTGTTGTGGTTTACCTTTACCCTTGTGCTTTTTATTCTTATGCCAATTCCGGTTCCCACCCCATTGCTGTTGCAGTTGTTGTTGATCGGTCTGTTGGGGGTGTTGATTATCAGCTGGAGGGGCCTGCTGATGTTGGGCCTGTTGGTGTTGGGCCTGCCCTTCCACAGTGTAGTGCATTGTGGCCTCTGAAGCAGGCTCCACAGTGGCTACTTTCTTGGAACCGGAGCCCAGATCATGGGTATAGAGTTGGTAAACTCTCTCAGTTTTCCGAAGAATGTTGGCAAACCTATCCATATTGGGGTAGGTGGTTGGCTCTACCTTTTCTCGTACTGCCGGAATCATGTTCCTAAGGAACAGGGTCTTGTATTCAATAAGATCTACATCCGCAGCTTCTTGTGCCAAGTGCTTTCCTGCTCGGTAGGCCATCCAAAGTCTCTGGTAGTAAGTCGCTGGATTTTTCTTTGCATTCTGTTTTACAGGGTAAGCAAGCATCACTCCTACTACACCTGGGCTGTGAGCAGAAATGAGTTCAGCTGCAACTTCATCAAAGGTGGCATTCCCATCCTGACGGATGGCATCGGGGAGTTTGGCCCACAAACTAGGATCGATGGTTTGGCGTAGTATTTGGACCTGGTATTCTGCAGCGAGGCTAAGCATCTCGCATTTAGAATGCACCTTTTCTAAGTGACAGCTGAGGTTATCGGACAGATTCATCTGACCCATACTGTCAGCTATTTGCTGAACAGAGTAGGCCATTTGTAGGGGATTACTGGGTCGATCAGGCAGAGGTATATTATCTCGGGCGCCATCTGGTGCAGCCTGAGCTGCAGCCTCGGATGCAGTACAAACAATACCCTCCTGTGTGCCAGCCTCCTGCAGAAGCTGCCTAATTTGGGTTTTAATAGCCTGTTTACTTCTCTCAGGAAGAGGTACATTGCCTATTGCAGTTTCAATCATCGTTTCTATCTCTTGCCTGTCTTCCACATTAATAATGGCTATCGGTGGTGCCGTCGGGACCAGGCCTGGGCCTGCTCCCCCCCAATCATGAGGGCCGCCATGTTGGCATCTCCCATGATGGGTGTCATGACGTCGATGACGTATGGCATGGTGAGGGTGTAGTGGGGACCCGCCATGTTGTGGATGGCTGGGTGGGGTCTCTGGGCCATAGTAGGGGTGTGACTGGGCATTGTATTGAGATATGTCATCATCTGATACTTCCCCTTCAGATGACGTGTGTAAGGCAGGGGCTACGCCTCCCATCGCCTTAACATGTACAGCCAGAACCTCCCGCAGATGGTGCAGTTTTGCCATCTTGGTTTTACAGTCGGCATGACTCACAGTTGCAACATCCATATCAATCTCATCTTGATTTTGCTTTTGCAACACTCTATACGTGGTGCTCAATTCACGATTGTCCCTAGTAGCCACTTCTAAGTCATTACGTACCTGGTTTATCTCATCCTGTAGCTCTCCCATCTCCTCACTCAACTAAGCATTTGCAGCACTTAGCAAATCATTCATTTGCAATGCCTGTCCCTTATCCTGTCTCAAACTTTCACATTCCTGCTTCAACATACAAAGTTCCTGTTCTCCAGCTTGAGCTGAATGATGCAAAAGTTAATCCTTTTCATTCTGCCGAGTTTGGAGTTCAGACTCCAAGTTCTGCTGCAATCTAACACATTCTGTTTCCTGCAAACCCGTCTGTTGCTTAAGAGATGAAATTTGCAGATCAAGGGTTCGAAACCTCACTTTGGAGGCTTCCAGAGCAGCATAGAGAGCCGTGACCATCAACCCTTTAGCCTGACGCTTATTGGCTGATTGTCTCATCTCCGTGTACTGGGTTGAAATCCCCAGTATAGGGTTTTCGGATTGACTTGAGTCCTGTGTGAAGTCAGCCCATCCTCCATGGGAGGTAAGGAAGTTTGAAACATCGAGTCTCAGTTCTGAGCAGATATTTGATATGGTGGCCATTATGTGGGAGGGAATGAAAAATCAAACTGTGAAAAAGGCGCTGTGCTATGTATCGATCCACAGCAGGAGTGCTTTATACACAGCCAGGCTACTGGATAAGTTGTAGGCTTACAAATCAATGCTGTAATGGAGTGAGTCGAGTTGGCATCGACCACACCTGAAAGGATGACAGCCAGACTTTGTAAGTGACTACAAACTGGGTTTAAAATGGGAGAGGTGATACAGGAATGTACACCTACTGTCCCCGTGGGAAAGGGAAAAGTTATAGCAACAAGTGAAAACTTACAAACACCAAATATCATCTGCACACGGTCACCAATTTGTCAGGAGGTCTAAACCTCACTTTCAGGTTCTTGGCAATATTGGGAATACAAGTAATCACAGACACATTGCATAAGAGTAATAAACTTGTTTATTACTACCAAAAAGGATAAAATCACAGTTGCCCTAAACAGCTCTTACCAATATGAACCGGGAGCCAGTGCTAAGCATTCCCTGTACATCGAGGTTTCCTTGTGTCTCTTGGGATCTCCGAGGTACAAGACTAGTGTATCACATTATATACCTATGATAATTACTATGGTTACTGTAAGACAGAAACATTTCTAGTTACAGAGATGAGCCCTATTGGCTAAATTAGAGGTGGCTCCATGGTCCAAGATAACATTATACAATCTTGTAATAGTCATCAGTTTGTGAACAAAAGAGTTCTTATACAGAGTCTTACATAACTCAGTGTAGTAGTACAAATCACCAAAAGGTGGCAATGCCGACTTACATATCATAATTATTCCAAGGTCATAGGTGCCTTGGCATCTTACAAGTAAGAAATACACAGAAAATACATAGAAGAATATATGTATTAGCAAGCAAAGTGCATTACAACAATATGCGTACATATCCTGACATCTACTCTTGTACGGTCGATGACCTTATCCCTATATGTTAGCATAACATATACTTAAGTGCTAGCTGTCTACGTTGTACCTCTGAGGGTATCAATTAGGGTGCAGGGACCTCATGTAACAGGTGGGACTGGGGGCAGCATCATAGACTATGTCGCAGTAATCGAAAATGGGCATGATCTTCTGTACCAGCTCACGCCTGGTGGTGAGTGGGATGCAGCTGCCGTTTCTGTAAAGTACCCCAAGCTTAGGCCTTAGTTTTTTCAGAATGGCATCAATATGTACAGAGAAGTCAAGGTGTCTGTCTAGCCAGATGCCGAGATACCTGAAAGAGGTGGAGTCCTCTAAAGCAGTCCCATCGAGGGTAAGGAAGGAGGGGAGGTGAGTTAGCCTAGCGAGACTCTGCCTTGCGCCAAAGGACATGGAGACCATCTTCTTGGCATTTAGAAAGAGTTGATGAGAAATAAATCAGAGTTGGACATTAGTGTAGTCGGACTGAAGCCTGGTAGTAACATCAGCAACAGTATAACACCAGCAACAGTATTGCTAGAGGTAAACAGTACTGTATCATCCACATACATGTGAATGCTGGATGAGGTGCAAACCCGAGGGGAGGTCATTTAAAAAGATGGAGAACAGAATGGGTTCTAGCACAGAGCCTTGTGGGACTCCAGTGGTTATAGGCAGGGGGAAGAGATAGCATCAGCAATTCTTACTGACTGCAACCTGCTGGACAGGTAGGCACTGAACCATCCTGTGGCAGATGGGGATAGACCAGCAGCTGAAAGGCTGTGAAGGAGGAAGGGGTGGGAAACAGTGTCAAAGGCTTTAGCCAGGTCAACAAAGATAGCTGAGGTAATATGCTCTTTATCAAAGCCTGATGAGATGGTGTCAGTTAATCTTAGGAGCGAGGTGGTGGTAGAGTGGAATTTCCTGAAGCCAGATTGGAAGGGGGTGAAAAAAGCAGAGTCTGAGAGAAAAAGAGAGAGTTGTTCGAGTGCTATGTGCTCCTGTAGTTTAGCTAATGTTGGCAGTAGGGAGATAGGATGATAGTTACCAGGCGAGGAGAGATCGCCACCTTTTGGGAGGGGGGAGGACAACAGCATGTTTCCAGACAGAGGACACAGTGGCAGTCGCAAAGGAGAGGTTTAGTAACAGGAAGAGTGGGAAGATTAAGGCAGAAGCAGAGCTGTGTAGGAGCCTGGGGTCAAGGCCATCAGGCGAGGAGCCTTTGGTAGGGTTTAGGACCAGGAGAGCTTGAAGGGTAGAAGCAGGGGTGACTGGGGAGAAGAACATGGGAAGGTGTGAGGAGTTCAGAGAAGGGGGAAAGGGTAGAGGTGCTGAGGAGAGGGGTGGGAGGAAGGGTGACCTGGGGTGAGAGGAGGTAGGAGTAGGGTGGGGACAGAGCAAGGGGTGGAAGGGGGCCAGTGGGGCAAGGGAAGTGCTAGGGAGGGTACTTAGCAGAGAAGAGGCACAGGAGGTGAAGTGGGAGTTGAAGCAATCAGCAATATCGATAGGATCTGAGAGAACAGAGTGGTTGTGCCTGAGAGAGGGGGGGTGGGGTGGAGGATGACAAGAAAAGGGAGTGAACAACCTTCCAGAATTTAGTAGGGCTATTTGTATTGGTTTGGAAGTTGGATTTGAAGTGCTCAGCTTTGGCAAGGCGGATTGCTTTGGTGCAGCCATTCTGCAATTCACGGCAGCGTTGGTGATCTACAGAGCAGTTGGAGGCTTTGGCTTTGTACCATGCCAGGTCATGAGCACGTTGGCAGGCCAGAAGCTCAGGAGTGACCCAGGGGAGGTAGCCGCCATGAACCCTGGTTTTGCAGGACGGGGCACGGGAGTTCCAAACTTGCAGAAACTTAGAGGAGAAGTAAGCAAGGGCATTGTCCACAGAAAGTGCTGTGATAAGGGGGGACCAGTCAGTTAGCGTAAGGTCACGAAGCAAGGTTTGCAGGTCGAGGGATGTGAAGGGACAAATGAGAATAATTTTAGGAGGGAATTTAGGCCTATGTATTTTCCGCACTACGAATGTCATATGGAGGTCACTAATAGAGTCAGGAAGTAGCCCTGAGGCCACTACTTGGTGTGAATGGGAGCTGAGGACCAGGTCCAGCAGGGAGTGGTTTAGTGTTTTGTGGTTTAGATGAGTGGGTTTCTGGATCAGCTGATGGAGGTTTAAGGCTTTGATGGTGAACAAAATGTTAGCCAGTGAAGGGGCCAGCCAGTTTGGATTTAAGTCACCCAAAATGAAGAGTTTGCCACCACCGGCAAGCAAGGAGAGCTTAGAGACCAAGTCAGTGTTGTTGGAGTGTTGCTGACCAGAGCAGCAGTAAACTCCTGCACTAATAATGGGGGCTGTGTGGGAACAGGAGATTTTTAAAAGGACAGCCTCGTGAGATGACTGAACTGATATGAAGGAGGGAGTGATTTGGAGGGTGGAGGAGGTTTAAATGGCCACCCCGCCACCTCTTCCAGTCCTGTCCTGTCTAGTTAAAGTAAAGTCAGGGATAGCTATTATCTGATCAGGAATGGATTTGGATAGCCAGGAGTCAGTGATCACAATGGTATCGGGGCAGAGTCCTGGACTAAGGGTTGTAAAAGGGAGATTTTGGGCGCAAAACTTCTTATGTTTAGGTGGATGATTTTAAGTCCATTTGGTAGAGAGAAAGAGTGGATTTGTGGCTGGGTGGGTACTGGCAGGTGGATGGGCAGGTACAGGACCAGGGTTTGGGTGGATGTCACCAGATGCTAAGAGGAGTAGGAGAATATGGAGTTGTGGGAGCCTGCATCCCTTGGGAGAGCGATAGAGAAGTCGTTTACTAGTTTTAGGGGGGAGAGTCATAATGATAGGCGAGGATGCTACCCTAAGGAGGCTAATCAGCTGAGTGTGTGCCGATGTGATCGTGCCACAAGGGAGTATATGGCAGTGGGGTAAGGAGGTAGCAACCAGGTAGGGCATTGTTCCAGTGGGGCATGTCAAATTGGCAACCACCGTAAGGGACGCATGCAGACAAGGTTGGTCTGATGGCAGCTGAGTACAGATTGACAGTAGTAGGAATGGGATGAGCCATGATTCTGGAGTCTAGCAGGACTCCATAGTATACCCAGTGAATGTGAGAGAGCACATGATGTATATAACTAGCGAGCAGCAGTTCAAGAGGGGGGCACCACAGCCTGCTGCCTCTAGTGGAGGAGAAATATAAGGAGCCAATGGGAAATTGGGTAGATAGAAAAAAAGCTGGTCAGGTGATCAGCGGTGATTATAAGTATAAGTGTCGACCATGGGTGAGTGGGCGGGGGGAGGATGGGGAGCCGGCGCATAGCGCCGGCAGGGTAAAAAGGCTGGCAGCAAGTGCCATACCTGGAAGGCTGAGGATCTGGGCAGGAGGACTCAGGCGGTGGAATGAGAAGCGCCGTCGATCCGGGGGCCGAGCGGGTCGGCGATAGAGCCTGCAGTCCCTTGGAGGGAGGTTCCAGCTGGAGAGAAGAGAGAGGGGGAGAGTTTAAGTAGCTGGTCGAAGTGCAGGAGGCACAGACAGCACAGCAGGGAACCCACTTAACACAAAGGGAACAGAGATTGGGCGTCAAAAAGTCTGGGCTTCAATGGAGCAGCACCAATTCCCTAGGAGATCTGTAATCACAGCCCTTTTCAGAAAGTTTACAAACACAGTCACTAAGTCACCAGCTAGAGTCTCTTCCTCCCTCTCCAACTACTGAATAGAAAAGAATCCAACAGAATCTTGTGTTTTGAACTCAGAAAATCTTTCCTGACCAGGCCGGAAGTATTTCAATGGTGAACTCCAAATCCGTTTGCAGATTTTTAAAGACAGACAAAGCTTTCTTCTAATTAAATAATATAGATTTAAAAGAAATATCTGACTTCTCCGAGTCTGCAATCTTTTGTTACAGTTTAGCAGGTTATAGTTTCTTCCTAACCAGATTTTACTTTGGAAGAAGAAACAACAGCCATCTGCTCTTTTACTATCATTTTACAATCATACGGAAGGACCACAGTATCACAAATATAAAAGGCAAAATTTGCTGCTGAAGAAAGTACCCATTTCTTTTGAAAAACAAAAACACCCACAGTTTCTCCTTGAACTACATTGGGCTTCTAAGTAACTGGGATTTTCTGACATCACAATAGTTGATTTGTTTTGTTACTAAAAGTTTGAAAAGTAAAGGTGAGCCCCCCCCCCATTTAACAGCACAGACACATATTTTATTACAAAAATAGAAAGTAATTACAAGCAAATCAAATTACAGCAATGAGGAGAGGCTACAGGACATGAATACGTACTGCCTTGAAAAAGGAAAGAAAGGAAAACATTGACTGAGTCATACAAGCGCCTGCAAAGGATAAACGGGAGGGGGCACCAAGACACTTTTCTTCTTGAGTTTAAGTACAGAGATGAGAGGGAACACATTTAAACTCACAGGGGACAGATTCAAAAGAAAAGGAAGAGTGATGGACGAGTGGAACAAGCTGCTGGATGAAGTGGTACAGGCCAGATCAGCATACAGCTTCATGTAGGGATGGGACAGGCACATGGCAGTATTAGTTAGAAAAGAGGAAGGGTGGAAAGAATGGGGAGGGATGGCCACTAGGTCCAGTGTAAAAATAGGTATGGTGGTCAGACAATGGGCCGATGGACCCTTTTCCATTATTATTGTCTATGTTTGTATGTATGTATGTATGAATGTGTGAAGACACATCTCAGGAAGGACATAGGCAGGGTAGAGGCTGTTCAGAAGAGGGCAACTAAAATGTTGCAGGGGCTGCATCACAAGCCCTATGAGGTGAGATGGATGGATCTCAAAATGTACTCCCCAGAAGATAGGCGGGATGAGGGAGGATATGATAGAGACCTATAAGTACCTCACGTGGGTGAATAAGGTACAGAAGGGGGTGTATTTTTCCGAAGAGAAGAGGCACAAGAACAAGGGGGCAAGCAGTGGAAGGTGGAAGGGGGGAATACAGGAGTGATGTGAGGAATTACTTTACTGAAACAGTGGTGAAAACATAGAACAGTCTTCCAGTGGAGGTGTTGGGCATAAAAACAGAAGTGGGTTTCAAGCATGCATGGGATAGGCACAAAGGAATCTTCGCAGGAAAGTATGGAGGGGGACACCCCAAGATTAGGAAGGGTCTGTGGTGACAGTATCGATAGGGACATGGGAAGACTGGGTGGACCAAGTGGTCCTTATCTACCAACAAATTCTATGTTGCTATGTTTCTATGTAAATATTAATGAATTGTCTATTTATTATAACCACATAGCTAGCTCTATGGTGCCAATTGATGGGGTATCGCCCTGGCATGCTGATGACTCTGGCTTGGGCTCTGAGCCTGGGACCCCTGAAGTGGAGGCTGGGAGGGAGGGTTCAGAACATCCTCTAGATGCTCTCCCCCCCAAAGGTAACATACTTGCTTCACTACTCTGGACCACCTCCTGGTGGTGGCATGGTGGAGGTGCCTGCAACAGCATGGGTGACTACATGATGTCAGGCACCCCCCAAGGTAGCCAGTGAGTGCATTGGTGTTTGGGAGGGTGGGGAAAGAAAAAGTGAAAATATTGGATGGGTGGATTGCATGACAGCCTCTCCTGTCCTACACATGCTATTAGCCTCCCAAACACATCAGTTCCAGAGCACCTCAAGCCTACATATGTGGTGGTGTGTGTGTGTTCCATCTAGCCATGGCTAAGGCTGGACTAGAGGGCAGGGACTAGCCTGCAAATCAGATGGAGGTTGGAGGGAGTCCAGGTGTACTTTCTCTTGATGATGACAGAAGGGAACCCACCAGCGGCAAGCCGGCTCTGTAGCTGCTTGGTTGAGGTCTGGTTGGCTTCCAGTGATGAGCAGTAATGAGTGAGTTAGGTGGGGAGAGGGCATAGGAAGCATGTAGGAGTGGGGTGCAAATGGGAATGCAGAAGTAAGAAACAGATAAGGCAAAAAAAAAGAAAGAAAATGAATATGTGCCCTTTAAATTGTGTATTTAAAAACATAATTGTATGCTGGCCTGTTGGTATAGTCGTTGCACTACCATCCATGCCGCCAGTGACCTGGGTTTAGAAGCGCACTCAAATCATCAGGGGCTTTTCATTGTCAACCGTTTTTAACCCACGATATGGGACTCTGCATACATCCCCGTCCATAGTGTGCTCTCATTTCCCATCACCTGGTTGCACCCCAGTGCCTCCCCTCATCCCTTGTTACCCTTAAGGTACATTGCAGTGATACAACTCTCAGGGGCACATTGCTAGTCCTACTACTCTGGTACCATCCTAATCCCTCCAGTGGAAGATGTTCACTGATATGTTGACATCACAGTCATGGCTGTCTGTGTACCATGTTTCTATGACTTATACTATACATGTGTCCCTCTTCCATCAAGGACACTTGGTCAGGCTGCTTCTTATACCTATTTGAAAAATACAATAATTACAAATCATGAAGCAGCACCTCAATGGACTGAAACTGATCAGAAGGGCAAGAATTTTGCTGTTGAAATACCATGGAAAGATGGTGTTTGGTTTTGTATGAGATGGGAAAAAATGGAGTGTTACCAATAGCACACGTATTACACTGAATTGACTTTGCATGACTTTTATATGCACACTTGACCAGCTGAGTACCACTTTCTATATTTTTTTTAATTCACATTCCTTTGCATAGATTTTATTTTTGCAATGTATGTAATTTTGGATGAGGCATGTGCTATTTAATAATATAATTAATAGAAATCATCTCAAAAGGGATGCCAAATATAATCAGACTGATGTCCCATATCTGGCATGTACAAAAATGTGATTTGTACTTCTGAATACATGTGACCAATGTAGTTACAATTGTAAAATCATTATTATGAACTGGGGATCGTAAATGGAGGAAGCTGATTGGCCGAGAGGTTTTTGAAGCCATGATGATATCGGGCTACATCATCACGGCTTAAAAAAACCTCCAGCCACCAGGCTCTTCACGGGCATCAGATTCTCCGACCACTACGTTCACCACGTCAAGAGGCCTAGAGCGAGTCACTCATGAAGATAACCAGTGAAAAAAAAACCACCCTAAAAACTATTCCCACTGCTGAAATGAAACTCCCACCAAGTACGGCATATATAAATAGAGCACCCGCTCCCAAACAAGAAATGCCGCTCAACAGACACTCACATAAAAACACCCGCAATACCACAATGGCCCTTCACAATCAAACATCTGCCACCTGGTAGACGAAACAACCTCACCACTTTAGCTGCTACTTTTCATTACTAAAAATGATTTTGCCAACTTCACCTGCTCCCTTCAGAAGACAACGCAGGCAGTTTACCCCTCTGCTACACGCAACAATCACAACACAACAACTCGGAGGGACAGGTGGTGGTGGTGGTGGTGGTGGTGGTGGTGGTGGTGAGGTGAGGAGACCAGAGCACAACCAACATAATCGCAGTTCTGTGTCAGCAGCACTTTCATGAAAAACAAATTAAATTCACACAGATCTTCACCGAGTCCCAGACCACGCAAGCAGGACCGGGTCAAATGCAGAGAAATTAGAGTTCAGGAGTAGGGCTGAGAGAGTGACACTGAGTTCACAGCTGCACTCCTCCATGAATTCCACTTACAACAGCACCACCTGCTGCCCATACCCTTCAGGAACTATTTATTTTAAAGATATTCCTCCATCACTCCAAAAAAGGCATTAAAATATTTTAAAAGTGTATTTTTTATTATTTTCTCTGAGAAAACTATTAAACCAGTTCATAATAGCAATAATGCACTCCAGGGTGCGGTATATCATGGGATATCATCACTTCTCAGGTCATTGGATGCACTCGGCCTGCGGCCTCGTGCCCAACCACCCAAGGCGTGATGATATCCCATGATATACCACACCCTGTCGTGCATTATTGCATAATTATACAATGGGTCTGAAAAATTCTGGCTTCTGATTGGCTGACTAGCACCTTGTTCCCATTGTAAATCCTGCAATATACCAACAGGAAAAGGTGCCAGCCACCAGTCAGCCATATCAGGAACACCAGCTAAAATCACTCTGTCCAACTGCCTAAGCTCTTTCTAAGTCCCAAACAAATATTACAGCAATTGGAGGTTCTTTTTCGTGACTGAAAGCAGGGCAGCAGTTGGTTCACACTTTGGCTCGCAGCATCGCCGTTTTAGGTCAAAGTTAATTTGTAACAGCTGTACCAATACACACAGAAGAGTTTATTAAAAAAAAACTGAGGGATCAAACAAAGTAGTTAGACTTTGCTATGTGAAGTGGACAAGTGTAAGACCACGACTTTGAGTGCAGTGCATCCAGTGTAACATAATTCCCCCACCCTGCTTGCATGCCCCACACACCAGTCTTTTCTGCCTCCAAAACCACAAGCTGAAATGGACGGTGAGTAGCCACTGACAGGCTGCTAAAATCTCCTGCTGAGATCTCCACCATTTCAGCTTATTCCAGCACCACTTTAAAACAAGCATTTGTCAATGCTGAATGTTGATTGCGTTGGTGTGTTGAGCTCGCTCACTGCTCCTCCGTCACTCGCTCAATCTGTTTCTCCCGGTGCTGTAGGCTGCTCTTTTGTACTGGGCTCCTGCCTGCATTGGCACCTTGTTCTGCCCACTAAGAAAACTGCAGTTGTCCCAACAGTGCTGCGTTGAGGTGGCTCATTTCCCCCTCTCTCACTCGCTCATTCTGTTTCTCCTGGCGCTGCAGGCTGCCCTTTTGTACTGGGCTCCTCCCTCTGTTGGTGGCTTTTTCTGCCCAGAAAGAAACCTGCAGCATTCCCAACACAGGTCTGTTGAGTCTGCAGACTCCCCCTCTGTCACTCACTAGTTCTGTTTCTGCCGGCATTGCAGGCTGGCCTTTTGTACTGGGCTCCTGCCTGCATTGCCGCCTTTTTCTGCCAACAAAGAAATCCGCAACAGTCATGATAGAGCTCCATTGAGCTTGCTCACTCCCCCTCTCTCACTTGCTCATTGTGTTTCTCCCAGTGCTGCAGACTGCCCTTTTGTACTGGGCTCCTGCCTGTGTTGGCACCTTTTTCTGCCCACAAAGAAATCTACAGCTGTCTCGACAGAGCTCTGTTGAGGTCGCTCACTCCCCCTGTGTCACTCACTCATTCTGTTTCTGCTGATGCTGCAGCCTGCACTTTTGTACTGGGCTCCTGCCTCTGTTGGCACCTTTTTCTGCCCAGAAAGGAATCTGCAGCAGTCCCGACAAAGCTCCATTGAACTCACTAATTCCCCTTCTCTCAGTCGCTCATTCCGTTTCTGCCAGCGTTGCAGGCTGCCCTTTTCTATTGGGCTCCTGCTTGTGCTGCTGCGTTTTTCTGCCCACAAACAAATCTGCAGCAGTCCCAACAGAGCTCCGTTGAGCTCACTCACTCCCCCTCCGTCACTCGCTCATTCTGTGTCTCCTGCCGCTGCAGGCTACCCTTTTGTACTGGGCTTCTGCCTGCATTGGTGGTTTGTTCTGGCCAGCATGAAATCTGAAGCAGTACAGACACAGCTCCATTGAGCTCGCTCACTCCCCCTCTCTCTCACTCATTCCATTTCTGCCCAAGCTGCAAGCTGGCCTTTTGTACTGGGCTTCTGCCTGCATTGCCACATTTTCTGCCCACAAAAAAATCTGCAACAGTCACAATAGGGCTCCGTTGAGCTCTCTCACTACTGCTCTGTCACTCACTCATTCTGTTTCTCTTGGCGCTGCAGGCTGCACTTTTGTACGGGGCTCCTGGCTGCATTGGCACCTTTGTCTGTCCACAAAGAAATCTGCAGCTGTACCGACAAAGCTCCATTGAGGTCGCTCAGTCTCCCTCTGTCAGGTGCTCATTCTGTTTGTCCTGGTGCTGCAAGTGGCCCTTTTGTACGGGGTTCCTGCCTGCATTGGCACCTTTTTTCTGCCCACAAAGAAATCTGTAGCAGTCCTGATAGAGGTCCATTGAGCTCACTCAGTTCCCCTGTCTCACTCACTCATACTGTTTCTCCCACTGCTGCAGGCTGACCTTTTCTACTGGGCCCCTGCCTGCATTGATGCATTTTTCTGCCCACAAAGAAATCTGCAGCAGTCCTGACAGCACTCCAGTGAGTTCGCTCACTCCCTCTCCCTCACTTGCTCTCTCGTTCTGTTTCTCCCAATGCTGCAGGCTGCCCTTTTGTACTGGCCTCTTGCGTTGGGGCCTTTTTCTGCCCACAAACAAATCCGGAGCAGTCCCGACAGAGCTCAGTTGAACTCTGTCACTCCCCCCCTCACTCGTTCGATCTTAATCTGTCCCAAACACTGATGTCCCACAGCGACCATTCTATTCTGGTCTGCTTTCCTAATTAACTTTTGTGGGGCTTTACTTTCTGCTTCTCTGATCCACTTCTTCTAAATAAATGCTACGCTAGCAAGAAGCACTTAGTTGTTTTTGCTCTATCTCTAATTTTGGCGAAGGGTTAAAATGGTGTAACACGGTCACCTTTGGCAGTCTTAATTTTACACACACTATCTCTTTATCCCTAAGAGCTAATCCTCTGTCTCAGTATACCACTAGGCTTCCTACCCAAATCAAATAGTAACACTATGGTGAAGTATAGTCTGCTATGGGCACGCCTGTCATTTGTCCTTTTGCTCAGCCTGGACACTGCCACATGGGCTGTCCCATGTCACCAAATGGCAAAAGACCCCTCAGAGGCTTACCGCAACTATAGTTTCTCTAACTTGATTGCAGAGACAAAGCCTGATCTTCAACCTAACCCTATCCTCCTTGTTAGAGGCAGCATCTATTACCCTCTACATGCCAGGAGGAAGCTGCCATGGAGATGTGCTTTCACCCTAACCTGCCACTGTGCAAGACTTTGGTTCCTAGCCATGATCATTATTCTGCTATCTGGGGATGTCAAAATAAATCCAGGTCCACCTACCTGTTTCCTTTCCCCAAATGAGTTATCTGGCATGTCCAAGAAAGGATTATTAATTGCCCATATCAATATTAGAATTCTTACCTGTCACCATGCGGAACTCGAGGCCTGGGTGAAACTCTACAATCCTGATGTACTCTGTCTCACAGAAACTTGGCTAAAACCCGGTATACCTGATGATGTATGCTCCTTGTCTAACTATTCCCTGTTCTGGCGGGATAGATCCTCATCCAAGTGTGGAGGTGGAGTTGCCCTATTCTTCGAAAACCACCTCAACATCTCTCTTGTCCTGGCATCTGCCTCTCCCACAGTGTGCAAATTCATACAGGCAACTATTGTATTGAGGGAAAGGAAGCTTCATATTATATGTGCCTATAATCCTCCTGCTGGGGGAATAGTAGATCTTCAAGAACTCTTTGCCATCACCTCCCAGACTATAAATCATAATGAGGCTGTCATCCTAGGTGATCTTAACCTCAGTTGGTTAGGGTCAGCTCAAATATCCTTGCAATCACTCACACTTAGTTATAATTTTCACCAGTTGATCTCTGAAGGAACTAGAGCCACGTCATCCCATCAAACAGGTACACTCCCAGACTGGGTGATGGTTAGCCGTATGGAACATGTGTTGAAAGCAGGAATCCTTGCAGATGTACTAATAGACCACTCACCCACTTTTTGTATCCTATCTATGGCTGCGCCTCCATCTCCTCCATCAAGACTAATCATGTTTATAAATCTAGCTCATATTGACCAGGATGCAGTTCTCTATGATGTGTCCAATATCGACTGGGCAGGTATCCATCAAACAAAGGATGAGGAGGTTGCTCTACAATATTCATAAACAAATTTCTTACCATTCAATATAAACATGCCCCCAAGACTACTAGGAGGGTCAGAGGAAAACAGACGAGGTGGCTGCATAAAGACCTCCTTGTTAATCTGTGCCAGAGGGACATTCTCTGGATTCGCTACAAACAAACTGGCCTACAGTCAGATCTTATTGTCTATCATGAACTAAGGAACAGATGTAAGAGACAAGTTAGATCTGCTAAAAGCAAATACTGCAAGGACCTTCTACAAAGTTCAGCCTGTGACCCGAGGAAATTCTGGGCCCATGTCAAAACATTTCCGGGTACCTCGTAGTTGGTCACTCCTGATGAAATGATCATAAATGGGGCACATTGTAATGACCCTAGGACCATCTCAAACAGTTTTAACAATCTTTTCTCTGATCTGTCACACTATACTTTGGCTTCACACCCTAGTGGATCGCATTCCAATCTACCTACCACACTACCATCAGACAACCATACTACCCTATCGTATGATGCTCCTCCAGCACCACCATTCTATTTCAAGGCTATATCAAGAGCGGAAGTTCTGAAATTACTGAGATCCATATCTGCCAATATCAGCTCTGGTTCTGACTCACTAGAACCTTGTCTTCTTAAGCTGGCTGCTCCACTCATTGCCTCTCCGATTGCCAGAATCTACACTTTATCCCTTTTCCATAGCACCATGCTAGACCTATGGAAATCTGCAAGAGTAATGCCTGTCTTTAAAAAAGGTGACCCAAAGGACATGGCCAATTACAGACCTATTACAATTCTCTCTGTCCTTAGCAAGATACTAGAGAAATAGTTGCATCACAGACCACTGACCACCTTACACGCTACAATATCCTCTCAGACACCCAGCATTGTTTCAGAAAAGGTCATAGCACCACCACGGCTCTTCTTCAACTAACTACTGATATTCTGTCCAACATGGATTCTGTAAAACTCATAGGTGCCATCTTCATTGACCTCACTAAGGCTTTTGACCTTGTAGACCATCCCCAGCTTCTTTCCACTCTCCATAAATTCCATTTCTCTACCCCTGTTGTGGACTGGTTATGTAGCTACCTGTCAAACAGGTCACAAGCTGTCAAATTTAACTCCTCCCTGTCCAACACATCTACTATCAACCTTAGGGTTCCCCAGGGCTCTATCCTTGGGCCCCTTCTGTTCTCAATTTTTATCAACAATGCAGCTGAGGTCCTGGAATCCTGCTCAGCTATTCTCTACGCTGATGACCTGATCATCTATGATAGTTCTTCTAGTATTGCCTGCATAAACACATCACTTACTTCAGATTTCAATAAGGTCTTAGACTGGCTACTAGACCGTAAGCTTGTACTAAATGAAAAGAAAACAGAAGCCATGCTCCTAGGTTCCGCACAGAAGATTAAGGCCTGTTCTAGTTTGCTGGAGGTTCTTCACCCAGGAGGATTTCCACTTGAAAATGTTACTTCCTTCAAGTACCTTGGGATCCTTGGGAGCAAGGTGAACCAGGGATAAAGTACAACCAAGGAAGGGGCTGGAGTAGAACAGCGAAACAGTCTAGGGAGGTCAAATCATGGAAAGTCATGTGTGCAAATGCCAGGAGCCTTAGCAACAAGATGGAAGATCTGGAGGCTGTCATGGTGCAGTCAGACCTGGACATTGTGGCCATCACTGAAACCTGGTGTATATAACCACGACTGGGAGTTGGCCATACCTGGCTACAACATATTCAGAAGAGACAGGGCAGGCAGGAAGGGAGGAGGTGGCACTGTATGTGAAAAATGACATAAGGGCCACAGAGATCCAGGAGGAACAAAATGGGGAGATACTGTGGGTTAAGCTGGAAAGGAAAATGGGGCCAGCCATCCACACAGGTGTGGTCTATAGACCCCAGCCCAGGAGGAAGAAATAGATAGGGAGCTGATGCTAGCCATCCAGAGGATGGCAGACAAGGTGAGTAGTACTGGTTGGAGACTTCAATATTCCAGGCGTGGACTGAGCATCCCAGCAGCAGCATCAACTAGGAGCAGATTTATCCTGGACTCCCTTCAGGGTGCCTTCCTCACGCAACTGGTCATGGAACCAACTCGGCAGAAGGCAATACTGGACCTTGTGCTCACAAACAGGGACAGTGTGATGGGGGTAGAGTGGGGAGCACCTGGAGAACAGTGACCACCAGTCACTGTGGTTTGAAATCACAGAAAGAGCAGAACCAAACCACACAAAAACATGTATCCTGGATTTTAGGGGGCAAACTTTGGGAAAATGGAGAGATACTTGAAAGAGGCATTAAGGGAATGGGGCGAATCAGGGGTTGAGAAACAGTGGGAAGTATTTAAAATGGGATTACAAGAGCAACAGAATTATGTATTAAGCAGGTTAGCAAGAGGAAAAGGAAGAGGAGACATTATGGTTTTCAAAGAGGTAGCAAAGAAAGTGAAAACCAAAAGATTGCATTCAGGCAATACAAAAGACACAGGCAGAAGGGGATAGGAGAAGTACCAGGAGAAGCAAAGGGAGGCAGGAGGTCAGTAAAGGAAGCCAAAGCTCAGACAGAAGAACACATTGTAAAATCAGTGGGTGGGGGACAAAACCTTTACAGGTACATAAGTGAAAAAGAAAGGCAAAGGAGAGATAGTGAGACTGAAGGGGAGGATGGGGCTGTGTGGAGGATGACAACAGTAAAGCTGACATATTGAACAGGTATTTCTCAGTCTTTACTGAGGAAGAGGAGGGTAATGGGTCTGAATGGAGTACAAGGGTGAGAATGGTGCAGAAATGGACACAAGTCCCTTTACACGAGAAAGAGTCCTGAAGGAACTGGAAGTAATAAGAGTTGATAAAGCAATGGGGCCAGATGGGGTGCACCCCAGGGTCCTTAAAGAACTAAGAGAGGTGGTGGCTGAACCTCTTGCTATCCTGTTTAGCTGATCACTAGAAACAGGGGAGGTACCCAAAGACTGGAGGATAGCAGATGTAGTCCCCTTATACAAAAGTGGGAACAAAGAGGAAGCGGAGAACTACAGACCAGTCAGCCTCACCTCAGTAGTGGGGAAGATCATGGAAGCACTACTAGAGGAGAGATTGGTGGAACATCTGGTTGTCAATGGACTACAGGACCCAAGGCAGCATGGTTTCACCAGGGGAAGATCATGTCAGACCAACCTCTTTGAATTTTTTGACTGGGTGACTAGGGAGGTGGATCAGGGGAGGGCAGTGGACATGGCCTATCTGGACTTCAGCAAGGCCTTTGACACTGTGCCACATAGAAGACTATTGCACAAACTGGGGAATATGGGTGTGGGCAGGATAGTAGTGTGGTGGGTAGGTAACTGGCTGGACAGCAGGACAGAGGGTGGTGGTAAATGGCTATCACTCCACAGAGGGAAGAGTGACCAGTGGGGTACCACAGGGATCAGTGCTGGGACCGGTACTATTCAATATCTTCATCAGTGACATTGCACAGGACCTAGAAGGCAGAATTTCACTGTTCGCTGATGACACAAAGTTCTGCAACAGAGTAGACACACCAGAGGGTGTAGACAGAATGCGAAGGGACCTGCAGAAACTTGAAGAATGGTCAGAGGTTTGGCAGTTGAAATTCAATGCAAGGAAGTGCAAGATAATGCATATGGGGCACAAAAACCCTGGCACAATATATCAGTTGGTGGGTGAGGATATAGCATGCACCAACAGGAAAGGGATCTTGGAGTTATCATCTCTGATGACCTCAAGGCAGGAAACAGTGTGACAAGGCAGCAGGTAAAGCAAATAGGATGCTGGGATGCATAGGCAGGGCATCACCAGCAGGAAAAGGGAGGTCATAATTCCACTATACAAGACACTAGTGAGGCCCCACCTGAGTACAGTGTACAGTTCTGGAGACCATACCTACGTAAGGACATAGACAGGGTAGAGAAGGTTCAGAGGAGGGCAACAAAGATGGTGCATGGATTGCATCACAAGTCCTGTGAGGACAGGTTGAAGGCACTGAACATGTACTCCCTGGAGGAGAGGAGGGAGAGAGGGGATATGATAGAGACATACAAGTATCTTACAGGGAGGAACAGGGTACAGGAAAACACTATTTTTAAGCGAAAAAGATGTTCCAGGACTAGAGGGCATGGGATGAAGTTGGAGGGAGGACGATTCAGAGGAAACGTGAGGAAGAATTTGTTCACAGAACGGGTGGTGGACAAGTGGAACACCCTGCCAGAGGAAGTGGTGGGGGCTGAAACAATCACAGGATTTAAGAATGCATGGGATAGACATAAAGGAATTCTGGAGGTCAGGGGTAAGGGGAAACAGACTTCCTGGAAAACATAAACTGAACTTACAAACTTAAATGGGCAGACTGGGTGGGCCATAGGCCCTTATCTGCCGACACTGTCTATGTATCTATGTATCCTGCTGGACCAGTCCCTGGATTTTAATCTTCACACATTCAGTCCTCGTGCAAAACTGTAAACTCGAAAATGGGAGTAGCTTACAAAACGAGCTACATGCTTACACCCTCAGCCAAATTAACAATTTCCCGAGGTATTCTGCTCCCAACCCTTACTTATGGTGCCTCTATTCTTACCTCTGCCCATAAAACTTCCCTACTAAAATGGGACGTATCTTATGACAGTATATGCCAATTTGCCTCTTCGTTGCCTCGTCTCAAACATCACTGCCTTCTTTATAAGGATCTGAATTGGCTCTCATCCTCTGCCAGTAGACAATACTACCTTGGATCACTAATGGACTCGATCATCCGGGGAAAAAAAAACATCCAAGCTGGTGGCATTGCTGGTCCCTCAACTATCCTCCCATGGCCTGGCGATCAGCTGACAAATCCTTGCTCTATGTTCCAAGATGTTGGATGACTAAAGGCACAGGGGCCTTCCAATTCTCTGCTCCCAGGCTATGGAATGCTCTTCTACTCAACCTCCAGCTGTCTCAGTCTCACTTTGGATTGAAAAGTGAATATCGTCGTTACCTATCCTTAGCTGATGCTTGTACATGCTTTGACCCAACCTGAAGCTCCTGAGACTTACCAGTAATGTCACCCCTGCTCTAATCCAGCTCCAAGACTGTCTCCTCTTCCCCTTCCCATATTTTTCCTTCACTTTTTAAATAACTTCTTGACTACTAGCTCTCTTTCTTCTCGAACCTTGTTGCTGACCATCCACTGTTTTGCCAATTACCACCCCTGACCTTCCTTCTATCAGTCTTTCTTGTTATGTTTGAACATTCCTCACATTTCTCTCTATATAACCTTACTCTTTTATTAACCCTTTCACTCCACAGGTCGGGTCCGTGGTTTCTGCACTTTTTATATATCTTACTGCCATTATCTGTATAATGCTTGCCATTATTTTTTGTTGTTTCTACCTACTGTATTTTTGTAGCACTGCTGTACTGTTCCTCTATTTGTATTATTGTATCCATGTTGCTGTTGTTCAACTGTTCTCTTTTTGTTGTACCCTCCCAGGTCATGCCTGAAAATAGTCATTTTATGGCTAGTGCACCTACCTGGTTAACAGAACTTAAATAAAAATAAAAATAAATAAAATAAATTAATTCTCCTTCAGGAGTGCAAAGACATATTTTAGCCAGGATGTGAAAAATGACAGCTGTACTGTTCATAAGGAGGAGTGAAAGAATGCCACTGTTGAAAATGTGGTATGAAAATATTAGAAATTTGTGAAGTTACAAGGGTGCATGGAAACAGTTGAATACACACTTGTAACACAGTCATGTTATGGAGTTTTGTCACCAAATTTTTAACATAGGGATTTTAGAACCTCTGCTCATGAACAGTACCACTGTCATTTTCTTAATCTGTCCCGAACACTGATTTCCCACAGCAACCGTGTTATTCTGTGCCGCAATTGTGAAACCACATTTCAGTGAGGATGTGAAAAATGACAGCTGCACTGCTCATAAGGAGGTGTGAAAAAATGCCACTGTTGAAAATGTGGCATGACAATATTACAAATCTGCAAAGTTACAAGGGTGTGTGGAAAGTGTGCAATGCACACTTGTAACACAGTCATTTGATGGGCTATCATCACCAAATTTTCAACACAGGCATTTTAGGACCTCTGCTCATGAATAGTATCACTGTCATTTTATTACTCTGTCCCGGACAGTGATTTCCCACAGCGACTGCTCTATTCTGCGCCGGAACTGCGAAAAACATTTTAGCCAGGATGGGAAAAATGACAGCTGCACTATTCATAAGTAGGTGTGGGAAAATGGCAATGTTGAAAATCTGGAGTGAAAATATTATAAATTCGCAAAGTTACGACCGTGCATGCAAACTGCGCAACGCACGCTCATAACACAGTCATTTTATGGAGTATCATTACCAAATTTTCACCATAGGCATTTTAGGACCGCTACTCATGAACAGTGTGACTGTCATTTTATTAATCTGTCCCAAACACTGATTTCCCACAGCAACCGCGCTATTCTGTGCCAGAAGTGCAAAACCACATTTCCGCCAGGATGTGAACAATGACAGCCATACTGTTCACAAGGAGGTGTGAAAAAATGCTGATGTTGAAAATCTGACGTGAAAATATTGCAAATTCACAAAGTTACGAGCGTGCATAGCAACTGAGGAGCGCACACTCATAAAACAGTCATTTTTTGGATTTTTTTCACCAAATTTGCAGCATAGGCTTTTTGAGAGCCCACCTCATGAACACTGGCACTGTCATTTCATTAACTGGCCCCAAAAGGTGATTCTGCGCAGTGACCATGAAATCACCTTTCCGGGCAGATTAACGCCATGACAGTGCAAGAATTCATGAGGAGGGTCCCAAAAACCCCATGTTGAAAATGTGGTGAAAAAATTCTCAAAAATGCCCGAGATATGCACCTAGGTTGAAAAAAGCCTATTTATTACATTATACATCTTACCGGCATTTCCTCAATTTGCAGTCGGCTTTGAAGAGTGCAGACATGTTCCCGGTCCACCGAAGATCGTCGCGCCGAGCTCCAGAGGTAAGTATGGGGTGAGGGGGTGTGGGGAGGCAGGGTGTCCAGTGGGTGGGTGAGGGTTGTGGGGGGGGCAGGGAGACCACCGAGGGACCATTTCCTTGTTTTTATGTTAAAATGAAAAAAAAAGATGTAGCGGGACAGTTTTTACTTTCACAGGGGCATGTGGCATGCTGGGGTGGGCTCCCAGCATGTCACCAGACTCTTTCTTGGGGGGCAGCAGTAGCCGATGGGGGATTGGGCACCCCTGTCAGCACACAACAAAAGGGGGGGTTAGATCATGCCAACAGGGATTGAGCACCCCCATCGGCACTCAACAAAAGGGGGGTAGATTATGCCAATGGGGATTGGGCACCCTGTTGGCAGACAACGCGGGGGAGGTAGGTTATAGAAAGCCAACAGGGAGTGGGATCCTCCATCGGCAAAATCAAAATGAGGCACTGAAGCCGACAGGGATTGGGACCCCTGTTGGCAAATAAACACAGTGGGGGGGTTATATTGTTTGTGAACATGGTGGCAAGCCACCGCCATGTTCACAAACAATATCAGGGATTTTACATCCCGTCGTTCTCTCTCATTGCAGCGGATGGCTGACGCTGCAATGACTAGGTGGCCCCTGATTGCAGCGGCTGATTTGTCTCAAGTTGGTGGCAACGTGCCAAACTGCTGTCACCAGCAGCCTGGAATGGCATTGGGGGAAGCGAGACAAGCCTTTGCAGGCTGTGGGGGCATTGGCCACAACAGTGCCATGCCTCCACAGCCTGCTTCTGAGCAAGCTGCCGCAATATGTTTCATGTGCTGTGCACAATCAACATAAGAAGAAGAAGGAAAAAGGGAAGATTGAAGCCATGCTCTCAGCCCTCTACAACCTGCCAATGTCATGCCCGATAGCATCCTATGGCAAATTGGATCCTAATATCAGCCTGTTACCGGCAACATAGCTTCTAAAACAGTGACTGGTCCTTTCACTGTCTCTCTTGCTCCAGTTTCTATTAAAAAAAAAAAAAACACAGCTCAGACTCCTTGTTTTTGAACCCACTGAAAACACAGTTGTCAGAGAGAGAGAGAGACAGGGAAAGGATCGCTCTCTGTTTCTGAAGCTGTGTTGCTGGTGTCATGCCAAAATTAGGTTCCAATTTGTTGTAGGATGCAATTGGGCATGATGCTGGCAGGCTGCGGAGGGCCGAAAGCACGGCTTCAGTTTTATTGTTTTATCTATAACCAGGCTTCAATTCTGTATCACAAGTTACTGTGTGAACTCACTGTACCCTGGGTCATACAGTCCAGCTCCCTGCCACCTCAGAGATCAAATTATTGCGTGTCTTCATTACAGCTTCCAGCACTAGCAACTTCTCTCATCTAGCAACCACCTGTACCATATTTCAAGACTGGTCCTTTCCCTATTTCTCTTGTTCCCATTTCTATTTGACAAAAAAAAACTCAGCTCAAATCCACTGAAAACACAACAGTCACACTTTTTTGAGGCATGGCACTGATTACTAGAGGACAGGACCAGCAATAGTAGGAACATTGGGACTATTTTCTTTTGTGTAAGAATCATTTTAAAAAATAATTAAAAATACAAAAAAAAGCTTTTTTCTCATTTTTTTTCCTATAAAAAGCAAAGTCTGACATTGTATAATTGTAGTAAACCACAACTGGGTGTGGGTTATGCTGGGATTTACCTGTTACGGATTTGTTCACTCGGCTGCACCTCGTCACCAAACCACACCAATCATGAGTAAATCCCAGCATAACCCACACCTAGTCATGGTTTATTGCTTAAACCAGTATTAATATTATGTATCAAACCTTAGCACTTGACAACATTTCCACTTGCAGCAATCGTTGTGCAACACTAGACACACAAGAGGAACATAAAATCAGAATGGCTCGATATGGACCCTTTAGTGGCATAGAACATTATTAGGTGCAGATAAGGGCCTCAAGGTTGTGTTTAATGCCAAAAATCTTTTATTGCTATTTGCGTCTTGGTGAACTACAGAACTAATTATAACACTGAAGAAGAACACATAAAAACATGGTTTGAAAGCAAAGCTTTACGATTGGTCTTGGGGGGTTACAGCAGCAGTGCCTAAGCATACATACATCAAACATGTCACTGTGGAATAAGTCATAGTTGAATGCACGGGGCCCACTGGATCACATAACAATCTTGTTTATTTACATTAACGTACAGTCCTTGGTCGTACCACACTGAGGGCATGGTTGGGCAATATAGATGGAAAGCATCACATTAACCTAAAACTGTCCCAAAACCTTCAAATGGTAGGAAGCCAATGTACTCTTCTCCTTCAGCAAGGAAATTCTTTTTTATAGCGGTGACCACACTTGATGGAATCACTACACAATTTCCGTAACCAAGCCTGGGCCCATCATAGATCCATAGTACATAAGCACGGTAAGCAATGTGCCTGTACACCCTGGGAGCGCAAAAACAGGAAAAAAAGCATGGTTACATTTCCACAAAGTATACACATCAAGCCATCTAAATTTTTATCAATTTGGATATCACAAGCTATATACTGTACCTAGCAGTGGAAACGGGGTGGTGAGCAAGGTATGTCTGTGCGCAGATGACACCAAAATAGGAGAAGTGGAGGATGGACAGAAGGAATGGAAGCAGCTGCAGGGGGTACAAAAACAAGCTAGAGGTGTGATTGGAGAGGTGGTAGCATAGCTTCAATGCAAGGATGTGTAAAGTTATGCACTTTCAGGGTGAAGAAGCCAAGGAGATGATACTTGCTGAGGTTTGGGGGGTGGTGGTGTTAGGCTTGAGATCTCTGAGGAGGAGAATGACATAAGGGAATAGGTAACAGGGAAAATGAACAATAATGAGGCAGATGGGGTATTTAAGCTAAGGAGAGTAAGGGACACCAAGGGGCATAGGCTAAGAATGGGGGGGATTTATGAAGGAAACGAGGAGGCATGATTTCTCAGAGAAGTAGCAAAATAAAACACACTACCAGAATGTGTTTTGTCATGCGAATCTGAACAGCTTTAAAAAGGCATGGGACAGGGAGCAGTGGAGACTGATGGTGGGGGAAGTCGATGGGCAGAAGTGGGATGACAAATGGGGGTGCAGCTGCAAACTAGTGGTACTAACTACACACTTGAGCAGACATAGATAGACTGGGTAGTCTGTTTCTGCTGGCACATTCATATGTTTGTTGCTGGCTCAAGACCCGCTTCCAGTACAGGAATGTGAGAGTGTTGCTTTGGACAAATGGAAATGAGCAAACCATGGACACTGAATGATACTGTTCTACAGTGCTCAGTAAGGTGGCTTGCACAGTTGGACAGCTATGGGTGTCAAAAGTAAGAACATTCTATTATGTGTGGAGTACATGACTATTGGCAACCGGCACAATGGGTACAGGTGGTACAAAGAAAGACAATGCTGATCGGCGGGGTGGATCTAGAAACATACAGTCATAGAACTGGACTGTAAATAGGGACTACAAGGCATGCCCTGACCACCCAGTTCCCTACCTAGGGCATAAGCAGCAGATCTTACTTTATAAACAGCATGCTTGCTCCTACTGGTTCGAACAAAAGCATGCTGCTAGTTGAGGGCAAGTGAGGGTAAAATTGATAGGCTGCAGAACTGAATACTGCAGGACTCCAAAAATCAGCGTACGTCTAAAATAAAAAATGTCAACTCACTGGCTACAGAAATCCGTCAATGCCCTGAAGAAGGTACAACACATGCCAGTAACATGGTGACCCACTGGCAACTCTTGCACTGACAATTTCATTCCAAAGTAACCATTTGTCCAGGTAAGTTTGGCCACGAGTCAGCTGTGGCTAAATTGGCCAGTGGATCATTTTGCCACTGGCAGGTATTGTACCCATTCAATCAAAGTGACATTTAATCATTGAATGATTTTAGTAGAACGTGAGTGGACATATGTTGTTCGGTAAGTGTGCTGATTTAGGAATTTCTACCCACCCCCTTACAATTGCCTTACGTCTGTCCCATGCTGTCTTGCAATAGCACCATTGTTTTTTACCCCTCAACTGCATCCTGAAGTCCATTCCACTATCCAACACTCTGTGGAAACATACTTCCATTGTTCTTGCACATTGTTGTCTGAAACATGCAGTGTTCAACTGTGTTTATTGCTTAGAAGACCTTGAATGATTCAATCATGCATGCCCCCCCATGTGCTCAAGGCTATCCTAATATAGAGCTCCCATAGTCTCTTCAAATGTCATCTGCTGAAGAACTTGTTCCATTTGTATGCCTTTTTTTGTGTTGGTGTGTCAGTGCGTGCACGTTTGCAAGTGTGTACCCCCTATTTAGCATGCTGTGCACAGCTGCATGTCCTTTGTATTATCCGGGAAGAGATGTCAGAACCCATGAGATGGCTCTGACGGTAAATAAAAAGGAAAAAAAAAGATAGGCAACATTTACAGAGTGGCAGCCCCTCGAGTTGAGGTATTTATCCAGCCACTGCACAAGTCACTTCTAAGGCAACACATGTAAAACAGTGTGCCAGTCAATGAACTGTATTATAAGACACATATCTGGCAACTGTTGAGTATCCCAGTCTGGACTACAGGGATGGCAGTGGTTATTGCTAAAGTAAATGTACCTTTTTGGAATTTACAATTGTATCTTACATCATCCAAATCTGCTGCTTACTGACCCATTCAAATAATCCTGTAATGGGACACGTCATGAATATCTTGACAGGGTGGAAACTGGGAGGCCACAAGCAGGTCAGATTCGGAGAAAGAAGATAGCACTCTTCAGGGGTACAGCAATATTTCAAAAAGTTGACATCAGTAGCAATGCATGACACAGAGCAATGTTGAGATAATTCAAACCACAAGAAAGACTGATGTTTTGTTGCACTGTGCTATGAATGCTCAACCACTTGATACTTTTCAGAGTGAATTTTAAATGGCAACCACAGTAAATGAAGTAGGAGTGATTAACACCTATTGAGACATAACAGCTGCACACTCTAAAACTCAGGAATAAGTATGCATTGTTGACTGGGCTTGAAAATAGCTACTCATTGCACTTAGCCAGCAGTGGTTAACGCCTACGCCTACTTAACCATAACTGCCATATTAAGCTATCACAATGGCATTTTGGGGGATACTGGGATGTATAGGGAGAGGCATCACCAGCAGAAAACAGGAAATTGTTATCCCCCTGTACAGACAGTTGATGAAACCCCATCTGGAGTACTGCGTCCAGTTCTGGAGACCCCATCTCCGCAAGGACATAGACAGGATGGAGGCAGTTCAGAGGAGGGCAACTAAAATGGTGCAGGGTCCGCAAGAGAAGCCATACGAGGAGAGGCTAAAGGAGCTTAATATGTATACCCTTGAGGAAAGGAGGAGAGAGGGACATGATCGAAATGTTTAAGTACCTCAGTGGAATCAACAAAGTCCAAGAGGGTAGCATCTTTCAGAAAAAGAGATGTGCAAGAACAAGGGGACACAATTCGAAGATAGAGGGGGGATGGCTCAGGGGCAATGTGAGGAAGTATTTTTTCACAGAGAGGGTGGTGGACGCATGAAACAGCCTTTCTGAGGAGGTTGAGGGGTCTAAAACTGTGGGAGAATTCAAGAATGCATGGGACAGACATAAGGCAATTTTTTTTTATTTTCCTTTTTACTCCCGAACATCTACCGCCTAGTCTTCAGCCGGTCACGGCCACGACTTCTGCCCCAAATCGGCCACAGCCTGCAATACCCGTGGCTTGCCCCACAGTGGGGCCTCTGACACCGGCCCTTATGCCGCAGGCACTGGGATTAGGTCAGGGGCTTGGCCTGGGGGGCACATCGAAGCCGCGGCGAGCGTCATTTACGGTGGCAGGCGGCTCCTCCTTTTTTCCTGGTTTTCTCCCCAGAGGAGGCGGGGATGTGCAATGACGCCAGCGTCCGCCCCGCCTCCTCTCCCCCCCATGTCAAGCGTCGGCTGTGTGGCACTCCCGGTCTCTACCAGGGGTCCCCAACGCACCGAATGCTGCCCGCACCCTCCCCCCGGAGTAGGAGAGCTGCCCATCGGACGCTCAATCCTACTCCCCCCGGCCGGCCCTCCGATGACCCAGATCCGTTCCCGAACCTGGGTCGCCAGCATCGCAAGCGGAAATCCCACCGCTGCGCCAACGGGCCGGCTCTATAAGGCAATTTTTGTGGGTGGCAGGAAGAAATAGGCTGTTGGTTAAATAGGATCTGCAGCTTATCCTCTAGGTAGGGAAATGGGCAGACTAGGTGGGCCAAGCGGTCCTTATCTGCCATTAAAGTCTTTGTTTCTATTGTGCTATGTGTTAATTAATCAAACTTACAGTATGTAACATCTTGAAGCAACATTTAGCACTGGATAATTAAGCTGAATTTGACTGTAATAACTGGTATTTTTTTCAATGGCCAGAAAAGTTATTATTCACCGTTATAACTCATGTGCCAGCTGACCCTTCACTTGCCTCGTGCTACAGTATAGCGCACTAAGAAAACGCCTGAAACAGCTGTCATAACAGTAATGGCAGCACCAAATAAATGGAGGCAAAACACAAAGAATTTAAAAACAAAACACTGGCCCTTGACAAAAACATCTACTCACCAACATATCTTCACGATTCCAGCTACAAAACCTAGAAGAAACAGATAATTTGTTAGCGAACAAGAGAGCAGAAACACTTATCTTAAAACACAAAGTGACCTACGGCTGTTCAACACATTCCTCAATGAAACTGGAACAGTGAAGTTCACAGAACTACCACTAGCTGAACTAGACAGTAAGATAGCTAACTTTATTTTCTGTTTGAAACGTCATGATGGCAGTGAGTATGAGCCAGGAACAGTCCGTGGGATAGTGGCCAGCATAGATAGGCACTTAGTACACGTTAAGTACCCCCACTCAGTCTTCAAAGGCCCACAAACAGAGATCATTGAAACAAAATGAACGTTAGTAGCAAAACAAAAACAGTTAAAAAAAATGGGTAAGGGAAACAGACCACAGAAAGCAGAAGCACTTACTGAAGAAGAGATAGATTTACTATACTCGTCAGGCACCTTATCCATAGAAAACCCCACATCCCTGCTAAACTTCCTTTTCTTCAACATTGGAATTCATTTTGGTCTCCATACGAAAGAGCACTATGACCTGAAATGGTCAGATATCCAAGAAGGAGCAGATGCTCAAGGCAATATCTACATAGAGTACAACGAGTCTCAAACAAAAACTCGACCTGGGGACAACCCCATACACATACGACCTGTAAAGTCCAGAATATACCAAAAATAAAAAAAAACACTCCGTGA
This sequence comes from Neoceratodus forsteri, assembly GCA_016271365.2. Lineage (NCBI taxonomy): Eukaryota > Metazoa > Chordata > Ceratodontiformes > Ceratodontidae > Neoceratodus > Neoceratodus forsteri. The sequence continues at coordinate 268,632,266 of JADMNL010000026.1, forward strand.
CACCACAGAAGCATACAGGCTGTATAAATCCCACAGACCTGAACCAATGTTGTAACCCGAAGCACTGTTCTACATCACCCCCAATATAAATCATAAAGAAAATGGGCTGTGGTACAGAAACATGACTATAGAAATGAATAAACTTCGATCCATGATGAAACAAATGAAACTACAATCCAGTTTACCAGAATCAAAGCACATAACCAACCATTCCACCAGAAAGACAAGTATCCGAAAGCTCATCGATGCCCGTGTGCTTCCAACAGAAGTACAACAAATCTCTGGCCACAAAAATGTGCAATCCATTAACAATTACTCTGTTTTATCAGAGTCTTGACAGAAAGAAATAAGTGATCTGCTCAGCAAGCGCAGCACAGATCAACAGCCATCAACATCCTCTGCCAGTCCACAAATCCAAAATGAAAAACCTACGAATCTCTCGATTACTAAACTAGCAGCAACCTCCTCGATGCAAACCCTTTTTGGCGCACACTGCGTCTTCAACAAGAGAGTAACGGTAAACATCTACCACGGACCACCACTAAAGAAATCCCACAGAGTGCGCCAGATATCATCCTCTGAATCAGATGACTAAAAGTATACTGGCCCTATACCACTCGCTTCGCGCTCCTGTACTTTAATAAAAAAAGCAATGTTAAAAAATGCACAATAACCAGCAGAGCGACAGAGCAGCTTGCATAAAATGCACACCTTCCATAAACACTAACCTCTCCCTCCTCTCCTCCCTCTCCCTCTCTCCTCCCTCCCTCCCTCCCTCCCCTCCCCTCCCTCCTCTCCTCTGCCTTTCCCTCCTCTCCTCTCCCTCTCTCTCTCATCTCCATAGGAACCAGCTGAATTTGGCATGCCTACAAAATTAAAAAAGAGCTATGATAACAATGATGTCAAACTGAAAAAAAGCATGCAAAATCATATGAAAAAAAGTAATTGACAGACTTTCTATGTTAAAAACAGCAAATTTCTACAAGAGACTTACTGAATCATTTCTTGTGTGTTTCAATCGTTTTTTTTTCCACGTTGTTAATGCTTCCTGTTTCCTTGATAAAACCATATCAGTACTATACTAATGTGTTTATCTTTTCTTAACATTTAACTAGTTACTACTTACATGTTTCAAAGTTTCCAGAAAATAAATATCTTCTTACAAATACATCTAAGCTCATTTTCTTCCTATTAGTGTGCGGAAAGAACAGTACCCTGCAATTACACATAAAAATGCATGGGGTAGTGTGCATAATTGAGAAATTCTGTGCACCCTTGGTGTGGGATGCTCATATAAACCCCTAGGGCTTCACCCTTGGGGTTTATGTAGCATCCCACACCTCGAGTGCACATAATTTCTCATTATGCACACTACCCCATGCATTATTGTATATGTTATACTAACAATACATGCCCATTTTTCCTTGATACATGTTCAAAATTAATACACACTAACAATATAGCCCCATTTATCATTGCACCATGTTCGATATTAATAAACTTTAACACACACACACACACACACACACACACACACAAGGAGACCCACACACAGGGAGACCCCCACAGAGACCCATACACACACACACACACACACACACAGACCCACATACACAGAGATCAACACCCACATGCAGGAACAACCACATGCAGGGAGACCCACACGCAGGGAGACCCACACACACACACATGCAGGGAGACACACACACACACAGGTAGACCCACACACACACACATGCAGGAGACCACCACACACAAGGAGACACATGCACACACAGGGAGAAACACACACCAGAAGAAACAGACAGGGACACATAGACATACAGAGGGACAGACACACAGACCGCACATGTGAGCAATTCAAAAGTGGTGACTGCTGTCATGCAGAGACTACACCGCTGTACGTAAGGAAGGTGGCAGCAGGAGGACAGGTAAGAAGTTGGGTTGAGAGAAAGACTACAGTAAGTAGGAGGACATGGTTGTGAAAAGTAACACTTGCAGTGTGCCCGTAAGAAGAGCTGTGCAAAAAGGAGTCAAGTGGGTAATGGTGGAGAAAAGGGCAGTAAGTGGTCAGAGAGAATGAGAATGAGGTACTGCAGGTCATAAAAAGACAGCCAGACTGAGTAATGTAAGCCATGTAAGTGGGCTTAAATGTGACTGGGGATATAAGGCGCAGCTGGACCATTGAGCTGCTCGATCAGATGTAGATCTGTACTGGACATGGATAACTGGTGCAGTGAGTGGAAGGGAGGTAATCAAAGTGAATACATAACCATGCATAATCACATGGCGAAACACAGTGCACATGGTTGGTACCTAATAGTTCCATCAAGGGATAAATGATGGTGGAAAATGCGGGACTTGGTAATGTGAGTGAATACAAGATTGCAAACAAAATATTAAGGGTATAACACTTAACGGTTAGTCCACTCGATGTGTTGTATCTGTCACTGGAAATGCTGCAGTTGATAAAAGAGCAACCTGAGGGCTTCATCATAGAGGATCAAGTGCTGGAAGGCTGGGTGGTGGACAATGCTCACAATCAGGTTGTCAGGGTCAGCCATGCATCTTGCCCTGCTACATGGTGATTCTCCACAACAGTAGCACTCTCTTGAGGTACTCATAATCGTGCAGCAGCCACACGTGCACCAGTCTCTATTTTGAAGTCTTGGATTTTCAGTCTGGTATTCTTCACCATCACTATCATCACCATCCGAGGTGATGCTAGCACTGTTGCTGTTGTCATTGGTCTGTGACAGTTCATCCTCATCATACAGTGGCTGAAAGTTGTAGGACATAATGTGACCATGTCCCTGTGCCATTTTGTGTGCTTCGATATTTCTGTGAAGTCTGGGGTGGGGGGGTAGGGGTGGAGGATAAAAAGGAAAGAAAAGTTATTCACAATTACAGGCACCACAATGTGCATGCAAAGAACAGAAATCAGGATACTGAATGTATTATTATGAACTACCGATCGTAAATGGAAGAAGCTGATTGGCCGAGAGGGTTTCGAAGCCGTGATGATATCGGGCTACATCATCACGGCTTCACAAAACCTCCGGTCACCAGCCTTCTCACTGGCAGAAAAAAAAATCATTCCGACGACAACGGGCAGCCACGCTGAACTTACAAGGCAAGCTGCTACCAGAAACAATGATCCAGTGTCTTCAAAAAATTTTAAAAAATCCACTTGCCATCTCATTTCCCTGCCAACATCCCTGTAATCCTGCTGCCGAAATTTAGCGCCACAACTTAACCCGCGCTACTGTGTGAGAGTTTTCTCTCTCTCACTCGCTCGTTTCAGAGGTGCACGCATGGCCGCCCATTTAACCAACGCTGTAGGGTTTAAAATATTACGCTTCCTAATCTACTGATACTGGTCACTGGCTTCATTTTCTCTTTAAAATCTCGTTACCGCAATCATCTACTGCTCGCTGGGGGGGCAGACAAAGATACTGTTGCAGAGTTCACAGGTCACACCATCACAATACTATTACATTTTCTGTCACCTCCAACTACAACAGCACCACCTGCTGTCTTCTAGAAATATTTTTTTTAAATGTATTCCTACACTACCAAAAAATCTTTTTTTAACAGGTTTAAAGGGTGTGTTTTTTTTATCTTTTATTTATAAAACCATTACTTCTGTTCATAATAGCAATAATGCACTCCAGGGTGTGGTATATCATGGGATATCGTCACTTCTCGGGTCATTGGACACACTCGGCCTGCGGCCTCGTGCCCAACCACCCGAGGCGTAACGATATCCCACGATATACCACACCCTGTCGTGCATTATTGCTTAATTCTAAAACTCTGATATGTACAATCAAAATGCTGCTGGATAAGCGAGTACCAAGGCAATGCAATACTATGGTGCATCATGTCTTTGGACAAGCAAGGTGATCCAAACCAAGGTCCATTGGACAGTTGAATTATGAGGAACAAACATAAACTTTGAAGACAAATTTGTTTATATTCTACATTGCCAGTTGGTGACACTGTACAGTTTTGCAGTTCCTACTTTACAGGGACTGAATGTTTGCTGGCTGTCTACTGGCATGCTGGAGTTGCATTTTCTGCACTACAAGATTACTTTGTTGGTAGCATTCACAAAATGGCAAAATGATACACAGTGTATATTGAGAAGCTGGCATTGAAACGGATGTGAATGGGAAGGTGTGCACAACAGTGCATTGCATAGAAGCAGGCTGATGGCAGATAGGGCCACTTGGCACACACAGCATGGCCCATTACCACAAGCATTAGGTAAGCTGCAGACCCTATCAAGCCAACATCCTTCTTGCACATCCCCTAAAGTACATTTGACAAATCTGTAACATGAACACGTAAAATCCACCACCATTTGTGACCCCATGCTTTCCTCAGGAAGGGAGTTACATATGACTACAGCACTCTGAGAAATATACATTTCATCCTGTTGCCCCAAGACGATCCACTACACACTTCAATTTGTTGATCCATCTTCCTGGAAATTGTAATTTATGAAATATGCCACCCTCTTGGCCTTCATAGCTACTATTCAGCTACATAAATTTCCATGATGTCCCCCCCTCCCAGATTTTCCCATGGCTATACATAATAAGGTTCTTCTGTCTCTATGTATATGGATGCAGGTGCCAACACTCTTGCTTTTTTTGTGCCACTCCAGCGGACACCCTCCAGTACATGTCCAGGGTAGCGGTGCTCAAGAACTGTATGCAGTGCTCAAGAGATGGTGTGCCCAAATGCCTGCACAGAGTGATAAAAACTAAAGGTTTTATATTTCTGATGACTGGCCAGCAAGTCACGGAACTACTGGTTTGGTCATCATGTCAAACAAAATTGAATAGGTTCGTCTGACATGAACATCCCGCTGTGAATCCAAGCTGCATTGTGTCTGGTTCCCTGCTAGCCTAAAGGCACGCAACAGTTCTTTGTTTCCTTTTGATCTCTTCAGTCTCACTAACACCATGGCAAAGGTAACAAGTCTGGTTTCCTGCATGTGCCTTAAAGCCACTGTTTTGAATGCAAATTGCATCTGGTAACCTCAGCAATTCATGATGAATTGTAACACATATGGTGAAACAGTAGTACAGACTAAAAACTTTGATTACAAGGCAGGAACCATATGGTTGTCACATATAAAAAAGTATGTTATATTAAAAGTAGTTAGCAGATCATGTAGCAGCACACTACTTTGCATGTACACAAAACAGAAAGACACAGGGAGATGGGGACAGGGAGTGGTAATATAACCAACAATAACTAGTGACCTTGATGGACTGGATGTCGCTCTGAACCAGTAATAATGGTGTAATCTGAACTGCTCCAGTGTATATATTTGCTGGTTGTGGAACAGTGCACGCTAAAGGCATACTTTGCACTAGAAATATGAAATATAGGGCCCTGCAGAGGGAACACCCCCCCTCAACCCAACTGCACACAACCATGATGAGCAGGCTAGCAGATGTTCCCCCTCACCATCTGAATATAGAATTCTGTCCACAGGGATTGAAGGAAACAATATACATGCTGGCACAGCAGTTGCAACTGCAGTCAGTACAGTGCAGGTGCATAGCATACTTAGCAATGGCAAAAGACAATGCACGTCTCCAACCTACCCCCCCATCCAGCACCTCAAATGGAGGTGGATGACAAAGGGACAACATTGCTATCAAAATCAATAAAAAATAGTGTGCAACACAGGGATGCAAGGAAACTATTTGCATCATGGCTCTGCAATCACAGTGTCAGTATCTGGTGGTCCAGTGCACAGAATACAGGGCCAGTAGCATATCATACTGGGGACCAAAGGGCACACACGCCTAGCCCACCCTGACAACAAATGCACCACCATAACCCATAATGAGATGGCTAACTGACATTCCCCCGCCCATCGGTATAAATAAAATAGAATTCATCGCAGGGGGATGTGTGGGACAGAACCTCCTACATGATGGCTATGTTCCTCTACTAACAAAATCACAGTAAGCCAAAAAGAATCTCTTGATGCCAGAGCCTTGTAATTTATTTGAATGGTTGGGGAGGGTCAAAAACAGAGCAGGACTGAAACTATAATCATTTATATTCGTCTAGCTTCTATGGTCAGTACTGACCTTTGCAAACTCACCTGACTCCCCCAACTGCAAATCTCACTTATTGTAAAGAAGGAGGAAGGCAGAGTCAAAGGCGTGAAGGTTATAGCCAACATGCACAAATGAAACGTGCAACTGTGGGGCAGTAAAGCGGTGGATGAATGAAAGGCAGAGAGGTTTGCCGATGAACATCTCTTGAATACACACACCTCCCTAAAGCAGTAAAGCAAACGATGCATGTTTCAGGTTTTAATTTTTTGATTTCCTATGCAGTATGTCGAGAAGCGAGGCACTAAAAAACAGAGGCACAGAGGCATGGTCTCTCTCTCTCTACACAGATCATGGCCCATTTGGTTGCAGGAAGGAGCACAGTATGGAAAATGTAGGTGAACACCCCACACCCCGGCAAACAAAAAAAAAGTATATACCCCTATAAGGAAACTGATTGGTAGGTTGAGGAGGGAAAGATAGAAAAAAAAAGCTCATGTTACCGATGTAAACTGGAGGTCATTGTTCAAAGCTGCGACACGAATTGAGACAGTTCAGTCATTGGCAAACAGCTCACTCAAATGGATAGAAATAAATATAAGATGTATTTTTAGTTGAAGTTACTGAGGTTACACGAGATTTTATCTTCATCTTTTTCCACCAAAACATACTGATAGTCAGTGGCATTGAGAGTGAAACACAATGTGTGTGTGTGTGTTTGGGGGGGGTGACTGTCCTTCACTTTACCGGACGATGTCCCTCTTGCCAGTTAAAAGTGGCAGGATAGGGAGAGATCTGGGATGAGAACATGACTGGTAGTGAATGGCTTGTTGGTAACGGGTAAATATTTGTGGTGGATAGGAGGTGTTTATTTACGCTTGACACAGTCGACAACAAGACCGTATGTTGCAAAGATCGGGCTGTTTGGAAAATTAAACTTCTAGGAAATGGAGTGAGAACAGAAAAAATTGTACTACAGGTGAAAGGGTCTCTCTGTCAGTTTAACAGGGGTCCTTCTGGGATGGGGTCCTTCTTTCGATTCTAATGCAACAGGATGGGGCGCAATCGGGGTATGCAACTCAATTACATCGACCTTGCCTGGTTGACGTTTCTGGTGGAAAGGAAGGTGTTTTTCGGACTAAGCTTGAACTTCAACTTGCAACTGCGACAAGCCAGAAAAAAAAAAAACATCCAGTAAACCAGAAATGTCAGCCAGGGAAAATGAAGTTTAACCTGCAGAGAAAGTTAAAAATACATGAATATGTAGAAAGGGTGCAGCAATAGTTGTAAGCAAGAGTGACTGAGACTGGCACAAATTCTCCTTCAGATAACACACACTGGCCCAGATATTCAAAAGAGTTGCGCCATGCGCAATAGGGTTGCACCAGCGCAAGTCCGAAAATGCGCCGTTCTGCGATATTCAGTGGGAGGCAGTTGCGCCCCCCAAATCACGCTGAGCAACAGCACAATGATAATGAATGTATGTGCAACTGAAAGGGGAGGAACCATGCATAAATGGCGCAGTGCAATATTCAACAACATGCACCATGAGCAATAGGGGAGCCAGCGGAAGTTGCGCCATAGCGGAAATGAGCCAAAATAAAAAGGAGCGAGGAAGAGGCACAAGAACGCTACAGGGAAGCCTCAAGTTGCTGAACTATAGCCAGCCACACAGGCAACACACACACACACACACACAGGGCAGGACAGTGAAAGGACACCTGGAACCCACAGGCTCAGGGGAAGGTGTGGGGAGCCACAGTGCAGAAGGGGGAAGTACTTGCCACACAGCAGTGAGGCCAGCACGGTCAGGTGTTCCTGGTGCAGGGGAAGTAGCAGCCAGGACAGCGGGAGGAAACACAGAAACAGCTGCCAGGGGGGGTGAACACAAGCCAGGGACATGGCCAGTGCCACCATCCAGATGGAGGCAGTAATGAGGGGGATGAGAAGGCGGGCAGCAGGGGGGGTGCAGCCGTGGAAGGGCCCGTCGGTGGTATGCCCCCAACAGGCAGTACCGAGCCTGCACCAGCTCCGAGCTGTATAAAGATACGGAGATCGTGGGCCGGTACCACCTGAATCGGGCAATTCTGAGGTGGCTCTGTGAGCTGTGCAGTGATGTGATGCAGGCACCCACACGGCGGAGCCATGCTCTGTCAGTGGAGACTAAAGTGACAGCTTGCATGTGCTTGCTCACCATGGGTACCTTCCAGAGACCAACTGGAGACACCACAGGCATAACCCAGTTGGCCGCGTCATGCCACCTCACTCAATTCCTCAGCGCACTGCTGCCACATGCTGCGGAGTACATCCATTTCCCCAGCACACCGGCGGAGCACACAGCAAACCTACAGGAGTTCCACAGGGTAGCACATATGCCTGGCGTGCTAGGGGCAATAGACTGCACCCATGTGGCCATCCGCACACCACCTAGCCCCAAGGGGGCCACATACATGAATCGCAAGGGCTATGCTAGCATCAACTGCCAGGTGGTGTGCGATGCCAGGGGGCGCATAATCAATGTCTGTGCCACGCACCCTGGGGAGCACACAATGCCTTCATCTGGCACCAGTCAGCACTGTGCCACAGATTCGAGAGTGGGGACATCCCCACTGGCCACCTAGTGGATGAGTATGCAAACCACACGGACAAACATGGGGCCTGAGAGGAGCATGGTCAGAGGTGACATGGGTAGTGGCCTACATGGCCCGGGACAGGGTGATGCTGATCACCAAACTAACCTCCACCTTCTACACACAGATGACAGTGGATACCCACTCCGTTCCTGGCTGCTCACACCATACTGGCGACCCGCTACCCCATCGCAGCAATGCTAGAATGAGGCACACACCACCACATGTAATGTCATCGAGCGGGTGTTCGGGATGCTGAAGGCACATTTCTGTTGCCTGGACACCTCCGGCGGTGCCCTACAGTACAGCCCCTCAAAGGCCTGCGGGCTATTCCTGGCCTGTTGCATCCCACACAACATGGCCAATGAATGTGGGATAGCCGTACAGGCCGAAAAAGGGGACAGCGATGGGGACGATGAGGACACCGGTGACAATGGTGATGGGCAGCCACCCCTTGGGCGATGGGACCTCCGACTGCTCTGGCTGGCACAGCTGCACCAGAACACCATCACAGAGGAGCACTTCAGCCAACCCAGGTAAGTCATGGGGCCATGTGCAACCACCAGTGGCTAAGGCACAACCCACAAACATGCATGGACACACACCAGGGGTGCATGCCATCAAGGAAGTGGCGGACATGGAACCACACACACCACCAGGGATGGGTGAGGTCTAACATGGCATGCAGACAGACACACACACACACACAAAACGCACCAGACATGCACAAAGGGTAGGAGGCACACCGACCCAGAACGCCACCCCTAGCCACACACATGTCCACAGACCACCATGCCCACTGCCTGTCATTGTGCGTGTGTCAGATGCTGGGCACCATTGCACACTGGTGTACAGCACAATGCAGGCATCATCATGCAAACGAAACTGCGGACAGCAGCTGGGAGGGTGTGCAGATGGACTGTGTGTCTGCGTGCAGGGCTGGGTACCCACCCATGCATTGCCCGCTGAATGACACAATGCACACAGGGCAGCATCAGACAGTAGCCGCATTGGGAGACAGGTCAGTCACATACCACAGTGCCCCAGCCACCACGGATGCATGGGCAGCCCCACCAAGACCCGCCAGCACTGACAGGCTGACCACTGGCCTCATGGGGTGGCACCGATGGTCCCCCAAGGGTTCCACTGCATGAACACAACCGTGCTAACGCAGGGGTCTGCAGCACACCGAACATGCCTGCGCCAGGTGTGCTCGGGATGCCCACAGCTGAACCCGGTGTCGACAAGGAGGGTGTTGCACGATACCGGGAATGGGGAGTGGACATTGCACTGCGTGGTGTCTGCGCCACATGGGAAAATAACTATGTGCCCCCGGTGGCCATGGCAGCTGTGATTGTATGTGTCAGCCTGTCAATGGCAGCGGTCACATCCTCCCATATCCGGTCCATCCCTGCCAGGAGCAGAGCAGTTTCTCTGCTGCAATGCTCCTCTGCCCACTCCAGAGCCGCACTCAGTGCATCCACCGCCATCACAAGCTGCATCTGCTGATTGACTGATGCTTGCAGTATGCAGGTGTGCTCATCCAAGAGGTCATCTACCTGATCGGCATCCTGTCCCTCAGGGTGTGTGCGGCCCTGATGCTCAGCACCCCTTGAGGGTGGGCGCTGCACACCAGAACCAGGCCTGGGCATGTCCACAGGTGGTGCACTGATGCTGCCCCCTGACACTGTACCCCCAAGCCCACTGGCTGACTGCTGATGCTGCCCCTCTGGCTGCCACTCCCCAGGGCTCACTAGTGCCGCTGCAGTGGTCGCAACAGTCCCACTGTCCTGTTCACACACCAGTGCTGCCCCACCGGTGCTGACAGGCACAGGCTGGGACTGTGATGACACGCAGGTCTCCACGGTGGCACCACCCACAGCCATGGCCACGATGTTACCTGCTGTGTGGCCATCCTGTGGCACACACGTGTCACTGCCCATGACGTTGGCGACATCATCATTGGTGATGGACCCGGCACCAGCCCAAGTCACAGCATGCTGGCATCCATGGATGCTTGCACACTGGGACAAGGGCAGGGCCTCCTCCGCACCTGTTCCAACAACATTAGTCTGGACATCCAGGCGGGCCCACTGTCGCACTGAGCCGCATATTCCTGTGGAGGTGGATGGGTCCTCCTCCATCTCCATCTGACTGGCCTCAGTGGAGAGGCCCACCACCACTGACCCATGCAGATGCTCAGGAGCTGTAAGGGAAAACAAAGTCACATTACTGCATGTGACCTACCCTGTCCCCCTCAATAGACAGACCATGACCTACCATGCAGTGACGGGCTACCACCCAACTGGAATCCACCACCCAGAACACCCTCAATGGCACAACGCTGCATGCTGCCAGCAACCATCTCCTCCTGTGGGGTCAGGCATAGCACCTCTGGCTGTCCCCCACCTGTCGCAGATCATGCTGCCCTGATGGCAGCCACCTTCTCCTTAATCCTCCCCTGTCTGAGCCCATCTTCTTCTTGCACTCCTGCAAGGAGCGCTGGTGGCTGCCATGCAGGTTCACAGCACACGCCACTTCCTCCCATGCAGCAGCACGGGCCTGTGGTGTTCCCTGGCGTCTGCTGAGAAGCAGCTCCTGGTCCAGGTAGGCCTCAAACAGGGCATCCGTCTCAGCCTTTGTGAAATTTGGCCTCCTCCTCCTCCTCCCACAACTCTGTTCCTCTTCTCCCACAACTCACTCAGTTGTGATTCAGCCTGTGAGAATGACAGTTGTTACCTGTGACTGTGCAGTTCCATGCATGTCCCAAAATCCACAGTCCACACTCTCAAACAGCATGCAACTCACCAATAGATTGCAGTAACCGACTATGGCCAGTGCAGCCCAATGTCGCACTTTTATAGTGCAACCCATGCAAATGAGGTGAGGAGCAACTCTAAGTGGATGCAAATTGCAGTGCTGCACCAATGAATGGCTGATTAGTTGATTTGCATATGACGGCTGAATATCGCGCTTTTGCGCTTTGCGCAATTGTGTTGAACATGCTGAGCCAAGGGTGCAGTTCTGTGACATGCACAGTACACACCTAACTGCGCATGCCCGGGTTGATGACGCAAGCGCCTGCTGCGCTGCTGACATGCTGTGTGCAGGAGGCAATGCAGGGCACAGCCACCATTGTGCCAGTGGCACTATAGCGATGTTCACCTATATGGCGCTGTGACACTGGGGCATCATAGGCACACTGGGGCAACAGCGCGGTAGGCCACTACTGGAGGTGGCACACAGGCACCCAATCGTGCTACACCCATTGGGTTCCAATCGCACTGTGGCTGTCCGTGCGCCAGAGACCCTTGACCCTATGCCCGACCTTTGCCCCCTAGGCACCATGCGTCAGGCATGGGTGCACCACTATCACACTGTTTGGTGACAGCGCGATAGGGAATGGCAGCGCTGTACCGCACAGCATCTGCACAAGGTGGAACCTCACTGCAGAGTGCCATTTTGACCCTACCGAGCAAGAGAGATGGCGTGGAGGAGAGCTGCCCAGTGGAGCCAGATAGAAATGGCAAACTTGGTTGCCATTGTGGAGCCACTTGTTGGCCCACTGTTTGTTGAGGCACCCCTGGACAGGTCCAGGAGTCAGGTGTGGCAGGAGGTGGCCGACGCCCTGGAGGAGGCCACGGGAATGGGGCGGATGGCAGAGCAGTGCCGCCACAGATATGGGGACCTGAGGCGGAGGGACCTGGACCTGCTTGCCTGCCTGCCTGCGGGCACGTGCCAGGAAGGGCACGGTGCCATGGCCAGGTAGGTGTAATGTCCATACACTTCTATCTTCCATAGGGGTATCACGGTTGCATGTGTCCAGAACATGGTGGGGGGGACCATCCGGTGTTGGCTATGGTGGTGTTATCAGGGTGTGGGGTGGGTCTGGCTGTGTGGGACTGCACACACATGGGGGCAGGGGGACTTTGCTACAGGATTGTACTGATGTTCCTCTCTCCATGTTTGCACCTTAGGCCCAGAAGAGCGATGGCTGGCGAGGGAGAGGAGGCGCCAGCTGGAAGACCGTCACTCCAGGAGGGGCGAAGGTCCACAGAGGCAGACTGCCTTACATCCATGATTACTATTGCATGCTGTGTAACAGGGCAGGCAGCGGGGCATGGCCACCATCCATTGACACCACTGCCATGCATGCAACTTGTTACAGTCAGCACTGTCCAGTGGCACTACATGTCTGGGAGTGCATCAATGGTGGTCCATGTGTGCACTGGGTACATGGCTGTGCCACTGCCTTCGCACCACATAGCCATGTCACTAAACAACCATGGTGATGCTGTGCAGGACTTGGCCGGTGGGTGTACGCAGTGGTCCACATGGCTGTGTGCACCTGGGTGGGTAGGTCTTGCGGACGCGATCACTGTGGGTGGTCACACACCATCACAGGGACATGTCCCATGGCCGTACACCATGCACAGTGGGTGGGCTGTATGGGGCTGTGCATTCACACCTATTGACTCTGCTCCCTTGTCCTAGGTGGACAGCAGCTGCAGGCGATCAGAGAGGCACTGCAGGAGATACTGACTGTTGCCAGGGCATCGCTGGAAATCCTGCAAAGGATTGACAGGCTGGGGGTCAGGCAGCATCATGGCAGAAGGAGCAGCCGGAGCGGAGAGCGGGGCTCCCACTGAGCTTCACATTGCCCCTGATTTCCCCTACCCCCCTGGACCCACCCTCACACCCCTCCTTCCCTCTACCATTTGTTCACTCCTGCCCCTTACCCACCCCCACCTTGTTTGTGGCCCTCCCCCAAAACTTTTGTAAATATTTGTACATAGTTTTGTTTGATGTTTTTAAATACATTTCTTTTGATATGACTACTGTGGTGGTCTCTGATTTGCAGTGGGCTATAGGTGCTCAGCTGCAGTGGTGTGCATGGTGTCAGGGGTGGTGCAGTCATGGGCATGTGTGTGTGGCCGTAAGGAAGTGACTATGGTGTGGGAGTAGCTATCAGTCACTGTCTGTGGTGTGCGTGTTGTTTCCTATGCACTGGATGACTGTGTGCAGTGGTCCATGGTGCATGCTCTGTGTCCATGGTGCACCTGTCAGCCCGTCCATGGCCTGTACAGCTGACACCCTTGCATGTCTGTGACCTGCATGGTCCATAGGCATGTCAGTGGTGGCTGTCCATGCAGTACAGCCACTGTACCCATCACAATGCTGGGTTGCCTCCTGTCACTGGTATGGAGCATGTCTGCCTCAGGTGACACTGTGGCCTCCGCTGTTGTTGTCCCACCTCCATGCTGTGGCTTGTGTGTGTTGCAGGGGATGTGCACCACTGTCTGTCACTTGTGATCTGGGCAAATGCTGGTGGCGTACAGCTCCACAGTGCCTGCACAGGGTGACTGGCACTCCTGTGCCATGGAGGAGTGCTGGCTGTGTGTACACGGTTCCATGGCCCCATGCTGAGGCTTGGTTGCCACGCTACTGTATCCCTGTGTTGGTGTGCCTTTGGGTATGGGTGGGTGTTTGTCCATGCATTGTGTTGCATCCGGTGTGGTGCATGCTTCCATGCACCACTGTGGGTGTCTACGCTGGCTGTTGTGGCCAGTGCTGGGTCAGGGTGTATCCTTGGGAGGGTGTGCAGGGTGCTGTACCACTGGTGGTGGGGTCCAGGGCATGCCCTGTCACGTGTGGGGTACCTCGTGTGCCGACACATGGTCGGTCTCTCAGCTGTACCTCGGGGGGGCTGTGCATGGTGGCACTGTGTATGCAGTCATTGCATTGCTGTGTGCTGCCACCCACTGATGGGTGCTTGTGGTGGGGCTGCCTTGCATGGTTCTGTGGTGCACAGGGTTGCATTGTCACAGTGGGGGTGGTGGCATGCATGGGGTATACTGCACTGGTGGACGCCGCTCCTGGGCAGGGTGTCTGGGGGTCACAGTGCAGGGTGTGCTCTGCATTGGTGGGATGGTGCAGCATGGGGTGGTCTGCCCTCCTTGTGTGCCAGTCACAGCTTGCCAGAGGGTGTGATGGGGCACCATGGCCCTGCTGTGGGTTGGTTGCTGGTCTCCATGGGCCAGTGGTTATTCCAGCCTTCCCCCAGTTGTGCAGTGCATGGGGTGTGGGGGGACGATGTCTGTTCTGCTGTGTGTTCCTCTGCCCATCTGTGGCATGGGTGGTGGGCCCCTGCATCCCTGGTTGTGCTGTTGCATTGCTGCCCTGCTGCTGGGGGGGCCCTGGTTGCACGATGGTGCATCTGGACTGCTCAGCTGAACATTCCTTGTTGTGCTATGGTGCAGCAGATATGCTTAGCTTCCCCTCCTTAGTTGCGCTATGGTGCAGGTGGTGCAATATTCAGTCAGCTGTAGGCGCATCTTGGCCAGCGCAGTTTTTGAATATCGCGCCTCTTGCACATGGGCGCAATGGACTTGTGCTTGCTCCTGCTGTTGCACATTTTTTGGGTTCAGTTTGAATATCTGGGCCACAGACTCTAATATCATGGACTCTTTAGGTTAGACAGACAGACAGACTGGAGTTCATAGACATTCACCATATCAGTTACAATAAAAGAGAAAAGGAAAAAATATCAAGGTACAAATGCAGTCATAGAAGCAAAGTTTTACCTACAGTTTTATGGACTGATGGGAGAACATACAGTACAATATGCATTCTCAAATTCTGCCGGAAAAGAAAATGGTCTGTAGACTGCAACTCCCTGCAACAATGGAACCTGAATGAAGCATGCACCTTGCAATTGTTACCCGTAAGCAGTGAGAATAACTTCAGTTGTGGTATGCTGTTAGTGACAGAAAGATAAAGCAAATACAAAGCGAGGTTTTAAAACAGTCCCGAAGTTTGCCATTTTTATGTGCTGATGCTGCCGGGAGTGAGGGATGGTAGCCAACAGAGGAAGGGAAGCAATAAAAACAACCAATCAAATGATGAAAAGGACATCCAATCAGTGATGTTCTGGAGTCCTTGGCAAGACAGAGAGTTACCAGGGGAACAGACATAAACAAGGAAGCCACATAATAGAATGAATAAAGGATCGATTGGGAGTCATTTTCTCGGGATTCAGTGAGAGTGTGAGACTACAGAGACAGGCAGAGCAGCAGGAAATGGTGAGCCACAGAATGGTGCGTGGAGTAGTAAAACAGATGTAAGGATAAGGTACTGTGGCTATTTGCTTCAGAGGGACTTAAAAATTGTGGGAACAATTTTTAACAAATTTGAAACCATTTCAGGGGCATCCAGGTTGACTTTTGAGTGTTGTTTTCCTTTAACAAAATTACAGTGCCACTGTTCATGAGCAGAGGTCCTAAATGCTCTCATGAGGTGGGGGTCACAAAAAGGCCATGTTGAAAATTTGTAGTGCAAATACCAACAAATGCCCAGGGAGTTAGAGTTTCTAACCATAATGTCCCACCCTATACAGACTGACAGGCAACAGGGGTGTGCCTTTGGATTGCCAGCTGTAATGCTCATGCCATTCCACCCCACCCCCCCACCCTGAAGCCAGTGGCAGGCATCGAGGGGTACCTTGGACTCTTTGGCCATAAACTTCACCCCATTCTCCTATACTGCACCCATTTTGGTGTATGTCCTTATGAAATGGGTTGACTGTGAAGCCGAACACCCCAAGACACACCTCAACACTTGGTATCTACAGGATAGGGTGAGGTGAAATGCCATGAGCATTATGGGCGACAGCCCAAAGTTACACCCCAATGTCTGTCCATCTCTGCAAGGTAGAGGGTGGGGTTGGCGTGAGTTCAATACTTCACTGCCATTCCTTTTCTGCATTTGTCTAACTCCTGCATGTCCAATGCTAATATCAGCAAGCAAACATTTGGCATTGACAAATGCTTGTTAAACATTGTTTAAGTAATGATTTGTGTACCGGATGGCAGGGGTATTTAGGCAAGTGTAGGGCTTTTGTTCTTGGGGACCTAAAATGTGCTTTCCCTTCTTCAGACATTCTTAACTGGGGATTCAGCCCTTCATCACTCTCGTATCCCATCAAGTTGCTGAGTACAATTGGCTTCCATAATTATGACACTGCGACAAGGGTGACAATGAAAGGGGCAAACTTGATTTTAGATCACCCCTTACTCATGTCACCCTTTGCACCCACACAGTTTCTGTTCCCTCCAGGGCATGTCCACCCCAGAGGAGGTTATATTTTGTTTTGGTGGGTGCGGGGGCCAAGCCCCCACCCCCCACAAAATGTGATTGTTTTCCCGGGAAGCTTTGGCACTATAACTCCTGGGAGACATAGTACCTGGCACTGTAATGCCAAGCAGCATGTTGCCTGCATCATAATCAGTGTCGGCAACATGTTTGCCACTGCGGCATGGGTGAACCTGTAGGGACAAAACCCTTAATGGAAAAAGTATATTTTAATTTTCAAAAATGAAGTTTCATTATTATTTTATCTGATTTTTATGTGGGACTAATTTCTAGTTAAGAGTATTGTTTGCATAAATTACTAAGAGAAAACAAAAAGTGTTAGTTAATTAAACCTTAAAACAAGGTATCTGGCTTTAATGCTTTAAAGGAAAATATCTCTGTTCTCTAAGCAGCACTTTGCCATATGCTAGATGAGGTCTAAGGGAATAGAGATGAAACTCCATTTTGTTTTTAAGCCATGATATAAGTGGATACCTTCCAAGCTAAGCATGTCGTGCAATGTTGTTCTAAGAGGGGCCCTGCCACATTCCAGGACCATCTCTGTGATGTCCAAGCATTGCATGACAGATTTATAGGTGTCTGTATGGAAAAGCCTTAGATGGAGCTAGGTATCCATGGCTATGATCAGATAAGAAACCAGTGACTGGTACACTGAGTAGCATTGGAAGATGAGGAAAAAAAATGAGTAAAAGTTCCATTACTTTATATTAAAATAAGTTGTTTTATTCATAGTTTAAAGATGCAATGTACTGCCGCTATGAGAATTGAACGATTATTGGATAACAGTATGATAAATAAGCATACCATGTTTTATAGTTGCAGAATGAAGCGTTCAAAATTTTTGAATATAATTTATTTAATGTAATTGTCTTATTAGAGAACTAAACAAATCTAGTATCCTATGATAGCTCATATCTTAGGAAGTCTAACAAGATGAATATTAAATCTGTAGTTTGTTGCTATAGAGAGAAATACCATCTAAACATTTATGGTGAATTATCTTTTCTGACAGTGATTGATGTCTTTAAGAAAAGAACAAACGATCGTGTGTGTCTCTACAAAAAGTAATGTTTTAAGGACTTTAGGAATGGATTTGTCTCACAGATCTTATATCATTCTGTAGCGCAGACCATGTAGAGTAATACTATCCTTTTCTTTTAAGAAGTTTTATTGAAATTATGAAGTTATAACCTTAATAGTGTAGTTTAAAAAGTATCCATACTACAGATATTAGACTTTTTTCAGGAATGTTTAGCTTAATGTAAAACACCTGAATGTGCAAATTTAATGTTCAAATTACATTAAATAAGACTTTTATTTGAAGAAATAATTTTGACCCAAAAATAGGTTTGAGGAGAAGGGGCTGTCTTAAAAAGGCAAGTCTATATGTCACCATTTATCTTCTAAGATGCCCTACCTTTCTGGTGACTCCAACCAATCAAAATCTGGTGATGACATCACCAGAGCAGTTTTTATATTAGTAAACACTGCTGACCACTCCTCATGTCTGAGTTAACTATTGATGTAGTAAGACCTATGTTAGTTTAACTAAGAATGTTATGGCTTTTATACTGATGCTAGGCCAAATAACTTTGGGCCACACCTGCTTGAAATGCATGGGTCAGTCTAGGGAGAGCCACAGCGCAGTGCTGCTGAAGATATCCAGAGGCAAGAAAGTAATGCAAGGACTTTCTCATTGTGTTTAAAGCAAGATTTGTGTTTTGTCTGCTGAGCCTTGACTGGAGCAATGTTGCCTGTTGTTAACCAGACACAGACTTATTTTTAAAACTCACACAAACTTTATGGCATTGTGAGGAAAAGGTCTAGTGTCCTAAGGTTTTAAAACAGATGAAACATAAACAGCCATGAAGTTCCAGTTGTTAAAACAACTTACTATTTACAAGAAAGGTCTTTGAATCCAGTATTGCTATGGACTGTGCAGATTGAAACTGTGTTCTACAAATCCAAGAACTGATTTTTAGCAAAAGTTTAACTTGCAGAGTGTATCTGTGCTAAAATAAGTTCCAGGGTCAAAGATAGCTGACAAAGAAACCTTTTCATCAAAAGCCAGACTCAGACAGAGTTCTAAGTGAAGAAAAGAAGATCCACTTCTACAACCAGAAATATAAGTATTCTTTTTTAATTACTTTCACAAATTTTAATTAATAGTCTTGGTAATTTAAATTGGCTTATCTGGGAAGTAAGATGGAATCTGTTCTTAACTATAGAATCTGGGTATATAGCTTAAAAGCTTTGAACTAAAGAATTTTGCATGATTTGAAAAGTTAAACTGAGTTTTACAAAAGTAGTACAAATCACTGATGTAATGATTTGTTGCCAGTTCTCATAGAAAATACATTTTACATGCAATAAAGTTTTTAAACAAGTTTTATACAGAAATAATCTCAGATACTGATCTGATAAGGATATGTTCTTATGCATGAAGGTTATGTTAAATACTAAGTATGATAAAGTAGTATAACTGTTACCATTTATTATGCTAAGTATTGCTTATTTCTTTACGTTGTTTATTTGTTAAAATTTGCTTTATTAGTCGCTGAATTTTCTAAAACAATTTTGTTGATGTTTACAAGATTAGGCTTGATATTTATGCTAATGAAGAATATTTAGAACCATTGTATAGGTGTAAATAAAATATCTATTTTTCATACAATTATAAACATGGTGCACAGTGTCAGTTACTATTATACTTGAATCTGGAGAGTATAGGATAATATCACATGTGAATATTTATTATTTTGGGTAATTTATTAAATAATTTTTGGGTAAGGACCGAGGTGAATCCAAGTGCATCATTATAAAAAGTGATATTATAAGCCTTTGTTCCGACAAACCCATCACTCTCACGGATGTTATTTAGGAAGAAAGAAACCTACTGCAAGGAACAAGAACTATTGATGCTGAAGTGAAATACCTGTGGCTTTACTATATCCACCAGTGGAAGAAGTTGGGAGTTTTAACTTCTGGCATAAGTCAGGTTATTCATAGGAGCAGAAACTTTAACCTTTATTCTCAACATAAGCTAAACAGGACACTGCATTAAAGGAAAACTACACCCACAACTTGAAAAAATATATGCTGTGCAGAGTGTTTTAATTTGTATGTGAAGTTCTAGTGTTTCCTTCCCTCTGACTGGTAATAGGAGTTTTTCCTAAATTAGCCTTCTAGCGTTAGGGTAGTTTTACGACCCCTGGAGATCTCCATATCAAATAGGTTTATTGCATTTCTTTGTCCTACAATGCACCTTGTTTCATGTAATGGTGATGTAGGAGAGCCCATAAATCCAGCAGAAAGCACTGCATTACAATCAGTTCACAACAATAGAGATGGCTATATTTTAAAATCTGTAGAAATTCAGCTTGATGACCACCCTCATCCTAAAGGTTTTACTGTCCTGAAAAACTTTGCTGCTGGTAATTTTTGTGCAGCTTGTAAAGCTTCCAAGATATTTAGTTTGTTTGGCATGTGTGTGCTGAATGTTGGGTCTCTCTTACATCACAGTCACGTGAGACAAGATGCACTGTGGGAACAAGAAATACAATTACACTATCAGGTATGAAGATCTCCAGGGGTTGTAAAACTAGTATAAAGCTAGCAAGCTAATTTGGGAAAAACTCCTAATACCAGTCAGAGGGAAGGAAACACTAGAACTTCACATACAAATTAAAACACTCTGTACAACATATATTTTTTCAAGTTTTGGGTGTAGTTTTCCTTTAAGTCACAGATTATCACTTATTATTATATGGGGCCTGATGGGATTCATCCCAGAATTCTAAAAGAACTAAGGGTAGAACTAGTGACACCACTGACTACCCTCTTTAACAAATCATGGGAGGATGGGGTGGTACCTGAGGACTGGAGGAGGGCAGATGTGATTCCCCTTCACAAAATTGGGAGCAGGACAGAAGCAGGAAACTACAGACCTGTTAATTTAACCTCAGTGTTAGGGAAAATGATGGAATCACTTCTAAAGGAAAGAACTGTTGAGTACCTAGAGGCCGGAGGGGCACAGGACCCAAGGCAGCATGGATTCACAGCAGGAAGGTCATGCCAGTTGAATCTAATAGATTTCTTTGACTGGGTGACCAAAGTAGTAGATCAGGGAGGGGCTGTGGACATGGCCTACCTAGACTTTAGCAAGGCATTTGACTCAGTCCCACACAAAAGATTAATATACAAGTTAGCCAGCCTGGGACTGGGTCCCAAGATGATAGCCTGGGTAAGGATGGCTGGAGAATAGGACACAGAGGGTAATAGTAAATGGAGTCCACTCTGAAGAAAGGAGGGTTACTAGTAGGGTACACGGGGAGGTTCAGTATGGACCGGTCCTCTTCAATGTCTTTATAAGTGACATTGCAGAGGGACTGGAAGGAAAGGTATGTCTCTTTGCAGGTGACACAAAGATCTGCAACAGAGTTGATGCACAAGGTGGGGTGGAAAGGATGCGAAGGAACTTGGCAAGGTTAGAGGAATGGTCAAATGTATGGCAGCTTAGAGTCAATGCTAAGAAGTGCAAGGTAATGCACCTGGGAAACAAAAACCCAGAGGAAGAGTACACAATGGGGTGTGAGATACTAACAACAACAAAAATGGAAAGGTACCTGTGGGTAGTCATATCAGATGACTTAAAGGTGGGCAAGCAATGTGAGAGGGCAGTAAGGAGGGCTGGGGGGATACTGGGATGCATAGGGAGAGGCATCACCAGTAGAAAACAGAAAGTTGTTATCCCTCTGTACAGACAGCTGGTGAGATCCCATCTGGAGTACTGTGTGCAGTTCTGGAGACCCAGTCTTCGCAAGGACATAGACAAGATGGAAGCTGTCCAGAGGAGGGCAACTAAAATGGTGCAGGGTCTGCACCAGAAGACATATGAAGAGAGACTAAAGGAGCTTAATATGTATAGCCTTGAGGAAAGGAGGGAGATGGGGGACATGATAGAAACTTTTAAGTACCTCAAGGGAATCAACAAAGTCCAAGAGGGTAGCATCTTTCAAAAAAAGAGGCGTGCAAGAACAAGGGGGCACAATTTGAAGATGGGGGTGGTTCAGAGGTAATGTAAGGAAGTATTTTTTCACAGAGAGGGTTGTGGATGCATGGAATGGCCTTCTGGAGGAGGTTGTGGAGTCAAAAACAGTGGTTGAATTCAAGCATGCATGGGACAGTCATAAGGCAATTCTAGGGGGTGGGGTAGAAAGAAGTAGGCTGCTGATTAACTAGACTCTGCAGCTTATCCATTAGGTAGGGAAATGGGCAGACTGGGTGGGCCAAGCGGTCCTTATCTGCCATCAAATTCTATGTTTCTATTTTATTTCATGGATTCACAGTCAGACACAAATTTACAGAAATAAGAAAATACGACATAGCAATAGTGGAACTATAGAAAAATGCTCTGTGTTTTCTTTTTTCCATTATTTGTTTATTCTCCTGTCTGCCCCCTTCCTACTGACCCCCCAGCCCCATCACCCTTTTTTCCATTGCACTTACTTTCCCCACCATTGTCCTCTACCACAGGACTGTGGGGTTACCCAGTTACTGATGCAGGACCCGTGAGGAGTCAGTCATCATCCTGCAGCCTAGGTGTTTTCCACCAGTTTTCTCTGGGCCCACAGGATGTGAAAGAGGAGCAATGTGTGAGCTCTACCTCTGCAGAGACATCATGGTGCCCTGAACATGGGTTCCCTTTTCTTCAGGTGACACTGAGTGCATTGGGTAGCAGTCAGTGAGCCAGGGCTTTCCCCCTCGCTGAGAGAGGGGAGCAGTCCTACGGGCACTCCCCAGGTCGCTGGTGTTGTAGGAGGTGAAGTGCACAGCACTTCAGCCCTCCATACCACTGGGCTGGCCCCATGCAGTATGTTTTCAAATGCTGCAATGCAAACCCCACTTAAAAATGAAAGGCTATTTCTGCAAGTGAATAACATATAATTTTGCAAGTAGTTCAAGACAGGAACATTAGCATCATGGCCTTTTTTAAAGGACTGCTTATAAACTGAATCTCAGAAGGCAAAATAGAACCCCAAAATATGTAACCAGCAGGGCTTTACTGAGATGCTTAACTGGAGCATAATCACAGATGTCTTTTTTAATGCTCGGATAACCAGGTTGTAATTTTTCTTTCAACTGGGCAATTGTAACTGCAAGCTGTCAATCAAGCTCGCTCTAGTAAGAGTGCGTGCAGCAGTCCCATAACTACCATCTGTTTAAACAAATGAAGTTAAAAAAGAATAATTTTGCTATTTTTGTCTATGTTTATGAGTTCAGCTAGTGAAACAATCTCGTTCAAAGCAGCAGTACTATGGAAAATTGCTACTCGGGTCTTGCCATTAGGTGAATGTACTCATGTGAGCAAGTACTGACCTGGCCTAATTTCTTGCCAAAAAGTCCATTTTCTGTTAAAACAAGGGCTGTTTTAGTCATGTTTTTTTATTTACATACAGACTGCATCCTCCTGACAGAAGGGCAGCATGCAGCTTTCTGGGTAGGTCAATGCTATTCCTTGACCCTCCTCTTCCTGTCAGTGAAGCATGTGCACAACTCTGAGACATGGTATCTGTGTGTTACTGTTCAGCAAGTACCCACAATTATTAATGTGTCAGGCAGCAGTGAGATTGCACTTTCACAGTGCACAGATACCTACATTTCTTTTCTGTGTGTTTACTGCTGTCGACTACACTTCTGAGGCAGTCTTTTTTTTATTTCACAGAGTGTTGCCTTACAAGCTGATTCGGTGCCCATAGCTTCCCATTCTGCAGTACTGTGCTGCCCATTTATCATGGAGACTGCAGGTTTCGATGTCCACTCCATTGGTGTTGGAGGCAGGGGAAGTGGCAGTAGAAATGCTCACGGTGTGATATGTCAGTTGCCATGACTGCCACTGTGTTATTTACCACAGTTTCACAGTGGAGAAAAGTGCCCTGCTTGCATGAGGGGGGATAAGAAACGTTTCTGGGGGCATGTCAGGTGCACATATACATTCATATACAGTATAATTATTGCTGACCTTGAACTGCAAGTAAATTTTCCCTGGTTACTGGCATGGGTGGTTGGGTGAGGGTTGAAGAAATGTTTGTGGAAGGGGATGATATTAGGGACAGGCATAGAGTATACATTAACCTCTGATAGTGTTGAACTTTGGGGGAATTTACCTTGGCTGAAAATCAGCTCAATGGAGGATTTCAGTATTTGTGAGGCAGTCAGTCTTCGAGACCACTAAGCAGTGTTGGGTTAGTTACTTTTTCTGTTACTTTCTATTACTTTTGGAAACTTGTTCCAGAAAGCTCTGTGCAGTCACTAGCAACGATGGAGAAGTACTAGAAAAAGTAATACAACTTACAGTTACAATTACTTACGTCTTTTTATACAAAAGAAATACGTAACTGTAACTGATTACATTTCTTTGAAAGTAACTAGTAACTAACCTATTACTTTCAAATAATTTAATCTGTTATAGTTATTTATTATTTTTGTATTGTTTTTGTATAAAAAGAAATAAGTAACTATAATTGTAAGGTGTATTACTTTTTTTAGTACTTCTCCATCCTTGCTATTGACTGCACAGAGCTTCATGGAACAAGTTTCCAAACAAAATAGAAAAGTAATAGAAAAAGTAACTTACCCAACACTGCCACTAAGAAACATGGAAACTATGTGAAAAGTGACAGAATGGGATGGAACAACTTAGCTGACAATGAAGAGAACATCACAGACAAAAAGTAAATGTATAAATAGACAGTAGAGCGCACATACAGAAATCTGAGAAATCTATGATGGTGGAACTCTGTTACTGAGGGAAATTGAAAGCACAATTCCAAGCATAACAAAGAAAAGAAGGTTGGGGAAAAGTAATACACACAAAGGACAGGCGACTGCTGGGGGGGTGGTACTCACAATGGAATCGGGTGATATGACACAGGAGAAAGGGATACCAGAAGATAAGCTATTAGGGGAAAAAATGTAAATTGTACCACAAAATTGTCAGCAGAAGCTATTCAAAGCACCAGTCTCCTTTGGTGATAAACAGAACTGACAGCTCGAATGTTACACACACTCAACATGAACATGTAGCTCAGGGGGGAAAGGAAGTAAACAAAGGACATGTTGCAACGTCAGGGAGGAGTACGGCTGTAGCTCAGGGAGCTGTCATATTTCCTGTTGCTCTATAAGAATTTATTTAACAATTAAATATCTAAATAACAAAACAGCACTTACAAAAAATAATTGAAGATGTGAAAACCGAAATTATTGCTTCATGCATATAGCCTAAAAATGATTTTTTTCATATCCACTTCCTGGTTATCTAGTACTGCTGCTTTAAAGCATGATTTTCCTCATGTTTATTTGTTCCAAGCTAAAGACCTAAACTGATGATTTATAAAACAAAACTCTGGTCAGAGCCGATATGGCTGTTCATAGTGGCGAGAACTCCCCAGAGTTTTGAAAAGAATTTTTGGAGCTCTCGGCACACCAAAGACAGCCATAATTATGAGTTTGTGCATGCATAATGTGGCCTGGAGGCAGCCGTGTGCAAGATGGCAGTGATGGTGAAACTACACATGCACAATAGGTGCTCATGTGCAGTTTCTGGTGGCGCTATCATGTTGCACATGGTGGCCATCATGTCCACAACTGTGGAGAAGAAAAGTAGTGCACCAGGAAGGGGGTGTGTTAATGTGACCCATGAAGGGAAGGGCTGCTTAAACAGCACCAGGGAAAACTGTGCCAGAGCACTGCAGAAGCACACTGGACAGCAGTCTGGTCACGTGCTTCCACAGTGCGCTTAACATCTCATGATTGATGGCATAACGTCTGTGAAGCTCCGCCCTGGCAACTGTATAAAATGCTTGTCAGTAATAAAAAAAAACAAGACATGGGTAAACAGGTGTAACTATTCTTTTTTTTTGTATAGCTTCCACTCCCTCAGCGTTGATTTAGAAGCAGTATCACCCAGTTGAGAGGCAGCCTAACCTAATTTAATGCAAAAATTCAGACAATATGAGTAAAGTTAATAATAATAATAATAATAATAATTTTTATTTATATAGTGCCTTTCACTATATCAAGGCGCTGAACAAATCAATAAACACACCAACATACAATACAAACATCAAAACCATATAAATTATAAAATATATCACGAAAATGTAATAAATTACAATAAAATTTCGCACACTTTACAATACTGTTAACCTTCCAAGAAGGCCATTCTCCAAAGATGAGTTTTCAGTTCCTTCTTGAAAATCTCCACGGAGGAACATTCCCGTAATCGGCATGGTAGAGAATTCCAAAGAGTGGGTGCAGCATGAGAAAATGCTCTGCTGCCAGAGGATTTCAAACTCACTCTTGGAATCTCTAACAACCCCATGTCGGCAGAGCGGAGTGATCAGCCAGGGCAGTAAGGAACCAGCAGGTCTTTCAGATAGGATGGACCCTGGTCGCGAAGGGCTTTGAAAGTCAATAAAATGACTTTAAAGGTGATCCGCCACCGTATTGGGAGCCAGTGCAGCTCGCGCAGCACCGGGGTAATGTGACAGGACCTGCTTGTCCCAGTCAAAACCCAGGCTGCCGCGTTCTGCACAAGCTGTAGGCAGCGGATTTCAACCCCAGAAAGCCCAAAGTAAAGGGCGTTGCAGTAGTCGAGGTGCGAGGACACAAAGGCGTGGACCAATGTTGACAGAGAGTCAGATGGAACAAGGTGCTTAACCGGGGCAATATTCCTAAGATGGTAAAAGGAAGTCTTGACGACAGCTGACATTTGGGATTGAAAAGTCAGCCTATCGTCAAGAATCACCCCAAGGTTGCGCACCCATTCAGAGGCCGGTAGTGACACACCACCAAGAAAAATTCCAGACAGCGCGCCAGCACACGACCTCTCAATCTGACCACCCGGGTCCACGATCAAAACCTCAGTTTTCTCCGAGTTCAACTTTAGCCAACTAGAATCCATCCAGTCTTGGATTTCCCCCAGACAGTTAATGAATACCGAGAGAGCTCCATCCTGGTCAGGTGCAAAAGACAGGTATAGCTGGGTATCATCTGCATAGCAGTGAAACCTCAGCCCATACCGTCTTATAATGTTTCTGAGGGGCAGCAGGTACACTGCAAATAACATGGGCGACAGCATAGAACCCTGAGGCACTCCACACAACAAAGAGACTGGGCCGGAGGAAAAAATTCCCGACACAACTCTTTGTGATCTCCCAGTGAGGAATGACTCAAACCATTTAAAAACGGTTCCAGACATTCCACAAATTTGCCCCAGGCGTGCTAGCAACACCATGTGATCCACAGTGTCAAAAGCTGAAGAGAGATCAAGGAGAACCAAGATAGAACGTCTCCTTTGATCCCTCGCCCTCAGAAGATCATTTAGCACCCGAACCAGCGCAGTCTCGGTACTGTGTCTTTTACGGAAACCAGACTGGAAGGATTCATAGATATTATGGATGGTTAAATGGTCATCCAATTGAGCAGCCATGACCTTTCAATAACCTTCCCTATAAAGGGAGGTTAGAGATGGGTCTATAGCTGGAAAACAGTCTGGGTCCAAGGAAGCTTTCTTCAAGAGAGGTGTCACCACCGCCTCTTTCGGGGAGCTAGGAAACTCACCCAACTCCAAGGAGCACCAGACAATTTGCACCAGAACTGGACCAATGATGTCTACACAACCCAAAATTAGGGTAGTCGGTCCAGGATCCAAGCCACAGCTTGTAGGGTGCACACTATGGATGATCCTCATAATATCCACGAACTCAGGTCGACAAAAGGAACTCCAGGAGAAACGAGGTCCTGTGCTCTCGCACACTCCCACCACATCATCCTTAGAGGTTGTCGGACACAAGTCCTCCCTGATGTCAGCCACCTTAGTTGCAAAGTATCGAGCAAGCTCATCGCACTCAGTTTGCGAACAGGCTTTCCGAACTTGCAGACAGACTGGGTTGCACAGTCTATCTACAGTTCGGAACAGCTGAGCCGGTTGATTCTGAGCAACTGCAATCTCCCTGGACAGGAATTCTGCCTTCTTATGGGTGATTGCAGATTGATAGCTGGTATAATGTTCAATCAATCTAAGACGGTCGGCAACAAGGGCGGACTTGCGCCAGCAACGCTCTAACCTTTGCCCTTGTCTCCGCATCTCCCTCAGAGTCCCATCAAACCAAGGGGCCCTGGGGTGACGGGAAAGAGGGCGCTCATGAACAGGAGCAATAGAATCCAGGGCAACCATGATGGCCTCATTATAGGCCCGCATCAGCGCCTCTGGACTACTGCCCACCAACATGAGGGATGATAGGTCAAGGACCGCCTCCAGGCCTTGTGGAGTAACATTCCGTAATGGGCGGTACCTGACCATCTCCACAGGGCCTGGCCTTCTCAGGGGGGTGCAAAAATTGAACCTCACGATGTGGTGGTCAGACCAAATGACTGGTTCCACCCCCATATTGGATTCATCAATCCCAAGAAGGAAGACCAAGTCGAGAGAGTGTCCAGATTTGTGTGTAGCAGTGGAAACTACCTGTGTGAGGCCCAAAGAAGACATTAGTTGGAGGAAGTGTTTACCAAATTGTGAGAGTTCATCGTCCACCCAGGCATTGAAGTCACCCAGCACCATCAATCTGGGTGACTCAAACGACATGTCGACAAGGAAGTCTACCACTTCCTGTAAGAAACGTTTCCCATCTCCAGGTGGACGGTAGATGAGAACGATTCGAACGCCTACACCTGCTACAACTGTGCACCCAAAGGACTCAGCCTCACCCACTACCACATTCGAGAGGTCCAATTCAGTCTTAAAACAGACTGCAACCCTCACGCCCCTGCGGTCCAATCTCGGGCGGTGTATCACCGAATACCCGGCCGGAATCATGGCCTCCACATTGGGGCCAGAATTTTCATCCAGCCAGGTCTCGGTGATGCAAGCCAGATCAGCCCAACCAATAAGGTCAGCAATGATAGCAGTTTTATTCCTAACAGGCCTGGCATTGCATAACACCGCCTGAGTTGGACAAACCTCGGAGGTTGTTGGGTCTATCTGCCTACTGAAATCAGTAGTGCCCTTGGGTATGGAGACCAGACAGGGCGGACCCCGATCTGGATTCCATTTTGCCCCAGGGTGCCTTCTGGACTTAATAACCCTAACACGGTGACTCCGCTTGTTCCCCCTCCTCTGTTCACGCACTCCCGCCCCCCTCACCCCCCACGAGCAATCCCCAATGCCCTACAATGCTGATAAATCTCGAACTGTAAGGGAGGAGTGCAAAAGGGGCAGATGGCACGAAGAGAGGAGGGGGAATAACGCACCACCGTGGAGGAAGAAGGCCAGCACATGACGCTCTCTTACCCAAGTTAAACAATAAAAATAAACCCACCACCCAAAATATTCAAAATAACCTCACTAACTACCTAAAACTAACTAATAAACAAATTAGATCAATAAATTATAACAAAACCACAGAAAATAAGTTAAAACAAAACAAACCCCTCCTATCCCAGTCCTCTCACCACCGGGGAGCGAGAGTAAAAAGGCACTCTCACTGCCTAATAAAAAACATACAGATATTTAAATTTCCAGTTCTCTCACAACAGGGAGAAATAAAATTAGTCCTTCTCCCGAACCAGGAGAAAGATACACAGTATTAAAGCAAACAAATAACAAATAAATAAATAAACAAAAATTTTGGACCCAGGGTCCTCTCACCACCCTGAAGTCCAGAGCAGAGTCAACAGAAGACAGAAACAGCAGCTTCTCAGATACAATAAAGGTCCAAAACAGTCCAGGTCCATAAATGAGGCAGCCGCACAGATCCGGAGTGAAAAATTAGTCCAAAGGAGATCCAGGAAGTTCAGAAAATCCAGCAAGTTTATATCCAAAAAGGATCGAGCAGACTCCAGTCTTATTTACTCCCAGCCGAAAGCCCCCCGGCAAATTATTGCCACTCACACTAAAGGGCCACGAGAAGAGCCACTACCGCAGCCCCTTCCAAGGTCCAAGGTGGCGAGGCGCCTCACTCAGATCCCCGACTGGGAAACACCCCAACCCCTGTGGAGTAGCAACACCCAGGAGAGCGCCTGCCAGAGCAAACAGAAGGCAGAAAAAGCCATCTATAAGTTATAAAACTCAAAGGGCTCACAATCTCCAACAGAGCCCCAATCCGAGATCTTCCGTCTCCTCTTCAGCAAACCCAATATCCAGAACTCCTCCAAACGCCTTTAGGGCTAGCTCCTCACTTTCCCCTCAACCAAAACACTTCTTCACAGAAAAGCTAGGAGAAAAAATCACGAATCCCCGCCTCAGACTGTGGAAAAGTACTGACAACTCATGACCCTGCTAAAACAGAGCTTGAGTTCTCCGAGCCCCTCCAGCATCCAAAACAAGGGGAGTGAAACAGAGAGTACCAACGTTGGATAACCATCCAGACTATCAGGAGAAGAAAAAATACCATCCAAGGTCCCAAAAATCTCCCATAATGTCACTCCCACATACAGCAACCCGCCTAGCGTCCCGAAAAGCTGTTGACTCACAGAGTGTACTCCTTCCGCTAGAGTCAAGAAACACACAACTCAAGGATTAAACTGGTCTCTGTTCAAAGAGGAATCTTTTCAGGGTTTAGTCAAGCAGAAGGTGGGACAGTTTTTATTCACCAATAATACAGGAGAGGTGAAGGACCCGATACTCTGGGCCCACTTCAAGACTGTTTTACAAGGGGACATTATCTCCTATGCTGCTGAATGTGTATGAGAGAGAGAGGGAAACCAAGCTTAGTAAACTCATAGACACCCTCAAGATATTGTAGGAGTTGGGGGGAGGGGAACAGAGGGGTAGATCTCCAGATGTGAAAAGTAAAGCAACAAATACAGGGTGTGCTTGATCAAAAGGTAGAAATAGCTCCAATTTATTTGAAACAATATTATTAGAAAGAGGAAGCAAATGGGACATGCCATTTGTCCAGGTAACTTAGGGACAAACAGTAAAATGCAAACATTTCCAGACTACATGACCTGGCTTCAGGAAAAGTCACTCACTAGGCAGGCTGTACTAAAGCCATAGTAAGAAGTTATCAGGAATTGTACACAGCTTCTAACAATGAAGGAGTCTCTGTTTCCCAATATTTCTCTAATTTACATCTGTCTGTGCTACAGGAAACACAGAAGGAGGCATTCCTGACTCCTATTTTGGGGGAAGAAATCCTGGCAGCCATTAACGAAGACAACAGCAAAATGTCCAGGCCCAGATTGCTGCTACAGAATTTTATAAGGCCTTTACATCTCTTGTAATACCCTTATTCATGCAGATGTTCAGGGACATCTAGGATGGTAAAACTCCTCCCCATCCTCGAGTTGGGCCGCTATATCAGAAGTCTTAAAACTGGGAAAGGATTAGGATTGCTCAGATTCACTGAAATTCATTATATCAGTTCAAAGTTGGAATTTTGGCCATACCAACTGCGATTTTGGTTCTGATCCGATTCCATTTATGGAATTGGAATGGAATTAGAAATGGAATCAGAATTTCTGATTCCGCATCTGCCCTGGCAGAACCCCCCCCCCACAAAAATAAATTAAATTAACATCCCCCCCATGACCCAGGTACAAAAATGTTCCCCTCTTCGAGTCCTTTCCATCATACCTGGCTTGTCTGGGCCCCTTAGCTTTCTGGTATCTGGTGTTCAATGCTGGTGGCAGACTGGTGCCTGTCACATGGGTGGTGGTTCAGTCAGCAGTCTTCAGTTAATTCCAGTCAGCAACTTCTCATCTCTTCCCCCTCTGTAACAGGGCTTCTGGTAGCACCCATACTGCTACTCAGTCATTCACTTTCCCCAGTGCCCTAATTCCCTCACCTTCCATGGTTTTGGGTCAGGAAGGATTTTATTTCTAATCTGTTCTATACTGCAGGTTCATTGCATCCCAGTCTAACTTGTGCCATGCCACCCCGACCTGCCACATCATGGTTCTTGCCAGCCAGTGCCACACTAGATCTGAGCATTTATCATTCCTACTGCTCACCTCATGTCTGCCAGAAAAATCTGGGGTGGCCTACCAGCACCATACCTTGGGTAACCCATGCAGACACCAGCCTGTTCAATTAATCTGAAGCTGCGTGGTCAAAAGTTAGCCAAGGGTTGTGGGCTGGTAGTCCTCCACTTTCCCGTTCCCAACAGACATGCGATGGTAGTGATGGCTGGCAGTTGGACTTAGTTGGGAACTTGGCAGCACTAGAGTCAGTCGGACAGCAAGAGCATGCGAGCATTATGCTTTCTCTTGGAGTGGCACTGCATTGGATTACTCGAGAAGACTGAGCCAATACAGTCTGATCCTAGATGGACTTTTGGGAGGTGGACCATCGCTCACCACAATGCATTAGGCTGAAGAGGTGGCAGGAAGGAAGGAAGGAATCGGGGATCACGTGATGCAGCTGAGCTGAGAGGAGCTTGGCTCTCAAGCTCTGCCTTTTTAATTTCTAAGTCAGTGCTAATCCTCCTCAATCCTGCCCAGAAATTAGACAATGTCATATCACCCTCCTCCCCCGGAGGTAAGGAAGTCTGACTCTGACATTTTGGACGAGACAAACCTTCCAAAATAGCCAGGCAGACTTCACTAAGGCCGAAACTTGGCTAGTCAAGAATTGCCTGGTTCTCAACCCCAATAAGATAAAGGTGCTGCTGTTCAGGCCAAAATCCCTGAGCCCCTCCCAGGCTCATCTTCTCCCTCTTGCTACTGTATCTGGCTCTACAATCGAGGTGGTACAATCCTTCAAATACCTAGGCCTCACACTAGATCAAGGGCTTACAGTGAAGCCGCACGTGGACCTGGTAACAAAAAACATTCACCAAAAACTGGGCCTCCTCTATCATCTAAGTGATAACATGACACCAGAGACAAGATTGGCAATTGCACAGAATATCCTCCTCCTCCCCACCCTAAACTATGCTGCCCCAACCCTACTCAGCATCACAAAACTTGACCACTGCGGACTACAAACACTGAACCACAAAATCGCACGTTCTGCCACAAAGACCCACCCAAGGACCCACCACTGTGAAGCCCTTGACTCACTCAACTGGCCCACCATGAACAACAGACTCCAGTAATCCCTACTATGCTGAACCTACAAGCTCCTAGATGCCCTACCTCTGGATGGGTTAATCAGGCTACTAGCCCCAAAGTGGACCAGCAGGCTGCTGCACACCTCAGGCAAAAAACTCCTGGAAATCCCCAGGGCATGCTCAGTTGCTGGCAGTAAATTCTTTGCTCACATAGCCCCTACATTGTGGAATAAGCTCCCTAGCCACCTTCAGGCAGCACCCTCCCTAGCCACATTCCAGACGGGCGTGCACACTTGCCTTCTTAACCTTAGTCCCTGCTCCTGTACTGATGGATAAAAACGGTCACTGATGAATTGTGTCAATGTGTTGTGGAAAGGGAGACTGTAACCCTGTATCCTATTCTACACTGTATTACTTGTATGTACTAAATACGGCTAGTGCCCTAAATCTATCTGTCACCACTGTTGTATTCTATAAATGTGATGTACTCAACTGCCTTCCTCCATGAAAACTGTATACTGTTATTGCAATCCTGTATGATATGTCCTACATTGTAGTACCTGTCTGTATGTGCACACTATATGTAACTAACTCCGAGTCGCCCCTGAATGCGGGACCCTTGGGGCCCAGTGGGTTTCCCCTTTAACAAAATGTAATAAATAAATAAATAAGGATCACATGATGTCCTGAGAGGAGTAGCAGCACAGCTTTGCAGCTCTGCTAATTTGAACTGGTTAAATACATTAAATTCTGTGAGATCTTTAATAAAACAGTCACTTACCTTCTCCAGAATAGAGTGATTTCTAAGGAAAACGGCCAAGAAGTTGGGAGACTTGCAGAGAACCATGAATCTGGAGCCATCGGAAGAAGAAGACAAGGAAGTCGCGGTGGGGCTGGAGGCCAAAAGGCCCCACAGAAGCACTTTGCCAGAATCTGACCAGGCTCAGATCAAACCTCAAATGGCTCAAGATCAGTTGCAGGAGGATATTGACACTATCAAGACAGCACTATCCTCCCAAATAGCTGAGTTTAAAGAATGGAAAGGAACGTTGTTGGGCTTGGGATCCAGCTTAGGGAATGCCAAAGTTAGAATATCTTCAGTGGAAGACCGTCTAGCAAAAATTGAAGCCGACAACACTGAGTTGAAGAAAACAGTCAAAAAAATGGAAATCAAAATAGATGACTTAGAGGGGAGGTCTAGACGTAATAACTTAGTTCTCCTAGGACTCCCAGAGGGGATGAAGGCAGCAACTCCCTTGCCTTTATGCAAAAACTTTGTGTACGCATTGCAGGCCCCTCTCCCAATGGGTCCATATATGTAATCGAGCGAGCGCACAGAACTATTAGGCCTAAACCTGCTCCAAATAACTCACCTACACCTATCATATTCAAAGTATTGAATTATTTGGACAGGGTTCATATTCTAAAAGCAGCAAGGAGCACAGAAAAAATAGAATGGGAAGAGAAGCACCTGAGAATGGTTCCCAACCTCACTTACAAGGTCAGGCAGGACCTGACTGCCTATCGTCCACTCCAATCCAAGCTCTGGGCTGCCAAAATCTACCACAGAATGCTATATCCAGCGTGGTTGGAAGTTACTCTTCAGTCGGGTGTCCAGCGATACGAGTTGGCAGAGCAAGCATGGTCTGATTTAGCTGTCCGGCTCCCGCAACTGTTCGGAAAAGGGGACTGATCAGGTTTGAGGGAAAGTTTGAAACCTAGAGAATGCAAGTACTATATGTACAGGCTTCATGTACGAGATTTCGAGTCTGGCTGAGCCCTGGAGACAAACTGTGACATTTTGGCTTTCTTTCGGTGGCAGATTTTATTTTAAACCCCATGTCTAGAGGGGAGAAAGACTTTCAGATGAAAAGACTAGGGGAGTTTGGGAGGAGAACTGGAGATTCCATTTTTCTTGTTTATTTTACTGGACTCTATAACTTTGTTCATCCCATTCCTGCACCGTACAAAAGTGTACTTTGATTTAAAAAGGGAAAAGATGTAAAATGCTGCCCTCGTGTGGCTGCAGAAGATTATTGCAGTCTTCATTATTATTAGTAGTAATACATTTAAAGACTAAATAAGAGGCATTTGGGTTCTAGATAAGAAAGGGCTTTTGTGAGCCATTATGTAATAGATTTAAGGTAAATTTCTATATTTATGGATCACGAATTATATAGTTGGATTCAGTTCATAGTTACAGTTTGAGAAGGATTTGAGAAGGCTCTGAAATTGTTGGTCCTCTAGAGTTAATAGAAATAATTACTTCATTACAGAGGGTTTTTGGGAGTAAGATACCTAGCAAGGTTAGCAAAAGAAGGGAAGGTACAGATCAATAGGGGAGGTATTGTTTGTGTGGCAGAATTTTTTGGGCACCATTTTTGGTGCGACAGAGAACACAGTGAGGCTGCTCCCCACGGGGCATGGTGGATAAAGCGTTAGTGAGCGGGCACTTGGCCCAGGTAGTTAGTCTGTGGGGAGGAGAGAAAGGGGGTTTGGGGCTAAGGGTGGGAAAGTTAGGGGGGTGGAGAAATGGATATCAGCAGGACATTCGATTACTAAAGGCTTTAGCACCTTTTGGGACGCATAGGCAGATTACAATCAATGTAGTTGACATTTATGTTTTGGAAATATGGGGAGTTGGAGAGTGATATCATGAAATATTAAAGGGGGAAGACAATTCAAAAAAATATGCCATATTATGTCATCTTAATAGGTATCAACCTCACATTGTTATGCTACAGGAGACACATGTAAGCGTAGGTAACCCGAGCCAATTCCGTAAATCATGGGTGGGCCAGGTGTATGGGGCAGGTAACAGTCCCAGGAGGGCTGGAGTAGCTATTTTAATCCACAAAAGTGGGGCCTTTTAAGGAAATCAAGATATGGCAGGACCTTGAGGGGAGATTTGTTTTTGTGCATGGGTGTCTAGCGGGAGTGGAGGTAATGTTAGGTTCTATCTATGGCCCGAATCAGGACACCCCTGCTTTTTTTCACCATTAGCAACCATAATAGCCTCAGTTCCTAATGTTCCATGCCTCCTTGGGGGGACTGGAACTTAGTCTATGCCAACGATCTGGATAGGTCGTACAGTAGACGAGCAGGTCTCTCACCGGCACAGAGAACGCTCTGAGAATTGATGACCGATTCTGGTCTTTCGGACCCTTGGAGACTCGGAAATCCACAGGTGCATGAATTTACTTTTTATTCAGCACTGCATAAGGTGCTCTCAAGGACAGATTTTTTTCTCATTAGCTCTTTTGCTTTACCAGGGGTAGAAGATGCTGGGACCTACCCTAGGGTCCTTTCGGATCATTCACCAATCTGGCTGAGGGTGAAATTTACTTCCTATAGGAAGATCTCCAAGTCATGGTCTTTAAACACCCAGTTGTTAATAGAGGGGAAGTGAGTAGAACTTATAAGAGACTTTATAAAAGCTTCATGGGAGCCTAATTATTCATCCATCCAAGCAACAGACATGTTATGGGGAGCCCTTTAAGTTATGTGGAGGGGGGAGTTCATACAGCTGACCACAGTTAGGAAACATCAAAAGGTAAAAGAAGTCGAGGGGTGGCTAGAATGAATAAAAGTTTTAGAAAACTATCTGTGCTCTTCCTCAGAAGATCGTGTCTGGGGACAGCTCCAATCACTTAGAGCGAAGCATGCCCCTCATATGTTAAATCTCAATTTACGGGCTAATGATAAATGGAGAGCTACATATCTCGAACAGAAAGAGAAAGCAGGGAAGCTATTAGCAAATAGACTTAAACAGCAGAGGGAGGCAAGGTGGGTGTCGACATTAGAAGACAAAAATACAGGACAGTTGACTTCTGACCCGGCATTAATTTCCAAGATTTTTAGGGATTATTATCAGTGTTTGTATACAGCCCCAGACTTACCTGGAGATTACTTAAATAAGTTGGAGGAATTTTTACAGGATGTGATGTTACCAAAGTTAAACATAGAACAATAAAAATGTTTGATAGGCAGTATTAGTATACAAGAAATCCTAGCTGCAATTGATAGACTACTTGTAGACAAAGCCCCTGGCCCTGATGGCTTCCCTTCCGCCTTCTATAAAACATTTAGAAATGAATTAGCTCCATATTTACGGGGAACTGTTTAATTATCTATATTCAGCCACAATAAAAGAGTCCACTATATTTGAAGCCAGAATAGTAGTCTTATCAAAGCCTGGGAAGGACCCCACTAGTCCCGATAACTATAGATCTATTTCATTACTTAATATAGAAGTCAAGTTGTTAGCAAATATTTTGTCAT
Source organism: Neoceratodus forsteri (assembly GCA_016271365.2). NCBI lineage: Eukaryota > Metazoa > Chordata > Ceratodontiformes > Ceratodontidae > Neoceratodus > Neoceratodus forsteri. Next base: position 268,669,469 of record JADMNL010000026.1, read on the forward strand.
TTTGATTAAAACAGGTTTGGGATGCCTTGATTGGACTTGAACAGGCAGGTTTTGTCTCGGGTAGACATTCCAGTGACCTCTTCTGAAAAATGTGTTACTTGATATCCGTGCCCGGGAGGCCCAATGCTGACAAAGTGCTGGTCTCCCTGCACGCGGAAAAAGCTTTCGACAGAGTCAATTGGAAATTTCTATTTGACCTTTTGCCTCGCTATGGCATACCTTTGGATTTTATATGATGGATGAAGATTCTATATCATTCCCCATCTGCAGGAGTGCTTTGTAATGGGGTAATTTCCAATTGCTGCAGGTTGACCAGAGGTACAAGACAGGGGTGCCCCCTATTCCCCTATGTTGTTTAATTTATATATTGAGCCGCTAGCCCTGAAAATTAAGGCAGTGAAAACCATTAGAGGAATAAGAATAGTTGCAGAGGAATATAAAATGTCAATGTTTGCAGATGATATTCTTTTACATTTATCCTCTTGGCATCTATCTTTGCAGTCTGCCATGGATATCATACAGGAATTTAGTGCCCCATCAGGATATAAACTGAATTAAAAAAAAACTTCAGCATTAGCTCTAACTTCATCGTGTACAAAGGCCATGATAGAGGAACTAGGATTGTGCTGGGCCTCCAGGTCAGTTACCTTTTTAGGTATAGAACTCACAAAGGACATGGGTAAATTAAAAACTCTAAATCTAGATTCGGTAATTTCGCAAATGCAACAAGCCTAAAGAGAAGGCAAAAACTACTCCTGTCCCTCTGGGGAAGGGTCTACATTCCTAAAATGGTTATTTTCCTTGGCTGATGAATCCTTTATCCATGCTGAATTTGGCTGTCCGTCAGAGATGGTTTAAAACAGTGGACTCTATATGGTCTGATTTTTTTATGGCAGGGACGTATTAGGTGGATATTAAAATAGTAAGGTTAAATTAAATGGATTGTATTAATTTGTACTAAGATCATTTTCTCAGTCATGAAGTCCTGAAGGGTACTTGATTGATATTCGGAGGGGGGGGGGTCAGGAGAGGGTCTGTTTAGTCCATTTATCTAGTAACATAGACCAAGGGAGGGATGGAACGAGGTGGGTGGGGGAGGAGGAAGGGAGGTGGGGTAGTTTTAGTTTTTAGTTTTATTTTTATTGACATTGAAAGGCTCAATGCAACTGTATGTCTAATGTATGTATTTGACTTTGTGTTCTCTAATAAAGTTTATTAAATTGCAATAAATAAATAAATAAAACAGAGGAACTTCTGGAGCTTTCGGGATCCCCTGCAGGCAATATGGTGGCAGCTCTTTGTGAACAGTCTTCTCAGTCGCTATTACAAGAACTGGTGGAGATCAAAGCTTTCATGGGCAATATTACAACCCAGCTTTTGAGACTAAACATTGCCCTGGAAGCAGTTATGGGATCAATGGATTGTTTGGGCTCCAGCAATACTAAAGCCAATGAGTGGGTGAGTTACTTGGAGGACTGGGCTCATCCTGCAGATTGCTGGATAGCAGCCCTAGAAAGGGACATCCAGCTGCTTTGGGACAAAATAGATCAAGAGACAAGGAGCCACCAGAATAACTTGCGGCTCCTAGGAGTCCTGGAGAGAAGCGAAGGCAATAATGCTATTGATCTCCTTCAGAGGCTGCTACAGAAACTTCTTGGTTGCTACTGGGATGAGCCAATTGAGACTGACCAGGTGCATAGGGTTCCATCTGGTCTGCTGCTGCACTCTTCAACCTCCTGACTTCGCCCACTCATATTTCGGCTGCTTCGGTTCCAAGATCAGGAGATTATTCTTTCCAGGGCTTAGCAGCAGAAGGAATTGACTTGGCAAGGCTCCAGGCTCAGTATTGTTCCGGATTACCCTTTAAGCCTTTATAGAACAAGCCCTTTGCATAGGATCCAGCCTCTGAACCAACTAAATCTCAGCCTGCTTTGATCCAGAATTCATATGCGGTTCAGAGTCCTGCCTCAACTAAGCAACCTGCTTCAAATAAGCATTCTACATAGGACATGCATCCTGGACTGATCAAGTCTGTTTCTGCGATCAAGCATTCTGGTCGCATACGTCTGCTTCAGTGCATTCTGCTCCCAAACCTAAGTGGGCTTCTTCTTGTCATGTATCCTCCCCATGGGAGTCATCGCCTGTCTCAGAGAGCATTCTTTAGGAAGCAGAAGATCATGGGGCTGAAGAGGGCCACAGACTTCTTACCAACTTAGAGGGTTCTGAGGATATGGGTATCACGGTGCCAGCTACATAAAAAGCTCTGGCTGTGAGTACCTGGTCATCCATATTATGCTCACTGATGATGCGTTCCAGTGAGGAGATTGACTATGGTAAAGTCCTGGACATTAATCAAACTTGAACTGTTCCTGGGGTTGTTTTGGAGAGATGAGGGTGGTTGATAAATTTTATGGGCCAGGCATTCTACTGTGTTTTTGTCTGGGGGAATTGAACATTTGGGCTTGAATCTATCTTGCAGTATTGGTCAGTTTGAACTTTGGGTTTGTCCAGTATTGAGATGTGCACAAATTTAATTGTAATGTTGGGGGGAGGAAGGTGAGGGATGCGATTGTTTAATGACACTTTTAATTTTCGGTCAGAATGTGCTGTAAGGCACAATCTATCTTGGGTGCTTCAATCTCCCACCTGGATAAGGTAGTTATTTTGCTTTACCTCAGGACTTATGGCATATCTTCATGTTTGTGGGACTGCCTGAAGTATATTTTACTTGTGTGCAGGATTGATACCTTTAATTCAGGGGGTACTTTATTTTATTTTCCCTCCCAACCCCTGTATTGAGGTTAATCTTATTTATGAGACATTTGATACGTAGACTGACTTGCGGGCAATTTTGCAAGTTTTATATGGGGGGAGAATGGGCTTCTTCACTCCCCTTCCTGGTTTGGGCTGCCATACTAAGGGCAGCGTTCCCTAATGGAATTCTGTATTGATGGTGGGGTGTCAGTTTTATGGAAGATCGGGCATGGGTGGTATTTAATATATTCTGACAGGTATTGAGTTTTACTGACTCAGATGTTCAATGAGTTATTAATTATTTAGGGCATTTATTTATTTAGAAGAGATTCACCAGGAAAGCAACATGAACTGTGGAGCAGCTCATTTCCTGAAGCATCCTGGGGGGGTTACATAAGGGGATGGCAAAAGCCAATATGAAGAGAACAGCGTAAAGAGTCATATACATTCTTCATACAAAAGCAAGCAAAATTAAAAAACAGGGACATAATTAGAAAATAAACAGGAACATACTGTAGTATGCAAAATATATAACTAGACACATCAGTTATCACTGACACATGGTGCCAAAACATTAATTTTATGGACAACAACACGGGCTTAATCCTCATGACTAAGCCAGGTTTAGAATGAAGAGAGAACTGACTGCTGAGAACAGTGCTGATAGTTCGAGGGTGGGAGGAGGCAGGACAAGTGCTAGTAGGATCAATGAAAGTGCTTATTCTGGATGCCATACGTGATGTAGATGGGGGGAGAAGAGGAGGAGGAGGGTGTGAGAGTAGGTGATGTAGGGGGACAGTAGAGGGATTGGGTAACCAGGACCTTTACCCCTTCAGGATGCTGAGAACCCTGCAAGAGAACTGGGAGTTGGCTAAAGCAAATAAGGATATAGAGGAAGAGGAGGAGGAGGGGAGGAGAGGGATAGAGGAAATAGTGGTGGAGGGGGCTGGTTACTTTTCCTCTTAGGTTGTCTTATGGGCATAGGCTCAGTGGCCACCTGTATTCCTTCTGCCTAGCTTAGGAGGGTTCTGCTTTATAATTATTGTATATAGTTTACCTTACATGTTGGTATATTTACTGCTGTGTTATATTTTTGATATTGTACATAGTTATTTTAGGTTTGATCTGGCAAGACAGATTTTTATGAGATGTGATTGTTTTTTGGGTCCAGGTCCAATGGTGGGTCAGTGTCTCCATAAAGCCAAACACCACCACCACTACAAATCTCTCCAATCTGAACACTTGTGCAACCCCAAGGAATTCTGGAGGCAAGTTAACTCCTTGATAAAAGGGAAGGTTGCTGATATCCCGAACTCTATCACTGCCAATGGCTCCACCCTTGCTTACCCTGCATCCATTGCAGCTGGCTTTAATAATTTATTTACTGATCTACATAAATATACCTCACTGTTCCATAATTCCTCCTCTCACCCCCTGTCCAATCCATCCTTAGTGCCACTGGGGCTCGACCTGCTTTCCATCTGAAACTGGCAACTCTCAAGGAGGTGCAGAATCTACTCTGTAACTTAAAATCAGAGAGCTCTCCTGGCCATGATTCTGTTGAGCCTAAATTTCTTAAACTGGGTTCTCCAGCCCTTGCTTGCCCTGTCGGTGACTTGTCCAGTCAATCTTTCCATTCTAGCACTGTTCCAGATAAATGGAAGGTGGCAGTTGTTCCGGTACATAAGGGGGCCCCAATACTACTGTCGAAAACTTTCATTCCATATTCATCCTCTGTCCGCTGGCTAAAATCCAAGAAAGAATAGTGTATATCCACCTTCAGGACTACCTTGAACTTCACAATTTACTTTCCCTGTATCAACATGGTTTCAGAAGGAATCACAGTACCCTTACTGCCCTGATAAAAGTGACTACTGACATATTTCAGGCTATGGACCAAGGTTGTGCCACTGGTGCCATCATTGTCGACCTCATTAAAGTGTTTGACCTGATGAATCACAGTCTTCTGCTCAATCAGCTTTATGTTCTAGGGTTGGACACAAGTACTCTGGATTGGGTCAAAAGTTATCTGTCCAGCCATTCCCAAAGAGTTAAGTGGGCTGATTCTGTCTTGGATCTAAGGCCAATAACATATGGTGGTCCACAGGGCTCCATTTTGGGCCCTATATTGTTCTGTCTTTTTAATAATGATTTACCCAGCTTTTGTTGTGGGGCTTCTGTACATCTCTATGTAAATGATGCTATCATCCAACGCTCCTCTCCAGATATTAATCTGATCAACAGTGATCTGGCCTCTGACTTTGTCTCCCTTGAGAGTTGGTTCATCCAAAACCACCTTGTTTTTAATATGAACCCCCAACTCTTCTCTGCCTCCTCTTTGCATAACCTCTCTCAGTGGTGATACCCTTGAGTCCATACTTTCCTTTAAATACTTGGGCATCACATTGGACTCCGCACTCTCCCTTAATACACATCTCCAATGTTGTTAGATCTCTGAACCAGAAATCTGGACTCCTCTACCATGTCCATCCATTCCCAACTCTGCTTCCTGTCTTAAAATCGCTTCCTCATCTCTTCTTCCACTCCTGACATATAGTGCTCCTCTTCTGCTCTCTACTAGTTCCTATTCCCTGTCTCGCTTGTCTCAGGCTTACCATAGGGTGAGAAGATTTGCAGGGCCACACAGCAGCAAGATACCCTGCCCACACACAGAGCTCCCTCCTGGAGCAGACAGCCACATGGGTGCCTAAGAGGTAATACACTACCTCCTGTAGCAGCACCCTTGTGAGGGGGGTTAGCCCATCGACGCGCTGCACACGTCGACTGCACCAGCCACCCACCCTGGCTCTGCATTTCCTTTATAGGCTCGGTCTTGTGACATCACATCCTGTTTGTCATTTTACTAAGTCCCCACTTTTCCATTTGCAGGTTATACCTGCTAGCCAGTAGAGGGACCCTCTAACTATTCCACCTCAGTCTCCCCACCTGAATTTCCTCCTCCTCCTCCTACTTCCTGGAACCTCTCTGCCTACTTATGCTACTTCTCTCCCTACTCTCATCTCTGCCTCTGCCCACACCTCACCCTCACACCCAGCCTTCTAGCTAGCCCTACATACCACCCCCCTGCGCTACCACCGGACCCATACCCAGCCTGCCACTAACCCCAATGACCACTAGGAGTCACTATTTCAACCCTGATTTCTGGCCCAAACCCAGCCCACTTTAAGTCACCTAGAACCAGGATCCCCGCTCTCACCCAGGTCCTATTTCAACTGCCCTGCCAGGGTCGTGAACCTTGTACCCTGTCCACCAGAGTCCGTGACACTACCACTACTCCAAAGTGGTATCTACACTTTCTGAAGGGCAGCCAAGATACTTGAACCTTTCCGCCCTGCTGCTACCTAGGCACTATGTTTATACACCTCCTCCTCAAATGTCTCCCCCTCATTTACATGCTAGTACCCATATCTCATCAGCCAAACATCTCCCCTGGCCCACTTGTACCAGCACCCACTACTGTCCCTGACTTAGGCCGATCCCACCCTACACTGACCAGTTACCCTGGCCCACGGCACCCACCCCCTAGCAGCCCTTCTGCTGCTTACCCTACCTCCCCATGGCCGCTACTTGTCCTTGCCCTCCCAACCCTTCAAACCCTGCCCATTCCTTGCTCCCCCATGGCCTCCTCCCCATCCCTGTGTACACCCCGGAAGCTTATATACTACCACCCCCTGATCAGGGCCTTGGTCTTCCTACTACTTCTATCAGGTAATATATATCCAAACCCAGGCCCTGCCCCCTCCAACCCACCAGCTGGGCACAAAGGTCTCCGCATAGCCTCCATGAACATCTGCAGCCTACTGAAAAATGTAATGCCCTCCAGTGCTGGGTCATGCTGCATCAACCAGACATCATAGCCCTGGTTGAAACCTGGCTGTCCAAATCCACCCCTGACTCCTTTGTCTCCCTCCCAGGCTATACCTTATACCGGGAGGATTGAGTAGGCAAATGTGGGGGTGGCTGTGCAATCTATACCAGGGACACAATCATTGGACAAGCGCTCCCTGACCCTGCTCTTGTAAATGGGGCCCAGGCCCTTACCCTCAACTTGCTCCTGACCCCTCCAGGGGGCCCTCTATATCTCATCACTGCCTACATTCCCCCAAAGAACCAGAACCCGGCGCTGATATCTGTAACAGAATATCTTACCACCCTCCACCACAAGGCGGAACAAACCCTAGTGGGGGACCTAAACGTGAACTGGCTCAGCACCTCCTCTTCCACTACCTAAGATTCTTTCGCTGCCCTAGACCTGACACAGCTCATTTCCCAGCCCACCAGAGTAAACCCAAGGAGAGGAACCAGTACCCTTCTGGATGTCATTATCACCAACCGCCCCAATAAAATACATTACATCCAGGTCCTCCCAGACTCACTAAGTGACCACTCCCCTATCCTATTCCTATGGGCAGCCCCCACTCCCAAACCCACAGCCCTGACCACACTCCACAGGTGCCTCTGACCTGGTGGGCTGAAAAAACTCAATTTCTCACCCAGATCAATTGGTCCCCCATTCATCATGCACCCAACATAGACACTGCCCTTGCCTTTTTCTCCCAAACCTTTAACAAGGCCTGTGACCTCTTTGCACCCCTCACAGGATTTCAATCCCAAAAATGCAATGCACCCTGGGTTACCCCTGCCCTATTACAAATGCTCAGAAATAGAGATAACCTCTGACACCATGCCACTGAAATGGGCCGGATGACTGATAGACAGGCCTACAATGCCGCACGGAACAGGTACACATGGGCCATCCGTAAAGCCAAAGCCGACCATTACCAGGCTACCCTCACCTCCTCCTGGGGGTGTGCCCAGACTTTCTGGGACAATGTTAAACAACTAAATGGGAAATCATGCGCCTCCTCATCCCAGCTCACCATTGATGGCTCCACCTCCACCGACCCTGCCTGCATAGCTACCCACCTTAACACCTCCTTTACTGACCTTAGTTCTGTCCTCCCCAGTAATTTCTTTGACCCTCCCCCCACCCTACCTCCCCCTGACCTCCAACTCCCCAGCTTTCACCTATGTAGGGTATCTGCCCAGGAAGCCAGACCGCTCCCTAATTAAAGCATTAAAAGCAATAGTCCCGGCAGTGATTCCCTGGACCCCAGTGTTCTCCAGCTGGTGCTGGATGAAGTCCTTGCCCACTCACCAGCCTACTCAACTAATCCCTCTGCCTGGGGCAATTCCCCACTGCATGGAAAACAGCCATGGTCACACCCATTCATAAAGGGGGCGACAGGTCCACCACCGGAAATTACTGACCAATCTCCATCCTCCCCCCCAAAGCCCTGGAAAAAATGGTGCCCATTCAAATAACTGAATATCTTAGTAAACATCACATCTCATGCCCAGAGCAGCACGGTTTCCATGCTGGTCACAGTACCGGCACTGCACTAGTTGAGTTCTCCAATTTCCTACACTCCTCCCTGGATGCTAGCTCACTAGCTGGTGCAGTGTTTGTTGACCTCTCAAAGGCCTTTGACACTGTCTCCCACCCTCTTCTGCTGAATGCCCTATGCCACACTGGATTCTCCACTGGCCCTCTCGCCTGGTGTACAAGCTATCTATCCACTCGCTCCCAATGTGTAAAAATTAATGGAACACTCTCTGAAACTCATCCCATCCACTCAGGGGTACCTCAGGGCTCCATCCTAGGCCCCTTACTCTTCTCTATCTATCTAAACACCCTGCCTAATGCCTGCTCTGGCAATATTCTTATGTATGCAGACGATGCTGTCATTTTTGCCACCCACCGCAATCCCATCTCCCTCCAGGACACTCTACAACAATCCTACAATGATGCTGAGGCCTGGTTTAAGGAGCACAGACCCATCATTAATCTCAAAAAAAAACAAAACAATGCTTTTTGCCCACCCCCAAAACAAAGCCCACTATTTCCCACTCCATATCCTCCCTAGTACCAAAGAACCGCTTGAACAAGTCTGCTCCTACAAATACCTTGGGGTTACTTTCAACTCAGCCCTCACCTACCACACCCACATTGATACCCTTGCATTCTCCACTAACACACGGCTTGGCATCCACTACCACCATAAAAACTGCCTTCCACCTGATGCTCTCCGACTTGCACTTACATGTTCAGTACTGTCCCTTGTTGACTATGGCCTGCCAGTCTATGGTGCTGCTGACACTACCACCCTCAACAAAATTCGGCTCACCCTAAATACGGCCTGCAGACTGATTACTAGTGCCCCCAGGCTCACACATACTTGTCAACTCTATGACGAGGCAAAATTGCTAAACCTGGATGAACGGCTTCGTTATCAAACCTGCCTCCTCACAAAGAAAACTCTCCTCAGGCTATCCCCTCCAGGGGTGACAACCTCCATCCACCACACCAAACCCACTGTCGCAACCCGAACCTCCGGCAAGACCAGTCTACTGGTCCCCAGATCCAGGACCACCCATGGTCAGAGGTCCTTCTGCTACAGAGCTCCATCCGGTTTAACTCTCTCCATGCTCCCATCACCAATGCCCCCACAATATCCAGCTTCAAAACCACCCTTTGGAGCCAACTGTTTAGCACTCGCAGCTGCTCCTGTCTGTAAATGGGGCTTTGATCTCTCCACACATGACAACGCCCCCTGTGCGGCACTCAAACACACCCACCCCCCAATTTTTTCTCCCCCATAGCCTATTCCCTCTGTGATTACCAGCATGTTCTTCAACTGTATCATTGTAATGTCTACTAAATTGAATAAATGTATGAAACCATTCTGTGTAACCTTAAGTATGTGACATATATGCTGAAACCTAAATTTATTTCTGTCTGTTTTCAATGTGACGTGGTACCTTTGGAAATGAGCCTCTGGCTCAAAGGTTGTAAACTGATGTACAAATAAATAAATAAATAAAATAATGCCAGATCTCACCACTGTGACATCCTTTCCTCTTTTGGCTGGTTACCTTATAAAGCAAAATTCAGGAACTCCGCCTTGAGTCTCATGTTTAAGCTTGTTTGTAAATTCTTGCCTCGGTGAGATCACATGCCATTGACAAGCCCCTCATGTACGCCCATCTTCCTCACTCCCCCTTCTCTTAAAACCTAAGCTGTATCTAGCCTTCACCAGAAGGTTTTTTGTATTTGCAGCAGTCTCTGACTAGAACGCCCTTCCTCCCTCCATCTTGTCCTACTCTTCCCTCCCTATGTTCCAATCTAATCTGTTTGCCTATCTCTCAGCCTCTGTATCCTGCTCCTGCTTTTGTTACTGGCATATCCTTCCTGCCCTATTTTTCCTTCTCTTAACCCCTTCTGACCGTCTCCCCTATTCCTGCCTTCTGTGCTCCATAGTCTTACCTCCTGCTCACTGCCTGCCCTTTCCCCTCCCTCTGTACCCATCCTTTGACTCCTCAGCTCTGTAATAGTTAGTTTCTGTTGCAGTGGCATTGAAAATATGTTGTATTGAAATGTGTTCTTAGCATGCCTTATTACCTTATTGTATACATTCCAGTGCTGTATGTTTTATGATCTGCCTTTTTGTGTTTTTGACTGCTCAGATCTGTAACTGTTAGTTTCCATCGTTGGCACTGTAAATATGTTCTATTGAAATGAGTTTGTATCATGCCTTGCATATTGCTGTATATATTCCAATGCTGTATATTCTATGATTTGCCTTCTTGTATCTGGTACGTCTCTGTACAATGTATCTCGACCCCAGGTCGACCCTGGAAAAGGCATTGTAATTGTCTCAGTGGACTTACCCAGTCACCAAAACTCAAAAAAGTGTCTGTGCAGTTTTATAGTATGGGTTATAAAGTTATCACTTGGAATGTTTGGGAGCTAAATAGCCCAGTTAAGAGGCAAGAGGTTCCTACCCACTTGAGGCGACTGAGGGGAAATCATCTTCTTGCAGGAGACCCACCTTACAAAGGTAGAGGCAGTGAAGTTGAAAAGACTTTGGGATGGGTAGGTTTTTGAATCCTCCTCTTAAAAAAAAATGAGGGGTGGTTATTCTCTGCCATGAGACCATCAGCTGGGTGACAGATCAGGTGAGGAGAGATAAGGAGGGTCATTTGGTGCTGGTTAAGGGCAGCTTAGATAGGAATCCCTCGATTTTAGGTTCTATCTATGGACCTAATGTTAATGACCCTCACTTTTTCCATGCCGTTTCCCAGGTCTTGTTGGATTTGGGTTCTCCCCCAATTATCCTAGGTGGGGATATGAACCAGGTGTTAGAACACCTTTGCGGCAGAAGTGGCTCTCCTGATTCACTGTCCTCCCTGTGCAGTAGTGCCTTAAACTTGCTCACGCACGAGCATGGCTTGTATGACGTGTGGCAGTTTGAGTTGAATTACAGATCTGTAAACGGATGAGCCCACTCACCAAATGTTTTTTTGAAATATAAAATCCAATTTTTATTTTTCAAAGCAGAGTAATGATGCTTAAGAGCACAAAGTGCTTTGATCATACATTTTGGATATAAATTATCCTTCATCGGTGAAACACAGTTGCTCACAAATGCATTCTAGAAATAAGTAAACAAAATATCAACATAAGAATTTTGTTATAAACTAATTCTAATCATAATTTAATTTATAAGAATTCCAATTCCTTACTAGGCTTTTAGTCCACACCTACTGTAGTTAATTGCTTTGTTACCTGTAAAAATGTAGTCAAGTAAAGAATTCATAAGATATCTTGAACTGTATTCCTCGGGCTCTACTTGTATTAATTATTCTCTCCAGAGATATATGTAGACAATAAAGAAATTATATATAATCAGTTGTTTATACTTCCTACCTCTAATCTGGATGTGGATAGGCATCTTTAAGTAGTCAATGAAATAAGTTAATAAGCTCTGCTTGTGCATATCTTTCCTGTGAACGACATACAAAATATAGAGGTTTAGATATCTCATCCAGTGACATATAAAATAACAATCAAATCTTCTCAATATTTCATCTTTGCTTAATCTAAAGCTAAATTGTATTATTTCCTTGTCACCACACCAACTTTAAAGTAATAATATCCATAAGAGTGGTAAATACACCTTAACAATGAAAATGAGCACTTTTCCCTTTTAGTTTTTAGGTTCTGGATAAAAGAAAACAATTCCTTTTAGCCTGTATCCACACACTTCTATCAAGCCAAAGACTCAAATCAAGTTCTCTCACTTTTCTTGTGGTAGTTACAAAAGAAACTCACTTGTTTACAAGTGTAGATAGATGTCACCGCAACCTCCGCTTTTTCTATACTGGAGGTGTGGTCAGTGCCTTGCACAGTACTTTTATACTGCTGAATGCACGAGAAAAATCAGATGCGTGGCAATGAGCCTGTATCACCTGACAGACTCCAGAGCCCTGTGGTCCCGAGCCGCTATAATGCAGCCCCTAGCAACTGAAAACAGCATAGCTAGGCATCTCTAAGTGCTTGATTGTAAAAGAGTACTCATTCCGTTTAAAAAATTAACATAAGAAATCTCCTAATTATACAAACATTATCTTTTTGAGTAGATCCAGCATGAAGTTAGCACTTGTAAATTAAAGTTATGTTACTCCAAGTTTCAATTTGTAACTATAACCTGAGTTTAGCACTTTGAAGTAAAAATAAATAGATCAGGTTGTCAGTTTAAATGGGAATAATACACAGATAGGGTGAAGTTTGTAATATCTAAAAATCGGATCAGGTTTTTTTTTTTTTCAAACAAAATGTTATAATCCCTATAGGGGAAATATTTGTCATCCCCTACCACTAGTCTCAAACAAGCATTTGTCAATGCTGAATGTTGCTTGCTTCTATGTGCTGTTTAGGTATTTGAAGTCATTGTAGTGCAAATATTGAAATTTATGACCTTTATCGAAGCCGCATGTGAACCACGCGAACGACCGTAAAACAGTCATTTTAGGAATATTTTCACCAAATTTCAACATAGCCATTTTAAGACCTCTGCTCATGAACAGTGTCACTGTGATTTTGTTAATGTGTCCCATACATTGAGTTTGCACACCGACTGCGCCATTGTATGCTACATGAAGTGAAACACATTTTGGGCAGGATGTGAAAATGACAGCTGTACTGCTCATAAGGAGGTGTAGTAAAATAGCAATGTTGAAAATCTGGAATGAAAATATTGAAATTGAACTTACGAGCCTGCGTAGGAACTGCATAACATGCCTTTCGTAAAAACAGTCATTTTGGAATTTTGATACAAATTTTCAACATGGGGTTTTGGGACCCTTCTCATGAATGATGTTACTGTCATGGCGGCATTTCCAGGCCCAAGGGGTGATTTAGCAGTCACTGTGCGAAATCACCCTTCGGCTCTGACAACGCCATGAGTGCTCATTCATGGAAAGGTCTCAAAAACTCCCATGTTAATTGTGCAAAATTCCCAAAATGCCTGAGACATGCAACAAAGTTGAAACCCCCATCTAGCCCATTATACATCTTACCGGCATTTCCTCAGTTCGGCGCGTTTGAAGAGTGCAGGCGTGTTCCCGGTCCACGAAGATCGTCGCGCGGAGTCCGGAGTAAGTATGGGGTGAGGGGCGTGTGAAACTGGGTGCACAGTGGGTGGGTGCGGGTTGTGGGGTGGTCGGGAGGCAGCGCGCGGGACGTTTCGTTTTCAGGTAAAAATAAAAAAGATTTTGTGGGACCGTTTGCCATGCTGGGGTGGGCTCCAGCATGCACAAGAGACATTGGAGGCATTCAGCCAATGGGGGATTGGGCACCCGTTGGCCAGTGTATTGATTGCCACGCTGGAGTGGGCTTCAGCGTGGCACAAAAGCGTTCAGCCGGACGGGGATTGGGCACCCCGTCGGCCAAGGACTGATTGCCATGCTGGGAGTGGGCTCCCAGCGTGGCACCTACAACTGGGGGGGGAGAGATGCAGCTCAGCCGACGGGGATTGGGCACCCCGTCAGCTACACAGTAGGTGCGGGGGCACGCACGCCTGCGTGTGGGGGGGGAGCTATGCTTCTTATCTCTGCTCACTGAAGCGTAGCTCCCCCTTTCAACTGTATGCCACTGCATTTTGGAGCGTGTCATAGACAGCTCCAAAATGCATTGGCTTACAGGGGCCGCATCTGCCAGCTCACTGACTGAATTGGAGGAGGAGGTGACACACCTCCGAAATCTCCGATGATGGCACTATGTTTCTTGCACATGCGTGCAAGCAACATAAAAATAACAAGCATTTGTCAATACCGAATGTTGTCATGCTGGCATTGGCTTTGGTAGTGCAGTATGGAAACACATTTTGGGCAGGACGTGAAAAATGACAACTGTACTGTTCATAAGGAGGTGTAAGAAATGGCAGTGTTGAAAATGTGGCATGTAAATATTGCAAATTTGCGAAGTTACAAGGGTGCCTGGGAAATGGGCAACACACATTTGTAACACAGTCATTTTATGGACTTTCGGCACCAAATTTTCAACATAGGCATTTTAGGACCTTTGCTCATGTACAGTGTCACCGTCATTTCCTCAAACTGTCCCAAAAAGTGATCTTGCACAGTGACCGCGCTATTCTGCGCCGGACGTGCGAAAACACATTTTGGGCAGGATATTTAAAATGACAGCTGTACTGTTCATCAAGAGGTGTGGGAAAATACCAATGGTGAAAATCTAGAGTGAAAATATTACAAATGCACATTACGAGTGTGCGTGCAAACTGCGCAACGCACGCTCGTAACACAGTCATTTTATGGAGTATCATCACCAAATTTTCAACATAGGCATTTTAGGACCTCTACTCATGAACAGTGTCACTGTCATTTTCATAATCTGCCCCAAACACTGATTTTCCTCAGCGATCGTGCTATTGTGCGCCAGAAGTGTGGAAACACATTGTGGCCAGGATGTAAAAAATGACAGCTGTACTGTTCCCAAGGAGGTGTAGAAAAACGACAATGTTGAAAATCTGTCATGAAAATATTGCTAATTCACGAAGTTAAGAGCGTGCGTAGCAACTGCGCAATGCATGCTTGTAAAACAGCCATTTTTTTGATTTCTTCCACCAGATTTGCAACATAGCCTTTTTGAGAGCCCACCTTATGAACACTGCCACTGTCCTTGTGTTAATCGGTCCCGAAAGGTGATTCTGTGCAGCAACTGTGAAATCACCTTTCAGGACTGAGTAACATCATAACAGTGACAGAATTCATGAGGAGGGGTCCCAAAAACCCCATGTTGAAAATTTGGTGCAGAAATTCCAAAAAATGCCCGAGATATGCATCAAAGTTGAAAAAACCTATTTATTCCATTATACAGCTTAACGGCATTTCCTCAGTTCGCGGTCGCCTTTGAAGAGTGCAGACGTGTTCCCAGTCCACCGAAGATCATCGCGCTGGACTCCGTAGGTAAGTATGAGGTGAGGGTGGTGTGGGGAGGCAGGGTGCGCAGTGGGTGGGTACGGGTGGTAGGGAGACTACGAGGGACCGTTTTCTGTTTACAGGTGTTAAAAAAAAAAATATTGCGGATGGTTTTCTTTTTTTACAGGTGTTTTTGGGGGTACAGTAGCCGACGGGATTGGGCATCCCCGTCCAGCACCACAGGGATTGGGGAACAGATGCTGATGGGGATTGGGCAACAACAAGAGGCGCGCATGAGCGAGGGAATTGGGCACCTCAGCAACAAAAAAGGAGAGGGACACATTATGCCGATGGCAGTGGGCTCCCCGTGAGCACATACAAGAGGGGCAGGTAAGCTGACCAGGTGATTGGGCACCCTCAAGTCGGTAGTTTAGCAGCCACTGTGCCACCATGTTTGATGCTGGGGAAGCACATAGGAAGGTCCAGCTGCATGTGACGAGCTTTGCTTGCATTGCAATGGACCTTTCCTTAGATGTGCTCACCTGTGTGGTGTGGCGCTGGCATGCAGGCTGATTGGGGAATAAGGGACGCACCTACTGGTGCGTGCCCTGCATTTGCCCAACAGTGACTGCTCCTCCAAATCTCCACTACCACAAGATGTTGGCTGCGCAAGTGTGCCAACATAAAAAGGACTTGTGTCCAGAATATATCTTAACAGCTCAGATTTGGGGTTGGGGGGCTGGGCTGTAGAGCAGCACAAATGCAGGCACCAGTGTACTTTAAATTGTCTCATGACCACAAATCTAAATATATAAGGGGGTTCTCCTCAGAGAATAGGTTGCTAATCAATGGAATAATTTAAACTATAATGTGGATTGATAGCATGCATCTATCTATATAGTAAGTTTCCTTAAGTAGCAACTGCATTCTGTAGTCACCACCCCTAGGATGGGGGTCTACTTTTTCTACCCAAAAAAAGTACAGGGTAATTGATGTCCTTTATCTAAAAAAATGTCTAGCTACTGGTTAAGTCATGTCACCAGTCCTGATGTCAGATTTATATTCTCCATTCCTCGTCTTTAACATCCTCTCAGTCTTTCCAATATACACTTTGTCACAAGGACACTTTTACAGATAAATTATCCCCATGATCTGACAATTAATGAATTGGTTACTAGTGATGCTCTCATCTCTACAGTATTTCTAATCTATTTTACCCTATATGTATTATTGCAGTGTACGCAATGTCCACATTGATAATTGCCATGTATGTCAAGATTTGATAAAAAATGTTTTGGACGTGTGTCAGGAATTGTATGATCTGTGTGTGTCAGTTTGTTTCTAACGATCTATTCTTTTTTACAACCACCAGTGGTGACTCCTGAAATACTTTTGCCCCCATCTCTGTTGCTCCGAGTATTCCCAAATGTTTCTGAACTATATTTTAATAGAAAAGAAAGCATCATTATACTCTGTTGTCAAAAGTATCCTGTTTTTTGTTACATCGTGTCATTTCTCTCTATGGATTTGACAATGTATTTCATTCCCTTTCATCTGCCTTAGTTTTAACTTGAATAAAAGTGTCAGTTCTGTACCCCCTCTGTTCAAACCTTTCTTTCATTTCCCTTGAGGCTGATTCAAAATCTTCCACATTTGTACAGTTTTGTTTGGCTCTCATTAACTGCCCATAGGGGATTGATTCTATTAATCTAGTAGGATGAAAACTGTCTGCTCTTAAAATGGTATTCTTATTGGTTGGTTTCTGATACAATTTTGTGTGTAGTTTGTTATTCTGTTTGTAGATCAAAAGGTCTAAATAGGGGATTTCTTGACCACTATAGTTCATTACAAACATTAAATGGTCAGTTCTGGAATTTAAATAGGCATTAAAAGCCTCAAGTTGTCCCACATCCCCCGTCCATATGACGATCATGTCGTCAATAAAACATTTCCATTGTCTGATGTGTAACATAAATGCATTGTTTTGATGGAACACATGCTGTCTTTCAAAACTATCCATATAGAGATTCACATATGAGGGAGCCATGCTTGACCCCATAGTGGTCCCCTGCATTTGAAAATAAAACTGATTTTCAAATTGAAAGAAATTTTGAGTCAAAACTGTCCCAGCCATTTTTACAAGTAATGTATTAGGAGGCTTTGTTTCCAGCCTTTGTTCCTCTAGTACCTGTAGCAGTGCTGCACATCCTCCCCTGTGGGGGATCGATGTGTAGAGATTCTTTAGATCCCACATCACCAGCAGACATCCTTCTATGTCCAGATCTGTATCATTTTCCATCTCAATAAGTTGAATAATGTCTGTTGAGTCTTTTATGTATGTACGTGGTGTTTCTGCTGATGAACATATGTGGTAATCAACATAAATTGATAAGGGTTCTAGGACTGAGTTGATCCCAGACTCTATTGGTCTTCCAGGAGGATTTCAATGGCAGCATATACACTTCAAACAATATGGGTGACAAGATGCAACCCTGTGGATAGGGGGAGAGGGTCTGAGGAATAAATCCCAGACACCACTGAGTCCTACCCTCGAGGAAAGATTGAAACCATCTGAGGACTGTACCAGACAGTCCACTGATGAACTACAGGTGTTCCAACAGCACATCATAGTCCACAGTGTCAAATGCTGCAGAGAGATCAAGGAACACCAAGATAGAATGAGTCCTGCAATCTCTTGCTATTAGGAGGTCATTTAGCACCCAAACAAGGGCCATCTCAGTACTGTGTCTCTTCCTAAATCCTGACTGGAGAGAATTATAGATATTGCGGCTGGACAAATGATCGTCCAACTGCAGTGCAACCACCTTCTCAATAACCTTACCCACAAAGGGTAGGTTAGAAACAGGTCTATAGTTAGCCTGCCAGTACAGGTCAAGGGAGGGCTTTTTAAGGAATGGCCGAACAACCACCTAATTTAGGGGATCCGGAAAGATCCCCCTCTCCAATGACCTCCAGACTATCTCATCTAGGACTAGGCTGATTTCCTCAATGCACACTATAAGAAGGCGCATTGGGCCCAGGTCCAAACTACAGCTGGTTGGCCACAAACTCTGGATGATCCTCATGAAGATGGTGATTTCCATCTGGCTGAAGTTAGACCAGGTAAACTGGGCACCCCTCACCTCCTGCAGACCTCCACAATTCCCATTAAAGAGGGCTGGACAGATCCCGGACCTGATGGTGGCAACCTTATCTGTGAAGAACTGAGCAAACTGCTCACACCTCTTCTGTGAAAAGACTCCACCATGCTGAAGACAGATTGGATTGCACAATCTGTCAGCAGTGTGAAAGAACTGAGCTGGTCGGTTCTGCATGGCAGCAATCTCCCTGGACAGGAATTCTGCCTTCTTATGGGTGATTGCTGACTGATAGACCCCATAATGGTCCATCAATCTAAGTCTGTCACACTCCAGGCCCGACTTCTGCCAGCCCCTCTCTAGCCTTCGTCCCACTCTTCTCAACTCCTTCAAGGTCCCATCAAACCTAATCTTACAAGGTTGTATTGTTTGTACTACCCACATACTATTGTAACTGATTAACCTTCACAACCCTATGTAGCCCCCCCCAGATCATACCGTGAGACGAGCAACTTGTTATTCAGTGTGCCCTCCTGGTGAAACATTTCAATAAATAAATAAACAAACCATGGGACTGTGAATGAAGAATGAGGGGATGAACACGAACAGGAGCTATGGAATCCAGGGCCACTATCACTGCCTTATTATAGGCAAGTACTAGATTCTCTGGGTCTATGAATTCACTCGGTATACCCGATAGGTCCAGCACTGCCATTAGACCATCTGGGTCACACCCCACAAAGGGCAGTACCGCACCATCTGCATAGGAGCAGGCCTAGTGGGGGAGCCGCGAAACTGAACCTTATGGTGTGATGGTCAGACAATCCGACTGGCTCTACCACCAAGTCAGATATCTCCATCCCCAGGAGGAACACCAAATCCACTGAATGACAATAAATGTGGGTAGAGGAGGTAACAACCTGTTTAAGGCCCAATGAACTCATTAGTTGGAGGAAGTGGATGCCATGGATCATTTTGGTCACCCTGCGTTGGACCCCCTCCAGCAGTTTGATAGCCTTCTTCAGGTAGGGGCACCAGAACTGGACACAATACTCCAGGTGTGGCCTCACCAGTGACCTCTACAGTTGGAGAATAACTTCCTCCCTTCTAGAGGTGACTCCCCTGTGATGCAGCCCAGCATTTTATTTGCTTTGGCTGCTGCCTTTTGGCACTGTGCAGAGTGCTTCATGTCCCCCCTGACCATTACCCCCAGATCCTTTTCTTCCTCTGATATCGACACCTGAATTCCCCCAGTCAGTAACTGGTCTTTGGGTTTCTTGTACCCATGTGCATCACCTTGCACTTCTTGGCATTAAAATCCAACTGCCACATGCCTGACCATTTTTCCAGCTTTGCTAGGTCATCTCCTAAATCCTGCCTCCCCTCCTCCATGTCCACCCTCCCACAGAGCTTAGTATCATCTGCGAACAGGCAGATTTTACTCCTGACCCCCTCTGCAATGTCACTAATAAACACGTTGAACAGTACTGGTTCCAGCACTGAGACCTGTGGGACATCGCTAGTCACCGGCTTCGGTTCAAATAGCTCCCCACCCACCACCGCTCTCTGATTCCTGTCCTGTGGTCAGCCCTTGACCCACTGAGATGTAATAACCTGTTTTTAGAGGGGCTCTGTTTTTAATCATTTTTACAATGCATCTACCCAGGATAGCTCAGCTGAGATGCAAAATCTAATTTTCAGTGGGTTCTGCATTTACCCTTTTTAACAATGTGTTTATCCAGGACAGTCCACTTGAGATGCACAGTTTTATTTTCAGTGGGGTCCTGCCTTTTCACACTTTTACAATATATTTACCCAGGATAGTCCAACTGAGGTGTAATTATCTTATTTTCAGTGGGGTCCTGTCTTTTCCCATTTTTAAAATGTATTTATCCAGGACAAACCCACTGAGATGCAATATCCTGTTTTTAGTGGGGTCCTGCTGTATTGTATTTACCCAGGATAGCCCAGCAGTGATGCAATATATGATTTTCAATGGGGTCCTGCTTTTACCCAATTTTACACAGTATTTACCCAAAATAACCCAGCTGAGACACAATAGCTTATCTTCAGTGAGGTCCTGCCTCTTCCCATTTTTCAATGTAGTTACTCTGGACTACCCAGCTTATGATGCAATATCTTATTTTCTGTGGGTCCTGATTTTCCCATTTTTACAGTGTATTTGTGCAGGATATTGCAGCTAAGATACAGCATCTCATTTCCTGTGGGATCCTGCTTTTAGCAATTCTTACATTGTGTGTACCCAGGATAGGCCAGCTGAGATGGAATATCTTATTTTCAGTAGGGTCCTGCTTTTACCCCTTTTTGGAACAAGTGTATCCAGGATAGTCTAGTTAAGATGCAGTATCTTGTTGTCAGTGGGGTCCTGCCTTATCCCATTTTCCCAATATATTTATCCAAGATAGTCCAGCTGAGATGCAATATCCTGTTCTTAGTGGGATCCTGCATTTACCCATTTTAGCAATGTATTTATCCAGGATAGCCTAGCTGAAATGCATTATCCCATTTTCAATGGGGTGCTTGTTTTACCTGTTTTTACAATATATTTACCCTGGATAATCCAGCTGAGATGCACTATCTCGTTTTCAGTGGGGTCCTGCTTTTCCATTTTTACAATGTATTTATCTGGGACAGTCCCACTGAGATGTGATATCTCATTTTCAGTGAGGTCCTGCTTTTTCCATTTTTACAATGTATTTATCTGGGACAGTCCCACTGAGAAGCGATATCTTGTTTTCAGTAGTGCCCTGTTTTTTTTTTTCATTTTTACAATGTATTTACCCAGGAAAGCCTAGCTGTGATGCAAGATCTCATTTTCAGTGGGGTCCTGCTTTTACCCATTTTTATGTTGCTTGCACGCATGTGCAAGAAACATAGTGCCATCATCGGAGATTTCGGAGGTGTGTCACCTCCTCCTCCAATTCAGTCAGTGAGCTGGCAGACGCTGCCTCAGAAGCTAATGCATTTTGAGCTGTCTATGACATGCTCCAAATGCAGTGGCATACAGTTGAAAGGGGAGCTATGCTTCAGTGAGCAGCGATAAGAAGCGTAAACTCCCCACCACGCAGGCGGCTTGCGCCTGCACGTACTGTGTAGCTGATGGGGTGCCCAATCCCCGCCGGCTGAGCTGCGCCATCCCCCCCACCCCGTGTAGTTGGTGCCACGCTGGGAGCCCACCCAGCATGGCAATCAGTCTCTTGTCGATGGAGGTGCCCAATCCCATTGGCTGAATGGCCCCCATCCTTGTGCCATGCTGGGAGCCCACCCAGCGTGGCAAACGTCCCACGACATCTTTTTTTTTAAACCTATAAAACAAAACGGTCTGCCGGCCTCCCGACCCCTCCCACAACCTGCACCCACCCACTGCGCACCCAGCCTCCCCACACCCCCTCACCCCATACTTACCTCCGACTCGCGCGACGATCTTCGGTGGACTAGAAAACGTCTGCACTCTTCAAAGCCGACCGCGAACTGAGGAAATGCCGGTAAGCTGTATAATGGGCTAGATAGTGGGGGTTCAACTTTATTGCATATCTCAGGCATTTTTGGGAATTTTTACACCAAATTTTCAACATGGGGTTTTTAGGACCCCTTCTCATGAATGATGTCACTGTCATGGCGTTATTCGGGCCCGAAGGGTGATTTCGCGCAGTGACTGTGAAATCACCCTTTGGGCCTGAATACTGCCATGACAGTGACATCATTCATGAGAAGGGGTCCCAAAACCCCATGTTGAAAATTTGGTCCAAAATTCATAAAATGACTGTTTTACGAGCGTGCGTTGCGCAGTTCCTACGCAGGCTCGTAAGTTCGAAATTTCAATATTTTCACTCCAGATTTTCAACATTGCCATTTTACCACATCTTCTTATGAGCAGTACAGCTGTCATTTTTCACATCTCACCCAAAATGTGTTTCCTTGTAGCGCAGATGGCGCAGTCGGTGCCAAATCAATGTACAGGACAAATTAAGAAAATCACAGTGACACTGTTCATGAGCAGAGGTCTTAAAATGGCTATGTTAAAAATTTGGTGAAAAAATTCCTAAAAATGACTGTTTTACGAGTGTGCGTTGCGCAGTTCCTACGCAGGCTTGTAAGTTCACAAATTTTCAATATTTTCACTCCAGATTTTCAACATTGCCATTTTACCACACCTCCTCATGAGCAGTACAGCTGTCATTTTTCACATCCTGCCCAAAACATGTTTCCACCCATGTAGCACACAATAGCGCAGTCGGTGTGCGAACTCAGAGTATGGGACACATTAAGAAAATCACAGTGTCATTGTTCATGAGCAGAGATCTTAAAATGGCAATGTTGAAAATTTGGTGAAAGAATTCCTAAAAATGACTGTTTTATGAGTGTGCGTTGCACAGTTCCCACGTACGCTCGTAGGTTTGCAAATTTTCAATATTTCCACTCCAGATTTTCAACATTGCCATTTTACCACACCTCCTTATGAGCAGTACAGCTGTCATTTTTCACATCCTGCCCAAAACGTGTTTCCGCCCATGTAGCGCACAATAGGCGCGAAATTCGGTCCAGCAAACTCAATGTATGGGACACATTAACAAAATCACACTGACACTGTTCATGAGCAGAGGTCTTAAAATGGCTATGTTGAACATTTCGTGAAAAATTTCCTAACAATGACTGTTTTACGAGCGTGCGTTTTGCAGTTCCTACGCACGCTCATAAGTTCGCAAATTTTCAATATTTGCACTCCAATGACTTCCAAATACCTAAACAGCACATAGAAGCAAGCAACATTCGGCATTGACAAATGCTTGTTATAGTGTATTTACTAAGGCAAACCAGCTGAGATGCAATTTGTCATTTTTAGTGGGGTCCTGCTTTTTCCTGTTTGTATAAGGTGTTTACTCTGGAGATTCCAGGTGAGATGCAGTATCTTGTTTTCAGTGGGGTCCTGCTTCTTCCCATTTTCCAGTGTAATTATTCAGGTTAGTGAAGCTGAAATGCAATATCTTGCTTTAGTAAGGTCCCTCTACTACACATTTTTGCAATGGATTTTCTAAGGATGGTCCAGCTGAGATGCAATACCTTGCTCTCAGTGGGGTCCTGCTGTTACCCCTTTTTTACAATGTATATACCATGGCATTCCAGCTGTGATGCAATATCTCATTTTTATTGGGATCCTGATTTTACCCATTTTTACTCTGTGTTTATCCAGGATAGTCCAGCTGAAATGCAATATCTAATTTTCAGTGGGTCCTGTGTTTACCCATTTTCACAATGTACTTATCCAGGACAGCTGAGATGCAATATCTTATTTTCTGTGGGGTCCTGCGTTTATCCATTTTTTCAATGTACTTATCCAGGACAGCTGAGATGCAGCATTACATTTCCTTTGGGGTCCTGCTTCTGCCCATTTAGTGGCTGGGTAGACTAGTGAAAGGAGGCTATGTGAATTGCTGAGGGTCACAGTTAGTATTTGGCTCTGGCAGGATTCAAACCTTCAACCTCCTGGTTTCTACACTGCAAAAATGATATTTTGACAACTTTAAATATCTTATTTCACTGTCTAAAATGCTTGAATTCTATTTTCCAAGATTATCACTAGAGTTTTTCCTTTATTCATTAAGAAAAAAAACTCTATCAAGACAAATTATCTTGTTTTACTTTGTCAAGAAAAAACAGCTTATTTCATGTTATATATTTCCTATTTTAATGATTTTTAATCTCCATGATTACAAATCTTATAGCTTCATGGCATCATCTTGTTTTTACACTACAATGCTAGTTTGTGGAGATTTTTTTTCTCAGTATAGTCTCAGGATTTATTGAGTGGCAAGTTTTTCTCACTTTTTAGTCAAGGTACCTGGTCAGCAGGGTAAGGCATATGAGAAGAGATTGAGGGCACTGAACATGTAATCCCCGGAAGACAGGAGAGAGGGGACATGATTGGGACCTTCAAGTACTTGAAAGGGATAAATAAGGTTGATAAGGAGAGTCTCTTTAAGCTGAGTGGCAACCATAACATGAGGGGGCACAGTCTTAAGCTGGAGGGTGGGAGGTTTAGGAGGAAGATAAGGAAGCACTTCTTCACAGAGAGGGTGGTGGGCACTTGGAATTCACTGCCGGAAGAGGCCCTCTCATTGAAGATATTGGGCAGCTTTAAGAGCGGCTGGGACAGGTATGGGGTAGGGTAAGGGTCTTGGGTAGAGGGGATGGGAGGAGTGAGGAGAGGGGGCAGGGACAGTAGCTCAAGCTGTGAACCCTGCAGCATGAGCAGACTTGATAGACCAAATGACCTTCTTCTGCTGACTTTCATACTTTAATATGTTCATATGTTGAGTTTTAATTTTTTCATTTTGTACTGGTGCATTTGCCAAGCCCAACCCTCACTTTGTCATTGTCACCACCCTGCATAAGCCCCCGAGATCTGAAGATGTTTAACTTCCCTTTTGCAGGTTTTTAACCCTCAGTGTGTTGGCACCCTTCCTTGCAGGCCATTATGCCCCCTTCCCCATGAAGGCTTTAAACCCACCTCTCCACGTCTTGCAAGCTTTTTTGCTGCCCCAATTGCAGGCTTTTAGCCCCCCCATTACTGGTTATTAGCCAACCCTTCTAGAATTTGAGACCTCCTACCCCTCTGCAGATTTTTGTCCCACTCCCCTTTGCAGGTTATTAGCCCCCTTCCCTTGTTATTCATAAATTCCCCTTCTCCTCCCAGATTAATAGCTCCCCATGCCCCTTTCAGTTTTATTACGCCATTCACTCGCAGATTATGAACCCCTTCCCCCTCACAAGTTATTGGCCACTTCCAGCTTGCAGGTTATTAGATCCACATCAATGCCACCGCCCCATGTTTACATTTTTAATTTAATTTCGTTTCATTTTGTGAATAAAAGTATGCCATATTAATTTCTTTAATTTTGGTAACTGGGTGGGTCCACTGGAACCATTGCAGTTCCTTTTTCAGGGGCAACCCGGAGTTAATTACAGGTAAGACTACAGCAGACATTTACAGAGTATAAAAAGAAATTGTTCACAATACAACATACAGCAGTCAAGGACATTGCTGATACATTCCAGACAGTTGTGCATTTTTACAACAGGGTAACAGGAGTAGGTGGTAGTAGTCACGGTGCTGCATAAATCCACATTTATACAAAGACCAGGTCCAGCTTGCAATCTCTTTGTTTCAAGGCAGTGTTCCAGTGTTAGTGGTAGCAAGTGCATAGTGTAGGCTCTGCTCCATCAGGTGAGTCTTGAGTCCTCTCTTAAAGCCCCCTAGGGAGCTGCATCCCTTGAGCTTTCCTGGCAATGCATTCCACAGTGGCAGTGAATATGCATAAAAGGACTGTTGTCCTATGGAGGACTTTATATGTGTTTGTTACCAATGACACATGAGTCTTTTGGGGGTTAAGAACTGAGGGTGATGGGGGGGTATATGGGACCTGTACAGCCTAAAATGTGTAAAAAGAACAGGCAATTCTGGTTATTGCTGTTAGAATAATAGAGTGAAGTAAAGTGAACTGACTGAAAAGTTATTATACACATTTGAGGCTGTGTACACAAAGCTGATTGGAATCAGGAAGTGGAATTTAAAATCCCCTTTTCACAGTAAATGAAAGTGAAACTTAAGCTGCAGACAGCTGTTACAATGGCTTCCAGTAAGCAGGGATACAACCTAGAAGATGAGTTAACGTGTCCAGTTTGTCTGGAACTGTTTAATAATCCAGTGATGCTGGATTGTGGGCACAACTTCTGTAGGTCATGCATTGACAGCATCTGGGTCAAGGAAAACTCACCCTCCTGTCCTGAGTGCAAGGAGGATTCAGCTAGGAAGTACATTGTCAACCGAGTGCTGAACAAGCTGGCAGAAAAAGCACTCGATTCCAGCCTGAGGCAGAAAGACATAAAATCAAACAGGGATCACAGTGGAGATAAAACATTCTGCCAGGAGCACATGGAAAAACTGAAATTGTTCTGCAAGGAGGACTCGACCCTCATTTGTCTCATCTGTCTAGATTCACCCAAGCACGCTGGTCACAGCTTCCTACCACAACAGGATGCAGTCAGGCTGTATAAGGTGAGTGACACTGGAAAGGCATATTTAGGACATAGATAGTAAGTTTTGAAATACTTGATTAAAACTGGAATGAGTTAGGTTGGACCAGTATTGCTGAGGGCGAGGCGTGGAACACCTTACCTCGTGCTATGCCAGTGACCTAAGTTAGGGAATGAGCATGGGCTGCCGAAGGTTGGCAAGAGAGGAGAAAGATCGAATATCCAAAGGACTGCTCTCCTTCTCTGGGTGGGGGATTATCAGTGGTTGGTGTAAAACTGGCCCCTAGCAGAAGCTGGGGGCAGCACACCGACATTGTAGAGGGGGCAGAGATGGGACAGATGCCTGTAGGAACACGTGCAGGTGCATGCGTGCTTCCTCTGCCAGCATCACTGCATGCCCCATCCCCATAGGGAGAAAAAATGGAGGAGAAAATTGGTTGCTGTGGCGCATGACGGAGGGCACCTCACAGGTCCCACTCCCAGCTGGCCACACTGGATACAGTCTCCAGCATGGGTTGGGAAACCCCACTGGGGGGGTAAGCCCAGAGGGCAAGGGTCAGTGCCAGCTGGTGGATGCTGGGGAATGGGACTGGGGGCTTCCTCCAGAGGTAGGAGCTGCAGCAACAGGGGATACAATAATAAAAAAAAAAAAACAAACAAGTGTCTAATTCACAGCATGTGTGGCAATGCTTAAATGACATGTAGGGAAAGGAGACTGGTCTAGCAAAAAAAGTGCGGAAGACAGCAGGATCCACAAGGACAGTACACACCAGCATCATTATGCGGAAGTGGTGCCTGTGTAGATGAGGTGTGGAAAGTAGGAGGTGGGTGTGTCTGGTGATATGCATGGTCATATCCACAGCTCAAGTTGGTGCAGGAGTTCCACAAGATCTAAGCCAAAAAGGAACCAGGCTGAATTAAATGATGACACATCCTCAGTAACAGTCCAGTGGCACATTCTAGGGCCCTTTACATGGCACCCTACTCATATCACAGTGGTTCCCAAGTGCTTGCTCTGCTCCACCTGTGCTGCTGCCTTCTGCCTCTACACTGCAGAGGACTGCATGGATCTCATGTCTCTTCTGGCATTTTTTTCTGTTTTTCTGGCCAGCCAAGAGACCGAGATTTCTGTGTTGAGGGTTTTGGGGGTGCATGGTTCACTTTACATATTCTACCCGAGTTCAGCTAAATATACCTTCAGATACTAAAGAAAGCTGAACTTGGGAGACTGGTTAATTTTCGAAGCAGGGGGCTAAAAGGTACTTTAAATGCACTCCAGTGGAGCCGTGATACTGATCATGTGTTTATGCATATTTATATCCTTGGGCTATTAATATGTATAAACATGCCAGTATCCACGACTCCCACTTTCAGTGCTTTTAAAAGTACTTTTAGCCCTGTTTCTGGAAAAGCACATGCACTCTGTGGTTTAATATTTTGTTTCTAGCTTCTGAAGACATATTTAGCTGAACTCAGGTAGACTATTCCAGGCACAAGCCTTGTGACCAAGTATGGGGAAGTGCAGCATGGGTAAGCGACAGGGCATCCAGAAGGGTTCAGTCAGACTCTTTCCAGGATCAATGTGAGTGTTCTGATTCAATTAGACAAACCCATGGAGCGGTCTGAAATGTCAAAATGCAATGGCGAACCAAGAAAAGCTGCGAACGGCCGGGCCGTGACCACACCCTTCTGATGCAGTGAGGATCACTTTACATGCCAATCTGGGTAATGCTGTAGTTGCTCTGCACTGCTCAAAGCAGTGCAAAGATAACTGTGCAAAGGGCCCTTCTGTGACATGTACAGCTGACAATCTCCACATGACCTGACCCACTGTGTTAAACATACCAATGAGTTGGGATCTGCCACAAGGATTAACACACAGGCAAAACCACAAAGTGAACAACATTATATGTCATGAAATGGGTAGAACAAATGCTGGCCAAGATGTATGTAAACCCTCACTCTCTGGTGTCTAGAGGTGTGTTGCACATGCTCGATAAAACAGGGAGGAGAGCAAACACCAAAACTAGCTTGCTCACTTACTTGACCTCCAGGCTGCTGGTGACCTCCTACTACTCCAGGACACACAAGATGCAAGGCAAGGGTGAACAGCACACACAAATACCTTTCCAAAGGTTGATGTCCAGACTTGGATTGAATGTCAAAAACAGGATCCCTTTATTCACTGATGCTTATGAGCAGATCATTCATTCATCCCCCATGGGCAGGCTGCAGGCTCTCATGGTTTTTCACATGATTGCAGTCTCTAAACTCCCCAGACCAAAGGTAGCAGTAAAGGCATTCTGTGAGGTAGCAAAGTCCAGGTGATATTATCTGAGGTTGCATCAACAACTCCAAAAGGCACACAAGTACTTTTTCAGCAATTTTCCTCCCAGTTGAAGTCACATTTGCATTTTTACACAGAGATACCCAGGGCTATATATGCACTGTGTGTATATATATATATATATATATTTTGTCCCCTGTAGTATGAGCCTTAAAGGCTGCTTATAACAGACTTCACATTTTCACTAACAGGAGCTTCAGGTTATACCCTGTACATTACTTCTTAATACAGACTGGGGTACTGGACTCCAGAGAGCTACATGGGAATGGGCTGCTACTCCCTCTGAACCCGGTACCAGGCACACCCTACCTGTCTCTCCGCAGCAGGTGAAGCAGGGACACCAGCCCCTAGAGTCACATATACTGCAAAAGCTTTCAGCATGGATAAGGCACTGATGCACATTTGGGGCTGGCCTCCCCACACTACTATTTGCATGCACAGACTAACAGAAGCACAGGGGCATATTTCTAAACCTCCCAATGCGGGGGGGGGGGCACTGCTGGATGCCATGTACAATCCTGGTAAACACAGTTTGCACCACTCTTCTCTGGGTTGTAGACTCATGCAGTTCACGGAATTTTCTGTTCTCTCCATCTCTAACTTGAGGAAAACAGATGATTCCACCTCCTGGGGATCCTTGCCACAGGCTGCTGCCACAACTCAGCAGGTTCTTGTAGGGCCCTTCACTCTGAAACAGAAGTTCAGCTCCTGGAAGCAGGCATTGCTTGCCTGTCGTATCCTTCCAGATGCACTGGACCTGATTTTTAAAGCCCCCAATTGCTGCAAGTCACCAGTGCATCGATGATATGGTGCACAGGGCCTGCGGCAGTGCCCTGATCAGGATTTTCAATCCCATGCACCAATTGCCACAAGTTAGACCAACTTTTTCCTATTCTAGCTTGCGGAAATCCCGGGGGCAGTTTTTACAAAGTTTGCACCAGATATTTGGTGCAAACTGCCATGAAACATGGAAACTGTCACAACTGCACATGAGATTACAAAACCAGGCATAGTTGTGGCAAAGAGGTCCAACACACCACCAGAACATGTGGTGTGGTGCAGGGCTAGATGCAAGTCCTGATCCACGCTTTGAAAGTTGAGCCTACTGACTCCACCACCTTCCTGCAGCTGGTTTCACCATAGTAAGCTGGCTCCCCTCAGGAGACTGGAGCAGACCAACAGGCCCAACCTCCCGAGACACAAGGGAATTTAACCCTTTAGAGGATTTTAACCAGGCCAAACAGACCTACATGGTTTTCACAGTCACAGAGATCCACATAAAGGCTGCGCCCCTTATGGGGGCTACAATAATGTATGAAAAAGGTAATAAAAAAGGTATTTTAATGCTAAAACCCCTAATTGTATGTTTCTGCAGCAACTGTTGCCTTTTCTTGTGTTATCCTGTGTTATCCTTTGAGGTCAGGTGTAATCAACTTCATCTCAGGATAGGGGAATCTGACCAACTTGATGGCCTGGTAATAAAAGTATTGTTTATTTTATACAGTCGTGCAGAGCGGTGGTTGAGCACCAGTAGCTATGGTACCAAATGGTTAAGTTCAAGCTCCAACTGCAAAATTCATAAGCACCCATAGTTGCAGGAACCACAATAATTCGGTCCAGGTATTTTGACCATTTAAAAGAGGAACTTCAGTGACGGTCCAAAAAATTACAGTTTGTAGTCATTATATGTAGTACTAGACCTGAAAGGGCGTATGCATTTGTGATTTTTGGCCAAGGTTTACTCTGCCTTCCATAATTTGGATTTGCATGGCCAGATTAATGGAAGTGGAGGCCCTACTCCAAGTCATATTTTGTGGCCTGGGGGCCCCTAAATGCCAACATCCCACTCTTCTACGGTGCCAGACTGGCAAGGCAGCAATAACCAGGGTACTCAAGCAAGATGTGGTTTATAATGCTGTGTTATGCCACATGACTTGACAGGTCACATGCCCTTGATTATAAACACAATTCAGAATGACCAACTACTGCATAAAGAAATACTTTCTTGGTACAGTATTAACATTTTGTAAATGTTCACTTTTTAGTCACCTATAACTTGTCTTGTTTTTCCATTGTCACTACTGTACCTTGTAACTATTTTTGTTAATAATTATGGATTAATTATTGATCCTCTTTTCTTCCTGTTTTTGTCCCTCCTCCGAGACACACCTGGACATTAGACTTTGATTAGTGTGCCCTGCCTTCCCAGATATCAAATTCAAATTCCACATAAATAATTAAAAAAAAAAAAAATGGGGATTGTAGCTGCCACTATCTCCCTGCTCATTCCTCCTTAAATACCTTTTCTCGCTGCCAAAACCAAAAAACTGAAGCGTGTATTGAAGCAGCTCCCTCGCATCATTTCCCTGCTCAAGACTCCTTCGAGCTCCAAACCTGAGAAATGCTCAAGCTCCTTGCCTCCGCAATGCATCTGCCACAATCACCCTCTGTGCAGTTACCATTGTCCTCAATTCTGTCTGTTCTCCCACTGTCTCCTCTCCTCCATCTCCTTTGTCATTTATAGTTTTGTCGTCAACTTAAAAGTTGCTTTGCTGCCAATGCTGAGTTGCCACATCCTTGCCCCCACTCCAAGTCATTGATGCCAAAGCAGCTAAAGAGAGTTGTGCCAAGAAGACTGAGCCTTAAGAACCCTGCAGGACCTGCAGGTGTTGGCTGCAGTCACTTCAGAGATAGTTTCCTAGAGCAACCTACTGCAACTTCCCAGTAATGTATATGACTCAAATCAAACCAAGACAAATCTGTGCCAGCAAGAGCAAGTCCCACAGGTTAGTTCCCCTCAGGTGACTTATCAGCACCCCATGGTCCACTCAGTGCCAAACTCAAATCTTATTAAAGACTCATCAGTACACTACTCACCAGGCTGACTCAATGGGGCGGGGGAGCTGACTGACTGACTCCAAGAAGGGGGGGGGGGCTTTTTGGACAATTTGGCCTGTCGGCAGTCACCCAGTACAGCCAGGATTAAAGAAAGTAACTGTAAATAGATTAACAGTGGGGGCCCTCCTGAACCTCGGGCCCTACGCCATGGCGTAATTTGCATACAGGTTAATCCTGCCATGTGGATTTGTTTGTGAGCCCTGCTGCACTTGCCATTGATGTTTAGCTGCTGGGCTGCTAGCTCCTGGTGACATCATTGTAGGATAGGGAAGCAACTCACACTGTGCAGTACCATGCAGTTGCAACAATGTTGCAAGGGAAACCTACCAGTACTCAGTATACATACTGTGTTCCCCTTCCCCCAAGACACCCTGCTAGCAATGCATTATACCAAAATCCAAATGCCTTGTCAGTATGTTGGTTTTTGTGAAATTGACTCTGCCCTACAGTGATGTCAGCAGTACAACCCTAGGTCCACAGAAACACCAGGCTTGCTATAGAAGCCCTGGTACACCCTGCAGTTTTTAGCAGCTCAGAATGCAAAAACTAACAGCATCAGACAGTAATGAAATACAATTCCAGAATCAGTGCAAGAAGGGGTAATTTATGCATGGAAGTCAAAAGGACTGGGGAAGGTCCTCTTTAATATCTTATAGGCAGTACAAAAACATGGAAGCACAGATTCTAGCAAATGAATATTATGGTTGATACCGTGCAAGACTAACGTTTCACTTTGCGGTCTGCCAAGCTTCCTCAGAGTGATCTAATTTTAATTGTTAAAGTGCCGAACATTTATATTGCGAGAAGTGCAAGCCCCTTGTTTGCTCTCCAATCAGGAGTCTCCATTCAGAGGGGACGTAACTTAGTACCAGCTTGATTGAATGAAAGTAGGGAGCAGAGCTGCTTTACCAAGACTGGTTTTAATACAAGTTTTTAAAATAGACGCCCCCTTACTCGTTTGCTGGAATCTGTGCATATGTGTTTTTGTACTGCCTATACAGAAGGAGGCCGTCTAAGGGGAAATGTGAGGAAGCTCTTTTTCACTGAAAGGGTGGTGGACACATGGAATGGCCTTCCCCAGGAGGTGGTGGGAGCCACTACAGTACAGGGCTTCAAAAGAGACTGGGCTAGGCACAAGGGAATCATAGAGATGGGTAGAAGTGTACAGTCAAAGAACTAGGAATTGTCTTAGGGCACATGCATCAGGTAGGTAACATGGGCAGACTGGATGGGCCTGGCGGTCCTTATCTGCCGTTGACTTCTATGTTTCTATAAGATATTAAATGGTCAGAATACCTGGACTGAGTCATTGTGGTTCCTGCAGCTACAGGTGCTTATGAAGTCTGCAGTTGGAGTTTACTTTATACAGACACGTTTTTTACTCGACCTCCCCTGCACTTTGCCTGATATACACAATTACTATGAACAAAAAACCCTCTAGCCAATCTTATGTGACCAGGGTTAGTTCCATGGCAACTGCTTAAACCCTGCCCCCATCCCATTCCACCCTCCTCCTCCTCCTCCCTTCCACAGTCTTTTCTTTTTAAACTAATTTGCCAGCTCCTGGCATTGTGTTCGGTGTCAAGTGAGCCCTTGTTAAACAAGCATTGGTCAATGCCAAACATGTTTCCTTGCATGCTCTTACAAGTTAGAACAACAGTATCTGAGGGTACTGGCAGAACTTTCTTACTGCCAGTAGCCATCATCTTGTGGACTTGGGGTTTCACCAGGCTAAGGGGCATAGGCCCCCATAGTCAGAGACCAGGTGCAAGACTGAGCTAGCTTGTGGGGGCTAAGAAATAGCCAGCAGATGAGCAGTGTCTGCAAGAACTGTGAACAAGCAACCTACCAGTACGGTGATGTAGCTGATCTCTGGGCTGATCAATGATTAGGTTCCCGTCATGTTGTCAGTCCCTGGCATCAATCCCTGCAGCCTCCGCTGGGACACCCACTGGACTCCGTCCCAGACTTCTCCATGCTGGGCTGCCTTGAATCTGGACCCCAACTTAGACAGGCTTTCTCTTCTTCAAACCACCTCAGGGAACCATCATTCAGGATGTCATTTCCCTGCCAGTACACTCCTGGCCCTCAGAAGTTACTGGGGCTTAGAGGGGCTCGTTATCCAGTTCTTTAGCTTAGGAGTTACCTGGGGTTTAGCTTCCGATGGCACAATTGACAAGTGTCACACATTGCACTAGGGGGAGTTGGGCCACTGGGTCAGAACCATACTACTGCTATTGTGCAGGTGTGAGGGAGGGGGGTTCTATGAGGACAAGCCATTGACTACTACAGATACAAACAGAATCCAGCCACATGCTAGCCAGATGGGTGCTGTGGAGCCCAAGCAATGTGGCGGCTTGACTTTATATATCTGAACATCAGAGATTGGAAAACAGCAATAAAACTGTTTAGCGATCAGTAAATCTGAAGGAAGGGGTTCTGTCCCAAGAGGGGTGGTTTTTGCATGGGAGGGATCTGAGGTGGCTGGGAATATGTGCTTTTGAGTCCGATATTTTACATTGCTTATAATCAGGGGACTTTATCGAATAAGGGCAGGGGATCCTCAGTGGGAGGACGAGAGCACCTTGAGTATGCCGGCCTTTCTGAATGTAAAAAAGGACTAGGAGGGAGATGGGGGGCTCAGAGTACAAAGGAAGAGAGTTAAAGGAGGGAAAAAAGAAGAGGAGAAGGTGGGGGTATTTTTCTCCTCCATCTGTATGGCGAAAAGAACACTCAGGGGATACTGATGGAACCTGGATTATACCCGGTACCAAAAAGCATGTGAAAGCTGGGGCTGGGGGCATAGACTCGTGTCTACTATGTGGAGGATACTGCTATTCTGAGTCAAATGGTGGGGTCTCAGCATGAGTCTGAGATCATGGGGTGGGGGGGAGTAAGTGCACAAGTTGATTTGGGGAATTCTTGCACTTGGGGAAGGTATTTTACGTTGCATGTTTGTTGGTTCTTATTGTTATAAATGTGTTCAAATGTTTTAACTTTACACTGTTAAATTACATGTTGAAGGGGTCTGAAGATGTTACTAGGCATGATACAAAATGGTGGCTATGCATGTAGTTTTGCGATGTGACCAGCAGATGGCAGGGCTAGATGTTGGGAAGCTCATTACACACGTGGGATAGCTAATGGCAGAGAGGTGAAGATAGTGGCATGGAATGTTAGGGGCTTCTCCACCTCTGTTAAGCGTACGAGTATATTAACAGCCTTAAAGAAGCAGCGGGTACTGATTGCCCTACTACATGAAGTGCACCTTAAAAGGAACATACGAACATACGAAATTTGCCAGCAGATAAAGGCCTAGAGGTCTATCAAGTCTGCTCGAATGTGCAGCTAGCACCCCTTATTCTGCAGCTGCCCCTCCCTCCCTTCCACCCTTTCCCTTCATTAACCCTCCCTCTTGTCCTGTCCCATCCTCGTTTGAAGCAGTCCACTGTTCTACTGCATACTACTTCAGCAGGTAACGATTCCACCCAGCCACCACCCTCTCTGTAAAAGTGTCTCCTCATCTCCTCCTGAACCTTCCTCGCCCAGTCTTATATCATGGCCCCTGGTGGCCCTCCCTCCTTACTTGAACATCCCTCTGTACCCGTCTTGTTTATTCCTTTCATGTTTTTAAAGATTTCAATCATGTCACCCTGTCTCTCCTCCTCTCCAGTGAGTACATGTTCAACTCCTTCAGCCTCCTCTCGTATGATAAGTCCCCAGCCCTTGATCATCTTGTCACCTGCGCTGCACCCTCCAGAACTTCTAATGTCCTCCTCAGATATGGACGCCCAGTACTGCACGAGTACCCAGGTGTGGTCTAACTAATGACCTATACAGTGGCAGAATCACCTCCTCCCTCCTCGAGGATATACCCCTTGCAATACAACCCAGCATTTTGTTGGCCTTTGCAGCAGCCTTCCTACATTGTGCCAAGTTGTTCATTGACCCTGTACTGAGCACACCCAGATCCTTCTCCTCCTCTGTCTGGGCTAGCTGCACTCCCCCAGCTGGTAACTCCTCCTTGGGTTCTTCATCCCAAAATGCAGCACCTTGCACTTTTTGGCATTAAAGCCCAGTTGCCAGGTGTCTGACCAGGTTTCAAGCTTTGCCAGATCATCCTGCAACCCCTGCCATTCCCCTAGGTCATCCACCACTGCACCTACCTTGGGATCATCAGCAAACAGACTGATCTTGCTCTTGATGTCCCATGATATGTCTGCAATGAATATCCCAAACAACACTGGTCCCAGCACTGAGCCCTGTGGAACACCGCTCGTCACTGCCCTTGGGTGTGACAGCTCCCCACCCACCACCGCCCTCTGTTGCCTTCCCTGCAGCCAGTTTCCTACCCATCTCACCAGCTTTGCACCTGCCCCTGTGCCTACTAACTTCCTTCCCAGCCTTCCATGTGGCACTGAGTCGAATGCCTTACTTGAAGTCCAGATACAGGACATCCACTGCATGGCCCCTGTCCAGTTGCTCAGTTACCCAGTCATAGAACCTCGACCAGGTTGGTTTGGCAGGATCTGCCACTGATGAAGCCATGCTGTCTGCTGTCCTGTAGTCCTTTGGCCTCTAGGAGGGCCACCAGCCTCTCCTTCAGGATAGTCTCCATTAGCTTACCCACAACGGATGTGAGGCTCACTGGTCTGTAGTTTCCTGGGTCATCCTTGGGGCCACTCTTGTGGAGGGGCACCACATGAACCATCCTCCAGTCCTGAGGTACACACCCCGAATGTAGTGAGGCATTAAATAGGTCTGCCAAAGGTCCTGCAAGGACCTCTGCCAGCTCCTTCAGTACCCTGGGGTGGATGCCATCTGGACCTGGCATCTTGTCCACCCTCAGTGCCTTCAAACCTTCTCGAACTCTGCTCTCCATGATTTCCCCATCTGTCACCACTCCCCCCCCGCTTCTGCCATTTATCCCACCTTGGGTGTCACCCCCTCTTCTCTTTAGTAAATATTGAGCAGAAGTACTCATTTAGTGCTTCTGCCTTATCGCACCCTGCTTCCACCCAACCCCCTCCTTCCTAATCCTTACTATGTGGTCCTTACAGCTCCTTTTCTCCCTGATGTACTTAAAGAAGTCCTTCTCCCCCTTCTTAATGCCTTGTGCCAGCCTGAGTTCCGTAGATACTTTGGCTCCTCTTACTGCCCTTGTCACCTCCTTCGATTCTGTCAAGTACTCCTCCCTGTCCTCCCCCCTCCCTGTTTTCTTGTATTTCCTAAAGGCAGCTCTTTTCCTCCTTACCTTTTCCATGACCTCCTTGCTCAACCAGATTGGTTTCTTAGCCCTAACCTTCTTGCTCTGGGCTTTGCAGCAGGTTTTGGTTGCCGTCACTATCCCCAGCTTTATGAGCTCCCACCTCTGGTTAGTGTCCATACTAGATTGAATTCTGGCCAGGTACCCTTTTGTCATTTCCCCCATCCTCCCAAAGTTGGCCCTCCTGAAGTCCAGCACTATTGTGCCAGATTCCACTCCTTCCT
The DNA here is from genome assembly GCA_016271365.2 of Neoceratodus forsteri. Classification (NCBI taxonomy): domain Eukaryota; kingdom Metazoa; phylum Chordata; order Ceratodontiformes; family Ceratodontidae; genus Neoceratodus; species Neoceratodus forsteri. The sequence goes on from JADMNL010000026.1 coordinate 268,706,414, forward strand.
TGCCCATTTCCAATGTGAGCCATACTGAGCGGTGGTCACTCCCTGACAGCGGTTCCTCCACTGTAAGTTCTCTCACAAAGTCCCCATTTGCCAGCACAAGGTCAAGGGTATTTCCTAACCTGGTTGGTTCACTGACCATTTGCAGCAGGAAGCTGTCCTGGAAGGCATCCAGCAGTACCTGCTCCCTTCTGTTCTTGGTTGTTGGGGTGCTCCAGTCCACTCCTGGCATGTTGAAGTCCCCACAATCACCACACTACCCTTCTCGCAGGTCCTCCTGATCTGTCCCACTAGTTCCCTGTCTAACTCCTCCGTCTGAGATGGTGGCCTGTACACCACTCCCATTCTAAGAATCCTATTCTTGGAATCCTGGATTTGCATCCAAAGTGACTCCGTACTACCCTCCTCCCCTTCCTACCTTATACAGAAAGAGCATCAGAAATTGGTGGAAGGATGGGTGGGAGTATGCTATGCGGCTTCCTACACCTCACACAAAAGAGGGGCGGCAATTCTTATCAGCAAGCATCTCCCAATGGAGGTCACTAGGGTAGTCACTGATCCCAGTGAAGGGCGATATGTTTTTGTGGAGGGAGTGTTGTATGGGGAGAAAGTAACTATAGTGAGTATCTATGCTCTGGCCCAATTTGACCCCTCCTTTTATCAGAGAATTCTGGATATCCTTGTGAAACAGCAGTTTGAAGGGCTAATCATTGGAGGGGATTTTAATGTTACAGTGAACCCAAGCCTGGTCCACTCACAGGGTTAGGGACGGTATATGGGGGGGGGAGGCGATGGGTAGAAGGGATGATGGACCTGGATTTGGTGGATAGATGGAGGTCAGCTAACCCAGATGCGAGGGAATTCACCTTTTATTCCAACCCACACAAGACCTGGTCCCGTATAGACTACCTGTATGTTCCCAGAGCATGGATGCACAGGATAATCTATGTGCAGGACAGTCCTACACACATCTTGGATCATGCTATGGTCTCTGTTGTGTCAGTTCAGAAGGGAAAAGGAGGTGCTCCCACCCTGGAAATTCCCAAGGTGAGGAGATCTCAATAACAAGGATTTTTTAGAATACCTAAAGGAGAGATGGCAGCTGTGTAGGAGACCAATGAGGGTTCGGTTGAGTCAGTAGGGGTTTTCTGGGATGCAGGGAAAGTTTTCCTCCGTGGAACAATTATAAGCTTTGTGACCAAGTATAAAAGATATAAGCAAACTAAGAGAGAGGAACTGAGTGAGAGGGTGAAATTCCTGGAGAAATCTTTGGTACAAAACCCCACACATGAAACTTTGAAACAGCTTACTGCAGCTAGGGAAGCACTGAATGCCTTTGTTTTAAAGGAGGCCCACACCTCATGGCTTTTTGCTAGAAATACATTTTTGAATGGGGAAATAAACTGGGCCCTCTTTTGGTACACCTAATAAAGGGCAGAAGAGTACACTCATATTACTGGAATTAGGACGGAAGGGGGAGCAGTGTTACATGATAAGAGAGCAATTAAATACCGTATAGGTTTATGCAGTTCTGCCAGGGATTGTACAAGTCTGAGTGTGAGGGCACCTTGGGGGAGGCAAAGGTGTTTCTGGATGGGCTGAAGTTGCCACGGCTCAACCCTGAACAAAGGGAGGGTCTGGGGATGGTAACCACCAGAGAGGAAATAAAAGGGCTATCCAGAAAATGAATAGAGGAAAGGCTAGTGGACCATATGGTTTTCCATCTGAATGTTATAGGGTCATGCAGGGTCAACTAGTGGAACCCTTGTTTGGGGTATTAAATGAAGTAAAGGGGGGGGCCTCCCTGCCTGTTTTAGTGAGGTTGTCATCTGTTTGACCCCTAAACCAGATAAGAATGCATAGGAGTGCACATCATTCAGACCAATCCAATTGTGACACCAAGATTCTGGCCAAGATTTTAGCTAGACAACTGGACCGGCTGTTACCAAGGCTTGTACACCTGGACCAGACGTGGTTTGTTTGTGGGAGCTACTCATACCACAATATGAGGAAATTGCTAAATGTGGTGCGGCTTGCCTCTCGGCACCCATGTGGTACTGTTGTGCTATCCATGGATGCCGAGGAGGCTTTTGACCATATACAGTTAGAATATGTTATGGAGGTATTGAGCCAGTTTGCACTGGAAGAAGGATTTATAGGAATGGTTTGAGCATTGTATGCAGCCCCTACAGCCAGAGTCATGGTTAATGGGTCACTCACAGACAGGGTTACTCTACATAGGGGTACAAGGCAGTAATGCCCCCATCCGTGCTACTGTTCACCCTGGCCACAGAGCCATTGGCAGTGAGTATCTGAGACAGCCCAAATATCAGGGGGATCAAAGGTGCTTCAGGAGGACAGCATAAAGTAATATTGTACTTGAACGACATGCTCCTTTATGTCATGGATCCAACCCAATCAGTGCTTCCACTATTAGACTTAATAGAACAATTCACAGTTTTCTCAGGGTACAAAATTACAAAGTGTAATTGTTAGGATAAGGTACTCCAAAGTGTTTTACTCCTTTATTCGCTCGCATTTGTTATACTGCCACTATGCCTGCCCTGCTATGTATCTATGTGACGCATGTTATGTACCTTGTTGTATATTATCCCATGTAATAATGTATGACACTTGTTATGTATCTTGTCGAACCAATCCCATGTCATGATGAATGTAACCCTCGGGTCGCCCCTGAAAAAGGGACTTTCGGGGCCCAGCGGGCTCACCCAGTTATCAAAATTTAATAAATAATAAATTAACCTAACAAAATCAGAGGTAATGATGTGGGGAAGGATAGGACAGGATCAGGGGAGAAGGACATGGGGCCTTAAAAGAGTAATGACTGCTTTAAATATCTGGGAGTGTATGTGACTAGAGTCTTGGGCTCTCTGTATCGGCTCAATTATACGCCCCTTATCACCATATATAAGGAGGAGCTCAGATGCTCAAGGTAGAGTCCAATATCGCTGATGGGGCGTATAAATGTGATTAAAATGAATATTTTGCCGAGAGTGCTCTATCTCATGCAGATGCTTTATATGGGTCTTACCAGATCAGATTATAAAAAACTAGATAGAGCATTCACAGGCTTCTTGAGGAAGGGGAAAAAGACTTAGGGTTAGCCTGAAATGCCTGCAGGAGAATAAAGCAAGGGGTGGGTTGAATTTCCCTGACCTCAGGAACCATTATTTAGCAATTCAATATCGCTACATCAGTGATTGGGTACATAGATCAGTGGCTGCAGGGTGGATGGACTTGGAGGAAATGTCTTGCCCGGGCAGGCTCTTGGCATATTTGAGTTTAGGTGGCCTGAAAAGTTATTGCCAAGGAACTGGCAGAAACCCCTTAGTGGAAGCAATTATAAGGGGATGGGAGAAGCTTTGGAAGATGGTAGATGCACAGCAAGATGAAACCCTGCTACTGCCAGTGACAGGGAATCCAGCGTTCCTAGCAGGAATGGAGGATGGAGGCTTTCGGTGCTGGGAGAAGGGAGGTATTAGGTACCTCTGGGACTTTTATGTGAGCGATCAGCTAGCCTCTATGTAAGAGATTAGTAGAGGCCTAGACCTTCCCATAGGACACTGTTATCACCTCCTACAGGTAAGAGCTTACATTAGTGGAAGTGGGAGAGTGAGGGAGTCTGATTCCCCTCTTTCCCAAGTGGAACACCTGATACTGATAGCAAAGAAAGAGGCAAAGGGGTTAATTGGTCAGGCTGCACAACTGGGCAGGAATTCTTTACCAGATTACACACAGAAAGGCAGAGGACAGTGGGAACAGGATTTGGGGAGGGAGATTCAAGATGAGAAATGGCAGAAGATGCTACAGTCACATAGGTGAATTTTAATCTGTAATAGATACCAGGAGACGGCCAACAAGTTCCTACATAGACTGTATTGCCCACCAGTGATGGTGCACAAGTTCAATCCTAGGATTTCACCCATATGTGGGAGATTCCTGGTGTAGGTGGGACATATATTCATTATTTTTGGTCCTGCCCGATGCTGCAAAAATTTTGGGGAGAGGTGGCAGAGGAGGTAGGAACTCTGCTGGGAAGTAGAGTCTCCCCAGATTCACTGACCATGTTGTTTGGCATGGAGGAAGATGAGGAGAGGAATTGGGACCCTCTGCCTAGATGGGTGTGGGTTCTGGCAGCTTTGGCTAGACACTGCATCTTAAGCACATGGGTCTTGGCAGGATACCCGACACAGAAGCAATGGCAAACTCTGGCCATCCAGACACTGGCACTGGAATGACTGTCTTATGTGATTAAGAATAGGGAGGAACGGTTTTTGTTGGACTGGGGACCATTCCTGGACTCCTTTACTCAGGGGGAAACACAGATCCTGAAGGAGGGTATGTAACAGAGTATGGCTAGATAATATAATAACACAATGGGGGAAAGGGGAACATATAATGTTAAGAACATGCTGTATTGAAGCATTAGTTTATTGGTACATATACCTGTCCCCCCCTCCAATTCATGGTAAAGGGAAGGAGTCTTCTCTATATTGCTGTTTCCTTTTCTATTTATAGCCATCTAGAATGAATAGTTATTAATTTAAGGATAAGGAAGTTTTATTTGTTAAATTTTAATAAGAAATGAACTTGGGCTCCCAAGACTGAGATGTCTGTTTGTCTATGTAGTAAATGTGTGATGTTAGAAGCCTGTATAATAATTTTGGAAGGAAAATTAAGTTTGTCCATTTTGTTATAACAAAACTCTCTAATAAAAATATAAAAAAAAAACTGTTTTTGGACTACTTCTGCAAATCTATTGTGGGAAATCAGTGTGGGAACTGTTCTGCTATAACATGGGAAAGCCACATAAAGACAAGCAACAAGGTCAGGGAGGTATAAACAAAAATCTCCCTGCTCCTCCCACCACGAGGTCTGCTGAGGGAAGCTCACATGCAGCCTCGCCTGCAGAGTCCAAGGAGACACTTCAGTCCTTGAGGGTCAAAATGAATCACCTGATCCACACAGTTTCTGGCCTGTCTGATAAATCTGACTCTTTAACAAACAGGGTTGGCTTCCTGGAGACAGACGTGGTTATAGTCAAGATGGAGATGGTGGACAGCAAAAGCACTCAGAAGTGGCCCTCAGAGCGATATCAAACCTGCTGAAAGAAAATACCCACCTGAAATCACGTCTGGGATCGCTGGAGAACCAAACCAAATCAACTAACATTTGTGTGGTGGGACTACCAGAATGTAGCGAAGGAGATCACCTTCTACTATTTATTATGTTTGCTTGCGTGCATGCGTAAGAAACATATTGCGGCAGCTTGCTGCAGAAGCAGGCTTTGGAGGTGCAGCACTTTTGTGGCCAATGCCGCCACTGCATGATGGGGCGTGTGTGGTGGCCACCAATAATGATGGACACTGCCCATGACACTAGTTTGAAAGCGTGCCACAACCTTAAAAGAAAGTGGCGCCAGTCCAGGCACCACTTGTCATACCAGCAGCAGCCTATCCTGGAGTGGTGAACAGTAGGTATTGCCAGCAGTTATGAGGCAGGGTTGCGTGGAAAAGAAACATACAAAACATTTATTTTTTCTCTCTCACACACACTCTCTCTTTCTTCCTGTAAATGGAGAGAGGGCTCAGTGTTGGTAATTCCACTGTCTGTAGTTGTGTGTTGTTCCTGTAGTGAAGCTGCGCTCTCACTGTGTGTGTGCCTGGACAATTTAGTTTCGCATAGCAACCGGACCAATCGCATTTCATATGCACTGCTGGAAAACAGATCAGTAAGATCATGCTCGGCCACGAAGCACCCCCTGCACTTTCCGCAACCCACCTGTAACTAACTGAACTGTATAGCAACACTGGGAGCTCTTACTGCCCCTGTTATCCCTTTCCTGGAGTCCTGAGCTCAAGTCATGTGTTTTGAGTTTGTCATTGGAAGGCTCGGAGACCGAAGCCTAGAATGCGCCTGCATTGAGCTGAGCGGAGGAGAAGGAGAGATACCGAGGTGGATGTTCAGTCCCTCATAAGCGGCCAAGTTAACCAGGAAACACTGGGATCAATGTTAAAGTAGCACTTGACTTAATAGCACCTATTAGCTCACGATATAAAATCGCCTGTACTGTATGGCACCAACCATGATTAGCGTGTGTATGTTCAAGAACAAAATGAAACAGAATACACATATTAGTAGTAATCATAATTCAGCCTTATTTATGGGAAGATAAAAACTATGCAATTTATTCAGACGCACATTAAAATCATTAAAATAAACTCCAATTACAGTCACAGGTGCATAGAGCACATGTGTGCCAATACTATGCTACTTTCAAAGTCCACTATGCCTGCAATTGAAAGTTGTATGTGATGCCTTGCACATATTCGTACAGGGACCGTGATCCATACTCAGACAAAATTTCCTTAATGCATCTGTGCCTTGTCCTTGTACTTCTTCGATCCGGCAACCGGCAATTTGTTCTGCGTTTTAAACTCAGTGACATTTTTACTAAGCGCTATAATTGTTGTGCTATTTTCACCGGATCCTCCCTGGGCTGCAGTCTTTCCGACTGGTAGAGTGAAAAAGGAAAAGAAGGGCATGAAAATTGCTGAGCCTATTTCCTTTCAAAAGGTACATTGCCTATAAACCAGCCTTTACTTTAGTGAATAAATGGTGCAAAATATGCAGGAAGGCACCGACTGGTTGCGAAAAATGTATTCCTTTTCGGTTTTCTAAATACAGTAGTGGCATATTGGAGCTTTTAACCCTGTAGAGAAAGTCGCTGAATGTTTTGTTTAGTAATGGCATGTTTATTGTTTGGAAAGAAGGTGAGTTTTTCACATGTTTAAGGGAAATGAAAAGTAGGTAGAACCAGTTTTAGACTTCTGAAGGCTGCTGCAAAAATGATTGTTCCTGAAGAGAATTGCTAATCTGCGTTTTGTCCACTGCAGCAGTCTTCCCTTGGGGTCGGACTTGTTTAACCCTGTCATTTGGTGCATTCAGTTTATACACTCTTTAAACAGATTATGAATTATGCCTGTCAGAAGGCTGACTGATGTGCATGATATTTTTTTGTGCAGCTTATTTGCCCTGAAAAGCCCAGCTGACATGCAACATCTCATTTAGACGCTGTCCTGCTTTTACCCAATTTTTCAGCTGGGAGGACACGCACAGATAAGTGGCTTGCTCAAGGTGACATACTAAGAGACTCTGCTGGGAAGGGAACCTGGGATCTTGGCTTGTACTGTAGTCCTCATGTGCTCTAATCACTGATTTATACTTCCAGTGTGGTTACTGGTGTTGTCACCAAGCAGATTAATTAATGTTAATTAATAGTACTAGGGCAAAATACTTTTTAGAAGACAAGTTGGCACATGACTCAGAGTAGACTGACAGCCCCTTTCACCCACGTATTTCAGAGTGAGTTGCATTTATAGTTAAATGCAAACTACTGTGTTTACACACTCTGATGCTCGTTGAAATTTACAGAAGTTATTTTTTTATATTTGGATTAGAGTTGTTAAAGAGCATTGTGAAAACTAAGGCAGACAGCATGGAATATGGAGATATTGTCTAGATGGATTAGGTTGCCAAGCGATCAATCATGTCACAGTGATTTATAACAAGACTAAATTGTGTTCAAGACCCTTGGTGCTCCCACTGCAAACGCTGCAAGATGGATGCACAGAAGGTCAAATCCAACCCTGACTATAGTAAGAGGGAACTAAAACTCCAGGTTAGAGATCAGAAAATGTCAAAACACTCCCCTTGCACTTCAAGTGAAATAGTAGAGCTGAAAGAAGGAAAGGCAGCAGAAGAATGCGTGCTCCTCCTTTTTTTCTGAGTACAAAGTCTGGAGTCAGCCCACAAAGCAAGAAATGAATCTCAGCCAAAGCTGTAAATAGTGATTCTGCATTGTCTGACAGGCCAAGGGTAACTGCTGCTGGGGTTAGGAAGCAAATCCTTCACAGAACCTGGACAGATGTGAGCATGGGGTGTTTGTAGTCAGAGTGCGGAATCTTTTTCAGTTTGGTATCAGAGCTTTCCTTAGGTAGGAAATCTCATTTGACTGAACCTCCTGGTCCACTTTTATAACCTGTTTATTGTTTGCTTCATCGTTATAAGCTTTTCAGTTAGGAAATACTGATGTTTTAGCTAACTGGTTATTTATTTTAAGATAGTCATTCTCTTTATGGGGCACTCGCAATCATTTTTAGATCATATTATTGCTAGTAGAAAACCCACATTTTAGATTGCTTACCTTCTCTAAAATTCATTTATGTTGCTGGTTGTTTTATCTGATTCCTTTCTAAGTAGAACCAAAATGCATGCTAATGATGTAATTATATCCAAACTTGTTTGTTTCAAATGCTTGATCTACACTTCTTGCATACTTCCTGAACATTAGGAGCACCCTCAAATAGGGTAACCACTTATGAAACAATAATCTCACCTACAGAGGGATATTGATAGGGTGGAGAGAGTCCAAAAGAAGGTGCCAAAATAGTGCCTGGTATGCATCAGAGGATATATGAGGACAGGATGGAGGGGCTTGACCTTTATCCACTGGAAACCAGGGGAGCGAGAGGGAGGTTATGACTGAAACTTTTAAATACCTGAAGGGAATTAACAAGGTGAGGAAAAGGAGTATCTTCCAGATAAAGAACAATCCAAGAACTAGGGGGCATGGCTTGAAACTTGAGGGCAGTCAATTCAGAGGTAATAAGAGAGGGCATTACTTCACTGAGAGGGTGGTAGGCCCCTGGAATGGGCTACCAGAGGGGATGGCTGAGGCATCAACAGTGGGGGGATTCAAGAGTGCATGGGATAACTACATGGGTTTAAACAAGAGAGATACCCTGACAGGAAAAAGGGGCCAGGAATCTACCGGGGGGGGGGCACGTAAATGGTGTGTAGGGTGGTAGCGTCAGGGCTACCTATGGGGAGGGAACAAGGACAGACTAGATGGGCCAATGGGGCCCTTTTATGCTGACAAACTTCTGTGGTTCTATGACCTCCTCTTCCTCAAATGCATCATAAATGGCTAGACTGTTGGGGGTCTTCCCAATTCCAGGAAAGAGGCAGTGGATGTTGATCAAGGAATGTAAACAAATTCCTCTTTATGTGGTGACACTAGTATTGTTTGTAATCTGTTTTTCACGTAAAAGAAAAAAGTAATCAGCATCAAACTACCAGCTACCTCAGCAATCTCTACAGAACGTGACCAATCATTAAATGTGTTTTTTAAACTAATGATACTTTAAGGCCCAAGAGGGTTGACAGTGTCCCTTTTTTTTTCCATAGATGTTTTTATTCCTCCTTTGGCAGGCTGGGTGGCTGTATCAGTCGGTCCCATAACATACAGCCATTGAGTCTCTGCCATCCCCCCCAAACCAGGTGGGCCACTGGTGTTAGCTGGGCAGGCTTCATGAAGCCCATCTTTCATGCTTTTCCACCTAATTTTCTCCTCAGGCGCAGCTGGACGTGCACTCCATATTCCAGCTCTTCCCCTGAATTATGAGACTATGCATGCGCTTCCATATGGATTCCTCTAGGTGGCAATCAAGCGACAAGACACAGGATCCCCCCCCCCCAAGGGAAGAGAACTGTCCTACGGACACTTGATCTTCCCTCTCCCAGCCGAGCCCCCCAGCGACCCAAGTCCATTCCCGAACCTGGGTTGTGGCATGGCAGCAGGGAGGCATGGATGACTCAACCCCCCATGCCACTGGGCTGGCTAATAGCATCCCTTTAAGATCACTTTTTTTTTTTAAGTATTTGGTTAGCTGGCCTATTGGTGCAGCAGTGGTGATACCACTCACAATGCCAACCTACAACCTGAGTTCGGGACTAGCTTGAGTCATCATGGACCAGTCAGAGGAAAGAGAACTGAGCATTCATTCCATCAGACCACTTTTCCTCTTTCATGGAGAGAGGGCTGAGATCCCAGTTAAGGCACGTATTTCTTTTATCTCTTCTGTTTGTTTGAATTCCACATATGTGCACAATGCACCCTTGTGTTTGAAAATGTAATTATCTGTGCAGCATCAGGTTGTATATTAGACAAAGAGCAAGGTGCTTCTGGAAGTCCTAGGTTTTCAGTTGCCTTGGGGGCACAGCTGGTAGCGCAGCTGGAGAGGTATTCCGATCAGCATGGGTTCAAATCCCAGCTAAGGCATTTATTTCTTTCTCACTTCTGTTTGTAGGGAGGGATGTGATCCCTGCTGCTATACTGCCACCTAGGTGACCACAGGGAGAAGTGCAGCAGGGAAGCATAGTGGTAGGAGGACATCGCTGGGCTCTGCACAACACACTTGAGCGACTGGCATGCCAATGTCCTGAGGGAGTGGGAAGGAACAGAAAATTGCATAAGCCCTGGAGTGAGCAGGATGGTCCTGAATGTGATCAGGACCTGCCCCCACCACCTTCCACCCTCTCCATCTGAGGTTCTCCTGCCTGTATCCCCCTCCACAGATAGGAGCTGTGTGTCTGTCTTGGCCAGGCCCCCCACGAGGGGCAAGCTCGTGGGGTTGAAAGAGAGGGGAAAGTGCTAGGGACATCAGGGGATGGAACTGGGCCCAACCTGGGGAATAGTGGCCGCACCAGTGAGGAGCACAAAACACAAGTAATAAAAAAAAAAAAGTACTAAGCTGGGCTGTCCTAGTGGTACAGTGTACTGCCACTGGGGACCCTCTCTGGGTTTACATGTGAGCAGGAATCCCATTCAAAGTGGTCTGGCTAAGGACCAATCACATGATGGAGACCAGGGGCCTGGCTCCCTGGGAGAGAGGGTGTGGGACATCCAGCATTCATCAACTTCTTGCTGATTTACCAAGGAGTAGCATTGGCTCTGAAAGCAGCTGTGTGACCTTCCTCCCAGACGGAGGACAAGTGGAGCTACAGTGGTGCCAATTACTGGTGCAGGGTGAAGAGGAAAAGAATGGGGTAAGGGGGTAAGTATTGTTTTGTTTGTTTGTTTTTTTAAATGAAAAAATGGCTCCACAGCCTGTCTGACTGGATCTGTTGCCCACCCCATTGAAATCTGAAATGGCTCCCCTGCTTGGGAACAGACTCAGGTTCCAAGGTCTTCAGCCAGCTACAGGTGAATATAACATGCTAAGTTTCTGGAGGGTAGAAGTCAATAGCTACAGTGGCACCAGCCAGCATGCAAAGCAGTAATGCTGCAGTATATCATAAAATGCTGCAGGGAACAATATAATTTAACAGCAATTAAGCCCTTTTGTCATGCAGTATTTTGTGGCATGTCATTCACTGCAAGTGATTGCGCTGCACCTTTGCTGGCTCCACTGTACTTGACACACAGACATTTTTTACCTGTCAACCATGGTGTGACATTGCCATCAGCTCTGCGATTTGCTCCTCACTTGCCTTTCTGGCAGGAGGATAGGTACTGTTTTGCTAGTCCCAAGGGCAGGAGCCCACAGGCAGGAACAAATGAGAAAGGGTGATGAGAGTCACTGTACAGGATGGAAGAAGCCAGAGTTCTGCTTTGGGAATCCTGAAAGCTACAGTTGCAGTAGGGCCTACATTGAGAAGGGGCCCAGAGGAAAGTGATTGCATTTAGAATTCCATTCTTTTTTTAATATTTTTTTTAAGGAGTTCTGAAATATTTTTATTTATGTGGTACTCTTCTGGCAAGCCACAAAGAACACCTTACAGCTAAAACAAACATAAATTGCAATGGACACTATAAAATCCAGCAACAAATGTCACAGAACACAAATTCAGATGGCAATGTAATGCAGAAGACCTCTTAGTAAATTATTATCTTTTTGCAGCACTTCATCTAAAGTCCTTCTGAAAAAGGAAGGTCTTAAATCTGGCTTTGAATGGGTTTAAAGATGGGGAAGCTCTAAGGTGCACAGAGCTGACCTAGGCAACCTCAGTCTCCGTGGCCACAGGAAGTCCCCTACTCATGGGGATCCCAGCCAGAGTTAGTGCAAACCATCTGTATGTGAAAGTTCAATGCTTAAACTCCTTCCTGGACTTTATCTTCTTTCTCAGACCCTTTCAGTCTGGATTCAATAAAACATTCTCCTCCCTCCTCAGGCTCGCCGACCACATCCTGAAGGAGATGGATCAGGAACTTCTTATCTCTGCAGTTTTTGTGGACCTGGAAAAAGCCTTTGACACTGTGGCCTTTCCGACCTTGCACTCAGCTGTTTCTACTCCTGCTTAGCTGACAGAACCTGAATGCTTAGTATGGGTAGCTGCCTCCCTCCACCTCTGCCAATAGGCTCTGGTGTTCCACATGGCTCTGTCCTAGGCCTCCTACTATTCTCCATTTTTATGTTTGCTTGCACGCATGTGCAAGAAACATAGTGCCATCATCCGAGTTTTCGGAGGTGTGGCAGCCCTCTTCCAATTCAGTCAGTGTGTTTGCAGGCGCGGCCGCAGTTCTCCAATGCCTGCTGGAGTTGTCTATGACAGTTCCAAAATGCAGTGGAGTACAGTTGAAAGGGGAGCTACGCTTCAGTGAGCAGCGATAAGATATCACCTGCTCATGTGCGCCCCCACCCACCACCACACACACACACACACACACACACACACAGGCATGCATGCTGTCTTGCGTCGCTTCATGCACACACTGTAGCCGATGGGGTGCCTAATCCTCGTCGGCTGTGCTGCGCCCCCAAGCAGAGTTACATGCCACGCTGGGGAGCCCACCCAGCGTGGCAACAGATGCTATTACGATAGGGTGAACAACCTCAGATCCCACGCCCGCCTCTACCAGTTATCTTCTTGTGCCACGCTGGGAGCCCACCCCAGCGTGGCAAACGCTCCAGCCGTCATGTAAAGAAAAAACAACTTAAAAAGGTCCTCTCGTAGTCTCTGCCCTACCGCACTCCACCCACTGCGCACTCCTGCCTCCCCACAGCCCCTCACCCCATACTTACCCTCCGACTCGCCGAGTATCTCGTGAACTGGGAACATGTCTGCACTCTTCAAAGCCGATCAGAACTGAGGAAATGCCAGTAAGCTGTATAATGTAAATGAATAGGGTTTTTCAACTTTGTTGCATATTTCAGTTATTTTTGGAATTTTGCACTAAATTTTCAACATGGGGTTTTGGGACCCTTCTCATGAATGCTCTCACTGTCATGGTGTTCATCGGGCCTCAAGGGTGATTTACAGTCACTGCAAGAAATCACCTTTTGGGACCAAGTAACTAAACGACACTGCCACTTTCATAAGGTGGGCTCAAAAAGCCTATGTTGAAAATTTGGTGGAAAATTCAAATGACTGTTTTACGAGCGTGTGTTGCGCAGTTCCTACGCACGCTCGTAAGTTCGAGAATTTTCAATATTTTCACTCCAGATTTTCAACATTGCCATTTTATTACACTTCCTTATGAGCAGTACAGCTGTCATTTTTCACATCTTGCCCAAAATATGTTTCCGCCCATGTAGCGCACAATGGCGCAGTCGGTGTGCGAAATCAATGTATGGGACACATTAAGAAAATCACAGTGACACTGTTCATGAGCAGAGGTCTTAAAATGGCTATGTTGAAAATTTGGTGAAAAATTCTAAAAAATGACTGTTTTACGAGCTTGTGTTGCACAGTTCCTATGCACGCTCGTAAGTTTGCGAATTTTCTATATTTTTACTCCAGATTTTCCACACTGCCATTTTATTACACTTCCTTATGAACAGTATAGCTGCCATTTTTCACATGTCACCCCAAATGTGTTTCTGCACATGTAGCGCACAATGGTGCAGTTGGTGTGCCAAAGCAATGTTTGGGACAGATTAAGGAAATCACAGTTACACTGTTCATAAGCAGAGGTCTTAAAATGGCTATGTTGAAAATTTGGTGACAAAAGTCCATAAAATGACTGTGTTACAAGTGAACATTGTGCAGTTTCCATGCACCCTCGTAAGTTCATGTCTTTGTAATATTTTCAGTCCAGATTTTCACCAGTGGCACTTTTCCAAACTTCCTTATGAACAGTACAGCTGTCATTTTTCACAACATGGCCGAAATGTGTTTTCACACTTTCAGCGCAGAGATGCATGGTCGCTGTGGGAAATCATTGTTCGGGACAGATAAAGAAAATCACAGTGACACTGTTCATGATCGGAGGTCCCAAAATGCCTGTGTTGACAATCTGCTGTAAAAAATCCACAACCTAATTACATTACGGGTGTGCGTTGCACAGTTTCTATGCACGCTCGTGACTTCACCAGTTTTTTTAATATTTTGACTGCAGATTTGCAACATTGCCATTTTTTTACACCTCCCCATGAACAGCACAGCTATCATTTTTCACATCCTGTTCGGAATGTGTTTTTGCACCTGTGGTGCTAAAGGCCGTAGTCGCTGTGCATAAGCAGCTTTCCGCTAACAAACTGATATTGCCACTGTTCATGAGGTGGGGGTCACAAAAAAAACATGTTGAAAATTTGGAGTGAAAATACCAATGAATGCCTGAGGTGTTAGGGTTTCTAACCATAATGCCCCACCCTGTAGAGAATGACAAGCATCAGGGGTGTGACTTGGGATTCTTGCCTGTAGTGCTCATACCATTCCACATCCTGCAGCCAGTGAGAGGCACTGAGGTATGCCTTGGACTCTTCTGCCCCAAAGTTCACCCCATTCTCCTATATCGTACCCATCTCACCGTATTTCCTAATGAAATGGGGTGCGCATAAGGGCCAAAGACCCAAGGCACACCATGACACTTGTCAGCGTCTGCAGGGTAGGGTGTGGTGAAATGGCGTGGCCGGTATGCCTGACGACCCAAAGGCACACCCCAATACCTGTCACTTTCTGCAGGGGGGTGGTGGTGGGGTTGGCTTCAGTTCAATACTTCACTGCCATTTCTATTATGCAGCTTTGTAACTTCTACACTACCAATGCCAATGCCAGCAAGCAAACATTCAGCATTGACAAATGCTTGTTCTAAATGACTTCCCACAAGCCTGTTCATTGTCACACATCCACCTATATGAAGATAATTATTCTTCCTCTATGATTTGTGTTTCTGCTGTAATTACCTTTCTGTGAAATTGCACTGTATGGTAATTTTGCTCTGTGAATTTGTTGAAATTGTTCTGTACTGCACTTGTTGCTCTCCTGGGTCATTCCTGAAAAAGGGGCTGCATTGTCTCAGTGGACTTACCCGGTTACCAAAATTCAAATAAATAAATATGCAGATAATATAGTGATCATTTTCAGTTGTTCCTGTGCTCCAAAGCGTGAAACAAGCAGATCGCCACTGAAACTTTAACAAGGTCCTACCAGCTGTCCTTGAATGTTAAAAAAAAAAAAAGGCATTTTAATGACCTCTGGAAACAGACAGCAGCTAGCAAGGGTCCCAGCTCCCAACCACCTCTGTATTCAAGACTTTGTATGGCTCTCCACTGGAGGAGGGTCCCTTTTTCAAGTACCTGGGTGTCTAGTCTAGTTAGATATTCATCTTCACCCGACACATTGACAGTATCCACTCCAAAGTGCTCCATCAGCTAGGTGCACTGCAGGAACAAATCCTGTATCCCTTTCCAGGTTGTTGCAATATTGTTGTTAAAATGATCCTCTCGATGTTTGACTGTAGGGGTGTAATTTATATTGATGGCCCCACATCTATCCTGGCCTGGCCTAGCTGGACACTCTTCCATTTTTTCTGCCATTTTGCCTTGGGTTGTCCCCATCGTACCCTCCACTGTTCTTTTTATGTCAGTCTTTCCTCCCCTTGCTGGCAGCCATCTTTATCACTCTGCCACACTTATTGGCAAGTACTGATTCTCCCTGCTCCCCTGCAATCTCTCCCCCTCCCTCCTCTCCCACAATCCTACTCTTTCAGGAACTCTGACTCTTACGTTTTCTTTTTCCCTTTCTTCAATACTTCTGTTGGACAGGCCTCTTTCTCCTACAGACTCCTCACTCTCTGAAACAACTTCCCAGTCTCACTTTGCTTGATCTTGTCTCTATTCTTTATAAAACCCCATTCTTGGCCCATGCAGCCCATTCCTGCTCCTGCCCCTAACCTCTAACCTCTCTCCTCTCTTCCCCTGTCTACAGTTTATGGCTATTAGTTTATTGGTGGCCCTCAGTGGTTGTCCTGCTTACCATGCACTTTTACTACTATTACGTGTATTTTTCACCTTGTGTGCCTATGTTATATAACACATGGTTTCGTTATGCACAGTTGCACCTTTTGTAACATTTGCTGATATTATTGGTTTCTTATTTTTGTAGCGCTCCCTGTTCTCTCTCCCCCGAGAGGCACCAGCAAATGAGCTTTTGCTCAGTGTCCATTCTATGGTCCCCAAATTTTAACCAACTAAATAAATGAACAGATAAAAAAATTCCCCAGATTACTTCTGGAAATCTTTCTTTTCACTCCCAGGGCTGACTGAAAACTGACATACCTGGCACAAATTCAGCTCATTGGTAAACTGACCTGTTTCCCATGTCTAGAATATGAAGCCCAGCCACCATCCATCCCATGAGCAGTGCAGCCCTCAGGGCAGCACCCTTCCTCTTGATCTCACTCCTTTCCTACATCTCTGTCTCCACCTGACTGACTAAACTGGATCCAGCTATTTATAACCCAGTTCCATCACATGACATGGGTGCTGGCTCGAACATGCTCATCAACCCCTTAAGGGCACATAGTGATGATAGTATCACACCCTGCATGGGGGGGGTTACATCTGTGCAACACACTGTCATCTCATTCCCATTCAAAACAGGTGTTTCACTTCCACAAGTACTACCTGCAGCTGTGTGATCAAACTTATGTGCAAAGTGTCACAACTGTGAACCACGTTTTACTTGGCTACTGTGGCTAGAAACCAGGTAAAAGGGCAACTAAATAAGTTATTATGAGGTCACTCTTTACTAAACTTGACCCTAAGGACACTGAGGCATAGACTACACAAGTTAAGCATTGCACTGTATTCAAAATCACACAAATGAGGCAAATCAAGAAGCTTATATCAAGGAGGGCTTAAGCTACATTGGGGACTGGGGGGGGATTAACCTGGGAGGATATGGGCCTGTATGGGGGAGATGGCCTGCATCCTTCCAGGAAGGGAACTGCAGTCCTTGGTGAGTGGTTTAAATGCTACATGGATGAGCATTTAAACTAGTAGGGGGTAGCTGTAAAACCAAGGGAGGCAATAATTGCCCCCCAGATGATGGAGCATCAGGGAGGAATGGACCAAGGAGAGTAAATTTCCCTAGGGTGGTGGTACAAGAAGACAGGGTGGGGACAAGATAGAGGAAACTGGGGTATAAATCTGGTAAGCAACAGTAAAGGATTAAAGGAGATGGGGAATGGAGATGGTTGGTCTGGGGGAGCTTCAGGTAAGAACTCAGACAGGATGGAGGGAAGTAGAGAAACAGTCATCTCTCCCCCTGTCTCTTTTCTTAACAGCTGGAGCATTTTTATTTTTTATTAATTTATTTATTTATTTTTTCGATGAACAAGGCATGTGCTTGGGCTGCTCACTAATTTCTTTTTTATGTTTGCTTGTGTATGCATGAGAGGAAGTGATGTAACAGGAGAGAAGTGGGTTTGGAGATGCAGCACTGTGGTGGCCAGTGCCACCACTGCATTCTTGGCTTGGCAGCAGCAGTGTGCTACCACATTGGGAAATGAGGCCAAGCTCCAAGAATGCAGTGGTGGCACTGGCTACCACAGTGCTGCATCTCCAAACCCACTTCTCCTAAGCTCCAGCTGTTAAGAAATGGCAACACAGGCAAATCTAGGGAAAAGCCAGAGAGCAGTGGTCGTCTACAAACCCAACGCGCAAGCTTTGTAAAGGAACTCAAGCTGCTCACGGTGTTGGCACAGCATATGCCGTAGGCAGCAGAGCATAATAATCAAAATAAAGATCAAAAATGCTTGTATAACAACAAAACCTTTAAAAGTAATTTCTAACTAGGTTTTAGTCAACGCGTCATTCATGTCACCATCATTAATCAATGAGGGGATAGCTTCATTGGCTTTGGTCATATTATTGCTGATGTGGATGAGGTGTGTGTCTTTCTTGTCTAAAAGTGATTTTAATGTAAGTGTCAGTGGGTCTATGTGTACATTAAAATATGGTACCAATGCAAGCTTGTCGAACAAGGCTGTAGTGGGATCAAAACATGGTAAACAGTAAAAGAAACAAGCATAGTATCTCTTATGGAACATTTCTTAGTAGTGAAACAAGGACCAGTGTTAGGGTGTCTGGTCACAAACCCCAAATTCCTAGCTGTGGAGAGAGAGGAATGGTTAAAGTTTGTTGCATACACATAGCAATACAGCCAGGGGGTTTTACATTGTGGACAATACCATTTGGAAATGCGTCTGTCATGTATGATATCAGGGATCCTTCCAGATGCTAGATCACTGAAGAGATTGTTGATGGTAGTGATAATGTATGAGCCATAGGCAGAGCAGAGGATTTCTCTAACAATGTATTGTTTATCTGCTTCTTTGTTTTGTTGTACGAGTGCATTAATCTTGTCTTTAGAGTATGTAAATGCCTTAGCAATGTCGTGCTTGTTGTTTACTGTATATCTTTCTTCCTGACTAAGGCCATCCACACCACGCAATAATGGGGAAGAATATTGTTAACCAAACCAGTGGAGAACTTGGCAGAATGAGATTTGATAGCAGCAATGTCTGCTTTATTCCAAATAGACATAGCCATACCAAAAAAGGCCTGTGACATTACCTGTTGCACCTGTGACATCAGAACTGTCAACCTCATGTGTCTTAAGTTTATGACTTTGATCATGAGGAGTGGGTTTTCTCCTGAAGTTGCCTCTATGTTCAGTGGAATGGACCCCGGCAATAGGGTCTTGGGTACGAATCTGAAATGCAGCTAAACTATCAAGCAATAATGAACTATAAAATGTTGATGTATTAATATTATGACACATACCAAACTCTTTCATATTCCAGTAAGTAAGACTAAACAAAACAGGTATATGCATAAACTGTAAGTTATTAATCAATGAACCTGGGAGGGCAGTGGCTGTTAGACCACTATGGGGACCAGGGGTGTGCTTTGGGCATTCCAAAAGCTGTTTATCAGTGAGTGGTAACACAGAGAGATACATGGCTGCAGAAGCCATGTGGTTTACAGCACAAAATTTTTGAGCAGAATCCTTAGACAAAGAATTACAGTACGAAGGATCAATTAAGGCAGTAATGTTGTACAAACCAGAATGTCTTAATGCAGTTTGTAACAAGGACAGAGAACCATTTGGGGATAATTTAGCATTGGGCCAACCCTGGAAAGTTCCTTTGGGGAGTTTGGCCACCGGGAGAATTTGTCCTTGCGATGTGGTTTGCCACTCAATTTGTAGGGTAGATTTATCAGGAGCGACAACCGAGGGAGTGAGGTAAGCATAGGAACCTTCCTGGACAGTAATCAGACAATCGGGTATATTGATGGATACTCCCTATGAAGGAGATGCTGGATGATCAAGGTGTGGTAGGAGGTTCAGTACCGTGCCTTGGATGCAGGAGATAACTCCTGAGATGAAGAGATAATGGAACAAGATAGCCATCTTGTCAGTGTATCTGAAAAGCAAAATCAAACATTAGTAAATTAGTACTGTTCCGCCCAATGGGGTGAGGAAAAGTAATTAAGCTCCTTTATACAGTTTCAGCTGATTTGCATGTAATCATTTGTCAGTCAACTTATTGTTTTGCAGGAGACTAACCTGATAGACTGCCGGACTGAGCTTGTTGACAATGGGGTATGGGCCTTCCCACTTATTGGAGAAGGAATGGGTGGGATGTGCAAATCAGAGTACCATTACCTGATTTCCAACCTGCCAATCCACTTCTTGTGCTTGTTTGTCAAACTGTATTTTGGATTGTTGCTGGGTCTTGCCCGTGCAGTTGGAAGTATACAAGTGTGTGTGTATGAGGTCTTTTCTGAGTTTTTCCACATATTGATCTATAGACACATGGTCTGCAGTGGGGGGGATGCAGGTCAAACAACAGGTGTTCAGGTAATCTCATCTGTCTTCCAGTCATCACCTCAAAGGGTATGAGCTGGGTGGTGGCTGAGGGTGTGCCCCTAATTTCCATAAGGAGTAATGGCAGTAGGGAATCCAAGGTTTTGGGATTTTCCTTAATGAATTTGGAAAGCATTTGCTTAATCCGTCTGTTGGCTCTTTCTATGTGACCTGAGGATTGGGGGTGGTAAGGTATGTGGAACTTCTGTTGAACTCCAAGGAGTTCAAGGGATTCTTTCATCAACTCACCTATAAAACTGGTTCCTTTATCAGAGTCTACCTTGAGAGGTAGGCCCCACCTGGAGAAAATCTGTTCTACCAGGATTTTGGCAGTGGTCTTAGTAGTGCATGTCTTAGTGGGGAAAGCTTCAACCCACTTGGAGAAGAGATCAGTAACCACAAGAGCATACTTGTTATTTCTGCTGGTATTGGGCAGGGGGCCAATAAAATCAATCTGTATTGCGTACCAAGGGCCAGAGTGTCGTTGTGGTAAGAGTTTGGCATTTCGTTTGGTAGGGATGGGCTTGTTTTGAGCATAAATGAGACAATTGTCTATGTATTGTTTAACATCTTTGGTGACACCAGGCCACCAGGTGGTGGTCTTAAGCCTTTGGAGGGTATTTTCCACTGCCTGGTGTCCACCAGTGGGTGTGCCATGCACTTGGTGCAAGAATTCAGACCTGAGGTGTCTGTGGACCACCCACAACTTGGTGGTGGAATCATCTGGTTGGTACCAGATGAGCTTGTCATCTGGTGACAAGTGTAACTTGCCTTTATGCCTGTGATAGGGGTTGTGTGTGGGAAGTTTCTCTTCAGTACTCTTGTCAAGGAATCTGAACATTTCTTTGAGTTCAGTATCAACATGTTGGGCTGCTGAGAGGTCCGGGGGGAAAAGGGTTCAGGGTTCTTCCTGAGTGTTGCAGTTTGTACGGCTGCATTGGCCTCTGGATGGTCCATCATCCAGGTGTCCCACCTCGGGCCCCTTCCTTGGCAAAGGTGTCTGCTGTATCATTGAAGGCATGATAGGGGTCATGGAGAGAATGAGCTTTGACTTTATGTACATAGCTTGTGTGCAAATTTTTGTGCCAGTGAATGTATGTATATTACCAATTCCTTGTACTTCACTGGGCTGCCATCAGTGGAGAGGAAGGAGTTCTTCTGCCAGAAAGGAAGAAATTCTGTAAGAGAACAACAAACTCAGTTAGAGTCTGTAAAAATGATAGTATCCTCGGTCCCATGCTGGAAGAACTCGAGGGCACAGGCCACCACTGCCATCTCTGCATACTGTGATGATGCTACACTGCAATGCTTAGATATTTTAACAGTGTTCCCGTAAGGGTAAATCACCAGAATGCCCATCCCTGTATTTTGTTCTGCCTGATAGTAGGATGCTGAACCATCAGTAAAGATGCAACACAAAGAGGTGTTGTCAAGTATTTGTGGCATGGCAGGGAGGAAAGGACCTGGATCTGGAAGATCAGGTGACTACAGTGTATAGTCATGGGGTTCTCCTTGGAAAAGGAGTCCATGAGCCAGCATAGATGGAATTTTTGTTGGGTGTACCTGTATGTCTCTATCCTGGAGAAGAAATGACCAGTGTGTCAGTCTGGTGTTGGAGACTGACTCATCCTTCACTCTGTCTGAGAGCAGAAAGGTAGTTGGGGTGTGGTTGGTGTTGATAATCAGTGGAGAGTACCCAATGATATACAGGAAGTGCGTGACAGCCCAGTAGGTGCCCAGAAGGTTCCTTTCACAAAGGCTGTATTTCTGTTCCACTGGAGTCAAGAGCTGTAATGCATATGCAATGGGTCTCAGGGTGCCATGAACCTTCTGGGCCAATACTGCTGACATGGCAATGTCAGAGGTGGCACATTCCAGATGGAATGGTAGTGCTGGACTGGGGTTGACCAGAGCAGGGGCGGAGGCCAAGGCCTGCTTCAGTGACGCCACAACCTGGGTGTGTATAGGGCCCCAAGTCTATGTGATGTCCTTTTTGAGTAGCTCATACAGAGGAGCAGCTTTCTGAACAAAATCACAAATAAAATCTCTCGAATAATTCACCATACCTAGAAACCTCCTAAGAGTTGCCACGCTGGTAGGCAATGGCAAGTCTTGCAATCCCTGTATCTTCTTCCAGGTAGGGCTCCGACCTTGGTCAGTTATTTTCAGACCCAGAAAGATTACTTCTTTCTGACATAGATGTGCTTTTACTGGATTGCATTTCAGGCCTGCTCTCTGAATGAGAGTCAATAGTTCATCCAAGAGATCCGGATGTTGTTCCTATGTGGCTGTTGTCAGCAACAGGTCATCCACATATTGCAAGAGACATTGGGGAGTAGAGAAACTCTAAAGGGCGTCCATCATGTGCAGATGGAACAGGGACGGGCTATTATGGAATCCTTGTGGCAAGCAAGTCCACGTGTACTGTCTTCCTTCAAAGGTAAAGGTGAAGGCGAACTTATATTGACTCTTAAGGGCCAAAGGTATTGACCAAAAACCATTGAAGATGTCCAGGGCACTGAACCATTTCAAGTCAGGGGTCAAAAGTCATATCACATCGGGTGCTGATGCCACAGTTGGGGAGCAACTGGGGGTGACCTGATTCAGTTTCCTGTAGTCAATAGTAAGTCTCCAGGCACCTGTGGGTTTTTTCACGGGCCACACTGGGGAGATAGCAGTAGAAACGCAAGTTCTGATTACATTGCTTGAGGAGTGACTTGATTGTTTCTCTAGGAGAAGGCAAGGCCTCAGTTGGAAATGGATACTGTCTTTGCCTCTCATGTGCTGGGCCTGGCACTTCGATGACAGTGTGCATTCTGCAACAGTCATGTTTGTTAATTGCAAATGCCTCCAGATGTTATTGCAAAATGGGGAGAAGCTTTGGGAAAAGCTCATGACCTTTGAACAAATCTATGACGTCATACTCCTTGTCACTGGCAGAGATTGTTGCCAAAACGTCTGAATCAGGGATCAAAATAGTATGGTATTGACCCTGAATCTGTATCAGTAGCATGTTAGCTGGATCCACCACACAGCTGTGTGGTGCAAGGAAATCAATTCCTATGATGCTAGGATGATCATGCATTACCATCAGTTAGAAAGTGTGTGAGGCCTTCAAATGGCCTAGCTCTACCGGTAGGGGTAGAGAATGGTATGCAGGTAGCCTAGTACCGTCTACTCCTGACATGTTGGTCCTCCATCTGGTGGACTAAGGAGATGTGTCTGGGTGTTCATCATGTAATACAGATACAGCTGCACCTGTATCCAGCAAGACTACAAGTAGGTGGCCCCCGACCTTGGCCTCGGTGCAGGGCCTTCCATTTGTATCCAAGACCAGCTTGTTTACAATCCAGACTGGGGCCTGTAATTGTAAATCTGTATTACTGGAAGCATGGAGAGGCTGGGCCTGACTCTTGTGAATCACTTCACCATGCTGCACCAATGCTATATAGGGAGGAGCTTCTGGGTTCAGGCCTGTATGGGCCTGAAGGCCTGCACTCCCAGTATCCCCATGACCCGTTGGGGTCTGGGTCACCAGGTGTACAGCCACAAGGGCCTGTGCCGGAACAGCATCCGCTACAGAGTACACTTGTCCCAGGAGCTCTCGGAATTTCTGATTCTCTTCAGCTATCTCCCTATATGAAGGGCCTGTTCTTTGTTGTTTGGGTTTACTTTTACCCTTATGCTTTTTATTCTGATGCAAATTCCAGTTCCCTCCCCACTGTTATTGCAGTTGGGTCTGTTGGGGGTATTGGTTATCAGCTGGAGGGGCCTGTTGGTGTTGGGCCTGCCCTTCCACAGTGTAGTGCATCATGGCCTCTGAAGCAGGCTCCACGGCGGCTACTTTCTTGGAACCGGAGCCCAGATCACGGATATAGAGTTGGTAAACTCTCTCGGTTTTCCGAAGGATGTTGGCAAACCTATCCTTATTGGTGTAGGTGGTTGGCTCTACCTTTTCTTGTACTGCAGGAATCATGTTCCTAAGGAACAGGGTCTTATACTCAATAAGATCTACATCCACAGCTTCTTGTGCCAAGTGCTTTCTTGCTCAGTAGGTCATCCAAAGTCTCTGGTGGTAAGTCGCTGGACTTTCCTTTGCATTCTGTTTTACAGGGTATGCAAGCATCACTCCTATTACACCTG
Source organism: Neoceratodus forsteri (assembly GCA_016271365.2). Classification (NCBI taxonomy): domain Eukaryota; kingdom Metazoa; phylum Chordata; order Ceratodontiformes; family Ceratodontidae; genus Neoceratodus; species Neoceratodus forsteri. The sequence continues at coordinate 268,730,516 of JADMNL010000026.1, forward strand.
GGCTGTGAGCAGAAATGAGCTCAGCTGCAACCTCATCGAAGGAGGCGCTCCCAACCTGATGGATGGCATTGGTGAGTTTGGCCCACAAACTAGGATCAATGGTTTGGCATAGTATCTGGACCTGGTATTCTGCAGTGAGGCTAAGCATCTCGCATTTATAATGCACCTTTTCTAAGTGACAGCTGAGGTTGTCGGATGGGTTCATCCAACCAATACTGTCAGCTATTTACTGAACAGAGTAGGCCATTTGTAGGGGATTACTGTGTTGATCAGGCAGAGGTAGATTGTCTCAGGAACTGTCTAGAGTGGCCCAAGCTGCAGCCTCAGCACGAACAATACCATCCTGAGTGCCAGCCTCCTGCAGAAGCTGCATAATTTGGGTTTTAATGGCCTGTTTACTTCTCTCAGGAAGAGGTACATTGCCTATTGCAGTTTCAATCATCATTTCTATCTCTTGCCTATCTTCCACATTAATAACGGTTATCGGTGGTGTCGTCGGGACCAGGCCTGGGCCTGCTCCCCCCCATGATGGGGGCTGCCATGTTGGCATCTCCCATGATGGGTGTCACAACGTCAATGACGTATGACATGGTGTGGTTGTAGTGGGGACCTTCCATGTTGTGGATGGCTGGGTGGGGTTTCTGAGCCACAATAGGGGTGTGACTTGGCATTGTACTGAGAGATGTCGTCATCTGATACCTCCTCTTCAGATGACTTGTGTAAGGCAGGGGCTACGCCTCCCATCCCCTTAACATGTCCAGACAGAACCTCCCGCTGATGGCGCAGTTTCGCCATCTTGGTTTTACATTCAGCATGACTCACAGTTGCAACATCCATATCAACCTCATCTTGCTTTTGCTTCTGCAACACTCTATACACGGCGCTCAGTTCGCGATTGTCCCTAGTAGCCATTTCAAAGTCATTACATACCTGGTTCATCTTGTCCTGTAGCTCTCCCATCTCCTCACTTAAGTGAGCATTTGAAACACTTAGTAAATCATTAATATGCAAAGCCTGTCCCTTATCCTGTCTCAAACTTTCAAACTCCTGCTTCAACATACAAAGTTTCTGTTCTCCAGCTTGAGCTGAATGATGTAAAAATGAATCCTTTTCATTCCGCAGAGTTTGGAGTTCAGACTCCAAGTTCTGCTGCAGTCTAACACACTCTATTTCCTGCAAACCCATCTGTTGCTTAAGAGATGAAATTTGCAGATCAAGGGTTCAAGACCTCACTTCGGAGGCTTCTAGAGCAGCATAGAGAGCCGCGACCATCAACTCTTTAGCCTGACGCTTATTGGTTGATTGTCTCGTCTCTGTGTACTGGGTTGAAATCCCCAGTATAGGGTTTTCGGATTGACTTGCGTCCCGCACGAAGTCAGACCATCCTCCATGGGAGGTAAGGAAGTTCGAGACATTGAGTCTCAGTTCTGCGCAGATATTTGATACGGTGGCTATTATGTGGGAGGGAACAAAAAATCAAACTGTGAAAAAGGCGCCATGCTATGTATCGATCCACAGCAGGAGCACTTTATACACAGCCGGGCTACTGTATAAGTTGTAGGCTTACAAATCAAAGCTGTAATTGAGTGAGTCGAGTCGGAGTTGACCACACCCGAAAGGAAGACAGCCAGACTTTGTAAGTGACTACAAACTGGTTTTAAAATGGGAGAGGTGATACAGGAATGTACACCTACTGTCCCCATGGGAAAGGGAAAAGTTATAGCAACAAGTGAAAACTTACAAACACCAAATATCACCTGCACGCGATCGCCAATTGTCAGGAGGTCTAAACCTCACTTTCAGGTTCTTGGCAATATTGGGAATGCAAGTAATCACAGACACGTTGCATAAGAGTAATAAACTTGTTTATTACTACCAAAAAGGCACAGTTGCCCTAAGCAGTTCTTACCAATACGAACCGGGAGCCAGTGCTAAGCATTCCCTATACCTCGAGGTTTCTTTGTATCTCTAGGGATCTCCAAGGTACAAGACTAGTGTATCACATTATATACCTATGATCATTACTATGGTTACTGTAAGACAGAAACATTTCTAGTTACAGAGATGAGCCCTATTGGCTAAATTAGAGGTGGCTCCACGGTCCAAGATAACATTATACAATTTTGTAGTAGTCATCAGTTTGTGAACAAAAGAGTTCTTATACAGAGTCTTACATAACTCAGTGTAGTGAATAAATTACCAAAAGGTGGCAATGCCATTTACATATCATAATTATTCCAAGGACACAGGTGCCTTGGCATCTTACAAGTAAGAAATACACAGAAAATACATAGAAGAATATATGTATTAGCAAGCAAGTATACTACAACAATATACAAGACATATCCTGACATCTACTCTTGTACGGTAGATGCCCTTAGCCCTATATGTTAGTATAACATATACTTAAGCACTAGCTGTCTATGGTGTACCTCTGAGGGTACCAATTAGGGTGCAGGGACCTTGTGTAACAAGACTGACAGGCATCAGGGATGTGCCTTTTGATTGCCGGCTGTAATGCTCATGCCATTCCACCCCCACCCTGCAGCCAGTGACAGGCATTGAGGTGTGCCTTGGATTCTTTGGCCCCAGAGATCACCCCATTCTCCTATACTACACCCATTTCAGCGTATGTCCTTATGGAATGGGGTGACTATTAAGCCGAACACCCCAAGGCACACCTCAACACTTGTCGGTGTCTGCAGGATAGAGTAAGGTGAAATGGTGTGAGCTTTATGGGTGACAACCCAAAGGTATACCTCAATGCCTGTCTGTCTCTGCAGGGTGGAGGTGAGGTTGGTGTGAAGTTCAATACTTCACTGCCATTCCTATTCTGCATCTGTCTAACTCCTGCACTTCCAATGCTAATACCAGCAAGCAAACATTCGGCATTGACAAATGCTTGTTAAAGATGGGACGGAACAACAACTGGGAGAACCCATTACAGCTCAGCCATTTGCCATTCAAAAGGTCTATCGAATGGTAACTCATGGCAGACCAAAGAACCTGGATGCTCCACGAGCAGTAGTTCTGGCACTGGATGGTGTGGGCTCATGGGATTTTGGGCTGGAGCTGACTTGTGGAAAGAAAACTTTGTTATGTGATGGCCAACATGTCTGAATGTACCCAGACATTAGCCATCCAACAAGAATGATAAAGAAGTATGGAGTTCGGGCACTTCTGCGTACAGTGGGCATATCACATGGTGTACTTTTCCCTACCTGTCTCTATATTGCTTATGAAGGTAAAATCTTAATTTTTCCTGATTTAGCAGAAGCATTAACATGGGCACAGACATGCCCCAATGTGTTCCTGAAGGAATGAAGCACCAGCATCAGAATTAAACTCAGAGGAAGAACCTCTAGTAGGAAGACCCTGGAATATGTTGTAGTCAGATTTGCTGTTTCTTTTGAATAGTGTATTTGATCCCTCTTCAAAGTTTTGCTTGCTCTCCATTGCATTTGTTTAAAACGGAGTAAGCTGTTGTATGGGTCAAATTTTTATTTGAGGGCCCCCCAAAATCGGGGGGGTTTACCTTAAGAGTCTCCTTGGGCTCCTTTGCTTGCCCACTACTAGGCAGGCATCCTGCAGAGATAATAAATCCATGGGTGTTGGTATTCTTCTATTGATTTGTGTGAGAGTGCCATGATGTGTCTCCGAGCTGTCCCTTTAAGTGCTACCACCAATGTGTATACTGTAAATGGCCTGGCTGGGTCTGAGTGTTCTGGAGTTCATGACCAGCCAGACATTCCCCTACTCTGCCCAACTCTGCTGTCACTAACAAAGCAGAGGGAGCCTTACATGGTACTGTGGATACTTACTTTTAATTCTTCACTGTTTTTGAGATAGAGACTATTATTTAACCTGCCTTCTTTGCAGCATGCATTTCCCAAAGGGAGCCACCATGTTTGGTCTGGGACTTCCCAGGTTTGGACCAATTGGAACACGGGACCTCATAGGGTCCTTAGCTCAAGTGCCTTGTGGGAGACACTGTAAACGCCAGTGTTTGGTGCCTAAAGGAACCAATGGGAGCATAAGACTGTAACTGACAGCTCCCCTAGCCAACCAGATTGCAGGAAAAATGGACTAGTCCAAGAACTGTTTTCAAACAGTTCCAGTGCAGCTCAAGCATTCTAACAGAGAGGAGCATCCAAGCTCTGTGGGGACCTATAGAGATAGGCGTGCAATTGTCTCCGGAGGGCCTTTTCTGATCTCCAAAAAGGGGATCCAGTTAGAGAATACAGTGTTTCTGCAGATTGAGAGGGTTGCTCAGCAAGGCAGCTGAAATTGCAACTGGGCAGAGAACTGAAAGAGGAAAAAAAAGAAATGCCAGTGTTTCTCCAGTGGAATGCAATAAGACCTACTCTGGGCAAGGAGACTGATGTCCAGGGACTCCTGTTTGGCCAAAAGGGAACCAGCCTCACTCAGCCCACCAATCTGCCTACCAGCTGTAGATGCCACCAGCATAAGAACTGAACCGTTCAGAGACACTTTACTACTTGTGGACCATAGCCAATTCAGCCCACGCCACATGTTCCTATTCCAGCGACAAATTCTTAGGTGAGAGACCCATCCTGGAGATTCGGCTCCTGTGCAGCAGATCATCGCAGGCTGCAGACACCTGCTGGGAAAAGTTGTGAAGCAGAGGTGAGTCATGTCGGACCAGTTTCCCCAAGCAAAGCAAATCCAAGCCAGCAGTCTTTATTTCGCCGGGCCTTCATCAATTCATTGGGAACAGTGAGTAAATCCAGGGTAGCTCCCTTCGGCAAATGTGTTAGATTATAAACAGTACGACCTGACTGTATTTTGTCAGTGTTCAGGTGTTTCAATAGGCTAGACCAGCCAGCTGTGGATACAGATAATTTAATCTGCTTTGCACTGTCAATTTTGATTGTTTCCATCAAGGGCCCCAACAACAGCTGCATCGCCGGCAACCCTGGGCACCAATTCTGGCCAGCCAGCAATACATTCTGAGTACTCAGTAGTTGCGAGACTGTTTACCAAAGGGACTAAATTAATTGTGTTAAGTAACCTGACTCAGACCAGAATAGATGTTAGGTTTATGGCCCTTCCTTGTTCACATCTCCTTAATAAACTTGATTTGCTGTATTACTTTGAACCTAGCTTGTGAGCATATTATTACCTGGCTTAAAGTGATAGACTGCTTACTAAATGTGTTGAAAGTGCATGCTGTACTGCAAAACTGTCTTTACAGGGGGCTGCAGGCTGTACAACAGGACCAGACACCCTGCTGGTAAGTGGGACAACTGTGAGCATATTATTGATGCTTATTGCAAACTGTCTATTGAATACTGCTAATGGTTATTGTCAATTTATAGGTACTTGGTCACTAGGTGGAATTTTGGGTGGTTCTAGTTACGCAGAGGAGTGCACCAGTCTAGACAGATACCCACGTAAACCGTACTCTGGGTGGAGGCACAAAAATATTGTATTTACTGAGGGTAGGGGTACCCCGGTACTTACTAATTTGGAAACCAGGCCCCTCAACCTGTCGTTAGGAAGACAGGCAGGGGTGTAGCCCTTGGAGTAGCGCTGCCTAGGATTTACATATTATTTTAACCCCAGTCCCCAGCTTTCTAATAATCCTTGTCTCCTACTGTGGAGCAAAGTTTACTGTGTCACCTAGAATTGGTGGCGATGACACTTTGGGACATAACTGTAGTTCATGGGGCTCTGGTGACCTTGTTACTGGATACAATCGATATAGTCCTCATACCTCTAGTTTTTTTATAACAAGTTTAATGTTTTCCATTCAATGTTATAGTATGTTTAGCTGATTATCACTACAAAAGTCGTAAGAAATATTTGATATTTGCCTTTAGGGCACCAATGTGATCTCTTGTTTTCCCTGCAGGATTAGGAGACAGCAAAAGTCAACTGTTTTAACATTACTTACACAAAAACATAGAAACATAGAAGTTGTTAGCCGATAAGGGCCTTCAGACCACAGAGTCTGCCCTATCATCCCTAAGAAATTAGCTTTTTCAAATTCTGTTGGTAATAGGTTGCTCCCCTTCCCCCACCTACCAATAGCCCGCTATGTTTAACCCAAGCTTTTTTAAAACCTGTAATCATTTCTACCTTCACAACCTCTGCTGGCAAGCTGTTCCATTTGTCCACCACCCTCTCTGTGAGGAAATACTTCTTCATGTTCCCCCTGAACCTCCCTCCTTCAAGTTTCATCTTGTACCCCCCCTGCCCTTGAGCATCATTTTCTTTGAAAAATTGTATTCTCCTACACTTTATCTCTGAGAGATATTTAAATGCCTCAATCATATCCCCCTCTCCCTCCTCTCCTCCAGAGAAGACATATTTAATTCCCCTCAGTCTATCCCTGTAGGGTATGTAATGCAGTCCCTGCACCATCTTGGTTGCCCTCCTCTGATCTGCCTCTAGCCTATCAATGTCCTTTCATAGATGAGACCTCCAGAACTGGACACAGTACTCCCGGTGTGGCATCACCAATACTCTATATAGTGGAATCATCACCCCCAATTTTCTGCCTATGCATCCAAGCATCCTGGTAGCCTTGCCTGCTGCCTTGTCACATTGCCTACCTACCTTGAAGTCATCAGAGATGATCACCCCCAGGTCTCTTTCTTGTTTGGAGCATTGAATCCCCCCCCCCAAGATGACATATCACCCCTGAGTTTTTGTGCCCCATGGGCATTACCTCGCACTTTTTTGCATTGAACCCCAGTTGCCAATCCCTTAACCAATCTTCCAGCTTCTTTAGATCTTCCCTCATTCTGTCCGCTCCCCATGGTGTGTCCACCCTGTTACAGAACTTGGTGTCATCAGCGAACAGACAGATTTTTCCTATCAGACCCTTTGCAATGTCACTGATGGACACACTGAAGAGTACCGGACCCAGAATTGAACCCTGTGGCACACCACTGGTCACTTTACCCTCTGCAGGATAAATGCCATTTATCACCACCCTCTGCATCCTATTACCCACCAATTTCCCACCCACTTCATTACCCTCTTTCCCACCACCAGGTTCTCCAGCCTGCGTAACAGCCTTCTATGTGGCACAGTGTCAAATGCCTTGCTGAAATGCCACAGTGGCAAAGCTAGAAGGGGGTCTGGGGGGGCATTCGCCCCTCATGACTGCCCCAGTGTGAGTAGTGGTGCCCAACCACCATATTTATTCACTGTTTAGTGCCCTTTACAGAGCTCATGATTGACTGAATGCCCCTTCCCTGGCTCCCAAACCTGGCTCCACCACTGAGGCCATATCCACTGCCCCCCCCGGATTCACCTTCCTGGTTACCCAGTCGAAGAACTCATGATTGACTGAATGCCCCCCCGGCTCCCAAACCTGGCTCTACCACTAAGGCCATATCCACTGCCCCCCCCGATCCAACTTCCTGGTTACCCAGTCTAAGAACTCAATGAAGTTCATCTGGCATGACCTTCCTCCAATAAAACCATGTTGCCTTGGGCCCTATATTCCGTTGACAACCAGGTGTTCCACTATTCTTTCCTTTAGCAGTGTTTCCATAACCTTTCCTACTACTAAGGTCAGGCTGACTGGTCTGTAATTTCCTACTTCCTTCTTGTTCCCACTTTTGTATAGAGGGAATACATTGGCTCTCCTCCACTCTTTGGGTAACTCCCATTTCCAATGGCAGGCTGAACAGGGTAGTTAGAGGTTCTGCCAACATGTCTCTTAGCTCCTTCATTATCCTAGGGTGTAAGCCATTTGGTCCTATCACTTTTTTGACTCTTTTTGCTGCTAGTTCCCTGAGCACCCTTTCCCTTGAAAAGTGACCTGTGTCCATCTCTGTGCCCTTCATGCCTTTATCTCTAACTGCCAGTCCATTTCCTGCCCCCTCTTCCATAAAAACTGAACAGAAGTACTTGTTCAGTATATCTTGTTTTCTTTACATGCAGCTCTTGGACTCAATAACATGGCAATCAGAAATATATACTTGTATTTGATAAAAGTTATATTGCCATACCTTCTAAAGGACGCATCTTATAGACATGACATGTTTTAACCTGCATGTGTTAAGAGGGGTGGCACCCTCAGTATATTTCATAAAATCCTATTGTGCTGTGTCAGTAATTTTTATGTTTGCTTGTGCGCATGCTCAAGAAACATATTGTGGCAGCTTGCTGTAGTAGTGAGTTGTGAAGGTGTGACAGTGTTTTTGCCAGTGCCAGCAGTCCATTTTGGGGTTGGTCCCTCTGGCACCAATAGAGGAACACGCTGTCAATGACAGCAGTATTGTAGTGTACAACCAACTTGAAAAAAAATTGCCACTGCAATCAGGGAGCTTCCTGTCATTTAACAATCAGCTGTTTTTCTGCTGGGGCAGTCCCTGATTCCACAGGCAAATCACAGCTTGCCTTGTCTGGTGTCCCATTTCAATAAACATGGTGGCAGCTGTTGCTGTCCACCTCTCACAGTCCCCATGAAAGCCAACAGGGGTGCCCAATCCCCCTGTTGGCATGCCCTCTCCCCAGTTCATTTGCCAATGGGGCAGCCCAATCCCTATCTGCATAATGTCCCCATTTGTTTTAAATAAAAATGGTGGTGGCTGTCACCGTCCACCTCTCACAGTCCCCATGAAAGCTGATGGGGTGTCCAATCCTCTGCTGGCAAGCCCCCACCCAAGTTCATTTGCTGATGGGGAGCCCAATCCCTGTCTGCATAATGTCCCCCCCATTTGTTGTGTGCCGAGGGGGTGCCCAATCCCCCTCGGCTCATGCGCCCTCCCCTAAACACTCTATGTGGCTGACAGGGTGCCCAATTCCCATTGGCTACAGCCCACAGCACCCCACAAATAAATACCCAGGTGGCATGCACTACCTGTAAAAAAAAAAAAAAAACCTTCCCGTGTTTTTTTTTATTTTTTAAAAACATGTAAAGAAGAAGACGGTCCCTCACTGTCTGCAGTGCTGCCTCCCCCACTCACACCCACCCTCTGCATACCCCACCTCCCCACACCCCACCTCACCCCATACTTACCTCCAGAGCCCGGTGCAACAATCTTCGGTGGTGTGGGAACACGTGTGCACTCTTCATAGCCGACTGTGAACTGAAGAACTGCCAGTAAGCTGTGTAAGAGCATAAATGGGGGGGTTCAACTTATGTGGATATCGCGACCATTTTGCAAATTTTGGCACCAAATTTTCAACATGGGGTCCTTAGGACCCCATCTCATGAATTCAGTGATTGTAATTTGTTTTTTCAGTCCCAGAAGGTGATTTTGTGGTAACTGCACGGAATCACCTTTCATGACCTATTAACAAAACAACAGTGTCACTGTTCATGAGGTGGGCTCCCAAAAAGCCTATGATGCAAATCTGGTGAAAAAATTCCAAATAATGACTGTTATGAGCGTGCTTTGCACGGTTTCCACGCACACTTGTAACTTCACAAATTTGCAATATTTTCACTCCAGATGTTCAACACTGACATTTTTTTCACACCTCCTTATATAAAGTATAGCTGTCATTTTTCACATCCTGGCCGAAATGTGTTTTCGCACTTCCAGCACACAATAGCGCAGTTGCTGTGGGAAATCGGTGTTTGGGACAGACTAAGAAAATCACAGTGGCACTGTTCATGAGTGGAAGTCCCAAAATGCCTATGTTGAAAATTTGGTGATAAAACTCCATAAAATGACTATGTTACAAATGTGCATTGAGCAGTTTCCACACACACTCATAACTTCAAGAATTTGTAATATTTTCACTCAGGAATTTCAGCATTGTCAATTTTGCACACCTCCTTATGAACAATACAGCTGTCATTTTTCACATCCTGCCTGAAATGTGTTTTCACACATCTGGCACCCAATGGCGCAGTCACTGTGGGAAATCAATGATTGGGACAGATTAAGAAAATCATAGTGACACTGTTCATGAGCAAAGGTCAAAATGCCTGTGTTAAAAATTTGGTGAAATAATTCCACTAAATGACTGTGTTATAAGCGTCCATTGCACAGTTTCCACGTACGCTCATAAGTTTGAGCATTTTTAATATTTTTAATCCAGATTTTCAACATTGCCATCTCTTCACTTCTTCCTATGAATGGTACAGCCGTCATTTTTCACATCCTGCCCCAATTGTGTTTTCACTTATCTGATGCAGAATGGCACAGTCGCTGTGGGAAATCAATGTTCGGGACAGATTAACAAAATCACAGTGCCACTGTTCATGAGCAGAGATTCCAAATGCTTTCAAGAGGTGGAGAGTCACAAAAAGGCCATGTTGAAAATTTGTAGTGCAAATACCAACAAATGCCTAGGGCATTAGGGTTTCTAACCATAACGTCCCACCCTATATAGACTAACCAGTGTCAGAGGTATCCCTTTGGATTGCCATCTGTAATGCTCATGCCATTCCACCCCCAACCCCACCCTGAAGCCAGTGGCAGGCATCGAGGTATGCCTTGGACTCTTTGGCCCCAGAGTTCACCCCATTCTCCTATACTGCACTCATTTCAGCATATATCCTTATGAAATGGGGTGACTATAAAGCCGAACACCCCAAGGCACACCTCAACACTTGTTGGAGTCTGCAGGATAGGGTGAGGTGAAATGCCATGAGCGTTATGGGCGACGACCCAAAGACACACCCCAATGCCTGTCCATCTCTGCAGGGTGGAGTTGGGGTTGGTGTGAGTTCAGTACTTCATTACCATTCCTATCCTGCATCTGTCTAACTCGTGCACATCCAAGGCTAATATCAGCAAGCAAACATTCGGCATTGACAAATGCTTGTTTCCGTATGTGTTTTGGTAAAACCAATAAACATATAGTTAAAAAAAACATGCTAGTCCAGGGGCCAGTAACAATCGGTCGACAATTCAGGACCAGCATCCAGGATGGGGATTGAATCAAATAGTTTTATTCTCTACCTCAGATTCTCTCAAATGAATCTGAAAGCCAAGTAAAATGATGGAGAAAACAAAACCCTAATAGCAAGATTTGGCCAGCACCACAAGGCTGATCTTGTGTTTTATTTTCAGGAAAAGACAGTGACAGAACTCACCACCCAGTGTTGTAAGGAATAACTGCTGTACACACAAAGATTTGGTGCAAAAATTCAGCAGTCTTTACTTGAGGAAAATGGGGAAAAACAACCCTTGGTTTACACATAAAATTAACAATATTAATTTGTTAGTAACTACAGAAGAAAAGGATCTAGGCATTACAATATCCAACAATTTAAAATTCAATCCACATACTAATAAAACAGTTAAAAATTGTCATATGAAGCTTGGTAGTATTTTGAAACATATTAAAAGTAGAGATCCCCAAGTCATTTTACCATTATACTCTGGTCTCGTACGTCCACATTTGGACTACTGTGCTTCCTTCTGTGCTCCAACTTCTACTGGATGTCAAAGTATGACTGAAAGGATTCAGTGCAAAGTAACTAAATGTATTTACAATATGTCTGATAAAGATTATGGGCCAGATATTCAAAGGTTTGCCCCGGGCTAAATTTGCACTGCCTGGTGTGCAAACTTAGCCTGGAGCACAGAGCAAGCTATATTCAAATGGAATAGCCCAGGGCAAACAGCTTTTGAATATAGCATGGGAATGAGGCCATGCAAACCAGGCTGGGAGTGCAGGGCAAACATAGCCCTGGAATATGACAGCACTAAATGCAGCAACCAGGAAGTGCAAACCACAACAACAACACAGTGCACAGCGACGTGAGTGTAGGTAGAGAGGAACTATGTGGACAATATGTGTTCTGGCAAATGCATGGACCCGGTACAACAGCAGGCAGCAGCACACATGAAAAAACAATGATCAAAACTGTATAATATTCCCTGAACCGATAACACCACGCTAACACGGTAGCACGGCTTTAGCGCGGAGCTAAGCAGCTTGCCCCGTGCAAACACGTTAGCCCCATGCTAAACTTTGCCATATTCAAAAGTGACATGCAAATGAGCCTACTTATATCGTCTCTGGGCAAACAGCCACATTAGCATGTCATCATGCCCTGATTTTCATGCGGTTTGCACAGCGTTACTGCAGGGACCCACAGCTCCACCTGTAGGTCAGTCTGGAGGTACAGGGGCTGGACAGGTCCAACCACAGCTCCACCTGTAGGTCAGTCAGGCAGTGCATGATGATAGCTGCAGGCTTCATGTAAACAGTGCAGCATAGCATAACATATCGAACCCCAGGGGACAACACAGCATAGGCACAGGTGGTGGTAGTGCTGCATGCAACCTTCACACTGTAGGTCATGCTACAGTGCACAGCAGACACTACAGTAGCAAGAGGGCTGGTAGTGTGAGGGATACAACACTGCCTATGGTATGTAGGGCAGTGATGGCCACTGCACTGTACACAGTGACAGGCACAGCATGCTGGCTCACCCAGTGAGCGCCGGGGCTCCACTCCACCAGCGGGCGGTCGGCGACTGCAAGGCTGCCCAGGGGACCAGGAGGCCGAGAGAGACAGCCAGGAAGGTACGGGAAAGCCGCGACCAATCGGAGGGCGAGCGCTATCTGAGCCTTGTGCCCGATTGGTCCGCCTACTCCATAGACTTCTGTTAGACTTTACACTACTGAAGCTGGTCGGGATTGTGACTTTTTGAACCTAAATTACCTAAAAGAGCTGTTTTACTGCTTTAGTGTGTTAATGCTAAAATTCCTGTTGTATTTTAAATGTTTCTGTGATTACAGCCTTTTGGTGGGATTTGTAGTGGGCCAGACGCTAAGGTGCCGAACCCCCCCCCCGCCTTTTGTGGTGTAAATTTTAATCACACTAACTGCAGAATCACTTGATTGCTGCATTTTTTACTTAATTGACTGTGCCTTCCTCTGTCTCCTTCCAGTCCAGCCGCCCTTGCCCTCAAACACCCAGTGAGCGCCGGGGCTACGCTCCACCAGTGGGCAGTCGGCGACCGCAAGGCCGCCCAGGGGACCAGGAGGCCGGGAGAGACAGCCAGGAAGGTACAGGAAAGCCGCAAAATTTTTGCCCACCCCCCCCTTGGATGTTTCTTTTATACGCATCTTCCCGCCGATTTTCTTAACTCCGCCCACAGCAAAATTTTTATCCAATAAACTGCCAGCGGCCCTGCGGTGGCATCTGCTCAGCAGTCCTCCCCCTGTCCTCATTGTAACTAACCCCTAGGTACCGCATCAAAATGGGAAGCTCCTCTTACTGTTTCTCTCTCTCATCTATGGTTTTTGAGGATGATGCCATACCAATCCATGCCTTGCTGAATTATGCAGCTCGCCAGCCTAACCTCCCTGTGACACCTCCAGTGGATGCCACTCGGTTCCTCACATATGCCCTACCACTGCTTCACCACAATCAGTGGGGTAACCCCCAAAAAGGGTCACAACCTGTCATGTACTCTTTACGCTCAATGCTCCATTACTGGATCTACAGTGCCCACTTATACCTTTCCACCAAATTAGCACTCTGCGATAGGTTACTAAGCCGTAATACATAGTGGATCATCTCAAAGCATCGGCCACCGAGCAGGAAAAGAAGGCCCATTGACTGTTCCTTCCTCCTAGCCTTCGAAGCCCTCACAAAACTTTTATTCTTTCTGCTAATCTGTATTGGTAATGTTGAAATCAATCCAGGACCTCCAGAGGGTATCACCTCCCCAGCAGATCTAACCTCCATTAAAGGATTAAGCTTCCTTCATATTAATGCTTGCAGCCTCCTGAAAAAGCTTTCATTAATACAAGCCTGGGCAACCCACACCATGCCAGACTTCCTGGTAATATCTGAGACATGGCTCAAACCTACAACAACAGATAGGGAGGTAAATCTACCCAACTACCAAATATTCAGAACAGACCGCCTATCAAGGGGTGGGGGAGTAGCTATTTATGTTAAATCAAATATATCCGCATCTTGCCTTAGTACAACATCGTTGCCCAAAGAGTTCAAATGTTTATCCCTTAAAATAGCTATCCCCAACATAGCAGCTTTTCAACTAGTTGGCTGCTATAGGCCTCCCTCTGCTGATCATAAGATCCTAACCCACCTGGGGAACATAATCAAACTTGGCCCTGAAGATACTATTATCTTAGGTGATCTGAATTTAAACTGGCTCTCCAAGACAGCTGCACCCCTAGTATCCTTTTGTGATACAAATGGGTTTTATCAACTAATAAATGAACCGACAAGAATCAATTTAAAAAACAGAAGTAACAGTACCCTACTTGACATCATGCTGGCAAACAAACCCCATCTGTTCTCACATGCTGGGGTACTATTCAGTGACATAAGTGATCACTGTCTTATTGCAGGAATAAGATCATCTGGCAAACCAGCTAACCCAGCAAAATTCCTCCTGAGAAGATCTAAAAAAAACTTCAACATCGAGGATATCTCCACGATCTATGCCACTCTGCACACTGGCAGGAGTTCTACCTTGCAGACTCTGTGGAATTAGCACTTCAGGTGTTAAACAGCATAATTATAGGTGCCCTCAATACTCATGCACCAATCACTAGTGTTAGAACGAAAAACAAATCTTGCCGCTGGTTTTCAACCGACCTTAAATCTGCACTGCTTCAGAGAGATAAGCTATGGAAAATGGCAAGGAAGATGAAAGATCCAAACGACTGGTGCTGTTCAGAAAAGCCAGAAATAGCTGCACCAAACAAGTAAGGGATGCTAAGGCTGCTTTCACTGCTGAACTGGATGCCTCTTACCACAACCCTGCTAAATTCTGGGGCACCATCAAGGGATCTTAGAGCAGGACTCTAGCACTTCTCTGCCACCTCAAGTGCACCTTAATAAGGCTACTATCTCCGACAAACAAGAAATACTAAATGCATTCAACACTCACTTCACAACGGCTGGCCTTGCTTTTGATTCCTCTCCAGCTAATCATCTGCGGTCTCAACTTAAATCCCAGTCTAATGAGGCTCAGAGGGCTGATTCTTCATTCTCATTTAAACCAATTTTACTGAAGCAAGTAGAGGACCTATTACTGCACTTGGACACTAAAAAAGGCGCAGGTGCAGACACCCTCTTGATCCCTATTTTCTAAAAACTGCATTACATGTGCTTGCAGTTCCCTTAACACATCTTTTCAATCTCTCCTTAGCCTCTGGTTCTATTCCTTCACTGTGGAAGACAGCACAAGTGTTTCCCCTCCTAAAATCAGGAAACCCCATGGTCCTCAACAATTACAGGCCCATTTCCATCCTGCCAGTGCTTTCCAAAATGCTAGAAAAATTAGTGAGCATCCAATTAAGAGACTACCTTGATGTTAATAATCTCCTGAACCCTGCTCAATCTGGGTTTAGGACCAGGCATAGCACCATTTCTGCATTGGCAAGAGTCACAAATGACTGGCAAACTGAGCTAGACAAAAGAACAACGTCTGTGCTGTATTTCTGACCTAAGCAAAGCCTTCGACACAGTGGATCATGAGCTGTTACTCTCTTCACTGCAATCCATAGGCCTAGATCCACCTCTCTCAAGTGGTTCAGATGTTACCTCACTGATAGAATGCAACAGGTAAAAATGAAGGCAACCTTTCCTCATCAAACCACTCCTAAGAGGAGTACCTCAAGGATCTATTCTGGGCCCTATCCTTTTGCCGCCTACATTAACAATATTGACTCTAACCTCACAAAAGCCAATGTTCACCTTTTGCAGATGACGCTGTCTTATATGTTAGTAACCCATCACCTTCAAAGGCCTGTGAAATACTACAATCAGAGTTCTCCCTTTGCAGTACCAACTACTTGATAAAAATCCTCCTTAATGCAAAGAAGACAAAAGCTATGTTCTTCTCCACTAATTACTATACCAACACCTTCTCACCAAGCAATCTTCCCAAACTATCCACCATTCTTGGAGAAAGCCTTGACTATGTTGACAAATTCAATATTTAGGGTATGGATTGACAACAGGCTTGATTATACTCAGCATATTGAAGAACTTCTGAAAACTTCGCCAGAGGTTCGGCCTTTCTTCAGAATCAAACATTATTTAACCAGGGATTCAAGACAGAGAATAATCCAGGCCTCATTTCTATCACTTATCGACTATGCGATTTCCTCATGGCCACTGTACTATTTCATATTTAAGTAAATTGGATACCTTGTATCATAGAGCTCTAAGGTTCATCACAGATCTTCCATTCAACACTCATCACTGCTCTCTCTATGCTGCAGTTGGTTGGACATCCTACACCTTAGAAGGAATAAAATGCTGCACTATGGATATACAAGGCCCTGTCCAACAAACTTCCATCCTATATTTTAGATTGCTTTACTCTGGCCCTCAGCTAGGTCATATGCCCTAAGAAGCAACAACTTCATCATTTTGAAACTACCAAAAGCCTGCACCGACATGGGAGATCTGCAATCAGTTACTCTAGCATTGGCATGGAATTCTCTGCAGAAGACCCTAAAGCTGACCACCTATATACCTCTATCATCCTTTAAAAAGCTCTACACAAGTCTCTTCCCAGAGAAATGCAATTGCTTTCATAAAGGCTAGTCCTATCACATTCTTTACCCCCCCACCAAATCCTCCACTGCTACCCCTGACACTTACTTCTACCCCACTTAATCATTACTAGTAGATTTAGTCCCTATCCATAACTCCCACCAACCCGCCCATGTCATTTTTCATTTCGGAGGCTGCTTCTAACATTTTATTAGGCTTCAATCATAACTGTCTGGTCTAGCATGCTTTGGAGCCATTAATCCCTGGCTACCTTGTTTGTAAATGTTTATATTTTTGTATCTGTTTATATAGAAGTGTTTTTGTATATGTCTGCTTTTGTACCCTTATTTTGTTCCTCGACCTATCAGGTCCATCTTGTAAATGAGCTTTGCTCAATGATGTCCGCCTGAATAAATATTTTGATTGATTGATTGTTGCTGGTAGTTACTGAAAGTGGACAGTACTTTCACACTGTTGTGTGATCCACAGATGCTGCACCTGTGACATGGGATGCACAGTGTCATGTACATGGCCGGGAGTGTGTGCTGTGACTTCTGTACAGTTGGGTGGTAGGTGGTTCGGGGGGCATGTAGGATCCGACAGGCACACAGGTGGTGGCATACTCCCACTACTGGCCCATGTGCACTGAGTGATGTGTCCCAGCCTTGTGGCCACACGTGGGCTGTGGTGAGGTCTGGCACCTCTACACCCTCCCCTCACTGGCCACCATGCCCACAGTGCTGCATGTGTGTGCTGGCATCCGTTGCACACCACAGACGTATGGTCTGCAAGTGTGTGCTATATGGCCACGCTACCATGCTGTCCCCTGTGGGTCAAATCACCCATCACTGTCTGTGCTTGGCTCTGACAGGTGGCAGCTGATGGCATCATGGTGGTGCCATCAGTGAGCAGCATGTGTCCTCCATGTCTGGCAGTTTCTAAGTGTCATACTCATATGTTAGGGCCCCGCAAGCCGCGCTAATGCTGAGATAGCACCACGCAAAGTGCGCAAAGCTGTTTGCTCACGGTTAAGACTAGCTTTTCCTGGGCGGTAATCTGTACCGTGCTATGGGTCGTGCTAAGTCGCGCTAAACAACTTAGCGTGGCGCTAGTCGCTGAATATCACGTTGCGTCTGTATTCATGTTCACTTTGCCCCTTGCATATAATTATTGTTTGCCTGGTGCTATTGCAGTTTGCCTGCACTATTCAATCTTTTGAATATAGCAGACCTGCGTTAATCCCGTGCAAACGTTTTTTGCCCCGCACAAAGCTTTGAATATCTGGCCCTATGAGTCCAGACTTAAAACATTACAATTATTTTCTCTAGAATACAGGGCTGTTAGAGGTGACCTAATTTATGTATTTAAATCTCTGAAAAATGAATATATGCTTAATACAATTGGCCTTGAAAAATTCTTGGTAACTACTAACATACGATCCCACAATTTTAAACTTAAAACCTTCCTTTGCAAAACTACAAAGCATTCTAGATTTTTCAGCCAGAGAGTGCCACCTATCTGGAATTCACTGCCAGAGGATGTTGTTAATAGCGACAATGTTGAACAATGCAAGAAAAGATTGGACTCCTATATGGGTGATAGTGATAGGAATTTTTTTTTTCCACCGCTGAATTTGCTGGTGGCAAGTTTGAAAATGGGCAACTGCCTTCTGAGCTTGTATTCATCTATGAGTGTATGAAAATGCAGCACACCACACACCACCTCCACCAAGGTGAACAAGGATACCGACGTTTCACCGATAGGCTTTTTGTCAGTATGCGCCCCCTAGGGAGCCTCATATATACACACACATACATAATGTGGTTACTTAATCAATTAAATATTAAAGTGACAGTACATTCTTGTGAATTTTAACCTATAACCTGTAAAAACATATGTGCAAATACAAGGAAAACGGGTACATTCTTGCACAGTAATGTTTTAAAAGACAGATTCACCAGGCTTATTATTAATTCTTTGCTCTCAGTAAGTGTTTAATTTTTAAATTGTATCTGTGTACGTAATACTTTGTTTTCACAGAGTCCAAATAAATATTATTTCATGCCCAGTTAAAAAAAAAAATCTGAACACAGCAGCATATTACAGTCTTTTTTACTTATTTAGATGTTAATCAGTTGTTTAGTCAGTGGCTCAGCAGGTAGCACACTCGCCTCTGAGGCCGGGAGATCAGAAGGCTGTGGGTTCTATCCCCACACCAGGCACTTGAGTTAATATCCCAGTACTGACACTGTAGTGCAGAACAAGGGGGGGTGCTGCACTCCTGAGGTGCCGTCTTTCGGATGAGATGTTAAACCGAGGTCCCATCTGCTTGGTCTGGTGGTAGTTCAGGTGGATGTTAAAGATCCCATGGCACTTCTGAAAAGAGTAGGGGACAGTTTTATTGAAAACAAAAATTGTACAGACAAAATCACCAGAAGATACATTAATGATATGTGTGCAAGAAAAAACAAAATACACATGAGGTATAACAAAGGCAAGAAAAAAAAAAGAAGGGAGAAAAAGAGACACAGCATGAGTCCTTCAAGTCACAGCTGAATCTGTGTTTGTGATCCATGGAAGGGTTGCCCACAGAGCCAACAGAGTTGATGCTGAACACGAAGTCCGTTCACGTTAGTAGATGTTCTTCAAGTCTGTCACTATCTTCCTCTCCAGTTCAGAATAAGAACAAGTCTTTTGCTATAATGTAAACAGACATCTTGCCATCCAAATGTTCCATTTAATCACAAGTCTCCAGTGCATTAATACAGAGAGGTCTAGAACAGAAACGATCCTGAGACTGCTTGTGTTTGTGGTTGTCTTTCACATTTATCCTTTCATGACACGATAACCAATGAAAGTCCCACATGAGGACCGGGATCCTAGAACATCGCAACAAAACTAGAAGTGAAGAAAGGTGACTGGCTGGACATTTGCAGCTTAATCTGGTTCAAGGTCAGTTGGCATTCATCTGTATCCCCCTCCCCCGGGTCGTGCCTGAAAATAGGCAGGATTTGTCTAGTGCACTTACCCGGTCAACAAAAGCTAAATAAATAAAAATAAATAAATTTGACAAAAGGGATTTGTACCATACAAACGGAGGATAAAAGCATCTTATACAATGCCTTATGCATATTCGTGATGAGAGTCTGGGGTGAAATTTTCCAGTGTTTCAAACGTAGAAACATATGCTTAACATACAGCAGGATGCCCTCAATTTGTCGCAACACTCCCAAAGAATCATGTTCCCACAGGTGAAACCAATACCTACAAGAGTCGTAAAACCATGCTTCCCACCCCCTCTGAGTGTTAACCAGTAAAGGCTGCAACTTGGCAGAGAGAAAATACTAGAAAAGAATAGCAACGGATTAATCATCTGACACCGCCTTCAGAGGTAGGTAGGTGATCTTAATCGGGTTCAACCGACTTCCCAGAGGGCCTCGAAAACAAGCTGAAAACCGAGTTTCCAGTTGCTTCAGGATTGGGAACACGTAACTTAAATACAGGAACAGAGGGAGGAGATAAGTTTTAATCAGAAAAACACGCTTCTTCTTCCCGAGCTGTCCTCTATTCCAAGAGGCCACCATGACTCGTTCCTGCTTCAATTTAGCATCCCAGTTAAAGGAATCAGAATCTCGTATCCCGAAATATATACCTAGTATACGAATTGGGCCTTCTACCACACGTAAAGAACCAATACTATCTAAAGAGATCACTGAGGAACGAAGCCATATCCCCAAACTCTTGCCAAAGTTTAGACTTGCTCCAGATAATTCACTGAAGGAGGAACATTCCTGAAGAGAGACAAGCACTGAGGCCTCGTCAGCTACAAGGAAACACATATCATCAGCATATGTGATCGCTGTATACGGTGATCACAGAGCCGAACACGAGATGGCACGGATCTGAGGGTGGGCATTAAGACGACGAAGAAACACATGCAGAAAAAACATATAATAGAAGGCTCAATGGACAGCCTTGGCAAACTCCCCATTTCACCGGGATCATCGGGCCCACTCAACCATTAATCAGCGGAACGACAGTAGCCGTCCTATAAAACATCTGAATCCAATGGATCATCTTATCAGGAACGTGCATAAGATGCTGCGTATTCCATAAAAAATCATGGTTAACCGAATCAAAAGCAGCCTTTTGGTCAACCGAGACAATAGGTCCCAAAGTGGAATCCGAAAACCCATGGGAAAATAATTCACAGAGGAGAATTAGGTGATCAGAAATTCTCCTGTTCAGTATGGAACAGGATTGGGCTGGGTGAATAACTGTTTCCGCGATCCCAAGCAAACGTTTCGTGATGAGTTTCATCAATATCTTAAAATCAGTGTTCAAGATACATAGGGGGCGCCAGTTTTCAAGAGAGTGAATGTCACCTTTCTGTTTATATTCATAAATCAAGGTGTCCTTCGAAAACTCCAGAGGGATAAATTCATTGGCAAGCAGGGAGGCAAACACAGAGGTTAATTCCGAGAGGAGGTAATCCCCCAGAAATTTGTACAAGGCAGGAGGAAGGCCGTCTGGACCAGGAGTCCATCGTAGGGGCAAGGAGGAGATGGCTAACTGAATCTCCATTTCCGTGAAGGGTAGACATGCAGTTTCTGCACTCTGCAATGAAGGGGAAGGAACATCAAGAGTATCATACAAGATTCCCAGGTCAACCAATACAGCAGGAAGAGGGGAAAACAAAGCAGTCGTATGGTCTGTGACTATCTGACAGATGTCCGAATGTGAAGTACAAAGATCCCAGTTCAAGTTAGAAAGACATAACATAGATTTATGGGCAATCTGGTGATAATTAGATTCAAACGGGCAGACAACTTCCCATGTGCCTTTTACATTGAAGCTATGTTGGTAGTACAGTTGTTGCGATTGTCTAGACTGGACATTCAACATTTCTCTCTGCACTAATTGTATCTGCTGCAAAAGATCTTGTCCCGTCAAATGTTCTAGTGATAACAAAGACTAGAAATTAGCCCTTTTCTGTAAATATTCAAGATAATCAGTCCTGCACTTTTTACGACTAATTTTTCAACAAAACGGTATGATCATGTTTTGTGTTCATCCACCATTGAATTGGATCATCATACATGGGAAACACAGACTTGTGAGCATAGATAAATGACAAAAGTGTTTGCTGAAACAATGGTACCTGCAACAAGGATATATTGAATTTCCATAAACCCAGCCCTTTACTGAAACAGGCAGGAGATCCAAAACCAACAGAGAGTAGCTTATGGTCAGAAAAGGCTACCGCCTGTACTACAGCCGAATTGACCTCTAACATACGTGACACAAAAACAAAATCTATGCGGTAGCTAACCTACCCTTTTGAAATGTAGGAGTATGTTGTTTTGTGAATGTCAAGTAAGTATCTGTCAAACAGCGGTACGGATCATGCGTCCCAACACAGCTTAGTCACAATATAATTTTTGGTAGCAGCAAAGAACTTTATCCTGAAGGCTAAGGCCACAGTTAAAATCACCAGAGAACAAAATCCAAGGAAGAATGTAAATAAGGCATATTAAATCAAAAGAGCTATATGCTCGTCTTAATTTGGGGGCATATATATTCACTACCCGATACGGGCTTTTCCTAATCAAAAGTCCAAAATGAGTGCTCACAGGGGCCAAATCAAACAGTTTCAAAATCTGAACTCCGGGACATTAATTAAAATACCAAGACCTGAGCAGGAGTCTTGGCCTATAGACCAAAAAGAAGGACCCAGAAGCTAATCCATGAAGCCGGTCGGATCTCCTGCACAGTGTGGAATCTCGTATCCTGTAACAAAAATATCCCTAATGGCAAGAGCCTCAAAAAAGAAAACACCAGACGTCTTTTATCCAGACGCTTCAAACTATTCACATTAACAGCATGACAGGCAAATTGTGACATAGTAGCATAAAGATTAGGTAAATAGCATTATTAAGTCTTCTGCTTCCCAGCCACCTTAGTCCCTTTCAGCCTGACTTTGGCCTTCTGCTTTTGTGAAAGGCCAGTGCCCAACTGAATTTCTGAATCAGTAAGACCATCAGGGAGGGAAGAAGCTATAGAGGAAGAGTCAGACTCGCCACCTGCGTCATCCGATATCGTCTGAAGCACCTCAAAGGCGTTCGATAGAGCAATCAACGGTTGGGCGCAGGCTTTCAGAGGGGATGGTAAGGTGCGGGATCCAGACCTCAATGACCTGCGACACATTAGTTTAGCAGGTTCCCGAGGTGGAGGCATGTCACTAGGGCCAGGACCCTGCATTATTTCTTCTTGTACCAAGGCACAGTTGGAAGGAGGAGTCACCCTAGGGGGCTGAGCACTGGTGGCGGACTTAGGTACAGCACCACAGGAAGCCTCCGGGACTAAAGCCTTCGGGGGAGGGGGAGCTGCTACATTGGGGGGGCACCCAAGGTGGTGCGAAGATGAGCCTTTTGAGCTTGTGTAATCACAAAACGTTGGTCGACACCTCTGTCATGTGTTACCTTAGTATGCGCTGCCCATTGACACGATTGGAACGTGTGTCCTAGCTCATCACAAACATTGCACCTACAGTCATTCAGACAGTGCATACCCACATTTCCCATCTCACCACAGTTATTACATTTAATCTTATCGCACACACTGCTCGGGTGTGAGGGATCACCGCATCTGTAACATGCCTTGGGCTGGCCTGGGTAAAACAGGACCCCTCTATCCCAACCAAGAAAAAGAATTAGGCAATGCACAGGACCAGACTCAGAAGCATTCAACATTACTTTAAATTTCCAGCCCTCGTCCAGATATTCTCAGAGTCCAAAATAGCCTCCGCTGACCCTGGATATTGCAACGCTGTTTCAGCCAATAAACAATATCAGAGACATCTACCCTCATTAGAAACATTATATTGACTATCTTAAATGCCGGTTTAGAGAGGGTATAGCCTGAAACAGGGTCCAAAGAGCAGTATTACACAAAGCATGATATTTTGACCAAAAATGTTCAAGTCCACGAGATGTCTGAAAACTAATATCAAATATTGATTCATCCGACACATGTATCAAGGCATATATTTCATGAGCAAAAAACTTCAGGGAGTCTTTCAAAAGTGTCCTGGCCACATACACACGGTCGGGGGGGTCCGGCAGCTCACCTCGGTATGCAAGCCTGACAGCATTGTGTCATTTGGCTGCCAGAATTAGAAATTTAAATAAGGAAGAAAAGGGCCAAGCTGGTCCAGTCCGCACAGAAGGTAGTCGAACATTGTCAGAGGCACCAAGTAGTCAGTGGGTCCGGGCCAGAAAAAGTCTGCTTGGCTGGGACCTGATTAAGTTCCAAGATAGGGTTCTGGGTTAAGTGTAGCTCACAGGAGACCCAAAGGGTCAGGAGTATCCTGAGGTACGCTTTCCCCCTTAAGTCCAAAACATCCTCTGGGCAGGGACCAGAGTGGGAGATGGGCCCCAGACCCACGATCCTGCCAAGAGGTTCAGACCCAGCCAGCGCCCCTGAGTGCCGCTCAATGGACCATGTGGGAGTGAAAGAGGGTTCATTGTACAGGAAGACAACTGTGGGGGGCAAGCAGCTTCTAACACAGGGACAAGCTGACCTCCACAACAGTACTCACAGAGCCTGAAAATGAGGCCGATGTACTCGGCAGCAAAAGAAGTTCCAGGGACATCCCCACCAGGCACCTCTGAAATCGATACTGTAGTCTCCACATGTAATCCCTCAGAATCCACCTTAGCAATACCAGGAGGAACAGTACTCACACCCTCCAACTTGACATGGCGGTTCACGCTGTTCGTGATGGTAAAGTGGCGTTCCGCCGCTATCAGGCATTGTATGCACTTCGCTCCTCTGGACTAAAGGGTTCCGGGTCTGAGGAAGTGTGCTCTTCCAGTGTACCCCCAGCACACACTGAAGATTCCGGTCGTGCAACTTGTTGGCAAGCGTTACTCGCAGCTGCAGGCATTTCCACATCACAAACAGGCACATCACAAACAGGTATGTCATTCTGGTATACCATCAAAGTCTCTACGTTGTCAGAGACAGGAGTCGAGACCAGGTCTCCTGCCCCTACAGCTCCATCCACAGCAGGCTCCATCTTGGACAGGGATTCCCCTCTGACAGAGTAGGGGAATTTCCTCAGTGCCCTGGCCAGATCTCCCTCATGCACTAAAAATATCACCAACAGCTTAATCTGGTTCAAGGACAGTTGTCATTCATCTATATTCCCCTCCCCCGGGTCGTGCCTGAAAATAGGCAGACTGTGTCTAGTGTACTTACCCAGTCAACAAAAAATAAATAAATTAATTAATATACATTTTCATTTTACAGGGACTGGGATGGAATAGAGATGGAACAGCATCAAACTTGGGCAAGGCATCAGTTCTTTGCTTTGGGGAAGTTCCTTCATTTTGGATGGCCTTTGATTATTAATGCAGGTATACACAAGTTTTATCAAACCTGAAAAGAAGGTATAAAACTCGTAAGAACCTATTGATTGATCAAGAAAGGTTCAAGCTCAATTTTATCATTCAGACCCTTTTCTGACATACGGGTACCAGTCTTATAAATCCAGAAATTCTCCCGTTTATTAAGGGCAAGCTCTCTGTCCCCACCTTGTGGGCCCAGACATACTTGTTCGATGCCTATGAACTTTGCATCATGTTCCTCTACATGTTCTGCTGTCATCATGTAAGTGGCCCATACATACTCTGGGTCTTTTCTGAGGATTGCTTGCATGTGCTTCCCAACCCTCTCTTTAAACATTCTTTTTGTGTGGCCCACATAATAGACCCCACATTGACACTTCGAGTAGTAAACTACCCACATTGTATCACAAAAAAAATTAAAATAAAGAACTGCATTAAACATGCTAGTTTGTGTTTTCAGTATAAATTGATTGTCAAAAACTAGTTCCCATTGGGTTATTGTTCCATCTTTACTGGTGAGGTGCTATGTTTGGTGCTTTAAATTAATCAAGCTATGTCCAAAGTGGCTGTCACAATTAGTTAAATCAAAAAATAAACAGCTGCTTATATTTGAATTAAACCAAATATGACACCTCTTGAGTGCAGGATTGTCCGTCTTTGTAGTTCTAGCATACAGGGGCTAGTATACCCATTGTCCTGCACCGTGGCCTTGTACCAGTGCACCAGTACCTTGTTTGCCCTCAGTGTTTGTGATTTACACACTGCTAGTAAAGAAAATTTTACAACTGTATGGTGTTCAGTAGTTCATCTCCATGATCGGCTCTTCCATTTCTGGCACAATGCATTCCCTTTCTACTCTAGAACTCTGTGGCTAAAAGGGACATAAACTACTGTACATCGCTCAGTTCTAAAATGATGTGGACCACCAGTGAATAAATGAGGTACACTTACTGGGCCTGATTCTCAAAACTCAGCACAAGTCATGCCAATGGCAGCTTGTGTCGATTGCTGGTGCACCAGGGACCCTGAGCCCAATTCTCTATCAAACAGGGTCACAGCAGCAAAGTCCAGCAGCTTGCAGCAACTGTGGTCATGTGCCAAACAGTCTGGTGCATCTGGATGGTGTGGCACAAGTAGGACGTCCCTGGTGGGATAGCAACCCCCCAGCCCAATCCCTTTTTATTAAAATGAAACATGTGCCTGGTGGTCTAGCGACCCCTCCCCCAGCCCCAACCTTTATTAATAATAATGATGTCCCTGGTGGTCTAGTGGACACCCCCAGCCCTGATCCCCTTTTATTAAAATAAAACACATCCCTGGTGGTCTACCAGATCCCCCAGCCCCAATCCCCTTTTATTAATATTAATGCCATCCCTGGTGGTCTAGCAGACCCCCCAACCCTGATCTGCCCATATAATAATAGATAACATTTCCTGGTGGTCTAGTGAACCCCATCCCCCACTCCAGCAGGCAGTGTCCACCACTCCACTCCACTCCCCTGTCCCATCTCCAAGCTGGCAACTGCCACAGCCCTCTGCTCTCAACCATGGACAGCTGCTGATTGAGCTGTCAATGACTGTGTACCTTAATACACGTACTGTATTAAAGTATGTGCTCATCAACAGCTCAGCTGGTGGCTGGCTGTGGTGGAGAGCAGAGGATTGAGCCCGTCGCCATCTCAGGGATGGGATGGGGCGGGGAGTTGGGGCTCTGCCTGCCATGGTGGGGGTCCACTACACCACCATGTAATTTTATCTATTATTATATGGGCAGATCAGGGCTGTGGGGTCCATTAGACCATGAGGAACATCATTAATATTAATAAAAGGGGATCAAGGCTGGGGGGGGCTGCTAGACCACTAGGGCCATGTTTCATTTTAAGAAAAAGGGATCAGGGCTGTGGGAGAACTCCGCTAGACCACCAAGGACATGATCAATTTTAATATATGGGGATTCAGCATGGGGGAAGCCACATATGTTCCCTCCCACTCAGGGAGGCCTCCAAGAGTGGCAAGTGTTCTAACCCTTCTAGTAGGCAAAATTCTAAGTACCCTTAGACCAGCCCTGGTTGGTCTAAGGATACTTAGAATTTTGCCATTTGGGAGGGTTTAGAGAATCCTGAGTTACAGGATATGGCAGCTTGCTTCTGTCACATACTCCCTAGCATCATACCGTAGCCCATTTTGTAATGCAAGGATGGCGCAAGTCCCCTTTGGTGCATGCAGCCTGCAGTTAATGCAGGTTGTGTTCGAAAATTGATCCCAATGCATCTTTTGCAGCAAGTGCCACTTTATACCATTCCTTGTGGTACAAGCCTCTTGCACCATTCTGGGAACTTTGAGAATTGGGCCCACTGCCTTTACTAAAAGGCCAGTAACGAAAGACAGCATGGGGACAGTGCTTCTGTAGTCACAGCTACTCATGTGCAGTATAAGACATGCACACTTCTGCAGCCACAAATAGCTATCCATTATTCCCAAATTGCAACGCTACTTCTGTTTGCAGAAGTACAGGCCCCTGAGGAACCTGGGCCTCTGCAACCACAGCTATAAGACAAACACACTGACTTCTGACTACAAGAGTGAAGGCCCCTTTGTGGCCTGTACTTCTACAAATGCAGACAGAAATCCAAGATATCTTAATTGTAACACCACTCTGTCTGCAGAGGTTCATGCCCCTAAGGGGTTTGCACCTTTGCAGCTGCAGGTATAAGACATACACATCAACTTCTGCAGTTACATATAGAAATCCATGATACCCAAACTGTAACAGTACTTGTGTCTACAGAGGTTCAGGTCCCAGAGGGACCTTCTCCTTTATAGTCACAAGTGTAAGACATACACACTGACTTCTGGCTGCAGAAGTGCAGGCCCCTTTGGTGCCTGCACTTCTGCAGCTATGTATATAAATCCATAATACACAAACTGCAATATTTCTTCTGTCTGAAGATGCACAGATCTATGGGGCCAGTGCTTCTGTAGCCACGTGTACTAATGAATGCTGTAAGACATACACACAAAGTTCAAGTTGCAGAAGCAAATCCATGAAGATAACACATTAGTGCTACTGCATTTGTGCGATTTGAAAACAGTTGTATGCTTGTCTTACCTGATGATGGTTGTCTATCATGGCCTGTGTGGTCTTGTCATTTTGCTGCTGGGGGGGAGTTAGGATTGTAAACCCTAACACCACACTGACCTACTTTTATGGCATTAAGTTGAACCTAACTCATGCAGTAACAGTTTTTAGCAGTGAATTTCTTTTCTTTTTAAGATAGTAGACTCATATCCTCATTTATACAGGTCCCTTTGGGACCTGCATGAACAGATGCAGACATGCAAGGAAGACTCCATCGGTCTGCAGAAGTGCAGAGCCCACTGTGCAGCTATGGATGCAAAGAATTTGTGGGCTGTTTGGGGGGCTACGGAAGTACAAGGCCCTCTGACCTCTGTTTCCATGTGGCTACAGATACATATACACAGCTAAGAGTACATCTGTCATTTGAAGCTCAGAGCCCTCTGGCAGCTATAGGTACAGAGGCACAGTGCCATCTGTGCCCTATGCCAAGAAAAGACTTCTCTTCACCATATGGTACTTGGGCCCATGCAGCCAACCCTGTACCTTCCTTTCCCAGGCTGGGGTTGGCACCACATGGCAGTACCATCCCCACAGCCTCAGCCCATCCAGCTGGCTCACTGAGCTTACCCCAAACTCATCACCAGCATAGGATCACAAAGCACTAGCCCGTGAGTCAAAGGCTGACACTGTACACAATGGTTCTAAATAATTTTTTTATTTGGACTTCAAATTTCAACATAGATACATAGATACATAGACAGTGTCAGCAGATAAGGGCCTATGGCCCACCTAGTCTGCCCATTTGAGCTTGTAAGTTCAGTTTGTTTTCCTAGAAGTCTATTTCCCCTTACCCCTGACCTCTAGAATTCCTTTATGTCTATCCCATGCATTCTTAAATCCCGTGATTGTTTCAGCCCCCACCACTTCCTCTGACAGGGTGTTCCACTTGTCCACCACCCGTTCTGTGAAGAAATTCTTCTCATGTTTCCTCTGAATCGCCCTCCCTCCAACTTCATCCCATGCCCTCTAGTCCTGAAACATCTTTTTCGCTAAAAATAGTGTTTTCCTGCACCCTGTTCCTCCCTGTAAGATACTTGTATGTCTCTATCATATCCCCCTCTCCTCCTCTCCTCCAGGGAGTACATGTTCAGTTCCTTCAACCTGTCTTCATAGGATTTGTGATGCAACCCATGCACCATCTTTGTTGCCCTCCTCTGAACCTTCTCTACCCTGTCTATGTCCTTACGTAGGTATGGTCTCCAGAACTGTACACTGTACTCCAGGTGGGGCCTCACTAGTGTCTTGTATAGTGGAATTATGACCTCCCTTTTCCTGCTGGTGATGCCCCTGCCTATACATCCCAGCATCCTATTTGCTTTACCTGATGCCTTGTCACACTGTTTCTCACCTTTGAGGTCATCAGAGATGACAACCCCAAGATCCCTTTCCTGCTTGGTGCATGCTATATTCTCACCCCCAACTGATATATTGTGCCAGGGTTTTTGTGCCCCATATGCATTATCTTGCACTTCTTTGCATTGAATTTCAACTGCCAAACCCTTGACCATTCTTCAAGTTTCTGCAGGTCCCTTCTCATTCTGTCTACACCCTCTGGTGTGTCTACTCTGTTACAGAGCTTTGTGTCATCAGCGAACAGTGAAATTCTGCCTTCTATATCCTGTGCAATGTCACTGATGAAGATGTTGAATAGGACCGGTCCCAGCACTGATCCCTGTGGTACCCCACTGGTCACTCTTCCCTCTGTGGAGACATAGTCATTTTATGTTCCCTTCTTATAAATATGACATGTAGCATCTATAAAATACTGGCCAAAATATAATTTCAAGCCACAAGTGCTAAAACACATTTCAGCTAGAATTTGAAAAAAGACACCTATCACGTTCATGAGGTGGTGTTATGATACAGCTGTGTTGAAAGTTTTGAGTCAAAATATTGAAAATTACCAATGGTATGAGCGAGCATGGAAATTTTCAACATACTGTACATTCATAACTTCGTTTTTTTTTAAATTTTGACCCCAAATTTTGGACATAATCTTCTTATAACCCCATCTCATGAACCCAGTGGGTGAAAATTTTCATACCCTGTCCAAAAGTGACTGTGAAATCACCTTTCAGCCTGGATTCAAAAAGTATCACTTGCCTTGTTCATGAGGTGGGGTCCCAAAAAGGCCATGTTGAAAGTCTGGTGGAAAAATTTTTAAAAATAGCAAAGTTATGAGTGAACATTGAAATATTTCAATGCTTACTCATAACTTTGTCATTTTACCATATTTGTTCACCACATTTTCAACATAGTCTTTTTATGACCCCACCTCATGAACCCATTAAGTAAAAATTTTCAAATCCCATCTGAAAGTTAATTTCACACAGTGACTGAAAAATCATCTTCCTGCCCAGATATGAAAAAAAAAACACTTACCTTGTTCATGAGGTAGGTTCCCAAAGAGACCATGTTGAAGATTTTGTGGGAAAATATTTAAAAATGACAAAGTTATGAGTAAATGTTCAAAACAAGTTGAAAATACAGCAACACTTACCTTGATTCTTCAGTCTGCAGTTGCATTTCAAGGAGGATGACATGTTTCTCAGTGAGAGTGGATCAACTCTAAGGGACCCTCTGTAGGTAAGTGAGGGTGTATGTGAGTGGCGTCGGGTGGTGGGTGCTAATTAGGGGGTCGTGGTGAGTGGAGGTGGGGCAGTTTTCCTGTTTTCATACATAAGATAGTGACACTGACATGGAACCATTGATAGCATAGTGACAGTAACTAAGACTGGTAGTAGTACCAATACAAATTGGGCCAGACACTGAGACTGTCACTAGAGACCAAAACCAACAGGGGTCAAGATACTGATAGTGACAGAGGGGATGAGAGACCTACAGAGGCAAGAAACTAAGATTGACAGGGTGTAGAGACTTTCAGTAGACCAGAAACTTTGACTGACATTAGGTATGGGACCAATACTAACAGGGGGCAGAGACTGATACTGTCATGGGTACTAAGAATAGCACAGGATCAATTATTTTCCATTTCCATTTTAAATTAACAACACTGGTAAAAAAATAATTGGTAAATTCTCTTACATGAACAAATTATATTTGCAACAATTAGCCCAAACTTCTACCACTGTGCGAGTCTATTTTCTTGTGAAAAACACATTTTCCCTCATGAATTAAGCCATGAGAAGAACACGCATGCTAAGGCGCACAGCTTGATATCAGCTGTTAGCATGAGACAGGTAAATCAGTGCAAGTGTCTATACCTGCACCTCACAAGCTGAATCCCTATCATTAGACATGTCAGAATCTGAGGTAAATAAATGTTGAACTGATCCACTGGTCTGTGTGCTATTTGCAACATAAATGTTATCATAATATACTACCTTTAACTCATTCATTTTGAAGTTCTCTATAAAGTAAATGGCGAACCTGAGTGAGGCTGTCTTTGAATGCACTTTTAGTAACTTTGCAAGCACAGCTGACTGAGACAGTGTATTTATGTAGCTGATCTGAAACAATTGCAAGCAGCGGTGGGCGAAGTGGCAGAAATTCGCTCTGCGAAGTGATTCACAGAGTAACGTGGAATCCATGAAGTACTCCATAACGCGAAGCGGAGTGCTTCGTGTCATAAGGGGGAATGCGAAGTCCATTGGAAACAATGATTTTGCATTATTTCGCCTTCCCCAAACCACTTCTCCACCAGTTTTAAGGCAAAGTACATTGAAATCAATGTACTTCACCTCACTTCGTCTTGTTTTTGAGCTCCAAAGGTAAATTTTGCAGTGCTTTATAGGATTGCAGGTCACATGGGCTCTAGATTGTTCTGCACAGCCTCAGTTCTGTGTAGTGTGTGTGTGTAGTGGAAAATGAAGACGGTCTACTCTCAGAGCTCTGCGATTCAAATCCTCGAAAAGCTGTTAAAAAAAAGTCTTTTTGAGCTATTTTTTTGCTCACAATTTAGTACATCGATTATAGACTTATAGTAAACCCTCCTGTACTCATATCATTGAGTGTTTATTGTTTGTGTGTGGATTTTGAATGTTAATTTGGAACAATCAGTCTGTGTACTGTGAAGTGTGCTTTCGGGGAGGGTCTTATCTGTGGTGTAGGTAGATTAACTGGGAGAAAAAGGCAATTTTTCTGTTTTGGTTATATTTTTCTTGTATAACTGTGTTAATGTACACACGGTAATATTTTCAGTAATTCTTGACATTTTTTTGTTGATTGTTGTGGTGCAGCAGTGTATAATTTCAGTTTGTTTAAAACATTTGGTTATATTACTAAAGGTTTTCAATTTGCTACGCATTACTTGTAGTATGTGTGAGTGTGTGTGTGATGCATGCCTTTAAATCAGACACCTTTTATTGTGCCACAGAGTAATTGCAGCAGTGTGATCCTGCTATCCACCGCACCTGCATGACTTTTTTATACTGCTTTCTGGTATCTTTACTGGTAGTGGACTGTTACTGCCATGCACTACCCCCCAACCAGCAAAAGGTATTCTTTTCCAGATTTGGATATGTGACTTGTGAGCACTGGTTAGGTGTTGTTGTGCCTTTGCGTCTGCATCTCTTGAGTGCGCAGTGCAATCTTAATCTGTCTGTGCATTTGTAGTACACCGTTAATTCTGGGAGACTTTGCATTTCTTGTTACGCTCTCATTTCATTTTGTCAGCACTGGGGAATTTTCTGGACATAAGACAGTAGCATTGTTGGGATGCATGTTAATTTTGGTGACTGTGAGTGACCAGTGCACACATGACAGAGTGCACCTTTAATTCTGGAAGACTTCGCATTTTTTGTTACCCTCTCATTTCACTTCGTCAGCACTGGGGAATTTTCTAGTCACAAGACAGTAGCATTTTGGGGATGCACATTAATTCTGGTGACTGTGTGTGACCACTGTGCATATGACTGAGTGCACCATTAATTCTGGGAGACTTCACATTTCTTGTTATGCTCTCATTTCACTTTGTCAGCACTGGAGAATTTTCTTGACACAAGACAGTAGCATTTTGGGGATTCACATAAATTCTGGTGACTGTGTGTGATTACTGCATGCATGACGTCTGAGTGCGCTATTAATTTTGGGAGACTTTGCATTTCTTGTGCTCTCATTACACTTCATCAGCACTAGGGAGTTTTCTGGACACAAGACATGAGCATTTTGGGGATGCACATTAATTTGTGTGACTGCGTGTATGAGGGGCTGCCAATATTGTTGTCACTTTGCCTAAATTCGCGTTAAGGTGGAATGACAATGCAAAGTAATAATTACAAGGCGA
This sequence comes from Neoceratodus forsteri, assembly GCA_016271365.2. Taxonomy (NCBI): domain Eukaryota; kingdom Metazoa; phylum Chordata; order Ceratodontiformes; family Ceratodontidae; genus Neoceratodus; species Neoceratodus forsteri. The sequence continues at coordinate 268,763,747 of JADMNL010000026.1, forward strand.
AGTAAGCCTTTTGCATTGGCCACTTTGTGTAGCGGAGTGACAACGCGAAGTACCCACTTTGCAGGCACTTCGCCAGCGGAATTTAAATTCACTTCATCTCTAGTTGCAAGCAGTCCGGTTAATGAATCAAACTTTAGTAAATTAAAGTAGATGACCGAACATATAAAGATGCTACCAAACAATACATATTAGAATGACTGTAAATAGCGAAGTGAAAAGATTGCAAATTAAAGAGGACCAAAAATTATTTTTAATTGGCAGCAATTTATTCTGTTTCTATTTTCAGAAATGATATTCACACCCATAAATGATCCATATTTATTTGTACCTAAATAAAAAGTGATGTAAAAATACTATATTTACAGCTGGCTCGGTGGCACTGAGGGTTGAGGCGCTGGAAGCTACACCTCGCATTATGCCGATAACCCGGGTTAGGGAACAAGCCTGGATCATAGGCTGGGGGAGAGGAAGGGAGTTGGATCGAGCAGCCATAAGGTAGCTCTCCTCTCCTGGGGAGGGACTTCATCATTCCCGCCATACAGTTACCCCTAGGTGGAGGCCTGAGGGTAGTACAGGTGGAGAGCGGGAAGGATAGGGAGGGCACTGTGGATCATGATGTGCGCATGCCTCCACACATGCATGAGCGACCATAGTAGGGGAGGGACAAAATGGGAGTTGGCAGGCTCCATGATGGTGCCAGTGGTGTCCCCAGTGAGGGAGGTCACTGATCTGGGCCAGAAGTGAGCCCCCTGAAGGGAGGGGCTGAAGCCAACCGCCTGCTACCTTCAGAAATACCATGGAGCATAAAATGTAGATTGGAAAAAAAAAAACAATTGTATTTAGCATTGTTTTGATTCCATGGGCAGCATACTGTTATAGTTCCTTCTATGGTAAAAGTGATTTGGAATTTTGACAATGTCATGGTTTGTGTAACGAACTCCATTCATGTTTCTGAAAGGTCAACAACTCATGATGAGCATGCTATAAATGAACCATGACATAGTAAAAACCCCAAATTACCGTTTCCATGAAAAGAACTGTGCAGAATTTTGTCTGTTAAAGGAAAACAACTGAAAACACAGTTTTTCTTATCAGTGTTTAATTTAGGTACAGTTCAATATGGATTATTTTGAGGTATGACTTTCATTACTGGAAACAGGCATTACTAACAGATGCCAAATAGGGTGGACATACCGGGGGGGGTGGAGCAAATGAGAGAGGACCTGAGAAAGCTGGAGGGGTGGTCTGAGAGTTGGCATTTGGGATTTAATGCAGAAAAGTGAAGGACAATGCACACAGGGCACAAGAACCTGAAGGCCATATATACACTGGGAGTAGAGGAGATTTTGGTAATGGAGCAGAAGAGGAATCTGGGGATTATCATCTCAGGCAACCTAAAGGAGGCAAACCAGTGCAACAAGGCAGTAGGAAAAGCAAACGGAATGCTGACATGCATAGGGAGGAGTATTACAATTAGGAGAAGGGAAGTGATAATGCCCCTATACAGGTCCATGGTTCTTCCCCACCTGGAGTGTGGGTACAGTTCTGGAGACCTTACCTACAAAGGGATATAGATAGGGTGGAGAGAGTCCACAGAAGGGTGACCAAAATGGTGCATGGCATGCTGCAGCAGACATATGAAGAGATGATGGAGGAGCTTTACCTATATCCCCTGGAAACAAGGAAAGAAAGGGGGGATATGAATGAAACTTTGAAATACCTGAAGGGAATAAACAGCGTGAGGGAAGGGAGCATCTTCAAGAAGAAAGAAAATCAAAAAACTAGGGGGCACAGCTTAAAGCTGGAGGGTGGAAAATTCAGAGGTAATAGGAGGGGGCATTACTTTACAGAGAGGGTGGTGGGTCCCTGGAATGGGCTACCAGAAAAAGTGGTGGAGGCAAAAACAGTGGGGGAGTTCAAGAGGGCATGGGATAACTACATGGGTTTGAACAAGAAATGAAGACTATGTTCCCTGAAGGATAAAACGAGGTTGGAATCCACAATGGGGGAAGGGGGCACAGGAGTGGGATGTAAGGTGGGAAGGGTCAAGGCTACCTGTGGCGAGAAATAGGGGCAGACTTGATGGGCCATTGGGGTACTTTTCTGCCAACAAATTTGTATGTTTCTATGTGCTTAAATAGCAAATATTTCCTGCCCCTTTAAAGAACAAATGTGAGACAGTATCCCTTTAAGTGCGAACCAAAAATTCCCGTCACAGCACTTGTGTGTAACAAGAGAATTCTTGGCTCACAACTGTGAAAATAGCCCCACTTCCTATGCTGGGCAGCCCGGATTTTTGGGATGCCCAGAAAAGGTATTTCTGGACTGTTTTTCCAAAACTGAACACCAGAATCTAGCAAAATTATTCCTGTTAACCAGGTTCAGGTGTTTGGTTTTTGAAAAAATCTTCATTTTTATGTATTTTCCAACTTTTTTTGTTTAAAACAAAAAACAAGATGGTGGTCAACAAAGCCTGAAATTTTTTTCTCACAACATGAAAAACATTAATTTTTTAAAAGGAAAACACTTGTGAAAGCAAAATGTGGGTTTTGTGTAAGAGGGTTAACCTAAAATCCTACAGAGCATGCTCAGAAGCAAGATTTCAAAATGGTATACCTCTGGAACCAATTATTATTTTTTCGCAACATCTTCAAAAGGCATACCCTTGGCACAAGCCCGTTCAGCCTTGCACATCTTGGAACAAAATTCCATACTATCTGGGCCATAGGTGAGGGCATAAAAATGGCAAAAAGTGATACCGTTTCTGTATTTGTGACACATAGGGATCTCAGAATCTGGATAAGCACCCATCATGAAGCATTCCCATATCTTGAGAACATGCCATCCAGACAGCCCATGCCAAATTTGGGGTAATTGTGTCTAACACCACCAAAATTATTAGAGTGCAAAGTTAGGGGTTTAACATTGAACACCTTGCTCAGTCCTAAAAGACTTAAGTATGAACGTATGAAATTGCCAGCAGATAAAGGCCTTATGCTCTATCAAGTCTGCTTGATTGTGCAGCTAGCAGTCCTTATACTGCAGCTGTCCCTCACTCCCTTCCAGCCTCCCTTGACCCTCCCCTTTACCCTGTCCCATCTCATCCCTATTTGAAACAGACAACTGTTCTGCAAGATGCCACTTCCTCTGGCAACACAGTCCATCCAGACACCACCCTCTCCGTAAAGAAGTGTCTCCTCATTTCCCTCCTGAACCTTCCCCCCTCCAATGTCAGCTCATGCCCTTGAGTGCCCCTCCCCCCTTAATTTGAAAAATCCCTGTGTGTCCGTCTTATTAATTCCTTTCATGTACTTGAAGGTTTCATTTATGCCCCCATCCCTCCTCTCCTCCAGGGAGCACATGTTCAGCTCCCTCAGGCTGTTCTCATAGGGTAAGTCCCCTAACCCCTGGATCATCTTTGTTGCCCTGTGCTGCACCCCCTCCAGTAACCTAATGTCCTTCTTCAGGTACGGTCGTCAGAACTGCGTGCAATACAACCCAGCATCCTGTAGGCCTTTGCATCTGCCTTTCTACACTGTGCTGAGTTGTTCATTGCACCTGTTATGATCACCCCCAGATCTTTCTCCTCCTCCATCTTGGCTAGTTGAATCTCCTCTACCTGGTAGTTCCTCCTTCATTTTTTTGCACTGAAATGTAACACCTTGCATTTCTTGGCATTGAACCCCAGCTGCCAAGTGTCCAACCAGGCCTCCAATTCTGCCAGATCTTGCAACCTCTGCCACCCTCCTAAGTCATCCACTACTGCTCCCATCTTGGTGTCATCTGCAAACAGACTGATTTTGCTCTTGATGCCTATTGAGATGTTTGCTATGCAGATCCCAAACACCAGCCCCAGTACAGAGCCCTGTGGCACCCCATTTGTCACTGCCCAGGGAGATGAGATCTCCCCTCCTGCCACCACCCTCTGCTGTCTCCCCTGCAACCAGTTCACTACCCATCCCATCAACTTTGCCCCTGCCCCTGTGCATTCCAGCTTACTTCCTAGCCTTCCATGCAGCACTAAATCGAATGTCTTATGGAAATCCAGGTACAGAACATCCACTGCATGGCCCCTATCTAATTGCCTGGTTACCTAATCGTAGTACTCCACCTGGTTGGTCTGACAGGATCTGCTTGAGACAAACCCATGCTGTCTACTGTCCCGCAGCCCATTAGCCTCTAGAGGGAAAACCACAGCCTCTCCTTCAGGATTGTTTCCGTCAGTTTTCCCACGATGGATGTGAGGCTTACTGGTCTGTAGTTCCCTGACTCATCCTTGGAGCCACTCTTGTGGAAGGGTACCACGTGCGCCATCATCCAGTTCTGAGGTACACTCCCTGAGTCCAGGGAGGTATTGAGCAGGTCTGCCAAGAGTTCTGCTAGGACTTCTGCCAGCTCCTTCAGCACCATGAGGTGTATGCCATCTGGCCCAGGCACCTTGTCCACCCTCAGTGTCCTCAAGCCCTCCAGTACTCTGCCCACTTGGATTTCCTCATCTGTCACCTCCTCCCCCCCCAAGCCTTCCCTCCCACCCCCTTGGGTGCAGGCCCTCTTTCTCTTTAGTAGATACTGAGCAGAAGTATTTGTTTAATACTTCTGCCTGTTCTGCCCCTGTTTCCATCCACCTCCCATCCCTCTTAATCCTTACTATTTGATCCTTATAACTCCTTTTCTCCCTGATGTAACTAAAGAAGTCCTTTTCCCCTTCCTTAATGCCCTGTGCAAGACTGAGTTCTCTGGATGCCTTGGCTTCCCTGGCTGCCCTTGTCACCTCCCTCAACTCCTTCAGGTATTCCTTTCTGTCCTCCCCTCTCCCTGTTTTTTTGAACTTTCTAAAGGCGGCTCTTTTCTTTCTTACTTTTTCCATGACCCCCCGCTCACCCAGCTAGATTTCACGACCCTAGCTCTCTTACTCTGGACCCTTGTACATGTTTTGGTTGCCTCCTCAGTTTCCAGTTTAATGACCTCCCACTTCTGGTTAGTGTCCATATTTGGATAGCATTTCTGCATAAGTTTAATACACACACACATATATATTTGTCTTAGTAGTCCCCACATCCCTGAATAATATTCACACACACACACACACACACACACACACACACACACACACACACACACACAAGGTCTTGGAGAAATGGCCACAGCCATATGTTTATTCACTGCAATTATGTTATTGGAGTGGCATGTGCAGCTGGGAGGTCTCAGCAGACACCTTTGGCCCCAGCACCTTTTCCAGTGAAGGGTAACCCCTTGTGCGGGCTGAGTAAATGATGTACCTCTTGGGTTGCTACCCAAGCACCAAGAGCAGGAGGTCATTTGGTCGAGTGGCAAACAACCATCCCCATCTGGCATTGTCGCACCCACAGGCAAGCCTTATGAGGTTGGACTACACCCCCCAAACTAGAGTCTAGGCCTTGCCGTCCTCCAGGCCTCATGTTGAGCAGAGGAGATGAGCCTTTCAGAAGAATTTTTCTCATCCCCCCCCTTTACCCTGTACCATCGGTCTGCCATACTTCCTAGTCGCCATGTTACATGACTGCAACAGTTTAAGGTCTATGCTGTGCTACTTCTTTTATCCCTTTGGAGAAGGAGAAAAACCCAGAAAAAAACCTTTTGAGGGAAAACTAAAAAAAACTCACTCCCTGACCCCTACAGTAGTGTGGTCACCCCTATTGAGTCCATGGGTTCCCTGACTAACCTGACTGACCCTAACCCTGCTTTTATGAAGGTGGCTTGGGTGGTTGATCTAAAGAGGAAGATCAAAGAGAAGGGAAGCTGAAACATAGAAACATAGAATTTGATGGCAGGTAAGGACCGCTTGGCCGACCTAGTTTGCCCATTTCCCTACCTAACGGATAAGCTGCAGATCCTAGTTAACCAACAGCCTACTTCCTCTTACCTCCCCCCCACTAGAATTGCCTTATGTCTGTCCCATGCATTCTTGAATTCTTCCACTGTTTTTGACTCTACGACCTCCTCAGGAAGGCTGTTCCATGTATCCACAACCCTCTCAGTGAAGAAATACTTCCTCACATTATCTCTGAGCCATCCCCCCCATCTTCAAATTGTGCCCCCTTGTTTTTGGACATCTCTTTTTCTGAAAGATGCTACACTCTTGGACTTTGTTGATTCCCTTGAGGTATTTGAAAGTTTCTATCATGTCCCCTCTCTCCTTTCCTCAAGGCTATACATCTTTAGTTCCTTTAGTCTTTCTTCATATGTCTTCTGATGCAGACCCTGTATCATTTTGGTTGCCCTCCTCTGGACAGCCTCCACCCTGTCTATGTCTTTGCGGAGATAGGGTCTCCAGAACTGTGCACAGTATTCCAGATGTGGTCTTACCAACTGTCTGTACAGAGGGCCAACAACTTCCTGTTTTCTACTGGTGATGCCTCTCCCTATGCATCCCAGTATCCCCCCAGCCCTCCTTACTGCCTTCTCACATTGCTGGCCCACCTTTAGATTGTCTGATATGACTACCCCAGGTCCCTTTCCATTTTTGTTGTTGTCAGTATCTCACCCCCCATTGTGTACTCTTCCCCTGGGTTTTTGTTTCCCAGGTACAGAACTTTGCACTTCTTTGCATTGAATCTAAGTTGCCATACATTTGGCCATTCCACCAACCTTTCCAAGTCCCTTTTCATCCTTTCCACCCCACCTTGTGTATCAACCCTGTTGCAGATCTTTGTGTCATCTGCAAAGAGACATACTTTCCTTTCCAGTCCCTCTGCAATGTCACTTATAAAGACATTAAAAAGGACCGGCCCCTGTACTGAACCCTGCAGTACCACACTAGTAACCCTCCTTTTTTCACTGTGGACTCCATTTACTATTACCCGCTGTGTCCTGTTGTTCATCCAGTGTTTTAACCAGGCTACCACCCTGGGACCCACTCCCAGGCTGGCTAATTTGTTTATTAATCTTTTGTGTGGAACTGTGTCAAATGCCTTGCTGAAGTCTAGATAGGCCATGTCCACAGCCCCTCCCTGGTCTACTGCTTTGGTCACCCAGTCAAAGAAATCAATTAGATTTGTCTGACATGATCTTCCCGCTGTGAATCTATGCTGCCTTGGATCCTGTGCCCCACTTGCCTCTAGGTACTCAACAATTCTTTCCTTCAGAAGTGATTCCATCATTTTCCCTACCACTGAGGTCAAACTGATAGGTCTGTAGTTTCCTGCCTCTGTCTTGCTCCCACTTTTGTGAAGTGAGATCACATCCACCCTCCTGCAGTCCTCAGGTACCACACCATCCTGCCATGATTTATTAAAAAGGGTAGTCAGTGGTGTTACTAGTTATTCCCTTAGTTCTATAAGAATTCTGGGGTGAATCCCATCAGGCCCCATTGCTTTATCAACCTTCAGTTTTAAGAGTTCTTTCAGAACCCTTTCTTCTGTGAAACATAGAAACATAGCCTTTGACGGCAGATAAGGACCGCTAGGCCCATCTAGTCTGCCCATTTCCCTACCTACAGGATAGGCCACAGATCCTAGTTAACCAACAGCCTATTTCTTCCTACCCCCCACAAGAATTGCCTTATGTCTGTCCCATGCATTCTTGAATTATCCCACAGTTTTAGACCCAACAACCTCCTCAGGAAGGCTGTTCCATGCATCCACTACCCTCTCTGTGAAATAATACTTCCTCACATTGCCCCTGAACCACCCTCCTCCACTTTTATGAAGGGGAATCACATTTGCCTTCCTCCAGTCCTCTGGTACCACACCATCCTCCCATGATTTATTAAAAAGAGTAGCCAGTGGTTTCACTAGTTCCTCCCTTAATTCTTTTAGAATTCTGGGGTGAATTCCATCAGGACCCATTGCTTTGTCCACCTTCAGTTTTATGAGTTCTTGCAGAACCCTTTCTTCTGTGAAAGGACTGGGATCAACCCACCTATCAAAAGGTGCTTCTGTTAATTGGATTAGGCACTTCCCCTCCTCTTTGTGAATACTGAGCAGAAATATTCGTTCAGTATTCCTGCTTTTTCACTGTCCCCTCTGCCCACCCACCGTTCATTCTATTCAGCCTCACTATCCCTCCCTTTGTCTTTTCACGCTGCTGATGTACCTATAAAGGTTTTATCCCCTTCTAACTGAGTTGGCTATCTTTTCCTCAGTTTGGGCCTTTGCTATTCTGACTTCCTCCCAGCTTCCTTCTGCCTTAACTGGTGACAGCTCTCTGTCCTGCTCCTTCTGTGTTTCCTTATACTTCGGAATGCTATCTTTTTTCCTGACTTTCACAGCCACCTCTTTTGAGAACCATAGTGGCTTTTTCTTTCATTTTGATTTGTTTATTTGCTTCACACAAAGGCTTGTTGCCTCTGTGATGACAGTTTTGATAATTCCCCATTGTTGCTCCACACCTCCTTCTAGCCTGTTTGCTAGTGCTTTTCTGAGGCACTCTCCTATCTTGCCAAAGTCAGCCCTCCTAAAGTCCAGTACCCTCACTTTTGTATGGCTTGACTCTGTAGCTGAGTTTAACGTGAACCACACTGTTTGATGGTCACTTGTCCCCAGATGGCAACCCACTTCTAGATCTGAGATCCTCTCACTGCCCCCGTTTGAGAGTACGAGGTCTGATTGCTCCCTCACGAGTGGGTTCCGAAACTAGCTGTCTAATGCCTGCCACCTGTAGGGCATCAAGAATGGCCCTGCTCTTGGATGTGGCTGCAGCAAATGTGCTCCAGTTAACATCTGGCATATTCAGGTCTCCCATCAACAGTATCTCCCCTTTCTCTGCCATTCTAAGAATGCCTTCTATCATATCCTTGTCCATTCCTTCCCCTGACATGGGGTCTGTACACAACCCTGTGCGTGTTGTGGTGCCCTTTTCCAGTCTCCAAGGTGACCCACAGTGCCTCCTCTCCTCCCTGTTTACTCTTTTGTTCAGTTGCTTTTATCCCTTCCTTTACATAGAGAGCTACTCCTCCCCCTCTTCTCCCCTGCCTGTCTCTCCTGTAGGTTATGTACCCTGGTATGTTAACATCCCAGTCATGGTTCTCTGTGTACCATGTTTCTGTGACTGCTACGATATCCAGGCATCCCTCTTCCATTAAGGCCATCAGCTCAGGAGCTTGTTGCCCAGACTACGGGCATTGGTACTCATTACCCTCCATTTCCTGATGGCCTTACTCCCTTTTGCCCCATCCCTGTCATTCTTGCCTTTGTCACTTTCTCCATTTACCCCTACTCTTCTCCCTATCGACACCTCTATGTTGGTGTTTGCCGCACTTACTACCATGATTATTTGGGGGGGGCTAGGATTTTCCTGCTCCTTCCCAGTGCCTCCCCCCTTGGCTAGTTTAAAAGCTTGCCAATGAAGCATTTAAACCTATCACCTAGGATCCTGGTTCTCCTCCTGGATAGATGCAGCCCATCATGCCAGTATAGGCTTGCATCACTCCAGGTGGACCCCAGTCCCAATGAAGCCAAATCCCTGAGCTCCACACCAGTTTTCAACCACTGATTGAATCCCATGGTGCGGAACACCCTAGCCTCTCTATGCCATAGGTGGTAGCACCTCCGGAAGGTTACCGTATGCTACTTGACTAAGGCCCTCCCAATTCCACAAACTCTTCCTGCACTTCTCTAATCCCTTTCTTAGCCAGGTCATTTGTCCCTAGGTGGACAATGACATCCAGCTCCCTCCTCTGTGCAGCTGCTCCGCAATCCTGAGGATTCACTCCCTGTCTCTCAAGCCATGGTGCCAGGCAGGCACCCTCCCTCTCCCTTTCTCCCCAGTTCTACCTTCCTAACAATGGAGTCCCCCACCAGAAGTTGTTTTCTTCCCCTGCAGGGTCCCCTGCCACCCTCCAGTGGGTCTCCTTTGTGGAGGGTCCCAGCATCCTCCTTGGTCTCCACTGTGGGTGCCTCCATAGAGGAACCACACTTTGCCAGAATGGCATGGGGTGTGGAGAGGTACAACAGGAGGGATGCGCCTCTGTTCCACCACCCTCACCCTCTCTGAGCCCACTGTGGTCCAACCGCTCCTCTTTCTTGGCAACCTCTGAGGCAACGGCAGTGGCACTGGTGGTCCCTGGATGGAAGATGAGGTCCCACAAATCCTGGCCAACTCAGCCTAGAGATGAGCAACCTCCTCCCTCAGCCCAGAGAGGTGCCTGCAGATGGGACAACACTGCATCCTCCAGAACATCTCCTGGAAGACTGCTGCTCCACAGCCACTGCACTGCACCACTCCAATCATGTCTTATTTCTGGCCCCTTAACTGTTTGCAATCCTTACCCTTTACTCTGTTTTTTTTTCTCTCTCTCTTTACTTTCTGCCTGTGTGCCCTTTAAGCTCCTGATTGTCCTGTTCTGAGACAAGAATATCCTATATTTCTCAGTAGACCACTTACTTGCTCAGAGGCAGATCACCAGCAGCTAGAGGGGGCTGGAGAGCTACTCTTGCCCTTCTAGGATGGTGGGTCCTTGGTGGTTCTGTGATCACTCACTTCCTGCCCCTAAACAGGAAGTTCCTGTTGTCAGTCAAATCCTGTGCTTATAAAAATAGAACTAGCTTTGGGGAGGGGTGGAGGAGAGGGAAGGAGGGCAATATAGTCCCAGCTGAGAAGTTCAGTCACACAGCAGTCCTTTCTCCTGGTGTCTTCTGCCAAGCTATTAGCAGAAACTTTCTAAGGCAGTCTTTAAATGTAGCTTCCTTCTAGCTAAGCCACTCCCCCTACTTACCAGATCTTTCTACAAGTAATTTAAACCTCACAGCAGTTAAATCCTTTCAGTCACCTGAGATTTACACCTAGATAACTCTTCAGATACCCATTCAGTTCAGTTAACCCAAACACACACTTTTTTTTTGTATGTTAGTTTTTTTACCCTAAATTAAAGGTCAAATACAAAAGTTCTTCTACTTTAGTCCCAGCAGAGAAGTTCAGTCACACAGCAGTCCTTTCTCCTGGTGTCTTCTGCCAAGCTATTAAAGGACTAATATCAACCCCCCTATCCAGGTGCTTCTATTGACTGGATTAGATATTTCCCCCTGCTTTTCCATTGTGAATACTGAGCAGAAGTATTCGTTCGCTATCCCTGCTTTTTCACTGTCGCTGTCTGCCCAACCACCTTCCTCTTTGTTCAGCATCAGTATCCCTGCCTTAGTCTTTCTTTGCTCCCTAATGTACCTATAAAAGGTTTTATCCCCTTTCTTAACTGAGTTGGCTATCTTTTCCTCGGTTTGGGCCTTTGCTATTCTGACTGCCTTACCCAATTCCTTCTGCTTTAACTGGTACAGTTCTCTGTCCTGCTCCTTCTGTGCTTCCTTATACTTCCTGAATGCTATCTTTTTCTCCCTCACCTTCTCCACCACTTCTTTTGAGAACCATAGTGTTTTTTTTCTTTTGTTTTGATTTATTTGCTTCACACAAAGGCTTGTTGCCTATGTGATGGTGGTTTTGATGTTTCCCCATTGTTGCTCCACCCCACCTTCTTGCTTGTTTGCTAGTGCTTTTCTGAGGCACTCTCCCATTTTGACAAAATCAGCCCTCCTGAATTCCAGTACCTTCACTTTTGTGTGGCTTGACTCTACAGCTAAGTTTATCATGAACCACACTGTTTGGTGGTCACTTGTTCCCAGATGGCTACCCACTTCAAGATCAGAGATCCTCTCTCCATCCCCATTTGAGAGCACCAGGTCTAAGATTGCTCTCTCCCGAGTGGGTTCCAAAACTAGCTGTCTGAGGCATGCCACCTGTAGGCCATTGAGAATGGTCCTACTCTTGGATGTGGCTGCAGCAAAGGTGTTCCAGTCAACATCTGGCATACTCAGGTCCCCCATCAGCAATATCTCCCCTTTCTCTGCCATCCCAAGGATGCCTTCTATCATTTCCTTGTACATTTCCTCCCCCTGAGATGGGGGTCTGTATACAACCCCTGTGCAGATTGTGGAGCCATTTCTAGTCTCCAGGGTGACCCACAGTGCCTCCTCCTCCCTGTTTACCCTTTAGTTCTGTTGCTTAGATCCCTTCCTTTACATAGAGAGCTACTTCTCCTCCTCTTCTTCCCTCCTGTAGATTGTGTACCCTGGTATGTTGACATCCCAGTCATGGTTCTCTGTGTACCATGTTTCTGTGACTGCCACAACATCCAGGCATCCTTCTTCCATCAAGACCACCACTTCGGGGAGCTTTTTATCTAGACTACGGGCATTGGTACTCATTACCCTCCATTTTTTTATGACTTTATTTCTGCTGGCATAAGTTCCTTTTTAACCCTCACTCTCTGCCCCCTTGAGATGGCCACCACACTGTGGATGGCCCCAGTGGTTCTTCCAATGGAGGTGGTGCTAGGGCTTGTTCATCTATTATTCCCTGCTCATATCTGGCTCTACCACTGTACATATATGTTTTTGAAAATCAGTCATCATTTATGATATAGTTTGCTTCATTAACAAAGATAAGAATGAAAACAATGTTTTAACTTTGTGACTTGTCTTTCTCTGAAAGTAGAACACGTATGATTATGATTTGGTGTGCAATATTCAAATTATTAGGTATATATGAGATACAAAAAGGTGGCATAAGAAGGACTGCTTTGGCTGTACCCTGAATTCCCCCAACAATGTAGTCCCATACAGGTAACTACTGTGGAATTATCTCTGACACCTTTTTTTTCCCATACAGGTGTGCACAAACGCCACACCTTGGGGTGTCCTCTCACTACATTGCTGCCCCCTTCCACCTACACTACCCACTGGACCGCCACTCAGTGGGAGCAGAACTTGGGAGGTGACGACCACCCTGGGAGAGGAGAGCTGACTTTCAGCTGCTCAATCCTGCTCCCCCCCATGCCGGCTCTCCAATGATCCAAGGTCATTCCCGAATCTGGGTTGCCAGCGTGGCATGAGGTAAGGCATCCAGTGCCTCTTCCCTTAACACCATGAGCCCGAATGACAACTTCTTTATGACTTGACTAAAGTATCTTTAGTAACTCTCAGTTTATTTACTCCTCTAGCGCCAGCTGAAAAAATCTTGGTCTCCATTAGGATGCAGGCTGAAAAAGCTCAAGGAACTGCAGAAAAAGCAAGAGCAGAAGGTCTCCAATATCAAAGTGAGTAAAACTTGTTTGCCATCATTTAATTCCGAAAGTAGAGGAGTTGAACCAATCTGCATGGCTATGTAGATTATAATATTTCAGACTACTTTATAATGGTCTTGTAATGTATGGGAGAGGGCTATCACTGAGGGAATTCAATGAATTCCTAGCATTATTGTACCATCATTGTGACGTGAAAAGGTTGTTGCACCCTCTTGAGTATGTGGTACAACAATATCAAACATCTTTGCATATGCATATTCTGCAAAGCTCCTCTCTTCGAGAAACAACCACAGTCGTGAGAGCTGGACCCGAAAGAGAGCAGCACTGAACAAAACAGCAAAAGTAAGGACACATTCCCAATTGTAATGTTGCTGTTGATGTTTATCTGTTGCCCCTACATGATGAAACACAATGGATGGTCAACAGTAAACACCACTGGGTTAACCTCGAGGTTTCATGACAATGGTAAACCTTTGAAGTTTACTTGGTTGTCATGACAACCTCTTGAAGTGAACACAGTTTCGTTGTTCACTGTTGTCATCCATTATCCTCTATTTTTTCCAGCATTCTCAGTTAGGCAATAAAGAACCAGTAACTATAAAAATAGCACTGTGACCTCACAAGTGATCAATCAGACAGAAAGAGGCTTTAGAACTGCATGGAATTTTCAAAGACCACTTCTACCTGAATTTCATGGAATTTTTGAAATTCTGCCTAATTTCCTTGAATTTCATTACAAAAGAATTCCAAAATTCTGAAAGGATTTTTTTTTTTTATGGATTGGTAATTCCCATTTTGCATAAAATGTGAAACAATTGTTCAGCAGTTTTCATAAACTATGGATTCATTTTCTGCAAACTAAGGAATAAATATTCTGTGGATTAAATAATTCATGGAATATTCTTCTGTGGTTGACATGGAAAGGCTTTCAGAATTCTGTGGGATTAAACAACATTTCCAGAGTAGAAATGCCCTTCTGCACATATCCTGTTGGCAGAATTCCCCATTCCATGCATCTTTAGTCAGCTAGTCAGCTTTCCAGTAGTATGTTTCACACAGCACACCTAGTGATGCTGTCAATTGTAAATCTAATTAAATGAGCCTAGTGAGGTCCCTTATTGGCTATTGTCTTGGTCATAAACATCTTAGAAATGATTGATCCAGCTGGCAACTGATGTGGTGTTGCACGCATAGGGTTCCGGTTAGTAACATCGTGGAACAAAATAAAGTGGACAAAAGTGGACGTGTATCCTACGGCTGGTCTTAGACACAGTCCTTACCCCAATCACATGCCTCATCAACCACTCTCTTTGCCTGGGGAAGGTTCCAACTGCCTGGAAAGTCACCACTGTCACCCCTATCTTTAAAGGTGGTGATAGGACTGTGGCTGGAAACTATCGACCAATCTCCATTCTCTCTCCTCTCTCCAAGGCCTTGGAAAAAGTGGTGGCCTCTCAAATCTCTGACTACCTCTCCACTTACAATGTCCTTTGTCCTGAGCAGCATGGCTTCCGAGCGGGCCACAGTACCAACACAGCCCTCCTAGAGTTCTCCAACTTTCTTCCTCCTTCAGACACTGGTTCTCTGGCTGGTGCTGTCTTCATTGACCTCTCAAAGCTTTCACACTGTCTCCCACCCTCCTTCTTGATGCCCTTAGTCTCTCTCGTTTTACTGCTGGGCCTATCTCCTGGTGCACCAGTTATCTGTCTGACTGCTCACAGCGTGTAAAATTAATGGGACCTACTCAGACATCTGTCCCATCTTTTCTGGTTCCCCAGGGCTCCATTCTGGCCCTACTATTCTCCCTTTACCTTAACACCCTTCCACGCTCTTGCTCGGGAACATTCTATTGTACGCTGATGATGCAGTCATCTTTGCCTCAAGTCGTAACCTATTGCCCTCCAGGACTCACTGCAGAAGTCCTTCACTGAAGCCGAGGGCTGGTTCAAAGAACATAGATTGGTGATAAATCTTAAAAATACAAAAACCA
The DNA here is from genome assembly GCA_016271365.2 of Neoceratodus forsteri. Taxonomy (NCBI): domain Eukaryota; kingdom Metazoa; phylum Chordata; order Ceratodontiformes; family Ceratodontidae; genus Neoceratodus; species Neoceratodus forsteri. The sequence continues at coordinate 268,778,788 of JADMNL010000026.1, forward strand.
TGTTCTTCTCTCATCCCCAAAACAAGTCCTGCAACTTCAAACTCCTCATTCACTCTGGGTCCTCATTCCCACTCGAACAAGTTTGCTCCTATAAATACCTAGGGATCCATTTGACCACTCCTCTCCTTCCATGGACACATCGCAGCCCTAGCCACTGCCACTAATATCCGATTGGGCATCTTACAATGGTATAAACACTGCCTCCCCGAGGTCTCTTGACTCGCAGATCACCTCCTCTATCCTGTCCCTTGTGGACTATGGACTGCCAGTGTATGGTGCTGCTGATCAGACCGCACTCCATAAAATTCGCATTACTCGAATAAGGCCTGCAGGTTAATTACTGGAGCACCTAGGGATGAACACACACACCTGTCTACTGTATGCTTAAGCACTGGTATGATCTCGGCAGGCGCCTCAAATATCTTACCTGTACCCTTACAGACCCTCCTTGAGGCTTTCCCCACAGGATTGACCACCATCATACGCTGCTCTGTCCACTAGTTCATACTCGGACCTCTGGGAAAACCTCTCTTGTTATCCCTAGAGCTAGGACCTCTCACGGCCAAAGAGCCTTCAGCTTTAGGGCCCCCTCCTGGTTCAACACACTGCCCCCCTCCATCTCCGAAGCTCCAACTATATCGTGCTTCAAAACTTCCTTACGTAACCACCTTATTGACACCCGATGCTGTAACTGCTGCTAGTCAAAGCCGTACTCAATACTTATGACAAAGCTTATTACTAAGCTGCTAAGGACAACATAACTCTGGTATTGTTTGCATCCATCCTACCTGTACCAGCTTGTTTGTATCTATGTCTTAATTTACTGTTATACCTATGTGTTGTACTGCTATACTGTGTGTATTTTGGTTTGTCTTACTGTGACAAGGTACCTTTGTAAATGAGCCTATGGCTCAAAGGTTTTCCAAACTGCTGTTTAAATACAATAAAATAAATAAAAATAAAAATAAAGCAGCAAAAAAGTATCACCATCAATATTGGCAGCACAAAATGTAGTGTGCCAGAACAATGCAGGCCACATGACACGCAGGTAGCAAACAACATCCACCGCATGGAGGCACTGCACTGGAACACACAGCAGCAGGCATCCGTGCACAGGAACAGCACAGGGGTGCAGGGAACAGGGCAGGGTGCAACCACCACTTGGGGGGAGCAGACCACTGAACACCTACCATGGCAATCTAATGGCACAGGTGCCTACATGGTGGGGCACCCCCACCCAGAATGCTGAGTGATGGAGAACGTGCACCAGGGTAACCACTGGAGGACAGGTGGACCATGGCCACCATGCGGATGGCCATGTATAATGCAAGGGGCCAGGATCACAAGCCAGCATGTCCCCAGCAACACACACAGGACAGGGGAGATGGCATGCTGGCTTGTGCTCCTGGCCCCTGTGGTTCCAGTGCAGTGCCTCCATGCGGTGGACGTTGTTTGCTACCTGCAGGTCATGTGGCCTGCATTTAGATAATGGTGCAAACTGCAAAAGCACTGAAGGAAGGTTTACCCTGGGAGGACAACGTCAATAAAGCCACATTTCACAAAATTACAAATATACCACTAATGCAGAAATCCCAGAAGAGCTAGGCAGAATGTTCAGATTTCACTTCCACTAGAACTTCATTAAAATTTGGAAATTCTACCTAATTTTACAGAATTTTATTACAAGTGGAATTCCAAAGTGTCACAGGTGGAATGTGAACCATGGAATCATATTTCACAATTTATATAAACTGTGGATTCACTTTTTTTTGTTTGTTTATTCTTTATACTCCTGTTGCTGTGGTCCCTACCTCAGGAGGGAACCCCTAGCCCCATTCCCCGGTATCCACCAGCCAGCATTGACCCTTACCCTCAGGGCTTGCCCCCCCCCAGGCAGGGCTGGTGGGGGTTCCCCAATCCCTGCCAGAGACTGGATCCAGTTTGGACAGTGCCATGGCTAACCAGTCATACACCGACCACTAGCACCCCCCTCCCTGGAGAAAGAGAGCAGTCCCTTGGACGCTCGATCCTTCTCCTCCCCTGCTGACCCCTTGTGGCCCATGCTCATTCCCGAACATGGTTCGCTGGCATAGTGTGAGGTAAGGCATCCAGCGCCTCAGTCCTCAGTGCCATCTGGCAGGTGGTGGATTCACTTTTTGAAAACCATGAGATAATATTCAGCAAATTATGTAATTCATGTAAGCATTAATCCACTCCACAGCATGGTTCTGCTGTAGAATGAATCCATGCCGGGGGGGGGTGGTACCACCCAGGCATGGATTAATTCTACAGTAGAACCATGCTGTGGAGTGGATTAATGCACTTGTAACATGGCAAGTGCAGAAACCGGGAGATGTGCTTCATAAGAGATTGTAACATTCTTACTGTATACAGTACAGCACTTACTGTATGCTGTACATTATAACCCATTAGACCAGCTCTGTACTTCTTGCACTTGTTTGTTCAGAATATCTCACTGTATTGTTTATATTTTGACCTGGTCCAACTATGCACTTCACTGATTCGCTAAGTTGATTGTATTTCGGACACCTTCACATTGTATCACCTATGTTATGTGCTGTGTCACACTGTTGTTGTTCATTGTATTCTACTTGTTTCCTCCCAAGTCATGCCTGAAAATAGGCATCCTTATGCCTGGTGCACTCACCGGTTACCTAAAGCAATTAATTAAATAAATAATAAATAAATAAACATGATATCTTATATTAGCAAGTACAATAAAACACTGACACAGAAACAGATACAAGTAGTTGGGACGTAGAATTCTGTATTGGCTGAACAGGATAATTTTCCTTTTAGTATTGGGAGTGCAACAGTGAACAGTTATTTAATTAATTACTACATGCAGATGTGATCAACATTTTAGAATATTTGTGTTGATTTTGGCTAACTTACTTTTGTGCACTGTGGAATCGCCTCCGTTTTTCTGCTGTGATTGCTGTTTGGGATTTGAGTGCTATGTATGATGGGAAATGCATATATTTAAGTGGACAGAAGATTTGAAATCTGGTGATGAATGACAGAATTACAAGAGCAAGCAAGATTTATTGAGGAGCAACCATGGATTACTTGAGAATTAATCCATGGTCACCTGTTCCCATCCAACCAATCCAGGGTATCTATTCTATTGTCATTTGCAGTGCCGTGTTACAAGGAATATCAATCAACTGTTCACATAGAAATACTTTTCAGAACTTCACTGAATTACAAAAGAAATATCAAAAAACACTTGGTAAGTGAAATTGCCATTCCCTATGAATTCTGTTGGCAAAATGCAGCATTCTGCACACCTCTACTGTCGCGGAAAGTGAATGGAAATCAACATGAAGAAATTACGCCTTGCTGACTAAAAGCAGACTGACCAGTGCCAAAAGGACTCTCAAATGATCTGCAAAGGCTGAGAACAGCAAACTGAGACACATCATCTGTCCTTATGTGGTCTCGGTGTGCCCACTTGTGTGGTACTGCCAAAGACTGAACATATTCATATTAAATGCAGCTGATCTGATGATATTGTTTTGTAAACATTTTATAGTGACTACGTGCTTTTTAATGGAGATTTGCCATTTTTTATTTCTTTATAAAATATCTTCAAGGACATAAATGACATATATGTTAATACAGCCATGGACACTACTCTTACAGTCATAAATATAGTTTAACATGCATTCTTAGGGTGTAGGAACCATGATTTGAAGGTGAGCGGTTTTGATACCCCAAGGATGAAAGAGAGACCACTCTTGCAACCATAAGAGTGGTCTCCATGGTTGAATTAATATATTATCGATTGAAACTGAACAATAATATATTAAGATTTAATAAAACAGCCTGAACGTGCCCTTTTCCAGGGCAGCCATACATAACACTCTTCACAAAATAAGAGTGACTCACCCGCAGAGGAGGGGAGCATTCTGATTGGTCAGCAGGGCTCCTCCTAGATATAATATATATAGTACTGCTCTTTAAGTTTCAGAAACATTCTCTTTCACATTTTGGAGGGTATGTGAAAACATTACACCTGTTTCATGGAGTCTGGTATGCTTTCATAGAGGTTCTCCAACTGTAAATACCTGTGCACCTATAGCATTTTACTACTGATTCCACAAGCAATCTTTGTTCCTGAGTGCACTTGCAGAGGACATTACTGACAAAGACACACAGCAAAACTATGTGGAATGTGGAATTCTGGCAGTGGAATAATAATTTCACATCTGAAATGCTTTTTACTATTTCATTTTTAATTCCATAGATTCCCAAAACTAATTTCTGTGTAAACTGCAGAATAGACTACAGAATCCGTGGAATATCGGAAAATGAATTTGTGATTATGAAAACTACTGAGTACTATTCCACAAGCAGCAGTGCATGATTGTGGTGAAAATTTTGACTGATACATTTTTATTCTGTTTTAGACTGCCCCTCATCTCTAATGTGTAGGCTACCCGTCTTTCCCCATTTTGAGTCTGCTTTAGTATTTTTTTTTCACATCTGAAATAATAAAAGGAGCACTCCTTTTAATATGGTTCGGACCAGGTTTTCATTGGTATTCTTTGATGTTTTTGAACACCTGTTGTCCTGTAAGGTCAGGGAGCAGTGTCTGCTGCATGCTAGTTCATTACGGTCACACTAAGAGTGATCCTAAAGAGCTCTTGACCCCACTGGGACAACTTTAGAAAAATTTAATATTTAGACACAATTCAGATTATATTTCAGGGTTTTTTTCTGCACTTCCCGCCCTTATTTATTTATTACTAAGGACATTTGCATGGTAACAGTGCAGAAATCCTATCTGCTGTGGCTGATTGTCTACACCAGACATCAAAATGATGTCTATGACATCATAGTCTGTTGCTGTTGCAATAATTATGATGTCATAAACTGGGGATTATGATGCCAGGTGAAGGCAAGCTGCCAGAGTAGATGAAGTTTAGAGGCCATTGATCCTGTTTCATAAAACTGTCCTTAGTAAAATGAAAAAGGGGGACATAACTCCAGAGAATATAAGAAATAGAAACTGAATTCTGTCTAAATCTTAATTTTTGTTGGAGTTATTGAAATGGTGTCAGGGGCTCCTTAAACTGTAAGTGTTCAAAAACAACAGAGAACACCAATGAAAATCTGGTCCAAGCCATATAAAAAAGAGCACTCATTTTATTATTTCAGTTGTAAATAAAAGTGGTAAAGCCAAATCAAAATGGGGGAAAATGGTATCGTACAAGCCAGGAGATAAGGGGCAATCTAAAATTGAATATAAAAGTATAGGTCATAATTTCACCACTATCATGCACTGCTACGCTATGAAAACTGCAGATCACTACTTTATAGTAAAACAAGCATTTGTCAATGCTGAATGTTGTCTTGCTGGTTTTGGCATTGGTAGTGCAGGAGTTCAAGAGACACATAATAGAAGTAGCAGTGAAGTACAGAACTAACATTAACCCCACCCCACCCTGCAGAGAGTGACAGGCATTGGGATGTGCATTTGGGTCGCTGGTCATAACGCTCATGCTATTTCACCTCACCCTACCCTGCAGAATCTGACAAGTGTTGCATTGTGCCTTGGGGTCCTCTGGCCTTATGCTCACCCCATTTCATAAAGAAGTACATTGAGATGGGTGCAGCATAGGAGAATGGGTTGAACTTTGGGGCTGAAAAGTCCAAGGCACACCTTGATGCCTGTCAGTGGCTGCAGGGTGGAGGTGGAGGACCAATGGAGTGAGCAGTACAGCAGACAATCCAAAGACACACCCCTGATGCCTGTTAGTCTGTACAGGGTGAGATGTAATGGTTAGAAACCCTAACACCCTGGGTGTGTGTTGGTATTTGCACTCCAAATTTTAAAACATGGCCGTTTTGTGACTCCACCTCATGAAAGCATTTGGGACCTCTGTTTATGAACAGTGCCCCTGTGATTTTGTTAATCTGTCTCGAACGTTGATTTCCCACAGTGACTACGCCATTCTGCACCACATGAAAATGTCAGCTGCACCATTGATAAGGAGGTGTGAAGAGATGGCAATGTGGGAAATCTGGTGTGAAATTATTAAACATTCTCGAACTTACGAGCATGTGTGAAAACTGCACATCGCACGCTCGAAACAAAGTCATTTAGTGGAATTATTTCACCATATTTTTAACATAGCCATTTTGGGATCTCTGCTCATGAACAGTGGCACTGTGATTATCTTACTCTACCCAAACGTTGATTTCCCACAGTGACCGTGTGATTTTGTATCAGATGTGCGAAACTACATTTTGGGCAGGATGTGACAAATGACAGCTGAACTGTTCATAAGAAGGTGTGCAAAAATGACAATGTTGAAAATCTGGAGTGAAAATATTACAAATTCTCGAACTTACGACTGTGCATGGACACTGCACAATGCACGCTTGTAACAGTCATTTTATGGAATTTTTTCACCAACTTTTCAACATAGGCATTTTGGGACCTCTGCTCATGAACAGTGTTACTGTGATTTTCTTACTCCGTTCTGAACATTTTTTTTCTACAGCAACTGTGCCACTGTGCACCAGATTTGCGAAAACACAGTTCAGGTAGGATGTGGGAAATGAAAGCTGTACTGTTCATAAGGAGGTGTGAAAAAATGGCAATGGTGAAAATCTGGAGTACAAATATTAAAAATTATCAAAGTTACGAGCGTGCATGGACACTGCACAACACATGCTTGTAACACAGTCATTTTATGGACGTTTGTCACTTAATTGTCAACATAGGCATTTTAGGACATCTGCTCATGAACAGAATCACTGTGATTTTCTTAATCTGTCCCAAACACTGATTTCCCACAGTGACCACGCTATTCTTAATGTAGTGCTCGTTCACCTGCTTGTTACTCCGATCTCCCATCTACTTTCTAGCCATTTGGGATATCGGCTCTGTAGCCCAATGTACTGTAGCTGCCTTGTGTATCTGCTTACTGTACTGTATTTCCTGCTTGTTTATTGTATTGTATATAATCCTGCTTCCCTTCCCCAGGATGCATCTGGAATCGAGTGGTCTCTGCTCGGCATGCTTTCCTGTTAACACTTTTAAATAAATAAATAAATTCTGCACGGGAAGTGCGATAACACAGTTCGGCCAGGATGTCAAAAATGATAGCTGCACTGTTCATAAAGAGTTGTGAAAAAATGCCAATGTTGACAATCTGGAGTGAAAATATTACAAATCTGCGAAGTTACTAGGGTGCATGAAAACTGCACAATGCACACTCATGTCACAGTCATTTAATGGAGTTTCATCACCAAATTTTCAACATAGGCATTTTAGAACCTCTGCTCATGAACAGTGTCACTGTGATTTTCTTACTCTGTCCTGAACACTGATTTCCCATGGCGACCACGCTATTCTGCGCCGGAAGTGCGAAAAAACTTTTCGGCCAGGATGTGAAAAATGACAGCTGTACTATTCATAAGGAGGTGTGGAAAAATGCCAATGTTGAAAATCTGGAGTGAAAATATTACAGATTTGTGAAGTTACAAGCGTGCATGGAAACTGCACAATGCACACTTGTAAAACAGTCATTTTATGGATGTTTGTCACCTAAATTTCAACATAGGCATTTTAGGACCTCTGCTCATGAACAGAGTCACTGTGATTTTCTTAATCTGTCCCAAACACTGATTTCCCACAGCGACCACTGTGACAGATACCTCCATATACCAGGCAAATCTAATTTTTTTTTTAAGTCTGTTGCAACAGCCCTTTTTACTCTCCTCCTTTCTTGCTGTAACTCCTCGTCTTTCTTTCCACATTATATAGGCAGGCCACCCTGTATAACATTCTTTCTATCCCTTATGTATTCTTGCCCTGGTATATGAAGTTCTGCACAGCTCTTTATTTGGTTACCCCGTTTCGAACCTTTCTAATGTGAGGTATGCAGAAACACAATAGTTGTTTAAAATGAGTATTTCATTTCATTTGAATATGGGAATTGTAAGCGCTTATTTATATCCATTGTGTGGGTCTTGTAATGACCCCTTTATGTATGCAAACCCTCATATGGTCTTGGTTTGCATCCCATTTAGCGTTAGGTACCCCCCCTTTTGTCCCCTCCTTGTAAATATATGGAGTAAGCTAGAGCTGCTTTACAGGCTAGTTTTCCTGTAGAAATAATGTAAATGCAGCCTCAAAATGTTTGTATATAAAACCCCTTTAAAGTGCCTTTCAGCCTGTTTGCTGTAGAAAATGGGTCTTTCTGGTTTGAAACTCATTCTAAATGGCAGCAGTAACACACAAAGCGCTTCCTATTGAGTAAATAAATAAACAGCCTGCATTTTACACAATTTGCAGCATACAAAAAGGAATTCATTCAGTGGAAACTACAAAACAACTCATTCATGACCTAAACAAGCTACAAAAACAAAAGAAGGCCTGTAAAAACAAGTTGTACAACACTGTGGTTTGTTTGGCCTTAACCCCCAACCCCTCTGTTAAACAAAGGTTAAATAAAAATGTTTTTTTGTGTTTACTTTAGTTAAAATGCTTCTAAAAAGTAGATTGAATGCCTTTAATTCATTCTATTGGAATAATTTATAAAACAAAACAATTTTTCCTCAAAAAAGGTTACTTGCTTCTCTGTGTGGAGTCTCACTTCCTATTCTGTAGTATAGAGCTGGTTGGCTGGTCAACTCCCATATTTAAAGGCACAGTACTAGGAGGTGGAGTTACTCCTGCAGTGTTTGAAACTAAAAATTTATTAACCAGTTGTTGTTTCCATAAAGTGATGTTGACAACATTACAACTTAAAAGGAAACGTTATTCTGAGCTCAGAAATGAAAATACATTTATTTTGCTGTTTAAAGATAATTTTGAAAAGCATAGGGAGGCGTTAAACAAGCCACATGTTCTCCTTTTGGTATATAAGCCTTGGTTTTTAATCAGTTCTGTAGATATCCTGGTGGGGTACAGACGTACTCTGACCACCATATGATGTTCACTAGCGCCTGAGATGCTGCTTGGTAACTTATGTTTATTTTGAAGAAGTTATTGTGTTATTTATTTTTTTCATCTGAAGTTTGCAGTAATTGTCCAACTTCAATAAAATTTTTGCTTCTAAGTATCTACAACTGTGGAACAGTGTCCTCCTTACAAACCCACACCTCACAACCACGCTATTCTTAATGTAGTGCTCGTTCGACTGCTTGTTACTCTGATCTCCCATCTTCTTTGTAACCATTTGGGATATCGGCTCTGTAGCTCAATGTACTGAAGCTGCCTTGTGTATCTGTTTACTGTACTGTATTACCTGCTTGTTTATTGTATTGTATATAATCCTGCTTCCCTCACCAGAACACATCTGAATCGAGTGGTCTCCGCTCATCATGCCTTCCTGGTAAAACTCTTATATAAATAAACAAATAAATAAATTCTGCATGGGAAATGCGATAACACATTTTGGCCAGGATGTGAAAAATGACATCTGTACTGTTCATAAGGAGGTGTGGAAAAATGCCAATGTTGAGAATCTGGAGTGAAAATATTACAGATTCGCGAAGTTACGAGCGTGCGTAGAAACTGCACAATGCACACTCGTAAAACAGTCATTTTGTTTTGGATTTTTTCACCAAATTTGCAGCATAGACTTTTTGAGAGCCCACCTCATGAACAGTGGCACTGTCGGTTCGTTAATTGGTCCAGAAGGGTGATTCCGCGCAGTGACCGCAAAATCACCTTTCGGGACCGAATAATGCCACAACAGTAATTGAATTCATGAGGAGGGGTTCCAATAACCTCATGTTGAAAATTTGGTGGCAAAATTCCCAAAAATGTCTAAGATATGCACCAAAGTTAAAAACCCTATTTATGCCATTATACAGCTTACTGGCATTTTTTTAGTTCGTGGTCAGCTTTGAAGAGTGCAGATGTGTTCCCGGTCCACCGAAGATCATCAAGCAGGGCTTCGGAGGTAAATATGGGGTGGGAGGTGGGAAGGTGGGGTACGCAGTGGGTGGGCGTGGGTTGGGGGAGGGGGTTGCAGATTTGTGGGACCGTTTTCTACTTTACAGGGTAAAAAAAAAAACATTGCGGAAAGGTTTTTTTTATAGGTACATTTGACACTCTGTGGTGGGCTCCCAGAGTGTCACCAGTGTGGATATTTTTTTGGGTGGGGACTGGAGCTGATGGGGATTGGGCACCCTGGCAGCAAATAAAAAAGTGTGTGTGTGGGGGGTGACGCCGACGGGGATTGGGCTCCCCCATTGGCAGGTGAACTGTGGAGGGAGGCATGGTGATGCTGACAGGGGGATTGGGCACCTCCTTAAGTTGGCTTTTCTGGGGACTGTGTGAGGCGGATGGCACAGTTGCTGCCATGTCACACTGAAACTTACACCAGGAAAGGAACGCCCTGCAATGAGGTGGAGCTCCCTCACTGCAGCTACTCAAACCTTTCAAGATGGTGGACACGCTTTTGCACTGCTGTCATAGACAGCGTGCAGTCTAATTTGTGCCACGGAGCCCAGCCCCAAAAAGCAGTGGCGCCACAGGCCACAACAGGACCGCGCCTCCAAAACCTGTTAATCCGAGGTTAACGCAGCATATTTCTTGTGCAGGTGCAAGATGACATAAAAATGACTTTCACTTTCAGAATTTCAGGGTTCCACTTCTGCTGGAATTCTGCATAATTAAGCTGAATTTGTGAAACTCTGCAGAATCCCATTGGAAAAGAATTTGAAAATTCTACACATTTCCAGCACACACACACACACACACACACACACACACTTTGTTTGGTAACTGCCTTCATAAGCATTTCCACCTTACAAAGATGTATATGACTTCATAGTGTATAGTGAGGGTTTCTTCTGCATGGATTTCCATGCTAACTGAAGCCTTGTTGTATCACAGTTCAAAGGTCATGGAACATGGTTGCGCCCTTCTGTGGTACAACAAGGTTCCAGCTGATTGGATATCCTTGAGGTTTCTGGTGTTTTTCACAGCACTGCCATGCGCACAGCAAGGAGTTCAAGTTCTGATCTGAAAGCACCAGCATGTTCTTTGCTGCTATGGGAGCACTGGGAAAACACTTTTGTTAAAAAAAATAAATAGACAAAAAACTATATGCTATAAAAAAAATACTGAGATGCCCAACCAGCCTGTGCCAACACCTTGGGCTTCTAATTATATCGGACCTCCTGAGCTTCGCTCTTGAGGACTGATGCAATCAGAACCCCTCTGTTGCAGCACAGGCTGGTTGCGCATGATTGCCCAGCCAGTATTTTCTACATTATGCAATATTTTTGGCCCTATCAGACAGCCAAGAAAGGTTTTGTCTGTCTTCTGTATGTGCATTATATGTAGTACTGATTGCCTTACTTGGTTTATTTAACCTGTCGCACTGCTACTGCCTTACACTTGCCCTACAGAAATATACATTTCACCTGGTACTCTGACAGTTTGTAATACGCAAAAATCCCCAGTGGGACATGCATGTCTAGAAAAATGATGCTTGCCCCAGGTGATTTGAAAAGCACGAGGCCAAGAAATGCACATCCTGAAGTGGGTTACTGCACTTGTAAAATGAAAGAAAAATTAATGGAAATAGTTTTTTAGTAGTTTGGCTGTTGCTATGTAGATTATGTTAGGCTGATGTGCATTTATTAGGAATTCATGAATGGTCAGGTAATGTGTTTTAACCAAGGAAATTACTAGAATTCCAAAGAATTCTGAAGTTAAGCTGCTGCTAGGTAAATTAGTTTAGTTGGTAAGTGTGAGTGTCTAGGGATATAATGCACTGTTAAGTTACGGTGTTTAATCAGTAAAGTTTCTAATGTTTGTTCAATGACTGAAAGCCATGTTATAATTTATGCTGTACCTCAATTTGTACAATGGAATATTTGTACTAAACTGTTCACTTCAAATACCTGTTCACCACTAGCTGAGTCACTTTACTGCTAACCTGCCTGTGTATCAACTACGACTGAGTTACAGTTTTCAGTAGTTCTACAATTGCAGTATTTTTGCACAGTGTTCTATATTTTCGACTTTTGCATCATTACTTCTCACTGCCTCTCCCCAAAGACAGATACGAACATATGAAGAAGCCAGCAGAAGGCCATTTGGTCTGTCTAGTCTGCTCATATTGCAGGGTCCACAGCTTGAGCTACTGTCCCTGCTCCCCACTCCTCCCATCCTCCCTATCCATGATCTTTACCTTCCCCCATGCCTATCTCTGCCTCTTTTGAAGCTGTCTGCTGCCTTCAACAAGACCACCTCTTCCAGCAGTGCAGTCCAAGTGTTCACCACCCTCTCTGTGAAGAAGTGCTTCCTCTTCTGCCTCCTAAACCTCTCCCTCTCCAGTTTAAGATTTCACCGCCTCGTGTTATGGTTGCTACTCAGCTTAAAGAGACCCATGTGACTCACCTTATTTATTCCTTTCAAGTACTTGTAGGTCCCAGTCATGTCCTCTCTCTCTCTCTCTCTCTCTCTCTCCCCTGTCCTCCAGGGAGTACATGTTCAGTGCCCTCAACCTCTCCTCTTATGCCTTACCCTGCTAACCTGCAATCATCTTTGTAGTACTCCTCTGGACCTTCTCCAGCAGGTTAATGTCCTTTTTCAGGAGTGGGCACTAATACTGAACTCCACACTCTAGATGCGGCCTCACCAGTGATCTGTACAAGGGCAGTATAACCTCCTGTCTCTTATTACTTATCCCCCTAGCTATATATATCCCAGCATCTTGTTTGCCCTTGCTGCTGCTTTCTTGCACTGCATGGAGTGCTTCAGGTCACTAGTGATCATCACTCCCAAGTTCTTCTCCTCCTCTAATACAGAAACCTGGACTCCACTCTGGTAGTACTCTGTCTTGGGATTCTTTGCTCCAATGTGCATAACTTTGCATTTCTTGGCATAGAAGCCAAATTGTCAGATCCCAGGCCACCTCCCCAACTTTTTCAGATCACCCTGTAGATCTTGTATCCTTTCAGCTGTGTCCTCTCTCCCGCAGAGCTTAGTGTCATCCACAAATAGGCACATTTTGCCCTTAATGCCATCCTCAGTGTCATTGATGAAGACATTAAACACCAGCCCCACCATCAAGTCCTATGGGACCCCACTGGTGACCTCTCTGGTGCCGGATAACTCTCCCCTCACAACCACCCTCTGGGGTTCTGTCCCTTAGTTAGCTTTCCACCCATCTGGCCATCTTATCCCCAACCCTGAGGTCTGCCAACTTCTTGATCAACATTTTGAGGGGTACAGAGTCAAAGGCCTTGCCGAAATCCAAACAGAGAATATCTAGAAATGAGATGCTTGCTGCTCTATGTACTTTTCATGACCAAAAGTTGTAAACACCACTGCACATCATAGTAACATAGTACTGTCATGAAAAAGGGGACTTAGAGTAGTAGTTTTTTACTAACATTAATACTTTACAATGTACACATTTTTCAGTAAAATCATATAACATAGAATCATCCTCGAAACAAACTCTAACTAATCTGAAAGCCTCAGGTTTCAACTGCTGGCCAGTTCTGTGCTGTCAGGGAACAAAAACAGGTATCAAAAGGTATATTTTTACACTCTTTCATCTAGCACTTTTAAACTGCCCAATCAACCATTACCAAATTTGGGTTCTATGTGATAACGGTAAAAGCCTAAAGGCCAATCGCCGTTATCACAAAGTCTAAGTGCCAAAATTTTTTTTCAGCACTCTGACACACCAGCGCACAGCAAAATGGCACCAGGGACTTAGTTTTTAAAAGTTTTCTGTGAGGGGCTGCACCCCGCCACACACCCCCGTGGGGGGCTTCGCCCCCTGCAGCCCCCCTACTAAAGGATTCTCAACTCCAGGGGGGAGTATGTCTGGGGGTGAAACATTAACAAAAAAAATTGGCCGGGCACAACAAACACACCAGCTCGGACCCGAACCCAGTACCCTGTGGACCTTCACTGGCAACTCACCCACCATGCCACCACGGGGTCAGCTTGGCAACCCACCACAGCACCACCCCTCACATCCCCTCCCCCCCTCGCTGTACATGCAGGCTCCCACCCACGCCCACGCGTACGTATAGTGACATTCTGTCGCTATTCTCACCCACCCCCATCCGGCCACCCTACCGTCCTGTGGCCATCCCTGCAATGTGCTGGGGAAGGGGTTGCCATTATTGTAGGTGCCCTTCACCTAGTGCCAATATCACGGGATACCCCAAATTTGTGAGTTCCAGTGATCCTGCCAGCAACTACAAAATTTCCACATTTCAGGTTGTTCTGTCCAGGGACAGCCATGGGATTAAGGTGCAAACATTACGGATTTCTGTAAGTAGCACGTCAAGCCTGCAGCTGACAATATCGCAAAGTTGAAAATGGTGCCGACAACAATGCTCAAGTCAACACCACGTCAGGGGATTCCCCCTAAAAACAAAAAAAAACAAGTCAGTTAAAACATTTCTCTGGTGTGGTAGTCCTTGGTGGCATAGTGTTGTAATAGTAAATCAATACTTCACCACTGATTCACACTCATATTCACTGGGTGCAGTGTTGACTTGCGCAGTGTCCACACTGTTCCGACCATGTGGATTTTGTTTCAACAAATTGACGTGGAGCCCTTTCTATATAGTATAGTATATATTTGTGGTATGGGGAGCTCTCCATGTCAGGTTTTGTTTTTTGACCAGGAAAGGAGAGCTAGACAATTCTGCTTATTTTCCGCCTTGTCCGAGGGCAAAGGGCAGATACAGATGGAAACCAACTGAAATTCAACCAGAATAAGCTATTGGTAGTATTTCTAGTAGCATTTATTAGACAGCAATCATGGGCACTGAGGATTAAAAAAGGAAAACAGGAAAGTAAAAAAATGAGTTTGTAAATGAACAAACACGTTTTACTTTATGGTAAGATGTGCAAGACATTTTTATGTTTGCTTGTGCTCATGCGCAAGAAACATTATGTGACAGCTTAGGAGAGAAGCGGGTTGTGGAGGCGCAGCAGTGTGCCAACGAACCGAGACATTGCATTTGGGGGCTTGGCAGTGGTGCACCAATGGAGGCACAGTGTGCTGATGACACTGGCTTCCAGAAGTGCCACCAACTTGAAAAGTTTTCGCCACAGCAATCAGGGGCTGCCTAGTCATTGCAGCATCAGTGATTTGCTGCAATGAGGGAGCGACCCATCATTGCTGGGCGGAACATTGCTACAGTACTATTGTTTATAAACATGGCAGCCATATTCACAAACAATAGTAATCAGCCCCCACTGCCGAGGGGGTGCCCAATCCCCCTCGGCAACATGTGCCCCCCCACAACAGTGTGTTTTTGCCAACGGGGGCCCCACTCCCCGTCGGCTTCAGTGCATGATGTGCTGGGCATGAGGCCACAGGCCAAGTGTGTCCAACCACCAGAGAAGTGATGATATCCCATGATATACCACACCCTGGAGTGACGTATTGCTATTATGAACTGAGTTTGAAGTTTTATAAATAAAAAAATTAAACAAACAGGTTTTAAAACATTTTATGAATGAGCTTTTGTGTAGTGTAGGAGTACATTTTGAAAAAATAGTTCTTAGACTGTAGAGATCAAAGAGGCTGGTGGTGCCGGAACTTTTTTGAAGCCATGATGATGTAGCCTGATATCATCATGGCTTCATAGAGCTCTTGGCCAATCAGATTTCTCTGTTTACGATCCTCAGTTCATACTGTTCATTAACAGAGGTCCTAAAATGCCTATGTTAAAAATTTGTTGATGAAAGTCCCTAAAATGACTGTGTTATGAGCGTGTGTTGCACAGTTTCCACACACGCTCATAACATACTAACATACTAACATACTATTTGCCAGCAGATTAGGCCTTATGGTCTATCAAGTCTGCTCGAACCTAGATCCTTAGTTGGGTGCCGAGACCCTCCCATCCCTTGTGCTCCAGAAACCCCTTCGCACATTTGTAATATGTTCTCTCCAGGTTTTCAACATTGCTATTTTTCCACACCTCCTTACGAACAGTACAGCTGTCATTTTTTACATCCTGGCCGAAATGTGATTTTGCACTTCTGGCGCAGAATAGCGAGGTTGCTTTGGGAAATCACTGTTCAGGACACATTAAGAAAATCTCAGTGACACTGTTCATGAGCAGAGGTCCTACAATGCCTATGTTGAAAATCTGGTGACGAACGCCCATAAAATGACTGTGAAACATGCATGCATTGCGCAGTTTCCACGTATGCTCGAAAGTGCAAGCATTTTTAATATTCCTACTAGAGATTTTCAACATTGCCATCTCTTCACACCTCCCTATGGATGATATAGCTGTCATTCTTCACATCCTGCCCAATCTGTGTTTTCGTACATGTGGCGCAGAATGGCACTGCCACTGTTGGAAGTCAATGTTCGGGACACATTGACATAATCACACTGCCACTCTTCATGAGAAGAGGTCCCACATGCTTTCATAAGGTGGGTTCACAAAGAGGCCATGTTGAAAATCTGTAGTGTAAAGAGCAACAAACGCCTAAGGGGGTTAGGGTTTCTAACCATAACGTCCTACCCTGTACAGACTGAAAGGCATCGGGGTGTGCCTTTGGATTGCCAACTGTACTGCTCATGCCATCCCACCCCCACCTCCAGCCACTGACAGGCATCAAGGTGTGCCTTGGACTCTTCGGCCCCAGACTTCAACCCATTCTCCTATGCTGCACCCATTTCAGCGTATATCCTTATGGAATGGGGTGACTGTAAAGCCAAACACCGTAAGGCACAGTTCAACACATGTCGGTGTCTGCAGAATAGGGTGAGGTGACATGGCTTGATCGTCATGGGTGACGACCCAAACACTTGGCGTGAATGTCAATACTTCACTGCCATTCCTATTCTGCATCTGTCTAACTCCTGCATTTCCAGTGCTAATACCAGCAAGCAAACATTCGGCATTGACAAATGCTTGTTTTATATACTTCTCCAAACGTAAAACTGTTTTAATAAAAATTAATAAGGTCTCTCTGCACATGTGCAGCTGGCTTAGTTTAAAGCTAAAATAATTTTAAAACTGTGTGACATTTAATTCCCTAAGAACCAGGAGTACCATCTTTTGAGTCAGTATTGAACAATTCTAAACATTTCTGGTTTCTAAGTTATTTTGTAGTTGCTTGTGCCCAAAAAAGTGTCATAAAAATGTATGTAGCTCCTATAATCTCCATCTCAGAAACTACTAAACCTATTTTTTCAAAATTAAAAACTAATCTAAGACGATTTAAGCATACTGTCCTTGGACATTGATATATACGTCATTCCTTATTTCCATTGTCTAACTAGACAATGATATTCTATTTGGGATTTTAGTAATAGGGTGAATTCTGAATGTTATCCTTCAGGTTCATGATTTGTTCTATGATACATGGTTCATTCCTTTGTATTGTGTTGCTACGGTTTTGAATAAACAATAAACTTTTTAATGGGAAAAAGAAATTGGAACCTACCGCCAGGAGTGCGTGGGCTAATGTTCAGGTACCTAGGTCCAAGAATGACTAAGTCATTGTACAACTGGAGCTGAGCAGAACACAGCATTCGACCTGCAGAATTCATGCAGAATGACAATTCTGCTTCCCAAATTATTTTCAGGAATTTCTTTTTTAATTCTGCAGAACTGCAAAAGTATTTCTATGTAAACCATTTAATAATATCCCATGGGTCGCACAGTCTGTGAAATACTATTCTACAGTTTACAGAAAATAAATCCACGCTGTAGGCAAATTGCAGATTACTAATCAACTGTTTAAAAAAATCCTCTTTTGGAATTTCAGAATTCCACATCTGATGTAATTAAAAATTGTTCGGGAGAATTTTTGAAATTCTTCAGTATTCCAATAGAAGAGACAAAATTCCACACAACTGTAGTTATAACCTGCTAAAAAGAGAGAGTTAATGCACACGTCTCTTCTGCTCCATCCTATGTACAGTGCTGTTACTGTTCCACTAGAATACGGTCATATAATGAGTTCACAAAGGAGCATTTGTTCAATTTTCATAACAGAAAAATGAATTATTAATAAAAACGTTGGCCTCACTCTTTTTTAAATAGCAAGTAAAAAAAGTCTAACTGCAAAGTATACGTTGGCCCAAAAAAATCATAAATTTCAAACTAGGGATGTTCGAAGATGCAGTATCGGGATTATGCACAAAAAAAAGGGAATTGCCTACATGCCGCATATCTGTGGCACATAGGCAATCCTAAGTTGGAATGCTGAGGTGTCCCACGGATCTCAGGTGGCATTCACAAAAGGGGTGTGTGCCCCTTCTGCACTCAATCTCCTGACTGTTTGCACAGCTACATGCATAGATGGTCCAGGGATGTGTCAGGGGGCATGTTGCACTCTGTGCCATTCATGAATGCATGGAGTGTCAGACAGGGAGGCACAAGATATGGCAGCAGGGACCCTGCCTTGGCCACTGCATGTCCCCACAGATTACACCTGCTGGATGTGGTTCAGCAGAACACCCACCACTACCATGCTGCACCAGCCCTCTGGTGACAGGGAGGGATGGTAGCAACCATTCAGGAACTAACCCAACTGTTTTAAATTTAGGGATCCACACCATGCCACAGTCCTCTCCTCTGTGGGTAGCAAGGGATCCAATATGGACCAGGTCGGCATTCAACTGGATGTCAGCATGTGTCCTTCAATCCACCCCTGCACACCAGCATGCCAGGGGTGGGGCCACAGACAGGTACCCTGTGATGGCTGGTGATTGTGAGTGCTGCTACTGTGCACCTGCCCATAAATGTGGAACTGTGTTGGCTGGGTACATACCTCCTTCGTGTACCCGACTATGGTATACCCCAATGTGGGCACGCTGCTGGCACCCATCAAACAGTGACCCACTCTGTGACTACCAATGGCGAGGGCATAGGGAGGGCAACTGGATGGGGAGGGTTCAAGAAAGGTGCCGGGACGTCGCTACATGTATATAGACACGGGGGGGGTAATCATGCAGAGTGAGGGGCGGGAGGGTTTGTGAAAGGTGGTGCTGTGGTCTGCCACTGAGCTGGCTCTATGGCATGGTGGGGTGGGTGCTGGCCTGGGATGACTAGGATGCAGGGTTCAGGTCCGGGCGCAGGCATATTTTGCTGCCCCCGGCCTGAGACTGTGAAAATATTTTTTTTACTGTTCCACCCCCAATACACCCCCGGAGTTGAGAATCTAAAAAGTAGGAGTGGGGGGCCCTCAGGGTGGGGGGCAGAGGGCGAGCTCTGCATGACAGTAAAAAAAAGGAGTACTTGCCCCATTGTTTGTGTCGCCGGGCTTGTACATCACCGAAATTGAATTTTGGTGATGTATACTTACCATAAGGATGATTGCCTTTTGGTAATCACCCTTATGACATAGAACCCCCGACTACAGATAGTGCTTAACCCCTTATGTAGTAGTAGCTGTATGTAGGAGGTGCACAGTAGCAGCATTCACAATCACCAGGTTAATTACATTGGAGGAGAGGAGAGACTGGGGGGACATGATTGAGGTCTTCAAGTACCTCAAGGGAATAAATAGGGTAAACATGTAAGGGATCTGTAGACTAAAGCAGGAAGGTAGCACCAGAGGGCATGGTTTGAAGCTGGAAGGTGGAAGGGTGAGGGGGAAGAGGAGGAGGAGGTTTTTCACTGAGAGGGTGGTGGATCCTTGGAATGCGCTGCCTGTCAAGCTGGTTCAGAGATCGACAGTGGAGGGCTTCAAGAGAGGGTGGGACAGACACAGAAAGTGGATGTATCAGATGATGGCCTGGCCCAGGGGTGGGATGGATGATAGGGTTTCTGGAACGCAAGGGGGGGGGGGCCTCGGTACCCAACTAGGGATCTGAGGTTCGAGCAGACTCGATGGACCGTAAGGCCTAATCTGCTGGCAATTAGTATGTTAAATAATTTTATCTTCTTTAAATAAACATAATATAAGGAGACAGTATAGTGTAATGCTTAAGTGTAGTGAGCTGCAAACCTGGAGACTTAGTTTTGAATCCCATCAGCCCAACTTGCATCCTGTGTGATCCTAAGCAAGTCTCTTAACTTTCTTGTGCTCCCAAGTCACACATGGAAACAAATTCCAGCTTAGTGTGCCTTTCTTGGTTGAACAATGTTCCCCTTTCCCTTAATTCCTGGCTAGGTTTGATTACAACCTAAAAGCAGTGCACCAAAATCACTGTGTTACACACACACACACACACACACACACACACACACACACACCATTGCACATGAGTGTGTGTAGAAACAGAATTTGTTGGCAGATAAAGGACTGCTTGGCTGACCCAGTCTGTGCAGTTTATCCCTGCCTATACTGTCATCACAGATGTTTCCTGATCTTTGGCTATCCACCCCCGCTTTCCTATTAAGATTCCTTTGTGCAGTGCTGGGCTGGTGGCACTGAGGGTTGAGGCACTGGACACCACACCTCATGCCACATCGGTGTCCCAGGTTCAGGAGTGAACTCGGGCTGCTGGGGATTGGCAGGAGAGGGAGAGGGAGAGGATTGAGCATCCAATGACAGCTCTCCTCTCCTCTCCCAGGGAAGGGTGGGCATGTCTTCTCACTCCTTGGCTGCCTCCTGGTGATGGATAGGGGGCAGCGCCAGACCATGGGAGACACTGAAGTGTGGCTTCATGATACATGCACACACATTCACAGTTACAAGGGGAGGGGACAAACAAAACCATGAAAAGATGGCTACAAGCTCCATGAAGCCCCTCCAGGTAGCCGGTGCCACTCAGGCACTTCCTGAAGATAGCCCGCTCCAGATATGTGTACTGGGGTGGGGGAGGACAGACCTCCCCCCTGCTGCCCCACCATGGTGGGTAATCCATGGGGGGAATATAGGGCTCAGGGATGCCAACAAGGAATGGAGGCCGGGTGACTGAAGGAGGTCGAAGATTGCCGGTAGGCCAAGGAGGATAAATAGCATACAAAAAAAAAAAGGAAACAAAGATTCCTTTGTGCCTTTTCCAAGTAATGTGTGCTTGAAGCACACCACTGTTTTACCCCTCACCACCTCCACTGACAGACTGTTCCAGGCATCCACCACTCTTTCAGTTAAGAAGTACTTCCTCACATCCCTCCTAAATTCCCCCCTTCCACCTTCGCTGCATACCCCCTTGTTCTTGTGCACCTTCTCATCTGACAAATACTTCCCTCCTGTACCCTGTTCACCCCTGTGAGGTGCTAGACTTTCTTTTACTAGTGTTTCTATAAACTTCCCCACCAATGATGTTACACTAGCCAGGCTCCTCCCTGCTGCCACTTTTTATGAAGCAGGACATCTACCCTTCCCCAGTCCTCTGTAACCATTCCTGTTTCCAATAAATCATTGACTAGGGCTTTCAGAGATGCAACCAGTACCTCCCTGAGCTCTCTCAGCACACTTAAATGTACCCCGCCTGGCCCCCTAGATTTATCCATTTTCAGATTTGCAAGGCCTATCAGGACTCTTTCCTCTGTGAATGGGCTTGTATCCACCTCCCTTCCCCTGGTATCCGGTTAGATTAGCACTACAGGAATAACGCCAGTCAAGAGAGTGCTAGTCTCTGTGGCACTAACAGGGACAGAGATAGGGAATGTGCAGCGCTAAGCTGTAAGTGCTCCCCTGGTTGCTGTCCATGGTACCAGCATGGGAGAAGGATAGAAGGATTTGGGTCACTGGCCTAGCTGCTTCTGTGGCATGGAGGGCTGGGGCATGGAGCAGCTCGGTAGGGAGGCAGTGGAGACCAGGGTTCTAATTCTGGTCTCCTACATTTTTTCAAGATCAGGACTTGTATTTGTTTACATGGGGTCACGGAAACAGTATTCCATGCCCATGAATTTTAACTTTCCCCATGATCCCCCCCCCCAGAGGGAAAATCTTTAAATCTGGGTGATGCACAAAAATAAAAATTATGACATTTTTGCTGCACTATTCTTGCCAATGGCATTGTGGTGGGCTATTTTCTGACCCAGTGCCCATCCCCCCAGTATTCTTGCTGATTGTATGTGGTCTGTCCCCCTCTCTCTCTCCACTGTGAAGACTGAGCAGAAGTGTCTGTTCAGAATATCACTTTTTTCCTGGTCCTCCTCTGCACAATCTCCCCTGCTCTTATTGTCCTCACAAACCTTCCCCTTGTTTTCCTCCTTTTGCTTATGTATCTGAAGAAGGTATTTTCCCCTTTGGCTATCCTTTTCTCTGTTTTTGCCTTTGCACCCCTCACCACTTTTCCTGCTTCCTTCTGCTTTCCCTAGTACACTCCCTATCCTCTACATCTCCTTGTATCCCCTGAATGCCACACTTTCAGCCTTTACCTTCGCAGCCACTTCTCTTGGAAACCATAGTGATCTCTTTTTCTGCTGTTTCTGCCAACTTCCCTCATGCTGAGCTTTGTTGCCTTCCCTATACCATTCCTTAATTTGCCCCACTATTCCTCCACCCCACCCTGGCTATTCCCCCCTTTAGGTCATCTCTGAGGCATTCTCTCATTTTTTAAAACAAATCTGCCCTCCTCGAGTCCAGGATCCTTGTCCTTGTGTGGGTTTTCTCTCTGCTGCCGTCCTTATGTTAAACCACACTCTGCGGTGATTGCCCGTCCCTAGGTGGCATCCCACCTTGACATCTGCACTACTGTCCCTGTTTGTGAGCAACAGATCCAGTATTGCCCCATCTCAAGAGTGCTGTTTGACTAGATGACTGAGAAACATCCCCTGCAGGGAGATCAGGATGGCCCTGCTTCTAGCCAGAGGCTTCAATCTACTGTACGTCTGGCAGATTGAAGTCCCCCACCAAAAGCACTTCACCTTTTTTTGTCATCATGCTGTTGGCTTCCCCAGTACCTTATCCAAATTGTCACCCTGCGTTGGAGGGCTGTATATCACCCCAGTGTGAACAGTTTCTCTAAGAGCACCTCCATCCCATCGTTTACCACTAGGTTCCCTTACATTTCCATCTCTCTGATACCCTCTCTCACATGCAGCACAGTCCCTCCTCTCTTCCTTCCTTCCATCTCTCCATCCCTATCTCTTCTGAAATGAGTATAGTATGGCATGGCTATGTCCCAGTCTTGGTTCCCTAAGCACCATGATTCAGTTAAGGCCACAAGATCTAGGTCTGCCTCTGCCATGAAGGACTCCAGGTACGGATTCTTATTTCCAAGACTCCTTGCATTGACACACATGGCTCTCCACACCCTGCTCCCACTCTGCCTACAATCCCCCTCTCTGCCTTTGTTGCCACTAGAAACATCCCTCTTCTCCCTCCCCCTCACTAGTAGTAGTAAGTAGTAGTAATAAGAGTTATTTATATTGCAACTAATGCCAGATGCTCTGGGTACCTTACAAAGTTAAAACAGGCAGGGTAGTAATAACAGTAAAATACAACTCTGCAGGTTATATCAAATTTAAAATGCAAGCATAAATAAGCTAAATTTATAAATAGTTAATAAATAATAGACCAATAAGATGGAGTTAAAAAATTATGGGTAGTCCAGAAGGACCATTTTAAAAAAGATGTGTTTTTAGACCCCTCTTGAATACGTCCATCTACGGTGCCTTAATTTCAGACCTAAGAAGTGGGTTCCAGAGGGCTGGGCCAGCCACCTCAAAAGCTCAGTTGCAGGAGGTTTTCAGCATGGCCCTCGGAACTGCAAGTAGGCCCCTGGTGGAGGAGCAGAGGGAATCAACCAGAGTGTCAGGGGTAAAGAAATCTTTCACTACCCTCTTTGTGCCTTGCCTCCTCAACTCCTCCCTGTCCACCTCTTCTGTTCTTATCTCCCTTGTCCCATACTACACTTCTGCCTCCTTTAACTTGCACCATGGGCCTCCACTCAGGCCCTCTCTTCCTACTGCTTCAGTCTGTGGGGTGGATTACTGCCTTTCCCCTTTACTAGTTTAAATGATTATGAAAGTAACAATTAAACCTTCCACTGAGGACAGCGGTCCCCTTCCAGAAGGATGCAGGTCATCACCTCTGTATAGACCCATCCCCTTCCAAGTTGGCCCCCAGTCCCCAATGAAGATGAACCCCTCATTCCTGCATCATTTTTTCAACAAAGTATTGAAGCTCCTGGTGTGGACTGCCTTACCTTCCACTTGGTCGTAGACAGGTAGCATCTTAGTGAATGACACCATTTGTGCTACTTGCTTTAGGCCCCTCCCCAGCTCCCTGAACTCTCCCTCTCTGTACTCTCCCAGCCCCATCTGTCAGTAGGTCATTTTTCCCCAGGTGGACAATGGCATCCAGTTTCCGCCACTGCCCTGTACCCTCTGCCCATCCCTCCGAGCAGAGGCACCAGGTAGGCACATAAACCAACCTCTGTTCTCCCCTTTCTATTCCAAAACTTATTCCCCTCATAATTGAATCCTCCACCAGAAACTGCTTTCTCCTCTTCTGGGGTTCTCTACCTCCCATCTTGGGCCTCCACTTCGAAGGACCCCCATATCTTCCATTCCCACCCCTTCTGGTGCCTCTTCTCAGCAGTCTTGTCCTGCCAGAACAGCAAAGAAATTCTGTAGTGGCACAGGCTGGGGAATGTACCCCTAACCTGCCACACTCACCCTCATGGAGCCAACCACAGTACAGCCAGCCCTCCTCTGCCTAGGCAACCTCTGGGGCAATGGCAACAGATTATGTGGCCCCGGGTGGGGAAGAGGTCCTCCGGATCCTATCCTTCTAGTCAAGGAAACCAGTAACCTCCATGTACAAATCATAGAAATGCATACAGATGGGATAGCCCCTCAGTCTGTAGAATGTCTCCTGGAATGCTGCAGTTCCGCAAACATTACACTGCAGAACTCCCATATCTGCTATTTAATCACTACCTTCTGCCTCCAAATGTAGCTTGCCTCATTGTCCCTTCCATTTACTTGCTCCTTTCTCACCTACACCATCTATTAAAACTTATGTTAACACCTTACCTTAGATAGTGAGTTACCTGCTTTCCCTCTTAACAATTGCCATTTCTAGGTATAGCTCTCCCTGTACCCACCTGCCTTTGTAATCTTCCCTTTGACTAACTTTCCTGTTTTACCCATCCTGAACTGCTGTGCCACCCTACCCCAGATAGGGTGTCTCCTGTATTCTCATCTGTAGCTGCTACCTCCCTGCTTTTTTCCCAGCAATTACCCTCTACCCCACCACCTGTAACGACTTAGACAGTGTAGCAGTCAGCTTTAGAGTACCTTCTCTTCTCCTGTCCATCCTGCAGAGCCCCATGCTTGCCTGCAGTTGCCTGATGATGCCTAAGATGCCATTTACCTCTTCCCCTCCTGCTCTATTCTACTGACACTCTGGCACAGGAGTGTAACTGGACACATTAGGAGGGTGTGCTTTTATCCTCCTGCAGGACTCCCTGCTGAGTCCCTGTTGGTCTTTGTCTGTCAAGTGACTCTCCTCTCCTGTTCTGTAGTCTCTGATCCATGACCTGGCAATCCTGCCCTGCTGGGCACTCAAAACAGTTTTAAATCCCCTTCCTGTTTTGGAAACAACTTAAGATTCCCTCCTGTAGCTCATTTATTTATTTATTTAGGAAATCAGAATTACAACCCTTTGAGTCATAGACTTGTTTCCAAAGGCTCCACGTCAGAATAAAACATAGACATTCATACAGTACATACATAGAATAAATGTGGGTGAGCAATCACACAGAGTATAAGTACAATGAGCACTGGTTAATGCCTATATAATTGGTAGCTAAAACAGGGCAGAGCAATCGACATATTTACCTAATGAGCAGTTAAGGCCTATACAACTGGTAGCTAAAGCAATGCATGATATGAGTTGGTAGTAAGCCGCTTCAGAGGCCTTGTCTTATACATAATACAATGCATTCATAGTCCAGTGCAACTATATGGTAACTGAAGGAGGTGAGGAGCCTGTAGGCTAGAAATAGTGAGGGCTCTCCACTGCCTGGCCAAGGGTGGGTGCATGGCCTAGCAGCGTGGTGCAGGATCCACTGGTTACCGGTTACACTGGCATTGATGTGAGGAGAGGATATGGGCCCTTAATGCAACTTTAAAAGGACTTAGATTGGTGATTGATGTGACAGCCGGGGGGGAGGGCATTGTAACACAATGGGCATTGGACCAGGAAGGCATTGTACCTGGAAGCTACACTGCTGGATCTTGTAAAATAGTTGCCAAAGACTTCTGCTGCAAGCGTGTATTCAAGAAAGAAAACCCACAAACAGCTCCAATTAATTTTTTCAATTTGTTCCCCTCCCATTGTCAGTATTCGAGAAAGACACCCCCAGGCAGCTTTGATTCCTTTTTATGTTTGCTTGCGCGCATGCACAAGAAACATGTTGTGGCAGCTTAGGAGAGAAGCGGGTTGTGGAGGTGCTGCACTGTTGTGGCTAATGTCGTCACTGCTTTTGTGGGCTTGGCTGTGTATCACCAATGCAAGCGCATGCTGGTAGTGACACTAGTTTACAAGCATGCCACCAACTTAATTTTCTCAATGAAATCAGAAGGCTGGAGGTGGTGCTCTCAAATAACTCAACCCTGGAGGAAATTCATAATTTAGAGGTCCTTAGAGCTCAATATAATTCCATTTTAACAGAAAAAGCTGAACATCTGCTTCTACGCTCTAAAGTACATTATTTTAATCAGAGAGACAAGGCAACTAAATTGTTGGCTCTTTGTCTTAAAGCACGTGCCGCAGATAGAATAATTCCCTGCATCTGCAACATGCAGGGGCAAACCATCACCTCTTCCAGAGAAATAGTTAAATGCTTTCAAGATTATTATAAGGAGTTGTATTCTCAGTCAATAACCAGTTTTAATTCAACCAAAATAGACCATTTTTTGCAATCAGTTCCACTCCCCCAACTAGACTTGAATCAAGTGGAGCTACTTAAAGCTCCAATATCTGTTACAGAGATAAACTCTGTCATTGAATCTCTTACGGCAGATAAAGCTCCCTATCCAGATGGATACACCCCAGAGTTTTATAAAATCTTTAAAAGACAGTTGACGCCAATTTTTTTGAATACATTTAATTATGTGTACAAACACGGCATTGCTGACCCTGCCCTCACTGAAATGACAATTGTAGTTATACCCAAACCAGGACAAGATCCACTACAGATTGCTAACTATTGCCCGATATCCCTGATCAATGTTGATATGAAAATATTGGCAAAAGTACTAGCCAATAGAATGGCTAAGGTATGGCATGGACTTATAAGTAGAGAACAAGTGGGCTTTGTGGCAGGAAGGGTCTCCTCCGATCATATGCATAAATTGGCGTACTTGATTTCTGCATCCAGGGATTCTCACATTCCATCTGCACTGGTTTCCCTGGAAGAAGAAAAAGCATTTGACAGAGTATCCTGGGACTATCTTTTCTATCTTGTCCCTAAATTCGGTATTCCCACACAATATATTAACTGGATAAAAGTACTCTACGCAAATCCAACTGCATGGATACTTTGCAATGGTCTTCTCTCACAGTCAATTACTGTTCAACAAGGTACCAGGCAGGGATATCCGTTATCTCCATTTTTATTTAATCTCTATCTTGAACCACTTATTAGACGTATTAATCTTTCCCCCTTGATTTCGGGTATACTAATAGGGCCACATCAATACACACTTTCAGTGTACGCCAATCATTGCTGTTTTATTTGTTCTTTCCTTCCTCATTTGTTCCATTCAGGAGCTTCACAGACTCCCACCCGCCAGTTCTCTGTTGATCCCTGGGGATGATCCTGTCCTCCTGCTGTCTGACCCAATGACTGTGAACACGGAATGGGAAGGTAGAAGAAGCCAAAGGAGCAGATCATCGCTCAGCTCACCCGTAGGGCTGTATATTTTCCCAATCCAACCCAGCGACCTGAGAGAGAGAGAGAGAGAGAGGTTGTGCAGCTGCTGCAGTAATTTCCATTGGCCCCTGGCTCCTGCTGCAGAGTGCAGATGGTTGGTCTGTCTCAGTGACTCTAGTGGTGATGGAGATTGGTGTGGGCAAATACAAGGAATAATCGTCGTCGAGGACCTCATTCTCAGAGAGAATGGGAGAGTCCTGCTGCATGTAGTACAGTTGCTGTGCTTGTGTGCTGCTGCAATTCCAAGTTGCGTCCATCCACCGGTCTGTTCTGCAACTGAATGAATAGTGAGCTGCTGCAACAGGATCAGAGTGACCATGATTAGAATTTGAGAGTACCAGTATAGCAGCTGAAAGTTATCGCTCGGACGTCAGGCAAGCTACGGGTGGGTTGTTATTTTGTTTGATGTGGGGTTGGAATGGTATGGGTAGGGGCCTCAGACATCACGTTTTTTGCCTGCTGCTGCCGCGAGGATGAGTCAGTCTGTTGGTGAGTCAGTCGGAGGACTGCTGCACTTCCACAGAGTCTTCAGGAGGAGTGACTACTTGAGCAAGTGAGGACTGGATGGACTGAGCAAAAAAGTAAGTGCAAGACAAGTGCTAGTGCACTCAATTGAGATCATGGCTGCCTGGGTTGGGTGAGTTTCAGGCAGGGGGGTCTTTTGTGCAGCGGGGGAGTGCCTTTCTCGTTTCTCTGTCAGCTCTCCAAGGCTCCAATGCAGTCTTCCCACACTAGAAGATGCTGCTGGTTGGCAGAAATCAGGATGAAAAGCAACAGCTTGGGCCGGGGGTGGGGTGGAGTGGAGCTGGACTGGGGGCCAGAATACTGTTCCACTCACCGCATTAAATGGTCCGTGCAATTAGTTCCATGGACAGCCTTTTTAACCCCCCACCAAGCTGTGCAAACATGTTTGCGTGGTCTCAGACTGAAAACAACAGGTGCTGTGACTGTTTAGGAAAAAGGCCAGGGCAGCCAAATGACCCAAAAGACCACTTGCAAAGGCACTGTGGCCATCACATCATATGCCATGTCATAGTCAGTTTTTTGTGCTGCCCAGACTGTTACAGCAGAGAGCACAGTGCAGAGATTAGAAGCAGCAGGTGGAAGGATGAACCACTGTCCAAAGAGACCCAGCACTCATCAGCCCACAACTCAGGTAAAAAACTTAGGGGCTTCACATGGTCTTTTAGCATCTATTATTCAGTTTCATCCAAGAGAAAATCATAATACAGACACCACTCCAACAGTGGCTATATTGCCATATGAAGCCTCTATAGGCTGACTAGTGCAGGGTCTCTTTGAGACCATTTTATATGTAGCAGGGGCTATCAACCCCCTCCCAGCACCAGGCTTCTACTGCTGTGCACATGTCTGTTAGAGTGGTTTTGGAATGCTGAATCTGATGTGAGGCTGAGGGGCATGGTGATGATGGCAAGTGTGCAGCACAGTAGGGCTAGAAAAGGATTTTACTGGACAACAGGGTTTAGGGAACCAGATGTGGGGTGTTTGCCCACAGGGCCTTCAGGAAACAGGCATTTAGGACACCAAGTAAGTGTGTGTATATGTGTATGTGTGTGTGTCGGGGGGCCGGGCAAGAGACTGGGGGACCTGTCCCTTATTTTTGAAATCCAATGTTGGCAACCCTACCTGGGACTCGGGAGTTAATTTAACCCCTGAGTCCCTGTGTCCCCTAATCCCCTGAACCAGGAACCTGTCCTGGTAATGTATGTAACGTATCTATATTTCTATGTTAATTTTCATTAAATCCTCTATACCCATTCTCTAAAGAGTGAGGGCCGAGGGCAGGTTGGCCACATTCCAGTAAAATTAGCTACTCAAGGTCAAGCAGCCCTGTCTGTGTTCTCAATGCAGCAGATACAAAAAAAACCTTGTTGTCGACTTGCCACTCTCACTCATAACGACAGACTGAGTGACGGTGTCAGAATGTAAATTATATGGGAGAGGGGATACGGAGTCGGGACTAAACAACTGTGCAAAAGGATCACACACTGACCATCTTCTCAGTCTCATAGGTAAACCATGCATCTTTTTGCTGTTGTACACAATACAGAAACACAATCCTGATCTCCCCTCCCTCACCTGCAACAACCGTAACCCAGTCACCGGTTCAGTATATGATACAGGAGGCATCCTGAAACTGAATGGTTTGGTTGCAGAGGCTGGGGTGGAGAATTGGATTTTTTTCTTTATTGTATAATGTACAAGCAAAAAGATGCATTTTACCTGTGAGACTGACATGGTCAGTGTGATGTGTGAGACTTTTGCGCAGTTGTTTAGTCCTGACTCCCGTTTCCTGTCTGGTATCATTCAGTTTTCATTTACTGGAGTTTCAGCTACATGTCACAGAACTAGGACTTTGCGTGCAGGTGGTGGTAATAATGAATGTATGTGAGGTATGGCAGATATGGATTTTTACAATGGAGTGCTGAATAACAAGTGTTACTCAGCCCAGTTATTTTTCTTTTACCTGTCAATCTTGTTGGTACTCCTGCTATATCATTTTAAGCAGTGCCACACAGGATCAACAAATCATTCCATACAACATCCAGAAATAAACTTTTTATTCACTCAGTCACGTTGTCAACCCTGCTGCCCTACCACTCATTGCTCTGCTTTACTCCATCACTTGTTGCTATGCAGCACTATTGGCAAAACTCCAAAGTGAATAAATGTTTTTTGGAAATCCTATGGAATATCCATCATAGCTCTGAACTGCTGGTAGCTATTGGTCCAGCACCTCATTTGAAAGTGCTTTTTGGGGGTTTTCAAACTTTGAGGGACCTGCATACCAACCTTGCCCTTTAAGTAAATGATATCTCATAGAGTACAACAGATATGGTATAATTATGTACAAGCAAGGATAACAGAATTACATAATTATATCTTATCTGTTATGCTGTATGAGATGCCATTTATGTAATGTTTATGTAAATGAGTTGGCATACTATTTACACTCCTTGTGTGAGCTGATATTTTAATTTAACCTTTGGAAAAGCTTCCAATGTGTAAGCCTACTCTTCATGCCTAGTTGTTGTGTATGATGAAACCTAATATAGCCATACCAAATCCACAAGCTGCCCACATTAAAATGCATAGCACCAGCCTTCAAAATGTGGAGTAAATTGTCAGAATGTGTAGCACTTTCTTATTTTAAAAGCATAGTAAGTCTAAGAGTAGTGGGCCCCATATGCTCAGTGTTAAGGAACGTTTCTACCAAATGAGTTAAACTTTTTAATAATCTCTGTGTCCAAACATAGCTCTAACATTATAAGGAAAATGAGTTTCATGGAGCACAGGTAGATTTTAGCATAAAATGCATAGAGCTATGTGAAATGTATAGCAGTTGAGATATATGAAGATACAGTAGCTGGTGGTGAAAGGACAAATATGCCAAGATTAAATTAAAAAACATGATTTATTTTTTTTTGTATTGAATAAGTTATTTGATTTGAATAAATTTTACACTGCACTACATCAAGTAATCACTCTGCTGTAACATACACTTTCCTGTGATGTACACCATACTGGGATAAGGCACTGGACAACACTCTGCATTGCAAAGCACACATTGCATTGACATGTAAAATGCAAACCACCAAAGAACAAGGAAGGCAGTGGTCTTTCAATGGCTGTGGCATATAACTGTGAAACAGGAGATCAGTCACATGTTCAGATCCCACTAGCATCACTTACCATGTCACGTAAGCCACTCTGGACCTGCCGTGCTTTCTTCTTCCTACCCTGTTGTACTAACATACTAAGAAGCCTGCAGAATAGGTCCTCTGGTCTATCGAGTCTGTTCGGTGATCAGTGCCCGTACAAGGCAGTGCCACGTACCTCCCCTCCCATCCCACAGGGCCCCTCACTCTCATTGCCCAGGGGTGTACTGAGATGCAGCCTCCCCTTATACCTATCCCACCCTTTCTTGAACCCCTCCTCAATTTTTACTACCACCAGTTCCATGGGCAGTGCATTCCAGGGATCCACCACCCTTTCAGTGAAAAAAACATCTCCTTGTCTCCCCCCTTAGTCTGCCTCCAACCAGTCTTATAGTGTAGAATGGAACAGAAGCAGAACACCATCAAAAATTAGATTAAAGAGCAGGTGTGCACTGTAATTCTTCCAGCCCCCCCCCAAACATATGTTGTCAGTGGCTCAGCAGGTAGCACACTCACCTCTGAGACTGGGAGAGCAGAAGGCTGTGGGTTATATCCTCACACCAGACACTTGGGTTCATATCCCAATACTGACACAGTAGTGCAGCATGAGGGAGGTGTTGCACTCCTGAGGTGCTGTTTTCGGATGAGAAGTTAAACCGAGGTCCTGTCTGCCTGTTCTGGTGGTTGTTCAGGTGGACGTCAAAGATCCCATGACACATCTCGAAAAGAGTAGGGGAATATTTCATGAAAATAATATCAATAGATGACAAATACATAATCAAACATATCATACAGAAATTTCAAATAAACAAAAATACAAAAGCACTGGTAAAAAATACATGAAAAAATATTCATCACATACAAGGGAAAAAGAAAATCATGACCTGAATACGGACTCACCCATGTAAAAAGAAATTAGAAAATCAGAAAAAAAAGGTTTGCCATTAAATCATGGAACCTCTATTTATATTTTATAAACAATGCTAATCCTTTCCACCACTGAAAAACTTTTTTGGAAGAATGAAACTGCACATCTTTAGTATGCACCGCATGCATAGCCTCCATCACAAGGACATAAATTGTATCATATGACATCAGTTTTCGTTGCAGAACCCACTGACACCATGCTTGCCATAAGTAGAATTTCAGACGACAAAAAAGAAAAGAAAGAGTCCCAGAATCATATCTACTGCTTAGGTGCGGAATGACCCAAGACAATAGTTTGATAATCAAGGTATTTTAACCAAAAAAAACTACATTTACCAGCAAAAAAATCCCATAGAGGTTTAGCAAAGGAACAGAGAAACAAAAAACGTTCCATTGTTTCCCCAAGTGCTTGACAAGACATATCGCACAACATTTTGTGCTTTGAATTGCCTCTAACATTCAGTCTACCATATGTGGACAATCACAAAATTTCCCACATATGCACAGTGACCTGTCATTGTTTAACTGCTGTAAGGCTGCTCCTTTCAAGGCATCAGGACAGTTCTTAAAATCTGGTTCAACAGGATGAATGGAGGCCAATAACAATTTATAAAGGAGTGGACCAGTATTCTGGATTATCAGGGATTTAGACACCACCCATTTCCAGAGTTTTTGCGCACAGGGTTTAAAATACTCTGGAGTCTGTAAATGATGGGACGTTTTGGGGGGGAAGGCCATCCCAACCATCCAAATAGTTCCTTAATGTGTGCTGCAACCAAAAATAAGGATGCGTGTTGATGGGTAGCAAGCCCAGCTTTAAAGAATGAGCCATGAAAAGAGAATGGAAAAATATAACAGGGTCAATCATGCCTGATCCTCCTTGGTCCATGGAATAATATGTAAAACAGTGTTTTATAGGATTCAACCTACTATCCCATAACATGAGAAAAAAACACACATACAGCCTAGTTTCCAACTTTAAAGGGGGAGGAAAAATCATAGCAGTATGCAATAGGCATGGAATAAGGAAACATTTAATAATATGAATTTGTTTTATCTTAGAAAGCTTCCACCCCTTCTACCTTAAAACTTTTGATTTAACCTTTTGTAACGCAAGTTCGCAGTTTACAGCAGGACAGTTTCTAGGGCCAAACCAGATACCCAATATCATCATCGGTCAGCTGAGACTATAATACCTTCAATGGATCGAGGAAGGGAGGGTAAACCTATAAACAAACCTCAATATTTCCCAACATTAAGTATGGAGTTAGATACCATAGCATAGTTGGTGAATTCCTGCAAAGCTACCGGTATGTGTGAGAATGTGGAAAAAAAAAAGGCAAATATCATCCGCATATGCCTGTGCAATTATTTTTCCCATTTCACATGTGCCCAAAATATCCTTCAGGTCGGAAAGGCTATTCAAGCATCTTAAGAGGGGGTCTAGGGGAAAATACATATAAAAGGGGGCTGAGAGGGCAACCCTGTCTCACTTCAGAAGATAATGTTATAGAAGAGGTAATTCTACCCCGAATGATCAGAGAAACCTTCACTGAAGAATAAAGCAACTTAATCCAGGCAATAAAGCCTAGTGGGATACCATAATACTGAAGGGTAAGAAAAATAAATCAGTGATGCACCCTGTCAAAGGCTTTACACTGATCCAGTAACAGGAGACAACCTGCCGGCATTCCTTAGTATAGTATTCTATCACATCTCATATAATCATTAGGGGATGTTGAATCTTTCTATGAGGAAGACCACAAAATTGTAAAGAATGAATGTCTCCTGCTATGCTACGTAATCTCCCATTCAAAATTTGTGAGAGAATTTTAAAATCAGAATTGACAATTGTAATAGGTCTCTAATTTGAAATGACTGCCTTTTCTCCAGATTTATATAGAAACACCAAGAGACCTGAGGTAAAATAAATTGGTACAACAGTGGAGTTTAAAAAATAATTGTAAACATCTGCTAAACAGATAGCAAGAATGGCAGAAAAGGCCTTAATAGAACTCAAACAGAAGCCCATCAGAGCCTAGAGAAACACCCAAGGTTAATGTGTGACTAGCCAACACTATTTCTGAAGCTAAAATGGGGGATGACAGTCTCTGTACCTCCACAGATAATGAAGGAACTTGGATCTGTTTCAGGTATGTCCAAACAGCAGAATCAGATAGGAAAATAGAGCTGTATGTGACTGTAAATGAGTAAGAATGACATGAAAAAGCCCTTCATCAGTTGTCATTAGACTTCCTGCTTCAGTCAGAAGGCCCTCTAAGGACATAGTGTCCTTCTGAGCTTAATAAGCCTCAAAGGAATCACCTATGGGGGAATTTTGGGTTCCAAACTGAAGCTCTGTCTGTAGGGTTCTAGCCCTATCTTACTGATATGCTTTGTGGTGGATGATAAAGAAAACAAATACTGTAACTGATTCCATAACTTAAGATAATAAAACAATTTGGAATTAACAGTCTGTTTCCCATAATGTCGAAGCCATTTTTTTATGTCTAGTTTAGTATCCTCCCACCAGGCACCAACATTATCATATAAATTATACACTGAGGTTCTTGCCCATAAAAGCTGTTTAATCCCAGACAGAACTTTGGGGTCAGTGAGAGCTGAAACATTCATGCGCCACCTATCTTTATTAGGCTGATGTGGGGGAGGGATAACCTGGAACCGAACTGTGACCAGGAAATTATCAGAAAATTCTATTGAGGAAGTTTCATGTGTAGGAATAAGCAAGATTTTTGATATAAAAAAAATGGTCAATTACCATGGTAAATTTCCCTCTTCTATACTTACAAGATGGGCCAGACGTAGGATGGATTTTACAATCATGTAATGCAGCAAGATGAAGGAGCTTCCCTAAAGCATGGCTGTCACAATAAGTTTTTTTTACCATCCACTGGGTGACTGAACTTCGGAGTCTCACAAAGTCCCCACCTACTATGATGTAATTTGAGGAAGATAAAAAGGGTTGTAAGGAATGTAATAGTGCCACTCATCCTGCTTTAGCTTGTTGACCATATAATATAATAAATCTACAGCCCATACATTTCCAAACCCCATCAATAATTAACAGTCTGCCAGGGATTAGGGCCACCATTTTAGACAGGGAAAAATCAAAGGATCGAAATACAATTCCAATCCCATCCGCTCTGTCCAAACCAAAGGACCACAAAGAAGACCCCCATACCCAATCGGAGTGGAATTTCCTGGCTTGATCCTGGGTATACATCCAGGTTTCTTGTAAGAAACAGATGTCAATGTGTAGATCATAAAGATACTGAAAAACTGCATGCCTTTTAATATCATTAAGTAAGTTACAACAGTTCAGAGAACTAATTGCAAGCTGTGACAGAGGATGAAAGGAAATTAAGGCCCTTTCTTACGCTGTTTCTTTTTTTTTAGTTTTATAGTTAATCTGGGAAGACCCAGTCAGAGTAAGGGCCAAGGGTTCAAGTGCTTCAATATCCATATTCCATATCCCATATCCAAGTCACCCCCTGAGAGAAAGAGTCATAAGGATTTTCAGTTGTCACGTCAGTGGGCTCAGAAAGAGGAGGCTTGGTATGGAATGGGTGTCTGGGAGGGTGTAGATGGAGCAATCTCTCCCTCATGGGCAAGGGTCACAGGAGGGGAATGAAAACAGACAGCAGGAAAATCAGAAATAACAAGTGGAACCCGGTGGGGGTCAATACCATCCCCCGTTGAGGCTGTCGTAGATAAGAGGTCTGGACATTCTTCTGTTCGTGACGTGGTTGGCTCCCTTCCCATAGTTGGTTGAGAGGGAGGGGTTGGGGCTGGAGGGGGAGCCATATGGTACCCTCCCCCCTTCTGATCTGTAGTGGTGGCAGCCTACTGATCTTTTTGGATTAAAAGTTCAGAACTAACATCAGAGGCCTTGTGTTTCGCTGCCAATGGGCACCCAGAGAAAACCTGCCTAGACTCCTCACATAAATCACATTTCAGAAGATTGATACATTTTAGAATAAGATGACCGACCTCCCCACAAATATCACACTGGGGGGTATCACAGACATTGGATAAGTGAGTCCTAGACCCATATTTATAACACGCTCGGGGCTGGCCCGCATAAAAACAGACACCCCTGTCCTGACCCAGCATAAAGGAGTTAGGAATGTGCTCCATTTCATTTTCCAGCAACCTTAATTTCATCTTATACCTCAAATCCCCTGTCCAAAAGAGCTTGGAATACAAAACAGCTTCTGGGGCACTCAACACATCACACTTCTGGGACAACCAGAAAGTAATGCCCTCTACATGGACCCCCTCATTCTGAAACATTACAGTGATGTATTTAATCAAAGGTTTAGTTAGAGGGATCACGAAAAAGGGGGTCCATAGAGGAGAAAACTTTACCTGGTTGTACTATCAGAACAGGTCTAATAAGTAAGGGGAATGAAAACTAACATCAAAGTTGTCTTCACCTGATATGTTTATAAAGACAAAGACCTCTTTAGGGGAAAATTTCAAAGAATCCTTCAACAAGTTTGCCTACAAATTTCCTGTCTGGCTGAACCTCTAACCCTCCTTTATAGCGGATCCTAACAGCATTCCTTCTAGGAGTTGCCTCCCTTTTAAAAGAAGCAAACAAGTCAGACAATAAGGGTTTCATATGTGTAAGGCCATCAGGCCTGTCCGTAACCAATGAGGTGGCGGCCTGTTGATCTGGTGGCTGACTAGTAGCAGCCTGTGGAATATTCAGTAAGTCCGGATTCGTAGAAGATTTTGTAGTCACAGTAGGCCGCAAAGCTTGTGTTGCAGGTATCTGGAGATGCAGGGGAGGGCACCATTCAGGGGATTGCTGGGATAAGGAGTTGGAAGAGTTCCACTCAGGATCAGGGAACCATGTCCCATCTGATAATTTTTTACAACCAGAGCCTTCCAGAGCTTTCTCCGGTGACCATTGTGAAAAGGGGTCAGCAGAAATGGGGTTAATAGCAAACACTGATTTCAGGATAGCAGAAGTAGATTGTCGGTGGTCAGAATGAAGAACGGTGGGGGGGGTCCTCAAGCACTTCATCCCAATCCCCAGCAATATGCCTTTTGGATAACATATAAGCAGCATGTTTGGATTTTGAATCATCAATAGAATTGCTTTTCAATAAGTTATTTCTAGCAGAAAAAGAAAAAGTCGTAGCTTTATCTTATGCAGTAGCAGTCTTTTGATATAAAATGTTATCCATAGAACAGTTAGCAGTCATACCTTGTGGTGTAATGTCTCAAACCCAGACTCCCGGGAAGAAGTAATCAGTGTAATGCCAGAATTATTAGTCCCAAGATCATAATGTAGTTTCTTTGAAGGGGGGACTGCAGACACTACTCGCTGAGCAGCTATTTGGGCAGGGGCCTGTATTTCCAGAATGTAGGGATCATTCGGATGCTTAGGTCGCAACCCGTGAGATATAACAGCAGTATCAGATGGCTTTAGGCACTCACTGTTCATAGCGATTTCACTGCCAGCCATATAATCAAGTGGAAAAGACAAACCAGACTGAAGAAGAACCACCGGAGTGGCATTCGGCTTTGATGTTACTGCATCATCTTGCAGAATGACAGATTGGCCGCCTGACAGGTGCCTCTGCAACAGAGGTAAGCGGTATCTTGGCAGAGCATACAGTCTATATCTGGCAACAGGTTTCTACAGGAACTGGGTCCTTTGTTAGCAGCATAGGAGCAGTAATAACTACAACAGAACTTAGCTGTAGTTCAGGTTGCTCCTCACAAACATTTTTCTCGATAAAGCTGACGTCTTCAGAAGACTGAAAAATATAATTTTTCTCCATCATCGGTTTTACTCAATCCATGAATCATAGGTCCAAGCAAAGTTACTCCTGGAGTTACGAGAACAGAGGAGGGGGGTCAGCTCCTTTGTCTCAGACACAACCATTCCCTCAGACATCTTCTGCCGAATGGCCATCATGGAACAGACAGCAGTCCCCCCAGTGGAGAGTAAGGGAATATCCCCCGGTGCCCTGGCCAAATTTCCTCCATTCACTAGAAATACCACCAACAGCTTAATCTGGTTCAGTTTCAGTTGGTTACCATCCGTATCCCCACCCCCGGTTGCCCCTGAAAAAGGAACTTCTAGTCTCAGTGAGCTTATCTGGTCAACAAAATGCAATAAATAAATAAATAAATAAATATATGATAGCTGACCTGCTCCAGTGTTGAGGGGTATTAAAAATTCCATGAGGTTCAGTCCAGTAAAAAAAAATTGCAGTACACCTAATGTGTACCCCAGGAAAAATAGAGCTGCTTCCTGAACCTGCTGACACCCCCCCCCAGGCAGGCACCTGCAGCCCCCCTTTGTGATATCAGAAAATGAGGGGGTGTGTGTGTTCCATTGACTTGTATGAGCGAGACTTTTCTACAGCTTTTAGTAATATTTAGAGTTGTATTATAAACAAATCAAAGTGACCGCTGGAGTAGCAGTCCCTGTAACTCAAGCAGTCGCTTTGATTTTTCTAAATCGCACCTCTAAATATTACTAAAAATCTATAGCAAAATCGCACTCATACAGGTCAATGGAGCACACAAACAGCAGTCATTTTCTGACATCACGAAAGGGGGCTGCAGGTGCCTGCCTGTGGGTGTGTCAGCAGGTTCAGGATGGAAGCAGCTCTGTTTTTCCTGGGGTACACATTGGGGTCCTGTAACTTTTTTATTGGACTGAATTGCATGGTACTTTTAATACCCCTCAACACTACAGCAGGTCAGCTGTCAGCTACCATATATATTTGGGCGGGGCTGGAAAAGTTACAGTGTGCACCTGCTCGTTAATATCGGCTGGGTAATTGAAAGGAAATACAAATCACCTTTACTGTATGTACTACACAGCACATTTAGAGGTTCCCGGTGGCAAATCCTTTATTAACGGGATTCTCAACTCCCAGCTATTACAAGGTTGCATTTTTCCAACAGGCAACGTCACACCTGTTAGCAGAGAAGATCAGAAGCTGAGCTGCAGGGCTATTTACTATTATTGAATCTGGTGCTGTATTTGTACTCTCCCACACTTGTGTAATGCAAGTATCTCACTATATGAGGGCAGTAAAATAGCCGCAACATTATCTAAGCAGGTTGTTTTATTTAAAAAAGAAAACTTTGTGAAGATTTCTAGCTGAATTTATTAATTACATATTTCCTCCTTTAGGTTTCATTGACAGTTTGCTGGAAGCAGCGATAAACTGACAAAGAAGGGCGAGCATTGTCCTGTGCTGTACTCAAGCCAAGATAACTCTGGCGTCCTATAGATCAGGCCAGAAAAGGATGGTACCATCCCATTTCTGCTGTAACACTGGCCAGAGCACTGAGACCAGTGTCAGAAATCCAGACAGCCCTAGGAACTCCCCATATCTCTTTTGAGGGGACAGTCTCTGGTTCATCTGTGACTATTGGACACACATTCTGACAGCCCAGTCCACCACTGGTTAAGGAGCAGGGTTTCCTGGCTGAAATCTGATGGGCTGTTGTGTCCTACACCTGTGTTGCAGCAGAAAAAAAGAGTCAAAGTTTGGGCACCCCTTCTTCACTAGGACAATATTAGCACCTGAAAAGATTCTATTTGCTTCTTTAACATTCTTTTTTGCTGTGCTGATAAGTTGCAAAATTTCTAAAGTAAAAATACAGTAATCCTTGCTGTCCCCTGACGTATTTTGGCGTGAAAACAGTGTGGTTTCCAAATAGGTCAGGGGCTGACTAAAGTCACTGTATTTTTACTCCAGCACTTTTGTCACATTTTCTGCATGTGAATAAAATATAATAACGAAAATAAATGAAGGATAATAAAGAAGAAAATTCAAACTAATTGTTTGCATCTAGTGCCTGTGTCATCCCAGTAAAGGGGGTGAGTGTACTAGCTTTTTTTAATCACGCTAAATGTTTATATTGTGCTAGTCAGCACCTAATCCTAGTACGGCTTTCTTTTTCTAAAATGTACTGCTTGCTTCTTGGCAGACTACCGGACAGCCCTAGTCCGACTTGGCTGGGGAGAAAGCTCTAGATAGACAGATAAATACACAGACAGAACTTGGCACATAGAGTCCAGCAGTCATAGTTGCAAATCTCCTTGAGAGTGTGTGTGTGTGTGTGTGTGTGTGTGTGTGTGTGTGTGTGATTGGAAAAAAAAATTTCCGTGGGGGTGAGGGGCTGCTGGCAAGTTCGCCTAGGGTGCCACATACCCTAAGGCTGGCCCTGAAAATGGCAGTAAGCGACAGGTGTAAATTGTAGCCAACCTGCACTCAGAACTGTAGTTGTGATTGAATTCAAGCAATGTGTGACAAAGATACTAGTTTCTGATAGACAAAAAGGGCATAGTCACCCATACGCTAGGCACACCATGATGTGCTTACAGAGTAGCACAGGGGGTACCAAAAAGCTGGCCGGCGTCTCTTCCCATTTCCTTTGTTTACTGTTTTCTTTGTGTGGGTTGGGGCCGGGGGTCGGTCTTGACTCACTACCTGATGATGTGTACCTCCAGCCGACCTGATTGAGAAATGTTTCTACCTTTCTCAATCAGGTCCGTTGAGGTACTGCACATCCTTGATTGGCTGGTTTGTGAGGGTAGGAGGCATGGCTATAAGAGGTGGCCTGTTTAAATGCCCTGGAAAATACCTGGTACTTTTTCACTAACTATCTCTGAACTGAGAAACGGGCTACTGAGTCACTGTCAGAGCATTGCTGCTGGAGTTTGGGAAGAACTAGCTGAGAAGACTGAGTCTGCTTGCTACAAGTTACCATCAGCCCGTTGCACTTGAAGAATCAGACCGGAGTGGACATGTTGGAGGCAGTTGTAGCGTTGTCAGAGATCTGATTCCAAAGAATTATTGTAGCAGCTGCTGAGTAAGCCATACCACAGTGTGCCCCAGGGCCAGACCAGTGGAGACTAGATTGGAGAAACTGTGAGTAGGAGAAAGCTGCCTACCAGCTAGCATTTTTGCTGCAGGGGAGCCCGAGTGAGCAACTTTCTGAGACTGTGAGCACCAACTGGAGTGGTGGTCTGATTAAGTGAGTCTGTCGGACTGAGTCATCTTCACAAGGAGATGTTTGCTACCGGGTGAGTGACCATGTTGTGCCGACCACCATGACTATCCCTTCACTGTGTTGCTGCTTGCTTGGGTGTCTCCTAGACTAGTGAGGATTGCTGTGTTGAGTGTGCCACCTCAGACCAGCACCTTAGATCATCACACACAGTCAGTGATATCGTCAAACACTGCCAGCCCAGGTACTTGTTAGTATGATTAATTAACATAATTTAGCTGAAAAAAAAACTTGTATGATGGTGCCACATGGGATTTAGCTGCAGAGAAGTGGGTCTGTAGATGGAGTACAGAGCAGCAGCTGAGTTTAATTGGAGGGGGGAAAGAATGTGGGTGCCATAGGTGGTTTAGTTGGGGACTGGGTAACAGGGAAAGTTTATGTGTGTGTGTCTGTGTAGGCAGGGGTGGAGAGGGGGATTGATCTCCCATTACTGATCCATAGACTTTCTAAAAGCAGGCTATTATCATCTGAGCTACTGTTCAGTTGAAAAATTGCATATATTATCCCTTTGTTCAAGTCGGAAGACCCTACAGACTTGAATAATTACAGACCAATCTTGCTTCTTCCTATACTATCCAAGCTACTAGAAAAAATTGTCAACTCACAACTGAGGGAGTATTTGGACTGTGAAAATATCCTTAACCCAGCCCAATCGGGGTTCAAACCTAAGCATAGCACCGTGTCAGCTCTAGCCAAAGTGTCTAATGACTGGTTAAAAGCCCTGGATAATAAACAGCACATCTATGCACTTTTCAGTGATCTTAGCAAAGCCTTTGACACGCTTGATCACTCCATCCTGCTTGATACTCTGGGTAGTACTGGTCTAACCCCTGCTACAGTTAAGTGGTTCCACTGCTACCTCACAAATCAAAGACAACACATTAAAGCACAAGGGGACCTGTCCCCACTAAAAGCTTTGCCCCGAGGCATCCCACAAGGTTCTATCTTGGGGCCTATCCTCTTTGCACTTTTTTATTAACTGCAGTGATTCTGGCATACTCACAGGAAATGTTCACCTTTTTGCGGATGACACAGTCCTCTATACAACTAATCCCTCTCTAGATCTGGCTTACAAGGAGTTACAGCAAGACTTTATCATCCTCCGATATAACCTGCTGAGCCTGAAGCTCTTGCTTAATGCCAAAAAAAAAACCAAAGCCATGATTATCTCCCCGCACTCCTCCTGTAATATGGGGACACCTAGTAACCCCAAAATTATCACCTTCCTTGGTGAACCTCTGGAAATGGTGGATAAATTCAGATATCTGGGAGTCTGGTTGGATAACAAACTCAGTTTCATTGTACACCTAAGTGAGTTTACAAAAAAGCTAAGACAGTGCCTTGGCATATTTTACCGCATAAGACATCTACTCACTCTTGAAGCTACGAAGTGGTTGGTTCAAACAACCTTTCTACCCTTGCTTGACTATGCTGACTTTCTGTACAGTTACTGTCCCCAGTATGCCCTCATGAAGCTTGACACACTCTACCATTGTGCTTTGAGATTCATACTTGACATGCTCCTGCAGACTCACCATTGCCTGTTGTAACAGGCAATTGATTGGCCGTCTCTCTTAATGAGGAGGCAAATAAATGCCCTCATGTGGCTCTTCAAGGCTATTTCTAACAAACTGCCACCCTATATCTGCAACCTGTTTGAATGGTCTAAAGGTGCGTATGGCCTACAGAACTCCTCCTTTGTCCTCCTCAAGCTACCATGGACGAGGACACAACATGGCACAACTGCCATCAGCTCCTTCCTACCATCACTTTGGAACAACACACAAAAAGCACTTAAACTTTCCCTCCTGCCTAGCCCCTACATATTCAGGCAGCTGCTTTATTGATGCCTGAAGACCACGTGCGATTGCTTCAGGTAATCACTGACATATGGACTGAATATTCCCTTAGCTCCTGGACCTCCCTGGCCTTTTTATTCCCCCTGTTAGCTGCATTCCTTTTTGTGTAACTATCCCCCAGCTCCTCCCTCCCTCCTCCCTCCTTCCCCATGGCAAACCCCTGGGAGCCTTTACCCTAGCAGAGCTGCCCCCCCGCTCCCCTCATGTGTCTTTGCCCTTCTCTCCTCTCTCTGACCTCCACTGTGTCTTTGCCATCCTCTTCTCCCTCTGTCCTCCATTGTCTCCTAACCCATATATGATGAATTGCCTGTATATGTATATAGCCCTTGTTATCCAAGTCTTGCTCCAGTTACCTAATGATCTCGTACTTAAGAATAGTCTGTTTCAGTTTCTGCTGTGTTATGAAATGAAGTTGAATACTGTAAATGAATCAGTCCTCTGTGCCCAGGACCATCTTGCAAATTAGCTTGCTCAATGATGTAACTGCCTGGTTAAATAAAGTTTAATTGATTGATTGATTGATTTAGACAGCTGGGCTGCTACTTAATGCTGCTGTTTCCCTCAGAGTACCATCTATATTCAAACCCTGAATATTATGCAACTAAAAATGGACTATATAAATCACACCCTAGCATGTACTATTGCTAGCTAGAAAAGCAACAGACTGCATATGTCCATAGGGGGAGGGATGGGTCTGCAGACTACAGAGCAGAGTAATTGGGGGTAATTTTATGAATGCGGTGCCACAAGGGTTTAGCTGGAGAGGGGTGGGGCTGTGGACACTAAGAGTAAAGAGCAGCTTGGTTTAATAATTTGGGGGAGTTATGAATGTGTGCCACAGGGGGGGTTGGCTGGGGAGGGTTGGGTCTGCAGACACTGACAGAATACATAGCACAGCAGCTGGATTTAACTGAAGGAAAAAATCATGAATGTGGGTTTAGTTGGAGGGGGGTGGGTCTGCAGACAC
This sequence comes from Neoceratodus forsteri, assembly GCA_016271365.2. Lineage (NCBI taxonomy): Eukaryota > Metazoa > Chordata > Ceratodontiformes > Ceratodontidae > Neoceratodus > Neoceratodus forsteri. The sequence continues at coordinate 268,823,087 of JADMNL010000026.1, forward strand.
TGAGAGCAGAGTAGCTGGGTGACTTAGGCACTACAGTAAAGTTTACTGAAACAGGTGGGTCTTTGTTAACAGTAAGAAAGTTCCAGGCTTTGCTCTAAATGCTCTCATGCTTTAATTGTTTAGATTATGTGCAGACAGGGGTGTAGGCAGGGTTTTTTAGGATGTTCAAACACCCCTTGAAATGACACCTTTGAAATTTTTTAGAATGCTTAGCTTCCACCCACACAGAGAGCAGACCCTTTAAATGCTACTGCTGTTTTGGGTACTGGCTGCTGTCCTGCTGCACTGTGGAAAGAAGAGGAATTCAAGTGAGTGGGGGTGGAAGCAGCCGCAGGAAGAAGCCCTCCCCAAGCCAAACTGAAGGGGTTGGTGTGTCTGTGGTCCCTGTCGTCCCTGACAGTCCCACTGGTCTGAGAGTCTGCTCCTCCTCCTCTCTCAGCAGCCAATTAAGTGGCATGGCTTGGTGCACCAGCTTGCCACACACACTGCCGCAGATGGAGATGCCTGGCCACAAGATGAGTCAGAGAGTGAAAAGCAGACATGCCATGAACAGTGAGCAATCATCGGATTATATTGGTAGTCTGGAGTATAGACTTCACTAGACCCAGCCGTCCGACCGTGTTCTTGAGCTGTGCAGCCGTGCGTTACTTGTCGTGGGTGAGCCTGGCCAGATTGGAGGAGCCACAAGAGAGAGAGAGACAGTAGTCAGTACCAGTGGTGGCCGTCAGCCGGGTTGAGTGGGTGTGGTGGAGGACTGAGTCAGAGGAGGGCAGAGTAGAACTTTTTTCCCCACACCAGCCTGTCTGTCCCCTTGGGCCTCGGATGTTTGTCGAAGGTCATCTCCCACCTCAGCCAGGTATTCTGTCTTGATTGCCAGCAGGCAGCAGCCAGCCTCCCTCAGGTCAGTCACTTCATTCTGGGAATCTGGGCAACACATAGCTTAAAGGGAGGTAAGCAATAGTACACCTGACTTGGCCCTGGGTAGACTGGGTGATCTAAGAGCACTGCAGTCCTTTTTCAGTGTAATAATACAACGCATTTTAATTCTGAGTTATGATATTTAACAAATTACATGTTTCTATCATTATCTAGCATGAATGGGGGGGTTATGCTGCATATAAATGCCATTGCCCCCCCCCCAGGCCTCTGCAAATGCTTAGTGACCCTCTTTACTCCTGCTCCCAGTACAACCAGTTACAATAAAAGATTATCCCCTGGTACCAGTGGTACTTTACTTCCTCCCTCACCCAAACCAGTCCCAGGTTTGGCATTAAAAAAAATATCTGGTAGTCTAGTTGCCCACCCCCTTCTGGCCTCCTCCTCAATTGCCCACCTGCTTGGACTCGATATGGTGGCCACTACTCATCCTCTATTCTCCTCCACTGCTGGGCACCATCTCACACAAGTGGCATCCAATCTGGGTAATGTGACTTGTATAGACTGTAATTGCATGAATGAGTTGGCACCCAGCACCATAGGTGAGCAGAGGGTGAGTTCTGGCTATATGCTCAAGTCTAGCAGTGGGGCAGCAGAGGATGGTGCCAGGAGAGAATGGGCCACTAGACTACCAAGGAGGGTTTTTATGCCAAAACAGGGATCTGGTGTGGGAAAAGGTGAACACTGGTACCAGGAAATGTTTTAACTTGTGCTAGGACCAGGGGTGGCGATGGGGTACCACTGGAACTAGGGGAATAAGCTTTTATTTTAAGTTGTGCTGGGACTGAGGGTGAGGGACGGGGAGCACTCCTACTTGTTTATTTTCCGGTATAGTTGCTGCTGTTTTCAGTGATCTAAAGCAAATCATTGCTGGGCATTCTGACAACAAGGTGCAACTGCAAGTGGCCCCCTTCACTCCTGGTCCCAGCACAAGTTACAATAAAAGATTATCCCCTGGTACCAGTGGTACTTCCTCCCTTGCTCTCACCCACACCAGTTCCAGGTTTGGCATTAAAAAACTACCTCATAGTTTAGTTGCCCACCCCCTCCAGGTGCCATCATCAACTGCCCACCTTGACTAGAGATTGGCAGCCACTACTCACAGCTTCTGTTCACTTCCACTGCTGGCCAACATCTCACACAACTGATGTCTAACACTACAACATAAACCACTGAGAATGTACAAACCCCAGATTGACCCCCTGCTTTTCTTGAAGAAATCTTTCCTGACATATTACAAAACCTGCATATAGTGTGGGTGGTTGATGGCAATGTTCCAGCTGGTTGTCCACAACCACTGGACCTGCAGACTCCAATGCCAGTCAGTCTCCCACATCCTTGATTCCATGGAAATAAATTCCCCTGAAATTAGGGGTAGGGAAGATGTAACAAGTGTGTTTTTTTTCTTTAAGAAAAACCCTAAAACTGACCACAGAGCAAGTACAAACACCAGAGCTTCTGAGGGCCTATTGGCCCCAAACTCCCAGCTTTTCTGTAGAAATCTTTGACGACATATTGCAAAAACTGCATATAGGGTAGTTTATTGATGACAATGTTTGACAACCAATTGCCACAACCACTGGATCTGCAGTCTCCAAAGCCCCTGATTCCATGAAAAAAATAAATTCCCCTGAAATTAGGGGTAGAAAAGATGTACCAAAAGACTTTTATTTTTCCTTCCAAAATAACCCTAAAACTCACCACAGAGCATGTAGAAACCCAGACCCCCCCCCATTTATATTTGTCCTAGTTCACAAGTATCATATCCAAACATCCCCCCCAAAAAAATCCTGCATATGCCCCTGTGTGCAGATTTAGGTTTTAGTTGACATGCCTGCTGGGAAACGCCAACAATAAGGCAGCTATGTGTAGAAATTAACCATGGAGGTCCTTTAAGGTCAGGAAACGCTGTTCTGGGCTTATTGAGTGCTGCTAAGCCTCCTACGACTATCTTGTGTGATAGGAAGGTTCTGCTGTTCTGTTGGAGGACTCTGGGGTGTTGCTGTAACTAAAAGCCAGTCTTAGTCTGACAACTGATAGTATGGCTAGTGGTGTGGTGGGATGGCTAGTGGTGTGTGAATGGACCTCTGGGACTGGCTGTGTTGCTATGGTACTGAGGCTTGTTATATTGCAATACTGTAACCAAAAGCTAGTCTGTTAATGTAACAACTGTTGGTGATAGTGTGGCTAGTGATGTGGTGGTATGGTTAGTGGTGTGTGAATGGACCTCTGCAGGACTGGCTACCTTGATGGGGTACAGAGGTTTGTCACATTGCAATATTATAACTAAAAGCCAGTCTGTTAGTCTGGCAACTGTTGGTGATAGCGTGGCTAGTCGTGTGGTGGTATACACCACAGAGAAAATGACGCTTGTGTCGGGTGAAAGAGCACGAACAGGGCATGGACAGCTGAGGGAAGGGGTAGCTGGCCCAAACAATGGGGGGGGTTAGCAGTGAGTCCACTTGGTGTGCAGATCTGAAATTCCAGGCTACACCCCGATAGACAAGTGTTGGGATTTGTTTGCTTAGTGTGATCTCACTGGTTCAACCCACCCACCCGCTCCACAGAACTCAATTTACTTGCACACACTGTCACTCCACTGGCATGCATTTAAATATGTCTTGGTATAGCCCCATGCTGCCGTTGCTGTTAATTTCCAGCGTGGTACTATCAGCACAGTTTACGAGCCCACCATCATGACCTGCGGGAGTGGTGCCTGTAGTTCATGAGACCGAGCGGCTAAATGTGCCTGTGCACACAGCGGTCTCCGTGTTGGTCTCAGACTTGGAGTGCTGGGATGATGGTATTAGGTGGCCCCAAAAGGTTGGTCACCGCCTTGCCTGGTGCTCATTGCTTAGAAACCAGAACAGCATGGTCCTGGTGCCACACTGTCAGAAGAGCTGGGCAAATACGTGCATCTCTTGACCTTTTCTTCATCAGTTTCTTAACACAGCACGGCAGTCCCAGAATTTCTGTCATCCCACGGCTGAATGCCGAATGCTCAGCGTGCTTATGTGTGTGTGTGCCTCTGTATTTATTGCTGCTTTAGTGATTGTGTTAAAGCAGTAGTTCTCACACACTGTCATAGTGAGCCTCCCCCAAGCCCTGGAAAATATCTTGAGCCCCCAATATAGAAATAATTTTGGGCCTCCCCATAGTTAGAACAATTATCGTACTTTACACAGTACACAAGGAATACAGTGACACTCCTTTGAGTAGTTGAGTTTATTCTCATTTTATTAACCTTCTTATTCTCCATCTGTATAACCTCCTCCCCATGCCAGCCTACTCACTCCACACTTCTGGGTTTTGGAACCTATTTACTGTACCCCTTATTGTAATACCTCCATGAGTCAGATTACTTTCTTTGTCAGTTTAACCTTGTTTTTACACATCTTCTCAGGGACCATTTTGCTTTGTCCTGCTCTTGCTCCTAGTACCTCTCAACCTAGCCTATGCATTTGTGGTTTTCTGCAGCCAGTATAATGGGTCAGTTGTTACCTTGTACCTATTCATTTGTATTATTTTGCATTTTGTTTTGCACAGTTTCCAAGAACTGTACTTCCTCCATTCAGCTTTCCCCCATGTCATACCAGGAAACAAGTGTTTGTTGAGTGCGACTTTCCTGGTCACCCATTTTGTACATAAATTGGCATGCCATTATTCACTTTAGTTTGCTGCATGCTATCACACAAAGTATCCAAACCTGACATTTAAATAAAGTACATTTTAAGGCTTGCTTGAGCCTCCCCTGGAACAGGTTTGGGCCTCCCCTGGGAGGCTGGCCTCACCATTTGAGAAACTCTGTGTTAAAGTATATGCCTCTGTCCCACTTTTGTTGCTGTTCTATTTTTTGATGTGCACTTAGGAAACGGATAGATGACATGAGATGCAGTACGCCATTGGCAACGGAGTCCCTCACAAGACATCCCTCCCTTCCAGGCCCCCCATGGACACCTCCCACCCTGGTTTACTGGACACCTCACTCCCCAGCCACCTGGATGCCCCTCCCTCCTGGGCCCCAATACATCTCACTCCCTAGCCTTTTGACACTCTCTTCCTTCCTGCATGCCCTGGACACCAGTCACATTCCTTGAGCCCCCTGGGCACCTTCTCTCTCTTGGCCCACTGGACACCCATCATACAGCACTTTATGTCCCCACTCAGAGTTGCTGCAACTTCACCTCATGAGTTCACCACTATCACTGACCTCTAGCTACGGAGCCCCTCCCCCAGCACTGACTGCAGGCTCCTGAGGCTCACACTGCCTTGGCAGCATGCTCCCTGACCACCCACCACCATGGTGGCAGTCTCCATAGTGTTCCTTCTTCCAGCAGAGGCAGGCTCCGTAGCATCCCCTTCTCCCAGCACTTGCAGCTGCATTCCAAATCCCCCTCATAATTGGTGGTTAGAATCCAGAGTCCTCCCACCCAGCCTTGGCATCTGGCTTGCCCCCCCCACCTCTTAGAGTATGTGTGGCACACATTGCACTGTTGGTATTACATGGGGCACAGCAGTGTTGGCAGTACACATGACACAGTGCAGTGTAGGGAGTGCACATGGCATAGTGCAGTTAGTGTTGTCAGTACATGTGATTCAGTGCAGTGTTGGAGGGAGGGGCATCAGTGCATTGCACATGGCACAGTGCAGTGTTGGCACGCATGTGGCACTGTGCAGTCTCAGCAGTGCACGTGGCTTAGTGCTGTGTTGGCACTGCACATGGCACACTGCAGTGTCAGTAATGCACATGGCATTTGTTATTGGAAGTGCATGTGGCACAGCAACATGTCAGCAGTGCACATGGCAAAATATATGGTGCATGTCATGTGAAGCAGCATTTGTGTGTCACAGCACACTGTTGGCATTGCACGTGGCACAGCACAGTGTCATAGCATCTCATGTAGTGCTGCGGTCTTGCTGTGCAGTGTTGGGACTGGACATGGCATAGCACAGCGATGGCAGTGCACATGGCATTGTGTCATGCTGGCAGTGCACATGGCACAGTATAGTGTCAACATTGCATGTGGTGCAGTGTTGGCATGGCACAGCACAGTCAACATCACACGTGGTACAGTGCAGTGTTGATACCACACGCAGCACAGTAGTGTTGGGACTACAAGTGACACAGTGCAGTGTTGGACTGCATGTGGCACAGTGAAATGTCAACAGTGCATGTGGAGTGATGCCGTGCCAGTATCACGCATAGCACAGCACAGTGTCAGCTAGCACAAGGCACAGTGTGGTGTCAGCAGTGCACATGGCATAGTGCAGTGTCTGTAATATATGTGGAACAACTCAGTGACATCAGTTTCAGCATTGCACATGACTGGTGGAAGTCAGCACTGTTGTGCCATGCACGATGCTGGCACCATGCCATTCCACCTGCATTGCTGACACTGCACTGTGCCATGTGCCCTGCTGACACTGTATTGTACTATGTGCAATCCCAACACTGAACTGTGTCAACTGCAATCCTGATACCGCTGTGCCACATGTAATGTCAACACAGCAGTGTACCACAAACAATGCTGACAGTGTGCTATGCCAGGCCAACACTGCGTCACATGCATTACTGACATACTGTGCCATGTGCACTGCTGACATGGCACTGTACCATGTGCAGTGCCATCACTGTGGCCCTCCACTCCAGGTACAATATAGGGTTTATTTGTTGTTTTTTTAACAGTCTGCAGCACACCAGTTTCAGGGTGTTACACACAGGGTATAGCACAGCAAAACACTAAGCAAGCTGGTCCGGTAGCACTGAGGGTTGAGGCACTGGACACCACACCTCGCGCCACACCGGCAACCCAGGCTCGGAAACTAGTCTGGGCCATTGAAGGTCTGCAGGGGAGAGAGAGGATCAAGTGTCCGATGACTGCTGTCCTCTCTCAGAGGAGGGATCCAGGGTATGCCTGGCACAGCAGTGTCCCCCGGTGGAAGCCGGAGGTATTTGCACAGCTTAAGGGCTAAAGAAGTGGGACAGAGCATTGGCGGATGTCAGGGGATGTCATTGCACATCCTAGCTCAGGGGAGGGAGAGGGGCGGGGCAACCACACGAGAAAAACCCCAGAGGACTGAGGAGGCTATGAGGGCTTCAGGAGCCATCCTGGCACATCCCCAACACCGGACTGCTACACCAGGGTGATCCCCAGGTGCCACCCATGGAAGATGAACCCTCTAATCACAGAAAGATGCCGCCAAGGTAGGAGTGGCAGGCCCTGCCCCGGGGGGGGGTGATCCAGGGGGCTGGGAAGTCTCTGTGGGAGGGGATCACTGGTGGGGGTCTCGGTGGGGATTGGCGAGGGATGAGTTGAGAAGGCACCTCTGAGAGATGCCTCAGGACGACGGAGAATAAAAAGAGTTTGGGGGAAAATAAAAACACTAAGCAAAACAGGAGGTAATGCTAACCATTTTCAGAAATGCTCTACTCATTTTTGAGTGAGTCCAAGACACAGTATGCAATACTGTATTAATAAAACTATATAATTTTTAAAAATGTTGCTAATCAGTCTGTGCCAAGTGCTATGCATTTTCAAAACTAATTAGCACTTTCAAGTTTCAAACTGCTAATCAGTTTTTTCCAACATATTTAAAATGCTGCAATTCTCTCCCTGTGATATGGTGAAAGAATACTCATTTAATGAACATTGATCTTGGGGCCCAATTGATCACAACACAAGCCCCAGGGAACAGTGTTTGGGTGACAAATATGCTTTTTTTGGGCACTCTGACTACTTTCAAAGTCCTCTGCAGCATGGTCAACAGTAAATCTCTGTAGTATAGATACCCATGTAGCCAGTTCCCCATGATAGCAGCCCTGCACCAGTCCCCACTCGCCAGCATGTCCCCAGCATAGCCCACATACCACTACCTACTGCCACAACTGCCACTGCAGCAGACCCCACACCAGGGAACTTCTGAAACATTATTTTCCTTAGTGGAACTGCCTGCCATACTCCCAACATCCCACCCCCTGGTAGGTAGCAACGAAGCAGCTGACAATGATAGCAGTGCATGCTGCATAGTAACGAGATTCCATGTGGCACAATCCAATGACTGCAGAACATGTGGCACACTGCACACTGTGCACGTGGCACAGTGCAGTGAAGGCAGAACATGTGTTACAGTGGAAGCAGTAGATGCACAGTGATGGCATTACAGTGCAATAACAGCGGAACCTGTGGCGCCAGTGCACTGACAGCCATACACAGACAGCTAAGTAGCATGGTCCTTTTGTTAGTCATCCTTCCTGAATCTACCCATCTCCCAATCACCCTTCTCACCCACAGACTAGCTGCTCACTCCACCCACCCAGCCTTATTGCTTACTTAAACACTATATGACGGTAATGTAAAGCATATGACTCAACAATCAACGTAAGTTTATTGCTAAATGTCATTGTCTAGAAACTGAGGACCAAGTTGCACATCAAACAACACAGATTATAGTGATCTAGCAATCAGCTGGGGGATGGAGCATGGAGGGAGGGTGCCGTGGGGATCAGCTGCAGGGGGTTGCTGGTCTGTGGGAAAGGAGGGTTCAGCTTTGGGACGCTGCCTGGTCTGTGGAACTAGGGTTTCCAGCTGTGACATTACCTCCTCCCTCCATGACCCAACACTAACTCCTACTCACCACCTCCTTCATCCATGCCCCCTCACCACACAGTCCCCCAAGATCCTTGCTCACTCCACAGTCCCCTCCAGCACCCTTGCTCTCTCCACAGTCCCCCACCAGCTTTTCTCTGGCTCTGTCCATTGCCCCTTAGACCACTACCTCCCTTGACTCCCCTCCTGGCCCTCTGGACAACACTCATCCCCGGGCTACCAGACACCTCTCTCCCCAGCCCACCAGCCATCCCTCCCGCCCCCCGACACTTCCTGGTCCAGCTTACTGGATACCTTCCTCCCACCCCAGCCCACTGGATGTCTCTTCACCCCCAGAAGGCCCTCCTTCCTGGGCCCCCCCAGACATTTCACTCCCTGGCCCCTGAACACCCCTTCCTCTTTGGGTCCCCCCAAACATCCACCTCCCCCCTTTGATACCACTTTCTTCCTGAGCTCCTGTGCGCCCACCTTACAATGCTCTGTGCCCCTATTTAGGCGCTGCAGTTCCACTGTCTGAATCCACCACCCATCACTGACCTCAAGCTACAAAGGTCACCACCCCGCCATGTAGCCCAAAATCCTGTTTAATCTGTTTGTTTTTTTACTTCCTTTTTCTTCCTGCACACTGGCTGGCACTCACTCTGCCGACAGCTCCCCCCCCCCAACCCCATCACCTGCTATCCCCAGGACTTACCTCTGGCCTTGGCTTGAAACCTAGGACGCTGGCATCACGAGTGGTAGTGCGATGTGCCAATGGGCTTGCTTCATACTTCTGTTTTTCATTCTCTTTTGTACAGTTTAAATCAATCAGTGTTATATATTGCACACAGACATATTTTCTTCAGCTACTGAACATCGATTAAAGGCAGTTTATGTTGTCCATACACGTGTAAACCCCTTTCAAGGTATTTTTCAGATGTGCAAAAAAAAATAGCAGATTTAGTGCAAATAGTTATACACACTGTATTCCAAAATAACAGGAATAATTACTATACAAACAATGAGAAACTAGTAACTGTAAACATGTAGCTGCAATCATTTTGCATATCAATAACAAAACAGCCACAGACATTTGTCTGAACCCATTTTATGGGAAGCGGAATGCTGGTCTGGACACTGGTGAAAAATCCCCTACTCCTGTGAAAAGGACACTGTGGTAGTCGGGCTGCCGGTACAGCAGTAGCGCTATCACTTGCGACGCCAGCGACCTGGGTTCAGTATTGAGCCTGGGTCATCAGAGAGCCAGCCCATGGGGAAGGATTGAACGCCTGATGGGCCACTCTCCTTCAGGAGGGGTGGGCAGCTCTTTTCGTTGCAATACCGCCATCACCTGGGTGACCACAGGTGGTGCCAGTGCAGCAGAAGAGGCTGAAGTCAAGGGAGGGGCAGATGCTGGCCAAGGACCGGAATGGAGGTACATCTCTGCATGCCTCCAGCTCCTTGGTCCTCATTGTGTGTGCTGACATCTGCAGGAGGGCGGTAAGAACAAGTGTAACCCCTAGATGGCGCTATCCCAGGGGCTACTACCCCTGCCTGATTTGCCACTAACAGGTTGAGGGGCCTGGATCCAATGGCGGGTGCCTCCACCCAGAGGTCAGGGTTTGCAATAGTTAAACTAACTTGGTCACAGCCCTCTGGGACACTGCAACCCCTTTCTTCCCACTAGTGGCCCACACAATATATCAAATTACCTTCACAGTATACACTTACCCCAGGTCTGGTTCCGCACTGGGACCTCCTGTGAAATGAGATACAGTGCAACAATCACAGTACAGTACTTTAACATAGACAAATACCTCAGGCAGTATAACTTTGCTAAACAAGCAGCTCTGATTTATTTAGGGGATATAACAAGAACAGGGAAATCAGGTTAATTAGCTTATCACTCTATTAATCCATTTATGGCTCTGTGTACAGGCCTATCCTTATCAGTTACTGTCCCTGGGTACCGTCTTCTAGTGGCTAGTCCAAACCGTGGCAGCTGGTAGGGGCCCTTTCACACAGAGAAGGAGAATTAAACAGTCAGCAGTACAGTAATTCCATTTGGATTTAATGTGGCAATTCAACAGGGAGCGACCTGAATTAGTACTCACGACCTCCAAATAAGATAGGGTCCTTCAATGTCAGCAAGGCTCACTTGAGGTACACAAACCTCTTCACACATCCATATAAAAGAAAGCACTACACCAGGCAGGCTGCATCTGTATCCCGATCTAATTACTGCACAATACCCGGGAGAACACACAGCAGATTCAGTTCCTGACAGACCGAGTGTAATTCAACAATTTCTCCAGTCTTCTACAGGGTGAGCCTGGTTTCTACTCTTCAGAGATCCTTTGATTCTTTTCACAGGACGGATTCAGTCCTAACAAGCTGTTACACAAGCTGCAGACCGGAACTCTGGGCCTTACACACGTTTTTTGACTAAAACTGCACACTGAAAAAGCACAGGGCTCCTTCCTTCTTCACTGCCAAAGCTCAACTGAAACTCCAACCGACAAAACCGGGCACTTCCTTTGAGTTCCTCCCAGTTCTTGACTGGATTGGCTGTCACTCACAATAGACTGCTGCTGTTGGTCCAAAAAGGCACTGAAGTCTAAACTACATCTCCCAGAGTCACTGCCCATACAATCCTCTTGTGGCTGGCTCAGATTATGAGTCCAAGTTCTGATTCGTCCCAAGGCACCATTTAGAGCTAGCTTACCCCACACTGATTGGTCCAGTTCAGCAGTTCAAAACTAGAATGGGGAACTAGCAGACACAGTTCTGACTGCAAAGAAGCAGGTTAGACAAACTATAATTTCATTATTACTCTAAATAATTTCTGGCAAACAGTTACATCTTTCAGATAGGTTCCTTTGCACTCCTAGTGACTGCAAAAATGACGTGAATTGGCAGCAGCTCGAGTGGTACTCAGAGAAGCACACAGTCCCCCCATACAAACTAATTATGTCTGCAAGCAGACAGCTCTTAAAGAGACAGTACCAGAGGTTCTGAAAACACTCACTGATAAATGGCTTAAACGCCAAACACCATTCAGGCTTGGAGCATTCAAGCAAGCTCCTGGAAGTCTTTTGGGAACCCCCATTTGCAGGGGGGTTACACCCTTCCTGGCCTGGGAAAGCTTGACGTCCGCGTCAAGCAAGTACCCCCATAAGTTTCAACTGCAACCATATACATTTGCATTAGGCTCGCACATGTAATCATCAGTCAATATATCATTTTACCAAGAACACATTGAAACATTGCAGTACGCCACTCTTTACACAGTATTACATACACATTGTACATAACTCAAGTTATACCTCTTGTACATGAAACCTGAAGAGAGGGGGCCTTCCTTATCAGTTACCTTGGGGCTGGATGAGGCAAGGGCACCATACTTAGAGGGCAACACAAGTAACTTGGAGTTAGCACTGATGCTCAGTTTGGGCAATGAGCTCGGGACACATACACTCCTTTATGGACAACATTGAGAGGCAAGTCCACAGGCCTCCCAAGTGAATCATAACTGAGGTGCACCACAGGCTTTACAGCTCGACCAGTCTTTCTAGGGGGAACTGTTATAGTCTCTGCACTCTGAGCCTCATTTTCAGCATTGTCCTCACTTGTCAGGGGAGTCTCCATGGGGGTAGAGAGGCTAGAACTTGGGGCACTTTCAGCTCCAGGAGTTACAGTTTCTGAGTCCACAACATTTGGCTCGCATGGAGAGCTTTCGGACACTGGCAGTGGACTGTCAGGGCACTCAAAATACTCTTCTTGTTCGGGTGTATCACCAGTCTGCCCCAATCTATCATTTTCCTCCCCTGAAAGCTCAAACAGTTCAACCATGCACAATGATTCCATTTCATCTGATCTGAGGCTTTGCACTTTACTTTCTGGGAGCATTGGCTCCAGGGATGAAGCTGGGGCTTAGACAGTCCAGAAGGCCCAGCTTTGTCTCCAGTATTGACTAGGGATTGCCCTAAACAATTGACTCAGTTCGTAAGAAGGATAGTATTCAAAGTCACTCTCTCTTTCTTCCGATATGGACTGACAGTCATGCTCAACTGGGACTTGTGGAGGGAACACTTTAACTTTGCTTCTGTAGGTGCAGACCTCTTGATCTTTTCTTAGCAGCAGCTCTAGTCACTGGTCCAGAGGGGGCATCTTCTAGGGGCTCAGACTCAATTAAGATTTGTCCAATGGGCAGTAAATGATTTCTATGCATTGTTTTTACATCTTTTGAATTATTCTCAGGCCTTACTTTGTACACTGGCAGATCATCTAGTTTGCCCACTACAATGTGAGGGAGATGGTGCCATCTGTCAGCAATCTTGTGCTTGCCATGCAGTCCCAGATTTCTTAGCAATACCCGATCTCCCTCCTGGAGTTCCTGTGCTTTCACCCTTTTATCATACCTTTCTTTGTTGGCCAGATTTCTTTTGGCAGCCATGGTTTGAGCCAGTTGGTGCGCATGAGTTAGCTGGGCCTTTAACTTTTGCACATACTGTAAATAGTTGTCAGCTTGAACCCCATCAGAGAGATCCCAAACACACATCTACTGGTAGTGAGCTTCTTTCCAAACATCAGGCGGTAGGGGAGAATCCAGTGGCATCACTTTGGTGCAGTTATAAGCATGTACCAGGGTGCTAATTTGTTGGCTCCATCTAGGCTTGTCCTTTGGGTGCAGGGTGCCTAGCATATCTAGCAAAGTGCGGTTGAAACGCTCAGGCTGTGGGTCCCCTGGGGTGGTAAGGAGTGGTTCTGACTTCGACTTCCCACAGAGAAAGCATCTCTTTGATCAGACGACTCTCAAAGTCTCTCCCTTGATCAGAATGGATTCTTTGTGGAGCCCCATAGTGAACAAAAAGTTTTCTACAAGTACTTTGGCCACAGTGGATGCTTTCTGGTCTTTGGTGGAAAGCTTGGGCATATCTCGTGAAATGGTCAGTGACCACCAGCACATTACTGATATTTCTTGATCTGACTCCAAACTCAGAAAATCAATACAGACCAGCTCCATGGGTGCACTGGTGGTGATGTTAACAAGGGGCAGCCTCTGGGGCAATGCCTCTGTAAGCAGCGACTACAAGTTCGAATGTGTTGCTCCACATCAGCCCCCATCTTAGGCCAATAGAATCTGGATCTCACCAAGTCAAGTGTTCTGTCTATACCAAGGTGCCCCATGTGGTTGTGCAAGGACCTCAGTACTGAGTCTCGAAAGGCAGTGGGCAGCACTAGTTGTTGTTTGTCTACTTGTCCCTCTGTCTACTGTTTCTCTGTATAACAGTTTATTGATCAGTTTCAACTTAGGACCTTCTTTGTATAACAGTGCAGTTCTCAAATCAGTGGGCGTAATTTGACACATCTTTTCCTGCATAGAGGGCTTCTAAAGCTGCTTTGATCATGGGATCGCGGGATTGAGCCCGCGAATACTGTCATTGTCCAGCTGAGGCAGTGCACCAATGTCTATTGCAGAAAAGTGGCATAAGCAGCAGGTATGCAATTCTCAGAGGCTCCCAAGCAATCCACCATGCAGTCCACTGCGTCCGTGGACATATGTTCCTCCCTGTCAAACTTCCGCAGAGTGCCCGAATGTCAGGTTCTGCCAATCGGACCCAATCATTCTGGGAAACAGGCCTCGGGAGAGACATCAGCATCTATGTGGTTCAGACCTGCTCGGTATTCGAGAGCATAGTACATGTAGATAATGCAGAAAGCCACCTATGGCCAGTGGCATCCAACTTAGCTGAGGTCTGCACATAGGTCAAAGGATTATTGTCAGTTTTACTAGTATTTTAGCCCCATACAAGTACTCATGGAATTGGTCAACAATAGCCCACTTCAAAGCTAGGAACTCTAACTTATGTACAGGATAGTTCTTTCGGATGGGGTCAGGCTTCTACTGGCAAAGGCCACTGGTCTCAGGCCATTCTCGTGCTCTTGGTACAACACAGCCCCCAACCCTTGCAAGCTAGCATCAGTGTGCAGGACATAAGGTTTTCTTGGATCGGCATAGGCCAGCACTGGAGCATGGGTAGTTGATATATGATCTCATGAAAAGCAGTCTCACAATCAGGAGTCCAGCGGGCCCAAATATTTCACTCGCATGAAAATACACTCTTTCAGTCTTGAGGGACGCTGACTTTTGGTATTTTTGTGGGTTGGGGATACCTTGAGTAAGGTTAAGTAAAGGCGGATCACTCTTGAATAGTCCTTGATGAAGCGCCGATAATAACCACAGAATCCCAGGAATCTTTGCAGTTCTTTTAGATTTTGGGCTGTGGCCAGGTGAGTCAAGGCCTCAACTTTACTTGGGTCGGTCTCTATTCCTCGGTGGATACTATGTGTCCCACATACTTTACTGATGTTTGAAAGAATTGACACTTATCAATGGACAGTTTAAGGCCAAAGTCCTCCAGTCGGTCCAATACCTTAAATAATCTGCTCTCATATTCCTCCAGTGAGCTGCCAAACACAATAACATCATCTAGGTATACCAGGCACTCTAGTAAGTTCATGTCCCCACTGCACTCCATCAATCGTTGAAAGTGGCTGGGGCACCTGAATCCCTTGAGGCATCCTCATGAATCATACCATAGCAAGCGACAGATAAAGGCCGCCTTCACGGTCCTCTGGGGCCATCGGGATCTGGTAGTACCCACCGCGAGATCCAGCACAGAGAACCACTTGCTCCCGCTTAGGCAGTCCAAAGCATCCTGAATGCGGGCATTGTGTACTGATCAGGGATAGTCCCGCGGTTTAAGGTGATAATCCACACACATCCTTTCTGTTCCATTCTTTTCCTCACTACCACAATGGGGAAGCATAAGGGCTTCTGGATTCTTGTATTACACCAGCAGCTAACATCTCTTGCAGATGCCGCCTCATATCATCTATGTCAGCAGGTGCCAGGCGTCGAGACCTCTCACGAAATGGTCTTCGTCATGCAGCGGATATTGTGCTCAGCTCCTTGCACACATCCTACATCCCATTCCTTTAAAGAAAACACCTGGTCTCTCTGGGCAAGCTTCTCACTGATCCTCACTTTCCATTCAGCTGGCAGCGGGAGTGCAAAATCAAACAAGTCAGGCGTTACTCTGTCATTCTTCCTTGAACTCTTGCTGTGGGTAGCACTGCAGTGTCTGCACAATGCACATTAGCCAGGTTGCAACCTCTGTTTACTCGAATGTCTCTTTCAGACACATTATGAACTTGGACCATTACCCTTCTGGCATAAGCATGGGCTCTAGCAGGCAAAATACTAGCTTGACCAGCAGTCCCTCTGGCAATTTTCCATCGCCTGGTGCATCCAACATTAATATTTTATTCTTAACATCCTTTCTGATACGGACCTCTCCTGTAAGGTACACTGGGCATTTGCGCCAGGATCAGAGACTCAGGATCCTTCTTCCATACAATTCCGACCGGTTCCTCTGGTTCTGTTTTTCAGCATCTCTGTGCCTCATAGGCCTTCTTAATTAAGCCGAACTCTTAAAGCTCTACTAGTCTTTGACCCCTGTTTTCATAACACAACTGTGCCAGCCTCCAACATATGAGCATTTGTTCCAATCAACAAAGGGACACCATCATACAGTCCAGTGGGGGGACACACTAAGGCTAGGGTCTCTACTTGTTCGGCCACTCCAGCCACGGAGGTGGGGAAAGACAGCCAAATTCGGATATACCCGGAATAGGGGTAGGCCTTCTCACTTAACCCCCATACATGCAGTCCTTCTAATGGTTGTAAGGGTACGTCTGACAAATGCTTCTGATACCAATCCTGGAACATAATTGTCACTTGGGAGCCACTGTCTCATACAGCTCTTGTAGACACTCCATTCACCTTTACAGTGGTCTCCATGGAGGGACCCACTATTCTGGACCAGTCTGGAGAGGCGGTAGTGGGGGCCTGGGCAACTGACCTTGCCACAAAGGACGTGAATTAGCATTTTGGTGCCCTCACTGGGATCATGTGTGCACCTCTTAACCACTGATTTCTTCTCCGAAGCTCTCCTTGTAGCCTATATGCAACTTTGTCAGTGTCTTTTTGGGACTGGCATTCCCTTTTCATGTGCCCATCTTTCCCACAATTATAGC
The DNA here is from genome assembly GCA_016271365.2 of Neoceratodus forsteri. NCBI lineage: Eukaryota > Metazoa > Chordata > Ceratodontiformes > Ceratodontidae > Neoceratodus > Neoceratodus forsteri. The sequence continues at coordinate 268,839,712 of JADMNL010000026.1, forward strand.
AAAACATACTTTCTGGAGTTTGAGCTGGCCGAGGCGCCACACTGGGAGCCAGGCGGGGATTACTAACTGGAAACCTGGGTGCCATCTCTGTCTGCGGCGTGGTAAGCATTTGGAGACATCTCGTCAGTTTCTCCACTTCCATGGTCAAGGAATTGAGTTTGGAGCTGTTATCAGCAGGAGATACATGGGTGGGTACCCCCACCCCCATAGCAGATGCAGTCGGATATAGGTCAGGGCCCTTACTTGCAGGCGTGGCCTTCATAAAGGGACTGTTTTTGAATTCCCGGATCTCTCTCAACAGTTCGCCCCATTGTGGCATATCTTTTTCCTTGTCAGAGCACTCATTGACTGTCAACCTCTGCCCCTGAACTTCACTTGATGGGTCACCCTCAGTCACTCGGGTCGTAGCCACAGCTGTTGGTGCAGGTACCTCCCGAGGTCGCCTTTTCTCAACTCCTCGAATTTCTCTCATTAACTCATCATAGGAGGGTGGGGATTCCAGTCGATTTTCCAGGCGTAACTGAAGCAACAGCAGTTCTGAGAAGGGGGCAGACTTAAGGATTCTGTCCAGTCTGGTTCGGTCCAGTTCAATCGCTGGCAAACTACCCTTTCTGAGGCATTCTTGCAACAATTTTTCGCCGAGGAGACATACACAGACAACAACTCCCTTGGTACTGTTGTGCATTTCTTACTCTCCACCATAGGTCCTCATCAGAATCTGGGCTCCCATACACATTCTCCAAGGCCTCAAGATAGGCCTGTGCAGTCGCTTCAGGGTTACTGGCCCATTTAGCACGGATGGTAGCCAGGCAGGACCTCGGAGGCTCTCACTAACCCTCTTTCGCTCTCCTCCGAGCATTGCCATTCTAGCACTTGGGGGCAACATAGTCTATCCAGGTCTCCAGTCATCCTCCCCTTGGGGTGGGAGGGTGCTAGAGAAGATCCTCAACCTTCGGTAAGAGTCGTGACTAATGGCAGGTGCAGAAATAGGAGTCTGCATTGGTTCAGCCACCATTACGGGCACTGGAGCAGGAGAGGTGTTGGGGAGGAACACCTCAGGTGGCAAGAATAGTTTCTTCAAGTCCTCCACAGTTTTCCCTCTCCAGCAACCATTCAGCAAATTTCTCCTCAAAAGTTTCAGATAGTGGGGGGCTGATTCCCCGGGTCTTACTGTCCTTAGTTATCACTCTCCAAGCAGTGAGGGCTCCTCTGGGGTAATGGTCTGTGCACTTTGGAGCTATCTATGGGATCCTTAAACTCTACTAGGGCCAGGAAAGTGTGGGTGAGCAGATTAGCATGCCGACCCACCACCACAGGGTTTTGTAAACCTTCCACCTTGGAAAGTACTCCCTGCACAGTGTCCGTATTGATACCCAGGGGGATGTCCAGGATAAGCATAGCATTTTGGGGGTCGATCTCCTCCCCAGTACACCACTCCACCAGCCGGTGCACAGCCACTTCTGTCTTGGTACCCATTTTTTTCTTAACAGTGGTTCGTAAATATGGCCACTAGAGGACACACAATCCCAGCGGTGAGCCTCCAAGATGTAACCCCTAGATGGCGCTATCCCAGGGGCTACTACCCCTGCCTGATTTGCCACTAACAGGTTGAGGGCCTGGATCCAATGCGGGTGCCTCCACCCAGAGGTCAGGGTTTGCAATAGTTAAACTAACTTGGTCACAGCCCTCTGGGACACTGCAACCCCTTTCTTCCCACTAGTGGCCCACACAATATATCAGAATTACCTTCACAGTATACACTTACCCCCAGGTCTGGTTCCGCACTGGGACCTCCTGTGAAATGAGATACAGTGCAACAATCACAGTACAGTACTTTAACATAGACAAATACCTCAGGCAGTATAACTTTGCTGAAACAAGCAGCTCTGATTTATTTAGGGGATATAACAAGGACAGGGGAAATCAGGTTAATTGCTTATCACTCTAATAATCTACCTATGGCTCTGTGCACAGGCCTATCCCTATCAGTTACTGTCCCTGGGTACCCAAGCCCTAGTGGCTAGTCCAAACCGTGGCAGCTGGTAGGGGCCCTTCACACAGAGAAAAGGAGAATTAAACAGTCAGCAGTACAGTAATTCCATTTGGATTTAATGTGGCAATTCAACAGGGAGCGACTCTGAATTAGTACTCACGACCTCCAAATAAGATAGGGTCCTTCAATGTCAGCAGGGCTCACTTGAGGTACACAAACCTCTTCACACATCCATATAAAAGAAAGCACTACACCAGGCAGGCTGCATCTGTATCCCGATCGCAATTACTGCACAATACCGGAGAACACACAGCAGATTCAGTTCCTGACAGACCAGTGTAATTCAACAATTTCTCCAATCTTCTACAGGGTGAGCCTGGTTTCTACCTTCAGAGATCCTTTGATTCTTTTCTACAGGACGGATTCAGTCCTAACAAGCTGTTACACAAGCTGCAGACCGGAACTCTGGGCCTTACACACGCTTTTTGACTAAAACTGCACACTGAAAAAGCACAGGGCTCCTTCCTTCTTCACTGCCAAAGCTCAACTGAAACTCCAACCGACAAAACTGGCACTTCCTTTGAGTTCCTCCCAGTTCTTGACTGGATTGGCTGTCACACAATAGACTGCTGCTGTTGGTCCAAAAGGCACTGAAGTCTAAACTACATCTCCCAGAGTCACTGCCCATACAATCCTCTTGTGGCTGGCTCAGATTATGAGTCCAAGTTCTGATTCGTCCAAGGCACCATTTTAGAGCTAGCTTACCCCACACTGATTGGTCCAGTTCAGCAGTTCAAAACTAGAATGGGGAACTAGCAGACACAGTTCTGACTGCAAAGAAAGCAGGTTAGACAAACTGTAATTTCATTATTACTCTAAATAATTTCTGGCAAACAGTTACATCTTTCAGATAGGTTCCCCTTTGCACTCCTAGTGACTGCAAAAATGACGTGAATTGGCAGCAGCTCGAGTGGTACTCAGAGAAGCACACAGTCCCCCCATACAAACTAATTATGTCTGCAAGCAGACAGCTCTTAAAGAGACAGTACCAGAGGTTCTAAAAACACTCACTGATAAATGGCTTAAACGACAAACACCATTCAGGCTTGGAGCATTCAAGCAAGCTCCTGGAAGTCTTTTGGGAACCCCCATTTGCAGGGGGTTACACAAGGATAAAATCCCCACAGTCACGCTGGTAGACAGGCCCCTGCGCACCAGCTCTAGGTGCATGCTTCTCTCTCGTGGCATGGGGGAGACAGGGGACTCCTCTACCCCAAAACCAGGGGGTAAACTGGCAGCTCTTTATTCAAAAGGGGGAGCGGGGCACCCATGGGGAGCTGGCCTGGGCGTGTTGGGACCTCATAGAGTTGGGCGGCTGTGATGAGAGTGGGGCAAAAAAAAATACGTTAAATAAAAAAAGGGCACTGTGCTCTTTTAGTTCCACCTGGAGACTCTCCAGACAGCAGCAGAGATGGGTAGACAGTACTTCAATTTAGCATTTCATCCAAAGGACTGCAAAACCCAAGCACAACACCCCCACCAGAAGTAATGTAATGCCATCATTGAGTGGTCTCAATGGTAACATGCAACCCCCCCATGAAAAAACATGTTTATCAAAATCCTGCTGACAGCTGTACAAATGGCACAGTAGAATGATAGCAGAGGTACTGCACTAGAGTGCCAGCATTTATGGTATGAGTCCAGACCCAGCTCTGGGACCAATATCTACAACCTTCTGGCCCAGTGGCAGAAGCGCTACCAACTGTGCAGTGCAAAGGTGTTAACCTTTGAATGCAGGCTCTAGAGCCCCCTAGCCTTGGCAACAGATTCCCGACACTCCCCTCACTATGGATATGGCACTGCCACATGCGATGCTGACACACTGCTGTGCCATGGGTATTGCCAGCACTGTGCTGTGCCATGAGCGCTGCCAACCGCATTGAGAAACACACTGTTCACTGTTGACCGCGCAGTGCCACATGCATTGCTGGTAGTGCAATGAGCCAGTGACAGTGGAGCCACCACCCCACAGCTGGAGTCACCCTTCCCACAGACTAGTCACCCCCAAACATACAAGCTGTGTGTCCGCCTCACAGCAGAAAGCCCCTTACCACACTCTCCCTTCCATCTACCACACCAGTTGGCCTTCCACACACAGCTGAAACCTCTTGTTCGAAAGACTGACCACCACCCCCACCACCCCACAGATGACCTCCCCTTCCCCACAGACCAAAACCCCCCTGCAGCTGACACCCTCAAGCTCCCATCCCCTATATGGAGACCCACTTTCCTCAGACCAACCAACCAACCACCCCTTCAGCAGAACCGTTCCCAACATACTAGCATGTGTTCCCCTCACACAGCAGAAAGCCCCATCCCACACTCCCCCTGGCAGCTGACTCCACAGACAGACTGGCACAGCAGGAACCCCTCTTTTTACAGACCAGCAACTGCCTGCAGCTGACACTCCCCCCACACCCCCACCCCCATGTTCAGGAGAGGGACAGGGAGCAGAAGATATACAGTAACAGAGAACCGTTGCTGCAGTGATGCCTAGAGCTTGCTGATCAGACTCCCCTCCCCCCGACAGCAACATAAGGGAACCAAATTTCTTAATTTACACAGGGCTGGTCTGCTTTCAGTCAACTGCCCCGATTCTTTGCCAGACTTTAGAGTTATCTGCTGATAGTCACGCCATGGCTGTTCAGATGTTGTTCATATTGATTTACTTCCAAACATCCCTCTCTTGTGAATTTTGTATAGCGTTATAATTTTAGTACTCACTTTTCCTGACCACAGACTAGCCTCTCACACCAGACGATTACCCTTCTTGGAGCTGGACCCACCCACAACTCCATTTCTCCAACAAATCTCCCTGTAGCTTGACCACATTTCCAGCACCAGGACTAGATTTCCCCAAGCTGAGCACCCTCCCCACACCACATAGCCCCCACTATCTCTGCAGTAGGACCCTCCACTAACATTCCCACCAACAGAATAGCCCCCCTCCCCACCTCGACCTTTCCTGGAGCTGGTCATCCGGTCCAGACCCTCCCCCCCGGCAGCTTTACATTTCTGCTTTATGCCCAAGTTCACAGCACCTTCTTATGGTCTTGGGCCCAGTGAAAGGTGAGACACTGTAGTGGTATGGTCCCACTCAACTGCAGCTGGATGCCACCACCCCCCAAAAGCTGGAGCACTGTACAAGAGTGTACCAGTGTGCTCCCCAGCCCCTTATCCCTATCTTGGGACAGCTGGGCAGGACAGGAGACCAGAATTTACTTGTGGTTTTCAGCAGAACAGAACTGCTGCTGCAGCGGTACAAATGCTCCCTAGCCCAGATTCACATTTCAAGTGGGGCCAAGGGAGCTTATAAATGGGCTACATACAATTTCGGGGTAAAACAGTGTTACAAACGCTAAGCTGAAACTGCATGCAACCCAGCGGCAACCCCCAGAGGCAGCTCATTTTTGCCCTCCAAAAGATGGCGGCATGCTTTATATTCCTCAGAAGGGGGCGTTGCAATTCTAGTCTTTTTTTTTTTTGAGTTCTGTGTCTTTGCCCTTCCACTGTTCTAGTTCTGACAGTGAGCATTGTGCTACATGTTTTGTTGCCCTTCTTCTTATTCCTCAGATCTGCTGGCGGCAGGATACATAATAAAGTTCCAATGTTGCCATCAAATTGTTTTATACTTTGTCTTATTTACAGACTGTAGGATTACCTTACTTTGCCCCATGTTATAAGTGCAATAACCCATTACGGGGTGTGCGGTTATTGAGGATTAACGCACACCCTGGTGCTTTGAGAACACTCAGCCTGCGGCCTCATGCCTCACAACACACCGGGTGTGCATTAATCCCCAAGAACCACACACCCTGTCATGGATTATTGCTTACTTATGACATAAGTTTCTGAAAATGTGGAACCCCATTGCTCCACTTGGTATGCGTGGCCATGCATTAAAGGAGAACTGTAATATGCATAAATTACTCATCCCTGCAAGCCTTATCCCCCGATTAGGGGTTTCACAAATAGAGTGCGCTTTTCAGTGATAGTTAACTTACTTTATTTAATTTTTGTGAAGTCCAGCGTTCGGCAAAATGCTGCATGCTCCATGGTGCCATTTAGAAGCAAAATCACGGTAGCCGCTCAGGATTCAATACTGTATTGGAGCCGAGTGGTGCGGTGCCGCACATTGTCACAAAATGGCACCACAGAGCATGCGGTATTTTACCAAATGCCCGACTTCACAAAAAATTAAATAAAGTAAATTAACTATCACTGAAAAGCGCACTCTATTTGTGAAACCCCTAATCGGGGGATAAGGCTTGCAGGGATGGATAATTTATGCATATTTCAGTTATTCTTTAATCCACAGTATCAGCACAGTTAATGTGAGTAGTCCTGGTGGCATGATTTTTATTTATTTATTTAGTTTTTGTTGTCTGGGTAAGTGCACTAGACAAATTCTGCCTATTTTCAGGCATGACCCAGGAGAGGGGGCTACAGATGAATGCCAACTGACCTTGAACCAGAGTAAGCTGTTGGTGGTATTTTTAGCAAATGGGGGGGAATTTGTCCAGGACACCAGGGGAAGCTTCCCCTACTCTTTTCGAGAAGTGCCATGGGATCTGGGATCTTTAACATCCACCTGGTCTACCACCAGAACAGGCAGATGGGACCTCGATTTAATGTCTCATCCAAAACATGGCACTTCAGGAGTGCAGCACCCCCCTCATACTGCACTACATTGTCAGTATTGGGATTTAACCCAAATGCCTGATGTGGGGCTAGAACCCACAGCTTTCTGATGTATCAGCCTCAAAGGCAAGTGTGCTGCCTGCTCAGCCACTGACACTGCAAAGAATCAAAGAGCCACTGATCCCTGCTCACAACCCACACTTGTTAATGGGCCAGCCACAGCAACAGTCAGCGGCAGCCATTTAATTTCTTCACTAAGCGTGACAAGCGAGAAGTATGCGGTACTGTGAATGCTACCACATGTTTTCAACAAACCATGTTATATAAGTTAGAAGTGTGTCCCCAACCGTTACATGATGTCCCACCCACCGCCCTGCAGATCTCCTACTTTTGCCCATACTATCACCTGTTCTGTGCAAAGTGAGCGAAAGAGATGTTGCAGCCACCCGCCCCATGGATCTTGTACTTTTCCCCATAGGTTTGTCTCTGCCCAGGTGCTCACCCACGCCGCAGACCTCTGTGGCCCGAGCCCAAAGTGAAACCAGAGTTCACAGGAGCAAAGTGAACGGCAGACACTATGCCACACATCAGATGTTTCTCTCCCCCTTCCCCACCACACACACACACACACACACACACACACACACACACACACACACACACACTATCCAGCGTTGGAGAAGCTTGTCTCTCACTGTGCCCACAGTGTCCTGCTGCGGAACCAGCAAGCAAACATTCAGCATTGATAAATGCTTGTTTCAATTTAAGTGCCCTCCCAATGGCTGTATTCAAGAAAGAACTCCCCTCAAAAGCTTTGATTTTTTTTTTTCAGTTTAAGTTCCCCTTTCGATGGCTGTCCCCCAACTTTGTACAGTCAGTGCTTGCAGGAATGGAAAATGTGTAAAGGAGCTTAAGTGGGCTTTCTAATTAGATCTTGAGAGGTGTATTGAAAAGCGGTAGTCAGTTTCACTGCAGTAGCCGTGAGATTGGCTCATGTTTTACTTTCTCTCTCTCTGTCTTTTCCTCTCTGACTTCCTAGAGCTTCAACCTTGCTACGTATTATTGAGTGTTTCAACAGAATCCAGCCAGCTTGAAAGAAAAAGTGAGACTTTCTCACCATACTTTGTTCTTTTAGTATTGTATTAGTAGCTAGTCTTTTTTGACTGAAATTTAAAAAGTTGAAATCTTTTTTACTGAAGTATTAAACCACAGAAGCCACTTTTTGCAGCATAAAAAAACAGAATTGTTTTCTCAACTCTGGAAAAGTATCCTTTCAAACAAATTTTTTTGTGGAACCAGTAATTATAAAAAAATAAAATATGGTCAGCAGTAATTAGACTTATTTTTTCACACACTGTCAGTGTGTCCAGTGTGTGATACCCATATAAACTGCACAACCTTAGGTCTCATGGTTTATGTGGTATTGCACACCTTACGAGGGAAAGGAAGTGTGTCTGGGAACACCAGATCCAACCTTGCAAACATGTAGCTCAGTAGTTAGAGTGCTGGGATAGTAATCTGGGGGCCTGGGTTCGATTCCCAGTAGGTCACATTATTACTTTCTCACTACAATTTGCAATTTAAATTGCTTAACAGCGGCTAATGCACCAATAATATTTGTCATCTCAATTGTTCCTAGTTGCAGGATCAGAGAAAGGAAGTGTGGCTGGAAAATTCCAGTCCAGCCATGTGAGTCTGTAGCTCAGTAATTAGAGCACCCGGACTGTATTCCAGGGCCTGGGTTCAGTTCCCAATAGGTCGTAGTACTTCTCTCTCACTACAGTTTGTGTACTCATTACACACTGTTACCCATATGTTATTCTCCATTTTTTATGCACCTGAAGTGTAAGATACCTTATTAACCACATGAGTGAAGCTCAAGTAGTTTGCCAAGGTATCCCAGAGCATGGGTGTGCAAAAAATTCAAGTTACACTACCTTTTCATGTTTCATGCTATATTGTCAGTTGTAGGGTTGCAATACACCCATGTTTCTACCAGACAATCCATTTTTATGTTGTCTTGTTCCTGCACACGAAACATGTTGCACTAACTTTGGAATAGCAGGTTTTGGAGGCGCGGTCCTATTGTGGCCTGTGGCACCACTGCTTTTTGGGGCTCGGCTCTGTGCACGAATTAGATTGCATGCTGTCTATGACAGCAGCGCAAAAGTGTGTTCACCACCTTGGAAGGTTTTAGCCGCTGCAATGAGGGAACTCCACCTTCACCTCATTACAGGACGTGTTTTTCCAGATGTAAGTTTCAGTGCGACATGGTGGCAGCTGTGCTGTCTGCCTCACACAGTCCCCATAAAAGCCAACTTAGGGAGGTGCCCAATGCCCCTGTCGACATCATCCCTCCCAACACTCTTTATTTTCAGATAGGGTGCCCAACCTCTGTTGGCTACAAACCCCCTTTCCCAATTCATCTGCTGACGGGGGAGCCCAATCCCTGTCGGCATCATCCCTCCCAACACTCTTTATTTGCCAACAGGGTGCCCAATCCCCATCAGCTACAGCCCCCCCCGAAGAAAAACTTGCAGGTGACACCACCCTGCCCAGTTCATTTGCCGATGGGGGAGCCCAATCCCCGTCAGCATCATCCCCCCCAACACTCTTTTTTTATTTTCTGACGGGGTGCCCAATCCCCATCAGCTCCAGTCCCCCCCTCAAAAAAAACACGCAGGTGATACACTGGGAGCCCACCCCAGTGTGTCAAATGTACCTGTAAAAACAAAAACCTTCCCACGATGTTTTTTTTTCTTCCTCCCTGTAAAGTAGAAAATGGTCCCTCGCAGTCTGCAGCTCCCTCCCCAACCCACACCCACCCACTGCGTGCCCCACCTCCCCACACCCCTCACCCCATACTTACCCGGAGCCCAGCGTGATGATCTTCTGGACCGGGAACACTTCTGCACTCTTCAAAGCTGACCACGAACTGAAGAAATGCCAGTAAGCTGTATAATGGCATAAATAGGTTTTTTTTAACTTTGATGCATATCTCCGGCATTTTGGGGAATTATGCCACCAAATTTTCAACATGGGGTTACTGGGACCCCGCCTCATGAATTCAGTTACTGTCGTGACGTTATTCGGTCCTGAAAGGTGATTTTGCAGTCACTGCATGGAATCACCCTTTGGGACCAATTAATGAAATGACAGTGCCATTGTTCATGAGGTGGCCTCTCAAAAAGCCCATGATGCAAATTTGTTTTACGAGCGTGCGTTGCGCAGTTTCCACACATGCTTATAACTTTGCGAATCTGTAATATTTTCACTCCAGATTTTCAACATTGACATTTTTCCACACCTCCTTATGAACAGGATAGCTGTCATTTTTCACATCCTGGTCGAACATTTTTTTCGCACTTCCGGCGCAGAATAGCATGGTCACTGTGGAAAATCAGTGTTCTGGACAGAGTAAGAAAATCACAGTGATACTGTTCATGAGCAGAGGTCCTAAAATGCATTTCTCCAACAAATCTCCCTGTAGCTTGACCACATTTCCAGCACCAGGACTAGATTTCCCCAAGCTGAGCACCCTCCCCACACCACATAGCCCCCACTATCTCTGCAGTAGGACCCTCCACTACCATTCCCACCAACAGAATAGCCCCCCTTCCCACCTCGACCTTTCCTGGAGCTGGTCATCCGGTCCAGACCCTCCCCGGCAGCTTTACATTTCCGCTTTATGCCCAAGTTCACAGCACCTTCTTATGGTCTTGGGCCCAGTGAAAGGTGAGACACTGTAGTGGTATGGTCCCACTCAACTGCAGCTGGATGCCACCACCCCCAAAAGCTGGAGCACTGTACAAGAGTGTACCAGTGTGCTCCCCAGCCCTTATCCCTATCTTGGGACAGCTGGACAGGACAGGAGACCAGAATTTACTTGTGGTTTTCAGCAGAACAAAACTGCTGCTGCACGGTACAAATGCTCCCTAGCCCAGATTCACATTTCAAGTGGGGCCAAGGGCTTATAAATGGGCTACATACAATTTGGTGAAAACAGTGTTACAAACGCTAAGCTGAAACTGCATGCAACCCAGCGGCAACCCCCAGGGCAGCTCATTTTGCCCTCCAAAGATGGCTGCATGCTTTATATTCCTCAGAAGGGGCGTTGCAATTCTAGTCTTTTTTTTTTGAGTTCTGTGTCCTTGGCCTTCCACTGTTCTAGTTCTGACAGTGAGCATTGTGCTACATGTTTTGTTGCCCTTCTTCTTATTCCTCAGATCTGCTGGCGGCAGGATACATAATAAAGTTCCAATGTTGCCATCAAATTGTTTTATACTTTGTCTTATTTACAGACTGTGGATTACCTTACTTTGCCCCATGTTATAAGTGCAATAACCCATTACGGGGTGTGCAGTTATTGGGGATTAACGCACACCCTGGTGCTTTGAGAACACTTGGCCTGTGGCCTCATGCCTCACAACGCACCCGGGTGTGCATTAATCCCCAAGAACCACACACCCTGTCATGGATTATTGTTTACTTATGACATAGGTTTCTGAAAATGTGGAACCCCATTGCTCCACTCAGTATGCGTGGCCATGCATTATAATAAACCGCGTTTGAACAACATGTAAAACACAACAAATGAGAGACTCAGCTCACTCACGGTGAGCACTTCAAATCTGGTGCAAGGAGGTATCAGAGTTTGAAATTGAAACCATTCCTTTTGGAAAAATCAAAAGCCAAACCACCTGCACTTCACCCAACAGTAAAACTGAAATAAATTCAAAGTGCACAGCTTACCGTTTCATCACACTTTATTCAGATACAGAAACTGTTGAAACACACAGCAAAAGTAGAGTGCACAGGTGGCGACTACTCGGTTGACATTAAAACAAAAAAGCCAAAGACACCACCATGGTGTTAAAGATGAAGCAGGATTTTGACCAGGTTGGCCGAGCAGAACAGCCCATGTGCGTAGAAATACTTTGTTGTACAATGCAAGTAATCATCCTGAAACACTTAAGCGAAATATACCAGTTGGACAAATGCTGCACTTAAAAAGGATTTGTAGCGATACTGAACAATTTGCAAAGAATGCGCGAGATGTTGCCAACAGGTTTCAAAATCGAGGGTATGATGTGACCTCTATACATAAAGGGTGGAAAGAGCAAACAGCACTGACAGAAGAGAACTATTGCGACTGAAAATTCCAAATGTTGGTACCTCTCGGAGTCCAATAAGTTTTGTAACTGAGTTCTCTAATCAGTCAGGAGAAATTTCCAACATTGTGAAAAAACATTGGATAGTACTGTGGGGAGATGCTGTTTTTAGAAATGATCAATACAAAAAGGCCCTTATCACCTATAAAAGAGGGAGAAACATCAAAGATCTACAGGTTCATAGTACCCAAGAACCTGAAAAATTAAAGGCAACATGGATTCCAGCATTCCCAAAAGGAAACTACAAATGCGGCAATTGTGCACAATGTAACAATACAAATGATAGTAAAAAATTCAAGCACCCACATACAAATCAGGAATTTGAAATAAAAGAATTTATCAATTGCAGAAGTACTGGTGTAATATACATGCAAACCTGTCCATGTGGCTTAAATTATGTGGGGCAAACAAAACGTCAACTTTGGGAAAGAATAAGTGAACACAAATCAGGCATCCATAATAATGTTCAGACAAATGCTATGGCACGACATTTTTCGGCTGTGGGCCATGGATCTCCTGCAAATCTGAAATTTTTTGGAATTGAAAAAGTATGTGTTGGACCCCATGGTGGGAGTCTAACAATCAAGTTAGACCAAAGAGAATGTTTTTGGATTTTTAAACTTGGGACTTTACAACTGAAAGGATTAAATGAGGAACTATTGCTGCATTGTTATTTATAAACTGTTTGTGCCATTTTTGCTTGTATGTGGTGTATGAATGGACGTTCTTTATATTTATGAGCAGAGGATGGTCTTAATATTTATGCATTATGAATATATACAGTATGTTCTTTCCTATATTAAAGCTGGTGTGATTTCTGACCAATCAGCTCTGAGGAAGGCGTAAGCCGAAACGTCAGCTGATCCTGTGCGTCATCACTCACGTCGGCTGTTCTGCTTGGCCGGCTTGGTCAAAATCCTGCTTCATCTTTAACACCATGGTGGTGTCTTCGGCTCTTTTATTTTAATGTCAACCGAGTAGTCGCCACCTGTGCACTCTACTTTTGCTGCGTGTTTCAACAGTTTCTGTATCCGAATAAAGTGTGATGATACGGTAAGCCGTGCACTTTGAATTTATTTCGGTTCTACTGTTGGGTGAAATGCAGGTGGTTTGGCTTTTGATTTTTTCAAAAGGAATGGTTTCGATTTCCCACATCCTACCTGAACTGTGTTTTCGCACATCTGGCGCTCAGTTACGCAGTCGCTGCAGAAAAACAATGTTCAGAACAGAGTAAGAAAATCACAGTGACACTGTTCGTGAGTAGAGGTCCCAAAATGCCTACGTTAAAATTTGGTGAAAAATTCCATAAAATGACTGTTACAAGCATGTATTACGAGTGTCCATGCACAGTCGTAAGTTCGAGAATTTGTAATATTTTCATTCCAGATTTTCAGCATTGTAATTTTGTACACCTTCTTCGAACAGTTCAGCTGTCATTTGTCACATCCTGTCCAAATGTAGTTTCACACATCTGGCACACAATCACACGGTCGCTGTGGGAAATCAACGTCGGGTAGATTAAGATAATCATAGTGTCACTGTTCATGAGCAGAGATCCCAAAATAGCTATGTTAAAAATTTGGTGAAATAATTCCACTAAATAACTGTGTTACGAACGCAATGTGCAATTTTCACACACACTCTTAACTTCAAGAATGTTTAATATTTTCACTCCAGATTTCCCACATTGCCATCTCTTCACACCTCCTTATCAATAGTGCAACTGACATTTTCATGTGGTGCAGAATGGCGCAGTCACTGTGGGAAATCAACATTTGAGACAGATTAACAAAATCACAGGGGCAATGTTCATGAACAGAGGTCCCAAATGCTTTCATGAGGTGGGGTCACAAAAACGCCATGTTTTAAAATTTGGAGTGCAAATACCAACACACTCCCAGGGCGTTAGGGTTTCTAACTATTACATCTCACCCTGTACAGACTAACAGGCATCAGGGGTGTGTCTTTGGATTGTCTGCTGTACTGCTCATGCCATTGGTCCTCCACCCTGCAGCCACTGACAGGCATCAAGGTGTGCCTTGGACTCTTCAGCCCCAAAGTTCAACCCATTCTCCTATGCTGCACCCATCTCAATGTACTTCCTTATGAAATGGGGTGAGCATAAAGCCAGATGACCCAAAGGCATAACGCGACACTTCTCAGACTTTGCAGGGTAGGGTGAGGTAAAATAGCATGAGCGTTATGGTCAGTGACCCAAACTCACACCCCAATGCCTGTCACTCTGCAGGGTGGGATGGGGTTGATGTCGGTTCTGTACTTCACTGCTACTTCTATAATGTGTCTCTAACTCCTGCACTACCAATGCCAAAACCAGCAAGACAACATTCGGCATTGACAAATGCTTGTTTTTTTGGAGCGTGCTTTCTGGTTGTCTGTTTTTTCTGCTTCTTGCTCCGGTTTTCTAAGTCACTGGAATGAAATGTGAGTCCTCCTCCTAGCCACAAAAGAATAAAATGATGTCTCCCCAGCCCCCAAACCAAACCCACTTGGCAGTGGTCCCAACTCTGAATTCATTCAGGTGAATAACACTCACACATGTGAACGTGAATGGCTGTAGCAGATTCTGAATGTGATATTTTTTTTCTTAGCAATTGACATAATGAAAAGTAAATGTTTTTCTTCCACTTAAATTATTAAAGTTCTCCTCAGTGCATTATAACATTATGTTTTCTTTCAGTGTTCAAAAATGCAAGATCATATGTCACATAACAGGCTTGGATCTTCTCAGTTACTTTATTTATTTATTTTTTTTTTTTTTGCCCTCCCCAGATCCTCTATTCAGAGGTCAGCCCTGCTCTCCCTGCCATCCCCCCGTCCCCAGGCTTGCCCTCCTGGGTGGGGCTGCAGGACACGCTCTCCTCCCCAATAGATACTGTTGGCAAGGCCCAAGTTACCCTCCCGAGTCAGGGCCATGGGAGCGGGCCCCTCCCCGACGGACATCGATGTCAGTGGAGACGACGGCAGAGCAGGGTATCATTCCTGGGGGCCAGATTTTTTCTTAGATGTTGGATCCCTGGGTGTGGGGACATGCAATAACATCTAGCATCTGCCCTGCCCCCCCCCCAAGGTACTGGCACCAGCTGCAGCAGTACGCCCAGACTCTGCTCGGGGTCTATAAGGTGCTGGGCACTCTTCTCCCTCCCCCTGAGAAGGAGTGCAGTCCCCAGGATGCTCAATCCTTTTTCCCCGGCCAGCCCTCTGCCTCCCGAGTTCATCACCGAATTCGGGATGACTGCACTGCAAACGAATACCAGCCCCTCAGTTACTTTCTGAACATCATATCTTAAGTACTCAGAGATCATAATGTTATTACACATTCATCAGAACAATTCTTTTAAAATGAACTAGCAGATAGGTCCACTAGGGTACTACCTTTTCCACTATTTGTTTAACATCCCCAGGTTCCTGGGGTTACTCACGTTCCTCCTGGTTACCTCCAGTTTGATTTTTCTAAATAATCATCCCATTGCAACCACCTGGTAAGTACAGCTGGTTTCATCATATGCAAAGTTAAAATTACTTTACATGTCTTCCAGCACTTTAACCACTTTCACTAATATAAGCCATTCTGTTTGTGTAGAAAATGTGGGGACAGCTAATGTCTGATGATAAATGTGCATGCTGTGACCACCAGGATACAAAATAAATACTTGTACTGGGGCAATCTTGATCCCCTTGGAAATAGTTCTGGCAAACATTGACTGGACCCCACTATCCTCTGCTCCACAGGTGGATGATGTCCTTGCTTATTTCAAATAAAAATTCCTCACCACCTGGAATCATTATACCCCTTTCAAGCACACCAGAGTTTGTGGCAATCATGTTCCTTGGGTCACTCTGGAACTGTTGGCCTGTCTTAGGGCACGCAACCAGGCTTGGAGGAAACACAAAGCTACAAAATTGCCAAGTGATTTTATAACATGCCATCAACTCTGCAACACGTGCACCAAAGCCACTAGGCTAGCTAAGGTCGAGGATTTCAACTCCACTTTCCACACAAACTTAAGCTGCCCTTTCAAATTCCAGAAAATTGTCCATGCCCCTCCCCCCCGTCCTTCAAAATAAACAACTCCTTCACAGTGGATCATGCATCAGTGGCTGAGGAATTTAATTTCATACTTCACATCGTGTGCTTTGACCCTACTAGCCTCTCTCCCCACCGGCTCCACTATGGCATCCCCCTCCAAAGTGACAGTTGTGTCCCCTGCCAAACTCATGACTATAATCCTTTCTCATTCTCTGTGGTCTAACCTGCTGACACCCTCACCACCCTGCTGTCTATTAACCCATCTAAAGGCAGCTCTCCTGATGAACTTGGCCCCAAGCTACTCCTCTTCTCTCCCTCAGCTATTTCTTTTTTTTTTAATTCTATTTATACTCCCAGACCACCGGGCATCCTTCAGGAGTGCCCACTCGGATCCAGCCCTAACTCACATCCTGAACCCCCCGCATCTTCCAGGATCTCTCCTCCGAATGACCCCAGGCAGGCCCAACCCCGGTATCACCTACAGGGCTGGTTCCGCCTCCTGGTGGTCAGCTCCAAGTGAAGGTGCCTTACCTGCAGCCAACAGGTCGGCCATGGAGAGAGATCCAGGCACATCTGGGACAGCGATTGGGATGTGGGTGTTCCCTGGGGCCACCGTCATCTCACCGGTGGTCTAGAAGGCCTTTTCTTTGCTTTTCCTCTTGAGCTCAGTCAGGCACTGGCATCAGCATGCGGCTACCCCAGAGACACCTGCCGCTTCATCCCGATACTGGTTCCCATGCAGTAGTACCCCAGGTCTCCACCAGGGGTCACTACTGCTCCAGGAAGACCCCTGGATTCCACCCCAGGGAGAGGAGAGCTGTCCTATGGATGCTCAATCCATCTCCCTCCCCTGCTGACTCCCAGTGCCTGGGCTCGCTCCCGAACCCGGGTTGCTGGCATAGCACGAGGTGTGGCATCCAGCGCCTCAGTCCTCAGCGCCACCGGGCTGGCTGTCCCTCAGCTATTACCTACCCTCTTTCTGAAATTCTAAACCTATCCTTCATGACAGGGGTGGTCCCCATGCCCTGGAAGCACATTGTTGTCCTTCCCCTTCCAAAGGGTGGTGACACCACTTCCCCAGGGAATTATCACCCTATTTCCTTACTCCCAACCCTTGCTAAACATCAGGAACATCTAGTTCTCTCCCAAATCTCCTCCATTCTCTCAAATTTTGGCTTCTATACCCTGTTCCAATCTGGATTTCAGAAAAAAACACTCTACTATTACATCCCTGCTCAGGCTTACTGATTCAGTCCTCACTGGAATGGACAACGGCTTGATCACCTCCACCATGTTTGTTGACCTTGCAAAAGCATTTGACACAGTTTCCCACACCCTGCTTCTTCAGTCCTCTCTCTGCTGAACTCCCATCTGCTATAAACTGGTTTAAGGCCTATATCACTGGGCAGTCACAACTAATTAGAATAGCCAAGTCCTACTCCACCCTCACCAAATTCACATTGGAGTACCTCAGGGCTCAGTGCCGGCTTCCTTCTTTCTCCATTTTTCTAAACGACTTATCATCAGTCTGCTCCTCCTCATCACTACACATGTATGAGACAATACCATCTTGTTCACCTCTGGCCACTCTCCCTTTCTGATGTGGACACCAGACTTCAGCTTGACTTCAACAAGATCCAGCACTGGCTTGCCTCCCATCAACTCTTTCTGAATGCCAAGAAAACAGTCTCCATGACCTTTGGCGCTAGGCAGAGACTTGCTAGGCTCCCTGTTCTGCCCACCTTTCACACCCTTTTTTAAATACCTTGGAGTTTGGATAGATCAACACCTCAACTTTGATGGTCACATTGATGCCATCCTGAAAAACTACTCCCCAAGCTTGGCGCCTTATACAGGAACTATAATAGCATTCCTCTTATGGCCAGGTGTGAGATTGTCCAAAGATGATTCTCACCATTTCTGACTGCTGTGATATAGTCTACAATGCCACTCCCAAATCGACCCTATCCAGATTGGAACCTCTTTCAACTCCTTCTGTCACTTTGCCTTGGACTCTCCAGTACGCCCTCACCACTGTGATCTTTATCACTCTCTGTCATTCCCTTCATTTTCTAACAGGCATGTCTGCCACTGCACCAAACTCATCTCTAAATGGAAGTTTACTCACCTGGTAAAGATGATTATAGGAGCACCTTCTTACAGCACTCCCAGTCTCCACTCATGGGTAATTCCGGCACTTCGTCTCAGGCTGATACACAAAAGAATTCCTTAGGAATTGAAATCTGATCCCTCTCTTATCCCTGCTTCTGTCTCCTCCCCTGTCTTTCCCAGACTCCTCAGTACGAGATCTTCCCGAGCTTTGGAACCTTCTGAAATTAAAAATTAACAGTAAACGGCCCGTGGTCTCCCAGATGGAGACCACCTGATAGAATGAGACGAAAACGACATATTGTGAAAGTTGTGTAAGGTGTTCATCCTTTACTCTATATTGTTTTGTTGGCTCACAATGTACAGTACTGAAGTCGTTACTGTCTATGCTTCTTTCGTGATGCACAACTTTGTAATCAGTATACTGTTTCAACATCATCATTAAAGAATGTACCCATGCAATGCTTTCAGACAGCCATTCATTTAGTTTTACTGTGTGTTCCTCCTCATTGGGTGGGCTACAGAGTGCTGTAAGAAGGTGCTCCTATAATCACCTTTACCAGGTGAGTAAACTTCCATTATCCATCGCACCTTCTTACAGCACTCCCAGTCTCCACTCATGGGTGATTATACAGCAGTATCGGAAATGACTTGGGAGGGAGGAGGAACCTGACTGGAAGCTGTGTGGATAACTCTTTGGCCAAATTCAGAATTGCTTGTGAATCCTGTATCCAATCTGTAGTACTTGGCAAAGGTATGGGGGGGGGGATGACCAAGTAGCCGCCTGGCAGATTTCCCTTACTGATACTAAGCTTCTTTCTGCCCAGGACGTGGCTATTGTTCTAGTGGAGTGGGCCTTGATAACTTGTGGTGGGTCGGCCTCCCTAGCCTTGTAAGCTTGGGAGATGGCATCTCGCAGCCATCTGGTGACCGTAGACCTGGAGGCTGGTAAGCCCCTCTTTTGTCCTTGATGAAGGACGAACAGTCTATCTGACTGGCGGAAGGATTCTGTCCTGTCCAAGTAGATGCGTAGGGCTCTAGCCAAGTCTAGACAGAGGAGGGTATCCCTGTTGGTCCTGGTCAGTTGGGCAAATGGCTGGGACTGTAATTTCTTGGCCAGTGTGGAAAGCCGTTGCCACCTTTGGAATGAAGGATGGTATAGTTCTTAAGACCACTCTATCTGGGAAAAACGTGAGAAAGGGTTCTCGGCAGGATAGGGCCTGTATCTCACTGGTTCTCCTAGCTGAGCATACCGCTACCAGAAAGACTGTTTTTGTGGTGAGAAGCGATAGGGAAGCCGAATTCAGAGGTTCGAAAGGATTCTCAGTTAAGGCGTCTAATACTAGGTTGAGTTGCCAAGGGGCAGAAACGGGTCTAGGAGAGTAGGTGATGTTGGTGGCTGCTCTTAGGAAGGACTGCACCAGTGGGTGTGCCCCGGGCAGTTGTCCATCTGTTTTCCCCCGGATTGCTCCTACGGTGGCTGTTTGGACTCTTAAAGATGCCGCTGTCAATCCCTTGTCTAGCCTAGACCATCTTGCAAAAATTCTAACACCTGTAAAATATTACATGTTGAAGCCTCAAGTTGTCTAGAGTTACACCAATAAACAAATGCCCCCCAGTTATACGTTCTGTTGGTAGAGTGTCTTCTGGCCTGTATTAAAGTATCTGCTACTTTGGTTGACACCCCAGATTTAGCAGTCTGACCCTCTGAGTGGCCATGCCATCAGTTTCAGAGGTCGTGGGTCCTCGTACAGACTGGCCCCTGCTTGAGCAATGTCTGGTATGGTATTGATGCCATTTAAAGGGTGTCAATAGTGGCATCTGCCACGCATTTAATAGCTTGATAGCGTAATCCATGGTAGGTCCATGGCGCCGATTCTGGAATGTCTGAACGACTGCTTCCAGCCATCTAAGGACCTCTCTGGAGGAATAAGTGGCTGCCAAGGAAGCTCACATGTTCATGGTCAGCATGTCATGAACTTTCGGACTATATCATCCACCTTCTTGTCCATGGGGTCTCTTAATGCGAGGCTGATTCGGATGGGAGAACCGTCTTGTTGCTCAGGGCCGAGACCTGGAGTCGACTTTTGGGGCAGAAGCCCAAGACTTCTCTTTCTCCTGTGCTAGTGGATATCTTTTCTCAAAGGTCCCTTTCCCTTGTCTTTATTGGGTCTGGAGCCTCCCATTCCCTAGCCAGGATGCTATCCAGGGCTGGGCAAAAGAGAAAGAAGGTGGTGGAATGTTTTCTGTCACGCACTAGGGGTCCAGTCTATTCTCTGGCTCCTGTGCGGGTTAGATTGATTCGTAGTGTTTCGCACTACCCTGATGATCTCAGGGATGGAGTCAAGGGCATAGCCTGGGGCCATGTCTTCTTCGGGCCCTCCTCCTCTGGTCCTCTCGCCCCCGAGTATGGAGACTCAGACCCATCCTCTGGGATTGGCAATGGGCACCCTATGACGTCTTGGTGGAGGGGTTTCTCAGGAGACCTGGGTCATTTGTCTGCTCCCAATGCACCCATTTTGTCCAAAAGCTTTTGAACAGCTGAACTACCACACTCTGAGAAGATGTGGAAGCTATCCTGCAATATGTCCTCCTCAGGACCCCGAATTTGAATTGAAGATAATTGGGTCTGCATCGACCATGCATAGGGAACATTGGTCTCCCTGGTCGGAGGTTAAAAGAATATGGGGACATTTCCTGCAAATCCTTCTTGAAGTCATTTTATCTCCTCTGAAAAACACAATATGATAGGGGAGGAGATATAACAGATGGTATGCATCATAATGAAAAAACTATTTAAATACGGTGCCTTTAGAAACTAGAAGTCTGGAACCTAAATTGGTTCAGCTTTTGACCTTAGGGGCTAGGTAAAGGATTTGTACCCAAAAAACTGCTGCCCTGTGTTAATGAGCAAGATATAGAGTTACTGGTGCTCAAAAACAGATTGTCTGCCTCAACCATCATGACAGACTTTTAATTTCACCAAAGAGACCAATTTTGCAAACTTGATGTACTGGCACATTTCCTTTTAATTTGTCAAAACGCCATTGCCCTTTAAATTTTTTGTGACCTCTACTTTAAGGTCTGCATCCGATGCCTCACTGCCATTTTGGTACAGGGGAGAATGCACAGGCGCCGCCATCTTAGTTTGAGAAAACAAATGGCCTGATAGGGCAAGCATGGTCTCACGAGCAAGGGCTCTCGAGACCAGGGAAGAGGGTGGAAGCATGGCCTTTCTTGGAACCTGCAGAGCGCCGTGGGAGGCTTGTGGCCGGCGCTTGCGAGAAACTCCAAAAACCTGCACCAGAATGAAAGACCAGGGGGCAGGTAGGCATACAGAGGCAGGCACTTACTTTTTTGAGGACTCGCGCTCGTTGGTTGAGCAAGGTGAACCGCGAGGTGAGCGTGGGGCATTTTAATTCAATATCACCTAATTAGAGGCCCATACTAGCTTCTGCTCCCCGGCTGAACGAGGTAAACCGGGGGGAAGCTGGGTGCAGGATCTCCTTTTCCTCAGCAGAACAAGGTGTACTGAGGAAGGGAAGGACAGTAAAAAAGAACTGGGGTCTCCCTTTTGCACTGTTAGCTTTACAGTAATGGGGAAAACAACACTTTCATTCGTAATTGCGTTTTACACGCTTTCCTGATGCCTCGATTTGCTAAACAAATAACTCTACATAGTATGCTGTCTGCAGGATCGTTTTTCTAGAAATTGAGATATTTTAATAATAATTCTTACCTTAGTTGGCACAGAGCCAAAAATCTGTGACCAGCCTGGAGTGATGCACAAAAGAAAACTGAGGAGTCTTGGAAAGACAGGGGAGAAGATGGAAGCGGGGATAAGAGAGGGATCAGATTTCAATTCCTAAGGAATTCTTTTGTGCATCAGCCTGAGAGGAAGTGCCGGGATTACCCATGAGTGGAGACTGGGAGTGCTGTAAAAAGGTGCGATGGATAATACTGGTTAGGCTCTTTACCCTCCTATTTATTCTCCTCTCTCTCCACCCCACCCCCTCCCACTCACTTCTTAAGATCTACTGACTCACGCACCTTTGTGATCCCCCCTGTTCTACTCTCACAGGCCAGTCTGCTTTTAGTCATCACTCCCCAAAAATCTGGAACGCCTTTCCCCAACATATTCATCACTCCTCATCCTCTCATTCCTCTACTGCCTTCATAACTTCCTCTCCTCCAACTGTACCTGTTTTCCACACTTTTAAGGCATCCTAGCTTTCTTTTCTAGCACTCCACCCCAGCTGTGTCTGTAACGATTTTAACCAGTTGAGCTTACATACAAAGTACTTGCACTTTAAATGTTCAATTAATTGTTAACTGTTCCACCAAGCTGTATACTGTATCCTGTATTCCTGCCATTGCTATGTTTTGCATTGCTTACACCCAGTGTAAGTGTATTTATTACTGTTATGTATTTTGTTATATGTATTTCTCCCCATTTACCCTCTACCAGATCACACGGGGAGACAAGCAACTTGTTGTTCAACATGCCTTCCTGGTGAAACATTTCAATAAATAAATAAAATTGTCCTAGGAAGAAATGTTGGAATTGGGTCAGGATAGGAGCTCTCATCATGTCTGAGCATGTCTATGCTAATTCTTCCCAATATATCTTAATAGATGGACAGTCCCAGAATATATGGTAGTGATTTCCATTTCACCCATAACCCCCCCCCCAGCACCAATCTGTACCCCCTACAGTATAATGTTTTGTTATAATGGGAACCCAGAACTCTTTGACGGTTTTCCACCGCAACTTCCTCCACTGCAAGAAGAAAGTGGTTTTCTGAGCTTCCTGCCGCACAATGGATCTCACCTGTTTTGGGAAGGCTGCTGCTGATTATTTTTCTCATTTTGTCCAATCTTGTTCTGTGCCTTGCTATCTCTTCTCTTGCAAGATTTTATATAGGCTTGATATTTGGTAAGATTCCACCTGCCATACTCTTTCTATTTTGATGTTTCTTTATAGTGGTAGTTGTTCCCTTTTCCACTCTTGAATTACCTCTGGCTTCTTAAGATAGCTCCAAACTTGTAAATACCTGAACAAATCTTCCTTTCAGAGATTACATCTATGCTTGACTTGCTGGAAGGGGACTATATTATCCTGCTCCAATATATCTGCTATGAGACTTATCTCATTTGCTCCCCAAGTCATGAACCCCAGATCTTCACATCCAGGCATAAATTCTATATTCCCTATAAAATGAGTTAGGGTACCCAGATTGGCTGCTCCCCCCATCTGTCTTCTAAAAGCTCCCATTACCTGCAGACTGTGTTTAGTCCATGGATTGTTAGGTTTTAGAAGTCTCAACTGCTGGGTTGGTAACATTGGTATTAAAGAGAGATCCCACTCCTGTAGCTGGTCTTGTTCCCCCTCTATCCAGCCAGTGTCTTTTTCTTTAGCCAGGCCAGTAAGGGAGACTCTTGAGCTGCTAAATAGTACCTTTTTAAATATGGAAGGCCCAAACCCTCTGTGTCTGCCATTTGATGAAGGTTGTATCTTTTTGTTCTAGGGTGCCTACTACCCCAAAGAAATTTAGTGATAATTCTTTCCATTTTTTTCCAGAAACTGTATGGAAGGACTACTGGCAGCGTTCTAAAAATATATAAGAATTGTGTTAGGATATTCATTCTTATGGTTTCTCTTCTCATTCCCAGGGACAAGAGAAGTGCTCGCCATCTCTCAAAGTCTTTCTCTACCATTTTTAGGACTGATCCATGGTTAACCTTATACAATTTAGTTAAGCCATTTGTGATTCTGAGGCCTAAATATAGAAACATAGAAACATAGAATTTGACGGCAGATAAGGACCGCTTGGCCCACCCAGTCTGCCCATTTCCCTACCTACTGGATAAGCTGCAGATCCTAGTTAACCAGCAGCCTACTTCTTCCTACCCCCAACCCCCAGAATTGCCTTATGACTATCCCATGCATGCTTGAATTCCACCACTGATTTTGACTCCACAACCTCCTCCGGAAGGCCATTCCATACATCCACAACCCTCTCTGTGAAAAAATACTTCCTTAAATTACCTCTGCGCCCCTCTATCTTCAAATTGTGCCCTCTTGTTCTTGCACACCTCTTTTTTGAAAGATGCTACCCTCTTGACTTTGTTGATTCCCTTGAGGTACTTGAAAGTTTCTATCATGTCCCCTCTCCTCCTTTCCTCGAGGCTATACATATTAAGCTCCTTAAGTCTCTCTCATATGTCCTCCGGTGCAGACCCTGCACCATTTTAGTTGCCCTCCTCTGGACAGCTTCCATCCTGCCTATGTCTTTGCTGAGATTGGGTCTCCAGAACTGCACACAGTACTCTAGATGGGGTCTCACCAGCTGTCTGTACAGAGGGATAATAACTTCCTGTTTTCTGCTGGTGATGCCTCTGCCTATGCATCCCAGTATCCCCCCAGCCCTCCTTGCTGCCTTCTCACATTGCTTGCCCACCTTTGGGTCATCTGATATGACTACCCCCAGGTCCCTTTCCATTTTGTTGTTGTTAGATCTCACCCCCATTGTGTACTCTTCCCCTGGGTTTTGTTTCCCAGGTGCATTACCTTGCACTTCTTAGCATTGAATCTAAGCTGCCATACATTTGACCATTCCTCTAACCTTGCCAAGTCCCTTCTCATCCTTTCCACCCCACCCTGTGCATCAACTCTGTTGCAGATCTTAGTGTCATCTGCAAAGAGACATATTTTTCCTTCCAGTCCTTCTGCAATGTCGCTATAAAGACATTGAAGAGGACTGGTCCTAATATTGAACCCTCAAGGGGTACCCGCTAGTAACCCTCCTTTCTTCTGAGTAGACTCCATTTACTATTACCTCTGTGTCCTATTCTCCAGCCAATTCTTTACCCAGGCTGTCATCTTGGGACCCACTCCCAGGCTGGCTAACTTATATATTAATCTTTTGTGTGGGACTGTGTCAAATGCCTTGCTAAAGTCTAGGTAGGCCATGTCCACAGCTCCTCCCTGATCTACTACTTTGGTCACCCAGTCAAAGAAATCTATCAGATTCGTCTGGCATGACCTTCCCGCTGTGAATCCATGCTGCCTAGGGTCCTGTGCCCTTCTGGCCTCTAGATACGCGACAATTCTTTCCTTTAGAAGTGATTCCATCATTTTCCTATCACTGAGGTTAAACTAACAGGTCTATAGTTTCCTGCTTCTGCCTTGCTCCCACTTTTGTGAAGGGAATCACATCTGCCCTCCTCCAGTCCTCGGTACCACCCCATCCTCCCATGATTTGTTAAAGAGGGTAGTCAGTAGTGTCACTAGTTCTACCCTTAGTTCTTTTAGAATTCTGGGATGAATCCCATCAGGCCCCATTGCTTTGTCCACCTTCAGTTTTAAGAGTTCTTTCAGAACCCTTTCTTCTGTAAATGGGCTGGTATCAACTTCTGTATCCAGAGTGTTACTACTGTTTGTTTTATGTACCTCCCCCTCTTCCTTTGTAAATACTGAGCAAAAATATTTGTTTAGTATCTCTGCCTTTTCACATTCTCCCTCTGCTCACCCTCTCTCCCTTTTATTGCCCTCACTATCCCTCCTTGGTCTTCCTTGCTCCCTGATGTACCTATAAAAGGTTTTATTCCCTTCTTAACTGAGTTGGCTATCTTTTCCTCAGTTTGGGCCTTTGCTGTTCTGACTGCCTTCCCAGCCTCCTTTTGCTTTAACTGATACAGTTCTCTGTCCTGCTCCTGCTGCGATTCCTTGTACTTCCTGAATGCTTTCTTTTTCTCTTGAACCTTCACTGCCACTTCCTTTGAGAACCATAGTGGTTTCTTACATCGTCTTGTTTTGTTTATTTGCTTCACACAAAGGCTCGTTACCTAATAATCCCCCATTTGCCAACTGAAATGGAAAAAACCCAGCTCTCCTCTGTTCATAGCTGCCACTAAGAAAAAGTGCTTTCACATTACCAAAGTTAACTTAGAAGTTTGATGTAACACTGAATTCCTGAGCTGGACCAGTGGTGTGGAGTGCTGAGGCACTGGGCCTTACCTCCTGCCATGCCAGTGACCTGGGTTCGGCAGTGGACTCGGATCATCCAGGGTCATCCAGGAGGGAGAGGCTCGAGCATCCTGCAGGATGCTCTCCTCGCCTCTCCTCTCCCATGGAGGGAAGGTGCCATGTCTCACTGCAGTCTTGCCACCTGCAGATGTTTGGGTGGTAGAGCAAGTGAGACATGGGGAGGGAGGGATACACTTCACTGCATTTTGCATGGGTAGGCTCATGCAGGGAACGTAGTCCCACACACCGGTGTCCCTCTAGGGAGGGGTACAGTAGCAGCAAGATGGAGGGAACAAAGAGAAGAAAGAACACCCTAAGGCTGGCAGGATGATCCCTGACCTCTGCAAGCCTCACTTTCAGCAACCTTGGCTCCTCCACTGTCCGGACCTTCCCACCACAGAGAGTAGATGCGGGGGACTTTGGGGAAGAAGGTAAGTCTTGGGAGAGATTGGGGGACAGGGCTGGGAGGATCGATGAGAAGGAGGGCCAGACAGGGTGAGGGAGAGAAATAGTGAATTAAAAAAATAACACTGAATTCCCTTATGAGAGCCACAGGTGATGGCATTGTTGTAGTGTCATCTGCATGCAAGGCTAGTTTATGGATCAATGTCCCCACTTTCATCCCCTTAAAGAGCTACTGACACCACAAAGAAAACTTTCAAAAACATAATTAGTTCAATGGCCTATGTAGCCAGTATGATGTTATGCTTATGCAACTGTGTTAATTGGTTTTGGCTGTTCGCACACTCTATTCCAGAGGAATTATCACCCTGTAGGGGTACCAAAGGCAAGGAACTCTGAAGAAGGTTCCACCCCAGAGGTGCCATGGGATGATTCCTCTGCTAAATGTACCTTAGAAAGGGTTCCCAAAAAGAAATGTAGTAGTACAAAAGCACATTAGCAATCAGTAGCTGAGAGGTATAATAGTAGATAAGGCACCAGGCAGCTTAATAACATAACAGGTTAGCAATGGCATGAGTACGATGGTTGCACTAGAGATTGAGGGAGTCTCCTAAGAATGAAGGAATGCCAAGTAGGGACACCATCCGCCTCCATCCAACAGTGGAATCTACCTAAAGAAACTAGGGAACACTAACTACGGCTAACTAATAGTTATGACCTAAGGCATGGAGGAGAGAAAAAAAAAACCTTTGAGGAGGAAATCTCTCTTGGGAGCCAAAACCTAGGTCGCCTTCCCTCCAGGCTTGGGATGTTTATTTTGTGACGGCTCTGCTGCAATTTAGAAACCTAATTAAAGGAGGGTGGAAAATATTCCAATTTGGAGGAAAGCTGTCGCTTGGTCCCTCTATTGGGAATGCGGGAAGGTTGTGAGCATGCTCGGCAACATTGGGGCAACCAAGGCAAGAGGAGTAGAGCAATGACTGCTGAGGAACTCACCTGGCCTACTCACCCTAAAAACAAACCAGGTGAACCAGAGGCAGTCATAGAGAGAATGCAGGAAGGTGCCTTGCTAGTTGAATACTACAGCCAAAGGATATTGCTGTAACCACCCTTCATGGCTAGTCTTAAATTCTACACCAGGAACTGCCGTTGAGTCTCGGACAGCTAAAGCAAAGCCCAAAGTGAGGATATTCCAAGCTATCGGCTAGGTGAGAAGGACCCTGCCCCAAGTCAGGCATGGTCAAGATGCAGACTTGATAGGTGCAGAGAGAGACCATCGGCTGCAGAGAGGCCCTGTGCCATGGAATGATTGTGGCTGGCATGCCCCAGAAAACAACTGAAGAGGGGCTGAATGAAGCATTGAGTGCTTGGACTCTCATGTAGGTCAGAGATGGTCGTAGTGAGTAATGAGCGATGAACTGCATAAGCAATGAGTGGACCTGCTCGTAGGTCAGTAAGCAGAGTAAGCAAATGATCAGACCTGCACGGAGGTCAAAAGAGCAGCAAATATGAATAGCAGGGCGAGCCAGCCAGGCATTCAAGGAAGCCAATGAAAGGTGACAAATACTCTCAGGATTTTTGGCAGTGGAGGCAGGATTAGAATATAAGGTAAATATGCCACATGGGGCCACAGCTCCCCTTACACCTCCAAGTACCCCGCTGCAGGAAAAACAAGAAAGTGATGGAAGGTGCTGGGACCCATATGCAGATATTAAAACTAGTTTACAGCATCAGCGATAGCTTAGCTGACCACCAGAGGATAATAGCAGTGTATAAACACAGAGAGCAGCATCTGTATTGAGTAACTATGAGTTACAGGGGCAGCAATTTGATGAACACAGACTGGAGGGAGGCAACACTCTGAAGCAGCAATTGCTAGGCAGTGCAGTGAAAACAGCAGCAATGAGGTATGCGGTATACGTTCAGGAAGCAAGATTGAACTGCATGGGCTAGGGTTTAGAGTGAGCCTGAACCAGGTGAAAGCAATTAAAATGCATAGCATGGAGAGCAGCAGAGAAGCAGCTTGAGCTGAAACACACAGATAATGATTGCAGTTGCATTGTGAGTAAATGGGAGCAAGTAGCATGAGCTCTTAATTAGCAATACACAAGGGCCCCAATATTCAGACATGCGCCTGGCAATGGCGCAAGTGGTTGCACAGCACAACTGTGTTGCACTGGAGCAACCCAAGGAAATATTCAAAGGAGATGAGCCATGGCACCTCTCCGATGAATATAGCAGGGAATGCACACTGCTGCAACTAGGATGGTTGGCGCATCCAACCCAGACATGGCTGAAAACCAGGAAAGGGATCTGCGCCAGTACAACAGAGTTACGCTGTGTGCAAATACCTGATATTCAGCCGACTGTATGGGAATGGGGCAATAATGTATGCAAGGTGCAAATGGGGTCATTAGCATGTCATTATGGCTGCGTTTGCATGAGTTGTGCAGGGCTGGCCAGCAAATGGCGCATGGCGCCGTGCACAGCATGTGGTGCTGCCAGAGGGGGGCCGACCGGTATCCCCCCAGCCATAGGCATGATCGACGAGAATGAAAGTAATTCATATCCCGGGTAGTCTAGTGGTACCCCTCCATAGCCATGATCACTGAGAATGACAATAAATCCCATCCCTGGTAGTCTAGTGGTAACCCCCTCCCACCCCATAGCCGCAATCACTGAGAATGACAGTAAATCCCATCCCTGGTAGTCTAGTGGGACCCCCACCCTGCCCAAAGCCGTGACCACCAAAAATAATTGTAGGCATATCCCTGGTAGTCTAGTGGGAACCCCCACCCCATCCATAGCCTCAGTCGCATGTGAACCCTAAGGGACAGAAACCCTGGTGGTCCAGTGGCACCCCCACCCACACGGGACCCCCTGCCCACCCAGCTCCCCCCATCATCAGCGGGCAGCACAATCCCACCGCATACTGCCTGGCTGCCCGTTGAATGATAGCTTACAGTAGCAGCTGTAAGCCTATTGGTCCACACTGTTTACCAATAGGCTTGCAGTGCATACTGTAATAGTCATTCGCAAACCATGAATGAAGTCATTCATTCTCGGTTTTGTGAATGACTATTATAGTATACAATAGTCTACATACATTATTGCTTACATTTCTTTGGGGTATGAAGCCAGTTTGGTTGTGGTGTAGGAATTTTCCAACCACCTCTTGTAACCAATTAGCCATTACTTTCATATATATTTTAGTCACTGTCAATATTAATTAATGATATCGGTCTATAGGATGAAAATTCTTCTGGGACGTCTCTGGTTTTAGTAGATTTGAGGTCATTGCTAATTTCCATTCATTCATGAATGTCTGTTTAGTCATATTTTAATTTATGGAGTCTAATAAGGGGTGAGCTAAACTGTCTAGAAGTGTTTTATAACACTGAAAATCTGCCCTCCTCAGATACCCTTTTGTACTGCTTAGGCCTTTAACTGCCTAATCTCTTCTGCCTAATTTCTTTTAATGTCACCTCTGCCTCCATCATCTTTCTGTCTTCCACAGTCAACTTTGGTAGCTTTAACCCTTCTAGAAATCTGGTTATTCTGGTTTTGTCTTTGGAAGGCTCCTGTGTGCTGCATAGTTTCCTATAGAATTTGCTGACAGATTCTGCTATGTTCTTTGGCAAAGTATGGTAGCTCCTATTCCCTATCATCACCTGGTTTGAGTCCTACCGGTCAGGCAGAAGGCAGCAGGTGGTGATGGGAAAATTCTCCTCCTCCCCAAAGCCTATGCCATGTTGGGTGCCTCAAGGCTTGATCTTGTCTCCAGTGTTATTTGCAGTGTACATGATGCCCCTGAGTGAGCTCATTAGGCGCTGCAGTGTGGGTTTTGACTGCTATGCAGATGATACCCAACTATATGTATCCTTTGCCCTGGGAACACACAATAATATGGAAGTACTAAACAGTTGCCTTGCCGAGATCAATGACTGGATGTCCTCCAGCTAGTTGCTACTGAACCGGAAGACAGAGGTTCTAGTGGCAGAACCAGGTCATGGACGTGATGGGTGTGCTTCCAGTGCAGTCACTGGTCTTTTCCTGGGATCCATGCTGTTGACTGACACCCCTAGGGAGCGAGATCTTGGAATGATTCTGGATGATGGTCTGACATTTGAGTCTCGGGTGTCGGCTGTTGTCCGAAGTGATTTTTACTACTTAAGGAATATCGTCAGGATCAAACCCATAGTTCAGCCCAACCTGCCAACACTGGTCCATGCTTTTGTGACTTCCAGATTGGATTACTGTAACACTGTCTACTTCGGTGTCTCTGGAGTGACCCTTAGGCAAGACAAGGCAAATTTATTTAAAAGACGCCCAATCCCGGAGGCTCTGGGCGCCGTACAAAATTTCAGATAGCATTTTACACGCAAAAACATAAAGCATTTATACAAAAATAAAATATAATAAATCACAAACTATAAAATAATTCCTACTCTAAACATCGAATGCTTGTGAAAATAGGAGTGTCTTCAGGCTTGCCTTAAAATATCTACAGTGGGGCCTCTCTGACCAAAGCTGGTAAAGAGTTCCATAGAACGGGAGCCGCAACACTAAAGGCTCTGTCGCCAGCTGATTTAAGCCTTGTTCTAGGAATGGTCAGGAAGCCACCACTGGAAGATCGGAGAGGGCGGATAGAGGAGGTAGGTATCAGGAGGACTGACAGGTAACCAGGGCCCTGCCCGTGTAGGGCCTTATAGGTGAGAAGACCCACCTTAAAGAGGATTCTCCACCTGACTGGCAGCCAGTGCAATTCGTGCAGTACCAGTGTAATATGGCAAAATTTTTGCTGCTCAGTCAATAACCAGGCAGCAGCATTTTGCACCAGCTGCAGTCTGCGGAGAGATCCCCCTGTGACCCCGAGATGGAGCGCATTACAGTAGTCCAGCGTAGATGTGACTAAGGCATGTATCAAGGTAGGGAGGTCCAGGGCGGAACAAGGGGCTTAATCCTGGCAATGTTTCTGAGATGGAAAAAACAGGTATGAATCATGGAAGATATTTGAGCCTGCATGGTCAAGTTCCTGTCCAGTATCACTCCAAGATTTTGCACCCAAGAGGAGGCCTTCAATGACACAGCTCCAAGAACAAGTCCAGTTGCTGAGTCAGAGGCCATCCCATCACGAACTGTTCTGTCCTTAGCCAGCTGAAGCTAGTGTAGAATGTGGCAGCCAGGTTACAGACTGGCCTTCTAGGTCCAGTCATGTGACCCCAGTCCTGCGTGCCCTGCACTGGCTGCCAGTCAGGTGGAGGATCCTTTTCAAGGTGGGCTTGCTCACTTATAAGGTCCTACACTGTCTTGGCCCTGATTACCTGTCAGTTCTTCTAACACCTGCCTCCTCAGCCCACTCCCTCTGCTCCTCAACCAGAGGTCTCCTCTCTGTTCCGATGGCCAGATTGAGAGTGTCACCGGCCCGACCCTCTGAAACACTTTTCCACCCAGTGTGAGAGAGGCTCCCTCAGTTGAGGCATTTAAAAGGGGCTCAAGGCCTACTTATTTTCCCTGGCTTTCCTTGCAGTGGAATCTTGATCAGTTTTAATCAGTTTTTAATCTGGGATACTGAAAATTGTATTTGATTTGTTATGCAATGTTACTGTATTCTGCCTCTTTTATTTCGTGTAAGGCACCCAGGGCCTCCAGGATTGGGCACCATTGAAATACATTTTGCCTTGCTTTGCCCTTCTCTGTGCCTGACTCTTCATATTTTCTTGAAGCCTGAACTCTCCTTAACTGCAAGGCCAATACTTTCCCTGTCCTGCTCTTTGTGAATAATACGGTATTTAGTATAGCTGAGGATTTCTGCACTGTCTATTGGCATCTGAATTAAGCAGAGGTGCACTTTTTATTTAAGTATCTCTTCTCCACCTTTTGTTTTATGTCTATGTTCCAATTATCTGTGTTTCCAAAAGTTCCTCCTGCTTTGTGACTCTTTCCTTTCTCAGGAGTATTAGATGCGCTATTAATTTTCCTCTACTATTTACTGGTTTCATCACATTCCATACCACCGTCAAACTTACCTCCCCTATATCATTTAGGGGAAAAGTATTCCTGTATAGCCTCATGTATCATTTTTTTAAATTGAAGGTTTGTAAATACACCTACATTTAGAAGCCATGTCCCTCTGCTTTTGTGTTCCCGTGTATCTATCCTTATGCTCACTGGAGCATGATCTGAGAGATCTATACTATGCATCTTTGTATCTATCACCTTGTAAAGGTTTGGTCCTGGTATGTACCACCTGTCTATCTGACTGTATGTCCTGTGGGGAATGGGAGTAGAATGTGAAATCCCATTCATTCCCATGTTGCCATCTCCAGGTATCTTAAATGCCCACCTGTTTCTGAAAATGAATCCAGGTTTTGGCTGCTGGTATGTCATCACATTTTTCCTTGCCTCCTCTAGATGTGTCCAAGCCAGTATCAATAATGCAATTAAAATCTCCACCTGCTATGCATAGTTCATGGTCTTTGTCTGCTATTGCCTGAGATACTCCTTGGAACAAAATACAGGAAGTGCTATTTGGGGCATATGTAACCAGGGCACCACCTCCCAATTGGCTACTACCCATGCCTCCTTCTCTAACTGCAGGTTGAGGGGCCTGGGTTCTAATAATAATGCTCTTGACACTGTGCCTCCACCCAGAGGTAGTTTTAAGTAGGTTAATGGTAAACTAGCACAACCTTCTGGGAAGTTGTACTTACCCACAGCCCCAACCAGTGGCCCTACACGTGGAGTTGTACCCAACACTTTGCTTGACATTCACAGAAACAATTATTGATGAGCTCTAATAATAATTAGCACTTTCACCAACAGGGTTTGGCCTCCTTGAATGACCTGCACTCCTGAAAAGGAAACTTGACAATAACAGCTATGCACCTTTACACCTTTCCAATCCCCGCCCTCAGTAATAATATGCTCAGTGAAGCAAATTAATGTTCCAACAGTAAACTGATTTATTGGGGGATGGTAACGGGATAGGCGGCTAAATCAATCGTTATTGCAAAGAAAGTAATTAGCTTGTATGGAAGATGTGATAATCACAAACATACACCCCTGAAACAATTCAGTTCAATCTGGATACCCAGGTTTTAAGTTGTTGCAGGCCTGAGCATAGCCGCAGGGTGGCCGGAGTTGCATCTGGCTGGGGCCATTAAATAAAAGGTTGATTGCTGATTCTTTTACTTTAATCAGCAGCCACATTCACCAGTGTTCTAAACCCAAAAGAAATTGTAATCCCCAGGCCCGATGACCTGCAATACAGTCAAACCACAACACAAACTTTAAGGAGCAAGTCAGATGACAATAACACTTTAATCTTGGTTGCAGGGTTAAGACTCTGAGATTATTCACGATACCAGGACCAGTAGTGATGGTAGCTGCAGTCAGGCTGTAGTCTTTCTTTCCAGGAATGAACATGGGGACCAGGGTCAGCACAACTCATCTCCGCTTCACGGCTTTTCCCTTCAAGGAGGCCACAACCTATGATTCTTCTCTCCACAGGGGCTGACTCCCCACTCTGGTCTTTAGCCAGGCTGGCTTTTGATCTGCAGCAACAATTGGTTTGACGTTCTGTAATGCAAGACAGGTACCTGGCACTCAGTCTCTGAAGCACTTTGCACCTCACACTCAGCTTATCCACTTCTGGACTTGCAGTCTCTTTACTGTAAGCTGGATACAAATCAGGCAGGTCTCCCCTTTTCTTAAAATGTGGCAGGAGACACTCAGAAGGTACAGGCTCCCTTTTGCAGGAGTCTCTCAAACAGTCCTCTCAGCAACTCCTCAAAATCTGAGACAGTTCAGATAGGCTTTACTTGTCCAATGGACCGCTTTCTCAACCAAGCTCAGAGCTGATGACAAGTACCTTCTCGGCTTCTCGGCTTTTAGACAGTCCAAAAGGCCATGCAGGGAGGCAAGCAGGCTTTTCCCTGCATATTTCAGCTAAACCACATAGGCTTCCTGTTTCTTAAGAGCGCGAGCTGATCTCCTCTTCAAAACAGTCCACACAAATGAAGACCAGGATCTCTGTATTCCGGTTGGCTGCCCAAATTGTCAGTCACAGTCCTGGAGCTCTGAT
Organism: Neoceratodus forsteri; assembly: GCA_016271365.2. NCBI lineage: Eukaryota > Metazoa > Chordata > Ceratodontiformes > Ceratodontidae > Neoceratodus > Neoceratodus forsteri. The sequence goes on from JADMNL010000026.1 coordinate 268,874,251, forward strand.
TGGTTAAATTGGGAGCCAAGAGAAAAGTTCACAGTTTCTCCCAGAAATCACTGTAATAAGGACCCCCTAGGACCCCTGAAGTTCCGGTTGGTTCAAAAGCAAAGTCCAGGGCCAAACATGGTGGCTCCCTTGCCGACAAAGTAAATAGTCCACATTTACAGTCCAGTTTAAATTTAACAGTTTGGATTTAGAAATAAACAATCACAGCATTCAATAAAGCTTCTCCCATGCTAACAAGTGACTATATAATGAAACTTATCAGAGTATTGCCGAGCCAGTCGCAGGTCTGTATCCTCCCAGACCCAGCACAGGCTATCCACTGCAAAGGCAGGGCTGAGCATCTTAAAGTAGCATGCAATGGCACCTATTTGCACACTTATGCAGGAACAAGGATACCAGCAATGCTTTACACTGGAGTATAATTACAGTACTCGACATGCCAGGCTCTTAGCAGCAGAACACCCTCAGGGATCCTTATTTCAGCAGAAGAACCTTGCAAGGTCTAGGGAGACAACTTCTGGTAAGACCACCATTTTGGGGGTGGATTACATAGATATTCAAAAGAGAACTGGGCATCCTGGTATAACCCATTCAACAGAACCCACCTTCCCTGTGTGCCTCCCCCATGGTTCTCTACCACAAACATTGAATTTATTAAGCTATCTACCCCATTTCTCTTTCCACTATGGTGTGAGAATGCTTATACTCCCCCCACCCAGCTGGTCACTTAGGTGAGTCTCTTGTATTGGGGCTATTTTGCTATCTAATATCTTCAGATGGGATAATATTTTCATCCTCGCCATGACATATTAAGAGGTGACCATTACTGTAGACATATTGTCTTCTACTTAAGGTGTTGTCTGCTGAATCTGGTCCATTGCTCTGCTAGTTTTACTCTTTTATTTCCCTTTTCGAGGAACCAGTTCCATCTCTAAATCCTTTTCACAATATTCTCTTATGGTTCATTTCTGTTGTATAACCTGTTGCCTTAAAATAGATAACTCAAACAAATAACATATTAACCTGAAACTTCAGCAGAAGTGTCTAGTCAGCTGTCATGACTTTAACATCTGGTCTACAGTTGGGCCTAGGCCCTGCATCCCTGGGTGCACTCTTTGCATCTTTCCCTAAAAGGAGATTACAACTCCTTAACCTTTCCATGTCATGTAATAATAAATCATTAGTACAGACTTCTGGTGACGTCACCGATGGTAATGGATGCTTAACCCACAGCTCCAAGTCCAAGGTGGATTAATCAAAAGGCATCCAGTGTCGAAATGCTATCCTATGATTATCAAAAGAGTAATCCAGATGAGACAATGAGCCAGATATCTTAAATAAGGGGAGAAGTGACACTACAGAAGTTAGATGCTGAGGATCATGGCTTGAGCATGGCCCGAACGTATCACTATCCAGGGCCTCAGAGTCAGTGGCGGGCTTGGGTGGTGAGGAAGATGATAAGCCCTCACACAGCAGCTCCCCCAATGGAAGGGCAACAGCACATATTTTAAAAATGCTGCAGCGGATCGATGCCAATGTCAAAGACATTAAGCAAGACATGAAACATCTCAAGCAGAGAACTACCAAGCTTGAGACAGGTCTTAACAAGGCGCGGGAAGAAGCCACGTGGCTGAGCAGAGCCATATTCTTTCTAGCCAAGCAAGAAAGAGAATTAACAATTCGAGCTGAGGATGCAGAATCCAGAGGCAGGAGAAAGACCATCCGTATTTTTGGATTTCCAGAAGGCAGCGAACAAGATGATCTGCCAGAATTAATCAAAACCTGGCTAAGAAAAGAGCTAGATATCCCTGAAACAGAACCGCCTGAGCTGGAGAGAGTTCACAGAGCCTCGGTCCGAAATCAAAGAATGGAGCACCCCAAGATCTATTTTAGTCAAGTTTAACCACTACCCAGTAAAAGAGATGGTGCTAAGAAAGGCCTGAGCCCAAAGGGATTTGAATCTTGATGGAAGAAGGATTTATGTGAACCAAGATTATCCAGCAACTACTATGCAAAAATGAAAGAGAATGTTAGCTGTGATAAAACAACTAAAAGAAAAACAAATCAGAACCCAGCTAAGATATCCAGCTAAACTGCTCGTTTTCTGGGAGAACGTCCAGAAACGCTATGATTTGTTAACACATGCAGTCAAAACTCTTCAGAAAATTGGGATCAGCCTCGCAGAGGGCCAACAGGACTCAGTGGAACAAGCCCTCCTTCAACTTAAATGGGAGACAGCTGACAAGAACATAATGGTGGCAAAAAACAAAAGTCTTGGTCCAGACGAACAGTTCTACAAGGACCTGGCACATCTATGCAAGACTCTTCAGAATAAACCCACAACCTGAAGCATCCAGCTCGGGATAAGGGTTACTATTTTACCTATGCATAGGAGTAAAGCAAATAGCTTATTTGCCAAAATGAGCTAGCGCAGGCATGCCTACAAAACAATTCATTTATAGACACGACTGTATATACTTTAAAGACTCTATTGATACAAGACACACAAGTTCAAATGCGGACTGTTTATTGATGGGGGCACTGGTACTTAGGTGAGACAGCGAGGGTTGTGAAGATTGCAATAGCATATGGCAGACTGTACAAGTCAAACAGCCATGCAATCACAAATGGAAAACTATGCTCTACACCAAGACTTTGACTTTAACAGAGAATTTTAATTCTGAAGAGCTAATTCCAGATAAATGAAGGTGGAGAATGGGGCCTTATGCAAACAAATCAGCACAATTTAAAGCCACTGGTGCCATCAAGAGGGAAGTACGGCACGTACAGACCATCATCCAGCTTTGCATCAAGAGACTATCTCAATCAGAATATCTTGCCCCTCCCCCCCATTGAGACTCTTTTCTTTTGTTTTGTGCTACTTAAGATGAACTTCTTCATAGTGCTTGGTCTCTCTGGCCGAACATAGTGGTTAAATACAGTATGCCGCAAAGGAGGAATGTGTGATGGGGTGAGGTTGTTAAGAGGGGAGAGTATTACATTGAATGAAGTGATGTGTTGACTTGCATGGTGACGAACAAGGGAAACCAAATATGGACACTGGCTAGTTAAGCTCTGCGCAGCATTACCTAATTTATTAAGAACAATTATGACACCAGAAGTAGTCACGAATCAAAGAAGGGGTGGGAGGGGGGAAACTAGTTCTTCCCTCCCTGTCTCACTCACCACAGATGACAAAATGCACTGGAGGTCTGGACGGAGGGAGAGGCACCCTGTCTTCTTTTTGGTAGTTTGAGAATTCAACTGCCTGATCACAGGAGGTGTGTAGCTTTCTCTTGATCACTCCACACCTGAAAACCACCCACCTCAACTCTTCACTGATTGTTGGGGAAGGGGGGTGAGGGGCCTAATAGCAAAAGCCCAGGCTCCAGGACAGAAGGGGCTTCCTTCTGGAAATATCCAATGAGAAATATCATAGTTGAAAGATGGTTGGTTTTCTGTGTATAGTTAAGTGTTGTTGTTTATGGGATGGAGAGGAAATGTTGGAGATATTGGGGTGGGGTTCACTAGAGATTTGTCCCTTGCCCATTGTGATATAGGCCTTATCCAAGAAACTCGCCTCACTCCAGTGGAGCATGGAAGGTTACACCACCTGTGGGTGGGGGAGGTGACAGCATCCTCTAACCCAAATGCAAAAAAAGCTGGCATGGCTATCCTAGTTCGAAAAGGTCTTTGATTTGAAAAAAATGGTTCATATGCAGACTGGGAGGGCAAGTTGGTGGCCATATCAGGTAATATTGCTGACAGAAATATACACATGGTAAATGTTTATGACCCTACACCCTGCAACTCACAATTTTTTAGATATGTGTTTGGGTATGTAGCTTCCCTTCCAGAAGGGCATATAATATGGGAGGAGACTGAATTGTGGAAACCCAGGCTTAGACAGACCCCTGGGATCACAGCAGGGAGAGGGGTCAGGTCCAAAAACACTGCTAGATTTATGAACAAAAGCTGGGCTGATAGATTCATGGAGAGACAAATACCCCTCCAGTAGGGACTTCACCTTGAATTCTCATGCTCAGAACACCTATTCCCACATAGACAGATTCTATACCCAAAAGGAGTAAGGTCACTCAATTATTGACCAGGAAATCCTTCCCATTTACCTGTCTGACCATGCGAAGATCAGTCTTAAGGTAAATTTAGGACCTATTATTAGACAGTCAGTGTGGCGCCTGAATGTGGGACTCCTTAAAAATGAAACTTTTAATATGAAAATAAATAAAAAAAAAAAAAATGACCAACTACATAAGAGAAAATACGAGCACGGTTTCAAGGGTGATGTTCCTATGGGATGGACTAAAAGCAATAGTAAGGGGAGAGGCCATCTCATGCCGCCCACAAAAAGAGGGCCATGGGAGCAAAAACAAAAACTCAGAACAAAAATAATAGGCCTAGAAGGGCCACAGAGATCCAGGAGGAACAAAATGGGGGAGAGATACTGTGGGTTAAGCTGTGAAGGAAAATGGGGCCAGCCATCCGCACAGGTGTGGTCTATAGGCCACCAGCCCAGGAGGAAGAAACAGATAGGGAGCTGATGCTAGCCATCCAAAGGATGGCAGACAAGGGTGAGGTAGTACTGATTGGAGACTTCAATATTCCAGATGTGGACTGGAGCATCCCAGCAGCAGCAGCATCAACTAGGAGCAGATTTATCCTGGACTCCCTTCAGGGTGCCTTCCTCAAGCAACTGGTCATGGAACCAACTCGGCAGAAGGCAATACTGGACCTTGTGCTCACAAACAGGGACAGTGTGATGGGGGTAACAGTGGGGGAGCACCTGGGGAACAGTGACCACCAGTCATTGTGGTTTGAAATCACAGAAAGAGCAGAACCAAACCACACAAAAACACGTATCCTGGATTTTAGGGGGGCAGACTTTGGAAAGATGGGGAGATACTTGAAAGAGGCATTAAGGGGAATGGGACAGGAATCAGGGGTTGAGGAACAGTGGGCAGTATTTAAAATGCGGATTACAAGAACAACAGAATTATGCATTAAGCAGGTTAGCAAAAGGAAAAGGAAGAGGAGACCATTATGGTTTTCCAAAGAGGTAGCAAAGAAAGTGAAAGCCAAAAGATTGCATTCAGGCAATACAAAAGACACAGGCAGAAGGGATAGGGAGAAGTACCAGGAGAAGCAAAGGGAGGCAGGGAGGTCAGTACAGGAAGCCAAAGCTCAGACAGAAGAACACATTGAGAATCAGTGGGTAGAGGGACAAAACCTTTACAGGTACATAAGTGAAAGAAGAAAGACAAAGGAGGGATAGTGAGACTGAAGGGGAGGATGGGGCCACGTGGAGGATGACAACAGTAAAGCTGACATATTGAACAGGTATTTCTCCTCAGTCTTTACTGAGGAAGAGGAGGGTAATGGGTCTGAAGGGAGTACAAGGGGTGAGAATGGTGCAGAAATGGACACAAGTCCCTTTACACGAGAAAGGGTCCTGAAGGAACTGGAAGTAATAAGAGTTGATAAAGCAATGGGGTCAGATGAGGTGGACCCCAGGGTCCTTAAAGAACTAAGAGAGGTGGTGGCTGAACCTCTGGCTATCCTGTTTAGCCGATCACTTGAAACAGGGGAGGTACCCAAAGACTGGAGGACAGCAGATGTAGTTCCCTTATACAAAAGTGGGAACAAAGAGGAAGCAGGGAACTACAGACCAGTCAGCCTCACCTCGGTAGTGGGGAAGATCATGGAAGCACTACTGAAGGAGAGATTTGTGGAACATCTGGTTGTCAGTGGACTACAGAACCCAAGGCAGCATGGTTTCACCAGGGGGAGGTCATGTCAGACCAACCTCGTTGAGTTTTTTGACTGGGTGACTAGGGAGATGGATCAGGGGAGGGCAGTGGACATGGCCTATCTGGACTTCAGCAAGGCCTTTGACACTGTGCCACATAGAAGACTATTACACAAACTGGGGAATATGGGTGTGGGCAGGACAGTAGTATGGTGGGTAGGTAACTGGCTGGGTGGCAGGACACAGAGGGTGGTGGTAAACGGCTGTCACTCCACAGAGGGAAGAGTGACCAGTGGGGTACCACAGGGATCAGTGTTGGGACCGGTCCTATTCAACATCTTCATCAGTGACATTGCACAGGACCTAGAAGGCAGAATTTCACTGTTCGCTGATGACACAAAGCTCTGTAACAGAGTAGACACACCAGAGGGTGTAGACAGAATGAAAACAACCTGCAGAAACTTGAAGAATGGTCAGGGGTTTGGCAGTTGAAATTCAATGCAAAGAAGTGCAAGATAATGCATATGGGGCACAAAAACCCTGGCACAATATATCAGTTGGGGGGTGAGGATATAGCATGCACCAAGCAGGAAAGGGATCTTGGGGTTATCATCTCTGATGACCTCAAGGTAGGGAAACAGTGTGACAAGGCAGCAGATAAAGCAAATAGGATGCTGGGATGTATAGGCAGGGGCATCACCAGCAGGAAAAGGGAGGTCATAATTCCGCTATACAAGACACTATTGAGGCCCCACCTGGAGAACAGTGTACAGTTCTGGATACCATACCTACGTAAGGACATAGGGTAGAGAAGGTTCAGAGGAGGGCAACAAAGATGGTGCATGGATTGCATCACAAGTCCTATGAAGACATGTTGAAGGAACTGAACATGTACTCCCTGGAGGAGAGGAGGGAGAGAGGGGATATGATAGAGACATACAGCTCTGAGGAAGGCGTAAGGCGAAACGTCAGCTGATCCTGTGCGTCATCACTCACGTCGGCTGTTCTGCTTGGCCGGCTTGGTCAAAATCCTGCTTCATCTTTAACACCATGGTGGTGTCTTCGGCTTTTTTATTTTAATGTCAACCGAGTAGTCGCCACCTGTGCACTCTACTTTTGCTGCGTGTTTCAACAGTTTCTGTATCCGAATAAAGTGTGATGATACGGTAAGCCGTGCACTTTGAATTTATTTCGGTTCTACTGTTGGGTGAAATGCAGGTGGTTTGGCTTTTGATTTTTTCAAAAGGAATGGTTTCGATTTCCCACATCCTACCTGAACTGTGTTTTCGCACATCTGGCGCTCAGTTACGCAGTCGCTGCAGAAAAACAATGTTCAGAACAGAGTAAGAAAATCACAGTGACACTGTTCGTGAGTAGAGGTCCCAAAATGCCTACGTTAAAAATTTGGTGAAAAAATTCCATAAAATGACTGTTACAAGCATGTATTGCGCAGTGTCCATGCACAGTCGTAAGTTCGAGAATTTGTAATATTTTCATTCCAGATTTTCAGCATTGTAATTTTTGTACACCTTCTTCTGAACAGTTCAGCTGTCATTTGTCACATCCTGTCCGAAATGTAGTTTCACACATCTGGCACACAATCACACGGTCGCTGTGGGAAATCAACGTTCGGGTAGATTAAGATAATCATAGTGTCACTGTTCATGAGCAGAGATCCCAAAATAGCTATGTTAAAAATTTGGTGAAATAATTCCACTAAATAACTGTGTTACGAACGTGCAATGTGCAATTTTCACACACACTCTTAACTTCAAGAATGTTTAATATTTTCACTCCAGATTTCCCACATTGCCATCTCTTCACACCTCCTTATCAATAGTGCAACTGACATTTTCATGTGGTGCAGAATGGCGCAGTCACTATGGGAAATCAACATTTGAGACAGATTAACAAAATCACAGGGGCAATGTTCATGAACAGAGGTCCCAAATGCTTTCATGAGGTGGGGTCACAAAACGCCATGTTTTAAAATTTGGAGTGCAAATACCAACACACTCAGGGCGTTAGGGTTTCTAACTATTACATCTCACCCTGTACAGACTAACAGGCATCAGGGTGTGTCTTTGGATTGTCTGCTGTACTGCTCATGCCATTGGTCCTCCACCCTGCAGCCACTGACAGGCATCAAGGTGTGCCTTGGACTCTTCAGCCCCAAAGTTCAACCCATTCTCCTATGCTGCACCCATCTCAACGTACTTCCTTATGAAATGGGGTGAGCATAAAGCCAGATGACCCAAAGGCATAACGCGACACTTCTCAGACTTTGCAGGGTAGGGTGAGGTAAAATAGCATGAGCGTTATGGTCAGTGACCCAAACTCACACCCCAATGCCTGTCACTCTCTGCAGGGTGGGATGGGGTTGATGTCGGTTCTGTACTTCACTGCTACTTCTATAATGTGTCTCTCTAACTCCTGCACTACCAATGCCAAAACCAGCAAGACAACATTCGGCATTGACAAATGCTTGTTTTTTTGGGGCGTGCTTTCTGGTTGTCTGTTTTTTCTGCTTCTTGCTCCGGTTTTCTAAGTCACTGGAATGAAATGTGAGTCCTCCTCCTAGCCACAAAAGAATAAAATGATGTCTCCCCAGCCCCCAAACCAAACCCACTTGGCAGTGGTCCCAACTCTGAATTCATTCAGGTGAATAACACTCACACATGTGAACGTGAATGGCTGTAGCAGATTCTGAATGTGATATTTTTTTTAGCAATTGACATAATGAAAAGTAAATGTTTTTCTTCCACTTAAATTATTAAAGTTCTCCTCAGTGCATTATAACATTATGTTTTCTTTCAGTGTTCAAAAATGCAAGATCATATGTCACATAACAGGCTTGGATCTTCTCAGTTACTTTATTTATTTATTTTTTTTTTTTTTGCCCTCCCCAGATCCTCTATTCAGAGGTCAGCCCTGCTCTCCCTGCCATCCCCCCGTCCCCAGGCTTGCCCTCCTGGGTGGGGCTGCAGGACACGCTCTCCTCCCCAATAGATACTGTTGGCAAGGCCCAAGTTACCCTCCCGAGTCAGGGCCATGGGAGCGGGCCCCTCCCCGACGGACATCGATGTCAGTGGAGACGACGGCAGAGCAGGGTATCATTCCTGGGGGCCAGATTTTTTCTTAGATGTTGGATCCCTGGGTGTGGGGACATGCACAACATCTAGCATCTGCCCTGCCCCCCCCAGGTACTGGCACCAGCTGCAGCAGTACGCCCAGACTCTGCTCGGGGTCTATAAGGTGCTGGGCACTCTTCTCCTCCCCTGAGAAGGAGTGCAGTCCCCAGGATGCTCAATCCTTTTTCCCCGGCCAGCCCTCTGCCTCCCGAGTTCATCACCGAATTCGGGATGACTGCACTGCAAACGAATACCAGCCCCTCAGTTACTTTCTGAACATCATATCTTAAGTACTCAGAGATCATAATGTTATTACACATTCATCAGAACAATTCTTTTAAAATGAACTAGCAGATAGGTCCACTAGGGTACTACCTTTTCCACTATTTGTTTAACATCCCCCAGGTTCCCTGGGGTTACTCACGTTCCTCCTGGTTACCTCCAGTTTGATTTTTCTAAATAATCATCCCATTGCAACCACCTGGTAAGTACAGCTGGTTTCCCCATCATATGCAAAGTTAAAATTACTTTACATGTCTTCCAGCACTTTAACCACTTTCACTAATATAAGCCATTCTGTTTGTGTAGAAAATGTGGGGACAGCTAATGTCTGATGATAAATGTGCATGCTGTGACCACCAGGATACAAAATAAATACTTGTACTGGGGCAATCTTGATCCCCTTGGAAATAGTTCTGGCAAACATTGACTGGACCCCACTATCCTCTGCTCCACAGGTGGATGATGCCCTTGCTTATTTCAAATAAAAATTCCTCACCACCTGGAATCATTATACCCTTTCAAGCACACAGAGTTTGTGGCAATCATGTTCCTTGGGTCACTCTGGAACTGTTGGCCTGTCTTAGGAGCACGAACCAGGCTTGGAGGAAACACAAAGCTACAAATTGCCAAGTGATTTTATAACATGCCATCAACTCTGCAACACGTGGCACCAAAGCCACTAGGCTAGCTAAGGTCGAGGATTTCAACTCCACTTTCCACACAAACTTAGCTGCCCTTTCAAATTCCAGAAAATTGTCCATGCCCCCCCGCCCTTCAAAATAAACAACTCCTTCACAGTGGATCATGCATCAGTGGCTGAGGAATTTAATTTCATACTTCACATCGTGTGCTTTGACCCTACTAGCCTCTCTCCCCACCGCTCCACTATGGCATCCCCCTCCAAAGTGACAGTTGTGTCCCCTGCCAAACTCATGACTATAATCCTTTCTCATTCTCTGTGGTCTAACCTGCTGACACCCTCACCACCCTGCTGTCTATTAACCCATCTAAAGGCAGCTCTCCTGATGAACTTGGCCCCAAGCTATTCCTCTTCTCTCCCTCAGCTATTTCTTTTTTTTTTAATTCTATTTATACTCCCAGACCACCGGGCATCCTTCAGGAGTGCCCACTCGGATCCAGCCCTAACTCACATCCTGAACCCCCCGGATCTTCCAGGATCTCTCCCTCCCCGAATGACCCCAGGCAGGCCCAACCCCTCAGTATCACCTACAGGGCTGGTTCCGCCCTCCCCTGGTGGTCAGCTCCTAAGTGTGAAGGTGCCTTACCTGCAGCCAACAGGTCGGCCATGGAGAGAGATCCAGGCACATCTGGGACAGCGATTGGGATGTGGGTGTTCCCCTGGGGCCACCGTCATCTCACCGGTGGTCTAGAAGGCCTTTTCTTTGCTTTTTCCTCTTGAGCTCAGTCAGGCACTGGCATCAGCATGCGGCTACCCCGTAGACACCTGCCGCATTCATCCCCGATACTGGTTCCCATGCAAGTAGTACCCCAGGTCTCCACCAGGGGTCACTACTGCTCCAGGAAGACCCCTGGATTCCACCCCAGGGAGAGGAGAGCTGTCCTATGGATGCTCAATCCATCTCCCTCCCCTGCTGACTCCCCAGTGCCTGGGCTCGCTCCCGAACCGGGTTGCTGGCATAGCACGAGGTGTGGCATCCAGCGCCTCAGTCCTCAGCGCCACCGGGCTGGCTGTCCCTCAGCTATTACCTACCCTCTTTCTGAAATTCTAAACCTATCCTTCATGACAGGGGTGGTCCCCATGCCCTGGAAGCACATTGTTGTCCTTCCCCTTCCAAAGGGTGTGACACCACTTCCCCAGGGAATTATCACCCTATTTCCTTACTCCCAACCCTTGCTAAACATCAGGAACATCTAGTTCTCTCCCAAATCTCCTCCATTCTCTCAAATTTTGGCTTCTATACCCTGTTCCAATCTGGATTTCAGAAAAAAACACTCTACTATTACATCCCTGCTCAGGCTTACTGATTCAGTCCTCACTGGAATGGACAACGGCTTGATCACCTCCACCATGTTTGTTGACCTTGCAAAAGCATTTGACACAGTTTCCCACACCCTGCTTCTTCAGTCCCTCTCCTCTGCTGAACTCTCGCCATCTGCTATAAACTGGTTTAAGGCCTATATCACTGGGCAGTCACAACTAATTAGAATAGCCAAGTCCTACTCCACTCCTCACCAAATTCACATTGGAGTACCTCAGGGCTCAGTGCCGGGCTTCCTTCTTTTCTCCATTTTTCTAAACGACTTATCATCAGTCTGCTCCTCCTCATCACTACACATGTATGCAGACAATACCATCTTGTTCACCTCTGGCCACTCTCCCTTTCTGATGTGGACACCAGACTTCAGCTTGACTTCAACAAGATCCAGCACTGGCTTGCCTCCCATCAACTCTTTCTGAATGCCAAGAAAACAGTCTCCATGACCTTTGGCGCTAGGCAGAGACTTGCTAGGCTCCCTGTTCTGCCCACCTTTCACACCCTTTTTTAAATACCTTGGAGTTTGGATAGATCAACACCTCAACTTTGATGGTCACATTGATGCCATCCTGAAAAACTACTCCCCAAGCTTGGCACCTTATACAGGAACTATAATAGCATTCCTCTTATGGCCAGGTGTGAGATTGTCCAAAAGATGATTCTCACCATTTCTGACTGCTGTGATATAGTCTACAATGCCACTCCCAAATCGACCCTATCCAGATTGAACCCTCTTTTCAACTCCTTCTGTCACTTTGCCTTGGACTCTCCAGTACGCCCTCACCACTGTGATCTTTATCACTCTCTGTCATTCCCTTCATTTTCTAACAGGCATGTCTGCCACTGCACCAAACTCATCTCTAAATGGAAGTTTACTCACCTGGTAAAGATGATTATAGGAGCACCTTCTACAGCACTCCCAGTCTCCACTCATGGGTAATTCCGCACTTCTCTCAGGCTGATACACAAAAGAATTCCTTAGGAATTGAAATCTGATCCCTCTCTTATCCCTGCTTCTGTCTCCTCCCCTGTCTTTCCCAGACTCCTCAGTACGAGATCTTCCCGAGCTTTGGAACCTTCTGAAATTAAAAATTAACAGTAAAAACGGCCCCGTGGTCTCCCAGATGGAGACCACCTGATAGAATGAGACGAAAACGACACATTGTGAAAGTTGTGTAAGGTGTTCATCCTTTACTCTATATTGTTTTGTTGGCTCACAATGTACAGTACTGAAGTCGTTACTGTCTATGCTTCTTTGCGTAATGCACAACTTTGTAATCAGTATACTGTTTCAACATCATCATTAAAGAATGTACCCATGCAATGCTTTCAGACAGCCATTCATTTAGTTTTACTGTGTGTTCCTCCTCATTGGGTGGGCTACAGAGTGCTGTAAGAAGGTGCTCCTATAATCACCTTTACCAGGTGAGTAAACTTCCATTATCCATCGCACCTTCTTACAGCACTCCCAGTCTCCACTCATGGGTGATTATACAGCAGTATCGGAAATGACTTGGGAGGGAGGAGGAACCTGACTGGAAGCTGTGTGGATAACTCTTTGGCCAAATTCAGAATTGCTTGTGAATCCTGTATCCAATCTGTAGTACTTGGCAAAGGTATGGGGATGACTAGTCAGCCGCCTGGCAGATTTCTTTACTGATACTAAGCTTCTTTCTGCCCAGGACGTGGCTATTGTTCTAGTGGAGTGGGCCTTGATAACTTGTGGTGGGTCGGCCTCCCTAGCCTTGTAAGCTTGGGAGATGGCATCTCGCAGCCATCTGGTGACCGTAGACCTGGAGGCTGGTAAGCCCCTCTTTTGTCCTTGATGAAGGACGAACAGTCTATCTGACTGGCGGAAGGATTCTGTCCTGTCCAAGTAGATGCGTAGGGCTCTAGCCAAGTCTAGACAGAGGAGGGTATCCCTGTTGGTCCTGGTCAGTTGGGCAAATGGCTGGGACTGTAATTTCTTGGCCAGTGTGGAAAGTTGTTGCCACCTTTGGAATGAAGGATGGTATAGTTCTTAAGACCACTCTATCTGGGAAAACGTGAGAAAGGGTTCGGCAGGATAGGGCCTGTATCTCACTGGTTCTCCTAGCTGAGCATACCGCTACCAGAAAGACTGTTTTGTGGTGAGAAGCGATAGGAAGCCGAATTCAGAGGTTCAAAGGATTCTCAGTTAAGTGCCTAATACTAGGTTGAGTTGCCAAGGGGCAGAAACGGGTCTAGGAGAGTAGGTGATGTTGGTGGCTGCTCTTAGGAAGGACTGCACCAGTGGGTGTGCCCCGGGCAGTTGTCCATCTGTTTTCCCCCGAATTGCTCCTACGGTGGCTGTTTGGACTCTTAAAGATGCCGCTGTCAATCCCTTGTCTAGCCTAGACCATCTTGCAAAAATTCTAACACCTGTAAAATATTACATGTTGAAGCCTCAAGTTGTCTAGAGTTACACCAATAAACAAATGCCCCCCAGTTATACGTTCTGTTGGTAGAGTGTCTTCTGGCCTGTATTAAAGTATCTGCTACTTTGGTTGACACCCCTAGATTTAGCAGTCTGACCCTCTGAGTGGCCATGCCATCAGTTTCAGAGGTCGTGGGTCCTCGTGCCAGACTGGCCCCTGCTTGAGCAATGTCTGGTATGGTATTGATGCCATTTTAAAGGTGTCAATAGTGGCATCTGCCACGTACTTAATAGCTTGGATAGCGTAATCCATGGTAGGTCCATGGGCGCTCGATTCTGGAATGTCTGAACGGACTGCTTCCAGCCATCTAAGGACCTCTCTGGAGGAATAAGTGGCTGCCAAGGAAGCTCACATGTTCATGGTCAGCATGTCATGAACTTTCCGGACTATATCATCCACCTTCTTGTCCATGGGGTCTCTTAATGCGGAGGCTGATTCGGATGGGAGAACCGTCTTGTTGCTCAGGGCCGAGACCTCGGAGTCGACTTTTGGGGCAGAAGCCCAAGACTTCTCTTTCTCCTGTGCTAGTGGATATCTTTTCTCAAAGGTCCCCTTTTCCCTTGTCTTTATTGGGTCTGGAGCCTCCCATTCCCTAGCCAGGATGCTATCCAGGGCTGGGCAAAAGAGAAAGAAGGTGGTGGAATGTTTTCTGTCACGCACTAAGGGGTCCAGTCTATTCTCTGGCTCCTGTACGGGTTCGTTGATTCGTAGTGTTTCGCACACTACCCTGATGATCTCAGGGATGGAGTCGAAGGGGCATAGCCTGGGGCCATGTCTTCTTCGGGCTCCTCCTCCTCTGGGTCCTCGTCCCCCGAGTATGGAGACTCAGACCCATCCTCTGGGATTGGCAATGGGGCACCCCTATGACGTTTTGGTGGAGGGGGTTTCTCAGGAGACCTGGGTCATTTGTCTGCTCCCAATGCACCCATTTTGTCCAAAAGCTTTTGGAACAGCTGAACTACCACACTCTGAGAAGATGTGGAAGCGCTATCCTGCAATATGTCCTCCTCTGTGGACCCCGAATTTGAATTGAAGATAATTGGGTCTGCATCGACCATGCATAGGGAACATTGGTCTCCCTGGTCGGAGGTTAAAAGAATATGGGGACATTTCCTGCAAATCCTTCTTGAAGTCATTTTATCTCCTCTGAAAAACACAATATGATAGGGGAGGAGATATAACAGATGGTATGCATCATAATGAAAAAACTATTTAAATACGGTGCCTTTAGAAACTAGAAGTCTGGAACCTAAATTGGTTCAGCTTTTGACCTTAGGGGCTAGGTAAAGGATTTGTACCCAAAAAACTGCTGCCCCTGTGTTAATGAGCAAGATATAGAGTTACTGGTGCTCAAAAAACAGATTGTCTGCCTCCAACCATCATGACAGACTTTTAATTTCACCAAAAGAGACCAATTTTGCAAACTTGATGTACTGGCACATTTCCCTTTTAATTTGTCAAAAAACGCCATTGCCCCTTTAAATTTTTTGTGACCTCTACTTTAAGGTCTGCATCCGATGCCTCGCACTGCCATTTTGGTACAGGGGGAGAATGCACAGGGCGCCGCCATCTTAGTTTGAGAAAACAAATGGCCTGATAGGGCAGCATGGTCTCGCGAGAGCAAGGGCTCTCGAGACCAGGGAAGAGGGTGGAAGCATGGCCTTTCTTGGAACCTGCAGAGCGCCGTGTGGGAGAGGCTTGTGGCCGGCGCTTGCGAGAAACTCCAAAAACCTGCACCAGAATGAAAGACCAGGGGGCAGGTAGGCATACAGAGGCAGGCACTTACTTTTTTGAGGACTCGAGCTCGTTGGTTGAGCAAGGTGAACCGCGAGGTGAGCGTGGGGCATTTTAATTCAATATCACCTAATTAGAGGCCCATACTAGCTTCTGCTCCCCGGCTGAACGAGGTAAACCGGGGAAGCTGGGCGTAGGATCTCCTTTCTCAGCAGAACAAGGTGTACTGAGGAAGGAAGGACAGTAAAAAAGAACTGGGGTCTCCCTTTTGCACTGTTAGCTTTACAGTAATGGGGAAAACAACACTTTCATTCGTAATTGCGTTTTACACGCTTTCCTGATGCCTCGATTTGCTAAACAAATAACTCTACATAGTATGCTGTCTGCAGGATCGTTTTTCTAGAAATTGAGATATTTTAATAATAATTCTTACCTTAGTTGGCACAGAGCCAAAAATCTGTGACCAGCCTGGAGTGATGCACAAAAGAAAACTGAGGAGTCTTGGAAAGACAGGGGAGAAGATGGAAGCGGGGATAAGAGAGGGATCAGATTTCAATTCCTAAGGAATTCTTTTGTGCATCAGCCTGAGAGGAAGTGCCGGGATTACCCATGAGTGGAGACTGGGAGTGCTGTAAAAAGGTGCGATGGATAATACTGGTTAGGCTCTTTACCCTCCTATTTATTCTCCTCTCTCTCCACCCCACCCCCTCCCACTCACTTCTTAAGATCTACTGACTCACGCACCTTTGTCATCCCCCCTGTTCTACTCTCACAGGCCAGTCTGCTTTTAGTCATCACTCCCCAAAAATCTGGAACGCCTTTCCCCAACATATTCATCACTCCTCATCCTCTCATTCCCTCTCTACTGCCTTCATAACTTCCTCTCCTCCAACTGTACCTGTTTTCCACACTTTTAAGGCATCCTAGCTTTCTTTCTAGCACTCCACCCCAGCTGTGTCTGTAACGTATTTTAACCAGTTGAGCTTACATACAAAGTACTTGCACTTTAAATGTTCAATTAATTGTTAACTGTTCCACCAAGCTGTATACTGTATCCTGTATTCCTGCCATTGCTATGTTTTGCATTGCTTACACCCAGTGTAAGTGTATTTATTACTGTTATGTATTTTGTTATATGTATTTCTCCCCATTTACCCTCTACCAGATCACACGGGGAGACAAGCAACTTGTTGTTCAACATGCCTTCCTGGTGAAACATTTCAATAAATAAATAAAATTGTCCTAGGAAGAAATGTTGGAATTGGGTCAGGATAGGAGCTCTCATCATGTCTGAGCATGTCTATGCTAATTCTTCCCAATATATCTTAATAGATGGACAGTCCCAGAATATATGGTAGTGATTTCCATTTCACCCATAACCCCCAGCACCAATCTGTACCCCTACAGTATAATGTTTTGTTATAATGGGAACCCAGAACTCTTTGACGGTTTTCCACCGCAACTTCCTCCACTGCAAGAAGAAAGTGGTTTTCTGAGCTTCCTGCCGCACAATGGATCTCACCTGTTTTGGGAAGGCTGCTGCTGATTATTTTTCTCATTTTGTCCAATCTTGTTCTGTGCCTTGCTATCTCTTCTCTTGCAAGATTTTATATAGGCTTGATATTTGGTAAGATTCACCTGCCATACTCTTTCTATTTTGATGTTTCTTTATAGTGGTAGTTGTTCCCTTTTCCACTCTTGAATTACCTCTGGCTTCTTAAGATAGCTCCAAACTTGTAAATACCTGAACAAATCTTCCTTTCAGAGATTACATCTATGCTTGACTTGCTGGAAGGGGACTATATTATCCTGCTCCAATATATCTGCTATGAGACTTATCTCATTTGCTCCCCAAGTCATGAACCCCAGATCTTCACATCCAGGCATAAATTCTATATTCCCTATAAAATGAGTTAGGGTACCCAGATTGGCTGCTCCCCCCATCTGTCTTCTAAAAGCTCCCATTACCTGCAGACTGTGTTTAGTCCATGGATTGTTAGGTTTTAGAAGTCTCAACTGCTGGGTTGGTAACATTGGTATTAAAGAGAGATCCCACCCTGTAGCTGGTCTTGTTCCCCTCTATCCAGCCAGTGTCTTTTTCTTTAGCCAGGCCAGTGAGGAGACTCTTGAGCTGCTAAATAGTACCTTTTAAATATGGAAGGCCCAAACCCTCTGTGTCTGCCATTTGATGAAGGTTGTATCTTTTTGTTCTAGGGTGCCTACTACCCCAAAGAAATTTAGTGATAATTTTTTCCATTTTTTCCAGAAACTGTATGGAAGGACTACTGGCAGCGTTCTAAAATATATAAAATTGTGTTAGGATATTCATTCTTATGGTTTCTCTTCTCATTCCCAGGGACAAGAGAAGTGCTCGCCATCTCTCAAAGTCTTTCTCTACCATTTTAGGACTGATCCATGGTTAACCTTATACAATTTAGTTAAGCCATTTGTGATTCTGAGGCCTAAATATAGAAACATAGAAACATAGAATTTGGCGAGATGAGGACCGCTAGGCCACCCAGTCTGCCCATTTCCCTACCTACTGGATAAGCTGCAGATCCTAGTTAACCAGCAGCCTACTTCTTCCTACCCCACCCCCAAATTGCCTTATGACTATCCCATGCATGCTTGAATTCCACCACTGATTTTGACTCCACAACCTCCTCCGGAAGGCCATTCCATACATCCACAACCCTCTCTGTGAAAAAATACTTCCTTAAATTACCTCTAGGCCCCTCTATCTTCAAATTGTGCCCTCTTGTTCTTGCACACCTCTTTTTTTGAAAGATGCTACCCTCTTGGACTTTGTTGACTCCCTTGAGGTACTTGAAAGTTTCTATCATGTCCCCCCTCTCCCTCCTTTCCTCGAGGCTATACATATTAAGCTCCTTAAGTCTCTCTTCATATGTCCTCCGGTGCAGACCCTGCACCATTTTAGTTGCCCTCCTCTGGACAGCTTCCATCCTGCCTATGTCTTTGCTGAGATTGGGTCTCCAGAACTGCACACAGTACTCTAGATGGGGTCTCACCAGCTGTCTGTACAGAGGGATAATAACTTCCTGTTTTCTGCTGGTGATGCCTCTGCCTATGCATCCCAGTATCCCCCCAGCCCTCCTTGCTGCCTTCTCACATTGCTTGCCCACCTTTGGGTCATCTGATATGACTACCCCCAGGTCCCTTTCCATTTTGTTGTTGTTAGTATCTCACCCCCATTGTGTACTCTTCCCTGGGTTTTTGTTTCCCAGGTGCATTACCTTGCACTTCTTAGCATTGAATCTAAGCTGCCATACATTTGACCATTCCTCTAACCTTGCCAAGTCCCTTCTCATCCTTTCCACCCCACCCTGTGCATCAACTCTGTTGCAGATCTTAGTGTCATCTGCAAAGAGACATACTTTCCTTCCAGTCCTTCTGCAATGTAAGCATAAAGACATTGAAGAGGACTGTCCTATCTGAACCCTACGGTGCCCGCTAGTAACCCTCCTTTCTTCTGAGTAGACTCCATTTACTATTACTCTCTGTGTCCTAATCTCCAGCCAATTCTTTACCCAGGCTGTCATCTTGGGACCCACTCCCAGGCTGGCTAACTTATATATTAATCTTTTGTGTGGACTGTGTCAAATGCCTTGCTAAAGTCTAGGTAGGCCATGTCCACAGCTCCTCCCTGATCTACTACTTTGGTCACCCAGTCAAAGAAATCTATCAGATTCGTCTGGCATGACCTTCCGCTGTGAATCCATGCTGCTAGGGTCCTGTGCCCTTCTGGCCTCTAGATACTGCGACAATTCTTTCCTTTAGAAGTGATTCCATCATTTTCCCTATCACTGAGGTTAAACTAACAGGTCTATAGTTTCCTGCTTCTGCCTTGCTCCCACTTTTGTGAAGGGGAATCACATCTGCCCTCCTCCAGTCCTCGGGTACCACCCCATCCTCCCATGATTTGTTAAAGAGGGTAGTCAGTAGTGTCACTAGTTCTACCCTTAGTTCTTTTAGAATTCTGGGATGAATCCCATCAGGCCCCATTGCTTTGTCCACCTTCAGTTTTAGAGTTCTTAGAACCCTTTCTTCTGTAAATGGGCTGGTATCAACTTCTGTATCCAGAGTGTTACTACTGTTTGTTTTATGTACCTCCCCCTCTTCCTTTGTAAATACTGAGCAAAAATATTTGTTTAGTATCTCTGCCTTTTCACATTCTCCCTCTGCTCACCCTCTCTCCCCTTTATTAAGCCTCACTATCCCTCCCTTGGTCTTCCTTTGCTCCCTGATGTACCTATAAAAGGTTTTATTCCCCTTCTTAACTGAGTTGGCTATCTTTTCCTCAGTTTGGGCCTTTGCTGTTCTGACTGCCTTCCCAGCCTCCTTTGCTTTAACTGATACAGTTCTCTGTCCTGCTCCTGCTCGATTCCTTGTACTTCCTGAATGCTTTCTTTTCTCTTGAACCTTCACTGCCACTTCCTTTGAGAACCATAGTGGTTTCTTACATCGTTGTTTTGTTTATTTGCTTCACACAAAGGCTCGTTACCTAATAATCCCCCATTTGCCAACTGAAATGGAAAAAACCCAGCTCTCCTCTGTTCATAGCTGCCACTAAGAAAAAGTGCTTTCACATTACCAAAGTTAACTTAGAAGTTTGATGTAACACTGAATTCCTGAGCTGGACCAGTGGTGTGGAGTGCTGAGGCACTGGGCGCCTTACCTCCTGCCATGCCAGTGACCTGGGTTCGGCAGTGGACTCGGATCATCCAGGGTCATCCAGGAGGGAGAGGCTCGAGCATCCTGCAGGATGCTCTCCTCGCCTCTCCTCTCCCATGGAGGGAAGGTGCCATGTCTCACTGCAGTCTTGCCACCTGCAGATGTTTGGGTGGTAGAGCAAGTGAGACATGGGGAGGGAGGGATACACTTCACTGCATTTTGCATGGGTAGGCTCATGCAGGGAACGTAGTCCCACACACCGGTGTCCCTCTAGGGAGGGGTACAGTAGCAGCAAGATGGAGGGAACAAAGAGAAGAAAGAACACCCTAAGGCTGGCAGGATGATCCCTGACCTCTGCAAGCCTCACTTTCAGCAACCTTGGCTCCTCCACTGTCCGGACCTTCCCACCACAGAGAGTAGATGCGGGGACTTTGGGAAGAAGGTAAGTCTTGGGAGAGATTGGGGGACAGGGCTGGGAGGATCATGAGAAGGAGGGCCAGACAGGGTGAGGGAGAGAAATAGTGAATTAAAAAATAACACTGAATTCCCTTATGAGAGCCACAGGTGATGGCATTGTTGTAGTGTCATCTGCATGCAAAGCTAGTTTATGGATCAATGTCCCCACTTTCATCCCCTTAAAGAGCTACTGACACCACAAAGAAAACTTTCAAAAACATAATTAGTTCAATGGCCTATGTAGCCAGTATGATGTTATGCTTATGCAACTGTGTTAATTGGTTTTGGCTGTTCGCACACTCTATTCCAGAGGAATTATCACCCTGTAGGGGTACCAAAGGCAAGGAACTCTTGAAGAAGGTTCCACCCCTAGAGGTGCCATGGGATGATTCCCTTGGCTAAATGTACCTTAGAAAGGGTTCCCAAAAAGAAATGTAGTAGTACAAAAGCACATTAGCAATCAGTAGCTGAGAGGTATAATAGTAGATAAGGCACCAGGCAGCTTAATAACATAACAGGTTAGCAATGGCATGAGTACGATGGTTGCACTAGAGATTGAGGGAGTCTCCTAAGAATGAAGGAATGCCAAGTAGGGACACCATCCGCCTCCATCCAACAGTGGAATCTACCTAAAGAAACTAGGGAACACTAACTACGGCTAACTAATAGTTATGACCTAAGGCATGGAGGAGAGAAAAAAAAAACCTTTGAGGAGGAAATCTCTCTTGGGAGCCAAAACCTAGGTCGCCTTCCCTCCAGGCTTGGGATGTTTATTTTGTGACGGCTCTGCTGCTGCAATTTAGAAACCTAATTAAAGGAGGGTGGAAAATATTCCAATTTGGAGGAAAGCTGTCGCTTGGTCCCTCTATTGGGAATGCCGTGGAAGGTTGTGAGCATGCTCGGCAACATTGGGGGCAACCAAGGCAAGAGGAGTAGAGCAATGACTGCTGAGGAACTCACCTGGCCTACTCACCCTAAAAACAAACCAGGTGAACCAGAGGCAGTCATAGAGAGAATGCAGTGAAGGTGCCTTGCTAGTTGAATACTACAGCCAAAGGATATTGCTGTAACCACCCTTCATGGCTAGTCTTAAATTCTACACCAGGAACTGCCGTTGAGTCTCGGACAGCTAAAGCAAAGCCCAAAGTGAGGATATTCCAAGCTATCGGCTAGGTGAGAAGGACCCTGCCCCAAGTCAGGCATGGTCAAGATGCAGACTTGATAGGTGCAGAGAGAGACCATCGGCTGCAGAGAGGCCCTGTGCCATGGAATGATTGTGGCTGGCATGCCCCAGAAAACAACTGAAGAGGGCTGAATGAAGCATTGAGTGCTGGGACTCTCATGTAGGTCAGAGATGGTCGTAGTGAGTAATGAGCGATGAACTGCATAAGCAATGAGTGGACCTGCTCGTAGGTCAGTAAGCAGAGTAAGCAAATGATCAGACCTGCACGGAGGTCAAAAGAGCAGCAAATATGAATAGCAGGGCGAGCCAGCCAGGCATTCAAGGAAGCCAATGAAAGGTGACAAATACTCTCAGGATTTTTGGCAGTGGAGGCAGGATTAGAATATAAGGTAAATATGCCACATGGGGCCACAGCTCCCCTTACACCTCCAAGTACCCCGCTGCAGGAAAAACAAGAAAGTGATGGAAGGTGCTGGGACCCATATGCAGATATTAAAACTAGTTTACAGCATCAGCGATAAGCTAGCTGACCACCAGAGGATAATAGCAGTGTATAAACACAGAGAGCAGCATCTGTATTGAGTAACTATGAGTTACAGGGGCAGCAATTTGATGAACACAGACTGGAGGGAGGCAACACTCTGAAGCAGCAATTGCTAGGCAGTGCAGTGAAAACAGCAGCAATGAGGTATGCGGTATACGTTCAGGAAGCAAGATTGAACTGCATGGGCTAGGGTTTAGAGTGAGCCTGAACCAGGTGAAAGCAATTAAAATGCATAGCATGGAGAGCAGCAGAGAAGCAGCTTGAGCTGAAACACACAGATAATGATTGCAGTTGCATTGTGAGTAAATGGGAGCAAGTAGCATGAGCTCTTAATTAGCAATACACAAGGGCCCCAATATTCAGACATGCGCCTGGCAATGGCGCAAGTGGTTGCACAGCACAACTGTGTTGCACTGGAGCAACCCAAGGAAATATTCAAAGGAGATGAGCCATGGCACCTCTCCGATGAATATAGCAGGGAATGCACACTGCTGCAACTAGGATGGTTGGCGCATCCAACCCAGACATGGCTGAAAACCAGGAAAGGGATCTGCGCCAGTACAACAGAGTTACGCTGTGTGCAAATACCTGATATTCAGCCGACTGTATGGGAATGGGGCAATAATGTATGCAAGGTGCAAATGGGGTCATTAGCATGTCATTATGGCTGCGTTTGCATGAGTTGTGCAGGGCTGGCCAGCAAATGGCGCATGGCGCCGTGCACAGCATGTGGTGCTGCCAGAGGGGGGCCGACCGGTATCCCCCCAGCCATAGGCATGATCGCCGAGAATGAAAGTAATTCATATCCCGGGTAGTCTAGTGGTACCCCTCCATAGCCGTGATCACTGAGAATGACAATAAATCCCATCCCTGGTAGTCTAGTGGTAACCCCCTCCCACCCCATAGCCGCAATCACTGAGAATGACAGTAAATCCCATCCCTGGTAGTCTAGTGGGACCCCCACCCTGCCCAAAGCCGTGACCACCAAAAATAATTGTAGGCATATCCCTGGTAGTCTAGTGGGACCCCCCACCCCATCCATAGCCTCAGTCGCATGTGAACCCTAAGGGACAGAAACCTGGTGGTCCAGTGGCACCCCCACCCACACGGGACCCCCTGCCCAGCTCCCCCCATCATCAGCGGGCAGCACAATCCCACCGCATACTGCCTGGCTGCCCGTTGAATGATAGCTTACAGTAACAGCTGTAAGCCTATTAGTCCACACTGTTTACCAATAGGCTTGCAGTGCATACTGTAATAGTCATTCATAAACCATGAACGAAGTCATTCATTCTCGGTTTTGTGAATGACTATTATAGTATACAATAGTCTACATACATTATTGCTTACATTTCTTTGGGGTATGAAGCCAGTTTGGTTGTGGTGTAGGAATTTTCCAACCACCTCTTGTAACCAATTAGCCATTACTTTCATATATATTTTAGTCACTGTCAATATTAATTAATGATATCGGTCTATAGGATGAAAATTCTTCTGGGACGTCTCTGGTTTTAGTAGATTTGAGGTCATTGCTAATTTCCATTCATTCATGAATGTCTGTTTAGTCATATTTTAATTTATGGAGTCTAATAAGGGGTGAGCTAAACTGTCTAGAAGTGTTTTATAACACTGAAAATCTGCCCTCCTCAGATACCCTTTTGTACTGCTTAGGCCTTTAACTGCCTAATCTCTTCTGCCTAATTTCTTTTAATGTCACCTCTGCCTCCATCATCTTTCTGTCTTCCACAGTCAACTTTGGTAGCTTTAACCCTTCTAGAAATCTGGTTATTCTGGTTTTGTCTTTGGAAGGCTCCTGTGTGCTGCATAGTTTCCTATAGAATTTGCTGACAGATTCTGCTATGTTCTTTGGCAAAGTATGGTAGCTCCTATTCCCTATCATCACCTGGTTTGAGTCCTACCCGGTCAGGCAGAAGGCAGCAGGTGGTGATGGGAAATTTCTCCTCCTCCCCAAAGCCTATGCCATGTTGGGTGCCTCAAGGCTTGATCTTGTCTCCAGTGTTATTTGCAGTGTACATGATGCCCCTGAGTGAGCTCATTAGGCGCTGCAGTGTGGGTTTTGACTGCTATGCAGATGATACCCAACTATATGTATCCTTTGCCCTGGGAACCACACAATAATATGGAAGTACTAAACAGTTGCCTTGCCGAGATCAATGACTGGATGTCCTCCAGCTAGTTGCTACTGAACCCGGAGAAGACAGAGGTTCTAGTGGCAGAACCAGGTCATGGACGTGATGGGTGTGCTTCCAGTGCAGTCACTGGTCTTTTCCTGGGATCCATGCTGTTGACTGACACCCCTAGGGAGCGAGATCTTGGAATGATTCTGGATGATGGTCTGACATTTGAGTCTCGGGTGTCGGCTGTTGTCCGAAGTGATTTTTACTACTTAAGGAATATCGTCAGGATCAAACCCATAGTTCAGCCCAACCTGCCAACACTGGTCCATGCTTTTGTGACTTCCAGATTGGATTACTGTAACACTGTCTACTTGGTGTCTCTGGGTGACCCTTAAGGCAAGACAAGGCAAATTTATTTAAAAGACGCCCAATCCCGGAGGCTCTGGGCGCCGTACAAAATTTCAGATAGCATTTTACACGCAAAAACATAAAGCATTTATACAAAAATAAAATATAATAAATCACAAACTATAAAATAATTCCTACTCTAAACATCGAATGCTTGTGAAAATAGGAGTGTCTTCAGGCGTGCCTTAAAAATATCTACAGTGGGGGCCCCTCTGACCAAAGCTGGTAAAGAGTTCCATAGAACGGGAGCCGCAACACTAAAGGCTCTGTCGCCAGCTGATTTAAGCCTCATTCTAGGAATGGTCAGGAAGCCACCACTGGAAGATCGGAGAGGGCGGATAGAGGAGGTAGGTATCAGGAGGACTGACAGGTAACCAGGGCCCTGCCCGTGTAGGGCCTTATAGGTGAGAAGACCCACCTTAAAGAGGATTCTCCACCTGACTGGCAGCCAGTGCAATTCGTGCAGTACCAGTGTAATATGGCAAAATTTTTGCTGCTCAGTCAATAACCAGGCAGCAGCATTTTGCACCAGCTGCAGTCTGCGGAGAGATCCCCCTGTGACCCCGAGATGGAGCGCATTACAGTAGTCCAGCGTAGATGTGACTAAGGCATGTATCAAGGTAGGGAGGTCCAGGGCGGAACAAGGGCTTAATCCTGGCAATGTTTCTGAGATGGAAAAACAGGTATGAATCATGGAAGATATTTGAGCCTGCATGGTCAAGTTCCTGTCCAGTATCACTCCAAGATTTTGCACCCAAGAGGAGGCCTTCAATGACACAGCTCCAAGAACAAGTCCAGTTGCTGAGTCAGAGGCCATCCCATCACGAACTGTTCTGTCCTTAGCCAGCTGAAGCTAGTGTAGAATGTGGCAGCCAGGTTACAGACTGGCCTTTCTAGGTCCAGTCATGTGACCCCAGTCCTGCGTGCCCTGCACTGGCTGCCAGTCAGGTGGAGGATCCTTTTCAAGGTGGGCTTGCTCACTTATAAGGTCCTACACTGTCTTGGCCCTGATTACCTGTCAGTTCTTCTAACACCTGCCTCCTCAGCCCACTCCCTCTGCTCCTCAACCAGAGGTCTCCTCTCTGTTCCGATGGCCAGATTGAGAGTGTCACCGGCCCGACCCTCTGAAACACTTTTCCACCCAGTGTGAGAGAGGCTCCCTCAGTTGAGGCATTTAAAAGGGGCTCAAGGCCTACTTATTTTCCCTGGCTTTCCTTGCAGTGGAATCTTGATCAGTTTTAATCAGTTTTTAATCTGGGATACTGAAAATTGTATTTGATTTGTTATGCAATGTTACTGTATTCTGCCTCTTTTATTTCGTGTAAGGCACCCAGGGCCTCCAGGATTGGGCACCATTGAAATACATTTTGCCTTGCTTTGCCCTTCTCTGTGCCTGACTCTTCATATTTTTCTTGAAGCCTGAACTCTCCTTAACTGCAAGGCCAATACTTTCCCTGTCCTGCTCTTTGTGAATAATACGTGTATTTAGTATAGCTGAGGGACTTTTCTGCACTGTCTATTGGCATCTGAATTAAGCAGAGGTGCACTTTTTTTTATTTAAGTATCTCTTCTCCACCTTTTGTTTTATGTCTATGTTCCAATTATCTGTGTTTCCAAAAGTTCCTCCTGCTTTGTGACTCTTTCCTTTCTCAGGAGTATTAGATGCGCTATTAATTTTCCTCTACTATTTACTGGTTTCATCACATTCCATACCACCGTCAAACTTACCTCCCCTATATCATTTAGGGGAAAAGTATTCCTGTATAGCCTCATGTATCATTTTTTTAAATTGAAGGTTTGTAAATACACCTACATTTAGAAGCCATGTCCCTCTGCTTTTGTGTTCCCGTGTATCTATCCTTATGCTCACTGGAGCATGATCTGAGAGATCTATACTATGCATCTTTGTATCTATCACCTTGTAAAGGTTTGGTCCTGGTATGTACCACCTGTCTATCTGACTGTATGTCCTGTGGGGAATGGGAGTAGAATGTGAAATCCCATTCATTCCCATGTTGCCATCTCCAGGTATCTTAAATGCCCACCTGTTTCTGAAAATGAATCCAGGTTTTGGCTGCTGGTATGTCATCACATTTTTCCTTGCCTCCTCTAGATGTGTCCAAGCCAGTATCAATAATGCAATTAAAATCTCCACCTGCTATGCATAGTTCATGGTCTTTGTCTGCTATTGCCTGAGATACTCCTTGGAACAAAATACAGGAAGTGCTATTTGGGGCATATGTAACCAGGGCACCACCTCCCAATGGGCTACTACCCATGCCTCCTTCTCTAACTGCAGGTTGAGGGGCCTGGGTTCTAATAATAATGCTCTTGACACTGTGCCTCCACCCAGAGGTAGTTTTAAGTAGGTTAATGGTAAACTAGCACAACCTTCTGGGAAGTTGTACTTACCCACAGCCCCAACCAGTGGCCCTACACGTGGAGTTGTACCCAACACTTTGCTTGACATTCACAGAAACAATTATTGATGAGCTCTAATAATAATTAGCACTTTCACCAACAGGGTTTGGCCTCCTTGAATAGACCTGCACTTCTGAAAAGGAAACTTGACAATAACAGCTATGCACCTTTACACCTTCCAACTTCGCCTCAGTAATAATATGCTCAGTGAAGCAAATTAATGTTCCAACAGTAAACTGATTTATTGGGGATGGTAACGGATAGTGGCTAAATCAATCGTTATTGCAAAGAAAGTAATTAGCTTGTATGGAAGATGTGATAATCACAAACATACACCCTGAAACAATTCAGTTCAATCTGGATACCCAGGTTTTAAGTTGTTGCAGGCCTGAGCATAGCCGCAGGGTGGCCGGAGTTGCATCTGGCTGGGGCCATTAAATAAAAGGTTGATTGCTGATTCTTTTACTTTAATCAGCAGCCACATTCACCAGTGTTCTAAACCCAAAAGAAATTGTAATCCCCAGGCCCGATGACCTGCAAATACAGTCAAACCACAACACAAACTTTAAGGAGCAAGTCAGATGACAATAACACTTTAATCTTGGTTGCAGGGTTAAGACTCTGAGATTATTCACGATACCAGGACCAGTAGTGATGGTAGCTGCAGTCAGGCTGTAGTCTTTCTTTCCAGGAATGAACATGGGGACCAGGGTCAGCACAACTCATCTCCGCTTCACGGCTTTTCCCTTCAAGGAGGCCACAACCTATGATTCTTCTCTCCACAGGGGCTGACTCCCCCACTCTGGTCTTTAGCCAGGCTGGCTTTTGATCTGCAGCAACAATTGGTTTGACGTTCTGTAATGCAAGACAGGTACCTGGCACTCAGTCTCTGAAGCACTTTGCACCTCACACTCAGCTTATCCACTTCTGGACTTGCAGTCTCTTTACTGTAAGCTGGATACAAATCAGGCAGGTCTCCCCTTTTCTTAAAATGTGGCAGGAGACACTCTCAGAAGGTACAGGCTCCCCTCTTTTTTGCAGGAGTCTCTCAAACAGTCCTCTCAGCAACTCCTCAAAATCTGAGACAGTTCAGATAGGCTTTACTTGTCCAATGGACCGCTTTCTCAACCAAGCTCAGAGCTGATGACAAGTACCTTCTCGGCTTCTCGGCTTTTAGACAGTCCAAAAGGCCATGCAGGGAGGCAAGCAGGCTTTTCCCTGCATATTTCAGCTAAACCACATAGGCTTCCTGTTTCTTAAGAGCGCGAGCTGATCTCCTCTTCAAAACAGTCCACACAAATGAAGACCAGGATCTCTGTATTCCGGTTGGCTGCCCAAATTGTCAGTCACAGTCCTGGAGCTCTGATTGGTTAAATTGGGAGCCAAGAGAAAAGTTCACAGTTTCTCCAGAAATCACTGTAATAAGGACCCCTAGGACCCTGAAGTTCCGTTGGTTCAAAAGCAAAGTCCAGGGCCAAACATGGTGGCTCCCTTGCCGACAAAGTAAATAGTCCACATTTACAGTCCAGTTTAAATTTAACAGTTTGGATTTAGAAATAAACAATCACAGCATTCAATAAAGCTTCTCCCATGCTAACAAGTGACTATATAATGAAACTTATCAGAGTATTGCCGAGCCAGTCATGAGGTCTGTATCCTCCCAGACCCAGCACAGGCTATCCACTACAAAGGCAGGGCTGAGCATCTAAAGTAGCATGCAATGGCACCTATTTGCACACTTATGCAGGAACAAGGATACCAGCAATGCTTTACACTGGAGTATAATTACAGTACTCTACATGCCAGGCTCTTAGCAGCAGAACACCCTCAGGGATCCTTATTTCAGCAGAAGAACCTTGCAAGGTCTAGGGAGACAACTTCTGGTAAGACCACCATTTTGGGGGTGGATTACACATAGATATTCAAAAAAGAGAACTGGGCATCCTGGTATAACCCATTCAACAGAACCCACCTTCCCTGTGTGCCTCCCCCATGGTTCTCTACCACAAACATTGAATTTATTAAGCTATCTACCCCATTTCTCTTTCCACTATGGTGTGAGAATGCTTATACTCCCCCCACCCAGCTGGTCACTTAGGTGAGTCTCTTGTATTGGGGCTATTTTGCTATCTAATATCTTCAGATGGGATAATATTTTCATCCTCGCCATGACATATTAAGAGGTGACCATTACTGTAGACATATTGTCTTCTACTTAAGGTGTTGTCTGCTGAATCTGGTCCATTGCTCTGCTAGTTTTACTCTTTTATTTCCCTTTTTCCGAGGAGACCAGTTCCATCTCTAAATCCTTTTCACAATATTCTCTTATGGTTCATTTCTGTTGTATAACCTGTTGCCTTAAAATAGATAACTCAAACAAATAACATATTAACCTGAAACTTCAGCAGAAGTGTCTAGTCAGCTGTCATGACTTTAACATCTGGTCTACAGTTGGGCCTAGGCCCTGCATCCCTGGGTGCACTCTTTGCATCTTTCCTAAAGGAGATTACAACTCCTTAACCTTTCCATGTCATGTAATAATAAATCATTAGTACAGACTTCTGGTAGCGTCACCGATGGTAATGGATACTTAACCCACAGCTCCAAGTCCAAGGTGGATTAATCAAAAGGCATCCAGTGTCGAAATGCTATCCTATGATTATCAAAAGAGTAATCCAGATGAGACAATGAGCCAGATATCTTAAATAAGGGAGAAGTGACACTACAGAAGTTAGATGCTGAGGATCATGGCTTGAGCATGGCCGAGCGTATCACTATCAGGGCCTCAGAGTCAGTGGCGGGCTTGGGTGGTGAGGAAGATGATAAGCCCTCACACAGCAGCTCCCCAATGGAAGAGCAACAGCACATATTTTAAAATGCTGCAGCGGATCGATGCCAATGTCAAAGACATTAAGCAAGACATGAAACATCTCAGCAGAGAACTACAAGCTTGGGACAGGTCTTAACAAGGCGCGGGAAGAAGCCACGTGGCTGAGCAGAGCCATATTCTTTCTAGCCAAGAAAGAGAATTAACAATTCGAGCTGAGGATGCAGAATCCAGAGGCAGGAGAAAGACCATCCGTATTTTTGGATTTCCAGAAGGCAGCGAACAAGATGATCTGCCAGAATTAATCAAAACCTGGCTAAGAAAAGAGCTAGATATCCCTGAAACAGAACCGCCTGAGCTGGAGAGAGTTCACAGAGCCCTCGGTCCGAAATCAAAGAATGGAGCACCCCCAAGATCTATTTTAGTCAAGTTTAACCACTACCCAGTAAAAGAGATGGTGCTAAGAAAGGCCTGAGCCCAAAGGGATTTGAATCTTGATGGAAGAAGGATTTATGTGAACCAAGATTATCCAGCAACTACTATGCAAAAATGAAAGAGAATGTTAGCTGTGATAAAACAACTAAAAGAAAAACAAATCAGAACCCAGCTAAGATATCCAGCTAAACTGCTCGTTTTCTGGGAGAACGTCCAGAAACGCTATGATTTGTTAACACATGCAGTCAAAACTCTTCAGAAAATTGGGATCAGCCTGCAGAGCGCCAACAGGACTCAGTGGAACAAGCCCTCCTTCAACTTAAATGGGAGACAGCTGACAAGAACATAATGGTGGCAAAAAACCAAAGTCTTGGTCCAGACGAACAGTTCTACAAGGACCTGGCACATCTATGCAAGACTCTTCAGAATAAACCCACAACCTGAAGCATCCAGCTCGGGATAAGGGTTACTATTTTACCTATGCATAGGAGTAAAGCAAATAGCTTATTTGCCAAAATGAGCTAGAGCAGGCATGCCTACAAAACAATTCATTTATAGACACGACTGTATATACTTTAAAGACTCTATTGATACAAGACACACAAGTTCAAATGCGGACTGTTTATTGATGGGGGCACTGGTACTTAGGTGAGACAGCGAGGGTTGTGAAGATTGCAATAGCATATGGCAGACTGTACAAGTCAAACAGCCATGCAATCACAAATGGAAAACTATGCTCTACACCAAGACTTTGACTTTAACAGAGATTTTAATTCTGAAGAGCTAATTCCAGATAAATGAAGGTGGAGAATGGGGCCTTATGCAAACAAATCAGCACAATTTAAAGCCACTGGTGCCATCAAGAGGGAATGCACGCATGCAGACCATCATCCAGCTTTGCATCAAGAGACTATCTCAATCAGAATATCTTGCCCCTCCCCATTGAGACTCTTTTCTTTTTGTTTTGTGCTACTTAAGATGAACTTCTTCATAGTGCTGATCTCTCTGGCCGAACATAGTGGTTAAATACAGTATGCATAAAGGAGGAATGTGTGTGGGGTGAGGTTGTTAAGAGGAGAGTATTACATTGAATGAAGTGATGTGTTGACTTGCATGGTGACGAACAAGGGAAACCAAATATGGACACTGGCTAGTTAAGCTCTAGCAGCATTACCTAATTTATTAAGAACAATTATGACACAGAAGTAGTCACCGAATCAAAGAAGGGGTGGGAGGAAACTAGTTCTTCCCTCCCTGTCTCACTCACCACAGATGACAAAATGCACTGGAGGTCCGGACGGAGGGAGAGGCACCCTGTCTTCTTTTTGGTAGTTTGAGAATTCAACTGCCTGATCACAGGAGGTGTGTAGCTTTCTCTTGATCACTCCACACCTGAAAACCACCCACCTCAACTCTTCACTGATTGTTGGGGAAGGGGGGTGAGGGGCCTAATAGCAAAAGCCCAGGCTCCAGGACAGAAGGGGCTTCCTTCTGGAAATATCCAATGAGAAATATCATAGTTGAAAGATGGTTGGTTTTCTGTGTATAGTTAAGTGTTGTTGTTTATGGGATGGAGAGGAAATGTTGGAGATATTGGGGTGGGGTTCACTAGAGATTTGTCCCTTGCCCATTGTGATATAGGCCTTATCCAAGAAACTCGCCTCACTCCAGTGGAGCATGGAAGGTTACACCACCTGTGGGTGGGGGAGGTGACAGCATCCTCTAACCCAAATGCAAAAAAAGCTGGCATGGCTATCCTAGTTCGAAAAGGTCTTTGATTTGAAAAAAATGGTTCATATGCAGACTGGGAGGGCAAGTTGGTGGCCATATCAGGTAATATTGCTGACAGAAATATACACATGGTAAATGTTTATGACCCTACACCCTGCAACTCACAATTTTTTAGATATGTGTTTGGGTATGTAGCTTCCCTTCCAGAAGGGCATATAATATGGGAGGAGACTGGAATTGTGTGGAAAACCCAGGCTTAGACAGACCCCTGGGATCACAGCAGGGAGAGGGGTCAGGTCCAAAAACACTGCTAGATTTATGAACAAAAGCTGGGCTGATAGATTCATGGAGAGACAAATACCCCTCCAGTAGGGACTTCACCTTGAATTCTCATGCTCAGAACACCTATTCCCACATAGACAGATTCTATACCCAAAAGGAGTAAGGTCACTCAATTATTGACCAGAAATCCTTCCCATTTACCTGTCTGACCATCGAAGATCAGTCTTAAGGTAAATTTAGGACCTATTATTAGACAGTCAGTGTGGCGCCTGAATGTGGGACTCCTTAAAAATGAAACTTTTAATATGAAAATAAATAAAAAAAAAAAAAATGACCAACTACATAAGAGAAAATACGAGCACGGTTTCAAGGGTGATGTTCCTATGGGATGGACTAAAAGCAATAGTAAGGGGAGAGGCCATCTCATATGCCGCCCACAAAAAGAGGGCCATGGGAGCAAAAACAAAAAACTCAGAACAAAAAATAATAGGCCTAGAAGGGCCACAGAGATCCAGGAGGAACAAAATGGGGGAGAGATACTGTGGGTTAAGCTGTGAAGGAAAATGGGGCCAGCCATCCGCACAGGTGTGGTCTATAGGCCACCAGCCCAGGAGGAAGAAACAGATAGGGAGCTGATGCTAGCCATCCAAAGGATGGCAGACAAGGGTGAGGTAGTACTGATTGGAGACTTCAATATTCCAGATGTGGACTGGAGCATCCCAGCAGCAGCAGCATCAACTAGGAGCAGATTTATCCTGGACTCCCTTCAGGGTGCCTTCCTCAAGCAACTGGTCATGGAACCAACTCGGCAGAAGGCAATACTGGACCTTGTGCTCACAAACAGGGACAGTGTGATGGGGGTAACAGTGGGGAGCACCTGGGAACAGTGACCACCAGTCATTGTGGTTTGAAATCACAGAAAGAGCAGAACCAAACCACACAAAAACACGATCCTGGATTTTAGGGGCAGACTTTGGAAAGATGGGGAGATACTTGAAAGAGGCATTAAGGGAATGGGACAGGAATCAGGGTTGAGGAACAGTGGGCAGTATTTAAAATGCGGATTACAAGAACAACAGAATTATGCATTAAGCAGGTTAGCAAAAGGAAAAGGAAGAGGAGACCATTATGGTTTTCCAAAGAGGTAGCAAAAGAAAGTGAAAGCCAAAAGATTGCATTCAGGCAATACAAAAGACACAGGCAGAAGGGGATAGGGAGAAGTACCAGGAGAAGCAAGGGAGGCAGGAGGTCAGTGCAGAAGCCAAAGCTCAGACAGAAGAACACATTGCGAAATCAGTGGGTAGAGGGGACAAAACCTTTACAGGTACATAAGTGAAAAAGAAAAGACAAAGGAGGGATAGTGAGACTGAAGGGGAGGATGGGGGCCACGTGGAGGATGACAACAGTAAAGCTGACATATTGAACAGGTATTTCTCCCTCAGTCTTACTGAGGAAGAGGAGGGTAATGGGTCTGAAGGGAGTACAAGGGGTGAGAATGGTGCAGAAATGGACACAAGTCCCTTTACACGAGAAAGGGTCCTGAAGGAACTGGAAGTAATAAGAGTTGATAAAGCAATGGGGTCAGATGAGGTGGACCCCAGGGTCCTTAAAGAACTAAGAGAGGTGGTGGCTGAACCTCTGGCTATCCTGTTTAGCCGATCACTTGAAACAGGGGAGGTACCCAAAGACTGGAGGACAGCAGATGTAGTTCCTTATACAAAGTGGGAACAAAGAGGAAGCAGGGAACTACAGACCAGTCAGCCTCACCTCGGTAGTGGGGAAGATCATGGAAGCACTACTGAAGGAGAGATCGGTGGAACATCTGGTTGTCAGTGGACTACAGAACCCAAGGCAGCATTTCACCAGGGGAGGTCATGTCAGACCAACCTCGTTGAGTTTTGACTGGGTGACTAGGAGATGGATCAGGGAGGCAGTGGACATGGCCTATCTGGACTTCAGCAAGGCCTTTGACACTGTGCCACATAGAAGACTATTACACAAACTGGGGAATATGGGTGTGGGCAGGACAGTAGTATGGTGGGTAGGTAACTGGCTGGGTGGCAGGACACAGAGGTGGTGATAGCGGCTGTCACTCCACAGGAAGAGTGACCAGTGGGGTACCACAGGGATCAGTGTTAGGACCGGTCCTATTCAACATCTTCATCAGTGACATTGCACAGGACCTAGAAGGCAGAATTTCACTGTTCGCTGATGACACAAAGCTCTGTAACAGAGTAGACACACCAGAGGGTGTAGACAGAATGAAAACAACCTGCAGAAACTTGAAGAATGGTCAGGGGTTTGGCAGTTGAAATTCAATGCAAAAGTGCAAGATAATGCATATGGGGCACAAAAACCCTGGCACAATATATCAGTTGGGGGTGAGGATATAGCATGCACCAAGCAGGAAAGGGATCTTGGGGTTATCATCTCTGATGACCTCAGGTGAGAAACAGTGTGACAAGGCAGCAGATAAAGCAAATAGGATGCTGGGATGTATGGGCAGGGGCATCACCAGCAGGAAAGGGAGGTCATAATTCCGCTATACAAGACACTATTGAGGCCCCACCTGGAGAACAGTGTACAGTTCTGGATACCATACCTACGTAAGGACATAGGGTAGAGAAGGTTCAGAGGAGGGCAACAAAGATGGTGCATGGATTGCATCACAAGTCCTATGAAGACATGTTGAAGGAACTGAACATGTACTCCCTGGAGGAGAGGAGGGAGAGAGGGGATATGATAGAGACATACAAGTATCTCACAGGGAGGAACAGGGTGTAGGAATACACTATTTTTAAGCAAAAAAGATGTTCCAGGACTAGAGGGCATGGGATGAAGTTGGAGGGAGGACGATTCAGAGGAAACATGAGAAAGAATTTCTTCACAGAATGGGTGGTGGACAAGTGGAACACCCTGCCAGAGGAAGTGGTGGGGGCTGAAACAATCACGGGATTTAAGAATTCATGGGATAGACATAAAGGAATTCTGGAGATCAGGGCTAAGGGGCAACAGACTTCTAGGAAAACATAAACTGAATTTACAAGCTCAAATGGGCAGACTGGGTGGGCCACAGGCCCTTATCTGCTGACACTGTCTATGTATCTATGTATCTATGCCTGCATGGGGCAGGGGGGATGGATAGTCTGTTGGCAGAATTAAAATTACTGAGGAAGCAATTAGAAGAGATATTCTCAGTGCCAAATGGAAAATTCACTCAGATTTGTTACCCGGAAATATTATGAGGGGGAAACAGGGTGGGTCACCTACTTGCCTATAGACTCAGAAAACAGGCTTCAGATCGATTCATACCAGCTATTAGGAACAGCCAGGATCACTCCAAGCTGGAAACAAAATCAAGTAGAATAGTAGACCTTTTTAAACAATTCTACATGAAGCTCTACACTTCACAAGCACAAGCTGACCAAGAGAAGAAAATAAGGCAATTTCTAGATAAAATAAGGTTACCCAAGCTGTCACTAGAGCAAGGTCAAGTGCTGGACTGCCCTTTCTCCCAAGGAGAGATGTTGGAGGTCATTAAACACCTTAAACATAATAAATCCCCAGGCCCAGATGGCTTTGTGGCTGAATACTACCAAATGTCCCAGGTCAAGCTGACTCTGCTGTTGCTTCAGGTCTGTAATGCTTCACATGATGCATCAGACAGCCCTGACATCTCGGCGAAGACAATGATTTCAGTGATCCTAAAGCCTGGTAAGGACACAACATCTTGTGATAGGTACCGTCCCATCTCTCTTCTGAATTTATATGTAAACATTTTTGCAAGGATGATAGCAAGCTGCTTGCAGTCAATTATTACCCAATTGGTGCAACCAGACCAGGCTGGGTTTATGCCAGTCAGACACCTACATGACAACATTTGTAGGTTTCTCACCATCATAGCTAGTAACCGAAAAGGACCAGATGGCGTACAAGCGGTGGTGGTTGCACTAGATGCCGAAAAGGCATCTTATGGCCTGGAATGGAAGTACCTAGAGGCTGTCCAGAAAAACTTTAATTTCAGAAGCAAATTTCAGGCATGGATCTCTGCCCTGTATTGTAATCCATTTGCACAGGTGCGATTAAGACGGGTACTGTCACCGGTTTTCCCTATCAGTAGAGGTACTAGACAGGCATGCCCTCTCTCACCGCTCCTGTTTGCCTTGAGTGTGAAGCCACTGACGGAGGTATTCAGATCTAGCCCTGACATATTGGGTATTAAAATAGTGTCTGTAGACAATCGCATATCTCTTTATGCAAATGATGCTGTTCTTTATTTGCAAGACCTAGTAACCACGTTATCTAGAGCAATGGCTTTAATATCCAAATATGGAAGTATTTTGGGGTTTAAAATCAATTAAACAAAGTCAGAAATCTTATCTATAGGAGCAACGGTTGCCCCAGAAACCAAAACAATAACTAATTTAAAGTGGTCCACTAAAGGGTAAAGGTATTTAGGAGTTCAGATACCCGCAGACTTGAGCAAACTGTGCCAAGTAAATCATATGCAACTGCTGGAGAATATCCGCCAAGACTGTAACAAATGGGCTGCACTTCCATTATCCCTAATGGGTCACTCTGAATCAGTTCAGATGAATATTCTCCCAAGATTGCTTTTCCTATTTGATTCTATTCCCATTTGCCCACCAAAAACATTTTGGAAGGCCACACACATGATATTAAAAAAGTTCATATGGGGGGAAGAGACCAAGATTGAAATGGTCAATCCTTGGTGTTGACAAAGGGAAAGGAGGGCTGGGAGTCCCAAATCTGAAAGCTTATTACAGGGCCGCACAATTACAACATCTGGCAGCATACCACGACACTAATAAGGCACTGAGATCGGTAAAGATGGAACAAGACCCTAGGACCATCTCAAACAGTTTTAACAATCTTTTCTCTGATCTGTCACATTATACTTTGGCTTTACAACCTAGTGGATCGCACTCCAATCTACCTACCACGCTACCATCAGACAACCATACTGCCCTATTGTATGATGCTCCTCCAATGCCACCATTCTATTTCAAGGCTATATCAAGAGTGGAAGTTCTGAAATTACTGAGATCCATATCTGCCAATATCAACTCTGGTTCTGACTCATTGGAACCTCATCTTCTTAAGCTGGCTGCTCCACTCATTGCCTCTCTGATTGCTAGAATCTACACTTTATCCTTTATCCATAGCACCGTGCTGGACCTATGGAAATCTGCAAGAGTAATGCCAGTCTTTAAATAAGGTGACCCAAAGGACATGGCCAATTACAGACCTATAGCAATTCTCACTGTCCTTAGCAAGATCCTAGAGAAAATAGTTGAATCACAGACCACTGACTACCTTACACGCTACAATCTCCTCTCAGACACCCAGCATGGTTTCAGAAAAGGTCATAGCACCACCATGGCTCTTCTTCAACTAAATACTGATATTCTGTCCAACATGGATTCTGGAAAACTCACAGATACCATCTTCATTGACCTCACTAAGGCTTTCGACCTTGTAGACCATCCTCTGCTTCTCTCCACTCTCCATAAATTCCATTTCTCTACCTCTGTTGTGGACTGGTTCTGTAGCTACCTGTCAAACAGGTCACAAGCTGTCACATTTAACTCCTCCCTGTCCAACACATCTACTATCAACCTTGGGGTTCCCCAAGGCTCTATCCTTGGGCCCCTTCTGTTCTCAATTTTTATCAGCAATGCAGCTGAGGTCCTGGAATCTTGCTCAGCTCTTCTCTATGCTGATGACCTGATCATCTATACTAGTTCTTCTAGTATTGCCTGCATAAACACATCACTTACTTCAGACTTCAGTAGGGTCTTAGACTGGCTACTAGACCATAAGCTTGCACTAAATGAAAAGAAAATGAAAGCCATGCTCCTAGGTTCCGCACTGAAGATTACGACCTGTTCTAATTTGCTGGAGCTTCTTCACCCAGGAGGATTTCCACTTGAAAATGTTACTTCCTTCAAGTACCTTGGGATCCTGCTGGACCAGTCCCTGGATTTTAATCTTCACATTCAGTCCTTGCACAAAGCTGTAAACTCGAAACTGGGAGTAGCTTACAAAACGAGCTACATGCTTACACCCTTGGCCAAATTAGCAATTGCCCAAGGTATTCTGCTCCCAGCCCTTACTTATGGTGCCTCTATTTTTACCTCTGAGCATAAAATCTCCCTACTAAAATGGGACTTAACGTATAACAATATATGCTGATTGCCTTCTTTATATGGATCTGAATTGGCTCTTACCCTCTGCCAGTAGACAATAATACCTTGGATCACTAATGGAGTCGATCATCTGGGAAAAAAAAAAATCCCAGTTGTCGGCGTTGCTGGTCCCTCAACCATCCTCCCATGGCCTGCGATCAGCTGACAAATCCTTGCTCTATGTTCCTAGATGTCGGATGACTAAAGGCACAGGAGCCTTCCAATTCTCTGCTCCCAGGCTATGGAATGCTCTTCCACTCAACCTCCGGCTGTCTCAGTCTCACTTTGGATTTAAAAGTGAATATCGTCATTATCTATCCTTAGCTGATGCTTGTACATGCTTTGACTCAAACTGAAGCTCCTGAGACTTACCAGTAATGTCACCCCTGCTCTAATCCAGCTCCAAGACTGTCTCCTCTTCCCCTCCCCATATTTTTCCTTCTCTTTGTAAATAACTTCTTGACTACTAGCTCTCTTCCTTCTCGAAACTTGTTGTGACCATCCACTGTTGTTTTGCCAATTACCCCCGACCTTCCTTCTGTCAGTCTTTCTTGTTATGTTTGAACATTCCTCACATTTCTCTCTATATAACCTTACTATCTTACTAACCCTTTCACTCCACAGGTCGGGTTTGTGGTTTCTGCACTTATTATACATCTTACTGCCATTACCTGTATGATGCTTGCTATTATTTTTTGTTGTTTCTACCCATTGTATTTTTGTAGCACTGCTGTACTGTTCCTCTATTTGTATTATTGTACCCATGTTGCTGTTGTTCAACTGTTCTCTTTTTGTTGTACTCTCCCAGGTCGTGCCTGAAAATAGTCATTTTATGGCTAGTGCACCTACCCGGTTAACAAAAACTAAATATATAAATAAATAAAAATAAAAGACCTCATGGGGCCCAGAACACTATCATCAATTCTATTTAATAAATGGGATCCCAGATTAGTAGGAGCCCTGCCAACCCTGTGGCTCAAAAACCTAGTGATGACCTGGAGGGATGTAGTAAAGGAATTAAAGTTAGAGAAGGTGGTCCTCTTATAGGGGGAGATTAGAACCTGCAGAGACTTCACCCTAGGGAGCGAAAATCCGATAGTTGCCCAGTGGGGTAGAAGAGGTTTGGTGAGACTGTCCCAACTATTTGTAGGAGACACTCTAAAAAGCTATGGCCAATTACAAAATGAATTTGCTCTACCACAGAAAGATTTCTACGCTTCCTGCAGATCAGACACTATCTGATGACGGGGGAAGGCAGGGTAACCCAGGGACCCAGACCAAGCAGCCACTGACAAATTTTCTTTCTGGGTTACTGGATGGGTGGGACAAAAAAAACACACCTAATTTCCAAGATCTATAAGCTATGCAAAAGGGACCAGGCAGAACACAGATTACAAATACAAGAGAAATGGGAAGGTGAGATCAGTGAGGCAGGGCTGCCAATAAAGTGGGATTTGATATGGGAACTAGTGCAGAGGGGCGCTGCCTCTCCTACATGAAGGGAATTCAGATGGCAAGTCATAATAATATACTTTAGAACCCCAGTGATAACAAAACATTATGGAAGTTTTCCCTCAGACAAGTACTGGAGGTGGTGTGGACAACTGGGTCCCATGAGCACATTTTCTGAGGCTGCCCTAAACGTCAAGGTTTCTGGAAGAAAATAAGAGAACAAATTAGCTCTATATTAAAGGTCCAGATCCCGGACAAATGTCGGCACCTATTGTTGGGAGAACCCCTACCAGAGATCCATGGGTCCAAAGGGAGGTACCTATTCAATATATTAATTTCAGCCACCCAGAAGGCTATCACTTAACAGTGGCTGCCTGATAAACCACAAGGGAAGGGGCCGTGGCAAATGTGCTGTCAGCAAATAAAAGACATGGAAAGGCTGACAGCTCACTTAAGATTACAGCTAGATCTATACAAAATCAGATGGTTACCTTACTTCGAATTTCTGAGCACAAGGGAGGTGGTCCTACTCGTAGACATCCTGGCAAGGGAGGCACTGGGCCAGTAAGATAGATGCCCTCTATATGATTATGCACACCCAAAGGTGCAGCTGGGGGGGGGGCAGTGTAGCAAGTGCTCAGGTCTGAGCAGAGTCAGTTACTTGATTGTAAAAGGAAATATACATACTGTAAACTAAGGGTTCTTCTCTCTAGACCAAACCGGGCAATGAATTCATTGCAAGAATAAAGTAATGTTTTTTTTTCTTCTTTTTAACCTGCTGCAGGGGGATGGGGGGGGGGATAGTGGGAGTTTCAATTTGATTTAGTTCTGACTGTTTCATAGCAATGTACTCGAGACTGTTATTTAGAAACATAGAAACATAGACTTTGATGGCAGATAAGGACCGCTAGGCCCATCTAGTCTGCCCATTTCCCTACCTACAGGATAGGCCGCAGATCCTAGTTAACCAACAGCCTATATCTTCCTGCCCCCCACAAGAATTGCCTTATGTCTGTCCCATGCATTCTTGAATTCTCCCACAATTTTAGACCCCACAACTTCCTCAGGAAGGCTGTTCCATGCATCCACTACCCTCTCTGTAAAATAATACTTCCTCATTACCCCTGAACCGCCCTCCTTCTATCTTTAAATTGTGTCCCCTTGTTCTTGCAAGTCTCTTTTTCTGAAAGATGCTACCTCTGGACTTTGTTGATTCCCTTGAGGTACTTGAAAGTTTCTATCATGTCCCCTCTCCCTTCTTTCCTCAGGGTATACATATTAAGCTCCTTTAGTCTCTCCTCATCTGACTTCTCTTGCAGACCCTGCACCATTTTAGTTGCCCTCCTCTGGACTGCCTCTATCCTGTCTATGTCCTTGAGGAGATGGGGTCTCCAGAACTGGACACAGTATTCCAGATGGGGTCTCACCAACTGTCTGTACAGA
The DNA here is from genome assembly GCA_016271365.2 of Neoceratodus forsteri. Classification (NCBI taxonomy): domain Eukaryota; kingdom Metazoa; phylum Chordata; order Ceratodontiformes; family Ceratodontidae; genus Neoceratodus; species Neoceratodus forsteri. Next base: position 268,915,860 of record JADMNL010000026.1, read on the forward strand.
GGGATAACAACTTCCTGTTTTCTGCTGCTGATGCCTCTCCTACACATCCCAGTATACCCGGCCCTCCCTACTGCCTTCTCACATTGCTTGCTAACCTTAAGGTCATCTGATATGATTACCCCAGGTCCCTTTCCTGTTTTGTTGTTGTTACTACCTCCCCACCCATTGTGTATTCTTCCCCTGGTTCTTGTTTCCCAGGTGCATTATTTTGCACTTTTGCATTGAATCCTAGCTGCCATACGTCTGACCATTCCTCCAACCTTGCCAAGTCCCTTTTCATCCTTTCCACACCTCCTTGTGTATCAACCCTGTTGCAGATCTTTGTGTCATCTGCAAAAGGCATACTTTTCCTTCAGTCCCTCTGCAATGTCACTGATGAGACATTAAAAGGACTGGACCCAATACTGAACCTCCGGTACCCACTAGTTGGCCCTTTCTTCCAGAGTGGACTCCATTTACAGTACCTTCTGTGTCCTGTTGTGCAGCCAATGTTTTACCAGGCTACCACCCTGGGACCTCCCAGGCTGATTAATTTGACTATCAATCTTTGTGTGGGACTGTGTCAAATGCCTTGCTAAAGTCTAGGTAGACCATGTCCACAGCCCTCCCTGGTCTACTACTTTGGTCACCCAGTCAAAGAAATCTATTAGATTCATCTGACATGACCTTCCGCTGTGAACCCATGCTGCCTTGGATCCTGTGCTCCACTGACCTCTAGGTACTCAACTATTCTTTCCTTCAGAAGTGACTCCATCACTTTCCCTACCACAGAGGTCAGACTGACAGATCTGTAGTTTCCTGCCTCTGTCTTGGTCCCACTTTTGTGAAGGGGAATCACATCCGCCTTCCTCCAGTCCTCGGGTACCACACCATCCTCCCATGATTTATTAAAAAGAGTAGCCAGTGGTTTCACTAGTTCCTTCCTTAATTCTTTTAGAATTCTGGGGTGAATTCCATCAGGCACCATTGCTTTGTCCACCTTCAGTTTTAGGAGTTCTTGCAGAACCCTTTCTTCTGTGAAAGGACTGGGATCGACCCCCCTATCAAGAGTGCTTCTGTTAATTGGATTAGTCACTTCTCCCTCCTCTTTTGTGAATACTGAGCAGAAATATTCGTTCAGTATTCCTGCTTTTCACTGTCCCCTCGCCCACCCCGTTCATTCTATTCAGCCTCACTATCCCTCCTTTGTCTTTCTCGCTCGCTGATGTATCTATAAAGGTTTATCCCCCTTCTTAACTGAGTTGGCTATCTTTTCCTCAGTTTGGGCCTTTTATTCTGACTTCCCTCCTGCTTCTTTCTGCCTTAACTGGTACAGCTCTGTCCTGCTCCTTCTGTGTTTCCTTATACTTCGGAATGCTATCTTTTTCTTCCTGACTTTCACAGCCACCTCTCTTGAGAACCATAGTGGCTTTTCTTTCATTTTGATTTGTTTATTTGCTTCACACAAAGGCTTGTTGCCTCTGTGTTGGCAGTTTGATAATTCCCCATTGTTGCTCCACCTCCTCTAGCCTGTTTGCTAGTGTTTTCTGAGGCACTCTCCCATCTTGCCAAAGTCAGCCCTCCTAAGGTCCAGTACCCTCACTTTTGTATGGCTTGACTCTGTAGCTGAGTTTAACGTGAACCACACTGTTTGATGGTCACTTGTCCCCAGATGGCAACCTACTTCTAGATCTGAGATCCTCTCCTGCCCCGTTTGAGATCACGAGGTCTAAGATTGCTCCCTCACAGTGGGTTCGAAACTAGCTGTCTAATGCCTGCCACCTGTGGGGCGTCAAGAATGGCCCTGCTGTTGGATGTGGCTGCAGCAAATGTGCTCCAGTTAACATCTGGCATATTCAGGTCTCCCATCAACAGTATCTCCCCTTTCTCTGCCATTCTAAGAATGCCTTCCATCATATCCTTGTCCATTCCTTCCCCCTGACATGGGGGTCTGTACACAACCCCTGTGCAGATTGTGGTGCCCTTTCCAGTCTCCAAGGTGACCCACAGTGCCTCCTCTCCTCCCTGTTTACTCTTTTGTTCAGTTGCTTTTATCCCTTCCTTTACATAGAGAGCTACTATTTCTTTTTTCTTTTTTTCATGTACTGTAGTGTGTAAAGGAAAAGTGCAACATAAAATTGCAATTTCAAAAAAAAATCATTCGTACTATACCTGGTGCAGAATGGGGTTCCACCTGGTAATGTCAGAGTGCAGTCACCCCATCTCGCACTTGCTCTTTCTAGACTGATTCCAGTGGAAGAATTTGAAAACAGCTGCTCCTGCAAATGCAGGTAACCAAAAAATAACAGTAAGTAACGTGAACCATATCACACGTAACAATGCCCATCTATTAACTTCCAGCTCGGGGGTCTTTCTGAGCCCCTGGGCTGTTACTGTGAGGGTTTTACTAGTGCTACTAGTCCCCAGAAGGAATGGACACACACAGAGGGAGTCTCCTAGGTGTGAACTGCTCCTTGTCCTAAACAGTGGTGCATCATACTCATCCTATAAAGAAGGAGGAATAACTGGTTGGGAGTCTCAACCATCAAGTGTCAACAGACCTCTACTCACATGCTCTCTGCCATCACAACTGCCACCAACACATTCTTCTCCATTGCTTTGAGCTTCCGGGTGATTACTTATTGATTTACTCTTCTGTGAGCCCTTGTGCCCTATATTTCTACTACGGTACTTTGTCAGTCTACGTTATACTATTTATTTATTTAAAAGCATATCATCTTGACAAGGCTTTTTTAAAAAAACCTTCTTTCCTGACCCCTATATCTGTGGGATCACTGTGTTGTATGAGGGAGGGGGATTTGGGGCAATGGAGGCAGAGGGTTTCAGATTTAATGTTCTTTATTTATAACAGTGAGCAAGGGAATTGGCACCACTCCCCCTCTCTAGTTGCCTTCTTTCACTGTTATCTGCTGGCTTTCAGGTTATTAGATGTCACTTTGTACCCAAATCCTCCACCTGCTATTAGCTTAGCGAGTTATCTTACTCCCCCATTCCTGTTTCAGAGGTTAAAGGGAAACGTTCACCTCATTTCAGGCCCCTCCTCTGTGTGAAGCAGCCCGATTAGCAGTTTAAAAAATAAAAGTATTTTATGCACTTACTAATTGTTGTTTTATTTAAAAAAATATCTGGTTGATCCTGCACCCTCCCTGCTAGTGTTTTAGGATAAGGAGCCCTCCACAGCATGCCCACAAGCACCCATGGCTGTCCCTGTGATAACGTGTCCTGTGGGGAGCGGCCAGGGCTCGCCCATAGCCATAGCCCAGGAGCTCGCCCCAGGATTCATCTGGTGCAATGCTTCATGACAACCGCCGCCCGCTTCCATGCCAGCTGCCCCCACTGGACAAGTTACCCAACCAGGAGTTCACCCCAGGATTGGTCCAGTGTGGTGCTATGTGACAGCCGCCGCCCACTTCCATGCCTGCCGCCCCTGCTGGACAAGCTACCCAGCTGTGATCCCCCCAACTGGGTGCTCGCCCCCCCTCCCCCTGTGCTCGGTGCTGACCTACCTTGCCCCCCACTGCTTCTCTCTCTCTGCAAATGTTTCTTTCTATGTGTCGCTCTCGGCCCCAGCCCCAAATCTTTGACTAATTGCTATCCCTCCCCACAGTCCCCAACCCCCTGCTGTTCCCCTGTCTGCAGTTTCTGTCTCACATGCCCTCCATTCCTCACCTACTCTAGCTCTCCCCTTTCCTCTACCATGCCCACCATTGTCAGTGACTAGTTTTAATTTGGTGCTTCTCTCTCTCTCTCTCTCTCTCTCTCTCTCTCCTCACACAGCTGTGAGCCCCCCGACTGGGAGCTCGCCCCAGGATTCATCCAGTGTGGCACTTCATGACAGCTGCCTCCCGCTTCCATGCCTGCCACCCCCGCTGGACAAGCTACCCAGGTAGGAGCCCATCGAGGCGCTGATAACTTGAATTCTTAGTGCCTAGCTTCTCCTGAGCCCTGACTGGCTCTCCCCATGTACCAGCTGTGCCTGATTGGCTGCCTGCTGAATCCTGTACTTGTCCACAAGCTGAAGCTGATTTTGGACATTTTGTGATGTAACATGAGAAAGATTTTTGCCCACCCACCATCCCCCACCCCTGCCACTAATTAAATACACCTCAAGCACTGCCCTGAAACACTGACTGGCCAGTCAAATCTCTGAAGAAATTTCTTATCTCCCTGGGACTGTCTAACAGCCGCTGCCCTTCCCTGCTCTTCCTACCTCTCTCTCTCTCTCACTCTGTCTCCCCCCTCCTACTTTCTGATCACCCTATCCACAGATCTTTGACTCCTCAAAATATTTATCTTCTTCATCTCAGGGCTAAACCTCCTTCTCAAGCCAGGAGTTTCCACCTACTAGGTTAGAATATTTGCCAGGTCTGCCCAGAGTCCCCTGCTACAGAACATGCAGTATGGCTCTGCTCAACTCTACCCTCTACATCAGTTTGGTTTCCTATCTCTGGAAATCACTGGAAACAGGGGAGGTACCCAAAGACTGGAGGACAGCAGATGTAGTCCCCTTATACAAAAGTGGGAACAAAGAGGAAGCAGGGAACTACAGACCAGTCAGCCTCACCTCGGTAGTGGGGAAGATCATGGAAGCACTACTGAAGGAGAGATTGGTGGAACATCTGGTTGTCAATGGACTACAGGACCCAAGGCAGCATGGTTTCACCAGGGGAGGTCATGTCAGACCAACCTCATTGAGTTTTTGACTGGGTGACTAGGGAGATGGATCAGGGAGGGCAGTGGACATGGCCTATCTGGACTTCAGCAAGGCCTTTGACACTGTGCCACATAGAAGACTATTACACAAACTGGGAATATGGGTGTTGGGCAGGACAGTAGTGTGGTGGGTAGGTAACTGGCTGGGTGGCAGGACACAGAGGGTGGTGGTAAATGGCTGTCACTCCACAGAGGAAGAGTGACCAGTGGGTACTACAGGGATCAGTGCTGGGACCGGTCCTATTCAACATCTTCATCAGTGACATTGCACAGGACCTAGAAGGCAGAATTTCACTGTTCGCTGATGACACAAAGCTCTGTAACACAGTAGACACACCAGAGGGTGTAGACAGAATGAGAAACAACCTGCAGAAACTTGAAGAATGGTCAGGGGTTTGGCAGTTGAAATTCAATGCAAAGAAGTGCAAGATAATGCATATGGGGCACAAAAACCCTGGCACAATATATCAGTTGGAGGGTGAGGATATAGCATGCACCAAGCAGGAAAGGGATCTTGGGGTTGGCATCTCTGATGACCTCAAGGTAGGGAAACAGTGTGACAAGGCAGCAGGTAAAGCAAATAGGATGCTGGGATGTATAGGCAGGGGCATCACCAGCAGGAAAAGGGAGGTCATAATTCCACTATTCAAGACACTAGTGAGGCCCCACCTGGAGTACAGTGTACAGTTCTGGAGACCATACCTACATAAGGACATAGACAGGGTAGAGAAGGTTCAGAGGAGGGCAACAAAGATGGTGCATGGATTGCATCACAAGTCCTATGAAGACAGGTTGAAGGAACTGAACATGTACTCCTGGAGGAGAGAGAGGGAGAGAGGGATATGATAGAGACATACAAGTATCTTACAGGGAGGAACAGGGTGCAGGAAAACACTATTTTAAGCAAAAGATGTTCCAGGACTAGAAGGCATGGGATGAAGTTGGAGGAGGGCGATTCAGAGGAAACATGAGAAAGAATTTCTTCACAGAACGGTGGTGGACAAGTGGAACACCCTGCCAGAGGAAGTGGTGGGGCTGAAACAATCATGGAATTTAAGAATGCATGGGATAGACATAAAGGAATTCTGGAGGTCAGGGGTAAGGGGCAACAGACTTCTAGGAAAACAAACTGAACTTACAAGCTCAAATGGGCAGACTGGGTGGGCCATAGGCCCTTATCTGCCAACACTGTCTATGTATCTATGTATCTATGTATCTATCTCCTTACATTAACTATTCTTGCTCCCATTTATAAATACACCCTCATATCCCCTCCATGTCCTCCTGTCCTGTGAGCCACCTCTACCACTATGCAGCCATGCCCCACTCCCATGCTTCCCCACCCCTTCACCCTATGTTTGCCCCAGCATCCTCCCACCCCTGATGCCATCTTCACAGCCCAAACCACCCTCACATCCCCTCCACGTCCTCCTGTCCCATGAGACACCTGTACCACTATGCAGCCATGCTCCACTCCCATGGCTTCCCCACCCCTTCACCCTATGTTTGCCCCAGCATCCTCTCACACCTGATGCCATCTTCGCAGCCTAAACCATAGCAGCTAGACTATCCACTAAAGCTGTCCTCCATACAAAGAGGCTTAAGCTCCCAGTTACATACTCTTTCCTCCTTCTCATCTTGCTCCTCTCAGGGGATGTCAAATCTAACCTTGGCCGCCTCAATGGTCCCCATCCCTAAACTCCAAAAAAGGACTCTCTATCACCCATATTAACATCAGGAGCCTCCTGCCCATGCTCGACCAGCTAATTTGCTGACTGACCGTGTACTCACCTGACATCCTCTGCCTGTCAGAAACATGGCTGTCAGCCAAGACCCCCAGTTCCTCCATCTGCCTCCCAAACTACTCCCTACTCAGACAGGACTATGGAAAGAGAGGCGGAGGAGTAGCCATTTACTCCAAACTGCCCATCTCATGCTCTGTCACCTTCAAGGAAACATGTCCTAGCTCCTTTGAATTTCTCCTGGCCAAACTCTCCTTACCAACCTCACTCCCACTTTACGTAGGTGTGCTTTACGCCTCCCCCCTGCCTGTCTTGTGACTCGCTCGTCTCTACCATAGCCTCCATATCTGACTTAGCCCCAAACGGGGAACTGATACTCCTAAGTGACTTCAACCTGGACTGGCTAGCTCCTGCCTCAAATGCCCATACCTCTAAAATAGAGTCACTCAATTTCACTCAACTACTAAGTGAACCTACCCGCTATAACCCACACACCCAAAACCACTCTCTTCTAGATTGGATTCTCTCCTCCCACCCACACAGAATTACTTCTTCTGGCACCCTTACCAATGCACTCAGCTACCACTGCATAATGTACTGCACCAGGAAAACTCACATGCTAAAATCTGCCCCCAAATATTTAAACTCTTGCCCTCTAAATGCCCCACACACTGCATCTCTAATTACCAGCCTTAGGCTCGCCAACTGGCAAGAGGTGTACTCAGCCACTGATGTTGGTACTGCCCTCTCCAGCTTCCTGAGCATCTTTTACTAGAATCTGGGACTTTCATGCCCCCTTGAAAAAGGCCAGAGTCAAGATGCCGCACCACAAATGGACCTCTGCACACACTGTCTCAATGCAAGGCCGGAGCTAAGCCTGGCCTACTTTCAAGTCCCTCCCCAACCCCAAAACAGGCAAACCTATAATACACTCAAAAATGCTTGCACCAAGGCCATAAGGCTAGCCAAAGCAGACTACTTCAAGCCCCAGCTCTCTTTCTCTAAACCTTCCAATTTCTGGAAAGTTGTACACTCCCTTCTTGACCCTCCAACCCAACCATGTATCCCTGCTTTCACGAAATACAGCCAGCCTACAACTGACCCTTTCAGCTCTGCCGCCACACTCAACAAATTATTCACATCTTGTACCTGCAACCTGGGCCTCCCCATCTATTCCTACCCCCACCCTCCCCTAAATACAAATAAGTTCAATTTCCCTGCTATCTCTGAACAAGAAGTTTTTAAAGTCCTCCGATCACTTAATACTGCTAAATCAACTCCTGATGGGATCCACCCCAAGCTTCTGTGGATCTCAGCTCCTGCGATCACCAAACCACTCACCTACATACTAAACCTCTCTTTTTTCTCAGGAACAGTCCCACAGGCTTGGAAATCAGCCCGTGTAATCCCTCTCCAGAAAGGTGGCAACCCCACCCTTCCCAGCAACTACAGGCCTGTCTCTCTCCTCCCAGCTCTAGCCAAACTCCAGGAATCCCTAGCTCACACCAGACTAACGGATTACCTCATCAACAAAAATCTCCTCTCTCCCCATTAGTCAGGCTTCAGAAAACAACATTCTACCACCTCCTCCATTCTGCGAGTCACAAATCACATCGTCACTGCTTCCGACCAGGGTCTGCTAACTGCCGCTGTGTTTGTTGATCTGGAAAAAGTTTTCAACTCTGTATCCCATTCCCTCCTCCTCCTTCAGAAACTTGAAGCAGCTGGGCTAGCCCCTACCACCATCCAGTGGTTTAAGTCGCACCTCACTAATAGGCAACAATCAGTTAAAATTACAGACTTCATTCTCCCCCCCCACCTATTATGGTGGACGTCCCTCAAGGTTCAGACCTTGGCCCCATTCTCTTCATCCTCTTCATCAATGACCTTCCCTCCTCCTGCTCCAAATTCTGCATACACATGTATGCGGATGACACTATCCTCTTTACCTCCAGCCCTACAATGCATGAAGCTCAATCTACCCTCCAATCTGACTTCAACAACATCTAGCAATGGTTTAGACTAAACCAACTGGAAGTAAACACCTCTAAAACTGTCTCCATGGTTTTTGGCATGGCGCAAAAACTGAGCAGATCAGTGCCTCCTCCCCCATCACTTCTTTCAATGGCTCCCCTCTAGAACAGGTAACAAAATAGAAATACCTGGGCATTTGGCTGGACCCGCACTTGTCCTTCTCTGCACACATTGATGCCACTGTCTCTAAACTGTGTCCCAAACTTAGGATGCTGTACTGGCATAGAGACTGTCTTCCACTCCCAGTCAGGCAGGAAATCCCATCCAAAATTATCCTCCCCATCTTCGACTACACAGATGTGGTCTATAGCTCTGCCTCTGTAACCATCCTGTCCTGGCTAGACACCCTTCTAAACTCCTTCTGCCATTTCACAACAAACTCTCTACTTCAAACTCACCAATGCGATCTTTACTCCCTCCTTGACCTCTTCCCACTACAGATTACTGTATTGCCATATCTTCAAATAGCTCCCGTTTGGAGTCTGCGTGTGTCCTCGCTATACAGAGACCAGGTACTGACTGGCAGGGTACCTGACATCCTCTTCCCAGTATCCGGATTTCACAGGAACACCTAGGCTCCAAACAGGGCTATTTAAACAAGAACACCTTATAGTAGGCTTGGACAAGCCTCAGGCTCTTTGAAAGGACACATCATCATGGGGACACAGAGGTGCTTTTGGGCATGGCCTACCCTGCCAGTTGGTACCTGGTCTCTGTATAGTGAGGACACATGCAGATGTTATGCTTGGGTTATATACCGGCAAATAGCCCACATGTAACCATAACCTTATTCACTTACAAGTATTAGTGCCTTACCACAGACTTATGTTTTGTCTTGTTTTATTACTTATATTAATGTTCTTTATTATATTTGCTATGATCTTATTTGTTTTTAATGAATTTACCCACATATACTGTTTCTAGTTTCCACGTATATTCTGCTATACTTACAATCACTCATATTCTGTAGTTTTCCACTATATTGTGGCACGTATGATTTTATGATTATGTTGCAAACATTTCCAGACTAACTGTCTGGAAATAAGAACAGATGACACTTATTCTTGTTTAAGATTTTTTAATTTTCAAGTACATAACATACAACCATTCTGTAGGATGTCTCACAGTTAAGGTATACAAGCAATGCAGGAGACTTTATCAATCTGTGTGTGTGTCAGCTGTCATCAAATCCTCTTTTTATCATCTGAGAAATAGCACCTGGGTGAAACACCTGGTCCCTCCAGATGATCTTTCAACATTGGTCCATGCCTTTGTCACTGCCCGTCTTGATTACTGCAATTCCCTCTACCTAGGGCTATCAGGGGTTGATATCCGCCACTTGCAGCTGGTGCAGAACGCGGCAGCCAGACTACTGACTGGGACTTCTAGAACCAGTCATATTATGCCTGTGCTCTACGAACTGCACTGGGTGCCAGTTTAGTGGTGGATCACCTTTAAGGTTGGCTTGCTAACCTTTAAAGCCCTATATGATCAGGGACCCGGTTACCTGCAAGATCTCCTGGTACCTTACCGTCCCCCCGTCCTCTCTGATCCACCAACGAGGGATTGCTGGAGATTCCCAGGGTACATTTGAAGACATCTGGTTGTCGTGTCTTCTCTTTTTCAGCTTCAACCCTGTGGAACTCTCTACCGTGTCAGTTGAAGGAATGCTCAAGCGTCGGTAGATTTAAAATTGAATTAAAGACATATTTATTTGACTTAGCCTTCCCTAGTTATGGATGATATGATGATCTGTTTTAAATGCTTATTTAACCTTATTTATATTTGATGTATCTGTTTTTATGTTCAGTGCCTTGGCTTTGAAAGGCGATATAAAAATAAATCTGATTTGATTGATTTGATTTGATTTAAATTCTTACCTCCCCTAGGCTTCCAGGATATGCCTGTTACAATGTGGTGGTAGGTGTAAAGTTTCATGAACCTTTATTAATTGTTACTGTAGGTTAGAACATAAGCACAGAAAAGGAAAACAGGCACAAGATTGCACCCTACCTGAGGTAACCTGGGGTATCATCTTTAAGAGGTGATTCTCAAAATGCTGCTCCTGAAGTCAGTGGCAGGGGGTACCATTCAGGAAAACCTGCACTGAATCAAACAGAAAATACACACAAAGTAACTGAAGGAAGATTAATATTCAGTACAGTGCTTTCAATAATGCAACTGATTACATAGTTAAATAGTCATCCATTCTAAGAATACCTACAAAAACAGTCAGACCTACTCTTATTCTGATCAAAAAGGAGGTGAGGGGTGGGTGGAGGTGAGGTAAGGAGATATCTTGGGCTTGTTACCACTATTCATCCAATCCCTTTTCTAGGTTTCAGCAGTGAGAAGAGGGGGTACTCAAAAATGATATATAGTGGTATGGTATTAGCCACCACATGTGACATTCTTGCCAGGTTGGACATTTGGATCAGAGAGTTCATTACCTCATTCATAGTGGGGATTTCACTAGTCCTCCATCTATACAGGAGAAGCCGCTTAACCACAATGCTCAAAACTGAGGTCCACTTCTTTTCCTGAGAGTTAAAATGAGAAGTGGAGGTATGTAGACCAAGCAACAACACTTCGAGGGAAGAAGGAAGGGGCTTCTTCAGGATTTTACTACCCAGTGTGACTACAGCCTCCCTTAAGGGTCTGATCTGTGGACAGTCCCAGAGGACATGCAATAAGTCACGCTGATGAAGGGTGCATCTCCAGCACCTATCATCCTGTGTGAGCTTAGCTTTGTGTAGCACAGCTGGAGTTTTGTACCAGGGCTAGAGGATTTTAATTTGGATTAATGCACTTCTGGGAGTGGGCTTTATGTGCAAGCCTCCAGCAGACTCCCCATGCTTGCTCCAAAATTTGAATGTTTAGGGATGACTCCCATTTTGCCTTAGCCTCCTCTGATTAGGAGAGGGTGTGGGCTTGGAGGACTGCATACATGATACTGGTATGGCCTCTTTTCAGCGCTAACTAGTTTGTAATTGGAAAGATAGATTTTCTTTTTTGGTTTTTCCTGATATAACTCAAGACTGCACCTCGTATTTGCAAGTATCTCCAGAACCCTTGAGATGGAATAGGGAAACGAGTGCAGAGACTATCAAATGTGTCCATAGTAGTAGAATTGGGTGCCAGCAGATCCTGTATACTTAGCACTCCTGCTTCCTCCCATTTGGACCCTCAGATTGGTAAGTCATCCATGGTAATAAGCCTGTTACCCCACAGTGGAGTTAAGCCAAGGGGGGATGGGCTGGTATTCAGTTTTTTATGAAGCTTCCCCCAGTACATTGTGGCAGGGCCTATTGTGGGATATGTTACTAGCTCCTGGGGAGGGGTGTTATAAATCAGCAGGGACAAATGTGGTACAGAACATTGCTCCAATTCCATGGCTAGCCATTTGGAGGCATCAGGAGTCAGATCAGTGAACCATTTAAGGGTTTGAGCAGCTTAGAAAGCCCATTTATACCCCCCAAACCATGGCAGTCTCCTTCCCCCTAGGGACCAATGAGCACGCATCTTTTTCCTACTGTACCTGGGCTTTTTACCTTCCCATAAAAAAGTTCCCACTAGTTTATCTATTTTATTATACTATTCTGGAGGAAGTCTTAAAGGAAGATGGGAGAGAAGGTATAAAATCTTGGGGGAGGTAATCATTTTTATCACTGCGACTTTGCCTGCTAGAGTTAATTGAAGGGGTTTCCACCTTTCCAGCTCTATACTGATAGCAGAGAGCAGGGGCTTAAAGTTTGCTTCCAAAATTTTGGAGAAGTCAGGAGTTATTGTGATCCCTAAGTATGTGATGCCCTTGGGTGCCAAACTCAGATTGTGCCATGAGACCATGTTAACTGTACAGTGGCTATTCAGGGGAAGCACCTCTGTCTTTGACTGGTTTAGGCGTAGTCTGGAGTAGATGGTAAAGTTAGACAAAATGGCTAGCAGGGTGGGAATGGCACTTTCCATTTTCACCAGTGGGAGCAACAGGTCATCTGTATACATCAAAGTGGAATATTTCTTCCCTTCCACCCTCACACCTTGGATCTGACAGTTTTGCCTTATATCTTCCACCAAGCAAGGACTCTACTGCCAATATGAAGAGTAGGGGAGAAAGGGGACAGCCTTGGTGGGTGCTCCTTCCAAGTGGTAATGGAGGGGAAGGGTGGAGTTAATTAGCACCCTAGCCACTGGAAAGTTATGTATGGCCTTGATCCATGCCTGGAACCCTTGCCCAAACCCCATACTTTGCAGGAGCTGTTGGATAAAGTCCCACTCCAGGGAGTCAAAGGCCTTTTCAAAGTCAATTGCCACTGCCGCTGCTGGTGTAGGGAGTGTTTTGGCTTGGTGCATCAGGTTGATCAGGGATCTGCTTTGATCAGTACTGTACCTTCCTTTTACAAACCCCACTTCCGAGGGGTGGACAAGATCAGACAGAAGTGGGTTCAGTCTTGCAGCTAGGAGTTTAGCCAGGACTTTGCCATCAGCATTCAGCAGCAAAATGGGTCTATAACTTGAGGTCTGGGTGGGGGGGCTTACCTTTCTTGTGGAGGACCGTGACGACAGCCTCAGAAAAGAATGGAGGAAAAATCCCTTTGGCTAGAGCCTTGGTGTATACCTGGCATAGGATCGGGGCTATCGTCTTATGAAGAATTTGCCCGATCTCCAATGGAAATCCATCTCCTCTGGGGGCCTTACCTGTTTTCAGTGATGAGAGAGTTAGTTCCACTTCTGTGAGTGAGAGTGGGGCATCCAGGGCCTGTGATTGTTGGTAAAAAAGTTTGGGAAGGTTAAGGTCTGTAATAAAGGTGGAGACCCCATCAGGATTAGGAGCTCTGGAAGAGGTGTACAGAGAGGTGTGAAAGTCAGCAATTATCTCATTGACTTTCTCTGGTGTGGTATGGACCTTTCCCTGGGTGTCCATGAGCCCTGCAATGTGCCCAACCTCCTGTTGCTTTCTGAAGTGGTAAGCCAGCACTTTCCCTCCTTTTTCTCTGGTCTCCCAGTACTTGTGCCTCAGTCTTAGGATGGAGACCTCTGCTTTCCTGGCTAGCAGGTCATTTACCTTCATCTGAAGGGCAACTACCTCCTGTCCAGCAGGGGTAAGCAGGGAATGATTGTACTGCTTTTTGAAATTTGTTTCTGCCTCCTTCAATTGTTTTTCTAACTCCAGGAGCACTTTTTCCCTGTTTTTCCTTCTCTTATGAGCAAACCCCATGATGGCTTTTCTCATGGTGGCTTTAAAAACCTCCTAAATGTTGCCGACTGAGGTGTCAGCTATGAGATTCTATTGAAAAAAATCTAGTGGCCTCACTCTGCTGCCTGGGGACAAAGTCAGGTCTCTGAGCTGAAGGGGATCGAGTCTCCAGGCAGGAGAAGAGTATGTCGTGGGGCCCCATGCAAAGGAGAATTGTATTGGGGCATGATCCGAGATTACAGTTGGATGGATGGAGGGGTCGAGGGCCCTTTCTGTAATCTCCGGGGAGGTAAGCCAGAAATCTATCCTGTTGCTTTCTGAGGTGTTAAGCCAGCACTTTCCCTCCTTTTTCTCTGGCCTCCCAGTACTTGTACCTCAGTCTTAGGATGGAGACCTCCACTTTCCTGGCTAGCAGCTCATTTACCTTCATCCAAAAGGCAACTACCTCCCTTCCAGCAGGGGTAGGCAGGGAATGATTGTGCTGCTTTTTGAAATTTGTTTCTGCCTCCTTCAATTGTTTTTACTCCATGAGCACTTTTTCCCTGCTTTTCTTTCTCTTATGAGCAAACCCCATGATGGCTCCTCTCACGGTGGCTTTAAAAACCTCCCAAATGTTGCTGACTGAGGTGATATTCTCTTGAAAAAATCTAGTGGCCTCACTCTGCAACTTGGGGACAAAGTCAGGGTCTCTGAGCAGAAGGGGATCGAGTCTCCAGGCAGGACAGGAATATGTCGTGGGGCGCCAAGCAAAGGAGAATTGGGGCATGATCCAAGATTACAGTTGGATGGATGGAGGGGTCGAGGGACCTTTCTGTAAACTCCAGGGAGGTAAGCCAGAAATCTATTCAGCTATGGGAGTTGTGGACTGGGGAGTGGAAGGAGTAGTCTTTATCCCTTGGATGAAAGACCCTCCAGATATCCAAGAGGGCCATGTCTGCCTGCAGTTGGGTGAGGGCTTTGAGACTTTCGGCATGGGGTTCCAGATTAGTGGGACTTCGGTCGATTACTGGTTCCAGTGTGAAATTAAAATCTCCCCTTATAATAATCGGGATGCCATCCTGTATAAGCTCACTGATCTGATGGGCCACCTCATGAAAGAAGGCCGGAGCATCCTCATTTGGGCCATATACATTCCCTAACACTAGGGCACCTTCAGGGGTATTCACCTTGGCCAGTACCCACTGACCTCCAGGATCACTTACTGATTTCGATATGGTCCAGCAAAGTTTTTTATGAATGAGGATGGCCACCCCTTTCTTTTTTGTGCTGGCTAAGGCATGGATTACCTGTCATACCCAGTCCCTACGTGACTGCTCGTAGTCTATCTGACTAAGCTTAGTCTCCTGTAAGAAGGCCAGGTCAGAGCACTGCCTCTTTAGATGTGTTAGGATTTGTTTTCTCTTTACAGGGATATTTAAGGCTCACACATTCTGTGAGGTTACCGTAATATCACTCATCATGAGATAATGGCACTGATCGGTGTACTTGGATAGCTAAAACACATCCTGAGGCTGCACTCTGGGGTCTGGCCCCCAAGGGGACCAACTTCAAAAAGACCACCAGCTGAAGGGTAGCAAACCATGACCATCTAACCAATATAATCATAGCTTTTGGTACTGACACTCTTAACCAAGCAGTGTGCACAGAGCAGATAGTAACAACTTTTACATCTAACACTTTCATACCTAAACTATTTACATTTAGAGATAATAAACAAGTTTGGGGAAACAGATGAGGGAAACAATATGCCGAAGGCCTCCCTCTGTACCCTGGGCACCTAGAGAGGAGTCAGCTGTCATATCTTCCAGAGAATTCACCTGGATGCTATATACCCCAGCCTAGGGGTGATAGGAGAGCTGACTTCAGAACAAGAAAAGAAAAATTATACAATGGCAAGAAAAAATCCTGGACTCCGATTGGTCAGTCTTGGGCTGGACCCATGCTGTTATCCCAGCACAACATCACGGGTCTAGTCTCAGCCTCACTGTGAACCTGCAGATGAGCATTTAATTGATTGTTTCATCTTCTCTTAAAAAACAAAAATATTTTTCCACACAAAAACATCTTTAAAATTATTTTTTTTATTCTGTATAACAACAAGCCATTGTATAATAGCAATAATGCCCTCCAGGGTCTGTGTCATTTGGGATAACGTCACGCCTCAGTCGTTGGACGCACTCGGCCTCGTGCCCAACCACCTGAGGCGTGATGTTATCCCAGCATGACACACACCCTGTCGGGCATTATTGCTCAAATGCAGCACTCTTGCTGCCATGGGGCTACTGGTAGGGTCTTGTGCTACCTAACCTATGCACTGCTACATCTCGTCAGAGCATAGGTAGGCAGAAACTAAGCTTGAAGGGAGACAGGGAAAGGGGAGAGGGAAGAGTTCTTACAGATCTTTGGGACTACTCAGCATGTTCTACCCATCAAGGTATCCTTTGTGACCTTGCATTCCTTGGGGGGGGAGTGGACCTTATAGGAAATTGGGGAACAGGACAGATTCCAGGGTCAGACAGCTAGCAAGGACCTCGTGGGATCTCGGGTAATCAGCCCCAGGATGTCCAGTAGTATCCACTGACCTGGGAGGATGGAAGTGCCTCTAAACAACTGCTAGACTAATAAGCTGCCTGTTTGTAAAAGCTCTGAAACCTTATAGGGCACTTGTCTTGGGGGGGGGAGTCAGACACATGCCGTTATGTTTGCAGGGCTGAGGAAACCTCATTATCCGGTGAGTATTTGTCCAGTTCCAGATGTTCTCCAATGCATGGCAAAGTGTAAGGGAAGGGGTCATCGGTATGCAGGTAAAGAGAGCTAACAGAGCTCTACCCCTTCCCCTGCTAACCCTTGCATGGGCCTTTGAAAGATCAGAGGCATGTACTTGATTCCGGATCGATTGAAATCCCTCCCAGTATAGGAGAATTGTCCCAAATAAGTAAATACTGAGATTAAACTCATGTGTAGGCTGCAGCATGTCTCTGACCTAAATTACAGAATGGGCCTTGCAAGGCCTGCCCCTGAGGTTTCCCCGTGGCCCATCTTCTAACCCCATCAAAGAACCCGGGCCACCGGGAAGCAGATGTTATGGTACACAATAATAGTAAATACATTGTTTTTTAAAAATGTTTTCCCTCCTCCTACATCCCCACAGAGCCGCACTATCAGGAGATGTCAATTTAAGCCTGTCCCTGCCCAGTGCCTTACCTGACATCCCCTGTTCCCTCCATCCTGCCTCAGAAAGCCCCCTGGTCGGGGTCAAGGTTGAGGCAGACCCCTGAACCTTATTTGTCTTGTCAGGGTCTGGGTCTGCAGGCAGGCACTGGTATATTGGGACCCTGGTCGGTGCTCTGTCTTCTCAGCTCTGTTTTTTTTTCCCCGTATTCTGTGGGATTCTGCATACCCAAATATCATGGCATGTACACCGACGTCTGCAACGACCCTCCACCTCCTTCCACAAAGGAGCTGCCTCTGGAGCTGACTGGTCCCAGGCCTCCGCCTGTGAACAATCATGCACCAGTGACTCTAGCTTGCTGTCGTGCCCCCAGCCTCTGCCAGGGGTCACCGCTTGCTGGATTAGAAAGCCCTCCCCCCTCCCGGAGAAGGCAAGCTGTCACTGGACCCTCTAGCCTTTCTCCCCCTGGCCAATCCCTTGTGGCTTGAGCTCACTCTCGAACCTGGGTCACCGGCATAGAGCAAGGTGTGGCATCCAGCGCCTCAACCCTCAGCTCCACCAGGCCAGCCAGCAAATACATTGTTAAGCACTACTTATCTGATCTGACCCATTGAGTGGTCAGTTGAAGCTAGTGCAAGGAGTTGGCCTGGTGGAGAAGATGAAATGCTCCTGGAATTGGTCTGTGCCTTGCTCTTCAAAATCTTTGGCTGATGACACTTATTCTTGCTGAAATATGAGTTTCCTTTGTTCAGAGATTCTTCCTTCATTTTCCATGTAATTGCCCAAGGGAGCCACCTTATTTACATGCCTTATCCAGTGCTGTATGTTTATCATCTCTGTAACTGTACACTTATTAGTCATCTATAATTGTATGCACACCAGCTCCTCAGAGAGAAGGAGACCATACTCGAGGAATGATGGGAAATCGGCTCCCTTGTGATTACTTTGCTTCACTTGTTATGACGTGAGTATTGTAATAAACTTATTTAATTACTTCTACGTGTTGTCACTTCTTTTATCTAGCATACCATGCAAAGAACCTAAGGTGCAATCTTTTCACATTGTAACAATGGGGAGCCAGCCTACCATGGTTTTGTCTGGCAAAGAATAACACTCATTTTACTTTGTGATTTGAGGGCTGAGATGTAACTTTCCTCAGAAGCAAGTAGCAATGAGTTTGGCAACTTAGGGACTCTGTGTGCAGACTGCTACTTATTGTTTTGTGAATTCTTCCTTCATGGGAGTTCACATACACCATCTGTCTGTGTGTGTTTGGGTGTTGTGATTGCAAGCACAGCAGTTAACCCACAGAACTGTTTAAAGAGTTCTCTGCTTATTAGCATGTCTAAAATATGCACAGGGTTGAGAGAAGACATCTCAGCTTATCTCACCGCACAAGGCACATGGGACGTGCTTAAATAAGAAATAGTTAACTAAAGATGTTTTGGATCTGATTACGTTGATCTGTGTGCAGTATATTGAACTGAAACAATCAACTACAATGCAATCCGATAGAGGGCTGCTTTGGAGGCTTTCAAACCTAATAGGGTTAATGGCTACCGATCAATCGGTGGCTGAACCATCTGATACATTTGTTATTGACTTCCATGAGGAATCCTCCTCATTAATGTGATTCACGGATCAAAAATTGGTCTGTTCTGACTCTGGAGGTTTTGTTTTTTAAAATGGAAAGTACATCTGGCAGGGTGTTGCCCTGTCCTTGTGTTTCATATTTGTGGTGAATACACTTTAATTATATCTGTTGGTTGATCTACCTTTCATTGTGTTCTTTAAAAGTGTGAACACTTTTGTCTGTACAGCAGTTCTCTGCTACTCACTTTAGGAGAAGCACTACATTTAGCAATAGTACACCACATCGTGTTATGTATTCCCTGAATGCTAAGTTGACTCTGCTGAAATTGCAGACAGCATACTCGGGGTCATGCTGTTCCCTGCATTTCTGATAATGACTTATTGGAGAATGTTTTGAAAAAAAACAGCAGTAACATTATTGTATTCAGTAATGAATGTTAATGTTTAATGATACCAGCTTCATTAACTACAAATGATGTGTTTGATTTTTAGCTGTTTTGAAATCAGAAATCGGTGTTGGCTGGGAAGCAAGAATTAAGTCTGTATTTTACTCCGAGTGCGTCACTTAGTTTTGTTCACTTGAGCTAATTATTTTTTTTTTACATTAAAAGAATCTTAGTTTGCTTGTTCCAGGTTTGCCTTCATCAGTGACGTAGTGTTGCAACATATGTTTTTGAATGTGCCGTCCTGGATTTTGATGTGTGGAAGTATTTGTAGTTGGGTAAAACTGTGCCAAATTCAGCATCTGCTATATCTGTTTGTCACTATTACCAGTTATCAGTCTTTACCTGTGTTTTCTGATGCTACATTAGTTTTTATGTTTGCTTGAACGCATGTGCAGAAACATAGCGCCCCATACGAGTTTTCATAGGTGTGGCACCCCCCACTTCCAATGCCCTGATCATTTTTGCAGGCACGGCAGCTGGGCACCAATGAATGTCCAAGCTGTCTATGACAGCAGTTCAGATGTAGTAGAATACAGTTGAAAGAGAAAGACTGCTACAATCAGCGGTGGTAACGTGTAGGCAATTTACATACTGCCGTCACATACATCAGCAGTATGCAAACTGCCTACACGTCACCACCTTAGCAGTCATTCTTTTCAGCTGTACGCCACTGCATCTCCCAGCATGATGCTCCCCCCCCATTTTTGTATGCTGAGGGGGTGCCCAATCCCCTCAGCACATGCACACTCCCCACCTAAGCACACTGTATGTCCAATGGGGTGCCCAATCCATGTCGGTTCTAGTGCCCCCCAAAAGCAAACTTCAAGGTGCCACACTGTGAGCCCACCCCAGCATGGCAAAAGTCACACGTCGTCATGTACTCCTCCACACACTGTATGGCCAACGGGGGTGCCCAATCCCCCATTGGCTCCACTGCCCCCTCAAACAAACTTCCAGGAGCCACGCTGGAAGCCCACCCCAGTGTGGTAATAGTCCTGTGTCGTCTTTTTTTTAAAAAAAAGCCCTGTAACAAAAGAAAATAGTTCCTTGTTGACTCTCTTTCCCCTCAATCTGCATCCACCCTCTGCGCACCTCAGCCCCCCACACCCCCACACCCCATACTTACCTCCAGAGCCCGGTGCAACAGTCTTTGGTGGACCGGGAACATGTCTGCACTCTTCAAAGCCGACTGCAAACTGAAGAAATTGCAGTAAGCTGTATAATGGCATAAATAGAGTTTTTTCAACTTTGGTTCATATCTCTGGTCATTGTTTTGAATTTTTTCACCAAATTTTCAACATGGGTTTCTTGGGACCCCATCTTATGAATTCAGTCACTGTCATCTGGTTATGAAAGTTGATTTCGAAGTCACTGCGCGGAACCACCTTTTGGGACTGATTAATGAAAAGACAGTGTCACAGTTCATGAGGCAGGCCCCCAAAAACCCTATGTTGAAAATTTAGTGAAACAATTCCCAAAAATGACTTTCATGAGCGTGCGTTGTGCAGTTCCTACCCACGCATGTAACTTTGAGAATTTTTTATATTTTCACTCCAGATTTTCAACATTGGCATTTTTCCACACCTCCTTATGAACAGTACAGTTGTAATTTTTCAAACCCTGGCCGAAATGTGTTTTCACAATTCTGACGCAGAATAGCGCGGTTGGTGTGGGAAATCAGTGTTCAGGACACATTAAGAAAATCACAGTGACACTGTTCATGAGCGGAGGTCCCAAAATGCTTGCATTGAAAAGCTGTAAAAAAATTCCCAAACTAATTACATTATGAGTGTGCATTTCGCAGTTTCTACACACACGCGTGCCTTCACCAGCTTTTTTCATATTTTCACTCCAGATTTTCAGCAGTGCCATTTTTTACACCTCCTCATGAACAGTACAGCTGTCATTTTTCACATCCTGTTTGAAATGTGTTTTCGCACCTGTGGTGCCAAATAGTGCACTCGCTGTGCAAAATCACCTTTTGTCTAACGAACTTGCCAGTGTCACTGTTCATGCGGTGGGGTCACAAAAAGTCCATATTGAAAACGTGGGGTAAAAATACCAAGAAATGCCCAGGGTGTTAGGGTTTTCGGCCATAATGCCCTACCCTGTAGGAACTGACAGGTGTCAGGGTTGTGACTTGGGATTGTTGACAGTAATGCTCATGGCATTCCACCCCCACCCTGCAGCCAGTGACAGGCATCGAGGTGCACCTTGGACCCTTTGGCACCAGAGGTCACCGCATTCTCCTATACTGCACCCATTTCAGTGTGTTTCCTTATGGAATGAGATGAACATAAAGTCCAAACACCCCAAGGCACACCTCGACACTTGTCAATGTCTGCAGGGTAGGGTGAGGTGAAATGTTGTGACCCTCATGGATGATGACCCAAAGCCACTCCCCAATACCTGTCCATCTCTGCCGGGTTGGGGTGGAGTTGGTGTCAGTTTACTAATTCACTGCCATTTCTATACTGCATCTGTCTAACTCCTGCACTTCCACTGCTAATGCTAGCAAGCAAACATTCAGCATTAACAAATGCTTGTTTTTTATGTCATTTGTCATGAGGTGAATCTGCTCATAAATTGGCCGACACCGTTGGCTTATTGCCAATGAAATGACATTTCCAGTTTGCAGTGTTGGCACATTGTCTGCAAACATTCTATTTTTCAAATAAGTGGTTGGTTTACTGTTGAAGTATGTGGACTGGTGTCCTTAGTATTGATTCAAGTTAATCATAGTTTGTTGAAAGAAAAAAAAAAAGAAAATAGAAGCATGATGCAAATGCTTGCAAAGGTTTTCTTTTTTTTCCTTCCAATTTGGTTCATCAATTTTGTTTTTGATGCCTCAGCTAGTAGCTAGACAGTATTCTTTTATCTATCAAGACCTCTCATTCAGTGGAGTGTTCAAGGCCACTGTGGTTACAGCTGGGTTTGGTGCCTGGAAACATCACTGGCACAGTGTGTGACCTTTTGCAGGGCACTTGACCTCCTTGTGTTTTGGAGCTGTACCTGTTTTTCCAGCTCACAATTGATGTTCCCTTCTAATCAAATCAGTATTTCTTAACCCACTATAGCTTTATTGGGGTGTGCACATCAAGAGTACTTTTGTTAAAAGTTACTTTTTTTTCCAGTCTGCCTCATCTGTCCATGACGTTAGGACTGACATTTTTTTTTCCCTCTGGGCTTGCAGCCATGAAGCTGCTTGCTATCTACAAACCCATCCATTCCTATATATGTCTTCCTTTATGGAAGTTCTCATGGTTTCTTTGTCCTTGTCCTGTATCATTTATCTCCATGCATCGCACAGCAATCAAAGGGCAGGGGACTGAACACCCCCAGCATTTGTAATAAGCCGTGTACTTTATCTTTAACAGGATAGTTACACAATGTACACTGCCACAGAAAGTATTATGCCTGTTTTGGGAGATTTCATGTTACGGATTTAATTTAACACCCTTTTAACAATTTTGTAAGTACAAAATACCAGTATAATAACTTGTGTTATTTATGAGAATTATGTGTGTGTTATTGACATGGTTCTAATGTCAAATTCAGAGAATTAGAGACTCCTAATACTCCGACACTGATAATTTATTTCATTTTCAGGAATTCGTCAGAGTGTACTAGTAACTACAATAGAAATATCCTACTCCCATGGGTGGTCGAAAGCATACGTCTTTATTTGGGTTAATATCAGTATCAGCATTTTGGGAACAAATGCTAACCAAATGAGCTGTTCCCTTTTTTGGCTTGTGTTTTATTTTTCTCTCTTACAGGGATAAGACTAACCTTCGCAAGCAATGTATAAGTGTATTTTAACCAGTGACCCAATTTCATTATAATGTTATTATAGTTTGAATCACAGTAGGATACTGTATTGCCCTTATTATTATTTCTTTTTCACAAGTTGGGTCATACGCATCTGTATTTATTTAGCATGCTACCTTCCAGGTGATGACTTACTGCCAAAGACAGTTTGCCAAAATATTTGTGGATACATATCCACACCTCTGTTGGGAATAAAGTGTTCTCTAACATTTATGCAAACACCTGTTACTAGTCAATTTGACAGTATTTATTGTTGTATGGTGAGGCATCTGCTCCAGCATTGGTCCTTCAGTATCCTATTATCTCCGTGCTGCCTCTTTACAAGAAGAAGGAGCTCGGGGGCGGGGGCATGAATTATATATTTGCCCACCCTCAGTAACTGATCACTTACATTAACACGTGTTTTAACAACCGTTGTGCCCATAAGTGGCAAATAATTGTTGGGACAGTTAATGACATAGCTAACTACCAACATATCATTGCATGCCTATTTGTTTAACAAATAACAGTCTATGGATGGTGTCATCTGTATATATACTATTTAACATAGGCTGTACTCACTGATAGAAGGCATTTATGATTCATTAGAGCTGAGTATGTATAATGCAGCAGCTGCTACCATTCTTAATGTCATTCTCCATGTCTATGACATTTTCATAGATATGACATACTGTAAGCTAAACTTCCTGAATTATACAGAGAGTTCAAGAAGGGGATTTAACCATACCACCTTACAGTGCACCTACAGTGGTTGCAAATAAATGACATTACTTCTGGACCTGACTGAGCTACAGCTTGCAGATCCAGAAGTGGAGGAGGTAACCCACTGTCCCTCAAGTAGGAACACACAAGAAGAACAAGCATTTGTCAATGCCAAATGTTTGCTTGCTGGTATTAGCATTGGAAATGCAGGAGTTAGACAGATGCAGAATAGGAATGGCAGTGAAGTATTGAAGTTCCTGCCAACCCCACCTCCATCCTGTAGAGATGGACAGACATTGGGGTAAGTGTTTGGGTCGACGCCCATGACGCTCATGCGTTGTCATCTCACCCTATTCTGCAGACACTGACACACTTTGAGGTGTGTCTTGGGGTGTTTGGCTTTACAGTCACCACATTCCATAAGGACATACACTGAAATGGGTGCAGCATAGGAGAATTGGGTGAACTCTGGAGCCAAAAAGTCCAAGGTACACCTCGATGCCTGTCACTGGCTGGGGATGGGGGTGGGATGGCATGAGCAATACAGTCGACAATCCAAAGGCACACCCCAATGCCTGTCAGTCTGTACAGGGTGGGATGCTATGGTTAGAAACCCTAATGCCCCGGGCGTTTGTTGGTATTTGCACTACAAATTTTCAACATGGCCTTTTTGTGGCCCCACCTCATGAAAGCATTTGGGACCTCTTCTCATGAAGATTGGCAGTGTGATTTTGTCAATGTGTCCCAAGCTTTGAGTTCCAACAGCGACCGTGCCATTCTGCGCCACATGTACGAAAACACAGATCGGGCAGGATGTGAAGAATGACAGGTGTACCATCCATAGGGAGGTGTGAAGAGATGGCAATGTTGAAAATCTGTAGTGGAAATATTAAAAATGCTCTCACTTCCGAGTGTACATGGAAACTGTGCAACGCACGCTCGTAACACACTCATTTTATGGACTTTTGTCACAAAATTTTTCAACATACGCATTTTAGAACCTCTCCTCATGAACAGTGTCACTGTGATTTTCTTAATGTGTCCTGAACACTGATTTCCCACAGTGACCACACTATTCTGCACCGGAAGTGCGAAAACACATTTTGGCCAGGATGTGAAAAATGACAGCTGTACTGTTCATAAGGAGGTGTGAAAAAATGGCAATGTTGAAAATCTGGAGTGAAAATATTGCACATTCATGAAGTTACAAGCGTGCGTAGCAACTGCGCAATGCACGCTCGTAAGACAGTCATTTTTTGGATTTTGTCCACCAAATTTGCAACATAGACTTTTTGAGAGCCCACCTCATGAACACTGGCACTGTTGTTTTGTTAATCAGTCCCAAAAGGTGATTCCATGCAGTGACCACGAATCCTTCGGGACCAAATAATGCCATGACAGTGGCTGAATTCATGAGGTGGGGTCCCAATAACCGCATGTTGAAAATGTGGTACCAAAATTTAAAAAAATGCCTGAGATATGCACCAAAGTTGAAAAAAAACCTATTTATACCACTGTACAGCTTACCGGCATTTCTTCACTTCACGGTTGGCTTTGAAGAGTGCAGACGTGTTCCCGGTCCACTGAAGATTGTTGCCCTGAGCTCTGGAGGTAAGTATAGGGTAAGGTGGGTGTGGGGAGGTAGGGTGTGCAGAGGGTGGGTGCGGGTTGGAGGAGGGGCCACTGGATTCAACGAGGCCCGTTTCTTTTTACAGGTTAAAAAATGTGGGACTTTTTTTAACAGGGACATTGTACGCTGGGCTGGGCTCCCAGCGTGCCACCCTAGTGTTTTTGGGGCTGTAGCAAGCGGGATTGGGCACCCTGTCAGCACATACCGGGGAGCAAGAGCTGAGGGGATTGGGCACCCCCTCAGCACAAAACAAATTTTTTGAGGGGACATTGCATGCCAATGGAGTGGGCTCCCCAGTCGGACAAATTAAACTGGGAAGGGGACTGAAGTCGATGAGGATTGGGCCCCTCTACGGAAACAAGACTGTTTTTGGGGAAGCATGATGCCAAGGGGGATTGGGCACCCCCTCAGCAGTGGGGGCTGTGTAATATTGTTTGTAAACAAACATGGTGGCGGCTTGCCACCACGGTCACAAACAATATTGCATTAGACAGGGTACTGCCTTGCAATGACTGGTCGCTCCTTCATTGCAGTGGAATGCCTGACACTGCAATGATGAGGCAGCCCCTGATTGCTGCAGAGAAAATATTACAACTTGGTGGCACTTTTGGAAGCCAGTGTCATCAGCACACTGTGCCTCCATTGGTCAATCAGTGCCAAGCCCTCAAATGCAATGCCTCCATTGACTGCCACAGTGCTGCGCCTCCACAATCCGCTTCTCTGCTAAGCTGCCACATAATGTTTCTTGTGCATGCATGCAAGCAAACATAAAAATGTATGTTTGCTAATCACCCATTTGTTGGTTACAAATTAAAAATAAAAATATATATAATGTACTGTAACATTATAAACCAGCTCAGCTTCTCTGCCTTCACAGTGCGGTCTAGCACAACTGTACATAATCTGTCTGCAGGTGGCTTTATGCCAGCAACCAGCACCAGCCAGGTGCAAGGGCCTTGGCTCTCAATTAGTAATCAGCTGAGTGGGGAGGGACACTGTGCACATTCCCATATTCTTTCACATATCCTTTTTGTCTCTTTAGTGCCTGTAAAAGACAATATTATTTCAATAGTCATTCCTGGACTCGACAACCAAATTCATTTTAAATGTGATCAATGCTTAAAATGTATTTTCTGCTATGTGATTAATACGACTATTGTTTCATTGTGATTATGTCATTGTAATTATGTTTTCACATATTGTTGCAGCTTATCAAGTATAAGCTCAGTAAACTGCTCCACATCTGTGGATGTTTTGGGGTATTAGACCCATCTGGGTGACATCTGTCACACCCATATGGGGGATATGAGGGGTACCAAGTACCAACCACTCACACGACAAATTAGTTGTTTTCACAAGCTGAAATGTCCCAACAACACCCCCATGAATTATTATTTCTTTCTTATAGGTTATGTGCCACCATTCAAACTCCCAAGCAAAAGGGATCAGCATTGCTGTCCCATCCAGATTACAACATGATAACCATGTACACCTGGACACCATAGTGGTGGCCCCTAACCAGTCTCACAGAATAAATGACAGACTGCTAGCAATCGATGACAACTTCCTGAGGCCCAGCTAGCTAATGGCACACTCCAAGGTAGGCCCTACACCAGAATGTCATCCACTGGCATCCTGTCTATATGCCAGGCCCAAGCACAACACACAGGTTTCTACACCTGTACTGTACTCATACATCCATATTTTGTGCTCTATTTCTATACAATACTACTACTACATAGTATTGTACACCTCATTCCATTGCTAGCACTGCCATGTTTCCAGCTGTTGTTACCCCAACAGAGAAAAAGTCTACCCAATGTTCCAAGCATAAACCCAGACCCACTAGTGGTCTGATTGCTTCATCACTCCCAGGTACCCTTGTATATGATGTGTAATACACACACATAGAATGTAAATTCTGCTTCAATACAAACACTTCTAGGTTTCATAGCGTCATGTTACCAGACCGCTTTGCAATAAAACTGATACATGCTCAAGACCCAGTATCAGAGCACTACACTACTGACTACCTAGGATTATACCATGAACATAAGTGAACAGCCAATGAAATGGTCAGACTGGCAGTTTACCACCAGTGTAAATCCTCTGATAACCACTGGCTGATGAGCAAATGGTGGTGGTAACGGTGGTGATCATCTACAACCTAATCCTCTGCAGCCCAGGAATAAATACAATAAAAATAAAAAAAACACAGCAACCTCTTTAAAAGTTGTATTGTATTATAGTGAAAAAATGAACCCCGGTATAATTGCAATAAGCCACTCAGAGGATGTGGATTATCGGGGCATTTACCTGGATTTACCCACTCCAGCCATGGTAAATCCCCTGATAACTCACACCCCCCTCGTGGCTTATTGCTTAAGTATTTCATCCTAGACAACGGAGCTTACAAAAGGGACGTTTTCAAATCGTATAGGTGCAACAGGTGCTGTGGTACACTGCTGTGTTTCGTGGTGTAAATGGAATACTGCTATACGATAAAGGTTCAAAGTGCATATAGCAAGCATAATATCGCATTTTCATTTCATAAGATGGGCCTAAACTAGGCCAAACATCAACTCATAAGCAGGGAAACTATGTTTTTTCTTTCCCTACTGTCACAACCTCTTCTGAAACTTGGAAACAGGGTGTAGTCACAGATGAATAAATGGTATATTCTTATTATTGGACCTCGACCTGCACCTCCGAGTGCATGGCTGATGTCATCACTTGTCTATGTCACACCACACCATAACTAAAGGTATTGCTAATAGCCATTTACCATTTTCCTTTTAACAACAACTATATGTGTGTTTTAAAACTTAGTTTTTAACAAACTTTTACAAGTTTTTAGGTTTCTATAGAGAGGTACTGGTAAGATCTTCAAGCAACACATGCAACTTTTCTTCGAGGCTGGCTTTTCATATTTGGCTGGCACGTCATACAAATTGATTGTTCTTATATAGACTGTGCTCTTGGTTGCACTTTCATGAATTATGTTCTTCATTAACTGTCAATATTTGTGCAAAATGTGCTCTTTTTACATAATGCTATGCCTGTGTGGGTATGGCTGTTAAATTGAAACATTCACTGGGCAATCTCATGCAACCCTTGCCAAGTCCTTTGCTAATCCAGCCAACCAGCAACCATCCACATGAACATTACCTTTCTCACCATGCTGGTACATGTCTGCACAACCCCATGTGCCACGTATGCCCCATGGGATACAAACTTTTGACAAATGACATTTCCAATACAACTACACTGCTTTGCAGTTACAAACTCGAACCTTATGGACTGGTTCCTTTTTAAGGACATTGTTATTAGATTCTTCAATCAATAACGTATGCTGCCATCCTGTATGCTGCCGTTATCTGCCTTTTCAACTCACAGTATGGACTATTCTTTATGAATGGACAATGACTTTAACACTGTTTTTACAGACAATGTTTCTGTGATAATACACATCAACAATTTTTCTTATACACATATCCACTGTGGTGTTGACATACCTAGTTTCTGTTTTGTATTTCATGATCTGATGATCTGTAAATACCCCTGTGTCGCCTGAATAGGTCTGCTTTCACAGTCACCCTATCTGTATGCTATAGAACTGTAATTCATTTACATTACAAATTTTATGTGCTTTGAAAAGCAGATGTTCAAAACAATGTTTTAAAGCTTGATAGTAATTTATATCTTATTTTAACTCATCCATTACTAACCCTTTGCTGTCTGAGGTGTACTTTTATCCAGCATCTTGCATGGCTGAGGTTCTTTTACAGGGCTTGCGCCTCAGGCTTGTTGACACATTTAGATATACCATATCTATGCCTAACTGTTGTCTTTTTGTTGTGTTGCCACTTTTGCAATTAGGGCAACAAAGAGGGGAATGTTAAGTCTGGGTTATATACCACCAACTGGCCCACGTGTAACCATAACCTTATACACTTACAAGTATTAGTACCTTACCACAGTCTTATGTTTTGTTTTATTACTTATATTAGTGTTCTTTATTATATTTGCTATGTTCATATTTGTCTGTAATGCATTTACCCATATGTACTGTTTCTAGTTTCCACATATATTCTGCTATACTTATAATCACTCATATTCTGTAGTTTTCCACTATTGTGACACATTGTATGCATTTATGATTATGGTGCAAACATTTCCAGACTAAATGTCTGGAAATAAGAACAGATAACACTTATTCTTGCTGAAATATGAGTTTCCTTTGTTCAGAGATTCTTCCTTATTTCCTGTGTAATTGTCCAAGGGAGCCACCTTTATTTATATGCCTTAGGCAGTGCTGTATGTTTATCATATCTGTAATGGTACACTTATCAGTCATATATAATTGCTTGCACAACAGTTCCTCAGAGAGAAAGAGACCATACTCAAGGAATGGTGGGAAATCAGCTCCCTTGTGATTGCTTTGCTTCACTTGTTATGGCGTGAGTATCATATAATAAACTTATTTTTATTACTTCTACATGTTGTTACTTTCTTTGTCCAATATACCTTGCAGGGAACCTAAGGTGTGACCTTTTCACATTGTAACACAGACTACAAACTGGAACTATCTGAAAATATGGCAATACAGGTTACTGTATTATGAAAATATGGCAATACAGGTTACTGTATTGCCATATTTTCAGATAGCTTCAGTCTGGAGTCTGCATGTGTCCTTACTATACAGAGACCAGGTACTGACTGGCAGGGTACCTTACATCCTCTTCCTAGTATACAGATTTCATGGGAACACCTAGGCTCCAAACCAGAGCTATTCTAAACAAGAGCCTTATAGTTAGGCTATGGATGAGCTGCTCCCCGCAGGACACGTCATCACGGGGACAGCCGCGGGTGCTTGTGGGCATGCTGGAGAGGGCTTCTTATACTAAAATGCTGGTGGGGAGGGTGCAGGAGCAAACAGATATTTTTTAAATAAAACAACAACTAGTAAGTACATAAAATACTTTTATTTTTTAAACTGCTAATCGGGCCCTGCTTCACATGGAGGAGGGGCCCAATATGAGGTGGAGGTTTCCCTTAAGGGTGCCTTTTTGGGTTCATCCTGCAGTGGACTTATTTCCCCTTTAATCATCACTGTCTGTGGTCTCCTGCCTTGGGGATGGTTGAGCAGACATCTTTGCCTTCCTTCCCCAGTTAAGGAAGTATGCTTATGCCGCTATAGGTTTCCCCCTTAACAAAGAAACAGACTTTTCTGACAGATAAGGACTGCTTAGCCCACCTAGTTTCCCATTTTTCCCTGCCTATAGTATCACTGCAGATTCTTGTTAAGCTCTGGCCTATTTAACAGGGATGCTTCTGCTTCCAAAAATTATGTGTACCTCATTCCAGTCTTTATAGCAGTTAATCCATTAGGAGGTCAGAGCCACTCCCATGCCCTTTCAAACTCAATATCTCTGCATTTCCCTCACCCCCTGCCCCCCAAGTCTGTCTTCCTTGGTACACTTAAAAAGAAGGGGGGACAGTTTTATTATACCTTGACAGCATATTATCATTGAGAGTCCAATTATTAAACAGAGGGGTTCCTCTGCTGTTTAGTCCTTGTCTTGCTTGTGGTTCTTTGATCAAAGTTTAGGTCCTAGGTACTGTCCTAATTACTGTTTCCTGACATGGGTGATACTCAGATCACACTGGCATAAAAGAAAAAGTTCTGTTTGGCTCTGGTGATTGGTGATATGGCATAACTGTTTTAATTTCATTAACGGCACCTGCATTAACCCACTATTGACTCTTGTTCTAACTGAGTTGGTATGACATTGATGCTGCACGTGTCTGTTGCCCTCCTGCAGCTTTCCTGCCAGCCAGATTTTGAGAACAGGAGGAACCAGGGACTTTACAATATCATTGCCACCAGAAATCGGGCACTTTCAGATAACTCTTGTCTTCACTTTATACTCATGTTCTAATTGTTTAATTTAGTCTGTTCAGGCCTCCTCTTCCTCCCCAGTACATAATGCACGGTACTTCTTTGTCCCTTGGTGTTGTCCAGTTAATACTCACTAATGTGCTAATGTGGTCCCCGTCTTGGAGCACACCTTACTCATCATTTTTAGTACTTACATTTTATGGGCAAAAGGCCACAGGGCAGCTACAAGCAAAACCAAAAGAACCATAAAATGTGGTACTCACAAAGCAGATGAATGAATCCCATCACTGCTAGGAACCCAGAAAAAGAAATGGCATCGATGCAGCAGGATAAAATACAGAACTTTATTTTCCTTAAAAAAACAGCAGTCAGATACAGGTACCCCTCCCCACAAAAATAGCTGAAAGTTTTTACTGGCCTTGAAAAAGCACTTCTTCAGCACAAAACCGTTCAACTGGTTTTGTGGGGTGGAGTACCTGTATCTGACTGCTATTTTTTTAAGGAAGATACCGTTCTATATTTTATCCTTCTGCATCAATGCTATTTCTTCATCTGGGTTCCTAGCAGTGAAGGGATAGCCAAATTCATATGTCTATTTGATGGACAAGAAGCACTACTACACTTTGTCCTTATTGCAGAAAGCTTGGAGTATAGCTTTGTTATCCTTAAGGGTCTCTTCTAAGTGGAGTTCATCATCCCCTGCTGTTGAATCCCTTCTTCACGTTGACTGCTGTGTTGATTGTTGGTCTTGGATAATCTCATTCTGCCTCTGAGGTTGGGGCACCACTATTCTTCTCTCTTGCATGATCTTTTCAGGTTTCCTCTGGATAGTTGTAGGTCATGGAGCTGACAGGGAACATAAAAAAGTTTCTCTGGATACAACGTTTGGAACTTTATCTTCTGCTTCCCCAGCACTCTAAAGCTAGGTGAACAGGCTTTCCTTCTTGTCACAACTGCTGGGGAGTAGATGTCAAAAAAGACACTTTTTTTTTTAATTTATTTAAAATTTGGTAACTGGGACAGGCACACTGAGCCAAGGCTCATTCCCAGGTGTAACTTGGGAAAGGGAACAAAGCAGTGGAAAGAGCATGTATAAAACAATGCAAAATTAAAATAAAAATACAGTGGAACGAACAAATAGCAAATGGTGCAAAAAAACCCACACAGTAACAGCATTAATTAAAACAGTGCAAACAAGCAATATTGTGTGACTATACAATGGAATAAATGAAGAAGGAGGTATATAGCAGCATGGCAGGATCAGAAATAATGTATTTCACAGTGTGGGCAGATTATATACAATAGCAGCAGGGTTAAAATAGCAGTGCAGCTCATGTGCACAGTTGGGAGTAGTAAGAAAACAAGATGGCATATAGGGTAAAGGAGATGAAGGAGACAATTAGTCAGGAAGTGGTAGTAGGATCACCACAGGAGGGACAGACCAGGTGTCCATGAATATTAGATAAGGAAGGTAAGGTATCATGAGAGGAAATGAGGCTAGGCTGGGGCGGGTGTAGACAGGTTCTGGAAGGGAGTGAAATGGTATGAACAAGTAGTGAAGGGACAGCTTGGAGCAGGGATTTAAGGGCAGAGAAAGTGGGGAAGTGGCGAGTGTTCCATGGAAGTTGGTTCCAGACACGAGGGAGACGGTAAGAGATGGTGGCCTTACCTGAGCAAGTGTGAGGATATGGAAGAGAGAACATCTGAGCATCCCTGGATCAGAGGGAGTATGAGGAGGAGCTTACTGGGACAGGCAGGAACTGAGGTACGGGGGAGGGTCCCAAACCAGAATTTGGAGGTGAAAGTGATGCTAAGGGCATGGCACCTCATGGGAAGAAGCATTAGGGAGAGGGAGGAGTAGAGGATGCAATGGTAAGATGAGGGGGAGGAAGTGGTGAAATGGTAGAAGGAGTTTAATAGAGTGTTGAGCTTAATGAGGCAGGTAGTGGGTGTGGAGTCATACACAATGTCTGCATAGTCTATAACCAGTAAGATAGTTTTGGTGACTACGTCACAGTGGGTGGACAAAGGGAGACAGTCCTTGTGGTGGTAGAGGGCTTCAATCTTAGGATGGAGTTTGGAGCAGATAGAGTAAATGTGGGTAGAGAAGTTGATATTGCTATCAACCCAAGTCCAAAGTTATGCCACGCAGCCACAGGAGAAGGGTGCTGATAGCAAGCAGCTAACCCAACAAGCATTTGTCAGTGTCGAATGTTGTCTTGCTGGCATTGGCATTGGTAATGCAGGAGTTAGAGAGATGCATAATAGGAATGGCAGTGAAGTATGGAACCAACGTCAACTCCATCCCACCCGGCAGAGACTGACAGGCATTGGTGTGTGCCTTTGGTCTTCGGCCATAACACTCAAGCCATTTCACCTCACACTACCCTGCAGACAAGTGCTGAGGTGTGCCTTGGGGTATTCAGGCTTTACACTCACCCTATTCCAGGATTTTATTTAACTCAAAAAATATATTAGCATTTTACTCATAAAAGTGCTAAAACATCATAAAAATGCATAGCACTTGCCTTATTGTGTTTAACAAACATAACACTTCTAGAAAACCTATATAAATACTTTCGGTACAGTTAGTATTGTCCCAGGAAAAAAAAACTGCTAATCAATTATTTAAAACCCTGCATTCCATAAGGAAATTTGTGGAAATGGGTGCAGTATAGGAGAATGGGGTGAACTTTGGGGCTGAAGAGTCCAAGGCACACCACAATGCCTGTCACTGGCTGCAGGGTGGGGGTTGGGGTGAAATGGTGTGAGCATTACTGTTGGCAATCCCAAGCCACACCCCTGATGCCTGTCAGTCCCTGCAGGGTATGGCGTTATAGTTGGAAACCCTAATGCCCTGGGGATTTCTTGGTATTTTCACTCCAAGTTTTCAACATGGGCTTTTTGAGACCCCACCACATGAACAGTGTCACTATGAGTTCATTAGCTGAAAGGTGATTTTTGCACAACGACTGTGCCATTTGGTACCACAGGTGCGAAAACATATTTCGAATAGGATGTGAAAAATGACAGCTGTACTGTTCATGAGGAGGTGTAAAAAATGCTAATGTTGAAAATCTAGAATGAAAATTTGACAAAATTGGTGAAGTCACAAGTGTGCATAGAGACTGCGCAATGCACACCCGTAATGCAATTATTTGGGGGATTTTACTCTTGATTTCCAACATAGGCATTTTGGGATCTCCACTCATGAACAATGGCACTGTGATGTTTTAATCTGTCCCGAACATTGATTTTGCGCAGCGACCGTGCCCATTGTGTGCCACAGGTACGAAAACATGTTTCTGGCAGGATGTGAAAAATGACAGCTGTACTGTTCATTAGGTGGTGTGCAAAAATTACAATGTTGAAAATCTGGAGTAAAAATATAAACAAGCATTTGTCAATGCTGAATGTTTGCTTGCTGGCATTGGCAGTGGTAGTGTAGAAGTTACAGAACTGCGTAATAGGAATGGCAGTGAAGTATTGAACTGAAGCCAACCCAACCACCACCCTGCAGAGAGTGACAGGCATTAGGGGTGCGTTTGGGTCGCCAGGCATAACGGCTACGTATTTCCTCACTCACACCCACTCTGCAGAGACTGACAAGTGTACGTGTTCCTTTGGGGTCTTTGGCCTTATGCACCCATTTCATTAGGAAATACGGTGAGATGGGTGCGATATAGGAGAATGGGGTGAAGTTTGGGGCTGAAGAGTCCAAGGCATACCGATGCCTCTCAGTGACTGCAGGGTGGAATGGTATGAGCATCACAGGCAAGAATCCCAAGTCACACCCCTGATTCCTGTCATTCTCTAGAGGGTTGGGTGATTTAGTTGAAAAGCCTAATACCTCAGGCATTCGTTGGTATTTTCCTCCAAATTTTCAACATGTTTGTTTTGTGACCCCACCTCATGAACACGGGAATATCAGTTTGGTAGCGAAGCTGCTTATGCACAGTGACTACGGCATTTAGCACCACAGGTGCAAAAATATTCGAACAGGATGTAAAAAATGACAGCTGTACTCTTTCATGGGGAGGTGTAAAATGGCTATAGTTGCAAATGTGTAGTAAAAATATTTAAAAAATGGTGAATCA
Organism: Neoceratodus forsteri; assembly: GCA_016271365.2. NCBI lineage: Eukaryota > Metazoa > Chordata > Ceratodontiformes > Ceratodontidae > Neoceratodus > Neoceratodus forsteri. The sequence goes on from JADMNL010000026.1 coordinate 268,950,916, forward strand.
CACATGTACATAGAAACTGTGCAATGCACACCGTAATATAATTAGGTTGGGATTTTTGTAGCAGATTGTCAACTCAGGCATTTTGGTGCCTCCGATCATGAACAGTGTCACTGTGATTTTCTTTATCTGTGCCGAACAATGATTTCCCACAGCTACCACGATCTCTGCACTGAAAGTGGGAAAACACACTCTCACCATGTTGAAAAATGGCAGCTGTACTGTTCATAAGGAAGTGTGGAAAAATGCCACTAGTGAAAATCTGGACTGAAAATATTACAAAGTCATGAACTAACGAGGATGCGTGGAAACTGCACAATGCTCACTCCTAACAGTCATTTTATGGACTTTTGTCACCAAATTTTCAACATTGCCATTTTAAGCCCTCTGCTCATGAACAGTGTAACTGTGATTTTCTTAATCTGTCCTAAACATTGCTTTCCTTCACCAACAGCACCATTTAAGCTACATGTCGCGATAACACATTTTGGGTGACATATGAAAAATTGCAGCTGTACTGTTCATAAGTGAAGTTTAAAAAAGGACATGTTGAAAATCTAGAGTGAAAATATTAAATTTGCAAACTTACGAGCATGCATAGGAACTGTAACGCATGCTCGTAAAAAGTCATTTTTAGGAATTTTTCACCAAATTTTCAACATAGCCATTTTAAGGCCTCTGCTCATGAACAGTGTCACTGTGGTTTTGTTAATGTGTCCCATACATTGAGTTTGCACCAACTGCGCCATTGTGCGCTACCATGGAACACACATTTTGGGCAGGATGTGAAAATGACAGCTGTACTGCTCATAAGGAGGTGTGGAAAAATGGCAATGTTGAAATCTGGAGTGGAAATATTGAAAATTCGCAAACCTTACGAAAGGCAGTGTGGGGACCCAAGACACTCAGAAACAGTCATTTTAGGAATTTTTCACCAAATTTTCAACATTGCCATTTTAAGATCTCTGCTCATGAACAGTGACACTGTGATTTTCTTAATGTGTCCCATACACTGAGTTACGCACATGACTGCGCCATTTATGCGCTTCATGGGCAGAAACACATTTTGGGTGAGATGTGAAAATGACGCTGTACTACTCATAAGAAGGTGTGGAAAAATGGCAATGTTGAAAATATGGAGTGGAAATATTGAAAATTCGCAAACCTATAGCGTGTGTAGGAACTGCATAATGCACTCGTAAAACAGTAATTTTAGGAATTTTCACCAAATTTTCAACATAGCCATTCAAGACCTCTGCTCATGAACAGTGTCACTCTGATTTCTTAATTTGTCTGATACATTGATTTGCACACTGACTGCGCCATTCTGCACTACATGGGCGGAAACACATTTTAGGTGAGATGTGAAAATGACAGCTATACTGCTCATAAGAAGGTGTGGTGAAATGGCAATATTGAAAATCTGGAGTGAAAATATTGAAATTCTGAACTTCACGAGCCTGCGTAGGAACTGCATAGCATAGCTCATTAAACAGTCATTTTTGGAATTTTGGCACAAATTTTTCAACATGGGGTTTAGGCCCCTTCTCATGAATGATGTCACTCTCATGGTGGTATTCAGGCCTGAAGGGTGATTTCACAGTCACTGCACAGTCAGCAGGAAATCACCCTTTGGGCCTGAATATCACCTCATGACATGACATCATTCATGAGAAAGTCCAAAACCCCATGTTGAAAATTTGTCAAAATCCCAAAATGACTGAGATATGCAATAAACTTGAAACCCCTCTATCTAGCCCATTATACAGCTTACGGCATTTCCTCAGTTCGCGTCGGCTTTGAAGAGTGCAGGCGTGTTCCTGGTCCACGAAGATCGTTGTGCGGAGTCCGGAGGTAAGTATGGGGTGGGGGGTGGGGGAGAGCTGGAGTGCGCAGTGGGTGGGTGCGGGTTGTGGGAGGGGTGGGAGGCGCTCAGTGGGACAGTTTTTGTCTTACAGGTAAAACAAATTAAAAAGACATCGTGGGACCATTTACCACGCTGGGTGGGCTCCCAGTGTGGCACAAAGGACTTTGAAGGGGCCTTCAGCCAATGGAGTTGGGCACCCCGTCAGCTAAATCACTGATTGCCCGCTGGGGTGGGCTCTCAGCATGGCACCAAGTACTGGGGGAAGAGACAATGCAGCTCAGCCCGTGAGGATTGGGCACCCAGTCGGCTATACACTACATCTTGAGGGGCACTTGCTGCGCCTGCGGCTGGGGGAGGCTGCGTGAGCAGCTTATCACTGCTCACTCAAGCGTAGCTCCCCTTTCAACTGTATGCCACTGCATTTTGGAGCGTGTCATAGACAGCTCCAAAATGCATTGGCTTACAGGGGCCGCACCTGCCAGCACACTGCCTGAATTGGAGGAGGAGGTGACACACCTCCGAAATCTCCGATGATGGCACTATGTTTCTTGCACATGCGTGCAAGCAAACATAAAAATTAGCAAAGATACAAGTTTGCATAGAAACTGCACAGTGCACGCTGGTAACGCAGTCATTTTGGGGAATTTGTTCACAACATTTCAACATGGGCTTTTTGGAACCTCTTCTTATGAACACTGTCACTGTGATGTTCTTAATCTGTCCCGAATATTGAATTTGCACAGCGACCATGCCATTGTGTGCCACAGATGCAAAAACACATGTTGGGCCAGATGTGAAAAATGACAGCTGTATTGTTCATAAGGAGGTGTAGAAAATGACAATGTTAAAAATCTGGAATGAAAATATTAAAAATTCTCAGTTATGAGCATGCATGGAACCTGCACAACACACACACAGTCATTTTGGGGAATTTTTTCACCAGATTTGCAAGATAGGCTTTTTGGGAGCCTACCTCATGAACAGTGACACTGTGATTTCATTAATCAGTCCTGGAAGGTGATTCTGCACAGTGACTGTGAAATCACCTTTCAGAACCGAATAACAACATGGCAGTGACTAAACTCATGAGGTGGAGTCCCAAGAATCCCATGTTGAATATTTAATGCCAAAAGTCACAAAAATGGCTGAGATATCCACCTAAGTTGAAAACCCCCATTGATGCCATTATACAGCTCACCAGTGGTTCTTCAGTTCATGGTTGGCTTTGAAGAGTGCAGACATGTTCCCACTCCACCAAAGATCATTGTGCTAGGCTCCGGAGGTAAGTATGGGGTGGAGGGGGATGTGGGGAGGTGAATGCGGGTTGCGGAGGGGCACCGGAGACAACACGGGACCGTTTTCTCTTTTACAGCTTAAAAAAAACTTTGCGGGAAGGTTTTTGTTTTTCACAGGTATGTCTTGGCACACTGGGGTGGGCTCCCAGTGTGCCACCTGTGTTTCTTTGGGAGGGGGACCAAAGATGTTGGGGACTGGGCCCCCGTCGGCACACAAAATGTGGCTGTGTTTGAGGAGGTGCATGATGCCGAGGGGGGACTGGGCTCCCCCATCGGCAAATTGGGCTGGCAGTATAGCCTAGAGGTTAGAGGAATGAGGTGTGAACAAGCTTGGTACGTCCAGCAGACCAGACCTGAGTTTGATTCTCATAACCTCCACTTACATACTGTGTAACTCTGAGCAAGTCACTTAACTGCCCAGTGCTCCCAGGTCACCCCTGAAAACAGGCACTTGTGCCTAGTGGGCCTTACCCAGTTACCAAAGACTAAAATAAAATAAAAATAAAAATGAACTGGGGAGCGGGCATGCCAACAGGGGGACTGAGCAACCCTGATGTTGGCTTTCAGGCAGCACTCACCAGGCAAGGCGTGCCCTGCAATGATGGGTCACTCCCTCATTGCAGTGGCAAAATTATTTTAATCTGGAGGCATGCTTTTCAACTGCTGTCATAGAAAGCATGCTATTTAGTTTGTGCCATAGAGCCCAACCTGAAAAAGCAGTGGCGCCATTGGCCACAACATGACCACACCTCCAAAACCTGCTATTCCAAGGTACCATAATATGTTGCTTGCGCGTGCGCAAGACAACATAAAAATTAACCAACTTCTGAGAACCAGCACTCCTGCATAAAAAATGCCCAGACAAGTAAACAAGTGCAAAATGCTGTGCTTTTTTATTCAGGCAAGCCAAAGCTGCACCCAGGATCCCAGTGCTTCAGCAATCAAGCCTTCCTCGGGGGTGCAGCCTGAGAACATAACCATAGTGCTTAAGTACATAGATCATAGTGACATCATACATTAAAGTGCCAAGTGCCAAAAACATCATTCACTTGGCACTTTAATGTATGATGTCACTGTGAGGTATGTACTGAAGCACTATGGTGAAGTTCTCAAATCACACCCCCTGAGGAAGGCTTGGTCACCGAAGCGCTGGGGTCCTGGGTGCAGCTTTGGCTTCCCCGAATAAAAAAGCACAGCATTTTGCACATATTTACTTGTGTTGGTATTTTTTCTGTAGAGGTTATCAAGTCAGACTGCAAGATATTTGAAAGATTTGACTGTGTCAAGTAGAGAGTCATCAGGGTGGCAAAGACGGGGGGGGCTCTGGGATTTGGATATTCTTTCTCTCTAACTGAAAAACACTGAGATTGTTTTTTTGAGTTCAGTTTGAGCTGATTTTGCTTTAACCATAGTTGCACTTTGTTGAAGTCATGCAGCAGGGAGTAGCTACATCTGCAGCATTTGGGCCAGAGAGGTATATTACGGTGTCATCCTCTTGGGCCAGAGAGGTATATCATGGTGTCTTTGTACATTACTTCCTTCAGATTCCATGTCTCTGCCAGAATTTCCTGTTTACTGAGTAGTTTAGGAGGTTCTGCACCACATGTCATGGTGCCTTGCAACTGCAACATGCGAACTGGATATATGTGACAAAAATATTTTGCTTTATTTAGACGTGGAAGGGATTGTAAATTTGTCCACAGCCAATCCCTTCCACTTCCCAGTTCTGGAAGCTGTCTAAGACCCACCCAACGCTCAGGCACATAATGAAGTGTGTCCAGGGAGAATGCGAGGATGTGCTCCATTAAAGTCTATGGGGACAACTTTTAAAACAATTTTATGTATCACAGTGGTCATTGTGTGATTAACCAAGGGCACTGGATGACTAACAAGGAGCTCAGTGCCTTTGATTAATCACTAAATGACAGTTACGATACATAAAAACACTTTAAAAGTTGTCCCATAGACTTCAATGGAGTGTGTTTCCATGCTGTCCCTGAGCACACGTCATTACATGCCTGAGCACGGGGGCGGGTCTTAGGCAGCTCCCAGAGCCAGGAAGTGGAAGGGATCAGCTGTGGACAAATTTACGATCCCTTCCACTTCTAAATAAAGCAAAGAATTTTTATCATATTTATCCAATTCACGTGTGGCAGAGGTAAGGCACCATGCCATGCAGTGCAAATCCCATTTAAAATGCCCTAGTGAGTCACTTTAAGATTACAGACTGTGCTCTGGCCATTGGGTCTGTAGGCCTTGGTGAGGGTCTCAATATGTTCTTTCTGTATCGATGGGCATTGTTGGGTCGAGGTCAAGGCTTTTATGTAAGAAATCCTTGAGAAAGTCTATGTGATGAGGTCCCTCTTCTCCTTCAGAGATCTCATACAGCCTCATACTGCTGTGATAGCCTTTGTTTCCTAAGTCCTTAAATGTCTCTGCAAGAAATTGTAGGTTTGTCATGAGGTATGATATCACTCACTCTAGTCAATCCACCCTTGTGTTTGTCTCCTGTACTTTTCCTTCTAATGCCGTGCCACTTTGTTTAAATTCTACATGTGTATCTCTAATTTCTGTGTGAAAGTTTTTTAGTTCCATCAGAATTGTTGCATTTGACAGCTGCTGTTTTACCAGCCTTTGCGCTTGACATGCTTTTGGCTTGCCCCACTGTGGCTGAGCTGCCTTCCTCTACTTGTGATCTCCCCTAATCTGTCTCGTCCTCTTGTCGGCTTTGTTTCCTCGGATGGCTCATCAGCCCTGGGTACCCCACTATATCTATTACTTAGGCTATTTTTGATTTACATTTGGATTTGTGGGTTTAATTAATGAGTAGGTAGCAGAGTTCTCCCTTCAGCCTTCCATGATGTCACCAGAAGTCCATCACTAAGTACGTTTTGAGAGATGTTCTGGTGTTTTTAAGAAAGAACTTATGGTTTTGCCAGAAAAACATTACACTTCTGTGATATTTTTTTCTGGAGCAATACCACGGGTACACTGTATGGAGCAAAGTTTACTTTCTATGACACATCTGTTGAGCAGAGCAGTAGTGAGTTTCACCATGGGCACACCAAGACTGTTTATAATGGCTCTGACAGAAAGAGCTCAAGAACTGTCAAATGCATGGCACTGCTGTTCAGGATTGATAGCTTTCAGTCATGCAAACTTTAATATATAAGGGTGTGTATATAACGAGTTTGACAGACATGGATTTCCAGGTATAATTAAGGATCACCAGTGTGGGGTGGGAGGGAGGGGGTTGCAGAGACTTACGTTCCTTGCGTCCTCTTGTATCATCAGGATTTGTAACTATATGTACTCCAGGGGATGTTTGATTTTTGTCCTTTTTCCTCACTGTCTCTGTATTAATTTGAAAATGTGAATAAAAAATGAATGGGAAAAAAAAAGGATCACCAGTTATTATAGCCTCATTCCACACACCTTCCCATGCATTATTGTATATTTTATGTGCTTGGAAAATCCTGAAAATCTGAATAATTTGCCCAGATAATTACACTGTATTCCTTATTATCTAATTCATGCAATAAAAATAATATTAGTGTTAAAGGGGAGAGCAGTAAATGACAAATGTCATAAAAGGCATTTCTGAGTTTTAAACTACTAAAATTTCCAGTATTTGACTCAGTAAACATTGTGTTCCAGAAAAAGGCCAGGAGTTTTGAGCACCATATCCAATCGGAGTTTGCAAAACTGAAGCAGTTCCTCCACGATAGGGAGCAAAGACTGATCCAACAGCTCAAGGAGGAAGAAGCAGGGATTCTGAGAGAGATGGAGGAAAACCTGAAGAACATTACAGAGGACATGAACATGATCCAGAACATTATGTCTGATATTCAGCCTCTGCTGGAGCAGGAGGATTTCCCAGATTTTGTAGCAGTAAGAGCTGTTTATCACTTTTACTGTTTTGTAATTTGGGGTGTTCCTTGTTAGGAAGGAGTGAGATTTGGGGTGCTCCTTGATAGGAAGGAGTGAGTATGGATCTTGGCTCATATTAATGGTGGATGAGCTCTAATGGTAAATCATGCCCATGAAATCTTGCCTGCTGTGTTACCAGCTCTCAACAGGTTACACTGTTTGTATGTGTGAGAGGATGCCAGCTTGTGGTTCAGTTAGTTTATTGGGGTTCCAGCACTCTGTACCGCCTCACCATTTCTGACTCCCCCACCTTTCAAACTCCTTACCTCCTAGACCCAACCTTACTAGTTCCAACACTCTCTAACCACCTTGTTTTATATACTACTACTACCTCGACAGTTAAGCATGACCACAAGATGAGAAAAGACAAGAATCTTGTTTTAAACCGATATGAGTCAGGATCTAGACTCAACCTGAATAGGAGTTACAGTGGTGTTATTATTGCAAATACATTAAAACATTTCTCTGCTGGTTTGCATTTCCTGCAACAAAATTAAGCAATAATGACAGAGAAACCAGTTATTTCCAAGGAAGGTGGTAGGTCAGGGGATGGATGGCCCAAGGGCCACCCCCTCCAGCCAGTCATTAATCCAAGGAAATTACTGGCTTTGAGGTTGTGATTGTGATTATAAGCCTAATGACAATAGTAATCTTCATTTTCACTGTTTATTTTTTACATTTTTTAAGGTTTCAAGCAGGGTGGTGTGAGTGTTCAGTTGAGGGTCTCTGCCGTGCCAGGTATTTCTAAAAGATTTCATACTGGCACAGCAGCCAATCAATAAGCTACTTTCGCTCATGAATAATTAGACTTATAATATGACTTATTCCTTCCACTATACATAAAACTGCAATTGTAGTAAACATCTGACAAAGAATTGCTGACACTGGTTGGGTACAGTGCTGCATTCCTGTAACGTGACAAAGCAAGATACTTAAGAATGTGAAGGGAGATTGTAATGCAGCGGGAAGCATGGCTCTAGAATGCTAAAGTGGTGAGCAGTTGGGGAGAGGGGGTGACCAGTGGGGCACCACAGGGATCAGTACTAGGACCAGTCCTGTTCAATGTCTTCGTTAGTGACATTGTAGAGGGGCTAGAAGGAAAGTTCTGCCTGTTTGCAGATGACACTAAGATCTGCAACAGGGTGGATACTCCAGAAGGGGTGCAGAAAATGAAGAAGGACCTGGAGAAGCTTGAAAGATGGTCGGAGATGTGGCAACTGAGATTCAATGTAAAGAAGTGCAAAATAATGCACCTGAGTAGAGGGAACCCTGGGGAGAGCTACAGGTTGGGGGGGGAGCTGACTGTCACCAAAGAGGAAAGGGACCTAGGGATTATCATCTCTGATGACCTTAGGGTATCAAAGCAGTGTACAAAGGCAGCAGGGAGGGCCAGTGGTATGCTGGGGTGCATAGGCAGGGGTATCACTAGCAGGGGGTGGGAGGTGGTGATGCCATTGTATAAAACATTGGTAAGGCCTCACCTGGAGTACTGCATGCAGTTCTGGAGATCACATCTATGCAAGGACATAGATAAGGTGTAGACTATCCAGAGAAGGGCAACAAAGATGGTGCAGGGCTTATACCATGAAACATACGAGAAGAGACTAAGGGACCTCAATATGTACTCACTGGAGGAGAGGAGACAGCGGGGGGGGCGACATTATTGAAACTTTCAAGTACCTCAAGTGCATAAACAAGGTACAGATGAGGGAGCTTTTCCAATGTTGAAAAAGTAGTAGAACAACGGGCACAATATGAAATTGGAAGGGGGTAGATTAAGAGGTAATGTGAGGATGTTTTTCTACACAGAAAGAGTAGTCAACACATGGAATAGTCTGACACAGGAGGTAGTGGAGGCAAGCACAGTGAAGGGATTTAAGTATGCTTGGGACAGGCTCAAGGGAAGCCTTAAAGGGGAGGGAGTGATGACAAGCCATTGATCACATAGGGTAAATGGCCACATACAATGTATAAGGCCTACGGGAAGACTGGATGGGCCTAGCAGTCCTTATCTACCTACTATTTCTATAGGCACTTTTACACACAGGTTTATGTAATGGAATAACTGTTACAGAAACAGTATTCGTTACATCCTTATAGGCCCATCTATTCCGGATCCTAGAAGCGAGCGTTAGTCCAAACCTCAATCTCTGCTTTGCGGTTTGCACCATTGTGTTCCATTTTGTCGTGCTGTGTGAAATAGCCATTCCGGTACAAAGGCAGAAAACAACATTTGTAGAGCAGCAAACTCTGGGGGAGCCGAAACAAATGGAGACAGGGTTGCCGGAATACTCGCAGTGTGTAGAAAGGAACCTGAACACAACAGAGTACAACGGCGCCACACAGGTAACGCTGATTCCGTTTTAAAAACCTGTGTGAAAAAGCGCCTTATGTTTCTATGTTTCAGTTTTTAGAATACTGCGGGAATGAGATTTTAGAATGCCACAGTGGTGACAAAGATGGTACAGGGCTTGCACCAGAAAAGATATGAGGAAAGATTGAAGGACATCAATATGTACTCACTGGAAGAGAGGAGGGATCAGGGTGACATGGTAAAAACATTCTAGTACTTTAACGGTATGAACAAGGTTCAGGGGGTGACATCTTCCAATATAGAAAGAGTACAAGAACGCGGGGGCATGATATGAAATTGGAAGGTGGCAGGTTGAGAGGAAATGGGAGGAAATTTTTCTTCATGGAGAGGGTGGTGGACACATGGAATAGTCTGTCACAGGAGGAGGTGGGTGGAAGCACCACAGAGGGATTTAAACATGCATGGGACAGGCAAAAGGGAAACCTAGAAGTAGGAAGAAGAGGAGAAAGCCGTTGATCAAATAGGGTCAGAGGCTGCGTGCTTGGGGAGGGCTTACGGGTAGACTGGATGGGCCTGGCAGTCCTTATCATCCAACAATTTCTAGGTTTCTATGTAAAATAAATGTAACTTATTCCTCCCTGTACATGTAGCTGATAAAGCTTGGAACTGGGAACCAGGAGACCCCATGGTTAAATTGGTCAAATCCTGCTGTTAGCACAAGTTCACTGTGATGACCCAGACTAGGACACTTGACTTGAGTGTCTGTCCCTCTAGGGCCGGCTTTAGCATTTTGGGGCCTGTGGGGAAATATGTCATGGGGTCCTTACCCAGCCCATCATTATAATGTGTGGTATTTTCAAGAGTGCTCAAAAATGATGCAACTGCATCAAGACATGTAAATCTGTGTCATACACGTGACATATAATTGTGCCATACTTTCAGAGCTGTGTCAAAACTAGATACTTACACTTGAGTCATAGTTGTAGTATATTTGTGGCATATTTGCAGGCTGCATCATATTTGCATCACTAATCTGGACACAAGTGCAGGCAAAGTAGTTTGTGGTGCAACCATCTTCTAATGGTAGCGCACCCTTCTGACACACACAATCAGCTGTGATTTGTGATACAAAGGTGGCGTAAGTTGCTGTTACGTCCATCACAACTCTTTGAATGTACAGACAATGTCTTTTACTTTGTCTCATTTGCACAACTTCCTATTGTCAATGCAACCATTTGCATTTATTTATTTATATATTTATTTATTGTGTTCAGAAACCCTTTGAGCTCGAGCCATTTTGCAAAGGTGTCCAAGTCAAACAGGTTACTAACAACAACAATCCATTACTAATAACAAGCATCACATTTACAAGTTACATAGGCATCACAAGAAGAGATGCTGTGAAGTTTTACTTTGCTGATGAAGTTCTGGTAAAGTTGTGAAATTCACCTCAGCGAATAGCTTCACAAATGGCCCACTTTGCCACTTCATGCTGAATTTTTGTGGGGGAGATGTCATTTTTTTCAGGCAAAGTCATGCAAAGTTCATGCAAAGCTACTTCGACTTAACTTTGACTGAAAAAGTACTACTTCACCTGCCAAAAACTTTACAAAATCAGCACTTTGCAGTTCATGAATGTGACAGACTTTGCAAATTATTTTAAGGAGTGAAGTTTGTCAGCTTTTTACATCTCTAATTGCGAAGGACAGTGTACACATTACAGTCAGCAACATCTGCAGGTTACTGAACCAGAAATGCAGCATAATTCATGTTACAGATACAAGTGCAACTAAGTCTTAAATCACTGACTAGTACTCTCTAAGCACACTTACAATTGCATATCTGTGCAATGACGGCACATATGCCCTTTCTGCCCATCCAGTCTATGTCTGCTTATCAGCATCTGATTGGCTGAGCTGACCTTGGCAAGTAATTCCATGATGGTATGATGCCACCTCAGAGGTCTCCACATGCACTGTGATGCACTTCACTGTTGTTTTACTTTATACATGACAATAATTAAAAACAAATTATGAAATGGCAAGAAAAAAATCTAGAAATTTCATTGGCTGACAGATGTCACCTGATCGTGCATTAAATCTCTATAAATGCACAGTCAGGTGTCAAATCTCATTTTACTCCACCAAAAACTCAGAGCCATTTTATAAACTTAATAAGCCCCTCAAGAGTGTGCATTAAAGGATATTAATGCACTTCCCTTAGGAAAAAGAACACCCATCCTTTGTACTCATGCCCTACTACATCCTAGGGCATACACTAAAATCGTATGATGCAAATACTGTTGTGACTTATTACTTATGTGGTATTTGGGCTCTGGCTTTGGTGCCATTTTCAATGCTTTGGCTACACCTCCTTCATGACAGAAGTGAAGAATGTTAAATGGGATAGACCAGAGACCATTCCAACCATTGATGAGGCATGTGAGTTCTTAAATCTAAATTTTTAATGACATGTAACAAGCATCCTACTAGATATTAAACAAATTGTTTCAAACTGTGCCTTGGCATGCTTCCCACTTATACAAATCTCAGAAAGTCAGAGACAGTGATTAGAACAAGCATTTATCAATGCAGAACGTTGACTTGCAGGTTTGTGCTATGCAGGTGTTTGGAACTGATAATACATATAACAGTATTCCAACCCCACATATGACAGATACATTCACTCAGCAATGTTTTGTTTATTTGTTTACATAACTTGTGCTATTTTACGCAGTGTTCTGATCCCATTTAAAAAAAAATTCATGCTGCAATATTTTGTTTTTTCATAGGGTACATTTTTGTATATGGTATTGTTTATTGTTGGGGAGGGAATGTCAGAGCACCCTTGACGTACAGTTTTGTATGCTTGGTCAAAGTAGGTTCCAGTTCAAAGGTGAAAATATTCTATTTTGTAACCCAAAGTAGACCGAAACAACAATTGTGCACTGGCCTACTGTAATTCGGCAATGGGCACTACTTCACTACATAGTTAGATCCCGTGTTGTCTTTAGCAATATTAAAATATATGGGAGAATGAGGACATGTGTCCTTTCTTTTTTTCTGCTTTGGACAGTCTGGGTGAGCAGTAACTCCAGAACACAGCATGAGGAGTTTGCAGACATATTTCAAGAAACATAAACCTCCTCTTCAAATTTAGTGGCCTGCTCTGCAGCCACCAGCCCCAACACTTTAGCAGTAAAAGCTCCAAGGTGGCCATTTCATGCAGTTGAGCACAGTCACGCTAATCACCCCAAATGGGAGGGGGGCTACATGGCTACTTGAGCATCCTGTTACAGACCACTGGATGTATTTTTACACTAGGAACATAATTATTAATAGGCATATAACAGTTTATATAAATAACCTGAGCTGGGGATGGCTATGCCATCATAAAAAATTAGGAAACCATTGCTGTCAGTCTCCTGCCTCGAAGATAAGGGCCAAGTACTAAGGATACGTCTTACAAAATATCAGCAGAAAAATGGTGTTATAATATTGGCTTTAGTGTAAATATCGATTTCTATTGGAGAACTAACCTGTAAAAGGTACATCTGGCATAGTGATTCATGTTTCTAACTTTTCAATGCCATAAATATCAAATTTTGGAGGGACCAGGGCAATATCTGCTGCAAAATCAGGTACAACCTGAAAATCAGGGGCAGTTGAGAGGTGTGAGAAGAGTAATGTGTACAAAGTGAAGAACAATGATGGGAAAAAGTATTGTTAACAAAACTTGAGTCTTTTATTGTCTAAACTACTTTTTTGTATTATTATTTGTAATTTTTTACTATGAACGGTTCATTGAGGCATGACAGCTCCTTTCCAGGTGCAGGTGTGTGTGTGTGTGGGGTACACAGACATTTTTTTTGTTAGGGGGAATATTGGCCACTTTGCCAGGACAGCAGAGAAAATTAATTTCTTTATGTAAGTAGCATTAGATCTTCAACGTCCTCATTTACGGCCACCAGAGATGGGCGGAATGGACCTTGGTTTATTATTTCTTCTGTAGGATAGTACTTGAACAGTGCAGCACCCTTTACTGAATTGCACTGCAGAGCCTGTGTTGGGTATTAGCTCATGTTCCTGGGACTAGGACCCACGACCATTCAGACCCAGATGTGAGGTACAATCTGCTGACCCTTGAGGCCATATAACCCCCTATTTGAACTTCACAGCAAACAGATTAATACAGGTGTTGTCTGTTTACAAAGTGACTCTTCAGTGAGAAACTTGAATCCGGGCCTCTGTGCAAGTTACATGTACGGGACTGTGCTGCTGCTGTGAACAGATACTGGTAAGGAGTATCTGTGCTTGGGTCTCAACTGGCAGGTGATGGGGTTAAGCCCTGAACTTGGCTCCTTGATGGAGTGCACTTTACTGTGATTGATGCTAACAAAATAAACTGACGGGAGTAGGGCAGCTCAGGAGTGAAACAAGTTATAGGGGGGTGGGCAGCTTGGCAGGGGAACAAGTTAACTTCTAGCATCAGATTCCAATGAGAATTGACTCAGTTCACCTTCTTTGTTAAAGTTTATTCAGGTGTGCAAAGTGAGGTGTCAGTGGGCTAATACATTGAGGAAAAAAGAGATTTACTGGTGAGATAGTGGGATTAATAGTCATTAGGTGGTGTTTGAGCTCAGGTCATATAGGGCCTCTTATCATGGTGTGTAGATTACAGATAGGGTCTTACTAGTAACAGTAGAGCAGATAGACTGGTTTAAGAGAAAAAGCAAACCGTGAACTAGTGAGCCTCTCTAGGTGATTTATTGGGTATAGCTAGGTATATAGTAATGCTATTTTCCACTACTCAGTGACTGACAAATAAGAACCAGAGCAGGCAGTACCCTTTTCGCCTCTAGGTGAAACATTTTAAATTTTAATTTGCCTAGTGCTAATACAGTAGTTGAGTTGGGGTGGAATTTACAAAAATATGACAGCTGGGTCTGTTCATGAAAAGGGGTTACCAAAGTGTGACATGAGGGTCAAATTTTCAAATTATTTCTAGATTACATTTGTGATGCATTTCCAGATTTTATGACCCAAGTATGAAAAAATAAACATATTGGGAGATAAAAGCCCCACAGGTACCTGAGATAAAATAACTGTAGTGTGGTGAGTGTAACAAGTGACACCACACACCATGGTGAATGTAGCACCTGACACAAAATATTTGTTTTAGCAGTAACAACTTTAATAAAAATGTAATGAGTTGTATTAAAACATGAAAAACAAATATTTGTAAGAATTATATTACATTAATTGCAAATGTGATGTTTTGCACCACGTACCGTGGTGAATGTAACAAGTGACACCACACTTATGTTTCACTTACTAAAACTATACTAAACATGCCTAACAACTAACATACTACTGCTACTGACTGACATTGTACTACAGAACATAAAAAAAGTTGACAATTACATTATTGGCAAGTGTGATGCTTAACACCACTGACCGTGGTGAATGTAACGAGTGACACCACATATTTGTTTCAGTTTTACAAAGTTTAGTGAACATGCCTAATGGCTAACATGCTACTAATAATAACTGACACAATGCTACAAAACCTGGAGAAATCTGGCAATAATAACAGTAGTGACAGGTGTGATGTTTGATACCACATACCGTGGTGAATGTAACAAGTGACACCACACTTATGTTTGACTTACTAAAACTGTACTAAACTTGCCTAACAACTAACATACTATTATTACTGACTGACATACTGCTATAAAACATGAAAAAAATCAACAATTACATTACTGACAAGTGTGATGCTTAACACCATATAACATGGTGAATGTAACACATGACACCACACATTTGTTTCAAGTGATAAAAAATTTACTGAATATGCCTCATGGCTATCACACCACTACTAATAACTGACGTAGTGTTACAAAACCTGGAGCAATTTGAAAATAACAACAGTACTGGCAGGTATGATGGTTGACACTGCATATCGTATGGAATGTAACAAGTGACACCACAAAGAAAATCCATTTTAACTCTCCACCCTATATGCACTGAATAATCCCTATTACAATTTATGCCCAGCACTTTCCTTAGACATGCAGTTGTCACTGAAATATGCTCTCTGAAAATTTGCCCAACAGTCAGTGAATGATGGTAACCAAAGTCTACTTGTGGTGAATGTAACTGCAACCCTCGATGTTGCATGCAGTGCTTATCTTCATGGAATGTAGCCCTACAAATGGAGGAGCCATGTGCAAACAATGGGTTTTAAACCACAACTCAACTCCTCCCTCTATGGTTGCTCCTTGGTTCTGATGGGCAGGTTATAACTTTGCAACTGTCACAGACTGACGGGTAGACATTGGACGTGATGTGACCCCAAGTAGAGCGAGGGTCAAAGGTTGCTGTCCCTTCTGTGGGAAAGATAGATCAGGCAGTAACACAGTCAGTTATCACAAGGAGGCAAACGAGGAGAGAAGCCAGAACACATTTTAAAGTGCTAATAGCACAATTACAGACTTGAGGGCCATGTGGGTGAATGTAACATGTTGTGACACCAACTGTTACATTCACCACACTAAATGCAAAGCTGCATAAATTAAAAATGGAGCATTACAATGGGCTAAAGAGTACAGATAATAAAAAAACAACTCCATATTAGTAAGTGGACTTACTTTAATAAAGGAAAACAGTAAATAAAGCTTACAAAAACAATTAGTAAAACGTGTTTTTGTATGTCACACTTTTTCAGGTAAAAAAAGCAGCAAAATGGAGCGGAATAGCCCATCAAAAAAAAATATGGATACCCTAGAATTCTATAGTTATGTTATTTATCTGCCCATATAGCTAGCATTCAGATTTAGTCAAAAACATGTGCCTGACAGTTCTTGATTTTTTAAAATGTGTATGCACTGTATGGTGGGCATTGGTAATCCCTTTTCATGAACAGACCCAGCTGGAAAAACAATCCCTTGAGGTAGCTGAGACTGAAATGTACTGTGACTCTGTTAATAATTCTGTGCTTGCTGCTATCTGAAATTAAATAAGGCACATAGTAACTGATTTCAACACTTTTCCCTTCCTCACCCCTGGCTTGACAGTGCAGTCAAGGAGGCTAAAGGGAAGCATTACTTCACAGGGGGGCTGTGGAAATGAACTGGGACTCTTCTGAAAGTCTGAGCTGGATGAGCCCAGTTTGCACAGCGGGAACCTTGGTGCCAGTCCAGTGGTAGAACTGAAATAGGAGGTGGCAGTGCTCAAACTGGATACAGTCGACATGATGAGCCCCCACATCCTGCCTGCCACTGCAGTGTTACTATGTTAAATGTGATCACAGTTTTTCCTCTATTTCTGCTGAGGGACTGCAGCACAAAGGGGCATCTCCACAGCAGCCCCTACTAGTGGCCATTGATATGATTATTTTAGAATTTCTGACCACGAATGGCACACTGAGCTGAAGCTCATTTCCACTGGCCTGTCATGAGCCCAGGAAGGTTAGGTAACTTACATAGATACATAGACAGTGTCATCAGATAAGGGCCTATGGCCCACCCAGTCTGCCCATTTAAGTTTCTAAGTTCAGTTTATGTTTTCCAAGAAGTCTGTTGCCCCTTACCCCTGGCAGATTCCAAGTTATGGCCTGCACCATGCCATATGCGGGTTGTGCCAAACGTGGGTTACACCACCCACTATGCCCACAACCAGCAGCGGCATGACGCAAGGGAGGGTTACGGCAGCAACTGTGCCCTATTCCAAAAGGATGGCTGCCATAACCCACTTATACTATTTCAAATGGCGCAATGGAGTTAGATCAGCAGGGAGATAGTCTAAGTGGCATCCATCCATGGCAATTGATGGATGCCCACTCCATGGTGCCACAGCACACACATTGCCGGACTTCTCGTATCCTCCCCAACACAGATATGACCCCCCACCTGAATGTTGGGGATCCCCACGGTCCATTGCACAAAGTGTCCCCCCCAAACACCAGTGCTACCCGATCAGCCTCCACCATGCCCCTGGTACTTGCGGTGATGTTCCGGGGTGGGGAGCTCTGGGGGGCAGTTCTCAGTGGGCTGCAACTTGTAGCATCCAGGTCCATTGTGCCATTCCTGTGGCACTAGCCTGCAGCTGCCGCAAGTCACAGGACATAGGTGTCTGGCACTCTGCCTGTCTTGGAATATGGTGTAGGGTTCCTGGAGTAGTGCCGCATGGTGCAACTCGCATACACCCGCAAGTTGTGCCATGCATTCTGGAATTGGGCCCTTAAGGTCAAAGCCACACTTCTATACTGTTGAAGCCATTCTGTACTTCAGTGCAAAAGATCTGTTCCATATTCAAGCACATTAGCAATACGACTTTCTCATATTCCAGAACTTTCTACATCAATACAGGCTCATTTTTAATTCAAAGAAAACTCAAGCAATGATTTTTGACTTGATGGCCATTCTTAGGAAAGAATTCAGTGAATTAACCTTTTCTGATCTTGGTAATGCCATCTTGTCTGTGGTACAATCTTATCAATTCTTGGGAGTCTGACTCTGGCTAAGCCCTTGTTTAAAATGGCATACACTCATCAATAAATTTATTTGCAAAAGAAGACCAATAATTGGCCTTCTTTTATAAAAACAAAAAAAAACTGTCTTTCTAAAGAAATCAGACTACTAATTGTCAATGCAATGATTATGTGTGGTTCATAGCACAGTGCTTATGTAACATATAGTGGAATGATGTAGATGGTTGTTGGATACAGAGGCCAGCACAGAATGATTTGTGCTTAGGTACTCGGATGCTTGAATTGAGTCGGTTGATAATATTTGATGGTTTTAGCCTTTCTCAGTATCCCTCCTGTAGGAAGGAGGCTTGGTTTAGAATTATGGAGCCCCCCAGTGGGATAAGAGTGCCGCAGAAGGAGGAGGTGTCGGGGAGGATGATGGGAGTGCGACTCGCTCTAAACAGAACAGAAGTCAGTTGATCGTTTAAATAGGCTGTGGGGAGGGCCTTCCCACATAATGCAAAACAAACCTTCGATTATGTGGTTCACTTGCTCAGTGCTTATGTAACATATAGAGGAATGATGTAGATGGTTGTTGGATACAGAGGCCAGCATAGAATGATTTGTGCTTAAGTACTTGGATGCTTGAATTGAGTCATGTGATAATATTTGATGGTTTTGGCCTTTCTCTGTATCCCACCTGTAGGAAGGAGGCTTGGTTTAGAATTATGGAGCCCCAAAAAGAATAAATATCAGCGATTGTTCAGTAACTGAATGCTGAAGAAGTCGTGCATGACACCTTAATGATAAGAATAGATGATCATCTCCTCCAACTCCAGAGAGTGTGGCCAGTAGCACTCAGGAGAGGAAAAGCCCCCTTGGGGGGGAACCTCTGAGGACCCATGGCTACTGACCTGCCTGTCCTTCTGAGCATACTAAAGAAGAGAGATCCTAATTAGACTAACTTAATCAGCTAAATCTGAATTCAGATTAGTAGAATTTTATCCAGATGAATGGAGCTTAAGAAAAGCTGAATTGTAAATGTCCAGTGAAATAATTTCCTTCCAGCAAAGTCTGAGTCCGAGAATCCATGTATAATTTGGAATGATGGAGTGTAGATATATTGAAGAACTGTCTTCCGTACTTCAGTTGATAGAGGGCATAATCTAAGGATTTGAATGGTGGTTTGAGATGAAGTTGATGACTGATGAAATCAGTACAAGAGACTAGAAGATAATTGCATCCAAGCTTGATGTCTACGAGGTAGGACGAATTAGAAGTAGTACGACTTTTAGGTTTCTAATAGGGCCTGTATAGTATGAAGAATGACAGAAGGCTTGAGGCCAGGCTATCGAGTGATGAATTCAGTTCTGATCAGAAAATATAATCTTTTAGGAATTGATATGAAGCAACGGCTGTAGAGTTGAGCTGGAATGATGTCATGCTATATATGATAATCGGAGACACTGGTGCGATTTATGAAGCATCCAAGTAGTAGAATGAGGTGAGCCCAAATGAATGAAGTCAGTCAAACTGAATCTAAAGCGAGAGGCAGGAGGAGCAGGATTGCACCAACGTAGGCAAAGGAGAAGGAACAGGACATGGCACCAGCATTTGAAGAAAATGCAGCTAATAGACAGCTGACGGGATAGGAGAGAGGTGGCTGATTACAGTATGGGAAGCCCAGCTAGACCCAGGAATGTCTGCTGGCAGAAATCAAGCGATGTCGTCCTTCGATGATGCGCAGGAATCCATCAGCCAGATGGGACGAAATCACCTTGAAGAGACCTAGATTGAGACATGGCAACTGTACGAGAGGAATAACATTGAGAACTGAAGGCATGCAAATTCGAGGCATGAAGCCAATGAGACTCGGAGAGTCTGAAATGGAGATAACTGAAGAAGCGGAGTCTAATGAAGTAGCAGTGTCACAGATCTGAAGTTGGCAGAGCACAAGCAGGAGAAAGAAAGTCTGCAGGAGACGCCTACCAAGTCCTGGAAAGAAGCAGCTACAATTCCACAGTTGAGGCAACAGGGCAAAACATCCAAGATAGCAACCCTAGAAGCCACTGATTGAGCACTGAGGCAATCCGAAAGTGGTTGAGTATGAGGACCAGCCATGTAGTCGTAGAAGTAGGAGGTACCAGGCATGTATGGGAGCAAAGGTGAGATGGTAACTAATGTCCCGACGAGTAAATCATCAGTGAGTCCAGGACTGAGGCAGCAAAAGCAGGTATGCATGAGTAGAATGGAATTACCAGGTCCCGAGCTGGGTGAGGCCAAAGTAGAACAGAAGTAGGTGAACCTCCAGCCCGAAGGGTGAAGGCAAGTCAGAGAAGCAGGCGAGTAGTAGGTAAACATCCCAGCCCTATGGGCGAAGGCAGGTCACAGAAGCTGTGAATCTCTAAGCCCCAAGCTGAACTGGGCAGGTATCGAGTAAAAGTAGATACAGTAAACCTCCCCGCCCGAAGGGCGAAGGCAGGCCATAAAGTTGTGAAGCACTAGGCTCGAGCTGAGCGAGCAGGCAAGAGTAGATGTAGAAACACCTCCCAGCCTGAAGGGTGAAGGCAGGTCATAGAAACAGACAAGGAGTAGGAAATCCTCCAGCCCAAAGGTGATTGCAGGTCAGAGAAGCAGGTGATTAGGAAACCTCCCAGCCCGATGGGCGAAGGCAGGTCATAAAGCACATGAGTATAGTGCAGCAACATAGGAACAGAGGACCTCTGGGCCTGTAGGGCACAGGCCAGACCAAATGCGAAGACTGAAGGATGAACCGCCAGCAATGCAGAATGATGTGTCCTGGTAGGTAAGGATCCCAGTAAATAAGCAAACATGGGCTAGATGGATGCTAGCTCAGGAGGAGTGCAGTGGATGGTAAAGGCAGAGTAGTCTGAATGACCAATAAGCTCCGGAAGGGCAAACAGGTAAAATGAGCAATGAAGGTAAGAAGTGAACCTGAACGTAGTGTAGTAAGCAAGCTACATGAAGAAAACGAGAGCATGGAAGCTGGGCAAACAACTGAAGAGTAAATGATGACTGTCGAATAGCAAAGGGGAAACCATAGTAAGGAGCTCCAAAGTAGCTTGCTGAAACAGGTGGCAGGATTGCTGAGAACGGCATAGCCAGGGTGCAGTGCTCAAGTAAATTCCATGGCAGATGTAATGCTTGCAAATCCAACTTGAGGGGTATGGTAGAGAAGGACCGATTGAAATACGAAGTTGACAACATCAAAGGAGGTGTGCATAAGGGGCATCAATAGGAACAGTGACAGGCAACTAGTCCACAAGGAGCAGAATCCAATCAGGCAATCCAGGAATGGAGTGGGTAGACAGGCTGAAGAGTAGTGAGGTGCAGTCAGGGAGGAAGCTGTAAACAGAAGGCCAAGCCCCATAGCTACAGGTGGAATCATAGCACTGGCTTTCAAATCATAGCGAGGGCCAAATAGCACAGTCTGAATAAAACAAATATTGATGTGAGAAGAGGATATGGTCAGGGTCTGAACATTGAGAATTGTAAATATGCAGCCACCTGAACCACGGAAAGAAGTCTAGAATGTAGGAGACAGGTGCATGGTGCCTGGAAGTTAACTGTCCCAAAGGCTGAGGGCTTAGCAAATGTCAGTGCCAGTTTGTGAAAGAGCTCCGTTATAAGTAGCAACAACAATCCGAAGGTTCCAGTTGGTTATGAATGTGAAGCACGTAGAACGGTAGAAAGCACCAAAGTACACAGGGCAACTTAATAGGAATGCTCAAGTTCGTCCACGAAAAATAGCATCTTGTGCGAAACATGACGCTATGCTAAGTGATAGCAATGGAGAGGTATGTGCATGGAGGCACCAAGACCGAGCAACAGAACAGGGGAGCAACAAATGGAGGCAGCAACAGATCCTGTTCAGTGGAGATCCTGAGAGCCAGAAATGCCCAGACACAAGAATGAAAGAGTGATAAAAGTCCTTATCACGAACCGTGGGCCGACGTCTGTGCCAGACACCATTGTAGAAGTTGGGAAGTCAGGCAAGGCATACTGAGAGGTGCAGCTGAGGAAGCGGGATGAATCCAAAGGAAGTCGGCTGCTCAGGCAGGGGCATGTCAAGTGCTGGTAGATATGTAGGCAGGAGCCGCTAGAAGCAGGGAAACGGAGGCAGAAGCGCCAGCTCAGCAGCAGCGCTAAATGCCGCAGGTAAGGTGGTGAGTGACGCAGCTCAGGTACGATGTCCAGAGAGCATCGGAAAATGTCCCAGCCAGAAGCAAGTGTGAAGAAAGACTACCCATGGTGACTCCTAGGCATCCACAGGTACTCAGGGAATGAAGGTCTGGTGAACGGCTGATCGAGTGAGCGGTTACCAACAGACAAACACAGTGCATGGAAGCCGCTGCTCAGAAAGGAGGGAACAGTAGGGAAAGGCAAGAGACAGATGAGCAGAACAGAGAAAGGTGAAACAAGCCCTGAAAAACCAAGCCTGAAAACACGGGGGGGGGGGGACACAAGCAAACAAAGAAGGAGGGGCCAGGACAGAACAGAGCAGCAGCCGCACACCAGCACTGCAAACTAGTGAGTGCGACTGGCTCTAAGTAGAGCAGAAGTCAGTTGATCGATTTAAAAGGCTGTGGGGAAGGAGCTCTTCCCCTACATAATTACAGGCAAGTCTTTCAATTCTATTTTTGTTTGACTATGTCAGCACACTATTTGAGAAGGCTGCTAAGTCATTGCTAAACAAACTTGATATAATGTACAATATACTGACCTGCTTTGTTTAGCCACTCCATGTGATGCATATAATTGCAGCTTTTACTGTGAGCCTGAGTAGAATTCACTGACTGATCAAAAAGCCTTCATATGCATTCACTTGCTCTCAGATGTGTATAGTTGTACGGTGTTATCACATCAAACAGTACAGTACCTCTATAACTTATTTACAAAAAAGGCTCCTTAATCTGATCACAGATCTGTTGCTGGCTATGAAATGTTAACCCCGGTTGCAAAATGTAAACATGGATGGTATACCTTTTGTTTTATGATTCCTTCTCTCTGGAACTCCACATCAGTCATCTGACGTCCCAGTAAAGGACCTTTCCTCTTTCCCTCTCTATTATCTTACTGGGTAAGAAGTCAAGCTTGTGTTCCACATAACTGCTGTTGAATTAACCCATATTTTTAATATTTATAAATCTTGTATCATATTATGTATTTAATTTATTTTTGTAATTATAATGTTTTAACTGTAATTTTGTGCATGTTCCTGGATGCCATTAAACAATGGCTTAATGGCTACCCAATACTTTGCTGAATAAACATAATGAATGAAAGTATAGGAATTTGTGATCTTACAGAAATAGTAAGTGCATGCAGAAAGATGCCGATTAAAATTGTACAGTGGTACTCTAATGTCTCTGTTCTTTTCTCTTTTACACAGGGTATCAGGACTCTAATAGAAAAGTAAGTATATGCATTTCAGCATCTCTGGTAATAAGCCCAGCCCTCTATTAAAAGAAGTGCTGAGAAGATTATGGTCTGTATTGACAGGTTATCTGAAGGCTCAGAAGAAGATGATGAGTCTGTGGAGGAAGGAGCTCAAGATGAAGGCTCAGAGGAACATGGATCTGGTGGCAATAAATATGAACATGATAACTCCAAGAGCCAGGACTCTGAGGACACAAGATGTAACAGTGGTTTAGTCACCCGTGACCTGACTCTAGGAAAGTTTAAAGGCCCTCTGCAGTACACGATTTGGAAGCAAATGAGACCCATTATCAGCCCTGGTAAGGGAAACAATTCCATACTTTGATTTGAAAAAAAAAGCTTCCTTCTCAGTATCTAATGGTGATGCATCAAATTAAAATCACGCTAGGGAAGTTGCAACAGAGTGCCCGACTTTGCAATATGCTAAGTTTTGTTTGTTTTGTTCCAAACATCACACTTTGTGACTTCAATTGCGAAAAAAAGGAAACCCTATAAAACAAACCAAAACAAAATAACTCCTTTGCTGCCACTTTGTAGCACCCATTCTTCCCTCTTCCTCCCACCTAGCCATACACTAAAGTCAATTGGTGAATTTACACTACCAGATCTGCACCAGTGTCAGTGGAGAAGATGAGTTGCATCGGTGTGGATCTGGCTGTGTTAAGAGCTGCCAAAGCACTGCAAAAAATTGCACTCTGTTGAGGTGCAGAGCATTCCCTGGATTGTTGGGAATGTGGACCAGTGCTTACTGGTGCAGGCATTTTTTTTGCAAGGGTGTAAACACACTGTGTCACCTACACCAGAGCCACTCCCACTCCCACTCCCACTCATTGACCTCTCTGCTGGAAATGCCCCCAAAACAAAGGAAGCCCACTGGGAATGCTGCGCAGCCACAGCATTGATTTATAAAGTGCTTTGATATGTACGAATTGCACTAAATAAATTAAGTTATTATTATTATTAGCATGTAAACAAAATAGCTAGCATTACAGACGGAGTGGAGGGCATTGACTCCAGCAACAGTGCTAGGTAGCCTCCCTGTGAAAGAGCAAAATAACAGTCATACTCTACTCCCTTCACCAGCCCACATCCCATCCCTGTTGCTCCAATAAATCAATGTAACACACTAATAAAAACAACAGAGAACAGCCCCCCAACTGCTGCAACTGACAGCAGATATACAGAGATAAACAATGATGCCAATTACAGCATGAGACAAGAGCTGCTCCGCT
The DNA here is from genome assembly GCA_016271365.2 of Neoceratodus forsteri. Lineage (NCBI taxonomy): Eukaryota > Metazoa > Chordata > Ceratodontiformes > Ceratodontidae > Neoceratodus > Neoceratodus forsteri. Next base: position 268,975,483 of record JADMNL010000026.1, read on the forward strand.
GGCCTGCCTGATGCCGTTACAGTCACAGTAGCAAATTCAGACCAAAAATAAGGCACTCCCCCAATCTCCCTGCAGTAAGCAGAATAGCATTTAAAAGGATAGATTTTCTTTCAGACAAGCATGTGTCAATGCCAGGAGTTTGCTGTTGGTGTTGCTGTTATACATGACTCCTATATTTTTCTGTGTATATTTCTCTGCCTTGCATTTTAAGGGTGGGCGTTATGGTTGGAAACCCTAACACCCCAGGCATTTGTTGGTATTTTTGCTTCAAATTTTCAACATGGACTTTTTGGGACCCCACCTCATGAACAGTGGCAGTATCATTTTGTTACTCAATCCTAAAAGGTGATTTTGCACATTGAGTGTGCCATTTGGCGCAACAGGTGAGAAAACAAATTTCAGGCGAGCTGTGAAAAATGACAGCTATAGTGTTCATGAGGAGATGTGAAGAAATGACAGTGTTAAAAATCTGGAATGAAAATATGGAAACGTGGTGAAGTTACAAGTGTGCATAGAAACCGAGCAACACACACTTGTAACGCAGTCATTTTTTTGAATGTTTTCACCAAATGTTCAACATGGCCTTTGTGGGACCTCCCCTCATGAACAGTGACTCTGGAATTTTGTTAATCTGTCCCAAAAGTTGATTTTGCACAGCAACCACGCCATTCTGTGCCACAGGTGCAAAAACACAATTTGGGAAGGATACAAAAAATTACAGCAATACTGTTCATGGGGGGGGGGGTGAAAAAAATGGCAATATTAGAAATTTTGAGTGAAATTCTTAAAAATTGATGATGTTATGAGCGTGCATAGAAACTGTGCAAAAGACGCTTGTGACACAATCATTTTTGGGAGTTTTTCACCAGATTTGCAAAAATGGCTTTTTGGGACCCCACCTCATGAACAGTGGCACTGTCGTTTCATTAAAGGATACCTAAATAAAATTTTGACAACAAAGCATTTGAAAATTGTAAAATCAGCCTTCCAATTAAAAAAAAACTGCTTTACCTGCTTCCTAAAATGGCCACCAAATGTGCTATGTGATGACATCATTGGAGCCAAAGCCAGAGAGATATATGACTCTCTATAGTGTTAACTAGTTCTTTTTCGCTTTGTATAGAATTGTTTCACCAAAATGGTCAAAACCATGTGCATTATTCTGTATAATGCACATGTTAGGCTATGGTTCTGTTCATTTTGTTTACTTTAGCATGTTGAAAATGTGTTTTAAACCAATCAACTTTCTCTGTGGCAAACCACAGTGCAGTACAAATTTTGAATAACTTGGTGGTCTAGTGGTTATGGTGGATCCAGGATGCTACAATGGGGGTGCCAGGGTGGTGTGCAAGCTTAATATGCACTTTTTAACATTTTTAGTAAACCTTTATATTTTCTGCTATTATTCTTTTCTAGTACGTTTTTGATATAACCTACAAATGTAATCCATAGTTTGAATATAAACATTTGTACAATCAATAAATCAGACTTTTTCAACAAAGTGACATGCAGCAGCAAGCAAGTACATTACTATGTGGGGGGGGTTGAAGCCACACCCTTCACCACACTCTAGAACCACCACTTTTTTTGTAGCAAAGTTCTTGTGCACTCCAATGTTAGAGTTCATATTTTCATGAAACTCAAATATATGCTTGTCTTGTCTTCTTTTTCCATGGGAAATAATAATAAGAATCAGCATTTATATAGTGGTTTTCATACACATTATATTCAGAAGAGCCTTACAAGCAATACTAGACTGGTGGTGAAGTGACTGGAAGTGTAGTGGCAGCCATTTCATACATTAATATCCACACATAGCCTGGGACAATTGCATGAACTGCTTTAATGGAAAGGGGAATGTTGGCCAGGACAACGGGGTCAGGTAGTGATCAAGGTGCTAACAGCCCCCCATCTTATTTCTCACAGTAATCTGCTCATATTTCTCTCCTTCTGTTTTCCCCCTTCCCTGAATATAGCAGTACCTTGCAGGAGTGGCCTTCTCAGTCCCCCTCTGGTATTCATTCTTAACTATTCCTCCTCACACCAAAAACTGGTGAGCTCATCACCCTTCTACATCATGAATACAAGTAGTACAGTCCCAGTTTTATTTTGACATATCAAATATAAACATATCTTTCCAGTAAGTCAGGCTCGTACTAGCAGGGAACAAGGGGAATGGTGAGCTTTCCTATCCTTAAAAGATCTAGGCTACTTTTGATTAGGCACTATTAAATGATGATTGTGTACATCATTGTGCACATCATTTAATAGTGAATAATCATTGGTGGCTTAGATCTTATATGGGTAGGAAAGCCTATGTTCCACTTGTGCCATGCTGCTATCAGCCTGGCTTATCAGAAGATCATGCTTATTATTAATATGTAAATATAACACGGGAGACTGTACTAAGCACATTCATGATGCGGAAGGTTAGTGAACTCATCAGTTTTTGGTGTGGGGAGCAGGTGAGAAGAATGAATGCCAGAGAGAGACTGAAGAGGCCATTCCAGCAGGGTACAGCTATATTTAGTTGAAGAACATGAAGGACTACGTTGAGCAGATCACTGTAGGATCTGAAATGTGGGGCTGCCAGCATCGTGATCACTACCTTACTGTAGATGAGCGTAGCCAGCAATGACAAATACTCAGAGTGGCAGGGCTGCACCTAAACTGTTACTTGAATTCAGTGTAGGGAGATTACCCTTGGGTGGGTGGGGGGTGTTGACATTTGTTAGGACAGTATTGAGGGAGTTGTGTATAGCTCATTCAAGATTTGTAAGGGTGGTAGCCAGCCAACTTACATTGTGGAGTAGAGCACAGAAAAGTACTGGAGAAGAATTGCTGGGAACTGTCCTGAGGGGTTCTGCAGAGCACAGGTAAAGGAATAAGACCAACACTGGAAGTCGGGTGGATTCGCTCAAGGTATTAGTATGCCTCTCCTGCTAATAATATTGTTAACGATTGTAAGTGCAGCCCTTATGAGGGCATGAACAGCAGTTCTTCTGGTGAGTCATGATGCTTATTGCTTGGCTGTCCAGGAAGACCTAGTTGTTTTTTAATGAGGTAGGAGAAAAAAAACACAACAGGGAACTGTACATACTACCTTCACTGCGCAGAAGGGTAGTGATCCATTCAATGTTTACTGTGGGAGCAGAAGTCAAACATTAAGAATGTGAACTGGACAGTGATTTGGGAGGCATTTTTTAACAGTGCCAGCTAATGATGCATATCAGTATAGGTGTGCACAACTCTCTGAGTAGCAAGATAGAGAATACTGGCTGGGCAACTGTGCACAACCAGTGTGTTGTGCCTCAGAGGGGTTCTGATTCCTGGTGACCTCGAGAGCGAAGCTCGAGAGGTCCCGTTGAATCAGAAACCCAAGGTGGTACAACACACAGGTTGTGTATTCAGTTGCCCATCCAGTATTTTTTATAGTGTATAGTTACGCTATTAAAAAAAAAACATTTTTCTTTTGAAGAGTAAAAACACATGAAATACTGTTTGGGCAGCTCGTTTTAATTGTGTGGTTACCAGACCCTTAGCGTGGTTGTTAGGGGAGGGAGCATCTAATGATGGGCTGCTGTTGGCTCCAATTGCCATATGGGTGGGGTTTCAAAAAAAATAAACATGGCGACTGGTTTCTCGCTAAGTGAGATGAACATTTCAGCAACTTGTAGTTTTACTTTAAGAAAACTTACCTACAAAGTGTGTAAATATATTTTGGACCAGAGACCTTTACTTTTGAGAAGACCACCGCCGACGCCATAGTGTTCACTACTAGGCAGTTTACTCTGATAGTTCTGCACCGCGGCAGTGCTCAGAGCGGCGCGAGGACCTCTAGAGCGTTTCAAAATGCTGTTGTGCACACTGTGGTACAATCACGTTCCATGAACTTTTGAACTGTGGCACAACAACATTTCTGAACGCTCTGATTTCTATGCACAATAGCCCCTTACTATACACTATATTACAATCTGAGGTGTGCTGATTCTCTTCATGAGACTGTAAGGACATATGCGACCCCAGGCAGTACTAAGGACAGGGTATAGATGGTGGGGTGTTCAACAGAAGGCAGGCTAGGTGCAGGGTGTTCACATGGAAAAAGAAAGCCTTATTTGTAGATTAACAAGAGAGCATGAGCTTTGGAACTGAACAAGACTGGTACTTTGCTGGATGACCCTGAGCAAGTCACTAAACTTCCTTGTGCTCCCAGGTCACACCTGTAAACAAGCTTTCAGCTTAGTGTGTCTCTCCTGGTTAATAAAAAACTAAATTAAGTGCATCATATAACCACTAGATCATCAGGTATTTGAAGTGTTGTACTCTAATGCAGTTTGTCAAAGAAAAAGTCAGCTGGATTGCAAAACATTTTCCACAAGTTGAAGTAAACAAAATGAACAAAATCGTAGCCTAACGTGTACTGATCAAAATAATCCATAAGGTAATACATGGTGTTGATCATTCTGGTACAACAATTCAAAATAAAGAGGAAAAGAAGAACTAGTTAGCACTATAGAAATATATGTGGATCTCTGTCTCTGGCTCCGCTGATGTCATCATGACTCATCACTTAACACACTTGGCAGACATCTTAGAGGGAAACCAAGGCTGTTTCTTGAAAGTGAAAGGCTGATGTTTACATTTCTCAAAAGCTATAAAACTGCATTTATGTTATTTACATAAATGCAGTTTTAGCCTAAATGTAAACAACATTTTTTTCTTTACCTTGCTATGAAGCCAGATTTTGGAGTTTGCAATTTTAAAAAACTGCTTGTTTAGGTACCCTTTAATTGGTCCCAAAAGGTGATTCCACGCAGCAACCACAAAATCACCTTTCAGGTCTGAGAAATGAAATGACAGTGACTGTGTTCATGAGGTGGGGTCCCAAGAACCCCATGTTGAACATTTGGGACAGAAACTCCCAAAAATGGCTCAGATATCAACCTAAGTTGAACCCCCCCATTCAGTGCCATTATAGGACTTACTGTCATTTCTTCAGTTTGCGGTCGGCTTTTGAAGAGTGCAGATGTGTTCCCGGTCCACCGAAGATCGCTGCTCCCAACCTCCGGAGGTATGTATGAGTGAGGGAGGGGTTGTAGGGAGGTGGGGTGTGCAGAGGGAGGTTCCGGGTTGGGGGATGGGTCGGCGGGAATGATGAGGGACCGTTTTCTTTGTTTTCAGGTTAAAAAAAAAAGACATTGTGAGTCGATTTTGTTTTTTACAGGGAAACTAAGGATTTTGGCATACTGTGGGGGGGCTCCCAGTGCTCCAGAGTACTGCGGGAATGGGGATAAAGGGGGGATCAAAGTTAACTGGGGATTGGGCACCCTGAGGTCAGAAGATATGTTGAGGAGGCACACCCCGGTGTCGGAAACACCACACCAGGTTTTGGCACACTGGGGTGGGCTCCCAGTATGCCACATTAAAGGATGAGGGGGGTACAGGCTGACAAGGGGATTAAGTACCCCCATGTTGGCAGGCAGGGAGGGGGGGGTCCACCAGCATGATCGATCGTGCTTGAAGTAAAAGTTTTTTATTTATTTATTTATTGGAATCTTGGATTAACACTGTTGAGCTGAAAGCTAATTTACAAAGGTTCCACGTCGTAAGGCAACAGACAAGATACGAAGACATTACAAAATAGATAGGGGTATATACAGCAGGCAAGTACATTATGGTACATACAGATACAGATTCAAGCAAGTACAGTTAAAATAACATCAGGTAGGAGAGGTCAATTTTATTGCAACAGTATTTAGAGCATACCTAAGGTGGACAAGCAATTTATAGTGGTGACTGAGCTTTAGAGCATGAAGGTAGACTTAAGGAGGGTCAGAAGTGGTGGTGACCAAAGGAGGGGAGGACAGAATAGATGAGAGCCGGGGGAGGGTGGGGGCAGAAACAAAGAGGGCGACAGATAAGGGGGTAGAGTGGTCAGAGGAGTGGGAATGGATAGGAATCTAGCCAGGGTTACGTAAGTAGGTGACAGGGCAGGGCTGGGTAACGTGGGGGTCTTTGGGCACTGAATACTCCCAACTTAGGCTGTGGCCTGTTCCGCACGGATGGGAGAAACTTCAAGCCAGAGACAGCGGGACATGGAGGAGGCAGGCGAGGAAAGTGCCTCCTCCCACTTTTCAGGCAGGGACTGGTGGAGTGGCGAGGTGGAGTCGTCATGACTCAGACAGCTGTTTGCTCTGTGGTGACCTGCAGATGAAAGGAAAAAGCCAGCTCCTGATTGGTGTGGCCTTTTCTTTTCAAGTTTGAAGATCACTACAGACAAAACAGCATCAGGACCAGCCTGGCTGAGGTTTCGTGCAATACTGTTGTGCCCGTTGCAGAGCACTTTGCATTGCACAGACAGTGTCACACCCCTCAAAGCCTACTATCCCAAGGAGTTTGCTGAGCATGTGCAAACTCAAAAATAGCTTCTTTGGGCTGGCCTGTGGTGTGAAGGGCTGAGGCATTGAATGCCTTGCCTCACACCACGCTGGTGAACCCGTGTTCATGAACGAGCAGGGTTCGCTGGGGGTGTAGGTGGGGTGGGAGGAGGATCGAGCATGTGATAGATTGCTCCCCTCCTCTAATGTGCTGTGGGAGCAGCACCTGCATTAGTCTGGCCTCTAGTGGCAGCTGGGAGGCAGACAGCTGTGAATGCACATGTGAACAGAGGCATGGCAGATGTCTGGGTAGGCCATTGATGCCATTGCACACCAGTTCCACTGCACCTCCGGGAGGGGGAGGAAAAAGGGGTAAATTACCCTGGCTGGCTGGATGGATGATTTTCCAGCCCCGTACAGGTGACCTAGACAAGGCTGTGACTAGATCCTTTCTGGAGGGTTGAGCATGGCTACTTGCCACCCTGCCATGTGGGGGTGGGGGAGGTAAGCCACGGGTAAAGCTGGAGCTGGTAAGCCTGGGAGATGTTGGGTGACAGGACGGGGGGGTCATACTAGAGGGAAGCCAGCCAAGAGGGGGGATAAAAAGGACAAACAAAAATAATAGCTTCTTTATTAAAGTGAAAACATGCTTGTGAGTCAAGCAGTTAGTGTTAGCACAAAAATGCTGAGAGAACAAACTAAATGTAATGTTTCACACCAGGGGTACTTTGTCAGAGGTTGCAGAGCCTATCAAATGCATGGTTTTCTATAGTCAGCTGTTAAAGTGGTACCTACTCTCAAATATCAACATATAGGTGACTCATATATAGGAGACAATATAGCATAGTGGTTAAGGGCACTTAGCTGCAAATCTGGAGACCTGTGTTTAAATCCCATCAGCCCCCATTTGCAGATTGTATGACCCTGAGCAAGTCACTTAACTTACTTGTGCTCCTAGGTTGCATCTGGAAAGAAGTGCGACCCCTAGGTGGCACTATCCCAAGGGCTACTACCCCAGCCTGCTTGGCTAGTAGCAGGTTAAAGGGCCTGAGTTCTGAAATGAGTGCCTCCACCCAGAGGTTAGGGTTGATAGTGGTCAAGCTAACCTGGGCACAGCCCTCCAGGACACTGTAAGCCCCCTCTTTCCTTACTAGTGGCCAGAACCATACACAATAATCACTTTCACAATACCCCTGATACACCACACAAGTACCCACACTGTTTGCACTAACCACCAAGGCTTTCCTCTGGCTCGGCCCTGGGGTCCCCCTGTAAAACAAGGTTATACACAGCAAATAACAGCAGTACAGTGCTCTTGCATAAACTGGAACCACATCATGGTAAATGCAAAAAAGAGTTACATCTAATTTATTTAAGGGACTTGAACAAGGGAGGGGTGTAATCAGGTTAATTTGCTTAAAGACTCTATCATTCAAACAGTTATGCATGCACTTCAGGGTCCATAAACAGTCACACACTCTGGGTACCCAGATGGAGAAAGGTGGGTTAGCCAGGAACATTGCAGCTGGTTGGGGCCCTGTGATGGAAGAAAACAACATGCACCACACACACTAATTGTAATCCGAAGCCAGAGGCCTCAGTTTATGAAAAGAAAACAACAAGACAATCAGATGACACACTTCTAGATTATGCTGTTGTTGCAGGGAGCTACCCTGATGATTACTCACGATACCCAAGAATGGACACATGCTGGATGAAAATTGGGACTGCAGGTGGTTGAACTGGAGTGCCAGGAGAAGCAGGGCCAACAAGATTTGCTGAGGCGTTGTTCCTGTTCAAGTGTGGAGCAGGGGGTTGATTCCCAGGTGGGTCTCTTGTCGATGGCTTTCTCTGTGCAGCTGGTAGACTGGCTGGGCCAGTGTGGCAAAACCCCGGCCAAATGGAGACAGATTCGGATACAGTCCATTTTGGGCTGGATACAGTGTCCAGCAAGCAGAACACAGTTCACACAGTGGGGAACCAAACATGACCCACTAACAACTCACAGCACATTTACAGTCTCTGGACAAACTGAGGATTCAAAAGCAGCTGGAAATCCTGACAGGCCACTCGCATTCAGCAAAATTTTTGGTCTTCTTCAGGTATGAGCCTGGTAAAAACTCAGTGGCTTACTTCTTTCTCACAAACTTGGATTTAGTCCGAAATAACTCTCTTCTCTCCGTCTCAGAGGCAGCAGGCAGACATGCAGGCCACAACTCAGGCCTTTCCACAGTTCTCCCAAGCAAATCTACTCAGGATTGCTGCTTAGAATCACTTGAGCTGTGTGCTGCTTCATCTTCCAATTTAGATCTGACTCAACTGCCAGCAAGCTTGGGGATTTCCCTCAGAATCCAAATGGTTCGGTTGGCTGATCTGTCTGTCAGTCACAACAAAGGCTCCCCCTTCAGGTGCAAAAAGGGGCCAAAAGCCCCAAACTACAGTTCCTACAGATTTTGACTCCAGACAGCTCCTGTAGTCCGGCTCCATTTTAGGTCCCACCAGTACTTATTGGTTCAATTTGCAGTCCTGGGCCAAATGGTAGGGATAAACAAAACAGTCCTTGCTGCAAAGAAGGCAGGTTAGACAAACTACATTATCATTATCACTCTAAATGATTTTCAGAAAATAGTTACATCTTTCACCAGAGCTCCCTCTCAGATTACTTATGACTGCAATCCAGGTATCTCTTAAAGAAACAGTACACAGAAGCTATAACTCTCTGGCAATCACATTTAAACTGCTAAAACACAGGACACCAGTCTGGCAGTGAGCATTTAGGCAAGCTCAAGGAAGACTTTTCGGGAACCCCCATTTGTAGGGGGGTTACTCCCTTCCTTGCCTGGAGAAAATTTGGCGTCCGTGTCAAGTCTGTAGCATCTTGCATCAGTTAACATAAACTCACTACTTTACTATACATTTATACTACACTTTATAATACTATATCCATTTTGACAATACATTAGGCATATTTCACACAAGTCAGTTGAACATTACTATACTAAATCAGATAACTTCTTGTACATTAAACAGAGTAAGAGGGGCCCTTCCCTATCAGCTAACTTGGGGCTGGATGGGACAGGGGCACCATGGTGAGAGGGCAGAACAAGTAACCTGGAATGGGCCGTCAAGCTCAGTTTGGGCAGTGAGCTCAGTGAAACATAAACACCTTTGTGAACCACATGGAGAGGCAAGTCCACAGGCCTCCCCGGAGAATCATAGCTGAAACGCAATACTGATTTGACAGCTCGGCCAGTCTTTCTGGAGGGAACAACCACAGCCTCTACTTTCAGCAACAATCTTGGGGCTTTCATCACTTGTAAGGGGTGCCTCTGCCTGGGTAGAAATATCCAAATTTGAAGCACTGTCAGCTCCTTGCTCTGTAGGCTCTGTTTCTAAAATGCTTTGCTCATTTTGAAGAGGCCCTGGTACTGAAGGGAGGTTATCAGCACTCTCATAGTGTTCTTCAAGCTCTGGCATGTCACCAGAAAGACTCATTCCATCAGCCCCTCCTTCATGCAAAGCATACAGTTCCACAATACACAGAGACTCAGCATCCTCAGACGTAATACTTTGCACTTCACTTTCAGAGAGCATTGGCTCCAAGGATGAAACTGGGGGGTTAGGCAGTCCAGAAGGCCAAGCTTCATCCCCACAATTACCCCAAAACAGCTGGCTCAGTTCATAAGAGGGGTAATAGGCATAGTCGCACTCATTTTCGGCAGAAGTGGACTGACAGTCACTATCATTCTGGGCCTGCTGTGGAGGAAACCTTAAATCTGTGACCACTGGGGTAGGTTGTCTCTGTCTCTTTCTTGCAGCAGCATGAGTCACTGGCCCAGGGGGCTCAATTTCTAGGGGTTCAGCCTCAATCATGACTTGGCCAATAGGTAGCAAACGGTTACGGTGCATGGTCTTGACAGATTTGGAGTTGTTCTCTGGGCGCACCTTGTACACAGGTAAATCATCCAACTTTCCAACTACTACATAAGGAAGAGGGTGCCATCGATCAGCAATTTTGTGTTTACCATGCAGTCCCAAATTGCGTAACAACACACGGTCTCCAGGTCGAAGCTCTTGAGTCTTTACTTTTTTATCATGCCTCTCTTTGTTGGCTAGCTTTCTCTTGGCGGCCATTGTCTGGGCCAGTTGATAGGCATGGTTCAATTGAGCTTTCAGTTTTTGTACATATTGCAAGTAGTTTTTGGCTCGTACCCCATCTGGAGAGACCCCAAAACAGACATCAACTGGCAGCCGGGCCTCTTCTCCCGAACATGAGGCAGTAGGGGGAGAACCCAGTAGCATAATTTTTCATGCAATTGTATGCGTGTACCGAGGTGCTAATCTGCTGGCTCCATTTATGCTTGTCTTTTGGCTGGAGGGTGCCCAGCATGTCTAGAAGGGTGCAGTTAAAATGTTCTGGTTGAGGGTCTCCCTGCGGGTGATAGGGGGTGGTTCTTGACTTTCGCACCCCCAATAGAGAGAGCATTTCTTTGATTAGTCGACTCTCAAAGTCTCTGCCCTGGTCAGAGTAGATCCGCTGAGGGGGCACCATAGTGGATGAAGAAATTTTCCACTAGCACCTTGGCCATGGTAGATGCCTTTTGATCTTTGGTGGGAAAATCTTGTGCATACCGTGTGAAATGATCCGTAACCACTAACACATTGCCAATGTTCTGCAGATCAGGTTCTAAACACAAGAAGTCTATGCAGACTAGTTCCATGTGTTGCTGGTAGTAATATTAAAAAGGGGGGCAGCCCTCTGAGGCAGGGCTTTTCTTTGCAGGTGGTGACTACAAGTCTTCACATGGTGCTCAACATTGACCCCCATTTTGGACCAGTAGAAGCAAGATCGTACCAGGTCAAGGGTTCTGTCAATACCGAGGTGCCTCATGTGATTGTGGAGGAACCTCAATAACAAATCTTTAAAGGCCATGGGCAAGACCAATTGTTGCTTGTCTACTTAGCCACTATGATCTACTGTCTCTATACAACAACTGATTGAGCAACTGCAATGTGGGGCCTTCTTTAAACAATAAAGCAGTTTGCAAGTCAGTGGAACGTAACTTAGGCACGTCTTTCCCCACATGCAGGGTGTGACAGAAATGGGAAGGAAAGAGTTAATGGTTTGGATTCTGTAGATGCCTTTTTTTTAGCAGTGTGGAAAAAATACACTGAGGCTGAAATCCTCCAGCAGCAACCAGCTTGTGGAATTCCTAGCTGCTAGATAAGAGCTGGGTCATAAATCTCGAGTGGACATCTCCAGACACACACAGACCTTGCAGACACGGACACAGGGCAGTTTGAATGGATTGGATCATTCAAATATAACCTTAAGGTGAAAAGGGAATATAATTGGTCACCAATAGGTGTTCACTCTGATTGGGACAATTAAATACATACATGTTAGTTGGTTGGTGCATTTAAGGGGAGAATAGGAATGACCTAGTCTCCATAGACTATATAAGCTTCTGTAAGACAGAGAACTCACTCTGTTGCCTTTGGAAGCTGTGAGGGGAAACATAAGCTTGGAGCCTACCTGGTATGTCCGTGGGAGCTGGCAGTTAGAACAGGGTCCAGTGTCTCTTGTAAGGACAGGAAAGGGTAAGTTTAGTGATAGTATATTTCAGTAATAGCCTTCTTCTTTTGCCATCTGTTGTTTAAAAACATTTGTTTACTTTTCCTGTATGAGTGTTATTCTCTTGTGTTGTAAATACATTTCCTGTAAATATTCATTGCACTTTCTGTTAAGTAAAAGCTATTTATTTGCTCAACAGTTGTGACTCTGTTGTCATTTTTCTAAGGTAAGATTTGGTTTCCACTGGCTAAGGTAAACTCTGTGTAGCATCCGCCACCTGAAAGAGACACACTACCAGACTTTAACTTGTGCAATTGCACGTGTGATTATTCAAGTTTGTACACTTGAAAGAGGTGCGGAAGGAAAGTCCGGCTGGTGGCAGCGAATACCCGAGGACACACACCTCTCTAAAAGCTGTTTCAGCCCAGAGGGAGGTGGGTTTTCACATATTGGTGGCAGCAGTGGGATGAGGATAGCGGACTGCGTAGCATACTGAGATACAGAGTTTGCCAGTGGAACAGTTACCTAGCATTGCAAAACAGGATATACAAGAGGATACATTTGTACAACAGTTTTATTTGTTTCTAGATAGCACAGTAAAGTGTAGCAGTAGAGAATGAGCTCACGGGTATGACTCACTTACTGTAACACAGCTTTTGAAGGTGCCAGGAAAAGGGATTCAGCCTGAAAGTCTAAAGCAGAAGAAAAAGGCAGACCTCATAGCTACTCTCTTGGCACATGATCTAAAGCAGACTGTCGCTGGAGGTGAGTCAGGAACTGAGGCAGCAGACCCCCCAAACCAGCTTGAGGCACTGCGACTGCAGCTATTGCTGCAAGACAAGGCATTGGAGGTGAAAAGACTGGATGCTGAAGCAGAAGCAAGAAGGTTGGAAGCAGAAGCAAGAAGACAGGAAGCAGAGACAGAACTTGAAGAAAAGAGACTGGCAGACAGAGAGAAAGAACGCCAAGACAAAGAGAAGGAACGTGAAGACAGAGAGAAAGAACAGAAGAAAGAGAAAGAGCCACAGCACGAGAAGGAGATGATGACCCTCCGCAGTCAGCAAACCGTGAGTAATGGTGGAGTGAGTTTACCTCATGAAGCCAAAATGAATTCTAAATTGTTCCCTCAGTTTAAAGAGGAGATGACCTTGATTTATTTTTAAGGTCATTTGAGAAGTATGTAATCAATTACAATTAAATAAGGCTTCCTGGTCAACTTATCTCACACCCTTGCTGACGGGAGAGCGCTTGAATGCATTTGCTAAAATGAGTAATGAAGACTATGCTGATTATGATAAAGTAAAAACAGTGTTGTTGAAATGTTTTGAATTAACTCCTGAGGCTTATAGAAGAAAATTTAGGAGTTAAAGAAAAGCCCAGAAGACAGTTATGCAGAACTGCAGGTTAAACTGTATACTTACCTTGATAGGTGGATGGAGGGGCTAAAGCAACTACTGTGGAACGGATTAAAGATGTATTGGTGAGAGAACAATTCCTTAAAATTGTACCTGAGGACTGCGTGTTATGTCATAGACAGGGACATCGCCTCTTCCACAGAGGTGGCAGGAAGCGTGGCGAGTATCTGTCTAGCCGACCACACACACAACGTAAGTCTTATGGTATGGGGGGGCAGCACATGGGTATAAGGGATCCCATGGGGGCAGCCCAAAGGAATCCAGCCTGCACCTGAGCCCAAAGTAGAGCCCTCTGGTTCTAAGGGGACTCAAGAAATGAGGTCCCAAGAAATGTCATATTTGCAATCAAGTGGGACACTTGAGATATAACTCCCTCAGAAACTGGTTAAGGGCAGAGATATTGGGCGGGGGTGATCAAAGGGCACTGGTTTGTTTGTAGGGGTGTCCAGTCTGAAGAACCACTCTCCTCTGATGAGAATCTGCGTCCCATTACAGTTAATGGAATAGTAACACAGGGACTATGGGACACAGGTGCTAACATCTCCCTGGTAAGGCAAAGATCTCATTCGGGCAGAGCAGATCGTGCCTGGAAATACCCAAGGTCCGGGCATTCACAGGGCCACCAGTACCATTACCAATGGCTAGAGTCTTCCTGAGCTGGAAGGGGCCATGTAGAAAAGGAGGTGGGGTTGTAGAGGACCTACCTGTAAGTATGATTGTGGGGAAGGATTTGGACCCCAGTAAAAACTGGTGTGTTTGAACTCGTAGTCAGGCACAAGGGCAAGCTTCAGGGGAAGAGGGTTGACTCTGGGTGGTCCAGCCACACCCTCAGCAGCTGAGGAAGTGTCCAGCACAGGGAGGGGCTGGCTAGAAGCTGCAGTCCAGAACCCCAGTCACAAATAGAGGAACCCACAGGACTTCCTTCAGAAGGGCACTGGGAAGGGTCAGATGAGGCAGCTGAGTGCTGCACAGCGAACTGACCCTACCCTGGAAAACTGAGGAAATAGCTCATAGGGCTGAGCATTCTCAGGGAGTAAAGAGTCCATTTACTGGGACAATGGGCTGTTGTACAGAGAATGTACAACAGAGGAAGGGCTAGCTGGTGAGGTACTCCAGCAGCTGGTAGTCCCTAAGGTTCACTTGTCAGCAGCTTTTGGCCCTTGCACGATATCCCTTTCAGGGCACTTGGGAGTGAGGCGCACGAAAAAGCCACCAATTAACAATTTCTTCTGGCCTGGTATTGGCAAGGATGTGGCAAATCATTGCCGGACTTGTCCACATGCCAGCGGGTAGGGAAAATGGGGACAAGGCCAAGGCAGCTTTGGTGCCCCTGCCCATTTTGATGAACCCTTCAAGAGGGTAGCAGTGGACATAGTGGGCTCATTGAGCACCCCAAGTCACACTGGCAAGCGGTATATCCTGTAGTTGTAGACTATGCCATATGATACCCAGAGGCAGTGGCCCTAACATCCTCTGAGGCAGGACCAGTGGCAGATGCACTGTTGGAAATATTTAGCCGTGGGCTTCCAGGAGATACTGTCAGACCGGGTGCCAATTTTATGTCAGGATTAATGAGTAGTTTGTGGGAGAAGTGTGTGTTAAAGCAGCTCAAAACCTCCCCATACCATCCCCAAGCTAATGGTCTAGTGGAGCGATTTAATTCAACCCTTAAGACCATGCTAAGGACTTTTGCTGACCAGCATAAGAGAGACTGGGACAAATATTTGCCTCATCTCCTATTTGCATACAGGAAGTCCCACAGGAGTCCAAGGGTTCTCACCTTCGAGCTCCTGTTTGGTCATAGGGTGCAGGCCACTTTAGATTTGATTGGATGAATGGGGGGTGACCATGCTCCAAGGGGAGTCTATTGTGAGTATGTCCTGAACTTCAGGACCGCCTTAGGGAGCTCATGGGGTTTGCTCAGAGCACCTGGCCACTGCACAACAGCGGCAGAAAGTCTGGTATGACCGTGGGGCCAGAGCCAGAATATGAGGTGGGACAGCGGTGATGGCACTCATCCCTGTCCGACAGAATAAGTTACAGGCAGCATGGGAGGCCATTCTCCATTGTCCAAAAAGGTTAGTGACGCCAATTACATGATAGAGCTCCCGACAGGAGATGCAAGCGAAAGGTGTATCAATGTTAACATGCTGAAGCCCTACCATGACAGAGAGAGAATGGTCCTCGCTGTGTCTGATGCTCAGAGGAAGAAACTGAGGTAGATCCACTGGTGGACCTACTTGGGAGGCCAGGGTGCATCCTCTGTGGACAGCCTTACCCTCTGGAACAGCTGACACCAGCCCAGGTGCAAGAAATTAGGGGTGTGCTGGAGAGAATTTGAAGACATGTTCACAGGGGAAACTACAGGGCACACCACACAATGGCAGAGCACCATGTGGGATACAGGGACCCAGGATCTCCTAAAACAGTGCCCCTACAGGGTACCTGAGCATGTTAAGCAGACTGTGAAAGAGGAGCTCAAAGAGATGCTGGAACTGGGGTAATCCAGAATCTAGTAGCCCCTGGTTGTCACCCGCGGGTACTGATCCCCAAAAGAGATGGCACCACACGATTTCTGTGGGACTGCCACCGGAAGCTTATCAGCTGCACGGAGTCTGATGCTTATCCCATGCCCAGAACAGATGAGACCCCTGGAGCAACTGGGGAGCTAAGTATTTGACCGCTGGCCAGACCTAACAAAGGGCTATTGGCAGGTACCTCTCGACCCCCGGCCAGGGAAAGATCAGCAGCTTGTTACTCCATTTGGTTTATATGAATTTAAGGTAATGCCATTCGAATGAAGAATGCACCTGCAACCTTTCAACGGTTTGTAGATCGTGATTCTGTCTGGGGTAGGTGAGTTTGCATTGCTTATATGGATGATATAGCCATATATAGCCAGACCTGGGATGAGCACATCAAGAATGTGCGGGATGTGTTCCACAGGTTAAAGAAGGCAGGTCTGACAGTCAAGGCAGAAGTGCCAGGATAGGTATGGCAGAAGTATCCTACCTTGGGCACCGGGTGGGTAGTGGACACATCCATCCGGAGCCTGCCAAGGTTTATGCCATCCTGGCCTGGCCTACTCCTACCACAAAGAAACAGGTCAGGGCATTTCTAGGGACTGCAGGGTACTACTGAAGGTTTGTTCCCCGCTATAGCGATCTGGCTAAGCCCCTGACAGACCTAACCAGAAGGGAAATCCAGATGCAGTGGAAGTGATCAGAAGGTTGTGAGGTTGCTTTTCATGAGCTAAAAAGGCCTTATGGCCCAGCTGTATTGGCTAGCCCTAATTATAGTTTAGTTTATGGTTCATGTGGATTGCACTCAGATCATGGGCTTGGGCTATACTGAGCCAAGTTACTCAGCAGGGGAGGAGCACCCAGTTGTGCACCTCATCCCGAAGAGCTTTGCCCAGAGAGGAGGCATACGCCACAATTGAGAAGGAATGCTTGGGAATAGTGTGGGCCCTTCAGAAGCTGCAGCCTTACCTATATGGGAGAGAATTTACTGTGGTCACAGATCATAATCCCTAATTTGGTTTCATAGGTCCAGTGGACAAAATGGTAAACTACTACATTGGAGTTTGGTACTGCAGGCATACAACATGGCCATACAGCATCATAGATGGCAAAACAAAATGCAAATCTCGGATGGGCTATCTAGGCAGGGCTAATGGCCTGGCTGGATACTTTTGGGCACTCCCCCAGTACTGCATGAATGGCTGTGTCACTGCAGCCCAAGGGACAGATATTATCTGGGGAGATGTGACAGAAATGGGAAGGAAAGAGTTAATGGTTTGGATTCTGTAGATGCCTTTTTTTTTTTAGCAGTGTGGAAAAATACACTGAGGCTGAAACCTCCAGCAGCAACCAGCTCAGAATTCCTAGCTGCTAGATAAGAGCTGGGTCATAAATCTCGAGGACATCTCCAGACACACACAGACCTTGCAGACACGGACAGGGCAGTTTGAATGGATTGACATCAAATATAACCTTAAGAGAAAAGGAATATAATTGGTCACCAATAGGTGTTCACTCTGATTGGGACAATTAATACATACATGTTAGTTGGTTGGTGCATTTAAGGGAGAATAGGAATGACCTAGTCTCCATAGACTATATAAGCTTCTGTAAGACAGAGAACTCGCTTCTGTTGCCTTGGAAGCTGAGGGGAAACATAAGCTTGGAGCCTACCTGGTATGTCCGCGGAGCTGGGTAGTGTTAGAACAGGGTCCAGTGTCTCTTGTAAGGACAGGAAAGGGTAAGTTTAGTGATAGTATATTTCAGTAATAGCCTTCTTCTTTTGCCATCTGTTGTTTAAAACATTTGTTTACTTTTCCTGTATGAGTGTTATTCTCTTGTGTTGTAAATACATTTCCTGTAAATGCTCATTGCACTTTCTGTTAAGTAAAAGCTATTTATTTGCTCAACAGCTGTGACTCTGATGTCATTTTCTAAGGTAAGATTTGGTTTTCCACTGGCTAAGTAAACTCTGTGCTAGCATCCATGCACCTGAAAGAGACACACTACCAGACTTTAACTTGTGCAATTGCACGTGTGATTATTCAAGTTTGTACACTTGAAAGAGGTGCCGAAGGAAAGTCCGCTGGTGGCAGCGAATACCAGGACACACACCTCTCTAAAAGCTGTTTCAGCCCAGAGGGAGAGGTAGGTTGTCACACAGGGCATCAAGTGCTGGCTGAATCATAGGGTCTGGGGATTGAGCCCACTGAATGCTGTCATTGTCAAATTGAGGTAGTGCACTAATATCTAGAGCAGTGAAGTGGCAATAAGCAGCTGGTATGCAGGTGTCAGAAGGGCCCAAGCAATCTACTAAGCAGTCCACTGTGTCCGCAGACATCTGTTCATGTCTATCAAATTTTTGGCAAAATGCTTGAATGTGAGGTTCAGCCAGCTAGACCCAATTACTCTTGGAAGTGGGCCTTTGTGATAGGGCATCAGCATCAATATGGTTCAGGCCCGGTCTGTATTCGACAGGATAATCATAGGTTGATAATGCAGAAAGCCACCGGTGCCCAGTGGTGACTAACTTAGCTGAAGTCTGTACATAGGTCAACGGGTTATTGTCAGTCTTCACCAACATCTTTGCCCCATAGAGGTATTCATGAAACTGGTCAACGATGGCCCATTTTACTGCAAGGAACTCCAACTTATGTACAGGGTAGTTTTGTTCGGACGGGATCAAGCTCCTACTGGTGAAAGCTACTGATCTCTAGCCATTCTCATGGTCTTGATACAGCACCGCTCCTAGACCCTGCAGACTAGCATCTGTATGCAGCACATAGTGTTTGGTGGGGTCAGCATAGGCGAGGATGGGGGCATGGGTGAGCTGGCATATGATCTCATGGAAGGCTGCTTCACAGTTGGGCATCCAGTGTGGCCCGAAGAGTTCACCTGGGTGGAAATATACTTTCTCTGGTTCTTTAACGGAACCTTTTTTGTATTTACAATTGGTAGGAGGGTAACCCTGGGTAAGGTTCAAGAGTGGGCGAATCACCTTGGAATAGTCTTTTATGAACCTGCAGTAGTAGCCACAGAACCCCAGGAAACGTTGTAGTTTTTTCAGATTATGGGGCTGGGGCCAAGTAGTGTGTGCTTCAACCTTACTGGGATCAGTCTCTATCCCTTTTGTAGATACTATACCCCACATACTTCACAGAGGTTTGGAAAAACTGGCACTTGTCAATGGACAGCTTGAGGCCGAAGTCTTCCAGTCGGTCTAGGACTTTAAACAGTTGGTTTTCATGCTCCTCTAAGGTGCTCCCAAACACAATGACATCGTCCAAGTACACCAGGCATTCCAGCAAATTCATATGTCCCACCGCACATTCCATCAGTTGCTGAAAGGTGGCCAGGGCACCCAATATCCCCTGTGGCATCCTTAGAAACTCATAGAACCCACATGGACAGATGAAGGCTGTTTTTTCATGGTCTTCTGGGGCCATCGGGATCTGGTAGTATCCGCTGCGAAGATCCAACACCAAGAACCATTTGCTCCCATTCAAGCAGCCCAGGGCATCTTGTATACGAGGCGTAGTGTATTGGTCTGGGATGGTCTGCCACTTCAGGGTTCAATAATCAACACACACCCTCACAGACCCATTCTTCTTACACACAACCACAATGGGAGAGGCGTATGGGCTCCTGGATTCTTGTATCATGCCAGCAACGAGCATTTCCTGCAGGTGTCTTCTCACATCATCTATGTCTGCTGGGGCTAGGTGTTGGGACCTCTCTCGAAATGGCCATTCATTGTACAGGCGTATGTGATGCTCTGCACCATGGACTCACCCCATATCTCATTCCTTCAACGAAAACACTTGGTCTCTCTGGGCAAGTATCTTGCTAATTCTAGCCTTCCATTCAGCTGCAAACAGGGAGTCACCAAAGTCAAACAAGTCTGGGGTCACTCTCCTTCTCACCAGGGTGCTTGTTGCTGGGCAATACTGCAGTGTCTGCACAGTGTACCATAGCTAGGGTACACCCTCTGTTCACCCGGATCTCCCAATCTGACACATTGTGAATCTGGACCATCACTCGTCGTGCATAGGCATGGGCATGAGCAGACAAGATGCTGGGCTTGACCAATAATCCTTCTGGCAATTTTCCATCACCTGGCACATCCAATGTCAATATTTTGTTCTTGACATCTTTCCGGTGGTGGACCTCCCCTTGAATGGAACACTGGGTGTTAGGGGCCAGTACCATTGAATCAGGATCCTTCTTCAACACGATCCCCACCGGTTCATTCTGGTCTACTTCCTCAGGTTTCTGTTGCAGATCATAGGCCCTCATGATCACAGCCAGAATTCTCAGGGCCCTCCCAGTCTGTCGCCCTTCTTTCTCATGACAGAGTTGCGCCAGTCTCCCAAACATTTGGGCATTTGTCCCAATTAACAGGGGCCCCAACATACAGTCCAGTGGGGGGACACACTAGGGCCAGTGTCTCTACTCAATCCTCTACACCAGTTACAGTTGCAGGAAAAGACAACCAGAGGCGGACATACCCTAGGTAGGGATAAGACTTGTCGCTCAGACCCCACACATATAGGCCTTCTAGGGATTGCAAAGGCACATCAGATAAGTGTTTGTCATACCAGTCCTGGAATACAATGGTCACTTGCGACCCACTGTCAAGCACAGCCCGAGTATGAATACCATTCACAGTCACCGTAGTCTCCATTGAAGGACCCACTATTTTGGACCAGTCTGGAGAGGCAGTAGCAGAGGCCTGGACAGATGATTTAGCCACAAAGAAATTTGAGTTAGGGTTTCTCGAACCCTCACTGTGGTTATTTCGTGCACCCCTTGGCCATTGATTTGCTTTTCAGAGCTCCCCTTGGAGTCTGTTTACTAATCTTTCTAAGTCCTTCTGAGACCGGCATTCTCTTTTCATATGGCCATCCTTTCCACAGTGCTGACAAATGATAGACTTCTGGGTCATCCTGGGAGAGAACATCGTATGAGGAACTGAAGCAGTAGTAAGAGATTGGGGTCTAGTATCTGCTTGCAGTGGTGAGAGTGGTGCAACGTGTCTTAACAGTTTCTTTAGAGTGGCAGTCAATCCTGTGATCTCAGCCTTGGAGCAACCCTCGGTAGCAGATGCCTGAGGGTGCACCCCCACCCTCATGGCAGTCACGTCCTGAAAGGGACCAGAAACTTCTCCCTCAGGGGAAACCCTTACAGAGGCACCCATCTTCAACTCTCGGACTTCCTTTAGCAGCTCATCTTTCCAATGCTGGGCCCGGGGGGGGAAGTCCTTTGCATTCTCAGAGTACTCGTTATGTGCCGACTTTTGCCCCTGAGCCTCACTTGGCTCACTCTCAGTCACTTGATCAGCAGCATCAGATATGGGTGCAAGTCCCCCATGGGGTCACCTTGCAACCCCCAGAATTTCCTTCATTAGCTCATCATAGGAGAGGGGGTGATTCCAGTTTGGTGGCAAAGCACAACTGAAGTAGTAACAATTCTGAAAACAGATCAGACTTAAGGATCCATTTCAGCCTAGTTCGATCTAATTCATTTGACGGCAAACTACCCTTTCTGAGGCACTCTTGTAGCAGCTTTTCAAGCTGAGGTACATACACAGACAATGGCTCCCCTGGGTACTGCTGAGCATCTCTTACTGTCCACCACATATCCTCATCTGAATCCAGGCTCCCATACACATTCTCCAATGCATCAAGATAGTCCTGTGCAGTTGCTTCGGGGTTATTGGCCCGCTTGGCACTGACGGTAGCCAGGACAGGAGCTCGGAGGCTCTTACTCAACCTCTTTCATTTCTCTGCTTCTGAGCATTGCCATTCAAGTACTAGAGGGGCAACATAGTCTATCCAGGTCTCCCAGTCATCCTCCCCCTGGGGGGTTGGGAGGGTGCCCGAGAAGATTCTCAGCCTTCAGTAGGAGTCGTAACTAATGGCAGGTACAGATATAGGGGCCAGCATTGGCATGGGCACAGAAGGAGGGGCAATAACAGGTGCTGGAGTGGGAGGCAGTGTTGGGGAAGGAACACCCCTAGGTGGCAGGAATAGTTTCTTAAAGTCCTCTATGGTTTTCCCTTCCTCCAGCAACAACTCAGCAAATTTCTCCTCAAAAGTCTCAGATAATGGTGGGAGCTCATCCTCCCCGGGGTCTTTACTGTCTTTTGTTATCACTCTCCAGGCAGCTGGAACCCCTTCTGGGGCAATAGTCTGTGGCACTTTAGAGCTGTCCATGAGGTGATTACACTCTACCAAGGCTAAGAAAGTTTGGGAGATCAAATCAGCCTGTTGACCCACCACCACAGGGTTTTTTAAACATTCAACTTTGGAGAGTGCTCCCTCTACAGTGTCTTTACTGGTACCCAGGGGAATATCCAGTATAAGTAGAACATTTTGGGGGTCAATCTCCTGCCCAGTACACCACCACACCAACTGGTATACAGCCATTTCTACTGAGGTAGCCATTATTCTTTAACAATAATTCATAATTTCTGGCCATTAGAAGGCACAAAATCCCAGTGGTGAGCCTCCAAAATGTAACACCTAGGTGGCGTTATCCCAAGGGCTACTACCCTGTCTGCTTGGCTAGTAGCAGGTTAAGGGGCCTGAGTTCTGAAACAGGTGCCTCCACCCGGAAGTCAGGGTTGGTAGTGGTCAAGCTAACCTGGGCACAGCCCTCCGGGACACTGTAACCACCCCCCTTTCCTTACTAGTGGCCGGAACTATACACAATAATCACTTTCACAATACCCCTGATGCACCACACAAGTACCCACACTGTTTGCACTTACCACCAGGGCTTTCCTCTGGCTCGGCCCTGGGGACCCCCTGTAAAACAAGGTTATACACAGAAAATAACAGCAGTACAGTACTCTTGTACAAACTGGAACCACAGTCAGAGTAAATGCAAAAAAGAGTTACATCTGATTTATTTAAGAGACTTGAACAAGGGAGGGGTGTAATCAGGTTAATTTGCTTAAAGACTCTATCATTCAAACAGTTATGCATGCACTTCAGGGTCTATAAACAGTCACACATTCTGGGTACCCAGATGGAGAAAGGTGGGCTAGCCAGGAATGTTGCATCTGGTTATGGCCCTGTGATGGAAGAAAACAACATGCACCACACACACTAATTGTAATCTGGAGCCAGAGGGCTCAGTTCGTGAAAAGAAAACAAGACAGTCAGATGACACACTTTTAGATTAGGCTGTTGTTGCAGGGAGCTACCCTGATGATTACTCACAATACCCAAGATTGGACACAGGCTGAATGAAAATTGAGACTGCAGGTGGTTGATCTGTTCAAGCGTGGAGCAGGGGGCTGATCCCCAGGCAGGTCTCTCGGCGATGGCTTTCTCTGTGCAGTGGGTAGTCTGGCTGGGCCAGTGTGGTAAGGTCCTGGCCAAATGGAGACAGTATCAGATACAGTCCATTTTGGGCTGGATACAGCTTCCAGCAAGCAGAACACAGTTCACACAGTGGGAAACCAAATCACGACCCACTAAGAACTCACAGCACATTTACATGTAAGGAAATTCTACTGTACCAGGCAAACCTCTCTCCGGTCAAGATCGCAGAGTCTCTGCACAAACCGGGGATTCAAAAGCAGCTGGAAATCCTGACATGCTGATTGCATTCAGCAAAATCTTCGAACTTCTTCAGGTACAGTATGAGCCTAGTAAAAACTCAGTGGCTTACTTCATTCTCACAAACTTGGATTTAGTCCGAAATAATTATCTTCTCTCCCTCTCACGGGCAGCAGGCAGACATGCAGGCCACAACTCAGGCCTTTCCACAGTTCTCCTATGCGCATTCACTCAGGATTGCTGCTCAAAACCACTTGAGCTGTGTGCTTCTTCAGCTCCCAACTTAGATCTGACTCAACTGCCAGCAAGCTTGGGGATTTCCCTCAGAATCCAAATAGTTTGGTTGGCTAATCTGTCTGTCAGTCACAACAAAGGCTCCCCCTTCAGGTGCAAAAAGGCGCCAAAAGTCCAAAACTACAGTTCCTACAGATTTTGACTCCAGACAGCGCCTGTAGTCCGGCTCCATTTTAGGTCCCACTAGTACTGATTGGTCCAATTTGCAGTCCCAGGCCAAATGGTGGGGATAAACAAAACAGTCCTTGCTGCAAAGAAGGCAGGTTAGACAAACTACATCATTATCACTCTAAATGATTTTCAACAAATAGTTACATCTTTCAACAGAGCTCCCTCTCAGATTACTTATGACTGCAATCCAGGTAGCTCTTAAAGAGACAGTACACAGAGGCTATACAGGCACTCTCTGGCAATCACATTTAAACTGCTAAAATGCAGGACACTAGCCTGGCAGTGAGCATTTAGACAAGCTCAAGGAAGACTTTTCGGGAACCGCCATTTGTAGGGGGGTTACACAAGCATTGGCTTAGTGTGCCTTTCCTGGTTAAACAATTTTCCCTTTCCCATTTCATAAATAACACTAAAGTGAATGCAGGTGAGACAATAAAGGTAAACTGTAAACTTGTTCAAAACAAGTACAAAAAGAAAATATCTGGTTACACTGTATGTAAAAATGATCCCTATTCAGATACACCGATTATCTAACCACAAGCTGGGAGACTTAGATAAATAATACATAAAAACATTGGGCCCAGTATTAACCCCACCCTTAGAGTGGTGCACCATGAGTCGGAACCTCCACTGCAACAACCTTGAGTGTGACAGGGATCCTGCTCCGGATTTTGCAAAAAGTGGGGTCCTGGTGCCAAACTTCCTGAGTTTTCCACAAGCTGTCCTGTGCACCACACAACAGGTGCATTGGAGGAGAATGCCGCAAGCTGCAGTACTGTCGGGCAGCAGTGGTGGTCATGGCAAGAACCCACCAGTCATATATCCGACAGCTAGCAGGCCCTGTGATGGGTTGGCTAGGATGGCTTGGGAGGTTGGGGGGTGATGACTGATCCCAGACAGGAAGGGCATAGCTGCTCAGTGCCGAAGACTGGGGGGAGCTGTTGTATGACTGGCAGTGGGGGGTGGGGCCCTGGAAGTTAGAAGCCATGGCTTTACCACTGCCAGGACACTTGGCCAGGTGTGCAGGAGGCCACAGACATCCACTAGCAGCAGCTGTAATGTGGGCACAGACCACCTCCCACCCTGCCACAGCACCTGGAATGACTCTCAGGCTATTAGATCACCTCCTAGCTGGTCTAACTCCAGCGCCCATGCAGACTTTGAAGAGTTTTCTAGAATATCAGCTTAGGGAATGTGGCAGCCTGAATGCAGCACAAGTCCTCTATTGCCATGGTGCAGCGTCGTGTGGTTGCCACAAGCAAGGCTCAATGCTGTCTGATGCAGGTGGCCCTGGTGTTGCCACAAGCCACCTTTAAAAATCATGCTTGCTTCTTGCGTGTCTCGGAACTTTGAAAATCCAACCAATAGAATTTGTCAGAAGAAAGAATTGCTTGGCTCACTCAGTCTGCCTAGATGATCCCTACCTAGTCCTTCTCTGCAGACCCTATCTGGTCTCTGATGACCTTCCCTATTCCCTGCCAACATACTAATATTTTGCTATATCTATCCTACACGTACAGTCATGATATAACCAAGAGATTGTAAACATTAGATAGCTTAATGACAATATTTATATAATTTATAGAGTGCAACCACCACTCTGTTGCTCAGTACAAGTTGGAGGCACACATTTTCTTTATACAGAGCTAAATAAAGCAAAAGGCTATGCACTGGGAATCTGTCTGAAACAGTGAGACTTTCAACTGTTAAAAAGAATCTTGACAGCACCTATTGTCATCTAAGAACATGTAGACATGTTGTACAGGAAATTTACGTTTCAAGTCAGAAAAAGCATCTCATCTTTACATGGCAAGAAACACATGTTTAATGGGAGGACTATGCCTATGGTTTAATGCGGGGAATAGCCCCTCAAAGCATACCTCACTCAGCATTTTTTTTCTCACCATCATCCTTGTTCTGCTCCTGGGTGGCTGTGTGGTCCTTGTGACTGTACTTTCCCTACTTCTTTCCTTGCTTGTTTTCTTCTGCCTATCCCCTTCTGCACTGCCTTACCTTCTGTTGTTTCCTCCTCTTTGGTTCTCCTTGTCTGTGTTCCCTGTTGCTTTTTCTTCCATTTGTTCTGTCCTCCCCCCATTGTTTTCTTTGGTGTTTGCGCCTTCCCTCACTTGTTTTCTGGCCCACTCCTATCCCCTCATTGTTTGTGGTTGCTCTCCCTCTCTTACTTGACCTGCTCTTTTGGGCTTTTCTTGCTCCTCAGAGCTGCCTCTCTGTTCCTCCTATCACTTCTGGGTTCATGACGCAGCCACATCTCCCAGCTTCTGCTACAGCTGCTACTCCTATAACCGCGTGCACGTTACCCTCGCTGGGCTTGCTGGTTCCCTGCTGGACTCCTGACTGTGCCGCTCAGCCCTTCATGCCTTTACCTACTCGAGGCTCAGTTACACAGTCTACACTCTGCAATATTCAATGAACCTTCACCTGCCACTTGGCAATTCAGTTATCTTTCAGCTGGGGGTCATTAGTGGAATTGGCTGAACCTGGATCAGCATCCCACAGGATGCCTCCAGCTCACAGTTCATGGCTCTGTCTGATGTTATAACTGTCAGCAAAATCTCAGTTTGCTTTCTAGACTCCAAGGCTACCTGAATTTCTTGTTCTCCACTACCAAGTTAGATCACCAGTGATCTGCTTGCCTCTTTCTCAGACTTGCACCAATAACTGTTATTATATTAACCGGGATATCAGCCATAATTTCTTAAATTCAACAGAAGGCGAGTATAGAACCAGCTCGGCTCATTACAATGGTACTGTATACTGAAGCCCCATTCCTTGCAGCCCTCAAGGTCTCCGACTTTGGCTGGAATCTATGTTCCATCTGTTTAAATGCTTTTCTTGTTCAGTCTGTTTAACAAAACTCCTCAAGTACTCTGCAATGTTTCCTACAATGAACCATATTCACTGAAGTGCTTTATCTGTACTGCCGTCTTCTCACTATACCAATTTTAGAAGGAGGAATCCTCTCTGTGCATAATACTCCCCCTACATCAGCTAATTTCCTTAAGACTGCTAGATTTACAGGATTCATGTATTTGCAAGGATTTGGAGCCAGATGCAGGGACTTCTTCCATAGACTTGCATTCGTTATATGGAACAACAGAGGAATTCAGCTCCATAGGAAATAATGTAATCTACAAGACAACTCAGGAAGGGCACACTGGAATTCTGGCAAAATACACTAAATCAGTCTGGGGATACTGCTACCTCTCTCAACTTCTTCTTCATTGGTCAGCTCAGAACCTACAATCATTTCTCCTCTCTGTTCTGTCAAGGCACACTTCCTTACTGACCTCTGCAGTATAAATACTACTTCATGTGGCTAGCAATCAGGGCAAGTCAGTCTGGGCCTTCTCCGTATAGAACTAACTATCCCTGCCAACCAGTAGCCATACTAGGTTTGTCATCTCAAGGATATATTCCTACTTTTAAGGTGTCTTTATTTAATCACCACACTACTGTCAGTGGGTTCCGAACATTAGGCAGGGCCATGGCTCAGCAGATTTACTGAATTTAAAGTAGTTGCAGGAATCAAGCTGACCTACTGCATTCCTTATTTATCTACAGGTTTATGGTTACTTCTGTATCCCTTATCTTTGCCTCACTTAACTGCTAACTTCATCCAAGTCCATCTTAAACCTCTTCCTCCACACTAGGGCTGCCATCAGAATTCTGGGAGTGGTGTATTGCATCAGTTCTTCTAAGGACCAACTGTATCCTCACCCCTGAACCTCTATTTCCTTGTTTGCTAACCTGGAGCCACCATCATGCTTCATTATTCTGCCAATAACTTCAAGTTCGATCTCTACGGAAACCATAGGTAGCAGAACAGGGGGAGCCTCTATGGCCATGGCCCTACCACTTTCATAAGTGGCCAAATCAGTTTTTGCAGTCATGTTCATCTATTACTAGGGGAATATTTACCCTTTACATCCTTGGCCCTACCGCTTTTCAGATCGTTCCGCTACCAATGGTGGAAACCATCTGACACGTACCATTTGAGCATCCGCCATTGTTCTACATTGGTGAAATTTCCTCTGTGGTTATTTTGTGGACTTCTTACATCCTTTACATTGACTCAGTGCTACTTACTTCATCATCACCACTACCAGGAGGGCGATGTACACTTCTTAATTGACTAGGCCTCTCATCTACACTAGCATCCTAGCAACCCATCAACAGGGGTAAAGCATGTTGCAATTAAGAGGCTGAGCTCTTCTTCACTCTCATGTCTTCCATGCCTCTTCATAATCCTGGAAAATGTTTCTCGCCTTCACACGCTGACTCCAAGGATAAAATACAGATGGCCTTCCTCGTCTCCTTGTTAAACCGCCTGCACTCTTATTTGGTAAATTGTAGCAGCTTCTTTTCTTTTCTCACAACCCTCACTAACAGCCCTCAGGGCTCCATCTAATTAAATTATTTCTTCATGAGGTCTATGAGTGTGAGTAGGTGTCCTCCAGTCTCCGCTTTCACTGCATCTCGTTAACTCAAAGACAGTCTTCAGGGAAGCCCCTCAGACATCTTCCTACATGTCTCTACTCTAAGAGGAAGGTCTTCAGGAAACCCTTGGACTTTTCCTATTGGCTCTGTCTCTTTTCTCTGGACTCTTTTCATGATCCAGGACAATCAAGGACAATCTTCAAGGAAATCCTCGGATGTCCTCCTCAGACTCAAACCCAATTCTGTCTCCAGACATTCTGTCCACATTTCTCCTCTACTATTGGTTTTTCCAATCAGACTGAACTTACCAGAAAGTTTACTTTGGAACTTATTTGCTTCACACTGCCTCGAAAGAACCTTCTGGCCTTTGCCTTCGGCCTTACGTTCTCAAGAAATTCTACACATCAAGACATTTCAGGACATCAGAATGGTTCTTACGTTGCAGCATCTTGGTTTCCTCACCATTTTCACCAAGATTCCAATCCTCCTGTCTTGGGCCGTCCATCTGACCACCTTCGATTCTATCTTTAGTATAGTAACTGGCTTCTCGACATCTCAGAGACTTGTGTGCCATCTTGTTTGTGCTACGCATCTCCTGTTTTGGGGCATTCAATCCACTACCTTCCTTATGCCTGCTCTAGTCTCTTCAATGCCTACTACCATATTCTATTCTCATATTGGAACACTGCCAAATCATTTCATTTCAGCTATCACTGTAGCATCTCCTTCTATTATCTGACATTCCTGCTATCATTATACTTAGTGTATCTGCTCAAATGGAAGCACTCCAATGTTCTGAACCATCTTGAACATGACTAATTCCATAACTTCCTAGTTACCAGCATCTTCTCCTATGATCAAGTCATGTGCACTGTCATTCACACAGTTTCTGCTGAAGACCTCTGTCTCAACACATTTTGTCAGCAACTTGCTTAATCATTTAGCCAGCAAGATTCTCCATTGTACCTCTAGTCATGCCCAAACAGGACCTCCCATTACTTATGGCAGCTGATGCTTCAAAAGCACTGATTTTGTTGTATCCATCAGAAGTCATTCCCTCCACTTCATGGAGGAGGAGAACCACCTGTGAGGAGGGGAGGAGTAACATGGTGATGCTAACATGAACCATGTAGGCAGAACATTGCAGGACTCTGCTAAAAAATACCTGCGTTCCACCCTACCTCTCAGCTGAGGAGGTATGAACTTTGATTTTGAGCCTTTAATGGATGAAGCAGCAACCGACAAGAAAAATATAAAACTATTCACGGCTTTTGGAATTATGACTCCCAAATGAGATAGTAAGCAGAATCATGGTGGATTAAAAACAAAAACATTCAAACCTACCAACACATCAACTAGGAAAACTGAAGCTCACCAGACCAAATAAAAAGTTTCTGCATTGATGCAGGAGGAGACATCTTCAAAAAGTAATAATTCTGGGAGCTTTTTCCCTATGTTCCAGTCAAATGAAAAAGTGAAAGAAACCAGAACACCCAACATTGAAGAGACACCCGAACAACACATGATGTCTGGGGTCTAGCTTGCCACAGCCTGTGACTGTGCTGGAATGCCCCATCAAAATCAAAATGAACATTCAGCAACCTCATAGACCCAGCTCACAGCAGTCTCTGACTGTGCTGGAATGCCCCTTCAATCCATGGAGATCTGAGCCCTGAATTGATATTGGCAACCGGTTTGGAGACTCCAAACAAATGATTACTGGATGATGAGGAAGAGCTCCAGAGAGAATTTTCCTTGATTCAAAGTGAAATGATGGAGGAACAACATCCATACTCAGACCGCCATCAGAAACAAGGTCTCAACAATGAAGCCAGCTCACTGACACAAGGTATTTTTTATCTCGGGGGTACTTCAAAAAAGGAGGGTCAGCAATTACTCTTGTACTGACATAGAGATTGTGAACACAAACCCTAAAACTGAAATGGTATTACAGCCTTTAGACAGCAATAAGGATTTAAATAAGGGAAATACAAAAATAAAACCTACAAGTTCTGAATCTAAAATTGATACAGATTCCTGTAAGGAAAATAAATCTGTACCTTCTCAACCCATGGGTTCATAGGATACTCATTCGGATGTCGAGCAGGAGCCAGAACTGTCAGGTGAAGAAGATGCCCCCCTCCAGCTTGGGCAAAATTTTGTTTAATAAAATCAATACAATATCTGAAAAAATGGGGCACATGTTAAGTCACCAGAATAAACATGAAAGCTACATTATATTAACCCAAGATTTACTGAAGAAGAACCAGGATCTTAAGCAGTAAGTAGCACAAAAAAAATGCTTACTAAGCTATCAGATGAAACTGCTACCATTCCTCGGCAAATTAAAGATCTGGAGAAGATAAATTTGGGACTAAAAGAAAAAATGATTGACCAACAAACAAGAGCAAGGAGAAAAAAACATTTGTATCTTTGGCATGCCCAAATCTTGGGACACTAATAAAAGTTTACAAAAATCATTTAAACAAATTGCTGCAGTGTTCTTGGATAGTGACCCAACATAAATACATTTTAAAATAGACCGTATACATTGTGGCTTGCAGTCTAAACCTATTGACTCAGCTCCCCCAGGCCCATCATAATAAAATTTCAAAGATCATAGGACAAAGAGAAATTAATGACCTCTGTGTATAAAAAAATGAAACTTAACCTGCTGGGTACAAATATTTCAATATATGATAACCTTCCAGTAGAAATCATTCAAGCAAGGAAAAAAATCTGACTTTTTATGTAACAAATTGTGGGCTCAGGGATACAGATCAACTATGATATTCCCTGCAAAAATTAAAGCTATCATTGATGAAAAACGCTGTGTATACATATCCTTACAATAAGCTCTAAAAGACTTGAGAATCAAGTTGCCTAATCTTTTTTGAGATATGATATAAGCCTATTAAAATGCATGTTAAGGATAACAGTTAAGGAGAGGGGATAGGGGAGAAATCTGGAGATTTCAGAACTATTGTTTGTATTAGTTTCACTTTAAAGGACTAAATATTAGGAGAATCTAGGAGATTCCAAGAAAATATTACTGTTAGTGAAATAAAAATTAATAACACTGCAGGTTCAAAATTAAAAGATCAAGTGATTCTATATGAATATTAAATATAACTCTTAAGAACTAATTGTTTCTGCTGTTGGGGGGTTGCACATTGGGTGGAATAAAAGGCTGAGTTCACCTGCAAATGGGATACCAGATCAAGGGATTGTTCATGAAATTTTGGAACACAATACTGTGTTACTTTAATTTGTGTTTATATTTACAAAATTTAAAGGATATGTTTGTTTATAACAAAAAATTAAGGAACACTAAGGGCTCATTCAAGTGAAATGAGAAGTCAAGGAAGTTAAGAAATGTTTCTCAGTCAGATTGTTTTGCATGGTCAAATTTATTATTGTTCTGTCAAGGATGGGTAAAGCCATTGGGCTCCATGGTGAACAATAATGTGGTCACACATAGGAATACTTTTTCAAAATCTGGGCTATAAATTAGAAATCTGGCAGATTTCAACAAATTTAAAATAGTGACATTAAATGTTAATGGCATTAATACACCAGCAAAAAGATCACACTTGTTAACATATTCTGAAAAGCTGAGTGACCACATTATTTGTATACAGGAGACTCATCTTTTTTCTTTAACTTTTTATTTATAGCTTTTATAATATTACAGTTTACACTGTGTTATGTAAAGTACAGAGGCTGAGGTATGCAAACCTCGACATCAATTGTACAGGGCATTGTCAAGAACAGTAAAATGAAATAGCATAGTCCAATTAGTGGGAGCTCCCACCAAAACTTTAAAATACAGAGTAAAGACTGATCTGATTATCCCATAGGACATTGCTACTCTCATCTTATATTAACACAGTAACTAATAAAACCAGGATATCAGGTCCCATGAAGGACTACTAGACAGTGAAGGGCTGAAAGGTTGAGAGGCTATAGTCAGAAATATCACATGATGTTCCAGTTTCAGTTAAGCTATTTTACCACCCCATATAAAACTCAAAAATATATGGATTGAATACGTATTTTATAGTACGGGTACTAAAAAAGTAGAGGAGTAGCCATTTTGATTAAAACATTTTTGAATATTAAAATAATTGACCAGTTCTCCGACAATAACAGTATAATTATACTGTTGAAGCTAAGTTTGAATAATTATAATTTGACTATAGGTTATCTTTATGATCCTTTGAAAATTACATGGAGAATAATGGCTAGGTAAGTGTGTGTTATGGATTTTTTTCACACACACTTGATCCATGTTTAAGTGGTCATCACACACTGAGGGTGTGTGAACAAAATCCATAACATAAAACTTACCTATCTTTTATTTTTCATAATTGCTGGTGTTGAGGTTTAGACTGTATTTCTAGCAGCTTTAAAGAAAAATGTTTTTTAGCTAGAGTGCAGTTTTATTTTGGAAGAAATTGAACTGTACATGAATAAAACACAGTTGAAAATACTGCAGTTGAAACACTCTTTGTGAAATAATGGAATGCAACAGTTTTAAAGTCTTTTCTTTGGGGAATGTCATATCAATCTGATTTCAGGTTATTATGAAGTGTCATACCAACCCGATTTCAGATAATTATTGCCTTTGAAGCATAATAACCTGAAATCTGATTGATATGCATATTTAACAAAACAGTAATCTGGTTGATATTTATGGTCATCAGTAACTATAATACATTCCTGGCTAAAATATCTGAGGGATTACGTAGATTGCAACCTGAAAATATCATATTGACAGGGGATTTCAATGCTTTATATAACCCTTTTCAAGACAAATAATCCTCTTCAACAAAAGGCAACCTCTTCATTTCAAAAAAATTTAATATCTTTTTAGACTCATAACTTTTGATAGACACCTGGAGACATTTTCATCCTTGTAGTAATACTTATATACATTTTGACAAAAAACCAAAAATATTTACAAGAATTTACTATATATTTACAACAAATTTGATACAATCCATAACTTCTACAGATATAGACTCAATTCTCATATCCGACAATATCCTGACAAGAATGCAACTGCATCTCATAGACGCTGACAGGAAACATACAATAGTATGGTCATTCAATAATGAATTACTAAAGGATCAAGACTTTATTCATCTTATTAAAAAAGGAACCATGAATTTTGGTTTTATAATTATTTTGGCCAATGTACTATACTGTCATTATGGAACACATTTAAAGCTACCCCACAGAGAGTAATTCTTACCCCCCAAATCAAAATCAATACAATTTAGACTAAAAACAAGGACAAAATTAACAATTGATTAAAACAATTAGACAAATTAATACTAATAGATTACAATAAATGCAAAAATGAATGGTGACAATATAATCAATCACTCAATCAATCTTTATTTAACCAGGTGAAACACCATTGAGTGAAACTAATTTACAAAGTGGACCTAGTCAGCAAAAACAACACTTAAACATAGCAACAGAGATAATACAATGTCTTAAGGGTAAACATTAACAACAATACCAGTATACACAATGATCACATGGTTTATAGTTGCATTACATTCATATATAAACAGGGTATATAATGACCAAGTGCAACTGAGAACATGTACATTTCACTGTGGTTTAAAATGAGATCAACATCAGAGTCTAACATGTTTAAATATAAGAAAAATAGCAGGACAAGAGGACACAGCATGAGATTAGAGGGAGACCGATTAAGGGGGAATGTGAGGAAATTCTTTTTCACAGAAAGGGTGGTAGATGCATGGAATAGCTTACCACAAGAAGTGGTGGCTATGAATACAGTGCAGGGCTTCAAACAGGCATGGGATACGCACAAGGGAGCAATACAAATGACTATGAATAGATAGGTCACTGACAGAGCAAAGGCCGATGGCACATTTATAAGGTAGAAAAAGAAATGGGCAGACTGGATGGGCCTTGCAGTCCTTATCTGCCGTCAACTTCTATGTTTCTATGTAACATAAGGAAAAAGGGAATGAAAACAGAAGATCAGAGGAAAGAATATAGGTAGAAACCCCCCAAAAAGAAAAAAGACAGAAGAAAACAAAAAGAAAAGAAAAACTGTAAGTAGATTGAAGAAATATTTTAAGGTTTATTACAGAGTGGATGGATGAACAGGGATGGTACAGGGCATGCTAAGCACATGCAGATAGAGAATTAGTAGGAAGTTAAGAGTAGCAGTTGTAGGTGTCACTAATGAGTTGTCTGAGTAATGTTTTGAAGGTTACCCTTTAACAAAAGTTGAAAGCTTTAGGGATTTTTGAAGGTTGTTCCATAGGGCTGGTAGGGCATGGCTTATGGAAGATAACCTAAAGTGCGCCCTACATTTAGGAATGTTGAGTGAGATGTAGAAGTGCCTCCTGCAAGAATAACTTACAAGAGTACTGGTTAAGAAGCTAGATATGTATTGAGGGAGCTCTATAGGTCCAAATTGCATAATTCAGCAAGAGACAGATTGGCTTCCTTGATTAAAAGACATAGCTATTATCATACTGATAAATCAGGAAGAGTATTAGCCACTTTGCTGTATGCAGGAAAACAAAATAATATTGTCCTGTCCATAAAGATTTAGATGGCAATATTCAAACAACAGATGGAAACATAACACAATGTTTTTGTCAATATTACAAATAGATTTATCATAATAATTTTTGTCCAGACCCCATTTATATGACACAATTTATGAATAGATAATATTTTAATGGAAACATTTTCATACAATCCCATTAAACAAAAATAAATAATCAAAGCAATTAATACATTAGCAAGGAAAAAAATCACCCAGACTAGACAGCCTTTCTAATAAATTTTACCAAACCTGTGCTAAAAAACTGACTCAGTGGCTAGAGAAAATAATACATGAGTTATTGTCTGCTAGGCCAAATACCAACATACCCCATCAATGCATCTGGCCAAAATCATTCTAATATATAAGGAAGGGAAACCCCATGACTCACCAGAAAGCTATAGACCGATAGCTATATTAAACTCAGACTGCAAATTGATAGCCAAATTAATAAACAACAAAATTCTACAACAGATAAATCTCTATTTTGACCAGAATCAATATGGATTTATGAAAGGATGTGCATTATTTCAAGC
This sequence comes from Neoceratodus forsteri, assembly GCA_016271365.2. NCBI lineage: Eukaryota > Metazoa > Chordata > Ceratodontiformes > Ceratodontidae > Neoceratodus > Neoceratodus forsteri. The sequence goes on from JADMNL010000026.1 coordinate 269,011,000, forward strand.
TAACAAGAAATTGCAGGCATTAATCCATTTACTAAATACCAACAAAATATACAAATATGATACATTCAATGCAGTAGCTGTAGACATGAGTAAAGCTTTTGACTTATTAAATAGAGGATTTATGTATCAAATTTTAACAAAATGGGGCATTCCCAGAGAACTAATTTCATTAAAAATTATACAAAAGGCTGGCCCAGTGGCATGGAGGGCTGAGGCATCATGCCTTACCTCGTGCCATGCCAGCTACCCGTGTTCACAGTGCAAGTGGGTTGTTGGGGGTTGGCCAGGTAGGGAGAGGATCAAGCATCCGGAGGACAGCACTCCTCTCCCAAGGAGGGATGGGGATGGAGTCTGCTACATAACTGGCTTGTAGTGATGGCTTGGGACTGGTGCAATGGACCCACACAAGGAGGGGGTGGAACCAAGCAAGTCACCCTGTATGCCATGTATGGAAGTGTGTGCGGCTTGGCCATTGGCATCATTGCATGCCTTGGTCCCATGCCTGGAGTGGGACAAAATCAGAGAAGAAAACAAGCAGACTAGTGGGATGGTGCCAGTCTCCCCACCACACCGGGCCAGCTGGCACCTCAAATTGGTGTGAGGTGATGGCCGGCACCAGATCCAGTGGTAGTGATGGAGGGGACCAGTGGAGGGGGGTCAGTCAGCGGGGGATAAAGAAATAAAAAAAAAAAATTAGACAAAAAACACTTGTCAGATTCCAAATTAATAGATATTTAACAGAAGACTTTAGCATGCTGAATGGAGTAAGACAAGGCTGTCTCTTATCTCCCACATTGTTAATTCTTGCCTTGGAGCCATTTCTACAAACAATAAAGACTATGTCATTAATAGAAAGAATCAAATTAGAACAAGAGCACATAAAAATAAGTGTCTTTGCAGACGATGTTTTGTTAATTATTAAGAACATGGACAGCTCTTTAGAAGCACATTTAGAGGAAACTAAACTATATTCATTGGTATCAGAATATCATATAAACAAGAATAAACCATTAATTATAAAATTGACTAAAAACAAGACCTTATATATAAAAAAATATATCAAAAGGATTTCAAAAATTGTATTAAATACTTGGGAATGCATTTGACTGCTGATCAAAAGTTAAATATTAAAATAAAGTGTAATAATGCTAAAGAAAATATGACTTCATTGCTGAAGAACTGGAAAAATCTATCAGTGTCCCTTTGGGGTAAAACAGAAACTATAAAAATGATGGCCCTACCACACTACATTTTTATATTACAGAACATATTAGGTGCTCCCAATAAAAAATGGTTTCAGGATGTCAAATATTTTTTTTAGTAATGTTTTATGGAGAGGAGGAAAGCCCCATATACCATGGAATACAGTGATAACCCATAGAGATCAGGGAGGGCTCCGATCTCTGGATCCTTTAAGCTACTGTATATGGAGGCTCATATATTAGTCACATACTACCAGTGGTCTTTCTTTCAAGATTGTAATAGTTCATTATACAATAATTTAATATACTTTACAGTTTCAGACCACCACATTCATAATATCTTTTTAGATCTAGTACTAAAATTCACATTTTCTTGCTTCCTGGTTCAGTTTAGTAAACAAATATGTTAAAACCCCAATTTCTCTCCAGATTCAATGGTGGTATTTACAAACTGGCCTGAACAAACGAATATGGGGAGCACATTTCTTTTCTCATTTTAAAAGCTTACAAGCAAAAAAAATCACACAATAGAAAGATATTATAGTTGATGACCAATTTCCAACTTTTCAACTATTAAATAATATGTTGAGGGATCCAAAGTGGAACCAGCTGCAGTGCTATTCTATTCTTAAATAAATTCCCCCAAATTATTTTTTTAGTAAAAAAGCAACTAGACTTCCCCTATTAATAAAACAACACACGGCCATATACAACAAAGGCCCAACAAAATTATTGACTAGATTCTATCAAATATTGGTAGCAAGGAAAAGAGACGATATAAACAAAATAAATTCAAAATGGAACATTGAAACTGGCATCGCTTTAACTCACAATCAGTGGGAATATCTAAGAATCCAAGGCAATAAATATATCTATCAGCAAAACATAAATCAAAACAATGTAAAATACATCATAGAGCATACTGTATAACTAGAAATTTTCACTGTCAAATAATTTTTGCTGAAGCAGTAACTCGTGTTAAAATAAATGTGTGCTAATTAGCACTTTTTTCCATTAGACTGAATGCTGCACTAATGCGTTAGTGCTAAATTGAATTTGCACAATTATAGTTGCATTTTGTTTTGTACTAAAATTACTTTCTGTGAAAATAAATAGTTTTATAGTGTTTAACACCCCCTCAGATTTCCAAAATAAAACCAGAATACTCTGATCACTGCTGGTATGGGTGTGGTAATGGAGGCACATTAATACATTGTTTATGGTCATGCCCCAAGATTAAAAATTATTGGACAGAATTTAAACAAATATTATTCTCTTTAATGAACTTAGATAGTCCCTTAGAATCTGCTAAATTCATGTTTAATAATTTAAATATTAGAGTGGAGAATATTGCACATATAAAATATTTGCCTGGCAACAATGGCAATGAAAAGATTAATAATGGAACACTGGAAAACAAAAAATTTACCAGAGTTCGATTACTACAAAGGGTGGTATACTTTTAATGAAACGTTACTTTTTGAGAATCTAATATATGTTTCTGATCATACAATGGATGATCCATGTGGAACCACTTGGAATGAAATACAAGAAAGTATTCCTCCCATAATGAGAATTTAGGACCTGGACTCCCCAGAATAACTTTCTTAGAGTTTTAGGATACCAGTCTAGCGATTAATAGTCCAATTATAACTCATTGAGGTAACTTTGATGTATACTATCTGCCTCAAGAAAAAAGAAAAAATGAATTGTCAAGCCCATTTAGCCTTCCAGTTATGTACCTTATGAGGGGGAAGAGAGATCCTTAAGGGGAAGGGAGTATGTCTTATATGTGTAAGTGTGTATTCTTTTTCCTTACATATGTTGACATTTTTATCACACTGTTTAAAAAGAAATATGTATTGTAGAATTGTACCATAATGGATAATATATACAATAAAAATTATCATTAAAAAAAGAAGTTAGCCAGCCCGGTGGCACTGAGGGTTCAAGTGCTGGGTACCTTGCCTCTTGCCATGCTGGTGACCTGTGTTCAAGAATGAGCATGGGTCACTGGGGGTCAGCTGGGGAGGGCAGGGCTCAGAGTGGATAGTGCAGCCAACAGGCAGCTCTTTATTCCTGGATTGGGGAGGTTGGCTCACTCGGCCTAAGACCACCACAATGTGGAAGTGTGATGGTGTTGTAGGTGGTGAGGGAGTCAGGTACTAGGCCAGGGGTGGGTGGAGTGGAGTCGGCCAAGCCAAGGCATGCACATGCACCTCCAAGCATTCAGCTGACCTTGTTTGGGGCTCCAGGGAGTAAGGGGATGAAAAAATGCAGAAAAGTGGGGTGGTGGCTGGATGATGCCTGCAAGCCAGCTCCAGTGGTCCTGCTGGAGAAGTGGGGTTGGCCCCTGAAGGGACCACGGATGTCCAGTACAGTTGGCTGACACAAGCTGCCTTCCTGCAGGGGAGAATAAAAACCTATATGGAAAAAAAAAGGAGTCATTCCCTCAACTCATATGTCTATAAAAGAACTCCTTTAATCATCCTCAGACTCCTATACCTCTTATTAGGAAGCCTCAGACACTACTGTAGCATCTCATCTCAGATCCGGGTCGCCCCTGAAAAAGGGACCTTCAGGGCTCAGTGGGCCTACCCGGTCACCAAAATTTAATAAATAAATAATAAATAAAATAAATAAACAGATCCAGCTATTATCAGACGTTCCAGATGAACCCAAATATTCTTATTGTTTATGAAGAACTATTACTCAGCAGACTACTCCAACTCGCATTGTCATCTACTTCTGACTACAAAATTTATCATGCAGCAATGCTTACCACATTATCTACGTAATTGAGAATCCTTCTATAACCATTCTCAGCTCATCGCTTCTTCAAGTTTCTAACTATAATCATGTCCAAGTCAAATATCTTACAGAATGGACTTTTCTTGCCTGCTTCCGAACTTCAAAGCCAGAAAGTAAGATTTGATCCACAGACCTTTTGAGATTTTCACCATTATAATGGACCCTTTATCTTGATCAAGGATATAATCAGATATTTAGGGTTCTCTCCTCTTAGTATGCCTAGAGGACAGGTAGGTCAGTAGCCATAGGTCCACAGAGGTTTCCTCCACAGGGTTTTTTTCATCTCCTGCATACTACTGTTCACACTCTGTGATTTGTAGAAGGAGATGACTTTCTGTGCCTTCTTTTCCTTATTCACCGCTCAGCTTCCCTACTGAAGGTGGGACTAGAGATAGGCCACACAGACTATGTATACACAAGCACAATACACTATTCCCCAGCATTGAACGGGAGGGCTATGCCTGTGGTTCAGTGCAGGGAATAGCACCTCCCTAATTCCAAATAAAAGCCAGCCCCTCACAGCATTCCTTGCTTAGCATTTTTGTTTCCCTCTATCTTCCCCAACAACCTCCAGCACTCTACTCACCCTTAGTGCTGGGCCTTCTATTCCCTAATCACTGGCCGGCTTCCCTGCTGAGTGTGGTAATAGAGATAGGCCAAAAAGATGATGTATACACAAGTGCAATATGCTATTCCCCAACACTGAATAACTGTAATGGCTGGCAAAACCTCATGTCTAAAAAGGAGGACAACTTCACGCTTTTCATATAATCCTGACTAATTTCAGCCCCCCCCCCCCCGTTTTAGTGCAAAACTTCTCATGCTGATTTAAAAAAATTCTCTAAATCCCATCTTCTCAGACTGCAAGAATCTTTCTCCAAAGCAAGTACTTTAAAGTGGTGTTTTGACATATCACCTTGGCAGTTAATTTCTTTAGCAAAAGAATATATTTACATCCCTATTATGTGCAGCATAAACCTGTACTGCACAAAGCCGAAATTACCTTTTTGTGCAACCTACACAACAGCTACACTCACACCCAGTCATATAAACAACTTCTTGAGCTTCACAAGTAGCAAAATTTCAAATTTGCTATACCTTCCCATTTCTTGGGTTAATGAAAGTATTGGTGTTGTCCATCAATTTGTATTGGTTCCAATGATTCCTCCTAAAACAGCCCTCTGGAGCTTGCAGGGTTTGAAAACTCTGGTCAAGAAGATCCTTAATATTGTTCCTTCTTTTGCAACCATATGTAGGGTAAGCATTAGGTACCTTGGCTACTGTATGTGTGGGATCCAATTTTAGTATTTCCCAATTTGCGGGATGATCTTCCCAACTGGGGCTGGCAGTATAGCCTAGACTGGTTAGAGTAAGGAGCTATGAATTAATTTGGTGCATCAGCAGATCTGGGCTTGATTCCCGCAGTATGGTTTTATGCAGACAGTAATTCTCCCCATGCTCTTAGATCAGCATTAACTCACCCGGATGTTATGCATTTTTGTTGGTAGCCTCTCTCCTGCAGTTAATTTGTTAGTTTGCTTGACCGAATATGAAATAATGTTTCTGTGCTTCAGTTTCTATGAGTTCTCAGAAGTTTACCTTTTGGCCAATTCTTAAAGGGGGACAGTCAGCAATAACAACCCCACATCCAAGCATGGGGCTGGCCCCAATTTGCTGTTTCTGTGCAAAAACATTTTTTCATTACTGTTTACTGTAGTGTATTAGATTGTATCAGGTTGACTCTGCTGACATCCAAGCTGACATTTGCTATAACCAGAAACCCCAGAATGCCCTGCAGCCGACATCATACCTCTCAACTGTACCACATTACGAGGGAATGTTCCTCATTTTACTTCACAAAAGCTCCCTGTTCCACATTGTGAGGACTTGTTCCACATTCAGTATTAACATTGTAAAGCAAAAATCTATAGTAAATGATGCAAAAAATATATTATTCAATTAATAACAGACTTTCTGAACATAAATGCCAACCTTTTAACAGTGTTCTGAGTCTCCTAGGTAAACATTTTATTACGTGTTCCACATTTTGCTCATTTGTTCCACATTTGGGGGACGAAAGTTTGAGAGGTATGGCTGACATCAGAGCAAGGCTGCAGCAGTGGGAACGTCAATGGCTTGCAGTGTGTGTTGAGTTTTTTTACAAGCTTTCATCTTTTGTTTGCTGGTCCTACTGTCCTCCTGGGGCTAAATACAGTCACTGAGAACTGTACTTAGCATACCCCTCAACTTCTCATGCCCTAAATGTATGACAAGATAGGTGCCAAATGGGCAAAATGTGTGACATATTGTCAGACATGGCACTGCAACTTCAGAACTCTGCAGCTATTAGTGCACTAATATTTATAATGTTTTCTGATAACTAAGCATTACAGATGATAATGAGTTTGTGCTTTTCATGTCTCAGTGAGAAATATTTTATTCTGCATTATCCATTTGGGACAATGGGTTTGTTCAAGCTAAAATGAGTGACATACCTTGTAATGTGTGACAGTTGAGAGGTATGGTACTTAGTCCCAGGAGAACAGCAGCACTGCCAAACATCTAAAAGCTCTAACATGGCTGGCCTGGTGGCACTGAGGGCTGAGGTGCTGGACGCCTTTCCTCGTACCACGCCTGCGACCCATGTTTGGGAACGAGCACAGGCCGCTGGGGGTCAGCTGGGGAGGAGAAGGATTGAGCACCCAGAGACTGCTTTCCTTCTCTGGGGGGAAGGGGTTACCTGCATGCTCCTGCCACAATACCACCACCTAGGGGAGCCTGGGTGGAAGGTGTGGTAGAAGGGAGAAGTAACATAGGGATAGGGCAGATGTAGGTAGAGGGAGGAGCAGGAGGCATATCTCAATGTGCCTCCTTGCTCATTGGCCCTCACTGCACACCGACATCAGGGACGAACAAGGGAAAATCACCCCCATCTCTCCTAGATGACGACTCCTCTCTCTGTACATCCTCGGGCTCGTCGGAGCAGACTCCGCTGTACCGGTCCACATCGCAGCAAGCAAGGTTCGGGGGAGGTAAAAAACGGGGGAGTGCCTCCTCACCCTACCCGGGAGTTATCTGGGCACCTAGGTTAGTGGTACCATGTACTCTAGGGGCAGACCCCAATCATTCAGTATGAGGTGTTCTGAGAGAGTGGAGAGAGGGTGGCAGTCAGGATCATAAACATAAGGTTAAAAAAAAAGCTGTAACATGCACTGCAGGCTACTGAATCTCCCACTGCTGCAACCCTGCTCAGACATCTGCTGCATGGGATTCTGGGATTTCTAGTTACAGTTAGAGGTGTGCGAAGTTGCTGAAATTGGCTTCATGAAAATATCTATGAATTTTGGCAAATTTTCAGACCTGGGGACTACAGTTCGTGTTGTGATTTGCCAGGCAGATTGGCCAAATTCGCATGGCAAATTGTTAATTTGCCTAGAGAATAACAAAGCAAATTGTGTGGAAATATTGATACCACCTTCCCTAATACCCTTCTGGCAACCTCCTCACGCTGCACCAGGGAACATGACACTGCTGCAGCTATTTCAAAAGATAATCCCTTCCCACCACCCATGCATACACTCCTCCCACCTCCCCCCACCCAAGACCTGCTGTCTTTTCTACAAACAACCAGTCCACCACCCTACCGCCTTCTGGTCAGCAGCACCCTCCTCTCCCACAACACACAAAATCAACCTGAAAATAAAGAAAATGGTCTCTCAGTGCAGAGCGTCTACTCTGTTCAGTGCCAACTCTTGTCTCATACTACCTTTAATGAATGAATGATTTCTCATAGTAAACCTGATTAGTTGAAAATTCAACAAATCAGGTTTTACTAGGAGCAAAGACATCACCAGTCATTCATTTGTGCAGTTACGAGATGGAAGTTGGCACTGAACAGAGCAGCCATTCTGCATCAGGGGACCCCTTTTTTTATTTGCAGGTTGATTTTGTGGATACTGGTGAGAGGGAGGAGGGTGGTGGGACCAGAAGGGAGTTGGGTGGGGGACTGGATGTTTGCATCAAAGACAGTGTAACTCAGGTGAGGGAAGGTGTAGGGAGTGCATTTGGCACATGCATGGGGGAAGGGATTACCCTCTGAAACTGCCACAGGCACCTGTGTTATGCTAGCCGGGACAGGTTGAAGGTGGTTGGAGGGTATTAGCGGGGGGTGGGGTGGATGGGAGAGGGTTATAATCCTAGTTTTTATGTTCTTGAGTGGGGAGGAGGGGTGGTTTCACTGCAAAGTGGGTGTGGGAGATTTTTTTTTTTTAATTTAAAAAAAAACTGCCAGTGTAGGCAGCAGCTCTGCCATGGAATTTGTGAATTATTTGCAAATTGCAAATAATGCAGATTCATGCCAACTTCACCAGTGAATTAAAAATTCACATATCTAGTTGCAATAAATGACAGCTTTAGAGTCAGCATGATGAGTCAGCTATGATCTACTTTACAGCACTAAACAGTAAGTGGAAAAAACATTTTGCAGTGTTATTTCTAAATGTGCAATAGCAGAAAAGTTACAGACATCCAGTCTGAGGAAATTTACACTAAATTTCACAGATAATTAAACAGTGACATTATGAACCCCTGCAACTTAAAATTACATAACAAAATCTCTCTGTATGTTTTAACTTCCTATTACCTTTCCAAGAAGTTTATGCATGCTAATTTGCAGATGTCTAGCCCACATAATTTCACACAAAAATTCTGACTTTAAACCCCTATAAATTCAACACTACTTAACAAAATGCCATATTTGTTACACCATTAGAATATCTACCAACAAGTAGGCATGCCATATTTCAAGTCTCTAGCTCCATAGATGGCTGAGTTATAACCAAATAAACCAACCTGCCTTCCTTCCTTCCAAGGGCTAGACAGTACCGCTTATTTTCAGCCTAGTCCAGGGGTGGGGGATGGAGGGGGTGAGAATACAAATGTAAACATCTGAAACTGAACCAGACTAAGCATTTGTGGTATTTTAGTGAATGGGGAAAATTTGGCCAGGACACCGAGGAAATTCCCATATTCGTCTATTCCTATCATACCTTTCAACTGTCCCTGATTTTCAGGGTTGTCCCTGATTGTACCTCAAAAATTGACTCTGTCCCTCCTAAAAATTTTGTTTTCGTGACCAAACAGTGGGAGTTGTAAGTATAAAATAATGTAAACCTTAAAGTTGCAGACTTGTTCTTCCTTGGAAAATGCATTTTACACTAAGCCCCTTATTCTACCAGCTTCCTGAATTGATATCTCCAATTTTGAAGATGTGTCTCTGATTTTGGTCTTTTGTCCCTGATTTTTTTTAAACCTTGTCCCTGATTTATGAGGCAGGAGATTGAGATGTATGATTCTTATTATTAACCTTTTGCACAGCAGTTTTGGTTGGAAATATCTGTCAAATAGAAGGAAAGGAAGTAGGCTAATCTCTCATATCTGAAAAATAGCAGCAGAATTTCACAACAGTTATCAATATCACTAAGCCACATGGAGAATTTTATGTGTTGTCAGTAGATATTTTATCTGGCAGGTGAGGCATCGACTAATGTTTCACCATCAGGAGGTTTCTGCTATGGGTTTTATTGAAGTTACTTAAACTGCTGTGAAACTGGTGTATCACTGAAAGAGTAGTACCTTAACAAAATTGGTCTCAGTCAGTACTGAAGCAATATGAACTGGTTGATGGCGCACACTAACTCTGCACCAATTTATTTTCAGTCATCTTGTAGATCTTATTTAAACATTGAATATTTCAGGAACCTGAGCCTTTTTGATCTGTAGTAGCAGATGTAGTACTTTAATGGGTTGTACGAATATCAAGTTCGTGCTTCTTTTTAAGTTGGGGGCAATGTACAGTAGATGATTTTGTCAAGGAATTATTGTATGGATTTTGGTGTGATTTTTTTCTTTTAATGAAGAATTTCCCTATTCTTCTTGAGCAGTATCTCAGGATCTTTAATGTCCTCCTGAACAACCACCGGAAAAGGCAAACTGAATCTCAGTTTAACATCTCATCCAAAGGATGGCATTGCCCAACAGTAAAGCAGTTGGGTGAAAGTGTTTCTGAAATGAGCCTAATCCCAGTGCAAGACTAGACCCATATTGTAAAATACAATCAAAATTCACAGAATTGCTCATAATTTGAAGACATTTCATAAAATTTCACTGCAGTTTCACAAATTTTTCAAATGTGCTGAGCTCTGCTGGCTACCTGTTTTATGGAGTCCCCTAAGAATGCTACCTTACAACACTACCTAGCTTTTTACTTCCTCCACTGTAGTATGTCAGGAGTATTGCTAAGCAACATTTATGGGTATAGTTTCTACAAAATTATCACAGAATTCCAAGATTTTCACAAAAACTCATGACATTTGATTTTTTTTCCCCCATTATTTTTGTGCCCTCTTCTCTCACTAGCACCTGGGTCCCCTAGTTGCCACTTACCAGCTAGACATCTTTGAAGGCCATGTTGAAGCCATGGACACACCCCCCAAGTGGAGACAGAGACAGAACACCTGATGACAGGATTTGTAGTTTTGGCCCCCCTCCATGAAGGCATCACAGTTAAGGGTAGGGGCTGGTGGCACAGATGGAAAGATCATGACATCTGCACCCTGGAGCGTGCCTCACACTTGTGTATGCAGTCACCCCTTCCCATTAGTGTTCCACCATTGGACTATTATCTGTGGACACCCAGGTGGCAGTGTAGTAGTGGGAGAAGCAACCCTCCCTCCTCGCTGGAGTAGAACATCCCCTGGGATGCTCAGTCCTCCTCCCATGGGCTGGCCCTTGACAACGAGGGCTTGTTCCTAAACCCTGATCACCAGCATTGCAAGCAGTGGTGCTACCCCTTTGCCAATGGGCCAGAATTAAATCTGATTTAAAGGGACACTGTCATTATGTTTAGCTCACCACCCCCAGTGCTTTACCCTCTGATTAGGATTTTCGCACAGAAAACATATTTTTTAGGAGTTTTTACTTACTTGATTTTACTTTTGTAAAACATAGTGGACACTGTGTGGTTCATTTCATCTGAAAATGCAGCACCATACTGCTCTCCTCAATACAAATGTATTGAGTCGAGTAGTGCGGCACTGCACTTTCAAATGAAATGGAACCTCTCAGTGTCAGCCATGTTTGGGAATCCTGGACTTTACAAACGTAAAATAAAGTAAGTAAAAATGCCTGAAAAATGTTTTTCTCTGTGAAAAGCCTAATCAGAGGATAAAGCTTTTTGGGGTAGTGAGCTAAACATAATTAATGTTTTCCTTTAGAGGGACACTGTCAGCCCATTTTGTATCATATTATTTCTAGTTGAAAATCCACATTTTACGATTGCTTACTTTCTCTAAAATTCATTGATGCTGCTGGTTTTCAATTTGCTTCCTTTTTTAGTAGAACTGAAATGCATGCTAGTGGTGAAGTTATGCCCAACCTTGTTTTGGTTACAATCCTTGATCTATTCCTATTGCATACTTCCTGAACAGTAGAAACACACCCAAACAGTACAGCCACTCAAGATGCAATAGTGTCCTCTCCTCCCACTTCATCTTGAGTGATTAGAGTAAGTTGGGAGTATTTCCAAGTCTTGAAAAGATGCAGTAGGGGCTGATCAAGGAGTTTAAACAAACATTTCTTTGTGTGGTAACACCAGTATTGTGGGCAGTCTTTTATCACATTTAAAAAGAAAAATTAAATCAGAATCAATCTGCCAGCTACATCAGCAGTATTTACAGAATGTGAGCAGTCATAACATGCATTTTTAAACTAGAGAAACCTCGAGACCTAATGGGATTGACAGTGTCCCATTAAAATACTTATGCTATTTTTCAATTTTAGGCTGCTTTTAACTTTTCCATTCAATATAAAGTTGACACACATGCTACTTTTTAGGGTCTATGAACCTGCCAACATTTGTTATGTTGCATTATCTAGTTTTTACATTACCAGGGCATTAAAGTTTACTTAATCACAACATTTCATTTAATAAATGTTAGATATTTGACTCTGTAATTCAGCTGAAACTTGTCATGCATCCCTAATTCTTGCAGGTTGTCAAATGTGCCAAATGTGGTGATATTTGGATAAGTGGCTGTAAAGTAGATAGGAAACAACTGAACATTAAATTTTGCTGACATTTTGAAAAATATGTTGCTAAAATGTTGTGAAAGTTCATGGAAGCAAAATTATACGTTTTCCCAAATTCCAGTCTCAGAATTTAAGTTTCATGCAACACTACCCCACATGAAATTACAGTAGCTCAAATAGCAATACCCAGCATACAGTGCCAGAAGTAAAATGCAAAAACAACAGTTCTATTTAAGGGGAAGGATAAGGAAAGAAAAACGGAACAGTATAGCCTGGAGGTTAGAGTAACGAGTTGTGAATGAGCTTGGTACATCCAGCAGACCCGAGTTTGATTCCTACAACCTCCACTTGCATACTGTGTGACTCTGGACAAGTCACTTAACCATTCCAGTGCTGCTGGGTCACCCCCTGCAAACAGGCACTTGTGCCTAGTGAGCTTTACAGTTCTATGTGGTAATGATGAAAGCCTAAAGGCGATCACCATTATTGTGAATCAGAGTGCCGAAAATCAGTTTTGTCACTCTGACTCCCCGATGCACAGCAAAACGGTGCTGGGAACTTGTTTTTTGAACATTTTATGCGGGGGTCTGTGCCCCTCTGCACCTCCCAACTTAAGGATTCTCAACTCCAGGGGTGTACGTTGGGGACATTAAAAAAGTTTTGACCGGGTGCAACAAAAATGCACCATTGCCCAGACCCAAACCCAGTATCCTCCCCACCAATGTCACCAATCCACCCACCATGCCACGGGGTCAGCTTGGCAACCCACCATAGCACCACCCCTCAGAATTCCTCTCACCCCTCACTGTGCATGCCCGCTCCCCCCTTCGCATGTACATATAGTGACATTCTGTCGCTATATTCTCCTATTCCTCCCCCATCCGGTCATCCTACCCCACACCTAGCCCCGATGACATGCACTCGGGATTGGGTTGCCTTTGTTGTAGATGCCCAATCACTGAAGCCCATGTCACAGGCTACCAGCTTTACCTGGTAACCAAAGAAAAAAAAAATGTGTCCTTTAACAAAAGGAATCCCACAGGTATGCATTATGGGTCTATTATTATTATGTGTAGTTTATGTATGCAACCTTCCAGTAATCATAGAGAAATAAGACATTATACTGATGTCTTACTAGCTACTGCTAAATCAAGACAAGAAATGAACAACAAACTCCCAAAATATTTTTGGGTTATGCAAGACTGGTTTGAGGAATATAATTAGGTAAGCTGGAAGAACATACCCTGTGAATAATAACTCAAAGTTTTATTTATTCCTTTTTGATTACTGGGTAGACAAATGAATGCCCATTTTAATGTACAGCTAGGTAGGCTGTAAGGTACAGTTAACACTCAGGATCAATTGCAAAGCCAAACATTCCTGAAGGTAAGTTCAGGCATGAACGAGAACAACAGAGCAGTAGAATACAAATAACAATTCTTAGAATATGACCAGACATAGGTTGCAACATAGTTTAATGAAGGTAAACTTTAAGAAAGATAACAAATAACAATGGAGCAGGACAATAAAAGAAGCAGTCATCACAAGAATAGTTAGATGTATGCAGAACCATTTAGGCATTAGAGAAAGGCCCAAGCTAAGAGCAGTTGCAGACACAAGATAAGAGCAAATGGTTCCATACAGCTACTCTAAAGGAGAACTTAGTGGGGCAGTTGTATATTAAAGTGGGAAGGGAGTTTCAAAGTCTAGAGGCAAAAGACGAGAAGACCTGGTCCCCATTCTAACACATCCACAGAAATCAGCGTGTACAGGTAAAGACGTAGTCAGTGCTGACCTGGGTAGCAGCTCTGAAAACCCAAGTAAACCATACAAACAGAAAGCACTCTGAGGACACTATGGAGCTTCTTCTTGGAAATCTAAACTGTGCTCACAAAGGACATCGAGTGGCAGCCACAGCACTTTTTGACTAGGATGTCTTCACCATGGGTGTGTGTGATGCGCCCTGACAAAGATTCCATTCTGACAAAGACCTCCTGGTTAATGCACTGAGGCTGCCACTTCATGTCCTTCATATGCATCATTAAAATTTCTATGTAGGAGCTCCACACGGTCCTGAGAGTGCTTTCAATTTGTTTAGGTTAACTGGTCACCATTCTGGTGGCACATTTGGAGACAGTGACAGTGGACAAATCCATTGATCTGAAAGAGTATGATTGACAGACACTTTGTAAGAGTGATATAGGGTTGACAGGAGAGGAGGGCCTGAGTTAGTTATATACAAAACACCCTAACAAGTAGAAACATGCAGCAGATTGGAAGCACCAACCAAGGGAGGCATATGAAGAGCAATCATGGGTAAGGCGAGAGGAGGAAGAGGCAAACTAACAGATATTGTTGTAGGCTACATCACATTTGTGAGGGATTGCTTTGGGGTGAATTTATTTATGTATTTGAAAATGTTTCACCAGGAAAGACATGCATAGTTACAAATAGCTCATTTTTAGATGTATCCTGAGAGGGAAGGAGAAAATGGAATAGAACATGCATAGCAAGATACAAAATACAATGAATAGAAAATGAAACAAAAATTGTACAAGATTCAACTGAAACATAAAATTTGAATGTTACTGTGCATAAACCAGTGAGTATGAGGACGGGAGGGGGGTGAAGGTAAAATCCTACTCCCCAGAAATGGAATGAGAAACAAGACAATAGTTAGAAAAAGAGGATAAAGTATAGAAGGGTGAATGGGTCAGGAGCAGTTGCAGGAAGGAGAAATATAGTTCTGGAGCAGATAAGAACAAAAAACAGTAATGAAAGGTCCAGTGAGAGCCACAGAGCACAGAGAAATTAGACTGGCCAGGCATAAAGATGGTACTGCAATAGAACATACTCCTCTCCACACACAGCCCTCCACACATGCAACCGCACAGATGCATGAAGGAAAAGTGTACTCATCCCCACTAGGAATAGGTCTGGGTTCTGTCCAGCAGGTAATAAGGAGGTGACGAGGGATCAGGAGATGCACAGTAAATCACGTGTGGGCTGACCGACTGTGTTTTTTGAGTAAAG
Source organism: Neoceratodus forsteri (assembly GCA_016271365.2). NCBI lineage: Eukaryota > Metazoa > Chordata > Ceratodontiformes > Ceratodontidae > Neoceratodus > Neoceratodus forsteri. Next base: position 269,026,134 of record JADMNL010000026.1, read on the forward strand.
TCTCTGGTTTTAGGAAGACAGATGTAAGGGTGAACCGAGGTCCCAGCACTTGCTTGGTAAAGGCACAGCACAAGGAGTGACTGAGGGGACTGTATTCTCAAAGTGTTTTTTTATATTATTTTTTGGCCTATTTGCTGTCAAGTTTGGGATAGAGGCTGATTGCTTTTCCTTCACAGGTGCGGCTACTCCAAGACCTAAGGCAAAGTAAAGGGAAGATGGATGAAGGGACCTGTAGGTCATTGAGATTTTTGGGGGCTGACTGGGGGACTGCATGATCTATGGGTTGTTTTCTGGCCTGATTTTATATTTTACTGGTAGTTGCAGAGGTTACTCCTTCCATCCCTCCCTGCCCCATCCCACCCACCAAGGGCTCATCTGATTTTATAGAGTGACCACTGGAGGACAGGGAGAGGCTTCCTGTTTGATGACAGGGAAAAGAGGAGCATCCCCTACCCCCATGGTCTGTTCAGTTTAGTAGGGCAACAGGGACCCACCTTCATTAAGGGGTACCAAGAGGAACAGGTCAAGGTGAGGGAGGTAACTTTGATTTTTATTTATAACAGCTGCTGAGGGGATGTATTTCTGAGCTGGGGAACCAAGGGGTGGTTTAAGGGTACACATAAGTGCAAACTAGGGGATTCGGAGGAGGAAGGTAGGCCAAGAGGGATGGATTGTAAGGGAGGAAACAAGAAGGCCACAAGGCACACTGAGGCAGAGCAGAGAGAGAGGGAAAAGAACAGTAGGGAAGGGTGGGATATAGGGCAGCATAGGTACAGGGAGATACAGAATGGAGGAAAGTAGGTGGGCCAGGGACAGTAGATGGGGGATACAAGGGGGAAGTGGGAGGATGGTCAGATGTAATGGATGCAGTGCAGTCATCTTCCTGGGAATAATGTGGAGAGCAGGGGGATGTCTAAACTGTAGGCAGTTTGAGCAATTTAAGGAGGAAATAGAGTGTCTGAGATGAGAATTGGGAAGGAGGAGGGGAGGAAGTTGGGCAGATGGGCATGGGAAGGGAGATAACAGGTTGTTCCAGATGGTCAGGAAAGGGAGTGGGCCAAGGCAGGACTCTAGGAGGATGCTTTAGGGCCAGGGAACACTGGAGCCACAGAAACCAGGGGAGAATGAAGGGAGGAGTTAGAAGGTGGCGGTGGGAGGTGGGGGGAAGAGACAGGTCAAAGAGGAAGGATGGGAGATCAGGGTAAAGCAGCAGAAGGCATTACAGGCACAACGAAGAAGATCTCAAACAAGTTCACAGTGAGTTCAGGAAACTGGGAGAAGCAGAGACAAAACCAAGTAAAGGGCATCAGAGGAGAAGGGGTGGGACTCAAGGCAGAAAGGGAAACTGGGATAGAGAGAGAGACAGATAAGTTGTGTAGAAGGGAGGTCAGGACAAGCATGAGCAGGGGAGATAGGGAGGAAAAAGGCATGAGCCAGGAAAGGGCATCTCCGGGGCGGGCCAGGAGGGATCAGGGAGGAACCACAGGGAGTAAGAAAGCTGGGGAACAGGAAAGAGATTTCGCAATGGGAGGTTACTATAACAATGTGAAATACGTGAAGGAGGATCACTGGTGAGACCACACCTCAAATGCTGTGTTCAGGTCTGGTGCCTTTACCTGAAGAAGGATACCAAACTATCGGAGGTGGGGGTCAGTGGAGGGCAACCAAAATGATCCAGGGCATGGGAAACAGAACATATGAGGAAAGGCTGAGGGTGCTAAACTTGTACTCCCTGGAGGACATGAGAGAGAGGAGGATATGACTAAAACCTTCAAGTACCTAAAGAGTAGAAACAGAGTAGGTACAGAGGGCATCTTTAACTTAAGAAAGGAGGGTAGAACAGGGGGACGTTGCCTTAAACTGGTGTATTTGTGGGGGTAGATTCCAGAAAGAAATAAAGAGGTGTTTTTTCACCGAATGGGTGGTGAAATGAGTTGCTGGAGGAGGGTGTTTTTTATTTACTTTTTGTTGATAAGGAAAGCACACTAGACAAAAGAAATGCCTATTTTCAGGTGTGACCCATAAGGTTACAGTAAGATGTACAGACAACATAATAGGGAAAATATACTGACAGAGTTGGAGGGCATTTACAAAAGATGAGACTTCAGTGCAGTAGGTGGTGGTGGCAAAAACAGTGACCAGTTTCAAGGGGGGGGGTGGGACAGGGCAAGGAAGAAGATTAGGATGGAAGGGGAAACTACTGGGCGGTGGACGAGGGAGGGGAAAGGGATGGTGGAGTATGAGCAGTTCCAGGGTATTAATTTAGCTACATACTCAAGCAGACTCAATAGACCATTACAGCCTGTATCTGCTGGCAATTTTCTATGTTCATATGTAACAAATGATGCAGGGGTACCGGGATAAAACTTACAGTAAGTGAAAAGGCCGTCAAATTTCAACAACTATAAGCTGAAGACAAGAAAGGAGAGGGACATGACTGATATCTCCACAGGATTATCTGCAAGCAGAGGAGCGTGGTGATTCTGACACCATACAGGTCCCTGGCATGTAATCATCTGGAGTACTGTGTGCAATTCAGGAGCTGCACATGAAGAAATATAGGAACAGGGTAGAAGAGATGCAGCTGATGTCACAGACAATGGAGAGTTGTTTAAGATGACTTGGAGCACAAACACCAGGGGAAACTCTGTGAAGTTGTTTGCCGGGAGGGGTTTGATGGACTCTTCACATAAAGGGTGGAACAGACTACCAAGGGAGGTAGCCCATGCAAAATCAGTAGTGGGGATAATCATACAGGACTGCTGAGGACAGTGTGAAAACGAAAGGGTGGAGAGGGGCGCGAAGAGCAAACTAGAGCACAAAAACAACAGTACAGGTAGGTAGGACTCAGCAGACAAGATTGTCCACAGCTTTGTCTGCAGATGTCTATGTTTCTGGATTATACCACTTGCATGATTTCCAGCAACCAACTATACTTTGGCAAACAAAGCTGGGGTAAGATATTGGGCCCAAGTGTACTACTCAACAGTCCAATCATCATGCAATTTCTTTGATACGGTGCCTGATCCTCAGTGTTGATAGTGTTGTACCTGACTCCCTTGGAACTATAAAAGCTCATTTTCAGTGCTGCGAGATGATATGGATATACTAGGCATACTAAATATAGTCACTTTTTATGTTTGCGTGCACACATGCGCAAGAAGCATTATTTGGCAGCTTAGGAGAGAAGCGGGTTGTGGAGGTGCGGTAGTGTGGCAGTGAACGAAGGCACTGCATTTGGGGGCTTGGCAGTGGTGCACAAATGGAGTCACAGTGTGCTGATGACACTGGCTTCCAAAAGTGGCACCAACTTCTAACATTTTCACCGCAGCAATCAGGGGCCACCTCGTCATTGCAGTGTTAGCCATTCGCTGCAATGAGGAAGCAACCAGTAATTTCTGGGCGGGACGGTTTCAAGTACAATATTGTTTGTGAACATGGCAGCAGCTTGCCACCATGTTCACAAATAATATTAAGTAACCCCCAGCGCTCAGGGGGTGCCCCCTCGGCAGCATGCACTCCCCCACAACAGGTTTTGTTTGCCGACAGGGCCCCAATTCCCATCCGCTTCAGTGGCCCTGCCCTTTGATGTTGCCAATGGGGGAGCCCACTCCCCATCGGCATTATGCCCCCCAGTTTCCTGTGCTGATGGGGGAGCCCACTCCCCATTGGCATAATGACCCCCCCACAAACACCCAGAACATTTGTGCCGAGAGGGAGCCCAATCCCCCTCGGCTCTTGTGCCCCCCCCTTTAGTGCTGATGGGATGCCCAATCCCCGTTGGCATGATGTGGCCCTCTCCCTTTTGTTGTGTGCTGGCGGAGGTGCCCAATCCCCCATCAGTTACAGCTGCCCCCCAAGAACGAGTCCGTTGGCACGTTGGGAGCCCACCCCAATGTGCCACATGCCCCTGAAAACAAAAAACAGTCCTGCAATGTCTTTTTTTTTTGACCTGTGGAAAAAAGGAAATGGTCCCTCGGCAGTCTTCCTGCCCCCCTCCCACAACCCGCACCCACCCACTGTGCACCCTGCTTTCCCACACACCCTTTACCCCATACTTACCTCCAGAGTCCGGCGCGACAATCTTCGTTGGACCAGAAACATGTCTGCACTATTCAAAGCTGACCGCAAACTGAGGAAATGCTGGTAAGCTGTATAATGGAATAAATAGATTTTTTTCAACTTTGATGCATATCTTGTCTCTTTCGGAATTTTTGCACAATATTTTCAACATGGGGTTTTTGGGATCCCTCCTCATGAATTCAAACACCATGAAGTCTTGCTATATTATGACTAATGCAGTTAGCCACTGCACTTGAACTGCCCTGGAGAGGAAAGAGTTAACTCCAGGGAGTCTGGAGTTCTACAGCGCGAGAGCGCTTATGCCAAAGCTCTATCTGGGCAGTTTCAAATGAAACTGTTAGATTCTTTACTCCGCTTCACTGAACAGTCGCTCCGGAGATCAGCTCCTTCAGCTCGGTTCATTTCTCGGTTCAAGCGAGTATTTTCGGTTCATTTGAACCGGCCAAAAGTATTTATTTTACCGCATTTCGGTTAAAAGCTCTATCTGGTAAACCGTAGACAAAAATTAAAGTCTGTGTGGAAATTCAATTATCGGTTCGGTTTGAACCGATCGGATTGCTGAAATTAACGCTTTAAAGTGTTGGTTGGGATTTTAGAGTGCGGTTCCGGTTCTTATCGGTTCTAAAAACCTTGCTTTGAAATTAGGTTTTCAAATACCATTGACACGGTTAGGAATCGATAAGGGTGTCTTGCCTGGCACTGCCATCAAAAGGGCAAGTTTTTGGTTAGGCTGGCATTATGTCTGAGAAACCCAAAAGAAAAACCGGGCCCACTGGGTTTCAACACTGTGATGTCTGTGGGGAAGCCTTTTCCAAGGCTGACCCACACACCACTTGTGTTTATTGTCTGGGGGCTGACCACCTCCTGTCAGACTGCCAGGTGTGTAAAAATTTCCCTGCAGCCACCCTGGAAAAGAGATTGGGCTGGCTCAGGGAACGAGAGGCCAAAAAGTCCACTGACCCGGATGGCCAGCCCGGTCCAGCACCCACTGGACCAGAGGAGTGCCCTGACCAGGGCGAGACTTCCTCGGCAAATGAAGGCTGGTTCAGAGGAACCAGTCCCAGTGAAAAGACAAAGAAATCAATAGGTTTGGAGTCCAAAATTGTCTCTCCAACTGCTGCAGAAATAGCTAAAGCCATACAGATTGTCCAGTCACTGTCTCAGGGTCCTGTCGAACCACCAACAGTTGTAGGTTGGTTCGCTCAGTTCCAGTGGTTCAGGAGTATGATGTTGAGGAATTTTATGAACCACAGGAGGGGGAGGAGGAATTTGATCAATATATATGTGGCTGGGAGGGTCTGGACGTGCCCATTGAACCGGCCATTTCTCCAGACAGACCTTTAGAATCTCCTCCTATTCTGTCTGAGTCCCCTTCTCATTTTATGTTTTACAAAAAGGTTGCAGAAACCCTCCAGCTTCCTTTAGAGGAGGCTGTGGATGAGCAAGAGGAGCCTGATTATGTAGAAATTATGGATATACCAGAGTCTAGGAGGTTGTCTATTCCTTTGCATAAGTCATTTAGAAGCAAACAACTAAGATTTTAAAAATCCTCATTCTGTCCCTCCTGTAGATAAAAAAATGGACAGAAGGTATACTTTGTCAGGCTCTGATACAGACTTCCTCACTGAGCAGTGTAGTCATGTAGGTGTGGTTCAAGCTGCAGCCTGTGACAAGGCTAATATTCCCCTGGCCTCACATCCTCCTGATAAGGATTCCAGGAAGATTGATGCCATGGCGAAAAAACAGTATATGGCAGCTTCTTTGGGACTCAGGCAGGCAAATTATATGGCTTATGTAGCTAGATATCAGAAATCTAGATGGGACACAGTATTGCAGTTAGCCAAGCAGGCACATGGCCAACTGGCTAGTGAGTTGGAACAGGTGGCTGCTGATGGCATTGAAGCCTCTAAAGTTCAATTTCATACTGCTGTTGATGTTAATGATGTTTCCTCTAGGGTCATGGCCACTTCTGTAGCTTTTCATAGGTTGGCATGGCTCAGATGCACTAATCTGTCCCAAGATACTCAGTCAAAGGCTATGGATTTTCCTGTAGTGGTAATTCTCTGTTTGGGGAACAAACAGAAAACTATATGAAAAAGATGGATGAATACAGAACTACCTACAAAGTGCCCAGGCTAAGGAGAGGCATGCCACTCAACAGAGGCACGCTCCCAGAGGTAGGGGCAGGCCTTTCCACAGGCCTTTTTACCAATCTCAGGCCTCCTCTGCGTTTGCACAGAGGGGTTTCTTCAGAGGCAGAGGTAGACCGGGCACAAGTAAACCGTCCCCCTCCCCTCAGCCTAAGGCTACTGCCAAGCAGGCACCCTGATGGGGTGCCCAGGGCCGATTCTCCTGTACCAGTGGGGGGCAGGTTGGTTTATTTCAGCCAGAACTGGGTGTCCCTAACTTCGGACAGATGGGTTCTGGAGGTAATAAGCCAGGGTCTGGTTCTCAGCTTCAAACAGTTTCCAAAGATGAGAGCCAGACATTTTCCACCTGCAAATCCTACAGAAGCCCTTGCTTTGGAAGCAGAGGTTTCTTCTCTTCTGGACTGCAAAGCAGTAGAAAGGGTCCCTCCTTGCCATCAGGGCAGGGGCTGTACTCAAGATACTTTCTTACCCCAAAAAGACAAGAGAATGGCGCCCATCCTAGATTTAAGGTACCTGAACAAGCATCTTTGAAACCAAAGTTCAAAATGTTAACTCTGGCAATGATTTTGCCTTTCCTGAGGCCAGGGACTGGCTGGCTTCCTGGACCTCAAGGATGCCTATTTTCATGTTCTGATCAGGCCTTCTCACCAAAAGTACCTCAGGTTCGAACTGCCCTCAGGCCACTACCAGTTCAGGGCAATGCCCTTCGGCCTTACCTCTGTGCCAAGGGTATTCACAAAATGTCTAGCTGTGGTAGTGGCTAATTTAAGAAGGCAAGGGATTGCTGTGTTTCCCTACCTGGATGACTGGCTCATAGTGGGTCGGTCCCCAGATCAGGTAAAATCCCACTTGCAAGTCACCCAGCAGCTTCTCACTTCCTGGGATTCCTGCTGAATTTACCAAAGTCAGTTCTGGAACCAGTTCAGGTACTAACTAAAATAGGTGCAGAATTGAACACAAAGTTAGCCAGGGCATTTCTTCCCTCAGAAAGGGTAGACAGGCTCATTGCCCTGGCATCCTCCTTTACCCTGTGGGTTTCTCGACCAGCAAGGCATTTTCTGCAACTACTAGGGCACGTGGCTGCTTCCACAGCGGTAGTGCAAGGAGCAAGATTCCAGATGAGGGACATTCAGTTCCATTTGAGGGCCTATTGGTCTCAAAGGAGGGACCCCCTTTCCAAATTGGTTCCAGTGACCCAAACTCTGATCCTGGCTCTACACTGGTGGCAGGATCAAAGCAATCTAAAACAAGGGGTTCCTTTCATTCCCATCTCCCACTCCCTCACCCTCACCACGGATGCCTCCCTGTTAGGGTGGGGAGCTCACTTGGGTGACCTGTCCACTCAGGGAGTGTGGTCTCCTCAGGAATCTCTGCTCCACATCAATCTTTTGGAACTCAGAGCTGTCTTTCTAGCTCTTCAGGCATTTTCAGCTTCTGTCCAGAACAAAGTAGTTCAAGTCAGGACAGACAACACCACAACAATGTGGTACATCAACAACAAAGGGCACTTCGGTCTTCAGCCTTGTGCACACGAAGCAATGAAGTTGTGGTCTCGGCTTACCCCTGAACACCTCCTGATAGCAGTTCACCTTCCAGGGAAGGACAGTGTCCTGACGGATGCCCTCAGCAGGATTTCTCAGGGCCATCACGAATGGGCTCTGAATCCTCAGGTGCTGGGGTCGGTCTTTGCCAGATGGGGCACCCCTCAGATAGATCTTTTCGCAGCCCCAGACAACCACCAACTTCCTCTGTTTTGTTGCAGGCCTCCAGTGCTGGGCTCAGTCCCCCTGGACGCCTTTCAGTTGGATTGGAAAGGGAAGTTCCTGTATGCCTTTCCCCCCTTTCCTCTTCTTTTCAGGGTACTAGTAAAAATCAGATCTCAGCCCTGCAAAGTGATTCTGATTGCCCCAGATTGGGCCAGACAGCCCTGGTACCCACTGCTTCTGTCCTTGACAGTCCACCCTGCCCTGAGCTTGCCCAGAGTCCACGACTTGCTGGCCTGTGCACAGGGGTGTGTGGTATCCGGACCTCAATCCCTCCATCTCAAGGCATGGCTCTTGAGGAGTTAGAATTGCTGACTTACACCTTTCTCAAGGTGTTCTGGATATTTTAAAGGCTTCAAGGAAACCTTCCACTAGGGCCACTTACAATTCTAAGTGGAAAAGGTTTTCCATCTGGTGCTCTGAGAAGCAGATTATCCCAGAATCTGCTGATCTGCTCATTTTACTGGACTATTTGGTCCATTTAAATTCCTTAGGCCTTAGGCCAGCTACCTTAAAGGTTCATCTGGCAGCTGTCTCTGTTTTTGTGTCAGCAGGGAAGCCTGCTTCCCTTTCTTCTCACCCTGTGTTTTCCACGTTTTTTAAGGGGTTACTTCACACTAACCCTCCTTTTCGAGAACCAGCTCCCGCCTGGGACCTGCATGTTTGCATTGCTCAGTTAATGCAACCTCCTTTGAGCCTCTGTCCTCAGCAGAGCTCAAGTTTCTAACTTGGAAAACTGTTTTCCTAGTGGCTATCACTTCTGCCAGGCGCATAAGTGAACTACAGGCCCTGTCAGTGGAAGAAGATTTTATCTCTTTCCACAGAGATAAGGTAGTCCTCAGGACTAACAGAAAGTTTTTGCCTAAAGTGGTTTCAGATTTCCACCTGAACCAATCCATCTCTCTTCAGTATTTTCACTGAGCATTCTTCCTCAGGTGAGAGGAGACTGCACAGCTTGGACGCCAAAAGAGCCTTAAGCTACTATTTGGAACACCAAGGGTCACATGTTCGAATCCTCCAACTCTTCCTTACCTATGGCGAGGTTGGCAAGGAAACCTGCCACTAAGAGGACAATTGCAAGGTGGATTGTCCTCTGTATCCAATTTTGTTATCAAAAACTAGGTAGAGAACCCCTCAGGACTGAGGGCTCACTCCAACGGGTACAGCTGCATCTCTAGCGGCTGCTAGAGATATTCCCATTCTGGAAATTTGTCAAGCTGCTACTTGGAAAACAGTTCACACTTTTACCGAGCATTATTCCTGGATATTCAGTCCAGGAGAGATGCTTGTTTTGGCACAACTCTTCAGAGCCTATTTCCTAAGTAGGTTCTGACCCTCCTCCATGGAGGTACTGCTGAGTAATCTGCATTAGTCATAATATAGCAAGACTTCATGGTGTTTGAAGAAAAATTACTCACCTTAGTAATTGCTCTCTTCTCATGGAGTCTTATATATTATGACCACCTCTCCCCTGCCCCTCTCAGAACTTCTACTTGGGTAGGGTGGCAAATTAGTGCAAGCACTGTGTCATGCCATTGTAGTTTTTTCCTTACCTTCTTTTATTTAGGGTTAGGAACTAGGTTATTTTATTTAGGTATATATTGGCCCCTTCCTGGACTTGAGTCTTTGGGGAAGGGGGTCCTAATGGTGCTTGTCAGGGGGGTAACTAATAATACTATTATTCATTGTTATTATTGTTATTGTTTATATTGTTGTTTTTCTACTAGTAGGTAGCCATTTGGCTAGTGTAGAGCTTTCACACAGACTTGTTGCTTAGTATTAGCTTCGTAAGAATCTGACAGTTTCATTTGAAACTGCCCAGATAGAGCTTTGGCATAAGTGCTCTCCGCTGTAGAACTCCAGACTCCCTGGAGTTAACTCTTTCCTCTCCGGGGCAGTTCAAGTGCAGTGGCTAACTGCATTAGTCATAATATAGCAAGACTCCATGAGAAGAAAAGCAATTACTAAGGTGAGTAATTTTTTCTTCTGGCACTGTCATGGTGTTAATCGGCCCTGAAAGGTGATTTGCGGTCACTGCGTGGAATCACCTTTCATGTCTGATTAACAAAACAACAGTGCCAGTGTTCATGAGGTGGGCTCTCAAAAAGCCTATGTTGCAAATTTGGTGGAAAAAATCCAAAAAAATGACTGCTTTACCAGCGTGCGTTGCGCAGTTGCTACACATGCTCGTAAATTCACGAATTTGCATTATTTTCATGCCAGATTTTCAAAAATGGCATTTTTTCACACCTCCTTGTGAACAGTATAGCTGTCATTGTTCACATCCTGGTTGAAATGTGTTTTCGCACTTCTGGCGTAGTATAGTGTGGTCACTGAGGGAAATCAGTGTTCAGGACAGATTAAGAAAATGACAGTGACACTGTTCATGAGCAAAGGTCCTAACGTGCCTATGATAAAAATTTGGTGATGATACTCCATAAAATGACTGTGTTATGAGCGTGTGTTACGCAGTTTGCATGCACGCTAGTAACATCACAAATTTATAATATTTTCACTCCAGATTTTCAGCATTGCCATTTTCCCACACCTAATTATGAACAGTGCAGTTGTCATTTTTCCCTTCCTGGTCGAAATGTGTTTTCGCACTTCCGGCACAGAATAGTGCGGTCACTGTGGGACATCACTGTTCAGGACAGATTAAGAAGATGACAGTGATATTGTTCGTGAGCAGAGGTCTTAAAATACCTATGTTGAAAATTTGGTGATGATAGCCCATCAAATGACTGTGTTACAAGTGTGCATTGTGCACTTTCCACACACCCTTGTAACTTCACAGATTTGTAATACTGTCACACCAGATTTTCAACAGTGGCATTTTTTCACACCTCCTTATGAGCAGTATAGCTGTCGTTTTTCACATCCTGACCAAAATGTGTTTTTGCATTTCCGGTGCAGAATAACGCGGTCGTTGTGGGAAATCAGTGTTCGGGACAGATTAAGAAAATGACAGTGGCACTGTTCATGAGCAGAGGTCCTAAAATCCCTATGTTGAAAATTTGGTGCCGAAACTCCATAACATGACTGTGTTACAAGCGTGAGTTGAACTGTTTCCACGCACCCTTATAACTTCACAAATTTGTAATATTGTTACGCCACATTTTCAACACTGGCTTTTTTTCACACCTCCTTATGAACGGTACAGCTGTCATTTTACATATCCTGGCTAAAATATGTTTTTGCACTCCTGCCGGAGAATAACCGCAGTCGCTGTGGGAAATCAGTGTTTGGGACAGATTAAGATCGAGCGAGTGAGAGGGGGGAGTAACCGAGCTCAAATGAGCTCTGTCAGGACTGCTATGGATTTCTTTGTGGGCCGAAAAAGGCCCCAATGCAAGAGCCCAGTACAAAAGGGCAGCCTGCAGCACTGGGAGAGACAGAACGAGAGAGCGAGTGAGAGAGGGGGAGTGAGCAAACTCACCGGAGCACTGTCAGGATGCTGCAGATTTCTTTGTGGTCAGAAATTGGTGTTAGTGCAGGCAGGGGCCTAGTACAAAAGGCCAGCCTGCAGCAGTGGGAGAAGCAGTAAGAGCGAGTGAGACAGGAGGATTGAGTCAGCTCAACGGAGCTCTATCAGAACTGCTGCAGATTTATTTGTGGGCAGAAAAAGGCACCAATGCAGGCAGAAGCCCCGTACAATAGGGCAGCCTGCAGCGCCAGGACAAACAGAATGAGCATGTGAGAGAGGGAGACTGAGTGTCCTCAACAGAGCTCTGTCGGGACAGCTGTGGATTTCTTTGTGGGCAGACAAAGATGCAAACACAGCCAGGAGCCCCATACAAAAGCGCAGCCTGCAGCACCAAGAGAAACAGAATGAGCAAGTGACAGAGCGGGAGTGAGTGAGCTCAATGGAGCTATATCGTGACTGCTGCAGATTTCTTTGTGGGCAGAAAAAGGCAGTAACATAGGTAGGAGCCCAGTACAAAAGGCCAGCCTGCAGCGCTGGCAGAAACAGAACGAGTGAATGAGAGAGGGGGAGTGAGCGAGCTCAATGGAGCTGTGTCGGGACTGCTGCAGATTTCTTTGTGGCCAGAAAAAGCCACCAACGCAGGCAGGAGCCCAGTACAAAAGGGCAGCCTGCAGTGGCGGGAGACACAGAATGAGCAAGTGAGGGAGGGGGACTGAGTGAGCTCAATGGAGCTCTGTTAGGACTGCTACAGATTTGTTTGTGGGCAAAAAAAGGCAGCAGTGCACGCAAGGGCCCAGTACAAAAGGGCAGCCTGCAGCGCCGGCCGAAACGCAATGAGTGAGTGAGTGAGAGAAGGGGAGTGAGCAAGCTCAATGGAGCTCTGTCAGGACTGCTACACATTTCTTTGTGGGCAGAAAAAGACCACAACAGAGGCAAGAGCCCAGTACAAAAGGGCAGTCTGCAGTGCGAGGAGAAACAGAATGAACGAGTGAGACAGGGGGAGTGAGCGACCTCAACAGAGCTCTGTCGGGACAGCTGTGGATTTCTTTGTGGGCAGAAAAAGCAAGGTGCTAATGCAGGCAGGAGCCCAGTACAAAAGGGCAGCCTGCAGTGCCAGGAATGAGTGAGTGAGAGAAGGGGAGTGAGCGAGCTCAACATAGCTGTACCGTGACTGCTGCAGATTTCTTTGTTGGCAGAAAAAGGTGGCAACGCTGGCAGGAGCCCAGTACAAAAGGCCAGCCTGTAATGCCAGAAGAAATGGAATGAGTGCATGAGAGAGGGGAAGTGGGCAGGCTCAACGAACCTGTGTCGGGACTGCTGCAGAATTCTTGTGGGCAGAAAAAGACACCAACAGAGGCAAGAGCCCAGTACAAAAGGGCAGCCTGCAGAGCCAGGAGAAACAGAATGACCGAGTGAGAGAGGGGGAGTGAGCCACCTCAACAAAGCTGTTGGGACAGCTGAAGATTTCTTAGTGGGCAGAAAAAGGTGCCAATGCAGGCAGGAGCCCAGTACAAAACAGCAGCCTGCAGCTCTAGGAGAAACAGACTGAGCGAGTGACAGAGGGGCAGTGAGTGAGCTCAACGGACCAACGCAATCAACATTGGGTATTGACAAATGCTTATTAATATTCCCACTACAGATTTTCAACATTGCCATCTCTTCACACCTCTCTATGGATGACACAGCTGTCATTCTTCACATCCTGCCCAATCTGTGTTTTCGTACATGTGGCGCAGAATGGCACTGTCACTGTTGGAAGTCAGTGTTCGGGACACATTGACAAAATCACACTGCCACTCTTCATGAGAAGAGGTCCCAAATGCTTTCATGAGGTGGGGTCACAAAAAGGCAATGTTGAAAATTTGTATTGTAAATACCAACAAATACCTGAAGCATTAGGGTGTCTAACCATAATGTCCTACCCTGTACAGACTGACAGGCATTGAGGTGTGTTTTGGATTGCCGACTCTACTGCTCATGTCATCCCACCCCCATCTCCAGCCACTGACAGGCATCGAGGTGTACCTTGGACTCTTCGGCCCCAGACTTCACCCCATTCTCCTATGCTGCACCCATTTCAGCATATGTCCTTATGGAATGGGGTGACTGTAAAGGCAAACACCCTAAGGCACACCTCAACACGTGTTGGTGTCTGCAGAATAGGGTGAGGTGACATGGCATGACCGTCATGGGCGACAACCCAAACACTTGCCCCAATGCCTGTCCGTCTGTATAGGATGGAGGTGGGGTTGGCGTGAACTTCAACACTTCATTGCCATTCCTATTCTGCATCTGTCTAACCCCTGCATTTCCAATGCTAATACCAGCAAGCAAACATTCGGCATTGAAAAATACTTGTTTTAAATGTAAAGATACACACACACACACACACACACACACTATTTGCCATTTTCTCCAAGTTTCTCCACGAGAAGTAGTGCCAAAGTATTCTAACTATGGAAAGGGGGAAGGCATTTGCCATGACAGCCATAGTGCACAATTTATTTTTGAGGTGCAACATTTAACCCTACCAAAAGTTTAACATTTGCCCTGCCTTCTGATGTTTTACGATTGCTGTGCTGTGTATAAGCGAGCCATTATAAAAATGTATTCAACTACTGTATGTGCTCCTTTTTTAATGCAACATTTGAATATGTGTTTATAGGGCCACAAACAGGATTATGTAAGTGACTGGGGCAAAAAAATGGTCATGAATCAGACTGGGGCAATAAACATATTTGGAGGCAACAAACAAGGTAATGGTATTGGTGTATACATGTTTTCTCGGCTATACTTCTGTTTCACGTAGCTACTACTCCCCTGCTTCACGAACTGTACAAATATCGCTTGCACCATGACTGACTATGCAGAAGTCGGTACTATGGTTAAGAAATATATTGTGCCATGTGTTCACTCTGAATTGGACATACTTCTCACCTTTTTCTGTGAACCGCGATGTTCTTTAGCCACAGCATTATAAACGGCAAACACGGATACATGTGCTCCTTCCATATGGCTGTCAAACAATGATGTTCTTTTGCCACAGCATTATAAACAGCAAACGCAGATACACGTGCTTCTTCCATATCGCTGTCAAACACATACACCAGAGCGCCGGACACTGTACTATGCACCGTTGCTCTCTGAGACGTCATGACGTATCGACGGTAGCATCTGTCTCTATGGTGATAGCCAAGCTACAGTCGTTTGTAGTCTGAACTGAATTAGCCATGTATAGTTCAATGGACTGACAAAATACTAAGTCTAATTTCCAGTTCTCTGACATGAGTTATAACATATAGGGGAAAGGAACAGAGGCCCCTAGAAGAGCAGGACTGAGAATGGAGGAAACACCCAAAGGAGCCGTAGGGAACTGGGGAGAGGCAAACAAGGTACTGGGAGAGAAAATGGGAATGGGAGGGGGAGAAAATGGGGAAGGGGAAAACAAACAGGGGTAGACAAAGGAGAAAGGAAAAAGTGATGGAGGGACAACCAGATGAATGAAGCACTCCTATTAGAGAGCACTTGGCCCTTTCATTTGCATAAAGCCACAAATGAAAGGGTGTAATGCTTTCTCATTGGAGCTGTTCATTTGTTTCAACTACACAAAGTTTCTGCCCATAATCTGTGAACCACTGTCATATTTAGCAGCATAATCATTGGTCGGTCAATGACAAGCCCAACGCAGCTTGATATGGATTGTGCTAGTCAGTTACACACCTCTGAAATGCCGTTATCTGTAGCAAAATGTTTCTTGCGCAGTGCCATCCACTTGGCCAAGAGTGAGCACTATAAAATGAACTGAACAATTCCTGGGGCAACAGTCGTATGTTCTGGGAAAACATCAAATCCCTTATGGAGAAAGCCAGCAAGGCTCCTCCCCACAGTAATCAACACCAGTGGAACTTCCATCCAAGACCCTAAAGACATTGCTAACGCCTTTAACAAGGCCTTTACTGACCTCAGCAATGTACTTCCCCTTGATTTCATGGAGCCCATTCCAGGAACAAACATTGACAACAACACCCACTCTCCTACTACCATGTCCCCGCCCCCTTCTACCTCAAAGCCATCACTCTAGCTGAAGCTCACAAAAACCTAAAACAAGTCCTCAAAAAGCCCAGCTTCAGCAGTGATATGCTCAACCTCAAACTAGTTGACCAATCCTGGATGTCCTACTCTCCCCACTAACATGAGTCCTCAACTTATCACTCATCACAGGCAAATTTCCACTTCTCTGGAAAGCAGCAACTGTCACCCCCTGTGTTCAAAAATGGTGACCGAACAAACCTCTCTAACTACAGTCTGATATCAATCCTCCCGTCTTTATCAAAGACTCTTGAAAGAATAGTTTATGACCAGCTAGTTGACTACCTCACCAAACACAAACTCCAGTGTCAGCAGCAGCACTGGTTCCACAAGGTGCATAGTACAACTACAGCCCTTGTGGAGTACACCAGCCACATTCATGAGTCACTGGACCAGGGGTCCTTGGTGGGGATCATCTACATTGACCTCACCAAGGCCTTTGATACAGTTAATCATGATCTACTACTTGGTCTGCACATGGATTTCCACTGTATTCCTAGACTGGTTCAGGAGCTACCTCTCCAAGAGAACTCAGCAGGTCAAAATCCAAGGTTCTCTATCCGACTGTCAATTTGTTTCCACAGGGATACCCAAGGCTCTATTCTGGGCCCTCTGCTTTTCAATATATTCCTAAATGACTTTCCCAAAGCCTGCTAATACAACACACTCTTATATGCAGCTAATGCTGTACTTTATGCATGGCATTCTGCACCTGATCTGCTCAAAAAAAACAGTGGCAAGCTGACTTTACCATGGTTGAGGCTTGGTTCCATAATACCAGGCTTCTACTAAACTACAAGAAAATTAAGGCAATGTTGCTCACCTCTCCCCCCATAACCATCTAAGGCTTATACCATCAAGATCCTTAATTGCAGCAACGACCATCTTGAAACTGTCAGCAATTTCAAATACCTCGGGTCACACTTAACTGCTCCCTCTCTTATAGCCTGCATATTGACCTCATTGCCAAGGCAGCAAATGCCAGATCTGGGCAACTCTACCACCACATGCATTATCTCACTGATAGTGCCATCAAACTGGCAGTCACCAGTGCAGTCTTGTCAGTTATAGACTATGGCCTAGTAGTTTATGGAGCTGCTTCTAACACCGCACTTAACTTACTTAAGATAATAAAAGTAGCCCTCAACAAAGCCTGTAGGCTCGTTCTTTGGGCCCATCACTCAACTCATACATGTACACTCTAACACTGGCTGGCTCAGTCTTGGGAACAGGATCCAGTTCCACGTATGCCTGCTAGTGAAAAAAGCCACCCTTGGCCTTACATCCCCAGGGGTGCAGGCTCTCCTCAGTCTTTCTATCAGCCCAAGACTTACCAGAGGGTCTAGTAAAGCTGCCTTCCAAGTCCCTTTTCATCACACAACACAACGGCAGAGGTCCTTTGGATATAGGACCCCCCTCTTGCTAAATTCCCTTAATGCTGCACTTATTCGAAACCAAAGCTTGGCCCCTTCAAGCATCAACTGCACACATATCTTAGCTCGATCAGTGAGTGTGACTGTGATCGAACCTCCTAAAGCTGTTTCATGGGCATCTTAAAGCTTCCTGTGCCTTACCCCTAAGCCTGGGCAGTTATCTCCCCAGACCAGTGCCTTCTCTGCACCTCCCCCTGTGAGCCAGTCACACCTCCGTGCCATCTCTCCCCCTGCAGTATTCTCCTTCTCTTCTTACTATACCAACAACACCCTCTGGGTTGCTCCTCCCACAACGTCTTGAAGCCCTGGCACCTGCCATGCTCTCCTCCAATCTCCCATGTTTCCTTCCTTCCTTCCTTCCTTCCTTCCTTCCTTCCTCTGTCTTACCCCCCACCCTGCCCCGCTTAGCCTCCCCTTCCCACAGTTCCTGCCCCTGACCCTCTCGCCCACATACCCCTCCCTTCCTCTGATTTCCACTACTCCTCACTACCCCACACTCCCCTTTCAGCCTCCCCCTTCCCCCAGCTCCCTCCCCCACCCCGTGCCCTCTTATCATCCGTATCTCCAATTCTGGGCTATCTCCTCAACAGGTAGATACCAGTACTTTGTGTTTAATTCTTGCAACTTTGTATTTTCTGTACCATTATAAATCCATTGCTTAACTTGCTTGCCCACTCTTTTAATCATTGTAATAATGCTATTCAAGTCTCCTCTCTTGTTTGTAATGCACCAAGAGTTTCTATTGCATAGTAGCCTGAAATATTGTTATTCTCTACTACTCTGTCTTTTGATAAGCACCTGTGATTCCTCTGCCTAATTACATGTAACCACATGACTTGGAATCTTTGCAAAGGAGCAGTTTTTCCTAAAGGTTGTTAATCCTACATTCAATAAATAAATAAATAAAAGCACAAGCAACATAAAAATGAAGAGAGGAAGTGTCCTGAATATAGAATCCTAGGGATCCCCTCAGTTAATAAATATTATAAAAAGGGTCTGAGAAATAGAGCTTTCTGATTGGTTGTAAAAATTCCATCAGCCCTATGTTAATCTTTGATTAACATACATGTACAGCCTAATCATATGCTGAACAAGGTTTAACACTATTTAATTTTTTTTTTATTATAATAGCAATAAGGCACTCCCAGGGGTTATGTTAATGGTCAGTTAATCACTCTCTACGGGCATGTAGCACTCGGCTACGCCTTGTGCCGCATTACACCCATAGAAGGTGATTAACAGATCATTAGTGTAACCCCCACCCCTGCCTTTTTGCCAAAACGACAGGTGGCATGCTGTTGGTGCTGGCAGCAATACCTGGTGGGGACCTGGGTTCGGGGAGGATGAGGTTACTCTGCATAAGGGGACCTAGGTTTGGCTACTTTGCACAGGGGCACCCAAGTAAATCCGAACACAGGAAGCAATAACTGTAATGTCCAGAACCAGGAATGGGATTTTTCAGTGTGGCTTTTATTCACAACTAGCTGAACACAACAAAGCATAGATGGACCCCCATGGGGCTACTTTTACTGATGCAGATTAGAGACTACAAGGTGGTCCACTTGAAGAATGGACCAATTCTACTGTTTTTGGGCTCTGGACCCACCAGGCACATAGCCCGGACTTGCATGTGCTTTGGATACACAGCCCGACTGGCCCGGCTCCCCTGCCGGCCACTTGACTGGCGGTTCATTGGAAGAATGAACCCATTTTACTTGTTGTGGCTCCCCACACCACTTACAGTCTGTGACTCCTAGAGAGATTTTCCCATTTGCGACCCACATCTGGGTACTTCCCTCATCACTGGCCAAGTGCATGAGGTAAGTAGCAATCACAGCAGAAATCTGTAGAGGTGGACCTGGTTACTAAAGATGGGGGATGTTCCCACTTCCAGCTCCCACAGCCCATACCCAGCCATTTCTCTGGACAAACTGAAACTTCGGACTGTAGATTAAACGGTGGATAAACTGTCGCACCCCCTCTACAACATTACTTGAATCCACACAGCACCTTAGCTTTTGAACCTACTACATTTGTTTGTCCTAGTACTATAGGCCTCCCAAATAGTAGTCCAAATCCCAGATTTCTTCACATTTCCCAGGCTGAAGAAACACATTTTTTGCCCTCTCGTATTAGAGCAACACTCACCCTTTCGTTGCAGGTGCCCCACAGGCGAAGTACAACTTTTTCCACTTTTCAAGCACAAACCGAAACTGTAAAAGGCAGCTTTCTTTCTTTAGCAGAAATTAGGGGATTGCCCCTGGAATCTACATGGGGATGCTTTACCCCGGAGAAGAGCACTGAAGTTCCCTGAGACAGTGGTCTCCACCATTGAACACTGGACACTCAAAACCAAACTGAAGACTGAACCTTCTTGTTTGCCAACAAACAGGAGACTGACTTTGAAAACTCCCAACGTTCTATCTCACTCCCTCTGCTGCAGATTCCAATGTGGCTTATGCAGCTGCGACAGTTCTATTGGTGATGTCATCTCTCAGTCTCAGCTGAGACTGAGAACAGAGTGAGACAGTGTGAAACCCATTTAACTGGAGTTTCACAAGCTGCCTTCCCTGCCTACCACTAGGTCTTACTGGGATTCTAGTAACCCCAGGTAACAAGGGGTTACATTAACATAACCTCTAGTAATGCCTTATTGCTTAACAATACTAGAGGCTTCACCAACAAATTAACATATGTCTAACAGGCTGTTAGAATACCAGGCAGAAGCATAGAAGGAGAGGCCAACTTCAGTTAGTTTAAGATGGAGGAGGGTGTGGTCACCTAGATCAAAGGCTTTGGATAGGGCAGTGAAGACTGCACCAGTGAGACAGCCTTTGTCCATGGCAGCCTTGATGTCATTAATGAGTTGGACTAAGGCAGTAGTGGTGCTGCACTTTTCTCAGAAGCCCTGCTGACAGGGGCTAAAAGGTTATTTTTAAGGTAATTTGTGAGCTAGGTGGCCACCACCTTTTCAAGTAATTTACTCAGGACAGGCAGAAGTGCAAAGGGACAGTACTGGGAGATAAGCTTGGGATCAAACTTTTTGCTGACTGGAGCAATTTTCAATATTTTCCAGGAAGTAGGAACAATGCCACTTGTAAGTGAAAGGGTGAATTTACGACTTTGGGTGGGGGGGGGGCTAAAATGGAAGCATCCAACCAGAGAATTTTGAATTCAATTACATCTGGATCAGGGCTGGCGCTAGGTGGGAGGGAGTTAAGAGGGATTATGACTTCCTTCCTAGTGGCAATTTTCAGCAAAAATTATGGGTGGGACTGAGGTGAGAGTTTGATAGCAGAAGTGACAGGAGTAGTGGGAGGGCAAATAGATTAGTAAAGGAGCACTGAAGGCATTGACAGTTGTGACATTGTTATTACAGTGGGCCCAGCTTATAATCATATCTCCTTGGGCTGATTTGCTGGAACCTCCAATTAGACCTTTGATTTGATTCCAAAAGCTCTGTAGCCTGCAAAGGCCAGTACTTGTTTGCAAAAGGTGTTCTTAGCATAGCGGCTAGCCTTTTTGCATAGGTTTCAAATAATTCTATAGGCGAGCCAGTCCTGAAGGTTGCACTAGGCCTCATAGTCTGGCCAGCATCTATCTCTATTTTTGAAGAGATATTGTAGGTCACCGTGCAACCAATGGGGGCAATTCCTTTAACCTTCCTCCTTGTATGAGGGGTGAGTTGGTCCTGCAGGCTAGTGATGTAGGACTGAAAGAGGTCAAGAGCCAATTTTAACTGATGGAGGAGAGGACAGACCACCTGTCAATCGGGGATAGCTCAGTAATAAGGGAGGTGGACTCAAGCTGCAAAAGATCCCTGTGGGTGATGACTTTATCAGGGACTTTTGGGATCTGGATTTTCCAGAGACAGAAAGTAGAAGAGTGGTCACTAATGGAGCTGGCAGCACACCAGCTATTTTGACCCTGTCAGGGTGGTTGGATAGCATCCAGTCCAGTAAGCAGTGATGTCTGTCATTGTTAATTGGGTAGGGTCAGAGATAGGCATGGGCTACCCGACGGACAGCTCGGTTGGGTAGTGCGGGTATCAGCTATTTTTGGCTGGGTAGGTTAGTTTGGGTAACGTACTACCCTACCCAACATAACACTGTAATTCTCTGGTCGAGTAGTTTGAGACAGGTAATGGGCGATTACTTGTGTTCCTCATCTCTCCCTCAGCTGGTAAAGAGGTAACAGTTTTTAGTCAGAAAAGCCTAAATACTGCAGTGCTCTGTGTTTACTGTTTGCAGGGAGCTCATTGTAAGTTGCAAGGAACAGGGTGTTCAAAAACTTACAGATGTGAGTGTTTTGCAGGGAGCTCAATGTTCCAAGTTGGTACATTGAGCTCCCTGCAAACAGAAGATATCAAACCATTGCATCATTTATTTTGTCGGCCTTTTCTGATTGAAAACTATGTAAGCATTAATCACCAGCAGAGGAGAGGTGTCTACGAGAGTTAATGCCCACTGAGAGGCGTTGTTGCAGGCGGCCTGAGGTTCAACCTCAGCGGCATTAATCGCCAAACGCATTACCGCGATGATAATGCTCTTGTAACACGGAGAACCGCGATATATACCAGGGCAAGCACAGTAGACAGTCATGGAGAAAAAACGGGAGGGACACTGAGCAAATCTTTATAAACTTTATTGTTACTATGCAATGCAATTACAGTAGTCTGTTACATACCGATGTGTTTCAAAACAGATATGGCTCCACAAGGAGAGTCCTGTAACTCTGGTATTCTAGGAAAGTGTCACCGCCCGCCCACAGCGCTAGTTGCCGCTCTCTGGCTGTTGTTGTCACTACAGGAGCAACACGGCATTATGAGAAATAATGCCGTGTTGAGCTCGGGGAAGCGCAAGAGCAACACGGCATTATGAGAAATAATGCTGTTGACTTGCGGAACGCTGCCTGAGACACCAACACGGCATTATCGGCTCACAATGCCATCTTGGTCCTGTGCCACGTGACGGTGTTGAACCTATCGAGGGGCGCCGTCGTGCACTTCTGAATAATGCCGTGTTACAATATCACTTAACCAGCTGGAGCAGGGATGAGGAACACTATTAACCCCTATGTTTAAACTTAGATTTTATTACATTTTCTACATATAACATCAACAATAAACATATACATTGTGTATTTAGAGTGTCTTTTTGCATTCAGTCTGGAAGGGTGTTAGTAATGTTATAATTGGGTTGGGTAATTGGGTCTGGTAGTCGGGTTGGGTAATCTAAAATTACCCTACCTGATTGAAACATTACTGAACCAGGTTGGGTAGAATATAACCTTGGGACGAGCAGTATAGCCTAGTGGTTAGAGTAATGAGCTGTGAATGAGCTTGGTACATCCATCAGATCTGAGTCTGATTCCCACAAATGCCACTTGCATACTGTGTGACTCTGAGGAAGTCACTTAACCACCCCAATGCTCCCAGCTCACCCCTGAAAACAGGCACTTGTGACTAGTGGCTTTATCCAGTTATCAAAAGAATAAAAAAAAATAACGTGAGGTACCGTACCTGATTAAAATAGACAGATAACTGAGCTATCCTATCCAGCTACCTGTCGGGTAGCCCAAACCTAGTGGCAACATCATCCATCATGTGACCATCTTTGCAGGGCAGTATGTGGTCTGCACACTCCACTGGGCATTCACTTCTGCCATTCATAGGAGCTGCTGGGGTGTGAGAGAGATGCAGTTGAAGTGAGGTGCCATGGAGAACAGAGTGAGTTTGTTCTCTCTGTTAGCACTCAGGTGGCCCATCCCCACCAAGTGGGATGACACAGACTGGGAGACTGGAGTCAGCTTGCCTTTGAGGGAGGCTGAGCTAACCAAACTACAAAAGAGCTTTTACAATTACATGTAAAAAAATCATTCTCTTGCAAGAAAGAAAGTGAAAGCAGGAAGTAGAAATCGGAAGTGAGAGAGTAAGGAGGGAGTATGTTCTTGGGCAGCCACTGAGCTGCCAGGCTTACTTTTCCATTTTTCAAAAAGAAAATTCTCAGAGTAATTTAATTTTCTTTTTTTTATCCATTTTTTTCTCCCTCCTCAGGGTTGGTGTGGGTGGGTTTTTTCTGCTCTGTCCCTACACCCCCCACCCACCACGTATTAGCCCAAACCCCACGGACCCCCAAGTGGGACCTGGTAGGGAGGCTGTTCTCATCACTCAATGACATATATCCAGATGAGGCAGGGCCATCAGTCAGCAGTAGGGGGAGGAGGCAGACTGAGAGGGCTTCATTTAGCCCACACCAACCAGCTTTCCCATTTTCTGGATCCTTGTGTTTCCCTACACTAGGGAGCACGCTTGAGCATGTGTATTTGGAGGCACACGCATGCCACAGAGTCCCATAGCCCTCCCTTCCACTGCCATCCTCAACTCACACTACCACATGATCTCCACCAGATGGTAGTCATTTAGCAGAGTGGGCAGGTCCTGCCCCCCACTGGAAGAGGACAGCAGCCATCAAGTGCTTGATCCTCTCCCTCCAAAGTCGACCCTCAGCAACCCATGTTCGTGAACGAACATGGGTCACCAGTGTGGCAGGAGACAAGGCACGCTGTTGGTGCATCAACCCTCCATGCCAGTGGGCTGGCTTAGTAATTTAATTTTCTGGCTGAATAAATCAGTGGGGTGCAAAAACTGGAAATGTGAATGTAGCCAAGGTGCAGAATGTCAGTGGGCTACTACCCCTGCCTGTTTACCTTCACACAGATTAAGGCGCTTGGGTCCTACTACGGTGGTATTCCAGGGTTCTATCCCAAAGAAAAGAATAAAATAATGTGGTGCCTCCACCCAGAGTGAATTGCAGTGAGCCAGGTGTGTGATTGATACAATCCTCTGGGATGCTGTACTTACCCACCTCCCCTTTCAACCACCCCACACCCTGGATGATAAACAATTTCCCAGTACCATATACCACATACACTATAGTTTGTTTCCACAAAGCATTCGTCACACAGCAATTTAAAACAAAAAAACACAGTTTTATTATGGGGAGGGGCTAGGGTAGTGGTATATGGAGAGGGAATAGCTGTAGAAGTAAAAATGGTTAGAAATGGTTAGAAACAATTTATAACAACAGGGCCTGTAGGCCTGACCACCCCAGATGCCCACCTTCACTAGTACCAGTGACTTCCCTCTGTCCTTTCTGGGTACCCAGGAGTTCGCAGGCCTGCTCAGAGCTGTGCATTGGCTGGTGTTGTGGCCCTAGAAACAATGTAACTGAATGATAACAATTAAGCAATTACTCCCCTTGATTGCCAGGGCAAACCCTGGGTACTCACAATCCTGGAGATCTAGGATGTTCCTGGTGCAGAGGGCTTCCACCAGTTCATTTTCCAGGGATTTGAGTTCAGGAAGGGCAGAACAAATGGGCAGCAGTGAGTATTCTGAAGACTTCAGCTTGATTGAAGGTCTGAGTGCTTGTCCCATTGACTGGAGATCTTGCAGCTTGTCACCTTCAGCCTACTTAGGCCCACTGCAGAGCTCCCATGCAAGGCCCACCAAGCCACAGAGTACCCAGACCCAGGAGTGGCTCCACACCCCAGCTCCCTCACTGGTCATGGGTGCGCTAGCTCCCCCAGCACATGATGGTGGCCCCTGTAGCCAGCAGACCCCACCTGGTAGGCAGGGCCTGCTGTAGCTAGGTGCAGACTGTGCCCCTGCACCTTGGGGACCCATACTTTATGCCTACATTTTGTTAGAGATCAAAAAGTTTACCAGCAAATGAAAGTGGAAGTCAACTGGCTCTGTCACTGTTACAAAAGGTGGGGGCAACTTTGCTGCAGTGGAAAAGATTAGGGTAAATAAGTGCTAATGGTGTTGACAGCCATACTTTACACATCCCAGGTTGACTCCTTTCACAAACAAAGGGCTATATTGACAAAAGAACTTGTTTGAAACCTGGACATGTAGCTGAAACGAACATACAAAATTTGCCAGTAGATAAAGGCCTAGAGCTCTGTCAAGTCTGCTCGAATGTGCAGCTAGCAACAATGAATGATATGGTACAATCTGTTTTAGAAGTATGTGAGCACTCAAAATGGCTCAAAAACCTGACCAGCACAGAGCAAAACTGGATTTCCGGATAGGGACCCTGAAAACCTGATGACCAGGTAAAAAAAACTGACAGGTGGCAACCTTACTGGTGTCCCATCATAATCCTCTCTTTTCTCTCACACTCACAGCTCCAGTAAAGTTAAATTGTTTAACTTGTTTGCAAATCAGAGTATCTGAGGTGTGAGTGTCCAGTGATGATGGCCCTGTCCCTACAGAAATGAATATGGATAGTAGTACTGTACTTACTTAAGTTCTTGCTCCAGGCTCAGTTAGATTCATTTCCAGTGGTGAAGTAAAATAATTCAGTGCAGTCAATGGCACTAATTAAAAGATTCTGGTTAAACTAGCAGACGTGGTACTGTTTTATTAATACAGGACAGGAGCATTAGTTAAGTGTAAATGTTGGACGTGAGGGGGGAGCCACAGGGAATGGAGCAGTGGGGCCCGGAAGGGGGCTGCACAGGGGCCCAGAATTATTAAGGCTGGCCCTGTTGGTAGGGGTTAGCAAGTTCCCCACCTGGCTCTGAATTAAGCTGGGAATCTCTTGGTTTCTTTTTCCTCTCAACAAAAAACAACTCTGCTGTGCAGCCAGAACAGTTCCTCCAGCATACCTGCTTATTCATGTTCCAGTGCCTTGGGGCAACAAATTCCAAATGCCAATTCCACAACAGCAGTTCCTTTCCTCAGCTGGATTTCTAAAGTAGCCAAAGGTCCCTGAAGTTTAGAGCACCTGCTCACCTTTTCCCTTTTACGGTCTCTGAGACTCAAAATGGCATCCATCTTTTCTCTGGCTTTCACACAGTTTATAGCAATTCTCTTTCCCAGCACAAAGTTTTTTCTCTGAATCCCAAAACTGATGCAGGATGGCTGTAGCAGAAGTCTTCTCTGAAACAGCAAACTCCAAACAGATGTCTGAAATGATCAGCTCAGATGCAGAGCTCCTCTGGACAAGAATTCTCCTTTATTCCTCTGACAAACTCCGTTTTAAGTCCTATGAAAGGCTTAGATGAACTCTCACACAGCACTGAGCCCTCCTGACTCAGTCAGAGACAAGAACAGGCTGACTCAACTGCTCATTGTCTCTGGGAATCCCCCCCTCCGAGAGTCCTGCCCTTTGATTGGCTGGTTTCAGTCATCAATCACATTTATAAGCCCTCTTTGATTATTGATTAGGGAGGTCTCTTGGCACCTGGAGTTAGTCCACACCTCCTCCTCCTCTCATAAGCCCTTTTGGACAGTTTTTGGACACCTGTTTACTTAACTGGCTGCCCATAAGGGGTAAAGGGGTCAAAACATGGCTGCTCCCACACAGCTCTATAGTAGTTTCAACTTTTGAGCATCCTTGCACTCAAAGAATAAAGCTTTTAAGATAAACTACCCCAAGGCCTTGCAGCAACCCCTTTCCCCTACCAAGTGACTTCCCATTTATTCTTATCCAGCCCTCCTTCTGCCTGCCACTAGCTCCATTCTCATTAGTTCTCCCTGGAGCAATGACTGAGCTCATGAATATTCATGAGGGACTTATTAATATTTAAATTACCCCCAATTCTTTAGCTCTTGCTTGCCCTGTTTAAAATCTACTTGGCTACTCCTCACTCACCTCCTCCAGGTGTCCTACCCCCGTTGAGCTGAACAAGGGGATCAAGAGCACTGAAGAGGTGCTTAAATGACTACGGCATCAACAGCATTCCAAAAGCACATCTGCATAATATGCAAACTGGCAAACCTCTTCAAAGCAAAAACCCAAGTCGCCAGTCCCACTTTCAGACCCCCACAGCCCCAATTTGGGCTGGATTGCCATGCGGGGGCCCAGGAGAGCAGAGTAAAATAAGGTAAGCCCCTGTGAATGGGGGTTACATGAATAAAAAAAGAAAAACAGTGGGCAGCAGCTACCAGCTGCAGTACCTACAAAATAAAAGAGCTTGATTTGCTCAGCTGGCACTGAGAGCTGAGATGACTGTGTCTGTGTAGTACTACAAGCCTGCAGCAAACATCACCAGTGGTCAGTTGTGATTCATTAATAGAATCACACTGGGCCCCTACATTTTTCCAGTCTCTGCATGTTCAGAGGCCCATGGAGAAGTCGGAAGAAGCTTTGCTGTGTGACTCTGTCGCTAGATAGCCTTTTATGGCTAAATAAGAGATTTGTCTTAGGGCCACTGTTTGCACGGTCATAAAAAAATTTGGAGGCTTGCTCCATGGCACAGAGAGATGTGGGATTGCTTGGCACGCTGGCAACTTGGGTTCATGCCCAAGCCCAGATGTCAAGAGCAGAGACTGTCAGTGAGGGGTCAGAGTGTCCTATGGATGTTTCCCTCCTGAGGGGGCAGTTCTAGATCCTTTTACTAGTGGCTCCTGGAAGTGGCTAACGGAGGCATTCTAGGCAGTGTGGATCACCACACATTGCCAAACATCCCCAGGATGCAGCTGCAGCCAGATGAATGTGAGTGGTGGGTGGGACCAGAAAAGTGGAAATTGCCCCTGTTTGCCAGATAATGGCTATGTCATTTCCCCAAGTCACTTAGATATTCACAGCCTCCTCTGATCCTCCCAGCCCCCCGCTCCTCGGTCAAGGTAGCAGGCACTATCTTCCCTCCTCTGGGCCCCCCCTGCAAGGGTTACCCTGGGTCTTCTGAGGATTTGGTCTGAAGCAAGGATGGTATGGCTGGCAAGGGAGATGGCCCAGTGGGTGAAGGGGGGGAAGTAACACTTAATTTGGAAAGCTGTAATATAATCACAGTGCCTATACAGTTTACCAGTGTTAACAGAGGACGCCCAAGATAACTTCAGAACCTTTAAAAAAATCCACTGAAAGAACAATTGATTTAACACAGCTTAGTTCCCCCCTGTTCTATATACCTATTGAATATAAAAATAGGTTCATCATTATTCAAAATTTATGAGAACTAGAGAAATTCTAAAGTTTTTTATTATATTACAGCTTTCCAAAGTAAAATCTGAGGAAGAGACAGGATTGTCTTGAAACATCACAAAGAGGAAAACAATTTTCAGAAAGAAAGTGGAATATACAACTTGAAAGCTTTATAGTAAAGTGGTTAATCTATGGAAACAAAGAAGTATCAAATCATCGAAGCTGTTTAGTTTACTGTTCTGTGTATATAGACAAAGTCACTTACAAGTGATGAATTTACACATATTCAAGTAAAGAAGATTCATCTAGAATTAATTTGAGGTTGAGAGTCTTATTTTGATTCAGACCAAGATAGGGAGAACCAAGTATATACAATAAAGATGACACCAAGATAGGGAGAACCACCCATAAATAAGATAGACAAAGTCCAGGGAGGGAGGGATGGCTAATAAAATCTGGTATACCCAGAACCTAGTTGAGGAGTACACGCAGAGAGAAAACAGGTATGAGTATGACCCTGATATAGGGTAGCCTGAAATACTCTCAGTATTGATTTTATAAACAAGTAGAGGATGTAACAAGCTACAGTGTATCTAGAATCAGTTTTTTTTGTAATTATTGTGTTTATGGTGGTTTTTCCTTCAGTTTTTACCCAACCCCCCGAGACCTCAGCACATGGCCGTGCATGCATGTGGAGGCACGCATGCACACTGTGGTGCCAGTTCAGCCTTTTCTGCCCTCCTGTCCTTGCCAACTGCTCCATCTGTGCTTCCCACCAAACCTCCACCAGGTGGGAGTGGAACTACAGAAGGGCAACAACTCACCCCTACCACCCTCAGGAGAGGAAAGCAGCCTACCGGTTGTGCTCTATCCAGCTCCTCCCTCTCCCCCAAACTAGTAACCCTATGACCTGAGGTCATTCCTGAACTCAGGTCGCCAGCATAGAACGAGGTAAGGCATCCAGCACCTCAGCCTTCAGCGTCACTGGGCCAGCAGCTAGAGTCAGTTTTAACTCAAGGGCTATACACACCAATTAATACCTCTGAGAAGCTGACAATAGTGTTTAACAAGTCAAACAACAGCTTGGTGTGCAAAACGGTTGGACATAATACCGGAAGTAGCTGACTCATAAAAACATATTATTAACACATTGCCAGGGCCGTGCAGATAATACTGTACCTGTGGAATCAGACAAGTCCAGTTGCAGTTCATTCTAGACAGGCTTGTTCTGCATGGACGGCCACCAATTACCTCCATGGCTGAAGCTCATGGTAGATGCCAGTAAAATTGCCTTTGCACTGCTATCCTTAGTGCTCTGGAACGTAGTGTGGAAGACCACTAGGCAAAGGGCACTTTAGAGGGGGAGTGTGGCTCTGCCCACTATACTGTCAATGTGCCTGATTGGTCACCTCCACGGGAGGTAGTCACGGCTTCTTGGGGGGGGGGTCCCAAAAGGTTGGGCTGAGCCTGCTGTGACAGTCGTTAATGAGAAGGCAAGTACAGGCAGGGGGAAACTTACCCTTATGACCCTTTCAGGTGCTCCCAATGGCTCCAGTGAGTAAGGTGGAATGGAGCAGTGTCCAAGTCATTGTTTGTCATTCGTGTAGTTTACTGGCTGTGCCCACCAGGCTGTCCATGTGCCTAATTGGCTGGATCTACAGGAGGGGGCCAGGGTTCTAGGAGGGCCCCACAATGTTGGTCTGATGTTGATGAGATGCTAGTTGGGGGGGGAAGTACACTTGGAGTGGGACTTACCCTAGAAAACCCTTTAGATGCTCCCAATGGCTCTGGTGAGTGAGATGGAATGAAGCAGCATCCAAGTATTTGCCCTTTGCAGGCCTTGTTTGCTCTACCGACTAGGTGACCTGTGTACCTAATTGGCTGCCTCTTCAGGAGGGAGGTGTGTCTTCCAGGAGGGTCTCACAATGTTGGACTGAGGCTGCTGAGGCGATCGTTGGGTGAAGGGCAAGTATAGGTGGAGTGGGACTTACCCAGGCAACCCCTTCATATACTCCCAATGACTCCAGCAAGAGAGGGTATAGAATGTAATTCTAACTATGTACTCTGTGTGTTATATGATGTAGAGTTTTTAGCAATATGTATTTCTGTTTAGCTATACTTATACAGCTTAATGTGCATCCAGGTCCAATTACTGGATGCAGAACAACTTTGTAAATAGGGCTTATATGGTCCTCAACTTTTATCCTGTCAAAAAATGAACCTTTTGCCACTACTACTAACTGCAAAATGTAGTGAGAAATTGAGCCCAGGACCCCAGAAACCATGCTGGTGATCTAACCACTGAGGTACAGGCTCACATGCTTGAACCTGGAGTTCCCGGACACACTTCTTTTCTCTGATATTGCATATTCTGCAACTAGGAAAAATCAAGATGAAAATGATGTCAGACCATTGACTATTGTTCACAGCTGTGGGTCAGACTAAGGACAACAAGAATAAACTAGAAGGTATACAAAGAAAGGCACCAATGATGATGGGAGATTAGAAACCATGGAGCATGAAGACAGACTAAACACTATCCTTACATAGCCTTCATAGAAGAAAAGGGGAGACATCCTGTTTTTATTTATTTATTGAAATGTTTCACCAGGAAGGCACACTGAGCAACAGGTTGTTCATCTCCTGGTGTGACCTTGGGGGAAGGGGTACAATAGGGATGAGACACTTTACATTCAAGTTATAAAGATCAACACAGCATACAATTAATTAAGGCAGTTGTTACAAACAGTGTTGCATACATATGTAATTTGTGAGAACAATTAATAAGTGCAATGGTAATAAGAGAACTAGTGCTATCAAGAAATAAGGGGTGAAAGAGAGAGAGAGGATGAGATGACAGATAGTGCAGAGTCGTGTCTGGGAGAGGGACTCCTTCAGGATGTGAGGAACCCTGCAAGGGGGACAGGGGACTGGAGAAGGGATTAGAGAGGGAGTAAGTGTGATTAACACCTAGGAGGGGAAATAAGGCCTGAAAAAACAAACACTTCAGGATGCAATGAACCATGCAAGGGAGCAGGGAAGTGTAGGCAATTGTAAACTCTCCTGCGGTTAGGCATTGTAATTATAGAGGACTAGTGAGAGGAAGGGAATGAGGAATAACGCCTGGGAGGTAATGAGGCCTGATTCAAAGGAACCCTCCAGGATGCTGGGGACCCTGCAAGGGGACCTGGAAGGCCAAGGATAGGTAGATAGGGGAAGAAAAGGCAGCAAGCCTAGGCACAATAGGACCCCTTCAGGATGTTGAGAACCCTGTAAGGGGAGTGTGAAGACTAGAGAAAAAGGGGGGGAGAGAGTAGGGGAAGGAAAAAAGGTATGAGAACTATCACCTAGGTGGGGCTAGGGTCAGTAGAGTTGATAGAGGCATTGGGTAAATTCCGAAGGGGGACAAACTGCAAGGAGCAAGATGAAGGAAATTAAGGCAGGTCATGACAGGAGCAGTTAGGTGCAAGATAGTTGAAGAGGGCAGTGTTGATGGAATAGAGGAAGGAGGCATGTCGGACTTGGGGAGTTAAAGAGTTCCATATTTTAGGGAAAAGGTGAGAGTACCCAAACTGGCAAGAAAGGCTGTAGCTGTGGGTGACAGTTACCATGCAAGTGTCGGTAGATCTGAGGGAGTGAGAAGGAGGAGGGGGTGTTATAAATGAGGGGGAGAGGTAGGAAGGGAGTTCATACAGTCAGTGTTTAGCAGTGAATTTAGTGCAGCGTGAGAGGCGTCTGTTTGTAAGGGAGGGGAAGGAAAGGGCTTGACAGAGGTCACAGTGGTGGGTGCGAGAGGGAGCATCAAGGGCAAAGCAGCAGAAGGAGTTGAAGAGAGTGTCCAATCTGGTCAGGGAGGACATAGGAGCAGCACCATAGACTATGTTACCATAGTCAAAAATGGGGAGGATCATCTTTTGGACAAGTTCATGCCTAGCCACAGGAGGGATGTAACTGCAGTCCCTGTACAAGGCACCAAGCTTGGGGTGCAATTTTTTCTGGATGGCGTCAATCTGTCCAGAGTAGTTGCAGTGTTGGTCTAACCAAACCCAAAGGTATCTGAAGGACAAGGTGTCCTCAAGTAAAGTCCCATCAAGAGTGCAGAAAATGGGCAGGGAGGGAAGCCTAGAGAGTCTCTGTCTTGTGCCAAAGGTCATGGAGACTGTCTTCTTGGCATTGAGTAATAATTGATGGTTTGCAAACCAGAGCTGGACCTTGTTGAAGTCATGCTGCAAGCTGGATGTAACCTCAGCTGGGCATGAGCCAGGTGCATACAGGACAGTATCATCAGTGTACATGTGTATGGTGGGGGAAGGGGAGCAGACAGATGGCAGGTCATTAAGGAAGATGGAGAACAGAAGGGGATCAATCACAGAGCCCTGTGGGAAGAGAGGTCTCCACCTTTAGGTAGCGGGAGGACCACTGCATGCTTCCATGTGGTAGGGACATCGGAGGTTGAGAAGGAGAGATTTAAGATTAAGGAGAGGGGATAGGCAACGGCCAGGGCTGAGAGACAGAGAGCAGTTTAGGGTCATGGTCATGAGGGGAAGATGCTTTTGAGGGGCTGATGGAGAGGAGGGCATTTAGAGTATCAGTGGGTGAGACTGAAGAGAATGAGAAGGAAGGGTTTGGGGAAATAAGAAGTGGAGCATTTTTTGGGGAGAGGATAGAGGGGCAGCTGTGACATTTGGAGGGGTAATTAGGGAAGGACTTCAGCAGTTTGGTTGCACAGGCGGTATAATAGAAGTTAAATTCTGCAGCTACAGCATGGGAGTTGGCTACAAGATTGCCATTTACCTTTAGCACTAGGGAAGGGGGCAGGACTGAGGAGTAAAGAAGGCATGAACCACCTTCCAAAATTTGGAAGGGGAATTTATGTTAGTGAGGAAAGCATTTTTGAAGTAATCTGACTTGGTTAGCCTGGTTGCCCTGGTACAGGTGTTTCGGAGCTAACAGTAGTCGGTGAGGTCACTAGGAAGCTGGGTGGATTTGTGGCGGCTCCAGGCATGATCTCTGTCCTTAAGACAGGCTAAGAGTTCTGGAGTAATCTACGGTAGGTGGTTACCCCTAACCCTGATTTGTTTGAGAGGGGAAAAGGCATTCCAATTTGAAAGGAATATTTCTTTGAAGTGAGCTAGAGCCTATCAACTGAGAAGGAGACGACTAAGGGAGACCAGTCAGAGAGCTAGGTTGTGCAGGAGAGGTTCAAGGTCTAGAGATTTGAAGGAATGAAGTTGCAAGGTTTTATGTGGAGATTTTGGTCTGTGGATGTTCTTGACAATGAATATTGGGTTGTGGCTGCAGAGAGCATCTGGGAGGATGCCACAGCTAATTACTTTGTGGGGGGTGGGTGGTAAAAGCCCAGTTGATCAGGGAGTGTTTTTGTGTCTTATGGTTAGGGCAGGTGGTTTCCAAGATCAACTGCAAGAGGATCAGGGCTCCAAGATCATTACATATTTTGGATGTCTTGGGAGACGCTCAGTTTAAGTTAAGGTCACCTAAGATGTATAGTTCACCAGAGCGAGAAAGGGCTGCTATGGAGCTTATGAGGTCAAGAGCAATAGAGGGCTGGACATTTGGGTGACAGTAAATGCCAGCTATAAAGATGGGGAGGGTGAAGGGCAGAGTTAAATGAATAGCCAGTGTGTCGTGGAATGCTGGGCTAGTGGATGAATAAATAATAAGAGTATTGGAGGGAGGTAAGAACGTGCATGATGTTGCCGCCACCTCTACCTGCTTGGTCTTGTCTCAGGAGGGAGTAGCCAGGAATGGAGACCGTGAAATCTAGGATCATGCTCTTTAGCCAAGTTTCCAAGATGATGAGTATATGTCAGGTTTTAGAGTGGTCACCATGGTTTGTAGAAGGTTGATTTTTTGCAACAAACTGCCTATATTTAGATGAAGGATGTTGAAACCCTTCGGGGGGAAATCAGGAGCAATAGAAGGGGCTGCGGTAGATAATGAAGCATTCAAGGCATGAAACATAGAGGGACCAGGGTTGGGGTGGATATCGCTGCAGGAGAGCTAGGGTAGAGTTTATTATCCTATTACTCTATAACCCTTCACACTGATTCCGAGATGATGGAGGGTTATCTCTCTCTCTCTCTGTCTCTCTCTCTCTCTCTCCAGCTCGCTCTGGGCTCTCAGCCTGCTCACTGTGTGTGAGGGGAAAAATAAATATTCATTACAATTGCTCTTCGTCCCAGCACATCTTCAGATGCTGTTTATGTCTCTCCACCAAAGAAGTCACAACAGGCAAATAAAATGCAACAGTTTTAAAACAGACAAAATGAAAACGTATTACACACAAAGAATGATTAGTTTGTGGAACTCCTTACCAGCTGCCATAATGGTCAGCAATACTTTAACATCCTTCAAAAACAAACTGGACATCTTCATGGATGAAATGTAAAGTCTGCTATTCATAAATCGGAGAATCTGAGATAGTGATATAGGCATGCATGCCTTCTGCTATCACCAACTCCAAGTATGATTCCATATAATTAGATGCTTTTTGTGTGGTATCAGCCACTGCTTAGTAGTTAAACTGCAAACTATAGTGAGAAAGAAATAATGTGACCTACTGGGAATTGAACTCAGGCCACCAGAATACTATCCCAGTGTTCTAACCACTGAGTTACAGGTCACATGGCTGGAGCTAGGGTTCCCAGACATACTTCTTTTCCTAGTATTGCATATCCTGCAACTGGGAATAATCAGCATGACAATTAGATGTTTTTGGTGCAGTGTTAGCTACTGCTAAGCAATTTAAATCACAAACTGCAGTGAGAAAGAAATAAAATTACCTACTAAGTAAGAAGTAAGACACGACAGGGTGTGTATTAAGTAAGGAATGAGGTATGATTGGGGTGGGGGGGATTTTGCTATGTTAATGTACCAAAGGGTCAGTTGGAGT
This sequence comes from Neoceratodus forsteri, assembly GCA_016271365.2. Classification (NCBI taxonomy): domain Eukaryota; kingdom Metazoa; phylum Chordata; order Ceratodontiformes; family Ceratodontidae; genus Neoceratodus; species Neoceratodus forsteri. The sequence goes on from JADMNL010000026.1 coordinate 269,060,929, forward strand.
CCCAAGCCAGAAGGTCAAGAGACTTCGACCACCCCAAGGTACATTAACAAGCATAATCCACCCCGCACACACAAATGGAACTGCCTTATTCTACTTATAAAATGGATTCCAAAGGCTGTTGCTCTACCTGCTGGCTCTTGCTCTCTCTCCCTCTTCCTCTTCCCTGCTCATCATCTCTCTCTCTGTCTCTCTCTCTCCCCCCCTTGCCCGTTGGCTCTCTCTCTCTCTCTCCAGCTCACTCTGGGCTCTCAGCCTGCTCACTGTGTGTGAGGGGAAAAAGAAATATTCATTACAATTGTTCTTGCTCCCAGCACATTTTCAGATGCTGTTTATGTCTCTCCACCCATGGTCTCTCTCTGTCTCTGTCTCTCTCTCTCTCTCTTCCCCATGCTCACTTGCGTCTCCTCTGTTACTGCATGGGAGGGGCTGAGCCACTGACTTTCATGAAGTTATGCTACTAGAAATGTCTGCTGATTGGCTGGTAGGCCAGTGAGTCACAGGGCTATAGTGCTGCAGGGTTTCGGTGTCCTAGCTCTGCACTAGTTGCGTGTGGTTACAGGCACTGTAACTACCAGCTGAAGGCATACTATTTTAATGCAGTACCAGATGACAGGGTTCTGACCAATGTGGAGCCTGAAGGGGTCAGACCCCATTTTATAAGCAGTTCCAGCACATGCCCGGGGTGAAATAAAAATAATTTAGCCCCTAGAAAAACACTAGAACTGTTTAATACAAACCCCAGAGTGTCTTATTGTGATAACAGAGAGTTATTTTACAAACAAAAAATTATTTAAAAAATTAAATATGAGAATAATGCATGGAGGTGTGTGTATAATGAGAATTTTGCACATACTCGAGGTGTGGGATGCTACATAAACCCCAAGAGCGAAGTTTGAGGGGTTTATCCAAACATCCCACACCGAGGGTGTGTGTAAAATTCAATTATACAATGGCAAAAAAAAATATTGTGCTCTGATTGGTCAGTCTGAGACTGGACCCGTGATGTTATCCCAGTACAACATCACGGGTCTAGTCCCAGCACACAGAAGACCGCATCAAATGTTAAAAAAAAAAAAACAATCACTCCATAACGCGATTCACTGCCCCACTACCCTCCTTGCTGAGACCACGATCAGTTTCACTTCCTGGTCTGCCTATACAGTGACAACATTGTGTTTTACTGAACAAGGAGCAAAAGTCTCCTGGTAAGCTACCTGACAGAAAGAAAACTACCTCGCGCTCCCTCTCATTTGGACCACAACGACCGAGTGAGCATGCATTTTAAACAGTGACCGTGCGGCTCCTGTCATAATGTTCGCAGCCTCCTGAAATACATTTCTTTCTTTAATTTTTTTTTTCAAAACCCCAAACTAACCTTTCTGCCTGAAACACCGTGGCCCCTCTCACTTCACACCAGACTGAGAGAGTGAATGACCATATCGAGCAAGTAAATTAGCAACGGAAAAAAACAGAACAGCAACGGGACTCAGTGAGTGAATGACCACATCGAGCGAGGAAATTAGGAAGGTAAAAAAAAATGGAACAACATCTTTCTGAGTAAGAGAACAGAGTAAATAGCAAAATGACAAGTTGCACAGGGGCAAAAAATACAAAACCACAATGATACACATTTAAAAGAATACAGAAAAAACATGTAGGGGCAGCACCACCTCCTGCACAAGACAGAAACTGTGGACTTTTTTTTCAATAAGTATGCCTGCCCAAACAAAAAAAATGAAATAAATTAATATTTTAAACAGCTTTTCCCAATTTTTTTCCTCAGAACAAAATGAGCCATTGTATAATAGCTATAATGCACTCCAGGGTGTGTGTTGTGCTGGGATAACGTCACTTCTGGGTGATTAGTCGCACTCGGCCTGTGGCCTCGTGCCTAATCACCCCAGGCATGACGTTATGCCAGCACAACACACACCCTGTCGTGCATTATTGCTTAAGTTGTACACCCCCCATGCATTATTTTATATAATTACTGGTGCCCATTCTTTCACCTCAGCAATTCAGCAACTGCTATACACATTACTCCAGACTTGTGGCAACATTTACATACTTTTAGTAGAAGAAATGGGGTGAGAGACAGAGATATATGTTGCAGTATACGCAGTAATAAGTTATTTAAAACATAGAAAGAACAACATCCAATAAGAAACTGTTACCTTTCCTACCTTATTTTCATGTGTCAGGCTATCGTAAATGTGATTGGGTGGAGTCATCGAATTAGAGACAGTGATGGAAAAGTAAAAGGCAGAAAATATTTTTTTTCTTCTTTAAGTATTCTAGTGATTGAGTAAATAAGCATTTGTCAATGCTGAATGTTTGCTTGCTGTCATTGGCATTGGTAGTGTAGGAGTTAGAGAGCTGCATAATAGGAATGGCAGTGAAGTATTGAACTGAAGCTAACCTCACCACCACCCCTGCAGAGACCGACAGGCATTTGGTTAGAGATGGCAATTAAAATTCGCGTGAAGTGAGCAGCAGTGGGCACTTCGTTGCCTACTCCGCTATCGCAGTGGGCAATGCAAGTGCTCACTACTTCTCATTACCACTCTCGCATTAAGGTGGAATGTATAATCAAAATAAGGCAAAGTCATTGTTTTTAATGGACTTCGCGTTCCTCATTAGGATTCTAAGTGATCCACTTGGTGTTTCAGATTTGGCAGCCCCACACATATATTTGGCTTACAGTACTGTAAGTCACATGCTCTTTAGCTAGGCAGGAAGAAAGTGAGTCATACAAGCACTTTTACTTTCTCCTGTGCAGATGGAGAGAGAGGAGTGTGTTTTGTGACTGCTGATACTTTTAGATCAGAGTGAGGAGGAGATTTAAACTCTGATTTAGACCCAACAGCTTTTTTAAAAGCTACATTTGTTTGTCTTTTCTGTACTCTTTTTTACTTAATTTGTTCTTTCTGTAAATTTGTTTTTTCTTACCTTTATAAGTAGTTAGTTGTTTGTCTGTGTCTGTGTGACTGTGTGTGTGTTGTGTGACAGTGTGAGTACTGATTGCTCGGACTGAGGGAGCTCAGTAGGAGAGATGGACTAGGGTGATGGAATGTCTGGGATGGGGCAGCTTTGGGAGAGCATGGTAGTGGTAAGCATCGTACCATGTGCATGTGTGGAGGGCATAGGCGCCCATTCCTGTTGGACCGCTCAAAACTTGTGAGTGCCCCCCAACCCCAAAACAGGACCAGCACCGCCTCCTGTTCTGACTCTGAGGCAGTTGAACCACCACCACCACCACCACCAAGTCCAGCACCAGGTCCTCTGGAGCAGGATGTGCCTGTTCCCCCGGGCCCAGGTGTGGATCCCATCCCTGTTCAGCACCGTGACCAGCAAGCTTACAATACATCCAAGTAACTATTAAAAAAAATTTATATTGTGATTCATGATGTGATCGTAAATCATGATTTGTGACTGCATTTGTGACCATGATGATGAAGAAACATGAATGCCTATGGTTGTACTTCCCCGGGCCCCGATGAGCTGTAGCTTAAAACTCCCAGACTTAAAAACGCATGTCAATGAGTACAATGGTGGGGTGGTGAAGCCTGGAGAGATACTATAAAACAGGCTTACAACACATCCTCCAAGTAACTAGAAAAACAATTAATGTTGTGATTCATAACATGAATGATTGTGAATCATGATTTGTGACTGCATTTGTGACCGTGATGATGAGGAAACGTGAATGCTTATAGCCTACGACTGTACTTCCCTGATGAGCTGTAGCTTAAAACTCCCAGACTTAAAAAGATGTATCCATGAGTACAATGGTGGGGTGGTGAAGCCTGGAGAGATACTACAAAACAGGCTTACAATACATCCAAGTAACTAGAAAAAAAATTAATGTGATTTGTAATGTGAATGATTGTGATTTGTGACTGCATTTGTGACTGTGATGATGAAGAGCGTGATTTATATCACGAGTGACTCGTGATGATGGTCCTGACTTAAAAACGCATATTAATGAGTACAATGTTCATGCAGAATTAAACACCACACCTGTCCAGTACTCTGAAGGGAAGCCAAAGAAACAACTGTGACTTAAGTTACAGATGGAGATTGGGCCCTAAAGTGATGCAAATGCACAGACAGATTAAGATGGCACTGTGCACTAAAGAGATGCAGACACAAAGACACAACACCTAACCAGTGCTCACCATCAGAAATTCAAATCTGGAAAAGAATACCTTTATCGGTTGGGGCGGGCGGCGTGGGGGCAGTGTACTGTACTGCTGCAGTAACAGTCACTAGTACTAGTACCAGTACCAGTAAAGATACCACAAAGAAGTAAAAAAATCACACAGCTGCAATGGATAGCAGCTTCACATTGCTGAAATTATTATGTGGCACAATAAAAGGTGTCTGATTTGATGACACGCGTCACACACATACTCACACACACACTAAGTAATGCATAGCAAATTGAAAACTTCAGTAATATAACCACATATTTTAAACAAACTAAAATTATGCACTGCTGCACCACTACAATCAGCAAGAAATATTGAAAATATTATTGTGTGTACGTTAACACAGTTAAACAAGAAAAATATCACCAAAACAGAAAGCACTGTCTTTTTCTCCAAGTTAATCTACCTACATCACAGATACACCCCTCCCCTAAAGCACACTTCCACTGTCTCTCAGTATACAGACTGAATGTTGTACATTAACATTCAAAATCCATACACAAACAATAAACGCTTGATGATATGTAGGGTTTCCTATAATCGATGAACTAAAGTTTCAGCAAAAAAAATTACTCAAAATGGCTTTTTTAACAGCTTTTGAAGGTTTGAATTGCAGAGAGCTCTCAGAGCAGATTGTCTCCTACAGCTTCCTACACACACTACCCCAAACTGAGGCTGTGCAGAACAATCTAGAGCCCATGTGACCTGAAATCCCATGAAACGCTGCAAAATTCACCTTTGGAACTTAAAAACAAAGGTGAAGTTAGGCAAGTACATTGTTTTCAATGTGCTTGTATAAAATTAGTGGAGTAGTGGTTTTGGAAGCAGGTAACACGAAGTCATTGTTTTCTGTGGCGGCTTTGCGAATCCATTGCAACGAAGGTACTCCTTGGCGTTGGAGACACTCCTAAATTCCTTCACTCCGCAGAATCACTTCGCAGAGCGAATTGGAGCCACTTCACCCACCACTAATTGGGGTGCGCCTTTGGGTCATCAGGCATAACAGCAACGCCATTTCACCACACCCTACCCTGCAGACACTGACAAGTGTCACGGTGTGCCTTGGGGTCTTTGGCCCTTATGCACACCCCCATTCCATCAGGAAATACAGTGAGATGGGTCCTGTATAGGAGAATGGGGTGAACTTTGGGGCCGAAGAGTCCAAGGCACACCTCGATGCCTCTCACTGGCTGCAGGGTGTGGAATGGTATAAGCATTACAGGCGAGAATCCCAAGTCACACCCCTGATGCTTGTCAATCTCTACAGGGTGGGGCATTATGTTTGGAAACCCTAACGCCTCAGGCATTCGTTGGTATTTTCACTCCAAATTTTCAACATAGGTTTTTTGTGACCCCCACCTTATGAACAGTGGCAATATCAGTTCGTTAGCTGAAAGCTGATTTCGCACAGCGACTACGCCATTTGGCACCACACTAGAATTGTGAGAGGAAAGAGTAGGAGCAGTGTGCAGGGTGGAGAAACTTGAGTAAGGGAAGAGTGAGGTTATGAATGGGAGAGTAGCATTGTGATAAGAAGAAGGGTGCTTAAAAGTGAAATGACAAAAGGAGTAGAAAAGGGTTTATTTAAGATGAACTTGGGAGCAGTACTATGAATCACATCTGCATAGTCAAACACTGACAAGAGCAGGTGTTTCTGTTTTACTTAATTTTTTCTCCTTTTGGTTGGCGGAGATATGACCTATATCAGCCCCAGATGAACCCCATTCTGTCCCCCATCACAAAGGAATTAACCATCCAGCTGTCCTGGGAGACCATGGCTTGCTTCCCATGGAGGAGCTTCCCCTTTGTCTGGGCCCCAAGAAAGGGAGGAGAACCAAGGTGCGAAAACCCATTTCAAACAGGATGTTCAAACAACCCTTCCTCCTGTCCTTCAGATGAGATGTTAAACCGAGGTCCCTTCTACCCATCCTGGTGCTGTCCTGGTGGGTGTCCAGGTGGAGGTAAAAGAACCCAGGGCATTCTTCACAAAGAGTAGATAACATCCCCAGTGTCCTGGCCAATATTCCCCTTCCCATAAAACTGGTTCATGCAATTGTCCAGGCTGTGTGTGGGTGTTGATGTGCTATATGGCCACCACTACACATTCAGCCACTTCACTACCAGTCTAGCATTGCTTGTAAAGCACTTTGGGATATACTGTGTATGAAAAGCACTATATAAATGCTGATTATTCTTCTTCTCATCTCAGAACACTCTTCTCCCCTTCCATCCCTTCTTTCTACTTCCTCTCCTCTTTGGATGCTTGCTCCTGTTTCATTCCTGAAAAAGCTCTACTGGGCAATCTGCTTTCTTTGTCAGCCTCCCCTAACTTCTGAAGCACTCTACCCTTCTTAGTCCCCTCTGCGTCTCCCCACATTTTCTTAAACCCTATGCCCATGGATGTACACTGTATGTCCTGAACTTTACTTCTATATTACTGACTCTTTTTGGTTAGTTTCCATGTGAAATCAGATATTATACAATGGCAACAAAGAATCCTGCTCACTGATTGGTCAAACTGTGACTGGAACCGGGATGTTATCCCAGCATAATATCCCAGCTCTAGTCTAAACACAAGTCCTCTTCAGTTTTTCCCATCACCACCAAAACTTATGCTAGCTAAATGGGACAGTCTGTCTTGAAAAACACGAACCAGAGGGTACAGCACATACTTACAGTTTCATAGACAAAAGCAACAAAAATGTCCCCTATCCCTTGTTGAAGTAAAAATTAAAAAATGCAGTACAGCACAGCACACTGTCTCCCTTTTCTTTCAGAAACTGTGGCACCAGATCCATAGCAGAGCCGCAGGCTCACAGTGACATTGCAGCAGCTTCACCTATTGGCCAAAACCAAAGTTACGCACTATTTGTTTACTAAGTATTCCTGCCCTGTAAAAAATGACACAAAAACAACTTTTAATAAACCTTTTAATATTGTTTTCCTTTTTTATTTCAATTTGAGCCATTGTATAATAGGAATAATGCCCTCCAGGTGGGTGCTATGCTGGGATAACATCCCTTCTTAGTAGTTGGATGCCCTTGGTCTGCGGCCTCAGACCCAACCACCTGAGGTGAGATGTTATCCCAGCCTAACACCCACCCTGTTGGACATTATTCCTTTAGAATACATTCATGGGATATCGTATAAAATTAATATAATAAAAAATAAGAAACTGTGTAGAGCTGAAACAAACTAAATAAGAAAAACATGTATAATTTTTTTTTTATTTATTTATAAGGAATCAGAATTACAACCTTTGAGTCAAGGACTCCTTTGCAAAGGCTCCACGTCAGATGTACAGACACTGCAAGATTAAAAACAGGATATACAGTAAGAAATATACAGAGAACAAGTTACAAGTTCAAGGGTGGTATAGACCAACCTGAGTCAATCAGGGTGATGCCAGTATATACACAATAACAACAGTCAAAAGGATAATAGTATCAAGGTGTATGATGAGAAAAAAGGGAGATATAGTGTAGGTCAGCATACACAGGTCAGGTAGGAAGGGGGAGATGGGGGGAGGATGAGCAGGTGCATTGGCAAGGAGGAACAAAATAAGCACAGTCTTAGTAGGAGAGGGAGACGATTTCTGAACGGAGTAGGAATTTAAATGGACCTAGTCGTTGTTTCAGGGTGATGGCCAATGGCATTTCATTCAACCAGAAGGGGGCCCTGTAGAAAAAGGAGAGTTGGCCCAGTGAGGTAGTGCAGTGGGATACAGAAAAGGGGCAGACAATGAGTTCTGTGTGGATCATGGTAGAGAGTTGGGCTGCACAAGGTGGTGAAGGCCCGGGGGAGGCGTTTTGTGAGAGCTTCCTGGCAAGGAGACAAGTCTTGTATCTGAGTCTTCCTTCAAAATTAAGCCAGTTGGTTCATCTATAGAGCTCACAGGTGTGTGTGTGTCCACTGGTTACCTACTGGGTCAGTATCTCGTATGCTTAACAGTGTACGTTAAAACCACACAACAGGAACAGCATGGTAAGGTAGAGCGAGAGGGTGCAATACCACGAAAGGGTGTATACAAGGTAATGCACCCTCTCACTCTTCCCAGGTAGGGGATGAGACCTCTGCTGTGAGGTGGGATCAGAGAACAGCTGTTGTGGCTTGACGGGATGAGCTACAGGCAGCAAGGGAGGAAGGCAGTGCATTTCGGACTGTGTTTTGATTCCCGGTCCCAGAAGCAAAGAATTTTTTTTATTTTTCACACTTTGTGCAATGTTAAGTGCTAACCCACCCAGAGTTGTATTTTTCAGTTCGGGGTGGTTTGGGGGGCGCGGGGGGCATAGCCCCCACAAAAGAAAAATATATGCCGCTGGTAATCTATTGCACTGTATTGGCAGCATGGTATGTTTCTGTGGCATAATGGCTTGCAATATTAATACCCTGTGCCCACTGGTTACATCCTGTAACTAACCAGCAGGCTTTATTTAGGGAGACCTTGATATGACGCAGGGCAGTGGGGTCAGACAAGCCATATATAACAATCCTGTAGTCAATAAGGGAGAGTACCGACAATATCACAGCAAGACCTAGGGCATCTGAAGGCATACACCCCCTGTGCCTATACAGGAGACCTAGCCTAGAATTGATAGCTGTGCTGAGCAGATTCATGTGTTTGTAGTATGTGAGAGAGGAGTCTAGGGTGATACCCAAGTATTTAAAAGTGGGCACCGGGTCAAGAGGGGAGCCTTGGATGTTAAGGATGTTAAGGAAAATGCTTAATTTGTCTATGGGTGTAGAGCATGGTCTTGGTCTTTTAGTAGTTCAGGATAACACGGAGATCTGTGAACCAGGCTTCAGCTTTAGAAAAGGAGCTCTGCAGGGAGGATCGAAGGGAGTGGGGGTCCAAGTGACTGGCAAATATTACCACGTCATCAGTGTACAGAAGCATCTGGCCCAAGCAGGCCTTAGGGATAGTATTCAAGTACATGCTAAATAGGAGGGGGCCCAGTAATGAACCTTGGGGAACTCCAGACAGCATTGGTTTACTGGACGAGAGTGCAGAGTTTAACTTGACCTTCTGGGTTCTGTCACTGAGGTCACTTTTAAACCACTCAGTAGCATCTAGAGACAAACCAGTGAGAGGCAGGGATTGGATTAGGAGCGTGTGGCTGACAGAGTTGAATGCCTTGGTTAAATCAATATAGGCTGAGCCAGCTGAGTGCCCTCGGTCAAGGGCTTTGTTTATGAAAGTGGTATACTCAAGAGGTTGGTTGTAGTACTGTGACCCTTCCTGAAACCATGCTGTTCAGGGTAGGGAAGGTCATATTTAGAAAGATAGTCTGAGAGTTGGTCTGACACTATTTTTTCTAGCATCTTGGAAAGGAGAGGAAGAATGGAGATGGGGTGGTAGTTGCCCGGGGAGGTGCGCTCCCCACTTATTAATATTGTGGTGATGACAGCTGCTTTCCGGTGTGTGGAGAATTGCCCAAGGCACAGGGACCAGTTGAGAATATCAGTGAGTGGTAAGATAACATAGTCTAAGGTGAGGAGGACTAGCTTTAGGTCCAGCGAGTCACTACTAAATCATGTTTTCCTGAGGGCTTTGGTTAAATAGGGTCTTGCTTCTAGTGGAGTGATTGTTCGAAGCCTGAAAGTAGGGGTGGTCATTTTATGGGGTGAGTTGGGGCAAGTCCGGGGCCAGGTAAAAGAAATTAGGGGGAAGGACACAGCTAAGATCAGAAAACGCAGTGTTAAGCGTATCGGCAATTAGCAGGGGATCAATAATCAATGTACTTTTCTTTTCAATTGGAGAAAAACAATGGCCACAAGATGGCACTGCTGTACAAAAGATGAAACAGGTCCCATATACAGCGTACAGGCAGAAAACAAGAACTGTTGAAACTTTATTCACCTATAGTTAAAGATACATTTCTATCAAAAATCCCTTAATTCCAAAGTGACTACACCCATCCATAAAATCTTACTTCACCCCTTTCTGTGCTTGCCCCCCTCTTCTTGTCCCATGTCCTAGCCTCCTCCCATCACCTGACCCTTCCTGGGCTACCTTTTTGCTGCCATGCCACTCCTCTAGTACTCCTTCCCCTACACTTCTCTCTCTCTCTCTCTCTCTCTCTCTCTCTCTACAGTATGTCCTTCCTCTGGTCCTCTTCTGCACCCTCCTAATTTCAAATGCATTGAACAGACTCCTTTTTGTGAAACTGTAGAACATTAACTTGACTATCATGTACTGTGACTGCATTCTCTGGTTGCTGATTTTTATTCGTTAACCCTTTCATTCATTTATTCATTTATTCATTTATTCACTCACTCATTCATTTATTTGATAACTGGGTAGTAACATAGGGCTAGAGGCCCATTTTAGCCATAGCTTAGGCCAGTAGAGGTGCAACAACATATGGCTTGAACACAATATATACCTCAAAGCTGGGCATGTAATATACATGTGGCAACATATCAACATTAGGGGCAGAATAAGAAAATCACTATATCTTGGCATAGAGAGTGAGGGGCATACATCAAGCGGGGCACCAGTAAGTGTTCTGGTCAGTAGGTGGTCTCCGAGAAGTAACTTCTACTTAAGATGTCTGGAGGAGAGGCTCAGGAAGTTTGGGAGCTTCTTCTGCACTGTAAGGACAGACAGGGAGCCTTGTTATGTTTTCTAAATGTTGTACATTTAATGGTGTTATTACAACTTTTGTTTTTTTATAGTCTGCACATCTGGCCTGCCCATCAGCACAGCGTTAGAGCTAGTGCTCACAGGGCCAGTGACCCTGGTTCATGGACAAGCTTGAGTCACCACCGCCCGGCCAGAGGAAGGAGGGTGGGCAGGACATGATGCCCACTGCAATGCTGTCACCTTGGTTACCACAGATGATAGTAAAGTAGGGGCCACAGAGAGTAGGGGTGACACTGACTGGGCTCCTCATGGCATGTTTGTATGCTGGTACTTGAAGCTCCCAGTATGCCAGCCATCCTGTGGGAGTGGGGCAAAGGGGCCACAGGATGAGCTCTGGAGCGAGCAGGATGCTCCCAGACATGTGTGGCCCTGCCTCCCACCACTAGCCACTAGTGCTGTACAGAATGCAGCAGTCCACCAGCAGAATTAGCATGAAATAACCATTCCGCAGTGGAATTTCCATCAGAATTTTGCTGGTCATTCTGCAGAATTCTGCCTGCTGTGATCAGCAGATTTATATTCTGCAGAACAACAGTTTCCAATGGAAAAATCATTCAGTTACCATTTTCATGGAATACAAGCTCTGCACAATTTAGTTCTGCAGTAATGGAGTGAAGAGCCTGTTCTGCATTACTCCACCATGGAATTTTACTGTTCCACTTCTGACAAAATTTAGCAAAATGTTATGCCACCTGCATTTGAAAATTCCATGCATCTCTATTAGCCCACCATCTTTACATGAGGTCCTCCTGCTCCCTACTCCAACTAAAGATAGGAGATGTGTGTCTGGCATGGCCAGAGCCCACCACTAAAAGTAAGCTCATGGGAGTTAAAAGACAGAGGGAGTTGTGCAAATATGTGGAGAGAACAGGACTGGACCCAATCTGGGAATAGGGGCCTCACTACTTTATTTATTTATTTATTTATTTTTAGGAAGTACCTTTGAGCCAAAGGCTCTTTTACAGAGGTGCCACGTCATAGTAATACATGGGCATAACATCATTTACAATGGTTACAAATACATAAGCAGATACAAGGAGGTTCCATGCCTAGAAAGACTTGAGTATGTCAGGTTACAGAGGTTACATAATTACAATAACATGGATTACATAAGTAAAAATATACAGATACATAATTTAAAGCAGGCTGAGAAGCACAAACTGAAAGTAAAAAATAATACACTTCTGACTCTAAACATTCCCTGAAATTGTATTAGTATAGGATTCTGTGATTGTGCTTCATTTTTGCCTTTATTTGTTTGATTTTTTTTGTTCATTCTCTACTGTTAACCCTTCCCTGCCAAAGAATATACCTGGATGTTAACTGTGGATCAGTGTGCCTTTCTCAATCACTAATTTTTCAAATGCATTGAAATAAACAAAATGGTGTAATCTTTTTGCTTAAAGGGAAACATTCATGTACAGGGGCTGACATAGTTTCAAAGCCCATGAAAAACTCTTTCAAGTGAGGTATTGGGGCTTATTCAAAGCTGGAAGCACTCCAGATATATGGACGGCTGAGTTTGTTCAATGCTAATACAGCATTACAGCCATTTGTAGAACACTGTGATGTCATCAAGGAAGAAGCTGTGCTTAACTCAATGTAGTTAAGCACAGCTTGTTCCTTGATTACATCACAATGTTTTATAAATGGGGAGTGCACGGACATCTGGAGATGATAGCAGCCTAGACCCGCTTCAGTAGTTGACCTTTTTAAAATCCTTTCATATAGACCCTCAGTGGCTGGGTGGTTGGATCTGGAGGAGCCGAGACCCCTGGGTCGGTTATCGGTGTATCTCTCCAGGAAAGGTCACCAAGCATAGTCACGACTGAATGCCCCCCACCTCCTTGTGGTGTTGGTCCTGGTGGTTTGGGGCTGTATCAAATGCCAAAGGGGAGCACTGGAAGATGAAACACTGCTGATTCCAGTTGCAGGGAATCCCTTCTCCCCCTTCCCCCAGTCTTTCTGATGGGAGATATAAGGATTGGGAGACTCAGGATGTCTGGGGAATCTTCACAATCAGGAGGAGTTGCACTCCTTTGCAGATGGGCCTGTCACATGTGCACTTCTTTCACTATTTGCAGGTCAGGGCTTTCCGGAGGGGACTGAGTAGAGACTCAGCTGATGTGTGTCCACGCTGGCCCCAGTTGAACAACTGATTTATGTCACCCTAAGAGATCTCAGGGAAATTATTAGTAAAGCAGGAAGGCAGGACAGACAATTTGTACCGAATCTTACACTGAAGAGTAAAGCACTATGGGCATGGGATCAAGGCATAACTATCTGGGATGAAGACTGGGGGTTATTGCTACAATCCCATATGGGTATATTGATCTGCAATAAATATAAGGAATCGCAGTTTAAGTTTATACATCATCTTTACTGCCCCTCCCCCGATTGTCCATAAATACCACACAACAGTCTCTCCCCTCTGTGGTAGATGTCAGGCTGAGAGAGTGGCACATATCTACACTACTTTTGGACATGCTCGGTGCTGAGATTCTTCTACAGGGCAGTTGCTGATGAGTTTTCAGTTATGGTAGGATGCCCACTGGCTGTGACATCTGTTGCCCTGCTCTTTGGGATGGAAGATCATCCAGAAGAGGGATGGGAGATGCTTTTCCACTGGATTTGGGAGGTGCCGATCCTTGCAGTGCACTGTATTCTGAACACCTGGGTGTGTCGTGTCTGGCACCCACGATCAAGGCCTGGAAGAATCTGACAATGCAGGCCCTGGCTATGGAATGCCTAGCCTTTATCTTGAGGGAGAGGGAGGGAGGGAGGGCCATTTTGTTGAAGCTTGGGAACCCTTCTTGACCTTCTTAACACCAGCAGAGGCCCAAGCCCTAAGGGAGGGGATGGCTTAACCCGCTCCTCCCCGCTTGAGAGTTGGGTGGCAGACTCTGGGGGTATGGAATCCCTTTTCCCCTTAATTATTCTTTCTCCAATCACAGTGTTGTACAGTTGGACCCCTGCTCCCTTGGAATGCTCACCTATTTATTACTATGTTATAACAGTATGAGTGAATGTCTTCTCTCCTTTTTTACAGCCAACATAAATCAACTTTATTATGAACATTTGACTTTCTCACCTACCATTCATCAAATGTATATAATGGACTTTATGATGGACTTATTGCTGCATGATTGTGACTATCCTGTATTTGATTGTTTGTACGGACCCTGCTTGTGACAATTGTGCTGATGAGTTTTCATTATTTTTGGAAAGCAAATAAAATATGATAAAACAAAATCCTTCCATAACAAGTCAGGAAAGGTACTTGTTTCAGTTTAAAATAATTAATTTGTCTTTGAGGACACTAGTTACATCTTTCTATGAAATTTCATTGCAAGTTGCAGTTTATTTTTAATTTTATCACTGTTTGAATTTCATGGGTGCCACTGTGACAGATGTGCCACTGCCAAGATACTGTCAGCACATTAGGTGCCAACCAAAGTAAAGGGGCAGAAAGATTGGGAGTGCATCAAATAGATGTTAAGACAGCACCAAAACAAAACCTAGCTCTCAGCGCTGTGGTGTCTGTGCTTACAAACATTCAAAATGATTTCTTCATTAAAGATGGCTGTCTCGGATATTCAATATAAAAATAGTGACACCACAGAAAGAATAACAGAGCTGAAGCAGAGTTGCCCACTCAGAAGACACTGTCACACACCTTGAGGAATCCACATAAATTTGATATATTCTTTATATCAGCATATAATATGCCTCTTAATACAGTAAGTAAAGTAATGAGCGAGTTGCTAAATAAATATAATTTTTTTTAATCCCAGTTTATTCTTAAGTCTCATGACATGCCAAATTTCTGATTAAAAAATGTTATTCGCAGCAAAAGGATAAGAAGGTAAAACTATTGAAGTTTGGATATAAGCTGAATCCCATAAGAACAAACTACGGAGGAATGTCAGAATAACCCATGAAGTTTCCGTATCTACAGTGTTAATGTAATGGGGGGAAAAAAAAAAGATGGCATGCAGACTACAAGAAAAACGTTCATCTCTAGCTTATATTCAATCAGGGAAAGAAACCTTAATGAGAAATTAAATAGAATATTGAATCTTGAGTTTGTCGCCATGAATATACCTTTGGGGGGAGCAGAGGTAGGAATTAGGAAAATATTGTAATTTAAATTTGCTTTCCCTGGTGGGGGTTGGGGTGGGTGCCAGGCCTTGCACTTTGGTAGGTGGACTGAGTCTCCCCATGGTGCAGAACCCAAAGGGCCCTGAGCATCTGTACCAGTTTCTTTTGCTGCTTGAGGGGTGGGGCGGGGAGCTAGGGTTGGAAATCCTAATGCCATATTTCCCTATTTTTATAGCATTAACTTACCCTAACTGATGCATTAACAAGTTTTTTTGCAAAGATTATGTGTGTGTATATATATATATATATATATATATATATATATATTCAAAAACATTAATACATCAGTTAGTTTTTAAAGCAACATAAGTGAGGAAATGAGGTGTAGGGTTTTCAGTCTACCACCCACCCTCCACACACCAACAGGCATTGGGGTGTACCTTGGGGTAATCGGCCCTATCTCTCACCCCATTTCCAAGTGTAAGGAAGCTGAGATGATACAGTATAGGAGAAAGGAGTGAGAGTTAGGCCCGATGACCCAAGGCACACCCTGATGCCTGTTGGTGTGTGGAGGGTGGTGGTGGGTTGGTAGGGGTGGAGAGGTGTTAGGGTTGGAAACCTAACACCTCATTTCCCTGCTTTTGTTGTTTCAAAACTAACTGATGCATTAACAAAGTTTTTTTGCAATGAATTTCCTTACTTTTTGAGAAAGTGTAATCCTACCCTGTTATGTTTGTGGGAGCACAGTGCCCTCTGGGCTCTGTGCTCCCATCAGTCTATAGTGTGTTGTGGTTCACACAGGGCCTCAAGCACAGGGCCCTCTGGGCCTTGCACTCCTATGTAACCATAAGTGCGTAGACATTGTAATTAACCCTCATCTCCCTATAGGAGTGCAGGGCTCACTCCCATCACTCCATAATTGTACCCATTTGTGGGAGCACAGGGTTCCACAGGCCCTGTGCTTCCATCTAATCATAAGTATAGAGACATTGTAATGAGCTGGCATCTCCCTGTGGGAACGCAGGGCCCTCTGGGCTCTGCACTCCCACTACTGCATAATGGAGGGTCCTGCAGTCCTATTACTGCATAATGGTATCCATATGTAGTCCCATTACTGCATAATGGTAGCCATATGTAGTCCCATTACTGCATAATGGTATCCATATGTGGCAGAGCAGGGCCAAGAGAGGGCCCTGCACTCCCATCTACCTATAATTGTAGAGATACAGCGCAGGTCTAGAGACATTCCAAGTAACCCTTGTGCTGCAAATGGCACAATACCTCAGTAACCATTGGAAAAAATCCCAACGCAGCTGTAATCATGGATTGGCAACCTGCAACCGTTGTACAGGTACCGAGTTACTTTGTCAAACAGTTTATTATATCTATATGATGCACAACTAAAGAAACAGAAACAAAAAAGTTCATGAGGGACGAAAACGACTACAAATTTAACAGAGTCTATGATTGTCATGTAAGCGAACACTCTGTGAAAAAAAACTAAGTCTATTTTGAAGAAAAACACAGGGGCTAATAGTGGTACATGTGATTCTGGTACAGTACTGGACTATACAACAGGTCCTTCTGACACAGAGGGGTCTGAAATGGGCCCTTTAGTAGAAGAGGACTTGAAGGAAATGCAACAGAGTCCCCCAACCCCACAAACTGCATGCAATACGAGGAACAGGAAGCATGCCATCCATTTTTGGAACCCTCAGCAATCCAGGGTAAGAGGACATGGCATGGCAGAAAAAGAAGAACAGATTCTTAGTGCAACAGTATATGGGCTCTTGTAGTCCTGCTCCACCTGTTGAAAATAAATCAATTATTAGCATCTCTGACTATGAATTAACAACTGAAGAAGAAAGACTATTAAGTAAAGGACTTTCTTTTAATCCAACTTCTGATATTAATTTTTTTTCAGCAAACATTGACTTACAGGTTTTTGAAAGAAATCTGACTTTGAAAAGCATGTATTCTGAGGAGAACTGTGATAGAGATTATGCAGTGGGAGAAAGTGGGGCTTTGCAAAACAATTTTAAAGCCAGCTCTTTATATTGTCCCACATTAAATCCTGTGGTATCTGTTTTCACTAGGAAATGTGAACTTGATTTAGAGAGGGTTCGAAATTCATCTTTAAAACCTGATTTTGTTAACTGTAGTCCTACTGAGCATAAAGCTATTAGTACCTTGTCAAGTAACAAACAGTAGTGAAGCCTCTAGACAAGGGAGGAGTAATTGCTGTGCTAAATACTGCTGATTATGTCCAAAAAATCAAAAGACAGTTGTCTGACACTAAATATGTTTGCTTGCACGCATGTGCAAGAAACATAGTGCCATCATCGGAGTTTTTGGAGGTGTGGCAGCCCTCTTCCAATTTAGTCAGTGTGTTTGCAGGCGCAGCCGCAGTTCTCCAATGCCTGCTGGAGCTGTCTATGACAGCTCCAAAATGCAGTGGAGTACAGTTGAAAGTGGGAGCTATGCTTCAGTGAGCAGCGATCAGATATCGCCTGCTCATGCATGCTCCCCCTACCTACACACACACACACACACACACACACACACACACACACACACACACACACACACAGAGGCAGGCACGCTGCCTGCTCAGACCCCCCCTCGTGCACACTGTGTAGGCGACAGGGGATTACAGGCAGTCACGCTGCCTGCTCGGCCACACGCACACTGTGTAGCCAACGGGGTGCCCAATCCCGTCCGGCTGTGCTGCGCCCCCCCAGCAGAGTTATATATGCCACACTAGGTGCCCACCCTGGTGTGGCCGCACGTTGTATAGCTAGTGGGGGTGCCCAATCCCCCGTCGGCTCCACTGCCCCCCCAGTACGGGGTGCCATGCTGGGAGCCCATCCCAGCATGGCAATAGATGCTATTGCTGATGGGGCTGCCCAATTCCCCGTCAGCTCCATGCCCCCACCCCCACCAGCTGTCCTTGTGCCACACTGGGAGCCCACCCCAGCGTGGCAAACGTCCCACGTCATCATCTAAAAACCCTGCAAATCAAAAACTGTCCTCGGCCTTCTCCCTGCCTCTCCCACAACCCACACCCACCCACTGCGCATCCCTGCCTCCCTCACCCCCACCCCATACTTACCTCCAGATCCGTGCGAAGATCTTCGGTGGACCGGGAACACGTCTGCACTCTTCAAAGTCGACCGCAAACTGAGGAAATGCCGGTAAGCTGTATAGTGTAATGAATAGGGTTTTTTCAACTTAGCTGCATATCTCAGACATTTTTTGGAATTTTTGCACCAAATTTTCAATATGGGGTTTTTGGGACCCCTTCTCATGAATGATGTCACTGTCATGGCGTTCATCAGGCCCGAAGGGTGATTTCGCAGTCACTACGTGAAATCACCTTTCAGGACTGAGTAATGGAATGACACTGCCACTGTTCATAAGGTGGGCTCTCCAAAAGCCTATGTTGAAAATTTGTGAAAAATTCTAAAATGACTTTCTATGCCATAGGCTATGCAGTTCCTACGCACGCCGTAAGTTCGCAAATTTTCAATATTTTCACTCTAGATTTTCAACATTGCCATTTTACCACACCTCCTTATGAGAGGTACAGCTGTCATTTTTCACATCTTGCCCAAAACGTATTTCCGCCCATGTAGTGCACAATGGCACAGTCGGTGTGCAAAATCAATGTATGGGACACATTAAGAAAATCACAGTGACACTGTTAATGAGCAGAGGTCTTAAAATGGCTATGTTGAAAATTTGGTGAAAAAATTCCTTAAAATGACTGTTTTACGAGTGTGCGTTGAGCAGTTCCTATGCACGCTCGTAACTTTGCAAATTTTCTTTATTTTCACTCCAGATTTTCCATATTGCCATTTTATTACACTTCCTTTTGAACAGTACAACTGCCATTTTTCACATGTCGCCCCAAATGTGTTTCTGCACATGTAGCACACAATGGTGCAGTCAGTGTATGAAAGCAATGTTTGGGACAGATTAAGGAAATCAGAGTTACACTGTTCATAAGCAGAGGTCTTAAAATGGCTATGTTGAAAATTTGGTGACAAAAGTCCATAAAATGACTGTGTTACGAGTGAGCATTGTGCAGTTTCCACGCACCCTCGTAAGTTCATGACTTTGTAATATTTTCAGTCCAGATTTTCACCAGTGGCATTTTTCCACACTTCCTTATGAACAGTACAGCTGTCATTTTTCACAACATGGCTGAAATGCGTTTTCACACTTTCAGCGCAGAGATGCGTGGTCGCTGTGGGAAATCATTGTTTGGCACAGATAAAGAAAATCACAGTGACACTGTTCATGATCGGAGGTCCCAAAATGCCTGTATTGACAATCTGCTGTAAAAAATCTCCAACCTAATTACATTACAGGTGTGCGTTGCACAGTTTCTATGCACACGCCTGACTTCACCAGTTTTTTTAATATTTTGGCTGCAGATTTGCAACATTGCCATTTTTTACAGCTCCCCATGAACAGTACAGCTGTAATTTTTCACATCCTGTTCGGAATGTGTTTTTTGCACCTGTGGTGCTAAATGCCATACTCGCTGTGCATAAGCAGCTTTCCGCTAACAAACTGATATTGCCACTGTTCGTGAGGTGGGGGTCACAAAAAAAACATTTTGAAAATTTGGAGTGAAAATACCAATGAATGCCTGAGGTGTTAGGGTTTTCAACCATAACGCCCCACCCTGTAGAGAATGACAGGCATCAGGGGTGTGACTTGGGATTCTTGCCTGTAATGCTCATACCATTCCACATCCTGCAGCCAGTGAGAGGCATCGAGGTATGTCTTGGACTCTTCGGCCCCAAAGTTCACCCCATTCTCCTATACTGCACCCATCTCACCATATTTTCTGATGGAATGGGGTGCGCATAAGGGCCAAAGACCCCAAAGCATACCATGACACTTGTCAGTGTCTGCAGGGTAGGGTGTGATGAAATGGCGTTGCCGTTATGCCTGATGACCCAAAGGCACACCCCCAATGCCTGTCACTCTCTGCAGGGTGGTGGTGGGGTTGGCTTCAGTTTAATACTTCACTGCCATTCCTATTATGCAGCTCTGTACCTTCTACACTACCACTGCCAATGCCAGCAAGCAAACATTCAGCATTGACAAATGCTTGTTTTTACATCAAAATAAGCAGGAATTGTGTAACAACATTTAAGAGTGAAACAGATGAATTATTAAATACAGGATACCGGAAGGGGTATATTTCAGAAAGTATATATAAAGCTATGATTGTTGCAAACCCCATTCTCCCTATTATCTACATGCTGCCAAAGATTCACAAGGGACTTGAGAACCCCCCAGGGAGGCCAATTATTTCTGGCACGGGGTGACTTACGGAGCCCCTGTCAATTTTTGTTGATCAGTATTTACAACCCATAGTACAGAGTCTGTTTTCCTATGTTGGTGATTCATCAGAAGTGGTATGTTTAATGGAAGATTTAGATATGGGACGGGACTATTTTTTGCAACAACTGATGTGACTTCATTATATACTGTAAGCCCTCATGATGAAGGCCTGGAAGCATTAGAATACTTTTTAAACACAAGGAGTGAGGAACAACAGGTGAATGTACCCACAACATTTTTAGTACAACTTGTGGAAAGGGTGCTCATGAGTAATGTTTTCCTATTTGAGGACTGTTTGTACCATCAGACCAGAGGCACAATGATGGGGGCCACTGTGACCCCCTCATATGCAAACGTATTTGTTGGTCGATGGGAGGTTTCATACCTGTATGGCACCACCATAAATCCATTCCTATCTAGGGTGGATTTGTGGCAGCGCTTTATAGATCATATGCTTTTAATCTGGAAGGGAACAGTGGAGGAATTTTAAGGATTTTATTTTTTGGATGGAGAGCACCAGTAGTTGCCTAAGGTACAAATATACAATACACCAAGAAGAATTTATATTTCTGGAGCCGAAAATCTATAGAAATGAAAGTGGTGATGTTTGTACCACATTATTTCAAAAAACTACGGACCAATATAGCTTACTGAGGTTTGAAAGTTGTCACCCCCATCATATAAAACATAATATAGCTAAGGGACAACTAATTTGAACATTAAGGAACTGTACAGAGAAAAAAGAATTTAAAATAAAAGAAAGGCACAGGTTAAGAGATTTAAAGGTGACCTGCAAAGAAAGACTGCAGCCCACATACCTTAAAATGCTGCTGCGGGAGTCTGGGGTTGCAGTTACCTTCATTTCCAATCTAGCGTGGTGTTTTATTATAAAGTGCTGAACTTTCGGCTGAACATGGAAGAGCCACAAGTTCTACGATGTCATGGGACACAAAAGTCTTAGGTATTACACCCATTTAATGACGTGACTACCACCACTGCTGTTATTATAGTAGCAGTTGGTATTGAGATATAGTTTAATTTAGGAGTTGATATGGGGTTCATACATGAATGATACTTACAGCAACAACCTATCCAGATGCTGCTGTAAGTAACATTACAGGTATGGAGACCCCCATATAAGCCATAAATTAAACATAATAAAGTACCACCACTGCTACTATAATAAGAGCAGTGGTGGTAGCCAAATCACAAAATGGGTGTAGTACCCATGACTCTTTGTACCCACTCGTATCAGAACCTGTGGCACTTCCGTGTTTGGCTGAAAGTTTTGGCACTTTATAACAAAACACATGCTGGATTAAAAATTAAGATAACTGCAGCCCCAGACTCCCGCAGCAGTATTTTAACGTATGTGGGAATGGAAGTGGGCTGCAGTCTTTCTTTGCAGGTCACCTTTAAGGAAAGGTAGTACAGTAATCTAAGCATTTTAAATGCAATACATAGCACAAATCTGATTCAGAGAGAACACATTTTACAAACCAAAAATAGGAAGTCAGAGACAACTGTCCAGTGCCCAGTTGTGACAACTTATTCTAGAAGATCTAACGTAGTATGAGAAATTATCAAAAGTAATTGGTCTATTCTCCAATTAGAGCCTAAGTTAAATCATGTAGTACAGGAAGGACCTAAGGTTGTTTTTAGAAAGAGTAAACCTCTGAAAGATCTTACAGTTATGAACATCTCACCAGGACCTGCGCCAATTAGAACCTGCCTTAGTCTCCACCCCCCCGCCCACAAATGTGGAAGGTGTATATACTGTGAGGACATACACAAGTGCCAGACTTTTATAAATCCAAGAACAGATGCTACTGTCACCATCAAACAATTTATTAATTGTGACACGAAAGGTGTAGTGTATCTATTAAACTATAACTGTAGGAGTTTCTATGTAGGACGCACAGTGCGCAACTTTAAGACACGTGAGGGTGAACATGGTCATGCCTTGACTAGAGATGACAAAACATATGCAATTGCAAAATATGTGAAAATGAGTATACATGGAAATCATAAAATCCACTTCATAGGAATAGAAGCAGTAAAATTAGACCCGAGGGGAGGTGATATTTAGCAGATTCTAGGTAAAAGAGAGAGTTTTTGAATCTATGAATTAGGGGCAAGGTACAATAAAGGATTAAATGAAAATATTGACCTTGCAGTTTTTCTGAAAAAATTCAGAAGAAAGTAAAAAGAATAAATTACATAATTTGGGGAGCCATGAATCCAGTTCCAAATGGAAACACACTGAGCTGTGCAGCTAGGCTGTAAAATGTAAAAAGTGGCAATATAATGACTCTAGAAAAAGTTATCATTCAAAATAACTTTTAAATCCTGAGTTTTAAGGCAAACAATGTGTGTTTCCATTATTTAAGTTTGAGTACCTAGGTAACCTTTTTGTGATTATGTTTATATCAATTGAAAAGTATTGAGACAATAGTGCATTTGAGATCTCAGTAAGCTTATGTTTTGGTATGTAATTCTACTGAAAAATATGCATGTATTGCTGCAGCTATAATTAGTAGAGCTGTTGTATAACATCTATTATAGATAGAAGTGGACAAAATGTATTTATTCTTCTATAGTAGAAATTGGGCAACCATGTAACTGAGATCCTATTGAACTCATAACAGAGTCTCTTTTTCCAATGTGCTTGTTTAAAGGTTTACCCTAACTGTTTTTAACCAGGTAGAACTTTTTTTTCACTAAGGAATGTGGTCACCTAACTGTTATTTATTGGTTGCAATATTTGATTGGAGTTTGTGGTCACATGTATTTTAAGATACTAACATTCAGTACTGTTCAAACTTTGACTCAGTTTAGTTTCACTATGATGATGTCTGACAGTGGTAGGGGAAACGTTAGTGTTTTTACGGCCTATTTGATTGGTTGTATATGGTGTAGGTGCATACCTGCATTTGCTTCAATAAAGGACTTGTATATCTTTTGCAAATTTGCAAGTCCTGTGCTTGCTGAAATCTGTTGGAGCTCTTATAGTAATGTACTGTCTTTGCTTATCTCTTCATTATAGAGCACAACAGCAAGTGTTCCTGGTGCTTCATTTCCTTATGTTTTTTTGTGACCTTGTTCTTTGAAGCAATCTCTTTCTACACTGAAAATGTCAGACCAAAACTCCAAATGGTGTGGTCACAGCACAATGAGGAAAACATAGCCCCAAAAAGCCCAAAAAGTGACTTTTACTGTTTTTTCACTCTTCGCAGCACAAAATCTGCACATCCAATCAAAACAAAACTTAGTATATCAAGAGATCTACCCCACAGGACAGCGCATAGCAAAGTTATTAAAGTGCAAAATTTGATGTTTAACATTAAACTGCCTACTCAACCCTTATTATAGCAGCACTACCGTGCCACCACTATATGTACGGTATATATATATATATATATATATATATATATATATAGTGTATATAGTTTTCTAGTAAAGAGGAAATGTGTTCTATAACACCTCAAGTCCCACAAAGAACAAAGTGGATGCAGCTGTTTTACGGGGAGACTCATTGAATGCCAGGTAAAAGCTGAAAATGGCATAAAGAGTGGGTAGCACATGTTTTTCACAGTTATTTTCACTCAAAAAAAGAGGATTCATGATTTTGATCAAAAGAGGAGTCAATTTCCAAAAAGTAGACCACACTGTAGATAGGGAGGGCACTTAGCAACTTCTTCTGTGCTTCATAGGGGGGGGGGGAGTGGCCATGGGTAATGTTTATGCACTAAATACTTTACAACTCCAGTTGTCTTTTATTATTTTGTCCAAGCATTTGCCATTGCATGATTATGAGAATATTCTAGGAGGTGACTTTCATACCACAATCAGTCCTTATCGCAATAGACAAAATAGTCTACCCCAACATGTATTACCTGTATAAAAATAAAATGTTACCTACCTACCTACCAAAATACCTGTAAATCTCATGAAAGTTTGCATTCCTTCAAATTGATGGGCAACAAACTTAATCTAACAGACTGCTGGCATTTAGTTATCCCCGAGGGAAGAAAGTATAAATTTTTTCTCCTTAGGACAACAGTGCTACAGCCTTTTAGATTATTTATTCCTCTCAGGAAGTTTATGTAAAATGTGTCTTCTACTTTTATAGATACAATAACTATATCTGACTATGCCCTCCAAAACAATTTAATTATCACTAGCTTCCGGTAGATCCCCTAAAAGGCACTAGTATTTCAACGTCTAGCTATTAAATGATAAAGATGTTATCCCCAGGTTTACAAATGAAGAATAAAACTACTTTAAACTGAACTTTAATGGTGAAATTACCTAAAGCAGAGTATGGGATGCTTTTAAAGCAGTAATTAGAATTCTTATTATAGGTTATTTAGCTTACTGTAAAAAAGATTAACCAAAGGAAATAAAAGAAAAAAGAATACTTTCTAAATTAGAAAAAAAAAGAACACAATAGTAGTAAAAATTAAAATGTGGAACTTCTTCCTAAGATGACCTCACTTAAATATAAAATCAATGGCTTTCATAGTGAAAAAAAATTGAGTGTGCCTTATATAGAAGCTAACAAAGGTATTGGGAATCAGAAAAGAAAATGAGAAATTACTGGCTTGGAGACAAACACAAGCAACAAACAAATGTAGTCACTGGCATTTTAACAAGAAATAGGAAGGTTACGGCTAAAATATTGAAATTAATGATTAATTTAGACTCTCCTATGAAATGTTATATTCGACAAACTTGGTAAGCTCTTCAGAAGAAATACATTAAAATACTAATGGCACTAAGAGGCACCAAGGTATGGATGTGTCATTTTGATATAGTAAAATACATATATACTGTACATGCTAAACAGTGATTATTTGAGCTTGAGTTACAGCTTCCTGCTGTTTCTGACAGAGGAGAACCTTGGTTTGAGAACAAGAATCAGCAGTCTAGAACTACAGAGTTTTTTTACTGATAAATCACTTCTATCACAACAGGAGTTAGTACCTGATTGGATTAAGAAAACAGATACTCTATTAGAAGAAGGAGGTCTCATTAGAGGAAGAAGTCATTGTGTATTTCTCTAAGGAAGGGAGCTATATCAGCCTAATTTACATAGTCAGAGCAGAGGGTGAATCTAATTGGGGGTGTGGCTTAGCAGCTTAGCAGTGCAAAAGCAGCTGTCTCCAATTACAGCTTCCTGCTGTTTCTGACAGAGGAGAACCTTGGTTTGAGAACAAGAATCAGCAGTCTAGAACTACAGATTATTTACTAATTGCCCTCCTTCCCACCCAAAGCCAGTTCTAGTTTTATAGCCACTGAATTTGACTGACAACAGGAACTTCCTGTTTTGGCAGTAGGAAGGAAAGGATCACTGAGACACATTAGTTTCAGCAACCTTGAATGAACCTAAAACAAACAAACAAAAAAAAAGAATATAACTCTTTATCCCCCACTGGCTGCTGGAGGTCTGAATCCAAGCATGGAAGAAGGAGACTACTGAAGACTACAGGAAGTTCCTGTCCCAGAACAGGAAGGGTGAGAGTTGTAAGGGCACATTGGCAGTAGGAAACGAAGTGTAAAAATACACAGAGGGAGGAGACAGTAAACATACAAAGCAACAGGAGAGGGGACACAAAATAAGTCAAGATGGGAGTGGTGCAGTGCAATGGCTGTGGGGCAGCAGTGTTCCGGGAGACATTCTGGAGGCTGCAATGCTGCTCTGTTTGCAGGCACCTCTCTGGTCTGAGGGAGGAGGTTGCCTGTCTCGGGGCTGACCTGACTAGGATTAGTGAAACCTCTTCCCTCACCCAGGGACCACCGGGGCCACCACCGTTACCTTTGAGGTTGCCAAGAAAGAGGCATGGTTGGACCAAGGTGGGCTCAGGGAGGGAAAGGGTGGTGGAACTGAGGTGTATCCCCCCAGTTGTACCTCTCCACAATTCATATGCTGTTCTGGCAAAGAGTGGTTCCTCTATGGAGGCACCTGCAGTGGAGATCAAGGAGGATGTTGGGAACCTCCACAAGGGAGACCCACAGGAAGGTGGCACGAGACCCCACAGGGGAAGGAAACAACTCCTGATGGGGGACTCAATCATTAGGGGGGTAGAAGTGGGGGAGGAAGAGGATAGGGAGGTAAGGTGCCTGCCTGGTGCCACGGCTCAGAGGGACAGGAAGTGAATCCTCAGGATTGCGGGAGCAGCTGCATGAGGGAGGGAGCTGTGTCCACCTAGGGACAAATGACCTGGCTGTGAATGGGACTGGAGTGGTGCAAGAGGAGTCTGTGGAGTTGGGGAGGGGCCTTAGACAAGTAGCATGTACGGTAACCTTATCAGAGGTGCTACCAGTCTATTGGAAGGATGATGCTAGGGTATTCTGCACCATGGGATTCAATGAATGGTTGAAAAACTGGTGTGGAGCTCAGGGTTTTGGCTTCATTTGGGACTGGGGAGCCACCTGGAGGGATGCAGGCTTATACTGGTGTGATGGTCTGCATCTGTCCAGGGGGAGAACCAGGATCCTAGGTGACAGGTTTAAATGCTTCATTGGTAAGCATTTAAACTAGCCAAGGGGGGGAGGCACTGAAAAGGAGCAGGGAAATCCCAGCCTCCCCCAACAAAGCGCAGTAGATAGAGTGGTAAACACCAAGGTAGAGAAGTCAGTAGGGAGCAGGACAGGGATAAATGCAGAAAAATTCATTAAGGACAGGGATGGGACTAAAAGGGGTAAGGCCATAAAAAATAAATGGAAGGTGATGAGTACCACTGCCCACAGTCTGTGCAACAAGCTCCCTGAACTAGTGGCCTTGTTGGAATAGGGATGCCTGGATATTGTGGCTGTCACTGAAACATGGTACACAGAGAACTATGAGTGGGATGTCAGCATACCAGGACACACAGTCTACAGGAGGGACAGGGTGGGTAAAAGAGGAGGAGGAGTAGCTCTCTATATAAGGGAAGGGATTAAAGCAACAGAACTAAAGAGTAAACAGGAAGCTGATAAGTCACTATGGGTCACCCTGGAGACAGGAAATGGCACCACAATCCGCATGTGGGTTGTGTACAGACCCCCATCTCAGGGGGAAGAAATGGACAAGGAAATGATAGAAGGCATCCTTAAAATGGCAGAAAAAGGGGCAATATTGTTGATAGGGGACCTGAATATACCAGATGTTAGCTGGAGTACCTTTGCTGCAGAGACATCCAAGAGCAGGGTAATTCTTGATGCCCTACAGGGGGCATGCCTCAGACAGCTAGTGTTGGAACCCACTCAGGAGGGAGCAATCTTAGACCTGGTACTCTTAAATGGGGAAGGAGAAAGGATCTCAGATTTAGAAGTGGGTAGCTATCTAGGAACAAGTGACCACCAAACAGTGTGGTTCACAATAAACATAGCCATAGTGTCAAGCAATATATAACAAGAGTATTGGAGTTTAGGAAGGCTGACTTTAGGAAAATGAGAAAGTGCCTCAGAAATGCACTAGCAAATGGGCAAGAAGGAGAGGTGGAGGAACAATGGGGAATAATCAAAACAGCCATCACAGAGGCAACAAGCCTTTGTGTGAAGCAAATCAATAAAACAAAATCAAGGAAAAAGACACTATGGTTCTCAAAAGAGGTGGCAGGGACGGTTAAGAAGAAAAGGATAGCATTCAGGAAATAAAAGTAAACACAGAAGGAGCAGGACAGAGAACTTTATCAGTTAAAGCAGAAGGAGGCAGGGAAGGCAGTCAGAATAGCAAAGGCACAAACTGAGGAAAAGATAGCCAACTCTGTTAAGATGGGGGATAAAACCTTTTCTAGGTACATTAGGGAGTGAAGAAAAACCAAGGGAGGGATACAGAGACTTAATAAAGGGGAGGGAATGTGAGCAGAGGGTGACAGTGAAAAAGCAGGGATAGTGAATGAATATTTCTGCTCAGTATTCACAATGGATGAGGAGGGGGAGGTACCTAAACCAAACAAGGGAGAAACTCTGAATGGGGGGTCAATACCAGTTCATTCACAGAAGAAAAGTTTTGAAAGAACTCCTGAAACTGAGGGTGGACAAAGCAATGAGGCCTGATGGGATTCACACAAGAATACTAAAAGAACTAAGGGTAGAACTAGTAACACCACTGACTACTATCTTTAACAAATCATGGGAGGATGGAGTGGTACCTGAGGACTGGAGGAGGGCAAATATGATTCCACTTCATGAAAGTGGGAGCAGGGCAGAGGCAGGAAACTACAGATCAGTTAGTTTGACTTCAGTGGTAGGGAAAATGATGGAATCACTTCTGAATGAAAGAACTGTTGAGTACCTAGAGGCCAGTGGGGCACAGGACCCAAGGTAGCATGGTTTCACAGCAGGAAGGTCATGTCAGATGAACCTAATAGATTTCTTTGACTGGGTGACCAAAGTAGTAGACCAGGGAGGGGCTGTGGATATGGCCTACCTAGATTTTAGCAAGGCATTCGACACAGTCTCACACAAAAGATTAACATACAAGTTAGCTAGGTGGAGTGGGTCCCAAGGTAGTAGCCTGGATAAAATACTGGCTGGACAACAGGTTGCAAAGGGTAATAGTAAACGGAGTCCACAGTTAAGAAAGGAGGATAACTAGTGGGGTACCGCAGGGTTCGGTACTGAGACTGGTCCTCTTTAATATCTTTATAAGTGACATTGGAGAGCACCTGGACGGAAAGGTATGTCTCTTTACAGATGACACAAAGATCTGCAACAGGGTTGATGCACAAGGTGGGGTGGGGTGGAAAGAATGAAAAGGGACTTGGCAAGGTTGGAGGAATGGTCAAATATGTGGCAGCTCAGATTCAATGCAAAGAAGTGCAAGGTAATGCATATGAGAAACAAAAACCCAGGGGAAGAGTACACAATGGGGGGTGAGTTAATAACAACAACAAAAATTGAAAGAGACCTAGGAGTAATTATATCAGATGACCTAAAGGTAGGAAAGCAATGTGAGAAGGCAGTAAGGAGGGCTGGGGGGATACTGGGATGCATAGGGAGAGGCATCAACAGTAGAAAACAGTAAGTTGTTATCCCTCTCTACAGACAGTTAGTGAGACCCCACCTGGAGTACTGCGTGCAATTCTGGAGACCCCATCTTCACAAAGACATAGATAGAGTGGAGGCTGTTCAGAGGAGGGCAACCAAAATGGTGCAAGGTCTGCACCAGAAGACATATGAGAAGAGACTAAAGCAGCTTAATATGTATACCCTTGAGGAAAGGAGGGAGAGGGGGGACATGATAGAAACTTTCAAGTATCTCAAGGGAATTAACAAGGTACAAGAGGGTAGTATATTTCAGAAGAAGAGATGTGCAAGAACAAGGGGGCACAATTTGAACATAGAGGGGGTATGGCTCAGAGGTAATGTTAGAAAGTATTTTTTTCACAAAGAGAGTTGTGGATGCATGGAACAGCCTTCCTGAGGAGGTTGTGGAGTCAAGAACAGTGGGAGAATTCAAGAATGCATGGGACAGGCATAAGGGAAGTCTAGTGGGGAGTAGGAGGGAGTAAGCTGTTGATTAACTAGAATCTGCAGCTTATCCATCAGGTAGGAAAATGGGCAGACTGGGTGGGCCAAGTGGCCCTTATCTGCCATCACATTCTATGTTTCCATGCAGATGCTGCACAATACATACATGTACGCAAGTACCCACGTACACCTCAAAAAATAAACAAGCATTGTCCACACCATATAGAAACTCAGAACATTAAGTCATTTCCTGCACTAGGGCCTCTGGAGTGAGCATGATATTTTGTCAGCATAAAGTAACATTTCCAAAGTTGCATTCAAACCCCAACATCTTTCAAGTTATCAGCAATACAGAAGTTTAATCCTTGCTGAAACTATATCACTTACATCAGCAATGACATCTAATGATTTGTCTCATACTATATATTTTGTAGAGAGAAAGAACAAAATGTTTTGCACTGGGGATCATACCTTGGCCCACTACCCACCACTGCTTGGTAGCCTGTAGCTCTACCACTGCACTAAGGTTCCTTGACTGGAAGTGCATGCTATGTCAAGGGATACTCAGCAGTAAGTGCAGACCCCCTCCAGCACACACAGGGCGGCTACGAATTTTAGTAATGAACAGTCTGTAAATTTGAAGTAATGTTTTCCAAGTTGCATTCAAACCTTAAAGTTTTAGCTGGAGCTTTGCAAGTTATCATAAATATAGAACTTCAAACCTTGATGAAATGCTGTCACTAATATCAACAGTGACATCTAGCAATTTCTCTCATACTACATAAATTGTAGTGAGAAAGAAAAAAATGGTCCACTCTGGAGATCAGACCCAGGCCCCTTCACACATGGTATCCATTACAAACAACTCTGTACTAAGGTTCCTTAACAGAAAATGTATGCTGTGACATGGGACATCCAGCAGTGAGTGCAGATTGCCCTACATAGCTGCAGTGCATTTTAGTAATGAGCAGTCTGTAAATCTGAAGTAATGTTTCCCAAGCTGCATTTAAACCTCAGTGTCTCAGCTGGAAATTCTCATGTTATCAACCATTTAGAACTTCAAACCTTGCTGCAACTCTGTCAGTGACATTAGCAATGACATCTAGCAGTTTATCTCATACTACATAAATTGTGGAGAGAAAGAAATAAAATGTTCTGCTCTCAGAATCAAACCCAGGCCTCCTACCCACTACTACTTGATAGCCATTAGCTTTACTGCAGTACTAAGGTTCCTTGACAGGAAATGTATACTGTGCAAAGGGCTCCAAGCAGTGAGTGCAGACTCCACATCTACACAGCTGCAGTGGATTTTAGTAATGAACGATCAGTCAGTTTGAAGTAATGTTTCCTAAGCTGTTGGTGCCTAAAAAGTACTTGCAAAAATGGAACCTCTCCAATCTCCCTAAGTAGTCCGTAGACACCTTAGAAAAGCCTATTTTCAAATGAGTACTAGAGACAATAATTTCTAAATTACCATATGGACGTACTCCTGGCCTGATGGAATAAATCCCCAGTGTATTATAGGAATTTAGCCAATTAATAACTGATCACTTCTTGATATACATAAAGCTTATGATTCCCTGGAATGGGAATTTCTTAAAGAATCCTTGGGAAGATATGGAACTGGATTAGTTTCTCATTCTTGGATTTTGGTCCTTTATGCTCGTGCAAAGCCTCAGTTATCTCTAATGGAATTGTCTCCTTTGGGTTCAGGCTTCTAAGAAATACCAGCCAAGGTTGCTGAATTTCTCCATCATTGCTCCACTTGGCCATTGGACCCATAATTCATGGCTGGTTAAATAAAGTGACTGACTGATTGATTGATTGATTGATTGATTGATTGATAATTAAAGCAATCTTCCATAATAAAGCTATTCCATGAGTCAAATGTGGAGGAATAACTAATAGTTTGCTTACGAAGATGGCATTCTTATTACCACAGAATTTTCACTGAAAATCTTTCCAGTTAACATTCAGAATTAATTAAGCAAGCAATAACACATGACGAGATGTGGGTTATCACCTGATAAGAGCATGCCCAGGGGTGTACTAAGGCATGAGGCACTTGCGCAGAGTGCCTTATGCCCCTGAGTATGCTCTTATCAGGTGATAATAACCCACACCTCGGAGTGTGTTATTGAACTTTTAAAATGGGCTCCCCAGGTAATTATTGTAAGAAAAAAAAAATGTTTACAATATATGTATGAAAATTGGTTTTAACAGATGAAATGCTGAAAAATAGTCCCGTCATTTGTGTATAAGCCTTCTCACCCCCCCACCACCAATGGCAGAGATAGGCTATTTTGTTTTGTATTCATTTGTTTTTTATTAACTGTATAATGTATTTTGTGCTTTTAGGAAGAGTGACAGCATCATCAGTCATTGTGAGCATGCTGCCAGGCTTGATAGGGAGCAAGCGTGTTTTCCACGTCATTATTTACTGAAACATCATGTTTCTTCCCTCCCCTTCCCACCATATGGAAATAATTCCTTTGATGTGTGCAGTTTTGCATACTTTTTTGATTATCTGTGTTGACAATGCCAGGCAAATGATTTTGCTCCTTTAATATTAAATGGCAGGTTTCAGGGGGAGCGAGCGTGTCACTGAGTGCCTGTCATAGATGTATATACTTGTTTGCTGCTTCTGTGGGTGGTTCACATTTTCTAAACCATAACTATTGGAAATTTTGTTTTGTGTTGAGATTAGATATTTGTGGGTTGTTGTGGCTCGTAACAGTATGGTGTACATGTTGGAAGGGGGGACTCTGGAAATGGCAAGCAGGACTGTGGAAATTGTGAGCAGTAAGTGTGAGACATGGGTCTATGAGAAAAAAAAATGTCCAGTAAGTTTAATACAATTTTACTGATGTCAAAATACTTTTGGGGTTCTGTGGCACCTTGTGTACAGTGTATGCCACTTTTCTTGTTCATGTGGTGGTTTCACCAGTGTCCCACTGTAGATATTGTTTTGAGAGATTCTACCCAAGAAGCTGTGAGCTACATCGGGAGAGCAGTGGCAGACAGATTGATTTAATAGTGTGCTGCACCGTGGTTGGCACATGTAGTGCCCATTGAAGCAATATCAACTGATAAGGACACAGCTGGAAAGGCCTTCCAGACAATCAGCATTTAAGATTTTTCTTGACCATTTTTAATTTTGGACAATTACCAGGTTTAGTGATAACCGGAACAGATCAGAAGTCATGGTCTTCAATAACTCATTAGGTCCATCAGAAATAATGAAAGAAAAAAATTTAAACTCTCCTGGGTGAATGGACATAAGCAATATTTAGACCTAAGGTACCCTATGATGTGGCAAAATTAGTACCCCTCAACTTACACCCTATACTTAATGATATTTGTTCAGACCTTGAAAGATGGAAGGAATTGTCATTATCCCTTTATGGGAAGGATAACTCAAATAAAATGATTCTGCCACCAAATATTTGTTTTCCTTTTAAATAACCTTCCTGTTCATATAGGTAATGCATGACTTATAAAACTAAAAAGATATTCAGAGAATGTCTATGGAATAACAAACCTCCTAGATTGAATATATTTAAACTTTGGGTGCCATGAAGTAATGGCGGTATAGATCTACCCTGATGGGAAAACTAACATAGAGCTTTTATCAGCAAACAAGAGAGATTTTGGTTCTCTACTCAAAAATCACTCTCTTTACAATTATGGGTTGAATTAGAACAAAAATTCCTCTGCTTAACAAACTCATTGACTTTTTATTTATCGATACCCTTAAGTTCCCATTCTCTCATCCCTCAATACAAGATACACTTAAAGACCTTAAATCAATTAATACCACACTCAAGTGGGACTCCTTTCCTGCATAACGTGTATCTTTATAGAACAACCCACAAGTCAAACTAGAATCTTTAAATACAAATATACTGTAAATAGCAGGAAAAAGCAAAGGTATAGAATGTTTCTGACATTTTAGGTCTGAATACAGACATTCTACTTTCCTTTGAAAATCTTAAGCAAAAATTTGGACTACATAGACTTCTTTTCTGTAATCACAGTGCTCCCTGGCAACAACATCCCTCTTTATAGTGAATCTCAGTTATAAAGAACAGCTTAGATGCTGCTTGTTGTTTTTAGCTTAATCCAGAGCAGGTGTCAGTGGGTGAAAACCATGCTTCATCACCGCTGTTTCATGCTGCCATTGACCCTCTGTCCCTTTCAGCCTTTATATAGAGAGTCTCCTAATAACCTTTCCCTACAGTCGTGATTGTTCCTGTTAAAAAAATAATAATAAAGTGATCTGACTAACATTGTATGTAGTGCCAGTGCATGCCACTATGGATGCCCGAGTCAAAAGTCACAAGCAGAGAAAAAAAAAAGCAAAAGAACGAACTAGAAAAGTTGTTCAAAAAGAAATTTTGACAGCAAATATTGATCCTCCTGTACATCCTGGTTTGGATATTCAAACTGCGCCATTCTGTAGCACAAGCCCTTGCGCTGCTCAAAATAGTTGCGCTGGGGTGTGGCCGGGATGATATTCAATGGAGTTGCGCTATTTAGCAACTCCTTTGAATATCACCCCCCCCGGCCACAGCCACTGTGCATGGTGCAGTGGAACTTGCACCACCACAAGTGGTCAGAGTGGAGCATTCAAGATGCGGTGGCCAAGTTCCATTGCGCCATGCGCAAATTTCCAATATTCAAAAGGTGACATGCAAATGGGGCCATAATTCATGCAAGGCACAGGGAGGAGCCATTTGCATCTACTTATGGACCCATTTGCATGCCATTAGCATGCAGGTGCACTGATCCCCGACGACTTGCGCCTGGCGCCCTGCCAGGCAGCAGCCGTCGGGGACCGACACCCCCTGCAGCCTGATCGCAGGCAAAACCGTAGTAATCCCCACCCCCCCTGACTGGCCCAATCACGGGCAAAACTGTGGTAACTCCCACCCCACACTAGCCCGATCATGGGCAAACCAGTAGTAATACCCATCCCCCACTAGCCCGATCGTGGGCAGAACAGAGTTCAACCCCCAAGAACAATATCCCTGGTGGTCCAGTGGACATGAAGCCTGATCATGGGCATTAGACTCAACCGCCTCCAGTCCAAGTACCCTGGTGATCTGGTGGCCCCCCACCCCACCACCCACGGCCCCACCACCCCGCCCCCGTCATTCCACATATCTGGACTGCCTTATGCGGTATGGGCTGCATGCCCACAGGCTCTTGCTCTGAACAATGTGCGTGCAGCCCTACCGAGCAGTCAGTCTGCGGGTGGCGGGCGGCAGGAGGTGGAGTGCTGCCGCCCGCCAGCTGGCGGGGGCGGGGTGGTGGGACTCCGTGGGTGGGTGGGGTGGGGACCACTAGATGACCAGGGTACTTGGACCTGGGGTTGACTCTAATGCCTGCGATCAGGCTTGGTCCACTGGACCACTAGGAAGTGTTCTTGGGGGGCTGAACTCTGTTCTGCCCTCGATCAGGCTAGTGGGAGGTGGGCATTACTACTGGTTTGCCCACAATCGGACAGTTGAGGAGATTACTACAGTTTGCCAGCGATCGGGCCGTCGGGGGATACTATATGCGAGTCGGGCTGCGGGGAGGCGACAGGGAAGAAGTGAAGGGCCACCCACAGGTGGCAGCTGCTGTGTTGCGCGCTGCAATGCGGCAGCTCACCTGTGGGTGGCCCTCGACTTACTCCTTTTTTTTTTTTGCTCAAAGTCGTGCAGGCACAGGTTGGGGGTTGCGCCTGCACAACTCTGCACAGCCCGGCTGAATATCGGGCTGTGCAGTTTATGCATGGTTCCTCCCCCTCCGGTTGCTCATGCCTTCATTAGCATTGCGCTGTTGCTCAGCATGACTTGGGGGGGTGCAACTGCCTCCTGTTGAATTTGGCAGAATAGCGCAATTTCAGACTTGTGCAGGCACAACCCTATCGTGCGTGGTGCAACCCTTTTGAATATCCAGCCCCCTGACTGTGAATAATTTTATTAGAATTTTAAACTTTAAAAAAGCTGCTAGCTTCATATATAGATTTCAGCTCCACAGTGCTGGCTCGACAAGAAACATGTAGACCGGTATCACAGCATCAGGCTCCATGTCAACGGCAATTTGCAGTCGGCATCGAGCCACACACATCGGTGTGTGATTTTTCTTCAGGGGCTTTGCCCTGAATCCCAAGGGCTCTGCCCCCTACACCCCCCATACTTTAGGATTCTAACTCCAAGTCAGAGTTAGTTCGGGGAAGGGTGCAGGTTAGGGGGAAGTGGTTTGCTGGTCCCAGCAGCACTTCTACAGTGGCATGGCGCTGTTGCTGATATCGATGCATGTGGCCATAGAAATGTCACTGTTCAGAGGGCATGCCGTAAATTTCTATCAGATATGGATAGTTCTCTGATTGAGGATACCACAGTAAAATGGGAATTCAACTTATATATAATTATACCTGACTCAGTCTGAAGTGAACTTTGGTCTAACAAAGGTATTCATGGGAAACAAACCCAGTTCAAAATCCTACACTGCTATTATTATAGCCCAGTTAAACTCGAGTCTTTGGGTTTTCTCCAAAGTGGAACAGTACTGGAAAAGAGATGAATGAATCCAGAGCTCTGGATCTTAGGAAATGTTCACAGCTTCCCTAACATTCATCATTATAAGAAACTATGGCTACAAATAGCTGCTGATGAATTAAAGAAAATAATACTTAGAAACTTCAAATCAAATTCCAATACCCTGATTGAAGAGTGGTAGTCATACATGAGTCTGAGTGCAACTGATGAAAGTCTCAGTTTCGTTATAACAGAAAAATTGGAAATATTTGAAAAAATGTGGGCCTCTTTTCTTATGAGATCACACATACAGCAATAATCATTATTCTTGATCCAACTACTTAATGTGTAATTGAAATATTGTATTGTATCTGCAAAACTTAATCTTACTTAGCTTATCAACTTTATTCACTTTTGTTTGTATTAGATGTTAGTTCAAGATATGTTTAGTTATGTAGCAAGTAATTATTTTTTTGCTGAATAGATTGTAGGAAATGTTGTTATTCTTTTTATCCTTAAATAGATATATTTATGAAGTTCTTATTCAATAATTATCATTGTAGAATCTGTTTTGTTGTTTCTGAAAATTCAGTAAACACAATAATTTATAAAAACACATTTTATAAATAGCTGCACCATAGTATTGTTATCAAATAGACTCAGTTATCTATATGTCTGGAATGCACTCAGTTACAGATGAGCCCAACATCATGTTTCAAGTTACCTTTAATGGGTGTTCACACTGTGATAGCCAAATGGCATAAATGTATCCCTTTATGTCAGAATTACAGTATCTGCCTATTACGTCACAGGGTTTTTGTTTGTTTTTGCTATGGAAATGATTATAATGTGGCCAGCAAAGATTAAGCAGCAGCAGTAGGTTGACTGTAGCAGGCAAAAATCTTGTTTCTGTATAAATGAGCTTACGAAAGAAGAACAAAACAGAAATCAGGAAAATCCATAAAATATATGCAAAATAGTGTGTAAATATTATGTTTTTCAGTTTTTCCCAAAGTAACAAACTAAATTTTGTTTTTAATGAGGCAATGACTTGCATGGTTTAACAAACTATTGTAATATTTTCTTTGCATAGTTCCATCCCCTCTGACACTGGACCCTAACACAGCCCATCCAGAACTCGTTCTGTGCAAGGAGCTGATCAAAGTGAGACATGGAAATATTAGACAGCAGCTCCCTGACAACCCTGAGAGGTTTGATCAATGTCCCTGTGTGCTGGGATCAGAGGGATTCACATCAGGAAAACACTACTGGGAAGTGGAGGTTGGGAACAAGACTGACTGGGATGTTGGTGTGGTCGGAGAGTCCATCAACCGGAAAGGACAAATAACTCTAAGAACTGAGGACGGATTCTGGACATTGCTTCTGAGGAATGGAAATGAATATGTGGCCGTGAAATCACCATCCGAAGTTCTCAGTCTGAGTGTGAGACCTCAGCAGATCGGAGTTTACCTGGACTATGAGGGGGGACAGGTGTCGTTTTACAATGCTGATGACATGTCCCACCTCTGCACCTTTACTGACATCTTTGTTGAGAGACTGTACCCATACTTAAGTCCTTTACTTAATTATGGGATTCAGAACAAAGAACAACTGAAAATATTTCATCTGAAACTGTAAGCTAATCTGGGTTCATCTAAATTTAAACATTTTGGAATTCACGAAGTGCTGTTAATATGTTGTGCATAGCATTGTTTTCCATTGATTTCACAGTAATAGGCTGCAAAAACAAGGAAGAAATGGAACTGCTGATAAGGAGAGTAAATGTTAGACACACAATGTAAGGTATATGGTGAATGTTAATGGGTAAGACACTTATATAGATACCAATTAAATTATTGAAACTAATACCCAAATTCAGATAAATATGTAAAAAAAAATATTTGTTTTAAATTTTATTTGTTAAAAACATTAAGAAATGTTCCATGTTGATACTAGAAAAGCATATCGATATACTTTATCATGATGGAAGAAGTATATTGATAACATTTGTTTTACAAAAAAAAGCTCTGTCCTGATGTAACTATGTGCATCGATGTAGCTGGAGAAAATGGCCCATTTTTTAATATTGATAGCATAATTACTACAGCTGCATAATAATGATACAAAAACAACATTTCTTAATGGCTTGATTCCAGACTTTCATTTGGAAACGTTCCTAGCCCAAACAGTTCCAGATTTTGAGCTTTCAAAAGATATTTTCTTTAAAATGTGATCATTTGGGAAACAGGGCTAGAGACTTTATTTTATGAAAACTTGGAGACAACCAAGTATTTATTAACATACCACTACAGTGACCATTTTATTATTTGTTTTATTTTTTTATTTTATTGAAATCTAGGATTACAAATACCTTTGAGCAGGAACTGCTCATTTACAACGGTTCCACATCGAAGGAATGGGGTATGCATACATACAAAGGTCAACATAATAATACATAATTACACAATAAAAAGAAGTAGGAGACTGAGGCTTAGGAAATTCCAGTAATTCAAAATGTGCCAAATGTTAGGTAGTGTGACATACCAGTCAAGGACAATCTTAGAAATAAGCACTGCAGGTAAGGGGCGGGGTATGCAGGCAGGAAGGCCATTGTCGGAGGGTAGAGGGTGAGGGTAAGAGCTCTAAAGGGGAGGGAGGGGAGAGATAAAAGTCAGGAAATGCCCGGGGGGAGGAAAGGCAGAGGGGGTAAGGGGGTGGGCAGGTGAGGCAGGTAGAAGGGGGGCAAGGCAGGGAGAGGAAGCTGTCAAGACTGAAGTGAAGGACAGTGAGCGGTGGGCTCCTGATTAAGCGAGGCAGTCACAACGACTAGTTGAAATGAGATGAAGTCGGAGTTGTCTCTTAAAAGGGCCAAGAGCAGCAGCAGTAAGAGTTTCTTTGTTGAGAGTATTGTACCACTGTGGTGCTCTGTGGGCAAAGGCCCTCTGGCCCATGGTAGTCCGGCATCTGGGGGCAAGGAAGGTTAGTTGTGAACTTCTAGTTTACTGGGTGCTGTGGTGGTCAATGAGGAGCTTTTCAGTGCCATGGGGCATGACCCTGAGAAGGACTTTTTTGGCTAAGAGGCAGGTGTGATACTGTATCCGGCTGACTTTCCGGCTGATGAGAGGGAGCCATCCTGCCAAACATAAAAAAAGCTTCATATGGATATAAACAAGCATTTTTCAATGCCGAATGTTGCTTGCTTCTATGTGCTGTTTAGGTATTTGGAAGTCATTGGAGTGCAAATATTGAAAATTTGCGAACTTGTGAGCGTGAGTGGGAACTGCGCAACGCACGCTCATAAAACAGTCATAGTTAGGAAATTTTTCACGAAATGTTCAACATAGCCATTTTAAGACCTCTGGTCATGAACAGTGTCAGTGTGATTTTGTTAATGTGTCCCATACATTGAGTTTGCACACCGACTGCACCATTGTGCGCTACATGGGCGGAAACACGTTTTGGGCAGGATGTGAAAAATGACAGCTGTACTGCTCATGAGGAGGTGTGGTAAAATGGCAATTTTGAAAATCTGGAGTGAAAATATTGAAAATTTGTGAACTTACGAGCCTGCGTTGGAACTGCGTAATGCACGCTCATAAAACAGTCATTTTTAGGAATTTTGTCACCAAATTTTCAACATAGCCAGTTTAAGACCTCTGCTCATGAACAGTGTTACTGTGATTTTCTTAATTTGTCCCGTACATTGATTTCGCACATAGACTGTGCCATTCTGCGCTACAAGGGCGGAAACACATTTTGGGTGAGATGTGAAAAATGACAGCTGTACTACTCATAAGAAGGTGTGGTAAAATGGCAATGTTGAAAACCTGGAGTGAAAATATTGAAATTTCACGAACTTATGAGCATGCGTAGGAACTGCGCAATGCATGCTCGTAAAACAGTCACTTTTTGGAATTTTTGGACCAAATTTTCAACATGGGGTTTTTGGGACCCCTTCTCATGAATGATGTCACTGTCATGGTGGTATTCAGGCCCAAAGGGTGATTTCGCAGTCGCTGTCCAAAATGCATTGGCTTACAGGGGCCGCGCCAGCCAGCTCACTGACTGAATTGGAGGAGGAGGTGACACACCTCTGAAATCTCCGATGATGGCACTATGTTTCTTGCACATGCGTGCAAGCAACATAAAAAAGGTTCACTGCATTTTGAAAGCCTTGTCATTTTTGCTGCACTATATTGCCACATGTATGCATACATTCTTCAAATGTTACAGCTTTCAAGGTGTTGTTTCAAGCATTAGAAAAATACACGATTATTTTTGTAAATGGTTGGAAAATTCTAGTGGTTGTTCCATCTAAAAATAAACACATTATTTTCCTGTTATGTGTGTGATCTCCTCTGCTAACATGCAATTATATTTTTTTTTTTAGTGAAGCAGGTGTCAACATGTTGTTTAATATTTTGTGACCGAAAGACCCAGAAAACACTGGTGGATGATTTCTTAACTTTTAGCTATTCCATCGTTAGTATTTGATGTAACTTACAAGAGATGTTAAAACTGAAGAGTTTTATCATGATCAGCAAATTCAAGACTTTGATTTCTCAGCTTCTTTTATTCCATCTGTGAATGCTATGTGTAGAATGTAATCGCTGCTGACCCACTGATGCTGTGTTAGCACTACCACTCATGATGCTGCTGACCTGGTTTGAAAACAAGCCCAAGTTTTCGGGGGCCAGCCGGGGGTGGGGGGGAGGATACTCTCCTCCTCGCATGAGGAAGGTCTGTGTGCTCTACTGTGCTACCAAAAGCTGCGTGACTGGAGGTGGCTTCATATGCCGGAGCCAGAACAGGAAGGTGGGTACTTCCTGGCCAGGACATGAGCAGGCTTGCTTGCTTGTGTCCACTTAGGCATTGCCCACAAGGTGCTCTGGGGAGGGAGGAAATCAGAACTCCTTGAAAAAACATATTCAGCCTCAGAAGAATGAGGCTGCATTCCTCTGCAGGCTCTGCATTGCTCACTAGGTTACCCACCACAGTATCTGAGCTAAATTCTTCCTGGGCCTGGAGAACCCCATGGGGCTCCACTGCAGGGAGTAAACTCTGGGGCACTGAAGTGGTGGGTCACAAGCCTCAGGGATGGCAAGCAACAGGACTTGGGGGGGGGGGGACACAGGATGTAGAGGGCCAGTAGAAAAGAGATGGGAAGCAGAAAGTACAGTAGATAATGTAAATAAATAAATAAATAATAAAAACTAATAAAAAAATGTAGTCCCTAATCACTGCTTTCTGTGTCATTACATGTTGCCACTGGGTTAGCCATTTACTGCTGAGCAATACATAATTACCTGCTAGGGGCCAACACACTCCAAAGCTGTGATGTCATGATGGAATCCCTGGCGCCACCCTATTCCTTGTCACTTTGTTTTAGTCATCAGTGTGTTGGCTTTAGGAGAGGCAGCATTGCTAGAGCACTCCTGCTTGAAGACATTCTTCAAAACCTTTTTTGTGTGTGTTTTCTTACTGTAGTAATTCTCAGCAGAGAATCTTGTCTTGTAAAATATTTTTATTGGCAGCATTGAAATGTACAGTCAAAACAATAAGTCTTCCCAAGCTAATCTTATACACTGAAAGATGGGAAGAAATGTTTCTTTACTGAAAGGGTCCATTCATTTCCTCATCACTGATGTAAGACTGACTGGCCTAGCAACTGTAGGCTGATTAGTATTACATCAGTGATGGGGAAGTTAATAGAAACTCTACTAAAGGAAAAAATGGTTGAGTATCTTGAATCCAGTGGGCTACAAGACCACAAGCAGCATGGATTCATGGGGGGGGGGGAGTCAAGCTAAATGAATCTGATGGATTTCTTTGCGTGACCAAGGAACTAGATCAGAAGAAGGTAGCAGACATGGCCTATCTATACTTTAGCAAGGCCTTAAACACTGTGTCACGCAGGAAGCTAGTAAAGAAACTGAGCAGCCTGGATATTGGGATCAGAAGTGAGAAATAGGTTAGAAGCTAGATAATGGATAGAACACAGATGGCGGTGGTAAACGGTACTCACTCTTATGACAGGAGAGTGACCAGCGGGTGCCACAGGGCTCAGCACTGGGACCCTAACTGGTTGATGGGAGAGGTGACAGAGGGTGATGGTCAATGGCACTCATTCTAATGAAAGAAGGGTGACCAGCAAGTGCCACAGGGCTCAATACTGTGACCAGAACTGATTCATGGAGAGGTGACAGAGGTGTGGTGGTAAATGGCACTCACTCTAATGACAAGAAAGTGACGAGCGGGTGCCACAGGGCTCAGTACTGGGACTGGATCTGGTTGATGGATAGGTGACAAAGGACAGTGGTAAATGGCACTAACTCTAATGATGGGAGAGTGACCAGCAGGTGCCACAGGACTCATTACTGAGACTGGTTCTCTTCATTGTCTTCATAGGTGTCGTTACTGAGGAAATGGAAGGAAAAGTATACCTTTTTATCAGGATCATACAAGAAGAGCATAGTAACCCAGGTGCTGAGTTTAGGATGGGGAGGTACTGACATTTAATAAACAGGAAAAGAACCTTGCGTTATCATATATGATGACCTCACAGTTGCAAGGTAGTGTGACAAAGCAGTTGGTACTGTAGGGTTATTGGGATGCTGGGTGCATTGTGAGGGGTTTCTCCAGCAGGAGGAGGGAGGTGGTGCTGCCCCTATGTCACTTGCTAGTGCGACACCAGCTGGATAACTGCTTAATTTGGAAGTTTGCACCTCAGAGAAGACACAGATAGGGTGGAGGTTGTCTAGAGGTGGCAACTAAAATGTTGCTGGGGTTGCATGAAAAGCCCTATAATGAGAGACTGAGGGATCTCAACATGCACATCCTAGAAAAGAGGAGAGTTAGAGATGGCATGATAGAAACCTGTAAGCACCTCACAAGGGTGAACAGGCTGCAGGAGGGAAGTCTATTTCAAATGGGAAGGAGCACCAGGACCTTATTTATTTATTTATTTATTTACTTATTTATTTCATTTTCTTGACCAGTTAAGCCCACTGAGCCCAAGTGGTTCCTTTTTCAGGTACGACCTGGAATTAGTCACAGAGGCACCTGTGTGGAACAGTGCACAGCAAAGCTACACATAAATATAACACAAGCAATAAGCACTAATTTACCAAACAGTAACAATAGGTGATAAGCCATGGGTACTATTTAGCAACATAGAATTTGCTGGCATATGAGGACTGCTTGCTCCACCCAGTCTACCCATTTTGTCCTTGCCTATACTGTCAGCATACACTCAATCTGATCTCTGGCTACTCCCCCCCCCTTCCTACTGTAATGTCTGAAACAAGGTTGAGGGGCCTGGGTTCCTATTTTTCTTTTAAGACTGGTTCT
This sequence comes from Neoceratodus forsteri, assembly GCA_016271365.2. Classification (NCBI taxonomy): domain Eukaryota; kingdom Metazoa; phylum Chordata; order Ceratodontiformes; family Ceratodontidae; genus Neoceratodus; species Neoceratodus forsteri. The sequence goes on from JADMNL010000026.1 coordinate 269,104,584, forward strand.
TTCCCAAGATAATAAAATTGAGAAGTTCCTCCACTGACAGTATACTTACGTAGGCTAGATAAAACCTGGTGCAATCCTCTGGGATGCTGTACCCACCCACAATACCAAAATGCCACCCCAAGCATGACCCATTAACCAAAACCAAACATTTCAAAACATTTGCAATTATTGACTCTCTCTAATAATATGCTCACACACTGAGGTTATGCAAAAACATCGAACAACAATTTATTTACATGGGGAAGGGTTAGGATCAGGGAAGTTGGAACAGAGATCAAGCTATTTGCAATTGATTCGAGTGGCATTTGTTTGATTTGGTTTAAATAATCACTTTTACATTTAACTCAAGGCATTAATCAGGGTGGCTTCCCTCTAATCTCTGTGGTAGTCAGATCCCTGGCTATCTACAGTATCTGGCTAGCTGCATTAAATAGCAGAAACAGTAACAAATACCCACACTGGTATCAGTCCCCAAACTGTGTCAGGACCCCGCAATCCCATACATTCAACCTGGGTATCTAGTACTAGAGTCTTAAATGTTGCAGGCCTGTTACGTGGTGCAGCTGCTGTTGGCCAGCTGTTGGGGACCTTGAAAGAGGAAAGCAGACTAAACTTTAAGTTTACTTTTAAAACACATACTGACTGTAGCTTGTAGAACTTGGCAACACATTTAACTATTTACATGTCCCTCCATTTGGTACAGGGCTGGATTCTGCATACTCACGATTTGGGAGTCATCATAGGTCAGTCACGGTCAGACTATACAAGAAAGAACTGGGTGAATTCAGCAGGTGGGTTCTGACTTGGGAGGCTAAGATGCAGGGCACAGGTTTACAGCCAGCTGCCCTAAACTGACTGAAGGATCATACAGCTTTTGCAGATAGAACACCCCTTGCTTCTGTTGCAGCACCCCCTCTCTTGGCTGAAATCACTCTTGGAAAAGACCAGGCTGGGACCTGGCTGGCACACTTTAAACCCCACGTCCAGGCTATACCTCTCAGGGGAAATGCATATGGCAGCACTCTAGGTGGCACACTACCAGACTGTGTCCCAGACCAATCTGCGATGGATGCATTTCATTCAGCACATTTACCATTCAGTACATTTATCAATAACACATTTCTGTGTTTGCCCACAGTCACTTCAACCATGGGCCAGCATGGCTGCCACAGTATTTTAGCTTTCAGATATAGACTTTCACACAGGTGGGTACTTGCTCCCCAAGGCTAAGGGGACCCGACTGCATACAATCAATGCAAGAGCAATCCATTTTCAGGAGACACTTATACTTATACTGAACTCTGTCCAGGTAACTGCTTCAGCTGGGTGCTCGGATCCTAATCTGCACAATTGATTGGTGTGCTCTGGCAGAAGACGGCCATTCATTGGTCACTAAAACATTGTCTCTGCTGACTGATTGGACTGACTTCTTTCATTCTATCTAGCTCTACTTTCAGCTGTAACTACTTTCTTCCCCCACCCCCCGTGTTAATTTTTCCCTTAGCAAGTTATACTGTACTGCCACTAGAGGGACACAATCTTTATCTAAAGTGATCCCTGCCTGTTGTTCTTATGGATACCTCTCCTTTGCTCTCTTTAAGTGTTTGTTGAATAAAGACAATTAGACCTAGCACCCTTTGCCTTGCTCTTCCCATCTTTTTTTTCTTTTTTCTTACCCCTACTTGCAGAATTGCTGCTCTTAAATAGAGATCATATTGTTACACATATCATATCTTGCAACATGAAACTCTCTCCTCTCTCCCACTTTCTCTACTCCTAGTACTTTCTCTAACCCCTCTGATTGGTCTTTACTCTCAAGTGCCGAATAACTCGGCTTCTACACCCTCCTATCTCCAGTCCCTTACTTGCATCTTCGCTATCAATTCCTCCCCACTCATTGAACTATGGTCATATTCTCCCTTTTTCCCTCATGTTTCATTACTAACTGTCCCACACCTTTTTGCTGCTTTTCATCTCCTACTCCCCTACTCTCATGTGCACTACCCTACCAGTTTCACTGGTTCCTTGACATCTAACTCTAAATGCCCCAAGCTTCATTTCCTTATCTTAGCTCTACTCTTGCTCTCCTGAGGAGATATCCACCCCAACACTGGTCTGTCTGCATCTCATGCCCCGAATGTTCCATTATTTACCACAGCCCCTTCTATTGCTCCCGCTGTCCTCTCGAAGGGTTTCAAGATACTTCATCTAAATACACGTAGTTAGCTGAAAGAAACTGACCTTCTACAAACCATGGTGGCCACTCGAAAACCTGACATACTGATCATCATGGAAACTTGGCTAAAGAGCACAGTCTCGGATCTCTTGGTCTCCATTCCTGGCTACTCCCTCCTGAGGCAAGACTGAGCAAGTAGAGGTGGTGGTGTCACCATGTACGTTCTTACCTCCCTTCCTCCAGTATTCTATTATTTATTTATTCATCCACTAGCCCAGCATCCCACGACGTACTGGCTATTCATTTAACTCCGCCCTTCACCCTCCCATCTTTATAGCTGGCATTTACTGTCACCCAAATGTCCAGCCCTCTATTGCTCTCGACCTCATAACCTCCATTGCAACCCTTTCTCACTTTGGTGAACTATACATCTTAGGCAACCTTAACTTAAACTGGCTGTCTCCCAATACAGCCAAAATACGTAATGATCTTGGAGCCTTAACCTCGCAATTGCTTCCTTTAGAATCTAATTCATTTAACCTTAAGACACAAACCACTCCCTGATCGACTGGGGTCTTACCACCTACACCCACAGAGTAATTAGCTGTAGCATCCTCCCAGATGCTCTCAGTGACCACAACTCAATATTCATTGTCAGGAAAATCCACAGACCAAAATCTCCACATAAAAGCTTGCAACTTTGCTTCTTCAGATCCCTAGACCTTGAGCCTCTCCTGTACAACCTGTCTCTCTGACTGGTCTCCCTCAGTCTCCTCTCTCTCAGTTGATAAGTCGCTAGCCTACTTCAAAGAAATATTCCTTGCAAATTGGAATGCCGTTGCCCCTCTCAAACAAACCAGGGTTGGGGGTAACCACCTACCGTGGATTACTCCAGAACTCTTAGCCTGTCTTAGGGCCAGAGATCACGCCTGGAATGCCACAAATCCACCCAGCTTCCTAGCAACCTCACAGACTACCATAAGCTCGAAACGCCTGTACCAAGGCAATAAGTCTAGCCAAGTCTGAGTACTTCAAAAATGCTTTCCTCACTTACATAAATTACCCTTCCAGGTTTTGGAAGGTGGTTCATGCCCTCCTTACCCCTCAGTCTTGCCCCTTTCCCCAGTGCTAAAGGTAAATGGCAATCTTGTAGCTGACTCCCATGCTGTAGCTGCAGAATTTAACTCCTATTATACCGCCTGTGCAACCAAACTGCTAAAGTCTCTCCATAATTACCCTTCCTCCCTCTTCCCACAAATGTCATAGTTGCCCCATCTATCCTCCCCCGCAAAAATGCTCCACTTCCTATTTCCCCACACCCCTCCTTTTCATTCTCTTCAGTCTCCCCCACCAATACTCTAAATGCCCTCCTTGCCTTCAACCCATGCTGGTTGTGGGTTGTGAAGAAGTAGGAGGGTGAGTTTAACTCTGTAACTGATTTTTTGTGAGCTGCTGTTGGTTGGGAGTACTTAGCATAAATCTCCCTTTAACTCTGTAACTGATTTCCTGGAGAACTGTTGCTGGCTGGCTGGGCGAGGGGTTTCGTTGCCCAGAGACAGATTAGACAATCAAGTTTGTCCGAAATTCAATTTGAATCTCTGTTTAAGTGTTCATAGAGCCAGTTTGTCTGCTCATTCTGCTAGTTGTGGGTTGTGGAGATGTAGGAGGGTGAGTTTAACTTGGTAACTGATTTTTTGTGAGTTGCTGTTGGTTGGAAGTAGCTCAAAGCTTTCTTTAAATGGAGGACTGTTGCTGACTGGAAAAGCCCTCCCACCCATCACCTCCACCAGCCTTTCTTAAATACTGGAAAGCCACTGGGGATTGGGCTTGGAGGCTCTGAAAGAGGAGCTTGGGGAACTGCAAACTACCCATATAAACTAACTTTTAAAGCAAATAGTCAGGTGGTGAAAAGTTCAGACACTCAAACTTTTAGTAGTTGGATTTTAAAGTTTAAATGTTTTAAAGTTGCAAGTTTGAAAGTAAAACTGACAAACTTGGTTTAAGGAAGAGTAACTGCATATTTTAAAGTTGAAAGCCTAAAGTTCAAACTGGCAAGGTCATGTATAAATGTGTTAACTAGAGTTTCTGAGCTAGCAAGCTAGGGAGAATGGCATAAAGAAGGGCTCGAAAACAAGCTAGTAGGGTCACATATGGTATGCAGCTATTGCTGTGCAGACTGTGTGATAAGGTATTGAGGTTACATTTAAGTTAAGTGTGAATAATGGAGGGAAATAAAATGGGGCATTATGGGGGGATTGCACTGAGGGGGTGGAGGGGCATGAATAAGGGTGGCAGGAGTCATCAGAATAGTGGATGGAATGGTGGACACCATGGAGTGAGGAGGCAGGCACAGGGAGGATAATGGGCTGCAACATTTGTGGGTGTTTGGATGAATATACTATGGAAACTGAGAGGCTGTCCAGTTTGTTACAGGCTGAGGAGACTGGAAGAAGAAGAGGTACAGGAGATCTGGAGAGAGCTAGAGAGGGAGAGGAAAGGGGTCTGGGGTGGGGGACCTCAGAGAGGACTAGCTGGGAGAAGCAGAGGAGGAACAGCAGGGATAAATCCCATGAGGATGTAGGGAGGAGGGTGGGGGTGAGGAGAGCAGAGGGGCAGTAAGTGAGGGAAGACTCAGCTTAGGGAAAGGAGGAACTGGACACCGCTGCGGAAGTAGCAAGTAATAGGTTTGCAGTGTTGGCATTGGATGTGCTAGTGGAGGTGTTGGAGATCATGGGAGTAGGGGAGGAGAAGCGTAGTGAAGGCTCAGGAATCAAGAGTCAGGCTGGGAAAGGAAGAAGGGAGGAGTGAAAGAGCAGAGAAGAGGTGGAGGGTGAGGTGGAAACAGGGGGTGAAGATGTAGGAGTCACAAATGGTGCAGATAGAGGTAATAAGGAGCAGGGCTGTGAGGAGGGGAGTATGGGACAAAAAGATGGGGTACTAGGGCTGGGGGATTCTATACTGAAAAGGGTCAGAGGGGTGGAAGGGGAGAAAGGCACAGTCATATCTGGGTCAAGGCTATTCCAGGGTTGACCGCAGGCAGGGCGGGGCAGATACTTCTCAAGTGCACACGGAGGGGGAGGGAGAAACCTCACATAGTGATGCACGTGGGTACAGATGACTTGGTGGGGGAGATGGTAGATCTGGTTAAGGGGAGGTTCGAGGATTTGGGTAGGCAGGGTGAGGATGTGGGGGGGTCGATGGCATTCTCTGAGGTACTCCTGGTACCATGTGCGAGTACAGTAAGAAAAAAATGATAGAGGAGTTCAATGAGTGGCTGAGGGATTGGTGCCATACCATGGAGTATGGATTAGTGTCAGACTGGGACAGGACCTGGGGCAATAGTGACTTATATGCAGGGGACAGGTTACATTTGAGCAGGGAGGGAAAGGGAGCACTAAAACGGGGAATAGAGGGGTACAGATCAACAAAGGTGTATTTAAACTAGGAGGGGGTGGTAAGGGGACCACTGATAGGAAAAGGGACCAGAAAGGGGAGCCTGGTGAACTCACCCCCCTAGTTATGGGTAAAGGCAGTGGAAAAATGGCACAGGGAGGGGAAGGAAGTACTAAAGCAGGAATAGAGGGGTATATATCAACAAAGGTAGATTTAAACTAGAAGGGGAGGAGGCGACTGATGAGGGGACTGTTGATAGGAAAAGAGTCCAGAAAGGGGAGCCTGGTGAGCTCACCCCCCTACGTTATGGGTAAAGGCAGTGGGGAAGTGGCACAGGGAGGGATAAGGAGGTAAGAATAGGGGTAAGGAAGAAAGGAGACAGGCTGGAGGGTGGTCTCACTGAATGCAAGAAGCCTAAGAAATAGAATAGCGGATTTACAGGCTGTCTTGGAGATAGAGGGATGGACACTGTGGCCATCACAGAAATGTGGGCCACTCAGTAACAGGATTGGGATATGATGATCCTGGGTTCAGGTTATTCAGAAAAGATAGGGCTAAGGGGAATGGGAGGAGTGGTGAGCTATGTAAGGGAGGGGATAAAGTCTGTAAGGGAGCAAGGGGAGGAGGGGAGAACAGAAGCACTATGGATGCAGTTCCAAGATGCAAAGAATAGGACACTGATGATGGGTGTGGTGTACAGGCCACTGGCTCAAGAGATTGACCTGGACAGCAAATTAGCTGAATAAATTAGGAGGCTGTGCAGGAAGGGAAGCACAGTAGTGGTGAGGGACTTCAACCTACCAGGGGTAGAGTGGGGCACCCCATCCACCACAAGTGCAAGGGAGTGGGTCCTGCTAAAAGCATTTCAAGACAGCTTTCTGACACAGCTGGTCCAGGGGCCAACTCAATTAGAAAGGACTCTAGACCTTGTACTGGATAACAGGGAAGCTGTAAGGAATCTGGAAGTGGAGGAACCACTGGCTGGAAGTGACCACTATTTGGTGTGGTTCATGCTCAACATGGCGGGGGGGAACAGTGGGCCCGGGTACAAGGGTGATTGGGTTTAGGGGGGCGGACTTTAAGAAGATGGAGGAAATTTTGCGATGGCACCTGGCAGGAATGCAATCACACATGGATGCAGACCAGAAATGGGACATCATAAAGGAAGGGCTGGTGGAGGCAGCAAAGTCTTGCACTAGAAAGAAAAAGAAGAAGGGGGGGGGAAACTCAGCTGGCTGACACAGGAGGTTATGGAAGGGGTGAGGGCCAAGAGGGCAGCATTTTGAAAGTACAGGAAATCGGGGAGGGTGAAGATAAGGATACATACACAGGGAAGTCCAGGAGGTTACCAGACTGGTCAGGGCATCCAAGGCATCCAGTGAGCTGAGACTGGTTCAGGGAATCAAAAGTGGAGAAAAAGACTTCTTCTGTTACATCACAGAAAGAAGAAAGCACTAGGATCAGATGGTTCATAAGTTCATAAGTTGCAACAAAGCATAAAAGACCTATTTGGTCCATACTGCTTGCCTAAATTATTAGTACCCCAAAATACTATTTCCTAACAAATATTTGTCTAAATTTGTTTTAAAGTCCTGCATATTACTACTAGATACCACTTCCTGGGGTACTTTATTCCATATTGGTACTACTCTAACACTGAACCAATGTTTTCTTCTTGAAGTCCTGTACTTTTCCATTTTTAGCTGCAAAGGGTGTGCTCTAGTCTGATATGATTGTTCTCTTAAATTTAACCCCAGTGATTCCCTTAAACTGATGTCAGAGAGCGCCTTATAAACCCAACACATATCTCCTCGCAACCTCCTATACTCTAGCATGTACAAAACATTTACTCAAATGGGTTTGATAATCACAACCTTGATTACCATCAATCAAATGTGTGGCCCTTTTTTGGACCCTCTCCAATGCCACAATCTGTTTTTTATAGCCTGGAGACCAAAACTGAGCACAATACTCCATGTGCGGTTGTACCAAAGAATGGTGAGGATTAAGAAGGACGGGAGGTGGATGGAGAAAAGGGCAGAGCAGGCAGAAGCACTGAATGAATACTTCTGCTCTGTATTCATGCAGGAGAAAGGGGGGTAGATACCCCAGGTGAGAGGGGTGGGGGGAGGGGACGACACATGTAGAGATTACAGAGAGCAGGGTACTAGATGTGTTGAGGGCATTAAGGGTGGACAAAGCACCTGGACCTGATGGCATTCACCCTAGGGTACTAAGGGAGTTGGCAGAGGTCCTGGTGGGGCCATTGGGCAACCTGTTTAATACCTCCTGGACATGGGATGTGTACCACAGGACTGTAGAATGGCCCATGTGATGCCCATCCACAAAAGTGGCCCAAAGTATGAAAAAGAAAACTATAGACCAGTGAGATTCACATTGATCATGAGAAAGCTCATGAAGACCCTACTAAAAGAGAGGCTAGTGAGCTTCTTGGAGGAAAATGGTCTCCAGGATGGTCAACAGCATGGATTTCTAGTGGGCAGATCCTGCCAGACAAACCTTGTAGAGTACTACAACTGGATGACGCAGGAATTGGATAAGGGACATGCAGTGGATGTCCTGCATTTGGACTTCAGCAAGGCCTTTGATTCAGTGCCACATGGGAGGTTGAGGGAGAAACTGGAATATGTGGGGGAGGGACCAAAAATGGTGAATTGCATCACAAACTGGCTAAAGGGAAGGTAGCAAAGGGTGGTGTTATTGGTAGACCTCTCATAACTGAGAGCAGTGATGAGCGGAGTACCACAGAGATCATAATGGGACCAGTGCTGTTTGGAATTTTTAATGCAGATATCTCACATGGGATCCAGAGAAAGATCAGTCTGTTCTCAAATGATACCAAGATTGGGGCCATGGTTGATGACACAGAGGGGTGGAAGGGGTTGCAGGAAGACCTAAGCTGCAGGAGTGGGCGGAAACATGGCAGTTGGGGTTCAATGCCAAGAAGTGCAAGATTCTGCATTTTGGAGCCAAGAACCAGGGGAGGGATTATCACTTAAATGGGATACAGTTGGGGAGCTCCACAGAGGAGAAGGATCTAGGAGTGATCATTACAGGGAGCATGAACAACTCTGCTCAGTGCAGGAAGGCAGCAGCAAAAGTCAACAAAATGCTGGGGTGTACTGCAAAAGGGATCTCCTCTAGAAGGAGGGAGGTTATCCTGCCCCTGTATAGGTTATTGGCCAGGCCCCCCCGTGGAGTACTGCATGCAGTACTGGTGCCCATTTCTGAAGAAGGACATCAGATTGCTGGGGGGGGGGGCAGCGAAGAGCCACAAAGATGATCCAGGGATTGGAGAGCAAGTCTTACATGGACAGGCTACAAGAGCTGAATATGTATTCACTGGAGGAGAGGAGGGATAAGGGGTATATGATCAAGACCTTTAAATATCTGAAGGGGATAAACAAGACCAACACATAAGATATTTTTCAGATGAGAATGGGAGGGACATGAGAGGGCATGGACTGAGATTGGAGTGGGAAGATTCAAGAGGGAGATGAGACATTTGTTTACGGAAAGAGTGGTGGACAAATGGAACACCTTACCAGACGAATGTCCTGTAAGATGGTGGGCAGCTTCAAGAGGGGTTGGGACAGGGGAAGGGGAATGGATACTGGGAAAGGGGGCAGGAGGGGCAGCTGCGAGATGAGGGGTTAGCTGCACACTCGAGAAGACTCAATAGACCACGAGGCCTGTTTCTGCTGTCAATTTCGTATGTTCATATGTAACCCCTCAAAAGGATCTTCCCCAGATGACTTTGACCCTCAACTCCTGTCTCTCTCAGCCCTGGCCATTGCCTATCCCCTCTCCTTAATCTTAAATTTCTCCTTGTCAACCTCTAATGTCCCTACCACATGAAAGCATGTAGTGGTCCTCCCTCCTACCTAAAGGTGGAGACCCCTCATCCCCTGGCAACTATCACCCCATCTCGCTACTCCCTACCCTAGTCAAACTACAAGAACAGCTAGTCCTCTCTCAACTCACCTCCTTTTTATCTGATACCTCCTTCTTCATCCAGTTCCAATCAGGTTTCAGGAAAAAACACTTTATCACCACCTCCCTACTTCAGCTCACTGACTCCATCCTCTCTGGGATGGACAATGGCCAAATCACCTCAGCCATATCTGTCAACCTTGCCAAGGCTTTGGATACTGTTTCCCACTCCCTTTTCCTTGGTTCCCTCTCATCTGATGATCTAACCCCTTCTGCCACTAGCTGGTTTAAGGTCTACCTTACTGGTAGAACCCAATCAGTTAAGATCACTGATGTCATCTCGTCAACCCTCCCAATCTGCACTGGCATTCCTCAGGATGCCAATCTTGGTCCCCTTTTATTCTACATCTTCCTTAATGACCTGCCATCTGTCTGCTCCCCCTCCTCCACCATACACATATATGCTGATGATACTGTCCTTTAAATCCAGCAGTTCATAGATAGCCAGCCACACATGATTTCCTTTAAAAAGTTTTTATTTCCTCTTTCACTATACTATCACTTGATGTGCCTAATGTTTCACCCACTAATTGAGCTTCTTCAGGGGCTTGGGATCTTATCCTTATCTTATTTGCTTTTATCTGTTGCTGTTTTTGTTCAGATTTCAGTGGTTTGCTTGTTTCATATAAGTTCTTCATTACACTATTGTCTATGATGAAAACCAACTTGCTTCTGCCGGCTTCAGTAATGTAACCCTGTGCACAGAGCCAATACAAAAGTGTGTAGGATGCCGACAAGAAGCAGCTAGAGGAAAAAAAATATTCCCCGAAGAAAGGGGGCTACATTACTTATTGGGTGAAATGTTGGGAACATCAGGGGATTGTACAGGTAAAGAGAAAATAAAGAAAAACTTTTTAAAGGAAACCAGATGTGTGGCTGGCTATCTATGAACTGCTGGATTTACTGATGAGATCCATACCACCAGCCCCAAACAGGAACTTTTAGGATTATCAAACCATTACAGAAGGGAGCCTCCTGTACCCCCTCCTGATACTGCCCTGTATGCATCTGGTCCATGCCCAGCTGAGGTTACATCTAGCTTGCAGCCCACTTTAGCCACTCTTGAAGGGATTTTACTTGAGGACACCTCATCCTTCAGATACCTTGGTGTTTGGTTAGACCAACACATCAACTTCTCTGGACACATTGACGCCATCCAGAAAAAATTGCACCCCAAGCTCGGAGCCTTGTTCAGGAAATGCAGTTGCATCCCTCCTGCTACTAGGTGTGAGCTTGTCCAGAAGATGATCCTCCCCATTTTTGACTACAGCGATGCAGTCTATGGTGAAGCTCCAAAGTCCTCTCTGACAAGATTGGACACTCTCTTTAACTCCTTCTGCTGCTTTGCCCTTGATGCTTCATCTTGCACCCACCACTGTGACCTGTATCAAGCCCTTTCCTTCCCATCCCTTACAAATAAATGCCTCTCACACTGCATTAAATTCACAGCTAAATACTGGCTGGGTGAACTCCCTTCCTACCTCTCCCTCTCATTTATAACATCCCATCCTCCTTCCCACTCCCTCAAATCTACTGATGCATGTACACTAAATTTCCCCTGCTGCTCCACCCTCTCCATCCAGTCTGGGTACTCTCCCGATTTCCCAAAAATATGAAACTTTCTACCTCCCCAAATCTGACACTCCTCCTCCTCCTCCCTCTGTTCCATCAACACTGCCCTCTCCAACTATCTTGCACTTAACTGTTTCTGTTATGGCTCACCTTAATTTCCTTTGTCTTGTTCCTTATAGTTTGTCCCCCTTCGGAATTTATCCAATGCCTCTATTGACTCTACTGCCTCTACTGACCCTATTCCCTCCTAGGTGCTAGTTCTCATGCCTTTCTCCCTTCCCCTCACCCTTTTTGCCTAGCCTTCACACTCCCCTTGCAGGGTTCTTAGCATCCTGAAGGGGTCCTATAGTGCCTAGGCTTGCCACCTTTTCTTCTCCCATCTACCTATCTTTGGCCATCCAAGTCCCCTTGCAGGGTCCCCAGCATCCTGAAGGGTTCCTTGGATCAGGATTCATCCTCTCCCAGGTGTTATCATTCTCTTCCTCTCACTATCCCTCTATAACTGCAATGCCTAACCATAGGAGTGTTCACAATCTCCTTAACTTCCCTGCCTCTTGTAGGGCTCATTGCATCCTGAAGGGTTGTCTTTTTGGATCAGGTCTTATTTCTCCTCCAAGGTGTTAATCATACTGTCCCTCTCTCTCCCTCTCTCTCTCTCTCTCTCTCATCACTACTCTAGTTCTCTGTCCCCATGCAGGGTTCCCGCATATTGGTCTCTCTGGGACACAACTCTGCACTATCTGTCATCTCATCCTCTCTCTCTCTTTCTCTCTCTCTCTCTCCTTCACCCCTTATTTCATGATAGCACTTGTTCACTTATTACCATTGCACATATTAATTGTTCTCACAAAAGACAATGGCAGTAAGGACAGGGATGGGGCAAAAAGAAATAAAGCCATAAAAAAGAGAAAATGGAGGGTAATGAGTACCAATGCCCATAGTCTAGGTAAAAAGCTCCCCGAAATGGTGACCTTGATGGAAGAGGGATGCCTGGAGATTGTGGCAGTCACAGAAACATGGTACACAAAGAACCATGACTGGGATGTCAAAATACCAGGGTACACAATCTACAGGAGGGACAGGGAGGGAAGAAGAGGAGGAGCAGTAGCTCTCTATGTAAGGGAAGGGATCAAAGCAACAGAACTAAAGGGTAAACAGGGAGGGGAGAAGAGGAGGCACTGTGGGTCACCCTGGAGACTGGAAACGGCACCACAATCTGCACAGGGGTTGTATACAGACCCCCGTCTCAGGGGGGAGGAAATGGACAAGAAAATTATAGAAGGCATCCTTAGGATGGCAGAGAAAAGGGAGATATTGTTGATGGGGGACCTGAATATGCCAGATGTTAACTGGAGCACCTTTGCTGCAGCCACATCCAAGAGCAGAGCCATTCCTAATGCCCTACAGGGGGCATGCCTCAGACAGCTACTTTTGGAACCCACTCGGGAGGGAGCAATCTTAGACCTCATACTCTCAAATGGGGACAGAGAGAGGATCTCCGATCGTGAAGTGGGTAGCCATTTCGGAACAAGTGACCACCAAATAGTGTGGTTCATGATAAACTTAGCTGTAGAGTCAAGCCATACAAAAGTGAAGGTACTGGACTTCAGGAGGGCTGATTTTGTCAAAATGGGAGAGTGCCTCAGAAAAGCACTAGCAAACAGGCAAGAAGGTGGGGGTGGAGCAATAATGGGGAAACGTCAAAGCCACCATCACAGAGGCAACAAACCTTTGTGTGATGCAAATAAACAAATCAAAATGAAAGAAAAAAACACTATGGTTCTCAAAAGAAGTAGCGGGGAAGGTGAGGGAGAAAAAGATAGCATTCAGGAAGTATAAGAAAACACAGAAGGGGCAGGACAGAGAACTGTACCAGTTAAAGCAGAAGGAAGTGGGGAAGGCAGTCAGAATAGCAAAGGCCCAAACCAAGGAAAAGATAGCCAACTCAGTTAAGAAGGGGGGATAAAACCTTTCATAGGTACATCAGGGAGCAAAGAAAGACTAAGGCAGGGATACTGAGGCTGAATAAAGAGGAAGGTGGCTGGGCAGAGAGCAACAGTGAAAAAGCAGGGCTACTGAATGAATACTTCTGCTCAGTATGCACAATGGAAAAGCAGGGAGAGATACCTAATCCAGTCAATAGAAGCATTCTGGATAGGGGGGTTAACATTAGTCCTTTCACAAAAGAAAAGGGTTCTGAATGAACTCTTAAAACTGAAGGTGGATAAAGCAATGGGGCCTGATGGGATTCACCCCAGAATTCTAAAAGAACTAAGGGAAGAACTAGTAACACCACTGACTACCCTTTTTAATAAGTCATGGGAGGATGGTGTAGTACCTGAGGACTGGAGGAAGGCGGATGTGATTCCCCTTCACAAAAGTGGGAGCAAGACACAGGCAGGAAACTACAGACCTGTTAGTTTGACCGCAGTGGTAAGGAAAATGATGGAATCACTTTTGAAGGAAAGAATTGTTGAGTACCTAGAGGACAGTGGGGCACAGGACCCAAGTCAGCGTGGATTCACAGCAGGAAGGTCATGTCAGACAAATCTAATTGATTTCTTTGACTGGGTGACCAAAGTAGTAGACCAGGGAGGGGTTGTGGACATGGCCTACCTAGACTTTAGCAAGGCATTTGACACGGTCCCACACAAAAGATTAATAAACAAATTAGCCAGCCTGGGAGTGGGTCCCAGGGTGGTAGTCTGGGTAAAACACTGGCTGGACAACAGGACACAGAAGGTAATAGTAAATGGAGTCCATAGTGAAGAAAGGGGGGTTACTAGTGGAGTACCACATGGTTCAGTACTGGAGCTGGTCCTTTTTAATGTCTGTATAAGTGACATTGCAGTGGGACTGGAAGGAAAAGTATGTCTCTTTTCAGATGACACAAAGATCTGTAACAGGGTTGATACGCAAGGTGGGGTGGAAAGGATGAAAAGGGACTTGGCAAGGTTGGAGGAATGGTCAAATATATGGCAGCTTAGATTCAATGCAAAGAAGTACAAAATAATGCACCTGGGAAACAAAAACCCAGGGGAAAAGTACACAATGCGGGGGTGAGATACTGACAACAAGAAAAATGGAAAGGGACCTGGGGGTAGTCATATTAGATGACCTAAAGGTGGGCCAACATTGTGAGAAAGCAGTGAGGTGGGCTGGGGGGATACTGGGATGCATAGGGAGAGGCATCACCAGTAGAAAACAGGAAGTTGTTGGCCCTTTGTACAGACAGTTGGTAAGACCACATCTGGAGTACTGTGTGCAGTTCTGGAGACCCCATCTCTGCAAAGACATAGACAGGGTGGAGGCTGTCCAGAGGAGGGCAACCAAAATGGTGTAGGGTCTGCACCAGAAGACATATGAAGAAAGACTGAAGGAGCTTAAGATGTATAGCCTCGAGGAAAGGAGGGAGGGGACATGCTAGAAACTTTCAAATACCTCAAGGGAATCAACAAAGTCCAAGAGGATAGCATCTTTCAGAAAAGGAGATGTGCAAGAACAAGGGGGCACAATTTGAAGATGGGGGGGGAACGGCTGAAAGGTAATGTGAGGAAGCATTTATTCACAAAGAGGGTTGTAGATGCATGGAACAGCCCTCCTGAGGAGGTTGTAGAGTCAAAAACAGTGGCGGAAGTCAAGAATGCATGGGACAGACATAAGGCAATTCTAGTGGGGGGTAGGAGGAAGTAGGCTGTTGGTTAACTGGGATCTGCAGCTTATCCGTTAGGTAAAGAAATGGGCAGACTAGGTTGGCCATGCGGTCCTTATCTGCCATCAAATTCTGTTTCTATGTATGCAATACTGTTTCTAACAACTTCCTTAATTAATTGTATACTATGTTGATCTTTGTAACTTGAATGTAAAATGCCTCATCCCTATTCTCCCCCTCCCCCTCAGGCCACACCAGGAGATGAGCAACCTGTTGCTCATTGTGCCTTCTTTGGTTTACTCAAATAATCACTGTAACTTCTCTCAAGCAAAAATTACAAATTATAGTACCTTGTGGCTTTGCTGGCATTAGCAGCTCCAAACTGGACATCTAGACATTCTTTGGAATACCGGGCACTGTTGGGTCAGCCCCACATTGTCATGGAGCTTTTCTTTCAGACCTGTATAGCTTTACACAGTCACAAAACAGCATTTTACAGACAAGACCATCCACGGTCACTCAGTCAGTAGGCGTCCACCCTATCCAAACACTGATCAGATACAGGGTGCAGACAAACAGACACAAGTCATTTCTTTCTGGGTTTCTTTGCCCCACTCAGGTTTCCCAAGAACTTATACTTGTAAGCAGGAGTTTACTCACTCAGATTAGTTACAGAATGGCTTTCTTTGCTCTGAGGAATTCAGGATTCATCAGCACTCTCACTGCTGAGGCAGAAACATTTCTTGCAGCTCTCTCACAACTGCAGGTGGATGCTGGCTTCTTTCCCACATTTTACAATTTGGGAGGGACAAGGCTAGCCCCTGGAAGACAATTTCTGGCAACCTCCAGGCTAGCGACTGTTGCTACTTGCAGAGGAAAAGCCCCTCCCCTCTGGAGGAGCTCACACTGAATCACTAGGCCCATTCTGCAGCTGGGGGCCTGAGCCCCCTCCCCTCTGGGGGGCTCCCGCTCGAACTCACTCTCAGTCTGGAAAACACTGTTTTTTATTGAGCTCTTGTGGGGCTCCCGATTGATTGAATCTATTTTTGTGTCACACTTTAATTGTCTGGAAGCACTTGTCAGTCCACAAAATGAATATTCATTAGTCTCACTTGATGCACAATAGGACCCCTGTTTTGGCACCTGAAATAGGTCCCTGCTTTTCCCTCACAAGCACTTGGCAAAGTCCTACAAGTCTCAGATACTGCCCCAACAAACCTTGTTTGAAATGCTGGCTTTCCAATTGGCTGTTGCTGCACATACATGGTTGCTAAACACACAGTCCCCTTACAGTATAACGCAGTCCCAACTTTAAAGTTCTGATGCAACAAGGTTAATTACTTAATTCACTTATTTGTCCCAGAGTTCAATAGCCATAAATGTGCCCTTGTAAGTGCTGCCCAAGATAAACAGTTTGTTGCAATCCCTTGCTTGTCACTGCTGCCGAAATATGCAGTCCCCATTCCGTAGCACTTGTAGCGCTCCTTATTTATTAGATGCAGAGGGCTGTCCTGGCCCTTGCTTTGGTCACCAGTCCCTGCACCGACCCAAATGAGGACCAGGGCTGCTTAACTACCTCCCGAGTGACCGCAATACTGGTGGTCAGTAGATCAAAGGCTCTACTTATGCATGTGCGAGTGCCACTTGCTCCAAGGAGCATTGGTAACAACTGTGAATCGTGAAACAAGTTTTTGACCCCAAAATGGGCCGAAATAACACTGGAGATGTTCTGGAGATTGTTGGGGCCCAGAGGACTCAGAGCTGTGATGATGAGATCTGGGAGACTCCAGGGGAACAACAGGCAAAACCAGGAGGTTCTCCAAACCGGGAGAAATGGGCACTAAGTTAAGCCCTCATTTTTTTGGGGGGGGGTGTGTTACACTACCAAAATTCTTTTGTGCCTATCCCACGCATGCTTGAAGCCCACCACTATTTTAACCCCCACTACCTCTGCTGGAAGATTGTCCCAGGCCTCCACCACTCTTTCAGTGAAGAAGTACTTCCTCACATCCCTTCTAAATACCCCCCCTTTCAAGCTTCATTGCATGCCCCCTTGTTATTGTGCACCTTCTCTTGTGAACAATACTCCTTTCCTGTACCTTAGTCATCCCCATGAGGTACTTACAAGTGTCTACCATATCCCCTCTCTCCCTTCTCTCTTCCAGAGTGTATATGTTGAGATCCATCAGCCTCTCCTCATAGGGCTTCTGATGCGTACCAACACCATTTTAGTTACCATCCTCTGGATAGCCTCTACCCTGTCTATGTCATTTCTAAGATGTGGCCTTCTGAACTGGACACAGTACTCCAGGTGGGGTCTCACCAGTGTTTGCTACTGTGGTAACACCACCTCTGTCCTACTGGTGATTCCCCTCTCTGTGCACTACAGCATCCCACTTGTCGTGCCTACTGTCCTGATGCACTGCCTGCCACCTTGAGGTCATCAGGTATGATACCCAATAGTCCCTTTCCTGTTTAGTGATGGTCAATACCTCTTCCTCTGTTTTATACACTGCCCCTGGATTTCTGTGCCCTAGATGCATGATTTTGAATTTTTTTGCATGGAAGGCCAGCTGCCATACTCTCAAACACTCCTTTAGTTTTCTCAGGCCTCTACTCATTCTGTCCACCATCCTGGAATATCTACCAGATTTTGGTGTCATCTGCAAAGAGGTATACCTTCCCTTCCAGTTCCTCTGCAGTGTTGCCTATGAAGACATTGAAGAGAACTAGTCCCAGTACTGAGCCCTGAGGTACCCTGCTGGTTACTTTCCACTCATTAGAGTCAGTGCCATTTACCATCACCCTCTGTCACCTATGTAGTAACCAGTTCTGTGCATTTCAAAGGGGTTAGCACAAAACAGTCTCCAGACAATAACAGAGGTCCACACAGTACATTAAGCCTAAAACAGGATCCTTTTATCTCTAAGTTCATGAGCATCTTCTTAAAGTGAAAATTGTTGCAACAGTCTCTGTTCCAATCCTACAAGTCCTTTCCAGGCACACATTTTAATTCATTTGTCTCCAAAAGGCACTTTTCACCTACAGTACTGGCAGTTTGTAACACTTTCAACCTGCATGAGATCCTTGGTACACAGTTCAAATAGTCCAAAATTAATTTGGGGTTGCAAGCAATCCAGTGGGGCACACATTCTCTTTTTCTTACTTTACTTCACTGAGGCATCAGTCTGTCTTCTCTCACTTCATACAGGGGCCCTCCGACTATGCTAGTTACCGGTACTATACTTACACACATTACTCAACCCTTAGGAAAAGGTACTTTATATTTTAAACAGGCCATTGTTACTTCAGCTCACTTCCCCAAATTGTGTTGGCAAACTGGGCATGGCAGGGGGCATTTCACAGCACAATGCTGCTGAGAAGATGCCTGCTTACTTCCCCTAGACCCAGGACCAGCCACCCAGTACTTGCCCCTCCTTCAGCAGGCAAATGGCAGGGGCCCCAGCCCTTAGGTATACATTACTACACCACAAGCCCTGCACTAAGTCAGGGAACTGAGCCTATACCAAACTTTACTCAAAGTGCCATGCATGACACCTCCCTGCCTACTCTGGGGGAGTGAGACACCACTGGATTCCCAAACAATCTCTCAGTTCAGAATTAGACATAGTTCACCTCAGATTTACAGTCCATTCTCCCAGATTCTCTCTTTGCCCCTCTTGAAGCAAATGTTCCCTTCAGACTCCTACTTCTCTTCTGTTCTCGGGGTCATCCTCACTGGGGCATCTGTCAATGAGAGCTGCCATGATTTCCCATCCAATTAAAGTTGGTCTCGTGCTCTGGAAAAGTACTTTGCAGAAGGACCATGCAATTCTCTCCAGAATGATGCAGTCTGCTTCAGCTCTCCAGCCTCAGCAGTTGTCTACTCCCCTTTGGAACACTGGCACAGTTTTGCTGGCTCATCATCCAAAGGAACCAGATGTTAACCCTTTGTGGTATGGATGCCCACATAATAAACTATGCTGACTGGCAGGACTGAATTAAATGGTTGCAACTCTTGGCAGAACCAGGTGGAGTAACTGAATGCAAAGCATGCAGAGGAAACTGCAATGAAATATTTTTAAGTGTTGCTTATGAACAGTAGGTAAATCAGCAAAAGGGGAGATTCTAATAAGCAAAGTAAAACATTTAAAATTTAAATTTCATATTTTAAATAAGCATATTTAACATGATTTATAAAATGTTTTCATATGGTTCCTGTGTCTCTTGTGGTTCTTAGAGTTTCTTTTCAATCTAAGTCCTTTGTGTGTCAGAACTGTTCAGTTTTGCTTCACAGTTATCGCACCCAAAGAACGTGAGAATGCTCTTATAAATGTAAGAAATACAGTAACTGTACATATAAACACGTGTCATTGATTGGACATCCAGGCATCTCTGTACTACAGAACTTGCTTTTGAAAGGCTGTAGCAACATGTCTGAAATAACAGCCATGCCCCCACCCCCCAGCCCGACCTATTTAAAATTTTTCTCCCTGCTTCATTCAGAAGCTTTTTCTTTGCTGGCCGGAGGCTCCTTTCGGTCTGTCTTCTCCCTTGGGGCCTACTACCCCACCCCAACCCCAGCTTTGCTTGCGCTCTTGGCTCTGCTTGATTTATGCTGGGGTCTGTTCATTGTGTTTCTCTCGCTTTTAGTTAGTATTTGCTGTCTCTGGCTGCTGCATGCGTCTTGTGTTGCTTTTTTTTCTGGTCTCCTGTGTTTGTCTTTTTCATTTTGTATTTTTCTTTCTGAGGGGCTTTCTAGCTTTGCTACCATCCTGTTGCCCTCTGTTTGTATTGTCCTAATCCTGCACCTGAGCTCTCAGGCTCCCATTTCCTCACCAGATTATGCAAACCCTCAATTCACTGCATTATTTGTATGCTTCAACTCAAGCCTGCTTCACTTCCTAGCAATTCTCAGTTTCTTGCAATTGTTATCATATGCTTAAGGTCACACTGTTGTTTCTCTGCTATTGCCTGTGCTTCCACCTTAATTGTTTGTACCTGGTCTGCTCAGTAAGCTGCCACTCCCTGTGTTTGTGTTCTCCAGGCTTATGTGCTGCTGTTTCAAAATAGGCTCCTACCTCTCCCAGGCTGCTGGCTTTGCCTGGCCTCCTCCTCACTAACCTGCTACCTAATCTACAGTCTCAGAATTTTACTAAATCATTCTTTTACCAAAAACCTCAGCAGTCCATTTCTCAGTTCTACCATACTGAAACTTTAACCATTCAATTAGCTCTGATTTTTTTTGTTGGGGGGGCATCCCTATCAACATCACAGTTGCTATTTGGTCTCATGGTGCTCAGCTAGTGACTTCCCTGCTATCCCAATGGCAGGGGACTGTGATTTCATGGTGGGACATTGTGGTTCCAAGTAATATGAGCATGTTTTTTATGTAAGCTGCATGATTTTTCCCTGCTCCTTTTGCCTACATGGCTTTTCAGTTATTCATGCATAAATACATTAACCTCGCAGCCTACTTGGCTTCCAGATCTTCATTCCATTCCATTACTGAATTGCAAATGCTCCTTACTTGAATAACCTAACTCCACCTTAATGGAATTTAAGATATTCATGCCACTCATATCAATTTTCTATTTATGCTGCAACCATAGCAATCACCACTAAACCTCATCGATTCAATTACACTCAACCTCATTGAATCCATTTCTGGCATCACAGCCTCTCACTGCTTAATGGCGTCACAGCCTTTCACTACTTGATCACCTACCTTCTATGACACCATTAATTTGGCTTCCGTACTGGAATTGGTTGACTTGCTTGCTCTGGCTTGCTCATATCAATCAATCACATTAAGCATTCCTATCCATCAATCTCACCAGGCAATCGTATCAGTCCATTGTATCAGTCAATCATCTCACATCATTCATATCACATACCAATACCTAAGTGATGGCTTCGCCCTGCCTCCTTATATTCAGTGCTTCGTAGCTGGATGTATGTTCTCCTTTATAAATTGGAGGCATGCTAACCATCACCATTACTTTCTATGGCTCAGGGTGGCCCTGCAGCCGATGGTCTCACTCTGCACTGAAGTCATCATCTTGAGCATGTGAAACTCAGGGAAGGATCCTTCTTATCTGGCCTGCAGTGGGAATGTCCTCACTCTGGGCAAAGCTTTAGCCATTTCCACCAATTGATGGCACTTCTCAATGTAGAATTTAAGGCTTCAGCTAAGACTGTAAGCCACACCTCTCAGGGCTGGCTTACTATGCTGTATTCTCCCCGGTTGGCTAGGATCCTGTTTTGGGGCATCCTACATTCTGCCCCTAGTAGGTGTTGCTCCATGCCTGGGTTTAAAAGGGGGAAGGTTCCTTGCAAGGGGGAGCCAGTGGGCTATATGTAGGACAAGCCGGGCCAGGGTTTCAAACCCCCAGACTGGGCAGTACCGACTGGTCTAGCAGTGATGGCTGCATGGGGTTCCTTTTATATTTTTCAATTGGAAGGGTCTCAGTAGTGTGGCAACCATTGGGGACTGGGGTCCAGGGAGCTCAGCACCTGGAAGGACAGCAGCAGCAGGAGATAAGCCCATCATGACTGAATTCAGGAGGCCTAGTGTTCCAGAACAGAAACGCATGACTGTGTTGCTGTCTTGGTGGTTGTAGGGCCATGGTAGGCCCCCTTTGAGGTGGCAGTTCTAAGCAGGGTGATTTCCCAGTGTGGCATGCTGTCAAGGCGAGATGGGCGGTCTGCATTCTGGGATACATGTTATTGACCCTGCCGTGCCTGTGTCTAGGGCAGAACCCATGTTAGACCCATAAGGAATGCAGGGGAGAGTATAACTGAAAGAATGAAGCTGTGTTGTACATACTATAGTTTAAGCTAGTATCCTATTTCATGGGAAAGAGGGTCACAAACTGGTTGGTTTTCATGCAAAGTTTTTCAAAGCTGCCATGGAAAGTGTTTAAGGCCGCATCCCCAGTATCAGTTACTTTGGGGTGGGAGGAGTAAGGCACTCCCAAAGTACTGATTTCAGATCATGTTTTCGGATCCTCTGAGGTCCAAAGCCTTGCTTTGGCTCTGGGTATCTGTGTGTAGTCTGCACCTGGTCTAATCTTCTAGGCTGTTGTATTTTTTTGCTCCTTCCCATGCTTTCTGGCCCACCTCTCCTTCTGGTCAGCCATGGACCCCACCGACACCATCTCCCCAACCCCCTCCACCTTATCTCACATTGCAGCTGTCCCAGGGGTAGCCCAGTTTTTCCCTTTCACTGGATGGGTCCTTCTCCTCTGAGGGGGAAGGTGTGAGGAAGGGCAACCAGCACACTATCTGTTTGGTCCCTGGGAGCTGCTGAAGTGGTTTCAGGGCACTCATGATGGCAGGAGCTGGCAGCCATCTTCCATCTGGATGAGGAGCAGTTTTTCCAGTTTACTCTCCAGGGGCATGATGTGCAACAGACATCAAGACACATGCCGATGTCCACCACACCTCTTGCATACAGTGGGGCTCACTGAGCTGTCATGCTCTCATCCTCCACCAGGAGGCAGCACACAGTAAGCTGCATCCCCTCTCTCCTCCTGGGAGAAGGCGAGCAGTCATTGGATGCTCGAGCCTTTTCCTCCCAGTCGGCCCTCCAGCGACCCGGGTCCATTCCCAAACCTGAGTCGCCGGCATCGCAAGCAGAAATACAACCACTGTGCTGGCAGTTATAGGCTGTTTTGAAGCATTTGTGTCAGCCTGGTACTGTCTGATACCTTCTACCTCATGCCGTACACCTGTTCTGTCTCCTGGCTCCATGGAGTTGTGCACTTAATTTATTTATTAATTTTCAAATGAGATCCAAATTAAATCTCTTTCTTTGCTATTTACTACCAGCGTATTATTGAATGATCTTCCTCTAAGAAGTCATTCCAGGTGTGTCCTCCTGGGACTGGCCTGAAGTTGCAGCGGGTGGTGAGCTGAAGCACTTGGGAGTGTTAGAATCTGCACCACACTCTCAGAACTGCTTCTGAGGTAAGGCTTTGTTTTCCTTGTGATCTGCTGGCTTTACCTCCCTAGAAGGTTTTCAGTTTGTACCTCCCCTGGTTACCATCCAGACTCCTAGACAAAAGCAGGAGCTAAAGGGGGTGTTACACAAGGGACAGAGCTTTCACTCCCAAGAGCATTCCTTTGGCTGACCGAACCAGGTTTGGCGGCACTCTACACTATTATCCCCTTGACTGCCTCTGGCTCACCTGGTCTGTTTTCAGTCAGTAGGCTGGCTGAGTGCCTCAGCAGTCATTGCTCTCCTCCTCCTGCCTTGGGGGTCCCGCTCTAGATTCAGAGTATCCTTTGTTGCAGAGGACTCTTGCAACCCTTCATTCCATTCTCATTAGAGGGATCGTGAGAGCTTTCCACCAAATCAGAATATTTTCCTCCCCTTGGATTGGTTTTCCAAATTGCGGCAGCGGAGCTGTCACTAAATAGAACATCCCTAGCCTGGAGGGAAGGTGGCATAGGCCTTGGATCCCCCAGAGGTTTCCTCCTCAAAGGGTTTTTTTTCCTCTCCTGAGTGCCAAAGGTCATAATTTCTAGTCACTTCCTAAGTTACTTAGGTAGTTTTCTGCAGTTGTTTAGGTAGGTTTCCGCTGTTGGATGGAGATAGATGGTGGCCCTCCTTTGCCATCCCCTTTCTCTTTGAAAAGTCATCGCCTCTCATTATAATTCATTCAACCTACATTAAAATCATTACTTATTTCAGTTATCTCTGACCATTACCCTCATCTCTGATGACCAGTATGTATTTTCCAATCTCAATACCAACTCGTTCCTCTGCAATTCTTTCTGATCTACTCTTTTGGGGCTTTTCCTAAGCTACCTTTAGCCTAAGGGAATCTTTCCTGTGGCACCTCTAGGGGTGGAACTCTTCTCCAGGGTTTCTTCCTTTAATATCCCTACAGGGTGGTATTCCTGAGGCACAGAGAAGTGAACGGCCACAACAAAGTTTATTTCGTAAGTTACGTAAGCACAACACCAGGCTAAGTTGAGTAAGCACATCGAATTTAAGTAATCCTAAAACCTTGAAACACAGGGTACTGCTTGGAGTCCGCAAGAGTTGGACAAGCTGCTCTAATAGTAGTGAGAAGGAAAAGATACTCATGGAGCTACCTGTTTTTTTGCTAGATGATAATAACTTACTCTTCCCTACCTCTGTTTTACAGGATTATACATAGTGATATGGGTTAGCGTGTTTTATGCCACAGACACTACAGTGTGAGCTTTACATTGTGCCATAGCCTATTACATTAAGTGTCATAGTTTTAAATATAAAAAAAAAATTATTTTCCCTTGTCTTTTTTTCATTATATTTGGATATTTTTCTTATATATTGCTTTTTATAAAACTGGGTCTCAGATCCAGTTGGACTTTTCAACTACAAGATCAAGTTGGGAAAAGGCTTTTAGCATGAAACCACCAGAGAGTTTTCATTAAAAAAAAATTCTAAGTTTTGGGTCACCATTTCTCATGCAGAAATGACGCAAGAGTTGTACTAACTGCTGTAATCATCTAGACAAAAAGTGGATACTATGGTGAGTATCTTTTCTTTCCTCATTTTGCTATTTTGACATAAATGTAGTTTTTGGCAATGAATTTCCTTTTTTAAAGGAAAACAAGGGTTATAGCAACTATCTCCTCTGCTGCATCGAAAGTCCCCAGTACGCATTTTTAGCATAGTTTGAGGTTTTTTTAAATACCTTTATGTATCTTTTTGTTAGCTTCATACTGCTTTTGAGCAGCTTCTAGTTTTGAAGGGTGTCCATGACCATCTCACAGCTGCCACATGTATCTCTTACTCAGCTTATGTTAATATGTCCTGCTACCTCCACCATAGGTCAGCAGGGCATACTAGCATAAACCAAGTGAAGAATGCATGTGGCAGCCACGAGATGGCTGTGGACAGCCTTCAAAACTGGAAGCTGTGGAGGAGCAGTATAAAGTCAAAAAAAGATACGTAAAGGTATTTAAAAAAGTTTCAAATTATGCTAAAAATGCAAATTGGGGACTTGGGATGCATCAGGGGAGGTAGTGGCTGTAACCACTGTTTTTTCTTAAGATAGCTTGCCATAATGTCATAGTACATTCTTTGTACAGAGCATTGTGAGTCCCATGCACAGTAGAAGGGGTGTCACAACTGCCTTTCAAGAAGCAGCTGCATGTCGTTTTGTTCTTCTTTTGCACATAACTTGGCTATTTTGGTCTATTTGGGGCACAAATATTCAGTGTGCCCAGGTTGCATCCATCCTCATTATGACATAAATTGCACCTTATTTATTTATTTATTTGTTTGTTTTTGTTTACCATGTAAGCACACTAGACAACCAAGTGCCTATTTTCAGGTGCGACCCGGGAGATTACAGAGATACATTCAAGATTACAAGGATACATTCAGGTACAACAGGCAGACAATAAGAGCAGGTACAAGTAAGGGCAGCAGTCATAAACATGGTAAATGCAGCAACATCAGAGGACATTTACCTACTCAGTGGTAGGAAGATAATAATATAGTACATAGGCGGCAGGCCATCAGCTGACTATAGCAGGCAACAAGGCTTTGTAGGCTAGGGGTTGTAGAGTACGTCAAGGAGATTACAAAAGGGGGATAGGAGAAGCCAGTGAATCACTCAGAGGAATAAAACAAATGGCCTAGCACAAATTGATCCAGTGGAGCAAGGAAGGATCCATACCAAGCTGATTCATTGATCCCTGTATGTTTCACTGGAAGGGAAGGTAAGGATACTCTACAACATAAAGCAGTAAGAAACAGTGGGACATGCGGTAGGAGTACCTTAAGTGCAGAGGCAGGTAAAGGCAGATTTGAGGAAGCCCCAGAGGGAAGCTTTAAAACAGGAATGGGAGGTGGAGGAGCGAGTGCTCGCTGGAAGGGAGTTCCATAGTCTAGGGGCAAGAGTAGTGAAGGTCCAGTCAACCATTTGAGTGCGCGTTTTAGGAACCAGAAGGACATGGGAGTTGCTGAACCTTAGGTGATAGGAGGAGGAGAAAGGGGGAATGAGGGTTCCGGCAAGGGCAGGAGGGGTGGCAGTTCTGATAACCTTGTCGATGAAGTTGCCTAGGATGAAGGACCGGTATTTTTCCAGTGGGAGCCACTCCAACTGAGAATAGATACTGCAGCATTCTGCAACAGAGCTACTGCAGGAGACAAGGCAATTTCAATGGCAGTTAATCCCTTTTGACATGCAGTAGGCTGAGGCACTGCATTGCATCTTGGCAGGGTCTGCTGTAGGTGGTCATGAGAGTGTGTGAGGGCTCGGGTACCTTGAAAACAAGGACCAAAGAGGGACAACTATGGAAAAGCTGTGGGGAAAAAAAAGAAAAACAAACTTGGAAATGCACATGGACTTAGTTTATTTATTCTCTCTTTTATTATTTTGGTCATAATTTGGCCATTTGGGGCTCACACTTACTGGGTGGTGGAGGTGACAATAGGGAGTGGATAGCCTTCCAGAACTTGAAGCTATGATTTAGGTTGTTCTGGAGTGTGGATGCAAAGTATCTGCACTTTGCAAGCCTGGTAGCTCTGGCACAGGCACTTTAAAAGGTCCAATAATAATCCAAGTTAGCTTGTGAGCCAATGGACATGTGAGTCCACCAGGCTTGGTCTCTAGCATGAAGTAAGGCAAGCAGCTCTACTGAGATCCATGGGAGGTGGAAGCCTCTGACCCTGTTTTTTTGATAGGAGTGTTGTAATTCCAGAGAGCCAGAAATTTAGAGTTGAAGAGCTGGATGGCAGCATTAATTTTGATTGCTACTGAGATAGGAGACTAATTTGTAGAGAGAGTAGGTCAGGGTGGAGATAGAACAAGTCCAGCTACCTAACTAGTCAAATATGGATACATGTAGGAGGAGCTTTGGGCCACTGTGTTTTGCATGTGCAGTAGACTATATGGTGATCACTGAGGGCATCAGGGAAGGTGCCCGCATCCACTATTTGGTGAAGGTGGGAGGAAAGAATGCAGTCCAGGAGGGAGTGGCTAAGAGTTTTAGGACTGAGACAGTGAGGTCTGAGATCAACTGAGAATTGCAAGGACTTAACATTTTGGCATAATTTCTGGGAATGGAAAAGCAAGTTGATGATAAAATCCCCATGGATGTGATCCACCTTGGGGAAGAGGCTGCATATATTTAGGTGGGTCATTTAGGAAGCTGAGAGGGGTTGGCACTGGCAGAGACAGGACCAGGATTAAGCTTAACATCACCTGCCACCATAAGGAAAAAGGACATGAGGAACTTAATTGAGGCTATGAGCTGCTTGGAAGGGGGAAGGTAAGGAGAGATGGGATATGCGAGGCTGCCAGGGGGAAGAACATACTGTAGGCTTGGGAGGAAGGAGGAAAGGAGAGATGGGGAGGATGATGATGGAAGAAAAGATCAGGAGATGTGCTGATGAAGGAAGAGTCAGAGGCAGGTGGTAGAGGGTGAAGAGAAAGAGGAGGAGGAGGAGGTAGAGGATAAGGAGCAACATAGGGGGATGATAATGGTAACAAATGTGGGACCTGGTTGGGAGAGAAATGAAACACAGACCAGAAGAGCAGATGAACCAATATAAATAGCATCAGGCTGGGGAGTGCCCAGAGAGCTGGTTGCTGCTGCGGAAGGGAGGATAAGATTGCAGGTTCTGAGGAGAAACAAGGGAGCAGTAGCAGCTAGAAAGGGGTTCCAGACCTCACTTAGAAGGGGTGGGAACCAGAGCCTGTAAAGAAGGGAAGCAGGCCTCACACAGATAAGGAAGTAACTGGTTAACAGTAAAAAGCATGTATGCCTCACCCAGTTTATGAGATAACCAGTAAACAGTGTAGAGAACATGGGCCTTATCCAGATAGGGAGGTAGCCAGTTAACAGTGCAAGGGATGTAGTCCTCTCCCAGATAGGGAAGTAATCAGTTAACAGAAAAGGGATGGAGGTATCACCAAGATAAGGAGGCAGCTTGTTTACAGTTAATGAGGATAGAGGCCTCATGCAGAATAATGAGGCAGGCAGAGGCATAAACAGGGGAATATAATTTCAGAGTTATGCTGCTGCCTAGGTTTACGGCATTTTGATAAACAAAACTGCACTGCAAACACTTTAGTACGGTCTGGATTACTTTATTTTACTGGTGTGGGCAGCATGACTTTTTGGGCTGTGGATGGAGCCTACAGCCCTTTTTTGGGATCAGATTGTAGCTCTAAAACGGCTGATCATGGAACGCCCTTTTTGGACATTTGGAAGTATTCCTCCACAGCTGTAAAATAGTGCACTCCCCCCTCTGATTTTTACTATTTGCTGCTCTATGTTAGAGGCATCTGAAGGGGGGGGGGTTGCTACTGTACTGTACCTCTGAACTTCTTAGGATATTAACAAAAAAAAGTACAGAACCTGTTTCTATCGTCCATCCAGCTCAGTCTATTAGATTTATTCAGCAACCTAGAGGTTAACTCATAATCTGTTGCACTGAAACAGTCAGAGAGACTACAGTGTCAGATTACACACAGTGCAACTGCAGCTAGCTGTTAGCTGTTTCATTCCTATGGGCATGACAGGTTGCATGCACACACACACACCCACACACCAGCATGTACTCTGACTAAATAAATTCAAGAGGACTGAATTAGCAGCTTGCCAGTTTTTGATGATTTTGACTGAACAGCACCAACAAGGAAATAACTTTCATCATTTGGTAGCTCTTCACTGCCCTATCGGCTCTGGCTAGATCCTGTTTGTTTGTGTAATCAGTTGGCTGTCCTTGCTCCACAGAGCCCTTCTGAGCTAGATTTTCTTTGTTGTGATTATCATTTTGGAGCTAACCCAAAATGCGGGTTGCTCAAGGGCTAACGGGCACAGTCGAGTGACCTAGAATTAGGCAGGAGCAATTATTGCGCTAACAGGATTGAATTGCCTAGGTACACACAGTATAAAATCACTTCCATGGGATTAAGGGCAGGGTAAACAGTGGTCATAGGACAAGGCAGGCTCACACTGTAGTGGCACAGGGCTCATGGTGCAGCTATGGATTGGCCAACCCACACAAACAAAGACCAGGACAAGGAGTAGCTGCACTTGCTAAGGAAAAACACCACAAACATAGTCAGGAACCAAATCCATTTATTTGGACTGCAGGATAGCAGGTAACATGGGTTTATCACAGGCAGATCCTGTCTGACTAACCCGATGGAGTACTATGACTGGGTGACTAGGCAATTGGACAGGGACCATGCAGTGGATGTGTTGTACCTGGACTTCAGCAAGGCATTTGATTCAGTGCCACATGGGAGGCTAGGTAGTAAACTAGAAGGGACAGGGGCCAAGGCAAAGCTGGTAGGATGGGTTGTGAACTGGCTGCAAGGGAGACAACAGAGGGTGGTGGTGGGAGGGGAGCTCTCATCACACAGGGCAGTGACAAGTAGGGTGCCACAAGGATCTGTGCTGGAGCTGGTGTTATTTGGCATCTTCATAGCAGACATCTCAATAGGCATCTAGAGCAAGAGTAGTCTGTTTGCAGATGACACCAAGTTGGCAGCAGTAGTGGATGACCTAGCGGGATGGCAGGGGCTGCAGAACGATCTAGAGAAATTGGAGGCCTTGTCAGACACTTGGCAGCTAGGGTTCAATGCTAAGAAAGGCAAGGTGCTACATTTTGGGGCAAAGAACCCAAGGAGAAGCTACCAGCTATGGGGTATCCAACTGACCAAGACAGAGGAGGAAAAGGATCTAGGGGTAATCATAGTCTGGGAGCGATGAACAACTCCACGCAGTGTAGAAAGGCTGCTGCCAAGGCAAACAAGATGCTGGGTTGTATTGTCAGAGGCATATCCTCCAGGAGGGGGAAGTAATCATGCTGCTGTACAGGTCACTGGTTAGACCACACCTGGAGAAGTGTGTGTAGTTCTGGTGAATGTACCTGAAGAAGGATCCTATGCTACTGGAGGCAGTGCAGTGCCGGGCAACAAGAATTATCAAGGGGCTAGGGGACTTGCCCTATGAGAGTAGGCTGAGGGAGCTAAAAATGTACTCGCTGGAGGAGAGGCGGGATATGGGGGACATGATAGAGACCTTCAAGTACATGAAGGGGACAAATAGGACTGACACTGAGGGGCCTTTTTTCTGTTAAGGAGGAGGAGGGACACCTAAAGGAATAGTCTGAAACTGGGGGGGGAGGTTCTGGAGGGAAATGAGGAAACACTTCTTTACAGAGAGGGTGGTGGCAGGTTGAAACACATTACCAGCGGAGGTGGTTGCCTGTAATACAATCATCTGCTTCAAGAGAGGATGGAATAGGGCAAGGAGGAGGGTCACTGGTGGGGGAGGAGAGTGCAGCTGCAATATAGGGGCTGCTAGCTGTACAATCGAGCAGACTCGGTAGACCATATGGCCTTTATCTGCTGGCAGATTCGTATGTTTATATTTTTGCTCAGTGCCAAAGACAAGGGGTATCGTGGTTTACAGGAGTTGAAAGAGGGGGAGGTGCTGTGCTGTGCTGTCTACAGTGCCAGAAGTTTCTGAGGACAATTTAGCTACTGCTCAGGTGATTGTGTTTTCTGAGTTTAAATAGAGAGGAACTTGGTGCGTGAGATTCAGTTGAAAGAGAGGGAGGTGCTGTGCTGTGCTGTCTATAGTGCCAGAAGTTTCTGAGGACAATTTAGCTACTGCTCAGGTGATTGTGTTTTCTGAGTTTATACAGAGGAGAGCTGGAAGTGTGTTGCCAGGGCTGATACACTCTCGTGAGAGTCAGGTGTAGGCCCCACCCCAGAGCTCAACTCATTTATAGGGGAACACCCGCCCTGCAATTGGAGGGAAAGATTTGAGGTGCAGCTCATGTAGAGCTAGCCACTGGGGGTTGGGTTTAAAGGCTGGGAGAGAGGAGCTCAAGGAGTTGTACACTTCCTTTATAAGTTTAAGTTTAATGTGTAGTACTGCACCTAGTAACAGGGGTACCTGGTTACTGTGGGACTGTATCTAGGATTAGTGGTGGACCAGATTAGTGAGGAGGGGTGTATCTTGGACTAGTGGGGAACCTGGTGGCTCACCCAAGGAAACCTACCTGGAGGGGGATGGTACCACATGTCATTAGGGCTGGCATCTTTGGGGGAGTGGTGGGGTGCACAGGGTGTGGGGTGGCCATGATACTGAACAAGGCTTGGAAGTTGGGTGGTTGCCCAGTGTGCTAAGCTGGCACAGCAGGGAGGAGGTTGAGGGGTTAGGAGACAGCTGGGGGAGGGGTATGGTTGGGGAATGGGGCAGGGGCTCTCCCACGGGGGTGCACCAAGCACTGGGGGGGGCATAGGGAAGGGAGTGCAGGAGAGTACTCTGGGGTCGCATAGGGACCCTGACAGAGGGGGCCCAAAAGGAGGACACTACTAAGGAAGCATTCAGACATCTGGGGACCCTCACAGAGGGGGGCCAAAGGAAGAACATTCTCAGGGAAGCAGGCAGATGGCTGGGGCTGGACAGAAGGAAGCAAGGTGGGGAGGTGGATCGGGCCTTAAGCTCAGAAACCGGTTCAATTCTCTTCCTCTGCTTGAGGATGAGGGGGGTGAAGTAGTCATGACAGGGACGGTTAGAGATGGAAAAGGATTGGGGGGGCAGGGGCCTGATAGCAGGCAGAACAGTGGGGAACTTGGAATGCGGGAAAACAGGGGGAGCAAGGGATCAGAGAAGGAGGAGGAGGGGGTAGAGGGAGGAAAGCGCAAAGAGAAGGACCAGTTGGGAGGAAAG
This sequence comes from Neoceratodus forsteri, assembly GCA_016271365.2. NCBI lineage: Eukaryota > Metazoa > Chordata > Ceratodontiformes > Ceratodontidae > Neoceratodus > Neoceratodus forsteri. Next base: position 269,136,098 of record JADMNL010000026.1, read on the forward strand.
GGCAAGAAGAAGGACCAGAAGCACAAGGAGGATACAGTAAAGGGAGATGAGGGTTTAGGCCAGGGGAGCACAACAGGCAAGGAGAGGCTGAACGGAGAAGAGAGGGAAGGGAGGACGAGCTGGGCTAGTCTAGCAGATGGGGGTGAAGAACCAGTAGCGAGCAGTGATGGGGGGGTAGCGGGGTACAGAAGGATACTCAGGAGGAGGACAGGCATAGGATTGGAGGGGAGGGGCTGGTTATGGTAAATAAGGAGGGGGTTGCAGGTGGCACCCAGATAGGGGGAGAAGCAAGGAGCCGGCTGGAGGGACAGGACAGTAGAAAGGATGAGGGACATGGAAGGGGGGGAAATGGAGGAAAAGAAGCGGTCAGAGTGCTCCTGTTGGGTGATTCCATGATCAGGGGTATCAAATGGGATAAGGAGGGGGAAGCCTGCCTGGTTAGAACAAAATGCTTCCCTGGACTAACGGTGCATAGGGCCAAGCATGAGGTATATCAGCTGGCAAAGGATTGTGGAGGTTCCCCAAACATACTAGTCCACCTGGGTACCAATTAAATTGAGGGAAATAATGAGCTAGAGATACAGGCAAGGTTCTGGGAGCTTGCCAGGGTCTGTCATGACATAGGATGTGTGATTTCCTTCTCAGAAATCCTGCCGGTGCCAAGGGCTAGTGGGTAACACAAAAGGAAGATTAGAGAGATAAACCAGAGGCTCAGGGAGTGGTGTGGGGCCAGAGGGTGTGGGTTAATGGGGAATTGGGGGGAGACCTGGGAGGATAAGGGGCTGTATGCTAGAGATAGACTCCATCTCAATTTGGAGGGGAAGGAAATCCTTAAGTTGAAAATAGAGGGGTTCATTGGTTAAGGGTGGGGTTTAAACTTGTGAAGAGGGGAGGGATAGGAGAAAAAGCTGTCAAGGGGGGTACAATAAAGGAGGGACTCTGTCTCCAACCCCCTGGGGAGCTGGAGGAATGCGGGAAAAGACCAACTGGTAAGGTGCAGACTGGGGGAAGACGGAATCCCCATGGGAACGTGAGCAGGGGAAATGGAAGTATAGGGAATGGATGGAAGGTAGTGCTGCTAAATGCCAGGAGCTTGGGCGATAAAATGCCTGATCTCCAGGTGATGTTAACTGAGGAAGAGGTGTATGTGGCAGCGGTCACTTGAGACCTGGGCCACCACAGGGCATGACTGGGACCTAAACCTGGAGGGTTACACCATGTTCAGGAAGGACGGGGGGAAGGAAGGGGAGGAGGGGTAGCAATAATAGTCAAAAACTGCATTGGCATAGGAGGAGTGGAGGAGGTGAGGGGAACTGTGGAGGCAATTTGGGTCACCTTGATAATGGGGGGGGCAAGAGAGTAAAAATAGGAGTGGTGTATAGACATCCTGCTCTGGCGGTGGTGTTGGGGAACTTAAACATGCCAGGAACAGACTGGGAGACTATGACATCCTCGGTGGCCAGGGAACAGAGGTTGTTGAATGTCTTTCAGGACACGTTCCTAACACAGCAGGTGGGGGAACCGATCAGGGAGGAGTGGGTACTGGATGTGGTCCTGGCAGACAGTGACCAGACTGGGGGCCTGGAGGTAAGGGACCCATTGGCGGGGAGTGACCATGCCATGGTCTGTTTCTGCCTGGATCTAGGAGGGGTAGAAGACTGCACAAAGACGGAGGTAACTGACTTCAGGGGGGCAGATTTCAAGGAAATGGGAAGGATCCTTAAGGAGCATTTGGATGGGATTTGGCCAGACATGGACACTGGCAGAAGGCGGGAAATCATCAGGAAGGGGGTGCAGGATGATACCAGAACCTGTGCAAGAGTAAGACAAAAATGCGGTAGGGCCTGAAAACCCTGCTGGTGGACCAGGGAGGTTCAGGAGGTGGTGAGGGGAAAGAAGGCAGCCTATAGGCAATTCAAGTGCTGAAGGAGGAAAAGGGATCAAAGGGAGCATGAGCTGATGGCCAGAAGGGCCACTAGGGTGGTGAGGGCAGATATGGCAAGGAAGGAGCAGAACCTGGCCAGGGAAATTAGGAGAGGGAACAAGGGGTTCTTTAGATACATTGGGAAAACGAAGGGTGAAGGGCAGATTAGCAGGATCAAAACAGGAGAGGATGGGCACAAGACCGGGGAGCAGGCTGAGGTACTAAATGAGCACTTCACCTCAGTTTCACCCAGAAAAATGGAGGCTGCATCAAACATGGGAGGAGACGGTGAAACTGAGGGGGAACCCTTACAGATCGGTGGGTCTGGGAGGGCAGTCACTGGCAGCAGGGGGGGGGGAGGCAAAGCAGGGGGATCAGGTAGCGGAGGTGGAAATCACGTCAGAGAGAGTGAGGGAGGCCCTCAGGTCCCTTAAGATGGAGAAAGCACCGAGGCCAGATAAATCACACCCCAGAGTGCTGAAGAAACTGGCAGATGTCCTGGCGAAACCCCTGGCGGAGCTTTTCACCATCTCTCTGAGGACAGGGTGGGTGCCCCAGGACTGGAAGGTGGCACATATAGTGCCTATCCACAAGGGGGGATCAAGGGAGGTGGCAGGGAACTACAGGCCCGTCAGCCTGACATCGGTGGTGGGCAAGGTGATGGAGGGCATTGTCAAGGAGAGGCTGGGGGGGATCTGGAAAAGTCAGGGTGCCTGGACGATAGACAGCACAGATTCTACCCAGGGAAATTGTGTCAGACAAACCTTGTGGAGTTCTATGACTGGGTGATGAGTGCCTTGGACCTGGGTAGACCAGTGGACGTCCTCTTTCTTGACTTCAGCAAGGCATTTGACTCTGTTCCTCACGGGGTCCAGTTAGATAAGCTGGGAGAAATGGGAGTGGGAAACCAGATGATCAGATGGATAGGCAATTGGCTCCAGGACCGGATTGGCGGGATAGTCTCATCCCCAAGGAGGGTCATTAGTGGGGTCCCTCAGGGATCAGTCCTTGGGCCCCTCCTGTTCAATGCCTATGTCTCTGACATAAGGGTATCAGGAGTGAGGTGAGTCACCTTGCAGATGACTCAAAACTGGGGGTGGTGGTGGATGGGGAGGAGGGGAGGGTGGCCCTACAGGGGGACCTGGAGGCTCTGGAAAGGTGGTCTAGAAAGTGGCAGCTGAGGTTCAATGCAGGGAAATGCAAGGTACTGCACCTGGGAGCCAGAAACCAGGGCCAAGTGTACACCCTGGGGAGGGAATGCTACAAGTCTCGATGGCTGAGAGAGACCTGGGGGTGGTGGAGGATGTCAAGATTAACAACTCAGAGACTTGTAGGAGGGCAGCGGCCAAGGCCAACAGGATGCTGGGATGCATCAATAGGGGGATCACCTCCAGAAGGAGGGGTGATACTCCCTCTGTATAGCCGCTTGGTGAGGCCGCAGCTCGAGTACTGCGTGCAGTTTTGGAAGCCACACTTAAAAAGGAATATTGAACTCCTGGAGAGGGTCCAGAGGAAGGCAACCAAAATGATTTGGGGCTTGGGGGACAGGATCTATGGGGAGAGGCTCAAAGAGCTAAATACGTATGCATTGGAAGAGAGAAGGGACCGGGGGGACATGATAGAGGTCTTCAGGTACATGAAGGGGGTAAATAGGGGAGGAGCAGTCAAGGAGCTCTGAAGGAAGGAGGGATTAACTAGAGGACATGGGTGGAAGCTGGAGGGTGATTAGGGAGAAAGGAGGAGGTGCTACTTCACTGAGAGGTGGTGGAGCCATGGAATCGTTACTCAGGGGCTGGTGGAGGCAGAGACAATGGAGGGGTTCAAGAGGGGTGGGACAGGTACAGGGAAGGGTTCTGGAAGCAAAATCCAGTGCAGCAAGAATATCCGGGACTGGGAAGGGAGAAGCCAGAGAGGGGGCGAGGGGGCAACAAGGTCAGCTCCCAGGGTGGGGAACGACCAAACAAGCAGACACGAAAGACCTGTTAGGCCTATTCTGCTGGCATTTTAGTATATTAGCTTGTTAGTATGTTAGTATGTGGGCTAGTAACCAGGTGCCCTGGTGCTTCACTCTGGTCAGCTTTGTCAGGGGGCCCTGACTAGCTCATCCTCTGAACAAAGCTCACCAGAGGAGGCACGGGGCACCTGGCTTATAGCCTCCGTCTCTTGCCACGATCAACCACCGGTAAACCACAATATTTCATGTCTTTGACATTGTGCTAAAATAAACAGATTTGGTTCCTAACTTCATTTGTGGTATTTTTCTTCAGTGAGTGTGGCTACTCCTTGTCCTGGCAAGGTAAACAGTGGCAAACACACACAGTGTCAATTGAGTAGGCAGTACAGCAAGACTAAGAGTCCTACCTGGGCAGGTGCAGACACACTATTTGGTCATCATGACCAGCCAATGGATGATTCCAACAGTTGATGCCCTTATGTTCCTGCCTTTATCACAGGCCCCCAGAGCAGAGACCCTTTAGAAATGCAGCAGCAGCTTACAGTGAGGATGCTGTGCCTATTGCCACCTAAATTGGCTGCAGAATTGAAGAAGTCCTGGTCTTGGTTCAGGTCACAGAAACATAGACTGTGATGTCAGATAAGGGCCGTAGGGCCCACCTAGTCTGCTCATGTTTTTTTTACTTTCATTTTTTGCTGCAGACCTCACTTACTCTATGGCACCATCTCTTCTCCCACCTTTCCTTACCTCTGTGATTCCCTTGTGCCTGTCCCAGGCATTTTTGAAGCCCACCACTGTTTTCAACCACAGTACCTCCACTGGAAGGCTGGTCCAGCCATCCACCTCCATTTCCGTGGAGAAGTACTTCCTCTCATCCCTCCTGAATTTACCTTTCTCTCCAGCTTCATAGCATGCTCCCTGGTTCTAAAACACCATTTTCTCTTAAAGAAAATGACCACCTCCTGTACCTTAATGACCCCATGACATATTTAAAGGTCTCTGTTATATCTCTCCTCTCCCTCCTTTCTTCCAGTGAGTTCATATTTAGTTCCTTTAGCCTGTTCTTGTAGGGCTTTTGATGCAGATCTTGCCTCAATTTGAGAGCCAGCCTCTGGACTGCCTCCACTTTGTCTATGTCCTTCCTGAGATGTGGTCTCCAGAACCGGGCACAATACTCAAGGTAAGATCTTACCAACAATCTGTATAGGGGCAGCACCAACACCCGCTTCCTGCTGGTGATGCTGCTTCCTATGCATCCCAGCATCCCACAAGCCCTTCTGAGTCCCTTGTCACACTGCCTGGCCACCTTTAAGTTGTCCAATATGATTACTGCTAGGTCTCTTTCCTGTGTGGTCTTTGTCAGCATCACTCTGCCTATTTTATACTTTGCTCCTGGGTCTCTATGGACCAGGTGCATTATTTTGTACTTTTTTTTGCCTTAAAATCCAGCTGCCATTCTCTTGACTTCTCCTCCTTCAGTCTTTTGAGATCCCTATCCATCTTTTCCAGTACCCCTCTATAGTGTCCACTCTGTTGCAGATCTTGGTGTCATCCACAAAGAGGCAGAACTTTCCTTCCAGTTCCACTGATATGTCACTTATAAAGACATTGAAGAGGACTGGTCCCAGCACCGATCCCTATAGTACCCTGCTGATCACCCTTCCTTTCTCAGAGTCAACTCCATTTAACACCACCCTCTGTGCCTACCCCCCATCCATCCACCTCACCCTCTTTATCTGAAAAACAAAAGGGAGATGGTCATGATGGGAAGACAGGCTAATGCTGAGTTGATGGTGGAGGGGGGGATAGGAACTAGCTTCCATCTTATGACCCTTTGAAGAGTTGGAACAACTTTCTGCCAATTGAGTGAGCCCCAGTTGCACTGATGAATTCTAATTTGTTGCTTTTGAGGAGGCCCTGCCTACTGCAGCTTGACTGGCAGCAGAATCCATGATGTCCCAGCCTTTGTTTAGTTCACTCAGAGGTAGATGTTCGTGATGGAATATGTGTTTTGTACATACTCATCATGCAAGTCTCTTTATAAAAATAATTATAGGCCATCCTGATAAAGTCACATCCGAAACGTATAATGTTAAGTATTATCTGCTGACCCTGAATTTCACTGTCACAAAATTTCTAGCACTGTAATAGGACATTGGCCTATACAGATGACATACTAATTTTGACTTCATTGCTTGAACTCCAAAGGTTGGATAACAATTTTTCAAATCTCTGTCAACAGAATTTATTCAGAATTATTAGGAACAAAACAAACATGGTTATCTTTGGTTATATGAAATGAAAATTCCTCGAGCTTTACATTGATGGAAGACCTATTGAAACAGTTCGACACTATGACTATCTGGGAGTCAGGGTTGCTGTAAATTAGAGTTGCTTGGATGTCCTGTTATCCATTGAATCAGCAGGATATTGGATTATTCTAGTATGAAATTGGATTTCCAGCTGTGGGAAAGAAGAAATCCCTTAAACCCCTTCTCTTGACAAGTACATCCACCCCAGTAAGTCAGTACCACAACTCTGCAATTGATTACCCCCCCATCTAAACTACCCTCCAACCTCTAACCTCCCTCCTTCCCTACCAGCCACTGAAGTGCAAGTTGCAACATACATACTATGTAATTTCACCGTTTCAGTATAGTTATGTATCCTCCTTGGAATAAAAAGCACATACGAAGCAACCATGCCTATTTCCTTGCTGCTGGCACAACTTGATCTCACCATTTAATAATACACTCCCCCACCCAACACACCTACTAGCCCCCCTCCTATGACACTTCAAAAAATACCCTTAGTGGAGTCGGGTGCTGGTCATCAACAGCAGAGATCAGTCCCACAGTAAAGAAACTTGCGCTTGTCTATGGAATAAGGTCTGAATGAATGATGACGTCTTCCTACAGTAACACCTGATTGGTGACAGCAACCTGCCAGGTGTTACTATGAGGAACATCAAAATTCATTCATATGTTAGAGAAAAGACAAGCACAAGCTGCTGCACCACAGGACCAGACTCTGTTGCTGATGATCGCACCCAACTGCACCTCAGGAATTTTTTTGGTGCAAATGAAGGGAGGAGGAGGGAAGTGGGGCTAGTGGGTGTGTTATGTTGGCGGTGTATTACTGAATGGTGGGGTCAGGTAAAGTTGTGCCAGGGGTGGGGAAGTGGGCCTGGTGGCTCCATCTTCAATGGTTAGGGGACAAGATTTTTTATTCTAAGGACACATTATAATAACAAGCATTTGTCAATGCCGAATGTTTGCTTGCTGGTATTAGGATTGGAAATGCAGGAGTTAGACAGATGCAGATTAGGAATGGCAGTGAAGTATTGAACTTCATGCCAACCCCACCTCCACCCCGGAGAGACGGACAGGCATTGCGGTATGCGTTTGTGTTGTCGCACATAACGTTCATGCCATTTCACCTCACCCTATCCTGCAGACACTGACAAGTGTTGAGGTGTGCCTTGGGGTGTTCAGCTTTACAGTCACCCCACTCCATAAGGACATATGCTGAATTGGGTGCAATATAGAATGGGGTGAACTGTGGGGCTGAAGAGTCGAAGGTACAGCTTAATGCTGTCAGTGGCTGGGGGTGGGGGTGTAGGGTTGGAATGGCATGAGCATTACCATCAGCAATCCAAAGGCACACCCCTGATGTCTGTCAGTCTGTAAAGGGTGGGATGTTATGGTTAGAAACCATAACGCCCCAGGCATTTGTTGGTATTTGCAGTACAAATGTTCAACATGGCCATTTTGTGGCCCCCACCAAATGAAAGCATTTGGGACCTCTTCTCATGAACAGTGGCACTGTGATTTTGCCAAAGTGTCCTGAAATTTGAGTTTCCACAGCGACCGTGCGATTGTGCGCCAGATGCACGAAAACACAGATCGGGCAGGATGTGAAGAATGACAGCTGTACCATTCATAGGGAGGTGTAAAGAGATAGCAATGTTGAAAATCTGTAGTGAAAATATTAAAAATGCTCAGACTTCCGTGTGTACATGGAAACTGCGCATCACATGTGCATAACACAGTCATTTAGTGGAATTATTTCACCAAATTTTCAACATAGGCATTTTGTGACCTCTGCTTATGAACACTGTCACTATGATGCTCTTAATCTTTCCCGAACATTGATTTCCCACAGCAACTGTGGTATTCTGCGCCTGATGTGTAAATGCATTTTTCGGGCAGGATGTGAAAAATACCAGCTGTACTGTTCATAAGGAGGTATCGAAAAATGGCAATGTTGAAAATCTGGAGTGAAAAATACTACAAATTTGTGAAATTATGAGGTTGCATGGAAACTGCACAATGCACACTTGTAACACAGTCATTTTATGGATATTTGTCACCAAATTTTCAACATAGGCATTTTAGGACCTCTGCTCATGAACAGCGTCACTGTGATTTTTACATACGAACATACGAATCTGCCAGCAGAACACATCAATCGGTCCATGTAAGTCTGCCTGAGTGTGCAGCTAGCACCCTAGATTGCAGCTGCCCCAGCCTCCTCCCCCTCAGTTTCTCCCTGGCTTTTCCCAGCCCCTGCCCCCACCCAACTCTTTCTCTTGCTTTATCCTACTCCTCCTTAAAGCTAGTGACTGTCCTACTTGTTACCACACCCTCTGGCAGCTCATTCCAACTAGATACCACCCACTCAGAGAATTAGTGCCTCCTCATTTCCCTCTTGAAATGTCCCCCTTCCAACCTTAGTCTTTGCCCCCTCGGCTCTCTTCCACTCCTCAGTTTAAACACCCCCTCGGTGCTAGGTTTATTTACCCCCTCAGGCAGTTAAACACTTCAATCATATCCCCCCATTCCTGCTTTCCTCCAGTGTATACATGTTCAGCTCCATCAGCCTAACTTCATATTCCTTTCCTTCCATCCCCTTTAACATTTTTGGTGCCCTCCTTTGCACCCCCTGCAGTAGCTTTATCTCTCCTCAGGTATAGCCTCCAATATTGCAGACAGTGAAATTCTGGCATGAAAATATTACTAATTTGCAAAGTTACAAGGGTGCATGGAAACTGCGCAATGCACGCTCGTAACACAGTCATTTTATAGACTTTCATCACAAAATTTTCAACATAAGCATTTTAGAACCTCTGCTCATAAACAGTTTCACTGTGATTTTCTTAATGTGTCCCAAACACTGATTTCCCACAGCGGCTGCGCTATTCTGCGCTGGAAGTGCAAAATCACATTTTGGCCAGGATGTGAAAAATGACAGCTGTACTGTTCATAAGGAGGTGTGAAAATGGTAATGTTGAAAATCTGGAGTGAAAATATTGCAAATTCACGAAGTTACGAGCGTGCGTAACAACTGCACAATGCACACTCGTAAAACAGTCATTCTGGGGAATTTTTCCACCAAATTTGCAAGATAGGCTTTTTGAGAGCCCATCTCATGAACACTGGTACTGTTGTTTTGTTAATCGGTCCCAAACGGTGATTTCGTGCAGTGACCGCAAAATCACCTTTCGGGAATAACGCCATGAGAGTGGCTGAATTTATGAGGAGGGTTCCCAATAACCCCATGTTGAAAATTTGGTGCCAAAATTCCAAAAAATGGCCAAGATATGCACCAAAGTTGAAAAAACACTATTTATGCCATTATACAACTTACCGGCATTTCTTAGGTTCACAGTCAGCTTTGAAGAGTGCAGGCGTGTTACTGGTCCACCGAAGATCATCACACCAGCTTCCAGGGGTAAGTATGGGGTGAGGGTAGGGAGGTAGAATGCGCAGTGGGTAGGCGAGGTTGGGGAGGGGCACAGACAGCGAGGACCGTTTTCATCTTTACAGGGTTTTAAAAACACAACGGACATTGTAGGATGGTTTTCCTTTACAGGTACATTTGGCACACTGGGTGGGCTGTGGCACTGCCAGTGTTTTGGATGGGGAGCCGCCTAGCCTACGAGGGATTAGGCACCCTCGTCGGCACATCTGGGGGGGAAGAGCCAAGGAGGATTGGGCACCCCACTCGGCACACAACAAATCAGGAGGGGGCATTATGCCAGCAGGGTGGGCTCCCCCTTCAGCAAATTAGCAGGGGGATTGAAGCTGATGGGGATTGGGCCCCCATAGGCAAGAATGACTGTTGGTGGGTGCATGAAGCCGGGGACTGGGCACCTTGGCAAACAACAGAATGGGAGGGGTTACAGTGTGCCGATGGGAAGTGGGCTCCTGGCAAGTCTGGGTCGGGAGGGCAGAGTCGCCCTGCAGTGACTGGTCGCTCCTCATTGCAGAGGAATGGCTAATGCTGCAATGATGAGGCAGCCCCTGATTGCAGCGGCGAAAACCTTTCAAGGTGGTGGCATGCTGACTGAACTAGTGTCAGCAGGAGCATGCCACCACATTGGGGAAAGCAGGCCAAGCCTCAAAAGGCACCGGGGCATTGGCCACAACAGTGCCGCATCTCCACAACCTGCATCTGCAGCAAGCTGCAGCAACATGTTTCTTGCACATGCACGCAAGCAAACATAAAAATATGCAATATGCAGTGTGTGTGTGTGTTAATAAAAATATGCAATTATGCACAATGTGTATGTATGTCTGCGTGTGTTAATAAAAATATGCAATTATGCAATGTGTGTGTTAATAAAAATATGCAATTATCCAGTGTGTGTGTGTGTGTGTTAATAAAAATATGCAATTATGCACAGTGTGCATGTATGTGTGTGTGTGTTAAAAATATGCAATTATGCACAGTGTGTGTGTGTGCGCATGTCTGTGTTACAAAAACATGCAATTATGCAGTGTGTGTGTGTGTGTTAACAAAAATATGCAGTTATGCAGTGTGTGTGTGTACATTGTTATTTGCACTTCAGGAGTTGGGGGGAGGATGGAAGTTAGGGATAGGAGGGTGGTTTTTGTGGGGGAGGGATCAAAGTTACAGGGAGGATGTGAGGACCTACAGTGGATTGGGGTAGGTAGTCACAGATGTCAAATCGGAATGGATAACCGATCGTATCTGATTCTGTATCGTAATCTTTAGGATTTCAGATTTTTAGGAGCTTTATCCAAAAATCTAAAACCCTAAATGTTTGCTGAACTCTTAGATATTTGTTTTTCTAACAGATTATCTGAGCAACCCTACTGCAAAAACCTATTGTTCATCACATACTGCCCTCTCGTACTCAAAACTGAATAAGGCTATAGGTGTTTTTAAAATGTCTAATTCAAAATGTGATGGCAACTTAAATGTGGTACTACTTGTTCTTAGTGCTAAAGAGATAATGTCCATGCTCTTTGCTGCAGAGATCCAGAAGAATTCTGATTTCTCTTTATTAGAAATATTGTAATCAAAGCTATATTGTTATCTTTGGAAAGTATCAAGTTAAGTAAAAGAGGTTATCCTGAGAGCTGAACCAGGCCAAGTCATACGAACATATGAACATACGAAATTTGCCAGCAGATAAAGGCCTAGAGGTCTATCAAGTCTGCTCGAATGTGCAGCTAGCACCCCTTATTCTGCAGCTGCCCCTTCCTTCCACCCTTCCCCTTCATTAACCCTTCCCCTTGTCCTGTCCCATCCCCTTTTGAAGCAGTCCACTGTTCTACTGGATGCCACTTCTGCTGGTAACGCATTCCACCCAGCTACCACCCTCTCTGTAAAAAAGTGTCTCCTCATCTCCCTCCTGAACCTTCCTCCCTCCCTCCAGTCTCATATCATGGCCCCAGGTGTCCCTCCCCTCCCTTACTTTGAGCAGCCCCTCTGTACCTGTCTTGTTCATTCCTTTCATGTACTTAAAAGTTTCAATTATGTCACCCCTGTCCCTCCTCTCTTCCAGAGAGTACATGTTCAGCTCTCTCAGCCTCCTCTTGTATGGTAATTCCCCTAGCCCCTTGATCATCTTTGTCGCCCTGTGCTGTGCCCCCTCCAGTAACTTAATGTCCCTCTTCAGACACAGGCGCCAGTACTGCATGCAGTACTCCAGGTGCAGTCTAACCAATGTCCTATACAGTGGCAGAATCACCTCCCCCCTTCAAGGATATACCCCTTACAATGCAACCCAGCATTTTGTTGGCCTTTGCAGCTGCCTTCCTACATTGTTTCAAGTTGTTCATTGACCCTGTAATTAGTGCCCCCAGATCCTTCTCCTCCTCTGTCTTGGCTAGCTGCACTTCCCCCAGCTGGTAACTCCTCCTTGGGTTCTTAACCCCAAAATGCAGCACCTTGCACTTTTTGGCATTAAACCCCAGTTCCCAGGTGTCTGACCAGGTTTACAGCTTTTCCAGATTATCCAGCAACCCCTGCCATCCTCCTAGGTTGTCCACCACTGCTCCCATCATGGTGTCATCAGCAAACAGACTGATCTTGCTCTTGATGTCCAATGATATGTCTGCAATGAATGTCCCAAACAACACTGGTCCCAACACCAAGCTCTGCAGAACACTGCTCGTCACTACCCTTGGGGATGAGAGCACCCCATCCACCACCACCCTCTGTTGCCTTCCCTGAAGCCAGTTCTCTACCCATCTGCAACAGGGTTGATACACAAGGAGGCATGGAAAGGATGAGAAGGGACTTGGCAAGGTTGGAGGAATGGTTAGAAGTATGGCAGCTTGGATTCAATGCAAAGAAGTGCAAAGTAATGCACCTGGGAAACAAAAACCCAGTGGAAGATTACACAATTGGGGGGTAGTAACAACAACAAAAAATGGAAAGGGACCAGGGGGTAATCATATCAGATGACCTTAAGGTTGGTAAGCAATGTGAGAAGGTGGTAGGGAGGGCTGGGGGGATACTGGGATGTATGGGGAGAGGCATCACCAACAGAAAACAGGAAGTTATTTTCTCTCTGCACAGACAGTTGGTGAGACTCCATCTGGAGTACTGCGTCCAGTTCAGGAGACCCCATCACCGAAAGGGCATAGACAGGATGGAGGCAGTTCAGAGAAAGGCACCTAAAATGGTGCAGGGTCTGCAAGAGAAGCCATACGAGGAGCGGCTTAAAGGAGCTTAATAAGTATACCCTTGAGGAAAGGAGGGAGAGGGGAGACATGATAGAAATGTTTAAGTACCTCAGTGGAATCAACAAAGTCCAAGAGGGTAGCATCTTTCAGAAAAAGAGATGTGCAAGAACAAGGGGACACAATTTGAAGATAGAGGGGGACGGCTCAGGGGCAATGTGAGGATGTATTTTTCACAGAGAGGGTGGTGGACGCATGGAACAGCCTTCCTGAGGAGGTTGTGGAGTCTAAAACTGTGGGAGAATTTAAGAATGCATGGGACAGACATAAGGCAATTTTTGTGGGGGGTAGGAAGAAATAGGCTGTTGGTTAAATAGGATCTGCAGCTTATCCTCTAGGTAGGGAAATGGGCAGACTAGGTGGGCCAAGCGGTCCTTATCTGCCATTAAAGTCTCTGTTTCTATGTTTCTATCTCACCAGCTTTGCACCCACCCCTGTGCCTTCTCACTTACTTCACAGCCTCCCATGTGGCACTGAGTCGAATGCCTTACTGAAGTCCAGATACAGGACATCCTCTGCATGGCCCCTGTCCAATTGCCTAGTTACCCAGTCATAGAACTCCACCAGGTTGGTTTGGCAGGATCTGCCACTTATGAACCCATGCTGTCTGCTGTCCTATAGTCCTCTGGCCTCCAGGAGGGCCACTAGCCTCTCTTTCAGGATAGTCTCCATCAGCTTATCCATGATGGATGTGAGGCTCAACAGTCTGTAGTTACCTGGTTCATCCTTGGGGCCACTCTTGTGGAGGGGCACCACATGAGCCATCCTCCAATCCTGAGGTATAAACCCCGAGTATAGTGAGGCATTAAATAGATCTGCCAGCTCCTTCAGTACCCTGGGGTGGATGGCACCTGGGCCTGGTGTCTTGTCCACCCTCAGTACTTTCAAACCCTCCAGAACTCTGCCCTCCATGGTTTCCCTATCTGTCAAGCCCTTCCCCCTTTTCTGCCATTCCTCCCCCTTGGGAGTCTTACTAAAAACATTAATTAATGAAGGCAAGCCATATTTTATTAGATTTTTTTTTATATAATTTTCTTCGATTTTGCTTAAAAAAAAAGCAGATTATGCACTCACAAAGAGTGCCTTTTTTTCTCCTTTGTTGTTTACTAAGTCAGTACTTTACTCATCAGGTCTGGCAAGTACTTTTTTTTACTTCCTGTTTGTGCTCCCTCCCTTGCCTCCTGTGCTCCACCCCATCAGGAGACACCTGGCCTGTGTCCCTGCTCCTTCTTGCCTGGATCCCTGGTAGATCCCCCATGTAGCCTTAGTGCCCCCCCCCGGCGGCGATGAAGTGGGGGTCCATATGCACTGAATTCTATGCACTTAGTTGGGGCTACCAGTGGGACAGGCAGGGGGCATTAGGGATCTGGGCTGGTGCTCTGTCTTCCCAGAGCACAGTGGGCAATTTTTCCCATTTTCTGTGGTGTGACTTGTGCCCTGATATCAAGGTGGAGCCCTGCCGATGTCCATCATGCCCCCACCTCCTTCCTGTGGCCAGGTGCTTAGTGCACCTCAGGCCTCAGTCTGAGGGCAGTCAAGCAGCGAACTGCATCCCCCCTCCCTACCTGGAGAATGCAAGAAGTCCTTGGACACGCAAGCCTTCTCCGCCCGGCTAGCCCTCTGACTTCCCGAGCTCGTTCCCATACATGGGTCACTGGCATTGCGAGAAGTAGAGCTACCACTGTGCAAGCAGGCTGGCTCTGGCAAGCACTTTCACACATTTTATTACACCCAGAGATGAAGTGATTGACAAAATTAAACTTTGTCTTAGAGTTACTGCCTCACAAGAGGGCATGGTTCAAACTGCATCTTCAAAGTTTCATCTTGGTTATAAAATATATAAACAAAGTTCTGGTAAGAAACCATACTTTTTAATACTCAAAATCCCTAAACATTACAAACAGAATAAAGTAAGAAAGGCAAGACAAGGCACATTTTATTTAAAAGACGTCCATCCCGGAGGCTCTGGGTGCCGCACTTAGTAAAAAGTTCCATACACATACAAAACACTATGGGCTGGATATTCAAAGAGTTGCCATGCGCATAAGGTTAACGGCCTGTGCAAGTTGGGAATTAAGCCATTCTGCGATATTCAGCAGGGAGGCAGTTGCGCCCCCAAACCATGCTGAGCAACAGTGCAATGCTAATGAAGGCATGCTCAACCAGAGGGGGAGGAACCATGCATAAACTGCACAGCCCGATATTCAGCCGAGCTGTGCAGAGTTGTGCAGGTGCAACCCCCTACCTGTGCCTGCACAACTTTGAGCCAAAAAAAAGATTAAGTCGAGGGCCACCCACAGGTGAGCTGCCACATTGCAGGGCGCAACACAGCAGCTGCCACCTGTGGTGGCCCTCACTGTTCCTGTGCCCCCCTGCAGCCCAATCACGGGCATAATGGCAAGCCCCGTGGCGATCATGGGCATAACATACTGTTCCCCCAGCAGCCCGATCACGGGCGCCAATATGAATTAACCCCGTAGCCGATCGCGGCAGGACACACTCCCCACCCCGACTAGCCCGATAAGCCAGCAGAACGTAATTGAAACCCCCACGACTGGCCAGATCGTGGGCAGAATGAAGTTCAACCCCCAAAGACCAATATCCCTGGTGGTCCAGTGGACCATGAAGCCCGATCGCGGGCATAAGGTCAAACCCCGCCAAGTTCAATTTCCCTGGTGATCTAGTGGCCCCCCACCCACCCACAGAGCCCCACCACCCCTCCCCCCATCAGCCAGCGGGTGGCAGCGCACCCACCCGCCTGCAGCCCGCCCGCCGACTGACAGTTCGGTGGGGCTGCATGCCATTGGTTCAGAGGAAGAGCCAATGGGCGTAGCTCCTCCCGTGAAAGGCAGTCAGACATGTGAATGAAAAATTCATTACATATGCTGGACTGCCTTATGCTGTATGGGCTGCGCCCATTAGCTCTTGCTCTGAACCAATGGACGGCAGCCCTACCGGGCTGTCAGTCGGCGGCGAGGGCAGGCGGCGGGGTGCTGCCGCCCGCTGACGGGGGAGCGGGTGGTGGGGTTCTGTGGGTGGGTGGGGGAACACTGATCACCAGGGAAATTGGACTTTGCGGGGTGGGTTTGACCTATGCCCGCGATCAGGTTGCATGTCCAATGGACCACCACGGATATTGGTCTTTAGGGGGTTGAACTCCATTCTGCCCACGATCGGGCTAGTCGGGGGGTTATACGCTCTGCCCACGACGGGCTAGTCGGGGGTTCACTATGTTCTGCCCAAGGATCGCGCCAGTCGGGGAGTGAGATCTGCCCGCGATCGGGCTAGTCGGGGTGGGAGTGTGTTCCTGCCCGCCGATCGGGCTACTGGGGTGGGGTGAGTTCTGCCCACGATCGGGCTAGTGGGGGGGGGAGTTGTACTTCATGCAACAGGGGGCGTCGGTCCCCAATGGCTGCTGTCTGGCAGGGCGCCAGCTGCAAGTTGTCAGGGATCGGCGCACCTGCATGCTAAGCATGCAGGAGAGCAGATTGAGGCAGTATAGCGCAGTGGTCTAAGGCTCTGAGCTGCAAATCTGGTGACATCCAGCAGACCAGGCCTGGGTTTGAATCCCACAGCTTCCACTTGCATACTGTGTGACCCTGAGCAAGTCACTTAACCTCCTTGTGCTCCCAGGTTGCTCCTGTAAAAAAAAGCTTTCAGCTTAGTGTGCTATACCTGGTTAAACAACAAAATAAAAAAAATAAAAAAATGGGGCCGTAATTAGATGCAAATGGCCCCCCGTGTGCCTTGCATGAATTATGGCCCAATTTGCATGTCACCTTTTGAATATCAGAAATTTGCACATGGCGCAATGGAACTTGCACCACCACATCTGAATGCTCCACTCCGACCACTTGCGGTGGTGCAAGTTCCACTGCACCATGCACAGTGGCTGTGGCCGGGGGGCAATATTCAAAGGAGTTGCTCAATAGCGCAACTCCGTTTAATATCGCCCCGGCCACACCCCTGCGCAACTTTTTTGAGCAGCGCGCAAGGGCTTGCACCACAGAATGGCACAGTTTGAATATCCAGCCCCATGAATAAATAAATAATACACAAGTATGGAGTGGTGTGTCTAATGAGAAGTTTAAATACACCTGAGGGGTTAGCCGCTACATTAACCCTGAGAGTGAAGCTCGAGGGGGTTGTGCAAAGCATCTAACCTTGAGGGTGTGTGTGTATACTTTGAGTTTACACACACTACCCCATATTTTACTTGATATAATTGCTGGGTCCCCCTTTTTTGGCCACAGCAATTATATTAAATAGCAGCCTTCTGGTGCGACCACGCTCCAGTTTAGTTTTCAGACGGTCCACAGATTTTCATTTTCAGAGGTTTTACAGTTTTTTTTAAATAGTTTGCTATCCACCTATTTCTATAAAAAACACTTATTTTGTGTTTGAAGTAACTGACCGCCATGTTTCTCTGGTGGCTGTGATGCAGTCAAGAAGGAAGCGGTGAGCCAGGAAGGGAGACACTGTAGTGGGCACATGCGCAGAGCAAGGTGAACAGTGCAATGCTCCTTTGAGGCACGGTCTCCCTATGACAAAAAGGGGAGACCCACTAATTATAATATTTTTATGTATTTCAGATAAGAAACTTATAATGGTCATCTTTTGTATAACCAAAAATGGAATAATGTCCTGTTACCTCTCTGCAGCTGTGCAATGAGTGAAGTAGACAATTTCAATCAATCAATCAAAATCTTTATTTATCCAGGAGGGCACCATTGAACAAGGCTCATTTGCAAGATGGACCTGGTCATACAAAAATCATAGTACAGTAACATAGTAGAACATAATGTAATATTATATAAGGAAGAACAATATACATATGTACATCAACATTTGAGCGTAGGGCCTTTACAACAGATAGGCTCATAAATTGGTACAGCCAGAATGTTCACTTAAAAAGAAAGAGAAAGGCAAGATGAGAGATACCAGATTAGGAAGATAATGACAGGGAAGGAATTGTTAACTGGCATACTTCAGGGAAGTGGGTGGAACTTGGCCAAGGCTAAAGACAGACAGAGAAGAGGGAGAGAAGCAGGTATTTTGATAGGGAGGGAGAGGCCGGGCAGAGGCAGGGTGGGAGGCAGGATGGGCAGGAGGGAAACTGTAGAATAGGTGAGCTAGCGATGCGGGAAACATTTGCAGGATTCTTTCACGGAGCGGTCATAGAGCGACTTGAAAATATTCAGGCTAACAGGAGAGCTCAACTTCAAGTTTTTTTTTGCATATTGTTCCACAAGGCAGGCAACGAGAAACTTATGGCAGCTCTGCCAAAACGAGATTTGACCTTAGGTAATTGCAAGGCAATTAGAGAATAGCTTCTGAGAGCATAAGGCGCCTATCACACTCAGGGGAATACAATCAGAGAAGTATAGGGGTGGCTTGTTGGTAACTGCTCTGAAAGCCCAAATAGCGGCATTTCTATTTCTCCTGTAATGAAGGGAAGTCCAGCCCACCGCTGTGTACAAAGAGCAATGGTGTGTGGAAAGAAGCGATGGTGTGTGGAAAGAGGAAGGCCCGTAATGAACCTGCTTGCTGTGTGGTATAGGGTGTCCAACTTAGCCAAAGCAGAGGCAGTACAATGGCTAAAGAGAAGGTCCACGTAATCTATTAATGAAAGGAACGTGGCTTGAACCAACTGCATCGTGGCATCCCTAGTAAGGAAGTGGTTAATTCTGTAGAATAGTCCTAGTCTTTGTCTTAGTTTCTGTAGTTCTTCGAGATGTTCAGAGAAGGAGAGTTTGTGATTGAGCCATACACCCAGATATTTGAATTTTGGCACATACTCTAGTTTTTCTCCAAGTACTGTGGTAATCTGAGGGATAGCCCCAACGCAAGCGGGGTTCGCCGCATAGGAGGAAGGGAAAAAGAGCATCGCTTTTGTTTTTTTTCGCATTAAGCAGAAGCTTTTTGCTTAAGAGCTGGTATTGTAACAGGCTAAATTCAGCTTGGAGGTCTTCACAGGCTGCTTCCAGCATAGGACGACTCAAATAAAGTACTGTGTCATCAGCGAACAAGTGGATATTGGCCTTATTGATGTTGTCATCGATGTTGTTAATATAAACTGCAAACAACAGGGGACTGAGGATGGACTCCTGAGGCACACCTCTCTGGAGGAGTTTAAGTGGTGAAAGATCACCTTCAGCTTTAACCTGCTGTTTCTGTTCTGCGAGGTAGTCGGCAAACCAGCACATAGAGCTAGGGTCCAGACCTAAGTTACATAGAGAGGAAAGAAGTAGGCTATGGTCAGCTGTATCAAAGGCCTTACCTAGATCCAAAACAATGGCACAGACAAAATTCTCTTTGTCAAGGTCAAGGAGCCAATCATTAGTCACTTTTGGTAAGGCAGTTATGGTTCTGTGCTTTGCTCTGAATCCAGACTGCACTGGGTTTAACAGGCTTCTGGATTCAAGGTACGCTCTTAGCTGACCACTCACTATCTTTTCCAATAATTTAGACAGAATGGATAGGAGGGAGATCGGTCTATAATTATTAAGGTCGCAAGGGTCACCTGATTTGAGCAGAGAATGACATGGGCTACTTTCCATTGTGAGGGGAGGCTCCTCTGGGATAGTGACAAGTTGAAGAGGTGTGTGATTGGCACAGCCAACACATGGTATGCACATTTCAGAAAGTAAGGATCTATGGAGTCCGAGCCTGCACCCTTCTTGACATTCAATTGTAGCAATAGATCTTCCGCCTCTTTTAGAGAGGCAGGCAGGACGGAGAAGGCCTCTTTGGTAGTAGGGGACTCGTGAATCAATAATCCCTGCTGAGTGTGGACGGCATTAGCAGGGGATGTGTCAAATGCTAGCCCAGGAGTTATGAAATGATTATTGAGGGCTTCTAGTATCTCCTATCGGTCTGAAATGGTGTTACTACCAGATATAATTTTTGATGGGAGGGAATTACCAGGTGAATGACCAGACATGTCCTTTATTGTTTTCCAGAATTTTGAAGGATTCCTTGAGGCAGAGTCTAGCTCAGTACAATAGAAAGCGGCCTTGGCTGCTCTGACCAACTTGGTGCACTTGTTGTGTGCCCTCCTAAAGTGACACCAATCCATGTCATTCTTGCTTTGGCATGCTTTTTTTCCAAAGCGTATCCCTTTCTAGCTTGGAAGCTTTGAGTTCTGGTGAAAACCAGTGGCAAGTGGTGCTCCTTACATGTACCTTTACCAAGGGGGCATGACTGTTTAAGGCTGCAGTTAGTACAACGTGAAAGAAAGTATATGCCTCATTAACTGTTTTGGCTAAGTAGAACTCCTGCCATCACGGGGAATGTTTCAATTCATTGACATAGGCAAACAAGTCAAAGTTACGTTTACACATCTTGATTGAGAATTTTGCTACAAACTGTAGACTGTGCACAGATCTAATACTGGCGATGAAACAGTGATCGCTTATGTCAGAGAAGAATGTTCCGACATGTGAGAACAGGTGTGGTTTGTTAACTAAAATTACATCTAAAAGGGTGCTGTTACTAGGGTTCTTTTTATTTGGGTGAGTGGGTTTGCCAGTGAGTTGCACCAGCCCCAAGGTGTCACAAAAGAATTTCAAGGGAGCCGAGGCTTTTGATAACCAGTCATAGTTCAGATCACCAAGAATAATGGTTTCCAGTGTACTAAGCCCCAGAGCAGAGCTTAAATATGACAAAAGATGAGACCCCGCAGACGGGGCCTGTAGCAGCCTATTACACAGAGTGCACAGGAAGGAGAAAGTTCAACCTTTAGGGTCAAGCACTCAAATTCATTAGTGGAGGAGTATGATTCTAGACATGATTCAGAGAATTTGTCCCTGACATAAATCGCAACCCCTCCACCTCTTGAATGCCTATCTGCTCGGAAGAGTAAATAATTTGGGATGTTGATTTTCTTATCAGGAGTGGCTGGTCTAAGCCAGGTCTCAGTGATTACCCGAACATCTGGTAGGGTGTGGCTCACCCAAGCCTGGATCATGGTGATCTTTTTCAGCAGGCTGCAGACATAGACATCATGCAGGAATGACATTCCTTTAATTCCAGCAAGGTCTGAGGGAGAAGCAAGGGTATCTAGAGGCCTCGAGTTGAGTTTAACATTGCCTGAGCACAATAGCAATAGCAGCAAAAACCTTTTTAAGGCAGAAAAGTTAATTTGTAGTCTCTGTTCTTTGAGCATCTGGGAGGGCGGTGAAGTTGAACATACCTGTCACCACTCCAGGTGCTATACTGACCTAGGGTTGCGGCCACTAGGATCCTGACAGAAATATGCCAGGAGAAGAAAGTATCAAGACGGGAGGGGGGAGTACCCTGTAATGGCAGTTCGGGAGATGTCCCACTTCCAGGCAAATACAGCTGTAAGATCCAGTAATAATGTTGAAGTTCATGAGAGGAGTTGCAAAGCACATAACAAGGAGAGGTGCAAACCTCATCCCCACCCTTGGAGGAATGTGAGGTCAGATAGAGAGCACTGGGTGCTAGCAAGACAAGGGACATACAGAGGAGCCAGCTGTTCCCTCCCATGATAAGGTCTTTTTATATGCCACAGGATAGGGTGATGAATATCCCAGACCTAGTAACAGGTACTGTAACCTATGGTTGCGTTGAAACTGATGAATGCCCAGAAGAGACTAAAAGAAAGATGATGGCCTCTGATGGGAGATTAGTGGGAAAAGACAGCAGATAGTTAAAATTACAGTGAGAGTGGTGCCAGTGGGCATATCAGGTGAGAAGAGGCGGACAAAGCATATTTAATAAATGGAGGGGTGGGGATGGAGGGGTGAGGATGGGTGGGTGGGTGAAAAATGTGGCTTTTGCCGTACCTTGTGAGGGAGCAAGTCCGGGCTGGAGGTCTCAGGCGGAGGCTTGGTCAGCGCCGACTGCCCGGTGTCTGAGGATGCCTTGACTGGTGAGCTGCAGAGCCCTGGGTGGCTTCTCACGGCTGGGGCTGGGAGAAAAGAAAAAAAGGGAGGAATAAGTACTGGCTGGGACAAAGGGAGCAGCAGAAGTCAGTGGGAGTCCAATCTGCACCCCAAAAGGAGTGATTTGGAATGGTACCCGGCTGTCTGAGATGCAGCTGAACACTTGCACAGGAAGGGCTGTAAACACAATTAACTCTATGGCAAAGTTGTTAGCAGAACTGTAATCAATCACAGAACATTTTAAGAACAGTTTTAACAAAGACTAAGGAATTACAGCGCTCTTCTGAGTCAGTAAGATCAAGCAAGAGTGGAAGCGGACTGCTGGCCAACTGGGACAGAGCAGGGAAAAGCGCTCACATTCCGATTGGACGGCGGCTTTTGGCATACCATGTGAGGGAGCAAGTCCGGGCTGGAGGTCTCAGGCGGTGGCTAGGTCAGTGCCAACCACCCAGTGTCTGAGGATGCCTCGGCTGGTGAGCTGGGGAGCCCTGGGAGGCATCTCTTTAAGACATGTCATGCTGATCTGTCCTTTACTTGAAAAACAAAAGTAAAATTGGTTAGCTGCCTTTCTTGGAAATATTTTCCTTCCTCTAATAGATACAGAGGTTGAGGAGGTGGAGGTCATGTGGGGAAGACTCAAAAGAGCAATAAAGACTGCCACAGATCAATGTGCCACATGGGTCAGCAAAGCAAAAAGAAAAACAAATTCTCTATGGTTTTCCAAAGAAGTGGTTACCACAGTCAAAGAAAAAAAGAAGGCATACAGCATATATCAGGAAACTAAAACTGAGAAAGACTAGGAGTTGTACAAGGAAAAAATTAGAGTCTAACAAACAAATTAGAAAGGCAAAAGCCAGGACAGAGGAAAAGATAGCAGAAGGGGCAAAGAGAGGAGTCAAATCATTTTTTAGATACATTAGGGAATGTAGGAAGGCAAAAGGGGGATAGTAATGATTGCTACTGAAGAACGGAAATGCATCAAACATGACCCAGAGAAAGCTGAAATCCTCAATATATACTTCTGCTTGGTGTTTACCAAAGAGAACCCAGGGGATGGCCCAACCCTGAAAAAAACACAACCTGCCAGGACCAGGGGTAGACATGAGTCCCTTTACAGAAGCTGAAGTACAGGAGGTGCTAAATAAATTAAAAGCAAACAAAGCCACGGGACCAGATGAGATGTACTCCAGAATCCTTAAGAAATTGGGGAGGAATTAGCAGCCCCATTTGCACTTCTATTCATGAGCTCCTTGAAGAGCAGTGTAGTACCTAAACACTGGAAAAAGGCAACAGTGGTTCCACTTCACAAATCAGGCAGCTGCAAAGAGGCTAGGAACTACAGACCGGTGAGCCTCACGCCTATAGTAGGGAAGCTAATGGAGACACTACTTAAACAGAGGTTCATAGCATTCCTCAAAACTAGCTGCCAACAAGACCTTAAATAGCATGGTTTGACAGCAGGTAGGTCATGCCAGACAAATCTGCTCGGGTTTTTTGACTACGCTACAAAAATACTGTACGACAGTGGGGCAGTAGATGTGGTCTACCTAGACTTCAGTAAGGTCTTCGACTCGGTTCCACACAGAAGGCTGGTAAAGAAGCTTGACCACACAGGAGTTGGTCCAGAAGTAGTCAGACGGGTACAAAACTGGTTACAAGGCATAACTCAGAGGGTACAGGTTAATGGAATGCAATCGATGGAAGGCAGGGTGACCAGCGGGATGCCCCAGAGCTCAGTGCTGGAGCCTCTGATATTCAATGTTTTTATAGCAGGCATCGCTAATGGACTGGAAGGGAAGGTGTGTCTGTTCAGAGATGACACCAAGATATATAACAGGGTGAATACCTCAGAAGGAGTGAGCAAGATGGAAGCTGACCACAAGAAACCAGAAGAATGGTCTGGAGTGTGGCAGTTGAGATTTAATGTCAAAAAGTGCAAGGTCATGCACATTGGAAAGAAAAAGCCAAGAAAGGAGTATTTTCTGGGAGGCAAAAGACTAACAGCCTCAAACCAGGAATGAGATCTGAGAATCATAATCTCAGATGACTTGAAGGTTAGTAAGCGGTGTGAGAAGGCAACATTGAAGGCCAACAGAATGCTGGGCTGCATTGGGAGGGGAATCACAAGCAGGAGGAGAGAGGTGGTACTACCATTGTATAGGTCACTGGGCAGGCCTCACCTGGAATACGGAGTCCAATTCTGAAGGCCTCACCTCAGGAAGGACATTGACTGGTGGAAAGAGTACAGAGACAGGTGACAAAAATGATTCAGGGTCTGCAGTACATGTCCTATGAGGAAAGACTTAGGGAACTGAATATGTACTCCCTGGAGCAGAGAAAAGAGAGAGGGAGAGGGGACATGATTGAAACATTCAAGTATGTAAAAGGCATTAACAACGTACAGGCACAGGAACTTGTTCACTTCAAGAAGTGCTCCAGGACCAGAGGACATGTCCTCAGGCTGCAAGGAAGGAGGTTCTTTACCAACACCAGGATGTTTTTCTTCACAGAAAGAGTGGTGGACGCCAGGAACAGCCTGCCCCCAAGAGGTTGTGGGGTCAACACTGTGGGGGGATTCAAGAATGCATGAGATAGACACAATGGAGCCCTGACTACAAAGGGCAACTAAAGTGTCAAAATAGGTCTAAAACAAATGGGAAGACTAGATGAACCTAACGATCTCCTTCTGCCATCAACTTCTATGTTTCTATATTGTAAAATTCCTATTCAGCTCTCAGGATTTCTCTGTACTGTCAAAAGTTGTAAAGTTTTTACAGTCAGTGCACTTTTTCCTTTGCAGTTCATGATTTACACTATATTTTATGCATTCTTACAAATGTCTCATCTTTCTCGAGATCATCCACTGGTTTTGGGGGAGTAGGTTATCAAAACTGAACCTGATTTACAGGGTTTCATATCTATGGTATTTAAGCAATAATGTAGAAGGGGGTCGGTGTCATACTGGGATAACATCCCGCCTCAGATGGTTGGGCAGGAGGCCACTGGTTAAGTGTATCCAACACCCTAGAAGCAACATTATCCCCATGACATGCCCTGGAGTGTATTATTGCATTTATAACATGGCTTGGCTGTAACAACAAAAAAGAAAAAAACAAGAAACAACACTCCAAGAGGGTGGCATCTTTCAGAAAAAGAGATGTGCAAGAACAAGGGGGCACAATTTGAAGATAAAGGGGAGACGGCTCAGAGGTAATGTGAGGAAGTATTTTTTCACAGCGAGGGTTGTGGATGCATGGAACAGCCTCCCTGAGGAGGTCGTGGAGTCAAGAACAGTGGGGGAATTCAAGAATGCATGGGACAGACATAAGGCAGTCCTAGTGGGGGGTAGGAGGAAGTAAGCTGTTGGTTAATTAGGATCTGCAGCTTATCTGTTAGGTAGGAAAATGGGCAGACTAGGTGGGCCAAGCGGTCCTTATCTGCCATCTAATTCTATGTTTCTATGTTTCTATGTTCTATGTTTCTAAGGTGAAAAAATACATTTTAAAAATACATTTTTAGTTGGTTTTTGAATAGGAGTGGTATTGTGCTTGGATAACATCACTGTTGAAGGTAAGCACTGACTAATCAGAACCCAGGAATGTTTCTTGCCATTTTATAATAGTTAACAGTCAGGCATTCATCACCTTTATCGACTTGTGTTTTTTTCCCCCCAGAGGCTTCTTACTTCTTATTTTTAGGGCTACAGTGGGCCGAGCCTTGCAGATCTCTTGCTATGAGAAAAGGACTTAGCATATTCCTTCTGACAGAACAAAAATGTTGGAGTTGCACCATCGTCACCTCCACATCTGTGAAGCATTTCACTCATGTTGTCTCTATTGGAAGTACTGTAGCACTGCACTATTTCACAGTGTCAGTGGTCACAGCAGAACACGGCACACTCTGCTGTGTCCAAGAAGGCCACCACACTCTATTGTGCATGTTCTAGTAGTCAAGCATGGGCCGTAGCATGTGGCGGCCATCTTGGTCATAGCAGAGTTTGCTGTGTTCCACCATGACTGCCTATTTTATTTTTTTATTTATATTTTTAATTATAAATATACACCCCCACCCAAACCTCCCTCACAGCATCCACCACCCCACCCCACCACCAGAAACATAGCAATGACCCTGGGGGTGCCCAATCCTGTGTCATGATTATGTTCCCTGTGATCTTAGTCCTTTTTGTCAGAATGTTTTTTCCCCCCAACGCGACCCTCCCTCTCAGTCCAATCCCCCAATATCAGCTCTGGCAAGAGTTTATTTCCTTTGGTTATAACTGTTAATGTAAGAGTTACCTGTTGTTATAAATGTTAATGTAAGGGTTACCTTCTTTGCTGCCCTAAATATTTTAAAGGTTATTTACATCACTTTGAACAACTGTGTTTACCATATTGCTTTTTATATTTTATTGTATTGCTAGTTGTCTGTAATGGCTTATAAGCCGATCAATAAACTGAAACAGAGCTGTATTGTCTGCAAATGAGTCTCCTAAACATTACCATATGGTTTTCATTTATTTAAACATTTTACCAGGAGGGCACGCTGATTGGAGTACTGCTCGATTCCAGGTGCGTCCTGGGGAAGGGGACATGGGGGAGCAATAGCCACGATACAATTATCAACATACAGAAAACGCATAAATTATGTGCAGAGTTAACTAGTGCAATATGAACAAAACAGAGTCCAGATAATATACAAATTGGGGGTATTAAGTAAAACATACAGTAAAACATTTCATGAGTTAACAGCAGCAATTGTGAGATAAGTAGCAATCAAAGAAAAAAACTAGGTCAAGCATACCCCTCAGGTGGGGGAGCAGGCCAATTGGAAGAAGGGAGGGTCACATCGTAGCTGCAGTCACAGGTTGAGGAGTAGTGGGCATTGATGAGGGAGCTGAAGAGTTGGGAGGAGGTTGTGTGTTGGACCCCAGCAGTGAGGGAATTCCAAACGTTAGGCATGCAATGTCGGAATGCTGCTTGGCCAACCAAGGAGGACATGCATATGACAGCCAAAAGGCTAGTATTGGAATTTCTAAGGGAGTATGTTTGGGGGTAGGAGTTGCTAGAGCAGAGGTGAGATACAAGGGTAAGGTCTGGGACCAGTATTTGGCCATGAGCTTGGCACAGTGGGACTGGCGGTGGCCATGGAGTGAGGGAAAATTGAGTGTCTGGTAAAGCATGCAGTGGTGGGTGGTAGGTGGGCTGTCAAGGGCAAATCTACAGAAAGAGTGGAAAAGAGGGTCCAGTCTGGCTAGGGTGGAATTGGGAGCGGCACTGTAGATGACATTACCATAGTCAATTATAGGGAGGATCATTTTCTGTATGAGTTTGAGGTGGGCTGGCAGCGGGATTCATCTACAGTTATGGTGGAAAGTGCCTAGCTTTGGATGGAGCTTTTTGTGCATGGCATCAATATGTACAGAAAAATCCAGGTGCTGATCAAACCAGACCCCAAGATATCTAAAGAAGGAGCAAACCTCCAGTGTGGTCCCATACGGGGTGTGGAAAGAGGTGGAGGGGATCCGAGAGAGTCTCTGCCTCATGCCAAAGGTCATGGAGACAGTCTTCTTGGTGTTCAGAGAAAGCTGGTAAGTGTGAAAACAGAGCTGAACATCATTGAAGTCCTGCTGTAACCTGGTCACTATAACAGCCATCAAGGGGCCAGAGGCATAAAGAACTGTACCATCTGCATACACATGGATGGAAGAGTGGGGGCAGGCAGTTGGCAGGTCATTTAGAAAGATGGAGAAAAGGAGTGGTCCAAGCACTGAGCTTGGGAGACACCAGAGGTAACTGGGTGGGAAGAGGAGGTGTAGCTCCTGATTCTCACAGATTGGGAATGACCTACCAGGTATCAGTGGAACCAGTTGGTGGCTGGGGTAGCGAGCCCTGCAAGGAGGAATTTGTTGAGGAAGACAGCATGGCAGACAGTGTCGAATGCCTTTGCCAGGTCGACAAAAAATATCGGAGGTGATGTGACCCTTATCCATGCCAGCAAGGATGGAGTCTGTGAGATGTAGGAGTGACATGGCGGTGGAGTGATCTTTTCTGAAACCAGACTGGTAGGGGGAGAAGGAGGAGGAGCTGAGAAAGGAGGAAGGTGGAGTGAGTATCAGATGCTACTGGAATTTAGCAAGGGTAAGAAGGAGGGAGAGGGGATGATAGTTACCTGGGGCTGCAGGATCTCCACCCTTTGGGATTGGGATAACCGTTGCATGTTTCCATTCTGAGGGGATTGATGTTAGGGTGAAAGAGAGATTGAATAGGTCAGCCGAGGGGCAGTGACGGCAGAGGCAGCTAGGCATAACATCTTGGAGTCCAGCCTGGAGGGGCATTTGTCTTTATTAGGGTTTAGGGAGATCAAGGCATTGTAAACTTCTAAAGACGCGACCTGATGGAAGGAGAAGAATGGAGTAGTAGAAGGGTCAGAAGTGGGGGTGGGAGGGGTGAGGGCTGGACAGGAGGGAGGTAGGAGAGCAGTGCATCTGTGCAACTTGTAAAAAGGTGTTGAGTTCTGCTTAGCACAAGGAGGGTCGTTACTGCCACACCACCTGCATTTAGCACAGGTGTGGGGGGCTGGGTGGGTGGGGTGAAAAGGTTTGACTACCTTCCAGAATTTGGACAGCTGTTTTAGATTTGTGTGGAAGAAATCTTTGAAATAGGTATATGATAATACTATGACTACGTGGTATATATCTGCACCTTGTGGGGCCCTCCCTGCTCCCTTTTTTTCCAGAAGCATATCTGTATCAGAAAATGGATTCCCATTTTTCAGTATATATTGTAATATTAAATATGTATCCACAGTCACATTTATTTTTTTAACTTTGTTCTGAAGATATTAGTTCTCCTGTAAATTCCATCTAGAAACATAGAAAGAAAATGGACAATAGATAAGGAACAATCTGCCATATACCCTAACTGTGTCAGCACCCTCTGATCTTACTCAGTTATTTGCTTCAGCCTTTTCTTCCCACCTCTAAGGTTTTCTTATGCTTATCCCATGCATGCTTGAATCCCTTCACTGTGCTTGCTCCCACCACATCCTGGGGTAGACTGTTCCATGCATCCATCACACTTTCCATAAAAAGAAAAAATTCTCACATTGCCCCTTAACTGGCCCCCCTCCAATCGCATATTGTGCCCCCTTGTTCTTGTACTCCTACTATATTGAAGGATGCCGTCCACCTGTACCTTGTTTATTCCTTTCGGATACTTGAAAGTCTCCAACATATCCTCCTGCTCTCTCCTCTCTTTCAGTGTATACATATTGAGGTCTTTCAATCTCTGCTCATATGTTTTCCGTGGCAGGCCCTGCACCATCTTTGTTGCCCTTCTATGAACCACCTCCACCCTGTCTACATCCCTACGCAGATGTGGCCCCAAAACTGTGCACAGTGTTCCAGGTGTGGCCTCACTAGCACTTGGTATATCAGAACCACCACTTCCCTTCTTCTGCTAGTCATACCCCTCCCTATAAACCCCAACGTGCCACTGGCCCTCCCTACAGCCTTTGTACAGTGTTTGGACACCTTTAGAGTATCTGAGATGATAATCCCAAAATCTCTTTCCTCCCTGGGGACCACCAGCATCCTCCCGCCCAAATTCAGTAGCTTTCTGCTGGGTTTGTGCACCCTAGGTGCATGATTTTGCTCTTCTTCGCATTTTTTTCCTTTTTATTTTTAAACTCAGCTGTGTTGAAAGGTGGAGCATATACTATATATCAGTATTTTATTATGGATACAGAAAACATACAAAGAATACATTTCACTATCATATCATGTATTGCATTATGCCTTTTCATAGCTAATACCTTTTTGACCATCTGCAAATAGTGTTATGAGCCAAGTACTATAATCTGAATGTACAAACAATCTGATTAAAACAGGTTTGCTGAAATTAAACTAAAGAGCCAAACTATCCCACCCAAACTTGCATTCCTGTGTTGTTACTTCTGAGGTACAATGGGAACAGGAGTAGGTGTTTGATTCAGAGAGCATGCAGTTAACCAGGAATTCGCTATAATGGGGTACGTTATAGTGAGGGAGCACTGTATTAGCCTTTCTTCTTATTGTGTGTCTAAAAAATAGAGTTCCTATCTGTACCACAGGGCAATTTGTTTTTCTATGGTTAAACAGAGCATGATTCTTCCCATTCTGCAAAACTCCCCAGCCCTACACTTCCAGGATTCTATGGGGGGGGGGGTAGCCTGCAGCCACAATCATGTGATTCCTTAGAAGGCCACGGTACAAAGCACCTTAAAGTGTCTGTGCTAAGCATGGTTCATCACCTGTGGAACTGGGGTCCCAAAAACCAGGGTCAAGAAAGTGTGAGGATATTGGGACATTCCAAAGCAGTTGTAGGGCCTATTGTATCTGCACACAGTATGGTTGAATAACTGTACAACATCAGAATACATGAAAGTGATAACCCACCCATCCCACGCCCTCTCCAAAACAAGCTTGAAGAACCTTTGCTGAAATGTTGTTATGGTGGGGGTGTGACAGAAGAAAAAACTACTTACCACAGTAATCTTGTTTCTTCCATGGGAGTCTTGATGTATTCTGACAAATGCAGTTAGCCCTTCCAGTTGAACTGCCCCGGAGATGAACGAGTTAAAAGCCTATATGCTAATAGTGGAATGTTCAGTAGGCTCAAGCTCAGTTTCAAACCACTGTCCCTGGTATATTCTGTGTAACTGCCAGATTCTTATGAGCAAACTTCTAGTGATAAAAGCAATAATAAAATAAACTAAGCTATGCTATGCCAAAAATTATTAAACTAATAATTAACATCTAACTTATGTAGTCAAAAAAACTATAAAGCCAACAAGGGCATAAAAAGACCACCCCAGTGGTGCAACATTTCATAGAGTGACAGCTAGAATGCAGTGCCCCCCAGGTTCTAGTAGGGGAAGCAGGGTGGGAAGTCAGAATACAGCATGATTCCCTTGGAAGAAACAAGATTGCTGTGGTAATTTCTTCTTCAGCCCCCAGGAAGTCTGACTGTATTCTGACAAATGCAGACTACCAAGCAGTGCCCCTTGGAGGTGGGCACGCAACCTACTTAGGGAATAGGCTCTGCAATACTGCTGTGCCAAACCTGGCATCACTCCTAGCCTGGGTATCCAGACAGTAGTGTTTGGTGAATGCATGAACAGTTTTCCAGGTAGCTGCTTTGCACATTTCAAGCAGGGGAACATCCCTAGCAGCTGCTATGGAGGCAGCTCTCCCCTGGTAGAGTAAGCCCTCAGACTCACTGGTGGCTCCTTACCCAGTTTGCCATAGCAGAACTGAATGCAGGCCAAAATCCATTGTGTGACGGTCCTTTTTGTGGCTGGCTTACCCTTTCCCACTTTTCCATAGGTGAGGAACAACTGGGTACACTCATTCCTATGTCCTTTTGTCTGATCCAGGTAATAGCTGATAGCCCTTTTTACATCCAGTCTATTCATCCCACGCTCACCTGAGCTGGAATGGTCAGTAAAGAAGATGGGCAATGTAATGGACTGATTCAGCTGAAACTTGGAGACCACTTTGGGAAGGAATTTCCTGTTTGTCCCGAGCATGACCTTATCTCTGTGGATGGCAATGTAATTTGGTTCCACTGACAAGGCCTATAGCTCACTGATTCTTCTTGCTGAAGTGATAGCCACTAAAAACACAGTTTTCTATGTCAGGTACTTAAACTCTGCTGAGGACATGGGTTCGAAAGGAGGCTGTATGAGCTGTGCTATGCAGACATTCAGATCCTAAGAAGGAGTAGGTTCTCTGTGAGGAGGATGCAAATGGAGCAACCCTTTAAACAATTTCTTGAAAATGGCATTAGAAACCAGGGAAGGTGGGCCACCCTTGCCGAAAGGAAGGCAGAAACAGCTGCCAAATGCAGCTTAAGAGTAGAAGGACAGAGGCCTAGAGGATGAAGGTGAGCCAAATAGTCCAACAGGATTGCCAAGCCAGCTTCCTGTGGACCTATGTCCTTTTGGGAACACCATATAGAGAACCTTTTCCATTTAGAAGTGTACGAATTCCTGGTGGAAGACTTTCTAGAAACCCTTAGGCTGTCCATGACCCCTTCC
The DNA here is from genome assembly GCA_016271365.2 of Neoceratodus forsteri. Classification (NCBI taxonomy): domain Eukaryota; kingdom Metazoa; phylum Chordata; order Ceratodontiformes; family Ceratodontidae; genus Neoceratodus; species Neoceratodus forsteri. The sequence continues at coordinate 269,167,961 of JADMNL010000026.1, forward strand.
AAGAGATGCAAGCCAGCATACTGTATGTCCTCAAGAGCCAGGCCTTGAGCCTGAGTGACATGTGGTTGGGGTGTAGGATCCTCCTTTGGGTGGAGGTCAGAAGGCTGTGCTTCCTGGGGAGGCAGATTGGACTGCTGACTGACAGAGTCAGTAACATTGAGTACCATGGTTGTCTGACCCAGTCTGGGGCAATCAGAATCATTGTCACAGGCTGTTCCCTGAGCTTGAACAGCACCCTGAATATCAGGGGAAATGAAGGGAAGGTATATAATAACTTATCTATCCAGTACAGGATTAATGCATCCTGGGGAACCAAGCTCTGAACTGGTAGTCTGCAGCAGTACTGGGGCAACTGATGATTGTCTGGGGTTGCAAAGAGATCCATTTCTGGTGTACCCCATCTCCTGAATACTGCCAACAGGACTTGCCTGTTCAGAGTCCACTCATGGTGGCTCTGATTGAGCCTGCTGAGACCATCTGCCAAAATAGTGTCCTTTCCTGGCAGGTGAACTACTGACAAAGAGACTTTGAGAGAGTAGGCCAGACTCCAGACCTTCATGGCTTCTGTACACAGAGCAGTGGACCTGGTACCTCCCTGTTTGTTTAGGTAGTATATGGTGTTTGCGTTGTCTGTTCTGACCTGAACCACCTTCCCCTGCACCATTGTGGCAAAAGATTGCAGTGCCAACAGCACTGCTCTGAGTTCCAGAAGATTTATGTGCTGCAGGGATTCCTGTTTGGTCCATGTGCCATGGGCAGTGTGATCCCCCAAATGGGCTCCCCACCTAGGAGGGAAGCATCCATGGTCAGTACCATGGTAGGAGACTGCTACAAGAAAGGAACCCCCACCCTGAGGCTGTCCTTGTCCTGCCACCATTGCAGGGCTTGTACTTGTGTGGAAGCCAATGATATTACCCTGGATAGAGAATCCCTCCGATGGGACCAAAAGGACCTGAGGTGGAACTGAATATCTTTCATCTGAACCTGGCCCCTTGGACCACAGCAGTGACTGCATCCATGTTGCCCAATAGCTAGAGAAAATGTCTTGCTGGTCAAGGTACATGCAGCCAAAAGGAGGCTGCTAACTGCACAATGCTGTCCACCCTTACCTGTGGTAGGATAGCTTTTGCCCGGATTGTGTCCAGTTCTGCTCCTGTGAACTCCAGGAGTAGGACTGGCTTCAGAACTGCCTTTTTGAGGTTTACCAGGAACCCTAGAGCCTGTAGGATGTCCTGTGCTGTGACCAGAGATTCCTCTACCTGCTGGGGGGAATGCCCTATGACTAACCAGTCATCCAGGTAGAGGAAGACTGTGACCCATAACCTTCTCAGATGTGCCATGACCACTGACCACTTTGTGAAGGTTCTTGGTGCAGAGGGTAGTCTGAAGGGCAGGCCCCTGAACTGATAATGGCCTGAGGGCAGCTTGAACCTGAGGTTATTTTCTTTGAGACTGCCTGATGGGGATATGAAAATAGTCATCCTTGAGGTCCAGGAATGCCAGCCAATCTCCTTGTCTTAGAGTGGGAAGGATCAAAGCCAAAGTGACCATCTTGAATTTTGGTTTTGTTAGATGCTTGTTTAGGTATCTTACCCTCACCGAAGTGGAATACTAAATTTAGTCTTAAAGCAATAATTAATTAATCTTTTAAGATTAAGTTTAGTAATGTTTAATATTCTGTAATCATCAGAAGAAGAATACTTCCTGTAGGAATATTAATTTTAAAAAGTATTCCACTGTGATTGCTTTTTAAGAGTAAATTATTCCTAAATGAATATTATGCACATATTTTAAAAGTACATATTTCTGAATACTTTCGAATGGTAAATGAAGACTTTCAATACTTCTGTTTGTCTTATATGGAACCTTGTTAATTTTCATTCTGATCACTTCTTTTACAGTAAGATTTGCTCTATTAAGAATGCTAAGACATTAATACTGCTCTGTCAAATACATATACACACACATGTGTAACCCCCCTGCAAATGGGGGTTCCCAAAAGACTTCCAGGAGCTTGCTTGAATGCTCCAAGCCTGAATGGTGTTTGGCATTTAAGCCATTTATCAGTGAGTGTTTTTGGAGCCTCTGGTACTGTCTCTTTAAGAGCTGTCTGCTTGCAGACATAATTAGTTTGTAGTGGGGACTGTGTGCTTCTCTGCTTGAGTACCACTCGAGCTGCTGCCATTCACTCCATTTTTGCAGTCACTAGGAGTGCAAAGGGAACCTATCTGAAAGATGTAACTGTTTGCCAGAAATCATTTAGAGTAATAATGAAAATACAGTTTGTCTAACCTGCTTTCTTTGCAGTCAGAACTGTGTTGCCTAGTTCCCCATTCTAGTTTTGAACTGCTAAACTGGACCAATCAGTGTGAGTTAAGGTAGCTCTAAAATGGTGCCTTGGACGGATCAGAACTTGGACTCGTAATCTGAGCCAGCCACAAGAGGATTGTATGGGCAGTGACTCTGGGAGATGTAGTTAGTTTGGACTTCGGCGCCTTTTTGGACCAACAGGGGCAGTCTATTGTGAGTGACAGCCAATCCAGCCAAGAACTGGGAGGAACTCAAAGGAAGTGCCCGGTTTTGTCTGCTGGAGTTTCAGTTGAGCTCTGGCAGTGAAGAGGAAGGAGCCCTGTGCTTTTTCGGTGTGCAGTTTTAGTCGGGAAACGTGTGTAAGGCCCCGAGTTCCAGTCTGCAGCTTGTGTAACTGCTTGTTAGGACTGAATCCATCCTGTGAAGAGAATCAAAGGATATCTGAAGAGGAGAAACCAGGCTCACCCTGTAGAAGACTGGAGAGATTGCTGAATTGCGCTCGGTCTGTCAGGAACTGAATCTGCTGTGTGTTCTCCCGGGTATTGTGCAGTAACTGCGATCGGGATAGAGAAGCAGCCTGCCTGGTATAGTACTTTCTTTTTTACCATATAAATGTGTGAGGAGGCTTGTGTAGCTCAAGTGAATCCTGCTGCCATTAAAGGACTTTTGCCTGTTACTGTTTACCATATAAATGTGTGAGGAGGCTTGTGTAGCTCAAGTGAATCCTGCTGCCATTAAAGAACTTTTGCCTGTTGCAGTTTGTCATATAACTGTGTGAGGAGTCTCGTGGAGCTTGAGTAGCCCTGCTGACGTTGAAGGACCCTATCTTGTTTGGAGGTCGTGAGTACTAATTCAGGGTCGCTCCCTGTTGAATTGCCACATTGAATCCAAATGGAATTACTGTACTGCTGACTGTTTAACTAATTTTTCTTTTCTCTGTGTGAAAGGGCCCCTACCAGTTGCCACGGTTTGGACTAGCCACTGGGCTTGGTACCAAGGGACAGTAACTGGTAGGGATAGGCCTAATACACAGAGCCATAAATAGATGAGTAAGTGATAAGCTAATTAACCTGGTTTCCCCCTGTCCTTGTTATATCCCACTAAATAAATCAGAACTGCTTGTTTCAGCAAAGTTATACTGCCTGAGGTATTTGTCTATGTTAAAGTATTGTACTGTGATTGTTGCACTGTATCTTCTTATTTTACAGGGGGTCCCAAAGCCTGAACCAGTCCTGGGGGTAAGTGTATACTGTGAAGGTAATTCTGATATACTGTGTGGGCCACTAGTGGGAAGAAAGGGGGGTTGCAGTGTCCCAGAGGGCTGTGACCAAGTTAGTTTAACTATTGCAAACCCTGACCTCTGGGTGGAGGCACCCGCCATCGGATCCTGGCCCCTCAACCTGTTAGTGGCAAATCAGGCAGGGGTAGTAGCCCCTGGGATAGCGCCATCTAGGGGTTACACATGCATACATACAATCTCAGTTGAAGAGTTTTATACAGTTACTTCTTGAGCCCTTTATGTGCTTTTAACTTCTCAGATAATTTAGCTATTCAGGGGTCATTCCCTCAATAGGAGCGACAAGAGTATCTCCCATGGTTGAAAAGAATCTTAAACAGAAAATTAAAAAACATGTCCCTGGACTGTGTCAGGTACACAATCAGTTACTCTAATGGAATATGGGCCCCATTTTCAGAATGGTTGCATCACATAATGACATTGTTAGAATCAAAAGGGAGGGTAGATAGGCAGAAAAAGGGTAAGACTAAGCAGAGGAACTCAGCGAATACTTCTGCTCAGTGTTTACAAAAGAAAGGGATAGTCCAATACTACATGGTAAGAGGGGTGGGGTGGGGGGTGCAGAGATAACAGATGGGTTAATCCAGGAGGATAGCATCCTGACGGGCCTTAAAACCTTGCAGGAGGACAAAGCACAAGGACTGGATGGTGTACACCCAAGTGTCCTGAAGGAACTGGCAGAGAGATTGGTAGGCCTTCCGACAGACCTGTTTAACACCTCTTTGGTGACAGAGAATGTATCCAGTTACTGAAGGATGCCTCATGTGGTGCCCCTCCACAAGAGTGGACCCAAGGATGAACCAGTTAATTACAGACCGGTGAGCTAGATCTCTGTAGTGTAGAAGTTAATGGAGACCATTCTGAAGGAGAGGTTGATAACTTTTCTTGTTAGTAATCATCTACAGGATGAAAGAAAGCATGGGTTTGTCTTGGGAAGATCATGCCAAACTAACTTAATCGACTTCTTTGACTGGGTCTCTATGGGGACTGACAAAGGCCAAGCTGTAGATGTCCTATATCTGGATTTCAGAAAGGTCTTTGACTTGGTGCCGCATGGGAGGTTACTGAGCAAGCTGAGGGACCTGGGTGCATGGCAGAAACTGGTGGGGTTGGTTAAGAGCTGGCTACAGGGCAGACAACAGAGAGTGGTTGTATGGGGGGGTGTCATCCAAGCCAAGGCCAGTAGCTAGTGGGGTGCTGCAGAGCTCAGTACAGGGCCCTGTTTTGTTCAATGTCTTCACTGAAAAATAAGATCAGTCTGTTCACTGATGACACTAAGATTTGTGCAAAAGTGGAGAGTGAAAAAGGGAGGCAGGCATGCAGGGAGTATCTAGCTAAACTTGAACACTGGTCTAAGGAGTGGCAGATGGGGTTTAATGCAAAGAAGTGCAAGGCCATGCACCTAGGAGCCAGAAATCCAAGAACCAGCTACAGACTGGGGGGAATGCAGATAGCAGTTATAGAAAGGATCTGGGGTAGTAGTCACAGGGGACATGAAGGTATCAGCATAATGTAGTAGGGCTGCAGCAATGGCAAACAGGACGCTGGGGGTGCATTGTCTGAGGGATCACCTCTAGAAAGAAGGAGCCAAACATAAAAAGAAGGGTGAATTTACAGTTGTTTTATTCTGAAAGTCCCTTCGTTTCTCAGTATTTGTACCATTCAGTCATTCATTTTCCATTTTTTATATTTACCCTTCATTTTTTTCTCCCAATATCCCCTCAACTACCCTTCAGATGACCCATATTTTTGAGCAGTTTATTCTGAACAATTTATTTTCCATTTTGTATTATTCTGAACCATTCATGTTCCATTTTTATGTTGCTTGAACCATGTGCAAGAAACATAGTGCCATCATCGGAGATTTCGGAGGTGTGTCACCTCCTCCTCCAATTCAGGCAGTGTGCTGGCAGGCACGGCCCCTGTAAGCCAATGCATTTTGGAGCTGTCTATGACACGCTCCAAAATGCAGTGGCATGATTGAGGAACTGCGCTTCAGTGAGCAGAGATAAAAGCCCACTGAAGCGTAGCTCCCCTCCACACGCAGCGTCGCGCGCTTCCGCACCTACTCGTAGCCGACGGGTGCCCAATCCCCACCGGCTGAGCTGCTGTCATTGCCCCCAGTTGTAGGTGCCACGCTGGGAGCCCACCCCAGTGTGGCAATGAATCACTGGCGATGAAGGTGCCCAATCCCCGTCGGCTGGACGCTCCCAACATCCTTGTGCCATGCTGGGAGCCCACCCCAGTGTGGCAAACGATCCACGATGTCTTTTTTGTTTTAACCTGAAAACAGCGGTCCCGTGGAGGCGTCTCGACCCCAGCACACCCACCTGCGCACTCAGCCTCCCCGCCCCCTCACCCCATACTTACCTCCGGACTCCGGTAGCGGCGATCTTGGTGGACGGGAACACGTCTGCACTCTTCAAAGCTGACCACGAACTGAGGAAATGCCGGTAAGCTGTATAATGGCCTAGATAGGGGGGTTTCAACTTTGTTGCATATCTCAGGCATTTTGGAATTTTTGCAGCAAATTTTCAACATGGGGTTTTTGGGACCCCTTCTCATGAATGATGTCACTGTCATGGCGTTATTCGGGCCCAAAGGGTGATTTCGCGCAGTGACTGTGCAGTGACTGCGAAATCACCCTTCAGGCCTGAATACTACCATGACAGTGACATCATTCATGAGAAGGGGTCCCAAACTCATGTTGAAAATTTGGTAAAAACTCAAAAGTGACTGTTTCACAACGATTGTGTTGCGCAGTTCCTCTACCTTGAGCTCGTAAGTTCCACGAAATTTCAATAGTTTCACCCAGATTTTCAACATTGCCATTTTACCACACCTTCTTATGAGTAGTATAGCTGTCATTTTTCACATCTCACCTAAATGTGTTTCCGCCCAGGCTATAGGAATGGCTAGTCAGTGTGCCAAATCAATGTAATGGACAAATTAAGAAAATCACAGTGACACTGTTCATGAGCAGAGGTCTTAAAAATGGCTGTATTGAAAATTTGGTGAAAAATTCCTAAAATGACTGTTTTACGAGGCGTCGTTCTGCGCAGTTCCTACGCACGCTCGTAAGTTTGCAAATTTTCAATATTTGCACTCCAATGACTTCCAAATACCTAAACAGCACATAGAAGCAAGCAACATTCGGCATTGACAAATGCTTGTTTATCTTTCATTGTCAAAATTACACCCAGTATCCATTCAAATACCCTTGAAATGACCCATCTTGTAGCAGTTAAATTATTTTAACCATTACATGTGTTTTCTTTTTTTTTATTGTGGTTGCTTCAGTTTACTGCTTTTTCTCAATTAATATTAAGTAAAATCAATGGTTGGGTGAAAAAAAATCCAGGGTGAGATTAAGAAGAGCTGACGGGTTAAAGCTAGAGTATAAGGCATTATTCTATTATATATGGAGGAAGCATAAAACTAAAGAGATACCCCAGAGAGAAGTTGAGTGCACACTACAGTCTAGGGTCCCATTTCAGTGTTAACATGTATCACTGCTGTTATTAACTGCACTATAACTACACTGCAGTGACTTTCTATTACATTCCTTTACCACTACATTATTTTTGTTATTTTTTGATGTACACAGTAGAACCACTGCACACACGTAACAATTTTTCTTGTACACTTCTTTATGATTGCATTGCTTTCGATATTTTTAGATGCACACTGAAGTAACACTGAGCACACTCAGTGCAAATTTTTAGATAATTCTCATACACTTTTTCCTCACATTATAGTTAATAGTTATTGGTAACATAATGGAAACGCCTCGTAAATGTTTAAATTGCTTTTGCTGTTCTGGTTTCACTAACAAAGCTTGAGAGTTAATTTCCCTCATGCATATTTCTTTAGACTAGTTCAATTTAAACTATTTTTTTTACCTTTTCACCATCTCACAGTTAATCCTACTGTCATCTTCGCTTCATACATATAGCTTGTTTATGGTAAATCTACTCCAGGTATGCACTACTACCAATACTTGCATTTGGCACGCACAAACCACACAGCTCCCATAGTGGCAAGCTCTATTTTCCACTCTTTCTTAGCCCTGGCAGAAAGCTTTCAAGTCCCATCCCCAGCCTCAGGCATCTCAGCACACATAGCCATGTTGGCAGGCTCCTGATTTCTCTAGTCCCTTATAGAAATACAAGTGTGCAGTATGCAAACAGAATGTATGCCACATGCAGAATTGTTCAGTGACTGTAGGTGGTTTGCACACACCAAGTGAACCTAAGCGAATCTGGTAGAGCTTATTAGGTTCGCCTGTGGCATGCTTGACATGCATGCAGCAGCTAAGTTAGAAAAATTCACAATAATCAATTATTTCTTGATAACAAAAGAGGCACTTAACTGTTTTTATCTGTTTTGCAACAGTCCCAGTAAAACTCTCCATACATCACAGCTCATTGTTGGTGTTGGTGGAGAATCCTTATCTTTCCCCCATCACAGCCCATTAAATTCCTACTGCACCCAAGCCTAGCCTGCTGGGTTCCTTACCTGCACACATGCCCAGCCCACTGAGTCCCTCTCATGCACCCAAGCCAGCACAGTGTGTCCTCACCTGCACCCACACAGCCCAGTAGGTTCTCTTTTGCACCCAAGCCCTCCCCAGAGGATCCTTCTAGTACTCATGACCAGTCCAATGGGCTCCCCTTCAGCCAAGTCTAGCCAGTTGCTCTCCCTTAAGTTTGTGGTGCAGAATAGCCAGAATAGAACCCCCATGACCCAGCAGTAAAGCCAACCTTAAAAGAGCTGTATTGACTCTGTTGTACTTGAGTTTTAAAGAACTAGGGTGCAGTCCAGTTGGTAACAAGATAGAGTAGCAACAGCTAGCCACCCTGCCCATCCAGTTAGTTCAGCACAGAGTCAGTTCCTCAAGTAAAATTCCAGACAACAGCAACAGCAACCAAGAGAAATGCTGCCTGCTGAACTAGAAGGACAGGGTCCTGACTTCGTGGGCCTTTTTGTTGAGGTACATGGCTGTGTTTATTTGAAAATGTACCTGTACTGTGGGGTGTGGAGGGACTCAAGGGAGAGATTGCATGGGCCTCTATCTCCTGGCCCTGCCACTGCAGGTGAGCAATCCATTGGGATCAATTTGGTAGGTTGATAGCTGCTGGAAAGGGGAGGGATGGCTGTACTTCTCCTGGCTCATGGTGGGATGGCCCTTCTTCTTCTGGCTCAGGAGGGTGGCCCTGCTTCTCCTGGCTCAAGGGGGATGGCTCTGCGTCTTCTGGCTTGGAGGGTGCCCCCACTACTCCTGGCTCGGGGGGGTGACCCTACTTTTCCTTGCTTGGGTGTTTTAGTTTCACTTATACTATACTTATTTTCATCTTGTCACATGCACCTAAGGTGTAAGCCATCTTAAAGTGACCAAGTTCTTGTTTTGTGCATTTCTGTGAATATAAGCTTTCTTAAGAAGGACTTTTGTTAAAAGATGATTTTTCCTACTCTGATACCTTTGTTAGCCATGGTAGTGGGAACCGCTGTGGCTCTTTTTTTTTAAATTAGCCATATAAACTTTTACTTTCACCTTGCTGGAGACCAGAGATGGGCAAAAGGGACCCTGGTTTAACATCTCATCTGAAGGATGGCATCTCAGCAACCATTGAATCTGCATCCCCACAATCTACCTCCCCCACATGACCATCCTTTATGAATCAGGACCACTATCAGCCCCACGACCAGCATACCCAGCTGAGCAATGTCCTTGGAAATCCCCCTCACCCATCTGGGGTATGCACAAGTCACAGGGGGAGGAAGAAAGAGCAAGAATTCAGAGTGTCCGTGTCCCTCATTCTAGTGGCAAAAAGTTGAGAAGTATGGTCCACCACTACCATGGGTCATTGTCGCAAATGGCAATTATATAAATACATACTACTCAGTTCACTGTGCGAAAAACTTGATTATGCTGCATGTATTTCTGTAATCACAGTAATCAGTGTTGGTTAAAGGCCCACATTAAACAGCATCCAGCTGAAGATGTGGGTTGCAGAGCTTTACTAGTTGCCTTTGGTAGAGTGACACAGCAGGTATCCCGTGAGGTGGGCGCATGGGGAAGGGCACTGTCCGTAACGGTGACTCCTTCCATACACAATCCCTCAGGGCGATGGGAAGGTAGGGTGACCGGATGAGGGGATGGGCGAACTGGGCGACAGGATGTTGCTATGTGTATGCATGTGGGGGGAGCGAGCACGGTGAGTGTGGGCTGGGAGGGGGCAGAGGAGCTGTAGGGGGTGGCGTTGTGGTGGATTGCCGAGCTGCGTCGTGGTGTCAGGGGTTGACTAATGATTGGGGTGGGTGAGGAACCGGGTTTGGGTCCGGGCGCTGGTGTGATTTTATTGTGCCAGGCCAGAACCTTTCTTTTTTTACTGCTTTCACCCCCCGACTTGCACCCCCCTGGAGTTGAGAATCCTTTAGTAAAGAGGTGCGGGAAGCCCTCGAGGGGGGTACAGCCGCCTCCACAGAAAGCAGTATAATGTAAGTCCTGGCTCATTGTCCTGAAGTGCTGGCTGTCAGGGTGCCAAAAATGTGTTCGGCACTCTGACTGTGCGATAACAGTGATCACTTTTAGGCGTTCGCCCTTATCACATAAAACTCATACAGCAGGGGTATGAGGAACACCTGGACAGCAAAAACTGCTTTTTTAATATGGGATGGGGAGAGTGAAGAGGTGCCACTGGATGCCAATGACTTAATTTACATGGAATGAGAGGAGAGAGTAGTTACCCCATGGATGATAGGGACTGCTAGTCCACTGCCCCCTAACCCTTGACATAAACTCCCTTTACACCTCACCAAACCCCCTCCATGAAAAGGGGGGATTCAAGATGTGGGATGGAGGCACACAGCCAGTATGTTCTTCAGTGGGTCCAGCTTCATGTGCACTCCCAGGGTGTGTGGCACAGACATTGGTGATATGCCCCTTGGCATAGCACACCACCTGGCAGTTGACACTGAGGACCCTCTTCCTGTTTACATATGCCACACCCTCAGGGCCAGGTGGCATGTGGATGCCCACATGGGTGCAGTCAATGGCCTCAAGCATGTCAGGCTTGCGTGCTACCCTGTGGTACTCCTGCATGGTTGCTGTATGCTCTGCCTGTGTGCTGGAGAAATGGATGTATTCCAAAGCATGTGGCAGCAGGGTGTTGAGGAATTGTGTGAGTAGGCATGACGCGGCTGACTGGGTTATGCCTGCTGTGTCCCCTGTTGGTCTCTGGAAGGTGCCCATGGTGAGCAGGCACATGACAGCTGTTACCTTCATCTCCACTGACATAGCATGGCTCCGTTTAGTGAGTGCTTGCATCTTCTCACTGCACAGCTCACAGAGCTGCCTCAGAATTGCCCAGTTCAGACAGTACCAGCCCACAATCTCCGTATCACTGAAATTCTTGAAGGTGGTGTAGGTACGGTACCACCTGTTCCAGGCATACCACCGACAGGTCCTTCTACGGCCGTGTTGCTGTTCTTCCTGCCTCTTCATACCCCTCATTATGGCCTCCATCTGGAAGGGTGCACTGGCCATGGCCCCTGCTGTCCTGTCTCCCCCTTGGCAGTCAGCTGCTGTGGGCTGTCTGCCACCCTAGTGCAGTGTGTGGCACCTTCTCTGCCTCTCCCTCTCACTCACTCTGCCCCTGGTGCACTCTCCACTGCCACCTCTGTCCCACGCCCCTGTGGCTGCCTGTGCAGGTCATCCTGTCCTTCTCAGGCTCTGTCGCCCTTGCTCATCTCAGTCTTATCCCTCCACTGTCCTGTTCCACTCTCATTCTCTCTCTGTCTCTCCTTCACCCCTAGCGCATCTGCTGTTGGTGTGTTTTCGCCCTGTATTTATAGGCTCATGTCTGCTCAGTGCATCTGGGACTTGCTCCGCACTTGCGCCATGGTTCTGCAGTTGAATATCACAGTGCGATGCATATTCATGGGTGTGCCCCTTGCATTCATTATGGTTACACACTGGGATTTGTGTTGTGCATTGGCTCCCACTGAGTATCGCTCCTTGGCGCATTTCCCTACTTGTGCCGGCGCAACTCAGCGCAACTGCATTGAATATCCCGGCCCTTGTTTCTCTTTACAGTTTACTTTCCTGTAATGCTGCAGACTCCCTCAATTGTCATCCAAATAATGTTCCTGACCGTCCTTCTAAGTCGCGCACACTCATGTGCCTGTCTAGTTCCACCTGAAAAGAAGCCACGCAGGATCACCACATAAGTAAATGGACTTGTTTTTTTCTTCTTTGGGACTTAGTACAAACAGATTAACACACAGCTCAGGATACAACACTCATGCTCTTGTTTTACTGCTGGAGGTGGGCACTAGACAGAATGACTCAGTAACCTTGGGGGGAGCAACAGTAATGGAACAGCACACAAACACTGGGACTACTTTACAAAAAAAAATAGTGTTCACACTTTTTGAGTTTGCAGAGGCAGCTCCTCTAATATTTAATTACTTAAAATTTACACATACTGTATGTCCATTTCTAAGTGTAATAATACCCTCCAGGGTGGGCGTTATGAGATATAACAGATCTTCCAGAGGCTATAAGGCCCTCCACCTGTGGTGTCAGGTCTCATTACACCCCTGGGTGGTCTGTTATATCCCAATAATGTCCACCCTGTCGGGTATTATTACTTACATACCGCTCTGCCTTCTCGCCCCCCATTACTGTGGTAGCATTCTGGCACTGATAAACTCTGTTTGTTGGAGGGTCATTGGGGGTCGAGGAGGCTCGAACATCCAAAGGACTGACCTCCTCCTAGGGGAGGGATTGCAGAGCCTTGCTTGGGATGGAAGGGGGGAAGCTGCAGTAGAACAGAGGTAAGGTCATGGGAGCTAGTGAGCCACATTAGTTCAAGGCAGGGAGGTCTGGAGTAGTTAAGGGGTATGGCCATGGGAACAGAGCAGCCCAGACCTGGGGTTGTCCTGTGGTAGGGCTATGGGAGCTAGGGAGCAAAGTAGACCAGGGAAGTCAGAGGCAGAGGGAGCAGGGTAAACTAGGGACAAAACCAGGGCAGATAGTGGCTAGTGCAAGGTGGAATGTAGTGGTCTAGGGACAGGGCCATGGGAACTGGGGGCCAACCAGGACATCCTATGGATGGTGCAGGGTGGAGCTGGGATAGGTGGGGGCCAATGGGTGGGCTAGGGCTGAGGGAGGAAGGGTGGTGGCTCAGACATAGGAGAGGAGCTGGGGTGGTTCACAGGCAGGACCAAGGAAACTGGGGTAACCCAAGAGGACAGCATGGGCCAGGAGAGACTGGTGCTGGAATGGGGTAGGGCCATGCAAGCCTGGAGGGGACAGGTAAGCCTGGGACAAGGGGAGAAGGTGTGGTCCAGATGAAGGTCCATTGGAACGCAGAGTGCCAAGGTGGTCCAGGGCAGCCTGGTGCTAAGGCAGGGGGAAGCTTGTATTGTTCTGGGGCAGGGCTATGGGAGCTGGAGGTGAGGCAGGTTGGCCTGGGTTGCCTGTAGCAGGGGGAGCTGATACCTTTGGTGAGGATTGGAGGTGGGGTGATGGGGGCCACTGTCCACCCACGTAATGGCTGTATATATTTACAGATTCTTTTAATGGTAATAGGGAGGCGAGGGGGGGGGAAGAGGAGAATGATGCAGCTGCAATATAAGGGTTCTAGCTGTACATTTGAGCAGACTAACTTAATAGACCGTAAGGGCAGTTTCTGCTGGCAGATTTCGTATACAGTACCACCTAGTCTTTTTCCATATTTTCTAGTTTCTGAGAAATTAAGGGACACATTGGTCATGTTTCTTTGTTGTAAAGTCTACTTTGAGCAAACAAATTTCAAATATATCTCCTTCTGTCTGCTGGATTTCAGCAGAACAGACTTGTTAAGATAAAGGACTAATTCAGGAAGGCTATGCAGGGACACAATGACATAAGGGGAGTAGTGGAACAGTGGGAAAAGATAAGGGAAGCCCTGCACCTGGTAGCAAACCATTGTGCCAGTCCCTGTAGCAAGAGTAAAAGAAAGAGTAAACCACTGTGGTTCTTGAGGGGGTAGTAGCAGAGCTAGTAAGAGGAAAAAAGATGGCATTTCTGAGGTACAAGGCAACACAAAACAAGGAGGACAGGCAAGAATACTTAGAAAAATGAAACGAAGAGAAGAAGGCAGTAAGGACAGTGAAGGCCGAAACTGAAGAAAAGCTAGCTAAATTGGTGAAGGAAGGAGGGAAAGCATTCTTTCGTTATATTAGCAAGAGAAGAAAGACAGGGGAGGGATTGTGAGACTTGGGGCAGAGGGAGGCAGGGTAGTGGAGAAAGACATTGACAGTGTGGTACCAGGGGGCTTTGTGACTTTAGTTGGAAAGGTACCTGTTTAGGGGATTTTGCTGGTGCAGCTGAGTGTCTCAGTGAGGGTCTGCAGGGGTAGCTGATTGTCTCTCTCTAGTACTCAGAAAGGACTCAACCTACCCACCTACCCCTAGTGCAATACATCCTTTATACTGGTAGCTTGTGACATCATACGGTACCTGATATCTGCATACATACACTGTTAGCTGGATTGGACACACACTGGACCGTATGTGTTTATGAAACTTGGGAATGCTATTGGTGGGTTTGTGATTGGGTTTGTAAACAACTGCAGTCAGTGTAAAGAGACTGCATTCCACTGTCCTGTATAGGTAGTGTGAACCATGGGTAGGATTGTGGGGTGCAGTGGTTGTGGCACAGGAGTGTGGATGAACATACTGTGGAGGATGGAAGGGTGCCCAATATGCCACAAGCTAAGGAGGCTCAAAGAAGAGGTTCAGTGGCTTGGCAGGGAGCTGGGGAGATTGAGGGGTGAGGCGAGGGTTGCATTGGTAGAAGGGCTGACATCTGAGAGTATAGGGGTGGCACCACAGAGAAGGAACAGTGGGTCGAGGGAGGGGGGCAAACTAGACAGGAAGCCAGTTGATGAAGGGTGGGCTCTAGTCAGGCTTAGCAAAAGAGGAGCAGCAGTAGGCAGGAGGGAGGAGAAAACACATAGTAAGCCAAAAAGAGTAGGGAACATGTTAGCTGTACTACCGACACATGGAGAAGAGGGCGCAGGAGGAGACTGCACAAGGGATAGTAATCATGAAGAGAAGGGGTGAGGGGCATTGCTAGTGGAGAGATTGAGTGTGGTGTGGCAGGGAGAGGGATAATGAGAGGAGAGGGCTCAATGCATGAAAATGGGCTACCAAAGTGCGATACTGGTGTCAATTTTTAAAATTGATAATATAGTGCAGATTATAAGCAATTTTTTATGCTGTCACTCATTTTATAAAAATGCAGTATGGCACAGGATAAATCCCAATTCGGATCTTGAGATAAAGCCCTCACAAAGTTGCACATGTAACAGAGGACATGAAAAGCAGGGCTGCACATGTAACAGGGAACGTAAAATTAGGGCTGCCCCGTAATTGGGGAGATAAACATATGATCGCATGTAATAAGAGACTAGAAATAGCTTTTAAGGTTTCAAAGACTTTATCATCGAAGATAAAAGGGTAATAAATTCGAGTCATGCAATCCTACCTGAAAAACATATTCAATATTTACATCAAAACTCAATGCTATGTAATGCTCCAGCTAACTATGCAGCTTGAAACTACAGACCACACTACTGCCAGACTAAATAAATTACATGAAACTACAGACTATACTACTACAAGACTAATCATTTATATATTTATTTATATATGAAAAACAGAGAAATCATTGTGTATAGTTCAAATACAGGCTAATCTATCAATAAAGGCTAATCTAGGATGCCAGGCAAATCACTACAGACTAATCTACTGTATCCACTACAAGCTAATCTATCACTACAAGCTCATCTATGTAAAAACACTATGTAAAAACGTATAATGCTAAGTCGTATGAAAAATTGAAAAATTTCTTTGTTAGGGTTCAACACAGTGCACCGAAAAGCAGAGCAAGTCTATTTAACCCCATTTTTCCTGTATCTTGCTGAACTTTACAGAAATTGTCTGTATTTCGTCACTGTGGATTTCAAAGATGCCACCTCCATTCTGGAACTGTATTGGCCCATGAAAAATTTGTTTTCTTTGCACACATTCAGTGTCCTGATGCCTTGGCCATGTAAAAACATTTCCATGCTGCTTCATGAACTTGAAGGAGTATCATTGTTCCACAGGATCCGGATCCACAGTGGTTAGTTGCCCAAAATAAAATTCCTTCGAGTAATACACGGCATAGTACTGATTGATTTGTATCATATCTTGGGCAACAAATGGTCTCATCTTTTTTGGAACTGGGTTGTTTGTGGATAATGTAGCAGAAATGTTGTTGGTGACTGTAGTGCACCCCACTGAAGAGGCATGCACTTCAGTGTCATCTGATGCACTGCCTCATGCACAATCACTGTCTGCATTTGCTACTGGTGCGGCCTCAGCTGGAACTTGACTGGAGGGTACATTGTGATCCCTGGCATGATCAGCATTTTCATCCACCAAGTCAGGAGGACTAGAGTCAACATGGGAGGTTGAAGTGTGGAGTGCTGTTTTGTTTGCTGGACCAGGGTGGCCACTGGGCATGGTATTGTTTGTCTCTTTTGAAGCCATCCTATGTGTGGTGGAAGCTGTTAGTTTTTTCATCTTCCATGCTTCAACATGACTCACATTGTCACAGGGCCCATCTTCAGTAATGCAGTGTGTGCAAAAACAAGTTAGGTTTCTTGCTGCCACCACACCATTTGCCAAACACTTAACACTGTGCATCTTGCATGTCCCAGGTACCATTTTCGTTACTTGTCTCATGCGAGCGTCTTGGAAGAATGGGACACTTTGGAGTGTTGCCACTATGTACAATCCCTGCTCCGTTGAGCAGGCGTGGCGGTCCTGCACCAATCCCTGCGATGCTGTGTATGACAGCAGTGGTCTTCTCTTCAAAGAAAACCACCGCTGTGTGCTTGTAGCATGTCACACCCCCCCAAATCTTTGCTGCCATGCTGGGAGCCCACCCCAGTGTGGCAAACATCCTGCGTCATCTGCCGACGGGGGTGCCCAATCCCCCATCAGCTCCACCTCCTCCCAAAACAGCTTTCACTGCTGCCACGCTGGGAGCCCACCCCAGCATGGCAAACGTCCCGCGTCGTCTGCTGATGGGGTGCCCAATCCCCGTTGGCTCCACGGCCCCCCCAGCCATCCTTCTGCCACGCTGGGGCCACCCAGCATGGCAAGCGTCCAGCGTCGTCAACTATAGAAAAAAAACCTGTAAAGTAAAGCGGTCCCACGCGAGTCTCCCGCCCCTCCACAGCCGCACCACCCACTGCGCCTGCCTCCCCCACCCCCTCACCCCATACTTACCTCCGGAGCTCAGCGCGACATCATACGCTGGACCGGAACACGTCTGCACTCTTCAAAGCTGACCGCGAACTGAGAAATGCTGGTAAGCTGTATAATGGGCTAGATGGGTTTTTCAACTTTGTTGCATATCTTAGGCATTTTTGGAATTTTTGCAAATTTTCAACATGGGGTTTTGGGACCCTTCTCATGAATTCTGTCACTGTCATGGCGTTATTCGGGCCTGAAGGGTGATTTCACGGTCACTGCGAGAAATCACCTTGGAGCCCGATTGCAAAATGACAGTGCCAGCATCATGGGGACTCTCAAAAGCCTATTTTGAAAGTGGTCGAAACATCTAATGTTCTTATTAAAGCGTGCATTACGCAGTTCCTACACAGGCCTCGTAAGTTCACGAATTTCAGTATTTTCACCCAGATTTTCAACATTGCCATTTTACCACACCTTCTTATGAGTAGTACAGCTGTCATTTTTCACATCTCACCCAAAATGTGTTTCCAGGTAGAAGCGCGTACAAAGGCACAGTCGGTGTGCGAACTCAATGTATGGGACACATTAAGAAAATCACAGTTTCACTGTTCATGAGCAGAGATCTTAAAATGGCTATGTTAAAATTGGTGAAAAATCCTAAAATGACTGTTTCTGGCGTCGCTACGCCAGTTCCTACATACATGCGTAAGTTCGCGAATTTTCAATATTTCTACTCCAGATTTTCAACATTGGCATTTTACCACACCTCCTTATGAGCAGTACAGCTGTCATTTTCATCCTGCCAAAACATGCTTCCAGCCATGTGGCGCACAATGGCGCGGTCGGTTGTCGCAATCCCAGTATCAATGGGATGCGTTAGAAAATCACAGCAACACTGTTCATTAGCAGAGGTCTTAAAATGGCTATGTTGAAAATTTGGTGAAAAATTCTAAATGATTGTTTTATTTGTTAAGTAGTCTTACGCGACTCCTCGTAAGTTTGCGAATTTTCAATATTTGCACCCAATGACTTCCAAATACCTAAACAGCACATATAAGCAAGCAACATTCGGCATTGACAAATGCTTGTACTTCTTTGTCACTGATTTTTTTAAGCCATGTCCAAGTGCCAAATACCACTGCAAATACCTGCAAGCGAACGTTCGGCATTGACAAATGCTTGTTATATTTGGTCTGGTTGGTCTTTTTATTTGGTTTTCACCAAGCCAGAATAATTTCCTCCTGAAATGATCACTGCACCCTTCTGTGGCTGGCTTTATGGTCAGTTCAGTCCTGCTAAATTTGTACAGCTCCTTTGCTTTTCTTATTATGGCCTGCCGTGATTGCACAGCTCTGATTGCTGCCGATTTTACAACACCACTCTCACCATCTGAAGGACCCTTTCCATGTCATGAACCGAAAAAGCCCTCTCGATGGGGAATCCATATTGAGTGGATGACACCGAAATGTCAAAGAAAGCACATTTTGATTTATACTGGCTGCCACAGCCATCTGTGAAATGTACTTCTTTGCTTATATTTAAGGAGCGTTCTTTTCTTAGGTGTGCATTTCTGATCTCCAGAAGGTGACGCACAGCATGGTGATCATGTTTTAAATCACTCGAGATAAATACTAATGACTCTTTCACTGTGGAGTCATAGTGGTCACATAGGTAATAGGATACTACTGGGTGAACCGTGGCTTGTCATGATGCCAGTGGGCTGCCTGCACTTCATCCTGCACTTTACAGGCATAGTTCTCGGCAAAGTCCAGAACCATCACTACCCATCCCTTGGGTAGAAATTTTTGATATGAGCAAACTGATGGTGCTGCCATGCTGCCACATGTAATTGCCGACCCAAAAATAAAAGTTCCTCTTCTATGACTTGCTCCAGCTGTCTCAATGTTGATTTTTTATTTTTCAAAACGTTTCTTGTCTGCTGCTCCTGTATGCCATTGACATCTCGCATGACCGTTATATTCTCCCACTGCTGCCACGTTATACTGTCTTGACCATGACCCTTAATTAGACCTTCCTTGGCTCTTCCAAACCCTGCCGTGCTGCAGTGTTCACATATTTTCTCAACACAGTCCAACCTGTAGAACTTTTGCAAAGGAGCTCGCTGACACATTGTTAGCTCTACTGCACAATATACATTCAGGACTTTGCACGTTGTGAGGCGGTAAAGATCGGCAGTACGGTTCAGTGCCTACAGTTTAAGGCCAGTATTCATGCAGTATTCGCAGAGGCATTGGTCCAGTTTTTGTTGTTCTGCTAGCTTAATATGCTTGGGCCATAAACTTCCAAATTTCCTTGCTCCCACTGGAGTGGCCAGGTTCTGTTGGGTGAAGTCTGTATACAGAACATTAATGGGTTTATCAAGATATGAACAAATGTTGGCCAGGGGGAGAAGGATAGAGCGTCCTACGGACTGCTGTCCTTCTCTGGGGGAAGGGAGGGGTAGTGCCCAGTGCAAGAAGGACTCCTGGCGGAGGCCGGGAGTCATGCAGCTGCCAGCGCTCATAAAGCAATGGAGACGGGTCGGACGCTGGACGTCATTGCATGTCCCCACCTCCCAGGAGGAAAAACAAAGAAAAATGGAGGTGGGAGCCTCCATCTCTATGAAGCCCTCCCCAGGCTTCAATTTTCTACTGCCGACACACTCCCAACCAGATACAAGCCTGTGGCCTGGAATTGGAAGAACCGGAGCCACAGCCCCACCCTCCAGGGGGGGTAAGCCAAGAGTAACCGGGAGATTGCAGCATAGGCAGTTGGTAGAAGCTACAGGGGCTATGACCAGGGCAGAAGCATGACAGAAGGGCCTCCCAAATAAAAGAAAAAAAAAAAGATATGAATTAATGTTCCGCTTCTTTTTAAAAAGGCTTTTTTGTGAGGCAGTGGGGTTGCAGAGTCTTCAAAAAAGGTTGCCACTTTCTGTGTTGTTGACTCGGGCAGTGCAGACTTGTGCCATGTGGTGCATTTCTTTTCTCCTCGGGATGCATTCATAAGCCTTTTCCAGCTTATTCCCAGTGTTGCACCTGCTGTTCTGAGCAGCCTGTATTTTTTTAACACAAGAATAGTGCTTATGAACTCTCTGTTCAGGTGTCGGTCAGACTTTTTGTTACTTTTGAGGTGCGACATCTTATCCATGACAGCAGACATTAGTTTGCTCTGTAGGTTGGTTGGACTGGGAAATGCTTTGCGTTGAACCACTGCAGCTTGTTTGGCTGGTGAGCAAGCCAACAGGATCTTCTGCATTACACAGGTGAACTGACTGGGAGATTTCGGTAGACCTTTTCTGGCTCTCTGCACAGCCTTTCTTAGGGCACTATCATATCTTTGGTTCTCCAGTGTCTCACACTGTTCTGTCTCTGGAATTGTGGCTGGTACTGGTACTAGTACTGGTGTGGTGGTGTTGCAGGCGGCATTGGTGGCAGCATCTTGTGCTTGCTTGTTTAGCTCCTTTCTTTCAGCATATTTCTGGCGTTGCTTTTCATTGATTTGTCTCTGTTTCTGACTTGTCATTTTAGCACGCTGTTGCTGTTTTTTCTCCCTCCAAACTTGCCTTTTTGCTTTTGCTCATTGGCCCTTGTTTCTCTTTTAGTGAGTGCAGTACTTGTGTCAACCTGAACTTGTTTCTTCTCCTTCTGAGCTTCTCTGTATCTTTACATCCTCTCTTTAGCCTTCTGGTTGTAGTGTTCACACTGCTCAACATTCATGTTGCTGCGGTATGCATGTGAGCGTGCTGCACATTTCTCCAAATAATGCTGGTAATGGTCTGTGTCATTCTTGACGTTTACTCTGTAACACTTGCTTTTTTCCTTTGCAGATTGAGGGGTAGCCAGATTCCACTGAGCTTCACCAAGAATGGCTGCTGCAGACACACATGGTCTTCTTCTGAATTCCATTATTCCAAACGTCAATTGTCGAAACACAAGTCAATTTAAACAAGCATTTGTCAATGCCGAATCTTTGCTTGCTGGCATTGGCAGTGGTAGTGTAGAAGTTACAGAGCTGCGTAATAGGAATGGCAGTGACATATTGAACTGAAGCCAACCCCACCACCACCCTGCAGAGAGTGACAGGCATTGGGGTGTGCCTTTGGGTCATCAGGCATAACGGCCATGCCATTTCACCACACCCCACCCTGCAGACACTGACAAGTGTCACGGTGTTCCTTGGGGTCTTTGGCCCTCATGCGCACCCCATTTCATTAGGAAATACAGTGAGATGGGTGTGATATAGGAGAATGGGGTGAACTTTGGGGCCAAAGAGTCCAAGGCATACCTCGATGCCTCTCACTGGCTGCAGGGTGTGGAATGGTATGAGCATTACAGGCAAGAACCCCAAGTCACACCCCTGATGCCTGTCATTCTCTACAGGGTTGGGCGTTATGGTTAGAAACCCTAATACCTCAGGCATTCGTTGGTATTTTCACTCCAAATTTTCAACATGTTTTTTTTGTGACCCCACCTCATGAACAGGGGGAATATCAGTTTGTTAGCCGACAGCTGCTTATGCACAGTGACTACGGCATTTAGCACCACAGGTGCAAAAACATTCTGAACAGGATGTGAAAAATGACAGCTGTACTGTTCATGGGGAGGTGTAAAAAAATGGCAATGTTGCAAATCTGCAGTAAAAATATTTAAAAAAATGGTGAAGTCATGAGCGTACATAGAAACTGTGCAACGTACACCCGTAATATAATTAGGTTGGGGATTTTTTACAGCAGATTGTCAACTCAGGCATATTGGTGCCTCCAATCATGAACAGTGTCACTGTGATTTTCTTTATCTGTGCCGAACAATGATTTCCCACAGCGACCACGCATCTCTGCACTGAAAGTGTGAAAACACACTTCAGCCATGTTGTGAAAAATGACAGCTGTACTGTTCATAAGGAAGTGTGGAAAAATGCCACTGGTGAAAATCTGGACTTAAAATATTACAAAGTCATGAACTTACGAGGGTGCGTGGAAACTGCACAATGCTCACTCGTAACACAGTCATTTTTATGGACTTTTGTCACCAAATTTTCAACATAGCCATTTTAAGACCTCTGTTCATGAACAGTGTAACTGTGATTTTCTTAATCTGTCCTAAACATTGCTTTCGTACACCAACAGC
The DNA here is from genome assembly GCA_016271365.2 of Neoceratodus forsteri. Classification (NCBI taxonomy): domain Eukaryota; kingdom Metazoa; phylum Chordata; order Ceratodontiformes; family Ceratodontidae; genus Neoceratodus; species Neoceratodus forsteri. Next base: position 269,189,996 of record JADMNL010000026.1, read on the forward strand.
ACCATTGTGCGCTACATGTGCGAAAACACATTTTGGGTGACATGAAAAATGGCAGCTGTACTATTCATAAGGAAGTGTAATAAAATGGCAATGTTGAAAATCTGGAGTGAAAATATTAAATTCACAAACTTACGAGCATGCATAGGAACTGTGCAACACATGCTAACATAGCCATTTTAAGACCTCTGCTCATGAACAGTGTAACTGTGATTTTCTTAATCTGTCCTAAACATTGCTTTCTCACACCAACAGCACCCTTGTGTGCTACATGTGCGAAAACACATTTTGGGTGACATATGAAAAATGGCAGCTGTACTATTCATAAGGAAGTGTAATAAAATGGCAATGTTGAAAATCTGGAGTGAAAATATTGAAAATTCGCGAACTTACGAGCCTGCGTAGGAACTGCGCAATGTGTGCTCGTAAAACAGTCATTTTTAGGAATTTTTTCACCAAATTTTCAACATAGCCATTTTAAGACCTCTGCTCATGAACAGTGTCACTGTGATTTTCTTAATTTGTCCCATACATTGATTTTTCACACCGACTGCGCCATTGTGTGCTACATGGGCGGAAACACATTTTGGATGAGATGTGAAAAATGACAGCTGTACTGCTCATAAGAAGGTGTGGTAAAATGGCAATGTTGAAAATCTGGAGTGAAAATATTGAAAATTCGAGAACTTACAAGTGTGCGTAGGAACTGTACAACGCACGCTCGTAAAACAGTCATTTTTAGGAATTTATTCACCAGATTTTCAACATAGCCATTTTAAGACCTCTGCTCATGAACAGTGTCACTGTGATTTTCTTAATTTGTCCTGTACATTGATTTCGCACACCGACTGCGCCATTGTGCACTACATGGTAGGAAACACATTTTGGTGAGATGTGAAAATGACAGCTGTACTGCTCATAAGAAGGTGTGGTAAAATGGCAATGTTGAAAATCTGGAGTGAAAATATTGAAAATTCGTGAACTTACAGTCTGCATAGGAACTGCACAGCCGCGCTCATAAAACAGTCATTTTTGAATTTTTGCAAATTTTCAGCATGGGGTTTTGGACCCCTTCTCATGAATGATGTCACTGTCATGGTATTATTCAGGCCTGAAGGGTGATTTTGTGCAGTGACTGCAAAATCAGCCTGAGACGAATAATGCCATGACAGTGACATCATTCAAGAAGGGTCCCAAAACCCATGTTGAAAATTTGGCAAAATTCAAAAAATGCCTGAGATATGCAATAAAGTTGAAAAACCCCTATCTAGACCATTATACAGCTCACCGGCATTTCCTCAGTTTGCAGTCAGCTTTGAAGAGTGCAGGCGTGTTCCCGATCCACGAAGATCATCGCGCCGAGCTCGGAGGTAAGTATGGGGTGAGGGGTGTGGGGAAGCAGGGTGCACAGTGGGTGGAGTGCGGGTTGTGGGAGGGCTGGGAGAAGCGCCGTGGGACTGTTTTTATTTTGCAGGTAAAAAAGCGACATGGAGCGTTGCCACGCTGGGAGTGGGCTCCCAGCGTGGCACAAGGACGACTGGGGGCGTGGAGCCGATGGGGATTGGGCACCCCCATCAGCCATATGATCAGTCCCAGCTGGGGTGGGCTCTCAGCGTGGCACCCAGTACTCGGGGGTGAGGACAGTAGAGCCGATGGGGGATTGGGCACCCCCATCGGCTATTCTATGAGTTGCCATGCTGGGGTGGGCACCCAGTGTGGCATGTGGAAGGCTTGGGGGGAGCGCTGCACAAGCCTACCGGGGATTGGGCACCCCCGTCAGCTGTACGTGTGTGCGGGGGGGAGGGCAGCGTGCGGTATACTGTGCATTTCTGTGTGTGTGTGTAGGGGGAGCTGCGCATGAGCAGGTGATATCTTATCGCTGCTCACTGAAGCGTAGCTCCGCCTTTCAACTGTATGCCACTGCATTTTGGAGCTTGTCATAGACAGCTCCAGCATGCATTGGCTTACAGGGGCCATGCCTGCCAACACACTGACTGAATTGGAAGAGGGGGTGACACACCTCCGAAATCTCGGATGATGGCACTATGTTTCTTGCACATGCATGCAAGCAAACGTAAAAATGACTATTACCTTTTCCTGAAACACAATTTTGGTAGATACAAATGATTAAGGCAGAACATGCTGCCAAATAAGAGTGAAGTGACAGCTGATAGAATGAAACACACCATTCCAAGAAAATGACAATTCTGTGATTGAGTTAGTGGTAACTCTCACAAGAGAATAATGATGCAAGAAGAGATTAGCCACAAACATTCATCACAATAAGAGAAGCTTCACAAAACCAATGAAATGCAAGAAAATATTATTCAGTAGTCACCGCAAGTCATTAGTCCCAACAAACATCCGACACAAGAAGATGCTTCACAAAACCAATGAAATGCAAGAAAAGATTCTTCAATAGTCACCGCAAGTGAGTAGTCACAATAAACATCCGACACAAGAAGAGATGCTTCACAAAACTGATGAAACGCAAGAAAAGATTCTTCAATAGTCACTGCAAGTGAGTAGTCACAACAAACATCCGACGCAAGTGAAGAGGATTCCCAAAACAAGATGGAGACACACGCCTGCAAACAAAATGGAAGCCTGCATCCACCCACCTGCAAATAAAATGGAGACAAGCATCTACCCGCCTGCAAACAAAATGGTAGCCTGCATTCACCCACCTGCAAACAAAATGGAAGCCTGCATCCACCCACCTGCAAACAAAATGGAAGCCTGCATGTACCCGTTTGCAAACCAAATGGAGACACGCATCCACCCACTTGCAAACAGATTGGAAGCCTGCAGCCACCCACTTGCAAACAAACTAGAAGTCTGCATCCACCCACTTGCAAACAAAATGAAAGCCTGCATCCACCCGCTTGCAAACCAAATGGAGATACATAGCCACCCACCTGCAAGCAAAATGGAGATATGCATCCACTCGCCTGCAAACAAAATGGAAGCCTGTATCCACCCGCTTGCAAGCCAAATGGAGACATGCATCCACCCACCTGCAATCAAAATGGAGGCACACATTAGTCTGCCTGCAAACAAGGAGACATAGGCATACACATCACAACATGGTACAAAACAGAAAGGACTTGGATTAGTAAATGGGCATTATTTTGCAGGTAAACAATTACAACAGATGCTCTCCCACAATAAGCAAAAGATGCAGTACAACTTAGCCTGTCGCTGACTTACAGGATGATCTAATGATTCATGGTGTTTGGGGTTGGGACTAACATGCCGTATGGTCTGAGCCTGTGTTTGAAAGCCTGCTGTTGTGTGTAGGCCTCTATCGGACCATTCAGATCCCCAAAATGGCTTTTTTGGGTTCTAAATGGTGTGACCGAGGCAAACACACCACAACAGTCTTCCAAGAACAGGCTCAGACCATGCTGCATGTTAGTCCCCCACCCACCAAACGCAATGCAGCATTCACAATCGAATTCAGATTAAACAACAAACTAGTGTAAACACCACCTTTTAACATTGCAGCTGGTAAGTCCCCCTCACCACCCCAGAAACAAAAACATCATGATGCATGGTGTGGGCCAGTGTTTGGAAACTTGCTGTGGTGTGTAGGCCTTGCTCAGACCATTCAGAGTCCAAAAATGGCTCTTTTGGGTTCCAAATGGTCCAATCGAGGCAAACACACCACAACACCCTTTCAAACACAGGCTCAGAACATACGGCATGTTAGTCCCCCCCAACCCACCAAACACAGTGCAGCATTCACAATCGAATTTGGAGTAAACAACAAATTAGCATAAATGCATTTTAACATTGCAGCTAGTGAGTCCCTCTTACCACCCCAGAAACAAAAACATCATGTCGCATGGTGTGGGCCAGTGTTTGTAAACCTGCTGTGGTGTGTGGGCTTCGCTCAGACTGTTTTGGAGCCCAAAATGGCTTTGGGTTTCAAATCAATCGATCAAAACCTACACACCACAGCTCTCCAGACTCAGACCAACATGGCATGTGTTATCCCCCCACAAACACAATGCAGCATTCACAATCGAATTCGAGTAAACAACAAACTAGTATAAACACGACATTTTAACATTGCAGCTGGTGAGTACCCCTCACCACTCCAGAAACAAAAACATCATGCCGCATGGTTTTGGGTTCCAAATGGTCTGATTGAGGCCTACACACCACAGCAGCCTTCCAAATACAGGCCCTAACCATGCTGCACCTTAGTCCCCCCAAACACAATGCAGCATTTACAATACAACACAGTACAACACATTGCAGATGGAGAGTCCCCTCCCCACCCCCGAAAACAAAGCCTTCATGCTGCGTAGTGTGGGCCTGTGTTTGAAAGCCTGCTGTGGTGTGTAGGCCATGATCGGACCATTTGGAAACCAAAAAAGTTACTTTTGGGTTCCGAATCATCCAGTCGAGGCGTACATACCACAGCAGGCTTCCAAATACTGGCCCACACCATGCATTTTAGTCCCTCTCAAAACACAGTGCAGCATTTACAATACAACGCTGATAGAAACTACAAAGCATAAAAAAACATTGCAGCTGGAGAGTCCCCCCCACCCTCGAAAACAAACCATCATGCTGCATGGCGTGGGCCTGTCTTTGAAAGCCTGCTGTGGTGTGTAGGCCTAATCGGACCATTCGAAGCCAAAAGTAAATGTTTTGGTTTCCAAATGGTCCGATCAAGGCCTACACACCGCAGCAGCCTTCCAAACACAGGCTTAGACCATGCAGCATGTTAATCACCCCTCACCGCCAAGTATAATGCAAATCTGATAAAAATCACAAAGCAAGATAATATGCTGCATGCACACCCCGCCACACACACACACACACACGCCCCACATGGTCTCAAAATGGTTGATATGAACAAAGGGTGATCCCCAGCCACCATCACTATGCACTTTTGTCCACCCCATCCACGCAGCACAGATACATTTTTTGCACAGGATTTAAATGTAATTTTTCAGTGAAATCAGCTCTCACTTTGCATCGTTACAATTGCCCACTTTAATTTTTAAAGTTTCTAGGTGCATTTGCTTGCCTATATGCTCATCACATACAGGGACATGTATAATTCCAGGTCTCACAAGTACAGAAAAGGAGTTAGTTTGCAAAATTTAAAAATCACCACAATTCCTGAGCTTCAGACTCGCTTCTTAAGTGTTTAGCACAGTAGTAATTACACCCTAATGTGTCAGGCATACATTTCTACCAAAGTTCCCGATATCGTTGCCCTCAAATGTAACAGAAGCCTTACCTGCTTCAGGAAAATCAGTGCTTAATGATCTGGGGGTACAGGGGACACGAGCTGTTCAATTGTTGCTGGCAAGATTGCAAATGGGGTGAATGGCGCAAAGTACCAGCATTTAAACCCCCCTACAGACTGCCCCAATATTGCTGTGTGTAACCGGTGCAAATAAACTTCTAGGTGGTCCCACAGACCATGCAAGGGCTTGGCGTGAACATCTGGGAGCTGGAGCAGGAAATTTCATGGGCGTCATTAAAGCAACACAGCACAAAACCGGGACCAGTAAAAAGTCGTCCCAAGGCACTGTTTACTGAGCAAGACATGGGCCACAGTACCAAAGCAATACATTATAGAAAATCAAATGAAATCTGAGTTATTGGACCAATGAATGCATTGGGGGGGAAGGGGACATTACTGATTACGTCAGAGACCTATTTTTAAATCGGATCTAGCCTGGTAATTTAATTGTTCTCTGATTACAGTTGTACTGAGAAATAAAAACAAGGACACAAGCTTTAGGAAAAAAGTATTTTATTGGGAAAAATACATGAAAAGGGATCTTTGTGGACCATCTTTTAGACATGGGTAGCCATGTCACAAATCACCCCTTATATTTCCTTTCATTTTGTTTCAAAATGTTAAGTTTTCAGGCACATGAACGTGGCATGACATTCATTTTAAGTTATGTGTCTGATCATATAGCAAACTGTATAATCACATACAACTTATTGATTGGGAACATTTCTCCTGCCTTTCTGGTTGGTGAAACATTACCAGCACCATTGGTACCCTATTTTCATGCACTGAGCCAGAGGAGGGAGAGAGAGGTTGGCAGCCAAACAGGAGGAGGGGGAGGGGTCTCAATTGAGAGGGGCGGGGGGAAGACATTGGGGCTAATGGTAAAAGCACCATCTTGAGTGGCCCTGGGAATGACAACCTGGGTTGGGAGGTGGCGGTTGAAACCGCAACCATCTGTTTTTAGCGGTTCCAAAACTGTTGTTTTTCTTTTCTTTTTAATTGCAGGCATTTCAAGGCCTGAGTCAAGGACTCTTTTCCCTGTGGAGGTCTACCCTGGTTAGAGGGCACCTCCTCCGGTTCCACTGGTTTATCTTTCAAAGTGGAACCAGACCGACCTTCAGTGTCAGAAGATTTTTCAGCAATTCTCTCCTGCAGTCTGTTCAGTCGCCTATCAAGCATAGACTAAGGGACATTTTTACAAATTTCACAATCTGCCTGAAGGTGTTCAAACCCAAGGCAGAGAACACAAATGAGATACGGATCAGCTTTAGCAATTGGTTCACCGCACTCGGTACAATGTTGAAACCCAGTGGGACCATTTCTTTTCTTGGGTTTCTGTGACAACAACCACCACCAAGAAAAAATAAGTTTTGACACTTATCCACAGTGGGTAGTTTAGACCTGGATAAGAGACAAAAATTGGTAAACAGTTGGTTTAGCAGCTGTAGAGAAAACCAGAGGAAAAAACTCTGTTTTCTTACCAAAATCTACCAGTCTTCAACTATAAGGATCTTATGATAAAGACTTCAGAAATTTACCTCAAAAGATACGAAAAAATCTTCAGTCTCTTCCAGGTTGCGGAGAACTGACCAAAAATCTAAAAACTTACTGGAAAGTAGAAAACCTAGTCTAGTCTAACCTGTAACCGAAGGACAGATGTTTGACATTAAATAAAATTTAAATGGTGGTTATAGAAGCTGATTAATCTTTTACTTCAACCAAAGGAGCTGAGAGATCTCTAAGGCAATTTCACAGGTAGGTGGAGTAAAGAATCTAGCAGTTACATAGAATGTACCAAGAACAGTGGTTTGAAGCTGAGCTCAAGCCTATTGAACATTCCACTATTAGCATATAGGCTTTTAACTCTTTCATCTCTGGGGCAGTTCAACTGGAAGGGCTAATTGCATTTGTCAGAATACAGTAAGACTTCCTGGGGTTGAAGTGGACCACACACTTTTAGTGGAACTCTCTGCACTCAGGAGATGCAGTGATATTTCAACCCAGTGTAAGCATTTTTGCCTAGGCTTTTTCTTTTATGGGGACCCCGTATTTTTCTGCTTACTACTCCCTTGAACTGTACAACTCTGGATGTATTCCATCTAGGGGGACCTGGTATCCTCTTGCTATTGTGCCTCCCCTTCCCAGTAATATCATTGCCTAGTATAAGAATTCTTCCAATCGGATCAACTCTCTCCACACCTGGGCCACCAGTTTATTTGAAGTTAAGTAATATCTAACTTATAGGTACTGGAAAAGTCTTGTTTTGGTTTTGGTAGGCCATACCACTTTTGGAGGTCTTGGAAAGAGACACAGTGATCTCCAGATACTGGTGTTTATACTGTATTACGTCAACCAGTTCCATCTGCAGAAATCAGGGTCCACACATTTGGGAGAAGGAGCTGAGGGTCTCCTGTGATATAGGATCAGGGGTCCAGAGCGTTCAGTGCATAAGTGGCCAGTTTGGCTTTCAGAAACATCCAGAGTGTACACCTAGTCCATGGGTTGAGGATGTTTGACAGTAAATGGAGCATCAGGGGAATGTGTGGGATGGTGAACAGTGGTGCCAGCAAAGGCTGAGCCTTTTCTGTTTCATGCCAACCAGTATTCCTTATTTGCTTGGTTCTTAAGACTACTCGGGTAACCTGTTGTACCAAATAGTAAAGACAAAAATCTGGCCTAGCTTCCCCTTCCACCATCTTTTTTTCTGGAGAGAAAGAGGAGCTGTTTACTCACCCTATGTCTCCCAGTAGCCCAAATGAAAGTGAGTAGTTGCTGCAGGCAGTCCTAGATGTCCTCTGGAATGTGAACTGAAAATAAGAATAAAAATCTAGGGAGAACATTCATTCTGAGAGTGGAAATCCAGCCTGACAGGCACAGGGGCTCAGTTGAAGGGACATTGTGCCTTAAAGGCTAGTGGGTACTTGCCACTCACGTGGATGACTTCAGATTTGTCAAAGTTAATCATGTAGTCTGCATTTGGAAGCTCTGTTTCACGGAGTCGGGGAGGGGGGACGCTGTTAGGCGCTTGACTGACGGCGTGCATCAGCACATCACCTAGTCTGAACTTTCTTCCTTCGTGCTGGTGTTCCAGGGGTTGGGAGAAAATCTGGGAAAAATACAAACACCCAGGCTCCATATTCCTGGATTCCACTAGATGAGCTGGGATTTATGTCTCAGAGAGGAGAGGAGAGGAGAGGAGAGGAGAGGAGAGGAGAGGTGAGGTAGAACAAGGAATCATCTGCATATAGGGAGATCTTCTGCTCCTTACCTCCCACCATTACCCCACTAATGACTGGATTTTGCCACATTGCCAAAGCCAGGGGCTCAATGCACAAGGCAAAGAACAGACGGGAAAGCAGGCAACCCTGTCTCATCTCTGGGAAAGGTGGAACCAATCTGATTGGATCTAATTTACTTGCATATAATGATTCAATATTGGTTCAAAATACCTGGCCGGCCCGGTGGTGCTGAGGGTTGAGGCGTTGGATGCCACATCTCGCGCTGCGCCAGCGACTCGGGTTCAGGAACAGACTCAGGTTGCTGGGGTTGGCAGGGCAAAGGAGGATTGATCATCCCAACAGATGCTCTCCTCCTTCAGGGGTGGGATACCAGGGGTGCTTCACGCACCTGATACTCCTGAAGCCAGTGGAAGCATGGGCTTTTGGGGCACTGGCAGCTCTGTTTCACGGAGTCGGGGAGGGGGAACGCTTTTAGGCGCTTGACTGACGGCGTGCATCAGCACATCACCTAGTCTGAACTTTCGTCCTTCGTGCTAGTGTTCCAGGGGTTGGGAGAAAATCTGGGAAAAATACAAACACCCCGGCCATACGAGCAAAGATGAAACAGGGGATGGGATACCTTGGGGGATTGCCCTGGCGGACGGAGTAGGAGGAGGTACGAAGCCTCCTCTGAAAGCCATTGGACCTGGCAAGTATAAAAAAAAAATGCCTGACCTGTCTCTATCTCTATCTCTTCAAGAAGGTGAGGTTTGAACCCCCAGCTCAACCTGTCAAATGCCTTCTCAGCATCCGTAACCAGTGTCAGGGTGAATTCCGATAAACTCTCCTGTCCAGACTGGATGTTGACCAGCTACCTACCACTGACATGGCCTGTTTGGTCATGGTGAACCAGGGATCCCACTCAATGCTGTAGTCTCAAGGCCAAGGCTGTTGTAAAAACCTTGAGGTCCACAATGAAGAGAAAGATGGTGTGGTAAAACCACAAAGGATCACATCTTTCCCAGCTATGGGAGAACTGTTATTTGGGTGTGTTGCCAGGAAGGTGGTGCCTCCTCCCCTTTCTGGATTGTCCAGTGTATCCCGCAGTAGGTGAGTGAGTTGCTTCCTCAATGTTCTATAAAATTCTGATGGTATCCCATTGGGACCTGGGGATTTTCCCTGATTTAAGTCATTTTATTTCCTCTTGGACCTCTTCCAGGGACACTGGGGCATCAAGGGCCCCCTTTGCCTCCAGAGTTAGCTGCCAAACCTTTACTTTGTGGAAAAAACATCTTGTCTGGTAGAATAGTCCAAGACTGTTTCCATGTTATACAAGGTGATGGCTTAGATTCTGTGTTAAGTTGCTAACACTGCTTCTCTTTTTTTAGACAGGAGACAAAAACTGATGATGCAGCCTGTCAGTACTGCCTTCGGACCATCCCAACCAGTGGCCTCTGAAGTGTTTCCCCTGGGATTCAATGCAGGATATTCTGCTACACATTTCCACCATTCCTGTATAGTCTGTGTTTGACAGTAAAGAGACAATGAGTCGCCAGCTGGGTGTCTTCACAGCCGGGGCAAGTTCTAGATCCCGGATTATGGGAGCATGGTCTGACAAGGTGATGGACTGGATCATGCAGTTATCTGCCACATGTGCCCAGTTAGAGGACAACAGGAAGAAATCCAGGTGGAAATAGGCCTGCTGTGGAGAGGACCAGCAAGTATAATCTCAGTCATTTGCATGGAGAAACCTCTGTATCACCACTGTTTCCGGTTCTTGAGTTAATCTTCTGAAACACTCTCAAACCCTGCAACCTGTCCAACCCCCAACCCCACAACCATCTAGGGAGGGCTTCATAACCCCATTGAAATCACTCCCCACCAGCTATAGGTTGCCTGAGGTGAGAGCATGTGCTAGCAGTTGTTTTCTAAGAAAGAACACCTTTCCCCTTACCACATTTGGAGCATATATATTTAGAAGAGCGTATGGTGCCAACCTCCAGAATCCTTTAATGCAAACAAAGCGGCCTTCTGGATTCCTCACCATGCTTGTGACTTTTAAGGGATACAATGTATGCACCAGGATGGCCAAACTCTGGTGATGCAGATGTGACTTGTATGTAGAGCAGTAGACTGCCCTGACCCAGGAGTGCTTTAGCTTGGCATGAATCACTGCCAAGAGGTGCATCTCCTGCAGAATAGCTATTGCCATCTTGTTGTGCTGTAACTACTGAAGGATCCTTGATCTCTTGCTTGGGCTGTTCCTACCCTGCATATGATATGTTACCACCAGGCATTCCAGCATAGTAGTAGTAGTAGTAGTAGTATTGGGTTGTCTTCCCTCTCCCTGCCACTAGGTAACACCTCATTCCCTTAACATTTCTGCTCACAAACTAAAATATAGTTAGTACAGCTATGCATGACAGGCTAAACAGTCACATCAGTAAACATTCAAAACCAGAACAGAAAAAACTTCAAATGGTTAATGTACCATCCAGTAAGCACAGTCGTTGTTAGTTGGGCTACTGGATAGTGATGATAATCTCTTGGCTTGGTGCATAACTGATACCTACAACACTGGGCAGGATCCCTGGTTAACCCTGGCTGTGCACCAAGTTTGGTGGTAGCTAACATTGTAACCCAAGAGACTTCTGGAGGCAAGTCAAACAATGTGAACAATCCAGCTGGCTGCTTTGCCCAGCTCCTTATCACTTGGTGGTGCATAGGTCCTGGAACCATAAATCATTTATGACCATTTTTTTTTTTTAGGATTTTCTGTTTAATCCCCCATGCTGTTGCTGCACCCACACCTCTCCGTTGGAGACTCCCATGGTGTCAGTATGGCTTGGCCGAACTCCTAAGTGTACCCAGAAGGACCAGCCCCCATTCTGCCATGGTTTGCCCTCAGGAGAGGAAGGAAGGAGCCTCTGTTCCTGCCTACCTTCACAAATCATGTCTGGCTTTCCATTCTGGGTTGCCAGGGTTGGTTGGGTGGCTCGGTATCGGAGCCCATCACCAGGTATGGATGTGGGGTCCATTTTCCATTTTTTCCCTACTCCCCTAAGGATGGCAACATATGAGGGGATCCAAGGAGACATGCACACACAGAGGCATGCTGCCTTTCTGGACTCCAGCCGATCCCCTCCCCTCCCTCTTGGTGCACCCAGCTGCACCTCTACCTGTGTGCACCCAGGTGGTGCTATCACAGCAGGAGTGGCAGCCCTCCCTCCCCAGAGGAGAAGAGTGTCCCTAGGATGCTCAATCCTCCTCCCCCCCCCCGGCTGGCCCTCCGACGACCTAGGCTCATTCCCAAACCTGGGTCATCAGTGTTGCAAGTTGTAGAGCTACCGCTGTGCTGGCAGGCAGGCTATTTATGACCATTTTAATAAATTCTTTGTATCAATGGCCTCAGTCAACCATCAAAAGATGAAATGCAGCCTGAGCAGGCAGAGTGAACCAACTGAGCCAAAAAATCTACCCCCACCCAACAATATAATTTCAGGGCCCCAAATGGCTATGCCATAGGTAGGCACTGTGTAACAGGGTAGCAAACCTGGCAGCTTCTTGGGGAACATTCATAGAGAGAATACTCAAGACACCAGTTTAGTTTAAATAAAAAATTGATCTACTCCAGCAAAGGAAACAAAATAGCTTGCATTCAGCTTTATACATCCTTCTTAGTTCAGTCTCTGTCTCGTTCCAAAATAAAAATTAAAATCTTTTATTTTCTCTCCCCTTGCTCACTGCTCTCTTTATTTTTCTCAAGGGTTGTTTGTTAACAGTCCCCCTTCCCCTCATGGATAGCCAGCAATTAGAGCATGCAGAGTGCTGAGGTCTTCATTGAGCCAACTCTAAAGCAATAGGAGTTTGGTTTGAATCCCCTCATGACCCCTGGTGGATATAGAGAGCATAATGGACATATTCTCCATCACATACCCTCCTCTACAAAGCTGTGCCCATGGCACGCTTAGTAAGGGCAATGAGAGAACCACTCTCCCTAGAAAACAATCTACATTGCCCTGTCAGGTGCCTGCCCTGAGTTATACACCAAAACAAAATGTCTGCAGTACCAAGCATCTTCAAGTGACATGGGGACTGGTATCCTGCATGGTGTGTAAGAAGTAGATGGGGACATGATCAGTGATGAGGGTGAACATCTATCCAATTAAATAGTAGTGCAGGGTGACCACAAACCCACTTTACTTCAAGACATTCTTTTTCCAGGGTGGCATAGCACTGTTCCAAGAGAAAGTTTGTGAGTTAAATATAGGAAGGAGTGAATCCCGCCCTCAAAGTCTTGCAATAATATTGCCCCAGCCCATCTCAGAAGCATCTATGTACAAAAAGAAGGAACCTGTGAAATCATTGACTGGCCCCTCACACATCACATTTTTGATAGCCTGAAATGCTGTCTGACAATCAGGTGACCAACTGACCTTATTTGGGGAAGTTTTCTTGAGTCAGATTAGTCATTAGAGCAGCAAAGGTTCAGAATTCTGAACTGAACTTGTTGTAATACCCCACAAGTTGAAGAAAGGATGTAACCTGCATCTTGGTAGTTGGAAAGGGGCAGTTAGCTAGGGCCTTTTCTTTGTTGATAACTGGGCTTAGATGGACTCTCCCAAACATATACCTCAGGTACTTTATCTCCTGGCACCCTAGGGCACACTTTACAGCATTGGCTGGGAGACCTGCCACCCTGATCAACTGAAATACCATAGTCACATCCTAAAGTTGGCTGTCCCATCCAGATGAGCTGCCGCTTACAGCTCATAGGGATGAAGAAAGAAGTGTATAATTCTCTGAAATGCAGCCTTGACTCCATTCAGTCTGAAGGAAAAAACAGTAAATTGATAGTGGCCAAATGGGGTGACAACGGACACTTTTTTAGTGAGACTTGGGAGTTAATGGGATTTACTATTGCGCATTGGCCAGATCCTTGGTACTGATGTAACAGGCATTCCCCAGTCGGTACAAAAGTTCATCTACCCTCAGCAAAGGGTATGCATCAAACTTAGATGCACTGTTAACTTTCTACAAGTCTTTACAAAATTGGATGGTCCTCTCTGATTTTGGGACTAGGTCAATAGGGCTAGACCATTAACTCTGGGATTCCTCAACTCCAGCATATGTTGGATTTCCTTTTGTTCTGTCTTCTTGATTCTTTCTGGTAGTCTCTATGATTGCTAGCGTATCTTGACACCTGGGTCTGTGCCTTTGTGGTGCTGAATCACATGGGTTCATCCTGGCTTCAGGGAGAATACATCCCCAAAATTCTCTACAAGCCTTTGGGCTTCTTGTTTCTGTGTCTGGTCATTCCAGACACCCATTAGGATGGCACTCAGTTCCTTTACAATTTTAGGACCAAAGTCCAGGGTTCCAGGTTCAATGTCCATATCTGTAAGCTGACTTGGGGCCCCCTTTAGGGTCTTCTGGGTCAAGGGAAATACCTTCATGTCTCTCCAGGGTTTCAACAAATTAACATGGTAAAACTGTTTTTCTTTTTTCCAGTCTAGTCGTAAGACTTTGTAATGAATCATTCCCACCTTTCTGATGACCACATATCCCTGCCATTTAGCCAGGAGTTTACTGTCAGAGCTAGGCAACAGAAGTAACAGTCTTTTAAGGGCTTGAACTCCCATGGTCTTGCACCTTGATTATAGTGCCCTGCCAGGGTTTGCTTTATTAATTTTCTTTCACATATCTCCAAATCATATCTGATCCCTTTGTCATTTGTAATACAGGTAAGCATCCTTTGGGCGCTTCCCAGTTAATGTTCAGTTACTAGGAGGTAGCTAGGCAGAGACAGAGAGTTCGTGGTGCCACTTAGTCTGAGATGTGGTGCTACCTGCTGACAGCAGATGGGGCCCCTCCCTAGAGGGTATAAATAGCAGGGGATTTTTGGCACTAAGGAGATCGAAAGAGAGAGACCCAGGGAGAGCAGGAGGGGAGGTTGGCTCATGAGTTCAGCTAGAGGGCCATGGCAGGGCCGGGGTGGTACACTTGCTACTCTGGCCCACCACCATTGAAGACCCATGAGATGGAATAGCGACTGTTCGGGCTTCAAGTAGAGGGGTGCAATGAAGCAAAGAAATGGAGCAAAAGAAAGGGTCTTGTCAGTGCATTTGGGAGCTGGAGCCCAGGTAGAAGAAATGAAAATGGAGGCCCACTAAGTGAACTTCAGCACCTTGGTAGGGTAAGCACCGATAGGGCCTAAAAACCCTAAAAGAAGGATTGCCAGTGGGCAGTTCAGTTGCTGGGTCAGAATGGTTTACTGTGGGTGGGCCTGCTATGGCAGTAGCTCCTGGGACGCGGCTTGGAAGTGGCAGCGCAAGCAGTTGAGGGTGTAACGATGGCAGTGTTACCCTTATTCCCCAGGCTGGAGGCCGCCGTAGAGTTGGGATCCAAGTGTGAGCTGCTTGTGGAGGCAGGGAAAGTCCATTTGGGGAGAATTGTTTGAGACCTTAGCGGGGTGGCAGTCCAATGGGTGATCTGTGTAGCACTTGCAGAAGTCCCCCTGGTGAGTCAGTATAGTGGTTGGAATTGTTGCATGAGTGGAGCATGCTGGTTAGGACTGGGATCAGGTCCGGGGCACCCAAAACCCCAGAATAAGGCCCAGCCAACTGCAGAGGTATCAGCTGTTAGATTCCTGAAAGGGTTCTGATAGTTTGGTTCTTGCTATAAGAACATCATTTGAAAAGTTCAGACATAAGACACATAAGGGAAAGAAAAAGATGCTCCAGAAGTATTAGCCCCTGGGTTGGAGAAGGTGTAAGATCAGGCTTTGGGAATGAATTGAGGAAAGTGTAACATTTTGAGACAGTAGAAACATCTCGTGCTGTCATACTCCAGAGTAATAGTGTGGGAATAGAAAGGCCTGAAGAGAGTGTAAAGGGTAAAAACTAATAGCTGCAGAGAGAGAGAGAGAGAGAGAGAGAGAGAGAGAGAGAGAGAGAGAGAGAGAGAGAGGAATGAGTTAAGAGCCAGTGAAGTGTTTCAGTCCAAGCTACTGCATGTTTTAGAGGCCTTGTCAGCCCTAGTAATGCTGCCAGGAATTCTAACCTGCACGGCTGAAGGGAGATCTACATGAAATAAATAGTCTATTAGCACAAGAGACTGTTGCAGTAGATGTCCCAGCTGTGTCTGTGAAAGAAACCCACTGTATTAGATATCCCCTGCTCTATGTCGTGACTGTTACTGTTTTTTCAAGTTCATTTAAATAAATTTTGCATGTTGATTCTGGAGTGGACAATGAACTTAATCACTGAGACTGCGCATGCTTGTTTGCTAACCGCCATTCCCCCTACAGCTTTCGTGAACTCCCCACAGCAGTTTGGTTCCCCCGGTCTTCAGTGATCTCCAGTCACAACATCTAATGGGACCCAGGCAATGAGTTGCTTCTATTTTAATTCATTGGACTAAGTTGCTTGTGTTGTGAAGTGCTCCCCTCCCAACATTCTACCATCTGGAAGCCCCTAGATGGGGAGGGGGGCTTACAACATGGGGGCTTGTCTGGGATTTACTTAAAAGAAAGCAAAAGAACGATTGGGGAACTTGTGGCATGCTTAAACTGCTTAGAATAAAGCTGCAGGGAGATTTTCAGCTTCTGAAGCACCATTTTGAACTCATGCTTTCTCACACCTCTGAGCAGAGCCATTTGATAACATGAACTGTTAGCAGGCTGTTAATGATGCAAAACCTGAAGGGCTTTATTAGATTGGCTGAAACTTTAGTGCTTGGCTGTGGGGGTCATGTTGCATTAAGGCAAGCAGAGCCATTATGTCTACTCATTTTATGAACTGTGCAACAAGTGTTAGACCTCTGCTTGTGTTAAGACCCTGTGTTGAAATAATGGCAGAGGCTCTGGAAAATTGCATTATTTTAGTGCCTGCATCTTTGTTCTTGTGGCTCTGGGACATAGCTCAGTGGGGAGGCACCAGTGAAAAGCGTGTCTTCTGCCATAAAACTGGAGGGGTAGTGAAGGTCCTCCCAGTATGTTTGGACTGTGCTGGAAGCAGTTCTGTTCTCCCACCCAGGCCTGCTACTGGCTATCAGCCAGCCTGGAACCTGGTGACCACCCCTGCTTGGGCTAGTGTTGCATCTTCTAATGTTTATAATTGGGAGCATTTAAAGGGGGTAACTAGTGGGATCCAATGCAGAGAGGAGGGTGATAGACATCTGCCCAGCCCTTCTCCTCCAGTGGTGCCTGATCCTCCCTGCGGCAGCGGAAGAGGTCGTGAGGTGGCAGGTAGGACTGAACCTTCTGTGTCTCATCCCATACCAACAGGTATCATGCAGAAATCCTGAGGACCACCCCCTGTGGCTCTGGAAGCGCCCCCTTCACAACCACCTGATGTGATCATGGAGTAAGTTATTTCGAAAGGCAACTCCAGTGAGGATGAACAAGATTATCCTGTACCTCTACCTTCAGGTATGCCTTACAAAGCTTACACGTCTGATGATAAACTGTGGGAGAGAGATATCCCCAAGCCCTACCAATTCCCAAGCCAGCAGTTTTCTGAACATAGTCCTCGACTGCGACAAATGCGTGCTAAAAAGAGATCAGACATGGACTATTTAAGACCCTCTACCCCCTGCTACCTGCAATACACATCGGGGAGTTGGTTGTTAAAAAGCACAGCACCTAGAACTAGTGTTCGCAGCATTCCGGACTGGTCCCAGGTTGAACGCTGGATCCGCCACTGCATCCATAAAAAGTACCCTAGGGAAAAACTATCTTTATTTAACTGAACAACACTGGGACATTATAGAAGAAAAGCATGATGACTGGGTGTTCTAGGCTGCACTGGAAAAAGTAAAGCTCAAAAGCCATGGAAGCACTCTAGATTTTGGAGGCCATGAGCCGGCAGCCATAAAGAAAGCTCGACAAATGTTCTTGTCAACTATGTGGACTGGTATAATGTTATTCAAAACTTTCGCTATGGTTCAGGACTTTGAAGGCCAGTGAACCAAGTACTATATTATTTGTGAATCAGCCGAAGGTGATGAGTGTACTAAACCAGACCCTAAACTATATTTTGCTTAACATGTAGTAGACATTTCAGTACCATAACACAGCATGTTATTTTGACTGACGCAACCAACTTTTGTTTGCCCCGATCTTTAGCATCTATTTCATCAATCCAATCTGTCCCATAAAGTTCACTATGTTAGTGCCTACTGTGTAAAAGCTGTTTCTTATAAAGATGCTGATTTTAATGTTTGCTTGCTATAATGTTGAATTGTTGTATGAGGGAAAAAAAAAGGATAGTTCAATGTAGAATTACTAAAGGTTGTAGGTAGTAGCCCAAATGAGGAGTGTGTGAAAGAAAATGCAGATTAATAATATAGAGTTCTAATAACAAGGAAGAATGGTTGGTATGTGTGAGTAGATTAAGATGTTAGAGAATTTCCAAATGAATAAAAATGTTTATGCAGAAATGCAAATTGAACTGTTATGCAGGATAGTCATGGTTAATAAGTATTCATCAGTATCTGTGTAAGCTCTATAGGGGGATACTATCAAAAGCCAGTGGTCTTAGTGTGTGCCCATTCCTGGCAGCATTGGGTAGCCTAATAGAAAGATGAGAGTGCAAAGCCATAGAACAGTGTATAACAATAGAGAAGTGTGTAGTAGTAGAAGATAACGGGGTGGGTGGAGGAGGTGGCAGGCTGCTGCTGTAGTACCTGGTACACAACCATGGGAATCGGTGGTGGATTGCCAAATCTTAGCCCTGTATAGGCTGTGATTGTAAAGAGTAATAATGAGTTATGAAAGTAGTATTGGGTTCAGTGTTCCACCATTTCAGCAGTGCAGCTGCCTTAGTGCTCTGACCCTCGGGGAAGGGGAAGGAGAGTGGCTATATCACTCCTCAGGGTGGATCGGTAGTGCGGCCTGGATGGGTGTTCCCCAGGAGGTGAACATTTTGTGTGAGGGGAAAGTGTAAGCACCTTTGGGCGCATACTAGTTAATGTTCATTACTAGGGGCTAGCTAGGCAGTGAGAGAGAGAGCTCGCAATGTCACTTAGTCTGAGATGTGGTGCTGCCTGCTGATAGCAGGTGGGGCACCTCCGTAGAGGGTATAAATAGCAGAGGATTATTGGCGCCAAGGAGACTGAAACAGAGAGAGAAAGACTTGGGAAGAGCAGTCAGAGGGTTGGCCTGTGAGTTAGGCCAGAGTGCTGTGGCGGGGCCGTGGTGGTCCGCTTGCCCCCACTGCCCACCACCCTTGAAGACCAGCGAGATGGAACAGTGACCGTTTGGGTTTTAAGTAGTGGAGAGAAATGGAACAAAGAAATGGAGCAAAAGAAAGGGGCTGATGGTGCATTTGGGAGCTGGAGCCTGGGTAGAAGAAATAAAAATGGAGGCCTAACAAGTGAACTTCTGCACTTTGGTGGGGTAAGCACCAATAGGGCCTCTAAGCTCTAAAAGAAAGATTGCCAGTGAGTAGCTCAGCTGCTGGGTTGGAATGGTTTACTGTGGGTGGGCCTGCTATGGCAGTAGGGCCTGGGGCATGGCTTAGAAGTGACAGCCCAAGCAGTTGAGGGTGAAACGGTGGCAGTATTAACTCTATTCCCCATGCTGGAGGCTGCCACAGAGTTGGAATCCATGGTGTGGGCTGCTTGTGGAAGCGGGGAAAGTCCATTTGGGGGAGTAATGTTTGGGACCTCAGAGGGGTGGCAGTTCGTTGGGTGATCTGTGTGGTACTTGCAGTTCCCTTGATGAGTCAGTTCAGAGGTTGGAATCGCTGCATGAGCGGAGCATGCTGGTTAGGACTGGGATCAGGGGCACCCAAAACCCCCAGAATAAGGCCCAGCCAACCACCGAAGCATCAGTGATTGAATGTCTGCAAGGGTTCTGGTGGTTCAGTTCTTGCTATAAGAACATCATTTGAAAAGTACAGACATAAGACCTATAAGGGAAAGATAAGGATGCTCCAGAAGTATTAGCCCCCGAGTTGGAGAAGGTGTAAGATTAGACTTTGGCAATGAATCGAGGAAGGTGTAATGGTTTGGGGCAGTAGAAACGTCTCATGCTGTCATAAGCCAGAGTAAAAGTGTGGGAACAGAAAGGCCTGAAGAGAGAATAAAGGGTGAAGAAAAGTAATTGCTGCAGAGATAGCGAGAGAGAGAAAAGAGAGAGGGGAGAAAGGAATGAGTTAAAGAAGTCCACCCAAAACTTAAAAAAATATATGTTGTGCAGAGTATTTTAATTTGTATGTGACGTTCTAGTGTTTCCTTCCCTCTGACTGGTATTAGTTTTTCCTAAATTAGTCTGCTAGCTTTAGGGTAGTTTTACGACCCCTGGGGATCTTCATCCCTGACAGCTTAATTGTATTTCTTGTTCCCACAGTGCATCTTGTCTCATGTGACAGTGATGTAAGAGAGACCCAACATTCAGCACACACATGCCAAACAAACTAAATATCTTGGAAGCTTTACAAGCTGCACAAAAATTACCAGCAGCAAAGTTTTTTCAGGACAGTAAGACCTTTACGATGAGGGTGGTCACCAAGCTGAATTCTACAGATTTTAAAATATAGCCATCTCTACTGTTGTGAACTGTTTGTAAAGCAGTGCTTTCTGCTGTATTTATGGTCTCTGCTACATCATCATCAAGTGAAACAAGGTGCATTGTAGGACAAAGGAATACAATTGAGCTGTTTCATATGGAGATCTCCAGGGGTCGTAAAACTACCCTAAAGCTAGCAGGCTAATTTAGGAAAAACTCCTAATACCAGTCAGAGGGCAGGAAACACTAGAACTTCACATACAAATTAAAACACTCTGCACAACATATATTTTTTCAAGTTTTGGGTGGACTTCTCCTTTACGAGCCAGTGAAGTTTCAGTCCAAGCTACCTCATGTTTTAGAGGCCTTTTCTGCCCTAGAGTATGCTGCCAGGAATTCTAGCCTGCACAGCTGAAGGAAGAGCTGCATGAAATAAATAGTCTGTTAGCACAAGAGACTGTTGTAGTAGATGTCCCACTGTGTTTGTGAAGAAAAAAAATCATCATATTTGATACTCCTTGCTCCATGGAGTGGCTGTTACTGTTTTTTCAAGTTCAATTAAATTATTTTTGCATGTTGATTCTGGCATGGACAATGAACTAAATCACTGAGATTGTGCATGCTCGCTTGCTAACCGCCATTCCCCCTGCAGCCTTTGCAAACAACCCGCAGCCGTTTGGTTCCCCCGCTCCTCAGTGATCTCCAGTCACAACACCTAAAGGGATCCACATATCGAGTTGCTTCTATTTTAATTCAATGGACTAAGTTACTTGTGTTGTGAAGTGCCCCCCCTCCCAACATTCTATCATCTGGAAGTCCCTAGATGGGGAAGGGGGACTTACATACATATTGGAGCATGTTAGGTGGATCACGTGCCTGCTGTTCCCACATCTCTTTTACAGGATGAAACATCCCTCCAGGTTGTCACCCATGCAACAATTCAAATGGCTAGCACCCAGTGGACTACTGTGGCACCTCCTGAATGACAAACATTAAATAGGGCGACAATTCAACTCAGTATTTATACCTGTTGTCATGAATTTATGCAGCATACTTTTTAATGATTTATTAAAGGGCTTCACTAACCCATCAGTTGGGGGATGATACACTGATGTCCAGATGGACTTGACCTTCAGTAAAGCACACACCTTCTCATACATTTTGACATAAAGTCAGTTCTTCGATCAGTTAGGATCCCTCTTCAATAACCCCAACTCAATAGCTATTCTTTGGCACTGACTGGGCTGTAGTGGAACATAGGTCAATAGCCTTGGAGTAACAGGTGGTGTAATCCATTATAACTGTTACCAGTATACACTGATACCCAGATGTACTTTCATCAAGTGTCCCACCTTATCAACTCAAATTCTTTCAAACAGGTTGTCTATTATGGGCATAGGAATCAAAGGAGCCGTTTTTTTATTTCTGTGGTCCACCAACTGACTCTCACGGCTGGATACACGAAACTCTGATGCTTCCTTCCATATACTGTACTGGCCAGAAGAACTGGAAAATATGAACTTTTTGGTTTTCTCCCTGCCCAAATATCCACAATAGGTATGGTATGGTATGGTATGGTATGGTATGGTATGGTATGGGCCAGCCCCAGTACCTCCCTTCTTGCAGACCTGGGAACTACTGATAATGTAAAGTCCCAGTTTTCATGGGTTCTACCATGTTCAAAATATCATCAAACCTTGGAAAACATTGTGCTTTTTGTTCATCTAACACTTTACCATTTATCACAGCTAAGTTTTGGTTGGCATTTCTGAGACCCTCATCAGCCCTTTATTCAGAAATGATGTGGGCCAGATTTTTAAAAAAGTCTGCCCTGATCTCTGGAAGGGTCTCATGACCTCCTGTAGATATGGATGCCATTTCTTCAACTGAGTCATAGAAACATAGAATTTGAAGGCAGATGAGGACCGCTTGGCCCACCTAGTCTGCCCATTTCCCTACCTAACAGATAAGCTGCAGATCCTAGTTAACCAACAGCCTACTGCTTCCTACCCCCCACTAGAATTGCCTTATGTCTGTCCCATGCATTCTTGAATTCCTCCACTGTTTTTTACTCTATGACCTCCTCAGGAAGGCTGTTCCATGTATCCACAACCCTCTCTGTGAAGAAATACTTCCTCACATTACCTCTGAGCCATCCCCCTTCTATCTTTAAATTGTGCCCCCTTGTTTTTGCACATCTCTTTTTCTGAAAGATGCTACCCTCTTGGACTTTGTTGATTCCCTTGAGGTATTTGAAAGTTTCTATCATGTCCCCCCTCTCCCTCCTTTCCTCGAGGCTATACATCTTTAGTTCCTTCATTCTTTCTTAATATGTCTTCTGATGCAGATCCTGCATCATTTTGGTTTCCGTCCTCTGGACAGCCTCTACCCTGTCTATGTCTTTGTGGAGATGGGGTCTCCAGAACTGTACACAGTACTCCAGATGTGGTCTTACCAAGTGTCTGTAAAGAGGGCCAACAACTTCCTGTTTTCTACTAGTGATGCCTCTCCCTAAGCATCCCAGTATCCCCCCAGCCCTCCTTACTGCCTTCTCACATTGCTGGCCCACCTTTAGGTCGTCTGATATGACTACCCCCAGGTCCCTTTCCATTTTTGTTGTTGTCAGTATCTCACCCCCCATTGTGTACTCTTCCCCTGGGTTTTTATTTGCCAGGTGCATTACTTTGCACTTCTTTGCATTGAATCTAAGCTGCCATACATTTGACCATTCCTCCAACTTTGCCAAATCCCTTTTCATCCTTTCCACCCCACCTTGCATATCAACCCTGTTGCGGATTTTTGCGTCATCTGCAAAGAGACATACTTTCCCATCCAGTCCCTCTGCAATGTCACTTATCAAGACATTAAAAAGGACCGGCCCCAGTACTGAACCCTGCGGTACCCCACTAGTAACCCTCCTTTCATCACTGTGGACTCCATTTACTATTACCCGCTGTGTTCTGTTGTCCAACCAGTGTTTTACCCAGGCTACCACCCTGGGACCCACTTTCAGGCCGGCTAATTTGTTCATTAATCTTTTGTGCAGGACTGTGTCAAATGCCTTGCTAAAGTCTAGGTAGGCCATGTCCACAGCCCCTCCCTGGTCAACTGCTTTGGTCACCCAGTCAAAGAAATCAATTAGATTTGTCTGACAGGACCTTCCCGCTGTGAATCCATGCTGCCTTGGGCCCTCACCTTCCTTCAGCTCGAGTTTTTGTGGTCCCCAACCACTACTGTACAGTCTCATAGAGAGCGCCCCTTCCTTTTTCTTCCTCCATTTCTGTCCCCGGGACATTTTAAGCTTCCCTTCTGGGCCAAATAGTTCCAGCTCAGTAAAGGGAAATACATGTTCTACTGCCTCTATATAAGTGGTCTTCTATGAGCATGCACTTTCAGTACCGCTTTGCAGGATGGTAATAACACCTTCCCAGTCTCGGCCCAGGACTACTGATCAAAGGAAGGTTTCAGAAATCCCACTGGTATTATTCCTGTCCAGTTGCCTACTTTAACCCATACTGGGGCTGTAGTGTATGTGCGAGTATCCCCATCAATGCAGGCAATATTTATGGGATCTCCCTACTGGCCTAGACTGGGCCTTACAACTGATTCCATAACAAATGTCTGCCCACAGCCCGAATCATTGTTTCCCCCACTTGCACTGAAATTGTATAAGGGTTTTTGGCCTGAAACCCATGCATGTGGGTTGTAGATATGCATTTCGCAAAGTCACTGTCCATTCAGTCCCAAAACTTGCTAATATACTCCACTTTAGCACAATGAAAACATACAATGTTACTTATTAGATTTATGACATGAGGCCCCCCTTCCCCACATCATTTTGGTCACAGGAGAGTGGAGTCTTGGGAGTGGGAAAATGGCATGGCAGATGAGGTCCACTAGGCCCACCCAGATTTCCCTTTTTTTTTAACCTTCATTTTTTGCTGCAGACCCTACTTGATCTACAGCACAATCTCCCTCCCCTTTCCTCATCCCTGTGATTCCTTTGTGCCTGTCCATGGCATTTTTGAACCCCCACCACTGTTTTTGCCTCTACTGCCTCCACTGGAAGGCTATTCCAGGTATCCACCACCCTGTCTGTGGAGATGTACTTCCTCATATCCCTCCTGAATTTATCCCCCTCCAGCTTCACAGCAGCCCCTTGTTCTACAGCACATTTTTCTCTGACTAATACTTCCCTTCTGAACCCTTTTTAACCCCGTAAGGTATTTAAAAGTCTGTCATATCTCCTCTCTCCCTTCTCCCTTCCTGGGTGTAAATATTTGGCTTCTTTACCCTCTCCTCATAGAGCTTTTGATGCAGACCTTGCACCATTTTGGTACCCCTCCTCCGGACCAACTCCACTCTATGTCCTTCCTGAGATGTGGTCTCTAGAATTGGACACAGTACTCAAGGTGGGGTCTTACCAGTGAGTTATACAGGGGCAGCACCACCTCCCTCTTTCTGCTGGCAATACCCCTTCCTATGCACCCCAGCATTCCACTAGCTCTTCTGACTGCCTTGTCACACTCCCTGGTCACCTTTAGGTCATGCGATATGATTACCACAAATCCTGTTTGGTCTTTCTCAATATCACACCACCCATTTTGTACACTGCTCCCAGGTTTTTTACAGCCCAAGTGCATTATTTTGCTCTTTTTCATGTCAAAACCCAGCTGCCATATTTTTGACCACTATTCCAGTCTTTTCAGATCCCTTTCATCCTCTTCATTCTCCCCCCACAATGCTCACTTTGTTGCACATCTTAGCGTCATCTGCTAAGAGGCAGACCTTCCTTCCAGTTTCTCTCTATGTCACTTATAAAGACATTGAAGGGACCAGTCCCTTTTTGATCCTAAGTGCCCGCTGGTCACCCTTCCTTGGAGGCGAACTCCATTTACCACGACCCTCTGTGTCCTATCCCCTCACCAGTTTCTTACCCAGGTAACCACCTTGTTACCCACCCCCAAGTTACCCAATTTGGTTACCAGTCTCCTATGTGGAATGGTATTGAAGACCTTGCTGAAATTCAAGTAGACCATGTCCACCACCCCTCCCTGATCCAACTACTTGGTCACCCAGTCAGACAATCTATCAGATTTGTTTGGCATGACCTTGTCCCTGTGAAAGCATGCTGCCTTGATCCTGTAATCCATTGGATACAAGATATTCATAATTCTTTCCTTTAGTAGTGTTTCCATTAACTTAGCCACCACCAATGTCAGACTGACAGGCCTATGGTTACCCGCCTCTTCCTTGCTACCACATCTGTGAAGTGGGACTACATATACCCTTCTCCAATCCTCTGGGACCATACTGGTCTCTAGTGATCTGTTAAATAGGTCTGTCAGAGGTGCAGCTAGTGCCTCCCTGAGCTCCCTCAGCACTCTTGGATGTACTCTGGCTGGCCCCATAGCTTTGTCCACTGTCAGGTTAGTGAGTGCTTTCCTGACTCACTCCTTAAAAAATGGACTAGTGTCCATTTCCCTTCAATCAAACCTCCTGGTGCCTTTTCGTGCACCCCACCCCCACTTTCTACTGTGAACACTGAGCAGAAGTGTTTGTTCAGATATTTGTCTTTCTTGATCCACCTCCGTACAGTCACCCCCCTCCCTCTTCAACCATACAGTCCTTCCTTTTGTCTTCCTTTTTCACTGACCTACCTAAAGTCTTGTCCCCTTTTGATACACTCTATTCTTTCCTTGGTTTGCACCTTTGCATTCCCCACTGCTTTGCCTGCCTCCCTCTGTTTTCCTGATACTCCCTGTTCTCCTCTCTCTGGGACTCCTAATATCTTCTGAATGCTTCACTTTTAGCCTTTGACCTTACTGCTGCTTCTTTCAAGAACCGTAGCAGTCTCTCAGTTTCTTCTTCCTTTTGCTTACTTGCTTGACACAGGGGTTTGTTGCCCTCATTATGCCCTCTTTTACATTGACCCACTTTTCCTCTAGCCTACCCCAAGTCTTATCCCTCTGCCAGGTCATTCATGAGGCATTCATGCATCTTTTTAAAATCAGCCCTTCTGAAGTCCAGGACTCTTGCCGCTGTGTGGTTTGATTCTGCAGCTGTTCTTATGTTGAATCACACTGTACGATAGTCATTGGTGTCCAGATGATTTCCCACCTTGATGTCTACAAGATTGTCCTTATTAGTAAATACCAGGTCCAGTATTTCCCCATCATGAGTGGGTTCACTGACTTGTTGCCTGAGGAACACTCCCCTGCAGGGAGTCCAGGATAGGTCTACTTCTAGCTGAAGCCACAGTAGAGAGGCTCCAGTCTACATCTGGCAGACTGAGTCCCCCACCAACAACATCTCCTCCTTTTCAGCCATTTTTCCAATTGTTTCTAACTTCACCCACACGCCCCAGTTTGGCCACTCCATCTTCTGGGAAGGGCCTCCTGGTGGTCCCGAAGGTAGAACTGAAGACCTCAGGTGATCTGGTCTTTGAAGTAGCTCACCCATCCCTGTGGAATTCCTTGACCAGGAGCTTGAGGGAGGCCCTCTCAGTGGACATTTTCAAGAAGGGGCTAAAGACCTATTTATTTCAACAAGCTTTCAGAGAAGCCTTATAATATACATATACAGTACGTTTTTGTAGTTCATTGAGTTTTAGTCTATATTGGTTTATGGGATTAAGCTGGTTATTGTATGTGGAGCATTTTTATGGTTTCATGGACTGTACTGTTCTTTTATTTTTGTATTTTATTTATTGTAATGGTGCCCTGGGCCTCGGGGAGGGGTACCAGATAGAAATAAAATCTACTACTACTAACATTTCCTTATCTAAGTCCTCCCCCTGTGCCGGAGGTCTGTAGATTAGAGCTGTCCAAATAGTGGTTCCATTTCCTGACTCCAGGGTGAACCACAGCACCTCTGCCCTGCCTCTGAATTCCCTGTATTTCTGTTGCTTTTACGGCTTCTTTCACATAGAGCACACTTCCCTTCCTTTCTACCCCGTCCCTTCTGAACATTATGTAGCACAATACCCCAGTCATGGTTGTCAGTGCACTATGACTCAGTAATGGCCACAATATCCAGGTCGGCCTACACCATGATGGCCTCCAGGTCTAGGATCTTATTTCCCAAACTTCTAGCATCATTACTAATGGCCTTACAGATTTTGTTATCTCTTTGCTTGTCACTTCCCCCTCTTTCCTTTTGTGCCCTTTCTTCCCTCTTCTGTTCTGACTGCTTTCTTCCCCCTTTCCAATTTGCTTACCCCCTGCTTCCTTGATTAACTTACACCATGGTTAGACTCTCACCCTGGCGGCTCTTCCTAAAGCCTGTCTCAGCCTTTGCAGGGGGAGGGGAATTGCTGCTTCCCCTTTTTTTCCCACCACCCTCTTTAGCTAGTTTAAACATTCATCAAAGTACAGTACCATTTAAATCATCCACTGAGAACTGGGGTTCCCCTTCCGGATGTATGCATGCCATCACCTCTGTAAAGGGCTCTTATCCTCTCAGGTGGGCCCCCAGTCCCTAATGTAGCCAATGAATTAAAGGCCTGGGTGTGGAGCTCCCTTCCCTTCACCCATGATATACAGGCAGCACCTCTGCAAAAGCTGTAGAGCTTGTTACCTGCCTAAGACTGCTTCCCATTTGCCCTAAACTCCCCCCTGCACTGTTCCTGCCCCATCCCTAGTCAGGTCATTTGTCCCCAGGTGGACAATGAAATCCTGCTCTCCCTCCCTTCCTACTGCCTTAGCAGTTCTTAGGATGCGCTTCCCATCCCTCCAAGCCATGGCGCTGTATAGGCACCTGACCTCCCTCGCCATCTCCTTACCTATTCCCATCCCAACTCTATCCCCCTGACAATGGAGTCCCCCACTAGAATTTGCTTCCTCCTTCTCTGGGGTTGTCTTCCACCCTTCTTGGGGCCTCCACTTGGGAGGGCTCCCACATCCTCCCCAGTCACTGCCATGGGTGCTTCCTTTTGGCAGTCTCGCTCCACCAGAGTGGTGCAGGAGTTTTCTACTGGTACCATGTATGGTTGAAGAATGTGCCTGCGACCCTCCCCTCTAACCTTCCAGATCCCACCACCTCCTCCCTCCTCAAGCCCACTATTATCCAGACGCTCCTCCTATCTGGCATTCTTTGAGGTAATGGTGTTGGACTTGGTGGCCCCTGGGTTGGAGAAAAGGTCACCCGACTCCTAGTCAACACAGCCCCGAGTCTAGGGACCTCCTGACTCATACCTAATGCAGCCTCGAGTCTAGAGACCTTCTCCACCAACCCAGAGAGGTGCATGCAGATGGGGTAGCACCGCAGTCTCCAGCCTCCCTGAAGACTGCCGCCCCACAACCACTGCACTGCACCACTCCTCGGATTCCCTATTCCTGCTGTCCCTGTGCTTGTTGTCCTCTTTCCCTGAACCCAGAAGACTCAGCTGTATGCAGACCTAGCTACTATAGCACAATACATAATCTTGTAATTACACTAACCTAGGTACAGTATGTCACAGATTACAGGTATACTATAACCACAAATTACTACACAGATACACAGTCACTACTCAGATATAAGTATGCTATAAACACAGACACTAGATTTAAACTTTTTCCACCAGACAAGACAGTATCCCCTTTCGGACGCCGAACAGGTATAGTTCTGTTAAGTTTTAAAACGGGGTTAAGGATTACAATTACAAGTCCTAAAATGTTAAGCTAGGAGGAATAGTGGGGTGATTTTTTCCTTTTTCCTTCTTAATGCTTTAAAATCTTTAGCTGCAAGTTGACTTAAATGTAGAGTTAATTTTTATCATCTAGGCTAGAACATGGCACCAATAGCCCCCATTGTAGGCACTGCTTAATTCTTTGGACTGAATTGCTGGACAATTAAATAACATTAGTGAATGCCATGTGCTCTTGGGCTCATCCTACACAGCATATATAATGGAGTTTTACTTAATCTTGTCCAATATAAATATTTGACACCCCATATGATATATCACTATGTAACTGATGCATAATACTCCTGTGATTAAGGAGAAAGTTGTTCTTTTTCCAAAGGGAATGTATAATTTTACAATGTATAATTTTACGTATGGACTGTCAGCTACATGCTTTTTGTCTATAACGTACCAGATAAAAGAAAACAAGCATTTTTCAATGCCGAACGTTCGCTTGCAGGTATTTGCAGTGGTGTTTGGCACATATGGTGCTTTACCCTAATGCCCTGTGCGATTGCTGGTATTTGCACAATAAATTTTCAGCATGACCTTTTAGTTACCCCCATTGTGCGCTACATAGGCGGAAACACGTTTTGGGCAGGATGTGAAAAATGACAGCTGTACTGCTCATAAGGAGGTGTGGTAAAATGGCAATGTTGAAAATCAGGAGTGGAAATATTGAAAATTCGCAAACCTATGAGTGTGCGTGGGAACTGTGCAACACACGCTCGCAAAACGGTCATTGTTAGGAATTTTTTCACCAAATTTTCAACATTGGCATTTTAAAACCTCTGCTAATGAACAGTGTCACTGTGATTTTCTTACTTTGTCCCATACATTGATTTCGCACACTGACTGCGCCATTGTGCACTACATGGGCGGAAACACATTTTGGGCAGGATGTGAAAATGACAGCTGTACTGCTCATAAGGAGGTGTGGTAAAATGGCAATGTTGAAAATCTGGGTGAAAGTTTGAAAATTTGTAAACTTACGCAGCGCAAGGAGAACTGCACAACGATGCTCAGAAACAGTTAATTTTAGGAATTTGTTCACCAAATTTTCAACATAGCCATTTTAAGATCTCTGCTCATGAACAGTGACACTGTGATTTTCTTAATGTGTCCCATACACTGAGTCCACACAGTGACTGTGCCATTGTGCGCTACATGGGCGGAAACACGTTTTGGGCAAGATGTGAAAAATGACAGCTATACTGCTCATAAGGAGGTGTGGTAAAATGGCAATGTTGAAAATCTGGAGTGAAAATATTGAAAATTCGCAAACCTACGAGCGTGCGTGGGAACTGTGCAACGCACGCTTGTAAAACAGTCATTTTTAGGAACTTTTTCACCAAATTTTCAACATTGCCATTTTAAAACCTCTGCTAATGAACAGTGTCACTGTGATTTTCTTACTGCATCCCATACATTGATTTCGCACACCGACTGCGCCATTGTGCACTACAGGGGTGGAAACACATTTTGGGCAGGATGTGAAAAATGACAGCTGTACTGCTCATAAGGAGGTGTGGTAAAATGGCAATGTTGAAAATCTGGAGTGAAAATATTGAAAATTCGCAAACTTACGAAAGGCATAGAAGTGCACAATGCACGCCACGAAACAGTTATTTTAGGAATTTTTTTCACCAAATTTTCAACATAGCCATTTTAAGATCTCTGCTCATGAACAGTGACACTGTGATTTTCTTAATGTGTCCCATACACTGAGTTCGCACAGCGACTGTGCCATTGTGCGCTACATGGGCGGAAACACGTTTTGGGCAGGATGTGAAAAATGACAGCTGCACTGCTCATAAGGAGGTGTGGTAAAATGGCAATGTTGAAAATCTGGAGTGAAAATATTGAAAATTCGCAAACTTACGAGCGTGCATAGGAGCTGCGCAATGAACACTAATAAAACAGTCATTTTTAGGAATTTTTTCACCAAATTTTCAACATAGCCATTTTAAGATCTCTGCTCATGAACAGTGACACTGTGATTTTCTTAATGTGTCCCATACACTGAGTTCGCACAGCGACTGTGCCATTGAGTGCTACATGGCGGAAACACGTTTTGGGCAGGATGTAAAAATGACAACTGCACTGCTCATAGGAGGTGTGGTAAAATGGCAATGTTGAAAATCTGAGTGAAAATATTGAAAATTACTTAACTCATTAGTTGCATAGGAGCCGCTAATGAACACTGTGAAACAGTCATTTTAGGAATTTTTCACCAAATTTTCAACATAGCCATTTTAAGATGTCTGCTCATGAACAGTGTCACTGTAATTTTCTTAATGTGTCCCATACATTGAGTTCGCACACCGACTGCACCATTGTGTGCTACATGGAGGAAACATGTTTTGGGCAGGATGTGAAAAATGACAGCTGCACTGCTCATGAGGAGGTATGGTAAAATGGCAATGTTGAAATCTGGAGTAAAATATTGAAAATTGCAAACCCTCGACAGCGTGTGTAGGAACTGTGCAACGCACACTCGTAAAACAGTCATTGTTATGAATTTTTCACCAAATTTTCAATATAGCCATTTTAAGACCTCTGCTAATGAACAGTGTCACCGTGATTTTCTTAATGCATCCCATACATTGATTGCACACGACTGCGCCATTATGCTGCGCTACATGGTAGGCTGCGTTTTGGTAGGATGTGAAAATGACAGCTGTACTGCTCATAAGGAGGTGTGGTAAAATGGCAATGTTGAAAAATCTGAGTAAAAATATTGAAAATTCGCAAACTTAAAGGCGTGGTAGGAACTGCATAGCATGCGCTAAACTCAAAACATTTTGTTGATTTTTGCAAAGTTTCAACATGGGGTTTGGGACCCCTTCTCATGAATGATGTCACTGTCATGGTGTTGGCCATTGCCCGAAGGTGATTTCGGCGCAGTGACTGCGAATCACCCTTCGGGCCCCAGCTCATTGTAAATCACCCTCCGGGCCCGAATAACGCCATGACAGTGACATCATTCCTGAGAAGGGATTCAAAAACCCCATATTGAAAATTTGGTGCAAAAATTTCCAAAAATGCCTGAGATATGCAATAAAGTTGAAAACTCCTATCTAGCCCATTATACAGTTTACTGGCATTTCCTCAGTTCCGATCGGCTTTGAAGAGTGCAGACGTGTTCCCGGTCCACCGAAGATAGTCGTGCCGAGCTCCGGAGGTAAGTATGGGGTGGGGGGTGTGGGAGGCTGGGTGCGCAGTGGGTGGGTGTGGGTTGTGGGAGGGGGACTGGGAGAAGCGCCATGGGACCATTTTGCTTTACAGGTGAAAAAAAACTAGACTATGTGGGACGTTGCCCGCTGGGTGGGCTCCCAGCATGGCAGAGGATAGCTGAGGGGCCAAGGAGCCAATGGGGATTGGGCACCCCGTCGACAGACAACCGGAGCGTTGCCACGCTGGGGTGGGCTCCCAGGCGTTTAGCAGAAAAATGGCAGGGGGCTGTGGAGCCGGCGGGGGATCGGGCACCCTGACCGGCAGGCGGCGTGGGATGTTTACACTGGGATGGGCTCCCAAGCGTGGCAGCAAAGATGGGGGGTGGGCGTGGCAGCGGGGTGGCGTGACGCGGTGCTGTATGGCGGTGGTTTTCTTTGGGCGAGACCACCGCTGTCTCTACAACTCCTGCACCCGTGGTGCAGGACTGCCACACCTGTTCAATGGAGCAGTGGATTGAAAGGGAGAGGCACACCTCCAAAGTGTGCTACTCTCCCAAAACGTTCCTTGCGCATGCGCGCAAGCAAACGTAAAAATAAAGTAAAAAAAAAAAAATAGTATCCTCTTTCCTAAATCAGCAAGCTCCTCAAATCACTTCCTGTATGCGGTGAGATACAATGCACCCTTCCCCACAATCCTACTGACAAACCTCAAACAATACAGATGTACCTGGGTTTCACTGAACCAGGTTCCTGGCTGATGCTAACTCCTGGCAGACTCCAAACGATGATCTTCGTGCTCATCCTTAGCAGGAGGACCACTTGACCACACTGCTGTTATGGTGAGAACGACTCACTCAGACCCATCCCCTGGAATCCTCCATCTGCCCAAATGGCATAGACTCCAAACTGCTGAACCAAGCTGGTGTGGCGATGGTCAGTAGATGAGGCGAGAGTGGCTGTTTCAATATAAGTCCTCTCACTCCCTTCAGCATCATCAGCTTCTTTGGGCAGATGTAATCCCAAACCCTCAGCTGGATCATTCACCCCAGCCCTGTGGAATCCCCCCTTTTGCCTGATTTGTGGAGACTCCAGACCCTGGAACCAAACTGGTGTGGCAACCTTCGCTGGACGAAGGGAGAGCAGCTGTTTCAGTCTAAAGACCTCTCACCCTCTTCAGCTGTGTTGGCCTGTCTTGGCAGTTGCAAGTTGAAAGAGCTACTTTTTAAAATCCCAAACTTTTGGTTGGCTCACTCAGCCCTGTCCCCTGTAATCCTCCATCTGCCCTACTGGCTGAGACTCCAAACCCTGGAAACAAGCAGGTGTGGTGATCATTTGTGGATGAGGGGAGAGTGGCTGTTTCAGTATAGAGCCCTCTCACCCTCTTCAAATGCATTGGCTTCTCTTGGCAGCTTCAGGCTACAAGAGCTACCTTTTAAAATCCCAAACCTCAACTGGCTCAGTCAGCCCCACCCTCTGGAATCCCACCCCCGAACAGTATACAAACCCTGAAATCAAGCTGATGTAGAGATCGTCAGTGGATGATGTAAGAGTGGCTGTTTTAATCTAAAGGCCTCTCACCCTCTTCATCTGTGTTGGCTTCTCTAGGCCATGTGATGATACCTTTCTGGAGTGGAGGGGTGGGGGTAAGAAACATTTCATCACTTGACCACTTACCCATCCAGTACATTTGTTCCCATCCCCCACCAAGCCTGTTTTCCCCTTTTCTGTGGAGATCTTCTCCTTAGATCACCACCCAAGGTTCATCATAGTTTCTGCACTCCTTAGAAGCCTCTGGTCTTTCAGCCTCCAAGTAATATGACTTTCACTGCTGTGGCTAGAGTGGTCTGTTGATGTTGTCTTACCCAGTCACAGATTCAGTCTAGCACAATGTTCTGGTGCTGTTCCAAACAATCAAATCTATAACCTCTTTAGTGCCAACCTCTGGTTTTAACCACTGAGTAGCCAAGTCTTATAATTTTTGTGCCAGCACTCTTGGATGTGTTTCAGCCTTAAAACCTAAGGTGTAAAAGTTCCATCAATAACCCACTATGAGTATTATAATCCATTCTAAGATAACGGCCTTTACCTGATCATAATCTCTGGAGGTGGCATCAGTTAGGTTTCTGTACACAGCTTGGGCACCTCTAGTCAGGAGGAGTGCAATGTGAGTAGCCAGACTCTCTTATAGCCAGGCAGTAGTATTGTCAACTCTCTCAAAAGTCATAAGGTAGGCCTCTGGGTCATCTGCAGGACCCATTTTTATGTTGATTGCGTGCATTTGCAAGAAACATGTTGCGTCAGCTTTCTCCACAAGCAGGTTGTGGAGGCGTGGCACTGTTGTGCCCAATGCCCCCACAGCCTGCAAAGGCTTGTCCCCATCCCCAATGCCGTGGCACGCTGCTGCTGACACTAGTTCAGACAGCGTGCCGCAACCTTATAAAAAAGTAGCCGCTGCAATCAGGGGCCACCTCATCATTGCAGCATCAGACATTCGCTGCAATGAGGGAGTAACCTGTCATTGCAGAGTGATGTGAAACCCTGATAATTGTTTTGTGAACATGGCGGTAGCTTGCGCTGTGTTCACAAACAATACTCAACCCTCCCCACCGTGTTTGCCGCAACAGGGCCCTAATCCCTATCGGCTGTGGTGCCCCATGTTTCTGTTGTTGCCGATGAGGCCTCCCCATGGCATTCTGTAACTCCCCGTTTTGTTCCTTGCGGAGGGTGCCCAATACCCATTGGCATAATGAACCCCCGTTTTGTTCCTGCCGATGGGTGCCCAATCCCGTTGACATAATGAACCCCCCAGTTTTGTTCCTGCCAACAGGGTGCCCAATCCCCATCGGCTACTGCTGGCCCCCAAATGAAAGCTCTGCGATGCCCTGTAAAGAGAAAATGGTCCAGAACGTCTTTTGTTTTTTTTCACCTGAAAAAAAGGAAACTGTCCTCGGCGCCGCCTGCCCCCCACCCGCAACCCACACCCACCACTGCGCACCCTGCCTCCCCACACCCTCCTTCACTCCATAATTACCTCTGGAGCTTGGCATGACGATCTTCTGTATACCGAGAACACGTCTGCACTCTTCAAAACCGACTGCAAACTGAGGAAATGCCGGTAAGCTGTATAATGTAATAAATAGGGTTTTTTCAACTTTAGTGCATATCTCAGGCATTTTTGGGAATTTTTTCACCAAATTTTCAACATGGGGTTTTTGGGACCCCTCCTCATGAATTTTGAATTGTCATTGGCATTAATCCACCTAAAAGGTGGTTTCTCGGTCACTGTGGAATCACCCTTGAGGCCAATTAATAAACAACAGTACCAGTTTCATGAGGTGGGCTCTCAAAAGCCTATGTTGCAAATTATTAGGAAAATCCAAAATAATCACTGTTTGACGAGCGTGCGTTGCGCAGTTGCTATGTACACTCATAACTTCACGAATTTACAATATTTTCACACCAGATTTTCAACATTGACATTTTGTCACACCTCCTTGTGAGCAGTATAGCTGTCATTGTTCACATCCTGGCCAAAATGTGTTTTCGCACTTCTGGCGCAGAATAGCACGGTTGCTGTGGGAAATCAGAGTTCAGGACTGATTAAGAAAATGACAGTGACACTGTTCATGAGCAGAGGTCCTAAAATGTCTATGTTGAAAATTTGGTAACGATACTATATAAAATGACTGTGTTACGAGCATGCATTGCGCAGTTGGCACGCATGCTCGTAACTTCGCAAATTTATAATATTTTCACTCCAGATTTTCAACATTGCCATTTTCCCAGACCTACTTATGAGCAGTACAGCTGTCATTTTTCCCATCCAGGCCAAAATGTGTTTTCGCACTTCCGGCACAGAATAGAGCGGTCACTGTGGGAAATCAATGTTCAGGACAGATTAAGAAAATGACAATGATACTGTTCATGAGCAAAGGTCCTAAAATGCCTATGTTGAAAATTTGCTGGTGATAGCCCATCAATTGACTGTGTTACAAGTGTGCGTTGTGCACTTTCCACGCACCGTTGTAACTTCGCAGATTTGTAATATTGTCACACCAGATTTTCAGCAGTGCCATTTTTTCACACCTCCTTGTAAGCAGTACAGCTGTCATTTTTCACATCCTGACCGAAATGTATTTTCACAGTTCCAGCGCAGAATAATGTGGTCACTGTGGGAAATCAGTGTTCAGGACAGATTAAGAAAATGACAGTGGCCGTGTTCATGAGCAGCGGTCTTAAAATCCCTATGTTGAAAATTTGGTGACGAAACTCCATAACATGACTATGTTACAAGTGTGCATTGAACTGTTTCCACGCACCCTTGTAACTCCGCAAATTTGTAATACTGTCAAGCCACATTTTCAACAGTGGCATTTTTTCACAACTCCTTATGAACACTACAGCTGTCATTTTTCACATCCTGGCTAAAATATGTTTTTGCACTCCTGCCGGACAATAGCACGGTCACTCTGAGAAATCAGTGTTTGGGACAGATTAAAATCAACTGAGTGACAGGAGGGAGTGACCAAGCTCAACTGAGCTCTGTCGGGACTGATGCGGATTTGTTTGTGTTCAGACAAAGGCCCCAGCATAAGAGTCCAGTACAAATGAGCAGCCTGCAGCACTGGGAGAAACAGAATGAGAGCGCAAGTAAGGGAGGGGGCGTGAGGGAACTCACAGATTTCTTTGTGGGCAGAAAAAGGTGTCAATACAGGCAGGTGCCCAGTACAAAAGGCCAGCCTGCAGTGGTGGGAGAAACAGTATGAGCAAGTGAGACAAGGGGACTTAGTGAGCTCAACGGAGCTCTATCAGGACTGCAGGGATTTCTTTGTAGGCAGAAAAAGGCACCAATGCAAGCAGGAGCCCTTTACAAAAGGGCAGCTTGCAGCACCAGGACAAACAGACTGAGCGATGAGAGATGGAGACTGAGCGACCTCAACGGTGCTCTGTCGGGACAGCTGCAGATTCCTTTGTGGACAGACAAAGGTGCCAATGCAGCCAGGACCCCCATGTGCAGTCTGAGGCACCAAGAGAAACAGAATGAGCTAGTGACAGAGCGGTAGTGAGCAAGCTCAACAGAGCTCTAGTGTGACTGCTGCAGATTTCTTTTTGGGCAGAAAATGTGGCAACGCAGGCAGGAGCCCAGTACAAAAGGCCAGCTTGCAGTGCCGGCAGAAACAGAATGCGAGAGTGACAGAGGGGGAGTGAGCGAGCTCAGTGGAGCTGTGTTGGGACTGCTTCAGATTTCTTTCTGGCCAGAAAAAGCTGCCAATGCAGGCAGGAGCCCAGTACGAAAGGACAGCCTGCAGCACCAGGGGACACAGAATGAGCGAGTGAGGGAGGGGGTCAGTGAGCTCAGCAGGGCTCTGTTGGGACTGCTGCAGATTTGTTTGTGGGCAGAAAAGGCAGTAATGCATGCAGGGCCCAGTACAAAAGGGCAGCCTGCAGTGGCAGAAAAACCAGAATGAGCGAGTGAGTGAGCTCAACAGAGCTGTATTGTAACTGCTGCAAATTTCTTTGTGGGCATAAGAAGGCAGCATTGCAGGCAGGAGCCCAGTAGAAAAGGGTAGCCTGCAGCGCCAGTGGAACAGAATGAGCAAGTGAGAGAAGGGGCGTGAGTGAGCTCAACAGAGCTTTGTCGGGACTGCAGCAGATTTTTTTGTGGGCAAAAAAAGGTGCCAACAGAGGCAGGAGCCGAGTACAAAAGGGCAGCCTGCAGCGCCAGGAGAACCAGAATGAGTGAGTGAGATGGGGGAGTGAGCGACCTCAACAGAGCTCTGTCAGGACAACTGTGGATTTCTTTGTGGGTAGAAAAAGCCACCAACACAGGCAGGACCCCAGTAGCAAAGGGGCCAGGAGAAACAGAATGAGCGAGTGAGAGGGGGGAGTGAGCCACTTCAATGGAGCTCTGTCGGGACAGCTGTGGATTTTTTCCTCAGCAGAACAAGATGCCAGCGCAGGCAACAGCCCAGTACAAAAGAGCAGCCTGCAGCACTGGCACAAACAGACTGAGCCAGTGACAGAGGGCCACTGAGCGAGCCCAGCAGACCAACACAATCAACATTTGGTATTGACAAATGCTTGTTGTTAGCATGGGGTGGTGTCCCACAGCAACTGGATTCCCTGTGACCTGGAGCTTTAGTACAATTTCCTTCTGTGCTTGAAGCACCTGCTTCATAAATCAGTAAGTAAGTAAAAGTTTATTTATAAAGCATCCTATCCCTGAGGCTCAGGGCACTGTCCAGGATGCAGACAGCAGCAAAGCAATAATAAAAAAAAAAATAACATATATAAATACTGTAGTGTTGCTTGGATATTAATCTGCCGGTATAGGATAGCGGTAGAAACCACTGTTTTGTCCGGATGTTGGGTGCCATCAGATTATCATGGCATCCAACCATGGATCCAGTCTCCTCAGATCCCAAGTGGATCAGTTCATGAAACAAAGGATCTGCTGATCTGATAGCTGGATCAGGGATCCAGCAGTTGGACTGCAACACTCCAAGGGGTGGATCCAGCGGCTGGATAATAACAATGCGGGGGGTCGGATCCAAGGATCTGACTCCAGATTAAGACATCTGACCCCATCTGGCCTGGATCTGGCATTCGATCATGGTTGGATGAGGATCGGATTGCACAGCCGTAGAACACTGCTATTTGTTGAAGGGTGCTCTGGATTCATCAGATCGGTATCCAAGCACTGCTATATATAATGCCACATAAATAGAACAGTTTGAGTAAAAAAGCATAAAATAGCAGCTAGAGAAACTAAAACTGGGAATAAAGTGAAATTCCAAAGGCCTTCCTAAATGGATGTGCCTTCAGGCCCCACTTAAAAGCCTCTAGCGAGAGAGACTCACTTAAGGAACTTGGGAGAAAATTCCACAGGGCCGGTCCTGTCACCTTAAATGAGCAGTCTCAAGATGTTTTATGCTAAGCCCTGGGAATGACAAGAAGGATTTCCTTTGTGGATAGGAGAGAGCACTGACAGTGGTGGGGATCCAGGAGGTTACTCAGGTAGCCAGGACCCGGTACGTATAGGACTTTATAGGTAAGAAGATCCACCGTGAAGGTAAATCTCCACCTCACTGGCAGCCAGTGCAGATTACGCAGGATCAGGGTCACATGACAGGACCTCGGAAGGCCCATCAGCATCCTGACCGCTGCATTCTGCACTAGTTGCAGGTGATGCAGGACACTGTACTGACCCCAAGGTAGAGAGCATTGCAGTAGTCAGGTGTGGATGTCATGAAAACATGCACCAATGAGTTCAGGTCATCTGGTGGGATTAAGGCTTTAATCCAGGTGATATTCCTCAAATGGTAAAAAACACTCTGGGCAATAGATCACATCTGAGACTCCTGCTATTGCTTTTCTATCTGCACCCACTGTTGAGCCTGCTGCTGGTCTCCCTGGGCCTGCAATTGTGCTTGCTGGGCAAGTCAGTCCTTTTGTATCTAGATGTGTAGTGCTGATTGTTGGGCTCTTCTGAGCCTGCTGTTGTGCCAGCTGTTGGTGTATGTCAGTTGTTAGGCGTCTCTGAGCCTGCTGTTGTGCCAGCTATTGGTGTATGACAGTTGTTAGGTTTCTTTGAGTCTGCTGTTGTGCTTGCTGAACCATCCAGTCCCTTTGCATCCATGTCTGTTGTGCTTACATTTGGTTATGTTGCACTTGTTGCTCTGCTAAACATTTCACTGCTTTGTCTGAGTCCATTTTACCCCTATTTAGTCAAGGAGAAGGTCGATCCTGCCATTAAAGCCAACCACATGTAATAAGGTAGTGAACCAAGTGGCTCAGGAACACTCACCGAGAGAACACTAAGGACACCAGTTTAGTTTAAATGAATCAAAGCAAGCAATACTCCTGGTGCAAATAAGGGCAAAAATGCTGCACCCATAAATAGAACAACAAAAGCTGTGGGCCCAGATATTCAAACTGCAACCAAAAAGTGCTCAACAGCAGGAGCAAGCACAAATCCATTGTGCCCATGCACAAGAGGTGCGATATTCAAAAACTGAGCCGGCCAAGATGCACCTACAGCCAACGACTGAATATCGCACCACCTGCACCATAGCGCAACTAGGGAGGGGAAGCTGAGCATATCTGATCCGCCATAGCGCAACAAGGGATGTTCAGCTGAGCAGTCCAGAGGCACCATAGCACAAGCAGGGACGCCCCTCAGCAGCATGGCAGCAATGCTACAGCACAACCAGGGATGCAGTGGCCCACCACCCATGCTACAGATGGGCAGGGGAACACACAGCAGAACAAACATCATCCCCCCACACCCCATGCACTGCACAACTGGGGGAAGGCTGGAATAAACACTGGCCCATGGAGACAAGCAACCAACCCACAGCTGGGCCATGGTGCCCCATCACCATCACACCCCTTGGCAAGCTGTGACCAGCACACAAGGAGGGCCGACCACCCCATGCCACACCATCCCCCCAATGCAGAGCACACCCTGCACCGTGACCCCCAGACACCCTGCCAAGGAGCAGCGTCCACCAGTGCAGGATACCCCATGCATGCCACCACCCCCACTGTGACAATGCACCCCTGTGCACCACAGAACCATGCAAGGCAGCCCCACCACGAGCACCCATCAGTGGGTGGCAGCACACAGTGATGCAACGATGGCATACACAGTGCCACCACACACAGCTCCCCCAAGGTACAGCTGAGAGACCGACCATGAGTCGGCACCCGAGGTACCCCACACGTGACAGGGCATGCCCCAGACCCCACCACCAGTGGTACAGCACCCTGCACACCCTCCCAAGGACACACCCCAACCCAGCACTGGCCACAACAGCCAGCGCAGACACCCACAGTGGTGCATGGAGCATGCACCACATCGGATGCAACACAGTGCATGGACAAACACCCACCCATACCCAAGGGCACAGCAACACATGGATGCAGTAGCGGGGCAACCAAGCCCCCAGTGTGGGCCCATGGAAACTGTGTACACATGGCCAGCAGTCCTCCATGGCACAGGAGTGCCAGCCACCCTGCACAGGCACTGTGGACCTGTTCGCCACCAGCATTTGCCCAG
This sequence comes from Neoceratodus forsteri, assembly GCA_016271365.2. NCBI lineage: Eukaryota > Metazoa > Chordata > Ceratodontiformes > Ceratodontidae > Neoceratodus > Neoceratodus forsteri. The sequence goes on from JADMNL010000026.1 coordinate 269,230,897, forward strand.
AGCACAAGTCACAGACAGTGGTGCACATCTCCTGCAACACACACAAGCCACAGCATGGAGGTGGGACAACAACAGCGGAGGCCACAGTGTCACCCAAGGCAGACATGCACCACACCAGTGACAGGAGGCAATGCAGCATTGTGACGGGTACAGTTGCTGCCCTGCATGGACAGCCACCACTGACATGCCAGAAGACTGTGCAGGTCACAGACATGCAAGGGTGTCAGCTGCACAGGCCATGGACGGGCTGACAGGTGCGCCATGGACACAGAGCATGCACCATGGACCACTGCACACAGTCATCCAGTGCACAGGGAACAACACACACACCACAGACAATGACTGATAGCTACTCCCACACCATAGTCACTTCCCCATGGATACACACGCATACCCATGACTGCACCACCCCTGATGCCATGCACACCACTGCAGCTGAGCACCTATAGCCCGCTGCAAATCAGAGACCACCACAGTATTCATATCAAAAGAATTGTAATCAAAAACATCCAACAAAACTATTTACAATTATGTACAAATGTGTGGGAGGAGGGCCACAAACAAGGTGGGGGTGGGTAAGGGGCAGAGGTGAACAAATAGTACAGGAAAGGAGGGGTGTGAGGGTGGATCCAGGGGGGTAGGGGAAATCAGGGGCATTTTTATGGTCAGTGGGAGCCCCGCTCCCCACTCCGGCTGCTCCACCTTCCATGCCTTCGCCTGACCCCCAGCCACTCAATCCTCTGCAGGATGTCCAGCGACGCCCTGGCCATGGTGAGAATTTCCTGCAACACCTCCCTGATCATGTGCAGCTGGCAGACACCTAGGACAAGGGAGCACAGTCAATAGGTGTCAATGCACAGCTCCATACAGCCCACCCACTGTGCATGGCATACGGCCGTGGGACATGCCTCTGTGATGGTGTGTGACCACCCACAGTGATCGTGTCCACAAGACCTGCCCACCCAGGCATAAACAGCCATGCGGACTGCTGCACACACCTACCGGCCAAGTCCTGCACAGCACCACCATGGCTGTTTAGTGACATGGCTATGTGGTGCGAAGGCAGTGGCACAGCCACGTAGCCGGTGCACGCATGGACCACCATTGACGCACTCCCAGACATGCAGTGCCACTGGACAGTGCTAACTTAACAAGTTGCGTGCATGGCAGTGGTGTCAATGGATGGTGGCCATGCCCCGCTGCCTGCCCTGTTACACAGCATGCAATAGTAATCATGGAGGTAAGGCACTCACCATCATCAGGCTGGTCCCTCTGCTGCTGTGGACCTTCACCCCTCCTTTTGTTCTGGTCCTCCAGCTGGTGCCTCCGCTCCCTCGCCAGCTGTTTCTCTTCTGGCCCTAAGGTGCAAACATGGAGAGAGGAACATCAGTACAATCCTGTAGCAAAGTCCCCCTGCCCCCATGTGTGTGCAATCCCACCCAGCCAGACCCACCCACCCCACACCCTGATAACACCACCACAGCCAACACTGGATGGTCCCCCCCATGTTCTGGACACATGCAACCGTGATACCCATATGGAAGATAAAAGTGTATGGATGTTACACCTACCTGGCCATGGCACTGTGCCCCTCCTGGCACATGCCCGCAGGTGGGCAAGCAGGTCCGGGTCCCTCCACCTCAGCTCCCCATACCTGTTGCGGCACTGCTCTGCCATCCACCCCATTCCTGTGGCCTTCTCCAGGGCGTCGGCCACCTCCTGCCACACCTGGCTCCAAGACCTGTCCAGGGGTGCCTCCTCAAACAGTGGGCCAAAAAGTGGCTCAACAATGGCAACCAGATTTGCCATTTCAATCTGGCTCCACTGGGCAGCTCTCCTCTGCGCCATCTCTCTTGCTCAGTAGATTCAAAATGGCACTCTGCAGCGTGGTTCCAGCACGTGCAGATGCTGCGTGGTACAGTGCTGCCATTCCCTATCGTGCTGTCACCGAACAGCACGATAGTGCTGCACCCATGGCTGACACATGGTGCCTAGGGGCAAAGGTCAGGCACAGGGTCAAGGGTCTCTGGCGCACAGACAGGCACAGCACGATTGGAACCCAATGCGTGTAGCACGATTGGGTGCCTGTGTGCTACCTCCAGTAGCGGCCTACCACGCTGTTGCCCCACTGCGTCTACGATGCCCCAGTGCCACAGCGTCACAGAGGTCAACATCGCTGTAGCGCCACTAGCACAATGGTGGCCATGCCCTGGATTGCCTCCCGCACACAGCACGTCAGCAGCAGGGCAGGCGCCTGCGTCATCAACCCAGGCATGTGCAGTTAGGTGTGTACTGTGCATGTCACAGAACTGCGCCCTTGGCTCAGCACATGCAACACAATTGCGCAACGCGCAAAAGCATGATATTCAGCCGTCATATGCAAATCAGCTAATCAGCCATTCAATGGTGCAGCACTGCAATTTGCATCCACTTAAAGTTGCATCTTACCTCATTTGCATGGGTTGCGCTATAAAAGTGTGACATTGGGCTGCATTGGCCATAGTTGGTACTGCAGTCTATTGGTGAGTTGCATGCTGTTTGGGAGTGTGGACTGTGGATTTTGGGGCATGCATGAGACTGCACAGTCACAGGTAACAACTTTCATTCTCACAGGCTGGATCATGACCGAGCGAGTTGTGGGAGAAGAGGAACAGAGTTGTGGGAGGAGAAGGCGGACAAATTTCACCAAGGCCGAGACGGATGCCCTGTTTGAGGCCTACCTGGACCAGGAGCCGCTTCTCAGCGGATGCCAGGGAACACCACAGGCCCGTGCTGCTGCATGGGAGGAGGTGGCACGTGCTGTGAACCTGCATGGCAGCCACCAGCGCTCCATGCAGGAGTGCAAAAAGAAGATGGGCACAGACAGGAGGAGGATTAAGGACAAGGTGGCTGCCATCAGGGCAGCATGAACTGAGACAGGTGGGGGACAGCCGGAGGTGCTACGCCTGACCCCGCAGGAGGAGAGGGTTGCTGGCAGCATGCAGCATTGTGCACTGAGGGTGTTCCGGGTGGTGGCTTCCAGATGGGTGGCAGCCCATCTCTGCATAGTAGGTCATGGTCTGTCTATTGGGGGGCAGGGTAGGTCACATGCAGTAACATGACTTTGTTTTCCCTTACAGATCCTGAGCATCTGCATGGGTCAGCGGTGGTGGGCCTCTCCACTGAGGCCAGTTAGATGGAGATGGAGGAGGGCCCATCCACCTCCACAGGTTTACGTGGCTCAGTGCGACCATGGGCTCACCTGGCTGTCCAGACTGATGTTGTTGGAACAGGTGCGGAGGAGGCCCTGGCTGTGTCCCAGCGTGCCAGCGTCCACGGATGCCAGCATGCTGTGACTCGGGCTGGTGCTGGGTCCGTCACTCATGATGATGTCGCTAATGTCATGGGCAGTGATATGTGTGTGCCACAGGATGGCCACAGAGCAGGTAACATCGCGGCCATGGCTGTGGGTGGTGCAGCTGTGGAGGCCTGCGTGTCATCACAGTCCCAGTCTGTGCCTATCAGCACCAGTGGGGCAGCACTGGTGTGTGTACAGGACAGTGGGACTGTTGCGGCTACCGTGGCAGCACCAGTGAGCCCTGGGAAGCGGCAGCTGGAGTGGCAGCATCAGCAGTCGGCCAATGGACTTGGGGGTACAGTGTCAGGGGGCGGCGTCCGTGCACCGCAGACCTGGTACTGGTGTGCAGTGCCCACCCTCAAGGGGTGCTGAGCATCAGGGTGGCACACACCCTGAGGGACAGGATGCCGAGCAGGCAGATGACCTCTTGGATGAGCACACCCGCATACTGCAAGCATCAGTCAACCAGCAGATGCAACTTGTGACATCGGTGGATGCACTGCATGCAGCTCTGGAGCAGGCAGAGGAACGTCGCAGCAGAGACACTGCTCTGATCCTGGCAGGGATGGACCGGTTGTGGGAGGATGTGACCGCTGCCATTGACAGGCAGACACAGGCATTCACTGCTGTCATGGCCACATTGGGCACACAGTTATTTGCCCATGCATCGCAAACACCACGTAGTGTACTGTCCACTCCCCGTTCCCAGCATCATGTGACACCATCCTTGTCAACACCGGGTTCAGCTGTGGGCATCCCGAGCACGCCTGGCACAGGCATGTTTGATGTGCTGCAGACCCCGCGCGAGCACAGTCACGTTCACGCAGTGGAACCCTTGGGGGACCATCGGTGCCACCCCATAAGGCCAGTGGTCTGCCTGTCAGTGCTGGCGGGTCTCAGCGGGGCCGCCCAAGCATCCGTGGCAGCCGGGTCACTGTGGCGCATGACTGATCTGTCTCCCAACACAGCTCCTGTCTGATGCTGCCCTATGTGCATTGTGTCATTCAGCGGGCAATGCACAGGTGGGTACCCGGTCCTGCACGCAAACACACAGTCCATCTGCACACCCTCCCAGCTGCTGTCCGCAGTTGCGTGTGCATGATGATGCCTGCATTGTGCTGTACACTAATGTGCAATGGTGCTCAGCATCTGACACATGCACAATGACAGGCAGTGGGCATGGTGATCTGTGGACATGTGTGTGGCTATGGGTGGCGTTCTGGGTCGGTGTGCCTCCTACCCTTTGTGCATGTCTGGTGCATTGTGTGTGTGTGTGTGTTTGTGTGTGTGTGTCTGTCCGCATGCCATGTTAGACCTCCCCATCCCTGTTGGTGTGTGTGGTTCCATGCCCGGCCACTTACCTTGACAGCATACACCCCTGGTGTGTGTCCATGCGTGTTTGTGGGTTGTGCCTTTGCCACTGGTGGTTGCACATGGCCCTATGACTTACCTGAGTTGGCTGAAGTGCTCCTCCGTGATCATGTCCCGGTGCAGCTGTGCCAGCCGGAGCAGTCGGGGGTCCCGTCGCCCAAGGAGGGGCTGCCCATCACCACTGACACCCATCACCGGCATCCTCATCGTCCCCATTGCTGTCCCCCTCTTTGACCTGTATGGCTATCCCACATTCGTTGGCCATGTTGTGCAGGATGCAACAGGCCAGGAATAGCCCACAGGCCTTTGAGGGGCTGTATTGTAGGGCACCGCCGGTGGTTTCCAGGCAACGGAAACGTGCCTTCAGCATCCCAAACACCCGCTCGATGACATTACATGTGGTGGCATGTGCCTCATTGTAGCATTGCTGCGGTGGGGTCACGGGCCACCGGTTGGGTGTGAGCAGCCAGGGACAGAGGGGGTATCCACTGTCACCTGTGTGTAGAGGGTGGAGGTTAGTTTGGTGATCAGCATCACCCTGCCCCGGGCCATGTAGACCACTACCCATGTCACCTCTGACCATGCCTCCCCAGGCCCTATGATTGTCCATGTGGTTTGCATACTCACCCACTAGGTGGCCAGTGGGGATTTCCCCCATTCTTGAATCTGTGGTACAGTGCCAACTGGTGCCAGATGAAGGCATCATGTACTCTCCCAGTGTGCGTGGCACAGACATTATGTGCCCCCTGGCATAGCACACCACCTGGCAGTTGATGCTAGCATAGTTCTTACGATTTATATACGCGGCCCCCTCGGGGCCAGGTGGTGTGCGGATGGCCACATGGGTGCAGTCTATTGCCCCTAGCACACCAGGCATACATGCTACCCTGTGGAACTCCTGTATGTTTGCTGTGCGCTCCGCTGGTGTGCTGGGGAAATGGATGTACCCCACAGCATGTGGCAGCAGTGCGCTGAGGAAGTGGGTGAGGTGGTGTCGACTGGGTTATGCCTGTGGTGTCCCCAGTTGGTCTGTGGAAGGTACCCATGGTGAGCAAGCACATGCAAGCTGTCACATTCATCTCCACTGACAGAGCATGGCTCCGTTGTGTGGGTGCCTGCATCACATCACTCTACAGCTCACAGAGCCACCTCAGAATTGTCTGATTCAGGCGGTACCAGCCCACGATCTCCGTATCACTGTACAGCTCAAAGCTGGTGCAGGCTCGGTACTGCCTGTTGGGGGCATACTGCTGATGGGCCCTTCCACGGCCTCGCCCCCCCTGCTCCCGCCTTCTCACCCCCTCATTACTGCCTCCATCTGAATGATGGCACTGGCCATGTCCCTGGCTTGTGTTCACACCCCCAGCGGCTGTTTCTGTGTTCCCACCACTGTCCTGGCTGCTACTTCCCCTGCACTAGGAACACCTGACTGTGCTGGCCTCACTGCTGTGTGGCAAGTACTTCCCCCTTCTGCACTGTGGCTCCCCACACTTTCCCCTGAGCCTGTGGGTTCCAGGTGCCCTTTCCCTGGCCTGCCCTGTGTGTCCCTGCTGCCCAGTTTCTCTGGCTAGAGTTCAGCCTCATGTGCCTTCCCTGTAGCGTTCTTGCGCCTCTCCCTTGCTCCTTTTTATTTTGGCTCATTTCCGCTATGGCGCAACTTCCGCTTGCTTCCCTATTGCGCATGGCACATGTTGTTGAATATCGCATTGCGCCATTTATGCATGGTTCCTCCCCTTCAGTTGCGCATACATTCATTATCATTGCGCTGTTGCTCAGCGTGATTTGGGGGGCGCAACTGCCTCCTGCTGAATATCGCAGAATGGCGCATTTTCAGACTTGCCCTGGCGCAACCCTATTGCGCATGGTGCAACTCTTTTGAATATCTGGGCCGTGGTGTGCAAGAAAGGAGGCAAATGCCAAGGTAGATATGCTGAAAGTGCTAAGTTAATGGAGTCGGGTGTAGATACAAAAAGACTACACACACTCCCTGGTGCTTCTGATCACACTGATCCTTCTTTAAGAATCCCCTTGAGGAAGGATCAGTGTGATCTGAAATGCCAAGGAGTGTGTGTGGTCTTTTTCTTTCTACACCAGACTATTAAATTTTGCACTTTCAGCATATCTGCCTTGGCATTTGCCCCTTTCTTGCACACCACATCTTTTGTTGTTGTTAGTGTAAATGCAAACATTTACCTCAGCAAAACAACAAAAGAGCTTGCATCTGCTTCACATATCCATCTTGTCTCTCAAGCTCTCTTCAAAACCAGAAGAAAAACCTTTTATATTTTCTCCCCTTGTTTTGCCTTTACTGGGCTCAGATGTTGCTTGACAACACTTCTGCCTTGGGACAACCAGAAATGAGATCATACAGAACACTGAGGTCTTAAAAGGCACCTCTAAATCAAGAGGGGTTTCATTCAAATCTCTACCCAGCCCTTGCCAAATGGACGCTTCTCAGGTGTTGTGATGGGGTTGATCGGTATAGGGATCACAACAGTCATATACTCCATCACAGACCTAAAATACGTGTACCCACCTATTACAGCATCCAAAGCTGTGAAGCCACTGCTTGCAAGATATCTGAATAAACCTAGTGGTATGGCTAGCCTCCCTAACAAACTGTTATAATTTGCCACACTCATTGCACCCCTTCCCTTGACACACATATGCAATATGTCACTAGTACTAGGAGTACTTCCATTGAATGGAAGTAGGCTCTGGTCACCCCAAGGTGGTGCTAAAAATATAATCAGTAGTTACCATCCTATTTCCATGCTTCATATAAATAATAATAATACATTTTATTTGATATGGCACCTTTCACACTTCAAGGCGCTGTACAGTAAGATAAAAACAAGCATTTGTCAATGCCGAACGTTCGCTTGCAGGTATTTGCAGTGGTGTTTGGCACGTATGGTGCTTTACCCTAATGCCCTGTGGGATTGCTGGTATTTGCACAATAAATTTTCAGCATGACCTTTTTGTTACCCCCATTGTGCGCTACATAGGCGGAAACACGTTTTGGGCAGGATGTGAAAAATGACAGCTGTACTGCTCATAAGGAGGTGTGGTAAAATGGCAATGTTGAAAATCAGGAGTGGAAATACTGAAAATTCGCAAACCTACCAGCATGTGTGAGAACTGTGCAACGCACGCTCGTAAAACAGTTATTTTTAGGAATTTTTTCACCAAATTTTCAACATAGCCATTTTAAGATCTCTGCTCATGAACAGTGACACTGTGATTTTCTTAACGCGTCCCATACACTGAGTTCACACAGCGACTGTGCCATTGTGAGCTACATGGGCGGAAACACGTTTTGGGCAAGATGTGAAAAATGACAGCTGCACTGCTCATAAGGAGGTGTGGTAAAATGGCAATGTTGAAAATCTGGAGTGAAAATATTGAAAATTCGCAAACTTACGGTGCGTAGGAACTCTGCCACACTCATAAAACAGTTATTTTAGGAATTTGTTCACCAAATTTTCAACATAGCCATTTAAGATCTCTGCTCATGAACAGTGACACTGTGATTTTCTTAATGTGTCCCATTCACGAGTTCGCATGACTGCGCCATTGTGCGCTACATAGAAGGCTGCGATTTTGGGCAAGATGAAAATGACAGCTGCACTGCTCATAAGGAGGTGTAGTGAATGGCAATGTTGAAAATCTGGAGTAAAATATTGAGAAATTACAATGTAATGAAAGGTGCGAGAACTGGCGCAACGCACTCGTGAAACAGTCATTTTTAGGAATTTTTTCACCAGATTTTCAACACAGCCATTTTAAGGCCTCTGCTCATGAACAGTGTCACTGTGATTTTCTTAATGCGTCCCATACATTGAGTTCACACACCGACTGCACCATTGTGCGCTACATGGGCGGAAACACGTTTTGGGCAGGATGTGAAAAATGACAGCTATACTGCTCAGGAGGAGGTGTGGTAAAATGGCAATGTTGAAAATCTGGAGTGAAAATATTGAAAATTAGCAAAAACGTACGAGCGTGAGTAGGAACTGTGCAACGCACGCTCGTAAAACAGTCATTTTTAGGAATTTTTCACCAAATTTTCAACATAGCCATTTTAAGACCTCTGCTCATGAGCAGTGTCATTGTGATTTTCTTTAATGTGTCCCATACATTGATTTCAAGACACTGACTGCGCCATTGTGCGCCATATGGGCAGAAACAAGTTTGGGGTGAGATGTGAAAATGACAGCTGTACTACTCATAAGAAGGTGAGATAAAATGGCAATGTTGAAAATCTGGAGTGGAAATATTGAAAATTCGCAAACCTACGAGTGTGCGTAGGAACTGTGCAACGCACGCTCGTAAAACAGTCATTTTTAGAAATTTTTTCACCAAATTTTCAACATAGCCATTTTAAGACCTCTGCTAATGAACAGTGTCATGGTGATTTTCTTAATGTGTCCCATACATTGATTTCGCACACCGACTGTGCCATTGTGCGCTACATGGGCGGAAACATGTCTTGGGCAGGATGTGAAAAATGACAGCTATACTGCTCATAAGGAGGTGTGGTAAAATGGCAATGTTGAAAATCTAGAGTGAAAATATTGAAAATTCACGAACTTATGAGCCTGCGTAGGAACTGCGCAATGCACGCTCGTAAAACAGTCATTTTGTGGAATTTTTGCACCAAATTTTCAACATGGGGTTTTTGGGACCCCTTCTCATGAATGATGTCACTGTCATGGCATTATTCGGGCCTGAAGGGTGATTTCATGCAGTGACTGCGAAATCACCGTTTGGGCTAAATAGCGGCATGACAGTGACATCATTCGAAAAAGTCCCAAAACTCTATGTATGAAATTTGAAAATTCCACAAAATGCCTGAGATACAATAAAGTTGAAACCCCTATCTAGCCCATTATACAGCTTACCGCATTTCCTCAGTTCGCAGTCGACTTTGAAGAGTGCAGACGTGTTCCCGGTCCCGCGATGATCATCGCGCCGAGCTCCGGAGGTAGGTATGGGGTGGGGGGGTGTGAGGAGGCAGGGTGCGCAGTGGCTGGGTGCGGGTTGGGGAGGGGCTGGGAGACTACGTGGGACCGCTGCTTTTCAGGTTGAAAAAAAAGACGACGTTGGGACGCTTGCCACGCTGGGGTGCCTGCAGCGTGGCACCAAAGCTTTGAGGGGGCGTTTAGGGAGACGTGGAGCCAACAGGGGATTGGGCACCCCCGTTGGCAGACGATGTGGGACGTTTGCCATGCTGGGGTGGGCTCCCAGAGTGACACCAAAGCTTTGGGGGGGGATTTGGGGGGATGTGGAGCCAATGGGGGATTGGGCACCCCCTTTGGCAGAGGACCCAGGACGTTTGCCATGCTGGGGTAGGCTCCCAGCATTGCACCAAAGCTTTGGGGGGGGCGTGAGGCCTACCAGCACTGTGTATGACAGCAGTGTTTTTCTTTGAAGCGAAGACCACCACTGTCATACACAGCTCCCGCACCCATTGGTGCAGGACCGCCACACCTGCTTAATGGAGCAGTGGATTGAACAGGAGAGGCACACCTCCAAAGTTTGCTACTCTCCCAAAACGTTCCTTGTGCATGCGTGCAAACGAATGTAACAACAATCAATAAATACAGATAAAGTCAAAACAATTCAGTGTACTCTTTCCCCCACAGATAGATCTTCAGTGCCTGCTTAAAGCACCCCACTGTCCTGCACTCCCGTAGCTGACGAGGCAGAGAATTCCAGAGGGTAGGTGCCACAAACCCGAAGGCACATGCACCAGATGACTTTAAACTTACCCTTGGAATCTCCAGCAACCCCTCGTCAGCTGAGCGGAGCTATCACAGAGGGGTGTAAGGAACCAGGAGCTCTTTCAAGTAATCAGGACCAAGTCCATGTAGGGCTTTGTAGGTCAATCTCAGAGAAACTCAAGCCCATGTGCATAAATAAGTATACTACCAAAAAAAAGCTCTTAAACCCCTATTAGTCTCGTTTCCTGCCCATGCATAGCACCACCACAGCCTTGTTGAGGATAACTAGTGATTTCCAAACTGCCATGGACATCGTCTAATTGCAGGTGTTGTGTTCATTGACTAGTCAAAAGCATCTGAACAACAACTGGGCCTTGTGTTCCTCCTAATCAAGCTGAATCTGCTGGGCCAAAACAGTTCCATGATAAACTGATTCAAATATTATCTATCAGACAGGCAACACATGGAATGTTTTCAGGAGAAAAATCCAAGCCCAAGCCTACTGTGTTAGGCATCCTCCAAGGTTCCATACTGGGCCCAGTTCTGTTCTCACTCCTAACTAATGATGGATGCTTTGAATCTGTGAACACTTACTCCCACTTATATGCAGTAAATACCATCCTGTATACCATAAGGGATACTTTCTCAGTGCTGACCTTTGTGCAGCAAGGAGTTGATGAGGTCCAGTCCTTCTCTAAATTTCATAGACTAATATGTTTTTTTTTTTTTTTTTTTTAAATTCTCTTTATTTCCTCCTATCTGAAATTCTCTCGGGCCACTCAACTCACCAGAGCCGCTCTACCACCCACTGGGACCCCAGCCTTCTTCAAGGACATTATTTTTGCCCTGAGCTTGGAGGAGGGTGGAGCATGGGTGACTGAAGGGCACAAGTAGGGATCCAGTGTTGGGCGTGTGGTGGATAGCACTGTGAAGGCCATCGCCTATCCGGCAGGAGGGTTTTTTCCATGTTTGTCCCTTGAATTCCCCTACGCCGTATCCCCTGGGTGTGACATGCTCTGATGCCATGGTGCACGGTAACCCTGCTGACTTCAGCCACGCTCGACCCCTGTGTGCTTGATCTGCATCCTGTGATGCCTCCGATCACCATCAGAGGCTGCCAGGATGCCAGACAGCTCAGAACCCACCCCCCAGGAGAGGACAGTAGTCCTCCAAATGCTCAATCCTCTCCCTCCCCTGCCAACCCCCAGTGCCCAAGTCTGCACCAAAATGTGGGTCGCTAGTGTGGCGCGAGGCGTGGCATCCAGCACCTCTCAACCCTCAGCACCACCAGGCCAGCCTATAGACTGATGTTGAATACAAATGTCGTGCCCCAAAGTATGGGACACCACAGAATTAAGGAGTAATTAATTAAATAAATAAAGTGCCCCAGATCCCTGTTGTTGTTGTGGACTTGTGGGCAGTAAGGAGGAAAAGGTACTGGGGTCCCTTGCAGTGTCCCCCCAAATAGCCAGGTAGGGCACAAAAAATAATGTGTTCCTGCTGCTGCTCAGTTCAACCATTTTCCCATTGGAGCAAGCAGCCAGCAAGTCAACAATAGGCACCCACACGCTGGGACTGTCTGTCCCTGCATGGCGTGTGGTGCCCCATTCCAACAATGAGGCGGTGACTGACTCGGCCAGGGGGGATCGAGAATCAGGACACTAGAGTAAACGTTTTGAATTGAGCCATTTTTTTTAATGGCAGATCATGCTGGGCTGTGGAAAGAGAGAGGACCACAGGAGAGTAATGGAGACTTGTAGGCTTACCTGGTGGAGTGTAGCAGGCAGGGGCATTGTTAGGGCTTGGGCCCTGAATGTTTTGTCTAGGGTCCCAAAGTGTCCTGCACAACCCTACTTTTTTGGGGGGGTTTAAACTTTCATTTTTCCCTGATCCCAATGGCTCTGCATTCCCCAGACTTGGGAATTAGACACTGTATAATTAATAGGGTTCCTCTCTGGGACTTCCGGTTCTGCCACAGCACATAGCAACAGCTAAACGAGTAGCTCTCTGCCTCGCCTGCCTTAATAACCTCCACAAATAACCTGCTGAAAAAGTTTTAACTAAACAAAAATGTCGGGAGGAGGTTTGCAAAGAGATCGAGGAGTGAGGTCAAAAGCGCTGCAGTCCAGGTTTGAAAGGGATGGGCGAAGACTCGAGATCAAGTTCCCCAGTACGCAGTTCAAGTCAATCTAGGGGCACTATGGCTACAAAAACTACGAGACTGACAAAGAAGCAGAGCACCTATCTAGAAACCGCTACGAATCCCTGATGAAGGAGTTAAAAGAAATGCGAGCAGAAAATAAAGCGGAATTCAAACAACTGAACCAGAAGCTCTCGATGGTGGAGGGTCGAGTTCAGGAAGCGGAGAACTGAATTTCAAATGCGGAGGATGGCCTGCAACATCTAGGCCACGCTGTGTTTGCCCTTTGTAACCATGCAATATACACTGAACAGAAGTGTGTAGACTTAGAAAGTCGGTCCAGATGAGACAACTTACGTCTTTATGGTTTGAAGGAGGGGGCTGAGGAAGGGGACATGGTAGAATTTTTGACTGACCTGCTGAAAGATATCCTCAAGCTGCCATTAGGTTACAAACTGAAGATCGAACGTGCCCACAGGGCCTTACTTCCCAAACCCAAAACCCGACCACCAGACCCAGGTCAATAATGATCAAATTCTGAAGTTATCGCACTAAGGAAGATGTACTCCGCTGTGCATGGCCATGAAAGAGGTTAAATACCTCAACTCCCATCTATTTTTTGAGCAAGATTATCCACCTGTTATACAGAAGCAGCATATGGAATACATCCCACTTATCAAACTCCTGAAAAACAAACAACTTCGGATTCAAACCCCGTACCCGGCGAAATTAAGAGTTTTCTGGAAGGAAGGAGCTGAGTTGTATGATACTCCACAGAAGGCCAGTGAAGCGATGCAAAAGTGGGGGATCGAGGTTCCAGCTGTTGCTAAGCCCCACCAGGCCAAGAGAAAGGAACCCACTGAGGAGTGGCACATCATTCCCCCGAAGAAAAATAGGGTTTTGAGCAGCAACACCATTTCATCAACCTTGCACAAATTCAAGGAATTAATGAAGAAACTGAAAGGAATCTCAGAAACGGACCTTGAGACTGCAGATGGGTGAGAGAGTACTTATAAGCACCGCTTTCTCTTGAAGCTAGGATTGTGAGGTGGGAACTGTTTGGTTCTTCAATTTGATATCAATATCCTCGAAGTAAAATACCCCCGATGCCCGGATCTTAGGCTGACTGTACCCGACTTGCGTCTCCCAGCCCCCTCCCAGAACAGGCCTTGGCTCTCCCCTAAAGTGTAATTCAGACCCTTTCATTTTTCTCCTGGCCTACGACTTTGGTCTGGGGATAGATAGATAACCCCACCTGTGCTTTACTAACCCTTTTAAAGTAAACATTCATCAACCAAGAATCTGTCTAAGATCATATCTACCGAGCTCGCTCCTGTGGCCTCCTGGAGCTCAATCTGGTGACTCTCCTGCTTCAATTTTTTTTTTCCTCTAAGTGAGCTGGAAGCGAGAGTGCGAGAGGTCCTGTTGTGCTGCAGGGAGACTGTCATCTTACAGCATGGTTGGACTAGGAGAATCGCAGAAGCTCTCTGAATTTATGGACCTTTTTGTTTTGGATAAATGACACAATGTATATCTAGAAATACTGTATAATAATGGAGGGGAAATCGAGCAGTGATCAGGGAGATGCACATTAGTTTAAAATTCACCAAACATGGCATGCACTTGCATACCTGGGCAGTTCACATTACTTTGAATCTGTCAGATTCAGGCAAGGGATGAAGGGCCTCGCCGTAGTGGAGGGATGACTTTTGATTCTCTCACTTAGTGGTGGTTCATACTAAGCCAGTTTGCCCTCTGGAAACAATTGTCCCCTAACCATAGGAAATGAATTGCTCTGGTGGGGGGGGGGATGGAGTATATGATGGGGTAGTAATTTCTTTAAACGGCTCCCAACAATATATGGAAGTACATATACAAATGGATACTTTTCTCCCTTTACTTATCCTGTGTAGGGAATATTCATAGGGATTGTCCTACCGTAGGTGGGAGTTATGTAAACAACACTCGGAGGGGCACTTGGGTGAGAGGAGCCCTGTGAATATGCTTCCCCTTCTTTTTCTCCTCTTTTCCCGGGGTGGGGGCAGGGATATTGGGGGTGGGGAGAAGGAATGGGAATCAAAGATTAAATGGGCATTGAGGGGGGAGTTTTTTCTTTTTCATACTAATTACAGGTGGGGCAGCACAGCTCTGATGGCCGGTTTTGAGGCGATTACCATATTGCAGGAGCCCTTAAATGTAAGGGCCCGGGAAGAGTTCCCTTATGGTTTGAGGGAGTCCGTAGCACTCTTCCCCCCAACAAATACCATCTGATAGGTGGGATAAGAGGTCACCGTATTTGCTTGACCTCGTGTCTTGGAAGTCAGTTAAAAATGTTTATGGTAGTGCACTGTTTGCACAAGTGGTTCTGGTTTGTTGTTCAGATCAGCTATGTATGTTGAGTTTCTATGCTTTATTTTTTATTGGGTCAGCAGAAACAGTATCAGGGATCTTCCTTGCACCGGGAAAAAGGGTTCATGTTAAAGGGACAATGTTGTTATTACTTAGCCACAATGGGTTATACTATATGCTCATATAATGTTCATGGCCTGTCTGGGCCGATTAAGCGTTCCAAGGTACTGTCATATTTAAAGCGCTCTGAAACAGATATATCTTTACTCCAGGAGACCCACTTGTCACATGAGGAGCATGAGAAGTTTAAACGATTGGGGTTTCCCCAGGTCTATTCCTCATCTTTTAAGGGTGGGCACAGAACAGGAACAGCTATATTAATATCATCCAGGGTGCCATTCGAATGTCAAGACCAGTTAGGTGACAAATAAGGGCGGTATATAATGGTCAAAGGGAAACTAAATGGTAAACTTACCACCTTTGCCTCAGTATAATTCCCCCCAGCCACCGAGTTTAAAACTTATCATGCTTTTTTCCTCCTCATGTCACAGTGGGCTGAAGGTACAACGGTATGTGGGAGAGACTTTAATTTGGATCTTTCGATGGTTGGGAGTGGGGTAAGACAGCGGGGAAAAAAACAAGAGAACTAACAAAATTGCTTAGGGAACTGGGGTATGTGGACACATGGAAATACTTAAATGGAACGGCTAAACATGCCACCTTTTTTTCACAAGTCCACTCCAGTTATACCACAATCGACTATATGTTAATGTCCCAAGAGCACCTAGGGTTGGCGGGTAAGACATGGATGGGGGATTTTATTTTATCTGATCATGCCCCAGTTTTCTTTAGATTTGATTCAGACAATTTTAGGAAAAATATTATGTGGAGGCTTAACCTCTCCCTGCTTCGTAGCAAGGACACCATCCACACAATGGAAGGGGTTATCAAACAGGCTGAGAGGGAAAATGATCGCCCTGGGATTGATATCTTGATCTTATGGGACACCATCAAGGTGATTTGCAGGGGCAAATTTATCGAAATATCAGCTAGGAACAAGCAAGAAAAGGAACAGAAACGAAGTGCTTTGACTGCCCAAATACAAAAATTAGAGCTTCAACAGATATCCCAGACCAACTCTAAAATTTCCAAAGAAATTAAAAAGCTAAAACAAGAACTGAATGCCATACTAGATTATAAAATTGAGCAGAAGCTATTGTTTCTTAAGCAGAAGTACTATAATGGAGGGCCACGCTCTTTGAAATTGTTGGCCGGCCGTCTCAGACAACAAAGGGCTAAAGCATTAATATCTACCCTGAGGCGATCCCACCAACATCCCCCTAGCCACACAGTGGAGAAAATATCTGATACCTTTGTGCAGTACTACACACAATTGTACGCTGCCCCCTGACCCAGGAGAAAGAGGAGCACATACAAACCTTTTTGGCAAGCCTTCGACTGCCAAAACTGCCTAAACATCTAGGTCTGGGCCTGGTTGCCCCTATCACAACTAAGGAAATTGAGGCAGAGATAGGGAGACTGAAAACGCTCAAGTGTCCAGGGATGGATGGTCTCCCTGGAGAATTTTATAAGTCCCTTAAAGTGGTAGTAATCCCCCTTCTCTCCAGATTATTTGTTAATATCCCTCGCCCAGAAGGAAAACCCCCCCTCCTGGGATCAAGCAATTATATTTGTCATCCCAAAGGCAGGCAAGGACCTAACTTTACCTAGCTCCTACCGCCCTATCTCGGTACTAAATACAGATTATAAAATATTCACTTCAGTGTTGTCACAGAGACTAAAGCATCTGGTCTCCTTTCTAATTCATCAGGACCAGTGTGGGTTTATCCCAGGTCGTCAGGCCTCGGATAATATCCAATGTACCATCCATCTGATGGAACACGTACAAAATTATAAGATACCGGTGATCCTTATAAGTATAGATACTGAAAAAGCATTCAACAGAGTGTCTTGGCAATTTTTGAAGGGTGTCCTTGCTGCCTTTGATCTCCCCCAGAAATTTATTGATCTTATTTTCAAATTTTATTCGAACCCCCAGGTGTATATTCGCTCAAATGGCCACATTTCCCACAACTTTCCCTTACATAGAGGGACCAGACAGGGTTGCCCAATCTCCCCTCTATTATTTGCCCTTTACATCGAACTGTTGGCCCAATATATCAGACAAGCAGCAGACATACAGGGAATACATTTGGGGAGTAAAGAACATAAATTGGCCCTTTTTGCTGATGATGTATTGGTATATCTAACAAACCCTGCCAAGACCCTCTCAGCTCTTTTTCATAAGCTTGAAAAGTTTTCAGCTCTATCTGACTATTCCCTGAATACGACCAAAACTGAAGCACTCCCACTCAATTACCCAGTCCCTATCCCATCCAGAAGCAGTTGTTATTCAAATAGGACCTCCCATCTATAAAATATTTAGGAATTCAAATACCAGCAGATCTCAGTCAACTATTTAGTAACAACTACACTCCGTTGATTAATAACATAAAAAGAGATATTAAAAGGTGGAATATAATCCCATTGTCATTCTATGCTAGGAATCAGGCAATAAAACTAAATGTTCTACCATGCCTGTTATACCTGTTCCAATCGGTACCCTGTATTATTCCTACGCGTGACCTTAAGGCCTGGCAACAAATATCTACTGCCTTTATATGGCAAGGCAGAAAACCACGATTCAAGCTTCAGGCATTGCATCTACCTAAGTCACAGGGTGGAATTGCGTTTCCTAACTTACTTACCTATTGGAACTCAGCGCAAATGAGATGTGCACTGTTGTGGGGCAATAAGTATTATGAAGCTCACTGGAAACAAATTGACTTAACTAGAGAGCTACGATACCCATTACCTGCTACATTATTTTCAGGTACCTTATTGAAACAAGTCCTACTAGATACACGAGGGAGCATATGCTCTGTTCTGGAGGGTTGGAGGAGGGGACATCTTTGGAAGCATATTAAGAAGCATGCTTGGAAGTATAAATGGTTTATCAATAACACAGACTTTCCTCCTGCTGGGGAATCAACCTGGTATACCACCCAAGCAAATAGGGGAATTTTTGGCCCCTGGCAGCTCATGAGGCAAAATACCATGATATCTTTTGAGGAAGCCAAGATAAAATTTAAATGGGGGGAAGGAGAGAATACGTTATTTTCAAATTAGAGATTACGTAAACTCCTAGTACAGGCGTATTCCGTCCCATTCCCAGATATTAGAGGACACATCTCCATATATACAAATTCTGAATGCTATGGGGGGGGCGGACCACGCAATATCCCATATATATATATAAATACTTGGTGTTTTTACAGGAGCATGTGTTGGAACCCCTTAAAGTTAAATGGGAGCAGGACCTCCACCTTACAATATTACAGCCTCAATGGGCAAAGATCTGGCAGATGACTTGGTCCACTACCTCATCACTGAACTGGAGTGAATACGTCTGGAAAGTCCGAACAAGATTTTTTTTAACACCCCAGCTACTAGCTAAAAGAAATTCTAGTCTCTCATCTACATGCTGGAGGGCATGTGATATAGAAGGGGCAACCCACGTGCACATATATTTTAGGTGTCCAAAACGTCAAACCTTCTGGTCAACAGTTACCCAACATATTTCTAATATTTTAACTCTTGACTAACCCTTGACGGCACAGAATTTTATCCTGGGTATTCCCCCAGAGTCTCTTAACCAAAAATATATGAAGTACCCTTGGTCTATACTGCTGGCCATGGCCTACAAGGCTATAACCAGGAGATGGCTTCTGGAGGCCCCCCTACCATCTCTGAATGGAGAAGTATTGTGGACCATATCAGAATCTTTGAGAATATCTCTAGTAACTTACAGGATAAGCCTGCACTGTATCTGAACCGGTGGTCCAGGTGGGTTTTGAATGTCCCGGGAGCCTGATCTTGGATAGTTTGTGGGTAGTAAAATAGGATTTATCGGTGAGTGAGCAAGGGATTGGGTGCCTACCCTCTCTCTACAATGGGAAGGTAATACAGAGTAAAGACCCTGACATCTATCACATCCCCTCTAGTGCATGGACCTTCTACTTTATTGACCCGGTTGTATAGGAAGAATATCTTCATGGTGACAATTACCCTGTAATGTTATCCCTAGACAATTTATATGTTTCATAGCTGACCCACTAAAGGTTTTTCTGTTTATGCTATGTATGGTTTTCTAGATTTTTACTGTTCTTTTATTCCCAAACATTTGCACTGAATACCTGCCTAAATCTTGATCAAATCTTAGGTTAAGTCTATAATAGCTAGTAGTAGCTATAAATTCAATCTAAACTTTGAACAGCTATGGTATCCTTGGCTACTCATGTATTAGGTATATAGTGCTTAAATCAAATAGTATTTAGTAATACCTAGTAAGATATAAAATCTTTTTGTATCAACTGTAATGGTTATATTGATGACTGTACAAGTGTTTCAATGTACTGCTTTTAACCAGTGCTGAATAAAAATTAAGTATAAAAAAAAAGGGTTCCTCTCTAAAAAGGGCTGCTTCAGATTTTCAGCTATTACCGATTGTTTTGGAACATGTGTTGTGATTCATTTGTTTGTAAATTAGATTTTACAGTCTGATTTATTGTGTTCTGCCCCCACCAGGTAAAGCTGCCATGTTCCCCTCACTATTGAGACAGTGTGTCATGGGAGAAGGGGGTGTCAATCAGTAACAGGGGCTGCATGATCTTACCAAAAGTACAAGATCCAGAGGGGTGTGGATGTAATAAAGGAAATGAAATTCCATTCCCTAATGAAGAGATTTTGGCAATTCAGAATTCATTCACCAGACCTGCAATGCTTGAACATGAAATGCTGCAACCAACCAGGCATAAAAAGTTGTCAGCCAGCACCTGCAGAATAAATTCCAGAGTTGACTTCAATGAAAGTGCTGCACATACTTTTATTTCAATTAACCTTGTGCAAAACAGCACTCGGGGAGAGCAGGCAGTGAACCCCTTGCAGCTATGCAATGGCATTTCGCCTCCAGCTTCCATTTGTAACATGGTTGGGTGGCTGCACAGATTCAGGGCCCAATCTCCCCAATCACCCTTTTACACAAGTGTTAATTGAAATAAAATATTAATGCAGACCTTTAAATGAAGTCGACTCTGGGATTGTGAGTATGACTGTATACTGAGTAGAGGTTAAACTGGAAATGTTTAGGTGGGGGAACTCTTCCGTCTGGATATCTAGGTGGTGGAACTGTCATTTTTTGATGATGAACTCTCCTGTATTATTCAATGGTGAAAAATGACAGAGGTGGTGTAACTGAGTCCCTGTGAGCTCCTTCCCAGTTTAACCCCTGGTGCTGAATGACCTTTATTGTTCCTTGACAAACTTTGGAATGAAAGTTGCAGAGCACCAATCATACTGATCCCCAACAAAATGCCCCAAATAAATTGAAGAAACAGTTCCTCTCCAACCCAGTGCTGGTGGTGCACAGCACCACTGTGTGGGTGGGAGACGTAGGATTAAGTGTTAATTCACCCCCCGGACCTGTGAGGTCCAGTACGTGATTAATTAAGTCCAGTGGTGGGGGTTGCCATGGGTATGCAGGCAATGTTGGTTAACTTCACCTGTAGGACAGTGCCACCTGGTGACCATGCAATGCATACATCTCATGTGTCCTGATTTTGCATTAGAAATTGTCCTCTGTCCTTCCTAAATTTAGCCTTTTTGCCACTGTACAGCAGAGCCTTGCTGTTAGGTTTGCTGCACTGACTCAATTGCTTTAGGAGTTGCTGATGATAACCCTAGCATCTCGTTCCTCAGCTGTGGTACTGTGCCTCACCTCTCCCATCCAGTACTCCATCCTGGGGTTCTTGTTCCCCAGGTGCATAACCTTACTTTTTTTTTGGTGTTGAATTTCAGCTGCCAAACCCTTGACCACCTCTCTAGCTTTTGCAAGTCTCTCTGCATGTCTTGTATTCCCTCGTCACTACCCACCCTCCCAGACAGCTTAGTGTCATCAGCAAAGCAACACATCCTGCCTCAGATGCCCTCACCAATGTTGTTGATGAACATGTTGAAGAGGACAGACCCAGGACAGATCCCTGTGGTACCCCTGCTTGTGACACCCGTCCCTTCTGATTTAACCCTGTTGACCACCACCCTCTGTTGCCCCCAATTCAGTCAGTTACCAGCCTAGTTTACTATGGCCTTAGTCACATACAGATCATTTATTTTCTTCAACAGGTATCTGTGCAGCACTGAGTCGAAAGCCTTGCTGAAGTCAAAGTAGAGTAGATCCACAGCGTGGCCCTATCCAGTTCCATCATTACCCAGTCAAAGAATACTATCAGTTTAGTTTGACAACAACACTGAAAGAATAGGCAGGGATTCAAAGTCATGGTGGACTCTACTGGACCAGTAAGTAGTCAGTTAGGCTGTTTGGAGGAGATTAAATATTTGTGCCAAGTTATGGATTCTCCAAAAAATGGCTGAAGCACTGTGTGTGTGGGTGGGAATGGGGACAGCAGCTATCATGAGAGACTATCTGTTGGGCGAAGTGAAGCAGAAGCTGTCTAAAAATGAGCAGCAACTAGCATGATGACTGCTTATTATTAGTATCCTCCCCCAAGTAGTGCTCAGATAATGCTGTACAGTCAGGATTGGATTGGGGTATAGGGGCCCCATACCTCTCAACTGTACCACATTACGAGGAACGTTCATCATTTTACTTCATCATCATCATCATCATCATCAAATCTTTATTTATTCAGGCAAACATCATTGAGCAAGGCTCATTTACAAGATGGACCTGATAAGGTCAAGGTTCAATAGTTGATACACAACAGATACATCATACATTTATATAAGACAGTTATACATACAGGGAAAAATAACGTTTATAAACACAGTGATGTACAGTAAATTCACATGATAAAAAACGGTTACAGGAAAGTTAAGCTAATATTTACAGTATGTACAGTATATACATATCCCAGTGGGGGCATGGAGACACTCAACATAATGTAATACTAGGATGGTGAAGGTATTACTGGGTGCCATAAGATGGGGTGTCTGTCTGGAAGGAATATGCCATATATGGTTTGGAAGGGAGATTTGTGAGATGACAATGCTAGCTCTAGTGGTAGCAATTGCATTTCTCTTTGAAGAAGACTGTGCAGTGCTGTTTAAAGGATGCAAATGGAATGATATTGGACAGTTTTAGGGATTTTTGTAGGATGTTCCATGCTATAGCTAGCTCCCACAAAAGCTCCCTGTTCCACATTGTGAGGACTTGTCCCACATTCAGCATTAACATTTTAAAGCAAAAATCTATAGTAAATGATGCAAAAATTATATTATTCAAGTAATAACAGACTTTCTTAACATAAATGCAAACATTTAAACAGTGTTCTGAGCTTCCTAGGTAAATATTTGATTAAGTGTTCCACATTTTGCTCATTTGTTCCACATTTTGAGATGCAATGTTCCACATTTGGGGGACAAAAGGTTGAGAGGTATGGGGGGCCCACCTGAAAAATCAGTAAGGGAGGGCCCAGGGTGACACATTCTTATCAGTATTCCACTTATATTTAATACATTAGCTCTATGTTTGCATCTTAAATGTACTTGCAGTACTAAAAGGACTTAATTGAATTAGAAAATAGATGACAAATACAACATTTGAAAGGTGGTCAGGTACCCAAAAGGGGGGGGGGTCTGCCTGGAAATTTCCTGATATATGGGTGGGCCAGTTCTACTCTGTGTACAGCAGAGTCTCTAAAAATGGTTGTGGTGCTGTGTTTCCTAAGCAAGGGAATGAGGACAGCAGCTACGATGTGGGATTATACTGTTACAGAGGTGGAAAAAACAAGGAAATGTACCAGAAATGTGTTATTTTGCACCAGAGAACACCACGATTTTAACAGCTTCTGGGGGCCTATGCAGCCCCCAGATCCCGGCCTATTGTTTTGGGACCTGAGCCCTGAACAATAGCTCATGCTAGCAATACTTCAGGTAGCTGGTCCCATTGTCTCCATGGTGGTGCCCTGTCTCCAGTTACTGAAGAATAAAGAAGACTGCTGCTCCTGCTGTGTGTGTCCAGTTCTGGTGCAGTCGAGTTTGCTGGTGGGTGTTGCCTAAAAGAAGATCCCAGTCCTGCACTCTGGTGTGGGCTGTGTATACTGTAGTCCCATTTATATATTTTTTTGTGTTGCCACAGCAGTTTCACTCCGGTCCCTCATCGGTGGCACTAAAGAGCCACATCATGACCAAAAAGACTGTGGGCCCTCCTGAGGCCCCTAACCACCTGCTGTTTTGCTTGCTCCCATTGCTGTGGTTTCCCCTCCCTCTGCCAGCAAGATCTCCTTCCTCCCTTCTTCAACAGCTTCACCCTGGGCTGGGGCAGTGAGTCAATGGCAGCACAAGGAGTAGTGCTGGCTGCCTGAAACATTAAAATAAAAAATTAAATTGTCTAAAGAGCTCGGAGCACTAGCACAGGAGTGAGCAATAGGGCCGACCTGAAATTTAAATAATGTTATATTCAGGGCTCGGCATCGCCCACGGGGAAGGGCCTAGCCTAAAGGTCCATAGCGGAGCTTACAATTATTTACAGGGGTGAACCAGAGGCAGGACAAGCCAGTAGTGATTGGCAGCAAGGCCCCTGATGGGCCAGTTTATTTAAGAGGGTGACCTAGGCCCTAGATTTAAAGGGGCAACACAGGCCCAAGTAATTGAAGGGGCAGTAAAGGCTCAATAGCCACCAAAGAGGGCATTGCACAGGCCCAGAATTAAGGGGAGTAAAGGCAAGCCCAGCAGCAATACAGACTGAGCAAGTCAGGTCCTGGTGTTAAAGGGGCAACACTTTAGGCCAGTGCAGTAGGCCCATAGTATACAGAGGGGCCCAGCAGCTGCACAGAAACATAGAAACATAGAAGTTGATGGCAAATAAGGACCGCAAGGCCCATCCAGTCTGCTCATTTTTTCTACCTTATGAATGTGCCATATGCTTTTACTCTGACAATGGCCTATCTATTCACACTCATCTGCATTGCTCCCTTATGCCTACTCCATGCCTATTTGAAGTCTTGCACTGATTCATATCCACCACTTCCTGAGGTAGGCCATTCCATGCATCTACCACTCTTTCTGTGAGAAAGAACTTCATCACATTACCCCTTAATCAGCCTCCCTCTAATCTCATGCTGTGTCCTCTTGTCCTGCTATTTTTCTTATATTGAAACATGTTAGACTCTTTCACCTTGTTAATGCCCTTAAGATGTTTGAATGTTTCGATCATATTACCTTTCTCCCTGCTTTGCTCTAGGGTATACATATTGAGCTCTGTTATTCTGTCCTCATATGTTTTCTGATGCAGTTCCTGCACCATTTTAGTTGCCTTTCTCTGGACTGCCTCCATTTTGTTAATGTCCTTGTGTAGGTGTGGCCTCCAGTACTGTATGCAGTACTCCAGATGGGGCTTAACCAGTGTCTTGTAAAGAGGGATTATTACCTCCCTCTTATGACTTGTGATACCCCTACTAATACACCCCAACATCCCCCTAGCCTTAACTACTGCTTTAGTAGTCTGCTTGGATGATTTCAGGTCATCTGTGATGACGATGCCCAAGTCTCTTTCTTCCCTTGTGATTGCCAGCAAATCCCCTCCCAACCTATAGGTGGCTTCAGGGTTTCTCTTCCCTATGTGCATGATCTTGCATTTCTTTGCATTAAACCCCAGTTGCCACTCTTCTGACCATTTTGCCAGTTTATCTAGCTCTCTTCTCATTCTGACCACCCCTTCTGGATTATTTATTCTGTTGTAGATTTTGGTGTCATCTGCAAACAGACAAACCTTACCCTCCAGTCCATCTGCAATGTCACTGATGAAGATATTAAAGAGAACTGGCCCCAGGACTGATCCCTGAGGTACCCCACTTGTGACTTGCATCTGTTCTGCATGTATACCATATACTGCCACTGTTTGTGTTCTGCCTGCCAACCAGTTTGCCACCCAGTTGACCAACTTCTGACCCACCCCGAGCCTACCCAGCTTATTAACCAATCTTCTATGTGGAACAGTATCGAAAGCTTTGCTGAAGTCAAGGTAGGCAACATCAACTGCACCCCCTTGGTCCACCACTCTGGTTACCCAGTCAAAGAAATCTATAAGATTAGTTTGACAGGACCTTCCTGTTGTAAACCCATGCTGTCTTGGATCCTGTGTGCCTATGGATTCCAGGTGTTGCACTATCCTTTCCTTAAGGAGTGCCTCCATAATCTTTTCCACTACTGAGGTAAGACTGCTACCATTCTTGTGGAGCAGAATCACATGAGCCCTTCTCCAGTCTTCTGGGACTTCTTCTGTGCTCAGAGACTCACTAAGCAGTTCTGATAATGGCTCTGCTAGTTCCACCCTTAGCTCCTTTGGTACACTGGGATGTATGCCATCAGGTCCCATTGCCTTGTCCACCCTGAGCTTAGTGAGCTCTTGTAGGACCCTTTCTTTTGTGAAGGGACTTGTACATACCTCCCTTCCCCCTGTGTCCATGGTTCTGTGCTGTGGGCCCTGCCCTACCTTCTTCTCCTCAGTAAATACTGAGCAGAAGTATCTATTTAGTATAGATGCTTTTCCTTGGTCCTCTTCCACACACTCCCCCCTATCCCCTTTGATCTTAGCAATACCCTCTCTGGACTTTCCCCTTTCCCTAATGCATCTATAGAAAGTCTTGTCCCCTTCGTTTACTGTTCATGCTAGTGTCTCCTCGGTCTGGGCCTTTGCCTACCTTATTGCCTTCCCTGCTTCCCTTAGGGAAATTTGGTATGCCTCACTATCTTCGTCCTGCTGCATTCCCTTATATTTCCTGAAGGTCAGCATTTTGGCTCTGACCTTTTCTACTACTGTTTTTGAGAACCAAAGTGGTTTCCTTCTTCTTTTGCTCTTGCTTTTCTTTCTAACACAATGGGATGTTGCTTCAGGTAGTGCATCCTTAATGCTTGCCCACTTTGCCTGAACCCCTTCACGTGTACTTCTTCTTGCCAGGGCTAGCTTAACTCTGTTGGCCATCTTATCAAAGTCAGCTCCTCTGAAGTCCCATATTTTTGCCTTGGAATGGGATGATTTAGTACTAGTGGTCAAACTGAACCATACCATGTGATGGTCACTGTCCCCCAGGTGACTTTCTATCTGGAGATCTGTGATCCTTTCCCTGTTAGTCAGTACTAGATCTAGGATAGCACTGTCTCTTGTGGGTTGTTGTCAAGAGGGAAAGGAAGGCACAAGAGAAAGAAGGGCATTAATCCCAGGGTTTTCAGGGTTAGCCAGTTCCTGGTACAAGAAGGGGCCCACAGCAATACAGGCCAGGATTTGAAGGACACCACAGGCCCAGAGCTAGGGAGGACCCCACAAGTAAAGTACTTTCGTCAAGGGTCAGTGAAAGAAAGGTGCTTAGCGCACAACTGCCATCTGGCGACTGTCAATTGATGAAAATGTGTCGTTACTGGTATCTGTATGGTATGGTATGGTATGGTAAGATTGTTTCAATTAGGTATTGCTTTTTTATGTATTGTATAATTTGTGAAATCAAGGTTATTTTTATAACGTAACATCTTGTATTGTCTGACTATTTGCATTTATGTGCAATAGGACCTCACTGAAAATGAGTTATGCTCAGTGGAGTTATCCTAATTTATTAATTTGAATAAAAATGATTTACTACTTTACTTACTTACATCTGAACTATTGTGTTTATTGCAAAAGACCAAGACTGTGCTGTTACTGGGATTCTGGTTATTTGCCCCTGCAATGAGCAATTGCCCTGGATTCTGGTAATTTGCCCCAGTTCCTGGCAAATTACCCCTGCAACAATTGCACTGGATTCTGTTAATTTGCCCCTTTTCCTGGTGATGTGTCCCTGCAATGAACAATTGACAAGGTTTTTGGTAATTTTCCCCTGTTCCTGGCAAATTGCCCTAGCAATGAACAACTGTCCTGGATTCTGGAAATCTGCCCCTGTTCCTGGCAAATTGCCCCTGCAACAAACAATTGCCCCAGATTCTGGTAATTTGCCCCTGCTCCTGGCAAATTGCCCCAGCAATGAACAATTACCTTGGATTCTAGTAATTTGCTCCCGTTCCTGGCAAATTGACTCTGCAACAAACAATTGTCCCAGATTCTGGTAATTTGCCCAATCCTGGCAAATTGCCTCAGCAATGAAAAATTGCCCCAGATTCTGGTAATTTGCCCCTATTCCTGGCCAATTGCCCCTGCAACAAACAATTGCCCCAGATTCTGGTAATTTGCCCCTGTTCCTGGCAAATTGCCCCTGCAATGAACAATTGTCCTGGATTCTGGTAATTTGCCCCTGCTCCTGGCAAATTGCCCTAGCAATGAACAATTGCCCTGGATTCTGGTAATCTGCCCCTGTTCCCGGCAAATTGCCCCTGCAACAAACAATTGCCCCAGATTCTGGTAATTTGCCCCTGTTCCTGGCAAATTGCCCCTGCAATGAACAATTGTCCTGGATTCTGGTAATTTGCCCCTGTTCTTGGCAAATTGCCCCAGCAATGAATAATTGCCCTGGATGCTGGTAATTTGCTCCTGTTCCTGACAAATTGGCCCTGCAACAAACAATTGCCCCAGATTCTGGTAATTTTCCCCTGTTCCTGGCAAATTGCCTGGGCAAGGAACAGTTACCTTGGTGCAGTGTGGAAGTGTATCTACCAGCTTTATTATTGCCAACATATGTGTGTGTAGACTAAATCTTCTGCCACAATACTAATCTATGTGGTTGCCTGTCATTCTATCTCTACTGAATTTATCTCTGTCTAAAGGAAGACGTGCTTCAAACTCTTTCTTCCCAGAAGGTGTCCATCCAGAAGAACTTTGACAACATTCCTGTCATCCGCCGAAGTTGAGTACGTCGAAGTCCCGTGCCAATAGCTCCTGCCATTTCTTGTTTTCCTCAGTTTGAAGTCAAGTATGCCATAGCCCAGTGTGTGTTGCTTCTGCTGTTTCACTATCATATCATGGTTCCTGATCCAGGTGTCCTGAAGTTAGCTGTCTTCTGAAGAGTGTGCTTATCCTGGAAGAACCCTGTCTGCATCCCCTGGTCGAGTTCATCGAAGCCCAGTGCGGGTCCGCCGTTTTATTGTTTTATTCCCGTTTCCTGTGTTGACAATTCAGGATCATCCATCTTCACCTTGAATTCTTTTTTATTTATTTATTTTTGTTTTTATTTATTTCGATTAGGATTAATACCTTTGAGTCAAAGACTCATTTTCAAAGATTCCAAGTCAGGGAACAAAACAGAGCAATACAAATACAATACAATACAATACAAAAAGTACAAATTAAGATAACAGTGAAAAAAGAAAATATGGTAGGCATCATGAAAATCATTAAAGTGGCACATGAGGTACAGGACTTGCAGAATTCTTCTGGTTCCAGGTCGCATCAGAATTTCTGCAGCATTGTCCAGTCCTTGGTAATCCTCCAGTTGGTTCATCACCAAGAATCTTCATTGTTCCTTCACATCCTTGGCAGCCCAAAGTGGGTTTTGCCTAGGGAACTTTCTACAGCTAGTTTGATTCTGATTGCCCTCCAGTGGGCTCATTCCAGGAACCTGCTCCACTTGTTCTTTTATGCCAGTGGCCTCTAAGAGAGTGGATTTTATGCCAAGAAACACATGGTCTAGGTCTAGCTAAAAAACCTCTCACCACCCCAGTGGCCTTAGCTAGGTCTGTACTGGGATCATAATCTTAGTGTCACAGGAAATTCCTTTTATCTTCATCTTTCTGTAGCTACCAACTCTACTCGGTGGTGCACACGAAGACTTCAACTGCAACTGGACTCTGGTGTGAGTTTGAATGTATGTTGATATAATAGACCCAAGTCAGTGATCGTATGGTCTTCCAAGGGGTAGTTATTGTACCATGGTACCATAGGGAATAGTAAGGGTAAACATAGAGTAGAGTGGCACTAGGTCGAGGTGCTCTTCAGAAATCTTTTTGGACCCTGATTTAGTAACCTGATTTAGTTACCTGGCTTTGTAACCTAATTTCATAAAGATTTAGTAGATGCAAAATAGTATTTTGGGAAAAGTTGTCTGCTTATGAGTTTTATATTACCCCCTTATGTGATCTTTTTATCCTATCCCTATTGTTAAAGTGATTTGGTGAGTTTTTTCAGATGTCTTTGTCACACAGTTCTAGCTCTCCTCCTCCTCCCTCAAATTGCTCCCCCTTACTGGCCTCCCTTGATCTCTCACAGAATGTAAGGGAACCCACAAATGCTCCCCATGGGTCCATGCATCCTGATGGACTATTGATTAGGCCCCATCCCCATCAAAGGTACAAATTCTCTCCCCCCTTAAGGGTTCAATTCTCACTCTCTCACTCTCCTGTCACTCTTTTAATCCTTATCTACTGACCTTTTCCTACCCCCAGACAGGATACTCCGCATCCTGAAGGGTCCTCTCTTGGGTTAGGTCCTATTCCCCTCCTGGCATTTAAGTCACACCTCCTTCTCCTCTTTCTCTTCCTTCTTTAATCCCTACAGCTTTATCCCCCTTTCTGTCTAGCCCCTTAGCCCCCTTGCACTGTTCCCCACACCCTGAAGGGGTCTCTCTGGGACACTGCATATCCCATTGTCTCTGGTCCCCCAGTCCCCTTGCAGGGTTCCTTGCATCCTGAAAGAGTCTCCAGGGACACACCTCTTCTCCCTCCCCCACCTCACCCCCCCTCTCCTTTCCCCCTTTTCTTTCATGTAAGCACTTGTTTACTTATTAACCCAGCACTTATTATTGTTTACTCTTCTACCTATTATGAGCAACACTGTTGTAACACTGCTTGTAACTCCGCCCTTACAACTGTATGTTATTGTTGATCTTGTAAGTTGAATTTTTAATGTTTCACTCCTATTGTACTTCTTCCCCCCACCCAGAAGATGAGCGACTTGTCACTCAGTGTGCCTTCCTGGTGAAACATTTCAATAAATAAAATAAATAGTGTACCATTGCCACTCACGCTTTGGATGGTGAAGCTGCAATTTGTTTTGTAAAAAAAAAATCGGTGTTTTAATCATTTTGTTTTATCAGCACTCTGTCCTCCAGTTTTCTCTGTGCAACCCCACCCCCAGAATGTTGTAATGCAAGGTAACTGTCAATGTTTTACATACAGTACCAGGACATTCTGAGTAAATTATAAAGTAGATTTAAATGTTAGACACTCAGAGGTGCAGTCTGTTATTTTGGTGGTGGTGACTGCAAGAGGTATCTATGCTGACATACTCTCTTGTCTGAATAGACTTGTGTCTTGAACAATTATGTCTGCAACAATTGTGATCTGCTGATGTTTTTAAAATAAAGTTTACAAAAATAATATGTGGACATATGTAGCAAGGCATTGTGGGTACAATAAGAAGTTGTTTTCCAGTTTCCTTACTGTGATGTGCAGTCTCATATTTCTGTAGAGGCTTCAACAGTAAAAGTTCTCATATGTTTATTTTTAAAACAAGGCATTGTGCATACAGTATCTATCTGACACAATTTCCTAACTGAGAGGTGTACTTTCCTATATCAGTAGTGTGGATGTCTACAATACCAAGATTGACCAACAGAGGTCTGTGTTTCAAAACAGCTTGTTTCCCTTTCATGATGTTTTGGTTGGGGGTTGTAGCACTGAGAAAAGGAGGGGGTGGGTTATGCAAATGAAGCAGATCACAGAAATTAAACACATTTTTTTCAGGTAAAAAAGCACTTTTTGGCAGTTTGAATGGTAGGAAATTGAATCACAACTTCTACAGGTTACTACTCCCGGGTCGCCCCTGAAAAAGGGACCTTCGGGGCTCAGTGGGCCTACCCGGTCACCAGAATTTAATAAATAAATACTCCCATTTGCTATGGCAAACCTCACAAAATCACTTTAAATAAAGCCCAGCGAGCATCAGACTCAATGAACGACTTCTGCCTCTCCTTGTTGGGTAAACTCCATCCACCCATACTCATTCGAACCTTGGTGCTCATCACCATTGCAGTAGCAGCACCTCACACAAACAAAATCCACATTTTTTGAGGGGTCCCAGAAGAAAGTTGGGTGCACTGACGCGCATTTGGTTATGACTACCCTAGGCCACCATGAGCTCCAGTTCAATGCTGTATAGAAATATCTGGGCATGTGGCTGAACACCCATCTCAGACTGAGCCTATATATTAAAAATCATACAAGAAAAACTTGTTCCCAAAATTGATTTCCTGCACAAGAAAAAGGACTGCATTCCCACTCCTAGACATCTGCACTTACTGAAGACAATGATAATTCCTCTATTAGACACTATGGACATTCTATATGATGGGACCAATAAATCAGTCATAAGCAAGCTACTGTAATTATACTCGATAGTAGGCTTGCACACTTTGCTCTGCATTGCCAGAGGAATCACCTCTAGAAGGGAGGAAGTTATTCTGCCACTGTACAGGTCACTAGTGAGACCATACGTGGAGTATGGTGTACAGTTCTGGTGCCTGTATTTAAAAAAGGTCATCCTATGATGAGAGGCTATGGGAGCTTAATATGTATTCCCTGGAGGACAAAAGGGAAAGTGGGAATATGATAGAAAGCTTCAAGTACCTGAAGGATATGAACAGGGTTGGAAAAGAGGGCATCTTCAGTTTAATTGGGAGGGGACAACAAGGGAGCATAGTCTGAAACTAGTGGGGGTCAGATTTAGGAGGGAACTGAGGAGGCACTTTTTTCACAGAAAGAGTGGTATCCAGGTGAAATGAGCTGCTGGAGGAGGTAATATCAGCAAAAAATGGTGGGAAGTTTCAAGGGGGTAGGGACAGGGTAAAAAAGAGAATTAGAATGGGATGGTGGAGAAAAGGGAGAGGGGGAAGGGGAGGATGACTCTTGGAAGGAATGGGAAAGGGAGAGGGGGCAGCTCCAGAGAATTAGACTGAGCTGCACACCCGAGCAGACTTGATAGACTAATAAGGCCTCTTTTTGCTGGCTATTTCTCATGTTCTTATGTTTGCTACGTGCACCCCATGATAGTCACCCCTTCATGCCATATAGAAGACTTAATTTGCTGTACATTTCTGGTTCCACCTTCTCCCCATGCAGATGTGAGGAACTTTGGCTCTATACCCACCGCATTAAAAATTTCAGTTTATCCTTGACTTTGATCAGCCATAAAATCCTGAACTGATCAGCATTACAGTCTCCACAAGGATGCGGAACAAATCCAAATAATGGAATACTTTGCTGGAATTCTTGAAACCAACTTTCCAGATGGATCAAAGGGATAGTCGGGCTACTATTCAGAAGAGACCTACGCAAATGGCCTCAGTCTTGCCCAGTGAGGGAACCAGTGAAGATGGAGATGAAACATTCACAATAACCGCCACTTAGACTAGCAGGTCAGGACCCCCTCCAACACACCCCTGCTGCCTTTGGAGTTCTGAAATGCCGCTGCTTAGACTAGCAGGTCAGGACCCCATGCAACAGACACCTGCTGCCTTGGGAACTCCAAAATGCCACCCCTTAGACTATCAGGTCAGGACCTCCTCCATCACACATCTGCTGCCTTGGGAGCTCCAAAACACCGCCACTTACACTAGCAGGTATGAATCACCCTCCACTCCCAGCAGAAGCACTCTTGTCTGGGGAGCAGTGAACAGCAGATTTGAACCTGGTGCCTTTCTGCCAGCACACCAGTGCTGACTTGTTTTTATGTTTGCTTGCACGCATGTGCAAAAAACATAATGCCATCATCCGAGATTTCAGAGGTGTGTCATCCCTCTTCCAATTCAGTCAGTTTGTTGTTGGCCTTGTTACATCCCTGTGCAAGCTGAAGCTGTCTATGACAAGCTCCAAAATGCAGTGGCATACAGTTGAAAGGGGAGCTACGCTTCAGTGAGCAGCTTATAATATCGCCTGCTCGAAGTGCAGCCCCCCACACACACACACACACACGCATACCGCGGCTCCTCCATGCACATTATTCTATAGCCGACGGGGTGCCTAACCCCGTCGGCTGTGCTGCATCCCCCCAAAGCCTTCCAAATGCGACGCTGGAGCCCACCCCAGTGTGGCAACTCGATGGTATAGCCGACGGGGGTGCCCAATCCCCCGTCGACTTTACTGTCTCCCCCCCAGTACAGGGTGCCATGCGGGGAACCCACCCCAGCGTGGCAACAAATGCCATGGCTGATGGGGGTGCCCAATCCCCCGTTGGCTTCACGCCCCCCCAGCGGTCCTTTTGCCACGCTGGGAGCCCACCGCAGTGTAGCAAATGTCCCGCGTCGTCTTTTTTTTTAATACCTGAAAAGAAAAACGGTCCCCGAGTGTTCTATCCCCTCCCACAACCAGCACCCACCCACTCGCACCTGCCTCCCCACCCCCCTCACCCCATACTTACCTCCGAGCTCGGCGCGACAATCTTTGGTGGACCGGGAACACGTCTGCACTCTTCAAAGCCGACCGTGAACTGAGGAAATGCCGGTAAGCTGTATAATGGGCAAGATAGGGATTTTTCAACTTTGTTGCATATCTCAGGCATTTTTTCGCATTTTTGCACTAAATTTTCAACATGGGGTTTTTGGGACCCCATCTCATGAATCATGTCACGGTCATGGCGTTATTTGGGCCCGAAGGGTGATATCGCAGTCACTGCACAAAATCACCTTTCAGGACTGATTAATGAAACGACACTACCAGTGTTCATAGGGTGGGCTCTCAAGAAGCCTATTTTGAAAATTTGGTGAAAAAATTCCAAAAAATTACTGTTTTATGAGCGTGCATTGTACAGTTCCTGCGCACGCTCGTAAGTTCGCAAATTTTCAATATTTTCACACCAGATTTTCAACATTGCCATTTTACCACACCTTCTTATGAGTAGTACAGCTGTCATTTTTCACATCTCACCCAAAATGTGTTTCCGCCCATGTAGTGCACAATGGTGCAATCGGTGAGCGAAATCAATGTAAGAGACAAATTAAGAAAATCACAGTGACACTGTTCATGAGCAGAGGTCTTAGAATGGCTATGTTGAAAATTTGGTGAAATTCTAACAATATTGACTGTTTCTGACGTGCATTGTGGCAGTTCCTATGCCGCTTCGTAAGTTCATGAATTTTCAATATTATTTTCACACCAGATTTTCAACATTGCCATTTTACCACACCTTCTTATGAGCAGTACAGCTGTCATTTTCACATCTTGCCCACAATGTGTTTCCGCCCATGTAGCGCACAATGGCGCAGTCAATGTATGAAATCAATGTGTGGGACACATTAAGAAAATCACAGTGACACTGTTCATGAGCAGAGGTCTTAAAATGGCTATGTTGAAAATTTGGTGAAAAAATTCCTAAAATTACTGTTTTACGAGTCGCTATGCAGTTCCTATGCATGCTCGTAAGTTTGTGAATTTAATATTTCATCCAGATTTTCAACATTGCCATTTTATTACACTTCTTATGAACAGTACAGCTGCCATTTTTCATATGTTGCCCAAAATGTGTTTTCACACATGTAGCACACAATGGTGCTGTTGGAAAGCAAAGCAAAGTTTAGGACAGATTAAGAAAATCACAGTTACACTGTTCATGAGCAGAGGTCTTAAAATGGCTATGTTGAAAATTTGGTGACAAAAGTCCATAAAATGACTGTGTTACAAGTGAGCATTGTACAGTTTCCATGCACCCTTGTAAGTTCATGACTTTGTAATATTTTAAGTCCAGATTTTCACCAGTGGCATTTTTCCACGCTTCCTTGGCAGAAGACACCAGGAGAAAGGACTGCTGTGTGACTGAAATTCTCTGCTGGGACTACAGTAGAAGAACTTTTGTACTTGGACCTTTAATTTAGGGTAAAAAAAAAACTAACATATAAAACAAAAAAAGTGTGTGTTTGTCTGGGTTAACTGAACTGAATGGGTATCTGAACAGTTATTTAGGTGTAAATCTCAGGTGATTGAAAGGACTTAACTGTTGTGAGGTTTAAATTACTTGTAGAAAGATCTAGTAAGTAGGGGGTGGCTTAGCTAGAAGGAAGCTACATTTAAAGACTGCCTTAGAAAGATTCTGCTAATAGCTTGGCAGAAGACACCAGGAGAAAGGACTGCTGTGTGACTGAACTTCTCTGCTGGGCCTATATTGCCCTCCTTCCCTCCACCCCCCCCACACAAAGCCAGTTCTATTTTTTATAGGCACAGGATTTGACTGACAACAGGAACTTCCTGTGTGGGAGCAGGAAGTGAGTGATCACAGAACCACCAAAGACCCACCATCCTAGAAGGGCAAGAGTAGCTCTCCGGCCCCCTCTAGCTGCTGGAGGTCTGCCTCTGAGCAAGCAACTGGTCTACTGAGAAATATAGGATATTCTTGTCTCACAACAGGACAATCAGGAGCTTAAAGGGCACACATGCAGAAAGTAAGGAGAGAGAGAGAGAGAAGGAAAAAACAGAGGAAAGAGTAAGGATTGCAAACAGTTAAGGGGCCAGAAATAAGACATGATTGGAGTGGTGCAGTGCAGTGGCTGTGGAGCAGCAGTCTTCCAGGAGATGTTCTGGAGGATGCGGTGTTGTCCCATCTGCAGGCACCTCTCTGGGCTGAGGGAGGAGGTTGCTCATCTCCAGGCTGAGTTGGCCAGGATTTGTGGGACCTCCTCTTCCATCCAGGGACCACCAGTGCCTCTGCCGTTGCCTCAGAGGTTGCCAAGAAAGAGGAGCGGTTGGACCACAGTGTGCTCAGAGAGGGTGAGGGTGGTGGAACAGAGGCGCATCCCTCCAGTTATACCTCTCCACAATTCCTATGCCATTCTGGCAAAGTGTGGTTCCTCTATTGAGGCACCCACAGTGGAGACCAAGGAGGATGCTGGGAACCTCCACAAAGGAGACCCACAGGAGGGTGGCAGGGGACCCTGCAGGGGAAGGAAACAACTCCTGGTGGGGGACTCCATTGTTAGGAAGGTAGAACTGGGGGAGGAAGGGGACAGGGAGGTGAGGTGCCTGCCTGGTGCTATGGCTTGGAGGGACAGGGAGCGAATCCTCAGGATTGCCGGAGCAGCTGCACAGGGGAGGGAGCTGGATGTCATTGTCCACCTAGGGACAAATGACCTGGCTAAGAGAGGATTAGAAAGTGCAGGAAGAGTTTATGGAATTGGGGAGGGCCTTAGTCAAGTCAGCACGCACGGTAACCTTCTCGGAGGTGCTGCCCATCTGTGGCATAGGAGAGGCTAGGGTGTTCCGCATCATGGGATTCAATCAGTGGTTGAAAAACTGGTGTGGAGCTCAGGGATTTGGCTTCATTGGGGAATGGGGGTCCACCTGGAGTGATGCAAGCCTATATTGGCATGCTGGGCTGCATCTGTCCAGGAGGGGAACCAGGATCCTAGGTGATAGGTTTAAATGCTTCATTGGCAAGCTTTTGAACTAGCCAAGGGGGGAGGCACTGGAAAGGAGCAGGGAAATCCTAGCCCCCCCAAATAATCACGGTAGTAAGTGCGGCAAACACCAACATAGAGGTGTCGATAGGGAGAAGGGCAGGGGTAAATGGAGAAAGTGACAAAGGCAAGAAGGACAGGGATGGGGCAAAAGGGAGTAAGGCCATCAGGAAGTGGAGGGTAATGAGTACCAATGCCTGTAGTCTGGGCAACAAGCTCCCTGAGCTGGTGGCCTTGATGGAAGAGGGATGCCTGGATATCGTAGCAGTCACAGAAACATGGTACACAGAGAACCATGACTGGGATGTTAACATACCAGGGTACATAACCTACAGGAGAGACAGGCAGGGGAGAAGAAGGGGAGGAGTAGCTCTCTATGTAAGGGAAGGATAAAAGCAACTGAATAAAAGAGTAAACAGGGAGGAGAGGAGGCACTGTGGGTCACCTTGGAGACTGGAAAGGCACCACAATCCGCACAGGGGTTGTGCAGACCCCATGTCAGGGGAGGGAATGGACAAGGATATGATAGAAGGCATTCTTAGAATGGCAGAGAAAGGGGAGATACTGTTGATGGGAGACCTGAATATGCCAGATGTTAACTGGAGCACATTTTCAACAGCCACATCCAAGAACAGGGCCATTCTTGATGCCCTACAGGTGGCAGGCATTAGACAGCTAGTTTCAGAACCCACTCGTGAGGGAGCAATCTTAGACCTCGTACTCTCAAACGGGGGCAGTGAGAGGATCTCTTATCTAGAAGTGGGTTGCCATCTGGGGACAAGTGACCATCAAACAGTGTGGTTCACATTAAACTCAGCTACAGAGTCAAGCCATACAAAAGTGAGGGTACTGGACTTTAGGAGGGCTGACTTTGGCAAGATGGGAGAGTGTCTCAGAAAAGCACTAGCAAACAGGCTAGAAGGAGGTGTGGAGCAACAATGGGGAATCATCAAAACTGCCATCACAGAGGCAACAAGCCTTTGTGTGAAGCAAATAAACAAATCAAAACGAAAGAAAAAGCCACTATGGTTCTCAAAAGAGGTGGCTGTGAAAGTCAGGAAGAAAAAGA
The DNA here is from genome assembly GCA_016271365.2 of Neoceratodus forsteri. NCBI lineage: Eukaryota > Metazoa > Chordata > Ceratodontiformes > Ceratodontidae > Neoceratodus > Neoceratodus forsteri. The sequence continues at coordinate 269,268,323 of JADMNL010000026.1, forward strand.
TAGCATTCCGAAGTATAAGGAAACACAGAAGGAGCAGGACAGAGAGCTGTACCAGTTAAGGCAGAAGGAAGCAGGGAGGAAGTCAGAATAGCAAAGGCCCAAACTGAGGAAAGATCGCCAACTCAGTTAAGAAGGGGATAAACCTTTATAGGTACATCAGCGACGAGAAAGACAAAGGGAGGGATAGTGAGGCTGAATAGAATGAACGTGGGTGGGCAGAGGGGACAGTGAAAAGCAAGGATACTGAACGAATATTTCTGCTCAGTATTCACAAAGAGGAGAAGTACCTAATCCAATTAACAGAAGTACTCTTGATAGGGGGGTCGATCCCAGTCCTTTCACAGAAGAAAGGGTTCTGCAAGAACTCTTAAAACTGAAGGTGGACAAAGCAATGGGTCCTGATGGAATTCACCCCAGAATTCTAAAAGAATTAAGGGAGGAACTAGTGAAACCACTGCCTACTCTTTTTAATAAATCATGGGAGGATGGTGTGGTACCCGAGGACTGGAAGAAGGCGGATGTGATTCCCCTTCACAAAAGTGGGACCAAGACAGAGGCAGGAAACTACAGACCTGTCAGTCTGACCTCTGTGGTAGGGAAAGTGATGGAGTCACTTCTGAAGGAAAGAATAGGTGAGTACCTAGAGGCCAGTGGAGCACAGGACCCAAGGCAGCATGGGTTCACAGCGGGAAGGTCATGTCAGACGAATCTAATAGATTTCTTTGGGTGACCAAAGTAGTAGACCAGGGAGGAGCTGTGGACATGGCCTACCTAGACTTTATCAAGGCATTTGACACAGTCCCACACAAAAGATTAATAGCCAAATTAACCAGCCTGGGAGTGGGTCCCAGGGTGGTAGCCTGGATAAAACATTGGCTGCACAACAGGACACAGAAGGCTATTGTAAATGGAGTCCACTCTGAAGAAAGAGGGGTTACTAGTGGGGTACTGCGGGGTTCAGTATTTGGTCCAGTCCTTTTTAATGTCTTCATCAGTGACATTGCAGAGGGACTGGAAGGAAAAGTATGCCTTTTTTCAGATGACACAAAGATCTGCAACAGGGTTGATACACAAGGAGGCTTGGAAAGGATGAAAAGGGACTTGGCAAGGTTGGAGGAATGGTCAGAAGTATGGCAGCTAGATTCAATAAAGAAGTGCAAAATAATGCACCTGGGAAACAAGAACCCAGGGGAAGAATACACAATGGGTGGGGAGGTAGTAACAACAACAAAAAAGGAAAGGGACCTGGGGGTAATCATATCAGATGTCCTTAAGGTTAGCAATCAATGTGAGAAGGCAGTAGGGAGGGCTGGGGGTATACTGGGATGTATAAGGAGAGGCATCAGCAGCAGAAAACAGGAAGTTGTTTCCCTCTGTACAGACAGTTGGTGAGACCCCATCTGGAGTACTGTGTCCAGTTCTGGAGACCTCATCTCACAAGGACATAGACAGGATAGAGGTAGTCCAGAGGAGGGCAACTAAAATGGTGCAGGGTCTGCAAGAGAAGCCATATGAGGAGAGACTAAAGGAGCTTAATATGTATACCCTTGAGGAAAGAAGGGAGAGAGGGGACATGATAGAAACTTTTAAGTACCTCAGTGGAATCAACAAAGTCCAAGAGGGTAGCATCTTTCAGAAAAAGAGCTTGCAAGAACAAGGGGACACAATTTAAAGATAGAGGAGGGGGCAGTTCAGGGGCAATGTGAGGAAGTATTATTTCACAGAGAGGGTAGTGGATGCATGGAACAGCCTTCCTGAGGAGGTTGTGGGGTCTAAAACTGTGGGAGATTTCAAGAATGCATGGGACAGACATAAGGCAATTCTTGTGGGAGGTAGGAAGAAATAGGCTGTTGGTTAACTAGGATCTGCGGCCTATCCTGTAGGTAGGGAAATGGGCAGACTAGATGGGCCTAGCGGTCCTTATCTGCTGTCAAAGTCTATGTTTCTATGTTTCTATGTTTCCTTATTTACAGTATAGCTGTCATTTTTCACAACATGGTTGAAGTGTGTTTTCACACTTTCAGCGCAGAGATGCGTGGTCGCTGTGGGAAATCATTGTTCGGGACAGATAAAGAAAATCACAGTGACACTGTTCATGATCGGAGCCACCAAAATGCCTGAGCTGACAATCTGCTGTAAAAAAATCCCCAACCTAATTATATTATGGGTGTGCGTTGCACAGTTTCTATGTATGCTCCTGACTTCGCCATTTTTTTAAATATTTTTACTGCAGATTTGCAACATTGCCATTTTTTACACCTCCCCATGAACAGTACAGCTGTCATTTTTTACATCCTGTTCGGAATGTTTTTGCACCTGTGGTGCTAAATGCCATAGTCGCTGTGCATAAGCAGCTTTCGGCTAACAAACTGATATTCCCCCTGTTCATGAGGTGGGATCACAAAAAAAAACACGTTGAACATTTGGAGTAAAAATACCAATGAATGCCTGAGGTATTAGGGTTTCCAACCACAACGCCCAACCCTGTAGAGAATGACAGGCATTAGAGGTGTGACTTGGGATTTTTGCCTGTAATGCTCATACCATTCCACACCCTGCAGCCAGTGACAGGCATCGAGGTATGCCTTGGACTCTTCAGCCCCAAAGTTCACCCCATTCTCCTATATCACACCCATCTCACCATATTTCCTAATGGAATGGGCTACACATATGGGACAAAGACCCCAAGGAACACCGTGACACTTGTCAGTGTCTGCAGGGTGGGGTGTGGTGAAATGGCATGGCCGTCATGCCTGATGACCCAAAGGCACACCCCAATGCCTGTCACTCTCTGCAGGGTGGTGGTGGGGTTGGCTTCAGTTCAATACTTCACTGCCATTCCTATTACGCAGCTTTGTAACTTCTATACTACCACTGCCAATGCCAGCAAGCAAACATTCGGCATTGACAAATGCTTGTTTAACTTGCTGCTGTCTGCATTTCATAGATTCCTTTAGTGGCGCACTGTATGTACACTAAGAATTTGTCTAAGATTTATAGTTAAAAAATGTATAGTTAAAAAATGTCCAGTTTCACATTTGCAAGTTACATCGAGTTTCCCCTAGAGGTCACTGTTTCCTTCTCCTTCAAACACTGAGTATTCCTCTGACATTCTTTTGCATAGCTTTTGCTCAGGTTTGGGGTGCTTCATCTGGGAGTGGAGGACGCTGCGGCCTCTTGTTTTAGTGGTGGTAACCCTAACCACCCATGTTATCCTACCTCATGCTTTTTCAATAGTTCCCTCTAGATACTCTTTCCGCTCACATTTTTCTACCCTAAGTTTTTCCCTAACCTGTTACTGCCATATATCTCAGGGTTTAATCTGAACTTCCTCCTTTTAGCTGACCCATCTTTAAGTTTTAATATGGCACTTGGTATGGTGTTGGCCTGTACTTACATACTTGTAGTTCTGGGCACAGACCAATTGTTGCTCACTCTCAGGCAGGACATGAGGCAGCCTACAGATCCACTGTACTCCCATTTCTCATGTATCTACCCCCAAGCCAACATTAACCCTGTCCTTATCATCATATTCAGGCTTAGAAAAGGGGGAAACTGCTATATGGAATATCTCAGTGTCAACAAACATCAGATCTTCCTTCCCCCCCCCGAGTCACTCCTGAAATTCCTGCTGACCACTAAGTTGTTAGTCACCAGGGATATTGAATCTAACCATGGCCTTCCATATCCTAACGTTTCAACTATGTCACCTTCTATGGCTGTCTGGGCTAATGCCAAAGGTCTGACACTAGTCCACATGAATATCAACAGCCTCAGACCTAAAATGCATGAACTCAAGGTATGGGTAAATATGCACTCCCCTTACATAATTGCCATTTCTGAAACCTGGCTCAAGCCTAGTATCCTAATGTGTGAGGTTGAGCTCCAGGGGTTTAAGTCCTTTAGACATGATAGATGTGGTAGGAAGGGTGGGGGAGTTATCACCTACATAAAAAAACTCCCTAAATGCTTCCTTGGTGGCAACGCTAGGCCATACCCAATCAGGTGGTGAGGTGGTGTTCATCAAAATACTGCTTGGCAGGACTAAGTCCCTGCTAATAGGTGGCATCTACAACCTGCCTAAGACTACAAAAAATGCCTTAAAGAACACTCTGGCTCTGATCACAGGCTACCTCAGTGGGAGAAAATAATCCTTGGTGACTTTAAACTCCACTGGGGTCAGCATACTATAAGTAACGTAAAATCCAGCTTGCTAGAGGCTAATCTGACCCAATTGATCCAAGAACCCACTAGGTTGAACATTAAGTCAGGAAACCACACCACATTAGACTGGATTCTCGCTTTCAACCCCAATTGTTTCAAACTGGCTGGGACATTTGCAGACTTCATAAGTGACCATGCCCCTATATTCAGCATCAGGAAAAACAACCATCCCAACCCTCTACCCACAATTATTTGGGCACAGGATTATTCCAATTTCGACATCTGCTCCTTTCTCAAAACCCTTGCAGTGGTTGATTGGACTCAGATCAAGCAAGCCCCCAATCTGGACTCAGCCCTAGATTTCTTCATCAATAACTTCCTCTCGGCCACCAATGAGCCTGCCCCCTTAAAACAAATCAGAGTCAAGGGACAACACTCGAGGTGGCTGTCCAGAGACCTTAAAAAACAAATGATTGTGTGAGACAAAGCCTGGGAAAAATTCAAATCTACAAATCTTACTAAGGATTGGGTGGAATATAGAAAATTGAGAAACAACTATGAAAAGGAACTAAAATCAGCTAAAAGACAATACCTCCAGAACCTACAAACTAAAAACCTTTCAGACCCTAAAACATTTTGGTCCCAAATTAACTCTCTCCTAAAGGGGAACACCACCCATGAGAAAAGTGACATAGTAGCAAATGATGTCCACTATACCAACCCACAAGATGCTGCTAATGCACTAAACGCATTCCTCACTGACCTGGACAAATTTAAAAATACTCTGTCTGGGTCACCCCCCCTCCCCCAGGAACATTTACAAGAGCTAACCCATACCCTAATTTTCATTTCAAACTTGCAACTAAATATGTGGTCCTGAAATTACTAAGAAAAACCAAATCCTCTGGCTCTGCTGGGTTTGACAAGCTGGAGCCCAGGCTTCTCAGAATTGCAACCTAAGTCACTGCCTCTCCAATCACTTGGTTCCTAAACAGAACACTGCTTGAAGGCAAAGTCCCCACTTTGCACATGGAAAGTTGCCTTGGTCAGTCCTATACCAAAAGGTGGGGATATTGAGCTTGTTGAGAATTACAGACTGATATCAATCCTCTGCACTTTAAGTGAAGTGTTAGAGAGGATTGTATATCAGCAGGTTCAGGAATATGTTGAACAGAACAATTTACTAATTGAACGACAACATGCTTTTAGAAAAAAATCATGGTACCAACATGGCACTGATTAGCCTTACTGGTGATATCTTCACAGCTCTAGATGATGGTCTTCCAACTGATGCAATCTTTATAGGTCTCATCAAGGCATTTGACTTGGTGAATCATCAACAGCTTATCAGTAATCTAACATAGAGACAGTATCTTACAGGGAGGAACAGGGTGCAGGAATACACTATTTTTAAGTGAAAAAGATGTTCCAGGACTAGGGGATGAAGTTGGAGGGAGGACGATTTAGAGGAAACATGAGGAAGAATTTCTTCACAGAACGGGTGGTGGACAAGTGAAACACCCTGCCAGAGGAAGTGGTGGGGGCTGAAATAATCATGGGATTTAAGAATGCATGGGATAGACATAAAGGAATTCTGGAATAAGGAGCAACAGACTTCTAGGAAAACATAAACTGAACTTACAAGCTCAAATGGGCAGACTGGATGGGCCATAGGCCCTTATCTGATGACACTGTCTATGTATCTATGTATCTATGTAACATCTCTTGGTCTTGATCATCTGTCTACTCAATGGTTCACGGACTGCCTTGATGGCAGATCACAAATTGTCAGATGTCATGGAGCTAAGTCCAACAAAAGCCCTATCACAAACAGTGTCATGTAGGGTTCGATACTGGGACCACTCCTGTTTTCCTTATTTATTAATGATTTGCCTCAATATTGTGGCAGGGCCAAGGTGACGTTATATACAGATGATGCTGTGTCTTATAGGTCTTCCCAAGACACTGTCCAACTAAACAACTTTCTTGGTCAAGACCTTGGTCTACTTGAGAATTGGTTTCTTACTAATAAATGAGTTCTAAATAGTAAAAAGACCAAAGCCATGCTATTTGACCCTAAAAGCCTGGGTCCAACCCATTCACGTTTATTGTCCCCAGCTCTTTCCAATGGCTCAAAAGTTGAAGTGATCGATTGTATCAAATATTTAGGTGTATACTTAGACCAAGTCTGCTCCTTTAAGGACCACATTGACCATCTGACCAAGAAACTCAACCAAAAGTTAGGTCTATTATAATGGCTAAGCCCTTTTCTCATGCATAATTCCAAACTCAAGGTTTTCACTGGTACATTCCTTCTAACCTTGCTATATAGGGCCCCTTTACTACATTCTGTAAAAAGATTTGAACTGCAAAGGCTAAAAACACTGTATAACTAGGTAGGGCACTTTGTCACGGGGGCACCACCATGGGAGCATCACTGTAAGGTACTATTATCTCTAAGGTGACATTCTCTTGAGGGCAGATTATCATATCCCTCACTGTCCCTTGCTTTTATGCTCCAGCAAAATGGTGCCCCAGCCTAATTAACATATTGGCTCCCAAAAAGAATGGGAGAACACTAAGATCCTCTGGCCACCAGCTTCTCCAAGTCCCCAGTGTAAGGACTTCCCTAGTACTCTGGTCCTATGCTGCCTTCACCCCTCCCATCTGGAACGGTCTCCCTAGTGGTCTCCAGGAATGCACTTCCATTGGGGGCTTCAAGAGGGTCTTAAGGCCCACCTATTGGGACTGAGCCTCTGTACCTGCTACTGCTGAGAGTCTGCCGAGTCCTTACTGCCAATCTAGCCTCACTGGGACATCAATCTGACTGTAACTGTCTTGTGAATAATAGTACTTCTTCTCCTATTGTTTGTTTTGTTTTGTTGAATTTTGTTGACCCGGTAAGCCCACTAGGCCTAGAAGTCCCTTTTTTAGGGGCGACCGGGGGGAGGGGATACAGATGGTAAGCAACTGAACCAGATTAAGCTGTTGGTGGTATTTTTAGTGAATGAGGGAAATTTGGCCAGGACACCAGGGAAATTTCCCTACTCTTCCAGCAGGGGGCTTGACTTCCTAGGAGCACAGTTTGGAGCTGGACAGCAGAGGAGGAGGAAGTGCTGATGTGGCAGGGGAGAGGGCCTCCTCCCCTGTCTTGTATACCACTAGAGGCCTGAAAATGAGTTCAGACACTTTTATAGATCAAGAAGATCGAAGTGAGGAGCTGGAAAGGAAAAAGAAGGAATTAAGAGAGAAAACTTCTTCCATGGAGATGGAGGGAGGAGATGTTGCAAGCGTGAGTAAAAAAAATGTTTTGGAAAATAATCAGCAAAAGAATAAAGAAACAGGCGGTCTTATAAAGCCAGATATTTCTGTTGTGGAAAGCAAAGAAAATAGGCCGGACTCCTATCAGGCTAAATTGAGAAGCAATGATGTGGCAGTATCAAAGCAAGCTGCACCTGCTGAGATGGGGGGAAAAAACAAGTGAAAGCATCAGCACAGAAAGGAAAGGTGAAAGTAAGTCGGAAATGGCTTGGCCTGAAAAGGATTGTAGAAAGCAAGACAGAAAGTAAAATAAGAGCTAAAACAAATAAAGAAAACACAGATTTTGAAGATATTGAGGAAGTCACAGAAAAAGGTCCCATTAGGAAACAGTAAAGGAGGGAAAAAAGGAGGTTTCAGATTCAGAAGAGAGAACTTTTAGAGACTTTGCAGACACACCTGAATGGGTAACAGAAGCCTTGTTACAAGCAGGTTGGAAAAGAAAGGATGATGGGTCTGGGTGGAATCCGAACAGGCCCAGTACATCAGGAATTAGTAAAAAACAAAAAGAAGACACAAGGGATGTAGAAAGTAAATTTGGGGAAAAAGTGGATGAAGCCGAAGAACAGAAAGATGTAACATGAGAGGCAGATAAAACCAAAGAGAATTTTTGATGGACTTGATAGCAATAATGAAGAGTCATCTATGGAGCTTGAGCAGAAAATGATATTAACAGATAAAGAAATGCAGGAGGAAGGGAAAGGCCAGAAGGAGAAACCCTGGGGTGGGAATACTAAAGAAAGATTATTTCCTAAAGATATAAAACCACAGCAAGCTAAAAGAAGAAATGCGGTATGCCTGAGATTCAGAGGGCCCTCTGAGGATGTGCCCAACATAATTTTTATTGGGAAAGAACTCTTAATGAATAAAATGAAGTTTTATCCATATGAAATATATGCCCTTATTCATGTACTAGGAAGTACAGAATTTGACATAAGTTTTAAACATGGAGGAGGGTTGGACCGCTTTTGGAAATTATATCAGCAAATGAAATATGCAGACTTATGGAAGGATTTCTCAGTTATGCCCTTATCAAAACCTGCTTTTAAGATAGTGACTGTGTTATTTTGAAATGCAGGCATCAATGTGGTTGACATTAATTTCTGGATCAAGTAGAGGGGTGTAATGCATGTGCCACCGGCACCGATATTGGATGAAATGGTCTGTGGACAGGTGGATGGAAATATAAACTAACACTTAAACAAGTAGATGGGGAAATTCAGCATTTGCAGAACTGTTTCTTTTTAGGCCAAGATAGTGGCATTGTTTTTTTATGCAGGCCAAGTGCGGGCCTGCTACATATGTGGAAAGCGAGTGGTAAAGTCAAGTGTGGCCTATGTGGGATTGTTGGGCATTTTGGGGCAGAATGCACAAACTAAGCTAAATGTAGTTTGTGTGAAGAGGAAGGGCACACCTTTGTAAAATGTCCCTGGACTTCCCATAACAGCCCAGAAACTGGAGAAAGAGCAGAGCAAGATGTCTACCTGGCTGTGGTGCAGAAAGAGAAAAATAAGCAAGATAAGGTAATAAGGGAAGCCATTAGCAGAGAGGACATGGAAAAAGGAATAAAGGTACAACCTCAGACTAAAGGGTTGGTAATCCCAGAGCAAAAAGAATCAAAAGAAAAAATAGAGACTTTTAAAATGGAAGGGAAGACAAAAAAAGAAACTGGATTTACTATGGTTACAACAAAATCTAAAAACAAGAAGAAGAGTACAGCAAAACAGATAATTTCATTGGAAAAAGATCATGAAGGTGTAGAGTTAACAAATAAATACACCTTATTACAAGACAAGGAATGGTTCACTATGGAGGAGGGCTCTGATCGGTCCAACACGGATCTTTCTGAAGGTGCAGAAAAGGAAGATGGAGACACAACAGACATGCAGGTGTCAAAGAAAAGGAAAAAATCTAAAGAGGCAGGGTAAAAGTGAGGGGAAAACAAAATGGGAAGTTTAAAATGCCTCACTCATAATACAAATAGTATTAAAAAAAGGAAGAGGCTGGTAACTTTTAAAATACTATATGACTTGAAAAGTGACTTATATGTATTCCAAGACACAAGGTTACACACTATAGATGAAATTCAACAAACTCAGGAAGACTGGACTTGGGGACCATCCTTATGGTCCTTTGGGATAGATAGGTGTACAGGGGTGGGGGTAGCTTTCTCTTCTCATGATGTTCAAATGTTAAAAGTAATAGATTTAGTACCTGGAAGAGCTATGATTATTGATGTTATCTTAAAAAAGAATTCTGTGAGAATTATTGTAATTTATAATCCACAAAGGAAAAAAAGAAAGGAATATGTTAATAGATCAAATAAAGGCTTATTTGCATACTTCAAAACTTGTGGTGTGGGGGGAGACTTTAACTGTGGGTTATCTAGAGCAGATCGGGGGAGAGCAACATCAAAACATTTTTGTGATACGACTCATTTGAAAAGAATGTTAGATAAAGCTGGGATGGAGGATGGATATAAGTTAAAAGGGAAAAAGGAGAACACACATATTTCAAGGGTTCACGTTCTACTTGTATAGATTTCTGGATGGTACAAAAAAAGTGAAGGTAGTTGATATTAGGAGTATACCGATTGAGACATCAGATCATATGGAAGTAGAAGTTGAAATTAACTTGGGGAATAGGATGAGAATAGGAAAAGGCTATTGGAGGATGCATACTGCTAAGCTACAAGATGATACTTGTATAGAAAAGATTAAAATAATATTGGAAGATAAGTTAACAGTTATGGAATTATATGATAGTGGAACAGAATGGTGGGAAGATACTAAAAATAAAATCAAACAATATATGATCGAGGAAGGACAGAAAGTAGAGGCAACAAATTATGGGAATTATTTAAAATTAAGGGCTAGATTATATAAACCTATGACAAGGTATGTTAAAGATAAGGTGGATGAATCTAAACAAGTTGAAGAAATTAAGGTTAAAATGAAAGAATACCAATATAATAGGGTCATGCCTTTAATTATGAAACAAAAAAAGTGGTACCCAGGGAACAAAATATCATACAAATCCTTTTGACAGTAGTAAAGAAAGAAGAGAAAATAGAGTTATGTACAAATTACAGGATGGAAAAGGGAGGATACATATGGATATAGAAAATATCAAATGTACAGTACAAGAGTTTTTGAAGGAAAAATATCAGCAACAAAGAAGTAGGAAAAGTGAGGATTTTTTTCTGACAATTGAGATGCCAGAGTTGGAGGAAGATGAGGCAGAGGCGATAAAGGGGGAAATTAAAGAAGAAGAAGTGAAAGAGGCAAAAAAATCTTTGTTAAATAACATGGCACCTGGGGTGGATGGGATTCTGAATATGTTCTATAAAATTTTGGAAAAAACAAATAGCTCCCATTTGAACAAGAGTATACAATGGTATAATGAATGGAGACAATTTGGCAGAAAGCATGAAAAAAGGAATAACATTTTTTTGCATAAAAAAGGAGAAAAAAACACAACTTAAAAATTGGAGGCCCATTACTTTATTGACTTCAGATTACAAACTTTTAGCCAAGGTAATAAATAATAGGTTAAGGACATTTTCAGAGAAATTGATAATGCAGTCTCAAACGTGTGCTATTCCTGGATGGAGCATACAACAAAATGTTATTTATATTAGAGAAGTCATAAATAAAGGACAGGAGGATTCTTTGCAAGGGTATTTGTATGCCTTGGATCAAGAAATGTCATTTGATGTTGTAAAGCATCAGTATGTATGGGATACCTTAGAAAAGTTTAAAATTCCAACAGAATTAATTAGTTTAATAAAAGCAATATATAAGGAAGTGCAAATTTGTCCTGTGGTTAATGGGCATCTAGGGACTTCAATGTATATAAGGAATGGGGTTCGGCAAGGGTGCCCATTAAGTCCCCTACTATATGTATTTTGTTTAGACCCACTTCTGAGGAGAATAGAGGTGGAGAAAGAGATTAAAAGTATTGTATGGCAAAATAGGGAACTGAATAAAACAAGTGCTTATGCAGATGCTCGCTTAGTTTTAGTAAAAGATCAGAGTTCAGGGGATAAGTTAGAGTCAGTGGAGAAGTATAGCCAATATACAGGGATTAAGATAAATAAAGGAAAAAGTAGAATTTATCCATTGGGGGCAGTGGAGAAAAAGAAAAGAGGAGATTTGGAGATAACAGAAGGAAACATTAAGGTGCTGGGAATAAGATTTGGAGGGGATGATGCAATACAACAAAACTGGGAAGAAAAGTATCAAATAGCCCAAATAAAAGTACATAAATGGAAACAATGGAGTATGACACAAAAGAAAATAATTTACTTATTAAAAACGTTTATTGTCCCAATATTTTTTATTTTTAGCAGCATACATTTTTCCAGTACCATTTCAAATGTAATGCAAAATTCAGTCTTTTTTTTTCAGTTATTGTGGGGTAGCAAGTTAAATCCTATTAAAAGGGGGACAACGTATAGAACCATAAAAGATGGGAGTTTAAACATGATAAATCCAATTGTTTTTTATATTAGTATTTTTGTGTTTTCAAATATTGTACCATTAGTAAAAGGTGAGAACAAAGCTTGATCTTGGTTAACACAGCAATGGAATGTACCTTTCATTAAATGTATGGGTAAGAAAGGGAATATAGTAGGAGGTAAAGTGTGGCCAATATATATATGGAAATTGAAAGGAAGTATTTAACCCAGTGGGGGGGGGGGGGATAACAGTGGATGCTTTAATTAGGGGTAACAGAAAACAGGTGTATAAAGAAATTATGTTGAGGATTTTTTGGGAAAAACAAGTTTTTAAGGTAGAAGAAGGAATAAAAGAGCAGGAAATTTTAGCTGTTAAATTAGAAAAAAAGAATTCCAGGAAAAATGAAAGATGTAGTATGGATGTGTAGTCATGGGAAGTTAAATGTGAGATGTAAACATAAACATAAAAGAATGAAGGAAAGAATACGTGGAGAAAAGAGATTGTGGGACAAAAGAGGAAAGCATGCAACATTTATTTTTTGATTGTGATTTTATTAAACCTTTTTGGGGTATGGTAGCCAGTTATTGGGGGATGCAAGCTTTTATAAATATGACATACGAGATTTTGATCTATGGTCAGTTAACAAAAGAATGGGAAACATTTAATAAAAATACAGTCTATGTTATTTTGGTAGTTTTGAAATGGTCTATATTACAAAACAGATGCTCAAGATTTTTGCAGAATAAGGATTTGACTATACAGGATTTTTTTTTTAAGTTTCAAGATGAAATAGATAACATTTTTTAAGATGAGTGTAAATTATGGGGAGAAGAGAAAGCAAGAGAGCTGTGGAAAAATGTTACTGGAATTGGGTAGATAATAAGGATATCATAATGATTGTGTGATTTGTTTTTGTTTTGGAAAAAAAGTGTGTTTTTGTTTTAATAAAAACTTCCTCTACTCTTTTTGATAAGTACCATGGGATCTTTAACATCCACCTGAACTACCACCAATCCAGGCAGATGGGACCTCGGTTTAACGTCTCACCCGAAAGACGGCAGTGTTGATCTTGATTGTAATTAGCCTGCCACTGTATCCTTGACTGGGTTAATATGTCTATATTGATTGTTAATTGTGAAATGACATGTATGTATTTTGTTATGTTTACAGATATATGTAATTAATTCCGGGTTGCCCCTGAAAAAGGGACTGTTTCAGTCTCAGTGGGCCTACCCGGTCACCAAACTTTAAATAAATAAAATAAATAATAAATAAACAAACTTCAAAATTGCTCTTTCACAAAGTAAAGATAATAAGCAGCACTATGTCTAAACTTGAAAAAGCAGTCTCTAAAAACACAAAAGGGCTACAAGAAATTGCTCAAGTGAACAACCAATATAGAAACAGGCCTTACAGAGACAGCAGAAACTGTGAAGAAACATGATACTGTTGTTCGATACCTGATGAAAAGAAAGAGAGACTGACTGAAACACTTGATAATCAAGAACTCAGATCCAGACAGGAAAACCTTAGACTCTACGAGCTACCAGAAGATACAGAAATGGGATCAATGGAACCCTTTCTCGAATCTTTTCTCAAGGAATTACTAAATATTTGAAATGAAGCACTGCTGAACATCATTCAAGCACACAGTGCCCTTGCTAAAAAGACTACAGACCCAATGCATACCCTTCTCAATCGTTATGAAATTTCTAGACTATTGAGTAATCACCAAAGTATTACAAATAACATGGTCCAAAAGCCGGCCCAGTGGTGCTGAGGGTTGTGGCACTGGATGCCAAACCTCATGCCACACTGGCGACCCGGGTTTGGGAATGGAATCGGGTTGTTGGGGTCCGGCAGGGGAAGGAGAGGACCGAGTGTCCGAGGGACTGCTCTACTCTCCCAGGGTGGGTAGCAGGTTTTGCACCACTCGCCAGCGGCCCCCAATGGAGATCAGGGGAACTGTAGCAGCAGTGCCAGCATTGGGGTGGAATGGTAGCAGGAAGCAGCATGCAGCATGCAAGGATGCCATTGCACATCCGTGCTCTGGGGATTCACCAAAACAGAAAACCCCCAACATCCAGGAGGAAGGCGGCAGTCCCCAAGGAGCACTGCACTCATCCACTGCTGGTCCTCGGCCGTTTGACTCTCCATGTCTCCTCCTCTCTCAGAGGCAGGTAGGGGGGAACTAACTCTCTCTCTCTCCCCCTGATTCCTCATTGGTCTTGGGATTCAGGCAGGGTGGTAGCAGCACTTGTCCAATGGGGCCCTGGATCATTGGGTGAAAAATAAAGTCTACAAGGAAAAAAAAAGTTACCCCACTAACACAACTGAAAAAGCTCGTCTTAATAGCAATCAAGAAATACCTAGCTACAAATGGTACAAAAATGCATGTTATTGCACCAGCACAAATGAAAATACTCCTGCCTGAAAGTCTGATGTTTTTCTGAACACTAAAAGGGGCCAAACCCAGCCTGCAATGCATAGATGTCCTGCTGGATCTCTATGACTGCCCACAAGATCCATCAATGGTGCTGCTCACAAACACAGGACCCTGGATAAAGGCCACCAAACCAACCAAGAGACACCAACGTTCTACCCAGCACAACAGTTCATCTCTTTCGCTTCCTGATTAACCCAGACCAGGTACATCCAAGACTTGCAAACAGTCAACCAGAAAAGGACTTACTGAGAGGTGAAGGTACCAAGAACAAGGCAAATTGGATCCAGGGCCGAGGCTCCTAGTGGCACTATTGCGGCATTGGTGCCATATTGGACTTGGAAACAAGCTCTCCAAAGTGACTCAAGGTTAAACAAATTTGGACACCAGGTTATTATGGGAAATAGTTGTGTTTCATTATTGCATTGGTAGTTAAAGTTATAAGGGTTGACGTTTAATTATTGCATTGGTGGTTGAAGTTAAAGAGTGGCTCCGACTAGAAAACACCATTACCTGGAAGGGTGTGGGGGCTCGACAGAAAGTTATCATTCTGTAGTTTAAACTACTGTTTCTTCCCCTCTCTCTGGCATCTCCTCCCTTATAGAGTCCTGGACGTTCCTACCTTCCACCTCTCTGCTAGGCTCAAAGTTCATATAAGCCCACTGCATTAGAACCAGGCACCGTAACCCCTTTTGACTGTTCAAGATGTCAAAGACGTGACAAGACCCCGGAGCTTCCCAGAACATATTACACTACGTCCTGCCACAGCTTAGTCCATAGTCTGATCCCAGAAACATCGCAGAGGGAGTATGCCAGGTAGGACACCTACCTGTTAAGATTGCAATGTTCAAAAAAGGGGTTGACAATTCTGAAAAATAGCTAGAGGCCTCCAGGTTGGGCCTTTTGCTGGAACAGGACTAAGGGTGATGTGGAGGGCTGACCCCTCGAACAGGAGTGGCTGCTGTGGTGTGGAAGGCCAATCCCTTGAATAAGTGGAGCAATGGCGACAGCCATCTGTCGGGGGGGTTAGCTACAATGCTATACATGACAAGCCTGGGGAGAGGGAGAGCAACATGACTTACTTAATGCTCATGCAAAATGGCTTCTAGTGAGGGAAGAGGGTTTGGGGAGGCCCTCCACCATGCCATTGTCTCTTTAAAAGGGAACTTGGTGATAGATACCTCAGCCACTTAAGAGTTGCCTGCATGGCCTGAAAGCATTGGATGGAGGCGGGGTGCATTTTGCATTCCCGGGCCCCATTTACTCCTTTACATTGAAGGCAATTACTGGTGTTGATCTATGTAATAAATGTAATAAATGACCCAAATTAATATCCTCAGCCACTCGACTACTCCTGTTCCCAGAGGTATGCACACCCAACAGCAACATTTCAACAGCAGGGTCCCCTACAGTGACAACAGTGCAAGTCACTGTGGAGAGCCCACTGGAACCCAGTACTGTCTGTTGGGGGTCCTGAACCTCCAACCCTGAATCAGCTCCGACATGGAGTTGAGAATTCTAAGTCCCCCATGTGACCAGTCGTGGATCCTTTCCCTCATATTATAGTGGAAGCCAGATGGATCTAACGGTAAGAATTTATTGGGAACTGATGGCACAATGAGAACTTGGAGAGAAATGGGGTCTGGGATTAGCAGATACTGGGCTAAGTAAATTGATCTGGACAGTTTGCCCCACCTAAATGGTGACATGTCACTGTATCTTAATGCGTGCTGAAATCCCTTGAGGTGCATTTAAGCTAAATGGTATGGTCCCTGGCTGTAAATAATTTTAGCACCATTCTAGAAATAAATAAGGTAGATACTAACTTTTCAGAGGAAAATAGCAGAGAATTCAGGTTTCTGAGAGACATGCACTGGCATTCAAGTAAACATACAGTGGGGATCCTCCCTGAGACGTTCACCCACATGGAGGCTTTGCATCTTTAGCTAGTTTAAGGGACAATCTGCTCTTTCAGGATACCCCAACAAGGTTTCCTCAATGTATTTTTGTATTCTCAGCTGGGATGAGGTAATCCCTTGAGGATGGGCTCTTAACACCCCAATGCTCAAGGAACAGAGGTTTAATAATAATTAAAGGGGGAAAAAAAGAGGGGGCTATGTTAAGTTAACAGATTTACAGTGGTAATTCCATCAGTGTGAGTGGGCCTGGGCATGGAAATTGGTGAGGGGGGGTGGTGAGTGACACACCTTGCTCAATACCTCACCATGAAGGCTGCTGGGAGAGTAAATCCACTGAGCACCGGACAAAGGAGATGGCATGGGGGAGGAGGGTGAATAGCAGAAAAGGAGGATGAAAACATTCAGACAGGAAGAGGAAAGCAGAAGATAGCTTCTAATATGGCTTCTGGGTACCCTCCCCCCCGAGACAGTGCACATGAAGGTGGGGGGGCACAAGGGGAGTATAGTGAGAGGGGGGGAAATTCCACACTCATACCCAGCACTTGGAAATGAGGAGAAATAAGGTACAGAGCTACCAAATCATGGTATGGATGGAGGAGGTAGCTCAGAAGCTCACATTTGGCGCAAGGCCCAAGGAGTGGAGGTCTCACCCAATCCACCACTAAACACCTGCAAGGAGGTCTGGGTGCCCATTTAGTATGGTGAACTGCATGAGATTCCATGTACATAGTTTGATTTACTGTTATTGTTCATGCATCTTCTGTTGTTCAATGATGGTAATAATGTGTAAGCAAGATATGATATATGGCACTTATATGATGGTGGATAGTACCATTATCACATACAATGTGAGGGGTTTGAATAATCCTATTAAATGTACTAGGGTACTCACTGAGCCAGGGAAGCAGAAGGCTCCACTGGTGTTTCTGCAGGAAACCAACTTGATCCAAGAGGAGGACAAAAAACTAATAAGAAAATGTGGAGACAGGTTCTTCATGCCTCATATCAGGTCCATCCACACAGAAGGGGAGTAGCAATCCTTGTGCACAAACAATGCCCATTGGAAATTACAGGGATCCACTCAGATTCCCTGGGAAGACACCTGATGCTTAAGGGAACCTATCATGCCATCCCATGCACTTTACTTAATGTTTATGCCCTTAATCAGGAATGGGAAAATGTTCAGTTTATGAAGCAAGTCTTGTTGAAATTCACATCACACCCATCTGAGCTGCTCATAGTGGGTGGTGACTTTACTACAGTTCTTAACCCCAGCCTAGAATAGTCAGGAACTGGTTCCTTACAAAAGGGCAGTGCAGCAAGATATCTGGGAAGTTTATCCAAAGAACTGGGGCTACTCAAAGCCTGGAGACTTTTACACCCTAAGGTCAGAGCGTACACCTGTTGGTGGGCACCTCACCAGGCATACTCCAGGTTGGATATGTTCTTTATCTCTACAGAGTGGGTCCATGCTCTGGATTTCTTGCAGATACTCCCAAGGACAATTTCAGACCATAGAGCAGTGCAATTGAAACTTAGTTGACCCCCATGGCAAAAAATTCCTCATGGTGACTAAAGCCATGTTTACACGGCATCAGCGCCGTGTAAATCGATGTGGTCATGCTCACTGAAATGCTGTAGATCAGCATTCAGATGGCATGGCCAGGGGAGTGCTGTATAGGCTCCCATCGAAGTTCCAGCAGTTTGAGGAGTGTTCTGACCGGGACAGGAGCGTGGTTGTGGGTCGGGCTCTCAATAACAGCGACCAAGGATCGGGGATCAGTTTTCCAACCTGAGTTCAGTTAAACTTTTTTTCTGGGCCTGTCAATAAAGCTGAACTTGGGGAAAGTGTTTTTTATTCTAAACCAAGAGATAAATAGTGAATGAAACACGGGCTCGGAGTCGAGCAATGACACTGGGCATGTGCATATGTATATGTGTAAGCACATGTCCGGTGTCACAGCTCAACTCCAAGCTCATGTTTCATTCACTATTTAACTCTTGGTTTAGAACAAAAAAACACTTCCCTGAGTTCAGCTTTATTGATTGCCACAGAAAAAAAGATTAGCTGAACTCTGGTCCAAATAAAAATTGGTAAGTGTAGTATTTACACTGCCTTGGCAACCACAGGTGCAGGCTGGGAAAAGCCTGTTACAGCATTGTTGGTGGTGCGGATGGTTCACAGGGCCAAATAAAATGCCGCAAAACCCATGCACCACTATACAAGCCTACAAAAAGAGGGATCATGACCATGACGAAACAGAACCCAAAATGGCCAAACTGTGGCATTCAGATGTACACAGCAGCAATGATCTTGATGCTGGACACCTCCAATAATGCCGCAGAATTGGTTGTGTGAATAAGGCGTAAATGTCTCTTCATCGAATAGAGAGGCATGCAAGAGGATGGTGGAGGAGTGCCTTGGGGAATACCTGGCCACAGACCCACTTCAAGATATATCAGAACCTGTCTGATAGAATGGTTTTAACGTAGTAGTGATGGGCAGGACTAGTAGTCTTGCTAACCCTAATCCTAACCCTAACCCTAAAAAGGCTAGGCTATGGGAACAATCTGCACTAGAAGAAGAGATTTATAATGTAAAGGCAGAACATGGAGAAGAGAGATAAACTAAACAGGTTGCTAGATGAAACAAGCATTTGTCAATGCCGAATGTTGATTACATTGGTGTGTTGAGCTCGCTCACTGCCCCTATGTCAGTCGCTCGTTCTGTGTCTCTCGATGCTGCAGGCTGCTCTTTTTTACTGGGCTCCTGCCTGCGTTGGCACCTTGTTCTGCCCACTAAGAAATCCACAGTGGTCCCAACAGAGCTGCGTTGAGGTGGCTCACTCCCCCTCTCTCACTCGCTCATTCTGTTTCTCCTGGCGCTGCAGGCTGCCCTTTTGTACTGGCCTCCTGCCTCTGTTGGTGGCTTTTTCTGCCCACAAAGAAATCTGCAGTATTCCCGACACAGGTCTGTTGAGCCTGCTGACTCCTCCTCTGTCACCCACTCATTCTGCTTCTGCCGGCATTGCAGGTTGGCTTTTTGTACTGGGCTCCTGCCTGCGTTGCTGCCTTTTTCTGCCAACAAAGAAATCCGCAAGTCATGACAGAGCTCCATTGACCTCGCTCACTCCCCCTCTCTCACTCACTCGTTGTGCTTCTCCCGGCACTGCAGGCTTCCCTTTTGTACTGGGCTCCTGTCTGCATTGGCACCTTTTTCTGCCCACAAAGAAATACACAGCTGTCCTGACAAAGCTCCGTTGTGGTCGCTCACTCCCCGTGTCACTCACTCATTCTGTTTCTGCTGGTGCTGCAGCCTGCCCTTTTGTACTGGGCTCCTCCCTCTGTCGGTGCCTTTTTCTGCCCACAAAGAAATCTGCAGCAGTCCTGACAAAGCTCCATTGAGCTCGCTCACTCCCCTCCTCTCACTCGCTCATTCCATTTCTGCCGGCGTTGCAGGCTGCCCTTTTCTATTGGGCTCCTGCCTGTGTTGCCGCCTTCTTCTGCCCACAAAGAAATTTGCAGCAGTTACAAAACAGCTCCATTGAGCTTGCTCACTCCCCCTCTCTCACTCGCTCATTCTGGTTTTCCTGCCACTGCAGTCTACCATTTTGTACTAGGCCCCTGCATGCATTGCTGCCTTTTTCTGCCCACAAACAAATCTGCAACAGTCCCAACAGAGCTCTGTTGAGCCCTCTCACTCCCCCTCCCTCACTCACTCATTCTGTGTCTCCTGCCGCTGCAGGCTGCCCTTTTGTACTGGGCTCCTGCCTGCATTGGTGGCTTGTTCTGGCCAGAAAGAAATCTGAAGCAGTCCTGACACAGCTCCATTGAGCTCGCTCACTCCCCGTCTCTCACTCACTCATTCCGTTTCTGCCTGTGCTGCAAGCTGGCCTTTTGTACTGGGCTCCTGCCTGCATTGCCACATTTTCTGCCCACAAAGAAATCTGCAGCAGTCACAATAGAGCTCCGTTGAGCTCTCTCACTACTGCTCTGTCACTCACTCGTTCTGTTTCTCTTGGTGCAGCAGGCTGCACTTGTGTATGGGGCTCCTGGCTGTGTTGGCACCTTTGTCTGTCCACAAAGAAATATGCAGCTGTACCGACAAAGCTGCGTTGAGCTGACTCAGTCCCCCAGTCTCACTCACTCGTACTGTTTCTCCCACCGCTGCAGGCTGGCCTTTTCTACTGGACCCCTGCCTGCATTGATGCCTTTTTCTGCCCACAAAGAAATCCGCCCGCAAAGAAATCCGCAGCAGTCCTGACAGCGCTCCGGTGAGTTCACTCACTCCCCCTCCCTCACTCGCTCTCTCATTCTGTTTCTCCCAGTGCTGCAGGCTGCCCTTTTGTACTGGCTTCTTGTGTTCCCTTTTTCTGTCCACAAACAAATCCAGAGCAGTCTCAACAGAGCTCAGTTGAGCTTGGTCACTTCCCCCTCTCACTCATTCGATCTTAATCTGTCCCAAACACTGATGTCCCACAGTGACCGTGCTATTCTTCGTCAGGAGTGCAAAAACATATTTTAGCCAGAATGTGAAAAATGACAGCTGTACTGTTCATAAAGAGGTGTGAAAGAATGTCACTGTTGAAAATGTGGCGTGAAAATATTACAAATTTGCAAAGTTACAAGGGTGCATGGAAAGAGTTGAATGCACGCTTGTAACACAGTCATGTTATGGAGTTTTGTCACCACATTTTCATCATAGGGATTTTAGGACCTCTGCTCATGAACAGTGCCACTGTCATTTTCTTAATCTGTCCCGAACACTGATTTCCCACAGCGACCGCATTGTTCTGTGCTGCAACTCTGAAACCACATTTCAGTCAGGATGTGAAAAATGACAGCTGTACTGCTCATAAGGAGCTGTGAAAAAATGCCACTGTTGGAAATGTGGCATGACAATATTACAAATCTGCAAAGTTACAAGGGAGTATGGAAAGTGTGCAACGCACACTTGTAACACAGTCATTTGATGGGCTATCATCACCAAATTTTCAACACAGGCATTTTAGGACCTCTGTTCATGAGCAGTGTCACTGTCATTTTATTAATCTGTCCCGGACAGTGATTTCCCACAGCAACCGCTCTATTCTGTGCCGGAACTGCAAAAACAATTTCGATCAGGATGGGAAAAATGATAGCTGCACTGTTCATAAGTAGGTGTGGGAAAACGGCAATGTTGAAAATCTGGAGTGAAAATATTATAAATTTGCAAAGTTACGAGTGTGCGTGCAAACTGCACAATGCACGCTCATAACATAGTCATTTTATGGAGTATCATTACCAAATTTTCAACACAGGTATTTTAGGACATCTACTCATGAACAGTGTCACTGTCATTTTCTTAATCTGTGTCCGAACACTGAGATTTCCCCAGCGACGTGCTATTCTGCACTGATGCGACACATTCTGCCAGGATGCCGAACAATGACAGCTGTACTGTTCACAAGGAGGTGTGAAAAAATGCCAATGTTGAAAATCTGGAGTGAAAATATTATAAATTTGCAAAGTTATGAGCGTGCGTGCAAACTGCACAATGCACGCTCATAACATAGTCATTTTATGGAGTATCATTACCAAATTTTCAACACAGGCATTTTAGGACCTCTACTCATGAACAGTGTCACAGTCATTTTTACGTTTGCTTGCGTGCATGTGCAAAGAACGTTTTGGGAGAGTAGCACACTTTGGAGGTGTGCCTCTCCTGTTCAATGCACTGCTCCGTTGAGCAGGCATGGCGGTCCTGCACCAATGGGTGCGGGAGCTGTGTATGACAGTGGTGGTCTTCGCTTCAAAGAAAAACACAGCTGTCATACACAGCGCTGGTAGGCTTCACGCCCCCCCCAAAGCTTTGGTGCCACGCTGGGAGCCAACCCCAGTGTGGCAAACATCCTGTGTGCTCTGTCGACGGGGTGCCCAACTGCTGGCTCCACGCCCCCAAATGCCCCCAGCTTTGGTGCCACACTGGGAGCCCACCCCAGCGTGGCAAACGCCCCGCCAGCTGCCGACGGGTGCCGAATCCCCTTCGCCCACGTCCCCAAACGCCCCCTAAAGCTTTGGTGCCATGCTGGAGCCCACACCAGCGTGGCAAGCGACCCTCATCGTCTGTTTTTTAACCTGAAAATAAAAACGGTCCCGCCAGCGCTTTTCCCAGCCCCCACAACCCGCACCCACCCACTGCGCACCCTGCCTCCTCCACCCCCTCACCCCATACTTACCTCCAGAGCTTGGCGCGACGATCTTCGGTGGACCGGGAACACGTCTGCACTCTTCAAAGCCGATCGCGAACTGAGGAAATGCCGGTCAGCTGTATAATGGGCAAGATGGGGGTTTCAACTTTATTGCATATCTCAGGTAATTTTTGGAATATTTGCATCAAATTTTCAACATGGGGTTTTTGGGACCCCTTCTCATGAACGATGTCACTGTCATGGCGTTATTCGGGCCAGAAGGATGATTTCGCAGTCACTGCGCAGTCACTGTGTGAAATCACCCTTCAGCCCCAAATAACACCATGACAGTGACATCATTCATGAGAAGGGGTCCCAAAAACCCCACATTGAAAATTTGGTGCAAAAATTCCTTAAAATGACTGTTTTACGAGCGTGTGTTGCGCAGTTCCTATGCACGCTCGTAAGTTTGCGAATTTTCAATATTTGCACTCCAGATGTCCAACATTGCCATTTTACCACACCTTCTTATGAGTAGTACAGCTGTCATTTTTCACATCTCACCCAAAATGTGTTTCCGCCCATGTAGCACACAATGGCGCAGTCAGTATGCGAAATCAATGTATGGGACACATTAAGAAAATCACAGTGACACTGTTCATTAGCAGAGGTTTTAAAATGGCAATGTGGAAAATTTGGTGCAAAAATTCCTAAAAATGACTGTTTTACGAGCATGCGTTGCACAGTTCCCACGCACCGTAGGTTTGCGAATTTTCAATATTTCCACTCCAGATTTTCAACATTGGCATTTTACCACACCTCCTCATGAGCAGTATAGCTGTCATTTTTCACATCCTGCCCAAAATGTGTTTTCACCCATGTAGCGCACAATGGCCAGTCGGTGTGTGAACTCAATGTATGGGACACATTAAGAAAATCACAGTGACACTGTTCATGAGCAGAGGTCTTAAAATGGCTGTGTTGAAAATTTGGTGAAAAAATTCCTAAAAATGACTGTCTTACGAGTGTGCATTGCGCAGTTTCCACGCACACTCATACCTTCCAGAATTTGAAATATTTTCAGGCCAGATTTTCAACACTGCCATTTTTTCACACCTCCTTATGAACAGTACAGCTGACATTTTTCACATCCTGGCTGAAATATGTTTTTGCACATCCAGTGCACAATGGTGTGGTCACAGTGAGATATCAATGCTCAGGACAGATTATGAAAATCACAGTGACACTGTTCATGAGCAGAGGTCCCACAATGCCTATGTTGAAAATTTGGTGACAAAAGTCCACAAAATGACTGTGTCATGAGCGTTCATTGCGCAGTTTCCATGTACACTCATAAGTTCGAGAAATTGTTGTATTTTCACTCCAGATGTTCAACATTGCCATCCCTTCACACCTCCCTATGAATGCTACAGCTGTCATTTTTCACATCCTGCCCAAACTGTGTTTTTGCACATGTGGAGCACAATGGTGTGGTCACTGTGGGAATTCAATGCTCAGGACAGATTAACAAAATAACAGTGGGACTGTTCATCAGCAGAGGTCTCAAATGCTTTTATGAGGTGGGGGTAACAAAAAGGTCATGCTGAAAATTTATTGTGCAAATACCAGCAATCGCACAGGGCATTAGGGTAAACCACGATACGTGCCAAACACCACTGCAAATACCTGCAAGTGAATGTTCGGCATTGACAAATGCTTGTCTTAATCTGTCCCGAACACTGATTTCCCCAAGCGACTGTGCTATTCTGCGCTGGAAGTGCGAAACCACATTTCCGCCAGGATGTGAACAATGACAGCTATACTGTTCACAAGGAGGTGTGAAAAAATGCCAGTGTTGAAAATCTGGCATGAAAATATTGCAAATTCATGAAGTTACAAGCGTGCATAGCAACTGAGCGGCGCATGCTCATAAAACAGTCATTTTTTGGATTGTTTTCACCAAATTTGCAACATAGACTTTTTGAGAACCCACTTCATGAACACTGGCACTGTCATTTCATTAATCAGCCCCGAAAGGTAATTCTGTGCAGTGACCACGAAATCACCTTTTGGGGCCGAATAACACCATGACAGTTCAAGAATTCATGAGGAGGGGTCCCAAAAACCCCATGTTGAAAATTTGGTGAAAAAAATTCCCCAAAATGCCTGAGATATATGCTAAAGTTGAAAAAACCCTATTTATTACATTATACAGCTTACCGACATTTCCTCAGTTAGTGGTCAGCTTTGAAGAGTGCAGGCGTGTTCGGTCCACCAAAAGAATCGCCAGCGCCGAGCTCTGGAAGTAGTATGGGTTGAGGGGTATGGGGAGGCAAGTGCGCGAGTGGTGGGCGTGGGTTGTGGGGGGCAGGGAGACCACTGGGGACTGTTTCTTTTCAGGTTAAAAAAAGATGTTATGGGACAGTTTTTACTTCATTGGCATGTGGCACGCTGGGTGGGATCCCAGCATGCCACCAGACTCTTCTTGGGGAACAGCAGTAGCCGACAGGGATTTGGCACCCTGTTGGCACACAACAAAAGGGGGTTATATCATGCCGACGAGAGTTGGGCACCATCGGCAGACAATAACAGTGGGGGTTTGTTACAGAATGCCGACTGGGAGTGGGCTCCCCGCTGCAAAATCAACACTGGGTAGCACCAAAGCCGACGGGATTGGGGCCCTCATCGGCAAATAAACATGGTGGGGGGGTTATATTGTTTGTGAACATGGCGGCAACCCGCCGCCATGTTCACTAACAATATCAGTGGTTGGAAGTTCCACCCTACAATGATGGGTCGCTCGCTCATTGCAGCAGATGGCTGACACTGCAATGATGAGGCGGCCCTTGATTGCAGCATAGAAATTGTCACAAGTTGGTGGCAACGTTCCGAACTTTTGTCACCAGCAACCTGCCATGGCATTGGGGGAAGTGAGACAAGCCTTTGCAGGCTGTGGGGGCATTGGCCACAACAGTGCCGTGCCTCCAAAGCCTGCTTCTGAGAAAGTTGTCCCAATATGTTTCTTGCACTGCGCGCAATCAACATAAAAATTGAAGTGGCTCTCAGGTATTCAAGACAGAGATTCTATGAGGCAGGTAGTCAGACTTGGAGATGGCTGGCTTGGCAGCTCAGAAAAGAAGCAGCCTGCTGATTAGTCTTATGAATTAGAAAAGATCAAAGACCATCGAATTATGATTGTGACCCCGCTGAAGCTATTACAACACTTCCTGGCATTTTACAAACACCTTTATGCTAGTGATCAAGTCAATAGCTACCCCGAAAAGTTGGAAAACTGTTTTAATAGAATGACACTTTCAAAACTATCTCAGTTATAAATGGAAGGATTATACACACAAATAACACAGGTAAAAATAACTGTGGGGCTCTTGCAGACCTTAAGAGAGGGAAAGCACTAGGCCCAGATGGGCTCCCATTGGAGTTTTATAAAACTTTTGGTGAAAAGCTCACTTCTTACTTAGGCAAATTTATCAGGATGGTGCAGAAGGGTCGAGCCCCCACCCCTTCATGGCAATATGTCCAGATATCCATTATCCTTAAACAAGGTAAAGACCCAACATTACATGGGTCCTATCACCCCATTTCTTTACTGAATGTCAACCAAAAATATTTACTTCAATACTAGCTTGGAGATTACTGAAGTGCGTTGGATCCCTGGTTCACCCAGACCAGACTGGCTTTATTAATGACAGATTGATACATGATAATATCCATTAACTATTAAATGTAATTACTTGGTAACAGAAATCGAAGAATCCAGCCTTAGCCTTATTCATGGATGCAGAAAAGGCATTTGACTGGGTGAGCTGGGGATTCCTGTACAAAACATTGGAAGTGGTGGTGCTGGAGCCAACGTTTAGGGAGAGTATATCAGCAATCTGTGCCTCCCCACTAACCACAATAAGAGTGAATAGAGTTATGACAGCTAGGTTCCACCTACAGAGGGGAACCAGGCAGGAGTGCCCCTGGCGGAGCTTTTCAACAGGTCACTTGAGACAGGGAGGGTACCTAGGGATTGGCGAGAGGCACATGTGGTACCAATCCATAAAGGGGGGTCGAAGGAAGTACCAGGAAACTATAGACCCATCAGTTTAACCTCGGTGGTGGGAAAATTAATGGAGAGTATACTAAAGGAACGATTGGGGGTTTACTTGGAGGAGGTGGGAGGTCTGGATAGTCGGCAGCATGGGTTTGTGCCAGGTAGATCATGTCAAACCAACCTTGTGGAGTTCTATGAATGGGTAACATCAGAACTGGACAGGGTAAGCCTGTGGATGTATTATTCTTGGACTTCAGCAAGGCGTTTGACTCTGTCCCCACAATGGTCTGGTGGAGAAACTGATGGGGTTAGGAGTAGGGCCCCATGATGGTCAGATGGATTGAAAAACTGGATAGCTGGACGACTCAGAGAGTAGTGGTCTGTGGGGAGCTCGAACCCTACAGAGGTTGGTAGTGGGTACTCACAGGGCTCGGTCCTGGGTCCAATCCTGTTTAATGCATACATATCAGACATCAGGGATGGTATAGATGTGAAATGAGTCTCTTCAGGATGACTCCAAGATGGGAGCAGATAGTTGAGGAGAAGAGGGGAGGTTGGCCCTGCAAGGGGACCTGGACACCCTGGAAAGCTGGGCTCACACATGGAAATTAAATTTCAATATCACCAAGTGCAAGGTGTTGCATCTTGGTCGGGGAAACCCTAAACACAGGTACACCCTTGGAGGGGAGGTGCTGGAAGCCTCAACAGGGGAAAAAGACCTAGGGGTCATGGTGGATACATGTATGAATAACTCTGAGCAGTGCAGGAGAGCAGCTAGCAAGGCAAACAGGATGTTGGGATGCATCGTAAGGGGGATCACCTCTAGGAGCAAGGAAGTGATTCTGCCACTGTACAATGGACTGGTTAGACCACACCTTGAGTACTGTGTACAGTACTGGAGACCACACTTGAAGAGGGAGACACAGCTCCTGGAGAGGGTACAGAGGAGGGCAACAAAGATGACACGAGGGTCGGGATTTGACTTACGAGGACAAACTTGAGGAGCTCTGCCTGTTTTCATTGGAGGAGGAGATACAGGGGGACATGATTGAGGTCTTCAAGTACCTCAAGGAATAAATAGGGTAAACATGGAGGGATCTTAGACTAAAGCAGGGAGGCATCACCAGAGGCATGGTTTGAAGTTGGAAGGTGGAAGGGTGAGGGGGGAAAAGAGGAGGAGGTTTTCACTGAGAGGGTGGTGGACCCTTGGAATGCTCTGCCTGGTGAGCTTGTTCAGAGATCCACAGTGGAGAGCTTTAAGAGAGGGTGGGACAGACACAGAAAGTGGATGTATCAGATGATGGCCTGTCCCGGGGGGGTGGGATGGATGATAGGGGTTTCTGGAGCACAAGGGATGGGAGGGTCTCGGCACCCAACTAAGGATCTAGGTTCGAGCAGACTTGATAGACCATAAGGCCTAATCTGCTGGCAAATAGTATGTTAGTATGTTATCCCCATTACTCTTCGTATCGATAATAGAACCACATGCAGTAGCCATTAGAAACAATGAGAAAATCCAAGGAATTACAACAGGGGAACATACTCACAAAACCTTTTTAGATGCAGACAACATCCTTTTTTTCCTTACCTCTCCATAGACCTTGGTACCCCTATTGTTGAAGGAGGTATATTAATATGGTCAGGTCTCTGGATACCAGGTTAACCCGGACAGATCAGAGGCCATAAGGCTGGGGGGGATCCCAACCATGAGAAGATTTAAATAATTTCCCCTTTAAGTGGGGCCTGAATAATACAGTTAGGTAGCTAGGTGAAAAATATTGCCCTATACACCCTCCTTGTTCAGGCTGAATTACAACAAGCTTTAGACTGAAGTGCAGGCAGACCTGGCAAGATGGGAGAACCTGCTATGAACACTAGCAGGCAGGATAGTGACCTTCAAGATGAATATCCTTCCTAGGTCCCTTTCTTAGTTTCAAGCTTTAACTATTCACATAACACAAGCATTCTGGCATTTAATTAACAGAGCCATAATGAAATTTGTCTCAAAAAAAGTGTAAGGCACAAGACCATGGCAAGGGCATTGTCCAATCCAAGGGAAAAGGGAGGTCTAGCCATGCCTGACCTGAAATTGTACTACTACATGGCACAGGAGAAACCCATAGTGACATGGATTAAACAGAGTTCAAATTCCAGCTGGAGGGAAATGGAGTCAGGTCAGTTGGAGATATTACCCCTTTTTGCCCTGCTACTTGTTACCATTACCCCAGAAGTCTGCAAAGCAGTGTCAAATCAATGGAATAGATGCACTTTAAAAACTATAATTTGGGCTCGAACATTCACACACACACACACACCCAATGAAATGGGATCCCTTACCTCCATAATTGGTGACCCCAAGTTCCTGCCACCTAAAACAGACCCCGGGTTCCTCAGACAGAACCAACTGGCTCTGACCAGGTATTGGTCTCTGATTCAGAACAAGACAATATTGCCCTTCAGCACCCTCCAATCAAAACATGGTTTGGACTGCTCTGATTTCCACAGATTCCTTCAAATCAGGCACTACTTGCAATTCAACCAGTTGTTACCAAAATAGATAGAGACATAACTCTTTTGAAAAACTTTTCTATTGGTCAGTTATGCTCAAAGGAACCAAAGGCTTGTTTCCAAGGTATATAAATCCTTACTAGGGTCGAATGATCAAATATTAGATAACCTCTGGACTAAATGGAAAGTTGAAGCAGAAATATCCATCCCAGAAGAGGGCTGGAGAAAGTCGTGGGCACATAACTGGAGGACAACTGCCTCACCTGGTTGGCATCAATTTAAAAGGAATTGCTTGATCAGAACTTTCCACACCCCCACAATAACTAGGCACTTTTCAGCCAGGAATTTGACTTTATGCTGGAGGGGCTG
Source organism: Neoceratodus forsteri (assembly GCA_016271365.2). Taxonomy (NCBI): domain Eukaryota; kingdom Metazoa; phylum Chordata; order Ceratodontiformes; family Ceratodontidae; genus Neoceratodus; species Neoceratodus forsteri. Next base: position 269,297,731 of record JADMNL010000026.1, read on the forward strand.
TGGCCAAGTGGGATTTCATCATCATATATTTTGGACCCCCCAAATTTAAAACTGGAACAATTCTGGCCTAATGTGCAAAGGGAGCTCTCCTCATTGTGGGATGCCCCTATCCCGCAGGATTTTAAACATATGGTTTTAGGTATGGAGGTTCAGGATGTTGGGGGGGGGGTTGCCTTAGCATGGATTACTCAGGATAATGTGTTTGGTGGCCCTAAAAGAAATCATGGCCAATTGACAGGGGACTGCCCTTCATTCCTGTGCCTCTTAGCTACAAAGGGTTGATAATATAGAACATATGGAGAACATAACAGCCAATCTTAGATTAAGGGTAGACAAGCACAATGACCTGTGGGCCAAATGGAAAAATAAACAAGTACGGAGAGGCCAGCATGGAGAGACTCTGACCAACTTGTTTAGTATTTTCAAGGACAGAACGAGCACCTGAATGGCTCCAAGAACACTCATCATGAGTCTCTGGCAGCAGTAACACTTTAGATAATAGACTGATGTGTACTTCCTTAACACCAGCATTTTGTTTCTATTTACCAGTGATAAGTTGATAAGGCAGAATATGCTGGTAACTGTCATTCTCATACCTATTATCCAGGATGCATGTACACTGTGCTGTATTTCTGAAGAAAGTGTCATCGAAGATGTCTTCCCCAACAAAGCTGAGTTTAGAAAAAAATAATACTTTGCTGGACTGAGTGGACTGCAGATTTCACTGATTGATGGATTGACTGATTTTTTATTCAGTGCAATCATGAAAATGTAGCTGAAGTCATTACAAAATGTCAAAATATAAGATAAAATTTCCCCAAAAGTACAATAGCATCAGTATATATTAAATACATCCAGATGACAACACCTGCTATACTTCATGTATAAACATACTGCAGATAAGGTTTAGACAACGTTCTGGCACTGGTAGAGTCTAGACTAGTCCAGGATGGGCTCAAAGGATAACAGTCAGCACTAAAAGCCTCACACTCAAGTGTGGGGTTTGTCGCAATTTGCATTTTGGGGCTGGTACCAATTTGCACTTTGTGTGAAAAAATGTTTTCACTTACTGTTTACTGTAGTATATCAGATTACATTAGACTAATTCATTTCCAGCAGGCATTTCAATCCCAGAATCCCCTGCAGCTGACATCAGAGCAGGACTGCAGCAGTGAGAGATTCAAGAGGCAGCAGCACATGCTGGAGTTTTTCTAAGCTCTGATTAGATGCGTTCTGGTCCACTTTTTCCCCTGGGTTTAGTGCATTTCTCTGTGACTAAACTTATCCCTAGGAGGACAGAAAGACAGAAGAACCAGCAAGTAAAAGATCAGGGCTTCTATACACTCAACCTGCACTGCAGGCAATTAAATCCCCGGCTGCTGTGGCACTGCTCTGATGTCAGCTGCAGGGGATTTGTGGATTTGTAGTTTCAGGAGATGTCTGCCTGGAAGTAAGAAAAATCAATCTGATGCAATCTACTATACTACATTAAACATTAAGCAAAAATATTTCCACACAATGTACAAATTAGTGCCAGCCCTGCGTTTGGGTATGGAGTTCTTAGTGCTGACTATTGCCCTTTAAATCTACTGCAGAACTGAAATATATTGTCCCCCAAAAAAAAAAAAAAAAAATAAACATCAGAGTGGGTTGGCTGCTTCACACATGCTAATCTGGCTTAGAACAATCTGTCTTTTGGTTTATGCCAGGTCCATGTCCCCCCGCCCCCTTTGGCTCAATATGTAGATGGCACAGTCTGCACAACTTATAGCCTAGGTCATGCTGTATTTGAACACGCTATAAGAACCATGGATTGAGTGTATATACACAGTACTAATTAGAGATGGGCAGACTCGAAAAGATCCTGACCCTTATTATCAGGATCCCGGCCAGAGTCTGATAAATTCTGATTAGTTCTTATTCGAATCAGAACCTTTTGTAAAATTAAAAAAAATGGAAAATCTGCCATAAAATTGCATAAAACAGCACTAAGATCTATGACATACACTTGGAACTGTAATTAGCATTTTGAGAATGGCAGTCATAAGGTTGACCTCTGTTCCCTGTCTCCGTATCAGCATAATTGTAAACTGCCTGTCTGACCGCATGGGGGTCCCTTTCACATTTAGTTGTATACGACAGACATCAGTTTGTTAGTGTTGCACTAGCTCCTTCTCTGCTCCTCTGAAAGTCAGACAGGATGGGAACTGATTGTTATTCAGTTGTCCAGTATGTACCCGTGTGAATGTGAATGAAGGCAGAACTAAGCCTGTGATTTGTGGAACACCTGCGAGGCTAATATTGGCCATGTGTAGACAGCACAAATTACGATTTTACTTTAGCACAGATTTTTTAACAAATTTATTGTACTTATACTTCCTTGCCTTTCCAACCTCACTGTCTCCCTCCCACTTTTATGTTAGCTGTTGTGATTTTTTTTGTCCCCCCCTCCCCGTTGATATAATCTGTGACTGGACAGTTTCCATAGTATATTTGTACATTACAGAATGATGGTTTCGTAGAAAAGACTGGCAATATATACCACGAAGCACCTGCACTTCATTTATCAATACATGAATATTTATAAAATTATGCTAGTTTGCACAGTGCTATATTTTGCACTTTGTATCTCACTCAGAGAGTGATTGGTGCTCTCTTTAAATAATGTGCATATGGGCACTATAAAAACAGTCTCTAAATGTGATGATATGTCGTTGAAAGGGTACAAAATGGTGATGTGAAACATTGGCATGTTGCAGGGGGTGCTATCCTTTCTATGTATTGCACAATAAATTTGCATTTTTAACCACTCCAAAATTGTGGATTTTTTTCTCACTTTAGAAGGTTATATAGCCCAGCAACTCTAAGTGTCATTCTTGTGTCTTCACTGTTGCTTCATTCCAGAAACTTTGAGCCACCTTACTTTGAAGGGTCATTGTACAAGTGAGACACTCCCCTTCTTCCCCTTAACAAATCAGTCTCTGGTGTCTAGTGGAACCACTCTCCTCAGATCACTGCCCGGTTAAAATGTTTCCTGGTGTCCAGTATTACACCCCCTTGCCCTTCTATCCCATCCCCTAACCCCTTATTAAAAATGTATTATTCCCTTGTGTCTAGTCTACTGGAACCCCAACCTCAGTTTTCCAGTTACCAGCCAGGAATCTAAACTGATCTGCTCTCCATGTGGTTGCTTTTTGTCAGCATTCTTGTTCCTCCAAACTTCAATGCAAAATAGCAATCAGTTTCGGATACAGCCCTGAGCCACAATCAAGCTGATGACAGCTAAGCTGTAAAACCATTTCAAGCTACTATCCCCTAAATAGTTTGAATGGTCTTACAGCTTAGCTGCTGACTTGATCGTGACTCCAGCTGCATTGGGAACTCTGTTATTTGTATTGATGTTTGGAGGAGCAAGAAGGCTTACAAAAAAACAATCATCCTTCTGTGGCCAGGAGAGCAATCAGCAGATAGGTTAGTTTGAAAAACTGTAACCGGTAATTGGAGGACAGGGCAGGGTCCACTAGACACTAGACATTTTGTTAATAAGGTAGGGGATGGGGATAGAAGGGTGGTGGAGGGGGGGCACCACTGGACACCAGGGAATTGCAACCTATTCAAATAGACACATACGGCAGGTGGACCCGCACTCTGTACAATTATGCCATGGGTTCTTACTGATCCAGGTCTGCAGGGCTGCACCGGATCTGGGGGGGAGGGTTCAGATTTTTGCAGGTCAGTCTGCCCATCCCTTGTACTAATCTGCACCATATGCTTAATATGATGGGGTTCGTCTATTCACATGAGGCGTATATAGAAGGAAATGATAATTGTTATTGTGTAATTAGAGGATCTGATGCTTCCCTCTTTGAAGGATATATGGAATGTTTATATTGATGAAATTGTGTTGAAAACCTGTTTGTACTCAACCTATATTGTATAACCTGTACCTTCTCCAAGTTGTAACCAGTTCTTGCTGCCATTTGGAAACCATTGTAAATCAGTCCCAGACCCAATGGTGTATCCGTGTCTCTGCAGTAAACTTGTTATTATTATATGATGTGGCTGGGCCAGGTAGGAGGCTGACCGCTGTTGGGTACTGAGTCAATAGTACAAAAAGTTGTAGTGCTCCTGGTCAAATAGTAAACCAAACCCTGTGGTCTTTATTTCCTAACCAGCAACGCATGTGGAACTACTGTATGTGTGTGATAAGTAGTACACAAAAAACTCATACAGAGGCTCAACAGAAATGTTATCCCCCCACTGCCCTTCGTACCATTCCCTATCCTCCCAGCTTTGTTTTTATGGTTTGTTTTCCACCTCCCTCCCCAATTCACATCTGTTGATGCCACAGTTTTTACTAAATAACACTCATTTTTTAATTAATGCTTACGAAATTGAGTATTGTTATATATGGAATATATGTTATATAAAAATTTTGATTTAAATGCATGCAATAAGTATTTGGTGATATTGTGTGTGTACCACTTTAAGTTACCTGAATAAAGGCAACACCTGTAAACTGCTTACTCACCCTCTACTAAAGGCCTGATTTTAGGGGCGAGTCTCTAAGGGAGCAGAAGCTACTACAGAATTAGACTGCTTGCATCTAACCTGTAGGTGACTGCTGCTGTTTATTTACTATTTGATCAGGAGTGCTACAACTTTTTGCACTATTGACAGTGTTTTTGAGGGTGCGCTGTTCTGTTTTGTAAGCACCCAGGAAGAATCCTGTGATGCACTTATGTTCCTATACACACATTGCTGGGTATTGAGTGAAGGGCTCAGGTTGGCAGAGTCAACAGGAAGGACTAACCCTTGTGAGGAATTTCACTAAATAATTTTAATCAGTGGTCTTCTTCTGGACCTCTTCCAATGGAGTGTCCAAAGCCATGGACATTTGTTACATGATGACTGCAAAGGATGACACCCATGGGGGGGGTCATTTTGACCAGCTGCCTTCCCAACAACCACTGATATGGGACGTGGGTAACCTCTGATGGACTAACCACTACCAACAGGAATTGAGCAAGTCTGGACTCTGACCTAGACTCCTTGGTGGTAGCAACCTCCATTATCTGTGGAGCCATGAGGTTCACAAGTAGAGTTTTTACCAGATGAGGGCTGGTATGAGTGCATTGGCACTACATGGCAGAAGCTGCAGTCTATCCTCTGTACAGCAATCATGTATGTAAAAACAGCTGTACTCAATGGAATCTTTTTTTTCCCATATTGCTTTTTATCCTCCATAGCGGGGCTGCTGCTCGCGATGGCCACCCTTACTGATCTCCAGGGGTCTTTCAGGATCTTATGGATGCCTTGCATGTCTCGGTGGATCCCCTGAAGTCAGCCTGGAGGCATCATCCTGCTGCAATCCCTGCATTTTCCCATTTACTCCCCTTAACCCTGAGGGCCCCAGAACATGGACATGAATGCCCAGCACAGCAGCAAAATTACATCCATGAAATGTCAAAATGTCACCTTCTGTGGTGAAATCCCTCCTTCCATGATGAAATTTCATCTGAAGAAGGTGAAATTTCACTTTGGGAGATTAAATTTTGCCACAGAAGGTGGAATCTCACCCGCAGGAGGCAAAATTTCACCTTGGCAAAATTCCACCTAAGGCATGGAAATTTCATGGATTACTCCATGTGGCAAAATTGGCCACTCTGCCAGCAGAATAAAATTTGCTGCATCTCTAGCTCTGAGCTCAAGAATGAACCCAGGTTGTCGGCATGATGCGAGGTGTGGCATCCAGTGCCACCAGGCCGGTCTTGCTCACTAGAATCTTTAACAGCAAGTGATCAACCTTGAAACACAGAAACACACAGAACCTGATAGCAGATAAGGATTGCTTGGCCCACCCAGTCTGCCCATTTACCTACCTGATGGATAAGCTGCATATTCTAGTTAATCAACAGCTTACTTCCTCCTACCCCCCACTAGAATTGTCTTATGCCTGTCCCATGCATTCTTGAATTCTCTCACTGTTCCTGACTCCACAACCTCCTCAGGAAGGCTGTTCCATGCCTCCACAACTCTCTCTGTGAAAAAATACTTTCTAACATTACCTCTGAGCCATCCCCCCTCTATCTTCAAACTGTGCCCCCTTGTTCTTGCACATCTCTTCTTCTGAAAGATGCTACCCTCTTGTACTTTGTTAATTCCCTTGAGATACTTGAAAGTTTCTATCATGTCCCCCCTCTCCCTCCTTTCCTCAAGGGTATACATATTAAGCTGCTTTAATCTCTCCTTGTATGTCTTCTGGTGCATACCCTGCACCATTTTGGGTGCCCACCTCTGAACAGCCTCCACTCTGTCTATGTCTTTGTGGAGATGGGGTCTCCAGAATTGCACGCAGTACTCCAGATGGGGTTTCACCAACTGTCTGTCCAGAGGGATAACAACTTCCTGTTTTCTACTGTTGATTCCTCTCCCTATGCATCCCAGTATCCCCCAGCCCTCCTTACTGCCTTCTCACATTGCTTGCCCACCTTTAGGTCATCTGATATAATTACTCCTATGTCTCTTTCGAATTTTGTTGTTATTAATTCACTCCCCATTGTGTACTCTTCCCCTGGGTTTTTTGTTTCCCAGGTGCATTACCTTGCACTTCTTTGCATTGAATCTGAGCTGCCACATATTTGACCATTCCTCCAACCTTGCCAAGTCCCTTTTCATCCTTTCCACCGCACCTTGTGTACCAACCCTGTTGCAGGTCTTTGTGTCATCTGCAAAGAGACATACCTTTCCTTCCAGTTGCTCTCCTATGTCACTTATAAAGATATTAAAGAGGACCGGTCCCAGTACTGAACACTGCGATACCCCATTAGTTACCCTCCTTTCGTCACTGTGGACTCTATTTACTATTACCCTTTGCGTCCTATTGTCCAGCCAGTTTTTATCCAGGCAACCACCTTGGGACCCACTACAAGGCTGACTAACTTGTATAGTAATCTTTTGTGTGAGACTGTGTCAAATGCCTTGCTAAAATCTAGGCAGGCCATATCTACAGCCCCTCCCTGGTCTACTACTTTGGTCACCCAGTCAAAGAAATCTATTAGGTTTGTCTGACATGACCTTCCTGCTGTGAAACCATGCTGCCTTGGGTCCTATGCCCCACTGGCCTCTAGGTACTCAACAATTCTTTCCTTCAGAAGTGATTCCATCATTTTCCCTACCACTGAGGTCAAACTGACTGGTCTGTAGTTTCCTGCCTCTGCTCTACTCCCACTTTTGTGAAGTGGAATCATATTTGCCCTCCTTCAGTCCTCAGGTACCACCCCGTCCTCCAATGATTTGTTAAAGAGAGTAGTCATTGGTGTTACTAATTGTACACTTAGTTCTTTTAGAATTCTTTGGTGAATCCCATCAGGCACCATTGCTTTGTCTACCCTCAGTTTCAAGAGTTCTTTCAGAACCCTTTCTTCTGTGAATGGACTGGTATCGACCCCCCATTCAGAGTTTCTCTCTTGTTTGGTTTAGGTACCGCCCCCTCCTATTCCGTTGTGAATACTGAGCAGAAATATTTGTTCAGTATCCCTGCTTTTTCACTGTCACACTCTGCGCACATTCCCTTCCCTTTATTAAGTCTCTGTATCCCTCCCTTGATTTTTCTTCGCTCTCTAATGTACCTATAAAAGGTTTTATCCCCCTTCTTAACAGAGTTGGCTATCCTTTCCTCGGTTTGTGCCTTTGTTATTCAGACTGTCTTCCCTGCCTCCTTCTGCTTTAATTGATAAAGTTCTCTGTCCTGCTCCTTCTGTGTTTCCTTATATTTCCTGAATGCTATCCTTTTCTCCTTGACCTTTCCTTCCACCTCTTTTGAGAACCATAGTGTTTTTTCCATCATTTTGTTTTATTTGCTTATCACAAAGGCTTGTTGCCTCTGCAATGGCTGTTTTGATTATTCCCCATTGTTCCTCCACCCCTCCTTCTTGCCCATTTGCTAGTGCTTTTCTGAGGCATTCTCTCATTTTCCCAAAGTCAGCCTTCCTAAAGTCCAGTACTCTTGTTTTTGTATGGCTTGACTCTATGGCTGTGTTTATTGTGAACCACACTGTTTGGTGGTCACTTGTTCCTAGATGGCTACTCACTTCTAAATCCGATATCCTTTCTCCTTCCCCATTTGAGAGTACCAGGTCTAAGATTGCTCCCTCCTGAGTGGGTTCCAACACTAGCTGTCTGAAGCATACCCCCTTTAGGGCATCAAGAATGACCCTGCTCTTGGATGTGCCTGCAGCAAAGGTACTCCAGTTAGTATCTGGCATATTCAGGTCCCCCATCAACAAAATCTCCCCTTTTTCTGCCATTTTAAGGATGCCTTCTAACATTTCCTTGTCCATTTCCTCCCCCTGAGATAGGGGTCTGTACACAACCCCCATGCAGATTGTGGTGCCATTTCCTGTCTCCATGGTGACCCACAGTGACTCATCAACTTCCTGTTTACTCTTTAGTTATGTTGCTGTAATCACTTCCCTTATACAGAGAGCTACTCCTCCTCCTCCTCCTTTTTTACCCACCCTGTCCCTCCTGTAGATTGTGTATTCTGGTATGTCAACATCCCAGTCATGGTTCTCCGTGTACCATGTTTCAGTGACTGCCACAATATCCAGGCATCCCTCTTCCATCAATGCCAATAGTTCAGGGAGCTTGTTACACAGACTGTGGGCATTGGTACTCATCACCTTCTATTTTTTTATGGCCTTACCCCCTTTAGTCCCATCCCTGTCCTTACCACCTTTTTCTGCATTTACACCCCTCTCCTGTTCCCTACTGACTTCTCTACCTTGGTGTTTACCTCTCTAACTACTGTGTTTTGTGGGGGGAGGCTGGGATTTCCCCTGCTCCTTTTCAGTGCCTCCCCCCTTGGCTAGTTTAAATACTTGCCAATGAAGCATTTAAACCTATCACCTAGGATCCTGGTTCCCCTGACAGATGCTGACCATTGCACCAGTATAGGCCTGCATCCTCCAGGTGACTCCCAGTCCCCAGTGAAGCCAAAACCCTGAGTTCCACACCAGATTTTCAACCATTCATTGAATCCCATGGTGCAGAATACCCTAGTATCATCCTTGCCATAGGCAGGCAGCACCTTCAAGAAGGTTACTGCACATGCTACTTGTCTAAGGCCCCTCCCCAACTCTACAAACTCCTCTTGCACTGCTCTGATCCCATTCACAGCCAGGTCATTTGTCCCTAGGTGGACAATGACATCCAGCTCCCTCCTTCGTGCAGCTGCTCCCACGATCCTGAGGATTCGCTTCCTGTCCCTCTGAGCCGTGGCGCCAGGCAGGCACTTTACTTCCCTATCCCCTTCCTCCCCCACTTCTACCCCCCTAATGATCAAGTTCCCCACCAGGAGTTGTTTCCTTTCCCTGTGTGGTCTCGTGCCACCCTACTGTGGCTCTCCTTTGTGGAGGTTCCCAGCATCCTCCCTGGTCTCTACTGCAGGTGCCTCCGTACAGGAACCACTCTTTGGCAGAACAGCATATGAATTGTGGAGAGGTACAACTGGAGGGATGCACCTCTGTTCCACCATTGTCTCCCTCCCTGAGCCCACCTTGGTCCAACTACTCCTCTTTCTTGGCAACCTCTGAGGTAGTGGTGGTGGCCGTGGTGGTCCCTTGGTGGGGGAAGAGGTTTCACGAATCCTAGCCAGGTCAGCCTGGAGACGAGTAACCTCCTCCCTCAGACCAGAGAGGTGCCTGCAAACAGGGCAGCATCACAGCCTCCAGAATGTCTCCCGGAACACTGCTGCCCCACAGCCATTGCACTGCACCACTCCCATCTTGACTTATTTTGTGTTCCCTCTCCTGTTGCTTTGTATGCTGTCTTCTCCCTCTATGTATTTTTACACTTACTTTCCTACTGCCTATGTGCCCTTACAACTCTCGCCCTTCCTGTTCTGTGACAGGAACTTCCTGTTATCTTCTGTAGTCTCCTTCTTCCGTGCTTGGATTCAGACCTCCAGCAGCCAGGGGGGGGAGAAAGAGTTATTTTATGACTCTCACCAGACCCTTGCATTCACTCTGAGAGCAAGAAAACCTCTTTATTTCCATTTATTTAAACAACTTCTGTAATGGTGGGGTCCCCCAGCTGACCCGTGGTGGCCCGAGCTCACTCCAGAACCCCAGTCACTGTCATGGCGTGAGGTGTGGTGTCCAGCACCTCAACCCTCAGTGCCACCGGGCTGGCCTTGCTCAATGGAATCTTTAACAGACAGGTTAACCTTGACTGTACTGTAACTGGGCTCTTGCATTCACTCTGAGAGCAAGAAAACCACTTTATTTCCATTTGTTTAAACAGCCTCTACAATAGTGGGGTCAGAAGAGATACTGTTACCACCACCAGGTGCCACAAGCTGGCTTGGACCCAGCTTCTATAAGTCTACTTGGCATACCACCAGGCATTTTTTTACTTAGCCTGGTCCTCCCCCATTGCCCTTCTTGCCTTACAACAGTGGGGGAGACAAGGTATTTTTATTTTCTCCCCTTTATTTGCAAGGATCTGGTACGTGGTCATGCATGCGCGTGGAGGCGTGCATGCATCCTGCGGTTCCAGTGATGACCCCGTCCTCCCTCCAGCCTGGTGCCTAGGTTCCCCAGCCTGGCACTGCCACCTAGCCTCCACCGGGTGGCAGCCAAGAGTCGGGGAAACCTCACGTCCCTCTCTGGAGAGGAGAACTGCCTGGCGGCTGCATGCCTGACTCTGCACCCTCCCCACCCAACCCCAGGCGGCCCGAGCTCGCTCACGAATCCTGGTCACCACATGGTGTGAGGTGTGGCATGCAGTGCCCCAACCCACTACCCCACCTGGTTGGCCCACTTTGGTACAGTTTAATGATGATGGGGTTACAGACCTTCTCCAGCTCCTTCAGCTGGTGCTCAAACATTTCTCTCTTTCTCTCTCTCTCTCTCGGCAGACCAAATAAATAACAAGCATTTGTCAATGCCGAATGTTTGGTTGCTGGCATTTGCATTGGTAATGCAGGAGTTAGAGAGATGCATTAAAGGAATGATAGTGAAGTATTTAAATGACGCCAAACCCACCCACACCCTGCAGTGACTGACAGGCTTTGGGGGGTGTCTTTGGGTGTTGGCCATAACGCTCACACTGTTTCACCTCACCCTACCCTGCAGACACTGACAGGTGTTGCAGTGTGCCTTGGGGTCTTTGGGCCTTACACTCACCCTATTCCATAAGGAAATATGCTGAGATTGGTGCAGTATAGGAGAATGGGGCGAATGTTAGGGCCGAAGACCCCAAGGCACACCTGGATGCCTGTCTCTGGCTGCAGGGTGCGGGTGGAATGGTGTGAGCATTACGGCTGATGATCCCAAGTCACACCCCTGACACTCCAAATTTTCAACAAGGGCTTTTTGTGACCCCACTTCATGAACAGTGGCACTATCATTTTGTTACTCAATCCTGAAAGGTGATTTTGCACAGCAACTGTGCCATTTGGTGCCACAGGTGTGAAAACACATTTTGGGCAGGATGTGAAAAATAAATAACAGCTGCACTGTTCATAAGGTAGTGTGAAAAACTGGCACTACTGAAAATCAGGAGTGAAAATATGAAAAATTGGTGAAGTTGCGAGTGTGCATAGAAATTGTGCAATGCATGCCTGTAATGCAATAATGTTTTTGGAATTTTTTCACCACATTTTCAACATGGCCATTTTTGGACCTCTCCTCATGAACAGTGCCACTGTGATTTTGTTAATCTGTCCAGAAAGCTGATTTCCCACAGTGACCGCACCATTCTGCACTACAGGTGTGAAAACACGTTTCGGGCAGGATGTGAAAAATTACAGCTGTACTGGTCATAAAAGTGTATAAAAAATGGCAATGTTGAAAATCTGGAGTGAAAATATTAAAAATTGGCGAAGTTACAAGTGTGCATAGAAACTGTGCAATGCACGCTCATAACGCAGACATTTTTCTGAAATTTTTTTCACCAAATTTGCAACATAAGCTTTTTGGGACCTCTCCTCATGAAATGTGGCACTGCTGTTTCATTAGTTGGTCTGGAAAGGTGATTCCACGCGGCAACCATAAAATCACCTTTTGGGACCGAGAAAAAAATGACAGTGCAAGTGTTCATGAGGTGGGGTCCCAAGAACCCCATGTTGAAAATGTGGGGCCAAAAGCCCTAAAAATGGCTGAGATATCAATCTAAGTTGAAATCCCCCCTTCCCCATTGACTCCTGTTATAGGGCTTACCTTGATTTTCTTCAGTTTGTGGTCAGCTTTTGAAGAGTGCAAATACGTCCCAGTCCACAAAGATTGCTGTTCCCTACCTCCGGAGGTAAATATAGGGCGGGGGTATGGGAGGTGGAGTGCGCAGAGGAGGTTGGGATGGGGAGGGAGGGGCAGCGAAACAATGAAGTAACATTATCTTTTTTTACAGGTAAAAAAAAAATACTCAGGAGTTTTCTTTACTTACAGGTAAAAAAAAAATACTGTTGGCACACTGGGGTGGGCTCCCAGTGTGCCACATGAGTTTGAGGGGCCCGATGCAGATGGGCATTGGGCACCCCCATTGGCAAAGAAATTGAGCTTGGTGGGTGGGGGCATCCAACACCGGAAGTGGGCATCCCGGACTCATCAAAATTCATAAACTGTCTCAGCACACCAGGGTGGGCTCCCAATGTGCCACAATGTGGGGGGGGGGATACATGCCGATACGGGGATTGGGCACCCCGATGTTGGCTTTCCCAGGGAGTGTGTGGTTTCCACACATGCACAGAACCAGTGGTGCTGCTGTGCATCTGTGGAGTCGGCTGCATTCCGCACATATTTGTTCAGCGTCCAAACAGCGGTCAGCTGTTTGGCAGCTTCTTCTTCTGAAGTTTTCACAAACACTACACATAGCAATAAGTTCACAGCGTGCAGGCATGGTGAACTTAAAAATGGCTTCCTAGCCTTTTGGAAGAGAGGCTGGTGTTTACATCTGTGCTAAAACTACACTTATTTGATTAGAATTAATGCCATTTCATAGCATTTAAAAAATGTAAACAGCTCCTTTCCCGATTCAAATGTATTTCCCAATCTAACCATAAAATAGCTGCTGACATGCAGGGTGATGAAGTCATTGAAGCGCGACTCTCAGAAGCTGCAAAAGCCATGCTGGAAGTAGTCCTGCTATGTATAATTGAGTGCAAAAAATTCACCCCATAAAATGAAAGGAAAAAAGTTATCACTTAACCTATGCAATTTATTTATTAGTGTAAATAATGCACAGGTTAAGTGATGAATTCTTTCCTTTTATTAATTTTGGGACACATTATTTCTTGCACGCAAAGCAGCACTTCTTGCTGCATGGCTTTTGCAGCTTCTGTGGGTCTCCCTTCAATGACATCAGCATGCTGAGGTCAGCAGCCATTTTATGGTTAGACACGGAGGGTAATTTGAATCAAGAATGGCTGTTTACATTTTTTAAATGCTACAAAACTGCATTTACTCTAATACATGCAGTGCTAGCATAGATATAAACAACAACCTTTCTTTTAAAAATCTATGAAGCCATTTCTTTAAAACTCAGTAGGTTAAATTATTGGATTTACTGTAGGTATCATTTAAAAAAACAGAAACAAAAGGTCCCAGCCTATTGTGCAAATGACTTATGTAATGGAACTGTGTGATACATTTTTTTATCCATACTTGAGCAGGTTGACCTCAGGCGTATCACGCCACTGTGAAAAGGCAGAGATACTAAACAAATATTTTTGCTCAGTATTTACAAAGGAAGAGGGGGGAGGTACCTAAAACAAACAGTAGAAACACTCTGGATACAGAAGTTGATACCAGCCCATTTACAGAAGAAAGGGTTCTGAAAGAACTCTTAAAACTGAAGGTGGACAAAGGAATGGGGCCTGATGGGATTCATCCCAGAATTCTAAAAGAACTAAGGGTAGAACTAGTGACACCACTGACTACCCTCTTTAACAAATCATGGGAGGATGGGGTGGTACCCGAGGACTGGAGGAGGGCAGATGTGATTCCCCTTCACAAAAGTGGGAGCAAGGCAGAAGCAGGAAACCACAGACCTGTTAGTTTAACCACAGTGGTAGGGAAAATGATGGAATCACTTCTGAAGGAAAGAATTGTTGAGTATCTAGAGGCCAGAGGGGCACAGGATCCAAGGAAGCATGGATTCACAGCGGGAAGGTCATGCCAGACAAATCTGATAGATTTCTTTGACTGGGTGACCAAAGTAGTTGATCAGGGAGGGGCTGTGGACATGGCCTACCTAGACTTTAGCAAAGCATTTACACAGTCCCACACAAAAAGATTAATATATAGGTTAGCCAGCCTGGGAGTGGGTCCAAGATGACAGCCTGGGTAAAGAATTGGCTGGAGAATAGGACACAGAGAGTAATAGTAAATAGAGTCCACTCTGAAAAAGGGGGTTAGTATGGGGCACCGCAGGGTTCAGTATTAGATCGGTCCTCTTCAATGTCTTTATGTTTACATTGCAGAGGGACTGGAAGGAAAAGTATGTCTCTTTGCAGATGACACAAAGATCTGCAACAGAGTTGAAGCACAAGGTGGGGTGGAAAGGATGAGAAGGGACTTGGCAAGGTTAGAGGAATGGTCAAATGTATGGCAGCTTAGATTCAATGCTAAGAAGTGCAAGGTAATGCACCTGGGAAACAAAAACCCAGGGGAAGAGTACACAATGGGGGTGAGATACTAACAACAACAAAAATGGAAAGGGACCTGGGGGTAGTCATATCAGATGACCTAAAGGTGGGCAAGCAATGGAGATGGCAGCAAGGAGGGTTGGGGGATACTGGGATGCATAGGAGAGGCATCACCAGTAGAAACCCTCTGTACAGACAGCTGGTGAGACCCCATCTGAGTACTGCGTGCAGTTCTGGAGACCCAACTCGCAAAGACATAGACAGGATGGAAGCTGTCCAGAGGAGGGCAACTAAAATGGTGCAGGGTCTGCACTGGAAGACATATGAAGAGAGACTTAAGGATCTTAATATGTATAGCCTCGAGGAAAGGAGGGGAGAGGGGGACATGACAGAAACTTTCAAGTACCTCAAAGGAATCAACAAAATCCAAGAGGGTAGCATCTTTCAAAAAGAAGGTGTGCAAGAACAAAGGGCACAATTTGAAAGAAGGGGCTCAGAGGTAATTTAAGGAGTATTTTTTTCAGAGAGGGTTTTGGATGTATGGAACGGCCTTCCAGAGGAGGTTGTGGAGTCAAAAACAGTGGTGGAATCTGCCATGCATGGGACAGTCATAAGGCAATTCTAGGGGTGGGGTAGGAAGAAGTAGGCTGCTGGTTAACTAGGATCTGCAGCTTATCCATCAGGTAGGGAAATGGGCAGACTGGGTGGGCCAAGCGGTCCTTATCTGCCGTCAAATTCTGTTTCTATGTTTATGAGGTTACCTGAGGTCAAACTGCTCTTATGTGGATAAAAAATGTATCACACAGGTCCCCACCGTATATCCCTTATAACCTCACTCACCCTTCTGAACATTGCTGATCCACAGGCAGGTCCACATAAGGTGACCAGCACAGACACTCTTCTCAATACCTCAGCCATCTGCCTTCTATGTCAAGGGCTAAGCATACATGTACTTTAGAAACAAATGATTCTCTGGTACGTACCCTCTCAGGCCCTATCTTTCAGATTGTAGCTGGCCAAGATGCTGAGAGGGGGGTCTGTGCAGGTCACTGTCTAATGCTCTATCTGCCGATGTGGATGGGGTTTGCTAAAGTGAGTAGGGTGCTGGGGGGAATCCGAGTGGGAGAGAAGGGAAGGGGGTGTACAAATATTATAAGGGGGATTAGGCTGGATGGTGGTACTACTAGACTACCAGGGAATTGCACAATTGTATCCTGGGGATCTGGGCAGACAGGTGAGAGGGAGCTTACATAGACTACCAGGGAACTTCACAATTGTAAACTGAGAATTGGAGCAGGAGATACCACTGTACTAACATTTAGGCTTTGACTTAATTTTGGTATTTTCATTGGGTGTTGGGGAGAGGGTCCACACGACTGTCAGGGAGGGTTTGATATTATTTCAGTATTTCAGATGGGTATTGGGGTGGGAGGGGGTGCCACCACTAAACTTTCAGGTAATAAACCTTTATAATTCTAGGCACTGGAGTGAGAACAGGGTACTACTAGCCTGCCTGCTAGCCTGACAGGGACTTAAACTTCCTTATCTCAGGGATCAGAACAAGATGGAGGGGAGGGGATTACTAGTACTAGTGAGTGTGAGGGAAGGGCGGTGTGCACTACTGTGCACATTGTTAATGACAGGGTTTTGGAAGTAGTAAATAGAGCTGCCATAGTAGATTATTAGAGCTTCATAAATCCTCCACATACATCACTGCACCCTGTTTCCAAGGGTACAATTCCCTAATTTGCGTGGGTACAATGGTGTATTTAGCAGGACTGTTGAAGCATTTATTGCCCTGCACAGCTTAGGCCTTGAGAGTGGTTCTCCCTAGCCTATGATGAAGTAAAACTCAAAGGCACAGATGAAAGAAAGGATTGCTAGAAGGGTAGCTATAGGGTATAAGATATTTTTTCAGATACCTGAAAGAAGAACAAACCAATGGGAGGGACAGTGAGGATTAGAAGGGTGGAAGGGGGTGACTGTAAAGAAGGGGACCAAGAAGAAGCACACATCATAAACAGGTACTTCTGCCTAGTCTTCATAGAAGAGGGAGGAAGAATGGACCACAAGGGAGCAGCAACAATAGAGGGAGGATCAGGTGGACACAAGTCCATTTTCAGAGGAAAGACTCCTGAAAGGACTCACAACCCAAGGTGGATAAAGCTATGATACCATATGGGATATACCCCAGGTTTCTGAAAGAGTGCAGGGAGCTGCTAGCTGTCTTGCCAATGTGTGGTTCCAGAGGACTGGAGAAGGGACAATGTGTTCCCTGTGCATAAGAGCAGCAGCAATTATAGGTCTGTCAGTTTAACTTCCTTGGTGGGGAAATTAATGGAAACCCTACATCAAAAAAGATTGTCTGAACATCTAGAATCCAATGGGCTGCAGTACACAGGCACCACAGATTCATGAGGGAAGTTCATGCCAAGCAAATTTGATAGAATTATTTGACGGGATGAACAGGGAAATAGATCAGAGGATGGCAGTGGACATAGCCTACCTGGACCTCAGCAAAGTCTTCACCACTGTGCCATGCAGGAGACTGATTAGGAAACTGACCAGCTTAGAAGTAGAGTCCAAATTGTTAAATTGGGTTAGAAACTGGTTAACGGATAGGAGACAGAGGGTGGTGGTTAACAACACTCACTCTAAAGACATGAGAGTGACCAGTGGTGTACCACAGGTTTTAGTTCTTGCACCAGTCCTTTTTTCAATGTCTTCATAGGGGACATTGGTGAAGAACTGGAGGAGAAAATATGTCTTTTTGCAGATGATGCCAACATCTGCAATAGGGTGGACACTTAACAGGGGGTGGAGAAAATGTGTAGGGATCTAGGGAAATTTGAGGAGTGGTCAAGAAGACATGGCAGTTGGGGTTTAATACCAAAATGTGCCAAATCATGCACCTAGTACACAGGAACTCTAGAGCTCTGTATTGGATGGGGGGAAGGTATTGACAGTGACTAGACAGGAAAGGGACCATAGAGTTATTATATCAGAGGACCTGATGGTAGCAGTGCAGTGTGACAAGACCATGATCAGGGCTAGTGGGATGCTGGAGTGTATAGGGAGGGGTATCTGCAGTAGCAGGAGGGAGGTGGTGCTGCTGCTGTATTGCTCCTTTGTATGCCACTACCGGGAGCACTGTGTCCAGTTTTGGAGACTGCACCTCAGAAAGGACATATGGTGGAGATGATCCAGAGAAGGGAAACTAAGATGGCATAGGGTTTGCAAGGGAAGCCATTTGAGGAGAGAGTGAGGGATCTCAACATGTACACCCCAAAAGAGAGGAGAAAGAGAGTTGACATGATAGAGGTCTATAAGTACGTCACACAGGAGCCTCTTTTAAATGAGGATAAGCATCAAGACCAAGGAGCATTTGATAAAGCTGGGGTGGGAGTTCAGGAGAGATGTGGGGACATATTTCTTCATTGTGTGGTAGATATCTGTAACAGACTCCTTTGCCAACTGGTGGAGGCTAGAATGGTAGGGGGCTTCAAGCATGCATGGGATACACATACGGGTTTATTAGAATGGGGGGGGGTCACTGGAGACCAGATAGTGTTTACAGATATAGACAAGGCAGGGAACAATTGGGTAGACTGCACTGGCCAAGTATTCCTTTTCTTCCAACAAATTATATGTTTCTATGTCGTCTAGGATCCAGAGTCAGCAGACACTGGGACCCAGGAACCTAGGTTATCATAGCAGTGGAGCCTGAGTTTTCTCCCTGTGTTTCTCCCCATCTTCCCTCCATGCCTTGGTGTGGGCATAGCCACTTGCGCCTTGGCTGCACACAGTGACATCATGTGGAGGGTGCAGTCTCCACTGGCATAACATGGCCCCTGACACAACATCCCAATTTTGCTTCCAGTCTTGTGGTACCAGCAAGGCAACATGACATGCTTTCACTGGACCGTCAGGGCAGCCACAAGTGAACCTTTCAGCTTTGTTAGTGCTGTCACAGTCACTCATCCCTCATCCAGACAATGGTTTGTGTTTCCAGGAGTTTATACAGTAGTTTGGCTATATGGGAAAACCATGCAATGAACCTCTTGCAGTACAAGTAAAGTCCCAGGAAATCTCTTACCCCTCTGACATTTCCTGCTGTGGGCCAGTTATGTACAGATTCCATTCTTCTTTTTTTTTAGAAAGCTGTTCAGCTATATTGCTATGATGCTTACATCAAACCATTATTCCAATCCCCCCAGTCTCATCTGCCACTCTCCCAACTATCATGCCAGCAGGGATTCACACGGGGTCGGATCAAGAGGTACAGACATTGTCATCAATGGTAATCGATGCACATATTTTTTCTATCTTTTTTTGCTAAATCTTTTTATTAAATATAAGCAAACAATAGTATAACAATCAAGAAACATACAGGAAGCTAAGGATACAGAGACACATGCTGGTTACATTTTAGTTGATATATGCATACATGTAGTTCTTACAATTACTTTCATCAAACAGTTATGCATGTTACACCAGAAAAGGTACAGTCAGGAGTTTGAAATCACCCTGCTGTCACCCTGTCATTAAATAGATTTCACGTGGCCCACTTATAAGAGTGGGGACTGAAAGAAGAGAGATTTCTAAATAGGTAGAATGAGACCATGAGATAATCTGCTCCCAGATAGGGGATGCATGGCCCTCTCATGTGGAAAAGAGGCTTCTGTCCATTGCCACCAGCAAAGGGTACCACATTTGCTCAAAAGCATCATAGTTCCCATTTGCTGTGAACTGTATTTTTTCTCAAGGTTAAGCATTGTCTCATGTTGTTAGCTCACTGCTGAATGGTTGGTGCATTGACCGATACCCAAGATTGAGCTAAAGTCTTCTTAGCAGTGACCAGGGCAAGGGACCATTAGAGTGCTATATCTCTGTGCTGAGGGTGATATGGGTCAGCCCCAAGTAAAAGCTGCAAGGGGGATTTGGATGGCCTATATCCAGCCCTCCACACATTATTTTATGTACCTTGTGCCAGAATGGAGCTACCTTGGGGCATGACAGTGCAAGATGAAGAAAGTCTGCGTCTTCTCCAAAACACTTAGGACAACTACTTGAGTTGTCCGGGTTGATACCATGTAGTCTTTTTGGAGTAAGATACGTTCTATACAAAAAGTCTGAGTGCACCTCTCTGGGTTTATTACTATGGGAACAGGTAAACAAGTGCTTGGCAGCATGTTTCCAGGTTGTAGGCTCAATTTTGGTGGTAAGTTCCTTTTCTGATTTAACTGTGATAGAGTTAACAACTTCGCTGTCCGTACCCTGTAGGGATTGGTAAAAGGTCATCAGTGGCTTCCTACAAGGTCAGAGTCTATAAAGTTCTTCTTCAAATGGGGAAGGGTCCCCTATCCATGGGTAGAGTCCAGAGAGTCACCTTGTCTGTGTCAAACCATGAAGTATACAAAGAAGTCCCCTGGGTCTATGTGCCAGGACAGTTTCAGTGAGGCAAAGTCTCTGATCCTTCCCCCATTATATAGTTGGAGCACAGAGCGCAGACCCAGGTGTTGCCAGAGCAGCAAGCGTTGGTGCTATTGAGCTGTGCATGGTCCCCTACCTTTCACTGCAGTAACGGGATCTGTGCATGGGGAAAGGAAGGAGCATACCCAATGTTTCTCTGGGAGGCAATACAGGCCTTGAGAGTGGCCATAGAGATGCAGACAAGAGCTGAGCAGAGAGGAAGCCCACTCAGCTCCTCTTCCGCCAACCAGGATGGCCCCACCCTGTGTTGCCCTCCCAGGAAGGAAGGTTAATTGTGCTGCCCAATAGTAGTGCTGGAAGTTTGGAATGCCTAACCTTCCCCTGGCACTGAGAGTTGGAGCACACTCTGTTTTATAAAGACAGATTCTCCCCTCCACAAAAATTTATGTATGATGAAGTTTAGGAGCCTGAAGTGTGCTAAGGAGACTAAAATGGGTAGCAACTGATACAGGTAAAGGCACCGTGGAAGGATTGCCATCTTCACTTTGTTGACACGTCCCAGTAACCAAAGTGGTAGGGACTGCCACTGTTCACAGTCATTAGCCAGGCAGAGAGACAGGGGTCTGTAGTTTAAGACATATAGGGATCCCAGTCTGGCCAACATATAGATACCCAAATATTTAGGACAGTCCACCATCACCAGGCCATCAAGACTCATGATCAGCAGGGGTCTGTCTAACTGCCCAGTGGGGAGGAGTTCACTTTTGGTCCAACTGGCCTTGTGTCCAGACAAAGAGCCTTATTCCTGCAAAAGGGCATGAAAAGTTGGTAATTCTTGAGCCAGATTCCTAAGATAAAGTAGCAGAATGTCTGCGTATACAGCAATTTTATGCTTACTTCCCCCTCCCTCAAATTGCCAAATGTCTTCATGATTCCTAATGGCTGCTGCCAGTGGTCCCAAGGAGAGGGCATATAAGAGTGGGGATAAAGGGCACCCCTGGTGGGTACCCTGCCCCAAGGAGATTGGAGGTGTTAGCTCACCATTGACTGCTATTTGAGCCATAGGAGAGGAGTACACTGTTCCAACCCAGTTAGGAGTTTTGTGCCATCCCCATATGCATCAGAGTTTTGAACATGTACCCCCACTCCACACGGTCAAATGCATTTTTGGCATTGAGGGCAAGCATTGCTGCACCATGCTTTGTGGATGACTTCCCTCAGGAGTGCATGACATTTAGGGTTCTATGAATATTATGTTTCCCCTGGAGCCCCTGTACAACCCCCTCCTGGTCCAGATGGACCAGCAAGGGGAGCAAGGGCTCAAGGTGAGAAGCAATAACCTTGTCAAGAATCTTGTAAACTGTGGTAAGCAGTAAGATGGGGTGGTAGGATACACACAGGGTGGGGTCTTCCCCCTGTTTTTGGAGCACAGTTATTCTGACAGACCATGTGGAGGGGGGCCCTCCACCAGCATGTTGTGCAGAGGTTCTAACAGTACAGGGCAAATGTTTTAAAAATGTCAATGGGTAAGCCATCAGGTCCCAGAGCCTTCCCACCCTTGAGCATTCTAACAGCTTTTTGAAGTTTTGCCACTGTGAGCAAGACCTCCAGGCCCTGAGCCTCTGTAGAGAACAGGGAGGAGATAGGTGCCTTCCTGAAAAAGGCATCCCATTGTTGGGTGTAGGGGAGAAACCTCCAATGTATACAGGGCTGCAGCTATGAATCCTGGGGCCCCGGACAAGTTACTTGGAATGGGCCCCATGTTTCCCAAACCAGCTAATGACAGAGGTAATGCCAGCTCCTCAGGAGGGCCCCTCCTGAGCTCGGGGCCCCGGACAACTTCCCCACTTACCCCCCCATTACTGCAGCCCTGAATGTATATAGGGATTTGTAAAAGGCTCCAAATTCAGCTCCTATCTGGGAGGTTGTTGATGATACCTGACCTGATCGAGTTTGGAGCTGACTGTCCTCTCCCCTTCATGTCTGCGCAACTGCCAGGCTAAGTATTTCCCCCCTCCATCACCATCAAAATATGCACCTGCATGGGATAATAATATGGTGCGTTCTATTCAAGAGCTGCTCCATAGATTGAATTGCCATTTCAGCTTCTGGACAACACCATTCCAGGAGGGGCCCGACCTTTTCAAGTGCACCTCCTTACAAACTGCAATCTTAACTCTAAGCTGCCTAAGCTCCTGTTCTGAGTTTTTCTTACTGTGAGCTGAATATGCAATTACTTGACACCGAATGTAATCCTTAAAAGAGATAGGAAATTAGTTTTTCATAGTTAACTGCCCTTCCCTCTTTCTTTCCATGCCAGTTATGTATTCTGATTTCTGCTATGTTTTGATGATTTTTTTGACAATCAAATTATCTAGCTTTGGGGTGCAGAGTGAGGAGGTTTGTGAGGTGTAACAAAGTCTGGCAGTGCTGAACATCATGAAGTGAATTAAAGCAAAGCAAGACCACCAGCACCTGCAAACAGATTAAGTGTAACAGCAGCCACTATATACAAGTGTGCTGAAACAGTATTTTTCGAGCAGTTCCACAGATGTATAAAAGAACAGAGTTCCACAAACCTCGCATGTAGTGCTCCACTTTATTCAGGGTGCATTTCTTGTATTTGTTGCAAAAGGCAAGGTAACAGCAGCAGTTTACAGCAGTGATAGCAGTTCCAGCTCACAGCTCACACTCTCTCTGTTCTGAGACTCCCCCTCCACTGAGGAAAAGATGCTTCCTGAAGCTTTCCACGCCCCCTGGCGCTCTGGTCCCTTTGAGAAACTGCCAGGGGGGCATGGAAAATGCGTTAGGAAGCATCTTGTCCTCTATGGAAGGGGAATGCACCTTGAATAAAGTGGGACACTACATGCAAGGTTTGTGGAAATCTGTTCTTTGGGGTGCTCTCAGATCTACATAGAGTTCCACTCTCCTCACCAGCTACTGTTTCATATTTCTAAGACATTCTATGACATCAGAAACTCCCATTTGATGCTATTCATCTGAATGGCCAGGAATAGGTGTTTCTGATGTCATATGATGTTCAGAAAGCATGGAAATAGAGAGCAGCAACTGCTAAGGTGAGAGGGATTCAGGGTAGTTACAAAGGCAATAGAATTAGATTATTTATTGTAGCAAAAAAGGGCAAAAACGTATATTAGAATACTGGGTAACTAATAAAAGAACTATCATATTGTAGGGCATCTAGAGGTGTAAAAACTGTTTCCTATCACCTTTAAGAGCCTCCCACCTTGTCCCACAAGATGTATCCCCCCTCACATTGTGGAGTAAAAACTCTGTGATCGATTTTGATATAAACTCAACAAAGGTGCCATCCCGTAACAATAAAGAGTCCAAACATCAGGGTCAACAGGTGAGTGGAGATCCCAGGGTCATGATGGATAAGGTCAGAGAGGCGTGGTCAGATACTAAGATCCAGGAGTATTTAGTGCAACCTATGTTGGGAAGTAGAGTGGAGCTAACCAGTAACTGATCCAGCCTGGCATATGGATGGTGAGCGTGGGAGAAAAAACTGTAGTCTCGGCTGGTCAGGTGCTGGTGTTGCCACACATCTATCAGGTGTAATGTGTCCTCCATCCTGCCCAGTGACCTTGTGTTTCTAGAGATGGGAATGGTGTCAGGATTTGATTGATCAGCAATTACATAATCCCCTCCAAAAATCCATGGACCAGGGAGGGAAGCCATGTCCACTGCCAATCGCTGATAGAATCCCGGGTCCTCCACATTTGAAGCATACACCGACCCAACAGAAAGGTGCCCACTCCCTAAAGTGTGACATTGGCAAATACATATCTCCCCCAGAATTCCTTAGCTTGTTGTGTATTCGGACCCAGGTCCTCAGTGGAAACCATATGGCTGCCCCCCGAGCCTTGGTGGAGGTGGAAAAGCAGGAAGTGATCCATTCCCTACCATGCTCCCACCTGTCCTCACAGCTTCTGCATGGGACATACAGGTCTCTTGCATGAGCAGTACCTGAATTTTATATCTTTTTGTCTCTGTGATGACACATTTTTATATTTAATGACAGATTTAAGGTCATTGACATTCCACGTAGCTATATTCACTACATTAACCATTCTCCAATGTGGTGCAAAGCTTAATATCAGCTGGAGAAGAGCTCCAGCACCAAGTGAACTCAGCTTTTAGGTGTATGGTTGTCAGAACCCTCTGAAGTTGGGGGTTCTAGTTCTAGTCTAGAACTTTTGAAAAATTCTAGGATTCTAATCTTTTTTTAGAACTTTTTAGAACTTGAACCCTATTTTTTTAATCATGCTGCCAATAATGAATATAATACTGAAATAAATGTGAAACTGAGCACATGCTGCCAATAATGATGATAACAATAACATACACCTGAAAATGAGGACAAAAAAATTATATTCAATATAAGGGGAGAGAGAAAAATGATCATGTGTGACTTTGATATGTGGGTACAGTGCAGCAGTCAAAGTGTAAACAGCAGGGTGATGGCTAGTACACCATGTAGGAGTCATGCACACATGGTACAGGGCAACTGTCAATGGGCACACAGACGGATGATGGCCAGTATGTCACGTAGGAGATGGAGTCGCACAAAACATAACACACAGATTTTTTTTTATTAGGAGTAAGTAAGTAAACTATTAGATACATCAGCACCATCTTCAGAATGTGATCAATCGTAAAACATGTTTTTTTTAACATAAGGCTGCACACTTCATTGCTGTCAATTTGTGACCTTTCACAAGAAACAAATTCACTTATAAAAAACACACTATGGCATGGCTGAACTGTGTCTTAATATTATGGTTTTGAAAATTATACCTCGGGTGTCATTAGCACTTAATGCTGAGAAAATTAAGATGAAGTTAAACACGTTTTCCAAATTGACATGACTAATTCCAACTTCAAAACTTGACAGATGGGTCACTGATTTAAATAACTATGCACCGAGCTGCCTCGTAGATGTTAACTTTTGTAAACACTGAACTGGGGAAGGGTTTGTATTTCAACTGAGTGGTTCTGCAAATTATTAACCACTATATCAGGTTCAACAGCAGAAAAGCAGAATACAAAACAATCTCCATGAGGGTCTGGATGAGTTTTTGAGTTACTTACAGACCCCGTCACTTCTGGGGCACAGGTTGGAATTTTGCCCTGTTCTGTAGTGACTATCAGCTGCTCCAGTGACTGTTTGGGGTGCAAAACAAAATCAGCCATGAAGTTTCAGTCCAGTTCACAGAGGGCAGGTGTTCAAGCCACCAAAACACAAAACACACATGGCACGACAGCTGCCAGTGTCTCACAAAATCACAAGCATTTGTCAATGTCGAATGTTTGCTTGCTGATATTAGCACTGGATGTGGAGGAGTTAGACAGATGCAGAATAGAAGTGGCAGTGAAGTACTGAACTCATGCCAGTCCCACTTCTACCCATCATTGATGGACAGGCATTGGGGTGTGCCTGTGGTCATTGCCCATAATGCTCAAGGAATTTCACCTCATCCTATCCTGTAAACATCGACAAGTGTTGAGGTGTGCCTTGGGGTGTTCGGCTTCACAGTCACCCCATTTCATAAGGACATACGCTGAAATGGGTGCAGTACAGGAGAATGGGGTGAAGTCTGCGGCTGAAGAATGCAAGGCACATCTCGATGCCTGTTACTGACTTCAGGGTAGGGGTGCGATTGGCATGAGCATTACAGACGGCGATCCAAAGTTACACCCCTGATGCCTGTCAGTCTGTACAGGGTGGGACGTTATGGTTAGAAACCCTAACGCCCCGGGCGTGAGTTGGTATTTGCACTACAAATTTTCAACATGGCCTTTTTGTGACCCCCATCTCATGAAAGCATTTGGGACCTCTTCTCATGAACAGTGGCAGTGTGATTTTGTTAATGTGTCCCAAACTTCGAGTTCCCACAGTGACCATGCCATTCTGTGCCAGATGTGCGAAACACACAGATCAGGCAAGATGTGAAGAATGACAGCTGTACCATCCATAGGGAGGTGTGAAGAGGTGGCAATGTTAAAAATCTGTAGTGAAAATATTAAAAATGCTCAAAGTTCCGAGCATACATGGAAACTGCGCAACACATGCTTGTACCGTAGTCATTTAGTGGAATTATTTCACCAAATTTTCAACATAGGCATTTATGGCCTCTGCTCATGAACACTGTCGCTATGATTTTCTTAATCTGTCCAGAACATTAATTTTCCACAGTAACCACGCCATTGTGCGCCAGATGTGCAAACGCATATTTGGGGCAGGATATGAAAAATGATGACTATACTGTTCATAAGGAGGTGTGGCAAAATGCCAATGTTGAGAATCTGGAGTGAAAATATTACAAATTTGCACACTTCCGAGCATACATGGAAACTGCACAACACACGCTTGTAACACAGTCATTTTAGGGACTTTTGTCACCAAATGTTCAGCCATAGGTATTTTAGGTCCTCTGCTCGTAAACAGTGTCACTATGATTTTCTTAATGTGTCCCAAACACTGATTTCTCACAGTGACCGCGCTATTCTGTGCCGGAAGTGCAAAAACACTTTTTGGCCAGGATGTGAAAAATGACAGCTGTACTGTTCATAAGGAGATGTGGAAAATGCCAATGTTGAAAATCTGGAGTGAAAATATTACAAACTTGCGAAGGTACGAGCATGCGCAGAAACTGCCAATGCACGCTCATAAAACAGTCATTTTGGGATTTTCCCCAAATTTGCAACATAGGCTTTTTGAGAGCCCACCTCATGAACACTGGCACTGTCATTTCATTAATCAGACTCAAAAGGCGATTCCGTGCAGTGACCATGAAATCACCTTTCGGGACTAAATAACGTCATGACAGTGGCTAAATTCATGAGGAGGGGTCTTAATAACCCCATGTTGAAAATGTGGTGCCAAAATTCCCCAAAGTGCCTGAGATATGCACCAAAGTTGAAAAAACCCTATTTGTGCCACTACACAGCTTACTGGCATTTCTTCAGTTTGTGGTCGGCTTTGAAGAGTGCAGACATGTTCCCAGTCCACTGAAGATCATCGCACTGGACTGCGGAGGTAAGTTTGGGGTGAGGGGGGTGTTGGGAGGCATGGTGTGCAGAGGGTGGACGTGGGTTGGGTGAGGGACCATGGACTCAATGAGAGACCGTTTTCTGTTTTACAGCATCAAAAAAAAGAAAACATTGCAGGATTGTTTTTTTTTCAAGGACATTTGGCATGCTGGGGTGGGCTCCAAGCATGCCATCTGAGATGTTTTGGGGGCTGTAGCCGACGGGATTGGGCATCCTCCCGCAGCACATACCGAATGGGGCAAGAGCCAAGGGGGATTGGGCACCCGCCTTGGCAGATAACAAACTGGGGCCATTATGCCGACGTGAAGTGGGCTCCCCCATCGGCAAATTGAACTGTGAAGGGGAGACTGAAGCTGATGGGGATTGAGCGGACCGTCGACAACGAAAGACTGTTTTGGGGAGGCGCATGATGCCGAGGGGGATTGGGCACCCCCTCAGCATAAAACAGAAAGTTGGGCTTGGGGACATTATGCTGATGGGGACTGGTCACTCCGTCAGCAAATGAACCGGGTAGTGAGCATGCGGAGGGCAAGGTATCACCTTGCAATGACAGGTTGATCTCTCATTGGAGCAGAATTGCTGATGCTGCAATGACGAGGCAGCCCCGATTAAAGCAGCAAAAACATTTCAAGGTGGTGGCACGCTGGCTAAACTAGTGTCAGCAGCAGCGTCCCACCACATTGGGGAAAGTGGGCCAAGCCTCAAAAGGCACTGGGTTCATTGGTCCCCACAGTGCTGCACCTCCAAACCCCCGCTTCTCTCCTAAGCTGTGCCAAAATGTTTCTTGTGCATGCGCAAGCAAACATAGAAATATATAAGGCTTACAACACTGGACACCATCCATGTTAATAATGAAGCAGTATAGTGCAGTGGGTTAAGGCTCTGAGCTGCAGATCTGGAGAACTGGGCTTGAATCCCACAGCTGCCTAGGTGCATACTGTCTGATCTTGAGCAGGTCACTTAACTTCCTTGTGCTCCCGAGTTGCATCTGGAAACAGGCTTTGGCTTAGTGTGCTATTCCTGGTTAAACAACATTCCCTTTCCCATGTTAAACAGTAAATAATTTGTCATTCAGACAGCCAAGGAAGGTTGTTTAGCCAACAGGAATCTTTTTATGTTACTTGTGCTCATGCGAAAGAAACATGCTGCTGCAGCTTGCTGCAGAAGCAGGTTGTGGAGGTGCGGCACTGTTGTGGCCAGTGCCCCCACTGCCCTTTGAGGCTTGGCCTGCATTCCCCAATGGGGTAGCACACTGCTGCTGACACTAGTTCAGCCAGCATGCTACCACCTTGAAACGTTTTAGCTGCTGCAGTCAGGGGCCGCCTCATCATTGCAGAGTCAGCCATTCCACTGCAAAGAGGGAGCGACCTGTCATTGCAGGGCAGTCCCTTGCATGCCCCTGACCCAGTTTTATGATGGGAGCCCAGTCCCTATCGGCATAATGTACTCACCCCCAAATTTCTGTTGCATGCCAAGGGGGTGCCCAATCCCTCTTGGCATTATGCCCCCCCTTTCTTTGCTGATGGGGTGCCCAATCCCCACTGGCTTCAGTCCCCCTTTCCCAGATGAATTTGCTGATGGGGAAGCCCACTGCCCATCGGCATAATGTCTCCCCCCAATTTGTTGTCTGCCAAGGGGGGTGCCCAATCTCTCTTGACTCTCCCCTCCTCGGTATGTGCCGACGGGGGATGCCCAATACCCCACCAGCTACAGCCCCCCAACCACTCAGGTGGCATGCTAGGAGCCCAACCCAGTGTGCCAAATGTCCCTAAAAAAAAAAAAACAGTCCCGTGATGTTTTTTTTTCTTTTTACCCCTGTAAAGCAGAAAACAGTCCCTCATTGAGTCTGTGGACCCGCCCCAACCCACACTCACCCTCTCTACACCCTGCCTCTCCATGCCCCTCAGCCCATACTTACCTCCGGAGCACAGTGTCTTTGGTGGACCGGAAACACGTCTGCACTCTTCAAAGCCGACCGCGAACTGAAGAAATGCTGGTAAGCTGTATAATGGCACAAATAGGTTTTTTTTCAACTTTGGTGCATATCTCAGGCATTTTTGGGAATTTTGGCACCAAATGTTCTACATGGGGTTATTGGGACCCCTCCTTATGAATTCAGCCACTGTCATGGCGTTATTAGATCTTGAAAGGTGATTTTGTGGTCACTGAGTGGAATCACCTTTCGGGGCCGATTAATGAAATGACACTGCCAGTGTTCATGAGGTGGGCTCTCAAAAAGCCTATGTTGCAAATTTGGTGGAAAACATCCAAAACATGCCTCTTTTACGAGCATTCGTTGCGCACTTGCTATGCACGTTCGTAACTTAGCAAATTCGCAATATTTTCACTCCAGATTTTCAACATTGCCATTTTTCCACACCTCCTTATGAAAAGTACAGCTGTCATTTTTCACATCCTGACCAATATGTGTTTTTGCACTTATTTATTTATTTTATTCATTTAAGAGTTTCACCAGCAAGGCATACTGAGCAGTGTACCGCTCGATTCCAGATGTGCCCTTCCGGCGCAGAATACACAGTCGCTGTGAGAAATCAGTGTTTGGGACAAATTAAGAAAATCTCAGTGACACTGTTCATGAGCAGAAGTCCTAAAATGTCTATGTTGAACATTTTGTGATGAAAGTCCATAAAATGACTGTGTTATGAGTGTGCATTGCGCAGTTTCCACGCACCCTTGTAACTTCACAAATTTGTGATATTTTCATGCCAGATTTTCACCTCTGTCATTTTTTCATACCTCCTTATGAACAGTACAGCTGTCATTGTTCACATCCTGGCCGAAATGTGTTTTCACACTTCCGGCGCAGAATAGTGTGGTTGCTTTGGGAAATCAGTGTTTGGAACTGATTAAGATTGAGCGAGTGAGAGAGAGGGAGTAAGCGAGCTCAACTGATCTCTGTCGGGACTGCTGTGGATTTCTTTGTGGGCAAAAAAAGTCACCAATGCAGGCAGGAGCCCAGTACCTAAGGGCAGCTTGCAGCACCAGGAGAACAGAATGAGTGAGTTAACATGGGGGAGTGAATCATGCTCAATCGAGCTCTGTCAGGACTGCTGCAGATTTCTTTGTGGGCAGAAAGTGGTGTCTGTGCAGGCATGGGCCCAGTACAAAAGGGCAGCCTGCAGCAGTGGAAGAAACAGAATGAGTGAGTGAGAGAGGAGGGGGAGGAGTGAGTGAACTCAACGGAGCTCTATTTGGACTGCTGTGGATTTCTTTGTGGGAAGAAAAAGGCACCAATGCAGGCAGAAACCCAGTACAAAAGGGCCACCTGCAGTGCAGGAAGAAACAGAAAGAGCGAGTGAGAGAGGGTGAGTGAGCAAGCTCAGCACAGCTCTGTCAGGACTGCTGCAGATTTCTTTGTGGGCAGAAGGCTGGAGCCCAGTACAAAAGGGCAGTCTGCAGCGCTGGGAGAAACGGAACGAACAAGTGAGTGAGTGGGGGGAGTGAGCGAGCTCAAAGGAGCTCTGTAGGGACTAATGCAGATTTCTTTGTGGGCAGAAAAAGGCAGCTCTGTACCATCTCATTCACCCTTCTCTGGACCATCTCCAGCCTGTTAATATCCTTACAAAGGTGCAACCTCCAGAACTGCACACAGTACTCCATGTGCAGCCTGACCATGGTTTTATATAATGGCATCACTACCTCCCTCCCTCCTTATGCTAGTGATGCCCCTACCTATGCACCCCAGCATGTCACTGGCCCTCCCAGCTGCCTTACCACTTTTACATTTTCAGGTCATCTGAAATAAGAACCCCCAGGTCCTTTTCTTCTTCTTTGTGATTGTCAGCACTTCAATCCTGTAGGTGTCTCCCTGGTTTCTGTGTCTCAGGTGCATAATTTTTACTTTTTGAATTAAACTTCAGTTGTCAGTCCTCAGACCATTTTTCAAGCTTCCCCAGGTCCCTCCTCATTTTCTCCACCCCCTCTGTGGTATCCACTGTGTTACAGATCTTGGTGTCATCTGCAGACAGGCAGACCTTTCTCTTCAGCCCTTCTGCAATGTCACTAATGATGTCATTGAATAGGACTGGCCCAGGACCAATCCCTGTGGCACCCCACTGGTCACCCCCTCTCCCTAGACTGCATCCCATTTACTACCGCTCTCTGTCTCCTGTCTGTTAGCCAGTTTCTAACCCAGTTTACCACACTTCCCCCATGCCCAGCCTACTCAGCTAGTTTATTAGCCTCCTATGTGGGACAATGTCAAAGGCTTTGCTTAAATCAAGGTATGCATTGTCCACTGCCCCACCCGGATTTACATCCTTTGTCACTCAGTCAAAGAGATCAACCAGATTTGTCTGACATGACCTCTCCACTGTGAATCCATGTTGCCTATGGTCCTGGGCTCTGAAGGCTTCTAGATGCCCCACTATCCTTTCTTTAAGCAATGTCTCCATGATCATCCCCACTACTGAGGTGAGGCTGACCGGCCTATAGTTCCCTGCCTCCTGCCTACTGCTGGATTTGTATAGAGGGGCCACATGTGCCCTCATCAAGTTCTCTGGTACCACCCCTGTGTTGAATGACTTAGTGAACATGGCTGCCAGAGGTACTGCTATCTTCCTTCACAGTTTTCTTAATATCCTTGGGTGTATGCCATCTGGTCCCATCGCTTTGTCCATACTCAATTTAGTCACCTCCTGCAGGATTCATCTGCCTGTGAATGGACTATTGTCCACCTCTTCACTCCTTTGCAACTGCTGTACTGCTGTGGCCCTTGCCCCTCCCCCTCTTTTGTGAATGCTGAACAGAAAGTCACAGCTGATGTCTTGGGGGGGAAGGGACACATGACAGTTCTTAGGCATGGTACTTTCACCTCCAAATACCTAAACAGCACATATAAGCAAGCAACATTCGGCATTGACAAATGCTTGTTTACATTTGATGAAATCTTCACTTTCATCAGTGCAAACTATATATAGCTTTAGTAATATTTAACTGAACAAAAAAGACTTACTACTAAGCTTTTCCAATGTTTACAGAAAGACTCGGCAGGTTAGAAAAATGTGTCTCAGGTGATCTATACTAACAATCAACCAGTGTTGGGTAAGTTACTTTTTCTATTACTTTCTATTACTTTTGAAAACTTGTTCCAGAAAGCTCTGTGCTGTCACTAGCAAGGACGGAGAAGTACCAGAAGATGTAATACACCTTACAGTTACATTTACTTAAGTCTTTTTATACAAAAGAAATACATAACTGTAACTGATTACACTTATTTGAAGGTAACTAGTAACTAACCTATTACTTTTAAAAACTGTAATCTGTAATCTGTTATAGTTATTTATTGTTTTTATATTAAAACAAATAAGTAATTATAATTGTAAGGTGTATTACTTTTTCTAGTACTTCTCTATCCTTGCTAGTGACTGGCAGAGCTTCCTGGAACAAGTTTCCAAACGTAATAGAGAAAGTAACTTATCCAACACTGCAATTAACCATATTAGGTTAAGATGCACTGAATTAGTTTGGCTCTCCATAACAGTTTTTTGCCATAAAACAGATTATTGCATGGCCCTTGTCCAGCATTTTCCGTGTGTCTTCATCACATACAATTTCCTCCTTGCTGAGATGACCTAGAAACAGAAAATTAAAAGCACAAGTTGTAAACAGGTGCTGGGCTTAGTACTGGTATACTCACTACATCCAATGAAGGTGCCCTGCTTTAGCCAATAACAGTCTAACTTTCGATTTGGTTGGACAACCAACATATATCAAGGAAAACCAGAGCTTGGAAGTAGGTGGTTGTTCAATGATACTGAAGCTACCTGAAAGTTGATTCAGTGGCCAGAAGTTAAAGCACCTGCTTTCCACTTGGGGGTCTGCAGATACCAGTTCTGAATCAACAATTCCGGCAGGAGGTGGGGAAGAAGTCCCAAGGACTCTCTGTCCTGGATAACACTCATTGTGTTCTTTGTACAATGTTTTTTGCTGGTGGCCATGGGGTAAGGGTCATTCTCTGAGGCACTTCTTCATTCCTGCCAGAGTCCCCCAGGTGCAGCAGGCACAACAGCCTGTTGTACAAGACACAGCAGAGGAACAGACATCAGGTCTAGTTCTCTACTTGTCTTATAGTAGTTGGCACTTCATCATAGGTTCCCAGACTGGTAGAATCTTGTGTGCAGCAAGTAAGGGCAGGAACTGAGTGAGCAGAGGATGAAAGAAATATCTATGGTATGTAAAAAAAAGTACCCACTAAGACATCCAATTAAGGTGCTTTAGACAACATTAGTCTTTGCAACTTCCGCTGGAATGGCCTTGGAATGTATTCCATTACAGCAGGCATGAATCAGACCAAGAAGAGATCCAGATCCCTTAAAGAGATAAACATGCCAGGCAGGTATCACCTCCTAAATCGCTCTGAAGTTCCAAGTACATTACAGACAACTGTGTGCAGAGGTTGTTATTTTGCAATCAGTTAAAAAGCACAATTGTAATACTCAGAGCACAGAAAAATCAACTGCTACAAAACCAAAATGGGATTCAACTTACCCTCGTCGTTGATGATTGTAACTTTGTTTCCCTTGCCAGTGCTCTTATCCATGACAGACACATCCAGGATGCCACTAACATCAATATTGAAGGTTACTTCAATCTGAGGTACACCACGGGGAGCTGGTGGAATTCCAGTCAATTGAACACTGCCTAGAAAGTCGTTGTCCTTAGTCATCGCTCTCTCACCTTCATAGACCTATAAAATACAGCACAAATCTAATGTCAACAGAAAACATGCAAAACTGGAACTAAGTAGTTTAGTAACAAGCCTCATCCATTTCTGAATGCTAGTCAAGTTTGCGAGAGTAAGACAGGGCAGGCGGAACTGCACTGCATTGTGGAATGAGGAGCTATTAACTGTCTTAAACCTGCTCAGAAATTGCCAATTTTTCATACCTTTTTTGTCGGACAGGGGTCAAAGAAGGTCAAAAGAAAGGAGAGGGGACTGGGTAGATATGGGGCGGATTCTGCTGGAAGGCAAATCAGTCATAGCAGTCCACTGTTTAATTAGCAAAGTTCCTTTCTTTTTGGGGTTATATTTTGTATTTAATTTTTGCATTTTGTTTTTCTTTTTGTTACTGTTCCTGCTTATATCATTGCAATTGTTTACATCTATATGTGCTTTATTCTGGTCTTGTGTACTCTATGTTCAGACAATCCCCCAATGTCTGTATTTGTACCTTGTTTTTCTCTTTTTTCCCTTATATATAAACTCAATAAACTTAAATTTCAAAAAAAAAAAAATAATTAGCAAAGTTCCAAGTGACCCCTCACTTGAGTGACCCCAAAAGTTAGGACCATGAGGATGGCATTTGGTAAGGAGGAGAAGACAGTGACAAAGTTAATTCCATTCCACTGCTGGCAAAACTGACAACATTTATTTGTTTGTTTGCTTGATTGTGGTAACTGGGTAAGCCCACTGGAACTGAAAGTTCTGTTTTTCAGGGGCGACCCAGAATTAGTTAAAAGAAAGATATTCATAGAATGGTTATTATGTGTATAATGTATAATGCATAATACAGACATTTATGTTATATAGACATATATGACGTATACAGACATAATATATATATATATATATATATATATATATATATATATATATATATATATATATATATATATATATATATATATATATATATATATATATATATATATAGGGTTGTCTAGTTACAAATGTGACAAAGATACAACAAACTGAGAACACATTCCCAAATACCAGGTTGAAATAACTTTGTTGCAAAACATAAGACATGGTGAGGGAGTAGCCAGCCTGCCAGAGCAGTGGTAACGCTACCGCTTGTGACACCTAGGACCTGGCTTCAGAAGTGAATCCAGGATAATGGAGGGCTGGCCATGGGGAGGAGGATTAAGCTTCCATAGAGGAAGAGGCTCTCCTCTTCTGCAGGGGGGTAGGCAGGGCCAGAAGCTTACCTGGTCCTGGTGGAAGCTTGGGGAAAGGCAGCCTGGGCCAAGAAGGTCTGGCAGTGTGGCAGACATTGGTGCATGTTGTCACAAATGCACTCAGCAGGTCAGACCCTCTGCTCCCACAGTGCCAACCTCCGAGTGTGAACAGGTAACAGACAGGGTAACCCTCCTGTCTTCTTGTGGATCTGAATCACCTTTAGTCTCAAGTTCGGGGGGGATTCAAACTGTGAACCTCATGTTAGTGAACCCAAATGTACAGGTTCAGATTATATTCTCTTTGGGGGATGCAATACATCTTTCACCTAAGGGCACCTAACCAGGTATCCAAAATAAACTCTTAAAACTCTATAAAAGACCTTAGTGCTTACCTTTTCCCAGTTTAGTAACACCATCAAGCTTTTGAACAGTTGTCAAACTTGACCATCTATACATCACATGCAAAAAAAAGAACTTGCAGACCCAGGCAGTCTTTCAAAATAATATATTTATGAAAATGGATAAAAATATGTAAAATATAAACTTAGAACAATATATCACAGAGCATACAATCACATAAGGAAAAACAAGGAAAACTACAGGCAAAATCCTACCAAAGTACATATAGATCTTTTTTATCTAATGTATAACCTCTAAGTGCCTAAGTTAGAGATCTTGTTTCTTAAGAGCCCAAAAATATATGTCTCAAAAACAGTTCAGACACAGTATTAGTTTAAACTGTCTCTCCACACCCCTTCTATGAGGCATCTAGCTCCTCCTTTTAGAATATAGAAAAAATACAAACATGATGTTCCATCAAGAGGTATTTTAACTAAGGTGACATCAACAAAAACTAATTTCCCAAATTATAAGTATTTGATTTCCTACTTCCTTCTCCCAAGGCATTTCAAAGGGTTTTATGGCTTTTTAACACCAGTTGCTATTAAATGTTCTTCCTCTTAAGATGTCATAAAAGTTTATGATTTTCATCATCTGGCAGACTTGTAAAGTCCCATTTCGTTTCCACTTCAAAGAAGCAACAGGACATAAAAGGGACACAAAATGCAATGTCTCAAGGAAGTTACTTGCATTACAGAGATCTACTGGTTTAATATATATCCTGTAATTTCACTGAAACCTGGTTGGGGGGGTGTCACCCAGGAGCACAGGCTGTCTTATGCAAGACAATTACACACTATATTTTTACATTACAAATATCATAGAACAATCATAACCAACTGGCCTAGCGTCACAGTCCTCCCCACCTAGACTGAATTTGGGGGCTCTATCCCCTGCATGGGATAAGCTTCCCAAGTCAGTTCACTCCTCATACAGATGCGACAAGCCATCTATGTTCTGATCGGTCACTCCAGCCCTATGTAAGATTGTCATGTCATACCCTTGCAAGGCAAGACTTCATCTTAATAGTCTACCATTAGTTTTTCCCTTTTGTGTCAGCCAAACCAGGGGATTGTGGTCAGTTTGTACCTCAAAATGCTACCCATATAAATATGGCTCTAACTTCTTTATGGCCCACACTATGGCAAGACACTCTTTTTCCACAGTAGAGTATGCCTGCTCCCTGGGAAGTAACTTTTTACTCAGGTGCACTACAGGGTGATCTTTCCCTTGGTTGGAGGTCTGACTCAGTATTGCCCCAATATCCACATCTGAGGCATCAGTCTGGACTGCAAAATGTCTGCTATAGTCAGGACTTGTCAATATAGGAGCACTACACAGTGCTTCCTTCAGTCTGGTAAAGGCATTTTCACAGGCTGGTTCCCAGGTAATTTTCTTAGGCATCTTTTTCTTTACCAGATCAGATAGGGGAGCAGCCAGGCACTGTAATTGGGCATAAATTTCCTATAGTATCCTGCTGTCCCAAGAAAACTCCTGACCTGCTTCTGCATTTCTGGTCTGGGCCATGCATTGATCACCTCTATTTTTATTTGGTTAGGACAGAACTGTCCCTGGCCTACAACATGCCCAAGGTATGTCACTTCAGCCATGTCCACCTGGCACTTCTCAGCTTTGACAGTGAGCCCATCCCTCTGTATCCTGCCCAGCACTTCCCTAAGGTGGGACAGATGTTCCTCCCAGCTGGTACTTAAGATGACAATGTCATCCAGGTATGCCATGGCGTACTCCTCAGCACCATTTAACACCCAGTTCTCCATCCTTTGGAAAGTGGCCAGGGCATTCTTCATTCTGAAAGGCATTACTTTATATTCAAATAAGCCTATCGGAGTGATGAAGCCTGACTTCTCCCTAGCTCTGTCAGTTAACTCTACCTGCCAATACCCCTTTGTCAAGTCAATAGTTGTAAGGTATATCGCCCCTGCCAACTTGTCCACGAGTTCATCTATCTGGGGCATCGGGTGGGCATCTGACTTTGTGACTGCATTCAGTCCATGATAGTCCACACAAAAATGAGTAGAGCCATCTGGCTTGGGCACAAGGACTATGGGTGAGGCCCAGGGGCTGTCGGATCTCTGGATTACCCCTAAATCCAGCATTTCCTCCACCTCCCTCCTAATGTCCTTTTGGACAACCTCTGACACCCGATATGCTGTTCGCCATATGGGCGTCTGTGTCCCTGTCTCTACATCATGCATTGCTAAGGGGGTTAGTCCAGGCTTGGCGCTAAACAATGGGGCAAAGTCTGCTAAAACCTCCCTTACTTCCTGGATCTTGTCCGGGACCAGCTGGGGAGACAATTTAACTGCTTCCACAGAGGACTTCTGCTTATTTTTTTCCAGGATGTCCAGAAGGAGGTCTCCTTCATCCGTCCCCTCCCCAGGACTACATACTGCAAACACCATGTCAGCCCTATTAGCATATGGCTTCATC
The DNA here is from genome assembly GCA_016271365.2 of Neoceratodus forsteri. Classification (NCBI taxonomy): domain Eukaryota; kingdom Metazoa; phylum Chordata; order Ceratodontiformes; family Ceratodontidae; genus Neoceratodus; species Neoceratodus forsteri. Next base: position 269,335,658 of record JADMNL010000026.1, read on the forward strand.
ATGTTGACATGGTACATTCTTTCTGTGTGTCTTCAGTCAGGTAACTCTATGATATAGTTCACGTCATTTACCTTTCTAACTACTTTGTATGGTCCTGCTCACTCAGCCTGCAGCTTGTCTTTCCAGACAGGAACAAGGACCATAACTTCCTGACTCACCGTGTACAAGCGAGCTCTGGCTTTGCGTTCATACCACACTTTTTGTTTCTGCTGGGCAGCTGTCAGGTTGCTCTGGGCTGTTCCCATAAGCTCCTTCAACCTTTCCCTAAACCTAAGGGCGTAATCCACTGTGAGAGTTCCCTGGGTGGCATGCTTGCCTTCCCAGTCCCCCCAGATCAAGTCTAGGGGCCCACGTACCCGGCGTCCATATAAGAGCTCGAAGGGGGAAAATCCTGTTGACTCTTGGGGCACCTCCCTGTATGCAAACAACAGGTGGGGAAGATATTTCTTCCAGTCCCTCCCATGATGTTCAGCAAACGCTTGGAGCATTGACTTCAGGGTATCATTAAATCTTTCCACAAGCCCATTGGCTTGTGGGTGATAAGGTGTCATATGCCTCTGCACCACCCCACACTTCTCCCAAAAACATTTCATCAGGTCCAACATGAAGGAACCCCCTCGATCGGTGATAACCTTCTGCGGAAACCCAACACGGGAGAAAATTCCAAGCAAGGCATCTGCCACTTTGTCTGTCCTCAGTGAGGATAGGCCAACTGCCTCTGGATTCCAGGTGGCATTATCCACCACAGTCAGGATGAACCTCTTCCCGAGGAGCTGGGGTATTTAAAGGCCCCACAATATCCATTCCCACCCCCTGAAATCGCTCCTTCACTATGGGTAATGGAATTAGGGTGGCTTGGGTTTTCTTTCCTGCTTTCCCTATTTCTTGGCACCGGTGACAAGACCTGCAATACTCTTTCACCTGCTGGGTGAAGTTGGGCCAATAGAAATTCTGGGCCAACCGCTATGTAGTGCATGCGATTCCCAGATGATCAGACAAGGGAATATCATGTGCAATCTTGAGCAACTGCTCACGGTACCCCTGGGGAATGACAAACTGCCTGCCTATCACCCCTCCCTCTGTGTTCACAGCCTGAGTATACATCAGTCCCTTTTCCCAATAAACTTTATGTTTACTATCACCTCCCTGTGCTCTGTCAGAGTCTGCCCAAACCCTCAGCTTCTCTAGACTAGGGTCACTTTTCTGAGCAGCTGTAAACTCCTTACACATTCCCAATGCATGGGACAGATCTCATTCAGTCTCTAAACCAGGGTTCCTAGCACTAGTATCAGGCCACTCAGGATCACTGTCATCCCTACCCCTCTGACAATTTGTCACCCCTCCTTCTTCGGAGTAACCCTCCGTAGCTGTGTGGTTAACTGCTACTTGGGACATTTCTACCCCCTTTTCATTAGTCTCCATATCAGGAGAAACAGGCTGGGGAACCAGCCTCCCAGTGGTTTCCACAATGGCTTCTATTGGGTCCAGGGAACTACAATTTTTCCTTGCCGCTTGGCTATGGGTAACTGCACATACCATCCCCTGTTTGAGATTGTTGCCAAGGATGACGTCAACTGCTAAAGTTATGGCTATAGCCAGCTACTGCACAGTTCCCCTTGTTTTACCCCAGTCCAGGAGCACACTAGTGAGTGGCAATGTTTTCTCCTCCCCAGTGAAGTCTTGTGCAGTTATGAATTAATTGGGTATAAGCTGAACAGGCTCTATCAGATCCCCTTTTACCAATGTCAGGGACGCCCCTGTGTCCCTTAACCCTTGTGTCTGTACACCATTCACTGTGACTGGGTTCATGTGTTTCCTCATGTTCACAGGCATGCTTCCAGGGACACATAAACAACCCACTTCCTTCTTAGCCCTATGTGGAGTATTGCTCATCCTTTTGGGACACTGTCTGGTAATATGCCCAGTTTCTTTACAAACCCAGCATTCATTTCTTTTCTCAGATAACTCTTTTCTTTGAAACCTGAGGCTAACCGGTTTTGGTGGATGCAGTTAGGGTTTTAGCTGCCCTGAAGGTGCGCTTTTCCCTTTCTGCACTGCCACGCCCACCCCATTCACTCTCAGAGCAGGTCTGCTCTTGGCATAGTGGTCCAAGAGTTCAGCAGCCTCTTGTACTGTTTTGGTATCTCGGTCCTCCAGCCAGGTTTTTAGCTCTGCTGGGCATGCCCCCCAAAAACTGTTCTAACAAAATGGCATTTTCAATTTTATCCACAGAGTTGCTTCAATTCCTTCCAACTAATGTTTTAAACACTGACATTGTTTCACTGCTAGCTCCTCGTAGCTCATGTCGGGTCTTCTCCTGAGCTTACGGAATTTATCTCTGTATGCTTCTGCAATTAAATCAAACTTTTTTAAAAGTGCAGCTTTAAGTTTGCTGCAATCACTACTGTCCTCATTGTCTATTTGACCCAGTGCACCCTGAGCTTTCCCAGTAAGTAACGGGGATAGCTGGAAGCTCCAGGACCCTCTAGAAATTTTTGCCTGAATACAAACTTTTTCAGAGGAATTTAAAAAGGCATCCATATCCTCCTCCTCTTTAAATTTAGCTATCAATTTGGAATTCAATTTGTAACCCAGTCCTGTAGTTCCAGTTAAACCCAAGCCACTTACCTGCTCTGGTGCTGATGGTTGGAGTCAAAGCTTCTCCAGTTCATGTTGCCTCTGGGGCTCACACTCCTCACAGTCAAATTCTCACTGTTCTCACTCCCTCTTCTCCTCTGCAGTTCACTGGCACTCATGCTCTTCACGGTCATCTTCTTGCTGTTTTCGCTCCCTCTTCTCCTCTGCAGCTCATTTATTTTGCTCAGCATCTCTCTTGAACTCCAGCTCCATTCTGCACAACTCAGTCTGCAGCCTGATTGCTTCTGGCTCCAGAATTCTGGTGACCTTCCCCTGCTGCTGTGACCCTTTGCTTGAACTGGCCCTGCTGCTCTCCTCACTAGATCTGGACACTGCACTGGCCACTAGCCCCTCCATGCCAAGGTTTGGTCCTTTACAGTCACAGTCTGTGACTCGATGCTCCGGGCATCTGGTGCCATCAGGGCAATCATAAGGTTCTGCTTGGTGGTTATCACCTCGTGCAGGACTCCTCTGTCTTGGAACAACTGCCTCAAGTAGTCTGCAATGTACCTACTGTAGTTGGAAGCCATCTACTTCCCAAACTACAGCTACTCTAACTTGCACTTTAGAAAAAAATAAAATAGGTAGGAAATTGACCGTAAGCAAAATTATATAGTTCTATTTCCTTTTTAAAAATAAATCACTGCCTTATTTTGTAAGTGAGCTGTGCGATATTAAGCTGACACACTGAACAGTTAAAGCTTGTGTTACCAAATTTTATCCACACCGCTGCCAACCAAATCTGTCACAAATGCACTCAGCAGGTGAGGCACTCTGCTCCCACAGTGCCAACCTCTGGGCGCGATAGTGTGAACAGGTAACAGACAGGGTAACACTCCTGCCTGCTTGTGGGTCTGAATCACCTTTAGTCTTAAGTTCTGGGGGGATTCAAACTGTGAACCTCATGCTAGTTAACCCAAATGTAAAGGCTCAGATAATATTTTCTTCAGGGGATGCAATATATCTTTTGCCTAAGGGCACCTAACCACGTATCCAAAATGAACCCTTACACTGTATAAAAGACCTCAGGTATATTCTTCCCTTTTCCCAGTTTAGTAACACCATCAAGCTTTTAAACAGTTGTCAAACTTAACCATCTACACAAAAAAAGAACTTGCAAACCCAGGCAGACTTTCAAAATAATATATTTATTAAAATGGATAAAAATAAGAAAAATGTAAACACAGAACAATATATCAAAGAACATACAATCACATAAAGAAAAACAAGGAAAACTACAAACTCCTACCAAAGTACATTTACATCTTTTCTATCTAATGTATTACCTCTAAGTGCCTAAGTTAGAGATCTTGTTTCTTAAGAGCCCCAAAAAATATGTCTCAAAAACAGTTCAGGCACAGTATTAGTTTAAACTGTCTCTCCCCACTCCTTCTATGAGTCATCTAGCTCCACCTTTTAGAATATAAAAAAAAATACAAACATGATGTCTTATCAGGAGGTATTTTAAATAAGGTGACATTACATTTCCCAAATTATAAGTCTTTGATTTCCCAGTTCCTTCTCCCAAGTTATTTCAAAGGGTTTTATAGCTTTTTAACACCAGTTGATATTAAATGTTCTTCCTCTTAAGATGTCATAAAAGTTTATGATTTTCATCCTCTGACAAACTCATAAAGTCCCATTTCGTTTCCACTTCAAAGAAGCAACAGGTCATAAAAAGGACATAAAATGCAATGTCTCAAGGAAGTTAATTACATTACAGAGATCTCCTGGTTTAATATATATCCTGTCATTTCACTGAAACCTGGTTGGGGGGGTCACCCAGGAGCACGGGCTGTCTTATATGAGACAAGCACACACTATATTTTTACATTATAAATATCATAGAACAATCATAGCCAACTGGCCAAGCATCACACATGTCACTCAGGAAAGTGTGGCATGCACCATGATGTCATTGTATGCCATGTCTCCTCAGGGGCCAAAAGAACCAGAGGAAAAGGAGTCTGGTGGCAGGATGAAGATGAGCACCCACAGGACCCGCACCCAACCAACTGGGCACACTGGCCCAAACTGGATCCATACTGTGATGGGGCTTGGTAAGCCCCACTGATCCTGCTGGGGTGAGCAAGCCCTGGGGGAAGATGGTTGGCAAGTAAGTCCCAGCAGATGTCAGGGTGACAAGGTCGGGGTGCTCATCAGAAGAAGGACCAACCAGGAGGGGAAAAAAATAGACATGTTGGTGGGAGCCAAATTTAGCATATGGGAAAGGCCAGGGTAGCAGAGAGTCAGCAACTGCAATCAGTTAACAAGAAGAAATATTCTTTCAGGGCCAGTTTGAAGATTCCAACAGAGCTGCTTGCTTAACAGCTGAGAGGAGGGAGTTCCTTGGAAAAGGGGACATGGAAGTGAAGGATCTCTGCCCTCCACTAATTTTCATAAGTGAAGTTGAGAGGGGTATGTAAGATGAGGCCATGAGGATCCTTGAGGAGGGTTGTCTGGTTGGGGTAGAGGCCAGGCTGGGAAGGGAGCTGGTGTGGAAGAGTCTGTAAGTTACACAGTAGATGGTAAATTTCATCTAACTGTCATGTGTGGGCCATTTTAGCTCCTTTAGGACTCTGCATTAATGGCCCCTATTGACATAGAAGGATAGAAACAGAGAATTTCTCAGCAGATGAGGACTGCTTGGTGCACCCTGTCTGTTCATTTTTCCCTACTGAGAGTATCACAGTAGACTCTACTTGATGTCTGGCTCATTCTCTCTCCCCCTTCCTTTTGACTAAGATTCCCTCATGCCTGTCCCTTGCATTCTTGAACCCCACCACTGTTTTCATCCCTACCACCTCCACTGGTAGACTATTCCAGGAATCCATCACTCTTTCTGTGAAGAAGCACTTCCTCATATCTCTCCTGAATCTATCCCCTGCAGCTTCATAGAATGTCTCTTTGTTGTTGAGCACCTTTGTATTGTGAGTGCCGAGGGTGAAAAAAAGTTGTGTTGTAGAGCACAGTGAATCTGGCCATTTCAGTTTCTCTTGCAGACAGAAGAAGGGCTACCTCTATGTAACGTTGGAGAGAAGAAGGCTGTTTGCAATGGCCATTAGAGAGTCCTTACTAAAGTAGGTTTAACCCATACAGCAACTCCAGCTTCTGATTGATTGAACTAGTGACTGTCTTTGTGCGATTGACTGACATTGATTAATTGATTGATTTATGTTTTTGGTAACCAGGTAAGTGCACTGATCCACAGGACCATTTTCAGTCATGACCTGGGCCACAAGGTGGCAATGCAGTGAGAACAACAGTGGAAATACAATTTACATTCTGGTAATCAGTCAAATGTGAACAGTTTACATCAAGGTAATCAGTCAAATGCAAATAGTTATGGACAGTGGAAAAACAGACACACAACTGCATATTGTATACAGGCCAGGAAGATAGGGAGAACAAAGAAATACAGACAGAAGTCCAGAGGAGAAAGTAGTTAAGCATTTGCACAAACTAGCTCAGTAGCAGTTTAACCCTGCAGACAAACTGACATTTAGTCTAGGGTAGACTTGCCTGCCCCGGCACATTGCTGGAGCAGGCCGAGTTGAGAAAGCCTATCAGGTAGGCTGTGCGACACAGAATAAAAGTTGCATGTGATGTGGTGCTCTAGAGATAGTCAGTGTCAGTGGCTCAGTAGGTAGCACACTCGCCTCTGAGGCCGGGAGATCAGAGGGCTGTGGGTTCAGTTCCCACATCTGGCACTTGGATTAATATCCCAGTACTGACACTGCAGTGCAGCATGAGAGGGGTGCTGCACTTCTGAGGTGCCGTCTTTCGGATGAGACGTTAAACCGAGGTCCCATCTGCCTGGATTGGTGGTAGTTCAGGTGGATGTTAAAGATCCCATGGCACTTGTCGAAAAGAGTAGGGGAATTTCCCCGGTGTCCTGGCCAAATTTCCCTCATTCACTAAAAATACCACCAACAGCTTAATCTGGTTCAAGGTCAGTTGGCATTCATCTGTATCCCCGTCCCCCGGGTCGTGCCTGAAAATAGGCAGGATTTGTCTAGTGCACTTACCCGGTCAACCAAAGCTAAATAAAAAATAAATAAGAGAGTAGGGGGCATGGGTGGTGGAAAGAAAAAGGAAGGGCCATAACGGTTCAGTCTGAGTAGGTTTAAGGTGGCTCACTGGATCTTGTGTGACCCAGCAAGCATTTACAGGTGGACTCTTCCAGTAGCCAGGCCTTCATGTTAGATTTAAAAGATGCATGGGATAGAGATGTGTGAATTGATGCAGAAAGATGGTTCCAGAGGGAGGGGGCAGATATAGAGAAAGCTTTACTGCCCATAACTGTAGAGACACAAGGAACTTCCAGGGTTGGAATGGAGGAGGTCCTAAGGGGTCTAGTGGCCACTCTATTTATGAGAAGGTGGGCATGTGGGGATAGTTGGTTACTCCTGAGAGCACTGTCCACAAGGTAGCCTGTGGCATAGTCAAGGTGTGCCTGGAGAGAGAGCCATCCTAGTGACTGGTAGAGTGTACAGTGGTGGGTAGATTAGGGGGCTTTGAGAGCAAAGTGACAGATAGCATTATATGTTGTGTATAACTGGGAGTGTTGCTTTGAGGACATGAGGGAATAGATGGGAGAAGCAGTAGTCTAAGAGAGGGAGAAGGTTGCCTTGCGCAATGACAAAGTGAGCTTCAGGTGAGAACAGGTGGACTGCGCGGCACGCCACACTTAGCTTCTGATTAACCTTTCTTACCGTCAGGGTTGTGTAATCATTGAAAGTGAGGGAGAGGTTGACAGTAATGCCAAGATATTTGAAAGAGGTGACCTGCTCGAGTGGGGGGCCAATGGGTGTATATATGGTGAGGGAGGAGTTTGATTTGGCAGCCTTATTAAGGAAGGGCTTTGATCCAAAGAGCATGGCCTTTGTCTTTTTCCCATTGACTAGGAGTTTTCTGGATGTGAATCAGCTTTCTGCCACAGCGTAGTTGCCAGTGAGGGTGGAGGAGATGGACTTCAAGGACTTATTGCTGTGGTACAGGATTAGGTTGTCTGCGTAAAGGAGTGCATTGCAGTTTAAACTTTCTACTCATAGAGTATTGATAAACGTGGAGAATAGAAGGGGGCCAAGAATTGATCCCCGGGAACTCCGGTGCTTGTGGGAAGAGAAGCTGAGCAATTTAAACAGTAGTGTAGAGTCCAGAAGCAGACCTAGGTATTTAAACCTGACAACAGCCTCAAGGTGAGTCCCTGTAGAATGACAATTTTGATACAGTTAGTCAGGTTCCACACTTTCGAGCACAGGCCAAGCAGCATAGTCTTTGTCTTCTTGCTGTTTAACATGAGGTTGTTCTGTGAAGACCAATCTTGCAGTAACAGAAAGTCACTTTTCAGGGTGCCACTGATAGTAAGGACGTCTTCTGTACTTTGATAAAGCCCTGCATTGTGTACATAAAATAGGGTTTTTGCATCATTGTGGTTCTTGGGGAAGGACATAGATAAACAGGGAGAACAGGAGGGGGCCATGAATGGAACCCTGTGGCATGCTGTGGGTGATGTTTCTGGGTGACATGAAAACATTTCTTACCTTTACATAATGAGTACAGTTTGAGAGGTAGCTTCTAGGCCAGGATAGGGAATGGTTGTTGGATGTCCTGGTTTTGGAGTTTGGTCAGTAGTAGTGAGTGATCCGCCAGATTAAATGCTTTTGTACGGACAATGCACATAGTGCTTGTGAGTCGGCCAACATCAGTAGCACAGACAATGTCACTGGTAACAGATTTGGGCTGTGTTAGTACTAATGTGTTAACAGAAACAGTGTTGAGGTGAGAAGACTGCAGCTCTCGATGCAGGTTGCCATTTGGGAGTATACTAGCTTTTCTTCAGTCTTGCTTAGGGTACTCAATATCGATAGCGGCCTGTTATTTTTGACCAGGTCTTTTGGTCCACTTTTGTGAATAGGAGTTTCAAGGGCCATTTTCTATTTTTCAGGGACAATGCATTGGGTAAATTACATACTGTAGAGGGCATGAAGTGGGGCTGCAATGACAAGTGCCACCATTTTAAGTTGCTTAGGGTTGAGTCTGCCAAACCTTGTTGAGGTCTCAGGTCTTATTTTTGTTTCCTGGTGTAGAACATCTTTGTGAGTAACCAACTTCAGACAGAATTCGGGGAATTCACTGATGGGGGTGGCAGTTATAGTTAGGGGATAGGATGGGCATTGATCCTGGGGTTGTACTTGTGTGGGTCTATGAAAGGATGAAGGCTTCTGTGATTTAACTAAGGTCAGCAGTGTTGTTGTTTCAAACTGAGATGTCAGGGATGTTAGTTTTTTGCTCTTTGAGTAGGGTGTTTATTTGATTCCATGATCTCTTAGGGTCCATGGGATCAATTCCAAGTTGGGCTATGCTGGCGTAAGGCAAGATATGTCACTCTCCATGGCATATCTTGCAACTTTCGCCATGTGTTACATCCGGTGGCATTCCAGGAGGTGCCCTGCACCAGTGCATCTGCGGGCTGCAACAATCACAAGTTACAACATTACTTAGGCTGCAGCCCGCAATGACTGGTTCAACTGCAGGTCACGACATGTACATAGCTCAATTCCATGTGAGTGGCTGTCATAACCCGCAGTTGCAGTTCCCAAAACCACAGTGGTGTAGGGAATATCCGACAGCTCAGAACTGTCCTAAGTGGCATCCGACTGCTGGCACCATCATATGCCACCACAGAAAGCCCTGGCGATGGTGCTGTAGGGACCCCCCTAGCCTACTGTAGCACACCCCTGCCTTCCAACCCCCTGATCTTCAAGGACCCTGGGGTGTCTGATATTGTTGTGCCCCCCGGATGCCTGTGCTTGTGACCAGCCCCCCATGCCCCTTGGTGTCTGCCGAGGTGGTCCAGGGCAGGTGGGGGCTTCAGTCGGGCTGCCTGTCACCTGGCTTGAGTTGTGACCTGCGGCCATGATACACCGTGCGTGGGCTACTGCCACATGCATGGCATATCTTGCCTGTCGCAAGTGCCGGGACCCTGCCACTTCTAGAATGTGGTATAGGGTCCCTAGCATAGGGGCGAATGGCGTAACTCACAACTCCGTGTAAGTTATGCCAGTCATCCTGGAATCAGCCCCATATGAGATTATCAAGCTGCAACTTCTTAAGGAACTGGGTTTTTACTGCTTTGAGGTCAACCTTGCATTTCTCGGCTGCCCAAAAAATTTGCAGTGGTACCATAGCACCGTACATTTGAAGGCATACATGCTTAGTTTCTAAGCTTCATTTGTCTGTGGAGGTTCTTTCTCATTCAGGCAAGGGAGCTGCCTTTAATTCTTCTTGTGATGACTGGGACATGCCTGTTTACAGTCTGCATAAAGTTTTTACAGAAGTCAAACCTAATCAATGCTATTGTGTAGCTTTATGGAAGTCCAGTTAATGGAGAATGAATCCAAGAGAAAGTTAGGTACTTGTAGTTTAGAGGAGTAGTCTCTGGAGTGAATGATTTTCATTGGGGCTCTAGGGTGCTTATCTGACCAAATGCATTATTAGGTGGATGGTCACTTAGGGCATCAGCAAAGAGACCTGCAGCCAGGACCCTACCTATCCTGTTAACAAGTACCCTGTCCAACAGTGTATGTTTTTTGGTTTTGGTGTTGATATGAGTAAGTCCTGCAATAACTCAGTGCAGGTTTATGGAGCTGAGGTCTGCCTGAATGGTTTTGTCTATATTGCAAATCCAGTTTATGTTGAAGTCACCAAGGGGGATCAAGGTTTCATGTAACTTGAGGTGCAGTAGGCCTGCTGAGAGATGACATAAGCTTGTCTTCACTGAAATGGTGGGTTGTGTTCATGGCAAATAGAGTTTTTTTTCCCACCCAGAAGAATTTGTACTATAGGGCCTTCGCAGTTGAATATGTCTGGTACAGTGATGGTGACTTCACTTACAGGGAGGGTGTTTTTCACATCAGTTAGCACGCTCCTTTCCTCCTGATCTGAGCCTTCCTGACTGGGGTGACTTGCAGATACTGATTTTGTGAGTATTAAAGTGCACCATTTTTTGTGCTCTCAACAAAAACTAGAAAAGATCCTCACCTTCTCCCAATTTAACTGGAGCCAGACTTAGAATTTATGTCCCAATTTTTGAAGGGAAGGGATAGTAATTTACCTCCATGGAACCGAGTGACATATCCCTTCCACTTCCTGACAGTGGCAGCCACACCCACACTAGTACATTTTGTGATGGCGTTATATGTAGAGTGCAGGAGTATGCTCCTTAAACATTTAATGGGGCCTTTAAGAATATTTCTTAAAGTCCATTTTTTGTATTTTGGATGACCATTCTTAACAAATCAAGCTGTCCACAGCTTAACTAACAAGGTCCACTGCATGAAGAATTTACTTGAAAAGTAAATCAACTGTTATTGCTAATGGTTTCTTAGGGGTCATCTTAGAAGAAGTCTGAGGTCTGCCAGTTAGTGCTCAGTGAGAGTATGATGTCATGACACAAGCAGGGTCATAAAGTCATCACACGGCATGCATACACCAATGTCCACAATGGCAAGGAGCATAAGGAGGAAGGGGTTTAAGATACTAGTCAGCATGACTTGCTGGCATGACATTTGAACTGCTGCATTCATTTAACTCCTTATTGAAGGCTTACTACACTGTAGGATACCTGTTTTCTGGTGAGTAAAACTCTCATAAAACTGAATAAACAGAGGAAGCTGTACAAGTCAAATAGCTAATAAGCTGTGATATGATAAACTGATGTATACATATTACAGCTGCTCAGTAGTGCAGCTATAGTTAGGGTCAGTGTGAGCATTTAATGTTAAAGCCCAATTTGTGCAGGGTAATAACTTTGCAGGTTCAACAGATATACTTCAAATTTTGCACACACCTGCGGAAGAGACAGGTCTATAGATATGCCAAATTTGGTTTGAATTCCTTATGTGGTTTCTGAGATGCAGAGTGTTGAAAAATAAAAGATATTTATCTTTTTTTGTTGTTTTTTTGTCAACCTTTATCTCAAAAATGACTGTAGCTATAGGGCTTAAATTTTCAGAGTAGAAAACTGCATCATCACTGATGTGCCTTTTGAAGGTTCGCTGAAAAAATATTAAACTGTTCCAAAAGTTACAAAATGTTCTTTTTCCCATTATTTTCTTTGGGGAAAAAATACTGTATATACTCACGTATAAGCCAAGATTTTTGTACCAAGTCAGCATTTCAGTTTAGGGGGTCTCGGCTTATACGTGGATCAGTCATTGTGGCACAGTAATATTAAGGATCGGGCATGATGGGTAAGCATAGCCAGCTAAGGAGAAGAATCTTCTTTAAAAAAAGAAACAGGAAAGGGAACAGATGCCAGGAGGACTGTGGCAGTGAATGGCAGTGCAGAGTACCCGAAAGATGGAGCTGATCAAAAGAAAAGAGAGAGAAGGGAACAGAAACGGAAACGGAATGGAAAGTGGATTAGGCATAGAGGGTATTGCTCAGCAGGAGTAAGTAACTGAGTGGGGCAGTAGCTGGGGTATTGCAGGTGCCTACTTGCATTACAAACTGTGAGGGACTTTGGCATTTGACATCACCAGCATGCCACCTGGATGAAGGGAAGCATGGCAAATAGGGAACATGGGGCCGAGAGGGAAGGGGCTGGTGAAAAGGGAACAGGGTTGGTGGGTTGTTGAGTGACTGGTGGTAAACAAAACAAAAAAATGAGCTGAGACACCACACTGAGACACCACTCTTACTGAAACAACACTCCCTTGCCTGAGCTTGATGTAGATATTCAGTTGTAAAACGTGACATCGGCTTATACATAGGTTACTGCATTTTTTTGCAAAATCAATGCAGCATTTTGGGAAGTTGGCTTATACATGAGTATATACAGTAGTTGTCCCTGGAGGCATAGGATTCTGGTTTGATGCAGAATCCTGCATTGGCATAGGATTCTAGTTCAATGCACAATCCTGCAATGAACTGCCATGTTAGATTCAGAATGACAATGGTTATTTTGCTCTTACATTGTCACTTGAATGTAATATGGTCTCTTGAATTGTCTTGCCAGCTGTTATTGTACACTGTACGCTATATGTATTTTCCCATACCCCCCAACCCCAGGATACATCTGGAATCGAGCAGTCACCTGCTCAGCATGCCTTCCTGGTAAAACTCTTAAACAAACAAACAAACAAACAAATAAATAAATAAACAATCCTGCATCGACGTGGCATTTTATGATGCAGAGTCCTACATCGAACTGCATGTTGCAATGCAGAATCCTGCATTGAACTGTCATTTTTCCAGCTGTACCCCTTTGTAATTACTGTTTCCCAACATCGAGGTGCCCAATCCCCATGTTGGCATTTCTTTAACCCACTGCTACTGTGGCACACTGGGGAAACCACCCCCAGTGCACCAAAAGCATTAACTTTCTGATAACTTTCTGTTGTTTCCAACACTGAGATGCCCACTCATGGTGTTGGATGCCCCCAACCACCACCACACAGTTTATTCTTACTATTCTTTGCTGACATCAGGGTGCCCAATTCCTATGTCAGGATTTATTTCTCCCTGTATTACTGTGGCTCACTCGGGAGACCACCTCCAGTATGCCAAAAACCTCTACTTTTTTGCAGTGTTGTTTCTGACACAGGGAAGCCCACACCCAGTGTTGAATGCCCCCCACCCTGCCCGTTCTAACATTAATAGTGTTCATCAACACCGGGGTGTCCAATCCCTGTATCAACATTATGAACCCCCCCAGAACTATGGGACATTGGGGAGCCCACTCCCAGTGTCCAAAAATGAAGTTATCCCTGCCATAAAAAACAAGCATTTGTCAAAGCCGAATGTTGATTGCGTTGGTCCATAGGGTTCGCTCAATGCCCCTGTGTCAGTCACTCGTTCTGTTTCTCCCAGTGCTGCAGGTTGCTCTTTTGAACTGGGCTCCTGCCTGTGTTGGCACATTTTTCTGCCTACAAAGAAATCTGCAGCTGTCCCAACGGAGCTCCATTGAGGTGGGTCACTCCCCCTCTCTCACTTGCTCATTCTGTTTCTGCTGGCGCTGCAGGCTGCCCTTTTGTACTGGGGTCCCACCTCTGTTGGCAGCTTTTTCTGCCTACAAAGAAATCTGCAGCAGTCCTGACACAGGTCCATTGAGCTAGCTCACTCCCCCCTCTCTCGCTCATTCCGTTTCTGATGGCGCTGCAGGCTGGCCTTTTGTACTGGGCTCCAGCCTTTTTATGCCCATAAAGCAATCCGCAGCAGCCACGGTAGAGGTCTGTTGAGCTTGATCATTCCTCCTCTCTCACTCACTCATTCTGTTTCTCCCAGCCCTGCTGGCTGCCCTTTTGTACTGGGCTGCTGCCTGCATTGGCACCTTTTTCTGCCCACAAAGAAATCTGCAGCTGTCCCGACAGAGCTCTGTTGAGGTCGCTCTCTCCGCCTGTCTCACTCACTCATTCTGTTTCTCCTGGTGCTGCAGGCTGCTCTTTTGTACTGAGCTTCTGCCTGCATTGGCATGTTTTGCTGCCTACAAAGAAATCTGCAGCTGTCCCAAAAGAGCTCCGTTGAGGTGGGTCAACCCCCCCCACTCGCTCATTCTGTTTCTGCTGGTGCTGCAGGCTGCCCTTTTGTACTGGGCTCCTGCCTCTCTTGGTGGCTTTTTCAGCTACAAAGAAATCTGCAGTAGTCCTGACACAGGTCCGTTGAAGTAGCTCACTCCCTCTCTCTCACTCGCTCATTCCGTTTCTGCCAGCACTGCAGGCTGGCCTGTTGTACTGGACTCCTGCCTGTGTTGCCACCTTTTTCTGCCCACAAAGAAATCCACAGCAGTCATGATTGAGGTCCATTGAGCTCGCTCATTCCCCCTCTCTCACTCGCTCATTGTGTTTCTCCTGGCGTTGCAGGCTGCCTTTTTGTACTGGGCTTCTGCCTGCATTGGCACCTTTTTCTGCCCACAAAGAAATCCACAGCTGTCCTGACAGAGCTCTGTTGAGGTCGCTTACTCCGCCTGTCTCACTCGCTTATTCTGTTTCTCCTGGTGCTGCAGGCTGCCATTTTGTAGTGGTCTCCTGCCTCTGTTGGCACCTTTTTCTGCCCACAAAGAAATCTTCAGCAGTCCCAACAGAGCTCCGTTGAGCTCGCTCACTCCCTCTCTCTCACTCACTCGTTCCATTTCTGTCAGTGCTGCAGGATGCCCTTTTGTTTGTACTGGGCTCCTGCCTGCATTGCCGCCTTCTTCTGGCCACAAAGAAATCTGCAGCAGTCATGATAGAGGTCTGTTGAGCTGGCTCACTCACTCCCCCCCTTACCCGTTCGTTCTGTTTCTCCCGCCGCTGCAGGCTGCCCTTTTGTACTGGGCTCCTGCATGCATTGCTGCCTTTTTCAGCCCATAAAGAAATCCACAGCAGTCCCAACAGAGCTCTGTTGAGCTCACTCACTCCCCCTCCCTCACTCGCTCTGTGTCTCCCACTGCTGCAGGCTGCCCTTTTGTACTGGGTTCCTGCCTGCATTGTCGGCCTTGTCTGCCCACAAAGACATATGCAGCTATCCCGACACAGCTCCGATGAGGTCGCTCACTCCACCTCTCTCACTCGCCCATTCCGTTTCTGCCAGGGCTGCAGGCTGGCCTTTTGTACTGGATTCCTGCCTGCATTGCCACCTTTTCCTGCCCTCAAAAAAATCTGCAGCAGTCATGATAGACCTCCGTTGAGCTCACTCACTCACTCACTCCCCCTCTCTCACTCACTCATTCTGTTTCTTCCAGTGCTGCAGGCTGCCCTTTTGTACTGGGCTCCTGGGTGTTTGAACCTTTTTCTGCTCACAAATAAATCTGCAACTGTCCCGACAGAGCTCCGTTAAGGTCGTTCACTCCCCATCTCACTCACTCATTCTGTTTCTCCTGGTGCTGCAGGCTGCCCTTTTTTACTGGGCTTCTGCCTCTGTTGGCATTTTTTTCTGTCCACAAAGAAATCTGCAGCAGTCCTGACAGAGCTCCGTTGGCCTCAATCACTCCCCCGTCTCACTCACTCGTTCCGTTTCTGCCAGCACTGCAGGCTGCCCTTTCGTACTGGGCTCCTGCCTACATTGCCACCCTTTTCTGCCCACAAAGAAATCTGCAGCAGTCATGATAGAGCTTCGTTGAGCTCGCTCTCTCACTCCCCCCTCTCTCACTCATTCGTTCTGTTTCTCTCACCGCTACAGGCTGCCCTTTTGTACTGGGCCCCTGTGTGCATTGCTGCCATTTTCTGCCCACAAAGAAATCTGCAGCAGTCCCAACAGAGCTCCATTGAGCTCACTCACTTTCCCCCTTCCTCACTCGCTCATTCTGTGTCTCCCGCTGCTGCAGACTGCCCTTTTTGTACTGGGTTCCTGCCTGCATTGGTGGCTTTTTTTTGCCCATGAAGACATCTGCAGCAGTCCCAACATAGCTCCGTTGAGCTCGCTCACTCTCCCTCTCTCACTCGCTCGTTCTGTTTCTGCCAGCACTGCAGGCTGGCCTTTTGTACTGGACTCCTGCCTGCATTGCTGCCTTTTGCTGCCCACAAAGAAATCCGCAGCAGTCATGATACACCTCCATTGAGCTCGCTCACTCCCCCTGTCTCACTCGCTCATTCTGTTTCTCCTGGTGCTGCAGGCTGACTTTTTATCCTGTGCTCCTGCGTCTGTCAGCATCTTTTTCTGCCCACAAAGAAATCTGCAGCAGTCCTGACAGAGCTTCATTGGCCTAACTCCCTCCCCCCGTCTCACTCACTCATTCCATTTCTGCTGGCACTGTAAGCTGCCCTTCTGTACTGGGCTCCTGCCTGCATTGCCACCCTTTTCTGCCCACAAAGAAATCTGCAGCAGTCATGATACAGCTCCGTTGAGCTCGCTCACTCCCCCTCTCTCACTCACTCATTCTGTTTCTCCAACTGCTGCAGGCTGCCCTTTTGTACTCAGCCCTTGCATGCATTGCTGCCTTTTCCTGGCCACAAACAAATCTGCAGCAGTCTCAACAGAGCTCCGTTGAGCTCACTCACTCCCGCTCCCTCACTCACTCGTTCTGTGTCTCCCAGTGCTGCAGGCTGCCCTTTTGTACTGGGCTCCTGCCTGTGTTGGCACCTTTTCCTGCCCAATAAGAAATCCACAGCAGTCCCGACAGTGCCCAGCTGAGCTCAGTCACTCCTCCCCCCGTCAGTCGCTCGATCCTAAACTGTCCCAAACACTGATTTCTGACAGCGACTGTGGTATTCTGTGCCCAAAGCGTGGAAACACATTTCGGCCAGGATGTGAAAAATGACAGCTGTACTGCTCATAAGGAGGTGTGAACAAAAGCCAGTGTTGAAAATCTGGTGTGAAAATATTATTAATTTGCAAACTTACAAAGGTGCATGGAACATGCACAACACTCACTCGTAACACAGTTGTTTTATGGAGTTTCATCACAAAATTTTCAACATAGGCATTTTAGGACCTCTGCTCATGAACAGTGTCAGTGTGATTTTCTTAATATGTCCCAAACACTGATTTCCCACAGCGACCATGCTATTGTGTGCTGGAAGAGCAAAAATACATTTTGGCCACGATGTGAACAAACATTTCTCAATGCCGAATGTTTGCTTGCTGGCATTGGCATTGGTAGTGTAGGAGTTAGAGCTGCATGATAGGAATGGCAGTGAAATATTGAACTGAACCGCCACCACCCTGCAGAGACTGACAGGCATTGGGGTGTGCCTTTGGGTCACCAGGCATAACGGCCACGTCATGTCACCACACCCTATCCTGCAGACACTGACAAGTATCACGGTGTGCCTTGGGTCTCTGGCCCTTATGCTCACCCCATTCAATCAGGAAATATGGTGATATGGGTGCTGTATAGGAGAATGGGGTGAACTTTGGGGCCGAAGAGTGCAAGGCACACCTCGATGACTCTCACTGCCAGCAGGGTGTGGAATGGTATGAGCATTACAGGCGAGAATCCCAAGTCACACCCCTGATGCCTGTCAATTTCTACAGGGTGAGGTTTTTATAGCCAGAAACCCTAATGCCTCAGGCATTCGTTGGCATTTTCACTACAAATTTTCAACATGGGTTTTTTGTGACCTCCACCTTATGAACAGTGGCAATATCAGCTCGTTAGCTGAAAGCTGATTTTGCACAGCTACTATGCCATTTAGGACCACAGTTGCGAAAACACATTTCGAACAGGATGTGAAAAATTACAGCTGTACTGTTCATGGGGAGGTGGAAAAAATGACAATGTAGAAAATCTGCAGTGAAAATATTACAAAAAACTGGTGAAGTCACAAGCCTGTGTAGAATCTGCTCAATGCACATCCATAATGCAATTAGTTTGGGGATTTTTTTACAGCAGATTATAAACGCAGGCATTTTGGAACCTCCGCTCATGAAGAGTGTCACAGTGATTTTTTTACTCTGTCCCGTACAGTGATTTCCCACATCGACCACGCATTTCTGGAAGTGCGAAAACACATTTCGGCCATGGTGCGAAAAATGACAGCTGCACTGTTCATAAGGAAGTTTGAAAAAAGCCAGCGGTGAAAATCTGGACTGAACATATTAGAAATCCATTAAGTTACGAGTGTGAGTGGAAACTGCTCAATGGTCACTTGTAACACAGTCATTTTATGGACTTTTTTCACCAAATTTTTAACATACCCATTGTAACACCTCTGCTCATGAACAGTATCACTGTGATTTTCTTAATCTGTCCTGAATATTGATTTCACACACTGACTGCGCCATTGTGTGCTACATGCGCGGAAACACGTTTTGGGCAAGATGTGAAAAATGACAGCTGTACTGCTCATAAGGAGGTGTGGTAAAATGGCAATGTTGAAAATCTGGAGTGAAAATAGTGAATATTCACAAACTTACTGGGGGGGAGTTAGTAACAACAACAAAAAAGGAAAGGGCCCTGGGGGTAATCATATCAGATGACCTTAAGGTTAGCAAGCAATGTGAGAAGGCAGTAGGGAGGGCTGGGGGTATACTGGGATGTATAGGGAGAGGCATCACCAGCAGAAAACAGGAAGATGTTATCCCTCTGTACAGACAGTTGGTGAGACCCCATCTGGAGTACTGTGTCCAGTTCTGGAGACCCCATCTCCGCAAGGACATAGACAGGATAGAGGTAGTCCAGAGGAGGGCAACTAAAATGGTGCAGGGTCTGCAAGAGAAGCTGTATGAGGAGAAACTAAAGGAGCTTAATATGTATACCCTTGAGGAAAGAAGGGAAGGGGGGACATGACAGAAACTTTTAAGTACCTCAGAGGAATCAACAAAGTCCAAGAGGGTAGTATCTTTCAGAAAAAGACACGTGCTAGAACAAGGGGACACAATTTAAAGATGGGGGGGTGGTTCAGGGGCAATGTGAGGAAGTATTATTTCACAGAGAGGGTAGTGGATGCATGGAACAGCCTTCCTGAGGAGGATGTGAGGTCTAAAACTGTGGGAGAATTCAAGAATGCATGAGACAGACATAAGGCAATTCTTGTGGGGGGTAGGAAAAAATAGGCTGTTGGTTAACTAGGATCTGCAGCCTATCCTGTAGGTAGGGAAATAGGCAGACTAGATAGGCCAAGCGGTCCTTATCTGCCGTCAAAGTCTGTTTCTATGTTACGAGCATGTGTAGGAATAGCGCAACACATGCTCGTAAAACATTCATTTTGGGGAATTTCTTCACCAAATTTTTAACATATCCATTTTAACACTTCTGTTCATGCACAGTGTGTCTGTGATTTTCTTAATCTGTCCCAAACATTGATTTCGTACACCAACTGTGCCATTGTGTGCTACATGCACAGAAACACATTTTGGGCGAAATGTGAAAAATGACAGCTGTACTGCTCATAAGGAGGTGTAATAAAATGGCAATGTTGTAAATCTGGAGTGAAAATATTGAAAATGCGCGAACTTACGAGCGTGCGTAGGAACAGTGCAACGCATGCTCGTAAAACAGTCATTTTGGGGAATTTTATTAACCAAATTTTCAACATAGGGTTTTTGGGGGCCTACCTCATGAACTGTGATGCTGTCATTTCATAAATCATTCTCGAAAGGTGGTTCCGCACAGTGACCGCGAAATCACCTTTTGGGGCTGATTAACAATATTACAGTGACAGAATTCATGAGGTGGGGTCCCAAAAACCCCATGTTGAAAATTTGGTGCATCACAGTTGAAAAAACCCTATTTATTACATTATACATCTTACCGGCATTTCCTCAGTCCGAGGTCGACTTTGAAGAGTGCAGACGTGTTCCTGGTCCACCGAAGATCATCGTGCCAGACTCCGGAGGTAAACATGGGGTGAGGGTGTGTGTGGGGAGGCAGGGTGCACAGAGGATGGGCACGGGTGGGGGGAGTGGGTCAGGACAGTTAGCGAGGGAAGGTTTTCTGTTTTAGTTTTTTTCCCCGACCATGATGTGGGACTTTTGCCATGCTTGGGTGTGCTCCCAGCATGGCAGCTGGAAGGCTGTTTTGGGCAGAGGGGGACAGTGGAGCCGACGGAGGATTGAGCACCTCCATCGGCAATACAGACTACTGCCACACTGGGGTGGGCTCCAACGTGGCGCGTGATTGTCTGCTGGGGGGAGCATTGCAGCTGACGGGGGATTGGGCACCCCCATCAGCCATACAGTATGTGTGGGGACAGGAGCGCATTAGCATGCAATATGCATGTGTGCGTGTCTGTGGAGGGGGGAGCACAGCCGGTGCGGCTAGTTTCTTTCAAGTTGGTGTCAACATTCGAAACTAGTATCAACGGCTGTGTTCCTCCTTATTGGTGGACAGCACTCACTCCCCGAAATGCCCTGCCAGTATTGGCCACAACAGTGCCACTCCTCCAGAACCTGCTTCAGCACCAAGCTGCCACAATATGTTTCTTGTGCTGCGCGCAAGCAAACATAAAAATGACAGCTGCACTGTTCATAAGGAGGTGTGGCAAAATGGCAATGCTGAAAATCTGAAGTGAAAATATTGCAAAGTTGCAAAGGTACGAGTGTGCATGGAAACTGCACAATGCACATTTGTAACACACTCATTTTATGGACTTTCATCACCAAATTTTCAACACACGCATTTTAGGACCTCTGCTAATGAAAAGTATAACTGTCATTTTCATGTGTCCCGAACACGGATTTCCCACAGTCACCACACTATTCTGCACCGGAACTGCGAAAACACATTTCGGCCAGGATGTGAGAAATGACAGCTGTACTGTTCATAAGGAGATGCCGAAGAATGGCAATGTTGAAAATCTGGAGTGAAAATATTATTAATTCATGAAGTTAGGAGCATGCGTGCAAACTGCACAAAGCATGCTTGTAACACAGTCATTTTATAGAAAATATCATTACCAAATTTTCAGCATAGGCATTTTAGGACCTCTGCTCATGAACAGTACCTCTGTCATTTTCTTAATCTGTCCAGAACACTGATTTTCCACACTGATCGCATTATTCTGCGCCGGAAGTGCGAAAACACATTTTGGCCAGGATGTGGAAAATGACAGCTGTACTGTTCACAAGGAGGTCTGAAAAAATGCCAATGTTGAAAATCTGGCATGAAAATATTGCAAATTTGCAAAGTTACAAGCGTGCGTAGCAAATGCGCACCACAAGCTCGTAAAACAGTCATTTTTGGGATTTTTCCCACCAGATTTGTAGTGTAGGCTTTTTGAGAGTCCACCTCATCAACACTGACACTGTCATTTTGTTAATCCGTCCCAAAAGGGGATTCTGCGCAGTGACCACAAAATCACCTTTCGGGGCCAAATAATGCCATGTCAGTGGCTGAATTCATAAGGAGGGGGTCCCAAAATCCCCATGTTGAAAATTTGGTGCCAAAATTCCAAAAGATGCCTGGGATATGCATTAAAATTGAAAAAACCCTATTTATTCCATTATACAGCTTACCAGCATTTCCTCAGTTCGTGGTCAGCTTTGAAGCATACAGATGCATTCCGGTCCACCAAAGATTGTCACTGGACTCGGAGGTAAGTATGGGGTGGGGGTGTGGGAGGTAGGGTGCACAGTGGGTGGGCGTGGGTTGTGGGTGGGGGCAGGAGACTGTCAGAGACCGCTTCTTTTTTACAGGGTAAGCAAAAAAAATACATCACAGGACCATTTTTCATTTTACAGGGGCATGTAGCATGCTGGTGTGGGCCCCCAGCATGCCAATGGAGTCTTTTGGGGGGGCAGCTGTAGCCACTGGGGGATTGGGCACCCCATCAGCACACAACAAAAGGGGGGGTTTACATTATGCCAATGGAGATTGGGCACCCCCATCAGCAGACAACAAAAGCGGGGGGCTTACTCAATGCCGACAAGGAGTGGGCCCCCCCGTTGGCAACATAAAACTTGGGCCACTGAAGCTGACGGGGACCGGGGCCCCTGTCAGCAAATAAACACTGTGGGAGGGGCACATGCTACCGAGGGGAACTGGGCACTCCCTCGGCGGGGGGGGTAATATTGTTTGTGAACACAGTGGCAAGCTGCCGCCATGCTCACTAACAATGTCAGTATTTCAAGGTCCTGCCCTGCAATGACGGGTCACTCCCTCATTGCAGTGAATGGCTGATGCTGCAATGACGAGGTGGCCCCTGATTGCAGCAGCTACATTTTTACAAGGTTGTGGCACGCTGGCTGAACTAGTGTCAGGAGCAGCATGCCACGGGGGGAAGTGGGCCAATCCTTTAAAGGCTGTGGGGGCATTGGCCACAACAGTGCCGCACCTCCACAACCTGCTTCTGGAGAAAGCTGCTGCAATATGTTTCTTGCGCATGCATGCAATCAACATAAAAAGAAAAGTGTCCCGGTCTTTTTTTTTTATTCTAGAAAAAAGAAAATGGTCCCTCATCATCTCCTCTGTCCCCTCCCTCATCCTGACCCACCCACTGAGCACCCACCTCCCCATACCCCCTCTCACCCTACTCTTACCTCTGGAGGTTGCTGGCCATCATCTTCTCTGGACTGGGACACGCCCACACTTTTAACAGCCAGCCATAAACTGAGGAATCAAGGTAGGCTTGTATTACAGCTCTTAATGGGGTTTTCAACTTATGTTGCTATCTCAGCCATTTTAGGAATTTTTACCCCAGATTTTCAACACAGGGTTCTTGGGACCTCACCTCATGAACACTGTCACTGCCATTTTGTTATTCCGTCCTGAAAGGTGATTTCACGGTCACTATGTGGAATCTCCTTTCTAGACCAATTTACAAAATGACAGTGCCAGTGTTTATGAGAGGAAGTCCCAAAAAAACCCATGATGAAAATGTGGTGCAAAAATTCCCAAAAATGGCTGTGTTATGAGTGTGCATTGAACAGTTTCTACATGTATTTGTAACTTTACCAATTTAATATATTTACACTCCAGATTTTCAACACTGAAATTTTTTCACACCTCCTCATGAATAGTGTAGCTGTCATTTTTACATCCTGCCCCAAATGTGTTTTTGCAGCTGACACACAGAATGGCACAGTCACTGTGTGAAACCAACTTTTGGGATGTCCTAACAAAATCACAGTGCCACTGTTCATTCGGTGAGGTCCCAAAAAGGTCATGTTGAAAATGTGGTGCAACAATTCCCAAAAATGACTGTGTTATTATGAGTATGCATTGTATGAGTTTCTATGCATATCCATAACTTTGTCAGTTTTTCAAATTTTCACTCCAGATTTTCAATATTAGGATCTTTTCACACCACCTCATGAACAATACACCTGCCGTTTCTCACATCCTGCTCAAAATGTGTTTACACAGTAGTGGCATGACACGGTGTAGTTGCTGCTTGAAATCACCTTTTGGGAATAAGTAATGAAATGAAAGTGTCACTGTTCATGAGGTGGGGTCCAAAGTTTTGAAATTTTGCAACAAAAATACCAAAACAAACTCCCATAAAACTGGGATACTAGTATATTATTTCAAAAAGTAAAGAAACAAATTAACAAAAAATGTGTTTAAAACAAAGTTAGTGTTCTAGACGTAGTTCTTCAACCAAAGTGATACAGGTCAGGAAACTGGAGGTTAGGGTTTACAACTGTTATATCCCTCCCCCATCAAACCCTACCATTGTAACTGCACCCCACCCTCCACACACAAACAAGCATCAGGGTGTGCCTTAGTGTTGTGAGCCCTACCCCACCCAACCCTACCTTTGTAACACCACCCCCACCCTCCACACATCAAGTTTCAGGGTATGTCTTAATGTCATGGACCCTAACGTCCTCCCCATTCCATCTTTAAGGAACTTGACATGGTACAGTACATCTCCATCAAGATAGTACAATACTGCCCATTTGTCACAATGAGAGTGCAGGGTCCTTTGGGCACTGTACTCCCATCCCTCCATCTAGACAGCACAACAGTGTCCATATGTGACGATGTTAGTGCAGGGTCTCCCATCCCTCCATCCAGATGATACAAATATGTCAGTGTGGGTGTGCAGGGTCCTTTGGACCATGTGCTCCCATCCATCCACAGATGCACATATGTTTCAAGCTGTGGAAACACACGGGGTCGAGCCCCTGTGCTTCCACACATTACATTATGAGCAGGCATACCAAAATTGCAACAGTCATAACTGTTTCATCCCAAATAACTTTCACCCCAAATGTTCAATATAGCCTTCTTAGCACCTCACCACATGTACTCAGTACAACAAATTTTCAACCCTCCGTGAAAATGTAATTCCGTGCAATTGTAACACCGTTTTTGTGCCACAGTTACGGAAAAACATTTTCAGTAGGGTTTGAAAAATGACAGCCGCACTATTCATAAGGTGGTATGGAAAAATGGCAATGTCAAAAATCTGAAGTGAAGACAGGAAACATTGGCGAAGTTATGAGCATGCGTAGAAACTACACAATGAACGCTCTTAATGCAGTCATTTTTTTGGACTTTATTCACCATATTTTCAACATAGGCTTTTTGGGACTCCATGAACAGTGGCACTGTTGTTTTGTGAATCGGTCTCAAAAGGTGATTCCACACAGTGACCGTGAAATCACCTTTCAGGATTGATAAAGTGCCAGTGTTCATGAGGTGGGGTTCCAAAAACCCCATGTTGAAACTTTGGTGCAAAAATTCCTGAAATTGACCAAGATATCAACATAACGTGACCCTCCCCCCCCACTGACTCCCATTATACGGCTTACTTTGACTCCTCAGATCGCAGTTTGGCTTTGAAGAGTGCAAACATACTTTTTCTTCATCCAACTGTACCTCCCCCAGGTGGCACTGGGAGATGAGCAACTTGTTGTTTACTGTGCCTTCCCGGTGAAACATTTCAATAAATAAATAAAAAAGACATCTCGGTCCAGAGAAGATCACTGATCCCAACCTCCAGAGGGTAAGTCTGGGTGAGGGAGGTGCAAGGTGCACAGAGGGAGGGTGGGGATGGGGAGGGGAGGGAGTAGTGAGGCAATGATGGACCATTTTCTTTTTTTCAGGTTTAAAAAAAAAAAGACTATGGGGGACATTTTTCTGCATTTACCGGATAAATTTTATAAAAAATAAATATGGGCACACTGGGGTGGGCTCCCAGTGTGCCAGATGAGTCTGGGGGCATACATGATGCAGGCATCATGGGCACCCCAATGTCGGTGGATGGGGCAGACTAGTTTGATGCAGAATCCTACAATCAAATGTTGGCAAATTTCAATGTAGGATCCTGCATTGAAGAAAAGACATCGGGGTCAGTTTTCTTTTTCCACAGGCTTTTAATTTTAAATAATATCGGGCTCACTGGGGTGGGCCCCCAGCCTGCCAAATATATATATATGTGTGTGTGTGGGGGGATACATAATGACACAGGAATTAGGCCCTCCATGTTGATGGAAACAAGTGGGTCTTCCTTGACTCTACAGCTGGCAGCATGAGTTCCAGCTGCGGCTGCAGAAGTCAAGAAAATACCACTCTTATCATACAGAGAATGGCTTACATGCCATTCTCTGTATAAGCTGGCACCCAAGAAATAAACTTGTTTGGGTCCAGCTTAAAGCCCCCTCAAAACATCAGAATACAGCTGAAGGTGTCCTTTTTAGTTATATTCTGATTTTTTCTTGTGTATTTTAAACGTTCGGTACATCAACATTCTCGCTGTGGCAAACAAGATGGCGAACACAACACAACTCAATTGATCGAACCTCTGTGATCTGTGAGCACAATATCCAGCTTCCTTTTGCAAAGAATCTGGTACTGTGCGCACATTATTCCTATTGTGTGCACAATACCAGCCTTCTTTGTGAAAAGAAGCTGGTTTTGTGCACACAATAGTGTATTGTGCGAAAAAAAAAAAAATATATATTTGTGTTACCTTTACCCTCCTTGGCCACCTTTCTGCCACCCCGTTGCAGTCCTCACATCCTGCCAGAGATCCAGATGCCGTCCTTCTCGATTGGGACCGCAGGCACCCTGAAACCCCTGTGGCATACCCCCCCATAGCAGGGTGGCAGGGAGTCCCCTAACTCCCCACCCTCATGGATCCAATTCAGGTACCTGCACCCCAGTGAACACTTGCAGATGGCCATCAAGCCGCTGAGAGGTGCCACCTTTTTCCACTGTTCACTCCCCCCCCTTGTTGGAGTCCTGGGCAAGCAATAATGCTGGCAAGGGCAAAGGCACATACATCCACATGCTCCTCCCCCAGGCCTCTGCCTAGACTCCACCCAGAGCAGTCACCCCACGCCCTGACCCCCCGCCTCTGCCGGGGGCAATCGAGTATCAGGAAGTGAGACCCCTCTCCACAGAGAAGGACAGCAGTCCGTTGGATACTCAATCCTTCTCCTACTTGCCAACCCTGGTGACCCATGCTCGTTCCCGAACACAGTCACCAGCGCAGGGCGAAGTAAGGTGTCCAGTGCCTCAGCCCTCATCGCAACTGGGCTGGCCAACAAAAATATATTTTTAATGCCTGACATATACATTTTCCCATTGAAAATAATGGGAAAATGTTAAATGTCATAACTTTTAAATGGATTAATATTTTTTCACCAAACCTTTAAAAGGCACGTAAGTGACCCAAAGGCTTTCTACACTGAAAGTTTCAGCCCAAAACCGTAAGCCATTTCTGAGATCCAGGATGTCAATGAAATGTTAAAAATAGATTTTTCTGTTTTGTCAACACTTTATATCTCAGAAACCACTTGACAGACTCCCATAGAATTTGGCAGGTAGAGAGACCTACCCTTAGAGATTATGAAATATGCATGCCAAATGTCATGCAAATCCATTTAAAGGCTCCAAAGTTATTAAGGCTCAAAGTTTGAACTTTAACATAGAAGTGCCATTTCACCCTAACCGCACCAGTATAACATAATGTAATTTATAATATAATATAATATAGTATAATGTATTATATTATATTATATATTTATGCTTTAGGACCACTTGCCTTGATAAAGCCTGCCCTCAGATGCAGGGAAATCATGGGGGTATTTAAAGATGGCCAAGAAAACATTTTAAATGAATGGAATGTCTACATGTGCATCTATGATTTTTGTTAGACAATATAGCATACACAGAGTGAGAAATATTCAGACAATGTATACTAGGAGTTATACTAGAAGATTTAAGATGTACAGAAGGCTATAAGCCTATTAGAGTACCTCTCCCTCAAAAAGGATTTAATTGTTCCCCAAGTTTGGCAGCAGCAATCTGGCCAAGTTCTGTTTAAAAATACTGAAGGACACTGCTTCAGCCACGTCTCTCAGCAACAAAATCCACAATGGTGTTCTTTGTGTATAGAAGTTACATCTTAGTGATCTCTTGGGGTAAGTTAACCTCAGTTGATACTTATGTCCTCTCAAGGAGTAATCTATGGTTTATGGACAGCCCGGGGTCTACCATCTACTGTTCATCTCTTAAAATGTGGCACATCAGTAAAAGATCATCCCTAGTTCTTCTAATTTTGAGTGAATACATATTCAGTTCCATCAGTCTATGTTCATAGCTCATGTACTGCATCCCATTCACCAATCTTGTCAGCCTTCTCTGTACACCCTCCAACCTCCTGACTTTACCTCGCGGGTAGGGACTCCAGAGTGGTGAGCAGTAGTCCATGTATGGTCTTAAGTATGCCCTGTACAGTGGCAATATGCATGCTCTGTTTCTGGACTGGAACGCCTTCTTAATGCAGCCAATGATTTTATTCGATTGGTTGATGACCTTGGTACATTGTCTGGTAAATTTTAGATCACTAGTAATAATGATTCCCAGGTTCTTTTCTCTGTTGACCATTTGTAGGGTTTTTCCATTTATGGTATAGCTGTTTCTCTTGTTTGTTTCACCAATGTGCATGACAACACATTTATCGGTGTTGAATGCCATGCCATTTAGTTTAGACCATTCTTCTAAGGCTGTCAAGATTGTAAAATGAAGTTATGCTGGCAATAAACACCGTAATATATACAACATCTATGTTGCAGTCAGGACAGGGCATGGGATGACTATCTAGAAATGAACAGAGCCTTGAGAGGCTAGCAGGCCATAAGTATAAAGTATAGCAGCACAGAGGCAACAAATATCACAAGAGAAAGATGAGGACTTGGAACAGACCAGTCAAATCCACAGCAAAATCAACAGGAAATAGTAATAAGGAGTTTGAGATGATGTGTTGCGTGAATGACAGGAAGAGGACAGATGAAGTAATGGGGAGATAATAATTTCATATAGAGGGAAGACAATATGAGCAAATAGATTGCCCAGCAGCAGATTTGGAGTAGGGGAATAGAGAAGATGTCAAAAACCCTAGAGCGATGTGAGCAGGAGGCAGAACAGATGGCACAGAGGAGGGGTAAGGAGGCAGAGAAGAGAATCAGTGTTTAGAAAGGTATGATGGGCAGTGAATGAGGCAATGCAAAGCAAGAGGTGGAATTGAGAGGTTAAAGGTAGCAATGATAGGTATAAGAGGTTGTTTTAAAGGGAAACTGCAGCAGGCACTGCAAAGAGTGTCCAGTCTGGTGAAAGTAAAGATATAGGCAGTACCATAGACCACATCAGCATGATCAAACACTGGGAGTACCATTTTACAGACAATAACCCAGCAGATTGGGAGTAGTAGACAATCTTTATTGCTTTAAA
Organism: Neoceratodus forsteri; assembly: GCA_016271365.2. Classification (NCBI taxonomy): domain Eukaryota; kingdom Metazoa; phylum Chordata; order Ceratodontiformes; family Ceratodontidae; genus Neoceratodus; species Neoceratodus forsteri. The sequence goes on from JADMNL010000026.1 coordinate 269,364,342, forward strand.
AGGCACTGAGTTTGGGACTAAGCTTTCTATAAATGGCATCAATGTGGGTGGAGAAGTCAAATCTTCATCTAGCCACGCACCGGGGTACTTGAATTAGGGAAAGACTTTGGGGGGGGGAGGCAGCCAGGAAGAAAGCACTAGGTAGAGGGGATTCTAATCCATAGGTTTAATTTGGTTGTACATTTGTATAAACTTTAAACTGATAAAAATAGAGCTATGCAGAATTAGAGATTATACGTCTAATTAATTATTCATGAGCTGAAGTAGCTCACTGATTGGCTGCAGTGCCAGTCTGAAATCTCTTAGAAATGCCCAGCATGGCTGGCCCGACGGCACTGAGGGTTGATGCGCTGGACGCCACACCTTACGTCACACTGGTGACCCGAGGCTCAGGAACAAACCCGGGATGTCGGGGGTCAGCAGGGGAAGGAGAGAACTGAGCATCCGAGGACAGCCCTTCTCTCCCGGGAGGGAGGTGAGACATACACTGGGTGCCTGACTGGCCTCTGGCAGAAGTCGAGGCATAGCAGACACATGAACATACAGAGGGGTTGGGAAGTGGCAGACATTGGCGGAGATGCCTTGACATCAGGGTGTAGCCACTTTCCTAGAACATCGGAAAAAAACACCCGCGGCACTCCCGGGTAGAAGGAGCGCCAGGCCCCGATCCCCAGTACCCCTACCTGCCCCAGGGACTGGCATCCTGACGAGACTCAGGAATTCGGGGTGCTTGCCCTCCAACCTCGTCCCCACCTGGGGGGTAAGCCAAGGCTACATGGAGGATAGACCGCCATGGGATATAGGTAAGAGGTGGGTACTAGAACGACCTTAGGCATCTCCTGAAGGGAGTGGAGTGCCACGGGAAGGAAGAAGTACAAATAGAAAGTATAAAAAAAAAATAAAAAAAAAGAAATGCACGGCACGGCAGCTACACAGCTGATTGCATGATCTAGGCTGACACTAGAAGCGGCAAAAGAAAACAAGTGTTTTCAGTGCTGCTGTCAGTGTACATCTAGTGACTGAAATATACTGCAGTAGCGATCATGACACAATTAAGAATTCAGCCAAGTGAGGACTCAAAATGTCATTTACTGACCCACATTTTGACATGTTCTGGGGTATAGGAACTGTATGTGTTGAATAATTCATGATGCTCCTCAGAACATCAGTTGTCATTGGTCAGATTTGCAAGTCTTCACATTACATATTCTTAACGGTGGCAACACTCTGGTCACTAAACGACTTTCTTGTGAAACGTTTTCTCAATAAAAATGAAAAGAACACTTCTGCATTCCTTGAATGAGTATTTCTCAAATCTTTTCAGAATATCAGTGTAAACCCCCACCTGACACCATCAGTAGCACTGACAGCACGTCACCTCCCAGCATCAGCACCACATGTTACCACACACAACAACCACTATCACAAAACAGAGTGAGCATGTGCTGCTTCAAAAAAATAAATAAATAAATAAATAAACTGTAAAAAAAAAAAAGAACTGTCATTAGTGGTGACTTGCATGGTGAAGTGCAGTAAAGTAGGTTGGAGTCTGAGGGAGTGTTGCAGGCTCCCCCGATTCCATCAATCCCAGTAGTCAATGTGAAAGGGATTGAGTCTACATTGGAGCAGCAAAGGGAACATGTGAAGGTGCACTAATTACAGCTGTGCTCTGGGATACTTGAAGTTGTGAAGGGCTGTGAGTAGCATTCAACAAAAGTGACTGTGGTAAACTGTGCCACTGCCTGCCATTTGTGAGTAGACTTTTGTTACACCTGCCACTGGATTTTCTGTGAACAGTGTTAATCCTGTGTTAATGAGACTGTCACAAGCTGTGTTGCTATTGAACTGAGGGTATATTACTTCTGCTTATGCTGCATCGTGCTGCTATTTTTATCAAGGGCATATTGTTCTTGCTATTTTAACTGTGCTGCAATTAATTGTGAATGAACTGCTGCTGCTTTTTGCGTGTTTTAACTAATACCGCTCTATGTGACTGGATGGTGTGACCTGCCTCTCTGGAGTGAAGCAAGGATAATAAGTGTGCCTTATTAGCCTGAGTGAACCGTGTCCCTGTGTTTTCTTAATTGCCCTTGCATCCCCTTGTTAGCGCATGCTTTCCAGACACCTGTGTTGCCTTAACAACTGAACACTGGCCTGTTCGCCTTCCTGCTTGACAAGCCGTACCCCTTCCCCTGATTGGTGGTAACAGCTCGGTTTGGGGGGTGTTGGGTATTAAAATTCACCTGCTTCATAGACGTGGCATCGTCTGACACCGCGACTTGCTTGGTGAAGTGCGGCAAAGTGTGTTGGAGTCTGAGGGGAGCCAGGATGCTGGTGCAGTAGGTGTTGCCAAAAGTATTATTGGTTTGGTTTCTTGTTTTCTAAAGTTTGATTAAGTGGTCATAGGGTTTTCACCATGGAAATCTTTGGTGCTACTTTTAGACTGGCATGTTGTTTTTTACTGGGGTTAGTTTGCTGTAACTATGTTGTACTTTATGTAATAACACCAGATAAAGGTGGGGATCATAATCTTGAGGACTTCACAATGCCCAATTTAGTGGGAGGTAGTTGATTTCCTTTATATGAAAGAGAGGTTTTGTTGACTGAGAAAAAGCTTGTCAAAGTTAGTGGATCGTTTGTTTTGTCAGTGTTCAAATGTATAAATCGGAAAGGGCACAGAAAGCATGCAGTTCTATTGAAAATGCTTGTGTTTTTCCAACTTCTTTTATTTTCAGGTGATATGGAAATTAATCCAGGACCTGGGATTGTGGATAGTGTAAAAACATTGTCTGCTGTACCCTGGTATGCTGCTCATGGTATGAAAATCATTAATTTAAATATTAGGAGTTTGTTTCCTAAATTGGCCGAAATTGAAACTATGTCTCATTTGTATGATCCAGACTTAATTGTTTTGTCTGAAACATGGTTGAAATCTGGAATCAGCGATCACCTGTGTAGGATACAAAGGTACAGTATAATTAGGGCAGATGGGAAGGGTAAGAAGAAAAGGGAGGGTGCAATTTATTTTAAAGATCATCTTCAGGTTAGTACTGTTATAAGTAGTCTTGATCATGAGTACCTAAATGACTGGTTATTGATCCGGTTAACTTTGGGGGGGGGAGTAAACATCTACTTGGCGGGGGAATTTATAATCCACCTTCATGTGGTAAAATAGATTTGAAGGATGTTCTTGATAGGCTATCTCAATTTCTGACAGATTCTGACTTTGTTATGCTGGAGGATGTAAATTTGAATTGGAAGGATGCTGACAACTTAGGGTTGGGAAGTTTATTATTTTCCATTTCAGTTGACTCAACTGATCAATGATCTGACCAGACTGAATTTATCAACTGGGAATCACACCAGTTTAGATTGGCTGCTCACTGATAGTTCACAAAGGGTGTCCTGGGTTGAGGCACTCCCTGATTCTACCAGTGACCATCAGGCAATTTTTTTGTGTTTAGAATTTCAGGTGTCCGAAAGTTTTTTCTCCTTTTCTTGATTTTAGGAATTTTAAGAAAAATGATCTTTCAGCTTTTCAGTCCAAATGAATGGATATTGACAGGTCCTTTCTTGATAGTATTCCTGATTCAGATTCAGCTTTTGATTTTTTCTGCTGACAATTAGTCCCATTACAAAACTTTTTTTTTTCTCTGCAAAAACTCAGAGGGGTGTTCAATCATTGGTTCATAAGTGACATAAAGGAGTGGACAAAAGCCAGGGATATTGCCTGGGAGACGTATAAACAGTCTACCTCTCTTATGGACAGACATAGATTTCTTCAAAATAAAATCTCTAGTCTGGTAAGGGAAGCTAAGAAAGTTTTTTATAGAACACAATTTGAGGAAAACTTATCCAATCTTAAATCCTTCTGGAACTCAATGAACCAACTCTTGTCCCCTAAAGAAAAATGTGCTATTCAGAGTCTGACCACCCCAAATGGCATCATTACTAATTCAGTTGAGATTTCTAATTTATTTGGCTCCAAATTCTCAGATTTGTCTAGCTACTGTCCTGTAGGACTAAAACCTCCGGTTGATGACCCCAGTAAGGTTTCCCATGATAGATGTACTTTTCAGGGTTGTGGGCGGATCCTACAGCTATTTTGCGAGAGCTTTCCAGCTCTGAAAACAGTTGATCTCACAACCTTTTCCACTGGACTTTTACAAGTATCCTTCCGGAAGCCCAATGGAGCTGGAAGCCCTCCCCCACGATCGGCGTACAGAATAACAGTTGCACTATTTCAGCTGTTACTTCCGTATTCTGATACGTGCACTGCGCATGAGTCACGTGCATGTCCAGAGTCATGTGCATGCACAGTGCTGTGGTGCCAGCATGTTGTGAATGGCACATTGCCATTCTGTATTTCTTTACTTTGCATCTTATATAGACTTTTTGTCTTGAATCCCCTTCTATCTCTTTCCTACTTCATTTCCTGCTATTTTTAATTGCTCCTCAGTAGCTATATATACTACTTTTGTTGCTCAGTTGTGCTATTCACCTGAAGAAGGGACCTGTGAGGCCCCGAAATCTTGTGTATAATGCCAGTGTAACCCCTAGGTGGTGCTGTCCCAAGGGCTACTACCCCTGCCTGCTTGGCTAGTAGCAGGTTAAGGGGCCTGGGTACTGAAACAGGTGCCTCCACCCAGAGGTCAGGGTTGTCAGTGGTCATGCTAAACTGGGCACAGCCCTCCGGGACACTGTAACCCCCCTCTTTCCCTTCAAGTGGCCTGAACAATATACAATAATCACTTTCACAATGACCCTTATTCACCATGCAATTACCCACACTGTTTGCACTTACCACCAGGGCTGATTCCTCTAGCTCGACCCTGGGGACCCCCTGAAATACAAGGCTATGCACAGCAAATAGCAACAGTAGAGTACGCTTGACGCAAACTGGAACCACAATCAGGTTAAATGCAAAAACAGTTAGGTCTGATTTATTCAGAGGACTAGAACAAGGGAAGGGTGAAATCAGGTTGATTTGCTTAAAGGCTATATCAATCAGACAGTTATGCATGCACTTCAGAGTCCCTACACAGTCACACACTCTGGGTACCCAGGTAGTAAGACGGTGGGCTAGCCAGGAATGTTGCCTGTGGTAGGCCGGCTCACAGCTGGTTAGGGCCCTGTGATGGAAGAAAGCAACATGCACAACACACATTATTTGTAATCCGGAGCTGGAGGGCTCAGTTCATGACAGAATAGACAACAAAGCAATCAGAAGACAACACTTTAGATTTAGCTGTTGTTGCAGAGAGCGACCCTGATATTTATTCACTATACCCAATACAGGACACAGGCAGGATGAAATCGAGACAGCAGGTTGTTGAACTGGAGAGCCAGGAGAAGCAGGGCCCACACAAATCACCGAGGCATCATTCCTGTTCAAAGCATGAGCAGGGGGCTGATCCCCAGGCAGGTCTCTCGTCAATGACTTTCTCTGTGCAGCGGGTAGTCTGGCTGGGCCAGTGTGGCAAAGCCCAGGCTCAATGGAGATGAATACGGATTCAGTCCGTGGGAGCTGGATGCAGCCTCCAGCAAGCAGAACACAGTTCAGCACACAATGGAGAACCAAATCACAACCCACTAACAGCACACAGCACATTTACATGTAAGAAATTCTACTGTATCAGGCAGATTGCTATCCGGTCACAATTACAGAGTCTCTGCATAAACCAGGAGTTCAAAGGTGGCTGCAAATTCTGACAGGCCGATTGCATTCAGCAAATCTTCGGTCTTCTTCAGGTTAAAGCTTGGTCACAGTTCTGTGGCTTAAATCATCCTCACAATTTGGATTCAGTCCGAATAAACTTCAATTTCCCTCTCAGGGACAGCAGGCAGGCCAAAACTCAGCCCTTTGACAGTTCTCCCACGCGAATCTATGCAGGATTACTGCTCTACTATCTTGAGCTGTTACTCCTTCACTCCCAGCTAAGATGTGAACTGAAACTGCAAGCAGTCTGGGACGTTCCCCAGGATCCAAAAGGTTCAGTTGACTGATTCCTCTGTCAGTCACAACAAGAGCTCCCTCTCCAGGTTCATTTAGGCGCCAAAAGCCCCAAACTACAATTCCTATAGAATTGTGCTCCCACAAAGCCCCTGGGGACAGGCTCCATTTTAGAGTCCCCAAAGGTACTGACTGGCCCATTTCAGCAGTCCAGGACCAAGATGGCAGAGATAAACAGAAATGTCCATGCTGCAAAGAAGGCAGGTTAGACAAACTGCAATATTATTACTATTGTAATACATGATCAGCAAACAAGTATATCTTCTAACAGAGGTCCTTCTGCGCTAATAGCGATGGCAGAACAGAGCAATTATTTGGCAGCCCGGGAGGGACTCCAACATAGAAACACTCAGCCCCCTCCCAGATTAATTATGACTGCAATCCATGCAGCTCTTAAAGAGACAGTACACAGAGGCTATACATGCAATCTCTGGCAATACATTTAAACTGCTAAAATGCAGGACACCAGCCTGGCAGTGAGCATTTACGCAAATTCAATTAAGACTTTTCAGGAACTCCCATTTGTAGGGGGGTTACACTAGGATTATTTATCAAACCATTCACATTATGATAGCATTGGGTCTGCTATCTCTAATATTTTTCCTCTTTACTCGGATGTTCCTCAGGGCTCTTTTCTGGGGCCTCTTCTGTTTTCATTGTTAATTAATCCTTTAGCTTCCCTCTGTGTTACCTGTGATAGTTTGCTTTATGCTGACGATTTAATAATATCTCAACTTTGACCTCTTCTTTAGAAAAATAATTTCTTCTCATTTGTAATTGGTTTAGGAAGAATGCTCTTGTCTTAAATACACAGAAAACTATGACTATGTTGATTGGAATGCCTTATTTTTTTAAGGAACAATTATTCCTTAGTTGTTCATGATGAAAAGGGAATTTGCTTGGAACAGGTTTTTGAGTTTAAATATTTAGGGGTCCTGCTTGACCCAATTGTCTAATTTTTCAATCTCGTATCAAAATCATAAGTCAAAAGGTAAATAAGAAATTGGGTGTGTTATTTAAAATAAAAAATTTTTTCTCTTTTGATACCCGTAGGTCTATAGCCACTGGAGTATTATTGCCGCACTTGGATTATGTAGGGGTATTGTATTATAATTTGTCCAACAGAGAAATTCATGCTCTTACTGTGGGTCACCCTGTGGGTGGCACTGTGGGTCACCCTGAAGACAGGAAATGGCACCACAATCCGTATGGGGGTGTATACAGACCCCCATCTCAGAGGGAGGAAATGGACAAGGAAATGATACAAGGCATCCTTAGAACGGCAGAAAAAGGGGAGATATTGTTGATGGGGGACCTGAGTATGCGAGATGTTAACTGGAGCACCTTTACTGCAGCCACATCCAAGAGCAGGGTCATTCTCAATGCCCTACAGAGGGCATGTCTCAGACAGCTAGTGTTAGAGCCCATTCGGGAGGGAGCAGTCTTAGACCTGGTACTCTCAGATGGGGATGGAGAGAGGATCTCAAATTTAGAAGTCGGTAGCCATCTGGAAACAAGTGACCACCAAACAGTGTGGTTTAGGATAAACACAGTTGTAGAGTAAAGTCACACAAAGGTGAGGGTATTGAACTGGAGGGCTGACTTTGGCAAAATGGGGGAGTGCCTCAGAAAAGCACTAGCAAATGAGCAAGAAGGTGAGGTTGAGGAACAATGGAGAAAAATCAAAGCTGCCATCACAGAGGCAACAAGCCTTTGTGTGAAGCGAATAAACAAAATAAAGAAAAGAAAAAACACTATGGTTCTCAAAAGAGGTGGCGGGAAAGGTTAGAGAGAAAAAGATAGCATTCAGGAAGAATAAGAAAACACAGAAGGAGCAGGACAGAGAACTGTACCAGTTAAAGCAGGAGGAAGTGGGGAAGGCACGCAGAAGAGCAAAGGCCCAAACCGAGGAAAAGATAGCCAACTCAGTTAACTCACTGGCTCCAATCGCACTTTTTGAAGTTCTAGGATTCCATTGCTTAACCTTGTTTCAAAATGGTGTCTCAGAACCAATGAGTTAAGAAGGGGGATAAAACCTTTTATAGGTATATTAGGGAGAGAAGAAAGGCCAGGAGAGGAATAGTGAGGCTAAATAAAGGGAAGGGGGAGGGCAGAAGGTGACAGTGACAAAGCAAAGATACTGAACAAATGCTTATGCTCAGTATTCACAAAATAAGAGGAGGGCGAGGTACCTAAACCAAATAATAGAAGCACACTGGATGGGGGGTGGGGTCAGTACCAATCCATTCACAGATGAAAGGGTCCTGAAAGAACTCCTAAAACTGAAGGCAGACAAAGCAATAGAGCCTGATGGGATTCACCGCAGAATTCTAAAAAACTAAGGGGAGAACTAGCGGCACCACTGACTACCTTTTTTTTTCTAACAGCACACATCTGGAGGGTGCCCCCAGCCCCATCCCTGACATCTACCACCTGGCACTGACCCGGCTCAGAGCTCCCCCCCCCGGCGGAGCCACAGGGGTTCCCCAACCCCCACCAGGAACCAGATTCAAGGGGCCAGCACCATGGCTGGCTGGGAGCGGAGCCTGTGAGGCACCCTCTACCATTCTGCTGAAGCAAGGTTTTTCTCCTTTACTCCTCTAGACGAGGCATGGCAACTCCCTGGGAGTGGAGCGTGACAACCACGCGCCCCTCCAAGTGTTCGTTCCCCAAGCATCTGCCTCGCACTCTCCCTTGTCATTCATGCAGCAGTTGTGTCCCCTAGCCTCTGCTAGGGAGCAGACCGGCGCTGACAACTGGAATCACCCCCCCCGCAGAAGGAAAGCAGTCCAATGGACGCTCAATCCTTCTCCATCCCTGCCGACCCCCGGTGGCCAGTGCTCATTCCTGAACATGGGTCACCAGTGTTGCGCGAGGTACAGCAACCAGCACCTGAGCCCTCAGCACCACCAGCCCAGCATACTGACTACCCTTTTTAATAAATCATGGGAGGATGGTGTGGTACCTGAGGACAAGAGAAGGACGGATGTGATTCCCCTTCACAAATGTGGGAGCAAGGCAGAGGCAAGACACTATAGGCCTGTTAGTTTAACCTCAGTGGTAGGGAAAATGATGGAATCACTTCTGAAGGAAAGAACTGTTAAGTACTTAGAGGCCAGTGGGGCAAGGGACCCAAAGCAGCATGGATTCACAGCGGGAAGGTCATGTCAGACAAATCTAAAAGATTTCCTTGACTGGGTGACCAAAGTAGTAGACCAGTGAGGGGCTGTGGACATGGCCTACCTAGACTTTAGTAAGGCATTTGAAACAGTCCCACACAAAAGATTAATAAACAAGTTAGTCAGCCTGGGTGGTAGCCTGGATAAAATATTGGCTGGACAACAGGACGCAGAGGGTAATAGTAAACAGACCTCCTAATGATGCACCTGTTAGTGTGAAACCGGTAGAGGTTCACTGGTTGGTCACTGCTTGTCATCTGTTCAATAAACTTTAGAAGTGTGGATTTATTAGAACCTGGAGTAGTGCTGGAACTTTTCTTTTTCATTAATAGTAAACAGAGTCTACTCTGAAGGAAGAGGGGGCTCATAAGTGGGATACCATAGAGTTCAGTACTGGGATTGGTCCTCTTTAATGTCTTTATAGGTGACACTGTGGAGCGACTGCAAGGAAAAGTATGCCTCTTTGCAGACAACACAAAGCTCTGCAAGAGGGTTGATACACGGGGGGTGGAAAGGATGAGAAGATACCTGGCAACGTTGGGGAATGGTCAAAAGTATGGCAGCTAAGATTCAATGTAAAGAAGTGCAAAGTAATGCACCTGGAAACAAAACCTAAGGGAAAAGTACACAATGGGGGGTATTAAGGATAATAAAATGGAAAGGGACCTGGAGGTAGTCATATCAGATGACCTAAAGGTAGGCAAGTGTAACCCCTAGGTGGCACTATCCCAAGGGCTACTACCCCTTCCTGCTTGGCTAATTGCAGGTTAAGGGGCTTGAAGTCTGAAACGGGCATCTCCACCCAGAGGTCAGGGTTGGTAGTGGTCAAACTAGCCTGAGCGCAGCCCTCCAGGACACTGTAACCCCTCTCTGTTCCTGCTAGTGGCCACAATAATACACAATAATTACTTTCACAATACCCCTGATATACCTTACACATACCCACACTGTTTGCACTTACCACCAGGGCTGGTTTCTCCGGTTCGACCCTGGGGACCCCCTGCAAAACAAGGTTAGACAGAGCAAATAGAACAGTACAGTACTTCGAGCACAAACAGGAACCACAGTCAGATAAAATGCAGAAAAAAGGTAGAGCTGATTTATTCAGGGGAATTGAACAAAGGAGGGGTGTAATCAGGTTAATTAGCTTAAATGCTCTATCTTAAATGCTCTATCACTCACACAGTGTATGCATTCAGAGTTCCTAACACAGTCACACTCTCTGGGTACCCAGGTGGAGGGAAGATGGGCTAGCCAGGACCGTTGCCCGAGGTAGGCCAGCATTGCAGCTGGTTGGGGCCCTGTGATGGAAAAAGCAATTTGCACAACACACCCTTTTTGTAATCCGGAGCCAGATCGCTCAGTTCATGAGGCAAGAGAAATAACATAGAAATCAGATGACGCACTTATATTAAACTGTAGTTGCAGGGAGCTACCCTGATGGTTACTCACAATACCCAGGACTGGACCAGGATGGACGAAAATTGAGACAGCAGGTGATTCTTCTTGAATGCCATGAGAAGCAGGGCCCACACGATTCGCCGAGGCCTCGTTCCTGTTCAAGCATGGAGAAGGGGGCTGATCCTCAGGCAGATCTCTCGTCGATGGCTTTTCTCTGTGCTGTAGGGTAGTCTGTCAGTGGCCCTTGTGGCAAGGCCCAGCCACATGGAGATAACCCCAGATTCAGTTTGTTTGGGCTGGACACAGCTTCCAGCAAGCAGAATGCAGCTCACACGATGTGGAGCCAAATCACTACTCCCTTTCAGCACACCGCACATTTATATGCAAAGAAATTGTACTGTACCAGGCAAAACACTCCCTGGTCCCAATCGCAAAGTCTCTGCTCAAACCAGGAGTTCGGAGGCAGCTGGAACTCCTGCCAGGCCAACAACATTCAGCAAAAATCTTCGGTCCTCCACAAGTTGAGCCTGGTTACCCCTTCAATGACTTACTTCAGTCTCATCACCTCGGATTTAGTCTGAAAGCAATTTTATTCTCCCTCTCAGGGTAACAGGCAGACTTGCAGGCCTCAACTCAGGCCTTTCCACAGTTCTCCCATGCGAACTACTATGCAGAGGGCTGCTCGAACTAAACAAGCTGTTGCTCTCTCAGTTTCCAATTCAGATCTGCCCTAAATAGCAGGCAGCTTGGGAGATTTCCCTCAGATCCAAAGGTTCAGTTGACTGATGCAGTTGTCAGTCAAAGCAACAGCTCCCCCTTCAGAGCAAAAAGGCACCAACAGTCCAAAACTACAATTCCCACAGCTCTCAATCCACACAACCCCTGTAAGCAGGCTCCATTTTAGAGTCCTCCAGGATGGATTGGTCCAATTCAGCAGGTCGGGACCAAAATGGTGGAGATAATCAGAACAGTCCTCGCTGCAAAGAAAGCAGGTTAGAACAAACTACAATATCTTCACTGCTCTAACAAATGGTCAGCAAACAGTTACATTGCTAAACAGGGCTCTCTCTGCGCAATTAGCGATGGCAGAAACAAAGCGCTTATCTGGCAGCCCAGGCAGGACTTGAGCAGGACAACACTCGGACCCCCCCACCAGATTAATTATTACTGCAACTAGGCAGCTCTTTAAGTGACAGTACATGGAGGCTACACAGGCACTCGCTGGCAATACATTTAAACTGCTAAACTGCAGGACCCCAGCCTGGCAGTGAGCATTTAGGCAAGCTCTAGAAAGACTTTTCGGGAACCCTCATTTGTAGAGGGGTTACACAACCAATTTGAGAAGGCAGTAAGGAGGGCTGGGGGATACTGGGATGCATAGGGAGAAGCATCACCAGTAGAAAACAGGAAGTTGTTATCCCTCTGTACAGACAGTTGGTAAGATCCCATCTGGATTACTGCATGTAGTTCTGGAGACCTCATCTCCACAAGTACATAGACAGGATGGAGGCAGTACCAAGAAGGGCAACTAAAATGGTGCAGGGTCTGCACCAGAAGCCATACGAAGAGAGAATAAAAGAGTTACTTATCCAGGGAGAGATCAATTTCCATTTTCTGTAGATCTACAGAAAATATGATGCCTGCCTGTCTGCCTATCTTTTCCTGCTGCTGTCAACATGGTGGGATGCAGAAATGCAAACAAAACCAAAGGACAACCAAGCAGATTACAAGGTGATAGTGCAATGCTGGCAGGAAAGAGTACCAGGGACATGCTTAACAGAGTACAGGGAATAAACTGTCAAAAAAGTGTAATTTTTTTTACATAGTACTGTTGCTTTAATATGTATACCCTTGAGGAAAGGAGGGAGAAGGGGAAACATGATAGAAACTTTCAAGTACCTCAAGGAAATCAACAAATTCTGAGAGGGTAGCATCTTTCAGAAAAAGAGACGTGCAAGAACAAGGGTGCACAATTTGGAGATAGAGATGGGGCAACTCAGAGGCAATGTGAGGAAGTATTTTTTTATGGAGGCGGTGGTGGACATGTGGCCTTCCTTTTTCAGATTGACTATGCTTTATTGTTGGGAAGATTTTCCCTGTCATTTGTTACATACATTAAGAAGAGATTGTTACATGTTTCATTTTAACATACCAGAAATATAAGTTGGAGAAATTCTACAATGATAGATATTCACGTAGAAGTCTGATGAATGATGGATAGTATTATAATTCTCTTTACAAATCACTCCAAAACTTAAGAAACATGCACTGGTTTATCCTCCTATTCCCCCCTTCCTCCCCTTGATCCCAGTCCCCCACCCCTCAGGTATGCAGTGAGGTTAATCTGTGGCTGTACTGGCCCTGGATACAATTACTGGAGAGTACCTAAAAAGCTATGTTGGCTTTTATGGTAGTGATTGTTAAGACTTATTATAGTCTGTAACTTATTCAATTAAATGGTTAATAGGGTATGTAAGGGGGCCCATACTTTCTGATAGTAAAGTGGCCTTTTTGTTATTTGGACAATGATGCATTCTCCCTGTAAGGCAAAGAGCATCTCTGTTAACCATTCTGTATATGTGGGAATGCTCTGATCCAGCCAGTGTCGCATGATTACTTTCTTGGCACATAGGGATATTAGTGCCATGTATTTACGTTGATTACCAATCAAAAGTTCCCCATATTCCCCTATTATGCAGATTTCTGGTTTAAAAGCTTGAGAGAGCCCTAAGAGAGGATCCAAATTAGATTTGATGATGGACCAGAAGGATGTGACTTTATTACATTCCCATAGAATATGCAGTAGCGTGCCAGGACATTTCTTGCAGTGGGAACAAAGATTAGAGGGAAGCTTCCCCATTTGATAAAGTCTGGCTGGAGTATAGTATAAATCATATAAAACATAAAATTGTAGAATGCGATATTTGATCCACTTCACATCTTGACATGTGGCCTTCCTGAGGAGGTTGTGGGATCAAAAACAGTGGGGGAATTTGAGAATGCATGGGACAGATACAAGACAGTTCTAGTGGGAGGTAGGAGGAAGTAAGCTGTTAGTAAAATTAGGATCTGCAGCTTATCCAATTGGTAGGGAAATGAGCAGACTGGGTGGGCCAAGCGGTCCTCATCTGCTGACAAAGTCTATGTTTCTATGTGCTATGTTTCTATGTTATGGATCTATTTAATAACATTTTCTTTTGGGTTGGGTGCCCTGTTTCACTTGCATCATTGCTCTCTGTATTCTTCCTTAGGGTGGTTATCCCACACTGCCAGATTTACTCATTATTTTTGTTGTTTAATTTTTAAATCTTTGTCTTGTTCAGATTTGCATCCACCGAATGATTTGTTATATGTCTGAAATACTACATTGAATCCAAGATCCTACAAGGGAACTCTTTTGTTAACTACTTTGTCTACTACTAAAGCTGGTTCTAGGGTTTTTTCAGTCTCAGCTCCCATATTATGGAATAGTCTGCCTGAAGATTTAAGAAGTGCATCCTCTTTGTATAGTTCTAAAAACAAATTAAAAATGTGGCTATTATCACTGATTACAGGTAAATGTTTTTAGTAATTGTATGTATTAATTGTTCATGTCTAATGTTTAATGGTGGGTAGGACCAGAAGAAGAGCTTGTCCTAGTGTTCCTACCTGATTAACAAAATAAAAACAAACAAACACAATTACTGCAATTAGACTTATAATTACAATAATGACCTCACAGCCGTTCATTTCCTGGGAATTAATGACCGGCCGGTGGGAGTTGACCTGAAGTGCACCCCCTGGCCAGTTGTTAATCCCCAGGAAATGACTGACTGTGAGGTATTATTGCTTAAATTTTGAATTCACTAAATTCCAACAGGATTCCACAAACATTCTATAGAGTTTCACTGAGTTTTTGAAATGCCTTGATTTGGTTATACTCCAGATACCTATTGAGTTAGAGAGCTGGGGCAGGACTTTAAAAACAGGAACTGGTACAGGTGGTTCTTTTTTTTTTATTTGGTTGTTTAACCAGGTATAGCACACTAAGCTGAAAGCTTTTTTACAGGAGTGACCTTGGAGCACAAGGAGGTTAAGTGGCTTGCTCAGGGTCACACAGTATGCAAGTAGAAGCTGTGAGATTCAAACCCAGGTCTGGTCTGCTAGATGTTACTACATTTGCAGCTCAGAGCCTTAGACCACTGCGCTATACTGCCTCTAACCTCTTCACTTTTGTATTTGCATTGTGTCCCTGCATGCACCGGATTTTCAAAGACAGAACTGTTTTATGGCCAGTTCCATGGTTTATGGAAGCGTGCTGCTGTTTTTTGGTGCAGCTGTGCCAAAATATTATGCCTGGCTGGAACAGGCATAGGATGCTCCACAGCTGTGCCTGCTACCTATGCAGAGCACCTGATAAAAATATGATAGTCTATTAGGGCAGAGATTTTTTTTCTGCATCCATGGACTGTGGCATGGGACTTAGTCTGTCAGCCGTTTAAAAATCTGCCCCGATATTTGCCATGATTTCATTTTGGTGAGCGTCCTAAAGATGGCGACAAGTGTTATGACAGTTGGATGAGTAATTTAAAAACCAAAACACGGGCTTAAAGTCTGGAATGTTGTTCTTTGAGGAAATGTCATGAACAGCTTCATCTGTTTATAACTAGAGTGAGACATGTGAAAAATAGGATGAATGTCCATTTTGTAAATGTCACAAGACTGATCACATATGTTTGGGTTTGGTACAGAGATATTTAAGTTACAGGGGTTCAAAATTCCACTGTGCGATTATTTTTGAAATTCTCCAAAAACATTCTAAAAATGTGGACATGGGTAACTTCTCTGCTTTTCCAGGTATAGACCTGCCACTTGTCGTGCAGATCCAGTGTCAGTAAATGCTGTTGTCTAACAAAACTGGAAAACAAAAAAACTCAAACTTATAGCGGAAATTCTTTTTTTTTTTGCAAATAACTTTATTTTATCATAAAAGTAGAAAGATACAAAAATACAAAGGTACATAACCAAAACCAAAATACAATGAAAAACCCAAAATATAACACACATATAACCCCGTACCCTCCCCCCCAGCAGCTATCCTATATACTCTAAATAACAAATCAATTGCCTCATTGACCCCAGATTTAACCGTGGCATTGGCTAGCATCCTACACTATATGTGAAGAGAGAAACTCAGAAATCCATAGATCCCCGGGAGATGAAAAAGAAAAGAGGTAACAATGCAATGGAGGTAAAATACATTAAAGGCAAAATTAGAAAGAGGAGAAAAGTTGAAAGGAGGAGAAAAATAGATAGGAGGAGGGGAAGGGCCTAAGGGAAGGTACTTCCCCTACTAATAACCATACCTATCTCTCAGGCTCTGAAAAAAACTGCCCCAACACTTCTGGAATTTACCCGTTGCCTTAAGGAAAGTTAACACTGACCTTTCCGCATTTAACGCTTTTAGGAATTCGTCCCACCATTCTTTAAACGAAGGGACCCAGTCATCCCGCCAGTGACGAAGAATCAATAACTTGGTTACTGAGGCTACCATAGCCATTTGGCATTTCTGAATTCTAGATGGAATTTGGGCGTACATCCCAAATATACAAGCGTCTACATTGAAAAAGGCCGATAAATCACAGTATGGACCCAGCCACCGTCTGACCGACTGCCAAAGCTTTGCCACTTTTGGACAGGACCAAATTTTGTGGAAAGTGGGTCACCACAACCATTACACACCGGTGAACTCGATCTGTTTAACCGCGAGAGTTTGGCAGGAGAGAAATAAAGATTATGCAATAAATTAAACTGGGTATTTCTCAACCTGTCCTGTTTAATACAAGAATAAATATCTACCCAAACGTTCTCCCAGATCGCCTCCGTCCATCCTATAGACAGGTTTATTTCCCAATATGGGGGCACAGGGGATACCTTAGATACCAATCTTGATAAAATATACTTACATAATTTAGCGACCGCATTAGCGGATAGTGCGAGCTCGCTCAACTTCCTCAATAACTTCCCTGCCTCTTCAGACCCTTTGCCTTTCTGCAAGAAGAACCTGATGCTTCTTCGAATTTGAAACAGTCGCAACAAACTTCGAGGTTCCACCCCAAATTTTTCAATCAAAACAGAGGGCGAAGAGATTGAATTGTCCGAGAAAAAGTCCAAAATACGAGGTTTGAGGGGAGAGTCAGTCACAAACCTCTTAATGGGCTGGTTGCCAACCAGCAAATTAGGATTTCTCAGAAGGGGTTGAGATAGGTCATTTATATAAGAAATATTTAGTCTTGAATAAAGTTGATGCAAAGCCTTAATATCCCATCCTAATGGGGTATTCCTAACAGCAGTAGGAACCTTAGACCATAGGGATATATAAAGGATTCCAAATCAATTTAACCCCTTAAATCGCCGGTCAAGAGCAAGTCCAGGAGAAACCTCCGCTTCTCGTACCCATAGAGCTGACCTCGCTGTGAATAGCTAAATAGTAGGTGTAAAAATCCAGCATCTGGAGGCCCCCTACTTTCCGTTGACAGATAAGTTTGGAATAAGCCCTACGAGGGGGTCTACCTTTCCACAAAAAATCTGAACAATATTTGTAAAGCGGCCCAAAGAAGGACCTAGAGAGGTGCACATTTAGGTTGAAGAGAGGGTAAAAAATCTTGGGTAAAACCATCATTTTAATCATGTTAACCCTCCCCGAGAAAGTCAAGGGAAGCTTAGACCACCTCTCCAAATCCTCTTTGATGGATTTAAACAAGGGCTTAAAATTTAGGTTTGCCATTCCCTCAAGGTCCCTCGAGATCTGGATGCCCAAATAAGCTAGGGATTTTGTCTGCCACTGCAATCCTAGAGAGAGACACCAACTTTTCTGAAGGTAAGGGGATAACGAGTAAACCACTGTTTTACTCTTGTTTAGTTTATATCCGGAGAATTCGCTGAAACATGAAATTAATTTAAGTAAATGAGGGAGCGATATTGTAGTATTCCAGACATGCAACAACAAATCATCAGCAAATGCTGATAGCTTAAACTCAGAGTCTCCTATACAAATCCCTTGAATTAGGTCATTCATCTTAATGGTTCTTATTAGGGGTTCAATATACAAATTGAATAAGTATGGCGACAAGGGGCAGCCCTGACGCGTACCCCGCAATAAAGGGAAAGCAGCCGAGATTAGATTGTTGCATTGAATCCTAGCAGTCGGACACGAATAAAAGATCGAATATAGTCTATAAATCTATCCGAATACCAAATTTGCCCAATATTGCAAAACATAAAGGCCCACTCTACTCTATCAAATGCTTTTTCTGCATCTAACGATACCAAGGATGCTTCTAAATTCGGGTTATGAGCCTGAAATTAAATAAAACAATTTCCTGAAGTGGTCAGCCGAGAGCGGCCAGCCACGAATCCAGCCTGCTCAGGACTCAACAGCCCCAGCCATGAAGATTTTAACCTATTGGCTAGGATCTTGGCGTAAATCTTAACATCAATATTTACTAAAAGAAATTGGCCTAAAATTGCCCACCAAATCTGCAGGTTTACCAGGTTTAGGTAACAAATTATCCTAGCTTCAAGAGAGTCTTATCTCTAACCCTTCTCTATGCAAAATGCATAGAGTTGTTTCAGAAGAGGTGTCAAGCTCTCCTTAAACATCTTAAAGAAAAGGGGTGTGAACCCATCTGGACCGGGTGCTTTATCCAACTTTAGTGAGTCAATAACATTAGCTATCTCCTCACTTGAGATGGGGGCTACCAACATCTGCTTAAATTCCTCAGACATTTGAGGAAAGGAAATATTAGCCAAGAATTCCCACATTTTGCTTTCGCTCCCCGAGGAGAGCAGTTCACTCGAGTTATAGTGGAAATTCTAAAAAAATATTATTGCCAACATTTTTTAAATACTGTATTTATGGTAACATGATAGGTGATGTCTCCAGAATTTCACTTGCAGAATTTAACATATCACAGAGCACAAAGCACTGCTTCACTGGATAAGCTGAGCTGTTTACAGTTCTGAAGGGCCTTCCTGAGTGGTTATTTTGTTCCACTTCCTTTTTATGTTTGCCTTTATGCATGTTCAAAGCAAACATTTTGTGTCTACTCAGACAGTAGTGGCTACACAGGTGTGACACTGTCGCATCCAATGCAGTTCAAGCTGCAGGAGGCATAAGCAGCCCGATGAGGAGCAGGTTGATGTTGACGGTGTTCAGCCTGGCTGATAGGCTTAAACTCTGCATAGCTGAAAGAATGGAGCTGCACCTATCAGAGTGCAGCAGCATCCTTTCATGTACAATACACTTTCCAGTAGTCAGCTGAGTGGTGGCCTTATCAGCCTGTTGCTCGACCTCCGTCTCCACCAGCGATGTCCATTGGTGTTCTGTGGTCAGACAAAAGTTAGGGCTGAGATTCAATTCTTGTGTTTTGGAGCAAAGGGAGTGAGCAGATGTTCAGTACAATGAGGAGTTAAAGGCCAGGGAGTCAGCTGTCCTGTCCAAGGAGAGAAAGGCAATGGAGAGTTAAGAAATGCTGCCCCACTACAACAGCATATTTTTCCTGCATTGTACTTAAAAGGTAGCTGTCCCTCCCAACCCAGTAATTACAAAACACCCAGCCTCCAATCCTGGTTCAGCAACTCATCGAGGGAGCTAGTGGGTGGCATGGCAGTCCCTCCGCATCCCACACATCCCAGCAACGGAGCTGGGTTTGGCTGCAGTGGCACTCCTTTTTAGTTTGTAACCCCTAATAACTGCAAAACACCCAGCCTTCAGTCCTGGTTCAGCGCCTTGTCAACAGAGTCAGTGGGCAGCGTGACTGTGCTTTACTCTACCTCATCCCCCAGCAATGAAGCTGCAGTTAGCTGGCAATGAGAAATTAAAATACACCATCCCAGTACTGAAACCATTTTATGTACTGTACGTAACAAGTAGATGCACCCCTCCCCCCCCTGTAGCTGCAAACAGCGGGCCTCCATTCTCAGTTCAGCAGCTCGTCAATGGAGCCAGTGGGCTGCATGGTAGTCCTTTCCTTTCCCCTAGGCAAGAAACAAAGTCACAGGAGTCTCTTTTGTTGTGTTGGTAGGGTAACATGGTCCATGAGAGCAGTAGTGATGCAACTGTTTAGTCAATGTAAGTGGCTGGCTGCCATTGCCGATTCCACTTGTGCTCCTATTCTGCTCCACCAATACCAATCTCGATATGCATGGCAAATGCATTATTTTTTTTCAGACTGAAACAGGCAAATCAAAACAGATAGGAACCAGCCTGGAGCAGTGGCCAAGAGACAGGGACACCAGAATGCAGGAGTGGGTGAGTGACGATTGCTTTCCTGATATAAAGTTGTAACTGGCCACTAATTCCACTTGAATTCCAGTACTGCTGCTCAAGTCCCGGTACTGATATTCATGGCAAATACAATAGTTCATCTTTTTTTAAGTGATTGAATAAAAGTAGGATACTGAACAGAGTTTGAGCTGTGACTGAGAGCCAGAGAGAGCAGAATGTGAAAGCAAGTGAGTGAAACCACTTTAGTGATGTAAGCGACAAGTCTCCACTGCAGATTCCACTGGCACCCTGATTCTGCTCTGCTAGTTCCACTCCCAATAGCGAGAGAGAGAGAGAGAGAAAGAGAGGGAAGGAGAGAGGGGGAAAGAGAGAATACCTAGTCAGTAGTACAGTTAGTTTTATATAGTTTAAAACAGAATTATGCTGAATTCTCTTTCAAACAACTTGAAGTCTTGTATTCTGACAATATGCAGTCAGCCCCAGCACTTGAACTGCCCCGGAGATGAAAGAGTTAACGCTATGCTAAGAGCATAAAGTGTTGAGCTTGTGCTCAATTCAAACCTCTGTCTGCTTCACTTTTAAGTGTAACCATCAGATTCTTTACTCCGCCTAACTGAACAGTCGCTCCGGAGTTTCTCCTGTCACTTGTCGGTTCGTGTTAGTAAATCATTGGTTTTAAACAGCTAAATAATTATTTTTCCTCGGTTCAGATCCCTGTCTGTGGTACAGTAAGTAGTATAGGTAGTGGACTGCAGTCATTTTTTGTGGAAATTGTAAATTGGTACTGTACGGTCGATTCGGTTGAACTGATCACCCTTTGTGTTAGGTACATCTCTCGTGATTCCGGTACTTATCGGTTCCAAAAAAAAAAGTATTTTAATGTTTTTTCAAACACCTGTGACATTGTTAGGAACCGATAAGTGTGTCTTACCTGGCCTGAAGCTGTGTAAAGGGTATGTTTTTGATTTGGTCTGGCCATGTCTGAAAAACCCAAAAGAAAAAACGGGCCCATTGGGTTTCATCACTGTAGTGTGTGTGGGGAGGCCTTTGCTAAGGCTGATCCCCACACCACCTGCGTTTAGTGTCTGGGGTTTGACCACCTCAATTCAGACTGCCAAATATGCAAGAATTTCCCTAAGGTCACCCTAAAAAAAAGGTTGGGCAGGCTTAGGGTAAAAGAGGCAGAGAAGTCCACTGATCCGGATGGCCAGCCCAGTTCAGTTCCGACCGAACCTGAGGGAGTGCCCTTTGACCAGGGCCAGACTTCCTCAGGCAAGAGGAGAGCCGACCCTGAGGGGTTGATTCCTGCAAAAAAGAAGAAGAAGGAAAAGCTGGCCAGTTCAGATTCTGATCCCCATCATCCGACCGCCGATGAAATTGCCAGGGTGATTAGTATTGTGGAATCACTCCGTTCAGTTCTGACTGATACGGCACCTGTTGGTAGGCACTCCGTTTGGTCGGTTCCCCGGTTTCCTATTATTCTTTGGAATAATATTATGAGCTAGAATGGGGGGGGGGAGAAGATTTTGATGATGATGAAGGTGAGGACAGTGGGGAAGGTCTGGATGAGCCCATTGAACTGGACATCTCCCCAGACAGACCTTCTGGAGTTTCCCCTCCTAGGTTTTCTGAGTCCCCTCCCAACTTTGTTTTAAGGAAAGTGGCTGATACCCTCCTGCTCCCTGTCAATGAAGCTTTGGAGGAACAAGAGAAGCCTGATTTTGTAGAGATGATGGACATCCCAGAGTCCAAGAGATTTTCTATTCCCCTACACAAATCTTTTGGGAAACAGACTCACAAGCTTCTAAAGACTCCAAATTCATTGGCTCCAGTGGACAAATGAATGGACAGAGGTACATGCTGTCAGACTCAGGTACAGAGTTCCTGTACCAGCAATGCAGCCATGTTGGGGTAGTGCAGGCTGCAGCCTGTGACAGGGCTAGCATACCCTTGGCTTCACCCCCCCCCAGATAAGGACTCCAGGAAGATAGATACCATGGCTAAGAAGCAGTATTTGGCACCCTCTCTGGGACTCATACAGGCTAATTACATAGCCTATGCAGCTAGATACCAAAAGTCCAGGTGGGAGTCTGTTTTGGACCTGTCTAAGCAGGCATCTCCCCAGAGAGCCAAGGAGCTGGAGGAGGTGGCTGCTGATGGGATAGAGGCATCAAAGGTTCAATTTCATGCTGCTGTGGACTCCAATGATGTTTCATCATGAGTCATGGCTACATCTGTTGCTCTTCAGAGAATGACTTGGCTCAGATGTACTAGCCTCTGGCAGGATACCCAGGCTAAGGCCATGGATTTCCCTGTTGAAGGTAATTCTCTGTTTGGGGAGCAGATAGAGAACTATATGAAGAAAATGGATGAGTTCAGGACCACCTATAGGAGTGCACAAGCCATGGAAAGGCAGACAACTCCTCAGAAGCAGCAGGCTAGGGGCAGGCCTTTTCACATGCCTTTCTACCAGGCACAGGCCTACTCTCCTTTTTCCCAGAGGGGGTTCTTTAGAGGGAGAGGCAGAAGGGGGTTGAGCAGGGCTGCATCCACCTCTCAGCCTAAGGATCTTGCCAAGCAGACACCCTGAGGTGTCAGCCCGTGTCGACTCCCCAATTCCTGTAGGAGGCAGGCTGGCTTACTACTTCCAGGCCTGGAAGTCTGTTACCTCAGACAAGTGGGTTCTGGAGGTAGTAAGCCAGGGACTGGCCCTCAGCTTCAAAAGAATTCCAAAACTGAGGGTCAGGTCTTTTCTACCTGCAAACATCTCCGAAACCATTGCCCTAGAGGCTCAGGTTTCCTCTCTGCTGGCTCTCACAGCCATAGAGAAAATTCCTACATCTTTCAGGGGCAAAGGTCTGTACTCCAGATACTTCCTTACTCCCAAAAAGAAAGGGGAGTGGTGGCCCATCCTAGACCTAAGATACTTAAACAAGCATCTACTCAAGCCAAAGTTCAAAATGGTGACTCTGGGAATAATTCTTCCCTCTCTGAGGCCAGGGAAGTGGTTAGCCTCCCTGGACCTCAAGGATGACTGTTTTCACATTCCCATCAGGTGCTCCCACAGAAAGTACCTCAGGTTCGAGCAGCCTTCAGGCCACTACCAATTCAGAGCAATGCCCTTCGGTCACATCAGCTCCAAGGGTGTTCACAAAATGCCTAGCAGTAGTGGTCGCCTTCCTAAGAAGGAAAAACATCTCTATATTTCCTTACCTGGATGACAGGCTCACTGTGAGGCAGTCTCCAGACCAAGTCAAGTCAGATTTGCAAGTGATTCAGCACTTGCTCGCATCTCTGGGATTCTTCCTCAGTCTTCCAAAGTCAGTTCTCGAACCTGTGCAGCTTCTGACTTTTATAGGGGCAGAGCAGGACACTGCCCAGGCAAGAGCTTTTCTTCCTTTGGAAAGGGTAAAAGCCCTTACAGACCTGGCCTCTTCTTTTTGGCCTCTGGTTCTCTCAACCAGCAAGACATTTTCTGCAGCTTTTGGGTCATATGGCAGCCTCCACTGCAGTGGTAAAGGGTGCCAGGTTTTGGATGAGGGACATTCAGTTTCATTTGAGGGCTTTTTGGTTCCAGAAGAGGGATCCCTTAACCAAACTAGTTCCTGTGACCCACTCTCTGGTCCAGGCACTTCAGTGGTGGTTGGACCAGTCCAACCACAAGCAAGTAGTCACCTTCATCACACAGTCCCATTCAGTAGTACTCACCATGGATGCGTCTCTCCTAGGATGGGGAGCTCACTTAGGGACCCTCGCAGCACAGGGTGTGTGGTCTGCCCAGAAGTCTCTACTAAATATCAATCTTCTGGAATGCAAGGCAGTGTACCTGGCCCTGCGAGCTTTCTCAGAATCAGTCCAGAACAAGGTGGTTCAGATCAGAACAGACAACACCACCACCATGTGGTACATCAACAACATGGGAGGCACTCAATCGACGGCCTTGTGCACAGAAGCCATGAAAGTCTGGTCTTTGGCCTATTCCCTACAGACATCCCTGGTAGCAGTCCACCTTTCAGGGAAGGACAATGTTTTGGCAGATGCCTTGAGCAGGATTTCTCAGGGCCATCACGAATGGTCCCTGGATACTCTAGTGCTAAAAGTGATATTTTTAAGATGGGGCACTCCTCAGATAGATCTCTTTGCAGCCCCAGACAATCACCAGCTTCCTCTTTTCTGTTGCAGACTCCCAGTCTTGGGCTCAGTCCCCCTGGATGCTCTACTGTTGGATTGGTTGGGGAAATGTCTGTATGCCTTTCCCCCCATTCCTTTATTGTTCTGAGTTCCGGCCAAGATATGGTCACAATCCTTCAAAGTGATCCTGATTGCTCCAGACTGGGCCAGACAGACTTGGTATCCTCTCTTACTGTCTCTGTCAGTCCATCTTCCATTGGCTCTCCCCAGAAATCACAATCTGTTAACTTCCTGTCAGGGGAGAATTTGGTATCCCAATCTTGAGTCTCTCAATCTCAAAGCTTGGCTCTTGAAGAGCTAGAATATGCAAATATGAATCTGTCTCAGGGGGTTCTGCACATAGTCAATGCCTCTCATAAACCTGCCACTAGAAAAACCTACAACTCCAAATGGAAAAGGTTTGGCATTTGATGTTCTAGTAAACAGATATCCCCAGACTCTGCTAACTTGTCAGCAGTTCTGGACTATATGGTTCATCTCAACAGCCTAGGCCTCAGACTAGCTACCCTAAAAGTGCATCTATCTGCTGTTTCTGCATTTTTATCAGTGAGGAAGCCTTCTTCACTAGCTTCTCACCCTGTTTTTTGTAAATTCTTTAAGGGGCTACTTCATACTAATCCTCCCTTTAAGGAACCGGTTCCTGCTTGGAATCTCAGTGTTTGCATTGCTCAACTTATGCAACCACCTTTCAAGCCTTTGGTCTCTGCAGATCTTAAGTAATTGACTTGGAAAGCTGTCTTCTTGATAGCCATTACCTTTGCCAGATGTATCAGTGAATTGCAAGCTCTGTCAGTGGAGCCTGACTTTATTTCATTCCATAGACATAAGGTGGTCCTTCTAAGCAGTAGGAGGTTCTTACCCAAAGTGGTGTCAGATTTTCATCTGAATCAGTCCATGTCCCTTCCTGTCCTTTTCACTGATCATTCCTCTTCAGGGGAAAGGAGATTGCATAGCCTGGATGTCAAAAGAGCCCTTAGCTACTACTTGGAGCATACTAAGGCTTTTAGATCCGGCTCTTCCCAACTGTTCCTCACTTATGGTAAAGTGGAGAAAGGTAGGCCTGCTACCAAATGAACTATTGCCAGGTGGATTGTTTCCTGTATACAATTCTGCTATGACAAGCTAGGCAAAATACCCCCTTCAGGCCTGCAAGCTCATTCAACCAGAGGTAGAGCTGCTTCTCTGGCTGCTGCTTAGGGATCTATAAAGCAGCCACCTGGAAAACAGTTCACACTATTACCAAGCATTACTCTCTGGATATCCAGGCTAGGAGTGATGCTCGGTTTGGTACAGTAGTACTGCAGATCCTATGCCCAAAGTAGGTTCTGTACCCTCCTCCTGGGAGGTACCACTTGGTAGTCTGCATAGTGTTAGAATACAGCAAGACTTAATGTTGTCTGAATAAAACATTACTCACCTTAGTAATTGTGTTTCTTCTAATGCAGTTTGCTGTATTCTGACCTCCCCCCACCTCCTCTCTCAGAACCTGTTTTTTGGGAAGTGGGCTGGCAGGTACAGTGCTGCACCCCAGAGGTGCATTGGCTCCCTCTCCTTTGGGAGGGGCAGTGCATAGTGGCTTTATTGTTTGTTGTTTATAAAGTTATGTTTAGTTCACTACCTGGGTTTTTTGTTTTGGGGTTCTCGACTTGAGTCTTTTGAGATCCCAAAATTTTTGGTTGCCTTTTTGGCTAGTGATTTTACAATTTCCACTTATAGGTGTAGTTAGGTAGTCATGGCTCATAAGAATCTGATGGTTACACTTAAAAGTGCAACACACAGAAGTTTGAACCAAGCACGAGCTCAAAGTTCTATGCTCTTAGCATAGAGTTAACTCTTTCATCTCCGAAGCAGCTCAAGTGCTGGGGCTAACTGCATATTGTCAGAGTACAGAAAGACTTTATTAGAAGAAACACAATTACTAAGATGATTAATTTTTTCTTCTGGGCCAAAGGGTGTGATTTTCGCCAGCTGACAGTAAAGCCTGCATAGGTGGAAGTTTAACAAACTTACAGGGAACCACACCTTTAATGACTACCTTTTCCTGACTGACCTCATTAGTAACAGAGGCAGACAACAGGACATACAGTATTAGACAATACCCTGGCAAGAACAAATATTATAGAAATAGACAATGTTTATGCAAGCCTCCTTTGCTAATGTTCCAGTTCCCTCTGTCACTAATCAGGAATGGCTCCCTACAGATTTCACAAGTGGGCTCTGTGACACATGGATAGCCAGTTCTGAGTACACTATGATTTTTGTAATACAAAAATGTGTTATGGACTGTCTGCCATGAGAGATGCTGTGACAGCATGTGTGATGACACACACACACACAGGTTTTAGATACAAGGTGTTACCTGGAAGGCCAGAAGCTAATTACAGACTAGAACAGGGCTTAATCAAGGATCTCCTTTTTATCTAAGTTAAATATAGCTTTAACTGCTAAGAGGGAAATCAATATCCATTTTATGACATTTAGAGGAGGAAACCAGGTTATGGTACATTGGTGCGAAATCATAAATGCTTTGATGTCTGTGTGAAAGAGGATACTGTTCATAGATGAAAGGAAATTTACAGACTTGACTGGGGAAGTCACATGGGGAAAGAAGTTTCTGTTGATGTAACCTTAATTAACTTGCCTTCTAAAATGATAAAACATCCTAGGCGTATGATTTTTAATAAACAGAGGAGGAGCTAGGTGACCTCACACAAAGGGGTTGGCAAAGACAGTTTTTAAACCACATTCTGTTTTCCATTTTGTCACAAATGTTTGGACTCTGAAATAGAAACATCTACAGCACTGTGAAATAAGAATATTCCTTAGAAAAGACAATTCTAAGAGTACTGTGGTAGGAGATTTTGTCTGCACTTTTAACCTGTTTTGTTTAAGTGATTTGTATGTTTTGTGATATATGGTTCTGTATTTACACTTTACATTTTTATCTATTTTTAAGTAAACTCATTTTTTTAATAGACAATTTGTGTCTTCCAAGTCTTTCAGTTTTTGCCTGTGATGCGTGGATGGTTAAGAGGGTGACAACACTGTGCATGAGCTTATATGGTAATACCAAACTGGGAAAAAGTAAGAGTAATCTGAGGTCTTTATTAGAGTTTTTAAGGGTTCATTTTGTACACCTGGTTAGGTGCCCGTAGGTTAAAGATATCTGCCCCCCCGAAGAACAGAATTATCTGAGTCTGTACATTGAGTATGCTAGCAAGAGGTTCACAGTTTGAATCCCCTCAGAACTGAGACCAAAGGTTGATTCGAACCCACAAAACAGACAGGAGGGTTACCCTGTTTCTCTTCACAAGACTGCGCTAGGAGGTTGCACTGTGGGAGCAGAGGGCCTGACCTGCTGAGTGGGTTTGTGACAGGCTCCATGTGAAGATCCTGTGGTAAAGTCTTTAATGTCTGCAAAGTTGGAGGCTTGCCCACAGCCTAGGTGCTAATTCAGTAAAGATTAGTTAATCCCCAAAAAGTAACACATCCATCCTGGATGTGAGCTGCATGTCCAAGGTCTGCTTCACGGAGCAGGGAAGTTGCAAAGGGGTGCTAGCACTGTGATGTTGAAGGGGAGGGTGAGATAGAAGTCAACAGGTGGGAAACAATTAAAGGGTACAAGTGGGATGAGAAGCAGACCCTATCCTTCTTCCAGCAGACATGCCCAGTAATCCATTTTCTTAACAAAAAAAAGCTATTACCACCAGGAAGTAAGAGGACAGAACCAGGACATATATTGGGGTGGAAATCTTATTGCTGCTAATTTCCTACACCAAACAGGCACTCCTACGTGGTTGGGCTCTGATGGCTAATGGAGGGGGGAAAAAGATTTCCCATTGGGGAGTTACCATATCCTCAATGTAGATTTCTAATTGGGAGCAAGCATGTAGAAATCTTCAAATACAATACCCATGTGGTGAGCGCAGGCTGATGGAGCTCTTCCCATCTCCTGCATTCAGCACTGTGACCCCTACCTTGTGATGTGTCTAGTACTGCTCTGTGGGTGGTCTGCTGGTTCGGTTTTAAAACGTAAGGCAAAAATTAATTAGAAAGAATAAATGGGAACTCTGCAAGTTCCATTGTTGTGTCCCACTGTATGTGCTCTTTCCTAATACCACTAAAACAGTAAGGGGACAGAGCAAGACGTGACATAGGGAACAGAATCATTATTACTGCTGAGTCCCAACAGCATGCAGGCATCCTTATTTGGTTTGGTTTTGATGGGCTAATGAAGAGGAAAACAGGCAAAAGTTATAAGGAATTAAAGGTGGACTCAGCAAGTGCTATAGCTGTAAACTGTACACTTTCCTCCAATCTTAGTCTGCTATCAGGAGAGTCCCGCTCTCTCATTGATATCTACTGCAAGTCCCCCCAACCATCCTCTGTCCCTGTTTACCAGAGAGAGCTTTTAATGGTCTTATAATGTGCATCATGCCCATCCATGAGTGATGCCTTTGGGACTGGTGTTGCTGCTGTTCAGGAAGCAGGATAAGTTTAATGGTTGGCTTCTGTTCTATGAGTGACCATCGAGAGTAGCTGGATTCCTCTGTCCACTAGTACCCTTCTAACCTCATCTGCTGATATGAAAGTTCTCTGGCTGCCTGGATACTGTAACATCATCCGAGTCGGGAACAGGTTATTAATTTAACTCCCTTCCCCCTTCGATTCCTGTCTTTTCTGTAGTATGGCTGGGGCATAATTAGTATCAAGGAACAGTCTATGTTTGTTTAAAAATATCCTTTCAGTCCCCAAGGCTTGTCTTCGATCTTCTGCTTTACTTGATATTTGAGAAACTAAATAATGACTGATCTTGGCTGAATAGATGTGCTGGTCAGTTTGGGGTAGACTGTCCAATGGGCTAAACATATTAGTGGGGCCCAGGCTGTGTAGGGAGTTGTGGAGGTGTATGCTTTATAAGCCAATGAATGTAGAACTGCAGGAGGCTTGCCTCTCAATAGCCAGTGCTGAGATGGCTGATGATGGCAGTGTTTAGCTGACTGATGGGTGCAAACTTTGTGTAGTACAGAGGATGCAAACACATTGCTTCTCCACCCCTTAGTCAACTAATAGATATTTTCATCAGGCTTTGAAGACAAAGGATAAACATTAAGGGCCCGATTCTAAGATGCATGTCACAACTCATGGGCATATGCGAGTTGTGACATGTGCCGCTATGCCAGGGACCCTGTGCCCTATTCCAAGACAGGCAGGGTCCCCAGCATTTATGTCCTGCACCATGCGGCAGCCACAGGCTTGCGCCGTGGGAGTGGTGCAATGGACCTGGGTGCCGCAAGCTGCTGTCCACAGGAAAAAGCCCCCCTGAGCCCCAGCCCTGAAACAAGCACGCAAGCCCCTGGGGTCATGGGGCTGGTTGGCAGTGCAGCACAGGTGTGAGGATGACACCATAGAACATGGACCCGGGTGCCCGTGGGTGGTACCCCAGAAATGGGGGGGCATCTATGTGATGGGGATGTCCATGGGGCATGTCTGCCTGTGTGTTGCAGCACTGCGGGGAGGGGCAACCGCCATTTGGCAAGGACGGATGCCCCTTAGACTAACCTCGCAGTGGTGCAGTGTGTTTTGGAATGGTGTAAGTGGGTTATGGTAGCCACCCTTTCAGAATAGGGTGCAGATGCTGCCGTAACCGCCCCCCTTCTGCCATGCCGTAGGGGCTGCTGCCGGCGTAAGTCTGCTTGGGTGCAAACCGCATCTTGGAATACCAAACGGCATAACGCATGTCACAAAGTGTGACTTGGGCCATTAGATTTGGCACAAGTTGCCTTGCAACATGAGTAACCCATTTTAGAATTGGGTCCAAAGCCTCACAATCCCTTCATGTGTGCACTGGTGGAGGGAGTCATTCCTGAAGCTCCACTTGTGGTTGATATTTTGTTCTGTGAGAGAGCAAGTGAGCTAGTGAGAAAGGTGGATGGATAAACAGACAGGACTTTTTACAACTGCTACCAGGTCATAGCCAGAACCCCCCGCCCCTAATCCCAACATGGAATGTATTTCTTTGTAAGCTGTTTTCCTTTTGTAATGTTCATTTCCTGTCTGTATTGGAGGTGGTCTGTGCAATGGAACAGCTCCCACAGAGACCCTCACCTTTACATGTTTCTGCACTGAGGCGGAAGAAGAGTGAATCCTACCAACACAGATGATCGGTGGTACAGTATATTATGTCTTTCTGGTGGTGGCAGTGCTGGAGAAGCTGTGGGGGGGGGGGTTCAATGACCCCACACCTGGCAGAAGCCCTGATTTGCTGAAGTAAAAGCAGTCAAGCATGTTTCTTTGTAGACAGATCAGGTGAACTGGGCATTGAGGCACCACCTCTGCCATCCAGAGTGGTGCCATTCCAGAGGGGTAGGGGTAGATGGGGGAAATAGGTTATTGTTTTGAGCTCATTAGTTCCTTTCTACCAACTAGGAAACATTGACTGGGTAGGGAGTGCAAGCTGCACCAGGCCACTCACTTCTAGTTCGTGGATGCAGTGGCTCATAACAGGCCTGGCAGGCAGACTTGGTGACAGTCCACGGCAAGCTGAGTGCTGAGGAACAATACCAACCCCACAAGTGGGGCTGAGGAAAGCAAGGTTATCATGAAGTTCAGATGATCTGGAATTTTGTAAGGTAAGCAGACTATTTAAGAGTCCAGAACTGGAACAGAAGGACAAAGACAGTATAGTCCACAAAAATAGATGTTTTATTTATTTGATGCAAATTGTGCTTCCCTGGTACTGGTAAATACATGTTTCAACACTCAGTATATATTATTTTTAAATGGGAAACAGGCTGTATCACAAGGAGCTGGTTTGTATATCTGTCTTAATTAAATCTGGTAATAAATTCAAATGAGTGCAACTTGTTTGCTGGAAATAATGGCGTCTGTTATCTCATGTTGGCAGAAGGCTATGGGAGTGAAGTTGTTAAGTCTGCAACTGTAGCAGACCTTCATCTCTTTGTGAAAGTGTTTTGTAACACGTGAGGGAGAACAAAAGCTGTGTGCATTTCCTGAGGAGGCAGAAGGAGGACTCAATGGTTTTTGGTTTGAATGGCTGTTGAGGTGGAAGGAAACAAGAACGTGAGCCAGAAGTAAATTGTCCTGGAATGGAGGGAAGTGGAGGTTTCTACTTACATGGGCATGGGGGGCCCAACAACAGTCACTGCTCGGTTCGGTTGGACCATCTTGTTAGCAGTCCATTGACTGCTGCTCTGATGTTTAAATATGTAATTTCCCATTGAAGCATTAGCTACAATATAAAACAGAGCTGCGTGGGATACATGCAAGCAAACATTCGGCATTAACAAATACTTGTTTCTCACATAGCTTAACTGGATAGAACTTCCAGTGGAACTTTCTCCTGATGTCCTCCTTGTTCGTCACCATGCCACACTCACCAGCTATTTTTCCTGTCCAACCAATCCCATTGGAATAGCCAGAATTCCTTCTTCTTAGTGCCCCACTAGTCCCTCTGATATCTTACTTGTTCTTCACAGTAATATATTCCCTTAAAAAGAGAGCTGCCTACTACTTTTCCTATCAATCCTATCCCTTTGGAGTAGCCGAACGCCTACTTTTTGGTGCCCCACACAATTGTTTCCCTTTTTCTTCTTACTGAGTGTCTCTAAGTCCTAGATATGCAAGTACATCAGGATCTTAGCATAGTCAGTTGTACTGGGTATGATTCTTCCTGTATATAACCTGCATTCAATTTGGAACCAATGTTGCTCTATGTTTCCTTTCTGCAACTGGGGTGTACAATTCTTGTGTTACCAGATCAGCTGCCCATTTCTTGATGAACCCATGCATCTAACTCCTGCCGCTGATGAGCCCCTGAACTAGCTGCCTCATGAACCCCCCATCATTTAATTTAAATCCTCCAGACCTTCAAGTCCCTTGATAAAGACCAGTACCCACTTCCTCTTGCCTTAACTGCAGCACATCCAAAGTATGTAAGCATACCTTGCCACAGAATGCTCTCTGCTTACCAGTAAAAGAAGGCATTTCCTCTTATAACAGAATCTTAGCAAAAGTAATCTTAAACTTAATTGATGACACTGTCATTCCTCTTAAGCTCCAGAATCATGAGAGTCTTGGATAAGATCCTTCAGGACAGATTTCCACTTAGGGACATCTCTAATTCTCCCCACTCTGAATCTGTAAAGGAGGACTACTGTAAACAGTTCTAGCACCAGTGAAGTATGAAAACCTGGAGAAGTAATGACAAACGTTCTGCTTATCCATCCTCAGGTCCTACAATCTCACTGTATATAAAAGCTCACTGTATATAAACCCTGACTTTGGGCTCAGTTAACGACCCTTCAAAACTGTAACCTGCCATATTTCACAACTATGACCTAGGGTCTTCTCTAAGATCCTGGATGCTGTAACCCAACAATGTATATACCCCTGAGCTGCATAAGCTATGTATAATACTGTTTAATGTAATGTTTTATGCTTTCTTGTATTGGCATGGAGCCTTTGCAAAGGAGTCAATGACTCAAAGGATTGCAATTCCGATTTCTCGTCAATAAATAAATAAGTGACCTTCTCATAGCTTCAGAACCTGCATTCCCTATCACAATGCACACAACAGTAAGCTACTCTCTCTACATGCAGTGCTTAGCTATGGACTGTACTTATTTGACCTGCAAATCACCCATAATTCTCCTGTTACTTTAACAATGGAGTCCCCCATGAATCCAATCTAATTACTACTCTCACCAGCCTTTTTATTTTAGCTTCCTGGCAGGCCAGATGTATGGCTGGGCAATATTCATGGATCTGGCATCCACAATATTATCACAAAATTCCACAATATACACACAAAGACTTATAGAATTTGACTTTTAAGTACTGATGTTGTTTTGCAATTTTTTTTCAACTTATAGCATGGACATCCTTTAAGCAAGAAATTTAGGAATGACTCACACAAACTTCTTTTAAGGTCTACAAACCTACCAAATGTATTGGCAATGCATTCTCTAGTTTGAAAGTTACTAGGGCATAACACTGTGCAGCTTACATGCTTCCAAAATTGATTTCAAACATTTCTGAAAGTTTGGCTACTTACAGCTCTACCCCCTTTAAAACTAGACATGTCATATATAGCACACATATCTGTGTGATATATAGTAGCTGAAGCTTTTCAGGTTGATTAATTTTGGATAAGTTGTTTTCAAATTAGATGGTAGTAACTGGAATATAAATTTTGGTAAAATTATTACCTGCATGTAACTCAATTCCCATTAAAGCTTGATAACTACTACGTGGTATGCATATCGATGTTTTATGCTTCTTTAACACTTAAAACCATGGGGAAATTTGGGTAAGAAATTTTACTATTAGATGGAAATTAACTGAAATGTTTGGCCACCAATAACTTATTTATTTGTTTGTTTTTGGTAAGCAGGAAGGTCACTACGCATAAAAAAATGCTTATTTTCAGGCACGACCCAGTAGAGAACAAACAAACTGCAATTACAATCACACAAATACAAATACAGTTAACATACAGACATGGTACAGTACATACAATACTAATCAAAGAGCAGTTCAGAGGAGATAAGCAAGTAATAGGATACAGTTACAGTCAAAACAAAATACAATTACAAAAAAAGCAAAATATAAGCTAGGAATCTGAACCTTGGGACCCTTATATACATGGCATGGACCTGAATACTTGCCAAAGTTAATAACATTTTGTATGAGTGCTTTTAATACCAGACCAAAATAGCTGTAGGGCTGGATTCATGAAGCGTATCGGGACAAAGTTTATGTCATGTCCCCATTTACAGACCCAAATCCTGGCAGCTGCAGAGACAGCTATTCACAGCTGCAGTAGTTGTGAATGATGTTACAGCTGGTCCCACTGGCCATAACAGTTTTCCACAGAGGTGGGGAGTTCCTGGGCAACACCACCCCCAAGCTGCCATAAATCATGGAGCTGGTCATAATCTGACTCCACCTTTGTGAATACCTGCAGCTATGGAAACACTATGGATCTGCAAGTGGCAAACCACCTGCAATGAGTTTTTCCTGCAGCTGTGGGAGTTGCAAGCATTTTGTGAATCTAGCCCATAATTTTTATTTGGGCATAATTTCATGGAATTGGAATTGTAATTCTTCCTGAATTCTGACAGCAACATTTTACATACTGCATAGTGAAGTACAATATGCCACCATCTTCTCCCAAGATGGAAACCAAGTCATGCATGATTTCAGTGCAGCAAGTGTGCTCCACATCTGTTACTGGAAATTGATACTTTAAATGTGTTAACATTTTTTAATGGTTTCAATTTCTTATAAGTATTTTCCAATAATTTTTACCTGGATGAGCACACAGGCCTGGTTGTCAGAATATGTTGAAAAGGTCTGGGTAATTTTCCAGGGAATGGTGGTGTTACGTTTGATCAGGACAGACATTACACCGTCTGCCATTTCAACACCCAGTGACAGAGGAGTGACATCCAACAGTAGAAAATTCTGTATATTCTCAGACTTGTCATCAGACAGTATAGCAGCCTGCACAGCTGAAAAAGAGCAAACAGTGGTTTCAAGGTAAAGCTTCCAACCATGTCCATCTTTATGGCTAGCTGAAGTGTAAAACTGCTTCTAAAGAAAAAATACAGGCTCACAGATAAACCTGCCCTCTTCTATTAAGTCATTTCTCAAATTCAATAATTGAATATTTTCAGGTGATACCAGGTGGCCATTATATATAACAATGCATAAGAAGTAGCATATCATGAATTTTTTTTTTTAGAAGTCCAATGTGTGTGATGTTCACTAGCCTTGAGAGCTAAGCTTAAAAGGTTCATGTAGACATGATCCACATTGGGTGTGTTAAAAAAAAAAAAAAGAAAAGAAAAAAAAAGTTACATCTACTTCCTATGTTTTATTTTATTTTTTTATAATTACTGTGTTTTGTGTCTCCAACCCATCTACACACATTGTCTCCACTAATCAAAGCATCTTAATACTAGCATTATGCTTTCTGTGTGCTAGTCATTTCCCAGGCTTCACAACCTTCACGGTGTATAGAAAAGGTGGAGGAGCCCTAATTTATGCCAAGTCTATAGTGCAGGCCCTAATAGTCCCAGATCCAGGGCTAATGAACTCTGATTGTGAGAACTGCTAATAGGAGGAATAAAGCCACTCCTGATAGTATGCATTTACAACCCACCTAAAGCAGCGTTACCTGCCCTTAAAAATTTAACCAATACATTACATAATCTCCTCCCCGGATGTGAAAGGATAATCCTGGGTGACTTCAGCTTGCACTGGTCAAAAGAGATAAAAGGTGAGGCAAAGGCCTCCCTGTATGCAGCCCAGCTCAGTCAATTCATAAGTGAACCCACAAGATTAAATACTAAAACTGGGAACCATACAACCCCTCAACTGGCTACTAGCATCAACACCAGAAAGACTCAAGGTGGCAGGGATTTTTGCTGATTCAGTAAGTGATCATTCACCCATCTTCTGCATATGGAAAAAACAACTTTCAATAACTCCCCCCAAGAACTTTCTGGGTCTGAGACTTCTCCAACTTTGATCAAGGAACATTTATCAGAATACTAAATGAGGTAAACTGGAATCAAATAAAGTCACTCCCTATTTTAGACGGAGCCCTATACTTTTTCCAAAATATCTTCCTGTCTGCAGCAAATAAGTACGCCCCTTCTAAAGCAACTTAGAGGGCAGTACTCAAAATGGTTATCCAGGGAACTGAAGAAGCTCATTAAAGCGAGGGATAAAACATGGGAAACCATTAAAACCTTGAACCTTCAGAATGATTGGCTAAAATACAGAGAGCTGCATAGCAGATGCAAAAGAGAACCAATGGCCACCAAACGAAGTAATCTAAGGAACCTACAAGACAGGAATCTATTGGATCCAAAAAAGTTCTGGTCTCAGATAAATGACCTTTGTAAAGCAGTCAACCAAACAAAATGACTGCGAAATACTAGTCGGTGATAAATGTTGCATGAACCCCAGAGACAGCTATGGAAATTAATTCCTTTTTTACCCATCTTGATAGGTTCAAGAACTATCCTCCGGGCCACTCGCTGCTACCCCCTGAACCTACCGCGAGCAGTCTCCCATGTACTAACTTCAGGCTCGTGAAAAGGAAGGACACACTGGGAACTCCTTAAGAGACTCAAGCCCACAGGAGCCACATACTATGACAGTTCCCACCCAAAACTCATCAACCTCACAACACCAGCATTAGCCTCACCTATAGCAGCAATCTTCAATTGATCTATCCTTGAAGGCAAGTTCCCCTCCTCCTCCTGGAAAGTGGCCCTAGTGACACCAGTACAGAAAGGCGGGGAGAAGAGAACGTTGAAAACTACCATCCAGGCTCTATCTTCTGCACATTAAGTAAACTGCTGGAGAAACTAATTTATAACCAAGTTATCAACTACATTGAACAACACAACTTACTTACTGCAAACCAACATGGGTTCCACAAGCACCATGGCACTGATACTGCCTTAGTCTGCTTGACCTCGGACATCCTGGAAGCACTAGATAATGGTCACTTAACTGGAGCAGTATTTATAGACCTGACTAAGACCTTCAATCTACTCAACCACCAACTACTCCTCTCTAAACTAACTTCATTAGGATTAGACAACTTGTCACTACTGTGGTTCTCGGACTACCTAACAGATGGATACCAATTTGTAAAATGGAACAGAGTTCTGTCAGACAAACAAAGGGGTCCCGCAAGGATCTATTTTGGGCACACTACTATTCTCACTCTACAGCAATGCGATATCAAACAACTGTGGGGAAGACAAACTGCTGCTCTACATTTATAATGTGATTATTTACCACAGCTCAAATGAAGTCACCAAACTGAACGTAATGCTCACAAGAGACCTGCACATGCTTGAAAACATTGGTCCTTAATGGGACAAAAAATAAAGGCCATCCTCTTTGGACCTAAAAAGACTAGGCCCTCAAAGGTAGAACTTGCTAAAACCTTCCATTTCAGATGGCTCCCAGATTGAGGTTGTTAACCCCATTAAGTATCTGGGAGTACTCCTCGACCAAGACATCAAGTTTAAAGACCATATAGAAAGCCTAACCAAGGCCTTGCACCAAAAAATAGGGATCGCTAATGTTGTAGGAAGGGATGCCCCAGAAATACCTCCTGCATGTAGTCATCCAGGGAAAACCAGGCTATCTTCTAGAGTCAATAAGTTACTAACATCTGTATAGTGCAGTGGTTTAAGCCTCTGAGCTGCAAATTTGATGACATCCAGCAGGCCAGACCTGGGTTTGAATCCCACAGCTTCCACTTGCATACTGTGTGACCCTGAGCAAGCCACTTAACTTCCCTGTGCGCGCAAGTCGCACCTGTAAAAAAGCTTTCAGCTTAGTGTGTTACTCCTGGTTAAACAACTAAAAAAAAAAACATAACACAGATCCCAGCCAGTACTAGGACAAAAAAAGTCATCATGCCTCACAGAAAATGATATATCAAATGTCTAGTATTGAATGCATTTGTACTATGATGTATCTTTGTAACTAATCTCAAGTGTTGTATGACTGCCAGTTCTATCCATTGCTTATTGTATTTAGCCAGTCTGTGATTTATCTCTGTAATTAATCCCAGGTTGCCTCTGAAAAGGGCCTCCTGAGGCTCAGTGGGCTTACCCGGTCAACAAAATTTAAATAAACAAACCCTCCACCTTCTAAACTACTTCATTTATTACTGATTTAATTATCAGGCTGATCCTGTCATTTTTGTACTGCTTTCACTTTTAAATAAGTAGAGACTCACAATATGGTATTTTTCACTGGCATAAGTCAAGATGCAATCAGAGTAAAAGGAAAAGTAGGGCTCAGTGTTGTGAGCTTTTCTTTATTTCAAGATGCATGGCAGAAAAGGCAGAATCGACCAGATAAGTAAAACAATTAAAAAATAAAGTGGTGGTGGGGAGGCAGTGACAACATGCACAGTGTGATATTGGTGAGCAGCCTGTTATGAATGCAATGATATATGGTTGTGATGTCAGAAATGTACATTACTACATCTGAAGAGTGCTGGTTTTAGGCTGATAGAGGGGGTTACTCGCCAGTCTTTATAACTGACTTCAATTAAAGTGATATATACCCTTGATTTATCAGCCTGGTCAGACATCCAAGGAAGGAAATACAGCCAGCATTAACCTTTCGATTTCTGGTGGAAACAACAAATGGCTTTGAAATCAACTTCATCATAACAATTTTTGTTCTAACTACAGTACAATTCACTGCTAGGCACTTTAAATCCAGCATAGTGATGAGGTTTATTTAGATTTCTGTGACATTGCACCCTCACCCCACCACCACCACCACGAGAATCATTAGTTCAAAATAGTTGGAAGTGAGGAACTAGTGCAAGAAGCACTGTTCAACCTGCAAGTCTGTTTTTTTGTCCATAGAAGCCTTATTTTTTTAATTACTGGTTCAGTTTTTTTATTGCTCCATCTTTAAAAGAAAATTCATTGTGTATTTGATTTGCACCCTGGTAGAAAGTGTGGTCAATTAAGCCTTTAAACTACAGGTAAACATCAAGGCGTGATATGGGTCAAATCTATTGTATGATTTTGGGAGTTTACTTTCAGTGTGAGGCTATGGATGAAACACCATAAATACAAACCAGTATCAGAAGGACTGTTTTCTATAGATAACAGAGCCTTGCAGAGTACATATGGTTTCTTGTCAAAGTAGCTGGTACCCTGGTCTTGTTCACTGAAGCTGATTTCAAACTTATTACAGGTGTTACTAGGAAGAGACTATGATGGACGTTGGTAAGTCACCCAAGGCATTCTGCTTAGGAAGTCAGGGAAAACCCAGAAACCAGTAACTGTAGAAAATGTGGACCCAATCTTTAATCCATGGTGCCCAAAATATAGAACTAGCCAAAAGAACAGTATAGTATATACTGTAGTTAGGTCTTATTGTTGATGGAAATCTGTGGCTTCCTAAATCGTGTAGGACAGTTCAAGGGTCAAAAAAATTGTTGTACTATTGTTCTGATGTCACATCAATGGTACAACAACTTTTCAGCCTTTGTCCTGCCTCCTGATTGGCTCACTTGACTGGCTATAACAGAAAAAAAACTGAAAACATGGCAGTGCGAATAAGTGAGCACCGATCACAGATCCTCCTACTTTTGACACAAAGAGCCTCAAATGGCTTGTGACACAAAAGTTAGTTATTTTTTTAATCATTTAAACAAAAAGAAGCACTACAGCTAACAGAGAGTGAATGGGAGCAAGGAAAACTTGGTGCCAGTGGGAGCGGTGAGAAGCCGGAGCGATTGACAGTGGGGAGAACTGGGAGCAGGAACACCAGTTATCACAAAGGTAAAGAGCGATCTAAAAAAAAAAAATTAAAACAAAATTGACAATAAGACCCAACCCAATATATTATATAAAACCGAGGATGGCTGACCATCCACAACT
The DNA here is from genome assembly GCA_016271365.2 of Neoceratodus forsteri. Classification (NCBI taxonomy): domain Eukaryota; kingdom Metazoa; phylum Chordata; order Ceratodontiformes; family Ceratodontidae; genus Neoceratodus; species Neoceratodus forsteri. Next base: position 269,403,861 of record JADMNL010000026.1, read on the forward strand.
AAGGCTGTGTTTACATCTTGGTAGTTGATGATATCAGTGAGACCTCTTGCGCTTCACTCTTGAGGTCTCTATGATGTCATCAACTGCCTCGATGGAAACACAGCCTTGTTGTGGATGGTCACCCATCCACTGTTTTATATGTGCAAATTAGTAAACCACAACATTACCCAAATGAAAACAACTGGGTTCACCATACCTAAGCCAATGACAAAAAAAAAAAAAAAAAACAGTCCCAGGGCTCCCTGTTCATGAGAAGATACAGGTATGGTGCTATTTAAGAAATGCATCTCAGTCCAGACACCAAACTGCAACTTTAAGTGTACTTTACGTTTTAAAGCTTACAAAGTTACTGAGAACTTGTAATTTTTTGGTTCCATTCCTGAGATTTTCACAGCTTCTCACTGGCTCTTTTATGTGCCTGTATCCACACTTTTATAAAAACTGCTAGAAGAAAACTTAGTTTAATCATACTAGCATAATCTTTAAACAGAAGGGAGACTGCCAGCACAATTGTTGTGTTCAGGTGTGCAGCTGATGTCTCAGACTATGCCTTCCTCTGAGCCACCAATGTCTATATTTGGTCTGCATGTAATGTCATCGCATGCAAGTAGTCCCCCTCAAAACAAAGTTTTTTTTTACCTGTTTAAAGAGTATGCTAGTATGATTTAACTTCTTCGAGCAATCTTTACAAAAGTGTGAACACAGTGCCACCATGCAGCCGTGGACTGCCATCATGTACTGGGGAGTTTGCATGACCTGAAATATATCAGGGCTGGTGGCATCATGAGGTCTGGTACCCAGTCAGTGCCAGCATACCTCGCATTACCCTGTCCGTGGGTGTTTTCAACTTTATAAGGCATGACTGCCCCGGTGCCTCCCGTGTACTCTATCACACCCTGCCATGCCCACGCCACCCACTATGGCACTCCACAAGGTCCATCTTCACTGTACCATGACCTCACGGACTTCCCCCTTCCAACACTGTGGGTCTGTGCCGGTGTTGCACCAGGCAGGGGGAATTGATAGGACCCTCTGTCAAACCCCTCTGGTGCACCAAACCTTTGATGACACACTGAGCCTGTGGCAACTCTTGGAACTTGGTGCAGGGACCCCAAAACTACTAAAATTGGGTGCAGGGTCCCTGGCACACCCAGAGTTTGCCACAAATGGGGCTTGGTGCAACATGCACCGATGTGGCAGCTCTTTGAAAATTGAGTCCAATGTGTTTTGGGAGCTAGCAGGGCCCATAAGATACATAGGTTACTTAAAATTGCTACACCAGCTATTGCCACCCCATCACCTGCCTCTTTAACAGATGCCTCCTTGCAGGGAAGGACCTTGCACTATGGAAATTGGCCCTGGTCACTCCCATCCACAAAGGGGGTCCATGGGAGCTAGCTGAAAACTACAGGCCCATATCGATCCTTTGTATCCTACGCAAGGTGTTAGAGAGGATCATGTTCAACCAGATAGTTGATTGTTAACATGCATGATTTACTAACGACTCAGCAGCATGGTTTCAGAAAAAAATACAGTACAAACACAGCACTAGATAGCCTTACCACTGATCTCTACTCTGCCTTGGACAAGGGCCTGCTAAGTGATGCAGTCTTTATCAACCTCACCAAGGCCTTTGACTTGGTAAAATCATCACTTGCTCATAACAAAACTGAAAACCCTTGGCCTTGACTGCCTGACCTTACAATGGCTTTTCAGACTACCTACAGGATAGGTCACAACTCGTTAAATGGCATGGCCCCTCATCTGACAGATATCCGAACCTGGATGGTGTCCCACAGAGGTCTATTCTTGGACCTTTACTATTTTCTCTATTTATAAATGACATGCCAAATCACTGTGGTGGGACAAATTTGACACTATATGCAGGCAATACAGTATTATACAGGACCTCCCATAATGTTGCCCAACTGAATGACACACTTGGGGAAAGATCTGCTATCTCTTGAAGGCTGGCTTGAAAACAACAAGCAAGTGATAAATTGAAAAAGAATAAAGCATTATTATTTGGCCCTAAAGGCCTGGTATCAGATAGGGCACAATATGTAACACCTGCTCTTTCAAATGGGGCAAGAGTGGAGGTGGACTCCATTAAGTACCTAGGGGTCACCCTCGATCAAGACTACACCTTCAAGGTGCATACTGACCAATCAATCAATCAATCAAAATCTTTATTTTACCAGGCGAATATCATTGAGCAACGCTCATTTTTAAGATGGACCTGGGCAGAACGTAAAGACATAATATACATTGGCTACAGGCAATGAGTAAAATAGTATAGGATTTCAGAGACTAAATGATACAGTCATCCAGAGTAGACAAGATATTTATAGCGTGAACATTTGATTGGTCAATGCCAGGCTGAAAGGTGCAATCAGCAGGAGTAGCCATAAGATTTACAGTGCATAAACATTACATTGGTCGGTGCTAGACTAGGTGATACATTCAGCAGGACTAGACATAATATTTACCGTGTATAAGCATTATATTGGTCGGTGCTAGACTATATGAAACATTCAGCGGGGCTAGACATACGTTTTCAGTGTATGGACATTTCAGTCAGTGGGCTGGTTTAGATAGCTATGCACCAGCATATGCATGCAACCCTAAAGCTAACAGAGGAGGGAGGAGAGAAGCTGGTTCAACACTGGATGATGGGATAGTGACTGGTGGAGGTGGGCACTAGGACATTTTTTTTAGAGAAAGAGCCAGGAAGGAGTACCCGATGGGAAAGGAATATGTGAAGCCTAAAGTGCTTGTTCAGAACATCAGGTTTACTGAGCAAATAACTGATAAGTAATTGGGGTGAGGGGCCAGGTAGTACTATGGTCGTGGGGAGAGATTCGGTGCTAGTACATAGGCCAAGTTAGGGTCGGGATCAAACACTGGGTGGATAGAGAATACTGGTAAGTGCTAGGGGTGTGGGAGAGGAAGATAAAAAGAATGTATAAAAAGCATTTTGACCCCAGTTCATCATAGCAGGAGCAGGAATATAGGTTCAATGATAATAATTACAGGATTCAATGAAGAAGAAATCATAACTAGTTTTGAAAGCAGCCACTGACAGAGGACAGACCAGTTTTCAAGGATTTTTGTATCATATTCCATAGTAGGGGGAGTATATAACTTATTGAAGCCCTACCAAAATGAGATCTCACTTTGGGTAAAAATAACGAAATATAGGAAGTGCTTCTTAATGAGTACTTGCCTACTGCGCAAAAAGGCAAGCAACCTGATAAATATTGGGGAAGCCTACTAGAAATGGCTCTGAATGCCCAAACGGCTGCATTTCTCTGCCGTCTGTACTTAAGAGAAGACCATCCCACTGCTGTATACAAAGAAGAGTGATGGGTCGAGTAGGGTAGACCAGTGATAAATCTTAGGGCTTTGTGATAAAGGGTATCTAGTTCTGCAAGCATAGCAGTCTGTCCCTGACTGTACAAAAAGTCAGCATAATCGAGAAGGGAAAGAAAAGTAGACTGAACCAGTCTCAACTTGGCCTCTCTTGTCAGGAACTGTTTAATTCTATAAAAGAGACAGAGTCTCTGCCTGAGTTTTTTTAGCAGTTTATCTATGTGGTCGTTAAAGGACAGCCTTTGATCAATCCAGACACCCAGGTATTTGAACTTAGTTACATATTCCGAAGGTTCTCCCAGAAGTGTAGTGATGTGAGGGGATGATATAGGTGTGGCATCATATGCACGAGGTGAAAATAACATTGCTTTGGTCTTTTTTGCATTTAGTAATAGTTTCTGGTTTAACAGTTGCAATTGCAGCAGGTTAAAGTCATGTTGCAAGTCATCACATGAGGCAGTGGGAGAGGGACCTTCGGAGTAGAGCACTGTGTCATCAACAAAGAGGTGAATGTTGGCAGCTTTGATGTCGTCATTGATTCTATTAATATAAATTGTGAATAGTAGAGGACCCAAAATGGAGCCCTGGGGAACTCCTCTCAATAGAGGTTTTAGGGAAGAAAATTCCCCTTCCATCTTGACCTGCTGGTACCGGCCTGTAAGGTAATTAGAGAACCACTTTTGGGAGTGTTGGTCCAGACCAATGTTTCTGAGTGAAGTGAGAAGTAGACTGTGGTCTACAGTATCAAAGGCCTTGTTCAGGTCCAAAAATACAGCACATATGAAGTTTTTAGTATCCAGACTAAGTAGCCAGTCATTGGTCACTTTAGCGAGAGCAGTGACAGTACTATGTCATGCCCATAAACCGGATTGTAAAGGGTTAATTAGATTTTCAGCTTCTATATGTTTTTTGAGCTGGTTACTCACAATCTTTTCCAGGAGTTTGGATAAAATCGGAAGTAAGGAAATGGACCTGTAATTATTAAGGTCTGCAGGATCTCCAGATTTACATAGGCGGATGCCATGAGCTGTTTTCCATATTGGTGGCAAAGCAACCTGGGAGAGTGATAGGTTAAAGAGGTGAGTAAGTGGGACAGCTAGGACCTGGTAACCAATTTTCAGGTAGAAGGGGTCAAAAAAATCAGCTCCAGCACTTTTCTTGACATTCAGCTGTAACAAAAGTTCTTCAACCTCCTTCAACAAGACTGGCTGCAGGGAGAATGAGGAGTTAGAGACTGGCGTTACTTGTTCCTGGACACCAAGTTGGGATCATAGGTTACTGGCAGGAGAGGTGTCAAAGACTAGTCCTGCAGTGGCAAAATGATTGTTGAGGTGTTCAAGGATGGAGGGCTTATCAGAAATAGAGGTGCCATCAACTAGAATTTTAGCAGGTAGGGAGTTACCAGGAGTGTGTCCTTCTAAGTCTTTTAGGGTTTTCCAGAATTTGTTGGGGCACTTCAAGGATGTTTCAAGTTCCCTACGATAAAAAATGGCCTTTGATTCCCTGACCAGTTTGGTGCAGAGATTTCTCACCCTCCTAAACAAAGTCCAATGAGTTGGGAGCTTAGATTTCCGCACCATTTGCCAAAGCGCATCTCTTTTTTGTAGGGCAAACTTTAGCTCTGAAGTAAACCAATGGCAGGATTTCACCCTATTATGTACTTTAATCAGCAGAGCAAGATTATCCAGGGCTCCTGTTACTATTTCATGAAAGATGTCGTAAGCTGTGTCCACAGATTTTGCATGGTAAAAGTCCTGCCAGCTTAATGAATTTCTTAGTTGGACATTAAATGTATGGGGATTGAAGTTGCGACGGCTTTTTTTTGTGGTAAATTTTGAGGCAGATGTAGCATTTTTTGATGCTCTTACACAGAAAATGTAACAATGGTCACTTGTATCCATGAAAAATACGCTAGCATGAGTAAATAGATAAGGTTTACTTACTAAAATAAGATCCAGAAGGGAGCTATTGTTTGGGTTCTTTCTATTTGGTCTTGTGTGTTCGTTGATAAGTTGTGTCAGTCCAAGGGAGTCACAAATGGCTTTGAGGGGTGCAGACGCAGTGGCAAGTCAATTCAAGTTGAAGTCTCCTAAGGTTATGACTTCTAAGGATAATGATCCCAGAGTCTTGTTTAGGTGATGCAGCAACTGCAATCCAGCAGACGGAGGCCTGTAGCATCCAGCTATACACAGCGAAACCATAGGTGAAATCGTAACCTTCAGGGATAGGCATGCAAATTCATTTTGAATAGAGGCCGAATCAATAATGGAGGCTTGGAATTTATCTTTGACGTATATGGCTACTCCACCTCCTCTATTGTGTCTATCAGTCCTACAGAGAATGTACAATGGAATATTCGCCTCATGGTCCGCCGTTCCAGGTCTTAGCCATGTTTCAGTGATCACTAAATTGTCAGGTGCAGTATGGCATACCCATCCTGTTCAGATAAGTCCTTTCCTAACAAATAATTCTCGATTAAAGATAGTGACTGGTACCCAATTACCCACCCTGTTATATGGTTCCCTGTTCTTTACTCAGTAAAAGATGTAGAAATGCAGAGGCTTAGACTCTTGAACCAGAGGGTAAGTCAATTTGCAGCAGGAGCTCCACCCCATAAGCATCACTCTCAAGTGCTGCAATCCTTAAATTGGCCCCCCCTCAGAAGGCAAACTAACTTATCTCTCCTTGTGCCTAGCCTATAAATCCAGGATGGCTAATCCCTCCCCCCAAAAGTCTGGCTTCTATAGTAACCACCAAACAAAATAGTATGACACAGATCCTCCAACCGGCAGCTTCTTTAAGTCCCTAAAGTAAAGTCCTCCCAAGGGCTCAGGTCATTTGCTGCCTAAATCATGTCCCTCTGGAATGCACTCCCAAGTAATCTCCAAGAAAGCAACTCACTTGGGGGATTTAAGAGGGAACACAAAGCTCACTTGTTGGAGTTGAACCAATGCACTTGTTACTGCTGAAACCTTCTACTTATAAGTGAACTCAAACCCTGTAATGCATGGCAGTCCAATTGACTTATCCTATCGCTTTCCTGTTCTTAAGGTGTGCTCTGCAGCTGTAACCAACAAATGTCTTGCCTAACTATAACTGTTGTCTACTACTGTTGTATGTATTAATTGTGAAAATTCCTCTGTCAAAAGTGGTTTGCAGTTTGTTAACTGTAATTGATCCCGAGTCGCCCCTGAAAGAGAGACTGTAGAGGTGTCAGTCGGCCTACCCAGTTACCAAAATTAAATAAAAATAAATAAATAAAATAAGAGTATCATCTTTAAATTGAACCTCCCCTTCCCATTATAAGTCAACTGTAGTATTGCATGGGCTACCAGGGCTCACTGCAGAGTCAGGGAGTACTGAGTCCTGACAACCCCCCCCCTTGTAATTCTAACACTGCTTATGACCATGGAAGTACCCCTGGCCAGTAGCAGAGGAACAGAGATTTTCAACATTTTTCTTTTATAACACTAAGCCCTAGATACCCCAGGAGCTTTGCTCCAGAAATCTAAATCTATTTTACCCCACTGTGGAGATTGTGATATCTGCATTAGCCCCCCCGCCCCTAGTCATGAAATCCGAAGATATCTGGAATTGTTGATGGATTATCCAAGTATCTTTGGCTGTGATGTGCATGAGGGGGTATAGCACAATTATGTAACTCTGGTCACTGCAACATCCCAGTTTCTACCTACTGACCAGTGCGCTTAATAAGGCCTATAATGCATGCAGTGTCATTTGGGATCTCCATCATAGTATCTTCCCAGAGTCATCCCGAGGTCATTCTGAAGTCATCCTAGAGCAGTTATTGGGATTATATTTATTTAGTTTTTGTTTACTAGGTAGGTGCACTAGCCATAACAATGACTATTTTCAGGCACGACCTGGGAGAATACAAAACAAACTTCTGGAACTAACAGTAACAGTACATTTTTAGAATTAGTCAAAGTAATGGGTACATACAAGCAGGTAGCAACATAGGTAATACAGTATCACAGGTATGTGTAAACAACACAGACAATTGCAAGAAAAATTAGGGCTTATACTAACATGAGGAGAAATAAATTGCAGTGTCACTTTAAGCAGACAATAACTGGGTGGATTTGAGAGAAAGGAATGGAGAAAGTAATCTTTCAACAACCAGAGCAGGTCTGAGAGAAAGAAGAAATTTAGGGAAGTAAATAGTAGCAAGTTGCAGTGGAGGAAGAAATAGAGGGGAGTGTGAAGGGAATAGGATTAGGAAGTGCAAAACAGCAGGGTATGGGAGTAACCATGTCGGACTGAGAGAAAGTGGTGAGGCAGAAATGTGGTCAATACTAAAAGGAGGTGAGGGGAGCCAGAATAAAGTCTTGTGTCTATGGAGGTTTGAAACAGGAGCAAATACAGGAAGATATGAGATGGTGGTACAGTGCTTCTTAAAGGAGGTGTAGGAAGAGGCTTGATGAATGGTTAGAGGGAGGGAGGGAGTTCCAGTACTGGGGGGCCTGACAGGCAAAAACACTAGAGCCCTTAGTGGTAGCATATTTAGGGATACAGACAGAGGCATTGTCAGCAGAGCGAAGGTCATAGCAGGAGGCCTGGTTTTGGAAGCGTTCCACTAGGGGTTTAGGTACTTGGGACCTAATTATGTTGTCAATGATGGAGCCGAAAGAATAAAACCTTGATGCCTGGGCAGGAAGCCAACCAAGGTCAGAGTAAAGGAGGCAATGGTGTTTCACCCGATGAGAGGAGGATGCATAGCGACATATATTATTGTAGGTAAAATCCCACTTGTGAAGACTTGATTTGCTTGCAGAAATATAGGTAGCTGCCCCATAGTTAAGTGATGGTAGGAGTATTCCACAGGGTCCTTGCTGTTTACTGCTGTTACTTGCTACTTGCTACTTGCCTGGCAGATGGGGTGAAGGCATAGCTGGTTCGATAGGTGACTCCAGATTTTGAGTTTACAGATTTGCAGGTCCTCTGAATATGGAGATCATAGTTTAGTAGTGGATCCAGTGTGACCCCCAGGTACTTACAAGAGTTAACAACTTCTACTGAGGTGCCACTAACTGTGGAAACTTTAAACTTGTGCTGGGAATGTTTAAGTTTAAAACTGGAGCCAAAGAGCATAGCTTGGGTCTCTGCTTCATTTAGGACTAGTTTGTGTCTAACCAGTCACTGCTGGAGTAGTTGGAAATCATAGGAGAGCCTCAGATGTATATCCTCAATACATTTAGTGCTAGAGTACAGAACTATGTCATCCACATACAACAGGGAACTGGTTTTCATGAGGTTTGAGGTGATGCTGTTTATAAAGATAGAGAAAAGCAAAGGGCTAAGTATGGACCCCTGGGGCACTCCAATGTTAGTTGCTGATTTGTCAGAGAGGGTGGAGTTGTACTTCACAATTTGTGTTCTGTCAGTCAGGTAGCTTCCAAACCAGTTTATAACACTGGGTGAGAAACTTAGAGATCGAAGTGTGGCAATGGGTATGGGGTGGTCAACTAGGTCAAATGCCTTGGTCATATCAATGAAAATGGCCCCTGTGAGAGAAGCAGAGTCCATGGCCATTAGGGCATCGGATGTGAATTTGAGTAGAGCAGTGGTAGTACTATGACCCTTTTGGAAGCCATGTTGGGCAGAAGTTAAAAGGTCATTTTTCTGGAGGAATTTGATAGTTTGGGTTGCTACAGGCTTTTCAAGGATTTTCCAGAGAACAGACAGGATAGCAATTGGTCTGTAATTTGAGGTATCCTTTGGGTCACCTTTTTAAAAAACGGGGTAATCCTTTCCATCCTCCAGATATTTGGGACATGACCCTGGCATAAGAAGAGGATAAAGATTTTGGCTAATGGAGCAGCTATGAACGGTGCAGCTAGTTTAAGAAATTTGGGTTCAAGATTGTCAGAACAGCTGCTGTATGCTCAGAGATATTATTAAGCAATTTCAGTACATGAAGTCTGGAGACATCAAGAAAAAGTTTGGGCCAGTGGCACTTGTTGGATATGCTAAGGTTGGGTTGGAGGGGAAGGTGGAGGTATAGTTAGTTAGGTCAGAGAAATTGTCATTGAAAAAGTTGGCAGTAGTGCATAGATTGTTACAATGGACTCCATTTAGTACCATTTCATTAGGGGTGGAGGATAAGTTTGAGCCAAGGAAGAACTTAAAGTGGGACCAGAATTTTCTGGAATCACCATAAGAGTTCATTAAGACATCTTTGCAGTTGGAGCTTTTGGCCTGTTTGATCTCCTTTTTGCAGGCATTATGCATAGTCCTGTATGTGATAAGGTCAGTAGCTAGGTCAGTGCATCTGAAATGGAGCCAGCTTTTATCTCTTTGGTGAAGTTTACTGAGTAGATCAGATTTTAGCCATCGGGTTTGCCTGTATTTCACCCGGCACATTACTATATGACAATGCTTGTCCTGTAGCGCTAGGAAGTGGGCCAGAAAGAGACCACGAGAAGATTGAGTATCACTAGACTCATGAAAACAGGACCAGTCAATGCTAGCAATGTCCAGTAAGAACACCTGAGAGTCAAAATGGGCACAGTTGCGAAATGAGATGTACCTGGGTTTAATAGGTTCTGTCCTCCCTTTACCCCAGATACAGAAAGTGGGGGAGTGGTCAGTGATGGCATCAGCTAGCATGCCTGAGCAGATTTTGTGTTCCGGGTGATTAGTCATTATTCAGTCCAGAAAAATACTGGTTTTGGAGTGGGGGATGGTCCTTGTAGGTTCAGAGATCAGTTGGTGCAGGTTTGAACTTTGTAATTTGGATAGGGATAAGGCTTGGGAGCTTCCCAGCCAGTTTATGTTTAGGTCTCCGAGTATGAGGACTTCATTTTTTCCAGAAAGGAGTGAGGTTTGAGCCAGTAGTTCATCCAGGCCTCTTTGGCCACCTTTAGGGGGGGGTTGTAAATGCAGACAATATGAAGTAATTTGGTCCCGAGAGTGAGACAGGCATGAAGCGCTTCACAGTGCAGAAGGGGAGACGAGTTTATAACAGAGAGCCGAAGGTGATTTTTAAAATAAATAGCTGTGCCACCACCCCTCTTGGCTGCAAGTCGGTCCTGTCTTAGAAGATTGTAGGATGGGAGGGAGCACACAGTGTCAGGGGTGGAGGGTTTGAGCCAAGTTTCAGTTAGGCAAATGATGTCAGGCCTGTAGAGGAAGGTCCAAGCTTCCAGTTCAGAAAAATTGTGCTCAAGGCTTCTGATGTTATGGTGAGCAATTTTCAGGCCTTTTGCATTGCTAATAGGGTTAGGTGCGAGGTTAACTGGCCCCAGGTTTAGCTGTACATCACCAGAGAGCAACTACCATCAGGCGTAGATACCAAAGTCTGAGGCGCAGAAAAGGGTATAGGGTCTGTAAGTGAAGGGGGTAATTAATGAAGACATGAATGATAATATTGATCCATGCCTTACGTGGTAGAAAAGGAGTGGAGTCACAGTGCACATTTTGCATCACTAAAAGGTTAGAGAAGTAGAAATCATGGGAAGGGAGGAGAGGGATTGCTGGTGTATCTGGAGGTACATTTAACAGCAGCAGGTGGAGTAATGGGATAGAGGAGACAAAGAAAAACAGCATCAGGCACTGAGTCATTTTAGCCGGCAGGAATGACAAGGTGGTGTGCCTGGAGAGAAATCTGTTTTACTCCTGGGAGAAGAAACACAGATTAAGGGATGAGAGATGGGACCGAGGTTAAGATATACTATTCGTCAGTACCCAGGTAGTATAGGCAGGAAATTCGAGGAAAAAGACAGATGACCAGAGAGAAAAAAACTGGTGGAGAGGGCAGAGCTACTAATTCAGCAACTCACAGATATTCACTAGACGTCAAAGAAGAACTGCATGAGAAGTGAGATGTAAGTGCAAAGGCAGGGAGGGGCAGAATGAGGAAGATTGGAAAGTAGCCCACACAAATCAATCAACTAAGCACATTAGCCCATAGTAAACCAGCCTTCCAGCACTTTTGATGTTTGTAGAAGTGTACGGAGGAGAAACAGAGCCAGTGACCCAAAAAAAGAGCTATAAGAGGAGGGTGGGGCTGGGAGACTATTTAAAGGAGGCCTGGGAGGGGGTGGGGTTGAGGGACAAAATATCAGACAGTAATTAACAGTAGCGGAGAGCAAAAAAATCAATGGTGCTGAAAGGTAAAAAGGCGCTCCAATCAGGAGAAGTCTGAGGTGCAGGCCGGACCAATCTGGCTCCGGTAGCACAGCGCTACCACAATCAGGAGACAGACTACACTCAGTGTCTCAAGCAAGCAACAACGACCGTACCTTGTGCTGGGATCCGACTTGGGTAACCAGGAGGGCGGGCAGGAAGTGTGCGTCCAGGCAGGTGGCAGCCACGGGTGTCCGTAAGAGGGGCTGCCAAGTTTATTAGGCACCGCTCGGGCGCGGGAGTCCTTGTGCTAGGATCCAACTTGGGGAACCAGGAGGGCAGGCAGGAAGTGTGCATCCAGACAGGTGACAGCCTAAGGTCATAGCTAGAAGCATTAAATTTAAACATTTCGTCTCCATGGATTCTCTAGGATGACTTCACCCACTTGTAGAAGATGATTTTAAGATTGTGTCAAGATGTTCTCTGGATGAACTCATCAGATCACTCTAGGATGAGTCTAGGAAGAGCTTCCATTTTGACCATGGTGCTCTTAATTAACCCCCTTCTGCTCTACTTCTGCCTTGAGAAGCTGATCAGATTCTTCTCGTCCTATGTGCCCTAACACTAACTCTAGTTTTCCTCCTGGAAAAGAGCTTTTTAACTAGTCTTCTCACCACCTTCATCTGCATCCCTACCTGTTTTGATAAGAGCTTTTAATCAGCTGCCTCAGCCACCAAGTTCCCCTCCTAATCTCTAAATTTAATACTGACCCCCTTTTCTTCTTGCCCTATAAACGAGTGATGCAATGCAGCAAGGAAAAGGAAAATCAGATGCTGCAAATGCTAGATAACATGTAGTCCATGTCCAGTCTACTCTTAGCTCAGCTCTCATTTCATGTTTCCTGCCTGCAGAAAATTACAACAGTACAAAACAGGCAATTATATGACAGTGGGCTAAGCAAATGTTACTCACTATGTGACTCTGTGATATTGGGTTATCAGTCATCCAAGCCTCACAAGTAGCAGCATATCCTGGGTCTTAATGCCTGCTAATATATTTTTCTAATTTGGTGTCTGCTCAAGAGACAAGCAGAAAAATTAAAATAGCTGTCTCTCGGGGAAAAACAGTTTCTTTCAAAGACAGGTCGACAGGTAGTTATTTCAATACCACAATCAACTATATGACTTGAGGCGCTGGCCCGGTGGTGCTGAGGGTTGAGGCGCTGGACACCACACCTCATGCAATGCTGGTGACCTGGGTTAGGGAACGAGCCTGGGTTGTCGGTGGTCAGTGGGGTTGGGGAGCAGGATTGAGCAGCTATCCTCTCCCTGGGAGGGATCTTGTTGCCCCCTGTAGTCCCACTGCCCCCAGATGGAGGCCTGAGGGTAGTGCAGGTGGGAGTGCAGCACACAAGGGAGGGTGTCATGGAACCATGATGTGCATTTGCCTTCACATGTACACATGTGAACATGACTGGTGGAGAAACCAGGGAAAATGGAGCTGGCAGGCTCTCATGGCCCTGATCAGGTCCCTGTGTTGTCAACCGAGTTGGGAGCTGGAAAGCAGCCCTACAAAGGAGGGTCGCGGGCTGCCTGCCACTCATAGGCATTAACAAATAAGAAAAAAAAACTATATGTCTTAAGAGGAATGGCCCAGTAATGCAGAGGGCTGAAGCACTTAAGTGTCTTACCTCTTACCACACTGGTGAACCATGGTCGGGATCGAGCTTTGGTCATCGGGAGATGACCTGGGAGGTGAGTATTGAGTATCTGGAGGACTGCTCTCCTCTCCAGTGTAGGGTGGGCAGTGATTCCCAGTCTCTAGCAACTCCCTATAGAGACAGTGAGTACACTAGCCGGTACCAAGTTGGGCAAGGGGGCAGGTAATGACAAAAGTCCTGTGGGAGGGTACGGGAGCACACCTGTACTGTGCTGGATGTCACTGCACGTCCATACCTCCAAAGTGGGGGAACAAAAAACCCAGCTGTCTGGTCTACCATGTCCAATACCAGGATCCTGCTCCCTGGCTCTGATTGCCTCCCTCCTTCACCTCTGCCTGGCTGTCATCTGATGTGAAATATGTTCCCCATGGTGCAGAAGGTAGCCCTGCCCCAGGGGTCATGTCCAGGGGGCGCCACACAGGTGAGATGTGGGTGGGTCAGAGGAACAGGGCACTGGTAGAGAGGATCACAAGCAGGATGGGATAATGGCAGAGCTGGCTGATGGGGCCCCAGCAAGTGGTGACAGAAGGGAAATAAAATGGAAAAAAAATATATATGACTTGAGCATGTGTTGTGCATCCATCCACCAGAACCTGCGAGTATGGACCGGTTGGAAGCCTATGGAGGCAAGGGGACACTCCAGAAACTAAAGTAGACCATGATACAGCAGAGATCTACCAAGTATGAAAAAGTTAGCATTACTGGTTAAGGAGCAGTCCAGCCTCTCCTGAGGAGGTTTTGTATTGTGGGATATTAATTGGAGACAGTAGAAAACCTTCCCCGGGATAAAACAGCCATTTTGTTACCTGCACCACAGGCTACAGCCTCATCAGGATTAATGTTCTTGTTCAGCTCTTTGCCATTAAAGAAGTTTTGCAGCAGCTTCTGAATCTTGGGGATGCGGGTTGATCCACCAACCAGTACAATATCATTGATCTGTGCTGTGTTCAACTTGGCGTCATGAAGGGACTTTTCCACAGGCTCTAAGGTACCACTGAAAAGATCTGCATTTAATTCCTCAAATTTGGACCTGGTTATAGCAGTGTAGAAATCTATTCCTTCATACAGAGCATCGATCTCAATGCTGGCCCGAGTGTAGGAAGAAAGGGTGCACTTAGCACGTTCACATATGGTGCGGAGACGACAGACAGCACTCTTGTTAACAGTGATGTCCTTATTGTGTTTACGTTTGAACTCTGCAATGAAGTGGGTGACCAAACGATTATCAAAGTCCTCCCCACCCAAGTGACTGTCACCAGCAATGGCTTTTACTTCAAAGATATTATCTTCAACGTTCACGATGGAAACATCAAGGTTGCCACCACCCAGATCAAAAATCAGCAAGTTTCTTTCAGATCCAACCTGCAGAGAAACAACAATTTGTTAGATCAGTGGATCATCAGCCCCCCAAAATCTTGGCCTGACCATTTGCTCCCCCCTTCCCCGTACAAAATGACTGCATCACACTGACACCATTATCAAGGGTTTCTGGTCATCAGTTTGGGAGAACCCCCATCATGACAAAGGATTATATATGCACACATGGGAGGCGTAAGTAAGACATGCAGTGCAGATAACCAGGGTTGTGGTGTAAAAAAAGAGTGCGGTATTACAGAAACAGATTTTGATGGTTAAAAAAAATGGCCTGATGGCCAGTCGAGTATTTTAATAACTGCCTTCATTTGCACCCAGCCTAATGCTGCACTTTAGCCAGTCTGATTGCGTTCTCTTTTTCCCTACCAACTCCCAGTCCACTCATTCCCATTCCTCGCCTTTCCACCCCCCTCTCCCTGGGTACATCATTACCAAGTGCCTATTCCACCTGTGTCTGAAGTTAGTGGCAGATTTCATGCCAACCACTTGTGACTGACAAAGCAAATCCACTTCATCATCCTTTGTGTAAGGAAAAACATCCATGTACACCTCCTCAAGCCTTCACATTCCTGTTTCAGTCCATGACATCTGGTCATATTGCCTTCACCTCTTGAGAACATGGCACTGTTAGTAAAGTAAAGTAAAACTTTATTTGTTTAAAGTGCCTTTCTAAAACCAAGGCACTTGTACAATTCATGCCTCATATTCAGCACACACAACAATATAGCAAACAGAATAACATTTAAAATATATATAAAACCCCATAATCACATGATCTTTCAGTAAAACTCATTAAACATCAGGATAGGCCAACTGAAAAAGATGTGTTTTTAGCTCAGTTTTGAAACTTTTGACTGTCAGGCACTCTCATATCTGACGAGGTAGAGTGCCACTGGGATGGTGCTGCGGATACAAAAGATCGGGTGCCAGATGTCTTCAGGTGGACCCTGGGAACCTCTAGCAATCCCTCATTGGTGGATCAGAGAAGGCGAGGGGGGGGGACAGTAAAGATGAAGGAGCTCTTTCAGGTAGTGGGGTCCCTGATCGCATAGGGCTTTAAAGGTTAGCAAAGCAACCTTAAAAGTGATCTGCCACTGAACTAGCAGCCAGTGCAGTCTGCGCAACACAGGTGTAATATGACTGACTCTCAAGGTGCCAGTCAGCAACCTGGCTGCCACATTCTGCACTAGCTGCAAGCAGTGGATCTCAACCCCTGGTAGCCCTAAGTAGAGGGCACTGCAGTAATCAAGATGGGAGGTCACAAAAGCGTGGACCAGGGTTGGAAGATCATCTGGCGAAACTAAGTGTTTCACCCTGGTGATGTTCCTCAGGTGGTAGAAAGAGAATTTGACTACTGCTGACACCTGAGATCTAAGGGTCAGGCCATCGTCAAATACTATGCCAAGGTTCCGCACCTGGATTGAGTTAGTCAATGAGACACCTCTGAGCCACATTCCGGAGGCTTACCCAACTGATCTACCCGCCGTCCGAAGATCAGTGTCCACAATCATCACCTTGCTCTTGTCAGAGTTCAGTCACGGCTAACTAGAACTCATCCAGTCATGGATCTCAGCTAGGCAGTTGTTAAATATTGAGATGGTGTCATCTTCCTGCTCGGGTATGAAGGACATCTACAGCTGAGTGTCATCTGCATAGCAGTGGAAACTCAGCCCGTACCACCTTATAATGTCTCCTAATGGCAACATATACACTTCAAACAACATGGGTGACAAGATAGAGCCCTGTGGTACTGTACAGGAGAGAGAGAGGGGCCGAGGAATAAATCCTGACACCACTCTCTGGGTCCTACCCTTGAGGAAAGATCGAAACCAACTGAGGATTGTCTCTGACAACCCACAGAAAATCCACAGGTGCTCCAACAGCACACCATGGACTACAGCGTCAAATGCTGCAGAGATCAAGGAGAACCAAGATGGAATGGGATCTCTGATCTTTCGCTAGAGATCATTCATCACCCAAACAAGAATGGTCTCAGTACTATGTCTCTTTCTGAAACCCGACTGAAGATTATCTTAGACATTATGACTGGATAAATGATTATCCAGTTGCACTGTGACCACCTTCTTAATAACCTTACCCACAAAGGCTAGGTTAGAGATGGGCCTATAGATAGCTGGGTAGTCTGGATCGAGAGAGGGCTTTTTCAGAAGGCATCATACAACCACCTCCTAAAGGAATCAAGAAAGATCCCCCTTTCCAAAGATACCCAGACTATCCCAGTGAGGACTGGACCGACCTTTTCAATGCATCCTACCAGATGGTGCATTGGGACCAGGTCCAAACTACAGTACATTGGTATCAGAGTCTGGATGATCCTCACAACATCCATGACTGGCTGAAACTGGACCAGGCAGACCATGTGCTCATGACTCCTGATTGATCACTGCAAGGCCAATAGAGTGATGCTGGTGGATTCCAGACCTGATGGTGTTAACCTAATTTGAGAAGAACCTAGCAAACTCATCACACTTCTCTGCAAAAAGCTTGACCGGAGTGAAGACAAGTTGGATTGCACAACCTGTCCACCGTCTGGAAGAGCTGAACCGGTCTCTGTTCCACGCAGTGGTAATTTCCCTGGACAGGAATTCTGCCTTCTTATGGGTAATTGCCAACTGATACACCACATAGTTGTCCATCAGTCTAAGCCTGGTCCCATCCATGCCAGATTTCTGCCAGCATCTCTCCAACCTTCAACCTACTCTCCTCAGCCCCTTCAAGGTCCCATCAAACCATGGGGATCTTGGATGCTGAGTAAGTGGTCGAATGCGAACAAGAGCAATGGAGGCATCCTCTACTGCCCTATTATAAACCAGTACAAGATTTCCTGGATCCCTGCTATCAGTCGGGATTCCGAAAAGGTCCAGCACAGCCATTAGGCCTTCTGAGGTCATGCCTCTCAAAGGGCAGTACTTGACCATTTCCATGGGGCAAGACTATTTTGGGGGGATCACAAAACTGAATCTTATGATGTGATGGTCCGACCACCTGACTGGTTCCATCACCAGGTCAAATATCTCCATCCCCAGGTGGAAAACCAAGTACAATGAGTGTCCACCATTATGGGTAGCAGTGGTAATAACCAGTGTCAGGCCCAACAAATTCATCAGTTGGAGGAAGTTTTGTCTAAGTGGCGATAGTTCGCCATCGACCCAGGCAATGAAATCCTCCAGAATCAGACATCTGGGGGTTCCCAATACCATCTCGATGACAAAGTCCGCAACGTCCTGCAGAAAAACTTTCCCATCACCTGGTGGACGGTAAACAAGTAGTATTCTGCCTCCTGAACCAATTAAACATTTAAAGGAGTTGATTGTTCTCAATGGAACCTCCACAAGATTCAGTTCCGATCTAAAACAGATAACGACCCCACCCCCACCCCCTCCGATCCATCCTCGGGTGGTGAATCACAGAGTACCTGGCTGGAACTGCTGAGGCCAAAATAGGCCCAACATTTTCATCCAGCCAGGTCTAGGTGATACCTGCCAGGTCAGATGAGGCAACAAGATCTGCCATTATAGTAGTCTTATTCCTGATTGACCTGGCATTACAAAGCACCACCCAAGTAGGATGAGAACTTGAGTATCACCTTACTATCTGCCTGCAAGGAGCAGAGCCCTTGGGTATGGGCACCAGGCAGGGAGGACCCCTCTCCTGGACCCATTTTGCCCACTGCTGTCCATTTTATTAATACTCCTTTTGTAAGGTTTTTATCATGCCCTCCTCCATCCCCTTTCTGGTTTTTAGAGTGTACGTAGAGGCTTCTCAGCCCCTTGTCATACATTTTCCCCTGCTGCCCTGAATCATCTCTGTGGCCCTCTACTGAACAGATTCCAAGAGGTCCCTGTCTTCATTCAGGTGTGATCTCCAAAACTGCATGCAATACTCAAGGTGAGATCCTTACTAAGATATTCAGTAAACAGGGGCCAAATAACCTCCTTCCTTCTATTAGCAAACTCCCTGCTTGTGCATCCCAACATCCCTACAGCCTTCTGGCATTATGGGTGTGGGACGTTTGACTGTCACTAGAGTACCATTCCTCAGATATCCGCTCCACTTTGACTCTCTCCTAACCTACACAGTTTTTGGGGGTTTCTTCGGGGTTCTTCTGGGCTGATTTGTGTGACTTTCAACTTTCAGGCATTAAATTTGAGTTGCCATACTGTGAAATATTTTCCAATCTGTCCATATTTATTTTCATTTCCTATAATTCCTCCACTGTACCCACCCCATCACAGATTATGGTATCACCTTTAAAGATTGAAGGTGGTGGATGACACAGTAGGGTGGCAGGGGGTGCAGGACGATCTTGCTAAACTGGAGGACTGGTCAGACACTTGGCAATTGGGGTTCAATGGTAAGAAGTGCAAAGTTATGCACTTCAGAACAAGGAACCCAAGGAGATGCTGTCAGTTGGGTGGATTAAGTTAGTCACTACTGAGAAGGAGGAGACAGATCTTGGGGTGATAACAGGGCAAATGAACAACTCAGCACAGTGCAGAAAGGCAGCAGCTAAAGCAAACAGGATGCTGGGGTGTATTGCTAGAGGAATCACATCCAGGAGATGGGAGGTGATCCTGCCTCTGTACAGGTCGTTGGTGAGGCCATACCTGGAGTACTGCATGCAGTACTGTTGTCCATACCAGAAGAAGGACGTTAGATTACTGGAAGGGGTACAGCGCAGAACGACAAAGATGATTCAGGGATTGGAAAACAAACCCTATGAGGGAAGGCTAAGGGAGCTTAACATGTACTCCCTAGAGGAAAGGTGGGATCGGGGTAATATAATTGAGACCTTTAAATACATGAACGGTATAAATAAGTCTGGTACGGAGGGGATGTTTAAGTTGAGGGGTGGGAGAGAAATGATGGGGCATGGTCTGCATTTGGAGGGGGGAAGATTCAAGAGAGAAATGGGGAAGCGCTTTTTCACAGAAAAGGTGGTGTCTAAGTGGAACACTCTGCTCATGGAGGTGGTATCCTGTAAGACAGTAGGCAGTTTTAAAAGGGGATGGGACAAGGTGAAGGGGAGGGCCACTGTGAGGGGGAAGGGAAGGAGGAGCAACTGCAGTGTAGATGCTAGCTGCACATTCGAGTAGACTTGATAGACTGTATGGCCTGTATCTGCTGGCATGTTCATGTTTAATCTTGCATTCCCTCCACTATAGCGCAGATGAATATATTGAAAAGGACCGGCCCCAGGACTCACCCCTTGGTTACTGCTTGTTTACATCTATATTATGACAACTTGGGCTAAACATTCAATAATAAAATAGTTATGGAATAATTATAGACCAAGTAGAATAATTATAGATTGAGGGAATTGCTCCCGACCAATAGGAGGGCTCCTTTCTCCTGCGTGTGAGACACTCTTATTCTGTGAAGAATTTCTCACACGTAGATGCCCTGAAAATTGGCATGTTCTGACCTACCTGTCCCCAGGCATGCTAAGAGGAGAGAACTCTAAATGCTGATTATTTCCTTACTCAGGACAGAGGTCCATTAAGTTGATGAAGGCTTCAGGATGTAGCTCTTGCTTTTGGTACTGAGTAGGAACTAAGAGGCATTGAAGTCCGGAATCAGCCAGGAACAGTTCATCCAGGAGATATGTGACAGAGACACAACTGAAGTTGAGAATTGAGGAAGCGATGGACAGAGGTTGATGTACAGTAGAAGAATTCTAAATATTACAGGCGGACAGGTAAGCCTATAAAGTGGCTCTTAATAGATGCACTTGGGCCATAAAATAGGCCAAATCAGGCTACTACAAAACTACCCTTGCCTCCTCCTGGGGAATGCTTGGTTGTTCTGGGACAATATCAAGGAACTCAACCGCAAATCCCGGCTCCCTCCCCCACCCACTAAATGTCAACAATGTCCCTACCACTGACCCGCTGGCCATTGCCAACAGCCTCAACTCATCATTCTCTGACCTTAGTGCAGTGCTCCCAAATAACTTCTTCAACCCCACTCCTGCAACCCCGCCCCCTTAAACCCAGCATCACCACTTCCATCTCAGGGTGATCTCTACGAATGAGGCAAAGCCTTATCTCATTAAAGCACTCAGTGGCTCTTGCTATTGCAAAGATTCTTTTGGTATGAGAATCCTACATCTAGTACTAGATACAGTCCTTTCCCCACTGACTGACCTCATTAACCACTCCCTAAGTCTGGGGCAGTTCCCAGCTGCTTGGAAGACTGCCACAGTCACCCCAATACTGAAGAGTGGTGACAGCACCTCCCCCAATAACTACCGTCCCATATCCATTCTCCCACCACTCTCAAAAGCCCTCGAAAAAATTTCAGCCACCCAACTCACTGAGTACCTGCTTGCTCATAATCTACTTTGCAGGGAGCAGCAAGGCTTCAGATCTTGGCACAGTACAACTATGGCTCTCACTGAGTTCTCTAATTTTAGTCACTCTGCCATGGATAGAAAACACCTAGCTGGAGCTGTCTTTATCGACCTGTCAAAGGCCTTTGATACAGTCTCCCACCCCTTACTCTTAAGCACACTCTGCCACATAGGTCTGTCCCAAGGACCCATCTCCTGGTTTACCAGTTACCTCACAGCTAGATCACAATGTGTGAAAATAAACAACACCCTCTCAACCACCCTGCCAATCCACTCTGGGGCTCTATCCTTGGTTCTCCATTACTCAGCATCTACATAAACACCTTGCCCAATTCCTGCTCCGGCAACCTACTACTCTATGCGGACGGCGCAGTTCTTTTTGCCTCACACACAGATCCCACAGTATTGCAGTCCTCCCTCCAACACACATTTAACCAGAATGAAAACTGGTTCATAGACCAAAGACTTGTTGTTAATGTAAAAAAGACAAAGACTGTGCTCTTGGCCCACCAACAGAATAAAGCCAAGAATGCACAGCGAACAATCCTCTCCCACTCTCTCCTTCCTATAGAACAGGTCCATACTTATAAATACCTGGGCCTTACATTTGATTCCAGCCTCTCCTTCTATTCACACATTAACACTCTATCATCAGCCATAAATGTCCGTATAGGCCTACTGTATTGGCACAAAGATTGCCTACTTCCAGATGCCCTTAATCTGGCTGTCACCTTCTCAGTCCTCTCCCTTGTCGATTATGGGCTCCTGGTCATAAACAAAGCATGCAGACCCCTCTCCGGGGCAGACAAGCGTACCCATACTTGCACCCTATATGCCCTGACAAATCTCCTCACCCTGGATGAAAGGCTATTTTATCAAACATGTCTCCTCACAAAGAAAATAAACCTGGGGCTTACCCCTTTGAGGGTTTCTGCCTTGCTCTCTCTCTCCTATCCTCCCACACCTCGGTGACCCCCTCCCACTGCCAACTGACAGGTGTGGTCCATCCTGAGGGTTAGAACCTCCTTAGTCCAAAAGTCATTCCCACACAGGGCCCCAGTCTGGTACAATGAACTCCTCTCCAACATCTCCTTCATCTCCAAATCAGGCCTTTTTAAGTCAGCCCTCGAAAGAGCACATTCTCGCTTCACGGCACTGCCAATGTATCAGCTAGTGCCGGGTCATCTATCTATCATCTTACGGGACCACCCCACCACTGAGCTCCTACTGATAAGGCTACCAAACATTACCTATTAACAATGCCTCCTTTGGCTGCTCTCACAAGATATCTGTCTAATTCTCTACTTTGCTGTAAATATCAAACCTGTTATACCCTCCCTCTATCAGCAAACTTAATTGTTCTCTTGAAAACTGTAAAATGCAGCTCTTGTTAACACATTAAACACAATGTATAGCTGATCTTGATTCTGCAATATTGTATAACTGAAAAAACTGTAACCTTTAGCTACCATTCTATGTCTGTATATATTACCGTGTTTGTATATGTTTTTTCTGATGTGGAGCCTTTGTAAACGAGTCCCTGACTCAAAGGTTGTAATCCTAAAGTCTGTTAAATAAATAAATAAAATATTGCTGCATGATAATATGACCCCCCACACACTGCCAACTAACAGGTGTGGTCTATACCAAGGGTTAGAACCTCCTTAGTCCAAAGGTCATTCTCACACAGGGCCCCAGTCTGGTACAATGAACTAGGGAAATGGGCAGACCAGGTGGGCCAAGTGGTCCTTATCTGCTGTCAAAGTCTATGTTTCTATATTTTAAAACAGAGGCATCTGATACAATGTAAATTGGAGTAGCTTGATGATTTTTAGCTTTTTATAGGCAATAAGAAGATCTGGACTTCATCTGCAGCGACTGATGATGGCTGATCTGGGATGGAAATGCTAGTGACTGACTGAATTCATAATAGAAGAGGTGTGTGTGTGTGTGTGTGTGTGTGTGTGTGTGTGTGTGTGTGTGATTATATATATATATATATATATATCACATAGATTATACATACATACACACACCTCTTCTATTATGAATTCAGTCAGTCACTAGCATTTCCATCCCAGATCAGCCATCATCAGTTGCTCCAGATGAAGTCCAGATCTTCTTATTTTGCCCACAAAACTGGTATGTGCTGTCATGTTGCCAGTGTCACAAGATGTGGAAAGTTTCATGATAGCAGTTTTTATGGTTTTTGAGATATAAAGTGGTCAAAAAGCCAAAAATGTATGTTGTTTTCCTGTAGAATAACATGGCATTTTTTGCTTTCTTCTACAGCACACACAGAATGATGTTTTTCTCTGACATTTTCAGGGATGATGTTGTGTGTGCCAAGGATATGCCTTTAGATGGGTTGGTGTAAAAATATATTATAGTTTTTGAATTATAATGATTTTTGTGATAGATGCAGGACAGGCCGCTCGAATGGCAAATAACATTTACCATTCAAACAGTAAAGTGTGAATGGAAAATGACATTTACTGTTCGAACAATAAATGCCATTTACTGTTTGAATGTTACTGTTCGAACAGTAAATAGACATTTACCGTACGCACTTTACTGTTAGCAGTTTTCAGTTCATATTCCGCCATCTCGTTTTCAGTTAGAGAGGTTGGAAAAGTTAAATATTTTAAAAAATACCTCCCCTAGGTAAACACTAACAGTTGTGTTTACTTAACTGGGGCCCAAGGAACACAATTATGACATTAATTTGTCTGGCTGAGTTCCTGAAATATGTTTTTTTTTCAGGTGGTGTCTGCCACAAATTGCAGCAGAATCCTGACACAACCTTTCACCTATCAGTATGGGGAGGGGGTTTTCTGTAACTTGCCCCTGCTCATTTTGGGGGGAAACAGACATCAGAATCAGATTTCTCAACACCCGAAAAGGTGTTTACCTAATAAATGCTGGTTTTCCCCTTTTACTTATTCTAAGGGGAAGGGGGCCAAAAAATATTAAAATTAAATATTGAAATGTTTGCTGACAACAGGGTGCCCAGTCTCTGTTTGCAGTAGCTCCTCCTCCCCCTGACAGTGTGGGATACTGGGTAACCCACTCCCAGTGTCCCCAGTTGTGTCCACTACCCCAGTATTGTGGGACACTGGAGATCCCACTCCCAGTGTACCCAGTATGTTCCCTCTTCCTCCCAGCAGTGTGCCAGTTTCCCATTTAGTTTGCCAACAGCAGGGTGCCCAATCTCTGCACTAGAAGTAGCCCCCCTCTCCCCAACAGTATGGGACACTGAGTAGCCCACTCTCAGTGTCCCCAGTTGTGTCCACTAACACAGTATTGTGGGACACTGGGGAGCCCACTCCCAGTGTCCCAAAATATAAAAATGTATATGCCTGCAAAAAAAAAAAGAAAACAGTCCCCCGATGTCTTTTATTTTTTATTAAACCAGGAAAGAAGAAAATGGTCCCTCATAGTCTCCCCCGTCCCCCTCTGCCATCTCCACCTTCCTTCTGTGCACCCACCTCCCCACACCCCCTATACACCATACTTACCTCCAGAGGTCTGTGGCTGTGATCTTCTCTGGACTGGGACATGTCTGCACCTTTCAAAGCTGAACTGCGAACTGAAGAATCAAGGTAAGTGCCGTACAATGACTGTCTATGGAGTTCTGAACTTATGTTAATATCTCACACATTTTTGCACCAAAGTTTCAACATGGGCTTTATGGGACCTCACCTCATGAACACTGGTACTGTCATCTCATTAAACAGACCCCTAAGGTAATTTCTCAGTCACTGCGTGGAATCACCTTTCAGGACCGATTAACAAAATAACAGTGTCAGTGTTCATGAGGGGAGGCCCACAAAGCCCATATTGAAAATTTGGTGAACAAATTCCAAAAAATGACGTGTTATGAGCGTGCATCACACAGTTTCAATGCACGCTCGTAACTGCACCAGTTTTTAATATTTTTACTCCAGATTTTAAACATATCCATTCTCTCATACCACTTCATGAACAGTATAGCTGTCATTTCAGATATTCTGCCTGAAATGTGTTTTCCCACCTGTGGCATGGAATGGCACAGTTGCTATGTGATATCACTTTTTGGGACCAAGAAATGAAATGACAGTACCAGTGTTCATGAAGTAGTGTCCCAAAAGGGGCATGTTGAAAATTTGGGGTCAAAATTCCCAAAAATGCCCGTGTTATGGTCATTCATAGGAATCTCATGACACATGTTCGTAACATTGTAAATGAACAATATTTTCACCCCCTGTTTTCAATATAGTCTTCTTAGTACCCCACATCATAAATGCCACAGCTGTTATTTTTCAAATCCTGGCAAAAATGTGGCTTCACACCTGTGGCATACAATGGCATTGCAGTTGCACATAATTACAGTTTGACAGGGATTTTAAAATGTTCTGTACTGGGTACATGCAGTAAGATGATAAGAAGGTTATGTTGAACATTTGGGGTGAAAATTATTTAAGAGTGCACATTTATGACTATTTTTTGCAGTTTCACTACACCTGCTGATAACTTTGTGCGTGGAAGCGCAGGGGCTGGAAGTCCCTGCATTACCACAACTAAATACATATATGCATCTATGGAGGGATGGGAGCGCAGGGTCCGAAGGACCCTACACTCCCACAGTAAAATAACGATACTATTATACTATCTCAAAAAGTAAGGAAATGAATTGCAAAAAGCTACATTAATGAATCAGAGTTTTTATTAAAGTGTCAAAAGTTGGGAAATTCAGCATTAGGGTTAACAACCCTACCACTCCACCCCCACCCCCCCAACCTCCACACACAAATAGGCATCGGGGTGTACCTTGGGGTCATTGGGCGTAACTCTCAACCCCATTCTCCTATACTGTACCATCTCATCTTGTTTACAAATGGAATGGGGTGAGAGTTAGGGACGACAACACCAAGGTACACCTTGGTGACTGTTGGTGTGTGGAGGGTGGGGGTGGGGTGGTAGGGTTGATAACCCTAACGCTGAATTTTCCAGCTTTTGATGCTTTAACAGAAACCCCAACTGATACATTAATGTAGTTTTTTGCACTACATATATATATATATATATGCGGTTGTGTCCCCATAGTTAGGGTTGAGTAGGCACTTCAATGTTAAACTCAAATGTTTTCACTTTAGTAACTTTGCAACCATTGAACAGATTTGTATGAAATGTGGCATGCTCCTTCCTGTGGGGTATATCACTTGATCTGGCAAGTTTTGCTCTGGTTGGATGTGAAGTCTCTGAGTTACAGAGAGGTGAAAAAATAGTACAGTTACATAAGAACTTACCGTAACAGTAGATCTTCGAGAGAGGCTCTTGCAGTAGGTAATTACATATAGGACTGATGTCGGCAGGGTGCAGGACCCCATGGAAAAATTTCTAGCTAGCAGTCCCTGGCAAGGGACCACCCCCAAGTCAGGTGACCGGCATCAGACGACGTCGGTATAAAGTGGCGGTCCCGGATGCCCGCCTTCCAGTTCTTTCCCGCCACAGGCCCAGAAGGCCCGGACGAGAGAGAAGCAGATATTTCCCTCAATGGAAAAAGGAGCTGAAAAAGCCTAGGGAATGGAGAAATGGAGGCCAGTATACCTACTACAGAGCCTTCTCAAGATCTACTGTTACGGGTAGGTTCTTACATAACTGTACTATCTTACTTCGAGAGGGCTCTTGCAGTAGGTAATTACATATAGGACAGAATCCCAAGCAGTCTGGAACAAATGAAAAGGCACCGGGAGGAGGAACTACTCCAAGAAGTAGCAAAATACCTTGCAGACCTCAAGACAGGAGGCCTTGCAAGACCGCTAATCCGAAGCCTGCTCTACGGCGAGAGGCAATGTCCAAACTGTAATGTTTCGTAAAGGTATGGATGGAAGTCCAAGTGGCAGCAGCACAGATGTCCGCCGCAGACACATTCTTGAAACAAGCCATAGAGACTGCTACTCCACGAGTGGAGTGACCTCTGACTTGACCCGGAAGGGTCTTGTTGTACTTGTCATAACAGAAAGTGATGCAATAAGCCAACCACTTTGACAGGCATTGTTTGGAAATGGCATTGCCTTCCCTTTTGTGAGCAAAAGAGATGAACAACTGATCAGTCTTTCTGAGATCCTTAGTCCTATCAGTGTAGTATCTCAGAATCCTGTGAACATCCATGGTATGGAGCAAATATTCTCCCTGGTTGGAGTACTGCGTGAAGAAGGCAGGTAACTCAATAGACTGATTTAAGGTAGACTCCGCTACCACTTTCAGAAGAAACTTAGGGTTCGTGCGAAGAGCTACTCGTTCTTTGTGAAAAATCAGATAGGGGACTTTACATACAAGGGCCTGGAGCTCGGAAATTCTTCGAGCTGAAGTAATGGCCACCAAGAATAGCATCTTCCACGAAAGAAACTTCAAGTCTGTGGAAGCCGCAGGCTCGAAGGGGGGAAGGGTAAGTTTCTTGAGAACAAAGTTCAAATCCCAAGGGGGAGCAGGAGTCCGGACAGGGGGCCTGAGATGAAGGACCCCTCTGAGAAAAATCTTGGATACCTCTAATTGGGCAAAGGCTTTATCAGCAAAAGGAACATGGTAGGCTGAAATAGCAGCCATGTGAACTTTCAAAGAGGAATGACTGAGACCCAGGTCAAAGAGGTGATGTAAATAATCGAGCAGAATGGCCACAGAACAGGAGAAAGGCTCCACATTCCTGGAGGCTGCCCAAATGGAAAATCTCTTCCATTTCATGGTGTAGGTGGACCTAGTGGAGGGTTTTCTAGCCTCCACCAAAATTTCGGCCACCTTAGGAGAGATGCCAAATCGAGATTGGGCTAGGTCTGCAGGAGCCATGCATGAAGTTGAAGGGATTTGAGTCCCGGATGGACTAGGGTCCCCTGATTCTGGGTCAGCAATCCTCAAGATAAAGGAAGAGGAAGAGGAGGAACCTCTGAGTATTGTTGTAGAAGAGAGAACCAGATTTGCCTGGGCCAGAAAGGAGCGATCAGAATCATTCTCGCTCCTTCCATGGCAAGCTTCTGCAGCACATGAGGGACCAGAGGAACTGGGGGAAAAGCATAGATGAATCTGACCTTCCAGCTTAGAGACAGAGCGTCGTTCCAGAAAGTGCCTCGCTTTGGAGCGAGCGAGCAAAAGGTGGGAAGTTTTGCATTTTGGGAAGAGGCGAAGAGGTCTACCTGTGGAGTCCCCCAAAGCTGGAAGATGCCCTTTAGAACTTTTTGGTCCAGTTCCCACTCATGCTGCAGAACCGAGGAGTGACTTAGCTTGTCTGCCAGGGTATTGTCGACTCCTGGAACATGGATCGCCGTGAGGTGAAGGTTGCGAAGCGTTGCCCAGTCCCAAACCCTCATTGCTTCTCTGCACAGCAGGTAGGAATGAGTCCCTCCCTGCTTGTTGATGTACCACACCATGCACATGTTGTCCGTTTGGACAGCTAGGTGACTGGGAAGGATGTATTGGTGAAGGGCTTGGAGAGCATATAGAAATGCTCGTAGCTCGAGTACATTGATGTGGAGAGCTAACTCCAATCTGGACCATAAACCCTGGGTTCGGTGAGGACCCATATGGGCTCCCCAACCTTCACCTTATGCATCTGTGGTCAGATTCTGAGGGGGGGGAGGATGACAGAAGGGGACACCCCGAAATAGGTTGTCTCGAACCATCCACCATTGCAAGTCTCTTGTCATCGGTGAGGAGATCAGTACCAGATGATCTAGGTCGTCTACGAGTTGATCCCACTGAGAGCGGAGAGTCCACTGAGAGATCCTCATGCGGAGCCACATGCGTGGAACCGTCGGGATGGCAGCCGCCATAAGCCCCAAAAGACGGAGCACCGACCTTGCCGGAACCTTCCTGCATTCCAAAAGCAGGGAAATCTGTGACTGGAGGGAGGCCACCCTGTCCGGAGGAAGGAAGGAAGGCCTTGCACACTGTCGTATCGAGGACTGCCCCGATGAACTGAAGTCTCTGGGAGGGGTCCAGATGAGACTTGGAATGGTTGATGGTGATACCCAGGCAAGTGAAAACCTGCTGGGTGAGGGAGAGAAAATGCAGGAGCTCCTCCCTGGACGAGGCCGCCAGGAGCCAGTCGTCCAGGTAGGGAAACACCTGAACTCCCAAAGTATGCAGGTGGGCCGCTACCACCGCCAGGCATTTGGTAAAAACTCGGGGAGCCAAGAAAAGACCAAATGGGAGTGCCCGGAATTGGTAATGGTCCCCTGGAAAGCAAACCAGAGGTACTTTTGGTGCAAGGGACGAATGGGGATGTGCAAGTATGCATCCTGCATATCCAGC
The DNA here is from genome assembly GCA_016271365.2 of Neoceratodus forsteri. Taxonomy (NCBI): domain Eukaryota; kingdom Metazoa; phylum Chordata; order Ceratodontiformes; family Ceratodontidae; genus Neoceratodus; species Neoceratodus forsteri. The sequence continues at coordinate 269,433,074 of JADMNL010000026.1, forward strand.
GCACAAAGCCATTGGCCCAGCCGAAGAAGAGGCAAAAGGGTTTGGAGGGAGAGCATCCTGAACTTCTTGTATTCTACATAGAAGTTCAGGGAGCTGAGATCGAGAATGGGTCTGAGATCTCCGGTCTTCTGTGGTAACAGGAAGAAATGGGAATAGTAACCCGTCCCGTGAAGGTGAGGAGGGACAGGTTCTATGGCCTGCTTCATGAGGAGGGCAGATATTTCTTCCCTGACCAAAGGAAGATGGTCCTTTGAGTAAGAGGACTTCAGAGGGGGGTGGCGTGGAGGTTTCTGTAGAAACTCTATGGAGTGCCCCTCCACGATAATCTGAAGCACCCATGAATCCGATGTTATCCTCTCCCAACCCGGAAGGTGGAGGGAGAATCTCCCTCCTACCGGTTCCTCCAGGGAGTCCGGAGGTGGTGGGAGAGGGAAGGAGTCAGGTGGTGTGGGGCAACGCCGCAGCTGGGGCACCCACTGCTTTTTTGGGTGGTGGGGGTCTGGCAGCTGTGGGGACCCAGTGTTTGGTGGCCCGACTTCCTTGGGATTTCGCTCGAGGCCGGCTGCGTCTGCAAAAAGGATGGCGCTGCAGGGGATGGGGATGGTACATGGAATCCACAGACTTCGAGGCCGTCCCCTTCTCCTGCAAATCAGTGATGATGTCCTTGACATCACCACCGAAAAGCACTGAACCTCTGAAAGGTGCTTCCTGGATTGCTGACTGCACCTCCAGGACCAAACCTGACATGCGGAGCCAGGCGTGATGCCAAAGACTCACGGCGAATGCGGAGCTCTGCCCTGCAGTGTCCACTGCATTGTAGGTCATCCTCAGAATGTGACAACTGGCCAAACGAGCAGAAAGGACTAGGTCAGCTAACTCCTGTTTGACTTGGGAGTCAGGTAAGGAGTCAATCTTAGATTCCGCCTGGGTAAGGATAGCCTTCTGGTAATCCCCCATATGTGCTACATAATTCAGGGCCCTGATTCCCAGTGTGGAAGAAGCATATATCTTCCTTCCATACTGATCCAGAAGGTGAGATTTCTTATCTGGGGGAGACGAGCTCAAATGTTTAGGGTGTGCTGACCGGCCGTGAGCGGCGCTAATCACAACCGAGTCTGCACGGGGGTGAGAATCCAAAATCTACACCCTCCGGAGCCTGGTGTAGCCTGTTGGACTTCCAAGGAAGTGGGGCTAAAGCCAACAGTTGTTTCCAAATAGTGGAAACAAGGTGGGCGCAAGGCTCGATCCAGGGTGGCACTAGAGTAGGGGCCGTAAGGGGCAGGTCCAGATGTTCAGCGAGTTTAACCCGCTGAGGATCTGGCTCCAAGAAACACCACTGATGTACTTCCTGGATCTTCCTGAGCAACTCCATGAAGGAAGGATCCTCCGGAGGAGACTTCAGAGGAGTCCTTGGCTGGGGCATGGACGGAGAGCGAGGCTCGTCATCTTTCTAGGAGCATCCATAGGAGGAATCCGAGGAGTCCAAGAGAGAAGAAGAAAAATAATTGGAAGCAGGGTAAGACTCCTTGACTCGTCTAGGGGGAGGAACGGGTTCCTTAGGGAGAACCCCTGGACATGTGTCCTGCCCCTCTCTGGATCCAGAGGGAAGAGCTCAGGAATCTGGAGGCGGACAAGGAGTGTGCCATCTCGGGCGTACGGGGGCCAGAGGTGGCACCATCGCCGTAAGGCAGCTCTCGACTTTCTTGGTGAGCTAAGCCTTGGCCTCAGCCCACCAGGAGGCCAGAGTCTCCTGAAGATCCACCGGCCGCCTGGGGGGGTGGTGGAGGAGGAGGAGGGGGATAGTTATACGGATTATATCCGTAAGGCGAGTATCCGTAACCCGGCTGCGGGAATACTGGTGCTGGGTACTGCGGCGTCGGTGGAGCCGACGTCGGGTACTGTGGCTCTGGATACTGCGGGCCCGGGTAAGCTGGCGTCGGATACGACGGCGGATACCCAGGTACCGGAGGAGCTGCCGGATCAGACGGCCCAGTAGGGAGCCCCACAGGCAGATCAACAGTGATAGGCCCATGGGGGGGTGGGCCCGATGGAGGAGGAATGTCCCCCACCGGCATCAGAGGGGCTGGCGTCGGAACCGGCATCGGCGGGGCCGGTGTCGGGGCTGGCGTCAGATCTGGTTCAGTAGGAGGGGGGTCTGATGGTGGAAAAGCATCCCATGCATCGCCTGGGGATGGAGGGGAAAAGTCCCGGGGGTCAGGCAGGGGCAACTGGGGCTCTCCGGACAGCAGCGAAGGCTGCGGGGAACCTGGGACGACAGATGATGAAGGGTCTGTCGTAGGCTCCAACGCCCGGCGCACGTCGGAGGAGCCGACATGCGACTTAGGGGCTGAATCCCGAGCAGATACCAGAGGAGCCGGCATCTGACTTAAGGGATCCCTTGTTGGAGGCGGGCCGAGGGTGGGAAGCAGCCCCGTCCGAGGGGACACTGCCGTGCGCCGCCCCGAAGGGTCGGGCGTCTTAGTGGCCTTCTCCCGGTGGGCATCGGAGGAGCCAACATCTGACTTATGGGAGGTGCCCACACCAGTAGGCCTCAAGCCTGCAACAGTACTGGGAGCAGAGGCCTCCTTTTGCCCAGAGGCACCTGAAGAACCCAAACGCGAGCCCGACGGGTGGGTCGACGCCTCCTCCAAAGCCTTGGAGGCTGCCGGAGGGCGATCCCCCGGAGGGGACATTACCTGAACCACGGCTTCAGCCGGAGTCACAGATAAGGAGGCCTTCTCCCTGTGCCTTTCTTTGTCCCACTTCTTGTGTCCTTCTGGAGAGGTCAACGCCTGCCTGAGCTTCTTCAACTCCTTCTCCATTGCAGACATCTTCTTTTTAAGGAGATGGGCTTCCAAAGACTGCTGGCGTCATCTGCGGGTGGCTACATTGAAATGCAGGCAATGAGGGCACTTGTCAACCGCGTGGTCGGGGCCTAAGCAAAAAAGGCAGAGAGAGTGACCGTCCTTGTGAGGCAGTTGGACGCTGCACAAGTCGCACTTATTTTTAGAAGAGGACACATAACCGCCATTCACCTGACGTAAATCGCATTAAAAATACCTAATAACTTTCTGCAAAAACGACTAAATAGCAGGGCTGAGTAACGAACTTCACCGTGAGGCGCTACACGAAATGGACGGGCAGGAAAGAACTGGAAGGCGGGTGTCCGGGACCGCCCCTTTATACCGACGTCATCTGACGCCGGTCAGCTGACATGAGGGTGGTCCCTCACCAGGGACTGCTAGCTAGAAATTTTTCCGTGGGGTCCTGCCACCTGCAGACGTCAGTCCTATATGTAATTACCTACTGCAAGAGCCCTCTCTAAGTAAGATATGTTTTTACTCATTGACTTTGCTGAAAGTTTTCTTTGAACTTGCTTACAGCTCAGAGGGTTTGGTTGTTCGGCATGAAATTTGCAGGGTAGAAAGGGAGTAACCCACAGATGTGCCTTTTGCTAGCCTGGTGTAAAAAGAATAAGTAGTTTTCTAAGTTAGTGCCATTTAAAAATTTGACAGAATCATTTCTGAGCATGCTCAGTATGCACTTCAATATAGCAGTATGAAACAAAGTAGGAATCCTGCTCCATATGGATAAATTCCTACTTTGTGTGGCTGCCATCTTGTTTTCAGTTTTGCAAAAAAAAAATGTTTTACACCTCCCAAAATGATATTCTTGGGAGGAACCAACACATGTAGCTTGCTTATTGGGACCCCCTTTGGTGCATTCTGCACTTTATGGGATAAAATATGCCTGTAAAATGTGTTTAATCATTTAAATCCTACTTCATATATGCATAATACGATCTAGCATCCTAGTTCATATCACGAGACGCAACCTAGGATCCTAGGTCATGAGCTGAAAATTGGATACAATTACATTTTTTGCTGACATGGGGCGCCCAATCCCCACGTCAGCAGTAGCCTCGATAAAAGAAAGCATATCCGATGATGGGGTACCCAATCCCTGTGTTGGTAGTAGCTCCTACAAAGCTTAAAAGATGTCCGACAATGGGGTGCTCAATCCCCATGTTGGCATGTATACATCCACACACACATTAATATGGCGCACTGGGAGCCCACCCCAGTGTGCCCAAATATGTATTATTTAAAAACAAATACCTATAAATAAAGAAAACCGTCCCCCAACGGCTTTAATTTTTTTTAAACCTGTAAAAAAGGAAATGGTTCCTCGTCAGCTCCCCAGTCCCCCATCCCCCATCCACACTCTCACACTGAGCACCCACCTCCCTGCACCCCCCCTTACCCATACTTACCTCCAGACATCAGGAGCAACAATATTCTCTGGACCGGGACATGTCTGCACTTTTCAAAGCCAAACCACAAACTGAAGAATCAAAGGTAAGCCGTATAATGCCAGGCAATGGGGGGTTTCAGCTTATGTTGATATCTCAGCCATTTTTTGAGATTATTAGCACCAAATTTTCAACATGGGGTTTTTGGGACCCCTCCACATGAACAATGTCATTGTCATCTTGTTACTTGGTCCCAAAAGGTGATTTTGCAGTCAATGCATGGAATCACCTTTTGGAACCAAATAATGAAACAACGGTCCCAGTGTTCACGAGGGGAGGTCCCAAAAAGCCCATGTTGAAAATCTGGTGCAAAAAATCCAAACAACATCCATGTTACAAGTGTGCGTTGTGCAGTTTCTACGCACACTTGTAACTTCACCAATTTTTAATAATTTCACTCCAGATTTTCAACATTGCCATCATTATGTTTGCTTGCGTGCAGCGCAAGAAACATATTGCGTCAGCTTGGTGCCGAAGCAGGTTCTGGAGGTGTGGCACTGTTGAGGCCAATACTGGCACAGCATTTTGGGGCATGTGTGATGTCCACCAATAATGGGGAACACAGCTGGTGACAGTAGTTTGGAACTTTGCCACTGACTTGTGACAATTTAGCTGCTGCAATCAGGGGCCGCCTCATCATTGCAGTGTCAGCCATCCACTGCAATGAGGAAGCGACCCGTCATTGCAGGGCAGGATGTAGGAACCCTGATATTGTTTGTGAACTTGGCGGTGGCTTGCCGCTGTGTTCACAAACAATATTACCCCCCCACCATGTTTATCTTCTGACGGGGGAGCCCACTCCTTGTCAGCATAATGTAGCCCTCCTCATTTTGTTGTCTACCAATGGGGTGCCCAATCCCCGTTGGCAGAAAGGAATCCCCCCCTTTTGTTGTTTGCCAATGGGGGTGCCCAATCCCCGTCGGCAGAAAGGAATCCCCCCCTTTTTTTGTTTCCCGACGGGAGTGCCCGATCCTCTGTCAGCTACAGCTGCCCCCCCGAAAGCAAGACTTCAGTGGCACGCTGGCAGCCCACTCCAGCCTGCCACATGCCCCTGTAAATAAAAAACGGTCCCGCAAAGTCTTTTTTTACACTTGTAAAAAAGGAAACTGTCCCTCGAAGGTATCCCCACCCGCAATCTGCACTCCACCACCGCGCACTCCTGCCTCCCCACACCCCCCACTCACCCCATACTTACCTCCGGAGTCCGGTGCAATGATCTTCGGTGGACCGGGAACATGTCTGCACTCTCCAAAGCTGACCGTGAACTGAGGAAATGCCAGTAAGCTGTATAATGTAATAAATAGGTTTTTTTTCAACTTTAATGCATATCTCAGGCATTGTTTGGAATTTTGCCACCAAATTTTCAACATGGGGAGTTTGGGACCCCTCCTCACGAATTCTTTCACTGTCATGGCATTAATAGCCACGAAAGGTGATTTTGCGGTCACTGCGCAGAATCACCTTTCAGGACTGAGTAACGAAACAACAGTGCCAGTGTTCATGAGGTGGGCTCTCAAAAAGCCTAAGTTGCAAATTTGGTGGGAAAAATCCAAAAAATGACTGTTTTACGAGTGTGCATTGCGTAGTTGCTACGCATGCTCGTAACATTGCGAATTTGCAATATTTTCACCCCAGATTTTCAACACTGGCATTTTTTCAGTCCTCCTTGTGAACAGTACAGCTGTCATTTTTCACACCCTGGATGAAATGTGTTTTCGCACTTGCAGAGCAGAATAGCGCCTGTTGGTGTGGGAAATCAGTGTTCCACACAGATTAAGAAACTGACAGTGGCACTGTTCATGAGCAGAGGTCCTAAAATGTCTATGTTGAAAATTTGGTGATGATACTCCAAAAAATGACTGTTACGAGCATGCATTGCACTCTTCCTACGCATGCTCGTAAGTTTGCACATTTTCAGTATTTTCACTCCAGATTTTCAACATTGCCATTTTACCACACCTCCTTATGAGCAGTACAGCTGTCATTTTTCACATTTCACCCAAAATGTGTTTCCGCGCATGTAGCCCACAATGGCGCAGCCGGTGTGCGAAATCAATGTTCGGGACACATTAAGAAAACTGATTAAGAAAAGTGACACTGGTCATGAGCAGAGGTGTTACAATGGCTATGTTAAACATTTGGTGAAAAAAGTCCATAAAATGACTGAGTTATGAGCGACTATTGAGCAGTTTCAATGCACCCTCGTACATTCGTGGATTTCTAATATTTTCAGTCCAGATTTTTACTACTGGCATTTTTCCACACTTCCTTATGAACAGTACAGCTGTCAGTTTTCGCACCATGGCCGAAATGTGTTTTTGCACTTCCAGCATGGAAATGCATGGTCGCTGTGGGAAATCATTGTTTGGGACAGATTGAGAAAATCACAGTGACATTGTTCATGAGCGGAGGTTCCAAAATGCCTGTGTTGACAGTCTTCTGTAAAACATCCTCAAACTAATTGCATTATGGGTGTGCATTGCCCAGTTTCTACACACGCTTGTGACTTCACCAGTTTTTTTTAATATTTTCTCTGCAGATTTTCAACATTGCCATTTTTCCACCTCCCCATGAACAGTACAGCTGTCATTTTTCACATCCTGTTCAAAATGTGTTTTCACACTTGTGGTGCCAAATGGCGAAGTCGCTCTGCAAAATCAGCTTTTGGCTAACGAACTGATATTGCCACTGTTCATAAGGTGGGGGGTCACAAAAAACCCATGTTGAAAATTTGGAGTGAAAATGCCAACGAACGCCTGAGACGTTAGGGTTTCTGACCATAACACCCCACCCTGTAGAGATTGACAGGCATCAGAAGTGTGACTTGGGATTCTCGCCTGTAATGAACATACGAACATATGAACATATGAAATTTGCCAGCAGATAAAGGCCTAGAGGTCTATCAAGTCTGCTCGAATGTGCAGCTAGCACCCCTTATTCTGCAGCTGCCCCTCCCTTCCACCCTTCCCCTTCATTAACCCTCCCCCTTGTCCTGTCCCATCCCCTTTTGAAGCAGTCCACTGTTCTACTGGATACCACTTCTGCAGGTAACGATTCCACCCAGCCAACACCTCTCTGTAAAAAGTGTCTCCTCACCTCCTCCTGAACCTTCCTCCAGTCTCATATCATGGCCCTGGTGTCCCTCCCTCCCTTACTTTGAACAGCCGCTCTGTACCTGTCTTGTTTATTCCTTTCATGTACTTAAAGGTTTCAATCGTGTCCCCCCGTCCCTCCTGTCCTCCAGTGAGTACATGTTCAACTCCCTCAGCCTCCTCTCGTATGATAAGTCCCCCAGCCCCTTGATCATCTTTGTCGCCCTGTGCTGCACCCCCTCCAGTAACTTAATGTCCCTCTTCAGATACAGGTGCCAGTACTGCACACAGTACTCCAGGTGCGGACTAACTAATGACCTATACAGTGGCAGAATCATCTCCTTCCTCCTTGAGGATATACTCCTTGCAATACAACCCAGCATTTTGTTGGCCTTTGCAGCTGCCTTCTTACATTGTGCTGAGTTGTTCATTGACCCTGTAATGAGCACCCCCAGATCCTTCTCCTCCTCTGTCTGGGCTAGCTGCACTCCCCCCCAACTGACAACTCCTCCTTGGGTTCTTCATCCCAAAATGCAGTGCCTTGCACTTTTTGGCCTTAAACCCCAGTTGCCAGGTGTCTGACTAGGTTTCAAGCTTTGCCAGGTCATCCTGCAACTCCTGCCATCCCCCTAGGTCATCCACCACTGCTCCTACCTTGGTATCATCAGCTCATACCCTTCCACACCCTGCAGCCAGTGAGAGGCATCGAGGTGTGCCTTGGACTCTTCAGCCCCAAAGTTCACCCCATTCTCATATACAGCACTCATCCCACCTATTTCCTGATGGAATGGGGTGAGCATAAGGGCCAAAGACCACAAGGCACACCGTGACACTTGTCGGCGTCTGCAGGGTAGGGTGTGGTGAAATGACATGGCCATTATGCCTAACGACCCAAAGGCACACCCCAATGCCTGTCAGTCTCTGCAGGACGGTGGCCTCATGAACAGTACACCTGTCATTTCTCATGTCCTGCCCAAAATGTGTTTTCACACCTGTGGCACAGAATGGCATGGTCGCTGTGCAAAATCAACTTTCAGGGTGGATTAACAAAATCACAGTGCCAGTGTTCATGAGGGGATTTCCCAGAAAGCCCATGTTGAAAATTTGGTTAAAAAATTTCCCATAAATGGCCACATTACAAGCATGCATTGAGTAGTTTCTACGCCTGCTCATAATTTCACCAATTTTTCATATTTTCATTCCTGATTTTCAACACTACGCATTTACACACCTCCTCATGAACAGTATACAGTTGTCATTTTTCAAATCCTGTCTAAAACATGCTTTCATACCTGTGGTGCAGAATGGTGCATTTGCTGTGTGAACTCAACTTTTTGGGACAGATTAAGACAATGACAGTGACATTGTTCATGATGTGGGGTCCCCAAAATGCCACATTGAAAACTGGGTGAAAAAATCCTGAAAATGCCCCAGTTATGTGCATCTGTTGAATTGTGGTGCCCGCAGCACCTTTCAGCGCTCATATCTCAAAAACGATTCAAGATGCAGATTTATTGCTCTCCGCAGCTTAGTCCTTTAGATGGACTAAGCACCCATGGAGTCATAATTGCAACTGCAGTGGAATCTTTTCCATAGTTGCTACGGTTATTGAGAGATTGCCAAATTAGTGTTACAAGGGTTACTTTTCATGACTATAGGGCTGCGGAATGTCCATACTTATGTGTAAGTGGGAGTGCAGGGCCCACAGAGCCCGTGCTCCCACTTATGCATATCATCATGCAATGATGGGTAGTGTGAGGGGAGCACACAGCCCGGAGGGCCCGTGCTCCCACAACCACATACCAGTTACATTACACTTTCTCAAAAAAAGGGAAATTCATTGCAAAAAACTATGTTAATGCATCAGTCAGTTTTTTTATTAAAGTGTAAAAAGCTGGGAAATTCGATGTTAGGGTTACCAACCTACCACCCCACCCACTCCACACACCAACAGGCATCGGGGTATGCTTTGGGAGCCATTGGGCCTATCGTCCCATTCTCCTGTACTGTACCATTTCATCTTGTTTACACATAAAATGGGATGAGAGTCAGGGACAATGACCTCAAGGCAAACCCCATGCCTGCTGGTGTGAGTTGGGTGGGGGATTGGGGATGGGGTGGCAGGGTTGGTAACACTAATGTCGAATTTCCGAGCTGTTTACACATTAATAAAAACCCTAACTAATGCATTAACATAGTTTTTTGCAATGAGAAAAAAAATATATATATATACAGTATATATATATATACATAAATATATAAATACTGGCGCGGTCGCACCAGTATAATTAGGGTGAAATGGCACTTCTAAGTTAAAGTCCACATTTTGAGTGTTAATACCATCAGAACCCTTTTTTTATCATATCAAATTTTTAGCCTCTGCCTGGCTGCCCCAATCTGACTGACCACCCCCGTCCCTGGAATAACTGGTCCTTACCTTACGCCCAGTCTGGGAGCAATGCCTGCAGGGAGTCGGTTGCATTCCTGCTGCCAGCGATATTTTCTCCTCCTTGGTTTTCTCCCAGGGGCCCCAGGAGTGGGTGCACATATGTGTGGAGGCACACAGTAGTCCCATGGCCCCGGTAACAGCCCCTTTCCTCTGACTCCATTGGTTTAGCACCAGGCTCCTCTCCTAACCCATGCTGTCCCCAGCCTCCACCAGGTGGCAGCCATCAACCGAGAGGAGCCATCCAACCTCTCTGGGGAGGAAAGCATGACTGTCAGTAGCTTCATCCAGCTCCACACTCCCCGCCATTTCCAACCTCCAGCCAGGGCTTGATCCCGAACCTGGGTCACTGGCGTGACGTGAGGTTAGGCGTCCAGTGCCTTAGCCCTCAGTGCCACCGGGATGGCTCCTTCAGAGCCCTTTAATGGATTTGCATGAAATTTGGAATACATAATTCCTAGGGGTAGGTCTCATGCTCTGCCAAATTTCAGGTGAATCCATCAAGTGATTTCAGAGATATAAAGCATTGCAAAACAGCAAAATCAGGGATTTTTTGACATTTCTTTGCTCACCTGTATCTCATAAACAGCTTTGTGTTGTGGGCTGACATTTTCAGGATAGAATTCCTTTGGGTCACAGATGTGCCTTTTGTAGATTTGGTGAACAAATATTAATCCATTCAAAAGTTGTTAACATTTTTAATGTCCTATTATTTCCTATGGAAAAAGTTATGTTTAGCACGAAACAGATTTTCGCACATATGGTAAATTTGAGAAAACAAGACTTTTGCAAACACGTTAGATTTTCACACACTTTGAGGGTTAATAACTTTGGAGCCATTTAATGGATTTGCATGATATTTGGCATGCGTATCCTCTAAATACAGATCTCTTCACATGCCAACTGTAGTCGGAATCAGATTAGTGATGTCAGAGATATCAAGTGTTGAAAAAACACAAAAATCATCAGTATAGCTGAGGTGAAAGTGCACGTCTATGTTACAGTTCACTCTGAGGGTTAATATCTTTGGAGTGATTAAAAGCATTACACGAAATTTAGTATACATATTCTCAAGGTATAGCACTCTTGATCTGTCCAATTTGGTGGGAATCTGTTGAGTTGTTTTGGAGATATAAAATGTTAAAAAACAAAAATCATCAGTATAAGGGTGAGATGCAAAATTTTCTCAAATGTATTTGTGCAAAAATGTTACTTTTTGAAGCATTTTGAATTTTCAAAAGAATATATATTTGCATTAACATCTGGGCATGGTGCGAAAATACGTACTTCACAAGAGCCGTTTTCGATCAAAAGAAACATTTTCGGACATGCGAGTACATGTGCGAACATTTTACTTTTGGAAGCATTTTTAATTTTCAAAAGAATGCATATATATACAGTATATATATGGATATCTGGTCATGGTGTGAAAATATGTACTTTGCAAGAGCTGTTTTCAAACAAAAGTAAAATTTTTGGACATGTGGTTACGTGTGAATTTTTCTTTCAGCAGCATTTTGAATTTTCGAAAGAATACATATTTGTATAGATGTCTGGGCATGGTGCAAAAATATGTACTTCAGAAGCTCTGTTTTCGAACGTGAAGCCATTGTGAAGGTACAAATATTTGTCTTTCAAAAATGTGGGTAAATGTGCGCAACTTTTACTTTCACAAAGGTGCAACAATATGTCTTTCACAAGTATTGCTTTCTGTGTAGTGTACGAAAGTATGGTTTTAGCAAAGTAGACAATGAGCAAAAATATGGCTTTCGCAACTGTTCTAGTTGCAGCTTGGAGACATAATTACAAAGTGCTGCCTTTCACTACACAGCCTCAGTGACTCAATGGAATGGATGGGTGTAGTAGAGGTGGTGGGGTACAGGTTCGATTATAGTGAAAGACTTTTTTTTTCATTTTTCAGTCAGGATTTTTATGTTCACAAGGGCAGTGGAATTTTTTTCATAGCTGCTACGGTTGCTGAGATACTGGCAAATTAGTGTTACAAGGGTTCCTTGCCCTATAGGGCTACTGTATGGCTCCTTAGTTATGTGTAAATGGGAGCGCATGGCCCGGAGGGCCCACACTCCCACAGGCGCATATCATTATGTACAAATTGGCAGCTTGGTGGAAACAATACATGCCATTTACTAGTTATATTACACTTTTTCAAAAAATAAGGGAAGTCTTTGCAAAAAAATTTGTTAATGCATCAGTTAGGGCTGTTTCCACAGCAGCAAAAGTGTAGAAATTGAGCGTTAGGTTCCAACTAACACCCCTACTCCCCACCATCCTCCACACAACAATAGATGGTGGGGTCGTCACGCCTAACTCTCACCCCATTCTCCTATACTACAATATAACAGCTTACTTACAAATGGAATGTGTTGAGAGTTGAGCCGACAACCTCAACAAACACCCCAACGCCTGTTGTTGTGTGGAGGGTGTTGGAGGGTAGTGTAGGGGTGTAGGATTAGTAATCCTAAGGTTGAATTTCCACACTTTTATTGCTGTGGAAACAACCCTAACTGATGCATTAACAAAGTTTTTGCAAAGAGAATATATATATATATATTCTCTTTGCAAAAAACTCTATTAATGCATCAGTTAGGGTTGATAGTACAGTGATGAAAGTTTGAAAATTCGATGTTAGGGTTCCCACCCCTACCACCCCACCCTACCTCCACACACCAACTGGCATTGAGGTGTGCCATGGGGTTGTTAAGCCTAACTATCACCACATTCCATGTGTAAGCAAGCTGACATGGTACAATATAGGAGAATGGGTTGAGGATTGGGCCTAATGACCCCATGGCATGCCCCGATGCCTGTTGGTGTGTGGAAGGGGGGTGGTAGGGGTGGGAATCCTAACACTGAATTTCCAAGCTTTTGTCACTGTACTGTCAGTTCTAACTGAGGCATTAATGGAGCTTTTTGCAAGGAGTTTCCCTTCTTTTTGAGAAAGTGTAATGTAACTGGTAACTGGTATGTGGTTGTGGGAGCACAGAGCCCCTTCACATTGCCCATTTTTGCATGATGGTATGCATATGTGGACTGCGCGCCCACTTATACATAAGTATGGAAATATACCCCAGCCCCAGACCTAAATTCATGAAAAGGAACCCTTGTAACACTAATTTAGCAATATCTCAGTAACCATAGCAACTACAAAAACAAGCATTTGTCAATGCCAAATGTTGCTTGCTTGTATGTGCTGTTTAGGTATTTGGAAGTGACAGTTTCATGCCTTCCTCCCAAGACATCCACTGTGTCTTTCCATTCAGTATTCACAGAAGAGTGGGAGGGGCAAGGGCCACAGCAGTACAGCAGTTGCCAAGGGGGTGAAGAGGTGGACAATAGTCCATTCAAAGGCAAAAGAGTCCTGCAGGAGCTCACTAAATTGAAGGTGGACAAAGCGATGGAACCAGATGGCATACACCCAAGGATATTAAGAGAACTGCGAAGGGAGATAGCAGTACCTCTAGCAGCCATGTTCACGGAGTCATTCAAAATGAGTGAATTTGAGCAGGGCACATGTGGTCCCTCTACGCCAGTCCAGCAGCAGGGAGGAGGCGGGGAACAATAGGCCGTTCAGCCTCACCTGAGTAGTGGGGAAGATCATGGAGACATTGCTTAAAAAAAGGATAGTGGGGCATCTAGAAGCCATCAGAGCCCAGGACCATAGACAACATGGATTCACAGTGGGGACATCATGTCAGACAAATCTGGTTGATTTCTTTGACTGAGTGACAAAGGAAGTGAATCAGGGTGGGGCAGTGGACAACACTTACATTGATTTCAGCAAAGCCTTTGACACCATCCCACATAGGAGGCTGATAAACTAGCTGGGTAGGCTGGCATGGGAGAAAGGGTGGTAAGCTAGGTTAGAAACTGGCTAACAGACAGGAGGCAGAGAGTGGTGGTAAATGGGGTGCAGTCTAGGGAGAGGAGATGACCAGTGGGGTGCTGCAGGGATCCATCCTGGGGCCAGTCCTGTTCAATGTCTTCATTAGTAACATTGCAGAATGGCTGAAGGGAATTTTTTCACCAAATTTTCAACATAGCCATTTTAAGACCTCTGCTCATGAACAGTGTCACTGTGATTTTCTTAATTTGTCCCAAACATTGACTGCATACACCGACTGCACCATTGTGCGCTACATGCATGGAAACACATTTTGGGTGACATGTGAAAAATGACAGCTATACTGCTCGTAAGGAGGTGTGGTAAAATGGCAATGTTGAAAATCTGGAGTGCAAATATTAAAAATTTGAGAAATTACAAGCGTGCGTAGGAACTGCACAACGCACGCTAGTAAAACAGTCATTCTTAGGAATTTTTACCAAATTTTCAACGTAGCCATTTTAAGACCTCTGTTCATGAACAGTGTCACTGTGATTTTCTTAATGTGTCTCATACATTGAGTTCGCACACCGATTGCACCATTGTGCGCTACATGCGCAGAAACACATTTTGGGTGAGATGTGAGAAATGACAGCTGTACTGCTCATAAGGTAGGTGTGGTAAAATGGCAATGTTGAAAATCTGCGGTAGAAAATATTGAAAATTCATGAACTTACAAGCGTGCGTAGGAACGGCCATAGCGTACTTTCATTAACAATGAGCATTTTGGGAATTTTTCACAAATTTTCAACATAGGGTTTTTGGGCCTACCTCATGAACTGTGATGCTGTCATTTCATAAATCAGTCCCGAAAGATGGTTCCACGCAGTGACTGAGAAATCATCTTTTGAGGCCGATTAATGCCATGACAGTGACAGCATTCATGAGGTGGGACCAAAAACCCCATGTTGAAAATTTGGTGAAAAAATTCCCCAAAATGCCCGAGATATACAGTAAAGTTGAAAAACCCCTATTTATTCCATTATACTGCTTACCGGCATTTCCTCAGTTCGCGGTCGGCTTTGAAGAGTACAAACGTATTCCCGGTCCACCGAAGATCATCGCGACAGATTCCGGAGGTAAGTATGGGGTGAGGTGGGGGTGTGAGGAGGTAGATGCACAGAGAGTGGGAGTGGGTGGAGGGGTCAGGACAGTCTGCGAGGGAAGGTTTTTTTTCTTTCTTTTTTTTTTTTTACTTGGACGACACTGGACTTGCGCTACACTGGGGTGGGCTCCCAGCGAGGCAGCTGGAAGGCTGTTTGGGGGTGGGGACAGTGGAGCCGACGGGGGATTGGGCACCCCCGTCAGTCATAGGACCTATTGCCATGCTGGGGTGGACTCCCAGTGTGGCACCTGGAAGTCTTTTGGAGGGGAGCACAGCACAGCCAATGGGGGATTGGGCACCCCCGTCGACTATACAGTGTGTGCGTGGGGGGAAGCACGAGCACGCAGTGTGTGTGTGTGTGTGCGCCCGTGGGGGGAGCGTGCATGAGCAAGCGATCCTATCACTGCTCATTGAAGCGTAGCTCTCCCTTTCAACTGTACGGCCACTGCATTTCCAACTGCTGTCACAGACAGCTGCAGCGTTGATTGGAAAACTGCGGCAGTGCCTGCAAACACACTGACTGAATTGGAAGAAGGCTGCCACACCTCCAAAAACTCGGATGATGGCACTGTCTTTCTTGCACATGCATGCAAGCAACATAAAAATTCCACTGCAGTTGTAATCATGACTTGGAACCCTTTACGCAATTTGTGACAGTACCAGGGGTCTGATGCTGGAAAACATATTTCCTGGCCGAACTGTACCATTCTGATGTCTGCATTGTGTTTCTCCGGCCATGATTTGGTAAACACAACTGTCAGTGTTTACACTGGGGCAGTCAAATTTGAACTACAGCTGTATTTCTCCTATGCTAACTGAAAACAAGATGGCAGTGGCATGACACTACTGAGGGCATCTGCGACAATAAAATGTGCTGGCAGCAGCCTTCGTGAGGCACAGCTATTTTTTACTATTGACTATATAGGGAATCTTTAAATTTCAATAACATTTGAATGGTTTAATATAGAAACATAGATTTGACGGTAGATAAGGACTGCTTGGCCCACCTAGTCTGCCCATTTTCCTACATAACGGATAAGCTGCAGATCCTAGTTAACCAACAGTCTACTTTCTCGTACCCCCTATTAGGACTGCCTTATGTCTGTCCCATGCGTTCTTGAATTCCCACACTGTTCTTGACTCCACAACCTCCTCAGGAAGGCTGTCCATGCATCCACAACCCTCTCCATGAAAAAATACTTCCTGACATTACCTCTGAGCCATCCTCCCTCTATCTTCAAATTGTACCCCCTTGTTCTTGCACATCTCTTTTTCTGAAATATACTAGCCTCTTGGACATTGTTGATTCCATTGAGGTACTTGAAAGTTTCTATTATGTCCCCCTCTCCCTTCTTTCCTCAAGGGTATACATATTAAGCTCTGTTAGTCTCTCTTTGTATGTCTTCAGGTGCAGACCCTGCACCATTTTGGTTGCCGTCCTCTGGACAGCCTCCACTCTGTCTATGTCTTTGCGGAGATGGGGTCTCCAGAACAGCACACAGTACTCCAAATGGCGTCTCACCAACTGTCTGTACAGAGAGATAACAGCTTCCTGTTTTCTACCGTTGATGCCTCTCCCTATGCAACCCAGTATCCCCCCAGCCTTCCTTACTGCCTTCTCACATTGCTTGCCCACCTTTAGGTCATCTGATATGATTACCCCCAGGTCCCTTTCCATTTTTATTGTCGTCAGTATCTCACCCCCATTGTGTACTCTTCCCCTGGGTTTTTGTTTCCCAGGTGCATTACCTTGAACTTCTGTGCACTGACTCTAAACTGCCATACATGTGACCATTCCTTCAACCTTGCCAAGTCCCTTCACATCCTTTCCACTCCAGCTTGTGTATCAACCCTGTTGCAGATCGTTGTGTTGTCTGCAAAGAGACATACTTTTTCTTCCAGTTCCTCTGCAATGTCACTTATAAAAACATTAAAAAGGACTGATCCCAGTACTGAACCCTGCAGCACCCCACTAGTAACCTTCCATTCTTCACTGTGGACTACGTTTAATACTACCCTTTATGTCCTGTTGTCCAGCCAATTTTTTTTATCTAGGCTGCCACCTCAGGACCCACTCCAAGGCTGGCTAACTTGTTTATTAATCTTTTGTGTGGGACTGTATCAAATGCCTTGCTAAAATCTAGGTAGACCATGTCCACGGTCCCTCCCTGGTCTACTACTTTGGTCACCCAGTCAAAGAAATCTATTAGATTTGTCTGACACAACTTTCCCACTGTGAATCCATGCTGCCTTGGGTCCTGTGCCCCACTGGCCTCTAGGTACTTAACAATTCTTTCCTTCAGAAGTGATTCCATCATTTTCTCTACCACTGAGTTCAAACTAACTGGTCTGTAGTTTCCTGCCTCTGCCTTGCTCCCACTTTTGTGAAGAGGAATCACATCCGCTTCTCTTCCAGTCCTCAGGTACCACCCCATCCTCCCATGATTTGTTAAAGAGAGTAGTCAGCGGTTTCACTAGTTCTACCCTTAGTTCTTTTAGAATTCTTGGGTGATTCCCATCAGGCCCCATTGCTTTGTCAACCTTCAATTTTACTAGTTCTTTCAGAACCCTTTCTTCTGTAAATGGACTGGTATTGACCCCCATCTCTAGAGTGTTTCTCTTATTTGGTTTAGGTACCTCACCCTCCTCTTCCTTTGTGAATATTGAGTAGAAATATTCATTCAGTATCCCTGCTTTTTCACTGTCACCCTCTTCCCACATTCCTTCCCCTTTATTAAGCTTCAGTATTGCTCCCTATTGTACCTATAAAAGGTTTTATCCCCCTTCTTAACAGAGTTGGCTATCCTTTCCTTGGTTTGTGCCTTTGCTATTCCGACTGCCTTCCCTGCCTCTTTCTACTTTAACTGGTACAGTTCTCTGTCCTGCTCCTTCTGTGTTTCCTTATATTTCCTGAATGCTATCCTTTTCTCTCTAACCTTTCCTGCCACCTCTTTTGAGAACCATAGTGGTTTTTTCCTTTGTTGTGTTTTTTTGATTTGTTTCACACAGAGGCTTATTGCCTCCGTGAATGCTGTTTTGATTACTCCCCATTGTTCCTCCACCCCTCCTTCTTGCCTGTTTGCTAGTGCTTTTCTGAGGTACTCTCTCATTTTCCCCAAAGTCAGCCCTCCAAAAGTCCAATACTCTTACTTTCGCATGGCTTGACTCTATGGCTGTGTTTATCGTGAACCACACTGTTTGGTGGTCGCTTGTTCCCAGATGGCTACCCACTTCTAAATCTGAGATTCTTTCTCCATCCCCGTTTGAGAGTACCAGGTCTAAGATTGCTCCCTCCTGAGTGGGTTCAAATACTATCTGTCTGAGGCATGCCCCTTGTAGGGCATCAAGAATGACTTTAACAAATGAACCATGCACAAGGTAACTGTGGTACATTCAGCCAGGCAAGTACAAGTACACAAAAAGATGAAGCACACACTAGTCCCAGTATGAATAAGATCCAGAGCATATATTTGGAGAAAAATAATGCCTTTATTGCATCAATTTTATTGGATGCAATAAGGCGATATTCTCAAGCTCTGAATATATTCATACTGAGACTAGTGTGTGCTTCAGCTTTTGTGTACTTGGCATCAAGAATGACCCGCTCTTGGATGTGCCTGTAGCAAAGGTACTCCAGTTAACATGTGGCATATTTGGGTCCCCCATCAACAATATCTCCCCTTTTTCTGCCATTCTAAGGATGCCTTCTATCAGTTCCTTGTCCATTCCCTCCCCCTGAGATGGGGGTCTGTATACAACCCCCATGCGGATTGTGGTGCCATTTCCTGTCTCCAGGGTGACCCAGAGTGCCTCATCTGCTCTCTGTTTACTCTTTAGTTCTGTTGCTTTGATCCCTTCCCTTACATAGAGAGCTCCTCCTCCTCTTTTACCCTCCCTGTCCCTCCTGTAGATTATGTATCCTGGTATGTTGACATCCCAGTCATGGTTCTCTGTTTACCATGTTTCTGTGACTGCCACAATATCCAGGCATCCCTTTTCCATCAAGGCCACTACTTCAGGGAGCTTGTCACACATACTACGGGCATTGGTACTCATCACCCTCCAATTTTTGATGGCCTTACCCCTTTCTGCCCCATCCCTGTCCTTACTGCCTTTGCCTTTTTTTTGCATTTACCTCTGTTCTGCTCCCTAATGACTTCTCTACCTTGGTGTTTACCTCACTAATTACCGTGTTTTGTGGGGGAGGCTGGGATTTCCCTGCTTCTTTTCAGTGCCTCCCCCCTGGGCTAGTTTAAATGCTTGCCAATGAAGTATTTAAACCTGTCACCTAGGATCCTGGATCCCCCCCAGACAGATGCAGACCATCGCGCCAGTATAGGCCTGCATCCCTCCAGATGACTCTCCAGTCCCCAATGAAGCCAAAACCCTGAGCTCCACACCAGTTTTTCACCCATTCATTGAATTCCATGGTGAGGAATACCCTAGCATCATCCTTGCGATAGACAGGCAGCACCTCCAAGAAGGTTACTGTATGTGCTACTTGTCTAAGGCCCCTCCCCAATTCTACAAACTCCTCTTGCACTGCTCTGATCCCATTCCTAGCCAAGTCATTTGTCTCAAGGTGGGCCATAACATAAAGCTTCCTCCCTTGTGCAGCTGCTCCCACGATCCTGAGGATTCACTTCCTGTCCCTCCAAGCCATGGTGCCAGGCATGCACCTTACCTCCCTCTCTCCTTCCTCTCCCACTTCTACCCCCCTAATGATTGAGTCCCCCACCAGGAGTTGTTTCCTTCCCCTGTAGGGGTCCCGTGCCACCCTCCTGTGGATCTCCTTTATGGAGGTTCCCAGCATCCTCCTTGGTCTCCACTGCAGGTGCCTCCATAGAGGAACCACTATCCACCAGAACAGCGTATCAATTGTGGAGAGGTACAGCTGGAGGGATGCACCTCTGTTCCAACACCCTCTTCCTCCCTGAGCCCACCTTGGTCCAGCTGCTCCTCTTTCTTAGCAACCTCTGAGGTAGCGCCAGTGGCCCTGATGCTCCCTGGGTGGGGGAGAAGGTTTCACGAATCCTAGCCAGGTCAGCCTGGAGACAGACAACCTCCTCCTTCAGACCAGAGAGATGCCTGCAAATTCGGCAGCATTGCAGCCTCCAGAATGTCTCCCGGGAACACAGCCTCCCCACAGCCATTGCACTGCACCACTCCCATCATGTCTTTTTTTGTGTCTCCTCCCCTGTTTCTCTGTATGCTTACTCTCTCCTCTCCTTACATTTCTCACCCTTCCTGTTCTGGGACATCAACTTCCTGTATTTTTTTCATCAAATCTTCAAAAGACACATCAGTGACCCTGACTGCATATTCTCTCTGATAATTTCAGAGCAGATGGACAAACCATTTGGGCTGTAGCCCCGAGCAAAGAAATAGCCAAAAAGTGCATTTTTGCCCATTATAGGGTGCTCCACAGCTCCATAACCACACATCTGACTGGAACAAAACTTTTCAGATCCAGAGAACTATGATGTCTGACTGTGCATGCAAAATTTCAGGCAAATCTGTCATACATTTGCAAAGTTATTAAAGTGCAAAAGTAGTGGTTTAACACAAAAGTGGCCGGGCAACCCTAACTATAATTGCACTATCGTGCAGCTATGATATATTTATATATATATGGATAACTTGAGACATCTTCTTTGAATAGAGAAATGTAGATGTTGAGAATGACTGCCACTGGTGATGGCAGATTCGGCACTGTAGAGCATCAACTTGTCATAAGTAATGGAAGACCTCCTAGGGAATGATTATGGTATGATAAAAATCTGATCCAAGCAACAATGAGTTGATATATACGATGTTCCTTGTTGAGCTTGACTTACAGAAGATCCTGTGATTTGAACTGATGAATGGAGATGTTAAAGAAAGAAATAAAGATTGGTCCATTGAATTATGCAGCCAGAGTGTGGCTTAAAGGCCTTAGAGATTATAAGAAAATGCTGAGATTTATGCTCGATAAATATGATTGCTAGACAGACTGGATAAGTAAACAGTTCCAAACAGATTTGTGACAAGGCAATGTTCTTCAGCATGAGGCTGAGTAAAGTGACAGGATATATAATGCTTCATGAGTAAAGATGCTGGTAACATGGAAGGGAAACTGTAACAGTCGAGATGGCTCCGATTATGAAGTGTTCCTCTTTAGCAGATAGACGAATGACAAAATGGTGAGAAACAGCATGGTAGGTGACGCAGGTCATGAGTGCTTCCACTTTGCTTAGACATACTCAATGAGTTGAATAGCAGAAATGTTGGATAACCAGAGGAGATGCCATGGTGAATAACTGAAGTGAAAAGCACTGGCAGTGTTCCAATATGGAAGCAGAAGTGGTAGCAGCAGTTGAGAAGACTGAAGCACTCATACGGAAGGTAGCGGACTGAATGCCCCCAAAAGTACAGTTACGTAAGAACTTACCGTAACAGTACATCTTCGAGACAGGTTCTTTCAGTAGGTCATCACAAATAGGACTGATGTCGCCTGACATCGGGCCACACGGCAGACTTTTCTAGCAATCCCTGACGGGGGACCACCCACTCGACATCACGTGACTGATGTCAGCGTGACTGTATATAGTGGGCGGTCCCCGTGCCCGCCCTCCAGTTCTCCCACCAGAGTCAGGAATAGGCCATACAGTAGGAGCGAACAGGAATTGGAGTCCCTGTAAAACACAAAATGAGGGTTAGGAGGGAGGGAAAAATATGGCCTACTGAAGGAACCTCTCTCGAAGATCTACTGTTACAGTAAGTTCTTACGTAATTGTACTATCTTACTTCGAGAGGGTTCCTTCAGTAGGTCATCACAAATAGGACTGAGTCTCAAACAGTCCCTTCGAGGAGAGATCACGAGAAACTAGGGAGGTCAAAAAAAAAAAAACAAGTCCCATGGAAAAGACTGAAGTCCGGAAGGACCCAGCCTAGGACAGCAGACCCTGCAGTATGGTGAGGCTGAAGCCAGCCCTCCGCCTAGAAGCAATGTCCAAACTATAGTACTTGGTGAAGGTATGGACAGAACTCCAAGTAGCCGCAGCACAAATGTCCGCTCTGAAAACGTTCCGAAGAAAGGCTGCAGAAGCAGCCATGTCCCAAGTAGAATGACCTCTGATAGAATCCGGCAGAGGTTTGTCATACTTCTGGTAACAGAATCTAATGCAGTTGCCCAATCATTTGGAAAGACCCTGCTTAGACACCGGCTTGCCCCTTGTTCTCAGTGCAAAGGAGAAAAACAACCCTTTGCAAGAGTGAAACTCCTTAGTTCTGTGCGTATAACTCTGGAGAATTCGATGGACATCCATCGTATGAAGGAGTGCCTCACCCCTGTTAGTGGGGGCAGGATAATTAACCGGAAGCTCTACAGATTGGTTCAGAGTAGCTTCCGAAACCACCTTTGGGAGGAACCTCAGATGTGTTCTAAGGACCGTGCGATCCCGGAGCATGACGCTCCAAAATCCTTTGAGCTGAAGTGATAGCCACAAGGAATAATGCCTTCCAAGAAAGGAGGCGCAGATCACTGCTCATGGCTGGCTCGAAAGGAGGAAATGTGAGCTTTTCCAGAGCGAGGTTCAGGTCCCAAGGTGGGGCTGAGCTGCAGACAGGAGGTTTCAGATGGAGAATCCCTTTTAAGAATGTTTTGGAGACATCCAACTGAGCCACGGGTTTACTATCCATTAGCTCGTGGTACGCTGAAATAGCCAAAAGATGCACTTTCAGAGAAGAATATGCCAGACCAGAGTCCAACAGATGAAGGAGGTATTCCATGACCTATGGGGGCAGAGCAAGAGAAAGGATTCCAGCCCTTTGTGGTCGCCCAAATGGAGAACCGCTTCCTCTTCATAGCATAAGTGGAACGGATGGAAGGTTTTCTAGCTTCAATAAGGACCTGTGCCACCCGTGAGGAAACCCCGAAGTGGGAAATGGCTATGTCTGCAGGAGCCCTGCATGTAGATGCAAGGTTCTGAGCCCCGGATGAAGCAGACGGCCGTGATCCTAAGTGAGGAGGTCATGCGTCAATGGAAGAGGAACCGGGTGGTTCCGCAGAGAGCTGTTGAAGCAATGGGAACCAAATTTATTTGTCTCAGTCAGAGAGGGGCAATGAGGATCATCTTGGTCTTCTCTGCCTGAAGCTTGAGGAGAACCCTCTGCAGAATGGGAAACGGAGGGAAAGCGTACAAAAATGTCCCTGTCCAGGATAGAGACAATGCGTCGATACAGAAAGCACCTCACTCTGGAACAAGCAAGCAAAACTTGGGAAGCTTTGTGTTGAATTGTGAGGTCAATAGGTCGAGTTCCGGTCATCCCAATTTTGGAAAATGGAGTCCACCACTTCCTGATGTAGTTTCTACTCGTGTGCAGTAGTCCAAGACCTGCTGAGACTGTCCGCCAGGATGTCTGAAACTCCTGGTACGTCCACGGCCATGAGAGCCAGATGGTGCTGGACTGCCCAGTTCCAGACCCTGGTCGATTCCCTGCAAAGAAGGTATGATCGGGTCCCTCCTTGTTTGTTGATGTACCAA
Organism: Neoceratodus forsteri; assembly: GCA_016271365.2. Taxonomy (NCBI): domain Eukaryota; kingdom Metazoa; phylum Chordata; order Ceratodontiformes; family Ceratodontidae; genus Neoceratodus; species Neoceratodus forsteri. The sequence continues at coordinate 269,456,455 of JADMNL010000026.1, forward strand.
ACCACCAACATGTTGTCCATTTGGATCAACAGTTTTCCCTCCGGCAGCAGGGACTGAAATGCCTGTAAGGCGTACAGGACCGCCCTGAGCTCCAGAACGTTGATGTGAAGAGAAGTTTCCAAGCTCGACCAGAGGACCTGGACTTGGTGTTCCCCCACATGAGCACCCCACCCCAGATTCGAAGCATCCGTGGTGAGAGTAGCTATTGGTGCAGGACTCCAAAATGGAAGCCCCAGGGAAAGATTGTGTGGATCCATCCACCACTGAAGATCCTTCTGGACTGCTGAAGAGATGAGGACCGGGTGGTCCAGATAATCTAGAAGCTGGTCCCACTGCACACTCAGGGACCACTGAGTGATCCTCATGTGGAGCCTGGCTAGGGGGAGAGTAGTAATGGAAGCTGCCATAAGGCCTAACAGGTGGAGGACTTCCCGGGCTGGGATAGTCTTGCATAAAGCCACCTTGGAGGCCTGAAGAACAAGAGACTCCACTCTGTCCTGAGGGAGAAAAGCTCTGCCCCGGACCGCATCTAGAACTGCCCCTATAAACTGAAGTCTCTGGGCAGGAGAGAGTAAAGACTTGGATACATTGACTGTGATCTCAAGATGGTTGAAAAGGTCCAGAGTAAAGGGCAGGGCCTCCACTAAAGAATCCCTGGACGGGGCCGTCAGGAGCCGGTCGTCCAGGTAAGGGAACACCGCAATACCCCTGTGGTGTAAAAACGCTGCCACCACCGCCAGGCACTTGGTGAAAACCCGAGGTGCCGAAGACAGGCCAAAGGGAAGCGCTCGGAACTGAAAGTGCTCCCCCTGGAAGTGGAATCGCAGGAATCGACGGTGGCTGGGGAAAATAGGAATATGCAGGTAGGCATACTGCATATCCAGAGCACAGAGCCAATGATTGTCCAGAAGGAGTGGGAGGAGGCTCTGGAGCGTCAGCATGCGAAACTTCTTGTATTTGACAAACTGATTCATCTGACTGAGATCCAATATGGGTCGGAAGTCCCCCGTGTTCCTCGGAACCAGGAAAAAATGGGAGTAGAAACCCTTTGCCCTGAGGGGACTCACTCGACTGCTCGTTTTAGCAAGAGCGACTTTATTTCCTCGTGAACGAGGGCAGCCTGGTCCTGAGAGTATGAGGACTTCATGGGAGGATTTCTCAGAGGGAGTTCCAGAAGTTCGATGGTGAGTCCACGGGACACAAGTTGCAGGACCCACTTGTCGGTGGTGATCGCCCTCCATTCCTGCAGATGGAGGGTGAACCTCCCCCCCACCTGCTCCTCATCATGAGACTGAGGAGGCAGTGGGGTCAGGGGATCAAGAAGTGGCGGGTCGCTCAGGGGGAGGACCCCCTGAACGTCGCTGATTCCTGGAGGCGGGAGGGATGGCGGTACCCATGACCTTCCGCTTACCCTGGCAAAGCACCTGAGCAGTTTTCCTCTGCCTCCAGGTCCGCTTCCGAAAGGGCTGCTGCTGTTGTTAAGCACCTGATCAGTACATAGACAGAACAGATCTAAGGGCAACTCCCTTGTCCTGTAGCTCTGTGTTGATATCCTTGGTGTCTCCCCAGAAAAGGACAGAGCCCCGGAACAGGGCATTCTGAATCGCTGACTGGACCTCATTGACGAGACCCAAGAGGCAAAGCTAGGAGTGCCATCTCAGGGCTACGGCTGTCACCAAGGTATGGGCCACTGAGTCAACGGACTCGTAAGTGGCCCATAAAGCATGCCTACAACAGATCTTGGAGAGGTGAAGATCCTTGGCGAGCTCCTCCTTAAGGGGCAAAGGATCCAAAGACTGGACCTTCGACTCTAACCTGGCCATAATTGCTTTTTGGTAGGACACCATGTGGGCCATGTAACTGAGAGAGTGGAGCGCGCACGTGGCCGAAGAGTAGATTTTCTTGCTGAACTGGTCCATCTGCACCGACTCCTTGTCAGGAGGAGTAGTGCTCAAGTGCTTAGGAACAGCTGAGCGATCATGAGCCACAGAAATGACTACAGAGTCTGCCTTTGGGTGAGTCTTCAAAAAAGGAGCATCCTTAGGCACTTGGTAAAGCCTGTCTGCCCTCTTGGGGACAGGCGGGATAGAGTGAGGCATCTGCCAGATGGTAGTGGTGAGGTCTTGGTGAGGGCCCATCCATGGAGGGATTGGGATAGGAGACAGAGACTCCTAATTGAGATGTTTCGCAAGTCTCTGCCTCATCGAGTCCTGTTCCTCTGACTCTCAATTGAAATAATCTTGCAGGGCCCTCAGGAGATCCGAGAAGGAAGGATCCTCAGGTGGCGATTTCAGTGAGGTCTTACCTCTCGGCTTGGGTTACTCCACAATCTCCTCCTCCGAAGAGTCATCCCTCCCATCTGAACTGTCAACATCAGCCTCCTCAACAGGATGGCATTCAAAATGAGGAAGGGGAACATCCTGCCGAGACTCCCCCGGGAGGTGGACAGTTGGAATCGAACTGCTCGGGGAAGAGGACCTAGGAAGCGGTGGTTGCGGGAGCCTAGATTCCAGGTCCAAAACCAACTCCGACCTCACACCCTGCCACCAGGACTGTATCAAAGACTTGAAATCCAACACAGCCAGGGGGGAGGCAGTGCTGGTTGAGGCTGGGGGGGGGAGGAGGGGGAGGAGGTGGAGGAGGAACAGTGACCAGAGGGGGATAATACCCATACTGACCCATGTAATGGGTATAGGGATTATATCCCTGGTAAAAGTGTCCCCCTGGACTCCAATCAGGAGTGGGAGCCTCCGGGTAAGGATCCCAGGATACCCATAAGGGTAATGGGGGACAGTAAGGGGACAGTTATAAAACCCCGTCATCAGACCTGATGTCGGGGGAACCCATGTCGGACCTGCTGTGGTATAAATCAGATTAAGATCCGGCGTCAGGACAGACCACGTCAGAGGTACTGACATCGGCACTGGGCCACCCGATCTGGTGCAGGAAGGGGATCTGGTATCAGAGGGGCTGGCGTTGGCACCAGACAAAGGGGCTGTGATGTAGGAGTTGGGTCCAGCATCAGGGCCAGAGGGAAAGGCCTAACCACTGGACCCAGCGAAGGAACTGTCATCGAGACTGGCGGTGTGGGTGGCGCCGGCAGCCCACCATCAGGCTGAGGAGGGGCCTCCAAAGAAAGGCCGTCCAGCTGAGGAAAAGCCTCCTGATCCTGGTCCCTGCTAGGGGAGTGAGGGGAAGAACCCCCGAAATCGGTGGGTCCATTGCTAGCATCCCCCTCGTCCTCACCGGACGTGTCCATGAGTGAATGCGTGGACACGAGCAAGGAACTGGAAGAGCAGGGCAGTCTCTCTTTGGTCCTGCCAGACATCAGGTGAGGTGCCATGAGGCCCCGACAGGGGAACCGAGCCCGTGTGGTCGTCAGGGACAGCTGACTTAGCGGGCGGGGGGTGGGCGGTCATGGGGCAGAACCCCCAGCCGACTTAACGACCAATGCCGGGCGACTTCCCCCCCAATCGGAGGAGTCGACTTATCAGCAGCTGGGTGACTTCCGGAGGAGCCAGAGGCCGACTTACCAGCCGGAGCAGCGCGGTCGCCAGAGGAGCCGGCAACTGACTTATCTGCTTGAAGTTTCTTACATTCAGAGTGCTTCAACGGTGGCTAGGCCTTGCTGCTAGAGGGCCTGACGTCGTCTGCAGAGTGAGCCCACTCCCTGGCCTTCTCCTTATGTTTCTTAGGGGAAGATTTTTAGGATGAGTCCCTAAGCTTGTCCATCTTCTTCTCAAGCAAAAGTAAATGGACCTTGAGAAGATGGGCCTCCAAAGCCTGCTGTCTCTGTTTTTTAGTGGCCTGATTGAAAGACTGGCAGTCAGGGCAAGAGGCAACTGGATGGTCTTGGCCTAGGCAGATGACGCACTTGGGATGTCTGTCTTTGTGCGGGATCTGAGTGCCACACTTGGAACACTTCTTTTTGGGAGAAGACATGAAACTAATAAAAAAATTTTCTGAGTGAAATAGCGAGTTGAAACCACACAAAAAACAACTTTCCGACGATCGCTAATGGAAGTCTGCGTGAGCAACTGACACGAGGCGACCGTGGGAAAGAACTGGAGCACAGGGATCGCCCACTGTATATAGTCATGCTGATGTCAGTCACATGACATCAGGTGGGCAGTCTCCCATCAGGGATTGCTAGAAAAGTCTGCCGTGCAGCCCGACGTCAGGCGACATCAGTCCTATTTGTGATGACCTACTGAAGGAACCCTCTCAAAGTAAGATCAAGAGATGCCTATCACAAACAGCAGGATTGGCTGAGAGATTCATTCTAAACTAATCAGATGTCAAGGCAGGAGTTGAAGAAACGAGATGGCGGTCAAGTCTCCAAGATGCAGAGAGCCAGTGGTATGTCAAACTGAAGATAGATGTGATGTTCTGAGAAGTGGATGGATAGTGGACTCAAGACAGGAAAGCTGGAATGATGAGGAGATCAAAGATCTTCTCAGAGATCCAGGAGTGTCGTGATGCATAGAAATCTTGAGGTCAGCAAAAGCTGAAAATGAAGACGGTAAAGGCACCTGGAAGGCAGCTTGCATCTAATGATGTCCAAGGAAACTGCTAGGCAAGTGCAGACTGACTGGAGAAACCAAAGTGGAGGAGAATGGTCTGGAGCAGTAAAACGGGGAGACATAACTGAGGTTGAGCTTAAGGAGGACATCCAAGGAATTTCCTGAAGACCATCCTTAAGTATTTGGATGATAAAAGTCCAGGAACAAGGAGACAGATACAGTCAGGAGAAGTCTGAAGGCTTCCTGAAGACCTCCTCCTTAGAGTAGGCATGTAAGAAGACATCTGAGGGGCATCCCTGAGGACCATCTTCAAGGTATCAAATGATGCTAAGAATTGGAGATTTTCATCCTGTTGGACAGAGGATGCTTACCCACACTCGGCGACCTGCTGGAGGAACAAGTCAAGTAAACGGAGCCCTGAGGCTGCTGGAGGGGGCTCTGAGGAAGAAGAAAGCTGCTAGAGTATTGTGATCCCAGTTGGTTAAGCTCAGGATACTGGCTGGAATCTGTTTGATGACTGGTATGGAAGCGGCCAGTATACAAGAGACTGATCACTGCAAAAGGTGCAGATGGGTTAAGTTAATGATAGATTCCAAAGCGTAATAAGAGGTCCAGACAAAGTCCGTCATGAGGTGGGAATGAAGGATCCATATAGTGGATCCTGGATTGGATTGTGGGGGGGGGGGTTGCAGTCTGTTTCAAGACTGAACTGAACCTCACGAGGGTATTAGTTGAGGAGGTTGAGTCTTTTGAGTGTTCAGTAGTAGCAGGTGTAGGCTATCGAATCGCCTCATCTACCGCCCACCTGGTGATGAGAAGCAATTCCTTCAGGAATTGGCAGACCTCATCATTGACATGGCATTTGAATCGCCAGATTGATGGTTCTGGGTGATTTTAATGCATGGGTCAACAATGAACTCTCGCAATTTGGTCAGCACTTCCTCCAATTAATGACATCTCTGGGCCTCACACAGGTGGTTTCCACTGCTACTCATAAACATGGACACTCTCTCGACTTAATCTTTCTCCTAGGGATCAAAACATCAGACTTGAGGGTGGAACCAGTTGAGTGGTCCAATCATTACACCGTGGGGTTTAGTTTTAGCACTCCCTCCTCACAGGCCTACCCCTATGGAGATGGTTAGGTTCCACCCTTTATGGGACATAAGTTCCCATGGCCTGGCAGCGGTACTTGACCTCTCATCCTTCCCTGTGGCCAGCAATGACCCAAAGACCCTCATGTCAGCTTCTAACTTAGCTGTTTCGGTGGCTCTGGATTCAATTGCTCCTGTCCGTGTTCACCCTCTATCCCTTTGCCCCAGGTCCCTTTGGTTTGATGGGAATTTGAGGGAGATACAGAGATTAGGGCGAAGGTTAGAGCATTGCTGGCAAAAGTCCACCCTTGATGCTGACTGCCTTAGATTGATGGACCATTATTTAGTCTATCAATCTGCAATCACCCATAAGAAGGCAGAATTCCTGTCAGGGGGATTGCGGCTGCTCAGAATCGACCAGCTTAGCTATTCCGAACTGTGGACAGACTGTGCAACCCGGCCTATCTGCATGTTTGGAAAGCTTTTTCACAATTAAAGTGCGATGAGCCTACTCAATTCTTTGCAGGGCAGATCATCAGCTGGCACACTCTATTGGGGTTGTTTGTGATCAGTACGGAATCACTGTACCTCAGTTTTCTTGCAGAACCTTCAATCGACCGGAGTTCATCGATGTTATGAGGATCATCCAGTGTGTGCACCCTGTGTGCTGTAATTTGGATCCTGGACTGACCTCCCTAATTCTGGGTTGTATTGACATCATCAGGCTGATCCTTGTGCGGATAGTCGGGTGCTCCTTGGAATTTGGAGAGTTTCCTTGCTCACTGAAAGAGGCGGTGGTGACACCATTCTTGAAGAAAGCTACCTTGGACCCAGACTGCCATGCAAACTACAGACCTATCTCTAACCTTCCCTTTGTATGGAAGGTGATTGAGAAAGTAGTGGCAGCACAACTGGAGGGCCATTTGACCATCCATGACATCTATGAACTACTCCAGTTCGGTTTTCGTAAAAGACATAGTACCGAGATGGCACTGGTTTGGTGCTCAATGATCTCCTATTAGCAAGAGATCGGAAGAACCATTCCATCTTGGTTCTTCTGGATCATGCGGTATTGATAGGATGCCTGAGGCATATCTGTGGAATGTCGGAGACAGTCCTCAGATGGCTTACATCTTTTCTCACCGGTAGAACAAAGAGTTGTGTCTGGGGTCTTTTCCTCAGGCCCAACTGCTTTGTCTTGTGGGGTGCCTCAGGGTTCAGTGCTGTCACCCATGTTGTTCGCAGTGTATATGCTGCCCCTCAGAGACATTGTAAGAAGGTATGGGCTAAGGTTTCAGTTATGCAGATGATACTCAGCTCTACCTCTCTTTTGCACCCGACCAGGATGGAGCCCTCTCGGTCTTTAACAACTGTCTGACAGAAATCCAGGTGTGGATGTATTCCTGTTGGCTGAAGTTGAACTCAGAAAAGACTGAGGTACTGGTTGTGGACCCAGGTCATCGGATATGGGGTTTGGGTGCTGGTGCGCCCTCTGGAATTTTCCCTGCGGGCATCTCAATCCGACCTCTGATCGGGTGTGTAACCTGGGGGTAGTTTTTGATGATGGACTGACCCTACATTCTCAGGTGTCAGCTGTCATCAAGAATTCCTTTTGCCGGCCTGTGGCGTAGAGGGCTGAGGCGCTGGCACCTTACCTCAAACCACACCGGCGACCCGGGTTCGGGAACGGACGGGGGACATCAGCGGTTGGCGGGGGAAGAAGAGGATTGAGCATCCATTGGAATGCTCTCCTCTCCTGGGGTGGGTTAGGGTAGCATGTCACTCTGCAGCGGCCCGTGGTGGTGACAGGGAGCACTGCAGAGGGACATTGATATGAGAAACACCAGAAATGCAGAAACTGCATTGGAATTGGCTGGATGACGGCGGCCGACCCCGACGATGCCCTCAAGCACTCTTGGCAGAGCAACGTCTGCCTCAGCAGTGCCCTGTGCAAGAGAGTAAGAGTGCGCTGGCCTTCCCCAACTGGTGCCCTCCCCCTCGGAGGAGGGGGACCCACCTGGTGAAGGAATACGGTGGGCCAACCCGAAGGGAGGCTGCAATATGAGGTAGGAGGCTCTGGGGGAGTTGCGAGGGGGATCGTTGGTGGCACTAGGTGGCCTGAAGGAGGAGCAGGTCCCAGTGAGTAAGGGGGGAAAAGATAATACAAAAAAAAAAGAATTCCTTTTATCTTTTTAGGAATATCGCCAGGATTAGGCATCTGGTTCCGTCTGACGACCTTCCAACTTTGGTCCATGCCTTTGTGGCCTCGCGCGTGGATTACTGCAACTCCCTCTATCTAGGGCTTTCTGGGGTTGAAATCCATTGCCTGCAGCTGGTGCAGAACGCGGAACCATGGCTCTTGACAGGATCTTCTCAATCCTGCCATATTACCCCGGTGCTGCGTGGACTGCACTGGCTGCCAGTTCAGTGGTGGATCACCTTTAAAGTCAGTTTACTGACTTTTAAAGCCTACTTGGACAGGCTCCAGACTATCTGAAAGAGCTTCTGGTCACTTACTGCCCTGGTTGATCACTCCGCTCAGCCGAGAGGGGTTGTTAGAGATTCCGAGGATGAATTTGAAGTCATCTGGTTGTGGAACTTTTGCTTATGCAGTCCCCACCCTCTGGAATTCTCTACCTCGCCAGTTACGGGAGTGTGCAACTGTGGAGGATTTTAAGCAGGGTTTAAAAACTTACTTGTATAGAAAGGCTTTTATAAGCTAACTGAGATGATTAATTATTATAGTGGTATCTGATGTTAGTGTATGTACTGACTATTTGATGTTATATTTCTATTTTTACTGTGAGGCACCTTGGTATTGGAAAGGTGCCATACAAATACATTTTATTATTATTATTATTATTATTATAGTCTGATCTAGTCATATAGGGCAGGAATATCATGCTTTCCATCCAGGAGTCTGGTGATCCTTCCAAAAGTGGAGCTTGCAACAGGAAAAGGAAAAAGCGGGGCCCTTCCAAAAGGATGTCTGAAACCATACAAATGATCATCAGTAACAGGAACGCAAACTTGATTCTCAATACATTGAAGCAGTTCAAGTATGTATGATGAGGAAATGGCTTTGGAGTAAGTGTGAGTCCCAAAAAGCAAGGCACCGATGGAGGAGACGAACAATATAAATGGAAGAAGCGAGCAGCTGCCTTCAATATGGAATATAGTGCAAACAGAATGTATAATGTCAAGGACAAGTATGACAAATGGCAGAAATACTTCTAAGGGGATATCAGAATTCGGCATTTTGGGTTGCAGAGTTACAGGAGAAAGCTGTAAGCAAGTAAAACTATCCAGAATTCATGGAGTAAGCAATTCGATTCCTGGGCTAATTAAGTAGTGCTGCCTGAAGTGAACCCACAAGGAAGGTGCAGACTGAGAGATGTAATGCCAATGAGGCACATGACCTGGTTAGGAGATGGTATACAAACATTTCAGCACAGGATGTAAGGAGGATTGAGCATGAAATAATGCTGGAGTTATCACGGCTAAATACACAGAATGAGTCTTGATTGTTCCACTCAGCCAAAGCACCAGGTGTAAAGACTCTTCGGAGATCAGAGAACAGTATGAGCGGCGGCTCAAATACAAAACCCCACCATACTGAGTCCATGATTTCAACTCGTGCTGACCAGGTTCAGACTAAGAGAGGAAAGGATCTAACAGATCCTTAAATAGATATGGTATGGTATTACCTGCAGTAGGAGCTAAATGGGGATGGAATCGATCTAATCTGTAGAAGTTGGTCAGATATTGGAAGCAATGCCATCTCATGCCTATATGAGTCTTATGACTGTTGGTATACTGAGCTCCCCACCAATGAAAAGATGCATGCAGCAACTGAGCAAGATCTGATAGTAGAGCTGCACTGCCCCTCAGAGTGGCTGAGGTGGAATTACTGTGATCAGGTTCTGGTAATCCAGGGCTCACTATACAGTAGCATGGTAGAGAGGGCTTGTAACCACAGTCCCAGAGAGTCCAGTGAGCTGGCAGAAGCATTAAGATGCTGTAGCAGCACAAGGTGCTCCAACGGCGTTGAAAATCCAGCAGCAAGGAGGAATGGAGTGGTGGCTCTAAAGAGAAAAAAAGCCCTGAAAAGCAGAGGGGGACCCAGAGAAAAACAAAAGGAAACCAACAGAGGTGGGTAAGGGAAACAGCAGAAAACCACTGACAGGGCAGGAGCAGGAAGAGGGGATGGGGGAGGAATGCCAAAATGAGACAGGAGGCACAAGGAGGACAGAGGGAGAGGGTAAGAGAGAAGAGGGGCACACAGCGAGCAATGGTGGAGGCAGCATGGAGAGGATACAGAGCAGGAGCTGAGCAAAGCGAGGAAGGGAGCGCAGTCACAAGGTCCACACAGCCACTGGGCCAAAGGAAAAAATGCTTCAGGAAGAGGATAAGAGGGACTGTTTTTATAGCTCAGGAAGCGGTAGGGCTGGTTGCTTGTCCCACTGAACCACGGGCATAGCCTTTCAATTAATTTCCTATCAATCAAGAGCCACGAGACACTGTGATAACTTTCATATTTGCCAAACAATTGCAGAATGTGAAAAAAGACAGAAAGGGCATATTACTGTGCCTACTGTATCCTTTCAGGGGAGCCACTGTACCTTACCTGCTGTAGTTATCAACCATTGCAGGGGGTTGGGCATCCTATAAGAATGTGGACAGCAGTGTCAGCTTGCTCAATAGGGAGGAGGGAAAGGGGGTTTGATTGGGAGTGTAAGGTCAAGAAGGCACTCAGGGCTTAGATTGGCCTATGACAGAGGACCAGAAAGAGTATATTTTCTCACTTTGCTGGAGTTCTGTCAGATGTCTGACCAGGGAGTGCATGATCCATTAAGGTTATTTATTTATTTATTTATTTATTTATTATAATTCGGAAACAACCTTTGAGTACAGACTCTTTTACAAAGGTTCCAGGTTGTGGATACAGTTCAGACAATGCAATACAAAACGACAAATAACTTGACAGAAATTAAAAGTGTTACAATCAGACTAAAAGCAGGAACAATGGATCAGTACAGTAGGTTACAAAATAACAGTAAGTGCTACAGCAATAATTAGCAACATTGCAGCCCTTATAGGCCTTGTCAGGGGTAACAGTAGATAAGGGGAGAGGGGTATTGCCAGGTTGAGGGGGGAGGGAGAGGGAGGAGAAGTGGTTTGAGCTGGGGGGAGGAGTGCATGAGAAAACAAGGAGTAGGCAGGGCATGGAGAGTGGGGAAAGTAGGAATTGTATGATCTGAGGGTTTGCCGAGATCAGGGGAGTGGGGGGGGGTTGCTAGGGGCACTGTTGGTGGAAAGGGGTGGAAGGTGGGGGGAGATGGGAAAAACAGCTAGAGAGGAGAGGAGAGGAGAGGAGAGGAGGTGTCAGCAGGTTGAGCCAAGTAGAGGTGGAGGAGAACAAGGGGGAGGAAGGACAGGGATGGAGACAAGAGGGGGATTGACTTAGTTCACACAGTCACACGTGCTTAGGCTCATAAGATGTAGCTTTAAATCTGCTTTAAAGGCCCTCAAATTAGTTGTACTACGAGTAACTGCAGGGATTTCATTGAGCCAGAGTGGTGCTCGATATGAGAAGGAGCGTTGACCCTCAGCAGTCCTGTGATAGGGGACATAGAGTTAAGACTGGACTGTGCTCCTGGTATTATAGTTAGAGCTAGCCACCTTTACCAGGTCTGAGATACACAGAGGCATCTGGGAGAACAAGGCCTTTCTCCCCAGGATGCAAGTCTGGTACCTGGTCCTGTTGCTGAGAGTGAGAAGGTTAGCTTGCTCATACAAAGTGCAGGTGTGAGTGAGGTGATCAGCATTAAGCAGCAGTCTACAAGCCTTGTTCAGGGCACTGGTGATCCTTTTAAGGGCAGTGTCCAATGCCACACCATAGACAGCCAAGCCGTAATCAACCATAGATAATATGGAACTGGAGACCGAGATCCTGAGGGCATTAGGTGTTAGGCTTTTCCTATATCTGAACAATACTGTCAGTTTGGTGTTTATAGTCTTAACCACCATGTCAACGTGCTGCACAAAAGAGAGAGTATCGTCAAACATGACGTCCAGGTATCTGAAGCAGTGTACATGTTCCAGTGGGTTATCCAAGTTACTCATAACTGTGAGAGCTGGGGATCTCTTTTTTTAGTTGAGGGTTGGATATCAGCATTGATTTGGTTTCTTGCAGTTAAGAGGTAGCCTTTGAGAGATAAACCAGTCTTCCAGAAGGCGGAAGGAGGCCTGCAAATCAATTTGTAGATACTCAATGTGGTGATGACTGCTAAGGATTACGGCACCATCAGCATATAAAATTGTTTTACAGGAGCAGGTGTCCGGAAACTCATTCAGAAATAAGCTGAACAGCAAAGGACCAAGGATAGACCCTTGTGGAACTCCCTGGGAGACTTCTTTTGCAGTAGACACTGAGAGCCCTATGTTGACTCGTTGTGACCGCGAGGAAAGATAATCCTAGAACCAGCATATAGCATTGGGGGCAATTCCAAGTGCACACAAATGTGTGAGGAGAACAGGGTGGCAGACAGTATTGAACACCTTTGTTAGATCACTAAAGACCGTTCCAGCCAGTTTATCCTCATCCATGGCCTTGTGAACATAATTGGAAAAGTTCACAAGAGCAGTAGTGGTGTTGTGGTGCTTCCTAAACTTGTGCTGCTGGGGACATTGCAGTTGATGCTTGTGGATGTAGTTGGAGATTTGATCAGACACAATTTTCTCAAGGGCTTTAGAGAGGGAAGTGAGAATCGTGATGGGTCTGTAGTTGATGGTGAGAGTCCTGTCACCATTCTTGTGAACAAGGGTAACTAGTGTTTGCTTCCAGACAGCATGGAATTTTCCGAGCATGAGAGTTTTGCTGAAGATGTAGGAGATGAGAACTATTAATTCATCTACTGTATTTCCAGTGCAACCAATTTCATGTCAAGGTTATCACTGCCCACTTTAGTTTTACCTAAGACCTTTTTGACATACCACAAGGTTTCCCTGGCAGTAATTCGTCTGAAGTAAAAATTGTGGGGTGTTAGACAACTGAGTACCCTCATGGACTTCAGCAGGTGGGGCCAGGTAGTTAGCTGGGAGTTTGGAACTTAGGTCCGTGAAAGCAGAGTTGAATTCCTCCACTATGGCACTGGGATCCAAAGAGTTTGAGCCATTTATATTAAGCAACAGTGGTCAAATTTTGTCATCCTTTCCAGTAAGTTCCTTAATCTGGTCCCAGAACAGCCTCCCATCACCCCAGTTCCTTTCTAACTGATCCCTGTATTGGCTTTAGTACACCAGATTTGGAGGGTGCACTTGTTCCTTGAGGTCCTGTATCTCTGTAGGACATGCTGATTCCCAGAGGCCGTACCTCTACTCCAGAGGTTGTCCCTTTCTCTCATAAGGTCCAGAAGGTCACTGGTTATCCATCCATTATTGTACCCTCTGGATTTTCTCATTTTGATCAGTGCAATCTGTCACATACCATGCTGACCATCTCCACAAAGAACTGGAAAGTCTTATCAATATCTTTTAGTGTGATTATGGGTGACCAATCAGGAGCAGAGAGTGCTGCTTTCAATGCCTTTAACAGGCCCTTTCTAAGTACAGGTATTCTACTTTTTACCATAGTTGGTGGAGCCTTTTTGAATTTATTCAACCATAGGCAGGTGATGGGGGAGTGATCACTTAGGGAATCAGAGAGCACTGTGACCTCAGATATCCTGTCTAGAGAACTGGTTAAGAACCAATCTAGAAGCATGTGCTTTCCTGACTTAAGGTTTATTCTGGTGGGCTCACTGACTAGCTGCATAAGATACAAGCTCACTACCATATCCTTTATTGGGGCTGTTTTTATTAACTGCAGTATTTGTAAGACCATATCTGCAATAATCAAAGCTAACTTAAAAGCAGTCAAAATATGTTAGCAGGAAAATGTTATCATATAGTTTTGTAGTAATAATATACAGTAGTTCTGGCAAAAACATCCATACAGTATATCAGTTTTTATGTTTGCTTGCACGCATGTGCAAGAAACATAGTGCCATCATCTGAGTTTTTCATAGGTGTGTCAGCATCTTCCAATTCAGTCAGTGTGTTTGCAGGCGTGGTCACAGTTCTCCAATCACTGCTGAAGCTGTCTATGACAGCAGTTGAAAATGCAGTGGCATACAGTTGAAAGAGGGAGCTACACTTCAGTGAGCAGCTCCTCCCCCCACACACACACACACACAGATCAACTGTGTTGTTGCCTGATAGGATGGTGTAGTCTTGTCTAGCTTAGAGAGACAAGCTACACATCATTACTTTAATAAACTGTTCCCTGCCAAAGCAGGACCACCAAAATGTGTGGGTGACTAACAGTCCTTACACACGCCAGCTCTCCAAGGCACACCTTCATGGACTCCATGGGTTCTAATCCTCCAGAAAAAAAATACCTCAGCATTTGATGTGAAAACTCAGACTTCGTTGTATGTGTAATTCCAACCGTTTTCTCTTACTAGACTCTGTCAATGTGAACTCCCCACTGCTAAAACCTATGCAAATGAACTTGAGCGTACTGTACTACCTGCAGCTGAAGCAAAGAACAGCCAGAATGCACAAAGGAGAACATACTGCTATGCATTTCAGCAGCAGCCAGTGGGGGAGGTTTTCATGACTGAAGCACTTTAATGCGCCTTTTAGTGCTGTCATATACACACCCCTGTGTGGTAATTCACTAAACTGCACACTTAGTCTGGTAATGCAGTTTCAAATTTTTTTTTTTTCTCTGAATTGCCGTGAGCTGGCATTTAGATAGAATCACACAGCTCTTTCTCAAATCAGATGCTCAATGAAGTCACATCACCTTGTGACCCTAAACATCTTAGGGATGGACATGTGCCCTAACAAAATAGCGAAAACTAGGTATAGAAAAAGAAAACACAAATTCAACCATAGCTCACAATCGAATCCACCCTTTTCTCCAGTGAATCTGAAGCCGCCTAACAGCCCACCCCTGGGTGCTCATGCACTCCCTCCACCCGCACAACATATGGCGGAGGGGGGTTGCTGTTGCATTATTTCATAATTTCCTGATCCCGTTGCTGCCACCGTACTGATACGGTAATACTTTTTATGGCTCGAAAACTGCTTGACATTAGCCGAATTATAAATGGCATCCCTGTTTGACGCTGTGGTGCGGAATATGGTGGTGCTCAAATTTTAAGCCAAGTATTACATGCAGATATGTTGTTATTAACTCATGTCACTTACCATTTTATACATCTATTGCTTTTTTCAATTCACATTTGCTGACAAATGTTGATTGCAGGGATTCTGGTGTCACAATTCAGTTCAGCGACGTGTAACATCTTAGTGCAGATGCTAAGTAACTGTTTTAAAATGCTGAAAAAGTTAACAGCGATGAAAGTGCATGAACTTCTTTCTTCCGTGTCTGGAGCTGTAGTGGTGTTATTGGCACGTGCATGTCCCTTTGCTCCAGATCTATCAGTGAGATGTCAATTCTGTGCAATGGACAGTGGCTGAATGTTATCAGCTGACAGTTTTCATTTCATTATCAACATATAAATATTCAGGGCTTTGCAAATGCAACTTTGCTGGTAGCACAGTTTCATGCCCCCATGTGTCTCATCAGTTAGTGGTTATATCTTAACCGATGATCACAAAAAGTATGAAAAAGATTTGCTGCTGAGTAATGTAAATGCCAATCCACCTAAGCACCTTTAGGCTGCAAACATAATTTGAACGTATAGGGATTCTGGACCAGTGTATCACTCCGTGGCACAGCAACGGTTAATAAGTTTAAGCATATTCTCAGGACATTGTTTCACTTGCCCCCTCTCCCCACTACGATCCTGGTCACCTGAAATAAACCTGACATTTTAGTATCTGTTTTACATCTTGGCTCAGTTAGGCAATCAGCGCTGTAAGAACATAAATGGACATATAAATGGGGACTATAAGAACATGCCGTGGGTGCTTGTGCCTTAGTCCAGCTGTGCAACATCAGCCTGAAGCTCAGGTAGGGCTTACTGTCTACCACTTTGTTCACCCCCCCATGTACTGTAACCATTTCACATCTTCCCTTGCCTTAGTCCAGCTGTGCTACATCAGCCTGAAGCTCTGGTAGGGCTTACTGTCTACCATTTTGTTCATCCCCCCCCCCCGTGTCGCTGTGCTACATGAGCCTGAAGCTCTGGTAGGGCTTACTGTCTACCACTTTGTTCACCCCCATGTACCTGCACCATTTCACATCCTCCCTTGATCTACAGTGAGTGGATCCCTCATTCATACGTCACATATGCACGCACAAAAAAAAAAAAAAAACGGCTTCAAAAATTAAGATACATTTTTTATGTTTGTTATGTTTGTTTGCATGCATGTGCAAGAAACGCATTGCCATCATCCAAGATTTCGAGGTGCAAGTCACCCGCTTCTTCCAATTCAATCAGTGTGTTACAGGCGCAGTTTCTGTAAGTCAATGCATGATGGAGCTGTCATGACAAGCTCCAAAATGCAGTGGCATACAGATCAAGGGGAGCTATGCTTCCAGTGAGCAGCGATAAGATATCGCTTGTCATGCGCAACTCCACACACACACTACGTACACGCAGGCGCAGCATGCCCCTTACCCACGCACACTGTATAGCCGGCGGGGGTGCCCAACTTCGCCTGCTGTGCTGCACTTCGCACCCCAAAGTTTTTCCAAATGCCACACTGGTGCCCACCCCAGCGTGGCAACTTCATGATATAGCCGGGGGTGCCTAATCCCCATTGGCTCCACTGTCCTCACCCCCGTACTGGGTGCCACTCTGGGAGCCCACACCAGCGTGGCAATGTCGATGCTGGGCGATGGGGTGCCTAATCCTCAATGGCTGAATGCCCCCCAACCATCCTTGTGCCACGCTGGGAGCCCACCCCAGCATGGCAAATGCCCCACATCATCATTGGAAACAAAAGAACACCTGTAAAGAAAAAACGGTCCCATGTAGTCTCCTTGGCCCTCCCACAACCCGCACCCACCCACTGCGCACCCTGCCTCCCACACCCTCACCCCATACTTACCTCTCGACCTTGACGTGAAGATCTTCGTGTGACCGAGAACACGCCTGCACTCTTTCAAAGCCGACCGCGTAACTGAGGAAATGCCGTAAGCTGTATAATGGGCTAGATAGGGGTTTTCAACTTTGTTGCATATCTCAGGCATTTTTGGAATTTTTGCACCAAATTTTCAACATGGGGTTTTGGGACCCCTTCTCATGAATGATGTCACTGTCATGGCATTATTCGGCCCTGAAGGAGTGATTTCACAGTCACTGCACAAAATCACCTTTCGGGACCGACATCTAAATGACACTGCCAGTGTTCATAAGGTGGGCTCAAGAAGCCTATTTGAAAATTTGGTGGAAAATTTCAACAACGACTGCTTTACGAGTGTGCGTTGCGCAGTTCCTACGCACGCTCGTAAGTTCACAAATTTTCAATATTTTCACTCCAGATTTTCAACATTGCCATTTTACCACACCTTCTTATAAGTAGTACAGCTGTCATTTTTCACATCTCACCCAAAACGTGTTTCCTCCCATGTAGCGCACAATGGCGCAGTCAGTTTGCTAAATCAATGTACGGGACAAATTAAGAAAATCACAGTGACACTGTTCATGAGCATTGTATTGAAAATTGCAAGTCTTGTATTGTTTTGTATTATTTTGGATGCTCTTTCCTTTTCTCTTATGCACAGTATGCATTTATCTGGCAAATAACTGCAAAGATATGTCTACAACTTTAAGTCATGATCTAAGCAGTGCTACAAATGTATTTATGGCTCCTTATAAATCAAATGAACTGTAAGCAGCATATACACTAAGTGCATTATCACACATCCAGAAACTTGATATACAGTGAAGTAAACTCTTTTTATGGATGTTCCCTGATACAGAACCTAGATGGGAGCACCCAAAAAATTGTACTTCTTCTATGGTCCCTTTTTATTAGAATTTCCAGCAGCAGTTCCAATATGTTTGCACAAGTTAACACAATTGATATGCTGTATCTCTTTTTTAGTGGGGTCCTGCATACATGGAATATGAATAGGGAAAAATCTGAAGCAAACCATACTGCCAAACCAGTTGCAGTGGTGTAAGGCTCTGAGCTACAAATCTGAAGACATGGGTTTGAATCCTATAGCCCCCACTTGCATACTGAGTGACCTTGAGCAAGTTGTTTAATTTACCTGTGCTCGCAGGTTGTACCTGTAAACAAGCTTTCAGCTTAGTGTGCCACTTCTGGTTAAACTATTGAAAAAATAAAAACCTTCTAGGACCAGCCAACAGTCACCACAACAGTGCTTTAGGAGAATGGCATATACTGCATCTGCCCCCCACACCGACAACATAAAAGAAAACCACTGCTGTCAACAGGTCTCACAAAACCACTCATTTATTAATCTTTGATGTCCACAGCTGGCACTAGCAGCATGTGCACTGAACTGAACTCTGATGGTGAGACTCTTAATGCCAATTCTGTAGCTGCCAATGCCTGTCAGTTTCCTAAGAAAGGGGAACATTGTTGGAAAAAAAGTCTGCTTCACAGAGTGCTGCCAACGATGAAAATTAGCAACAGACACTTGTTACGTTGTGGCTCATTTGCTACAAACAGCAAAAGCAGTGTTTCATTTGACTTAAACAACCCCATACTGAGCACAACATTAAGTGTCTCAGTCCAAAAAGGTTCAAACAACTGCAGAGAAATTAACAACCTAAATTACAGTACACAGTACTGCCTTTTCCACCCTGTCCTCATCCAATGCATTCTTATTAATTATGTGTGTGTGTGTATGTGTGAGTGTGTTACAGCATGCATCTCACTGTATTTCCTGATGGAATGGGCACCCTACAGGCATGCTGTAACACACGCATAAGAGCCAAAGACCCCAAGGCACACCGTGACACTTGTTGGTGTCTGCAGGGTTGGGTGTGGTGAAATGGCGTGGCGGTTATGCCTGATGACCCAAAGGCACACCCCAATGCCTGTCAGTCTCTGCAGGGTGGTGGTGGGTTGGCTTCAGTTCAATACTTCACTGCCATTCCTATTATGCAGCTCTCTAACTCCTACAGTACCAATGCCAATGCCGCAAGCAAACATTCGCATTGATAATGCTTGTTATGTTTGCTTGCACGATGTGCAAGAAACATAGTGCCATCATCTGAGATTTCGGAGGTGTGTCACCTCCTCCTCCAATTCAGTCAGTGTGTTGGCAGGCGCCGACCCTGTAAGCTATCGCATGCTGGAGCTGTCTACAAGCTCCAAATGCAGTGGCATACAGTTGAAAGGGGGAGCTTACGCTTCAGTGAGCAGTGATAAGATATCACCCGCCCGCGCGCACCCCTACACACACACACACACACAGAAGAACGACGCATACTGTGCAGCCCTCCCCGCACACACGTGATAGTCGATGGGGTGCCCAATCCCCATCGGGCTTGTGCTGCACCCCCAAAGATTTCACATGCCACGCTGGGTGCCCACCCCAGCGTGGGGTGTCATAGAATAGCCGACGGGGTGCCCAACTCCGCCGACTCCACTGCCCTCCCCAGTACTAGGTGCCACGCTGGGCCCACCCCAGCGGCAAGTGATCACATGGCCGACGGGGTGCCCAATCCCCTGTCAGCTCCACGCCCCCCAGCCATCTCTGTGCCACGCTGGGAGCCCACCCCAGCTTGGCAAACATCCCGGTCGCCTTTTTTTTTTTACCTGAAAATAAAAACGTCCCACGGGCGCTTCTCCCAGCCCCCTCCCACAACCCGCACTCCACCCACTATGCACCCTGCCTCCCCACACCCTCCTCGCCTCCCCATACTTCTACCTTAGAACCGGGCGCGACGATCTTCGTGGACCGGGAACACTTCTGCACTCTTCAAAGCCGACCGCTGAACTGAGGAAATGCGGGTAAGCTGTATAATGGGCTAGATAGGGGTTTTCAACTTTATTGCATATCTCAGGCATTTTTTTATTTTGCACTAAATTCAACATGGGGTTTTTGGAACTTCTTCATGAAGGGTGATTTTGAGTCACTGCGCAAATCACCCTTCGGGCCCGAATAACGAACGACAGTGACATCATTCATGAGAAGGGTCCCAAACCCCATGTTGAAAATTTGGTGAAAAATTCCTAAAATGACTGTTTTATGAGCGTGGCTATGCAGTTCCTACGCACGCCATAGGTTCGCAAATTTTCAATATTTTCACTCCAGATTTTCAACATTGCCATTCTACCACACCTTCTTATGAGCAGTACAGCTGTCATTTTTCACATCTCACCTAAAAACGTGTTTCCTACTTATAGCACACAATGGCGCAGTCAGTGTGCGAGATCAATGTACTGGACAAATTAAGATAATCACAGTGACACTGTTCATGATCTGAGGTCTTAAAATGGCTATGTTGAAAATTTGGTGAAAAAATTCCAAAAAATGACTGTTTTACGAGCATGAGCTGTACAGTTCAGACGCACGCTCGTAAGTTCGCGAATTTTCAATATTTTCACTCCAGATTTTCAACATTGCCATTTTACCACACCTTCTTATGAGTAATACAGCTGTCATTTTTCACATCTCATCCAAAACGTGTTTCCGCCCATGTAGCGCACAATGGTGCAGTCGGTGTGTGAAATCAATGTACAGGACAAATTAAGATAATCACAGTGACACTGTTCATGAGCAGAGGTCTTAAAATGGCTATGTTGAAAATTTGGTGAAAAAATTCCTAAAAATGACTGTTTTACGAGCGTATGTTGCGCAGTTCCTATGCATGCTCGTAAGTTTGCGAATTTAATATTTTCACTCCAGATTTTCAACATTGCCATTTTATTACACTTTCTTATGAACAGTACAGCTGCCATTTTTCATATGTCACCCAAAATGTGTTTTCCCACATGTAGCGATCAATGGTGCTGTTGGTGTGCGAAAGCAATGTTTGGGACAGATTAAGAAAATCACTGTTATGCTGTTCATGAGCAGAGGTCTTAAAATGGCTGTGTTGAAAATTTGGTGACAAAAGTCCATAAAATGACTGTGTTACGAGTGAGCACTGTGCAGTTTCCACGCACCCTCATAAGTTCATGACTTTGTAATATTTTAAGTCCAGATTTTCACCAGTGGCATTTTTCCACACTGCCTTATTTACAGTACAGCTGTCATTTTTCACAACATGGACTGGCGGTGTTTTCACACTTAGTGCAGAGATGCTGGTCGCTGTGGGAAATTATTGTCTGGACAGATAAAGAAAATCACAGTGACACTGTTCATGATCGGAGGCACCAAAATGCCTGAGTTGACAATCTGCTGTAAAAATCCCCAACCTAATTATATTACGGTGTGCGTTGTATTAGTTTCTATGTACGCCATGACTTCACCATTTTTAAATATTTTTACTGCAGATTTACAACATTGCCATTTTTTACACCTCCCCATGAACAGTACAGCTGTCATTTTTACATCCTGTTCGAAAGTTTTTGCACCTGTGGTGCTAAATGCCGAGTCGCTGTGCATAAGCAGCTATGCTAAGAAACTGATATTCCCCTGTTCATGAGGTGGGGTCACAAAACATGTTGAACATTTGGAGTGAAAATATCGATGAATGCCTGAGGTATTAGGGTTTCCAACCATAACGCTCAACCCTGTAGAGAATGACAGGCATCAGGGGTGTGACTTGGGATTCTTGCCTGTAATGCTCATACCATTCCACACCCTGCAGCCAGTGAGAAGCATTGAGGTATGCCTTGGACTCTTCAGCCCCAAAGTTCACCCCATTCTCTCTATATCGCACCTATCTCACCGTGTTCCTAATGAAATGGTGTGACAAGGGCCAAAGACCCTAAGGAACACCGTGACACTTGTCAGTGTCTGCAGGGTGGGGTGTGGTGAAATGGCATGGCCGATATGCCTGATGACCCAAACGAACACCTCAATGCCTGTCACTCTCTGCAGGGTGGTGGTGGGGTTGGCTTCAGTTCAATACTTCACTGCCATTCCTATTACGCAGCTCTGTAACTTCTACACTACCACTGCCAATGCCAGCAAGCAAACATTCGGCATTGACAAATGCTTGTTAATATCGTGTTTCACCCCTGACCTGCAACTGGAGATGAAATTTTAGCAGAAAATCTAAGCACGTTATGGGGGTTTTGCTGCAGATCTTATCTTATTTTATGTACAAATATGTGTGTGTATCTACCATTGTTTGTTAGTATTCAAAGTTATTGGTGTATGCCTCTGTAACGGAAAATCTAATAAAATTTAATGGCAAAAAAAAGAAAATCTAAGCACCACACCAAGGGTGGCCAATAGGAGAGGTGAGAACCTGAGGGGCAAACCTGTCCGCAGTGATTTTAAAAAATAAAGAAAAAAACAGACACCCCACAAAGTAATTGGTTAAATAGACAACCAAAGGACATTTTAGGTGTGGGCACTGCAACTCCTGTAAGTACTGCATGCAGGGTGAAGCATTTACAAGTACAAACAAGAAGAGTGTATAAACAAGATAATTTATTTATGTCAACACCCTTTGTTATCTATATCCTGTGGTGCAGCTGCAACAAAGTATACATAGGCGGAATAAGACCTTTAAAAGAGAGAACACAGGAACACGTAAGGAGTATTCTGAAAGACAATTAGAGTACCGTAGTAGGAGCCCATTTTAAAACATGCCATAATTCTGACCAAACTCATCTGAAATTTATGGGTTTAGAACATGTACCAGCAAAGAAGAGGAAGAGACAGACTAGAACAACTCTTGCAAATAGAGAGCCGCTGGATATTCGTACTAAATAGTCTGGCTCCAGTTGGTTTAAATAAAGAATGGGACCTTACGTCACTTACATCATGAAATATATGAACCCACTCTATCCCCTCATTTAAAGTCTGGTACAACAGATACAGGACTTGTTATTTCCCCCATCCTCCCCCCGCCTCATATCTGCAGAAACTCCATTACGTGGGTGCATTAGAATTGTAATCCCCAAGAAAAGAGATTTGAATGGACATTTATTATAATCTCTAAAGTGATTTCCTTAAACTTTTTTCTATTTTTTCCTTTTTCAGGAATCACACTACCTTCAAGTGTTAGCACAGCTGGATACTTAGATCCCCGGAGACAAAAGGCAATTTGTCAGACCAGAGGGTGATCAGGGCGTTTCAGTTGGTACCTTGAAGGAAAATGGACTCCCATCAATCCACCTGAATCTCCTTTTTTTTCCACAAATAATAGGTTCAGTAGCTAATTCTTAAAGATATTGTACTTAACATGAATCTATAGTTCGATTTTGCTTACACAACTGGATGAGCTGATGTTTGTGTGACTTGATTACATTATGGCTATCTGCCTCTCTAACGTTGGATATACCACCCTATAGGGGTACGACGCAGGGAACCCTAGAAGAAGGTTCCTCCCATGGGAATGATTCTGTTGGCTAAAGGTAGCTTAGGAAGAAGCCCACGGGTGAGAGAGACGAGCCACTGGAGGAGGAGGGGTGGATTGTGTGGCAACAAGAAATGAATTCTTGGAAGGCCCAGGGGGGGAATGACCTTATAAAGCCTGATAGGGGAGTGATGTAATTGCTCCGCCCATCGAACCTCAGTCTTACAGCCATCCCATTCAACTCTGCTTATGCAACTGGATGAGATGATGCTTGTGTGACTTGATTACGTTGTGGCTTTCTGCCTCTATATCTGTGGAATATGCCACTCTGCAAGGGTATGATGCATGGAACCCTAGAGGAGGGTTCCCCCTATAGGTGCAATGGGAATTATTGCCTTGGCTAAAGGTAGCTTGGAAAGAAGCCCAAAAAGAATACCTAATCGGATGTCGAGCATCGAGGAAGGGAGAAGTAGAAGATATTTTTGACTGGAAATAAATGTGATGGAATAACATGAGAAGATGAAGAAAGGCGAGGATGATGAATGAAAGAAATCTGAGAAGATGATTAATGGTGGACTACCTAAGGAATGAGGGAATAGCCGAGGACACCATCCGATTCCATCCAACAGCGGAACCTAACTAAATAACCTAATACAGCACTAATCTAACTAATATTATGACCACTGGCAAGGAGGAGAGGGAAAACAAACCTTTGAGGAGGAAACCTCTGGGGATCCAAGGCCTAGGTCGCCTTTCCTCCAGGCTGAAGATGTTTGATTTAAGAATGTGTATCACTAAAGAGAAGGATATGAGTAAAAAAGATGATAAAGGGATAGGGAAAACTCCTAAAAGAAAGCACAGATCAAGGAAGGAGCAGAATGGAGGAAGGAGCCGCCAAACAAATGAAAAGAGCTACCGAGAGGCTGGATGAGCGAGGGGTTCCGGGAGGCGAAGTATGATGATGGAGAGAAACAGTGAAGGCTTGAAAGGTTGAAGAGGAGACATGAATGAACATGGAATGATGGTGGAGAGCAGCCTACCAGCCCCAGGCAAAGGGCAATGGACAGGAAGGCATGTCTTTGAGTGGAGAGCGAGGTGAGTCAAGGGAGCAGGGACCCGAGAGGGGTATGCTCGAGTAGTTGAAGTGATGGAACAGACCTACATGAAGGTCAGAGGAGCAGGTCATTAGATGAGTGAGGAATGCCTGAAGGCATGCATGAGAAGTTGAGGGAGTAGGTCGAATCGAGGTAGCATGGACCCAAGAGGGGAATGCTTGAGTATTAGATTCAAAAGGAGTAGACCCATGTAGAGGTCAGATGAGCGATGGGTATCCAGATGTGGTCATGAGAAGACTGAGGATGATGAAGACTGATGATCACCGCAGGAGTGCAGCAGTACGATGAGGTAGCATAAGACCCAATGAGAGGTATGCTCAATTGATCAATGTGAGTAAGTAGACTCTGAGGCCAATAAGGTAGGCTTGATTATGCAATGTGAATGATTAGACACTGAGGTCGGAAGGAGCAAAGCAAGACCCAATGAGAGGGAAGGCACGGTTGTGAGTGGAGAACAGGTCGATGTCAAGGTAGCATGGACCCTGGAGGGTTATGCTCGAGTGGTCAATGTGATGGAATAAATCAATGTGAAGGTTGGATGAGTGAGGGATACCCAAATGGGCGTGAGAAGACAGATGGTAATAATAACTGCGGGAGAGCAGTGGTTTGATGAGGTAGCATACGATTTAATGATAGGAATGCTTGAGTAAGTGATGTAAATAGATGAACCAAGGGGTAAGGATGAGTGAATGATGACTGGAGTCAGGAACCTGGATATATGCAGCAGGAGGACCATGGTTCGATGAGGTGGCATAGGATTCATTATAGGTATGCCCAAAAGAAATATTGATAGCAGGCCAGACAGAGTCAGCCAGAGACAGCCCAATGATGTGGATGGCTTGAGTAGTCGCTATGCTCGAGTAGCCAATGTAAAGGAGTAGACCCATTCAGGGGTCGGATGAGCTAGAGATACCAGCCATGGGCAGCTGTTCGAGGAGGGATAGAAACATAGAAATAACAGAATTTGTTGGCAGTTAAGGACCACTTGGCCCACCTAGTCTGCCCATTTCCCTACCTAATGGATAAGCTGAAGATCCTAGTTAACCAACAGCCTACTTCCTCCTACCCCCCACTAGAATTGCCTTATGTCTGTCCCATGCATTCTTGAATTCCACCACTGTTTTTGACTCTACAATCTCCTCAGGAAGGCTGTTCCATACATCTACAACCATCTCTGTGAAGAAACACTTCGACACATTAGCTCTGAGACGTCCCCCTCTATCTTCAAATTGTGCCCCCTTGTTCTCACATCTCTTTTTCTGAAAGATTCTACCCTCTTAGACTTTGTTGATTCCCTTGAGGTATTTGAAAGTTTCTATCATGTCCCCCCCCTTTCCTCGAGGCTATACATCTTAAGCTCCTTAAGTCTTTCTTCATATGTCTTCTGGTGCAGACCCTGCACCATTTTGGTTGCCCTCCTCTGGACAGCCTCCACCCAGTCTATGTCCTTGTGGAGATGGGGTCTCCAGAACTGTACACAGTACTCCAGATGTGGTCTTACCAGCTGCCTGTACAGAGGGCCAACAACTTCTTGTTTTCTACTGGTGATGCCTCTCCCTATGCATCCCAATATCCCCCCAGCCCTCATTACTGCCTTCTCACATTTCAGGCCCACATTTAGGTCTTCTGATATGACTACTCACAGGTCCCTTTCCATTTTTGTTGTTGTCAGTATCTCACCCCCCATTGTGTACTCTTTCCCTGGGTTTTTGTTTCCAGGTGCATTACTTTGCACTTCTTTGCATTGAATCTAAGCTGCCATACATTTGACCATTCCTCCAACCTTGCCAAGTACCTTTTCATCCTTTCTACCCCACCTTGCGTATCGACCCTGTTGCAGATCTTTGTGTCATCTGCAAAGAGACATACTTTTCCTTCCAGTCCCTCTGCATTGTCACTTATAAAAACATTAAAAAGGACCAGTCCCAGTACTGAGCCCTGCGGCACCCCACTAGTAACCCTCCTTTCTTCACTGTGGATTCCATTTACTATTACCCGCTGTGTCCTGTTGTCCAACCAGTGTTTTACCCAGGCTACCACCCTGTGACCCATTCCCAGGCTGGCTAATTTGTTTATTAATCTTCTGTGTGGGACTGTGTCAAATGCCTTGCTAAAGTCTAGGTAGGCCATGTCCACAGCCCCTCCCTGGTCTACTACTTTGGTCACCCAGTCAAAGAAATCCATTAGATTTGTCTGACATAACCTTCCTGCTGTGAATCCATGCTGCCTTGGGTCCTGTACCTCACTGGCCTCTAGGTACTCAACAATCTTTCCTTCAGAAGTGATTTCATCATTTTTCCTACCACTGAGGTCAAACTGACAGTCTGTCGTTTACTGCCTCTGTCTTGCTCCCACTTTTGTGAAGTGGAATCACATCCACCCTCTTCCAGTCCTCAGGTACCACACCATTCTCCCATGATTTATTTAAAAGGGTAGTCAGTGGTGCTACTAGTTCTTCCCTTAGTTATTTTAGAATTATGGGGTGAATTCTGGGATAGTGGTCGATGCGACAGAATAGACCCTCATGAGGGTCAGATGAGGCGAGGATATCCTGATGTGGTCGTGAGAAGACCGGCCAATGGGTAACAGGTCAGGATATTGGAAGGCAAAATCATTGCCTGTTGAGAGAGCTAAGGAGAGGGAGCAGAATGAGTGCACCCTGAAGCATGTCGAAATGAGTGCGCCGAAAGAAGATAAATCACCAAGGTAGGACGGCGGGCGAGGATAAGGTAGCATATGATCCAATGAGAGGTAAGCTCAATTAAGCAATGGAAATTAATAGACACTGAGGTCAGACCAAGAACCAGGGGTCAGACTGAGTGAATGGGTGATATGCAGGAGGGAGTAATCCATGTGAATAGCTGACCAAAACAGCAGGAAGAACTGGAAGCGAGCCAGCAGCCGAAGCTGTTTTTTTTTTTTTTTTTGTACTTAGAAGTGCAAGAAAACAGTCTAGAGCTGCAGCCATACAAAGCAAATTAAGTTATGGTGCAGAGGGACAGCTGTTCCGGGGAGATACTGAAAATGGCAACTGTGAGGCTAAAGTAGTTGCGGGGGGTAGCCAGGTTATTTCCTATGATCGCTTAAAAACAATAGCCCAATTCCAGAAGCCCACTGTCAGATATCCCATATCCAACCATAAAACCATCAGATATGTGAACCGAGGTGCTGGAAATGGAAGCAGCACATGTAGCATGTAGTAAGCACAGATTAACTATGGAGGACTGGCAAATCATCATGAAGAAATTGAAGCAGCACTGGGGAGGAACAGGCACCCAAGGAATCTGAGAGCAATAATTTAGCCAAAATGAACCAGCACTGGGATGGGACAGGCACTCATGATGCATGACAGCAGTAGTCAGGAAAACTGAGCAGCAGACAGACAGACCAGAGAGAGCAGTAGCCCTCATTGAGAGCAGCTGCACATAGGTAACAGTGGGCAGGTGCGGATCGCTTGCCGATGATCTGAGCTGAAACACAGTTTACCTCAATGTGGTAGTTGGGTGGTACCACAAAGACAGATTGAAACATTCAGAACTGAAAAATGAGTAACTGGCCTCGGCAGAGGGAGGAGGGATGGGGGAGCGAAGGAGCAGCAAACAGTCGTGAGCTGCGAAAATGGAGAGGAACAGGGGAAGAGACAAGGGTGGAGGCAGGAAATTGAATGAGGTGCTGAGACAGGAATGGGGAATGGTGGAGCAGGGCGATGAGCCGGAGGGGATGCCAACTGGAAGCACCACAAAAGAAGTCCGCTGCAGCAGAGAAGAACCAGACAGAGCAGGAGGAATATCCCCATGAGCAGTGCTTGCACTACCAACAGAGGAGATGAAAGGAAAGTGAGGTGGGGAGAGGGCCATGAGCCAGCAGCCAGAGGCACAAAAACAGAACAAACTGAGTTGTGGGAGGATGAGGAGAGGAATGAGGAGGACGGGCCTCTGGCCATAACAAGAAATAAATTCTTGGAAGGCCCAGGGTGAGTGACCATATAAAGTCTGATGGGGGAGTGATGTAGTTGCTCTGCCCATCGAACGTCAGGCTTACAGCCTTCCCATAGTTTGGTGAATGACATTTGTAACATGGCAATAAATAGTTACAAAAAATGAGCATCGTGACTCATTGAGCAATACCAGCTGTTCAAAATCTAGTGGGTATCAATTCCTAGTAATGCCTGCTAGTACATGTTGGCGTTACACAAGGTCCCTGCACCCTTACTGGTACCCCCAGAGGTACACCGTAGACAGCTAGCACTTAGGTATATGTTATACTAACATATAAGGCATGGGGCATCTACTGTACAAGAGCAGATGTCAGGATATGTATGCATATTATTGTTATACACTTTACTCTCTAATACACACATATATTACTTGTATTTCTTGCTTATAAGAAATTAGGACATCTGTGTCCTTGTAATGATTTATGACATATAAGTCGTCATTGCCACCTTTTGGTGATGCGTAGTATTACACTGATATATGTACAACTATGATCCCTTTGTCTTTACAAAGTGATGACTACTACAAAATTGTATAATATTATCTTGGACTGTGGAGCCACCTCTAATTTAGCCAATAGGGCTCATCTCTGTAACTAGAAATGTTTCTGTCTTGCAGTAACCATAGTAATTATCATAGGTATATAATGTAAGATATTACGTCTTCTACCTCGGAGACCCCAAGAGAGACAGAGACTCCTCGAGGTATAGAGAACGCTTAGCATTGGCTCCCAGTTCGTATTTGGTAAGAACTGCTTAGGGCAACTGTGATTTATCTTTTTGTAGTAATAAACAAGTTTATTACTCTTATGCATCATGTCTGTGATTGCTTACATTCCCATTATGGCCAAGAACCTGACAGTGAGGTTTAGACCTCCTGACATTGGTGAAGTAGGGACCACACCAAACCAACAATTAGAACACTGTTATTGTTAGGGTCACGCAAAATGATCTAGGTAGTACGAGGAGTGTGGTCGAGCAAGCAAGGCTGGTGATGGTCGGGAGCAAACTGCTCAAACATGGCCCCAGTACTAATATGTGCTTCGCAGCTGCTGGCCAGGTAAGTGATTAAAGATCTCTGTACACAGTTCTTTCTGACCCACACACCCCGTGCCCTTTGGGGAATGAAGCACTCACTGTTAATTACTTTCCACAGAGAAAAATAGAACAGTGAGGCCACATTTTCTGGGGCATAAATATCTAAATATACGTGTCCCCCACAATGCAGTAGTGTCATGTATCAGCGCGATCTAACAAGGAAGGGCAAAACATTGAAACTGTTGCTCACAAGTAAAAAAAACATGTTTTCCTCTGTTTGAGAGGGCAATGTTATGTTGATATGTGTTCTGAATTAACCAACACTACATTAATGTATGTCGAGTGTGCAATGTGCAGATTGTTAGATCTTCACAGTGTTTCAAAGCACGAAATTGCAGCATGGTTTCTCAAGCAGAATTACTGGTTTTGCACATTTTTATGTCGTTCTAAGTGAAACAGTATTCTAACAATACTTACCTTGCACTTGCCAAGTTACAAGTGCATTAATCCACTCCAAAGTTGGGCTCTACTAGGGAATATGGCCTCTTGCTCCAACCCCCCAACCGGGCATTAATTCCCTAGTAGAGCCCTCCTTTGTCGTGGATCGATGCTTACTTATTACAAAGAAATCAATTTAGTTTAACAGTATATTGAAATATAACTGTTTTAAGGAGCTGTATCTTAATATGAAATGTATGTTTTTTTTTGTACTTTGGGTAACATCAGCTGAATTGATGTTGTTCATTAAAATTATGATGTAACAGTGACATCACCACTTGTTGAATTTAAAAAATAGGCTGTTACAACACATGGGCACACAACCCTATGGAAGCTCTAATGCGTGAAGCACAAAGGTGGATAGCGTAGTGAGGCTGACCTGTTCATTTTTGATGGCTTTTGCACTTTCAATAAACAAGACATTTTTACAACATTTGTAGCAGTGCCGTCTACTTCCAGATGTTAGAGTGCTCTGTTTTGGTGAAGTCGTTTGATACTGAGCTGGACCGACTCTTTCAGTAGCGCACCCATACCTGTGTGCTGTGTCTTTTTTGAACTCCATCACACCAGGACCTGAAAGATCATTTGGCCACCTCCTTAGGGCCAAATGATGATCTCTTCCATCTCAAAGAGCAGTAAACTAAAAACTATAAAGCTATATTCACTGCACTCCTACAGATTTTTTGTTTTTTTCCTCACCCCTCAGACAGTCTCAGTCCTTCTCTAAGCCCCGTGCAGTCCAAACCCCATCACCCCCCATATCCCAGGGTTTATCTGTCTCCTGAAGTTGTACCCCATGGTATCCCCTTCCCACCATGGAGGACCTCAGGCTAAAGCAGGACCCTTGGAGAGGCTGCTTGTGGAACTGCAGGGATGAGCCTAGATCAGTGGGGTGCGGGGTCCACTGGCTACATGGAGCCATCATGGAGCATGGCCATATATTTTTTTTATACAGCATTTTGTTCACCCACTGTTACCTGCTCCTTTTTTTGGGCCCTGGCTCGGGCCCAAGTCCCATCTGCTGCTCCCCCAATTGTCAGACTAGCCGGGATCCACACAGTGCAGGATCTGAGGATCCCCATGGGCTGTCATATACGGTGACAGGGGAACATGAAATTTTACCCCTTACTCCCCGAGGCCTTGGTAACATAATCACACATGCGCATGGAGGTATGCATGCACGCCGGAACCTGCCACCCCACTCCACCCACCTGGCTTAGTGCCAGGTTCCCCATTTGTGTGACACTAGCGGAACCTCTACCTAGTGGCAGCCAAGCACTGGGAAGACCAACCTCCCCAATCTGGGAAAGGAGGGCTGCCTGATGGCAGCTTGATCCTGCTCCCAACCCTCCACCACCAGTCGACCCCCAGTGGCCCAAGCTCATTCCTGAACCTGGGTCAGTGACATGGGAGTGGTAAGGCTCTGGGCACCTCAGCCCTCTGCACAACATGACCATCTTGAGCATGACCATATTTTCCATTCTTCTTTCCTGCCCCTGAGGGATGATGGCTAACAGGTGAGCTCTCACTAAGCATATGTGTCCATCCAGCCAATCAGTGGTCACCAATCCTAATACTGCATTTCCCCGGCACTGGCACCCATGGTCACCCAGGTATTGATCGCAGGGACAGTGATACCCCCTCACTCCCTGGAGGAGGACAGTGTCCTGTGGGATGCTTAGTCCTCCTTCCCCCGGCCACCCCACTGAAGATCCAGGCTCATTCTCAAATCTGTGTTGCCAGTGTCGCAAGTGTAGAGCTACCGCTCACTGTAGCCCTGTGGTCTGCGCCGGAGTTTTGTATTTCTGAAGAAAACACCAGCATTGTTTCTATTGGGATACATGACTTTGTGAACTTCATTACAATTTCCATGACTTATTTTGACCATGACAGTTCCACAAAGGTGATTCCGGCACTTGGCATTATTGGTTGCATACTAGTTACAATGCCTACTGATTCAGCCTGAAAAACCTATAGCATCTCATGATATGCTTCTCTGTTGCAGTCTTCTCTCCAAGAAATACAACAGACCCTATCTCTTCCCTGCTTTGTATTTTACTACCAACAATTG
Organism: Neoceratodus forsteri; assembly: GCA_016271365.2. Classification (NCBI taxonomy): domain Eukaryota; kingdom Metazoa; phylum Chordata; order Ceratodontiformes; family Ceratodontidae; genus Neoceratodus; species Neoceratodus forsteri. Next base: position 269,488,208 of record JADMNL010000026.1, read on the forward strand.
ATAAGTAATCATGACTCCTAGTCCAGGGTCATACTGCATTGATTGTTCCTCCATCTGGAACCAACTCCCCTCCTCACTCCATTTCTCATGCATCCCTTTTTTCCCTTAGGCACCAGCTAAAGCTCCCCTCCCCCTCCTGCTTCTGTCAGCCCGCTACCTGCCCAGCCCTTTGTGCCCTTCCTCCCTGCCATGGTTTCCCACTAGGGTCAGTTCATGTCACTACAACTGCTGCACTTATTTGTATCAACCTGCTTTTGTTATTTAAATGGTTTATTGGTGCTGCTCACAAAACCAACTTCTGTTCACCATTCATTGTTATTTGCACTTGCATCTTGCTGAATTGTTCACTGTTTGCACCTCATTTTTGGAACACTTCTCTACTGCTGTTTTTGATTTACTGCATCCCCCTTCCCTTTTTCCCCAGGCCACACCTTGAAACAAACCCTGGCTCAGCGTGCCTTTCCCAACTACCAATTTTCAAAGGAATAAATACATTTTATACATGCAAGTATCACATTGATCAGTGCCAAATGCAGATGTAGACGGGCTGCTGACCTGCAAGGGACCTTTTGCTCACAGTGAGACTGTAGATAACCTAGTCAGTGAAGTGATGATGTGTGGTGCACTCATTCCATCATTCATTCATAAAATGTTATTCAGATTTGTGAAAAGGATAGTTGTTGAAATTCTCCATTGAGTTAGGCTCATTTCACAGGAGGTCCTCAGTTTGTACACTCAACTCACCAGGTCAATTTGTACATTTGTCTCAACAAGTCATATATACAAAGGAAAAACTCAACAATTAACCAAACATTTAGTAAAAAACTTACAGACTGATAAATAGAAAACATGAAGTGACTATACACATATTCAGATTAACAGAGAATTACAACAGGGTTGTGGTTCTGAAACGTTATCATAGAACCAGCTTCTAATTGGGCTTAGTTGTACAACCTGATTGGTCGATCTAAGATAAATTGGTATATTATTCCAAAGGAAGACACCCTGACCCTGAAAGGAATTCTTACCTACTTTTAAATTCTGACAGGGTATTTCAAAATCTAATCCCTGTGCTGACCTTAAGTTTACCCTAGGTTTCCTCACTAAGAATCCATCTAAAATATAGGTGGGCATCTTACCCTGAGAAACTTTATACATAAGATTTATAGTATGTCAATCTCTTCTAAGGCTCAGGTTCAACCTCCCCAAGGATCTATACGTGTGGCAATGTTGGCTTAGCCTTGGAGCATTCAAAATGAAATGAGCCAGTTTATTATAAATGATATCCAGCTTATGAAGAAACACTTTTGAGGCACCTGTCCTCTGGAAATATTCCATCAACCTCTCCACCCAGCACATGCGCACGCATATGTTAAGCAGTTTTCCATGGTCCCCTGCCACTGACAAAGAGACTCAAAGCACTGGGGTTCTGTTCTTGATAGTGGTATTATTTTTCTTTCCAGTAATAATCTGGATTTTATTATTTTTGTTTTGGGGGGGGGTGCCTTATGTGCTTTGTCTGTTTCATGACCTAATGGCTTTCTCCCCCTTGTCCAGTTAACATCTTGCCCACTATCTTGCTGTGTGGCAGAACTTGGTAATTACAAATTCAACTTCCTCCAAGAGTTCTGCACTTTAACCTCAATGTGGCACAAAAGTTGGGTTCACCTGCCTTCTGGTCCAAACAATAAGCAATGGCAGCAGCAGTTGGCTCATGGATGATACGAAGCACATTCAGACCAGCAAGGGCGCTAATACGTTTAGTAGCCTGACGCTGGCAGGCATTGAAGTGGACTGGTACCGAGACCACAGCATCGGTTACGGTCTAAGAGAAAAAGAGAAACAACAGATGGTTATTCGGTCAAAAATGGACAGCCCACTTGAGACAGAGAACCCAAAAATAGTTAGGGTCAACAAAACCCTCCAGTTTATCTCACTTACTTTGATAAATGGGTGTCAAACATTGATGCTTTTCACCGCTTTAGATTCTTAGCCACCCTTTAAATGTATTTAACATAATTTGGATGGCTACATTTAAAATCTATGCGTGGTGGTTAAGAATGTCACACTAACAGAGTTTTATAATATGCATGATATTGGTGCCAGGGCCAGAGATGGTTGCCTCAGCAGTTACTGTACTACATTCCCTGGTGCTCCCCGATGGTATACCAATTAGGAGTTAGTGCATAGCACCTGATTTCTCACATACGTTGGGACTAGAGGAGAGAGTGAGAGAGAGAGAAAGACACCTCTCTTTTGTTTTCTTTTTTTCCTGAAGCTTTTTGCATTCCTTTTTACATAGTTCTTGTACTGGAGCTTCAGTCATCGTAACTAAGGTGTGTTTTTTGTGTTTGTTTATTAACTATGCTTTTTTCCCTGGTCCAAATGACACCTATCAGTCTACTGGCTCAGGGGCTTTTTTTACTGGGGTGGGAGTGCTAAAAGTCCTACTACACACAGTCAATCCTAACTTAATAGGCCGGGAGCCCAGAAGCTATCAGGTTTTCAATGCATTCTGGTGCATTTTGAGGGTCATTTTGACACTATTTGGCTACTTTTAAAGCCTTCTTTGACTTATTATAAACTACCAATATCCCTATCAAAATAACTTTTTATTTTCTTTAAAAAATTGTGAAAACTAAAGCAACTTCTTGACCAGTATTAAGAAGCAGAAACCACATACATCTCTTATCCAGAACATTCAGCCATAACATGTTCAAACTGGTAGCTGTGACAGAAATCCCTCACCAGGGACTTCCAGTTCACAGCCACCACCGGGGTTTTTTACCAACAGGGCTCAGGAAGCCTGTTTCTGACTTCCCTCTTTGCACAAGGTCAGGAAGGTCAACACAATAACTGTGGGTAGAGTGCTCTCTCAGAGACAGACTGAAAACAGAGTACAGCAGAAATAGAATTGCCCTTTTAAATAACACCCAAGCAGTCACTGATTCAGAAAGCAATAAGACATGACAAGGTGTGGGTTGTTGATTGAAAAGAGCACACCCCAGGTGCATTGTTAGGCATGAGATGCTTGCGCCGAATGACTACAGCAGCTAGGTAGTGATCTTATCAATCAACAACCCACACCCTGAAGTGTCTTATCGCGCTTATAAAATGGGTAACAACTGTTTCTATAACACTTAAACAAAACTCTGGGTACATTATTAAAGATTTAATAATAGTATGTTATTTTATTTAAATATGATGAAAAATAGTCCCCAGACTTGGGTAGAGGAGTGGTAAAATTGACTGAATAGCAACTCACCGAAAAATGTCAAACCAGTGAATTGGAGGGACAGCAATGTATTATTTGAGCAGTTTGGGTCTGCATCTACCTATGTAACTGTGTTTTCCCACCTTTTCTCTTTGTGTATAAACAGGGTTTTAAATAATTGATTAACATTTTTTTTTCTTGGGACAATACTAACTGTACAGAAAGTATTTACATAGGTTTTCTTGAAGTGTTATGTTTGTTAAACACAGTGAGGCAAGTGCTATGCATTTTCATAATGTTTTAGCACTTTTATGAGCAAAATGCTAATACATTTCTAGAGTTAAATAAAACCCTGATAAAGTATTACTGTATTGCCTACTTTCTTCATCCTGTTTTTTTTTTCTGTTTTCCCCTCATTCAAGACATAGAATGTTTATCATGGAATGTTTACCATGGATTACAGGGATTCAAAATTCTGCTCAGTTCTGCTGTTAGAATGTTACTCTCCTAACATGCTGTACACACAGACAACAAAGGCCTGTTTTAGAGCCAGTGACTCAATTATTTCACTGTCAGGGCAAGCAGAAGAGCTTTTCCTGATGTGCTGGTAAAGACCAAAGGGTCAGTTTTCACTGTTGGTAAAGAAACAGTTGTAATGAATACTATAAACAATACTTACTGTTTCTAATTTGTTTATGTATGTAAGATGAGTGTGATGATCAGGGAGACGTTTAATTAATTTGTTTTATTTAGCCGGCCCAGTGGCGCTGAGGGTTGAGGCGCTGGACACCACACCTCGCTCCACGCCGGCAACCCGGGATTGGGAGCGGACTCAGGTTGCTGGTGGGTTGGCTGGGGGGAGATAGGCTTGAGCATCCTATGACAGCTCGCCTACTAGGGGGAAGGTTGAGGCCATAGCCCACGCTTTTGTATGACTCCGAGCGGAGGCTTGGGGTATTACAAGCCCCTAGCAATAGGGGATGGGTGGCTGTTACACACAGCCTGACATCGGCACTCAACGCCTTGACATTTGGGTCTGACGCTGTAGAGGTGGGAGAGAAAGAGGAGAAAACGCCTGCCAGGACCGGGAAGACAGGTTACCTGGAGCATGCCCTCCGATGTGCCCCCACTCGCCCTGCCACCTCCGGACCGATGAATGGTAAGTAGTTTGGGGTGTTAAGGGCCTCACTCCATCCCCGCCTGGGGGGTAACCCGAGGCTCCATGGGGGACACGGAGGTGGAAGTGGGTAGAGTGGGAGGCAGGAGGAGACTGCCAGAACACCCTGAAGGGCTTGGGCTGGCAGGACGAGGAGGGAAAACTGCAATTTCAAAAAAAAAATTATTTGTTTTATTTAAGGCCTTTTTATTTTTAAGGCCCAGTTGAAGGCTTTACAGTGTAAAGGTCGCAGCCATGTTTGTGATGGAAGATCAGTTCTGGTTGCAGAGGGACTGATGGAAGAATAGTTCTGGTTGTAGGAGGACTGATTTGCTCATTGTGTAATATGGTTTAGGACCAGGATGACTGTTTGTTAATAGAGATTTAATGTACAGTCAGCTGATGTCTCTTGGCCAATGAGATTTCTAGATTTTTTCTTGCCATTTTATAAATAAAAATAGACTCTTTACTAGTATACTACAAGTATTTACAACAGGATGTATTTACAGGAAACAAAAGGGTTGTACATTTACTAAGAAGCAGAAAATAAAAGCACATTAAACAGATAGGTATTGCACAGTAGAAGTCAAAGCTATCCTCCCCTACAAATCCTTCACCTGCCCTAGCTGAAGAAGCACTTCCCCTCACTGTGCTATCTTACCTCAGCTAGTCTTTGTAATGGCAGTGGCCCTAGTCTTCAGGTGTTTCAGTCCAAGAGCGTGAACTTGTTTTAAGCCCCTCAATATATTGCTTTGCTCCAAGTGAGGAGGGTCCTTCTCACTCTGAGTGACAGGCCCATGTTGCCCAGCCCTCTTTGAGAGTGTGCGTGTATGTGTGTCTCTCTTGCTTTTGTACTGCCTTGCTACCATAATAATGTCCACCTGGATTATTTTGTTCAACATGGGAACATCTCCAGGAAGAATGCCCCCACTGAGTTTATTGCTTTATTGCCTCCTCCCTGACTTTCCTGTTAAGTTTCTCATGAGAACCATCGGCTCTCTACATAAGCAGTCCTATACTATTTGATCATGTGATCTGGAAGACCTCTTGTACCTAAAGCAGATGCATATTTAGAAAAGAATAACTTAATCAAAAGAATACATGTTTCTGGTCCCCTTTCCCATCACATCTGCCCCCCCCTCCAGAAATGAAGGTGTGCCTCTTTTGGGCATCCCCCAAGAGACACTTTCATTCATATAAGGCCTGGGGAGTGCCTGAAGGAATATGCCATGCACCTAGCCCTGCCTCGGCAGTCCATCTGCATTGGCATTCTGTGCCCCACTTCAGTGCTGAATGATCATATTATATGATTGTAGTACCAAACTCCAGCGCAATAACTTTGTGTTTTGCCCAATAGCCCTACAGAGCCATATCAAGGGGTTATGATCAGTGACCGCAGTGAACTCCCTCCTATACAGATATGCCTGCAGCTTCTGAAGGGCCCACACTATCCCCAGACATTCCCTCTCCATCGTGGCATATGACTTCCCTGGACAACAGCTTCTGACTCAGGTACAATATAGGATGCTCCTCCCCCTGCGGTGTAACCTGGCTCAGGACAGCATCCAGCCCATGGTCTGAGGCATCCATGTGTACTACAAATGTCAGGTCATAATTAGGGCTAGCCAGCACAGATGACCCACAAAATGCCTCCTTCAGCCATTGGAAGGCAGACTCACAGTTGTCTGTCCAGAGAACTTTTTCAGGCATTCTCTTTTTTTGTCAGGTCTGTCAGGGGTTTGGCCACATCACTGTAGTGAAGGACAAACCTCTTGTAGTACCCAACTGTTCCTAGAAATGCCCTTACCTGTTTCCTTGTGGCTGGGGTGGACCAGGTCTGGATGGCATCAACCTTTGCTGGATCTGGATGGATGCATCCACTGCCCACCCGGTGCCCAAGGTAGGACACTCAGCCATGCCCACTTGCCATTTTTCCACCTTAACAGTCAGCCCTGCTGCCTTCAGTCTGCGGAACACCTTCCTCATGTGCCTGACATGATCCTCCCATGTCTGGCTGTAAATAGCGATATCATCCATGTAAGCCAGTGTGTATTCACCTGTACCTGCCAGGATGAGATCCACAAGCCTCTGGAAGGCTGCTGGTGCATTCTTCATCCCAAGTGGCGTTACTTTGAATTTGAATAAGCCATAGGTGGTAAAAAAAGCAGACCTCTCCCTGGCTGCAGGGGTTAACAGCACCTGTCAGTAGCCCTTCATCAGTTCTATTGTGGTCAGAAACTGGGATCCCCCAGCCATTCCAAGGTCTCATCTGTTCTGGGCATGAGGTAGGCATCAGACTCCATACAGCTGTTGAGCCTCCAGAAGTCAACATAGAACCATGTGGTACCACCCTTCTTGGGAATCAGGACCACAAGCAAAGCCCAGGGGCTACTTGACTCCTGGATCTCCAAGGGCCAGCATCTCCCTGAGTTCCTCCAGCATGGTCTTCTTAACCCCCTCAGTTACCCTGTAGGGGGCTGCCTCAGTGGAACTTGGGCCCAGTGTCTATGTGGTGATCGGCCACTGTGGTGTAACCAGGATTCCCTGTGAACATGTCCCTAAAGTCACACAGCACTGCCCTCATCTCCTCGGCCTGAGCTGGTGTCAGCTGCCCCGACAGGGTAACATTATTCATGGAGGATCCCTCCCAGGCTTCACCAAGGAGGTCCACCAGGGAATTGGCCTCTTTCCTCTCCTCTGGTGCACTGCACACAGTGAGGATCACTTCCTCCTTATCATAGTAGGACTTCATCATGTTCACATGATATACCCTCTGCCTGTGCCTTCTGTCAGGCAGCCCTACAACATAGTTAACATCACTCAGATTCTGGATTATGGAGAATGGACCCTCCCAAGCTGCCTGCAGCTTATTGTGTCAGACTGGGATGTGTGCCATCATTTGCTGTCCAACTTTGTACTCCTGGGCTCTGGCCCCATGGTCATACCAGGCTTTCTGTTGCTGTTGTGCAGTGCTGAAGTGCTCCTGGGCAAGCCCCATGAGCTCCTTAAGCCTGGCCCTGCAATGTAGGATGTACTCCACAACAGACTCCCCTTGGGTGGTATAGTTACCTTCTCATTCATCCCTGACTAAATCTAGGGGCCCCCTCACCCTGTGGCCAACAAGAGCTTGAATGGGTGAGAATCCTGTGGAACTTCTCTGTATGCAAACAGAAGGTAGGGCAAATATTTGTCCCACTCCCTTTCGTGCTGGTCTGCAAATGCCCTGAGCCCTAGTTGTAATGGTCCTATTGAACTACTCAAGCAGGCCATTGGTCTCGGGATGATAGGGTTAAGTACAGAACTGTTTCACCCCACAAACTTGTCATTAAGCACAACATGAAATTCATCCCCTGATCTGATAAAATCTCCTGGGGAAATCCCACTTGGCTAAAGAGTCCCAGGAGCTCATCAGCCATCTTTCTGGCTCAATGGAGGACATTGCCACTGCCTCGGGGTACCTTGTTGCATAATCCACCACAGCCAGTATGTATCATTTGCCTGTGTGGCTTGGGGTACTTGGGGCCCCACTATGTCCATAGCTACCCTCTTGAAGGGTTCATCGATAATAGGCAGGGACACCAAAGCTGCCTTAGCGTTGTCCCTGACCTTCCTAACTCACTGGTACTGTGGACATAACTGACAGTAATTTGCCACATCTGTGTACAGACTTGGACAAAAGACATTATTGGCAAGAAGCTCTTTTTTGTGCAGGTGGCCTGAAAAAGGAATGTCATGGGTCAGGGCCAGAAGTTGCTTTCGGTAGTCCCAGGGGACTACCAGCTGCTGGAGTACCTCTCCCTCTAGCCTCCTCTGTGTTGTACACTCCCTGTACAACAGCCCATTTTCCCCAAATTGACTTTTTACTCCCTTGAGAGGCTTCAGCACTATCTGCTATCTCTCTCAGTTTTTGGAGGATAGGATCAGCTCACTGTGCCCTGCCCAGCTACTCACGTCTGACCTTCCCTAGCTCCCCTTCAAAAGGAAAGCTGCCCCTGGTGGCAACCTCCTCCATTTGCAGTTGGGGCTCAGGGCTGCTGCTCCTAACTAGCCCTTTGCCCATACTACCTAATTCTTCAGCTGCTGAGGGATTGGTCTGCACAGGCTGTGTCACCCCCTCCTCCTCCCCCTCAGAAGCTTGTCCTTTTGCCTGGCTATGGGTCGTAACACATACTAGGTTTTCCTTGTGGTCAAAATCGTTCCCCATGATCACATCCACAGGGAGAACGGGTACCACTATCCCCTCCTGTACCCCATTGCCACCATCCCAGTTGAGGAAGACCCAAGCCATTGGCACATGGACCACTGGACCCATGACTTCCCGAATCTTGGAGAACTGCCCTGGTAGAATCTGCTCTGCCTGGATCAGCTCCTGCCTTACCGTGGAGATGGAGGCACCAGTGTCCCTCAATCCCTGTGTTACTGTGCCATTGACCAGAATAGGGCGCATATGCCTGGTGGAGTTTGGTGGCACTATGGTGTATGCACAGTTTACCAACTGCAGAGTACTGTCTTGGTTACCCCCTTCCACAGGCTTTTGCCCTTTACTCCTATTTGTAGGGCAGTCATAGAATAAATGATCCACTTTCTGGCAAATCTAGAATGCCTTCGCCCCCAACTCCTTGTTTTCCTTTGAACCTTGGGTTCTGTGCTGGGCTTGGGAGCAGGCTGGTTTCCTTTAGGCTGCTCTCCCTGGGTCCCCTTATAACCTTGTGCTGGCCCACCCCATAGTTCTTGCTCTGCGAATGTGGTCTGATGGCCACATACAAATCAGCACTTTCTGCTGCCTCCTTTGTGGAGTTGCATGCCCGGTCCAGCAGCCATATACAAAGGACATCAAGTGCTATTTTAAAAAACTGTTCCCTTACAATTAAATCTTTAACCTGCTCTACAGTCCTTGCTTTAGCCCCATCCACCCAGTGGTCTAAATAAGCACACATTTGGACATGCAGTTCTACATAGCTGTCTCCTGTGCCTTTTCTTAACTCTAAATTTCCATCTATGAGCCTCAGGAGTCAATTCAAAATGTTTTTTTTTTTCCTCCTTTGTGCTCCATAACCCACCACTCCTTCAGGCTTACCAAGGTCCCTTACAATCCACTCTGTCCCTTCCTGAGCCTCCATCCTCACATGGCAGCCACCCCCAGGGTAACCTGAGTGTAATCCTTCGCCGGGCGGGTCCCCCTCCTCCGAGGGAGAAGGCACCAGGGGAAGGCCAGCACAACTACTCAGCCCTGGGTTGCTGCTGAAGTGGAATGACTCCTTCAGGGCATTGGTGGCATCGGTGGACCGGTAGCCATCATCAACTCAATTTGTGGAGGGGTTTCTGGTTTTCTGTGTTGTTCCCTCCTTGCGTTGCTTCTGCAGTGCTCCTGGTCTCCACCAGAGGCTGCTGCAGAGCAACATCATCCCGCTACCCACCCTAGGAGAGGAGAGCAGTCCTATGGATGCTCAATTCTCTCCTTCCCCTGCCAGCCCCCGGCATCCCGAGTCCGTTCCCGAACCCCGATAGCCGGCGTGGTTCAAGGTAAGGCACCAGTGCCTCAGCTCTCTGTGCCACCAGGATGGCCCAAAATGTTTTAATAACATTCTTTTAACTTTATCATAGTCCATGCAATCATTATCATCCATTCGAGCAAATGCATGCAAGGCACGACCAGTAAGTAATGGGGTCAGATGAGACATCCACAAGCCTTATCCAATTTAAATTGTCCACAGAACCTTTCAAATGATTTTAGAAACAAATCCAGATCATCTCCCTCTTGGTATTGCAGAAACATTTTAGAATTAATCATGGCTTTCTGGATTGAACCACCTTTGCCATTACTTACGGCTTGTCACACTGCTTGCTGGCGCAGTTTCTCCAATTCAATTTCATGCTGTCATTCTTTCTCATGCTCTGCTCATTCCTTCTCTCTTTCCTCTCATAACAGGATCTCATGCTGGCAAATCTTCTTCCTTTCCTCTGCCTCCAGCCTTGCTCTCTCCTCCTGCATCCAGATTTCATGCTGTTGGGCTCTCTCTCTGTCCTCAGCCTCCAGCCTTGCTCTCTCCCTTTCAGCCTCCCTCAGAGCAAGCTCTGCCTTCTGGATCTCCACCCAAGTTTGAGTGGGCTGCACAGCTCCCCCAGCTTGTGCCACAACGTGTCCCCTTGCTCAGCTACTGTGACCTCGGTCTCGCCGCCTGGGTCACTGTCCTCTGTGACTACCTGCTGATCAGGTATTGGGCCCTGCTTATCTGAAACAGTCTGCCCCCCTGCAGCTGGGCCTGTGCCACCAGGGCTTCCATGAGTGCATTCTTTGTCATGCCCTCATAGGCAATCCCCCTTGTTGTGCACAGCCCATGAAGCTGCTCTACATGAAATTTTACATAGCTTGAGTTGCTCATCTTCTCTAGCTGCGCTGCACTAAACTGTCTAGAAATAAATAAAACAACAATAAAAAATGCAACCTTTTGAAATCCTGTTTAGTGACTGTTAAAAGGTATATTTCTGCTACCATTCTGGCACCAGTGTGCTCTCTTTCTGAGTTTCTGCCTCACAGGAAAGCACACTGTCCACTGCTTTACACTGGTCTGGTACCAGTTGCCACAAGGATCCCACCCCTTTGCCACCAGCTGTGATGCAAATCCCTCCCCAGGGACTTCCAGTTCACTGCCACCACCTGGGTGTTTTACCAACAAGGCCCAGAAAGTCTGTTTCTGACTTCCTCCTTTGCACAAGGTCAGGAATGTCAACACAATAACTGTGGGTAGAGTGTTCTCTCAATGACGGACTGCAAACAGAGTCTAGCAAAAATAGAATTGCCCTTTTAAATAACACACAAGCAGTCACTTATTCTGTAAAAATAGATGTTTTACTAGAATACTACAAGTATTTACAACAGGATGTATTTACAGGAAACAAAAGGGTTGTACATTTACTAAGAAGCAGAACATAAAATCACATTAAACAGATGAGTATTGCACAGCAGAAGTCTAAGCTATCCTACCCTACAAATCCTTCACCTGCCCTAGCTAAAGAAGCACGTTCCCCTCACTGTGGGTTTATTGCTTTATTGCCTGCTCCCTAGCTTTCCTGTTAAGTTTCTCATGAGAACCATTAGTTCTTTACATAAGCTGTCCTATACTACTTGATCATGTGATCTGCTAGCCATCTTGTACCTGAAGCAGATGCATATTTAGAAAAGACTAACTTAATCAAAAGAATACATGGTTCTGGTCCCATTTCCCATCATAGTAACTATATTGCACATAGGGTTTACACATGTTGTTGAAATAAAGTACAGGATAAGGGAACAGGCCATTTTGGAGATGAGGTTGGCTACCACCATTTATGAATTTTGCTGTCTATTTTCACTGTCTCACTTGTCTCAAGTAAAACTGTGGCTATTGGCTAGCCAGAGTAAAAGAGATCCCTATGCAGCAGCAACGAAACAGTCCCAAAGACAATGGTGCATAAAACAAACCCATTTATACTGATAATGGCCCCTTCAAAACATGAACCACTGAGTGTGAACCACAGTTTGAAACAGAGGATGACTGCTATCCATCTGCACAGAACCTTGTGCAAAAGGGATACAAAAAGGCCGCTTGTGTCAGCAAAATCCAGCATAAGTGCAAACATTGTCTGTGGGAAAATAAAAAAAGCTGACAGTATCCAAGGCTGTGAGCACAATAATGCTTCAAAGCAAACCCCACCACCTACAACAGAAGGGAAGACAGTGCAAGAATACTAGGCATGCCACCAACATCTTAATCTGGTTCAATGTATGTCAAGTTCTCAGCTAGCATCCATCTGTAACACCCTTCCCCTGGGATGAGCCTGACAATAGGCAGAATTGTCTAGTTCTCATTTCCCGGTGAGTAATGAATGATGCAAACAGTCAATCAAACCTGGGGAAATCAAGTGGAATTTACAGAAAGTATTCTCTAGTAAATTAATAGCTTAAGGTAGGAATCCAATGTAGCGGGGCAGCAGAAAAGGCCAATGGAATGTTGGCATGCATACGCAGGGGCATTACTAGCAGAAAGAGGGAGCGAATAATGCCCCTTTACAAAGCCATGGTGAGGCTGCAGCTGGAGTATGGGGTTCAGATCTGGAGGCCACATCTCCACAAAGATATAGATGAGCTGGAGAGGGTTCAGAGAAGGGCAGTTAAGATGGTACAGTGTATGCAGGGAAAGACATACGAACAGAGGTGTAAGGAGCTGGATCTGTACACGCTGGAGACAAGGAGGGAATGGGGAGACATGATTGAAACTTTTAAATATGTAAAGGGGCGCAATAAAGTGGGAGAAGAGGGTTTACTTAAGAGGAAGGAGGGGGTCATAGCTAGAGAGCACAGCCTCAGACTGCAAGGAAAAAGATACAGGGGCAATCTGAGAGGGCGTTTCTTCATGGAAAGGGTAGTGGAGCCCTGGAACAGACTACCAGACAGAGTGGTGGGGGCTAAATCAGTGGAAAAATTCAACAGGGCATGGGACAAGCATATGGGGATGAATATCAGGGGAAGAGTATGGGCTGGCAGGAAGGAGGAGGTGTAGGGGGAAAAAGGGGCAGACTAGATGGGCCGGTATGGTCATTTTCAGCCACCAAGCTTCTACGATTCTATGAAATAGAGTAGGCTTGTGAAATGACATACTGAAGTGGAAAGCTGCTTTTCAACTTGGTGAGCAATGAGCTAATTTCCAAACTAATGAGTGAATGAATAAATGAATGAACGAATGAATGAATGAATGATGGATATACCAAGACTAGTCCAAAAACTGTTTCAGCGGGAAGGGAAGTAATAATTTAAGAAAGGATTTAATGCTTACTTCCAATGACCCTTCTAGAGTACTCCCATACTAGCCTCTACCCCACCAGAACCATATAGACATGCACACTTCTTTATCACAGCAGATTTCCTCATCAGTATGAACCAGTATATTTCATACATGTTCACAGATACACAGAAATGTGACAGCAGAGAAAGGCCCCATGACCCATCTAGTCTGCCCAACACCCTACCTCCCCCCTTCTGTTATGCTTCCACCCTCTTTTCCCAACCCCTTAAATCTATCCCAAACCCCTCCACCATTTCAGCTGCCACTACCTCCTCCGGCAGCTTGTTCCAGGCCTCCACCACCCTCTCTGTGAAAAACTGCCCCCTGACATTACCTCTGCATTGCCCACCTTCCAGTTTGAGGCTATGTCCCCTTATGTTCGCTCCCTTCTTCAGTTTGAACAAGCTATCACCATCCACCTTATTTATTCCCTTCAGATACTTAAAGGTCTCAATCATGTCCCCCCTCTCCTTCCTAGTCTCCAAAGGGTACAAATTCAGCCCTCTCAATCTTCTCTCATAGGGTACATCCTGCATCCCTTGTACCATTTTGGTTGCCCTTCTCTGTACCCTTTCCATCAACTCAACATCTCTTCATAGGTGAGGTCTCCAGAACTGTACCCCCTTGCTCCAGATGCAGCCTGACCATGGTTCTGTATAACGGCATTAGCACCTCCCTCTTCCTGCTATTAAAACCCCTTGCAATGTTCTCGATGTTCAGGATGGAATTACTGTACACATAGTTTGTGGTGTACTCTCAGCTCATGAATGCTCATCAGAATGCATCAGAAATTTATAATATGTTCATGTTGTTGAGTTGTGTGAATTAAACTGCAAGGCAGAATGATGGGGAGCTAATATGAGACAATGCCCCCAATTCCGCCCTTCACATGCATATCAACATTAGCCATTGGCATTGGCAAGTGGGGGGGAGCTGAGTAGTTCCATCCAACTAAGATCCAGACCCGGGCCAGTCCCAACTTCTGACCATATCAGTTTTAATTTCATTTTTTTGGTCAACAACGATCAACAAATGAACTCAGGTGGGTCAGTCGGACTGGATGGACTGAGCCTCTTGGTAGTTGATTGGTCGCCAGTTCTGCTGCAGCTAAAAATAAATTAATGATAAGGCAAATGGGCGAATGGTGAAGGTGAAGCCCAGACCATCCAGACTCCAGACCAAAACCAAAGATGTTAGCTAAGTAGCAGCATGTGTGTGAACTGAAGGCCCTTAGGGACTCATCTGGCACTGGAGTCAAACAGTGGAGGACTACACTGGAGCCTGTGACAACTAAAAATAAACTGAAGAACAGAAGAATAACTATGGAGCCCAGCCTGTGACTAAAAGTAAACTGAAGAAGGTCAAATGGGCGAATGGCGACGCCGCCGACAGTACAAGCCCAAAACCATCCAGACTGAGACTCCACTCCAGACCAAAACCAAACCTAAGCTACTAGGGTAGCTAGCCTGTATAAAACTTAAGCAGTCTGAAGCCTTATGAGTGTAGCAGTCCTCTTTTAAATCATTTTAAACATTAACATGGTAAAAGATTTAAAAGAGGACTCCGACTACTGTACTCCTAAGGCTTCGAATCGCTTCAGTTTCTCACAGGCTCATTTAGTCATTTTCCAATTTTTTTCCATACATTTTATTAATCTTAAAAGGCATGGCAGAGAATGCTATTTAATTTATTTGTTTTATGTTCAGGAGGCTCTGACTCTCTGAGTCATCCAGTCCCGTGCGTCCCACCAAAACAACTTGTGATGTGACTTTGTACAGAGCCTTCTTCGAGAAAACAAAAATGGAGCAGTAGAGGAGATGATGTGCTCTTTGATGGCACGTTGTTTCAGCTCGTGGGGGCACACGCGAGTGTGGCTGCACTGCAATTGGCTATAAAATGAACATCAGCATCGTCATGGTTCTTGCAGCCAATCGGATTTGCAACAATATTAAAAAATGCAAGGTGCAGCCAATCCTACTTCCCCCTCAAAAAAAAAAAACTCATGTCAGACCCTGGCTAGCCAGGTCTCAATCAGAAGGAGCAAAAGAAAAAACACTTAAAATGTCCTGGTCTCTTTGCTCAGGGTGGGCAACCTGCCCCCCCCTCCACATAATCTACACCACTGCCTGGGGTGCTCAGTCCTTTGTAACTCAGGTTTTTAACCTCAGACTTTAAGAATAAAGTGTATTTTAACCATTAAAGTAGACAGGCCAGCCAAGTGCACAAACGCTTACTTCGGGGGATTTCTGCAGAGCTACTAAAGGTAGTTTGGAACCCCTTCCCTCCTCACATGCCAGTCGAGCGCACAAGTGTTTATTTCAGGGAGTTTTGCAGATCTATTAAAGGTAGCTTGGAACCCCCTCCCTCCTAACACACCAGCCAAGCGCACAAGAACTTACATCAGGAGATTTTTGCAGAGCTACTAAATGTAGCTTGGAACCCCTTCCCTCCTCACAAGCCAACTGAGCGCACACATGCTTACTGCGGGGGAATTTTGCAGAGCTACTAAAGGTATCTTCATCTTCCTGACCTGCAGCTAACTCCAGGGTTGTTTGAAGGCATTTAGGACCTCCGACTCCAACTGATTGTTTTTGCTTCCAGGGATGCGGCTGCTCAGGCCAGGGCTTGCATGCTGAATCTACAGGACTCTTTAAGGACATTTTGGGACATTTCTCAGCTGCGTTTTACTATTTCAGCATGTATGAGCCTCACTCTACTGGTTTTATACTGTGCTTGTCACATACTGTACAGGGATTGCAGTCACTGTGCTAGAGAGGTGTTTTAACTTGCTAAGTGTCTTACAGCATTAATTTCTGGTACTTACGCCTAATTGTTGCAGGCCTGCACAGAGTTTACAGTCATTGTGTTTAGATAGGACGTAGTTAGGGAACTGCTTAATGTATTGCTGGTCATTTTGCCTGCTATAGTCACTTACATGCTTCCCCATGGATCTTTGTGAGGCCTCCTGCTCTGTGGAAATGCTCTCCCTAGAATCCTGCCTGTCTCCATTTTAGCCCCCAGTACTGCAGTGAATGCTCGTGCATGTGCAGTACCATCCTTCCCCTTCCAGACTGTGTGAGGCTGAGATTCCCTGCCCCCACCCCCCGCCGCATACTAATGTATCCTTTGTTCTTGTCATCCTCTTAGGGAGCTTTGAACCCCCTCCCTCCTCACATGCCAGTCGAGGGCACAAGCGCTTACTTCGGGGGATTTTTGCAGATCTACTAAAGGTAACTTCTCCTGTCTGTCCTGCAGCTAACTCCAGGGGGTGTTAGCCCATCAACGCTTTGCGTCGACTGCCCCACCCACCCCAGCCACGGGCGTCCCTTAATTTATTGGCCTCACCTAGTCATGTGACCTACATCAGTTTTATTTCTAAGTGCCCATTTCCCCATTTGCTTGTTATATTCAGCGGCCAACAGGAGTCAGTGCTTCCCCTACTCCACTGCACTGTCTCACCCTTTCTATACGCTCTACTCTGCTCTCCTTCCCCTCCTTTTCCATCCTCTCACCTGGTATGCCCCCCTTTCTGCCCCCCCTTGTTAGTCTTCTGCCCCAAGCCTTGAACCCTGCACCTTCGTCCATGACTCTACTGCTGTGCTAATTTAGCAGCCCTTTAGATTGTGTTCCTTTTTGCCTGTTATTGCTGTCCTTCCCTTCTCCTCTTAGTCTCCAGCCTGCCCACTCCCTCTCTGTAGCTACTTCTATTCCTTGCTCCATGGCCTCCTTTATCCTTCTGTCCTTTCTCATATCGCTCTTCTCTCTCCCACCCCGGACCCAAACCCCCGCATTGGTGCGCTACAACTACTAGCACAGCTAACCCCTCCCCTTTTTGCCAATCCTATCACTTCACTCCTTTTCCGCCCTTCCCCCACAACCCCTCTACTCGTCAGCCCCCGCGTATGCACCCATTCCTCCTAGCTCAAAGGTCTGCAACGTGAGGCTCGGGAGCCGCATGCGGCTCTTTGCCTGTGTTCATGTGGCTCTGCAGCTCCTTAATTGTCAAAAGTCCAATTTTATGCTTTTCAGTATCTCTGTTACTTTGCTCCACAATAACATATTTTGGAATTGTCTGTGGAGGTTACATACTGAATAAACAATATCACATACACACTGATATCCTTGATAGAAACATAGAAATGTGCCGGCAGAAAAGGACCGCCAGGCCCACCCAGTCTGCCAAACAAGCTGCTGGGACGTTACAATTTCCTACCACCCCCCCCAATGATCCAAGAGACCCTTATGTCTCTCCCAGGCTCCCCTGAATCCCCCCACAATACCTGCTCCCACCACCTCCTCCTCTAGCAGTTTGTTTCAGTTATCCACCACCCTCTCCATGAGTAGAATTTTCTTGATGCTGGGAAATACGAGGAAGTTAAGCATAATTACTTATGAGAGGCTATCGGCATTGCAGTGTCCACCATATTATAGGCCAGTATCGATACTACCATTTGCATTACTGACATCAGCCAGTGGGATGTGAGGGAGGAAACTTTCAAAGGTTCATGGCAGGGCTGCCTAATGATATTATTGTTAGCATTACTGCTTACCAAGGTGCTGAACAAGACTGGTGCCAAAGCCAAGAGTATTGCGCATCAAGTGACAAACCCAGTCAGCTCTTGATGCCTCATGACTGCACAATTTGTCTCTGGTAACCAAAGGGGAGGCATCATGTTGGCAAATATTTGCAGTTCAGGAAATGTTGCCAGATGCTAGCAGGGCTTGCGGTACTTGACACTGAATGCAGAGGAAGCAGACATGTCCTGTGTTTTTACGTATAGCAGGCTGGGCCTGGTAGATGTCCATGCACAGCCACCCTTGCCTGACTAAGACATCAGTGCCCCAAGTGGGATGGACTGATGGACTCCTATCCTCAGATACACAGGATGGTCCAGCCAGTTATTTTGTCATCCTTCTCCATCTCTTAACAGGTGCTGAGCACTTTATGTACTTTATTGTGATAGTCTCACGTCAGTTGGGATCTAAGTGGGGTGAGAGGTACAACCACAGTCACATCAGGATGCTATGTGGCATTCAGATCATGAGAAAGTCAATTGTTCCTCAGGAAGGGTAGAAGGCTGTGGGGATGGAAGAAGGACTGAGTCAAGGCATACAAGGTCATACAACTGCAAGAAATATTAAAGGGACATTGTCAACCATTTTTGTATTGTATTATTTTAGGTAAAAATCCAGATTTTATTATTGCTTACTTTCTCTAAAATTAATTTATGTTGCTGGTTGTTTTATCTACCTCATTGCTTGTTAGAAATGAAATGCATGGTAATGTACAGCTATGCCTAGCTCTGCCTTGCTTCAAATCATTGAACTACTCTCAGTATACATTTCCTGAACATAAGATACACCATCAAGTAGTGCAGCCACTCATTATACAACAGTCTCCTCTACTCCCACTGCATAATGAGTGACTAGCTTGTGTTGGGGGTGTTTCCGGTCTAGGAAAGATGCAGTGTGATATGGTCAAGAAATGTAAACAAACATGTTTCGTGTGGTAACACCAGTATGGTGGCAGTTAGTTTTTTCACTTTTTAAAAGAAAAAAGGGAAATTAATTAAACTACCAGCTGCATAAACAGTCTGTATATAATGTGAACAATCATAAAATGTGCATTTTAAACTAGGGACTCTTTGAGGCTTAAGGAAGTTGACAATGTTCCTTTAAGCATATTAAACAGAGCTTTGCCAATATTTAGGTGGCACTGATGCTGTAAATCAGTCATACATTTTATGATAAACTGGCACACCCAACAAAGAAAACAATCATAGATGAGAACATAACAGACTGGAGTGTTTTTGGTTTCATCAGTAGGGGTGGATGAATGTTTCAAAGTGATTTGCAGTGAAAGTTTCAAAAAAATACTACTAATTCCAGGCCATGTCCCAACCAACCATTCTATTTATGCCAAAGATTTGGTTGGTAGGGGTGGCGAGGCTCACCCCTACCTATGCTGAGACACAGGAAGGTTGCACCAGAGAACGGAGGCCAATAGAGCAGGACTCTTTCAGTAGCTCCAAGAGATTTACCTGAAGCATGTATTAGGAATTCATTTTAAGTTACTAACCATTTGCTTTTTCAGCTACAAAATCATGGCTAAACTCCTCTGATTCTCCTAGGGAGGATCTGGAGAGGAAGCTATACAGTGTGGCTTCTTTGTGCAGTGTTCCAACTGATTAACATATGCTTTATTCAAATAGCATTGTGGGATAAATTTAAGCTAAATTACGCACTACAAAAGACCTTGGCTATGCATACGCTCATATGGCTCTCTGGTGATCAGACTGGTCATGCCAGGAGGACATGTGGCTCCCAATCCTGAAAAGGTTGCAGACCCCTGTCCTAGCTGCTCCCCTTGTCCTTGCCCTTCCCATTCCAGTCATCATTCCCAATTGTATCCGCTTATAATCACTTGGACCCAGTCACCGCAAGCTCTCCCTGCTTACCTTCCAGAGGGCTCTTCTTCTCCTACTCCTGCTGTTATCCGGTAATATACACCTCAACCTGGGTCCAGTCAGCTCGCCCCACCCCTCCTGCCCAGCTTTGGATGGTCTATGCATCGCCACCATCAACATCTGTAGTCTGAAGAAAAAATTTGACTGCCTTCAGGGCTGGATGGCCCAACACCAACCTGACATACTATCCATTGTGGAAACCTGGATCTCCAAAGCCACCCCTGACTCAGCTGTCTCCATCCTTGGTACTCGATCTACAGTGCAGCTAGGACTAGTAAACATGGTGGAGCCTGCCTTCTACCTTTGAGACACTCTCCAGGGCCAACCTCTCCCTCCTGCACAGCTGGACCATGGTGCCCAAGCCCTCACCCTGAAAGTCTCCGTCAGCACAGCCACTGCCCCCCTCTTCGTTACCTCAGTTTATATTCCCCCTTGGAACCAAACTCCAGCATTTATTTCTATTCTGAACTACCTCTCCCACCTGCCCACCAAAGCCGAATGCATAACCCTTGGTGATTACAACATTAATTGGCAATCTAGCTCCTCCGCCTCATACAAAGATGCTATTGCCATGATGGACCTCAAACAAGTTGTCCCCTCACCCACTAGACACAATCCTAAGACCGGGTCTGCCTCCCTCCTGGACCTGGTGCTTACCAATTGCCCCAATAGGTTTACCAGCATCTCTGTACTCCCAAATGCCCTGAGTGACCACTCATCTGTGCTCTGCATCTGGTCCTGTAGGGTTAAGAAACCCCCACCAAAGTCATTCTCCAACACCGTCTAAAATTTGGTAATCTGAAGCACTTAAAATGCCACCTCACCCTCTGGGATTGGTCCCCCATCAACAATGCACCTGACATCGACTCTGCACTAGACCACTTTATCCACTCCTTCAACTTCACCTGTGACTTATTTGCTCTCTTCACTAAATGATTTGTCAAAGGCCACTCCACCCCATGGATCACCAACATTCTCCTTAACCTGATGCTTCACCATGACTCCCTCTGGCAAGTAGCCCTTGACACGGGCAAACCAGCCGACAGACGTTACCATGCTGCAAGGAGTAAGTGCATGTGGGAAATATGTAAAGCCAAGGCTGAACACTATAGGCCATCCCTCACCTCATCCTAGGGCTCAGGTAGAAAGTTTTGGGACAATCTAAAAGAATTCAACGAGAAAATGGTGTCCTCCCCAATCAACACCAATGGAAGTGTTTCTCCTGACCCAAAAAACATAGCTGACACCCTAAACAGCTCCTTCTCGGATCTCAGCAGTGTTCTCCCCCCTCACTTCTTTGATCCTCTACTCTCGCCCTTCCCCTCCCCCTCCTTCTCCTCCCCCTTTTCACTTGAAAACTATTACCCCTGGGAAGCCAAGCCATACCTACTAAAAGCCATAGGGAATTCCCATTTCAGCAGTTATACCCTGGACCTTAAGCTCCTGCACCTGACCCTCGACAAACTCCTCACCCCCCAACCTCCTTACTCAACCGCTCACTTTGCCATTGTCAGTTCCCTGCCAATTGGAAAGCTGCCATCATTACCCCAATTCACAAAGGTGGTGATCGCACCTCTGCTGGGAACTACCGCAGCATCTCTACCCCCCCAAGGCCTTGGAAAGCCTTATCTCAGACCAACTCACGGAGCACCTCTCTAAATACAATCTGCTATGTCAAGAACAGCACAGCTTCCATAAAGCCCACAGCACCACCTGGGCATTGCTAAAATTCTCCTCTGCCATGCATTCAGCCCTTGACAAGGGGTATCTAGCAGCTGCAGTCTTTGTGGATTTGTCGAAAGCCTTCGACACCGTGAACCACTCTCTCCTCTTATCTGTCCTCTCCTACTATGGTCTATCCCAAAAAGCTACAAACTGGTTTGCACATTATCTATCTGATAGGCCACAGCAAGTCAAGATTGGCAACGCTCTCTCCTCCAGACTTCTGGTTAGGTTAGGGGTACCCCAGGAATCCATACTCAGGCCCCTTTTCT
Organism: Neoceratodus forsteri; assembly: GCA_016271365.2. NCBI lineage: Eukaryota > Metazoa > Chordata > Ceratodontiformes > Ceratodontidae > Neoceratodus > Neoceratodus forsteri. Next base: position 269,509,861 of record JADMNL010000026.1, read on the forward strand.
TCAGCCTTTTTCTAACACTCTCCCCAGAGCCTGCTCTTGGAATGTGCTCCTCTATGTGGACAATGTGGTCCTCTTCTCCTCTCACTCCGACCCTTATTGATAATGAGATTCTGCTCTACAGTGCAGCCGATAATTCCTCCCTCCACTGTATAAGAGTATCCCTGAACAAAGCCTGCCGCTTAGTTCTGGGCTGTGACTGAAACACACACACCTGCTCCCTGTACAGTCTCTCTCTCTCTAGCTGGCTAAATTTTGATGATAGGCTTAAGTGTCAAACCTGCCTCCTCGTCAAAAAGATCACCTCAGGACTCTGTCCCCCGGTCTCTCTCACCCTCTTCTACAACCTACCACTATACTAAAAAAAAAATCACCCAAAGTTCCACTAAGTCCCCTTTCCTGATTCCACTGGGTCGTACCTTCCTCTTCCAAAGAACTTTCTGCTATAGAGCCCCACTCAGGATGAACGCTCTTCCCAGTACCATAGCATCTGAAAATGAGCTAGGCTGCTTCTGTCGACAGCCGAAAAAAGCTTTTTCTGATGCATTATGCGAAGAGTTTGCTTCCTTCTTCTCTGACAGGATGTCCGCTATTCGGCAAGGAGTTCCACCGGTGAGCCAGAGAATGAGCGACAGTGGTCATCTTGAGTGTCCAGAGAGCACTCCACCTGGTTGGGGGGAGTTTAAACCAGTGGAGGTGTCAGAGGTCCTTGGGGCTGCTTCCAAGCTGAAGCACACATATTGCGAACTGGATCCAGTGCCAACTTGTTTCTTGATGAGATGTATTGACACCGTTGGCCCGGTGTATGCCTGGATTGTCCAGTGCACTATGTCAGAGGGGGTCTTCACAGATGCCTTGAAGGAGGCACTGGTTAGACCCCTTCTGAAGAAACCATCATTGGACCCTGACATCAAGGCAGATTATCGTCCAGTCTCCAATCTTCCATTCATAGGGAAGGTTGTTGAGAAGGTTGTGGCACAGCAGCTTGAGGAATACCTCATGGCCTTTGATCTCTATGAGCCTTTCCAATCTCGGTTATGTGCTAGGCATAGCACAGAAACCACATTAGTTCGGGTGCACAATGACCTCCTCAGGGCGAGCGATCAAGGGGAGGGCACAATTCTCATTCTCCTCGATCTCTGCTCAGCTTTAGACATGGTAGACCATTGGGTGTTATTCAACCACCTGAGGGAATTTTGTGGACTCACCGGCACTGTCATTGGCTGGTTTGAGTCCTACCTCGCAAATAGGAGGCAATGGGTGGTGATGGGGAATTTCTCCTCCTCTCCTAGCCTTCTGTCGTGCAGAGTACCTCAGGGTTAGGTCCTGTCACCAATGTTGTTTGTCGTGTATATGCTGCCTATGGGGGAGTGCATTAGGAAATACAGTTTGGGTTTTGCAGATGATACCGAACTGTATTTTCCTTTTGCCCCTGGAACATCCAATGCAGTGGAAGTGCTAAACAACTGCCTTGCTGAGATCAATGACTGGATGGCCTCCAGCTGGTTGCGACTGAACCCCAATAAGGTGGAAGTACTGGTGGTGGAGTTGAACAGAGGGCATAATAGGATGGCCTCTGGCACAGCTACGGGATTGTTCCTGGGAGCTGTGCCATTGAAGGCCTCCTCTAGGGCATGTGATCTTGGTGTGACCATTGACAGTGGATTGACCTTTAAATCTCAGGTATCATCTGTTGTTCAGACCCGCTTTTACCATCTTAGGAATATCACCAGGATCAGGCCCCTTATTCCGCCCTGGACATCCCCACCTTAGTGCATGCCTTTGTGACGTCAAGGCTTGACTACTGTAATTCACTCTACCTCAGGGTCTTGGGAGGCACCCTCTGTCACCTGCAGCTAGTGCAGAATGCAGCAGTTAGGTTGTTGACAGGGCAGTTGAAATACTGCCACATCACCCCGGTGTTGCATGAACTGCCCTGGCTGCCAGTTAGATAGTGGATCCTCTTCAAGGTGGGCTTGCTCACCTTTAAGGACCTATATGGGCTGGGCCCTGGATACCTGGTTGACCTTCTTAAACTTGCTACTTCAGCTCCCTCCCTCGGTTCCTCCTCTAGGGGCCTCCTTGTGGTTCCCAGGACGAGTTCAAAAACTGCCAGTGACAGAGCTTTTAGTGTCGCCGGTCCCATCCTGTGGAACTCGCTACCACCATCAGTAAGGGAGGTCCCTTCAGTTAAAGTATTTAAGGCCTGCCTTAAGTGCCTCCTGTTCAGTCAGGCCTTCCCAGACACCGTCTGTTAGATTTTAATCCTGGGATTGCCTCTAGAGTTTATTTTTAACTGAGATTTATTTATTTTATTTCATAGTAATTGTTGTAATTTTTATGTGTAACCCCTAGATGGCGCTATCCCAGGGGCTACTACCCCTGCCTAATTTGCCACTAACAGGTTGAGGGGCCTGGATCCAATGGCGGGTGCCTCCACCCAGAGGTCAGGGTTTGCAATAGTTAAACTTACTTGGTCACAGCCCTCTGGGACACTGCAACCCTCCTTTCTTCCCACTAGTGGCCCACACAATATATCAGAATTACCTTCACAGTATACACTTACCCCAGGGCTGGTTCAGGCACTGGGACCTCCTGTAAAATAAGATACAGTGCAACAATCACAGTACAATACTTTAACATAGACAAATACCTCAGGCAGTATAACTTTGCTGAAACAAGCAGCCGGATTTATTTAGGGGAATATAACAAGGACAGGGAAATCAGGTTAATTAGCTTATCACTTTACTCATCTACCTATGGCTCTGTGCAGGCCTATCCCTACCAGTTACTGTCCCTGGGTACCCAAGCCCTAGTGGCTAGTCAAACCATAGCAGCTGGTAGGGCCCCTTTCCCACAGAGAAAGAAAAAATTAGTTTAAACAGTCAGCAGTACAGTGATTCCATTTGGATTCAATGTGGCAATTCAACAGGGAGCAACCCTGAATTAGTACTCACGACCTCCAAACAAGATAGGGTCCTTCAATGTCAGCAGGGCTACTCTTGAGCTCCACGAGACTCCTCACATTTTATATGGCAAACTGCAACAGGCAAAAGTCCTTTAATGGCAGCAGGATTCACTTGAGTACACAAGCCTCTTCACACATTTATATGGTAAAACAGAAAGTACTATACCAGGCAGGCTGCTTCTCTATCCCGATCGCAATTACTGCACAATACCTGGGAGAACACACAGCAGATTCGGTTCCTGACAGACCGAGTGCAATTCAGCAATTTCTCCAGTCTTCTACAGGGGTGAGCCTGGTTTCTACTCTTCAGATATCCTTTGATTCTCTTCACAGGATGGATTCAGTCCTAACAAGCAGTTACAGAAGCTGCAGACGGAACTCTGGGCCTTACACACGTTCCCGACTAAAACTACACTGAAAAAGCACGGGCTCCTTCCTTCTTCACTCCAGAGCTCAACTGAACTCCAACAGACAAAACGGGCACTTCCTTTGAGTTCCTCCCAGTTCTTGACTGGATTGGCTGTCATTCACAATAGACTGCTCCTGTTGGTCCAAAAAGGCGCCCAAAGCTTACATCTCCCAGAGTCACTGCCCATACAATCCTCTTGTGGCTGGCTCAGATTATGAGTCCAAGTTCTGATTCGTCCAAGGCACCATTTTAGAGCTAGCTTACCCCACACTGATTGGTCCAGTTCAGCAGTTCAAAACCAGAATGGGGAACTAGGCAGACACAGTTCTGACTGCAAAGAAAGCAGGTTAGACAAACTGTAATTTCATTATTACTCTAAATGGTTTCTGGCAAACAGTTACATCTTTCAGATAGGTTCCTTTGCACTCTAGTGACTGCAAAATGGAGTGAATTGGCAGCAGCTCAGTGGTACTCAATCAAAGAAACACACAGTCCCCATACAAACTAATTATGTCTGCAAGCAGACAGCTCTTAAAGAGACAGTACCAGAGGTTCTAAAAACACTCACTGATAAATGGCTTAAACGCCAAACACCATTCATGCTTGGAGCATTCAAGCAAGCTCCTGGAAGTCTTTTGGGAACCCCCATTTGCAGGGGGGTTACATATGTTTCTTATTTACTTATGTATTTTATTATTTATGTACGGTGCCGACAGCCTCCGGGACTGAGTGTCTTGAAAAATAAAATTTGCCTTGTCTTGCCTTGCTTCAAATCTCTCCTCAGGGGACACCTTCTATCCTCTAGCTCCTGTGACTGTTACTAGCCTCTGGTTGCCCACTTCCTGCCTTCCGATAACTCCCCCTCTTACTGACAAAGGAGTCTCATCCTGTCTCTCTGTCAGTGCTTGTACTCTGTCTTCACCAGTTAGCTCATTTAGCCTATAATTCATATACCTATTGCGTTATTTAGTGCCTAAGTATAACTCACTCTGTATATAAAACCTTGTTTTAATGCTCATTGCCTTCTGTTAATGCCTGTTCTGTGTCCTCATCAGCTAGTTCATGTATTCTAAAATAACCATATCCTATTGTACTGTTTGTGTCAAACTGTAACTCTTTCTGCTTAACATTCCTTGTATTATTTTCTGTCTATTGTACTCTGACATGGAGCCTTTGTAAATGAGTCTCTGACTCAAAGGTTTTAATTCCGATATGTTCAATAAATAAATAAATAGAGAAGCAACACAAAAAACGCATCTACACCTCAGTGGCAATTTTGCCCCCCACCACCTCTTATTTTAAACCACTTGCACTCAATTCCTACAACTTCTCCAACTTTTGTCAGCTTATCCATAATGGGTCCCTCATCAAATCTGCCCTCTTAAGATCAGAAATCACAGTTTTCAATTGAGATTTTCCGTGGATACACTAAAAACACTGTGTTGTGATCATTGCCATGGATACTCTAAACCACACTGTGTTGTGACCACTGGAACCTAGGGGCTCCTTCACTCCTACATTCACCATTATCTCTGAGTACTGCTGTGTAGAGTTTTCAAATTCCAGTGGAATGGAATTTTGCAGAATTTTTGAAATTCTGCTGAAATTCCACCAAATTTTGCTTAAAACAGAATGGTGAAATTCCACAGCAGAAAATGTGGAATGAGTTTTCCACAACATTTCTGTGGAATTCTATTCCATGGTTCTGAATATTTTCAATGGAAATGGCTGCAGAATGATTTTCTGCAGAAAAAAATGCTCTTCTCCATAGATAACAGCAGGCAGAATTCTGCAGAAGAACCAGTGAAATTCTGGCAGAAATTCCTCTGGTGGAATGATCATTCTATGCTCATTCCGCTGGCAGAATTCTGCATTCCTCACAGCACTACCTCCAAGCTGGATAAAACGAGATCAAGTATAGCAGTTTTCCAACAGAACACACCAGCACTCCAGAGCAAGGAGTAAATGTATCCTCCAATGAAGGGTCTTACTCCTTGCTGGCCTCGCACCGGACTCAGCCCACTGCTTCAGAAGCTACCTTGACAACCGCTCTCAAAGAGTAAAAATTGCCAGTGCTATCTCGGACATCTTGCCTGTCCGCTCCAGAGTCCCTCAGGGATCCATACTGGGCCATCTCCTTTTCAACTTCCTACCACAATCCTGCTTGGAACAAATCATCCTGTATGTGGATGATGCTGTTGTCTTTTCTACACTCAAGGACCTTTCACCACTACAACACAGCCTCCAACTCAGATTCAGTGCCATTGAAACATGGTTCTCCAATCATAAACTAGTCTTCAATCACAAGAAAACCAAGTCATTGCTATTCTGCAGTTCACATAAGCGTTACAAGCAACACCCCCTTGCCATCTCCACCAAGCAGGGGACTGTTCTCGAACAAGTTTACTCATTCAAATACCTAGGGATTCTGCTTGACCCCAATCTCTCCTATATGACTCACATTGACAGCGTGGCTAACGCTGCCAACACATGCCTTGGATTACTCTACAAGCACAGGCAGCACCTCACCCCAGAGGCCCTGAAGATTGCCGTCCAGAGCTCTGTGGTGTCAATTATTGATTATGGCCTCATTATCTATGGCTCCATCATGACGTCTGCCCTCCGACGTATAACAACTGCACTTAAAGCATGCCGACTAACAACTAGTGCGCACCACCTCACTCACACCTGCGTCCTTTATGAACAATCCGGATGGCTCCAACTGTCCAACCGTATAAAGTATCTCACATGTGCTATAGCGGGAAAAATCAACCTTGGCCTCACCCCCCCCACCCCAGTGTCACTGCCTTGTTGCATCAAAACACCAACCGACAGAACACCAGGAGCTCGACAACCCAGATTCTACAAGTTCCTCACTGTTGAACTACTCAGGGCCAATGCTTCTTTGCCTATAGGGCTCCTTTATGGATGAATGGTCTCAGCCACACCATCTCCTCAGCCTCAACACTAGGTCTGTTCAAAACCAGGCTCCAGGCCCATCTCATTGCCTCTAGCTCCTGTGACTGCCTCTCCTAGCTGATGACCTACACAGCATTAATCCTAACTTATATGCTGCTTAACACCAGCCCCCCCAATACCCCTCCCCACAGCTCCTGAGGTGCCACTTCAAATCTCAGGTCTTCATCCACCTCATTAGTCTCTCCTTGCCCCATTATAGCACTTATCCCCCACCCTGCCCCTTTCTCTTCTATCACTCCTTCCCATTTGTTTTTGACGAATGCCTCCGGCTGCATCTTCATCCTCCCGCTCTCCTCTTATCCCTGTTTCTCTGCCACCACCAGGAACCTGACCCTACCCATTCCTTGTGGGCACAAGCGTCCTAGCTGTGTTCAGCATTTTACTATAGCTGCCACTGTTAACTACCTACACTTCTCCTCCTCTACACCTTACTCTTCCTATAATTGACCCCTTTCAATAGCTCTGTTGTACATGAATTGTTTACTGTTATTTCACTGTTACTTCCCTGTTGTTTGTTATTTCTGACGTGGGACCTTTGTAAAAGAGCCTTGGCTCAAAGGCACTTGTAATCCTAGAATAAATAAAATAAAAAAAATTAAAAATTACACACAGATGTTCGAAAAATCAATCATTTTTAATGTGAAACTTTCCCAATTCAGATGCAAAGCAAATAAGTACACGGAACTGTCCGTATCACCAGCTGCCCTTGGGGACAAAGAATCCCTTGGCCTGTCCCAGCTGTGTTTAAACCCATTAAGGGTAGCTGCCCCCATTACTTCTGCCAGCGGTCTGTTCCATGGATCCACCCCACCACCATCTCAGTGAAGTAGAACTTCCTCAAGTTTCTCCTGAATTTGCCACCCACCAACCTCCAGTCATAGTGACTGCATCCCTATTTCTCACAAATAGGTTGTCACTATTTAGCTTGCTTATACCCCTAAGAAATGTATGTTTCAATAATGCCCCCCCCAACACACAGACACACTTCTGTCTGGCCTCTAGGGAATTCATGTTTAAGGCCTCCAGCTGTGACTTATTCTTTCTGTCCCAAAGGCCTGTAAACCACCCTATCCTTATTTGTCTTCCTTCATCTTTTTCAGCTTTGCCCGAATCAACTCTACCTCAGTATCCCATATGTCATTTTGAAATGTCAGTGTCTCTGTAATGGCCACAGTGTCCAGGCACAAGTCTACTACTAATGCCTGCAACTCACTAATTTTGTTTCCCAGACTCCTAGTATTCAGGCAGACCTCCTCCATTTGCCTTCTTGGGCCCTAGCTAAGTATTTTTCTCTAACCTTTTCACAATATGTTATTCCTAGCCACTACATTCTTCCTCATTCCTGTTGCTTTCTCCTGTTCTCCCTCCTTCCCTACCCTTTTTTTATGTTTGCTTGCATGCATGTGCAAGAAACATAGTGCCACCATACGAGTTTTTGTAGGTGTGGCACCCCCCTCTTCCAATGCCCTGATCCTTTTTGCAAGCATGGCCACACCACACCTGTGAATGTCTGAGCTGTCTATGACAGCAGTTCAGATGCAGTGGCGTACAGCTGAAAGCAAATGACCGCTACAATCAGCAGTGGTATGTATAGGCAATTTGCATACTGCTAACGGCAGTATGCAACACGTCACAGTATGCAAATTGCCTACACATCACCACCGCTGATTGTAGCGGAAATGGCAGGCAAAAGAGAACAGTAACTTTTTTCTTCTTATAGCCGAACACTGCAGCATGTCTTTAAAGCCTTGGCACAAAATAATTATGTTTAGCAAGCAGAAGAGAGAGAGAGAGAGAGATCTGTAAAAGGCTGTATAGTGAAACGCTCCTCTCCTACACTCTTTTGGCATATTCAGTTGAAGAAAAGTGAAAAAAAATCATTAGGGGACATTTTTCCCAGTTTTCTAACTAGAGGTTGCAATCTTTATCTATTGTGCCAGAAAAGGCTGTCTGAGGGAGCGTGGGGGAGAGAGAGAGAGAGACAGTAGGAGAGAGAGAAAGTGCTTTACTATGTAGCCTTTTACAGAGCTCTCTTCTCGCTCGCTTAACAGAATTATCTTATGCCAAGGCTTTAAAAGACATGCAGCATTGTTCAGGTACAAGGAAAAAAACAAAATTACTGTTTTCTTTTGCCTGTCGTTTTCTGAAGGGACACAGCAAACTTGTGCAGCTTTAATGGATTCAGAGCAGAGTTTTTTGAATTTCTAATACACTTACAATAGTGCAACTCTGTTCCATAGCTTGGTTGCCTTAACTTAAAAGTGATAACACAGCTAAGCAGCATTTCCAGCAACTGCTGAAACAGAAGGCTATAGCCTGGCCCAGCCTGACATGATTGCTTCTCCCCAGTGCCAAGGTGGTTACACAGCGGGACCTCCACATGGTTTGGTGATCATGGGGTGGTTACAGAGCATCACCAAACTGCATTTGCTAATACGCGTGTAACCCCCCTGCAAATGGGGGTTCCCAAAAGACTTCCAGGAGCTTGCTTGAATGCTCCAAGCCTGAATGGTGTTTGGCGTTTAAGCCATTTATCAGTGAGTGTTTTTAGAACCTCTGGTACTGTCTCTTTAAGAGCTGTCTGCTTGCAGACATAATTAGTTTGTATGGGGGACTGTGTGTTTCTTTGATTGAGTACCACTCGAGCTGCTGCCAATTCACTCCATTTTGCAGTCACTAGGAGTGCAAGGGAACCTATCTGAAAGATGTAACTGTTTGCAGAAACCATTTAGAGTAATAATGAAATTACAGTTTGTCTAAGCTGCTTTCTTTGCAGTCAGAACTGTGTCTGCCTAGTTCCCCATTCTGGTTTTGAACTGCTGAACTGGACCAATCAGTGTGGGGTAAGCTAGCTCTAAAATGGTGCCTTGGACGAATCAGAACTTGGACTCATAATCTGAGCCAGCCACAAGAGGATGTATGGGCAGTGACTCTGGGAGATGTAGTTTAGACTTGGCCTTTTTGGACCAACAGGAGCAGTCTATTGTGAGTGACAGCCAATCCAGTCAAGAACTGGGAGGAACTCAAAGGAAGTGCCGGTTTTGTCTGTTGGAGTTTCAGTTGAGCTCTGGCAGTGAAGAAGGAAGGAGCCCTGTGCTTTTCAGTGTGCAGTTTTAGTCGGAAAGCGTGTGTAAGGCCCAGAGTTCCGGTCTGCAGCTTGTGTAACTGCTTGTTAGGACTGAATCCGTCCTGTGAAGAGAATCAAGGATATCTGAAGAGTAGAAACCAGGCTCACCCTGTAGAAGACTGGAGAAATTGCTGAATTGCACTCGGTCTGTCAGGAACTGAATCTGCTGTATGTTTTCCAGTATTGTGCAGTAATTGCAATCGGGATGAAAGAAGCCTGCCTGGTATAGTACTTCTGTTTACCATATAAATGTGTGAAGAGCTTGTGACCTCAAGTGAATTCTGCTGCCATTAAAGGACTTTTGCCTGTTACTGTTCACCATATAAATGTGTGAGGAGGCTTGGTTAGCTCAAGTGAATCCTGCTGCCATTAAAGGACTTTTGCCTGTTGCAGTTTGCCATATAAATGTGTGAGGAGTCTCGTGGAGCTCAAGAGTAGCCCTGCTGACATTGAAGGACCCTATCTTGTTTGGAGGTCGTGAGTACTAATTCAGGGTCGCTCCCTGTTGAATTGCCACATTGAATCCAAATGGAATCACTGTACTGCTGACTGTTTAAACTAATTTTTCTTTTCTCTGTGGGAAAGGGCCCCTACCAGCTGCCACGGTTTGGACTAGCCACTAGGGCTTGGGTACCCAGGGACAGTAACTGGTAGGGATAGGCCCGTGCATAGAGCCATAGGTAGATGAGTAAAGTGATAGCTAATTAACCTGATTTCCGTCCCTTTGTTATATTCCCCCCTAAATAAATCAGAGCTGCTTGTTTCAGCAAAGTTATACTGCCTGAGGTATTTGTCTATGTTAAAGTATTGTACTGTGATTGTTGCACTGTATCTTATTTTACAGGAGGTCCCAGTGCCTGAACCAGCCCTGGGGGTAAGTGTATACTGTGAAGGTAATTCTGATATATTGTGTGGGCCACTAGTGGGAAGAAAGGGGGGTTGCAGTGTCCCAGAGGGCTGTGACCAAGTAAGTTTAACTATTGCAAACCCTGACCTCTGGGTGGAGGCACCCGCCATTGGATCCAGGCCCCTCAACCTGTTAGTGGCAAATCAGGCAGGGGTAGTAGCCCCTGGGATAGCACCATCTAGGGGTTACATGCGCATCTGTGTGACATCAGCGCACACCTTGGACCATATCTTCTTGAGGTTGTTGTAACAGGCTGTGCTTTGAAACAACTGAGAGCTACATGGGAGATACTATATTGGACTAGAAATCTGCAACAAATCTCACTCTTGCTTACATTTGAGGGAGGTGTTCCTTACTTTACATTCTTACATTGGTATTGCTTTGAGTTTAATTGTTTTAGTTTTTAAATCAGGAAGGGGGGTTGCAAAACTGCTTATCTTGTGAGTAACTTCAGAAGGGTTGAAATAACTGCATATTTGATTTTCTTGTGTGGGTAACTGGACTGTCTACTAGTATTCTGTGGCAGTTTGCATCAAAATATTTTTAAATAATTGTTTACTGTGTCTTTCCTTGTGCACAACTGACTTGTTTTGGGGCTGATTGCTTTCAGAGCAAAAATCACCAGACTGGGGAGGTTTACCTGTGTTTGACTCAACTGTTTGTTTTTCTGTTTGTTTAGCAGGGTATTTTCTCTGTTAAATTGTGTAGGTCGTCTTGCTGACAGGAAGATCAACACTCATCATAGTGGTGGGTCAGAGCTTCTAGCTGATTGTTTCGAGAGGGCACAGTTTGGGTGCAAATCCCCCTTCCCTCACCCCACCCACCCCTGGTACCATTTCTTTTATACCAGGGGTTTGGACATCATTTCCTCAAGACGGCAAGGTGCATACTGCTGTCATATCCTTTCCAGCATACTGCACTGACAATATAAGTGTACATATTATATAAAACACACACACATACAAAACAATAACTGAGGGACACATAAAAAAAAGACAAAAAAAAACATACACAGGATAAACAGGAAGATAGACAGACATGTGGGGAGTAGTGCAATGTACTGGCTGTGGGGCAGCAGTCTTCCGGGAGTCTTTCTGGAGGCTGAGATGCTGCCCTATTTGCAGGCAACTCTGTGCCAAGGGAGGAGGTTGCCCGTCTTCAGGCCACACTGGACAGTAGTAAGGAAACTCCCCCCACCCAGGGAGCACCAGGACCACCACCACTACCTCAGAGACTGCCAAGAAAGCACAGCAGTTGGACCACAGTGGGCTCAGGGAGGGTGAGGCTGGTGGAACAGAGGCACACCCAGCCAGTTGTACCACTCCACAATCCATACACCATTCTGATGGAGCATAGTTCTCCTATGGATGCACCTGCAGAGGAGACTAAGGAGGTTGCAGATAACTGTCACAAGGGAGCCCCACAGGAAGGAGACAGAGGACACCACAGGAAATGGAAGCAGCTCCTGGTTGGGGACTCAATTATTAGGGGGATAGAACTAGAGGGAGCAGGGAAAACTGAAGTAAGGTGCCTGCCTGGCACCATGGCTTGGAGGGACAGGAAGCACATCCTCAGGATCATGAGAACAGCTGCACAGAAGACTGAGCTGGATGTCATTGTCCACCTAGGGACAAATGACTTGGCTCAACATGAGATTAGAGCAGTGCAGGAGGAGTTTGTGGAATTGGGAGGGGCCTAAGGCAAGTAGCGCACACAGTATCCTTTTCAGAGGTGCTACCTGTCTATGGCAAGGGTGAAGCGAGGGTACTTCGCACCATGCAATTCAATGAATGGTTGAAAAAATGGTGCAGCGCACAGGGGTTTGGCTTCATTGGGCACTGGGGTTCCACTTGGAGGGTTACCAGCCTATACTGGCAGGATGGTCTGCATCTGTCCAGGAAGGGAACAAGTCTACTGGGCAATTGATTTAAATGCTTCATTGGCAAGCTTTTAAACTAGTCAAGGGGGGAGGCACTAATAAGCACCAGGGGATTCCCAGCCTCCCCCTACAAAACCAGGCACTAAATGAGGTAAAGACCAAGGTAAAAAGGTCAGTAGGGAGCAGAACAGGGGTAAATGGAGAAAGCAAAGTCAATGAGGACAGGGATGGTGCTACAAGGGGTAAAGCCATCAAAAAATGTAGAGCAATAAGTACCAATGTCCATAGTCTTGGTAACAAGCTTCCTGAATTAGTGGCCTTGACGGAGGAGGAACATCTGGATATTGTGGCAGTCACAGAAACATGGTACACACAGAATCATGACTGGGAAGTAAACATACCAGGACACACCATCTGCAGGAGGGACAGGGATGATAAAAGAGGAGGTAGAGTAGCTCTCTACATAAGGGATGGCATCAAAGCAACAGAACAAAAGGATAAGCATGGAGGACAGGAATCACTGTGGGTCAATTTGGAGACAGGCAATGGCACCACAATCCGCACAGGGGTTGTATACAGACCCACATCTCAGGGGGAGGAAATGGACAAGAAAATGATAGAAAGTATCCTTAGAATGGCAGAAAAAGGAGAGTTATTGCTAATGGGGGATCTGAATATGCCAGATGTTAACTGGAGTGCATTTTCAGCAGCCACTTCTAAGAGTGGGGTCATTTTAGATGCCCTACAGGGGCATGTCTTAGACACTAGTATCGGAACCCACTCGAGAGGGAGCAATCTTAGACCTGGTACTTTCAAATGGAGATGGCGAGAGGATCACAGATTAAGAAGTGGGTAGCCATCTGGGAACTAGTGATCATCGAATAGTATGGTTCACAATAAACACAGCAGTAGAGTCAAGCCATACAAAGGCAAAGGTACTGGACGTCAGGAGGGTGGACTTTGCCAAAATGGGTAAGTGCCTAAGGAATGCACTAGCAAATGGGCAGGCAGGAGGGGTGGAAGAACAATGGGGAATAATCAAAACTGCCATCACAGGGGCAACAAACCTTTGTGTGAAGCAAATAAACAGAACAAAACGATGTAAGAAACCACTATGGTTCTCAAAGGAGGCGGCAGGGAAGGTTACGGAGAAAAAGAGAGCATTCATCAAAACTGCCATCACAGGGGCAACAAGCCTTTGTGTGAAGCAAATAAACAAAACAAAATGATGTAAGAAACCACTATGGTTCTCAAAGGAGGCGGCAGGGAAGGTTACGGAGAAAAAGAGAGCATTCATCAAAACTGCCATCACAGGGGCAACAAGCCTTTGTGTGAAGCAAATAAACAAAACAAAATGATGTAAGAAACCACTATGGTTCTCAAAGGAGGTGGCAGGGAAGGTTACAGAGAAAAAGAGAGCATTCAGGAAGTACAAGGAATCACAGAAGAAGCAGGACAGAGAATTGCATCAGTTAAAGAAAAAGGAAGCAGGAACGGCAGTCAGAACAGCGAAGGCCCAAACCGAGGACAAGACTTCCAACTCAGTTAAGAAGGGGGATAAAATCATTTTTAGGTACATCAGGGAGCAAAGGATTATGCTGGCCACTGTCCTTTAACTCTGGGAAGCATGTGATTTGTGCTTTCTGTGGCTCTAATAAAAGGATCACTCATACACTGAAATTACTGTTACTGCTATTGAATGACTTAGCATATTTTACTCTGTATGTATATGTATATATATGTTACCCATTACTACTTGCTATAGACTATCTATGTTCACCTTGCTCTTTTTGTTGCTCTGTATATTACCCCTCTTGTTGTTCTGTACCCTGTCTGAACCTGTATTTTTCATTGTACTCTCCCGGGTCGTACCTGAAAACAGGCATATAACTTGTCTAGTGTACCTACCTGGTCAAAAAGCTAAATAAATAAATAGTGAGGCTTTAATAAAGGGAGAGGGGTGGGCAGAGGGTGACTGTGAAAAGGCAGAGATACTATATAAATACTTTTGTTCAGTATTCACAAATGAAGAGGGGGAGGTACCTAAACTAAACAATAGAAACACGCTGGATATGAGGGTTGATACTAGCCCTTTCACAGAAGAAAGGGTTCTGAAGGAACTCTTAAAACTGAAGGTGGACAAAGCAATGGGGCCTGATGGGATTCATCCCAGGATTCCAAAAGAACTAAGGGTAGATCTAGTGACACCACTGACTACCCTCCTTAATAGATCATGGGAGGATGGGGTGGTACCTGAAGACTGGAGGAGGGCAGATGTGATTCCACTTCATAAAAGTGGGAGCAGGGCAGTAGCAGGAAACTATAGACATGTTAATTTAACCTCAGTGATTGGGAAAATGATGGAATCACTTCTGAAGGAAAGAACTGTTGAGTACCTAGAGGCCAGAGGAGCGCAGGACCCAAGGCAGCATGGATTCACTGCGGGAAGGTCATGTCAGATGAATCTAATAGATTTCTTTGACTGGGTGACCAAAGTAGTAGATCAGGAAGGGGCTGTAGACATGGTCTACCTAGACTTTAGCAAGGCATTTGACACAGTCCCACACAAACGATTGATATACAAGTTGGCCAGCCTGGGAGTGGGTCCCAAGATGGTAGCCTGGGTAAAAAAATGGCTGGAGAACAGGACACAGAGGGTAATAGTAAACGGAGTCCACTCTGAAGAAAGGGGGGTTACTAGTGGGGTACCACAGGGTTCAGTACTAGGACCGGTCCTCTTTAATGTCTTTATAAGCGACATTGCAGCGGGACTGGAAGGAAAAATATGTCTCTTTGCAGACGACACAAAGATCTGCAACAGAGTTGATACACAAGGTGGGATGGACAGGTTAAGGGACTTGGCAAAGTTGGAGGAATGGTCAAATGTATGGCAGCTTAGATTCAATGCTAAGAAGTGCAAAGGAATGTACCTGGGAAACAGAAACCCAAGGGAAGAGTACACAATTGGGGGTGAGATACTAACAACAACAAAAATGGAAAGGGACCTGGGGGTAGCCATATCAGATGTCCTAAAGGTGAGCAAACAATGTGAGAGGGCAGTAAGTAGGGATGGTGGGATACTGGGATGCATAGGGAGAGGCATCACCAGTAGAAAACAGGAAGTTGTTATCCCTCTGTACAGACAGCTGGTGAGACCCTATCTGGAATACTGAGTGCAGTTCTGGAGACCCAATCTTTGCGAAGACATAGACAGGATGGAGGCTGTCCACAGGAAGGCAACTAAAATGGTGTAGGGTCTGCACAGAAGACATATCAAGAGATAC
Source organism: Neoceratodus forsteri (assembly GCA_016271365.2). Lineage (NCBI taxonomy): Eukaryota > Metazoa > Chordata > Ceratodontiformes > Ceratodontidae > Neoceratodus > Neoceratodus forsteri. Next base: position 269,525,411 of record JADMNL010000026.1, read on the forward strand.
TTAAGGATCTTAATATGAATAGCCTCGAGGAGAAGAGGGAGAGGGGGGACATGATAGAAACTTTCAAATACCTCAAGGGAATCAACAAAGCCCAAGAGGGTAGCATCTTTCAGAAAAAGAGGTGTGCAAGAACAAGGGGGCACAATTTGAAGTTAGAGGGGGGGATGGCTCAGAGGTAATGTGAGGAAGTATTTTTTCACGGAGAGGGTTGTGGATGCATGGAGCAGCCTTCTTGAGGAGGTTGTAGAGTCAAAAACAGTGGTGGAATTCAAGAATGCATGGGACAGACATAAGTCAATTCTAGGGGGTGGAGGTTGGAAGAAGCAAGCTGTTGATTAGCTAGGATCTGCAGCTTATCCATTAGGTAGGGAAATGGGCAGTCTGGGTGGGCCAAGCGGTCCTTATCTGCTGTCAAATTCTATGTTTCTATCCTTGGAGAAATCATTCTCTGGTGACTGGTAGCCATGGAAATCCACTTTTATTACTTTTATTGAAAGGCTTGGGAGCCCAGAGTCTCATCCTAGAGAAAAATGGACATGGCAAGACAGTTGCATGGAGGATTCAGATGGCATCTGTTAATTAGGTCAGAGACTGCATTACTTAAACCTTGAGGGGAGGGGATGGGAGGGCGGTGTCTGGAGATCATCTTTATTATTTCACCCACTCCATGGCATTTGCAGTTGATGTAGATGTTCTCTGCCATAGATGCATGGCAACTTGGGGGGGGTACAGTATAACAGCTGATGAGTTTGCTAGTGGTTCTTCTGGATCGCCCGCAACTGGTTGTTCATGGAGGGGGGTGTGTGTGTGTGTGTAAGTAAAGTTTGGTACTTTGGTAATCTTTCTTAATTATAAGAAAAAAAAATGGTAGCACAAAGCTACAACAACATCGAAGTTATCCTGGGTCTGCCGTTGTACGTGGCGGTTACCTCTGGTGCATAAAGCCACTGGTCTGCACTACTTTTAATTTGATAGCCCACATAGCTTGTGGCTAACCTAGACTGTCGCAAACAACAGCTGTTTATAACTGCCATTGTTTAATGGAACCCATCTGTGTTCTGTCTAGACCTGCATTCTGAATGCTCTGGCTTGACCTGAATTACAATATACAAAACATGAATGGTGAGTCAGAGCCACTTGGCTTGTTTTGCTTTCTGTGGCCCATGCATAAACCTTGAACCGAAAGGAACCGTGCGATCCATTGCTTTTTGGGAGATGCTTTCCTTTATTTTATTGTACTGTATAATATTTTATATTTTTTTGACCAGGAAATGCACACTATGCTAAAGCTATTCCCAGGTGCGACTTAGTACAGACTTAAACATAGGGGCCCAGATATTCAAAAGGGTTGCGCATGGCGCAACAGTGTTGCACCACGCGCAACCCACTGATGTGCCCCGGCGCAATATTCAAAAGGGGAAAGTGCGCGGCACCAAATCCCGATGCGCTGGAGTGCATCAATGCGCGTATGCAGGCGGTGGGCGTGCCTACATACCCCTGACAGCCCGAAGTATTCAGCCCGGATGTGCAGAGCCATGCATCGCGAACCCCTACCAATGCCAGCACAAAGTTGATCCAAAAAAAAAAGGAACAACGGATGGCCACCCTCAGGTGAGCTGCCACATTGCAGGGCGCAGCATGGCAGCTGCCACCTGTGGGTGGCCACCTGAGCTCTCGCTGCACCTGGCGGTGCCCCCTCATGCCCGATCACAGGCATTTGTTAAAAATAGAACTACGTCTAATATCCCTGGTGATCCAGTGGACCGCTGCCTGCCCGATCGCAGGCATCTGTATAAATACAGTAATAAGTCCAATATCCCTGGTGGTCCAGTGGACCGCTATCTGCCTGATCACGGGCATCTGTATAAGTAACGAAATAAGTCCAATATCCCTGGTGGTCCAGTGGACCACTATCTGCCTGATCGCGGGCATTTGTAATTAACAATAGACATATGTCCTATATCCCTGGTGGTCTAGGGTACCCCCCCCACCACGCCCACTAGGCCCCGCCCGCTCCACCCCGGTCAGCGGCAGGTGGCAGCACCCCCCGCCTGCTGCCCACCGACTGGCACCGTCGGTAGGGCTGTATACCCATTGGTTCACAGCATGAGCCAATGGGCATGCAGCCATACCGTACCCATTCCAGATCTGGAATGTGTAGTACAGTATGGGCTGCATGCCCATTCACTCACGCTGTGAACCAATGGGTGTACAGCCCTACCGACGGTGTCAGTCAGCGGGCGGTGGGGAGGCAGGTGGGTGGGGTACTGCTGCCCGCCGGCTGACTGGGGGGGGAGCGGGGCGGTGGGGCTCAGTGGGCGAGTGGGGAAGGGGGTACCCTAGACCACCAGGGATATAGGACATATGTCTATTGTTAATTACAAATGCCCATGATCGGGCAGATAGTGGTCCACTGGACCACCAGGGATATTGGACTTATTACTGTATTGATACAGATGCCCGCGATCGGGCAGATAGTGGTCCACTGAACCACCAGGGATATTGGACTTATTACTGTATTGATACAGATGCCCGCGATCGGGCAGATAGCGGTCCACTGGACCACCAGGGATATTGGACTTATTACTGTATTTATACAGATGCCTGTGATCGGGCAGGCAGCAGTCCACTGGACCACCAGGGATATTGGACATAGTTCTATTTATTTATACAAATGCCCACGATTGGGCTGTGGAGCACATTGCCAGCTGCAGGGGGCGTCGGTCCCCGATGGCTGCTGCCTGGCAGGCGCCAGCGCAAGTGGTCGGGGATCGGCGCACTGCATGCAATGGGTTATAATGACATGCAATGGCCCCATTTGTGCCTTGCATACATTATGGCTCATTTGCATGTCAAGTTTTGAATATCGGTTGCTGTGCATAGCGCAATGGGACTTCGCTAGCACATCCCATGCTCCACTCTGGCCACTTGCGCTGGCGCAGTGCCACTGCGCCATGCACACTGTTGGTGGCCAGGGTGCGATATTCAACACTGCTGAGCCATGGCGCAGCTCCGTTGAATATCGCCCAGTCCACACCCCTGCGCAGCCATGTTGAGCTGCGCCCAAGCTTGCTCCACAGCCTGGCGCAGTTTGAATATCTGGGCCAGGGAGCTTAAGTGACTTTCTGAAAGTCATACAATATACAAGTGCCAATTTGTGGCATTTGAACTCAGCTCTGTTGAGTTTCCGAGGTACACAGCTCTTTGCTCTAACCACTAGGCTATACTGCCTCCCCAAATGTGCTAAGCAGCCATGTTTTAATAGGAAACATGTTTATTTACAGTTGCTGTACTTGGGTGACCTGCATTGCAATGTTTGATGCCATAGAGTAGAGGCTAGAGACAAAAGACAAGTACTGAAAGATACAGCACAACCGAACTTCTACTGCCGCCACCCCTCCAACCCCTAGCCAGCCTTGCTCTTTAGCAGTTTGGCATTTCTGTCTCCTTGTTTTTATTTTAAAGCATCAGTTAATGTTACTTTGGAACAATTGTCACCATACCATGTTTTTTAGCAGCAATGCATCCCTGACTTCCTTGGATTTTCTACTCCAATACATTTTGTCCAGTCAACCATTTTTAAAATTGCATTCCTTTTTATGTTGCTTGTGCACATGTGCAAGAAACATGTTGAGGCAGCTTGCTGCAGGAGCAGGTTGTGGATGTGCGGCACTGTTGTGGCCAATGCCCCCATTGCCTATTGAGGCTTGGCCCACATTCCCCAGTGGGGTGTCACGCTGCTGCTGACACTAGTTCAGCCAGTGTGCCACAACTTTGAAAAGTTTTAGCCGCTGCAATCAGGGGTCACCTCGTCATTGCATCATCAGTAATTCTGCTGCAATGAGGGAGTAACCTGTCATTGCAGGGTGGTCCCTTGCATTCCCCTGACCCATTTTGTCGATGGGGAACCCAGTCCCCGTTGGTTTCTGTTGTCTGCCGAGGAGGTGCCCAATCCCCTTGGCATCATGTCCCCTTCTTTGCCGGCAGGGCACCCAATCCCGCCCGGCTTCAGTCTCCCTGTTTCAGATGAATTGCCATCCAGAGCCCACCTCGTCGGCATAATGCCCCCAATGAAGTGTGGAGGTGCCCAGTCCCTCGGCTCTTCCGGTATGTGCCGACAGGGTGACCAATCCCTCGGCTACAGCTCCCCAAAAAAAACACTCAGGTGGCACACTGAGGGCCCACCCAAGCATGCCAATGACCCTGTAGAAAGAAAAACTGTCCCGTGAAGTTTTCTTTTTTTTTTTAACTCTGTAAAACAGAAAATGGTCCCTTGTTGAGTCCTTGGCCCCGCCCAACCCACACCCACCCTCTGTGCACCCTGCCTCACCACACCCCTCTCACCCCATACTTGCCTCCGGAGCCCAGTGTGACGATCTTCGGTGGACCGGGATCACGTCTGCACTCTTCAAAGCCAACCACGACCTGAAGAAACGCCGGTAAGCTGTATAATGGCATAAATAGGGTTTTTTTCAACTTTGCTGTATAGCTCAGACATTTTTGAGAATTTTGGCACCAAATTTTCAACATGGGGTTATTGGGACCCCTCCTCATGAATTCAGCCACTGTCATGACGTTAATCAGTCCCAAAAGGTGATTTTGCTGTCACTACGCAGAATCACCTTTCCGGACCGATTAACAAAATGACACAGTGCCAGCTTCATGAGGTGGACTCTCAAAAGCATATGTTGCAAATTTGGTGGAAAAATCCCAAAATAACTTGTTTTATGAGCATGCATTGTGTAATTTGCTATGCATCGTCAGAATCTCGTAAATGGTGAATATTTCAATTTTAGATTTTCAACACTTGGCATTTTTCACACCTCCTTATGAACAGTATAGCTGTCATTTTTCCCATCCTGGCCGAAATGTGTTTTCACACTTCCGGTGCAGAATAGTACGGTCATTGTGGGAAATCAGTGTTTGGGACAGATTAAGAAAATGACAGTGACAGAGGTCCTAAAATACCTATGTTGAAAATTTGGTGATGATAATCCATCAGTGCGTTGCGCAGTTTCCATGCACCCTTGTAACTTCGCAGATTTGTAATATTGTCATGTCAGATTTTCAAAACTGGCATTTTTTCACACCTCCTTATGAACAGTACAGCTGTAATTTTTCACATCCTGGCCAAAATATGTTTTTGCACTTCTGGCGTAGAATAGCATGGTCGCTGTGGGAAATCAGTGTTCAGGGCAGATTAAGAAAATGACAGTGTCATTGTTCATGAGCAGAGGTCCTAAAATGCGTATGTTGAAAATTTGGTGATGAAAGTCCATAACATGACTGTGTTAGAAGCGTGCGTTGCACTGTTTCCATGCACCCTTGTAACTTTGCAAATTTGTAATATTTTCATGCCACATTTTCAACACTGGCATTTTTTCACACCTCCTTATGAAGAATACAGCTGTCATTTTCACATCCTGGCCAAAATATGTTTTGCACTTCTGGCACAATAGCACAATGCGTTGTGGGAAAATATATGCTTAACATGCAGGAGCTCGGTACAAAGGGCAGCCTGCAGTGCCGGGAGAAGCGGAATGAGCGAGTGAGGGAGGGGAGGAGCAACCTCAGCGGACTCTGTCGGGACTGCTGCGGATTTCTTTGTGGGCAGAAAAGGCGCCAACACAAGCAGAAGCCCAGTACACAAGGGCAGCCTGCAGTGTCCAGAGAAATAGAATGAGCGAGTGGGGGGGGGGGTGAGTGAGCTCAATGGAGCTCTGCCGGGAGTTTAGAGTTGCCCACCCTCCTGCCCATGGTCCTCTGTGGTTTTATATTACAGCAGGGTCTCTGAAGTGGACACAAAGCAATGATTGGATACTTTTAGGATTGCTGTAACAATACAGATTTAGTTGTTCTGTTTATTTCTCTAACTGAGCTAAGTACTGAGCTATACTGTTAGGATTGCTGTCATAATACAGCGCATATCTTTTGGGGGGAGGGACCCATGACAGTTCTTAGGCATGCTACTTTCACTTCCAAATACCTAAACAGCATATATAAGAAAGCAACATTCGGCATTGACAAATGCTTGTTAGTTTTATAATTATTGTGGCTCTGCAATTAAGATGGTAGCTCACAGTAGATTTTTTAGCCGTCCATGAGGTCTGTCTGTCTTTTTCTCTTTCAGATGTATTTTTTTTTTTTGCTATGTTTGGCTGGAAAAGGCACACTGAGATGAAGCTCCTTTCCAGGTACATCACAGGAGCACAAGGAGGGTAGATGACTTGCTCAGGATTACAAAGCATGCAAGTGGAGGTTGTGGGAATCAAACCAAAGTCAGCCAGTTGTAGCAAGCTTGTTCACAGCTCATTTCTCTAACCACTAGGCTGTACTGATTGCCTAAAGTTTAGGCCCTAAACAGATATGTCTAGGTGGAGCAACCACATACTGATTGCCAGTACACTGTCCCAAATCAACTGAGCTGTATCAAGGAGAGGCTAGTAAGGAAAAAGGATATTTTAAAAATTTCAAAAACACTTATCTTGCCTTAGGAATGACATGAAACAATTGGATGAATTGATTGAGGTGTGCCTTGAGGTCTTTGGCCCTAACGTTCACCCCATTCTCCTATACTGCACCCATCTCACCTTATTTCCTTATGGAATGGAGTGAACGTAAGAGCCAAAGACCCCAAGGCACACTATGACACCTGTCACTCTCTGCAGGGTGGGGTGAGGTGGAATGGCGTGAGTGTTATTACCGACCCAAAGGCACACCCCAATGCCTGTCAGTCTCTTCAGGGTAGGCGTGGGGGTTGGCGTTAGTTCAGTACTTTAGTGCCATTCCTACTATGCATCTCTCTAACTCCTGCACTACCAATGCCAATACCAGCAAGCAAACATTCGGCATTAACAAATGCTTGTTTATCACTCATATGTACCTTCTCTCTCATTCTGCCACTATATATGGTTCCTTTCCCCATCCATCCCTTTCCTAGGGGAGTGGAAGCTAGGCCCCTGTCACTTCCTCACGTCTAAGGGATCTCCTAGCCCCAGCTTCCTCCCTTTCATTTTAAATGACTAGATATGAATACATCAAACTTCTGTCTCAAGGCACACGTTCTCTCCTTTGAGAGATGAAGACTATCGCACTTAAAGAGCGTTCTTTCCTAGAACTTATTCCAGTCACCCACAAACCCAAGTCCTTCTGCCATGCTCTAACCCTTCAACCACAATGGAAAATCCCCATCTTCTCTTGCCTCTCAGCATCCATTTCCTGCTCCATACTGGCAGGACTTCAGACAAGCATTTGTCAATGCTGAAGTTCGCTATTGGTACAGGAGGAGTGGGGGGGCAGGTGCGAGATAAGGGGCTAGCTACACAACTGAGCAGACTCGACAGACCATAAGGCCTATTTCTGCTGGCATTTTTGTATGTTCATATGTATTAGAATTGTACTGGGTGGGGCAGGGCTACAGGTCCTATCAGAGGCTTATTTACATGTAGTTGAGTGGTATCATTTCTCGCCAACAATACAAGATTCTTATTTATTCCCCAGGTAATTTTCTATTGTTCATGCTCCCCGTGTCCTCAGCCCTCTGTGCTCAGGCACTGACTCCTCATTGTAGTCCCTCCCCGGCTCTTTTATTGGGAAGGAGAGGTACCATTAGGCAGCCCCAAGGATCGGGCACCATGACTTGGGAGGGAGGGAGGGTGTCTTGCCTATGGCCCCCTTTCTCAGCGCTGAATGGCATGAAATTGAACAAAGAGACAGGGGAGGGGATCTGTAGGACACAGTCAAGGGACTGGAAGATAGGGGGACAAGGAAGAAGGAAAATCCCATATCAGGGAGAAAGTCCCTGTTTTGTTATTGTGTCCCTAACTTCGAGGTGTGCCATTTGGCACCACAGGGGTAAAAAACACATTTCAGGCAGGATGTGAAACATGACAGCTATACTCTTCATGAGGAGGTGTAAAGAAATGGGAATGCTGAAAATCTGGAGTGAAAATATGAAAAAGTGGCGAAGTTACAAGTGTGCGTAGAAACTGTGCAACACATGCTTGTAACAGTCATTTTTATGTTGATTGTGCGCATGCACAAGAAACATATTGTGGCAGGTTGCCAGAAGCAGGTTGTGGAGGCACGACACTGTCGTGGCCAATGCCCCCACAGCCTTTAGAGGCTTGGCCCGCTTTCCCCAATGGAGTGGCACGCTGCTGCTGACACCAGTTCAGCCAGCATTTCACAACCTTGAGAAGTTTTAGCTGCTGCAATCAGGGGCCGCCTCGTCATTGCAGTGTCATCCGCTGTAATGAGGGAGCGACCCCTCATTGCAGGGCTCCCTTGCATTCCCCGCCTGTTTGCCAAGGGGGTGCCCAGTACCCCTCAGCATCATGTCCCATCCCCTGTTTTTTTTGCTGCAGGGGTGCCCAATCCCGATAGCATGTCCCCCCAGTTCTTGTGTGCTGAGGGGTGCCCAATCCCCTCGGCTCATGAGACCCCCATACCAGTATGTGCCGACAGGGTGTCCAATCTCGCCTGCATAATGTCACCCCCCTGCTTTTGTTGTGTGTTGACGGGGGTGCCCAATCCCCGTCGGCATGATGTGGCCCATCATTTTATTGTGTGCCAACAGAGGTGCCCAATTCCCCAGTGACTACAGCTGCCCCCCCCAAAAAAAGTGTCTGTTGGCACGCTGGGAGCCCACCCTAGCCTGCCACATCCCCTGGAAAAAAAAATGGTCCCGTGATGTTTTTTATTTTTCTCCCCTGTGAAAAAAGGAAACGGTCCCTCGCCGGTCTCCCTGTCCCCCTCCCGCAACCCGTGCCCACTCACTGCACACCCTGCCTCCCCGCACCCATCCTCACCCCATACTTACCTGCAGAGTCTGGCGCGACGATCTTCGGTGGACCGGGAACACGTCTGCACTCTTCAAAGGCGACCATGAACTGAGGAAATGCCGGTAAGCTGTATAATGGAATAAATAGGGTTTTTTCAACTTTGATGCATATTTCAGTCATTTTTTGGAATTTTGGCACCACATTTTCAACATGGGGTTTTTGGGACCCCCCCTCATGAATTCTGCCACTGTCATGGCGTTAATCGGCCCCGAAAGGTGATTTTGTGGTCACTGCGCGGAATCACCTTTCTGGACTGATTAACGAAATGACCGTGCCAGTGTTCATGAGGTAGGATCTCAAAAAGCCTATGTTGCAAATTTGGTGGAAAAAATCAAAATTCAGTTTACAAGCTGCGGCTGCGCAGTTGCTATGCACGCTCGTACCTTTGCGAATTTTCAATATTTTTATGCCAGATTTTCATCATTGGTATTTTTCCACATCTCCTTGTGAACAGTACAGCCGTCATTTTTCACATGCAGGCTGAAACGTGTTTTCGCACTCCCGGCGCAGAATAGCGTGGTCGCAGTTAGAAATCAGTGTTTGGGATGGATTATGAAAATAACAGTGACACTGTTCATGAGCAGAGGTCCTAAAATGCCTATGTTGAAAATTTGGTGCCGATACTCCATAAAATGAATGTGTTACGAGCATGCATTGTGCAGTTTGCATACACGCTCCTACGTTCGCGAATGTATAATATTTTCACTCCAGATTTTCAATATTGCCATTGTTTTGCATCTCCTTATGAACAGTACAGCTGTCATTTTTCAGATCCTGGCCAAAATGTGTTTTCGCACTTCCAGTGCGGAATAGCGTGGTCGCTGTGGGAAATCCATGTTCAGGACACATTATGAAAATGACAGTGACACTGTTCATTAGCAGAGGTCCTAAAATGCCTATGTTGAAAATTTTGTGATGAAACTCCATAAAATGACTGTGTTACGAGCATGCGTTGTGCAGTTTCCATACACCCTTGCAACTTCGCAAATTAGTAATATTTTCATGCCACATTTTCAACACTGGCATTTTTCCGCACCTCCTTATGAACAGTATAGCTGTTGGAAATCAGTATTTGGGACAGATTAGGATCAAGCGAGTGGGGGGGGGAGTGACTAAGCTCAACTGAGCTCTATCGGGACTGCTACGGATTTCTTTGTGAGCAGGAAAAGGCGCCAACGCAGGCAGGAGCCCAGTACAAAAGGGCAGTCTGCAGCGTCGGGAGACACAGAACAAGCGAGTGAGGGAGGGGGAGTGAGTGAGCTCAACGGAGCTCTGTTGGCACTGCTGTGGATTTCTTTGTGGGCAGAAAAAGGCAGCAATACATGCAGGGACCCAGTACAAAAGGGCAGCCTGCAACGGCGGAAGAAACAGAATGAGTGAGTGGGGGGGGAGTGAGTGAGGTCAACGGAGCTCTTTAGGGAGTGCTGCAGATTTCTTTGTGGGCAGAAAAAGGTTCTGGCAGAGGCAGGAACCCAGTACAAAAGGGCAGCCTGAACCGCCAGGAGAAACAGAATGAGTGTGTAAGACAGGTGGAGTGAGCGACCTCAACGGAGCTCTGTTGGGACAGTTGCAGTTTTCCTTTTGGGCAGAAAAAGGTGCCAATGCAGGTAGGAGCCCAGTACAAAAGGGCAGCCTGCAGTGCCGGAAGAAATACAATGAGCAAGTGAGAGAGGGGGAGTGAGCGAGCTCAATGGAGCTCTATCATGACTGCTGTGGATTTGTTTGTGGGCAGGAAAAGGCGGCAGCGCATTAAAGAGCCCAGTACAAAAGGCCAGCCTCAAACGCTGGCAGAAACGGAATGAGCGAGTGAGAAAGGGTGAATGAGCGAGCTCAATGGAACTATTCTTGGGACTGCTGCAGATTTCTTTTTGGGCAGAAAAAGGCAGCAATGCACGCAGGGGCCCAGTACAAAAGAGCAGCCTGCAGCAGCAGGACAAAAAGAACGAGTGAGTGAGAGAGGGGGAGTGAGCGAGCTCAGTGGAGCTCTATCATGACTGCTGCAGATTTCTTTGTGGGCAAAAGAAGTGGCAATGCAGGCAGGAGCCCAGTACAAAAGGGCAGCCTGGCCCAGCCCGGTGGCACTGACGGTTGAGGCGCTGGACTTCACACCTTGAGCCATGCCAGTGACCCGTGTTCGGGAATGGACACGGGTCATCGGGGTTCGGCAGGGAAGGAGAATAATCGAGCATCCGGAGGACTGTTCTCCTTCTGCCGGGTGGGGGGACTCCAGAGTGTCGGCACTGATTGCCCTCTAGCGGAGGCTGGGAGAGAAAGCATGCTGCACCTAGATGGGGTGGAGCAAGGACAAACGCATTCACCCTTGCATCATTGCACGTCCTAGCTCCAAGAGGACTTCAACTAGAAAATCGCCGGCCCCTGCATATGAGCCAGGCACGGTGCCCGACCCTTCGGCCACAACAGTTCTGCTTCAGCGGCTCCACTCCGGGGGGGACTTCAGTTAGGGTAGGGTACTGTGGCCGGGGCGAGACCATTCGCGGGGTTAGGGAGCTGAGCCAGAAAAAGAAAAGTAAATTGCAAAAAAAAAAAAGGGCAGCCTGGAATGGCGGCAGAAATGGGACGAGCGAGTGACAGTGGGCAATGAGAGAGCTCCACGGACCTCTGTCGGGACTGCTGCAGATTTCTTTGAGGGCAGAAAAAGGCGGCAATGCAGGCAGGAGCCCAGTACAAAAGGCCAGCCAGCAGCGCCGGCAGAAACAGAATGAGCAAGTGAGGGAGGGGGAGTGAGCAAGCTCAACGTAGGTCTATCGTGACTGCTGCAGATTTCTTTGTCTGCAGGAAAAGGCGGCAATGCATGCAGGAGCCTAGTTTAAAAGGTCAGCCTGCAGTGCCCACAGAAACAGAATGAGTGAGTGACAGAGAGGCAGAGAGCAACCTCAACGGAGCTGTGTCAGGACTGCTGCAGATATCTTTGTGGGCAGAAAAAGGCACCAACGCAGGCAGGAACCCAGTACAAAAGGGCAGCCTGCAGCAGCGGGAGACACAGAATGAGCTAGTGAGGGAGAGGGAATGAGTGAACTCACAGGAGCTCTGTTGGGACTGCTGCAGATTTCTTTGTGGCCAGAAAAAGGCAGCAATGCATGCAGGGACCCAGTACAAAAGGGCAGTCTGCAGCGGTGGGAGAAACAGAATGAACGAGTGAGAGAGGGGAAGTGAGTGAGCGAGCTCAACGGATCTCTACCGTGACTGCTGCAGATTTCTTTGTGGGCAGAAGAAGGCAGCAATGCAGACAGGAGCCCAGTACAAAAGGGCAGCCTGCAGCGCCAGCAGAAACAGAATGAGTGAGTGAGAGAGGGGGAATGAGCGAGCTCAGTGGAGCTCTGTTGGGACTGCTGCAGATTTCTTTGTGGGCAGAAAAAGGCGCCAACAGAGGCAGGAGCCAAGTACAAAATGGCAGCCTGCAGCGCTAGGAGGACCAGAATGAGCGAGTGAGACAGGCGGAGTGAGCGACCTCAGTGGAGCTCTGTCGGGACAGCTGCGGATTTCTTTGTGGGCAAAAAAGGTGCCAACACAAGGAGAAGCCCAGTACCAAAGGGCAGCCTGCAGCAGCATGAGACACAGAATGAGTGAGTGAGGGAGGGGAAGTGAGTGACCTCAACGGAGCTCTGTTGGGACTGCTGCAGATTTCTTTGTGGGCAGAAAAAGGCAGCAATGCATGCAGGGGCCCAGTACAAAAATGCAGCCTGCAGCAGCGGGACAAACAAAATGAGTGAGTGAGAGAGGGGGAGTGAGCGAGCTCAACGGAGCTCTATCGTGACTGCTGCAGATTTCTTTGTAGACAGAAGAAGGCAGCAATGTAGGCAGGAGCCCAGTACAAAAGGGCAGCCTGCAGTGCTGGCAGAAACAGAGAGCGAGTGAGAGAGGGGGACTAAGCGAGCTCAACGGAGCTCTGTCAGGACTGCTGCTGATTTCTTTGTGGGCAGAAAAAGGTGCCAACAGAGGCAGGAGCCAACTACAAAATGGCAGCCTGCAGCACCAGGAGAAACAGAATGAGCGAGTCAGACGGGGGAGTGGACAACCTCAACGGAGCTCTATCGTGACTGCTGCGGATTTCTTTGTGGGCAGCAAAATGCGGCAATGCAGGCAAGAGCCCAGTACAAAAGGCCAGCCTGCAGCACTGGCACAAATGGAGCGAGCGAGTGAGAGAGGGGGAGTGAGTGAGCTCAATGGAGCTGTGTCGGGACTGCTGCAGATTTCTTTGTGAGCAGAATAAGCCTCCAATGCAGGCAGGAGCCCAATACAAAAGGACAGTCTGCACCAGCGGGAGACGCAGAAGGAGTGGGTGAGAGGGGAAGTGAGTGAGCTCAACGAAGCTCTGCTGGGACTGCAGCGGATTTCTTTGTGAGCAGAAAAAGGCAGCAGTGCACCCAGGGCCCAGTATAAAAGGGCAGCCTGCAGTGGTGGGACAAACAGGACGAGCGAGTGAGAGAGGGGGAGTGAGTGAGCTAAATGGCGCTCTATCATGACTGCTGCGGATTTCTTTGTGGGCAGAAATGGAACAAGCGAGAGACAGAGGGGGAGTGAGCAAGCTCAACAGACCGGTGTCGGGACTAATGCAGATTTATTTGTGGGCAGAAAAAGCCACCAACAGAGGCAGGAGCCCAGTACAAAAGGCCAGCCTGCAGCTCCAGGAGAAACAGAATGAGTGAGTCAGAGAGGGGGAGTGACCCACCTCAACAGAGCTCTGTCGGGCCAGCTGCGGATTTTTTTGTGGACAGAAATGGGTGCCAATGCAGGCAGAAGCCCAGTACAAAACACCAGCTTGCAGCACCAGGAGAAACAGAATGAGCGAGTGACAGAGGGCCAGTGAGTGAGCTCAACAGACCAACGTAATCAACATTCGGCATTGACAAATGCTTGTTTAAAATGTTTTAACCAAATTTTAACTTGACCTTTTTGGGACCTTCCCTCATGAACAGTGGCACTGGGATTTTGTTAATCTGTCCCGAAAGTTGATTTTGCATAGCGACCATGCCATTCTGCACCACAGGTGTAAAAACATTTTGAGAGGGATGCAAAATATGACAGCTATAAGAGGGTGTGAAAAACGGCACTGTTGGAAATTTGGAGTGAAAATATTAACAATTGATGAAGTTACGAGCATGCGTAGAAACTGCGCAATGGACACTTATAACACAGTCATTTTTTTGGAGTTTATTCACCAAATTTGCAACAAGGGCTTTTTGTGACCCCACCTCATGAACAGTGGTACTCTCATTTTGTTAATTGGTCCTGAAAGGTGATTCACTCAGCGACTGCAAAATCACCTTTCGGGACTGAGAAACCAAATGACAGTGACAGTGTTCATGAGGTGGGGTCCCAAGAACCCCATGTTGAAAATATGGGACCAAAACTCCAATAATTGGCTGAGATATCAACATAAGTTGAGCCCCCCTTCCCATTGACTGCCATTATAAGGCTTACCATCATTTCTTCAGTTCTCAGTTGGTCTTTGAAGACTGCAGACATGTTCCCGGTCCACAGAAGATTGCTGCTTCTGACCTCCGGAGGTAAGTATGAGTGAGGGGGGATTGGGGAGGTGGGGTGCGCAGAGGGAGGGTGTGAGTTGGGGGTGGGGGGCCAGTGGGAACGATGAGGGACCTTTTTCTTTTTTTCAGGTTTAAAAAAAAGACATTGTGGGACTGTTTTCCTTTGTACAGTTGAAATATTAATAAAATGGATTTCGGCACACTGAGGTGGGCTCCCAGTGTACCAGAGTACTGGGGGGTCAATGCCAACCCAGGGATTGGGCACCCAGAGGTCAGCTGAGAACATAGGGGCATGGGGGGGTGGTGCATCCGACACTAGGAGTGGGCATCCCGGTGTCAGAAACATCAAAGAGGTAGTATTTTGGCACAATGTGGTGGGCTCCCAGTGTGCCACATTAATAAGGGAGGGGGGATATATGCTGACATGGGAATTGAGCACCCCAATGTCAGCGGGGGGGGATCCACTAGTGCGATCGTGCTTAAATGAAAGTGCCTTTGGGCACTGTAAACTCCTAGCCCTTAGGGCAGTTAGGCTGTGGTCTACTCCGCATGGGTGAGAGAAGAGGAGCAAATGTAGTCAGCGGGAAGTGGAGGAGGCAGTGGAGGAAAGTGCCTCCTCCCACATTCCAGAATCGCCACTCTAGCTGCACTATTGTAAATGTATGTATGCCCTACAGGGCTTAAGGTGTCAGCCAGGAGTGCAAGGGCTGGAGAGGGAAGGGACCAGTGAAGTTGTGAGGGGGGCAGAGACATCAGCCAGGCTGATCGGGATGCAAACAGCTGTTTGCTGGGCAGTGACATGCAGATGAAAGGAAAAAGCAGCCACATGGTTGATGTAACTTTTCGTTTTCAAATGCAGACCACTTCCGCAAAACAGTGTCACGATCAGCCTGGCTGATGACTGGTGTGATACTGCTGCATCCCTCGCAGATCACTCTGCATTGGACAGACAGTGTCACACCCCTCAAAAGTCACTCATCGCAAGAAGTTCGCCGCGCATGCGTGAATTTAAAAAGGGCAGCGATGACACAGAAACAGAAAATTTAATGGCAGATAAGAACTGCTTGGACCACTCAGTCCCCATTTTTCCCTACCTTATTATTATATGTGTGGTTCATAGCTCAGTGCTTGTGCTACGTACAGTAGAGCTGAATGATATAGGTTGTGCTTGAATACATAGTAGCCAGACCAGTAAGTAGGACAATGCTTGCAGAATGTATGAGTTGTATACAATGGCTAGTGCTTAGATACGTCAGCATGGATATGAACATAGGTCAGTGATTGCAGTACGTATGAACTGGATTGGATATGAATAGTGCTTAGATACTTGAACAGATGATATGACACTTGTTAGGACTCGATGTTTTGACCTTTCTCTGTATCCCACCTTTGGAAGGATGCTTAGTTGAGTAGGATTGAGACCCCCGCCAGGTGGGATAAGAGTGCCGGAGAAGGAGAAGGAGTCAGGGGAGGATGGAGGGCAAGTGCGACTCACTCTAAGCAGAGCGGGCAGAGCCTGAAGTAATATATAGGAGATGGGGAGAATCTACCCCCCCCATAGAAATACAGGCAAGCCTTTCAATTCTATGTGTGGTTCATAGCTCAGTGCTTGTGCTACGTAAAGTAGAGCTGAATGATATAGGTTGTGCTTGAATACATAGAAGCCAAACCAGTAAGTAGGACAATGCTTGCAGAATGTATGAGTTATATACAATGGTTAATGCTTAGATACTGCAGTATGGATATGAACATAGGTCAGTGATTGCAGTACGTATGAGCTGGATTGGATATCAATAGTACTTAGATACTTGAACAGATGATATGACACTTGTTAGGACTTGATGTTTTGGCCTTTCTCTGCATCCCACCTTTGGAAGGATACTTAGTTGAGTAGCATTGAGACCCCAAAAGAAAATGAAAAGTACTAGTACTATTACCTCCTCCAACTCCGGAGAGTGTGGCTAGTAGTACACAGGAGAGGAAAAAAAAAACCTTTGGGGGAAACTCTGAGGACCCATGGCTACTGACCTGCCCATCCTACTAGGCATACTAAAGGAGAGTAATCCTAAATTAACAAATAATAGGTTGTCGGCTAATCTGGAACCCAATCGACAGAAGATTTTAAATCTGATGAGAAGCAGGAAAACTGGAGTCGAAGTACTGATGTTGAATGTCCTGTGAGAAGATGGTAGCATATCCTTTTAGTGAATTCCCAGTCCAGTAGACATCAATGTCCAGGGCAAGAAGTTTGATACAAAGTAAATTCAAATCCAGTTGAGAGCATAGTTGATCTTGAAGTAGTGGTTCACGTTCCGATTTGCGAATTATGCAAAACGTAGAGTCTTTGGCGAAGCAAGTAAGCTGCATGCAAGCTGAAGCTTGAAGACACGGAGCAACTGGAAACTCCAGGTTCTGAGTGGGGCGAAGCAGGTAAGCGAACATTAGGCAGAAGAGCACAGAAAACCTCCAGCCCCATCTGGCGAAGCAGGTAACAGTAAGGAGCAGAACCTCCACACCCCAAGTGGGGTGAGGCAGGTTGCAGAGCACTAGGAGAACCTCCACGTCCCCGTGCAGGGTGAGGCAGGTGTAGAGTAGAAAAATTCGAACCTCCATGCCCCTGTGTGGGGCAAGGCAGGTGTAGAGTAGAAATATTCGAACCTCCATGCCCCTAAAAAGGGTGAGGCAGGTGTAGCGTAGAAATATTCTAACCTCTATGCCCCCGAGTGGGCAAGGCAGGTGTAAAGAAAAAGTATTCGAACCTCCACGCCCCAACAGGCGAGGCAGGCTGTAGAGTAGAAATGAGCGCTGCAGACATCCCAGAGTCTGAAGCCGAGGGGATGGTGGTAGGAATGGAGTGATGCTCGAGTAAGCAGAGTGGACCGTACATAGGTCAGCAGTAGAAGTGATAATTGGAACTGCACGTATGCATGCAAACATAATAGCAAAGGAGCAGCACTGGATAACTTGTGAATGGTAGAACGGTGAAGACCATTGAGGGCATGTAAGTAAGCAGGTAAATAGAAGCCTCCTGTTTGCTGAGCAAAATAGCCCTGTAGAGGGCAGTTATACGTACGTTGAGCAGGAGCTAGGACGATGCGGCAAGCTGGAAAGGCAGATTTATGATATCAGGTAAGACAGGTCCTCTATGAGCGTGGTGTTCCTGATGGTCAAGGGATGGCAGAAGGGGATGCGGTACAAAGGACTGAGTCAGATGAGCTGGCAACTCAACCAGAGTCAATAAGCCTCATAGCACTGGAGTAGGTTAATGTCTGAGGCCTAAGCCATGAGATAGGAATGGCACTATGGAATAGATCATGGCTGAGAGTCCTGGCAGGAGACGGCAACAGTAGTAAATCCCCAAAATGAACTGAAGCAGCATGGCAAGAAGCATCCAAGGGAATTGATTTAGAATATCCTGAGATGTAGTCAAAATGTGAGTCCACAGCGGGAGCAAGAAAAATATCCTTGAGAAGTGCAAGTAGGTGCAAGCAGGCGAAGGTAAGCAGCTGCAACGTCCGGAACTTGACTAATATGGCTGAAAGTGAGCTATCCTGGCAGTGCATCCAATCCTGAGGGAAAAGTCACAGATGAGTAAGTGACATGGAAATGAAGGCTTCTGGCAGATGAAGATCTGATGAAAATGCTCTAAAGAAGGATGAGAACAATCCGGAACAGGCAGAGGAAGCAGCAGGAGCAGAACCAGGTCCAGTCCAGGGAGAAGGGAGACACCTCAGAGGCACAGAATGAGGTAGGCAGATGAAAGCAGGTCCTGATACAGTCCAGATCCAGATGAGCAAGGCAAACAGCAGGTAGACAAGACCAAAGAGGACAAACTGGCAGAAGGAGATCCAACATGCTGTGAAGGAGGAGATAAATGAGCCAACCGATCCGGGGCAGGAGGTAAACAGCATGAAGAGGGAAGCTGGCACAGAGCCGAATCCAGTGGTGCAAGAGAGGCATGAGGCTGTAGAAACAATTGTCCAGGGCCAACAATGGAGGGCTAAGCACGAATGTCCTGGCAGAGACCAATGTTGAAGGAGGCAAAGGACGGAAGGACACTGGAAGCAGGAATGAAGGATGCAGTAGTGAAGCTGAGATGATGGTCAGCAGGAACTGGATCTGGAGCAGATTGCAGAATGTCATGAGAGAGTGCACAGCTAGAGTGCACAACATTAGTCCAAGAGGATGAAGGCAAATAATCAACTAGGCCCATATGTGGCAGCAGAGTGGCAGACCGCTATGATGGTCAGCCGGGGAAGAGGAAGATAGTAAGTAAGTAAGTAAAGCTTTATTTTTTAAGCGCCTTTCAAAACCAAGGTGCTGTACAACATGTTAAAACCAACCATTTAATCAAAATAAATACACACAATTAAAATCCTTAAGAGAAAGCATTTAAAAACAAATAGGTCTTAAGCTCCACTTTAAAAGATGAGACTGTCTAGCATTCTCTTATCCGACGAGGTAGAGAATTCCACAGGGTTGGGGTGACATAAGAAAAAGCACGCTCCCCAGATGTCTTTAAGTGAACCCTGGGAATCTCTAGCAATCCCTCATCGGTAGAACGGAGTGAGCGGGAGGGGCAGTAAGGAGTGACAAGATCTTGCAGATACTGGGGTCCCTGTCCATGTAGGGCTTAGTAGGTCAGTAGCCCAACCTTAAAGGTGATCTGCCAATTAACAGGCAGCCAGTACAGTTCACAGAGGACAGGCGTAATATGGTTAGTCCTAGAGGTACCAGTCAAAAGCCTGGCCACTGCGTTCTGCACTAGCTGCAAGTGGCGGATATCAACCCCTGGAAGCCCTAGGTAAAGAGCATTGCACTAATCAAGGTGAGTGGTTATGAAGGCGTGGACCAGTGTAGGAAGGTCATCCCGAGGAACCAGGTGTTTCACCCAGGCGATATTTCTAAGATGGTAAAAGGATGATTTGACAATGGCTGACACCTGCAATTTTAGGGTGAGACCATCATCAACAATAATGCCCAGGTTACGCACCCAGTCTGAGGTCAAGAGCTGGATACCATCAAGCCATAAGCCTGACGGAAGCCCAGCCCTATGACCCACCTCAGGGCAGCCAGGATCCACAACCAACACCTTGGTTTTATCCGGGGTCAACCTCAGCCAGCTAGTGCTCATCCAGTCTTTGAGCTCAGCTAGACAACTGTTAAGCACAGAGATCGCATCATCCTGACCGGGAATAAAAGACAAATACAGTTGGGTATCATCTGCATAGCAGTGAAAACCCAAACTGTATGGCCTAATGATATCTCCTAATAGCAGCATATAGACTGCGAACAACATGGACGCCAAAATGGAGCCCTGTGGCACCCCACAGGACAGGGGGATGGCATAAGAGGAATAAATTCCGGTGATAACCCTCTGTGTCCTGCCTGTGAGGAAAGATCGAAACCAATGTAGAACTGTACCAGACAGTCCACAAAGAAACCGCAGGCACTCCAAAAGTACACCATGGTCCACAGTATCAAATGCTGCAGAAGGACTAAGATAGTACAAGCCTTTCGATCTCTCACAATTAGGAGGTCATTTAAAACTCAGACCAGGGCAGTCTTGGTACTATGTCTTTTCCTAAACCCAGACTGGAGAACATCGTAGACACTGTGAGTTGTTAGATGTTCATCCAGCTGCAACGCAACCACCTTCTCAATAACCTTTCCCACAAAGGGTAGATTAGAGATGGGCCTGTAGTTAGCTGGGCAGTCTGGGTATAAGGAGAGTTTCTTAAGGAGTGGTCGAACGGCCGCCTCCTTTAAGGGATCATGAAATATCCCCTGCTCCAAAGATTTCCAGACAATTTCAGCAATGATCGGGCAGATGACATCTACACAACCTAATAATAGTGGTGTAGGGCTTGGATCTAAACTACAGCTGGTTGGTTGTACAGTCTTGACAATCTTCATAATGTCCATGAATTCTGGCCTGCTAAAGTCAGACCAAGTAATCCGGGTACTCGCCACCTCTCGCCAATCTCCGCAATCCCTTGAGCGAGTCAAGCCAGCCTCTACAAAGGCTAGCAGGACTGCAAGACCTCCATGTAGGGCAGCTGAAATAAGGAGCAGGGAAAACATGCCAAGCTAGGCCTCCATGTAGGTGAGCAGGAGTGGCAGGAGAGGCACGACTTCCACATGGGGCTGCCTGAGGAGAGGAGCAGTGTGGCAGTGGTGCAGCCATGGTCAGGTCATGAAGCAGATGCCAGGAGGAGCCACAGAAAAGTAGACACATTAGAGCAGGGAGCAAGGAACTGGCAGCCACCAAAGTCAGTGAAGGGAGAAGGTTGCAGAAATGGAGCCAGCGATGATGGAACAGGTCGAACTGAAGGAGGAAGATGCTCAAAGTGAATAATTGCAGGGTAAGCCTGGAACAGGAAAAACATCCTGGCTGGTGAGAGGACAAGGAGCCAGCAATGGGGCAAAGCAAAGTACAGTTGACAAGCTGACACTGAGAAGTCAAGGGCATGCACAGAGCATGTGGATGTGGAAGAACACCAGAGGAGAGTTGCAGCCAGACCCAGCCATTCATGGAGCGCATGAGCAGCAGAACAAGGAGGCAGGAATGCAGTGGCTGGGAAAGCAGGTAGGCATGAGCAGAGCCAGGTGAAGGTGGCTTAAGGGGTAGAATGAAGAGCAACAAACTAGGAAAATCAAGCCAGAATCCCACAGCTACCAGCTGGTCATGGTGTGACCCCTGAGCAAGTCACTGAACCACCATCATGAAGTGCTCTAAATCATTTTCTCTGATCCGTCCGTGCCGGTAGAAGTTCCCTGAATGCCCAATGGCAGCAACAGCCTCTCTCAGCCAACACCAGGATCATTAGGCAGTTTAGGATACAGTGTGGTTTAAAGGCAGGAACCATGCGTACATAGTAGGGAAGGTTTGCACAGTGGTCTGCTTACGACTTCAGACAAGACCCGGGGCTTCCAAACAGTCCATATGTTACGTTTGGTTCATAGCTCAATGCTTGTGCTGCGTACAGTAGAGCTGAGTGATGTAAGTTGTGCTTGGATACATAGGCCAGACCAGTAGGTGGGACAATGCCTGCAAGGTATAAGTTGTATGAAATGATTAGTGCTTAGATACTTCAGCACAGACATGAGTAAGTCATTGATTATAGCACAGATGGATAGCTGGATAGTATATGCATAGTGCTTAGGTGCTTTGACTGATGAGTAACTTGTAAAGACTTGATGTTTTGGCCTTTCTCTGTATCCCACCTTAGGAAGGATGCTTAGTTGAGTAGGATGAGACCCCCACAAAGAAATAATGATTGCAGGTACGATTACCTCCTCCAACTCCGGAGAGTGTGGCCAGAAGCATGCAGGAGAGGAAAAAACCCTTTGGGGGGAAAACCTCTGAGGACCCATAGCTACTGACCTGAACATCCTTCTGGGCATACTAAAGGAGAATAATCCTAATGAGCTATATATAATCGGCTAGTCCGAAACCCCAAAGAAGATCTGAAGGTGGAAAGAACAAGGAATCCAGTAATGATGTTGAACGTCCAGCAAAGATGGTAACAGACCCTGAGCAAAGTCCCAGACCAAAGTCAAAGTCCAGGATAAACATCGACAGAGGTCATCAGGAATCTAGTGGAAAGCACAGGCAAACTGGAAGCGATGGTCCGAGTTCCAACAGATGAGGGGATGGAGCATAAGTCATGAAGGTAAGGCGAATTAGCTGAATGCAAGTCGGGCAGCTGAAGAAAGTAGAGCAAAGGAACCCTTGATCCTGAGTGGGCGAAGCAGTAAATGGATAATAGGCCGGAAAGCTCTGAAATCCTCCAATCATCCGGCTAAGCAAGTATGGTAAGGAACAGCACCTCCACACCCTGAGCTGGGCAAGGCAGGTGCAGTACAGAAAGGTTTGAACCTCCAGGCCCCAAAGCTGGGCAAGACAGGTGTAGAGTAGAATTCGAATCTCCAGGCCCCGATGCTGGGTGAGGCAGGTGAAGGGTAGAAAGAGTCAAACCTCCAGGCCCCGATGTTGGGTGAGGCAGGTGCAGGCTAGGCCCCCGCATGGCCAGCGAAAACAGCCGGACCCCACGTAGGCCAGGCGGAAGGGATATGGAGTGGCCAAGCCAGCCTCTATGAAGGCTAGCAGGACCAGGGAACAACGCCACAGAGGGCCGCCCAGAGCAGCAGACATCTCAAGGGCTGAAGCAGAGGGAATCATGGTAGGCAAGCAAAGATAGTGTAAGCAAGAGTGGGCCTGTACGTAGGTCAGTAAACAGTGCAGCAACAGCCAGATTGACACATAGGTCCATAATCCTAGTAGCACTGTAGTGGTAGAAAGGATTGCAAAGTCTGAGCGGCTACCGATGCTGGAGTGAGCAATACAAAAAGGTGGACCCCATGGCCAGTGCAGAGGAGACCAGGAGAGGGCAGCACTTGTACAGTAAACAAGAATAGGTCTCCAGATAGTGGGCCCCATATAGGGAGTAACAAGGAAGCTCTCCAGCATCATAGTTCAATAGGTTAAGAGGTTGGGTGTCCTGAAAGAGCTCTAACGTTAAGCGAAACATCAGTAAACCAGTGCAGAACAAGGTTACACTTGACTGTGAAAATCAAGCGCTATGCACGAGTTAAAGCTGTGGAAAGGTATGGAACCATGCCTGTAGCGCCACGGGAGATGAGTCCAGTGGTCCGAGGGCATCCATGAAGTCCCTCAGATGCTCCTCAGGTAGGTGTCCAAAAATGGCCAGAACTATAGTGCAGAAACCAGGAGGGAAGCAGAGGAGGTCCACAGGACACAGTCGAAGCATAGGCAGCACTCACCACTGCAGAGGGTGCAGATGCCAAACCCCAAAAAACTGAGTTGCAATAAGCGGCTAATGCTCGAGGAATTGACCAGCAGGAGGAAGCTCCCATGGCATGTGCAGGCAGACGAGTGCAGAGAGCTGTGGGCGGCGCTGCACGGCATGCAGCGGGAGGAGACCAGGAGTCCAGCCGTAGGGGCAAGTGGCCTCACCGAACAGAACTTGCACTGAGGCAGGAGCAGCTGCTTGAAAGAAGATAGTCAGGAAGAAGGCTACAAGGGGCAGAAAAGCAAGAAGGCAGCAGTGGCAGTGCAGGGCCACAAGCTGCCATGGAGACATGCAGCAGCAAGAATCCCCAAAAGGGGAAAGAGGTACAGAAGAAATGGAAGGCAGCGGAGCCGCCGGGAGGGAGGTGCAACATACGAACCAGCAGGAGACAGGACAGGGGAAGCGGGATGGGAAGGGGGCAAGGCAGAAGAACACAGGCAGATGGAGAAAAGAAGAGCAGCCACAACTGGCAGCAGTGCCAGCGAGTGCAACTCACTCTAAGCAGAGTGGCAGAGCCTGATGCATTATGTAGGATGTGGGGGAGGAACTCTTCCCCCACATAACAACAGGCATGCGCCTTTCCATTGTTGTGAAAAAGTAGAATCATACACAGGGGTTCAAAACATGCAGAGAGGTAGTCAGTTTGCCTTGCAAGAACTCAACATCTCTATCGATGGATGAAGCACTGGAGGCCGGCATACAGGATCGCCGACCGCTAAATAGTATGGAGAAGCAAGTAAACGTGGCGGCCATCAGGCCATGAGGAAGCACTGAGCAAGCAGTGAAGGGTAGTGCAGCAATCCGGAGCTTGGCTGACTGCAGAAGCGATGTCCAGGGCAGCAGTGAACTAAACTGTGCAAGGAACGGCAGCCACTCAAAGAGAGAGGAGAAAAAGCAGGAACAAATGCACAGGTAGGAACAGGCAGTAGCAGAAACCAGGAAGGGAGCAGTGTAGAGCGAGAAGTGTGGAGCTTGAGGCGCAGCAGCGGGAGTGAGCTGCAGACCCAAGAGAACAGAGAGAGGGGACGAAAGACAGGAGAAGGACAGCGGGGGCAGAACAAAGAAAAAGAAAGTAAATAAACGAGTGAGGGAAAGACAGAAAGAGAGCAAACAGGGGGGCAGGAGCCCTACAAGTGGAAGGACAAAACAAGAAGGCAGCCGGAGAACAACAGCAGCATGGCAGCGAGTGCGACTTGCTCTAAGCAGAGTGGGCAGAGCCTGAAGTAATACATAGGAAATGGGAAGGAGCTATCCCCCCCATAGAAATACAGGCAAGCCTTTCAATACCACTAACCCTACCTGATCTACAGCTCTTTCTCCCTCCCGTCTTTCTTTCCACTATCATTCCCTTGTGCCTATCCCATGCATTCTTGAACCCTACCACTGATTTTGCCCAACCTCCTCCACTGGGATGCTGTTCTAGGAATCCACCACTGCTTCTGTGAAGAAGTACATCCTCACATCTCCCCTCCAGCTTCATTACATGTCCCCCTGTTCTTGTGCACCTTTTCTTCT
This sequence comes from Neoceratodus forsteri, assembly GCA_016271365.2. Lineage (NCBI taxonomy): Eukaryota > Metazoa > Chordata > Ceratodontiformes > Ceratodontidae > Neoceratodus > Neoceratodus forsteri. The sequence goes on from JADMNL010000026.1 coordinate 269,550,092, forward strand.
AAAAAATACTTCCCTCCTGTACCTTACTTACCCCATTAGGTATTTAAAAATCCCTGTCATATCCACCATCTCCCTCCTCTCTTCCAGGGTGTACATACTGAGGTCCTTTAGTCTCTCCTTGTAGGGCTTTTGATGCAGAACCTGCACCATTTTAGTTGCTCTCCACCTAATCACCTCCACTGTATGTCCTTCCAGTGATGTGGTCTCCAGAACTGGATACAATACTCTAGGTGGACTCTTACCAGTGATCTATACAGAGGCAACACCCCCTCCCTCTTTCTGCTATTAATACCCCTCCATAAGCACCCCAGCATCTCATTAGCCCTCCTGACTGCCTTGTCACACTGCCTGGCCATCTTTAGGTCATCAGATATGGTTACCTCCGGGTCTTTTTACTGCTTGATGGTTCTCAATACTACTCCACCCATTTTGTACCCCACCCCTGGGTTTTAGTGCCCAAAGTACATTATTTTGCACTTTTTCACATTGAAACCCAGCTGCCATACCCTTGATCACTCTCCTCTAGTTTCCTCAGGTGTCTGCTCATCCTTTACACTCAACCTGCAGTGTCCATGTTATTGCAGATTTTGGTGTCATCTGCAAAGAGGCAGACCTTCCATCTAGCTCTTCTGCAATGTCACTTATAAAGACATTAAGGAGGACTGGTCCCAGCACTAATCCCTGAGGCACCCCTCTTGTCACCCTCTCTTCCTCAGAGTGAACTCCATTTACCACCACTCTCTGTCACCTATCCCCTAGCCAATTCTTACACAGTTTACCACCTTTGGACCCATTCCTACACTACCCAGTTTGCTTACCAGTCTCCTATGTGGAACAGTGTCAAAAGCCTTACTGAAATCTAGGTGGGCTATGTCCACCACTCCATTCTAATCTAATTCCTTTGTCACCCAGTCAAAAGTGTATCAGATTCATTTGACATGCCCCCCCGTGAACTCATGCTGCTTGGGTCTTGTATGCCACTAGTTTCAAGATGCTCCAAAATCCTTCCCTTCAGCAGTGATTCCATTAACATTTCAAGCACTGATGTCAGGCTGACTGGCCTATAAATGTCATCCTCCTTGCTACAGCTTTTGTTTAGTTGGACTACATCTGTTCTCCCCCAGTCCCCCAGAACCACTCCTGCTTCCAGTGAGCTGTTAAACAGAACTACCAGAGGTGCAGACCAGTACTTCCCTAAGCTTTCTCAGTATCCTTGTATAACCCCTAGGTGGTGCTATCCCAAGGGCTACTACCCCTGCCTGCTTGGGTAGTAGCAGGTTAAGGGGCCTGAGTTCTGAAATGGGTGCCTCCACCCGGAGGTCAGGGTTGGTAGTGGTCAAGCTAACCTGGGCACAGCCCTCCGGGGCACTGTAACCCACTCTTTCCTTACTAGTGGCCAGAATAATACACAATAATCACTTTCACAATACCCCTGACACATCACACAAGTACCCACACTGTTTGCACTTACCAGCAGGGCTTTCCTTTGGCTGGACCCTGAGGACCCCCTGTAAAACAAGGTTATACACAGCAAATAACAGCAGTACAGTACTCTTGCACAAACTGGAACCACAGTCAGTGTAAATACAAAAAAGAGTTAGATTTGATTTATTTAAGGGACTTAAACAAGGGAGGGGCGTAATCAGGTTAATTTGTTTAAAGGCTGTAACAATCAAACAGTTATGCATGCACTTCAGGGTCCATAAACAGTCACACACTCTGGGTACCCAGATGGGGAATGGTGGGCTAGCCAGGAACGTTGCAGCTGGTTGGGGCCCTGTGATGGAAGAAAACAACATGCACCACATACACTTATTGTAATCCGGAGCCGGAGGGCTCAGTTCTTGAAAAGAAAATGTAACCCCTAGGTGGCACTATCCCAAGGGCTACTGCCCCTGCCTGCTGGGCTACTAACAGGTTGAGGGGCCTAGGTTCTAGAATGGGTGCCTCCACCCAGAGGTCAGGGTTGGTACTGTCTATTCTGACCAGGTCACAGCCCTCTGGAACACTGTGACCCCCTTTCTTCCCACTAGTGGCCCACACAATACACAATGAGTACCTTCACAATTTACACTTACCCCCAGGACTGGCTCCATCAGCTTGACTCTGGGGACCCCCTACAAAACAAGATAATGAAGTACAATAGCCACAGTGCAATACCTTAGCATAAATGAACACCACAGTCTGTAACTTTGCAGAAACAAATAGATCTGATTTATTTAAGGAGCTGTAACAAGGAAAGGGGGGAAATTAGGTTAATTAGATTAAACTCATTAATAATCACAGTACTGTGCGCATACTCAGAGTCCCAAATGTCACTCTCACTGGGTACCCAGGATGGTGGGGGGCTAGCCAGGATCGGAGCAGCTGGTTGGGGCCCAGTGATGGAAAAAAGCACTTGCAGACCCAATTTGTAATCCAGAGCCCTGGGGCTCAGTTCTAAGAAAGAAACACAATAAATCAGATGGCACACTTTTGATTTACAAACTGTTGCAGGGGTTTACCCTGAATTGTACTCACAATACCCAGAGCTGAAATCAGGAGGGAGGATGTCCGTGTTGGATTGCCAGACAAGCAGGGTATGGAGACAAGGCCCTCACGACAGGGCTTGGCTGCAATGACAAGGCAGGCGGATTCAGTCCAAAACAAGCTGGGTTTTGCTTCCAGCTTCAGCACACAATTCACAGTCCAAGGGAGCTAAGATCATGATTCCCTATAAGCACTCAGCACATTCATGTGTAAAGCAAAGTACCATACCAGGCAGGCTGCTCCTTGATCCCGATCGCAATTACTGCAAAAATACTCGGGAGCACACTCAGCATCAGCAGTTCCTGACAGGCCAATCGCGTTCAGCAAACTTTCAGTCTTCTTCGGATTGAGTCTGGCTACACTTTTAGGGGCATTTTTCTCTGTCTAAATCGGATTCAGTCCGAACATTACTTTTGCTCTCTCTCTCTCCTGCTCGGATTCAGTCCGAACCTTGCTAGGGAATCACACTCCCAGCACAGCACACAGTTCACAACATGGGGATTTACTCAGATCTCAATCCCCACAAGCACCAAGCACATTTATATGTAAAGGTCACTTACTGTACCAGACCCCAAAGTCCTGACAGGCCTATCGCAATTCTACACACTTTCGGTCTTCTTCAGGTTAAGCCTGGTCCCAACATGACTTCTGCTTCTTCTTTCACTCTGAAAACTCGGATTCAGTCCGAATTATACTTACTAACAGCTGCAGGCCGAACTTCAGGGCCTCACACTCGCTTCACATGCGACTACACACCACAAACAGAAGCAGGGCTCCTCCCTTCACTCTCTACTTCAATCTGGCTTGCCAGCAGCCAGCACAGGGTTTTTCACTAAGATCCACAGAGTTCGGTTGGCTGGTTCGGTTGTCAGTCACAGCAGGGCTCCCTCTATAGATGCAAAAAAGGCACCAAGGATTCCAAAACTACATTACCCAGAGGCTTCTTTCATTCAGCCCCCTTTTTAGCAAGCCCCAGCTTGTAGTCCCTATTCTGGTTGGCCCAAGCAGTCTCCATCTTAGAGCTCTCACATACTGATTGGTCCCACTCGGCAGTCCGGAACCAAAACGAAAGGGGCTACACTACACAGTCCTTGCTGAAAGGAAAGCAGGATAGACAAACTATATTCTCACTAATACTCTAAATGACATCTGGTAAACAGTTACATCTTTCAATTACGCTCCCTCTGCGCTCTTATCGACTACAGAAATGGAGCGATTAGACAACAGCTCGGGTGGGATTCGAGCATTAAACACACAGTCCCCCCACACAAACTAATTATGACTGCATGCAGACAGCTCTTAATGAGACAGTAGACAGAGGCTCTAAAAGCACTCACAGTGCCCACATTTAAACAGCTTAAATGTTGAACACCAACAGGCAGGGGAGCACTAGGCAAGCTCCTTGAAGGCTTCTAGGAACCCCCATTTGCAGGGGGGTTACAAAAACAACAAGACAATCAGATGACACACTTTTAGATTAGGCTGTTGTTGCAGGGAGCTACCCTGATGATTACTCACGATACCCAAAACTGGACACAGGCTGGACGAAAACTGAGACTGCAGGTGGTTGATCTGGAGTGCTGGGAAAAGCAGGGCCCATACAATTCGCCGAGGCATCATTCCTGTTCAAGCGGGGAGCAGGGGGCTGATCCCCAGGCAGGTCTCTCGTCGATGGCTTTCTCTGTGCAGCAGGTAGTCTGGCTGGACCAGTGTGGCAAGGCCCAGGAGACAAATTCAGATACAGTCCATTTTGAGCTGGATACAGCGTCCATCAAGCAGAACACAGTTCACACAGTGGGGAATGAAATCATGACCCACTAACAACTCACAGCACATTTACATGTAAGGAAATTATACTGTACCAGGCAAACCACTCTCTGGTCATGATCGCAAAGTCTCTGCACTAACCAGGGATTCAAAAGCAGCTGGAAATCCTGACAGGCTGATCGCATTCAGCTAAATCTTCAGTCTTCTTCAGGTTGATCCTGGTCACAACTCAGTGGCTTACTTCGTTCTCACAAACTCGGATTCAGTCCGAACTGATTTTCTTCTCCTTCTCAGGGGCAGCAGGCAGGCATGCAGGCCACAACTCAGGCCTTTCCACAGAGACTGTATTGAGCTGTTGCTTTTTCAGCTCCCAACTTAGATCTGACTTAAACAGCAGGCAGCTTGGGGATTTCCCTCAGATCCAAAAGGTTTGGTTGGCTGATTCGGCTGTCAGTCAAAGCAAGAGCTCCCCCTTCAGTTGCAAAAAGGCACCAAAAGCCCAAAACTACAATTCCTACAGATTTTGATTCCAGACAGCTCCAGTAGTTGGCTCCATTTTAGGTCCCATCAATACTGATTGGTCCAATTCGGCAGTCCGGGACCAAGATAGTGGAGATAAACAAAACCGTCCTTGCTGCACAGAAGGCAGGTTAGACAAACTGCATTGTCATTATCACTCTAAATGATTTTCAGCAAATAGTTACATCTTTCAACAGAGCTCCCTCTAGGATTACTTATGACTGCAATTCAGGCAGCCCTTAAAGAGACAGTACACAGAGGCCATACAGGCACTCTCTGGCAATAATATTTAAACAGCTAGAACGCTGGACACCAACCTGGCAGTAAGCATTTAGGCAAGCTCTAGGAAGACTTTTCTGGAACCCCCATTTGTAGGGGGGGTTACACCTGGATGCACCCCTTCTAGCCCCATTGCTTTGTGCACCTTCAGATTAATAAATCCTTTCAGGACACTCTCCTCTGAAAATGAACTTGTGTTCACCTCCCTCTCTCCAAAGCTTCTGTTACCTTTTTGTGGCCCCTCCCTGTCTCCTTTCTCTGTGAACACTGAACAGAAGAATTTATTCAGAATGTCTGCCCTTTCCTGGTCCCCCTCTGCACAGTCCCCTTTTTAACCTTACAATCCACCCCGAGTCTTCCTCTTTTCACTTATATACCTAGAAATTGTCCTCTCCCTTTTTGTTAACTCCTGGACTATTCTCTCTTCAGTTTGCACCTTTGCACTCCTTACTGCTTTCCCTGCTTCCCTCTGTTTCCCCTAATACATATCCCTATCCTCCTCCCTCTGCATCTCCCTATACCTTCTGAATGCTGCCCTTTTAGCCTTTACCTATCTGCCACCTCTTTTGAGAACCATAGCAGTTTCTTTTTCTTCTTGGTTTTGTTCACTTGTTTGATGCAGAGGTTTGTGCCTTTACTATGCTCCCTTTTATCTTCGCCCACTGTTCCTCCACCCCACGACTTTCTAAACTACTCCTCAACTCACAAGCATTTGCCTTAACCTCCACTAATGCCTGGCTATCTAGATCATTAGTTCCGAAGTGGACTAATACCTTTGTTTCTTCTCCCTTCCATTTTATGATTCCCTTCATTTTAAATGAATTTGTTCCAGTGGAGGCCCCAAGTAAGCACCCGATAACCCTTCTCTTTTGTTTCCCTTCACATATCCATAACTAGGGTTGTTAGAACCCACTTATGTTCTGGGTTCTGGTTTTGGTCAAGAACTTTCCAAGAAGTTCTAGAGTTCTGATGTTCTTTTTTTTTGGTACACTTTATTTATTCTCCCCCCACTGGACATCCAGACTCTCTGGGGGACACCCAGCCTGACCTTATTCCGCCCCACCTGACGTCCTCAGCCTACCTTGCTGGCAGGGAAAAGCCTTCACTTCGCTCACTCTGATCTTATGACCTCCTGGATCTAAGCCCCCTGGGGCAGGACTCCTCCTAGTGACCTTTCTGGAATCTAGTTGGTAGACCAACCGGTGGATGGAGCACTGGAGGCAGGCTGCAGGACCTGGTTCTGGGCATCGAGGTCAGCCACTCGACTCACCTTCGACTACCAGGGACCAGGGCACTTTTTTCCCCATTTTCTGCAAGGCTCAGACATGCAATGATGTCCCGCGCATTATGGGCATGTTCCCACACCTGCCTGCAGGATGTCCGCTGCAGCCTCAACCCTCTCGATGTGTTCTCACCAGTTGTGATGCCCCCAGTCTCCAATGGAAGCCACAATAGTAGCGGGAACAACATCCCACCCTCCCTCAGGAGAGGAGAGCAGTCACCTGGACGCTCAATCCTCTTCTGCCCCTGCTAACCCCCAACAACCCAGGCTCATTCCTGAACCCAGGTCACCAGTGTGGCCCGAGGTGTGACATCCAACATCCAGTGCCTCAACCCTCAGTGCCACTGGGTCAGCTGAGTTCTGATGTTCTTAAGAGCTCAAACTTGTTTGAATATAGACTAGGAGAGGAATGCCAAAGGGCTACTAAGAGGAAAAAAACAACTAAAAAGAGACCTGGCCTGCCCAGTGGCATAGAGGGCTGAGGTGCTGGCATCTTACGTGGACCAACACCGGTGACACAGGTTCGGAAATGGACTCGGGGAGCCGGGGGCGGCAGGGGCGAGAGGATCTGAGCATCCAGGACAGCTCTCTCTTCGGGGTGGGGACTGGGTGCCTAACTCGCAGCGGATCCCGGTGGAGACTGGGAGGCACTATACGAGCGGTGCAGGGGCACACAAGAAAACCGTAAAACGGCTCTGGTGCCCGCCAGATGATGGCTCCCCCACTCCATGACATCGCTGGAACCTCTAAGGGACCTCCTCCACCTCAGCAGTGCTTCCAAGTGGCCTACTGGATTGTGCACTGGGTATGCTCCCCCTCCCCGGTGCCTTCCCCCTCGGAGGAGAGGGAACTGCCCGGTGAAGGGATACACTGAAATACCCCACAGGAGTCGGCTGCAATGTGGGGATTGGAGGGAGGTCTAAGAAGGAGGATGGTCGGTAAGTCATGGTAGCACTGAGAAGCCTGAAGGAGTGAGCGGCACTAGAGCGTGAGGCGGGTGATAAAGACGATAATACAAAAAAAAAAAGAGACCTGTTCTCTCAGCACATCAGTCTATATACTGTTTCACTGCATATGCAGAAAAAAAGAGAAGCACTGGGTTCCATTCAAAAAGCAGAAAACAAGAAATCAGCATAGTGCAGTCAACATGGAGGATCAGAAAGTTATGATATTGCCAGAGGTAACTAAACTCATAAAGGGAGGAACTGCGGAGGACAGGAGGAAGGGGGTTAAAAACAGGAAGGACAAATGGAGGCAAAGAAGGAGAAAGGAGGGATGATAAAAGGAAAAATGGCAAAACATGGAAGGCCATGTATACTAATGCCCACAGCCTAGGAAATAAAATCCCAGACCTGGTGGCCTTGATGATGGAGGCTGACCTCAACAACTAAGATGTGGTATACTGGAAACCATGACTGAGATTTAGCAATACCACATTATGCTCTGTTTAGGAGAGACACAGAGGATAAAAAGGTTGGGGGAAGCTGGCTCTTTACGTCAGGTAGGGTATTAAAGCGACTGAAATACAGGGAACGTTGGAGGGTACAGTGGGTCATTCTTGAGATGGACAATGGCACAGCTATTCACACGGGCATGATATACAGACCTCCAGCACAGGGGCAGGAAGTAGACAGAGTGCTAGTGGAATCCATCCACACGATGGCAGCTAAAGGGAGGTGCTTCTGGTAGGTGATTTCAATCTACCAGATATAGATTGGAGCATTCCAGCTACTGCCTCAGCCAGGAGCAGGGACATCCTGTACTCCATGCAAGGGGTAGACCTCAGGCAGCTAGTGCTAGAGCCCACCCAGGAGGGTGCAATATTGGACCTGGTACTCACCAACGGGGACAGAATTGCCGAAGTCAGGGTGGGCAGGCACCTCAGGTTCAGTGATCATCACATGGTGTGGTTCAGTATAAGTACAGTGGCAGAGTCAGGCCACACAAAGGCGAGGGTCCTTGATTTTAGGAAGGCGGACTTTACTAAAATGGGGATATGTCTCAAGAATGCCCTGGCAGGGAGGGACGAATGGGGGGAGTTGAGGAACAGTAGGCCCATCTGAAAGGTGCCATAGTGGAGGAGACAAACCTTTGCATTTGGCAAGTGAACAAGGACAAGAGAAAGGGAAAACCACTATAGTTCTCAAAGGAAGTGGCCGGGGAGGTAAAAGTGAAAAAGATGGCTTTCAGAAAATACAAGAAAACACAGATGGAGGAGGAAAGGGTAGTGTACCTAGATAAACAGGGCATCCTGTGATCTGGGCAACCCGCAAGTGGGCGCCTGCCAAAATGGCAACCCACTTGTGGTGACTGCCCACTGCCCTGATGGCAAGGGTGTGGGGTTGGCAAGTGGATAGGGAGGGTTGCAAAAAGGCGACAGGATGTCATGCATATATACGCATGTGGGGGGGCAGGCCCACTGAATGAAGTGTGGGAAGGTTTGTGAGGGGTGGTGCCATGGGTTGCCAGCGAACTGGTGTGGTGGTGTGTCTGCTGGCCTGGGTTGGTGGGGATGCAGGGTTTGGGACTAGGCACCTGTAGTTTTTGTTGTGCCCGGCACAAGACAGGCTTTTTTTTTCATCCCGATATGCACCCCTTGACATGCACCCCGAGTTAAGAATCTTAATTTAGGAGGGTGAGGGGAGAAAAGCCCAACACATAAAAGTAAAATAATTGTGTTTTGAGCCGCTTTCACTAGCGCCGGGATTCCACATCGCCGAAATTCAATTTTGGCGATGTGGAGTTGCAATAAGGGTATTCAGAATTCCGAATTCACCCTTATCACATTGGAATTGATAAACAGAGGGAGGCAGGGAAACCAATCAGGAGTGAAAAGGTACAAATGGAGGAAAAAATAGCACAGGAGGTAAAACAAGCATTTGTCAATGCCGAATGTTGTCTTGAGGGCGTTGGTAGTGCCGGAGTTAGAGACGCATAATAGGAATGGCAGCGAAGTATTAAATTGACGCCAACCCCACCCCCACCCTGTAGAGACTGACAGGCATTGGGGTGTGCTTTTGGGTCTTCAGCTATAATGCTCATGCCATTTCACTTCACCCTACCCTGTAGACACTGACAAGTGTTGTGGTGTGCTTTGGGGTCTTTGGGCATTATACTTACCACATTCCATAAGGAAATACACTGAGTTGAGTGCAGTATAGGACACTGGGGTGAACTTTGTGGCCGAACAGTGCGAGGCACACCATGATGCCTGTCACTGGCTGCAGGGTGGGAGTAGGGGTGGAATGGCATAAGCATTACAGCCGATAATCCCAAGTCACACTCCTGACGCCTGTCAGCCTCTACAGGGTGGGGTGCTACAATTGGAAACCCTAACACCGTAGGCGTGTGTTGGTATTTTCACTCCAAATTTTCAACATGGACTTTATGTGAGCCCACCTCATGAAAAGCGGCACTATCAGTTTGTTAGCGGAAAGGTAGTTTTGCACAGTGGCTATGCCATTTGGCGACACAGGGATGAAAACAGATGTTGGGCAGTATGTGGAAAATGACAACTGTATTGTTCATGAGGAGATGTAAAAAATGGCAACGTTGAAAATCTGGAGTGAAAATATAAAAAATTGGTGAAGTTATGAGCATGCATAGAAACTGTGCAACACACCTCCATAACCCAATTATTTTTGGGATTTTTTTTAACCACATCTTTAACATAGGCATTTTGGGACCTCCCCTCATGAACAGTGGCAGCGTGATTCTGTTAATGTGTCTGAAACTTTGATTTTGCACAGTGAACACCATTGTGCGCCACAGGTGCAAAAACACATTTAGAGCGGGATGTGAAAAATGACAGCTGTACTGTTCATAAGGAGGTGTGAAAAAATGCCAGTGTTGAAAATCTGGCATGAAAATATTGCAAATTTGCGAAGTTACAAGGGTGCGTGGAAACTGCGCAACACACGCTTGTAACAGTCATTTTATGGAATTTTGTCACCACATTTTCAACATAGGCATTACAGGACTTCTGCACATGAACAGTGTCACTGTCATTTCCTGAAACTGTCCTGAAAACTGATTTCGCGCAGCGACAGCGCTATTCTGCACCAGATGTGCAAAAACACATTTTGGCCAGGATATGTAAAATGACAGCTGTACTGTTCATAAGGAGGTGTGGAAAAATGGCAATTTTGAAAATCTGGAATGAAAATATTACATATTCACGAAGTTACGAGCGTACGTGAAAACTGTGAAACGCTCGTAAAACAGCCATTTTGGGGAATTTTTCCACCAAATTTGCAGCATAGGCTTTTTGAGAGCCGCCTTCATGAACAGTGACACTGTTGTTTTGTTAATCAGTCTCAACAGGTGATTCCACGCAGTGACCACGAAATCATCTTTCGGGACCGAATAACACCATGACAGTGACAGAATTCATGAGAAGGGGTCCCAATAACCCCATGTTGAAAATTTGGTGGCAAAATTCTCAAAAATGCCTGAGATTTGCACCAAAGTTGAAAAAACCCTATTTATGCCATTATACAGCTTACCGGCATTTCTTCAGATCGCGGTCGGCTTTGAAGAGTACAGACATGTTCCCGGTCCACCAAAGATTGTCGTGCCAGACTGCGGAGGTAAGTATAGGGTAAGGGGGGTGTGGGGAGTCAGGATGCGCAGAGGGTGGGCGCGGGCTTTGGGAGGGGGCAGGGAGACTGCGAGGATCATTTCTTTTGTTAAAGGTTTAAAAAATAAAACATTGCAGGACTTTTTTTTTTTGTACAAGCGTATTTGGCATGCTGGGGTGGGCTCCCAGAGTGCCACCAAACTGTTTTTTTGGGGGATGCTAGCCGTGATGGGGATTGGGCACCCTTCTGCACACATTCTGAAGGGGGGCGGCACGAGCCGAGGGGATTGGGCACCACCTTCAGCACACAATAAAAGTGGGGGGGGGGAGACATTATGCCGACAGGGATTGGGTCACCCATCGAAAAAGAAAACTGTTGGGGGGTGCATGATGCTGATGGGGAGTGGGCTCCCCCTCGGCATTCTGACAGGAGGTGGTGGCGGCAGTGCTGCGTGCACGTCAGGAGGCATATTGTAGTCACGCTGCATGAGAACTCTGCTCTCATTGCAGCGGACCTTTTGTTAGATCTGGTGGCCACATTCCAAATTACTGATGTGGCGCCTGCATACTGCCTGATTGGGGAATGAGGGACGCACCTACTGATGCCTGCCCTGCATTCACCCAACAGTAACCACGCCTACAAATCTGCTACTAACGCAATATGTTGGCTGCGCATGCGCACGAGCCAACATAAAAAGGGGACAAGACTTTTTATAGGTATATTGGAAAAAGGAGAAAAAACAGGGGTGGGATTGTAAGGCTTCAAGCAGAGAAAGAGAGTATGTGGAAGGGGACCTTGAAAAAGCATTAATACGGAACAAATATTTTTGTTCTTTATTCACAGAAGAAGGAGAAGGTGAGGGACCACAGTTAGGCAACATGAGCAAATAAATATGAGAGGGAAGTAGACACCAGTCCATTTATGGAAGAGAAAGTCCTAAAAGAACTTACAAAACTGAAAGTGGACAAGGCAATGGGACCGGATGGGATGCATCCTAGAATATTAAAGGGAACTATGGGAGGTTCTGGCAGCCCTGTTCAATGAATCACTCGATATGGGAGTGTTTTCAGAAGACTGGAGGAGAGCAGATGTAGTCCCTCTTCACAAAAGTGTGAGTAGGGAGGAGGCTGGAAACTACAGAGCAGTCAGCCTCACCCAATACTGGGTAAAATTATGGGATCACTACTTAAAGAAAGGATTGTGGAATACCTTATAGCCAGTGGAGCACAGGATCAGAGACAGCATGGATTCACAGCAGGAAGGTCATGTCAAACAAACCTAATTGATTTCTTTGACTGGGTGACTAGGGAAGTGGATCAGGGAGAGCGGTGGATGTAAACTACCTGGATTTCAGTAAGGCCTTCAATACCGTTTCACATAGAAGACTTGTGGACAAGCTGGGCAGCCTGGGAGTGGGTTACAAGGTGGTAAACTGGGTTAGGAACTGGTTGAGTGACAGAAGACAGAGGCTGGTGGTAAATGGAGCTTGATTTGAGGAAAGAAATGTGACCAGCAGGGTGCCATAGGGATAATTTCTGGGGCCAGTCCTGTTTAATGTCCTTATAAGTGACATTGTGGAAGAGCTGGAAGGGAAGGTGTGCCTCTGCAAATGACACCAAGAGCTGCAACAGGGTGGACACTCCGGGAGGGGTGGAAAAAATGAGGAGGGATCTAGGTAATATGTAAGAATGGTCTAGAATGTGGCAGCTGAGATTCAATGTGCAAAAGTGCAAATGGGGTGCAAGAACCCTGGGGCAGATTACATGATGGGGGGAGATACTGACAGTCACCAAACAGGAAAGGGATGTGGAGGATAATCATATCTGATGACCATAAGGTGGCCAAACGTGGGAGAGCCAGTCGGATGCTGGGGAGCATAAGGAGAGATATCACCAGCAGAAGAAAAGAGGTGATGATGCCACTGTACAAACCACTGATGAGGCCTCATTTGTAGTACTGTGTCCATTTCTGGAGGCTGCTTCTCCATAAGGACATAGGGTGGAGGCAGTTCAAAGAAAGGCAACAAAGATGGTGCAGGGCCTGCACCAAAAGTTATATGAGGAGAGACTGGGAGACTTCAATATGTATACCCTGGAGGAGAGGAGAGGAGAGGAGAGGAGAGGAGAGGAGAGGAGAGAGAGAGGAGAGAGGAGGAGGAGAGGAGAGGAGAGAGGGAGAGGAGAGGAGGAGAGGAGGCGAGGCGAGGCAGGACGCAGACGAGGAGACGAGACGAGACAGGGGAGATATGATAAAACTTAAAATATCTAAAGGGCATAAATAGGGTACTGGAGGGTAGCATCTTTTAGAAAAGGAGATGTTCAGGTATGAGGGGGCATGACATGAGGTTGGAAATGGGTAGACCAAGCGGTAATGTGAGAAAGTTTTTCTTTACTGAAAGGGTGGTGGATGCATGGAATAGACTCCCAGCAGAGATGGTGAGTGCAAACATAGTGGGGGAATTCAAAAATGCAAGGGACAGGCATAGTGGAACCCTAGCAATAGGAACGAGGAGGTAAAACCAGAGATCAAGTACGGTCTGAGGCTTCTGCAGTAGGTAGGGAAATAGGCAGACTGGATAGGCCTAGCAGTCCTTATCGGCCGTCAACTTCTATGTTTCTATGTTTCACACCTGATGGTATATAAGCAGCACAATCTCATGCATCTCATACAAACATATGAAAAGCCAGCAGAAGAAGGCATATTGGTCAATCACATCTGCCCAACAATTAGTGCACGGTTCATGGCTTACACCAATGACCCTGCCCCATCCTCATCACCTCCTCCCTCCTATGGGTTCCCTTTGTGTTTGTCCCAGGTCCACTCTCTCTTCCAGGGAGTACATCCTTAGGGCTCCCAGCCTGTCTTTAAATGATCTATTCTGCTTACCCTGGATCATCTTGGTTGCTCTACTTTGAACCCTCTCTAGCATGCCGATGTCTTTCTTCAGGTACAGATGCCAGTAGTTGACCGCATATTCCAAATGTGGTCTTACTATTGACCTGTACAATGGCAAAATGACCTCGCTCCTCCTACTACTACTACTGAATCCCCTGGTTATACACCCCAGCATCCTGTTAACCTTTGCAGCTGCCTTTTTGCATTGTGTACTGTGTTTTAGGTCTCTAGTAATCACCACTCTCAGTTCCTTTCCTTCCTCTGAAGCAGCTTTCCAAACCCCTCCCAGGTAATACTCCATCCTAGGATTCCTGGTCCCGATGTGCTTCACTTTGCACTTTTTAGTGCTGAAACATAGTTGCCAGATTCCTGACCATCTCTCAAGTTTACTGAAGTCCTCCCTCAGGTCCTATATCCCTTCTTTTGTGTCCAGTCTCCCACAGAGTTTGGCGTCATCCACAAACAGGCACATATTGCCTTTAAAGGATACCTAAACAACATTTTGACAACAAACTATTCAAAAATCTTACTCCGCAGGTGACTAAAGGAAAGGCTGCTGTATTCATTAATGTTAAAACTACATTTACATGATTTACCTAAATATGGTTCCAGAGCATTTGAAACTGTAAAATCAGCCTTCCAATTTCAAAGAAACTGTTTTACCTGCTTCCTAAATGGCCGCCAAATGTGTTATGTGATGACGTCATTGGAGCCAAAGTCAGAGAGATATATGGCTCTCTATAGTGCTAACTAGTTCTTTTTTCCCTTTGATATAGAATTGTTTAACCCAAATGGTCAAAACCATGTGCAGTATTTTGTATAATGCACATGTTAGGCTATTGTTCTGTTCATTTTGTTTACTTTAACATGCTGAAAATGTGTTTTAATCCAACCAACTTTCTCTGTGGCAAACCACAGTGCAGAACAAATCTTGAATAACCTGGTGGTTTAGTGGTTATGGTGGATCCAGGATGCTACAATAGGGGTGCTGGGGTGGTGTACATACTTAATATGCACTTTTTTAACATTTTTATTAAACCTTTATATTTTCTGCTATTATTCTTTTTTAGTACATTTTTGACAGAACCTACAAATGTAATCCATAGTTTGAATGTAAACATTTGTACAATCAATAAATCAGACTTTTTCAGCAAAGTGAAATGCAGCAGCAGCAGCAGCAAGCTAGTACGTTACTATGTGGGAGGGGGGTCAGCCACACCATTCACCACCCCCTAGAGCCACCATTTTTTTGTAGCAAAGTTCTTGTGCAGTCCAATGTTAGAGTTCATACTTTCTCGAAACTCAAATACATGCTTGTCTTGTCTTCTTTTTCCATGGGAAATAACAATAATAATAATAATGATGATAAGAAGAAGAATCAGCATTTATATAGTGGCTTTCATACACATTGTATCCCAAAGTGCTTTACAAGCAATACTAGACTGGTAGTGAAGTGACTGAACATGTAGTGGCAACCATTTCATACATTAATATCCACACACAGCCTTGGACAATTGCATGAACTGGTTTTATGGGAAGGGGAATGTTGGCCAGGACAATGGGGTCAGGTAGTGATCAAGGTGCCGGCAGCTCCACATCTTATTTCTCACAGTAACCTGCTCATATTTCTCTCCTTCTGTCTTCCCCTTCCCTGAATATGTACCCTTCCCTGAGTACCATGCAAGACTGGCCTTCTCAGTACCCCCTCTGGTTTTCATTCTTCATTATTCCTCCTCACGCCGAAAACTGGTGAGCTCATCACCCTTCTGCATCATGAATGCAAGTAGTACAGTCCCTGTTTTATTTTGACATGTCAAATATAAACATATCTTTCCAGTAAGTCAGGCTCATAGCAGCAGGGAACAAGGAGAATGATGGTCTTTCCTAGCCTTAAAATATCTAGGCTACCTTTGATTAGGTATCAATCCACAAAAAAGTCTCTCCAGGTTCCTTTTAAATTTTAAATGGGGGGGGATGAGACTATGAAATGGATATCCGTAAACTTGTTTCAAAATGTTTACGTCTCACTCAAAACCCTATACAGTGATTCACTTTAATTTTAATGTTTTGATTTATGTTTTGTTTCAAAGTTTAAAATGTTTAGTTTCAAAATGAATCAAACTGAATCAAAATAATTGTATTATAACTGTTTTAAATTTGCTCCCAAATTTATTGGTTTCATCCAAATGGTAACGTTTCAGAACTTTAAAATCAATCCTTCATCAGACCTGGAGCTTAATATTCTCTGTAAAAATGAAATAGAACATATTTTAGAACATTCTTGTTGGAATTACTGTATATACAGTAGTTTTAACTTGATATCAAAATGTATAATGCAAAAGATCAGGTGGAACAAACCTGATTAATTCTCAAAATCGTTAGCGAGTCAATGACATTGGGAGAACGCGAAAACGTCTCAAAATGACTTCAGATTCAGAAGTCTGTAAATAATAAAGTGCAAAAATGTTATTTTATTTTTTGGTTTAGTTTACATTTTTTACAAAATAAAAGCTGGGGGGACATATCTTTTCTAAGAGATACTTACTAAGAAGATATTTTCAATCCACTATTAACGTGGTTTTAACTGTTTGTCACCAAAGTTAAACAGTGCTTCATTTAAAATGCTGCAGTAGTCAAAAGCCAAATGTGCACTATCTCCGGATGCTTTTAAATCCAGCAGTCTGAAAATAAAGAAGCAAATATACAAAGGTTTTTTACTTGATCTATAAATTCTTTTTTCCAAAATTGAAGCTGCTTCATTAACTAAGGAGAGACTTACTAAGAAAATCTCCAATTGACTTAACATGGTTTTAACGACTCACAATCAAAATGAAACAATGTTTCTGTGAAGCGCTGTAATGAAAAACGATACAAATCAAAACCAAAAATTATGACTTTGTATTTAATTTTCATAGGGGGTTTATATTTGAAGTCTGTGATTACCTTAGTCATGCAGACATAATTTTTCCTTGTTTCTCTATCACGTTTTAAATCCAAATTAGGAAAAAAAAGTCAAGAGGCAAACTCGCATAGTACTCCCGGCGCCATTACCCACTCAAACAGTGCCTTGTTTTGCAAACAATAACACCTCTAAGGTGAGCAAGAAGGGCAGGGCCACATTCATACACACCTGGTGGCGTGCTGACGTCAGAAAGACGTCACCTGTGTGGCCCTGTCTATTAAAGAAACAAAGTGGTAGAATTTCACTTTGTCCCCTTCTGCTTTATTATCTTCTTTGTGCCCAATGGCTACCTAAACACTTGTAGCATTAATGGCCTATTCTTTTAAAAAAACGGAAAACCAGTCCATAATATTATACAAAAAATTGTCACTTCCCAGTTTTAAAATTGTTCAGAATAATGAAGAACAGTGTGAACATCTAATTGTTACATAAAAAATGTCATATATTGTTACAGTCTGCTATGCTTAATGATTCCATATGGCAAAATTTGTATCGATAAGCTTAACAGAGTATTATGTTCTGTATATTTTATATTTTACTTGAAGGCATGGAACAAAAGGGAGGGATGGGGAAAAGGGGGGATGTGGGAAGAGAGGGGAGGATTTCAGTTAAATGTAGACCAAGATAGGTTCTCATTCAGTCCATATTTATGTTGATGTGTTGTTAAGGTGTAGATCCACCATGCTTCTCTCCATAGTAAAGTCATTTCTCTGTTTCCACCTCTGGGATTCATTTTCACATGTTCTAATCCGAAAAATTTTAAACTTGAAATCGGATGATGAAAGTCCATGAAATGTCTTGCTAATGGAGATCTGATATCACCTCTTCTTATGTTGCTTTTATGTTCTGAGATGCGTAGTTTTAAAGATCTTGTTATTTCTCCAATATAATATAAAGAACATGGACAAATGATGCAATAAATGACGAAATCAGTCCGGCAAGTGATGAAATCTCTGATGTCATATTCTTTGTCATCATACGTACTTTTTATAGATTTCATCTTTTGTCCATTGTTGCAGTGAACACAATTGCCACAAGGGTAGAAACCTTTGATTTCACTTTTGAGCCATGTTCGGGATTTGTCTATTGGTGTCCAATGCTGAGTTTTGTTTACTTTGTTTCCAATTGTGGTTGTTTTTCTGGCTGTGACCCAGGGTTTGTGTTGAAAAATTCTCTGTCCCCATTCATTAGATTGTAAAATGTTCCAATTAGATAAAATAACATGTTTAATTTTCCCAAAACTATCTGAATATTGTGTGGACATAGTGATTTTGGATTCTGTTTCTGTGGGTGATTTGAATTTGTCTAATAACAGTGTATTTCTATCTCTATAGTCACATTTTTCTTTTGCTTTTAACAAGGTTGTGTCTGTATAGCCTCTTTGTTTAAATCTTTGGGTTAGTTCTGTAATATTATTTTCATATTTCTCTTGCGTACCACTATTACGTTTTATTCTCAACATTTGACTGTATGGTATACTTTCTTTAAGGTTTTTTGGGTGAAAACTTTCAGCATGAAGAATTGTGTTTGTTGATATTTCCTTTCTATACAAATCAGTTATAATTTTTCCATTTTGTTTGATTAATTTAAGATCCAAAAAAGAAATTTCTTCAGTGTGAATTTCCATTGTGAATGATAAGTTATTTCTGGCTGTTTGTATGTATTCATGAAATGATTTTGCTTCTTGTTCTGTTCCCTGCCAGATAATTATGATGTCATCAATAAGCCGTTTGTACAGTATTACATTTTCTTTGTATTTATTTGTTTCAGAGGTTATAAACTCTGTCTCAAAATGTGCCATATATAAATTAGAATACGTAGGTGCTAATGTGGCTCCCATTGCTGTACCAGTTTTTTGTAAATAGGTGTGTCCCTCAAAAGCAAAATAATTATTTTCTAGTATGATCTTAATTAATTTCAAAAGAAAATCTTTATCTGGAATATTTTGTATTCTAGTAGATAGGAAAAAATCCTCAAGAACTGGATTTAACAAACTCTTTTTTTATAACTTTGGATGTTAAAAGTCTTTACACAAGCATTCCACATGAAGGAGGCCTTAAAGCCTTAAAAGAACTTTAAGGCCTCCTTCATGTGGAATGCTTGTGTAAAGACTTTTAACATCCAAAGTTATAAAAAAAGAGTTTGTTAAATCCAGTTCTTGTTGATTTAATTCTGTTAAAAGTTGAATGAAATGTTTAGTATCTTTAATATAAGACCAAGTATTAGTTACCACATTTTTACAATAATAGTCTACATAATTTGATAAAGGTTTTGTAATTGATCCTATTCCTGAGATAATTTGTCTTCCTGGAGGTTTTATTAAATCTCTATGTATTTTAGGTAGAATATAGAATAATGGTATTCTTGGTGTTTTGTTGACTAATTCTTCCTTGACCCATTGATCTATTATGCCTCTATCATTTGCTTCTGTAACCGTTTCTGAGATCAAAGTTTTAAGGGAATCAAAAGGAATATTTCTAATTTCTTCATATGTTTTTACATCTTTTAATTGTTTAAAGCATTCTTCTCTATAATCTTCTATATCCAGAACTACTATCCCACCACCTTTGTCTGCAGGTTTTATTATGATAGTTTTGTCTTCACTTAAACTTTTTAAAGCTTCATTTTCTTGTATTGTGATGTTATAATGTGGATGTTTCTTAAAATTTTCTTTCATGATTTTTTCAATATCTTAATTTATCTTGTCAAAGTAACAGGTTATATACTGAATCTGAAGTCATTTTGAGACGTTTTCGCATTCTCCCAACATCATTGACTCGCTAATGATTTTGAGAATTAATCAGGTTTGTTCCACCTGATCTTTTGCATTATACAGTTTGATATCAAGTTAAAACTATATAATTCCAACAAGAATGTTCTAAAATATGTTCTATTTCATTTTTACAGAGAATATTAAGCTCCAGGTCTGATGAAGGAATGATTTTAAAGTTCTGAAACGTTACCATTTGGATGAAACCAATAAATTTGGGAGCAAATCTAAAACAGTTATAATACAATTACCTTTGATTAGGTACTATTAAATGATGGGTGTGCACATCATTATGCACATCATTTAATAGTGCCTAATCATAGGTGGATTAGATCTTACATAGGTAGGAAAGCCTATTTTTCCACTTGTGCCATGCTGTTATCAGTCTGGCTTACTAGAAGATTATGTTTATTATTAATATGTAAATATAACAGGGGGAGACTGTACTAACCACATTCATGATGCGGAAGGGTAGTGAACTCACCTGTATTTGGTGTGGGGGGCAGGTGAGAAGAATAATTGCCAGAGAGGGACTGAAAAGGCCATTCCAGCAGGGTACAGCTATATTCAGGTTAGTTGAAGACATGAAGGAGGACGTACAGCAGATCACTGTGAGATCTGAAATGTGAGGCTGCCAGCATCGTGATCACTACCTGACTGTGGATGAGAGTACCTTCACTGTGCAGAACAGTGGTGATCCACTCAATGTTTACTGTGGGAGCAGAAGTCAAACATTGAGAATGTGGACTGGAGAGTGATTTGGGAGGCATTTTTTAACAGTGCCAGCTGACAATGTGTATCAGTATAGGTGTGCACAACTCTCTGAGGTACAAGATTACAATCTGAGGTGTGTTAATTCTCTTCATGAGACTGTAAGGACATATGCGGCCCCAGGCAGTACTAAGGACAGGGTATGGATGGTGGGGTGTTCAACAGAAGGCAGGCTAGGTGCAGGGGGTTCACATGGAAAAAGAAAGCCTTATTTGTGGATTAACAAGAGAAGATGAGCTTAGGAACTGAACAAGACTGGTACTTTGCTGTGTGACCCTGAGCAAGTCATTAAACTTCCTTGTGCTCCCAGGCCACACCTGTAAACAAGCTTTCAGCTTAGTGCATCTCTCCTGGTTAACAAAAAACAAAATTCAGTACATCATATAACCACTAGATCATCAGGTATTTGAAGTGTTGTACTGTAATGCAGTTTACCAAAGAAAAAGTCAGCTGGATTGCAAAACATTTTCTGCAAGTTAAAGTAAAGAGAATGAACAAAATCATAGCCTGACATGTGTACTGATCAAAATAATCCACCAGTTAATACATGGTGTTGACCATTCTGGTACAACAATTCAAAATAAAGAGGGAAAGGGGAACTAGTTAGCACTACAGAAATATATGTAGATCTCGGTCTCTGGCACCAATGATGTCATCATGACTCGTCACTTAACACACTTGGCAGACATCTTAGGGAGAAACCAAGGTTGTTTTTTGAAAGTGAAAGGCTGATGTTCACATTTTTCAAAAGCTATGAAACTGCATTTATGTTATTTACATAAATTCAAACGGCAGCCTTTACTTTACCTCGCAATAAAGCCAGATTTTGGAGTTTGCAGTTTTGATAAAAACTGCTTGTTTAGGTACCCTTTAATGCCTTCACCAGTTTTGCTGATGAAGACATTGAACAACACTGGCCCCAGCACCTATCCCTGAAGAACCAAACAGCTGACCTCTTTGGTGCGGGATACTCTCCCCCCACCACTACTCTCTGTGTTGTGCATGTCAACCAGTTATATACTCACCTTACCAGATTCTCCCCCGGCCCTAGGTCTGTCAGTTTCCTGATCAGCCTCCTGTGTGGTACAGAATCAAAGGCCTTGCTGATGTCCTGGTAAATGACATGCATCGTCTGGCCACTGTCCACTGCCCTTGTGACCCAATCAAAAAATGTGATCATGTTTGTTTGATATGATCTACCTGGCATGAACCCGTGTTGCCTCTTGTACCGTAGACCATTCTCCTCAATGTATCTCAATAGCCTTGCCTTAAGAATGGTATCCATGGATTTACATGTCATCGAGGTCAGACTGACTGGCCTATAGTTCCCTGGGTCATCTCTGGGTCCATTCTTGTGGAGGGGCGCCATATGAATCGTTCTTCAGTCCAGTGGCACAACACCTGACTTCAGGGATCAATTGAAAAGAACAGTCAGCGGTCTCACCAGTTCCTGTTAACTCCTTTAGCACCCTGGGGAGTATGCTGTCTGCCCCCGGGGATTTGTCCACCTTCAGTGCCAGCAGCCCCTTCCTCACTCTTTCAACTCCTATTACCACTTCAGCTCCCCATCCCCTCCCTCCTTCTCCCACTGTTTGGCACTGGCCCATCCTTTTCCCTTGTGACGACAGAGCAGACGTAGTAATTTAATACTTTCTCTTTGTCCACTTCATCTACCCCCTTTCCTTAGCCTAACTAGGCAAGAGGAAGTCTTGGTGCCCCTGTACAGGTCCCTTGTGAGGCCTGTGTTGAAGTATGGAGCTCCATTTTGTGCACCGCAAAAGGTTGCCAGTTGTAAACAGATTGAAAGAGTACAGAGGAGACTGACTAAACGGGTGTTTATAGCTAAAGAATAAGCTATATAAAGTAAGGTTGCAAGAGTTGGGAGTTTACTCAATGGCATATCCTAAAATCAGAGGTGAACTCTGTTTTGTGTTTAATCCTTTGACTGATGTAACACTTTGAAGTGAGCAGGGTTATGTAGAAAAGATGAGCTGGAGCGAGCAACTAGGGCCCATCCTTTTCAGCTGAGAGGGGAGCAATACATTACAGTTAAAAGGGCATGATGGTATAATCAAAGAATGGTGGGAATATGGAACTCACTTCCAACAGCAGTGGTTATGGCAAATAACTTATCTGCTTTCAATTGATTGCTGGATCAGCATATGGGTAATAAGAAATGGGAATTCGTCCACTAAACACTGGCAAGTCCTTAAATGGCACAAATTGCTTATGGACTTGTATTTGTACCTCTAAACTATACCTTCCTTTTTGTCCCGCTTTTTGCTTATGTAGAGAAAGAAGGCCCCCATTTATCCCTTCAGTGATTTGGAGCTCTTTCTGTGCCTTAGCATGCTACACCTCCCTTCTTGCCACCCTAACCAATCTCAAGTATTTCTCCTCATTTTCTTCCCTTGTGGTTCTCCTGAATCTTCTGTAGTCCACCCCTTTTCCCTCACTGCTCTGGCTTCCTCATAGGTAAACCAGATGGGTGATCTGGCCCCTGATTTCTTCCCTCTAAGCTTGATGCAATCTGATGTGGCTGCTAGAACTGCCTCTTTGGTGATGGCCCATGTTTGGTCAACCCCATGTCCTCTCCAGAGCCCACTAGGTGTGACCTTAGCACCTCTGCTGTCCTCTTAAAATGTACCCTTCTGAAATATAGAATTTTGGTCTAGGTGGCGATGTTATCCCTTCCCATGTCCAAACTGAACCACAGTGTACTGTGGTCACTACCACCCAGAGGTTCCCTGACCTCTAACTCCTGTATGTGCTTTTTATTGGTGAGCACTAGGTCAAGGATTGCCCCCTGCCTGGTGGGATCCATAACACCCTGGGTCATGAATCCTCCCTGTATTGCATACAGGGTCTTTTGACTTCTGGCACAGGATGTGACCAGTATAGCCCATTCCACCTTGGGCAGATTAAAGTACCCCACCACTACCACCGCACCCTTTCCTGTTGCTTTCAGTGCTTTCAGTGCTTTCTGTGCACACAGTTCTCTGTTTTTATCTTCATCTTGATTAGGTGGTATGTAGACCACCCCATCCTGATCTACCTCCATCTGTTAGTCTGTAGCTGGAACCATAGTGCTTCTGCCTACCCCTGCTCACTCTCTTCCTTTGTGTATGCTATTCCTTTTCTAATGAATGCTACCCCCTCCGCTTGCTGATTTCTCTGTCCTTTCTGTAGAATTTGTATCCTGGGATTGAGAGAGCCCGGTCCTGGTGTGCTGTAGCCCTGGTCTCAGTTACTACCGTCTACCTTCTCCTCCACTAAGGGTCCTGTAAATATGCAATCTTGTTGCTGAGACAGTGGGGATTAAGAGACACAACCCTCCACCTCAACTCTGTACCACCTTGCCTCCTTTGTATTTTATCTTTGTCCTGCCCATCCCCCATATGCTCCTCTTCGCACCTTAACCTTGGGTGTCCCTTCTTCCCCTCCCTAACTTACCTGTTTGCCACTGTCTTTGTGGGGGGAGGTCCATTGACCTCCCCATCTCAGTGTTTGGGTTCTCTGGCCTCCCTCCCCCCCTTAGCAGTTTAGACCTAGATCATTTCTCATATATTCCCCTAGTTTGCCCCTTATTATTTTCCCTCCCTCCCAATTTAGGTGCAATCTATCTGGACAATGTAGCCCCTTTTCTGACCATGTATCTCCCCATCCCTTAATATGATTGTACCCCTCCACTTTGCACCAGTTCCGCAGCCAATCATTATATACTATTCTCTTTTTTTCTGGCCGTGCTGGCCCTGGGGACTGTAATTACCTCTGAAAAGGCTGGAACTTAGCAAGGTTGGAGGAATGGTCAAATGTATGGCAGCTTAGATTCAATGCAAAGAATTGCAAAGTGATGCACCTGGGAAACAAAATCCAGGGGAAGAGTACACAATGGGGGGGTTACTAACAACAACAAAAATGGACATGGACCTGGGGGTAGTCATATCAGATAACCAAAAGGTAAGCAAGTAATGTGAGAAGGCAGTAAGGAAGGCTGGGGGATACTGGGGTGTACAGGGAGAGGCATCACCAGTAGAAAATGGAAAGTTGTTATCCCTCTGTACAGACAGTTGGTGGGACCCCATCTGGAGAACTGCGTGCAGTTCTGGAGACCCCATCTCCACAAGGACATAGACAGGATGGAGGCAGTCCAGAGGAGGGCAACTAAAATGGTGCAGGGTCTGCACCGGAAGCCATACAAAGAGACACTAAAGGAGCTTAATATATATACCCTCCAGGAAAAGAGGGAGAAGGGGACATGATAGAAACTCTCACGTACCTCAAGGGAATCAACAAAGTCCAAGAGGGTAGCATCTTTCAGAAAAAGAGATGTGCCAGAACAAAGGGGTACAATTTGAAGATAGAGGGGGGATGGCTCAGGGGCAACATGAGGAAGTATTTTTTCATGGAGAGGGTAGTGGATGCATGGAACGGCCTTCCTGAGGAGGTTGTGGGGTCAAAAACAGTGGGGGAATTCAAGAATGCATGGGACAGACATAAGGCAATTCTAGTGGGGGTAGGAGGAGCTAAGCTGTTGGTTAACTAGGATCTGCAGCTTATCCAGTAGGTGGGGAAAAAGGAAGACTGGGTGAGCCAGGCGGTCCGTATCTGCCGTCAAAGTTTATGTTTCTATGTTTTTAAAAGGCTAACGAGCTCACAGCTTCCTTGCATGATCTTGATAACTCTGTGAATCTGTTTTGCACCACTTCCACCTCCTCCCCTGCCAGATCATTGGTACCCAGATGGATGGCCAGCTTAGGCTTTCCTCCCATTTCCCTTATCACTTCCTTGATCTTTTGTCCTGCTCCCCCTGCCTCCATTCCCGGCATACAAGCTACCATCCTACTATTTCTTGGGTCCCCCTTTCTCCCTCCATGTATAGCTTTCATTATTGAAACATCAAAGGTAATCACCCTTTTGTCCCCTGCACGCCTGTTCCCTAATTCCCTGTCATTTCCTATTAAGCTACTCTGCACCTTCCTTGATCCCTCCCTGTCTCCTCTGGAAGCCCTCCTATCTATACCAGCTCTCTCACTATTCCTGCTTCTCCACTCCCCCTTGATCCCCTCCCTCCCTGGTTAACCTTGTTTGCTATTCTAATTTCTCCGTCTTCCTCCACCCCCACTTGTTTCCATTCCCACTTTTCCTCCCAGAGCTACTCCCCTCTCTCTCTCCTTTGCCTCCAACTTTTTTCCATGTGCTTCCTTGCTCCTTCCCCCTTCAGTATTCCACCATTCCCCTGTATCAGCCGGTAGCGCATATCCGTTTGATGTAGACATCTCAACCTGTGAACCTTCCTCTGTTCCCCCACTACTCTCCACCCCTTCCCCTTTGTGTAGATCCTTTTACCCCCAATTCCTATGCTTTACCACCTGTCATTCCTCCACCCTGGTTCTACAGAGTCCTCAGGGAGGGCATGTCCCTGTACCCTATGTGATCTTCTCGGCTTCTGTCCTACGTCTGCTATCAATGTACCCAAGAGGTAGCCCATACCTGCCCTTTTAGTCACTGTTCATGTTCCCTGCCCCCCCTTTTCTCCAGCTCACACCTAAGTCACCTTATCTGTTCTAGGCTCCTGCATACTGGGCAGCCCCCTGTTCTCCACAGCATCCCAATGAAGACTGCGGCCTGACAACCATTACAGCTCACAAACCTACCCTTGCTGACCTGACAACTCTGACTACCTGTATCCCCCCACCTCCCTCCCTGCTCCCCACCTGTTCTGCTTCTGCTAACAATTCCTACTGTAAACCCTAGGTGGTGCTGTCCCAATGGCTACTACCTCTGCCTGCGAGACTAGGCACAAGTTGAGGGGCCTGAGCTTGGTGAACGGGTGTCTCCACCTGGAGGGTTGGTTTAAGGGCAGCAGCATAACTGCTATGGGTATAGCCCTCCAGGACACTAATATCCCTCTCTAACCCCTCTAGTGGCTTACACAGGGCTTACAGAGATCAGCAGACAAACAATCACATATGACATGTAAATACAATATTGAACCCACACTTGGTACACTTACTACCAGGGCTGGATCAGCTGCAATGGCCCTGGAGACCCCCTCTAAAATAAGACCTGCAGTATAACAGTTCAATGGCAATACAGTATCCTCTCCATGAAGGTACACACTAGCCAAGTTAGATGCAGAAAGATCAAAATCTGATTTATTCAGGGGATGTAAATAAGGGTGGGGTAGTAATCTAACATTTGATTTTAGATCTGATTTAGTCAGGCTAAGCATGTATGCACTAAGAGTCCCTCTGGCACAGTCACACACTCTGTGTACCCAGTTGTTACTCAGGCTAGCCTGGAGCGTTGCCCGGGGTAGGCTGGTGTTGCAGCTGTTGTTAGGGCCCTTAGGAAAGAAAACAATCAACATGCACTGTAACCCAAAATTTGTATTCCGGAACCGGATGGCTCAGTTCGTGATGACCAACCCAAACAATAAAATCAGATGACACACAATGATTGCAGTTTTGTTGCAGGGAGCTACCCTGATGATTACTCATGCTACCCAGACCAGGAGGCAGGACTGATGAGATGAAGACCTCTGAATGTTGTTCTGGCTTGCCAGGGGAAGCAGTGCCCACATGATGCACCATGGTGGTCGATGCCTGTTCGATGGTGTTGAACAGGGAGCCGAATCCCTGAGCAGGTCTTTCATCGAAAAAGTCTCTGCGGCAGGAGCAGCAGTCTAGGCCGAGATGGTGGGGCCAGACCAGAGCAGACAGTTTGGATTAAGTCCGTTTAAGTACTGGAGCAGCTTCCAACTAGCATAACACATTCAATGGTGGGGAACCAAATCGCTACCCCCACAGCACATTCAGCACAATTATAAGCAAAATAAGATACCACAGTTTGGATGAAGTCCGGTTGCTAATAGGCAAGGTTTCTGCCCAAACCGTTCGCTCTGCAGTTCTCTCCAAGTTCTTGACAGGCCGATCGCTTCTGGAGCAAGTCTTCAGTCCACATCAGGCAAATTTCACACTCTCTCAATTCATTATTCAGGTCTCAATTAAGATATTTGGAATGTAGTCCGATTTAATTTGCAGGCTTCTTCACATGGGAAGATGGTAGCAGGCAGGCCAGATACAGCCTTCCCACCAAATCCCTGCGCTACCACGCAGGATCAGCTGCTTGAATCGCTCGAGGTGTTCACTTTCATCTCCAACTCTCGACTGACACACTGCTACAGGCAACTCTGGGATTTCCCAGTGATCCAAAAGGTTTGGTTGGTTGATCCATCTGTCTGTCGAAGAAAGGGCTCTCCCTCTAGGTCCTTTTAGGTGCCAAACACTAAAAACTACAATACCTACAGAAATTCAGTCCCACAAGACCTCTGAGGACAGACTCCATTTTAAGGTCCCCCGAGGTACCGAATGGTCCAAACTGGCAGTCCAGAACCAAAATGGTGGCTCTAAGCAAAACAGTCCATACTGCAAAGAAAGGCTGGTTAGACAAACTTCTATATTATTATTATTAAAGCAGATAAGAAGCAAACAATCACAGATCCTATAAGAGCTCCCACAGGGCACACTCATGCATGCATTTTCAAACTGTTTTAGACACAGAACACCAACCTGTCAGTGGTCATTGGGCAAGCCCAGGAAGACATTTTAGGAACCCCCATTTGTAGGAAGGTTACACCAGCCTCCCATATCCTCCCTAGGTAGCCTACCAAGCTGTGTGTCACTATTTTGTTAAATTAGTATTTCAAAACTAAGGTGACCCTAGACAGGATAAAGCTGCTATCCCCTGATGTACTGTTTCGAGGGTTGCCTTGCTATATCCTTATGTAGCCCAGGTGCCGAGTATCTGAAGGGATACATTATCCCTGCCTTGCTAGCAGAAACAAGATTCCTTACTGTAACTTTAAACTGGTTCTTTCCCAAGAATAACATTTTGCGCAGTGCCTCCCCCCCCCCCGAGTATACTTATGTGGGCTGGATTAAACTTGGTACAATCCTCTGAGATGCTGTACCCTACCCACCCACAATACTACAATGTCATCCCAAGCATGACCCAATATTCAAAACCCCACAAGTCAACATTTTCAGAATTAATGACTCCTTCTAATAATATGCTGACAAGATAGGGTTATTCAAAAACAACAACAATTTATTTACATGGGGAAG
Source organism: Neoceratodus forsteri (assembly GCA_016271365.2). Taxonomy (NCBI): domain Eukaryota; kingdom Metazoa; phylum Chordata; order Ceratodontiformes; family Ceratodontidae; genus Neoceratodus; species Neoceratodus forsteri. Next base: position 269,578,575 of record JADMNL010000026.1, read on the forward strand.
GGTTAGAAACAGGGAAATTGGATGTAGAAGTTCAGCTATTTACAATAATTAGATCTGGATTTGGTACTTGGTTTAGATTGACGTGAAATCACAATAATCATTTGGCGTTTTAGTTTTAGGCATTAATCACAGTGGGTACCCACCAACCTCTGAGGTAGTCAGATCCCTGGCTATCCATCTGGCTAGCTGCATTAAAAAGCAGAAACAGTAATAAATTCCCTCAGTGGTACCAGTCCCCAAACTGTATTAGGACCCCACAATCCTATACATTCATCCTGGGTACCTAGTACCAAAGTCTTAGATGCTGAAGGCCTGTTACATGGTGTAGCTGCTGTCAGCTGGCTGTTGGGGCCTTTGAAAGAAGAAAGCAGATTAGACTTTAAGTTTACTTTTAAACACACTCTAGCTGTAGCTTGCAGAACTTGTCAATATTTTAACAATTTACAAGTCTCTCCAGTTAACAGGGATGAACCCTGCATTACTCACGGTTAAGTGATCATTAGAGGTAGGTCACAATCAGGCTATACAAGGACGAACTGGGTGAATTCAGCAGGCGGGCTCTGACTCCGGAGGCTAAAATGCAGACAAAGGTTTACAGCCAGCCACCCTAAACTGATTGCAGGATCTTACAGCTTTTGCAGATGGAACAATGCCCTTTGCTTCTGTTGCAGAGCCCCTCTCTGGGCTAAAATCACTCTCTGGAAAGACCAGGCTGGGACCGGGGCCAGCATGCTTCAAACCCCATGTCTAGGCTATGCCTCTCAGGGGAAGCATATAGCAGCGCTCTAGGCAGCACACTACCAGGCTGTGTCCAAGATCAGTCTGTCTGCGATGGAATCATTGCATTCAGCACATTCATCAATTCAGCACATTTCTCTGCTTGTTCACAGTCCCTTCAGCCATGGACCAACATGGCTGCCATGGTCTTTTTAGCTTTGAGATACAGACTTTCACACAGGTGGATGTTTGTTCCCTAAGGCTAGGGTGACCCAATTGCTCCCAGTCCATACCAGATCACCTCATTTTCAAAATGCACTGTACTTCAACTTGGTAGTTCAAATAGTTACTGCAGCTTCTCTCAAGCATGACTCACTCAAGCATAGTCCCTTGTGGCTTTGCTGCCATTAGCAGCTCCAAACTGGACATCAAGACATATCAACAAATGTCCCTCTTGGCTGTGCTGGTGTTAGTATCTCCAGTGGGATAAAATACTGTCCTTGTAAGCAATATCAGGAAGATCCACATGCTCTGGGTACTCCCCTTACAGTCCTGCAGGCACTCACAACAATAATCACATCAGTGAACTCAAACACTAGACCCTTCTCTGGTCACTTTTCAACAGAGGTCCACCCTCTCTTGAGCATTGGTTACGCAGGGTGCAGACAAATAACAAGCACTTCAGGGCCTCTGAGCTTCTCAGACCCACAACAGTCCTTCTCCTAACTTGTACTTGTAAGCAGAAGTTTTACTCATTCAGATTAATTGCAGAATGGCTTTCTTTACCCTGTAGGATCCAGATTCATCAGCATTCTCACTGCTGAGGCAGAACGTGCATGCAGCTCTCTCACAGCTTAAGGTACAGGTTTCATCCACGTTTTCCCATGAATGTGGAAAGGCAAATACTAGTTCTGGAGGAGAATTTCTGGCAAAACCAAGGCTAGCGACTTTTGTTACCTGCTGCCACTTGTGTCTTTAGCAGAAGAAGAGCCCCCTACCCTATGGTGGTGCTCACGCTGGATCAATAGGCCCATTTGGTTTAACTGGGGGCCTGAGCCCCCATCCCTGTGGAGGGTTCCCATTCAAACTCCCCACTCAGCCTGAAAACACTGTCTTTTATGGAGCTGTTGTGGGTCTCCCCATTGGCTGAATCCCTTTGTTACTCCCACATCGATTGGCTGAATGCTTTTGTCAGTTCAAAAAATGAATATCCATTAGCCTCGCTCAATGTACAATAGGCTCCCTGTTTTGTCACCTGAATTAGGTCCCTGCATTTTTCCCACAAGCCTTTTGCAATGTCCCAAGAGCCTCTGGCAAAAGTCCCACAAATTCTGGCTGAAATCATAGCTTTCTGATTGTCTGTTGCTGCACAAACATGGCTGCTAAACACACAGGGCTAGATATTCAAACTGCGCCATTCTTAGGCGCAAGCCCTTGCGCTGCGCAAAATAGTTGCACAGGGGTGTGGCCGGGGCGATATTCAAAGGAGTTGCGCTGATGAGAAACTCCTTTGAATATCACCCAACCACAACCACTGTGCATGGCGCCAGTGGAACTTCGCGCCACCGCAAGTTGTCAGAGTGGAGCATACAACTGCGGTGGCGCAAGTACCATTGCGCCATGCCAAAATCCCCATATTCAAAGGTGACATGCAAATGGGGCCATAATTCATGCAAGTCTTGAGGGGCCATTTGCATCTGATTATGGCCCCATTTGCATGCCATTAGCATGCAGGTGCGCTGATCCCGAGGACTTGCGCCTGGTGCCCTGCCAGGCAACAGCCATCGGGGACCGATACCTGCAGCGATTGCGGGCAAAGTGAATCCCACCACCACCCCACTGGCGATCGCGGGCAACAGCGAAATGTCCCCCACCAGCCCGACCGCGGGCTGCATTAGGTTAAAACAACCCCGAATACATCCCTGGTGGTCAGTGGACGAAAAAGCCTGATCGCGGGCTGTATCAGTGTAAAATACAACCCTCCTCCGAACATAGCCCTGGTGGTCAGTGGACCAAAACTCCCGATCGCGGGATGTATGCAGTAAATACCCCCAACACATCCCTGGTGCCTAGTGTCCCACCCCACTCACCCATGAAGCCCCCACCACCCGCTCCCCGGCGGCGGCGGGCGGCAGCATCCACCCGCCTACCCGCCCCGCCACCCGCCGACTGACTGCCCGATAGAACTGCCGCCCATTGGTGCAGAGCAAGAGCCAATGGGCATGCAGCCCATACCGTACAAGACAGTCCAGTTTTGTGAATGAATTTCCTTGCTGGAAAAATGTGGCTGCAAGAAATTAAAGTGGCTGGCCTGGGGGTTGGCAGATACTGTCCCCCAGGGCTAGCATTTATCTTTCCACATTGGCAGAACATGTGGGGAAGAAATCCTGATTTGCACATCCCTTGCCTAACAGCGACCGTAATATGGTCCTTACATCAATGAACCTTACACGTTCCTCTGAACTAAATGATTGTACAGTAATAAAAAACTTTAACAGAGCAAAGTACTCTTGCATTAAAGAACATCTTATAAAATGGAATTGGGCCAAAGATCTTGCAGGTTGTGACTTAGAAACAACTTGGAGCAGGATTTATGACAAACTTCAATTCAACATTAACTCATGGGTTCCAACTAGAAAAAAAAATACTAAGAATAGAAGATTTCCAATATGGTGGAATAACAATATAAAAAAAATCCTAGCCAAGAAACAGAAACTATACAAAAATACAAAAAGAATCCTACCACTCAAACTAGAAATCATTTTTACTTATTTATTTATTTCTAGGAAGTACCTTTGAGCCAAAGGCTCTTTTATAGAAGTTACATGTCATAGTAATACATGGGAATAACATCATTTACAATGGTTACAAGTACATAAGCAGATACAAGGAGGTGCCATGCCTAGAAAGACATGAGTACATCAGGTTACAGAGGTTACATAATTACAATAACAGGGATTACATAAGTAAAAATATAGAGACACATAATTTAAAGCAGGCTAGGTTGGCAGGTTGTTAAGTGAACAAATTGAGAATCTACGAGATATAGAGGGAATCAGGTAGGGAACAGAGGATGATATAATCTGTAAAATAATTAATTAATACTAAATGTAAGAAGGTGAGAACTTGATGGGCAGCAGTTCTTTTGTCTTAAGTGCTAAAGAGTGCAGTCAGAAAAGAAGAGCTAGACTCACTGGGGAGTGCTGAGATGGGGACCTGGAGCCTACTAGGGGAGTGTTAGTTAGCAAGAAGAGAGGAGAAGGCAAGGGTGCAGGTTAGAATGAGGGTAGCAGGAAAGAGGAGGGAAGACTGTGGGGGAGTTCAGGTCTCGCAGTCACAGTTCCTGTATGTGGTGAGGTCCACTCAGAGTTTACCTTTAAAGGGGCCTATTTTGTCCTCTTTTGTGATGCCTAGGTCAAGATCATTAAGTCAGAGTGGTCATATAAAACAATAGCCAACAAAAGTAAGAATATGATTAAAAATCAAAAACAAAAACTAGAAGAAAGCTTAGCTAGAACAGTAAAAGACAAAAAAAAATTATTTTACAATTATATTGGTTCATTAAAACAAAATAGTTCCATCATTGGTCCCTTACACACTCCAGAAGGTATCTTGACCGAAGAATCAGAAATAGCAAATAATCTGAATAATTATTTTACAAATGTATTTAAATCAAAATGTACAGATTATCTACCAAAAAAAAAAAAAGTCATATTCCCTTCATTCCAATATCAGAAGAGGAAGTAATAAACAGGATCAGCTTAATAAAATCTAGTGGGTCACCAGGGCCTGATGGTATACCACGTATATTTATAAAAAATTTGACTGATTATCTGATTGGACCTATAACTGTATTGTTCAATCACTCATTGATTTCTAGCTCTACTGTCCCAATATGGAATAATGCCACAGTCATTCCTTTACATAAAGGTGGCAGTAAATTCTTACAACAAAACTATAGACCCATAAGCTTAACTGCGGTATTATGTAAACTGCTAGAGAAAATACTCAAAGATAGAATAACTAAATATTTAGCAGAAATAGATTATGTGGACATTTACTAGCATGGGTTTGTCAGAGGCAGATCATGTCAGACAAACCTTCTACATTTTCTTGAACTTGTCAGTGAAGTGCTGGACAAGGGTTTATCTGTGGATATAATTTTTCTCGATTTTTCTAAGGCCTTCGACTCTGTGTCCCATCAGATACTTATTAAACAACTCAAGATCTTAAAACTACATCCTGTGATCATAAATTGGATACATGCATGGTTGTCAGACGGTACACAACAGGTCTCAGTTAAAGGTCATCTCTCAGCATGGGGTCAGGTTACTAGCAGGGTCCCTCAGGGCTCTGTGCTGGGACCAGTTCTTTTTAATATATTAATATCTACCATGAGCCCACTAACTAACACATGCTGACTTGCTAAATTTGCCGATGACTGCAAACTAGGTAGTATAATAACTGATGCAAATTCTACCTTTGATCTACAAAATAATTTGTCACACCTTGTTGAATGATCAAAAAGCAACAATTTACTATTTAATGAAACTAAATGCAAGGTAATGCATTTAAGAAAGAACAACTCATGTTATATTTACAAAATCAATAATACAGATTTACAGGTAATTGACCATGAAAAGGATCCAGGTGTTACTCTCTCTAAGGATTTTTCCTTTAATGTGCATACAAGTACTGCTGTCAAAAAAGCAAACAAGACATTAAGTTTCATTCTTAGAAATATAAAAAGAAGGGACATGAATGTGATCATCCACTTATATGCTGGTCTTGTTAGACCGCATTTAGAATACTGCACTTCAGTTGCTGCACCCTATTTGATAAGGAATGAAAAACTTGTAGAAAGGGTTCAAAGTAAAGCTAAAAAAAAAGTTTATGCAGTAAATGAATTTAACTATAAAACTAGACTAAAAACATTGGGCCTTTATTCAGTGGAGTACAGAAGACTACGCAACAACTTATGCCTAACTTATAAACCTCTTCACAATGTTTCAGTCTTCAAAACAATAGGCCTACTAAGAAATCAGTAGAATGTTATTACTAGATCACACTCATTAAAATTAAAAGGTACCCAAAATAATACTCAAAAGAGAAATCAGTGGTTCATACAATGAGTGGTAAATTTCTGGAATAAACTGCCTGAGAATATTTTATCCAGTACCACCTTGGATTCCTTTAAAACAAATATGGATTTATGCGTGGGAGACTCCAAGTTTGAATTCCACCAATAACTGGTGGCAAGCCCATAAAGGGTAATCTTACCCACTGAACTCGTACATGTCCTATGAACCTATGATTTAACTTCAGCTGTGAGAGGGATACAAGAAACCCTGCCTGCAGTTGTGAGAGGGCTGCAAGAAGGCTTCTACCTCAGCAATGGGAGTGCTGATTAATTCTCTGACGTTAGTTAATACAAAGCTACAGGTACATGTTTAATGCTGAGTGAGTAAACTTCTACTTAATGTACAAATAACTCGGAGACCTGCTTGGAGCAGCCAAGCCCAGAAATCCAAGAGGTGCTCCGTGCATTGTCTGCACCCTGTGTGAATCCAGTGCCAGAGATGGGTGGACAAGTGTGTGAATGACCACGGATGGTTCAGTGATAAAGATGCCTGATGTGACTGATTAGTGTGCCTACAGGGATGGAAGGAAAAGTATCCTGAAGTCGGCTTTTTGCCAGAAGTTATCTATGAGGACTATGAAAGTTCACTTGAAGCTGCTAAACTGCCAGCTTGCCAAAAGGAACTGTGTTCAGCTTGTGAGAAGCTTTTGATTTGGCTTGTGAGAAGCCAGTATGCGTGCTTGTGAGAAGCTACTGTAAAAAGCACTAGCCAAAATGTCAAATACCTAATCTGATAAGAAGTCAAGCCATAATCTCCCGTGCAAGTCTTTGAGACAGAAAGATAATTTATCTGTGGCAATGGATCAAGTGAAAGCTTTTGATTTTCCCTAGCCGGGAGGAGGGGGTTACATCCATGGTTTTGAGACTGAATCCTGTATGTTAAAAGGACCATGTTGGCCACACTGGCCAAATAACTGAAATGACTGTGATGATTCAAAGCAACTGAAATGCCTGAACGTGAACAAGAGACTGTCTTGGATCGGACTGAGGGGCATAGCCTAGATGTGGGGGTCTGAGGTGTGCTGGCCCTGGTCCCAGCTTGGTTTGTTCCAGAATGTTCCCGAAATGTGTCTTCACGCCCATGAATAATAAATAACAATAATAAATTTTTATTTATATGGCGCCTTTCCATAGCCAAGGCACCTTACAACAATTAAAACAGAATAAGTCATAAAATCACTTAATTACAAATACTTAAAAACAGATAATACAGATAAAACCAGTATATAGGTTAGTCACCAAAAGCTTTCCTCCAAAGATGGGTCTTGAGAGCCTGTTTGAAACCCTCCATGGTTGCGCACTCCCGTAGCTGATGGGGTAGAGAATTGCAGAGGGTAGTGGCTACATGCATAAATGCCCGGGCAACAGAAGATTTTAAACAAACCCTCGGAATCTCTAGCAACCCCTCGCCAGCCGGGCGGAGCAATCGCCCAGGACACTAAGGGACCAGAAGCTCCTTCAGGTAGTCCAGGCCCTGTCTGTGTAGGGCTTTATAAGTCAGAAGTCTGACTTTAAAGGTGATCCGCTACTGTACCGGCAGCCAGTGCAGTTCGCGCAGCACTGGGGAAATATGACAAGATCAAGAGGTTCCTGTCAATAACTGGGCTGCTGCATTCTGCACCAGCTGCAAGTGGTGGACCCCTTCAAAGAAAGCTGAGAAAATCCCAGCCTGCAAGTTGCAAGAGCCTGTTTACAACAGAGTTCAGTACAAGCTCCTGCCTGCAACTCTGCTCAAATCTCTTCTCCTGATTTATATCTACTACATATCTACCTGAAAGAGCAGATTGCACCTGATAATGACTACAGAATCATGAGTACACTGACTCAGTTCTGCACAACAGAAGGGGACCATAAATAGTTAAGTGGTGTTTTCCAAGTTTCAGTGTCTAAAGCCCAAGTTTCTTAAGCACGGGAGTTACCTGTCTAGTGCAGAGTTTGATTTAAAGATATTCAAAAGAAAGAATACTAATCTAATTTCCTTTAAGTGCCAAATGCCAGCCAATCAGCTGCAACTTTACCAGGCCTGCAGCTTAATAATTGGTACTGGGTACTCAGATAATGTATAGAACTGTGGGGTTCTATAATGGATTGTGGAGTGGTACCAGTGTGGGCACTCAATCTGTTTTACCATCTAGGCAGCTAGTTAGATATCAAGTAAGTCCTGAATCCATCAGAAGGCTGGTGGGTGGCCAGAATTAAGGATGGGTTTAAATTTAAAATGAAATTTGAGTGTCTACGCAATGCAAGAATGCAAATCTAGAAAATGCAACCAAACTGTTGTTTAACTTACTTGGTGTTAAGGACAAAAGAAGTCCAAGGCCCATCAAGATTGTCCCCCACAAAGTGGGACATTGTTCCCCAAAATAATTTCAATAAAAGTATCAGTTATCCAATTGAGTTTTAAAAGCAATCATGTTTGAACAATCCACTAGATCTTGTGGCAGTTTATTCCACAATCTAGAAGCTCTGATGGAAAAAAAGTTAGATTTTTTATTTGTTCTGGCCATTTCAATATGTAATTATTTATTATGTAGTCTTGACATGATTTTCCTTGTGTCATGCGAGATGCCACATTGTTCCATTAGAGTAGGGGACTGGATGATTTTAAATAACTGAAGGAGGTCACCTCTAGCCCTTCTTGTTTCGAGCGAGTATAGTCCCATTTTTTTGAATCTAGTTTCATAATTAAGGTAAGATAGATGAGGAATAATTTTTGTTGCCCTATGTTGTATCTGTTTGACCAGAGGTTAAATAAGGGCTCAAAAAGGGAGAACCATAATCCACATAAGGCCGAATGTGAGATCTATATAAGGTGATTATACATTGTTCTGTTTTGGAAATAAAAGTGTGATTAATTCGCCTAAGTAAAGCATTTGTTGTATTAGCTATTTTATTACAATGATCTGTTGATGATAATTTAAAATTTACCATGATTCCCAGGTCTCTTTCACAAAGGGATGATTTAATATTTACATTATTAAGGGTGTATGTTTGTTTGGGATTATTTTTGCCCATGTGCAATACTGAACATTTATTTACATTGAAAGACATTTTATTGGATATTGCCCATTGTTCGATGGTAACTAAACCTGCTTAAATTGTTTTAGATTTGCTGGATTATCTACTCTTCCCCCCAAATTTAGTATCATCGGCAATTTAGTAATAATATTAGAAGAATTTATTGTCATGTCACTAATGAAGATGTTAAATACAGTGGATCCCAGGACAGAGCCCTGCGGCACCCCACTAGTCACTCTTCCCCCCTCAGACAACACTCCATTCACCCTGACCCTCTGGGTTCTACCAGTTAACCAACAGTGCATCCATCTGACAATTACTAGAGAAAAGCCCAAAGTAGTGGGCTTATCCACCAAAATGGCATGGGATACCTTGTCGAACGCCTTGCTGTAGTCTAATAGAATAACATCAACAGGAATATTACGGTTTAAATGCTTGCTGACATATTCATAAAAAGTAAGTAAATTGATGGTACAGGAGTGACCTTGTCTAAATCCATGTTGGGTTAAGTCTCTAATATTTAGAGAGGCCATTTCAAGTTCAATGATGGATTTAAGAATTTTCTCCATCATCTTACATGGTATCGAGGTAAGGCTTATGGGTCTGTAGTTTTCTGTTTTGGAGCGTGTCCCTTGTTTAAAAATCAGGGTGACAATGGCTGTAAGCCAGTCGGTTGGTACTATGGCTTCTTGTAAAGATTTATTAAATATTATAGTAAGTGGTAAGATAATATAGTCTAGTGTTCCCATTAAAAATTTGGAATTAATGTTGTCGGGGCCAGGACTAGTAGTTTTTTTAATGGTTTTAAGTAGTCTTTATATCTGGTGAAGAAATTATATAGTCATTGGGACGGTTACAGAGGTTAGGGAATTGGTTACAAATATTGGGTTGAGAAAAAACAGAACAGAAATGGTCATTAAGAGCTGTTGCTGTTTCCATATCAAAGACAATAGTAGTGTCATTGATGACTATTGGACCTACTACTCCGTTATTCCTTTTTTTCCATTGAGATAGGAGTACAATGATTTGTGGGAATCTTTTGTGTGGGCAATTCTAAACTCAAGATTGTGTTTCGCTGTAGTTATAAGTTTTTTTAAATCCTTAACTGATTTTCTATATTTAAGTAAAATTTCCTCTTTAGCATTATTGCGACAATTTTTTAAAATTTTTAAATAATGTTTGCTTAAGTGTAATCTGCTTTTTAATGGTATTGCTAAACCACAAGGGAATCTTCCCTTTTTTATTGTATTTATTTTTTTCAGGGACATACTGGTGTTCAAGCTCATAAATTTTTGATTTAAAGTAGGTCCAGGCTTCTTCAGTATTAAGAATTGAAAGGCTATTCAACCGATCAATGTTATTTAAACTCTCATTGATTTTGGAGAAATCTGCCTTTTCATATTGGTTAATCATAAGATTACTGTTTGAGATATATGAATCATAGGAAATGGAAAACTGTATGGACATGTGATCTCTACTACCCAAAGGGTCAGATACATTAAGGTTAGTTATTTTACATTCATCATTAGTAATAAGAAGGTCTAAGATGTTAGTCCCTCGAGTTGGTTCCCTAACTAGTTGAACAAGACCTAGGTCTATAATTGTTGATAAGAAAAGCTTATCATGTTGAGAACTACCAGTTAAGCCCTCCCAATCAATAGATGGGAGATTGAAGTCTCCTAAAATGAGAACTGTGCCATTTTTTAGCTAATGATGTTATTTCTTTAGTTAAGGATCGAGTATAGTCTAGATCAACTGACGGGGGCCTATAGCAAGTGCCCACCACCATTTTTGGTTGACTGTATAGTTGAAGGGTAACCCATATACAGTACTTTCAATTTGAATATTGGGAAATTATTTCAAATGACGGAATATCATTCCTTACATAGAGACAGACCCCACCTCCCTTTCTGGTTCCTATTCTGTTTTTAGTATAAAGTTTAAACTCTGGTATCTCAACTGACCATGACTTATCTGAGTTACCCCATGTCTCAGTTATAGATATTAAACCAAGGTTATGAAGTTGAATTTTAGATTCTAATTTGGCTACTTTAAGAATACTCAATGAACGGGCGTTGAAAGATAGGATATTAAGTTGTTGTTTCATATACTATTTACCCTAGCCTAACCCTCACCCCTTGTAAATAAACTGTTAACCGTTTTTTGTAAACTTGGTGTCATGAGCATATTATTGGAGAAGTGTTGAATTTTGAATTTTGGTTATTAGACAATGTGGTACTGTGGCTGGGTACAGCATCCCAGGGGGTTGTACCAGGTAATATTAGAACCACTTGAAATTATACTCTGGGTGGAGGCACTGTGCAATAGTGCTATCTATCAGAAAGAACCAGTTTTAAAATTAGAATAGGAACCCAGGCCCCTCAACCTTGTTTATGGGCACATGAGGCAGGGGTAGTAACCTTTGGTACACATTGCTGGGGTTACACAATTGGAGGCACCGATGGGATCTCCTGTAGCCTTGTCACACCCAGCAAGACCCCCCCAGCTCACTATGCTAATGGAGGCAGTAAAATGGTTGCAACCTATTAAAAGTAATGGAAAGTGTTTCGGTGCCAATTCTAGCGCTAGGCTGTTCATTGCTATTCTTTATGTTATAACCAGTTTTGTAGAATAGAGTTGATGCCTAGATTGATAATCAGCTGTTATATGTGCACTCACTTTTGTTGTGCTTTGATATGTGAAATGTCTGTATTGTATCCTGGTTACACCAATTGTTCAAAGCATTATCCATTTTTATGTTGATTGCGTGCATGCGCAAGAAACACGCTGCTTCAGCTTTCTCCACAAGCAGGTTGTGGAGGTGTGGCACTGTTGTGCCCAATGTCCCCACAGCCTGTAAAGGCTTGTCCCCATCCCCCAATGCCATGGCATGCTGCTGCTGACACTAGTTCAGCCAGCATGCCACAACCTTCTAAAAAATCAGCCACTGCAATCAGGGGCCGCCTCATCATTGCAGCATCAGACATCCGCTGCAATGAGGGAGCAACCCGTCATTGCAGGGTGGAATGTAGGATCCCTGATATTGTTTGTAAACATGGTGGTGGCTTGCTGCTGTATTCACAAACAATATTTACCCCCATGTTTCTTTGCCGACGGGGGAAGCCCACTCCCGTCAGCATAATGTAACCCCCCCCGGGTTTATTGTCTGCCGGCGGGGTTCCCATTCTCCGTCGGCAGAAAGGAATCTCCCCCTTTTGTTGTCTGCTGACAGGGGTGCCCAATCCCCCATCGGCTACAGCTGCCACCCCCCAAAAAACAAGACACCGGTGGCACGCTGGGAGCCCACCCCAGCGTGCCACATGCCCCTGTAAAGTTGAAAGCGGTCCCAGCGACATTTTTTTTACCTGAAAAATAAGCGGTCCCTCGTAGTCTCCTGCACCTCAACAACCCACACCCACCCTCGCACCCTGCCTCTCCACCCCACACCCCATACTTACCTCCGGGCTTGGGCGAATCTTGATGGACTGGGAACACGTCTGCACTCTTCAAAGCCGACCGCAAAACTGAGGAAATGCCGGTAAGCTGTATAATGTAATAAATAGGGTTTTTCAACTTTGGTGCATATCTCAGGTATTTTTGGAAATTTTTTCACCAAATTTTCAACATGGGGTTTTTGGGACCCCTCCTCATGAATTCTTGAACTGTCATGGTGTTAATCGGCCCCAAAAGGTGGTTTTGTGGTCACTGTGCGGAATCACCTTTCAGGGCCAATTAATGAAACGACAGTGCCAGTGTTCATGAGGTGGGCTCTCAAAAAGCCGATGTTGGAAATTTGGTGGAAAAATCCAAAAATGACTGTTTTACGAGTGTGCATTGTGCAGTTGTTACGTACACTCGTAACATCGCGAATTTACAATATTTTCATGCCAGATTTTCAACATTGGCATTTTATCACACCTCCTTGTGAGCAGTACAGCTGTCATTGTTCACATCCTGGCTGAAATGTGTTTCCGCACTTCCAGCGCAGAATAGCGTGGTCACTGTGGGAAATCAGTGTTCGGGACAGATTAAGAAAATGACAGTGACACTGTTCATGCGTAGAGGTCCTAAAATGACTATGTCAAAAATTTGGTAATGATACTCCATAAAATGACTGTGTTACGAGCGTGCATTGCGCAGTTGGTATGCACACCCGTAACTCCGTGAATTTAGAATATTTTCACTCCAGATTTTCAACATTGCCATTTTCCCAGACCTACTTATGAATAGTGCAGCTGTCATTTTGCCCATCCTGGCCGAAATGTGTTTTTGCACTTCTGGTGCAGAATAGAGCGGTCGCTGTGGGAAATCACTGTTCGGGACAGATTAAGAAAATGACAATGATACTGTTCATGAGCAGAGGTCCTAAAATGCCTATGTTGAAAGTTTGGTGACAAAACTCAATAACATGACTGTGTTACAAGCGTGCGTTGAACTGTTTCCATGCACCCGTGTGCCTATGTTGACAATTTGGTGATGACAGCCCATCAATTGACTGTGTTACAAGTGTGTGTTGCGCACTTTCCACGCACCCTTGTAACTTCGCAGATTTGTAATATTGTCACACCAGATTTTCAACAGTGCCATTTTTTCACACCTCCTTATAAGCAGTACAGCTGTCATTTTTCACATCCTGACCAAACTGTTTTCACAGTTCCGGTGCAGAATAGCATGGTCACTGTGGGAAGTCAGTGTTCAGGACAGATTAAGAAAGTGACAGTGGCACTGTTCATGAGCAGAGGTCCTAAAATCCCTATGTTGAAAATTTGGTGACGAAACTCCATAACACGACTGTGTTACAACCATGCGTTGAACTGTTTCCATGCACCCTTGTAACTTTGCAAATTTGTAATACTGTCACGCCACATTTTCAACAGTGGCATTTTTTTCACAACTCCTTATGAACACTACAGCAGTCATTTTTCACATCCTGGCTAAAATATGTTTTTGCACTCGTGCAGGACAATAGCACAGTCACTCTGGGAAATCAGTGTTTGGGACAGATTAAGATCGACCGAGTGAGAGGAGGGAGTGACCGAGCTCAACTGAGCTCTGTCGGGATTGCTGCTGCAGATTTGTTTGTGGACAGACAAAGGTCCCAACACAAAAGCCCAGTACAAAAGGGCAGCCTGCAGCACTGAGAGAAACAGAACGAGAGAGCGAGTGAGGGAGGGGGAGTGAGCGAACTCACCGAAGCACTGTCAGGACTGCTGCGGATTTCTTCGTGGGCAGAAAAAGGCATCAATATAGGCAGGGGCCCAGTACAAAAGGCCAGCCTGCAACAGTGGGAGAAACAGTATGAGCAAGTGAGACAAGGGGACTTAGTGAGCTCAACAGAGCAGTATCCGGACTGCTGGGATTTCTTTGTGGGCAGAAAAAGGCTCCAATGCAGGCAGGAGCCCTGTACAAAAGGGCAGCTTGCAGCACCAGGACAAACAGAATGAGCGATGAGAGAGGGAGACTGAGTGACCTCAACAGAGCTCTGTCGGGACAGCTGCGGATTTCTTTGTGGACAAAGGTGCCAATGCAACCAGGAGCCCCATACAAAAGCGCAGTCTGCAGTGCCAAGAGAAACAGAATGAGCAAGTGACAGAGCGATAGTGAGCGAGCTCAACAGAGCTCTAGTGTGACTGCTGCAGATTTCTTTGTGGGCAGAAAATGCAGCAACACAGGCAGGAGCCCAGTACAAAAGGCCAGCTTGCAGTGCCGGCAGAAACGGAATCGAGAGTGACAGAGGGGGAGTGAGTGAGTGAGCTCAATGGAGCTGTGTCAGGACTGCTTCATATTTCTTTCTGGCCAGAAAAAGCCGTCAATGCAGGCAGGAGCCAAGTACAAAAGGGCAGCCTGCAGCACCAAGAGACACAGACCGAGCGAGTGAGGAAGGGGGAGTCAGTGAGCTTAACGGGGCTCTGTTGGGACTGCTGCAGATTTGTTTGTGGGCAGAAAAAGGCAGCAATGCATGCAGGGGGCCCAGTACAAAAGGGCAGCCCGCAGTGGCAGGAAAACCAGAATGAGCGAGCGAGTGAGCTCAACAGAGCTGTATCGTAACTGCTGCAAATTTCTTTGTGGGCAGAAAAAGGCACCAACAGAGGCAGGAGCCCAGTACAAAAGGGCAGCCTGCAGCGCTGGCAGAACAGAATGAGCAAGTGAGAGAAGGGGAGTGAGCGAACTCAACGAAGCTTTGTTGGGACTGCTGCAGATTTCTTTGTGGGCAGAAAAAGGCCCCAACAGAGGCAGGAGCCCAGTACAAAAGGGCAGCCTGCAGCGCCAGGAGAACCAGACTGAGTGAATGAGACAGGGGGAGTGAGCGACCTCAACGGAGCTCTGCCAGGACAGCTGTGGATTTTTTTGTGTGTAGAAAAAGCCACCAACACAGGCAGGAGCCCAGTACAAAAGGGCAGCCTGCAGTGCCAGGAGAAACGGAATGAGTGAATGAGAGAGGGGGAGTGAGCCACCTCAATGGAGCTCTGTCAGGACAGCTGCGGATTTCTTCCTCAGCAGAACAAGGTGCCAACACAGGCAGCAGCCCAGTACAAAAGAGCAGCCTGCAGCACTGGGACAAACAGACTGAGCCAGTGACAGAGGGCCACTGAGCGAGCTCAACAGACCAACGCAATCAACATTCGGCATTGACAAATGCTTGTTACTATATCCTTAAATACTATAGTATAATAGGCACTTTCACGTCTGATATGAAGTGCATCACAATGTTTCTCTAGTCACCTTAAATAACGCAAATTGTTACTCATTTTAATTGTATCCCTAATATGTTCTACTCCTATATTGTACTGTATCATCACTGTTTTTTCCTGTTGATGTTGTAACCTCCCGGGTCGTGCATGAAAATAGTCACTTTTGTGTCTAGTGCACTTACCCAGTTATCAAAAACTAACTAAATAAATAAATTGTTGGTCAATGGAATGTTATTGGGAAGTGCACACTCCTAGTGGCCAAAAGTGAAAATGCATCAGAAGTTTATTCCAGCTTAAAATCCATTAACACCATGGGTCCCCAAGGAATATGAAATATCTTATAATGCTCACTGTTGTTTGCAGATGTTTTTTATTATTGCTTAGACAGTTTATAATTGTTTAGTCTAGGACATGTTGGTAACCGATACTAGTTAGGAAGCCATGTGTCTAGTTTAGGACAGTTAAACGTTTGAAAATGTTGAATGCCACTTATTGGGTGCCAGGTCATTGCATAGACTTGGCACTGATGCCAAGTTTTCTCAGGTAGAGGAGAGTATAACCCCCCTGTTGGGGCTTACCTTATTTGCCCTGCATCTCCTGTTTGCTTCCTGTATGCCTCTGTTATTCCTCCATTCTCCCCATTCATGCAACACCACAGCCCGAGTTCTTTGGTGCCCCTCTGGTGCCTTTGAACCTCTTCCCGGCCCCTGCTTCTCCTACAGTCTCTGGATATGGCCTAGAGGAGTTGGATCATGAGCTGCCACCTTCCTTTCTGCTCTCTGGAACAGGTGGGCAGTCCGTGCATGCACGATGGTGCGCTTCAATTTTTTAACACAATCCGCTTAATGTACAAGTATCTCAGAGATCTGCTTGGGGCAGTCAAGTACAGAAATCTAAGAGGTGCCCCCTTCGTTGTCTGTACCCTGTGCATATCCAGTACCAAGAGATGGGTGGGCATTTGTGTGACTGACCACTGATGGTCCTGTGATAAAGATGCCTGATGTGACTGATTAGTGTGCCTACAGGGATGGAAGGAAAGTATCCTGAGGTCGGAGTTTTGCCCACAATTGCCTGTGAGGACTATAAAAGTTCACTTGGAGCTGCCAAACCACCAGCTTACCAAAGAGAACTGTGTTCAGTCTGTGAGAAGCTTGTGATTTTGCTTGTGAGAAGCCAGTATGTGTGCTTGTAAAGAGCTACTATAAAAAGCACTAGCCAACAAGTAAAATACCTAATAGGGTGAGGAGTCATGCCTTAAGATCCTGTGTAAGTCTTTGAGAGAGAAAGCAAATTTATCTACTGCAATGGACTGAGCAAAAGCTTTGGGTTTTCCCTAGCCCAGGGGGAGTTGTACCCATGTTTATGAGACTGAATCCTATATGATTAAAGGACCATGTCTGCCAGGCTGGCAGAATAGTTGAAATGACTGTGATGATTCAAAGCAACTGAAATGCCTAAATGTGAACAACAGACTGTCTTGGATTGGCTTGGGAGTCAGGCAGGCAGTGTGCCAGCCAAGGCACTGCCTTTTGTGCCTCCCCCTGAGGCGCATAGCCTAGATGTGGGGGTCTGAGGTGTGCTGGCCCTGGTCCCAGCCTGGTCTGTTCCAGAATGTTCCAGATATGTGTCTTCAGGCCCAAGAAGTGGGCCCCTTCAAAGAAAGCTGAGAAAGTTACAGCCTATAAGCTGCAAGAGCGTGTTTACAAGAGGGGTCAGCACAAGCCCCTGCCTGCAACCCTGCTCAAAGCTCTTCTCCTGATTTATGTCTACTACATATCTACCTGAAAGAACAGATTGCACCTGATGTTGACTACAGAATCATGAGTATGCAGACTCAGTTCTGCACACCAGAGGGGACTGTAAATAGTTAAAGTGGTGTTTTCCAAGTTTCAGTGTCTAAAGCCCAAGTTTCTTAACTGAGGGAGTTACCTGTCTATTGCAGAGTTTCATTTAAAGATATTCAAAAGAAAGAATGCTAATCTAATTTCATTTAAGGACCCCAACGCCGACCAACCAGCTGCAACTTTACCAGGCCTGCAACTTAATAATTGGTACTGGGTACCCAGATAAGGTATAGAATTGTGGGGTTCTATAATGGACTAGGGAGTGGTACCAGTGTGGGCACTCAATCTGATTTACCATCTAGGCAACTAGTTAGATAGCAAGTAAGTCCTGAATCCATCAGAAGGCTGGTGGGTGGCCAGAATTAAGAATGAGTTTAAATTTAAAATGCCATTTGAGTGTCTATGCAATGCAAGAATGCCAATCTAGAAAATTCAGTCAAACCGTTGTTTAACTTCTTATTCCATTTGCCCTAGCCTAACCCTCACCCCTTGTTTATGGGCCCACAAAGCAGTGGTAGGATTCCAAGTCATAACTGCAATCACCAAATAGCGATCACCATTACAGCGAGTGTATATCGCTGAAAAACCAAAACAGTGATGTACGCTTCCAGTGAAGCAACACTGGCAAAAACAAATGTATTTATAAGGGGGGCTGTGCCCCCCACACTCCACCACTGGCAGGGGGCTTTGACCCCACACCCACCTTACTATGGATTCTCAACTCCAGGAGGGTGGATGTTGGTGAGGGGAAAACTTTAAAAAAAAAAAAACATTTATTCCTGCATGTATAACACAAAAGCGGTACCTTCCCAAGCCCCAAACCCCACCCTCCCCACTGTATCCTGCCACCCTCACCACCACACCACATGGCCTACTCATCAGCCTCATGCTGCTCTACCTCCCACATACAGTACCTTCCTATCATCCCTCCTCTTCTGTTCGCCTTGCTGTTCTTCCATTCGGCCTGCTGTTCTTCCCTCATTACCCTTCTTTGGTAGCTCACGTAACAGGAGCTGAAATTGAGTCACTCATATCCGAGTCACTCAATTTCAGTCACCCTTTTCACAGGTTACCCAGGGGTAGTAGCCCTCTGGTACATGGCTCCAGGGTTACACAATATTTATGAAAAGTCAACATTATAACTAAAACACAGTAGTCACTGTTCATACATTGCTTCATAAATATACAGTGCTGTAGTTTATTGTACAACATCAGACTTGTTAGGGCCATAGTTTTACTTGTCAGTTTCAGGGCTTGATTAAACATTAGAGACTACAGTGTGCCAGTCAAGTAATGCTGTAGATGAACTGGCCTTGTGGCACTGATGGCTGAGGTGCTGTTCTAGCATGTTACCTCACACCACACCCATGACCAGAATTTGGGAACAAGCTCTGGGCACCAAGGGTCAGCGGGTGGGGAGGGCTGGGAGATGATCAAGTGGCCACCAGGCAGCTCTCATCTCCAGCACTGGGGTGGCAAGCTTCCCCATTCTTGGCTGCCACCCAGTGGTGGGTGGGCATCAGAGCAGAGGCCTGGGGATGCTGATGCAACACTGGGTGATTGGATGGGGCTGTGCTTCTTGGAGAGCATGTTCGCCTCTACACACATGCATCTGCAGTGCCGCTGCATTTCCGGGTTTCAGCGAAAACACAGAAAAAACCCTATGTCTCTGCTGCCATATGTGATGGCCCATGCTCTTTCAAATCCTGCCCCATGTGGATCCCCAGCAGTGTGACAGTGGGGGAAGCAGCAGACAGGGCTGGAAGCTACCGGGTCAAGTGCCTGAAGACAGTAGTAGGTGGCAGAAGATGAAAACCAGCTATATAAAATAGTAATGCTGTAGATACTGTACATTGAAATAAAGTAGTTACTGTTGTTTGCAAACTATATGATTTCTACTGTAGTATACTGTAGTTACAGTAGCATTGAAGAACATTTTGATTTAAAATCATGTGCTGTATAGTAGCAACATGTGTCTGATTGTACAGGTTAAGTACTAACAGTTAAGTAAGCAGTAATATCCAGCAGGGTGGGCGGTACTGGGCAATACCAGACCCAGTAATGAGGCCCGACACCACAGGCGGATGGCCTTATAGCCCCTGGAAGGTCCGGTATTGACCATACCGCCCACCCTGGAGGGTATTAGTGCACTTAGAAAATGGGCTACCTATAGCATTTTTATATAGGATTTAGAAAAGAATAAATAAATAAAATAAAAAAAGAAAAATAAATAAGTTAAAGTCTTTTTCTACTAAAGTAGTCCCTGAGCTGTTCCATCTCCTGTTACACCCCTGCCCACAGAGCCATTCTCTTGTATTCCCACCCCAGCCCCGAAATAAGAAGCCCATTTTCTAGAAGAAACACATGTGTATTTGGCTAAAAGTGCATTTTAAAACAGTCTGGTGGAAACAACAGAAAGCCAAGGAGCAGTGGCTGAAACTATATGGCACCTTGCCAGCTGCTCGCTTCTGCCCTAGACAATAATTTACATTTCTTATAACTTGGAGCATTTCAGCTCCCTTCCTCTCATTCTGTCTGTCTTCCCCACTCTTACTTCACTTCATAGAGGTATCAGGTATTTCTTTCAAAATAAACAAACATGCATTTTAGTCTGTGGGGCTTTATTTTTTCTGAAATTGCTTTCATTATGGTCCAGAAATGCTTCATTGGTTTGTCGACAGCGAGCGGTATCTCCCGCTGCAGTGCATCAGAGGGACGGTATTTTTTTGGTTTTCTTTACCACAGATGGACATCCTTGGGTGGTATAGAAAACTAAGAAAGCACCGCTGCTCTGCTGCTTAGTAGCATGTCGGATATACCGGTGTTTGCAAATGATGACAGTGCTCCTTTTGGAAACCGGAATGGTTTCTAAGAGATTTTATGCCATTTTCTTTTGGCAATTTTTTATATGATTCCTTTCAGTGGAAGGAGAAGGGCAGCCCAGATGCTATTTTTCGAGTGTTGGGGAAGAGAAAACACATGGCGGCTGGCAGGTGTTAACATTCATGGTGCCCAAGAATTCACTGAGTAATGGGGCACCCCAAATTGGCTCTTATTTTATTGCAGGCTCTATTGAAAATAACCCGCCCACTTAGGTTGGTGTCTTGACCAATCAGTGTGCTGGGATTATCTCACCCATTTTCTAAGTACAAACAAAAAGTACCTCTTTTTAATTTAGTGACCGTCTAGTGCTGATTTGCTAAAAGAAGTCATGTGACTCAAACCTTAAAAGAAGTCATGTGACTCAAACCTCAATATGGCTCTTGCCATAGTATTGATGGCCCCCCTTGCACAGATCCCTTAATATTGCCCCCAGCAACATAGCAAAATTGTAACAATAGTGCCGAGGCACAGTTAATCTAGATGTTTGTATTTTTATAGACTTAATTGTTTTGCACTAATGATAGCTGTCAGCTGCTCCTCGATTGCAAGCTGTTCCTGACTCTGAAATCGCACTGACTGCACAATAACACTTACTTTTCCAAGGTAGGCTTCAGCGATTTCTTTCATCTTAGACAACACCATAGAAGAGATTTCCTCTGGGTCAAATGTCTTGGTCTCTCCTTTGTATTCAACCTGGATCTTGGGCCTACCTGACTCATTAATGACTGTGAAAGGCCAATGCTTCATATCACTCTGGACCACTGAGTCGGCAAATCGGCGACCAATGAGACGTTTGGCATCTGCAGCAAAATCAAATGGATGACATCACATTCAGCTAATTGTTACAATAGAAAAGGTGTGTAGCCCCTACATTGCCAAGTAAGTACTGTCAGAAATAGTTATTTAAATATAGGTGAATAAAGTTTTAACTGTTCTCAACTGCCTCCTATATGTTCCATAGGGGACGTGCTTTATTCCTTATAATGCAGTGCCATCTTGTGGCCATTTATGTATGTTTTTTCCCACTTAAGTTTGCTTCTACATTCAAGAGCTTCTAATGTTTTATTATATTAATTTTATATGATATCCCATGGTTGTGTAGAATCTAACTGTGCATTAAAAACAGCAAAAATGAGTTGGTTATATAGAAATAAAGTTCAGGACACACAGTGTACATACATGGGCACTAAAGAGGTTAAGTATTTCTTGAATGGGAAAGGCAACCAGAACAGAAGCTAGTTTCAAGTGTGGCCATGGAGCACAGGGAGGTCAAGTGACTTGCTCTGGGGTCCCAGTATGGACGTGGCTGTTGTGGTTTATAAACCCAGGTTTGATGGGTCTCTAGGTTTGCAGCATGTTGCAAGGCACTTGTAATTTTCTGTCCCCTTATTGCACTGAATATTATTTCAAGGTTTGTGGAAAGTGAATTCACAGTTTACATAAACTGCAGTATACAATTCCATGGCTGACATTACTCTTTCAAAGTTTTGGAATTCCACTTCCGACAAGATTCTGTGAAAGTAGGAGGCATTTACAAAATTCTGTGGAATTACAGCCAAAGCAGAATTTGAAAATTCTTTACAGCTCTAGTCTTTGCTGACATCATTTATATAAAATCTGAATCAGGGCTAGCTCTGGCATCTCTTTTGTGCTGTCAGGTATTCAGGATCTATTTTCAGTTCTAGTTGTGCCAGACATCTTTACAGCTCCCATACCACGAGGTAGAGCAAGTGCTGCCCGATCGCTGTGTCTCAGACATTCATCTTATCTGAATGCCTTTCCACACCCGCTTGAAGTCAACCTCCTGGTCTATGAGATCACAAACTATCATTTCTACAGCAACAGACTGTGATGTCACCAACAAATTATGACTCATCAGGAGAGAAGCAGCAGATTGAAGATGTCTGGGGACAAAGAATGTTTCCAGGTGAAATAAGAAAGAACAAGGGGACAGTTTGTAGTCAAGGTACATTGCTGGGTGTCAAAACAGTATGCAGGCATTTAAAAAGTAAAAGTAAAAGATTTCTTGTCTGGTACATTTCAAACTGATTAACAGTCCTTCAGGTATAAAAATACCTAAATAGGTAGAGAAGTAAATAGACAGTGGAAAGTCCAAAAAGGATGATGTGACAAGGTTGGATAAGACCCTGTCTCGTTTGTTATGCAGAGAGAGTTAAAAGCAAGGATCTATTCTGTTCTCTCCTATTCTGACACATGTCTATCTCTCGCCTCTCTGATTACACAATCAAATTTTCCTTGCAGCACCTAGGAAATGGCCACTCTGATGGTCCCACAATTCTCCGTATTATCTCCTTCCTTCACTTGCTGTTTTTATTTCATTCTTTCTCCCATTGCTTCTCTGTGGTTTAAACATATATATGAATCTATATGAGAAACTAGGATCTCTTGGTTGGCAAATATATATATAATTATATTGTTGAAATGATTACAGACAGCTACTTGGGTGTTAGAGAAGTTAGCAGTTTGGAACACGGGGTTGACTATGAGAAACATGTTGACCTTTCACAAGCATGCTAATATAATTGTCAGCAGGAAATCAGCCCTGGAACAGGATGTCTTAATTGGCTGTGCCTGTTAAGAAGACTAATGTACTCTTCAGGCTTGTCACAGGAAAGTCAATGAAAAAGACTTATTGTATTTTGTACAAAATAGGAGATGAAACTTAAATAACAGGATGCAAAGGTTAAACCACCAAGCAAAGACATCTCATACAAAGAGAGCAGGTTTTGTTTAGATAGAGAGAGAGAGGTTGATATTTTAGAGAGAGACTGAAAGGAAGGATTTTTTGTTTGTACTGCCTATATGAAGAGCTATCCTATGCAACTTTAATTTTTCTATTTTATTTTTACTGATGATAATAAAATGCTACTTGCAAATTTTATAACTTATCCTGGTCTTCCTATGCTTCCTGATCTATTTCTCTATGACAGATGAGAACAAGCAGGAGTGAAAAAGAGAAGTGTTGGGAGGGGAGAAGAAATATAGGTCAGGGGAAACTGAGTGCATATTAAACTTCCGAGTGTCTCAGAGCTACTATTATTCTAATACCATACCATCCAATTCAAAAGAACTTTAACAAGCATTTGTTCATGCCAAATGTTTGTTTGCTGGCATTAGCATTGGTAGTGTAGGAGTTAGAGAGCTGCATAATAGGAGTGGCAGTGAAGTATTGAACTGAAGCCAACCCCTCACCACCCTGCAGAAACTGACAGGTGTTGGGGTGTGCCTTTGGGGTGTTAGGCATAACAACTACACCATTTCACCACACCCTACTCTGCAGACACTGACAAATGTCACAATTTGCCTTGGGGTCTTTGGGCCTTATGCTCACCCCATTCTATAAGGAAATACAGTGAGATGGGTGCATTATAGAAGAATGGGGTGAACTTTGGGGCCGAAAAGTCCAAGGCACACCTCAATGCCTGTCACTGGCTGCAGGGTGTGGGTGGGGGTGGAATGGTATGAGCATTACAGGCAACAATCCCAAGTCACACCCCTGATGCCTGTCAGTCTTTACAGGGTGGGGCGTTATGGCCGGAAACCCTAACACCCCAGGCGTTCATTGGTATTTTCACTACAATTTTTCAACATTTTTTTTTGGGATCCCCACCTCATGAACAGTGGCAATATCAGTTTGTAGCCGAAAGCTGATTTTGCACAGCGACTACACCATTTGGCACCACAGGTGCGAAAACCCATTTCAAACAGGATGTGAAAAATGACGGCTGTACTGTTCATAAGGAGGTGTGGAAAAATGCCACTTTAGAAAATCTGGACTGAAAATATTACAAATTCGTGAACTTACAAGGGTGCATGGAAACTGCTCGATGCACACTCATAACACAGTCATTTTATGGACTTTTTGTGACCAAATTTTCAACATAGCCATTTTAAGACCTCTGCTCACGAAGAGTGTCACTGTGATTTTCTTAATCTGTCCTGAACATTGATTTTGCACACCGACCGCGCCACTGTGCGCTACATGCATGAAAACACATTTTGGGTGAGATGTGAAAAATGACAGCTGTACTGCTCATAAGGAGGTGTGGTAAAATGGCAATGTTGAAAATCTGGAGTGAAAATATAAAAAATTTGCGAAGTTACGAGCGTGCATAGGAACTGCGCAATGCACGCTCATAAAACAGTCATTTTTGGGAATGTTTTCACAAAATTTTCAACATAGGGTACTGGGGGGCCTACCTCATGATCTGTGCACTGTCATTTCGTTACTTGGTCCCGAAAGGTGGTTCAGGGCAGTGACCGTGAAATCACCTTTTGGGATCAAATAACAAAATGACAGTGACTGAGTTCATGAGGTGGGGCACCAAGAACCCCATGTTGAAAATTTGGTGAAAAAATTCCCCCAAATGGCCATGATATGCACCAAAAAAACATTTATGCCATTATACAGCTTACCGGCATTTCTTCAGGTCGCAGTCGGCTTTGAAGAGTGCAGACATGTTCCCGGTCCACTGAAGATTGTTGCGCTGGGCTCCGGAGGTAAGTATGTGGTGGAGGGGGGGTGTGTGAGCTGAGTGAGCAGAGGGTGGAGTGCGGGTTGGGGGAGGGAAGACAGTCATCAAGGACTTTTTTTTTTTACAGGTGTCTTTTTAATAGAAGATGTGGCGGGACTTTTGCCACGCTGGGGTGGGCTCCCAGAGTGGCAACTGGAAGTTTATTTTTGGGGTAGTGGAGCCGATGGAGGACTGGGCACCCCTGTTGGCATCGGATATTTGCCACGCTGTGTTGGGCTCCCAACTTGGCAACAGGAAGTCTTTTTTTTTTTTGCTGGGGATTCAGTGCAGCTGACGGGGATTGGGCACCACCATCACCACTCTGGACTTTGCCACGCTGGGTTGGGCTCCAGCGTGGCACCTGAAAATCTGTTTTGGGGGCAGCGGGCTGATGGGATTGAGCACCCCGTCCGTCCATACGTGTGTGGGTGGGGAGTGCATGAGCACGCTGGGTGGGCTCCCAGCATGCTACGTAGATGTTCGGGGGAACTGTCTATGACAGTTCAAATGCAGTGTGATGTGCAGGCAATTTGCATTGCCTACACATTACCCTGCTGATTGCAGCAGTTTTTCACTTTCAACTGTACACCACTGCATCTGAACTGCTGTCATAGACAGCTTCGACATGTATCGGTGCAGTGAGACAGCGCCTACAGAAGGGAGCAGGGCATTGGAAGGTGAGTAGCACACCTAGGAAAATTTGTATGGTGGCACTATATTTCTTGCACATGCATGCAAGCAAACATAAAAATTACAATGTATCCCAATTCTATATACTGACATTCCTCACAATTTCAGTGAAAATGGGATTTATTACTGTCTTCTATGATGTAGTTAGCTTTTCTTAACCAATGAAGTACACTAGTTCAAATGTCTATTTTTAGGCATTATGATTATTAATATTATTATGAGCCTAGGCATGATTAGTATCTGCATGTGTCTACAAGTAACAATCTTTTGCTTGCCATTTCAGTTTCTACAGCAAGTGTTTATGTCGCAAGTAGAGGATTATGTTGTCACAACAGGCCATCAGTGACAAAGTCTTGCTTGCTTTCTAAGTAAGCAGTAAGACACAACAAGGTTGTAGATTATGCTGATCTAACCACATGCTTAGGGGCATAGTGAGGCATAAGGCTGCAGGTAGAGTGCATTCAGCCGACGGAAGTGTGGTTAGATCAGCATAGTGCACACCTCTGATGTGTTATTTTTATAAATGCAGTGAATTTGCCAGTAAAGGTGTGATGTTGGGCAAAGCCCACTCTCCGCAAAGCTTCACAAAGTTTCCTGACCTCATACAAACTTTGCCTTTGAGTTTATTATGTTTAATGCTATAAAAAGACAGAAACCCACCCCTACCCTTTGAGTCATATATTCTTACCCCTCTCTCACGTCACTAAGATTAAAATGATATTCCCTGCCTGCCTCCCAGCTATGACCCCCTTCCCTTAGTTAGCCCTGTGATGTTTGTATGGTAATAATACAACCCTTTCCCTGCCCACAAATCAAGTTCACCCTCCACTTCCTACCCTGTCCTCCCAAACACCTATATGGCACTGGGAGGAGTAGAGCAAAACAAAACATACAGTAAACCAAGTTCTATAGGCAGAATAGAGTAAGGAGGAAAATGTAAAAAAAGTAAAAGAAAATAAATGTCAAGCTTACAAAAGTGTTTTGGTTGACATGTCAAAATAATGACAAAAATGGCTAGAAGGGGAGCGTATAGGTGCAAAGCAGCAGTTTCATACTGAACAGGAAAGAAGTATGAGAAACATATTAAAAAGTAAGTCACAGAAAGAATGTAAATATTTTTTTTTAGCCTTTGGTAACCGAATAAAACCCACTAGGCACAAGTGCCTGTTTTCAGGGGTGACCTGGGAGCACTGGGTGGTTAAGTGACATGCTCAGTCACACAGTATGCGAGTGGAGGTTGCGAGAATCAAACCCAGGTCTGGTCTGTTGGCTGTAGCAAGATCATTCACATCTCCTTATTCTAATCTGTAGGATATACTGCTATATATAGCCTACAGGCTATGTATTTTAACAAGCAAATAGCCAAGTATAGAGTTGGGAAGATGGGGGGGGGGGTTTGGGGAAATGGTGAAAAAGAAGAAATACAACATAAAAACAAAGCTGGTCTGAAGTGCGGCTGTGCAGCTTGAAAGTAAAGTGGAAAGCCATAGAAAGACCTGAAGATCGAGACTACATCAGCAAGAAAGAAAAATAGTAAATGTTGGAAATATAACAGAAAGTTCAGGTATAAAGTGGATCGACTATGAAATCCCGACAGTCACTTACCCACCGTACAATAGCCCAACTCCGTTTGCCCAACATTCACTTGCCCGACAGAAGAAATTTGCCTGCAGTGGAGCTGATTTTATGTTTTGGGGGCCTTTGCCCCTGCACCCCCATATTTAAATATAATCACCGCCGCGAACAAATGTCTACTGTCGAGCAAGTGAATATCCAGATAGCAGACGGGCTACTGTACACCGGGAGAGTGACTGTCGGGATTTCATAGGACTCCCATATAAAAGGCTATGCTATGTGAATGTGCATGACAAAGCAAGTTCAGATCTCAAAAATCGTTCTTGTATGTGGACTTTTTGCTATATTTACAACATAATTATATATTTGTTCACTCTAGTCACATCTTTGCACATTAAGTCACTTTATTTACTACTTGCAGTTTGTTTTCCAAGCTAAGCTGGGTGTCATTCTAGCTGCACCCTCAGAGCATCTTGAATATTCATGAGTGTGTGACTATTTAAGTATCAGCTATCAGTTGTCAGGTTAGATCTAAAGAAGATTGTAGGCAAAACGTCAGCTGTGACATTGACATACACATTGTGTGCACTCTGCACTTTAGGCTGCTTTCAGCATAGCAGGTGGTACTGCTCTATGCTACTGGCACATTTGTTATTTTAATGATGTAACTTGGTGGTGCATATTTTACCTGCTGTTTCACTGCACTTTTTTTCATCAATCATTGCCCCAACTTTGCACTATATTTCACCTGTGCAGTGTACTACTGAACCTCATGAATTGTACTTTCATGCACTGTACAGTATGCTGTATTCTGTATTTGTGCATATATTTTTTTCTCTTTCCTTGCACTGTATGTGCCATCTACATGGCCTGGGTCATACCTGAAAACGATCCCTGGGACCAGTGTACCTACCCAGTTACCAAATAAATAAATTAATTTGAAGCACCTCACCTTAGATATTAAAATATGAAAACATGGCTGGCCCGGTGGCGTGGAAGGCTGAGGCATCCTTGCCTTACCTCCTCCTATGACAGCGATCCTTGTTCCATGGTGAGCATGGATTGCTGGGGGTAGGCCCGGGGGTCAGGTTGGGTGAGGATCGATTTGCCGGCTGGCAGCTCTCCTCTCCCGGATCGGGGAGGTTAACCTACTCAGCCTCCGGCTGCCACCATATGGAGGCATGCTGGTAGTGTGGGTGTCAAGAGGGGGGGCTAGGCGATAGGCCAGGGGTGGCGGGAGTGGTGCCATCTAGGCTAAGGCGATGCGTGTGCCTCCACGTGCACATTCCAACCATGCACCGGGATGCCGGGGACTAACGGGGCACTCAAGGGGGGAGAAAAATAGAAAAAGGGCGCACCAGGGCAGGTGCATGAAGCCCCCGATATAGACCAGAGCTGAAAGAGTCCACTTGAAGAGAAGACTGTTGCCTACCTGCTCCAGTGGCCCACGGGGAAGAAACTGCATATGGAAAAACAAAATATATGAAAACATGTTAGCTGTTCCAAAACCTAACACTAAATATTGCCCCAGGACTCTGCTTGCTAGTAAAGTTAATTCTTTGAACAAACTCTGGCTCTGGCAATATAGTCTAGAGGTTAGAGTAAAGAGCTGTGAGTGAGGTTGGTACATCCAGCAGCCCTAGGTTTGATTCCCTCAACCTCCAATTGCATACTGTTTGATTCTAAGCAAGTCACATAACCTCCCCAGTGCTCTCAGGTTGCTCCTGAAAATAGGCACTTGTGTCTAGTGTGCCTTACCCAGTTACCAAAGATGAAAATAAAACTCTCTAGTTTCCCAAGCATCAGGAACATTAACTAGTTTTAAGAAACAAATTTCACAGGAGATTTTTCATTCATTTCATTTATTGTTTACCCTGGATACACTGTACATTGAGCAAAAAGTGCCCCCTTTCAAGTGTGACCAGCATTTACAAGTTACAATAAAAAGTATAAAAAACACATACATTACAGTAAGATTATTCACAACAGCAATAAGACTGACTGTTTCAAAGGTTAAACAATTGTTTATTAAAAATTGGTACTGATGTACTAGTCTTGACTCATATCTGTCATTGTTTAGAAAATATGTGATTTATATGATTTTAATATATGGATATTGAAAATAAAACTGTAGAAAAGCATACAAAAATAGTGGTAGTATCAGTGCCACAAACATGATAATACCATCGATGCACACTGCTACTAGTATAGTTCAGAGCCTGTAATGCTATCATTTGGAGCTCTGAACGATACTATTATCATTAAAACTGGAGGGTGCAAGCGCAGGACTCTACTCCACCAGGCTATACTATCAGTGTCAATCAAACAACAGTGTCCTCAGCATGGCACATGATTGGTTGGTTTCTCTCACTGGGCGGGCAGAACATTTTCAACAATCATGGCGGCCATCTCTCACTTAATGAGAGTGTAGTGCATCCTCCACACTTCCCATTTTTTTATTGTTCAAAAATGGAATTATCTGGTTGATCCTGCCTTCCCCCAGAAAAGAAAAGGTACAACAGCAACACAGCAAGCTTTTGTACTACACCTTGCTTATGGGGTGGGGGGCAAGAGCAAGACGGAGCGAGACAGTGTGGCGGTCGGCCAAGACTGAGAGAGTTCTTCACTGCAGTGGCCAACCACCCGCTACAAAACTGCTAAGAAAATAAAAATAAAATCCATATATTAAAAAAAAATAAATAGGTTAGTTTACATTACAAGGCAGTAATTCCATCTCAAGGTTCTGGGGACATGGAACCTCTCAAGCTTCACTCTCGAGGTTCCCCATATACCCAGAACCTCTCAATGGAATACTGCCTTATGTCTACTACTAACAGTGTCTATTATAATCATATTCATTTTATGTTTGCTTGCGCATGTGCAAGAAACATAGTGCCATCATCCGAGTTTTCGGAGGTGTGTCACCCCCTCTTCCAATTCAGTCAGTGTGTTGGCAGGCATGGCCTCAGTCCGTCAATGCATGCTGGAGCTGTCTATGACAGCTCTAAAATGCAGTGGCGTACAGTTGAAAGGGGGAGCTACGCTTCAGTGAGCAGCGATAAGATATCGCTTGCTCATGCGCAGCTCCCCCTACACATACACACACACAGAATGCGCCGCATATTGTGTGCTGCCCCCAGGCACACATGTATGGCCGGCGGGGTGCCCAATCCCACGTCGGCTGTGCTGCTCCCCATAAAGCCTTCCACATGCCACGCTGGGTGCCCACCAGCGTGGCAAGTCATCGAACAGCCAACGGGTGCCCAACCCCGTCGGCTCCACTGTCCTCACCCCCAAGTACTGGGCAATAGATGTTATGGCTGGCAGGGGTGCCCAATCCCCCGTCGGCTCCACGAATCCCAGCCATCCCCTTGTGCCATGGAGCCCACCCCAGTGTGGCAAACGCCCGCAGCTACTTAAAAAAAAAACCTGTAAATTAAAAACGGTCCCACGAGTCTCCCAGCCCCTCCCACAACCCACACCCACCCACTCGCATCCTGCCTCCCACTTACCTCCGGACCTTGGCGCGGCGATCTTGGTGGACCGGGAACACGTCTGCACTCTTCAAAGCCGACCCGAACTGAGGAAATGCCCGGTAAGCTGTATAATGGGATAGATAGGGGTTTTCAACTTTGTTGCATATCTCAGGCATTTTTGGAATTTTTGCCAAATTTTCAACATGGGGTTTTGGGACCCCTTCTCATGAATGCTGTCACTGTCATGGCGTTATTCGGGCCCGAAGGGTGATTTACG
This sequence comes from Neoceratodus forsteri, assembly GCA_016271365.2. Lineage (NCBI taxonomy): Eukaryota > Metazoa > Chordata > Ceratodontiformes > Ceratodontidae > Neoceratodus > Neoceratodus forsteri. The sequence goes on from JADMNL010000026.1 coordinate 269,609,422, forward strand.
CATCACTGCAGAAATCACCTCTCAGGTTCGATTAGCGAAGCGACACTACCAGTGTTCATAAGGTGGGCTCTCAAGAAGCCTATTTTGAAAATTTGGTGGAAAGAAACAAACTGTTTGTTTCTGGCGTGCATTGCGCGGTTCTTATGCACGCTCATAAGTTTGTGAATTTTCAATATTTTCACTCCAGATTTTCAACATTGCCATCTTACTACACCTTCTTATGAGTAGTACAGCTGTCATTTTTCACATCTCACCCAAAATGTGTTTCCGCCCATGTAGCGCACAATGGCACAGTCGGTGTGCGAAATCAATGTATGGGACAAATTAAGAAAACCACAGTGACACTGTTCATGAGCAGAGATCTTAAAATGGCTATGTTGAAAATTTGGTGAAAAAATTCCTAAAAATGACTTTTACGGCGTGAGTTATACAGTTCCAGCATGCGGCTCGTGAAATTCCGTACATTTTCAATATTTTCACTCCAGATTTTCAACATTGCCATTTTACCACACCTTCTTATGAGTAGTACAGCTGTCATTTTTCATCTCACCCAAAATGTGTTTCCGCCCATGTAGCGCACAATGGTGCAGTCGAGTGTCGCGAAATCAATGTACAGGACAAATTAAGAAAATCACAGTGACACTGTTCATGAGCAGAGGTCTTAAAATGGCTATGTTGAAAATCTGATGAAACCTAAAAATGATTGTTTTCTGGTAGCGGGTGCGCTTGGTTCCTGCAGCTCGTAAGTTGCATTGAATTTTCAATATTTTCCTCCAGATTTTCCAATATTGCCATTTTATCACACCTCCTTATGAGCAGTACAGCTATCATTTTTCACATCTTGCCCAAAATGTGTTTCCGCCCATGTAGCGCACAATGGCACAGTCGATGTGCGAAATCAATGTATGGGACACATTAAGAAAATCACAGTGATACTGTTCATGAGCAGAGGTCTTAAAATGGCTATGTTGAAAATTTGGTGAAAAAATTCCTAAAAATGACTGTTTTACGAGCGTGCGTTGCGCAGTTCCTATACAAGCTCGTAAGTTTGCGAATTTAATATTTTCACTCCAGATTTTCAACATTGCCATTTTATTACACTTCCTTATGAACAGTACAGCTGCCATTTTTCATATGCCGCCCAAAATGTGTTTTCGCACATGTAGCGCACAATGGTGCTGTTGGTGTGCGAAAGCAATGTTTGGGACAGATTAAGAAAATCAGTTACACTGTTCATGAGCAGAGGTCTTAAGATGGCTATGTTGAAAATTTGGTGACAAAAGTCCATAAAATGACTGTGTTATGAGTGAGCATTGCGCAGTTTCCACGCACCCTTGTAAGTTCATGACTTTGTAATATTTTAAGTCCAGATTTTCACCAGTGGCATTTTTCCGCACTTCCTTTTTTACAGTACAGCTGTCATTTTTCACAACATGGCTGAAGTGTGTTTTCACACTTTCAGCGCAGAGATGCGTGGTCGCTGTGGGAAATCCTTGTTCGGGACAGATAAAGAAAATCACAGTGACACTGGTCATGATCGGAGGCACCAAAATGCCTGAGTTGACAATCTGCTGTAAAAAAATTCCCAACCTAATTATATTATGGGTGTGCGTTACACAGTTTCTATGTACGCTCATGACTTCACCATTTTTTTAAATATTTTTACTGCTGATTTGCAACATTGCCATTTTTTACACCTCCCCATGAACAGCACAGCTGTCATTTTTTACATCCTGTTCGGAATGTTTTTGCACCTGTGGTGCTAAATGCTGTAGTCACTGTGCATAAGCAGCTTTCGGCTAACAAACTGATATTCCCCCTGTTCATGAGGTGGGGTCACAAAAAACCATGTTGAACATTTGGAGTGAAAATACCAATGAATGCCTGAGGTATTAGGGTTTCCAACCACAGCGCCCAACCCTGTAGAGAATGACAGGCATCAGGGGTGTGACTTGGGATTCTTGCCTGTAATGCTCATACCATTGCACACCCTGCAGCCAGTGAGAGGCATTGAGGTATGCCTTGGACTCTTTGGCCCCAAAGTTCACCCCATTCTCCTATATCGCACCCATCTCACGTATTTCCTAATGGAATGGGGTGCGCATAAGGGCCAAAGACCCCAAGGAACACCGTGGCACTTGTCAGTGTCTGCAGGGTGGGGTGTGGTGTGGTGAAATGGCATGGCCGTTATACCTGATGACCCAAAGGCACACCCCAATGCCTGTCACTCTCTGCAGGGTGGTGGTGGGGTTGGCTTCAGTTCAATACTTCACTGCCATTCCTATTACGCAGCTCTGTAACTTCTACACTACCACTGCCAATGCCAGCAAGCAAACATTCGGCATTGACAAATGCTTGTTCTTACGTATAATAGTAGTTTGTACAACATTGTTTGTATATAACTGTGTTATAATAACTGGATTTTGCTTTCTTCCATAGGGGAACCTGTGGCATAATTTGCAGTTATAAAGGAGTGTTTATAAGGGCAAACACACACTGGATTTCTTTCACTCTGTGCATGTGCCAACCACAACTCTTTTGTGATTTTTCACCGCTCGCCACACTGCCTCCATCCTTGCCTGAAACCACACCACCACTGTGACTCAGTCAGTGGTTACTTTAAAAAAAAAAACTACTCTTTAGAAAAGCAGTGACCAGATTGGGGGACAAAACACTTAAGTGCCACAAAGTGACTGTTAATCACACTAAAAGCCAGCCGGGACCATGGCCACACCAGAATGTCACTTATTTTATATCATTGCTGTGGCAAGAAAGTGAAACCCAGCAATTATTTAACATAAAATATGGAGTGGTGTGTAAACTCGAATTTTACACACATACACACACACATTCAGTGTTGGCTGCCTAGATAAACCCACTGAGCTTTGCTATCGGCGTTTATGTGGCATCCAACACCTCAGGTGTGTGTAAAATTCTCATTATACATACCACCCCATACTTTATTCTATATGTATATTTTTGTATTTAAAGACTGGTCTTTATTTGTAAATAGAGCACATTTGCTGAATGTAACTGTTCCTGATTAAAAGTTTATTTTTATGCATCATCATCATCATCACTGTTATCAAATAAAGCCAGATTAGTAGTAGTAAAACTTGTATTCATTTCTTTTCAAATGAATTGGATAACTCAGCTGAGTAAAGTTCATTTTCAATAAGGTCCTTTTACAAAATTCCAGTTACTGTTACATCAAACACTAGGACATACATAATAATAATAATAAAAAGGTATTTAATAAAGCGCCTTTCAAAATTCCAAGGCACTGTACAGAATTAATTCAGATAAAACATATACAAATACATATCATATAAAATCACAATAAAACTGGAAATGGCATTCCCCATAGAAAAGTTGTTAGCGCCTGCTTAAAACTCCCCACTGTCCTGCATTCCCGGAGCTGACAGGGCAGAGAGTTCCAGAGGTAGGTGCCGCAAATCCAAAGGCACGCGCACCGGATGACTTCAAATTAACCCTCGGAATCTCCAGCAACCCCTTATCAGCCGAGTGGAGCTGTCGCACAGGAGTGTAAGGAACCAGGAGTTCTTTCAAGTAATCGGGACCCTGTCCGTGTAGGGCTTTGTAAGTCAATAGACCTACTTTGAAGGTGATCCGCCACTGTATTGGCAGCCAGTGCAGAGCATGCAGCACAGAGATGATGTGGGATCTCCTCGATGCCCCAGTCAGCAAATGTGCAGCCGCATTCTGCACCAGCTGCAAGCAGCGGATATCAACCCCAGGAAGCCCTAGATAAAGGGAGTTGCAGTAGTCAAGGCACGATGTCACAAAGGCATGGACCAGAACAGGCAGGTCACGTGGTGGAACAAGGTACCTAATCCTGGCAATGTTCCTAAGATGGAAAAAGGCTAGCTTGACAACTGCTGACACCTGATGACGAAGAGTCAGACCAACATCAAGCTCCACTCCCAGGTTACGCACCCATTCAGAGGTGAGAATCTGTGCCTCCCCCAGAACTAAGCCGGAAGGGAGCCCAGTCCCCAATCCCTCTACCCTATGACCCGGGTCCATGACCAAAACCTCAGTCTTGCTAGGGTTTAACTTTAGACCACTGGAATTCATCCAGTCTTGGATTTCTGTGAGGCAGTTGTTCAGTACCAAGATAGCACCAACCTGGTAGGGTGCAAAAGACAGGTAGAGCTGGGTATCATCAGCATAGCAGTGAAACCTCAGCTCATACTATCTTACAATGTCTCTGGGGGTAGCATATATACTGCGAATAACATGGGGGACAGCACTGAACCCTGAGGTACCCCACAAGGCAGAGACAAAGCCCCAGATGAAAACAAACCCAAGACCACCATCTGCATTCTCCCAGCGAGGAAAGATGAAAACCATCTGAGGACTGTACCCGACAGCCCACAGATGAACCTCAGACATTCGAGCAGAATCCCATGATCCACAGTATCAAAATCTGATGCTAGATCTAGGAGAACCAAGATAGAGCGGTGTCTCCAATCTCTCGCCATCAGGAGATCATTGAGCACCTGAACCAGAGCAGTCTCAGAACTATGCCTCTTATGAAAACCAGATTGGAGAGGTTCATATAAATTATGGATGGTTAAATGGTTATCCAACTGAGCAGCCACAATTTTCTCAATAACCTTCCCCACAAAAGGGAGGTTAGAGATAGGCCTGTAGTTTGCTAGGTTCTCCAGGTCTAAAGAAGCCTTTTTCAGAAGGGGGATCACCACCCCCTCCTTCAGAGAGTTAGGGAACTCACCCGTATCTAAAGAGCGCCGAACAATCCGAGCTAAGACTGGGCCAATGTTCTCACTACAACCCAAAATCAGGGAAGTAGGGCCAGGGTCTAAACTACAGCACGTGGGACACATCTCATGGACAATCCTCATAATGTCTACGAAATCCGGCAGGTCAAAGGTACTCCAGGAAGCTCTGGGCTCTGCAACAGAGCACCGATCAGCAGCAACCCCCTTAGAGTGAAGCTGGTGGCACCTCCTCCTGATGTCATTGACCTTGTTCGCAAAGTAGCGAGCGACCTCATCACAATCAGTTTGTGTAAAAACTTGATGGAGCTGCTGACAGGTTGGGTTGCACAGCCTGTCAACAGTTCTGAAGAGTTGAGACAGTCGATTCCGTGAGATAGAAATTTCACTGGACAGGAATTCTACCTTCTTATGGGAAATTTCTGTTTGGTAGAGTTTATAATGCTCTATCAAAATAAGGTGGTCGGCATCAAAGGCAGTCTTTCTCCAATGACGCTCTAATCTACTCCCCAATTTCCGCGACTCTCTCAGAGACCCGTCAAACCACGGGGCTCCAGGGTGACACAGAAGGGGGCAAACATGGACAGGGGCAATCTGATCTGAGAGTTGAAGATAGGGCCCTATTATAGGCCACTACCAACTGCTAGGGATCAGTGCAAGACTCGTCCAACAACGAGAGGTTAATAACCACCATCAGGTCTTCAGGGACCACGTCCCGCTAAGGGCGGTACCTAACCAACTCCACAGGGGCCAACTTACCCAGGGAGTCCTCAAAATTGAACCTAACTGAGTAATGATTAGACCAACCCAATTGGTTCCACCACTAAATCGGAGGCGTCGATCTCCAGGAGGAAGACCAGGTCAAAAGAGTGACCTCCCTTGGGTGTAGCTGAGGAAACAACCTGTGTAAAGCCCAGAGATGTCATCACCTAGAGGAAATGTTGACCAAAAAGCGAGGGTTCGTCGTCAACCCAGGCATTGAAGTCGCCCAGAACCATCAGTCTGGGAGACTCCAATGCCATGTCGGCGGCGAAGTCTGGTAATTCCTGCGGGAAAAGCTTCTCATCACCTGGTGGATGGCAGATGACAGCAATCCTGCACCCGACACCAGCTACCACAGTACACTCAAATGACCTGGCCTCCTCGACTGGTACACCAGTTAGGCCCAATTCGGTCTTGAAACAGACCGCAACCCCCCCCCCGTGGTCCAATCTCAGGAGATGTATAACCGAGTACCTGGTGGTAACAGCTGCCTCTAAAAAAGGGGCTGCATTCCCATCCAACCAGGTCTTGGTAATGCAAACCAGATCTGCCCTAGCAACAAAGTCTGAGAAAAGACGAGTCTTGTTGCAGAAAGATCTGGCATTGCATAACAGTACTTGAGTTGGACGAGGTTGGCGAGCTGACCCAACTACTTGCCCTCCCAGACTGGAGGTGCCCTTGGGTATGGGAACCAGAATGGAATCACCATGTTCCTGGTACCATTTCACCCCAGGGCATCTTCTGGGCATAACCACCCCATGGGAGAGCCCTGCTCACTCTGCTGTCTGCAACCCCCACCCACCCACCCCTGACTCCCCCCACGAGCAATCCCCAATGCCCGATGCGCTGATAGGTAAGGGCAGGCAGAGGGAGAAGAGAAGGGGTGGAAGGCATGGAGAGCGGAGGCCGAGTATCACAGGACAGGAGAGGTAAGCAAGCACATTACGATTAACACTTATTAAAGAATAATAAAAACACCAACTCAGATTTCCCACATCATGAAACGTAACTATAAACAAAACTAAAACCCCAAAATAAATCAACTAAACTACCCCCTCCCACTACAAGATAATCATTTAAACCCAGACAGAAAAGAAAATAACAGAAAAGAAAATAATAAAAACAACCCCCTCTCACAGGGTATTCAAAACAAAATTACAATAACATAAATTATAAATATATATTTATATATAAAAAATTCAGCTGTTATGTAGTACTCTCATTGCCTCAACAGTCAAATAATAAAGTTCTTTTAAACAGATGAGCCGCTAGAACAGTTTCTGAATAATTCAAATTGTCTAGAGGTACTCTCACTACCTCAACTGTCAGATAATAAGTTCCTTGTAAACGAATGAGCCGACAGAACAGTCCCCAGGTAATCAGGTCCAATTTCTTCTTCCACTCTCCTCCTCTCAGTATCACTCCAGAACTTTAACCTCAAATACCATCCCCAAAGGATAAACCTGGCAAGCTGCAACCAGCAACTAAAGGCTCCTGACGAGAGAAGGATTCGCCCCCTCCCCACAGAAAGACCTAGGAATCCTTGGGCACACATCCACCGATCTGCACCCCACCAGATTCCCTTCTGGTCACATGCCAGCCAGGTAGTTGCCCTTAGTTCAGTATTACAGCTCAAGAGGTAAAATGCCACCTTCCCCTTCCTCGGAGCAACAAACCAACAGTGCTCTTAAAGGCTGGGCAAGGGCCCAATCGGAGGGGTGTTAAGGGACTCAGCAACCCACTGGCTACAAAGCTCCCCCCCCCAACAGCAGCAGCTGAAACTAGACCCTCCAGTCTAGATCCCTGCTACCATCGTCCTTGGACACCCAACACAACCCAGAACCTGCTAGGCGTCCTCCCCAGGGCAACAAAGAAGCAAGTATCTAAAGGCCGTAGGGTAAACACAGACACTGGGTATGCTCAGAGGAGTAAACACATAAGACATAAATATCATCACAATTTAGCTCCAACAGGTAGCACATCAACAACTTTGTTTTCAGTCTCATAATCATTAACAATAACATACAGCTATACTTGACAATCTGTATAAAAAACTCAATTCCACCACAAAAAGTAACAAACTCTAGTCAGAGCTGATACGGCTGCGTCAAGCTGTTACCTGTTCATGTATCAGAGTGGCGACAGCACGGCTCATAGAGTGCTGAAGCACTGGTGGTGACATCGAAGCTAGTCATGGAGAGGTGGTGAGCAGTTTCCCTTCAAAAGATGGTGGCGACAATGCGCATGTGCGATACTTGCGCATGTGCAGTGAATGCAGAAGTACATCTATGAAGTAGTATGCCATGGGGAGGGGGAGATCATTCTGCACAGGGTAGCTTTGTCATGGAGGCAGCTGCTGTAGACTAAGTGCTGTCAAGATGTTGCCCCAACACTGTAGGAGAACACAGGGTCGCATTCTGGAGCTGCCCCCCTGTCCTCCTACAGTGATGGCATACTGTCTGTGGAGCTCTGCCCATGCAGCCGTAAAAAGAGGAAAAACCCACAGTAGTACAGAACTTATCTTTTAGAATATTATGAAAACTGATGTTTACGCCCTGCACTTATGGCATATTTTGTGTTTATAGCAAAATATTTATTTTCCCTATCTGAATTTTTTCTGTTAGTGGGTCTCAGGCTAATTGGGAGTTTATTCCACCCAACAGGTCCATTGTTAATTATTTATTTATTAAGATTTAGGAAGTACATCTTTGAGCCAAGGCTAATTTACAAAGGTTCCACGACATGGACACAATGACAAGTAGGAGCACAATTCAACAATAGTGGTTACAGAACACATAAAAAATACACAAATTCAACAATAGTGATTACAGAACACATACAAATACACAATTTAACAATACATAGAAACATAGACTTTGACGGCAGATAAGGATCGCTTGGCCCATCTAGTCTGCCCATTTCCCCTACCTACAGGATAGGCCGTAGATCCTAGTTAACCAACAGCCTATTTCTTCCTACCCCCCACAAGAATTGCCTTATGTCTGTCCCATGCATTCTTGAATTCTCCCACAGTTTTAGACCCCACAACCTCCTCAGGAAGGCTGTTCCATGCATCCACTACCCTCTCTGTGAAATAATACTTCCTCACATTGCCCCTGAACCGCCCTCCCTCTATCTTTAAATTGTGTCCCCTTGTTCTTGCAAGTCTCTTTTTCTGAAAGATGCTACCCTCTTGGACTTTGTTGATTCCACTGAGGTACTTAAAAGTTTCTATCATGTCCCCCCTCTCCCTTCTTTCCTCAAGGGTATACATATTAAGCTCCCTTAGTCTCTCCTCATACGGCTTCTCCTGCAGACCCTGCACCATTTTAGTTGCCCTCCTCTGGACTACCTCTATCCTATCTATGTCCTTGCGGAGATGGGGTCTCCAGAACTGGCCACAGTACTCCAGATGGGGTCTTACCAACTGTCTGTACAGAGGGATAACAACTTCCTGTTTTCTGCTGCTGATGCCTCTCCCTATACATCCCAGTATACCCCCAGCCCTCCCTACTGCCTTCTCACATTGCTTGCTAACCTTAAGGTCATCTGATCGATTACCCCCAGGTCCCTTTCCTTTTTTGTTGTTACTACCTCCCACCCATTGTGTATTCTTCCCTGGGTTCTTGTTTCCAGGTGCATTATTTTGCACTTATTTGCATTGAATCCTAGCTGCCATACTTCTGACCATTCCTCCAACATTGCCAAGTCCCTTTTCATCCTTTCTACACCTCCTTGTGTATCAGCCCTGTTGCAGATCTTTGTGTCATCTGCAAAAAGGCATACTTTTCCTTCGAGTCCCTCTGCAATGTCACTGATGAAGACATTAAAAAGGACTGGACCCAATACTGAACCCTGCGGTACCCCACTAGTAACCTCTCTTTCTTCAGAGTGGACTCCATTTACAATTACCTTCTGTGTCCTGTTGTGCAGCCAATGTTTTACCCAGGCTACCACCTGGTAACGGTTATAGAACACATAAAAATACACAAATCCAACAATAGTGGTTACAGAACACAAAAATACACAAATTCAACAATAGTGGTTACAGAGCACATTAAAAGTACACCATTTAAGCCACCAAGGGTTTTGACACATAAAGTAGGACTGAATAACTTAATAATAGTAGTAGACAGGAGTAGAAATCGTGGAGCACAGGTGTCATACAAAGTGAAGGCTGGGAGATAGGATTTGAGAAAATTGAGCTGGGGTAGGAAATGTTGCAGGGGAGTAGGGACAGGTATGTAGAGAAGAGGAGTAACAAAAAGAAAGAAAGCAGCCCAAAGGCCTTGTCAAGAAGAAAAGAGATTACCCAGAGGGCATGATTCGACAGAAATAGGTAAGAGAGGTGTGAGGATTTGAGGGAGGGGAAAGGATATGCTTAATAGGGAGGAGGGGTGTCAAGAGAGTGGAGGAGGAGGAGGAGGAGGAGGAGGAGAAGTTGAGGATGGTGGTGGCAGGTGGAGGCTGGGAGTGAAGGGCTGATAGAGGAGGGCATGTTGTGAGAGGGCACAGAAAAACTGACTGGGGAGGAAGAGATAGTGAGCAGTGGAGGGGGGAGGAGAGGGAAGGAGGGAAAGCAGGGGAGGGGCAGCTGTAGGAGCTAAAATTAACCAAAACAGTCACAGGAGGCACTCGCCACAAGATGCTGTTGAAGGTTTTGCTAGTGTGGCAGTGTTGGAGATATCAAATGGAAGGGAGTTGAACCAGTTAGAGGCTCTTATTTTGTTGGAGCATTGACCTTGTATAGTCTGGCATCAAGGAACAGAGAATGTTTGCATTCCAGAGCTTCTGATTGGTTGGGTGAAACTGTGGGGGGGGGGGTAAGAATCGCCAGAACCCCAAAAGGCAGTAGTCCCATTGAGGACTTCTTTGCAAGAATGCAAGTCTGGTATTTGAATCTGCCTGTTAGCTGAAGCCAATTTGCCTGCATGTAGGCATCACAGGTCTGAGATAAGTGGTTGGCAGAGGTAAGGAGCGGACAGGCCTTTAGGGCTATGGTTATGCAACGGAGAGCAGTGTCAGTGTCAGATCCGTAGAGCACAAGACCATAGTCAACAACTGAGATGACAGAACTCTGAATGGCAAGGCTAATGGCTTCTGTTGTGAGGCAGTTTTTATGTTTTATAATAGCCCTATGCGGGTTTCCTGCTTTAGCATCATTGTCAATATGTCTGGCATGTGTCAGGGAGCAGTCAAGATATATGCCTAAGTATTTAAACAGATAAACCTGTTCCAGCAAGGTGCCAGTGCTGTTTCAGATTGTTAGTTTGTGATCTTTATGTACATTGAAGCCCACCAGAATGAAGTGCAGCACTGTAAAATTCTGCAGTAGAGTTCCTGCAGCAAACAATGCAGTTTCAATGGGAGTTAATCCCTTTTGTCATGCAGTAAATCTGTGACACTGTGCTTCATCCTGGCAGGCTTTATTGTATGTTATGGGTTCTGTGGAACAGCATTTTTTAGTTTTTGCATAGTTAAGAATGAACTTGTGACAAACCATGCCTCGACTTTATTGAAGTTGCTCTGTAGCTTAGTTTGTAGTTGGGAGGGATCTGTGCAGCTGGTGTATATTACTGCGTCATCTGCATAAAGTCATAGTTTGTTAGAACAGGAGGATGGAAGGTTGTTTAGAAATTTACTAAAAAGCCAAGGTCCCAATATAGAGCCCTGCGGGACTTCAGAGTTGACAGGAAGGGAGGTAGAGAGGGATTCACTAATCCTAACTTGTTGGGTGCAGTCGCTAAGATAACTGTGAAACCAGTGGATGGTGACTGTAGAGAGACCAAGAAATGATAATTATTGGGTCAGTAATGAGTGGTTGATGGTATCGAATGCCTTTGTAAGATCTATGAAGGTAGCCCCAACTAATTGTTCCATGTTCAGAGAAGTGTGAATGTAGGAGGTGAGTTCCAGGATAGCTGTGGTAGTGCTATGTCTTTTTCGAAAGCCATGCTTCTGAGGCCATTGTAGGCAATATTTTTCCAGGTATTCAACTAACTGATCTACCACTATCCTTTCCAAGGCTTTGGAGGGGTGGGTGGGGATGGAGATTGGCCTACAGTTACTGGCTAGTGTCTTGTCCCCAGATTCGTAAATGGGAGTCACAACTGCAGATTTCCATTTGGAAGGAAATTGGGAGAGCATGAGTGAGCCATTAAGGATTTTGGTGAGTGGGAATAGAATTTCATCTAAGGTGAGGGCTATGAGTTTCAGGTCTAGGGAATCTCTGCTGAATCTAGATCTGCCACGCACTTTAAGTAAGTGTTTTTTTGCCAGGCCCTCAGAGACTGATTTGAAGTAGAACAGCAGGCGCATATGTGCCATACCAGCACTGTCAGGTGGAGCTGAGTCTGAAGTCACTTCAAAAAGGTTTTGTGGTAGCACATGACTAAGGTCTGTGAAAGTAGCATTGAAGACATTTGCTATGGTTACCAGGTCTATGGTGATGGAGTCATCTATGTTAAGCGTTGAGGGTGTCCCCTTGGGTTGTTTACCGGTTAGTTCAGTGAGATTTCTCCAGAACTTCCTACTACCTTTCCACGTGCTGGCAAGGGCATTTTTGAAACAGCTTGCTTTTTCAAGGTGAATTGCTTTGGCGAAGGCATTCCCTGCAGTTTTGTATGCTTGGGTGTCAGCCTATGAGCCTTTGCTCTGTGCTAGAGATGGTCTCGAGATTTTAGTTTGTTTTGGAGGTGAAGGGAGAACCATGGGTTATTGACACTCTTTGTCTTCCATTCTTGTAAGGGGTGTGGATATCACAGGCAGCACTGAAACTAGGGATAAAGTATTCAAGTGCCATATCAACATCAGGGGTAGAGTCAATCGGTGACCAGTCATGATCTTTGAGGAGAGTTTTTATGGGCCGTAGGCAGCCAGGGCCTAATTTTCTGCAATTCACAATTTTTAGAGCGGGCTTAGTGTATTTGTTAGTCCATGTACAAAGGACTGGGGAATGGTCACTTATGGAGTCTGAGAGAACTTCAGTATTTATGATGTGGTCAGGGCAGTTGGTAAGAATCCAGTCCAGTAGTGTACTAGTCCCAGTCCTGTAGTTCGTTCTGGTGGGAGATTGAACCATTTGTATGAAATTGTCCGAAGTCAGGGCATCCTTATAGAAGTTAGCACTGGGAGCTAGCCAGTTCACATTGAAGTCCCCTAGCAAGATAATTTCTGTGCTTAGATCAGAGATGTTGATGCAGTCAAGGAGGGAGTGTAAGCCCTGGTTAGTCATCTTGGGTGGAATATAGACTGATGCCACAGTGATGACCTTATTTTGAGCTCCGAGCATTAACTAGATGGAAAGAACCCGAGTGTCATTCCCTGAGACTGGTGTGGTCAGGACGTGACCCAAGATGGTAACTTTTATGTAAAGAGCACAGCCCCCCCCCCCCTTTTTAGCTAGTCTGTTTTGCCTGAAGACAGTGTAGCCAGGCAATGCTATAGCAGAGTCAGGGATCTCGGGGGACAGCCATGTCTCGATCACTGATAAGATGTCTGGGTCATGATGAGAGACCCAGATGGTGAGGCAGTCAAGCTTGGTGAGGAGGCTGCATATATTTAGGCTTGCCAGGGAGAGAGTTCCAACACTGCTTGACCTCTTGGAGCCAGGTTGAGGGGGACCTGGGCTAGGGTGAATGTTGCCTGAGATAAGCAGTATTAGCAGTATAGGGCACTTCAATAGTGCAAGGGGGCAACTTCTGTGATGCTGCTGCAAAAACCTTGTTTTAGAGGCAGCACATTCAGCATGTTTTAGAGGAGAGCAGAAACCAGTTCCTAAAAGCGATGTGCTAAGGAGCATAGGAGTATCCACAGAGGGGAGGAGAACCAACCACAGATATAGCGGCCGGGGGGGGGGAGTTAGATAGCAAGATTGTGGAGGTTATCTAAGGTGGAGGTCCCAGGGCCATTTGGAAGGCAATCAATAGCTGTGTCAGTGGATAGGAAGTGTATAGGTACCCCTAGTAGACCATTGTAGGTGAATAGAAAGCTGAGAAAAAGCCAAGTGGGCCAGCCGGTTTCCATGTTGGCACTAGCAAGTAGCTTCCAGGATAAACATTTGATATCTCTTTAAGAGAGAGGGACAGGCCCAAAAGAGAGAGAAGAAAGAAGGAATTGTGACAAATTTGGTTGAAGGGGTGGGACTTGTTATAAGTTAATAGTGATCGAGGTAGAGGTTGAGGTTGGGTCCGGGAGGGAGGAGGGTGGTGGGATGAAAATGGAGCAGAAGCAGGTACAGAGGGAGAAAAGACCCAACTCAGAAATAAAGCCCAAACAGGCAGGGTCTATGGCTTCAGTGTAGGGAGCCAATCAGCTAGCAATCTGCCTTACAAGCATCCAATGGCAGGAATAAGTCTGACTGTGCCAGAATATCAAACTGCACCAGACGAGTGGAGCTGTAACTGCACAGAGATGCCCGGAGCAGCAGCCGTGGGGGTGGGCAGCGCCGAGTGTCAGCTGTGCTGCAGTGGAGCACTTAGAAGCCCAAAGTTGGGGCTTCCAGGCTGCAGAGAGATTTCTGGGGCAGCAGCTGTGGGGGCAGGTGGCACCGAGTGTAAGCTGCGCTGCTGTGGAGCATTCAGAAGCCCAAAGGTGGGGCTTCCAGGCTGCAGAGAGATGACTGGGGCAGCAGCAATGGGGTGGTGCAGCACCGAGTGTAAGCCATGCCACTGAGGAGCGTTCAGAAGCCCAAAGGTGGGGTTTCCAGGCTACAGAGAGATACCCAGGGCAGGAGCCGTGGGAGCGGGTGCATCGAGTGTAAGCCGCACTGCTGGGAAGCATTCAGAAGCCCAAAGTTGGGGCTTCCAGGCTGCAGAGAAAAATGTACAGGGCAGCATTGTACATAAAATGATTCCTTGTTTCTTCTGTTCTAAGTTTTGGTCATAAGCATTCTAGGTCGTCAGCAGATCTAAAGCCTTGCTTAGGGTTTTTGAAATCTATATTCTCTATACTGTAGTTGGGAGCCTTTCCCATTATGCATTTTGCCAGGTATTACTGTTAGAGGCTGTGCTAGGATTACTTAATTCTACTTGCTATAGGGATAGTTAGTGTGGAGAGGCTATATAGGTAGTGTGGACCATGGGTACGATTGTTGGATGCAATGGTTGTGGGGCAGCAATGCAGATGACTATACTGTGGAGGCTGGGAGGGTGCCCAATATGCCACAGGCTAAGGAGGCTCGAGGAAGAGGTTCAGTGGTTGGGCAGGGAGCTGGGGAGGTTGAGGGATGAGGGGAGGATTTCATCGGTAGGAAGGCTGATTTCTGAGAGTATTCTGGGGGCACCACACAGAAGGAACAGTGGGTCAAGGGAGAGGGGAAGGGATGGGGCAAACTAGATAGGAAGCCAGCTGATGAAAGGTGGACTCTAGTAGACCCTAGAAAAAGAGGAGCAGCAGTAGGCAGGAGGGAGGAAAAAGCGCATAGTAAGGCAACGGGTATAGTGAACATGTGTACTTTGCTAAAAACACATGGAAAAGAGGATGCAGGAGGCGATTGCATAAGGGACAGAACTCACAAGGAAGAGAGTGTGGGGGCATTATAAGGGGAGAGATTGAGCATGGTGTGACAGGGGGAGGGATAATACTCAGAGAGGTGAGAAGGGAGAGGGTGGTTGGCAGTCAAACAGGTGGAGAGGGAGGGGTCTTAATTGGGAGGGACGGGGGAAGACACTGGGGCGCATGATAAAAACACGGTCTTGAGTGGCTCCAAAAATGAGAACCTGGGTGGGGGGGTGGCGTTGTGCACAAGGAAAGAGGAAAGGGTGTACTGGTGTTGAGGGACACCATACTCAAGGGGATCAGATGGGGTGGCAAGGGGGAGAGGCACAGTCGGATATGGGTGGAGTCCATACCAGGATTAAAGGCAGACATGGCAGGACAGGCAATCCTAAGGTGCGTAAAGAGGGGTAGAAGGAAACCACACATTGTAGTACATGTTGGGACAAATGACCTAGTGGGGGAAATGGTGGAGGTAACAAGGGAGAGGATTGAGGAAGTGGGAAGGTTGTGTGAGGAGACTGGGGAGTCTGTGGCCTTCTCCGAAGTGCTCCTAGTACCCTGCACAAGCACAGTGAGAAAGGAGAGGATTAGAGAGTTGAACACATGGTTGGTAGAATGGTGTTGAACTAAGGGGTATGGGGTTGTGGGCAGCTGGGGCAGTACCTGGGATAATAACAATCTGTTTGCAAGAGATAGACTGCACTTGAGTGGGGAGGGGAAGGAGGTATTAAAGCAAAGACTGGAGATGTATATTGCGACAAGGGTGTATTTAAACTAGATGGGGGGTGGCAAGTGCACAGCAGGAAGGCAGGGGTCTGATAGAATGGAGTCACAGCCTACCCCCCCAGGCTAGCAGGGAAGGACTCAGGGAGGCCAACAAAGGAGGGAGTAGAAGGGATGAGAAGGAGGCTAGTGAAGGGAAGGGGGCATTATGGAGGGTGGTCTCATTGAATGCAAGAAGCCTAGGAAACAAATCCGCTGAGCTACAGGCACTCTTAGCAGTGTGGAGGGTGGATATTGCAGCTGTCACAGAAATGTGGGCAACTGAGCACCTAGACTGGGATCTGGCAATCCCAGGATACAAATTATACAGGAAGGACCGTAAGGGGGGGGTGGGGTGGCAGTCTATGTGAGGGACAGGATCAAATGCACAAGGGATGAGGGAGAAGAAAAGAGAACAGAGGCAATCTGGCTGCAGCTCCTAGACTCAAGGGGTAGGAAACTAAGGTTTGGGGTGGTATACAGGCTGCCATCCCAGTCTGAGGAGCTTGACAGGGAGCTAGCAAGACAAATCAAAATGGTATGTAGAAAAGGAAAAGTGGTCATCGTGGGGGATTTCAACTTGCCGAGAGTTTACTGGAGCATTCCGGTCACCTCCAGTGCTAGGGAGCAAGTGCTCCTGGATGCGATCCAGGAGGGTCTCCTGACATAGTTGGTTACTGTACCCACTAGGCTAACGAACATCTTAGATCTGGCATTGTCGAATGGGGAGGCAGTGAGGGAAATAAAGGTAGAGGACCCACTATCTGACAGCGATCACCAAACAGTGTGGTTTAATATCACGATGTGTGGGGAGCCAGAGAAATCGATTACCCGGGTGGTAAACGTCAGGGGGATGGACTTTGGGAGGATGCAGGAAGTACTGAAAGGGAAACTGGGGGCATAAGGCATGAGATGGACGTGGAGCTGAAATGGGAAATTATTAAACGGGGGGTTAAAGAGGCAACAGAAACCTGCACCAAGGCACAGAGTAAGAGAAGCAGAGCAAGAAAACCACACTGGTTGAACAGCGAAGTTGTGGAGGTGGTGAGGGCAAAACAAGTGGCTCACCAGAGGTTTAGGAGGACAGGGAAGGAAGTGAACAGGGAGGAATATGCAAGATGGTCCAGGGAGGTGACCAGAAAAGTGAGAGAAGCTAAGGCCCAGAGGGAGCTGAGATTAGCACAGGTAATTAATGGGGGAGAAAGACATCTTTGGATACATCAGAGAGAAAAGAAAGTGCAAGGAAACAATAGTGGGGATAAAAAGGGGTGGGGAGTGGACGGAAAAGGGGGACGAGCAGGCAGAAGCACTGAATGAATATTTTTGTTCTGTGTTCATGGAAGAAAAGGGGGGACTGCTACCAGCATGGACTGGGAGGGTGGGGACAGGAGGAGAGGAGGAGACAGATGGAAGAATTGAGGCAAGTAGAGTCCTAGAGGGACTGAGGGCACTGAATGTAGACAAGGCACCAGGGCCGGATGGTATCCACCCCTGGGTGCTGAGGGAGATGGCGGAGGTGCTGGCGGAGCCACTGGCAGATCCGTACAGCACCTCCCTGGAGTCGGGATGTGTGCCACTGGACTGGAAGATGGCACATGCAGTGCCATAACACAAGAGCGGGCCAAGGGATGAACTGGGTAATTATTGTCCGGTAAGTCTCAACTCCATAGTGTGCAAACTCATAGAAACAATACTAAAGGAAAGACTGGTGTCATAACTGAAGGACAATGGCCTCCAGGATATGAGGCAGCATGGGTTTGTTTCAAGGAAGTCTTGTCAAACCAACCTGATACAATATTATGACTGGGTGACAGGTGAACTGGTATGGGTCATGCGGTGGATGTTCTTTACTTAGACTTCAGCAAGGCCTTCGATTCGGTGCCTCGTGGGTGGCTTGAGGGTAAGCTAACTGGTGTAGGAGTACGGGAAAAAATGATAAACTAGATTACAAGCTGGCTGAGTGGGAGGCTGCAACGGGTAGTAGTGAGATGGGAGCTCTCAATTCCAAGGCCGGTGATGAGTGGGGTGCCACAGAGCTTTCTGTTGGGGCCTGTATTATTTGGGCTCTTCATATCAGACATTGGACATGGGGTGGAGAGCAAGGTAAGTCTGTTTACTGATGACACCAAAATCGGAGCAGCAGTGGTGGATGGAGAGGAGTGGTGGAAGCAGGTGCAGGGGGACCTAAGCAAGCTAGAGGAGTGGTCAGAGAGGTGGCAGCTGGGGTTCAATGCAAAGAAGTGTAAGGTTATGCACTTTGGCTTGAAGAACCCAAGGAGAGAATACTGTCGGGGGGGGGTGGTTAAGCTGGGGATCACAGAGGAGGAGAAGGACCCTGGGGTAATGATAATGGGGACCAAGAACAACACTGCCCAGTGCAGGGGAGTGGCTGCAAAAGCAAACAAAATGCTGGGGTGCATAGTGAGGGGGTTTTCATCCAGGCGAAGTGAGGTTATCTTGCCCCTCTATAGATCGCTGGTAAGGCCGCACTTGGAGTATTGTGTGCAGTTCTGGAGGGCATACCTAAAGCGTGATATCAGGCTGCTGAAGGGGGTGCAGAGGAGGGCAACAAAGATGATAGGTGGAATTGAGGGGAGAGACTATGACAGCAGGCTGGGAGACCTCAATATATACACCCTGGAGGATAGAAGGGACAGGGGGTCATGATAGAGACATTCAAGTATCTGAGGGGAATCAATAAGGATGGGGCAGATGGGGTCTTTAAGTTAAGGAGGGGGAGGGTCACCAGGGGGCATGGGCTAAGAATCAAGAGGGGAAGATTTAGGAGGGAGATGAGAAGACACTATTTCTCAGAGAGGGTGGTAGCAATATGGAACGCCCCACCGGAATGGGTGGTATCATGTAAATCTGTGAACAGCTTCAAAAGGGCATGGGACAGGGAACAGGTGAGATTGAGGGTGGGGGTGGCAGTGGGATGACCAAAGGGAGGGGGGTTGAGACAGCTGCAAACTACGGGTGTTGGCTGTACACTCGAGCAGGCTTAGATAGACCGGGTGGTCTATTTCTGCTGGCACATTCGTATGTTCGTATAAACATCAAAGTGTAAAGGTTTCTCCTTTCACCCAGAGGTATCCAATTTAAATCTTTGTACATGTCCAGCCTATGTTTTCTTCTAGGGACATTTAAAATAAATGCAAGTTTATTATACATTATTTCTACTTTATTCAAATGCATATGGGATGCTCCTCCATACACTGTGCTTCCATATTCTAATATTGGCAGCACCACTGAGCTCATTAAATGTCTTCTAACCTCTATTGACATACATTTCCCAATTCTTTACAGTCATCCTAAGTATCGTCCAAGCTTCTTCACTGTTTGGTCAATATGATTATCCCACCTTAAATACTCATCCATATAAACCCCCAGTTGCTTATTCAAAAATGTTGTGCAACAAGGAGTAGTGCCACTTGTTTCCACTTCTTAATTCCTGGTCCTAGCAGTTCTAGAGGCAGCAAGCCCAAAATAACAGTATCATACTTGGGTAAGTACTCTTAAATTCTGCTCAGAGACCCAAGACATAACTTCACTACAGGAAACCCGTGGAGGGGATACAGGCAGCTGGCCACCACCACCAACTCAAAGCTGAGTGTCTTGCTCCGCTCCAGAAACTGGTTCCACAACAAGGAAAGTCACAGGTCCCCAACCTTTGCTGGAGATCTTCTTAGACCTAACTGAGGGTTCCCAGCTGCAAGCTGACAACTGCAGCAAGATTACATTGTCTTATTTATTTATTTCATTCTTTGTTAACTGGGTAAGGCCCACCAGGCACAACTGCCTGTTTTCTGGGGCAACCTAGAAGCTTTGGGCCAGTTAAAGGAAATTTCCTATCTAACGCTACACCTCCCATAGTGTGGTAGCTGCCCTCCCTGTCAGTTATTCTAGCCATGTTGTCATTATTAAATCTACCCCATACCTTTGAAATATTGCTCGTAATTCTGTTGTGGCCATGGGCTGACCAATCACTTCTGAGGGCTGCAGTTGTGCTGCCATGCCCCCCGCGCTCAAGTACATAACGATGTGTGAACTGGGAGAGCACGGGGGCGTGCTCCATTGAAGTGAATGGGGCTTGTTTTTCCTGTCATTGTTATGGCTCAGGATGGCTAGCTGGACAGGAAAGAAGGACACTGCTTCACTAACAAGATCCTTGTTAGTCAGGCGGTGTCCTTCTTTCCTGTCCAACTAGCCATCCTGAGCCATAACAATGACAGAAAAAGCAGGCCCCATTTACTTCAATGGGGCACGCCCCCGGGCTCTCCCAAACTCATTCACAGTTCGTTACTCTAACCTCTAGGCTACACTACCAGCCATTGTGTCCTATGCTGCTGTAGTAAGCCCCTACCACGTGGCAGTGCCCATGGGGCTGGTAATGGGATCAGAGAGAGCCTTGAGAGTTACCCCTTGCTGCCCAGAACTGCTTTTCTCAAGCACAAAATGAATAGCAGAGATTAGTAACCCCTACAGTCATGGGGGTTGCATCGATCAGTACTTGACAAACAGGCTAGAGTACTACTGTCACTGCTATTTAATGCACAACAGCAGCAGGATCTGTGTTAGCAGTTACCAGCAGCCTTTGTGGAAAAGTGGGGAAATCTAAAAGGAGCAATAGAGAAGGCAACAAACCTTTGTGTTAGGCAATTAAGCAAATGCAAGAGGAAACAAAAAACACTTGAGGTTCTTAATGGAAGTGGCCACGAAGGTAAGAGTGAAAAGGCTGGCTTTCAGGAGGTACAAGGAAACACAGAGGGAGGAGGACAGGGAAGTGTATCTAGAAAAACAGAGGGAGGCAGGTAAAGCAGTCAAGAGTGCAAAGGTGCAAACGGAGGAAAAATAGCCCAGATACGTTAGTGAAAGAAGACATGTGGCATTGTTAGGCTAAAAGGGAAAGGAGGAAAGTGTGCAGAGGGGAACCTGGAGAAAGTAGCAATCCTGAACAAATATTTTTGTTTAGTATTCACAGAAGAAGGGGAAGGTGTGGGACCTCAGTTAAGCGACAGGAGTATCGATGGAAGGGAGGTGGACACCAGTCCATTTACAGAGCAGAGAGTCCTGAAGGAACTCAGGAAACTGAGAGTGAGCAAGGCAATGGGGCCGGACAGGATACATCCAAAAATATTAAAGGAGCTTAGAGACGTACTCGCAGCACCACTGACAACCCTGTTCAACAAATTGCTGGAAACAAGAGTGATTCTGGAAGACTGGAAGAGGGCAGATGTAGTCCCTCTCCACAGTGGGAGCAGGGAGGAGGCTGGCAATTACAGGTGAATCAGCCTGACCTCAGTGGTAGTGATACCACTGTACAAATCATTGGTGAGACCCCATCTAGAGTAGTGTCCAGTTCTGGAGGCTGCATCTCAGGAAGGAAATAGACAGAGTAGGAAGCAGTTCAGAAAAGGGTAACAAAAGCAGTGCAGGGTCTGCACCAAAAGTTATATAAGGAGAGAATAGGGGGACCTCAATATGTATGCCCTGGAAGAGGGGTAGGGGGAGAGAGGGGGGGATATGATAGAGACCTTCAAATACCTCAAGGGCATAAATAAGGTACAAGAGAGTAGCATCTTTCAGAAAAAAAGATGTTCATGGTCAGCCCGGTGGCACTGAAGTTTGAGGTGCTGGACGCCGTACCTCACGCTATGCGGGTGACCCATGTTCATGAGTGAGGACGGGCCACTGGGGGCCAGCAGGGGAGGAGAAGGATCAAGCATCCTAGGGACACCTCTCCTTTTCTGGGGAGGGAGGTAACCAGATGTCGGTGCATGCCTGGCCCCTAGCAGTGACTGGGGAACTGGCACGCCGATGTTGCAACAACTGGGCAAGAGGCAGAGCAGACATCTGATGGGGTGCATGCATGGGACTGTGCATGGTACCATCGCTGGCATCCCTGCATGCTCGACCTGTAGGGACAAGTACACAGGAAATAAGGCTCCTGGTCAGGCAGCATGAGCTTCCATCTTCCACAGCACCAACCCAGAATGGCTCTTCCCGAGTCTGTATCCATCTTTGGTGAGTCGAATTGGGGGCTCCCCACCACCCTGCCATGGAGGAGAACCCATGGGAAATAAAGGGGGAAGTTGGCCTGATGTTGGGGTGTGGGCTGGGAGGATGGTCGGGATGTCCAGCTGACCAGGAGGGCCAAGGAGAGAAAACAGTAGAAAAAAAATGTTCAAGAACAAGGGGTCATGACAGAGGCTTGAGGGGGGGTAGACTCAGGGGTAATGTGACAAAGTATTTTTTCACAGAAAGGGTGTTGGATGCATGGAACAGTCTCTCAGCAGAGATGGGGAGGCAAAAACAGTAGGGGAATTCAAGAACGCATGGGATAGGCACAAGGGAACACTAACAGTAGAAAAGAAAGGGTTAAGCTGGAGATCAAGTAGGATCTGCAGTATTGCAGCAGGTAAGGAAAATGGGCAGACTAGGTGGGCTAAGTGATCTTTATCTGCTGTCAGTTCCTATGTTTGCTGCTCTTGATCAGTCACGTCACAGTAGCGTTCTCTTCGGAGTTCAAAAATCTGAAAATATAGCATACTGAAGAAATCACAAAATAATGCATGATGCAGATTTGAACTCCAGTAACCAAAGGATGCGAGCCCTTCCTCTGAGGGGCCGATTACATTCTGCATACTACACCTTTATATTGCAGGTGGACTCAAGGCATTTCACGTTTTTCTTGAACTGTTAAACAACTCTAGTTTTCCTTCAGTTTTACATTTCCCGAGATAAAATAACTGAGACAACCCTAATATATAAAAAAAAAGACAGTGTTGTGTTCAACTTACCAAACACAGTGTTGGTGGGGTTCATTGCAGCCTGGTTTTTAGCAGCATCACCAATCAATCTCTGTGTGTCATTGAAGGCAACATAACTCGGAGTGGTTCTATTGCCATGATCATTGGCAATGATTTCAACTTTACCATTCTGGAAAACCCCTACGCAGGAGTGGGTAGTCCCAAGATCAATACCAATAGCTGGCCCCATTGACAAAATCTCTAAACAAAGAGAAAAACAGATTTTATAAGTTCAAAAGATAATGGCTTCATTTTCTAATCTTGTGTATATTGCATCCTTCACTCTAACCCTAACATATTTACCACTCATTATAAATTATTCACTGGGATTGCCAATAAATCCACGCAACCCTTATGAAGATATTTAAAACAGCAATATTTGTTA
The DNA here is from genome assembly GCA_016271365.2 of Neoceratodus forsteri. Taxonomy (NCBI): domain Eukaryota; kingdom Metazoa; phylum Chordata; order Ceratodontiformes; family Ceratodontidae; genus Neoceratodus; species Neoceratodus forsteri. The sequence goes on from JADMNL010000026.1 coordinate 269,632,401, forward strand.
CCAAAAAAAGTTTATTCTATAGATTTAAAAAAAATATATAGAAATAATATATATATATATATATATATATATACATATATATATATATAAGAGAGAGAGAGAGAGACATACAAACACATGGAGAAGCTAGCAGAAGAAGGCCATTTGGTCTATCCAGTCTGCTCATATCGCAGGGTCCATAGCTTGAGCATCCGTCCGTGCCCTCCTCCCTCCCTCCCCACACCTCCCATCCTCCCCACCCATGATCATTACCTTCCCCTATGCCTATCCCAGCCTCTCTTAAAGCTGCCCACTGTCTTCAACGAGAGCACCTCTTTTGGCAGAGCATTCCAAGAGTCCACCATGCTCTCTGTGAAGAAGTGCTTCCTGACCTCCCTCCTAAACCTCCCACCCCCCCCGGCTAAAGACTGTACCACCTCATGTTATGGTTGCCACTCAGCTTAAAGAGACTCTCCATATCCAACTTATTTATCCCTTTCAAATACTTGAAGGTCCCATTCATGTCCTCTCTCTCTCTCTCTGCCTCTCTCTCCCTTCTTCCAGGGAAGAATTCCAATATTTGTGAGCTCAATTCCCTGTCCCTCTCCTCATCCTGATTGGGTGGTCTGTAAACCACCCCCAGCCTCACCTTTCTCCTTCTATTGGACTTTAATTGAACCCATAATGCCTGCACCTCCTCTTTATACTTGTATACTTTTGTCAGTTTCTTACAACATATGAATGTCATCTCATGCTGTTTGGACAAGAGGACCGTGACGCAAAGCTGAGTGGTTCTGTCAGTCAAAACAGCATAAGATAACATTCTTATGCTGTAAAAAACATACACAAGTATTCATATGAAGAAGTCTAACTGCTGTTAAAGAAAAGAAAGTCTTAAAGAGGCATTTGAAAACTCCTAAAATAAAGTTTATTTTTTTCTGCCCCCCAAGTTACACTTGTTAATGGTATGCCCATTTGGTGTTCTGCCTACTATATAGGTTTCAGGACTGCAGTAGAAGTGAGAGACAGCGGGATTGGCAGGGCAAGTGCAGCCAGGGCCTAAACCCCCTAGCCCAGAAGGTACTGTCCTGGACAGCTGCAGTGCATCGTGTGGAATCTCTGTGGGGGAGGGTGGCAGGAGTTGATGATTGTTGTGGCCAGGGGAGTTTTGGCAGCCTTTTAGTTGGTGAGAGACAGAAGGTGGAAGTTAAGAGAGTGACATCTGAAGGCTGGGGTCTCTGCACCATGGGGCAGTGGGGCTGTCATGGTGGTGGCAGAACTGCAACAGGGCCCCTTGGAGGTGGCAGCTTCAAGAAGGTCAAATTCTCATGTGGCACACTGCTGGAGATAAGGTAGAAAGGCCCTGCATTCCAGGATTCCTTTTATCGGGCCTGCCATGCCCATGTCTGGGGCAGGACCCATGTTAGACCCACAAAAGAGTGTGGGGGGGAGAGGATGCTGTAACAGAAGGAGGTAGCTGTTCATTTAACTTCTTTTACATTTAAGCAACTTCGTAACCCAGTATGGAGGAGAGCACATCCCTTGGGTTTTGGGCATATAGGAAGGAGAAATTCAGAGCAGCCATGGTGTAGGTTTTAGGATGCATTGGCCCCTGGTTCTATAAAGTCTGGAGGTGGAAGGGAGTTAGGCACTCCCTCCGGGAATGGAGGCTAAGAAGAATGTAACTGGCAGGAGAGAGCTTTGATTCTGGCTTGTTGATCTATGCGTGTAGCCTATTCTGGACTATATTTTCAAGGCCTGTGTAATCTAGCTGCCCTGGTCTTTTTCTAGGTCGTGTTTGACCTTTCAGACTGTCCATTTTCTCTCAGTCCCATGGAGCTGCTCCATATATTAAATTTTTATGAATCATTAACATTTTCAAATTAAATATTCTTATATTCTCCTTTTACATGGTTGTGCTCGGTTATTTTAATGAACTAACTCACTTTTGATCACTCCGAAGAAGGTTTCCACCTCCTTTTCCCCACTTGAGCCTGCTTTGAGGAGTGTAGCGGCAGGTGGATCAGCAGCAGCCCGGTAAAGCGAGGCCTGTTTTGGTAACAAACTCCAATGGCCAGGTAAAGCCTGCATTTGTGCTATCACTGAATCTGTATGTTTCTTGCTAGAGGACTCCGGTTATGTGGCCCCCTTCACATTTACTATCGGGCCCCTAGACAGATTGAGGGAGCTGGGGTTACCCTCAGTTCTGGAGTCCTCACCTAAGAAAGGACAGGGGCAGGCAGGAGACAGTGCAATGCATGATGAACAAAATGATTCCGGGCCAACAAGGCAGAGCTTATGAAGATAGTTTGAAGGCAATGAACATGTACTCACTGGAAACCAGATGAGAGATGGGGATGTGATAGATACCTTTAAGTTTCTGAAGGCAGTTAACAAGGTGAACTGCAGGGGAACTATTTAGCAGAAGTACAAAATCAAGAACCCGGGGTCATGAGAGGAAACTGGGGGAGAGGCAGTATAGCACAGTAGTTTAAGGCTCGGAGCTGCAAATCTGGAGACCTGGGTTTGAATCCCACAGCCCCCACTTGCATACTGTGTGACCCTGAGCAACTCACTTAACTCCCCTGTGCTCCCAGGTCGCACCTGTAAGCAAGCATTCAGCTTAGTGTGCCACTCCTGGTTAAATAATTGGACAAAAACAAAAAGGCATGTGAGGAAGTTCTATTTAATGGTAAGGGGTGGTAGAGCTGTAGAACAGTTGGCCAGTGGAGGCAGTGGATGCTAAGACCATAAAAGGTTTCATGCATGGCTGGAATAGAGTGAAGGGCTTGGCAGTTGCTCAGGTTGGTAGCAGCAGGGAGGGGAGCTGAGAGTGCACCAGGAGAGATAACATCCCATTTGGGCAATAGGTCCTGGTGCAGATAGGGAACTCCAGGTAGACTAGATGGACCTGTGTTCTTCTTCTGACATCATTGTGTATGTGTCTATGTTTCTACATTATAAATTATAAAAAGTTATGATTGAAAAACAATATAGTACAGTATTGCCCTCTTTCCAGTACTCAGACATCATGTTACTATGCTGTCGGCCATTGTTGCTACATCCTCCCTTGACCACTGGCAAGTAAGGGTACTGTGCACATCCATCCTCTAACTTGGTGACTCTCTGCATGTGCACGACCACCCAATCGTGCATGTGTAAATTCAGCGCACCATCTTGTGTCCTTGAGCTGTGACCATCCTGTGCCTCACGCTCTGTTGCCTGAATAACCTACCCAGTGGGCAGTTTGTGTAACAGCAGTATAGGTGTCATCTTGTGTCCTTGAGCTGTGACCATCCTGTGCCTCACGCTCTGTTGCCTGCATAACCTACCCAGTGGGCAGTTTGTGTAACAGCAGTATAGGTGTCATCTTGTGTCCCTGAGCTGTGACCATCCTGTGCCTCATGCTCTGTTGCCTGCATAACCTACCCAGTGGGCAGTTTGTGTAACAGCAGTATAGGTGCCATCTTGCTCATGATGCTTATGGTTAAGAACGTATAGGCATTTTCCCAGTTGTTAGTGATTAGTGTATACCATGGAACTACTCTCCCCCCAACTCCCCCATAAAAGGAAAACTAAACCTTACTTCTTTTTGGTACCTGAGTAACTTCAAAGCACATCTTAAATTATTTATTTATTTTTTTTTGCAAATAACTTTATTTTTTCAGAAAAACAAATTTACAAAACTCATGAAATAAAAAAGAATCACAAACAACATTCTGTCTTGGCTAGGCAATCACAGATTTGTTCATATGCCATAAAATAAAACATAAAAACAGAAAACAAAAGAAAAGAAAGAACCTAAATATAACCAAAACAAGGCCCTCCCCCACCTTAATCAAGAGCAGTTCTTTTCATCAGAGCTCAAATGCTTCTACAACTGATATTATGTAAACCATGTAGGCCCATGTAAGGGTCCTTTGAGTAATACAAGTAGAGGTTCATGGCACAGCCCTTAACCAATCCAACACGAAAGGTAGTAAAAGTGAGGGAACGACAAAAGAGAGGAGCAAACAAAAAAAAAGAAATCTATATATAAAAAAAGGAAAAAAATAAGCTAAAAGGAACATTCTGGATGTTGCTATGCCCCCCTATAAAAGCTAGAAATATAACCATCCCTAGACAAAGGTATATCTAGCACAGTAAACATCTAAGGTAGACTTATAACAGAGGAGTCATAAGCCTTAATAGAAAGAAAGGGGAAAGGGACTGGTGGGTGTTGGTTCAGTAACCAAATTTGTCCTTAAGAACTGAGAAAAATTCACCCCAGCATTCTTGGAACTTCTTGCCAGAGTGGGAGAACCAGGCTACACATCTTTCTGCATTTAGAGTGGTAGGAAATTCCACCCACCATTCTCCCAATGAAGGTTCCCATTCCTCCGTCCAGTGTCTAAGTATTACTAACTTAGTGACCATAGCCACCAGTGCTAACTGCACTTTTTGAGAATAGGTAGGGATCGCTGAATACATACCTAGCAGACAAGTGTCCTCATTAAAGTAAGGGGCAATTTTAAGATAAGACGCCACCCTCTGTTTGACCAAGTTCCAAAATGTAACTATTCTAGGGCACGACCATAATTTATGGTGTAATGTAGCAAGCTCAGAGCCATAATCTTTACATTCTGCTGAAGCCAGCCTCCCAATCCAGAATAATTTAGTGGGCGTAAAGTATAAGTTGTGGAGAATATTGAACTGAATGTTTCTTAATCGGTCCTGTTTAATTAAAAGATCATTATCCGTCCAGATCTTTTCCCAAATTTTATCTGAGAAGTCCTTATTGTAATTATTTTTCCAATAGTAGGCTATGGGGGAAACCTTTAACACAACATGGCTTACAATTCTCTTGTACAATTTAGCTATCGCTTTCTGACCCTTGGATACTGACCAGAGGTTATTTAATACTATCCCCGCGTTGTCCAACCATGGAGGTTTACCCAGAAAGTGTTTGATATACTGATGTATTTGACATAACTGAAACTGATTTTTTAGAGGCACCTTAAACTTTACTTGTAAAGTAGAGATAGATAGGACCGAGTTACCCAAAACAAAGTCAGCTGGGCATAGCTCATCGTGAGATCCTCCAAAAAAGGTTTTAATTGTTTTCTTATCTATTTTTAAATTTGGGTTATTAAGCAGGAGTTGCTTCAGGTCTTTTGTAGTGAAAATTTGAAGCAGAGAGCATAATTGCTGTAAAGCTCTAACATCACACCCGAGGGGAGAGTTCCTAAGTTTTAATGGGATATTTGACCATGGATTAAACAGGAAAGCCCCCAGGTCCATATTATAAGAACCAGCCTGTTGATTGTCTAACAGCAGCCATGGGGAGGCTCTCCAATATACAGGCCGTAGATGTAAGCCAATGTAAAAATCTGTTAGCATGAATTGCCAGATAGTAAACATAGTAGTCAGGTAATTGAAGCCCCTCCCCAATGCCCTAGGGTGGGTAAGTTTTCCGTAGGCCCTACGCAAAGCCTTTTCTTTCCAAAGGAAATCCGAAGAAATCCTCTGAAGCTATAAAAAAAAAAAGATTTGGGGAGGTAAATGTTAAGATTACTCTGGGGGTAAAAAAATCTGGGCAGAACTGACATTTTGAGAACACTGGCCCTCCCCTAAGAAGATAATGGTAAATTATTCCACCTCTTCAGATCTTCTTTAGTTGATTTTATCAGTAGGACTAAGTTGAGATCCTTAAGAGTAGACATGTCTTTAGAGATTTTGATACCCAGGTAAGTTAGGTATTCTTTCTCCCACTGGAGGCCCATATTTTCAATTAGGCCTCTCGTAAGGAGAGGAGATAAGGAATATACCATAGTTTTATTTTTATTAAGTTTATAACCTGAAAATTCACTAAACTGAGAAATAATTTGGAGGGCGCAGGGGAGGGACTGTCTACTGTTCGAAATATGAAAAAGTAAATCATCAGCAAACAGGGATAGTTTAAATTCCAGATGTTCCAATCGGATACCTTTTATTCCCCATTCCAAATTGAGAACTCTAGCTAAGGGTTCTATGTATAGATTAAATAAATAGGGGGAAAGAGGGCAGCCCTATTGGGTACCATGACGCAGTGGGAAGACACCAGAAATGTGATTATTGCATTGCAATCCTGCTGACAGACAGCAATACAAAACCCGAATTTGGTTAATGAAGGGTTGCGGTATGCCAGATTTTGAGAGAACCTCAAACAGGTATTTCCACTCCACCCTAACAAATTATTTTTCTGCATCCAGGGACGCCAATGCCGCTTTCAGCTCGGGGTCCCTGGATGCAGAAATCAGGTGGAACAATTTCCTAAAATGATCCGCTGAAAACCCTGCTTGTTCAGGACTTAGTAGACAATTCCATACTCCCCACAACCTGTTAGCCAGAATTTTTGCATATATTTTGACATCAATGTTCAGCAAAGAAATAGGCCTATAATTGCTAATCACTGACGGATCCTTCCTCAGCTTAGGTAGGAGGATTATTCTCGCTTCAAATAATGACTGGTCCAGGACTGGGAGGGAGCTCCAATAACTGTATAGCTGTAGCAACAGAGGGATAAAATGTTTTTTAAAGGTTTTATAAAATAGGCCTGTAAACCCAACTGGGCCCGGTGCCTTGTCTAGTTTTAAAGAATCGATCACTGCTGAAATTTCTTCCCCAGTGATTGAGGCTACTAAATAGGTCTGGCTATCACTGGACAGGGTGGGTAAATCAGCTTTCTCCAAAAATACTAACATTTTCTCAAAATGAACCCCCAGCAATGGGTCCGGAGAATACAATGCCTTCTAGTACTCCCTGAATCGAGTTAGTGTCTCCGGTGGACTAACCACCAAGGATCCTGATTGGGGATGTCTAATAGCTGCGATCCATTTGGATGTTGACTGCTGCTTTAGTTGCCAAGCAAGTAATTTACTTCCTTTACTACCTTTGCCAATATAAGAAGCCTTTAGTAATGAAGCTGACCTCTCCACCCTCTCCAGTAATATACTAGCATAGTGTGCTCTTAGCCTAGTAAGTTCTTGGTCTTCCGAAGGCGAAAGTTTGTCCACCCCTTTATTTTCCAAGCTTTTAATTCTCTGCAGACAGTCATTCATTTGGCTGACTTTCTTCTTTTTTTGTACTGTAGCAATACGTATAAGTTCCCCCCTCCAGGTTACTTTTAAAGCTGCCCAGACCCGATCCGCAGCAGGGATCGAATTATAGTTAACCTTAATGGAATCCTGCAAAAAATATTGGAATTTTGAAATGATTAGCTTGTCTTTTAATAAACTATTGTTTAATGACCATGTATGTGACCTGATAGGGACGTTGGGTATTATTATCTGAACTAGTATTAGGGAATGGTCAGAAATTACTCGAGCTAGTATTTTGGAGTCAATCATGCATGAAGTTAGTTGATGACTTACTAAAAAGTAGTCGATTCGAGAGTAGCTTTTGTGTACTGGGGAAAAAAAAGTAAACTCTTTTCCTGATGGATTAAGTACTCTCCAAGGGTCTATAAGGCCCAAGGAGGAGGCAAATTTTCCTAAGGCTTTTTGTGTTGAAGACAGTTCCACTCCCCTTAGGTAAGTACGGTACAGATCATTTGCTTGAACTAAATTCCAGTCTCCTCCAATTATAATAGGAAATTGCAAAAAGGGGACCAATACCATTGCTAATTGAGTAAAAAAAGAGGGGGGTTCCAGATTGGGGCCATAAACTGATCCCAATACTATATCAAGACTGCCCAATCTGCCTGCAACAAAAATAAACCTCCCCTCAGGGTCACTAATAGACTCCACCGGAGTAGAGGGTAGTTTTTTGGCAAGCAGCAAGGCCACCCCGCATTTATTAGAGCTGAATCCCGCTTTGAAAGCTTGGCCTACCCAGCTCTTTCTAAAGAACTTTAACTGTTCTGGAAGCATGTGCGTTTCTTGGAGAAACACTATTGAAGGGTCATACTTGGCAAGATGGTTCAGAATAATATATTTCTTCTTATTGTCTTTCCCCCCATTAATGTTCCACGAAAGAATAGTCATGCCGTTGAGCATAGATTAATACTTGATTGTGCTATGTAATAAAAAAAGATTAAAGGGCCGTTTTGCTGCCACCCCCCTCCCAAAAAAGAAAACAAACTACCACAAAAATATCCTCCAAACACCCTGAAATTAAGCTAACACTCAAAAACTTTGAACTATATACAAGTCTCCATACCCAGGCCCTAAGCCTCCTCCTTGCCTCACGGTCCATGAGACTCACAAAGGACAGAGTGCCGCTCTACCACCTTCCCAACCCGCGAACAAGAAGAAAGTATGGAAGTAGCTTGTGGTACACCCACCATCCTCCCATCCCTATAGCTTCACCCCGCCTAAATAAAGTGGTATAACAGAAGGGATGTTATATGTCACCCCCAACATTAGTTAGGAAACCGGGTTTCCAGAGATAGGCATAAAAAGAGAACCTATACTATCCAGCTTACGTAATCGCTGACTTTTATATAACTTGGCCTTAACTGGGGCTCTAACTTTTATATATGGCAGAGGGAGACTCCAGAACTTTAGGTATTGATATAAATCAAGCTTGGGATCCTGATAGGGATATTCCCTTAAGGAACCATACCGTTCCCAACTTAAAGGTAGCACCCAAAGCATATTTAATGTCCTACTACGAACTCAGTTTAAGCCTAAGTCCCAAGCTACCATATAAACTGTGAAGCTCTCTTCCGAAATGACTATAATTATTGTAAATTATGCCAGAATAACTAGCTAGTCTGATAACGAAGGGACTAAATGAGAAACGGTGAGAAAGGAGCAGTAAAGCTGTATGGGACTAAGCCGTCACAGCTCTCCCGAGGGAGTGCTGCTCAATGCCACTGACAATCAATACAATCAAAAAAGAAAAATTATCTATCTCTCCTCATGAGCCAGAAACACAATGGGGTGTAAACCGCCACAGAAATCAGGAGTGAGAGAAGGAGACGCCGAAACAGCTATAGTACCGAAAGATTAAGCAACTAAAATTGAGAGCTCTGGCAATAAGCACTTGTCATTTAACCAGAGTATTTGGCACCATCTAGTGGACAAACTGAACTATGGCATCCCTCGCAGCATTTTCATAAGTCAGCCAGAGAATAAATAAGGAACAAATAATCAAGATTGACCAGTAAGTATCGAATAGTGCCCCTAAAGGTAAATGTTCCCATTTTGTTAAAGAAATACATGCTCCTCTTCTAACAAACATTTAGTAAAGCAGATCTGCCTAAAAGTAATTAGACAGTATGGTGATACACAGTCCTTCTCGAATGTTCTTGGAGCTGATTTTTTAAGTCCTCATCCGGCTAAATTAGAACCTTCTCACTTGGGAAATAAATCAGGATAACTTTTCTTCAGAGTCTTTATAGCATCCCCTACAGTGTCAAAATGTTTAGCTCCTTCTTTTAAGGAAACTTCCAAACGAGCTGGGTATAACATACGATGCTTTATGCCAGCTGCCCACAACTTGGAAGTGATGGGGCGAAATGAAGCTCGTAGCTGTCGGGTTTTCAATGTTAAATCTGGAACCAGCCTCAATTTTTCACCTTCCCACAGAATAGCTGATAATTTTCTAGCTTCCTTAAGAATGAATTCCCGGTCTAGGTAGTTTAGTAATTTAAAGATTATAGGCCTAGGCGGGTCAGCCGGAGCGGGTTTTGCCCTCAAAGATCTGTGTGTTTTTTCAATAATAAACTCCGGACCATTCGAGGAGGGACCCACAGTTTTGTTCAGAAAACGTTGTAAAAACTGTATTGTATTAGGGCCCTCTTCCCCTTCAGGCAGACCTATCAGCACCAGGTTGTTCCTCCTGTTTTTCCCCTCCAAATCGTCGAGGCACTCTTTCAATTTGGTTAAAGTCCTTTTAATTTTCACCACCTCAGGCTCCATTTTATCCTGCTTCCTTTCTATAGAGGCTACTCTGGCTTCTGCATCTGTAACCCTGCGGGCTAGCTGGGTTAGCGCTGGCTTGAAGTCCGCAACATCTTCAATTAGTTTCATCAAAGCCTCTTTGATAGTTGATAGCTCTGAATAGACATGTGAGGGCGAGAGCTCCTCTGGAGGACTTTGGGGAGAGAAACTACGGTGAGGGCGCTTAGCTTCTGACTCCTGCGTGGCCTCCTCGACTACTTGCTGCATAGACATGTTGCAAAAATATTCAGCTGCAGATAGTGACCAAACACCGCCTCTGCACTCCCGATTACTTATTTTATTGTAATATCGAAGAAATAGTCAGAATACATGGGCGTTAATAACGGTTTGGGTCGGCGAGAGAGCGGAGCTCCGACGATCATGTCCGATCCCCTGCTCAGCATCACGTGACCCCCCAAGCACATCTTAAATTATTTACTTGTGTACAGGGACAGATCTCCTGATTGGTGCTTGCCATGATATCAGCAGTGCCTTCTGGAATTATCTTTGCGCATGTATCAGCTATCCCCGTCCTAATTCCCACGCATTATGTTTCTTTATTCAGGACTCTGAGGAAATGGGAAAATTAGGAGAATGTGTGAAATCGTTGAAATGCTCTGCTATCCAACCTGATGTGTGACTGTTGACTGACTTATGTTCCCTCTGTATGATAGACAAAGAAGGGGAAGCGGGAAATTGTTTAACTAGGAAAGGCACACTAAGCCGACGCTTGTTTCCAGGTGTGACCGAGGAGCACAAGGAAGTTAAGTGACTTGCTCAGGGTTATACAATATGCAAGTGGGGCTGTGGGATTCAAACTCAAGTCTCCAGGTTTGCAGCTCAATGCATTATACCACAGCACTATACTGACTCCAAACACTTGGAACCCTTGCTCAGAACATACACTTTGTACAACCCTTTGCCACAGCAACCTCTAATAGCATAATTGTTCCAGCAGCTAGTTCGAAAGACAGAGAGCAAGTAAAAGGCCTGGAGACGAGGAGGATGACCAGAACCCACCAAAAGTGGCAAAAGAAAAAATCTCAAAAAGTAATTGGTCAGCTCAGACCTAGCGAAAGTCAGGAAGTTGAGACTGTTCTACATTTTCTACCAATTACCAGAAAATAAACAATAGATTCTGGACAATGTCCCCCTTCAAGGTACACCCAGAAATTACCATCAGTTAGTCACAGTTCTTATCATGAACAGCAGTTATCCTGAATTATACAACAGGTGTAACCCCTAGATGGCGCTATCCCAGGGGCTACTACCCCTGCCTGATTTGCCACTAACAGGTTGAGGGGCCTGGATCCAATGGCGGGTGCCTCCACCCAGAGGTCAGGGTTTGCAATAGTTAAACTAACTTGGTCACAGCCCTCTGGGACACTGCAACCCCCCTTTCTTCCCACTAGTGGCCCACACAATATATCAAATTACCTTCACAGTATACACTTACCCCAGGTCTGGTTCCGGCACTGGGACCTCCTGTGAAATGAGATACAGTGCAACAATCACAGTACAGTACTTTAACATGAACAAATACCTCAGGCAGTATAACTTTGCTGGAAACAAGCCACTCTGATTTATTTGGGGATATAACAAGGACAGGGAAATCAGGTTAATTAGATTATCACTCTAATAATCTACCTGTGGCTCTGTGCACAGGCCTATCCCTATCAGTTACTGTCCCGGGTACCCAAGCCCTAGTGGCTAGTCCAAACTGTGGCAGCTGGTAGGGCCCTTTCACACAGAGAAAAGGAGAATTAAACAGTCAGCAGTACAGTAATTCCATTTGTTTAATGTGGCAATTCAACAGGAAGCGACCCTGAATTAGTACTCCACGACCTCCAAATAAGATAGGGTCCTTCAATGTCAGCAGGGCTCACTTGAGGTACACAAACCTCTTCACACATCCATATAAAAGAACACTATACCAGGCAGGCTGCATCTGTATCCCGATCGCAATTACTGCACAATACCGGGAGAACACACAGCAGATTCAGTTCCTGACAGACCGAGTGCAATTTTCAGCAATTCCTCCAGTCTTCTACAGGGTGAGCCTGGTTTCTACTCTTCAGAGATCCTTTGATTCTTTTCACAGGACGGATTTGGTCCTAACAAGCTGTTACACAAGCTGCAGACCGAACTCTGGGCCTTACACGTTTTTGACTAAAACTGCACACTGAAAAAGCACAGGGCTCCTTCCTTCTTCACTGCCAAAGCTCAACTGAAACTCCAACCGACAAAACCGGGCACTTCCTTTGAGTTCCTCCCAGTTCTTGACTGGATTGGCTGTCACTCACAATAGACTGCTGCTGTTGGTCCAAAAAGGTGCTGAAGTCTAAACTACATCTCCCAGAGTCACTGCTCATACAATCCTCTTGTGGCTGGCTCAGATTATGAGTCCAAGTTCTGATTCGTCCAAGGGACCATTTTAGAGCTAAGCTTACCCACACTGATTGGTCCAGTTCAGCAGTTCAAAACTAGAATGGGAACTAGCAGACACAGTTCTGACTGCAAAGAAAGCAGGTTAGACAAACTGTAATTTCATTATTACTCTAAATAATTTCTAGCAAACAGTTACATCTTTCAGATAGGTTCCTTTGCACCTCTAGTGACTGCAAAAATGAAGTGAATTGGCAGCAGCTCGAGTGGTACTCAGAGAAGCACACAGTCCCCATACAAACTAATTATGTCTGCAAGCAGACAGCTCTTAAAGAGACAGTACCAGAGGCTCTAAAACACTCACTGATAAATGGCTTAAATGCCAAACACCATTCAGGCTTGGAGCATTCAAGCAAGCTCCTGGAAGTCTTTTGGGAACCCCCATTTGCAGGGAGGTTACACCTTCCTGGCCTGGGAAAGCTGCGTCGCGTCAAGCAAGTACCCATAAGTTTCAACTGCAACCATATACATTTGCATTAGGCTGCACATGTAATCATCAGTCAATATATCATTTTACCAAGAACACATTTCTGAAACATTGCAGTACGTCACTCTTTACACAGTATTACATACACATTGTGCCATAACTCAAGTTATTACCTCTTGTACATGAAACCTGAAGAGAGGGGCCCTTCCTATCAGTTACCTTGGGGCTGGATGGGGCAAGGGCACCATATAGAGGAGCAACACAAGTAACTGGAGTTAGCACTGATGCTCAGTTTGGGCAATGAGCTAGGGACACATACACTCCTTTATGGACAACATTGAGAGGCAAGTCCACAGGCCTCCCAAGTGAATCATAACTGAGGTGCACCACAGGCTTTACAGCTCGACCAGTCTTTCTAGGGGAACTGTTATAGTCTCTGCACTCTGAGCCTCATTTTCAGCATTGTCCTCACTTGTCAGGAGTCTCCATGGGGGTAGAGAGGCTAGAACTTGGGGCACTTTCAGCTCCAGGAGTTACAGTTTCTGAGTCCACAACATTTGGCTCGCATGGAGAGCTTTGGACACTGGCAGTGGACTGTCAGGGCACTCAAAATACTCTTCTTGTTCTGGTGTATCACCAGTCTGCCCCAATCTATCATTTTCTCCCTGAAAGCTCAAACAGTTCAACCATGCACAATGATTCCATTTCATCTGATCTGATGCTTTGCACTTCACTTTCTGGGAGCATTGGCTCCAGGACGAGCTGGGGGCTTGGACAGTCCAGAAGGCCCAGCTTCATCTCCAGTATTGACTAGGGATTGCCTCAAACAATTGACTCAGTTCGAAGAAGGATAGTATTCAAAGTCACTCTCACTTTCTTCCGATATGGACTGACAGTCATGCTCAACTGGGACTTGTGGAGGAACACTTAACTTTGCTTCTGTAGGTGCAGACTTTCTTGATCTTTTCTTAGCAGCAGCTCTAGTCACTGGTCCAGAGGCATCTTCTAGGGCTCAGACTCAATTAAGATGTGTCCAATGGGCAGTAAATGATTTCTATACATTGTTTTACATCTTTGAATTATTCTCAGGCCTTACTTTGTACACTGGCAGATCATCTAGTTTGCCCACTACAATGTGAGGGAGATGGTGCCATCTGTCAGCAATCTTGTGCTTGCCATGCAGTCCCAGATTTCTTAGCATACCCGATCTCCCTCCTGGAGTTCCTGTGCTTTCACCTTTTATCATACCTTTCTTTGTTGGCCAGATTTCTTTGGCAGCCATGGTTTGAGCCAGTTGGTACGCATGGTTAGCTGGGCCTTTAACTTTTGCACATACTGTAAATAGTTGTCAGCTTGAACCCCATCAGGAGAGACCCAAAACACACATCTACTGGTAGTCGAGCTTCTCTTCCAAACATCAGGTGGTAGGGGAGAATCCAGTGGCATCACTTTGGTGCAGTTATAAGCATGTACCAGGGTGCTAATTTGTTGGCTCCATCTAGGCTTGTCCTTTGGGTGCAGGGTGCTAGCATATCTAGCAAAGTGCTGTTGAAACGTTCAGGCTGTGGGTCCCCCTGGGGGTGGTAAGGAGTGGTTCTGGACTTTCGCACTCCCCACAGAGAAAGCATCTCTTTGATCAGACGACTCTCAAAGTCTCTCCCTTGATCAGAATGGATTCTTTGTGGAGCCCCATAGTGAACAAAAAAGTTTTCTACAAGTACTTTGGCTACAGTGGATGCTTTCTGGTCTTTGGTGGGAAAGCTTGGGCATATCTCGTGAAATGGTCAGTGACCACCAGCACATTACTGATATTTCTTTGATCTGACTCCAAACTTAGAAAATCAATGCAGACCAGCTCCATGGGTGCACTGGTGGTGATGTTAACAGGGGCAGCCCTCTGAGGCAAAGCTTTCCTCTGTAACAGCGACTACAAGTTCGAATGTGTTGCTCCACATCAGCCCCATCTTAGGCAAATAGAATCTGGATCTCACCAAGTCAAGTGTTCTGTCTATACCAAGGTGCCCCATGTGGTTGTGCAAGGACCTCAGTACTGAGTCTCGAAAGGCAGTGGGCAGCACTAGTTGTTGTTTGTCTACTTGTCCCCTCTGTCTACTGTTTCTCTGTATAACAGTTTATTGATCAGTTTCAACTTAGGACCTTCTTTGTATAACAGTGCAGTTCTCAAATCAGTGGGCGTAATTTGGACACATCTTTTCCTGCATAGAGGGCTTCTAAAGCTGCTTTGATCATGGGATCATGGGATTGAGCCCGCCGAATACTGTCATTGTCCAGCTGAGGCAGTGCACCAATGTCTATTGCAGAAAAGTGGCACAAGCAGCAGGTATGCAATTCTCAGAGGGTCCCAAGCAATCCACCATGCAGTCCACTGCGTCTGTGGACATTTGTTCCTCCCTGTCAAACTTCCGGCAGAGTGCCGAATGTCAGGTTCTGCCAATCGGACCCAATCATTCTGGGGAACAGGCCTCCGGGAGAGAGCATCAGCATCTATGTGGTTCAGACCTGCTCGGTATTCGAGAGCATAGTCATATGTAGATAATGCAGAAAGCCACCTATGGCCAGTGGCATCCAACCTAGCTGAGGTCTGCACATAGGTCAAAGGATTATTGTCAGTTTTTACTAGTATTTTAGCCCCATACAAGTACTCATGGAATTGGTCAACAATAGCCCACTTCAAAGCTAGGAACTCTAACTTATGTACAGGATAGTTCTTTTCGGATGGGGTCAGGCTTCTACTGGCAAAGGCCACTGGTCTCAGGCCATTCTCGTGCTCTTGGTACAACACAGCCCCAACCCTTGCAAGCTAGCATCAGTGTGCAGGGACGTAAGGTTTTCTTGGATCGGCATAGGCCAGCACTGGAGCATGGGAAGTTGATATATGATCTCATAAAAGCAGTCTCACAATCAGGAGTCCAGCGGGCCCCAAATACTTCACTCGGATGAAAATACACTCTTTCAGTCTTGAGGGCCGCTGACTTTTAGTATTTTTGTGGGTTTGGGGATACCCTTGAGTAAGGTTAAGTAAAGGCGGATCACTCTTGAATAGTCCTTGATGAAGCGCCGATAATAACCACAGAATCCCAGGAATCTTTGCAGTTCTTTTAGATTTTGGGCTGTGGCCAGGTGGTCAAGGCCTCAACTTTACTTGGGTCGGTCTCTATTCCTCGGTGGATACTATGTGTCCCACATACTTTACTGATGTTTGAAAGAATTGACACTTATCAATGGACAGTTTAAGGCCAAAGTCCTCCAGTCGGTCCAATACCTTAAATAATCTGCTCTCATGTTCCTCCAGTGAGCTGCCAAACACAATAACATCATCTAGGTATACCAGGCACTCTAGTAAGTTCATGTCCCCACTGCACGCTCCATCAATCGTTGAAAAGTGGCTGGGGCACCTGAAATCCCTTTGAGGCATCCTCATGAATTCATAGAAGCCAAGCGGACAGATAAAGGCCGTCTTCTCACGGTCCTCTGGGGCCATCGGGATCTGGTAGTACCCACCGAGGAGATCCAGCACAGAGAACCACTTGCTCCCGCTTAGCAGTCCAAAGCATCCTGAATGCGGGCATTGTGTACTGATCAGGGATAGTCCACGGTTTAAGGTGCGATAATCCACACACATCCTTACTGTTCCATTCTTTTCCTCACTACCACAATGGGGAAGCATAAGGGCTTCTGGATTCTTGTATTACACCAGCAGCTAACATCTCTTGCAGATGCCGTCTCACATCATCTATGTCAGCAGGTGCCAGGCGTCGAGACCTCTCACGAAATGGTCTTCGTCATGCAGCCGGATATTGTGCTCAGCTCCTTGCACGCATCCTACATCCCATTCCTTTAAAGAAAACACCTGGTCTCTCTGGGCAAGCTTCTCACTGATCCTCACTTTCCATTCAGCTGGCAGCGGGGAGTCGCCGAAATCAAACAAGTCAGGCGTTACTCTGTCATTCTTCCTTGAACTCTTGCTGCTGGGTAGCACTGCAGTGTCTGCACAATGCACATTAGCCAGGATGCAACCTCTGTTTACTCGAATGTCTCTTTCAGACACATTATGAACTTGGACCATTACCCTTCTGGCATAAGCATGGGCTCTAGCGGGCAAAATACTAGGCTTGACCAGCAGTCCCTCTGGCAATTTTCCATCGCCTGGTGCATCCAACATTAATATTTTATTCTTAACATCCTTTCTGATACGGACCTCTCCCTGTAAGGTACACTGGGCATTTGGCACCAGGATCAGAGACTCAGGATCCTTCTTCCATACAATTCCGACCCGGTTCCTCTGGTTCTGTTTTTCAGCATCTCTCTGTGCCTCATAGGCCTTCTTAATTAAAGCAGAACTCTTAAAGCTCTACTAGTCTTTGACCCCTGTTTTTCATAACACAACTGTGCCAGCCTTCCGAACATATGAGCATTTGTTCCAATCAACAAAGGGACACCATCATACAGTCCAGTGGGGGACACACTAAGGCTAGGGTCTCTACTTGTTCGGCCACTCCAGCCACGGAAGTGGGGAAAGACAGCCAAATTCGGATATACCGAATAGGGTAGGCCTTCTCACTGAACCCCCATACATGCAGTCCTTCTAATGGTTGTAAGGAACGTCTGACAAATGCTTCTGATACCAATCCTGGAACATAATTGTCACTTAGGAGCCACTGTCTAATACAGCTCTTGTAGACACTCCATTCACCTTTACAGTGGTCTCCATGGAGGGACCCACTATTCTGGACCAGTCTGGAGGCGGTAGTGGGGGCCTGGGCAACTGACCTTGCCACAAAAGGACGTGAATTAGCATTTTTGGTGCCCTCACTGGGATCATGTTGTGCACCTCTTAACCACTGATTTCTTCTCGAAGCTCTCCTTGTAGCCTATATGCAACTTTGTCAGTGTCTTTTGGGGACTGGCATTCCATTTTCATGTGCCATCTTTCCCACAATTATAGCAAAACATACTTTCTGGAGTTTGAGCTGGCCGAGGCGCCACACTGGGAGCCAGGGCGGGTATTACTAACTGGAAACCTGGGTGCCATCTCTGTCTGCAGCGTGATAAGCATTTGGAGACATCTCGTCAGTTTCTCCACTTCCATGGTCAAGGATTGAGTTTGGAGCTGTTATCAACAGGAGATACATGGTGGGTACCCCCACCCCCATGCAGATAGCCAGTCGGATATAGGTCAGGGCCCGTGCTTGCTGGCGTGGCCTTCATAAAGGGACTGTTTTTGAATTCCCGGATCTCTCTCAACAGTTCGCCCCATTGTGGCATATCTTTTTCCTTGTCAGAGCACTCATTGACTGTCAACCTCTGCCCCTGAACTTCACTTGATGGGTCACCCTCAGTCACTCGGGTACGTAGCCACAGCTGTTGGTGCAGGTACCTCCGAGGTCGCCTTTCTCAACTCCTCAATTTCTCTCATTAACTCATCATAGGAGGGTGGGGATTCCAGTCGATTTGCCAGGCGTAACTGAAGCAACAGCAGTTCTGAGAAGGGGGCAGACTTAAGGATTCTGTCCAGTCTGGTTCGGTCCAGTTCAATCGCTGGCAAACTACCCTTTCTGAGGCATTCTTGCAACAATTTTTCCAGCCGAGAGACATACACAGACAACAACTCCCCTTGGTACTGTTGTGCATTTCTTACTCTCCACCATAGGTCCTCATCAGAATCTGGGCTCCCATACATTCTCCAAGGCCTCAAGATAGGCCTGTGCAGTCGCTTCAGGGTTACTGGCCCGTTTAGCACGGATGGTAGCCAGGGCAGGACCTCGGAGGCTCTCACTAACCCTCTTTCGCTTTTCGCCTTCCGAGCATTGCCATTCTAGCACTTGGGGGGCAACATAGTCTATCCAGGTCTCCCAGTCATCCTCCCCTTGGGGGGTGGGGAGGGTGCCAGAGAAGATCCTCAACCTTCGGTAAGAGTCGTGACTAATGGCAGGTGCAGAAATAGGAGTCTGCATTGGTTCAGCCACCATTACGGGCACTGGAGTAGGAGAGGGTGTTGGGGGAGGAACACCCCCAGGTGGCAAGAATAGTTTCTTCAAGTCCTCAACAGTTTTCCCCTCTCCCAGCAACCATTCAAGCAAATTTCTCCTCAAAAGTTTCAGATAGTGGTGGGGCTGATTCCCCGGTCTTACTGTCCTTAGTTATCACTCTCCAAGCAGTGAGGGCTCCCTCTGGGTAATGGTCTGTGGCACTTTGGAGCTATCTATGGGATCCTTAAACTCTACTAGGGCCAGGAAAGTGTGGGTGAGCAGATTAGCATGCCGACCCACCACCACAGGGTTTTGTAAACCTTCCACCTTGGAAAGTACTCCTGCACAGTGTCCGTATTGATACCCAGGGGATGTCCAGGATAAGCATAGCATTTTGGGGTCGATCTCCTCCCCAGTACACCACTCCACCAGCCGGTGCACAGCCACTTCTGTCGGGGTACCCATTTTTTTCTTAACAGTGGTTCGTAAATATGGCCACTAGAGGACACACAATCCCAGCGGTGAGCCTCCAAGATGTAACCCCTAGATGGCGCTATCCCCGGGGCTACTACCCCTGCCTGATTTGCCACTAACAGGTTGAGGGGCCTGGATCCAATGGCGGGTGCCTCCACCCAGAGGTCAGGGTTTGCAATAGTTAAACTAACTTGGTCACAGCCCTCTGGGACACTGCAACCCCCCTTTCTTCCCACTAGTGGCCCACACAATATATCAGAATTACCTTCACAGTATACACTTACCCCAGGTCTGGTTCCGGCACTGGGACCTCCTGTGAAATGAGATACAGTGCAACAATCACAGTACAGTACTTAACATAGACAAATACCTCAGGCAGTATAACTTTGCTGAAACAAGCCGCTCTGATTTATTTAGGGGATATAACAAGGACAGGGAAATCAGGTTAATTAGCTTATCACTCTAATAATCTACCTATGGCTCTGTGCACAGGCCTATCCCTATCAGTTACTGTCCCTGGGTACCCAGGCCCTAGTAGCTAGTCCAAACTGTGGCAGCTGGTAGGGGCCCTTTCACACAGAGAAAGGAGAATTAAACAGTCAGCAGTACAGTAATTCCATTTGGATTTAATGTGGCAATTCAACAGGGAGCGACCCTGAATTAGTACTCACGACCTCCAAATAAGATAGGGTCCTTCCAATGTCAGCAGGGCTCACTTGAGGTACACAACCTCTTCACACATCCATATAAAAGAAAGCACTATACCAGGCAGGCTGCATCTGTATCCCGTACGCAATTACTGCACAATACCGGAGAACACACAGCAGATTCAGTTCCTGACAGACCGAGTGCAATTTTCAGCAATTCCATCAGATCTTCTACAGGGTGAGCCTGGTTTCTACTCTTCAGAGATCCTTTGATTCTTTTCACAGGACGGATTCGGTCCTAACAAGCTGTTACACAAGCTGCAGACCGAACTCTGGGCCTTACACACGTTTTTGACTAAAACTGCACACTGAAAAGCACAGGGCTCCTTCCTTCTTCACTGCCAAAGCTCAACTAAACTCCAACCGACAAAACCGGGCACTTCCTTTGAGTTCCTCCCAGTTCTTGACTGGATTGGCTGTCACTCACAATGACTGCTGCTGTTGGTCCAAAAGGTGCTGAAGTCTAAACTACATCTCCCAGAGTCACTGCTCATACAATCCTCTTGTGGCTGGCTCAGATTATGAGTCCAAGTTCTGATTCGTCCAAGGGACCATTTTAGAGCTAAGCTACCCCACACTGATTGGTCCAGTTCAGCAGTTCAAAACTAGAATGGGGAACTAGCAGACACAGTTCTGACTGCAAAGAAAGCAGGTTAGACAAACTGTAATTTCATTATTACTCTAAATAATTTCTGGCAAACAGTTACATCTTTCAGATAGGTTCCCTTTGCACTCCTAGTGACTGCAAAATGAAGTGAATTGGCAGCAGCTCGAGTGGTACTCAGAGAAGCACACAGTCCCCCCATACAAACTAATTATGTCTGCAAGCAGACAGCTCTTAAAGAGACAGTACCAGAGGCTCTAAAAACACTCACTGATAAATGGCTTAAATGCCAAACACCATTCAGGCTTGGAGCATTCAAGCAAGCTCCTGGAAGTCTTTTGGGAACCCCCATTTGCAGGGGGGTTACACAGGCATCTGTTCTCAGCCAATTACAGTAGAGAACAGCTATCAGTTATTCCTTCACAAACTACAAGTAGGAAAACCCACAGTCAGTTGTTCAAGGAAACCCCTTCCGCAGTCGGTTAATGAACTTAAAGAGCAGCTGACACCTTTAAGAGAACTTTAACAAAACATAATATTTAGACACAGTTCAGCTTGTATTTCACATTAGTTCTGTATTCCTCTTCCCCATTATTTATTAGTGAGGTCATTTGCATGAAAACAGGATCACTGCTCCTGAAGACTTCATCTGTTCCTATTGCTTTCTCCCTGCCTGAGGTCATAATGCCCTGGTTGTGACATCACAGTTACTCCCATGGCAACAGAGTGTGATGTCACAACAGAGCAGTATGACTTGAAGTAGGGAGTAAGCTACAGAGGCAGATACACTCTGAGTGAAATTTAAGGGCTAAAAATCACGTACTCATGCACATTTACTCAGTAATAAATAACAAGGAAGAGAATTATATAGGATACATATGGAATGCAAGCTGAATTGTACCTAACTATTATGTTTTTCAAAATTATCTTTTCGGCATCAGTAGCTCTTTAACCATGCCTACAGTTGGTTAGTGAACCATATGCCATGCCCACAGTTGGTTAATAAAACCTATGCCATGCCCTCACTGAGTTAATGGGACACTGTCAACTTGTTCTGCTTCGTATTATTTCTAGTTAAAAACCCACATTACAGCTTATGTAACCCCTAGGTGGCGCTACCTCGAGGGTTACTACCTCTGCCTGTGTAGTTACCTGTAGGTTGAGGGGCCTGAGCTCATGGAAATGGTGCCTCCTCCCAGAGTACAGGGTTGATGGCAATGTGTCTGCTCTGGGTACATCCCTCTGGGACACTGATACCCCCCTCTTTCCCCCTACCCCGTACCAACACACTTTTGCAATACACAGTGAATCCCTCCTTGTAACCACTTACCACCAGGGCTGGATCTGCTATACAGCCCTGGAGACCCCCTGGAAAATAAGACCTGTAACCAATAAAGAGCAGTAATACAGTACCCTTTTTACAAAAGCACAATACAACCAGGTTAACTGCAAAAAGATTCAGATCTGATTTATTTAGGGGATCATGAACAAGAGAGGGGCGTAATCTAGTGATTGATCTCTGATTAGCTACCGGCAGCTTACCATGCATGTACCTAAGAGTCCCTCTAACACAGTCACATGCTCTGGGTACCCAGTTGTTCTGACAGGCTAGCCTGAAGCATTGCCTGGGGTAGGCCGGCATTGCAGCTGTTGCTGGAGCCCTGAATGGAAAGAAAACACTCATGCACTTGAACCCTTAAATTCTAATCTGGAGCCTGATGGCTCAGTCCGAACAAATTAACAACAATTGAATCAGATGGCACACTGTGATTGTTAGCTGTGTTGCAGGGAGCTACCCTGTTTTTCCTCATGCTACCCAAGTTTGGATGCAGGATGGACAAATTGGAGACCTCAGAATGAAAAGTTGGGTGGCCAGGAGAAGCAGGGCCCACACAATGCGACGTGGTACTCATTCCTGTTCGGTGGTGTTGATCAAGAAGCTGAATCTCCAGGCGGGTCTCTCATTGATGGTTTCTCTGCAGTGAGAGTGGTTGTTTGGGTCAGGATGGCAGAGCCCAGACAGGAAGAACAGTTTGGATACAGACTGATTTAACTGCTGGATGAAGCCTCCAGCGAGCATAACACATTCAGTACAGTGGGGAGCCAGATTGCGACCCACTTTTCACTCTCAGCACATTTATAGTAAGTGTAAGCATTTACCACATTTCGGATTACAGTCCAGTTGCAAATGGCAGTGTCTCTGCAAACTGAGGCTCTGCGGTATGTTCCCTGCCAGGTAGGCCGATCGCACAGAGGCAAACCTTCGGTCCACACCAACGGAATTCTCCTTGTTGCAAATCCGAAGTCGGGTCACTTGCACAACCCGCTTGGATGAAGTCTGATAAAATATTAGGCAAGGCTCCTTCATTGGGGAAGATGGTGGCAGGTAGGCCAAATGCAGCCTCCCCGCCGATTTCCTGTGCCACTATGCAGGAGCAGCTGCTCGAATCTCTCAAGGCGTCTACTATCTCATCTCCAACTCCGCAATGACTTGCTGTACCCAATATGCAGGGCATAGCAAAATATTTGGAGGAAAGTCCAAATTAAGGTTGCACAAATCTCTCCATTAGGGAGAGCTAGAGGCAGGCAGGCCAGACTCAGCCTTCCCGCTGAATCCTCACGCTACCCTGTAGGGCAGCAGCTCGAGTGGCTCCAGCTGCTCACTCCTCCAGCTCCAACTCACTACTGCCTGCCTGCTGCAGGCAGCTCTGGGTTTTCCCATAATCCAAAAGGTTCGACTGGTTGATCCATTTGCCTGTCAAAGTAAGGGCTTCCCCTAGGTCCATTTAGATGCCAAAAGGTGAAAACTACAATTCCTACAGAAATTCACTCCCACAAGACTGCTGGGAACAGTCTCCATTTTCGAGCCCCCAAATGTACTGGTTGGTCCATGCTGGCAGTACAGAACCAAAATAGTGGAGCAATACGAAATGTCCGTGCTGCAAAAGTAAGCAGATTAGACAAACTACAATATCATCACTACTAAAGCAGACAATCAATAAACAAGCACAATGTTAAATAGAACTCCCTCTGTGCAATTAGTGATGGCAGAAGGAAGCAGACTCACTGAAATCTGGGTGGGACGCGAGCCTGAAACTACTCGGCCCCTACCCAGATTAATTATCACTACGAGATAGGCAGCTCTTAAACACGCAGGCACGGAGGCATGCGTGCACTCACATGCTAACACATTTAAATCTGTAAAAACACAGAACACCAGCCTGGCAGTGGGCATTTAAGCACACCCAAGGAAGACTTTTGGGAGGCCCCATTTGTAGGGGGGGTTACACCTACCTTCTCTAAAATTCATTGATGTTGCTGTTTGTTTTGTCTGTCTCCTTGTTTAGTAAAGCTGAAATGCATGCTAATGTATATTTATAAACATGTTTGTTTTTACACTCCTGAATCTGTTCTTACTGAATACTTCTAGAACATTAGAAGCACCCCCAAAAAGTGCAGTCACTCATGATACAGTAGTCTCATAAACTTCCACTGCATCATGAGTGGCTAGACTATGTTTTGGGTGTTTCCAAGTCCAGGAAAGATGCAGTGGAAGTTGATCAAGGAATGTAAACAAACATGTTTTTCTGTGGTAACACCAGTATGGTGAGCAGTCTGTTTCTCACTTTTTAAAAGAAAAAAAGAACGAGAATCAAAATACCAGCTATATCAGCAATCTTTACTGAATGCTGGCAATCCTAAAATGTGTTTTTTAAACAAAGGACTCTTTGAGGCCTAAGGATGTTGACAGTATCCCTTTAATGAAGGTGTTATCATGGCAGAAGCAAAGGAAAGAAAAAGGGCATTCTTTTTGTGAGGTGCATCATTGTGCCTAGAAGGAAAGAACTAAAACCACCACCACCTCGGAGTCCCAAAGCATCTAAAGTATTTCTTAAAGGACTTTGTCCTCTGAGACAAACAGCCAGCAGGTGGGACCTGTGAGCAACTAAAACAGCAGCCTGGTCTCAGAGACAAACTACCATAAACCTGAAGTGAAGCTAATAGTTCAAAAGCAGGGGGAAAAAAACTGTAAAGTCGGTTATTTATTTTTTGTTTAAACTCTGTAAACCAGCATTCTGATTGGAGCACCCCCCGAGTACACAGTTTAGACTGAGCATGTGCAACTTCCTTCCTCTTTGCCACATATTCTGTATGGTACTCCACAAGGTTATGAAAAAAAAAAACACCTTTAAAAGTCACTCCAAATCTTATAATAGTAATAACATTCAGTTACTTGGAGTATAGTCACAATAACTGGCATTTAATCATCCTCAACAGCTGGTTATTGCTTCGTATACTCCAAGTAACTGAATGTTATCACTTAATTAATAATACAATCAATGGAAGAACTACATTTTCGAATGAGGTGCCACTCAACAAAACTGCTATGAACAGCAGATGTAGCTGTTCAAGACAGGAACATTGCAAGATTCTCAAGTCACTCCAAATGTATGGAACTGGCGGACATTATTTCCTGTGGTTTTCAAACAGCATCCTCTCTGTGTCCTGCCTCTTTTGTGCCCTACTCATGTGGTTTTTATCCCCATAGGTGCTATGGTCTGCAATGCTGCATTTAGAGCATGGCCATCACATGCATGAAGGTAAGTATACTGTAGATGATGACGGATGTCCATCATTTATTTAAATGTATATTTTTTCTGTGCTTTGTTCTCTGTTCCCCATACTCCTGTCATCGAAATCTGACACCAACACCCAGCCCTGCCAACCACTATATTCAGAACTTATCTTCCATCTTCACAGTCCCTGCATCTCTGGCTTGCCCAAGGTGGAACTGTCAGATGGTTGGATGGCTTCCTCAAGATGGAATTTAACTTGGTATGCAAGTGGGAGCTGTCCTTGGTTTTGCTGGACCTGCATAATGGGTGTGGAGTAATACCACTACATCCATGGTGTTTTCCATTTTTATGTTGGCGTGCTTGCGCAGCCAATATCTTGCGACAGTGGGGATTTGGAGGCACGGTCGCTGTTGTGCGAATGCAGGGCACACATCAGTAGGAGCATCCCTCATTCCCCAATCAGCCCACATGCTGGCGCCATACCATGCATACTAATGTGGTGAGCATATCTAAGGAAAGGTCCGCTGCAATCCGAGCAAAGCTCGTCAGATGCAGCGGACCCTTCCTACATGCTCGCCACATTGTTGGCATGGTGGGTGTCTGCTCAACTGCCGACTCTTCGGGGTGCCTAACTTCAGTCGGCTTACTCTGGTCGCAGAAACTTTGATGACAGGGAAGCCCACTCCCGAGAGGTATAAAGCAGTCCCCCATTTCTTATATGCCGAGGGGTGTCCAATCCCTCATCTCTTGCCTCCCCGCTTCCCTTGTGTGCCGACGGGGTGCCCAATCCCCATCGGCATAAATTAACCCCCTTGTTGTTGTGCCGACGAGGGTGCCCAATCCCCGTCAGCTGCAGCAACCCCCAAACAGTTAGGTTGCGCTGGGAGCCCACCCCAGCATGCTAAGTCCCCTGAAAAAAAGCTGTCCCGCCATGTTAATTTTGCTTCCCCCGTAACATAAAAACGGTCCCTCGTAGTCTCCCTGGAATCCCTACCCTCCAGCTGCACCCACCCACTGCGCACCTTGCCTCCCCACACCCCCGTCACCCCATACTTATCTCCAGAGTCCAGCGCGACGATCTTCGATGGACCGGGAACACGTCTGCACTCTTCAAAGCCGACCGCGAACTAAGGAAATGCCGGTAAGCTCTATAATGGGATAGATAGGGGTTTTTCAACTTTGCTGCATATCTCAGTCGTTTTGTGGAATTTTTGCACCAAATTTTCAACATGGAGTTTTTGGGACCTCTCCTCATGAATTCTGTTACAGTTATGATGTTAATCGGTCCCGAAAGGTGATTTTGCAGTCACTGTGCAGACTCACCTTTCAGGACCGATTAATGCAAGGACAGTGGCAGTGTTCATGAGGTGGGCTGTCAAAAAGCCTATGTTGCAAATGTGGTGGAAAAATCCCAAAATGGCTGTTTTATGAGCATGCATTGCGTAGTTACATGCATTAACTTGTAACTTCGTGAATTGCAATATTTTCATGCCAGATTTTCAACATTGTCATTTTTCTACACCTCCTTGTGAACAGTACAACTGTCATTTTTCACATCCTGGCCAAAATGTGTTTCCGCACTTGCGGCACACAATACTGCAGTCGCTGTGGGAAATCAGTATTCGGGGCAGGTTACAAAAATTACAATTACACTGTTCATGAGCAGAAGTTCTACAATACCTATGCTGAAAATTTGGTGATGATACTCCATAACATGACTGTGTTACGAGCATGCGTTGCGCAGTTTGCATGCATGCTCTTAAGTTTGCGAACTTATAATATTGTCACTCCAGATTTTCAACATTGCCATTGTTCTGCACCTCCTTATGAACAGTACAACTGTCATTTTTCACATCCTGACCAAAATGTGTTTTCGCAGTTCTGGCACAGAATAGCGCGGTCGCTGCGGAACATCCGTGTTCGAGACACATTATGGAAATGACAGTGACACTGTTCATTAGCAGAGGTCCTAAAATGCCTGTGTTGAAAATTTGGGGCTGACAGTCCATACAATTAGTGTGTTAAGAGCGTGTGTTGCGCAGTTTGCACGCACGCTTGTGACTTCGTGCATTTGTAATATTTTCACTCCACATGTTCAACATTGGCATTTTTCCACACCTCCTTATGAACAGTACAGCTGTCATTTTATATATCATGCCTGAAATCTGTTTTCGCACGTCCACGCAGAATCGCACGTGGCTGTGCAAAATCAGATTTTGGGGCAGTTTTTTGAGGACATGACGATGACACTGTTCATGAGCAGAGGTCCTAAAATGCCTATGCTGAAAATCTGGTGCTGAAAGTCCAGAAAATGACTGTGCTGCAAGCATACGTTGTGCAGTTTCCAAGCAGCCTTGTAACTTCATACATTTGCAATATTTTCATGCCACATTTTCACCATTGGCATTTGTGCACACCTCCTTATCAACAGTACAGCTGCCATTTTTCACAGCCTGCCCAAAACGCGTTCTCGCAACTGTGGCGCACAATGGCATGCTTGCTGTGGGAAATCACCTTTTGGGACACATTAACAAAATCACAGCGCCATTGTTCATGAGGGGAGGTCCTAAAATACCTATGTTGAAAATGTGCCTAAAAAACTCCCACAAATAATTGGGTTGCAGACGTCTGCTGCCCAGTTTGTATGCATGTTCATTGCTTCACCAATATTTTATATTGCCACTCCAGATTTTCAACATTGCCATTTTGTACGCCTCCTCATGAACAATACAGTTGTCATTCTCCACGTGCTGCCCAAAGCTGTGTTTTCGTCCCTCTGTCACCAAATGCCACAGCCGCTGTGTAAAACCACCTTCCGGCTAACAAAGTGATTGTGCCGCTTTTCATGAGGTAGTCTGACAAGCAGCCCTTGATGAACATGTAGAGTGAAACTACCACTACATGCCTATGGTGTTAGGGTTTCCAACGGCAGCACCCCACCTGGTATGGACTGACAGGCATCAGGGCTGTGACTTGGGATCATCAGATGTAATGCTCACACCATTCCACCCCCTCCACACCCACCCTGCAGCCACTGACAGGCATCGTGGTGTGTCTTGCACTGTTCAGCCATAAACTTCACCCCACGCTCCTATACTGTACCCATGTCAGTGTATTTCCTTACGGAATGGGGTAAGTATAATGCCCACAGACCCCAAAGCAAACCATGACACTTGTCAGTGTCTACAGGGTAGGGTGAGGTACAATGGCATGAGCATTATTGCTGATGACCCAAAGGCACACCCCACTGCCTGTCACTCTCTACAGGGTAGGGGCGGGGTTGGCACCACTTCAATACTTCACTGCCATTCCTATTATGTGCCTCTAGCTCTGCCACTACCAATGCCAATGCCAGCGTGACAACATTCGGCATTGACAAATGCTTGTTTATGTTGTCTTGCACGTGCAGCGCAGACAACACATTGTGGTTGCTTGAAGTGGGGAAGCAGGTTTTGGAGGTGCGGTCCTGTTGCAGCCAATGGCGCTACTGCTTTTTGTGTCTGGGCGCTGTGGCACCAATGGCATAGCATGCTGTCTATGACAGCAGTCGAGAAGCCTGCCACCTGCTTGAAAGAAATTAGCCACTGCAATCAGGGAGTGCCCCGGGGAGGTCCCTGACTGCAGCAGCGAATTACTCTTTCCCTCGTCTGGTGTCCCCTGTCAAGAAACATGGGGCCGGCTTCCCTGTCTGCTTCTCACAGTCCCCACAGAAGCTGAGGGACAGCCGCCGGCTCTCACAGTCAGTCCCTGTGAAAGCCGATAGGGGTGCCCAATCCCCCTATTGGCATGCTCCCTTCCAACTTAATTTGCCAACAGGGGTGTCTGATTCCCATCGGCATAATGCCCCCCCATTTCTTGTGTGCCGAGGGGGTTCCCAATCCTCCTCGGCTCATGCAACCCTCCCCACACTGTCTGTGCCGATGGGGGTGCCCAATCCCCGTCGGCTACAGATCCCCCCCAATGAAACACTCAGGTGGCACACTGGGAGCCCACCCCAGTGTGCAGAAATAACTGCAAAACTAGAAAACCTTCCTGCATTGCTTTTTTTTTTTTTAAACCTGTGAACAAGAAAACGGTCTCTCGTTGAGTCCGTGGCCCCTCCTCCAGCCCGCATCCACCTTCTGCACACCCACCTCCCCACACCCCCCTCACCCCATACTTACCTCCGGAGCCCGGCGTGACGATCTTTGGTGGACCAAGAACACATCTGCACTTTTTAAAGCCGACTGTGAACTGACGAAAGCTGTATAATGGCATAAATGAGTTTTTTTCAACTTATGTGGCTATCTCGGCCATTTTTTCGTCTTTTGGCACCAAATTTTCAACATGGGGCTCTTGGGACCCCTCCTCATGAATTCAGTCACTGTCACAGTGTTATTCAGTCCTGAAAGGTGATTTTGCAGACACTGCGCAGAATCATCTTTCGGGACCAAGTAAAAAAATAACATTGTCACTGTTCATGAGGTGGCCTCCCAAAAAGCCTATGTTGCAAATTTGGTGAAAAAATTCCAAACAATGACTGTGTTACGAGCATGTGTTGTGCAGTTTATACACACACTCGTAACTTCACAGATTTGTAATATTTTCACTCCAGATTTTCAACACTGGCATATTTTCACACCTCCTTATGAACAGTGCAGCTGTCATTTTTCACATCCTGGCCGAAATGTGTTTTCGCACTACCGGTGCAGAATTGCACGGTCGCAGTGGGAAATCAGTGTTTGCAACAGATTAAGAAAATCACAGTGACAGTGTTCATGAGCAGAGATCCTAAAATGCCTATGTTGAAAATTTGGTGACAAAAGTCCATAAAGTGACTATGTTACAAGCGTGCGTTGTGCAGTGTCCACACGTACTCGTAACTTCCAGAATTTGTAATATTTCACTCAACATTTTCAACATTGTCAATTTTGTGCACATCCTTATGAACAGTATAGCTGTCATTTTTCATATCCTGCCCGAAATGTGTTTTCGCACAACTGGTGCACTATGGTGCGGTCACTGTGGGAAATCAACATTCGGGACAGATGAAGAAAATCACAGTGACAGTGTTCATGAGCAGAGGTCCCAAAATGCCTATGTTTAAAATCTGGTGAAATAATTCCACTAAATGACTGTGTTATGAGCATGCATTGCGCAGTTTCCACGTACGCTCATAAATTTGAGCATTTTTAATATTTTCACTCAAGATTTTCAACACTGCCATCTCTTCACACCTACCTATGAATGGTTTAGCTGTCATTTTTCATGTCCTGCCCAAACTGTGTTGTCCCAGATCTGGCACAGAATGGCGTGGTCACTGTTAGAAATCAATGTTCGGGACAGATTAACAAAATCACAGTGCCACTAATCGTGAGCAGAGGTCCCAAACACTTTCATGAGGTGCGGGTCACAAAAAAGCCATGTTGCAAATTTGAAATGTAAATACCAACAAACACCTGGGGCGTTACGGTTTCTAACCATAACATCCCACCCTGTACAGACTGACAGGCGTCAGGGGTGTGCCTTTGGATTGCCAGCTGTAATGCTCACACTATACCACCCTCCAATCCTCAAGGCACTGACAAACAGCAAGGTGTTCCTTTGACTCTTTGGCCCCAGAGTTCACCCCATTCTCCTATACTGTACCCATTTCAGCATATCTCCTTATGAAATGGGGTGACCATAAAGCCGAACACCCCAAGGCACACCTCAGCACTTGTCAGTGTCTGCAGGACGGGGTGAGGTGAAATGCCATGAATGTTATGGGCGAACAGGGTAACTATAAACTTGGCTTGAAGCTTGATCACTGGAGGAGCTCTAATTGTCAGGGAGCCAGAGGAGAGGATCCGGGAGCTGCATCAGTGGCAATGGAGCAGGGGGCATTGCTGGCTGCAGAGGCGGCGTGGAAAGCGCATCGGGATCGGAGAAGTGGGGGGGGGAGAAAGCAGGTGATGGCAACTGCAGGAGGGGAGCTGCTAGCTGCATTGGCAACAGGATGGTACCAGAGAAATCGTTTCCTGGTGGCTGCAATGGCAGTGGGCCAGGGTGGCTGGAGCGAGAGGGGATGCTGGGAGAAAACAGAGTGCCATGCAAGGAGGCCCAATCAGAGGGCAGATCACGTGGTTTAAACTTGCGGCTGGGCTATAAAGGGAAAAGCCCCACCGCCTTCACAAAACCTGGTCAATGGAGGAGCTGTAATTGTATCCTGGCTCTGACCTCGACTTCTATTAAATGCTCAGTGGGGGCGGATCCTAGGAGGAGAGTGACCTGGGATTGGAGGACAGGGAGCCTCAAATGTCTGCTGGGACTACCATGGGAGGTCAGGGAGCCTTAAGTGATTACTGGGACTACTGTGTTACATTGGCGGGGGAATTGATTTGTGCTTGCTGGGGCTGTTATTGGGGAGCAGAACATTGCTTGTTACTGGACTGGTACTGTGTGATATTGGTGGGGGAAATCGATTTTTGCTTGCTGGGGCTGTATTGGGAGCAGAACCTTGCCTGTTCATTTGCTGCTAGGGGGAGGATTGTCTTTTCTTCCACTGAAGGGGGAGAAACTGCTGGACTACTGATCACTACTAGGGGGAAGGGGATATTATTGCTGGCTAAGCAATGGGATTACTCTCCCTTGGTGGGCGCTAGGATGGGCCCACACATTGCAAGGGTGGGCATCTTTGGCAGAGTGGTTGGGTGTATGGGGTGGCCATGGTTCTAGACTGAGCATGGAGGTTCAGAGGATGCCCGCTGTGCTATTGGTTGGCACGTCTCAGGGAGGAGGTTGAGGGGATCAGGAGACAGCTGGAGGGTGTGAGGAGAGAAGGGAGGAGGAGGGCTGCAGAGGAGGAGGGCGAGGAGAAACATATGTTGCCACAAGGGGACAGGGTGGCCTGGCCCTAGAAAAGGGGCAGGGGTAGGTGGACTAGGGACACGCGGAGGCACGGAGGGAATGGGAAACAAAAAACATACCATTCAGGAACCATGCCGGGTGGACAGAGATGCCCAGAGGGGTCCCATGAGTGGGGGGGGGCACAGGAGGGGGCACCCTGGAAGCAGGCATCACAGTTACAAATCGCTTTGCCCCACTGTGCCCGGAAGATGAGGAAGTAGGGGGGCAGGGGGGACAGGCCAAAGTAGAGGGTCGGTCAGAAAGCAAAGAGGGGAGGGTAAAAGGAGGAGGAGCCAAAATTGGGGGCATGAGGAACAAGTGATTGGGACCGGGGGGGGGGGCAGGGTGCAGAGAAGCAGCTAGAGATGGTGGGAGGCATGGCTGGTGGGAGAGCAGAAAGCAAAAGTAGGGCAGGAGTTGGCAGGAGTCTGGAGAGGCCAGCATCAAGGCAGGGTATGGAGAAGGAGCTAGGGACGGTGGAAGGCACGGCTGATGGGAGAGCACAAAACGACAGCAGGGCAGGAGTGGGCAGGACTCTAGAAAGGCCAGTATCAAGGCAGGAGGAGTCAGGCGGGGAAGGGGATAGGGTGGACAAGGATACAGCAGAGAACACTCGAGCAGAGGGTCCTGATAGTGCAGGACAGAAGGGCTGGGGTGGGGAAGAGAGAGTGAGACCAATGAGGAGACCAGTGAAGGGAAATCTGTCTGAGGGTGCTAACGACACAGGTGTGAGCGGGGGAACCAGGGAAGGGACATGTGGGACAACTTGTGACACCCAGGCTGTGGTGGGTGCGAGGGGCCAGTAGGGGGGAGTGGAAAGCAGAAGGATCCAGGAAGGGCACAAAAGGCTCAGTAAACTTGGGGGGAGTGGGAGAGGTGAAGGTGATCCTGTTGTGAGACTCCATGATCAGGGTTATCCAACTGGAGGGGGATGGGGAGGGAAAAATCAGCCCAGTAAAGGTAAACTGTATCCTGGGCCTGTCAGTGTACAGAGCCAAATTCCTGCTATACCAAATGGCAAGGGAATATGGGGTACCCCGGACTTTCTGGTGCACCTGGGAACAAACGACTTAGACGGGAACAGTGAACGTGAGACACAGGTAAGATTTTGGGAGCTGGCCAGGGTTTGCTGCAGCTTGATCTTACTATCCATGATATCTATGATCCTCTCCATTCTGGATTTAGGAAAAGGCATAGTACCAAGACCGCACTGGTCTGGGTACTTAATGATTTCCTGATAGCAAGAGATCAGAGGAGCCATTTGATCTTGATACTCTTGGACCTCCCTGCAACATCTAACACTGTGGACCATGGAGTGTTATTTGGGCCCCTGTGGTTGATCTGTGGATTGTCAGTTACAGTCCTCAGGTGGTTTAGATCATTCTGCACAGGCAGGACTCAGAAGGAAGTGTCAGGTATTTACTCTTCACTCCTCTCCCCCTATCCTGTGGGGTTCCGTAGGGTTCCACATTGTCACCCATGTTGTTCGCTGTGTATATGCTGCCACTGGGAGACGTTATAAGGAGGAATGGGCTGAGGTTCCACTGCTATGCTAATGATACTCAGCTGTATATCTCCTTTGTGCCTGAACAAGATGAGGCCATTTCGCTCTTTAATAGCTGCCTCTCCGAGATCCAAGACTGGATGAGTGCCAACTGGCTGAGGTTGAACCCTGATAAAACTGTGGTGTTAGTGGTGGACCCAGGTCAGCAGGGTTTGGGGTTGTTGGCTGGGCAGCCGTCCGGGCTTTGGCTCGGTGGAAGTCAGCTGCTGAGCTCAGACCAGGTGTGGAATCTGAGCGCTGTACTTGATAGCGGTTTCACACTTAAGGCTCAGTTATCGGCTGTTGTCAGGACCTCTCTTTACCATCTGAGGAACATCGCCTGGATTAAACACCTGACTCTACCCGCCACCCTTTCAACTTTGGTCCATGCTTTTGTGACCTCCCGCCTTGACTACTGTAACATAGGGCTTTCGGGGGTTGATATCCACTGCTAGCAGCTGGTGCATAATGCAGTGGCCAGACTGTTGACTGGCTTATCAAGAACTTGTCATGTGACACCAGTGCTCTGTAACCTGCACTGGCTGCTGGTACAGTGGTGGATCACCTTCAAGGTCAGTTTATTGACCTACAATGCCCTATATGGTTGGGGTCCCCGATATCTACAAGATCTTCTTTGCCCTTATCGCCCCCTCTGCTCACTCTGCTCTTCTGACATGGGATTGCTATACATTCCCACGGTTCAATTAATGTCCTTGGGTGCCGGTTCTTTTGCTTTTATGGCCCCCACCCTGTGGAACTCTCTACCTTGTCAGGTAGGAGAGTGCCCAACCATTGAATGCTTTAAACCTGCTCTTGAAACTTATCTGTTTGGTATGGCTTTCCATGATTTCGATTAATTGTTTTTTTTTTTTATAATTCTATGATTTTACTGTAATTGTCTATATTTATATTATACAATGGAGTATGAAATCCTGTACCCTCATTGGTCAAAACACATCACATGACCGTGGTATATTTAAGTAATAAGCCATGAGGGGGTGTGGGTGATCCAGGGATTTACCACGGCTGGAGTGGTTTGCCCATGACCATGCACTGCAGAGTGGGTAAATACGCGCCAGCAGTGGTAAATCCCCCGATCACCCACACCCTCCGAGTAGCTTATTGCGATTATACCAAGTACTGCTTTTTTTATTATTTTTAAAAAAGCAGTACTTGGTATAATGCTTAAATAAGCCAGGCAGTTTTTGTTTTCTTTCATTTTAGTGATGCAAGGAGCTGTTGTTTGAAAGTCTCTGCTTAGCGGGGACACAAGATGGCAGCCGCAGTTCCGTGATTTTGCAGTCGGATTCTTTTTTTTTTGAAGATGCAGCTGGCTGGCACCTTTTGCGTTAGTAATGCTATATTTTACAACGGTGGTAAGGTGCCAGCCTGCTGCTCTGATTGGTTGTTCAAAGAGGTGCATGGTATAACACAGGATATACCACAGCTATGTGATGTGTTTTGACCAATGAGGGTACAGGATTTTCATACCCCAGCTATGTGGCCAACGAAGGACCTGTCGACAGTATGCCCGACACAGGTGGTACCGTGCCCACATCACCTTCGAGAACTATAGTGACACTGAGATTGTGGGCTGGTACCGCCTGAACAGGGCCATTGTGAGGCAGTGCTGCGAGCTGTGCAGTGAGGAGATGCAGGCACCCACTAGACAGATCCATGCAATGTCCATGGAGATGAAAATGACCACCGTTATGTGCCTGCTCACCATGAACACCTTCCAAAGACCAACAGGGGACACCATGGGCATCACTCAGTCAGCCACGTCCCACCTCCTCACACAGTTCCTCAATGCTCTGCTGCCACATGCTTCGGAATCCATCCATTTCCCCAGCACAGAGGTGGAGCATACAGCAACTATGCAGGGCTTCCACAGGGTGGCACACATGCCTGGCATGATTGGGGCCATTGACTGCACCCATGTGGGCATCTACATGACACCTGGCCTTGAGGGACAGGTGTATATAAACAGGAAGGGGAGCCCAAGTATCAACTGCCAGGTGGTGTGTGATGCCACAAAGTGCATCACCAATGTCTGCGCCACACACCCTGGGAGTGCACATGACGTATTCATCTGGCACAGCTCTGTGCTGTACCACAGATTCAAACATGGGGACATCCCCATAGGCCACCTAGTGGGTGAATATGGCACGGGCAAGGTGCAATGGGCAAAGCAGACCTGGGGATGGGGGGTGGGCAGGGGTGCACAAGGGACAGGCAAGGGGCACAGCACAGCATAGCAGAGGGCTAACCATGTCATTCTCCACACAGGTGACAGTGCATACCCCTTAAGGTCCTGGCTGCTCACCCCCTACTGGCGCCCATCTTCCCCAGCAGAGGAACAGTACAACAAGGCACATGCCAGCACATGCAACATCATCGAGCACATATTTGGCATGCTGAAGGCACGTTTCTGTTGCCTAGACAGGTCAGGCAGTGCCCTACAGTACAGCCCCTCAAAAGCCTGTGGCTTTTTCCTGGCCTGCTGTATACTGCACAATATAGCCATTGACCATGGGATAGCTGTCGAGGCTGATGAGGGCAACAGTAGTGGGGACGATGGGGACGATGGGCCGGAGGGTGTTGGACAGCCACCCCCTGGGTGGAGGGACCCCCGGCTGATGCAACAGGCTCGACGCCACTGTAACACTGTTGCACAGGACCACTACGGTGAACACAGGTAGGAGGTGCAGTACACATGCATGGGCCACACAGACAGGTACAGCACACATGCAGGGAAGTGCATGGCAAGGGGCATGCACACACAGAGTTATGATACAGCAGTAGAGGAGTCAGTGGCACACAACCACACACAGCAACACACACACGCACGCAGCCACCCACCCACCCGGGCATTGGAATGTGGCATGGATCAGACGCACTGCACCAGTGCACATGCTCAACCGGTGCTAGACTACCCTCATCATGCCCACACCACATGGTCCAGCAGCCGGGCAAGCACACACACATGCAGCATGTGGCATGACACACAGGTGCACCACCAGTGGTATGGCGCACGCGCACACACACACACACACACACACACACACACCCACAGTGTGCGCACTGGGCAGCAGCTGCAGACTGCGGTCAGGGCAGCCCACAGATCAGGGCTGCTGCATGGTACCATGGCCACCACAGCCACGGGGGCAGTTGCACCAAGGCAGCATGGGTTCACAGCGGGAAGGTCATGTCAGACGAATCTAATAGATTTCTTTGTCTGGGTGACCAAAGTAGTAGACCAGGGAGGGGCTGTGGACATGGCCTACCTAGACTTTAGCAAGGCATTTGACACAGTCCCACACAAAAGATTATTAGTCAAATTAACCAGCCTGGGAGTGGGTCCCAGGGTGGTAGCCTGGGTAAAACATTGGCTGGACAACAGGACACAGAAGGTAATTGTAAATGGAGTCCACTCTGAAGAAAGGGCGGTTACTAGTGGGGTACTGCAGGGTTCAGTATTGGGTCCAGTCCTTTTAATGTCTTCATCAGTGGCATTGCAGAGGGACTGGAAGGAAAAGTTCACCTTTTTGCAGATGACACAAAGATCTGCAACAGGGTTGATACACAAGGAGGCGTGGAAAGGATGAAAAGAGACTTGGCAAGGTTGGAGGAATGGTCTGACGTATGGCAGCTAGGATTCAATGCAAAAAAGTGCAAAATAATGCACCTGGGAAACAAGAACCCAGGGGAAGAATACACAATGGGTGGGGAGGTAGTAACAACAACAAAACAGGAAAGGGACCTGGGGGTAATCATATCAGATGACCTTAAGGTTAGCAAGCAATGTGAGAAGGCAGTAGGGTGCCGGGGTATACTGGGATGTATAGGAGAGGCATCAGCAGCAGAAAACAGGAAGTTGTTATCCTCTGTACAGACAGTTGGTGAGACCCCATCTGGAATACTGTGTCCAGTTCTGGAGACCCCATCTCCCAAGGACATAGACAGGATAGAGGCAGTCCAGAGAAGGGCAACTAAAATGGTGCAGGGTCTGCAAGAGAAGCCGTGATGAGGAGAGACTAAAGGAGCTTAATATGTATACCCTTGAGGAAAGAAGGAGAGGGGGACATGATAGAAACTTTCAAGTACCTCAAGGAATCAACAAAGTCCAAGAGGGTAGCATCTTTCAGAAAAAGAGACTTGCAAGAACAAGGGACACAATTTAAAGATAGAAGGAGGGCGGTTCAGGGGCAATGTGAGGAAGTATTATTTCACAGAGAGGTAGTGGATGCATGGAACAGCCTTCCTGAGGAAGTTGTGGAGTCTAAAACTGTGGGAGAATTCAAGAATGCATGGGACAGACATAAGGCAATTCTTGTGGGGGGCAGGAAGATATAGGCTGTTGGTTAAATAGGATCTGCGGCCTATCCTGTAGGTAGGGAAATGGGCAGACTAGATGGGCCTAGCAGTCCTTATCTGCCATCAAAGTCTATGTTTCTATGTTTCTATGGTCGATTGGCAGCCACAGGCTGTGCAACAGCTGGGGGGAGGTGCAACAGTCCCCTAGGGGTGGAAGCACCGGACCGTGACTGTGTCCTCACAGGGGTGTGCAGGCACCCAAACAGGCCAGCCCTGGGCATGCCTGGGATACCTACATCAGAGCCCGGCATCAATTGTGTTGGGGTCACCTGACACTGGGTCCATGGGGTGGACAGCATAATGCGGGGGTCACCTGTTCATGGCCATGCCCAGTGGCAGCCAGCAACACAAAGCCATCCATGATCGCACTGGCAGTGCAATCCAAGGATGCGGTTGTGGCCTCCTGCATGCATTGTATTCACACCAGGATCTGCGCAGTGCCCTTTTCCTGTGGTCAGCTAACTGGCGCACCCCTGCACGCAGTGCACGCACCCCAGTGGCAAGCAGCAACTGTTGCTGAATGGACACTCGCAGCAGCCGGGTGTGCTCAGCCAGATGGTCGGCATCCTGGGTCTCCCAGACAGGAAGCCGTTCCTCTTGTAGTGACTGGCCACGCTGCACAGCCCCCTCTCTGTTGGATGCTGCACAGTGGGGTCTACAGAGGGAATGGGAACAGCAGGCGCACCGGCGGCGGACCCTGTGGCCGGCTATCCGGTGGCACCTGCAGCCTGCTGCTATCTCCTGTCTGGCCACTGTACGCCACCCTGCATCTGCATGGTCACACCACCACCACCACCACCACAGGGCACAGCTGTAGCAATGGACACCATTGCACCCGCAGTTGTGGCAGGCAGCTGTTCCACCATTGGCAGAGCGCTGGATGCGGTACATGTGTCTGAAGCCAGCAGGGGTGACACACCCACAATGTCGCACATGCTGTCCAGGAGCTGTGGGTAGCCCTCATTGGAATCAGACCCTGCCCTGATCTGTGTCTTCGCACACAGGACACCAAGGCTGGCATCCTGCAGGATCACATCCAGGGCTTCGTCTGACCCTAGGTCCAGGACATACCCATGCACCATGGTGCTGAGCTGCAGTCTGTCACGCCTCTGAATGCCCGTGAATGTGGAAGACTGGTCCTCAGGGGCTGTACCACTGTCCATGGGTGCTGCTGCTGCCGGCACCCCATCCTCTGCATGGAGACGTGCTGGTGCTGCAAGAGCAAAAAGGTGTGTCAGTGATGCAATGCCCATATGTGCCCCCCCGTACACTGCCACTGCATGTGTCCTACAACATGGCCTGCGCGTGGGTGCGCACACGTGAAGATGACATGTATAATGGCCACATGCACACCAGCATGCCCATGTATGCACTCTCTGGGCCACCAGGTGTGCATGTCTGACATGCATACCATGTAGTGATGGGCTGCCACCCATCTGGAAGCCTCCTCCAGGCACACCTTCCATTGTGGTGCAGCGCATGCTGGCTGCCACCAACTCCTCTTGCGGCATTGGTGAGGGTGCATCTGCTGACCCTCCTTCAGTAGCAGTACGGGATGCTCTGATGGCTGCCACCTTCTCCTTAATCCGCCGCCTGTCCGTACCAACCTTTTTGCATCTCTCCTGCGCCGACCGCTGGTGGCTGCTGTGCTGGTTTACATAGTTTGCCACCTCCTCTCATGCACCAGCCCTGGCTTGTGGTATGCTCGTGGCCCCGCTCAACAGGGCCTCCCTGTCCAGGTAGGCCTCAAACAGGGCATCAGCCTCAGCCTTTGTGAAGTTAGGCCTGCGCTTCCCAGCAGGCCACCACTCCTCACCCTCCTCATGTGCCATCATGTTGCTTCCTGTGGACTTAGACAGCACAGTGTGTCAGTGGCAGCATCTCCCTGGTCTGTCCCACCCTGCAGTGCTGTCTGCTCCCAGTGTGCTGCAGTGGCATCCATCACTTATCTATCAAGGTTGCAATACTGGTCCATGGCCTGTGCTGTTCTGTGGTGCTTATGTGGTGCAACGCATGCAAATGAGGTTGCGCGCAACAGTAATGACATGCTAATGCACCCCACTGTGCCACGTATTGGCTGATGAGCTCATTTACATGTGGTGTCTTACACCATTCACAATGGGATTGCACTGGAGCAAGTCGCGGCGCAATGCCCATGCATGCATGGTACACAGGCCTGCAGTGCGCATGCACATCATGCTATCATGGCGTCAATTGTGCATCGAGCACAGATGGCACAATGCAGTGGCATTGCACATGATGTGTATGGCCAGCTACGTCATGGTCATGCATGGGGTACTGTGCACTATCACGCACGTGTGCACTGCACAATGGTGAGTGACCTCTGACCCCTGTGTCAGACCTCCATGACCCCATAACCCCAATTAGCCACACCCACTATGCATCTCCAGCACTGTGCGATGGGCAGGCACTATGCATTCTCCCACGCATCGCATGTTGGGAACACGTGCACCTCCTCCTGCCATTTTCGCCACCGAACCCGTTACAGTAAAATGGTACAGGGTAGAGGTAGATGTGCTCCTAACCAGTCCGAAGTGAAACTGGCCAACCTTGTGGTCTGCGTGGAGCCTCACACCCCCCAGCTGTTTGGGCAGGTGCCCTTGCAGCAGGCCAGGGGCACTGTGTGGCAGGCGATTGCTGCCAGCCTGGAGCGCAGGACCGGGGTGCCCAGGACTGGTGAACAATGCAGGCACCAGTATGGTGACCTCATCAGAAGGGACCCTGAAAGGTTGAGGAGGCTTCAGGCACATGCCAGGCGTGGGGCTGTGCCACAGCCAGGTAAGTCATCCCATGATGCATGTCTGCCCTGGTGCTGTACTGCGGTGTTGGCTTGGCTGCCTGGGATGCCCTGCAGAGGGTTACACTGTCATCATGTGCATCACGGAGTGGCATTGTCAGCTTCTGCTTGTGTTGCGATGGAGCCATGCAGGTGTGCAGGACGTGTCGGGCAGGGGCACATCCTGTGCGCAGGAGTCGGGGGGGCAGCTGCTGTGGTCAGTTACTGATGTGCACCTGTCTTCTTTCCATTCCCAGGACTGGAGGACCACAGGCGGGCCAGGGCTGCAGCAGCGCAGCATAGGGCAGTGTGCCATGATGGTGGTGGACCGGCACCAGCAGGGCTGCAGGGGGCAGGTAAGCACTGTCATGGTCCTTCGCACTGTACATGGGGGGTGGAAGGGGGGAGTGGGTGTGGGCATGACCACCTGTTCCATGTGCCGTGGCAGCTGTATATGTCACACTGTGTGTGGTGCATGCCACTGTGGCATGTCCATTGGACATGTGTGCCAGCTGCTGGTGGGGTGGGTG
The DNA here is from genome assembly GCA_016271365.2 of Neoceratodus forsteri. Lineage (NCBI taxonomy): Eukaryota > Metazoa > Chordata > Ceratodontiformes > Ceratodontidae > Neoceratodus > Neoceratodus forsteri. The sequence continues at coordinate 269,673,623 of JADMNL010000026.1, forward strand.
TGCGCCTGGCTGCCACCATTGCTGCTGTGGTGCTGCCAGTGCACTGTGCCATGTGACTGTCATTGTGCAGTCGTGTGTGGCCATTGTGCAGTGGGGACCACCTTTGTGCAATGTCGTGGTGCACCGAGTTGCTGGCTGGCATTGGCCCACCCCCCTGCGGGTAGCCGTTAAGGGCCCTCCAGGGGTGTGTGTTCCCACTGCCCATTGTACACTGTGGGTGGGCATGGTTCCTTGGGCCATAGCACTGATCACCCATCCTGTCCCTTGCTATAGGTGTCCAGTGGCCAGTGTGCAGACCCCTGAGGAGAATGCTGAGCAGACTCATGCAGAAGACCCTCCTAGTGGTGTCGTCAATCCTGGAGGTGGTGGTAGCAATGAGGCAGATGATGGTTGCAGAGAGGAGGGAGAGGTGGAATGCCAGGGTGGCTGGACGGGGCCATCACTGAGGCTTACCCAGTTTTCCCCTATCTCCCCTGTTTAACCTTCCCTCGCTGTACCTACCCTTTACCAACCCCTGCTTTTCTGTATATAGTCTACTTAAATATATATTTTTTCTGACATAACTGCCTGTGTCTGCTTTGCAAGTTGCGTGAGGAGCCATGCTGCAGTGGCCCAGTGTCTGTCCGTGTGGTGTGCATGGGAAGGGGCCCGTGCTGTGCTTCCGTGGTTCACTGCTGTGTGCTGTGGTGTTGTCCATCCCCTGGGTCAGTGGCTGTGCCTTGGGGTGCCCGTGGGGCAACTTTCTGGGGTGTGTGGTGGGTGTGTGCATGGTGGTGACACATGGTCATGGTCATTGGTTGGGTACTGTCCGCACACTGTGTTGGGGGTCCTCCGCTTGGCATTGTGTAGCCTGTCCCATGTGGTCTGTCACACTGCCTGAAACCCTGCCCCTTCAGTGCCCACTGTGTGGGCTTCCTGGGTGTCTGTGTGGCATGTGTGTGCTAGGCAGCATGGTTCTGGGTGGGGCCTGCTATGGTCTGGGAGAGGCATGGTCAGTGGCCTGCATGGGGACTCCCTTGGTGGCCCTCCATTGGCAGTTGACCCTGCCTGTCACCTGCTATCTGTGCCACTGTTGTGTCCTGGGGTCCTGTGTCTGGGTACCTGTGTGTGCCCTGCTGGTGGCAACCTCCTGTGGCCTGTCACTGTGCTTCCATGGCTCTGTCCCTGGGTCTGTTCTCTGTGCCCTGCCCCCCTCTGTTGCTGTGCTTCTCTGCTTCATGGTTGTGCTGGAGCATCTCTTTTGCGCCATGGCACAACTCTGTTTGCGCCATGGCACAACTCTGTTTGCGCCATGGCGCCTTCTTCGCATGTGGTGCAACTCTGTCTCATATTCAGCCGGGGTTGCGCTGGTGCAGTTCGGCCTGCGCAACCTCTGAATATGGCTCCAGTTGCACTATGGTGCATCGGATTTGTGCTGTGCCAGACTTTGGCGCATTTCTGAATATCCAAGCCCTGCTGTATAAAGTGGGGCCAGTCAGGATGCAATACAGTAATTCTGTAGAATATCACAGAATGATGCAATATACAATTAAGCCAATTTTTATTATATTATTTTGTGACATGTCCCTTACTGCAAGTTACTGCATTACACTGAGGATGATTCTGCTGTATATGGAACAATATTCTCCAAAGGAGCCAAAAGCTCCAGGGAGAGGTCCCATTGACAACATTGGAAACAAAAAGGAAATGACAGTAAGTATGAAGGAATTTCTACTTTCCGTATCACTCCACTTTGTCAGTGAGGAAGGTATTTAATACATATGGGTTCTAATAAGCAGTACCCATCCAAAACAGGATGGGGAGAATACTGCCCCATATATGACCCTTCTAGCAACTACTGGGTCCATCCGCCAACCACTGCATGTTAAATGCCTCAGTTAACCTGTCCCACAGCAAATCTTTGAAAAGTAATTGTCAATGTCTTTAAAAATGGATAAGGGCTACAGTATCAGCAGTAAAATCGTGCCCAAAGACCTCTGTTCTCTCAGCACCTGGGACTGCAAGAGCCATGTAGAGATTTCTTCAGTTCAGAGTGGTGTTTCTGCCCTGCCACGTACAACTTGCCCTACAGGCCCTTTCTCACTCAGCTAGGGGGAATAAGGGATTTTCAGTCCTCCTTGATCCAAGGAGAACCAAAGATAAAGTATAAGGAAAAACTGAATGTCTGACTTTGTACAAGTCTCCAGTACATGAGGCATATACTACTGTACCTTGTCCCAGCATTATAAGGTAAGCTTCCCACAAGAACCTGGGATTGCCTAGTCTCCAGGACAAACAGTTACCAACAGGAGTAGCATCTCAAATGACTGATAAGAAAATTGATTGAAATGAGACCCTGCACAGGTCATGCAGTACCCAGCTAAGGTTTCATAGAATAGCTTGGTAGAAGGCACCAGGAGAAAGGACTGCTGTGTGACTGAACTTCTCTGCTGGGACTAAAGTAGAAGAACTTTTGTATTTGACCTTTAATTTAGGGTAAAAAAACTAACATACAAAAAAATGTGTATGTTTGGGTTAACTGAACTGAATGGGTATCTGCAGAGTTATCTAGGTGTAAATCTCAGGTGACTGAAAGGACTTAACTGCTGTGAGGTTTAAATTACTTGTAGAAAGATCTGGTAAGTAGGGGGAGTGGCTTAGCTAGAAGGAAGCTACATTTAAAGACTGCCTTACAAAGTTTCAGCTAATAGCTTGGCAGAAGGCACCAGGAGAAAGGACTGCTGTGTGACTGAACTTCTCTGCTGGGACTAAAGTAGAAGAACTTTTGTATTTGACCTTTAATTTAGGGTAAAAAAACTAACATACAAAAAAAAAGTGGGTGTTTGGGTTAACTGAACTGAATGGGTATCTGAAGAGTTATCTAGGTGTAAATCTCAGGTGACTGAAAGGACTTAACTGCTGTGAGGTTTAAATTACTTGTAGAAAGATCTGGTAAGTAGGGGGAGTGGCTTAGCTAGAAGGAAGCTACATTTAAAGACTGCCTTAGAAAGTTTCAGCTAATAGCTTGGCAGAAGGCACCAGGAGAAAGGACTGCTGTGTGATTGAACTTCTCTACTGGGACTATATTGCCCTCCTTCCCTCCCCTCCACCCAAAGCTAGTTCTATTTTTATAGGCACAGGATTTGACTGACAACAGGAACTTCCTGTTTAGGGGCAGGAAGTGAGTGATCACAGAACCACCAAGGACCCACCATCCTAGAAGGGCAAGAGTAGCCTCCGCCCCTCTAGCTGCTGGAGGTCTGCCTCTGAGCAAGTAAGTGGTCTACTGAGAAATATAGGATATTCTTGTCTCAGAACAGGACAATCAGGAGCTTAAAGGGCACACAGGCAGAAAGTAAGGAGAGAGAGAGAAAAAAACAGAGGAAAGAGCAAGGATTGCAAACAGTTAAGGGGCCAGAAATAAGACATGATTGGAGTGGTGCAGTGTAGTGGCTGTGAAGCAGCAGTCTTCCGGGAGATGTTCTGGAGGATGCGGTGTTGTCCCATCTGCAGGCACCTCTCTGGGCTGAGGGAGGAGGTTGCTCATCTCCAGACTGAGTTGGCCAGGATTTGTGGGACCTCCCCTTCCATCCAGGGACCACCAGTGCCACTGCCGTTGCCTCAGAGGTTGCCAAGAAAGAGGAGCGGTTGGACCACAGTGTGCTCAGGGAGGGTGAGGGTAATGGAAGAGAGGCACATCCCTCCCGTTGTACCTCTCCACAATTCCTATGCCATTCTGGCAAAGTGTGGTTCCTCTATGGAGGCACCCACAGTGGAGACCAAGGAGGATGCTGGGAACCTCCACAAAGGAGACCCACAGGAGGGTGGCAGGGGACCCTGCAGGGAAAGGAAACAACTCCTGGTGGGGGACTCCATTGTTAGGAAGGTAGAACTGGGGGAGGAAGGGGAGAGGGAGGTAAGGTGCCTGCCTGGCGCCATGGCTTGAGGGACAGGGAGCGAATCCTCAGGATTGCCAGAGCAGCTGCACAGGGAGGGAGCTGGATGTCATTGTCCACCTAGGGACAAATGACCTGGCTAAGAAAGGGATTAGAGAAGTGCAGGAAGAGTTTGTGAATTGGGAGGGCCTTGGTCAAGCAGCACGCACGGTAACCTCTTGGACGTATACCCATCTATGGCATAGGAGAGGCTAGGGTGTTCCGCACCATGGGATTCAATCAATGGTTGAAAAACTGGTGTGGAGCTCAGGGGTTTGGCTTCATTGGGGACTGGGGTCCACCTGGAGTGATGCTAAGCCTATACTGGCATGATGGGCTGCATCTGGCTCGGGAGGGGAACCAGGATCCTAGGTGATAGGTTTAAATGCTTCATTGGCAAGCTTTTAAACTAGCCAAGGGGAGGCACTGGAAAGGAGCAGAAAATCCCAGCCCCCAAATAATCACGGTAGTAAGTGCGGCAAACACCAACATAGAGGTGTTGATAGGGAGAAGGCAGGGGTAAATGGAGAAAGTGACAAAGGCAAGAAGGACAGGGATGGGGCAAAGGGAGTAAGGCCATCAGGAAATGGAGGGTAATGAGTACCAATGCCCATAGTCTGGGCAACAAGCTCCCTGAGCTGATGGCCTTAATGGAAGAGGGATGCCTGGATATCGCAGCAGTCACAGAAACATGGTACACAGAGAACCATGACTGGGATGTTAACATACCAGGGTACATAACCTACAGGAAAGACAGGCAGGGGAGAAGAGGAGGAGGATTAGCTCTCTATGTAAAGGAAGGGATAAAAGCAACTGAACAAAAGAGTAAACAGGGAGGAGAGGAGGCACTGTGGGTCACCTTGGAGACTGGAAAGGGCACCACAATCCGCACAGGGGTTGTGTACAGACCCCCATGTCAGGGGGAAGAAATGGACAAGGATATGATAGAAGGCATTCATAGAATGGCAGAGAAAGGGGAGATACTGTTGATGGGAGACCTGAATATGCCAGATGTTAACTGGAGCACATTTGCTGCAGCCACATCCAAGAGAAGGGCCATTCTTGATGCCCTACAGGTGGCAGGCATTAGACAGCTAGCTTTGGAACCCACTCATGAGGGAGCAATCTTAGACCTCATACTCTCAAACGAGGGCAGTGAGAGGATCTCAGATCTAGAAGTGGGTTGCCATCTGGGGACAAGTGACCATCAAACTGTGTGGTTCATGTTAAACTCGGCTACAGTCAAGCCATACAAAAGTGAGGGTATTGGACTTTAGGAGGGCTGACTTTGGCAAGATGGGAGAGTGCCTGAGAAAAGTACTAGCAAACAGGCTAGAAGGAGGTGTGGAGCAACAATGGGGAATTATCAAAACTGCCATCACAGAGGCAACAAGCCTTTGTGTGAAGCAAATAAACAAATCAAAATGGAAAAAAAAGTCACTATGGTTCTCAAAAGAGGTGGCTGTGAAAGTGAGGAAGAAAAAGATAGCATTCCGGAAGTATAAGGAAACACAGAAGGAGCAGGACAGAGAGCTGTACCAGTTAAGGCAGAAGGAAGCAGGGAGGGAAGTCAGAATAGCAAAGGCCCAAACTGAGGAAAAATAGCCAACTCAGTTAAAAGGGGATAAAACCTTTATAGGTACATCAACGAGTGTAGAAAGACAAAGGAGGGATAGTGAGGCTGAATAGAATGAACGGTGGGTGGGCAGAGGGGACAGTGAAAAGCAGGAATACTGAGCGAATATTTCTGCTCAGTATTCACAAAGAGGAGGGAAGTGCCTAATCCAATTAACAGAAGCACCTTGATAGGGGGTTGATCCCAGTCCTTTCACAGAAGAAAGGGTTCTGCAAGAACTCCTAAAACTGAAGGTGGACAAAGCAATGGGTTCTGATGGAATTCACCTAGAATTCTAAAAGAATTAAGGGAGGAACTAGTGAAACCACTGGCTACTCTTTTAATAATCATGGGAGGATGGTGTGGTACCCAAGGATTGGAGGAAGGCGGATGTGATTCCCCTTCACAAAGTGGGTCCAAGACAGAGGCAGGAAACTACAGACCTGTCAGTCTGACCTCTGTGGTAGGGAAAGTGATGGAGTCACTCTGAAGGAAAGAATAATCGAGTACCTAGAGGCCAGTGGAGCACAGGACCCAAGGCAGCATGGATTCACAGCGGAAGGTCATGTCAGACGAATCTAATAGATTTCTTTGACTGGGTGACCAAAGTAGTAGACCAGGGAGGGGCTGTGGACATGGCCTACTAGACTTTAGCAAGGCATTTGACACAGTCCCACACAAAGGATTAATAGTCAAATTAACCAGCCTGGGAGTGGGACCCAGGGTGATAGCCTGGGTAAAACATTGGCTGGACAACAGGACACAGACGGTAATTGTAAATGGAGTCCACTCTGAAGAAAGGGGGGTTACTAGTGGGGTACCACAGGGTTCAGTATTGGGTCCAGTCCTTTTAATGTCTTCATCAGTGACATTGCAGAGGGACTGGAAGGAAAGTATGCCTTTTGCAGATGACACAAAGATCTGCAACAGAGTTGATACACAAGGCGTGGAAAGGATGAAAAGGGACTTGGCAAGGTTGGAGGAATGGTCAGAAGTATGGCAGCTAGGATTCAATGCAAAGAAGTGCAAAATAATGCACCTGGAAACAAGAACCCAGGGAAGAATACACAATGGGTGGGGAGGTAGTAACAACAACAAAAAGGAAAGGGACCTGGGGGTAATCATATCAGATGACCTTAAGGTTAGCAAGCAATGTGAGAAGGCAGTAGGGAGGGCTGGGGGTATACTGGGATGTATAGGGAGAGGCATCATCAGCAGAAAACAGGAAGTTGTCATCCCTCTGTACAGACAGTTGGTGAGACCCCATCCGGAGTACTGTGTCCAGTTCTGGAGACCCCATCTCCGCAAGGACATAGACAGAATAGAGGCAGTCCAGAGGAGGGCAACTAAAATGGTGCAGAGTCTGCAAGAGAAGCCGTATGAGGAGAGACTAAAGGAGCTTAATATGTATACCCTTGAGGAAAGAAGGAGAGAGGGGACATGATAGAAACTTTTAAGTACCTCAGTGGAATCAACAAAGTCCAAGAGGGTAGCATCTTTCAGAAAAAGAGACTTGCAAGAACAAGGGGACACAATTTAAAGATAGAAGGAGGGCGGTTCAGGGGCAATGTGAGGAAGTATTATTTCACAGAGAGGGTAGTGGATGCATGGAACAGCCTTCCTGAGGAGGTGGTGGGGTCTAAAACTGTGGGAGAATTCAAGAATGCATGGGACAGACATAAGGCAATTCTTGTGGGGGGTAGGAAGAAATAGGCTGTTGGTTAACTAGGATCTACGGCCTATCCTGTAGGTAGGGAAATGGGCAGACTAGATGGGCCTAGCGGTCCTTATCTGCCGTCAAAGTCTATGTTTCTATGTTAGTGCATGGAAAATGCTAAAGGACATGTTCTAGGCAGTTCTGTAAGAAAAACGAAAGATATACTTGTTGGCCCACAATGGAATCCCACAGATGGGCCCTGACACTGCACAGAGTGAACACCTGGACTTGCAGGGTACTCAGCATTAGATCTTCTCTGCTCCTGCCTGCAACAGCCCTAAGATGTGTGCTAATGAAATGTAGATGGACCTAGCACCCATGGGTTCTGGTCCCAACCACAGCTATGTTCCTCATTCCAGCTTTGTGCCCATAAGAGGCCACTGACAAGGCACCCTCTAGTTGTCTAGCACCCTTCTGAAAAAAAAAAAAAAAAAAACATGCTACTGGAGGTTCTTCTCTCAGCCAGCTAGGCTAACGGCTGCATCATCTCTGTGGTTACCAAGACAAATTGACCAGATGAGAGAACCATGGCCTTTTTAACCACTTCATGCCATGAGAGAGAAAATTTTCACCTGATCAGAAAGGTGCAGTACCCTGGGCAACAGTGGGAATGAAGAAACTTCCACTGCTCTCAAGCACTGATGTCAGTTGAAAAGATAATGCTGGTGAATCTCCATGACATAAGTGATTGGTCAGAGATCAACCAGCACTTCCTGCACAGCAGAGTGGACACCTCCTGGGTCAATAACCCTTCCCCTGGGTATACTCTCTCTTGACCTAGCCAGTTGGCCTGACCAGCAGGTCACCTGTCGGGGGAACCACAGCCAGAGACAAGACTGTCCTCAACCTAAGCTGTTCAAGCCCATCACAGAAAAAAGTGTCATCTGATCTAACCTTCGCTGCCAGGTTGAACCAGACCCAGAAGAGAATTAAAGCTAGATACACTGCCTAGGGGCCAAAGCATAGATTTTGTGGTACAGTTCCTCAGAAGTCCAGATTCCCCACCCTGGAATATGGTCAAGACTACTCTCTCAGCCAAACCAGCTGGCAACAGCCATTACCTAAGATCCAAAGGAACCCTATGAAAATAACCCCGAGAGGATTTAGAGGTTCTGCCATCAAGCATATACTTTTAACTCTGGACTCACAACAGGACAATACCTGGGGTCAACATACACCTGAAACCACACTACAGAAATAAATGAGAGAATTGTCCCACAGCAGTCTTGCATAGAAACTGGCCTTCCAAGCCAGTTCTATTGCTGCCATTATTAGATGTACATATGAACACAAGAAGGAGCCAGCAGAAGAAGAAGAAGGCCATTTGGTCTATCTAGTCTGCTCATATTGTAAGGTCTTTAGGTTAAGCTACTGACTGCCCTCTCTCTCCCCAGTCCTCCCTTCCCCTCTGTCTGCTCCCCCCTTGACCCTTATTTTCCCTTTAACTCTATCCCATCCTCTCTTGAAGTTGCCCCTCATCTTCAATGACATCACCTCTTCTTGAAGCACATTCCAACCTGCCACCACCCTCTCCATGAAGAAGTGCTTCCTAGCCTGTCTCTTAAACCTCCTCCAGCAACATATGACTATGTCCCCTTATGTTACAGTATCCACTAAACTTGAAGAGATCCTCTGTATCCACCCTATTTATTCCTTTCAAATACTTGAAGGTCTCAATCATGCCCCACTCTCTCTCTTCCCCTTCTCCTCCAGGGAGTACATGTTCAGGTCCTCCAACCTCTCCTCATACATTCTTCCCTACTGGTCCATGATACATAACTTTTCCACAGAATTAAATTCCACGGATCACGATACTGTATATGTTCTGTGGAAATGGATGCACAATGATTTTCTGCAGGAAAATGTTGTACTACAGGATATAATTCCATGGATCACAACAGGTGGAATTCCATAGCATGAGCAGTGAAATTCTGATGGAAATTTCACTGGCAGAATGGTCATTCCATGCAAATTCCACTAGCGGAATTCCATGTGCCACACTGCACTAGTCACAACAAGCTACAAGTGAGTGTGAGGAAAGAGTCCCTCTCCAGCAGCATAATCAGTGTCCGCCACCACCTTTATTTATTGAATTTTGGTAAACGGGTAAGCCCACTGAGACATGGCAGTCCCTTTTTCAGGGGTAACCCGGGAAGAGCAGTACAACTGAACAGTGCAGAGGTTGATACAACATTAGTACAGGATACAACATTTATATAGAATAACACATTCAACAGAGAGTGCAGTATTAGAAATAAAAGTTGAACAGGATAAAGTTACTTCGGTAAACAGGTACAACACTTCAAGCAGAGATACACAAGTTAGTGCAATAGAAGTACAGTTCAGCATACGATAATCGAAACTATGCCCAGGCTGCAAGCTTATACCCCTCTAGCCAACAAACATTGGCAGATGGAGACAGAGATGCAGAGGTAGGTCTTGGGAGTCAATAATTAGCAGTCAGTGAAGAGTAGGTAAACTCAGCAAGTTACCAAAAGCATGAACAAGTAGGGCTTTACTTGCGTGTTATCAGGACCCAAAGGACCACAGTAGGGAGAGAGTGTCTACTCTGTATTGTAACTGGCTTTCACCTATGGAGAGGCGCAGAGGCTTAAGAAAGGGTGTGGGCCTGTTCAGAAATAGGTCAATGACCGGAAATCTCATTACCTATGGATGGTCACCATTGCTAGGCCATGTTTTCTAACAAATGCTGTTACCTCTCTATAGACTTTTATGAAACAATGACAGAATTTTGTTGTCATGGATTTCAGGAGCAGCTTGGAACTAGCTGTAATCAAACTAACAATGGTACTGAGCAGCACCAAGGTATGTAACTGTCTTTTTTTGTATATTAAAAGGCACATATACTATATATACTAAACAATGTGCACATGAAATACACATAAATGTTCACAAGTACACATATACATCTCAAAAAATAAACAAGTATAGCACACAAAATATACAAACTCAGAACTTTTAAACTAATCAGTTCATGCACTAGGGCATCTGGAGCTGGCATGATCTTTTTTCACTTTGAAGTAATTTTTCAAAGCTACATTCAAACCTCAAAGTCTCAGTTGGAGCCTTTCAAGTTATTAACAATATAGCACATCAAACCTTGCTGAAACTCTATAACTAACATCAGCAATGACATCTAACAATTTCTTTCATGCTACAGAAATTGCAGTGAGAACAAAAGAAATGTCCAACGCTGGGGATCAAACCCAGGTCCCCCTACCCACTACTGTTTGGTAGCCTGTAGCTCTGCCATTGAACAAAGGCTACTTGACAGTAAATGCTTGCTGTGGCAAAGGACATTTAGCACTGAGTGTAACCCCACCTCCCAACATGTGCACCTACACACATAACTACAATGGATTTAGTAATGAACCTATCAGTCAATTTGAAGTACAGTAATGTTCCCAATCTGCATTTAAACCTCCAAGTCTCAGCTGAAAACTTTCAAGTTATCAGCAATACAGAACTGCACATCTTACCGAAACTCTATCACTAACATCAGCAACAACATCAGACATTTTCTGTCATACTACAGAAAGTAAGAACAAAAGACAAAAAAAGTCCCACGCTAGGGATCAAGCCCAGGCCCCGTAGCCACTACTAGTTGATAGCCTGTAGCTTAACTGCTGTACTAAATTTCACTGACAGGAAATACATGCTGCGGCAAAGGACCTCAAAAACTGATTGCTGCCCTCACCTCCAGGCAACTGCAGTGGATTTAGTAATGCACCTGTCTGTCAGTCTGAAGTAATGTTTGTCAAGTTGCATTCAAGACTAAAAGTCTCAACCGGAACTTTTCAAGGTACTGGCAATATAGAACTTCAAACATTGCTTAAACTCTATCATTGACATCAACAAGGGCCTCTAATAGTTTCTCTCATGTTATGGAAATTGTAGCAAGAAACAAAAAATGTCCTACACTGGGGATCAAAACTAGGCTTGTATAGGTCTGAAACCATATGCCTGGACCTAAAAATCCTATCACTGACACCATCAACAATGACACAAAGCTCTGTAACAGAGTAGACACACCAGAGGGTATAGACAGAATGAGAAGGGACCTGCAGAAACTTGAAGAATGGTCAGGGGTTTGGCAGTTGAAATTCAGTGCAAGGAAGTGCAAGATAATGCATATGGGGCACAAAAACCCTGGCACAATATATCAGTTGGGGGGTGAGGATATAGCATGCACCAAGCAGGAAAGGGATCTTGGGGTTATCATCTCTGATGACCTCAAGGCAGGGGAACAGTGTGACAAGGCAGCAGGTAAAGCAAATAGGATGCTGGGATGCATAGGCAGGGGCATCACCAGCAGGAAAAGGGAGATCATAATTCCACTATACAAGACACTAGTGAGGCCCCACCTGGAGTACACTGTACAGTTCTGGAGACCTTACCTACGTAAGGACATAGACAGGGGAGAGAAGGTTCAGAGGAGGGCAACAAAGATGGTGCATGGATTGCATCACAAGTCCTATGAGAATAGGTTGAAGGAACTGAACATGTGCTCCCTGGAGGAGAGGAGGGAGAGAGGGGATATGATACAGACATACAAGTATCTTACAGTAAGGAACAGGGTGCATGAATACACTATTTTTAAGTGAAAAAGATGTTCCAGGACTAGAGGGCATGGGATGAAGTTGGAGGGAGGACGATTCAGAGGAAACGTGAGGAAGAATTTCTTCACAGAACGGGTAGTGGACAAGTGGAACACCCTGCCAGAGGAAGTGGTGGGAGCTGAAACAATCACGGAATTTAAGAATGCATGGGATAGACATAAAGGAATTCTGGAGGTCAGGGGTAAGAGGCAACATACTTCTTGGAAAACATAAATTGAACTTACAAGCTCAAATGGGCAGACTGGGTGGGCCATAGGCCCTTATCTGCCGACACTGTCTATGTATCTGTGTATCAATGACATCAAGCAGCCAAATCACCTCAGACGAGAGCTCTGCTGCACCAGACGATTTTCTGGGTCTGTGAGGGCTTAGGACACCCTCCCCACCCCAATACTACTGGCAGACGAGAGCTCTGCTGCACCGGACGATTTTCTGGGTCCGTGAGGGCTTAGGACGCCTCCCCCACTCCCGGAATACTGCTGGCAGATGAGAGCTCGCTGCACCGGACGATTTTCTGGGTCCGTGAGGCTTAGGACGCCTCCCCACCCCCAAATACTGCTGGCAGATGAGAGCTCTGCTGCACCGGATGATTTTTCTGGGTCCGTGAGGGCTTAGGACGCCCTCCACCCCCGAATACTGCTGGCAAGAGAGCTCTGCTGCACCGGACGATTTTCTGGGTCCGTGAGGGCTTAGGACGCCTCCCCCACCCTCAATACTGCTGGCAGATGAGAGCTCCTGCACTGGATGATTTTCTGGGTCCATGAGGGCTTAGGACGCCTCCCCCACCCCTGAATACTGCTGGCAGAGTGCAGGCTGAATTCTCGATCGCGATGCTGTTTCTGGACTTTGGTGCCTTTTTTCAAATAGCACCTTTATTTTTTTCATTAAGCGTCCCCACACAAATGCTGATAGTCTGTGTTTAACTAAATGCTTTACCTAATGCACTTTTAAATGCACCTTTACCACCTTGTAACCTCAGGTAACTTTCAGCTGCAAATCTGTACTAAATGCCTGCTATTTGCCTGCAATTTAAAGCGTTACAGAAACAAGTAATTCTCTGCTGTAAAATCTGTTTGCCTGCGAGTAAAGACGTTAGTTACAGCTACAGTACCCTTCTGAAATTTGCTTTTGTTCAGCAGACCTCCCTCCATACAACAGCTCACCCCCCCCCCGTAATCCTTACCAGTATTTAAATCCTGTCCTGTCTCTATTTCCTCCTCAGACGAGAGCTCTGCTGCACCGGATGATTTTCTGGAGTCCATGAGGGCTTGGGACGCCTCCCCACCCCCGAATACTGCTGGCAGGTACGGTGAATTCTCGAGCGTGACGCTGTTTCTGGACTTTGGTGCCTTTTTTCAAACAGCACCTTTATTTTTTTCATTAAGCATCCCCACACAAATGCTGATAGTCTGTATTTAACTAAATGCTTTACCTAATGCACCTTTAAATGCACCTTTACCACCTTGTAACCTCAAGTAAGTTTCAGCTGAAAATCTATACTAAATGCCTGCTTTTTGCCTGCAATTTAAAGCATTACAGAAACAAGCAATTCTTTGCTGTAAAATCTGTTTGTCTGCGAGTAAAGACGTTAGTTACAGCTACAGTACCCTTCTGAACTTTGCTTTTGTTCAGCAGACCTCCCCCCATACAACAGCTCACCCACCCGTAATCCTTACCAGTATTTAAATCCTGTCCTATATCTATTTCCTCCTCAGACAAGAGCTCTGCTGCACCGGACGATTTTCTGGGTCCGTGAGGGCCCCCCCCACCCCCCGAATACTGCTGGCAGGATATGGCTGAATTCTCGATCGTGACGCTGTTTCTGCCCCGCGTCACTGCGCTCTGGCTCCCCACCGCCCACCACCACCCTTGGTTGGCTGTCCATTATATAGCTAGTGACACATGACCTTCGAAACCAATCAGTCCACTTTCCCATCTGCAAGATATAAATTTCACCACTAGTGGCCACTGCAATTAATATCCTCCAATTACTAGAAATACAGCTAGATCCACCACTAGAGGCCTCTGTTCAGTCTCAAAAAAACAAAAAATCCCCTATTTGACAATGTCACTCTCAATACTAATTATTCTTGCTCTACACCCCTGGGCCTCTCTCTCTCTCCCCTTGCGTTCCGACCTCCCCACCCCCATCTCCTCTCCCTACACCTACCCTCCTCTCCCCCAACCTCCCTCTGTAAAACCCCTCCACCCTCCCCAGTCCATTACCTCTACTCAAATCCATGACCTCTCTTCCCACTCCTTGCATAGAATCCCCTTCTCCTCACAAACCTCCCAAACCTTTCACCCTTCCCTGCTCCACTCACGAATGCTAAACCTAGAGGCCCTTCTCCGTGCCTAAACCTACGAGCTCCACCTGCAAAGAACTTAAATAGCAGATGCAAAAAGTACACACACCTCCTCCTACCCCTGCTACTCCTACTTCTGGCAGGTGATATAAATCCAAACCCTGGCCCCACAACAACAAATCTTCCCCCAGCATCTCCGGTACCTCAACTCAGTTTCTCACCAAACTCATTCCCAAAGGGCCTCCGTATATTCCACATAAACGTCCGAAGCCTCCTCCCCAAACTAGACACCCTCTCTGTCTGGTCAGCACAGTACCATCCGGACATACTTTGTATCACAGAAACATGGCTCTCAAGAAAAATCTCCAACCCCTCTCTCACTATACCTAACTATATCCTATTCCGCCAGGACCATGGAAAGCATGGCGGGGTAGCACTGTATATCAGACACTCCATTATGTGCTCGGTAGTTTTCAAAGAATCGCGCCCATCCTCCCACGAATCCTTAGTCGTTCACCTATCTTTCCCCTCATCCACCCCTCATTATATTGGTGTTCTATATACCCCTCCGAAACCCTCACCTGATTCACTCATCTCAGCCATTTCCTCCATCTCTTCAACCTCCTCAAATGGCGAACTCATTCTATTAGGCGATTTCAACCTAAACTGGCTCTCCTCTTCCACAAAACCATCAGCCTTGAGGACTGAAGCTTTAAATCTCACTCAGTTAATCCAGGAACCCACCCATCTAAATCATCATTCTCAAAAACGCGCCCTACTCAACTGGATTCTAACCTCCCACCCCCATAAGATCACTGCCTCAGGCATCCTTTCTGATGCCCTAAGTGATCACTGTATAACCTATTGTATCCGGAAAATCCATTCACTTCACTCTGGCCCCAAATTCATCGCTACCCGCCCCTTACACCTCCTAGACAAATCCGCCCTTCTCCACGACCTGTCAAGCACTGACTGGCTCCCGGTCCTTGCCTCACACGATGTCGACACTGCCCTCTCCCACTTCCACAGCATCTTCCTAAGCATATGGGACCGCCATGCACCCCTCAGGAAAGCCCAAGTTAGGAAATACCACCACCACCACCACTGGATCACAGCCGACCTAATCTTCCTGGGGCACGTCAGGGATAAGGCCTGGAGGCGTTACAAATCCTCCTTAGCTACCAGTGACCTGCTCTCTTACAAAACCCTTAGAAACAACTGCACGAAAGCTATTCAACTATCAAAAGCCCAATACTTCAAGGCCCAACTCACTGCTCACCAAGCCTCCCCAGTGTCTTTCTGAAAGGTGATAAACTCTCTTATAAATCCACGCACAAAGCAAGCCAGCCCTAGCCTAAACATTGATGGTAATATAGCCTCTAACCCGGCCATTGTATCCGAACTCTTCAACTCGTTCTTCATCTCCTGCGCCAAGCCCGATTCTCCCCCCCTTCTACCTCCTCCAAAATCCCCTCCTCTCATCACGGCTTCCACTTTCCCCCTTTCACACCCCTGGAAGTTTACACTTCTCTCTCCTCCCTAAACCTGTCAAAGTCCAGTCCAGACGGATTGCATCCCAGTCTGCTCAGCATCTCTGCAGCTGCCATAGTCACTCCTATTACCCACATACTAAATCTCTCGATCGACACAGCCACCATCCCCTCTGCCTGGAAACTCACCAAAATACTACCTCTCCTTAAAGGTAGCGACCCCTCCCTCTCAGGAAATTATAGACCCATCTCTCTCCTCCCCTCCCTTGCCAAACTCCAAGAATCCCTTATGCTATCAAAGCTGTCCCTTTTTCTCTCTACAAACAACTCCCTCTCCCCTTATCAATCAGGATTAAGAAAAGCTCATTCCACCACCACCACCTTGCTACGAGTCACCGACTCCATATTTTCCGCCATGGATGCAGGGCACATAACTACTGCCATTTTTATTGACCTAGCTAAAGCCTTTAACTCAGTCTCCCACCCTCTACTGCTAGGCAAATTGCGCTCCTTCAGCCTCGCAACTCAGGCTATAAACTGGTTCCAGTCCTACCTCCAAAACAGGATGCAGCAAGTACAAATCGGGGACACCCTCTCAAACCCTCGACCCATCCTCGTGGGCGTCCCCCAAGGCTCCGTCCTTGGCCCTATCCTTTTCTCCCTTTTTATAAATGACCTCCCCTCAGCCTGTCTCACCTCCAGCATGCACCTATGCACTGACGACACCGTAATCTATGCCTCAGGCGCCTCCCATGGCAGCGTTCACCCAAACCTCCAAAGTGATTTCAACCGGGTACAAGCCTGGCTCCAGAAAAATCAGCTAAAACTAAATGCAATTAAAACTTTCTCCATGGTTTTCAGCACAAGACAAAAGCTCACCTCCCTGCCTGCCCCCCCAATCTACACCCTGGAAGAATTACCCCTCGCAACTGTACCCACGTTTAAGTACCTGGGAGTCTGGCTGGACTCAAACCTAAATTTCTCCACCCACGTCGATGCCATCTGCACCAAACTCTGGCCCAAACTTGCCATCCTCTACCACCACAAAGCCTGCCTCCCCCTCCCAACTCGGAGTGAACTCATATGAAAAACCATCCTACCGTACTACACTATGCGGATGTCATTTATGACACAGCCCTTCCTCCTCCCTTGCTAAACTTGATGTCCTGCTAAACTCCTTCATCCGTTTAGCCACGGCCTCCCCCCCACTCACTCATCACTGCCAACCACTTTCAACTCTATCGCTGATGCCACTCTCACATAGGCGGAAAACCCATAGCGCCTCACTCATAGCAAAATATTGGCTCAGCTCCTTTCCCCTCTACCTCTCCTCCTGCCTCTCTCAAGCCAACCCTTCTGGCTACTCACTTCGCTACAGACATGCTCGTACCTTCCACCTCTCATGTCCCCTCTCAGCCTCCGGGCAAGCTGCTTTTTTCTACCGGCTCCCACTCCTATGGAACAACCTCCTTCCCAACCTCCACCGGCCCCTCCTAACCATCTTCAAACAGCTTCTCAGGCTCTCCCTCCCACCCCTTGCCTCAGCTGTGCAACAAATCCCCCCTACCGGACCTAGTGCAACCCTAGTTTTGAGAAGTCCACTGCAGGAATCAAACAATTGCATGCTCTTATCTGAAAGTCCAGGAATTTTTAATGGTCTAGAGAAGAAATATATTGTTTTTCTCACTCTGATGCTCTTCATAAGTGTAACTGTACCACCAATTTCTCCATGTAATTTACAAATACTGTACCTTTTTATCTTCTTTTTAAGTGTTATCATTTCTGTATATCTATATTTTATCTATATCTATGTCTCCTGTTTGTACTATGCACCCGGGTCGCACCTGGAAAGCAGGCCTCGGCTCAGCATGCCTTTCCCGGTCAACAATTTTAAATAAAATAAAATAAATAAATAAAATGTACCTTTGAATTAGACTAAATGCAAAAAAGAGTAATCAAGACCACAAACGCAAGATTATATCTAAGCAAACAAATCAAAATAATGATAATACTAATAATAATAATACTTTATTTTTATGGCACCTTTCCAAAACCAAGGCACCTCACAGCTTTAAAAACACATCAGATAACACACAATTAACTAAATAAAACAATGCACATTAAGTGTTTTTTTAAGACTTTTTTAAATCCCTCCATGGTCGCACACTCACGTAACTGACAGGATAGAGAATTCCAAAGAGATGGGGCTGCACGCATAAATGCCTGGGCCCCAGATAATTTTAAACACAGTCTTGGGATCTCTAGCAAACCCTCACCAGCTGAGCGAAGCAATTGCCCAGGGTGGTAGGGCACCAGAAGCTCTTTCAGGTAGTCCGGGCCCTGTCCGTGTAGGGCTTTATAAGTCAGGAGACAGACTTTAAAGGTGATCTGCCATTGTACTGGCAGCCAGTGCAGATTGTGCAGCACTGGGGAATATGGCAGGACCGAGAGTTTCCTGTCAAAAGCCATGCTGCCACGTTCTGCACTAGCTGCAAACAGCGGACTTCCACCCCAGAAATCCCATGGTAGAGGGAATTGCAGTAATCCAAGCATGAGGACACAAAGGCATGAACCAATGTAGGAAGGTCGCCGGACGGGACAAGGTGCTTAATTCTGGAGATATTCCTCAGATGGTAAAAAGAGGTCTTGATGACAGCTGACAACTGTGCGTGCAGTTTCAGCCCTTTGTCAAAAATTACCCCCTGATTTTGCACCCATTCAGAGGCCAGGAATAGTAAACCCCCAAGAAAAAGCCCCGAAGGTGAACCTACCCCGACCTCCCTATCGGTGTCCTGGGTCCACGACCATACATAGTATAGAGATAAAAGAGGCTACACACATTACATTGTCAATTCTAATACATAAAAGTAACTCAAAGTTCATGCTAACATAAAGTGAGATTCTTTTCATTTAATACAAGGAGGTTGTATTAATTTCTTATTTGGTTTTGTCAGCCCCTAATGGCGATTTGTAAAGCTGAAGCTGTTTACTTAGTTTTACAATAATGATGTATGGGTTACACTTTAAGTGTCAGTTGACTTCACTGTAGTTACAGTATAACTACACTGTAAATGCATTGCAAACGCAAAGTAGTTGCATGCAACAAATATGTAACTTTAACGTAATTACCCTGTTGCATGCAATGAATGCTTAGTTACATTGAAACGGACACTTAAGATAAAGTGTAACTGATGTAGCCGGCCCAGTGGTACACAGGGCTGAGGCACTAAGTACCTTAACTCTACCACACCAGCGGCTCAAGTTCAGGTATGAGCTCAGGCCACTGAGCATCAGCTGTGGGGGAGGGCTGGAAGCAGGATGGAATAGTCGGCAGGCTTCCTAACTCTCGCAGACTGGGGAGATTTCTTCCCTGCACTTGAATGCCACTGAGTGGAGGCTCAGTGGTAATGCTGCACAGATGGGGTACCAGGAGCTAGGCCAGGGTGGGTGGAGCAGTGCTGCTGGTGGGCATGCACAACTGAGTTTGCTGAGGCCTGGGGAAAATTAACATGCATGGCAAGGGTGTATAACACCCATTGGACACACCTCCGCCTGCCATGTCACCGGGGGGACCCGGAGTGAGGAACTGGATTATGAGCGACAGGGAATAGGATGGACCTCCTTCTCCTGATCTAGCCATGGAGAGATAAACTGTGTGGGTGCCCTTGCCGCTGGGATTCTGGGGAAACACTGGACTGTGGGGAGGTGAGAGCTGGCAGAAAGTAGTCTCCCTTGCCATGACCCCAGCAGGACAAACAGAATATGGGGGGGGGGGGAGTATAACTGATGATTGAAATGTTCCTTACCAGGAGCTTCCACTTTGCTACTTATCTCAGCAGCAACACCAAGCCATACTGAAATAACAGTGGAGCAGGGACCAGACAGTATACATCTGCTCTTAGAGAGGCTCAGTAATATTTAGTATTGACTGTTGCAATCAAATCTCAGATGTAACAAAAACAACTACTTGAAGAATGTTAGCTTAATGTTATAGTTTTATTACTGAGATGAATTAATTATTTAAAAACAAAAGTGTATAAAAGGTTCCCTTACCAGGGCTGATGGTGGATTTCATTTCCATCCAAACACTGTATGGTAGAGGGCCTTTGAAATCCTCTTGATGTAGATCGACTGTTACCAAATTAGCTTCAGATTTAGCATCTCTGTCCAGGCATTTGGAGAACCTGTGGATAGAGATCATCATATGATACAGAACCTTCAACTTGAAGAAGGCTGACAGACCACTCAAAATGTTAAAATATATATATAGATACATACTTTTTTGTGAGGCCTTCAATTTCCTATAGGGAGAGACAGAAAGGAGTTATAGAAATAACTGTATAACTTTGCCTAATATATTATCATATATAATTACTTTTGTATAGGTAACCCATGCATCCACTAGTAAGACTAACTGATATGCTCTCATATACTATACATTCCCTTGCTCAGTGATCATTCAGGGACATCACTAGCAAAGTCAAGGAAATTCCAACCTGAGCTATGCTAAATTTGTGCTTGTCTGCATTTTTTATTCCCAAAAAGGAGTGTGTAATTAAATTCATGGGGGAGGAGTGGGAGAGAGAAAAGAGAGAGAGAGAGAGAGAGAGAGAGAGCTTTGTAGGAGTTCAAGGATGAGTTGGAAGCAACATGGTGCCTCTCAGAGCAAGCCATGTGTTTACCTACAGTAGCACCATGCAGCAGCACGTCTGTAAAGAGACTTTGCTCTGAGCAATGGGGTAATGGGATAGACAAGTGCAGTGGTGAGTGGACATTTAAGCCCAGGTATCCCGTGATGCCGGCGATTACTGATGGGCAATGTCCGGAACGGTGACATGATTGCAGCACCTGTAAATGAGGCGATCAGGGGAGCTGGGTGACTGGATGGTGGGGGTGGGTGAAATAGTGACCAGATGTCACTATATGTCTACGTGCATGGTGGGGGGGAGCGAGCATGCCAAGTGTGTTCTGGGAGGGGACAGAGGAGCTGTAGGGGGTGGCACTGTGGTGGGCTGCCAAGCTGCATTGGAGGTTGGTCTGCGGGTGTGGTACCAGGTATGGGTCCAGGCGTGGGTGCCTTTTGTTGCCCCCGGACCAAACTTTTGTTTCCAACTTGCACCCTTAACATGCACCCCGCCCGAGCTGAGAATTTAAGCATGGGAGTGGGAACAGCCCGGCAAAAAAACAAGTGTCCCTAGTGCCATGTTGTTGTGTGCTGGGGAGTCCATCACTGAAAGAAACTTTCGGCGATGTGACTGCACCATAACAGTGATTGCCCATCGGCGATCGCTGTTATCACATAAATCCTTAAGCCCAAGTTTTCATTCATGGCACTCAGTGCTGGGGAAGGGGATTCCTCTTGTGATTGTAC
The DNA here is from genome assembly GCA_016271365.2 of Neoceratodus forsteri. Classification (NCBI taxonomy): domain Eukaryota; kingdom Metazoa; phylum Chordata; order Ceratodontiformes; family Ceratodontidae; genus Neoceratodus; species Neoceratodus forsteri. Next base: position 269,694,676 of record JADMNL010000026.1, read on the forward strand.
TGTTGGGAGGATAAAGTGCTAATCAGACCTGGAGCTGGGATTGCATCTACCTTTTTCCCTACATGACTATATACTACATCTAGTTTTGGGAGGGCTTGCCCAAGGTTCAATGTGGGGAATAGCTCCTCAAACAACCTCTACATAAGCTCTCCACTGACACGCCTCCCTTGTTTAGGGAGTGTTTTTTCCTTAGCTCCTGCGAGGCTAGTGTGGCTGTGCCTGGCCTCTCTGTTGCCTGGTTCATCTGTATCCCTCTTCCTCCTTCCCTCCTTGGCCCTGTGCCACGTTGTCTGTTGTCTTCTCTTTTGCTACCCCCGCCCACCTCTCCTCTGCTTCCTTCCCTCCATTCTCTGTTTTTTCTTTTGGGCTTTCTCCCCATGATTCGGTGCTCATCCTCTCACTCCCCGGCTCCTTATCCCTCTACCTCCTTGTGCTCCTTTCCTTTCTCCTCTCCCATACCCTCCCCGCAGCAGCATACCTACTTCTTTGGCTTTGGGTCAGCAGCAAGCCCATACCATGGCTCTTCACAGTGTCCCGGTACCTACTTCTTTTGCCTACCCACAGCTGCGTTCCAGATCTTACAGCAGCACTTACCCTGCCACTGTGTGCCACTGCACTCCATACTGCTCCTTCCATCAGTCTCCTCATCGCTACCACCTCCAGGCCTCCTAGCTGCTCTGGCTCTGCTGTCCACACGTCTCCTCCGGCATATCCAGGACCATGAGCTCATTGCTCCCCTTATTGTACAAACAGCACATTACTCCCGCAATGCTGATGTTTGTGCAGCAGTGCTGTTTTGTCACACAAGCATGACACAACCCTCCAGGCTCCTCATCCGCCGCTCCAGTGGCCCCCGCTTCCATTTCCTGCAGTCCACCCACTCGTGGTCTGCCGCTCTCTCCTTTCCACCTCAATCAGCCTTCCCAGTGGCTGCCGTTCTAGTGCCCAGCCTTCACTAGGTCTGCACTCCAGTCAGCAGCACAACAGCATGGGCTCGATTCCTAACCTTCACTGCTTTCATTCAGCTACTCTGCAGTCGGTGAGTGTAGGGCCACTATGGCATATTTTGTACTGGGGCATATGTATTCCAGCTACTGTCTCTTATTTGTACACCATTTATTTACTCTTTAAGTATTCAGTTCTCATGTCCCATCTCTGTCTTAGCCACTCTGATTTCACTCAAAACCCCACTCATACAGATAGGGGCATCCTATACACTCACTGTATCTGTACTGGTCTCGTTCTTTCTCTGCCATACATAGCGGGTCTCCTGCATGCTCCGCCAAAGTTACTTATGAAATGGGCATCATGAAATAGGAGCTATGATTGGCTGCTAGGGATGTGATATTCTGTCTGATGCACAGGAAAAAGGTCCAAAAGTGGGCAGTGGGCATTGATATAAGTGATGCTGCCCACTCAGAACCTTAAAAAAAAAAAAGCAGCCATCTTGTTTGTGCCGTAAGTGGTGCCAGCCTAACTGTAACAAATAAAAGAAATACCTGTGACCTCCTGTTCAGATTGGACCACTGTTTTCACATGAACTGCATACGATGCATTTTTTTATACTGAACCGTGATCTAGCTACCCGCTCCTCCTCCACGATCGTTCCTCGGGCGGGAATGTACAGCGGATGTCTTTAAAACTAAACCGCAATCAGCGCTACCAGCCCACTCACTGTACCTGCACGTCCTGCTTGCTCTGTGTCTCTCTGTACCAGCCCACCTGATCTTCAATTTTAACATTAAATTATGCGATCTGCTACCCGCTCGCTCCTTGATGAATGTACAGGCAGCGATGTGTTTAAACGAAAGCACAATCGTGCTACCAGCCCACTCACTGTACCTGCCGTCCTGCTCGCTCTGTGTGTCTCTCTCTGTACAAGCCCACCTGATCTTCAAGTTTTAACATAAAATTATTATAAAAAAAACAAAACAGATGAATTTTTATTTGTCTACACACAAGCGTGTGTGTGTGGGGGTGAGGTGAATACTGCCATGACAACCAGACCTAAAGTACAGAAGCCTTTCTAGGACAAAAGTCCTTAAGTGCAAAAAAAAACCCACAGGACACTTAGGCGGAGGAACTATTTTATTAAAAATTACACAAACATACATGTTTTTTCCTACTTTAAATTGCAAATTTAACCTACCAAATGCAATTTCCACTAAAGATGGCCATTTCATAAGCACAATAAGCCACTCCAGGGTGTGCGTTAGACACTTTAACACACGGCTAGGAGGCTGGACGCACTCGGCCGGTGGCCTCGTGCCTCACTACGCCTCCTAGCCATGTGTTAAAGTGTCTAACGCACACCCTGTCGTGTCTTATTGCTTACTTATACACTTGGTGGGGTAGCCTTCTTCCATGGTCCTCAAATGCATTCAGTTTACATCCACTCAGCCTCTCCTCACCCTGGACAGGGGCACTCTACTAGGTGCTCCTAATCCTTCCCCATATACTTTATCCCACACTACCTCTACACCTCATCCTCTGCTTCCTACTGGTCATCCATCCTCACAGTATTCTTCATGTTTCCCGGCATGGCTCGCTCTGTGTCTATGTGTCACGCCCATGTCTACCATCTTTTCCTTATCTTCAGCTGCCAGATGTATCACTAAATACTCACTACTTTTCTACTTCTTATCCTTGCAGCAGTTTAGTGCTTCATTCAGCCCATGCCAGCAGTTTTCCGGTCTCCGTCCCTAACTGACACTTTCTGAAGTGCTGGGTTAAGGTAGACTTCCCCTGTCTACTGGGGATGGGATTCCATTTCAACCACTTTCTCCTGCTACTTACCTGCCATCATCCTCTGACTCTAACTCTGCTGGACAGCATCAAGTGAAGGTTTGCTCGCCTTGACTACCAGGGATGGGAGTCATGTCTATCAGCTACGAACTGTTATCATACCTTCTCTAGCCATACCAGTTGCCGCTTCCCTTTGGGAATGGAACTTCATCCTACTACCACTTTGACATTCTCCGTCCTTAACTCTGCTGAATAGCATTAAGTGAAGATTAGCTCACCCCGACTACCAGGAATGGGAGTCATGTCTACCATCTACAAACTGTTATCGTAATTTCTCTATCTTATACCAGTTGCTGCTTCCCTTCGGGAACAGAACTACCTTCTATTTGCCAAAATCAACGTCCTCCATTCCTAACTCTGCTTAGCAGCATTGCGTGCAGGTTAGCTCGTCACAACTACCAGGGATGGCGACTTCCAGTTCAGCGAGATGACATATGGCAGCTGAATAATCCCTCTCCGCAGACTCCCAGGGGTAAAATCTGCCAGATTACATAACAAGAGGTCCTCAAAATCTGTCTTTTATACCTGACTGGACATCTTATGATTTTTATTACCTCCCTTGGCTGACCGATCGTGAAAGAGTTGGGGATTCTACACCTTTCTACCAGTATTGCCGATGAGAGAATGGAGCCATCTCAGATCGTACTCGGTGAACTACAGGTCTCGCTGATGGTGCTTCTCTCTGAATTTCAAACTTACTGCATCAAGTACAGGGCAAATCAACAAGCTTTTAAAAATATCTTGTCGGCTCTGGAGCAGAGGGCATCTAATCTTGAAAGTAAGTTGAGGGAACATGATCAGAAAATTCAAAAACTGCACCAAATCTCTTTTAAATTACTTAGGGACAACATAGACTTAAGAGAAAAAATCGAAGACTTGGCAAACCGCTCAAGGCAGTCTAATATCAGAATTTTCGGGGTGCCAGAGGGGATGGAAGCAGGAGACCTTAGAGCCTATGTTGAACACCTCTTCGATAAGGTTTTGGATCTACAACACCTTCGCCCCGCGACATAGAACGAGTGCACCGGGCTTTCACCCCTCTCCCCAAGGACCCCCAAGCAAGGCCATGCTCCATCGTCCTGTGCATGCAGAGCTTTACCAAAAAGGAGGAAGTAATTAAAAAAGCATGGGGGCTTAGGAAAATTTTGCTGGATGGTTTCCATAGAATTACCTTCGACTATGACTTTTCCCCGGCTGTGGTGCAGCAACGGAGAGCGACGTATGCAACCAAAAAAGAATTGCAGGCACATAACTTGAAGGCTACAATCATTTTTCCTGCTAAATTAAAAATATGGCTTGGGGGCACTTCAGAAGTTTTTGACACATCAGACGAAGCGAGACTTTACTTACAACAAAACAACTTGCTCCCTTCACAAGAGGCAATGGAACCAGAGGCTGCGAGGGAAAAACGTACTCACCAATTGCCGAGAAAATCTTCTATGTCTCCTGCTCACAAATAAAGTAAACAAGCTGAGGCTGTGAGGGACATAAGGGCGATACTCTAGGAGTATGCATACCACCCCGATAGCCCAACTAAGCCAGCAACTCACATCTCTTAGGACTAAGGAGACACCACCTCTATGGCGAAGGGCGTTCTAGTACAGCAGCATTTTCCTGGCCTCCCAGCGGCACTTGTGGAGTCCCCCAACTTTTACAGTGACCTGTTTTGGGAAGGGATAATTCCTTCATTCTGTGTGTTTTTGTTTTCCTTCTTTGTGTTTGCTGATTGTTCTGGCAGAGACTGAGAGATGGGCAGCACCGGCATGGAGCCGTCTATGCCACAGAGGCCTGATTTTTTTTTACCCACGTGGCCTGGGCAGACAGCCTATCCCTCTTCTTAGCCTACATTACCCAGGCCTCTCAGCGATGACCACCAGGACAACCTATGATGCCGTTGAGCCAGCATCTCGATCTCCTGACACCAGACGTGTTCTGCTGTTTGCAACCCTCACTATCCTTCCATTTGATCATGCTGGACGGTGAATCTGTTTGTTTTTTCCTGGGAGAATGACTTTCCATGCATCTCTTTTTGTGGCCACATCATGGACATAGTGTCTACCCCTGTGCCCATGGAAGGGACCTACTGCCTGGACTGATTATACTTATACTACTTATACCTGATCTCCATTGAGGTTGACATACATTAATGGTCAGGGAATCAGGGGATTGTATTCATTTGTAAACCCCCCTTCCCTTCTTTTTTTTTTATCCCTCTCCCCACTTCCTTTTTAAAATCTAACAGAGTTGGTCCATCTCGGAGGGTACAACCTTAGTCAATAATAATATGTATTTTTATGCTATGATGGGACTTTGGGGCTTCACTCCAGATGGGGAACCTAGCTGTATATTTGGTTTATACCCTTTTATGTGGTGTTTCTATTGGGGGGGTCGACATGCTGATATGAAGAGGAAGGGATAGAAGTGGTAATAGACTTACTGCAATATAAGGCAGAGTGGGGATTACTTCCCTGGATACACTTGCCTCCTTGTCCTCTCTCCCCTTATTATTCCCCCTTCCCCCCAGCCCTCATCATTGTAACTGTATTTACCTTTATATTTTATACATATCTGGGACCCCTTCCTACAGGTTCAGTAAATACCCCTGGGATGCAGGCAACTTCTGTTTACCCATCCTAATATTCTGGGAGTATGTGACGCCGTCTGGTGATTCGACTTGTTCTTATTCCCTACTGGAGCTCTCAAACGAGAGCCCAGGGAGCGACCAGTTAACCGGAGAGGGGTGAGCCCTTCCAGTCCTGGACTCCTAACTGGAGCACTGAAACAGGTTGCTCTCTATGTGAAAGTTGTACTTGTTGGGACTTATTCTTCCCAATACTGTATTCAGTTTATCTACTAGTTTAATGTTGGGCCATTGCCAATTGTGTCAGTTCTTTCCCGTAGAATGTAATTGCGAAGCTTCATGTTTACAATTGAAATGTACCCTTGCAGGGGTGGGGGGCCAGGATATGGCTCCATTTGGAGTGACTGGGGAAGGGCATGACATTATGGTCCTGGAATGTAAGCAGTATCGCCACCCCCATTAAGAGACAAAGGCTCTTTAGGGATATAGGGAGAGCTAACCCCATGTTTTTGTTTCTTCAAGAGATGCATCTTAGCCAGGCAGAGCATGTTAAGTTAGGGGGCATAAGACGTTACCAGTTGGTTGGGGCATCCTCATATAACATGGGTAGAAGGCGTGGGGTGGCAATCCTAGTACACTCCAGGATTACTTGGTCGACTATGAAGGTGGTCCAGGACCCAAAGGGATGTTTTATTCTTGCGGTAGGAACACTTGCAGGATGAACCTATACCCTAGTATCTTTGTACTTACCCCCGGTGACCTCGGCAGTAGAGATGAAAAGATTTTTTAAGATACTAGATCAGAGCACCCAGGGCTCCCCTTACTATTGCCGGGGACCAGAACCTGGCAGTTAACCTCTCTTTAGATACAGAACACCCGAATAGAAGCCGATACACCCCCCTTAGGAGACTTTGGAAAATTGAGACCTGCAAAAGAGACTCGTATGACACATTTAGAACTCTATATCCCAGTGCTAGGGAATTTTTTGAGGTACCCCCAAAATACCCAGTCTGCTGCCTGGTTAGACTATGCTTATGTCTCTAGGGACCTTATAGGATCTGTGTCAATGGTAACAACCTCTCCTACCCTGCTCTCTGACCATAGGCCGCTGCAGGCTATCTTAGATTTGGTTGTTGGTTCAGACTGTTCCCCGTGGAGACTAAATGTTCTGCACCTCGCATCCCCTGAAGCTTGCAACTTTATACGGCAGCAAATTCAAGATGTCCTTGACCATAATGGCCAGGGACACACCCCAGCGATATTATGGGATACCATTAAAACCACTGTGAGGGGTGCACTAATGGAATGGGGGTCCAGGACAAAGAAGGATAGGGAACTTAGAGAGAGGCAACTGATGCAGGGAATTGGACCACCTCCAGAAGCTCCCTAAGCATATGCAACCAATTTTCCAAAAGCGGCTTCTCCACATTAAAAGTCAGCTTCAGGAGATACAGGACCAGAGAATCCTAGCTCAACTTTATTATATCTGTAGTTTAAATCACCAGGGGGGCTCCTGCCTCCATGAGGCGTATTGTTAAAAAAGTTAGAGGGCAGAGAATTCTCACCAGAATCTCTAAAATATGGTCTGTTACCTGAGGTGCCTTGGTGAACCTCCCCTCCCAGATACATGTGGTCTTTCAGGACTACTACTCTCGGCTCTATCAGGCCTCTAACATTGCCAGTCAAGAGGTGAGGCAGACTTTTCTTTGCCAGTTAGGGCTCCCAACTTTAACTAAGGAATGCCAAGCAAGCTTACTCTCCCCAGTCACCAAGGAGGAGTTAACCCAAGCCATTAAGAAAGGAAAAATCAGGAAGGCACCTGGCTCCGATGGCTACCCCATAGAATTCTATCAAGCTTTTCGGGAGGAGCTTATACCCCTCTTCTTTAGGCCATGGTTTCAGTCCAGGAAGCGGGGGATCCACCGCCCTCTTGGAAGACCTCATTGCTGAACCCTATCCCCAAACCTTGGAAAGGACCACACTAGCCCAGACTCCTATCACCCAATCACGTTAGCTAATGTGGATTGCAAGTTGTTCATGGCAATACTGCCACATAGGTTAGATGATATTTATTTAGTTTTTGTTTACCGGGTAGGTGCGCTAGCCAGCAGGTGACTATTTTCAGGCACGACCTGGGAGAGTACAATACAGCATAACACATGGAAGCAAACAATACAACTGAGGCAACAACCATACAGAGTACATTCCAGACATATAGAGGCAGTTCCAGCTAGTCTAACATGATTTAGGCTATACTAAGCAATGACCAGCAGGCCAAGAGCAAGGAGGTGTTTCAGGGAGTATTGATACAGGTAACGGTAGGAAGGAAGGGCCAGAAGGAATGCTGCTACCGGGGAATGCACAGGAGACTGCCGGGTTTGTGGTCTCAACCGGGCAGGATGTTGTGGAGTGACAGGGAAGGTGCAGGGCAACAGGAATAGCAGGAGAGATAGTCACAGTGCATCTCAGGAGGGGGCCATATGTGGGAGAACATATGGAGCACCCGGCATCAGGAAAAGACAGGAGGAGGGAGCCAGGAAAGGGAGCCCGTAACCTGGCGACCGATGACAGCCCGGCTAAGCAGCAGCAGGGTGCCCAGGGGAAGTAAGAGAGGATGCCAGAGAACATCCCATCGGCAGGCTAGAGGGATGCCAGGTTCATGGCCCCACAGTCGGGGTGAAGAAAAAAGGGGAGGGTGGACGGGAGAAAAGGCAGCTTGAAATACGGCTATGGTGGTAGAGGGCAGGTAGGTGCAGCCGGGCAGGTGGTTCCGAGGCTGGGCATAAGGACCGGTGGCAGTCCCAGGCCTTGGACATCCTGCAGCAATGGTAGACAAGAGAAGGGGAGGGAGGAGGTATGGCCTTATAATACCAACATGCACCTGTGGCAAGTTTGGGCAGTGCCCAGGTAGCGCAGAGGATAAGAGATGGGGGGAAGGGTGAAAGGTGCTGTAAACTGTCAGCCATCAGCAGCCAGCCCGGGCAGCCGCAGGGTGCCCAGGGAAAGTAAGAGAGGCTGCCAGAGGCTAGAGGGATGCCAGGTTCATGTCCCCACTGTCAGGGATGAAGAAAATGGGAGGTGGGTGGGAGGTAAAGGCGGCTTAAAATACGGCTTTAGCGGTAGGAGGCGGGAAGGTGCAGCCGGGCTCGTGGTTCCGAGGCTGGGCATAAGGGCAAGGTGGCAGTCTCTGGCCGTGGACATCAAGCGGTAATGGAGGACAAGTGAAGGAGGGAGGAGGTGAGGCCTTGGTACCAACATCCACCTGTAGCAAGTTTGGGCAGTGCCTAGGTAGCGCAGAGGATAAAAACAATACATTACTAACAGCAATAAGGTAGTAGTAAGTAAGTGCAAACATTCATAAAAACCTATACATAATTATAACGATAGATGAGTTTGAGGAGAGGGGTTGGATTTAGGGGAGAGAGAACAAAAGGAGGGTGGTATGGAGACCAGTAGCAGGGGAGTGGGGATAGGGGCAGGAAGATTCGGGGATCAGGTAGGATCAGCAGGTGCATGGATCTGAGGTAGCCAGGTGTAGTCTCAGTCCACATTTGAAAGAGGGATGAGGTGCATGCCTGAGGTCCAGAGGGAGCTGGTTTCATAACTTAGGGGCTGCATGTTGGAAGGAGCCTGTTCCTTTGTTGGTGCGGCAGCGGGGAATTTCCAGCAGGTCTTTGTCAGCAGATCTGAGCTTGCGGTTTGGAATCGCAGGAAGAAGGAGCTTCACAAGTGCAGCAGGCTGACTTTGTCTCAATATAGTCATTTAGGCAGGCCAGGAAGTAGCTCCTGATGGCCGAGGGGGAGAGCCACCAAGGTCCTCATATAGCTGGCAGTGATGTAAGTCGTGGGATTGTGAGGCGTATCGGCATATGTTATTTGTAACATCCCATTTGTGCAGCACAGATTTATGGGCAGAGGTAAGTATAGGCACACAGTAGGTAGCGTTGGTAGCAGGATCCCCCTGGCTATGGCAAGCTTAGCGGAGGAGGTAAAGCATATAAGCTTGTTCTGTAAGCTGCTCCTAACTTGCAGTTAACGTTTATGCAAGTGGCTTGGATATGAAGGTTTAAGTCAAGTGATTGCTCTAGTAGGATGCCCAGGTAAAGAGGTAACTATCTGCAGAGGATTTCCATTTAAATCTAGGATGCTCAGGGAGTGGAACACATTAGGATCTTTGAGTGGTGCCTAGTAGCATGGCATTAGTTTTGGAGGAATTCAGAATGAGGCGGTGGAGTTTAACCAATTCTGGACACTGGAGTAGGCTCTATTTAGCGAGGTGTTAATGTGCTCTACATTGGGTGAGCTGGCATAGATAATAAGTCATCTCGCGAGAAAGCGAGGAACAGGCAGGTATTTCAGCCTGGCAGGTTATTGATGAATAGAGTGAATAGAAGAGGACCCAGAATGGAGCCTTGGGGCACTCAATGTTCAATTACCACAGTGGAGAAGATGGCTGAGTTGGAATTTAACAGCCTGGGACCTGTTGGTCAGGTAGCTCTAAACCATTCAAGTAAGGGAGGAGCAGCCTATTTCCTTAGGGAGGATAGGAGCAGGGGTGGTCAGTCAAGGTCAAATGCCTTGGTTAGGTCTATAAAGACAGCCCTCAGAGCTGTCCTTGATCCATGCCAGTGAGGATGTCAGTGGTGAACTTAGCTAGAGCCGTCAGAGTGCTGGTTTTTCTGAACCCATGTTGTGCATCATTGAGCTGCTTGGTAGTTTCGAGAATTCCTGGATCTGTGTTGGCAACCAGTTTTTCAAGGATTTTGCTTGAGTGGGGATAGTATTGCAATAGGCCTGTAATTAGAGATATCTTTTGTGTTACCTTTTTGAAGATAGAGATCCTGGCCATTTTCCATAGTTCTGGGACTGCTACCCTGGTGAGGACAAGGTGAAAAGTCTAGCTAGTGGTTTGGAGATAAATTAGCAGCCCTAGTTTTAAAAGCGGAGTTCAAGTTGAACAGAGCCAGGATGGTGTATTCTGATAATTTTTTAGATGGTACAGAACCTGAGAGCTGGTAATGGCTTTGAAATAGAGGAGGTGGGTATAGGTTTTGAGTCGCTGGTGAAGGTGGCAGGGTCAGTAAGAAGCACAGTGTCGGCAGTGGAGGCTGCTGGTGGCACAGCGCTGGTATAGGGGGAGAGATCAGAGAACATGCTATTGAAGGTGTTTGCTATGGTGATGGGGTTATTGCAATGGGAGACACTTATTACCATGTCAGAGGGTGTAACTGATTGTGGTGTCCCCAGGAAGGTTTTTATGTGGCCCCAAAATTTGAGCGGGGTCATGGGCTGTGATTCTTTAGCAGGTTCTGATAGTACGCACTTTTTGCCAGCCTTATGTTCTTCCTGCAAGAATTTCTTACCTGCTGTAGCTTGCATAATCTCTAGTCAATTTAGAGCCTTTGAAGGTTTTCCAGAGCTTGTCCCTGTATCTTAGTTGTTTTAGGAGATCTTTGTTAGCCATCTAGTTTGTTTTCCCTGACTCTTAGCTGGTTTTGGAGCATGCTTGTTTTGTACAGGAGATAATGCTGTAGAAATGTGTTCAGGGCAGCCTCTACATTCTCCATAGTGATGAGCATTGACAATCAATGTTTGAGATGTCTCGGAAGAAGGTCTGTATCCATGTTTGCAAAAATCGTAAAGGTGACCTGCCGAATTGGGGGGTATGGTGATCTGCACCACTGGCGTAGATAGGGGAGTGATCGTGATGGTATCTGCCAGATCCCAGAGCAAGTCATGTGTTCAGGTCTGTTTGTCAGGATCCAGTCAATAAGTGTACCAGACTGTGGCCCGACAGTCTAGTGTTTTCCGTATTTGTTGATGAAAATTTAGGCCTTGCACTAGTGAAGCCAGGGAATTGTGAGAAGGACCTAGCCAGTTCAAGTTGACATCACCAAGGATGATAGCTTCATTTTTGTTGATGCGTTTTAGGGTGAGCTGGAGTGCTTCCTGCAGCCCATTTACTCCCCCAGAGGGTGGGTTATAAATACAGATTATGTGAAGTTTTTTAGAGCCAAGAGACAGGAGCGCATGCATTGATTCACTCGTTATAATGCTTCTTATCATACACCCTGATCAGGTAGGATTTATTAAGCAGTGCCAGGTGGCGGACACTATTCGCCGGGCACTGCTGGTACAACAACTGACTGCCCATTCCCTGGAGCCCGCCCTGTTTCTTAGCCTGGATGCCCACCAGAATTTGATGTAGTAGAGTGGGTTTTCTGTGGGATATCGTCATGGATACTATAGAATTCCTGCATCAATTCATACCCAGCTCAGGTCGATATATGCCTCAAAGACATACTGTAAAGTGATTGGAGGGATATCAGAGGCCATTCAATCTGCCGAGGGACCTAAGCGGGTGCCCTCACCCTATCTTTTCAGACATCTACATTGAGCCATTACACAAGCTATTCGGATGCATCCGATCGCTATAGAAGGGGTTACCATCCACGCATCCCACAGAAGATATCTCATATGCAGATGACTATTTCTTACCCTGTCTGACCTGTATATTTCACTCCCTGAAGTTTGGACCCTCCTCTCCAGGTTTGGGGAACTCTCGGGGTATACCCTGAACCACAACAAAACAGAGACACTTCTGTGCAATTACTCCCCTCCCAGGGACCTAAAATCCACATACCCATTTAAATGGTATCAACTTAAACTAAAAGATGTGGGTATACACCTCACCAGATTTCCCTCACACCTGGACTTGGATAACTTTGAGACCCCTCACACTCCAGTTAGAAAAACTACTTGGCAAATGGAAGTAGGCGTTCCCCATGCAAGAGATAGTGCTGCTGGTTCTAGCAATTACTATCCCAGTAGCTTACCCAATCAAACCTTAGCTATACCCCACCTAGCTGCTATATCCAGACATGGAACAGGCTCACCAGAAGACTCATTTGTGGGCCAGTGTCCCCCTAGAGTATCACTAAAACATCTGCAAGCCCCTACAAAACAGAGGAGGTCTATCTCTAATTCAGACATATGTTAAAGGCTGTATTACTTCGCACAGCTCTCCTCTGGTTTACAGCCCAGACTCATACTACTTGGCTTGGGATTGAATCCATATTCTTAGGGGTTATCATTGACCCAGTCTTAATGGCTGGTATGCCCCCGGCCGGCATCTTCCTGAGCTTACTCAAATAATCTGGAAAGCATGGCGTAGACTTCTCCCCTGCCTGATACCCCCTCGGTACACCTTTCAATTTCATACTCTTAGGAGTTTAGGTCCCCCTTGGGATAGACAAATGACTCAGGCTCTTAAGTTGTGGGAGAGAATAGGGCTCAAATGGGTTTTTCAGTTCTTTAGGGACAAATAACTTGGGGAATTTTCTTACCTCCAAGGACTTTACAGAATGCCTAGGAACACATATCGAGAATATATCTCTATAAGCTAAATCATTGGTGCACTGACCCACCCTCAATATTCTCATACAGAAGAGATCCCAAAGGCAGTTCTCTGACTGCGGGAGAAACTGACTGCCCAGAACTCTAACCATACAGTGAGCGAGTGGTACCGATTTCTTCATGGTATAGATTATCTAGACAAACCCCTGTGGCTGACCAAATGGGAGAAGGAATATGGTTTCCCCCTCCCACTGCAGCAATGGGTGTCAAGCTTGGACATTATCCCGATGGTATGTAAATCCCCATGGTGGTGCCTATTTGCTTGGAAAGTCATAGCTCATTATTTCCTGACCAAGGAGAAGACTGCGTGGTGACACCTTCAACCAACTCCCTGCTGGAGGGGGTGTGGAAGTATGAGCCCTAATTCAGCACACATACTAACCGTATGCCCAAAATTAGCAGACTTCTGGGATGGGGTACTATGGGACATTGTTAAAATTTGTGGTGAAGGGGAATTGATACAACCACATACCTTTACCACCCTTTGCCCACTGACCCACCCAACTCCCTCCAAGTCTGAACTCCAGACGGTGTTAGCATTTTTTCCACCCACATTGAAAACTATTACCAGAAGATGGGGGCAGGCCGAGGTTTCTACGCTACAGGAATGGCGAAAAACGGTTCAGGAATTCTCTGATGATGAAAGAGTTGCAGCAAAATATAACCGTGGTCAAAAAAGGTGGCATAATAGATGGAGAAGGTGGTTGATACTCCAGGATCAACTGGACCCTAACTAGGCCCCTTTGTGTTCCCCGAATCATAGGAAGTCCAGGCAACGGCATAGGGATACTAAACTGGGACAGCCTTTCTACTCTCTTTGGTGAGACTATATGTGGATCTGCCTCTCACTCCCCCCCTCATGTCTTCCAGCCTGCTATGTTTACCCCCACTTCATTCCCCATATTTAGTTGACCCCCTAATAAAACCTCTAAATAAGGTGTAGGGCTACATAGGACACACAAGGTGTCATTTCAGCTCCGTAAAATAGGATAATTGACTAGTTCATAGTTGGATGGGTAAACTATTTCTTCCTTGTTAGCCTTATAGCTTCTTTTTTATTGGAGGCTTTCACTTGTTATTACAATGTAGGGTTTGATAGGTTCATCCCTGGTGGATGGGGGATAAAAGTGGATCTCATTGGGCCATTTATCTATGGCTCGTGAGTGAAGGGTGGGATATTGGATAAGCGAGAAAGACTCGTAATTCTAGAGCTCGACCCTAGAGAGGAAGAGAAGGTATAGGATACTTTCATCCAGATACTTGTGATTTATATTGATAAACAATAGGAAGATACACTGGAATTTGTGATACTGAATGCTTTTCACTGATATACACCTTGTCTCTCTGTAACACTGTAATGCTGTATACTATGCAAACTGAAGTATCTTCCTGAATAAAAAAACAAATATAAAAAAATTAAAAACTACCGGGGATGGGAGCCGTGTCTCCAGTCTACAGACTTATATCATGCTTTCTCTAACTATGCCTGTTGCCACTTCCCTTCAAGAATGGAACTTTCGCTCTCTGTGTACCCTCATTGACTTTGCTCCTTCCGGTCACCACCATTCATCTACTGTCCCTGACAGTTGCTTGAGTCTCCAGTCTACTGCTTCATCTTCTATGTTCTTAGCCTGATACCTGGCTGCTGCATCCCTTCAGGAACGGGACTTGCTCATTTTGCATCTCCACCTTATCCCATCTGCAGCCTAGACGACTTCCTGGACAGGAGCCTGACTTTTCTATAGACTGTCTTCACTGATTGCATCTCCACTGATGCTGATTGCCAATTTCATTCTGGCACAGGATGTCTCCAACAAGTTCACTCATCGTTCATATTCCCTAGCCAAATCCAGCCCGGATCATCTTGCCTTGAATGACTCATCTGGACCATGTCCTTCCGTTCTGCTGCTTCACATGTGTTTTCTTCACCTGCTACATAGAAACATAGACTTTGATGGCAGATAAGGACCGCTAGGCTCATCTAGTCTGCCCATTTCCCTACCTACAGGATAAGCCGCAGATCCTAGTTAACCAACAGCCTATTTCTTCCTACCCCCCACAAGAATTGCCTTATGTCTGTCCCATGCATTCTTGAATTCTCCCACAGTTTTAGACCCCAACCTCCTCAGGAAGGCTGTTCCATGCATCCACTACCCACTCTATGTAATAATACTTCTCACATTGCCCCTGAACCGCCCTCCTTTTATCTTTTAAATTATGTCCCTTGTTCTTGCATCGCTTTTTCTGAAAGATGCTACCTCTTGGACTTTGTTGATTCCACTGAGGTACTTAAAAGTTTCTATCATGTCCCCCTCCCTTCTTTCCTCAAGGGTATACATATTAGCTCCTTTAGCCTCCTCACACGGCTTCTCTTGCAGACCCTGCACCATTTTAGTTGCCCTCCTTGACTGCCTCTATCCTGTCTATGTCCTTGTGGAGATGGGGTCTCCAGAACTGGACACAGTACTCCAGATGGGGTCTCACCAACTGTCTGTACAGATGGATGACAACTTCCTGTTTTCTGCTGATGATGCCTCTCCCTATACATCCCAGTATACCCCAGCCCTCCCTACTGCCTTCTCACATTGCTTGCTAACCTTAAGGTCATCTGATATGATTACCCCCAGGTCCCTTTCCTTTGTTGTTGTTGTTACTACCCCACCAATTGTGTACTCTTCCCTGGGTTCTTGTTTCCCAGGTACATTATTTTGCACTTCTTTGCATTGAATCCTAGCTGCTACTTCTGACCATTCCTCCAACCTTGCAAGTCCTTTTCATCCTTTCCACGCCCTTGTGTATCAACCCTGTTGCAGATCTTTGTGTCATCTGCAAAAGGCATACTTTTCCTTCCAGTCCCTCTGAAATGTCACTGAAGAAGACATTAAAAGGACTGGACCCAATACTGAACCCTGCGGTACGCCACTAGTAACCCTCCTTTCTTCAGAGTGGACTCCATTTACAACTACCTTCTGTGTCCTGTTGTCCAGCCAATGTTTTACCCAGGCTACCACCCTGGGACCCACTCCCAGGCTGGTTAATTTGACTATTAATCTTTTGTGTGGGACTGTGTCAAATGCCTTGCTAAAGTCTAGGTAGGCCATGTCCACAGCCCTTCCCATGTCTACTACTTTGGTCACCCAGTCAAAGAAATCTATTAGATTCGTCTGACATGACCTTCCCGCTGTGAACCCATGCTGCCTTGGGTCCTGTGCTCCACTGGCCTCTAGGTACTCGACTATTCTTTCCTTCAGAAGTGACTCCATCACTTTCCCTACCACAGAGGTCAGACTGACAGGTCTGTAGTTTCCTGCCTCTGTCTTGGACCCACTTTTGTGAAGGGGAATCACATCCGCCTTCCTCCAGTCCTCGGGTACCACATCATCCTCCCATGATTTATTAAAAAGAGTAGCCAGTGGTTTCACTAGTTCCTCCCTTAATTCTTTTAGAATTCTGGGGTGAATTCCATCAGGACCCATTGCTTTGTCCACCTTCAGTTTTAGGAGTTCTTGCAGAACCCTTTCTTCTGTGAAAGGACTGGGATCGACCCCTATCAAGAGTGCTTCTGTTAATTGGATTAGGCACTTTCCCTCTCTTTGAGAATACTGAGCAGAAATATTCATTCAGTATTCCTGCTTTTCACTGTCCCCTCTGCCCACCCACCGTTCATTCTATTCAGCCTCACTATCCCTCCCTTTGTCTTTTCTACGCCGCTGATGTACCTATAAAAGGTTTTATCCTCCTTCTTAACTGAGTTGGCTATCTTTTCCAGTTTCGCCTTTGCTATTCTGACTTCCTCCTGCTTCCTTCTGCCTTAACTGGTACAGCTCTCTGTCCTGCTCCTTCTGTGTGTCCTTATACTCCGAATGCTATCTTTTCTTCCTGACTTTCACAGCCACCTCTTTTGGAGAACCATAGTGGCTTTTTCTTTTGTTTTGATTTGTTTAATTGCTTCACACAAAGGCTTGTTGCCTCTGTGATGGCAGTTTTGATGATTCCCCATTGTTGCTCCACACCTCCTTCTAGCCTGTTTGCTAGTGCTTTTCTGAGGCACTCTCCCATCTTGCCAAAGTCAGCCCTCCTAAAGTCCAGTACCCTCACTTTTGTATGGCTTGACTCTGTAGCTGTGTTTAACGTGAACCACACTGTTTGATGGTCACTTGTCCCCAGATGGCAACCCACTTCTAGATCTGAGATCCTCTCACTGCCCCCATTTGAGAGTATGCAGTCTAAGATTGCTCCTCACGAGTGGGTTCTGGAACTAGCTGTCTAATGCCTGCCACCTGTAGGGCATCAAGAATGGCCCTGTTTTGGATGTGGCTGCAGCAAATGTGCTCCAGTTAACATCTGGCATATTCAGGTCTCCCATCAACAGTATCTCCCCTTTCTCTGCCATTCTAAGAATGCCTTCTATCATATCCTTGTCCATTCCTTCCCCTGACATGGGGGTCTGTACACAACCCCTGTGCGGATTGTGGTGCCCTATCCAGTCTCCAAGGTGACCCACAGTGCCTCCTCTCCTCCCTGTTTACTCTTTTGTTCAGTTGCTTTTATCCCTTCCTTTACATAGAGAGCTACTCCTCCCCCTCTTCTCCCCTGCCTGTCTCTTCTGTAGGTTATGTACCCTGGTATGTTAACATCCCAGTCATGGTTCTCTGTGTACCATGTTTCTGTGACTGCTACGTATCCAGGGCATCCTCTTCCATTAAGGCCATCAGCTCAGGGAGCTTGTTGCCCAGACTATGGGCATTGGTACCATTACCTCCATTTCCTGATGGCCTTACTCCCTTTGCCCCATCCCTGTCCTTCTTGCCTTTGTCACTTTCTCCATTTACCCCTGCCCTTCTCCCTATCGACACCTCTATGTTGGTGTTTGCTGCACTTACTGCAGTGATTATTTGGGGCTAGGATTTTCCTGCTCTTCCAGTGCCCTCCCCTGGTTAGTTTAAAAGCTTGCCAATGAAGCATTTAAACCTATCACCTAGGATCCTGGTTCCCTCCTGACAGATACAGCCCATCATGCCAGTATAGGCTTGCATCACTCCAGGTGGACCCCAGTCCCCAATGAAGCCAAATCCTGAGCTCCACACCAGTTTTCAACCACTGATTGAATCCCATTGTGCGGAACACCTAGCCTCTCCTATGCCATAGATGGGTAGCACCTCCGAGAAGGTTACTGTGCGTGCTACTTGACTCAAGGCCCTCCCCAATTCCACAAACTCTCCTGCACTTCTAATCCTTTCTTAGCCAGGTCATTTGTCCCTAGATGGACAATGACATCCAGCTCCTCCCTGTGCAGCTGCTCCGCAATCCTGAGGATTCGCCTCCCTGTCCCTCCAAGCCATGGCGCCAGGCAGGCACCTACCTCCCTCCCTTCCTCCCCAGTTCTACCTTCCTAACAATGGAGTCCCCACCAGGAGTTGTTTCCTCCCTGCAGGGTCCCCTGCCACCCTCCTGTGGGTCTCCTTGTGGAGGTTCCCAGCATCCTCCTTGGTCTCCACTGTGGGTGCCTCCATAGAGGAACCACACTTTGCCAGAATGGCATAGGAATTGTGGAGAGGTACAACGGGAGGGATGTGCCTCTGTGCCACCACCCTCACCCTCCCTGAGCCCACTGTGGTCCAACCGCTCCTTTTTCTTGGCAACCTCTGCGGCAACGGCAGTGGCATTGGTGGTCCCTGGATGGAAGAGGAGGTCCCACAAATCCTGGCCAACTCAGCCTGGAGATGAGCAACCTCCTCCCTCAGTCCAGAGAGGTGCCTGCAGATGGTACAACACTGCATCCTCCAGAACATCTCCCAGAAGACTGCTGCTCCACAGCCACTGTACTGCAGCACTCCAATCATGTCTGGCCCCTTAACTGTTTGCAATCCTTACTCTTTCCTCTGTTTTTTTTTTCTCTCTCTCTCCTTACTTTCTGCCTGTGTGCCCTATAAGCTCCTGATTGTCCTGTTCTGAGACAAGAATATCCTATATTTCCTCAGTAGACCACTTACTTGCTCAGAGGCAGACCTCCAGCAGCTAGAGGGGGCCGGAGAGCTACTCTTGCCCTTCTAGGATGGTGGGTCCTTGGTGGTTCTGTGATCACTCACTTCCTGCCCCTAAACAGGAAATTCCTGTTGTCAGTCAAATCCTGTGCCTATAAAATAGAACTAGCTTTAAAAGGGGTGGAGGGAGGAAGGAGGGCAATATAGTCCCAGCAGAAGTTCAGTCACACAGCAGTCCTTTCTCCTGGTGTCTTCTGCCAAGCTATTAGCAGAAACTTCTAAGCAGTCTTTAAATGTAGCTTCCTTCTAGCCAAGCCACCCCACTACTTACCAGATCTTTCTACAAGTAATTTAAACTCACAGCAGTTAAGTCCTTTCAGTCACCTGAGATTTACACCTAGATAACTCTTCAGATACCCATTCAGTTCAGTTAACCCAAGCACATACTTTTTTTTGTATGTTAGTTTTTTGACCCTAAATTAAAGGTCAAATACAAAAGTTCTTCTACTTTAGTCCCAGCAGAGAAGTTCAGTCACACAGCAGACCTTTCTCCTGGTGTCTTCTGCCAAGCTACCCAATGTCATGACCTTCCTGGACTTGGACCTCTTTCTGCCGAGTGGTCTCCAATTCTCCTAGCCTCAGTTGTTCTTCCAGCCTCTCCATTCTAGTACTGCAGGGTCTACCTTGCCTGGTCCATGGCCCTAGCTTTCAACTCTGTGTCTGCTGTCTGCTTCTTTCCCTACTGCAGATCACTGTTTCCCTTCAGGACCAGGGCATTTTCACTCCTCCACCCTTCTGCCTCTTAGCTCTGCCTGCAACTTCAACTGCGGAACCTGGACCTCATTGACAGCCCTCATCATATGAATCCTGCTGACTTGTTCAATCCCTCTCTCACTCCAGGTTGACTGCCTCATGGACTTCTTGCTGCATGTTCCCCATTCAGCTGCTGTACAACCTTCTTTTCTTTTGCAGATATGGAACCTCATCCTTCGTGGGTCCAGCACCTTCTGTCATTTCTCTGGTCGCTTCCAGCCTTCATCAGATGTGGGACTCAATTGCTCATGGTGCTTGGCTTGGCTCCTTGGCCTTCCATGGATCATCGCCCGATGCCTTGCTTCCACTTTCCTGCACATCATTGCTGTTCACCTTGGTCCTGCCGTCGTCCTGCTCCTTCCTGCTCTGAATGTCATCTGGTTCGCCTGGCTCATAGCTTCCTCTGCTCTTTACTTCAGTTGCTCAGGATCCACTCCGTACTTCCTTTACATTTGACTGGCTACCTTCTCCTCTTCCCCTAGCTGACTCTGGGCTTCATCCTGTTTGCTGTGGCTCCTTTTCTGGGCCTTATACCTCATTTCTGACCAGTACTCACACCAAGCCATTTGCTTCCATATGATCCATCCCCTACTTCCACTCCTGCCGTTTTAACAGTACCTTCCACTATTCATTCAATCATTCATTCATTACTCTGGAGTAATACTTCTGTCAGCAAAACATTCCTTGGCTCACATGCCCCACAGACCTTTATGTTATTACTGAAGTCACACACTGCCCATTTAGTTCTTCACACTCATGGAATCCCAGTTGCCCAGACAACAGGAAGATCTCCTCAGTCTCATTGGATATAGCCTCTGATTTCCTGTCCATCCAATCACCATCATTCCTTGGATGCCTCTTCTCATTGGTCATCATACATGGAAAGGACTTAAATCTTTCTGTTCTATTCAGACTTCATAATCGGCATCACCTCTACAGATACCGGGAATCGCAAGATAACACATTCAACTATGGACTTCATCCATTTACCTTATGCTGCCTCTTATTTCAACAATGGCTCTGATGACCATGTTACTTGACTCCTACTTCCCAATAGTCATCGCTAGTTTTTAGGAACTGCATAGATGTCATCCAGAATATTCATCGTGGGATCTTCATCGCCTAGCTGATGCCCGACTCCACATCATACACACCTTCGATTTCACTCCGGACATTGTTATTAATTACATTATTATCCATACCTGTTCACCTAGTACTTTCTGCCAGGTTACTCGTTCTTCCAATGGCCCATTCATCCTCTTCTTCTCAAAGTACCTTCGTTAATCTCTACAATAAAGACCATCACCGAGAACTGGCTCTCCTGAATTCTATATGGCAATCCGTAACAGCCAAGTCAAATTCACCACCTCTGCTTTGCATCCCAGTCTGTATTTATCTGCTGTAGTACTAAATCCTAGGGCATCCTGCATTTATAGACCTCTCTACCAATCCAGCCTACAGACTCTTCCTCTCGTCCACCTCAAGCATTTCTCATGTGCTTCAGCATCAGGATTACCCATGAACATAACCACCTATGCCACCACAGTGCATCTCCTAAATTATTACACGACAGGAATACCCACACGTACTTCTGACAGCGTAAAAAGATTAAGCATAAAGTCATGAACATCATAACCAAAGAAGCCATCACTTCCTTATATCAAAACTCCAATCACTCCTCATATACATTAGGTTACCATCTGGATGGCTCCGCAAGTTATCTTTTGGGCATCACTAATCACTTATGGCATTACTCTTATCAGGCACTCTAACTCCTCTACTTATTTTCCTCTGGGATGCTTACCTAGTGACTTTTGCTTACTAATTGATTCTTTACTTTCAGACTGCCTCAAATGTCGAACCTTACATGAATTGGACCAGTCACTCATAACTTTACTAATCATCATAACTATCACAGTGTTCCATTTGGTCTTATATCAATCTCATCTTCCTCTCCTGCCTCATAACCTCTGAACAATTCCTTGGACATCCACCCTTTGTCACTTCAGAAATATGGTCTACATTAGCCCTTCCTTAACTGGATCTGCTTTACAGACAGAACTTCACCATCCCTACCGAAAGATGTACCCTTCATCTTCAGGATCATCATTCAAGCTGTATCATTCTTGGATCGAGAATGAACCATCATCTACATGGCACTCAAAGACTCTTCTACAAATTATACTCTATAGATGTTTCCTTAGAGACTCCTTGTTCATTACAGAATTCCTAGCCTTCAGACCACCCCCTTACATTAGAGCCTCTCACAAGTTGGATCATTCACTAATGACTTCTACCATATCACTTCCACCATTCCCAGTTTAGTATCTTATCGATCCACTCGTGATCCCTCTGCCTATTATAGTTCAGTTGGACAAGCATGATTTATCATCTCGGATACTTGGACTTCCTTCGTTCTGCTTCACTTAAATTTACTTTATACTCAGAATCCTATCACTCATTCAGAATGGATCTCCTCTTCTGTCTCAGAATCATCATATGATCAGCATCATCCACGGATTGAAGATGGATTATCGTCTCTCCAAGCAACTCACCAACCTCAAATTAGTTATGGTTACTAGAACCTAGATCCTTCTCCATTTAATATGCCCAGAAGGATGGGCAGACCTCCGGACATGGGTCCTCAGAGGTTTCCTCCACCTGTTTTTTTTCTCTCCTCAGTGCCAGGGGGTCATACTCGCCATGATTTGGAGGAAGTTTCTTTTTGGACCTTCTATTCCCTACAAATTATTACCTACCTACCTACCTGCCTACTACTACTCAAGGGTGGGAATAGAGTAAAGCCACAAAAAGTACCACAAAGTTACACAAGCATATATACCTCATATCTCCTCATTGCTATTCCACGAACATTAAATGGGAGGGCTTGCCTGAGGTTCAATGAGGGGGAATATCTCCACCCACAACCTCTACATAAGCCCTCCACTGACACGCCTCCCTTGCTTAGGGAGTGTTTTTTTTTTTCATCCTCCACCATCCCCTCCTCCTCCTTCTCCAGCATTTTTCTCACCCTTGCTCCTGGACCTTCTATTCCCTACAAATTACTACCTACCTACTACTACTCAAGGATGGGAATAGAGTAAAGCCGCAAAATGTACCACAAAGTTACACAAGCATATTTACCTCATATCCAAGGCCCTTGGAATTCTGCTGTTCTGCGGTTGTGGAATTTGCTGCAGAATTTGCATCGTGCCACAGAATATATATAGTGCCACAGAATTCATTGTTTTTGGTGAATTTTCATATAAATATGCTGTTTTTCCATAGTGTCAGGCTTTCTTTCCCACCTCATTTATCCTGAAGCCCCTCCTCTATGCTCAGCATATGATGTCATCAATGACATCACATCATATTTAGCCAATGACAGGACTGCATTCTGCCACAGAAATGAATAAATCATGCCGCAGATATCAGAAAATGCTGCCACAGAAGTCAAGGAGCCCTGCCACAGAAATCAGAAAATTCTGCTGCAGAGCACCAGGGGCCCTGCTCATATCTCCTCATTGTTATTCCACAAACATTGAACTGCTGTTAGAGGATTGAGGGTAATTCTGACCTGAATAGTGTGGAATTTGTTCCTTTCTGTATTTTTATCTCCAACAGAATATAATTATTTTGTATGTTAAGCTGCAAGGAGAGTGAGGCAGGGATGGCTTATTTGCAGGAGGGCTTTATAAGAGATCCAAAGGTGAGTAGTCCCAGTCATAAGGGGGGAAGCATGTGTCTGCCTACCACCAAACAGTTGCCAGTACCCCTCGTGTAAAAAAACGGTGCCAACAGACTTTGATCCAAACATTGGAGTGCTTGGCTGGGGGGGGGTTATGGTGAGCAGGCTTTAAATTGACATTGTTATTCCTTTTATTCAGTGCTACAAAAGGGGGTTCCTATTGTAATTGTATTGTTGGGGGACAAAGAGCAGGGTGGGTCCTGGCTGGAACTGTATCTACTTTTTTCCCTTCCTACAGGAGTATATACTGCATCGGTGTGCTTTTGTATGGGAGACTTACATAATTCAAACTTGAGCTGGGCTGTATTTATGCAGAATTTTGGAGCTATAGGTTCCATCTACTGTTTTCCACTACAGGAGTATATACTGCATCTGGGTTCTGCTGTTTGAGAATAGAGAAGCAATTCTGACCTCATCTCTGCTGAATTTGTACTTATCTGCATTTTTTCAACCCTCACAAGATTTTGTAATTTGTTTTGTGTGCAAGGCTGAGAGGGCAGCAAGTAGAAGGGTGGTCTGGCAAAGGCAGGGCTTTGTGAGAAGTCTAGTGTGGGAGTTGGTGGCTGCATGTAACACCATTCTTTGGGGGTAACTGTGTTCCTGCTAAGTGACAATCAGGTAATATCAGCACGGTACTTACTGCCATACAATCTAGCAACTCTGGAGCATTCAGGATCCCAGAGCATGAGCACTACAGAACAGGAGGCCAGTGTCTGCAAGGATATCTGCAGGGTGGTCCACTGGTAGACCACAGTTCCAGAGAGAACTCTGCCTGAGAGTTCAGGGAGTACAATATGATAGGCAAGGGTGGCAGCAGCATGTAAGGGAGAGGGTACTTAAAATGGTACACAGTGAAGAGTGATCCATACCACAGGTAACTGGTAGGATAACGAATATCACAGGAGGGGAAATTGCACAGTGGCCACAACACCCTATTTAGGGTAGCCGAACTGTTCAGTCAAGAGAGGGTAAAAACATCAGGCAGCTATAATGCCTTATTTTGGTAATGTCAAATTGCTATGTCAGAAACAGGGAGAAACCAAGTGGCCACAAAACCCTATTTTGGGTATTCCAATCTGCTAAGTCAGGAGAGGAGAGAAATAGCAAGAGGCCACAAAACCCAAATTAGGGTAGACCAAACTCCTAAGACAGGAGGAGTGGAGTAACTGCAGGACTCAGATTTTGCAATGCACAGTCAGCAGGAAGGATGGGGACCCCAAGCTGCTGGGAGGTGACACAGCTGTCTTCTGGAGAGTGCTCTGTGAGATGAAATGGTATCTAGTAACAGGAGATTGGGTTTACTAGTAGCAGAACTGAAACAGTTCAATGTTGACCCAATCAGATTGAGATGTACTCAAGGTGTAGGGAAGTCAGTGACCTGGAAACCACTCCTCCAGATGTCCAGAGGTCACAGAAGGGTCCATGTCCTAACAGCACTCACAGAATAGCAATTGCTGTTATGGTGAGTGTACATCGCTGAAAAAAAGATGATGTACACTCGCAGCGACAAAAATTGGTGAAAACAAAAAAGGTTGTTATGCAGGGTGCTGTGCCTGCACACCCCCTAACTAAAGATTACTAACTCCAAGAGGGGTGCATGTTGGGGGAAACCTGAACCCCCAAAAATAGTACAG
Organism: Neoceratodus forsteri; assembly: GCA_016271365.2. Classification (NCBI taxonomy): domain Eukaryota; kingdom Metazoa; phylum Chordata; order Ceratodontiformes; family Ceratodontidae; genus Neoceratodus; species Neoceratodus forsteri. The sequence goes on from JADMNL010000026.1 coordinate 269,719,657, forward strand.
AGAAAAATAAACGTGAAATTTCTGTATCCCTCCCCAACCCAGAACCCTGCACCCTCCCCACTGTAGCCATCCACCCTCACCTCTCCACCAAGGTGCTAGCTCAGCAGCCTCATGTCACACTACTCCTTACATACCCTTCCTCCTCTTCCTGGCTCCCTCCATTTCTTCCCATCGCCCTGTTTTTACCCACCATTACCCTTGCACGGTAGCCCACATAACAGGCATTGAAAGTGAGTCACTCGTATTCAAGTTGCTCACTTTTAGTCATCGTTATGATGGTATACTGCCACAGTTTACCCTTAAGGCAGGTTGATGTCCAGTGGGGGGCAAGGCAGAGGTTGAGGAAAACAAACACTCTGGGGTAGAAATCAGGAACTAATACCTGCTTCATGGGTCCCTGGAAAGAATCAATATCCATGGACCCCAAGGTGTAAGAGCAAGACATAATGCAAGGGACGCTTCTCAGACATGCAGGTACAAATGAGAATAGCCCAGGTTACATGGGATCATCCTACTAGAGAAAGGGTAGGAAAAACAGGTCCTAGAAAGGGAGTCAAAAGGGGGAAGGGACAGGATGAGAAACCAGGCAACTTAGGGGGAGCCAAATGGGGTCAGTAGAGGGGGAAGCTAGTGTGAACAGGGGATACCTGTGGAAAGTGTGGGGGGAAAAGGCAAATAGATTGCACAGGAAAGCTGAAGGGAAAGGGAGGACCAGGCTGGACTGGGGCAGCCAACTGGAGGGAAGAATGGAGGGGTAAATGGACAATTCAGAGCAAGGCAACAGGGAAGACAGGGGAGGGGAAGGGAGCCAAACTGCACAGGGGAGGCAACAGTTGGAATTTCAGCAAAGTGAATGTGCAAAGTAATGCACCTGGAAAACCAAAACCCAGGGGAAGAGTACACAATGGGGGGTGAGATACTAACAACAACAAAAATTGAAAGGGACCTGGGGGTAGTCATATTAGATTACCTTACAGTGGGCAAGCAATGTGAGGAGGCAGTAAGGAAGACTGGCAGGATACTGGGATGCATAGGGAGAGGCATCACCAGTAGAAAACAGGAAATTGTTATCCCTCTGTACAGACAGTTTGTAAGACCCCATCTGGAGTACTGTGTGCAGTTCTGGAGACCCCATCTCCGCAAGGACATAGGATGGATGCTATCCAGAGGAGGGAAACTAAAATGGTGCAGGGTCTACACCAGAAGACATATGAAGAGAAATTAAAGGAGCTTAATATATATACCCCTCGATGAGAGGAGGGAGAGGGGGACATGACAGAAACTTTCAAGTACCTCAATGGAATCAACAAAGTCCAAGAGGGTAGCATCTTTCAGAAAAAGAGATGTGCAAGAACTAAGGGGAACAATGTGAAGATTGGGGGGGGTAGGATGGCTCAGAGGTAAATGTGAGGAAGTATCTCTTCACAGAGAGGGTTGTGGATACATGGAACAACCTTTCTGAGGAGGTCGTGGAGTCAAAAACAGTGGGAGAATTTAAGAATGCATGGGACAGACATAAGGCAATTCTAGTGGGGAGTAGGAAGAAATAGATTGTTGATCAACTAGGATCTGCAGTTTATCCCTTAAGTAGGAAAATGGGCAGACTAGGTGGGCCAAGCAGTCCTTATCCTACTGTCATATTCTGTTTCTACGTTTCTATGAATACACACAGCACAGAGAACAGCAACAGAGGCAAGGGATAAGGCAGCTGTGCAGTCAACCACAAGGGAAGTGATGAGGGGAAGGGAAGAAGGTGCTATAATTGGAGGAAGGAGAGTCCTAGTGTGGGGGTAGACTTAGTTGTCAGAGGAACAAGGAGGCCAGTAAATGGAAAAGAGCCACATGGGAGGAGCATGGTGTGCTTCCCAGGCATGACCACAGAAAGGATTATGCCCAGGCTTCAATTCCTGACCAGGTGGGAAGGGGAACCACATGTGCTGATTTACTTAAGAGCAGCTGGTGAACCAAGATACATTTAAAGTGACACAATCTTTGTTCCCTTTTCATTAAGAAATGTAAATGAGGAGTAAAGGATATCAAATATATTTGGGAAGAAATGAGTCATCTGTTCCCTGTTTAAATTCTGGATGAGTTCTTAATACCAGGCACGACCTGCAACTCAGCTCACACATCAATGTCTGTTCAATAGGAGAACACTAAAATTTAGAGTTCAGTCACAGAAAGAGCTGCAGCAGGGTAGGTAGTGGTGTTCTATGATAATGGTAATACCAGTCAAACAAGGGTCATGACACGCACCATTTGCACAGGAAATTGAACAAAGAGTCCTGGTTTCTGTTTAAAAGAGAATAATTTATTTGTTTATGCAAGTTGCTACATAAACCAAAAGACAGACCACACTGAGTCAGGAGTACAGTAGGAACAAGCTATGTCATTTCACCTACATGTGAGGCTTTGTTCATTTAATTTCCTGTGCAAATGATGAGTGCTATGACTTTTGTTTGACTAGAATAATAGCGTTCTTGTATCTGAGATATTGAAAAGTGTCTGAACCATAAATACTGAGACATGAACATGAAGATGTTGCAGCTCAGAATTATAGTGAATGTTGTGCTGGAACCATAAGGCCAGGGGCAATGTGTACCTCTAGGAACTGGGCAAATACTTCTTTATTTATGCTACACCCTGTTACTATTGGTGGAGATTTTCTATAACAGAAATGGATATATTTATTATTCTACCAATAGAAATGGCTTTACATTGACTTGTACAATGTGAATATGTTTAAATATGAGATGTGATGGATGTTTATATGTCCATACATATATATATGTATATATATATATATATATATATGGGATATGTGATGACCTAGGCAGAAATATTGGTGATATCCTTCCTGAGTGTAGTTTGACCTTATGACATCATGAGTGGTGGAGCCATGAGTGATGTCATAAGATCAAACTACATAGCAGAAGGATATCACCAATATTTCTGCCTGGCCCATTACATATTCCATTTCTGTTATGCTGTTTTTTTTTTTTCTCTTTTGTTCATTTGTTTTTTATTAAGCAGGGTATTTATTTTTGTTTTGTGTTTTTTGAATTTGTTTCTTTTTGGATGACCAAGCAGTTGGTGACGTAAATGTGTGCATTAACTCTCATGATGCTTATTTGTGCTCCGTCATTGCATCGGTGCACTCGTATGTCCACTCAGATCGCTACTGCTGGGAAACTGATGTGGCATGTTGGTGTGCTGAGTGGAGGTTACACAAGTGTCTGGAGAAGAGCCTGTGCTCCAGGGAGTAGTAGCATTTTGGTGCCAGTCTGTGAGAGAAGGACAGTGCCAGTGTGAAAGCGGTGATGCCGGTAAGCTGGGGTGGATGTGTTTCATGACAGTGTGCTAATCAGGTCTGAAAGTGATTTAAAATAAAATTCTCTTGTCATAGTTTAGATTGCTTGAAAGATCCTTTCAGTTGGAGAGACAGTTTCACACTGAAAAGAGTTGAGTTGGAACCGGCACGTGAGTGGGGAGGCAGAGAAAGTGTGCTGCTCACAGTGATCTACAGTGTGTATTAATTCTGGCATGGGGGACCTACATTGAGGAGAAAGGTGAAAGCCTTACAAAAGGTCTGATCACCCTGTAGATAATGTAAATATTTACCAGAAGTTATCCTCACTGGCATTGCATTAATATATATAGATATGTATATCTTTTTTTTTTGCACCTGAAAATTTTTCAAAACTATCCAATTTTGATTGTTAGTATTTGATAATCTGTACAGTCCAACAGAGATCCATGGGCATTTGTTCCCAGCTATTAAATATTACTGCTAGGGCTGTGCAAATACCTTTATTTGAATATTTGGCTGAATATTCGTTATTCGGTGCTGAAATATTCATATATTCATTATTCGTTATTAGGTCGAGGGGAGGGAGGGGGGTTTCATAAAACTGGCCACCATCCTAATTGTTGTTTTTAACATGTATCCCCCTTTCGCTGTGTCTAATTTTAAAAACTGTTGTTAGTGGTTAGATTCAATTTCCAGTTCCACCAGGAGCTGACACTGACACTGGCCATAAGTTTAGTTCAACCTAATTCCCCCACCCTAGCCCAAAGCCTCACAGCATTACTGAAATCCCCCTCCATTTGCCTAGGGGGGCTCAGGTTGGGTACTTCTACTACCTCCAGGCTAGCTCAGTAAGACTCCTCCCCCAGCACGGCCTGTACAGTCTTGCTGCCACCTGCTGCTTACTCCCTGTTCCAGTGCTTTAGCATTATAGCCAGTTTTAGCCACTGTTAGAGAAAATGCCCCCCCCGCCCCATTTGCCAAGACTGATGAACTGGGGGGGGGGTCTCAGGTCTCATACTTCAACTCCCTCCCAGCTAGCTCAGTGCTCCCCATACCACAGACTCTTCATTCTTGCTACCACCTGCAGTGCCTGCCTGCTGCTCACACCCAGTCCCAGTGCTATATTCCCAGTGTTATATATAGAGAGCGAAAGAGCGGGAGGTCCATGATCACGAGGGAGGGGGTGGGTCAGTAGCATCATCAGTAGCAGTAGCATTGCCAAGCATCACAATGCTGCTACTGACCCACTTCCTCTTCTCATGATCACGGACCTCCTGCTCACTGTCTCTATAACACTGGGACTATACTAGAACTGGGACTGGGAGTGAGCGGCAGGCAGCAGGTGGCAGCAAGATTTAAGAGTCCGTGCTATGGGGGGATCTGACTGAGCAGCCAGGAGGGAGCTGAAGATGAAATCAGCCCCCCAGTTCATCTGTCTTTGCAAATGGGAGAGGAAAGGCATTTTGGTAATATTGTGAGGCTTTGGGCTAGGATGGTGGAATTAGGTTGAAATGAACTTATGGCCAGTGTGAGTGTCAGCTCCTGGTGGAGCTGGCAATGACCACGATTGACAATTTTTAAAATTAGACACAGGGAAAGTGAGATACATGTTAAAAAAGCTAGAATGTTGGTCAGGAGGGAAGAAGAGGCTTTTTTTAACACTCCCAACCAAATACTGAATACCACTCGAATAGTGGGCTAGTCCATCCAGAATATTCAGATAGCCCATTATTCATGGTATTGAGAAAGGAATATTCAGCCCTTGCACAGCCCTAGTTACTGTCCATTCATCTCAAATAGGTTATGGGATTTCTGTTCACATTACTGAGGCAGATTCACCAATAATCAGTGGATAGGGTTTCAAATCAGATGGCTTTCTATGTAAGCATCTGTAGCACACCCCCAGCAGCCACCTTTTCCCCACAGAGTGGATATCCCCAGGAATTACCAACAGAGGAGGCAACAGCTCTAGCTAAAGGTGAGATATCGAATGCACAGGTAGGTCATGTGATTCATCAGTGGTAACTGTGAGTCAATGGGGATTGTGGAATCTGAACAGCAATAGTTTGTTTCACAGTTAAAAACAGAACTAGAACATATTACCTTTGCATAAAATGAATACTACAAGGTCTGTTGCAAGGCATAAGCAAGCAAAAACAAATGATCATGACAGCAGTAATAATGTCATAGCAGTGTCACTCTTGCACTATTGGCATGCAACTCTCTCATAAATTGCAAACAATGCATACTGTTAGAAATGGCAGTGAGTCCTGTTGACGAAGCCTTGACTCAATCTCATCCATTGTCTCTTGAGTGGTGCTGATGTCCTCATCAATCTTCCTCAGGTTCTCTTCCATCTCTTTTACAATCCCTGTTACTTTCTCTGTGAGCTCTTTCATCATGCTTTGTTCTTTTTCAACGAGAAGTTGATGCTGTTTGGCAAAATCAGATGCAATATGCTGCTTTGAACTTTTGGCCTGTTCCTGGGAAAAAAAAAATTATTGTGTAAAATTAGCAAGTGATAATTATATTCTCACAGACATTGCAACTCATGATATGAAATAATACAGTCTCTAAAATTACATTAAACTAAAGATACAGATTAAAAGGGCATTTTTATGTGTATCCAGTACCATAAGATAATAGGTAAGATAAGAGATTTGTGGATTTAAGGAAGTCCTCAGGCATTCTAGCCAGTGAGCCTGTAACTTAATGGTTAGAGCGTTGGAATGGCATAGCAGAGGTCTGAGGTTCAATTCCCAGTGGGCCACACTTTTCCTTTCTTATGTCCATCCTTGATTAAAAATATACCTTGAAGGGGTTAAACTGCACTAAGAGTAGTTTGTATTTATAAGATAATATGAGCATTATACAAAAACCTGGTCTGGATACAGTTAGTACTATTTAGCATGCACTGTACAAATTGATCAGACGTTCAGATTCAACATACACGAGATGAGAAAAGGCACAAGGAATATTAAGCAAGTAACAAAGTAAACATTCTGTAATTCATATTTTTTTTATATATGTACTTTATCTCCTGGTCTCCCCAGTAACCCCCATCCGATTCACCTTCCCAGCCCCACCACCCATCTCTTTTGGGACTTACCTTCGTTATTGTGCTCTGTCATAAGACTGTGGCTGTGCTCAGCTGCTGGCCAGAACTCTGTTTGGGGAGGAGGTGATCTTAATCCTGCCACTGAGGGTGTTTTTCCACCTTTTTCTCCTCCCTGCTGGGGCATGACACATCAGTATGCATGCATGGAGGTGTACACATGCTGTGGAGTCCCGCATCACCCTCTCTTTGTTGGCATCTCCAACCCATTCTGCCCTCAGACCTTCATCTGGGGGCAGTCAAGCAACTGGACTGCCAAGCCACCCTCCCCAGGAGGCAAGAGCTGTCTTCCAGATGATCTATCCTCTGCCTCCCTGGCTGACAACTGGCAACCCGTTCACACTATGAACACGGGTTGCCAGCGTGGCAGGAGGTAAGCACCAATGCCTTAGCCCTGCATGCCACTGGGCTGGCCTACAATTCTTACTTGACCATAGGGTTGGTAAATGTGCCCGCTAGCCATAGGTATTATGCAACACGGTCAAATGCTGAAAATAACACAAGCATTTAGCAAGATACATTCCTAGACACGGGTGCCATAGATATGCCCACTAGTGAAATCTTTAGGAATTAGACTTTTCCAAAACTTCTTCATTCTTCCTAATTTTCTCTTCTGCCTCCCCTTTTCCCACATGTCAGTTTGGCTCAAAAGTACATGCAGTTTTTACTTTCACTAAAAAACGTTTTATACATTTTAAATGTTCGGAATTTGAAGGTTTGTAGCTAGGTTTTGGTAAAATGTATCTTCCATTGCTGGAGTTTTGACAAAATTATGATTTCACTTCCACAAAATATTAAAAAATGTCCACACTCATTTTGTGAAATTTCATCACAATTTAATATCAGTTATTTCCAGTCAATTTTAAAAAGTATTTGCTCAAATTGCCTTGAATTTGGTATAGTGAATTTACCTCACCATGTGGAGAATGTACCAAGTTTCAGATCTCTAGCTTAAATTAAGTTGAAAGCCACCCATTTTCAGAAATATTAAAATTACATTTCAGAAGTATACAAATGGCGGAATTTTAAGCCCTTATAACTTTTAAAATAGTGAGCGCAATATCACCAGTTTTGTTAGGTTCACTGACCTTACTTTATTTATTTTACCAGGAAAAGGCTCCATTGAGCAAGCTCTTTCACTAGGAGGTCCTGGGTAGAACAGCATACAGTAACAATTAGGTACAAGAGTTAAAGTGATACATACCTAGTGCAATGGATTAACAGAAACAAAGTATACATCGTAAGATACATTGAGTAAATATAGATTAGAAACAATAATAACACATAGCAAGAAGGAGTGCTAAGTGCATGTCTAATACAATTTTGCACATCCTAGGTACAGAAAGATAGCTCATGGCATTTGTAAGTACATTTCAGGATAATCATTGTTCTGAGTAGGTAAGGTTGAATGATTAACAATGAGGATGTGTGCGTGCCAGCTCTCTACCTGAAACATAGAATCATAGAATGTGTGGGTAGAAAAGGATCACTTGGTCCATCCTGTCTGCTCAAGTATTTCCTGCTTGCTCTATGTCCACATCTTACATAGAAGGAGGTAGTATACCATAGTGGTTAAGGGCACTGAGCTGTAAACTTGGAGACTTGGGTTTGAATCCAATCAGCCCCACTTGGATACTGTGTGAGCCTGCACAGGTCACTTAGCTTCTTCGTGCTCCCAGGTCACACGTGGAAACAAGCTCTGGCTTAGTGTGTCTTTCCTGGTTAAAAGATTACCACTTTCCCTTTATATCTGAAGAACGTCTAATCCCCTTTTAGTTCCTCTCCAGTCATATTTTCTTCTGTCTACACTGTTGCTCCTTCTGCCTGGCTAGGCACACCTCCCTGTCCTCCTCCCTCTGTTTCCTTGTTTCACTTGAATGGCACCCTCTTTTCTTGCACCACTCTTGCCACTTCTCTGGGGAACCCTAATGATCTCCTAGCAGTATTTGGTATTCACCATGTAGTTTGTTTCAGAAATAATGTTTGTCTGGCAAGAATATCATGATAGTCATTTTTATTTTCTTTCATTCCTGAACAAAAATACAGGATTTTGACATTTTTAAAAGTTGGACAGAGTGGCAGGGTGCTACAAAGCACGAGGTAGTTGGCTCCTTGGCTAGCACAGTGGATTGTTTGTAATACAGTTTAATTCTGTGCTACTTCAGGGTCTGCTGATTTGTTGTTTTTCACCAAAATATCAAGATACTCATTTTTCTTTTCATTTTCTTTCATTCCTGAACCAAGATATGGGATTTTGACGTTATTAAAAGTTCCTGCTCTCGTGCCATGCTTGCCAAAAAAAATTTAAATATATTGGTACAGTGCCGTGCTATTAATCATCAAAACATGAGGTAACACCATCCTCATGCATGCAAATTATGATTCCAGCAAGCACATTCAACAGGTGACCTCAGTGGAAGGGATCTTTTAAAAATATGAATGGCCGCCTTCTTTAATGACGAGTCAGTAATTTCAATATCAGCTATAAAAGCTGTTTTAGTAAAGTCTGAGAAAAATAAAAATACACTATGAATGAATCTAAATATGTCAGCCATACATTTTTACTAAAAAAATAATATGTGATGACATTTCTTGATGACTAACAAACGTTGCTGCTTTAATCTCTTCCTCAAAGGCTGGCCAAAAACCAAATGCTGTATGATAAAACGGCTTAATTGCCATTGAAATACATTGTTTCCTGTAGCATATTGCAGCATTTTGTGATATGTTGCAGCATTACATATGAACATACGAATGTGCCAGCAGAAACAGACCACCCGATCTATCTAAGCTTGCTTGAGTGTGCAGCCAACACCCCAGTTTGCAGCTGCCCCAACCCCCACCCTCACTCTCCCCTGTTCCCTGTCACATGCCCTTTGAAGCTGTTCACAGATTTGAACGACACCAACCATTCTGGTAGGGTGTCTCTTTGCTACCACCCTGTCTGTGAAATAGTGTCTCTCATCTCCCTCCTTAATCTTCCCCTTCATTCTTAGCCCATGCCCCTGGTGACCCTCCCCCTCCTTAACTTAAAGACCCCATCTGCCCCATCCTTATTGATTCCCCTCAGATACTTGAATGTTTCTATCATGTCCCCCCGTCCCTTCTATCCTCCAGGGTGTACATATTGAGGTCTCCCAGCCTGTTGTCATAGTCTTTCCCCTCCATTCCACCTATCATCTTTGTTCCCCTCCTCTGCACCCCCTCCAGCAGCCTGATATCATGCTTTAGGTATGTCCTCCAAAACTGCACATAATACTCCAAGTGCAGCCTTACCAGCGATCTGTAGAGGGGCAAGATCACCTCACTTTGCCTGGATGAAACCCCATCGCTATGCACCCCAGCATTTTGTTCGCTTTTGCAGCCGCTCTCCTGCACTGGGTAGTGTTGTTCATGGTCCCCCTTATCATTACCCCAAGGTCCTTCTCCTCCTCTGTGATCCCCAGCTTAACCCCCCCCAGCCAGTATTCTCTCCTTGGGTTCTTCACACCAAAGTGCATAACCTTATACTTCTTTGCATTGAACCCCAGCTGCCACCTCTCTGACCACTCCTCTAGCTTTCTTAGGTCTCCCTGCAGCTGCTTCCACCCCTCCCCTCCATCCACCACTGCTCCGATTTTGGTGTCATCAGTAAACAGACTTACCTTGTTCACCACTCCATGTCCAATGTCTGATATGAAGAGCCCAAACAATACTGGCCCCATCACAGAGCCCTGTGGCACCCCACTCATCACCGGCCTTGGAGTTGAGAGCTCTCCTTTCACTACTACCCATTGCAGCCTCCCACTCAGCCAGCTTGTAATCCAGTTTATCATTTTTGCCCCTACTCCTACACCAGTTAGCTTCCCCCCAAGCCACCCATGAGGCACCGAATCGAAGACCTTGCTGAAGTCCAAGTAAAGAACATCCACCGCATAACCCATATCCAGTTCACCTGTCACCCAGTCATAATATTGTATCAGGTTGGTTTGACAAGACTTCCCTTAAAAAGACCCGTGCTGCCTCATATCCTAGAGGCCACTGTCCTCCAGGTATGACACCAGTCTTTTCTTTAGTATCATTTCCATGAGTTTGCATACTATGGAGGTGAGACTTACCGGACAATAATTACCCAGTTCATCCCTTGGCCCGCTTTTGTGTAATGGCACTGCATGTGCCATCTTCCAGTCCAGTGGCATGAATCCCGACTCCAGTGAGGTGCTGTAGGGATCTGTCAGTGGCTCTGCCAACACCTCCACCATCTCCTTCAGCACCCTGGGGTGGATACCATCTGGCCCTGGTGCCTTGTCTACCTTCAGTGCCCTCAGTCCCTCTAGGACTGTACTTGCCTCAATTCTTTCATCTGTCGCCTCCTCTCCCCCTGTCTCCAGCCTCCCAGCCCATGCTGGTAGCGGTCCCCCCTTTTCTTCCTTGAACACAGAACAAAAGTATTCATTCAGTGCTTCTACCTGCTCCTCCCCATTTTCTGTCCACTCCCCACCCCTTTTTATCCTCACTATTGTTTCCTTGCACTTTCTTTTCTCCCTGATGTATCTGAAGAAGTCTTTCTCCCCCCATTAATTCCCTGTGCTAATCTCAGCACCCTCTGGGCCTTGGATTCTCTCAGTTTTCTGGTCACCTCCCTGGACCATCTTGCATATTCCTCCCTGTCCACTTCCTTCCCTGTCCTCCTAAACCTCTGGTGAGCCACTTGTTTTGCCCTCACCACCTCCACAAGTTCGCTGTTCAACCAGCATGGTTTTCTTGCTCTACTTCTCTTACTCTATGCCTTGGTGCAGGCTTCTGTTGCCTCTGTAACTCCTCACTTAAATAATATCCCATTTCAGCTCCACATCCATCTCATGCCTTATGCCCTCCAGTTTCCCTTTCAGTACTTCCTGCATCCTCCTAAAGTGCCCCTCCCCCTGAAGTTTACTACCCAGGTAATCGATTTCTCTGGCTCCCCACACATCGTGATATTAAACCACACTGTTTGGTGATTGCTGTCAGATAGTGGGTCCTCTACCTTTATTTCCCTCACTGCCTCCCCATTTGACAATACCAGATCTAAGGTGTTCTTTAGCCTAGTGGGTACAGTAACCAACTGTGTCAGGAGACCCTCCTGGATCGCATCCAGGAGCACTTGCTCCCTAGCACTGGAGGTGACCAGAATGCTCCAGTCAACCCCTGGCAAGTTGAAATCCCCCACGATGACCACCTTTCCTTTTCTACATACCTTTTGATTTGTCCAGCTAGCTCCCTATCAAGCTCCTCAGACTGGGTTGGTCCTGTATACCACCCCAAACCTTAGTTTCCTACTCCTTGAGTCTAGGAGCTGCAGCCAGATTGCCTTGTGCATTTGATCCCATCCCTCACATAGACTGCCACCCCCCCTTACGGTCCTTCCTGTATAATGTGTATCCTGGGATTGCCAGATCCCAGTCCTGGTGCTCAGTTGCCCACGTTTCTGTGACAGCTGCAATGTCCACCCTCCACACTGCTAAGAGTGCCTGTAGCTCAGCGGATTTGTTTCCTAGGCTTCTTGCATTCAATGAGACCACCCTCCATAATGCCCCCTTCCCTTCACTAGCCTCTATCTCATCCCTTCTACTCCCTCCTTTGTTGACCTCCCTGAGTCCTTCCCTGCTAGCCTGGGGGGCAGTCTGTGACTCCATTCTATCGGATCCCTGCCTACCTGCTGTCCACTTGCCACCCTCCCATCTAGTTTAAATACACCCTTGTCGCAATATACCTATTCAGTCTTTGCTTTAATACCTCCTTCCCCTCCCCACTCAAGTGCAGTCTATCCCTTGCAAACAGACTGTTATTATCCCAGGTACTGCCCCAGCTGCCCACAACCCCATACCCCTTAATTCGGCACCATTCTACCAACCATGTGTTCAACACTCTAATCCTCTCCTTTCTCACTGTGCTTGCGCAAGGTACTGGGAGCACTTCGGAGAAGGCCACAGACTCCCCAGTCTCCTCACACAACCTTCCCACTTCCTTAATCCTCTCCCTTGTTACCTCCACTGTTTCCCCCGCTAGGTCATTTGTCCCCACATGTACCACAGTGTGTGCTTTCCTTCTACCCCTCTTTACGCACCTTAGGATTGCCTGTCCTGCCATGTCTGCCTTATTATCCCAGGTACTGCCCCAGCTGCCCACAACCCCATACCCCTTAGTTCAGCACCATTCTACCAACCATGTGTTCAACTCTCTAATCCTCTCCTTTCTCACTGTGCTTGTGCAGGGTACTGAGAGCACTTCAGAGAAGGCCACAGACTCCTCAGTCTCCTCACACAACCTTCCCACTTCCTTAATCCTCTCCCTTGTTACCTCCAACATTTCCCCTGTTAGGTCATTTGTCCTCACATGTACCACAGTGTGTGGTTTCCTTCTAACCCTCTTTATGCACCTTAGGATTGCCTGTCCTGCCATGTCTGCCTTTAATCCTGGTATGGACTCCACCCATATCTGACTGTGCCTCTCCCCCTTGCCATTCCATCTGATCCCCTTGAGTATGGAGTCCCCGAACACCAGTACACCCCCTCCTCTTTCCTTATACCCATCACCACCCCCCCACCCAGGTTCTTTCATTTTTGGAGCCACTCAAGACCGTGTTTTTACCATATGCCCCAGTGTCTTCCCCCCTGTCCCTCCCAATTAAGACCCCTCCATCTCCACCTGTTTGACTGCCAAACTCCCTCTCTCTTCTCACCTCTCTGAGTTTTACTGCTCCCCCTGTCATACTATGCTCAGTCTGTCCCCTTATAATGCCCCCCACACCCTCTTCTTTGTGAGTGCTATCCCTTATGCAATCACTTCCTTCATCCTCTTTTTCCAAGTGTTTCTTGCAAAGTAAACATGTTCCCTATCCCCTTTGCCTTACTATGCACTTTCTCCTCCCTCCTGCCTATTGCTGTTCCTCTTTTTCTAGGTTCTACTAGAGTCCACCTTTCATCAGCTGGCTTCCTATTTAGTTTGCCTCCTTCCTTGACCCACTGTTCCTTTTCTGTGGTGCCCCCAAAATACTCTCAGATGTCAGCCCTCCTACCAATGAAATCCTCCCCTCATCCCACAACCTCCCCAGCTCTCTGCCCAGCCACTGAACCTCTCCCTCAAGCCTCCTTAGCCTGTGGGATATTGGGTACCCTCCCAGCCTCCACAGTATATTCATCTGAATTGCTGCCCCACAACCATTGCACCCAACAATCCCACCCATGGTCCACACTACCTACACAGCCTCTCCACACTAACAATCCCTACAGCAAGTAGAATTAAGTAATCTTAGCACAGGCTCTAACAGTAATACCTGATATATTCCAGTGGAAGGCCCCCCACAATATCCACCTATCACACTATCAACAACTCACTTACAAACACCCTCAGCAGCTAAAGGTCCTTTCTCTCTCTCCGCTAGCTGAACATTGCATCCTGGTTGGGACCGCTGTATGCACTGCACTATATCTGTACAATGCCGCCTGCAGACTCTAACAATCCTGTTGATAAGTAAGCAATAATACCCAATAGGGTGGGTGGTATTGGGCAATAACGGACCACCCCAGGGCGTAAGGAGGCCCAATACCGCAGGTGAGGGGCCTTATAGCCCCTGGAAGGTCTGCTATTGCCCATACCACCCACCCTGGAGGGTATTATTGTGTTTAGAAAATAAGCACACTATTTTTTTTTTATGTTTGAAAACAATGTTTTATATCCATATGTAAAAAGCCTTACTGTGTTGAGTTTTTTTTCATTAACTAGTTCTTCTGCCTGCTTATGTATGCTGCTTTTCTCCTATGCTAAAGATTTATGTTCTAATAGAGCCCCCATAGTTCTCTGTTTTGTGAGCAGCTTGTTTTGGTTATGTGCCCCCCCCAGTCATGGCGGTAATCAATTTGTAATTATTTTTGTCATTATTTTGTTAAATTGATATGTCTTTTGGACAGTGGTTTATTGCTTTACTTTATTTATTAGCCATGGAGTATATCGGAGAAGTGGTGGTGGTCCAGGAAGTTCATCAGAGGAGCAGTGTTGGTGGTCAAGCAAGCTGGAAGGGAATCAACAACAAGTCTGCTGTTTGCAGAGGTACTGCTGTTTTTTTAACCTCTCTTCTGAAGTGTAGCATCACAGGGGCTAGAGTTTAAACAAGCATTTGTCAATTCCAAATGTTTGCTTGCTGATAGTAGCATTGGAAGTGCAGGTATTAGACAGATGCAGTACAGGAATGGCAGTAAAGTACTGAACTGATGCCAACTCCACCCCCACCCTGCAGAGATGGACAAGCATTGGGGTGTGCCTTTGGGTCATCGCCCATAATGCTCATGCCATTTCACCTCACCCCACTCTACAGACCCCGACAAGTGTCAAGGTGTGCCTTGGGGTGTTCAGGCTTTACACACACCCCCATTTCATAAAAAAATACACTGAGATGGGTGCAGTGTAGGAGAATAGGGTGAACTTTGGGGCTGAAGAGTCCAAGGCATACCTCGATGCCTGTCACTCACTGGCTGTAGGGTGGGAGTGGGGGTGGAATGGTGTGAACATTACTGTCGACAATCTCAAGTCATACCCCTGACACCTGTCAGTCCCTACAGGGTAGGGCGTTATGGTCATAAACCCTAACACCCTGGGCGTTTCTTGGTATTTTCACTCCAAGTTTTCAACTTGGGTTTTTTTGTAACCACACCACATGAATAGTGATACTATCAGTTTATTAGCTAAAAGGTGATTTTGCACAGTGACTGAGCCATTTGGCGCCACAGGTGCTAAAACATATTTTGGACAGGATGTGAAAATGACAGCTGTACTGTTCAAGAAGAGGTGTAAGCAATGATAATGTTGAACATCTGTAGTGAAAATATAAAAAAAATTGGTGAAGTCACAAGCGTGTGTAGAAACTGCTCAACGCACACCCGTAATGCAATTATTTGGGGGAATTTTACACCAGATTTTCAGTAAGGGAGTTTTGCAACCTCTGCTCATGAACAGTGGCACTGTAATTTTCTTAAATCCTGAACATTGATTTCGCACAGCGACCGTGCCAATTATGTGCCACAGGTGCAAAATCATGCAGGATATGAAAAATGTCAGCTGTACTGTTCATGAGGCAGTGTGCAAAAATGACAATGTTGAAAATCTGGAGTACAAATACAAAAAATTGGTGAAGTTACAACTGTGCGTAGAAACTGCGCAACACATGCTGGTAACGCAGTCATTTTTAGAATTTGTTCACCAAATTTGCAACATGGGCTTTTTGGGACCTCTCCCTATGAACACTGTTACTGTGATTTTCTTAATCTGTCCCGAACATTGATTTCACACAGCGACCACACCATTGTGCGCCAGATGTGCGAAAACACATTTTGGACAGGATATGAAAATGACAGCTGCACTGTTCATAAGGAGGTGTGGAAACATTATAATGTTGAAAATCTGGAGTGAAAATATTAAAAATTCTTGAAGTTATGAGCATGCATGGGAACTGCGCAATGCACGCTCGTGACACAGTCATTTTTTGGAATTTTTTCACCATATTTACAACCTAGGCTTTTTGGGAGCCTGCCTCATGAACAGTGACACCGTCAGTTCATTAATCAGCCCTAGAAGGTGATTCCACGCAGTGACTGCAAAATCACCTTTGAGGGACTGAATAACAACATGACAGTGACTGAGTTCATGAGGTAGAGTCCCAGGAACCCCATGTTGAAAATTTGGTGCCAAAAGTCACAAAAATGGCCAAGATATCCACCTAAGTTGACCCCCCCATTTATGTCATTATGCAGCTTACCGGCATTTCTTCAATTCTTGGTTGGCTTTGAAGAGTGCAGACATGTTCCCACTCCACAGAAGATCACCGCACTGGACTCTGGAGGTAAGTATGGGGTGAGGGGGTGTGTGGGGAGGGGTGTGCACAGAGAGTGGGCATGGGTTAGGGGAGGAGGGCTCCGCAGACCACAAGGGACTGTTTTCTTGTTTACAGGTTAAAAAAAAGGAAAACTCTGCAGGAAGGTTTTCTTTTATACAGGACTCCCCATTGGCAAATGAACTGGGGAGGGGGCATGCCGACAGGGGGATTGGGCACCCCTGACATCAGCTTTCAAATGGGACTGTGAGATGCGGACTGTGACAGCTGCCATGTTTATTGAAATGTTACACCAGGCAAGGCACTCCCTGCAATGATGGGTCACTCCCTCATTGCAGCAACAATATTGTTTTAAGTTGGCGGCATGCTTTTGAGCTGCTATCATAGACAGCGTGCTCATTCATTGGTGCCACACAGACAAGCCCTAAAAATTTTGGATTTGTGCATTCGCACTCTCTATTCCAGAGGAATTACCAGTGCTAGTAGTGCCGTGGGATGATTCCCTTGGCTAAAGATACCTTAGGAAGGATCCTTAAAAAGAAATGTAGCACGTTAGCAATCAGCTGTGAGGAATAGTAGTAGATAAGGCATCAGGCAGCTTGATAATGTAGTGAGATGTGCAGGTTAGCAATGGCATGAGAACGATGGGTTGAGCTGGAGATTGAGGGGGCCTCCTAAACAGAGAGGAAATGGCAAGTAGGGACACCATCCACCTCCATCCAATAGCAGAACCTACCTAAAGGAATTAGGGAACACTACCTATGGCTAACTAACGGTTATGACATGAGGCATGGAGGGGAGAAAAAAGGGGATCCAAGGCCTAGGTCACCTTCTCTCCAGGCTTGGGATGTTTATTTTGTGATGGCTCTGCTGCTGCAATTTAGAAACCCAATAAAAAGGAGGGGGTGGAAAATATTCCAATTTAGAGGAAAGCTCCTGCATGATCGAGCCCTCTAACGGGAACACTGTGGAAGGTGGCTTGAGTGCTCTGCAATATCAGCGGCAATCAAGGTAGGAGGAGGAGAGCAACAACTGCTGAGGTACTCACCTTACCTACTCACCCTAAAAACAAACCAGGTGAACCAGAGGCAGTTGTAGGGAGAATGTAGTGAAGGTGCCTTGCTGGCAGAATACTAGAGCCAAAGGAGATCACTGTAACCACCCTGCATGGCTAGTCTTAAATTCTACACCAGGAGCTGCAGCTGAGTCTTGAATGGCTAAAGCCAGACACGGACAAGAACATTCCCAGCTATGTGCCATGTGAGAAGGACCCCTTCCCAAGTCAGACACACTCACGATGCAGACATAGAAATGCAGATCTAGACCATTGGTGGCTGGGAGACCATGCACCACAATGGTATGGCTGGCATTCCCTAGAATAATGAAGATGAACTGAATGAGCTTTGCATGCTGGGACCTCATGTAGGTCAGATGGTAGTAGTGAGCAATAAGCAATGAGTGGACCTGCATGTAGGTCAGTAAGGCAGCGTAGCAATGGTGGGACCTACACGTAGGTCTGTAAAACAGGGTCGCAATGATTGGACCTGCATGTAGGTTGGAGAAGCAGCAAATACGAATAATGGTGCAAGCCAGCCAGGCATTCAAGGAAACCAATGAAAGGTGACAAATACTCTGAGGATTTATGGCAACAGAGACAGGATTAGAATACAAAGTAAGTATGCCACATGAGGCCATGACTCCCTCCAACACCTTCAAGTCCTTGCCATAGGAAAAACAAAGTGATGAAAGGAAAATGAAACCCACATGCGATATTAAAACTTGTTTACAGGATCACCAGTTGCTTAGCTGACCTCCAGGGTATAATAGCAGTGTACAAACACAGAGAGCAGCATCTGCATTGACTAACTATGGGTTGTAGAATTCGATGAACATACTGTATATTGGAGGGAGGCAGTGCTCTTAAGGCAGCTATTGCCAGGCAGTGCAGTGAAACAGCAGCAATCAGCCGGCTTGTCGGTGCAACGGTTGGATTTCTGCTTGCGACATCGGTGACCCAGGTTCGAGAACGGACTCAGGTCATCAGAGAGCCGGCCGGGGGAGAAGGTTGGGCATCCATAGACAGCTCGCCTTCTCCAGGAGGAAGGGTGGGTATATGAGCTGGGCACTTGCTGGCCCCTGGTGGAGGCTGGGAGCATAGCACGGTGTCAGGGCTCTAATTTCCGGGGGAGTGATGGACGTCAGCGTTCGCCTTGACGTCAGCCACGTCACTCTCCAAGGGAAGAAAATTGAGGAAAAATGGCTCCCTGGCTAGCCAGATGATGGCTCTCTGGCCCCCTCGCTGCCATCACGGCTTCACGACCTCCCACCTCAGCAGCACCTGGCACTGATGCCGCAGTGCACTAGATGACCCCCACTGGTGCCTTTCCTCTTGGAGGTGGGGGACCCACATGGTGAAGGGTAATGCCGGGCTACCTCCAGGGGGTTGCAATTTGAGGTAAGGATAGGTGGTGGAGATGGCGGACAGATGAGGAAGGACCTTGGGGGCCCAAAGGAGGTGCTAGCCAGGGACAGCAAAGGAGCAAAAAAAAAGAAACTGCAGCAATGAGGTATGTGGTATGAGTCAAGGAAGCAGGATTGAGCTGCATAGACTAGGGTTCAGAGTGAGCCTGAACAAGGTGAAAACAGTTAAGGTGCCTATCATGGACAGCAGCCATGCGGTATGAGATAATGATTGCAGTTGTATTGTGAGTAAATGGGAACAAGTAACATGAGCTCTGGATTAGCAATATACAATGAGTTTAGAAACAGAAGCCCCCCACCAAAAAAAAAGAAGGCAAAACAAAAAACACAAACACAGAGGAATAGGGAACAAGCAACACAAGAAGCACACAGCTGGAGGCAAAACACAAACCACATGTAGAACAGACAACCGAAGTCCAGTAGAAACAAACAGAAGCCCCAAAACAAGGGGGGGGTAGGCTCCAGCCAGCAGCAAAGGACAGAATGATAGAACCCCCAGCTGCAAAGAAAAAGTGCTTCAGAAGGAGGCTGAGAGGAACTGCTTATATAGCTCAGGAAGGGGGAGTGGCTGGCTGCTTGTCCATTGAACTACAGACCCAGCCTTCCAAAAAGGTAATGGTTGACTGCTTTTAAAATCTAATATTAACTAGATAAACTTCAGAACCCCCACCCTTTTGAATCCTCCAGATTTCATGTCCTTGACAAGATCAGTACCCCATCTCTCAGTCATAGCCCTTTTAGTTAATGTTGTTTCCTTATTGATCCTATGCAAATGCTCAATATTACACTATGGCTGCTGTATCACTAGGCAGAATTAATTTATGTGCATGTCTCAACATGAGGCTTTCCAAATTTTAACTGCACTAATACTGGAATTTGACTTTCAGTGTGGATGTCATTTTGCCACTTTTTGCTGATTATAACATGGGCATCCACTAAGCAAGAGAGTAATAACATTGGCAAATATAGTCTTCTTGTGAGGTCTGTGGATCTGCCAAATTTATTGTTGCTGCATTCTCTAGTTCTAAAGTTGCAGGGGTTTATAATTTTGCATTTCATATACTTTCAAAAGGTTATTCAAGTATGTTGGCTAAGCCTACTTTAGGTCCCCAGTAGATCTAGACATGTAAATTATGGCACACATAATAATGTAACACAGTAGTAAAATTTGAAAACATTATTTTAAATTAGATGGAAATAACTGAAATTTAAATGCTAGCAAATGTCTGACTGCCTATAACTCATTTCTCTTTAAAGCTAAGAATCTGAACCTTACTAAATATACACATAGAGTAGGCCTCTGTGTGACTGTAAAATCTTTTAATATTTAGGTGAGTGATTTAAAAATTAAGCTGAAATAATTGAACTTTAAACATTGGGATAATGTTTGGCTTCTTATAACCCAGCCCCTTTTAAAATTATAGACCAAACCTTGATACACTTCCACATGTTGTATGGTTCCTTAAATTCTGAAAATATAAAGACATTTGAACTAATTGAAATTAAATTAAAAAAAAAGTTTGGCTACCTGTTGTATAACTCAGTCCCCTTTAAAGTCAGAATTTGAAAACGTGTTAAACCTCTACATATGGTATGGATCTGTATACCTGTCACATTGGGTAAGATTTGAGCATATTTTTGAAATTAGGACAAACAAACTGAAATTCCAAATTTAACACACAAAGCAAAGAGTCCTCATTAGATATAAGTGGTTACACTTGGTCTGAATATTTTAGCAACCCATTTTGGGTGACGGTTGGCAGATCTGATGATTGTATATGTAAAAGTACCCAAGTTAAACTGTGACTACTTACTGAAGTTTTACAGCTTAGCTTATTATAAATCACCCAGTGATTTATGAAGGGGATGGCAGATAAGTCAAACCTGCAGATACTGTAGGCAATATGCCATTTTGCCAGAATAGATTTTCCTGCAAATGTGGAAGGAATAGTTAAGACAAGGAAGGATTACTTCTCTGGCAAAGGCAAGTTGAGCAGCTGGGACTTGACTCTGTAAGATACATACCAAGTTTATTGTTTGCTGTCCACACATTTTAAATATGTAGGGAAAAGTATAGTTTTTCTACCATCTCTCTCTCTCTCTCTCTTATGGACTCCTGTTGTTTACCCGTACTTCCAAGGTCCACCTCTCAAGGTGGACTGTAGCCCACAATAACATCTGCCGTTTTGCACTTACAGACCCTCGTCTCACTCACCATTGTGAACTGTATAGTAAGCTTAACTGGCTCTCCCCACCCAACAACATGAATTTTGTCTTGGGTTGCTTCACGAGTAAGGTTCTGGTTATGGGCACCCCCCAGGATTGGCGGAACTCCTTGTGCCTGCTGTCTCCGCTACCTACTCCCTAAGGTCACTGGGTCCCGCTGTTCTTAAGATTCCTGCTACACATACCCGAAAGGGGGACAGGGACTTATCATGTGCCTCTAGACTATGGAACTCCTTTCCTGTCCAGGTCCGGTCTTCCCTTTCCCAGATGAGCCTACGTACCTCCATGTGGCAACACTTGAAGCTCTCCTCAGTATGCGACTGTCTTAAATCCCCCTAACTACCCTGCTCCCCAGCACTGTATTTGACCATATCTTCTCCTGTACCTTGCTTAGGTCATGCTGTGATTTTGCCTGCCTGTCAGGTTGTGGCCCTGTGTATAATGTGTAAATTCTGTATACATCTGTATATATTGCTTGGATCATTGCATTAGTGACGCTGTACTTTTATTACATTTGACTGTGTCCACTGTTGTAACCTTATTTATCTTACTATGTATGTTCCGTTTCTCCTGACTTCAGCGTATCTGCCTTGCTTCAATTTGTACTCTGTATGTTCTTTTGATTTCCTGTACTCTCCCAGGTCATACCTGAAAATAGGCATATGTTTTGTCTAGTGTACTTACCTGGTTAACAAAAGCTAAATAAGTAAATAATAGTTGGGGGTACAGAGTGACCCAAAAATATATAAAGGATTGGTTAATGGTGAGGACAGAGCCTTTAGCTGTGGTTCTGAACAGGCAGGGTTTTAAATAGCCGGTATCGCATCGCATTTTGCGATGCAAACCGGCTGGTCATGCGAGACAAAACACGGAATGGATCGCAAAAAAGTGTGATCCATTTTTTCCATGTTTTGTTGTGGTTTCCATCTTGTTTGAGGCATGATTACAGCCACAGTGATTAATGCAAAATGGGCTTAACTATGCCGTTCTGCCCATGACCTCGTCCTCCACAGTATTGGCTGCCTGATCCCGCACTCTGGAAAGTGGCTACACGATGTGGACATGCGTACGTGCGTCCAAACTGGCTGAGAATTGTAGCGGAAGTGTGGATTCAGGGAAAAAAAAAATCGGAATTCGGTCGGGTGTAAGAACATGATTGGCAGTCAAGAGAAAGCTCAGGTATGTTCCACCAATCACTTAATTTTGTGGGCTGTCTCCTTGCTTCATCATGTGGCAAGTGCTGCAGTAGAATGCATGTTCCCGCACCATTTTCTCACTCACACAGCTCGAGCCTCGGAGAGAAGAACCGTCACCACAGTGCTGCTGTCCAAAGAAAACTGAGGACGCCAGGTCCAGACAGAGAAGTGCAACTTTGCAGCCCCATCAAACAAGTGGTCAGCCACAGCACTAACTGAGGTAAGTGGTGCCGTGTTGGTCAGATGGTCTGCCCGATTCTGGTTGCTTTTTAATTTACCTTGCTATCAGTCAGTGACAAATATTGAAGTGGGTCTTCGTTAATACTTAAAATGTAACTATGCCTTTGTAGGAGGAGGCCCAGAGCCGGGGGGGGGGAGTGCAAGGGGTGTCCTGACCTGATGACTTTAAAGCAGCCTGGTAGGTAGACAGAGACTTTTGCCTGTTAAATGAATTGAGTGAGGTGCAGCAGCAGGGGCCTGGATGTAAAGGTGGTGGGGGTATTGTTCACAGCTCAGCAGAGTACTCAAATGTCTTCTGTGTTTTGCTATCTAGGCACAGTCAGTGTGCTCATGAGGTAAACTAGCTCCTGCTCTAAGACTCATCTTGAGTGGGACTGGGGGGAGTGAAAGACTGAGACTAAGTGGAGAAAGACTATTGAGGAAGGGATTCAGCAACCAGCATGGGATTAATCTGGAACAGCAGTCAGGTCGACCGGTCAGGTGCATCAGCATTGAGAAATTAACTGTGTGACTGTGATAGTGACTGGAAGTTGTGGAACGAGTAGTTTGCTAGCAGCTAGACTCAGTGACCAAGTGTCTAACTGGAAAGGAGTGAACTGGACTTTTTTTTTTTACCACTTTTTTTCTCCATTTGTCCCAAGGTCAAGGCTGTTCTTGGCATGCCATGTGTTCTTAGTCCCCTCCCTCCCTGCTCTAAATGGTACTGCAGCATGGTGGGGTAGTGCTCAGTGGGTTAACTGTACTACTGTACTGTCTAGTACAGGTCCGTGCTGTTGACATCGCCCACCAAGTTTCTCTGTAATTCTGCTCACTTCTGCTCTAGTATTGTGGTGTATGGTTAGTGTAGACCGTTACGGTAGTAGTAAGTTCACAGATGCCGAGTAGTGTTGCAATTTAAATAATGAGCTGCACAGGTCATCATGGTTTTGCATGGTGTGTGTCATGCATGTTGCCCCAACGATACCGCCCAACTATCCAATTCAGAGATACAGTATCCTGTTGTTGTCACTTCCTCTCAATGTTAATATCTATTTTGCTGCCCTCTGTGCCATTTTGGAACACCCTGCCTGCCACTCCACCACCATGAAAGTGCCCCCCCTCCCCAAGAAGCAGGAAAGCCAGTTACCATTCGGTTTTGTGTTTGCCTCAGAACTGCAGCCTGCTGCCTAGCACAAGTAATTTAAGGTTACCAATAAGATCTGCTGAGGCAGCTGACAAGCAAGCTACTGTCTGTCACACTGATTACATGCAAGACAACTGCTCTTGCAGGCCCTGTGTGGAAAAGTACTATCTGGGCTGCTTTTTGGAGGCTCTCGGTTCAAGTGCCATTACTTGCAATGTGTGGGCCTGACTTCACTAAGGCCCTACATGACAAAGGCCACTCTGCCCCCTCTGGGATGTTTCAGTTTTGTCAGGCCGAACATTGCGTTGTGCAGCCTCGCCACACCAGTATATAATTATGGGGCCCTGAAGCAGTCCTGAGTGGCCAGGGTCAGAGCACTGGACTAGGTCCTTCTTCTCATTTGACTGCCCCTGCATTCAATGATAATTTGAGGTCCGGCTGCCATGATTTATGTCTCAGTGTGGCCCATGGATGCATTTGTGCCGGTCACAGCTGCTGCTACTGCCACTCCCCCCTCCCCAATGGTCTGGTGGTATTTTGAATCAGGTGGTTTGTGCAGCTGCCCACTAAGCTCTCCAGTGAGATTTGTTGTGGAGCAGTCTGGTGTTGGGGATTTTTGTGTTGCTGGTGAAGGTTGGGGACGGTGGTCAAATTTAGTTGAGCCTCTCTGTCAGATTCTGAATATAGCTTTAACTTTTTTTTCAGGTTGGTGACCAGACCCGACTGAGACTTTGTCCCTGTGGCACAAGAGGTGAAAAGAGGAGCCTGCCCCAACTGGTGGCCCTGCGGTAAGTTACTGCTGTGTTAATGTCCTCAGTGAAAAATGAATTTATTTGAATTGAACGAGTCTCTGAATGTATGTCCTGTTTTGCAGGGGCTCGCTGCCGCAGTGGTTCACCCGACCAGCCTGGCCAGCCAGCGGTTGCATCCAGTTATTTTCCAGAGAGACAAGGTAGGGTAACTAACATTTGGGGCATTTGGCAAGCTAGCTTGGGGATTCTTGTATTGGAAGTAGTCAATCAGATTAGGTGAGTACAAACACTGTTTGTCATTGTGTTTGTAGGTTGAAACGACTGAGCTGCAGCTAGCTGCACACGGACTGAATTGCGCAGCCAAAAGGAGCTACTGGGTGGTAGACTGGGACTCAGGAAGAGGAGGAGGAGGGTCGGGAAGAAAAAGACTGACAGGAAAGTGCCAGGAATGTAGAAGCTCTCAGAGGGACAAGACACAGGCTTACACACTTATGAACTGAAAAAAAAAAACAATATTGTGTCAGTGAAAGCCAACTGTACATATTCGAAGTGGAATGAGGGGTGTTGTTTAGTGAGCCTAGGGCTAGCAATCAAACTGAGCCTGAAAACATTTGAGGGGGGGGTTTGATCGGTGTGGCAAACGGCAACCAGACTTTTCACTTTTGGCATTTGAAACTCGTGATGGTAAATATTCACTCTGTTTGCTGTGCTCGGGATGCCCATTTTGTGTCTGGCCACCGCAACATTCAAAGCCAGCAGCTGTGACAGAGTGAGACAAGTAGTCTCTAGGGCCTGCCATTTTGATGGCTGGTGTTTAAGTCCAGTCTGTTTAGTATTTTGTTGTCAGAAGCCCCTTCCCCAATAAAAAACAAGATTTGGTCATCAGCCCTGCAGAGCTGTGCAGACAGCAGCAGATTGCGATTCTTGTCAGTGACCATTTAAGTTAGAGGCCTCTGACTTGTTATAGTACTGTGTGGTGTGGGTACTGACCGACTCAGTCCATTTAAGTTAGAGGGCTCAGTCAATCAAGCCCCCACCCCATGGTCATCTTTGCCCTGCACAGCTCTGCAGTGTTGTGTAGGAACGCGGGTTCTGAGACCGTTTAAGTTAGAGGGCTCAGACCCGGTGTTGCTAGGGTAACTATAGATTTGTCCTCCCCGATTCCCATTTAACTTAGAGGGTAAGTCAGTCTCCCCCCAACCCCTGACAACTGTTCAGCTGCAAGTAATCACTGGGTGGTGTCTGTAGGAAAGAAGCAACACAAGACAGAATTTAGAAGCCTGATGTTTATTGTCAAATGTCTTTCAACAAATAATTATACACACTGGAAAAAAGCACATACATATTCTTGTTCAAGTTGTTTTATTATTGTTACATACGGTGAGTCAGTCAGTGTCGCACACAGCTACGTGAACCTAGAGAACAGACAGCAACCATGGCAACCAGTACCAAAAAAGTAAGGAGGCACACTGTAGAAAAATGGAAAAAGAGATTGATCACCGCAATGAATGGTTAATGTATGAAACAGACAATGGTGGTGAGTTTGTAGACCGGTAAATGTTCCTGTGTGAAAATGGGCAGACCAGTTAGTACTGCAGAAATTTTAGTGAAAATTTCATTGTTGGCATCCGAGGTACAGCTTTGAAAAAGGACAATGTTGCAAAACACAGTCAATGTGATGCTCATAAACGAGCTGTTACACCCAACCGAAAACCAGAATCAATTGCCTCCATATACAAAACTACACCAATAGGACGTGCATTATTGGGAGCAGAAGTAAAAGACAGAGCTGTAGTTCGCCGTCTGATTGAAATCACTTATCTGCTCACTAAAGAAGAGCTTTCATTTACTAAATTTGAATCATTTGTTAAACTTGAAAAAGACATGATGTTGATCTCGAAGTGCATATGCAAATATTAACAGTTGTCGATGTTCACGCTCAGTTATTGGTGAATTGCTGCAGGAAAATCTACTCACAGCCCTTCAGAAAAGTCTGTATTTTGCAGTTCTCTAGATGGGGCAACAGATGAAAGTTGTATTGAAAAGAATTACTGTATATTATGCATTTTAACGAAAGTTCTTGTTTAACGGAGATGACCTTTTCAGATTAAAAGACGCTCAGCACGCCAGTGCAGAAGGTTTGTTACAAACACTTCAAGAAGCCTTCTTAGAGTTTGGCATTTTAGACTTGAACAGTTGCATGGTTGCTATGTGTGCAGATGGTGCTGCAGTAAACCTGGGGGAAAAAAAAAGAGCTATCAGCTCTGCTAAAAGTGGAAATGCCATGGTTGCTGTCTATTCATTGTCTTAACCATAGACTTGAATTGGCAATTAGAGATGCACTGAAAGGAACATTTTTTGATCAAGTGAATGATAATCTCATGACATTGTACTACCTTTACAAAAAAAAGTCCAAAGAAACTTCGCGAGCTCAGAGAATTAGCTAAAATAGTGGGTGGTGAAGTCAGCAAACCAGAAAGAGCATTTGGAACAAGGTGGGTAGATCACAAACTTTGTGCCGCTCAGACACTGGTAAAATCCTACACGGTTATGATTCATCATCTTGAAAATCTTGCAGAAACTGCCACTACACCACCAACAGAGAAAAGCAGAGTTAAGGGCATTTTGACCAAACTGAAAACTGCCAAATTTGTCACTCATTTGCTGTTCTATATTGACCTTCTAAGGCCACTGTCACAACTCTCCCTCAGTTTACAGGGTTCTTCTGCTGACTTGATCTTAGCTTTGGCTTGTGTTGACGCAACCTTATGGCAACTACAGCATCTCGCAGATAATCTTCTTGGAACATGCAACTCTGAACTTAAGACACTGTTACAGCAACATGATCATGATGTTACTGACAATGATGAGTCTGACGATTCTGAACCAGTCGTGTTTAAAGATGTTATGGTCTCGAATGCTAACAGCATCAGGCACCTTATAACACAGGTACCTAAATAAGTCAGTAGTGTACAACAGTGCATTTCTGATAGATTTTCAGATATCACTGACTGTGACTCTCAGGACCAACACCCAATTTTTAGGACTTTAAAACTGTTAGATGTGAAACAGTGGCCTAGCAATGCTGATGAGCTAGAAATATTTGGAAACGTAGACTTGGACAGATTTGTTAATTACTATGGACAGATACTCACAAAACATAATGTTGACCTTGCAGCTTTGCCAAGAGAATGGTCTGAACTTAAAACTTTATACAATAAGTTTTTAAGTCATTTAAACAGGGAAGACTTTTGGAACTGTATTCTGAAGTCCTACAGAAAACAGTTCTCAAACTTCTACCACGTTGTCGTTATTTGTAAGCTCATTCCAGTGTCTAATGCAAAGCTGGAAGGGTCGTTTTCAATATTGCAGTGTGTCAAAACTGACTGGAGAAACAGACTGAGTGAAGTAATGTTGGAACACCTGGTTAGAATTTCAGTTGAGGGTGACAGTCCAGAGACATTTGATCCTTTTCCAGTTGTAGATAGATTCTTCAGCACTCCTAGAAGAGTTTGTGTGTGAAACAAAGGCAGTCAGAAGCAAAAAGGTCAGATTCATCCTGCACCACAAATGTAACTAGTTCAGAAGATGCAGCAAGTAGTACTAGCATTATGTCTTACAGCACTTCCGAGTCAGACAGTGATGACATGATTGATCAGTAGCGAACCCCTGTAAACTGCAGGAAGTACACTTCTGGCTTATAACTTTTAGCCTAAGTGGCAGTAAGTGCCATGGGGAAAAATTTCAGGTCCTCAGTGTCGGTAGCTGGTCACCGGAGGGAAGTGGGTCAGTTGAGAATCCACGCCAGTCAGCAGAGCACCTCTCTTCATGTCTGCCTGCCAGCCCCTCCCCATGCTTAGACGTCCAGATAGATCTCCAAGCAGGGGGAGTGCACTGGCAATTATGGGGGGTGCCCTCTGCACTCTCTCCCTACTTAGCAATCTGGATCTCAGTGATTATGGGGGTTGGCACAGGTAGGCAGATGTGGAGGTGGACACTCGGAATCCCAGCTGGCCATGGGAACTCGGCTCTTTCAGAATTTCATTTACCAATCCACACAAGTCAGGACTTTGCTCACTTCAGCAAATGGGCTGCACCTGTCGTGAGTTCAGCAATGTGTGTGCACTAAGTTTGTACATGCTGGGGCACCAACCATGCCATGAGATGTCTGAGTTAGACTTGTTTCAAATTACATTTTTTTCTTGTGCTGACTTCATCACAACTTTACTAATTGTACTGAGCTCTCAGAAGCCTGTGTGGTATTTGGGACACCACCTTAGTCTCACGTTAAAATTTAGCACTGACTAAAGTGCTGCTTATGGTAAAAGCAAATAGTTTAAGGAATTAGTTTTCCAAGTTAAACTTTTTATAGGGCATTTAAGTCCTCAGGTTCATTGGCTGATGGAGACACTCACTGCCATATGTATTTTTTTCAGTGGCTCAAGTTGAAGACCACAGTTGTTAAATTTTTTCATTGTTGGTGAGAATGATATTAGTGGCTAGAAACTTTGTAATAACTTGCATGTGACTTAAATCAAAAATTCCGTCTCGCTCAATTGTGGGGTTGGTGGGGGAAGACTCATGAGCAGGTTTCTCAGGTGGGTACACAAAAGCCATCATCATCTTTTGTGCTGAGCTCTCTGGCTGGTCCTGGAAATAAGTCAAAAGTGAAGTTAAATGCCACAGTGAGTCTGACAGTGTATGCTGCTGGCAGCCTTAAACTGGCTGTTCTTAATATCGAAACTATCTGCACTTACTGAAAAATTAGTGGGATCTGGTCGCCGGGAACTGGGTCTACAGGCCTAAGTAGACAACTTTACTGACTTCAGAACCACCCATCCATTGACCGTTTAAGTTAGAGGCTCAATCCAAATCTGGATGGTGGTTGGGAACTTTACTGCAGTAGTAGTCCAAGAATAACAGCAACTCATGTCAGTTAGGGTGCTGCAGCTGCTTATTCTCAGTTACCCTACAGATTGCTTCCCAGCCACTGCAATTAAATTTCCGTGCCAGCACAAGTCATGACTGCACCACAGGCTTTAGGCTTATTAAGGTCAGATAATGTTCGGTACTGAACATAACTTTATTTTTGGAGACACTAGACTCGACTACTGTTCCCAACCACCCATCCATTTAAAATTGACCGCTTAAGTTAGAGGCTCAGTGCACAATGGATGGGAGGTTGGAATACTAGTCAGTTGTACTTTGTGTCTGTTGTTAAATTATTTTTAGGTGCAGCTGCAGCTGCTTATTCTCAGTTACCCTACTAGCTGTTCACTGTTGGGTCTATCACAAAAGTAGTCACGCTTGGAAAGGTTGGCAAGTGGAAACTTATTTAAGGTCATAAAATGTTCGTTACTGCATACTAACTGAACTTTAAATTTTGTTTGGACACAGTGACTCCCGACAACTGACTGCTGTTCCTAACCACCGACATCCATTTAAAATTGACCGTTTAAGTTAGAGGCTCAGTGCAAATGGATGGGAGGCTGGGAACACTAGTCAGTTGTACTACTTTGTCTGTGTAATAAATTAGTGAGGTGCAGCTGCAGCTGCTTATTCTACTGCTACTTTTGTAGTCACGCTTAGGAAGGTTGGCAAGTGGAAACTACATTTAACAAGACTGGGGTCAGAAAATGTTCGGTACATACTGAACTCTTTAAATTTTGTTTCACTAGATTCCTCGACAACTGATCATTGTACCAACGTCCCATTACTTTTCTGACTGTTTGCTAGAGGCTCAGTCAAGTGCAAATGGATGGGAGGTTGGGAATAAAGTCAGTTGTAACTACTTGTGCATGTTTTATTACTTTTATGCAGCTGCAGTTGCAGCTTATTCTGAAATTTGTAGCTGACTGTTCACTTGTAGTCAGGCTTGGGAAGGTTGGCAAGTAGAAACTACGTTATTAAGAATCAAATATTTAATACTAGTAACTCATGTCGAGTTATTATGAATTCTGTGAATTTCACTCAGAGACACTGATGGAAAAAAAATAAATAATAAAGTGACTCAGTGACTGCACACACTCCTGTACCAGAGTCTTTTTTTTCCTCTTTTGCTCCACACATCAAAGGAAATCAAAAAAGTGTTTATCAGGTGAGAAATAACACCAATCATACCTGTCTCTAGTAAATATGACATTTTTTTATTTTGCTAATCAATTCGATCCAACTACTACACATTTGCAACATTGATTAGCACTTTTCTGCGCGAAAGTGCTAATCAATTTAAAATCCTTATTTAAAACCCTGACAGGTAATAATTGTACCCAGCAATCCAAAAAAGATTGGGCTTTTTTTTGCATTAAGGACACGTCTGTTGTCTGTCAACTAATACTGGATGCCATGAAAGTCAGCAGTAAGCTGGGAGTTAATAAGTTTGGGGTTTTAGGATCTGATTGCAAGTACCAAGTCATCGGCATACAGGATGGTGCTACAGTGGGCAGGAACCCAATGGAGATCATGAATACAGCAAGAGAAGAACTGAGCTAAGGATAAATTTCTGAGGGATGCCAAGCTTTAGTGGATTCAGTTCTGACAGGGCCCTGTATAATCTGACAAACTGTTATCTCTCCTGGAGATAATTTGTAATCCAAGCCACTGCATGGGATGTTAAACCCAAGGCATGGAGCCTGGAACGTGTACCAGGCTCTACATGCATCAAGACAAATTGAGCTGACAGAACAGAGCCCTTGGGCCATGTGTGTCTTGGCATGAAGGTAACTGGTGATGCAGGGATTTAAAAATGTCAACTATTATGTTTATTCAAAGAGGATATAATTTAACTATCACAAAACAAGGACACTGATTGCAGTAAACTATGTTAATGCAGGCATTAGGGTTGAAGAACACCAATTAGAGCTTGAAAGAAACGAATGCTGATTTACTTACTTCGATGTCTGAGATGTTCTGTGCCTGTTTGCTCTGTAGTTTTCTGAGCTCTGTCAGTCTGGATCTCAAGGGTAATGAGGCTGTGTTCAGCTTGTCCTAGGGAAGTAAAAAAATATGTACTGTATATTGCACCTTGGACACTGGACTATATTTAGGAACACTACCTCCAAAATTATAGCCTCTATGCTTTGCCCTTAATAACCTTATTCAGCAAATTCAGACGTTGATCAGTGTGTATTCAATAAATAAATGCTCTCTTATGTAACACAACATTGGTTTTTACTCTATTATTTTACTCTCCTCCCAATTGAAGAGGTGCATGGAGAAGGGATTCCTGATAAGGTTACCACCTGTCCTGATTTCCACAGGACAGTCCTGATTTGGGCAGCTGTGTCCTGTGAAAAAAAGCTTGAAAAATGCTACTTGTCCTGACATCATAGTAGAAAAATTTTTTTCTTACTTTCCTCTAAATGTTGCAAAAAACTATAATACCTTTATTAAAATACCTTGAAATGATAAGAAACACTAGAAATAACTGAAAAACTACAACACTTAGTCTTAATTCTGATTATTTAGTGAAAAGGCAGTATAGTGCAGTGGTTTAAGGCTATGAGCTGCAAATCTGGTGACATTCAGCAGACCAAACCTGGGTTTGAATCCCACAGCTTCCACTTGCATACTGTGTGACCCTGAGCAAGTCACTTAACTTCCTTGTGCTCCCAGGTCGCACCTGTAAAAAAAAACTTTCAGCTTAGTGTGCTACTCCTGGTTAAATAACTGAAAAAAACAAGTCTGTTGTATTTGTCGAGGTTACATATTGTCCTGCAAAAAATCATTCAGTAAGAAATGTCCCACTTTGGACTTTTTAAAAGGTGGTAACCCCTAATTCCTGATGTTAAGCAGAGATGTGCATAGCTGGCAAACTTGCTCTGCAAAATAATTTCCCAAGTTTGTCACAGTCACAAAGTGTAAAGTGTTGGCTTCATGTAGTTCTTGGCAGGTGAAGTGTCACACGTTCAGGCAAAATTATGCACATTTGCTGGTGATGTTTCAACTTTAGCCTAACTTCATGTTAACTTCACCTGACTTTGCCTAACAAAGTGTCATTTTTCAGGAAAACTCTATGTAAAGTGGAAAATTGGCGAACTGGACAATTTGTGAAGTTATTTGTGGAGGGGAATTTCACAACTTCACTGGTGAAGTACAATTTCACAGCATCTCTAGTGCTAAAGAAATAAGAGAGTAATACTGAGAGCCACAGAGAATACAAAGCGCAACAGAGGAAGAGGAGGAGGAGATGATGATAGTGTGAAATAGCTAATGTAGGGAGGCATTAGATTCTTGTCATTATGTAAGAAAAAGGGGGTATCAGCTACCAATCATAACCCAACCTTTCAATTCAATGCGCCACTGGTAAAGAAATACTTTTAACACTTTGCTTTTTTATTACTTCATTTTCACCCTCACTAGAGGTGCCAATAGGGAGGTTGTGGAGTCTAAATGAAATGTGAGATTAATACTCAGGGACACAAATAGACATACTATAAGTATGTACCACACAAACTCTGCCTCCTCCAAGTCAAACAGGATAGGGACTGACCCAACAAACTGAGAAGAGGAAAGAAACCCTGAGAAGGAAACCTATGGGGACCAACCCTCCACGGGCAATTATGAGGCTAGTTGAAAATAAGCTTGGTGGTTGTCAAACAAAGGTTTCTAATGTGTAGCTAAAATAATGATGATGACTATCTTTCCATGATCTTTGATTATACGGTATGCACTAGTATATTTTCCCTTGAAGCAATGTTGTTGCAGCAATCCAGAGTAAGTGAATGGAATTTGAAAGCACAGCAGTTCAGTTCTAACAGATACATGGGATTGACAGTAGATATGGGCAAATTAAACATTTTATTCATTGCATTTCAATAAAATGTTGCCAAATTTTGTGGGAATTTACAAGATTTTGCTGTAGTTTTCAGACTCATTTATTTCATTATAACTCAAAAGTCTGTTGGGCTATAGAACTGTAAACTGATTTGTTTATTTAATGTTTTATTTAACTTTTTATTTAATTCTTTGTTAACCAGGTAAGGCCTGCTAAGCACTGGTGCCTTTTTTCAGTGGAGACCTGGGAGCACTTGGTGGTTAAATGACTTGTTTAGAGTGACACAGTATGCAAGTCGAGGTTGTGAAAATCAAGCCCACATCTGTCTGCTGGATGTATTAAACTCTAATGTAAGTGCCCTGAGGCTGCACTAAAAATAATTTGAATGAGTTGATTTTAATTTGTAGGAGGTCGAAGTCCAACATTTTATTTATTTGTGAAATTTTGTGGAAATATTACTCTGCTTATAACTTGTCCACCTGTGAACCTAGGCATCTGCAAATTAGCATGCATAACCATTGTGGAAGAGTTATAGAAACTACTCAGTATGGATAGATTTTGTTTACCTGTTAAGGTCCAATTAAGGCACACTGTACATTCTGAAGTTTGTTTCTATATAGTGCCTCATTTTGGCTATTTAATATGAAAAAATATATGTTACATAAGCATTACATATCATATAAAATGCATATAGTAAAAAAATCACAAATGCTATTGAGCAGTAACAATCTAAATCAGAATAACATGTATAATTGTACAGTCAAGGTGCATTTTTTTAAATGAGGGAGAAACAATGCCCAAAATATGGCAGTACAGGATAAGGAATGAAACAGGTCCCATTTACCATGTATAGGAAGAAATCAAGAACTGTTGAAACATTATTCACCTATATTTAAATAAATATTTCTATCAACATGTCCATGGCAGCAAAGGGGCTATGTCATTTTGAGGTTGTAGAGGTTTAGAATTTCACTAATTATTTGCGAAATATTGTGAAAACTTTATAAAAAGGTGAATCTTTGTAACGTCTCAGCTGTTGCTGTCTTGTACTCTCCCAGGCCAAAACTGAAAATAGGCATTCACTTATTTAGTGTACTTACTAGGTTACTAAAAAACAAATAAATGAACTGCAGGTATTTAACAAAAATCTGACATGCATACCCTAGGTCAAAGGATCCTAGAGTCTAAGAAGGTGGAAAAAATTAGTATAGTAGTATTAAATCCAGAGAGCAAATACTACAAATTACTTTGTGCTAAAAGTTTCACAAGATAAGCATGGTTCTCTATTTGGTAATGCCACCAGAAGTCCACTTGAGTAGTTTGAGTTTTGCAAAGATTTTGCAAAGCACCTACTGTACAAACAGTATTTCTGCTAATCTGAGCTGAGCTGTTTGCAGGTGAGTAGTTCCTACCTGAATTACTATTTTGTGCCCCCCCCAATTTGGTTCTATTTATCTTACCCAGGTGGACCTTGTGGACCTGCTTGTCCTATTGATATTCTCCTTTTTCTGTTACACACTTTCATAAGAAGGAAGTCACCTACTTCTTTTCCTGCAATACCAATGCCATTGGAGTAAACAATTTCTCCAGTCCTTTTCTTCCCCACTAGGGTTCTTTCTAATGACTTTAAGTCTTGTACTTACACTTATATCATGCTCTCAGGGTGCTAATTAATTTTGTTGGGTTTTATTCCTTGGTAGCACTTTAAGTGTCCTTAACTATATTGTAGTTACATTGTAACGATGCTGTAACTGCACTGTACTTACAATGTAGTTACATGCAAAAAACATGCAACTACAGCATAATTACCATTGTTGTGAGTAATTAATGATTACCTACCCTGCAGTTACACTGAAACTGACACTTAAAATCAAGTGTGACCTATTCTTTTGTAACACCCCCCCCACACACACACACACATACACTTTACACAGTTAGCTTACCTTGACACCCATAACTGGGCACATACACTCAGAACACATTTAGATATGGTACCATCCCTAGCTTTGGAAATGTATACAGGCTCATTCTTCTAGAGATCAAGGGGTTGGGGGTGTACAAAAGCAATTTGACCTATAAGGTCTTTACAAAACCAGGTTATGGGGAGAGAACATTTTGCTAGGGCTATGCTAGATCTAATTTCTGAAGGAGTGCCCAGTAACTCCACACAAGAAGCAATAATGTAACTGTCCAGACCATAATTGTAGTTCTAGAGTGTGACTTTATTTTAAAAGATGTTCTCTAAAGCAAGGGTGGACCTCCAAAGTTTACACATTGTGGCACTAGGAACCTGCAGAACAACAAGTCAATTGTATCTGACAGACAACTCCCTTTGTATTCCCACCCTGTAAGACACAGAACATTTTGCACTTGTATTCCCACATTTCTTAGGACATAGGACACTTCTTCCAATGGCACTGTCCACAACTGAACACAAATTTTGCTAAGACTAGCACTATTCTTCATAACCGGAGAAAAAACTGTAACCTACTTCAGGGAGTAAAATTCTCTTCAGACATTGGTCCACTGTCTAAATTAACCAGGCACCCTTACTAAACCTGTTGTCCTGAACTAGTTACTCCAGATGGGGGTCTGCCCATCCTTTGCCCCCAAATCCATATTCAGCCATTCTTTCAGAGTTACACCTTAAACATTGGGAAAAACACTTGTTGAAAATGCTTTTTGAATGAAACTTTGGCATCCAACATTTGAATCTCTAAACTGGTAGTGGAAAAACTAAAGTCCCAAACAATGTACTACAGTCATACCTCTGGACATCACACATTTCATCCAGCTTTAAATGAGAACAGTCCCACACTTCTGAATTTCACAGAAAAGTTGTTCACTTCCCTTTTAGCCAGAGAACACAAGAGCACAGGTACTTACTACATTTGGCAAAAGTCACATCCTACTCACTCTTAGACATTTCAGGCAGCTTCAAAACATACTGGATCAAAAAGGGGACTGCCCCTGGCTGGATCCATCCAGCAGCAGTCCTTTTCACCCCTCCAGGGATGAAAATCAGGAGATTCTGCTGTAGACAACGGGTTCCACTACTTCTCTTGGCAAGTTGGAGAATTACCAGGACTAGGGTGAGACTGTAAGGCCTTCAACTCAGAGCCCTCAGCTCAGAAGTTCTCACTCCTCCAACTTCAAGCTGCTGAATCACACTGATCTTTGTCCCAACATTCTAAAATCCCTTCTCACAGCTGGCAAAGGCTTATGCTGCTGCAAGAGTTCCAAATGAGCCCATCACTTCCATCTCAGCTAAAGCCAAGTAAACAGAAGAGTGAGCAGGTGAGAAACCCATTTAACTAGTTAGTCACCAGCTGCCTCTACCTGTCTAACACTGATACTAAGGGGATTCTAGTAACCCGAGGGGACTGAGTGGTTACACTCACCGCAACCAGATGAATGACTGTCCACAGTTATATCTCCATCTGACACTAGGTCATCCTACCCTCTCTGTTACCTATGGGGAGGTAACGCTTCTTCCCCCCAATCATGTGCCAGGCACTAGGCAAATGCAGGTAACAATGAAGGAACAGAGGCCAACTGATGAAACTTCAGCCCCTATCCTACGATCTATCTATGGATTCTCAGTGGCTGCAAGAAAACTGCTTGAAGTATGCCCTAACAGACAGAACTGGTGACCGTTATTGCAAATTAGGACCACCAACCTGCCTTTCCCCCTTGCTCTCTAGGGAAAACTATCTGACCTATGCTACATACCGGGGAAACCCTTTCCCCCAACTTTCCAGGATACCTGTGAACAACAAAAGGAAAACATACACTACATTGCATTACATTTCCCAAAAACTCCACACCTGTGAAGAAAACAGGTTAACACCATGCTAACCATGCACAGTTTTAAACACTAAGTAAAGGGGAACTTGGATGAGTTCCAACATCCTCTTCTGTTCTTCTTTTCTTCTTCAGGAACACCTGCAAGAGAAGAAAAACACAGAAACACATTCTGCATGCTAGAACAGTGCCTAAACCTCCACCTAACACTAAAGAACCCCCAAAACAATGTTTTATAAAAGTACAAAAATTAAATGAAAAGAAGACATTTATACAACACATTTGGGAATGGACTTCCCTAAAATGTCCCAACTAAAGGTCAGATGTCACTGGTGCCCTTAGGCATTGTCCATTAAAGAGTCTCTCCATGCTGAAGCCTGCTGAAGAACAGTTCTTGGACAGGACATGGCCTGTATAGCACTGCAATCCACAGGGAGAGTCTTTGATGAAAACATTAAAGTTCCTTGGATAGCCTTCAAATGTAGATGTGTTGTGCAAAGTCAGTTAATATAAATAACATTTTTCTTACCAGCTCCTTAAAGAACCAAAAATTGCCTCTTACTCTAGAAACTGAGGACCTTCTCCCTTCAGACCAGATGGCATCTTCGGATACTGCTGGGGCTGGATTAATGTCCTCTGGAAAACAAATGATGAAATACGAAAACTGCTGGATTGATGTCCTCTGGAAGGCCATATGATAGAACAGGAAAACTGCTGGGCTGACAAATCTTGATACACCTAAAGAAATCCTGGAATACCAGAAGAGTTGCATCTTCTTCCATGGATACTGCTGCTTTGGATGACAGGCATTTGGCCTGCCACTGCTCGCTTCCTTAAGGCATGCTGGGCATATTCACAGGAAGTGGCACCCAGGGTGTGGGGTGAGGACTATGACCCCGTCTGAATGTTCCACGTTGATGTTGTGAAATGTCTCTTACCCAGCCCCATCCACAATTTTCACAGTGTCCAAAAACAGAGTCCTGCTCAGTTTCCAGAAACTCAGACGATCACTGATGGTTTTGTCCCTTATACAGTACATTCTGCCACACCAGGGTGCAAATTCTTACTTGTCGCTTCTTTTAGCCAGGACTGCCTACTCTGTTCTATTTCCTCCCAGAATTGGCAAGGAAAGGGACTTCCCATATGTGGCATCAGCCCTCCTACGTATCAGTTTCTCCTCTTTAATACTCTTTAGTAGTCTGTGGCCCATGGCCTCGCTTGGGGGTAGCCAGTCCTGTTTGAGCCAGTCTCTCAGACTTAAAGAACAAAATAACTTGTCCCCCATTATCTTTGTGGATACGTTGATAGAGTCTTCTCCAACGATCTCTGGCTCCTCTGAGGCAAGAGCTTGAGGTGGCTCACAGTAGCCCTCAACATGAAGATACCCTTCTTCATCCTCCTCTTCCTCTCTCATGATCTGTGCCCAAGAGTGAGCAGATGGCGGAGAGCAGCAAGAGGAAGGAGGCAGCTGCTAGAACTCTACTACTGGGACTATATAGCCCTCCCTCCCTCCCTCCTTCCCACCCCCTACCCTTAGCCAGTTCCAGTTATATGCACTGGATTTGACTGACAACAGGAACTTCCTTCTTGGGAGCAGGAAGGAAGTGATTACAGGGGCACAAAATACCGTCCTAGAAGGAAAAGATTAGCTCTCTGTCACCACCTAGCTGCTGGAGATCCATCTCTGAGCAAGTAAGAAGGAGACTACCGAGGAATACAGGAACTTCCTGTCCCAGAACAGGAAGGGCAGGAGCTGTAAGGGCACAGAGGCAGTAGGAAATCAGAGAGAAAAACAAATAAAAAAAGTAAGCAGAGAGAGGACAGAGTAAGCACACAAAACAGCAGTCACAGTGCCACAAATGACATGATGGGAGTGGTGCAATGCAGTGGTTGTGGAACGGCAGTCTTCCAGGAGACATTCTGGAGGATTTCGTGTTGTCCCATTTACAGGCACCTCTCTGGGTTGAGGAAGAGGGTTGCTCATCTCCATGCTCAGTTGTCCAGGATTTGGAGGACTTCTCCTATCCAGGGACAACCAGGGTCGCCACCACTGCCTTAGAGATTGCCAAGAAAGAGGAGTGGTTGGACCATGGTGGGCTCAGAGAGGGTGAGTGTGGTGGAATATTTATTTATTTACTTATTAGATCATCGGTTTATAGACCTTTGAGTCAAAGACTCATTTGCAAAGGCACCCCGTCAAGAGACCAATACATCACAGCAAACAAAACAGTACAGTACATAATGCTTAGATTAAACAAGCATTTGTCAGTGCTGAATGTTTGCTTGCTGGCATTGGTATTGGTAGTGTAGGAGTTACAGAGCTGCATAATAGGAATGGCAGTGAAGTATTGAACCGAAGCCCACCCCACCAGCACCCTGCAGAGACTGACAGGCACTGGGGTGTGCCTTTGGGTTGTCCGGCATAACGGCCATGCCATTTCACCACACCCTACTCTGCAGACACCAAGCGTCATGGTGTGCCTTGGGGTCTTTGGCCCTTATGCACACCCCATTCCATCAGGAAATACAGTGAGATGGGTGTGGTATAGGAGAATGGGGTGAACTTTGGGGCTGAAGAGTCCAAGGCACACCTCGATGCCTCTCAGTGACTGCAGGGTGTGGGTGGGGGTGGAATGGTATAAGCATTGCAGATGACAATCCCAAGTCACAGCCCTGATGCCTGTCATTCTCTACAGGGTGGGGTGTTATGGTTGTAAACCCTAACACCTCAGGCATTCATTGGTATTTTCACTCCAAATTTTCAACATTTTTTTTTTGGGACCCCCACCTCATGAACAGTGACAAATATCAGTTTGTTAGCCGAAAGCTGCTTTTGCACAGCAACTATGTCATATGTCACCACAGGTGCAAAAACACATTCTGAACAGGATGTAAAAAATGACAGCTGTACTATTCATGGGGAGGTGTAAAAAATGGCAATGTTGAAAATCTGTAGAGAAAATATTAAAAAAACTGGTGAAGTCGAGAGCGTGTGTAGAAACTATGCAACACACACCCGTAATGTAATTAGTTGGGGATTTTTTACAGCAGATTGTCAACACAGGCATTTTGGAACCTCTGATCATGAACAGTGTCACTGTGATTTTCTTTATCTGTCCCGAACAATGACTTCCCACAGCGACCATGCATTTCTGTGCTGAAAGTGTGAAAACACATTTCGGCCATGTTGTGAAAAATGACAGCTGTACTGTTCATAAGGAAGTGTTGAAAAATGCCACTGGTAAAAATCTGGACTGAAAATATTACAAATTCATGAACTTATAAGGGTGTATGGAAACTGCGCAATGCTCACTCGTAATACAGTCATTTTATGGACTTTTGTCACCAAATTTTCAACATAGCCATTTAAAGACCTCTGCTTATGACCGGTGTCACTGTGATTTTCTTAATCTGTCCCAAACACTGCTTTCGCACACCGACTGCACCATTGTGCGCTACATGTGCGGAAACACATTTTGGGTGAGATGTGAAAAATGGCAGCTGTACTGCTCATAAGGAAATGTGGTAAAATGGCAATGTTGAAAATCTGGCATACAAATATTAAAAATTCGCAAACTTGCGAGCATGCGTAGGAGCTGCGCAACGTGCGTTCCTAAAACAGTCATTTTTGGGAATTTTTTCACCAAATTTTCAACATAGCAATTTTAAGACCTCTGCTCATGAACAGTATCACTGTGATTTTCTTAATGTGTCCCAAACATTGATTTCGCACACCAACTGCGCCATTGTGCGCTACATGCACGGAAACACATTTTCATCAAGATGTGAAAAATGACAGCTGTACTGATCATAAGAAGGTGTCGTAAAATGGCAATGTTGAAAATCTGGAGTGCAAATATTAAAAATTTGCCAACTTACGAGCGTGCGTAGGAACTGCGCAATGCACACTCGTAAAACAGTCATTTTTAGGAATTTTTTCACCAAATTTGCAACTTAGGCTTTTTGAGAGTCCACCTTATGAACACTGGTACTGTCATTTTGTTAATCGGTCTTGAAAGGGGATTTTGCGCAGTGACTGTGAAATCACCCTTTGGGGCTGATTAACACCATGACAGTGACAGAATTCATGAGGAGGGTTCCCAAAAACCCCATGTTGAAAATTCAGTGCCAAAATTCCAAAAAATGCCTGAGATATGCAGCAAAGTTGAAAAACCCTGTTTATTACATTATACAGCTTACGGCATTTCTTCAGTTTGCGGTCAGCTTTGAAGAGTGCAGAAGTGTTCCCGGTCCACTAAGAGCATTGTGCCAGACTCGGAGGTAAGTATGGGATGAGAGGGG
This sequence comes from Neoceratodus forsteri, assembly GCA_016271365.2. NCBI lineage: Eukaryota > Metazoa > Chordata > Ceratodontiformes > Ceratodontidae > Neoceratodus > Neoceratodus forsteri. The sequence goes on from JADMNL010000026.1 coordinate 269,760,826, forward strand.
TATGGGGAGGCAGGTGCACAGTGGTTGGGTGCGGGTGGGGGCAGGGAGACTGCGAGGGACCATTTTTTTATTTACAGGGTGGTTTTTTTTTATTATTAAGACGACACAGGACATTTGCCACGCTGGGGTGGGCTCCCAGCATGGCAGCTGGAAAGGCTGTTTGGGGGGCTGAAGCCAACGGGGGATTGGGCACCCCCATTGGCCATAACAATCTTTGCCACGCTGGGGTGGGCTCCCAGCATGGCACCTGCACAGCTTTTTTTGGGGGGGGATGAAGCCAACGGGGGATTGGGCACCCCGTCGGCTATACAGTGTGTGAGTGGGAGGGGAGCGCATGAGCATGCAATATGCATGCGTGTGTGTGTGTGTTGGGAAGGGAAGTGCTGCTCACTGAAACAGTGCTCTCTCTTTCAACTGTACGGCACTGCATTTTGGATTACCGCACTATGTTTCTTGCACATGCGTGCAAGCAAACATAAAAAGCAACCTCTGTTATAGGAATTCACTGGTGGTACAAGCTTGGTAATAGGTAGATCACAGTAGTCATAATATAGGTACACGAGTACCACATCAGGTAGCAACCAGAGATGTTTTATTACATTAGTCAGCAGATGTTACCTGAGACCCCAGGCACATACAGCAAAAGTAGACAGGGCACACCCAGCCTAGAGGTGAGGGTAAGGGGCAGGTGGTGGATTATGTGCAGTTGCAGCAGCGAGTACATGTCAGATAGCTTCTGAGGGAGATCTTGAAAGGACCAAGCTTAGAGGAGTCAGCTATGTTGGCTGGGAGGCAGTTGAACCAGGAGGGAGCCTGACAGCAAAAGGATCTCTGAGCCACAGAGGTCCTTACCCTGGGGACAATAAGGGAGGTTTTGACAGTGCTGCAGGTGGAGACTGAGGGGGAGGCACGCTGCAGGGAGGTGGTGACACCAAGGGGAAGAGAGACCTTTTTTACAAGAAGGCAGGATTGGAAGCAGAGTCTTTCTTCAAGGTTGAGTAAGTTGGTGGTGGAGTACAGCAGGCACGTATGGGTGCACCTAGGGGCTCCCAGCATTAGTCTGCAGGCCTTGTTTATAGAGAGCTGGATTCTTGCAAGCACAGTGCTGTCAGCTGCATCATAGATGGGCAGCCCATAGCTGATTAGCAACAGGACAGAGGAGGTGATTGCCAGTCTAAGGGCCTCTTGTGGTAGGCAGTTCCTATGGCTTGTAAAAAAACAAAGACAAGGCGCTGCGTCAGCATGTGGTCTAAAAGCAAAACAAAATGGTTATATTAAATGCACGCTGAAAATAGAAAATAGAGTTAAAAATCTACGTTTCGACCTTAGGTCTTCTTCAGGAAATATCTAAAAGAGAAAAAAAACAGTTCCTATGGCGGTACAACAGTCCAGTCCTGACGCTGGTGGCAGCAGAAAGGTCACTGATATGGGAATAGGACACTGCAATAGAGGCACATCCCTCCAGTTGTACCTCTCCACAATTCATATACCATTCTGGCATTCTGGTTCCTCTATGGTGGCACCCACAGTGGTGACCAAGGAAGATGTTGGGAACCTCCACAAAGGAAACCCACAGGAGGGTGGCATGGGACCCCACAGAGCAAGGAAACAACTCCTGGTGGGGGGACTCAATTGTTAGGGTGGTAGAACTGGGGTAGGGAGGGGAAGGGATGTAAGGTGCCTGCTCGGCGCCATGGCTTGGAGGGACAGGGAGCGAATCCTCAGGATTGTGGGAGCAGTAGCATGGGGAAGGGAACTGGACATCACTGCCCACCTAGGAACCGGTGACCTGGCTGGGAATGGGATCAGTGCAGGGGGGAGTTTGTGAAGTTGAGGAGGGGCCTTAGACAAGTAGCATGCACAGTAACCTTCTCAGAGGTGCTGCCTCTCTATGGCATGGGTGAGGCTAAGGTGCTCCACACCATGGGATTCAATTAATGGTTGAAAAACTGGTGCAGAGCTCAGGGTTTTGGCTTTACTGGGGAATGGAGGTCCACCTGGAGGGATACAGGCCTATACTGGCATGATGGTCTGCATCTGTCCAGGAGGTGAACCAGGATCCTAGATTACAGGTTTAAATATTTCATTGGCAAGCATTTAAACTAGCCAAAGGGGAGGCACTAAAAAGGAGCAGGAAAATCCCAGTCCCCCCCCCAAACAAAAGGGTAGTCAGCGAAGCAAACACCAAAATAGAGAAGTCGATAGGGAGAAGGGCAGAGGTAAATGGAGAAAAAGGCAAAGGCAGTAAGGACAGGGATGAGGTTAGATGGGGTAAGGCCATCAAAAAATGGAGGACAATGAGTACCACCACTTGTAGTCTGGATAACAAGATCTCTGAACTAGTGGCCTTGATGGAAGAGGGATGCCTGGATATTGTAGCAGTCACAGAAGCATTGTACACAGAGAACCATGACTGGGATGGCAATGTACCAGGGTACACATTCAACAGGAGGGACAGGGAGGGTAGAAGAGGAGGAGGAGCTCTCTTTGTAAGGGAAGGAATTAAAGGAATGGCATTAAAGAGTAAACAGGGAGGAGAGGAGGCATGGTGGATAACCCTGGAGACAGGAAATGGCACCACAATCCACACTGGGGTTGTATACAGACCCCCATCTCAGGGGGAGGAAATAGACAAGTAAATGATAGAAGGCATCCTTAGGATGGCAGAAAAAAAGGGAGATATTGTTGATGGGGAACCTGAATCTGCCAGATGTTAAGTGCAGCACCTTTGCTGCAGCCACATCCAAGAGTAGGGTAATTCTTGATATCCTACAGGGAGCATGCCTCACACAGCTAGTGTTGGAACCCACACTGGAGTGAGCAGTCTTAGATCTGGTACTCTCAAATGGGGATGGAGAGAGGATCTCAGAATTAGAAGTGGATAGCCATCTGGAAACAAGTGACCACCAAACAGTGTGGTTCACGATAAACACAATCGTAGAGTCAAGCCATACAAAACTGAGGGTACTGGACTTTAGGAGGGCGGACTCAGGCAAAATAGGAGAGTGCCTCAGAAAAGCACTGGCAAATGAGCAAGAAGGAGGGGTGGAAGAACAATGGGGAAACATCAAAACAGCCATCACAGAGGCAACAAGCCTTTGTGTGAAGCAAATAAGCAAATCAAAATGAAGAGGAAAAAAACACTGTGGTTCTCAAAAGAGGTGGTGGGGAAGGTTAGGAAGAAAAAGGTTACATTCAGGAAATAAGACGAAACACAGGAGGAGCAGGACAGAGAATTGTACCAGTTAGAGCAGAAGGAAGCAGGGAAGGCAGTCAGAATAGCAAAAGCCCAAACTGAGGAAAAGATAGCCAGCTCGGTTAAGAAGGGGGCTAAAACCTTTTATAGGTACATTAGAGAGCGAAGAAGACCAAGGGAGGGATAGTGAGGCTTAATAACGGGGAGGGTGACAGTGAAAAAGTAGGGATACTGAACAAATACTTCTGCTCAGTATTCACAAAAGAAGAGGAGGGTGAGGTACAGTACCTAATCCAATTAATAGAAGCACTATGGACAGGGGGGTTGATACCAGTCCATTCACAGAAGAAAGGGTTCCGAAAGAACTCCTAAAACTGAAGGTGGACAAAGCAATGGGACCTGATGGGTTTCACCCCAGAATTCTACAAGAACTAAGGGGAGAACTGGTGACACTTTTGACTACCCTTTTTAACAAATCATGGGATGATGGTGTGGTACCTGAGGACTGGAGGAGGGCAGACGTGATTCCCCTTCACAAAATTGGGAGCAAAGCAGAGGCAGGGAACGGCAGACCTGTTCATTTCACCTTAGTTGTAGGGTAAATGTGGAATCACTTCTGAAAGAAAGAATTTTTGAGTACCAGAAGGCCAGCGGGGCACAGGACCCAAGGCAGCATGGATTCACAGCAGGAAGGTCATGTCAGACGAATATAATAGATTTCTTTGACTGGAAGACCAAAGTAGTAGACTAGGGAGGGGCTATGGACATGGGCTCCCTAGACTTTAGCAAGGCATTTGATACAGTCCCACACAAAAGATTAATAAACAAGTTAGCCAGCCTGGGAGTGGGTCCCAGGGTGGTAACCTGGATAAAAAATTGGCTGGACAACAGGACACAGAGGGTAATAGTAAATGAGTCCACTCCAAAGAAAGAGGGATTACTAGCGGGGTACCGCAGGGTTCAGTACTGGGACCAGCTCTTTTTAGTGTCTTTCTAAGTGATATTGCAGAGGGACTGGAAGAAAATGTACACCTCTTTGCAGACGACACAAAGATCTGCAACAGGATTGATACACAAGCTGCATCCCTGCTCATTCCAAACTTCACAAGGCAGTCCGAGCAATGGGGTATCAGAAGCACATCCCTTCCGGCCTTTAGACACACTATGCACACTCATAGGATAGTTAAGGATTGCTACATCCGGAGGTAACCTTTCAGCATAGTAGGCTCTCTCAGCCTCTCATCGCTGCCACCTCCTCAGTGATCATAGCTCGGACATGATCCAGATAGCGAGGCATTCCCGAAGCCACGTCTGAAAGCAAAAACACAGACTTTTCATTACCGAATTGCTCACTAGTCACATATTGGCTCACAAAATGACTCCCTGCTGCTGTGTTTACATTGATGACTCTGCACTGTCATGGCATCTGTAACTTTTCTTCATGCATCAAAATCTGTTCAGCTTGCTCAAAACTGTGTTTCTGACCTTTCTGGCTACTGAAACTACTTTAAACTGCAAACGATTGTTTCTGATAGTACATGTCAGCACATTCGTACAAATGTTTAAACTGGTAACTTGACTTTGCAATCAGCATGGTTCAGGAAAAAGATCTATTTACACATACTCTAAGTCACTTATAAGCCCTAGTCTTTCTTTGCACAGGATTGCCTGTTTGCTGCATCCTCCATATACAACTCGCAGTCCTGTTGCTTAGAAATTTACTGTTGCTGAACCCATTTCTCTATTGCTCCCAGTCTATGCTCAGCATTTTCTGTTTGTTGCACCTGTCTTTTCAACTTGCAGTCTTTCTTTGCACATAAATCACATTGCTTGCACACAGGTTCAGCTGGCTTGACATTCACACAGTTTGTTTGCAGTTTACTTGTTTACTCACTGATTTCAATAGCTGGTTCCCTCCAATAGAAAATTTCAGCCTGCTAACGATTCCAGGAAGGCCTCTGGGGTGAAACAGGCTTGTGGTCCCACTGATCATAGCTATGAACACCTGGATCACTCTCCAGTAGGTAAGACAATGGGTTGAGCCCGAAATGACACTGTACTAGTCTGTTTGCTAAGGTTTAAAATGTTCACAAGCCCCTCGCTCGCGCTCTCTCTGAGTCTCTCTCTCTCTCTCTCTCTCTCTCTCTCCTCCTCAAACACTCTGCAGCACACAGACACTGGCCAGGGGGTGGGACTGGATGCAGCTGCACCAATCACTCAACGCCATGCAAATTAGCCTGTCCCTCTCTCTCTCTCTCTCTCTCTCTCTGCCTCCCCGCTTGCTCTCTCTTCATGGCAAGCAATGAGCAGAAGCAAATTTAAACTGGCCAAACTGTACCTTTTTTTCTCAGCTACAATTTCATGCTGTAGGAGCGCTGTTTTGACCATTTTTACCACAGTTTCTGGACAATTTCTTTAGAGACTCCTCCAATTTACACAATAAGCATATGAAACTTTCAGGGCACATATCGGAGTCTGTTCCTTAAAGTCCACAATACTTTTGGCATTTGAAAATTGCATTTTAAAAGTTTTGTAAGCACTTTTGATGTAGAGACCAGGACACACACTTCAATGTTTTACTGTCCGTTAACAAGTTGAAAACACACAAGCAGCACTCTGTTCTTTTACTGTACTGGAAGGCACAAAGCAGCACATTTGGGTGGCATTTTCCTGGGCACAAATCTCTTGTCCAAAGCTTCCTTTCTGTTTGGGCTACACTGCTACAAGACAGAAAGATGATAGACATACCCTCAGCAAAAATCTCTGATTTTCTCCCCAAACTAACCATCACCAGATGAGCCCCTTATTTTTTGTAACCCCCCCCACTACTTTATACAGTTGGGTACCCTTGGCACCCATAACTGGGCACAGACACTCAGAACACATTTAGACATGGTACCATCCCTAGCTGTGGGAATGTATACCAGGCTCATTCTTCTAGAGATCAAAGGGTGGGGTGTACAAAAGCAATATGACCTACAAGGTATTTACAAAATCAGGTCTTGGGGAGAGAACTTTTTGCTAGGGCTTTGTGAGACCTAACTTCTGGAGGGATACCCAGTAACTCCACACAGGAAGCAATAACGTAGCTGTCCAGACCATAATTAGGGTTCTAGAGTGTGACTTTATTCCAAAAGATGTTCTCTAAAGCAAGGGTGAACCCCCAAGGTTTACACATCTTGACACTAGGAACTTGTAGCACAACAAATTAACTGCATCTAACAGAAAACTCTCTTTGTATGCCCACCCTGAAGGACATACAGAATCTTGCACTTGTATTCCCACATTTCATAGGATATAGGACACTTCTTCCAGTGGCATTGGCCACAACTGAACACACATTTTTTGCTAAGACTAGCGCTATTCTTCATAACCAGAGAAAAAACTGTACCCAATTCAGAAGTTAAAATTCTCTTCAGACATTGGCACGTTGTCTAAAGTAACCAGGCACCCTTACTGAACCTGTAGTCCTGAACTGGTTACTCCAGATGGTGGTCTGCCTACCCTTTGCTCCCAAATACATACTCAACCATTCTTTCAGAGTTACATCTTAAACATCCAGAAAACATACATTGGGAAATGCTTATTGAATGAAACTTTGTCATCCAGCATTTGAATCACTACGCTGGTAGTGAAAAAACTAGAATCCCAAACAATGTGCTATAGTCATACCTCTGGACATCACACACTTCAGACAACTTTCAATGAGAACAGTCTCACACTTCTGAATTTCATAGAAAAGTTGTGCACTTCCCTTTTAGCCAGAGAACACAAGAGCACAGGTACTTGCTTCCTTTATCAAAGGTCAGATCCTGCTCACTGTTAGACATTTCAGACAGCTTCAAAACATACTGGATCAGAAATGGCATTGCTCCAGGACCCATCCACTAGCAGTCCTTTTCACTCCTCCAGGGATGAAAATCAGGAGATCCTGCTGTAAACACGGTTTCTACCACTTCTCTTGGCAAGTTGGAGAATTACCAGGACTAGGGTAAGAATGCAGGACCCTCAACACCGAGCCCTCATCTGAGCAGTTCTCACTCCTCCAACTTCTAGCTGCTGAATCACACTGATCCTCCTCTCAACATTATAAAGTCCCTTCTCACAGCTATCAAAGGCTTACGCTGCTGCAAGAGTTCTAGATGAGCTCGTCACTTCCATCTCAGCTTAAGCCAAGTAAACAGAAGAGTTAGCAGGTAAAAAAAAACAAAAAAAACATTGAACTAGTTAGTCACTAGCTGCCTCTCCCTGCCTAGCACTGACAATGAGGTGATTCTAGTAACCCCAGGGGACTGCGTGGTTACACCTTTATGACCTGTTGTGTGCTCACTGTACTTTGTCCAGCCTGAGTTATACTGTTCTTGCCCTATACGAGTTAGCTGCTCTTCTCTTGGTGAACTCATGCATTTACCTCCTGCCACTTGTGATCCCCCTGCAGTATGAGCCACCCAAACCCCAACCATTGTTTTAAATGTTTTTATTTATTCATTTATTTCTCAGATTACAATACCTCTGAACCAGAGGCTCTTTTACAGAGGTCCCACATCAGTTAAGACATAACAGTTTAAATTTTACAGAGGTTACATGACAAATAAAGTACAAAATAGCTTATATAACAATTAGACACTACAAAACACAGTTTATATATCAATTAGTCACTAAAATAGGGTGCATAGTGCTACGTAAAGGCTGATAAATCAGAGTACAGTGCAAATTGGGTGGTTGCAGTGGCCTGGGAATGGCTTTGTCAAGGCAGGGGGAGAGAAAAAAGGAAGGGGCAGGGAAGTGATGGCACGGTAGGTGATGCACATCAGCGGTGTAAGGGGCAGAGGAACGAGGGAGGAAGGAGGGAGGGAAGGGAGGAAGACAGCAGAAATTGCTTTTAAAGGTGGGGCAGAAATGGAAGCGGTTAGGATGTGAAATTACAAGAGGTTTGAGACGTTAAAGAGTAAAAGTGAAGTAAGAAAGTGCAGAAAGGTAATAATTATAAGGGAAGGCATACTGGGAATATGATTGAGGGGAAGGGTACATTGTGAATAGGGGTTGTGTGCAAATGGCAGCAGAAAGAGAGCTAGGTCTCAGATAGGGGGATTGCCTTAGGGAGAACAATCACAACTGAACTGAACAGTAAGATATTGGCAAAGCTGATGTTTAAAAGGGCCAATTTTAGATTTGTCATGGATAGACAAGGGGATATCATTTAGCCAGCTAGGTACCCAAAAGTTAAATGAGTGCTGGGCCATGGAGGTGTGACAGAACTGGACTTGGAAAGTCTAATTGGACATTCCACGGGTGTGGTGAGGGGTTGTAACCTGGTTAAGAAGTTTTTGGAAGGCAGGAGGGGTTAGGGCAAGGTTTTTTTTTTTTGTCAATAGGCAAGTCTGATATTTTATCCTTCCCTAGAAGTGGAGCTAGTTTGACCTGGCATACAACTGACAAGTATGGATGGGTTTATGTGCCCCTGTAGCTAGCCTACAGGTCTTGTTAATGGCTATATTGACTCTTTTGAGTGTGTTATTTGTGGCTGCACCATATACAACAAGACCATAGTCCATAACCAAAAGTATTGAACTAGTGATTGCTAGGTATTGAACTAGTGATTTAAATCCCTCTGTCTGCCCTGTGACTTCATGTAACAAGTATACAATCCCTTTTGGAATAAAAGCAATACCTTCCGATTGGCTCCTGATATTCTTCTACCACTAGAGGCATCTGCTAGCCGCTTTCCCCTCCACAGGCCTCAGCTCGCTAGCTCACTACATACCCTCATTTTTCTCTGCCCTCTCTTGCCGGCAGTATGGAGTCCTGGCAGGCTTTAAAACAGTGGTACCTACTTTTGGTACTATCCCTATTATTACTTCCCACACTTTGCACTGAGCTGGCAGGGGGTTCACCCACACTGCTAGTGCCACTGATGGTGGACAACAGCTCAGTCTGTCTCTCTGGAACATCTCACCTCCTGGATGCCACATTCCTCTCTCACTACATGGTGCTCCCCTGTTCTACTATCACCTCCATGTCTGTTCAGCTCATTACCTTCCTTAAGATAGTAGCCTCTCCTATGTTTCTCTCGCTCCCCCCAAAACAGCAAAATGGCTATTCCACAGTGCATTTAAGGGAAGCAGGCTACTCCAGCTCCTTATTCTCTTGCTCCTCCTACCATCTGGTGATATCCACCCAAACCCTGGCCCTCAAAATGACCAGCCCACGGCCACTGCCCATCGAGCTACCACTCTGTTTTCACTACCAAATGGCCTTAAAATTGTCCACCTAAACATCAGAAGCCTCGTTCCCCAAATTTTCCTACTACAACCCATGGTGCATGCCTATGCCCCGACATCATTGTGATCTCAGAAACTTGGCTGTCCAAAAATAAATCGGCCCATGCTGTCTCTATCCCTGACTACATTATCTCAAGACAGGACAGGACCGGGAGAGGTGGCGGGGTGGCTATCTATACCTACTCTTCCCTCCAGTTCACACCCACCTTTGTAACCACTTTGCAATCATTCCATGAGGCTCTCCTTTTAAAAATCTCCTATCCCCACACTGCACCCATCTTCTTTGTTGGGGTTTACTGCTGCCCGGGGCAGCCACATTCTAACATCACTGACTTGGTCACAAAGCTCTCCTCAATTGCCATCAGTGGCAAACTCTTTATCCTGGGTGACCTAAATCTAAACTGGCTGGCCCCTTCACTGGCTAGTATTTGATCCATCATCGAAGCCTTAAACCTCCATCAACTTATCCTGCAACCCACTCATCTCAACAATAAAACATTAAACCACTCCCTGCTTGACCTAATCCTCACCTCCCATCCCCATTGAGTAGTGGTCTCTGGCCTACTACTAGACTCTATCAGCAACCATCACATGACCTTTGTGGTATGTAAAATACATAGGACTAAACATCCAGCAAAAACTATTCTCACTAGACCCTTTGAATCACTTGACCTGCAATTATTGCTTCATGACCTCACACAAGCTGACTGGTCCACTCTCTCCTCAGTGACCTCAGCTGACAAGGCTCTTGACTCTTTCAGCACCAAGCTCTTACAGATTTGGAATTCCCAAGCTCCACTCCACAAAACCCAGGTCCACAGTGGACACCTCCCATGGTCACTCCTGAGCTTCTGGCTTGCAAACAAGCTCATGTCCTCATGTGGTGACAGTCCATAGTCTCCCACTGCCCTAGTGATCGCCAACGATACCGAGAACTTTGGAATGGCTGCACTAAAGCAATCCACCTTGGCAAACTGATCACTTCAAGTCCAACTTCCAAGCTAATACTAACAACCCACCCAAATTCTGGAAGGTCATCCACTCCCTCTTCTTGCCAACCACAAACCCTCCACCACCCACCCTCAGGCGCAGCCACTCTGTCCTTTCAGAACCTATGGCCATTGCCAAATGCTTCAACTCCCACTTTGCCACCTGCACCTCATCTCTGCTGAGCACCCTCCTTAATCTGTCCCTTGGACAGGCGGCCCCTTCTCACCCTTCACACACTGACACACCATCCTCTGCTCCCCCACTTGCCTCCACAATCTGTCCCCCAACCCTCTGCTGCTCAACCCCTCCTCCCCACCCTCTCCCTTTAATCACTCCCACTCCCCTCCAAGTTCTCTTTCTCTCCTGACACTACCCTTCAAGCTCTCCTTGCACTTAACCCTACCAAAGGCTCCTTGCCTGACAGCCTGGATCCTAGGCTTCTCTCCCTCTCTGCTCCTGCCATTGCCTACCCACTCTCTCTTATACTAAACCTCTCCTTTGAGACCACCACAGTTCCCTCAATTTGGAAACATGCAGTAGTCCTCCCCCTCTCAAAAGGGGGCGACTCCTCTGCACCCAGGAACTATCGCCTATGTCTCTCCTTCCAACCTTAGCTCAACTACAAGAACACATAGCCCTCAACCAGCTCTCCTCACTCCTCTCTGACTCTGCTTTTTTCACACCCTTCCAGTCTGGATTCAGGAAATCCCATTCCACCACCACCTCTCTGTTGAGGCTAACAGAGTCCATCTCCACTGCCTTTGATAAAGGTCACATTACCTCGGCTATCTTTGTCAACCTGGCCAAAGCCTTTGACACTGTCTTGTACTCCTTCTTCCTGCATAGCCTATCAACTGCTGGACTCTCCCCTTCTGCCACAGGCTGGTTCAGTGCCTATCTGTCTGGCAGGTTGCAATCATTCAGAATTGCTTGCCTATAACCACTGGAGTTCCCCAGGGTTCAGTGCTAGGCCCTATTCTGTTCTCCATCTTTTTAAATGACCTCCCCCAGGTTTGCTCTGCATCCAGCATCCACATGTATGCTGATGATACAGTTCTATTTACATCTGGTAAATCTGTCTCTGATGTCACTACCAGGCTCCAGTCCGACTTCACTAAAGTCCAACTCTGGTTTAGTTCTCAACAACTTTTTCAAAATGCTAGGAAGACAGTCTCCATGTTCTTTGGCACAAGGCAGAAAATCGCAAGCCTAAGTCACCTCCCCACCTTTCACACCCTTGATGGGACTGTTCTTGAGGACTCCTTCTCATTCAGGTATCTCAGCATCTGGCTGGATAGATACCTAGACTTCTCTGTACACATCAGTGCTGTTCTGAAAAAACTAAGGCCCAAGCTCGGGGCCCTTTTCAGAAACTGCTGATGCATCCTGCTCGCTGCCAGGCGTGAGCTGGTACCGAAGATGATCATGCCTATTTTTGACTACTGCAACATAGTCTATGGTACTGCTCCACAGTCCTCCCTATCCAGACTGGACTCTTTCTGCAATTCCTTCTGTCATTTCACTTTTGATGCCCCTCACCTCACCCATCATTGTGATCTTTACCGCTCCCTAAACTTCCTTCCCCTTCACAATCAACGTGTGCTACATCGTGCTAAGTTCATCTCTAAATTCTGGCTTGGATCTCTCCCCTCCTACCTCTTCTCCTCCCTTGGTACCCCGCCACCCTCCCTATATTCTCTGCGATCCCATGCTGGCACACGCACCCTCTCAATCCCCAGCAGATCTATATCCTCTGCCAAAAAGCCTTCTCTTACCACCTGCCTAAAATGTGGAATGCTCTTCCTCCACAAATCCACCACTCCTCCTCCCTAAACTCTCTTACTTCTGCTCTGCACAATTACCTAACACCTAACTGCTCATGCTCCTGACCCCTTCCTTGCCTACCTTTCTCTCCTGTCTCTCTCTCTCTATCTCTCTACAGCCCTTACCTCATCAGCACTTATCTGCCCTTTATTGCCTAGTTTTTACAAATGTGTCATTGTATACTTATGTCTCCTCCCATGCTGCTACTGTATCACCTGTGCACCACTTGTAATGTATTGTATGCACTGATTATCATGTATCCCATGCTTTATGCCTCTGTAATGATATGGTAGGTAGGTATGTATGTATGTATGAATGAATTCACCTTCTGTATATCCCACTCCCCTTTCCCCCAGGACATACCATGAGATGAGCATTGAGTTGCTCACAAATCTTTCCTGGTGAAACAATTCAATAAATAAATAAATACTTGGAACAGCTGCAGGCCATCCTGAGCCTGCAGGCATTCCTTGCCATCTAGCTTGCCAGAAAAAGATCATCCATCTTTCAACAGAATCATAGCCAATGTTTGCTGGTCTACGTTTTGGTCACTATCAGTCCTCATGGTTCTTAGCTAGGGCTAGGTGAAATTTGTTTTCTACTAGTGAAATTCTGATTTCACTTCCGTGAAATGCTGTGAAGTGTTTGCAAAAATGTTGGCAAATGTCACTAAATTTGTGATTTCACTTATTTCCCTATATCTTAAAACATACGTACCCACATTGCATTACATTTGATGTGGTGACTTTGCCAATGTCCATACAGAGGGGCACCAAGTTACAGATTCCTGCCTTTAAATATGACTGAGTTATAAGCCTCCAAACATTTGAAAAGTTTAAAATTACATTTCACAATTATTTAAACTAAAAGCATTTGTGCAAACTGAACTACATTTAGTATGTTGCATTTACCAAGGTCCATACAGAAGTGTACCGTATGTAAGATCTCTATTTTTAAAGACAACTGAGTAATAAGCCTCCAAACCTTTGGAGATGTTAACATTACATTACATACACTAATTATGTAAACTGCAGAATTTTAAGCCCCTATAACTTTAAAACTAGAGAACAGAATATCACCAATTTTGTTAGGTTTATTGATCCTAAATATTAGGCTCTGAGGCCAACCCATGACCCACGGCCTAGCAGCAGAGCATCACACTGCCACGTTGATGATCTGGGTTTGGAAGTAAGCCCAGGAAGTCATGTCAGGAGACAGGCCATGACTGAAACAGCTGCAGCTTGGCAGTTCATCTCAGTTGGGGAGGGCTGGCAGTGGATTCTATAAACACAGCCAGGCCAGGGAACTGGCTCCTGCCAAAGAGGAACATGTGACTCTGTGATGCTGACACAGTCCCTGCCCCCACTGAGGGAGATGAGAGGGAAAACATTTTGGAGAAAAAACTGGTAGCCAACTGAATGATGGCTGTGTTCTGCCTGATCAGGGTATATCCGTGTAAGCAGGGTATATCCCTGAGAGATGGGCTACAATCCAGGAATAAACCAATATGGAAAACAAAAAGGCTGCATGTTCAACTCTCTAATCTCTAGCTCAAAGGCTGGCCAAGCTATAAGCAGCCAAATATTCCAAGATAATATCAGTAATTAAAAGCTGAATTTCATGAGCTTCTGAGAAATTGTGAAATGTTGTGATACTTTTGCTGAAGCCATGTCCAAACATTTGGATCAGTTAAGGCCAATGAGATGCTTGGATTTGAACTCTCTGGAGGAGTAAGAATGAATGGCAGGTACAGGTACAGCTACTCAACTGAGGGCGGTTCAGATGGCTTCCCCCAGAGCTAGCAAACATGGAATGGAAAACACAGCATAAAAACAGTAGAGACAGAGGGGAAACAGAACAAATTACAGTCTAAGGAAGAGTGAGAGAGGAGTCAAGCAGGGGGAGTGTGCATGCACTAGAAGCAAGGTTAAATATTAAGCAAGGGGCAAAGTGGTCTGAAAGGGTCACAGGGCAGAAGAAAGTAAGTGACTGGGAGGGCTATGTTTGCTAATGCCAGAAGCCTAGGAGAAAAAAACAGTGAATTGCTGGCAGAGGTGGTCGAACCATGGTTGGTTGGAACTGAGGGCAATCACAAAGATGTGGACAACGCAGTACCATGATTGGGGCCTGATCATTCCAGAGTGTGTAATATGTAGACAGGAGAGGGAATGAGGAAAGTGGGGAGGGGTGGTGATATAGGTAAAAGAGGGTATCAAAACTATGATATCCCATCAAGATAATACAGGGAGAGACGTGCAGTCGAAATGGTGTATGTGGGATTGGAGTTTGTTTATTTAATCTAGCATGGTTTCAGCTGTGCTGCATTACACTGCCCATGTAGTGCACGTTTAAACTGTGTGGGTTCCAGCTGCACAATTTTATGGGTAAACTCAAAACTACAGATGTGAAGGCAAGTGGGGAAGGCAAGTGCATGGATACAGTATGGTGCAGGTTATTATAAACAGGAGAGAAACATCAAATTGGGATAGTTTATAGGCCACCGTCTCAAAAGAGGCAACTGATAGAGAAGTGGGGGCTAAGATTGTACCCTGTTCCCACCCACAGCTCTCTGCAAATATGCCATCCTCTAGACAGCTGGACTCTTTGAATCCTGTCACCAGTCAAGGGTATGAAGTCATGGTAGACTGCTCGAACCCGAGGTGGAGTGCAGGTGTGTCTTATAAAACTTTAGCAAAATCGCTCCCTATATCAGTGAGTCTTGTGTTTCTCATATTACTTACAATAGCTAAGTGTATCCCTTTGGAATGATGGCTACTTCAGAGGTTCACAGCAATACCTCCTTTAAAATGCACCATCATTCAGTCTTTTGTGACAAAAAAAGGCTACATTATTTACACCATAAGTTAGGTGTTGGCAAGAATTAAAACAAAAGTGCTTACAGTAGTAAATATGCAAAAGAAAAGATGATTATACAGAAATGCAAAGCTTAGCTTTTCTCACACTAGGTACTACCTTAGGTGGAAAATAGCAAATGGTGCACTTTTTCACGGATATTAAAACATAAATCCTCTGCCTTTTGAACTTTCTGATAACATCAATCTTTCCCCTCCGGTCTAACACAAACAGCCTCCCTGTGCAGCCTCAGACTGGCATCTGTCTCTCCGCTGGGACCCAGGCCACGCTGCTTATACCTGGTCATGGCTATGTAGCAGTAAACATCTGTTTTCTCAGTCGTATGGATTAGCTGTTTCTTTCAACCAAAATATTATCATACATTGTGTTTACAAAACAGAAATGGTAGAAGTATCTACTTGCAACCAGAAACCTCATTGACTAAGTGTTTATAATTTGTCAACATAAATGTCTTCTAAATCTCCCCCCCCCCGAAACAGTGCTCACTTGCTGGTAGTTAAGCTTTGGCCTCCCTTATCTGTGGCGTGACAGCTGTGAAAGCCTGGCTTGATTAAAAAACATTGCTACAGCATCAGTGTACATGTTACAGCATTCTGTGTCACAGCTCCCATCCCACGTCCTGTAATGGCACTGTATGATCAGGGCCTGAGCTACCACAAAGACCCACTGACCTCATACGCATCCAGTCACACCCTTTACTCATGCGAAATGAGTCTCCTCTGCATCCCTCATTCACATCTAAAATCATTTGGTGTTGGTTCAATCCTTCTTTGGAATGCACTAGCCCTAGACATGAGAGCCACCTTAATGGAGATTTGAAAATCTTATTTAAAAACTCATCTGTTCAACTAGAGCCATGGGTCTTTTAAACAATATTTATATTTCAACTGTATTTATCCTTTATTCTGTGCTTCCTGATCTGCTTTGCTATTTATTTATCTGTGTACGTTGCATTGAGCCTCTGGGAAAGGGCAACCTATAAATACAATTGCCTTCTCCTGCTTTGTGTGGCAAGACCAGTTCCATGTGAAAATGCTGACTTTTTAATGGTGAACATCAAAACGGTGACTGTTTTTAGACGAATGCTTCAATGGCAACTGCAAATTGTGGCGACTGACTATTTTGGCGAATCTAAGGTGGTTTCAGGTGTGTTTACTGTTGTCTACACCTGAAATGTAAAATTATATGCAAGGCCTCACTGGCAATATAGCTTAGAGGTTAGAGTAATGAGCTGTGAATGAGCTTAGTACATCCAGCAGACCTGGGTTTGATTCCCACAACCTCCACTTGCATACTGTGTGACTCTGAGCAAGTCACTTAACTACCCAGTGCTCCCAGGTTGCCCCTAAAAACAGGCACTTGTGCCTAGTGGGCCTTACCTGATCACCAAAACAATAAAAGTAAAATATTAAAATTAAAAAATATTCCTCACGTTCACAACTGGCATACTCAGACACTACCAACTTGACCATCTCATTAAGGTTACAGTACCTCCTCCTCCCTTGTGAAGTTCCTACACCCGACAGCATCTGTTCCAATCATATCTCCATCATTCTCTGTTTCTCTTTGAAACAATCCAGCAGGTGCCATATGTTGGGGTGACAGGCACCAAGGCATGAATTAGAGGCTAGGTGCCACCCCTCCACGGCGTTGCTTGTGCATGCCTGCCCTGCATAGTAGATTCATAACAATTCCACAGAACCAGAGGAAAAGCAGGACCTAGAGGATGTCCAAGCCAAGTGTCCTCATAGTAGTCTAGTAGACGCTCAAGCACATCCTGATTGGTAACAAAGAATGGCCATTCCCACATCTGCTCAAAGGTAGCAACAATATCTTTCACTGGGATGAATAAGAGTGCTAAAAGCATGTGCACATTAAGAGCAAAATCTGCATCAAGGGTACAGAGGTGCAATATTTTACTACACTGCTGAATATGCCTCTAACTAGATTGTGAATAATGAAAAAAACATACATGTACAGTTGCGTCAGGGAACACATTACCAAAGGCATGTACTGTTGCCTTTCAAAATCAAACATGGCACTTTGTGGCTGCAAACCTGCCACCCACCGCTTCAGCTCAGTGAAAACACGCTCATATGCAGCACTGGCTTGGGAACACATGAGAACATAACTGCAGGAAACAAAGCACCCCTTTACTGACCATTAATTGTGTACAATTGATGAAATAGACATGGATAGGCTATAAATGCCCCTTCAAGGAACCATTCATTACACTGAGACAGAAAATGCAAGTTCTTATACAGGCCCATTTCCATCCTACCTGTGTTATCCAAGATGCTGGAGAAATTAGTGAGTATTCAGTTAAGGGAATATCTGGACAATGCTAATCTATTAAATCCAACTCAATCTGGATTCAGGGCCAAACATAGCACTATCACTGCATTAGCCAAGGTCACCAATGATTGGCAAACCAAACTGGATAAAAAGAACAATGTCTGTGCAGTATTCCTGGACCTGAGCAAAGCATCTGACACTGTGGACCATGAACTGCTACCCTCATCCCTACACTCCATTGGCCTAGATCCATCCTCCCTTAATGGTTCAGATGCTACCTCTCCGTAGATCACAGCAGGTAAAGCTGAAGGTGACCTCCTCATTAAGACCACTGTCAAGAGGAGTCCCCCAAAGCTCTATTCTTGGGTCCTATCCTTTTTGCCATTTATATAAATAAAATTGATTCAACCCTTACCAAGTCCTCAGTACATCTCTTTGCTGATGACACTGTACTGTGTGTCAGCAACCCTTCACCTAAAGTTGCTCATGAAATCCTACAAGCAGAATTCTCCCTGTTACAACATCAGCTTCTAGAGAAAAAGCTTCTGCTAAATGCAAAGAAAACCAAAGCAATGATGTTCACAACCCAAAACTCCACCAACACATCCTCTTCAATCAGTCTCCCCCAGATATGCACTATACTTGGAGAAAATCTGGAGTATGTTGAAAATGTCAGATACCTAGGTGTGTGGATTGACAACAGACTTGACTTTACTCAGCATCTAGAACAACTGCTGAAAAAGCTTCACCTAAGGCTTGGCCTCCTCTACAGATTAAAACTCTTCCTTAATTGTTCACTTGGGAGCTTAAGCAACAGGTTGGCAGAAAAGAGGCCAGGAGTTATATTTTGTTTTAAACTGAAATATTTGAATAGTTTGTTAGTGAAATTAGTTCTATGTGTTAAAAATTATTACCTTGAATTTGAACTGATACTTGGGCTGTGATATTGTAGGTTTGGGGATAGATGTTTGGCAGGGAAAATTAGAAGGTAATTTAAATGTGTTGTTTGCCTGGTGTTTGGAGGAGGGACATTAGCTGCAATTAACTTGTCTTTAAACAGGAATTACTGTGGCTTTCATTGTTCACTTGGGAGCTTAAGCAACAGGTTGGTAGAAAAGAGCCAGGAGTTACATTTTGTTTTAAACTGAAATATTTGAATAGTTTGTTAGTGAAATTAGTTCTATGTGTTAAAAATTATTACCTTGAATTTGAACTGATACTTGGGCTGTGATATTGTAGGTTTGGGGATAGATGTTTGGCAGGAAAATTAGAAGGTAATTTAAATGTGTTGTTTGCCTGGTGTTTGGAGGAGGGGACATTAGCTGCAATTAACTTGTCTTTAAACAGGAATTACTGTGGCTTTCATTTTTCACTTGGGAGCTTAAGCAACAGGTTGGTAGAAAAGAGGCCAGGAGTTATATTTTGTTTTAAACTGAAATATTTGAATAGTTTGTTAGTGAAATTAGTTCTATGTGTTAAAAATTATTACCTTGAATTTGAACTGATACTTGGGCTGTGATATTGTAGGTTTGGGGATAGATGTATGGCAGGGAAAATTAGAAGGTAATTTAAATGTGTTGTTTGCCTGGTGTTTGGAGGAGGGGACATTAGCTGCAATTAACTTGTCTTTAAACAGGAATTACTGTGGCTTTCATTGTTCACTTGGGAGCTTACAACAGGTTGGTAGAAAAGAGGCCAGGAGTTATATTTTGTTTTAAACTGAAATATTTGAATAGTTTGTTAGTGAAATTAGTTCTATGTGTTAAAAATTATTACCTTGAATTTGAACTGATACTTGGGCTGTGATATTGTAGGTTTGGGGATAGATGTTTGGCAGGAAAATTAGAAGGTAATTTAAATGTGTTGTTTGCCTGGTGTTTGGAGGAGGGACATTAGCTGCAATTAACTTGTCTTTAAACAGGAATTACTGTGGCTTTCATTGTTCACTTGGGAGCTTAAGCAACAGGTTGGTAGAAAAGAGGCCAGGAGTTATATTTTGTTTTAAACTGAAATATTTGAATAGTTTGTTAGTGAAATTAGTTCGATGTGTTAAAAATTATTACCTTGAATTTGAACTGATACTTGGGCTGTGATATTGTAGGTTTGGGGATAGATGTTTGGCAGGGAAAATTAGAAGGTAATTTAAATGTGTTGTTTGCCTGGTGTTTGGAGGAGGGGACATTAGCTGCAATTAACTTGTCTTTAAACAGGAATTACTGTGGCTTTCATTGTTCACTTGGGAGCTTAAGCAACAGGTTGGTAGAAAAGAGGCCAGGAGTTATATTTTGTTTTAAACTGAAATATTTGAATAGTTTGTTAGTGAAATTAGTTCGATGTGTTAAAAATTATTACCTTGAATTTGAACTGATACTTGGGCTGTGATATTGTAGGTTTGGGGATAGATGTTTGGCAGGGAAAATTAGAAGGTAATTTAAATGTGTTGTTTGCCTGGTGTTTGGAGGAGGGGACATTAGCTGCAATTAACTTGTCTTTAAACAGGAATTACTCTGGCTTTCATTGTTCACTTGGGAGCTTAAGCAACAGGTTGGTAGAAAAGAGGCCAGGAGTTATATTTTGTTTTAAACTGAAATATTTGAATAGTTTGTTAGTGAAATTAGTTCTATGTGTTAAAAATTATTACCTTGGATTTGAACTGACACTTGGGCTGTGATATTGTAGGTTTGGGGATAGATGTTTGACAGGGAAAATTAGAAGGTAATTTAAATGTGTTGTTTGCCTGGTGTTTGGAGGAGGGGACATTAGCTGCAATTAACTTGTCTTTAAACAGGAATTACTGTGGCTTTCATTGTTCACTTGGGAGCTTAAGCAACAGGTTGGTCGAAAAGAGGCCAGGAGTTATATTTTGTTTTAAACTGAAATATTTGAATAGTTTGTTAGTGAAATTAGTTCTATGTGTTAAAAATTATTACCTTGAATTTGAACTGATACTTGGGCTGTGATATTGTAGGTTTGGGGATAGATGTTTGGCAGGGAAAATTAGAAGGTAATTTAAATGTGTTGTTTGACTGGTGTTTGGAGGAGGGGACATTAGCTGCAATTAACTTGTCTTTAAACAGGAATTACTGTGGCTTTCATTGTTCACTTGGGAGCTTAAGCAACAGGTTGGTAGAAAAGAGGCCAGGAGTTATATTTTGTTTTAAACTGAAATATTTGAATAGTTTGTTAGTGAAATTAGTTCTATGTGTTAAAAATTATTACCTTGAATTTGAACTGATACTTGGGCTGTGATATTGTAGGTTTGGGGATAGATGTTTGGCAGGGAAAATTAGAAGGTAATTTAAATGTGTTGTTTGCCTGGTGTTTGGAGGAGGGGACATTAGCTGCAATTAACTTGTCTTTTAAACAGGAATTACTGTGGCTTTCATTGTTCACTTGGGAGCTTAAGCAACAGGTTGGTAGAAAAGAGGCCAGGAGTTATATTTTGTTTTAAACTGAAATATTTGAATAGTTTGTTAGTGAAATTAGTTCTATGTGTTAAAAATTATTACCTTGAATTTGAACTGATACTTGGGCTGTGATATTGTAGGTTTGGGGATAGATGTTTGGCAAGGAAAATTAGAAGGTAATTTAAATGGGTTGTTTGCCTGGTGTTTGGAGGAGGGGACATAAGCTGCAATTAACTTGTCTTTAAACAGGAATTACTGTGGCTTTCATTGTTCACTTGGGAGCTTAAGCAACAGGTTGGTAGAAAAGAGGCCAGGAGTTATATTTGTTTTAAACTGAAATATTTGAATAGTTTGTTAGTGAAATTAGTTCTATGTGTTAAAATTATTACCTTAAATTTGAACTGATACTTGGGCTGTGATATTGTAGGTTTGGGATAGATGTTTGGCAGGGAAAATTAGAAGGTAATTTAAATGTGTTGTTTGCCTGGTGTTTGGAGGAGGGGACATTAGCTGCAATTAACTTGTCTTTAAACAGGAATTACTGTGGCTTTCATTGTTCACTTGGGAGCTTAAGCAACAGGTTGGTAGAAAAGAGGCCAGGAGTTATATTTTGTTTTAAACTGAAATATTTGAATAGTTTGTTAGTGAAATTAGTTCTATGTGTTAAAAATTATTACCTTGAATTTGAACTGATACTTGGGCTGTGATATTGTAGGTTTTGGGATAGATGTTTGGCACGGAAAATTAGAAGGTAATTTAAATGGGTTGTTTGCCTGGTGTTTGGAGGAGGGGACATAAGCTGCAATTAACTTGTCTTTAAACAGGAATTACTGTGGCTTTCATTGTTCACTTGGGAGCTTAAGCAACAGGTTGGTAGAAAAGAGGCCAGGAGTTATATTTTATTTTAAACTGAAATATTTGAATAGTTTGTTAGTGAAATTAGTTCTATGTGTTAAAAATTATTACCTTGAATTTGAACTGATACTTGGGCTGTGATATTGTAGGTTTGGGGATAGATGTTTGGCAGGGAAAATTAGAAGGTAATTTAAATGTGTTGTTTGCCTGGTGTTTGGAGGAGGGGACATTAGCTGCAATTAACTTGTCTTTAAACAGGAATTACTGTGGCTTTCATTGTTCACTTGGGAGCTTAAGCAACAGGTTGGTAGAAAAGAGGCCAGGAGTTATATTTTTGATTTAAACTGAAATATTTGAATAGTTTGTTAGTGAAATTAGTTCTATGTGTTAAAAATTATTACCTTGAATTTGAACTGATACTTGGGCTGTGATATTGTAGGTTTGGGGATAGATGTTTGGCAGGGAAAATTAGAAGGTAATTTAAATGTGTTGTTTGCCTGGAGTTTGGAGGAGGGGACATTAGCTGCAATTAACTTGTCTTTAAACAGGAATTACTGTGGCTTTCATTGTTCACTTGGGAGCTTAAGCAACAGGTTGGTAGAAAAGAGGCCAGGAGTTATATTTTGTTTTAAACTGAAATATTTGAATAGTTTGTTAGTGAAATTAGTTCTATGTGTTAAAAATTATTACCTTGAATTTGAACTGATACTTGGGCTGTGATATTGTAGGTTTGGGGATAGATGTTTGGCAGGGAAAATTAGAAGGTAATTTAAATGTGTTGTTTGCCTGGTGTTTGGAGGAGGGGACATTAGCTGCAATTAACTTGTCTTTAAACAGGAATTACTGTGGCTTTCATTGTTCACTTGGGAGCTTAAGCAACAGGTTGGTAGAAAAGAGGCCAGGAGTTATATTTTGTTTTAAACTGAAATATTTGAATAGTTTGTTAGTGAAATTAGTTCTATGTGTTAAAAATTATTACCTTGAATTTGAACTGATACTTGGGCTGTGATATTGTAGGTTTGGGGATAGATGTTCGGCAGGAAAAATTAGAAGGTAATTTAAATGTGTTGTTTGCCTGGTGTTTGGAGGAGGGACATTAGCTGCAATTAACTTGTCTTTAAACAGGAATTACTGTGGCTTTCATTGTTCACTTGGGAGCTTAAGCAACAGGTTGGTAGAAAAGAGGCCAGGAGTTATATTTTGTTTTAAACTGAAATATTTGAATAGTTTGTTAGTGAAATTAGTTCTATGTGTTAAAATTATTACTTGAATTTGAACTGATACTTGGGCTGTGATATTGTAGGTTTGGGGATAGATGTTTGGCAGGAAAATTAGAAGGTAATTTAAATGTGTTGTTTGCCTGGTGTTTGGAGGAGGGACATTAGCTGCAATTAACTTGTCTTTAAACAGGAATTACTGTGGCTTTATTGTTCACTTGGGAGCTTAAGCAACAGGTTGGTAGAAAAGAGGCCAGGAGTTATATTTTGTTTTAAACTGAAATATTTGAATAGTTTGTTAGTGAAATTAGTTCTATGTGTTAAAATTATTACCTTGAATTTGAACTGATACTTGGGCTGTGATATTGTAGGTTTGGGGATAGATGTTTGGCAGGAAAATTAGAAGGTAATTTAAATGTGTTGTTTGCCTGGTGTTTGGAGGAGGGACATTAGCTGCAATTAACTTGTCTTTAAACAGGAATTACTGTGGCTTTCATTGTTCACTTGGGAGCTTAAGCAACAGGTTGGTAGAAAAGAGGCCAGGAGTTATATTTTGTTTTAAACTGAAATATTTGAATAGTTTGTTAGTGAAATTAGTTTGATGTTAAAAATTATTACCTTGAATTTGAACTGATACTTGGGCTGTTATATTGTAGGTTTGGGGATAGATGTTTGGCAGGGAAAATTAGAAGGTAATTTAAATTGTTGTTTGCCTGGTGTTTGGAGGAGGGGGACATTAGCTGCAATTAACTTGTCTTTAAACAGGAATTACTGTGGCTTTCATTGTTCACTTGGGAGCTTAAGCAACAGGTTGGTAGAAAAGAGGCCAGGAGTTATATTTTGTTTTAAACTGAAATATTTGAATAGTTTGTTAGTGAAATTAGATCTATGTGTTAAAAATTATTACCTTGAATTTGAACTGATACTTGGGCTGTGATATTGTAGGTTTGGGGATAGATGTTTGGCAGGGAAAATTAGAAGGTAATTTAAATGTGTCGTTTGCCTGGTGTTTGGAGGAGGGGACATTAGCTGCAATTAACTTGTCATTTAATAGGAATTACTGTGGCTTTCATTGTTCACTTGGGAGCTTAAGCAACAGGTTGGTAGAAAAGAGGCCAGGAGTTATATTTTGTTTTAAACTGAAATATTTGAATAGTTTGTTAGTGAAATTAGTTCTATGTGTTAAAAATTATTACCTTGAATTTGAACTGATACTTGGGCTGTGATATTCTAGGTTTGGGGATAGATGTTTGGCAGGGAAAATTAGAAGGTAATTTAAATGTGTTGTTTGCCTGGTGTTTGGAGGAGGTGGACATTAGCTGCAATTAACTTGTCTTTAAACAGGAATTACTGTGGCTTTCATTGTTCACTTGGGAGCTTAAGCAACAGGTTGGTAGAAAAGAGGCCAGGAGTTATATTTTGTTTTAAACTGAAATATTTGAATAGTTTGTTAGTGAAATTAGATCTATGTGTTAAAAATTATTACACTGAATTTGAACTGATACTTGGGCTGTGATATTGTAGGTTTGGGGATAGATGTTTGGCAGGGAAAATTAGAAGGTAATTTAAATGTGTTGTTTGCCTGGTGTTTGGAGGAGGGGGACATTAGCTGCAATTAACTTGTCTTTAAACAGGAATTACTGTGGCTTTCATTGTTCACTTGGGAGCTTAAGCAACAGGTTGGTAGAAAAGAGGCCAGGAGTTATATTTTGTTTTAAACTGAAATATTTGAATAGTTTGTTAGTGAAATTAGTTCTATGTGTTAAAAATTATTACCTTGCATTTGAACTGATACTTGGGCTGTGATATTGTAGGTTTGGGGATAGATGTTTGGCAGGGAAAATTAGAAGGTAATTTAAATGTGTTGTTTGCCTGGTGTTTGGAGGAGGGGACATTAGTTGTAATTAACTTGTCTTTAAACAGGAATTACTGTGGCTTTCATTGTTCACTTGGGAGCTTAAGCAACAGGTTGGTAGAAAAGAGGCCAGGAGTTATATTTTGTTTTAAACTGAAATATTTGAATAGTTTGTTAGTGAAATTAGTTCTATGTGTTAAAAATTATTACCTTGAATTTGAACTGATACTTGGGCTGTGATATTGTAGGTTTGGGGATAGTTGTTTGGCAGGGAAAATTAGAAGGTAATTTAAATGTGTTGTTTGCCTGGTGTTGGGAGGAGGGGGACATTAGCTGCAATTAACTTCTCTTTAAACAGGAATTACTGTGGCTTTCATTGTTCACTTGGGAGCTTAAGCAACAGGTTGGTAGAAAAGAGGCCAGGAGTTATATTTTGTCTTAAACTGAAATGTTTGAATAGTTTGTTAGTGAAATTAGTTCTATGTGTTAAAAATTATTACCTTGAATTTGAACTGATACTTGGGCTGTGATATTGTAGGTTTTGGGATAGATGTTTGGCAGGGAAAATTAGAAGGTAATTTAAATGTGTTGTTTGCCTGGTGTTTGGAGGAGGGACATTAGCTGCAATTAACTTGTCTTTAAACAGGAATTACTGTGGCTTTCATTGTTCACTTGGGAGCTTAAGCAACAGGTTGGTAGAAAAGAGGCCAGGAGTTATATTTTGTTTTAAACTGAAATATTTGAATAGTTTGTTAGCGAAATTAGTTCTATGTGTTAAAAATTATTACCTTGAATTTGAACTGATACTTGGGCTGTGATAGTGTAGGTTTGGGGATAGATGTTTGGCAGGGAAAATTAGAGGGTAATTTAAATGTGTTGTTTGCCTGGTGTTTGGAGGAGGGGGACATTAGGTGCAATTAACTTGTCTTTAAACAGGAATTACTGTGGCTTTCATTGTTCACTTGGGAGCTTAAGGAACAGGTTGGTAGAAAAGAGGCCAGGAGTTATATTTTGTTTTAAACTGAAATATTTGAATAGTTTGTTAGTGAAATTAGTTCTATGTGTTAAAAATGATTACCTTGAATTTGAACTGATACTTAGGTTGTGATATTGTAGGTTTGGGGATAGATGTTTGCAGGAAAATTAGAAGGTAATTTAAATGTGTTGTTTGCCTGGTGTTTGGAGGAGGGGACATTAGTCAATAAATTAAATGTCTTTAAACAGGAATTACTGTGGCTTTCATTGTTCACTTGGGAGCTTAAGGAACAGGTTGGTAGAAAAGAGGCCAGGAGTTATATTTTGTTTTAAACTGAAATATTTGAATAGTTTGTTAGTGAAATTAGTTCTATGTGTTAAAAATTATTACCTTGAATTTGAACTGATACTTGGACTGTGATATTGTAGGTTTGAGGGATAGATGTTTGTGGCAGGGAAAATTAGAAGGTAATTTAAAAGTGTTGTTTGCCTGGTGTTTGGAGGAGGTATTAGCTGCAATTAACTTGTTCTTGAACAGGAATTACTGTGTTTCATTGTTCACTTGGGAGCTTAAGCAACAGGTTGGTAGAAAGAGGCCAGGAGTTATATTTTGTTTTAAACTGAAATATTTGAATAGTTTGTTAGTGAAATTAGTTCTATGTGTTAAAATTATTACCTTGAATTTGAACTGATACTTGGGCTGTGATATTGTAGGTTTGGGGATAGATGTTTGGCAGGGAAAATTAGAAGGTAATTTAAATGTGTTGTTTGCCTGGTGTTTGGAGGAGGGGACATTAGCTGCAATTAACTTGTCTTTAAACAGGAATTACTGTGGCTTTCATTGTTCACTTGGGAGCTTAAGCAACAGGTTGGTAGAAAAGAGGCCAGGAGTTATATTTTGTTTTAAACTGAAATATTTGAATAGTTTGTTAGTAAATTAGTTCTATGTGTTAAAATTATTACTTGAATTTGAACTGATACTTGAGCTGTGATATTGTAGGTTTGGGATAGATGTTTGTAAGGAAAATTAGAAGGTAATTAAAATGTGTTGTTTGCCTGGTGTTTGGAGGAGGGACATTAGCTGCAATTAACTTGTCTTTAAACAGGAATTATTGTAGTTTCATTGTTCACTTGGGAGCTTACAACATTTTGGTAGAAAAGAGGCCAGGAGTTATATTTTGTTTTAAACTGAAATATTTGAATAGTTTGTTAGTGAAATTAGTTCTATGTTAAAATTATTACCTTGAATTTGAACTGATACTTGGGCTGTGATATTGTAGGTTTGGGGATAGATGTTTGTTGGGAAAATTAGAAGGTAATTTAAATGTGTTGTTTGCCTGGTGTTTGGAGGAGGGACATTAGCTGCAATTAACTTGTCTTTAAACAGGAATTACTGTGGCTTTCATTGTTCACTTGGGAGCTTAGCAACAGGTTGGTAGAAAAGAGGCAGGAGTTATATTTTGTTTTAAACTGAAATATTTGAATAGTTTGTTAGTGAAATTAGTTCTATGTGTTAAAAATTATTACCTTGAATTTGAACTGATACTTGGGCTGTGATATTGTAGGTTTGGGAATAGATGTTTGGCAGGGAAAATTAGAAGTAATTTAAATGTTGTTGTTGCCTGGTGTTTGGAGGAGGGACATTAGCTGCAATTAACTTGTCTTTAAACAGGAATTACTGTGGCTTTCATTGTTCACTTGGGAGCTTAAGCAACAGGTTGGTAGAAAAGAGGCCAGGAGTTATATTTTGCTTTAAACTGAAATATTTGAATAGTTTGTTAGTGAAATTAGTTCTATGTGTTAAAATTATTACCTTGAATTTGAACTGATACTTGGGCTGTGATATTGTAGGTTTGGGGATAGATGTTTGGTAGGAAAATTAGAAGGTAATTTAATGTGTTGTTTGCCTGGAGTTTGGAGGAGGGGGACATTAGCTGCAATTAACTTGTCTTTAAACAGGAATTACTGTGGCTTTCATTGTTCACTTGGGAGCTTAAGCAACAGGTTGGTAGAAAAGAGGCCAGGAGTTGTATTTTGTTTTAAACTGAAATATTTGAATAGTTTGTTAGTGAAATTAGTTCTATGTGTTAAAAATTATTACCTTGAATTTGAACTGATACTTGGGCTGTGATATTGTAGGTTTGGGGATAGATGTTTGGCAGGGAAAATTAGAAGGTAATTTAAATGTGTTGTTTGCCTGGTGTTTGGAGGAGGGGACATTAGCTGCAATTAACTTGTCTTTAAACAGGAATTACTGTGGATTTCATTGTTCACTTGGGAGCTTAAGCAACAGGTTGGTAGAAAAGAGGCCAGGAGTTATATTTTGTTTTAAACTGAAATATTTGAATAGTTTGTTAGTGAATTAGTTCTATGTGTTAAAAATTATTACCTGAATTTGAACTGATACTTGGGCTGTGATATTGTCAGGTTTGGGATAGATGTTGTCTAGGAAAATTAGAAGGTAATTTAAATGTGTTGTTTGCCTGGTGTTTGGAGGATGGGACATTAGCTGCAATTAACTTGTCTTTAAACAGGAATTACTGTGGCTTTCATTGTTCACTTGGGAGCTTAAGCAACAGGTTGGTAGAAAAGAGGCCAGGAGTTATATTTTGTTTTAAACTGAAATATTTTAATAGTTTGTTAGTGAAATTAGTTCTATGTGTTAAAAATTATTACCTTGAATTTGAACTGATACTTGGGCTGTGATATTGTAGGTTTGGGGATAGATGTTTAGCAGGGAAAATTAGAAGGTAATTTAAATGTGTTGTTTGCCTGGTGTTTGGAGGAGGGGACATTAGCTGCAATTAACTTGTCTTTAAACAGGAATTACTGTGGCTTTCATTGTTCACTTGGGAGCTTAAGCAACAGGTTGGTAGAAAAGAGGCCAGGAGTTATATTTTGTTTTAAACTGAAATATTTGAATAGTTTGTTAGTGAAATTGCTTCTATGTGTTAAAATTATTACCTTGAATTTGAACTGATACTTGGGCTGTGATATTGTAGGTTTTGGATAGATGTTTGGCAGGGAAAATTAGAAGGTAATTTAAATGTGTTGTTTGCCTGGTGTTTGGAGGAGGGACATTAGCCAATTAACTTGTCTTTAAACAGGAATTACTGTGGCTTTCATTGTTCACTTGGGAGCTTAAGCAACAGGTTGGTAGAAAAGAGGCCAGGAGTTATATTTTGTTTAAACTGAAATATTTGAATAGTTTGTTAGTGAAATTAGTTTGATGTGTTAAAATTATTACCTGAATTTGAACTGATACTTGGGCTGTTATATTGTAGGTTTGGGGATAGATGTTTGGCAGGAAAATTAGAAGGTAATTTAAATGTGTTGTTTGCCTGGTGTTTGGAGGAGGTACATTAGCTGCAATTAACTTGTCTTTAAACAGGAATTACTGTGGCTTTCATTGTTCACTTGGGAGCTTAAGCAACAGGTTGGTAGAAAAGAGGCCAGGAGTTATATTTTGTTTAAACTGAAATATTTGAATAGTTTGTTAGTGAAATTAGATCTATGTGTTAAAAATTATTACCTTGAATTTGAACTGATACTTGGGCTCTGTGATATTGTAGGTTTGGGGATAGATGTTTGGCAGGAAAATTAGAAGGTAATTTAAATGTGTTGTTTGCCTGGTGTTTGGAGGAGGGGACATTAGCTGCAATTAACTTGTCATTTAATAGGAATTACTGTGGCTTTCATTGTTCACTTGGGGAGCTTACAACAGGTTGGTAGAAAAGAGGCCAGGAGTTATATTTTGTTTTAAACTGAAATATTTGAATAGTTTGTTAGTGAAATTAGTTCTATGTTAAAAATTATTACCTTGAATTTGAACTGATACTTAGGCTGTGATATTCTAGGTTTGGGGATAGATGTTTGGCAGGGAAAATTAGAAGGTAATTTAAATGTGTTGTTTGCCTGGTGTTTGGAGGAGGTGGACATTAGCTGCAATTAACTTGTCTTTAAACAGGAATTACTGTGGCTTTCATTGTTCACTTGGGAGCTTAAGCAACAGGTTGGTAGAAAAGAGGCCAGGAGTTATATTTTGTTTTAAACTGAAATATTTGAATAGTTTGTTAGTGAAATTAGATCTATGTGTTAAAAATTATTACACTGAATTTGAACTGATACTTTGGGTGTGATATTGTAGGTTTGGGATATAGATGTTTGGCAGGAAAATTAGAAGGTAATTTAAATGTGTTGTTTGCCTGGTGTTTGGAGGAGGGACATTAGCTGCAATTAACTTGTCTTTAAACAGGAATTACTGTGGCTTTCATTGTTCACTTGGGAGCTTAAGCAACAGGTTGGTGAAGAAAGAGGCCAGGAGTTATATTTTGTTTTAAACTGAAATATTTGAATAGTTTGTTAAGTGAAATTAGTTCTATGTGTTAAAAAATTATTACCTTGAATTTGAACTGATACTTGGGCTGTGATATTGTAGGTTTGGGGATAGATGTTTGGCAGGAAAATTAGAAGGTAATTTAAATGTGTTGTTTGCCTGGTGTTTGGAGGAGGGACATTAGTTGTAATTAACTTGTCTTTAAACAGGAATTACTGTGGCTTTCATTGTTCACTTTGGGATGCTATAAACAGGTTGGTAGAAAAGAGGCCAGGAGTTATATTTTGTTTTAAACTGAAATATTTAATAGTTTGTTAGTGAAATTAGTTCTATGTGTTAAAATTATTACTCTTGAATTTGAACTGATACTTGGGCTGTGATATTGTAGGTTTGGGATAGATGTTTGGCAGGAAAATTAGAAGGTAATTTAAATGTTTGTTTGCCTGGTGTTGGAGGAGGGACATTAGCTGCAATTAAACTCTCTTTAAACAGGAATTACTGTGGCTTTATTGTTCACTTGGGAGCTTAAGCAACAGGTTGGTAGAAAGAGGCCAGGAGTTATATTTTGTCTTAAACTGAAATGTTTGAATAGTTTGTTAGTGAAATTAGTTCTATGTGTTAAAAATATTACCTTGAATTTGAAACTGATACTTGGGCTGTGATATTGTAGGTTTTGGGATAGATGTTTGGCAGGGAAAATTAGGTTGTAATTTAAATGTGTTGTTTGCCTGGTGTTTGGAGGAGGGGACATTAGCTGCAATTAACTTGTCTTTCAACAGGAATTACTGTATTTCATTGTTCACTTGGAGCTTAAGCAACAGGTTGGTAGAAAAGAGGCCAGGAGTTATATTTTGTTTTAAACTGAAATATTTGAATAGTTTGTTAGCTAAATTAGTTCATGTGTTAAAAATTACACTTTGAATTTGAACTGATACTTGGGCTGTGATATTGTAGGCTTTGGGGATAGATGTTTGGCAGGAAAATTAGAGTGAATTTAAATGTGTTGTTTGCCTGGTGTTTGGAGGAGGGATATTAGGTGCAATTAACTGTTTTTAAACAGGAATTACTGTGGCTTCATTGTTCACTTGGGAGCTTAGGAACAGGTTGGTAGAAAAGAGCCAGGAGTTATATTTTGTTTTAAACTGAAATATTTGAATAGTTTGTTAGTGAAATTAGTTCTATGTGTTAAAAATGATTACCTTGAATTTGAACTGATACTTGGGTTGTGATATTGTAGGTTTGGGGATAGATGTTTGGCAGGGAAAATTAGAAGGTAATTTAAATGTGTTGTTTGCCTGGTGTTTGGAGGAGGGGACATTAGCTGCAATTAAAAATGTCTTTAAACTGGAATTATCGTGGCTTTCATTGTTCACTTGGGAGCTTCTAACAACAGGTTGGTAGAAAAGAGGCCAGGAGTTATATTTTGTTTTAAACTGAAATATTTGAATAGTTTGTTAGTGAAATTAGTTCTATGTGTTAGAAATTGTGCAGCAATTTGAACTGATGCTTGGACTGTGATATTGAGTTTGGGGATAGATGTTTGGCAGGGGGAAGATTAGAAGGGTAATTAAATGTGTTGTTTGCCTGGTGTTTGGAGAGGGGGACATTAGCTGCAATTAACTTGTCTTTAAACAGGAATTACTGTGGCTTTCATTGTTCACTTGGGAGCTTAAGCAACAGGTTGGTAGAAAAGAGGCCAGGAGTTATATTTTGTTTTAAACTGAAATATTTGAATAGTTTGTTAGTGAAATTAGTTCTATGTGTTAAAAAGTTATTACCTTGAATTTGAACTGATACTTGGGCTGTGATATTGTAGGTTTAGGGATAGATGTTTGTCAGGAAAATTAGAAGGTAATTTAAATGTGTTGTTTGCCTGGTGTTTGAGGAGGGACATTAGCTGCAATTAACTTGTCTTTAAACAGGAATTACTGTGGCTTTCATTGTTCACTTGGGAGCTTAAGCAACAGGTTGGTAGAAAAAGAGTCAGGAGTTATATTTTGTTTTAAACTGAAATATTTGAATAGTTTGTTAGTGAAATTAGTTCTATGTGTTAAAATTATTACCTTGAATTTGAACTGATACTTGGCTGTGATATTGTAGGTTTGGGGATAGATGTTTGTGAGGGAAAATTAGAAGGTAATTTAAATGTGTTGTTTGCCTGAGTGTTTGGAGGAGGGGAGTTAGCTGCAATTAACTTGTCTTTAAACAGGAATTATTGTGGCTTCATTGTTCACTTGGGGAGCTTAAGCAACATTTTGGTAGAAAAGAGGCCAGGAGTTATATTTTGTTTTAAACTGAAATATTTGAATAGTTTGTTAGTGAAATTAGTTCTATGTGTTAAAATTATTACCTTGAATTTGAACTGATACTTGGGCTGTGATATTGTAGGTTTGGGGATAGATGTTTGGTAGAAAATTAGATGCAATTTAAATGTGTTGTTTGCCTGGTGTTTGGAGGAGGACATTAGGCTGCAATTAACTTGTCTTTAAACAGGAATTACCAGGCTTTCATTGTTCACTTGGGAGCTAAGCAACAGGTTGGTAGGAAAATAGAGTTATATTTTGTTTTAAACTGAAATATTTGAATAGTTTGTTAGTGAAATTAGTTCTATGTTTAGAAAATTATTACCTTGAATTTGAACTGATACTTGCTGTGATTATTGTAGGTTTGAGGAATAGATGTTTTGGAGGAAAATTAGAAGGTAATTTAAATGTGTTGTTTGCCTGGTGTTTGGAGGAGGGACATTAGCTGCAATTAACTTGTCTTTAAACAGGAATTACTGTACTTTCTATTGTTCACTTGGAGCTTAAGCAACAGGTTGGTAGAAAAGAGGCCAGGAGTTATATTTGCTTTAAACTGAAATATTTGAATAGTTTGTTAGTGAAATTAGTTCTATGTGTTAAAAATTATTACCTTGAATTTGAACTGATACTTGGGCTGTGATATTGTAGGTTTGGGGATAGATGTTTGGCAGGGAAAATTAGAAGGTAATTTAAATGTGTTGATTGCCTGGTGTTTGGAGGAAGGGGACATTAGCTGCAATTAACTTGTTCTTTAAACAGGAATTACTCTGGCTTTCATTGTTCACTCTGGGAGCTTAAGCAACAGGTTGGTAGAAAAAGAGGCCAGGAGTTATATTTTGTTTTAAACTGAAATATTTGAATAGTTTGTTAGTGAAATTAGTTCTGTGTTAAAATTATTACCTTTGAATTTGAAAACTGATACTTGGGCTGTAAGTATTGTAGGTTTGGGGATAGATGTTTACAGGAAAATTAGAAGGTAATTTAAATGTGTTGTTTGCCTGTGTTTGGAGGAGGGACATTAGCTGCAATTAACTTGTCTTTAAACAGGAATTACTGTGGCTCATTGTTCACTTGGGGAGCTTAAGCAACAGGTTGGTAGAAAAGAGGCCAGGAGTTATATTTTGTTTTAAACTGAAATATTTGAATAGTTTGTTAGTGAAATTAGTCTGATGTGTTAAAAATTATTACCTTGAATTTGAAACTGATACTTGGGCCTGATATTGTAGGTTTGGGAGTTAGATGTTTGGCAGGAAAATTAGAAGGTAATTTAAAATGTGTTGTTTGGCCTGGTGTTTGGAGTAGGGGATATTAGCTGTCACTTAATTTGTCTTTAAAACAGGAATTACTCTGGCTTTCATTGTTCACTTGGGAGCTTAGCAACAGGTTGATAAAGTGAGCTGAGTTATATTTTTGTTTTAAACTGAAATATTTGAATAGTTTTGTTAGTGAAATTAGTTCTATGTGTTAAAATTATTACCTTGAATTTGAACTGATACTTGGACTGTGATATTGTAGGTTTGGGATAGATGTTTGGTAGGAAAATTAGAAGGTAATTTAAAATGTGTTGTTTCTGCCTGGTGTTTGGAGGAGGGACATTAGCTGTAATTAATTTGTCTTGGAAACAGGAATTACTGTGGCTTTCATTGTTCACTTGGGAGCTTAAGCAACAGGTTGGTAGAAAAGAGAGGCCAGAGTTATATTTTTGTTTTAAACTGAAATATTTGAATAGTTTGTTAGTGAAATTAGTTCTATGTTGTTAAAATTATTATTTGAATTTGAACTGATATTGGGCTGTGATATTGTAGGTTTTGGGATAGATGTTTGTGGAAAATTAGAAGGTAATTTTAATGTGTTGTTTGCCTTGGTGTTTGGAGGAGGGGACATTAGCTGTAATTAGCTTGTTCTTTAAACAGGAATTACTACGTCTGTTCTTGGGAGCTAAACAGGTTGTTAGAAAAGAGTAGGAGTTATATTTTGTCTTAAACTGAAATATTTGAATAGTTTGTTAGTGAAATTAGTTCTATGTGTTAAAATTATTACCTTGAATTTGAACTGATACTTGGACTGTGATATTGTAGGTTTGGGAGATAGATGGTTGGCAGGAAAATTAGAAGGTAATTTAAATATGTTGTTTGCTGGTGTTTGGAGGAGGGACATTATCTGCAATTAACTTGTTGTTAACAGGAATTACTGTGCTTTCTATTGTTCACTTGGGAGCTTAGTCAACAGGTTGGTAGAAAAGAGGCCAGAGTTATATTTTGTCTTAAACTGAAATATTTGAATAGTTTGTTAGTGAAATTAGTTCTATGTGTTAAAAATTATTACCTTTGAATTTGAACTGATACTTGGACTGTGATATTGTAGGTTTGGTGATGGATGTTTGGCATGGAAAATTAGAAGGTAATTTAAATGTTTGTTTCCTGGTGTTTGGAGGAGGGACATCAGCTGCAATTAACTTGTCATTAAACAGGAATTACTGTGTTTTCATTGTTCACTTGGGAGCGACAACAGGTTGGTAGAAAAGAGGCCAGAGTTATATTTTGTTTAAACTGAAATATTTGAATAGTTTGTTATGAAATAGTTCTATTAAAAAATTATTACCTTGAATTTGAATTGATACTGGGCTGATATTGTAGGTTTGGGGTAGATGTTTGCAGTGAAAATGAAGGTAATTTAAATGTTGTTTGCCTGGTGTTTGGAGGAGGATATTAGCTGCAATTAACTTGTCTTTAAACAGGAATTACTGTAGTTATTGTTCACTTGGGGCTTCACAACAGGTGTTAAAAGAGGCCAGGTTATATTTTGTTTTAAACTGAAATATTTAAATAGTTTGTTAAAATTAGTCTTGTGTTAAAAATTATTACCTGAATTTGAACTGATACTTGGGCTGTGATATTGTAGGTTTTGGGATGATGTTTTGCAGGAAAATTAGGTATTTTAAATGTTGTTTGCCTGGTGTTTGAGGAGGACATTAGCTGCACTAACTTGTCTTTAAACAGAATTACTGTGGCTTTCATTGTTCACTTGGGAGCTTAACAACAGGTTGTTGAAAAGAGGCCAGGAGTTATATTTGCTTTAAACTGAAATATTTGAATAGTTTGTTAGTGAAATTAGTTCTATGTGTTAAAATTATTACCTTGAATTTGAACTGATACTTGGGCTGTGATATTGTAGGTTTGTGATAGATGTTTGTAGGAAAATTAGGTAATTTAATTGTTGATTGCCTGGTGTTTGGAGGAGATATTAGCTGCAATTAACTTGTTTTTAAACAGGAATTACTCTGCTTTCATTGTTCACTTGGGAGCTTAAGCAACAGGTTGGTAGAAAGAGGTCAGAGTTATATTTTGTTTTAAACTGAAATATTTAATAGTTTGTTATGAAATTAGTTCTGTGTTAAAAATATTACCTTGAATTTGAACTGATACTGGCTGTGATTGTAGGTTTGGATAGATGTTTGGCAGGAAATTAGAAGGTAATTTAATGTTTGTTTGGTGTTTGAGGAGGGACAGCTGCAATTAACTTGTCTTTAAACAGGAATACTGTGGCTTTCATTGTTCACTTGGGAGCTAAGCAACAGGTTGGTAGAAAAGAGGCCAGGGTTATATTTTGTTTTAAACTGAAATATTTGAATAGTTTGTTATGAAATTAGTTCATGTTTGTACTATTACCTTGAATTGAACTGATACTTGGGCTGTGATATTGTAGGTTTGGGGATGTTTGTCAAATTAGAAGGTAATAAATGTTGTTTGCTGGTGTTTGGAGGAGGGACATTATTTAATTAACTTGTCTTTAAAACAGGAATTACCTGTTTTATTGTTCACTTGGGAGCTTACAACAGGTTGGTAGAAAAGAGGCCAGGAGTTATTTTGTTTTAAACTGAAATTTGACAGTTTGTTAGTGAAATTAGTTCTATGTGTTAAAAATTATACTTTGAATTTGAACTGATACTTGGGCTGATATTGTAGGTTTGGGATAGATGTTGGCAGGAAAATTAGAATATTTAAATGTTTTTGCTTTGTGTTTGGAGGAGGGACATTAGCTGCAATTAACTTGTCTTTAAACAGGAATTATTGTGGCTTTCATTGTTCACTTGGGAGCTAAGCAACAGGTTGGTAGAAAGAGTCCAGGAGTTATATTTTGTTTTAAACTGAAATATTTGAATAGTTTGTTAGTGAATTAGTTCTATGTGTTAAAAATTATTACCTGAATTTGAACTGATACTTGGGCTGGATATTGTAGGTTTTGGGATAGATGTTTGGCAGGAAAAATTAGAAGGTAATTTAAATGTGTTGTTGTCTGGTGTTTGAGGAGGGGACATTAGCTGCAATTAGCTTGTCTTTAAACAGGAATTATTGGCTTATTGTTTACTTGGGAGCTTAAGCAATGGTTGTAGAAAAGAGCTAGGAGTTATATTTTTCTTTAACTGAAGTATTGAATAGTTTGTGGTGAAATTAGTTCTATGTGTTAAAATTATTACCTTGAATTTGAACTGATACTTGACTGTGATATTGGGTTTGGGATAGATGTTGGTAGGAAAATGAAGGAATTTAAATGTGTTGTTTGCCTGTGTTTGAGGAGGGTAATAGCTGCAATTAATTTTTGCCAAACAGGAATTACTGTGGCTTATTGTTACTTGGGAGCTACAACAGGTTGGTAGAAAGAGCCAGGAGTTATATTTGTCTTAAACTGAAATATTTGAATAGTTGTTAGTGAAATTATTTATGTGTTAAAATTATTATTGAATTGAACTGATACTTGACTGTGATATTGTGGTTTGGGATAGATGTTTCATGGGAAAATTAGAAGGTAATTTAAATGTTGTTTGCCTGGTGTTTGGAGGAGGGACATCATTGCAATTAACTTGTCATTAAACAGGAATTACTGTGGCTTTTCATTGTTCATTGGAGCTTTACAATAGTTGGTAGAAAGAGGCTAGAGTTATATTTTGTTTTAAACTGA
Source organism: Neoceratodus forsteri (assembly GCA_016271365.2). Classification (NCBI taxonomy): domain Eukaryota; kingdom Metazoa; phylum Chordata; order Ceratodontiformes; family Ceratodontidae; genus Neoceratodus; species Neoceratodus forsteri. The sequence continues at coordinate 269,798,193 of JADMNL010000026.1, forward strand.
AATATTTGGATAGTTTGTTAGAAATTAGTTCTGTGTTAAAAATTATTACCTTGAATTTGAACTGATACTTGGGCTGGATATTGTAGGTTTGGTAGATGTTTGCAGTGAAAATTAGAAGGTATTTAAACAAGTTTTGTCTGTGTTTGGAGGGGGCATTAGCTGCAATTAACTTGTCTTTAAACAGGAATTGTTGTAGCTTATTGTTCACTTGGGAGCTTGCCATTGGTTAAAAGAGCCAGGAGTTATTTTTGTTTTAAACTGAATATTAATAGTTTGTTAGTGAAATTAGTTCGATGTTTAAAAATTACCTTGAATTTGAACTGATACTTGGGCTGTGATCTTGTAGGTTTGGGGATAGATGTTTGGTAGGAAAATTAAAGGTACTTAATGTGTTGTTTGCCTGGCGCTTGAGGAGGACATTAGCTGCATTAACTTGTTTAAACAGGAATTACTGTGTTTATTGTTCATTGTTTTAAGCAACAGGTTGGTTGAGTAAGAGCGGAGTTATATTTTGTTTTAAACTGAAACATTTGACTAGTTTGTTAGTGAAATTAGTTCTATGTGTTAAAATTATTACCTTGAATTTGTCCGATACTTGGGCTGGATATTGTAGGTTTGGATAGATGTTTGTTGGTACTAGAAGGAATTAAATGTGTTGTTTGCCTGTGTTTGGAGGAGGGACATTAGCTGTAATTAATTTGTCTTAACAGGAATTACTCTTTATTGTTCATTTGGGAGCTTAAGCAACAGGTTGGTAGAAAGACAGAGTTATATTTTGTCTTAAACTGAAATATTTGAATAGTTTGTTAGTGGAAATTGTTCTATGTTTAAAATTATTACCTTGAATTTGAACTGATATTTGGCGTGATATTGTAGGTTTTGGATGATGTTTGCAGGGTATTAGAAGGTAATTTAAATGTGTTGTTTGCCTGGTGTTTGGAGGAGGACATTAGCCGCAATTAACTTGTCTTTAAACAGGAATTACTGTGGCTTATTGTTCACTTGGGAGCTTAAGCAATGTGGTTGGTAGGAAGAGGCCAGGAGTTATATTTTGTTTTAAACTGAAATATTTGAATAGTTTGTTAGCTAAATTAGTTTATGTTAAAATTATTACCTTGAATTGAACTGATACTTGGCTGTGATAGTGGTTTGGGATAGATGTTTGGTGGGGAAAATTAGAAGGTAATTTAAATGTTGTTTGCCTGGTGTTTGGAGGAGGGGACATTAGCTGCATTAACTTGTCTTTAAACAGGAATTACTGTGGCTTTATTGTTCACTTGGGAGCTTTGCCAACAGTTTGAAAAAGAGGCCAGAGTTGTATTTTGTTTTAAACTGAAATATTTGAATGGTTTGTTAGAAATTAGTCTATGTGTTAAAATGATTACCTTTGAATTTGAACTGATACTTGGGTTGTGATATTGTAGGTTTGTATAGATGTTTGGAGGGAAAATTAGAAGGTAATTTAAATGTGTTGTTTGTTTGGTGTTTGGAGGAGGGACATTAGCTCAATTAAAATGTTCAACAGGAATTACTGTGGTTTATTGTTCATTGGGAGCTTACAACAGGTTGTAGAAAAGAGGCCAGGAGTTATATTTTGTTTTAAACTGAAATATTTGAATAGTTTGTTAGTGAAATTAGTTCATGTGTTAAAATTATTACCTTGAATTTGAACTGATACTTGGACTGTGATATTTAGGTTTGGGATGATGTTATAGGGAAAATTAGAAGGTAATTTAAATGTTGTTTGGTTGGTGTTTGTGGAGGGGGATATTAGCTGTAATTAACTTGTCTTTAACAGGAATTACTGTGGCTTTCTATTGTTCACTTGGAGCTTAAGCAAATGTTGTTAGAAAAGAGGCCAGAGTTATATTTGTTTTAAACTGAAATATTTGAATAGTTTGTTAGTGAAATTGTTCTATGTTAAAATTATTACCTGAATTTGAACTGCTATTCTGGGCTGTGATATTGTAGGTTTGGGATGATGTTTCAGGAAAATTAGGCTGTAATTTAAATGTTGTTTGTCTGGTGTTTGAGGAGGGACATTAGCTGCAATTAACTTGTCTTTAAACAGGAATTACTGTGGTTTTCATTGTTCACTTGAGCTAAGCAACAGGTAGGTAGAAAAGAGGCCAGAGTTATATTGTTTTAAACTGAAATATTGAATAGTTTGTTAGTGAAATTAGTTCTATGTGTTAAAATTATTACCTTGAATTTGAACTGATACTTGGGCTGATCTTTAGGTTTGGGGATAGATGTTTAGAAAATTGAAGGTAATTTAAATGTGTTGTTTGGCCTGTTTTGAGGAGGACATTATTCAATTAATTTGTCTTTAACAGGAATTGTGTTTCTATTGTTCACTGTGAGCTTACAACATTTTGGTAGAAAAGAGGCCAGAGTTATATTTTGTTTTAAACTGAAATATTTGAATATTGTTAGTGAATTAGTTCTATGTGTTAAAATATACCTTGAATTTGAACTGAAACTTGGGCTGATATTGTGGTTTGGGATAGATGTTTGGCAGGGAAATTAGAAGTAATTTAAATGTTGTTTGCCTGGTGTTTGAGGAGGGACATTAGCTGTACTACTTGTCTTTAAACAGGAATTACTGTGGTCATTGTTCACTGGGAGCATAACAGGTTAGAAGAGGACAGAGTTATATTTTGTTTTAAACTGAAATATTTGAATAGTTAGTTAGTGGAATTAGTTCTAGTTTAAAAATTATTGCCTTGAATTTGAACTGATACTTGGGCTGTGATATTGTAGGTTTGGATAGATGTTTTGCAGGAAAATTAGAAGGTAATTTAATGTGTTGTTTGTCTGTGTTTGAGGAGGGTATACTGCAATTAACTTGTTTTTAAACAGAATTACTGTGTTTTCATTGTTCACTTGGAGCTTAAGCAACAGGTTGGTAGAAAAGAGGCCAGAGTTATATTTGTTTTAAACTGAAATAATTGAATAGTTTGTCAGTGAAATTAGTTCATGTGTTAAAAATTATTACCTTGAATTTGAACTGATACTTGGGCTGTATATTGTAGGTTTGTGGGATAGATGTTTGGTAGGAAAATTAGTTGTACGAATGTGTTGTTTGTCTGGTGTTTGAGGGAGGGACATATTGCAATTAACTTGTCTTAAACAGGAATTACTGTGGCTTATTGTTCACTTGGGAGCTAAGCAACAGGTTGTGAAAAGAGGCCATATTATATTTTGTTTTAAACTGAAATATTTGAATAGTTTGTTAGTGAAATTGTCTATGTGTTAAAATGATTACCTTGAATTCTGAACTGATACTTGGGTTGTGATATTGTAGATTTGTGGGACAGATGTTTGGGGGGTAATTAGGGTAATTTAAATGTTGTTTGGCTGTGTTTGAGTGAGGGATATTAGCTGTAATTAAAATGTCTTTAAACAGGAATTACTGTGGTTTATTGTTCACTTGGGAGCTAAGCAACAGGTTGGTGGAGTGAGGCCAGGAGTTTGTTTTTGTTTTAAACTGAAATATTTGAATTTGTTAGAAATTAGTTCTATGTTTAAAAATTACCTTGAATTGAACTGATACTGTACTGTGATATTGTAGGTTTGTGATGATGTTGGGAGGGAAAATTAGAAGGTACTTTAATGTGTTGTTGCTCGGTGTTTGAGGAGGGGGCATTAGCTGCAATTAACTTGTCTTAAACAGGAATTACTGTTTCTTATTGTTCACTTGGGAGCTACAACAGGTTGGTAGAAAAGAGGCCAGGAGTTATATTTTGTTTTAAACTGAAATATTTGAATAGTTTGTTAGTGAAATTAGTTCTATGTGTTAAAAATTATTACCTTGAATTTGAACTGATACTTGGCTGTGATATTGTAGGTTTGGGGATAGGTTTGGTGAAAATTAGAAGGTAATTTAAATGTGTTGTTTGCCTGGTGTTTGGAGGAGGGGACATTAGCTGTAATTAACTTGTCTTTAAACAGGAATATTGTGGTTTCTATTGTTCACTGGGAGCTACAATAGTTGTAGAAAAGAGGCCAGAGTTATATTTGTTTTAAACTGAAATATTTAATAGTTTGTTAGTGAAATTAGTTCTATGTGTTAAAAATTATTACCTTGAATTTGAACTGATACTTGGGTTGTGATATTGTAGGTTGGGATAGATGTTTGGCAGGAAAATTAGAAGGTAATTTAAATGTTGTTTGTTTGGTGTTTGGAGGAGGGACATATGTACTAATGTCTTTAAACAGGAATTATTGTGTTTTCATTGTTCACTTGGAGCTTACAACATTTGGTAGAAAGAGGCCAGGAGTTATATTTTGTTTTAAACTGAAATATTTGTATAGTTTGTTAGTGAAATTAGTTCATGTGTTAAAAATTGTACTTTGAATTGAACTGATATGGTTGTGATATTGTAGGTTTGGGGATAGATGTTTGGCAGGGAAATAGAAGGTACTTAAATGTTGTTTGTCTGTGTTGGAGGAGGGAAATAGCTGTATTAACTTGTCTTAAACAGGAATTACTGTATTTATTGTTCACTTGGGAGCGACAACAGGTTGGTGAAAGAGGCCAGAGTTATTTTTTTAAACTGAAATATTTGAATAGTTTGTTAGTGAATTAGTTCATGTGTTAAAATTACCTTGAATTTGAACTGATATCAACAGAGATGGGTTTGGGGATAGATACAGGTGTTCAGAAGGTAATTAAATGTTGTTTGCCTGGTGTTTGGAGGAGGGGATACGTAATTAATTTGTTCAAAGAGGAATTACTGTATTTTCATTGTTCACTTGGGGTTTACAACAGGTTGTAGTATAGCCAGGAGTTATATTTTGTTTTAAACTGAGCTATTTTAATAGTTTGTTAGTGAAATTAGTTCTATGTTAAAATTATACCTTGAATTTGAACTGATACTTGCTGTGATATTGTAGGTTTGGGATAGATGTTTGGCAGGGAAAATTAGAAGGTAATTTAAATGTGGTTTGCCTGGTGTGGAGTGAGGGACATTAGCTGGTATTAACTTGTCTTTAAACAGGAATTACTGTGGCTTATTGTTCACTTGGAGCTAAGGCAGGTTTGAAAAGAGGCCAGAGTTATATTTTGTTTTAAACTGAAATATTTGAATAGTTGTTAGAAATTAGTTCTGTGTGTTAAAAATTACCTTGACTTGGAACTCAATTTGGCCAGATATTGTAGGTTTGGGGTTGATGTTTGCAGGGAAATTAAGGTAATTAAATGTGTTGTTTGCCTTGTGTTTGAGGAGGGGACATTAGCTGTAATTAATTGACTTTAAACAGGAATTACTGTGTTTCATTGTTCACTGGGTGCTAAGCAACAGGTTGGTAGAAAGAGGCTAGAGTTATATTTTGTTTTAAACTGAAATATTTGAATAGTTTGTTAGTGAAATTGTTCTATGTGTTAAAAATTATTACCTTGAATTTAACTGATACTTGGGCGTGATATTGTGTTTGGATATGTTTGGTAGGAAATTAAAATTTAAATGTGTTGTTTGCTGGTGTTTGAGAGGGACATTATTGCAATTAACTTGTTTTAAACAGGAATTACTGTGGCTTCATTGTTCATTTGGGAGCTTAATCTTCTTTTGGTGAAAAGAGGCCAGAGTTATATTTGTTTAAATCATATTTGATTAGTTGTTAGTGAAATTAGTTCTATGTGTTAAAATTATTACCTTGAATTTGAACTGATATTGGCTGTGAGTATTGTAGGTTTGGATGATGTTGTAGGAAAATAGAAGGTAATTAAATGTTGTTTGCCTGTGTTTGAGGAGGGATATTAGCTGCAATTAACTTGTTTTAAACAGGAATTACTGTGGCTTATTGTTCACTTGGGCTTTGGCAACAGTTGGTAGAAAGAGGCCAGATATATTTGTTTTAAATTGAAATATTTGAATAGTTTGTTAGTGAAATTAGTTGGATGTGTTAAAATTATTACCTTGTCTTGAACTGATACTTGGGCTTTGATATTGTAGGTTTGGGATGATGTTTGCAGGGAAAATTAGATAATTAATGTGTTGTTTGCCTGGTGTTTGGAGGAGGGACATTAGCTGCACTACTTGTCTTTAAACAGGAATTACTGTGTTTTCATTGTTCACTTGGGAGCTTAAACAGGTTGGTAGAAAAGAGGCCAGAGTTATATTTTGTTTTAAACGAAATATTTGAATAGTTTGTTAGTGAAATTAGTTCTATGTGTTAAAAATTATTACCTGAATTTCAACTGATACTTGGGTTTGATATTGTAGGTTTGTATGATGTTTGGCAGGAAAATTAGAAGGTAATTTAATGTGTTGTTTGCCTGGGTTGGAGGAGGGAATATTAGCTGTATTAACTGTTTTAAACAGGAATTACTCTTTCATTGTTCACTTGAGCTTACAACAGGTTGGTAGAAAGACAGGAGTTATATTTTTTTTAAACTGAAATATTTGAATAGTTTGTTAGTGAAATTAGTTCTATGTGTTAAAAATTATTACCTGAATTTGAACTGATATTTCGATATTGTAGGTTTGGGGATAGATGTTTGCAGGGTGTATTAGAAGGTAATTTAATGTTTGTTTGTTTGGTGTTTGGAGGAGGGATATTAGCTGCAATTAACTTGTCTTTAAACAGGAATTACTGTGTTCATTGTTCACTTGGGAGCTAAGCAATAGGTTGGTAGAAAGAGGCCAGAGTTATATTTTGTTTAAACTGAAATTTTTAATAGTTTGTTAGGAAATTAGTTCATGTTAAAAATTACCTTGAATTTGAACTGCTACTGGCTGTGATATTAGGTTTGGGGATAGCTGTTGTAGGAAATTAAAGGTACTTAAATGTGTTGTTTGCCTGGTGTTTGGTGAGGGGACATTAGCTGCAATTAACTTGTTTTAAACAGGAATTACTGTGGCTTATTGTTACTTGGGAGCGCACAGGTTGGTAGAAAGAGGCCAGAGTTATATTTGTTGTAACTGAGCTATTTGAATGTTTGTTATGAAATTAGTTTATGTTAAAATTATTACTTGAATTTGAACTGATACTTGCTGTGATATTGTAGTTTTGTATAGATGTTGCAGGAAAATTAGAAGGTAATTAATGTTGTTTGCCTGGTGTTTGGAGGAGGGACATTAGTCAATTAACTTGTTTTTAAACAGGAATTATTGTCTTTATTGTTCACTGGGAGCTAAGCAACATTTTAGAAAGGCCAGGTTATATTTTGTTTAAACTGAATATTTGAATAGTTTGTTAGTGAAATTAGTTTTATGTTAAAATTATACTTTGAATTTGAACTGATACTGGGGCTGGGGTATTGTAGGTTTGGGGATAGATGTTGGTAGGAAAATTAGGTAATTTAAATGTGTTGTTTGGTTTGTGTTTGAGTGAGGGAAATTAGCTGCAACTTGTCTTTAAACAGGAATTATGTGGCTTATTGTTCACTTGGGAGTTTACAACAGGTTGTAGAAAGAGGCCAGGAGTTATATTTTGTTTTAAATTGAATATTTGAATAGTTTGTTAGTGAAATTAGTTCTATGTGTTAAAATTATTACCTGAATTTGAACTGATATTTGGCGTGATATTGTAGGTTGGGGATAGATGTTTAGGGAAAATTAAAGGTAATTTAATGTGTTGTTTGCCTGGTGTTTGGAGGAGGGATATTAGTGTAATTAACTTGTCTTTAAACAGGAATTATTTGGCTTTCATTGTTCACTTGGGAGCTTACAACAGGTTGGTAAAGAGGCCAGGAGTTATGTTTGTTTTAAACTGAAATATCAATAGTTTGTTAGTGAAATTAGTTCTATGTGTTAAAAATGATTACCTTGAATTTGAACTGATACCTTGATATTGTAGGTTTGTATAGATGTTTCATAGAAAATTAGAAGGTAATTTAAAATGGTGTTTGGGCTCTTGGGTGTTTGGAGGAGGGACATTAGCTGCACTACTTGTCTTTAAATGAGGAATTACTGTGGCTTTCTTGTTTTACTTGGGAGCTTACAACAGGTTGGTAGAAAAGAGGCCAGGGTTATATTTTGTTTTAAACTGAAATATTTGAATAGTTTGTTAGTGAAATTATTCTTATGTTAAAATTATTACCTTGAATTTGAACTGATACTTGGGCAGTGATATTGTAGGTTTGGTTGATGTTTGTAGGAAAATTAGAAGGTACTTTTGTGTTGTTTCGTGTTTGAGGAGGACATAGCTGCAATTAACTTGTCTTTAAACAGGAATTACTGGCTTTCATTGTTCACTTGGGAGCTTACAACAGGTTGGTAGAAAGAGGCCAGGAGTTATATTTATTTTTAAACTGAAATATTTGAATAGTTTGTTAGTAAATTAGTTCTATGTGTTAAAAATTATTACCTTGAATTTTAACTGACACTTGGCTGTGATATTGTAGGTTTGGGATAGATGTTTGCAGGAAAATTAGAAGGTACTTTAAATGTGTTAGTTATGTGTTGGTTAAAATTATTACCTTGAATTTGAACCGATACTTGGGCTGTGATATTGTAGGTTTGTGGATAGATGTTTGCAGGAAAATTAGAAGGTAATTTAAATGTGTTGTTTGCCTGGTGCTTGGAGGAGGTGACATTAGCTGCAATTAACTTGTCTTTAACAGGAATTACTGTGGCTTTCATTGTTCACTTGGGAGCTTAAGCAACAGGTTGGTAGAAAAGAGGCCAGGAGTTATATTTGTTTTAAACTGAAATATTTGAATAGTTTGTTAGTGAAATTAGTTCATGTTTAAAAATTATTACCTTTGTATTTGAACTGATACTTGGCTGTGATATTGTAGGTTTAGATAGATGTTTGCAGGAAAATGAAGGTAATTTAAATGTGTTGTTTGCCTGGTGTTTGAGGAGGGACATTAGCTGCAATTAACTTGTCTTTAAACAGGAATTACTGTGGTTTATTGTTCACTTGGGAGCTTTCAACAGGTTGGTAGAAAAGGAGGCCAGAGTTATATTTTGTTTTAAACTGAAATATTTGAATAGTTTGTTAGTGAAATTAGTTCTATGTTTTAAAAATTATTACCTTGAATTTGGAACTGATACTTGGGCTGTGATATTGTAGTTTAGACAGATGTTTGCAGGAAAATTAGAAGGTAATTTAAATGTGTTGTTTGCCTGTGTTTGAGTGAGGGTATATTAGCTGCAATTAACTTGTCTTTAAACAGGAATTACTGTGGCTTATTGTTCACTTTTTGCTTAAGCAACAGGTTGGTAAGAGGCCAGAGTTATATTTTGTTTTAAACTGAAATATTTGAATAGTTTGTTAGTGAAATTAGTTCTATGTTAAAAATTATTACCTTGAATTTGAACTGATACTTGGGCTGTGATATTGTAGGTTTGGGGATAGATGTTTGTTAGGGAAAATTAGAAGGTAATTTAAATGTGTAGTTTTCCTGGTGTTTGAGGAGGGATACTTAGCTGTAATTAACTTTTTTTTAAACAGGAATTATTGTGTATTCATTGTTCACTTGGGAGCTATAACAGGTTGGTAGAAAAGAGTCAGGAGTTATATTTTGTTTTAATCGAAATATTTGAATAGTTTGTTAGTAAAATTAGTTCTAGTGTTAAAAATTATTACCTTGAATTTGAACTGATACTTGGGCTGTGATATTGTAGGTTTGGGGATAGATGTTTGGTAGGGAAACTTAGAGGTAATTTAAATGTATTGTTTGCCTGGTTTGGAGGAGGGGGACATTAGCTGCAATTAACTTGTCTTTAAACAGGAATTACTGTGGCTTTCATTGTTCACTTGGGGCTTAAGCAACAGGTTGGTAGAAAAGAGGCCAGGAGTTATATTGTTTTAAACTGAAATATTTGAATAGTTTGTTAGTGAAATTAGTTCTATGTGTTAAAATTATTACCTGAATTTGAACCGATACTTGGCTGGATATTGTAGGTTTGTGGGATGTTTTGCAGGAAAATTAGAAGGTAATTTAAATGTGTTGTTTGCCTGGTGTTTGGAGGAGGGTCATTAGCTGCAATTAACTTGTCTTTAAACAGGAATTACTGTGGCTTCATTGTTCACTTGGGGAGCTTACAACAGGTTGGTAGAAAAGAGGCCAGGAGTTATATTTTGTTTTAAACTGAAATATTTTGAATAGTTTTTTAGTGAAATTAGTTCTATGTGTTAAAATTATTACCTTGAATTTGAACTGATACTTGGGCTGTGATATTGTAGGTTTGGGGATAGATGTTTGGCAGGAAAATCTAGAAGGTAATTTAAATGTGTTGTTTGCCTGGTGTTTGGAGGAGGGGATATTAGCTGCAATTAAATTGTCTTTAAAACAGGAATTACTGTGGCTTATTGTTCACTTGGGAGCTTAAGCAACAGGTTGGTAGAAAAGGGCCTGAGTTTCTTTTGTTTTAAACTGAAATATTTGAATAGTTTGTTAATGAAATTAGTTCTATGTGTTAAAATTATTACCTTTGAATTTGAACTGCTATTTGGGTTGTGATATTGTAGGTTTGGGGATAGATGTTTGGTGAAAATTATAAGGTAATTTTAAATGTCTTGTTTTGCCTGGTGTTTGGAGGAGGGACATAAGCTGCAATTAACTTGTCTTAAACAGGAATTACTGTGGTTTATTTTCACTTGGGAGCTTAACTCAACAGGTTGGTAGAAAAGAGGCCAGAGTTATATTTGTTTTAAACTGAAATATTTGAATAGTTTATTAATGAAATTAGTTCTATGTGTTAACAATTATTACCTTGAATTTGAACTGATACTTGGGCTGTGATATTGTAGGTTTGTGATAGATTGTTTACAGGAAAATTAGAAGGTAATTTAAATGTGTTGTTTGGCCTGGTGTTTGAGGAGGGGATATTAGCTGTAACTAACTTGTCTTTAAACAGGAATTACTGTGGCTTTATTGTTCACTTGGGAGTTTTAAGTAACAGGTTGTTAGAAAAGAGGCCAGAGTTATATTTTGTTTTAAACTGAAATATTTGAATAGTTTGTTAGTGAAATTAGTTCTGTGTGTTAAAAATTATTACCTTGAATTTGAACTGATACTTGGGCTGTGATATTGTAGGTTTGGGGATGATGTTGCATGGGAAAATTAGATGGTAATTTAAATGTGTTCTTTGTTCTGGTGTTTGGAGGAGGTGGATTAGCTGCAATTAACTTGTCTTTAAACAGGAATTAATGTGGTTTCATTGTTCACTTGGGAGCTACAACAGGTTGGTAGAAAAGAGGCAGGAGTTATATTTTGTTTTAAACTGAAGATTTGGAATAGTTTGTTAGTGAAATTAGTTCTATGTAGTTAAAATTATTACCTTTGAATTTGAAACTGATACTTGCTGTGATATTGTAGGTTTGGGGATAGATGTTTGGCAGGGAAAATTAGATGGTAATTTAAAAGTGTTGTTTGCCTGGTATTTGGAGTGAGGGACATTAGCTGCAATTAACTTGTCTTTAAACAGGAATTACTGTGGCTTATTGTTCACTTGGGAGCTTAAGCAACAGGTTGGTAGAAAAGAGGCCAGGAGTTATATTTTGTTTTAAACTGAAATATTTGAATAGTTTGTTAGTGAAATTAGTTCTATGTGTTAAAAAATATTACCTTGAATTTGAACTGATACTGCTGTCATATTGTAGGTTTGGGGATGATGTTTGCAGGGAAAATTATAAGGTAATTTAAATGTGTTGTTTGCCTGGTGTTTGGAGGAGGGGACATTAGCTGCAATCAACTTGTTCAAAACAGGAATTACTGTGGCTTTCATTTTTCACTTGGGAGCTTAAGCAACAGGTTGGTAGAAAAGAGGCCAGGAGTTATATTTTACTTTTAAATTGTAATATTTGAATAGTTTGTTAGTTAAATTAGTTCTATGTGTTAAAAATTATTACCTGAATTTGAACTGATACTTGGGCTGTATATTGTAGGTTTGGGGATAGATGTTTGGCAGGGAAAATTAGAAGGTAATTCTAAATGTGTTGTTTGTTCTGGTGTTTGGAGGAGGACATTAGCTGCAATTAACTTGTTCTTTAAACAGGAATTACTGTGGCTATTAGTTCACTTGGGAGCTTAAGCAACAGGTTGGTAGAAAAGAGGCCAGAGTTATATTTTGTTTTAAACTGAAATATTTGAATAGTTTGTTAGTGAAATTAGTTCTATGTGTTAAAAATTATTACCCTTGAATTTGAAACTGATACTTAGGCTGTGATATTGTAGAGTTTGGATAGATGTTTCATAGGAAAATTAGAAGGTAATTTAAATGTGTTGTTTTCCTGGTGTTTGAGGAGGGGGATTAGCTGCAATTAACTTTTCTTTAAACAGGAATTACTGTGGCATCTTCATTGTTCACTTGGGAGCTTACAACAGGTTGGTAGAAAAGAGGCCAGGAGTTATATTTTGTTTTAAACTGAAATATTTGAATAGTTTGTTAGTAAAATTAGTTCTCATGTGTTAAAAATTATTACCTTGAATTTGAACTGATACTTGGGCTGTGATATTGTAGGTTTGGGGATAGATGTTTGCAGGAAAATTAGAAGGTAATTTAAATGTGTTGTTTGCCTGGTGTTTGAGTGAGGGACATTAGCTGCAATTAACTTGTCTTTAAACAGGAATTAATGTGGCTTTCATTTTCACTTGGGAGCTTAAGCAACAGGTTGGTAGAAAGTAGGCCAGAGTTATATTTTGTTTTAAATTGAAATATTTGAATAGTTTGTTAGTGAAATTAGTTCTATGTGTTAAAAATTATTACCTTGAATTTGAACTGATACTTGGGCTGTGATATTGTAGGTTTGGGGATAGATGTTTGGCAGGAAAATTAGAAGGTAATTTAAAGTGTTTGCCTGGTGTTTGGAGGAGGGGACATTAGCTGCAATTAACTTGTGTTTTAAACAGGAATTACCTTGGCTTTCATTGTTCACTTGGGAGCTTAAGCAACAGGTTGGTAGAAAAGAGGCCAGGAGTTATATTTTGTTTTAAAACTGAAATATTTGAATAGTTTGTTAGTGAAATTGTTTATATGTTAAAAATTATTACCTTGAATTTGAACTGATACTTCACTGTGATATTGTAGGTTTGGGGATAGATGTTTGGCAGGAAAATTAGAAGGTAATTTAAATGTGTTGTTTTCCTGGTGTTTGGAGTGAGGGGACATTAGCTGCAATTAACTTGTCTTTGGGAACAGGAATTACTCTTGGCTTTCATTGTTCACTTGGGAGCTTAGCAACAGGTTGGTAGAAAAGAGGTGAGGAGTTATATTTTGTTTTAAACTGAAATATTTGAATAGTTTGTTAGTGAAATTAGTTTATATGTGTAAAATTATCACCTTGAATTTGAACTGATACTTGGCTGTGATATTGTAGGTTTGGGGATAGATGTTTGGCAGGGAAAATTAGAAGGTAATTTAAATGTGTTGTTTGCCTGGTGTTTGGAGGAGGGGACATTAGCTGCAATTAACTTGTCTTTAAACAGGAATTACTGTGGCTTATTGTTCACTTGGGAGCTTAAGCAACAGGTTGGTAGAAAAGAGGCCAGGAGTTATATTTTGTTTTAAACTGAAATATTTGAATAGTTTGTTAGTGAAATTAGTTTGATGTGTTAAAAATTATCACCTTGAATTTGAACTGATACTTGGGCTGTGATATTGTAGGTTTGGGGACAGATGTTTGGCAGGGAAAATTAGAAGGTAATTTAAATGTGTTGTTTGCCTGGTGTTTGGAGGAGGGGACATTAGCTGCAATTAACTTGTCTTTAAACAGGAATTACTGTAGGCTTCATTGTTCACTTGGGAGCTTAAGCAACAGGTTGGTAGAAAAGAGGCCAGGAGTTATATTTTGTTTTAAACTGAAATATTTGAATAGTTTGTTAGTGAAATTAGTTCTATGTGTTAAAATTATTACCTTGAATTTGAACTGATACTTGGGCTGTGATATTGTAGGTTTGGGATAGATGTTTGGAGGAAAATTAGAAGGTAATTTAAATGTGTTGTTTGCCTGGTGTTTGGAGGAGGGGACATTAGCTGCAATTAACTTGTTTTAAACAGGAATTACTGTGGCTTTCATTGTTCACTTTTGAGCTTAAGCAACAGGTTAGGTAGAAAAGAGGCCAGGAGTTATATTTTGTTTTAAACTGAAATATTTGAATAGTTTGTTAGTGAAATTAGTTCTATGTGTTAAAAATTATTACCTTGAATTTGAACTGATATTGGGCTGTGATATTGTAGGTTTGGGGATAGATATGTTGGCAGGGAAAATTAGAAGGTAATTTAAATGTGTTGTCTGAATGGTGTTTGGAGGAGGGGACATTAGCTGCAATTAACTTGTGTTTAAGCAGGAATTACTGTGGCTTATTGTTCACTTGGAGCTTAAGCAACAGGTTGGTGAAAGAGGCCAGGAGTTATATTTGTTTTAAACTGAAATATTTGAATAGTTTGTTAGTGAAATTAGTTCTATGTGTTAAAAATTATTACCTTGAATTTGAACTGATACTTGGGCTGTGATATTGTAGGTTTGGGGATAGATGTTTGGCAGGAAAATTAGAAGATATTTTAAATGTGTTGTTTTCCTGGTGTTTGAGGAGGGACATTAGCTGCAATTAACTTTTCTTTAAACAGGAATTACTGTGGCATTCATTGTTCACTTTGGGAGCTTAAGCAACAGGTTGGTAGAAAAGAGGCCAGGAGTTATATTTTGTTTTAAACTGAAATATTTGAATAGTTTGTTAGTGAAATTAGTTCTATGTGTTAAAAATTATTACCTTGAATTTGAACTGATACTTGGCTGTGATATTGTAGGTTTGGGATAGGTGTTTGGCAGGGAAAATTAGAAGGTAATTTAAATGTGTTGTTTGCCTGGTGTTTGGAGGAGGGGACATTAGCTGCAATTAACTTGTCTTTAAACAGGAATTACTGTGGCTTTCATTGTTCACTTGGGAGCTTAAGCAACAGGTTGGTAGAAAAGAGGCCAGGAGTTATATTTTGTTTTAAACTGAAATATTTGAGTAGTTTGTTAGTGAAATTAGTTCTATGTGTTAAAAATTATTACCTTGAATTTGAACTGATACTTGGGCTGTGATATTGTGGTTTGGGGATAGATGTTTGGCAGGGAAAATTAGAAGGTAATTTAAATGTGTTGTTTGCCTGGTGTTTGAGGAGGGACATTAGCTGCAATTAACTTGTCTTTAAACAGGAATTACTGTGGCTTCTATTGTTCACTTGGGAGCTAAGCAACAGGTTGGTAGAAAAGAGGCCAGGAGTTATATTTTGTTTTAAACTGAAATATTTGAATAGTTTGTTAGTGAAATTAGTTCTATGTGTTAAAATTATTACCTTGAATTTGAACTGATACTTGGGCTGTGATATTGTAGGTTTGGGGATAGATGTTTGCAGGAAAATTAGAAGATAATTTAAATGTGTTGTTTTGCCTGGTGTTTGGAGGAGGGGACATTAGCTGCAATTAACTTGTCTTTAAACAGGAATTACTGTGGCTTTCATTGTTCACTTGGGAGCTTACAACAGGTTGGTAGAAAAGTGGCCAGGAGTTATATTTGTTTTAAACTGAAATATTTGAATAGTTTGTTAGTGAAATTAGTTCTATGTGTTAAAAATTATTACCTTGAATTTGAACTGATACTTGGGCTGTGATATTGTAGGTTTGGGGATAGATGTTTGGCAGGAAAATTAGAAGGTAATTTAAATGTGTTGTTTGCCTGGTGTTTGGTAAGAGCCTCCCACCCACTCTGTTTTGTAGGCTTACTTAAATACTGAAAAGCCACTGGGGTTGGGATTGAAGGGCTGAGTATTTGGTTGGGACTGAAATTTGAAGCAACAGGAGTTGGTGGCCTGTGACATCATACGGTACCTGGAGTCTGCTTACACACACTGTTGGTGGGACTGAACACATACTGGACTGTATGTGTTTGTGAGACTTGGGAACTTTGTTGGTGGGGTTGAAATTGGGTTTGAAGACCACAGTCAGTATAGAGAGAAACTGTACTCCAGGGAAAGGGACTGAGAAAAGGGGTGTATTATAAACAGAGGGGATAAACCAGGGTGGCCATATTCCACCATGGCAGGCATCTCGAAGGGTTGTAGGCTGCACAGGCTGTGGGAGGCAACATTCTAAATTGGGCCTGAGAGAGGGAGGCTGCCCACTCTGTAGACAGCTATCTTGTATCAGGAGTGAGGTATATTGGCTAAGGAGTAAGCTGTGGGAGCTGGGGGTGTCCAAGGATAAGGGGTGTGGATATGGGCAGCAGAAGGGTGGGGCTGAGTGAGGCTGGGGCAACGCTCTGAAATTACAGGACATTATGCCACAGCAAGCAGAAGGGGGGATATTAGGGACAGAGTACCCTTAGATAGGGAAGTTGATGCTAAGGGAAAGCGCACAGGGTGAACATTCTGAATTCAAGGATACTGGAGGGGAAGAGTCAGGAGGCTGTTATAAGGAAGCCCAAAACAGCAGACTGTGGAGAGGGAGCTCCTGAGAACAGTGCAAGAGAGGAAGAAGAGGGTCAGTTTAGAGATGCAGTCAGGGAAACTGAGTTACTTTGATGGAGGCTGACATAGAGTGTCACAATAAATTTGAGATACTAGCATCCTAGAGGGGGGAGAAGGGGTTGGTGGAAATGAGGAAACTTATACAGAGGCCGGGGAGGGGAGTCAGATACCCATAGGGCATCACAGAACAGCTATGGAAAGGATAGACATAGTCCCAGAGGGAGAAGGGAAATATATGTTAAGCAAATGGGGAGATGCAACATATTCCAGACATGAGGGAGGAGAGCATGATTGAGAGGAACTGGGAGACAAGGAGGTGGGAGAGGAGCCCCCTCAGCAGGAAGGTCAGTACCAAGGATGGGGCCCCAGCTAAGGGGACCCACAGAGAGCCTCTGGAGACAGGGGCACTATTACAAGGGGGATGAGGGTGGGGGAAGGGAACCATCAGGCCAGGATAAATGGTTCAGATAAGAGAGGTTAAAGGGGACACCTATTCAGAAGGGATTGGGTTAAGTGGGCAAAATAGCATGGGAGGCAGAAAGGGAGGGTGACAAGGGGTCCCTAATAAGGCAGGAAGACTCCCATGAAATTGCGATCATGAATAAAGTGGGGAGGGGGCTGAGAGGGCATAGTGGAGGTAACCATAAGGATGATGGGTGTTAAGGTTCTGTTACTGGGAGACTTGATGATTAAGGGTATCCATTGGGAGGACAGGGGGATGGATGCCATAGCCAGGTGAAGGTAGTGAGTATCTCTGGGCTGACAGCACAGAGCAAAGTTCATGGTGTATGAAATGGTTAGGACTGTGGAGGGAAACTGGATTTCGTGCATTTGGGAACAATGATCTAGAGGGAAATAGCATTATGGAATCCAAGCAAGGTTCCAAGAACTTGCCAGAGTCTGTCAGGATAATGGATGCAACATTTCCTTTTCGGAGATATTGCTAGTACCAAAGGCCCCAGTGGAGAAAAAAATGAAGCTCACAGAGGTTAATGAATGGCTCAGGAAGTGGGGGTGAAGAGAATGGGTTAAAATAGGAACTGGAATGGAGTTTGGGAGGATAAGGGACTATATGCCAAGGACAGGTTTCATCTTGCCCCATTAGGGAAGAAAGTCCTAAACAGGGATGGCTGACTACATACAAGAAAGGTGGGGTTTAAACTGTGGGGGGGGGAAGGGATAAGGGAGGGGCTGACCAGAAGCCCTCCCTCCAGATGAGGGGAGTAGCCTGAAGCCCAAGGGGGGAGGGGGAAACAGACTGGAGGTGGAGGTTTCCAGGAGGAGCAGGGGAGGATGGAAGTATAAGGAATCTGGGTGGGTTCGACAAAAGGATCAGGATAAGGGTGGGGTTAGTGTTAGTAAATGCCAGGAGCTTGGGAAACAAGTTGCCAGAGTTCCAGGCCATGCTGTTCGGGGTGGATGTGGCGGCAGTCACGGAACGTACAACAAAAACCATGACTGGGACCCAAATGTACGGGGCACACTATGCTTAGGAAGTATAGAAAGGAGGGCAGAGGGGTGGAGTGGCTATGTTCATTAGAGATGACATAGAAATTGCTATGGTAGAAGAGGCAGAGGGAAACGTGGAGGCCTTATGGGTCACCTTACGATCCCCAGCAGGAGATAAGGTCAAGCTGGGAGTAGCATAGGCCTCGGGATGAGTGATGTTCTAGAGGATGGTTTGCTGGACAACATCATTGCCCAGTGTGGTCCAAAAGGGGAAGGAGGGTGTTGATGGGGACCTAATATGCCAGGTACTAACTGGGAACCATGTCCTCTAAGGTGCCAAGGAGCAGAGGCTGCTGGATGGCTTCCAGAATGTAGCTCTAACACAGCATGTGATGGAGCCCACAAGGAGGGGCATGTCCTGGATGTGGTTCTGGCAGATGGGGATCTGGTAAGGACATGGTTGTACAGGACCCCTGACTGGGAGTGACCACAATACTGTCTGGTTTCAAATAAGCATTGGGGGAGTGGGGTGAGATCTAGGACACTGGCAGTGGACTTCAGGGGCAGACTTTATGGGCATGGGAAATATTCTCAAGGATCACTTGAAGGGATTACCTCAACAACAGGTGTGGAAAGGAGATGGGAGGTCATAAACGGGACTTCATGAGGCAGTCAGGATCTGCGCTAAGTTGAAACGTAAGGGAGCAAGGTCACATAAACCATGCTGGTGGTCCAGTGAGGTCCAGGTAGCAGTCAGAGAAAAGAAGGCGAATACAAAAAATATAAAACAACAAGAGGGATAGGGATAAGGAAATGTACCAGCTTGCATCTAGAAAAGTCACCCTTATGGTGAGGGGAGCAAAGTCCAGTAAAGAGCAACGGCTGGCACAGGGATACATGGAGGGGAAAAGGGTTCTTCCGGTACATTGGGGAGCGGAGAAAATTAAGGGCCATCTCAGCAGATTGAGATCAGAAGGAGGGTGGGTGGAAGAGGCAGGGACCAGGCAGAGGTATTTAACGCAGTACTTGCCTCTGTGTTCACTAGGGAGGGGATGGGATATCTACAAAGCAAGGCACAAAGGGATAGAAGCGGCAGGGAGGGGATCAGGGGAGCAGCAGAAATGGAGCAAAAGGGAGGGAAAGGTACCCCAGGGTGTCACATCTGGATAAGGATAAAAGACCAGTAAGGTGGAGGGACGGATGATGCCATCCCACAAAAAGGGTGTGGGTTTGCCCCAAGGCCCAAAGAAAGACAAATCTCCTGGGCCGGATGGCATTCATCCGAGAGTACTATGGAATTGGCGGACATACTGGCTGCACTTGGCGGAGCTTTTCAACAGGTCACTTGAGACAGGAGGGTACCTTAGGATTATGAGGCACATGTGGTACCAATCCATAAAGGGTCAAGGAAGTACCAGGAAACTATAGACCCATCAGTTTAACCTCGTGGTGGGAAAATTAATGGAGAGTATACTAAAGGAACGATTGGGGTTTACTTGGAGGAGGTGGGAGGTCTGGATAGTCGGCAGCATGGGTTTGTGCCAGGTAGATCATGTCAAACCAACCTTGTGGAGTTCTATGAATGGGTAACATCAGAACTGGACAGGGGTAAGCCTGTGGATGTATTATTCTGGACTTCAGCAAGGCGTTTGACTCTGTCCCCAAATGGTCTGGTGGAGAAACTGATGGGTTAGGAGTAGGCCCTTTGATGGTCAGATGGATTGAAAACTGGATAGCTGGACGACTCAGAGAGTAGTGGTCTGTGAGGAGCTCTCAACCCTACAGAGGTTGGTAGTGGGGCACCACAGGGCTCGGTCCTGGGTCCAACTTGTTTAATGCATACATATCGGACATCAGGGATGGTATAGGTGTGAAATGAGTCTCTCAGGATGACTCCAAGATGGGAGCAGTAGTTGAGGGAGAAGAGGGAGGTTGGCCTGCAAGGGACCTGGACACCCTGGAAAGCTGGGTCACACATGGAAATTAATTTCAATATCACCAAGTGCAAGGTGTTGCATCTTGGTCGGGAAACCCTAAACACAGGTACACCCTGGGAGGGGAGGTGCTGGAAGCTCAACAGGGAAAAGACCTAGGGGTCATGGTGGATACATGTATGAATAACACTGAGCAGTGCAGGAGAGCAGCTAGCAAGGCAAACAGGATGTTGGGATGCATCACAAGGGGATCACCTCTAGGAGCAAGGAAGTGATTCTGCCGCTGTACAATGGACTGGTTAGACCACACCTTGAGTACTGTGTACAGTACTGGAGACCACACTTGAAGAGGGACATACAGCTCCTGGAGAGGTACAGAGGAGAGCAACAAAGATGACACGAGGGCTAGGGATTTGACTTACGAGGACAGACTTGAGGAGCTCTGCCTGTTTTCATTGGAGGAGAGGAGAGACAGGGGACATGATTGAGGTCTTCAAGTACCTCAAGGGAATAAATAGGGTAAACATGGAGGGATCTTTAGACTAAAGCAGGAGGCATCACCAGAGGGCATGGTTTGAAGTTGGAAGGTGGAAGGGTGAGGGGAAAGAGGAGGAGATTTTTCACTGAGAGGGTGGTGGACCCTTGGAATGCTCTGCCTGGTGAGCTAGTTCAGAGATCCACAGTGGAGAGCTTTTAGAGAGGGTGGACAGACACAGAAAGTGGATGTATCAGATGATGGCCTGTCCCGGGGTGGGGATGGATGATAGGGTTTCTGGAGCACAAGGGATGGGAGGGTCTCGCACCCAACTAAGGATCTAGGTTCGAGCAGACTTGATAGACCATAAGGCCTAATCTGCTGGCAAATAGTATGTTAGTATGTTAATAGAGATTCAAAGATGAGATTAGTCCAGGCCATCTTTCTATCAGTCATTGACTACGAGACTTCCTCTATAGTCACTGCCCCACTCCCTACCTTCAAAAGTTGGATACCTTATACCATAGAGCAATAAGGTTCATTACAGACCTGCCATATAATACTCACCATTGTTCTTCTATGATGCAGTTGGATGGGTTTCCTTCATGTCAGGAGGAGCAGAATGCAGCTCTATGGATCTACAGAGCTTTATCAAAAACTCCCAAGATATATCCTGGACTGCTTCAACCTGACCACTCCCAGCTCCTATGCCCTAAGAAGCAACAATGTCATCCTGCTCAAATTGCCCAAAGTCAACACCAAAATAGGGAGGGCAGCAATCAGCTATTCTCTAGCCATAGCATGGAACACCCTACAAAATCCCTAAAACTATCCATTATCATTCCATTTACATCCTTCAAGCAGCACTGTACAGCCTTCTTCACAGAGAAATGCAGTTGCTACCGCTAGAGATAGAATAGTCATCCCACAAAACCATATTCCAATCACATAGCATAATCCTTCCAGCCAGACACCGCCAGTATATGGCACCCAATATTCCCCTTCACCATCCTTGTACTCATTATGTGAGTGACTGTCATGGCCCTCATTGTGATATATATGTACTGTACATATTGTAGATGTTAGTTTAACTTTCTTGCCAAGCTTTAACATGGCAATTTCTGTATATTATTGTGTTATAAATAACATTTTCTTTTTTCTGTATGTATGACTGTCTCATAAGTATGTGATGTAATTGCGTGTGCACCTACTAGAACCTTGACCTTTATCAGGTCCATCTTGTAAATGAGCCTTGCTCAATGATGATCACCTGAATAAATAAAGATTTGATTGATTGATTGATTGATTATCAGTAGCAACTATAAGAAATTGATCACCACCACTTGAGCAGTCACTGTACAGAAATAGTTCACCAGACATACTTGTTTGATACTCAGTATCACCAACCCTCAACCATGCTTGGTATGACAGGATACATGCACTCAGTTTGCCAAACACGTTGGATGGATGTCTCAACAGAGGAACTGCAGGTAGGTGCCCTGCAACAGCATCAGCAGCCTGCACAGTACTCTGCAGTACTACCTGTGCTGTGGACTCAAAGGTGTTCTGCACACATTCACGAAGATCGCCACGCACCTGCCGTGCACCAACATCACCTGGGTCAGGAACATGATTGTGGGTTTTCTTGACAGTGACAACAGCTCTCCAACAGTGTGCACTCAAGCAGAACATTGAACATGATGTGATTCCACACAGTGCCAGTATCCCTTCTCTGACGCTCCTTGTCAAGCAGGTACAGAAACCTTCATGCAGCAGAAGACGCCCACCCTTCTGGAATACCAGGTACTCCATTGTTTTCTGTAGAGAGCCATACTGCCACAATCCATGCCAATTTATTGACGCCCACTAAACCTCCACCCACCAAAACTCCGCCTACTATTTTTGCCATTTTAACATTCACCATAACTACTGGTCACCAATTGCATTGTTGATGTAATGCTGTTGCCTTAATTCAATCTCCATTTTGCTTTCACCATTATTATGTTCACCGCAAGACCACACTGTTATTACATTGGTGATTCTCTGCCATTTGGTGAGACAATCTATCAGCACTGGCATTCTGTGTTCCTTCCTTTGCTGGATATGTATATTATGCTCCCGATGCTGAACTCCAGCACATTATCTTCACTGTCTCACCACTCATATGCTTTAGCCATGTCAGTAGGTTATGATCTGTGAGCACTAATTCTCTGTTGTACAACTATAGCTGCAACTTCAGAAATGCCCAAACTACACTTAAACATTCCTTTTCAATAGTAGTTTATGCTTCTTCCTTGTCAGGAGTTTTAGGTTTAAGTTAACTATAGGTTGCTCTTAACCTCTGGGAATGATCTGGCTCAGTACTGTCTCTCCAAAATCTGGAAGCATCCATATGTACTATAAACTTTACACCATAATCAGGGCTGGCTAGTACTGGAGCACATCACAGATTACAACCATACTCAAGAGCACTGCGTGGTTTGGTGTATGCTTAATAAAAATAAAAAGAGCACAGGTAGTTGCAATTCTTCCAGAAAATGCTAAATTTATTGGTGAAATCACCATGAATCACATAACAAGCAAACCTCATAGACAAGATAGGGGTCTCCCTCAGGAAGTTCTAGCAAGTGAAGCTGTGTGACATCTGGGTAGTGGCCTCTATGGCTCACAGGCTTATCTTATCTGTGAGGTATCTTTGTTATATGATTTATGGTGGTTTCATCATAATAATAGCGTAGCACAATATAATAGCACTAGGGATTGGGTGCCATATAATATGGCAACCCAACCCCAGCGATGTATAGAGGGCTACTGTGAGGGTAGGGGTGGCGGATTGGGAGGGAGGTCAGCTACTATAGTGATGGGATATCGCTATACATATGTGCCGGGGGAAGCATGCACAGTGAGGGTGGGAGGGAATGAGGGTAGTGCCATGGTGGGTTGCTGAGCTGACCCCGTGGTGTGGTGGGTGGGTTGACAGCATTGGTCAGCAGGGTACTGGGTTCGGGTCTGGGCACTGGTGCATTTTGTTGCTTCAGCCTGAATATTTTTTCTTTTCATACTCACCCCCAGCATGCACCCCTGGAGCTGAGAGTCCTTAAGTAGGGGTTGCGGGGGCAAAGTCCTCAAGGGGTTGCAGATCCCCCATATAAAATATTAAAACCTAAGTCCCTGGTGCCCTTTGTTGTGTGCCAGGGTGTCAGAGTGACTAAATAAATTTTTGGTTTCTCTTGACTTCTGGATAACGGCGATCGCTTTAGACTTTCACCATTATCACATAGATCCAATATAGCATTTTCTGGAAAATTTCCAGTGATCTGTGCACTTTCTTGCTTTCATAGAGTACATCAAACCTCACAGTACTCCTGAGTGCATTTGTAATCTGTTGTGTGTTGTCTATTTGGGTATGCTAACCCCACCTGCACTGATCTCCTCACCATTGTGGGCTGTAACTACATGTTTTCTTGGCTGGATACTGGAACCTGCCATAGGGCCTACTCTTCTGAAGGGCTTCTCACAATGTTCTGACTGCTGAAGCCCTCACTGGCATTCTATTTTCCGTTATGTCAGTGAGGGAGCTACAATGGTACTAAACTACTGACAAATTTGTAATATCCAACAGTCACCAAAATGTTTGCACCTGTTTCTTGGTTGTCAGAATGTCCTATCCCTGTATGGACTCTTTCTTTTGAATTCAGGATGGAGAGGTTTCCTTACTTAGTATCCATGGTATGGCACCTCTGCCATGCCCACCTGACACTTTCTGGCTTTGACTGTAAGGGTTGCAGCCTGCATTCTCCTGAGTATCTCCCTTATATGTGTCAGATCTTCCTGCCAGGTCTGACTAAACATAGGGACATTATCCACATAACCCATAGTGACTAAAACTGTATGGAATGGAAAATTGCAAATTCATAGAATATTGATGACATTTTGCAAACTTCATAAACTTTTACAGAATGTCATCAGAATTTGCAGATTTTTAAAATTTTGTAATTTGGTCATAACCTGGCTGTTGTTTAAAGTAGAGGTCTGACATTTGGCATGTTCACTCTGTGTGTAGAGGGCCAATTAAGTGGCAGATATTATAAAATTCAGATGGGTAGTTTCAAAATTATACAGTAGGTGTTCCAATTCTGTAATTTTATTGTTTGTGCAAAATTTCACAAACATTTTTCTGCTAATGTCTCAGACATCTGTTGAAAGTCAGAGATCTTAAATTTGGCACGATTCCTTGATGATAAGTGTTCTAACAATATGCCAAATTTCATGACAATATGATGCATCGTCTCAAATTATATGTGCTCAAAATCTGTCATATTATTTTTGTGGGAAATGTATTGAATAATTCCATCTGCATATAACTGAAGTACCTTTGGAGGTAGACATGTAAATTACCATGAATAGCTTTTGTGTAATGTTTATAGACTTATCTAAAGATGGAGATAATTGGATTAGAGATTTTTAAGTTACAGGGTTAAGATCTTTACTATGTAAATATTTGCAACATTTTGTGAAAACTCTCAAAATGTGGATATTTGTAATTTATCTGCCCTTGCAGGCATACATATTACAGTTGACATGCATATCCATAGTCAATGTGTCCTGGTGTCTAACACAACTGGATAAATAGGGATTTACAATGTTTACTCAAAATATACAATTTATCTTCATGAGTGAGGGGCAGGACCATAAATAAAAGTGTCAGAGGACTGTCCTGCTCCTTCACAAATAGAGATAAGTTGTATATTTTGAATAAGGTCGATAAATCCAATGTATACATCAGTTTATATGCCATGCCATTTAAATGAGCTGTTTGTGTAGCATTAAGTGTTGCTCTTTAATTCAGCACTAGCTTCAGAGCAGGAGAAGGTTATTGTGATGTCATCAGCACTGTGAAAGCTGCTCTCTGATTGGTCCTTAGGTTAAGGATATAGTCATCATGACATACCTAACATTCAGATAAATGTTTATCTAGAGGTAAGACCGTGAGATAAACAAATTTATCAGGGAAAACATCACTACTGGTGTTGTATAAATTGGTTTGGCAGTTTTAAATCTGCACTAGAAAAAATATTGATAACATTTTCTCACATAGTTATGGTTATGGTAGCATATAGATGAAGTATCCAGAATTCTTTTGTGGAATTTAACATTAACAATGCACATATCACAATAGTTCCTTGTCATAATAGTGATCACAAAACAGCAATCACTATTATGGTGAGTGTATATCGTCGAAAAGCAAATCGACAATATACACATGCCGCGAACACACATCCAGCAAATACAAATCAGGTTTATGCAGGGGCTGAAACCTCGACACCCCTCCTCACGGGGCTTTGTCTCCCACTCCCCTGATTTTGGATTACCAACTCCAGGGGTGCAAGTCAGTGAGTGGCAACATTTGGGAATGTGAAAAAATGAAAACAGCTGCAAGCAGCGGCAAAAGTATCTCCTGTCCAGCTCCAATCCTAGTGCCTACTACACCAGAGCCAGCCACCATCGCCACCACCACACCATGCAGCTGGCTTGGCTGCAGCAGGCATACTCCCTGTCACAACTCTCTTCCTATTCTTCCCTTCTGGTCACTGTCCTCATTGTTCTGTCGCTACCCTTGTCAGTGTTAATGCTGAAAATGAGTCTCTGTTTTTACAGTCAATCATTTTCAGTCACTATCATCACTGAATACCTACCACTACTTCATCTGATAAGCTAAGCTGAGCATTTTGCATTCCTGCTGTTCCTCTCTGGTGACAATTCCACCCCCGCATAGCCAGATTAACTAAATAGAATGACTGATCCCTGATATCCTCCTTGTTCTTTACAGTGACAAACTTCCTTAAAAGTGAGTCGCCTACTCCTTTTTCTATTGGCCTACCCTGTTGGAATGGCCAGAATTCTTCCTTCCTGCTGCCCTAGACATTGTAGTCCCCACTGCATTTTCTGAGTACCTCTAAGTCCCAGACTTACATGTATATCAGGCTCCCTAGATCATAAATGTACTGAATTTGAACTCTCCTTCCCCTGCAAGCCCCAGTGTCCCAAGTCTGTTCCCGAACCTGGGACACCGGCATGGTCCAAGGTAAGGACCAACACCTCAGCCCTCTGTACCACTGGGCCACTTACATTCTCTAGTTTTACAGTTTCTGGATTTATACATTTTAGTTTACATTCCTGCAAAAATTTAATTTTTAAATGTTGTTAAAGTTTGACTGCTTTCAAGTCAATCCCACTTAAGGCATCAAATATGAACGTTTTGAAATGACCACGTGGTATAGTAGTTTAAATGTATCAGCTCTGGCTAAATTTGGATATGTTGTTTTAAAAATAGAGGAAATAAATTTAAATTTGACAACATGTCTGGCAGGCTATAACTCAGTTCCATTTGAAGCTAGACACCTGAACTATGTACATATACAAATGTAGTGATAACCTGTATACCTGTCACATTGTATAACATCTCAATGAATACTATCAAAATTATACTAAAATTACAGAAGTCTAAATTTGTCAAAATATTTGGCTACCTATAGCTCAGCTCTCATTAAAGCTTGAGACTTACATGTTGCATATACCCATGCTGTATGCTTCTCCAATGTCTGGCTTTGTGGAGAAATGTGGATACGAAATTTTAAAAGTATCTCAAAATAATTGAAAATTAAATTTTGATTAAATGTTTGTCAACCCATAACTAGGCCCTTTTAACCTATAACTCTGAAATCACACTTTTCTAAGCCATTTGTTACTGCCTACATTCCAAATCTGGTGTTTTTGGATGAGTAATTTTACAGTTATTGCAAAATAAATTACATTTAAAATTTGTGGAATTGCGTGGCATTTCCATGAAAATTCTGTGAAATTCCATGGAATCAGAATGGTCATTCCAAGGGTGGAATTTTATATCCACACAGCTCTAATAGTGATGTAACCAACTCCCACCAACACTCTGTTAACCAACCTCTAAAAGGTACAGTGGCTGGTGCATTTTTATTCCAATGTGGCATGACCAGAAATTCATTCAGGTCAAATGGAGTGATAAATGCTGACTGCTGTCTCGCATCAGCAGTTAGACACCTAGCAAACACCTTTGTCAGAGCAATCACCCTTTGTCAGAGGCAGAACAGGGGAGGGAGACTTGAATCACCGTGGAAGATGGTATATTTGAATGCTAGGAGCCTTAGAACAAAATGGCTGAGTTGCAGTCACCGATAGCCAAGGGTGAGATGGACATGGTGGCCATTACAGAGGCATGGGCAATGCAGAACAACAACTGTGACATCTCTGTCCCTGGGTACAACTATATGGAGAGAACAGGGGTATGGGTGCAGGAGGGAGGGGAGGTGGCTCTGTATGTGAGGGAGGGATAACCTGTACCAGGAGAAGAAAGCAGAGTGAAGGACATAGGTGTTGTGGGTGCAGGATTAATCCACTAAAGGAAGCAAACTATGGAAAGCAGTAGTGCACAGGCTACCAAACCAGGAAGAGTGAGGAGTTAGACAAGGATTTGAGGTACCAAAGTGTGTAGATATCCAGCAGGCGGGAGGTAGTAACTATGGGTGACTTCAGTCTACCTGGGGTAGACTGTAGAACTCAGCTACCTCTGCAGCAGGACTCAAGCACTGCTTGATGCATTCCAGAGTGGGTTCCTAGCACAAAGTGTCCTGGAACCTACTAGGGAGAGGGCCATACTTGACCTGGTCCTGTCTAACTGTGCATATGTCCAAAATGTAAAAGTGGATGCACCAACTGCAGGATGAGACCACATCTCTAAATGCATGGTCAGGTGTCAAATCTCATTTTCCTCACCCCAAAACTACTTAAAGCTATTTTAGAATTGTAATAAGCCCTCCAGGGCATCGTCATAAGATTTTAATGTACTTCCCAGGAGCATAAGGACACTTGGCCTTTCAGCCTTGTGCCTTAATGCACCCCTGGGCGTCATTAGAATCTTTATGTAACAGCCCTTGACTCACCCTGGCTGCTCCGGGGCCCTTGGATCCACCTGGTACACACCTCGAGGAACCTGGCCTGGGTTCTGCAACTGTACGGTAAACCTTGGTCCAGTGCTCCACCTGGGCAATGGTAGGGATAGCAGTAGGTAAGGTCATCGAGTACCAGGCAAAATAACCACGATGGTTTTAAAAGCCAGCAAGTTTGAAACATTGACGTGATTTGTAACAGGGTGCTACCTGCTTTTTCAATAAATGATTTTGTATATTTTAAAACCATCGTGGTTATTTTGCCTAGTACTCATGAACCTGCTTTTCTACTGTGTACAAGTCTTCTTTGTTGGTGGGGCTCCAAGAAACTCCCTTGAGCCACGGTTTGTTTGTTTTACTGCAGTGGCAGGGGATACCTGTTGAAAATGCAAGTACCACCACGAGGAACTAATAGCATTTGCCCCCTAGTACACTTCTCCCTCAATAACCAGCCCCCACACACAGTACCTTGAGCACACAAATCTACAGCCACAAGAATTAAGGTGAAAACTATGATTTGGTTTATTTGGGGAACAGGATGAGGAAGGTGGTAAGCAACAAAACCCTTTCAATAACTTTTGAATGGCCCCACACAGTCTCTTTGCATCCCACCTTTGGTTGCACCCATAAATGTCCTTGTTGCTGTGGGTACCACACCAGATAGAGATGCAGGTCTAAGGACTTTCATCAGGGTCAAATAACTTGTTAAACACTTGCAACACTTTAACCCTTGCTGTGTCCCAACTTTTATTTTCGTTTGCAACACTTTAAAATTTGCTGTGTCACAATTTTACCTTTCATTTGTAACATGTTAACTTTGCTTTGCCCCAACCTAGAGGGTCTACAGTGTAAGCAATGCCACAAAGTAGGGCAGACTGGATGGGCCATGCGGCCCTTATTTGTCGCCAGCTTCTGTGTTTCTGTATTTCATGTGGTCACCTTGACGACAGTGGAAAGCATCAAGTGCAGGTGAGTAAGATGGAAAGTTACATTTAGAGGAGGGGGACTGTGGGGAGGGCAACCAGCAGTGAGGAGGATGGGGGATAACAGGGAGGAGGGACAGATCCCTCAGTAGACACTGAGGGATTGTCAGACTAAAGCAGACTTGATAGACTGTCAGGCCTTTCTCTGCTGGCTTAACTGCATATTGGTATGTGCTCATGTTCTTATGTGACAATAGTTCATAAGTAATTTTTCCTCCTTTCCATGATTACATCAGTTCAAGGCATTGGGTATGTCTCAAACACCACAAAAGCATTACGCTTCCTGCAGTCCACACAAAATCTTGTCATCCATCCTTTTAAAGGATAAACATAAAGAGGAGGACCAAGGACTACTGGATTCATGGGTGACCTGACTGTCCAGTATCTCCTTTAAGTTCCTCCCTCATATGGTGTTTCACTCTCAGAGACTCTAAGCATGCTGCTTCAGGGGTGAATATGTCCCTGTGTCAACTGGTGTTTTGCAAGTGGGGTGTACCCTGAGTTTTCTGAAAACAAGGTACTGACAGAATCCAACACCCCTTAATTGTATCACCTGTGCAGGCATCAACTGCTCTGATAATGTGCCTAAGTGCACAGATGACATTCTCTGCTCTGCTCTGCTCTAAAAGGTCCATCAGTGATTCACCCACCCTCATTTGCCTGGCTGCAAACCATCAAGACTGCCTCAGCCCTATCATCATGTGGAAGTGATGAACCATATGCTTCTGCCTCCTACTGAGCACTTCTACAATACGGTTACCTCATCCACCTGTTTCACCACTACAAATGGATCTGACCATGCTGCCTGCAGTTTGTTCCATATGACAGGCACCAGTACCATTGCTTTCTTTCAGACACCATATGTCTTTTCCCTGGCTATATGGTCATACCAGTCTTTCTGCCTCTGTTGTCAGCTGTCAGGTTGTCCTGTGCCAGGCCTATGAACTCTTTTAACCTCTCCCTGAAGTTCAGGGCATACTCTACCTCAGATTTCCCTGCAGTGGCAAGTTTGCCCTCCATTCATCCTGCAAGTATGGTTTAGGAACTCACCCAGCGTTGTATGCATATTTTTGTTCAAAGTATGAGAACCATATGGACTTTGTGGAACATCTGTAGGCAACAGGAGATGGGGCAAATACTTGTCCCATCTTCTCCTGTGCTGCTCCACAAAAGCTCTAAGTCTGGTCTTGAAGGCACAATTAAAGTGCCCACAAGACCACTGGTTTTGGGTGTTAAGATGAAGCACACAGCTGCTGCATCATTTTCTCCATAAACTCCTCATTAGAGCTAACATGAAGTTTGTATCCTGGTCAGATAAATTTTCCGAGAAAATCAAATGCAGCTGAAAATCCTCGCAGTTCATCAGTCACTTTCCTCTGCACTGATAGAGCACACTGAGTGCTTGGAAATGTAATCTGCTACCAACATGCAACCCTTATTCCAATCAAGAGTGGCATTTTGCAACTAGGACCCTCATTACTTGTTACACAGAAATGCAACAAAACGGTATCCAGTGAACAGGGCAACTAAGAGTGAGTGACTCCAATAACGGTGACTCAGTCTCAGCACCTGTGTTGTGGGCTACCCTGAAAAGGTAGCGACAAGTGAGAAGGAAGGTGACCAGAACTACAACACGGGGATAGAAGAGGAGGGAAGGTATGTGGGAGGCAGTGCAGTGGAAGGCTGCAAAGCTGGCTGTCTAGCATGGTGGTGAGGGTACAGGGTCTGGTCTGGGGAGTGCGATAGTGTTTCCCAAAGCTTTTTTTCACTTTTACAAGTCCACCTCCTCCTCCCCAAAATGCACCGCCTTGAGTTAAGAATATTCAGTTAGAGGGCACTGGCACAGCCCCACATAACAAGTAGATCCATGTCGGCATTGATTTTCACCGTGAGTGTACATCGTAGGTTATTTTCAGCGATGTACACCATTAATGGTGATCGCTGAATATAGAACCCAACAAACCACAAGTTAGCAGAAAATAAATATCACCCTGGCCTTGGGATAAATACCTGGCTCAGCATCTAAGAGGTTTGGGGTTAGAGTGCAAAAAATTATATTTACTATGAGTTCTGGGAGAGAGGTGCCAG
The DNA here is from genome assembly GCA_016271365.2 of Neoceratodus forsteri. NCBI lineage: Eukaryota > Metazoa > Chordata > Ceratodontiformes > Ceratodontidae > Neoceratodus > Neoceratodus forsteri. Next base: position 269,829,513 of record JADMNL010000026.1, read on the forward strand.
AGCTATACTATGTCTCCTACCCAGGGGCCCATAAACATTTTACACTGACTCAAAGACTAATTGTCCAATACCATAAAACTGGGATTGTGTTGTATGACTTATTTTCTGAAAGACTGTTACTCAGAAATAGGGTGGTCTCCCAAGTTTGGAACTGTCACAACAGACAGCAGTACTTGTAGTCAAGAACACTTTATTTTCTCACAGAATAGGCAGTATTTGCATTTCACACATGAAACTTTTCCACAAAGTGAACTGTCCATCACTCTTGCTGGGAATCTCTGAACTTCTTTATACAGTGTCTATTACGTGGGGTTGCCACACTTCTTACATTTAAACATCCTCTCGACAAGATGGGCTAAGTTAACACCTGCAAGGTAAATCAGTTTCATCAGGTAATCAGTTAGCCCTGATTAAAGCTCAGAGTGAGGTTCTGCCACCCAGGTTCCAGCTAGCCTCTACCATTCCTTCTAGGACACATACTAGATCCTTCAATACCACTTGGATTACTAAATGCCTCAAAGCAATAACTATGTTTACTTCAGCATGTATCTGTGGTAAAACTGGGTCCTGAGTGACATAATCTAGCCTTGTCTTGGGTACGAATCACCAGATGACTCCTAATAATCTGCCAATGCTACTGCTGCTGTACTTACGGGGTTTGTTTCCCTTTGCTACAGACATCAGACTTTACTGAAGCAACCCTTTCTTCCATTGAATCCATAGCTTTACACATAGAAACTCTATCAGCCTCTGCTCTGGGCAGCTTGGGACAACCTTTAGACCTCAGGGCATTGCCCCTGATCTACTGATTTTTCAGTCCTTTGTACTCCTTACAGAAATGAACATAAGGAGGTTGCTTTGACACAGGTCTCCATCACTTCTTGTAGCAGTGCAGTTGTCCCACCTCTAGGGTGAGAAAAATGATGACCAGAGATTCTTCACCCAGCCTATGGAGGCAGGCAGGCACCTCTCCTATATAGAGCTCCACTCTTCACAGCTCCAACTCACACATTGACACTCCAAGATTCTAAACTGCTCCCCTGTAGCTGGCTAAAGGATTATGTTGCTGTGAAAGTTCTAAATGACATCACTCATTTTCTACCTAGCCTAGTTAAGTAAAAAATATGCTGTGTGCATAGGATTTCTAAAAACAAAACAAACAAAAAAAAAACCTCTTCACACTGCCCAGAGACCCTACCTGGTCTAATACTGAAAGGATTCTAGTAACCCCAGGGAATGGGTGGTTACAAACAACATACACCTTTCCGAGCTGAACGGCGATTTATAGGCTCCATGACATCTACAGCTAGCCAAAGAAATTTTATCTCCATCATGGTTGAGATAACTAAAGTCACTTTGCTCTTTTCCATTGCTTTTGCAGTCTCTGACATATGTCACAATACTCAGCTACATCCATGTAGACACTGGGCCAACAGACATCTTGTATCAACCTCTGTTTGGTAAGTAAGTAAGTAAAGTTTTTACCCAATCTCTTGTTATATTATTGGGCTAGTCATCTAGCTAGAATAGGTAAGTGGTCCACTACTCAGTCTACCACACCTCTTCCCCATGGCTACAGCTTGAGGTAAACTTATTGGACCAAGTCAATTTGAGCCCTTCCTCCTGTTTTTGGTACCCGCTCTCCACGTTACCCCCACCATTTGTGACTCTCCAATTGGCCTTTCTATTAGAGTTCTTTCTTAGTGTTGGAATTTTTCAAGTTGTCCCGTCCAGGATTTGGCTCAACCTCTCGTCTTAAATCCTAATATCAAAATTGGTGGTAGCTGGCTAACCTCTGATTGGCTCCATGGTGCTGCATAACTTACCTGTGGAATCTCTGTATGAGCAAGTCACACTCCTTAAGTCAGATGAAATCTTAGTGTCCCTCAACATTCCCAGAGACACATTTTAAAGTCTACCAATTGAGACACCTCATCCTCAAAATCTTTGGGCCAGCTCACCTTCCCTCTAAAATAAGGCCATTCCTTGAGAAAATTCAGGAGGCAGCTGGCATATCTGTGGGGTATATCCAACATATACAACAAACTGCTGGATGACCTTTTCCTGTCTCCTGGAGGGTTCCAAAATTTGGTCACTTTCTAATTTGATTTCCTCCTACTTGGGATTCAGTTTGGAAAGATATGTATCGTTACTTTATCGTAAGATACCCATAGATTGACCTAATACTATATTTTAAATAATCTTTACTATACTCCAGTTAAGCTGGTCCAATTTGGCAAGCTTAAGTCGAGTATTTGCTCAAGATGTGGAGCCATGAAGGAATTTGCTGCATATCCTTTGGGAATGCGATAAAGTGGCACCTTTATGGGCACTGTTAGAGATAGTTTAGACCCACTTATTGGGCTTAAAGATCTATTTACTTTAGAAATTTGTATCTTGGGCCTTTATTCGAGCATTTTGGTGAAAGAACACAGATATCACATGGCTCTCATCTCTATAGTTATTAAAAAGTTGGTCCTTAGACATTGGTTGGATCAGGATATTATTACCTATCAGGAATGGCTTAAGGAGATGTCCCTTTCTCTCAGTACTGAGAAACTTATAGCTAGTTCTAGACATAATCTGAGTCTTTTAATCAGAAATGGGGTAAATTAAACACCCTCTATCTAGGGTAACCCTTACACTGGTAATATCTTGAGTTACTGATGTTGCACTAATACATCTAGTGTTATCAGTTCTCTTATTACAGATCTCCTCCTTATTGACCCGATATTCTTTTGCCTATGAAACTCTCCGGGCGATGGGGGGGTGGGGTTTGGGGGGTGGAGGATGGGAGGGTGTCTTGTTTTGGCTTTTTTCTTTTGGGTTATATTTTTGTATTTCATTTTCGCACTTTGTTTTCTTTTGTTACTGTTCTTGCTTATATCATTGTGATTGTTTACATCTATATGTGCATTATTCTGGTCTTGTGTACTCCATGTTCAGACAATCCCGAATGTCTGTATTTGTATCTTGTTTTCTCTTTTACTTATATATAAACTCAATAAACTTAAATTTAAAAAAAAAAGTAAGTAAATTTTATTTCTATGGCACCCAATCCAAGGGAGTCTGGGTGCCTCACAGACTGAATAAGACAAGGCAGGAATACATATAATTCATAACAATTAAATAACAATAAAATCCAAAATAAATAAATAGTAATGATAAATGCCGCTAAAATCAGCTGCAGTTAATCAACAAAGACTTATCAAAAGATGGGCTATCAGACCACTCTTAAGCCACCACCGAAGGGGCCTCACTCAGGAATCTGAACAGCGAGTTCGAGGACAGGGCCAGCCACCTCAAATGGCGGTCCCCAGAGGTTTCAGCCAGGCCCTTGGAACTGCTAGAAGGCCCTTGGTGGAGGAACAAGGGAGTGCACCACAAGGGCAGGGGCCAGGAGGTCGTGAACAAGCCCACCTTGAAGATGATCCTGCATCAAACAGGCAGCCAGTGAAGATCTCAGAGGACCAGGGTCACATGATAGGACCTAGACAGGCCCGTCAGCAACCTGGCCACTGCGTTCTGCACCAGGTTGTAGCCGATGGAGGTTCCTCCATTGACCCAGAGTATAGAGCATTGCAGTAATCCAGCCTTGACATGACAAATGCATGTACCAGGGTGGTCAAGTCATCAGGCAGATTTAGGGATTTAATCCGGGTGACATTCCTTAAGTGATAGAAACCATTTTGACAACAGATGGCGCCTGCATCATTACATCAGGCCATCATCAAGGATGATGCCCAGATTTCTCACCTTAGGGATGCCATCAACAGAGTAGACCCAAAGAACAACCCAGTTACCACCCCAGTGGCATCCACATCACCTATGACCAGGCTCAACCACCACTACCTCCATCTTGCCAGAGTTCCATCTCAGCCAGTTAGAGGACATCTAGTCTTGGATCTCAGACAGACAGTTGTTTAGCACTTCAATGGCATTATTTGTCCTGAGGGCAAGGACATATACAGCTGGATATCATCAGTGTAACAATGAAAACCCAGACCGTAACATCTAATGAGCTCTCCATGCGAAGCAGCATGTACACTACTTAACAACATCGGTAACAAGATCGAGCCTTGAGGGACTTACCCCATGTGTCCTACTTAGAAGAATGTTGTGTAATGTTGAGTAACTGATTCCATACACCTTCAGAACTACCAGCAGTTTGCAAACCTGCCAGTACTGTACATCTAACTGTGGTACATACTCCTGGTAGATCAAGTTATGTTCCCAATATGCCCTGATCTGTCTCCTACCCTAACAGTCAGGGTCATCATTGGTTGTATGTTTGTCTTAAATCCTTCAAAGATTTATCCCTCTATAGATCATCTTTTAAATTTGTACAGTTTAGTAAGCATGACCTGAAACAATCGGCACAATTCAACTCAGCTACAGCTAAAACAAATCAGATGCCAGGCTGCACAGCCGAGAATTACCAGCAGGAAAGCAGAGGTCATTCTGCCACTGTACAGGTCTCTAGTGAGACTGCATCTAGAGTACAGTGTACAGTATCGGTGCCCTTACCATAAGAAGGATATCAACTTGTTGGAAACCATCCAGAGAAGGGTAACCAAGATGATTCAAAATCAGCAAGGCAACACCTAAAAGGAGAGGCTCAGGGGACAGAACATGTGCTCTCTTGAGGACAGAAGGGAGGGGACATGACTGAGACTTTAATTACCTCAAAAGTATAAGCAGGGTGAGCACTGAGGGACTCTTGAGCTTTAAAGGAAACAAGACCACAAGGAGTAACAGCTTGAAGCTGGTGGGAGGATGGTTCTATGTTTTAAGGCGAATTTCAGTGATGTGAAATTCCAGTGCCAGTAAAAGAGGTGTAACATCTTGTGCTTTTACTTTTATGTGGTGGGCTGTGCCCTGCACCACCCTGTGGGGGCATCACTCCTGCACCCTCTACTGTAGATGTCTCAACTCCAGGGGTGCATGTTGGGGGTGCAACCATGGAGGGGACTTACTCTGGGCCGGTGCAAAAAAAAACATACCTGCACCTGGACCCGAACCCTGTACCACATCCACACCTGGCCAGCACCCACCCCACCATGCCACAGAGCCAGCTTGGCAGCAGTTCACAGCACCACCCTTCACAAACCCTCCCTCTCCTTGCTCGATGGGCTCACTCCACCCCAGCTCGCATGTAGGTATAGCAACTTCCATCGCCATTCACAAACCCTCCCTATCCGGTCACCCTCCCTTCTCCTCACCATGTGGGTACTCATCGCAAGTGGGTTGTTGCTTTGGTAGGCGCCCAATTGGTATGAGCCTACATCAAAGGATACTGGGAGAATGGTTCAGAGCTAGATAAGGAGGTGCTTTTTCACCAAGAGGGTAGTGGCTAAGTGGAATGAGTTGTGGAGGAGGTGATCCCTAGAAATGGTGGACAGCTTCAACTGAGGTTGGGACAGGGTGAGGGGAAGTTGCAGGTGGAGGGGAGAGGGGTGGGGGTATTTGACAGGGATCAAGCGGAATATGGGGTGGAGTCCTTCTGTAAAACAGTGGGAACTATACATTCTAGCAGACTAGATAGACCATAATGCCTTTATCTCCTTGCACAATCGTATGGATGTTTTGTGTTAAATAATTTTCAACTAAACATGTGTTAGTGAAACCTCCTATCCATGGCACTTCTTTGGGTAAAACTCTAACAAACTGGAAAGTTTCATGTTAAAATGTTTGCCATTTTGAGCTACAGTACAGCTGAGCAAAATAAAGTCTTAATTTTTTTATATATAGTCTCTTCCCTTTGGGCCAAGGTCTATTGTATAACGCCTCATGGTATTTTACTTTATTGTGTCTTAATTGGTATACTTGACTTATCCTGAAGTATCTCAACCTGTACTACATTGTCTGTAATATGCTGTTTTCCTTAGAATTGTATAACTGTTCATATCTGTATTATGTCCTACTCTCCCGGGTCGTGCCTGAAAATAGGCAGGACTGTTGCCTAACGCACTTACCGGTTACCAAAAGCTAATAAATAAATACTTTTATGTTTCAACCTTCTAAAACTTCTAATACTACTGAATGGATTACTACCACACTTTCAGGAACCCAAGATCCTGTGCCCCAGAATGCCTATGGCAAGCTATTTTGCCCCTGAGCTGGCCCTGTTGTTAAGGGCAAAATAAGAGCTTAATATAGAACAGCATTTGTTGTCCTCAGTATTGAGAACTATGTGCCTGTATCAGATGCAGCGATGTGTGAACTATAATAGAAAGGCTTGACTTTGAGAAGTTCAAAAATATATTGTGTTTATGGTTATTCATAATTTTTTTTGTCATGGAAAAATCAATTATTGTGTGCAATAAAAAGAAATAGCAAAGTCTAGACTTGCTATTTAGCTACAGAAAACTAACAGACTATTTCTGTTTTTTTACATTTTATTCAGTAGAAATTAGTAACAATACCTCTGGTGTTGCAAGTTTTAAGTATATACAGTATGCTATATTATTTGTAGCTTAAAAGTGTACTCATATTTTTAGCAATATATAGCTTTCATATTTCATTTCATCTTAAAGAGTTAGTGTACCACTCAAAATTAATATTAACTTTCAAAGTAGAGAACTATTCTCTCTTTTTATGGCTGCACGGTGGAGCTCTACAATAATTTTGGGAAGGCTAGGAGAGAAAATGGACTGTGGAAGTACATGACCAGACTTGTCTCTGGCATGTTTCCACAATGCTGCGGTTATGTCCACAACCTTTGCTTTTGCTGTCCCTCCCCTCCATGGGCCACACAGCCCCCCTTCCTGGCAGGGCACTAGTTTGTTTTCACCAAACTTCCGCAATTGCTGGAGAAAACAAAAGTGGTTGCTGTGTCGAAGATGGCTGCCAAAATCTGAATGCATGCCAGTATTGTGCAAGCACACTTATACGACAGCCATCTTGGGCATGGTTGCAAGCAGACTCACCGCTCTGAAGCAGGCATGTCAGCTCTGACCAGAACTTGTTTGCACTTGTTATTATTCTGCATACTAGTTCATGCTGTAATACCTTGCTTGCTCCTCATTTGTCAACACCAATACACTCTGTATTCTGTTTTGCATCTTGGGCATTTATGAGGACCACTATTGTGCTTTACAGTCAATTACTGCACATTTTCCCTGTTGTGATCTCGCAGGTAATGTTGATGAATGCGATTATATAATTACTGTCATTCCCTGATGTGTCCACCCTAATGAAGCCTTTATGGCAAAGTGCTGGGGCTTGTCCCAGTGCACCAGTATATTTTCTGTACTATCTGCACTGCTCTGTATTGTTGTTGCCTTTGACTGCATTTGAACAAGGAACAACATGAATTTTCAGCAGCATTTTGCTTTGTGTGCCATGCAGTTCTTGAAGCTCTGAACTCTCTTGGGAGCACAGCTGTAACAGATGTACATTTATTTATTTATTTATTAGCTTTGATGACCGGTAAGTACATAAGGCAAAACCCTGCCTATTTTCAGGTATGACAAGGAGAGTACACAGTAAAATCTTGCAAACAGACACAGGTAGCATACAATTAGAACAAGACAGCTTCTGAACAGGTATCCACACTGGGATAGTTGGAAGAGTATACATAACAAGCAGATCCATCCACACAGGACCAGTAAAATCTTACAAACAGTCACAGTAGCATACAATCGAACAAGACAGCTTCCATACAGGTATCCACACAGAGGATAGTTGGAAGAGTATACATAACAAGAAGGTCCAGCAATGCAGGGATGAGAAGTCAATTGTGAGCAAGCCGGTGATACACTTGGAGCAGGGAAACAGTAGTCAAGCAAGCAAAAGCAAGAGCAGACAGTTAGGCAAGTTAGTTACAGTCACAAATATCAAAGCGAAGAAGGTGAGAAAAGAGTGCAGCTTTAAAGGATCGTGAGATAAGGAGCACTTTAAGTGGAGGCAGGAATTCCAGAATTTTGGGCGGAATGGCAGAACGCTTGTTCCCCACTTTAGTTGAGCAGAAAGGGACAGAGAGTAGCTGAGCATCTGAGGACCAGAGGGTGGGATTGATGCACTGGGAAAAACATAGCCCCTAGGGAGTCAAGTCGGGATGTCTAGTCAAAGAGTCAATGAAGCACCCCAGTGAGTAGGAGCGACGTGAACTGGGTGACAGCCAGTGCAAGGCAGAGTAGAGCAGACAGTGGTGTGTAAGGCAAGGTGCAGAAAGAGCAAATCTGCAACACCTACCATGTCTTAGTGGGGCTTAGACACCCTTACAGCAGCACCCACCCCATCTTCACCAGTGCATAGCTGAATTGCTAGATTGACATGTCTGAAAATAGGCAACTGATTGTCTCAAGCACCTACCTGGTAAAACAAAATAAATCTGAAGGTTCTTTCTTTTCTTTTGCTAATTAGAAGATTCTCTACCTGATAATACTAGGGTGTGATGTGTAAAAATAGTACTGTACCTAGAGGCTGACATATATCTAGTTATGCTCCTTCTCTTACATAATAGCAGTCCTATGAGCTCACTGTCTGTGACATCACAACTGAACTGACTGAGAAAAGGCAATCACTTTGCTGTCCGGTCAGTCACTTGTGATATCAAAATAAGTTAGGTCACAATGCTGACTAGGCATGAAGAAGAATAAAGCAAGTAAGTGACATTTATTCATAAAGCACACAATCCCCAGAGGCTCTAGATGCTGTACACAGAGGATATACAATGGCTGTGTTCTAATATGCCATTTATTTCCATAAGTGAGGGTGGGACTATAACTCATGAGTGGCAAAGCCATGAGTGAGTTATGAAAGTCCCACCACCTCATGAATGGAAATTAATGGCATATTAGAGCAGAGGCCATTGTATGTTATACAATGTATGTGTTCCATGTGACAAATGAGGCCAGATTCATTGTGGAATTGGCAGAATGGACTGTCAGTCAAGTTGATTGTGATGTAGGCAAGTGAAAATTAAACAGTGTTATTTACCCACTGGGTGAATAACTTCGTTTATCTTTAACTTGGGTTAGAGTCTTGGAAAATAGTGCATTCATTTAAGAAGTGGAATCCTTCATACATTCTATACATGACATCAAACAATAAAATATGCAGTACAAAATCAAGACAAAGTAAAAATTAAATATAACCCAGTTTATAGTAAACTAAAACACAACATCATTTAAAAGTATTGACTTCCATAATCCAGGAAAATGCCTCCTTAAATAGATGGGACTTTGGACCCTTTTATAGGCTTCCACTGAGAATAGACTAGAATAGAATAGAATAGAATAGAATAGAATAGAATAGAACAGGCACCATTGAGTCCTGAAAGTATCCTACAGCCCCAGCTCTTTAACAAGGGTGGGCCTACAGGCTGGACATACAAACCGTCACTTTAACAGGTGAATGCAAAGTAAACACCACATAAAACCCATACATTAATTATTTTAAATTAAGGTACAAAAACCATTCTGTGAATGAAATTACAGGCAATTGCTATGACACTAGGGGTGGGATATTCAGAAATCGCCAGGCAGGGGCTGCAAGCCGGTGCAGCACGCTCAGATGCTCCAGGGAGTGCTGGGTGATATTCACTGGTGCTGCACCATGGTGCAGCACTGTTGTATATGGCAACATGGCCTCCACGCGCATGGTGCAGTGGCACTGCACCAGTGCAAGTCAGAGAGGAGCAGGGGATGCGCCAGTGCAAGTGCTGGTTGTGCTAGGTGCAAGAACAGCGATATTCAGTGGTGGATATGCAAATGGAACATAATGCATGCAAGGCGCAACTGGGGCCGTGGCAGCACATTGGCTCCATTTGCATGCAGGTGCACTGATCCGGTGACTTGCGCCTGGCATCCTGCCAGACTGCAGCCATCGGGGACCGCCCCTGCACAGCATGGCAAAGTGCCTCAATGACTGATCGCGGGCATAAGTATAAACTAATGAGTCCAAAATCCCTGGTGGTCCAGTGGACCACACCGATTGCAGAGCATAAGTAATATAAAAAGTAAGTCCAAATCCTGGTCGTGGGCATAAGTATATTAAAGGCAGTTTAAATTAACTCCTGGTGGTCCAAGCGGTACCCCCACCCATAGCCCCACCACCTCGTTCTCCCCGGTCAGTGGCTGGTGGCAACTCCCCACCACTAAAGCCGCCTGCCGACTGACTCCATACAGTATGGCTGCACACCCACTGGTCCACAGCATGGGCTAATGGGCATGCAGATCGATCTATTACAGTCCCAATATGACATATTGGGACTGTGTAGTATGGTACAGTCCGCGCCACCCATTGGCCCATGCTGTGGAACAATGGGCATACAGCTGTACTGTATGCAGTCAGTCGGGCGGCATGTGGTGGGGAGCTGCCACCCGCGCTGACCGAGGAGGGGAGCGGGTGGCGGGCTCAGTGGGTGGGTGGGGAGGGGTTACCGCTGGACCACCAGGATTAATTGAAACTGTCTCTAGTATACTTATGCCCACGATCAGGCTGGAAGTGGTCCACTGGACCACCAGGGATCTTGGACTTCATTTACATATACTTATTCCTGTGATCGGGCTGGAACTGGTCCACCGGACCACCAGGGATATTGGACTCATTTATTCAATACTTATGCCCACGATCAGGCTAGGAGCAGTCCACTGGACCACCAGGGATATCGTTTCTAGTACAATGCCTGCGATCGGGTGTGGGGGTGCAACGCTGACAGACCACAGCTCCGGAGCTCGGGTGGCCACCCACAGCTTGGCGGCTGCTATGTTGTGCCCTGCAACACGGCAGCTCACCTGTGGGTGGCCAGCCCTTGCTCCTATTTCTTTGTGGCTCAACTGTGAGCACCAGTGTGCAGTGCAAGTGGGGCTGCACCAGCATATGTACCTCATCCCAGGCTGAATGTCGGGATGTGCGGAATGTCATGGGCATGCCCCACAATTGTACCACATACATTACTGGTGTGCCAAGGCACATCGGGATCTGCGCATGATGCAACATCCCCTTTTGAATATCACACTGGGGCACATCAGTGGTTGCATGACACAACACATTTGTGCCATTTGCAACTCCTTTGAATATCCCACCCTGTATGTCAAAAATCAGTCCACCGTAATAAAAAAAAAAATATAGATATCAGTATGAAAAGTAAAATACTAAGAGGAAGGTTATGAGAAGTAGAAGAAAGGGGAGAAAAGAGGTACAAAGGAGCAGATCCAAATAGAAAGCACCTTTAATCTTTTTTAATTAATGAAGTTGATAAATTATTTTTTTACTTTTCTAAGGGTTTTGTAAGAATTCATGTACAGGAAACTAAAGCACTGCTGGCAATTGAGCAAATGGAATTGGAGCAAATGAAAGGTATAATATCGTCATGATGCAGGAGGAAGTTTACTTACAGAAATGTATGGCGTTACACTAAATGTGGAACACAATTACATCAGGTTAGAAAGAGACCCTACCACATGCTTTCAAAGTGAACTATGGGAATTTGTTGACTTAAGTGGTTAATTGTGGGTGGAACACAATTTGGGAAGGCTGGCTGGATCACAAGTTGGGAAGGGTGGGTGGATCACAAGTTGGGAAGAGGATTGTTGAAAAGTAAAACCACCTGGTCATTCCTACCTTTACATGTAACCCCCTGCAAATGGGGTTCCCAAAAGTCTTCAGGAGCTTGCCTGAATGCTTCAAGTCTGGGCGGTGTTCGCGTCTGAGCTGTTTAAATGTGGTTCCAAGTGAGTGCTATTTGAGCCTCCATGTGCTGTCTCTTTAAGAGCTGTCTGCTTGCAGACTCCATCTGTATGGGGACTGTGTATTTAATGCTTGAATCCTGGCCGGTGCAGAGTAATCGCCTCCATTTGCAGTCACTGGAAGTGCAAAGGAGGCCATCTGAAAGCTGTAACTGTTTGCCTGTAATCATTTAAAGCAGTAGCAAAATTGTAGTTTGTCTAACCTGCCTTTATTGCAGATGGGACTCTGTGTGTCTTACCCTACATTTTGGACCTAAACTGCTGTACTGGGCCAATTGGGTTAAGGAGCCCTAAAATGGAGCCTGTGGACGAATCAGAACTTGGACTTCTTAATTTTGAGCCAGCCGCAAAGGGATTGTATGGGCAGTGACTCTGGGAAATGTAGTTTTGACCTTGGCGCTTTTTTCACCAACAGAGGGAGTCTTATTGTGGTGACAGCCAACCAACCAACAGAATGACGTGGAGCTAAAGATACCTGCTCTGTGACTGGAAAGCTCATATCAGTCGTGACAGTGAAGACAGAAGGAGCTCCATGCTTCTGCAGTGTATAGTTTTGCACGGGAAGCGCATGTGAGGCCCTGAGGTTTGGTCTGCAGCCATTGCAAGTGCCAGTTCGGACTGAATACAAGTTGTGAGGAGACAGAAGGAAGTCTGAAGAGTGGAAACCAGGCTCACCCTGTAGAAGACTGGAGAAATTGCTGATTGCGCTCGGTTTTCAAGAACTGAAGCTGCTCTTTGTGCTCCCGGTATTTGCAGTAAATTGTGATCGGGATCAGGAGCAGCCTGCCTGGTATAGTGTACTTTCCTTTAAGCTGAATGTGCGAGTGCTTGTGGTGAATCGTTATTTCCAATCCTCTGTGCTGTGTGCTGTGTGTGTTGAAGCTGGAAGCAAACCCCAGCTTGTCTCGAACTAAACCGCTTGCTATAAACTGCAGTGGGTCCAGTCACAAGGACCTTGTCTCCATGCCCTGCTGTTTCTGACAATCCAGAAGAACATCCACCATCCAGTTCTCAGCTTGGGTATTGTGAGTACAAATCAGGTATTCCCCTGCAGCCTGTTTTCAATCACAAGTGTGTCATCTAATTCATGTTGTTTCTTTGCTTCATGGACTGAGCCATCAGGCTCTGGATTACAATTGGGTGTTGTGCATATATTTTCTTCTACAGGGCCCTATCCATCTGTGCCTGCCCGGCCAACCCAGGGCAACGGACCTGGCTAGCCGCCCCCAACCTGGGTACCCAGAGTGTGACTTTTCAGACCCTGTATGTGTGCACAGTACAGTGATTTAATGCCACTAATTAACCTGATTTCCCTCCCGTGTTACTGTCCCCTAAATAAATAAGATTTGTTGCTGTTAAACTTTAAACTGTCTGAAGTGTCAATACCTTCATGCCAAACACTGTATTGATTTGTGTATGCTGCTTAACCTTATTTTCAGGTGGTCCTCAGAGATGAACCTTAATCAGTCTCAAAGGTAAGTGGTACCTTATGATTGAACAGTGTGACATTGGGGTATTGGTACTGTAACTCCTGTGCATCGTGTGGGCCATTAGAGGGATTAGAAGGGGGTCTCAGTGTCCCAGAGGGCTGTGACAAAACTAGACCAGCCATTACAAACCCTGACCTCTGGGTGGAGGCACCCGCCATAGAACCTAGGCCCCTCAACCTGTCAGTAGTCAAGCAGGCAGGGTTAGTAGCCCTTGGGATAGCACCACCTGGGGGTACATACAACTTACCTAAAACTCATAAAATATTACAGACTCCTCATGGATGCCCCTATAGTCTTAGGAGAAGGACCACTGACACACAACTTCTACTTTCGCGTGGGATAGCTTCCTCCAGCCCTATGTGTGTAATCTTAAATCACATATTAAGGATAGCACGGATGCATTGAGCAAACTTATGTGACTGATATGGGATGCTTTTCAGGACTCCAGTGGTGCCGGAATAAACTTAATTGTTCACTGAATTAAAATAGTCTGGTTTATTCCACAAGTGCGGAGTTTCTTGCTTTGTAATAACATTTTTGCATGCTAGTTTTGGGGCTACTGGCTCTTTAATATGTCTTCTATAGTCTATTCTGCAATCTTTATTTGTAATAATGATGTTCTGTTTATGGTTCTGGCTGTGTATTTTAGTCACATGACCATATACCAGCAAAACTTTACTATCAGTATAAGGTCACATGGCTGGGTCTGCTGTTTTCCCTTTGTTATATGCAGTACAGCTTTAAGAAATGTACTTCCTGTAACTTCTTCCTGTGTGTCGAGATAAGTGTTCCCCAGTATCTGAGCTGAATAGAAGTAAATAGAGAAGGCCTAGATTTCTGTGTGGCATGTTTTTCTTACTACCAATACTCTGATGTTTGTTTAAGAGTCTGGAAAAGGTGGATACAAAGCAGGGCTGAAGCAGCAGATGCTATGGTTGCTCCGCTACACCTCCAAAAGACTTCTTATAGTATAGGAGAGATGCAGTTGTAACCCCTACATTTGGGGGTTCCTAAATTGTCTTCCTGGGCTTGCCTAAATGCCCACTGCCAGAGTCAAGCAGGTCCTTCAGCTGCAAAGGGTTACTGGGTCCTAAGGGTTTCTTTGGCTCAGAGAGGCCCAAGGGAAATTAGTGAGAAGAAGAGATGGATAGAAGGCGTGGTGGAAAAAAAGTTCAGAAATGTTTCTATACTGTTCGACTGACTAACCAGAAGAGAGTGAAAAACATGTAGACCAATTATGTACTAGAAGGAGACAGAACAAAAAGGGATCCCCAGAGTTGGGGTAGTTATCCAGCATTATTTCTTCCAGAACAAGAACAGGAAGAGATAGTGGAACCATAGCAACTGAGACAAGATGTGGCTGATGCTAATCAGATTCCAGACAAAAGCCTCCAGTCATACTATGTCAGTCAGGATGTATAAGATGTCCACCAAAGAGAACGGACTTGTAGAGTTATAGCCTAATGACATAGACTAACTAAAGGGACATTGCAGTAATAACTTTGATAGTTTCTATTTTCTGAATTATTGACTTGCATACTTTCTAGCTAAGTCAGGAGGGATTGTTATATGCAGTACAGCTTAAGAACTGTTAGAGACAGTACAGCTTTAAGAAATGTACTTCCTGTAACTTCTTCCTGTGTGTGTTGAGAGAAGTGTTCCCCTATAACTGAGCTGAACAGAAGTAAACAGAGAAGGCCTAGATTTCTGTATGTCATGTTTTCTTACTACCAAGACCCTGATGTCTTTAAGGTACTTATTTTCAACACAAATACAACACCCTTGGACACACTTTCTGTCTCTGGTGTTGCGTAATCCTGTAGCTAGGAACAAAGATGACAACCAGATGTTTTGGGGCAGTATTAGCCACAGCAAAGCAATTAAAATCACAAACTGTAGTGAGAAATAAATAATGTGACCTACTGAGATTTGAGCCCAGGCCCCAGAATACAGCAGAAAAGGCTCCAAGGAGAACAGCAGGTTCAGCCATGAGCCTATGGTTTGGTGGTTAAGAGAACCAGGATAGTATTTAGGGGCCTGGGTTGAAATCCCAGCAGTGACATTATTTCTTTATCACTACAATTTGGATTTTAATTGCTTTAGCTGTGGCTAATACTGCACTAAAACATCTGGCTATCACTAAGGCTCAATTTGCAAGTGATAAATAAATGTTATGCTCCTTTCACTTTCTCTGCCCTTTCCTCTGGGTCAAATTCACTCCCAGTTTCAAACCACATCTGTGGCATAGAGCCACTTTTCTTCGTTCCTTTCAACCCCACAGGCTTATCTCCTCATTGTTGAGGTCCAACTGAGCCAGATCTGGCCTGTCACCTTCTCCTGAGTATGGAGCTGAGAGTTTCTGGGTGGGGAGAGGAGTAGACAGTGGTAATGGTCAAAACCAAGTACACACAGGATTATCCTGTTACAGACAGGGTTTTCTCTTGTTTTGGTCTCAGACCCGGGATGTCAGCATGCAGGAGCTCAATGCTCACAAACGTAGAGCATGCCAAGCAGACCCTAGCCGGTGGCCCCTTCCCTGCCTGTCGGTCACTGCACTGCCACCTGTGATCATCTAGGGGGAGTATTGTAGTGACAGCTGCATCAATCCCTCCCCAGAGGAAGGGAGTATTCTCTGGGATGCGTAGTCTTCCTCCCTTTCCTCAGATGACCCTCTGGCATGAGTGTAAAATTCCTGGCAGTGAAATGCTTAAAGACCTAACAATACTTTCTATTTTGTCTTTCTTTTTCTAGCACCTCGATCCCGACTGGGAATCCTCTTTCCATCTCTCTTGGTGTCCCTTTTCCACCCGTGAAACCCCAGAAAACCTGACACCATTCCTACCTTTACTTACTCCTAACTCTTGCTCACAGGCAGGTAACCTGCTGGTTGACCCGGCTGGTGGGACCATGGAAGAGGACTAGGCCTCCTAAAGATACTTTGTTCAACAAGCCCGGGATGTCATAGGGAGCAGCTGGGAATGAGGAGGTGGGCTAGGCTTCTCAGTTGGACATGATGGGATGAGGTGACTTCATCTGTTCTGAGTTTGCCCCTATTTTTTATCCATAGCCCCACCCTGTTATCTCAGCCACAGGACGTGCTCTTGTAGAGTGGCACAGCGTTGCACCTATCAGGGCTTTCAGAGGGCTGGATGAGACACTCCCTTTTTGGAACTGCTGCCGACTCTGCTTAGGGCATGTAACACCTCCATGTCACACTCCATGCAAGCAGGTGCTTGCCGACATAAGGCCACTCCATAAGGAAGCACAGTTCCTGCCCACATGACTCCCTTCACACTGGGCCTTCGGGACAGTCATGCAACAGAAGGAGGTGCTCTTATTTTCTGAGGCATAGAAACCAGATCCCAGAATTGTGCCTTACTAGTAGGCACCAGCTGTCCCAAGCTCACAGCATGAACCCAGGTCATGTGGATGGCAAGTGGTACCTTTACCAGTGTGATAGCAAGCCCACCAGAGTATTTTTGTCTTCGTGATAGCTTTACCCTGACTGTGACTAGCTGGCAGGATTCTGGCACTCCTACTTTGAGAGGGCTCATTTCAACCCCATGACCATGTGCTTCACTGACCCAGCTCTCCTTACTGTTCCCCAGGATCCCTGTGGCCGGGGTCAAGGAGTGGTGGGCCATCCTCCTCCCCCGTGAATAATCCAGGTAGCCTGGAGGAGTCATACTTGGAAACATGGCCAAGGCTTTGTAGAGCCTGCTTGTGCTCCATTTTTCCATTTTCTCCCTCCCTCCCCACTGCTGGGGCACGCATGACAGCGTGGTGCACATAGACGCACACGACGCTGCAGAGTCCCACAGCACCCTCCTGTTGCTGTTCCAGACCTGCACTGTCAACAGGCCTTCACCAGGTGGCAATCATTCAGCGGGACTGACAATCCACCCTCCCTGGGAGAGGAGAGCACAACTCTGGATGCTCAATTCGCCCCCTCCCGCTGATCCCTGCCGACCTGATTCACCACCTAACACGGGTCACTGGTGTGGCAGGAGGTAAGGCACACACAGCACCTCAGCCTCCATGCCACTGCCCTGGCTACCAGCCAGAGGTTCTGTCTTAAACTGTGTTCCTTGACACCCACTTTTAGTTAAGGAGGGCCAAAATCAGTCTGGTTTAGCACTACTAGTTTTAAATAGTACAAACTGAAGATTAGGGATTAAATGCACAAGACTGTAAGTAACTCAGTACATACTGTACTTGTAACATATGAACATATATATGAAGAAGCCAGCAAAGAAGGCCATTTGGTCTGTCAAGTCTGCTCATGTTGCAGGGTCCACAGCTTGAGCTAATGTTCCTGCCCTCCCTCCCCACTCCTCCCATCCTCCCTACCCATGATCCTTATTTTCCCCTATGCCTATCCCAGCCTCTTAAAACTGCCCAGTCTTTAAAGAGATGACATCTTCCGGAAGCACAATCCAAGTGTCCACTACCTCTCTCTGAAGAATTGCTTCCTGATCTCCCTCCTAAACCTCTCACCCTCCAGCTTAAGACTATGCCCTCTAGTGTTATGGCTGCCACTCAGCTTCAAGAGACTCTCAAGTTATCAACCTTATTTATTCCTTTCAAGTACTCAAGGTCCCAATAACATCCCCCCATCTTCCAGGGAGTACATGTTCAGTGCCCTCATCCTCTCCTTGTATGCTTTACCCTGCTGACCCACTATCATCTTTGTAGCCCTCCTCTGGACCGTCACCAGCAGGTTAAAGTACTTTTGAGGTGTGGGCACCAATACTGAGCTCCATACTCTATATGACGTTTTCCAGTGATCAGTACAAGGCTGAATGACCTCCTCTCTCCTACTACTGATCCCCCTAGATATGCACTCCCAGCATCTTGTTTGCCTTTGCCGCTGCTTTCTTGCACTGTGTGGAGTGCTTCAGGTCACTAGTGATCATCACTCCCAGGTCCTTCTCATCCTCTGATGCAGATACTCAGACTCCATCCAGGTAGTACACTGTCCTGGGATTCTTGGCTCCAGTATGCATAACTTTGCATTTCTTGACATTGAAGCCAAGCTGCCAGATCCAGGACCACCTCCCCAGTTTTTCCAGATCTTCCTGTAGGCCTTGTATCCCTCAGCTGTGTCCACTCTCCCACAGAGCTTGGTGGGATTTATGTGATAAAAGCGAGTCTGAAAGACTGCCTATCACCTAAAGTGACCACAAAAGAGTCCATGGTCAAAAAGACCTACCATTGTAGTAACTGCTACAAATAGCGACGGTCGCTACAATACTTTAAATCCACAGACATAAAACATTTATTTATGCGAGCTATGCTCCCTCACCCACTGAATTAAAATAATTAACTCCAAAGGATGCTGACCGAGGGCAGGTTATAAAATTAAAAAAAAAATTCTGCCTGAAGCCAGACCCAAACTTGGGTCTGTTACTATTGCAAGTGGTAATTGTGCACCACTACACTATGCGAGCAGCTTGGCTGCAACCAGTCACACAGGATCCTGTATCCTGTACTAGTGAGTATAGCTCTGTGCTGTACTTGCTATACAGAATATAGTGACCTATTTCACCACTCACTCTGAGTGAGAGCGGTATTATTGAGTCGTTCAAAAGTGGTGTTCAATAATACATACTCAATATGGATGCTACTGCAGATGGGGTCGTCTGCAGTAGGCATATTTTGCCCTTAAAACCATCCCCAAGGTCATTGATGAAGACATTAAACAACACCAGCCCCAGCAGCAAGCCCTGTGGGACCCCACTGGTTAGCTGTCTGGTGCCTGGTAACTCTCCCCCACAACCACCCTCTGGGTTCTGTCCTTCAGCCAGTTTTCCATCCATCTAGCCATCTTTCCCCAACCCCAATGTTGTATTTGGTGGCCAAAATAAGTACCTTAAACACATCAGGTTCTTGGTAGTAAGAAAACCATGCACCACAGAAATTTAGGCCTTTCCTGTTTACTTCCATTCAGCTCAGATACGGGAGAACACTATCTCAACTGACACAGGAAGAGTTACAGTAAATGCATTCCTTAAAGCTGTACTGTCTAACATTTCTTAAAGCTGCACTACACTTAACAGTCCCTCCTGATTTAGCTAGAAAGTATGCAAGTCAATAATTCAGAAAATAGTATGCGCTATTAAAGTTATTACTGCAATGTCCCTTTTAGTCACATCATTAGGCTATATCTCTACATGTCCATACTTTTCGTGGACATCTTATACATCCTGACTGACGTAGTAGGACTGGAGGCTGTTGCTCTGGAATCTCATTAGCATCAACAACATCTTGTCTCAGTTGCTGTGGTTCCACTATCTCTTCCTGTTCTTGTTCTGGAAGAAATAATGCTGGATATTTACCCCAACTCTGTGTATCCCTCTTTCGTTCTGTCTCAGTTGTAGTACATAACTGGTCCACATGTTTTTCACTCTTCTTTGGTTAGTCAGTCGAACAGTATAGACAACATTTCCAAACTGTTTTCCTACCACGCCTTCTATCCATCTCTTTGGGCCTGCATACATCCTGACCCACACAAGATCATTGAGTTTGAAGAATCTGGTCTTAGGAAGCATTTCAGTTACTGACTTATAGCCTAGAGGGTGAAGAAGGTCCAAATGAGTTCAAATCTGATGTCCAAACAACAGTTCTGCAGGGATATACCCGTAACACAATGTGGCGTTGTTCGATACATCGCAAGAAAGTCCAAAAGGGCTATTTGTATTGCTGTCAGTGTAGCAGGATTAGTTTTGTCCATACTCTTTTTAAAAGTCCGAACCAGGCATTCCGCTTCACCATTTGAACTTGGATAGCAGGAAGGTGAGAAAATATGGTAGAAATCACGTTCCTGGCAAAATGCTTGGAATTCAACAGACATAAGCTGTGGTCCGTTATCTGAGACAATCACTTGTGGAAACCATGGGTAGCAAAGATAGATTTCAACACTTTAATGGCACTCTCAGTAGTTGTCGAAGACATCTAATGAATTTCTGGCCATTTACTATAAGCATCAGTTAAGAGTAACCACATGGAATTTAAATAAGGTCCTGCAAAATCAATATGCAACCTTTGCCAGGGTCTTTCAGGTTGTTACCAATGGTGAACTGTCACTCTTGCTGAATTTCCCATCGACACAGCACAACCTTCACATCTTTACACAACCTGGTATATGGCTCTGTCAAGGAAAGGCTACCATATGTGAAGTCTGGCCAGGGATTTCATTGTAGCAATTCCTGGATGGCCCATGCAAAACAGTCAACACATCTGAGTGATAACATTGGGGTACTATGACACACAATCCCCATAGAAGACACCCTCCAGAATGGACAACTGCTGTCTCTTTGTATAGTAGGGCTGTAGAGCAGTTGAACAAGCAGTGCCTTGAGGCCAACCCTCAAGCATATACTGATACACTTGTTTCAAAATTATATCTTGACTAGTTGCTTTTGCAATGTCCTTGGCTAGTACTGAAGCTGATCCACCTGTTGTACTGTAAACTCTACTGCACGCACAACAGTTAAGTTCTCGATATCTTTGAATTGCACTGGAAAACTATTTGGCCCCACCTGACATACTAATGGCTCTTCTTTAAGTCCCACATCGAACTCCATTTCTCTGGATATTGGTAACCTTGACTAAGGCATCTGCATTTCCATGCTGGTCAGTTGGTTGGTATGTGACCTCGAAATTATAGGCAGACAAAATGAATGCCCATCATTGAAGTCGGCTAGCAGCTGTTTCTGAAATTTCTTTTCTGGACTGAATATGTTACTAGTGGCTTATGATCTGTCTTCAGGTGAAACTTGCAACCTAGCAAGTATTGGCGGAATTTATGGACTCCAAACACAATTGCTAATACCTCTCTTTCAATCTGGTCATAATTCCTTGCAGCTGCAGTGAGTTGCATGATGCATGGGCTATCGGCTTCTCCACTCCTTCTGGATCTGTATGGAAAAGGACAGCTCCTATACCCACAGGCCAATGTGATAGGTAAGTTTGGGTCATAATGAGTTAAATTATTCACATCGGTTAGAGAGTGCTTGATGGCTTGAACTACCTTACTGTGGCCTTTGGTCCACTTCAGGAGTACCTTTTATTTAGGATAGCACATTTTAGTGGCAAAGCCAGGTATGAAATGGTCATAGCAGCACATGATACCCAAGAATGAGTGCAACTCTAGAAACATTCTCAGTTCAGGCATGTACACAATGGCTTCCACCTTTTCACCATTCGAACAAATTGTCTTTGTCAATCGTGGACCAAGTACGTGACACTTGGTTGACAAAATTGGTATTTTCTCTCCTGAGTCTGAATTCACTCTGTTATAGTTTCTCTAAAGTCTTTTGTAACTTAAGTAAATGTTCTGCTTCTGTCTTGCCTGTGACAATGATGTCATCCAAATAACAAGCAACACCTGATATATCACCCACCGTTTGCTCAATCACTTTTGAAAACAGCAAGTGCAGAACTAAGCCAAAACATAACCGTTTGTACTTGAACAGTCCTTGGTGTGTATTAATCACTACTAATTTCTGAGAGTCTGTATCCAACTCCACTTGAAGGTATGCATCAGCGAGGTCCAGTTCAGAGAACCCACACCACCATTCAGTCTATGAAAAAGTTCCTCAGGTAGGGTGAAGGAAATACATCTGTGTTAAGTACTGGATTAAGTGTCATCATAAAATCTCCACATATTCGAACCTTACCACCTGGTTTAGATACAACCACAATTGAAGTAGCTCAGTCTGAACTTGAAACCTTTTCCAGCACACCTTCCTTTTCTAGTCTGTCAATTCTGCCCCAACCACCAGTTTCAAGGCAAAAGGAAGTTTCCTTTGTTTACAAAACTTAGGTGTGGATGAATGGGTTCTAATAACAGACAACAAGCAAGCTTTAAGTGCATAAAAATGCTTACTTCAGCATTTTTCATTTTATCTTTCAAATGATAGAAAAGTCCAGATATTTACAGAAAGAAAAATACTTAGGTGTAAAATCCTTCACACCAACACAATCAGAAAGTTCATCAACTTAGGCAAGTCCTTTTCTTGGCTTCCTCTCTCTCTCTGTATATACAATATTCTTAGGTCAATATTCGGATGTAAGCACCACATCTCTTCACTCCTTGGTGGTCAGAAGCTACTGACCATCCTCCAACTCTCCTCTTTAAGTTCGCTAGAGGAAGAGATTTTATAATACAATCTTGATTACCTCATCAACATGTGGCCAGCTAATTTAGTCTAAAACTTTTATTTTAGCATCAGGAAGAGGTTCAACGGACTAGAACTTTCTTCAAATATATCACAAGATTACCCCTTTCATATAGCAGGTTTATCCTACATAATTCCTTGTAAAAAAAACATATAGCCTTAATTAGTAAATAGTCATCATCAGGGTTTGCTAAGCTCCTCCCTATCTGTGACATCCTCAGGATCCTTCTACAAAGACAGCCATTTTCTGGACTGCTCTGCCTATAGAAGGATCTTCCACAATTACTCAAGGCTAATTCAGGTAAAGGAAATATACAGATTTTATCTTTTTAATGTATAGAAATCTCCAGCCTTTTCAGAGATAAGCAGACTGGCACGCTTCCCTATCTGTTTGCCCTGATAAGTAGGAGAGTTCCAATAGTCAATATAATTACTATGTTTTGTTCAGTTTCCAGAACCTTTTAGTTTCCCACAAACATGTCTGCTTTAATCATTTAAACAGGTTCTACAGTCTAGTATACTTATAAATCCTACTAGCACTGTTTTTCATCGGTTTACACTTATGGCAAAGCAACCCGACGGCTTTCCTTTCAGTCGTTGGCAAACTATGCATTTTTTAAAACAAACTTTTTTTTTCTTTATTATTTCTGTTTACAGATATAGCAATTTCTGTCAAGTCTCCCCACAGGCTTACACTTGAAGCATGCATTTTATCGCTATCCTCCATTCATAATATTATTATGCTGCTAATTCTTTTGGGGCTTCTCATACTTCTGTATTAGCGGAGTGGCTGCAGGGTGAGGTAACTGCTACCGTAGCTGACTTGCTCCATGCAACAGCTTCAGGACCACGCTTGCTTTTACACTCAAATTCTAGCAAGTGGTCCATCTCTACATCTCTGTTGGATTTTATTATCTTATTGTACTGCGCCTTGATGCCTGAAAGGCACACAATAAATAAAGTATTATAATTTATTATTACAAAACTATGAGGCTGTAATTTAATGATACTGTTTGATTGTGTGCACAGTTCCTACATCTAATGTGCGATCGCGGCGCACACTTCCTTCGATCAGCGAACGCGCAAGACATCTCCTGGAATAGCAAGTAACTGCAGGACCAACATCGCTATCTCTAATGGCTACATTCTGAAGTAAGGAAGAAAGCTAAACATACATTCTATAATAAAATAAAACATCCTTCCAGGAGAGTTTACTGCAGGGGCAGATTACATTCAGAACTCATACAATTATTCAAAATAAAATTGCTTTTGATTTTTAATTTACAGGATAGTACAGATTAAGAAAATGCCAGGTTGGCCACCCTGACATGAATTTAAAGGATAGACAGAAAAAGAAAATTGTGTAGGATAGTGTAAAAAGGAGAAACAAAATGCTGAGTTCTGGGCAATTATCTTATTCTGCCACATTAGGGACTGCATTAGGCTTTTAACTAGCTTCACTTTAGCTGCTGTGCAACATCCCAGGCCTTTCTATAACTTTGGATACAAGTCTAAAATCTCCCAAGCTTGGGTGGATTACTGCTTTGTGGTACCTGGACAGCAGCAAGAATCCAAAATCTGCTGAATCAATAGGAATGTTTAGAACAACCTGAGAGTCTCTGCCCAAGATGTTGACACACCTTTCTTAAAACCAGAAAGTTAAAGGTATACCAGGAGAATCAGTCCTGCATACTAAAGTGGTAAGCAAGCCTAGTGGCTGAACTGGTTGCCCTTCAAATGCATGCAGCAACTTATTACAAGGAGACAATGGTGGCTTATCCAGATCAGACCATGTTTAATGGTTAATGAAAATGTAACCCCAGGTGGCGCTATCCCAGGACTACTACCCTGCCTGCTTGACTACTGACAGATTGAGGGGCCTAGGTTCTATGTGGCAGGTGCCTCCACCCAGAGGTCAGGGTTTGTAGTGGTTAGACTAGCTTGGTCACAGCCCTCCGGGACACTAAGACCCCTTTTATTCCCTTTAGTGGCTCACACAATGCACAGAAGATACAATTCCAATACCCCACATGTACACCCTGTTCATTCATAAGTACCACTTACTCTCGAGACTGATTCTAAGGTTCGTCTCTGGGGACCCCTGTAAAATAAGTTTAATCAACATACACAAACCAATACAATGCATGATATGTAGGTACTGACTCTTCAGACAGTTTAAAGTTTAACAACATCAAATCTGGTTTATTTAGGGGAATAAAACACGGGAGGGAGATCAGGTTAATTGGCAGAATTAAATCACAGTACTGTGCACACATACAGGGTCTGAAAAGCCACACTCTGGGTACCCAGGCTGGGGGCTAGCCAGGTCCATTGCCTGGGGTTGGCTGGCAGGTGCAGATGGACAGGGCCCTGTAGAAGAAAATATATGCACAACACACAATTGTAATCCAGAGCCGGATGGCTCAGTCCATGAAGAAGTGAAACAACAATAATTAGGTGACACACTTGTAATTGAAAACAGGCTGCAGGGGAATACCCTGATTTGTACTCACAATACCCAAGTTGAGAACGGATGGTGGATGTTCTTCTGGGTTGCCAGAACAACACGGCATGGAGACTTAAGGTCCTTGTGACTGGACCCCACTGCAGTAGATAGCAAACGGATTTAGTTCGAGACAAGCTGTGGTTTGCTTCCAGCTTCAACACACAGCACACAGGATTGGAAATAGTGATTCCCCACAAGCACTACACATTCATATGTAAAAGGAAAGTACTATACCAGCCAGGCTGCTCCTAGATCCTGATCACAATTACTGCAAAATACCCAAGAGCACACACAGCAGCTTCAGTTCCTGACAGACCAAGCGCAATTCAGCAATTCTCCAGTCTTCTACAGGGTTAGCCTGGTTTCTACCTTTCAGACTTCCTTCTTTCTCCTCACAAGTTGGATACAGTCCGAACTAACACTTACAACGGCTGCAGGCCAAACCTCAGGGCCTCATACACGCTTCCCTGCACGAAACTATACACCGCAGGAAGCACAGAGCTTCTTCTCTTCACTGTCACGACTGATCTGATCTTTCCAGTCACAGAGCAGGGCACTTCCTTTAGCTCCACACCATTCTGTTGGCTGGTCGGCTGTCACTCACAATAAGACTCCTTCTGTTGGTGAAAAAGGCACCAAGGTCAAAACTACATTTCACAGAGTCACTGCTCATACAATCCTTTGTTGCTGGCTCAAAATTAAGAGTCCAAGTTCCAATTCGTCCACAGGCTCCATTTTAAGGCCTTCCTATCATCCTGATTGGTCCAAGTTAGCAATTCAGGACCAAAATGAAAGAGCTACACTGAAACAGTTCATGCTGAAATAAAGACAGGTTAGACAAACTACATTTCTCAGTCACTCTAAATGATTTCTGGCAAACAGTTCTATCTTTCAACAAGGCTCCCTCTGCACATATAGCTACGGCAGAAACAGAGTGAATTGGCAGCAGCTTGGGTGGGATTCAAGCATTAAATACACAGTCCCCCATACAAACTAATTAAGTCTGCAAGCAGACAGCTCTTAAGAGACAGTCGTGGAGGCTCAAATAGCACTCACTTGGAACCACATTTAAACAGCTCAGACAGCAAACACCGCCCAGACTTGAAGCATTCAGGCAAGCTTCAGGAAGACTTTTGGGAACCCCCATTAACAGGGGGTTACAAAGTAACTGGGAAGCAGAATCTACCACTGAAAGTAATTAATGCCTCAGTTGTGGCAACTGAAGTAACACATAGAAAGGAGGAACATCTTTAGTCTGCATTTGGAACAATAGGAACCACTGCACTGTCTGTGCTCTCTGAACTGACCACCACAGTTCTCCTGCTTCTGCAAAATTTAGCCATATGCCCCTGACATTAACATGCAGGACACTGACATCTCTGAATTTGCACTGGTCCCTGCTATGCTATGCTGAGAAGACCCACATGATGCACATTTGTATTGGTCATGCAGTTTGAGTGGAGCTGTTGAATTTTTCTTTGAAAACAGTGGTTTAGACTTAGGTTTCAGCTGTTTCAATTTGGGGTTTACTGCAGTTACTTGTACCTTATTTTTACTGTCCATCTTAACATGTGTGTTCATTTTCTGCAGCCTCAGACATTTGTGCCAACTGTAACAGTTCCTCCACAGACTTCTTGACACTTAACAGAAAGTAATCACCTAATATGATGTTCACTATTCAACACCGTAACAAACTTATCAGCTAAATTAGATTCAAGATGCTCCCAGCTCCAGTCACACATGGGAGCTAAGCATTTGATCTCAGCCAAATAAGATTGTAATGACAGACAAGGTTTCTGACAGCAACTGTAGAATTTATAACGTTCAGCCCTTGGAAAAGTTGTTAAACTGTATTGTGCATTAAATTTAGCCTTTAGCTCTTGATATGACAAGCCAGTCTGGTGCAGACTGCGTGAAAGTTTGAAAGTATTCACTCCCAAAAAGTACAAAAAGCAGCTCGAATAAGTATATCCTGTGGCTCAACATTTGCAGTTTTATGGCAGGATTAAGTAATAACCACTGATCAAACCGTCTGGACCATGTATCCCAGTCTATTCCTATAAAAATCTCAAAGCTGGTTGAAGTTGCTATGATACTCCACAGTTCCAAACTGCTTACTTGCCTCCAATACAGAAAGTCACAAAATGGTGTAATTCAGTAAGCTACAGGTATGACAATCTTCACCATCCTTGTCGAAGTTTGTTGTAATTGATGGGTGAAAATAAGAACCTTAAACACATCAGGGTCTTGGTAGTAAGAAAACCATGCACCACAGAAATATAGGCCTTCTCTGTTTACTTCCATTCAGCTCAGATACAGGGGAGCACTATCTCAACACACACAGGAAGAGTTTTGAATATGCCTGGCTAAAGAATGGGTCCATTCTTGCCACGGTATTAGAAATCCCTAAACATTTGGAGACACTAACCCCAAGAAGAGTTACAGTAAATGCATTCCTTAAAGCTGTACTGTCTAACAGTTCTTAAAGCTGCACTCATATAACACCCAAGATACACCAACTTCCTGATTAGAGATGAACAGTGGCCCTAATTTGCTCCACAAGTGGAACGCGGAGGAAAGCAAATTGTGGAGTGCTCTGCAACGCTAAGCAGAGTACTTGCATTATAATTGTTAACGCAAGTCTATTGAAAACAATGACTTCACATTCCTTCTTCCCAAACCACTACTCCACCAATTCTTAAAGCGAAGCACATGGAAAACAATGTACTTCTACTTCTTTGTTTTTAAGCTCCAAAGGCAAATTTTGCAGTGATTTATGGGATTTCAGGTCACATGGGCTCTATATTGTTCTGCACAGCCTCAGTTTGGGGTAGTGTGTGTAGGAAGCTGTAGGAGACAATCTGCTCTGAGACCTCTGCGATTCAAACCTTCTAAAAGCTGTTAAAAGCCTTTTGAGTCATTTCTTTTGCTGAAACTTTAGTTCATCGATTATAGGAAACCCTTCTGTGCTCATATCATCAAGCGCTTATTGTTTGTGTGTGGATTTTGAATGTTAATGTACAACATTCAGTCTGTGTACTGAGAGACAGTGAAAGTGTGCTTTGGGGGAAGGACGATCTGTGGTGTAGGTAGATTAACTTGGAGAAAAGACAGTGCTTTCTGTTTTGGTGATATTTTCTTGCATAACTGTGTTAATGTACACATAGTAATATTTTCAATAGTTTTGCCATTTTTTGCTGATTGTTGTGTGCAGCAGTGCATAATTTTGGTTTGTTTAAAATATGTGGTTATATTTCTGATGTTTTCAATTTGCTACGATTACTTGTGTGTGTGTAAGTATGTGTGTGATGTATGTCATCAAATCAGACACCTTTTATTGTGCTACATAATTTCAGCAATGTGAACCTGCTATCCACTGTAGCTGTGTAATGTGTGTACTTTGTGGTATCTTTACTGGTACTAGTGACTGTTACTGCACCAGTGGAGTACACTGCCCCCCCATGGCCCACCTCAACCCGAAAGGTATTCTTTCCAGATTTGAATTTCTGATGGTGAACACTGGTTAGGTGTTGTGCCTTTGCATCTGCATCTCTTCAGTGCACAGTGCAATCTTAATTTCTCTGTGCATTTGCATCTCTTTAGGACCCAATCTCCATCTCTAAGTAACAGTTGTTTCTTTGGCTTCCTTCAGAGTACTGGACAGGTGTGGTGCATAATTCTGCATGAACATTGTACTCATTAATATGCGTTTAAGTCAGGACCATCATCATGAGTCACTCATGATACAAATCACATTCTTCATCATCACGGTCACAAATGCAGTCACAAATCATGATTTACGATCATGTCACGAATCACAACATTAATTTTTTACTAGTTACTTGGATGTATTGTAAGCCTATTTTGTAGTATCTCTCCATGCTTCACCTCCCACCATTGTTCTCATTAATGAGTGTTTTAAGTCGGGTAGTTTTGTGCCACACCTCATGGGGCCCAGGGAGTACAGCTGTAGGCATTCATGTTTCTTCATCATCACGGTCACAAATGCAGTCACAAATCATGATTTACGATTCGTCACAAATCACAACATTCATTTTTGCTAGTTACTTGGATGTATTGTAAGCCTGTTGTGTAGTATTTCTCCAGGCTTCACTATCCCACCATTGTACTCATTAATAAGTGTTTTAAGTCAGGAGTTGGACAGTGTCTGCAGTACATACACAGACTGGAAAGAAGACTGCATCCATGCAGTTTAGCACAGTATACTAGCACTGCTTAGCATACTATGGAAGACAACAAAAAGGCATAATTACATACAAGGGTCGAGGATGGTGGAGGAATACATTTTATAACACAGCAAGGAAGGTGTTAGGGGCACATGGTGTGACAGAAAAAACTAATGTGGGATTCCCATGGTGATCCAGCAGCAGTTCCAGCATGGACATAATTTGCAACTGATGTCCCTCTATGTGATCCAGCCCACCTCCACAGCACTCACCCTCTCATTGTTCTCCTCAGCAGTACTAAAGAGAACTGCCAAGTCAGCCTGTGTTACATGCAGTTCTCTGGGATCCACATGTTCTACAGGCTGACCTGCTGGTGGTGGTGGTTATGGGGGCACTGGTGGGGCAGCAGGTGCTGCTGTGGCCTCCTCTTCTTAGTGATGCCGCAATGCACAGGTTGCACCCTCTGCCACAGAATGGCCAGCAGGTGCAGGCATGGTCCATTCTGTGGCAGCCTGCCACTCCAACTAGTGGTGATTGAGCATATGGGTGTGCTGGCCCCAGTCCCCAGGTGAGTCCCCCGGCCACGGCACACCTTCACTTCACATAAGTGGCACTTGACCACACTGCTGTCCCCGACACAATCACAAAACTGCCAAACAACGGAGGTGGGGGAGGACCAGGCACAGGCAGGGAGGGCCAGATGAACTGGCAGCTGGCTGGTCACGGTGCTGAACAGGATGGGATCCACACCTGGACCCAGGGAACAGGCACATCCTGCTCCAGAGGACCTGGTGCTGGACTTGGTGGTGGTGGTTCAACTGTCCCAGAGTCAGGACAGGAGGCGGTGCTGGTCCTGCTTCCGGGGAGACACTCACAAGTTTTGAGCGGTCTAACAGGAATGGGCACCATGCCCCCACTCATGTGCACGGTATGATGCTTACCACTACCACGATCTCCCAGAGCTGCCCCCACCCCAGACATTCCCTCAACCTGGTCCATCTCTCCTATTGAGCTCCCTCAGTCTGAGCAATCACTACTCACACTATCACACAACACACACACCCAGTCACACAGACAAACACCTAACTACTTAGAAAGGTAAGAAAATAAAATTTACAGAAAGAACAAATTAAGTAAAACAGAGTACAGACAGAAAAGACAAAAAATGTGGCTTTTAAAAAGCTGTTAGGTCTAAATAAAAGTTTAAATCTCCTCCTCCTTGCTCTGATCTCAAAGTATCAGCAGTCACAAAACAGACTCCTCTCTCTCCATCTGCAAGGAGAAAGCAAAAGTGCCTGCTTGTATGACTCACTTCCTTCCTGCCTAGCTAACAGCATGTGACTTACAGTACTGTAAGCCATGTGATGTGTGGGGACTGCCAAATCTGAAACACCAAGTGGATCACTTAGAATCATAATGAGGAATGCAAAGTCCTTAAAAACAATGACTTCACATTACTTCACATTGCCATTCCGCCTTAACGTGAAGTGGTAATGACAGTGGAGTGAGCACTTTGCATTGCCCACTCCATGTAGCGGAGTGGCAACGCAAGTGCCCACTTCGCCAGCGGAATTTAAATTCGCTGATCTTTGTTCCTGATCAACCTTTTGTGGGCAAAAAGGTTGATCAGGATGTTGGTGGATCTTGAGGTTGGGGAAAAGATGGCCAGATGGGTGGATAACTGGCTGAGGGACAGAACCCAGAGGGTGGTTGTGGGGAGAGTTATCTGCACCAGAGCATGTGTTCACTTCTAATACATAAACATTCATCTACTGAATTTATTGTGTTTGAATGCATTAGTAATTACTTTGTTCTTTACTTATCTTTGCTGCATTGAAACAAGTGGGCGGTAGTAAAAATAATTCAAAAGAATTTTGGTATAGCGTGTGGTGGAAACGTTGTTCTAGGTAGAAATCAATACCTAGAACAATGTTGTTGTGCTACTGCATGCTGCAGTAGCTACATCATTATCGTTGTTGTGCAGGACTACATACGAGTTATGCTGCAGCACAACAACTTGAACGCCTTTGTGCATGCACGCATCGCTAACCTCTGTTTTCCATGAACGGTCGTGATGGTGACAGCTGGACCCAGAAAAGGGCAGCAGTGAAAATCAAATGCAAAAGTAAGGATTCTGCATTCATTTTAAGTAAAACAGACCCGTTTTACTTGGTGTTATGGTCCACTACCACTACAAAAGCATGTGACCATTTCAAGGTACTGCAGTCATGGGGACCAAAACCTCTCGAGCATCACTATCGGGTTTAAACAGTTGCCATGGCAACCTCTCGATGACTACACATGCTTGTTGTGGATAGCTGACCACACATTATCCTCTATATTGTGATCTCAGAAAATTCAATCTACTTAGAAGATCAATGTATTTCAATGAGAAATTCTTGATTTATTTCTATCTTTTCAAATGAATTAAATACTTAATCGGTAACAAAGTATGCCTTTAAATGTTTGCAATATTGTGGTCCCTCTATGTGATTTTACATCTTTAAACAGTAAGGGAATCTGTTTATTTCCTTCCCAAGTAAAATCAGGATGGAAAGAAAACATCACTTGCTAATGACAAAACCTCCTTGGGTGGATTGACTGGGTACAGGCCAGGGTGCTACGTGAGGAGGATAGGCCACTCTGCATTAACTTTGAATAGTGCTGGCCAACATGGACCATATTCAAAGGCCCACGGTTTGCTGTGCTGCTGACCTGACAGTGAAACATATACCACAGTCCCTATGCAAATAATGCAGGATCCCCATGCATAGTGGACACAGTGGTAAATTAGCAGTTGCCGCAGCACTAAATAGCCCCCATCGAAGTGCTGTTTAGACTGCTGAAACCATGCCCTTATCCCCACACATGGTCAACCCTCCTCCATAGCTGACAATGATGGTCTTGATAATGATAGCCCTGATGTCCCAAGTAGCGTAAGGCATTCAAACTCCTCTAGACTCCCCTGACCAGGACCCTTGTCCCTGCACCCCCTTGCTCCAGTCATCTAAGGCCCTAAGCCAACCTATGGCACTCGTGGAAGGTGACAGGCACAACCCTCTGCTTACCACTTCAGCTGGCTGCAGTCTGACTGTCAGAAAGAGAGGGTGAGAAGTACTTCTCTGATGTGATCTCTTACTGAAGATCTGACACTGGCTGGATGAGATGGTGTGAGGAGGGTTGGCCTGGACCAGTCACTGTTACTGCCATAGTCTGTCTTAGGTGACTGAAGCTTGGGGGTTGTGCAGGAAAGAGCATCCAAGTGGGCGAGTCAGGGGGGTCAATTGCCTTTAAGTTAGGGAAGTGACACTGGACCAGCAGGACTAGTATTGTCAACAATGGGATGGGTGATTGCTGGGGTGGGAAGAGCACTACACTACCAGGAGTCTTGGGTCTAGTATCATCAGCAACAGGACAGGTAATTGTGTGGGTGAGGCATGAGGGAAGGACTAGACTACCAGGACAATTGCCAGCCACAAGATGCATCATGCTGAGTCCCACTAGCCATGGGACTATGACATCACTTGGTACTTGCAAGAGGCTGTGGTGATAGATGCTCAAACATAGTACCATTAGAAATCAGTCACATCATGTCAGCTATTTGCTCACATCAACCTACCAAACCAAACCGTCAAACTAGCTCAGTACTATACAGTATGGAGACACACCACCAGTCTTTTAAAGATCAATGGCAGTTTTTTGTTTGTCTGAAGTTATTGTATTTTGCAGTCTGTACCGTTTTTCCCCAATGAGCTAAGAACTGCAGGAAAAAAAATAATTTATACATGGTCTTATCCTTGTCACATTAGGATTTGTCTCACTTTCTGTGCCTGTTGCTTTTTTGCGCTTGATGCGGCAGTCAGCAAATGACGTCATTTGCTGTTCCTGCTGCATGAGTTTGCACTTCTCGGACGGTGCTATCAGTGGGCTCCTGCTACATTAGTTAGATAACTGTCATGGAGTGCTGGCAATAGTAATTTTACAGATGAAAACTGGTGTACCAAAACATTTAGGATGGGATTCACTATGCGCTCAGTGCATCTCAGTTGTGCCAGCGCAAATGAGATACGCCGAGGCCAAACTTTGGTATTCACAAAGCTGCATTATAAGATGCTCCCGTGCAGCCCCTCTGTGAATACCAAAGTTGCGCCCATCCCGAGATGCACCAGCGTAGCCCCTGTTCATGCTGGGAAACAGATGGGCCGCGATCCCCAGATGCGCTACGCCCATGTTTGGGATTCACAGCCTGACACATGCAAATGGGGCCATTAGGCATGCAAGGTGCAATGTGTCCATTTGCATATCATTATGCCTGCATTTGCATGAACCTTGTAGAATGCACCTGACAGAATTGGCAGGAGCCTGCAAGAGCTGTCAGCAGAACACATATTCCCTGGTAGTCTTTTTTTCCTGTAAGTACTTTATCGGTTTTTCTCCCCGTAGTCCACTCCCATGCATCCCCGATGTGACGACACGTAGAGGCACACATACACAGGCCTTATGGGACACACCACCCTACCGGTCACACCATTGCTGCCTGTGCCTATCACCAGACCTCAATCTGGTAACGGCAGGACTTCCAGCCTTTCTGGGAGAGGAGAACCACCGCCAATCCTGCTCCCACCCTCCCCTCATGCCGCATCCCTGCAATCTGAGGTCATTCCTGAACCTGGATCACCAGCATAGTGCGAGGTAAGGCATCCAGTGCCTCACCCCTCAGCGCCACTGGGCGGTGACATTCCTGGTAGTCTGTGGAACCCCTCCTGCCTGTATCCCCAGTAATAGAAAAAAAGGATCGGCATAATCCCTGGTAGTCTTATGGAACCCCCTTCCTGCTAATATCCTGTAATAAAGTATATGACCAATTATCCTAGCATTCCAGTGGTACTCCCTTCATGCCCTGATTTACCATCACCATATGAAGTTCGAAGTCTCGGGTGGTCAGTGGACTCCCTCCACCCACTGAGACTCCCCGTCCCAACATGTGCGAACATGGCCAGGCAGCTCAACCCATCCGCCAAACTGCCACAGCTGCTGCCCGCCCACTGAGCTGTCCAGTAGACGGCAGCTACAGTACTCTGAAGCCCATTGGTAGGCCCTGTCGAAAATGGGCTTGCAGTGTGTACTGTAAGCTGTCAGTCACAACTGTATGAATGCACAGGTCATTCACAAAGTTGTGAATTACAGTTTACAGTACATACTGCAAGCCCATTGTTCGGCAGAGTCTACCAATGGACTTCCAGGAGTACTGTAGCTGTCATTCACTGACAGATCAGCTGGTGGGTAGCTCTTGTGGTTTGTGGGTGGATTGAGCTGCCCACGGATGTTCAGCTCATGCTTGGATAGAGGGAGCAGGGTGGGGTGGGGGTGCCTGAATTGGTGGGGGGTCCACTGGACCACCAGGGAGACTTTGGAACTTCATGGCGATGCAATCAGGTCAGGGCAGGGAGGGGGGCTGCACTGGACTGCCAGGGATAATTGATCATATACTTTTATTAATGAGGTTATGGGGTGGGGAGTCCACTAGACTACCAGAGATTATGCCGACCTTTTCTTTTATTACTAGGGATACAGGCAGGAAGGGATTCCACTAGACTACCAGGGATTGTGCCAAGCTATTTTTTTTTTTACCGGAGATACAGGCGGGGGTCTACTAGACTACCAGGCATTATGCCGATCTTTTTCTTTGTTAGGAGGATACAGGCAGGAAGGGGGGTCTTCTTGACTACCAGGGATTATGCCAGTCTTTTTTATTACCGGGATATGGGCAGTGAGGAGGAGTTCCACTAGACTACCAGGGCTGTGAGCGGATATTGTATTTGACATCAGGGAGTTGGGCGGGGGACCACTGGACTGCCAGGATGAGCAGGCTACCATGCTGCTGTGAAATGCTGCAGCCTGCCTGTGGCGGACACCGCTTAGATCTACTTTTGAAGACTTTGGAGGCAAATCTTGGACTTGCTCTGAAGATGTGCCTCTAAGTTGAGTTCTGAATAGGATGTGCCCCATATGCAAGGGCATACCTCTCAACTTCTTGTCTCATGAATCAGGGACAAGG
This sequence comes from Neoceratodus forsteri, assembly GCA_016271365.2. Taxonomy (NCBI): domain Eukaryota; kingdom Metazoa; phylum Chordata; order Ceratodontiformes; family Ceratodontidae; genus Neoceratodus; species Neoceratodus forsteri. The sequence continues at coordinate 269,864,632 of JADMNL010000026.1, forward strand.
CTTAAAAATCAGGGACAAAGACCCCAAATCAGGGACACATCTTAAAATCTGGTATTATTCACTCAGAAAGCTGATAGAATAAAGGGCTTTGTGATAAGATGCATTTTCTGAAGAATAACAAGTCTGTTACTTTAATGTTTGACATTGTTTTGTGCTTTTAATCCCCACTGTTCTGTCACAAGAACACAAATTTTATGAGGGACAGAGGAAAAATCTGAGGTATCAGGGACGTCCCTGAAAATCAGGGACGGTTGAGAGGTATGCAAGGGCATGCCCCTCCAGATGTGCCGTATACCATTACAAGTAGTGTTAGATGCATCTCAGCTCTTAGTGAATCGTGGCTGGGCTCATCTCTTTGTGAATTCACGGTGAAGTATGTAACATTCTGTTATGGCTATCACCTGTCCCAAAAGAGTGTTGCAGTGAATCAACTTAAGCGCAGGGCAGGTACCAGTGGGGAGGGTACCCAGCCCAAAACCACTCAAATAGTCCCAAGGGCCCACACTCAAGGCAAAAGCACAAAACAAGATTGCAGAATTGTAAGACAAATATCAGTTTATTGTGCCAGAACAATACTGTTCTGGCCAGTAAACGTACTACTACAAGTCTGCTATCTTGTTTTGTGCTTTGACTTGAGTGCTGGTTCCTTGGGACTGTTTGAGTGGATTTGTGCTGGCTGCCCTTCACCAGCACCTGTGACCTGTGCCCTGCATTATTGATTCACTGCAACACTCTTTGGGACAGGTGATAGCCATAACAGAATGTTACATACTGTACTTCACTGCAGAATTGTAAAGCCTAAATGTTTTGACACCAGTTTTCATCTGTAAAAGTTACTGCTGCCAGCACTCGTGACAGCACTCTCACTAATGTGGCATGAGCCCACTGACAGCACCATCTGACAGGTGCAGACTCACACAACAGAAACAGCAAAAGACGTCATTTTCTGACTCCCAGAACATGGGCAAAAGAGAAACAGGTACAGAAAGTGAGGCAAATCCTAACGTGACAGGGATAAGACATGTATAAATGACAATTTTTCCATAGTCCCAGCTCATTGGGGTACAAAAAGCAGTACCGTAGGAAGAGGTGGGCGGGTGGGGCAGCCCGCCCCAGGCAAGTCTCCTAGGGGCGTAGTTTCATTCAGAAACTCACAGTACTGTAACTATAAGTTCAAAAGTGAGTACTGCCACTTTAAATTAAAAACTTTTAAATTACTTAACAGTAATTACTACTTGCTCCAGTAGTGGGTGCATCTGAGGACCAGCAAATCGAGCGGGGAGGTGTTCACATGGTGTGTTGCAGCCTCAGCAAAAGAATCGTGTGTACAGTTTCAGACAGCCATGTGGTCCCATGGGTAGCAAGTACATGAAGTGAGAGCAATGTGCGTGTTGCTGCAATCTAGAACTGTTTGAGACGAGAGATAGTAGAGAGAGATTGTAGTAGAGATAGTGTTGTGCTGCAGGATTTTCAGTGAGCATGTCTATTTAATAAATTATATTAGTGATCCGTGCTGTGGAGTAGGTTGGAAACAATAGTAAAAAACTACTGATCTGTTTAAGAAGGCAAGAGATTAGGATAGGAATAGGATTATTTGACTCACAGTGTGTTTGTTTCAGTTGTTTGGACCTTGGGCTGCCTGGTGCAGCTACGTTCTCCCCGCACCAGATTCCGTCCTCCTGATTCTTGATCCCGGTCCCCATCTTGCTGACTCCTGAGATCAGGAAGCCTGCCCCCGCCGCTGCTTTTGTAGTTTTGTTACATCCTTTCTTTGGGTACTGTCTATGGTGGAGGCCAGGACAGGTCTAAAATCCATTCTCCCGAGTCCTAAGTAAAGTGTGAGTGAATAAATACATTGCAAATTGTGAAAAGGCACTACTGCTGAGACTGAATCAGTCTGTGATGACTAGACTTGCTTTCAAGTTTTTCAACTGTCGTCTTGCTGAGCCTGATGAGTAAAATAAAATTTAAACTTTTATTTCCTTGTGTGTTGCCCCTCCCAATGCATGCCTGCCCGAGTGCCTGGATTTTTTGGTGAACTGATCATCGACACTGCCTTAGTTTAATCTTTTCTTCGGATCTTTGACCGGCCGGGGCATCCGATTGAAAAAATAAAATAAAATGAATGAATTTCTGGTGTGTACAGTGTTTGAATTGCTGTCTGACTTACTCTGGGGAGAAGGGGCAGGCTGCAGGAGAGACAAGAGTAGTAGTCATCATTACAAAAAAATATGTTAGCTTCCTGGCTAGAAGGCTCTTCTGGTTCATACTCTTTCTCTGTATGAGTGTGCTGGTCCAGCACTGAGAGAGAGGCAGTAAGAACCAAATGTTTCTAGCCAGGAATTCAAATTTATTTGCAAATAAGCATATTGCTGCTGTTTTGTGTTATTATTTGTAGTTTTTTAATAGATTTTCTTACTTTGTTGAAGTTCTGTATTTGTTTAATGTTTGCCCTATTTAAATTAACTGCTTACTAGTCTGTAGCTACTAGACATCTGCCAGCAATACCAGTGTGTACCCTACCAGGTGAATCAGTCGCAAACTATTGCTGTAGCTTATACTGACTTACTGTATCTGTTAGCCTAATAGATACAGTAAGTCAGTATACCAGTTACGTAAATGTCTGCTCTGTTATATCAGTCTTTACTCACATTTATGCCAGTGGCAGTGTCCCATTACACATAGAAACATAGACTTTGATGGCAGATAATGACTGCTTGGCCCACCTAGTCTGCCCATTTCCCTAACTACTGGATAAGCTGCAGATCCTAGTTAACCAACAGCCTATTTCTTCCTACCCCTCCCACAAGAATTACCTTCTGTCTGCCCTATGCATTCTTGATTTCCTCCACTAGTTTTGACCCCACAACCTCCTCAGGAAGGCTGTTCCATGCATCCACCACCCTCTCTGTGAAAAATACTTCCTCACATTACCACTGAGCCATCCCCTCTATCTTCAAATTGTGTCTCCTTGTTCTTGTACATCTCTTTTCTAAAAGATGCTACCCTCTTGGACTTTGTTGATTCCTTGACGTACTTAAAAGTTTATGTCATGTCCTCCTCTCCTCCTTTCCTCAAGGGTATACATATTAAGCTCCTTTAGTCTCTCCTCGTATGGCTTCTGTTGCAGACTCTGCACCATTTTAGTTGCCCTCCTCTGGACTGTCTCCATCCTGTCTATGTCCTGTGGAGATGGGGTCTCCAGAACTGGATGCAGAACTCCAGATGGGTCTCTCCAGCTGTCTGTACAGAGTGATAGCAACTTCCTGTTTTCTACTGGTGATGCCTCCCTATACATCCCAGTATCCCTGCAGCCCACTGCCTTCCCACATTGCTTACCTACCTTACGTTGACTGTCATCTGATATGACTACCCCAGGTCCCTTTCCATTTGTGTTGTTGTTTATACCCTCCCCCACTCTTCCCCTGGGGTTTTTTCCCAGGTGCATTACTTGCACTTTTTGCACTGAATCTAAGCAGCCATGTTTTTGATCATTCCTAATCTTGCCAAGTCCCTTCTTATCCTTTGCACCCTTTCTTGTGTATCAACCCTATTGCAGATCTTTGTGTCATCTGCAAAGAGGCATATTTTCCTTCCAGCCCCTCTGCAATGTCACCTATAAAGACATTAGAAGACTGGTCCCAATATTGAACCCTGTGGTACCCCACTAGTAACCTCGCTTTCTTCAGAATGTACCTGTTTGGTTACTATTACCCTCTGGGACCTGCTGTCCAGCCAGCTTGTCACCCAGGCTACTACCCTGGGGCCCACTCCCAGGCTGGCTAACTAGTTTGTTAATCTTTGTGTGGACTGGGTCAAATGACTTGCTAAAGTCCAGGTAGGCCATATCCACTGCCCTCCCTGGTCTATTACATTGGTTACCCAGTCAAAGACTGCAGTTCCTCCTAGTTACACAGTTAAACAGTGTCTTGGTTATTACAGCAGTTTCTCTTCGACTCCAGTTACAGTTATGCCAGTATTAGCTTCCTGTTATACCAGTGCTCTTCCCAGTTACACCCTCAGTATTTCAGTTACAGCATTTTCTCCTTTTTTGCCAGTTTCTCCTCTGAAACATAGAAACTTAGATTTGAGGCAGATAAGGATCACTTGGCCCATCCGGGGCAGTCTGTTCACCACTCCTCCTTAGTCTTATTTAAATAATAGAATGTGGCCTTGGTTGTAGCTTCTTCCCAACAAGAAAGCAAACAGTACCAACAGTACTTTTGTGTTTTGTATATAAATAAATAGAATGTGATGGCATTTGCCCACTGTGAGGCAATTGCCCTTCATTCTATTTATATAAAAGTACTGTATGTACTGTTTGTTTTCTTGTGGGAAGCAGCAGCAGCCAAGGTAAAGTCAAGTTTAGTTGAAGTTAGTTGGCTGTTAGTACTATGTTGGAAGTGGAACTTGACCTGCTGGCAGCCAGGTGTTCATCCCGCCTGACTTGCCTGTGTTTGCCCTGTCTCACTCTCTGACTGTGAGGGTTGCCTGGACTCAGTTCATTATCTTGCCTGGGTGATTAGTGATTTACCTTGTACCCAATGCCCCTGGTGGGATGCCAGCAGTAAGTGTGCAAGCTGTGATGCACAAGCATGCAGATTGCAACACTGTTGGTATTCCCTCCCATATACCCCTTACTCCTACTTGTGCATTGCTACCTGTTGTCTCACATGTGACATGCAGCAGTATTGCACCAGCACTGACAACCTTACACTCCTTGGAAGAGGAGGAGGAGGAGGGTTTCCCAAAGACACTCGATCCTCCTCCTCCTCCTCCTCCCTCCCACAGCAATCCAGGTTAGCTCCCAAACTCAGGTCACCAACATCGCAACAGGTAACACTACAGTTGTGCCAAGGGCCAGCCATAATGTGTGTGTGTGTGTGTGTGTGTGTTTTGTCTATAGATCTACTGATACCTCAGAGAAAACTTTCAAAAACATAACATGATATTTAGATTTTAGACATAATTCAGTATGTGTATTAGTGTATCTGCAGAAATCTACAAGAACACTAGATCTTTATCTCTTAAGTGAATTTCCGACTTGCCCTATGGCAGCTACCACTTGCATGGTGTGGTAGCTGCCTCCGGCCAGTCATTCTTGCCAGGTTAGAAATACTGTGTGCAGCTAATAATCCAGATGTTATACTCATAAATTAGTTTTAGCATTGGCGGACGATGCATTTTCAGAGCCCCATCCCCCTGCCCCTCCTCCCTCTGCGCTCAAGCAAGTAATGATGTGTGTGGGAGAGCATGGGGTGCCCAATTGAAATGAATGGTGCTAGAGTTTTCATTCATTTTAACATCAAGAATGCCAGTAACACAATAATGAAAGGCACCGCTTGACTAACATGATCCTTGTTGGTCAGCCACTTGTCCACAACAATGTGGCTACATATTCTGATGTCAGCCAGCCAGTGTCTCCCACATCTCATATTCCATGGTAGCAAAATATTCCCTGAAATCAGAGTTAGGAACATGTAGCAAAGTATGTTTTTTTCTTAAAGAAAGTCCCAAAACTCACCACAGAGCAAGTAACACCTCAGAGCTTATGGGGGCCTTGCGTCCCCAGACCCCGCTATTTTCTGGGGCGCAATTTATCTCTTGCCCAGGGCACCAAAATGCCTTCCTACTGCACTGACAAAAAGGGTAAAGACTGCAAAATACAATAACTTCAAACAAACAAAAAGCATTTGCCATTAATCTTTAAAGTGTGAAATGCAACTTCAAGAATAAATCAAACTACAGCAACTGACACACATACTTAAGTTAATCATTCCATTCTCAGATTTTCTGCAGCACCATTGCAATCAGCAGTGCACAATGTACTACTGCCTGTGATGAAATATTAACATGTGACTGACAACAGTTACTAAACAACACCTAGTCATATAAATTCTAACATACTAACATACTAAAATGCCAGCAGAATAGGCCTAATGGTCTTTCGTGTCTGCTCATTTGGTCAGCCCCACCCTGGGAGCTTACCTTGCTGCCCCTCGCCTCTCTCTGGCTTCTCCTTCCCAGTTCTGGATATTCTCGCTGCATTGGATTTTGCTTCCAGAACCCTTCCCTGTACCTGTCCCACCCCTCTTGATCCCTCCACTGTCTCTACCTCCACCAGCCCCTGGGCAAGGCATTCCATGGCTCCACCACCCTCTCAGTGAAGTAGCACCTCCTCCTTTCTCCCTGAATCTCCCTCCAGCTTCCACCCATGCTCTCTAGTTGCCTCCCTCCTTCCTTCTAAGCACCCTGACTGCTCCTCCCTATTTACCCCTTCATGTACCTGAAGACCTCTATCATGTCCTCCCAGTCCCTTCTCTCTTCCAATATGTACATATTTAGCTCTTCGAGCTCTCCCATAGGTCCTGTCCCCAAGCTCCAAATCATTTTGGTTGCCCTCCTCTGGACTCTCTCTCCAGGAGTTCAATGTCCCTCTTTAAGTGTGGCCTCCAAAACTGCATGCAGTACTCAAGGTGCGGCCTCACCAAGCAGTTATACAGAGGGATTATCCGTCCCTCCTTCTGGAGGTGATCCCCAGCGATGCATCGGTGTAACCCCCTGCAAATGGGGGTTCCCAAAGGTCTTCCAGGAGCTGGCTGAGTGCTCCCAACCTGAATGGTGTTCGGCGTTTAAGCCGTTTATCTGTGAGTGCTTTTAGAGCCTCTGGTACTGTCTCTTTAAGAGCTGTCTGCTTGCAGACTTCACTAGTTGTATGGAAGGTACTGTGTATTTAATGCTCGAGTCCCACCTGGGTTACTGAGCAAATCGCTCCATTTCTGCAGGCGCTATATGCGAGAGGAGCCCTTTCAAAAGATGTAACTGTTTGCCTGAAACTAGTAAGAGTGTTAAGTAGGGTGTAGTTTGTCTAACCTGCCTTTTGCAGCTGGGGCTCTGTGTGTTTTGCCCTCCATTTTGGATCTGAACTACTGAATAGATCCAATCAGTGCAGGGGCCTCTAAATGGAGTTGTGTGGACCAACCAGAATCAGGACTCTCTTGGGAGCCGCTTGCCATAAGAGACATAGCTGGTAATTCTAGGAAGTGAAGTTCTGGACCTTGGCACCTATTTGCACCAACAGGGGAGTTCTGAGTGATTGACAAATGAGTCCACCAATTGGACTGGGTGGCGGCTGAAAGGAATGCCCCACCTTGTGTCTGGAGAGGTAGATCCATTGTGACCCCGTGACAAGAGAAGGAGCTCCAAGCTTCTGCGCTTACACAGCGTTTTCAAGAGAAGCACGGGAGGCCTAACTCAGGCAGTGTACGTCACGAATTGACCAAATCTGCAGCTACCAAGAGGAAGAGAGGCTGAATGACTGGGAACCAGGCTCACCCTATGGAAGACTGGAGAAACTGCTTAATCGCTTGGTCTGTCAGGAAAGTGAAGCTGCAGTGTGAGCTCCGAGTTAGCAGTAAGTGCGATCGGGACCTGAAAGCAGCTGCCTGGTATAGTAATTTCCTTTACATATAAATGTGTGGAGTGCTTGTGAGGACAGCTAAATGGGTCCTCTTGCCCTCGTGTGGTATAAACTGAAAGCCAAGTGAATGTACGGACTGAATCCGTTGCCGATCGAAGCTGGGTGCCTGGTTTGTAGAATTTCATTTCCCTGCTGTAGGAGGGAGTCTGGCAGTCCAGAACCCATCTATGCCAGTTTTCAGCATCGAGTTTGTGAATACAAATCAGGGTAGCTCCCTGTTTATCAAATTGCAAGTGTTTCATCTGATTTCTTTTCTTCCTTTCCTCATGAACTGAGCCATCTGGCTCCAGATTACAATTAGGTATTGTGCAAGTGTTTTTCCATCACAGGGCCCCAACCAGCTGCACCGATCCTGGCTAGCCTCCCACCATCCTGGGTACCCAGAGAGTGACATTTAGGACTCTAAGTATGCACAGTACTGTGATTATTAATGTGTCTAACCTGATTAACCTGATTCCCCTTTCCTTGTTACAGCTCCTTAAATAAATCAGATCTGTTTGTTTCAGCAAAGTTACACTGACTGTGGTGTTCGTTTATGTTAAAGTATTGCACTGTGGCTAGTGTACTGCATTATGTTGTTTTCATAGGGTCCCCAGAGTCAAGCTGACAGAACCAGTCCTGGGGGTAAGTGTAAGTAATGAAGATACTCATGGTGTATTGTGGGCCACTAGTAGGAATAAAAGGGGTCTCAGTGTCCCAGAGGGCTGTGACCAAACTAGTCTAACCACTGCAAACCCTGACCTCTCGGTGTAGGCACCCGCCATAGAACCTAGCCTCAACCTGTCAGTAGTCAAGCAGGCAAGGGTGGCAGCCCTTGGGATGGCGCCACCTGGGATTTACATCTTGGAGGCACCACTGGGATTAGCATCCTCTAGTGACTGAGTGAAGGAAGTACCCCATTATGTCTAACTTAAAGGTGAAGATGGGGTACCACTTCAAGTTAAAACTCAACCCACTTAAGATGATGGTACACAAATTCATGGGTGGTGCGGCTGAGGAACTGGACTCCCAAAGGCTGTTTTACTGCTGGATGTCCCATTGGTGATTAAAAGTGCTGACATTGTCTCTACTGTGAACGTGTCAAATGTGCGGGCAAGGTGGAAGTAAAGGCGATATGCTGACTTGCTCGAACAAACCCTGCAAGTGCTGCTTTCATGCAGTATTCCGATAGACCCTGAGAGGGTACCCCTGTGATTCTGCCCGAAGGTGCCCAGAAGGGATGGAGGTTATTCACACACGTAGTGGTTTGGCCACCCGGTGGGTCCCTAAGACTAATAGTTTTAAGAAAACTGTTCAAACTGTTAGCCACAGAAGAAAGAACCGCTCAGGAATTGGTAAAGGTATTAGACATCTCGGTGACCATACTCCCTGCTGTCCCCAGGTACATCTGCTGGGTCCTCTAAGAGCTCCATACTAGCCCCACCCCTATGGTTATTCCCCCATTCAACATGATTCCTATGGAGATTGAGACTCTTCTCCAGTACTGTTCCAGTGCCCTCTGGGAAGATGATTTGGAGACCTGATGGACATGCTGCCCTTTAATACAAGAGTGGCAGTGCTCTGAGGGAGAAAAGAGCAAACGGTTGATAGAAAGCTTGAGGGCCCTGCACTGGAAGCTGTTCGATTCCCTACGGGCCACTAGTCCGGAGGCCACTGCAGCAGAATATCTTTCCGCATTAGAGGGGTGTTTGGCAGTACCAAACCAGAGAGGTTCTATTATGAAAGTTCAAGTCAGCTAAACAGTGGAGAAATTAAAGTTGTCTACTTTTGTTACTAGAATGGAAAGGGCTTTGCAAAGGCCCACGAAAAAGGGAGTGTCTGCCCAAGCGCTAAACCAAGTCCGATTAGACCATATATTAAAGTCGGCCAGATTTTCAAGTGTAATATTGCTGAAACTCAAATTGCAAGATAGGAGGACCGACCCTCCAGTATTGCCAATTGATGAGAGAGATCCGTGAAACTGAAACTGATGAAGAGGGTGGGAACCCTATGCTGGGACTGAGAACCCTTGTCAGACCCTGAGAAGAGTGAGCCAGATGAGACACAACATCTGAGAGGGTTGATTAAGGGGTTGACTGAGACCTACGGGAACCGGATCTGTATCAAGCTCCCCTGAGCCTAAAAGTGGGGTGGGAGTGCATGTCATTTCCCCTGATACCCGGATTGACAGCAACCTGAGAGCAGAAATTAGGGACTTAGAGAGATGGTGAGGAGCTGCAACAGGCTGTCAAGACCCAATAGAAGTGGAGAACCAGAAATCCAACAGGGTAAACATCCAGTTGAAGAAGAGCCATGTAGAGCCCCGAGATGCCCCACCAGATAAGAAATCCCCCTCCTCCGAGACAACAGAGATAGTAAGATCTGCTACCATTGTGGAGAGGATGTATACTTTCAGTTTGATTGTTGGCTGCCAGAGAACTTGAGGAAAGTTACCAGCAGGTTAGTGGCCTGGCATCGAAAAACCTGTGCCCAGTCACCAGGGGAGCCAACCGGAAAAGTTTTTCCACCAGGGCCAATGCCCGAGCAACATCCCAAGTAATGCCCTTGAATGGTCTGAGGTGGTGGGTCCCTCTATGTAGACTACTGTGAAAGTGAATGGGGTATTCACCAGAGCTGTACTAGACAGTGGCTCCCAAGTGACAATCATGTTCCAGGGCTGGTATCAGAAGCATTTGTCTAATGTACCCTGCAACCCTTGGAAGGGCTACATGTGTGGGGCTTGAGTGAGAAGGCCTATCCCTACTCTGGCTATATCTGAATTTGGTTGTCCTTTCCCACTTCTGTGGCTGGAGTGGCAGAGCAAGTGGAGACCCTAGCTTTAGTGTGTCCCCTACTGGACTGTATGATGGGGTTCTGTTGTTGATTGGAACTAATGCACATATGTTGGGCAAGGCCAGAGTAGTGTTATGAAAACAAGGGTCCCGGACTAGTAGAGTTCTAAGAATTCGGCCTTGATTAAAAAGGCCTAATGAGGCACGAGAGATGCTGATAGAATGGAACCAGAGGAACCGTTGAGTTGTCTGGATGAAGGATCCTGAATCTCTGCTTTTGGCACCAAATGCCCAATTGTCCTACAAGGAGAAATACGCATAAAAAGGATGTCAGGAACAAAATATTAATGCTGGACGCACCAGGAGATGGAAAACTGCTCGAGGGGCTGCTGGTCAAGCCAAGTATTCTGCCTGCTAGAGCCCATGCTTTTGCCAGAAGAGTGATGGTTCAAGTTCACAATGTGTCTGACAGGGAGATCCGAGTAAACCGATGCTGCACCCTGGCTACTGTGCACTGTGAGGATTCTGCTGTACTACCCAGTAACAAGAGTTTGGGAAACAGTGACTGAGTAATGACTGACTTGTTCGATTTTAGTGACTCCCATTGCCAGCAGAATGGAAAGTGAGGATTAGTAAGAAGCTTGTCCAAAGGGACCAGGTGTTTTCTCTAAAGAATGGGATGTAGGCTGCGGCTGGGGCCGAACACCATATCCGGCTGTAGGATAATAGGATATTTTGTGAGAGGTCTCGACGCCTGGCCCCTGCTGGACGAGACGATGTGGAGACTACATTTGCAATAGATGTTGACTGCTGGTGTAATACAAGAACTCAAGCCCATATGCTTCTCCAATTTTGGTAGTGAGGAAAAGAATGGGACTGTGAGGATGTGCGTCGATTATTGCACCTTAAACCGGCGGACTATCCCTGATCAGTACACAATGCCACGCACTAAAGATGCTTTGGACTGCCTGAACGCTAGCAAGTGGTTCTCTGTGCTGGATCTTCATAGTGGGTACTACCAGATCCCGATGGCCCCAGAAGACCATGAGAAGACAGCCTTTATCTGTCCCCTTGGCTTTCTATGAATTTATGAGGATGCCTCGAGGATTTCAGGTGCCCCAGCCACTTTCCAATGACTGATGGAATGTGCAGTGGGGACATAAAATTATTAGAGTGCCTGGTATACCTAGATTATGTTATTGTGTTTGGCAGCTCACTGGAGGAATATGAGGCAGGTTATTCAAGGTGTTGGACCGATTGGAAGACTTTGGCCTAAAATGTCCATTGATAAGTGTCAATTCTTTCAAACATCAGTAAAGTATGAGGCACATCATTTCTACTGAGCGGACAGAGACCGACCGAGCAAAGTTGAGGCCTTGACTACTTGGCAACAGCCCAAAATCTAAAAGAACTGCAAAGATTCCTGGATTTCTGTGGTTATTATGGCGTTCATCAAGGACTATTCAAGAGTGATCTGTCCTTTACTTAACCTTACTCAAGGGTATCCCTAACCCACAAAGATACAAAAATCAGCATCCCTTGAGACTGAAAGAGTGTATTTTCGTCAAGAGTAGTATTTGGGGCCTGCTGGACTTCTGATTGTGAGACTGCTTTTCATGAGATCATATATCAACTTACCCACGTTCCAGTGTTGGCCTCACATGAATCCAACAAAACCTTATGTCTTGCACACTGATGCTAGCTTGCAAGGGTTGGGGCTGTGTTGTATCAGGAGCATGAGAATGGCCTGAGACCAGTGGCCTTTGCCTGCAGGCTTTACCCCTTCCGAAAGAACTATCCTGTACACAAGTTAGAGTTGCTAGCTTTGAAGTGGGCCATTGTTGACCAACTCCACAAGTACTTGTATGGGGCTAAGATACTAGTAAAAACAGACAATAATCCTTTGACCTATGTGCACACTTCAGCTAATTTGGATGCCACTGGCCATAGGTGGCTCTCTACATTATCTACATATGACTACGCTGTTGAATACAGAGCAGGCCTGAACCACATAGAAGCTGATGCTCTCTCATGGAGACCTGCCCCCAAAAATAACTGGGTCAGACTGTCAGAACCTGATATTCGAGCACTCTGCCAGAAGTTTGACAGGGAGGAACAAATGTCCATAGACGCGAGTGGACTGTGTGGTGGATTGTTTTGGGTCCTCTGAACATTGCATTCCAGCTGCTTATTGCCACTTCTCTGCCTTGGACACTGGTGCTTTGCCTCAATTCAATAATGACAGTATTCAGCGGGCTCAATCCAGGAGATCCCATGATCAAAACAGCTCTAGAAGCCCTCCAAGCAGGAAAGATGTGTCAAGGTTCGTTCCACTGATTTGAGAACTGCTTTGCTATATAAAGAAGGCCCTAAGTTGAGACTGATCAATGGACTGTTATATAGAGAGACAGTAGATAAAGGGCCAACTGGACAAGCAACAGTTAGTTTGCCTACTGCCTTTAGAGACTTGATGCTGAGGTATCTACACAACACATGGGAGACCTTGGCATAGACAGACACTTGATTTGGTGAGATCCAGATTTTATTGGCCTAAAATGGGGCTGATGTTGAACAATACATTAGAACTTGTAGTCGCTGCTTACAGAGAAAAGCTTTGCCCCAAAGGGCTGCCCCTCTGGTTAACATCACACCAGTGCCCCCATGGAATTGGTCTATATTGACTTTCTGAGTTTGGAGCCAGATCAAAGAAATATCAGTAATGTGTTGGTGGTCACGGACCATTTCATCCGATATGCTCAAGCTTTCCCACCAAAGACCAGAAGGCTTCCACTGTGGCCAAAGTGCTTATAGAAAACTTGTTTGTTAACTATGGGGCACCACAAAGAATCCATTCTGATCAAGGAAGGGACTTTGAGGTCGTCTGATTAAAGAGATGCTTTCTCTGTGGAGTGCGAAAGTCCAGAACCACCCCTTACCACTCCCAGTGGGACACACAGTCTGAACGGTTCAACCACACTTTGCTACAGCAGATATGCTAGGCACCCTCCAACCAAAGGACAAGCCCAGATGGAGTCAACAAATTAGCACACTGGTACATGCCTAAACTGCACCAAAGTGATGCCACTGGGTTCTCCCCTATTGCCTGATGTTTGGAAGAGAAGCCCGACTACTAGTAGATGTCTGCTTTGAATTTCTCCGATGGGGTTCAAGCAGCTACTCATTTACAGCATGTGCAAAAGTTAACGGCCCAGCTAAATCATGCGTACCCACTGGCTCAAACCATGACTGCCAAAAGAAATCTGGCCAACAAAGAAAGGTATGACAAAAGGTGAAAGCACTGGAACTCAGGAGGGAGATCGGTGTTGCTAAGACATCTGGGGCTGCATGGAAAACACAAGATTGCTGACAGATGGCACCATCTCCCTCACATTGTAGTGGGCAAACTAGATGATCTGCCTGTGTACAAAGTAAGGCCTGAGAATAATTCAAAGATGTCAAAACAATGCACAGAAATCATTTACTGCCCATTGGACAAATCTTGATTGAGTCTGAGCCCCAGAAAGTGCTCCCTCTGGACCAGTGACCCGAGCTGCTGCTAAGCAAAAGTCAAGAAGTCTGCACCTACAGAAGCTGGGTTAAACAAGTCCCAGTTGTACATGACTGTCAGTCCATGTCAGAGGAAAGTGAGTGTGACTTTGTATACTGCCTTTCATATGAACTGAATCAATTGTTTCAGGGCAATCCCTAGTCAATCCTGGAGATGAAGCTGGGCCTTCTGGACTGTCTAAACCCCCAGCTTTGTCCCTGGAGCCAGTGCTCCCAGAAAGTGAAATGCAAAGCATCAAGTGAGATGATATGGAATCATTGTGTATGGTTGAGCTGTTTGAGCTTTCAGAGAGAATGATGGACTGGGACAAACTGGTAATATACCAGAACAAGAAGAGTGTGTTGAGTGCCCTGATAGTTCACTGCCAGTTTCAGGAGACTCCCATGTGAACCAAGTGTTGTGGACTCTGAGATAGCAAATCCTGGAGCTGAAAGTACTCCAAGTTCTAGCATATCTACCCCAATGGAGACCCCTGGCAAATAAAGACAGTGCTGAAAGTGAGTCTAACTGTGCAGATACTGTAACAGTTCCCCTAGAAGGACTGGTCAAGAGGTGAGGCCTGTGGTGCGGTTAAGTTATGAGTCCCTGGGCAGACCTGTGGACCTGCCCCTTAATGTGATCCATAAGGGAGTGTATTGAACCTGAGCTCGTTGCCCAAACTAAGCCTGGGAAACAATTCCAGATTACTTGTATTGCCCTCAGAGTATGGTGCCCCTGCCCCCCAGCCCCAACCTAGCTAATAGAGAGGGCCCCTCTATCCAGGTTTCATGTGCAGGAAGTAATGACCTGAGTTAAAATGTTTGTATGTGTACTGTTGTATAATCGGTATTATACAATGGCAAAGAACAATGTTTGGCTCTGATTGGTTAAGCTGGCACTGGAGCCATGATGTTATCCTGGCATAACATCACGGCTCTAGTGCCAGCACATCATTTACTGCGCTGAAACAAAAGAAAAGCATCATTCCGCTGCCTATGAGCAGCTTTACGCTCCCTGCTTTGTAGCTCTGCCGAGTGCGACAATCGCCTCCCTGCCCCACTTGACATAAATGCCGTCAATGTAAATGGGCTTAATAGTTAACACACTCTGCCCAGAGACAAAGCCCTCGCTCCCTCCACAATCGGTTGTTTCCTGATTGTCTCTCATTTTCATCCTGTTTTTTAAATTTTTAAGTCAAGAGAAACCCGTAATCATGACCGGCATTCCCCGCTGTGATTCCGGCGAGCCACTATAACAGTACAAGCGCGCGAAAAAACACACTATTTTCCCTTTCTGACACACAGAAGCCTGTGTCAACAAAACTGTCAGTAAATCTTTTTTTTTTTTGGTACCTAGCACACTACAACTGGGAAAAGCATGTGGGCGCTAGTTAATTTAAATGGCACTGGGCGCGGTTTCTCCCTTACAACACCACGAGACCGCGGGCTTGTCTCTCAATAGCTTTCAGGAGCAGAGGAAAAACAGATGCACACAGGAGAACCAGGTAATCGAAAACACAGAGAAACAAGGAGGACAGAGAATTGGGGAGGGGTTCTAATGTGTCCCTGGCTCAGCATTCAAGTAAGCTTCAGTGGCCAACCTTTCACACTACAGCAGCTACACCTACTGACCCAGGGACAATCAGCACTATTTTTTATTAGTATACCTACACACTAAAATGTTACTAAAATTATGCTTATAGTAAACTCCTTAAGCATTTTTCATTTTTACAAGATTAGCCATTGTATAATAGGAATAATGCACTCCAGGGTGCATGTGTCGTGCGAGATAACGTCACTTCTGGGGTGATTAGTCGCACTCGGCCTGCGACCTCATGCCCTAATCACCCCAGGCATGACGTTATCCCGCACGACACACACCGTGTCATGCATTATTCCTTTAGTATAATACAGTGTAAGTGTATATGACAAAGGTTTCATATGCTGATTGTTGTTTAAAAGGGATGCAAGTTTAAACTGTTCTGCCTTAAAGTGATTTAGGTATCTACTTGACGCGGACGTCAAGCTTTTTTCAGGCAGGAAGGGTGTAAGCCCTCTGCAAATGGGGGTTCCCAAAGGTCTTCCAGGAGCTGGCTGAGTGCTCCCAGCCTGAATGGTGTTCGAGTTTAATCATCTGTTAGTGCTTTTGAGCCTCTGGTACTGTCTCTTTAAGAGCTGTCTGCTTGCAGACTTCATTAGTTGTATGGGAGGTACATTGTGGTGTATTTAATGCTCGAGTCCCACCTGGGTTACTGAGCAAATTGCTCCATTCTGCAGGCGCTATCGCACAGAGGGAGCCCTTTCAATAGATGTAACTGTTTGCCTGAAACTAGTAAGAGTGTTAAGTAGGGTGTAGTTTGTCTAACCTGCCTTTCTTGCAGCTGGGACACTATATATTTTGCCCCTCCATTTTGGATCTGAACTACTGAATAGATCCAATCAGTGCAAGGGGGCCTCTAAAATGGAGTTTGTGTGGACCAACCAGAATCAGGACTCTCTTGGAACCCGACTTGCCGTAAGAGATAGCTAGTAATTCTGGGAAGTGAAGTTCTGGACCTTGGCACCTATTTTCACCAACAGGGGAGTTCTGAGTGCCTGACAACTGGAGTCCACCAATTGGACCAGGTGGCACCCGACGGAATGCCCCACCTTGTGTCTGGAGAGGCAGATCCATTGTGACCATAATAAAAGAAGGAGCTCAAGCTTCTGCGCCACAGTTTTCACGAGGAAGCATATGGGAGGCCTAAACTTGGGTGGCGTGTTGCCACTTTGATTTGGACTAAATCCGGTCTGCCGAGAGGAAGAAAGGTTGAACAAGTAGGAACCAGGCTTCCTGTAGAAGACTGGAGAAACTGTAATCACGCTCGGTCTGTCAGGAAGGTGAAGCTGCAGTGAACTCCTGGAGTTAGCAGTAAGTGTGATCGGGACCTGAAAGCAGATGCCTGGTATAGTAATTTCCTTTACATATAAATGTGTGGAGTGCTTGTGAAAGGACAGCTAAATGGGTCCTCTTGCCCCCGTGCAGTATAGACTGAAAGCCAAGTGAATGTGTCGGACTGAATCCGTTGCCGATCGAAGCTGTGTGCCTGGCTTGTTCATCTCCGTGCTGTATGAGGGAGTCTGGCAGTCAAGAACCCCATCTGTGCCAGTTTTCTACATCGAGTTTGTGAGTACAAATCAGGGCTGCTGCTTGCCATCTGTTTATCAAATTGCAAGTGTTTCATCTAATATCTTTCTTCCTTTCCTCATGAACTGAGCCATCGGGCTCTGGATTACAATTGGGTATTGTGTAAGTGTTTTTGCCATCACAGGGCCCCAACAAGCTGCACCGATCCTGGCTAGCCTCCCACCATCCTGGGTACCCAGAGAGAGTGACATTTTGGGACTCTGAGTACGTGCACAGTACTGTGATTATTAATGTGTCTAACCTAATTAACCTGATTCCCTTTCCTTGTTACAGCTCCTTAAATAAATCAGATCTGTTTGTTTCAGCAAAGTTACACTGACTGTGGTGTTCGTTTATGTTAAAGTATTGCACTGTGGCTAGTGTACTGCATCATCTTGTTTTACAGGGGGTCCCCAGAGTCAAGCTGACAGAACCAGTCCTGGGGGTAAGTGTAAATAGTGAAGATACTCATGGTGTATTGTGTTAGGCCACTAGTAGGAATAAAGGGGTTTCAGTATCCAAGAGGGCTGTGACCAAACTAGCCTAACCACTGCAAACCCTGACCTCTGGGTGTAGGCACCCGCCATAGAACCTAGGCCCCTTAACCTGTCAGTAATCAAACAAGCAGGGTAGTAGCCCTTGGGATAGCGCCACCTGGGGTTACACCAGCATCCTGTTGGCTTTGGCCACTGCCCTTCTACAAGTCTCCGAGTTGTTCATCCTGACATCCACCATCACCCCAGGTCCCTCTCAGCCATCGAGACTTGTAGCATCCCCCAAGGTGTGCACTTCCTGGGTTTCTGGCCCCCAGGTGCAGTACCTTGCATTTCCTGCATTGAACCTCAGCTCCACTTTCTAGACCATCTTTCCAGAGCCTCCTGGTTCCCCTATAGGGCCACCCTCCCTCCTCCCCATCCACCACTGCCCCAGTTTTGAGTCATCCACAAAGAGACTCATCTCACTCCTGATACCTGTCCTTATGTCAGAGACATAGGCGTGAACAGGAGGGGCCCAAGAACTGATCCCTGCAGGACCCCACTAATGACCCTTCTTGGGGATGATTCTATCCCTCCAACTATGACCCTCTGGGTCCGGTCCTGGAGCCAATTGCCTATCTATCTAATCATCTGGTTCCCCACCGCCATATCTCCCTGCTTATCCAACAGGCCTCCATGAGGAACAGAGTCAAATACCTTGCTGAAGTCTAGAAAGAAGCGTCCACTGGTCTACCCACATCCAAGGCACTAGTCATCCAGTCATAGAAATCCACAAGGTTTGTCTGACATGATTTTCCGGGATGAATCCATGCTGTCTATCGTCCAGGCACCCTGACTTTTCCAGGTCCCCCAGCCTCTCCTTGACAATGCCCTTTATCACCTTGCCCACCACTGATGTCAGGCTGACAGGCCTGTAGTTCCTGCCACCTCCTTGACCCCCCTTGTGGATAGGCACTATATGCGCCACCTTTCAGTCCTGGGCACCCACCCTGTCATAACAGAGATGGTGAAGAGCTCTGCCAGGATTTTCCAGGACATCCGCCAGTTCTTTTAGCACTCTGGGATGTAATTTATCTGTCTCCGTGCTTTCTCCATCTTAAGGGACCTGAGGCTTCCCTCACTCTCTCTGCTGTGATTTCCACCTCTGCTACCTCGTCCTCCTGCTTAGCCTTCCGCCTCCTGCCAGTGATGCCTTCTCCTCTCCCCAGACCCGCTGATCGGTAAAGTCCCCCTCCTCAGTATCACTGTCTCCTCGCATGTATGATGCAGCCCCCATTTTCCTTGGTGAAAAGTTAGGTGAAGTACTCATTTAGTACCTCAGCCTGCTCCCCGGATTTTGTGCCCATCTCTCCCTGTTTTAATCCTGCCAATCTGCTCCTTCACCCTTCATTTTTCTCCAATGTATCTAAAGAACCTCTTGTTCCTCTCCTAATTTCTCTGGCTAGATTCTGCTCCTTCCTTGCCTTAGCTGCCTCACCACCCTAGTGGCCCTTCTAGCCAGCAGCTCACTACTCTCTCGATCCCTTTCACCCTTGAGCACTTGAATTGCCTATAGGCTGCCTACTTTCCCTCACCACCTCCTGGACCTTCCTGGTCCACCAGCAGGGTTTTGGGCCCCACCGCATTCGTCTTACTCTTGCACAGGTGCTGGTAGCATCCTGCACCCTCTCCTGATGATTTCCCACCTACTGTCAGCGTCCATGTCTGGCCCAATCACATCTAAGTGCTCCTTAGGGATCCTTCCTATCTACTTAAAATCCACCCCTTGTTTTCTTAATGCAGATACTTCTCGTTGTTAGTTCGTTTCCTTCTTGATGTACTTACCATTGTTACTACTGTTAAAATTTCAATAAAGTTGAATTGAAAAAAAAAAAAATCCACCCCTGAAATCAGTTATCTCCGTCTTTGTGTAGCCTTCTACCCTCCTAGGTCCAGGCAGAACCAGACCGTGGCATGGTCACTCCCGCCAATGGGTCCCTTACTTCGAGGCCCCCATTTTGGTCACTGTCTGCCAGGATCACATCCAGTACCCATGCCTCCCTGGTCGGTTCCCCCAGCTGCTGAGTTAGGAACGCCCGAAAGACATCCAACAACCTCTGTTCCCTGGCCACCAAGGATGTCATAGTCTCCCAGTCTGTTCCTGGCATGTTTAAGTCCCCAACACCACCACCCTTCCCTGCCCAATCTGCAGGGTCTCCCAACATCTGCCACCAGACTGTCCTCCAGCTCCTCTGCCAGCACAGGGATCTATACGCCACTCTTATTTTACCTCTTGCCCCCCTTGTTATCAAGGTCACCCAAATGCCTCCACGGTTCCCTCCACATCCTCTACTCTCCCATGCCAATGCAGTTTTGACTATTATTGCTACCCTCCTCCTTCCCTCCCGTCCTTCCTGAACATAGTGTAATCCTCCAGGTTCAGGTCCCAGTCGTGTCCTGCAGTGGCCTAGGTCTCAGTGACCGCTACCACATCCACCCCTCCTCAGTTAGCATCGCCTGGAGCTTAGGCATTTTATTGCCCAAGCTCCTGGCATTTAGCAGGACTACTTTCCACCTTTCCCTATACTTCCATTTCCCTGCTCTTGTTCCCATGGGAATTCTGTCATCCCCTGGTCTGCACCTTACCAGTCGGCCTTTCTCAGATTCCTCCAGCTACTGGGGTGGAGACAGAGTCCCTCCCTTATCGGACCCCAAATCGACAGCCTTTTCTCCCATCCTCCCCTTCACAAGTTTAAACCCCACCTTTCACCAATGAACCCTCTATTTTCACCTTAAGGATTCCCTCCTCCAAATTGAGATGGAGCCTATCTCTAGCATATAGCCCTTATTCTCCCAGGTCTCCTCCGATCCCCCATCAACCCATACTCTCTGGCATCACACCACCCCTGAGCCAGTTTTATCTCCCTAATCTTCCTTTTGTGTTCTCCACTAGCCCTTGCACTGGCAGGATTTCGAGAAGGAAACTGCACATCCTATATCATGACAGACCCTGGCTAGCTCCCTGAATCGTGCCTGTATCTCTAGCTCGCCATTTCCCTCAATGTCATTTGTACCCAGGTGGACCAGTATGTCTGGGAACCCCTACAATCCTTTTTTTCTAATATATCCTGCTTCTGACAGCTTGTTTACTTTTACTGTTCAGTGCAGCTACAGCATGCAACCACAACAAAACAGGAACAAAAACCTATGCAGTTCCAGACAGAATTCATTCACTCACTCCAGAGAATGAAAAGATTGCAATGCAATTTTATTCTCAGCAGAAACACAGAAGCCAAAATTAGATATACTGTCAGATGGATCAATTCTGATATTTGCATTTTTAACAGACAGATTGTGTTATGCTGCCCTGCCGTGATCTGTTGCTCTTCATACAGTCAAGTCCTCCTGACTCCTGGTGAGTCCTCCTTTCTCTGTCTCTCTCTCAAAAACTCTCACTGATGTCCTGCTGCTGTAACAAGAAGGCACTGACAGGTGGCAGCCCCTAGTCCATGTCCACTCTCTAGTTTGGCCTTGGCCATGAGTCGACTCATTGTCCCCAACCCAGGCTCACAACAGTGGCAAGTCCCAGACCCTACTCACCCTCACCTGATGGTCAGAGTGACTCAGTTAGAGACTCACTCTGAAAACATTTTTTATTTTGTGACTGTTTGGCCTGCCTTGTCCTTGTCTGCTTGCTGCTGTCCCAGACCTTGACCCCCGCGCTGGTCACAAAACTTGAGCCCTGATTCACTCCTGGACCTTGACCCCAACATCCTTTCCTCAGTGCATTTTAGACTCTGAAGCCAGAGTGTTTTGCACGCCTTTACTACTACTGGGCTAACCCACCTGCTGACAGCCGACCCACCTAGCCCTGTTTGCTTGGCTGCGTAACTAGTGGTAGCCTCTGGCTGGCTTGCACCTGCACCCTTCCTCCTGAACTCCCAACCCTCCCTCAATGCATCGTAACAATGCTGAAATGTGCTGGTGGTGGCTACCGGCCTGCCTGCCCAGAGAGGGTGCCTTGCCCACCACCCACAGACCTGACCCTGTGCTGATCACTTGCCTGAGTGGATTGCCTGGCAGCTGGCTGCCCTCTCTGCCTGCCCTCTGGCTTGTGCCTGCTGTGCCCCTTGCTACCCGACACCAGCACTTCTGCATCACTGTAAAATGCATCCTTATTTAAGTTGAGCCAGGTGACCCTGAAGCCACACCCTCAGAGACTGTCAGCAGTTTAGCATTTGCTGCTTGCTTCTTCTGTTGCAACTGTATAAAACAGTACTAGCGGCACATGTCACAGTAACACTGACCCCATGCCCCAACTACAACCATTGCACCAATGCTGCTCGCCAGTCCAAGAGAAGAGAGCTTGAGTTTCCTTTTCTGATTGATGCTCAATCACTGCATTGCCAAGAAATGACAACATGGCATAAACAAGTGCAAACACCAATCAATGAGCACAGGCCGGCAGTGCAGTCTCCTCGTGATTCATGATTTGACGGTGGAATCTTTCCTTTATTTTCAAGTAGGGAAAGTGAAAATTCCCCAAAGACGCCTTTTGCCAGTCTGGCAGGGACAAACAGTTGCCTCATGGGCAAGGAATGTTCAGCTTTTCAGCGAGCTGATTGGTGGACACCACAGGCAGGTTGAGTGCAGGTAACAGTCGAACTAGACCCTCTCCTCGAAAGCACACTGACTCTGGTGGGACCAATAACAGGAAGGTGGAACGAAAAAATATACTTTAATCCAAACTACCACCAGCATAGGCCACATGCCTCTTTACTGCAGATGGACCAGGATGTATTTAGCATCCCAAGCACCCAGGGTCAGTCCACTTGTCAAAGTTCCATATTTCTATTATATCTGTAATATTTTGTAAGCCCCCCATGGGGTCTTACCTGAAGTGCCCCATTTGTCCACGGTTTCCGCCAACAGGCTGCTTTTTGCCCCATTGGACGTAATTCCATTTTGCTAGCTGCTAGCATGGAGTTTCGCTGGCACTCACCTAAGTGCATTGGAGCACTTTGATGATTGTGAACGCTGTTGTGGTCCTGACCAGGGAAATTGTCCATGGTTCCAGTGCAACTCCTGGTGTGCTTTGGGACCAGAGACCTGGGGAGAAATGGGCATAGGCCAGTAGCAATACAGCAGGGGATTTACAGCGAACCGCTGGGAGCTCATGAATATTAATGGACACCCCCTGCATGTCAATAAAGTTGAAGCCTGCTACCTGGGGAGGGCATAGTTTTGGTGGCAGCGACAGCCAAACAGCTGGGGCCACAGCCCTGCATGTGGGCCTGTTTGACAGAGGGTTTTCAGGCTATAATCCAGTGGGGTTCTGGTCTGATGGGGTAATGTGTTGGGCTGCACCAGATCTGAAAGTGGGAGAGACTGCACAAACTGAATCAGACTCTATGGAACTCCACGGGAGTGATGTGTTGGTGATATTGAACCCCTTTATTTTAACCAATCAGTGATCCAGGCACCCAAAATTAGGACAGGGACTCCTGGGAAAAGGAGGGACTAATTCTGTTGCCTAGGTCATGCCCCAACATACGAGCAGGGAATATTGATCACTATGGATGTCAACAGCCAATCAGAACACTGGGATTTTGGCTGATACAGTGAGGATTTACTGGGATTGAGTCAGTCTGTGGCTGGACTCTGCACTGAGTCAGGACTGTGCTGTAGGAGCAGATTTTGACTTCAAGGGCTTACCCAGGCCCTAATCTGAGGAGTGTGGTTGCTGAAAGAATCCCAGGTGCTATCTGAAAGACTGGATTATGAAGAGGAAAAGGAGAAAGAGACAACTGTGATTGTGTTTCTCCAGGTATTGAGAAGTTGCTTAATGAGAGTTGGGAGGAACTAAATGTGGCAGATACCTTGCACTGGAAATTTTAACTAATTGAAAGGACTGAGCAGATCATCTGAGTTTTACAGTTGGTGCCGAAAGGTAATTTGCTTGTGTGGACCACAATTGCATTTTTCCTGAAATGGATGAGTGTCTCTGGATGTGAGGGTGCGAGCCAGGAACTGTGTGTGTCCTGAGGTGAACTGGTTAAAGTGGCTGAGAGCTGAGGTCTTGCTGCAGCTGAAGAAAGGGTTGGGCATTGCTAAACTGAGTGTATGGACTGGTGTGCGGGAGGGTTGTTGCTGCTGATTTACCCCCTGCTGAACTGCACTGACACTGATAGAATCAGAGGCTAGCACCCGCTCAAATTGGCACTGGATTTCATTGGAGTGATTGCCTGAAAACTGTGATTGTTGAGAGTTCAGTGCAGGGACTACAGGAGGACCCCCACCGCTTTGAAGTCCTCACCCAGAGACAGGAGGGAACTTGCTAACCCCTCCCAAGTGGGGCTCACTGTCGCAGGAGGTAATGGGTCTTGCACCTGACTGCTAGGGTGCTCTGATCATGGCAGCTGGACTGGAGAGCCATTCCTGGTCTTGGCCTTCTGGGGTTGTTTTTTTTCCTGCCACCGTGTTCTGCAGCGGGCCAGGCGGCTGAAGGTGACAAGCGGCTAGACCTACAATCAAGGTAACCAGCTGCAAGATACTCAAGCAAGTTCCATTTGGACAGAGGGATCCTGGCTGGCCTGTTTCTGTGTTGCTGCACTAAAATTCAAGGAGCTCTATTTCCTGGGCAGAGGTAAACTACTATGAGTACCCAGGATCTGGTTCCTGGGAGGGTTTAAGAGGAAGTTGTTGTTCTGTTTAAAGTTCAGGTTTCATCATTTCATGGCCCCAACAGCTGCCCAACCCGCTGCACCAAATGGGCCTGCAAATAGTGGGTACCCTAGGGACAATACAGGGTGGGGGGCACTAGTACCAGTGGGGAGGGGCTGGCCTGCAGGCCCATATGTTGGCTTTGCTTATTACCCTGATCTTTTTCTTGCTTTCACAGCTAAGAATAATCCTGGTATCCCTTTCCCTATTTCTTACCTCCAAATAAAGCTGTGAATTTGTTGTTTGAATCTGCTGTGGTGGTGAACTTCATTGCTTGTGTTCATTGCTGAATCATATGGTTTATGGTGGAACAAGGTGCGGGGACACAGTATGCAGAGTGGTTAAAGGGGAGGGTAGGCACAGCATCCCCGGGCTGTGCCAAGCAGATATCTGGCCCACTGATACTTTTCTCTGGGTGGAGGCACCACACTATTTTCACTTTTTCTGGGAATTAACCCCCAATAGTCACCATAGTAGGACCCAGGACCCTTGCCGGGTACCAGAGACAGTCAGCAAGGGGTAGCCCACTGGCATATGGCGCGGATCTACATTTTAATGCAAGAAAGCTAATTTCTATAAAAATCAGCAAACATATTTGGAGTTTCCCACTGATATGAACTCCCAGACTTTCGAGTAAAGGTTTTCTGACATCAATAGGTTGCACAAGGATTCCATTGTATTTTTTAACAGTGGATGGCAAAGTTAAGTAAAACATTTTGAAAAGGGCAAGTAAGTAAATAAACAAACAAAACAAAGAAAGTGATTAGAGACATCTAAATGCTTCAGACCTTTTTATGTTGGTGCGCTTGAGTAGGCAACATCTTGTGGCAGTGGGGATTTGGAGGCGCGGTCACTGTTGGATGAAAGCAGAGGCACACATCAGTAGGTGCATTCCTAATTCCCCAATCAGCCTGCATGCGGCACAACACCATGCAGTGAGCGCCACACAATGTAGCAGCACATCTAAGGAAAGGTCCCTGCAATCTGAGCAAAACTCGTCCAGTTGCAGCGGACCCTTCCCTACATGCTCGCCACATTGTCAAGCATGGCGGCGCCAACTGCTGACTTCGGGGTGCCCAATCACCCTGTCGGCTTACTCCCGTTGGCATAAAGCAGTCCCCCATTTCTTATATGCGGGGGTGCCCAATCCCCTTGGCCTTTGCCTCCCTAGCTTTCCTTGTGTGCCAACGGGGTGCCCAATCCCCACCGGCATAAATTAACCCCCATTTGTTGTGTGGTGATGAGGGTGCCCAATCCCCATCGGCTGCAGCACCCCCTAACCAGTTAGGGTGGCACGCTGGGAGCCTACCCAGCGTGTCAAGTCCTGAAACAAAAAAATATCCCACGATGTTAGTTTTTTCTCCTGCAACATAAAAACGGTCCTCGTAGTCTCCCTACCACCACCCAGTAGCCACCCACTATGCATCCTGCCTCCCCCACACCCCCACCTATACTTACCTCCAGAGTCCAGTGCAATGCTCTTCATTGGACCGGGAACACGTCTGAACTCTTCAAAGCTAACACTAAACTGAGGAAACGCCGGTAGCTGTATAATGGAATAAATAGTGTTTTTTCAACTTTCATGCATATTTGGCATTTTATGGAATTTTTGCACCACATTTTCAACATGGGGTTTTGGGACCCTTCCTCATGAACTCTGTTACAGTCATGACATTAATCGGTCCCAAAGGTGATTTCACAGTCACTGTGCAGAATCACCTTTCAGGACCAATTAACACAAGGACAGTGGCAGTATTCATGAGGTGGGCTGTCAAAAAGCCTATGTTCAAATTAGTGGAAAAATCAAAAATAACTGTTTTCAAAACATACGTTGAGCGGTTACTTTCTGAGCACTTCGTATACCATCAGATCGCAATATTTTCATGCCAGATTTTCAACATTGTCATTTTACTACACTTCCTTGTGAACAGTACCGCTGCTATTTATCACATCCTGCCCGAATGTATTTCCTCACTTCCGCGCATGGGTCACCGCGTAGTTGTGGGAAATCAGTGTTTGGGGCAGATTATGAAATGACAGTTACACTGCTCATAAGAAGAGGTCCTGCATGCCTATGCTGAAAATTTGGTGACGATACTCCATATACATGATCAGGTTACGAAAGTGTCAATAGTTTGCACGCACGCCGTAAGTTCTCATGAAGTTTATAACATTTTTACTCCAGATTTTCAACATAGCCATTGTTCTGCACCTCCTTATGAACAGTACAGCTGTCATTTTTCACATCCTGACCAAAATGTGTTTTCGCTGTTCTGGCGCAGAATAGCACGGTCGCCATGGAACGCCTGTGTCCGAGACACATTATGGAAATGACAGTGACACTGTTCATTAGCAGAGGTTCTAAAATGCCTATGTTGAAAATTTGGGACTGACAGTCCATACAATTAGTGTTTTATGAGCGTGGTTATGCGTAGTTTGCACGCACGCCAGGACTTCGTGCATATGTAATATTTTCACTCCACATGTTCAAATTGGCATTTTCCACACCTCCTTATGAAAAGTACAGCTGTCATTTTACATATCTTGCCTGAAATGTGTTTTGCATGTCCAGCGCAGAACCACAAGGTCGCTGTGCAAAATCAGATTTCGGGCAGTTTGAGGAAATGACAATGATGCTGTTCATGAGCATATGTCCTAAAATGCCTATGTTGAAAATTTGGTGGCGTAAAGACCAGAAAATGACTGTGCTGCAAGCGTGACGCTATGTAGCGTTTCCACGCAGCCTTGTAACTGCGCATATTTGCAATATTTTCATGCCACAGTTTCACCACTGGTATTTGTGAACACCTCCTCATCAACAATACACCTGCCATTTTTCACAGCCTGCCCAAACGCGTTCCTCAACTGTGGCGCACAATGGCATGCTCGCTGTGGGAAATCACCTTTTGGGACACATTAACAAAATCACAAGCGCCGCTGTTCATGCGAGGGAGGTCCCAAAATACTTATGTTGAAAATGTGCCTTAAAACTCCCACAAATAATTGGGTTGTGGACGCCTGCTGCACAGTTTGTATGCATGTTCATTACTTCACCAATATTTCATATTGCCACTCCAGATTTTCAACATTGCCATTTTACGCCTCCTCATGAACAATACAGTTGTCCTTCTCAATATCCTGCCCAAAACTGTGTTTTCGTCGCTCTGTCACCAAATGCCACAGCTGCTGTGCAAAACCACCTTTCAGCTAACAAAGTGAATGTGCTGCTTTTCATGAGCTGGCCTGATAACAGTGTTAGGGTTTCCAATTGCAGCACCCACCTGGTACGGACTGACAGGCATCAGGGCTGTGAGTTGGGATCACTGGATGTAATGCTTACGCCATTCCACCCTCCCACATCCACCCTGCAACCACTGATAGGCATCATGGTGTGTCTTGCACTGTTCGCCACAAACTT
Source organism: Neoceratodus forsteri (assembly GCA_016271365.2). Lineage (NCBI taxonomy): Eukaryota > Metazoa > Chordata > Ceratodontiformes > Ceratodontidae > Neoceratodus > Neoceratodus forsteri. The sequence continues at coordinate 269,892,212 of JADMNL010000026.1, forward strand.
CACCCCACGCTCTATACTGCACCCACGCTCAGTATATTTCCTTATGGAATGGGGTAAGTATAATGCCCAAAGACCCCAAAGCACACCACAACACTTGTCAGTGTCTACAGAGTGCGGTGAGGTACAATGGCATGGCATTATACCTGTGACCCAAAGGCACACCTCTACTGCCTGTCACTCTAGAGGGTGGGGGCGGGGTGGCGCTACTTCATACTTCAGTGCCATTCCTATTATGCACCTCTAGCTCCACCACTGCCAATGCCAATGCCAGCATGACAACATTCAGCATTGACAAATGCTTGTTTATTGTTCCTTTCACTTGCACAGAAAACGTTTTGCTACAGTGAATGGCATTTCAGATGTGTCAGTGTTCTGTACAATGCAAGTCAAGCTGCATTGGGCTTGGCTCTGACCAACAAATGATCACACAAGCTGTGTATGACACTGGGTACATTTCTTGGGTGGAATCTTTGTGTAGTTGAAAGGACTGAAGCGCTCCAATGAGAGGTGCCTTGGTCCTTTCATTTGCATAAAACCAGCTGACAAACAGCTGAGTGACTTTTATGACTCTGTGGATGGCGACCAATTTGACAGAAAAAGCCCCACAACTAAAGTCTCTGAAGAAGCAAAACCAATACAATCTTAAATGGGGGCCACCTCTAGCAGTTACTGGTTCTCTCCAGCTGCTGTGCATTTTGTACTTAAGCTGCGTTGTCGAACTTGCTCCACCAGCGACACAATCTTGTACTTTTCACACTGCCCAGATCCCTTTTCTCTCTAAATACCCTTATTTGGACACTAAGCTCACACAGACCTGGCACTTGCAACCTGTGGATTGTTCAAGTTTTATTTTATTTTCAATTTCTTCATGGAAGGGGACCTAAAACATGACTCCAAAGTCTTGTTTTCAAAGTCACGATCATGGAAACAGTATTGCATTGGCTGGCTTTCATTTTCATTCCTGACTGCCATTTTCTTGTATACCACTGTGCTGACAACTGAAGCCGTGAAAAGTTCCCCTGATTGCAGCCTGCTCTCCCCACCAGCTGACAAGTGGAGCCTTGAGAAGTGCCCTTCTCAGTCCGATACCTGTGATAAATCAACAATTTTCCATGTAAAACTGATAAATAATGTTGTATTTTTCACTCTCTTAACACAGAAATCAATCCTATCAACATACATTAACTTAAATGCAGTACTTATTCTGACTAACCTCAGGAGTAGGAAAGAGTCAAGATACAGGAATCAGGGGCAGAAATTAAGAAAATGAAGAGCACAACCAAGACTTAACCTGCACAGTACTCTAATGATTATCCAGCCGATGGGATAACCATGCTGTGTCACCAACTGGCTGCTTTGAGTCGGAGCCCCCCAGTTCTACAAGTTTCTGTGGCACTGGCTCAGCCCCCTGCTGCTGCTGTATGGTCTCTCCATCCTGCCCTACTCTGCTGCTGCCACCAGCACTTCAAAAGAGCAAGCCAGGTGAGGTGAGGGTCTGTTTGCTCGTGAATATTTCACTACTGCTGCCGCTGGTTTGTCCAGGTCTAGAGCTGTTAGCTGCTGTCTTACTGTTTACTGCAGTATAATACATTGTGTAACTCCTCTTCACTTCCTGCCCGTCTAGGGCATGCTTAAAATCATCACAGGTGGTCTTGGCAGGAAGAAAGGAGCACTTCCAAAGCACTAACATGCAAGACATTGCATATACTGGACCAGGGAAAATTGATGGTCCCTATCTGCTTGCTTTCATCATGATGCTGTTACCTCCTCATTCTCAGCAACAGATCCACTCCTGAACTGACCAACCAGACTTGGACCTCCATCTTCTCTCGGAGGTCTGGTGGAGACCCTGCAGCCCCAAAGGCTGGATTCTTTACCCTGTAATATAACTAATGACAAATTACACAGACTGCAAATAGGAGGCAGGGGAGAAAAATATTTCATTTCATTAGATCCCCTCTACAGTCACATAAAGCTCAAAGCACCTTTTCTCCCCAATTGACTTTAATTTCACCTGCATGGCAAATGATTCCAGCTATACAGGGATCACCATTTCTTCATATAAAATAATCAGCTCCATGGGGCTACAACTTTGTACACACTGGCTGGACATAACAAACAGTAGAACTATTATTTCAGCAGACACCAGAAGGATTCTCATCTCCTACCCTTCCTCTCGGTGTGCTACCCAAGACTCTGAAACCTAGATCGCTGCAACCTCCATAAGGGATCTTGTAAGCCAAGCCTTTCTCTTATATTTACCTATGGGTCCTGTTTCCTCTATGGCCTAGTCATTGCTTTCTTTGGTGTAGAAAAGTGAGCTGCCTCCCTCACATGGACCCCTGTGCAAATGGCCTAAACCACATGGCATCCATGTTTTTTCTGATCACACAGGCCCTGACCCACTTTCTGAACAGCTTGCTCTGGGGCTCTAACTGAGGCCACTGCTACCTTGATTGCCTGCCTCCACCTCAGTCCTCCATGGCCCCAGTTCATTCTGGGGTTGTTCCACTGTCACCACCTCTTCCTATGGGGAGTCCCTGCCAGGCCCACATCCCTTACAATGGCCCCTAAGCTTGAGTTAAGCACCAGCATGGGACCACCCTCAAAGGCCTACCAATTCTTTAGTCTGTGACCTGCCTGGATTTCATGGACCGGCGTCCCAGGACCTGTCCTTCAACCAGGCTCCTTAAATGGGTGAAATGCTCCTGGCTCCTCGACCCTCTAGGCCACCCTGCCACACTGGGTACTGAGAGAAACCCCTGTCACGGTTCCCTCCTGAGAGGGCCTCCACAGCCTCCCAGCCCTGGTGACCTGGGAAAACACCAACGGCTTCCTAATAGCTCCTACATCTCTTTTGAGCTAGCTAAAGCCTCCCTAATGCCCTAGCCAACCATGACACAGGACCTGGCTACCTGTATCCCCACCAGAGCTCATACCCCACTCCTCATTGGCCACAGTGCATGAAACCATTTCACTGCACTCTACTTGGGGGTCCCTACTAACCCTCCTGGACTGCTGAGCTCCCTCACTTGCCCACCTATCCTGCTCCTGGTTCTACTCGCAGCCTCCCCTCCAGCCTCAGGCCTAATGCCCAGGCTGGAAAAGGCACAATACTTCCTGTCAGCTCCTTATATACCCTATTTCTGCCTTCTGCTGCCACTTGAGGCATCCAGGCACCAACCCCAGAGCACTAAACCCATGTCCTAGCTCGGGAGTAGAAGGGAAAGGGATGCCTAAACGTGAGAATACAAGTCACGCTTTTGTACGGAGCTTACACTTGCATCAGACTACTTTTGTTGACTTGCAAACAAACTGACATTGTCTGTAAGAGCAAATCCCAGAATCCCTGGCAAATAACACAGTACTGTAATCCAAGATTGAATAAAAAATAAATAAATAAAAATAACAGTACACCCTGCCACATAAACCATGTAAGGAAACATTCAGCATTGACAAATGCACATTTCTTTAAGATTTCTAACACTGTCTGCTGTGTAATTTATTTACCTTATACACAGTAAGAGCTTCCTGCAGGGTAGGAAACTGTGACCAGAGTGTTTAGTAGAATACCTGCAGATTACACAAATGAGGGTCTCGTCCTCCTTACAAAACAGCTTCAGTCTCTCCTCATGCTCCTCACAGACTGATTTCTCCTGTTTCTGTCCCAGGCTTGTGTTTTCTTTATTTCCCCAGTGCAACCTCTGAGCTGTCTCTGCCATCTTAGCCAGAACCCTGTTAATGGCATACTTCTTTCCTGGGAGAAGTTCTCTGCACTCAGGACAGGAGGAGGAGTTGTCACTGTCCCACACCCTGTTGATACAGGACCTGCAGAAGTTGTGTCCACACTCTAGCATCACCGGATTTTTATAAAGTTCTAGACAGACAGAGCATATTAGCTCCTCAACAAAATCCCCAGCCTGTTCACTCAAAGCCATCTTAACTGCAGACTGTGTTATAGTTTCACTTTCGATTGCTGAGAAAGTGTGGTTAATTACATTGCCCTTTCCTATACAAAACCTATTCAGTACCAAGAGGTGATACTGTCACTCAAGTTACAATTTGCATTGGCTGTAATATGACACTGCCTCAGCCAGATTACCTCACCCTGCTCTTGTACAGCTGCCACTGTATGTATAAACAGTCACTTTCGAAGCAGCCAGCTCTCCTTGGTCCTCCCTAGTCTCAATACTCATACAAAGACGGCTTATTTTTTAATGCAAAGGGACCCATCACTCTTTACTTGTTAAACCATGTACAGAAAAGAACTGTTTAATATTTTACAGAAACAAAAACATTCCAAGCATTTTCAATCAGGAACAAAACTGACATCCAAATCATAAAATGTTAAAACATAAGACTATTGCCACCATAAAGTAAATCACGACATGAAAATGCACTGACCTGGAAAACATTACTTAACAATGAAGCATCTCCACATATAGAAGGAGACTGCAAACTAGAGGTTACACTTCAGCCAGCTTGTGCAGTGCCAACACCAGCATTAAAATTGTCCCCAAAGGGATAGAATTCTCTAACAAGAAGCGTCCCCCAACATGGTTCACTGGCAACACAACAGGGCATTTCCTCCAACTTACTGACCTCCACACAGATGCAGTAAGCATAGCACATAACAGTGTGTGCAGTAATGCTAAATCACACCATGCCCCAGGTGGGCTGTGAGGCACGAGGCACAGCTGAATGCTTTCAACGACCCAGGAAGTGCGGTCATTTATGCCATTACAGCACCTCTCAGAATGTGTTATTGTGCTTAGAAAATGTTTTACGAGTTGAAAAAGCAGGAAAAGAAAGTAAAATTTGAGCTGTGCAGTAATTGAAATTAATGCACAGCCACGCCACTAGTTTTATAAAGTAGATTAACCACACCAGTTACTTTTGGACCCTTTATACACTGTATACCTGTAGCCAGCCTCGGGGATAAACTAATGTGACTATCTTTTCTAGTGAGGTCTGTATTGCTTTGCTGTCTGATTCACAGTGGATTCCATCCCAGAACCATAATCAGTGTTTCAATGCTGTCTAAGTGTGGTATGCCCTCATATAACATTGATGCAGAATTGTTTTCTGTTTCTAAGCAGTGACTATGTAAACTATTCAGAGTGAAGAAAGAGAAAAGAAAAGTGAGAAACAAATAGACCAGACCTGACATTCCACCTGCACCCTCATGTCTACTGCATGGAGTCATGCCACAGAATGGGTGGAGTGGGTGCTAGTACTGACTGACTCCTTTTAGTAGTGTGACCTCCTATCCCATACCCCAACCAATGGCTAAGGTTTTCAAATTTTGGTAATTTTGTTGGGGAGAGAGGACAAACTGTCACCTTGGCATCAGCTACAATGCCAAAGCAGTGATGACATATCCTGGTTACCCACACCCACAGCCACCTATCTGCAGCATCTGAGGGAAGGGGAAAATGAGGCTTACTGAGGTGGGACTACTCATTCCAAACTTCCTTCCCTTTAGACAGGAGAAGACAGCTAGACTGAGCATGCTTCCATTTTTCCTTACAAATGGCAAGAAAAATCTAAGTATCTCATTGGCCAAAGATGTCACCTGACCATACATTAAATATCTACAAACACAGAGTCGGGTGATTAATTCATTTCCACCCTAAAACCTACTTAGAGCTATTTTATAAGTGTAATAAGCACCTCCAGGGTGTGGATCATATAATTTCAATGCCCTTCCCAGGGTGTAAGGATACTCAACCTCGGACTTGTCCTTACTAGACCCCTGAAGGTGCATTTAAAATTCTATAATGCACACTCTGTAGGTGAATACGCATCTAGCCTAACCCCCACCCTCACTCCTGCTACCCATAATGACAGACACCTTCTTTTGATATGTAATGGTCACAGGACTTGCAACAAAATTTACTTTCATATCATAAACAATTAATACATAAGACTACCACACCATAACCAAATCACATTACATCAAAAATGCATACATCGGAACAAAGCCCTTAGGGACATTTATTAGATACAAGGAGAAACAGAGACAAGAGGAATGGTGTGAATACCATTTAAAGATGAAGAAGAGAGTCAGGATGCAAAACCAACACAGAACTGTATAATGTAGATGGAGTCAAGGGGACCTCTTTAGATACATGAGGGAGAAAAGGAAGATGAGGGAAATATTACACTGATGGAGGGCAGGGTGATAGAGGAGGAAGAGCAGAAGGTAGCTATTCTAAACAACTACTTTTGCTCAGTGCTCAGAGTGGAGGATACTGGGTCCTTGCCTGAAAGCAGCATACAGGCTGCTGCAAAAGTGATCTGAGATATAGGGCAAGTGTCAATTATGAGAGAAAGGATCAGAAAAGGGCTTTCAGCCTGAATTTAGATAAGGTTTAGGGTCATATGGGATGCACCCGTGGGTGCTCAGAGATCTTGCATCAGAGCAAGCTGAACCACTGGCAGGCTATTCATTGGCTTGCTACAGTCAAAACGATTCTGAAAGACTGGAAGGTATCAGATGTGGTTCTGATCCACAATGGAGAAGACATGGAGCAGCTGAGAAACTACAGACCCATTAGTCTCACTTCCATAGCAAGTAAAGTAATGGAGGCACTAGTCAAAGAAGACCTAGTGGACTACCTGGACAGAAATGGGCTTCAGCGTGAAAGCAACATGGGTTCATGGCAGAAAAGTTCTGTCAGACCAACCTAATCATATTTGTTGACTGGGTAACTATAGCAGTGGATAAGGGATAATCAGTGGAGTTTTGTACTTCAGCTTCAGCAAGGCATCAGACACTGTACCACATATGGTTGCTGAAGAAGTTAAGGATCTAGATACAGTAAAGCATCTAATTAGATGGGAGCAAGCTGGCTGGGTGGGGAACCTTAGGGGTGGTGGTAAGTAGGGGTCAAGCCAGGGAAGAAGGATATCATAAGAGGGTGCCACAGGGTTCAGTCCTGGAGCTGGTCCTTTGCAATACGTTCATTCGGTGACATAGGAGAAGGAATACAGGGCAACATCTATCTTTTGACAGATGACAGTAAGCTCTGTGGCAGGGTAGATGGCAAGGCAGGGGTTAGGAAGTTGCAGAGGGACCTACAAAGTTTAGAGTGGAGGTCAAAGTCTGGCAGTTAAAATTCAATGCCAAGAAGTGTGAAGTGATGCACACAGGAAACTGGAAGCCGAGGATGGAATATTGGAGGAGTGGGGTTAAATCAGACACTACCTTTGAGGAATAGGACCTGGGTCTCGTCTTAAGTGACTCCTGAAAACAATCTAGCCAATGCAGCAAGACCTATAGCAAGGTAACCAAATGTTGTGGTGTATTGGGAAGGGTTTGACAGCAAGAAAGAAGAGGAGACTACCCCTGTAGAGCACTGGTGAGGTTACATATGGAATGCTGTGCCAAGATTTGGAGTCCATTCAAAGGAAAGACAAAGCCAGGAAAGAGCCAGTGCAGTGTAGAGTAGTCAAAATGATCAAGTTCAGCAGGCAGATCCTAGGAGGATTGGTTTGGCGCTCTAAACATGTACTCACCAAAGCCCAGAAGGGAGAAGGCTGATATGGTCTAGATCTTGAGTTCCTGAAGGAATGAACAAGGTAGATTGTGAGGAAATATTCAGCAGGAATCAAGAACACAGGGGCATGAGTGGAAGCTGGTGTGGGAAAGGGAGAATCAGGAGGGACATAAGTAGGTTTGCTCTGGCACCCTAAAATCCAATCAGAGCTTGGATAGTCAGATAGTAGGGTAATTTGTATCTGAATCGACTTCTGATTTTACCGTTGGATGTCAACAGATGTGGATCTAGCTATCCTAACATTTGACTATACTACTGTCCTAAACCACTTCCACAACTTGAATTCAATAAAATGACTCCCGAAATCCCAAATAAATCACCCTGTAACCAACAACCTCAAACCTTCCTCAAGCCCACTAATAGATGAAAATATATGTAGTTCCACATTGGAGTATCTTGCATTCATCTACCCCACTTTACCATAACTGCAACTCCCCATGTTACAGGAAAAAGCACCCTCCCAAATCCAACTAAAGGCAAGCCCCAACCAACACACCCACTAGCCCCTACTTCCTCCTCGCCATCCCATAGCAGCCCAAAAAACTACAAAGAAGATGGTCCCACATCAGAGTGGTATGTGCTCACCCCCACCCCTGCTTTATCATAGCTGCAGCTCCAACTGGTACATAAAAAGCCCCTTCTAAATCCAACTGAAGACAAGCCCCCAACCAACACATCCACTAGCCCCCACCTTCCTCCTCCACCATAGCACCCCTAAAAAGTATAAAGAAGAAGGTCCTAGGTGGGAAAGTCTTATGCTCTACTAGCACAATTTATGTATGTATTTATTTATTTAAAATTAGTAAACAGGAGCCAGTCCATCAGTGCAACGGTTGGATTTCCATTTGTGATGCAGGCAACCTGGGTTTGGGAACAGACCTGGGTTGTCAGGGGCCAGCCAGGGAGAGGGATGGAGCGTCCCATGGACTGCTCTCCTTCTCCGGGGGAGGTGGGGAGAGCATCTGATGCTCAATGGACCCTGGTGTAGCCCAGGGTACCGCAACAACCGTGTCTGGATGTCCAGGGGTGGGCGGAAGCAGGATGTCATTGCACATCCCTGCCCCCATGAAAATATCCTCCAGGGACAAACAATGCTGCAGCCAGTGCTTAGATGATGCCCATCTCGCCTCTCAATATTCCTAGGCTGGCTCCTGGTCCAACCTGATGTTCATGACACCTTGGCCGGTGCCATGGCCCCGCTATGGGGGAAAAGCCAGGAGGTAATGGGAATGTCGCGCTCACTGGGAGTGGGCGGTAGCGAGGTCTGTGACCGGCCAGCACCCACGCTGGCTACAGGAAAAAGCATACTAATTTTAAAAAATTAGTAACTGGGAAAGGCTACACTAAGCTGAGGCACATTTCCAGGTGCAACTGGTGTGGGGGAGGGTGAGGAAACAGAACAGACCTGGTTGAAAGTACAAACACAATATACATAGTGTTTTGCAGAGCAGTAACATATACAGTGTCAAACATTTACAGTTGATTCATAGAGCAAATAAAGCAAACAGGTTTGAGAAACAGCAGATAAACTGAAGAAAAACTGCAGAAATACTTGACATGGCTCACAACTAGAAGAATGGAATGAGTTGGGAGAATGAGGACAGGCGCAAGGTCCAGGTGGACAGAGGCTTAGCATGTGCTTGAAGGCAGGAGAGCGAGGCTTGCCAGAAAGAATAGGGATTTTATTCCAGAGGAGGGAGACAATAGGAGAAGGCAGATTGGCCCATGGCTGTTCGAGGTGGGGTAAGGAGAAGGAGCAGGATTCTCTGGAGTGAAGAAGATTGGAGGAGGGGCAAGCAGGGTTCAAGAGAGAAAGTAAGATGGGAGAGGAACCAAGCCAGTACTTGGTGATAAAGAGAGGAATGGGCCTGGTGACGGTGCAGGAGGATTAACATAGAGGAATAAAAGGGTGCAGTGGGGTTTGTGGTGGAGTTTATGCCAAACCAGCAGAAGGCATGTAGAATGTTTCTAATTTGCTCAGGAGGTGGCAGAAGCAGTGCCATAAACAATGTCCACATAGTCGAACATGGGAAAGATGGGTTTGATCACCATTTCACAGTGAGCAGCATGGGGAGGCAATCCTTGTTGCGGTACATAACTCCAAGCTTTGTGTGGAGTTTGGAGAACAACTATTCAACATGAATGGAGAAGTCAAGTTTATCTTTGCACCAAATCCCAAGGTATTTGAATGCCAGGACAATGTCGAGGAGTGTGCCATCCAGGGTGATGAATGCAGAAAAGGAAGGAAGGTTGACCAGTTTTCATCTAGTTGCAAAGGACATTGTGGCTGTTTTTGGTATTGACTCTCAGTTGATTTGCCTGAAACCAGCTTAACATCTTGTTAAAATCATGCTGGAGAGGTGTAACAACGTCAAGAGTTGAGGGACCTGTGGCATAGATGAAGGTGTCATCAGCATACATATGGAAGTTTGAGGTAGAGCAAATAGAGGGACATCATTAATAAAGAGGAGAAAAGGACAGGGCCCAGGATAGAGCCTTGAGGGACACCAACAAGGATAGGAAGGGAGGGGATAGGGAAGAGTGGGTACAACACTTATGGGTGCAAACAAATATGGTACTGGAAAGCTGGGCATAGTCAAGGACTGCAAGTAATGAGAGCACCTGGCAGCCGAGCCTCAGATACAGAGGATGCAACACAGTGTAGTGTGGGCTGATGGGGGGCTATGCCCTCGTGCCTCCACACACCCCACTACATTAATATAATCACCTCCATGCCCAGGCATCAGGAGCTGGAGGCAGTAGGGACCTTATTGCACAATGCCCCAAGTCCCGTGTGCCCACTTGATGTGCGCCCATGTTATGGCGCCTTGTTCCAGCACCCTTTTCATGGCATACCGGTGGAGCCTACCTGAACAGATTGGCACCCCATCCTGAAGGTAGGAGCTGAACCAATTTACTATCTGCTCCGCTTAGACCGACTGAGTGCAGTTTATTTAGTAGAAGTGGGTGGAATACCAAATCAAATGCTTGCACCAGATCAATGAAGACAGTGGCCGTGATGTGCCTAGATCCATCCTGTGAGGATGGAATCAGTGACCCACAGTAGGGAGGAAGTTTTTTTTTTTTTTCAATTAACATTTTATTCATTTTAAGCTACAGGGTACATGCAGCCATACAGTCGGCCTTATATATAAAGTTTGCACGATCCACAATCATGGCCCTGTAACAGACCCTCCCAGCCCTCCCCAGCCCTCTCCCACCCACCTGGCACAAGTCTGAGGAGATAGGGTGATATCAATAGAAACAGCATTAATTCTCATGAATAAAATAGCAAGTGAAAAAAGGGCCCCAGATTTTGTCAAACCTGGAGAGCTTATTCTGAAGGATAGCGACATCCTTTCAGTTCTCAAACAAGCAAGTAATTCCTCCAACCACTCCTTATATCCTAAGACCACGGGTCTTTCCAGTGCCTAATTACCACCCTCTTAGCGTGGCAGCAATCAGAGCCATATAAAACCTCCTATTCAGCACAGGAATGCTCAAGACATCTCCCAAAGGCATATCTCTGGCGTAAACAGGTCTTGAGACCCAACAGAGGTTAACCCTCTTCCTAATGTCCCCCATAGCGAGGCTACCTTGGACATTTCCAGAAAATGTGTACCAAGTCTCCTTCCTCCCCTGACATCTGAAACACCTCGAATCTCTAGCCAACCTAATTTCTCTAACTTCCATGGGGAATAAAAATATTGAAGAATTTTGAATTGCATGAGCCTCAATCTGTCCTGCAATAGAAATCTATGACAATTCTTCACAGCTCCTTCAGTTAAACTTTGAATTCGGAAAACTGAATTCCAGTATAACCCTGCACGGTCAGAGGCATAGGCCCAAGCAATCAATACCTGGTAAATTTTAGAGATCGTATGTCTTAGCCCCACTAAAGGGATAAGCCTCCAAAAACTCCAGACTGGGTTTCTGCACTACCACCTTTCCCAATTGCGCAATTAAGAGATGCCTGACCTGGTAGATCTTAAAATAGCCCTATTAGGTAACCTAAATTACCCATCATAATATTTGAGGTAATACCACACCTTCTGCGGAGAGCAGATCCCTTAAGAGACATATCTCGGTAAGGGTAACCATGTGTGCTCCAATGTTTTACCACCAAAACAAAACGGGGTTCCCCATAAGGGTTGATCCCAATCTCTTAGATGATCATATCTTAGAAAACCAGCAAGCTGGGTATGATTCTTCACTGCAACACCAATGGGGAATTGGGTAACCCCGGGCAACCATTTAGGCTTAATATAATATAGGGCATCGGTCTTAAACCGCTTCCTTAATCAAGGCTAATTCAATCCACAACCAAAGTGGTATATAACTCTGGTTAATCAAATCCTCGCTACTCTTTGCCCATCTCACATATTTACTGGTTTGGGCTGCCAGAAATATAAGGCAAAATGTGAAGTCTGAGTCCCCAGCTCCTTGGGTAGCACCAGTTTCGCGTAGGCCATTCGCGATTTCTTCTGACCCCATAGAAATTAGCAATCATATTATGTACTTTCTTAAACCATTTGGATGGTATAACAACATTCAACATACTCAGGGGTAAAACAATCTAGGAAATATATTCATTTTAACAAGATTGACTCTTCCCATGGAAATTGGGAGTTTCACCCATCGATCCAAGTCCAAGGCAATATTCCTTAATAACGGATCAAAATTCAATTGAAAAGTCTTGAGGTCCCCCCTAGCTATGTTGAGGCCCAAGTACCTAATAAAATTTGGCTTCCAGGAGAGACCTAAATCCGCCACTTCATGTCTGAAGACCAAATTATTAAGGGAAATACCACCGATTTATCAAATTTAGTCTATAGTTAGCCAGTTTCCGAACTGTTTAATGACTTCCAACAGTGCTCGTATAAAAGTACCTGGGTTAGTTAAATAGATCAACAGATCATCCGATAAGCTGTGACCTTAATAGTATGGTCCTTAATAGTAATACCTTGTATTGCTTGATTGGCTACCACATATCTTATAAAGGCTCAAGTATAGATTAAAGAGGAGAGGAGATAAGGGGCATCCTTGCTCTAGTGCCAACATATAAAGGGAAGGTTAGGAAATTGCACCATTACAACCAATCCTTGCAGTAGGGCAAGAGTAAAGGGAGCGAATCCAGGTCCTGAACAACTCTGGAAACCAGATCTCCATCGCCATAAGTAAGAACTCCCAGTGTACCCTATCAAAGCCTTCTCGGCGTCCAAGGACAGCAGGCCATAGGCGCCCCACTGTCCTCAGAAACTGAGAAAGCATGGGCCAAAGTCAGACATGGTCCCAGAGGATCTTCCCTCATAAAACCCACTTGCTCTGGACCAATGAGGTATGGAAGGACCACACTTATCCTCTCTGCCAGTAACTTGGCCAGTATTTTAATGTCATAATTTAGCAGCGAAATAGGTCTGTAACCGAGGTGTTCCAGAGGTTTGCCCTGTTTAGGGATCAATACAATCAATGCCTCAAATATGGACTGATCTTGGGCCTGCTGGGACAGAATATATTGGAAGAGACTCAAGAGCAAGGGGACATCAGCCTAGCAAATGTCTTGTAAAGTGTGAAGTCCATCGGACCTGGCATTTTATCAAAAGGAGACTTTCTATCACCCTTTCAATTTCACTTTGAGTAATCTCCTCAGCAACAATTCTTGCTGAATCTCCGAAGACGAGAACATCAATCCCATCAAGAAAGGAAAGAATCTCCTGTCTAGAAGGGGAGAAGCCATTTGTTATATAAAGACTTAAAGTAGTTTCTAAACTCCAAAACTATTTCCCCTGGAGAAGTCTTGATCGTCCCATCCACCCCAGAATGAATCCCTGAGACAAACCGTGATGACTCTATTTGCTTAACCCTCCTGGCCAGTAGGGACCCGGCTTTTCCCTTGATCCTGATATTTTGCCTTGGTTTTAATTAAAGCCAGCTCCGCTGTTCCCCAGCAGCTTAAGATAAAGGTTCCTCACCCCGATCAACTCCATCTCGTCCTTCTCATCCCCCCAACTCCTCTATCTTGCTTTCAAATCCTTAATCCGTTCTAGCAGTTCAGTGAAAACCCGTTCGCTCCCTCTTACAATAGGACGCCTGTGCAATCAACATTCCCCTAATATAGGCCTTAAATCCCCCCATACCATATCCGGCCTAGCCTCAGCCCCAGCATTATTGGCTATAAACTCAGATATCTGATCTGAAAGGGACTTGGTGACCCATGGATTATGAAGCAGCTGATTGTTGATTCTCCATCTTCTTCCTTTTTAGGCAGAGCTGACACCAAGATGGAAACAACAACCGCTGCATGGTCAGAAGGAGGACCCGGCATAATTTCTGCATCCAATACCCCAGGAAGGAGGTCCTTAGAAACTAAGATATAATCCAAACGAGATTGGGATCCATGCACTGTGGAAGTAAAAGTAAACTGTCTATCTTGGGGATGAAGGACTCTCCACATCAACCAGACCATATTGTTCCAGCACCTCATGGAAGGCCGCGAGCAGGCGATGACCTAGGCCTCTCACCTAGATTTATCCATAAGGGGATCTAACACCAAGTTTAAATCTCCACCTAATATCATGGGTACCCTCACAAAGGGGCAAGCATTCCAGAAAGTTTAACAAAAACATTCCTGCGAGTCCATAGTCGGGCCATAGATGCTTCCAAGTAAGACATCTATATTTTGAAGTTTTCCCTTACCAATACAATTCTCCCATCATCATCCTGAGCAACTTGCAGTGGAACAAAAGGTACAGCTCTACCCACCAATATCATTACTCCCTTACTCTGAGTGTTACCCTGTGAGGAAAAACTGACCTGAACTGTCTCGCCTCATAGTATTAGCTTCCGAAATGCAGTCAATCGTCTCCTGTAGGAATACAATATTTGCTCTAAGAATCTCCAGGTGTTTCAAGAGACAGTACTGTTTATGTTTCTGGCGTACCTTTACATTCCATGTAGTGACCTTAAAGGCCCCCAACAATGCATACACCACTATCATATAAAATAAAAGGTATGCACAGTAGTGTGATACACCCATCCCTATAAAGCAGACTTGTGCCCCTCCCCATCCCTCAAAAGCCAGAGAAACATACAACCTCTGATCCGCCAAATCCCCTGCACCCCCTCCCCGGCCCACTTGTCAAAACAAACATCTGATAGATAGATCTTACTATAACCCCTCCCCACAGCCACCCCAACCACCACTCCCCTACACCGATCCGAACATACCAACTATCCCCCACCCAGCCCCAACACCACCCCTCCCACTCCATTGGCCCGTGAACACCGCACATCATAGCTTTGCTCAACCTCACTCCCGCCTCCTCCCAATCATCAATGTCCCCATTCCATAAGATGTCCCCAGAAATGTTCTCTCCGATAGTACGGACATTGAAATCAATTCACCAAAACCCATAAAGTCCAGATTCGATAAGCAGGCCTGCTGTACCATTTAAACAGAGAAACAAGTTAATGTTAACACCCCTAGGTATCAGGCTCAGCATTGAGTATAGGGCCAGATTTAGCCAACAAAAAAAAGCCCACCCAGTCCCCACCCCCAAACGTAACCAATCATCATCCTACTACCGCATAGCAATACAAGGTAGTAAACAAGGATGTTACACAATTCAAGTACCACCATCATTCTGCGATATAAAAAAAAAGGGGAGGGAGAAAGTAAATGAGAGAAGAGGAGTGGGTCTAAAACCCCCTCCACTCAACTCCTTTAGTAGGTCCCCAATTGCCGTAATCCAGAGAGCATAGTCCAGAATAAAATCCAAAGTAAAATCCACATTGCACCAGTCCATCCAACATGATAGTCATTTTAATTTTCCCACTGAGGTAGTAATAAACCAGAGCCAGATAGTACACGAGATGTCATCACAGCATAGCGTCCCTTCACAAACCTGATCCACAGCAAAGTGACCACACACCAGGATCCTTCCATTCCCTTTCATGGATCCTTAAAAAGGTTAGGTAACAGCAACCTTTAATGCCACACCAGCGGCCTCCGCCGTATCAAACTGCATCCATTCCCTTAATTATAACTTGGAGTTTGGCTGGGAAATCATTTTAAAATGGACCCCAGCCAATCAGCCTGTTAATCAAGGAATTGAAAGTGGCTCTTCTCTGTCTGACCATCGCCAGGATGTCTTGCATGACTCTTATTTTAGTACCTTCCCAATAAAGATCCTTGTTCTCCTTGCTTTAGTGAGAAAAAGCTGGCGCTCCAAGTAATTAAGAAAGCGGAAGATTAAGGGTCGAGGTGGAGAGTTAGGCGGGGATAGGCCTTAAAGCCCGATGAGCCCTCTCAATTACGTATGCCTGGCCATAAGGGAAGGGCTCACTATCTTCTCTACAAACTTCTGCACGAACTTCACAGATCAGGGCCTTCTTCTTTTGGGCAGCCCCAAAATGACAGCATTATTACAGTAGAGACCTCCTTCAAGGTCCTCGACCTTTGTTTCTAGCTTAGCAAGCCTTTGCTGAGATAAAACAGACCCCTCTTCCACCCTTTCCATGTGCCCTTCTAAAGATTTAATTCTCACTTCATTATCAGATACTCTTTTAGCGATATCCTCCATCGTGGTGGACCAACGTTTTATGTCCGTGGCCAATTCCTTGGTCTCCAGTTGAAATAGTCTGAACTCTTCTAAAAATCTAGCCAAAGTCAATACCTCATACTCCAACTCCTCCTTGCAGGCCCTGTGGGTGTTGCGCACCTGAGGCCCTTGCTTTTTGGGGCCTTTCGGTGAGACAGGAGGTGTGTGCCTCGGGGGTTCGGCATCTCCTCCTCCATACGGCACCAAACAACAGTCGGCAGGCTCCTGAGGCTGTTAGGCGAGAAATCTGGTCCGAATCCCAAAAGCATGCCCAGAAACAGCAAAATTGGGAGGAGGCAGGCAGAGCTCCCGGGAATGCTGCTACCCGTGCACCACATCATGTGACTCAGTAGGAGGAAGTTGTTCAGTGACCCTTCCTAAAGGTCAGCCTGAACTGGGGATAGGGTATCAGAGATGGAGAGGAAGTTGGTAAGCCTTGTGTAAACTAGAGACTCCTGAAGTTTGGCTAGGGAAGGGAGAAGAGATATATTTAAAAGTAGACAAGGCAATGGGACCTGATGGGTTCACCCCAGGATACTGAGTGAGCTCAAAGAGATGCTGGCTGCACCTCTGAAAACTCTGTTCCACTTACCATTAGAAACAGGAGAGGTTCCAAGGGACTGGAGGAGGGCAGATGTGGTCCCACTTTTCAAACGTGGGAACAGCGAGGAGGCAGGAAATTACAGACCTTTCAAACTGACTTCTGTAGTGGGCAAAGTAATGGAAACACTACTGAAGGAAAGGATAGTGGAATACCCTGTACCAGTGGATTACAGGATCCAAGGCAATGTGATTTCACAGGAGGGAGGTCTTGCCAGACAAACCTGATTGAGTTCTTTGACTGGGTGACCAGGGAAGTGGATCAGGGAGAAGTGGTAGATCTGGCCTACCTAGATTTTAGTAAGGACTTTGACACCAGTCCACATAGAAGACTGGTGAACAAGCTGGCCTGTTTGGAGTGGGTCAAAAAGTTATAAACTGGGTAAGAAGTTGGTTAAACAACAGGAGTAAGAAGGTGGTGGTGAATGGTGTCCACTCTGGAGAAGGAAAGGTGTCCAGCGGGGTACCTCAGGGCTCAGTACAAGGCCTAGTCCTTGTCAATGTCTTTATTAGTGACATTGCAGAAAGACTAGAAGGGAAAGTATGCCTGTTCGTGGATGACACAAAAATCTGCAACAAGTAAGACACACTGGGGGAGAGGGGATGAGGATGATTTGAAAATATTGGAAGAATGGTCAAGAGATTTGGCAGCTGGGTTTCAATGCAAAACGTGCAAAATCATGCACTTGAGTCTTAGAAACCCAGGGGCTATGTACCAATTGGGAAGGAAAGTACTGGCAATCCCCAAACAGGAAAGCCATACAGGATTAATCATTTCTGATGACCTGAAGGTAGCCAATCAGTGTGATAAGGCAGTGGACAAGGCTAGCAGGATGCTCAGGTGAATAGGGAGGGATATTACCAGTGGGAAGAAGTAGGTAATATTCCCCTGTACAGATCAGTGGTAAGACCCACCTAAGTACTATGTCCGGTTCTAGGCCCCACTTCCAGAAGGACATTGATAAGGATGGAGGTGGTACAAAAGAGGCAAGCAAAATGGTGCAGGGCTTGCATCAAAAGTCCTATGAGGAGAGACTCAAGGAACTAAATGTCTAATGTGTTGAGGAAAACAGGAAAGGAAGGATATGATAGAAACATTAAAATACACAACAGGTATTAATAAGGTACACAAGGTAGCATTTCCATAGAAAGAAAGCTCATGGACAAGGGGTCACTCTGTGAAGTTGGTGGGAGGCTCAGAGGAAATGTGAGAAATACTTATTCACAGAGAGGGTGGTGGATGCCTTGAACAGCCTTCCAATGGAGGTGGTGGGTGCCAAAATGGTGACAGGATTCAAGCATGTATGGTACAGATACAAGGAACCTTGGTAGGAAGGCAAGGGAGGAGATGAGTGACTGGAGATTAAGTAAGGGTCTGCGGTGGCACAGTAGGCAGGAAACTGGGCAGACTAGTTGGGCCAAGAGGTCCTTATCTGCTGACAAATTCTATGTTTCTTTTTTAATTCAATATATTTTATCAAATTTTTTAACAAATGTACACAAACAAGAAAAGGCACAACAGGAAACATGACCAATACAATCCTTCAACTCAGTCTTTTCTGACCTCAGCTCAGTCTTGCCACCCTCCTGTCTACACCCTCCACTGCCAAACCAAATGCCAATCCCCCACCCACCACCCAAAATTCTGCTTCAAGAAGGTAACAATAAAGTAGGCTCGGTGTCACGTCAAAAAGTCCTCGGGAAAACTAGAATGGGGAGTGATGGTGTGGACATGAAGCTGGTCTCCTCACACTGGACGTAATTATTGTTCCAATCACCAAGCTATTCAACAAATCTCTCTTCCTAGTGAAATTCCCCAATGTCTGGAAACAGGCTGTGGTGACACCCATCCACAAGGGCGGGACAGGTCCTGCATAGTCTAATATAGCTATCTCCATCCTCTCCCCCATCAAAGGCACTAGAAAAGATTGTAGAGGACCAACTCAATGATTATCTCAATAAATACCATCTACTTTGCCCCAACCAACATGGTTTCAGGCAAAACCACAGCACTTCCATGCCCTGATGAAGTATGCTGAATATGCTAACAAAGCTATGGATGAAGGCAAAATGGTCAGGTCAGTGTTCATTGGCCTAACAAAGGCCTTCGACACTGTGAACCATCCCCTCCTCCTGGAGCAGCTTCAAAACCTGGGAGTGGCTATCAGTGCAACACAATGGTTCCAAGGCTATCCCTCCAACTGGACTGAGGTTAGGTTTCGTCATCCAGTGTCAGGCCCCAGAAACATCACTCTGGGAGTCCCCAAGGGTCAATCCTGGGACCCCAGCTTTTCAGCACTTTCTAAATGATCTACGAAGGCCTGCAATGCCAAAATCATCCTCTATACGGATGATCGGTAGTTCTCTGCAGCAACCAAAGTACTGAGGTCCTTCAGTCAGATCTGCAATCTTCTTTCCACCAACTCGAGGAATTGGTTCAACAACCACAAGTTGCTGCTCAACTTTAAGAAAACCAAGATAATGCTCCTCTCTAGCCCACAGCTCAAAAAGGTACCCTACCCTGTCTGTCCAAGCAAGAGCCACGCACTGTTGGACCAAGTGCACTCTTTCAAACATCTGGGATCACCCTTGATGACACTCTCTCATATGCCAATCACATAGACCAAGTGGTCAAGACAGTTAACACCAAGCTAGGAATGCTCTACAGGCACAGAAAGTACCTCATGCCTGAAGCCCTCACGCCTTCGGTCTATAGCTCAGTACTAACCACCATTGACTATGGACTGTCAGTCTATGGAGGTGCCACTGAAATGGCCCCTATGATGGGTGCACATTGCCCTAAACAAGACGTGCAGACTCACCCTCTCCGCAGACTGTCTTCACACATCTGCTTACTCTATGAGCAGACAACCTGGCTACCACTGGGATGCAGAATAAAATCCCAAACCAATCTGCTTGATAAAAGACTCTCCTGGGTAAGGGTCCCCAATGCATAAACGATACTTTCACTAGGATGTGCTCGAGTATGTCACCCAAGGCAGGAAGCTGGGGGTACTCACGATCCCATTCAGAAGAACAACACTTGGTCAATGCATCTTCTCTTACAGAGCACCTCTCTGGCTGAATGAAATTCCAAAACTTGCCCACAGCCACATCAGTGTACCTCAATTCAAATCTGATCTCAAGTATTATCTTGCCGAAAGTTCAACCTGTGATTGCTCCCCTAACGCCTGCTAAGCACCACCCTCCCCAGCAGCTTACCAGTAGTGGCACCTTGATGTCTCCCACCCCCTGACTCACCCTCAACTGCCAGACAAGGCCTCTTAATCAAAGGCTTCTTCTCACCCACCCACCCTCAAGCCCTTACCTGATGCCTTCCACCCCTTAGGTGGTACTCTCCCAAATCTCCCCCCACTCACCTCCTCCACCTGCTCTTGCCCCTGGCTCTGGTGTTACCTCCCTATACCAATCCAGAAGCCTGTCCCTCTGCCCCTCCTTAAAGGCATTCTCGCAGTGTATGTGGGTAAGACTATGACCTCTATCTCCTCACTTTGATACAATGTATTATATTATATGTATGTACCATGTATTGTAATTTGTAACACTATTGTACTTTGCCCTAATTTCTCGAACTCTTGTCTGTATTATGCCTGACATAGAACCTTTCTAAAGAGCTCATGCTCAAAGGTTGTATCCGAATCACATAAATAAAATAAAAATATTATAACACAGCCAAAAATCCCTTCCTGGTACCATAAAAGAAAAAAAGATAAAAAGGGAATGTAAGCCAAGCCGTCCCCTCACCAATCCAACACACCCTCACAGCCCAGCAACACCACACTTGATATAAAAGTCCCTGGGGCCTCACAGGAACACTGAATGTGACACCAAGAGGGATGAAGATCGAGCGAGGTAAAACAACTATCCCCTAACCCAATCTATAAAAGTGTAAAAGGATTCCCATCTGGAGTGGAATATATGAGGCATTTTTACAGTTTGCAATATGCTTCTCCAGTATCAAAGCGCATTATCTCACTATGCCATTCTCGCAAGGACGGAGTTGAGTCATCCAGCCAGTGATGCAATATCACTAGCTTTGCCACCGAGAGAGATAAGCACCATGTGAGCTTTCCTAATACCAATCAATCCCTGTGGGAAAAGGCCTACCACACAAATATTAGGAAGAAAAAGTTCCTGTAGTCCCAGGGTGGGTCTAGAGAGTCTCTGATTGCTGCCAAAAAGCACTATTTTGCACAATCCCATAGCATATGATGCAAGTGCCCTTCTTCCTGATGACATCTAGTACATAATGGGAAGTGGATTTTCCCACATTAAACAATCTAGAAGGGTGTAATAGAGGCAAGGCCCTGGAATTCTGCTTGGCATGTGATGTCATCAATGATATCACATCCATATTTTAGCCAATGGCAGGACTTCATTCTCCCACAGAAATGAATAAATCATGCTGCAGAAGTCAAAAATGCTGCTTCAGAGCCTAAAAGCCCTGCTGCAGAAATCAGAAAATTCTGCCACAGCACTAGGGGTCCTGAATAGAGGTTTTGCAAAATTTGAAACTGAATTAACCTAAATCTATCCTGCTTTACATATTTGTAAAATTTCATCAGACTTTTTGCTAACTGAGGTTGGTAGAAATGTCAAGTGCTTGTGTCAATAATAACCTACCCTAATGGGGAACCAGCATCTGACGATTGGAATACTATCAGAAAGAGCTTATCTAACGTAGAATAATCCGCTAACATCCAGAGTTTGGGACCGAACATGGCGAGGACAGCATGGGTAAGCTACAAATATTTAAAACAGTTGACTGTCAGAGAGTGAGAAAAGCAGCTTGGTGGATCTAAGTGGCAAAACTTTATCTCCTTCCATCAACTGAGATAAATCTTCTCCTTAGAAACATAGAAACATAGACTTTGACTGCAGATAGGACCACTTGGCCCACTTAGTCTGCCCATTTCCTTACCTGCAGGATAAGCTGCAGATCCTAGTTAACCAACAGCCTATTTCTTCCAACCCCACAAGAATTGCCTTATGTCTACTCCTTTCAATTGTAGGCAAAACAAGGGTGAAATGGGACACCCTGCAATTTTAACATTCAAATTTCCTAATACAGTTTGGGGTAATGACCACTTCAGATTAAAGCAGCATTCAAGCTGAGACTTGGCCTTAAGGGATAATCCCAACAGAGTGGGCAGCGGTCCACAGGAAGGTGAGCAAATTTCACATACAGAAGACTAGAAGGGACAAGACCATACCTTTGAGTGAGTGAAGATTCTGTCTCTAGCCATCATGGGTAATATCCAGCTACCTCAGTCTGGGCAGAGGCAAGCCCCACTGAATAAACATTTGCACATGCAGAGCACAGTAATACAGAAACAAGCATTTGTCAATGCCGAATGTTTGCTGGCTGGTATTAGTATGCAAATGCAGGAGTTAGACAGATGCAGAATAGGAATGGCAGTGAAGTACTGAAGTTCCACCAACCCCACCTCCATTCTGTAGAGATGGACAAGCATTGGGGTATGTGTTTGGGTCGTCGCCCATGCGGTCATGCCATGTCACCTCACTATTCTGCAGACACCGACACGTGTTGAGGTGTGCCTTAGAGTATTGGCTTTACAGTCACCCCATTCCATAAGGACATACGCTGAAATGGGTGCAGTATAGAAGAATGGGGTGAAGTCTGGGGCTGAAAGAGTCCAAGGTATACCTTGGTGCCTGTCAGTGGCTGTGGGATGGGGTGGGATGGCATGAGCAGTACAGTTGGCAATCCAAAGGCACACCCTGATGCCTGTCAGTCTGTACAGGGTAGGACTTTATGGTTAGAAACCCTAATGCCTCGGGCATTTCTTGGTATTGCACTACAAATTTTCAACATGGCCTTTTGTGACCCCACCTCATGAAAGCATTTGGACCTCTTCTCATGAAGAGTGGCAGTGTGATTTTGTCAATGTGTCCAGAACATTGAGTTCCAACAGCGACAGTGCCATTCTCGCCACATGTACAAAAACACAGATCGGGCAGGATATGAAGAATGACTGTACCATCCATAGGGAGGTGTGAAGAGATGGCAATGTTGAAAATCTGTAGTAGGAATATTAAAATGCTCGCACTTCCGAGCATATGTGGAAACTGCATAGCGCGCATCGTAGCTGATCATTTATGGTTTTAAACTAAATTTTCAACATAGGCATTTAGGACCTCTGCTCATGAACAGTGTCACTAGGATTTTCTTAATGTGTCCCGAACACTGATTTCCCACAGCGACCACGCTATTCTGTGCCAGAAGTGGAAAACACATTCCAGCCAGGATGCGAAAATGACATCTGTACTGTTCATAAGGGGTGCAGAAAACGGCAATGTTGAAAATCTGGAGTGAAAATAAGTTATGAGCATGCAAACCAACGCTAATGCACGCTTGTAAAATAGCCATTTCTTGGATTTTGTCCACTAGATTTGCAACATAGACTTTTGAGAGGCCACCTCATGAACACTGGCACTGTTGTTTTGTTAATCGTCTCAAAGGCGATTCCACGCAGTGACCGCAAAATCACCTTTGGGACTGAATAACACCATGACGGTGGCTGAATTCATGAGGGAGGGTCCCAATAATGCCATGTGAAAATTTGGTGCCAAAAGTCCAAAAATGGCTGAGATATCACCAAAGTTGAAAAAACTCTATTTATGCCATTATACAGCTTATCGGCATTTCTTCAGTTCATGATCGGCTTTGAAGAGTTCAGGCGTGTTCACGGTCCACGAGATCATCGTGCTGGACTCGGAAGTAAGTATGGGGTGGGGGATGTGGGGCAGAGGTGCACAGAAGTTGGGCACAGGTGGGGAGAGCAGGACAGACCACAAGAGACCTTTTCTGTTTTACAGGAACCAAAAAAAAGTAAAAGAAAAAAACATTGCAGGACTTTTTTTTTTAACAGGAGATTTGGCATGCTGGGGGGCTCCGAGTGTGCCAACTGAGTGTTTTGTTTTGGGCGCTGCTGCAACCTTCAGGGGTTTTGGGCACCCGGTCGGCACATACAGGGAGGTGCAAGAGTCGAGATTAACCCCCAGCACAAACCTACTTTCTTTGGGGGACATTATACCGATGGGGAGTGGGCTCCCCAGTTGCTACCAAACTGGAATGGGGCACATTATGCTGACAGAGAGTGGGCTCCCCCTTGGCACATCAAAGTGGGACGGAGACTGAAGCCGATGGGGATTGGGGCTCCCGTTGGCAAACAAAGACTATTTTGGGGTGCATGCTGCCAAGGGGATTGGGCACCCCCTCAGCAGTGAGGCTGAACAATATTGTTTGTGAACCACAAACAATATTACACTAGGTACTTCCGCCTGCAATGACGGATCACTCCCTCATTGCAGCGGAATGGCTGACACTACAATGATGAGGAGACCCCTGATTGCTGTGGCAAAAACATTACAAGTTGGTGGCATTTTGGAAGCCAGTGTCATCAGCACACTTGCCTCCATTGGTCCACCACTGCCAAGCCCTCAAATGCAATGCCTCCATTGGCTGCCACACTGCTATGCCTCCACAACCACTTCTCTCCTAAGCTGCCACATAATGTTTCTTGTGCATGCAATGAAAACATAAAAAGTTAGGGTGATATATTCCACCATTCATCTTGGGGACAGTCAAGTTAAAGTAGGAGCACCACACTGCTTTTCTTTTCCAAAGAAAGGTGTTTAGGGTTCTTTGTAAGTGGGCGAACCAAAACTTAGGCAAGAAAATTCCCAACATCCACTGGGGTACAATATCGAGGTAAAATATGCATTTTGATTATCAGATTCTGCCCCAAAAGGAAAGGGGAAGGAGGACCATCTAATCAAGTAAAGTTTAATCTAATGAAATAATCAGGTAAGATTCTCCTTTAATAATACAGGTACTGACCGAGCTAGGTAAATACCCCAGTACAATAAGAGCTTAGACTCCCAGAAAAGACCAAGGTCTGAAATATCTTGTTTAAGAACAAGCCCATTTAAAGGTAATACTTTCATTTTAGCAATGTTGAACTTATAGGCGGAGAACTGGTTTATAGCAGCCAGGATAACCGGTGACACTTGGGTTGGGTTTAATATGCAGAAGAAGGTCATCTGCATAGGCTGATATCAAATATCACTTCCAGCCACTTGTATACCAGTGTGACCCTGAGTGCACTGCAAACTACACGGTGAGGCTCAAGAGACAAGTTAAAAGCAACAGGGAAAGGGGCAGCCATGGCGTGTGCCACGTCTTATGGGGAAAGAATCAGAAAGTATAATGTTACACCATACCCTAGCTGAAGGACCAGACTACCAGAGTTTAACCCATCTAAAAACTCTG
The DNA here is from genome assembly GCA_016271365.2 of Neoceratodus forsteri. Taxonomy (NCBI): domain Eukaryota; kingdom Metazoa; phylum Chordata; order Ceratodontiformes; family Ceratodontidae; genus Neoceratodus; species Neoceratodus forsteri. Next base: position 269,917,291 of record JADMNL010000026.1, read on the forward strand.
ATGGGACTCCAAATTGCTATATAACCACAAATAGAAAAGGCCATGAGATCCAATCAAAGGCTTTTTCTGCATACAGGGAGACCAGGGCTGACAAGACCCTGCTCTCTCTTTCTCAGATGATCACTAGACAGTCTGTTCTTTGTAAGCATGAGATTGCACAGGGCCAATAACAGAATCTAAAACCTTCAAAAGTCTAGTAGCTTAGATCTTGGAAGGAATTTAATATCCAAGTTAATCAATGAGATAGGATGATAACAGCTCGGTAGAAGCTCATCCTTATCTGTTTTTTAATTAGTGTAAGCAAGGCTTCCAGGAATATAGGATGATAAAGTCATCCAGACCTGGGGTTTTATCCAAGGAGCTGCTGAATAGCAATTTGTACCTCTTAAAGTGATATAGGGTGATCTAGAAAGTCTCTCAGGGCTGGGTTCAGAACTGGCAGATGCAAGAAATTTAACTAAGCCGATAATTCCTCAAGACTGGAGGTCACTGACAGTTCATTCAAATAGAAGGCAATAAAACTTGCAGAATATAGCTGCAATCTTCCTTGGATGGGTCTCAATCACATCAGTCATATCTGTACAATGCCAGTAAATGTTCCTGGAGGCATCTATTTGACTCAAATGAAGGGCTAACAGTTTACTAGCTCTATCCCTGGATTCAGGGTAATTAAATGTAGTATGTTGTAAGGCTAATTCTGCCTTCTGAGCCAGCAAATCTAAAATTGTGCTCTCATCTCATTAAGTTTGGCCCAGTTCTCTTTGGAAGAAGTAACTGCTACTTTGCTCTCTAAGTTCCTGATATCTCATAGGAGACAATTTAAAGTCTGTGAAAATTTTTTCTTTCTGATCACTGCTTGCCTAATCTGCCCCCTTATAGCACACTAGCAGCCCCCATAGAATATCCACTGCCACCTCGGACCCCTCATTTCTTTTGAAAGAAAACGTGTAGTCTCTGTCTGACAGCACTCAGCAGGTCAGGCCCTCTGCTCCCACAGGGCCAACCACAGAGCACAATAGTGTGAACAGGTAACAGACAGGGTAACCCTCCTGTCTGCTTTTGGGTCTGAATCACCTTTAGTTTCAAGTTCTGGGGGATTCAAACTGTGAACCTTATGCTAGCATACCCAATGTATAGGCTCAGATATGTACTCCTCTTTGGGGATTGTGTTACAATCTTTTGCCAGGGACACCAAGCCAGGCTTCCAAAATTAACCCTTTCAACTCTATAAGAGACCTTACTTATATTCTTACCTTTACTCAAGCTCAGTAACACCATCAAGGTGTTGAATCATTTTGTCAGACTTAACCTCTATACTTCACATGCAAAAAGCACTGGCAGACACCAAGGCAGTCTTTTAAAATAAAAGGTACTTTACTAAAAGATTATAAAATATGAAAAATGTAAACACAGAACACTATATCAAAGAGCATCACAATCACATAAAAAAAAACAAGAAAACTATAGAACAAACTCCTATTAAAATACATTTAGACTTTTTCTATCTAATGTATTACCTCTGGAAATGCATAAGTTATATCATAGAGCTGTGTCTTTCTAGAGTCCCAAGATGGTATATATCTCAAACAGTTCAGACACAAGTATTAGTTTAACTCTGTCTCCCACACCACCCTCTGTGAGTCATCTAGCCTCCTCCTTTTAGAATATAAAAATACAAACATGATATTCTATCAGGAGGTATATTAAATAAGGTGACATCAGCAAAAACTCATTTCCCAAATTATGAGTCTTTGATCCACCAGTTCCTTTGAGGTTTGCAGCCCGCAATCCATCACCTAGGTGTGATATAGCCAACAGGAATCAGCTAAATGATGTCCTGTCCTGTAATAAAATGTATATTTTAGTTTCCCAACTTCAAAGGAATGAGGCCACAAAAGGCCATAAAATGCAATTTCTCATGGAAGTTAATTACATTACTGAGATCTCCTGGTCAGTTACATATCCTGTAGCTTCACTGAAACCTGGGGAGGGGCACCCATGGAAGCTCAGGCTGTCTTATGTGAGACAATCACATTCTATATTTTACATTACAAATATCATTCAATAATCATAGCCAGCTGGCCAAGCGTCACAGTCTCTAACTTTCTCAAGAGTATCAGGATGAAGCAATAATTGTGTATTAAGCTCCACAACACATCATGATCCCAAGGCCTTCCAAGGATATGAGTGATAGAGACGGGCACATGGTCAGGAATTATTGTCTCATGAAGATGAGCTGACAAAGCCCATGGAGAAGTTCTTGACTAATGAGAAAGAAGTTGATTCAGGATGATGTAGAATGTACTATAGAATAAAAAGTATACTGCTTCTCAAGCAGATTGAGGAGGTGCCAGGAATCTATAAGCCCTAGGTCATCAACCAGTTTGCATAATGTCTTTTGGGCCAGCAAAAGGCCCCAATTGTGGGACTCAGATCTATCAATATCTGATTGGAAAACAATATTCCAGTCTCCGCCTAATAAAATACTGCAGTCAGCAAAAGGCTCAAGAAGGTAAGCTAGGTGTACTAAAAAGGATTGGGAGTCTGAATTTGGACCATAAATACACCCAAGAATTATATGCGAGAGTCCCACCCACCCTGTATAATTATGTAATTCCCAGCTGGGCTCCAAAGCTCCTGAAGTAACCTGAAAGGCACATGACAAGCAAGAAGTATAGCCACTTCTCCTTTCTAGGTGCTCACACCTGCTCTGTAAACTTGCCCAACCCGATCTCGTCTAAAATAACTAATATCTTCCTCATTAGGAGTGTGTCTTGCAGGCAGGCAATGCTGACTTATAGATGCTTAAGATGATGAAGAATAATTTGACACTTACATCTGTCCCAGGCCCCTTTAATATTCCATGAGACTAGCTTAAAATGCCCTGACACTGTAGACTTGCACTAACTGACAATGTAAGCCGGTATGCCAAATAAATATATCCAAGGGGTTGCTGAGCTGTGAGAAACACTCTCCTCCCTCCCTCCCTCCCAAAGGTCTACCAAATGCGATAGTAAAATATGAAGCAGCAAAAGGTAAATGCATACCATCCATCCCCCTAAATCCCCACCACATCCCCCCATCCTATAAATAATAAGAATACCCTAAATAACAAAACATGAAGACCAAACAGTAACAAAAGCTGCCCCAGTCCCAAAGACCACATCACTTATATGAAAAGGTCCGTGATGAAACACAACCACTATGTTGAGTACCACCGCCACCAGATAATAGGTCATATCCAAGTTCCTAAAACAGTAAAATTATTATGAAGAGATCCACATTGAACAGAGCAAATGTACAATCTGTGAGAAAACATATAATATAATACAGAAGCAAAGTCAACATGGAACTAACCATCAACAACCATATTGAGTTTAACAACTGGATATACCCTTAAAACCTTTATAAACAAGCCACTTGGAACATTACCACCAATAAGACACTGGTCAGCAACTTTATAGCCAGAATAGCTGCTTGTAAAGAACAAGTAACATATAATGTCCCAACAGTTGGGCGCATGCGTAGTAAGGCCCTGCCCTGACAAAAGACTACCTGCTGCATATTAATGTGATTCCTTTGTTTCCTTTCCCTTATAGGCCTCAGAACCCTCCTCAGAACCCTCTCTTCAGAACACTTCTCACACCAGGGGACTCCAGAGGGCTGTAAGAGATAAAGCCACTCTCCTTCCAGGTTACTTCTGCAGGTGTTACCCCTCAGCACTGTGCACCAACTGCCCCACCTCAGCTCTACCTTTATTGCTGGTCACATGACACATCACATGACCACTCCTTCCATTTTCTGTGTCCACTTTCCCATTTGCCACTTATAGTTTCTGACCACTAGGAGTTGCTGCAGTGCCCTTCCAGGCACCACATTCACTCACCTCATCTCCACTTCCTATTTGTAGCTAATATTTTTTCTGACCACTAGGACTCACTACAGTGCCCTTCCTAGCCTCTGCTTTTTGCCTTCTTCACACCACTCTGTTTACCCTCCTAATCTCCTCCACCTCACTTTCTTATAACTATACCTCCACTTTAGCCCTTTTCCCCATAGTTTACTACTGTTCCTTTATTGTCTCAAACCCTGAACCGTAGACACCAAGGTCAGCAGCTCTACCACTAAGCCAACAAGTCAGGCTTAGTTCTTTCATTTTTTAAAGCTCTTAAAGCTTTTGGCTCTACCCCGACCACACTGTGCTCATTACAACACTGCTTTCTATTACCAGCACTGCCATGTGGCCTGTACTGCTAACACTAGCCCCATCATTTTGCTAGGGATGCTCCACATATCTCCCAACATGGTGAGCCAGAACCATTTCTCACCTTAGCCCCCCCACCTCTACCAGTGAATCACCCCACTCACTCTACCAATGGACCATGCTCCCACCACCCTCAACTCCCCTACTGGTGCCACCTTGGTACAGCAGTGGACGCCACTTACTTTGCCTTTCCCTCGCGGGACCTACCCATCCCCATCTCCATATGCTGCTGTTCCCTCCCAACTGGTGCCTAAGCTAATGAAGAAGCGACTAAAATTGGTATCCTTGCTTATCCTCCTGCTCCTGCTCCTCCTCTCTGGAGATGTCCACCCCCTAACCCGGGGCCTTGCTCCCACCAAGGTTACTACTCCTAAGGATCTCATAATCTCCTCCCTTAATATGTAGCCTCCTCAAGAAATTTGATTCATTTCTGGGCTGGGTTGCCCAGAATTGCCCTGATGTCATCTCGGTAGTTGAAACTTGGCTCACGACCGCACTCCAGATGCTGTCTCACTTACCAGGTTTACGCTATACCATGCCCGACAGAACCTCAAAAAGGGTGTGGATGTGCACTGTATGTCCAGGACTCATTACAGTGTCTCGCCCTCCATCCCCAACCCTCAAACATGGGGCCCAATCTCTCACTCTGAAGATCACTCTTGCCCCAAACAGAGTCCCACTGTTCCTCTCCACCATATATATCCCTCCCGAAATCAGAAGACTGCTTTCCACCTGTCCTCACCCATCTCCAGACACTCCTGACAGTGCTGACATCATTGTCCTCGGGGACTTTAATACAAACTGGCTAGCTGATGCATCAGCCCCCATTAGGGATGCTGCAGTCTCTCAAAACCTGTCCCAACTTGTACCACTGCCACTAGAATCAACCAGAAGAATGGTATTACCACCCTCCTTGATCTAGTGCTCATCAGTGCACCACAAAGCAACCCAGGTCAGGCAACTACCCAATGCCTTGGTGACCACTCCCAGTACTCTGTCACAGGTCATATGGTGTTAAAAGCTCCCCCAAAAACTATCCTCCAACGCCACCTCAAACCTGGCAAACTTCGGTCCCTGAGACAGTGCCGCTTAGCTAGTGACTGGTCCTCCTTCAAAACTGCATTGAACATTGACTCTGCCCCGACCATTTTGTTGATACTTTCAATGTTGCCTGCAACTGGTATGCACCCTAAGCAAACAAAGAGTTAAAGGGTAGACACACCTTGGATATCACAAGCCCTGCTGGACCAGATGTGCAAGCAGGACAATCTATGGCACATTGTGTTGGATACTGGTAAACCCACTGATAGGCAGCACTACTAAGAAGTGCTCAATAAATGTACTTGGAGTATTCACAAGGCAAAGGCTGAGTACTACCAAACCTTGCTCACTGCCACATGGGGCTCGGGGCCGCAAGTTCTGGGACTCCCATAAAGAGCTCAGTGGTAAAGCCTCCACTGCACCTCCCCCAACTCAGGGCCAATGGGTCTATCACTGCAGACCCTGCCCTGATTGCAGATACATTTAATGGCTCCTTCTCCGACCTTACTGGTGTTCTCCCCCAACTTCTTCTCTCCCACCCCCAGTACCACATTGCTCCCTCTCCACCTCCCATTCCGCTTTAAAGCAATATCTCAGTGTGAAGTTGCCCTCTTCTACTCAAAGCGCTCAGCAAATCATATTTCAGCAGAGATTAACTAGACCTTAAACTGCTTAGACTCACCTTCAAAGAAGTTTTGCCCCTCTCACCATGCTTCTGAACCACTCCTATTGCTGGGCCAGTTTCCTCTAAATGAATCTGCCTCATTACCCTATCCTTATGGTGTGACCGCACCCTGCCTGGGAACTACTGCCCCATCTCAATCCAGCCTCCCTTCTCAAAAACATTGGAAAATTGTGGCCATCCAGCTAATGGACTACCTCTTCAAATATAGCCTCCTGTGTCCTGAACAGCATGGCAACTGCCATAACCACAGTACCACCACAGCCCTCTTGGAATTTACAACGCCTCCACACATCTCTGGGCACAGGCCACACTGCTGGTGCTGTTTTCAAGAACTTTCTAAGACATTTGATATGGTGCACCACACACTACTCCTGGATTCCCTCACACAGATAGGCCTGTCCTCTGAGACCACTGGCTGGTTTGCCAGCTGTCTGTCTGAGAGAACCCAGACAGTCAGAATTGCCCATACCCTGTTCTCCCCCTCCAAGTCAGGTCAGGGGTCCCACAGGGCTATTCTTGGCCCCTACTTTCCTCCCTGTTCCTCAACTCCCTGCCCAAGGCTTGCTCTGGGAAACTACTACTGTATGCTGATTATGCCATCCTCTACAGCTTCTGCACTGATCCTACAGCCTTCCACTTAACGCTGCAGAAATCTTTCATGGAAGCTGAATCCTGGTTCATTCAACATAGGCTAGTCTTAAATAACTAAAAAAAAAAAAAAATCCGTGTTTAACACCCCCAAAACAAGAACATGGGACAACACCTGCTCATACTGAACTCCTACAATGACCCCCTTGAGCAGGTTACCTCATTCAGATACCTTGGTATCACCCTAGACTTTAGGCTCACCTACCATGACCACATCTGAATATTGAGCACTGCTGCTGTCAGTATGCGTATTGGTCTACTTCACCGGTACAAGCACTGCCTCCACCAGAAGCTCTCCACCTAGCTGTCTCTGCATCTATACTATCACTCATAGACTACGGAATCATCATCTATTGGGCAGCTTACAGCACATACCTAAACAAAATTAGACTGGGCCTTAATAAGGCCTGTAGACTTGCTACTGACTGTGCAAGACTCACACATATCTGCACCCTTTCGCCTCAACAAACTGGCTAAACTTTGATGGGAGGCTCAAATATTAGGCCTGCATCTTTGCTAAATAAGAACAGCAGGGCTACTTCCACCTGCTCTCTTCCCCCTACTCTAGGCACCATTGTCCACCCGCCTCACTCAGCAATCGTGACAGCCCACTTCAGGGTACCTCACTGCAAGACCACTTGGTCAAAGACCTTTTAGATACCTGGCCTCGAAGTGGCTCAACTTACTCCCAAACTCCTCCTCCACAGAACCCAAACTTGGTCAGTTCAAGTCCCAACTAAGAGACTGAATCACTCATGAATCAGTCCGTAGCTTACCATGAATCTGAGTACCCACCCCCCGACTATGGACTTAACTCTGGTACAGCCGCTAGAGCATGCCTATATTTTGACAATGAACACCTCAGTCCAGCCTAGACCTGCAAATAACCACCAAGGCATGGCTTTTGCCACTGCCCTGCAGTGTATGTTTTGTTACCTACTACCATCTGCTCTGTGTACCTATGTTTGGTAGCACTTTGTAACTCTGTATCACCAGCTGCCTTACTGTGTGATCGGTAACCATTTATAACCATTTCTGTAATTATTGTGTTTAGTTGTTTCTATTATCCCTGATGTCTCTGTTTTCAGTGACGTGGAACCTTTGTAAAGGAGTCTTTAACTCAAAGTTGTTATCTGATATCATCAATAAATAAATAAATAAAAAAAGATACCAGTGATGGACCCTATGCACGATTGATGCTGAGTAGCTACACATGTGTACCTGAGGTGCATAGCCACTCTGAGCATTGTGCCCCCAGCAAGGAATGACAAGGTGGGGTGCGCAGACCCACTGCACTGATCCCCAAGTCTGTGGACAGCTCTGTGCTCAGGGCATTCCGGCAGAATGCGAGCACTACCTGATATTCACTAACCTGCATAGTGCTGGCCGCATGGGTGTGGAGGGTGTCACAGGGTATGCCAGGGAGACCCTGCTTTAACCTCTGCATGCCCCGGCAACAGGCCTGCAGTCACTGAGGGACTGGGACAGGGAACACTATGCTGCCCCTGACTGCTGGGCAGCAGGAGGTGGTGGGGCAGCTGGACGGGTGAGCACCCAGGAGTTTCAGGGGCAGCAGCACTGGGAATGGATGAGTGCTGTGCAGGTCTGGGTGCCTGCAATCATCCACAGCCCAGACCATGCCACCCTATCTGGGATCCACTATGGATCCCAGGGGCATCCACTGGATGCCTGCCGGGATGATGACTCATCCCTTGGCCACCCTGCAGAGTTCTCGCGCAATGGGGCCATGGAGCCGTGGACAGCATTGGTGAATGCCGGTATGGCGTGCCTGTCTGCGGGGTGCAGGGTCATGGGCAGGGTACTCAACTTTTCCATGTACCCTCCTGCTTCATGCATAGGGCTGAATGTTCTTAGTTCCCAAAGACATCCTTGGAATTCCAGTATGGTGCTCTTGTTAACTTCATCTAGCATTCTGAGAAGCACTGTCAGGGGCTATCTTGTGATCAGGGCATCCGCTACTGAGCACTTTCCAAAAGAGTGACTTAATAATGGCACCTGTTCACAGGGCTACTGGACAGGGAGGGTGATAAAGTGACAGGATGTCACTATATGTACATGTACAGGTGGGGGAGTGAGCACACAATGTGACAGGCAGAAGGGGAGGTAGGGTATGTGAAGTATAGCATGGCAATGGGCTGCTGAGCTGGCCATGTGGTGTGGTGGGTTGGTGGCAGGCTAGGGTTGGGAGGGTGCTGGGTTTGAATCTGAGTCCGTTGGATTTTTCTTGGATCGGATTTCTCCTTTTTTGTGTTTCACCCCTGCAACATGCACCCCTGAGTTGAGAATCCATTAGTGGGGGGTTTGTGGCGGCACAGCCATTACCACATAGAACCCTGTCAGGGCCCCATTTTTATGAGAATATCCTAAACTCAGACAGAAAAGAAGCACTCCTAGAGGAGGAAAGGGAGAAATCACCCCACCCAGCCAGGAGAACAGCTCCAATGCAACCTCCACCCATATTACCAGCCTTCAAATTCAGAAGGAGCCTCAGGCCACTGGGAGCCCCAGCTCCCAGTAAGTGAGTCACCCTTGAGGGGATAATCAGGCCCTTTGCTACCCATAATTGCAAGAGTGACCTCAATCTGGCCCATACTTTACCTCACCATCCTCAACCAAAATAAACCAGTGCCCAAGTTTCATCATGGCAAAGGTACCCAGGAAGAGGTGCACAATAGTTCAGGGAACTCTAGTTAAAGAGCTTTCGGACCAGGGCCTGAAATCACAGGCACCTCATTCCAACTCAAGCTCCTGAGAGTTCCTCCGGATAACAAACTAAATCAGATACAGCTTTTTAGTTAGTCAAGGAGTTTACTGACCCGAGGACCAGAAGCCCGTCAGTACCCTGACACCTTAAGCACTCCTTCCACAGTGATCATGCTCCAATAATTATTGGCCCTGAGGAAGTGGAGCAAAGGTGCAACTCATTTAGCGCTTTACATTTCAGTGCCGGCCAGTACAGTGCTATGCATTCCGGTGCTGTTCATTACAGTGCTACATTGTTTGCAACTGAATCAATTCAACACCTTTCATTTCAGTGCTTGCCATTACAGCTCCAGAAGGAGACAAATGGAGCAATAGAGTGACACTAGCGCTGTCAGGGACAGGGAGATGATAGTGGTGGCAGTTTATGGCCAAAACCGAGGTCAAGAATGACCGTGACAGCATAGTTGATTTAAAAAGAAAACATTTTTCTTTAGTGACAGAGAACTGCATTTTTGTTGCCAGACTGGGGAATGAGCTGCTCAGTGGAGGAGTGAGAATGGCACAGTGTCAGGCACGATCAAATAGGGAACTACGGAAGTCAGCTCAGCTGATGAAGTCTGTTACTACTGCTTTAAATCTGGACAGCACTCAGAGCAGAACTCTGGTGGAGGGAGTGCTGGATTATTTAAATTACTTTTCTGAGCTGGCCCAAGCCCAGAAAGGATCAGTTTTATGTTGGCGTGCTTGTGCAGCCAACACAGTGAAACAGTGCAGCTTTAGGCGTGGTAAAGCTGTTGGGCGAATGCAGACGCACCAGTAGGTGCGTCCCGCATTTCCCAATCAGTCTGCATGCGGCACCACACCATGCATACATAGTGAGGTGAGCACATCTAAGAAAAGGTCCGCTGCAATCTGAGCAAAGCTCGTCAGGCGTAGCGGTCCTTTTCTTACCCGTGCTTCGCCGCCATTATGTGCATGGCAGGACATAGCGATAGAACTGCCAACTTTAAGTGCCCAATCCCCTGTCAGCTGCCCCCGCCCCTGTGAATGTGCCAACAGGGAGCCCACTCCCCATCAGCATAAAGCACCCCCACAATTGTTTAATGCCGAGGGGCTGCCCAATCCCCCCGGCTGTGCGCCCTTCTTTGTGTGCCGATGTGGTGCCCAATCCCTGCCGCATAAATCCCCCGTGTTGTTTGCCAATGAGGGTGCCCAATCCACCGCCGGCTACAGACCCCCAAACAGTTAGGTGGCATGCTGGGAGCCCACCCCAGCATGCCAAATGCCCTGCAAAACAAAAACTGTCCGCAATGTTTTTCTTTTTTTAATAACCTGTAAAACAAAACGGTCCCTCGTAGTCTCGATGCCCTCCTCCCCACCCAGCACCCACCCACTGTGCACCCTGCCTCCCTCACATGCCCACCCCATACTTACCTGCAGAGTCTGGTGTGACAATCTGCTGTGGACTGGGAACACATCTGCACTCTTCAAAGCTGACTGTGAACTGAAGAAATGCCGTAAGCTGTATAATGGAATGAACAGGGTTTTTCAACTTTAATGCATATCTCAGGCATTTTTGCAAATTTTGGCCCCAAATTTTCAACATGGGGTTTTTGGGACCCCTTCTCATGAATTCTTGCACTGTCATGGCATTATTCAGTCCCAAAGGTGATTTCACAGTCACTGCATGGAATCACCTTTTGGGACCGAGTAAAATGACAGTGCCACTGTTCATGGAGGGGCTCTCAAAATCCTATGTTTGCAAGCTTGGTGGGAAAATCCAAAAAATGACTGCTAGTTCTGTTAGCATAGCAAGCTCATGAGCAGACTCATAGGTTAGCGCATTCACACTATTTTTACACCAGATTCTCAACATTGCCATTTTACCACACCTTCTTGTGAACCGCATAGCTGTCATTTTCACATTCTGCCCAAAATGTGTTTTTGCACTTCGGCAGAATAGCGCTGTCGCCATGCGAAATCAGTGTTGGACACATTACGAAAATGACAGTGATACTGTTCATGAGCAGTGGTCCTAAAATGCCTGCGTTAATAATTTGGTGACAATACTCCATAAAATGACTGTTTTTACGGCGTGCGTAGCAACTGCGCAAACACACTCGTTGAGTTAGTGCATTCTCAATATTTTACATCACATTTTCAACATTGTCATTTTATCACACCTCCTGTGAACTGTACAGCTGTCATTTTCACATCCTTGTTGAAATGTGTTTTCGCACTTCCGGCGCAGAATAGCCCAGTCGCTGTGTGAAATCAGTGTTCGGGACACATTACAAAAATGACAGTGATACTGTTCATGAGCAGAGGTCCTAAAATGCCTTCGTTGAAAATTTGTTGACAATAATCCATAAAATGACTGTTTTACGAGGTGCATAGCAACCGCGTAACGCATGCTCGTAACTTAGCTCATTCACAATATTTTCACGCAGATTCTCAAATGTGTCATTTTACTACACCTTCTTGTGAACTGTATAGCTGTCATTTTCACATCCATGCGAAATGTGTTTTCACACTTCTGGCGCAGAATAACATGTTGCTGTGTGAAATCAGTGTTTGGGACACATTATGAAATGACAGTGACACTGTTTATGAGCAGAGGTCCTAAAATGCCTGTGTTGAAAATTTGGTGACAATACTCCATACAAAGACTGTGTTATGAGTGCGCATTGCACAGTTTGCACGCAAGCTCGCACGTTCGAAAACTTCTAATATTCTCACTCCAGATTTTCTACAGTGCCATTGTTCTGCACTCTCCTAATGAACAGTAAAGCTGTCATTTTCACATCCTGACCAAAATCTGTTTTCGCAGTTCGCGCAGAATAGCATGGTCGCTGTGGAAAGTCCATGTTCGAGACAATGATGAAAATGACAGTGACACTGTTCATTAGCAGATGCCGAAATGCCTATGTTGAATTTGGGAACGAAAGTCAATAAAATTAGTGTTTTATGAGCGCGCATTGCACAGTTTGCACGTGACGTTCATGACTTTCTGAATTTGTAATATTTTCACTCCAGCTGTTCATCATTGGCATTTTCCATACCTCATATGAACACTGCAGCTGCCTGAAATGTGTTTTCGCCGTCCGGCACAGTTGTACCTGCGCCTAAGAAATCAGTTTTGGGACAGTTTGAGCAAATTACGGTGACATGAGCAGAGGTCCTAAGATGCCTATGTTAAAAATTTGGTGCTGAAACTCCATACAATGACTGTGTTGCAAGTGTGCATTGCGCTGTGTCCATGCACCCTTGTAACTTTGTCAATCTGCAATATTTTCATGCCACATTTTCACCACTGGCATTTGTGCACTTCTCCTTATCAACAGTCCAACTGCCATTTTCACAGCCTGCCCAAAGCGTGTTTCCGCAGCTGTGGCGCATAATGGTGTGTCGCTGTGCAAAACCAGCTTTTGACACACATTCACAAAATCACAGCACTATGCATCTCTAGCTACGCTACTCCCACTGCCAAAGCCAGTGCTAGCAAACATTCGCATTGACAAATGCTTGTTATTTTAAAATCCCTGCTCACTATGGGAATCAGCCCAAGAAGGGCTGTAAATTTTAACTTGACTGCTCATAGTGGGCTCAGCCCAGAATGAGCATTTTTAATTAACTGTAATGTCATCGTTCATTTACTTTAATGTGGCGGAGTTCAAATGTGTTTTCTGTGAGCACTGTAATAAAACAGCGCTGTACTGAGACGGCGTGCAGTTGGGTGTCACTTAAATGGTAGCACTATATTAGCCAGTACAGAAATGAAAAGCGCTGAAGTGAGCTACACCCAATATGATATCTAGAAAGGTAACCAGGGTGGTGAGATTGACCAAGGTGAGGATGGAGCAGAGGTTGGCAGAGAGGATCAGGGAGGGATAAAGGGTTCTTTAGGTATATCAGGGAAAGGATAAAGGGTTCTTTAGGTATATCAGGAAAGAAGGAAAATGAAGGGCAGATTAGTAGACTGAGGTCGAGGATGGGTGGGCAGAGGAAGCCAGGAGCAGGCAGACGTATTTAACAATTACTTTGCCTCGGTCTTCACTAGAGAAGATGGGGGGGCACCATATGGGGATGCAGGTTAAAATTACAGAAGGGGAGGTCACGGATATTGAAATTCTTTTGGTAGGGTGAGGAAGCCCTCAAGTTCCTAAGAATGGAGAAGGCACTGGGTCTGGATGGTCTTCATCCCAGAGTGCTAAAGGAACTGGCAGATGTCCTGGCTGCACCTCTTGTGATCTTTTTAACTCCTCCCTTCAGAGAGGGTAGGTGCCTCAGGATTGGTGGATGGCCCACATCGTGCCTATGCACAAAGGCAACCATCAAAAATGGAGGATAATGAGTACCACTGCCCATAGTCTATGTAACAAGCTCCCTGAACTGGTGACCTTGATGGAAGAGGGATGCCTGGATATCGTGGTAGTCACAGAAACATGGTACACAGAGAACCATGACTGGGATGTCAACATACCAGGGTACACAATCTACAGGAGGGATAGGGAGGGTAGAAGAGGAGGAGGAGGAGGAGGAGGAGGAGTAGCCTCTATAGGGAGGGATCAAAGCAACCAAACTAAATGGTAAACAGGAAGGAGAGGAGGCACTGTGGGTCACCCTGAGACTGAAAATGGCACCACAATCTGCACAGGGCTTGTATACAGACCCTGTCTCAGGGGAGGAAATGGACAGAAATAATAGAAGGCATCCTTAGGAAGGCAGAGAAAGTGGAAATGTTGTTAATGGGGAACCTGAATATGCCAGATGTTAACTGGAGCACCTTTGCTGCAGCCACATCCAAGAGCAGGGCCATTCTCGATGCCCTACAGGGGCATGCGTTAGACAGCTAGTATTGGAACCCACTTGGAGGGAGCAATCTTAGACCTGGTACTGTCAAATAGGGAGGGAGAGAGATCTCAGATCTAGAAGTGGGTAGCCATCTGGGAACAAGTGACCACCAAACAGTGTAGTTCATGATAAACTCAGCTGTAGAGTCAAGCCATACAAAAGTGAAGATACTGTATTTCGAGGGCTGATTTTGTCAAAATGGAGCGTGTCTCAAAAAAGCACTAGCAAACAGGCAAGAAGGAGGGTGGAGCAACAATGGAGAAACATCAAACTGCCATCGAGAAGCAGCAAGCTTTTGTGTGAAGCAATAAATAAATCAAAATGAAAGAAAAATGCTTTGGTTCTCAAAAGACATGGTGGGGAAGGTTAGGAGAAAAGACAGCATTCAGGAAGTATAAGGAAACATAGAAGGAGCAGGACAGAGAACTGTACCAGTTAAAGCAGAAGGAAGCGGGAAGGCAGTCAGAATAGCAGAGGCCTAGACCAAGGAAAAGACAGCCAGCTCAGTTAAGAAGGGGATAAAACCTTTATAGGTACATTAGGGAGTGAAGAAAGACAAAGGAAGGATACTGAGGCCGAATAAAGAGGAGGGTGGTGGGCAGAGGGGCACAGGGAAAGAGAAGTACTGAACGAATACTCTGCTCAGTATTCACAAAGAAAGAGAAGGGGAGATATTTAATTCAGTCAATAGAAGCACTCTGGATGGGGGAGTTGATGTAAGTCCTTGCACAGAAGAAAGAGTTCGAAAGAACTCCTAAAACTGAAGGTGGACAAAGCAATAGGGCCTGATGGGATTCACCTCAAAATTCTAAGAGAACAAACGGGAAAACTAGTAACACCACTGACTACCCTTGTTAACAAATCATGGGAGGATGGTGCGATACCTGAGGACTGGAGGAGGGCGGATGTGATTCCTCTTCACAACAGTGGAGCAAGACAGAGGTAGAAAACTACAAACCTGTCAGTTTGATCTCTGTGGTAGTGAAAATGATGGAATCACTTCTGAAGGAAAGAACTGTTGAGTACCTAGAGGCCAGTGGGGCAGGACCCAAGACAGCACGGATTCACAATGGAAGGTCATATTGACAAATCTAATCGATTTATTTGACTGGGTGACCAAAGTAGTAGACCAGGGAGGGGCTGTGGATGTGGCCTACCTGGACTTTAGCAAGGCATTTGACACAGTCCCACACAAAATATTAATATACAAATTAGCCAGCCTAGGAGTGGGTCCCAGGGTGATAGCCTGGGTAAAACATTAGCTGGTCAACAAGATACAGAGGGTATAGCAAATGGAGTCCACGATGAAGAAAGGGGGCTTACTTGTGAGTTACTGGGGTTCAGTACTGGGTCCAGTCCTTTTAATGTGTTCATAAGTGACATTGCAGGAGGACTGAAGGAAAGTATGTCTCTTTGCAGATGATACAAAGATCTGCAACAGGGTTTATACACAACGTGGGGTGGAAAGGATGAAAAGGGACCTGGCAAGGTTGGAAGAATGGTCAAATGTATGGAAGCTTAGATTCAATGCAAAGAAGTGCAAAATAATGCACCTGGGAAACAAAAAAACAAAGGAAGAGTACACAATGGGGGTGAGATATGACAACAACAAAATGAAAAGGAACCTGGGGTAGTCATATCAGATGACCGCAAGGTAGGCAAGCAATGTGAGAAGTCAATAAGGAGGGCTGGGTGGATACTGGGATGCATAGAGAGGCATCCAGTAGAAAACAGGAAGTTGTTATCCCTCTGTACAGACAGTTGGTGAAACCCCATCTGAGTACTGTGTGCAATTCTGGAGACCCCATCTCTGCAAGCACATAGACAGGATGGAAGCTGTCCAGAGGACGGCAACTAAAATGGTGCAGGGTCTAGCGCCAGAAACCATATGAAGAGAGACTGAGAGAGCTTAATATGTATACCCTCAAGGAAAGAAGGAGAGGGGACATGATAGAAACTTTCAAGTACCTCAAAGGAATCAACAAAGTCCAAGAGGGTAGTATCTTTCAGAAAAAGAGATGTGCAAGAACAAGGGGCACAATTTGAAGATAATGGGTGGACTGCTCTGAGATAATGTGAGGAAGTATTTTTCATGGATGGGGTTGTGGATACATGGAACAGCCTTCCAGAGGAGATTGTGGAGTCAAAAACAGTGGGGAATTCAAGAATGGATGGAACACACACATAAGGCAATTCTAGTTGTGGGTAGGAGGAAGCAGACTGTTGGTTAACTAGTATCTGCAACTTATCCATTACATAGGTAAATGGGCAGACTAAATAGGCCAAGCGGTCCTTATCAGTCATAAAATTCTATGTTTCTGTGTTTCTATGTTGCGTGAGGCAGTGAACTACAGGCCTGTCAGCCTGATGAGTGGTAGGCAGAATGATGGAGGCCATTTTAAAAGTGAAGCTGAGGGTGATTCTGGAAGCACAGGGCCATCTGGATGATCACCAACATGGCTTTGTTCAGGGCAGATTGTGTCAGACTAACTTTGTGGAGTTCTACGATTGGATGACAGGAAATATATGAAATACTAATACCTCATTTTCTTATGAGCTCTGTGAAGTCCCTTATAGTCCCATCTCTATATATCTGAGATCTCTGGGTTAATCCTTTCCTATGCCATTGTTCTAAGGTAGCGTTAGAGTGCTTGTTCGATTACTGTACTGAGGGGTTTTAGGACTGCTCCCAGATATGCGCCTGGTGATGTTAGAGACTTACAATTTATCATCTTGTGGCTTGAGCCCGGCTTTAACAGTAGCTTTGTAAAAGGGTTATTAGTCTTACCTAGCCTCTCATTGCTGACTGCTGGAATTAATAATGTATTCAGTATAGGACTTTTCCCTTTTGGGATTCTAAGTCCACCACACCTATGAATGATTTGTTGGGTTGTAGATCTTGCATAAATGCCAGTTGTGCAGCCAGTAGTAAAGTTTAATGTTAGGAAGGTTCAGTCATGGGTCTCCCAAGATTGATTTTCAATGTGGGGCGACATCCTTGCCAAATCAGAGTGGTAATGGCCTTCTGTTGCACAAATAAATTTATGTGGGAGATAGACAGGTAATGTCAGGAAAAGTAAGGCACTGGGAAAGTATGTTCATTTTAACCATATTGACGGGCCAATGAGGGTTAGGGTAAAGATTGCCAACATCTACAGTCTTCCTTAATTTTTTTCTAAGGGCTCATAGTTCAGTACCAGTGCCTTTAGGAGGAGAAAAAGGAGCAGGGAGGAGGAGGGAGGTGAACACAGATGTAGTGATAGAGAAGGATAGCATGAGGGAGGGGCTGCTGGCATTGAAGATGGACAAATCACAAGGCCAAGACAGAGTACATCTAAGGGTACTAAAGGAACTGGCTGAGGAGCTGGCAGGGCCACTGGCAGACCTATTTAATAGTTCAGTAGAGTCAGGCATGGTACCATAGGACTGGAGAACACCACATGGTGCACATCCACAAAGAGGTCCTAAGGATGACTCGGGAATTACAAACCAGTCAGTCTGACCTCCATTGTGGGCAAGCTCATGGAGACCACACTAAAGGAAAGGTTGGTGGAATATCTAGAGGAACATGGTCTCCAGGATGCAAGGCAGCATGGGTTCATGGGAGAAGATTGCTTCAAATGAATCTGATTTACTTTTTGACTGTGTCACTAAGACAGTAGACAGAGGCACGTGTAGACATCCTGTATCTTGATTTCAGCAAGGCCTTTGACTCTGTGCCCCACAAAGGTTGATCAAGAAGTTGGTGGATCTTGGGGTTGGGGAAAAGATGACCAGATGGGTGGAAAACTGGTTGAGGGCAGAACCCCAAGGGTAGTTGTGGGGAAGAGTTATCTGTAGAGATGAGCGTGGGCCTCAACCCGCTCCGCGTGAATCGTGGAAGTGAAAGCTGATTCATCGGAGGGGTTCATGAACGTGAAGCGGAGTACTTCAATGCTATAGTGGGCAATGCAAAGTCCATTGAAAACAATGACTTCATTACCCGCCTTCCCAAACCACTACTCCACCAATTCTTAAGGTGAAGTGCATTGAAATCAATGTATCTGCCTCACTTCGCCTTTTTTTTAAGCTCCAAAGGCTAATTTTGCAGTGATTCATGGGATTTCAGGTCACATAGGCTCTAGATTGTTCTGCACAGCCTCAATTCGGGGTAGTGTGTAGGGAGCTATAGGAGATAGTCTGCTCTGAGAGCTCTCTGTGATTCAAACCTTCTAAAGCTATTAAAAAATCCTTTCTGAGTATTTTTTTTTTTGCTGAAACTTTAGTTCATCGATTGTAGGAAACCCTCTTGTTCTCATATATCATTGAGCATTTATGTTTGTGTATGGATTTTGAATGATAATGTATGACATTCAGTCTGCGTACTGAGAGACAGTGGAAGTGTGCTTTGGGAAGGGGCAGCATCAGGTGTAGGTAGATAACTTAGAGAAAAGACAGTTCTTTCTGTTTTGGTGATATTTTCTTGCATAACTGTGTTAATGTACACACAGTAATATTTTCAATAATTCTTGCCATTTCTTTGCTGATTGTTGTGGTGCAGCAGTGCATAATTTTAGTTTGTTTAAAATACGTGGTTATATTACTGACGATTTGCTCACGCATTAGTGTGTGTGTGTGTGTGTGTGTGTGTGTGTGTGAGTATGTGTGTGATGCGTGTCATCAAATCAGACACCTTTTATTGTGCCACATAATACTCTCAGCAATGTGAACTTGCTATCCAATGCAGTTGTGTGATTTTTGTACTTTTGTGGTATCTTTACTGGTACTAGTATTAGTGACTTTGACTATGACTGCAGCAGTGCAGTACACTGCTCCCCCACCCGCAGCCCGCCCCAACCCGCGAAGGTATTCCTTTCCAGATTTGAATTTCTGATGGTGAGCACTGGTTAGGTGTTGTGCCTTTGCATCTGCATATCTCTTCAGTGCACAGCGCAATCTTAATCTGTCTGTGCATTGGCATCTATTTAGGGCCCAATCTCCATTTGTAACTTAAGTCACAGTTGTTTCTTTGCTTGCCTTCAGAGTACTGGACTGGTGTGGTGCATAATTCTGCATGAACATTGTATCATTAATATGCTTTTTAAGTCAGGACCATCATCACGAGTCACTCGTGATACAAATCATGTTCTTCATCATCACGGTCCAAAAATGCAGTCACAAATCATGATTCACGATCACGCCATGAATCTCAGCATTAATTTTTACTAGTTACTTGGATGTACTGTAAGCCTGCTTTGTAGTATCTCTCCAGGTTTCACCAACCCACCATTGTATTCATTAATGAGCGTTTTAAGTTGGGGAGTTTTGTGCTACAGTTCTTCAGGGAAGTACAACCATAGGCATTGCTCCCAATACAGTTCCATATTGGTTATCTCACACCGCTGAGACTGAATCATGTTCTTCTTCATCACGGTCACAAATGCAGTCACAAATCACGATTCACGATCACGTCATGAATCTCAGCATTCATTTTTAACTAGTTACTTGGATGTATTGTAAGCCTGTTTTGTAGTATCTCTCCAGGCTTCACCAACCCACCATTGTACTCCTTAATGAGCGCTTTTAAGTTGGGAGGTTTGTGCTAAAGCTCATCGGGAAGTACAGCTATAGGCATTCGGCTTCCAGTATAGTTCCATATTGGTTATCTCACACCGTCGACATTGAATCACTTTCTTCATCATCATGGTCACAAATCACGATTCACAATCACGCCACTAATCACAACATTAATTTTTTACTGATTACTTGGATATATTGTAAGCCAGTTCTGTAGTATGTCTCCTGGCTTCACCACCCCACCATTGTACTCATTAATAAGCATTTTAAGTCAGGGAGTTTTGTTCTACAGCTCATTGGGGAAGTACAGCCATAGGTATTTGCTTCCTTCCTTCACAGCATGTGAGTTACAGTACTATAAGAGTGGTGGGCGAAGTGGCCCCATTTAAGCTCCGCAGTGATTCACTGAGTAAGGCAGAACCATAGAGCACTCCACAATGTGAGCGGAGTACTTCACTTCACAATGAGGAACGTGAAGTCCATTGAAACCAATGCCTTTGCATTATTCCGCCTTCCCCAAACCGCTTATCCACTATCGTTAAGGCAACTACATTGAAATCAATGTAATTCGCCTCACTTTGCCTTTGTAATTGAGCTCCAAATGAAATTCTGCAGTGATTTATGGGATTGCAGGTCACCCTCAGTTCTGGCCTGGGTATGTGTGTGCAGTGGTAGCTGGAGATGTTTGCTTTCAGAGCTCTGTGATTCAGAACCTCTAAAAGCTGTTTAAAATGCCTTTTGAGTCATTTGTTTTGCTTAAAATTTAGTACATCGATTGTAGGAAACCCTTCTCTGCTCATATCATCAGTGTTTATTGTGTGTGGATTTTGAATGTCAGTTTAGAACAGTCAGTCTGTGTACTGTGAAGTGTGCTTGGGGAGGAGTGTATTTGTGGTGTAGGTACATTAACTGGGAAAAAGGCAGTATTTCTGTTTTGGTTATATTTTCTTGTATAACTGTGTTAATGTACACTCAGTAATATTTTAGTAATTCTTGAAATTTTTTACTGATTGTTGTGGTGCAGCAGCATATAATTTGTCTGTTTAAAACATTTGGTTATATTACTAAAGGTTTTCAATTTGCTACATATTACTTGTATGTGTGTGTGTGAGATGCGTGCCATTAAATCAGACACCTTTTATTGTGCCACAGAGTAACTGTAGCAGTGTGAACTCTGCTATCCACGACATCTGCATGAATTTTTATACTGCTTTGTGGTATCTTTACTGGTAGTAGATTGTTACTGCTATACATTAATCCCCCAACTAGCAAAATTCCTTTCCAGATTTGGATTTGTGACTTGTGAGCACTGGTTAGGTGTTGTGCTTTTCATATGCACCCTTGAGTGTGCAACGTAATCTTAATTGGTCAGTGCATTTGCAGTGCACCATTAATTCTGGGACACTGCATGTCTTGTTATGCTCTCATTTCACTTTTTAGCACTGGGAATTTTCTGGACACAAGACAGTATATTTCATCAGCACTGGGAAATTTTTGACACAAGACAGTAGCATTTTGGGATGCACATTAATTCTGGTGACTCTGTGTGTGACCACTGCATGCATGACTGAGTGCGCCATTAACTCTGGGAGACTTTGTACTTTGTTATGCTCTCATTTCACTTCATCAGCACTGGGGAGTTTTCTGAACACAAGGCAGTAGCACTTTGGGGATGCACATTCATTCTGGTGACAATGTGGGTGGGTGCTGCTAGTATTGTCACTCTGCCTTACTTTGCATTTAAGGCAGAATGACAACATAAATAATAACAAGGTGAAATGAACCTTTCTATGGGGCATGCCATGTGGCAATGCCAATGCAGAAGTAGCCCGCCCGGCGTTCACTTCAGCGGTGGATTTTAAATTCACTGCATCTCTAGTTATCTGGTACCAGAGAGGTAACCAGTGGGGTCCCACAGGGCTCTGTGCTGGGGCCAGTGTTGTTCAATGTCTTCATCAATGAAATTGGAGATGGCATTAAGGGCAAATGTGCCTATTCAAGGATGACACCAAGCTTTGTGGGAGAGTGGACAAAGCTGAAGGGATACATGCCTTACAGGAAGATCTTTAAAAGCTGGGAAGGTGGTCCAGGATCTGGCAGCTTGACTTCAATGACAAGAAATGCAAAGTTATACATATTGGAGCCAAGAATCCCAAGAGAGTACTACCTAGGTGGAGTCCAGAATCTGCATCAGAGGAGGAGAAGGACCTGGGAGTTATGATTACTAGTAACCTGAAGCACTCTCACGAGTGCAAGAAAGCAGCAGCAAAGGCAAACAAGATACTGGGCATTCATATCTAGGGGATCAGTAGAAGGAGAGAGAGGTTGTACTGCCCTTGTACAGGTCACTGGTAAGGCCGCATTTAGAGTATGGAGTTCAGTACTGGTGCTCACACCTTAAAAGGACATTAACCTGCTGGAGAAGGTCCAGAGGGGCTACAGAGATAATAGTGGGTCAGCAAGGTAAGGCATACAAGGAGAAGTTGAGGGCACTGAACAAGTACTCCCTGGAAGAAAGGTGAGAGAGGGAGATAGAGGGACATGATTGGGACCTTCAAGTACTTGAAAGGGATAAATAAGATTGATAAGGAGAGTCTCTTTAAGCTGAGTGACAACCATAACACTAGGGGCACAATCCTAAGCTGTAGGGGGAGGTTTAGGAGGGAGGTCAGGAAGCGCTCTCACAGAGAGGGTCGGACACTTGGAATGCACTGCCAGAAGAGGTCATCTCATTGAAGACAGTGGGAGCTTTAAGAGATGCTGGGATAGGCACAGGAGAAAGTAAGTATCATGGGTAGGGAGGATGAGAGGGTGGGGTGGAAGGGAGGGCAGGGACATTAGCTCAAGCTGTGGACCCTACAATACGAAGTAGACTTGATAGACCAAATTGTCTTCTTCTGCTGGCTTCTTCATATGTTTGTATGTATTTTAACCAGAGACCAAGGGAGCTGTATCCCCAGGTACTTAATTTCTGTTGGGGTAATATCTAATCCTGCTACTGTGATATGGGACTTATTATTGCCTAGAGGCAGCACTCACATTTTCCACAGTTTATCTTGTGCCCCCCAAGAGTAGACCATATTTCTCAAAGAGGTCTGTCAATGCCCTGAGGGATCTCTCCGTTGCACCAGAAATAATAAAACATCATCATCAAAAGAGATGACATGTTTGGAGCTGCAAGTGCTAAAACCCTGAATATTGTGGTTATCCCTCACTGCAGCTGCCAGGGCCTCTATAGTCAACACATAGAGCAAGGGAGAAAGGGGACATCCCTGCCAGGTACCTCTGGTGAGCTGGAATGGAGATGAAATGTTATCATTTGTCAAAATTTGAGCCTGGGGGTTATGATAGTATGAACCCAGGAATTAGTTGGGTCCAAACTTATATTTTTCTAATACTGCAAACATGGAGGGTCATTCTATGTGGTCAAAAGCTTTCTCCCCATCTAATGTAAGAAGACCCTGTCTGCTGCTTCCCTCCACCTTTGTTCAACTCCACATGATGTCCAAGGTGCATCTATGTTGTGTCACCTGGCGACTGGAACAAAACCCCTTGATCGTGATGTACCAAGTCAAGGAGGACTGTTTGTATTCTTTGTGCCAAAAGCTTTGCTATGATTTTAAAGTCTACATTCAGCAGAGATATGGGACTGTAAGAGCAACATTTCTTAGGGTCCTTCCCAGCTTGGGCAACACTGTGATGGTAGCCAGGTATTGGGTTGTGGCAATTCCCCATGTTTAGAGCCATTTGGATAATCTTAAACATCGGGTGTTTAAGAACCTCAAAAATATTTTATAAAATTCCATTGGGAGGCCATCAGTGCTGGGGCTCTGTTCAATCTGGAGGACCAGACTGCAGATTTACCTCAGTCACTGAAACTGGCTGGTCCAATTTCAGTTGGTTCTCACTGTCTAGGAAAGGGAGGGTCACCTTTCTGAGGAAAGATTCCGGTTTGCTGAGCTTTGGTGCTTGGGTGATGTACAATTCTTGGTAAAAGTGAGGAAATGTGTCACTAATCATCATTGGCTCAGAGGAAACCATGCCACCCTTTCCCTCAATTTCTAGAATGATTCTACCTGATCTTTGTTTTCAGCTGTCAGCCAACCATTTGCCTGATTTATCTCCTCAAAAATAATTGCATGAGGGGTTGAATAGCAGAGCTCTCTCAATGCACTTAGATACCTTCTGGTGTAATTTCCCTTAAGGTTTATCAGTCTGTGTCTATCCACTGTTTGGTATTCTTGTATTAGCCTTTGTTCCAACCCTAAAGTATCCCTCTCCAACTGCACCTCTTCTTCTTCCCCTCTTGCTTCCCTTTGAAGGCTGCATATGAAATTATCTCTCTCCTTATATAAGCCTTCATAGCATCACAAGTGTTAAAAATAGATGTGTTGGATACCTTATTTATAATAAAATATTCCCTTAATGCAACCGATATATGTGTTACAAAGTCTGGGTCCCTCACTAAGGTCAAGTCCAGCCTCCACTGTCTAGGACAGGAGGGCGTGCCTTGGTACCAATGTAATCTTTAATGGGGCATGGACTGACACCAAAATCGGCCCATAGGAGGTCATTAGACCTTGCTCACCAAGGTTGGAGATAGAACTAGGTAATCTAATCTGGCATATACACAGTGAGCATGTGAATAAAAGAAATATTTTCTCCCAGTCAGATGATAGTATCTTCACACTTTGACTAGGGCCTCTCTTTAGCCATGGCTTTAAGGGCAGAGACACTGTTGGGCGGAGGTTTGGCTTTCATCCCGAGTAATCCAGCGCAACATCCCAGTGTGTATTAAAGTCCCTCCTATGACTAAATTGTCTTGCTAGGGAGCTAGTGTTAGGGTTATGTGATGAGAAAAGTTAGGGAGTCATAATTAGGTCAATATGCTGATAAAATGTATATCTGTGTCCCTCAGCTGTGGCATCTACAATCCGATATCTCCCAGATGGATCTGTCACAGAGGAGTGAACCCCAACCCTGAGTGCTTTCGAAACCACACACCTATCTCTCATGCCTTAGAGGTAAAGGGAGCAGCTATCGAAGTCCTCCCCAATGTGGCTGCTAGTTTATCAACTTCTCTGTGTCATAAGTACCTCTTGGAGCAAGGCTACATTTACTCTTTCCAGCTTCATACAGGACCACACTCTTTCCTTTTCACACCATCTTAAGGCCACTGACATTCCAAGTCAAAATGTTCAAGGTACCCATTGTACATAGAAAAGTTTACATGACTTACTGTAACCATTCCTTATGCATAGAAACTGTACCAGTACTGTATATTGTTCAGAAGCTGGCCTTAACTTTTAGTTAAACTCACAAACATTCTTCTAACTCCTCTCCCTATATCGTTGTAAGGTTCTCGCCTCCCTCGGTTTCTGAAACCCCACCCTCCTTCCAATGTTCCAGCCTCCTTTCCATCCAGAACAACACCCAAGCAATGCAACAGGTGCTAATAACAGCCCACCCTCCTCTCAACAGCTTCCCATGTTTGGAAAGCCTAAATTACCCACTAGTTCTTGTGGATTTTGCTGGTCTATCAGTCCTTCTTGTGAGAAAATACTCTTGTGGTATTTACTCACTGAGCCATCTTTCATATTCAAAACAAGCTCAGGAATCTGGGAGAACATGTGGTGTTGGAGATTTCCATTATCCCAACTTTCTGTTCCCCATTACTTTAGAGTGGATGTTTATGCTTTGCTATTATAACCCTCAAGTGGGGAAAGAGAACTCCTTCCAGTTACTCCACTGTCTTTAGCCCAATAAACTTGGCAAAAGTGGAGGTGAGGGGCCATAGAGGACAGAAACCACTCCCCAAAACCAGGTTGCCCCCACCATATGCTTTCCACAGATTGTACTCAGTCGCTCAACCGTATAACCATAGTTTTTGCCATGGTTTCCATGGTTGGTCACCCCGATAACTGGAGTGGAGGAGGAAGGAAAATCCTCACCTTTATAGATCTGTTCCTCACTGGGTCTCACTCATTTATAAGTGAACAGAACAAAGTCATAAGCATCTCCTAATAACAATTATAAACTTCCTTCCTTCAATTAGCACAATATGACTCCAGTTTCCTCCCACTACTGATCCATTTAAACAAACATGTAAATGATTTCAAGGTGTTTCAAACTCCACAGAGCAACACACAAAATTTCTTAAATTCCATCACGTGTCTAGGTAATAAATGTCCATCTCTCTTAGCACAAACTACATGCCAAGGCCAACTTGGAAAAAGTGTCTTTATTAGAAAATAATCAGTCTTTCCTTATGCTTGATGTGTGGTTATGTCGCGCCTGCATGCAGAAGCCTTTCAATAAATGGAAACTGAGGACCGATCAGGTAGAAGTCCACTTGGCCCGAGGGAGTGAGGTGCAAGGGAGTATCCCATGCCACAGCCTTATAGGCCCTGGCAGACTAGTGGGTCATGGAGGTATGTAGACCTCACTCCCCACCCAAAAACCCCTCATATCTGTAAAACTTGAATTGTTCACAGTACCTTCAGGAATCAGCTCAGACTTCCATATTGTGCCCTTGACAATTAGAAGCAGCTTGTGCAAGACCCTCCTACTTTTAATATAGTCCATGGCCACATCTGGATTAGTGAAGGTTTTCACCGCTTTATCCTGATGCTGGATAATCAGTCTGGCTGGATATATTAAGGCAAATGGCCATTGCAAGGTATGTAACGTCTTCTTGATGTCTTGGAATGTTTGCCTTTCCATTTGTAATTGTTGGGAATAATCCAGAAACAAGCTGGCTCAGTTCCTTGGATTTTATAAGGTCTTGCTTGCAGATGCCTCCAGCACGGTTTGTTGATCCTGATACTTGAGAAACTTTATAATAATATGTCTTGGGTGCTCAACAGGACCTGGTCTCCAGCCTGGGGATCTATGTGCCCATGGTATTTCCAGAGGGGCAACTCTGGGATCTGCAGGTGTTTCTTTAGCCACACTTGCATATATAATGCACAGTTGTTCTCCTCCAGGCCCTCTGGCAGCCCAACTACATGGATGTTACACTGGTGCTCCGGTTCTCGTGATCATCCATGGTCGCTTTTAATTTTTGTTGTCTTTAAGGGCCAGTTGCAAGGATGACTTAGCTGCTGTACTGTATCATCTTGAGTCCGAACTCGCTATTCCAAGTCCCAGTATGTGACGTATGCTGCTCTACAGTCTCACCCAATGTGTTGAAGGACTGTTGCAGATGCGATAATTGGGCCGTGATATTATCAAACCCGGAGTTCATGTGTACCGTGAGGTCAGACTTCAAATCTGTTACTAGCTTTTCCAGGCTTTGCACTTATACAGTGGCACTGGCAATGCTACTTGAACCCGAGTCCTGCCTGTCTTACATCCCCATCTTAGCTGCTGCACGCCTGATCGGTGCTTCCAGGCCCTGAGATATTGTCTGCACCATAGCCGATTTGAAATGCAGATGTGACTGTTTCTTTGCTATTTCATTGTCTAACTATTATTTTAATCATAGGAGTAAAAAATGATTTTTAGTAGCTGAGGAATGGGATGGCTTTGGTAAATGAAGGATTAAGAGAGCTCCCATATCAGGCTGCCATCTTGATCCCGGTTTGGCCACGCCCCATTAGAATGTTTGTTTGACACAACGAACATTTGAAATTAAATATCAAATTATAATAAAATTAAGATTATGATATTTAATAACACAAAACAAAAGGGTTGACCAATCAAATCAAAATGACTGAAATTTTGAATACCTATGTATATCTGGGAATGACATTTGAAAGTAATGGCACCGGGAAGTCTCAAACTCAAAAGATGATAGACACACTAAAAAAAATAAATGGTTTGGCAAAGTTCAATTACAAATATGGAGGATTGTCAATTAAGCCATTATTAAAAGCTATAAAAGTGAAATTTAATGCTAGCCTCTATGGCGCAGAAAATAGAGAAACTAAATACTTCACTGTTTAAGATGCTACGAAAGGTACTGGAGCTAGACCACTCCTGCTCAGCAGCATATATTAGATCTGAACTAGGAATACTTAATATTAATGTGCTCACCAAAATTAGAGCTTTCAATTACTGGATAAATATCACAAGAATGGAAACACACAGATTTCCTTCCATCTGTCTTTCTGAAAAAGAAATGGATGCATATAAAATGCAAACAAACATCTTGGCTTACTAGAATTAAACAGTATCTGTCCAAATATAAATTCAGTGGCATACTCAGCCAGTGTAACGTTATGCTTGTGCATCTGTGTTACTTGATTTGGCCATTTGAGCTCTCTATTCCAGAGGAATTACCACCAAGTAGGGGTACAAGGCAAGGAACCCTCAAAGAGGTTCCACCCCTAAGTGCTGCAGGATGATTCCTTGGCTAAAGGTACCTTAGGAAGCATCCCAAAAATGAAATGTAGTAGTATGGGACTTCTGGCTGCGACATGGCTGCCAAGTAAGACACGTGGTGAACAGCCTGCCACCCTCACACAAATCTTGTTTAATTGTATCGCTATAGCGCCAATTTCCATGGTCAGAGACATGCTAAAGTTAATTTGTGCCCTCTAAAGTCTTTTCCGCTTATTGTCCAATTCTATGGAGGTGGAAATGAGGTGTAGAGACCAAAGCACAAGCCACTGCAGTCTCTAGCTAGGAATAAGCCTGCAAAGAGAAACAAAGCTACAGGGCCTGGGGATGAAACTCAGGCAACTCCCCAGGTTCCGCTTACTGAAGCTACCTTTTTGAGGGCCCTGCACCCATTAAGGAATCCTTCAATCTCTAGTGGGTGACTTGCAAACCATGAAATCATCCTTGCAACAACTTACCATTAGGACAGGGGACAACGAGGTGAGGATTTCCTCCTTGGATAACTGGAGGACCTGGCTTGAGCTTGATTTGACCACCATGCAACCAACACCTTAGGAAGGCTGAAAAAACTTGAAGATCTGGAGGGGCACTCAAGGCAGAACAACCTTGTGGTGTTGGGCCTTCCAGAAGGGGAGGAAGGAATGAATCCTATCCTGTCTGTACAAAAGCTCTGCCTGAAGATAGTGGGCCCATCTCTAAATGGCTCCAACTACATAACTGACCGTGCCTACCATTCTCTCTGGCCTACCCCACCGTATGGCTCTCCTTCACATCCCCTGATCTTCCATCTCCTTAACTACCTAGACAGGCAGTTTATCCTCGACAAAGTAAGGAGACCAGAGAAATCCAATGGGAAAATAAGAAAATAAGGATTGCACAAGATCTTCCCCTAACAGTCTGACAGAAATGAATAGAGATGTATCCTTGTTCACGAAGATCATAGTGGCTGATATCAAATTTAGGATGCAGTACCCCACCACTCTGCAAGTAAATCATGAGGGCAAGTGGATTGCATATGAATCCCTAAGTGAGGCGACCTCTGAGCTTAGGAAGTTGTTACCTGATTTATTCAAGTGACTATTCAACCCAGAAGCTTGGGTTTTAAAGTTTCCATAAGTGAGAAGAAAGAAGGCTTTATGGTGTAGCAGGGCCAACTCTGATAATAAGTGAGCGCCCTGATTACATTAAGCTGTTCAGGAACAGCTCGTACTTCTTCTGTTAATTCGAGTTAGTGAGTTTACAGAACCGGTTTACTGGGGTATTTAGACATTAGCCTGTATTAGTCTAGAGGTTAACTTACCCTTGTGAGAATACTGATTTACCATCTCTTCTACAGCCATGGAGGTTCTGTTTCTAGCTAGCTATTCCAGCACATTTAAATGGGGATAAATGATCATACGAACATATGAAATTTGCCAGCAGATAAAGGCCTAGAGATCTATCAAGTCTGCTTGAATGTGCAGCTAGCACCCTTATTTTGCAGCTGCCCTCCTTCCACCCTTCCTTCATTAACCCTTCCCTTGTCCTGTCCCATCCTCATTTGAAGCAGTCCACTGTTCTACTGCATACCACTTCTGCAGGTAACGCATTCCACCCAGCACCACCTTCTCTGTAAAATGTGTCTCCTCATCTCCCTCCTGAACCTTCCTCACTCCAGTCTCATATCATGGCCCCTGGTGGCCCTCCCTCCTTACTTTGAACAGCCCCTCTGTACCCGTCTTGTTTATTCCTTTCATGTATGTAAAGGTTTCAATCATGTCACCCCGTCTCTCCTCTCCTCCAGTGAGTACATGTTCAACTCCTTCAACCTCCTCTCGTATGATAAGTCCCCAGCCCCTTGATCATCTTTGTCGCCTGCACTGCACCCCTCCAGTAACTTAATGTCCCTCTTCAGATACGGATGCCAGTACTGCACGCAGTACTCCAGGTGTGTCTAACTAATGACCATAGAGTGGCAGAATCACCTCCTCCCTCCTCGAGGATATACCCCTTGCAATACAACTCAGCATTTTGTTGGCCATTGCAGCTGCCTTCCACATTGTGCCGAGTTGTTCATTGGCCCCAATGAGCACACCCAGATCCTTCTCCTCCTCTGTCTGGGCTAGCTGCACTTCCCTAGCTGGTAACTCCTCCTTGGGTTCTTCATCCCAAAATGCAGCACCTTGCACTTTTGGCATTAAACCCCAGTTGCCAGGTGTCTGACGACCAGGTTTCAAGCTTTGCCAGATCATCCTGCAACCCTGCCATCCCCTAGGTCATCTACCACCGTTCCAACCTTGGTATCATCAGCAAACAGACTGATCTTGCTCTTGATGTCCCATGATATGTCTGCAATGAATATCCCAAACAACACTGGTCCCAACACGAGCCCTGTGGGACACTGCTAATCCACTGCCCTTGGGTGTGAGAGCTCCCCACCCACCACCACCTCTGTTGCCTTCCCTGCATCCAGTTTCCTACCCATCTCACCAGCTTTGCACCCTTCCTGTGCCTACTAACTTCCTTCCCAGCCTTCCATGTGGCACCGAGTCAAATGCCTTACTGAAGTCCAGATACAGGACATCCACTGCATGGCCCTGTCCAGTTGCCTAGTCACCCAGTCATAGAACTCAACCAGGTTGGTTTGGCAGGATCTGCCACATATGAAGCCATGCTGTCTGCTGTCCTGTAGTCCTTTGGCCTCTAGGAGGGCCACCAGCCTCTCCTTCAGGAGAGTCTCCATTAGCTACCCATGATGGATGTCTCCCAATTGTTTGAACTCTTCGTTAGGACACTGAAATAAGACTTCTGTCCTCCTCAAATGGTTATATTCTGTTGCAGATTTCACTACCAGCTCACTATTGTGTTATTTAAGGTGGGGGCCTTGGTGTCTGCGTTCTGCTCAGTGGTGTATGATTATTGAAACTGAGTGATAATTAGGAGTGCAGTTGTAAGGACTGGGGAGTTAAGCTTTTGGGTTAGTTTTGCTTGCTATGGGAGTGGGGGTTGGTGTTTGGGATAGGGGATTGTGGGAGGAGGGGCTAGGGGCACACGGATCTTCGTTCCGACCTAAGATTTATCAGCAGTTAGCTGTTCATAATTGAGGCAGAGAAATGGTACTCTCTTGTGTGTCAGTTAGTAGTCAGATACATGTATTTCATTTATATTACCCCTTTCTGCTCCGATCACGTAGAAACCCTGCAATGGCATTGAGATATATATTTCCTGGAATGTGAAGGGAGCAAGGAATAAGGTTAAGAGACTGCAAATACTTAAACATTTTGAATTGCTGCTTGGTGGTGCAATTTTTCTCCAGGAGACACTCCTGCTGGAAACAGAGGGTATTTTATTTAGAAGGTGCAATATTGGTCAAGTTTTCTCTGCTGGTAATGCTACGGCCCAGTGATGGATGGCTATAGTGTTTACCAGGGGTACACCATTTCAAGTGCAGCAGTGCACCACAGATCCTCAAGGGAGTTTTATTTTTGTAAGAGGTACTCTGAATTATGTAGAATTGATTCTAGCCTCCATCTACAGCCTTAATAATCCCACTCCAGAATTTGTCACTGCCCTGTCTCTAGTATTAAGCTCTTTTCAAGGTTACCCATACTGTTGGCTAGAGATTGAATTTAGTGCACTCCTCTGAGCCAGATAAATCACCAACCCTGATAAAAAGTCTCTTTCCTCGGCACAAATCTAACTGCAGGAATTTATGAACAATCATGTTGTAAAGGACCCTTACGTTTACTAAACTACTACCAAAGGGTTTACCTCTTTTCTCCTGCGCACAAGTCTCTGTCATGGATAGACTACTTCCTGGTCAATAATGCAGTGCTAACAGGACTCATATGGTGTGGCATGGTCCCTAGGACCCTATCAGATCATGTACTGATTTGGCTTGAAGGCTCACTTCCACTCAATACGCACAAAGAAAATACTTGGAAATTTAATGTTCAGCTGTCACATGTCCGCATATTGTTCAGTCTCTTAAGGATATGATTGAACAATTTGTATCCCTTAACCAAAACTCGCTCCTTCACACAGCCAAGATCTGGAGTGCTTTAAAGTGTATGCTTAGGGGTGAGTGTATTCAGTTAGCTATGGTTAGGAAGAAAAAAAGAAACCCTCTACTTCCCTTCTAGCCCAAATACAAGTACTAGAAGAAGTTGCCTTTCACCCAAAGTGAGAACATCCTCTCCTCCTCCTCCTCCAGCTGGCCCAGGCTGGAAGCCAATACAGAAACCATTAGGGAACAGGCCATGTATGCATTGTTCAAAATGCAGGCTCAGTTACATAGAACGGGTGAGAAAAGCCAGTCACTTGTTTGCCCGTAGGGTTAAAGAAGCAAGAAGAATCCAGGTTGGTGCTGGCTGTTAATTCACTTAAGGATGACTCACTTCTTTCCACCCCTAAGGAGATAGTACAGGAATTTGAAAATTACTATAAGTCCTTATATACTCCCCTACCAATGCTCCCCAACTAGAGCACATTATAATTATCTAAATAGTATCCAACGCCATCTTTAGATGAAGCTCAGCAACTATTTCTAATACATAAGATTTCCCAACTGGAGCTATCTGAAGCCATACATTCCCATCCTAACAATAAAGCTCCAGAACCTGACAGATTTCCTCCTCGATTTTATAAAGTTTTTGAGGAGCAGATCTCTGCCCTGCTTCTTCATACATTTAACTATCTCTGTAAATACGATATATCAGATCTCACTCTTAGAAGCACTCATTATTGTTTAGTGCTTCCTAAACCTAATAAACCAGAAAATTAGGTAATCAACTATTGACTTATTTCCTTAATGAATTATATCAAACTATTTGCAAAGATTCTGGCATCCAGACTAACGAAGGTTTTGCTCCCCTACACAGTACTGAGCAGGTAAGCTTTGTAACAGGCCGTTGATCAGCTGACCACATATGGAAGTTATTTCACATCTTCTCTGCATCCAGATTGGCACCAACCTCTATGGCTCTGGTGTCTCTGGACACAGAGAAGGCATTCAGCAGAGTATCGTGGTAATTTTGTTTGCAGTCCTCAGCAAGTTTGGCTTCCTGAAGGTTTTTATAGAGTGGATCAAGGTCCTTACACCTCTCCCATGGCTAAAATATACTGGATTGGGGTCTATTCGAGACTGTTCCTCTGCACTCAGGCACTCACCAGGGTTGCCCACTTTCCCTATGCACTTTAATCTGTACCTAGAACCTCTGCTTTACCACCTTCAAACCTCGCCTCATTTTAAGGGTATCAAATAAGTGGATTTGATCTTGTTTGTCTGCTTATGCGGATGATATTTTGCTACATATCAACAGGTTTGGGTAACACGCTTCAGCTGTCTTAGATATTATTGACTCTTATAGTGTATTCTCCAATTATAAATTAAACAAAGAAAAGTCTACAGTTATGCCTCTAAATGTGCATACCTGTCAATCCCAGATAGCTGGCCTGCACTCAGATTAGTGCTTCAAATCAGGCATTAGGGCTCACACTCTCTCAAAACATGGCGCAAATGAAAAAACATCATTTAGATTCTCTTCTTACCATCATAAGTCAGGACCTGGAAAGATGGGCCCCACTTTATCTCTTGCTACAAGGGAAAATTAGTATAATCAAAATGAATATATTTCCCAGAGTTTTTACCCTTTGAGTATGCTCAACTTCTATTTCCCCCTACATGGTTCCATAAGCTACACAGCATAATTTGCCAATTTCTTTGGAATAAAAAAAAAACCCAAGAAAGGTCATATGTTTGACTTGGAGCAGCCAAACTGCAGGGAGGCCTCCGACTTCCCAATTTCTTCCACTACTATATAGCAAGCCATGTTGCCAAGTACTTAAAATGGTTGCCTCCTGCAGTACCACCAAATGATCCCCGTTTATTCCAGTCTGGCTTCAAATAGAACACCAACTAATTAGTCAGGTAGGATTTCCTCTCTATTTGTTACACATTTCATTCAAAACATGTTCTGCCTTATTCAAGAATGAAATAATTCAAACCTCTAGTAAGGTCCACTCCCAATTCTGCAAGCTCGAATAAGATCAAACCAAGTACACTTCCCAACCCTTATATTTGAACCCCAATCTTAGACTGAGTGGTCATTGCTTGACCCCAAAACTTAAATCCCCTGCTGATCTTGTAATCGTTGACTTGCTAGTCAATGGATTGCTTAAATCTATGGTAGAACTTTTCATATTCTGAACCTTCCAGCTAAACAGGTGTTCAAAGAATATCAGGTGCAGCACTTATTGATTACCACTTTTGGGTCTGGTCCATGGGTTGTGACCCAATTAGATCTCCTCTCCTCACTCCCACTTTTGGGTCTGGTCCACAGGTTGTGACCCAATGAGATCTCCTTACCTCACTCCCACTTTTGAGTCTGGTCATGAGTTGTGACCCAATTAGATCTCCTCACCTCAATCCATCATATGGTTTGGCAGCCTCATGTGGTGTCTCAGATTGCATTCAGCTTATACCCTATCCTTTACCCTGAAATACAAGGATCCTCAGCATACTGGTCCAAACAATTTCCTAATAACAATTTCCAATGGGAAAAAATTGGTAAGCAGTATATTCTTACACAAACAATGACAAAAATAGAGTTATGTAGTACTATATACTGCATAACATATATTTACACCAGCTAAGCTGGCAGGAATGGGAAGACAGCAGGATCCTAAATGCTACAGTTGTTGTCAGGAGGAGGGTACCTTGCTGTATGTATTCTGGGACTGCCCTTTAATTAAACCCTCTGGAGCCAGCTAAAGTTCAAAGTGGACCTTCTATTGAGGCTTGACGATCTCTTTATCCCAGAGATCTGTATCATAGGTGACTATTCACTAGTGCCAATCAAAGAGAAGGTTCAGTATGTCCCTTATCTTGTATTCAGTTGAAAAATTAATTCTTAAACACTAGAAGGATTCCATAGTGGTATCTTATTCTGAATCGTTGAGCGAGCTACTGTCTAATCTCAGAATAGAAGAGATGATTGCTTTTGTAGATGTGCTCCAGCCACCTTTGACAAAAATGGGGTAAGTTTACACTCTCTACTCTATTTCTAGATAGGCTCATGTACTGCCCTAATTGAAGATCACAATGAGTACTACTTTCTGTGTGTACCACTAAGAGCATATTAGGTCATACTATTTAACCATGGTATACTCCATTTGAGGACCTAGAGGGTAGTCAGGGAATTGAACACCATACTGCTGACACACCTGATCAGCTTGAATTAAAATCCTGTCTTGGGGGGTAGGGGTTGGAAGGAAGTTTAGAGGAGGGTGAGGGTCTTAATAATATAGTGGATTGGTTTTACAGTTGACTTAGGAGCCGATGTAACCCATGGCTCAATAGCTATATGTATATGTTCTTATTCATTGTGACATAGCCATGTCAAATCTTTGTTCATACCTGTAACCAATCAATAAAGTATATTAAAGAAAAAAGAAATGTAGTAGTATGAAAGCACATTAACAATCAGTAACTCTGAGGCATAGTAGTAGATTAGGCACCAGGCTGCTTGATAAAGTAATGAGGCATGAAGGTTAGCAATGGCATGTGTATGATGGGTTGAGCTGGAGATTGAGGGAGCCTCCTAAGGAGAGGGAATGGCAAGTAGGGACACCGTCCACCTCCATCCAATAACAGAACCTACCTAAAGGAACTAAGGAACACTAACTATGGCTAACTAACGATTATGACCCAAGGCACACAGAAGAAAAAAAAACTTTAAGGAGGAAATCTCTGGGGATCCAAGGCCTAGGCTGCCTTCCCTCCAGGCTTGGGATGTTTGTTTAGTGACAGCTCTGCTGCTGCAATTTAGAAACTCAGTTAAGGTGGGTGGAAAATAGTCCAGCTTGGAGGAAAGCTCTGGCTCGATCCCTGTAACAGGAATGCCGTGGAAGGTTGTGAGAGTGCTCTGCAACATTGGGGCAAACAAGGCAAGAGGAACAGAGGAATGACTGCTGAGGAACTCACCTGGTCTACCTGCCTAAAAATGAACTAGGTGAACCAGAGGCAGTCATAGGAGAATGTGGTGAAGATGTAAGAATAAGATTAGCCTCTTCGCCAATGACACCAAGATCTGTGCTGAGGTGGATGGGGAGGAGGGTGGCAAATTACTGCAGGAGGACTTGGCAAGACTTGAGGTGGTTGCACACCTGACAGCTTGGGTTCGATGCCAAGAAGTGCAAGGTGATGCATTTCAGAGCCAAAACCCAGGATACAGCTACTCGATGGATAGTATCAAACTGTCCACATACAGTGAGGAGAGGGATCTGGGGTTGCGGTGACAAGGAATTAAACCACTCGGCCCAATGTAGGAAGGCAGTGGCTAAGGCTAACAGGATGCTAGGGTGCATAGCAAGATGTAGCAAAGTCATATTGCCCTGTACAGGTCCCTGGTGAGGCCACACTTGGAGTACTGCATGCATTTCTGGCACCCGTGCTTGAAAAAGGGATATAAAACTACTGGAGGCAGTGCAGCAAAGGGCAACAAAAGATGATCCAGGGGTTGGGAGATAGAACTTATGAGGAATGACTAAAGAGCTCAACATGTACCCTGGAGGATAGAAGAGAGAGGGACAAGATCGAGACCTTCAAGTACCTGAAGGGATAAACAAAGTAGGCTTCCGGGGAGGTTCACTCTCCAGAATGGAAGTGATACCAGAGGGCACTCCCTGAAGTTAAAGGGGGCAGAGTCAGGAGGAAAGGAGGAGGCACTACTTCACTGAAAGAGTGGTAACAGGGTGGAATGCACTGCCTGAGCAGCTCGTATCAGTGCAGACTCTGGGGTGCTTCAGAGGGTGGAACAAGTTTGAGGGAAAGTACATACTGGTGGGGCAGTTGGGGAGGGAAGAATTAATGGGAGGGCAGCTGCAGTCTAATGGGCTGAAGTGCTGCACACTCAAGCAAATTAGATAGACCATATGGCTTGTATCTGCTAGCAGTTTCAGTATGTTCATCTTGCTAGTAGAATACTAGAGCCAAAGAGATACGCTGTAACCACTTTTCATGGCTACTCTGAAATTCTACACCAGAAGCTGCCGTCCAAGTCTCATGTGGCTAAAAGCCAGGCCGGAGTGAGGACATTCCCAGCTATGGGACAGGTGAGAAGAACCCCACCTCTAGTCAGGCACACACAAGATGTGGACTTTATAGGTGCAGAGTGGGGCCGTCAGCTGCAGGGAGGCCGCTGCCATGGACTGGTTATGTCT
Organism: Neoceratodus forsteri; assembly: GCA_016271365.2. NCBI lineage: Eukaryota > Metazoa > Chordata > Ceratodontiformes > Ceratodontidae > Neoceratodus > Neoceratodus forsteri. The sequence continues at coordinate 269,954,607 of JADMNL010000026.1, forward strand.
GGCATGCCCCAGAATACAACTGAGGAGGAACTGAATGAAGCACTGAATGCTGTGTCCTTCATATAGGTCAAATAAGGTAGTAGTGAGCAATGAGCAAATGATTGCATAAGCAATGAGTGGTCTTGCACATAGGTCAATAACCAGAGTAAGCAAATGGTCAGACCTGCATGGAGGTCGAAGGGCAGCAAATATGAATAGTGGGCAAGCCAGCGAGACATTCAAGAAAGTAAATGAAAGGTGACAAGTACTCTGAGGTTTTGGCAGTGGAGGCAGGATTAGAACATAAGGTTAAGTATGCCCCATGGGCCATGGCTCCCCAACACCTCAGGTCCCACTATAGGATAAACAAGAAAGCATGAAAGATATTAAAGCTAGTTTACAGCATCAGTGGTAGCTTAGCTGACCTCCACAGTATAATAGCAGTGTACAAACATACAAACATAAGACAGCAGCATCAGTATTGAGTAACTATGAGTTATAGGGTAGCAATTCGAATGAACAGAGACTGGAGAGAGGCAGTGCTCTGAAAGCAGCACTTTGGCTAGGCAGTGCAGTGAAAACAGCAGCAATGAGGTATGTGGTATGAGTTCAGGAAGCAGGATTGAGGTACATGGGCTAGGGTTCAGAGTGAGCCTGAACCAGGTGAAAACAATTAAGGTACAAGCATGGAGGCAGCAGCAGGAAGCAACAGCTGAAACACACAGATAATGATTAAAGTTGCATTGTGAGTAAATGAGAGTAAGTAGCGTGAGGTCTGGATTTGCAAAATACACTGAGTTTTGAAACAGAAGGCCCCAAAAAGCAAAACAAAGACACAAACACAGAACAGGGAACAAGCAGCACAAAGAAGCATACAGTCGGAGGCAAACAATACAAATCAAAAGCAGGAGAACAGAAAACAGAAGTCCAGCAGAAACAAGCAGAGGCCAAAACATAACAAGATGGGGGCGGGGCAGTCCCTAGCAGGCTGCAAAGAACAGACCGACAGAGCCTCGGCTGTAAAGAAAAAGTGCTTGAGAGAGATGCTCAGAGGAACTGCTTATATAGTACAGGAAGGGGAGTGGCTGGCTGCTTGTCCATTAAACTACAGGCATAGCCTTCCAATTACTTTTTTAGAAAAATATGTAGATAAAAATAGCTATAAGTCTCAAACATAAAAATGTATATACAGAAAAATGTTTTTAATTATTGGATTAAGACAGATCTGAACCAGATAGTGGTTTCAGCTTATTCCAAGTAGTTGGGACATAACGATCATCAGTTTGGGTTCAGATATTATTTGGACACCCTGGAAGAGGAGGTACTAAGAAATTGTTCATCAAATATAAATTGAAAGGTATGAAAGCAATGTCTTACTAGCAAGACATAAACAAACAGGAGAGAATGGAGAATGCTCCTGTTCCAAGGAGGAATAGAAAATCTGAGGCGATGTTGGGATTGCCAATGGTATGATAAGGAAAGGGAGTTCTGGTTGGGTCCATTTATAAATGTTAACCATGATGTAGATGAGGATACTTTGCTATCAGTCTTAGTTCGAGCTCAAGGTGATTGCACAATTCATAGGCTGGAAACTATTTTCTGAGAATAAATAAAATTAGATCTGCAAAGTTACAATGGAAGCCCTGTTTAGGGTAAAACAGGATAATGCTCAAAATGTGCAATATGTTTGTACCCTATAAAACAAAATTAATTTTAATGGGATGGGAATGTGAATTCTGGAAGATGCATTTTAATATATGTAAATTATATATGCTGTATTTATCTTGTTCTTTTAATTGAAATGACCTGTTGGTTGATCAACAAACAAGTACTTACTAGTAATAAGGTGTTCTCCAATCCCTTCCTTCAATAATGATTCCATTACTTTGCCCACTACCGAAGTCAAGCTGACTGGCCTGTAATTTCCTGCCTCCTCTCTATTTGCACTTTTGTGAGAGGGACTACATCTACTCTCCTCCAGTCCCCTGGTACCTCCCTATTTCTAATGACAGGTTGAACAGGGCTGTGGAGGAGAACCAACTCTCCCTGCACTCCCTCAGCAACCTGGGATGCACACCGCGATCTGGACCCATTGCCTTGTTTACATTTAACTTGACAACTCCTCAGGATTCTTTCACTGTGAAAGGGCTAAAATCCACCTCCCGACCCTTTATGCCCCTGTCTTGTGACAAAGGCCCATTTCCTACCCTCTCCTCTGTGAATACTGAACAGAAGTATTTGTTCAGTATGCCCACTTTTAGTGGTCCTCTTCTTCAGACCCCACCTTCCCTTTCAGTCTTGCTAGTTCTCCTTGGACTTTCTTGTTTCACTAATGTATCTAAAAATGTAATCTCCCTTTTTACTTATTTGGCTATACTTTCCTGCTTTCACTTTTGCACTTCTAACTGCCTTCCCTGTCTCCCTTTGTTTCTCTTGGTACCTCTCCCTATCCTCCTCCTTCTGTGTTCTTTTGTATTTTGGAAGGCTATTTTTTGCTCTTACTTTTCTGCTACCTCTCTAAAGAACCATAATGGTCTATAGGTGGTAGTGAGCAACACACCATCAGGACAAGGAAGGGAGAGATAGACAGAACATGGAACAGCTGTCAAGGCGAGCAAAGAAGGGGAGTGGTGGTGGTGGGTGAGCTGAACCTGCCAGATAATGACTGAAACATTCAAGGAACCAGGTGCACCAAGTAAGGTTGTGCTGAATCCACTGCATTACTGTCTGCTGGTGTAGCTGATTAAGTAACCCACTAGACAGGTGACCATTCTCGATTTGGTGCTCACAACTCAGAGATGGTGGGTAGAGTGAGAGGGGATACACTAAAGTCCAACAACCATAACTTCAGTTTGTTTAGGCTGGCTCTTGGGGACCAGAATGCCCTATCAAAAGCCAAAGTCTTAGATTTCAGAAGAGTAGATTTCAAGTGGATGAGGGAGTAGGTTCAAAACAAATTCATGAGAGGGTACTTGGCCTGTTCTGGACTGGCTCAAACAGGACTGACATGGATTCTGATAAAGGTGGAGAAGCACAGTGAAAGATACCGGGCCATGCTTGGTGGAGAACTCCTTCACCAAGCCATAGTCTAAGAGTGGAGTCTCCAAGGGCGACAGACTCATGGTCAGAGTTGTCTGATGACTCCTCAAAAAATGGCCCTTGGCCACTTCATGTCATGGACCTCCCAGGAATTGTCTCCTGGAGTGAGCCTCACTGACAGCCAGCCCGGCAATTTGGTGGTCAAATGACTGGCCTCCTTGGTTGAAACACCCACCTTCAGCTGTAATGGTGGCAGTTCTACCCAAAGAGGTGGAGAAGCAGCTATGTGATGCAGCTGTATAGTGTGAACTGGCAGAGGTGTCACTGGCAGTGACAGAGAAACCAAAGGTCTGGGATGTAGAGCCCTACTTTACCCTGCAATGGCCCGCTGTTGCCAGAGGAGCTTCTTATAGCACTGGCCCATCTTGCTGCTGTGCATCTCCTCCCAGAGGATGAGGAGGTCAAGGAGCAGTAACACCTCTTAGTTAAGTGGCATCAAGAGTGAGTATGAGGAGCAGCCTCGACCACCAACTGACCCATTGATGGCCAGAGGAATCTTCTGACTGGTTGCTGCAAACCATGTGCCTGCCCATGTTCAGAAGCACAGGTGCAGATGACCTACCGTGGGTGGGGCTGTTCCCATGGAGGATCAGAATGAGACAACAATTGTACCATGTCCTGTTTTGTGATGACTGGGAGCACTGGGGTCTAAGAAATCAAGCCCTTGACCTCATTTGACAGCTGGTTGACAGGCTGAAGAAAATCTCACCTTTTGGTATCACGAAAACACATTTTGGCAGGATTTGAAAATGAGAGCAATCACATTCATGAGGTGCTGTGAAGAAATGGCTATGCTAAAAATATACAAAATTACCAAAGTAATGAGTCTGCATTAGCAAATTTCAGTGTAGGTTCATAACTTTGTTACTTTTTAACATTTTATGCCAAATTATCAACAGAGCCTTCTTATTACCCCACTTCATGAACAAAGTGGAGAAATTTTGAAATCCTACCCAAAAGGTGATTTAGTGCAGCAACTATGAAATCATCTTTTGAGAAGTTTACCTAACATACTTGCATTGTTCCTAAGTGGGGTCCCAAAAAGGCATTTTGAAAATTTGGGGCATAAATACCCAAAGATGGCCCAAGTTATGCCACTAAGTCCAAACCCCATTGAAATACACTGAACAGCATACCCGATTTCCTCAGTTTGCAGTCGGCTTTCAAGAGCGAAGACATGTCTCCAGTCGAGAAGATTACAACATTGGATCCGTACTGGGTAAGTAAGGGCTTGGGGGGTGGGGTGGTGGTTGTTGAGTATGAGGGTTAGGTGGGGAGGAGGAACTAATGGTGCAACAGACATTGATGGACCATTTTCTTTATTACAGGGTGCATGGTCATGTGCAATGTATTGCTACCTCACGATGCTCTACAAATGCATTTCACACCCATGCATGACATGCATTTCTGAACATAATAGTCAGTACTTCTTATATATATATTTTTTTTGGTAAACTAGGTTATCAAAGTTTGTCAATAAAGTACTTGATAAGCAAACTTAAAGTTGGCAGTTGTTGCTAGGGGAGTGATTCGAGCACTTGGTTTACTAATAGAAACAAATATGAAAAATGTACTGAATATTAGAAGTCGGCAATGTCATGCATGGCGGTGAATTATATTTGTAAAGCATCATGAGGCAGAAATACATAGCACATGACAGCAGTACATACTCAGTGTGTATTGTGCAATAGTTAGCAACTGGACTATGGCAGAAACATGTTATCAGGATGCCTCCCTGAAAAAAACACAATTTTAATGCCATTTAGCCAACAGTCTATAGCAGGTTAAGCCAAGCTAGACATTGCTCACCTGGGAAAATGTAGATATGGAGAAGAGCAAGCATCTGTGTTGGGGAATTGTGTCCTCAGGAGCATGCCGTGCTGCTGACGACCTGTGGGAAGGCAGGGTAAAGGGTCCAGCCATTGTTTCTAATCTTGAGATTTCAACAACCAGACAGTCACAAGGAGTAATTTTGCTCACAATTGCTGTCATGCAACAACTATTGGGGCTGGGGTATCAGGAGCTGGGTTGCTAACACTCCTGTTGCTGGAATGTTGTCTCAGCGAGTTCATGGCTGACTGTTGATTGGCAATTTTGTTCTCCGAACCCGTCACCACATTAAACTGGTGATTACGCACCTGTGGGTAGAAATGGATACCTGTGACTGACTGGGTATGCTTTTCTGTGTGTTTATCTGTCGATGTCAGGTGCGCCTCCATGTGTGACTTTCTCTCCTCTGCACTGCTGGACAGTCACAGGAAGCTGTTTGTGCTGATAGTAGTTACACTGACAAACTGAAATCTAAAGCACACCAAACAAAAAGAATGTGTATAGTTACACTGACAAACTGAAATCTGAAAGCCACACCAAACAAAAGAATGTATCACAGCTGGAGTACAGGGAGAAACCTAGAAGAGAGCCATGGGACTGAAGGATTGTTAGCGCTGTGTGTTGTAGCCGAATGAGAAGTGTATGTTGCGTCTCCCTAATTTCATGTATTTGGTTACAGTTCCTCTCAGGATGGACTCCTTGTAAACACATCAAACTGGGGAGTAAGTAACCATTAACTTTATCATGTTGGTTTATATAGTTTGATGTTGCAGGTCTTATGCACCTAGATAAAATTCACTCATGAGTTCTAACTAACTAGCCTCTCAGCTGTTCACTGATGTGGCTTCATGCAAATAAAGGACTAAAGCCCTCTCTGATTGGAGTGGCTCATTCCTTTGAAATACACAAAGTCTCTGTCTACCAGGCACAGAGTGATGTCAGAACCACAGCACGTGGTCTTGGTGTACACTGAAGAGCCCATTCTTTGTGAACTGCAATGTGCTCAGCAATGACACACCCCTCAAGTGCTCTCACATTGCAAGATGTTCCCTGCACGCATATGGTGAACATAAAAGGAGGTATAGTGCTACTACAGTACCTCTATATAGGTCACTAGTAATGAGGCTACACCTGGCATACTATGCTCAGTTCTGGAATCCATCAAGGAATGACAGTGACAGGCTGGAGGCACTACAATGCAGGGTGAGCAAGATGATTCAGTTCCTCTGGACTCTAGTGCAGTGGTACATCAGGATAATTTTAAATGAAGCAGTGCAACAAGAAAAGGAGCATAAGGAATTATCATTCAGAAGAAATGCAGGTCATACAGTTTGTCAGTCATGTGGAATATGACCAATATAGACAACGTTTGGACAGTACAATAAAAAATAATGACAACAGAATCTCAGTAGAACAAAGAGAAAAATTTGAGAGAGATAGAAGGGACATATTTTTATTGGGGCAGAATAATAATATCCAACAGCCAAGATCTATTTTGAAACCCCTGAGAGAGCAGAAAATGATGTCACAAGCGGCTCAGATTCCAACACCCCAAACTAGTGAAGCAGAGAACTGTTTTTAGATCAGTGAAATAAATTGATCCTCACCCAGCTTAACGGGGACCAGGGGTAAAGGGCAGCAGAAGAGGCCATTGGAGATACATCGCTACCAGCGGGAGGTTGGAAATGATGGAGCCGGAGAATAAGCCAGAGGTAAATAATTTGGTTAAGAATATCTCTGATTATGAATTAAGTGAAGTTGAACATCGTGTGCTCCAAAAGTGGTTAAACTTTGCTCCAACTAATAATTTTAATAAACTTTGAACTGTAGTAGACCTGCATAGTTTTATGAGGAATATGGACTTAAAAGTTCTATTTTTGAGTCAGACAGGATGTCAAAATCATCAGTAGAAGAAGAATCAGCATTTATATAGCGCTTTTCATACACAGTGTATCCCAAAGTGCTTTACAGCAATGCTAGATTGGTAGTGAAGTGACGAATGTGTAGTAGTGGCCATACTGCACATCAACACCCACACCTGGATAATTGCATGAACCAGTTTATGGGAAGGGAATATTGGCCAAGACACTGGGAATGTCCCTACTCTTTGCAAAGAGTGCCCCGGGTTCTTTTACTCCCACCTGGACACCACCAGGACAACACCAGGATGGGTAGAAGGGACCTCAGTTTAACATCTCATCCGAAGGCCACCCAGCAGTACAGCACCCCCTCAATACTGCATTCAGATGCCAGTGTTTTTAGGTGCAAGTTCAATCCCGGTGTGGGACAGAACCCATGACCTTCTAGTCCAGAGGCAGATGTGCTACCAACTGAGCCATGCTGACACCTAAACAATCAAGAAATCATTATTATGCTTAGAAAAACCTTGTTAGTCACCGGTGAGCTCATTTAATCAGCACATGATCACTGTTATATATAAAATTGTTTTAAAGTTGCACATCATAGACTATAATGTAGAGCACCCCCGTGCTCTCCTTTGATCTCTTCATAAAGTTGGACAAGCGTGGGGCAGCATGGGGGAGGAGTTACACACGGGAAGTGCTGCGTCCCTGGCACAGCAGTTTTATGAGCGATTTAACTTTCTAATTATTGGGTATTTTGATGCCCAATATGGTTCAGAAGCAGTTCATGGGTGAAGGCATCGAACTGTGTGGTACATAGTGCTAACATGGTGAGTCTCTTTATTCACTACAGCTGATATGATAACTTGATGGATTTGTGCAGAGGTGTGTACCATTTTAAACTCTAATCAAAATAAAGCTAAAAATGAATGAGAAAGGAAGGATTGAGGAGCTTAATGGGTGGTTGAAGGAATGGTGTCAGGAGTAGAGGTACCACTTTGCAGGGGACTGGGAGCTTCTGGAGAGGAAGCTCTTCAAGGCTGATGGCTTTCGCCTAACGAGAGAGTAGACCAGTATGCTTGGGAAGAAGTTTAATATCTGCATTAGTATCATGCTGGCCAAGTGGTACTGAGGCTAAGACACTGAATGCCATACCTTGTGCCATGCGCGACCACACTCAGGAACAAGCCGGGCAGCAGAGCGTAAGAAGGAGATGGATCGGTATCCGACGGAATGCTCTCCATCTCTGGGAGAGGCGATCCACAGTGGGTGCATGTCTGACCCCTAGTGAAGGCTGGAGTTGCTACACACTACTGCAAGTAAAGGGACAGGAGCTCAGCAGACGCTTGGTGGGGACACATGCAAGTGCATGCGGGTGCCACCTGCTGGCATCATTGCACACTGAACACTCATAAGGGAGAAAACTAGGAGGAAAAAGACTTTGGTGGCTGGTCATGATGACTTGATGGCTGTTCCCCTGACACTTCCTATCTGGAGTAACACCCAACTGAATCCTCCTTGGTGGGTGAGTGGGGGCTCCTTGCAACCCGCCATGTGGGTAAGCTGTGGTAGTTACAGGGGTGAGGACCTGAAGCGCGAAGCATGGGGATGGCAGCCTGATGAGTAGCTGACCAAGGCCAGGGGAGACAGATAAAAGCAAAAAAGAAAATGTCTGCATTAGTGGAAAGTTAAATAAACTGCAGGGTGACTGAGGCTGGGAGACTTATGGAGACAGGCGTGAGTGGGAAACCTAGTTGGTGCTCACCCAGAAATGGGAGCTAGGAACACTTGAGAAGGAACTAGAAAGACAGGATTTTATTAAAGGCTAAGAAAGGAGGTCAGGGAAGGAATGATCCTAAGCTGGCAAAAATGAAAAACAGGAAATTAAGGAGGTTGAAGGACGATGAAGTGGTAGGATCCAAATGTAGCCACTAGGTGGTGCTAAGTGAACTATACAGCTCCCTCTACAATCTCTCGCAGTGCCTAGAGAAAGTGCCGTCCCTCCTGAAGCTCAGACCGGTCTCTCTCCGACCTCTAGCTCCCAGTCCCGCCATATGCCATCTACCTTGCCTGCACCAACTGTGCCAGGCTCCTATTTTCCTACCTAGTTTTCAGCCCCTCTCTCCCCTCAGAGCCCTCCGGCCGACTGTTTGAACTTGGACTTGGCCCCAAAAGGACCTAGTACAAACTCTCCTGTTGGTCCAATGTCTTCAGCCCGGACGTGGTCCAGGCTCACCTGCCCCAGCTCAAGGTGGGTGGGACACCTCCCTGACATCGAACAAGGGTGTGTTGCCTGCCTCTTACAGGATGCTGGTCCCAGCTGGTCCTGCTCTAGGGCGCTCCTTGCACCATACGGCCAGCCCCCCAATATCACTGGGGCACACTGGGAGAGGTCCTCTTCCTGTGAGTTAACAGATCTCTCCCTCTCAAACTTCCTTGTGACCTCCAAATCTCAATGCTGGCCCACATGCTGCCTAGACCTCTGGGTCCATGTTCTCTGCCAAGACTCCAGCGTGACCCATGCCTTCAATTCCTCAGCCAGCCAATCCACCATGAGTGGTATCTCCAATGGCTCCTCCTCTTAACACTGCTACTGGCGGGGATATAGAAACTAAACCAGGTCCAGTACAACCCCAGAACATCCCCTCTGTATGGGGCATGGGCAAGGGTCTAAAAGTAGCACATCTCAACATCCGGAGCCTGCTACACAACCGAGATGAACTGGTCGCGTGGATGGCACTCTATAAACCCAATATCCTCGGGCTGGACTGAGATCTGGCTCAAACCCTCGATCCCTGACTCAGCCTGTATCTTCCTTGGGTACGAGTTCACTCGCCTGGACAGGCGGGGAGCAAGAGGGGAGGCATGCTGATCTACCACAAGTGCCATCTCAAAATCTCCCTAGTTGCCCACCATCAATCCCACGTGTCCCAGTGTGAGGTACTCCATGTGCTACTCCTACTTGGGGACACAAAGAAACTGCACCTGGTGTGCACCAGCAACCCACCTAGGGTGGGCTCCCTGGATTGACCCACCTCCTAGACTCAGTTGGTCCCAGCGTTGGGGACAATGAACTCTTAATCCTAGGGGGCGTCAACCTCAACTGGGCTGGAGGTAGTGTGAAGCAGTATGAGGCCTACTTGCTAACTTTACTCTGACTCAACTCATCCAGGATCCAACCAGGCAGTCAGCGAACGGATCCTCTGGTACCCTACTGGACTGGATCACGTCCAACCGCCCGGATAGAATCTCCTCAGCTGGTACTGCGGACTCTATCTCAGACTACTCACGGTCTACTGTGTATGGAAAATTTCCTCCCAGGATTCCTCACAAAATCCTGCATGTCAGGAACTACTCAGGTTTGACCCTGGGAGTTCCTGGAAGACCCAGACACTGACTGGTCCGAGGTGTTGGGGCCACTGACCCCTCAGTGGCAACCTCCTCCTTCATCCCTATCTTGGGACCCTGCAGATAAGCACGCCCCAAGGTCATCCGAAGGGTGAGGGGTCTGCTACTCATTGGTTACATGGGAATCTCCCTAGCCCAAATGCTGGAGAGAGACAAGTGTTGGGCCCACTTCAAAAGTTCCAGTGATCCCACCACTTTCCAAAAATACAGACACCTTAGAAACACTTGTAAAAAGGCCATTAGGGCTGCGAAAAGTGACTTCTGCAAGTCCGCCCTACTTAGCACTGCCAGCAACCCCAGGAGTTTAAGGAGGAATATAAAAACTCTTGTCAACGGATCCTCCCAACCAGGGTATCCGACATGTTTATCAATGGGGTCTCCGTACGAACCCCCACACCATTGCCAACTCCCTAAATTCACACTTCACAGATCTCTCTGCCTTCACTGCACTCTTCTCGACCATCAGGAGCTCGCCCCCTCCCTTCCCCCTCAGCTCGGAGGAGGGTCCACCCCTCGGTTAATGTTTAACCTCAGGAAGTGTCTGTACTGGAGACCCAGAGGCACTTGGCTGGCCTCTCCCAGTACTCCAGTCCTGGTCCAGATAACCTGGAATCAAAGCTCCTCAAGCTTGGCGCTGTCCACCTTGCCTATCCAGTAGCCCACATCTTTAACCTATCCCTTGGAGCGGTACCTTCCCGATATCTGGAAAGAGGCCAGGATTGTCCCAGTACTGAAGCAAAGGCAATCCTAAACTACGGATAATTATCGCCCGATTGCCATCCTCTCATCCCTTAGTAAGCTCCTTGAAAAGGTAGTGGCGAACAGATTTGGAGCACATCCAGTCACAGGAGTTGCTGTCTCCGCCCACACGGTTTCGCAAGGGTCACAGCACCACCACTGCCCTGATCTCGGTCACATCCAGAATTAGATCAGCCATGGATCAGGGCAAACTCTCTGGAGCCATATTTATTGACATGTTCAAAGCCTTTGATCTTGTTGACCACCGTTGCTTGGCTCCCAGCTGTGGTCACTCGATCTCTCTCCACTCGCCATGAAATGAGCTTATGGGCTACCTGCATGGTAGGCAGCAGTGGACCAGTTTCAATAAAGTCCTCTCAGAGTCCCTTCCAGTGACCTCCGGTGTCCCTCAGGGTTCGGTACTGGGCCCTCTCCTCTTTTCCCTCTTTATCAACCAGCTACCTGTGGTGACCTCACCTGCAGTGCCACCCTCTGTCTGATGACCTGGTGATCCTGGCCCACGCCCGAGATGTCGCTACTCTCAACAAGGCCACGTCCAAGACTTTAACAAAGTCCAAACCTGGATCACTGAAAACAAACTGGTCCTGAACCTGAAAAGACACAGGCCATGCTCTTTGGTTCAACAGCCAAACTCAAAGCCTCGTTGGCATTGTTAAAGATTACCTGCCTAGCGGATCTCCCCTCCCGTAGTGAACTCTGCCAAATACCTAGGGCACCCTTGACCCCAACTTGCATGGGTAGTCACATCCTAAACATCTGCAGGGCAGTAAACTGCAAGCTGGGCCTGGCCTACAGGACCAAGTTCAACCTTACACCCCAGCGGCTAGACTAGCCCTCGCGAGGAAGTGTTCTTCTTCCCTCTGTCAGCTATGGTCTGCACCTATTCATCTCGCTCTCCCCAGACTCATCTTACTCGGTGGCACCGACATACAACAACATCTTTCAACTTGCCCTTGCTGTCCCCGTCTCACCCATCGCTGCGAGTTATCGATAAACTTGATGGCTCTCCCCAGATAGGTACCTGGACTTGAGGTGGGCTGTCTCACGGACAAAGTGATCAGAACTGGCACCCCCCAGAGCTGGCCCTGCTCCTGCCACAAACTGACACTACTATCTACCACCTCAGATCCCAGGCCCTGGGATGCTCATAGTCCCTCCACCCGTACCCTCATGGGTGACCAGGACTTCTGCCCGCGCCCAGACTCTGGAACTCCCTTCCTGTGCATACCCGTTTGACCTCTTCCCACCTGTGCTTTTGTAATTCCCTCTGGGGTTTCCTGAAACTAGCCTCAGTGTGTGACTGCCCTAAGCCTCCTAGAAATTTCTCAATTTGGTTGTCTTTCCGGTTCAAAGTTTGCCTCCTTTAGATGCTACCCGTGACTCCTGCTGTTTTCCATGACTCTACCAATTTACCAGGGTACCCGACCTAGGACACACTGCCCATGTCTGGACATTGCCTTTCTAAATTGTCTCTAATGTGTAAAATGTGTATATGGTTTTGTTGGAACTTGTAGGTGACCTACTCACCCGGGGTACATTAACCTTAAAGTTATAAGTTTTATTATGACCTTCCATACCCCTGGACTATGTTACTATTTCCTACATGTTGTCATGATGTACTTATACTCTACTGAAAAATGTCTGTATCCCTATGTTGTACTCTCCGGGTCTTTCCTGAAAATAGGCATAATACTTGTCTAGTGTACTTACCGGTCAACAAAAGCTAAAATAAAAAATAAAAAATAAATAAATAAATCCCTTGGCTACTACCCCTGCTTGGCTACTAACAGGTTAAGGGCCTGAGTTCTAAAATGGGTGCCTTCACCCAAAGGTCAGTTGGTTATGGCTGGTCTAACCAGGTCACAGCCCTCTGGGACACTGTGACCCTCCTTTTCTCCACTAGTGGTCCACACAGTACACAACAGTGACCTTTCAATACCCCAGATATGCAAATCACATATACTTGTACTTGACACTTAGCCCCAGGACTGGTTCCTTCAGCTTGACTCTGAGGAACCCCTGTAAAATAAGGTGATGCAGTACAATAGCAACAGTGCAATACCTTCAGCATAAATTGACATCACAGTCAATGTAAATTTGCTGAAGCAGGCAGATCTGATTTATTTAGGGAGTTGTAACAAGGAAGGGAAAATCAAGTTAATTGACTTAAACACATTAATAATCACAGTATTGTGCATGCATAGAGTCCCATTCAGTCACGTTCTCTGGGTACTCAGGATGGGGAAAGGGGCTAGCCAGGTCCATTGCAGCTGGTTGAGGCCCTGTGATGGAAAAAGAACATCACACTCAATTTGTAATCTGGAGCGGATGGCTCAGTTCATGGAAAGAAAAGCACAAACAATCAGATGACACACTTTGATTAATCAAAATTGCAGGAGCTACCTGATAATTATTCATGATACCAGGCTAAACACAGGAGGGCTGATGGCTGACTGGCTGGTTTGCTAGAGGAAGCTTGTCCCTCGATGATGGATTTTATATGCAGCAGGGTAGGGGACTAGACCCAGCGATGGCAGGGCCTATCTCGTCAGGCAGCACGGATTCAGTCCACTTTTTAGCTGGGAAACAACTTCCAGCACTAACACACAGTCTACAGCAATGGGAAATCAGATCGGATCCCCATCCAGCACATAGCAAATTCATATGTAAATTGTATTACTGTACCAGACCACAGAGTCCTGACAGTCGATTGCATTCGGCAAAATCTTGGTCTTCTACAGGTTAAGCCTGGTCCCACAGCAGCTTGCTTCCTTCACACAAACTTCAGATTCACTCAAAACATCCTCTCCTCCCTCTCAGGGCAGAAATCAGACAAGTAGGCCAGCAGTCAGGTCTTCCACGATTCTCCAGCGTGAACTCTCAGCAAAAGCGGCGCTCGAACACACACAGGTCCTGCTCCCTTCAGCTACCAACTGAATCTGGCTTGCCAGCAGACAGTTCAGGGCTTTCACTTAGATCCAAAGAGTTTGGTTGGTTGGTTCAGTTGTCAGTCACAGCAGGGCTCCCTCTATAGGTGCAAAAGGTGCCAAGGATCCAAAACTACATTACCCAGAGTCTCACTCCACATTGCCCCATGTCAGCAGGCTCCATTTGAGAGTCCCAAGTACTGATTGGTCCCATTTGGCAGTCCGGGACCAAAATAGTGGGGCTAAACAGAAACAGTCCATGCTGCAAGAAAGGCAGGTTAGAACAAACAATATTTTCTTCATTACTCTGCATGTCTCCCATAATTAGTTACAGCTTTCAAGTGTGCTCCCTCTTCACACATACAGCAGCAAAATGGAGCATAAGCAGCAACTTGGGCAGGACTCAGGCTTAAATACACACAGTCCCCATAGAATTTAATTTTGTCTGCAAGCAGCAGCTCTTAAAAGCTCTCACTGCAAGGCCATTTAAAATGACTGTGACCTGAACACCACCCAGACTGGGAGCACTTAGCCAAGCTCCTGGAAGACTTTTGGGAACCCCCATTTGCAGGGGTTACACATAAAAATGGGCGGGGTCTTGTGCAAGGTGGAAGGCAGTCTATCTTAATGCCAGGAGCCTGAGAAACAAAATTAGTCAGCTCTACTTGATGTAGGCAGATGCTGGTTGGATCCTGTAGCCATTATGGAAGCGTGGACCATAGTAAATAACAAGCAAGACCTGGCTGCCCCAGGTTACATCATGTATCAGCAAGATAGTGTGAAAAGTAAAGGAGCAGTTGCAACCCTTTGTGTCAGGAAGGCATGGATGCAGTAGCAGATGGTCCATCAGGGAAGGAAAGGAGTAACAGAATCATTGTGTGTTCAGCTACAGATGGCACCAGGCAAGAAACTGCATGTGAGGGTGGTTATAGGCCACCAGAACAGGAAATGAGGACAATATGGAACTAAAGTAAGAAATAAAGAAGGGGGAATCAAAGGGGAGGTAGTGGTAACATAGAAACATAGACTCTGATGGCAGATAAGGACTGCTTGGCCCACCTAGTCTGCCCATTTCCCTACCTACAGGATTAGCTGCAGTTCCTAGTTAACCAACAGCCTATTTTTCCCTCGCCCACAAGAATTGCCTTATGTCTGTCCCATGCATTTTGAATTCTCCCAGTTTTAGACTCACAAGCTCCTCAAGAAGGCTGTTCCATGCATCCACCACCATATCTGTGAAAAAATACTTCCTTACATTGCCCATAGAGCCGTTACCCCTCTATCTTCAGATTGTGTCCCCTTGTTCTTGCATCTCTTTTCTGAAAGATGCAACCCTCTTGGACTTTGTTGATTCCACTGAAATGCGTAAAAGTTTCTATCATGCCCCCTCTCCCTCCTTTCCTCAAGGGTATCAAGCAATCAATCAATCAATCAAAATCTTTATTTATTCAGGCGGACATCATTGAGCAAAGCTCATTTACAGATGGACCTGATAGGTCGAGGAACAACTTGAAGGTACAAAAGCAGACATATACAAAACACATCTATATAAACAGATACAATAATATAAACATATATACAAACAGGGTAGCCGGAGATTACAGGCTCCAAGGCAAGCTAAACCAGACAGTTATGATTGATGACTACTAAAATGTTGAAAACAGCCTCTGAAAAATGACATGGAGGGGCTGGTGGGAGTTTTGGATAAGGACTAAGTCTACTGGTAGTGAGTGAATGGGGTGGAAGTAAGTGACAGGGTAGCTGTGGAGGTCTTGGTAAGGGCTAGCAAAGCTGCAGTAAGAAAAAGGGGGTAATGAGTGTGATTGGACTAAGCCTTGTAAAGCAATTGCATTTCTCTGGGAAGAGACCTGTGTGAGAGCTTTTTAAAGGATGTTAGAGGTATAAAGGTGGTCAACCTTAGGGTCTTCTGCAGAGAATTCCATGCCATTGCTAGAGAGTAACTGATTGCAGATCTCCCATGCGGGTGCTGGCTTTGGGTAGCTTCAAAGTGATGAGGTTGTTGCTTCTTATGGCATATAACCTAGCTGTGGCCAGTGTAAAGCAATCTAAAATATAGGATGGAAGTTTGTTAGACAGGGTTTCTATATCCATAATGCAGCATTTTGTTCCTTCTGAGGTGTAAGGATGTCCAGCCAACTGCAGCATAGAGAGCAATGATGAGTGTTGAGTGGAAGATCTGTGATGAACCTGAGAGCTCTATGGTACAAGGTATCCAGGATCCAGGTATACATATTAAGCTCCTTTAATCTCTCCTCCTATGGCTTCTCTTGCAGACCCTGCACCATTTATTTGCCCTCCTCTGGACTGCCTCCATCCTGTCTATGTTCTTACGGAGATGGAGTCTCCAGAACTGGACACAGTACTCTAGATGGGGTCTCACCAACTGTCTGTACAGAGGATAACAACTTCCAGTTTTCTGCTGGTGATGCCTCTCCCTATGCATCCCAGTATCTTCCCAGCCCTCCTACTGCCTTCTCACATTGATTGCCAACCTTGAGGTCATCTGATATGATTACCCTCAGGTCCCTTTCCATTTTGTTGTGGTTACACCCCAATTGTGTAACCTTCCCTGGGATTTTGCTTCCCAGGTGCATTATTGCACTTCTTTGCCTCGAATCAGAGCAGCCATACCTCTGACCATTCCTCCAGCCTTGCAAAGTCACTTCTCATCCTTTCCATGCCTCCTTGTGTATCAACCCTGTTGCAGATCTTTGTGTCATCTGCAAAGAGGCATACTTTCCTTCAGTCCCTCTGCAATGTCACTGATGAAGACATTAAAGGACTGGACCAATACTGAACCCTCACGGTACCACCAGTAGTCCCCCTTTCTTCAGAGTGGACTCCGTTTACAATTTCCTTCTGGGTCCTGTTGTCCAGCCAATGTTTTAACAGGCTACCACCCTGGGATGCACTCCCAGGCTGGTTAATTGTTTATTAATCTTTGTGTGGGACTGTGTCAAATGCCTTGCTAAATTCTAGGTAGGCCATGCCCACAGCCCCTCCTTGTCTATTACTTTAGTCACCCAGTCAAAGAAATTAATTAGATTAGTCTGACATGACCTTCATGTTGTGAACCCATGCTGTCTTGGGTCCTGTGCCCCACTGGCCTCTAGGTACTCAACAGTTCTTTCCTTCAGAAGTGATTGCATCACTTTCCCTACTACAGAGGTCAAACTGACAGGTCTGTAGTTTACTGCCTCTGTCTTGGTCCTACTTTTGTGAAGGGAATCACATCCACCTTCCTCCAGTTGTCAGGTATCCACCATCCTCCCACAATTTGTTAAAAGGTAGTCAGTGGTGTCACTAGTTCTCCCTTAGTTCTTTTAGAATTCTGGGGTGAATCCGTCAGGCCCCATTGCTTTATCTACCTTCAGTTTTGGAGTTCTTTCAGAACCCTTTCTTCTCTTGAAAGGACTGGGATTGACTCCTATCCTGAGTGCTTCTGTTAACTGGATTAGGTATCTCCTCCTCCTCCTCTTTTGTGAATACTGAGCAGAAGTATGGGTTCAGTATCCCTGCTTTTCACTGTCCTCTCTGCCCACCCACCGTCCATTCTATTCATCCTCACTATCCCTCCTTTGCCTTTCTACACTACGTGATATACCTATAAAGGTTTTATCCCCTTCTTAACCGAGTTGGCTATCTTTCCTCAGTTTGGACCTTTGCTATTCTCACTTACCTCCCTACTTCCTTCTGCCTTAACTGGTACAGTTCTCTGTCTTCCTCCATCTGTGTTTCTTTATACTTCCTAAATGCTATCTTTTCTCCCCAACCTTCCACACCACCTCTTTCAAGATCTATGGTGGATTTTCTTTCATTTTGATTTGTTTGTTGCTTCACAAAAGGCTTGTTGCCTCTGTGATGGCAGTTTGAAGTTTCCCCATTATTGCTCCACCCCTCCTTCCAGCCTGTTTGCTAGTGCTTTTCTAAAGCCCTCTCCCATCTTGCCAAAGTCAGCCTTCCTGAAGTCCAGTACCCTCACTTTTGTATGGCTTGGCGCTGTAGCTGAGTTTATCATGAACCACACTGTTAGTGGTCACTTGTTCGAGATGACTACCCACTTCTAGATCTGAGATCCTCTCACTGTTCCCATTTGAGATATGAGATCTAAGATTGCTCCCTCATGAGTAGGTTCCAAAACTAGCTGTCTTAGGCATGCCCCTTGTAGGGCATCAAGAATGGCCTTGCTCTTAGATGTGGCAGCAAAAGGTGCTCAAGTTAACATCTGGCATATTCAGGTCCCCATTCAACAGTATTTCCCCTTTCTCTGCCATCCTAAGGATGCCTTCTATCATATCCTTGTCCATTCCATCCACCTGAGATGGGGTCTGTATACAACCCCTGTGTGGATTGTGGTGCCATTTCTAGGCTCTAAGGTGACCCACAGTGCCTCCTCTCCTCCCTGTTAACTCTTTTGTTCTGTTGCTTTACCCTTCCCTTACATGAGGCTATTCCTCCCTTCTTCTCCCCTCCCTGTCTTTCCTGTAGATTGTACCCTGGTATGTTAACATCCCAGTCATGGTTCTCTATGTATCATGTTTCTGTGACTGCCATGATATCCAGGCATCCCTCTTCCATCGATGCCACCATTTCAGGAGCTTGTTGCCCAGACTATGGGCATTGGTACTCATACCCTCCATTTTTGATGGCCTTACCCTTGTTGCCCAATCCCTGTCCTTATTGCCTTTGTCATTTCTCCATTTACCTCTGCCCTTCTCCCTGTCGGCGTCTCTATCTTGGTGTTTACCTCACTTACTACCCTGATTTTGTGGGAGGCTAGGATTTCCCTGCTCTTTTCCAGTGCCTCCGCTCCCTTGGCTAGTTTAAATGCTTGCCAATGAAGCATTTAAATCTATCACCTAGGATCCTGGTTCCCTCCTGGACAGATGCAGACCATCACGCCAGTATAGGCCTGCATCACTCCAGGTGGACCTCAGTCCCCAGTGAAGCCAAACCCTGAGCTCTGCACCATTTTTCAACCACTGATTGAATCCCATGATGTGGAGCACCCTAGCCTCCCATGCCATAGACAGGCAGCACCTCCGAGAAGGTTACTGTGCATGCTACTTGTCTAAAGCCCTCCCCAACTCCACAAACTCTTCCTGCACTGATCTGATCCCCATTCTCAACCAGGTCATTTGTCCCTAGGTGGACAATGACATCCAGCTCCCTCCCTGTGCAGCTGCTCTGGCAACCCTGAGGTTTGCTCCTGTCCCTCAAGCCACGGTGCCAGGCAGGTACCTTGCCTCCTTCTCCCTTCCTCCCCCAGTTCTAGCTTACTAACAATGGGTCCCCCACCAGGAGTTTGTTCCTTCCCTGTGGGTCTCCTTTGTGGAATTCCAGAATCCTCCTTGGTCTCCACTGTGGGTGCTTCCATAGAGCAACCACCTTTTCCAGAATGGCATATGAATTTTGGAGCAGTAGAAACTGGAGGATGCACCTCTGTTACACCACGCTCACCCTGGTGGTACCTGGGTGAGAGGAGATCCCCAAATCTTGGCCAACTCAGCCTGGAGATGAGCAACCTCCTCCCTCAGCCCAGAGAGATGCCTGCAGATGGGACAACACGCATCCTCCAGAGCGTCTCCCAGAAGACTGCTACTCCACTGCACTGCACCAATCCCATCATGTCTTCTTTTGGCCCTTAACTGTTGTTTCAAATGCCTCTTTCTCTGTTTATTTCTTTATTTATTTATTTTCTCCTTGATAGACACTGTTTATGACATGTCAGCAGCTAGGAGTACCAGAAGTCATGCCCTTTAGGTACTTTGCAGGACTGTCTACTGGTGCAGCTGGACATGGAACCATGAGGCAGGCTGTCATTCTCAACATTGTGCTCACCAGCTTATAAATGATAGGAAGCGTGAGGTGGGGAACAACTAGTGTCCAGTGACCATAACACAATATGGTTTGTGCCGGCCCTCACACCAGTAGACCCTCATTAAAATCCTGGATTCTAGAACAGCAAACTTTAACCAGATAAAGGAATTAGTTTCCTGTAAGATTGTTGGGATGGGCAGACTCAGGGATGCAGAGGAAAGGTGGGACGAAATGACTTGACTTACTGGAGTCCATAAATATTTAAATTCATGTGAATACAATCTAAACTTCACCATAACATATAACAAGCTAAGAATACCCTTTTTAGGACTTGGAGGTCCAGATATGAATAGCAGGCACAGGCATTGCAGCAGGAAATCGACTCAAAGTTAAACATGTGGGTGACAAGGATTACCCTTAAAGGAGGGTTCTTACACTAGCAGGAAAAGGGGAGCCTGTCTGAGCCTTGTGTGCTGCAGGAAGGGATGTAGTATAGTGAAGTCTGCTGTGATGAACCAATTCTGCAGAATGCTAAAGTAGAGTTACTGCAGGAAACAAGGCAATTTTAGTGGGAGTTAATCCCTTCTGTCATGTAGGAAATTGTGAAACTGCACTTCCCTCAAGTGGGCTCCACTGTACTTCTTAGTGTAACCCCTAGGTGGTGCTGTCCCAAGGGCTACTATCCGTGCTTGCTTGACCAGGCACAGGTTGGGGGGTCTGAGTTCTGTGAGCGGGTTCCTCCACCCGGAGGAATGGTTTTGAGGTAAGCGTAACTGCTGTGGGTATTGTCCTCTGGGACACTATACCCCTCACCAACCCTTCTAGTGGCCTAGACAGATGGGCAGATTAACAATCACATATACCATATAATAGCAATACTGGACCCACACTCAGAATTGGAATCACTGTTTCCAAAACGTTTGAATAAGGATTTGGATCTTGCAGCATATCTGTAATAATATATTTTTAATCTTATTTGATTGCATGTTATGTATTTTGCCCATCTTATAATTGTATCTCTTTTTATGTTGGCATGCTTGCATGAGCCAACATCTTGTGCTAGTAGCAGATTTGGAGGCAGCGGTCACTGTTGGGCAAATGCAAGGCAAGCAGCAGTAGGTGCCCCTCATTCCCCATTCAGTCAGCAGCAGGGCCAACACCCTGCATAGCTAATGCAACCACCAGATCTGAGAAAAGGTCCGCTGCATTGAGAGCTAAGCTCTCATGCAACATGACCACAACATGCCTCCCAAGGCGTGCAGGTAACATGGCGGCAGTGACTGCGCACCTGTCTAATGCAATGGGAGCCCACCTCGTCAGCATAATTCCCCCATTTCCTCTGTGTGCTGAGGGTACCCAATCCCCCTTGGCATTATGTGCCCCCACAAAAATGCCTTTCTTTGCTGATGGGGCCCAGTCCCCGTCGACTTCAGTTCCCCTTTCCCAGTTCAATCTGCCGACAGGGGCCCTCCCAATCGGCATGATTCCACCCTTTGTTGTGTACAGGGGGTGCCCAATTCCCTTGGCTCGTGTTCCCCTTCCCTTCCGTTTGTGCCAATGGGAGTGCCCAATCCCTGTCAGCTACTGCATCCCCCAAAACATTTGGGTGGCATGCTGGGAGCCCACCTCAGCATGCCAACTACCCTGTAAAACAAAAGTCCCACAATGTTTTTTTGTTTGTTTTACCTGTAAAAGAAAATGGTCCCTCACGGTCTCCCTGCCCCTCCTCAGCCCGCACCCACCCTCTGCATACCCTGCCTCCCCACCCCTCTCACCCATACTCTCATCCAGAGTCCAGCACGATGATCTTCGGTGAACTGGGAACATGTCTACACTCTTCAAAGCCGACTGCGAACTGAAGAAATGCCAGTAAGCTGTATAATGGTATACATAGGGTTTTTCAACTTTGGTGCATATCTCAGGCATTTTGGGAATTCTGACACAAATTTTCAACATGGGGTTTTGGGACCCCTCCTCATGATCGGGCACTGTCATGGCATTATTCGGTCCTGAAAGGTGATTTCACGGTCACTGTGCAGACTCACCTTTGGGACTGATTAACGAAACAACAGTGCCTCTGTTCATGAGGGGTCTGTCAAAAAGCCTATGTTGCAAATTTGGTGGAAAAATCAAAAATGGCTGTTTTATGGCATGCATTGTGCAGTTTCCTCGCACGCTCGTAACTTTGGGAATTTGTAATATTTTCACTCCAGATTTTTACAATTGGCATTTTCCCACACTTGCTTATGAGCAGTACAGCTGTCATTTTACATATCCTGGCCAAAATGTGGTTTTGCACGCCAGCAAAGAATAGCACAGTCGCTGTGCAAAATCATTTTGGGGCAGTTTTAGAATAACGGTGAGACTGTTCATGAACAGACGTCCTAAAATGCCTATGTTGAAAATTTGGTGACGAAATTCCATAAAATGACTGTGTTACAAGGTGTGCGTTGCCCAGATTCCATGCACCTTGTAACCTAAATTTGCAATATTGTCACGCCACATTTCAACACTGGCATTTTTCACACCTCCTTATGAACAGTATAGTTGTCATTTTTCACATCCTGCTCTAAATGTGTTTCCGCACCTGGCACAAATGGCTTAGTCACTGTGGGAAATCAATGTTTGGGACAAATTAGCAAAATCACAGAGCCACTGTTCATGAGGGAGGTCCCAAATGCCTATATTAAAATGTGGTTAAAAATCCCCAAAATTATTGGGTTATGGACATGTGTTGCACAGTTTCTATGCATGCTCATGACTTCACCCAATTTTTCATATTTTCACTCCATATTTTTTTTTATCCGCCTCCTCCTTGCTCCAGGGTGGCCACTCCTTCAGGTCTGCCAAGGTCCCCACTGGTGCCCCTGCCTTGATGCCAGCCTCTCACCCCATATCCACAGCCCTCCGGGTAACCTGGACATAACCCTTCACTGGCGGGTCCCCTCCTCCGAAGGAGATAGGTACCAGTAGGGGCTGGCCAGCACACTATACTTGGCCCGGTGCTGCTAAGTGAATCTAGGCTGCATCGGGGACTCGATGGCAATGGGGCCAGCTACCATCATCCAGTCATCCCTGGAGCTTTTTCCACTTTTGCTGCCTTGGAGTGTGACTGCCACAATGTCAAGGCCCATTCCCTCTTGATATGGGACCCCAACATGTTGCCATACCCCCAGCCTCCACCAAGGGTCAGCAAGCTGTGTCCTGAATCCCCTCCTCCAAGAGAAGTGAGCAGTCTCCAGATGCTCCCAGTCATATCTTCCGGCCGGACCTCCAGTGTCCTGAGTCTGTTCCCAAACCTGGGTTGCTGGCGTTGCAAGTGGGATTCCAACCAGTGCGCCAATGAGCGGCCCTCACTCCAGATTTCCAGCATTGATATTTTTGTACTCCTCATGAACAATACAGTTGTCATTTTCCACATACTGCCCAAAATGTGTTTTTGTCCCTGTGTGCCAAATGGCATAGCCGCTGTGCAAAACCACCTTTCAGCTAACACACTGATAGTGCTGCTTTTGATGAGGTGGGCTCACAAAAGCCCATGTTGAAAATTTGAAGTGAAAATACCAAGGTTAGGGTTCCCAGCTGTAGCACCCACCCTGTACAGACTGACAGGCATCAGGGGTGTGACTTGGGATCATCAGCTGTAATGTTCACACCATTCCATCCCACCCCACCCTGCAGCCAGTGACAGGCATCGTGGTGTGTCTTGCAGTGTTCGCACAAAGTTCACCCCATTCTCCTATACTGCACCCACCTCAGCATATTTCCTTATGGAATGGAGTAAGTATAACACCCAAAGACCCCAAACCATACCATGACACTTGTCAGTGTCTACAGGGTAGGGTGAGGTAAAATGGCATGAGCGTTATAGCTGGATGACCCAAAGGCACACCCAATACCTGTCGGTCTCAGCAGGGTGGGGATGGGGTTAGCGTCACTTCAATGCGTCACTGCCATTCCTATTATGTGTCTCTAACTCCTGCACTACCAATGCCAAAGCCAGCTGGACAACACTGGCATTGACAAATGCTTGTTTTCATAACATGTTGTATTTTGAATGAAGCAGGATGAGTTCTAACATATTTGTTCCTTCCTGGGTCATTAAAATTTGTTATATTGCACAGGCACCAAGTGGGCCTTTTTGGATGTTATTATATTTTAACATCTATGATGTGATCTCCAAATGAGATTTTCACAATGCTAATATGGACTCTTATTTAATATTATTGTCCATATCATTTGACACACGGAAGGACACACTAGTTTTATACAGGCTGTCTTTCACTTTTTATGATCAATGGAATTTTGGGCATGTGCAATAATAAAAAGTATAAGTGCAATGATAACTATAGGATATACATAATAGTTGCATTTATAGATAATTAGGATACTAATTGGAATTGTATGTGTCCCTCTCCCCTTTTTTTCTTCCTTCTTTTCCTTTTAGCCTTTTTCCTCCCTCCTCCCTCCCTCCCTTCCCTTCCCCTTCCTTTCCCTTCACGTCCTCTTCCCTTCTTTCCCCTTCCCATCCCCTTTCCTATTCTGCCCCCTTCCTTCCTTCCCTCCCTCCCTCCCCTTACTTCCCTTTTCCTTTCCCTTAGAACTAGCCTGTGATGTTTAGCATTATTAGCTTTTAGGTGTATTTATTAGTGATATTGTGGCATCAAATTTAGTAAGGGCTTTAATTTGGTTAAATGTGGTAAAACACTGCGTGAGCTTTACGTAATGCTATCAATAACTCATTGGTCAATTTGAATAGATTTTTTATTGATGTGACTATAAATGTTATTGTAATGCAAATTTACTCCCCCGATGAAGAGGCTTATGCGCGACACCGGGAGCCGTTATCGTAGTGTTTAAATAAATGATCTATCTTGTTTTTGAACAGTTGCTCTGTGTGGATCGCTTTTTCCAATGTTGTTTACAATAATGTAATACTTGGTCAGGTACTCCGTGAGTTGGTTTACCACCACTTTTCAAGAACTTTAGAGTGGGGATGGCTGGGACACACAACCCACACGGAAAGGAAAGCTGTCCTCTGGGCACTCAGTCCTCTCCTTCCTAGCCACCCCTGGCAACCAAGCATGCTTTAGACCCCAGGTCACTGGCATGGTAAAGGTAGCAAGCGCCTCAGCCTTCTACACTACCGGACCGGCTAATAATATTCAGATGTTAAGAAAAGGCTCCAGGAATACTTTTATTGCTTCTAAATGGAGTCACAGGAAGTGGATGTAATTGCAAAAGAAGCAGGTAGCCTGGGAGAGTCACAGGCAGGATACCATGAGGGATTTTGTTCTGCACTGTTCTTGCATGTGTACATACCATGGGAATATTGTTCCACATTGTTACTGTATGTGCATGTACCACAGGAATATTACTATGCATCTTTCCAGCATGTGTAAGTACCTTAAATATATTATTCCTGTATGTGTACATACCTACACCCCAATGATATTGTTCCACATCATTCCTGTATGTGTATGTACAGCAGAAATATTGATCTTACTCCGAGATAGCTCTTGTGTAGGTAATTACATATAGGACAGATGCCGCTGGGCATCAGGACCCCACAGAAAATTTCTAGCTAGCAGTCTCTGGCAGGGAACCACCCCATGTCAGGTGACTGGCGTCATTCGACGTCAGTATAAAGGCGGTCCCACGCCCACCTTCCAGTTCTTTCCGCCATAGCTCATGTCAGTGCCTCGCAGTAAAGTTCAGCGCTCGTCAGCTCTTGTGGTCAGTAGTTTTACCGTCTTTTTTTTATTTATTCGATCCAATTGTCAGGTTTTCATTGGCGTATGTCGTCCTACACCCTCCAAGCGCAAAAATAAGTGCGACTCATGTGGTGCCCAACTCCCGCTGAAGAGCGGCCATTCCCAGTA
Organism: Neoceratodus forsteri; assembly: GCA_016271365.2. NCBI lineage: Eukaryota > Metazoa > Chordata > Ceratodontiformes > Ceratodontidae > Neoceratodus > Neoceratodus forsteri. The sequence continues at coordinate 269,980,194 of JADMNL010000026.1, forward strand.
CCTCTTCTGTCTGGGCCCAGACCATCAGATGGAGAAGTGTCAGCACGGCCTTAAATCCAATGCCGCCACCCACCGATGGGGCAGCAGACCCTGGAGGCCCACATCCTCAAGAAGAAAATTTCCTCCATGCAGAAGGAGTTGAAAAAGGTCTGGCAGGCGTCCACTTCTGAAGGCCATCGTAGAAGAAGGACAAGGAGAAGCACGGGACCTGGGCCCTCATCCACCACAACTTCTGCTGGAGTCTCCGTGCTCCAGGTAACATCCCCTCAGGGGACCACTCATGGCGGCCATCTTGGGCTTCAGGCAGCATCAGCCCACCCGTCTGTGCGCGCGCTCGGCCCCTCGGGTGCCTCATAGAAACATAGAAGTTGACGGCAGATAAGGACCGCAAGGCCCATCCAGTCTGCCCATTTCTTTTCTACCTTATAAATGTGCCATCGGCCTTTGCTCTGTCAGTGACCTATCTATTCATAGTCATTTGTATTGCTCCCTTATGCCTATCCCATGCCTGTTTGAAGCCCTGCACTGTATTCATAGCCACCACTTCTTGTGGTAAGCCATTCCATGCATCTACCACCCTTTCTGTGAAAAGAATTTCCTCACATTCCCCTTAATCGGCCTTCCTCTAATCTCATGCTGTGTCCTCTTGTCCTGCTATTTTTCTTATATTTAAACATGTTAGACTCTTTCACCTTGTTTATGCCTTAAGGTGTTTAAATGTCTCGATCATATCACCTCTCTCCCTCCTTTGCTCAAGGGTATACATATTGAGCTCCGTTAATCTGTCCTCATATGTCTTCTGATGCAGTCCCTGCACCATTTTGGTTGCCCTTCTCTGGACTGCCTCAATTTGGTTAATGTCCTTGTGAAGGTGTGGCCTCCAATACTGCACGCAGTACTCCAGATGGGCCTAACCAATGTCTTGTACAGAGGATTATTACCTCCCTCTTACGACTTGTGATACCCCTACTAATACACCTAACACCCCCTAGCCTTACCTACTGCTTTAGAGGTCTGCTTGGATGATTTTAGGTCATCAGTGATGATGATGCCCAAGTCTCTTTCTTCCTTTGGACTGCTAGCAACTCCTCCCAGCCTATAAGTGGCTTCAGGGTTTCTCTTCCCTATGTGCATGATTTTGCACTTCTTTGCATTAAATCCCAGTTGCCACTCTTCTGACCATTTGCTAGTTTATCCAGATCTCTTCTCATTCTGCCCACCCCATCTGGATCATCTACTCTGTTGCAGATCTTGGTGTCATCTGCAAACAGACAAGCCTTACCCTCTAGTCCATCTGCGAGGTCACTAATGAAGATGTTGAATAGGACTGGCCCCAGGACTGATCCTGAGTACCCACTTGTGACTTGCATCTCTTCTGACTGTATACCATTTACCACCACTCTCTGTTTTCTGCCAGTCCAACCAGTTTGCCACCCAGTTGACCAACTTCTGACCCACCCGAGCCTACCTAGCTTATTTATCAATCTTCTATGTGGAACAGTGTCAAAAGCTTTGCTGAAGTCAAGGTAGGCGACATCAACTGCTCCCTTGGTCCACCACTCTGGTTACCCAGTCAAAGAAATCTATGAGATTAGTTTGACAGGACCTTCCTTTGTAAACCCATGCTGTCTTGGATCCTGTGCCCTATGGATTCCAGGTGTTGCACTATCCTTTCCTTAGGGTGCCTCCATAATCTTGCCCACTACTGAGGTAAGACTGACTGGTCTGTAGTTCCCCGCCTCCTCCCTGCTACCACTCTTGTGGAGCGGGATCACATGAAGCCCTTCTCCAGTCTTCTGGGACCTCTCCTGTGCTCAGAGACTCACTAAACAATTCTGCTAATGGCTCTGCTAGTTCCTCCTTTAGCTCCTTAAGTACCCTGGGATGCATGCCATCAGGTCCCATTGCCTTATCCACCCTGAGCTTAGCAAGCTCTTGTAGGACCCTTTCTTTTGTGAAGGAGTAGTGCTCACCTCCCTCCCCTGTGTCCATGATGCTGAGCTGTGGGCCCTGCCCTACCTTCTCTTCAGTAAATACTGAGCAAAAGTATCTATTTAGGATAGATGCCTTTACAGGGTCCTCCTCCTCCATCTCCCTTTTCTCCATTAAACAGTAATCCCCTCTGGACTTTCTCCTTTCACTAATGTATCTATAGAAAGTCTTGTCACCTTCCTTTACTGTTAGTGCTAGTGTTTCCTCAGTTTGGGACTTTGCCTGCCTTACTGCCTTACCTGCTTCCCTTAGGGCAGTTTGGTATGCCTCCCTATCTTCATCCGCTGTGTTCCCTTATATTTCCTGAAGGCCAGCCTTTTGGCTCTGACCTTTTCTGCTACTGTATTTGAGAACCAAGTGGTTTCCTTCTTCTTTTGCACTTCCTTTTCTGTCTAACACAATGGGATGTTGCTTCAAGTATTGTATCATAATGCTTGCCCACTTTGCCTGTACCTCCTCACCTGTGTTTCTTTTGCCAGGGCTAGCTTAACTCTGTTGGCCATCTTATCAAAGTCAGCTCCTCTGAAGTCCCATATTTTGCCTTGGAATGGGATGATTTAGATGTAGTAGTAAATTGAACCATACCATGTGATGGTCACTGAGCCCCAGGTGACCTTCTACCTGGAGATCTGTGATCCCTTCTTTGTTAGTCAGTACTAGATCTAGGATAGCCCTGTCTCTTGTGGGTTTGCTGTACCAGTTGTTTGAGGGCCCTCCCTGCAGAATCCACTATGAGTCTAGTTCTGGCAGATGTTCCTGCTGGTATTGACCAATCTGTATCTGGCATGTTGAAGTCTCCATTATCAGAACCTCCCTTTAGCTGTCATGTTTTGTATATCTTCTAACAGTAATGTGTCTATGTCCTCCTCTGGTCTGGGGGCCTGTAGACAACCCCAGTTCTTATGGCTGTCCCATTTCCTGTTTCCAGGGTGACCCACAGTTCTTCTGGCTCCTTATGTGTATTCTGAATTTCTGTAGCTTTGATATTTTCATTAACATACAGGGCCCTCCTCCCCCTTTTTGCACCTCGGTCTCTTCTGAACAATACATAGCCAGGTACTGAAGTCTCCCAAGTGTGGTTACTGGTAAACCACGTCTCACTAATGCTACTATGTCCAGTTTAGCCTCTGACATTATTGCCTGCAGGTCTGGGATCTTATTTCCCAGGCTGTGAGCATTGTGTACATGATTTTCCATTGGCCAGATTTTGGTGTGTTAGTTGTTGGGTGAAGTTTGGCATTACCCCTGTGCATCGTATGGGGAGACAAACCTTTTCTTACCTGGTGATGCAAATGAACAGCAAACCACGCTGAATTCCTGTTTGACCACTAGCTGAGAGGGGTGGGGTGTTCTTCCCATTCGACGTATGGGGTGCTGCACCCCTCTCCCATTGCTAGTTTAAATATTCTGCAAAGACGTCAAACTTCTGCCCCAATGCACTGACTCCCTCTTTAGTCAGATGCAGTCCATCAAATTTAAAGAACTTTCGCTCCCAGAACTGTTGCCAGTTCCTACAAATCTGTGTCCTTTTCCTGGCACCAGTCCTTGAGCCACGTGTTTAGCTCCCTATCTCCCCTTCTCTGACCTTCCGTCCATCTGCTCCCTTCTCCCAGACTGGCAGGATCTCAGAGAAGGAGATGCCGACGAAATAGATGATAGTTTGTCACCCAGCTTAGTCAGGTGTTCCTGGTCTCCACAACTGACCGGCTGGCGAGATCATTAGTCCCTATGTGTACTAGGCTATTGGAGGCCTCCGATCCCAGTAAGGCCATCTCTGTGCGGCTCTACTGGTTCGAGCGCGGGTTGTGGTATGCTGGACGCCAGCCCTCTGATGGCTGCAACGGAGATGGTCGACAGTTGCTTGACTCTTCGGGCGGACATGGCCACTCTACCACCCATCTCAGGCCACTCCTCCTTCACGACCTGCCTCGGCGATGGTCCACTAAGTCGGATGTCGGCTTCTCCGGTGTCCGCCTGGACTCTGCTGATAAGTCAGACATCGGCCTGCCCGATGCCTCTCTGCGGTGACTGAGCTGACACTGGACCCTCTTACATCCACCATTTCTGGCTCCCTCAGCCTTCCTGCCCTCTGGGGACCCTGGGGCTCTCAGCCTGACCCGAGGAGTTTTCCCCTTTGTCTCTGGGCGATGCTGAGGTTCCTGTTGCATCCCCATCAGGCCTTCCTCCAGCTGGGCCAAGCGACCTGATATCGGTTCCTCAGATGCGCCCCGGCGCGGTCCTGCCAATGCTGGGCAACATCCCTCTTCCAGATGCTGCTCCAACACCAGGCCCTGCCCACCAGGCCTTCTGCTCCAGGCCTGCCTGTTGGAGCCTCCGGCCGGCCGTCTGCTCCTTCAGATCCTCCCGTTTCCGGGTATCCAGTACCATCATATCTGGCCTACGTTGTACCCGGGTCCTCAGTATCTGCGGCCCCAGTACCTGGCGCCGGCTTATCTGATGCCATAGTACACGTGCCTCACTATCCAATGCTGGGTTACCCTCCATCGGGTTGTGGATACATGCCTTACGGGTACACTCGGTATCCGTATCCCCTCCTCTTCTCCTCCTCCACTGCCCCTCAGCGCCAGTGGATTTGAAGGAGACTCTAGCCTCCTGGTGGGCTAAGGCCAAAGGCTCAGCTCACAGAGAGGTGGAGAAATCATCTCCCGATGACAGTGCGGTTCCAGTTCCCATACATCCCAGATGACAGACTCTCTCCCACCTCCAGATACCAGGGGCAACATTCTGGTTCCAGGCGGGACAGGCACCGAGGGCTTTCAAGGGGTCCGTTCCTTCCCATGCCGGGAGAAGGTTTCTTCTTCTTCTTCCTCTTCTTCCTCCTCCTCGGACACCTCAGAGCGATTCGAGGGTTGTTCCAACCGAGCGATGAGCCATGCTTTCCAACTAAGCCCAGGCCTAGGACTCCTCCAAAGTCTCCTCCCGAGGATCCTTCCTTCATGGAGTTGTTGCACAAATCCAGGAGGTTCATAAGTGGCATTCATGAAGCCGGATCCACAGCGAAAAAGCTCGCTGATCACCTGGATCTACCCGAGACCACTCCGACCTTGGTGCCACCCTGGACTGAGCCTCATGCTGACCTTGTTTCCACTATTTGGAAGCAGCCAGCGGCTTTAGCCCTCTTCCTTGGAAGTCCAGACAGGCTGTATCAGGCTTCCGGGGGTGCTGGCTTTCTTGATTCTTACCCCTCGGGCTGACTCGAGGACAGTGATTAGCGCCCGGCTCCACGGTGATTAGCAACCAACATTGGAGCTTGTCTCCACCGGACAAAGAATTCCATCTTCTGGACCAGTATGGTAAGAAGATCCTTGCTTCTTCCACTCTGGGTATTAGGGCCCTGAACTATGTCGGTCACATGGGGGATTACCAGAGGCGAGTCTTAGTGAGTGGAATCAACCAGGACTCCTTCCTGATTCTCAGGTTAAACAGGAAGTGGCTGACCTCGTCCGCTCTGCATGTTTGGCCAGTCAGCACATGCCTGTGCCACATACGATGCAGTGGACACTGCTGCTAGGAGCTCGGCTTTCACAGTAGGTTACGGCATCATGCCTGGCTCCGTGTGTCAGCGTTGGTCCTGGAAGTGCAGTCGCTATTCAGGAAGCAGCGCTTCCGGGGTTCGGTGCTGTTCGGTGGTGATGTCATAGAAACATAGAAACATAGACTTTGATGGCAGATAAGGACTGTTAGGCCCATCTAGTCTGCCCATTTCCCTACCTACAGGATGAGGCCGCAGATCCTAGTTAACCAACAGCCTATATCTTCCTGCCCCCACAAGAATTGCCTTATGTCTGTCCCATGCATTCTTGAATTCTCCACAGTTTTAGACCCACAACTTCCTCAGGAAGGCTGTTCCATGCATCCACTACCCTCTCTGTGAAATAATACTTCCTCCATTGCCCTGAACGCCCTCCTTCTATCTTTAAATTGTGTCCCTTGTTCTTGCAAGTCTCTTTTTCTGAAAGATGCTACCCTCTTGGACTTTGTTGATTCCATTGAGGTGAAAGTTTCTATCATGTCCCCCTCTCCTTCTTTCCTCAAGGGTATACATATTAAGCTCCTTTAGTCTCTCCTCATACGGCTTCTCTTGCAGACCCTGCACCATTTTAGTTGCCCTCCTCTGGACTGCCTCTATCCTGTCTATGTCCTTGCGGAGATGGGGTCTCCAGAACTGGACACAGTATTCAGATGGGGTCTCACCAACTGTCTGTACAGAGGATAACAACTTCCTGTTTTCTGCTGCTGATGCCTCTCCCTACATCCCAGTATACCCCAGCCCTCCCTACTGCCTTCTCACATTGCTTGCTAACCTTAAGGTCATCTGATATGATTACCCCCAGGTCCCTTTCCTGTTTTGTTGTTGTTACTACCTCCCCACCCATTGTGTATTCTTCCCTGGGTTCTTGTTTCCCAGGTGCATTATTTTGCACTTTTTGCATTGAATCCTAGCTGCCATATCGTCTGACCATTCCTCCAACCTTGCCAAGTCCCTTTTCATCCTTTCCGCCTCCTTGTGTATCAACCCTGTTGCAGATCTTTGTGTCATCTGCAAAAGGCATACTTTTCCTTCAGTCCTCTGCAATGTCACTGATGAAGACATTAAAAGGACTGGACCCAATACTGAACCCTGCAGTACCCCACTGGTAACCGCCTCTTTCTTCAGAGTGGACTCCATTTACAATTACCTTCTGTGTCCTGTTGTCCAGCCAATGTTTTACCAGGCTACCACCCTGGGACCCACTCCCAGGCTGGTTAATTTGACTAATAATCTTTTGTGTGGGACTGTGTCAAATGCCTTGCTAAAGTCTAGGTAGGCCATGTCCACAGCCCCTCCCTGGTCTACTACTTTGGTCACCCAGTCAAAGAAATCTATTAGATTCGTCTGACATGACCTTCCCGCTGTGAACCCATGCTGCCTTGGATCCTGTGCTCCACTGACCTCTAGGTACTCAACTATTCTTTCCTTCAGAGTGACTCCATCACTTTCCCTACCACAGAGGTCAGACTGACAGGTCTGTAGTTTCCTGCCTCTGTCTTGGTCCCACTTTTGTGAAGGGGAATCACATCCGCCTTCCTCCAGTCCTCGGGTACCACACATCCTCCCATGATTTATTAAAAGAGTAGCCAGTGGTTTCACTAGTTCCTTCCTTAATTCTTTTAGAATTCTGGGGTGAATTCCATCAGGACCCATTGCTTTGTCCACCTTCAGTTTTAGGAGTTCTTGCAGAACCCTTTCTTCTGTGAAAGGACTGGGATTGACCCCTATCAAGAGTGCTTCTGTTAATTGGATTAGGCACTTCCCCTCCTCTTTTGTGAATACTGAGCAGAAATATTCATTCAGTATTCCTGCTTTTCACTGTCCCCTCTGCCCACCACCGTTCATTCTATTCAGCCTCACTATCCCTCCCTTTGTCTTTCTAGCCGCTGATGTACCTATAAAGGTTTATCCCCCTTCTTAACTGAGTTGGCTATCTTTTCCTCAGTTTGGGCCTTTGCTATTCTGACTTCCCTCCCTGCTTCTTTCTGCCTTAACTGGTACAGCTCTCTGTCCTGCTCCTTCTGTGTTTCCTTATACTTCCGGAATGCTATCTTTTCTTCCTGACTTTCACAGCCACCTCTCTTGAGAACCATAGTGGCTTTTTCTTTCATTTTGATTTGTTTATTTGCTTCACACAAAGGCTTGTTGCCTCTGTGATGGCAGTTTGATAATTCCCCATTGTTGCTCACACCTCCTTCTAGCCTGTTTGCTAGTGCTTTTCTGAGGCAGTCTCCCATCTTGCCAAAGTCAGCCATCCTAAAGTCCAGTACCCTCACTTTTCTATGGCTTGACTCTGTAGCTGAGTTTAACATGAACCACACTGTTTGATGGTCACTTGTCCCCAGATGGCAACCCACTTCTAGATCTGAGATCCTCTCACTGCCCCATTTGAGAGTACGAGGTCTAAGATTGCTCCCTCATGAGTGGGTTCCAAACTAGCTGTCTAATGCCTGCCACCTATAGGGCATCAAGAATGGCCCTGCTCTTGGATGTGGCTGCAGCAAATGTGCTCCAGTTAACATCTGGCATATTCAGGTCTCCCATCAACAGTATCTCCCTTTCTCTGCCATTCTAAGAATGCCTTCCATCATATCCTTGTCCATTCCTTCCCCTGACATGAGGTCTGTACACAACCCTGTGCGGATTGTGGTGCCCTTTCCAGTCTCCAAGGTGACCCACAGTGCCTCCTCTCCTCCTGTTTACTCTTTTGTTCCAGTTGCTTTTATCCCTTCCTTTACATGAGAGCTACTCCTCCCCTCTTCTCCCCTGCCTGACTCTCCTGTAAGTTATGTACCCTGGTATGTTAACATCCCAGTCATGAAAATACAAAATCACACATGCCCCCACAATGCAAAGCATCATGGGCTGCATATGCAAATCACCACAGATTGTTATGCTGGTCCAACTTTAAGCAGAATTGCATGGTGCCGAAAGGCCTCTCACACAGTTTGCAAGGGTGCTAACAGAAGACATAGACACGTGTTTCGTCCTACCAGGACTCATCAGTATGCCTCGTCTGTTTGACACCCCAGTGGAATAGACCAGCTACCCTTAAGGCAGTGTGCCTTGGATATAATATGGTGAACCCATTAAAATAAAAACTATTTAAAAGACAAAGAACCTCTGTGCACAAACACTGAGGCAAGGGTTACCCCAAAGGGCATTTGGCTGGAAGCCAAGTTTCAAGAAAATACAAATCACACATGCCCCCACAATGCAAAGCATCATGGGCTGCATATGCAAATCACCACAGATTGTTATACTGGTCCAACTTTAAGCAGAATTGCATGGTGCCGAAAGGCCTCTCACACAGTTTGCAAAGGGTGCTAACAGAAGACATAGACACGTGTTTCGTCCTACCAGGACTCATCAGTATGCCTCTGTCTGTTTGACACCCCAGTGGAATAGACCAGCTACCCTTAAGGCAGTGTGCCTTGGATATATTGTAGTGAACCCATTAAAATAAAAACTATTTAAAAGACAAAGAACCTCTGTTGAAAATAGAGGGTTCATTGGTGAAAAGTGGGGTTTAAACTTGTGAAGGGGAGGGATGGGAGAAAAGGCTGTCGAGGGGTGCCGATAAAGGAGGACTCTGTCTCCACCCCTTGGGAGCTGGAGGACTGTAGGAAAAGGCTGACTGGTAAAGTGCAGACCAGGGAAAACAGAATCCCCATGGGAACACGAGCAGGGAAATGAAGTATAGGGAAAGGGTGGAAGGATCCTGCTAAATGCCAGGAGCTTGGGCAATAAAATGCCTGAGCTCCAGGCAATGCTAACTGAGGAGTGGTGGATGTGGCAGTGGTCACTGAGACCTTGGCCACCACAGGACATGACTGGGACTTGAACCTGGAGGTTACACTATGTTCAGGAAGGACAGGGGAGGGAAGGGAGGAGGGAAGCAATGATAGTCAAAAACTGCATTGGCATAGGGGAGTACAGGAGGCTGAGGGAACCATGGAGGTGATTTGGGTCACCTTGATAACAAGGAGGGGCAAGAGAGTAAAAATAGGAGTGGTGTATAGACCCCCTGTACTGGCGGAGGAGCTGGAGGAGAGTCTGGTGGCAGATGTTGGGAGACACTCAGACTGGGCAGGGAAGGGTGGTGGTGTTGGGGACTTAAACATGCCAGGAACAGACTGGGAGACTATGACATCCTTGGTGGCCAGGGAACAGAGGTTGTTGGATGTCTTTCAAGACACATTCCTAAATCAGCAGGTGAGGGAACTGACCAGGGGCGTGGGTACTGATGTGGTCCTGGCAGACAGTGACCAGATTGGGGCCTGGAGGTAAGGGACCCATTGGTGGGCAGTGACCATGCCACGGTCTGGTTCTGCCTGGACCTAGGAGGGGTAGAAGGCTGCACAAAGACGGAGTAACTGACTCAGGGGGCGATTTTAAGGAAATGGGAAGGATCCTTAAGGAGCATTTGGATGGGATTGGGTCAGACATGGATGCTGATAGTAGATGGGAAATCATCAGAGAGGGGTGCAGGATGCTACCAGCACCTGTGCAAGACTAAGACAAAATGCAGTAGGGCCCAAAAACCCTGCTGGTGGACCAGGGAGGTCCAGGAGGTGGTGCAGGGAAAGAAGGCAGCCTATAGGCAATTCAAGTGTTCAAGGGTGAAAGGGATCGAGGGAGTATGATCTGATGGCTAGAAGGGCCACTAGGATGGTGAGGGCGGCTAAGACAAGGAAGGAGAAGAACCTGGCCAGAGAAATTAGGAGAGGAACAAGGGGTTCTTTAGATACATTGGGAAAAACGAAGGGTGAAGGGCAGATTAGCAGGATTAAAACAGGGAGAGATGGGCACAAGACCTAGGGAAGCAGGCTGAGGTACTAAATGAGTACTTCACCTCAGTTTTCACCAAGGAAAATGGGGTGCTGCATCATACATGGGAGGAGACAATGATACTGAGGAGGGAGGGGACCTCTACCGATCGGAGGGTCTGGGGAGAGGGGAGGCATCACTGGCAGGAGGGAAGGCTAAGCAGGAGAAGAGGTAGGGAGAGTGGAAATCACAGCAGAGAGAGTGAGGAAGCCCTCAGGTCCCTTAAGATGGAGAAAGCACGGGGCGGATAAATTACATCCCAGAGTGCTGAAGGAACTTGTGGATGTCCTGGCGAAACCCCTGGCAGAGCTTTTCACCATCTCTCTGAGGACAGGTGGGTGCCCCAGGACTGGAAGGTGGCGCATATAGTGCCTATCACAAGGGGGATCAAGGAGGTGGCAGGAACTACAGGCCTGTCAGCCTGACATCAGTGGTGGGCAAGGTGATGGAGGGCATTGTCAAGGAGAGGCTAGGGGGGACCTGGAAAAGTCAGGGTGCCTGGACGATAGACAGCATGGATTCATCCGGGAAATCATGTCAGACAAACCTTGTGGAGTTCTATGACTGGGTGACGAGTGCCTTGGACCTGGGTAGACCAGTGGACATCCTCTTTCTAGACTTCAGCAAGGCATTTGACTCCATTCCTCTTGTGGGCCTGTTGGATAAGCTGAGAGAAATGGGGGTGGGGAACCAGATGATCAGATGGATAAGCAATTGGCTCCAGGACCAGACCCAGAGGGTCATAGTTGGCAGGATAGTCTCATCCCCAAGGAGGGTCATTAGTGGGGTCCCTCAGGGATCAGTTCTTGGGCCCTCCTGTTCAACGCCTATGTCTCTGACATAAGGACAGGTATCAGGAGTGAGATGAGTCTCTTTACGGATGACTCAAAACTGGAGGCGGTGGTGGATGGGAAGGAGGGAGGGTGGCCCTACAGGGGACCTGAAGCTCTGGAAAGATGGTCTAGAAAGTGGAAGCTGAGGTTCAATGCAGGGAAATGCAAGGTACTGCACCCAGGCCAGAAACCCAGGCCAAGTGTACACCCTGGGGGAATGCTACAAATCTCAATGGCTGAGAGGGCCCTGGGGTGGTGGTGGATGTCAAGATGAACAACTTGGAGGCTTGTGGGAGGGCAGCAGCCAAGGCCAACAGGATGCTGGGATGCATCGCTGGGGAATCACCTCCAGAAGGAGGAAAGTGATACTCCTCTGTATAACTGCTTGGTGAGTCCGCACCTCGAGTACTGCATGCAGTTTTGAGACCACACTTAAAGAGGGACATTAAACTCCTGGAGAGGGTCCAGAGGAGGGCAACCAAAATGATTTGGGGCTTGGGGACAGGACCTATGAGGAGATGCTCGAAGAGCTAAATATGTATACACATTGGAAGAGAGAAGGACTGGGGACATGATAGAGGTCTTCAGGTACATGAAGGGGTAAATAGGGAGGAACAGTCAGGGTGCTTGAAGGAAGGAGGAGGGGCCACTAGAGAGCATGGGTGGAAGCTGGAGGGGAAGATTCAGGGAGAAAGGAGGAGGTGCTACTTCACTGAGAGGGTGGTGGAGCCATGGAATGCACTGCCTAGGGGCTGGTGGAGGCAGAGATGGTGGAGGGTTCAAGAGGGGTGGGACAGTTACAGGGAAGGGTTCTGGAAGCAAAATCCAATGCAGCGAGAATATCCAGAACTGGGAAGGGAGAAGCCAGAGAAGGCGAGGGCAGCAAGGTCAGCTCCCAGGGTGGGGGCTGACCAAACGAGCAGATGCAAAAGACCTTAGGACTATTCTGCTGGCATTTTAGTATGTTAGTATAATACTGGCATGGTAGCACTAGTGTAGTTAGGATAAGTGGGCAGTTTAATGTTAAAGCTGAAGTTTTGAACCTTAACTTTTGAACAATTCCATGGATTTCTACAACATTAAGCATGTTTAATCTCTAGGGTAGGTCTGTTGACTTGCCAGTTTGTATGAATCCAGTTAATGGTTCAAAAGTTATTAAATAAAAAAACATAACTTTCAAGTTCGTGCCATCTCTTTGTCCACCTGGATCTCAGAAATGGCTTTAGATATTGCTGTGAAAATGTTCAGAGTAGACTGCCTTAGTCTCACAGATGTGTCTTTTGAAGGTTTGGTGAAAAATATTAATTTGTTCAAAAGTTGTTAATTTCTCCCCATTATTTCCTATGGGAAAAGTTAGACATCCCATGCAAAACTTTTTTATTCCACATAACTTGATATTTTTACTATAGAGAGTTGTTTCTTATCACAGAATGAGAAAGTCTCACACATATGGAGGATTTAGTATCACAGGAGGTAGTATTTTTGCAAAGTATGCAGTGCTGTAAGATTTGTATGGTAGAAAACCGTGATCTGATATATATAGAAAGTTTTACTTCTTACATGTCCTAGAAGACGATGTGATAGAAAAAGTTATCTGATATATTTGTGAAAGTTTTACTTACATATCCTATAAGTAGAAGAAAGCTTCATAATCTGATATGCCTTTCCAAGTGGCGGACAAAAGGAGGAAATGTTGTGATTTTCTTCCCACGCCCAGTGTCCCATAAATGTAAAATGTCTTTATTGCAACAGCAGGGTGCCAAATCCCCATATCAGCATTTGAAGCTCCTCCAGCACTGTGGGGCACTGAGGAGCCCACTCCCAGTGTCCCAGTGATGTCCTCCACCCCTTGTAGTGCAGGACATGGGGAGCCCACCCTGCTATCCCAGTGATGTCCTCCCACACCCTTGAAGTGTGAAAAACTGGGAGCCCACCCCAGTGTCCCCAAATAATGACTTCTTTGTTCCCTTAAAGAGGAAAAATGTCCTTGATGTCTTTGTATTTTTCTCCGAAAAAGAAATGGTCCCTCGTCATCCCCATTATCTCCCCATCCCCACCCTCCCACTCAGCATCCACCTCTCCACACCCCCACACCCTATACTTACCTCAGAAGATTGTCTGTTTATCTTCTGTGGACCAGAACACATCTGCAGTCTCTCAAAGCCAAACTGCGTAACTGAAGAATCAAGGTAAGTGCCATATAATGGCTGTCAATGGTGTCTTGAACATATGTTAATTTATCGATAATTTTTAGGTATTTGTTCACAAAAATTTTCAGCGTGGAGCTTTCTGGGGACCTGCCTCATGAACACTGACACCGTCATTTCATTAATCTGTCCCTAAAGGTGATTTCTTGGTCACTGCACGGAATCCCTTTTGGCACAAATTAACAAAATGACAGTGCCAGTGTTTATGAGGTAGGGTCCCCAAAAGCCTATGTTGAAAAATTTGGAGCCAAATACCAAAGAACTTAGTTACACACACTCATTGAAATTTTCCTATGCACATGTGTAACTTTTTCAGTTTTTCACTTTTCACTCCAAATTTTCAGCATACCCATTTTTCAAAGCACCTCATGAACAGTACAGCTGCCATTTCTCGCATCCTGAATGAAACATGTTTCCACACCTGTGGTACGGAATAGCACTTTACACAGATTAAGAAATTTTCACTTATGGGTTTATGAGGTTGTGTGATAAGAAGGCTATGTTCAAAATTTCAGGTCAGAATGTGAAAAATGACAAAGTTATGACCATTAATTACAATTTCACTATGCACGCTCATAACTTCAGAAATGCTCACTATTTTGACCCAGATTTACAACACAGCCTTCTTATTACTGCACCTCATTAATGTCACAGCTGTTATTTTTCAAATCTTGCCCACATTATGTTTTTGGACATGTGCCACAGAATTGCATTACACTTGCACATAATTACATTTTGGCTTGAATTGCACAATTTCTCTGTACTGTGGTACATGAAGTGGGGTAATAAGATGGCTATGTTTACAATTTAGTCACAATTGCTGTACACATGGAAGTGCAGAGCCTAACTCCTACATACATATGCACCTCTATGTTGGGATTGGAGTGCAGGTTCTGAAGGACCCTGCGCCCCCACAATAAAATGGGGACACTATTTTACTATCTCAAAAGTAAAGAAATTCTTTGCAAAGACTTCATTAATGCATTAGTTAGGGTGAGTACTATAGTGACAAAGGGTGAAATAAAGTGTTGGATTTTCTTCTAACACCCCAACCCTACAGACATGATGACTGGCGTGGGGTGTGTACCTTGCAGTCATTGGCCATAATGCTCACACCATTCCACCCCACCCCACCTTGCAGACACTGACTGGTGTTGGGGTGTGCTTTGGGGTTGTCGGCCCCAGTGCTCACCCAATTCTCCATACAGTACCCATCTCTGCTTATATGGTTATGGAATGGGGTGAGTGTTAGGGTCGATGACCTCAAGGATACACCCAATGCCTGTCCAGTATCTGTAGGGTGAAGGGTGGGGTAGAATGTAGCTGAGCATTTGGCCAATGACCACAAGACATCCCCACACCTCTCAGTCTCTGCAGGGTGAGGTTGGGAGGTATTAGGTTTGAAACCCTAACCTCATCTCCCTCCTTTTGTCACTATAGTACTCATCTAACTGATGCATTAGCAATTTTTAAAATGAATATACTATATATTATACTATATATATAACAATTTACCATTGTGTGCCACTAATGATGAGAAGGATTTGGTACAAACATTTCAGATGACTTAACATATTCCAAACATATGCATTAGGTTATTAGTACATCTAATAAAATTATTTGGTCTATTTTACGTAATATTAGATCTCGAGATCAGGAGGTGTTGTTACCCTTATTCAGGTCCTATGTCCATCCCCATCTTGAATATGCTTCACAGTTGTGGTGTCCTTTTAAAGAATCAGTTAGTTACTCTCTTGAGAGGGTTCAGCAAAAATACACTAAAAAATATCTGGTCTTGAATCCTCATCTTATGAGTTTAGGTTGGATACATTGAAACTAATGCCTTTTACTATCAGATGCATTAGTGGTGACCTTCTCCTCCTATATGACATTATTCCTGACCCCTATATCATGACTGAGTTAGGATTTTCTTTAAGTCATCAATACATAATACTAGAGGTCATGTCCTCCAGTTAACTGGTAAATCTTTAAACATAATAATCGTAAGTTTTTCTTTTCTGTAAGAACTATTGAGCCTTGGAATAGACTTCCATCTGATGTAGTAACAAGTAATACTAAAGAGATTTTTAAACATTGTCTCGACGTGCTAATTATGTCTGGGTATGACTAACATTCTACTCTATGGCCCTAGCATAGGAGCATTATGGGCTTTGGCCTACTAGCTCTTTCTTCTAACCTTCGTATGAACCTTAGAGTATATATATATATATATATATATATATATATATATATATATATTCCCAGGGTTACTAGAATCCCATCAGTTTTAGAACAGGCAGAACGCTTGGGCAGTGTTCAGAGGGCTTAAATGCTCACTGTAAAACATTACATCATCATTTGCCTGGCTCTGCTGAGCAGAGGATGAGGTAATGCTGCTCAGAACTCTCACAGCAGCATAAGCCACATTTGGCTAACAGCTGTTGCTGGAGCTGTCAGTGTGTCTACTGAAGTTGGAGTTTGAAGAGAGGGCTGTCTGAGGGTTCTGATGGCATGAGCTGCCTGTGGGCAATCTTGTTCAAGGAAGGACCCTATGCTTCCATAGTGCAGTAATTTAAAGGTGGCATCTTGGTCTTCTGAAGCCCTGAAGGGTAAAGATTCTTCACAGTGTAAAGAGGAATGGTGCTGATGTTCAGTAGGTCATTTTGGGAAACCCTAAATCAATTGTAAGAGCTATCGACACTGCCCAAATGTAAGATTTTGTGAGTACAAGTTAAAGAAATGGACTTGTGTGAGATCTGAGGATTTCAAGTACTTTCCAAGAGTTCAAATGGTGTTGTCTGGTGCTTTGTCAGATACTTGGTGCCATGGACCCTGAGGAACAAGAATGTGAAATATAGACTAACTAGAATGTTTAAATGGGGTTTTCCTGCGCCTTGTCAGATACTTGGTGCCATGGACCTCGATGAACAAAGTGTGTGAAATGTAAACTGTTTAAAAGGGGTTTTCTGACATTTGTCAGATACAGGTGCCCTGGACCTTAACCCATCTTTTGTGAAAAGTATGTCTCCTAGCAGCCCAGTGAAGTTGGAGAATTCAGAAAGTCCTAAAGTAATGGTAGAGATAATCCAGTTTGTAGCCTGAGTTAACAGCCCCTCATTCTAAGCTTCGATATATCTAACAGCAGGGTTTTATTTAACTCTAAAAATCGATTAGCGTTTTGCTCATAAAAGTTCTAAAACATTGTGAAAATGCATAGCACTTGCCTCACTGTGTTTAACAAACATAACACTTTAGAAAACCTATATGAATACTTTCTGTACAGTTAGTATTGTCCCAAGAAAAAACTGCTGATCAATTATTTAAAACCCTGAACAGTACACCCAGAGGAAAATGTGTTTTAGGTGTTAACTACTGTATAGTCACCTAGAGTGCTTTAAATAAGCTAGGAATCCTGAAATAGGACTGTAGCAAATTTTGTGAAAAGTCCAGTAAGCCTTAGATAGGGCTGGACATGGTGTGGTAAAATGTTTGTGAGAAGAGAACAGTTTATCTGAAAGAAAGTTTTGGAAATGTTTTTGCCTGCTAAATTGTCATCTGTCAAAGTACAGTGCAAGCCCTGGAGCACTACCTTTATTCACTGTTAACACTGTGTCAGGAATAAAAAGCCATACAGTAACATCCCAAATTCCTGATTGTGGAAATCAATCTTTGAGTACCGAGTTATGGTTTTGGGGCCCTCATATCGGAGACACAGCATGGCCATGGCACCTCTCTCCCAGACTTGGGTAAAATAGAAATGTTGTTTTGTGCTCTGCTCCAACCTCTGAGATGCCCACACCAGGTAATTGGCCTAATACCAGGGTGATACCTATTTTCTGCCTACTTGTGGTTTGTTGCCTTGTCTGGGTAACAAGTAGGGGATCCCAGTTGCAAGATGATGACTCTTGGCTGGGGTGTAGTATAGTTACATACACATACAAACACATGTATATATACTTTGCAAAACTTTGTTAATGCAACAGTTAGGGTTTTCACACATTTAAATGAGGAAATTCAGCGTTAAAGTTTTCAACCCTAACTCTGACTCTTGCCCCCCCACTGCCACACACATACATACATACAAGAGACACACACAGACACTCACACACACACACACACAACACACAACTGAGGGGCAAGACAACCTATCACAGACACACACCATAAGACAATAGAAATAACATACATCTTCTTAAACATACAACAACATGCATCCATCACCATGTTTCACCAACTGCACAACTCTGCTGCCATCCCAGTCTCTTGGATGCGTACACCCACATCCTCTATAAACATATGAGATGGTTACTGCATGAAATCTATATATCATTTTGGGCAGTGGCTGACATGGACAGACATGTGCTTTAAAAAATAGCAAGCAAGATGCCTATGTGGTTATGATCAGATAACATAAGACAATATTTACACCACCCTTTAGAGTATGCTAATGCATCTTCATGTTCTCCTGACATAACCAAATACTTTTTAGTTTACAATTATTAAGAGATGTATGCAGTGAAATGGTAAACAGTTGACTACTGCATATACCTAAGGTGTTGTGATGACTGTTAAATATGAATGCAAACTGCTATCTGATATGAAGAAGTAAGATGAGTATGTGGAAAATGGCACATACCAGGACACAGCATTCATACCAGTCTTTAGTATCTCTTGTGTGTTCTGATATTACCCAGTCTTAACAAAGACTCCTGGATGCCATTATCCCACTCATGTACTTATGGGTGGATAACATCAGACACATTTTCTGCACCACTTATTCTCTATTTAAGCCACCTGGTACTACTGCACTATAAGCAAATACTGTTTAGATTTTATTTTATCAATGAAGGCCTGCAGTGACAACAGAAGGAACTGAGTACTGCATATGTATATGTATGCTGTAGACAGTGGTGAAAATGACCAGACAAGTCTTTGCATTTATTGACGAACAAAATGAGCATGTGGTTATCAACAAAAACATGAGACAGCACTTAAACTATTGCTATGTGTATGTGTTAGTGGGTATATGCACCCAAGAGACTGGGATGGCAGCAGAAGTGATACAGTTGATGAAACATGATGATGGATGACTGTTGTGGTATGTTTAAGAAGTTGTATGTTATTTCTGTTGCGTTATGGTGTGTGTCTGTGATTGGTTGTCTTGCCTTGTATCGCCTCCAGTTGTGTGTTGTGTGTGTGTCTATGTGTGTGTATCTGTGGCAGTGGGAGGGGGTAAAGTTAGAGTTAGGTTAAAACCCTAACGCTGAATTTCCTCACTTCTGCCACTGTGAAAACCCTAACTGTTGCATTAACGCAGTTTTGCAAAGGATTTCCTTACTTTTTGAAAAAGTATAATAAAGTACAAAAACATGTATTAGTAGGTGCCTGGGGCCCTTTGGGCCGTTGCTTCCAACGATGCGCACATTTCTGCATAACATCATAATATAAGATGTTGCCATGATCATATTAAATGTTTTAGAGGCAAGAAAATGCTGTGATAAAATAATTGGAAACAGCACCAAAACACACATCTGTGGCACCAGGACATGGCACCCTGTAAATATGGCCCAGGAGCACAATACAGTGGCACAATAGAGTGACAGAAAAATAAACACCAGGGACAATGTTGTGCACAAATGTTGCCACGGAACAAAAATGTTGTCACAGCAAAAAATGTGTTTGAACACATTGAATATCTCTGCAACCAAGTAATTTCCCAAAACCTAAACAGCATAATTCACAGCTCTAGGACATCCCTCAACACCCAACAAATTTCAAGTAAGAAGGCCAAAGTGTTCCTGAGATGATGGGGATGTGATCATGATCAAGAAATGTTATCACAATCATTAAATGTTTTCATGGCAAGTAAATGTCATGATAAAAGCATTGAAACACCACCAAAGCACAAATATGTGGCACCAGGACTTGGCACCCTGCAAATATGGGCCCAGGAGCATAATACACTGGTACAATGGAGTGTCCAAGAAAGAAACACCCTGCACAATGTTGTGCAGAAATGTTGCCACAGGAACAAATCTTCTCACAGTGCACATATGTATTTTCCTTTGACTATAATGGAGACAAAAAATGGCATAACTTTTGAACAGAGCAACATTTGTTGATGAAATCTTCAAAGTGCACCAGTGCAGCCAAGACCCATGCATACAACACAATCTGAAGCCACTCAAATGCATTCTTGTTGCACACCAAAAATGTGATTGTCATTGTTTCACAATGCTCATATATATTTTCCCAGTACCAATAATGGGAGACAAAATATGGCATAACTTTTGAACAAGCAAGATTTTGTCACAAAAACTTCAAAGAGCACCAGTGCAGCCTAGCACCTATGCATACAATGCAGTCTTAAGCAACTCAAATACATTCTTGTTGTGCACCAAAATGTGATCTTCATAAATTTCACAATGCATATATATTTCCATTGACTATAATGGGAGACAAAAAAGGCATAACTTTTGAACAAAGCAAGATTTTATCACAAAATCTTCACAGAGCACAAGCACAGCCCAGAACCCATGCATACAGCCCAATCTGAAGGCACTCAAATAAAGTCTTCACTGCTGGTGCAAGCGCAGGGCCCTTGGACACTGCACTCCCACCACGTTGCCCAATACTCCATAACAATATACATCTGCATACCTTTTGATCTTTCCTATACCTGTTAATGGAATGTTGCTGCACACCAAATAATGTGATCACCATTGTTTTCACAATGCACATATATATTTTCCCATTGACTATAATGGAAACAAAAAATGGGATAACTTTTGAACAGGACAAGATTTTTTCACAAAATTTTCCAAGGACATCAGTGCAGCCCAGGACCCATCAATACAACCCAATTTGAACCCACTGAAATCCATTCTTCAGTGCACTATGGGTGGAGAAAGAAATTGCAACTTAGAGGATTTTTCACTTTCCTGAGTGCACTATAATTTCACAACTATATAGGCCATTGATGTGACAATTTTCACAGTTGAAGACCTGTGAGGAGTCTTTCTACATTCCAAATTTCAGGCCAATTGCAGAAACGGTTCAAAATTATTAAAGTGGAAAAATGATATTTTCATATTTCGCAGTGGCATAACTATGGGCATCTGTAATATTTACACACCAAATTGCTGAAAGGCACATCTAGGCACTAGGGCTTCCTACCCTAAAAATTCTCGCCAATAGCACCATCCATAATCCTATGCGGAAAATGTCAAATATGTCATTCAATATCTCCACAACGAATAAATTTCCCAACACCTAAACAGCATCATTTTTTTTTTGCTTTTTGCTTTTCTGCCTCACATCCAGGCATCCTGTTCCTCTGGCCACCGTCAGGTCCTCTCCGGCTGGAGCCGCCCCACTGCCAATCCCACGGCTTGCCCCCGTGGCAGGGCAGTGCAGAGTCCCCTCTTACTCCCCGACCGAACCAGGATCCAGCAATGCAGCAATGCCCACTGACCGAAGCGTCCCATAGACGGCCATCAAGCAGCAGTGACCATTTTGCCATATTTTCCCTTTTCTGTGGCAGTGCTATGGGGCATGCAATGACGCCAAGAGGGGTGCGCACATGTCCGCACGTGCCCCGACTGGCATCATGCCCCAACTAACTCTCCAGGCTCAGTGCTAGCACACCTGCTCCCAGTCTCGGCTAGGGGCCACAAGTGCATCAGCAACTGAAGACCCCTCCCTGGAGAGAGAGCGAGTCCAATGGATGCTCAATCCTCGCCGCCCTGCTGACCCCGGTGACCGAATCCGTTCCTGAATCTGGGTCACCAGTGTGGAAGTGATGTGTGGCATCCAGCACCTCAACCCTCAGTGCCACCAGTCCAGCATCTAAACAGCATAATTAACACCTCTAGGACATCCCTCAACACCCTCCAAATTTCAAGTAAAAAAAACCATTCGGAGATATGCAATTTTAATGTTTTTAAACCTTTAAAATGTCTTTTGTGAGAAAATCTTACTCGAACTTCAGCCATGCACTAACAAAATCTTTGCCATGAGAAGCCATCTAGTCATCCCAATTTGAGCCATCTGATCTTCCCCATGGACATCTGGTCCAGAAAAGCTGGCTATCTGGTCGTCACCTCGTGAACGAAGCTTGCAATCGATAAATTCTCAAGACCAATAAATTTGCAGGCTTGCGAAAGAAGATCGTTAGTGAGCTGCAAACAAAGATTTTAAATGTTTAAAACTCTATTTTGTGAACAACTAAAAGAAACTAGAGGCATTGATCGATAAAGAAGAGTCCCCTGAGCAAAACCTATCCTTCTTTCACCTTTCAAGTTACCCGTGGGCTGAGATATTTGTTTTTCCGACCCCAAACTGAAAACAAAATGGTGGCTGTCATGGCCAATAAATTTCTGGCGTCCGAAGATTTTTCGTCCACAAGCCAACAAATTCTTTGATTGCAAGGGAAAACCAGATGGCCAGAACCTCATTCTTTTCAAATCATACATCAATGTTTCCATAGACTTATAATGGCAACTTCAAACTTTAATAACTTTTGAATGGATTAATATTTTTCACCAAACAAAAGTGTCATGTTCCTTGACTGAAGCTCTTTCTATGTCCCAACATTTGGACTGACAAACCACATGGCAGCCATGCAGCTTTCTGACAGACAAAAAATGTACAAAACTGTTGAAAAGTGCATTTTTGGTGCTTTCTGGGAAGAAACTGTATGTCCAACTGAAAGCATAACCGTAAGTCAAAGAGATCTACCATGCCAGACCCACACATACCAAATTTCGTGCAAATCCATTAAGCGGTTGCAAAGTTATTAACATACAAAATTTGAGGTTTAACATTAAAGTGCCTACCCAACACTAACTATATATATTTATATATATATATATATACATATACACATATATACTGTATATATTTTAGTGGTGCAGTAGCACCACTATAGTTAAGGCTGAGCAGAGCAAGTTAATGTTACACCTCAAATTTAGCACTAATAACTTTGCAACTGTTCAATGGATTTGCACAAATGCTGCATGCATGGTCTCCTGGAGAAGATCGCTCGATGTGTCAAGCTTTGTTCTGGTTGTATTTGTGGATTCTGAGATCCAGATAGCAAAAGAAAGTTTAAGTTCAACACTTTTTGCAGTTTTTTCATCACCCTGTGCTCAGACGGTGTTGAATTCTGGTCTCAAACGTTTAAAGTAAAAAGAGCTTGGGTCACAGAACAGCCCTGCAATTATTTGGTGAAAATATTAATCTATTCCAAAGTTATAGCATTTTAAGGTCCCACTATTCTCATAGGATTTATTTTCCAGGATAGATTCCTGGATCAAAAAGTGATTTTGCTCTGATGAACAAGGATCTTTTTCTTGAGGGACCAATCCTTGCTCACCAGAAAAATCCCTTTTCATAAGCAGCCATCTTGTTTTTGTTTTGGCTCAGAAAAAGTGTCTGAACTGTGCCCAGGTTTGTCTGTTGCAGACATTGAAGTCTGTTTCTTGCTTATCGGGAGTTGATAAACAGCTCCTTGTGGTTTCCAACTTACATATGGCTGTAGAATGTATTTTATAACTATTTTATTCCTTTTTGCTACTGGCCAATTTCCTTTTCATCATTCCTTTTTGTCATGGCAAAAAGAAATCAACAGTTGAAAAGTATTTTCCTTTATGATGACAGATGGCCTTTCCACCAGCTAATTTCCTTCTTTGCCATGACATAAAAGGATGGCAAAGGAACTTCATTGGTGAAAAGGACTTCCAGCATGGCCATTTGGTTGTCAAAAGGAGCCATCTGGTTGTCAATAGAGAAATCCTTTTTGCTAGCTGATTTCCCTTTTCCCTTGATGGAAAAGAATGTTGAGAAAGGAAATGGCATGGTGAAAAGGAATTTTACCACTGTCATCTGGTCATGTAAAATGGATTCTGGACCATCTGGTCCCAAACAGTACAGCCATTTGGTCCTGTTTGCCCTATAAATATCCCAAGTGTCTAGTGTGACCCCACCTCAATACCAATTTTATTTGTACTGTTTTCCCTTTTTCTTTTTCTTTCTATTTTTTAAATTGTGGGTTTTACCACTATGCACCTTTATCCCTGGTGTCTAGTGGTACCCTCTCCAAAGTTTAATCTTTCATTGGTGGTTAGTGGCCTCCTTCCCACCCTCCCAGGCATGTTTTACACTGAAAATAAGAAAACCGTCCCTCATTGTCTTTTGTTTCTTTTTATTAATCTGTAAAAAACAAAAAAGGGTAATCGAGCAATCACTCCTGCCCTCCACCTGACCACCCTCTGTCACGCATCTCCCCACACACTCCTTGACACCCCTACAGACTACCATTCACCTATGGAGGTCCCAGGTTCAAGGTATGCCCTCCTGATCGAAGACATGTCTGCTGCTGGAACCAGTACTGCAATATGAGAACAATGGCTTCAATATATTTCAAGGGGAGTTCAACTTATATGCATAACTCAGACGTTTTTTAAATTTTGACACCAAATTTTCAACATAGATTTTGAACTGCTCTGATGAATAATATGACTGTCATTAAGAACTTCTGTTGGAAGGTGATTTCATTTTCAGTTGGAGAAATCACCTTTCTGGTGGGATTTGTGTAATGACAGTCATATTGTTCATAAAGTGGGATCATAAGAAGGCTATGATAAAATTTGGGAGTCAAATTTCAAAAATGACTGCATCATCACAATTCCTTGCCATTTTGCTACACACAGTCATAACTCTGGAAATTTTCATTATTATCACCCCATATTTTTAACATAGTATTCTTTTTCCCCACCTCATGTATGTCACAGCTGTCATTTTTATGTTGGCTCATGCTTGTGCGCCAGCCAACATCTTGACGTAGTGGCAGATTTGGAGGCATGGTCATAGTTGGGTGAATGCAGGGCATGCATCAGTAGGTGCGTCCTCATTCCCCAGTAAGTCAGCAGCAGGTGCTGATATGATGCATCCCTAATGTCACCACCACATCTAAGAAAAGGTCTGCTGCAATGAGAGTGAAACTGTCATGCAGCATGACCCACAGCACACCTCCCGACGCACGCAACTTGGTGGCAGTGACTGCCGCTTCTCTGTCAATCGCTAATGGGGAGCTCACTCCCCTTCAGCATAATGACCCCTCCCATTTAAAATGTATGTCTAAGGGGTACCCAATCCTCCTCAGCATCATGCACCCCCAACAGTTTTTGTTTGCTGACGGGTCCCAATCCTCATTGGCATTTACCCCATCCCCATTTATTTTGCCATCAGCATAATGTCTCCTCCCCTACTTTTTGTTGTGTGCTGAGGGGTGCCCAATCCCCTCTGCTCATGTCTCCCTTCGGTATGTGCTGACAGGTGCCCAATCCCCGTAGGCTAAAGCATCTCCCAAAACACTTAGGTTTCACACTGGAAGCCCACCCCAGCATGCCAAATCCCTACAAAAGAAAAACTGTCCTGTAAGGTTTTTTTTTTAAACCTGTAAGAAAGAAAACAGTCCCTTGTGGTCTCCCTGCCCTCCCACAACCTGCGCCCACCCTCTGCGCACACTGCCTTCCACACCCCTTACCCCATACTTACCTCTGGAGTCTGGCGCAGTGATCTTCGTGGACCGGGAACACGCCTGCACTCTTCAAAGCCGACTGTGAACTGAAGAAATGCCAGTAAGCTGTATAATGGCATAAACAGGATTTTTTCAACTTTGGTGCATATCTCAGCCATTTTTGGGAATTTTGGCACCAACATTTCAGCATGGGGTTATTGGGACCCTTACTCATGAATTCAGGCACTGTCATGGTGTTATTCATTCCCAAAAGGTGATTTCATGGTCACTGTGCTGAATCACCTTCGGGACCAATTAATGAAACGACAGTGCCACTGTTCATGTGGTGGATCTCAAAAGCCTAAGTTGCAAATTTGGTGGAAAAACTAAAATGGTTGTTTTATGAGCGCATTGCACAGTTTCCATGCACGCATAACTTTGTGAATTTGTTAATTTTCACTCCAGATTTTTAAAATTGACATTTCCACACCTCCTTATGAACAGTATAGCTGTCACTTTATGTATCCTGACTTAAACGTGTTTTGAATATCTGGCACAGAATAGTGCGGTCACTGTGCGTAAATCAGTTTTTGGGACAGTTTGAGGAAATGACAGTGACACTGTTCATGGGCAGAAGTCCTAAAATGCCTATGTTGAAAATTTGGTGACAAATTCCATAAAATGTCTGTATTACAAGTGTGCATTGAACAGTTTCCACGCACCCTTGTAACTTCACAAATGTGTAATATTTTCATGCCAGATTTTCATCACAGGCATTTTCCACACCTCCTTATCAACAGTACAACTGTCACTTTTCACATCCTACCCTAAATGTGTTTTCAGATTTGTGGTGCACAATGACATGGTCACTGTGCAAAATCAATGTTTCAGACAAATTAACAAAATCACAGTGCCACTGTTCATGAGGGGTGGTCCCAAAATGCCTATGTTAAACACGTGGTTAAATAAATCCCAAAATAATTGCATGGACGTGTGTTGCACAGTTTCCATGCATGCTCATAACTTCACCAATTTTTCATATTTTCACTACAGATTTTCAACACTGCCATTTTTACATCTTCTCATGAACAATACAGTTGTCATTTTCCACATACTGCCCAAAATGTGTTTTCATCCCTGTGTCACTAAATGGCATAGCCGCTTATGCAAAACCTCCTTTCAGCTAACAAACTGATAGTGCCGCTTTCATGAGGCTCACAAACAGCCCATGTTGAAAATTTGAGTGAAAATACCAACACACGCCTATGGTGTTATGGTTTCCAACTGTAGCACCCTACCCTGTAGAGACTGACATGCATCAGGGGTGTGACTTGCTTATGCCATTTCACCCCCACCCCACCCTGCAGCCAGTGACAGGCATCGTGGTGTGTCTTGCACTGTTCAGCCACAAAGTTCACCCCATTCTCCTATACTGCACCCACCTCAGCATATTTCCTTATGGAATGGAGTAAGTATAATGCCCAAAGATCCCAGCACACCACAACACTTGTCAGTGTCTACAGGGTAGGGTGAGTTACCATGGCATGAACGTTATAGCTGACAAAACACAAAGGCACACCCCAATGCCTGTCAGTCTGTACAGGGTGGGGTGGGGTTGGCATCACTTCAATGCTTCACTGACATTCCTGTTATGTGTCTCTAACTCCGGCACTACCAATGCCAATGCCAGTGAGACAACATTTGGCATTGACAAATGCGTGTTCAAATCTGGCCCAAAACATATTTTCACACCTGTGGTGCAGAATGACATTGCAGTTGGCAGAATTACATTTTGGTGGGGATTTGAAAAATTTCTGTACTGAGTACATGCAGTGAGGTCTATACACGTGCTATGTTGAACATTTGGGGGTTAGACTTACTTAAAATGGTAGTTATGACTGTTTGTTGCAATTTTGCTATGCATGTTCATAACTTTGAAAGTTTTAAATATTTTGAACCCAAATTTTCAACATAGCCTTCTTATTACACCCTTCATATATATCACAGTTGTTGTTTTCAAATCCTGTCCAAAATGTGTTTTTACATCTATGGTATGGATTGGCATTGCACATGCATGGAGTTACATTTTAGTGGGTATTGAAACATTTTGTGCAGTGGGTATACATGGTGGGTAATAACATGGCTGTGGTGACAATTGTGTCACTCTGGCCCTATAAATGTAAATGCAGGGCACAGACAGCTCTGCATTCCCATAGGCACATACACATATGCATGAATGGAGGGAAGGGAGTGAAGGGCCAAGACAGCTCTGTGTTCCCACATGTAAATAAGGATATGGTTAAACTATCTCTAAAGTAAGAAAATGAATTGCAGAAAACTTTATTAATTCATCAGTTTGGATTTGACCATCAAAAGCAGGAAATGTGCCATTAGAGTTTCCAACTCTAACACCCCATCCCCACCCTGCACAGACCAACAGGCTTCGGGGTTTGTCTTGGGGCATCAGCCTTAACACTCACCCCATTGTCCTATGCTGTGCCCATGTCTCCTTATTTTGCAAAGGAATGGGATGAGCATTAGGGCTGATAACCCCAGGACAGACCATTGATGCATGTTGGTCTGTGCAGCATGGGGATGGGGTGTTAGGTTAGAAACCTAATCAACATTTCCTACTTTTGATGGTAGAACCTCAAATGATGCATTAATAAAGTTCTTTTGCAGTGTAAATATTTATATCTATATTTATATATATGCATATATTCATGGCAAAAATCTTTGTTAATGCATCAGTTAGGGTTGTTCCACAGCTACAAAAGAAGGAAATTCAGTGTTAGGGTTAAAACCCTAACTGCACATTCCCCACCACCACCACCACATACACACATACATGCAAGTAGGGGAAGAACCAAGGCAACACAACCAATCACTCACAACCAGCAGGAAGTGCATACCCATGTTACTATAGCAAGCAGGGAAAAACGCAACTTCAGGTATAATACAGTATTTCAAAACTTGTTCCACAAGGTTAGTTCACCAAGCTGTCAGTAGCGAAAGCTGTGTGCCGCACTTTGTTTTTGACATATGGGTGGTGAAAGGCATCATAGGTGCTGCAATGTTTGCCTATGGGACAGTGGTCAATTCAGAACACTGTAACTTTGTAATCCTTAACTATTTTAGCACCAAACCTGCAAAAGACATATCTGTGGGACCAGGGCTTGCCACCTTGCAAATTTTAGCCCAAATGACCTAACCGTTTACTTGCAGGAGGATGTCAAAGATTTGCAGTTATCAGGAGCATACTTTCAAAAATACTTCTGCAAACACGAAAGTGTCACACACAGAAGACACGATATTTTCGGATTTGCAAAAACATGTAAAATATTTTTTAAAATACTGTTGCAAACACAAAAGTGTCTCAAATGCATAACACAACACTGTCGCATTTATGAAAAGTATTTTCAGGTAATGTCCAAAATCCTGTTTTAGGCTTGTAAACCCAAAATAGCATATCTGTAGTTAGTGTTATTTGTTGGTGGCAGAATGGGGCCCAAGATGCCCAGTTTTCCTTGGTGATATGTGTTTTGTGGAGTGTGGAATGTACAGGATCAGAGTTAGCAGTGATGTCCCCATGCCACACCATGATAGCTGTTGGTGTGTGGAAGATGAGATCATGGGGGTGTGGTTTCATGGTTTAGATAGTTGTATGTTATTTCTGTTACCTGCTGCTGGTGTGTGTGATTGGTTTGTTGCCTTGGTCCTTCCCCTACTTGCATGTATCTGTGTGTGGTGGTGGTGAGGAATGCACAGATAGGTTTTGAACCCAACACTGAATTTCCCTGCTTTTGTCACTGTGAAACAACCTCTAACTGATGCATTATTGAAGTATTTTGCCATGAATTTCTTTCTTTTGAAAATATGCACTATAAATAGTGAATGGTATGTGTTGATGGGAGCACAAGACCCAAACCATGCTGCCTTTTCTGCATAATAACAGTAAAAGTAACACTAATGCGAACAGTAATGGTGAGTCAAAAGCAAATGGTAATGGTAACTGTAATGCCAATGAAAATGTTAAGCATAGCACAACTGTTACGGTAATGCAAACGGAAATGCAAACGCAAATGGTAACACAAATGCAAATGGTAATGGTAAAGGTGATACAAATGCAAACACGAAAGGAAACAATAATGCTAATGGTAACGTAACCACAAATGGTAACAGTAACTGTAACGTTGATGCAAACATAAAGGCCAACGGTAATGGAAACACAAGTACAAAGGCAAACTGTTACACAAACGGTGACAGAAACATAAATGCAAAAGCAAACGGTAATGTTAACGCAGTGGAAATGCAAACAGTAATGGTAACGGTGACACAAACAGAAACACTAATGGAAACCATAACGCTAATGTTGATGGAAATGCAAAGTGAAGCGGTAACAGAAATGCTAATGGTGACGCAAATGTAAATGCAAACACAAGCGCAAACAGAAATGCAAATGGTAATGATAACGTTAACGGTGCTGCAAACAGAAACACTAATGCAAACGGTGATGGAAATGCAAGCGCAAATGTAAACGCAAACGTAACATAAATACAAGTGCAAATGCAAACGGTAATGGTAACAGTAACCGTGATGGAAATGGAACAATAACACTAATGGTGATGCAAACATAAACACAAATGGTTACACAAATGCAAGCACAAACAGAAACACAAACAGTAACGGTGACACAAACAGAAATGATAACACAAACAGTAACAGAAATGCAAGTGCAAACATAAATGGTAACGCTAACCGTAATGTATGTATGAAACACAAGCGAAGCACGGTAACGCTTAATGGTGACACAAACGTAAACACAAATGGTAATGCAAATGCAAGAGCAAACGCAATGGTAATAGTAATAGTGATGGAAATGGAAATGGTAATGCAAATGGTAATGGAATGCAAAGTGAAGTGGAAACGGTAATGCAAACGTGGACACAAATGTAAACGCAAATGCAAAAGGTAGCGCAATGCAAATGGTAACACAAACGGTGATGCAAACTCAAATGCTAATGTGAACAGTAATGGAAACGCTAGCACAAACATAAATACAAATGGTAACGCTAACCATACCGCTAACATTGATGGAAATGCAAAGTGAAGTGGTAACGTAATGTTAATGATGACAGAAACGTTAATGCAAATGCAAACGGTAACACAAACAGAGACACAAACGGAAACACCAACGCAAACGCTAACAGAAACGAAGCAAAATGTAAACACAAACACTAATCATAACAGTAATGCAAACACACACATTTGTGTCCAAAAAGGTGCATTCAGAAGCACAGTGAATACAAAGAATGTGGGCATAATAATGGCCCTCGGACCAGAAAATGAGCACTTGAATACTGAATTGCTTATTTCTCAATAACCATATGATGTAGAAAAAATTAAATCTCATATTATTTATGACTTTCCAGGCTAGTTTTGACGGAGCCACTTAATATGGGGCTAAGCATTTTTTGCAATGAAAAAGACTGTTTTCGAGATACGGATCCGAAAGGCTCAGCAGCCCCATACTGTTATCCCATGAAAAATCATCAACTTCAGAGTGCTGTAACTTTGCAAACCAGTAATATTTGGCATCAAACCACAAAAGTCACATCTGTGGGATGTTGTCTTTCTTCCCTGCAAATTTCAGCCCAAAAGACCAAACTGTTGTTTTGCAGCAGGGTGGCAAAACTTTCCTATTATTTTGGTCATACTTTGCAAATTACTTTTACAAATTACAACACTTTTGCAAAAATCACGAAAGTGTCACATTTGTGAAAGTACTTTGTTACACTACTTTTTACAAACATTTGAAAAACATATCTCGATGTTTTACCCACAAAAGACATGGCTAGCATCCTCAGGACTCAAATAGGTGAACACAACAAGAATTGTGTCCCTAGAGGATCCCAAATTTAAATGCCAAGCATTTTCTGAGCTGTAACTGAGAAAAAATGGCTGATTCACAAAAGTAAAAGGGTAATTTGCAACAGTAAAACTGCATTTCGAAAGTGTCACATTGGTTATTAACTTTTCCCATAGACTATAAAGGGATTCAGTGCTTTTGAATAACTTTTGAACCATTTAATATTTTTTATGGAATCTTCAAAGGCACATCGGGAGCCCAGATGCATGTTCGCTGAAGTTTTTGGACTGATCACATAAACCATGGGCTGTAGGCGCAAGCAAAGAAATGTGCAAAAGTGTGTTATTTATGCATGTTTTGGCATGCTGTAGCTCTGTAACTGTACATCTGACCATAATGCAACTTGCCAGATCCAGAGCTCTATGGCACCAGAAAATGCATTCCAAATTTCAGGCAAATCTGTTGTATGGTTGCAGAGTTATTAAGGTAAGAAATCTGAGATTTAACCTTAAATGGGTACTCAGCCCTAACTATAGGCTCTACTGTGCCATTATATATATATATATATATATATATATATATGTATATATATACATATATATATATATATATATATATATATATATATATATATATATATACATACATACATATATATATATATATATATATATATATATATATATATATATATACACATACATACATATATATGGTGCGGCCTGGCTAAAGATATCACATTTATCTTCACAAGAGTCCAGTGATATCATGATATCTCACTAGTTGTAGAAACATAGAAACATGGAAACATAGAATTTGATGGCAGATAAAGACCGCTTGGCCCTTCTAGTCTAACCAATTCTCTACCTAACAGATAAGCAACAGATCCTAGTTAACAAACAGTCTACTTCCTTCTACCCCCACTAGAATTGCCTTTATGTCTGTACCATGCATTCTTGAATTTCCCCACTGTTTTTGACTCTACCACCTCCTCAGGAAGGCTGTTCCATGCATCTACAACCATCTCTGTAAAGAAATACTATCTCACATTACCTCTGAGCTGTTCTCCCCATCTTCAAATTGTGCCCCTTGTTCTAGCAGATCTCTTTTACTGAAAGATGCTACCCTCTTGGACTTTGTTGATTCCTTGAAGTATTTGAAAGTTTATATCAGGTCCTCCTCTCCTCCTTTCCTCGAGGCTATACATTTTAAGCTCCTTTAGTCTTTCTTCATATTTCTTCTGGTGCAGACCCCACACCATTTTGGTTGCCCTCCTCTGACAGCCTCCATTCTGTCTATGTCTTTGTGGAGGTGGGGTCTCCAGAACTGTACAAGTACTCAGATGTAGTCTTACCAACTGTCTGTACAGAGGGCCAACAGCTTCCTGTTTTCTACTGGTGATGCCTCTCCCATGCATCCCAGTATCCCCAGCCTCCTTACTGCCTTCTCACATTGTTGGCCCCTTTAGGTCATCTAATATGACTACCCCCAAGTCCCTTTCCATTTTGTTGTTGTCAGTATCTCACCCCATTGTGTACTTTTTCCCTGGTTTTGTTTCCCAGGTGCATTATTTGCACTTCTTTGCACTGAATCTAAGCTGCCATACATTTGACAAGTGGTGAAGCCACAAGTGAGATACCTTGATGTCATTAGCCTCAAGTGAAGATAGATATGATATCTTCAGTCAGGCCATGTCATGTTCTGTTTATACAATATATGTTTTGGGCCCCAAGAAACAGAACCCTCCAATGAGTACTTTTACATATTTCCACCCAAAGATAACATCAAATATCCCCCAAAAGAATAACAGATGACACATGTTATTTAAATAAATCATTGACAACCCCAAATTTCCCCAACCAACTAGCATAAGAGATAACAGGTTATTTATTTCATTTCATTTTCATTTTATTGGTTATACTGGAAGGCATGTCAGCATTGCTGCCTGTTTATACAAGCGTCCAGTTACATACTACAATCATGAGACATGACATAGGCTTAAACATTTAACTAATAGAGAGGGTTAATAAAATGATACCTAAATTTCGAATAATATAGACTAAAGGGCAAACCATGTGCTAGCCTTGGTGAATTAACAAATAGAAGGTGACATTAAGCATTCAGTGAGGGTTTAACAATAATATAATATAACAGTAAGAAACAAAAATTTAAGTGCAATCTAAAAACTAGCCAAGGAGGATTAACAATATTACAAGTGCTAGAAAGAGAGGTAAGTTCTGAGGTGGATAATCAGAGAATAAGGGGACCAAAGTGCAGAAGGGAGACAGATTAGGGCTGCTAGCAGGTGCAGGTGGGAGAGATCTGTCTCCTGATATTGTGTTTGAAGGCATTTGTCGAGGGACAGAGTTTTAGTTCTGAAGGGAGAGAGTTGAAGAGTTTGAGTCCCATAAAGAGAGTGTTTTCTGGCCTTGAGTGGTCCAGCAGAAAGAAACAGTGAAAGAGAGAGAGTGGAGGACAGGTTAGTGGTCCTGGTGGTGGTGGTTGTGTGGAAGAGAGAAGTGAGGCAATCAGGGAGCAGTCCACGGGAGAGTTCAAAGAAGAAGCAGTGGCGGAGCCAGATTTAGGAGCATTTGGGAGCCATTGGGGCCATTCAGTCAGTCATGGGCTCTACAACATGCACTTCACAGTGAATCTAAGATGGTAGTGGGGCACTGCTACTCTCACACTGGGGCAGCTAGAGGAGGCGACCGCCCCAGCCCCAGCTCTGCCATTGAGAAGAAGGTGACCGCCTGGCAGTTGACGTGGCCTCTATGGAGGGCTGACTGTTGAGCTTATATAGGTCACAGTGGTGTGTGAGTTTAGGGAGACCAGAGGCAAAGCATTGAGGCATAGAGTTGTGGTAGGAGCTTTGAAGTCAGCAGAAATTTTGATGGGGAGGAGGAGACAAGTGAACCATAGTCAAAGACAGGAAGGAGGAAGCTGGAGACTAAGAGGGATTTGGATTCCTGTTAAGGTAATGCTTGATTCTGTGGAGGATAACAAGGTGTTGGTGAGCTTTTTTGATTGTGAGGCAAGTGTGAGCATCAAATTGAGGTGGCTATCAAAGAGTAAGCCAAAGTATTTGAATTCACTGACTCTTTCAATGGCATTACCAAGGTTGTCATAGAGGGAGAGATCAAAGCCAAGGGGTTTGCGGGGCTGGAGAAACCATGAACTTAGTTTTTTGGAGTTGAGTACAGGACCTTTGGAAGTGAACCATGTCTGAAGTCTGCTGAAATCAAATTAGAGTTTGTTAATGAGACTGTTAGGGTTTTTGCCCTGACAGAAAAGGCTGCATTATCAGCATAGAGAATGAGTTCTGAGGTGGTGCAAATGTCAGGCAGGGAGTTAACGACCAGAGAGAAGAAAAGAGGGCCCAGCATAGACCCTTGAGGGACACCATTTACATCTGGTTGATCTTGCCAGTATTTTTAAATAAGTAATGATGTAAAATTATGTTTGATTTTGTCACCTGCCATTTGACAAACCTAGTAGCACTTTCACTTTCTGCCCAAAATATATTGAGTTGTTCCTGCCACTTTAAAGTTATCTGGTTGAGCCTGTCACGATATTTAAATAAGTAATAGTTTCAAAACTTATTTTGTTGATCCTGCCACTCTTTGAGTGCAACAGTAGTACTACGTGCTTTCACTTTCTGCCCTAAATGTAGCGTTGAGCAGTATGAAGACTGACTGACTACAGAAACATACGCCACACTTCCTGCTGCTATTCTGAAGCCGTGACTGGCTCACTGTCCTCATTCCACAGTCTGCAGCTTATTTTGAAAAGAAAGTTAAAGTGTACAAATATGCATAGTTTCTTTGTTTCCAGATGCAGCGTGTCTGGTGTCAGTCTGCATACCGCTTGGCAACGCTGCATTTGGCAGAAAGTGAAAGCACCTAGTACTGCAGTTGCACTTAAAAAGTGACAAGATCAACCAGATAAGTTTATTTATTTGTTTAAATTTTGATGATTGGGTGGGCCTCTGAGACAGTCAAGTCCCTTTTTCAGGGGTGACCAGAGAACCAAATGTTATAAGCATAAGAAAACAGTACAGATACAGATTTATGTACAAATATCATTAGACAGTTACATACATTCATGGGCTAAACTAGCCATCCCATTCATTGATAGTACAAATTACAGATGACAATTGCAATATAGGTGAACAAACAGTAAGGTCAATAAGAGCATACAATATAATCATAGTAGATTCAATTTAGTACATAAGTACACAGATCAGACAATTGACTGTGTACAGACTGATAGCCCTAGACACTGAACATACACATGAGGAGAGTATAGGTAGCAGGTGGAGAAGCTTAGAGAAGATTAGGTACAGTTCCCATTACAGAGAGGAGGCCTGTAAAATATTTCACTAATTTGTCTTTTGAAGAGAGTAGTGGTCTTGCATGGGAGTAGTGAGTGTGGGAGGTCATTCCACTTTTCTGGTGCTGCGAAGGAAAGGATCTTCTTCAATAGCTAGGCAAGTCTTGGGCAGACCCAGCATTGGGAGATGTGAGGATCTGTGTGTTGTGGTAAGGGTTTCAAGGATAGTAGGTAAGATATACTCAGAGGAGGTGGAGGTATATTAGCTTGAAAGTGGTGCAACATAGTGGGAGGTTAATTCTGGCCATGAAAGATGGCCAACCTAAATTGTTCAGCACATAACAGTGATGGGCATGAGCTGGGGCCTTAATAGCAAATCAGACAATTCTGTGACAGGCCATTTTGAGTTTGTTCAGGGTGTAGTCTTAGAGGAGTGGATCATAGTGGCACTGTAGAAGAGTGGCGGAGGCAATAGTGCTTCTTGCACTACTTGAGAGGTAGGAAGAAAAGCATGTAGAAGGCCTAGTTTCTGATGAGTAGCCTAGTGACGCAGGTTATGTGCTCATTGAAGGATAGATGCTTGTCAAGTACATCACCCAGGTATTTAAAGGAGGTAACATTTTGAGTTGAATGTTAGTGGATGTTTTGATAACCGAGGGGCTGTGAAGTTGTGTCAAAGCAGGTATGGTAGAACAACATGAATTTAGTCCTTGCTGTGTTCAGAACTAGTAGGCTATTCTTAAACCATGTTTCTAGAGTCTGAAAGTCATTTGTTAGGTCAGAGTTAATACTTGAGATGTCAAAGGATATTCTGTATAAGATGGCATCATCTGCATATAGCTGAATCAATGCCCTTCACAATTCAGAGGAAGGTCATTAATGAATATTGAGAATAGGAGAGCCCTAGGATTGATCCCTTTGGGAACCTCGTCGGTGATAGGAGATAAGGTTGAGATGGTACCGCCCATTTGACACCTTGAAATCTATTCTTTAAGTAGTTAGAGTCTCAAGAGAGAGAGAGTTTTTGTCAAGACCAAGGTGACGAAGCTTACAGATGAGACGTGAGTGGTTGACTACCTTGAATGCCTTTGTTCAACAAAGACTGCACCGGAGGCTTTTGCCCTGGTCCATAGACTGAATATATCAGTGGTAACCCTCAGGAGGAGCAGTTTCTGTCTCATGCAATTTCTGAAAGCAATGCTGGTTACTAGTGAGGGCATTGGTCTGTTCAAGGTCAGATGATAGTTGATTATAAAGTATTCTTTCTTGGATTGTAGTAATTGGGCACAAGACAGATATGGGTCTATAATTTTCGATAAGGTTGGTCAGACCACTTTTATGTACTGGGGCAACAACTGTGGTTTTCCATTTGTCTGAGATGACTTGTATGAGGAAGGATCTATTGATTAGGCAGGAGATTGGGAAGCAAGTGCAGGTGTACCTATTTTAAGAAATTTGGGTTGTAGGGAGTCAAAGCCTGGTGAGCTGTCAGGGTTAAGTCCCCTTAGCAATTTGAAGACCTGTTTTCGGAAGTAGTTTTTTAGTGGAAGAGTGGGTAGAAACTCCAGTCGGATAGCTGGTGGCACAGGATAATTAACAGGAAGGTCAGTTTTGTAGGCATCGGGTCCATAAAGAAGTGGTTCAGCCATGCCGCTATCTCCATGGGTGAGGACAGTGTAGAGCCTTTTGCTGTCATTGATTGGTGGACAACCTTTCATTACCCTTTTAGGAGCACATAGATTTCCTTCCAGAAAATTTTCTATAATTTTGGGATTGGAGAGGTGTTGTTCCTGTAGTGGTAGATGTTCCTCTGGCTTTGCCTATCTTAGGTTTACAAATATTGCGTAGCTGGTAGTAGGCATTCCACTCAGAGTGGAGTCTAGAGATTTTAAGGCATACCATGCTTTGTCACAAGAGCGCATGAGGTGCCTCAGTTCCTGTGTGAACCAGTGAGATTGGGTGCCTTTTGATCTTCTTAGTTTGTGGGGAGTTTTTAACTATTACTTATTTAAATATGATGGCAGGATCAACCAGATGTCAAAGAAATGTGTGTTGGGGAGGGAGAGATGCAGGTACTAGACTGTTGTGCAGGACAGAAAGTGAAATACTTTCACATTCTTAAGAATGGCATAGGAACATAGTTACATCACCATGACGTACAGGAACGGGCAATATCACTATGACCTATAGGAATATGGAGATATCAGTGACATTCTACTACCTGCTGGATACAACTTTTATCAGTGCATTTATCCCAAAATATATGCTGTGTATATACAGTATATATATATATATATTTATTTATTTATTTTAGGCTTTGGTTAACTGGGTAAGGCCCAATAGGCACAAGCGCTTGTTTTCAGTGGCAATCTGAAGCACTGGGTGGTTAAGTGATTTGCTCAGAGTCACACAGTATGCAAGTGGAGGTTGTGAGAATCAAACTCAGGTCTGGTCTGCTGGATGTATCAAGCTTGTTCACACATTGTTCCTCTAACCTCTAGGCTATACTGCCAGCCCTATATATATATATATATATATATAGATAGTAGACTAGCTATCTATCTATCACAGTGGCATGATATTGCCACTATATTTAGGTTCAACCTTCACTTCTACATTAAACCCAAAATTATGCACTTTAATAACTTTGCAACTGTTTGACTGATTCACTTGCAATTTTGCATGCTCTTTCTGGTACCATATAGTTGTAGATATGGCAAGTTTCATTCCTGTCGGATGTACCTGTGCAGAGCTACAGAATGTCAAAACATGAAAATCACCACTTTTGGCAATTTCTTTGTCGTACCATTTTTCAAAAATGCTTGATGGTTTGGTTTGAAATTTTTCAGGGTATATTGGGTCTGGGTGGCAGATATGCCTTTTGAAGATTTTGTGAAAAATATGAATCTGTTCAAAAGTTATTAAATTTCAAATTTCCATTATTTCCTATGGAAAAATTAGTTGTCCCATGCGAATGTACCATTCTGTTTTGCAAGTGGGTTCTGTTCTTTCGAGCTGTCATCATCTTGTTTTCGGTTAGCGTATAGGAAAAACAATTATTTTTCTTTACCAGTGATTTTCTATATTCCTTTCATTTGTCATGTAGTTCTTGGTACCATCTTGTCTATAAGCTTTTATACCTTTTAAAAGCTGTGTTTCCTCAGTTTGCACTCTTTGTCAAACCATCCCTTGATTTGTTAAATTTATAGCACCCTTTTATAAAGTTTTGATGTATCTTATCAAAAAAATTTTTAAGGGGTCATGAAACACTATGGAGTCCAAGATACCCATTAATAATCTAGTTTGCTCAAGAAATACCTCTAGTTGTTCTATAATTTCAGTTTCCACTGTAGCTGTCCACCTAAGTCTTTTTATATCTGATTTATGTT
Organism: Neoceratodus forsteri; assembly: GCA_016271365.2. NCBI lineage: Eukaryota > Metazoa > Chordata > Ceratodontiformes > Ceratodontidae > Neoceratodus > Neoceratodus forsteri. The sequence goes on from JADMNL010000026.1 coordinate 270,018,717, forward strand.
TGCTTTGGTTTTGTGTTGGCTTTCACCAAATCTGGGATCTTCTATTTGGACAGTGTAGACAAGAAGCGGATGTGGTCACTGTGGTTCTTATCGGAACATCCAGATATTTCCACCAATCAGTAGGCCCTCTCCAACATATTAAGTCGAGTACTGTATTCCTCTCATTTGAAGTATAAGTTATCCCTCATTCCTGGTACCTTTTATTCTGCCATTTAGTATATAAATGCCATTATTCTTTAGCATTTCACAGAATATTTTACCATTAGTAGCAGTTTTCTCATCTTTTGTTTTTCTTTCAAGACCCACTGCATCTGGGTATATGCAATTCATTATTGTATTATCAGTTAATTTGTCATACTTTCCCACTCTGACATTAAAATTGCCTAATAATAAGTTCTCTTCTGGATATGCCAGAGCTACTTCAAAATAATTCCTCCAACCAGTGCCAGACATTTTCTCTATAAAAGTGAGACTTAGCATGTGGAATATAACATATCACTATTAAGCCTATTTTATTTATCCCTAATCTAAGCACCATGAAAAAATCATTCTTGCTCAGTTTCTTAGTTGAACTAAAATTCCAATCTTCACATGCATGATTAAGCCTCCAGCTCTTCTACCTAATTTTGAATCCCTATAGCTTGGGCATTGAAATGTTTGAGATCTATTTAGATTTATCTGAGTAACTGTGTAAATAAAGGGAGAGCTAATAACTGGAGGCTTGTGTTTTGGGGGTTTCATGTTAAAAAAAATTAAATGTTATTTTACCGTGCAACTTGGGATGTTATTGTGAGTGGGGTGTGCTTCAGCTGCTTCAATTAGAAACTGTGTGTGGAAACAGTGATGTTTCTAGCTTTAACCAAAAACAAAACTTTGTGAGTAGTGCTGGCTGGCCTGTGGGGGAGATTTTCTGATGTAGAAACTGTATACATACAGTAAATGGAGTGTGACTTGGTAACGTTGTACATAAATTCATTTATGTACACAGTTACTCAGATAAATGGATTTATACAACCTGTGTAGGTCTCTTTCAGGAATATAAGAGATATCTCATTGACTACTTCAGATATCACTAATATCTTCAAGTTGGGTATGTCACAATGGACATCTTTTCATGCTTGGTATATCAAAAGGTTCTGAACTCATTTAGAATGTTCAACCTCAGTAGCAGTACTAACCATATTCAAATGGAAATAACTTCAAAATGAAAATGACTGCACTGTACTGTGAGCATGAAGGTTGTTCAGGACAACATCAGCTATAAAATAAGTGGTGTTTCATTTACAGATACCTTTTTTATAACTGGCAAAATGAAACAGCAGAAAATTCAATTTTTTTCACTTTTGACAAAAATGTGAATAATTTTAAAATGGAAAAAGGTAGCATGGTACTGTGAGCACTAAATTTGTTCATCACAAAAGGATCTACAAAATGAGTGGTGTTTCATTTACAGATACTTTTAGTTTTTTATAATTAGCAAAAACAGCAAAAATCGATTTGTTTCACTTTCTGCAACAAACAAATGCAAAATAACTTTAAAACAGAAAAGAGAGACCCACACTTGTTGTATGAATCAGATATGACATGTGTGGAGTGAGATTGCAGAAATATCTATACTCACTGTCATTGAACTCTTGTGTCCCTCTTGTTGCTCGATGCTTGTGAGATATGAAGAGTTCAGTGACAAGTCATGAGCATATTTGTTATCTCATACCCACTCATGTCATAGGCCATATTTATGACACTCTGTTTATGCACACACACACACTAACTGCTAGGCAGCTGTGGTATAAAAGGATATTTTCCTGTACGTATTTATTTTATTTACAATTATTTACCAGGATAGGCACACAGAGCTGTGATAGCTTGTTTCCTGTTGTGTCCTGGTTGAGTTACATGGACCTATTTTTATGTTCATTGTATGTGCATGCACAGAGAATATTTTGCTATGAGAGTGGGTTTGAAGGATGTGACACTGTCAGTCCAATGCAAAGTGGTCTGCAAGGGACTCATCAGTGTCACACCAATCATCAACCAGGCTGATCATGATGCCATTTGACTGTGCTGGCAGAACCTTTATGTAGCTCAAAGGAGAGCCAACCCAATCATACTAAGGTGCATACTAAGGTGTAAGGAGCAGAGAAGGCGGTAAGTCATTGAGTGCTCCTACCAGTCACACATAATATCACAAACATTTCCATCAAAAATATAGGAGTTGAATCTTTTTAAAACTGTTCTTTCTCCTTACTGATTATGTCTAAAGGTAGTTTGTTCCAAGGGTTAATTCACTATCTGAGTAAGAAAGGCCTTCATTTTGTTACTACTGAACTTTTTGGTCTCAGCTGCAACAGATGTCCCCTGCACCCATTTTGTCATTTTTAAACTCAAAATCTAGTTCACTTAACAGATAATAATCTTACATAATGTTGTAACATAAGAGTACTGTGGACACCCTGCATTCTTCTCTTCTCAAGAGACATCAGGTTTAGTTTTTGTAGACACTCTTGATATCATGAAGCCTTAATATTATGTATAATTTTAGTAGCCTGTCTATGAATTATTTCAGTTTATTTGACATGCCTTTAGTTATTGTGCCCCAAACTGAGCTACCATAGTTAAGCAGTGGTCTAACATATGAGCTATATAAAAGCTATTTCCTTTGAGCTACATAATGCCATCCAGCACATCGGCTGATCTGTCATGATCAGCCTGCTGAAAACTGTCCCTCATAGTTTTTAATATACTATATGAAAAAGAATATTTTCCATCTATGTTTGTTGCTGCCACCACAGTTACTGTTCCCCCACACAATCCTTCCACTCAGCACCCACCATCCCACCACTCCAACCCAACCCACGTATGTTAATATTTTGGCAGGGCATGCCCAATCCCCCATGCTGGCTGTTATGCCTAACTTTGCCTGTTTCACTTCTGCAACATGAGGGAGCCCTCCAGTGCTGCCAAACAAAACACTGACACTGGGGTGCCTCAATCCACAGTGTTTAAGAGGGTGGGAGGGTGGGGCAGATGCAAGTTAAGGGCTAGCTGCACAATTGAGCAGACTCAATAGACTGTAAGGCCTGCTTCTGCTGGCATTTTTGTATGTTAGTATGTTTGTATGTTGCCACCTGAAATAAAGAAACACGTCCCTCATAATTATTTTTTACTACACCCTGTAAAATGAAAACTGTCTATTGAAGAGTGTTGGTGACACTGCCGATATTATCCCTCCAACCTTTCCACTCAGCACCAACCACCCAACATCCCGATCTCTGCTTTCCTACTGAGGGTCCAATGCTGTAATATGAACATATGAAGATGCCACCAGATAGAGACCTCGTGGTCTATCAAGTGCAGCTCTCAGTTTTGAATACTGATGCTGCCCCACCCCCTATCATTTTACTTGAATACATTGTCTGTGTTATCTCCTCTCTCCTGTCCTTCCACATTCTGGTTTGCCCTTGACCCTGTCCCAACACCTCGCAAATCCTCATTCTGATGTTTGCATTATCAGTTCTGTAGGCAAAGCATGGTGCCACTACCCTCTCGTGAGAAAGTGCCTCCTCATTTCCCTCCTGAACCTCCATTTTCTGGAGTAGGCCCCATTGTAATCCTTCCTTTCTATACTTGAACAGACCCTTCTGGTGAACCCTATTTATGCCCTTCAAGTACTTAAGGTCTTAATCATGCCTCCTTTGTCCCTTCTGTCCTCCAAGGAGTACATATTTTGCCTCCTTAGGCTCTCCTCATAGGCCCTTTCCTCATCTGACTTAGTATCCTGGTCACCCTTCTCTGCACCCCTCCAGCAGCCTGATGTCCTTTTTAAGAAGCACCAGAACTGCACATAGTATTCCAAGTGCAGATTCAGCAGTGCCTGTACAGTGGCAGAATCACCTCTCACTCCTTGAGGTGATTGCCCTGCTATGCACCCCAACATCTTTCTAGCCTTTGCTGCCACCTTCCTACATTGTACGGAGTGATTCATGTGGTCGGTGATCATCACACCAGATCTTTTTCCTCATCAGACAACGATAACTGCACCCTCCCAGCTGGTAACTGTATTTAGGATTCTTGCTTCCAAATGCAAAATCCTGCACTTTTTAACATTGAAACCCAACTGCCAGTTGTATGACCATCTCTCCAATGCCTCTAGGTCTTTCTGTATTCCTTCCTCCCCTCCTCCCTATCCACCACTGCTCCCAGTTTGGAGTCATCAGCAAACAGGCTTATTTGGCTCCCAATCCCACTAGCCATATCTGCTGTAGATGTTGAATAACACCGGTCCCAGCACTGAGCCCTGCAGTATCTCACTTATGACTGCTCATGGCATTGACAGTTCCCCAACCACTAATATTTGTTGTCTGTTTTCCAGCCAGCTCCCAATCCATCTGACCACCTTATCCCTGCCCCCAGTCCCTCAGTTTGCCTATCAGCCTCCTGTGTGGCAGTCGAGACCTTGCTGAAGTCTTAGTGCAGGACATCGACTGCTTTGCCTTCATCCAGAGCTCTAGTCACCCAGTTGTGAAAGGTGATGAGGTTGGTCTGGCAAGATCTTCCTTTGGTGAACCCATGCTGCATATCATCAACGAGACCATCATCCTCCAGGAATGCCACTATTCTTTTCTTCAAGATATTCTCCATCAATTTCCCCATGATCAACTTGAGGCTGACCAGCCTGTAATACCCCAGTTCCTCCCAAGAGCCACCCTTGTGGATAGGCACCACATGTGCCATCCTCCAATCCAGGGTACACATCCTGATAGAAATGATGTGTTGAACACCTCTGCCAGAGGTGCTGCCAGGACTCCCACTAGCTCCTTTCGGACCTCGGGTGTATCCTGTCCAGTCCTGGTGCTTTATCTATTCATAGAGACCTTAGTTCCTCATGCACCTCTGCACGGATCTCCTCTTCATCACCCTGGCCCCCTTCTTTCCTTACCCTACCCTGCTCCTGTTGACCAGGTACCTCCCGCTCCTTGTAAAACTGAAAAGTATTAATTTAAGACCTCTGCCTGTTCAGCCACCTCCTCTCCACCCATCCATTTTCTATCTTGAGCCTAGAAATCTGCTCCTGCAGCTCCTTCTATCCCTGATATTTTTAAAGAACCCTTTTCACCCCTTTTAGTCCCTTGAGCAAGCCTTAACTCCTTCATAGCCTTGACTGCCCCTACCACCCTGGTCGCCTCTCTGTAGCACCTGATATAACCTTCCTTATCTGCTACTCTACCAGTCCTCTTGTAGTTTTTAAAGATAATCTTCTCTGGACCACAGACACTTCTTCACTCTTCAATGCTGAACCACAAACTGAGGAAATGAGATATGCTGTTAAATGTATTTTAATAGGGTTTTGAACTTGCCAGCCATCATAACTTAGACATTTTTAATATTTGTGCACTATATTTTTAACATGCTTTTTGGGACCCCACCTCAGGAACAATGGCAGTGAAATTATGCAAATCTGTTCCAAAAGGTGATTTTGGGGTTGCTGCATGAAATCAACTTTTGGGCAGTAGTTAAAATGTTCTCTGCCCTTGTTCATGAGGTGGAGCTATAAGAAGACTGTGTTGAACATTTGAGGTAAAAATATGAGAAAACAACAAAGTTATGAGCCTCCATTGTTATTTTTCAACAAACATTCATAACTGGGGTAATTTTCAATATTTTGACCTCAACTTCAACATGGCCATTTTTTCACACCACTTCATGAATGTGACAGCTGCCATTTCTCAAACCCTACCTAAAATGTGTTTTAATACTTCTGCACAAAATTACATTTCAGTCATGGTTTTATAAATGACACCTGTCATGCTCAGAAGGAGTGGTCATAAAATGTTTATATTGAAAATTTGTGGTAAACAGGTGTTATGAGGAAATTAATTGTTTCATCATTTACTCATAACTTTATTTTTTTTGTAGATTTTGGCCCATAATGTTCAATGTATCCCTTGTGTTACTCCACCTCTTGAACATGGCAGGTATCATTTCTCAAATCCCTCCAAACTTCTTTCCACAGTCACACAGTGAAATCACCTTTCAGATATGATTTTAAAATTCCACCTGTCTTGATCATAATGTCAGGTCATAAATAGACTGTCAGACACTTGGGGTCAAAATGTGGGAGTTCACTTAAAAGTAGATATTGGTGCTCAGCTGCCTTATCCTGGTAATTATAATCGAACAGTGTGTCAAAGCAGGACACCACTGCAAATGAGATATTGCATCTCATCTGTGTTTTAAGTTATGGCATTATTTAACTATGCTAGCCTTTTGAGACATACATACCACACAATACATAACTATTAAATTAGGCAGAGAACAATAGATTCATTACTGAACTCAAATTATATAGGAGAACTGGTGTGGAATTCATATCCTACTATAAATAGCAACACTACACATTTACTCATATTTCATAACTAAAATCAAAGTTAAATAGGAGGGACATAGAGTGAGGTCATATCCCATTAATTTGATGGCACCATGTTTCATTAGATCATGTATCACTCTGAATGAAATATAACACTAAACTATCATTAAAGGTCAAATGCACATATTTCCTAAAATGCTTGATTTACATTGAATTCACATCATTGTGTCATGAGTGTTGTTTCCTGAAAATATCATTCTGTTTGGTTTGTGGTTTCCTTTAAATCAGCATCTGTAAATGTGCTCTGCAGTAACTGAAAACAGTGAAGATATTTCTGTCCCTGTCAGTGAGCATTGACATCATACTGTCTAGCCTGCTGTTTCAGCAATTAAATCCCTGACTGACTGAATAAGCTGTTGCAATTCCTAGTTAAAGCAGTCTGTAGAGCTAATTGTTTTCACTCAAAGTTTGTTGCTAATGCATCTGGTTTGTGTTTAGAGAGATTGGCTTAAAATCTTTCTGTTCTCATAAACAGTTGATCATTTGGGGTTCAGTGTTGAACTGAAGTGGTATGAATGAATGTCCATGAGAAATTACCTTGTCTTTATCACAGATGTCAGTTCTCTGTCATCAAAACTCTGCATTCTATTCAGGCTATATAACAAATGGTTGTTTAATGGATATCAACTAAATCTACATTCCATTAATTCATAGAAGCAGTGTGTCTGATGTAGCCTCAATAAATGTGTTAATGTGATAACAATGTTGTTTTCATGTCAGATTGACAAACATGTGTCTTCATACTCTGCTATTTCAGGAACATGTTTGTATGAACTCATAAAATTCAGTTATTTGAGGGTTTCTATGTGGAAATATGTATGTGTATAACTAGAAATACTATATGGCATCCTGATGCCCTGTCTCCTGATTGACAATTGAGGCAGCAGGTCTCTGCTTCTCCCTTCACCTGGTCCAGAAGCATCCTGTCTCCTGCCTTCATATGAGGCTGCTTCAACCCACTGTCTTCCACACAGTCAAGGCTGCTACACCCATTGCCTCCTGTACAAACAGTTTAGGCTGCTGCACCCTGCTACCTCTGTCCCCACCCTATAACAAAAGATGAATGTATTTATTTTATTTTATTTTGGGTAATTTTGGGCAGTGTATGAAATGATCTGACTCTAGTGGCAGTGAGCAGCATGGTGCAGCAATTCTAACTGTGGGGGCAGAGATGCTACAGTGCAGCAGGGCACAGTGGTTTCAGTGGACAGAGGACAGCATGGTGCAAAAGCCTTGACTGTGGTGCAGGACACAGTGAGGCATCAGGGCACATTAGCCCTGACTGTGTGATGGGATGTATGTGGTGCAGCAGCTCTGCACATATGGGGCAATGGAAGTGGATAGTAGGGTGGAGAAAAGCCCCACCCTTGGTGGCCTGAGGCAGCATGGTGCAGCAGCCCAAAATGTGAAGGCAGAGGCCCTGACTCTATGGCTTAGCAGAGCACAGCAGCCCTGTCTGTGGAGACAGGAAAAGGGCACGGTGTGCATTGGTCCTGACGGGGGACAGAAGGAAAACAGGTGCAGCAGCCTCAACTCAGAGGCAGGAGACAGGGGTTTCAGGAAGCTGTAAAGTATTTCTAGTTATACACTCATGATACATTTTCACACAGATCCTCCACAAGGAGCTGAATTTTATGAGTTCATACAGTATATGTTCCTGAAATAGCAGAGTGTGGCAGACACACGCTTGTCATTCTGACATAAAAACGAAATTGTTCTCACATGAACATATTTATTGAGGTTACATCAAAGACATACTGTTTCTATGAATTAACGGAATGCAGATTTATTTTATATCCATTAAACAACCCTGTGTTATATAGCCAGAATAGAATGCAGAGTTTTGATGACAGAGAACTGACATCTGTGATACACACAATGTAATTCTCACGGGCATTCATTTATACCACTTCAATTCAGCACTGAACCTCAAATGATCAACTTTTCATCAGAACAGAAAGATAGATTTTAAGCATCTCTAAACACAAACCAGATGGGTTACTAACAAACTCTGAGTGAAAACAAGTAGCTCTACAGACTGCTCTAACTAGGAACTGCAACAGCTTATTCAGTCAATCAGGATTTAATTGCTGAAGCAGCAGGCTGGACAAGTATGATGTCATTGGTCATAGACATGGACAGAACAATCTTCACTGTTTTCAGTTACTGCAGAGCACAATAACAGATGCTGATTTAAAGAAAACCACAAAACCAAACAGCATGATATTTTCAGGAAACACTAATTATGGCACAGGACATGAATTCAAGTGAATTCAAGCTTTTATGAAACACGAAGCATTTTCTATCAGGTCATAATGTTGTACACTATTAAGCATACAAAATTACAGCTTGCCTGAATAGTGCTGTACCAGGCAGTGAGTGGGGCAATACTGCAAATATTTCTGTACACAGTTTTGCACTACTCGCAGTATCCCAGGCAGAGGATAAGATCTCTGTTGAGATGGGATTCTGCTGGAGCTGCCATGGCTCAATGGGCTGAGCCACTGCAGCAAGGAACCCAGGCGCTGCATCTGAGACTGGGTTTGAGTCCTGGTCCCAGAAACTTTTATTGATTTTTTTCACACATTGTGCAATTTTGAGTTGAACATCCCCAGAGTTCAGAATCCTTAGTTGGGAGGGTTCAGGAGTCACAGCCCCATAATGGGGGGTGCAGGGGCAGCCTCTGCAAAGAATTATGCCACATGCAAGAAATTACAGTGCGATTTTTGCATGTGGCATAAATGTATTGCGACATTATAACCCTGTGCCATGCATTTGATCTTTAGTATGAGATGTTGAGATGTATATGCTTTTTCCATTTATTGAAAATACTATATTTTGATGCATATTAACATTATTTACATAAAAAAGTTTGTCAAAACAAACTTTTTTTGCCCTTCGTGTTACTATATATGAATGCAACAAAACTGAATTAACTTACTCCAACAATCATAAATAATTGGCTATAATAATTCAAACTTGAAGAAAAAATGAATAATACCTGAATTCTACAATTTTTGTCTTGTTCTACTTCTCTAAACTCTCCATTTTAGTGTGGCTTTTCGCCCTTAGCAACCAACCCACTCTGTTTGCTCTGTTCTCCTTCTGGTCTTTTAGTTTTCCCTAACATTTCTATAGTAGAGGCAATATGTGTATAGATGGAAAACAGTGGAAATATGATATCATGATCTTTGTGTCTCTGTGGCTTACAAACACCACTTGAATCACTGAGCCCACTTGTCAGGATCCCGATCACTGCTTTCAGGAATGGTGAGTGTTGTTAGCTGCCATGCAGCAGTACTTGTGAAGATCATGAGAACACAGATGTGACTCTGACATCACTCTATGGGACAGTTCATGAAGATCATGAGACGTGAATAAATTGTGAGTGTTGTTAGTTGCCATGCAATTGTACTTGTGAAGATCATGAGAACATGGACGTGACTGTGACATCACTCTGGAGAAAAGCAAGCAACTGGATAAGTAAAGAGAGGAGTTGGTGTCCTCAAAGCAGAAGTCACCATTTTCAAGCTGCATTGTGCATTTTAAATTGACAACATAGGTAAAAGAAATGTCATTATTAACAGTGCTAGTCTTCTTATACTTGTTACTGAATTCAAGAACAACAGTACAATGTGTGTCTTTTTAATTTATTGGACTTAATGGGTTTAAGACTTAAAAGAAAGCACATTATGCAAGGCTAGATGGATATCAGGTACATGCTCCTCAGACAAGGGAAACAGGCTTTTTAGAGTGATAAAACACTTTGGCATAAAGTAGTGGTGGTGGCACCTCTACATTTTATTAGTATGAAATAATTTAAATGATTGCATTTATCTGAAAATCCATAAAATGTTTGTTTTGGTTTCTTTTAGGCTACTTTAAGGGCAGATATAAAATAATAACTCACTTTCTAAGCATAATTGCTTTTCCATCAAGTACTGTACAAGCATGACAATGTAGGTATACTCTTTAACACATAGAAATGTAAAATTGACAGCAGACAAGGACTGCTTGGCCAACCTAGTCTGCCCATATGCCGTACCTACAGTAACACAGCAAACCCTACTTGATCTCCTGCTCCCCTATCCTTACCACTAAAGTTCCCTTAGTGGAGGCAGTATAGTGCAGTGCTTTAAGGTCCTGAGCTGCAAACCTAGAGAACTGTGCTTCAATTCCACAGCCCTTCAAATGCATACTGTATGAACCTGAGCAAGTCACTTAATTTCTTTGTGCTCCCAGGTCACACCTGGAAACAAGCTTCAACTTAGTGTGCCTCCTGGTTAAACAATTTCCCTTCACCCCTCCCCCTTTCCCTTATGCCTATCCCATGCCTTCTTGAATCCCACTACGTTTTGCCCCTATCACTTCTGCTGAGAGGCTGGTCCAGACATCCACCACTCTCTGTGTGAAGAAGTATATGCTTACACTTTACCTGAGCCTACCCTCCACCTCATACCATGCCCCTTGTTCTTGAGCATCTTTTCTCTGAAAAGGCTTCCCTCATGAACCTTATTTATACTCATGATGTATGTGAAGGTTCTGCCAGATCCCAATTTTTCCTTTTTATTCCTCCTCCTAGGTGTGCATATTGAGGTCCTTCCATTTCTCCTCATAGACTTTTGATGCATATCCAGCACTATTTTAGTCACCCTCCTCTGGACTGTCTGTACTCTGTCTATGTCCTTCAAGAGGCGGTCTCCAAAATCAGACATAGTACTGTAGGTGCGGTCTTACTAGTGTTTCATACAGCAGTGTCACCACTTTTCTTCCTGCTAGCAATACCCCTCCTATGCACCCTATATCTCACTGGTTCTCCACACTGCCTTGTCACACTGTTTGGCCCACCTTAGGGCATCATATATGATTAACCCAGGTCCCTTTCCTGTTTGCTGGTCACCAGTACCACTTCCTATTTTGTACTCCACCCCGTGTTTCTGCACTCCAACTACATGATTTTGCACTTCTTCACATTTAAAATTAATTGCCATACTATTGACCATTCCTCAAGCTTTCTTAGATCCCTTTTCACATTTTCATTGCCCCAGAGTGTCCAACCCCATTGCAGATCTTAGTGTCATCTGCAAATGGCATACATTCCTTCTAGCCCCTCCACAATGTTGCTAATAAAGACATTAAAGATGACCAGTCCCAGTACTGATTCTTGAGGCACCCACTGCTCACTCTCTCACTATTCAGAATGAAATCAGTTTGCCACCACACTCTGTCGCCTATCCCTAACCAATTTCTTAGCCAGTTTACCACATTTGGACCCATTTCAGGGATCTGCTTTATTTTTAATACCTATATGTATTTACTTATATAAAAGACTGAACTGATGTATTTTTTATTAACAGAACTATAAGAATACCCTTGAAAAAGCTTGTTTTAAGAGTGAAACATCTGTGACTTTGTTAATAAAAATACTGAAAAATTAACCACTTCAGTTAAGGAGTGAATTTATTCTAGAGAAGAAAACAGCAATCCCAATCCTTTTTTATTACGCTGATATTGCTCAACACATTAGGGAAGCTGAGAAGGAATTGTATAACCATTACCCACAGTTAATTTTTTTAATGGCTGTGATCTTTCTCTTGTCTGTCGCCTTTGGTTTCTTGTTTCCTTTCAGTCTTCACTATGAAGGCAAACTTATATTTCTTCTCTGCCCCTTGCACTTTTCTATGACTTGACTGCTTTATTTCTCTCTTTTTAATTTTATGCTCTGTTTTTGTTCTGTCATTCAGTTTTGACACTTTGTTTCACTTACTTTCCTGAATATTGTCGTTCCATCTAGGTTTGAATTCCTTTATCTTTGCCTGTTTAGTTATGTTGTCACTTGACAATAAGGCACTTTCCATTCTGCTTTTTCCTTCCTAATATAAGCTTCTGCTTGTCCCCACATCCCCATATACTGTAATGCCACACAGATAATGACCCTCATGGCTCAGGATCAGCCACATGAGATGGAGTCCTGACATGAACTGACATGAAAAGAAAATCTGACCTCATTTCTGATGTGGGCAGAGCCACCCATCCTGATCCTTCAGTCAGACATCAGTGTAGGAGAACAAGCACAGGAACCTTAGTACATTTAAACTTCCTTGTACTGCTGGATAGAGGTTCTGAGTGTCCAGGCTACAATATCCTGGTCACTGTTTGTACTACTGTAGGCACTATTTTATTTACTGGTGGGTTTAAGCTTTTGGTATGCCTTGGGGGCTTTGTGGGGCTTCTTAATTTGTTCAGGATGGGTTACATTTTCCTTTTCTGTTGTCTTTTTTTGTCTAGTTGCTGGTCACCTTGGCCAAGATCCACCTCCACCAGTCAGATGACCTAGCATACCTAAGATCTGTCTTCTGCTTCGCTGCCTCCAAGCCATCAATGAGTTTAAACCAATGACTTGGCATCAGTCTTGCAGCTCCACAAGACTGCCATCTCCACCTTTCCTGAACTGTATCCCATGTAGTGGGCCTTGGCATGTCCCCTTTTCCTTTCTGTCCATTCCAGCTAATTTTACTATAAGCAAGTGTGGAAGCATTTTCATTCAGAAAGACAGCTGACAGTGGAGGAAGGTGGGCTGCATGACTGGTTGCTTTCTTTCTCCTTTGACTTGTCATCATTTTGCAATTCAGGATGGGAGTGGCCAGAACTGGGCTGCTGGGAGGGAGGAGGTGCTGCCACTGGGAGGGGCTGGAAAACATATTAATTGAATGGATTTAGCACAAATAAGTGCTCAAAGATGGCAACCAACTGTGTGTGAGCAGGTTGTGCTGACCACCCAATGTGGGATTTATTTTTTAAATTGTGGGTGCTAGAGGGAGGAGGGTGGGAAGGATTCTTTAAGAGGGTGGGGGATAAGGAAGGGGTTGTATAGCATAAAGGGCAGTTTGTTTTGTTTTTCTAAATTTGTACCTGAATAATGGCTATGAATACCTGAATATTTGGGATCCTGAATATAATATTCAGCAAGAGTATTCATGATAACGTATTCACACATCGATAATGCTGTCTTGGTTAGTTGGTGAATAAGGCATTTTTGACCATCGGCTACACGATGGAAATTTCACACAATGGAGAGGCAGGAGGCACAATCACAAGAAGAGACCAGTTTATTGAGCAGCTGAACCACAGAAATTAGAACAAAGAAAAGAGGAGCAAGGAATAACATTTCACTTCTGAACCACTACAACTTTATTACTATTACTGTACTTCTAAAATTAATTCTATATTACTGTGCTAAAATCATTTTCTTAAGATTACTGACACTCAAATCATTCTATAACTGAACTGTACTGTAAGCTATAACTTCAAAATTTGAACAATTCCACCCCAGAGTTTATATACAGTTGTAGCCACAGACATTGGCAGCTATTCCAGATATTGCATGAAATTTCTAAAGAGTTTCTCCAGCTGCCCCTACTGTGGAAATGCAGAAAGCAGTGATTTCTAGAAATATCACAGAAATTTCAGGAAATAGCTGGCAATGTCTGTGGCTACTACTGTAGCTCCAATGAGGACTGTAGATGATGTGGCCAAGAAGAATGCAACAGAGAAACCTCTGACCATGTGCTTTCAATTGGCCAGCATGAAGAACTAACTGTTACCAAGAGCAAAGGATTTGAGCCACTGGGTGTAAACAAATCCAGGCATGAGAACCACACACTCTGTTTCCACAGGACAGCCTCTGAGCCATTGCAATGGACTTCAGGGAAGAAACAGAACACTTACTGTTCTAAGGAACTTTAGCAAAATAAAGATCTTCCAGGCTGTCACCATGGATCCCCAAAAGAAGTCTGAAGAACAGGTGCTGAAAACTGAAGAACATCTGGCCCATTACCACTGACCTCATCAAAAATTAAAGAACTATGCATTACAAACTGAAGCAATGAGTGAAACCTTGAACAACCTCTTGGCCTCAGAAAAGAATCTGAAGACCAAACCTGGATGAAGCATAAGATTTGAGCACCTCTGGGCTTTCAGCCTCAGTGCTATAGAACTGTAGAACCGGAATCAAAAACCTTAAACCCACTGGGCATCAATCCTTTCTGTGAACAGGTGCAGTTCCTTGCACTGCCTAGCTCGCTGTTGGGGATGAACTGGCCTGAAGAATATGAAGAAAGCAAATGACATGGAGTTCCTTAGTGACTATACTATTCCTACTCTGAAGACTGGCCTCAGATTTTGTTGGATGCAGTTTGATGGATCTGTCTCTGAATCATGCAGGAGAAATTGTTAACATGTAGTAGGCAGAAATCGAGCTGAGTTTTTAAACCATACTGTCTCTTTTGGGGGTCTTCGGTCTTTGGAACATTCAGCATTACGACACAATTTGAGAATTTCAAGGGCAAATAATTTAGGCAAATGAAAGCAATTAAATAGTCTTGCAGCAAAACAGGGCACGTATAGGGCAAACAGAGAATCTGGTGCATGCAGGATACTTTCACAGTCTCACAGCATGCATTTACTTTGGGTACTGTCCTTTAAATAAGCAGTCCTGGAATAAAAAATTCTTGTCCTTCAAATTTGTTCAGAAACAATTCTGCACTGTCACTGTAAATACACTAACACTTTGAACTTTAAAATGTTTGTTCAAGATTCAACACAGTCACTTTGAATAACAGTAACACTCACTCTTGAAATGTTTGTTCTGCAACCAGGGTACTATACCAGGCAGACACAATATAAGGAAAACCTGAATTAACTGATTGGGATATACCTAGCTACATATGGACCATGAGCTATGCCCTCACTCCCACAGGTATATACCAGGGTTTTATTTAACTCTAAAATTGATTAGCGTTTTGCTCATAAAAGTTCCAAAACTTTGTGAAAATGCATAACACTTGCCTCACTGTGTTTAACCAACATAACACTTCAGAAAACCTATATAAATGCTTTCTGTACAGTTAGTATTGCCCCAAGAAAAAAACTGCTAATCAATTATTTAAAACACTGTATACTTAGGTTTTACACTTACACAGCAGGGTGGCAGTCTTTTATATATTCTATGTACATCTGGGACTCTTAGCCTCTCATAGCCTATGTCATGGCTCAGGTTGGTGGCTCACTTCCTTTGACCAAATCTCAGCTGGCAGATTTGCAAGCACCATATGTACTAGAGTGCCCTTATGCTGTGAGGCTTCCCTCGCTCGCTCTCTCTCTCTCTCTCACTCTCTCTCCGCAACCTCTTTCTTACCCACTCTCTGCTGCCTGTGTGATGATCCTTGTGGCAGCTATGCTGATTTTTGGGCACCTGACATTTCCCTCTTCCTGCTCCTGGGAAGAATGCAGTACTAGCCACTTGTTCTAGACTACTAAATTCTGTTATGGGCTACTAAATTCTGTCATAGACACTAGCCACATTGCTGTCCTGTCTGACTACTAGAAGGGCCTTTACTGCCCATCCCCAATGCCCACTATAGCTTGTACTTTCCTTACCAGGGACATTGCTTTCCTTAATGCCCCTCTCTGGGGTTTCACTTTGCTTAGCTGTGGCAATGTCCTTACTAGGGCCTTGACTAACCCTATCTGCTATGGCTTCAACTACCTGGGTGTTCCTAAGTGGGGCCTTGCTCTTCACCTCCCTGTGGTGCTAGCCTGATCCTTCCCTTTTGGTGTTTGATAACTGAAGTCATACTCTGCCCTCTCCTGCTCTGGTTGAAGCTTCTTTCCTAATTTGGGGCATCCTTCTCACTTTACTATGCCTCTGGGAGGTTCTCTAACTTATTTTGGCCTCCTGACCACCTTACCCACCCTCTGGCAGTCCTTCTGCTTTCAAGAGTACTGCCCTCCATTCCGCCTCCTGCTGCATCAACCAGCACTTAAAATGACCCAAAGTCTTTCTTTAAAACTAATAAGGTGGATAGCACCTGCCCACTGATGCATCCATTAACTCACTGCCCTGATCTGGGCTGGGGGTAGGTTGTCTGCTGAAGTAGCTGGTTGGCTAGAAGTTGACCTGGCCCCTGGGTGATCTACCTCTCGGGTCTGACTCTGCCTGTAGCGCCTCCTCATCACTGCCATGGCTCTTCCCACTTGGTTTCTTCTTCTCACCACCATAGCTCAGAGATTGCCGCTGCTGCCAATTAGGGACCTGGAAAACTTTTAACTTAATTCAATAAAATAAGCAAACATTTGTCAATGGTGAATCTTTGCCATTGGTATTACTGTTGCACCAAGTCTTACATGTGCACATTTTTACTTATATTTACCCAGGACAGAGCAGATGACATGCGATGTCTCATTTTCAGTGGTGTCCTACTTTGACACATTGATAGGCTGTATTTTCCCAGAATATGGAAGCTAAGAGGCACCTGCTTTTTAGTGGGACCTCACATTTTGACCCCATATGTCCAACAGTCTTTTGTAATCTGATGTTATGATCAAGACAGGTAGAATTTTGAAATCCCATTCAAAGGATGAATTCACTGTGTGACTGTGGAAACAAATTTCAGAGGAGATTTAGACAATTACACCTGCCATGTTCAGGAGGTGGGGTAATACAAGGATTTGTTGAACATTAGGGTCCAAAATTTGCAAAAATACAGTTCAATGGCCTATGCAACCAGAATAGTGTTATACTTGTGCAACTGTTTTACTTTGCTTTGGCCATTCGCACTCTCTGTTCCATGAAAAATTACCACCCTGTAGGGTCCACCTAGAGGTGCCATGGAAGGTTCCCTGCTAAAGGTACCTTCAGAAGAATCCCAAAAAGAAATTGTAGTGGCACCAAAATACATTAATAATCAGAGACCATGAGGCATAGTAGAATGACAGCAACAGCAGCCTGATAAAACATGAGGCACGCAGATTAGCAAGATAGCATGGGTGCTAAGCAGAATACATTGGTGATTGAGAGGACCTCGTAAAGAGAGAGGGAATGGCAAGTAGGGATACCATCCACCTCCATCCAACAGTAGAAACTACTTAAGGGAACTAGGGAATACTAACTAAGACTAACTAGGTATTATGACCTTGGCAAGAGGAGAGAAAAACCCTTTGAAGAGAAAATCCCTGGGGATCCAAGGCCTAGGTCACCTTCCCTCCAGGTGTGGGATAATTTAGTTAGTGACAACTCTGCTACTGCAATTTGGAAAACCCAGTGAAAGGAGGGTGGAAAATATCCCAATTTGGATGGAACCTCTCACTATCCTTCTAACAGGAATGCCGTGGAGAGTTGTGAGCTGGTTTGCTCTGCAACAAGCCACCTCAAGGCAGGAGGAGGGGCATGACAACCAATGAGGCACTCACTCAGACTACTGATCTAAGAACAAACCAGGTGAACCAGAGGTGGTTATAAAAGATAGCTTGAAAGGATGGCTCTGAAACCACTCAGCCAGCTAAAGGGCACTGGTGAGAGCCTCACCTTTTGCCACTGAAGTCTTAAATTCTACAACTTGAGGTGCCATCAGTAGGGTTGACAACAGAAGGTTCACCTGCAGTGAGGACATTCTCAGCTATAAATAGGTGAGAAGGACCATGCCTGAGCTTTGCATGTTCAAGATACAGACTTTGGGGTGCAGAGGTGATCATCGGCAAGGAACTCTAGGACAAGGTTGTCATGCCTAATTATTTATGTAGGTATTTCTTATGTATGCATTCATTCATTTATTTAGTATACTGAAGTTATTTATTTAGTTTGCTAAAGTTATTCAGTTTGCAGAAGCATTATTGCAGCAAATATGGCATCAACAGGGCAAGCCAACCAAGACCCATTGAGGAAGCCAATTACAGGCTGACATGATACTTGGAGGATTTTAGCAGCAGATGGATTTGAACATGAGGCAATAGGCCACACAGGGTCATGGCCTCAACACCCCCCAGTTCCTCACCATAGGAAAACAAGGAAGCAATGTGAAATTGCCATGATCCTCAAGCAGCATTTAAACTAGTTCACAGCAATGGCAGTAGCCAAGCTGACATCCAGGGTATAATAAAGCAGTAGGCAAAGTGTGTACAGTAAATGAGCAGCATCCAGCAACAATTATATATAGCTTGAAGTGGTAGCAATCTGAATGAACACAGAAACTGTAGAGAGAGGCAACATGCTGAAACAACAGCAATGATTTTTTTTGGTATTAGTTTAGAAATCAAAATTGTGTTCCATGGGCAATGCACAGAAAACAGTAGCAATATTTGCAGCAATATATTCTTGGTATAATGCTCAGGAGCAGGATTGAGCTCCATGGACTAGGTTGCAGAGTGAGCCTGAATCAAGTGAAAACAATTAAGGTGTAAGACATAGAAAAGCTTTAGCAGGGAAGCAGCATTTGAGCTAAAACACAGATAACAAGTGGAGCTGCACTTGTGAGTAAATGGAGCAAAACAGCACAAGCTCAGGATTAGCGTAATATGAGCAAAGGCAAAGGATTCTAGAAACAGACGCCCCCAAAGAAAGAGTGCAAAACAGAAATACACAAACATTAGAAGAACAGGAAACAAGCAACACAAAGAGGCACACAGCCAGAGGCAAGTAATACAAACCTAATACAGCAGGACAGGAAAACAGAAGACCAGCAGAAAATACAGGAAGCAGAGGTGGGGCAAGCCCCAGCAGGCTGCAAAGAAGATGACAGACTGACAGAACCTCCAGCTGCAAAGAAAAAGTGATTTAGAAAGAGGTTGGAAGTAACAGCTTATATACCATGCTTGCTATAGGAAAGTTGTCTGTTACCGAGGTACACCACTCAGTACCACTTGATGCATTGCATTAGAGAGATGGTACCTGCACCGCAGTACAGTCTGCTTAATCAGTTGTTGAAATGTAATTCCTCCTTTATCCACAAGATGGCTAACAGAGCCACCGAGAAATATTGAGTGCTTGAAATTTAAATAGATTCTCCCAGTACAGTTCACCAACATGTGGCGTTGAAACAAAAATTACTTAAAGATCAATTTCAAACAAAAATGTTTCCAATCATTATCATCAGTAGACTAAAACGATTGTCTGCAGTGTGTTAAAGTACACATCATGCTGCTAAGGTTATTTATTTGTTTATTTATTTATTTTGTCAGATTACATTTTATTGAAATCAGGTAGAGTAGAAAATAGTGTCAGTATGACAGTGTGTGAGTGGCAGTACTATCAGATAGCATAAGGGCTGTCTACAGTCTATGTGCTTTTTTGTGCTAGGTGCTGATTAGGAAAATACAGTGCAGCAGTAATCTGTGATTAAACTCTGCCCCAAAAAGACTCTACAGTTTTGATTGCAAGTTATCTCTATTGAGGAGTGCAAGTGTGACAGAGACAGGAGAAATCTGAATACTTGTAAATTTCACTCACACTCTTCAGCTGTGTGTGTACAATGAATACAGCCACAACAGAGATTTAAAAAAAAGTTAATAACAGTAATTGGTAGGAAACCACTGAACTTGTTCCTACCTGTGCTGTGTGCACATCTTGATCCCTGTGAGCCACCATTTACCCACTAAAAAGAAAGTCTTGAAATACACAGTGGAACAGTGGAGCCCTGTTAAAAGAAACAGCCATCCACACAGCAATTTTGAGATATTTGTGTGCTCTCAGTGCTACTAAGGTAACCTTGTGCAGCACAGCACCTAGTCAGATCAAATTGACCAGTTACTGTAGTTGTACGATCGGGTATCAGATCAGGTGTATGAATTACATTTGATGGCATTTTAATTAATGAAACTGTTTATTGAATATATTTCATCTTCACAGATACTAACAGTATTATTTTATATGACGGCAATCTGATTAATTGAGGTTACTGCAAATGTGACCTGCAGAGTTTACTGTGATTCAGCTGGCAGACGCCTGGTAAAAATGGCAGTAATTCTACAAAATTAAAAGTCTGAATGTAAAACACTAACAAATTCCTTATTCATTAAGTACATCATGGAGGTTGTTATCTTGACAGTGTGTTAATTGTAGTGACTCTTGATGCCACTTTGATTCACTATGAAACTGACCATCATGCACGCTATTCCCAACCACAGCTGTGCACGAGAGCATTAAGATGGTGACTGCAAACCATTGCATGCACAAGATCATATGCTGTAGCCCATGTTCTTCCAAAGTACAGTGTATATACTATAGATCTTCCACAGGCAATCCACACAGCTAAATACCAAAAAAAAAGCAACACTTTCTACCAATAAGTTATAACCCAATTTTGAAACTGCATGGAGAAGTGAAAAGTCATAGCTTATATTAGCCCATTAATCCAGTATTTGAATACATGATTGTTGCAGTACTGTATGTGATCTGTTTGTGGTGGGGTTTTCAATTTTCTTTTTGCATTATTATTGAAAAAAATCACTAGAGTTCTGACATTCTGGTCAGTTCAGACCACAAAGTCGGAAGGTACTGAAAGAGTTTTTGAACATTTACAACCATATAATTTAAACAGAAAAAACTATTTCCTGGTAGTCCAGTGGACTCTCACCATGATCTCTCCATGATCCCCAACATTGCCCCACAATCTAGTTACAAGATTTAATTAAAAGAAAAAAACAATTTCACTGGTAGTCTAGCTGACCG
The DNA here is from genome assembly GCA_016271365.2 of Neoceratodus forsteri. Taxonomy (NCBI): domain Eukaryota; kingdom Metazoa; phylum Chordata; order Ceratodontiformes; family Ceratodontidae; genus Neoceratodus; species Neoceratodus forsteri. Next base: position 270,039,647 of record JADMNL010000026.1, read on the forward strand.
CCTCCATGATCCCTGATGTTGCTCCATTGTTTAATTACAAAATTGTTGCAGTACTGTAGGTGTTCTGGTTTTTGTGCTATTATTGTGTTTTTGTACTGTTATTCCAGCACTGGCCCAGAGTGAGTAGTACAATAACTCACAGACTAGCTGTGCACAGCCTGTTCGGTTCGGTGCTGTTACATCTTATTCTGATGAGACACTTTTAATAGAACTTTACAAGGGAAATGTATTCATCATAAATAAAGATTGTACAGGTGCATTTTAATATCATGAATAAATATGCAAACATTTTTTCAATTGTATTTTTCCCAGAAGTTTACTGTATAGTGTTCACCTAACTCTGTTAACAACATGAAGACCAAAATGCTTGAGTGGTCCATGTAATGGGTGAACTTTCAGCATCACTGCTCTTGCTCGATTGGCTTAGATCCACACAGTATTCAAGTGGAGGTTGTAGGTGTGGAGGGGTTGTAGGATAACGGATGGTCCAGACACCAAACTTTAGGTACAACACACAATCTCTGTGTGATATTTATTCAGAATACAGGAAATAAGCTTCAGCAACAGCATATTCCTTCTTCAATACATCAGTTTGCAGCATCAGACTACAAATGTCCTTTTCGCTGCACTTAGCCAGCACCTACTGACACTGATCTCTGATCTAACTACCCTTCAGTGAAAATCCTTCATCCATATGGGGTCCCGTTTGCTTGAGTGGTGGGGGCTCAAAAGAAAAAAACAAAACAAGCTAAAAATAAAGAACCTCAGTGCAGAAACACTGAAAAAAGGGTCACCCCAAAGGGCATTGGCAACAAATCAAGTTTCAAAGAATATACATACATACTTCCATAATGCAAAGCATCATGGAATATATGCAAATTACCATGACATTTCAGACGTGTTCAGTTTACAGCAATTTACATGCATTTTAAATAGTACTACTAGCTTAATTTCTATGATATTCACCTAGTACTTTTTACCATTATCAAAATCACCTAGTGCCATGGTATTTTCAACATTTACAGGTTTCCTAAACATAAGGTATATTATGACATAGTGCGACATAAACTAAATCCAACAATGATAAACACAACCTGTTTTATATATGCTTGAGGTCACCACAATAACCTCCTGTACGTAAGACCTGAGAGGGAAAAGGAAAATCAAAGAGGACATTATAACATAGTCAAGAATGCAGGGGTGACCATAGGTGGCCAACCTTATGGACTAGAAATTGTAAAGATAGCTTAGGCTAAGAAATAGAAGAACTGTTGTAACTGATTTAAGAAAAGGTCAGTCCTCAAGAGTGGCAGGAGCTCCCTGTCGCAGTGGGATTCAAACTCAGGTCTGCCAAATGTGCCAGTGTAATTGTCATTGAAGTTGCTGTAGAATTTTACCACTGCCTCATTATAATTCTGTCAGTAATAGAGTTCTGGTAGAGTGTGTGAGGAGACATCCTGCAGATAGATACTATAGCATACCGTGCATCAAATATATACAGTACTGTATCTCTGCTAGTTATCTCTAGGCATATAAACTTAACATGTAATATATTGTTTATAAAAATAATTAGAGGTGGACAAAAATCAGTTACCACCCCCAACACACACCATCTTGCAATATACTGTACTCTGTTTACAACACAAAGCATTATAATTTATAGTTAAACCCTCATCCCCATTCATCTTCTTCCCTAACAGTCACACCCACCTTACTGTATGTTCCAACTCAATTTATTATGCAAGTGTTCCAGATTTCTTTAACTTCAACATATATTTTTTCTTGTCTATTTTTGTTAACTCCTACCACAAATATGATTGGCATATCTATCAGTTGGCACTGTTTTACACGGATGTCCATGATGTTGCCGGAAAAAATATCACTTGCTCTCCTAGTTATCCCCACCACCACAATCGGCACTCACTTCAAACCCAATTGCAAGAAAGTGAAGAGGTACTTATTTAAATAGGAAAGGTATACTAACCCAAAGCTTGTTTCCATGTGTGACCTTGAAGCACAAAGGAAGTTGAGTGATTCAGGGTCACAAAGTGTGTGCTAATTAGGAGAAGTAAGGAATTCAAACCCACGTTACTAGGTTAGCAGCTCAGCACGACACACTCCAATATACTGCTCCAATAAAGAAAGATAACCAGGTCCAAATTGAGTACAGTAACTGTAGAGGCAACATTTCTTTACTAAAATGATTGTATAAGCATGGACAGACTGACAGCAGATGAGGTGATGGGGAACAGAAGAAGCTTCAAGCATAAGTGTGAATTAGCAAACAGGCAAGGAGTTGCCCATGGTTGACAGAGACCAGTTAGGATCTGCTAACGCAGATTAGACAGGGACCATCTGCAGAAGGGTCTTCCCACATGTATCTCATGACCCTATGCCATTTATAGGATGGGATCCAACAACCACTCCTAAATGCTCTCTCCTTCCCAACACTAAATGTTCTGAATGAAAGCCCTGAGTCATGTGGTAGATGACTCAGAGAATTAGAAAATAAACTGAGAACAGAGAAAGTGTAACACAGAATGTACAGCATAGCTTTAGGAGGCATGCACGCTACTTCACAAACTAACTGATAAGCTAAACAGCAATGTGAACAGGTTCAAACCCCACTTTCTTCTCAGCAACTTAACTCTATAAATTTTAGGCATAAATATAGTTATAACAGAAAATGTTCTCTTTCATCAAATGCCACAAATAATATTTGGTTCTGAAACACTCCACTCCGCAATATGAGGCTGACTGCATGTCCTAATTTCAATCTTGTGTTTCTATTTTGAGACAGCAGAGCTGAAGTTACCACTGTGTATTTGGTAATTGAATGGAAAGCACCCCTTGACATTTATTTATTTATTTATTACTTTATTTATTGCAATTGTTTCATCAGGAAAGGCACACTGAGCAGCAAGATACTCGTCTCCCTGTATGACCTGGGGGTACAAAGGGATATGATAGCATGCAGGTTATCAAGTGAACAATTAACAGAAGCAATAAAAAGCAGCATAAGGATATGTTTGATAGAATATACAAGCAGTGCACATTGAATGCTTAGGATATTGTAGTAGCAAAAAATGCATGACATGAAGCAGCAGACAAGGGTAAATTAGCACAGTAGTAACAGCTGTAGACAACAGAAGGCGTATATCACAGTTATACACAGGGCAACAGGCCCAGGACAGAACAAAAGTGCAAGGTTGGGGTTATATGCCAGCTTCTGTAGCAAGGCTAAGGCCGCTGGTCAGGCATTGGAAGGGGACAGTGTGGCATGGCAGGTTCAGGTACAGGAGCAATTTGTAGTAAGGAAGCTAGCTAGAGTGGTAGACAGAGAGTGGGAAGAGGAGGAGGAGGAGGAGGAGTGCTGAATTTGTGGTGGGAGAGCATTCCAGAGCTTGGGTAGCCGGAGTGAGAAGGTAGCTTGACTGGCAGAGGTCTTCTGTCTAGGGAATAATAGTTGAGGGAATCACTGTATCTAAGATGATGGGGGAGGCATCTGAGAGCACGGTGGAAGGGTAGGATGGGATGGACCCAAGCCATAGGTTGGAGACAAATTTAGCACAGTGAGAAATGCGGCAGTTTTCGAGGGATGGTAGTGCCAAGGCTCAGTAGAGGTCGCAGTGGTGGGTAAGGAGGTTGCATCAACAGCAAAGTGGCAGAAGGCAATATAAAGTGTATCCAATTTAGATAGAGGGTCTTAGGGGCTGCACTGTATAAAATGTCACAGTAATCGGAGGAGGGAGTATCATTTTCTGGACCAGTTCAAGCTGGACACGGGGAGGGAGGCTACTGTGGTTCCTATACAGTGCACTGAGCATGGGGCATAGTTTTTGAGACAGCATCGATGTGGTCAGAGAAGGAGAGATGGCTGTCGAGCCAGACCCCAAGTATCGGAATGAGGAGACAACTTCCAGTTTTTGGCCATCCAGGGTGGTGAAATAGTGAAGGGGTGAGTCTGGACAGGCGCTGTCATGTGCTGAAGGTCATCAAGACAGTTTTTTAGCATTTAGGGAGAACTGGTGTGAGCTGAACCATTGCTGTACTTTGTTGAAGTTAGCTTGGAGGTTAGATTGTACCACATCAGGGTGGAGCCCAAGTAGAAGAGTACAGTATCATCTACATACATGTAGATTGAGGAAGTAGAGCAGATGAGTGGCAGGTCATTTAGAACTATAGAGAACAGTATGGGACCAAGAACCAACCCCTGTGGGACACCGGTAGTTAAGGGAAGGGGTGGAGATAGCATATAGAGACTCTAACGGACTGAGTTCTCTAAGAGAGGTATGATCTGAACCAGTTTGTGGCAGTGACAGAGAGGCCTGTTTTAGCGAGACTTGAGAGCAACATGGGGTGGGAGATGGTGTCAAGGCTTTTGCAAGGTTGACAAAAATGGCTAAGGTGATCAGTCCACTGTCCATGCCTATCAGGATGGTGTCTGTAAAGCCTTATCAGGGAGGAGGTGGTGGAGTGTCCCTTCCTGAAGCCTGACTGGAATACGTGAAGAAATTAGAGTCGGTGAGGAAGGAGGTAGTTAGGTGAGCACAAAGGTGCTCTTGTAGTTTGCTAGAGCTGGGAGGAGGGAGATAAGGCAGTCAGAGGGGAGGTGGAGGCACCTCCTTTGGCAGAGGGTGTGATGGCATGCTTCCATGCTTGAGGGACAGCAGGGCAGCAAAGGATTGGTTTAGGGTTTGGCAAGTGGAGTTGCTATGGTGGGGGTGGAAAAGTATAGAAGTTTGGGGTCCAAACCATCCAGGGTTTGCCTTTTGAAGGATTGAGAGAAAGTAGTGTATCTAGGGCATCATTTGCAGAGATGTCATTGAAGGAAAAGGAGCGAGGTCTAGCCCGATTCTTTTATGTCTGTAGGCGGTGAGAGTGGTGCAGGGGTTGGGCAGAGAAGAGAGGAGTGGCAGCACATGGAGAAGTACACATTGAACTCAGTAGTGACTGCTGTAGGCTCTGCTAGAAGGGAGTTATTAACATTTAGCATTGGAGTGGGTTGGCAGCCAGTGGGTGAAAAGGAGGAATGTCCTTCCAGAATTTTGAGGGTTTATTTAGGTTGGTCTGGAGGAGCTGCTGAAGTACTCTGCTTTGCTAGATGAGTGGCTCTGGTGCACTTGTTACGGAGCATGCGATATGGAGAGGTGCTGTGGGAGGCGTGAAGATTTATGTGTTTTCCAGGCTTTGTCCCGGTGATTTGACATGCAGTCAGTTCTTGGGTGATCCAAGGCAGGTGGTTGCCTCATACCCTTGTAAGATGCAGTGGGCGTGTGTATTTCAGATGCCGAGGAATGTGTTTTTAAAGTGTAGAACGGCATTATCAATGGAGATCATAGGAGGGGCAGGGGCACAGTTTGCTAAAGCAAGGTCATCTAACACAGGGTGAGATTGAGGGATTTATAGGAGCATTGGACTACAAATTTAATGGGGATTTTGAAGGTGGATTTTATGCCCAAGAAAGTAAGTGGTGGTTGCTGAGGGAGTCTGCAAGAATACGGCTTTTATGACCCAGTGGGGTGTGAGGTAAGGGACTCAGTCGATGAGCGAGTGGTTACCAGATTGTAGGTTGCCGGGTGGGCTAAGTAATTATTTGTGAGAGGTTTAGTGCAGAAATTTCAGTCCTTTTTTGTTGAGGGCAGGAGCTACCCAGTTGTGGTTAAGATCACCCATAATGTAGAGTTCCCCTGTCATGGTTAGGCAGGCGATTTGCTTGAGGAGGTCGGTGACAACAGAAACTGGTGTGCCAGGTCTGCAGTATATCCCTGCAATGTAGACTGGTAGCAAGAAGGGAGTACCAGCTGGATTAGTATTACTTCAAAGACTTTTGTTCGGACTTGGTCAGGACCACTGAATAGTGCAAGTCGGAGTTTACGAGATGGCTATCCTGCCCTTTTAGAGGCTCTATCCTGGTGGGCCAGAGTGTAGCCTGGGATAGTGACAGAGGAGTTGATGATGTTTTTGTTGAGCCAGGTTTTGGTCAGGGTGAGGATATCTGGACCATAGTGGGCAGCAAGTACCTGAAAGGAGTCAACTTTGTGGACAAGGCTTCTTATATTTAGGTGCAGGAGGCACAGGCCACATGGGAGAGGGTCCCAGGGTGAAGTAAAGAAGTGGCTGATGTAGGGGGGCATGAGGGGAGTAGTATGGGAGCTGGGGTTAGGTGGATGTCACCTGCGGCAAGGAGCAGGAGAGTGAGAGATAGGTAGTGGGCAAATAGCTGTATGTGACTGACTGTGAGCTGACATCTCTTAGTTAGATAGCATGGTTGAGCTGGGCATAGGGTATAAGTTGAAAATGACCCAGGAGAGTGATGAGTTGAAAACAAATTGGCTGGGACATGTGGCAGAATGTGTCCAGGCTTGGGTGAATGGGAAAGTGGAAGCTGGGCTGGAGGAGTGGGGAGCTCAGCGAGGTTTGGCAGAAAATGGGAGGGTGCATGGGAGAGGTGGGTGGCATACTGGAAAGGAAGGGAGGGAGGAGAAGAGAATAGGGATGAGCAGAGTCAGGTGGTCTGGTAGTAGAGGATCATGGCATGAATCTATCTAGGAGGACCCTTACTGCTGTGGTAACTTAGCCAAGAAGGCGGAAGGGTGGATGAGAGGGCAGGGAAATGATTGATACCTGTTAAGAACTTGGTATCCAATGGGGAGCAGAGGAATGGGGGTTTGGTAGTCAATGAGGAGCGAGCAATGCCAGCTAGGTTTTACTAGCCAATGATGGAGCTAGGGAACGGGCTGGCAATAGGTATATTTAATCAGTGAAGGGTGGGGTGGTGGGACGGCCAAAATCCTACTTTTACACACTTGGAATTATTCTTAGAAGCAGCTAAAACTTGTTTTGTAGAAAGTGCCAGGCGGCAAACCAGGGGAGTAGTCCTGGCCAATCAGAGCGCATTTGCTGGAAGTGCCTGTGTTCCGATTGGCTGCGCTGTCGCTGTACCTTCAGGGAGATGCAGGCGGGCATCCTGGTCTCAGTCAGTGGCTGGTTGGGTGCCATCCACCATGAGGGAGCTGAAGCAGCCCTGTTCAAGTGCAGGCAGCTAGAGGAAAGAAAACAGCAGAGGGTTAAATAGCGTTGAGGCTGGGGTAGACAGGGTTAGTTAGAGGAATTAGCAAGACCAAGGAGGAGGAGGTGATTTAGGCACCAAGGCAGAGTGCTTGGATGGGGGTGGGGTTGCAGGAGTAAGGAAACACAGAAGGGCTGTAATCACTTTAAACAGTGGTAAAATTTCAATCCAGCAATTACAGTTGAAAATCCTCCTTTGCACACTTGGAATTATTCTTAGAGGCAGCTAAAACTTATTTTGTAGAAAGCGCAGGCGGCAAAATCAGGGAATAGTCCTGGCCAATTGGAACGGGTTTGCTGGAAGTGCCCATGTTCCGATTGACTGCGCTTGTCACTGCTCCCTTCAGGGAGATGCAGGCAGGCATTCTGGTCTCTGTTGGCAGCTGGCTTGGTGCCCGACCATGGGGAGATGAAGCAGCCCTGTTCAAGGGCAGGCAGCTTCAGGGAGATGCAGGCAGGTATCCTGGTCTCAGTCGGCGGCTGGCTGGGTGCCGTCTGACCATGGGGAGCTGAAGCAGCCCTGTTCAAGGCAGGCAGCCTAGGGAACTAGGGAAGATCCCAAACCCACCACTGTGTCTTGATATCTGTGTTGCTGCAAGCTACTTCATGAAGCACCCTACGTTTTGGACATTGTTTATGTGACTGTTGTAGGAACTGTAATCAGCACATCTAATTAAATAATTTGTAGAGTAACACAGAAAGAACCTTGTTAAAAATGTATCTTCATGGTCTCAGTGCTGCATTTTTTGTAACATTTTAATATTGTTGCTGTGTATAATACAAATCGTAAGTGCTCAAACATAGAATGCGCTCTGTCTTCAAGGTAACAATGTTTCATTTACTATTTAATTGAATCTAGAAATCCACCCATCCCCTCACTTTTCAACACTCAATTCACTTGACTTTGAATTCAAATTAAGTGTGCATCAGAAAACAATGATGACAACAGATACTCCTACTAATGTTTCTGCTGAGGGACATGTCTGGTATGTGAGAGAAATAAAAAGAAAAAACTGGAGGGCAGCTTGCAGAAATATATATGGTTACCTGCTGCCTTCTTGAACTACAACTCTAAAATTTATTTCAGTTGGAAAGGGAGGTCAAATTTTAATTCTATAAAAAAATGTTTATGTCATTCATGACCTTTTGGTACAAGACAAACATAGTGGGTGATTTGGAATTTACTACACATTCCCACTGAAATAAATGTAAAAATGCAATCAATCAAAGAATGAAATCGGGCTGTTGTTGAGGGGCTAGCTACGATGGATGATTTGGGCAGGTGAAACATATTGGGAGGATGTAAATGAGACAAAAGAAAGATTATTAAAAACAAAATGAAAGAAATGTAAATGTCCAGGTTTAAAATGCCATGATGTACTATGGGAGAACCACAGAATTGCACTTTCTAAAAAATTCCATCAGGTTGGGGGGGGCAAATTTATGCTTGTTCAATATCCAAAACGCAGGGTGCTTCATGAACTAGCTTGCAGCAACACAGATATCAAGACAGTGGTGGGTTTGGGACCTTCCTAGTTCATTGTTTTGTGACACTACCAGTATGCCGCATTGTAGGTCTTCATTGTCTAGCATTATAATGTGCATTTAGATAACATAGCTGCCATTGATCTTTTAATAATCAGTGGCAGCTATGTTAATTTAAAAGTGCCCATTTCAGCTTTCATTTGTGGGTTTGTAATAAAATGTGTCTTATAAAACAAACTAATCACTGTGTCCTGTGTGTTTTTTTTTCAGTTTCAGTAGTACAGGATACACAAGGTTGCCATTTGTACTGTATAAGTAAGCCTAGATAGACAGCTGCTCCATTTTTGTTTTTTCTAATTTTATTTCTGATTTTACATTTGTTTAAAGTACTTGATGGTTGACTACACACATTACATCAGGGTAGTAAAAACCTGTTTTCTGACAGTAGAGTACATCACCAGTGGAGAATGTATTTTTAAGTGAAATAAATGTGGTTTTTAACCATAGAGCATAAGGATTTTCTTTCAAATTTCTACAGGAATCTACTGAGAAATGTACCTACCACTGCCAACTTATTGTTTTGTGTAGCAGATTTAAATAGCAACAGAGTAATTTATGGTCAGAGGGACTCCAGCTCCCTCAAATCCTCCCTACCCCTACCCCATTTCAGAAGCAGAGATAAACAAATATGACTTCTGACCATAAACGACTATGTTGCTATATAAATCCATTTGGATAGTAAGATCAGTTTGATGAATGCTTGTCCTGTGTAACTAAAACTTTAACAGTACCTCAAACAACCGTAGGTGGTGGCAGGAGCATTTCTCAGTAGTTCCTTGCAGAAGTTTGAAAGAAAATCCTAACATGTCGAACTATTTTTGATATCACTTTTAAAAATCAGTTCTTCCACCATGGATATACTCTACAGTCAGAAAACAGATGCCTTGTTGCACAAAAGGAGTTGCAGTGTTAATAGCATATTATTTTAATTATTTCTCCAAATGTGAGAAAATCCGAGTCCCCAAGAAGTTTATTAATTAACTAAATACGTACTGTAACATAAAGACACTGTACTCATAAGCATCAGTCATTTATATAGTACTCAGAAGCAGTCTTCTGAGGCTGGTTCCATAATAATCTTTGTCTTTTTCTACCCTTCCCAATCTCACCAATGTGTTCTTAGCCATACTGTTTTTTTTTGTTTGTTTTGTTTGCTTCTGTCTCTTCTTTCCACCCCACACCCTTTTGCAGTCTTTCATCTGTTAATGCAGACTTTCCTTCAGAATTAACTATGACAAAGGGCCACCCCCCTCCACCCCAATACAGCAACATTAATTACAGGACTAATAGAAACCAAGCCCCACCCAGCATGCTTAGAATGGGAACACTAAACAAATATGCTCACAGGGAAACAATGTGACAATTTTGCTTGATTGTTTTCAATTTCCACTCTTCTGGAAAACAGTCCTGCTGGTGCACAGAGGCAGGCAAAATAAATAAGCAAAGGGACACATCTCAGTTCTACGTAGGAGAGGCAAACCCACACCCACCATGCTCACAGTAGCATTAATTATCAAATAACAAAAATTATTAAATGGGCAAGGTAAATCAACCAATCACAGAAGGAGCTCACCATGCGTGAAGTCTGTTCCAAGCATGGGAACAGAAAAGGGCTGGCAGTAAAAGTCCAAGATTCATGTGCCGTGAATGTTGGCATTTTTATGGGCAGCCATCTTTCTGTACCCACTGCAAGGAAAAGAAAGATTTCAACATGGCAGAGCAGAGCAAAGCAACATCAGTTTAATATCAGTATGTCTGACGAGGAGCTGGAGCACATTTTCAGCATACCAGATGAACACTCAGCCAAGGTCTCATGCCTTATTACACCCCTGGCCGTGTGGTAAAAATCTATTCCATGCACACCCTGTCATGTCTTATTGCTTACCAAATTCCAGTTGAAGCATGGCTGTCAGTGCATGGATTTCTTTGCTTTGCACAGATTACTTTATTAATTTTTATTGAGCGGCTGAGTCGCACTGAACCAGAGCTCATTGCCAGGAATGACAGGAGGGACTTTTCCCATTTAATTGCCATAAAGTTTCTTTTTCATTTCTTGTCACATTACAGCACAGGACCAACTGTTTTTTTTTCTCGGACATTTCAGACCTTCAACTGCCTTTCCCACACTCCATTACCTTTCTGTCTTTTGTTACAGTTTAAAACAATCAAAACAGTGTATCAGTTTGTTGAGTACCTGATGTTAATGAACACCATGAAACTTTATATTTTGTTCAGTGACCAAAGGAATAATGTTATTGATTGACCCACATGATAAGTCTATTGTTTACAGTTAGAAAATGTTTTATTTTGTTGTGCTTAAACTGGCTCACAAACCTTTTTCATAAATGCATTGTTTAGTGCCAAACGAATAATGTTATCGATTGACCCACATGTTAAACCTGTTGTGCACAGTTAGAACATGTTTTATGTTTACTGGACTCGATATTCAAAACTGTGCAAAGGCGATTGCAACTGGCACAGCGCGCTTGACTGCGCCACGATGCAGTGACTGTGATATTCAATGGGTTGCGCACTGCGACATGCCCAAGCGCACATGGCTGAATATCACAGTGATGCGCTATGGCACAGTCAGAGGTGCCAGGAGCAACCGACATGCACCATAGCACAACCAGGGATGTGCAAGGGGCAAAGAAGATGCCAAGGCACAGAAGGACCAGCCACAGGCACAGCAGGGCATAAGGCACAGGGAAGGGGAGACAGCCGGGAGGTGATGGAACCAGGCTGGAAACAGTAGCAGGTATGCACTGCTGGCCACAAGTGACCACCGCCCATGGAGCACAGACATGTAGCCAGCCAGTCACCCAACCCCCAGCACCAGAGCAGTGGACGATGAAACAGGCGGCACCATGTCCAATGGTGAGCCGCCACTGGCCACCCCTGGTGGATGGCATGCCCCATCCACCAGACCACAGCAAGCCACACCCTGACACATGGCACCTACAACACATGCCACACAGCCAGTACAACCAGCCCTTGGTCACCCTAAGGCACAGCCACCGACTGATGGGCAGGTAACCACCATGCACAGCCCACACATGACACAGGCACACCACACAGACACCCACCACACTACTACAGCATGGCACTACTCACCATCTGCAAAGCAGACATGGACACAGATGGGTAAGCAAGATAAATATGTATTAAACAACAACAACAAATGGTATATAACAAGGGATAGGGTAGGTGAGTGAGGATGGGGACATGGGACAGGGTCTAAACAGTGGGATGGGGGAAGGTAGGGGAAGGGAAGTTAGAGCAAGAAGGGGCACAGTGCCCACTACGGGTGGCCATGGCCTGCCACCACCTGATGCCTCCACCTGCACTGGTCACGCAGCAGAATCCTCTGCATCTGGTCAGCAATCTCCATGGTGGTTAATGTTATTAACATGATCTGCCAGAGAAGGCGACAGTACAGAAGCAGGCGCGAACCCCTCCAGACACCTATAGCAAAGGAAGGGACAAATGATCAGCACGCCCATAGCACCCAAGCCCCCACCGTAAGCAGCAGACAATGGGAACATACCCCTGAGGGGACCTTGTCCCCCGTAGTAGGTGGGCCAACACCTGCCAACAACCTGGTACGCCATGACAGTGCACAACGCTGACACTGCTGCCCAAGGGGCCACCCAACCGCACAGTGGCAGGCAAGTGGCACAGTGCTTCAGCAGAACCACAGCAGCACTGGTGGCAGCCAGATGCACACCCAGCCCACCAACAGCTGCCACACATATGCAATGGCCACCCCACAGTGCCGCCACTGTACCTGCTGTAAAGCTGCACAGCTGACAAGGCACATGGCACAGGTGGCCATGGCCATACCCCCATCCCCACTGGACCACCCTGTATGGTGTAGCGAATGAACAGTGCTTACCTGCCTGCTATGGCGCTTGCACGCACTGGTCCTGCAGCCGCCCCCACCACCACTGTAAATCTCTTCCTGCAGAATGGCCCGCAGTCTGCTGTGGCCAACCAGGTGCCCCTGCTGCCTTGGCATGATGCCTATCCTCAGGCCCTAGAAAGGAACACAGACAGGCACACATCAGAACACAGCCACAGCATGAGCCCACCACCCCACCCAGATGCACAGTGTGCACTCCTGTGTCAGGCATGGCCCATGGGGCAAGTAGCACACACCCAGTGTCTGACTACACTACACCACAGGGCACATGCCAACAGTGCCCCAGGCTTGGGGGCATCCCAGCCAACACCATGGTATGGTGGATGTGCACAGAGGCAGTATGTGATGACTTACCTGGCAGTGGCATGGCCCCCGTGGACACTTGCCTGCAGTGCCTTCAGTTTCACCAGGTCCAGCCGCATCAAGTCCCCATGGTGGTGGTGGCACTGCTCCTGCGCGGTGCACCTCATGGCCTGCACAAGACTGGGCACCTATGCCCCCGCCACACATCCCCTGTGCACCTGCTGTGGGGCACCTGCCCAAACAGGGCTGCAGCATGTGGCTTCACCTGAGCCACCAGGATGACCAGCATGACCGCTCAACCTGACTCCAATTTCACACGCTGGAACACTGCACTGCGCCATGTTCACGATACCGAGTGGAGTCAATGGCACCTGGTAGCGTGACGGCACAATGTGCGGGATGCGCAGCATGTGGCCAGATGTGCAGCAGTTACCCGATCGCACACATCTCCGGTGGGATGCGCTGCAGGGGAGGGACACACCCAGCACATGGGCCGTGTTTCATGGGGTCACAGGGCTGGGCTGAGGTCAAGGGTCAACCCGTGCATATTGCATGTGGGTGCCATAGGACCCACAATGCATAGTGCAGTCCGCCAATAGCACATAGGCACCATTCATCTATGGTGCACAGGGCACTATTGGGCCCTATAGCGCACCATGCACCATGGGCCCAATAGCGCATGTGCGCCATAGGGTCACTAGCACATGAGGAGCTATGGCCCTATAGTGCACAGAGCACACCATGTGCAATAGGTGTTAGCACACACCATGACACATGCTTATTGTGAGCTGCGCACTGCCCATGTCACAGCAATGCACCATGACATGCGCTGAGCAACTTAATTGCACAAGTAGCAAGTGCACGACATTCAGCTATCACATGTAAATGAGCTTATCAACCTAGTGTGTGGCACAATGGGGATATTAGCAAGTCATTACCATTGTGCAACAGCTCATTTGCATGTGATGCACTATAAAGGTGTCATGGATAAGCACAGGCCAAGGACCAGTATTGCAACCATCCAAGGTAAGTTGCAACTGCTGTGGGACCAGCCAGCATGGTAGTGTGGGTGGGGTGGCAGCTGCAGTCAGTGACACACATGTCCTTGTCCACAGGTACCACCATGTCTGAGCGTGAGGGAGCATAGGAGTGTGGGCCTGCCCGTAAGTGCAGGCCCAACTTTACTAAGGCAGAGACTGATACCCTGTTTGAGGCCTACCTGACAGGGAGCAGTTGTTGTGTGGCAGCACTGGCACTCCACAGGCCAGGGCTGCGGCCTGGGTGGAGGTGGCAGTGGCCATAACCAGCAGGACAGTCACCAGCGATACATGCAGGAGTGCAGTAAGAAGGTGGGGACCACCAAACGCATGATTAAGGAGAAGGTGGCGGCCATAGGGACTGCCCGGACTGCCACAGGTGGGGGGCATGCACATGTGCCACAGCTCACTGGGCAGGAGGAGCTAGTGGCGGCCACCATGTGGTGCAGAACAGTCAAGGGGTACCCAGAGGTGGCTCCCAGACTGGATGGAGCCCATCGCTGCATGGTATGTATGGGAAGGGCGAGGTACGGCGGCACTGACACATCTCTTTCCCTTTCAGCACCAGCATGCCAGCATGCAGTGGCAAGGGCACCTGCGGCTGCCATGGGGGCAGGCCCAGCCGCGAGGATCAGCCATCCACCTCCTCTGGTATGTGGGGGCCTACTCGCTGCAGCATACCACTGCGTCCTGCTGGAGATCCTGGGCTTGGTGGTGGATGAGGCCCTGGCTGTGTTCCAGCAGGATGCCAGCCATAACGTGCTCTGTGTGGAGACACAGTTCAGGGTGGGGTCCGACACCAATGATGACATGACTATCATCCTGATAGCATGGGAGGTGTCATGGGGAGACACCCACACCCATCAGCGACACTGGCAGCACAAGCCAGTGGCATGTCTGCAGTGGCACAGCCAGCTGCCTCCAGCCCTGGTAAGTTGCTGTGGGCACTGCCAGAGCAGTGCCGGTGGTGGTGGTGCAACTGCACAGGCGCTGGCCAGTGCACAGGGACTGGAGGGCAGCAGCAGCAGATGACTGTAGACCTTGGGTGGCTGGGCACAGTGTCCGCTGCCAGTGCACCTGACAATGCCCACACCCATGGTGGCCCCACTGTGCAGCATCCACCTGAGTGGGGGGCTGCGAGTGTGGTCGTACACCACTGGTGGGACAGCGGCATGCCCATGCACCCCTGGGCGCCGACCCACTGGCCGAACACACTTGCTTGCTCCGGTCCTTCAACAAGCAGCAGGTGCTACTCTGCCAGGGTGCATGCACTCCACGCAGAGCTGTGGCAGGCAGCCGAGCAGCATGAGAGGGGCACCGCGAGGTCCTGGAGTCCATTCAGCACCCGCGGAAGACATGACAGCATCCCTGGACTGCATCACCAGTGCATCACGGTCAGCCTCGCCAACTGGCTGCCACAGGGTGTGACCGTCAGCCACGGACACCACGGAGGCGCTGTCCACCCATGGACCCAGCTTAGGTGACACCCACTCACATCAACACCGGTTCGCGGTCGGCATACCATGCATGCCTGAGGTGGGCCTGTTTGGGAGCCTACAGACCCTACGAGGACCCGGGTCATGGTCCCACAATCCAATCCCTGGGAGCAGTTGCATATCTCTCCTGCGGTGTCAAGCAGCCTGTGGCAGCTGAGTGGCCCCAGCGTGGCTGCCCCATGTCCATGATGGTCGTGTGTCCATGTGGTGAACCTGATGTGCGTGCCGCCCTGTCTGCAGTCGGCTGCTACTGCCCTGTGTACACATGGGCTTTGTGTGTGCGACAGGCCTGACAACCGTGTGTGGTGACAATGCTGCTCAGGTACACCCACATGGCGGCTGGCCCATGTGGCATGTGCTGATGATAGCAGCACAGCACTGGTTGCTCCTGTGCACCAACACCCTGCATCCGATCCATGCCACGTAGCAGCGCCTGGGCATGGGCCTCAGGCTGTGCATGTGCATGTGGGTGTGTGTGTGTGTGTGTGTTTCTGTGCAGTGCTGTGGGGATTGTGTGTGGCTGTGTGGCACCATCAGCCCCATCCCTGCCCCACACTGGTGTGTGTCTGCACATAGCCATGCCTGCCCTGCCCGTGCCATGCCATTGTGTCTGTTCTTTGCATGGGTGTATCTCCACCTACCTGCATGCACCAAAGTGCTCCTGTGCAATGGTGTCCCAATGCTGGTGTGCCATTCTGGAATAGCTGGAGGTCCCTCCACCTGGGGCTGCCCACCACCCCCAGCCCATTGCCCCTGTTGTCCCCACTGCTGTCCCCTCTTTGGACTCGACTTCATCCCAGGGTCAATGGTCATGTTGTGCAGCATGCAACAGGCCAGGAATAGGCCCCAGACCTTCGAGGGACTATACTGTAGGGCACCACCAGACATGTCTAGGGCAATGGAACCATGCCTTCAGCATCCCAAACACACGCTGATGATATTCCACGTACTGGCATGCACCTCATTGTACTGTTCCTGTGCTGGGGTCAACGGGTGCTGGTAGGGGTGAGCAGCCAGGGCCTGAGTAGGTAGCCACTGTCACCTGTGTGGAGAGACACATGGTTAGCCTGCTGTCCTGTGTCATTGTGCCCTTTGCCCAACCCTGGCCCCTCTCAGCAGTGCACCTGCCCCACCTGCCATCCTCCCATGCCCTGCTGTGCCTGGCTGCCTGTGGTCATCACATACTCACCCAAGGTGGCCTGTGGGGATCTCCCACTCTCAAACCTCTGGCACAGTGCTGAGCTGTGCCAGATGAAGGAACATCATATGCACTCCCAGGGTGTGTGTGGCACAGTGGTTGTGACCTCTGGGCATCGCACACCACCTGGCAGTTGACACTGGGGTCAGCCCTTCCTGTTCCACGATGATACCCTTCTTCTTGCCAGATGGCATGCAGATGCCCACATGGGTGCAGTCGATGTCCGTGAGCATGCCAGGTATCTGTGCTACCTTTGTGGAACTCCTGCATTGTTGATGTATGATCTGCCTGTGTGCTGGGGAAATGGATGTATTCCACAGCATGTGTCATCAGGGCATTGAGGAATTGTGTGAGGAGCTGTGATGTGGCCGACTAGGTTTGCCTGTGGTGTCCCCTGTTGGTCTCTGGAAGGTGCCCGTGGTGAGAAGGCACATGATGGCTGTCACCTTGGTCTCCACCGTCAGGGTGTGGCTCCATCCCATGGGTGCCTGCATCTCCTCACTGCACAGCTCACAGAGCTGCCTCAAGAATCACCCAGTTCAAGCGATATGTGCCCACAATCTCTGTATTGGTGTGGGTCTCAAAGCTGATGCAAAGGCCGGTACAGCCTTTTCCAGGCAGCCTACCACTGATGGGCCTTCCCGCCACGGCACTCTGCCTCCTGCCTCCTCACACCCCTAATTACTGCCTCCATCTGGAAGGCTGCACTGGCCATGCCCCTGATGTCCTGTCTCCCTTGGACGCCTGGCTCTGGTGGCCCATTTCCCACCATGGGGCACTGCCTGGTCTTTCCCTGGGAACCCTCCTGCGCCACCTGCCCCTGGCATGCAGTCACCTGGCACCTCCATCCCATGCCTCTGTGGGTGCCTGTGCCACTCCCTGCAGCATCTGGTGGCCCTTGCCCTTCCACTCCGCACACTCACTCCATGTGTCTCCCTGTGTCACAGCCACTCACTGTCACACTCTCTCCCCTCACTCCCTCTCTCCCACCCCTCTCACAGCCTCTCAGTCTCTCTCTCTCTGTCTCTCTATCCTTCTTTGTCTGCCTCTCCTCTCTCAGTTTGTGTTGCTCCCTCTGGCGCAAGTGCTGGCCCACTACTTGCTCCGTTTTTATAGGCTCAAGTCTTCTAAGTGCATCTGGCCATTGTTCCACACTTGCACCGTTGCTTGGTGGTTGAATATCGCGCTGTGCTGCATATTCATGGCACTCCCCTGCCCTTGTGCATGCATTCATTACTGTTGCACATTGGAGCACTGCTACTTGCGCTGCACACTGGCTCCCACTGAAAATGTTTCTATGGCACATGCACAACCCTGTTGTGCCATGCGAACTGATTTGAATATCTAGGCCTCTGTGTTTAAACTGGTTCAGAAATCTTTTTGTAACTACATTGATGGAATGTACAATCCCAACAGCTGAGCCCTCAGTAATCATGGTGACATCTGTTATGTGCAGCAGGGTTTAATGACAGCTGCTGTTAGGTGGCGATGTACAGTATTTGAAGTTTGCCACCGGTGTAGTGAGAAGTGTAATATAAAAATATAAATTGTACCTTCTACAGTATGTGGTGAATTTTCTTGGTTTTGGAACACACCGACATAGTGACTACACTATGAAAATTCATCAAGATTTTCTGTTGGAACAAACTTACAAATGTACGACAGCAGCAATTGATGACCAAAAACAAAGTACTGTAGATCGGATGACATAAATAATAAAAATAAAAAATACTAGCATTTTTTTACTTTTTTTTCATTCTCAAGAGCTGCTAGTTTGCATTGCTTATGGATTCTTTGGGGTTGGTGTCAGCGCATTCAATTCTTCTTTTTTCTCATTTTATTTATTTTTTACATTTAGCTGTAGTACTTAGAAGCAGTCTTCTGAGGCTGGTTCCATAATATTCTTTATCTTTTCCTACCCATACCAGTCTCTCGGTTCTGGTCAGTAACATCGCGAACAAAATAAAGTGGACAAAATAAAGTGGCAAAACCAGGGTCACCATCAACATTGGCAGCACAAAATGAAGCCTGCCAGAATAATGCAGGCAACATGACTTGCAGGTAGCAAACAGTGTCCTCTGTATGGAGACACTACAGTCAGAACACAGCAGCAGGCACCCGTGCACAGGAACAGCACAGGGGTGCAGAGAGATGGAACAGAGCAGAGTGCAACCACCACTGGGGAAGCAGACCACTGGACACCTACCATGGTAATCTAATGGCACAGGCACCACATGGTGGGGTACCCCACCAGAATGCTAAGTGATGGAGACAGTGCACCAGGGTACCACTGGAGCAGGAGGGACCATGGCCACCACATGGATGGCCGTGTATAATGCAAGGGGCCGGGAAGCACAAGCTAGCATGTCCCCAGGAATACACACAACACACAGGACAGGGAGATGGCATGTTGGCTTGTGCTGCTGACCACTGGGGTTCTAGTGCAATGTCTTCATGTGTTGGACATTTTGCTACTTGTATGTCATGGGCCTGCATTGTTCTGGCACACTTCATTTTGTGTTGCCATTGATGGTGACACTTGTTTTGCCATTTTATTTTTGTCCACTTTATTTTGTTCTGTGATGTTACTGACTCAACCAATCTCTTCAATGTGTTCTTAGGCATACTGTTTTTTTGTACGGGGTCATTATGTCACAATACATAATGCCGCAAGGCACAATTGTGCTGGAGCGATTTATCCCAGTCTTTGTTCTGTCGGGAGTTTCACCCCCACCCCCATTACAGGGGCTGAGCTTCACCGACCCCCACTAAACATTCTCAACTCTGGTGGGGGCTCCAACTGGGAGCACATAGGTCCAGGTTCACCATAATGCCATACGTTATTGAGTGTGTGACATTATGACCTGGTATGTTTTTTTTTGTTGTTTTTTTGCTTCTGACTCTTCTTTCCACCCTGCCCCTTTTGGGGTCTTTCTTCTGTTTAAACAGGCAATCCCTTCAGAGTTAACAATGACAAAGGGCCACCCCACATCCCATGCAGCAGCATTAATTATCCCCACCTAGCATGCTTAGAATGGGAACACTAAACAAATACACTCACAGGGCAGCAATGCGGCAATTTTGCTTGATTGTTTTTAATTTCCCACTCTTCTGGAAAGTAATCCTACAGGTGCACAGAGGCTGGGCAAAATAAATAAGCAAAGGGGACATCTCAGTTCTCATGTGGGAGTGGAAACCCCACATCCACCATGCTCACAACAGCATTAATTAGCATATAACAAAAAATTCCAGTTGTGTCATGGCTGTCAGTACTCTGGATTTCTTTGTCTGCTTGCACAGCTTACTTTATTAATTTTATTGAGAGGTTGAGTCACACTGAATCAGAACTCATTGCCAGGTGTGACAGGGAGGGACTTTTCAATTTGCCATCGAAGTTTCTCTTTCATTTCTTGTCACGGTACAGCACAGAGCCAACTGTTTTGTTTTTTTCTTCTTGGACATTTCAGACCTTCAACTGTCTTTCCCACACTCCAGTCACCTTTCTGTCTTTCATTACAGTTTAAAACAATCAAAACAGTGCATCAATTTGTTGAGTACCTGATATTAATGAACATTGTGAAACTTTGTATTTTGTTCAGCGACCAAAAGAATAATGCTATTGATTGACCCACATGCTAAGCCTGTTGTTCACAGTTAGAAAATGCTTTTATAGTTACTGTATTTAAAGTGGCTCAAAAGTCTTTTTCATAAATACATTGTTCAGTGACCAAACGAATAATGTTATTGATTGACCCACATGTTAAACCTGTTCTGCACAGTTCGAACATGTTTTTATGTTTACTGTGCTTAAACTGGCTCACAAATCTTTTTCATAAATGCATTGATGGAATGTACAATCCTAACAGCCGAGCCCCTCAGTAATCATGACGACATCTGTTATGTGCAGCAGGGTTTAATGACAGCTGCTCTTAGGTGGTGATGTACAGTATTTGAAGTTTGCGCCAGTGTAGTGAGAAGTGTAATATAAAAATATATAAATTGTACCTCCTACTGTATGAGGTGAATTTTTTGGTTTTGGAACATACAGAGACAGTGACAGCACTATGAAAATTCATCAAACTTTTATGTTGGAAAGAACCCTACAAATGCACGACAGCAGCAAATGATGACCACAAACAAAGTAGATGGGATGACATAAATCATTTAAAAAATTCCTAGCATTTTTTATTTACTTTTTTCATTCTCAAGAGCTGCCAGTTTGCATTGTTTATGGATTCTTTGGAGGCTTGTGTCAGCGCTATTCAGTTCTCTCTCCTATTCTTATTTTTTTTGTACATTTATCTAATGCCCCATCAAGCCAAATGGGAAAAAGAGGTGGGCTGTGGGACACCTACCAGAAAACTGGAAAGCCAGATAAAATGTTAACATGAACCGTGCCACCTGGCACATTTCAACAGTGGATGAGGGGATTCAGTTAATAAAGGGCTTAACACAATACTGCATACAGCAATACAGCAACACTGCATTAAGCAGGTACCTCTCAGTACATCATCACTGCCGAGTTATACTGAGGTACTGGACAACTTTTCTATAGCAAGTATTGTAGCTCAGAAAGGGAGTGGCTGGCTGCACATCAGCTGAACAACAGGCATAGACTTTCAATTATGAGTAAATGCTAGAAAAATTTGTTTGCTCATAACTTAGTTGAGTTTTCACATTTTACCCCAAATTTTCAACATGATCTTTTATGACCACGCCTTCTGAGCATGACAGGTATCATTTATAAAACAATGGCTGAAATGTCATTTTGTGCCAGAAGTGTTAAACACATGTTGGGTAGGATCTGAGAAAAGACAGCTGTCACATTCATGATGTGGTGTGAAAATGGCTATGTTGAAAAGTTGGGGTTAAAATATTGAAAATTACCATAGTTACGAGCATACACTGAAAAAGTGCAATGTAGACTCATAACTTTGTTGAGTTCTCAAATTTTTATCATAAATTTTCAACATAGACTTCTTATGACTAGAAGAGTAATTTTGCTGTAAAGGTTGGGGTTGGGGGCAACCTCAATCTCAAAAAGCCTTGGATCACAAGTGCTGTGCTACCTACCAAAAGTAAATTATCTATTGAAAAATATCATTATTTCTATCAACATATGTTTGAAAGCTAATACATACAGGGAAAACATTGAAGACAATATTCACACAGAAGTCTTTATTTCAAGTATATTCTGAATTTATTTTCAATCATTATGTCTAACAAACTCAATGGGTCAGGAGCCAGCAAAACTAGATGGGTCAGCACAAAGGTACCAAGACCAAACTAGTAAATGACCCATTTATTACACTAACTAGCAGATAAGTACAGCTGACGGTGGGACTCAAGAAATGAGGTGTTTAAAAAAAGTAGTCTGTAACGACAGCTGTGTATTATGTCTCATCTACAAGTCCAAAAGCACACTCAAGCAAACTAGGATTCCTGTGAAATATAGCTCATTAGTTCCAGATAAAAAAAACTTTTGAACTGTATGGTAGGTAGTGCTGAAAAGCAATCAGTTTAATTCAAGGCCAGACATATGGTACAACTCAGTCTAATGTTCTATCAATGAAGCAGTGGCATCTGGCACAGTCCCAACAACTTTGGTGGCTGACATTGAAACTCAGGCTAGCAAAGAGCTTACATTTCAAATGTCAATTCATCATCAGAGCATGCTAAAGTCATGGGGTGAGTGCATAAAAGATCAGATTTAAAGATATACAATCATATACCCCATAAACCAATGTAGATGAAAAGGACAAGAAGAAATGCATTAATTAAATAAATAAATAAGTAATGCTATATAGCAATAAATATAAATATAAAGTACAAAAATATAAATGCAAAAGATGCTGAAGTGCAAACGAATTTTACTCGTCTGCACCAAAGCTTGAGTGGTGCTAGAAAAGATACCTGTAAAACAAAGATTATTAGACACAGACACAGATACTTACATTAGCTGGATTAAAACAACAATAAAATGAGAATAGCATATGTACAGGATTATTAAATTCTTAATCTCTATGGTCCTGTAATAAACTGGCAATAACAAGATAAATTAGAACAACAAATTCAGAAAGGTTGTGACAGTACAGCCAACAAGTCATACGGCCACTCATAGCAGAGCTGTAAAGTCATGCTATAATGATCTACTAAAAAAAAAAAAATAGGGATCAGTCAAAGGAATCTCAATCACTCAGTGGTCTTTGATGGGAAACCGATCTGTGGTGGCAGTAGAGTCGGCAAGTCGTGATGCCACCTATAGCAAAGTCAACCAAGAATGCTATGTGGCTCTGCAAAGGATACCAAGCAGCAAAGCCAGCAAGTCATATTGTTGGACAGAAAGGCATTGTGAATAACAAAAGGAAAGTATAGCCTGTGTTATAGAAAAGCAACAGAATCTTCAAGTCATATTGCTAGCCAAGGCTAAAGTAATAATGCCCATACACTTAGCTATACTGGCTAGCAGGAAAACTACTTGGATTAATTACTTGAGCACTTATTTATTTAGCCATGGACAGTCAGATCATTATAAATAGTTATATAATGGAATCTCATCATGGAGACCTAATAGATGTAATGTATCCAGCATATACTGTATATCCAAAATGCTTCCCTTGCAAAAGTGCCAATTTCATGTTTCCTCCATGTATGTTTGTTGTAACTTTTTCTAACCCCACAAATTTCAGAGGTGCAGGGGATGCATGTCTGGCATCTTTGTAGTGCCTGGCTATAACGTAAAACAAGTTGTCATTGTGAACTGCATCTTGTGTTCCTCCACTCTGGACTTAAGTGCACATTTTGTCTGCCCCACATAGCCAAGGCCACATGGGCAAATGAGTAGGTATATCATTCTGCAAGTGCTGCAGTTGGCAAAATGTTCAATTTCTAACTTCTTGCCTGAACATGAATGTGAGGAATAATGTGTTAGAGGTGTTGTAGCAATGGACACCGTATTCACAAGATAGTTGCCTTTGGGGGTTGTAGCCAGTTCTGTGCTTGGGTTGTTGGGGTGACTAAGGGGTACTAGAGTATCCCTCAAATTTTTACCTTTACGAAAAGTAATTCTTGGTTTTACTTTGGTCAAATGCTTATGCTTCAGGTTCACTTCTAAGAAAGACCAATGTTTTTTAATAATATTCCAATTTGAGGGGCAACTGGATTATATTGTGTCACAAAGGTGGGAGGGTTTACTTTCTGTTCCTCATCTCTTTGTTTATTAAGAATCTCATTTCTGTCATGTGCTTTTGCATTTCTCTCTGCATGTCTTATCAATGAAATCAGATACCCCTTTCCAGGAACCTTTCAGATAGGTTTTTAGCTGCTTCCATATATCCTGTATCACTAGAACATACTCTCTTTGCTCTGATAAACTGCCTTTTGGAATGTTTTTCAGCAGTCTTTTAGGGTGGCAACTTTTCATCTTTAACAGCATATTTTGAGCCAAGAGTTTTCTAAAGAGCTTGGTTTCCATTCTTCCATTTTCCTTATATAATTTTACATTCAGAAATGCTATTTCTGTCAAATCTATACAGTGGCTGAAGTTTAAATGTTCTGAAGTACAGTTAATATATTCCAAAATCTATGCAGCCTTTCTAGAATATCACTCCATATCAGGAGACAATTATCAATATAGCATTTCCATAGCTTGATGTCAGTGAGAAATTCATTATTATTCTTATTGAATATATATTTGTCTTCCCATGCCCCATATATAGATTTTTGAGTCTGGGAACAAAGGTGGTGCCCATTGCAGTTCCTTTATGTTAGGCATAAAAGTTGTTTTCAAAGACAAAATAATTTGACTCAAGAATAAATCTGGCTAGTTGAATAATATAATGGTTCGATGGAAACCTTCCTTTTATATTCTAATGCCTTAGTTAGTGATTCCAGCCCGCCTCCATGCAGTATATTAGAATAGAGACTTTCCATATCGATGGTAATGAGCCAGTCTGTCTCACTCACTGCAATGTCTTGAAAAATCTGAAGTATATGATTTGTATCTTTATATATGATTTAATTTCACTCACTGTTTTTTATGTTTGCTTGCACACATACACAAGAGACATATTGCGCTGCTTGCTGCAGTATCAAGTTGTGGAGGTGCATCAGTGTTGTGGCCAATGCTAGCAGTCCATTTTGGGGCTGGTCTCTGTGGTGCCAGTAGAGAGCATGTGCAGTATTGGAACGTGCCACCAACTTGAAAGAAACTCACTGCTGCAATCATGGAGCACTCTGTCATTAATAATCAGCTGTTTTGCTGCTGGGGCAGTAATGACTACAGCAGCAAATTACAGGTTGCCTTGTGTGGTGTACAATTTCAATAATCATGGCAACGCCATTGCCGCCACCTCTCACAGTCCCCACAGAAGCTGATGGAGAGCCACTGCCTCTCACTGTCCCCATGAAAGCTGAAGGGAGTGTTCAATCCTCCAGTTGGCATGCCCCTCATCCCTCCATAGTTTGTTCGCTGATCGGGTTGCCCAATCCCTGTCGGCATAATGTCCCTGCATTTGTTTTAAATTAACATGGTGGTGGCTATCGCCAGCCACCTCTCACAGTCCACATGAAAAGCCAACGAGGGTGCCCAATCCCCCACTTGGCATGCTCTCCCAAGTCCATTTGCCGATGGGAGAGGCAAATCTCCATTGGCATACTGTCACTCCTTATTTGTTGTGTGCCGAGGGTTGCCCAGTCCCCTCGGCTGCAGACCCCACCTCAACAACACTCAGGTGGCATGCTGGGAGCCCACCTCAGCATGCCAAACCACCTGTAAAAAGAAAACCTTCCCGCATTGGTTTTCTTCTGGTTCCCTGTAACAGAAAAAAGTCCCTCTGTGTCTCTGGTGCCCCTCCTCCAACCTGCATCCAACCTCTGTGTACCCCACCTCCCACACCCCCTCACCCCATACTTACCTCTGGACTCTGGTGCAGCATTTCGGTGGATCGAACACATCTGCACTCTTCAAAGCCGACTACACCTGAAGAAATGCTGGTAAGTTGTATAATGGCATTAATGGCATTTTTTCAACTGATGTGGATAGCTTGACCATTCTTGTGAATTTTGGCACCAAATTTTCAAGCATGGGATCTTGGGACCCTATCTCATGAATTCAGTGACTGTCATCTAGTTATTTGGTCCTGAAAGGTGATTTCACGGTCAATGCGTGGAATCACCTTTTAGAACCGATGTCAGAAATAACTGCCACTGTTCATGAGGTGGGCTCTAAAAGACTATGCTGCAAATCTGGTGAAAAATTCTAAAATGACTGTGTCACAAGCATGTGTTTGCGGTTTGCATGCACACTCGTAACTTAGTGAATTTGTAATATTTTCAGTCCAGATTTTCAACATTGGCATTTTTTCACCTCCTTATGAACAGTACAGCTGTCATTTTTCACATCCTGCCCAAATGTGTTTTCACACATCTGACTCACAATGGCTCGGTCGCTGTGGGAAATCAACATTCAGGACATATTAAGAAAATTATAGTGACAGAATTCATGAGCAGGGGTCACAAAATGCCTAAGTTGAAAATTTGGTGAAATAATTCCATTAAATGACTGTGCTATGAGCATGTGTTGTGCAGTTTCCACGTACCTCATAAGTTTGAGCATTTTAATATTTTCATTCCAGATTTTCAACACTGCCATCTCTTCACACCTCCCTATGAATGGTACAGCTGTTATTTTCACATCCTGCCCGAACTGTGTTTTCGCACATCTAGTGCAGAATGGCGCGGTTGCTGTGAGAAATCAACGCTTGGGACAGATTAACAAAATCACAGTGCCACTGTTCATGAGCAGAGGTTCCAAATGCTTTCATGAGGTGGGGTCACAAAAGGCCATGTTAAAAATTCGTACTGCAATACCAACAAATGCCCAGGGCATTAGGGTGTCTAACCATAATGTCCCACCCTGTACATATTGATAGGTGTCAGGAATGTGCTTTGTATTGTTAGCTGTAATGTTCATGCCATTCCACCTCACCCCCACCCTGAAGCCAGTGACAGGTATCAAAGTGTGCCTTGGACTCTTGGCCCCAGAGTTCACACCATTCTCCTATACTGCACCCATTTCAGTGTATTTCCTATGAAATGGGTGACGTAAAGTTAACATCCCAAGGCACACCTCAACACTTGTTGGTGTCTGCAGGATAGAGTGAGGTGAAATGCCATGAGCATTATGGGCGACAACCCAAAGGCACACCTAATGCTTGCCCATCTACATGGTGAAGGTGGGGTTGGCATGAGTTCAGTACTTCATTGCCATTCCTATTCTGCATATGTCTAACTCCTGCACATTCAATGCTAATATCAGCAAGCAAACATTCAGCACTGACAAATGCTTGTATAATATAAAGTCTACAAACTTCGAGATCTTTTCAGTGCTACAGCCAATAGTGGAGACAATAGGTCTACCAGGGACAGGCGAGTGTTCTTGTGAATTTTAAGAAGTAGATATGGTGCAGGTTTTTGGGCCTGTTGTTTTCATAAATTCTAATTCATTTTTAGTGATCCATTGTCATTCAAGCCCTTGTATAATCTATATTTTTGCTTTGCCAGAATTTCCTGAGTGTAATCTTTTTTAGTTTTTTGCAAAATTGTTCATTTGGCAGTTGTATGTAGGCTCTTTTATGTAGTCATCATGGCCCCATACCACTACAATCACCCCGCCCCAGCAGGTTTGATTATAACACTCTGCATTTCATTAAGTTCATTCAGACATTTCTTTCTGCTGGAGTGAAGTTTTGTCTAACATTTCTGTTTGTTTGTTTCTATCAGGTTTTGACTTCCTGTTTAACAACATTTTAATAGTAATCGGTGGGGTCATTCGTTGCTGGGGCAAAAGGAAGATTTAGGTTGAAAGGTGTATCTCCCTATTGTTTTGGTTAGTAACTTCTTGGGACAAATTGTTGTAGCCAAAAATTTCCTGCAGTTGAAGTCATCTAAAAATGTAAATAGATCTACTTTCACTAGGAACTGGTTAGCCTGATTAGTAGGCACAAAAGTGAAGCCTTTACTGAGGACATTAACTTGTTGTTCAGTTAAATTAGTATTACTGAGATTCATGACTGCCAAGTCTGGTTCCTTGTTCTCAGAGATCACTGAATCTAGTTCCTCTGTCCCTCCTCTCTCTCTGTCTACTGCTGTGCTGTCCTTCCTTTGGTTTTTCTCCTCTGCCTCTTCCCCATACCCTTCCTCATGCATCCCCATCTTAGGCTGGTATGGGGTCCAGCTGTAGATCTTGATGGTCCCTGGGAAGAAAAGCTCTGTTGGTGGATCTGCTTTACCTCTTTCCCTGTCTTCACCCACATCACTTTCTGGGTCTGATGACACATCCTGTCTGTCAATACGGAAATCAAATTGCATGGCTATATGTTGGTTACTTCTTCTTTTTGCCGTGCCAGTTGTAAACTGTGCCATTTTTTTTAAACATTGTTATCTTGAATATGCTTTCTCTGTTTGTATTGAAGTAAATCATTTTTAAATTTGGTAATGCCTCATGCACGACACACATGGAGTGGCTATGCACACACAACTGGGGCACTCAACCACTCGCACCCCACGTGCCCCCATGTGGGATGCACAGAGGGGCATGCAGCACAGATGCACTCCACTTCCCCTGCTGAGCCAGCAGTAATGCGCAGGAAGCAGGCTACGGGTGGGCTAGCACTACTCGGCCATGCATAAAGCTGCATAGTGCTGGCTGTGGGATGCATTGGGGGTCACGGTGTATGCCAGGGTGACCCTTCTGTAAACCCCCTATGTGCCCCATGCACATGCCAAGTGACTGGGTGAGCTACCCACAGTAGGCACCAGGGTCACAGGATAGGGATGCCAGCTGCCACCCACCTGCCCCAGCACACAGTGGTGCGATTGGGGACCCCCACCCCACTGCACATGTACCTCACTCATGAGCAAAGGCATGGGCACAGGACTGCACCCCCAACAGCACCCAATGGCACCCTCCCAGTCCCACCAGTGGTGAAGGTCATCCCAGCCACCCCACCTGGTGGCATGACCACCAACCACCACCCATCCCTTTGCACCAATTGGCACCAATGGGGGCTGGTGGTATTGTTCTTTCACACCTGGCATCAGCCACCAGCTATCAGGTTTCTGTGAGGCATGCTGCCAATGTGCATCCCACAGCAGAAGGGATACAGTGCTGGTCCTGGTCCAGGCATCTGATTGGGTGCCCGCCAGAACTGTGACCCTGCCCCAGTCACCTTATGGAGTCCTGCATGCCCGGGCATGCCCATGGACAAGTGGCCAGCAGTCATGCATGCCACCAGCACACACCTTTCCACAGGTGCGCAGCTATGCAGGCAGAGGTTAGGGATGCAGAAAATTTAAATTCCACTGGTGAAGTGGC
Source organism: Neoceratodus forsteri (assembly GCA_016271365.2). Lineage (NCBI taxonomy): Eukaryota > Metazoa > Chordata > Ceratodontiformes > Ceratodontidae > Neoceratodus > Neoceratodus forsteri. The sequence goes on from JADMNL010000026.1 coordinate 270,068,595, forward strand.
AGTGAAGTGGCCAAATTCATCTGGTGGAGCAATTTCAAAACAGCTTGGCTTAAGGCAGAATTTCACCTAGTGAAATTTTGCCTTCCATGGGTAAAATTTCACCATGGAAGGTGGAATTTCACTATGGAAGGTGAAATTTTTCCATGGAAGGTGAATTACATATTCCGCCAGACAAAATTTTGCATTTTGCTTCATGAAATGGGTGGAATTTCATAGATTACACCATGAAGTAAATTTTGCTCACTTTGCCCATCCCTAGTGGAGGTACATGTGGTTACTCAGATACTTTCTGCCCCATCGCATAGGGCTGTCTGGTAATAATTCTAGTATATAGTTCAAACTGTGCTGGTGTGAATTTTCTCTTAATTTTGGCTCAAGCACAGAGATATCATTTGCTGCTGTATCAGCCTCTTTCTTTTTTTTTTTTATAGTCAAACTCAAAGGGTATTTATGTGAAAGAATATGACGTGCTTAAATAAGTTTCCATATTTTGTGCATCAACCCACAGCAACATTTTCATTGCTAAAGTCCAAATACAGCACAACACTTTTCATGAGCATGAACAAACTTATGTACAATGGTATTCAGACATAGTCCATCAAGTCTGTGCTGGTGAACATGACATACTGCAACTGTGTTCGTGAAACAGAGTCATTGTTGGCCACAGCCGTGTGTTTAAGGTGCCTATGGACAGAAACTGTGCCTGCTTCACAAGTGCTTACCGGTATTACAAACAAGAGGCACAGAAACTTTTCTAACTCAGTAAAAAGCCCAGGAACATCAGGAACGGTGCATTCAGTAGGCATACTGCCTTACTCAAAGAAATATATGTGTTATTCTGCCCAAACATTTCAAGCTGAACTTTCAGCATTCTGGCATTCAGCTCTGGATCTTTTTGAATGCAGTCAATCTTTTCTCCAGCTCATGGTCACTCCCATCACCCTTCTTTACAACAGCAAGAAGTGACTGTTCTAAAGTTGAATATTCAGTCAGTCATGCTTGATGGAACCTATCTTCCAGCTGGGCAACTGAGATGTCTACCATCTTAGGAATTCCATCCGAAATAGTCTTCCACTATATCAGGATTGTGATACTTCCCGGCCAGGAAAGCGGGCTGGAAACTTTCATTTCTGTGGGGTGCAGTGGATCCAAATCCAGCTTCTGGACAAGTTCATAAGCTTGATTGATGGCATCCAGGAGAGTATTTTCATTCCTTAGCCTTTGTAGCTGATCTTTCATACTTGGGTAAGCATGCCACCAACTGTACAGTTCTGATTGTGTAGACTCTTATTCAGACAAGTCAATAGTTCCAAAGCTACACTGACTAGCAGCAGACTTACTAATGTGTTCCCTTGCTCAGTTGTTCTAATAGACCATATACCTTTGTTGTAGCATCCTCATTTTCCTACCCGATTTGTGTCAGAGTCTCCAGGATTCGATCATATTGCTGTGTCACTGCTTCAACTGCTGCTAGTCTTATAGTCCACCTAGTTGGGAATAAGGGTCACAGTTTTTGAAGGAGGTAGATACATCATCAGGTGTGGCAATGTTAATAAAAATTGTTCCGATTGTGATTCGCTGAACCGCTTGCCAGTTCATTGACACAGTGCAAGGAATTTCTCAGTACAGGTCTTGATTCACAGCTCTTTCACCAAAAGATTGATGCAGTGAGCACCACAGTGCACGGATATGGCAAGTGGCTGACTTTGCCTGATGATAGCCTGTGCACCTCGATAGCATTGTGACATGTTTGGAGCACCATCAAATGCCATACTGCAGAGGAGTTCAATGGGCAGAGGAAGTGTGGTGAGGACATCTGTTATGACTTTTGTTATTGAGGCTCTTGTTGTATCCTGTGGCTCATAAAACCCAACAAACTCCTCATATGGCTGCATGTTTCCATCAGCAAATTGAAGCCACATGCTGTGTTGTTCTTTTCCTTGGCAGTCTTGTGTTCTATCAAAGATGACTGAATAATATGATGACTTATTATCCTTCATGACAGAATGGATGATTTCATGACTTATGAGACCAATTTTTTCATTTTGAATTGCTGAGCTTGTGTACACCTGCTTTCATTTCTGTCAGGTTCCTAGGGTCTCATTTTCATCACTGAGTAGTTTTAGAAGTTCAATAAAGTTTCTCATCAAGCTGATGACCTGTAATTGCTAAGCTCTGTCTGACCAAGTAACATAAAGAAGCTATTAACTTTAACAAGCACATGTGAGACACGCCTTGTGATATCTTTTTCTGTTCCAATGCTTTGTCCATGGGATAAATGAGCCATCTTCCACAGGCATGTTAACATGTTTCCAGCTCTGGTGAGCAATAAACTTAATCTATGCCTTCTCTCAGTTGGTGAAGCCTGTTGTTGTGAATACTGGTTCTCACTGCTTTGACAGCTCAAGCATACCCATGTTTTCACACTTTGTGCAGGTAAAGCAGAGCACAGCTTTTAACTTGAGGCTGTAATGCAGCCATGAAAATTCCTTATACCATGATTCCTGGAATCGGAGGTTTTGTTTCTACAGTTCTTCTTTGGTATTTCCTCAGATGGGGGTTGGCATAGCCAGTCCATATCTGCTATTGTTATCTCCATTCTAGGCACTGTTTCTTCAGTAGACAGCAGCTGGGGTCAGGAAGGCCGATCCAGATGCACTGTTTGGATCTCCAATCTAGGCACTGTGTTGTCATAGTAGAAAGGATTGTATTTGTACTTCGCTACTGTTTCCTATGTTGTTACTGTTGAAGCCTGATGTATCTTCTCACAACCTGCAGGACTCATGGTCTGCCTTTCTTCTGTCAGAACCATCTTTGTGGATGACGGCACAAGATCTATATGAGGTATCTTGAAAAGTGTCAGTGGAAGGTTGGTCTGTCTGACGTTTCTTGTTATGTGATTTGCTGTGAACCCTGGACTGTAAAATGCACAATTGTTAGAGTCTTCATTAAAACTCAATATCAATATATACCCATACACAAAATGCATACTTGACACATTTCCAGAAGCCATTAAACTGCTACACAATACAAGGCCTAAGAAAACATGTTCAATCACAAAACACAAAGACTCTTTAGTAACTTGACATTTAGATATAATACATTACAGATACCATGTGAATTAAGAACTCGTAAACTTACACAGAGATACATAACCCATAATATCAGGGAAAATCATTGTGACACATTAAAAGGCATTCACATTACCAGGGTCACAATGCAACACAATACAACATGGACAGCATGTACTTCTAGAGTGAACTGCAGAAACAGACACACTAGTCCTTCATTGGTCTCCTACCCCTGTAGCATGACAGTAATTCATCTTCCCAGAATACAGAACAATCAGAAGACTGCCAAGAGGCTACACTCTACTAGTGGACAGACAAGACAGCACAAATCAGCAAAACACTTCACTGCATGCCACCTGATTTGCCCAAGGTACGACATACACTCATTTGCAGAAAATGACAAAGGACAACACTAGCAGCAGGTCACCCACATTGGTTTTCTATATGTTTTCCACAGCAAAGTGTGCTATAATGATACTGATAGGTGCTGAAATAGCAAGGTGCCACCTGGCCTTCTTAAGGGTCATTCCCAATTTCTCACCTGCATCTGGAAGGCAGACACCAATTTTGAACCATGTTCTGTTTTGTTCCATTTATAATCCATCCTTCAAGGCTTCTATGGATTTTTTAACCTGTATGTAATTGTTGTGCCTTGCATTCTTTGAGCTGGATTCAATTGCATTTCCTCTGGAACTGTTTATTGTACTTGTAATTTGTTTTGACTCTATATTTGACATGGAACCTTTGTAAATGAGCACGTGTACTCAATGGAACTTCCAAAGTTTTCAATATATAAATAAATAAAAAGTGTAACATTAATAATGTCTTGTTTCAGAGATTATTTTTGGGAGGGATATTAAATATATAGTTTATATGGTATGTTGTTGTCTTATGAACAGTTTGAAACCACTAGTACCTGTATATAGTGTATGCGGAACGTTGTTCATACTAGTTTTTATCTGTGCTGAAAGCTGTTTAGCACTGATAAAAAAGTCCATACAATGCTGTTCAGCCTGTATGTTCAGAATAGCATTCTATTCACCAAATCTGCACTCATCGCAAACCACAAGATCAACCAGATAAGCAGTTCTGGTGTCAACAACAGCTTGGTAACAGGAACTAACCCAGAGAAACACCAAACTGGCAGGATCAACCAGATAAGTAGACTGAATGAACCTAGCATATAAGTTGGTTCAACAAGTTCAGCAAATCTCCACCTAAGGTTATTCTCAGTAGGGTCCTAAATCCAGGACACTTAGAACCACTCAGATCACACCTTCAAGCCAGGATTGGTCAACACTGGACTCTACCAATGACATTGATTAGGCACTTGAGTTCTTCATCGACTGCTTTAATGCTGCATTTGATATCCACCTCCCCAAAAAGCAGAAAGTTAAGGGTGTGCAACCCTTGGATAATAGCTGAACTACTAAGACTTATGAAGACCTCTGGCACTGGGCCAAAGCCACAGGCAAGCAAGCAGATATTCAGTCTTATAAAAAATCCAGAAATGCTTGTACCAGAGCCATCTATTTTGCAAAATCAATACTTTAAGGAGGCACTCTCCAACTCATAGGGTGACAGTAAACATTTCTGGAGCAAAATAAAGGAAGTCAATGGCAAAGACCTTAAGAGAGCACTTACCATGCTTAACATTGATGGAAGCCCAACTCTTGACCCAATGGCCAAAGCCAATATTTTAATGATGCCTTTACAGGCCTCAGCAGTGTCCTTCCCCTGATTTTTTCATGGTCTCTACCCATGCAACCCCTAGTCTGTGATGTTAGCAGCAGGTTCTTTTGCTTCAAAGAGGTTACTAAGCATGAGGCTAGAAAGTACATATGCAAAGTACTCGGTAAAGCAAGATTCAGTGGGAGCAATCTAGATCTCAAATTTCTTGCCCTCACCTCGAGGAAACTGTTATACCTCTTAACAAGATTCTGAGCCTTTCTCTAAGGCTTGGGCAATTCTCCCAAAATGGAAACAGGCCCTAGTAACCCGGTGCATAAAGGTGGAGATAGGGCACAGCACACAAACTACAGGCCAATCTCCATTCTACCTCCTGTATTGAAAGCACTAAAGCATATTATTGCAGATCAGCTTCTGGAATACCTGGACAAATACAATATCCAATGTCCCACAGCATGGCTTTGAAAAGGTCATAGTACTACCACTGCACTGTTAGAATTCACTGGTTTCACATAATGCACTCACCAAGGCCATCTGGTTGGGGCTGCTTTTGTCAATCTGATGAAGGTCTTTGATACTGTGAACCACTCACTGCTACTCGAAATTAATGCTTGCAGGTGTGTCAAATCATGCCATCAGTTGGTTCAAAAGTTACTTAGTAGACCATTCACAGCAGGTCAAGATAACCAATGTCCTCTCCAAAGGAAGCCAGTCCATTCTGGAGTGCCTCAGGGATCTATACTGGGTCCCTTCTCTTCAGTATCTACTTGAATAACCTCCCACAAGCCTGTGATGAACAGATTCTGCTTTATGCGGATGATGCCGTGATCTATTCTAGTAACCCTGACCCTAAGAGCCTCCAGGATAACCTTCAACACAGTTTCTCAGATGTGGAAAAGTTGTTCAACACTCAAAACTGGTGCTAAACTATAAAAAGACCAAAGTAATGCTTTTTTTAATTTATTTAGTTTTGTTGACCGGTAAGTACAGAGACAAATCCTGCCTATTTTCAGGCATGACATGGGAGAGGGGATACAGATGAATGCCAACTGACTTTGAACCTGATTAAGCTGTTGGTGATATTTTTAATGAATGAGGGAAATTTGGCCAGGACACTGGGGAAATCCCCCTACTCACAGGTAGGGGTACGGCTGCTGTGTTTGCATGGCAGACACCTCTGAGACATCGATGAAGCAACATGTTGGAGCAGATGTAGGGTCTGAGCTTGCCTCCTGAGGTGGTTCGGAGCTTGGAGAGTGTGTGAGTATTATGGGTGCCTCTGTGGAGATTTTAGAAGCGGAGCATGGTGATCACCATGCATTGAGTGATTGTGGCTTGAAGTCGAGTCCCATTTGTCAATACCTGCAATCCCGTGAGCACTTCGTACCTTATTTCAGACTGTAGCTTGAGAGGTTGGTTCGACAGCTTCATCTAAAATGCTACTGTTGCAGTTCTTACAGTGTTACCAGCTTCTGTTGAGCACTCTGAGAAGCTGAATCTGACAGATTCTGATAGAAAGAATCACCGGATGATGTACATACACCAGGAATGCGGAAGACAACCACACAAAATGACTCCTTTCCAACTGGTGACTGGTCGAAGGATAGTGCTTTAGCTGATGCTGGCTGGATTTTCAGAGATGAAAATGGATACCGGATTCTCAGTGGGAGACGTTTACTCTGGTTTCTCACACATCAATTCAGGATCTACTGGGGACCCTTTGCAAGGTCAGGCTTCAGATTTGAATGAAGTTCCGGCTTCTGAGGGGAAGGAGCACCTGATTCTGCAGATTTTTCCAACACCAAAGAGCCTGGGGGTTCTTCACAGCATTCCCTCCTACTTTTCCGCTCGAGCACAACAACACGCTGGGGCCATTTTTCTGATCTATTTCGTGAACAATAGATTAGAACAAGCACCAGATGGAATGCAGTTCACCTTCATTATCGTGGCGGCCTTGAGGAACACCCTGATAGACTTTATGTCACCAGAAAACTGTTAACTCTCTGAACTTTCAGGCTAGTGATATTTATGCTTTAATTAATGTTCGGGGAAGATACTTTTGATCGATATTAGTTTTAAAACTTTTCAGGTTTGGACAAGTTTTGGAACAGATATGAAAACTGTAAATCACAGCCTCTATGGTTGCCTTTTTGGGCTATCCCGATTCAAAACCCCTACATAAAGTAGTGCATATTATGTTTAGAAATGAAGGGATGAATGTGGGAGATATTCTTTTGGCAAAACATACATGTACGGTTTTGGGGCCTCCAGAAGCAGTTATTGATGGTGAAGGTATCTGGACAGGCAGTTGGAAGTTTAGGGTGAAATTGAATATTGTGGGAAATGAGGTGGTACATATTCCTAACAGCTTTTTCTTGGCAAGGATCGAGGAGTATGTTTCTACCTGGACAGCCCAAGGCCTGTTACAAGTGTGGTAGCAGAAGGCATCTCAGTAGTGCCTGTGAAAGTTAAATGTGCTCTCTGTGAGGAATTTGACCATGATAGTGGCACTTTGCAGAAATGTTTTACATTGCAATCTCAGCAATGAACAGGGTTGTGCTTATCACCAGTGCGCTTTGGGCTGGGCAAAATAAACAAGGGGTGTTAATAAGGAGGATCTTATTAATAATGCACAGGATAGATATCAGTCTAGGGAAGCACCCCGTACTGCCCTGCCACCTCTGCTCCTTTTGTTGGTGCTGACCCCACCTCTTCTGCTCCACCTTCTACTGAGGATCAACATTTTCAGAATCTGCACAGGCCCCAAAGCCTCCTCTACTGCACACTCTACTGATCCTGACCTTCTGCAACAAATATGCCAGCCTCTGTTGAGGTTTCTGAACCCCCTTGTGATGCACCCCTACCTAAGCAGGGTGGCAGGCCTCCACCCCTCTACTTTGGAGTTTCAAATACCCCACGAAACAGGTAACTAGAGCTCTAGTCGACACTTGAACCAGTCTTCTGACGCTCCTACTGGGAATCCTTTCCACCTTATTCGGGATCAGGAGGGTGGCTCAGAGTCAGATGTATCCACTAAATCTGGGTTCATTTCTGAAATGGATTGTGAGGAAGAAGGGGTGGGAAGCTATGGATGGTAAGAAAAGAAAGGGAAAATGGAAAAACAAGATGCTCCAAAACCTTGATGGTAATTTGTTTACTCGATTCATGGCAGAAATTAAACTTGCTTCCTTAAATACTTGTTGTAATAAACATTTTAAAAAAGGATGGCATGTTTACATTTTGTCTCACTTCTGCAAGTTGATATCATTTTCTACAGGAAACTAGGTTTAACTGTATTAATGATATTAGACAGGCATTTAGGCTCTGGACCAGAGGGCTTACTTTCTGGTCCTATGGGAGGATGCAGCAGATGGCCCAAGCATTTTGTTCAACCATACTTCTGTCCATGTCTGTAGGCTGGTAGATATATACGCTAGGAGGGCTCTGCTTTTGGATTGTGTTTATAAGGGTTTCCTTTATGTCTTATCAATACTTATGCCCCTCAAGTTAAGACTTTATGGATAGAATTGTTTAACAATATTCTGCCATATCTGTTTACTAGAAATGGGTAATATGGGGTGCGACATGAACTGTGGCCTAGATGTCAAATTTACTGATTCTGTCCAAACTAAAGTTTATTGTGATTCCCATGCTTTACTGAAGGTTTTAAGACTGCTTCCCTTAAGGATGCATCGTGAACTTCATAAAGATGTGGTACCACTTACAGGTGAAGTGCCTTTCATACTAGGATTGATTCTATTTTTTATCCAAGTTTTTGTTTCCCCATGCTTTTTTTCTTTGCCTATGTGAATTCTCAGATCATTTGATTCTGCTTTGTACAGTAATATGTCCCGTTCTTCCAAGGTTTCTGGCTGTAACCTCTCAGTGGAAACTGATTTTTGGTATTACAAGACTTGGATATGCAACATAAATTGCATTCTATCCTTGTTGCCTGGAGCTCTATGAGGGTACTGTATGATTCTATAGCACTTTGGTGGGTGGATACTAAACTAGATTTTAAGAATTTGTTCATTTCTTTGGAAGACATGAAAGAAATTAAGAATATATTACTTATTTGGATTTATCGGCAACAGTTGTGTAAGTTGACCTCTTCACTTAATGTTTCTGATGTTAGGGTTAAATAGCAGATTGACATTGTAAAACAGCAAATGAGGTGTTATCTGTATGACCGAGTGTGTCTTTGTAGGCTGAAATGCAGTATGGTACTGTAAAGTCACCTTGGCTGACCCTTTTGCAGCTTGTAAACATCAGACGGAAAATAAATTACTGAGGGACTTACTAATTCAGATGGGGTTTAGTAACCACCACTGTTGGGATGTTACACATTGTTAGGCAGTCTTTACAAAATCTTCAAGGGACTGGTTTTACTGCAGGGGCAAAGTGGGTGATATCCTTTCATTTGCATTATCAATTCCTTCTGACATAGAAAATGGGAGTTGGATAAACCCATTTCTAAAGAAGAAATTAGGCAGAAGATTACAATTTGGCCTTGGGTGTCTCTCCAGGGTGGACAACCTTACCAATGAGTTTTATAAATTATTTCTGGACGATGTGTGTTATTTTGCATATGGTTTACAATGCGATTTTGGAACGGAGTTATGCCTCAGGATTTTTCGGCCGCCATACTTCTCTATCTATTTAAAAAAGGTAATAAGGCTTATAGGTAATTGGAGGCCTATCAGTCTGCTCAATACAGACTATAACATTTTATCAGCTATTTTATGTCATAGGTTGCAAAGGTTGCAACTCTTTTGATACATCCTGTACAAACCTACCGATCCCGGGAGAAATATTCAGCAACATTTTTTTTTTTTGCATAATGTTTGTGAGTGTGGGTGACAAAGGCATCTATCAGGTTATCTTTTGGCTTTAGATCAAACCAAGGCCTTTGACAGGGTATCCCATGATTTTTTATGGCAGGTGCTTGAACGTTATGGGCTCTCTTTTGTTTTAGAACATGGATCAGTCTTTGTTACAAAGGAGCAAAAATATTCCTATGGTGAATGGGGAGATGGGAGAAGCCTTACTTTTACACGGGAGTTAGACAGGGATGTCCCTTAGTCCCCTATTGTATACATTTATCTTGGATCCTTTTGTATGAGAGATTTTAGGGATATTACTATTCAGGGATTATCACCATCCCCAATTTTGGAACCTCAAAAGTTGGCCGTTTATGCTGATGATATAGTAGTTGCTGTTCCAGGCTCTGAATCAGGTATGGCAGCTTTGTGGGTTTTAGATGGGTATGCCAGTTTGGCTGGGGCAGCTATTAATTACTACAAAATTAATGGGGTATATGTTGGTGAAGGGTTCCTACCTCCAGGATTGGGCAAATTTTCATTCCAGGGAGCCCATTAAAATTTGTGGGTGTCATTTTGGTCCTGGGGATCTGGCCTATCTCAACTGGGAAGAAATGATTAGAGTAGGAGAACTGAAAGTGCAAATCTGGAAAAACATGGGCATTGTCTAAAACAAAAGGGTTTTGATCATTAAGAAATGTTTACTACCTTTATTTTTGTATGTTTGTACCTCTTTCCCCTTCCAGGTTCTTTTGCAGATGAGACTGTGCAGAATTTTTTTCCAAATAGTTTGGGGAGTCGTCTCAATCTGGTTAAATAGAAATTTACTTACTTACCAGTTAAGAAAGGGGTCTTGGTATAATACATCATTTGGTGTTTTCTTTTCTTTCTTTTTCTTACAGTACTTCCAAAATGAGGGGTGTAGACACCAGTGGGATGGTTGGGCATATCTGCTATTTCAGCCTTTTTTTTTTGAAATGGGGACTCAATTCCTAAACTGTATGCCACCTTAGAAGTCCCAGTATTTGCTATTGCTGCCATCAGAAAACTTAAACAGTGGGGCATTACGAAGAGCATCTTATGACTCTTCCTTGTAAACTTTATATATGGATATCAAGAGGAGGAATTCTGCTTGTCAGGTTGATTTCCTAGATGTGTACCTTCGAGGTTGGGTAATGCCTTGCATACTGTAGTTGACAAGCTAATTCCAGTCCACTTGTAGGATGTGCAGGCTTTGTTGCCATGGCAGACTTGGGGTGAAGGGAAATTTAAACCATAAACCTTTGTTGGAAAGGCAATGCATTCGTTTGGAGTGTACTGGTCTAGAGGAAACTATGGAGCATTTTTCTTTACATGTATATATGCCAAACAATTTTGGCAAGATTTGGCTTCTAAGTGGCACTGGGGTTTAGCAACACTGGTTACATATGAAACTTTGGTTTTAGGAGATTATACTTTTTTTTTCAAAACACCATCATAGCACTTTGAATCTGCTGCTTGTGTATTAAGTATTTTTGTGGCAGTTCATGTCAATTTTCTTTGCAGCATTTGAATGTTCCAACTTTAACTGTCATCGCATAAATTGCTAATGCAGTTAGTAAACAGAAGGACTTTGAACAAACACTTCTCACAATTCAAGTTTCAGATTCTCTGGAAGCATATTTTTGGCTGTAAAGCTCTATTCTTTCTTTTTGTTTAGGCTGTTTCTGCTTATAAAATAATTTTTCTTCTCAGTGTATAGCTGTTTCAGATACCTTTCTTTCTGATTTTGATGTGCTTTTGTTTTATTTTGGAAGGGATTTTTTGTAACTCAGCTTTTGTCATTATTTAGCATTGTGATTTGTCTTTTTTTTTTCTTTCATATTATTGGTTGTGTTTTCCACTTTTCATGTACTGGTGTATTGTTTTCCTCAATAAAAAATTCCCCTACTCTTTTCAATACAGTAAGTGCCATGGAATCTTTAACATCCACCAGAACTACCACCAATCCAGGCAGATGGGACCTCGGTTTTAACATCTCATCTGAAAGCTGGCACCTCAGAAGTGCAGCACCCTCTCATACTGCACTACAGTGTCAGAACTGAGATATTAACCCAAGTGCCAGATGTGGAACTGAACCCACAGCTCTCTGATCTCCTGGCCTCAGAGGTGAGTGTGCTATCTGAGCCACTGACACTGCATTTCAATGATGCCCATAAGAAACACAAGTCCAAACCCTTGTTCATCACAAACTGCATTGGCACCCCACTTGAACAGATCCACCCTTCAGATATCTAGGGGTTACTGTTGATAGCTCACTCACCTACTCACAACATATTGATAACGTAGCTCAAGCTGTCAACATAAAGACTGGCCTACTCCATAGGCACAAGCATAGCCTCACTCCCAAGGCACTAAGAATTGCAATTTTCAGCTCTGTCATTACCATCATTGATTATGGGCTGGTTATTTATGGCTCTGCCTCTGCTATATCCCTTCACAGGATCTCTGTTCCTATTAACAAAGCATGCAGTCTCCTTACTGGGGCTGCCTGCCCTCACACACATGTGACCTATATGCTCAGACTGGGTGGCTTCAATTATTCAGTGGGATCCAATATCACATCTGCTTACTTGTCAAGAAGGCACACTTTGGTCTGTTGCCCCTGGGGTCCAACAACTCCTTAGCCCTTGTCACAGTACCCAACATACTGCAGCTTGGCAACTCAGGTTTTACTGTTCCCAGATGCTGCACCATCTTAGGTCAGAGGTCTTTTGCTTACAGAGCCCCCTCTGGCTCAGCTCCTTGGTAGGGACATCTCTGCTGAGTCAAAACTCAGCCCTTTCAAAAGACAAACTCAACAACATCTGTTAGTAAACAGTATATGTGACTGCTGCCCATAGCAGCCTTCTGCTTATTTTATCATTGTACTTACACTTTTGGCACTTTTAACTCTTGGCACTTCATTTTGATCTTACTCTTGAGCTTTTCCTCCTCCCTCACCCCTGCTTCTTTTCTGCTCACGATCTTCAAGTTCTACCTTTGTTTCTCCTCACCTTCCCCTTCCACCCTCCACCCATTCTCTTATCTCATGCCACCTCTTTGCAACTTCTTCCTCCTTCCCTATGTTTCTCTCTTACCTCTCTCCCACCCATATTCTCTCTCTCTTGGGTTTTGACAAGGCCTGCTAGGCTTCCCTCTCCTGACTAAATGCCACCTCTTCTCCCTATAGTATTAATTTGTCTCCTCCCTCACTTCAAGAGCACTGCCTCTTCTCTCTGCACCCATTACCTCCTTCCATCTTCCCATCCTCTCATCTCTATCCATTACCACCTTTGCAACACCGCTCCTTCCCTCGCCACCTCCTGTGCAACTCATCTTCTCCCTCTTGTTTCTACCATCCCCACCTTACACCTCATTAGTTTTTCTCCTAGATTTTGACAAGGCCTCCCCAGGCTGCCTCTCTTCTAGCCCACTCTACGGTTATATTGAGCAATATTCAGTGCTATTTTGATTGCTTTTGATGTAGTAATTTTTAAAGAATATTCTTGATATCTGCTATTTATGTATCTATTGTTTATCTTGTTTTATTTTTGTACTATTGATGTGGAACCTTTGTATATGAGTTGTATTGCTCAAAGTGTTGTAATCCAAGACTCAATATAAATTAAAAAATAAAAATAATTTAATATAAAAACAAAACAGCACAGGATCAACCAGATATTTGATTTTACTAAGAGAAGTATTTTGCTTAGCTAGAATACAGATGCCAGTTTTTTAAGTCCCTCCCTAACTAAACTCATAGCCAGTTGAAAGACATGCTAGCAATGTATGCTGGTTTGGCTCCCAAGCAATGACCAGTGAACCTAGCAACCAGCCACTGACATGGACTAATATAAAGCAACAAAACTTTGATTTCTGTATAAACAGAAAACTCTAAACAATTTTCTGGCCACATGTAGTACAAAAATACAATGTTTATGCTACAAGTCACTCAGTAACAGGGTCTATATTAATACAGAGCTGTATACAACTGAAGGTGCCTACTAGGCATACACAAAAAAAGCAACATTTTAGACTCATTCAAGCAGTGAATCAAAAAAAGTACTGCCCAATTCACATGTTCTGGAACAAAATATGCACAAATAGGAGAAGACAGTTCCTCCACACCATCTACTAGCCAGCCAAGTATGTAAAATAATGTCCCTGGCATGCAGACTGGTCCCCTGATTGCTGGCTCTGCCCCAGTATCATAACATACCTCCGTGGCATCTACTGGCACCCACCTACCCATCAATCTCCATGTAGCAAGCTACCAATTCCCTGTCCTGGCATTTAGGGACTCCCACCCACCGTAGAACTGGCCAACCCACCCTTACCTGAAGGGCCGTGCTGTGGGAGACCATATGGTGACTGGCACAGCCCACATCTTACCCTCCTTGGCTGGCAACCAAATGGAAAGACATGGAGCATAATTCCAATGTACAGTACAGGGTGCATGTCCACTGTATTGTAGCAGGAGCACAGACTGTGTACTGTACAGGGTGCATGGGTCCCTGTACAGTATACAGGCTGTTTGCTGTCTACAGTACAGTTCCACTCCTGTAAAATACAGAACATGCATGCGTGCCATGTAATGTACATTGGACACATGCTCCCTGTGTTTCCATTCAGTAGCTGATTGAGGAGGTGAAAGGTGGGCTGTGGTGGTCACTGTATGTCTCCTGCCACACTGGCCCTTTAGGTAAGGGTGGTTGGCAGGGTGGGTGATTACAACCAGCAAGAAAGACCAGTGCCAGTTAGTAAACAATTGTTCTGGATTTTGTTACTCACTGAGTTGATATCAGAAGCTAATTCTGAGCTTTTTCATTAGCAGATTATATCCTCTCACCACTAGAGGGCTATATCTCTATCTCATCTCTATCTAGTACATAAGCCATGTGGGTTCTGTCTGCCTTTCTCTTGCCTCTCCTCCTCCTTGCCCTGCCCCTCTTCTCTCTCCCCTGGTCCTAGCCACTCCCACCCCACCCCACCCCACCACCCTCTACTCTGGTTTCCACTGCTACTCAAGAGAACTCTCCACTTCCACTCGAGACTTGTGCTTGGTGCACTGTTTTGATATTCCTGGTTACTTAACCCGACCACTACTCTCAACAAGTGTGGCCACCTGTCTACACTGTACCAACTTGCAGTCCATATGAGATCGCCTAGAACCTTGCAACCTCTACTCCTGGAAACAACGATCAAAACTATCTCAAAGAGCTGCGACTCTGCTCCCTTAAAACTCCTACTCCTCCTCCATCTCATCTCAGGCAGCGTCCATCCTAATCCTGGCCCTAGAGCTCAGGGCCACACAAACTCCAGGTGCCCTTATCCTTGCAACCATTAATATCTTCAGCCTACTACCAAAGCTGGATGCAGTCCAAGCCTTCATATGCCAACACAACCCTGACATCCTTGCAGTGGTGGAAACTTGGCTGACACCTAAAGTTCCTGACTCAGGAGTAACAATACAGGGCTACAATGTCCACAGGCTGGACCAAATATCCAAAAAGGCGGTGGTTGCGCAATCTATATCAAAGACTCCCTGTCTTGGCACCCTGTAGCAACTCCATCACTTTCTGTCTCGCCCAGATTCTGCCAATAAAAATTGTCCTAGGTCCCAGCCATAAAGCCCTGACTATTGTCTCCATATACATCCCGCCAGGACCCATAACATGGATTCAATGATGTCCTAAACTTTATCAACTCTCATACTCCCAAAGCTGAACTTATTCTACTAGGGATTTCAACATAAACTGGTTAGTATTGCGCCAGTGCCTATAAAGACTCCATCTCAACTGCTAACCTCACGAGATGGTAAACTCCCTACTAGGATTAACTACAAGACTGGCACCAGTACCTTCTTGGATTGGGTCCTCACCACTCACTCCACAAGGATTTCTCACGACCATTCTCCCAGACTCTCTCAGTGACCACTACCCAGTCATGTGTGCATGGTCTAACAAATTCCTTAAGCCCCTCCCAAAATTATCACTAGCAGAGTCCTTCCTCATGGAAAACTTCCACATCTCAAAGAACACCTGCTTCTACAAGACTGACTACCCATCTATGAAGCAACAGATGTTAACTTGGCTCTTGATCACTTCATCTCAATTTTCAACAAAACCTGCAACCTCTTTGCCCTTGCTAAAGGTGCAAAACAAAATCTATCTCTAACCCATGGGTCACCGTGGCTCTCTCTCACAGTTGAAACTAAGGGATCACCTCTGGGCAGTTGCCTGGGCCACTGGCAAACAACTGAACATCTAAAATTACCAACAAGCATGAAATGCCTGCACAAAAGCCATACTGTTAATGAAATCCACCTATTACAAAGGCGCTGTCACCAACACATGGGGAAATGGTAGTGCTTCTGGGACAATATCAAGGATGTCACAGGGAAGCAGCCAAAACCTCTCTGGCCATGTTAATGGTTGATTGATCCTCAACCCTCGATCCCAAGGTGATCGCAAACATCTTAACGCTGCTTTTCAGACCTTAGTGCTGTTCTACCCCATGACTTTTTTGAAAACAGGGCCTACTCCCCAAATACCTCAGCCCTCAGTCTAACCAACCCTCTTCTACTTCAGGGAGGTAAGGCTGAATGAAGCTCACCACTATATTACTGCAGCTATCTCTAAATCTAGATCTAGTAGCGACTCCTGGACCTTAAGCTTCTGTTGCTCACCCTCGATGAGGTAATTCATCCATTAACAAAATCCTAAACCTCTCTCTCAGCTATGGAAAATTCCCAGACCTATGGAAAACAGCCACCGTGACACCCATCCATAAAAGTGGGGATAAGGCGAATATCTCAAATTATCGCCTCATCTCCATACTGCCCCCACTCTCTAAGGCACTCGAGCACATCATGGCTGATCAACTTACCAACCACTTGGATAAATACAATATACCTTGTCCACAACAACACGGCTTCCGGAAAGGTCACAGCACCACCACAGGCCTTCTTGAGTTCACTGGAGCTTTGCACAAATCTCTTGACAATGGCCTTCTCACAGGGACCATTTTAATCGACCTCTCCAAGGCCTCTGATACAGTACACCATGGACTACTAATACACCAACTACTGAATGCTGGGCTATAACCTGACTCTTCTCTCTGGTTTAAAAGCTACTTAGAAAACCGTCACAGAGAGTAAAACTATGTCACTTTCTGACACCCTGCCTGTTCCGCTGAACTCCACAGGATCCATACTGGCCCTCCTTTTTAGCCTTTTCTTAAACTCCCTCCCTTACCACTACTCTGAGTAGATCATACCATATGCCGATGATGCTGTTCTATTCTCCACTCACAAAGATCCTGCAACTCTTCAACACAACCTACAACTTGGTTTCAGTCCTGTAGAGACATGGTTTCTTAATCATAAACTGGTCCTCAATGACAAGAAAACCAAATCTATACTCTTCTGCAGCTCTCATAACCCACACAAGCTACACCACTTGGCTATCTCCACCACCCAGGGAACACTCTAGATCAGGTGGGGTCCTTCAAATACTTAGGGATACAGCTTGACCCTAATCTCTCCTATGGACTTCATGTAGATAATGTAACTAGAGCTGCTAATACACGGCTTGGTCTCCTTTACAAACACAGACCACACCTCACGCCAGAAGCTTTGAAGGTTGCAGTCCTGAACTCTGTGATCTCTGTAATAGACTATGGTCTCATCATTTATGGCTTGGTCACAACCACAACCCTTAGACGCCTCTCAACTGCCTTATATAAGGCATGTCGGCTCATCACTGGTGCTCACCGTCTCACCCACACATGTGATCTGTACACTCAGACCAGCTGGCTTCAACTATCAAACCGCATAAAGTTTCTCACCTGCTCCATGGCAAAAAAAATCTACCTTGGCCTTGCACCTTCTGGGGTCTCAATTCTGTTACAACACCAAATTAACAAATGGTGCCTTAGGAGATCCATGCTACAGCTACTGAAAGTCCTCCACTGTCACACTTCACAGGGACAACGCTCTTTGCTTATCGTGTGCCACTCTGGTTCAATGGCCTCAGCCCAACCATCTCCTCTGCCTCAACAATTGGTATGTTTAAAACTAGACTCCTGGACTATCTCACTACCAACAGCTCCTGTGACTGCCCTACTTAACCTTGTTTCTCCACTTCTCTTCCTGCTCTAGTTGTCCTCTCCCTACTCACTGGATTCTACCTCACATCTTGGTATACCCAATGCTGTACTTTCACCTCCTCCCACCCTTCCTACATTCCTTCTCCCCCTCCTCTCTTCCCTCTCCCTATGACTCTGGCACTTCTTATCTGTTGTCTATTTTCTCTGATAAATGCCGCTGGCCTGTTACAATGCTACCCTTGAATTGTATTAATCTGTACTCTGTTTGCAATGTCCACATTATTGTAATGTCTGTCTTGATGTTCCCATAATTTGTATTTCTCTGACATGGAACCTTTGTAAAGAGCCAAGACTCAAAGGTATTTGTAATCCTAGACTTGATAAATAAACATTAAACTTTAAAATCCAGTTGTCACTCAGGATATTCACACCAAAACTTCAAATGCCTGACCAGTTTTGTGCATGAGCAATTCATCAGGGATGGCCTGTGTATTGCACCCACTTTCATAAATTGTACATTTTAAAAGTGATAGTACACAAAAAATGTTTTTAAATACAGACAAGGGATACAAGGTGAAAATCACTAAAAGAGTCAAAGCGTAGCACAGTAAAACAACTAGATGAATTCATGAGTATGAATATTCTCAGAAAAAGTAATTAATTAGGTCAAGCATGCTAAGCATAATAACAATCCAGTGCTATACAAGCTCATCAAGAAATATTTCATTAGTATAAAGATGCAAAAAATGTCAAAAGTTGAAAGAAATTGTTAAGATATTTCTAATGGAGAGCAAGATGGCTCCAGTTTCAGTTCCATTATGTTGCAGCTTCGTCCTGGCATACCAAAACAGCATGGAACAGGCTTGAGCTAAAACATACAGGAGAAAGCAGCTAGATTATTGACTTTAAAAATATACACAATTTGTAACAATAAATGAATATTCAGTATTGTTTCAAGATACTACATTAAGTTACAGGGAGGAGGAGAGAAAAGAGAAGGTCTAGGAAAGAGAAAAAGGGAAGGGAGGAAAAGGAAAATGGGGAAAACAGGGAACAGTGCTTGCCATGACAGACAAAAATACATCTCTACTTTCTCTTAAGGAATGGAAAGATATCAAATGAATAATTTCACCATGGGACTTGAGTGCCCTTAGTTGAAAATCCATAATGCTTCCTGCATAATAGTTTATTTTCTAAATCTGCCACCCTCCCCACCCAGGGCAACACTCACTTCTTCTATGCCGCAAAAGTTAATTTATGACTGTGTACCTGGCCATTCTGCAGAATGTGTTTGCTCACTGCATTCTTTTCATTTCCACACCTAATATCACTTAAATGTTCCCTATCTCTGCTTGAGCATTCTGCTGGTTTTCCTTCATAAAAGGTGTTACAACTGCATGTTGCCAAATAAAAGACATCTATACTAGAATAGATAATAAACTGTTTAATTTCCAAATCCTTGTCAGTATTAACTGATGTGAATTGTATTTTCTTTGGATTTACTTCACAAAATTTACAGTGGCCACATTGAAGGTGACCATTAAATTGTGAGGGTAACCATTGGGTATGGAGCCTAACTGTAGGCTGCAGAGAATACACAAGATAATCTGCTAGGTTACAGCCACATTTGCAGACCATACGTGGGGTAGCGGGACTCTTTCCAATAGTGGTTTTGTAGTGAGCATATGCCAATTCCTGTTTACAATCTCTCCGAATCTTTGTAGAGAATGGATAATAGGTGGCAATAAAATTTAGGGCCTCATTATTTGATTCCTGCCTCTTCCTGTATTCCAAAAGTGTATGATCTGGCATACTATCCATTGCCATGGCAGCCTGCTTTATAGTGTCATTACCATAGCCCTATCAGACTCATTACTGCAGTTATGTTCGAGATGCATAAACTGGGATATAGGAATCTAGTTGATGGTATGGCAGGGTGACAGCTAGAGACATGAATTATGGTATTTCAGTCAGTAATTTTTTCAATACAGATCTGTCTGTTTGCAATCATCTGCCAGTTTAGTAATGTTTAGTTCAAAAGCTATATACAAAATCACACATGCCCACAATGCAAAGCATCATGGGCTGCATATGCAAATCAATACAGAATGTTATGTTGTCTGTCTCTTTAAGCAGAATTATGTAGCCTAAAGGTCTTCACAATTTGCAAAGGTGCTAACAGATGATATAGACATAGACACTATATAACTCAGACAGACTGTCTAAGGGTAGCTGGTTCATTCCACTGGCGTGTCAAACAGACGAGGCATACTGATGAGTCCTGGTAGGACTAAACACTGTCTATGTTATCTGTTAGCCGCCTTTGCAAATTGTGTGAGAGATGCCTTCGGCACTGTGTAATTCTGCTTAAAGTTGAACCAGTATAACATTCTGTGGTGATTTGCATATGCAGCTCATGATGCTTGCATTGTGGGCATGTGTGATTTTGTATTTTCTTGAAACTTGACTTCCCAGCCAAATGCCCTTTGGGGTAACCTTGCCTCAGTGTTTGCACACAGAGGTTCTTTGTCTTTAAATAGTTTTTATTTTAATAGGTTCACTACAATATAACCCAGACAGACCGCCTTAGGGTAGCTGGTTCATTCCACTGGGGTGTCAAACAGACGAGGCATACTGATGAGTCCTGGTAGGACGAACACGTGTCTATGTCATCTGTTAGCACCTTTGCAAATTGTGTGAGAGGCCTTTCAGCACCATGTAATTCTGCTTAAAGTCGAACCAGCATAACATTCTGTGGTGATTTGCATATGCAGCCCTCTATTCTGCGCCGAAGTGTGAAACACATTTTGGCTAGGATGGGAAAATGAAACTGTACTGTTCATAAGTAGGTCTGGGAAATGACAATGCTGAAAATCTGGAGTGAAAATATTATAAAATAGCAAAGTTACGATCGTAGTGCTAACTGCACAATGCACGCTTGTAACACAGTCATTTTATGGATATCGTTACCAGATTTTCAACATAGGCATTTTAGGACCTCTACTCATGAACAGTGTCACTGTCATTTTCTTAATCTGTCTTGAACACTGATTTCCCACAGCGACTGCACTATTCTTCACTGGAAGTGCGAAAACACATTTGGCCAGGATGTGAAGAATGACAGCTATACTGCTCACAAGGAGTGTGACAAAATGTCAATATTGAAAATCTAGTGTGAATATTTTGTAAATTTGCGAAGTTATGAGCGTGCGTAACAACTGCGCGCCGCTCGGTAAAACAATCATTTTGGATTTTTTCCACCAAATTTGCAACATAGGCTTTTGAGAGCCCACTCATGAACTCCGGCACTGTCATTTCATTAATCAGCCCTCAAGGATGATTCTGCACAGTGACCGCAAAACCACCTTTCTGGGCCAATTAACGCATGACAGTTCAAGAATTCATGAGGAGGGTTCCCAAAACCTCATTTTGAAAATTTGGTGAAAAATTCCAAAATGCCCAAGATATGCACTAAAGTTGAAAAACCCTATTTATTACATTATACAGCTTACCGGCATTTCTCAGTTCAGGTCAGCTTTGAAGAGTGCAGATGTGTTCCCAGTCCACGAAGATCATTGCGCTGAGCTACGGAGGTAAGTATGTGGTGGGGTGGGTGAGGGGAGGAAGGGTGCAGTGGGCGGGTTGCGGGTTGGATGCAGGAGGAACCGAGGGAAAATTTACTTTTTCAGGAGAAAAATAAACAAAAGACATTATGGGACCATTTTTCCCTTCACAGGGCATCTGGCATGGTGAGGTGGGCTCCCAGCGTGCCAGCAGAGGCTTTAGTTTGGGGGCCAGCAGTAGCCAACGGGATTAGGCACCCTGTCAGCAGGAACAAAATGGGGGTTTCATTATGCCGATGGGGATTGGGCACCTGGCCGCAGGAACAAAATGGGGGGCTCATTATGCTGATGGGGATTGGGCACCCCATTGGCAGGAACAAAACGGGGGTTACAGAATGCGGCGGGGGAGGGGCCCCTGCTACAAATAATAGAAACATGGGGGCACCACAGCCAATGGGGATTAGGGGCCCCGGCCGGCAAGTAAACACGGTGAGGGGAGGGTTATATTGTTTAGAGCATGGCAGCAAGCTGCCATCATGTTCACAAACAAAATCAGGGGTTTCATCCGCCCCTGCAATGATGGGTTGCTTCCTCATTGCAGCAGATGGCTGACACTGCAATGACGAGGTGGCCCCTGATTGCAGCGGCTACTTTTAGAAGGTTGTGGCATGCTGGCTGAACTAGTGTCAGCAGCAGTGTGCCGCGGCATTGAGGATGGGGACAAGCCTTTGCAGGCTGTGGGGCATTGGACACAACAGTGCACGCCTCCACAACCTGCCCAATGGAGAAAGCTGATACAACATGTTTCTTCGCATCGCAATCAACATAAGTAGAAGGATATGGGGATACTTTTGATTTGCAAATGGGGGTGGTGGAGGGAACTGTCTTATTCCTGGACGTTTCTGAGTATAAATTCATTTTGTTAATGTTATGCTGGATATTGTTTCTTTTGGATATATGGTTTTGATGAAAAGAAACAGGGATGGAGAGGACTGGTGTTTTAAGGATCAAGGGATAACAATTGGAGAATATTTTGAGCATCTAGTTAGCAGTTTTCAACAACTGTTGGTTCCACAGTTATGGCTTAAGAGGTTTACTTAAACAGTTTTAAGAATTTGTACTTAAATACTAAGTTTGTGTGTTAAAATTCAAAATTCAGCAGACAACATTTGGATTTATGGCAATTGGGTTGTTGTGGGATGCGGAATGCATCAGTTGAACTATAATGAGTAAACACTATAATGAGTCCTTTAAAATGCATAACCTGGAATGTTAGGGGACTAAAGATGGTGGTTAACCAGAAAAGAGTCTAGAGTTATATTAGGAAGGTGAATGGAAGTTTTATTTTTTTTTACAGGAAATTCACTTAATGAGGAAGGGGCGACCAGGTTGGCGGCTCTGGGGGGCACGTTGCTGGTTTCAACATTCATATCTAGGGCTGGGGTGGTTATTTAGCTGTGGACACATCTTAGGGCTGAGAAACACAACAGTATCTCAGATCCCCAGGGCAGATACCTGTTGGCAGATGCCATGGTGGAAGGGACTGCTACACTATGATATCTATTTATGGACAGAATATTGATGATCCGGGTTCTTTCATTACTTGGCAGTGGTGTTGGCACCTTTTCAGACAACCTTATTATTGGGGGCATGAATACTTTTGGATTCATATTATGTACCACTTGAGTACTAGGGAAAGATCGCTCCAAAGAGCTCCATAGCTCTTAAAGAGTTGGCCTGGGAGAGGGCATTGAGGAGGTATGGAGACATATATACCCCAACAAAAGGAATATTCCTTTCATTCCCACATGCACATGGTCTATACCAGAATCGGCAGTTTTATGGTGTCCCCAATATACTCAGAGGAGACATCTCAGCCAAATATGGACCCATTTGTATGTCAGACCACACATCACTAGAATTTTCCTTTTCCCTTGGCCAGCATCAACATTCAGCAGACAATGACAGCTGGATCCTACTCTCCTGACAAGTCAGAACTTTAGAGTTCACATCTCTGAGGCTATTAGGGATTTCCTACATAATAACAATGTGGAGGATACTGCCTCCACATGGGAGGCTTTAAAAGCATATATTTGGGGAGTTACAATCTCAGATGCCTCACACCAATGTAAAGTGGCTATGAGGGAAGAGGAGGACCTGGAAATACAAACAGCTGGTTTAAAGAGGCAGGTGATGGCAGGAAAAGAAAGGAATAAGTTGGGATGCTACAACAGTTGAAGGAAGACTAAATCAACTCTCCTCACATTGTATTGAAAGAGATCTTTTGTAGGCTAGTGTGGGGGCACACTTCAAAAGAGACAGTGCGGGGAAGTGGTTGGCTGGAAAATCAGGAAAAAGAAGGCAGACAGAGTGATACTGACCCTGGAAGATGGGGATGCTGAGTTCACCTCAGACCCTGCAAAGATTAATACAATCTACAAACAATTTTATAAGTCACTGTATTGATCAGAGGTACCCGGTGTCAGCCTGGAGGATTTCCTAAGTGGTATTTCACTACCTGTCTTGGACCATGCACAAAGGAGGAGCTGGAACACCTCATAACCCCTTCAGAAATAAAGAGCCATTGGGACATTGAACATGGGCAGGGCACCAGGCCCAGATGGCATACCCTTGGAGTTTTATAAGACTTTCTGGCCCAAACTGCAACAGATTCTCCCATTGATGGTGCAGAAGTCCCTGAGGGCAGCACTCTTCCCCAACCTTAAAACTTGTGACCATCACGGTTCTTCTGAAGCTGGTAAAGAACCCTACACAATGTGGGTCTTATTGCCCTATTTCCTCCTCAATGCAGATTATAAAATTATAGTTAAGGTAATTGCCACCTGATTAGAAGGTACTCTACCAATACTGATCCATCAAGACCAACATGAGTTTGTTAAGGGTAGGCCAGTTAAGGATGATATCTGCAGAACTTTAAATATAACTCAGAGGTGGTCTGTGGAGAGGGGACAGTGGTCAGGGCCTTCTGGCACATGATGTGGAGAAGGCCTTCAACAGTGTGTCTTGGGAAATTTAATTTGGGAACTAGGCTAAGGACATGGATCCAGACTTTGCATACATCCTCCTGGGCAAAATCTTAACCAACAACACTTTGTCCACACCCTTTGATCTTATTAGAGGCATGCAGCATGGGTGCTCCTTGTTACCCTGTTGTAATGTCCTGACAATGGAGGTCTTGGCCTCAGCTGTCCGTCATCATTCAGATATTCATGGGTATTCCAGGGGGCAACACCAGGTAATATCATTGTTCACAGATGATATTCTGCTGTTCCTCAGAGAGCCAAAGACATCTATCCTGCACTAACAAATCTATTTAATACCTAGGGTCCTCTGTCTGGGCACAAAATCAACTGGTTGAAATGTGAATGGTTGCCAATTGGTGGAGGGATGCTACCTCATATTAGGGATTATACACTTACACCAGTACCTTCCCTCAAATATTTGGGCATCTATCTTCCAGAAAGTAATCAAGTTTATGTGAGATAAACTATAATCCCCTTATTAAACAGGTTCAGGAGGAATGTGAGAGGTGGAAGAGCCTCCCTTATCCTGCTAGAAAGGGTAAATGTGGTTAAGATGTGTGTGTTGCCGCAGTGCCTCTTCCTCTTCCAGAACCTGCCAGTTTATGTCCCAAATTCTACTTCAAGTCTTTAAGTGGTTCTATTATGACCCTGCTATGGGGGGGCCTAGAATCAGACAGGAGATTTTATGTAGTGCCAGTGACTGAGGGGTGTTTGGGACTTCCCAACCTACATCTTCATTATTTGGCAGCCCAGATATCCTTCCTGTCAGACTTCTAGCAGGCCGACTCTGGGTGGAGGACATGGGAATGCTAGAGAGTGCTTCACTTGGTGGCCCACTAGATCTATCCTTATTTCCAGCCACCTTGAACAGAAAAATAGTGAAGCATATCGCCAAGCTCTTCACTAGGGCCATGATGCGGGCCTGGCTATCTGGCACCTCTATGCTGGGTCACTCAGCTACTCTGCCTCTCTGATGCCTCCATTTTGCATGCACTCTGGAATAAGGGGCAGATACCAGACCCCATCCATCAAACACTCCTTGTCAGTAGGAGGTTAGGACTACATCAGATATCTCAGCTGTTGGAGGTGACTGCTGCCATACCAACTGCTTTCCAAAGAATTTGGACTTCATTCTTCACAGTTCTTCACCTAATTACAGGTCTGTAACTAAATTCTAGGACATAAAGACCTTGGTTTTACTGCTCCTGAACTGAGGAGATCCCCGAGGAGGTGTTAAGAGGATCTCCTAGCCCAAACACACAAACCATTGAATAGTTGTTATAGAACTCTTCTGGGAGGGCTGCCAAACCTACTAGTGACTCTAAAAAGTAAATTGGATAGGAACATAGGGAGAGCGGCCTGACTGAGGGAGATTGGAGATCTAATTGGAAGGGGTATGACCTGCTCGGTCAACAATAGCTTGAGAACCATACACTTCAACATCTTCCATAGAACATACTTCACCTCAGCACCTGCAAACAGGGTAGACCCTATCAACATGGACCTCAGCCTCAAATGTCAAGTACAAACATATACTTTTTCCATATAGTTTGGGAGTGCCCAAAATAATTGCTTTTGTCATGGTATTGCCTGCATAATGCAAAGGGTGCTGGATGATGCTCAGGAGCTGGGGTGGAGGAGGTCTTTTGGTTTACCTGGAAGGTCAAGGGAGGAGACAGTTTAGACCATCCTCTATGGTCATTGTCCATGGCAGAGGAGAAACAGAAGATAGCAAGTCGATGGTGGTTGAAGCCTTCTCCTATGGTTACTGAATGGCCAGAAGATTACTACAATGCATGAAGCTGGAGCACACCCAATACAAAGCAATGGGGAGAGCAGATGTTTCAGGCACTTTGGGGCCTTTGGAGGGTCCCTGGCTTCCCTTTGGTTCCCTACCATATGCAGGTTATAGGTATCACCCCACAGCAATGACATCATGACATCAAACACCACCACAGTGACAAATCACACCAGGTCAAGATCTTTCACTGTGATGGTCTGCTGTCTGTTGGCAGAGCGATTCCCATTATTGTGCCTGAACTCTGAACCAACTCCAACTCAGAGTTGGTTAATTAGAGATGGGGTGGGGGTGAAGTTCCCCACAGAAAACATTTAATCCTGTCAGGAACAATGTCAACTGTCGGCATTGTTCCCATCACTGTTGAGGTGTTGACATCACACCATCGATGTAAAGATGTGGAAACTAGATTGTGCCAGTTATGGGGTATCCCAGTTAATCTGACATACTAAATGGTGTTTATTAGAAAAATATGTTGAGTACTCTGTCTTGTTTCCTCGAAAGATACAAGGGTGACTGGGGTACACTGGAAATATAGACAGGTGATGGGATTCCATTTATCTATAGAATGCAGACTTGTTTCTCATTAAGTGATCTGAAATGTTTATATGATGAATATGTATAAATCTAATGTGACTGAAATGCTGTAATGCTGACATTTTAAAATAAAGTTTCCAAAAATAAAATAATATAATATGGCAACCACATCATGAAATCCCTTATGAGAGTACATAACAGAACAAAGGTTCTGTTAATGAACTGATGCCTGGCACAACTGGTCTACCCATGGAAAACACCAAACTCTTATGTATTATATAAAATATTAATATTAAATACAAAATAACAGAGATACAGCATCAATGCAGGATAACAACAATGCAATATCAATTCCAACATATACAATATTCACAAGTAGAAAATGAAGCAAGATAATTAAATACAGTATATTCATGAAAACAATGATGAAAATGAAGGAGGAAGGAGGAAGGATGAAGCATAATGTAACAGAAAAGTCAGATGTCAGCCAAGAAGAAGGAGCTAGAGTCTAATGGCACATGGCCCACCAGCAAGGGAAACAGTCACAAGACTCCTTAAAGGATTATGCATAAAGTGTCTTAAAAGCAGTCATTTTGATAGGCTAGTCAGCTTCAATTTTTAAGTATTTTCCAAAGTTGGGAAGTGCATAGCTTATGGATGCTCTACCAAACGTGATATAAGTTTAGGTACTATTAGGAAGATGTGAAAGGCTTCTCAGTGAGTAATTACCTGTAGTGTAACTGGGCAAGCAGTCGGAGATATAGTGTGGAAGCTTTTTAGCGATTGCTTTGAAGCTCCACAGAGCAGCATTTCTTTGCTTTCTATAGTTAAGGGAAGTCCAGCCTACTATGGAGTAGGGGAGCAATGATGAGTGGAATACAGCACCTGTGATAAATCTGATGGCTCTGAGAAAGAGAATGTCAAGTTTGGCCAGTGCAGAGGATGGACCCTGACCATAAAGGAGTCCGCATAGTTCAAGAGAGAAAGAAAAGTGGTTTGAACCAGCTTTTTGGCTTCCTGTGTTAGCAGATGTTTTATCCTGAAAAAGGCCAAGTCACTGTTTGAGTTTATTAGCAAGAGCCTCAATATGGTCAGAAAATTAAAGCTTATAGTCTACATATCCCCAAATATTTGAATTTACCCACAAACTCTAAGGATTCCCATAGTGGAGGGTTTGTAGCATTTACAAGTGGTGAGAAAACTATATCCTTTGTTTTTTGGCATTTAAAAGAAGTCTTTGGTTAAGAAGGTTTAACTGCAGATGACTGAACTCAATTTGAAGGTCCACACAGGCGTGTTCATGTGTTGGCCTGTCTATATAGAGGATGGTGTCATCCACAAAGAGGTGGATGTTGGTTGATTGGATTCCAGCATTGATATTGCTAATATGTAAGGCAAAAAGCAAAGGTCCCAGTAGGATCCCATGGGCACACCACTCGGCAATGATACCAGAGGTGAGAGCTCCCCAAAGATTTGGCCATCTGTAGTCTACCTTTGAGGTAACTGGAAACCATTTCAGCACAATTGAATCCAGTCTGATATTGCGGAGAGGGTTCAGAAGTAAGTCATGATCCACAGTGTTAAATGCCTTGCTTAGATCAAGGAATATGGTACACACATAGGTCTTGTATCAAGGGCCCTCTGCCAGTCATTTGTAACCTTTGTAAGTGCAGACACCATACTGTGGTGAGGTCAGAATCTTGATTGTACAGGATTAAGAAGGTTGGAAGAGTCAAGATAATTTCTAAGTTGAGAACTAACCAGCTTCTCTAGCAGTTTGGAAAGGATGGGGAAGGAAAATGTATCTATACTTGTTTAGGTCTCTAGGGTCACACGGATTTGAATAGTAGGATGACCTGGCAATCTTCTATATTAGTGGAGAGTCCCCTGCTCAAGAGACAAATTAAAAGATGTAATAGGTACAGCCAGGACAAGGCAACTGAGTTTTAGGAAAGAGGGATCAATGAGATAAGCATCTGCAATTTTCCTAATGTCCAGCTGTTATAGTAGGTCTTCTACCTCTTTCAATGATACATAATGAAAGGAGAATGCTGTGTCTAGAGTGAGCGAGTTCCTAACCGGACTTGCTGAGTTCTTGGTGCAGAGTTGTGTACAAAGCTGTTGGCAGGAGATGAGTCAAATGCTAGCCCTGCTATACAGAAATGATTGTTAATGAGGTTGTGAATTGTTGATTTATCAGTGGTAGATGAACCCCAGAGGAGATTTTAATGGGAAGGAGTTTGAAGAAGTATGCCCTTCAATATCCTTTATGGTCTTCCAAAATTTATTGGAGTTCTTGGAAGAGATTTTAATTCTTTCTGGAAGTAAATGGCTTTTCTGCCCTCACTAGTTTGGTGCAAGTGTTTCTAGCTTTTCTGAAGGCTGCCCAAACAGCAGGAGATTTGGTTTTCAGGCTAGTTTCCAATGTTTGTCTCTGGCAAGCAAAGCGGCCTTTAGACCTGGCATAAAGCAAGGGCATGATTTTTTTCTTGGTGCAGATTTTAACCATGGGAGCCTGCTTGTTAATAACCTCAAGAACATATTTTGGGAAAAACTCAGCCTCCTTTACTGTTTTGGCCAGATAAAAAGTCTGCCAAAGCAAGGAGTTCTGTAGATCAGAAAGAAATGCAAGAGTGTTGAAGTTACATCAACTTCTCTTTGAAAATGTATCTGGAAGTGGATGTAGATTTGATTATGGACCTCACACATACAGTAGGACAATGATCACTGATATCAATGAAAAATATGGTGGAATGAGTGATCCAAATGAAGTTTGCTCATTAAAATAAAGTCAAGTAAAGAGCTATTGTCCAGAGATTTCTTATTGGGACAGGTAGCTTCAGTAATAAGCTTTTTAAGCTCAAATGCATCATGTATGTCTTTAAGAGGTTTGGGCATTCAGAAGAACCAGTTAAGGTTAAGATCTCCTTAATGATAACCTCTGCTGCCAGTGTACTCAAGGTGCTACTCAAGTAATTTAACATCTGTAGCCCGCTGTTGGAGGTTTGTAGCATCCCAGTATAAGAGAGATACTGATGAAGAAAGCTGCGGCTTAAGAATCAGACTTTCATAAGCTTTGGAATTTGAAGTGGAGTCTACAATGGAGGCAGAAAATGTGTCTTGGATGTAAATAGCCACCCCTCCCTCTAGTCTGTCTGTCAGTTCTGAAAACCTATAGAATGGGATATTAATCTCATTATCCAAGGTAGAGGGTCTAAGTCAGGATTCAGTAACCACCAAAACATCAGGCTTAGTGAGGCAAATCCAGTATTGTGAGGAGTCAAATTCTTTAAATGCTACAAGCATTTATATGCATTAGACTCAAACCTTTAAGATGAGTTATTTTGGATGGTATAAAAATAATCATGGGTGGTCCTGGGTTAAGCTTGACATTGCCTGAACAAAGTAGGAGAAGTAGAAGTTTTAAGAGCACTTAACAACAGTCTGAAGGACCAAGTACGTTCCCTTTGTAGTGGTGCAAGAGCATGGGAGGCAGGAGACTAAAACAAGTGCCAATAGAGCACAGGATTGCATAGAGGAGTACCCTGGTCTTAAAGAGAGAGTGGGCTGTAGTGGCCATGATTTCAAGGTTGTGAGAGAAAACCAAGGGCGCAGCATATAAGAGGTGCCAAGCGCACCAAGGAGACTGTAGTAAGCCCAAGGAAAAGGATCCTAATAATAAGGAGCAGGATTCATTCACACAAGATGAGCCATTGAGACCTACCTGTACTATTATTAATCATATCAATTATGCATAATAGGCACCCTGCAATGCAGAGCAAAATAGGTTGGTCCACATTTTAGATGTCAGGCACAACCAGGAGCACTGTCTTGGCTCAGGGTAAAATAACAGAGGGTTTCAAGGTGAAAACTGGTATTAGCTCAGATAGAGAGAGACAGTAGCATAAAACCTGCCACTAGGTGGTATAGGGAGTAATGTATATTGAGTGTGTATCCCTGTAAGAGAAGGAGTTTTGATCTAACTGATACAGCTGCTATATAGAGAGGTTGGCGGGTCACTTTCAAAAAGAGTATTTAAAGAGTGATGAGGTGGCGAAGGTGGGTGGGCCAAAACTTGCAGCTTAGATCTACAGTAGGAGTGAGGAAAATCCTATTCAGGACCCAGGAGGAGTACAAAAGTGGCCGCTCAACTGGAATTCACCATGGAGCAGAAACTGGTGCCTATGCTATAGGCACAAAGGATGCCAGTTCAAAGTCCATTTGAGCTGTTCTGAAGAGCAAGCTGGAAAGGGTGTGATGGTACCTTGGTCAGAGGTGGGTAGGAAAATGTCTCCACAAACTGCAGTTGCTGTTTAACCACAGTTGAGGTACCCTCTTGGGACTGCTGGCACCTTGTTCAGAGGTGAGCAGGAAAATTCATCCAAGAACTGTGGTTGCAGGTGAACCACAGTTGAGGTGGCCTGTCGGGGCTGCTGGCACCTGGGGAAGAAGCAGAAAGTAGAAGAGTTAAAGGAGGCTAGGTTGGGGAGTAGGGACTTACAAAACAAAGGCAGGAACAGTCTGAAAGGAGTTGGGGTAGCTCCACGGAGATGGGAGCTCCAGGAGCAGAAGAGTAAGAAAACAAGCATTTGTCAATGCGAATGTTGTCTCACTGGCATTGGCATTGGTAGTGCTGGAGCTAGAGATGCATAATAGGAATGGCAGTGAAGTATTGAAGTGATGCTAACCCCACCCCACCCTGTAGAGAGCAACAGGCATTGGGATGTGCATTTGGGTCATCAGCTATCACGTTCATGCCATTGTACTCACCCTACCCTGTAGATACTGACAAGTGTCATGGTGTGCTTTGGGGTCTTTGGGCATTATACTTACCCCATTCTATAATGAAATACACTGAGGTGGGTGCAGTATGGAGAATGGGATGACCTTTGTGGCCAACAGTGCGAGGCACACCACAATGCCTGTCAGTGGCTGCAGGGTGGGGGTGGGAGTGGAATGGCATGAGCATTACAGCAGATGATCCCAAGTCACAGCCCTGATGCCTGTTAGTCTGTACAGGGTGGGGTGCCACAGTTGAAACCCTAACACCATAGGCGTGTGTTGGTATTTTCACTCAAATGTTCAACATGGGCTGTTTGTGAGCCCACCTCATGAAAATCGGCACAATCAGTTTGTTAGCTGAAAGGTGGTTTTACACAGCAGCTATGCCATTTGGTGATGCAGGGACAAAACACACTTTGGGGAGGATGTGAAAATGACAACTGTATCGTTCATGAGGAGGCGAAAATAGCAACGTTGAAAATCTGGAGTGAAATATGAAAAATTGGTAAAGTCATGAGCATGCATAGAAACTGCGCAACACACATCCATAGCCCAATTATTTTTGGACTTTGTTAGCCACATTTTCAACATAGGCATTTTGGGACCTCCCCTCATGAACAGTGGCTGTGATTTTGTTAATTGTCCCAAGCGTTAATTTCCCACAGCGACACCGTCACTGTGCGCCACATGTGCGGAAACACATTTTGGGCAGGATGTGAAAATGACAGCTGTACTGTTCATAAGGAGGTGTGAGAAAATGCCAGTGTTGAAAATTTTGCATGAAAATATTGCAAATTTGCGAAGTTACAAGGGTGCATGGAAACTGCGCAATGTATGCTTGTAACACAGTCATTTTATGGAGTTTCGGCACCAAATTTTCAACATAGGCATTTTAGGACCTCTGCTCATGAACAGCCTCACCGTCATGTCCTCAAACTGTCCCAAAACTGATTTTGCACAGCGACCACGCTATTTTGCACCAGACATGTGAAAACACATTTTGGTCAGGCTATGTAAAATGACAGCTGTACTGTTCATAAGGAGGTGTGGAAAATGACAATTTTGAAAATCTGGAGTGAAAATATTACAAATTCATGAAATTACATGATTGCATGGAAACTGCACAACCACAGCTCGTAAAACAGCCATTTTTAGATTTTTCCCACCAAATTTGCAACATAGGCTTTTTGAGAGCCCCCACACTGAACAGTGGCACTGTTGTTTCATTAATCAGTCCTGAAAGGTGATTCCATGCAGTGACCATGAAATCACCTTCGGGACTGAATAATACCATAGCAGTGCCTGAATTCATGAGGAGGGTTTCAATAACCTGATGTTGAAAATTTGGTGCCAAAATTCCCAAAATGGCTGAGATATGCAACAAAGTTGAAAAAAACCCTATTTTTACCATTATGCAGCTTACTGGCATTTCCTCAGTTTGCAGTCGGCTTTGAAGGGGTGCAGGCGTGTTCCCGATCCACCGAAGATCAATGCGCTGGACTCCGAGGTAAGTATGGGGTGATGGTGGCTGTGGGAAGGCAGGTGCACAGAGGGTGGAGTGCGGGTTGTGGGAGGGGCAGCAGAAGGGAGACCACGAGGGACCCGTTTTCTTTTTACAGCTTTAAAAACATCGCCGGGACTAGTTTTTGGGGTATTTGTACGCTGGGGTGGGCTCCCAGCGTGCCACCTAAGTCTCATTTTGGGAGGGATGCTGTAGCCGATGGGGATTGGGCATCCCCGTTGGCACATACTGGGGGCACATGAGCTAAGGGGATTGGGCACTCGCAGGTAACAAAGCAGGGGAACATTATGTCGACTGGGAGTGGGCTCCCCCATCAGCAAAATACACTGGGACAGGGATAAATGCCAACAGGGATTGGGACCCCGGTTGGCAAAAGAAAACTGTTGAGGGGCGCATGATGCCAGCAGGGATGTGCTCCCCTGTTGACGTGTGACAGGCGATTTGCCTGCCGTCGGGAGACTTGTTGTGGTCACTCTGCATGGACCGCTCTATTGCAGCGGACCTTTCTTTGTTCTCGTGTCACATTAGGATGCGGAGGTCAGCTCCTGTTGCTGGCTGACTGGGGAATGAGGGACACACTTCTGATGCGTGTCCTGCATTCCACAACAGTGACCACGCCTCCAAATTTGCTACTACTGCAAGATATTGGCTGCGCAAGCAGAGCCAACATAAAAGGAGACAGCAAACAAGAAATGGGAAGATAAAGTAGTGCAGGATAGATAAATCAGAATGATACTAAATCTATCATTCTGAACACACTTTGTAACCTACTCCAGATCAGCAATACATTTGGCTTTAAGAGCCTAATTTGTTTACATATTAACCCTTGCTGTGCTGCAGACTGATATATCAGTCCTGAAATCCTGTACATTCTAATTCTTTGGACAGCCTAAGGGTTAAGGAACAGTAGAAATTTTGCTAAGCTACTCCAGATAAGCAATAAATTTGACTTTAAGACCCTGATTAAAACGCATATTAAGGGTTATTTTAAACATTTTCTATGCAGCCTAAATTAATTGCTGCTCAGATCTACAGTAGGAGTGAGGGAAGATCCTAGGCAGGACCGGGAGGAGTACAAAAAGTGTCTGCTCAGTTGGAATTCACCACAGAGCAGAAACTGGAGCCTATGTTAATTAGGCACAAAGGGTACCAGTTTCAAAGTCTGTTTGAGTTGTACTGATGAGCAGGCTAGAAAGGTGTGCCAGTACCTTGGTCAGAAGCAGGCAGGAAAATTCCTCCATGAACCACAGTTGAGGTTCAACCACATTTGAGGTGCCCTGTTGGGACTGCTAGCACCTTGGTTAGTGGCAGGCAGGAAAATTCCTCCATGAACCATGGTTGTGATTGAACCACAGTTGAGGTGCCCTGTCAGGGCTGCTGGCACCTTGGTCAGAGGAGGGTAGGAAAATTCCTCCATGAACCACAGTCGCAGTTCGAACCTCAGTTGAGGTGTCCTTTTGGGCTGCTGGCACATTGGTCAGAGGTGGGCAGGAAAATTCCTCCACAAGCGTGGTTGCTGTTTGAACCACAGTTGAGGTGCCCTCTCAGGCTGCTGGCACCTTGGTTAGAGGCAGGCAGGAACAGTTCAAATCACAGTTGAGGTACCCTGTCAGGGCTGCTGGCACCTTGGTCAGAGGCAGGCAGGAAAATTCCTCCATGAACCGCAGTTGTGGTTTGAACCACAGTTGAGGTGCCCTGTTGAGGCTGCTGGCACCTTGGTCAGAGGCAGGCAGGAAAATTCCTCCATGAACTGCAGTTATGGTTTGAACCACAGTTGAGGTGCTCTGCAGGATAGCAGTACCATTATTTTAGTGGAAACATGTTTAGCTTGTTAGGAAGACTTTCAAATTAAGTTTTCTAGTGATTTTTTTAGATCAAGAAATGTTTCAGACTTAACTTGTTTTGAGAGTTGGCACAAAGCTGAATCCTTATTTAGCACTGAGATGTGTGGATTTGATAGTGCCACTGAAGTCAAGTTCACAACATTTATTTTTGATTCTTCCACTGTCTCAGTCCCTTGAGAAATCTTCCTGCTCCATGCTTGAGTCTCTTGCAGCCCCTCTGCTTGTTCTGTTGCCTTGTTGAATCAAATGGACCTACTTTTCTTGCCTCTCATTCCTGGCATTTCTTCTTCTGAAAAAGATCATCACCTGATTCAATTTCAGACTCGAAATGAAATGGAAACTGCTGTTTCATTTCTTAACAATAAGGCCCTGTCCACACTACACCTTGAAAACCCTTCTATAACATTACAGAGGTGCAAACCGTTACCGCAATGGTTTGCGTTTACACCGTAACGTTACAAAGGCGTTTTCATAACGGTGTTGAAACCACATATGAGGTGGTTTCAATCACGTTATGAAACGTTTCTCTCTCAGTAACGTTACGCGGTAGATGGTGGTAGGCTGCAACGTCCCCTGAAGGGTCTGTGAGCGCCAACATGAGCTGCAATGTGGGATTGGGCTCCACCTTAACGGTTTTCCGGCTCCCATAGTGTGGACCAGTGATACTGGTCCCATAACTGACACTGGCCAGAGTGGATACACTGCACCGCCTCCCCGGCGAACGGTTTGGATCCATTACAGGACCTGAGCGGTGTAGTGTGGACAGGGCCTAAGATTCTGGTTCCTTCTGTTGCTTTGATTTGCTAGCACAACTCTGACCCTTCCAAGTGAAATCATGATTATGTAGATAGTCCTGCTGGTCCCTTTCAAGTTTATTTTACCACCTGTATCTTCTTGTCCTGTTTTTAATTGCTGTCCACAGCTTTTTCAAAAGCCAGAAACTTAGGATTATCAGGGTATGTGAAGAATTCAGTCTTTTTCTTTCAGCAATGGCTCATCAGCAGCTTGTTGTTATGTATAGTCTCTAACGATGCACTGCATAAACAAGATTGAGGCACTTCATCTGATTGCACCAATCTGTCATAAAGATGTCCGAGTCCAGTGCATTCCCTGGCCATTTCAGGACCCTCAGTCCTCGGGAACTCATTGCACATTCAAATAAGCTTTGAGACTGGCAGTATTCCAGTAAATCCTTCTAGCTCACAGGGCAGGTTTTTGAGTTCTCCCACCACACTGGCCCTTTAGATAAGAGTGGATTGGCAGGGTGGGTTGATTGCCAATTCAACCCATGTTTTAACACCCTTGCACTGTCACTGGCTGGCTGCTCCTCCTTATTCTGTTTAAGGTAGCAGTTACTGCTACTTTAAACATATTAAGAAGGAGGACCAGCTACTGTACACTGGGTATTTTTTTTTTGTAAAACAACCCCCTGCCTTTCAAGCCCTCCAGCTGTCTACACTTCATCTATGGTCCACCCAACTACTACAGGGTTTGATTTTTTTAATTACTTTAACTTTGGTAACAGAGAAAACACTTGCTGAAAGAGACTGGAGTTGCATGTTAGGCTAACCACGAACCCTCCCCAAGCCAGCAACCCCACCAAAGCAGACATAGTCAGGTGGGACACAGGAGAGTCACTAGACAGCATTTTAAATCAGACACTGTAAACAGTAGACATGACCAATACAGCACAGCAGACCACCAATAAGCATAATTGAACACCACCTACGACTGACCTTCTTGCAGACTAGTGCTATGTTAGCTCAAGTTGAGAGGTTAAAAGAACTGGTTGTGCTGTTTCGCTATGTTGGTCACTAGTAGAGCCACTCCAGACACTACAGTAGCAGGGAGAAAAGAATGCCTCAGATTGCAGCAGGCTTCTTTCCCGGTTGCTCTGACCTTAATTCATACCAAATCAAATGGCCAGTAGTGTGTGGCACTTGCCAGCTCAGAACTGACATGTGCAAACTGGAATTCCTCCACGACTTCCTCCTTGTGCATACCCCAATGATGATGGTGCTGCCCCACATCCACCAAGCAAAAGTAGGTCCATTCAGTACTCTCGTCCACCACACCATCAGTAACGTCCTACCTCCCTTCATGGTTCAGTTGCAGTCTTGAGCCTACAGCAGTTTGCTGCAGACCAGTTAACTTCCAACTTTGAGCAGCACAGACAGCAGCATAGCCTGGCCTCCACATTCACTCACAGGCTCCTGCTCGATATTCCAGTTCCTGGACTCCTACCCAACTCTGACATGAAGCTCCGCAGCAGCATTCATTTTAAGTAAAGGCACAGGAAAGGAGGAGAGGGAAGTGAAGCATGAACACCGCAGTTCCCGCCTGTTGCCAGCAGTCTCCCACCCACTCATCCTGACTCCTGACTAATTGTGTGCACTTACACTACTTCCAGATGTGATGACTGCAGTCTCACTTTCTTCCACGCTGCTGCATTCACTCCTGATCTCCCCAGTTCCAGACAGGCCATTTTGTGCAGCGATGGTTCCCCCTTCCCCACCACTCCGTCTAAACTGTCTGGATGCACTGCACTCCCCTCATGGCTGTCTCTTCTCTCTCTCTCTCTCTGTCTCTCTCTCTCTCTCTCTCTCTCTGGCAGACTTGCTTCTGCTCTGACCCACCAGTGAGACCTGAGCCACCCCCGAGCAGGCTCCTGAGTCCCTCCTAGCCCACCAGCAAGCAGCAGCAAGCGTAAGGGGCTGAATGTTGGGAGTGACAAACGTGTTAATCTGATTGTTGGGACTTGTGTCCTCTGTATCCCCTATAATTACTCCCCTATTAACCCCACATAGCCTTGTTGTGAGCCCACCTCATGAAGAAGGGCAAGAACATTTTCAAATCCTACCCAAAGGTGACTTCACACCATAAGTAAGAAGACACCTTTTGGCCATGATTGAAATTTGGCAGTTATCACATTCATGAGATGCTGAGAGAAATGGCTATGTTGAAAATCTGGGGTCAAATATTGAAAATTACCAAAATTATGAGCCTGCATTCAAAATTTCAATGTAGGCTCATATGTTGTTGTTCTTTTATATTTTCACCCCAATTTTAACATAGCCTTCTTATTCAGTTCAATCTTTTCAAAATCCCCTAAGCTCCACTTTCATACTCAGTGTCCTCTTGCTCTCTGCTGGGAATATCCCCCATCACAGGCCCTATTGCCCCTAGCTCCTCTGGTACTTCTTCCTCTACTAACTCACCACTCTCTTCTCTCAGGCCTCCCAGGGCTTCAAGATCGTACATCAAAACACCCACAGCTTGTTGGAAAAATAGACCAGATTCAGACCATGGTGTGCACTCTAAAACCAGACATTCTAATCATCTCAGAAACTTGGCTAAAAGAGCACTATCCCTGACCACTTGGTCTCCATTCCTGGCTACTCACTGCTAAAGGCAAGACCATGCTGGCAGGGGTGGCGGTGTGGCCATTTATGCCCCAGCTCCATCCAATATTCCATCATCTACTCATCTTCCAATCCTGAGACCCATGATGCCCTAGCTATCCATGTGACCCTCCCTTCACTATCCTAATCTTTACTGCTGCCCAAATGTCCATCTTTCAGTTGCAGTAAACCTCCCTAACCCCACCACTTCCCTTGCTCACTCTGGGAATTATTCATCCTAAGCAACTTCAATATAAATTGGTTGTCACCTAAAACTGCCAGAACTAAAAAACTAAATAGGAGCCCTAAACCTCTCCCAACTGGTCTCGAACCCACCTGCCCAAACCACAAGATACAACAACATTCCCTGCTCTGACTGGGCCCTTATCTCCCACCCCACTGAGTCATCACCTTTGGCATCCTCCCCAGTGCTCTCAGTGACCATAACCCAATATTCATAGTTAGGAAAGTCCACAGAACTAAATCACCACACAAAACCATACAACTCACGCTCTTTCAAGTTTCTTGGCCTTGAATCTCTCCTGAGTAAACTTGCCATTTGACTGGTCCCCTAATCTTCCCCCTTGGTTGTTAGGCCCTTGCCTACTTCAAAGAAATCTTTCTTATAAACTGGAATGCCTTTGCCCACTCAAACAAACCAGAGTCCCAGAGGTAACCACTTACCTTGGATAACCCCTGAACTTCTGGCCTGGCTCAGGGCTACAGATTGAGCCTGGACATGTCATAAAGCTACCCAGCATCCTAGTGACCTCACAACCACCGCAATCCTCCAAAATGCTTGCACTGGGGCTACAAGTTAGCCAAGTCCTAATATTTCAAATCTGCCTTCATCACCAACATAAATTCCCTTCAAAGTTCTGGAAGGTGGTCCATGCCCTATTCACCCCTCATCTCACCCCCGGTACTTGAAGTAAATAGTTCACTAGTGTCTGTCCCACCAGCCATAGCTGCGAATTTAACTCCTACTACACCTCCTGTGCCACTGAGCTACTGAAATTCCTCCCCATCTACCCATCCCCTCCTCACTTTCTACTGGGTATCCCTCACCACACCCCACCTCCCTCTCTTTCACTACTGTAACCTCAAATGATGCCCGACGTGCCCTCCTCACCATCAGTCCTCTAAAGTGCCTCCCTGACTGTCTCGACCCAAGACCTCTCTCTCTCCACTTTGGCCATTGCCTACCCACTCAATAATCCTAAATCTCATTCTCTACTGCCTTGGTCTCTTCTTCATGAAAACATGCAGGTGGTCTTCCGTTCACCCAATGGGGTGACCTCATCCCTGGCAGCTAGCACCCCATTTCTCTCCTCTCTACCCTTGCCAAGCTTCAAGAACATGTTGTCCTCTTCCAACTCACCTCTTTCTATCTGACACCTCCTTTTCACCCATTTCCAGTCTAGTTTCAGGAAAAAACACTCAACCACCACTATTCTCCTATGATTCACAGACTCCATCCTAACCAGGATGGACAATAATAAATACCATGGCATTTTTGTCGACTTGGCCAAGGCCTTGACACTGTTTCTCCTCCTTCTCACTCTGGCAGCTGGCCTATCTCCCTCTGCCAAACTGGTTCAAGACCTACCTTTGGCAGAACCCAGTCAGCTAAGATCTTGGACGCCACTTCCTCCCTCCCTCCTCCCAATTAGCACTGGCATCCCCCAGGGCTCTGTATTAGGATCCCTCCTATTCTCCATCTTCTTAAACAACCTTCCTATTTGTTCCCCCTCAGCTGCTATCACATATGTATGCCAATGAAACAATCCTGTATGCATCTGGCTCTGTCCTGCTGAGTTACAACCAGCTTACAGTAAGACTTTAATGAGGTTCAGCTCTGGTTTGGTAACCATCAACATTTCCTCAATGCCAAGGAGACTGTCTCCATGACCTTTAGCACAAGGCAGAAACTTTATAGGCTTCCCTCCTTACCCACTTTCCACACCATTGATGGGACTTTTCTTGAGGACACATCCTCCTACAGGGACTTAGGTGGTTGGTTTGACCAGCACCTAAACTTCTCTGGACATATTGATGCCATCCAGAAAAAGCTCTGCCCAAAGCTTGGTGCCCTGTTCAGAACCGTAGCTGCATCCCTCCTACGACTAGGCGTGAACTTGTTCAGAAGATGATACTGCCCATTTTTGACTACTGTGACATAGTCTATGATGCTGCCCTCAAGTCCTTCTTGGCCAGACTGAACCCCTGCTCCAAATCCTTCTGCCGCTTTTCTCTGAATGCCATCCCTTGCACCCACCAGTGTGATCTTTATAGTGTCCTATCCTTCCACTCTCTTACAAATAGGTGACTCTTCCAATGTGCTAAATTCACCTCCAAGCACTGGTTGGGTGAGCTCCCTTCCTACCTCACCGCCCCATCCTCCATTCCTTTAGATCAACCAAATTTCACAGCCTGGTAATCCCTGCAGATCCACCCAAACTGGCCAATCTGGTTACTCTCACTGCCTCCTAAAATTTGGAATTCCCTCCCCTCAAATCCAGCACTCATTCTCCACCTACTCCATTAGCTCTGCCCTCAATAATTACTTTACACCTAGCTGCTCCTGCCATGTCCTCCTAATTCCCTCCTAAGCCCTGGACAAACCTTACCCCTACCGTCACTTTCATTTTACCCTGGCACCCCACCCCCAAATTTGTAGATCTCCTCCCTTCCTCAAAATTGCTTCCCATTACTGGCCTCCTTGATCTCTCACAGAATGTAAGGGACCCTGAATGCCTCCATGGGTCCATGGGTCCCTCTCCTACCCCCAAGGGGCTTGTATCTCTCATCTACTCTCTTCCCCCACCATCCCTCCTATCTCCTAGACTTGCAGTCCTCTTGCAGGGTTCTTAGCATTCTGAAGGGATCCTACTGCATCTAGGCTTGTCTTCTCTCCTTCCTCCTCCCCATCTACCTGTTCCACTAGCCTTTGCAGTCCCTTGCAGGGTTCTCATCATCCTGAAGTGGTCCTACTGTGCCTAGGCATGTCTCCTCTCCTCTCTCCTTCCCCATCTACCTTTCTCCCTAGTCT
Source organism: Neoceratodus forsteri (assembly GCA_016271365.2). Classification (NCBI taxonomy): domain Eukaryota; kingdom Metazoa; phylum Chordata; order Ceratodontiformes; family Ceratodontidae; genus Neoceratodus; species Neoceratodus forsteri. Next base: position 270,109,848 of record JADMNL010000026.1, read on the forward strand.
TCACAGTCCCCTTGCAAGGTTCTCAGTATCCTGAGGGTCCTACTGCACCTAGCCTTGTCTCCTCTCCTTCCCATCCCCATCTACCCTTCTTCCTGACCATTGCAGTCCCCTTGCAGGTTCTCAGCATTCTGAAGGATCCAACTGAACCTAAGCATATCTCCCTATCCTATCTAGCAACTGTCTTGGCTTTCCATGACCACTAACAGGGTCCTTTCTTTCCTCCCTCTTAAATCCCTACAGCCAATCCCCTTTCTATCTAGCCACACAGCCCCTTGCAGGGTTCCCTACATCCTGAAGGAGTCTCTCTGGGACACTGCCTTATCCTCTGTCTGGTCCCCAAGTCCTCTTGCAGGGTTCCTCACATCCTGATGGGGTATCCAGGGACTACAACTTTTCCCTCCCTCCACCTCACCCCTCCGGCCCTTTCCCTTTTCTTGTCATGTAAGTACTTGTTTACTTATTAACCTGCCACTTATTATTGTCCACTTTTCTACCTATCATGCACAACACTGTTGTAACATGGTTTGTAACACCTGTCTTACAACTGTATGTTGATGTTGATCTTGTAACTTGATTGTTTAATGTCTCATTCCTGTGTACCCCTTCCCCACAGGTCGCACTAGGAAATGAGCGACTTGTCACTCAGTGTGCCTTTCTGGTGAAACATTTCAATAAATAAATAAATTATGACACCGCTTTTATGCATAAGTGCAGAGAACATTTTCGACCTGCTCGAAGGTGATTTTACACAGTCATCAAATAATCACTTTTGGGACAGATTTGTCTAATTTCACTGCCATTGCTCATGAGGCAGAGTCCCCAAAAAGGCACACTGACAATTTGGGGCAAAATATTCAAAAATGGCCAAGTTATGCCACTAAGTTCAAAACCCCATTGAAATACATTGAACCGCATACCTGATTTCCCTCAGTTTGTGGTCCAGCATTGAAGACATGCCTGTGGTCAAGAGAGGATTATGGCGCTGGACCCTGGTGGGTAAGTAAGGCCTTGAGAGGTGTGTGGTGGTGGGTGCTGAGTGAGGGTTGGGTGGGGAAGATAACAGCTGCAACAGGCATCAATGTACATTTTTTTTACAGTATTTATTAAAAAGACTATAAGGTAAGGTTGTCTTTAATTTAGGTCATGATTCTGAAGCTTTGGGTACCCTAGTGTCAATGTATATTGGGCAGGGTGGGGCTTAGAATCCAGCAGAGGGATTGGGCACCTCATGCCAGAACAGTGAGGTCATGACATTGGAGGATTGGGCACCCTAGTGTCAGTTTTATATTGGGCAGAGGTGAGGTAGAAGCCAGCATAGGGGACTGGGCACCCCATGCCAGAAGATTAACATGGGTTGGACTGAGGTGGCAGTTTTGTGGGCAGCAACAGACATCAATGGATGTTTTTCTTCCTTACAGGGTGTATTTAAAAGGCAAGTAAATTACAAGGGATGGTTTTCTTTAGTTCAGGTGGAAACTCTGGGGGATTGGGCACCCCAGTGTCAGTGTTTTATTACGCAGGGTGGGGGTAGAAGCTTGGCACGGTGATTGGGCACCTCCGTGCCAGAAGATTAACATGGGTTGGGCTTTGGGGGCAGTTACAGTGGGGCAGCAACAGACATCAATGGAAATTTTTTCTCTTTACAGGGTATATTTTTAAAAATAAACTAAGAGGAGGGTTTCATTATTTCATGTGATGACACTGGGGATTTAGTACAGCCAGTATTGGTGTTATATTTGTGAGGGGAGTGTAGGGTGGTGGGTGCTGAGTGGAGGGACTGTTGGAGGAACAGGAAAGGTGGGTCAGCAATAAACATCAATGGACAGTTTTCTTTGTTACAGGGTGTAATTCAACCTCCCATCCTGATCATGACAGATGAGCTGTGCCTGCTGGGCAGTGTAGATCAAAGGAAGGATGATCTATGATCGGTCGGTTCTTTCCTTTGAAATACATGTAGCTTTCTGCCTAGCAGGGCCAGAACATTGTCATGATCAGCCTCTTTATGATTGGTGTGACACTAACAAGACCTTTGCAGACCACTGCTCTGCATGGGAATGAGAGTGTGACACCCCTCAAAAATAATTTGCCTAACAAAGATGTTAGATTTGTGGTGCATGCACAGGGAACATAACAAATGGGCTGAACTGAGCCCATACTGTGGCACTGTTGATGCTGCTCTGCTCTCACTCCAGCTACGTGGAGTCATAGAACCACTGATCCGCCTCCCTCTTCAGCCACTTCCTTGGCTGTTGCCACCCATTGACCAAACAGACTACCACAACCAAGTTGCTCTGCTCACTGACTTAGCTAGGACTCAGTGAGGGACTCCACAGACTTGAAGTACAGTAAGTCCTACTGCCATCTCTTGGCCAGCCAGTCTCTTTGCTATTGTTCTCTGCACTCTATGCATGATGGTTCACTCTTTCCTCATTCCCACTGTGACCTCCTTTTGTAGCTCCACCCCAACATTCGGATTCCAATTCCATGGCAATGTCAGAGACACACTGCCTGACAGTGCAACCTGTATCATTAAAAATAAAGATGCTAGGGTTTGTGTGGGGTCCTATGCTTTTTTCTATCTATGTCCTGTTCTTGCCTCTTTACACTGTTTTTGCCAGACGCCTATAAGGGGCACCTTTACTGTGACTCGCTAGACCATAAGTTTGCTGTGACTTTAACTTTGGGGCATTGCAATGGCACACCTTCTGGATTCTGAACACTTTTCTTTTGCTACAATGTTTGGTATGTGTGATTTTCCTTGTGCCCTGTCCTCATGACCCATCTGGCACCAAACTGTTTCTCAGCTAAGCATTGCTTCCCATTCAGGATAGCTAAACTGAGTTATAATAGATAATTTTTCAACAATAACACACTCGAGGTTTGTTCTCATTAGTGATCACAGGTCTGGTATACTGTTAATACAGCTCAGGAACATGGGTGCAGAATGAGTACCGTGAATGTGGGAACACCAAATGTGGGTGCCTGGGACTTGTGGGGTGAGGGTGCAGAGAGGGCATCATTCTGCCTCCCACTCCTTGATGTGCTGCACCATGTAGGGGATTATATTAATGTTGGGAGTGCAGGGGGCAGAGGCATAACCGCATAACCCCACATTACTTTCCCTTGTGTCCTCTGTGTCTGTGGCATGGTTGCTAGGTGTTGTCATTACTTGTGGTGTTTTGGCTGTGCCCAGATTTACCACACTGCAAGTGATTTGACCACATATGTATGAACTAATCCTGTCTGGTTAAGTACCTGTGTGCTGGGGATGGAAGGTAAGGGTAGCATGCTTATTAGAACCAAACAGAGTGACTGGACTCTAAAGGGATTTTAACTTTATGGGGTAAACTGAATAGCTCAGTGATTTATTTATTTAGTTTTATAAACCAGGTATGTGCACTAGAAAAATAAATGCCTGTCTTCAGGCATGACCCAGTAAGTTACATAGGGTCAGAGATGACAACAACAAGCACATGCAAAACAAAGACACTTACAAAGGTAATCAGGCTTAATACACAGAACACATGACACTGGAAATGTTTGGCAAACAGGTGATCAGTAAGCCTGTCAAAATGGTTTAACTGTCAGTACTCACAAAGCAGACCATTGCAGTGAAGAGAGCAAACAAAACTTTAGGAACTTATAGTAATACATAATATAACACACAAACCAAACAAGCACATATACTAGGCACGGAACATACGGATGACTTAAGAAAGTGGCTGCGGTATCTCTTTATGAAGGAGGCCACAGCCTGACACAAATGCAGATTAGCCAGTATATAATTCTATATTATCTATCATATTATAGTGGTGACATTTATAAAATTCTTCCCTTTCAAGTTGGCAAAGTATCTGATATTAACTATTTTTTTTCACAGTTCTATTTCATCTGACCCTGAACCCTAATACAGCACATCCGAAACTCATTCTGTCGGAGAACCTGACCAGCATGAGATATGGTGACAGAATACAGCAGCTCCCCTGACAACCCTGAGATGTTTAATCACTGTGTCGCTGTGCTGGGATCAGAGGATTCACATCGGAAGACACTACTGGGAGGTGAAAGCAGAGAACAAGACTGCATGGGATGTGGGTGTAGTCAGAGATTCCATCCGTGGGAAGGGGAGATCACAATGAGCCCTGAGAAAGATCCTGGATTGTGTGTCTGAGAATGGGAATGGATACTGGGCTGGATTCACCACCTAAGGCTCTCAGCCTGAGTGTGAAACCCCAGAAGATTGGCATTTACCTGGACTACGAGGGAGGACAGGTGTCATTTTATAATGCTGATAACATGTCCCACCTCTACACCTTCACTTACCCCTTCTCTGGGAGATTATATGCTTTCTTCAGCCCTTTGTCTTGATGATGGGGGTACAAATGCAGACCCCTGAAGCTGTTTCACCTGAAAATATAATCTGACTGGGACCCATAATTTTTCAATTATGGAATTCTCTAATGTTTATATTGCTTGTGTATTGTTTTGTCTTACTGCATAGAAAGATTATTAAAACAATTCAAATGATTAATCTTAATACATTTCAGTACTGCTAATTGTTTGACCTAGTGAAGTAAGCCTGTAATTCTAGCTGCTACTGTGCACTCCCTCCCTTGTATCCTATTTCACCCTGACCTTTGTCTGCATATTTCTCCCTCCCCAGATGCCAGAGGCACATTCACAGAGATGTCCCCTTACCTGCAGGAGGATCAACTGGATCATGAGGGCAGCCATACCCCCACCAAGGAAGCCTGAAGCCATCAGCCAGAGCAAGGTATGGAGGAAAAACTGAGTCTGCACTGACTGTTTCTGCATTGAGGCTCAGGCTGCTTCAGGTGGCAGTGGCATGCCATACTACCCACCCTCCTGCTCCCCACCCTCCATCCCATGTGCATTGAATGCCTTTTATGGTTAGGTTGCCAAATCACCACCCTTCCACGTGAATTGTACCTACATTCTAAACAGGCAGTCCCATAGATCACCTGCTACCCTGTATGGTCTTGGTGACTCTGCTGCCCCTGTTCCTAGCATTGTGCCCAGCAGATTTTTTTTTCCTAGGACAGTGCCTTGGTTACTGGATCTGACAAATTACAGCTGCCTCACCAAAGCTCTTTTTTTTTTTTTTTTTTTTTGTAGAGAGAGACACACTAAGCTGAAAGCTTGTTTGCAAGTGTAACCTGGGAGCACAAAAGTTAGTGGCTTGCTCAGGGTCACACAGTATGCAAGTGGGGGCTTCAAACCCAGGTCTCCAGGTTTGCAGCTCAGAGCCTTAAACCACGGCATTACACTGTGCTAAGCTCCTCTTAACAATGCTGTGGGTTCCTAAGTTGCACTCTAGTCTGTTATAGTTGTTAGCCTATCTACTAGCACACTTTCTCAGAAAGCATTGCTCAACACAGCTCCACAAACTCACAGACTCCATTCCCCAAAATGAAACCTGTCATTATACCCATATTGCTAAGCACCCTCCATACATGACTTTAGTTTGGTGCTGACCTCTGTGCTCATGTTTGACCCTAGATCAGGCAGCCTTGTCCCGTTTCCAACCCCCTAGAACCACACCATCCCCCTACCCCGCTAGGGACTATTGCTGCACTGCTCACACAGTTCTTACTCCTAGCCCTCCTCCCCAAAAGAGACTGCCAAAGCCTAGGATCTTTCTTCTACACATTGACCCTTCCCACACCATCTCCCTCTCCCCTGCTGTCCCTATGAGCCACTGCTTATCCTCGTCCTGCTGTTGGCCAGTGATGTGGAGAGCAACCCAAGTCCTGTTAACCTCTATATTACCCACTCTAATTGTACCTGGTCAAACACTTACAGTTCAAAGATCTCCCATCTCAATGTCTGCAGCCTTTTTCTAAACCTGTAGAATTAGAAGCATGGATTCTCTACAACCTAGGCATACTTGGTATTACGGAGTCTTGGCTTAAGCCTCTACTCCAGTCACTAGCTACCACCTGCCTGGCTACATCATGTCAAGGCATGATCGACCTGGAACCAAGAAAGGTGGTGGGTTATTCCATTACTTTAAAGATCTTCTTAGACCCACCCATGCCACTGCTCTAATGCATGCTTTTCCAGCAAATGGCTTATCACCAAACTCTTGTTAGGATCTGCCAAGAAGATCTATATTAGCTGCTGCTACTATCCCCAAAAGAGGCACCCCAGGGTTAACCCATCTGCTGTCAGGCTAGAACAGCTCTCTCTGCCCTGGAGCTCATTGTGTTGGGTGACTTCAACTGGCTGAGTCACACCCAACCCGAGTATGGTGACCTCCTAAAACAACTCAACCTTACTCCAGTTATTACTACACCAACCCTAAGTAACAACAGCTCACCAAACCATTCTCTATTGGATTGGATTGTAACAAACCGGGAGGACATGATCCTTCATGCAGGTATCCTGTCAGACTCATCAGTGATCACTCTCTATCTTCTGAATCTGGTTCTCCAAGCCCATATGTCCACCCCGAAATATCTGACATTTAGGGTTTTTCAGCTATAGAAACCACCTGCCTGTTCTCAGATATCAGGGCAGTAAACTGGATGACTCTACACTCCTAAATGATGTTACATCAGCTGTTGGCTTCTTCCTGCCACCCTTGTAGGTATCCAAGATAAACACTTCCACTAACCACCCGCCATGTACAAAGAGGGTTCCATGTGATAATAGCAATGTAATACGGCGATTGCTATCATAGAAAGAATGTATATCGCCCAAAAGCATTCGCATATACATTTATCGAACCCGAGCGATCGGCAATTTAAAGTGTTTGCAGGGGCTGTACACCTCAACTAAAGATTCCCTAACTGGGGGTAATGCATGTCAAGGAGGGGCAAAACACTGTGGTAGCAAAAAATAAACAACAGCCAACAGCAGCAGCAAAACAATCACCCCAGCATGTCCCGAACCCAGCAACTGCTGCACCGTAGTCAGCCACCCTCACCACCACACCACAGGGCTGGCTTGGTGACGCTGGCTCTCCCACTACCTAAATCCTCCCTCCTATCCCTCCCTGCACCTCCCTATCCTCCCTTCTGGTCGCTTTCCTCACTAATCCATTGCTACCCTTGCAGAGTAGCAGATGATGATAGCGCTATAAATGAGTCACTGTTTTACTGTCACTCATTTAAAAGTGCTGTCATCACTGGATACCCAAGGGGAATACCTGATAGCTCACCAAGAATCTTCTGTCATTGACAAAGGTGAGAGACTCCAAATGGGCAGTTTAAAGCCTCCCCTCTCCCTCACACTGAAATGAATATAGGCATCTGTTCAACCTGTTCAAACAAGAGATTAAGTCACAAGCTCCAGTGCAACAGCCATAGCAACCAGACTCTTCTGTCACCATAAGTTCCATGATTGCCCCAAATCCATTTGCACCATAACACCCTATCAGGTCTCATAACTAACCTTACTGAAGTGGCCAATGCCATCAGTACCTAGCTCATGGACCTGTCTGTCCACTTGGCCAACTGCCTCCACTTGATCCAGTGAGCCATCTACACCTCACACCCACAGCAGACCCTAGCCTGCCACCTTTCCACTTTAAAACTATCTCCCCTCAAGAAAGTTTCAAACTACTCATGAGTCTCACAAATTGGGAAGTTTAGGTAATGGCAAGCTCACCCCATGCTTCTTGAAAATCATATCCCCTCTCATCGCCAAACTCCTGATTACAAGTTTTAACCTCTCCTCTCTACATTCTCTGTACTCACTATTTGGAAGGAAACTAAGATTGGCCCCATCTTCAAATCTGCTGCTCCCAGTCAATGGGCAACTAATGACCCATTTCTATCTTACCCTCCTTTGCAAACTCCTCAAAAGTTGTCCACTGTCAACTCTCTGATGATATCACAAAGTATAACTTCCTCTGCCATCGAGCAGCATGGCTTCGGAAGAATCACAGCAATAGCTCTACCCTGGCCCACTTTACAAACCATGTTTTCAGGAACATGGGCATAGGAACCTCACGGTACTGCCTTCATGAATCTGACCAAGGTCTTTGACCAGATGGACCACAACATTCTAGTGAGCAAGCTAAAAGGCCTTGTTTTCTCCTCAGTGACCACTGCCTGATTCCATAACTACTTTGCTGGCCTCTCCCAAAAGTTAGATTTGGAGGTGCTACCTCCATTGCTATGACAGTTACTACAGGTGTTCCCAGGGCTTCATCCTTGGACCCCTTCTTTTCTCCTCTTTATTAACTCCTCCCTATGACAGCCTTGCATGTAATGCCCTTCTCTAAGCAGATGAATTAGTTTTATTCCATAGTGACAAATCTTTGGCTAACCTTTCATCCATGCTCACTTCTAATTATGGTGCCGCCCATCACTGGTTCCTGGAAAACAGACTTCTGCTTAATGCCAGCAAAACCAAGGCCATGCACTTAGGGTCTAAACCTACACTAACCACATTTGCTAGTGCTGCAGCTGCCTTCTGAGTACTATTCCTGGTGATCCCTCTCAATCAATCAATCAATGCTTTATTTATAAAAGCCATTCAAACTCAAGGTGCTGTACACAGTATAGGCACAAAATTTAAAATGAGCTGCAGAATAAAATTATTTAAAATTAGTCTGAAAAGGCCAGAAAAATAAATACGTTTTCAGCATAGTTTTAAAACTACTGATGGTCAGACATTCTCTTAACTGATGAGGTAGAGAATTCCACAGGGTTAGCACTGCAAATGAAAAGTGCAAGCTCCAGAAGTTTTTAAACGAACCCCTGGGAATTTCTAGCAATCCTCGTCAGTGGATCAGAGGGACGACTGGGGAGTAGGAGTCAAAGATCTTTCAGGTGGTCAGGACCCTGTTCATGTAGGGCTTTAAAGGTAAGCAAGCCTACCTTGTGGGTGATCCACCAGTGAACTGGCAGCCAGTGCTGCTCCAGCATCTAGCAGGCATAATGTGACTGGTCCTAAAAGTACCAGTCAACAGCCTGGCCACAGTGTTCTGCACTAGCTGCAAGTGGCGGATATCAACCCCAGACAGCCCTAGGTAGAGGGCATTGCAGTAGTCAAGATGGGTAGTAATGAAGACATGGACCAATGTTGGAAGGTCACCCAGTGGAACCAGATGTTGCACCTGGGTGATATTCCTCAGATGTAAAATGAGGATTTAACCACAGCTGAAACCTGAGATTTCAAGACATCATCAAAAAATAATGCCCAGTTACGCACCCGATCTGAAGTAGTGAGCTGTACACCATCAAGCTATAGGTCTGACATGAGCCCAGCCCCAAAACCGCCCCCAGGTGACCCAGGTCCACAACCAACACCTCAGTCTTATCCGGATTCAGTATCAGCCAACTAGAGCTCATCCAGTCTTTGATCTCGGAGAGGCAACTACTTAGCATAGAGATTGCATCAACCTGTCTATGCACAAAGGACATATGCAACTGAGTATCATCTGCATAGCAGTGAAAACTCAAGTCGTATCACCTGATGATATCTCCCAATGCAGCATATACACTGCGAACAACATGGGTGCCGATATGGAGCCCTGTGGCACCCCACAAGACAGGGGAGGTATCACAGGAATAAATTCCAGTGACCAGCCTCTGAGACCTGCCTATGAGGAATGATAGAAACCATTTGAGGACTGTACCGACAGTCCACAAAGGAACCGCAGGGTCTCCAAAACCACCCCATGGTCCACAGTGTCAAAGACTGCTGAGAGATCAAGAAGGACCAAGATGGTATGAGTCTTTTGATCTCTCACCATTAGAGATCATTAGTACCAGAACAAGGGCAGTCTCTGTATGATGCCTCTTCCTGAAACCAGACTGAAGAGCTTCATAGACATAATGAATTACAAGGTGATTGTCCAGTTGTAGCATAATCACCTTCTCAGTAACCTTCCCCACAAAGAGAAGGTTGCAGACAGGTCAGTAGTTAGCTGGATCATCAGGATCCAAGGCTTTTAAGGAGTGGTCAAATGACCGCCTCCTTTAGGGGTCTGGAAGACTCCCCTCTCCAAGGATCTCCATAAAATTTCAGCTAGGATCGGGTAGATAACATCTACACACCCCACTAACAGGGGTAGGGCCCAGATCCAAACTACTACAGGTTGGGTGCAGAGTCTGGACAATCTTCACAATGTCCATGAGTTCCAGTCCGCTGAAATCCATCCAGACAGACCAGGTACTCACTACCTCCTATCAACCTCCACAATTCCTCATAGAGAGAGCCGGGCTGATTCCGGCCCTGGTGTTGGCAACCTTATCTGCAAAGAACTAAGCTAGCTCATCACACTTATTTTGTGAAGAAGCTCTTCCAGACTGGAGACAAATTGGATTGCACAATCTGTCGACAGTTCTGAAAAGCTGAGCATGTCAATTTCAGTGCAGCTGAAATCTCCTGGACAGGAACTCTGCCTTGTTAAGGGTAATTTCTGATTGATAGACCTCATAGTGTTCCATCAATCTAAGCCTGTCAGTGTCAAGGCCGGACTTCCACCAAGCTCTCTCCAGCCTTTGACCAACCCACCTCAACTCCTTCAAGGACCCATCGTATCAAGGATACCTTGGGCAGAGAGGAGTGGTTGAACGCGAACAGAGCAGTCAAGTCCAGGTCATCTCCAACTGCCTTATTATAGGCTAGTACAAGGTCCCCTGGACTTGTGCTTTCACCAGCAATCCCAAAACGTCCAAAACTGCTGATAGATCATCTGCTGTAACTCCCCTACTGGATCATCTCTGGAGGTAGGTCCATTTGGGGGCCCAAAACTGAACCCTATGGTATGATTGTCAGACCAACTGACTGGTTCCACCCCAAGTCAGAAATCTCCATCCCCAGGAGGAACAGCAGATCCAATGAGTGACCTCCTATAAAAGTAGAGGAGGTAACTACCTGTGTAAGGCCCAGAATTGTCATTAGCTGGAGGAGATTCTGACCAAACTGAAAGAGTTCATCATCAACCCAGCCATTAAAGTCCCCTGAATAATCCATCTGGGAGACTCCAATACCATGTCGACAATGAAGTCTGTGATCTCCTGCAGGAAAAGCCCCATCACCTGGTGGATGGTAAATGTGAGTATCCTGCAATCTATACTCTCTGAAATGGTATCCTCCTTAAATACCTAGGCATTACTCTAAACCCCACAATGACTTTTTAGAATATGTAGGTATCATCATTCAGCACACTGACCACAAATTGTCCTTGGGGTATTGACTAAAATACTACCTTACTCCAGAGGTGCAATTGGATGTAGTTCAGGCAATTTTCTCCTCTAATTGACTACTGCATCACTATCACTTGGATGATGCTAGGGTACTCCTCACCATGGAATTCAATGAATTGCTGAAAACTGGTGTGGAGCTCAGGGTTTTGGCTTCACTGGGACTGGGAAACCACCTGGAAGGATGCAGGCCTATACTGGCACGATGGTCTGCATCTGTCCAGAGGATCCAGGATCCTAGGTGATAGGTTTAAACCCTTCATTGGCAAGCATTTAAACTAGCCAAGGGGGAGCCACTGAAAAGGAGCAGGGAAATCCCAGTCTCCCCACAAAACACGGTAATTAGTGAGGTAAAACCAAGGTAGAGAAGTCATTAGGAGCAGGACAGAGGTAAATGCAAAAAGGCAAAAGCAGTAAGGACAGGGATGGGGCAGAAAGGGAGGCTATCAAAAATTGGAGGGTGATGAGTACCAATGCCCATAGTCTGTGTAACAAGTTCCTGAACTAATGGCCTTGATGGAAGAGGGATGCCTGGTTATTGTGGCAGTCACATAAACATGGTACACAAGAGCCATGACTGGGATGTCAACATACCAGGATACACAATCTACAGGAGGGACAGGGAGGATAAAAGAGGAGGCAGAGTAGCTGTCTATATAAGGGAAGGGAACAAAGCAACAGAACTAAAGAGTAAACAGGAGCAGATGAGGCACTCTGGGTCACCCTGGAGACAGGAACTGGCACCCCAATCCGCATGGGGGTTGTATACAGACCCCTATCTCAGGGGAGGGAATGGACAAGGAAATGATAGAAGGCAACCTTAGAATTGCAGAAAAGGGAAGATATTGTTGATAGAGGATCTGACTATGCCAGATGTTAACTGGAGCACCTTTGCTGCTGGCACATCCAAGAGTAGGGTACTCTTGATGCCCTACAAGGCGATGCCTCAGACAGCTAGTATTGGAACCCTCAGGAGGGAGCAATCTTAGACCTGGTGCTCTCAAACGGGATGGAGAAAGAATCTCAGATTTAGAAGTGGTTAGCCATCTGGGAACAAGCGACACCAAACAGTGTGGTTCACGATAAACACAGCCATACAGTCAAGCCATACAAAAGCAAGAGTATTGGACTTTAGGAGGGCTGACTTTGGGAAAATGAGAGAGTGCCTCAGAAAAGCACTAGCAAATAAGCAAGAAGGAGGGGTGGAGGAACAATGGGGAGTAATCAAACAGCCATCACAGAGGCAACAAGCCTCTGTGTGCAGCAAATCAACAAAACACAACAAAGGAAAAAAACACTATGGTTCTCAAAGAGGTGGCAAGGAAGGTTAAGGAGAAAAAGGATAGTATTCAGGAAATATAAGGAAACACAGAAGGAGCAGGACAGAGAACTTTATCAGTTAAACCAGAAAGAGGCAGGGAAGGCAGTCAGAATAGCAAAGGCCCAAACTGAGGAAAGGATAGCCAGCTCTGTTAAGAGGGGATAAGACCTTTATAGGTACATTAGGGAGCAAAGAAAGACCAAGGGAGGATGCTGAAGCTTAATAAGGGGAGGAATGTGGGCAGAGGGTGACAGTGAAAAGCAGGGATACTGAACGAATATTTCTGCTCAGTGTTCACAAAGGAAGAGGAGAGGGAGGTACCTAAACCAAACAAGGGATACACTGGAGACGGGGGTTGATACTAGTCCATTTACAGAAGAAAAGGTTCTGAAAGAACTAGTAAAATTGAAGGTGGACAAAGCAATGGGGTCTGATGGGATTCACCCAAGAATCCTAAAAGAACTAAGGGCAGAACTAGTGACACCGCTGACTACTCTCCTTAACAAATCATGGGAGGATGTGGTGGTATGTGAGAACTGGAGGAGGGCAGATGTGATTCCTCTTCACAAAAGTGGGAGCTGGGCAGAGGCAGGAAACTACAGACCAGTTAGTTTGACCTCAGTATTAGGAAAATGATGGAATCACTTCTGAAGGAAAGAATTGTTGAGTACCTAGAGGCCAGTGAGGCACAGGACCCAAGGCAGCATGGCTTCACAGTGGGAAGATTGTGTCAGACAAATCTAATCGATTTCTTTGACTGGGTGACCAAAGTAGTAGACCAGGAGGGGCTGTGGACATGGCCTACCTAGATTTTAGCAAGGCATTTGATACAGTCCCACAAAAGATGAATAAACAAGTTAGTCAGCCTTGGATTGGGTCCCAAGGTGGTAGCCTGGATAAAAATTGGCTGGGCAACAGGATGCAAAGGGTAGTAGTAAACAGAGTCCACAGTGAAGAAAGGAGGGTTACTAGCAGAGTACTGCAGGGTTCAGTACTGGGACCGGTCCTTTTAATGTCTTTATAAGTGACATTGCAGAGGAACTGGAAGGAAAAGTATGTCTCTTTGCAGACGACACAAAATCTGCAACAGGGTTGATACACAAGATGGAGTGAAAAGGATGAGAAGGGACTTGGCAAGGTTGGAGGAATGGTCAAATGTATGGCAGCTTAGATTCAATGCAAAGAAGTGCAAGGTAATGCACCTGGGAAATAAAAACCAGGGAAGAGTACACAATGGTGGTGAGATACAGACAACAATAAAAATGGAAAGGGACATGGGGTAATTATATCCCATGACCTAAAGGTGGGCAAGCAATGTGAGAAGGCAGTAAGGAAGGCTGGGGATACTGGGATGCATAGGAGAGGCATCAGCAGAAGAAAACAGGAAGTTGTTATCCCTCTGTACAGGCAGTTGGTGAAACCCCATCTGGAGTACTGTGTGCAGTTCTGGAGACCCCATCTCCACAAAGACATAGACAGAGTGGAGGGTGTCCAGAGGAGGGCAACCAAATGGTGCAGGTGTGCACCAGCAGACATATGAAGAGAGACTAAAGGAGCTTAATATGTAAACCCTTGAGGAAAGAGGGGAAGGGGGACATAATAGAAACTTCAAATACCTCAAACGAATCAACAAAGTCCAAGAAGGTAGTATCTTTCAGAAAAAGAGATGTGCAAGAACAAGGGGCACAATTTGAAAATAGAGGGAGACAGCTCAGAGGTAATGTGAGGAAGTATTTTTTCATGGAGAGGGTTGTGGATGCATGGAACAGCCTTCCTGAGGAGGTTGTGGAGTCAAGAACAGTGGGGAATTCAAGAATGCATGGGACAGACATAAGGCAGTCCTAGTGGGGGTAGGAGAAGTAGGCTGTTGGTTAACTAGGATCTGCAGCTTATCCATAAGGTAGGAAAATGGGCAGACTAGGTGGGCCAAGTGGTCCTTATCTGCCATCAAATTCTATGTTTCTATGTTTCTATCTATATGTATACCTCCACCCATAAACTCTCTAGACTAAATATCACATACAACAATATCTGTAGATTTGCACTGCTGGCACACTACTCCACCCATCACTGTTCCCTCTACCAGTCACTTGTCTGGCTCCCACTCGGGCTTACAGTGACTACTTCCTTGGCTGCACTAAAGCCAAGACCATCAGAGAAGTTTAGCACCCCTCTTCTCAAACCAAAAAATTGCACCCGTAACCTTCAAAATGCCTCCAGCCTTCTGCTGCTACTCCTCAAGTCACCACCTACCTGGGTAAAGCAGCCTTCTGCTCAGCTGCCACTAAAGTGTGGAACAGTCTACTTGCTTCACTTCACTCTCATGGCTCTCACCTTATATTCAAATCCTGCTACAAGCAGCGTAATTGATGATGCCACCTGTACCTGCCCTCTAGAGTGACCACCCGTGCCACTACTCACAAGCTCACTGGCGTCACCAAGCACCTCAGACACTCTGTTTTGTACATATTATTGTATCTTATTCTACTCATATAACACTGTCTTGGAATGCCTTAGTAGCTATGCTTATATTCCATTACAGTGCTTTGTCTTTATGTACATTTCTTGATGAGCAATGTTGTACAATAGCTCCTACTGTTACTGTACCATGTCGTATTGTAACTTCTATTGGTATTTCCTGTACAGTATTTTGCATTTATCCTTGTGCCATATTTGTGACCTAGGTTGTGACTGAAATGGCAGTTCACCTACCTGATTAACAAATAAACAAATTTAAACTAATTAAAAGGCTAGTTATTTTAATGTTAAAACACATTGAGTTCACTAGGTGATGTTTGTATGATGTGAAGTTGGATCTGCAGCAGAAATGAAGCTTAAAATAAATGGACAGACTGGGTGGGCCCAGCTGTCCTATTGCCATCACATTCTATGTTTTTATACTTCTATATTGTCTTTATATTATCTTGGATGACTCCGAATAGAAGCGTTTATTAAAATTACAAACATTTATCCTTTGTATTAAATATCAATCTAAAGGAAACCTTGATCTGAACTAAGGTTTCTCAAGATTTATCAACATGGAATTACTGAAATACTATTTATGTTGCCTGGAAATAATCTGAAGAGTAACTCAAGTAAATAAATCTAATAAAACACTGTCAATCAAAATGAGCTTTTATTCAATGTGAAACACAAAGAGATAAAAAGAAAGAATTAAGAATACATTTAGTGCCTTTCATGCACACTGTATCACAATGCACCTTAAAAAGCAATGAGTCAGGAAGTGGTAGTGCAGGGCCTATAGCATAGACTAGAAATTTTATATAGTGCCTTTCATGCACACAGTAGCCTAATGCACTTTATAAAGTAATGAGTCAGATAGTTTATTTATTTATTTTTATTTATTTTTATTTAGCTTTTGTTGACCGAGGTAAGTGCACTAGACAAATCCTGCCTATTTTCAGGCACGACCGGGAGAGGATACAGATGAATGCCAACTGACCTTGAACCAGATCAAGCTGTTGGTGGTATTTTTTTTTAGTGAATGAGGAAATTTGGCCAGGACACCAGGAAATTCCCTACTCTTTTCGATAAGTGCCATGGGATCTTTAACATCCACCTGAACTACCACCAATCCAGGCAGATGGGACCTCGGTTTAACGTCTCATCCGAAAGATGGCATATCAGAAGTGCAGCACCCCTCTCATGCTGCACTACAGTCTCAATACTGGGATATTAACCCAAGTGCCAGATGTGGGAACTGAACCCACAGCCCTTTGATCTCCCGGCCTCAGAGGCGGTGTGCTACCTACTGAGCCACTGACACTGGTAATAGTGGTAGTGCAGGGTCTATAGCATAAAACAGAATTTGGTTTGTAAATACCTTTCATACACACTGTATCACAATACCCCTTATAAAGCAAAGAGTCAAACAGTGATAGTGCAGGGACTGTAGCACAGAATATAATTTGATTTTATATACTGCTTTTCATACACATTGCATCACTATGCACCTTATAAAGTAATAAGTCAGATAGTGGTAGTGCAGGAGTGTAGCTCAGAACAGAATTTGGTTTTATATAGTACATTTCATACACGCTATATTACAATGCACCATATAAAGCAATGAGTCAGATAGTGGTAGTGTGGGGACTGTAGCATAGAACAGAATTTGGCTTTATATAGTGCCTTTTGTACATATTGTATCACAATGTACCTTATAAAACAATAAGTCAGATAGTGGTAGTGCAGGGACTGTAACATAGAGTAGAAATTGATTTTATACAGTGCTTTTCATACACCGTATCACAATTCACCTTATAAAGCAATGAGTCAGATAGCGGTAGTGTGGGGACTGTAGCATAAAACAGAATTTGGTTTTATATAGTGCTTTTCACACACTAAACCTGAAGTACCATGCAAAACAATGAGTCTGCTACTGGTAGTGCAGGCACTGTAGACTAAAACAGAACTTGGATTTATACAGCACTTTTGAATTTGTACTAATTCAGTACCTTTTATACACACTCTGTTCCAAAGCACTTTACAAAACAATGGCTTAGATATCTGGGACCTACCTGATTTTCAAATGTTTGTGCAGGTAAGCGTGTTTACCATGCAAACCCGATGTTGTGCTGGAGCACAATATTCAAAAGAGGTAGTTGCATGAGCAAACAGCCTAAGCACTCATAAAAACATAATGTATAAAGAGCAAGAGAATGAAACACTCATATGCTCTCCTAAAGGTGCTCCAGCCAAAAGTGATACACAGCAAAACAACAAGCGTTTGTCAATGCCGAATGTTTCCTTGCTGGTGTTAGCATTGAAATGCAGGAGTTAGATGCAGAATAGGAATGGCAGTGAAGTACTGAACTTCACGCCAACCGCACCTCCATCTTGTAGAGATGGACAGGCATTAGGGTAAGTGTTTGGGTCATCGCCCATGACGGTCATTCCATGTCACCTCACCCTATTCTGCAGACACCGACAGGTGTTGAGGGTAGCCTTAGGGTGTTTGGCTTTACAGTCACTCCATTCCATAAGGACATACGGTGAGATGGGTGCAGCATAGGACTATGGGGTGAAGTCTGGGGCGAAAAGTCCAAGGTACACCTTGATGCCTGCCAGTGGGGGTGGGGTGGGATGGCATGAGCAGTACAGTCAGTAATGCAAAGGCACACCCCAATGCCTGTCAGTCTGTACAGGGTGGGATGTTATGGTTACAAACCCTAACGCCCTAAGCGCTTATTGGTATTGCACTACAAATTTTCAACATGGCCTTTTGTGACCCCATCTCATGAAAGCATTTGGGCGTCTTCTCATGAAGACTGGCAGTGTGATTTTGTCAATGTCTCCAGAACTTTGAGTTCCTCGGCAACCATGCCATTCTCGCTAAATGTCGAAAATATAGATTGGGCAGGATGTGAAGAATGACAGCTGTACCATCCATAGGGAGGTGTGAACAGATGGCAATGTTAAAAATCTGTAATGGGAATATTAAAAATTATTGCACGTCCGACCATACATGGAAACTGTGCAGCGCATGCGCATAACATAGTCATTTTATGGACTTTTGTCTCCAAATTTTCAACATAGGCATTTTAGGGCCTCTGCTCATGAACAGTGTCACTGTGACTTTTTAATATGTCTGAAATTGATTTCCATAAGCGACCCACGCTATTTTTGCATTGAGTGCGAAAACATATTTCGGGTCAGGATGTGAAAAATGACAGCAGTACTGTTCATAAGGAGGTGCAGAAAATGGCAATGTTGAAAATCTGGAGTGAAAATATTGCAAATTTATGATATTATGAGCATGCGTCACAACTACACAATGCATGCTCATAAAACAGTAATTTTTGGATTTTCCCACCAAATTTGCAACATAGACTTTTGAGAGCCCACATCATGAACACTGGCACTGTCATTTCATTAATCGGTCCCGAAAGGTGATTCCACGCAGTGACCACGAAATCACCTTCGGGACCAAATAACTCTATGACAGTGGCTGAATTCATGAGGATGGGTCCCTAAAACCCCATGTTGAAAATTTGGTGCCAAAATTCCAAAACATGCCTGAGATATGTATCAAAGTTGAAAAACCCTATTTATGCCATTATACAGCTTACGGCATTTCTTCAGTTAGTGGTCGGCTTTGAAGAGTGCAGACATGCTCCTGTTCCACGAAGATTGTTGCGCCAGACTCCAGAGGTAAGTATGAGGTGGGGATGTGGGAGGCAGGGTGCGCAGAGGGTGGGCACGCGGTTGTGGGAGGAGCAGGGAGACCGCGAAAAGACCTTTTCCTTTTTACAGGTTAAAAAAAAAAAAAACATCGCAGACTTCTTTTTTTTTTTTAGAGATTTGGCACACTGGGGTGGGCTCCCAGCATGCCAACCTAGTGTTTTCTGGGGAGGCTGTAGCCAACAGGGGATTGGGCACCCGTTTGAACAAAGGGGCGCCAAAATATTAGCAGTTGGGCACCCCTCAGCACAAATCCACTTTTTGTTGTGTGGGGAACATTATGCCGACGGGCAGTGGGCTCCCCCATCAGAAAATCAAACTAGGTGGGGACATAATGCTGATGAGGGTGGGCTCCCCATTGGCAATGTGAACTGGGACGGGGACTCACGCGACAGGGATTGGGGCCTATGGCAAACAAACACTGTTATGGGGGCACATGCTGCTGAGGGGATTGGGCACCCCTCAGCAGTGGGGCTGGTGAACATGGTGGCAAGCCGCCGCCATGTTCACAAACAATATTACAGTACCTGAACGTTCCACCCAGCAATGACGGGTCGCCCTCATTGCAGCTGAATGGCTGGACGCCGTACGACGAGGTGGCCCCTGATTGCTGCTGTGAAAATGTTAGAAGTTGGTAGCACTTTTGGAAGCCAGTGTCATCAGCACACTGTGCCTCTATTGGCCCACCACCAAACCCCCAAATGCAGTGCCTCAGTTGGCTGTGACACTGCCGCACCTCCATCACCGCTTCTCTCCAAAGCTGCCTCATCATGTTTCTCTTGCACATGCATGCAACCAAACATAAAATGAAGGCTGGGCACACACCAATGAACTTGATATGGAAACGCTATTTATTTGAGACATAAGCCTGACAAAAAGACCTGAGAGAAACATCTACATATCGACCCAGCAAACAGGTCTTCCTGTTTGTTGTGACCTAATTGTAGGTCGATACGAGGGGTTCTGTCTCAGTGTTTTTGTCATGTTTTATGTCTTAAATAAATAGTATTTCCACATCAAGTTTGTTATGGTGTGCCCAGCCTTCATTTTTGTTTCAAAACATAATGTATGTGGGTGGGAAAGGAGGTGGGGACATGCATATCAGCATAACCCTACATTCAGTGAGTTTGCACTGAACTAATGAGTTTATCATGGTCCATTTATGCAGCATAAATACTGCCAACTGAAACCCTGTCTTACTCTGAGGCAACCCTAGTGGCTGCCAGAGCTGGTGCAACTAACCACCAAGTTGGCTGGTGGGGAGCACACCTGCACCCTGGTGTCCAGAGATCCCACCCTGTGGAATGCTGGCCCATATGCACAAAAATACCCTTGCATCCACTGGACTTCCTAGTCTCCATATCTCAGCTCTATGTGACACTCCACAGTACTCTGATGGTCAGTTGTCCCCCATCTTCAGTCCCAATCCCTATAGGAATAGGACACATCCCTGGTGGCTAGTGCACCCCCACAATGTGCAATCACCAGTCCAGTATGAATGTATGCAGTAACTAGAAGAAGCAGAGACTTGCCCCAGCAAGAATGACATTTGTTTGCAATAAAACAAAGTCCCTGACAACTGGAGGATCCTCACCCACTGTTACCCATCCTCATAGCCATAAACACAGTTCTTGGTATCTATGGCCCCAAAACTCTATGCACCAACCAACCACCCAGTCAAACCCCCTCTACCACAGGTGCGGTGCCACTGCACAGGTATGGTGACCAGCCCAGCACTCTTCACACCACCTTGGTCAGCCACTGTATGACAAGGCAGGAAGTCCATGGACTATGTTTAACCCAGTGTGCACATCCTGTACTGTACTGTACTGTACAGAGGATTCATGCCTTGTGCTATTCCATAGGCTGCACACTCCCTGCCTTGTCATACAGTGGCCAGCTAATGAGGTGGAGTAGGGCTGTGCTGGCTTGCAGTAGCTGTGCCCAGCACCTGTGGTATGGGAGGTTTGGATAAGTGGGTGGTTAGTACACAGGGTGTTGGTGGGAACTTTGTATGCCAGGGAGTGAATCCAGTTCTACAGGGATATTGACCAGTGGGTGGGGGTTCCTCTTAGTCACTGGGGACTTTGTGTTATTGTGAATATGTGCATTCTTGTTGGAGAAATTCACTGCTTCCTTATAGTTAACTGCAATATGTTCATATTGGACCAGTGATGCACACTGGTGAGGGGTCCACTAGCCACCAAGGATATGTCCAGTGTGTACGGGATGAGGATGGGTTGATGGGGAGAACACTGACCACCATGGTATTGCAAGGTGTCAAATGGAGTTGGGGAATGAAGACCAGGGAATGGATGCAAGGGTATTTTTGTCACATATAGGCCAGCAATTGATGTGCAGGGGAGTGGTGGGAATTCTAGGCAACAAGTGCAGTGCCACGCACTGTGGAGCTGATTATTGGAGACTGGGAGGACCACTAGCACCAGGGATATTGCAGCTAACTGTTGGGATGGTAATTGGGGTGGTGGGCCACTGGGCATCAGGGATTCTTGTATATTTTACTGGGTCAGTGGTCAGCAGGGGTGGTGGATCCTCGGGCACTGGGACATTTCAGCCAACTGTCAGGATATCAGTCAGGGGGTACCACTAGTCACCAGGTACTGTTCTTACTTCTATGGGACCTGACAATGGGGTGGGGTGACACAGTGCAACCTGCTGCTGCTACCCATGCAAATTGAGCCTATATTTGGCATGCAAACAGCCCCATAGAGCCTTGCATGCCCAATGAGCAAATTTGCATGAGTCCCTCTGAATATCACAACTAGTGCTCAGGTGCTATTGGATCTGGTGGTGCTATTCTCTGTACAGCAGAGATTCATATCAGGCAGCACTACTTACATAGCCCTGTACTGACATGCCCCTATATTCAGTCAGATGGTGCCTGGGTACTGTTCTCATGAATATAGCAACTCGAAGCCCTGGGCAATGGCAAAGTGCAGTGCTAAACTTTGTATTCCCATTTGTCCATTTTAAATATCAGTGTCCTGCAGTGCAGGGACTGAAGGATAAATTTTGGATTTATACAGTGCCTTTTATGAACACTGTATTACAAAGTGCTTTACAAAGCAATGAGCAGTGGAGAAATTTAGGATAGAATCTGTAGTGCAGAGAATGAAGGATGGAATTTGGATTATAAGTGTAATTAAATATACATGAGCCTAGCAAAGCTCCTGATTGGCTACTGGGTCAGTTATTAATGTCTTAGAAAGTACCAATCCCATCTGCCAACTAATGCTGTGCAGGATAAGCAGCTCACGCCACACCACTAAAAGTTGAATGTAAGTAAAAAATTGGCAGAAATGAAAATTGCTATTGTGATTAGACTTACAATTACAATAACAACCTCAAAGCTGATCATTTCCTTTAGATAACCACCTGGAGAAGATGACACTTGGTTGTGCCTTGTGCCACCCATCCCTAATGGGTCATTAATCTCTTGGAAATGACTGGCATCTCATTGTCATTATTATTCAATTAATACACTTTAGTGCCTTTCATAAGACTGTGTCCCTAAGGACTTTAAAGGCAATAAGTTAGATACTAGAGTAGAGACTGTAGTCTAGAATAGAACTTGGATTTATGTAGCACTTTTAATACTCACAGTATTTCAAACTGAGTCAATTCTGAAGTGACTAGTTAGACACTGGAAGTACAGGGACTATGGAAAGGAATAGATATGTGGATTTATATAGCACTTTAATACATACTGTATGCCAATGAGCTTTAAAAACAATGAGTAATACATTAGTAGGTAGTGTAGGGAATGTAGACCAGAATTTGATTTTGTGTTGTGTGGTGGCCGGATGAGTGGTGGTGTTCATCTCTTTTCCAAGGAGAGGCAGGCACAACTTTCAGTTACAGTACAAGACTAAATACAGCCACTTGTGTCCTCCGGAATACAACCACCAGTCCTTTCAATGATTATACAAATGCTTATATCTATTAGGGCCACCTAGAGCCCTATGTCTGCAGGTGGTAAATTTACTAATACATAAACATATAATGATGAAACATAATGGCCAGAAGCAACTAGCAATTTGGCAGTTCAAGATAAGAACCTGTAAGTCTACTCAAGCATGAGCTAAGGTGTTGTAAGGTACCTAGTCGACCGATCGGTCTCATTGACTGGCAGAAGAAATTGAAGAATGGTGTTTTTGTCTGAAGCTGAAAGGCCAGGGAGCTTCTGATAATGCAGGTGCTGAGGAAACAGGAGGATGAAGAAGTTGAAAGTGACTGTCATTGTTGTTGGCCAAAAATACTGGGAAGAGTTTGATGATGCAGGTGATGAAGAACAAGAAGCACTAAAGGAAAAAGATCTTTTGCCACTGCAGATTGCTCCTGAGGAGGTTGCTGATGGGTTGCCACCCAGTCAATGAAGGGATGACTATGGCCACCTAAAAGAAAGCAAAATAACAATGTGGTAACTCCTGTCCACTGCAATGTGGAAGGAATCTCACTACCACTGAGCCAGGTTGGCTCCTAGGCTGACTACACAGGGGTACTGACTATCACTACTCTGGCTACTTCAGACTTTGGCATTTTCTGCTGCAGTCTCAGGGCAGACTTTATAATTCAGATTCTGGATGGTGGAGGTCAAAATGCCTCTGCCTGCTGGGTAGGAAACAGGTGAAGGCAGGTCTCTGGAGGCCGATGATGAAGCTGGAAGATAAAGTCATCAGGTGCGCTGGCTCTAGCAAGGTGTTGACAGAAGCAAAAGGTGAAGATGCTGAGCATTTCAGCTCAAACTGACCCAGGCAACTATAGGGCTATACACACTAGGCTGGGTATTATGGACAATGCTACAGTTCTTGAGGACAACATTTCAGGTCACGGACAGAACTTGTACAGTCAATGAATATCCATTCACAGTGAAAAGGCTGAATAGAAAATCACAATTTAGATTAGACAAACAGTTCAGTTCCCAAAGGAAGACTTTGTATAAGCAAATGCAGTTTGGTGTAGAGCCACCAGTTCATGCCCTGGGCAGAGTAGTTCAGTTTCAGGTCTCTATGCCCTCCAGTGAAGGGGTCTGCATGGTGTGGCAATATAACACACCATCCATTTCATGGGCCAGCATCAGCAGACAATCAAGATGTGCCAAGCAGCCCAGAGGATTCTTCCTTAAAATGTGCTCAGGGCCTTTAGATGTCTTGAGCTAAGGCCTGGGTATCCTTTTGCTATCCTCCAGGAGGACTTACGCCTCAACTCACCCCGTTATATATATATTTAAAAGGACCTGTAGTCTTGCCCTTAGTGCAGGGGCCTGTGCTTAGCTATGCCCATAATGAATAAATAGGAGGGGCCTGGCTTCTTTGCCTTTGTGTAGGGCCTTGGTTAGTCATGCCCTCTAATTAATATGTATGAGGCTGGGATCCTCACCATTAGCCCCTGCCCCAATAGTTTCTATGGGGTATTCATTCCTTAGCCCTACCCCTGCACTGGTGGTATAGATTTCCTTAATGGGTTACAGTGAGGTATTTCCCATGAGTTGATCCACCCACTGGTACCAAAAGGCACAAAACTAAACAAAGTGCTGCTAGCTTGGTGTACCTGTCCCTTCCTGCCTTGCACCAGTGGTGTGGAGGTTCTTCCTTTCTGTTTTGGGCACTAAGCCCAATGTTTCCTGACCCCTCTGTACCAGCTGGCACCAAATTCAAAACAGAGACTCAAGTCTGCTGCATACCTCATATTTCCCTTGGTCTGAGTGCTTAGCCAACTCCTCCTTGTCCCCTACCCCACACTCTGGAGTGTCTGTGGCATAGAAAAGAAATTGGGCTCCAGGCCCACTGATTCCAGGTCTCCCTTTTTCCACAAAGTGCCTCTGGTGCAAGTTAATAAGAAATCAGGCATATGGCCCACTCATTGCCCCTTCCTGGGACTGCTGCAGCTGCTGGGAGGTGGAGGTATCCAGGGAGCTGCACTCCCACTCAGCTTCTTGGCACTGTGGGGAATGGAGGTGGAGGTGGAAGAAAAGATAGAGAGGCACAGGTGTCTGCCAGGATTCAAATCACTGCTGCATACCACCTCTGTCACAGAAACTATTCCACCGCCAATGCTGGCTTGGGACTCAGGTGGGAAGGCACAAATTAATCAATCAAAATCTTTATTTATCCAAGCGAACATCATGGAGCAGAGCTCTTTACAAGATGGACCTGGTTAGAAAAGGTTCGGGTAACATCCATCATAAAAACATCTAGATACATGTAAATAAGTATATAAACACAATGGTGCAGTAATAGGAAGTCAAATGATAAAAGGAAGACAAGGCAAGCCATAACAGAGGAGGTTTCAAATACAAGGAGGCAGGTCCACCATTGAACCATGCAACTGTATATAAACCATATTCTCTGTATAGAAGTACCAGTTAGTTCATTTACCAGGGCAGTCACTAGTACTAGCCATGAAAATGGCTTGGAGAACCACCAACTAATGGCAGATGGGGTACCAGGAGGGTATGTAATATGTGGAAGGATAAACATTGTGAGAAGTGAAGTCCCAAGGATGGGTCGGTGAAGAACTGATGCGGTGGTGAGGGCCTACAGGGAGAGGGAAAGGGAAGTTAGGACTTTTATAGTATGATTGCATGTAGATTGTGGATGAGTGCAGTATAGAGTTGTGAAAAGAAGGCTGGAGAAAGTGGGAAGATAGACCAGTATCAAAGAGAGGACAGAGGCATCAAGGTGTTACATGAAAGCATGATGGCAGACCAGGGCCAAGGAGGAGACAAGCACTAAGTAATTAAGTTCATGGTTAAATGGTACAGGTTAGCATGATGACAATTCATGGTCATGGAAACAATTGCACTGATCATTTCTGAGATGTAAATATAAGAGTTTGAAGGATGAGATGCCGATAGGTGACCTCAGTTTCAGTTTTTGCAATTTATTCCACAAGGAGAACAGTGTAACACTTATAGCAGTCCTGCCAAAGTGAGAGTTAACATTGGGAACCATCAGTAGGAGATTTGCAACTTCAGGGCATAATTTCCTATTGGTTTTATAGGAAGACAGTCTGTAATGTATTGGGGAGGTATTTTGGAGATGGCTCTCAGGGTCCATAAGGCTGCATTTTATCATGCCTGAATTGAAGAGAACTCCACCCCACTGATTGATATAGGGAGCAGTGGTGAGTGGAATAAGGCAGGCCTGTGATGAACCTCAAAGCACTATGATATAGTGTGTCAAGTTTGGTGAGGTAGGAAATTGGACAGTGACTGTAGAGGATGTCAGCATAATCTATCAAGGATAGAAAGGTTGATTGTACCAGCTGTAGTTTAGCATCTCTAGTTAAAAGCGGGCTATCCTAAAGAACAGGCCAAGTCTCTGTCGTAATATTTTATAATTCTTCAGTGTGCTCTATAAAGGAGAGCCTATGGTCCAATATACTCCCAGGTATTTGAATTTAGGGACAAATTCAACTTCTCACAAAGAATTGTAGTTATCTGCAGCACAGGATCTGATAGGGCTGAATTTACCATTTGGGCAGAGGGAGAAGCATTCGTTTTTGTTTCTTGGCGTTAAGTAATAGGTTTTGTTTAGGAGCTGGTGTTGCAGCAGGTTGAACTCAGATTGAAGGTCAATACATGCAGATTGTAATGACAGGCGACTTACGTGAAGAACTGTGTCATCTGCAAACAGATGAATGTTGTATAGTTATGCTTTCATCAATATTGTTGCTGTATATTGCAAATAAGATCGGTCCTAAGACAGAACCCTGGGAACACCTCTTAGGAGAGGTTTGAGAGTTGAGAGATCTCCTTCCACTTTCACCTGCTGGAAGCGATCAGAGAGGTAGTTGTTGAACCACTGTAAAGATAATGGGTCAGCACCTAGTGAGGTCAGGGAAGAGTAGCAGAGAATGGTCGACAGTGTGAAGGCCTTGCTCAGGTCCAAGAATACGGTGCAGGTGTAATTCCTGTTGTCTACCTCTCTTTGCCAGTCATTAGTCACTTTGGCAAGTGCTGTGATGGTGCTATGTTTAGCTCTAAACCCTGATTGGACTGGATTAAGCAGGTTATTAGCTTCTAGATACTGCCTCAGCTGGTTACTTGACTTTTCCAGTACTTTTGACAAGAGTGGAGAATCGAAATGGTCTATAATTATTTAAATCACAGGGATTTTCGGACTTGAACAGGGGTATGATGTGTGCCGTTTTCCATATTGAAGGAAAGAATCCTTGAGTTAATGACAGGTTAAATAAATGGGTTATAGGCACGGCTAACATGGATGGCCACCTTCAAAAATATGGGTCGAGGGTATCCGCACCAGCACTTTTTACATCCAGTTTAGCAATAGGTCTTCAACTTCTTTCAGGGTAGTAGGATGCAAGGAGAAGACTGAATCGGTGATGCTAGGATCTTCACCTTGATTATCCACCTGAGAGCATATCAAATTCACAGGGGAATTGTCGAAGGCTAAGCCTACAGTATAAAGTGATTATTGAAGGCATCCAGAACTTCTAATCTGTCACTAATGGTGTTATCCCTTGTAATGTGGCCAAACACTATATCACCAAAGCTATCACCAATACCCACTACAGCAATGACTCTCTGGACCTAAAACTCATTAGGCTTACCTTGATGTCACACTACCCCACCTCACAAAAATTCTCAACCTTTCACTTTGTCTTGGGCAGTTCCCTCAACCTGGAAAGCCTTAATCACTCCTATTCTGAAGAACTGTGACTCCACCTACACCAGCAACTATAGGCCAATCTCAGTACTTTCTCCTCTCTCCAAAGCCCTGGAAAAAATAGTCTCGGACCAGCTAACAGAACACCTAACTAAACACAACCTCCTTAGCAAGGAACAGCATGGTTTCTGGCCTGGCCACAGCACCATCACGGCACTCACTGAACTCACCACGTTCATCCAAGGCCCTTGACCAAGACTCTATAGCAGGGGCCATCTATTAGACTTGACAAAGGCTTTCGACAGGTCAGTCATGAACTACTCCTCCATGTCCTTCCACAACTCAATGTGGTCCCGAGGCCACGGCCTGGTTCAGGACAACCTCACAGGATGGTCACAGTAAGTGAGGATAAACTCCACCATTTCCACCCCAAAGCTGTTTGCTCAGGGGTTCCGCAGGGGGTCTATTCTGGGCCCACTGCTCTTCACCCTCTTCCTCAACTCGCTCCCCAAAGCATGCAGAGGTTATCTCTTACTCTGTGCTGATGATGCGGTTCTGTACTGGAAACACCCTCAGCAGAACACCCTCCAACTTGCCCTTCAGGGTTTTTGAGGAGTTAGAGAACTGGTTCACTGATCACCGCCTGATCATTAACTATTGCAAAACTAAGTCCATGATCTTTGCTCATGCCAAAGCCCACACAATAAGCGGCACTCAAATTAAGAACTCACTTGGCTTCCTACTGGAAAAGCGTTACCCACTTTAAATACCTGGGTATCACTTTGGATACCTCCCTCTCTACCACAGACACGTACTTTCCTCCTCGTCTGCTGTCAACACCAGAGTGGGTACCCTTTACAGGCTAAAAACAGCCTGCCTGCTCAAGCCATGCAGATAGCAGTCACATCCTCCATCCTCTCCCTAATCGATTATGGGATTGTTATTTACGGCACAGCTGACAACACCACCCTTAGCAGCATAAACACTGCTTAATAAAGCCTGCCACCTAGTAACAGGTTGTGACAGACTCGCCCATACCTGTGATCTGTACACACTGACTGGTTGGTTAAACTTCCAACAAAGACTCAAATACCACACCTGCATTCTAGCAAAAGATTCACCTCCAGCTTGCACCCACGGTCTACTCCCCATCATCAGTCCAGCCCCCATCAGGCGTAATACAAGACTCACAGTAACATCACCTTTCCTGGTTCCCCTGTCGAACATCCCTTGGGCAGAGATCTTTCCGCTACCATACCCCCTATGGCTCAACACTTCCCTTACTCTCTCCCAGTCCCATAGCATCTCACTCTTCAAATCAGGTCTTAAACCCAACTCAGGAAATCGCTAAATGTGACTGCAAATAGATCTGCCCACCTCCTCTCCACCTCTTCTCCTGACACTGGGACTCCCTAGACCCTGAAATGACATCCTTCAAAGCTCTGTCTAGGGATGTGAGCATGCCTCTAATTTTCTAACCTACTAAATAAGTTTCTAACTACCATGTCAGTACTGTAGCTGTAAATAATACATGTCAAAATTAGTCATATACTGTCTTGTTTCCCTCCACCCCTGTAATCTACATGGAGCCTATGTATAAAGATTGTCTGTACTGAAATCTGTATATAATTACCTGTTCTGCCTGACATCATTGTATTTTCTCTATCCTCCACCCCTGTAACCTGACGTGGAGCCTTTGCAAAAGAGTCTGTGACTCAAGGATTATAATTCGATTGCACTCAATAAATAAATAAATAAATAAATAAATATTGTTTAAGAAGATTTCATCAGGTAGTGAGCCACTGGACGTGTGACCAGACACATTCTTGACGGTTTTCAAAAATGTTGTAGGATTTTTGGAGGCAGAGAGAAATTCAGAATGATAGTATGCAGCTTTTGTATCTCTAACCATTCTAGTACATGAGTTTAGTGCCCTTTTGAACTTGCACCAGTCCGCAGCAGACTGGGTTTGTGTGCTTTTCCATAGGTTATCTCTTTCAGTCAATGCAGATTTTAATAATGATGTGAACTATCTACATGCATTTTGCTATTGCACCTTAACTATAGGGGCATATTATTTAGGGCGTCTAGGATATTTTGCTGAATATGTCGAATGCTGATTGCATGTTTTTTGCCAAATAGAACTCTTGCTAATACAGGAGTGTTTCAGTTCATTTATGTAGGCAGTGAGATCAAAGTTCCATCTAGATCTCTTGGCAGCAAACTTTAGCGAAGTAGTAGGTTTGTTGCTTGATCTTATGCAAGCAATAAATGAGTGATCACTGATATCACTGAAGAAGGTGCTGGCAAAGGAGAAGAGATGTGGTTTATTCACTAGGATAACATCTAGCAGGGAGCTGTTATCACGTTTTTATTTACTCATGTTGGTTCGACAATGAGTTGTGATAATCCATGTGTGTCACAGAAAGCTACAAGAGGATCATCAGTTTTAAATAGCCAGTATAAATTAAGATCCCCAAGAATAATTATTTCTGAGGATTGTTGTTCGATGATATTACTCAGATGAGGTAACAATTGTAGATCGGCAGAAGGAGGTGTATAGCACCCTATGATACATAATGTTGAAGTGTGCGAGATGGTGACTTGAAGAGACAGACATTCTTAAGCATTTGCAAAGATAAAGCACTCAGACAGGATGCCGTATACCTATCCTTGACATAGATGGCAACCCCTCCACCCCTGGAGTGTCTGTCTGCTCTAAATAGTAAATAGAGATGTTGACTTCCCTGTTGGAGGTGGCCAGTCTAAGCCAGGTTTCTGAAACCACTAGGATGTCTGATCAGTATGGAGGACCCAGGCCTGGATCATGGAGAACGTTTTTAACAGACTGCATACAATAATGTGGAGGAACGCATGCCTTTCAGTGTGTACGGTCAGAGGAGATGTAATTGCAGCTGGTGGCCCCTGATTGAACTCCACAATTCCTGAGCACAGGAGAAGAAGGAGTAAAGTTTTCTTAGGTAGCAATAGTAAGCCAGTGGTGGTAACCCTTTCGTCATTGTTGGCCATCATCCTGGGGACACGCCTAACATTCTTTTCCCTTCCCACTAAGGGTGGCAGAGACAAGTACTCTGACTGCTATCTGTAGAGTGATGCCTCTATGATGTTGGGGAAGTCATAAGCTGAGGTGGTAATTCATTTTGTGTACCAGCATTAAAGGTAATATGAAAATAGTGTTGAAGAACTGGGGAGTTGAAAAGGCATATATCCACATAGGGACAGGAACTAGTTACAGAGCAAATCAGATTAGTATCCACAGTAATAAAGGTTTGAGGTGGCATATATTTGTGCGATATGAGATAGAAGAAGGACCATAACAGGATCCACGATTTGACACACATAATGGAATAAGGATGGGGGCTAGAGAGAGTGAGCTAGAAAGCTGGGGGCGGGGTTTATGTGTATTTAATCAGGACCGGGGATGGGGGGCAAAAATTGGCAGCTAGGGCTCCTTCCTGGAGGTAATCAGTCCCTGAGGGCAAGTCCATTACCTGCGTTTCTGTAAAGGGCTGGTGGTTCAGACCTGGACTGCAGGTGGCAGTCTAGCAGGTTGGGTTCGTCAGAGAACCACAGCTGTGGCTCTCAGACTACCTGGAAGGAGAAGGCAGAGGAGAATTAGATAAGAAAGTCAGAGGGTGGGGCTGCTCATGGAGCTAAAAGAAATGCCGACTAGCCTAAGCAGAGGGTGTTGCAGACCAAGATGTTAGGTAAGTTGCCTCCAAGTCTGAGTGAGCAATAACAGGGCTATTTAAAACACAATACTAACGTAAAAAGGTGAAGGGGGTTTCAAAGGCCTGAGCTGAAATCGCTACTGGTCTTATGAGAACACAATACAGGCATTTACATTAAATCAGAAAACTTCAGCTATAAAATACAAACAAGACAGTTTTAACAGAAAACATAATCTAGCACAATATAATCAAACATTAACAGTGCAGAGCTATATAGAGCCAATCGAGTGCTCCAGGGCTGACTGCAGCCAGTGGGCCACAGCAGTAAAAGACTCTGGATTTAAACCCAGAGACAACTGTCCTCATGTAAAGAAAGCAAAAATTGGCACCTAGGGCTCCCTTCCTGGAGGTAATCAGTCCCTGAGGGCAAGTCTGTACCTGTGTTTCTGTGAGGTGCTGGTGGCTTCAGACCTGGACTGCAGGTGACAGTCTGGCAGGTTGTTTCATCAGAGAACCACAGCTGTGGCTCTCAGACTACCTGGAAGAAGGCAGAAGAAATTAAATAAGAAAGTCAGTCCCCTGGACAAAGGACACAATTCTGTGGCATGAAGCCAAGGTCACCGCCAACCTAGGAAAGGGCTTCCTCACCAGCCAGTGGGCCAGTTGTCCAGGGTGGCTAAGCAGAGTTGAGGACACAGGGCCATGGATGCCTGGAGGTTTACCTAAAGATCGTGTACATGGCTCTTTGGGCATTACTCCTCTCCAGCCTCACAAATGGGTGCTGTTACACCAGGACTGTTTGGGAGGTCCTAGCACTGGATCACTGTGAGGACTTGGTCATGGCCAGGAGAGCAAGGAATAAAAAATACTAAAAAAGCAAACAAAACCTTGGATGCTGCAATGGAGGGTGGAGGAAGGAACAGAACAAAACTCTTACTGCCAACCACTGAACTGAAGAGCTGACTAGGATGAGACTGGTTGCTGCTGGAGACCCAGAAGACCCCTCCCACTGAGGCTGGAGAAGTAATACCCAAAGAGCCATGTACATGAACTTTAGGTAAACCTCCAGGCATCAATGGTACTGTGTCCTCAACTCTGTTTAGCCACCCTGGACAACTGGCCCACTGGCTGATGAGGAAGCCCTTTCCTAGGTTGGCGGTGACCTTGGCTTCATGCCATAGGGTGTGTCCTTTGTCGAGGGGACAGCCCCATGAGGCTGATTTATTGGCATTAGACTTGCCCCATGGTATGGCCTGAAGTTCCGAGGCCTGGATAGGTGTTGCCCTTGGGCCGAGGGAAGGAGGATGGGAAGGAAGAGAACAAACTGCGCAGCAGAAAAGAAAACAGAGAAAATGGCCAAGAAGGCAGGTTTTAAATGTGTAGGTAGGAGAGTGTGTGTGTGGTGGGCTAATTCATTTCCTTAGGTCTCCTTACTTCCATTACTATTCCTGGGGTTCCCTCATTTCCTGCTCCCAATAAGCTTAGGGACCTTAGTAAAGTTTTTGTTTGGCACCCTGAACCTGCATGTACTTTGGGGTATTACAAATGTATAGTTCATACACACTGTATCCCAAAGTGTTTTTGCAAGCATAATTTACATACTCAATAACACATACTAGCAACACGAATATGGATCTTGTCAGAGTTTCTCAATCAGGACACAGCTGGGACTACTGTGACAGTCAAAGTTCTTATTGAACTGATTCACTTCCGTGTAGAAGCTGTATGCTGGTGGTAACTGCATTGAAGGAGGCAGTCAGTCTGTTGCACTTTGATATGGTAGGTTTGATTTTCAAAGGTCGAAATGACACAAGATGCTTGTGCCAGGAAAGAATGATGCAAAGGAGCAAGCTGTGTAAAACTTACATCAATTTAAATTTTCTAACACTGCTTGCATCAAAAGTGGAACTGCTTGCACCAAAGAGGTTTAGCACAGGCTTGTGTCAAAAAAATGGGTGTAAATATGTTGCAACACAGTGAGGAAAAATAAAAATGAAAATAAGATGCACCATCTGCTTTTTGGAGTTTCAAAGGTGGAAGATGTTGACACTGCATCAAAGATAGCATGAACCTGTTAGACAAGTCAGAGTTGGTCTAAACCATACTGTCATGTCGTTATATAGCCCATATTCTCCATGAGGAGCTAACATGCCATCGGCTTGGCCATTTTCTGCCATATTTTTAGACTCTGCTTGCATGATTTCTTCTGCCATGAATTTTCTTTTGATGCTGCTTGCATTATTTCTCATCTGATGCACTGTCTTTTTCATGAAGGTTGCACCATTCTCACTCCATGCATCAATCATCTTTTTGACTCACCTTGAGTTTTTCTCGACCACTGCATCATCTTTTGGACTCAGTTTGAGTCATTCTTGCCCCGCATTATCTTTTTGGCTCAATTTGAGTCATTCTCCCTGCAGTTTTAATTCAACTTGAGCCATTTTCTCTTCATGCGCTATATTTTTGATACAGTGGACTGTGGCAAGATATGCCCTGCCAGTCAGATGGGCAGATGAGTGGTATTATATAAAGGATAATGGATAGGTGAGTGTGTGTTATGGATTTTTCATACACCGAGGTGTGTGATGACCCATAAACCTCGAGGCAAAGTTGGAGAGGTTTAAGTGGTCATCACACACCGAGGGTGTGTGAAAAATCCAAACACACTCACCTATTCTATACTTCATAATTGCAGGTGACCATGATTATCAGCTGGTTTTACTGTACAGTAGTCTGAAATGAAAAGCCTTTTTTTTGCAGTTATATTTTAAGTTAGTTAATGAGAAAGACAGCTAAAACGTTACACTTCACTTTTCTGAACTGGTAAACAAAAACATTTTATTAGTCTGTACCGTTTTGAAGGAATTGTATTTAATGCTGTGTTCCATCCAGTGGTTTGCTTCATCATTTGGTTTAAACATGTGCAAAGAATCCAAAATAATAATTTTCTTTTTATTTGTTATTTATTTATATTTTATTCTTTGGTAACGGGTAGGCCCACTAGGCACAAGTGCCTGTTTTCAGGGCGACCTGGGAGAACTGGGCAGTTAAGTGACTTGCTCAGAGTCACACAGTATGTAAGTGGAGGTTGTGAGACTCAAACTCAGGTCTGGTCTGCTGGATGTATCAAGCTCATTCACACCTCGTTCCTCTAACCTCTAGGCTATACTGCCATCCCATACATACAATCAATACATACAAAAAGAAATACATTTTAACTTTTTAACTTGAAAATTTGAGTCCTTATTTATCCTGTGTCTTTCTTTGACAGGAATGAGGTCCTTTGGTCTGGAAGTGCTTTTGCTCAGTATGTCTTGTCATTGGTGCATTTTTTTTTGTTTTTTTTTAGGAACCATGAGAAAGCGCATTGAGCTGCTGTGGCAACGTTCAAGCTGCACCGGAGAACTTAGACAACCTGAGGTGACAGAGGAGGCAACCACAATAAGTGACACAGCTTTTTGGGGCTCGAGATGTCACTGTGCATGGCAAACTGTGGGTGCCAAGCAGTGAGGTTCATTCTGTTGTTTCTCTATAGACAGCACTATCAACTGGATTTCAGGTTGACATGGAAAGTGATCTCAACCGGTTTCAGGTTGATATTGTTTTGCTGAATATCAACTGGAATACTGACTGATATGTGATTTTCATGTTACAGTAATCCAGTTGATAGTCATGGTCACCAGTAATTATATTCTGTTATATTTGTATAGGTACATGCCACAAGAAGGTTAGTGTTAAAGAAAGGCCTCATAGGATAGTGAGAGAGACTGGATTTTCAAATGTTTGACCTTCTTCTGACCTGAAAGGAACCAATTTGTTTGCCAGGAAACTGAC
This sequence comes from Neoceratodus forsteri, assembly GCA_016271365.2. Taxonomy (NCBI): domain Eukaryota; kingdom Metazoa; phylum Chordata; order Ceratodontiformes; family Ceratodontidae; genus Neoceratodus; species Neoceratodus forsteri. Next base: position 270,144,730 of record JADMNL010000026.1, read on the forward strand.
AATTATGTGTCAAAGGCTTTGGGGTAGCTGATCAAAGAGCATTTTCCTGGTTAACTAATTGAGAGAAGCCAAGGTAATACAACTCATAAGGCTATGGAGAAAGCTATTCCCTGTTGTAAAGTTCAAAGCCCAGGATGTGTTAAACAGGATTTGGGAAGTAGCCATTCTTTACAGGACACTGTGAATTAGCTTACAGTGTGTTATACAGAGACCTAAAAGTTTTAACTCTGAAGTCATGTTCATGGTTATAAATATCTGCCAGGAAGTTGTGATGTCAGAAACTCAGTAAAACTTTTGGACAGTGCAAGTGACATTTACTGGCCAAAAAGTTAAGACATACAGAATGCCTTTGAACTCAGGTGTATGTAAGATGGTACACAGAGTAGTTTGAGACACATTCTACTCCGGACACTCTGCTTGACACACTTTTTCATCAGGACTTCATTTCACACACAGCAAAACTGCTGAAACCCAGTGTGGCTATGAGGACTTTAAAATATTCATACTTAAGGTAGAGACTTAGTTAACCAGTTTTAGTGCATTTTATTCTGTATACTTTTTCCAGTTTGTTTATTTTACTGTAAACTAAATTAGTATACAGCCTCTTTTAGTCGTAACAGCATTTATTTAATTATTTTAATAAAAACTTTTGCTTTTCTAAAGACATTCTGCCTGTGTGAGGTTCCCTTATAGTGTATGTGTGACTGTAGAAGGTTTATTCAAAATCTGTGACAACTGTTAAATACTTAAAGGGGTCACCAATAGCAAGAAAATTGAAAGAGGTATGAAAAAGGGAATCCGGAAGCATAGCGACAATACCAGAAGTCTTATATATGTCTGCAGGGATTGTGAACTAGGCTGTTGCATGTCCGTAGGGCAAAGACCAAATCAGGAGTTGCAGTGCTACCCCAAAGAGAGCGTAAAGCCTGGATCTTCCTCCTTTGTGCAATAGCCATGAAAAGGGTTCATATTTGGTCACAAAACTCGAGACTGGTATTGTGCCATGATCAAAAGTTAAGAGGGATGCTCTGGGACCTAGTCGTGAGTGTTCCATTGAAACCCAGTGAACACTGTGGAAGGACATGAGGAAGGTATCCTATTTTCTCCTCTATCACTGATTGCACTTAGGGTTGGGCACTGTGAGCTCAGTGGACCTTGACCCTCAGGAATGGGTTTGTGACAGATCTTGGGCACAGCTGTGAGATCCGATAGATCTGGTTGCATAGTGTTGCGATTCAAGAGATTGGTGACACAAGCATAACAGTTGATTCAAGCCCAGTGTATGAGATTGATCAACCGAAAACAGTCCCCACAATCAAGGCAGAGAAAAAATATATAACTATCTATATGTGTAGATGTATATATAATTTACAGTATAAAGTTCCATACATGTTTTGTTTTTTCTCAGTTGTAAAAGCTAGTGTAGCAGTATTTAGGAAGAAAATGGCTTCCATCTACAGCAAATGCACTGCAGAACACCTAAAGCAGTTGTGTCAAGAGACAAGGGTCCAATACGAGGTGCACATCAAAAGCACCTTGTGGAGACTTTGTGTCAGCCAATGAGCTAGCAGCTGCCAGAACCTCAAGTCACAGCCAGTGACTGAAAAGGACCATAGGCTGGAGGTGGGGGTGCCAGGGTCCACCGCGAGAGTCCAGTCCCGGGGGAAGGTGTTAAGACTAGAGGAACACAGAGCCACAGAACCAGGGAGGGTCACCACAACACTGGAGTCAGAGGATCAGTCTGCAGGTAAAAGTTGAGGAGATTGGGTCTGGAATTCAAGCACAAAGGTTTGAAGCTCAGCAGTGGAGAATTTGATCAGAGGAAGTTCGAGCTGGAGATGAAGGAAAAGAGAACCAGCATCGGAGACAGGCAAAGTAGAAGGAAAAACAGCTTCAGAGAGAGAGAGAGAAGCTGAAAGGGATGAAAGAGAGCACCAGAGGTAATTTGAACTGGTGAAGCTAAGACTCCAAATACCAGCACCAGAGGAGGTAAGTAGCAGGGTGAACCTGGAACTCCAGGACTGGAGTGCAAGTTACATTTAAATGAATAGCTGAATTTAAAAAGGTGGAGGATATAGGTGCATTTTGAATTTGTTTGAAATGGTCTAGAGCTAGGCTAAAATACCCAGGAGTCCTGGAGCTTCCAGCTCTCCTCACTGCTTACTGGTGGCGGGTGTGAGCCTTAGGCCAAATAGACAATCAGGACAGTACTAATTATGAGAAACTTAAACTTGCATTATTTAAAAAGTATGCATTAATGCCTGAAACATGCAGTGTTAAGTTCTGTAAGCTCAGAAGAAGTCCTGACATGAGGCTATGAGGAACTCACCACAAAGCAATGTCAGTTTTGAAACATTGATGGGAGGAAGTGAAAGCAGACTCTGTAGAGAAAATTGAGGAGGTTGTACTTATGGAGCAATTCTCTTGGGCTTGCCCAGCACAGCTAAAAACCTGGTTAGAGGACTGAGACCCCAAAACAGTGCAGCAGGCTGCTGAGCTCTCAGACCACTGTGCCAGAGCAGGCCTGCTCTGTGAAAGGAGTGGGGTGGGTGGGGCAATGCAGAAGTGGAAAAATGCACCTTCAGGGCAGCTAAAACTCTCACTGCCTCACAGGAAGGGCAAGTCTCACGATAAAAGAAGGGATGTCTCAGATAAAAGAAATGATGACTGTTGGTTTGGCAAACAGCCAGGGCATCTTGCAGACAGTGTCCTAAAAGGCACAGAGTAGAAAAAGTGGTACTTGAACAGAGTTGGGTGCACTGTATACCCTGAAGGCATGCCTATAAGCATGAGGGAGCACATACACCCCTGTTACTGTTAGTGGGTGCACACCCATGGGTTAAGGGACATGGGGTCGTCTCTACTTTAGTAAAGGATTTGGCTGAGCCTGAACAGCTTATACCTAGTCAGTTCATAACAGTAAGGATTCACTGGTGAGGAAAAACTGCCAATAGCTAGTGTTTTCCTGGACTAGGGTGAGACAGGAGAGAGAATACAAAAGATGTCAAATTGCAGCCAACCTCACCCTGGATGTGATTATAGGGAACAATCTCCAGAAGAGGGTGGTGTGTGCACTTACCTGCAGTCAGATGGAAAGGCTGATTGTAGTTCCATGGACTGCATAGAAGCCCCTGTGGAAAATAATAGGAGGCTGATTCCCGGCCTCTGTCTCTGACAAGGAGCATAGTGAAAGGGGAAGGACTTCCCATATAGCAGTTCACAAAATACCTACAAAAGCTTACTCTGAGCAGGAGGGGTAACCAATGGTCAAAGGGTTGGGGTTTCAATGACCCTAAATGCCTGACACTAGAGCTATGGAACTCAATTTAGAAACTGAAGGGGACATGTTCACATCTTGGGAAAATGTAAAGATTTTGCAGCTGCTCAAAGGACTGACCCAAGTTTGAAGAGGCTAAGGACTTGTGCAGAATCTGATAGGAAATGGGAGGTAATGTAAGACATAAGGCATTTTGGGACAATGGAGTGCTGTCACATGAGATGTAAGGACAGAGGGAGGGTGCTGGGCAGGCAGCTTGTCATTCTTCAGGGTGTACCGTGAGCAGTTGCTCAAGACTGATCATGATGCCCCATGTCCAGGCATCTGGGAATCACGCGCATCATGCAGCAACTGGCTCAGAATTTCTATTGGCCCAACTTCCCCAGCAGGTGAAGAAATATTGCAGGTCTTGTCACCGTGCCAACAAATAGGGAAGGCAGGTAGTTAAACCAAAGTCGCCCTAATTCCTTGCCTATTGTGGAAAAGCCATTCCAGAGGTAGGAATTGATTTTGTGAGACCTTTGCATACCCCAGCTCCTCCGGAAGAGGTTTATCCTGACAGTGGTCGATTATGCCACCAGATAAAAGAGGCAGTTGCCCTCTCCTCACTTAGGACAAACTGGCAGATGCCTTGCTAAGGATTTTCTCCTGTGTTGGGTTTCTGCAGGAGATTATAATTGATCAAGAGGGTACCTCACGTTGGACCTGATGAAGTGTTTGTGGGAGAAGTGTGGGCTGGTGCAGAGGCGCTACACTTTATTGCCTCAAGCCAATGTGCTTGTGGAAAGGTTTAATGGTACCCTAAAATTGATGCTCCAAGCATTTGCTGAACAGCATAGGAGGACTGGGAAATACCCTCCCACCTGCTGTTTACATACAGGAGGTGCCCCAAGAGTTGACAGAATTCTCCCCTTCAAACTCTTATATGGACGAAGGTGCACAGGCCCTTAGACTTGGTCCAGGAAGATTGGGAAGGCAAGCACTCCACCCAGGGACTCCCATAGTGGAGTATGTCCTAAAGTTTAGGAAAAGTTGAAAGAGCTTATGGGAGCAGCCCAGAGCAACCTGTCAGCCACCCAGCAGAAGCAAAAGTCTGGTTCAACCACAGAGCCAGAGCTCTCTTGTACAGTGTAGGTCAGGAAGTCATGGTCCTAATCCTGGTCTGGAAGGATAAGCTGCAGGCTGAATGGATGGAACCATACAATGTAGTCCAACAGGTTAATGATGTAAACTATATTGTAGAACTGCCTGACAGGAGACATGCCCATAGAATGTACTTTGTTAACATGATGAAGTCATGTGCAAATAGGGCTGACATTGTATTTGCAGTGTGTAGTCCTGGGGAGGAAGGTGGATGAAGGCCTCCTCCTTGACTTGCTTGAGGAAAGCAAGTGGGAGTCATCTGTGAAGGCAATCCAACTGTCACCCCAGTTGACCCCAGAAGAGTCCCAGGAAGTGAAGGGGGTTTAGAGGACTTTGATCCTTTGTTTACTGCCAAGCTGGGAAGTACCCCTTAACAACACATGACATAGATACAGGAATGCAAGCACCCTCCGATGGACAGCCTACCAAGTGTCCAAGGCCATCCTACAGGCCATCCTAAAGAACATTAGGAGGGAGATGGAGGAAATCCTGGATTTAGTGGTATTCCAGAAATCCCAGTCCCTGGGCCTCACCGTAGTCCTTGTTCTCAAGCTGGATGGCTCTATTCACTTCTGTGCAGACTATCATGGACTAAATGCAGTCACAAAGTCTGATGCCCACCCAGTGCCATGGACGGATGAACTACTGGACAAGTTGGGAGGGGCTACATGACTCATCACCATTGACTTGACAAAGGGTATGGGCAGGTGGAGTTAGCTGCCAGAGCTAGGGAGAGGTCAGTCTTCATCACTCCAATAGGGTTATTTGAGTTCAGGATAATGTCTTTTGAAAAGAACACCCTGCCACCTTCCAAAGGCTGGTCAACCAGGAGTTACATGGTACTGAAGAGTATGCAGTGGCATATCTGGATTATATTGCCATCTTCAGTACCAGCTAGAAGGAATACCTGTCCTACCTGAAGGAAGTGTTAGGCAGGATACAGAGGGCAGGGCTCACTGTCAATGCTGAAAATTGTTAGGTGGCCATGGTGGAGGTGGCCTACCTAGGACATGTAGTAGGCAGGGCAGCTTCACCCTAATCAAACCAAGATTGAGGTAATAGAGGCATGGCCCAGGCCTGAAACCCAGAAGCAGGTTCAGAGTTTCCTAGGGACCGCCAGATATTATCGAAAGTTTGTACCAAATTCAGTACCATGGCAGCTCCTCTGATGCATAAAAAACAGAATGCCCAAAAAGAAAAAGTGGTAGCCAGCCTGTAAACGAGCCTTCATGCTGCAAAGGAGGCACTGTGTAGTGCTCCTGTGTTGGCCAGTTCAAACTACTGTAAGCCATTTGTAGTCCAGACAGATGCCTCAGATGTAGGTTGGAGCAGTCCTTAGTTTGACTTCTAACCAAGGGAAAGATCACCCAACAGTGTACTTTAGCAAAATGTTGCTTCCTCGGAGCAGGCATATTCCATAGTGAAAAATTAATGCCCTGCACTGATATGGGCCCTGAACAATTAGAGATGTACCTCTAGGGAGGCCCTTTGAGGTACAGACCTATCATAACTCCTGGTGTGGCCGACTCTGACGGGAAAATGAATGATCATCTCTTAAGATGGAACTTTGCCTTACAAGGCTATGATATGACTATTACCCACAGGGCCAGATGCTAATACCAATGCAGATGGGCTAACTCACCAGTTAGAGTAATGAACAGAATTTGTGAAACTCACGCCATGCCTAAGGATGGATTCCCACAAATTCAGTCTAGGAGGAGCAATGTAACAAAATATGCCCTACCAGTAGAGATGGGCAGATGTGTGGTGTTATATTCTGTTATATTTGTATATGTACATGCCTTGAGAAGGCCAGTGTTAAAGAAAGGCCTCTTAGAATAGTGAGAGATACTGGATTTTCAAATGTTTTGCCCTTCCTCTAACCCAAGAGGAACCAGCTTGACTGCCAGAAACTGACAATTATTTGTCAAAGGCTTTGTGGTTAGCTGATTAAAGAGTATTTTCTTGGTTAATGAATTGAGGCAAGCCAAGGTAATACAACTCTTAAGAATATGGGGAGAAGCTATTCCTGTTGTAAAGTTCAAAGCCAGGATGTGTTAAACAGGATTTGAGGAAGTAGCCATTCTTTACAGGACACTGTGAATTAGCTTGCAGGGTGTTATACTGAGACCTCAAAGATTTAACTCTGAAGTCATGTTCATGGTTATTAATATCTGTCAAGAAGTTGTGATGTCAGAACCTTGTAAAACTTCTAGACAGCACAAGAGTGACATCAACTGGCCCGTGAAAGTTAAGACTTACAGAATGCCTGGACCTCAGATATATAAGATGGTCCCAGAGCAGTTTGAGACACATTCTCCACTGGACACTCTGCTTGACACCCTTTTTCATCCAGACTTCACTTGACACCCAGTAAAACTGCTGAAACCCAGTGTGGCTACAAGGACTTTGAAATCATCATACTTGAGGTAGAGACTTAGTTAACAGGACGGCAACAAAGATGGTGCATGGATTGCATCACAAGTCCTATGAAGACAGGGTGAAGAAACTGAACATGTACTCCCTGGAGGAGAGGAGGAGGGAGAGGATATGATAGACATACAAGTATCTTACAGGGAGGAACAGGGTGCAGGAATACACTATTTTTAAGCAAAAAGATGTTCCAGGACTAGAGGGCATGGGATGAAGTTGGAGGGAGGACAATTCAGAGGAAATGTGAGGAAGAATTTCTTCACAGAATGGGTGATGGACAAGTAAACACCCTGCCAGAGGAAGTGGTGGGGGCTGAAACAATCATGGGATTTAAGAATGCATGGGATAGACATAAAGAAGTCTGGAAGTCAGGGGTAAGGGCAACAAACCTCTAGGAAAACATAAACTGAACTTACAAGCTCAAATGGGCAGACTGGTGGGCCATAGGCCCTTATGTGCTGACACTGTCTATGTATCTATGTATCTATGAATTTTAGTGCATTTTATTCTGTATATTTTTCAGTTTGTTCATTTTACTGTAACCTAATTTAGTATATGTCCTCTTTTAGTTGTAATTTTATTGAACTATTTTAGTAAAATGTTTGCTTTTCTAAAGCAATTCTGCCTATGTGAGTTCCCTTATAGTGTATGTGTAACTGTAGAAGGTTTATTCAAAATCTGTGACAACTGTTAAATGCTTAGAGGGTTACCAATAGCAAGCAAATTCAAAAAGGGCCTAAAAAGGAATCTGGAAGAATAGGGTGAATACTAGAGTCTCATACATGTCTGCAGGATTGTGAACTAGGCTGTTGCATGCCTATAGGGCAAAATCCAAATCAGGAGTTTTGCTGCTACCTCAAAGAGAGTGTAACACCTGGTTCTTCCTCCTTTGTGTAATAGCCAAGAAAAGGGTTCATATTTGGTCACAAGTCTTGAGACTGGTATTGTGCCCTGATCCATAGTAAACAGAGTTCCTTTGGGACCTCGTGGTGAGTGTTCCATTGTAAACCCAACGAATACTGTGGAAGGACACAAGGAAGGTAACCCTGTTTTCCCTCCTGTCACAGATTGCATTTAGGGTGGGCACTGTGAGCTCAGTGAACCTTGAGCCTCAGGAGATGGTTCATGACATGGAACCACTTGCATCATTCTAAAGACTTTACCACAGATAATGCTTTTCTTGTGAAATATGGCGAACATTATTTGGCACACAGATTTGATGCAAGGTGGTTGTTTGATACATCTTGCATTGGTCTCAGGTCCCTTTGAAAATCTAGTCCAGTGTCACTACAGAGGAAGCAAGGAGAAAAGAGCTGAAAAATTGGTTGTGAAAAGCTAAGCTTTGAATGGTCACTTGACTGGTTTTAGCTAATGGGTTCATGGGTTTTTAGATCCACTTTATAACTACTATATTGCAGGTACTGTTGCAAAGAATAGAATTTGATTTTATTTAGTGCCTTTCATATGCAGTGAATGCCAAAGTGCTATACAGACAAGTTAGATACTAGTAGCTCAAAGACTATTGAATAGAACTTGGATTTATTTTTTATTTTGTTTTACAGTGGCAGGGAACTGAGACAAGCCCAATGTCAGCCTTGCAAGGGCTCAGAAAAAATAACATAAATGATCATTACTGACTGAGATCAACAATTAACAATTACTGTACCATATAATTATACCATCATGTGGGGCCCTTATGGGATGTTATGAGGGAGCCTGCATGGGTCCAGCATTCAATCATTTTGAAGAAATCCTAGTGCCCCAAATAATAATCTATCTTTATTTATTTATTTATTTATCAAGTCTAGGATTACAAATACCTTTGAGCCATGGCTCTTTACAAAGGTTCCACATCAGAGAAATACAAATTATGGGGAACATCAAGACAGGCATTACAACAATGTGGACATTGCAAACAGAGTACAGATTAATACAGTTCAAGGGTAGCATTGTAACAAGGCAGCCAGGGCATTTGTCAGAGAAAACAGACAACAGATAAGAAGTGCCAGAGTCATAGGGAGGGAAGAGGGTAGGGAGGAGAAGGAATGTAGGAAGGGTGGTGAGAGGGTGAAAGTGCAGCATTGGGTATACCAAGATATGAGGGTAGAATCCAGTGGGGGGACAACTAGAGCAGAAAGGGAAGTGGAGAAACAAGGTTAAGTTGGACAGTCACAGGAGCTGTTAGTAGTGAGTAGTGGTAGTCACACATACAGTAACATCTACATGATTTTCTGAGTCAATTAGCAATGTAATTTATCTGTTTATCAATTGTCACATAATTTTCAAAATCTTGGTTCTTTAGGGTGCTACATGGTTCATACTGGGTTCTACTCATCACATTTCTGATTCTCCATTGTACTGGGAAGCTTTATCAAGTGTTCTTTTCCTTACATTTATATTCTGGCTCAGAGGACTTCTTTGCTTGTGGGGTAGGGAGACTCCTGGTCTTGGATCCTGACACAAGTACTGCACTATCCTACAATCTCTTGGCATGAGACCCTGTGCCAGAGGAAAACCTATTCTTATGTCCTACAAAGGGCTGCAACCCTTTATCCCTTCCTGTGCTTCATCTGCATTTCTACATCACTCAGCATCTGTCTCCAGCCTCACTACTCAAAATATGCATCTCTTATGTGACTCTTACTCTTTATTTCAGCTCCTGTAAAACCATTGGGACTCAGGCAGATAGCTTGTCCAGTGCAGGGCTGGATATATTTTCAATATAAATTTTATTCAAAAATTATTGATAAAATACAGCTGAAGATATAGTTGTACTTATCTTCTAACATATTTCCTAACGGAATATTTCATAACAGGATATATTTGCTACATACCGTAGTCTGTAAATTTAAAAATCAGTGTACCAAAAGTAACATTTATGGTTTGAAACTGTATAAGCTGCCCAGTGTTAGTAATGGTTACCCATTCCCTGAGCAGCAAATATCCAGCTTGATCTTTGTGTTCTCATAACCTCAGAATGACTTTTGCAATATAGAGTATACAGAACAAGACACATAAGTGGGATATTCTTAAGCAGGCTGTCCCTTTGGAACCATTTTTCTTTAGTTAATGTCTGTGGGCAGTTCTTTTAGTTTAGTGAGATGGTGGTAATAAGTAGCTCCTCTTTAGAGGGACAATTGCATAGAGCTCAGCTGATAATTAACACCTTATCAAGCAGGGGCTTTAAACTGAACAGAACAGCAGTGAATAGCACTGTGCCAGCTTTTAACTTGCTTAACAAGGGTCTATGGCTCAGTAGCCCACGGTAAGAGCAAAGGAATATAAGCAAAGTAACTATAGTGAGGACAAAAGAGCAACTGTGTTTTGGGCAAATGGGCGGATATTCAGAAGGGTTGCGCCATGCACAATAGGGTTGCGATATGCAAGTCTGAAATTGCTCCATTCTGCAATATTCATCAGGAGGCAGTTGCGCTACTGAAAACAGGCTGAGCAACAGTGCAATGCAAATGAATGCAAGCTCAACTGGAGGAGGAGGAACTATGCATCAAACTGCATAGCCCGGCTATTCAGCCGGACTGCAGAGTTGTGCAGGCGCAACCCCCAATCTGCGCCTGCAACAACTTTGAGCCAAAAAAGGCGAAGTTGAGGGCCACCCACAGGTGAGCTGCTGCATTGCAGGGCACAACACAGCAGCTGCCACCTGTGGCTGTCCCCAACCCAGTACCTGTGCCCCCAGCAGCCCGATCGAGGGGCAGATGACTGTCAATCCCCACCACCATTGGCCCGATTGCGGCATAGCTTATCCCCCACCAGCCCGATCGTGGGCAACAATGTGGCTCCCCAATGTATCCCTGGTGGTCCAGTGGACCGAAAAGTCCGGTCGCGGGCAGTGTGTAGAATCCCCCTCCGGCCAGTTTCTGGTGGTTCAGTGGAGGAAGCTGGCAGTAGTGTAGAATCTCTCTCCCTGAATTTTGGTTGGTAGTGGCGTATCTCTATCAGGGATAATGCTGCATAAATCTCTCTAATATTGCCTGGTGGTTGGTGTTTCTTCCTCACTCCACCATTAGTTTCACGCTTGTGGCGGCAGTCGCCTCTTGCCGCCTGTCCATCATCACCGACTGCTCGTAGCTGCACGCCCTTTGCAGAAAGAGCTAATGGGCATGTAACCTATAACAGACATGACAGTCCAGTTTTGTGAATGATCACAAAACTGACTGTCATGTACGGTATGTGGCTGCACAATCATTGGCTCTTCTCTGCACCATCGGTGCAGTCCCACCGGCAGTCAGTCGGCGGGTGGCGGGTGGCAGGCGGAGGGATGCTGCCGCCCGCCGCTGTGGGGAGCGGGTTGGTGGGCTTTGTGGGTGGGTGGGAGGGGGGACACTAGCCACCAGGGCAATGTTGGGGGATTTGTGCAGCATTTACATCCCACAATCGGGATTGCCACTCAGACCACCAGGGCTGATATCGGGAGGGGAAGATTCACACTACTGCCCGCGATCGGGCTTTTTCGTCCACTGGACCACCAGGGATGCGCTCAGGGGTGGAGGGAGCTACATTGCTGCCCGCGATCAGGCTGTTGGGGGAATTAAACCATGCCCGCGATCGGGCTAGTGAGGGGTGGTGGGGATTCTACCTGTTTTGCCCGCGATCGGAATGCAGGGCGCGTCCCGATGGCTGCCGCCTGGCAGTGCCAGGCGCAAGTCCCTCGATCGGAGCACCTGCATGCCAATGGCATGCAAATGGGGCCATAATCAGATGCAAATGGCCTCCCTGCACCTTGCATGAATTATAGCCCCATTTGCATGTCACCTTTGAATATCGGGATTTTGTGCATGGTGCAATGGTACTGCGCCACCGTAAGTTGAATGCTCCACTCTGTCAACTTGCGGTGGCACAAGTTCCACTCGCGCCATGCACAGTGGTTGTGGTTGGGATGATATTCAAAGGAGTTGCTCAATAGCACAACCCTTTGAATATCGCCCGGATACACCCCTAACTATTTTGCGCAGCGCAAGAGCTTGCGCCATGAATGGTACAGTTTGAATATCCAGCCCAATGAGTTTAACAGTGCATGGTATATTCAATGAATAAGTGAGGCTATGTAAAGTAAGCTGGCTGAAACTGAAGTTACCTGTTTTTGCAGAAACATGTGGTGTTTTAGGCTAGTGTTTAGACTCACTGGCTCTGTTTCTGTTGTCTAGCTACAGCAGGCCTGTGTTAGATGCCTGTGATTGATAGTGTTTTTATTTTAATTTATTTGTGTACTTCTATTTTTTTTGTTCATGTTGTGCCATAGTTCTTGTCCCCCAGCTCTGTTTTGTACCCTTCCTGAATTTGTCCCCTTCCTGAGTTGCAACCCTCAGAAGTAGGAATATATCATCGCCCCAACTCTCCAAGTTTCTCCCTTCCCAGAATTGCATCCTCCCTGGAGTTTGTTATTTTTATTTGGGGAGTGTAGGGCAAGGTGGTATAGCTCCTTGCAGACAAAGTGAATACACATTGCCCACTGCAGAAATAGCACACATCGCTGTTTGAGTAGCATACTATTGTGCTCATTGCTGTATTGGTTTTCACTGTTATTCAGTTGCTGTTTTCTCTGCACCATTTTGTAGGCTCTGTTTTCAAATGAAACCCTGTGGCTCTACCTAGAAATGAGAGACACGGGAGTACTGTACACTTACAGCACAGAGTGTGAGAGAGGTAGGGAATACTCTACACTCACAATGTGTTGAGCTGACAAAAACTGTCTTCAGGCAGTAACTTTAAAAGGTAAATAAACATAAAGAATTATAAAACAATTATAGTAATTTTGTTTTGGCAGTCTCTCCCAATATTGGTGACCACATTTCAGCATTAAAGTCAAATACTGTACTACAGGCATTTTCTGAACTGCATTTCCACTCCCATTTTTGAGACTAGCACTTGAGGGAGACAAGAAACTCACAGAAAGGTAAAACAGTCTTTATTTTACTGCAGTTGTCATCCGTTTCTTCCTCCTGTACTTCACAGTAATTTCGGACTGAACATACACACAGTCTGCACTCTGCATATTGCAATGTATATAAGGGCATGGAAATATAGCCAGCCTTAAAAGACAATGAAAAAATTGAACGTTTTATAATTGGGGTGGCTGCTTATTTGGGAAGAAAGGCTGCCACCAGGCATCCTGATTAAGTGGCTTCTACTTACTAATTTCTCCACTTCAGTGCCTGTATTAACCATGCTTTCCAAGCTGATTTGGATAGGGGATTAGAGGCTCTACAGTGTGATAGCATATCTTGCTTAGCCATTGCAATTGTAAGACACTGTATATAAATCGCTGGTCAGACTGGAGCCAGAACACTTAAACTGGATGTGTTCCCTATCGGGCTTAATCAACTGAAATATTGAGTGAGATATGAATAATATTAATTGTAAGGTCAACCTCTTTCCAATAATTCCCAAGCTTTGAGAAAATACAGGACATATGTAATCGGAACTGACACTTGGCACAGGACCCTTCAACTTCTATTTGAAATCTGGCCAGTTCTGCAGGAGTGTAATGGGTTTGCTGTATGCAGAAATACTGTGTCCATTTGATATAATTATTAATCGGGAGCCTAAGGACCCCTTCAGGAGCTCAGCTCTACCTTCTTCTTCAATCTTAGTTCCTAACCAGGAAGACCAGTTCTGTCTGGCATGATACGTGCCAGTCTGGACATATTTTAGCAATAAGTTATAAAGCTGTAACATACTGTCCCTTGGTCTCACATAGAGAAGAAGGAAATTTCTCTCAGGCAACCAATGTTTGCCTCTAGGTTGAACAAACATTTCAGGAGATGACCTTAAGGCCTTCTGACAATCTTGAAACCTGAATATGTTATCCTTGTTCTGTGAACTGTTGATAAAACAAGGCTGTTTGATTACCTCCCAGTGAGCAATATCTATAGCAGACAGCACTCTGATGGTGCATCTAGTCATTTCTAGTACAAAGAAAGAGATGCCAATTTGCTTGCAGCTAATTGACTTGGAGGAACAAACACTGTGATTTAACAGCCAAACCTTCTACAGACTTCAGTTTTAGTGCACTGCAAAGACAGAAGGGGTTTGAAGGGTGTGTGGCCTATGATGAGAACTTGCCTTGACATAAAGTAAATGATTATACATTGTTACTAGCTAGACTGAAGGTTCAGTGCAGTGGTAAGACCTTTTATTGTCCAAGCCTGTTGATGCAGGAAAGCTCGCCAAGAAAATCAAAAAGAAGTGTTCCACCAGGACTGAGGAGGTACTTTCTGATGCCAGTTCTGAAAACTGAAATGAACGCTTCCCAGATGAGGCATTTATTTAAATGTTTACAAAATATTTGTAGCCCTGTTTCCTACTGTTGACTGTGGAGAGGATCACAATACTAGCAGTTATCTCTTTTTGGTGGATAGTTGGGAAATCCTCTGGAAGGAGTAGTTGGGGAGTTAGGGATGGCCTTTAGAGCACATATTGCCAGTTGATAATATATATTTACCTTACAAAGTGCTGGCTGCATGACCAACATGTGACTGAGCATGCTTTGTGGTTCTCCCACTTCCCATTGTGGGTTTCTGCATTCACAGGTCCATATATTGTAAGGCCATGGGTAAGCTACATGATTGCATGGAACTGCAATGGATAACCTTAGTTTAGAAGATGTTTCTCCATCTATATTGAAGATTTAAGGTTTTCAAAGTTTATACAAGCTGTAATTATACTGCTATTTTAAATTAGTTCTCCACAGTAATTTCCACATTTGAATTTGAATTGCAGGATATGGATTCACAGTATGTGAATGTATTTATCAGCACCATTTAAAGTATGTTGTACTATGCATGTCTGTGATGTTCAGGATTCTTTAGAAGTGCCCAGTCATCAGCTCACTACTAGATTACTTATGGACTACGAGGGGCACCAAGACAATTATATTTGCAGGAACTTCTTTCTGGACTTTTGGACTGATTTTATGCCTAAGCCATGTTGTGGGTAGGCATCTTGTGCTATTATGGTCTAAGTATTATTAAACTAGCTCTTTTCTGGTGCTGTACCAAAGTAAAAAGTGTTGGGGATGCCTACTTGTAACACCAATCCTAGAAATCATTTGTATCTCACCATTCTATTGGACAATTTTTGATGTAATTAAGTTAACTTTTAGGTTTTATTGCACACAAAATCTTTAAGCAAGTGCTATTTTTAAAGGATCTAGAGTCAGGTGTACCAACATTTAATACATACATACAAAAGATTATGTGTGAAAGCACAGTACAATGTTAAGTTACAGGTGTTAAAGCAAAACAGTGCTGAATGTAGAAGAATAAATTGTCATGAGTTCTCTTGACCTTAGAAGCAGTTACAGATACTGAAAGCAGTATGCATAACCATTAGTTGAGTTTTAAAGAAGGTATTGAGTCCCACTGTCTTAACAAGTTCATGCAGGCATTTCAGAATTTGGTAAATCTAAAGGAGAAAGGGTTCTGACACATAGAAGATTTCCTGAGTGGTAATAACAGACAGTGACATGCTATGCCTCTGTTAGAGTATTATCTGTGTACCTGAATGTTGACTGCAGTCCAGGGAGAGCAATCCAAGCAATGCATTTTTGCCCAAGACCATAGTATGGAATAGTTTTCATAAATTAAAATTGAGCCAGTCTAGGTTATTGCATAGAACAAAGGTATGGGTAGCTAATCTGAGGTCAAGGTCAAAGCAGCAGACCCTGTTCAACAGCCCTTTGATCTAGGACAGCACACCCTCTTTCACTGATCCATGGACCACAATGCCATAGTCAATAATGCTAATGATGAAGCACTGGTTTAGGTGTTTTTTAATATCTGGAAGTTTCTCATCTGTTGGTATAAGATGCCAGTTCTGGTATTTATGACCTTATTCAGATTTTCCACATTGTAAGTGAATGGCAGAGTACTGCTGAGAATTAAGCCATGTATTTTCATCTGTTCAAGGGTAGCATGTATGGAGTTAGTGATGGTTTGTGCAGGGGAGAGGTCAGTCTTATTTTGTGTGACAAATTACATACATTTTATTTCCAGTCATGATAACTAGGTTTTGCCTAAATCAAATTAAAATTCTGCTGCAGCTTCAGCCAGAGATGATCAGATTTTTGTCATTTGAGAAGATTACATCAACATCTACATAAAAAATTACGCTGGTTGATTGGCAAACAGATGGGAGATTATTAAGGAACAGATTAAACATCAGAGGACCAAGTGTGGATCCTCGGGAACCCCTACCAAGAGTAACCTGTGATCAAGAGACAGCACTCCTACAAATTAACAGTGTCAGTGGTTCAGCAGTAGCACACTCACCTCTGAGGCTGAGAGATCAGAAGGTTGTGGGTTCTATCCCCACACCAAGCACTTGGTTAAATCCAATGCTGACACTGTAGTGCAGCATGAGGAGGGTGCTGCACCCTGAGGTGCCTTCTTTGGATTAGATGTTAAACTGAGATGCCATCTGCTGTTGTGGTGGTAGTTCAGGTGGATGTTAAAGATCCCATGACACTTTCTGAAAAGAGTAGGGGAGTTTACTGAGGAAAAAAATCATACAATAACCAAATCACTTAAAACAACAATACAAGCAATATAAACAGAAAAGAAAAAGAAGAAAATGTTCAACAATATACAACATAAGGTGAAAATTTTATACAGGCTGGTAAAAAGAAAAAAACATGAGCATTTAAAAATTCATCTTTCTAATTCATACAATTTCATTCATTGTGTAGCTGTTAGGAGAAAAAAATAAAGAAAGGCAAATACAAACAAAAGAGAAGCAACATAACAAAACAGCCAAATAACTTTTAAATGAGAACATCTGGCCTGACATAATTCCTCATAATAGCAACCAAACCTCACCCTAAATGTGTTAACCTGTTACCAGAAAAGGGAAAAGGATTACAAACCTAGTACAACCCCTAATGACCTTATGCTATTACCATCTTCTCTGTATAGGCTACAACCCATCTAAGGATAGTTTCCTTATGTAACAGGTACATCAAAGTCTGTTATCCAGGACATATTCCTCCAGGCCCTGAGCAAGTCTCTGTTGCAGGTTCTTCACATCCTCACCATATAGTGACTGCAATTCCCTCATAATTTTCTGGATAACCTCCTCATGAGGTAGATGTTTTGCTGTAATGCAAATAAACATCTACTATTCCAGAGGTACCATTTAATGTAATGACCAACAGAACCCTATGTAGAGTCTGTATATGCCATAAATTCCCAACCTCTGTATATTTACCCACCATGAGCCCACCATGGTGACTGTCTGAAACCAAGGTGTTCCCTCATGTAGTAGCCAGGGTTGCCAAAAGGGTCTAACATATGTGCAAGAGAAGAACAGATGTTCTGTTGTCTCTAACTGCTGTATACACATTGGTCTAATATGGATATGGTCCTCTAACTGCTTATGTTTCTGGTTCATCGTCATGTTAATTCTGTGATGGCAACTCAATCAATGAAAATCCCTAATTTTCTCCAGAATTCTAGGGTTCGTAATAGATGCATTAAGGTCTATTCATGTTGATTTTGACACCTTGGGAATGTGTCCACTTTCTAAACTGAGTTCCTTAATACCCACTGATATGTAATTCTTCTTTGTTTAGTCAATAACAAATGGCTTGATATATGCCACTTTTTAAAATATACAAAATGTATCCCTAATGTATGTGGGAATGTTCAATGATCTTTTTAGAGGACCTAACTGTCCTATGTCCCATAATTTAAACCACATTTTGCAATTGTAAAGTATAAAGATACCCAGCTTAAGTCCATAAAACTAACATAAGTCGAAATAGGCATACATAAAAATACTGTAATAAAATAATATAGGATTCACCATCCCCAACCCCTCCCCTCTTGCTCTACAGGAAGATAACAATATTTATTTTAATGGGGTACATTCTGCTGCCCCACACAGCCTGAAAAACGAAACTGTAAATCGTGGTTTCCAGTTGGGGGCATAACTAATGTATAGGAATACAGTAATTACACATATGTTTTTATTAAATGTATCCTTTCAACTTGCTCAATTTCCATTTATTCCACTGCAGTTCTAATGCTCTACCCTGTTGAACCCAAGGCTCTCAATTTAACATACCCAAATCCCCAGGACCAAATGTAACACCTAAACTCTTTATGTGACCTGATGTCAAACATATCCCCCAGCTTCCAAAAGGGGTTGTCTAGCTACCCTAAACTGCATACCTACTGGTTTAACTAGGTTCAATGTTGCCCCGAATGTGCACTATATGATTTAGATTCACAGGGCTTCCAGGTTAAATCAACATCTGAAATTAAAATGCAGAGGTTGTTCAGATATGCCAAGGCTTTGTGTCAAATAAGCACCTCATTAACAAAAATAGGTTTCAAAAGAGCAGAAGAATTAATCAACTATAGTAGGAGTCAATACAGAATTCATACAGCAGGGAGCTTAATGGGCACCCCTGCCAGATTCCCCTTTAACACTGGCAACATAGAACCTTTCCATCCTTTTACTGTAGGAGTGACAGTCGCCGCTCTATGCAAGTGTTTAATCCAGTTAATAAATAGTGTGGGAATTCCATATTTTCCATAAAAATGTGTGACTAATGGCATCAAATGCTTTCTTTTGATCTAAGGAGAGAACTAAACCCTCAGTCTGATTTCTATTACTGTGTTCAAATAGTTCTCTAAGGAAAATCAGATGTTCAATTATACTTCTTCCTAGAATGGCACATGTCTGTGCCTGTGAAATAACAAATTTTGCACTGTTTAATAATCTTGTATTTAAGATTTTGCCAGTATTTTAAAATATGTGTTTAATAACGAAATTGGTCTCCAGTTATCAAGCAACCTTCTATCACTCTGGTTAAAAATATGAATTAACATCCCCCATATGTGTAAGGAGGGGTCCTGAATTCAGAAATGACATGAAACTATAGCCATTTCTGTGTATAGCCATGGCCCCAAAATGTATACATCTCCCCAGTTAGTCCATCACCACTGAGCTTTATCAGACTCCAGTGCCCTGATTGCCATTTCACTCTCAGAGGTGAAATCTCACATTCAGATATTGAACCTGATCTCTAGGAAAGTCAAGCATGGGTACTGATTCCACAAAGTATTTTAAGGTATCCTCTGCTATAATAAGTTGTTCCAATAAGTGTCTAGTGTGCTGTGTAACAATTTCTAAGATCCCTTTAGCATCTGTGCACACATGATTATTGACATCCAGTAACTCATCCATGTTTTTATTTCTATTTCTTATAGAACACCTTTCAAATGGGCAAATCTGACCTTTATTTACCTGTGTACCAAAATTCTGCTGATACTGTAGACTCCAGACTTTTAAAAATGAGACTGAACCATTTGTTGTTTTATGTGTCGGATCTGAGGGGAAAAATCCTGTTTAACCTTAGCTGATAAAGATAACAATTTTTGCAGTTGCTGCCTGTGTATTATATATACCTTAAATGTCGTGTCATGGGTGTTTTGCCCCTGTACCCGTAAGACCAAAATTAAATCCGTAAATTGTATATTGCCACCACATACCCAGGTCCTCATACAATATCAGCACTAATTTCCTAGCTTGGATAAAGTATTGTAAATGTTGTTGTATGTCTGCTCTCTGCAGGAGTTAAGCATTTAATTTCCAGTACCCGGACCATGAGGAGAGTATTAATATTACCGAGTTGGAGATATAATATTTTATGGTCCAGAAGTCGGCCACCGGGTTTTAGTGTTAGCAATCACAAGATGGGGAGATAAAAAGTAATCAATCCTCATGGCTAAGGTACTCCTATGAAAAGTGGGGTCCACCCTCCCAGTTTTTCTAAGTATGAGTCTCTTAAATTCATGTTTTGATCATGTTGTGCAAAAACATCATGTCACAAAATGCCTTCCGGTGGTTGCTTGACACCTTCTATCCCTGAGCTTCAAACCACAATTAAAGTCTCCCCTCAATACAACATTTTGGGCTGAATATAAATATGGTTGAACCAGCTGAAATAGTTTAGTCTGTTCAGTTTTTGTTTGTCCTGCATAGATATTGACAAGACGGAAAAGCACAGTCCCTATTTTAACATCCAGGACCAAAGCACGCCCTGGTAGAAGATCCACCAATTTAATAAAATTAATATCTATATTGATAAACAGTATAGCTACCCTGAACTGGAATCTGTACCAATTGACCAGTAGGAAGGCCCAGAAAACCAGAAAAGGGTGGTCTGTTTTAATTCCAACAATGTATGTAATCTTGTGTCTTGCAGAAAACAATACCTGGAGGAAATGATTGAAAATAAGAATATACTGCTTGCCATTTCTTAATATTCTTAACATTGTTTACATTGCTAGAGAAAAGGATATCAAGGCTGCCATGGGAAAAAGAGAAAAGTTGTACCCTGTAAATCATCTGTCTGTTCTGGGAAGCTTACTTGAAGCTCTAGTGGATCTTGTGTTTTTGAGTTTAGCTATGGCCTTAAGAGAAGATGTGGGGGGCTCCAGTTACCTCCTGTGGGGGTCCTCTCTAAACTGGAACCTGGGTCTAAAAGAGAAGAAACAACTGAAGAGCCATACAATCTCATACCTGAAACCAAAACATCTACTGGTAGGGTGCAAACCTGCTCTTAGTGGGATCTCAGATGTTTTAGGAATTTTAAGAATAGGTTGTTGCCAGCTTGTTTAAGCCTTGTGTTTCTCACCACCTGCTCATTAGGTTGAAGTGGGATGGACTGGGCAAGGGCATATCTTCACTAGTTTTAGAAGTTCGACCAGATCCTGTTCTACCCTATAGAGGCAACAAGCCTTTGTGTGAAGCAAATCAACAAAACACAATGAAGGAAAAAATGCTATGGTTCTCAAAAGAGGTGGCAGGGAAGGTTAAGGAGAAAAAGATAGCATTCAGGAAATATAAGAAAACACAGAAGGAGCAGGCAGAGAACTTTATCAGTTAAAGCAGAAAGAGGTAGGAAGGCAGTCAGAATAGCAAAGGTCCAAAAAGAGGAAAGGATAGCCAACTCTGTTAAGAAGGGGATAAGACCTTTATAGGTACATTAGGGAGTGAAGAAAGACCAAGGGAGGGATACTGAAGCTTAATAAAGAGGAAGGAATGTGGCAGAGGGTGACAGTGAAAAGCAGGGATACTGAACGAATATTTCTGCTCAGTATTCACAAAGGAAGAGGAGGTAGGTACCTAAACCAAACAAGAGAAACACTCTGGGGATGGGGTCAATACCAGTCCATTTACAGAAGAGAAGGTTCTGAAAGAACTAGTAAAATTGAAGGTGGACAAAGGAATGGGCCTGATGGGATTCACCCAAGATTCCTAAAAGAACTAAGGGTAGAACTAGTGACACCGCTGACTACTCTGTTTAACAAATCATGGGAAGATGGGTGGTACCTGAGGATTGGAGGAGGGCAGATGTGATTCCTCTTCACAAAAGTGGGAGCCGCAAGAGAGGCAGGAAACTACAGACCAGTTAGTTTGACCTCAATGGTAGGGAAATGATGGAATCACTTCTGAAGGAAAGAATTGTTGAGTACCTAGAGGCCATTGGGGCTCAGGACCCAAGGCAGCATGGATTCTACAGCGGAAGATCGTGTCAGATGAATCTAATCAATTTCTTGACTGGGTGGCCAAAGTAGTAGACCAGGGAGGGCTGTGGACATGGCCTACCTAGATTTTAGCAAGAGCATTTAATACAGTCCCACACAAAAGATTAATAAACAAGTTAGTCAGCTTTGGAGTGGGTCCTAGGTGGTAGCCTGGATAAAAATTGGCTGGAAAACAGGACTCAAAGGGTAGTATTAAACAGAGTCCACAGTGAAGAAAGGAGGGTTACTAGTGGGTACACGAGGTTCAGTACGGACCGTCCTTTTAATGTCTTTATAAGTGACATTGCAGAGGAAATGGAAGGAAAAGTATGTCTTTGCAGACTAATAAAAAGATCTGCAACAGGGTTGATATACAAGATGGAGTGGAAAGGATGAGAAGGACTTGGCAAGGTTGGAGGACTGGTCAAATGTTTGGCAGCTTAGAGTCAATGCAAAGAAGTGCAAGGCAATGCACCTGAGAAACAAAACCCAGTGGAAAAGTACTCAATGAGGGGTGGGATACTGACAACAATAAAATGGAAAGGGACCTGGGGTAATTATATCCCATGACCTAAAGGTGGGCAAGCAATGTGAGAAGGCAGTAAGGAAGGCTGGGGGATACTGGGATGCATAGGGAGAGGCATCAACAGTAGAAAACAGGAAGTTGTTATCCCTCTATACAGACAGTTGGTGAGACCCCATCTGGAGTACTGTGTGAAGTTCTGGAGACCCCATCGCCGAAAGACATAGACAGAGTGGAGACTGTCAGAGGAGGGCAACCAAAATGGTGCAGGGTCTGCACCAGGAAGACATACTAAGAGAGACTAAAGGAGCTATTATATATACCCTTGAGGAAAAAAGGGAGAGGAGGGATATGATAGAAACTTTCAGGTACCTCAAGGGAATCAACAAAGTCCAAGAGGGTAGTATCTTTCAGAAAATGAGATGTGCAAGAACAAGGGGCACAATTTGAAGATAGAGGGGATGGCTCAGAGGTAATGTGAGGAAGTATTATTTCATGGAAAGGGTTGTGGATGCATGGAACAGCCTTTCTGAGGAGGTTGGTGTCAAGAACAGTGGGGGAATTCAAGAATGCATGGACAGACAGAAAGGCAGTCCTAGTGGGGGTAGGAGGAAGTAGGCTGTTGGTTAACTAGGATCTGCAGCTTATCCGTTAGGTAGGAAAATGGGCAGACTAGGTGGGCAAGTGATCTCTTATCTGCCATCAAATTTATGTTTCTTTGTGCCTTCCCTACTGTGGGAGCCTGTTCCAGAGGGAGCTCAAGTGAGGTGGTATAACCTTGTATTTTTGAGCTGGGGGCAGGTACCTCAGGTTCAGACAACTGTGACTCTAAGGCCTCTGCAAGATTCACTCTAGGTCTAGGAGCATTGCTTTGTGCTTTGTGCACGTTAAGCAAGTGCGATGGTAACTCTTTGCTCATTCCAGTCTGCCTGGTCTGTCTGATTGTGGGCTGCTGTGGGGCAGTAGTGATAGGCTTGTCCCTTTAGATTGGAGATATTACACACCTGATCACTTTCACATAAACATGAGGTGTGACCCAATTCATTGCAATTCATACATGTCAACCTATCACACATACTACTGAGATGACCTGTGGAGCCACAATGGTAGCAGGCCTTGGGCTGTCCTGCATAAACAACACCCCTCTATCCTTCCACAAAAAAAAAACAATTTGGTAAATGCATTAGTCCCATATCAGATGTGTTCAAAATCACTTGTACCCTCGTCCCCCAGTCCAAATGTGATCTTCATCAAATATTGGCTCTGGGTTACCCTGGACTGTGCATCTTTGTTTCAGCCAAAAGACAAGTCTGTAACACTCCTCCTTGCTCCTGAATACCACTGTAATCATGCAGTGTGCAGGTTTGGTTAAGGGAACCACTTCAAGGGGACCATAAAAGTGAAGCTTTCAGCATCTGGTATAAGGCCCAAAATTTCTGCAGGCCACCACCTTGTTTGAAACTAATATCAAAGACAGTTTCCCCTGAAACACGGATTAGGTGTAAATTTCCACAGGGTAAAGTGCATAGACCCTTTCAATGAAGTTCTTGCTACATGTTTATAGTCTGGAAATCTCTCAAGACCTCCTATATAATTAGACTAATAGCATTATGTCTTCTGGCCAGAAAATAGGAGCCCTGAATAAACAGGCATAAGAGTGAGCTCCTTCTATATGTCTAGTATCTGTAGTAGCTGCCTCCTGGTCATTAGGCGGGCAGTGCCACTGTTTTTGCTGAGGTATCTTAGTAGTGGAAGTTAAGGACTGTTTCATAGTCAGTATTGGATTCTGGGTTAAATCTAACCCTTCCAGAATATGAAGTGGGGAAGAAATGTCCATTACAGAACCCCAATCTGCTGTGGCTCACTCTGGTTCAACAGTGCTTTCCACATCCATAGACATACTAGCACTTGCTTTAATGATTGAAAAACCTGTGGGCCCGATTCCCAGGCACCAGAAGTAGTAGATTTTTCACAGCTAGCCACTAATAACGCTTTATCCACAGACCATTTCCTGGGTCTGTATTTTCTTATCCAGGAGTACATAAGTCTCAGAGTCTCATCTTAGGCAGGGCCCTTCAGTGCCCATAATTGCCATTCCTGGTGAGACCCCTGCACAGTTATTGTTTAAATTCCTGCTAACACAAAAAAGTTTTGCCCTTACCTGCTGAAAATGAAAATAGCAGGTGCCTCCTGTCACTCCACAGAATTGTCTTGTACATCCACTAGTTGGTGAGTCTGCTGTTGAGATGATGCAGCTCTGCCACATCAGCACTCTGCAGTGGTACCTCCACCTCTGACTTATCAGCCTGTATAGGCGAATCCTGCTTCTGCACTACTGCAACAGAGGCTTGAAGTTCTGTTCATCTCTCACCTTAAAGTGAGCCTCTTTGTTCTACAACAACAATTGCAGCTCTGTAGTTGTATCCTCTGAAATTGTGCTTTTCTCAACAATCACAACCAAATCTTCATTTTCTTGGTCCCTTACCATTTTTTCCCAGATCACCTCCGTGCAGCCAGTAAGTCCCAAAACTTCACCATCCGCTCCATATCCATACCGTTTGCATCAAAAACCTTCAGACTCTGTCAAAGAGATAGCAGCTAGGCAAACCCACATCTGTCTCCTGGACCTCCATCCTGCTCAAGTGCTCCACCTGAATGACAGTCGGCCAGAGGTTCCCTATAGGAGAAAAGGGAATTTCCCCAGTGCCCTGGCCAAATTTTCCCCTGCTTAGTAAAAATACCACCTACAGCTTAATCTGGTTCAAGGTCAGTTGGCATTTATCTGTATCCCCTTCCCGGTTGTGCCTAAAATAGGCAGAATTTGTCTAGTGCACTTACCCGGTCAACAAAACTAAATAAAATTCTACAGGTTGTGACCTGCAAGACAGGTAGTCTCTATATCAGTCCACCATATCCATGGACAGGCCCAGCGATAGCAGTTTCTACATAGAAGGCCGTAGTTGACAAGGTCAAATGCTTTGGTTATGTCAAAGTATTTTAACCCTGGCAGCCCGCCTGTCCATGGCACCATGAGTAGATTCAATGAATTCAAGCAGTGTGGTTGTAGTTATGGTACTAACATTTTCCTGAATCCATGTTGTTCTTTTGCCTGAACCTCATACTTGCTGAGCAATTCAATGAGTCAGCCATTCACTTTCCTTTCAAGTGCCTTGGACAGTTGAGAGAGGACAGAGATAGGACAATATTTAGATGGAACATTAGCATCACTGCCCTTGAATTCAAGGACTACACATCTTTTTCCAAATGTTCAGAACTTGATCAGTACTCAGGAGAAATAGAAAATTTGTCGAGTAATTCCATGCTTCAGGAGTTTCATATCGATTGTTATCAGTACCTATTAAGGACTTGAATTTAAGCTTTGTCAGGTAGTCATGAACAGTATCCCAGATAAGTTATTGTAAATACAATTTAGATAGGTATGAAAAGAAGCATCAGCATTTATATAATGCCTTCATATGCAATGTATCCAATGTGCTTTACACACATTGCTTAGACTGTTAGTGAAGTGGCAGCCATTTTGCACATCAACACCCATGCACAGTTTAGGACTATTGCATGAACCAGCTTTATGGAAAGGAAATATTGGCCATGATACCAGGGAAAGTCCTCTACTCTTCGCAAAAGTGCCTTGGGTTCTTTTGCTTCCACCTGGATACCCACCAGAACAGCAGCAGGTCCAGGATGAGTAGAAGGGATCTCAGTTTAACATCTCATCCAAAGGACAGCATAACCTGATGGTACAACACCTCCTAATTCTGCACTCAGGCACCAGCATTTTAGATATGAGCTCAATCCCAACATGGAACTAGAACCCATGACCTTTTGGCCCAGAGGCAGATGAGCTACCAACTCAGCCATGCTGTCACCATTATAATTATAATATATTGTGTATTAAAGGCATAATCCAGGTGAGATAACATGTATGTTAGGATCAGTTATGTATATAGATAGGTCACTAAAGATTTCTTAAAGACATTGGCAATATTCTTATCACCATTAATAGCAGACCCATAATGGATGAGAGGCGTTTGGCAGATGGTTTATGGAATTTCCCAGAGAGACCATTGATATTGCCCCAGATTTTTTTTTTGGGGTGTTATTCAGCAACATTTTTATTGTGCTTTATAGAATTTAGCCTTTGTATTTTATAGAGTTCAGTAGCTTTTTATAGTTTTAAAGATATTTTTGATGACATAGTTCTTTATATTGGCTCCAAATTCTTCCTCTCTTCCTGGTCTTACTTTTACTTGCAGGATGAGCCAGGCCTGAGAGTTTCCTTCATAACTAGTGGCTGGAGAGGACAGCAATAAGACAGACCCTGCTGAATTGCAGGATAATGTAGTCAACAGCTCAGTTAATGTCTTGAGTTTGAGTTAGGAAAGGCCAATCAATTTGCTACAGGTTAAGTAGGGGAGCTTCTGTATGCGGAACACATAGGCAGTCATAGTAGTACTAAATGCAACAAAGAGATTTTATAAAAAAACTGATTCCTTTTCAGATTATTAAAGTATAAAACCACTGGGAAAGGTTCATCAGGTTGTACAGTTTAGTCAAAGTTCAAAAGAAAGTAATGCTGACTTGACAGTACCTAAATAAATGGATGAATGGAAGGTTAAATTTAGCACAGAGCTGTGGAAATAGTAGTGATTAATTATTCTTATACAGGTTGCCCACTAGATGAGCACTCTACTGTTTCACAGCCTGAATCCTCCATCTCAGAATAAATAAGGGCAGAATATTTGATCCCATAAGGAGTACAATTTATAACCTCCTAGGGAAGTTAATAAAAGAAACTCTAAACTCCCAAAAGTAAGGGCATATAGTTATTTAATAATTGATGAACAGCAGGGGTGTCAGCAGGCATACGCTTTTCTTGTATGCAGCAGGGTACCAGTAAAAATATCAGGCAGGGCAACAAAAAGAGGAAAGCAAGGACATTGTGAGTCACATTGTGTCTCTGTCATGCTGAACCTTTTGCCTTTGTTGCTTGCAATGGAGCACTGATGCCACCAGCCAAATGCACAAATAAGAACAACTTATCAGGCAGGCAGAAAAGCAAAGGAAGGAGGATTACAGTAAGAAATGGATTACTTGAACTCAGACATGGCAAATGGGAGGGAACAATGGTGGCATGGCAGCGATATTTTGGTTTATGTTTATGTAGCAGGTGGGGGCAACAGTGCAACAGTTTTGAGTACAAGTTTAAAATTCTGGCTACACCCCTGATGAACAGTGTGCAAAAACCCAAAGAAGATTAGTCAAAAGACTGAAAGAATAGGTGGGAGGTAGGGATGCAACAAATTTAAATTCCACTGATGAAGTGCTGGAGAAGTGGCCAAATTAGCCTTTGTGGAACAATTCTCAAAATTTTCCACCTAAATTGAATTTTGTTTTAGGTAAAATTTCTCTTACCTTCTGAGGTGAAATTTTGACTTCAGACAACTTTCACCTTCTGTGGGTGAAATTTCACCACAGAAGGCAGAATTTTGCCGTGGAAGGTGTAATTTTGCCATAGAAGGTGACATTTACCACAGAAGATGAAATTTTACCATTATACCTGGTGAAATTTCACCACTCTGCCAGGTGAAATTTCTCATTTTGCTTTGTGAAATGGGTGGATTTTCGTGGATCACTCTGCAAAGTGAATGAAAGCATGGAAATGGTTAAAAAGGAAATTAGAGGAATTGAGTGGGCAGCTTTATATATGCATACATACTGGAGGCAGCCATAGTAGCAGTGCATATAGCTACAAGCTCTGATCAGAGCTGAAATGGCTGTGGAGAGCTTTTGGGGTGATTTTTACCCATTATGTCTAATGGATTTGTACAATACATATCTGCTGAGAGGCAGTTTCAATGTGGCCTTCCTTTTATACATTTTACAATGTTTTCTTAGCATATAGCCTGCTAATTGGTATGTACTGTATTTAGCCTGGATAGTTCACAAAGAAATGGCATCTCATTTTCAGTGGGGCTCTATATCTACACAATATGATGCTGCACTGCATAAAATCAGAACACACTGAAAACTATATTTTACATCTGTACTAGTCTATGCTGAATACATTATAAAATGCTAAAATCATGACCCACTAAAAACAAGATATTGCACCCATTCTGGGACATCCTGAGTAAATAAAGTGCAACAATGTATAAAATGAAGATACCTATGACAATGAGATGTATCATCTCCCTGCACTATCCAGGATACAAAATATAGGATAAGAAATATTTAAAGGAAATCTACTGTAAACTGAATGTCACTGTGTTCACTGACATAAACAAACAGTTTCTTTATTGATTTACAACATATTAGATTACTGTATTTATTTTGAATGTTGTTACTATGAGGATGGTGTGTACAGTGACTGTGTGTGTGTGTGTTTGCTGAAGCTCAGTGATTTCTTTCCCCAAAAGCACACTATAAAATGTCTGCTGATTGTTCTACATTTAGTCTGGATACTTCACAGAAGACCTGGCATATGTCCGAGACTGTTCTTATCAGACAGTATCTGCATGTCAGCAAGGCTCAGTTAGTAGCACATCCGCTTCTGGACCAGAAGATCATGGGTTCTCGTCCCACGCGGGATTGGACTTGCACCTAAAAATCGCTGGCATCTGAGTGCAGTATTGGGGGATGCTGTACTGCTGGGGTGTGGCGTCCTTCGGATGAGATGTTAAACCGAGGTCTCTTCTGCCCATCCTGGTGTTGTCCTGGTGGTGTCCAGGTGGAAGTAAAAGAACCCAGACTACCTTCACAAAGAGCAGGGAACATTACCAGTGTCCTGGCCAACATTCCCTTCCCATAAAACCAGTTCATGCAATTATCCAGGCTGTGTGTGGGTGATGATGCGATATAAGCCACCACCACACATTCAGTCACTTCACTACCAGTCTAGCATTGCTTAGAGCTTTGGGATAATGTGTATGAAAAGTCCTATATAAATGCTGATTCTTCTTCTTCATCTTAAGAGGTTAAAAACTAACTTTTTTAGATTTGCTGGGAAAGGGTGACATTTATGAGGTACAGTATGAATCTTTCTTGAAATACAATACCTGCCCAACTGAAGTTTGTAACAAGAAAATGTTTAAATGCTAAGTATTTAAATGTGGAAGTTGTTGCATTTTGAAGGGAAAAACAAATCTCCAGTTTGATAGGCAACAATATTAAACAAGCTGTTTCAGTTTCCTAATGGCCATCTGATGAGCAGCTTGGTTTATGTCTCCAACATTCTAAACAGAAAGAAGGGAGCATTTATTTCAGTAGGCATAGTGCTTTGTAGATGTGGAAGGATACACTGAAAACTCCAAAATATTGTGTTCCACAATATTCCATTTTTCCAGCTACAGACAGCAAGAAAGGCTGTAGGCTCCACTCACAGCCATAAAAAGTAGAGAAGAAAGGTCAAATATCCTAATAAACATTCAAATAAACAGGTTAGAATTGTGGGAACCAGTGAAGTATTGTCTCAAATGAGAACCTAAAACAACCTAACTGTAGCACAGCAGTAGTCCAGCCCATGCAGCATGTAAGGAGGTCAGGAGCAGAAGCTGAGGCAGATGGATGGTCCAAGGGCCACCTTCTGCCATTATGAGGGTGCACATTAGAGATGGGTGAATTTTTTCTTCCACCAGTGGAATTCTGGCAAAATGCTGATTTCACTTCCATGAAATTTCGTGGAATTTCTGTGAAAATTTCAGAAACCTTTGCCAAAATTGTGATTTTGGTTATTTCCAGCTACTGTAATTTAACAACTGTTTGTCCAGATTGCACTAAATTTGGAATGTTGGCTGTTCCAGTGCTCATACAGAAATGTATTAGGTTTCATTTCTTTATGTTTACAAATGACGTAGTTATATACCTCCAAATTTTGGACATTTTAAAATTACAGTTAACTGTGTAAACTGAAAGTGTTTGTGAAAATTGCACCAGATTTGGTATGGTCACATTACCTATGCTTATACATATGTGTGCCAAGTGTCAAATCTCTAGATCTAAAGGTGATTGAGGTATAAGCCTCCAGACTTTCAGATATTTTAAAATTATATTTCACAATTACTTAAACTGCTGAATTTTAAGCCCCTATAAGTTTAACGTTAGAGAACAGAGTATCACCAATATTGTTAAGTTCATTGACCCTAAATATTAGGCTTTAAGGTAACCACCATGGTCCAGCATCAAAATATCATGCCATGCTAAAAACCTGATTTAGAAGTAAACCCCTGGAAGTCATGTTGGGAGGCAGGTCATAGCTAAATCTTACAGACTCTATTTTGTAGTTTCTATGAATCTTCCAAGAAAGTATGCCTCTAAGTTTTCAATTATCTAGCTCCAAAGGCGTTTCAGTTCTAAGCAGAAATATCTTCAGAAATGTTCACATGAATATTAAATTGCTAGATTTTGAGCCCTATAACTTCCCCGTCCTTCATCCAAATGTCATAAAACATGGCAAGCTGTTAGGGCCTGTCCCAGTCAAGATGCATGCCAAATTGCAGATGCCTAGCATACACAAACTAAATTATGAGCAATTAAAGAATTCCAGAAAATTTCAAAAATGTCACAAACGTTCATGAAAATGTTTCCACTTTCATGAAAATTCCACACATTTGGAATTTGCTAATTTCACACACTTTAGTCCACATAGTAGCTATGGTTGTGTCCTTGCAAGACTAGTCTGTGCCCTCTTCACTAGCACTATACACTGCAGAGCTGGGGTCATGAATGACTCTTAGCCATGTCCACCCCAGTCACTCTAACTGCCTACAGTGCTGTGTGTGCCAGGAATCCAATACAGAAGGGCACATGCATCTTATGTGTATGCTGCCAGTGTCCAACAGGATACTGAAAGTGTAGTTTCACTCTATAACTGGGAAGTGTAGGTATGATGTATAGGGCCTGATGTCCTTCTTTAAATGGGAGAAATCATGACCACAAGGTGGCACTGCAGTATAAGAAATGAAATGGCCCTTCTACCATATGGCAAGAAACTGAGAACTGTTGGACTTTATGTGCCTATATTTAAAAATATTTCTAACAACATTTGTGGCAGAGAAGGGGCAGTAATGCTGTAGAATTTCATAATTTTTAAACTCTGGTGTTTTAGCATGACATCCCTTACAGAAAAAATTATCTGAAATACTATCATTCTGCATGCATTAAACTACCTCTGTGTCATGCAAGCATGTATTAGATATTAAACTGGAAATGACTGCATGCATGTGACGTACATGCTGCAAGCAAGTGTTCATTGTCTAAAACTGCCTCTGTGGCAAGTCGTATTTTATGTTAAATTGGAACTGACTGCATGATGATAAGAAACACCCTTTCCTCAAACTTTCCCCATCGGGTGTCCCTCAAGGGTCTATCCTCGGTCCGCTCCTTTCTCACTTTACCTAAACTCATTACCTCAGGCCTCCTCTGGGTGTCTTCTCCTTTATGCAGATGATGCTGTGATCTTCAGTCGCACCCTGACCCCATGCAGCCTCAAGAATCCTTGCAGGGCTCTTTCACTCAAATTGAAGCCTGGTTTCCTCACAAGCTCGTACTCAACACAAAAGATGAACATCATGCTATTTGCCCACAACATAAGCACAGCACTACAAAATTACCTATACACAATGGGATGGGCACCACACTGGAACCTGTTTCCAATTGTAAATATCTAGGGGTTACTCTAGACTCCACCCTTACCTATCGTGAGCATATCGTGTCAACTTGCACTTAAATAAACAAAAGAATCGGTCTCCTCCACAGGCTTAGGCCATGTCTACCTCCGAGGCTTAATGCTTAGCTATCTCCAGCTCCATCCTTTCACTGGTAGACTATGGCATAATCATCTATGGAGTCACCTCTGACACAGCCCTGTCCAGCATTAAGCATTGCCTAAACAAAGCCTGCAGATTGGCCATAGGATGTGATCGTCTTCCGCACACCTGTGACCTCTATCTATGCTCATCATGGCTAAACTTCCAGGGTGACTAGTTTATCAGACCTGCCTACTGGCCAAAAATCCAGTTGGGCCTAGCCCCCAAGCTGTATTCAGCTCCTCCAAAAGAACCTACTGGCTTGCTCCACTAGACACTCTGATACCGCCACATTCCGCGTCCCCTTTGTAATGACCACTGCTGGCCAAAGGTCCTTTTGCTACAGGGCCTCACTCTGGATGAACTCAATTCCTGACTCTATCTTATCAATCCCCAGGATTGGGCCTTTTAAACATGAGTTACTTAATCACATTATGTCAAACTCCCATTGTGACTGCAGATGAAACTTTAAAAATGTTAATGCACCATTACTTCACAATTGTTGACGTTCCAGGTCTGTGTTTATGTATTTTTCTTTCACCTTGGTAGGTTACTGTCATTTTCTGTACTAGAGCTGTTGTCTAAATTGTATATTCTATGTTATACTGTGTTCTAATCCATTTATGTAAGGCGTAGAGCCTTTGCAAATGAGTCTCTGACTCAAAGGTTGTAATTCCTAGACCTTAAATAAATAAATAAATATGTGCAACAATCAAGTGTTAATTATCTGTGGTATGTGGTATGCATGCTGCAAGCAAGCAGTCACTGTTCAGATGTACACAGCACATATACCAATGCGCTTTTACCTCATTACAAATCTGCATCCATTATGGTACACTTACAGCCACTGCCATATTTTTTAAACTTTTAATGTCTCCCTCATCAGTCACACTAAACCTGCTAGTACACAAACATTAGAAACAAATGTTGCCCCCATCGTACACACATTGCCCCACAGAACTACTTAATCACTTCTGGCTGCTTCCTATTTTTCAAATCATAGCAACATAACCATATATAGAATCACAATTTGTGTTTCAGATCTCTATATTGAAATTAATGGCTGACCGAAAGGCATGCTCAAACATAATTTGCACCTACCCCACGCAAGCGAGACAAGTTGACATGTGGCAACCTGAAAAATGACTTATCCACTCAGTTTTATAATAACCAAGTTACCCACAAATTGTTTTATCTTACCTGTGAGTCACGCTGGCCTAAATCCTCACACATTACTTTTAGACCTACCTGGTTAGAATAGCAACTCCTGAACAGCTGTCTAAATTGAACTGTCAGGATTGTGTAATACCTGAATTGGAACAGGGATAGAATTGTGTATGTCCAGCTACCACTACTCCTGTAGCAATTCAGGCAATGGTGAGGTGCACTGCACAAGTACAAGGAAAGTGCAGTAGCTGGCTGAGCTGCTTCCATGGCAGAGACAGGTAAAGCAGCAGCAGCTCGACCAGCACAGTGCAGGAGACCAGGGTTCTGCTCCTTGTCTCCAGACACAGAAGTTTCTCATTTCCCACCTGAAGTATTCTGTTTTTTTCTAAGCGGAAAACTGAAATTCCATAGTCCCCAGTTTCTCTCCCCCAAGATCCTCCACCCCTGGAGTTGGATATTTACAGTAATTTACGGGGTGCGGGGGCACAGTCCCCTATAAAACACAAGTTGCTGCTTTGTTTTCTCACCATGGTAGTGGTCCTCTGTGCATTTGTGGACTGCTACCATTTGCACTATTGTTTCTTGTGGCATTGTTCTTTGGTGCTGATATTGGTGCCACTGTTGTTACTCTAGGTTGTTGGCGTGCTGTTGCAGCCGACAGCATTCTGACCTAGTGCCCTTTTTAGACAAATGGAAGGATGCTGTCAATTTTAGACGTAATAGTATCAGAAGGAAATAAAACATTTTATTCCTCATCATCATCATACTTAATTTAATGTTTTGTTTGCCTTACATTCTGTATGGTTCATAAGATTCTGTTTTCTCAATGCAACTCATGCTAAATGAGGGTTTAGACAAAGTGGTTAACTAAATAATTTTCTTTTGCTATTGCAGAATTTCTAAATACCAATGTGCCTGTTTGTAATTACACCAGGATCTGCAGCATAGTGGACAGTGCAGAAGGCATAAGGAATTTACTTAAGACAGTACCTTGCAAAGGGAGTCAAAGTCAATGACAGTCTTGAGACTTCAGCACTCTGTGATAATGCATATATCAACATGAACAGGTTGCATAGGGAGTGCCTTCTTGATTAGGAAAATTGAGGTAAATCTGTACCTGTACAGATCTGCTTAGACCATAGCTGGAGTACCATGTGCAGTTAGGGCACATTCAGTAATTGAGCCTAGGCGTCATGAAGACATGTACCAAGGTGGGGAGGTCCATGGGCAGAATTCACGGGCTTGATTCTGGTGATATTCCTAAGATGGTATAAGCTGGTCTGGACAACAGATGACATCTGTGCTTCAAATGTCAATCCATTGTCAAAGGTCACACCAAGGTCACACACCCTAGAGGAGGCCTTCAATGACACAGACCCCAGGAACAATCCTGTTACTGAACCAGAGGCCATACTATCATGCCCTCTGTTTGACTCTACCACCAGTACCTTCATCTTATCGGGGTTCAGTTGCAACCAGCTGGAGGCCATCCAGTCATTGATCTCTGCAAAGCAGTTATTTAGCACTTCCACCACATTGGATGTCTCAGGGGCAAGGAAAGATACAGTTGGGTATCATCAGCATAGTAATGAAAACCCAAACTTTATTTCCTTAAAAGCTCTCCCAGGGAAGCCTGTACATGGTAAACAGCATTGGTGATAAGACCAAACCCTGAGGTACTCCACATGACAGGAAGTTAGGGAGGAGGAGAATTCCCCATCACTGCCCTTTGCTTCCTATTCATGAGATATGACTCTAACCAGTGGATGACAGTGCTGGTGAGTTCACAAAACTCCCTCAGGCAGTTCAGCAACACACAATAGTCTAACGTGTCAAAAGCTGAAGAGAGGTTGAGGGAGAACAATAATTTTCCCTCTCCTCGATCTCGAACCCTAAGGAGGACATTGTGCACCTGAACTAATGTGGTTTCCATGTTGTGCCTTGCATAAAAAACCCAACTGGAGGGGCTTGTAAAGATCAAAGGCCATGAGGTGCCCTTCAAGCTGCTGTACCACAACCTTCTCAACGACCTTCCCTAAAAATGGGAGGTTGGAGATTGGATAATAATTTGACTTGATGTCAGGGTCTAATGATGGTTTCTTCAGAAGAGGTCTAACCAGTGCCTCCTTCAAGGCATCTGGATAGACCCCCTCTGAATAGAGCACTGGACAATCAAGGCAAACACCGAACCAACGGTGTTAACACATCCCGTCAAGAAATGTGTTTCACAGGGTCCAGTTCACAATATGTGTGTTTCATCATGAGGGCAACTTCAATGACCTCAGCCACCTCCACTGGTTTAAACTCACCCAGCTAGGCAGAGTGCTGTCTGGAGGATGAAGATGACCAGTGTTGGCCATATTGTGGCTCACTGGCTGAACACCTTGCTAGATGGTGGGCACACTGTCTGAGAAGAAATGTGCACACTCTTGGATAAAGCATCAGAATAGGCTTTCTTTGGCTGTAGACTGACTGGGTTTAACAGCACGTCCACAGTCTGAAAGAGCACTGTTGGTCGATTCTTCCCAGCAGCAATCTCCCTGGACAGGAACTCTGCCTTCTTAAGGTTGATTGCCCCAATACTCATGATAATGGGAGAACAGGACCAGTCTGTCCACCTCCAGCCCAGACCTCTGCCAGCAGTTCTCTAACCTCTGACCCAAAATCTTTATTGCCTTGAGCTCCCATAAAACCATGAGGACCTCAATGAGAGGACTTGGGTCATACATGGACCAGTGTGAGAGAGTTGAGCACAGCTGACATTGCCCTATTATAGGTGGCAACTGCCTCACCTGTACCCCTACGCATGCACTACTCACAATATATAGGTCTGCCACTGCCAGAAATCCTCTGGGGTCTAACCACCAGAAGGCAATAGTATACCATCTCAGCAGGGGATGGCTCTTGGACAGGGTGCTGGAATGAGGATTTCACTGTGCAATGATTGGACCAAGTGACCCAACTAACAGCCATACCTCTGTAACATAACAGAGGGAAGTGGTCTCACAGTAACACACATTCACTAAGCATTACACAATTATTATTAATTTAGGCACTTTCAAGAAAGTACAGTTATGTAATTATTTACTCTAACAGAAGACCTTCAAGAGGATCTCTTACACATCTCTAGACCTACAGCTGCAAGGCACTTGGACCACACAGAAACTTTTCTTGCTAGCAGTCTACTGGGACTGCCCTCAATGAGATCAGATGCTGGCAATATCCTTACCACATAAATGTGGGCTGCCCAGGACCTTCCTCAGTTCTCCT
This sequence comes from Neoceratodus forsteri, assembly GCA_016271365.2. Lineage (NCBI taxonomy): Eukaryota > Metazoa > Chordata > Ceratodontiformes > Ceratodontidae > Neoceratodus > Neoceratodus forsteri. Next base: position 270,180,922 of record JADMNL010000026.1, read on the forward strand.
ACTGTAGATCATATATCCACAAATCTCTGATGGGAACCACAGAAGAGTCAGAGTTCCTGCCTTGTTAAGAAAGGTGAAACAGAAGGGAACAATCCTGGAGAAGGAGAAATCAAGACAGAGAAACTCTAAGGTCACAGGGGATGGGGTGGAACGACATGAACTAATTCAAGAGATCCTCTCAAAGATCTATTGTTATGGTAAATTGATACATAACTGTACTATCTTCTTCAAGGGTATCTCTACCATCAGACCACACCTCTAGAATGAGTCACAATTAGTTCTAGCAGATGAACCAGTCTGGGTAGCTGGAGGCATTAGGCCTATGAGAGGAGACCTTGACAATCAGGCTGAAGCCTGTCCCTCTCCTAAAGGCAATGTTCAGACTTTAGTGCTTATTGAAAGTGTGGACAGTACTCCATGTGGCAGTGACAAAGATCTGTGCTGCTGGATAGTTCCTGAAACAGGCATCAGAAGTGACATACCTCTGGTGTAATGCCCATGATCAACCCTAGGAAGTTCCTTACATACTTTCTATAATAAAAAGTAATACAGCTGGTCAACCATTTGGACAGACACTATTTAGAAACTGAATGCCCTCTTTCCCAGGGGTGATGGAAACAAAATCTGTGAGGTCTTCCTACAGTCCTTTGTGTGGTGTGTATAGTAACAAAGAATTCTATGCACATCTAAGATGTGGAGCAATGCTTTCCCAGGACTGGCATGCTCTGGATATTAAACAGGCACATGGATGGTTTGATTTAAGGTAAACTCAGACACCATTTTTGTATAAACTTAGGGTTTGCATACAAAGACACCCTGTCTTTGTTAAAAATTAAATAAAGCTGTTCACACAACAGCCTGTAGCTCTGACATCTTTTGAGAATTAATAGCAACTGAAAATAATGCTTTTATGACAGAAGCATAGCTACAGAGTTAGGCTCCAAAGGAGGGAGCAGAAGTAATTTTCTCTAACATAAAATACAGGTCCCAAGGTGGGACAGGATTATGGAAAAGAGGATTGGATGAAGAATGCCTCACTAGAAAGTATGGTATAGCTCCAGCTGTGCCACTGTATAGCAACTGACAGACACATGGAAAGATGAAATAGCTGATAAGTGCACCTTGAGAGAAAAGTACCGCCAGTAGAGATTTTGGCAGTCTGACTGAAGCAACAGTGAGTACATTGAGTCTGACGTGCGATGGTGGATGATTGGAAAAGAACTGAGGAGGGTGCAGGAATACCCACATTTAAGTGGTAAGGACTTTGTCTGCATCTGAAGCTGCTGTGGGTGGCCCCTAGTGAAACTGCTAGCTAGAAAATTTTCTGTGTGGTCCTAGTGCCTGGTGGCTGAAGTTCTAGAGGGTGGCCTGATACAAGAGATACCCTCAATGAAGATCACTTCATACCTCTCCTCCCTAGAGGTAGAAGACTTGGTTTGCTGGCCAAGGCACCAAGTTTCACCTGAGCTCTTTCCTTCTAGATTGCTTGAAAGGACAGAGCAGAGAACCTTACCAGAACAAAGGGAAAGGATTAAGACTTCTTTTAGCTAAGCAGATGTATTGTGCATTGTTATTTTTATTTTTGTGCTCACAGGATTGCTACTGTTTGTTGCTAACATTTCATTGCTTTATTTTCTCTTATTCAAATTGTTGTTGCTGGTATACCTTCTTCTGCATTATTACAAGGTGTGTCTACAGGTGTGTGCTAACAGATCACTGCTAATCTTCGATTCAAATTGTCTTTTGCAAGGTATATCTTCTGTTACTGCTTTATTTTCTCTGTAGCAAAGTGTTTCTTACAGGGTATATCTTCACTGAAATTATTACAGGTGGTGCTTTACAGGTTTTACAGTTTTATCTAACATTAGGAAAAGCTTTCAGGCTTACTGCATTTGTTGTTGACTGATTTTTCTGCTCTTATCTCCTTGTTCTTTCATCTGTGGTTCTTCTTTTCAGCAGGGAAGGGCCCAGCCAACCACCACACTACACTCCTTTTATAGGGTACCACAGTTGTGACATTTCCTGTGGCAAAGCAGGAAGGACGGATCAGTGGGGCATCCACAAGGTGAGCTCATTTACAGGACACTAGTAATTTAACTTGTTATAACAAGTTATATGAAAACAAAATACAAAATCAAACCATTACTTGCATTTTCTTCCTTCTAATTACTCTGGCCAGGTTATAAACCCAGCAACTTATCTGGAATGGATATCATTAACTGCAGGTACTGTGGAACACTTTTTAGAAGGACAGTCTTACAGGATTTAGGACACAGTCCTACATGCTGAGCCATTGGAGATCTTAGGGCTCAGCTCCGGCAGCATGAACAGAGATTGTGTGCCTCAAATTTCATATTCTAGAGAAAATACATTATAAGAACCACCTGCCATTTCCCCAACATCCAACAGAAGGACCTCGACCGCAGAGGTAGTTGGTCCAGGAGGTTGCAGTGTTAGAGGGGCAAATCGGTGCCCCATCACCGTGCTCTCCAACATATTACTCCAAAACCATATAAACACTACAAACAGATATCTGCCTCTATCTCCTAAATCAAACAAAGGGCAGTGGACACTGCAGATAAGACACTGCAGCACAGGAGCTAGCACAACAAAACTCACCCAAATCAGGAACCAAAATAAAAAAGCAAAAGAAATCCAAAAACTTCTGATCATAGGAGACTCCATGATTCGGGAGTTGATGCCTATCTCAGTAAGGGGTAATGGTCAGATGTCTCCCATGTACATCAGTGTGGAGGATACCGACCACATTACTAAAATTGTTCAGGAAGCAGGAGAAACATTGATGTCCTGGTACATAGGGACTAATGATCTCACTAACCGGTCAGTTGTGGAGACCAAGGAACACCTGACCAGGCTGGGTGACAAACTATCATCCATTTCATCCGGCATCTCCTTCTCTGAGATCCTGCCAGTCTGGGAGGGGGCAGATGGATGGAAGGTCAGAGAAGGGGAGATAGGGGAGCTAAACATGTGGCTCAAGGGCTGGTTCCAGGAAAAGGACACAGATTTGTAGGAACTGGCACAGTTCTGGGAGGAAAATTTTAAATTTGATGGACTGCATCTTGACTAAGGAGGAGTCAGTGCGTTGGAGCAGAAGTTTGATGTCTTTGCAGAACATTTAAACTAGCAATGGGAAGAGGTGCAGCACCCATATGTCAAATGGGAAGAACACCCATCCCCTCAGCTAGTGGTCAAACAGGGATTCAGCATGTTTGCAGTTCATTTGCATCTCAGGTAAGAAAAAAGGTCCATCTCCCCATCGATGCACAGGAGAATGCAGACCTCACCCAACAACCAACACACCGAAATCTGGCCAATGGAAAATCATGTACACAATGCTCACAGCCTGGGAAATAAGATCCCAGACCTGCAGGCAATAATGTCAGAGGCTAAACTGTACATCAAGTAGCAATTAGTGAGACATGGTTTACTAGTAACCACACTTGGAGACTTCAGTATTAGGCTATGTACTGTTCAGAAGAGACGAGGTGCAAAAAGGGGGGGTAGAGTGGCCTGTATGTAAATGAAAATATCAAAGCTACAGAAATTCAGAATACACATAAGAGCCAGAAGAACTGTGGGCACCTGGAAACAGGAAATGGGACAGCCATAAGAACTGAGGTTGTCTACAGGCCCCAGACCAGGGGAAGGACATAGACACATTACTGTTAGAAGATACATAAAACATGACAGCTAAAGGGAAGGTTCTGATAATGGGAGACTTCAACATGCCGGATACAGATTGGTCAATACCAGCAGGAACATCTGCCAGAACTAGACACATGGTGGATTCCTGCAGGGGAGGGCGTCAAACAACTGGTACAACAACCCACAAGAGACAGGGCTATCCTAGATCTAGTACTGACTAGTAGGAAAGGGATCACTGATCTCCAGGTAGAAGGTCACCTAGGGGCCAGTGATCATCACATGGTATGGTACAATTTGGCCACTACAACTAAATCATCCCATTCCAAGACAAAAATATGGGACTTCAGAGCAGCTGACTTTGATAAGATGACCAACAGAGTTAAGCTAGCCCTGGAAAAAGAAACACAGGTGAGGGGTACAGGCAAGTGGGCAAGCATCAAGGATGCAATACTTGAAGCAACATCCCATTGTGTTAGACAAAAAGGAAGTGCAAAGAAGAAGGAAACCACTTTGGTTCTCAAATATAGTAGCAGAAAAGGTCAGAGCCAAAAGGCTGGCCTTCAGGAAATATAAAGGGAACACAGCGGGATGAAGATAGGGAGGCATACCAAACTGCCCTAAGGGAAGCAGGGAAGGCAGTAAGGCAGACAAAGTCCCAAACTGAGGAAACAGTAGCACGAACAGTAAACAATGGTGACAAGACTTTCTATAGATACATTAGTGAAAGGAGAAAGTCCAGAAGGGTATTGCTAAGCTGAGAGGAGAAAAGGGGCATGTGAGGAGGAGGACCCTGTAAAGCATCTATCCTAAATAGATACTTTTGCTCAGTATTTACTGAAGAGAAGGTAGGGCAGGACCCACAGCTCAGCACCATGGACACATGGGAGAGGGAGGTGAGCACTACTCCCTTCACAAAGAAAGGGTCCAAAAGAGCTCCTAAGCTCAGGGTGGACAAGGCAATGGGACCTGATGGCATACATCCCAGGGTACTTAAGGAGCTAAGGGTGGAACTAACAGAGACGTTAGTAGAACTGTTTAGTGCTCTGAGCACAGGGAGGTCTCAGAAGACTGGAGAAGGGCTCATGTGATCCCACTCCACAAGAGTGGTAGCAGGGAGGAGACAGGAAACTACAGACCAGTCAGTCTTACCTCAGTAGTGGCAAGATTATGGAGGCACTCCTTAAGGAAAGGATAGTGCAACACCTGGAATCCATAGGGGCACATGATCCAAGACAGCATGGATTTACAAAGGAAGGTCCTGTCAAACTAATCTCATAGATTTCTTTGGCTGGGTAACCAGAGTGGTGGACCAAGGGGAGACAGTTGATGTTGCCTACCTTGACTTCAGCAAAGCTTTGAACACTGTTCCACATAGAAGATTGATAAATAAGCTGGGTAGGCTCAGGTGGGTCACATGTTGGTCAACTGGGTGGCAAACTGGTTGACAGGCAGAAAACAGAGAGTGGTGGTAAATGGTATACAGTCAGAAGAAATCGCGAGTCACAAGTGGGGTACCTCAGGGATCAGTCCTGGGGCCAGTCCTCTTCAGTATCTTCATTAGTGACATTGCAGATGGACTACAGGGTAGGCTTGTCTGTTTGCAGATGACACCAAGATCTGCAACAGAGCTGATGATCCAGATGGGGTGGGCAGAATGAGAAGAGATCTGGATAAACCAGCAAAATGGTGGAAGAGTGGCAACTGGGATTTAATGCAAAGAAGTGGAAGATCATACACATAGGAAGAGAAACCCTGAAGCCACCTATAAGCTGGGATGGGAGTTGCTGACAGTCACAAAGGAAGAAAGAGACTTGGGCATCATCATCACCGATGACCTGAAATCATCCAAGCAGACCTCTAAAGCAGTAGGTAAGGCTAGGGGATGTTAGGGTGTATTAGTAGGGGTATCACAAGTCGTAAGAAGGAGTAATAATCCTCTTTACAAGACACTGGTTAGGTTCCATCTGAAGTACTACGTGCAGTACTGGGCCACACCTTCACAAAGACATTAACCAAATTGAGGCAGTCCAGAAGGGCAACCAAAATGGTGCAGGGACTGCATCAGAAGACATATGAGGACAGATTAACAGAGCTCAATATTTATACTCTTGAGCAAAGGAGGAGAGAGATATGATTGAAACATTCAGACACCTTAAGGGCATTAACAAGCTAAAAGAGTCTAACATGTTTCAATATAAGAAAAATAGCAGGACAAGAGGACACAGCATAAGATTAGAGGGAGGCTGATTAAGGGTACACGAGGAAGTTCTTTTTTACAGAAAGGGTGGTGGATGCATGGAAAGGCCTACTCAGGAAGTGGTGGCTATGAATATGTGCAGGGCTTCAAACAGGCATGGGATAGGCATAAGGGAGCAATACAGATGGGTATGAATAGATAGGCCACTGACAGAGCAAAGGTCAATGGCACATTTATAAGGTAGAGAAAGAAATGGGCAGACTGGATGGGCCTTGCGGTCCTTATCTGCCATCAACTTCTATGTTTCTATGTAGGCTAATTCTGGAGTTAGGACACCTCAGACTGATGACATTCTCAGTAATACTAATATCAATACACTCCCCACTGTGGGGATTGATTTATCTTTAAGTGGATATTGAAATTTGTGACATTGAAGATCCTTTACTTATTTGAATTTTACATTGCTTGAGGTGCATATACGTGGTGGACAGACTGAAACTCTGCCCCGACAGAGTTGTATTTCAGTAAACACATGGGTGTTAGCCTGCCGTTGTACAACACTACAGTACATTTATAACTGTATACTTAATACTTTTGTACCAGCACTCAGAGTAATTTATTTGTGTAAAAATACAGCATATAAGAGCCACTCAAATGTGTTGGTACCCTGACTCTACCATCACTATATCCAAGATCCCCAGTGGAGGTCCTTCTGCATCTTTTGTGCCTCCTGCCACTGGCCTGGGTTAGGAGGTACAAGTGGTAACTACTGAAGGCATGTATACTCCGAGGGACTGGGCAGTTGACTGAGACAGGAAGGAAATGTCCACAGACCTAATGGCTCAGACACTCTAAAGGCTTTAATCACCAAGCCTCAGCTCCCACTGGGGTCGACTTCTGCTGTAAGCACCCCAAGGACACTGACAGTGGGAGTCTGACACTGCATAGAGCTGAAGTTGGATTGAATTCCACGATGTCTCCTCAACCTTAAATCTATGATGGGCACTGGTACTGCAAGCAACAGGAGTACAGAAGGCACTGCCAGAGGCACAGTGCACCATACCTCTCACTCGTGCCTGATTTTTAGTGATGCTTCTGATTTTTGACTCAGAATATTTCTGTTCCTCCTAAAATTTGTTCTTAACCGAATGGTTATTGTAAGCACCAAATAATTCCAAAATTTAGTTACAGACTTGATCTTCAGAAAAAATATTTTTTACATGAAGAACCTTACTCTAAGATCTTCCTGAGTGGATATCACAGATTTATAATATCGGCACCTGATTTTTGTCCTTTGTATCTGATTTATGCATTGTCCCTTGTTTATGACATAGGAGGTTGAGAGGTATGCCATGCTGTGGTTCCAGACCCCTGTAGAAATTGTTGGACTTGCATGCCCTGATATCTTAGGCCTGGCTGAGGACTCCATAGCCATACATTTCCCAACTGTGAAGGCTTGAGGATTTCTGTGGCTTGTGTACTAGGCAGACTGCATCATCACTAACAAGATTAGAATCTCCTGTGGTGGTGGGTGCAGAATCAACAACCAGCCTAGACAGAAGTTTAGAGGAACTCTTTGTAACCTATATTATTTTACCAAAATTAAAAAACATTTAAATTTGTGTCAGCTTACTTGGACTTGATCAGGGAATAACAGTCTTTCTAAAGAGCCTAAAGATGATTAAATCAACCAACCGACATCCACGAAAACTTTTAAAGAGAACTACTCCTGCTATTTTAAAACTCTCAAAAGAAAGCTCCTTTACCTCTAGGAGATCCTCTGTGGTAAAGCAGGCTTTGTAAATATATCACTATGTAATGCCCCCAATTTGGGGGAGCTTACTATGCCCAATGCTTCTGTTTTGCCATCTCTATAGCGTATCTTAAATGCATGCCATTTTTCCTTCCCAGGTCCTTATGTACCCTGGTGCTCCAAAATCAGCCCCCATGTGTAATCTAGCCCAGTCGGTCTCAAAAAGCCAGCTACACCTTCCCGTTGCTCAAAGTCAGCACCCTGGTGCCACTGAGATTGAGCATGTGCAATGCTGTGCCTTTGATCTCCCAACTGCTTAATTTGTGGTCGGGTGGGACAGTGGGAGAGTGATCAGTGATTCTGGTGTCCCCATCTGCCAAAGTGGGACCTGGTGACCACAGCAAGGGCCATGAGAGCCCATTTTAAAATTATTTAAAGAGATCCATGGAGTATTAGGATTGGGGTCACAAATATTAATGAGCAAGAGCCCTGGTCCATTATGAATATTCATGAGGGTGCTTCTGCAATCAGGAAGGCAGTGTTTGGTGGCTGCTGACAAGAAAAGAGAAAACTGTAAATGAATAATGCAACTGCTGTGTGGGTTTTGGGGAAAAGATGTGTAAAGAGATAACTGTCTTAGGAAAAAACTATTAAATAAATAATTCAATCTGGCTGCACCATGTATTGTTGGGACTCAGAGAGACAGCCTGCCTGCTGCAATGAGGGGTTATAAAATACTGGCAGCATAACAGAAACCGACTGAGAAATTACAAAAGCTGAGCAGCGACATAAAGAACACACATATAATTATTGAACTGTGAGGGCATTTGGGCAAATATTTTAATTATTCTGGCTGCACCAGGGCTTTATTTGGCACTGCATTAAATCTGCTTAAGGGACTGTTTGTTTTATGAAACCATTACAGAACAGCCACAGGCAATCAGAAAGCTAGAATTTTTAAGTCAGGACTTGTGGGACTTTTGGAGCTCATGGGACACTACCAAATGGGGAACTGCAGAGACCAAATTTCAGGTGCCAAAACAGCAAACCAACTGTGCATCGAGGAAGCTTAATGAATAATTCATTTTGTGATTGACAAGCCTTCCAGTAAATAAGAGCCAAAAGCAACCAATAGTTTCAACTAATAGGGGCCCCAAAAGGCTTCATAAAGACTGTGTTTCAGCAGATTTTCAGATTCAAGTGGAAGTCCCCACAGGGGTGGGGCTTGAGCCCCAACAATGCAACTGGGCCTGATGATCTAGTTTAAGCCTCTCCACAGGGAGGTGTTTTGCTCTTCTTTGCCAGTAAACACTTCAGTGTTAGCTTGAAGTAAAACCTGCCTAGCCTGGGGTTGCCAGAAGAAGGTTCTTCAGGTGCTAGCCCATCCCTTCCATGTTTGGAAAAAACGGACCTGCAACATGATGCCAAGTCAGCTGTGAGAGAGCTGAACCTGCCTCAGTGGTGAGAGAACTGAAGACTTCAGGAACCTTTGATGATGGAGAGCCATTCCATGAGGAGCATGAGTGAGTACTCTTGTACCCCGGTGCAAGTAACAATGCTATTGAAATCAGCAGTGTGGCTGCCAATGCCCTAGAGTAGGAGTGCACAAATTTACTTTGTGAAGGGCTGAACTGAAGACTTGAGTCGAGGCCAAGGACCACTGTATAATGTCCGAGGCTAAAATGTCCAGCAAGACATTATTAAATGCACACATAAAATGAATCAAAACATACATTTATCTATTTATTTGTTTATTTATCAACATGTTACTGAAACTAACAAACTCTGGCACAGAGCCACTACGACTGTGAATGCATTAACTAGATAAGGGTGTTTTCATGGGCTTAAACATAAACATTTATTTATTTATTTAAAAAATATCAGATTTACAAACCTTTGAGTCAGAGACTCAGTTACAAAACACCTTGTTGAAACTAATACAAAGACAGCACAGTTAAAAAGTCAAAAAACAATGGCTCAGAGAGCAGAATGTTATAACAATCATTCACTGGAGATGCATGGGTAGCATTAGAAAAACAGATTACATAGTTTAGGCACCACATCAAGAAGACCAAAGCAGTTCAAACAATATACTATAGCTAAAAGCAAACACACATCAGGAGTCAAAAGAATCCCAGAGTGTTCACATGAAGGGTATTGCATATATACTAACTGAATCAAAAGTACAGTCACGGTGAAAGAATTATATTTAAGCAGTAAAGCACCTCATGGTGTGTGTTATGTAATAATGTCACTCCTGGGTGGGTTGAAGCATGAGGTGAGCTTAGTGCTTCCACCCACACCAGAGTGACAATATTACAAGATAACACACACCCTGAGTGCCTTATTGCAATTATACAATGGCTTGTTGTTACATACAGAATAAAAAATACATTTTAAAGGATGTTTTTGTTAGTGTGGAAAAATATTTCTTAAGAAAATGCAAAGAATGATCCAAATCAAAGTTACGGTGATGTTGTTGTGTAATAACATCCACTGTTTCAATGGGTCAGCAGCCAGCTTCTTACATTTTCCTTGCCATTGTATAATTAAAATAATGCCACCATCTGTATTACAGTTACCTATATGTTTTGCATTTTATTCTATGCACTGTTATAGCAATCAACTCAACAGAACCAGGCTATCATATACATGAAGGTACTGTACCCTAACTGAAAACACTGCTGAGACAACTGTGTGTTGTGACAAGGTAGAAGATAAACACAATGTTGAGACAAGTCTTTGAAGACATTTGATGTGTTTTCATTGTTGTTTTTAGAAACTGATATACAGTTCACACACAAATTCATATAATATAAAAGTGCATATGCCCAAATGTCAATGTAAATTTGACACATTTCATTACAAGCTTTTCTGTTGAAGGAAGATATTACTATATAAGGCCTAAAATGGGCATCAGATAAATGTAAACTGGGGTAGGTGTGTTGTGAGGTATTGCATAGTTTATCTTTTATTGCTGCTCCACCAGATCAACAATATTTGCACAAGCTGTGCCCAGTCCAGATTTTATAGCTCTGGCCTGGGTCTGGTGATGTGGGTTTACCCATACCCCACTGCATGTGGCTTAGTGATATACTGTACAAGATGGCTACAAAGTCTAAGCCATTGAAGGTTGAAGTTTCAGAAAACATTATGCTAAAATATCAAGACTCATTCCCTCCCTCACTCTCCAGTCACAATTAATCCTCTACCAAAGTCATGCTTAAATACTGGTGCCTCTACATCCACGCCACTAAGCTTTAATGGCAACATGCTTCTTCTGCTGCTGTGACCAATTCAGTGTATGATCTGCTCAACCCTGGCTTTATAAATTTATTTAATTATTTTTAGAGGGCTCCTGGTTGTGATCAATATCAAACAAACAACTGAAGTCCAGTGTGACCCTCCCCAAAAACTGCCCAAACAGGCCTGTAATGGAGGATTTTCCATCTTTCATGTCCCAAATAAGGGCTCTTAGTTATCAAACTTTGGCCAAAATGTGAACATGCCAAACCACTATGTCAAAGTGGCCTCAATCGGTTTAGTCCTGCACTTTAAATAATGTAAAAAGTACCTTGCTGATCTGAGTTAGAGTCCTACTGTTTCATTCTCTGTTTGCAAAAGACAACACTCCAGCTTCCTTGTCTAACATTTATAAATTTCAGTCTGCTAGGTGTGGCTGGGAGCAAATCACTAGGAAAGTGATCACAGCGTTCCCCTAATCATAAACCAATTCAATGTGTGTTCTGCTCAACCCTGGCTTTATAAGTTTATTTAATTATTTTAGAGGGCTGCTGGTTGTGACCAATATCAAACAAACAACTGAAGTCCATTGTGCCCCGAACTGCCTGCCTGAGAATGAAGAAGTTGGAATATTATTTTGAAAATGCAAGGCTTGGTCTCTTATTATGCAGTGTCCAGCAACGATGGTGGTGTCAAATGGCTTAATGAGGTGCTGGAGGTGCCTATGGGAACTTGTCATGTAGAAAGTTCCAGGGACACAGTCATAAAAACTGGAATTACAGGTTCCAAGGAGTAATTAACTCAGCAGGAATGTTAGAAAGTCAACTCCACTATAAACTGAGCCAGGAAAAAAGTAAATAGGACCAAAAACTAAACAGAATTATGTTTCTAAAATGAGTTGCTAATTGCAACTGGTATTTTAACATGTGCAAGTCAACTCCACTTCTCAAACTTAAAAAGAAAATACATTTCATCACAGACTGTGTTTACCAAGTACTGTGCCCATTTTAGTATATAAATGTTTAAGAAATACCTGAAAGCTGTCTATTTTCCATAGAAGGTGAATCCTTAGTAGTTTCAGACACTTAGTCTTTCCTTTGAGACACCAGGTGACTCTGATAATCATTTGTTCCAAGGGTTTTAAGTCAATTTGAAGGCATTAAGTATTTTCTGTTCTCATACTCCTTATAAAATGCAGGGATTCCACAGACTTCTTGTGTTCCTAGGTCCAGCTCCCAAACTAGTGAATCTTATTTCAACATAATAGATCCACCTCATTTCCTCCTATATGAATAAAAAAGGTGGTCTGGATCTTTAGGAGCTTCTTGGATGGAAAGGGCTGAATCTTACCCCCCAAAAATAATGCTGCCTTCCACTAATCAGGTTCCAGTTCTTGTACACCCATTTAAGAAATAAAGTAGGACCCTGCAACCACTGAGTAACATGAAAGCAGATTTATTTGAGGGTGGAAAACATTTCTTGGAGGAGGGTAAGGCAGATGAGATTATTTACACCTTCAGTCAGTTCCACAGACAGAAAACATGACATCACTCCTTTTGTACATGCAGAACTCCTGTAGGCTGAACCCACAGTCATAAAAACAAAAAAAAAACAGACTGCAAGTGGAAGCTACAAAGATTAATATAAAGTTAGCCAGTCTTGGAGTGGGTCCCAAGATGGCAGGCTAAAAAATTGTCTGGAGAACAGGACACAGAGGGTAATAGTAAATGTAGTCCACTCTAAAGAAAGGGGTTACTAGTGGGGTACCACAGGGTTCAGTTCTAGGACCAGTCCTCTTCAATGTCTTTATAAGTGACATTGCAGAGGACTGGAAGAAAATATGTCTCTTTGCAGATGACACAAAGATCTGTAACAGGGTTGATACACAAGGTGGGGTGGAAAGAATGAGAAGGGACTTGGCAAGGTTGGAAGAATGGTCAAATGTATGGCAGCTTAGATTCAATGCTAAGAAGTGCAAAGTAATGCACCTGGGAAACAAAACCCAAAGGAAGAGTACACTACAGGGATGAGATACTAACAACAACAAAATGGAAAGAGACCTGGAGGTAGTCACATCAGATGACTTAAAGGTGGGCAAGCAATGTGAGAGGGCAGTAAGGAGGGCTGGGGAATACTGGTATGTATAGGAAGAGGCATCACCATTAGAAAACAGGAAGTTGTTATTCCTCTGTACAGACAGCTGGTGAGACTCCATCTGGAGTACTGTGTGCAGCTCTGGAGACCCAGTCTCCACAAGGACATAGACAGGATGGAGGCAGTCCAGAGGAGGGCAACTAAAATGGTGCAGGGTCTGCAACAGAAGACATATGAAGGGAGACTTAAGGAGTTTAATATGTATAACCTAGAGGAAAGGAGGGACAGGGGTCATGATAGACACTTTCAAGTACTTCAAGGGAATCAACAAAGTCAAAGAGGGTAGCATCTTTCAGAAAAAGATGTGCAAGAACAGGGGCACAATTTGAAGATAGAAGAGGAACGGCTCAGAGGTAATATGGGAAGTATTTTTTTCATGGAGAGGGTTGTGAATGCATGGAATGGCCTTCCTGAGGAGGTTGTGGAGCCAAAAACAGTGGGGATTCAAGAATGCATGGGACAGACATAAGGCAATTCTAGAGGTTGGGGTAGGAGTAAGTAGGCTGTTGGTTAACTAGGATCTGCAGCTTATCCATTAGGTAGGAAATGGGCAGACTGAGTGGACCAAGCGGTCCTTATCTGCTGTCAGATTCTGTTTCTATGTTTCTATGTTACTAGGTCCTCGGTGGGGCCACAGACAGCTGCTGTGAGGGCCATTTGTGGCCCCCAGGCTGCATATTGTGCACTCCTCCCAAGAGACTTGTTAACTGTTTAGAATTATTCTTTGGCCTGCACCCTGTATCTGCTGTGGTTAATGATTGCCCAACATGGGTGGACCCAGATGCATTAAGGGCCCAGATTATAAATGTACTGATATGTGTTTAAATTGCTAAAGTGCCTAGGACTGGAAGGGGAGCACTCAGATCTTGGGCTCATCCTAACTTTGCTTGGGAGGTCTAATATTTTGTTCATAATTGGTCAAGACGTCCTGTGGAAGTTGTGAAATTCAGCCATTTGCCACATGGGACTGAGACATTACAAGTTTGATTTTGCAAGAACTGCTTTAATTACTCAAGCTGATACACTGAAAGGAATGATATTGAGAATGGAAATTTTGTTCAGATGCGGGATGTGGAGAACTAGGTCACCCTAGCCTTAGGGAGTAAAGTATCCATTGAGAAATTTAAGTGAGAAAGGACTATGGTGGTCATGCTGGCCCATGGGTGAAGAATTTTAATTATTAAATGTGCTGAATGTGTTAGAATTATAAATGTTCTGAATGTGTTTAGAATTATAAATCTGCTGAATGTGCAGAAGTATAAAAGTGCTAAATGTTCAGGGAATGCAAAATGTGTTAAATAAAGGTAACCATCTGGTTACACCCCAGGTGCTTTCACCCCAGAAAAGGATCACCAGTTTCAACATGCAGGCCCCAACCCCCAGCACAAGCCTCAAGAAGTGTAAATAGTTCAAGTGTTTAATGTCTTTCCAGTCCAAGCTTAAATCTGCTTAATTTAGCCAGCCAACATACAACTGCACCATTCATTAGGCCTGCACCATTTCTGGACTGTGGCTACGGGTACCCAGGTTTAGACTAGAGTTATGGGGTCTCATACTGAATGTTGTGGAATGGTACCAGTCTGGGTAAAAGCAATTTAAACTGTGTCAACTGATTTATACAGCTTAGTTAGATAGCCAGGGCTCTGGTTATTTTGGAGATTGGTGAAATATATGATTACTATGGGATTTAAAATGTGACTTACCTACCCAGCTTGAGGGTTTCACCAGTACTAATCAAAATCATTTAACCTAATGTACTGTAACTAGTGTAACTGCATAACTTTACTTCTCTTTCCCCCACCCTAAGCCCTTCCCCCATAAATGAATTGTTCATTGTTGTTTTTGCAGATACCTGTGTTATGAGCATTTATTAGGATCAAGTCACAACATGGTAAAGGTATTGAAATGTTGAGATTGTTATCTGGTCATGTTTGGGGTGGATTATGTTTAAAATGGATGGGTACAACATCCCACGAGGTTGTACCAGGGTCCATGCTAGCCCACTTAAAGCTAAACTCGGCATCATAAAATGTAATATCTTGGATGAAAACCTGTTTAATGTAGATCTTGGGAACCCAGGCCCTCAACCTTACATGGGCCCACAAGGGGAGTAGAAGCCTTTTGGAGTAGCACCACCTAGGGCTTACAACATAAGAGAAGAGAAGAGAATGTATCATAAATTGTCCCTGAGGGTCCAGCAACATGATTCCTTTCCACTTCTGTGTTGCTGGCTCCATTTTACTGCTGTAGTAGGTGGAGCCTGCAGACAGATTGCTTTGAGAAAGGACTCCCTGCATAATTACCTTCCAAACAACATGGTAGAGTATTAAAAATAGTGTCCTCCAATGAAGTCTCATTACTACACTGCCTGTGTGTGTATGGGATTCCTCTGGCTCATATTCCTCCTGCAAGACATCAAATGAGGCAGGACTTTTCTAAGGGCATGATCACAACACCTAGATGGACAGGTTTGGGGAGGAGGAGGCAAGCAGGTGCCAGCTACTAAGAGCAGGTAGGTGTTCCCAGGGAGAAGGAACTTGCATCCAGCAATATGGAGGAGATACCTCATCATTTCTACCTTTCCTAGGTTGTAAGAACAGCCTCAGAGGGAACATCAACGTTTTTGACAAAGAAGATACAGAAAGTAGATCCTGCATCTGCCTGCATCATAATGTGATATAAATCTAAGTCTGGTTTTCACTGTAACCAGTTTAATGTTTCCCTTTCAATAATGATGTACTAAATTATCACCTTACTTTGTCACTTATGAATATCTGTATTGTCTGAACTTCTTATCCTAAAAGTGTGTCTTTACGATACAGACAAATGCTGTATTCAAAGTACAAAAAGAAAAGTGCCAAATTGGTCTGCATTTTAAATGCAGTTGGCCAAATTGTAACTATAAAAGAAATAAAAATATTTTTTCACTTCAGTTAGGCATCCAAT
Organism: Neoceratodus forsteri; assembly: GCA_016271365.2. Taxonomy (NCBI): domain Eukaryota; kingdom Metazoa; phylum Chordata; order Ceratodontiformes; family Ceratodontidae; genus Neoceratodus; species Neoceratodus forsteri. The sequence continues at coordinate 270,196,884 of JADMNL010000026.1, forward strand.
GTCAAAATAAATATTTTAGAATCTTGCCATATATTGTAGCGTGGTCAGCAACTGAAAACAATGTGCAGTACAGGACAGTCTGTGTGTAAAATTAGCACTGTGCTTCATATCGCATGAGTGGTGGGGACAAAATGCAGAAATAAATGAAAAAGTCTATCAAGGGTGACAGTTTTCTCAAATAACAGTAAAGCTCAGTTACTGACACAGGCAGTATCATTATTTTGTAGGGGCCATTGCAAATGCCAGCATGAAACACAAAAGGAAAAAGAATACCTGTATCACTTCAGTTAGGAAATATAGGAGACTCAATAGTTTTAGGGTAAGTTAGTCCATCTTGACTTATTTGTTGCATATGTACCTCAATGGCTAAGGGTCCTGACCATGTTCACCCTTTCTCATGCCAAGCTAGCTACCATATGTGTAGCACTAACACTGATGTGAAGAGTATGCTGTAGCAAGAAACTCTTTAAATAGCCTTTTTTGGCAAATTGAAATCTCCTCCATAGTGTTTTAGCTGGCTTGAGAGAAGTTAAAGGAAAACTCCACCTAATGTCCAAGTCTGGTGTGTCTGTGATTTCTCTGAATTTGCTAAAAAGAAGCATCCTCACATTTTGAGTCCCTCCATAGAAGACATCAATAAAGTAACCAAATACCACACACACACACACACACACACACACACACACACACACAGCAGAACATGAAAGATACCTCATCATTTCTACCTTTCCTAGGTTGCAAGAACAGCCTCAGTGTGAACATCAATGTTTTTGGCAAAGAAGATACAAAAGTAGATCTTGCATCTGCTTGCATCATAATGTGATATAAAACTAAAATCTGGTAATCAGCTTACTGTTTCCCTTTCAGTAATAATGTACTAAATTATCACCTTACTTTGTCACTTATGAATATCCATTGTATGAACTTCTTATCCTAAAAGTGTCTTTACAATACAGAAAAATGCTGTATTCAAAGTATAAAAGAAAGCACCAAATTGCTATGCATTTTAAATGCAGTTGGCCAAAACTGTAAATATAAAAAGAAATACAAAGTAGTTTTTCCACTTCAGTTAGGTATATAATGTCAAAATGAATATTTTAGCATCTTGCCATATATTGTAGTGTGGTCAACTATTGAAAATAATTTATACAATGTGTGTGCCTCTTTTCAGGAAACTAAAGAGATATCTCACTGACCACATGTGAGATATCACTTTTATCTTCCTGATTCGATATGTCACACTGGATACCTTGGCTAGTTGGGTACATCACAAAGGTTTGGAACTCATTTAGAATGTTCAGCCTCAGCAACAGTACTAACCGTATTTAAATGTAAATAACTCTAAAATGAAAATGATAGTATTGTACTGTGAGCATGAAAGTTGTTCAGCACAAAAAGATCTACAGTGGTGTTTCATTTACAGCTACCTTTTATTTTTTTTTAATAATTAACAAATAAACAGCAGAAATGTATTTTCTTTTCACTTTTTCAACAAACAAATGCAAATAACTTTAAAACAAAAATGATAGCATGGTACTGTTAGCACAACATTTCTTCAGCACAAAAAGATCTACAAAATGGTGGTCTTTCATTTACAGATACCTTTAGTTGTTTTTATAATTGGCAAAAACTGCAAAAAAACTTTTTTTCACTGTTTGCAACAAACAAGCAAATAACTTTAAAACTGAAAAAAGAGAGACCCACAGTTCTTGTATAAATCAAATATGACAGGACAGTCTGTGTGTAAAATTAGCACTGAGCTTCATGCCACAAGAATGGTGGGGGACAAAAATGCTGAAATAAATGAAAAAATCTATCAAGAGTGATGGTTTTCTCAAATAACAATAAAAGCACAGTTACTGATACAAGCAGTATTATTCATTTGCAGGGACCATTGCAAATGCCAGCATGAATACAAAAGGAAAAAGTATACCCTTCTCACTTCAGTTAGAAATATAGGGAGACTCAACTGTTTGAGGGTAAGTTAGTCCATCTTGACTTATTTGCTGCATATGCATCTTAATTGCTAATGAGTCCTGACCATGTTCACCCTTCCTCAAGGCAAACTAGCTACAGTATATCTAGTACTAACACTGATGGGAGGATTATGCCATTAGCAAGAATCTCTTTAAATAGCCTTTTCTGACAAACTGGAAATCTTCTCCATAGTTTTATATTTGGCTTGCCTCTGGCTTGAGAGAAATTAAAGGAAAACTCCACACAATGTCCAAGTCTGGTGTGTCTGTGATTTCTCTGAAATTGTTTAAAAAAAAACTATCCCACCTTCTGAGTCCCTCCATAGGAGACATCAATAAAGTAACCAAATACTACACACACACACACACACACACACACACACACACACACACACAAACACCAGAACATGAGACACCTCATCATTTCTATCTTTCCTAAAAGGAAAAAAAAACTTACGAAGTTGATACAGAAATGGAAATGTTAGTCCTGTAAAGGACATCATAGAAATAACCCAATTTGTGAAGAAGTTGGTAGGAAATACACAAAAAGTCACTCATTTCAAGTTGATCCATGTAACAAGGAACTATTTTGGTTATATCTGTAGCAGTATTGCAGTGAGCTAGTTAACTATTAGCCAGTCACTTTTGGTCCATAGATCCAGACTACATGAGTCTGATTTCTTAGCTGTAATTTAAGATTGCTTATCTCCAGCAACCTCAAAAGCAAATGTTCAATGTGATACATCCAACACTGTAACATGGTATAGGCACTAAAAACAAAGGCCTTGCTTAAGATGATATTCTTTGCATGGAAAGTGGATTTGACACTGGCATGCAAGATTCACCCAATGTGAATTACCAGGAAAAGAATTTAAAGTCATTTGCACCCCAGACAGAAATTCTTGTGGTTTTCCTATAGATCCTGGCACCTGACATTTACCATTCTGGTATGAAGTGACTGAAGGCTTGGGGATGTTGGTATATGAACAGGTTCTGTGCTTTTAAGTTTAATATATAGAGTTGTGATAATGACACGGGCAGAGGAAGAGGATGGAGTCTGTAGGAAAAGAAGCTTTATACAAAATAATTTATTACTCAGTTGTGTGAGTGAAGCATATCTGAACACTGAAGGTCACAGAAATTAAATCTATGAACACAGTATGAACATTATTAAACTTCAGTGTGAGTGAAGTATATCTGAACATTAATGAGTAAACAGACCTGCACTCAGGGGGGTGGGGGTATCCTGTAACAAAAAACAGTACCTGGAGGTTTAAAGTTATCCACACTAATGTTTACCTGACATTTTCTCATGTAATAACCGCAACAAACATTGCAGGAAATGCTGTCCACAATGATCTTTCCTAGACAAGTGAGGCATGTAGTGTTTGTTTTGATCATTAAATTAAAAAATATTAAACATTATTGTGGATCTTTATTTATTAAGTAACCTGAGCTAGGGGTTGATCTGTGATTTTTAACCCTCCACATATCTGAACACTGGTTATGTCACAGAAAGGAAATCTAGAATGCAATTGGCAGTATGACCCAAATTAAATATCAATCAATCAATCAAAAACTTTATTGGACCAGGCAAGAAACATCCTTGAGCAAGCTCATTTGCAATATGGTCCCAGACAAAGTAACATGCAATTAAGTACAGAGACTAATACATACAATATAAAGCCATTAACATAAATGTACAGTGTCATTACAAATGTGAGGAGAACATTAAAGAACAGTTGTAAAGGTAAAATGATGCATTAAGGAAATAGGAAAAGGGAAGGGGTAGACAGGATAAGTGATTAGCTGACACACACACACACATTCCTGCAGTGTTATTCATTTTACACACTTGGCAGCAGACCCCAAAATAAGTTCTTAGTAGAGCTGCCAACCTCTGGCAGTTACAGGACTGCAGAGACTGATCATGCCATGTTGTATTTTAGGCATGCTTTTTATGTTTGCTTGTGCGCATGTGCAAGAAACATGTGACATCTTGCCAGAGTAGCAGTTTGTGGATATGCTGTTGTGTTGTGGCTAATGCCTCACTGCTTTGTGGGGCTTGTCTCTGTGGCAACAATAAATGAGCATGCTGCCTATGACAGCAGAGAAAAAGCATGCCACCAATTTGAAAGAATTTCACCACTGCAGTGAGGGAGCACCCCTCATTGCAGGGTGTGCCTTGCCTGGTGTAACATTTCAATAAACATGGTGGGTGTCACTGTTGACATCTGCCTCCAGTCACCAGAAAACTGATGTTGAGTGTGCCCAATCCTCCGTGTAGGCTTCTCCTCCCCAGTTCATTTGCTGATGGGGTTGCCCAATCCACATCAGCATAATGCCCTCCATCCTATAATTTGTCTGCTGAGGACAGCCCAATCCTCCTCGGCATCATGCCCCCCCAAACAAAGACCCTTTCTTCTTTGCCAATGGGGTGCCCAGTCCCTGTTGACTTCAGTTACCCCCACAAAACACCTAGGTGGCATGCTGGGGCCCACTCTAGCGTGCCAGATGTCCCTGTAACAAAGAAGACCTTTCCACAACAGTTTTTATTTTGTTTAACCTGTGAACAATGAAATGGTCCTCATTGTCTGTGGTGCCCCTCCCCAACCTGCACTCACCCTCTGTGCAGCCCACCTCCCACCCATCTTCACCCCATACTTACCTCCAGAACCTGGCACAATGATCTTACATGGAGCAAGAACATGTCTGCACTATTCAATGCCAACCGCGAATTGAAGAAATGCCAGAAAGCTATATAATGGCATATAGTAAATGTTTTTTTTCAACTAAGGTGAATATCTCAGCCAGTTTTGTGACTTTCAGTACCAAATTTTCAACATGGGGTTTTGGGACCCTACCTCATGAATTCAGTCACTGTCATGTTGTTATTCAGTCCCAAAGGTGATTTTGCACCTGTGGAATCACCTTTTGGGACTGATTAACAAAACAACAGTGTCACTGTTCATGAGGAGGGCTCTAAAAAGCCTATGTTCAAATTTGAAGAAAATCCAAACAAAGGACTGTGTTATGAGCATGCATTGCACACTTTTAACCCTCACTCATAACTTCAAGAATTTTTTATATTTTCACTCCAGATTTTCAACATTGCGATTTTTTCACACCTCCTTATGAATAGTACAGCTGTCATTTTCACATCCTGCCTTAAATGCGTTTTCACACATCTGGCACACAATAGCACAGTCATTGTGAGAAATCAATGTTTGTAATAGAGTAAGGAAATCACAGTGACACTGTTCATGAGGGAGGTCCCAAAATGCCTATGTTGAAAATTTGGTGATAAAATTCCACAAACGACTATGTTATGAGCGCATTGCTTCCACGCACACTTTTAACTTCCAGAATTTTAAATATTTTTACTCCAGATTTTTAACATTGCTGTTTTTTCACACCTCCTTATGAATGGTATAGCTGTCATTTTTCACATCTGAGCACAATGGGCACAGTCGCTGTGTGAAATCAATGTTTAAGTCAGATTAAGAAAATCACAGTGCCACTGTTCATGAGCGGAGGTCCCAAAATGTCTATGTTGAAAATCTGGAGTAACAAATCCCCAAATAGTTGCATTACAGGTGTGTGTTGTGCAATTTCTATGCAAGCTCATGACTTCATAAATTTTTTTAATTTACACTCCAGATTTTCAACATTACCATTTTCTCACACCTCTTCAGGTTCTCCATGCCTCCTTAAAATTCCACATAACTTCACTAATTGGAAATGCTTTGCCTGGAGTTCAGTGGCCAAGCAGCCAGCCCTCCACTTCCTGAGCTATATAAGCAGTTCCTCTAGGCCTCATTATGAGTATTTTTTCTTTGCAGCTGGAGGCTTTGTTGGTTTCTCCTCTGAGCTAGCTGGGCCTACCCCCTGCTGTTTCTGTGTGTCTCTGCTGGACTTGGTGTTTGTTTTCCTGCTTCTGGTTTGTATCTTTCCTCCAGCTGTGTGCTTCCCTAAGTTTGTGTCTCTTGTTTTGGGCCTTTCCCTGTTTCTGTTTTGCTGTGTTTTGGTTTTGTCTTTTTGGGAGGCTTTGTTTCTAAGCTCCTAGCATACTGCTACTCAGGCTCATGCAACTGCTTTCAGTTACCTACAACTGCAGCCACTGCTGCTGTTTACTTTAATTACTATTGTACCCAGTGCTTGTGTTTTACACTGTGATCACCAAGCTGAAAATACTGCAATGCAACTGCAATCATTATCTGTGTGTTTCAGCTCAACCATAGCTGCTCCATGTTGCATACTCAATTCTTTTCACCTAACACAGTTTACTCTGACCCTAGCTGTACTGCTCATTCCTGCTCTCATTCTACTTGCAGCTTCACTGTACTGACTGGCTACACCTGCTTTCAAAGCATTGTCTCCATGTTTTGTTGCAGTTACAACTCTGTCAGCCAACTAAGCTCCTGCTAAGGCTGTTAGTATAACTTTGTTATTAAATCTTGCCTCACCACTGAAAAGTCCTCAGAATATTTGTCACCTTGAATTGTCTATTCATGTTTGGCTGGCTTGCCCCAATTCAGTGCTGTTTAATTGCTATACAGTATGTTCTGCAGACCTCCGTGCAGGTCCACCTATCACTACTACTGCTTACTGACATATGTGCAGGTCCACACTTGCTTACGCAACAGTTGCTCCTTGCTTACACAAACCATTGCTTCATGCCTACTGCCATCCCTCGGCTTCAGCCTCTGGGATTCTGCTGCACTCAATCTGCATTCAACCTTGCAAGGTCTCAGCACTCAATGCTGATTATGATTTTAGCATGCCGTGCTCATTCAGCTCACCAGCTTTTCAGCCCTCAATCTATTTCTGGGGCATGCCAACCATTCTATCTGGCACAGGGTTCCTGCAGCCAACTGTCTCGCTCTACATTTAGTCCGCATTTCGAGCATGTCCAACTTGGGGTGGGATCCTTCTCACAAGGCCCATAGCTGGGAATGTCCTCACCTTGGGCTTGGCTTTAGCTGCCTGCTATGCGACAGCAGCTCCTGGTGTAGAATTTAAGAGTAGTGGTGAAGGGTGGTTACGATGATCTCCTTTGGCTCTAGTGTTCCACTATAATGGTTAGCCATTGACTTTAATGGTTTCCCTAGCAAGGCACATTCACCGTGATTCTCCCTACGACTGCCTCTTCATAGCTGATCATGGCAACAGATCCTTTCATAAAGAACAAGTATGTATTTACTATAACAGTAGATCTTCAAGAGAGTCTCTTTCATGTGACCACACCTGTGGAAGTTAGAGCTACCAGGTGCTAGGACAACATAGAAAATTTTGCAAGCAGTTAGCCAGAGACAACCCACAATGATGTCATACATCAGCTCATACATGAATGTTGGCAGACTCACTATTCAGTTCCCTCTGGAATCATATTCAGAGGATCTTTTGTAGTGAACCCAGAGAGAACACACAGTACTCTAGAAAGCAGGTGAGTCAGAGGGCTATAAACAGAACAGAATGGAGATAGGAGCAGCAAAACCTAGAATTGCAGACCCATATGGGGTAAAGAAGGTGTGATAGCATGGCCTGATGAAAGAGATTCTCTCAAAGATCTACTGTTATGGTAAATATGTAATTGTTCTTTTGGAAGATATCTCTTTCATCAGGCCACACCTATGGAACTTATAGCAAGCACTACTGACGGTGAACAGTTTGTGTGACTAAAGCCTACAGGCTTAATAAAGGAGACCTTCTAGCGGTATTGAGTCAATTAGCTGAAAGTAAAAATGGCGCTGGCAATAACCACGTGGTGCAGTTTCTGTAGTCTAAGCATGGTCTGAAACTGCGCTTAGATTATATATGCAAACTCCGGACCACTCATGCTTTTATGCTGGTATTTTAACATGGTATTCCTTGTAGTGGCATCTTGGGCAAAGCCAGTACATCTATGAGAGACAATGTCCAGACTAGAGTGTTTAGTGATAGTATGAACAGTACTCCAAATAGCAGCTGCACAGATGTCTGCAGCAGAGATGTTTTAAACAAGAAACAGATGTGGTCATGCCTCTTGTGGAACGGCCATGCACAACCCCAGGAAATTCCTTACCATACTTCCTGCAACAAAAATAATACAGTTGACTAGCCATTTGGACAAACTATTTTGAAACTGGGCCTCACTTTTCCCAGGGTTGAATGAAACAAAAAGCTGCAAGTACTTCTGGCAGTCATTCATGCAGCGTTACAATACCTGAGTATTCTATGCATGAGACTATGGAGCACTCTTTCCCTAGATTGGCATGCTCTTGATAATAAACTGTTAGGTGTATGGACAACACCTTGTGAAGGAACTTATAGGCCTGATTCTCAAAGCCCTGGTGCAGCACAAGGGCCTTGCACCACAATAAATGGCATAAAGTGCCCTTCTTCTCTTGATGCACTGGGATGGTTCTGAAAGGCAGCCTGAGTGAACTGCATGCTGCCTGGCCAAAATTGGGCTTGTGCCATCTGTGTGCCATAAATGGTCTGCAGCATGGTATAAGAGGGCATCACGGCAGTCACAAGCTGCCATGTCCCCAAAAGTGGGATTCTCAAAACTGATTGTCGGTTCCTCCAGTGCCCCTTTTTGTAAGCAGTAACTTGCACTTATGTGACCAATAAATAAAGCTTTTTACTGCAATTCTGTGTCTTGTGCTTTGGTGGGTGGTGCTGAAATTCTTGCTTTGCTATTCTCAAAACTGTCCCAGTGGAAGAAATTCTAAGCTGCTGAGTCTGAGACAGAGAGTGTGAGAAAGCAGCCACAGGTTCCTTGAATAACGGAGGTTATTTTCTAGACTACACTGAACTGAATTATTACTTTTGGACCTGTGTAAGCAACTAGTATTGATTCTGTTTTGGGGTGGACTTTTCTTAGTTTTAACTTTAATTTGCCAGGGAGGAACTGTAGCTGGAAGTTATTTGTAGTCAGTTGTGACTAGACCTGTTACTTAGCCTTTGTGAAATAGGTGTCTGAAAGGATGGAAAGGCATTCCCGGGGTGGAGGGTAAGAGTTGCAGGTGATTGTTTCTGGATGGCATAGGTCACAGGGGAAGGAAACAACTCCTGGTGGGGGACTCAGTTGTTAGGGGGTAGAACTGGGGAGGGAGGGGAAAGGGAGATAAGGTGCCTGCCTGGTGCCAAGGCTTGGAGGGACAGGAAATGAATCCTCAGGACTGTGGGAGCAGCAGCAGGGGAGGAGCTGGATGCCATTATCCACCTAGGGAAGAATGACCTGGCTGAGAATGGGATCAGAACAGTGCAACAGAGCTTGTGGAGTCAGGAGGGCCCTTAGACAAGTAGTACACATGGTAACTTTCTCGGAAGTGTTACCTGTCTATGGCATGGATGAGGCTAAGGCACTCTGCACCATGGGATTCAATGACTGGTTGAAAGGCTGGTGCAGAGCTCAGGATTGGCTTCATTGGGGACTGGGGTGCCACCTGGAGGATGCAGGGCTATATGGCAAGCATTAAACTAGCCAAGAGGGAGGCACTGAAGAGGAGAAGGGAAATACTAGCCCCCAAAAATCAAGGAAATTAGTGAGGTAAACACCAAGACAGAGCAGTAGATAGGGAGAAGGTCAGGGGTAAATGGAGAAAAGACATAGGCAGAAGGGATAGGGATGGGCCAAAGAAATAAAGTCATAAAAAAATGGAAGATAATGAGTACCAATGCCCATAGTCTAAGTAAAAGCTCCCTGAAATGGTGGCCTTGATGGAAGAGGAATGCCTGGATATTGTGGTAGTCACAGAAACATGGTACACAGAGAACCATGACTGGGATGTCAACATGCCAGGTACACAATCTACAGGAGGGACAGGAGGAGGAAGAAGTGGAGGAGGAGGAGTAGCTCTCTATGTGAGGGAAGGGATCAAAGCAACAGCACTAAAGGGTAAACAGGGAGGAGAGGAGGCACTGTGGGTCATCCTGGAGACTGGAAATGGCTCCACAATCCACACAGGGTTGAATACAGACCCCATCTCAGGGAGGAAATGGACAAGGAAATGATAGAGCGGCATCCTTGGGATGGCAGAGAAAGGGAGGTATTGCTGATGGTGGACCAGAATATGCCAGATGTTGACTGGAGCACCTTTGCTGCAGCCACATCCAAGAGCAGGGCCATTCCTGATGCACTGCAGGGGCATGCCTCAGACAGCTAGTTTTGGAACCCAGTCAGGAGAGAGCAATCTTAGACCTGGTACTCTCAAATGGGCAGAGAGAGGATCTCTGATCTTGAAGTGGGTAGCCATCTGGGAACAAGCGACCACCAAACAGTTTGGTTCATGATAAACTTAGCTGTAGAGTCAAGCCACACAAAAACGAAGATACTGGACTTCAGGAGGGCTGATTTTGTCAAAATGGGAGAGTGCCTCAGAAAAGCACTAGCAAACAGGCAAGAAGGTGAGGTGGAGCAACAATGGGGAAACATCAAACCACCATCACAGAGGCAACAAGCCTTTGTGTGAAACAAATAAACAAATCAAGGCTGGTCAAAGTACTTAGAAACATCCCTGTGGGAGAGTTAAACACATTGTGCCAATGCACAGCAGTATCCTCTTCCAAGCCCTGATCCCCGTCACCTACATTACGATCCCTGGGGAACTAGTGGACCTCCTCCCCATCCCCGATGTCTCTAATGAATAAATATTGTAATTCCCTGGTGGCTTGCACACCCCTCCCCAATGTCACTAATAGAGTTGATACAGCACTTCAGTGTTAGATTCAAAATTTTGCATCTTAATACCTTTGGCAAACTTCAACAAAATAGCCCAAAAATTGGCATGCATGGTCATTCTACCAGAGTCTCAAGACATGAGAAGTTTCTGACAGCATCTTGTGTGGTTTTGAGATATAAATTGGTAAAAACTGAAAACAAAAAAAAAAACACTTTTTTCCCATTGGTTTACATGGCATTTTGCCATCATCTACAGACCAGATGGAATTAAATATTTCTCTGAAATTTTCAGGGATGGTGGGTCAGTGCCAAGGTGTGCCTTTGGATGGTTTGGTGAAAATTGTTTTACTATTTTTGAATTATAAGAGTTTTTGAGTTAGCCACAAGACAGGCAAGTAAATGAAAACTGTTTAAACTGTAAATTTACTGTTTTGAATTGTAAATGTACAGACTGAATAGTAAATTTACAGTTCAAGCATTAAATTTACAGTTCAAACTGTTTTCACTCACCTTCCTGACTTGCAGCTATCACAAATATGGATATGATTACTGTATTTCAAAAACTATACATGAATGAGTACAGGGCTCTTTGGACATTGCACTCCCACAGGCAGCTAAGGCTATGATTGCACTATCTTAAAAGTAAGGAAATTCACTGCAAAAAATAGGTTAATGCATTAGTTAGGGCTGAAGATAAAACAAAAAACATAGGAAATATGATGTTAGGGTCTTCAACCTAAAACACCTACCCACCCCAGAAGGAAGTGTGGAGTGGAGTCTTCCTAGGAGTTGTCAGCCCTAACGTTCACCCCATTGTATGCACTCATGAAACATACACACCTGTCTCTGTCATATCTTTGTTTTGCTGTTACTGCAATGGGGTGAGCATTGTGGTTGACAACCCAAAATTCTCTGACCCTCACTCGCTTCAGGGGTGGGGCAGGTGTTTTAGGGTTGGAAAACTAATGTCATATTTTCCTACATGTGTTGCTTTATCTTCAGCCCTAACTGATGCATTGATGTAATTTTTTGCAATGCAAAAATCTATCTACATATCTATCTATCTATCTATCTATCTATCTATCTATCTATCTACCTATCTATCTATCCATCTACATACACACACACACACACACACGCATGCACACATGCATACATACTTCCACAAGATGTCACTATTTATTTCCTGGTGGTCTAATGGCCCTCATTCCCTGGTGATCTAGTGGTTGCCCCTCCCCAATCCCCCATTGTGAAATAATAAGATATCATAGGTTGGTATAGTGGACCCACCCCCACCACAGTAGGCAGTGTTTCACCACCCTGCTCCCCAATCCGAAACTGAGCCAGTGACTGGCACAGCCCACCACTCACCACCTCAGCCAGCCACATTCATTGTGTGGCCACTAGACCACCAGAGGTGTGTGTGTGTGTGTATATCTATATATATATATCATTCTCAAAAGAAGGAAATTAGAGGCAAAATACTCTATTTAATGCATTAGTTAGGGTTGTTCCACAGTGACAAAAGTGAGAAAATTCAGTGTTAGGGTTGAAAACCCCTTGGACCCCAGCCCACCCCATCTGGCATCGGGGTGAGCATTGGGGTCATCGGCGTAACTCTCACCCCATCACATATGTAAAAAGCAGAGGTATAGGAGAATGGGGTGAGAGTTAGGACCGACTTCCCAACGTGCACCCGATGCGGTTGGGGTGGGCTGGGGGATCAAGGGGCTCAACCCTAACACCGATTCCTCACTTTGTCACTGAACAACCTAACTAATGCATTAAAAGTTTTTCCTCTAATTTCTTCTTTTTGAGAATGTTGACAAGAAATAGTGAATGCAATGCGGCGGTGGGAGTGGGGGGCCTAAAGGGCCCCGGCGCTCCACCACATGATCTCTTGTGACATAGTAACAGGAACAGCAATGCAAACAGAAGCATGATAGTGGCGCACATAAGTACGCATAGCGTAAATGATAAAGGAAACATTAATAGAAACACAAGCACAAAGTGACACGAAGTGAATAGTGACACAATTGGACATTGGCGTACATACGAAAATGCAACTGGTAATGCAAACAGTGATGGAGCGGTATTTTAAATGTAAATGTTAAGTGTCACAGCAAAAAGTACTCGAAAGGACACAGAAACAGAAACCACGAACACACAAACACACGTAACACAAACCATAACGCGCACAGGCATGGTACCACAATTGTAAATGCAAATGGTAAAGTTAACATGAAGAATAATGCCAAAGGAAAGAGAAATGGAAGCGAGGAACAGAAGCGTGTGGAATACAAACTGAAATGCGCACAGGCACAGTACCACAATTATGTAAATGCAAACGTAATGGTAACAGCAACAATAACAAAGGAAACAGAAGCACAAAGGAAATGCAAGCACATATGGAAACACAAACCGTAATGCGCACAGGCACAGTAACGTATTGCAAATGCAAATGGTAACAGTAACAGCAAGGAAGACGCAAAACGAAAGAGAAATGGAAACGCAAATGAAAGGGCTGTGGGAAACACAAATGGCAATGCGCATGGTGATGCAAACAGGAACAGTAGTGGAAAGCATAAATGGTAACAGTAACAAAAATGCAAGCACGAATGACAAGCAAGGTAACACCCACAGTGGCGTGCAAGGAGCAGTAATGCAAGCGGGGACATAGCGCAAGTGGAAACAGTAACTGTAACAGTAGCGAGCGCATACCCTGTTTTTGCCAAACAGGTGCATACAGAAATACAGCGTGTACAAAGAATGTATGCTTTGTAATTGGGATCGAAGCTTAAAGCGAGCATTGAAGTACTTAATTGCTAATATCTCAGCAACCGCATGACGTGAAAAAATTTTAATTTCACAAAAATCTTGATTTTCCTGGCTAAGTTTTTGCTATTATGGGCAATGCATCTCACAACAAAAATCTGTATCTCATATCGTTTTGAGATCTGAGTCCCGAAGCGCGTGACGCCACCATGTTAGTCTATGGGAAGAACGTCAACTTTGCAGTACCGTAACTTGCCATCCATGCAATATTTTTCACTAAACCATGAAAAGGAACATCTGTGAGATGTTGGCTGCTGTCCCTCAAATTTGAGCCCAAAGACCAAACCGTTCTTTTTGCAGCAGGGTGGCAAAGAACTCCTGTCATTTTGGCCATAGTCTGGAAAAGCAACAACGCAATTTGTAAGCTTTCGCAAAATTTATGGAAGTGTCGCAAGTGCGACATTACTTTGCAACACTACTTTTTCCAGAAACTTGAAAAACATATTTCTGGGGTGTTTAACCCAAAATAAAGACATGGCTAGCACCCTCAGGGTCCGACTAGGTGAACACAAAAATAATTGTGTCTCTAGATGGTCCCAATTTTAAATGCCAAGCATTTTTCTGATCACCAACTGAAAACAAAATGGCAGATTTGCGACACTACTAGGGCCATTTGCAATAGTAAAAAGTGCATTTGCGAAAGTGTTGAACTTTTGTTAACTTATCCCATTGACTTATAATGGGAATTGTTTTTGAATAACTTTTGAACCATTTAATATTGTTTCATGAAATCTTCAAAAGGCACATGGGCACCCCGCCGCATGTTACCAGAAGTTTTCAGACCGTTCACGAAAACCATGTGACCTATAGGCACAAGCAAAGAATTCACCAAATAGAGTAAATGTGCGTAGATCACACTTAATAACTCCGCAGCTGTATATCTGACCAGTACAAAACCTGGCAGATCCCAAGGTGTATGGTTCTTGATTGAGCATTCAAAATTTCAGACAAATCCGTTGAGCGGTGGCAAAGTTATTAAAGGTGCAAATTTTGACCCTTTAACCTTAAATGGTCTCCTCAACCCAAACTATATATATATATATATATATATAGTGAGATTGAGGAGGGACCCACTAGATCACCAGAGAATTATGTGTGTGTGTATATATATATATATATATATATATATATATATATATATATATATATATAAACTAAATAAATAAATGCTTCTATTTATAAAATGGGTAGGAAAAATTGTCTCTCCTTGCTGGTTAAAGCACATCACATGACTGTGTATATCAGAGGTGACTGCACACCTGCACTTCCGCCACCCCAAAACAATTTTGCCATTTTTTAGAATAGATAATCCTCTAGGGTGTGTGGTCACACTTTGATATCACGCACACCTTGGGTGACTGACACACTCGAATGTAGCCTTGTGTTAACAATGCACACCAAGGCATGTATATATCAGAGTGCGACAAGCATGCCTTAAGTGGGTTATCTATTACAGATATATATATATATATATATATATATATATTTTTATTAGTGACATCAGGGATCAAGGCAGGGTGGGGACACTAGACCACCAGACAGGTGTTATATCTATTTATAGGGAATCAGGGCTTGCTGGGTTGTTTACATGTACCAATGGTGGATCAGGGTTGGGGGTGCCGCTAGCAACAGAGATATTCTAGATTGGAGCACATCTTCCCGCTGATTGTGGTATACCCACAGGATGCACTGCCTGTTTGGCGCATGGCCATGGTTGCTGCAAGCCAAGGGACTTTGCCACCTGGACCCTGCCTGATAGAGAATCAGGTGCAGGGCCCCTGATGCACTGACAGGTGTTCCTTAAGGAATCAACAGGGATGCCAAGTCTCTGAAGTCAATGTACCACCCATACCAGGCCTGCTAGTACCGGTTCCAAGACCTGACCTTGATGTTGTGTCGAAAGTAGGGTGAGGCAAGAGGCATCATCACCAGAGTGGATGATGGCACTAAGGAGGTTGTATCTGCAGTGTCAAGTGGTGACCTGGAATGCACCGGGAAGATAAAATTAAAACAGTGGGTATTACAGTGGCGTTTCCTCTAGTGGTCTGACAATCTCTTATCGATGGCAAAAAAGAACTGGAGAGAGGTGTCCACCCACCTACATGTATGAGCTGATGTCTGATGTTGTCCTAGGTGGCCCCTGGTTGACTGCTTACAAAATGTTTTGTGTGCTCACACAAGTCAGTGGCTATAAGTTCAATAGGTGTGGCCTGATGAATTTGAAAGAGACATTCTCAAGGAAAATCACACATTTTGCAGATCATGCTGTTTACTGTTGCTGCTGTAACATGTCATCAGCACCTGTGTACACTGTAGTAGCTATAATTATGAATTATACTATGAGTACCACCATAGTGCCCGGTACCCAGTGAGGATTGTGATTGAATATGAGCAACCGTCAAACGACTACTCATATTCATCCTTTCCTCCTGGGCTACCTTGCAAGGATAGCAACCCTATGTGAATGTGAGGATAGTAAAATAATGACAAGAATGGGAGAATAAGGGAAGGGAGGGAGGGATAGGAAAGGAATTTTGGGGGACTGGTGTGCCTGCTGCTGCTGAGCTAGCCATATGGTGTGGTGGTGTGGGTGGCTAGCTGTAGTGCACCAGGTACAGGGTTCAGGACTGTGTGCGTGAAACTATGCCACTGCCTGTGGCTGCAGCACTTAATTTTTTGTTATGTAGGGATTTTGTCCCCCAACATGCACCCTGAAGTTGGGAATATATATTCGGGGTGTGGGAAAAACTCCCCACAAAACACTTTTTCATTTTCAGATGTCGGGTTGTTCTGGGAGTGTATATCACCCATTTGCTTTTCGGCAATATATAATCAATTCATAATAGCTTGATCGCTATTTTACTTATCACTATTATGACATGGAACTGTAGTGTCTGTTAATGGTTCCTTCTTGTCTAGTCATATCAGTCATGATTTTCAGTTCACAACTGGCAAGAATAGACAAAGTCATCTTTATAATTGCTTAATTGCCATGTACTGCTTCCAAGCATTATGAGTAGTCATCACTGAGGACAACATGACAGTAGCATCATGTGATTACTGGACATTTTGGAACATGACAATGGTAACCATTGTATTCTGTCCTTTCTTGTCACCCTTCCAATTTCCAAAGCTATTGGTTGTCCTACCTCTTTGGAGAAATACTGCCATCATGGAACAATCAATATGGTGTGCGTAGCTGTGGACAGTGGACAATTGTTTGGAGTGAAAACCAAAATGTAACAATTAGATTTGTAGTTAGGCTGATTAACATTTAATTTTCGTCTCTCAGTAATATTACTAATAAAGATTAAAATGTAATCATACCATGATAATTTTCTTTTACCTGTTCTTTCTATACATTTATTTTCTTGCTACTGCTGCTGAACAGAACACAGACAAATGAGAAAAATTACTTAAACAATTATGACTTCAGACCCTTAAATACATTGTCCTAAATGAATGGTATAAATGCTTCATATTCTCAATGAACCTCAACTTATGTTACTGTGTTTTGGAGTAATAAGAGATAATGCATTATTGAATAGTATTCACGTCTGTATTAATATTCATGTTACATCTTGTTACTAGATGGATGAAGCAACCAAAATTTGCTTCCATAAATTAAGTTGTTAAGTTTGAATCATTTTGAAAGGAAACTTTGCAAAGCTTTCACCAGGTGAAAAGGCACCCTTTTCTATACAAATCTACTGAATTAAGTCATGGTTCTCACATGATATCTCACTGTATGAGTATTAGAAGCATAGAAACATAGAATTTGATGGCAGATAAGGACACGCTGGCCCACTCAGCCTGCCCATTTCCCTACCTGCTGGATAAGCTGCAGATCCTAGTTAACCAGCAGCCTACTTCTTCTTATCACTCTCCACCCCAGAATTGCCTTATGACTGTCCCATGCATGCTTGAATTCCACCACTGATTTTGACTCCACAACCTCCTCGGAAGGCCGTTCCATGCATCCACAACCCTCTCTGTGAAAAAATACTTCCTTAAATTACCTCTGAGCCGCCCCCCTCTATCTTCAAATTGTGCCCTCTTGTTCTTGCACACCTCTTTTTTTGAAAGATGCTACCCTCTTGGACTGTTGATTCCCTTGAGGTACTTGAAAGTTTCTATCATGTCCCCTCCCTCCTTTCCTCGAGGCTATACATATTAAGCTCCCTAAGTCTCTCTTCATATGTCTTCTGGTGCAGACCCTGCACCATTTAGTGCCCTCCTCTGGACAGCTTCCATCCTGTCTATGTCTTTGCAGAGATTGGGTCTCCAGAACTGCACACAGTACTCCAGATGGGGTCTTACCAGCTGTCTGTACAGAGGGATAATAACTTCCTGTTTCTACTGGTGATGCCTCTCCCTATGCATCCCAGCATCCCCCAACCCTCCTTGCTGCCCTCTCACATTGCTTGCCCACCTTTAGGTCATCTGATATGACTACCCCAGGTCCCTTTCCATTTTGTTGTTGTTAGTATCTCACCCCATTGTGTACTCTTCCTTGGGTTTTGTTTCCCAGGTGCATACTTTGCACTTCTCATATACTACTACTTCAAGAATTTACTAGCATTCTGCATACTAAATTATACAAAAATCATGTGTTTACAAAAGCACTCAGGTTCTGTGTCAATAATCATTGTTGGTGTTATTGACAGCTCTGTTATGCTGGTGACGTGTTTGCACTGTGATCCTGGAACATCAGGAGCAGAAGGTGGCATGGACCATCCACAGTGACACTCTCTGCCAGGGTGGAAGACTGTGCATGCAACACACACTCAACAACAACAGTAGGCAGCATTGTTGATGCTTCACTGTCAGTGCTGGTAACAATATACTTCTCTGTGTCCGTCTCAGGCATGCGCTCCATACAGATGGAAGGGGTGGAACAAAATGCAATAAACTGCACAGGCAGCAAGAGCTGAGTTAGGTCAGTCACCACCCATATCTGTAAGGCACACAAGAAAGGGCAAGCCTCCCATTTTAATTCTTTTATTTTATCTTCATTGACTGTGGTACAGTATGTGAGTGCAGTGTCCCAGAAAAGTGGAATGCTATCAATTCTGGGACAACTTTATTATTTTCATCCTAACCCTGGTCAGTTACATAATAACATTTCTAAGCCAAAAGAAGCAGCCATCTTATTTTCTATTGAGAAGCAAACACTAATTTTAAACATGTATCAAAATCCATACTGTCTAAAGAATTGTCAAAAATATAAGTTTTCACTTAGTCTGAAGGCAATCCTCACCTCATGACCATCCTTAACATTTTGTGGATGGCCATTACTTATGTGTCTGAAATGTGGCACCTGTTCATATCATTTTTGAAATGCACAAGTGACTGAACATTGTGCCCTTTAACTTCAACATTGCTGCTGTAATGTTCCCCAAGTGCCCTCCTTGAAAGTCAGTGCACCACCAAGTGAATAAATCATGGTATGGTTAAATTATTACTGTATAACAGAGAATGACTCTGGATCATCAGAGACCTGGCTTCGAGGCAGATTGAGCATCCCAAAGGTTGTGCTCCTCCACTGATGAAGGAGGGGTCACCAATGCTGTATGATTGCCACCTGGGTGACCATGTGTGGTGGTTCAGCAAACAGTGTAGTACTAGGGTTGGGGACAGCTGACAGGCCTGTATGGATGTACATGCTTTCATGATTACATACAGTGAAGCTCACCAGGATCAAGCCCAACTCTGCAGAATATGCAGCAGAGTTACTGCAGGAACAATGCACTTTCAATGGAGTTAATCCCTTGTGTCATGCAGGAAACTGTGACACTGCACTTGATCCTGGTGGGCTTCATTGTAAATCAGCTACTGTTCTGGGAAACAGCAAAATGGAAAATTCAGCTCGATCCAGGTGTCCTGCAGACCCTGCACCCACTGACCTAGATTCATTCTGGGAGCACCACAGGAAGCCTTTTTGAAGGAACTGGAGTTTAAAACAGCATGGGACAGTCATACAGGAATCCTATCAACACAGAAGAAGAGGTGAGGCCAGAGACAGAGTCAGGATCAGCTGCATTGTTATTGTATAAGGAAAAAGGGCAGACTGGATGGGCCTACTAGTCTATCTGCTGTCAAATTCTATGTTTCTATTAACTGGTCCATCCCAAGAACCTCCACAATGAGGGGATACCATAGGGCTACACACCCAGAGGAAGGTAAGTCTAATGACTTTACAGAGCACTAAGATAGACTACTGCCAGTCAAGGGGAGAATAAACAGGAAGAGAAAAAATTGTGTTCAACTACGATGATCATCATACAGTGATGTATTGGGATAAGATCACTGTTAAGTGTCCCATGACTAATCAGGATGCCATTTTTTTTTGTTGCCACTATCTAATCATAGCTAAAATATACAAAGTATCTGAAAGTTAACTAGTCATGTAAGTCCATGGAATGTAAATTTTAGAGCATTCAGAAATTTCCAGCATACCTGATATAGTGTGGTGTTCATTAATGGTTTGCCCCCTAGTCTTTAGTGTTAGGTTTTCTTCTTCAAGTTGAACAATGCCTTTGCACAGAAGTTCAGTTGCACAATCAGGTTTTGCAACTGTTTCTATAACATGGTGTAAGTAGGGCTCTGAGAAGCTAAGCTTGTATTTTCTGAATTCATGGCTTTTACAAAATCAAAAATCAATCCCCCAAAGAGTCCAGTACAGATCATGAGACAGGTGTATTCAGAACAGCTAGGATGTTGTTTTTATAATGAAAACTTGAATCTGGTTCCTTTATAATTTCTGTACATGTATTTCTTTCTGCTTCTGTAATACTGATCAGCCTCTTTTCTTTTCTTTTCTTGCACTTTCTGAACTTTGATTATAATTGTCTTGCTTTTGTATATGTGTTCCATTTCTTTTAAGTGTGTAGCACTTGGTTGCTTTCTTTGGTATACTCTTCTTATTCTCCTTATTAACTCTTGACTGTTTTGTCTTACTCTGTTCCATTGATTCTTTACATTTTTGTGATGTCTTCAATCTTCATTTAGGGTGTATGGCATTGATGTTTTTGCTGTGTGGTTTGTCATTTCTTTATTTACTTTGTTCTCAAATTGTCTTAATTTGGCATGGGATACTGGAAAAGAAGGGCAAAATGTTAAACATTACTGTACACCACAATGATAAAATATTACGTATCAGTGATAACTCTACTAACAGGAAATACATCCCATTTATCTTCAAAATTTTAGCTCTGTAAACCTTAACATCCACCCTCGGCCCAAGTGCTTGTACACCTTCTTTTCTGTCTGCTTTGTTCTGTTATAGCATTTATGCTAACAATGCCTGTTAAATTTTCACAGATCCAACAGACCAGTCCTGCCAGGGGCATTTCTGGTGGATTAACAATAATCTCCAGGACATTACTCTCAGTGCTGTCTGATGTCTTTAATTCTTTGATTTCAACTTGTATACCAGTCATTACATGTCTAACAAACGATAACACAGTAATATAATTTTGTGTATACCTTAATAAAATGTACACACATTTTACATAAAAGTATAAAAATCAGTGCATTGAAGTGGTATGCAGTAACCCTGAATTGAATGCCATAGCACAGGTCAAAGTTAAATGAAAACAAAGTGGATTAACAGGATTTTTATTTTCATATTCTGCAATGAAAATTTGTATTCCACCCTGGTTCATTTTGTTTACATATATTCTCTGAAATTGTAAATAAGAGTATTATCCATGACAGCAATGCAACTAATCACATTTAACAAGGAAGTATTTTTGCACTCATTGTTTTATTCCTGTATACCTATCTACAGCCACTCTATCCCTCTACTTTTCCCTCCCTCTCCACCCTTCCTCTATGTACCTACATCCCCACTGTCCCCTGTTCTACACTACTGCCCCTTGACAAAGCTAAATCCTGGCTGCATATCACTGTTCCCATCTTTGCCTCTAGCTATTTATCTTTTCTCCCTACTACAGAGTGTACATTCCAATTGTATAATTAAGATCTCCTGTAAATGCCTTGTTAATAATCATGTATTTGTGCTACTAGCTACTTTGAATTCCTTCTGTGTATTGCTCTTGTCTTTTGTTTTTTTGGTGTATGATTCTCTGTTACTGACGTGTAACCTTTGTAAAAGAGCTCCAAACTGAAAGGCTGAAATCTAAGACAGACAAAGAAACAATATGATAGATAAATAAATAAATATTTGCTCAGCCCTAACATAGTTCATTGTTATGAGGTTAAAAAGAAGGAATTGATGCAGTTTGCTAACTCCATCCCCGTCAACCTCCAAAGATAAATTCCTGCTTTCAAAATAACATCTTTTGATAAAATGTCTCTCTTTAACCCAATTTACACTACACTATTTGCAGTGCATCAATCCATGTGCAGTGGCTGATGCGGTGCAAATGCCTAGTGGATCTCACTGGAGCACCTCAGGATGCCTACAGTGCCAATGTTTGGACTGATGAAGGAGAGGGATCTGTTTTGGTTGAGTGTCTTTGCCAGTATTGTAAACACAATTGTGTGCTTGATCTGCTGTGTGGTACTTTTCTCCCAGCATGCATGTTTTCTCCCATGGAAGTAATAGCCACCGGTGGCGCAACATGTGGCACAACAAGGGGGCTGTGTAAACAATGATTGCTTAGCGAACAGACAGTGCAATGGGTGAGGAGGGCAGAGATTTTAAATCTTCATGGCTGTGTAAACAGGGCTCTCATTCCAAAACAGTGCTTTCTTTCATTAATCACAAAGCACACAGAATGGAGAATTAGCTATAGCCCTGCACAGTGTAAAAATCAGCAAGAACCCCCACCAGAGAAACATGCTACACAACTTCAACTGTACTGTACTGTAAATCATAAACCCTTAAAAACAGATAAAATTAAATCCTGGGCACACTGAGTTGCATAAGGAGTTACCCAGACCACCCAAATACAGACATTAGTACATTTGCTCCTTGCTGGATATGGTTGTTAGTATTTTCTTGCTCTGTCACTTGATAATTGCAAACAATGCAGAAAATTCCTTCTTTTGTGTTCCTAAGGTGCTACAAGTGGTTTACTAACATGCTGAAGAAGGTTCATGATATGAGATGGCACCACTCTCTTCCTCACTTGCTTAGGCTGTGCATAATTTTGGTCTACAAAGTTAATACGTGATCAGGCCATGGTGTGTAATTTAAAATGCACAATCCAATTAGTGAGACCAGTACCTCCATACAACATAAGCCTGTCTCACTCCAAGTACATCAACCTCCAGGATGTACATTTTGCAATCTTTGTACACAGAAAAATGGAAAATGCCTCAGGTTACAGTGTATTTGTGTGGTTTGGTCAGAAGCAAAGAAAGTTAACACAGACCCAACCTGAAAATGAAGAGTTGCAACTTCAAATCATAATATGAAAATGCCAGCAGATACAAGCCATACAGTCTATTGAATCTGGTGCACAGCTCCCGGTCTAAACAACTGCAGCTGCCCTCCACCCCTTGTCCATCCCTCTGATTTATCACCCTCCTTTGTCGACTCCCCTCCCCAGCTTCCCCCATTTTAACCATAACTTTGACCCTTTCACCCCTCCGAAACTGCATACAGACGTCAATGATATCATGTGTTCTGGCAGTGCTCCACCTTGCCACATCACCCTTTTCCCGAAAGTAGTGCCTCCTCATTCCTCATCCTTAGCCTTCCACCCTCCAATTTCTGACTGTGTCCCTTGTGTCTCACCTATTCAATCTAAACATTCCCTCAGTACTATCCCTATTCATGCCCTTCAAGTACCGGAGGTCTCAGTCATAACCCTCTCTCCCTTCTATCCTCCAGGAGTACATGTTGAGATCCCCTAGGCTTGCCTTTACATGGATTGTCCCCCAGCCCAAAGACCATCTTTGTTGCCCTACACTGGACCCTCCACTAGTCTGATGTCCTTCTTTAAATAGGGACACCAGAACTGCACACATTACTTGAAGTGAGGCCTCACCAGTGACCTGTACAGTGGCAGAATGACTTCCTCTTTCCTAGAGGATTCCCATGGCAAAGCACCCCAGCATCTTATTAGCCTTGGCTGTTGCCTTCTTACACTATGCTAAGTGATTCATGACCCATGTGACTAGTACCCCTAGATCCTTCTCCTCCACTGAAGTGGACAACTGCACTCCCCCAGGCAGTAGCAATGCCCAGGGTTCCTGGCTCCCCTGTGCATAACTTTGTACTTCCTAACATTGAACCCCAGCTGTCATGTGTCTGACCAGCATTCAAATCTCGCCAGATCCTCCTGAGTACTTACCCCCTTCTACACTATCCACCTCCACACTGATCTTTATGTCATCTGCAAAAGGATGATCTTACTCCTAATCCCATCCAATATGTCAGCAAAGAAGATGTTAAATAGCATTGGTCCCAGTACCAAGCCTTGGGACCCCACTGGTTACAGGTCTGATAGTCAAGAGTTCTCCCCACAGCTACCCTCTGTTGCCTGTCCTACAGCCAACTCCTGACCCATCAAACCAGTTTCTCCCCTGCTCTCAGGTTTCTCAGCTTACTAGTTAACGTTCCATGTGGTACCAAATGAAGGAGGCCTTGCTGAAGTCTAGATACAAGACATCCTCTGCATGGCCCTTAACAAGTAGCCTTGTCACACAATCAGAAAAGTCAACTAGGATCTGCCTAAGACAAACCCATGTTGCCTATTGTCCTGGAGACCATTCTCCTCCAGAAAGATCACCAACCTCTCTTTAAGGATATTCTCCATTAGCTTCCTAATGATGGATGTAAGGCTGACCAGTCTGTAGTTACCTGGTTCATCCTTGCACCCACTCTTATGGAGGGGTGCCACATGTGCCATCCTCCAGTCCTGGGGCATGCACCTAATCCCCAGGAAGGTGTTGAACAAGTCTGCTAGAGTTATCACCAGGATCTCCACCAGCTCCGTCAGGACTCTTGGATGCATATCATCTGGTCCTGGTGCCTTATCCACCTGCAGGGACTTAAGGCCCTCAACACCCTGCTCATTGGGATTGCTCAATCTGCTACCCCCTCTCCCATGCCCACCCCTCCTTTTCCCTGGGACAATGGACCCAACCCTCTCCCTTGTGGATATTGAACAGAAGTACTCATTGAGTGCTTCTGCCTGCTCTACCCCTTTTCTGCACATCTTCCATTGTTCTTGATCCTGACAATCTGATCTTTACAGCATCACTTCTCCCTTATGTACCTAAAGAAATAATTTTCCTCTTATCTTATCCCTGTGCCAGCCTTAGCTCCCTGAAGCCTTGGCTGCCCTGACTCTACTCTACTCACCTCTCTGGATTTCCTCTCATACTACTCCCTGTCTTCTTCCCTTTTGGATCTCTTGTAACTTCTGAAGGCAGCTCTTTCACCCTCACCCTCTCTACTACCTCCATGCTCAACCAGTGTTTTGAACCTGGAATTCTTACTTTGGATCTTTGTACATGAGTTACTGGCCCATGCGGACCCTAATTAATGATAGCCCATTTCTGGTTGTCATCCATATTTGGGACAATGCTGGTGAGGTGCGCTTCCAGTATGCCTCTCATGCTTACAAAGTCTTCTCTTTGAAGTCCACTACCTTTGTCTTGGTTCTGGCTGCTTCCTTACCTAGACTGAGGAAGAACCACAATGTGTGGTGGTTGCTTCCTGCCAGGTCTTCCACCTCTCTGTCCTGAACATGTACCCTGTCCATCAACACAAGGTCCAATATATTTCCCTCCTGGTTGGCTTCATTAATCTCTGCATCAGGAGGCCATCCTGGAAGGCCTCCAGGAGGACCTGTTCCCTGGTACTTGTGGTAGCTGGAGTACTCTAATCTACCACTGGCAGATTGAAATTCCCTATCACAGAATTGCTTTTATCCGTTAACCTCCTTATTTGTTCCCCAACTCTGTGTCAATTTCCTCATTTTGAGAGGGTGGCCAGTATACTAACCCCAATCTAACCTTCCTGCCTTTTGAGTTCTGGAGCTGTACCCAGAAGCCTTCAACCCTGCCTCCTCCCCACCTTCCTTCCTGTTGCACAATATCCCTTCCCTTACATACATAGCCATCCCTCCTCTTTCCCTTTATTTCTGTCTCTATGGTACAGTCTGTACCCAGGGATCTCTAGGTCAAGTCATGGTATTGGGTGTCCCAGCACTCAGTGATGGCTGCTATGCCCACCTCTTCTTCCACCATGAGTGCCTGCAACTCTACTTTGTTACCAAGGTTCCTTGCATTCAAGAAAATCACTCTCCATCATGACCCCTGCCCCTCCTTGCCCTTCTCCTCTCTTTTATTACCTCCCATTCTTTAATTTCATTCCTTCCTCTCCTGACTAGTTAGGGATGCCTAACAGACTACCTCACCTGGTGGCACTGTCTGTCACCCAACCTTTTGTCTACACTTTACTCAGTTTAAATTAATTCTGGATGCTATGTACTTCCCAGCTTTTTCTTCAGGACCCTGAGCCCTCCCTACTCAAATACAGCCTATTTGGTGCATAGAGATTCTTAACCCCATGTCCTACCCCCATCAGTCCATTTCCCATGGTCTCACAGCATTCCTCAGCCATTTATTGAACTACATAATTCTTTGTTTTCTGGCTGTACTTGCCCTAGGCACTGGGAGAATCTCAGAGAAAGTGATATTCCTGTGAGTGTGAGTTTCTGCCCAATTTAGACTCTGTTTGCAACTGGAACTGAGGCTCCCCTCTGGCATATCTCTTCTACCCCCCACCAACACATATGCCATTTATCTGCTAAATCCTCACTCACCCTAGGAACACCAAGTCTGCCACCACTATCTCAATGGGTGCCAAGGATATCTCCAAAGAAGATCTGGGGTAATCAATGTGATGATCTAAAGGTGGCTAAACAGTGGGACAAGGCAGTGGGGAGAGCCAGTGAGATGTCAGGGTGAATAAGAAGGGTATAACCAGCAGAAAGAGGGAGGTGATGATGCCTCTGTATAAATCACTGGTGAGACCTCACCTTGAGTACTGTGCCTAGTTCCAGAGAGGATATCCCCAGAATGACATAAGACAGGAGGTCCAGAGAAGAGCAACTAAAATTGTTCAGTGTCTACATCAAAAGGCCTATAAGGAAAGACAGAGGGACCTCAATATGGAAACTATGGAGGAAAGGAGGGATGGGGGATATGACTGAGACTTTCAAATATCTCACGGGTATAACCAAGGATCATGATATAAGCCTTTTAAGAAAGAGATGCTCCAGAACAAGGGATCAGGTGATGAAGCTGGAGTGGGTAGACTCAAGAGATGTGAGAAAGTACTTCACACAGAGAGTGGTGGATACCAGTAACAGCCACCAAGCAGATGTGGTGCGGAAAAAACTATATACGGATTCAAGAATTCATGGGATAAACAAAAAGAAATATTGTTTAGTGGATAATGGTTCTCTTCTAGTTTCTTGACTCCCAATCTAAGCTTTAAAATTCAAGAAAAAATATAGGAAATGTTGGGGGCTCTTTGAAGTAAACACTCTTCTCTCAAGTTATTGTTCTTCAATCTTTCTTTTATTTCTCTTCCCCTACGTTTCACTCGACTTGGAGCTTGTTGATGGGGTTTATTCTTTGTTACACATCTGTAAATACATTTATTTTATGTTGTTTATCAGCATGTTTTAAATATGATATTGTTACATTTTAAATTCTTTGGTGTATACACATATCATTCAATAAAGATTATTGCTTGTGCACCCTTGTATATATTCTTAATTTTTCACAGGGTTAATTTATTTGTATTTGTTTAGATCCTAAGTTGCATCCTAAAATGACATACACAGTATGTTAGTGAACACAGTGCTGCTAACAACTTGGAATAAGATTTAACTACTGCCTGTAAGACTTGTTCAATATATTTCTTGGTTTGTAGCATACCTTATTTATCACTAAAACTTCTTGTCTTTCTTGTAAAGAATAATTTTGGGCCTGTAATGACATAACCGTAATTTTGTAAAGCTTTGCTCTTATTATGTTGTTTAATATTACAATGTAGCCACATTGTGGCTTCTGTTTACTTATTTTGTTAACAGCATACCTTAAAGGAGGCTGTGAGTTTCTTAGGTGATATTAGTGTTCTTTGTAGTCTGTGAAAACATAATCATAGTATTCCCCTGTTGGCCTCAAACATCAAAAAACAAACATTCATACATCCACATACAGGGCATGGTCATCCAATTAGACAGCATATTAACTGCATGACAGAAGGCGTAATATATGTAATACAATGCCCTTGTGATAAACT
This sequence comes from Neoceratodus forsteri, assembly GCA_016271365.2. Classification (NCBI taxonomy): domain Eukaryota; kingdom Metazoa; phylum Chordata; order Ceratodontiformes; family Ceratodontidae; genus Neoceratodus; species Neoceratodus forsteri. Next base: position 270,224,602 of record JADMNL010000026.1, read on the forward strand.
GTATATTGGACAAACTAGTAGGATGCTCAAGACCTGCATACAAGAACATAAAACATAGAAAGAAAAGAAGAGACATCCCCAGAAGCAACACATTTTGAACAAGCAGGCCATAATGGAGCTTCTTTAAGGTTTTGGGGACTTGAAAAGTACAGACACCAGAAAGAGGAGGTAATAATTGGGATTATTTTTAAGAGCTGAAATTAGGTGGATATTATACATGAACACATTAGACAACAGGATTGGGATGAATGTAGAAAAAACTGTCAGGCATGCATTTAGATCACATAGAACTGAAAGAGTAGATATATCATGTAAAACAAATTAACATTATACAGCAATCAATTAGTAAACTTAGTAAAGTAGAGATTAACCAGTAGAAATAACTTTGACATTCACAATAGGGAGTCAGATAGCAGTTGACTGCAGTATGATCACAATAATGTCAATCAATCAATCAATCAATCAATCAAAATCTTTATTTATTCAGGCGAACATCATTGAGCATAGCTCATTTACAAGATGGACCTGAGTGGTCATAACAATATAAGGTTACCAATTTTACACAAAAACATGGTACTGAATGAACAAAATACAAAGATTTATGAATGAGACAGATATACAAATATTTACATATATACAAGGCAAAATGACATTGGACCTAGATCATATTAAAAGGAAAGAAACAAACAGTATTGTAGGGATAAAGCTAGGGTAATGGGACTTGGGGGCATTTTTGTATGAAGTAGGTTGGAGAACAAGCTAGAAGAACAGTAAAGAAATAGGGGTAGTATAAAAGGGGTAGGGGAAGGAGGGGTGTGAGAGGACTAGGCCTTATGGAAGCAATTGCATGATTCTGGGAATAGACTAGTGTACAGTTTTTGAAGGATGTTAAAGGAATGAGGGTATCCAATTTCAAGGTCTTTGAAGAGAATTCCAGATAAGTGCTAGAATAGCTGATTGCAGCCCTTCCATACTGGGTGCAGGTGATAGAAATCTTCAGCATGATGAGTTTATTGATCCTTAGGTGTAAGGCCTGGATGTGATCCGTTGAAACAATCTGAAATGTAGGAAGGGAGTTTGTTTGTCAGAGCTTTGTAGATCCAGACAGCAGCATTTTGTTTCTTCTATGTTGTAGGGATGTCCAACTGACTGCATTGTAGAGAGCAATGATGGGTGCTGGAGGAAGATCTGTAATGAATCTAATAGCTCTATGATACAAGGTGTCTAATTTATTTAAATGGGAGAGGGAACAGTGACCATAAAGGAAGTCAAGCGTAGTCAATGAGGATAGGAATGATGCCAGGATTAGCCTTTGTTTGGAATCTCTGGTCAGGTAGTGTTTGATCCTATAAAATAGGCCAAGTCTTTGTCTAGCTTTTCAGGAGCTCTTCAATGTGGCTAGTATAGTCAAGTTTATTGTCAATCCAGACTCAAGATATTTAAATTTGTCCACATATTCCAGATTTTCACCAAGGATGGTAGATAATTGTGGGAGGGTGAATGATGGGACAGTGGAAGAGCAGCTCTTGGTGGCAAAGAACATAGCTTTCATTTTCTTGGCATTTAGTAGTAATTTCTTTTCTAGTAAGTTGTGCTGTAGGAGGAGAACTCAGACTGTAAAAGCTCACAGGCTTTTGATGGTGAGGAATTACTGACATATAGTACAGTATCATCTGCAAAGAGGTGAATATTAGATTGTGAGAGATTAGAGTCAATATTGTTGATGTAAATGGCAAAGAGGATGGGGCCAGGATGGAACCTTCGGTACACCTCTTAGGGAGTGGTTTAGAGGTAGATAGGTCACCTTCATTTTTACCAGTTGTATTCTTCTGAGAGATAGCATCTGAACCATTTAAGAGAGAGTGAGTCAAGGCCTATGGAGTTCAGAGAGGAGATTAGTAGTTCATGGTCCACAGTGTCAAATGTTATTGTATAAAGTAAACTATGAGAAGCTAATAGTACAGGATATTCTAAGTGAAGTAGAGATGTAATTTATATAACAACTTGTAACACTCACAACAAGGAGATCAAGTAGCAATTGACCCAAAGGTGTTAAAAATAACATTGTTGTAGTAAGTGTACTAAAAGAAGTCAGAACATATGGACATTCTAAATAACAGTACAATCACTATCTAAAAGGGTAAAGATGATGTTTTACCTCCAGGACAACTTACAGTATTGACAACAGAGAGGTTGAGCTACTTAACCCTACGTTGTTGATTGTTTAAACAGTATTATGGTGTTTAAAAGTTTTGTTTGATGTGAGCAAGAGAATCAATCTATGAAGAGCACTTTAAATCATGGAGTGATTGTCAAGTATCTAATGAAGGAGAAGGTCAAATAACAACTGACCCCTCAGCATAATAAATAAGCAGCAAGTTCAATATTCTTGACAGGGAGATCAAGTTGCATTTGACCCCAGTGGTATCTAAATACTTATTGTTTAAACAGTACTATGGTATTTACAAGTTTTGTAGAATGTGAGCTAGAGAATCGATCTGTGAAGATAATTTTAAGTCACGGAGTAATTGACAAGTACCTAAGGAAGGGGAAGGTCAAATTGCACCTAACCCCTCAGAAAATAATAAATGTTTGTATTTTATTATAAGCTAGAGAAATTATCTGTGAAGATAATCTTAAACCATGGAGTGAGTGCCAAGTATTTAATGAAGGGGAGACCAAATAGCAACTGACCCCTCATCAAAATAAGTAAGCAATGATCGATCCCAGAGAGATAACAAATAATGTTGTTATAGCAAATGTACTAAGAGAAGTTAAAATATAGGGATATTATAAATAACATAATACAATCACTATCTAAAACAGTAAAGAGGATGTTTTACCTCCAGAGCAACTTTCAGTATTTATGATAGGAGGTCAAGTTGAATTTGACCTCAGTGTTATCTGAATAATGATTGTTTAAACAATATTACGGTGCTTAACAATTTTGGTATAATGTGAGATAGAGAATCGATCTGTGAAGACAATTTTAAGCTACTGAGTGATTGATAAGTATGCAATGAATAGGAAGGTCAAATTGCAATTGACCCCTCAGCAAATAAACAATAATAACTGTTGGTATTATATAATGAATTTCACAGTTTGGGTTGCAGAAAGCAGTAATGTAAGGTGATATAATAACAAATAATACTTCTGAGAAACCTGGAATTTATTTGCATCATTTTTAATCAAGGCAAGAGAACTGCTGATATTAGCAAAAATCCTCTTTACTCTCATGTCACCCTGTGAAAAGAAAACATGGTATGAGAAGAAAAAATTACTCACCTTAGTAATGTTGTTTCTTCTAATGGAGTCTTGCTGTATTCTGACTATTGCAGTTAGGTCCTGCCTTTCAACTGCCTCGGAAAACAAAGAGTTAACTTCTCATGGCCAGCATGGAATGTTCAGTGAGCTCGGTTGAAGCCTCTGTCTGCTGTTGGTTAAACTCCAACCGCCAGATCTTTACGAGCAATACTCACTAGAAGTTCTGTGTGGAAACTGTAAGACTCACACTAGCCAACTAGCAACTAAATTTATTAAAAACGGGTTTTAGGTTTCAAAGCAAAGACTCAAGTCAGGAAACCCAAAAACAAAACACAACACACACCCAAAATAAAGGAGGGTGAAAAGAGGGCACTTCTAGGGTGCCAACACTGGTCCTGCCACCCACATCCTAAAAACCAGGTTCTGAGAGGGGAGGTGGGGGATGTCTGTACAGCAAGACTCCATTAGAAGAAACAACATTACTAATGTGAGTAATTTTTCTTCAAACAACATGAAGTCTTGCTGTATTCTGACTATTGCAGACTACCAAGCAGTACCTCCATGGAGGAGGGACAGAACCCACATTGGGAATAGGTTCTGAAGTACTGCTGTGCCAAACCGAGCATCACTCCTAGCCTGGATATCCAGAGAGGTAATGCTTGGTGAATGTATGGACTGTTTCAGGTGGCTACTTGGCAAATTTCTAAGATAGGAATATCCCTGGCAGCAGCCAGAGAAGCAGCTGTACCTCTAGTAGAGTGAACCCTCAGGCCTGAGGGTGGTGTTCTACCAGTTTTCATAGCAGAATTGTATACAAGAGACACTCCACCTGGCAATAGATCTTTTAGTGGCAGGTTTGCCCTTACTGACCTCTCCATATGTGAGGAACAACTGGAGGGACTCAAACCTGTGGCCCTTGGTGCACTCTATGTAGTAGCTGAGGGCCCTTTTAACATCCAAGCTGTGCAGTCTCCTCTCTCAGAGGAGGAATGGTCAGTGAAGAAAACAGGGAGAGACATAGATTGATTAAGGTGGAAATCTGAAACCACCTTAGGCAAAAACTTCCTGTTAGTTCTTAGGACTATGTTATCTCTATGGAAAGAGATGAAATCAGGCTCCACTGACAGGGCTTGCAATTCACTGATACGCCTGGCAGAGGTAATGACTACTAGAACACAGTTTTCCAAGTCAAGTACTTAAGCTCTGCAGAGGACAAAGGTTCAAAGGGTGGCTGCATAAGCTGAGCAATGCAAACATTAAGGTCCCAAGCAGGAGCAGGGTCTCTAAAGGGGGTGGTGTGCAGCAATCCCTTGAAGAACTTACAAAACACAGGATGGACTGACAGAAGAGAGGGCTTGCCTACTGACAAGAAAGCAGAAACAGCTGCCAGATGTACCTTAAGTGTAGCTGGTCTAAGTCCCAAGCCATTAAGATGAACCATATAATCCAGGACTGTAGGCAACCCAGCAGATTCTGGAGAAATATGCTTATTAGAGCAACAAATAGTGAACCTTTTCCATTTGGAGTTGTAAGTCTTTCTTGTGGAAGGCTTTTGAGAAGCCTTAAGGATATCCAGAACCCCTTGAGAAAGGTGTAAATCAGCAAACTCTAACTCTTCAAGAGCCATGCCTTGAGATTGAGAGATCTGAGGTTGGATACCAAATCCTCCCCTGAGATGATGTCAGCAGGTTGTAATTCCTGGGAATAGACAGGGGAAGATAGACTGTTAAGGACAGCAACAGTGGGTACCAGGGCTGTCAGGCCCAGTCTGGAGCAATCAGAATCACTTTGCATGGCTGGGACCTGATCTTGACTAGCACTTTGAACAGGAGAGGAAGGGGAAGCATACAGGAACTTCCTTCCCAATTCAGGATCAGAGCATCCGGAGACTGAGCCCAATACTGGGGTCTGCAACAAAAGAAGAAGTTGGTGATTGTCTGGGGCTGCAAAAGATCTATCTGTGGAGTGCCCCATCTCGAGAAAATCACTTCCAAAACTAGCGGATCTAGGGTTCATTCAGTGATGGCCCTGGGATATCCTGCTGAGATCATCTGCTAAGACATTGTCCTTCCCTGGGAGGTGAACTGCTATCAGAGAGGTTTGCAGGGGAATAGGCCAGAGACCACAACTTCATTGCTTCTGTGCACAAGGCCATAGACCGAGTGCCTCCTTGCTTGTTGATGTACTACATTGTGATGGTATTGTCTATTCTGATCTGGACCACCTTGTTCTGTACAGATTTGGAAAACGCTTGCAGTGCCAGAAACATTGCTCTGAGTTCCAGGAGATTGATGTGAAGCAGGGATTCTTGTGGTGACCACAGTCCTTGGGTGGTAAGATCCCCAAGTGGGTTCCCCAGCCCAGCAGGGAGGCATCTGTGGTGAGTATCACTGAATGAGACTGAGTGACAAAAGAACTCCCTGTCTCAAATTGTCCTGATCCTGCCACCATTGCAAAGCCTGGATCAGGGTTGAATCACTGGGACTAGTTTGGTAGGGAATCCTTTCTTTGGGACCAGAAGGCTCTTAAGTGGAACTGACTGTCCCTCATCTGGAATCTTGCCCCTGGACCACTGCTGTAGAGGCTGCCATGTGGCCCAGGAGCTGCAAGAAATGCCTTGCTGGTCGAGACACCTGAAGGGTGAATGAAGAGGCCAGTTCGATAAGGTTCCTTGCCCTGTCCAGGGAAGGAAGGCTTTGCTCTTATTGTATCCAGCTCTGCCCCTATAAAGTGAGGAGCTGTACTGGTTCAAGAACTGACTTTGGAAGGTTGAGAAGGAATCCTAAGGAAGTGAGCACTTGCTGAGTTATCTGCAGATGTGACTTGACTTGGTCTGGAGACTGACCCACTATGAGCCAGTTGTCCAAGTATGGAAAGATGGAGATTTTTTCTCCTTAGGAAAGCAACCACTACTGCCAGACACTTTGTGAACACCCTTGGGGCTGATGTTAGGCCAAAGGGCATTGTTTGAATTGATAGTGGCCTGAGGGCAACTTGAACCTGAGGTACTTTCTGTGAGACCGAGCACCTGATGGGAATGTGAAAATAGGCATCTTTGAGGTCCAGGAGGCTAACCAATCCCTGGCCTTAGAGAGGGCAAAATTATTCCCAGAGTCAGCATTCTGAATTTTGGTTTTAAAGGTGCTTGTTCAGATATCTTAGATCCAGGATGGGCCGCCATTCTCCTGTCTTTTGGGGGTTAGGAAGTACCTGGAGTACAATCATTTGTCCTTGTGTAGGGTAGGAACCTTTCTATGCTCTCTGAGAGCCAGGAGGTAGAAACCTCTGCCTGTAGGGCAAGGGTCTCTGATGGATTTGCAGATAGAAAGGATCTGGCTCTCATCTTGGGAAATTTTTGAAGCTGAGAACCAGTCCTTGGCTTACTACTTCCAGGACCCACTTATCTGATGTCAAAGACTTCAGTCCTGGACAAAGTAAGCCAGCCTGCCCCCTACAGGTATTGGAGAATCAGCCCGGCAGACCCATCAGGGTGTCTGCTTGGCAGGGGCTTTAGGCTGAGGGGTGAAAGTAGGCCTGCTCATTCCCCATCTGCCTCTCCCTCTGAAGAACCCCCTCTGTGCATAAGCAGAAAAGGAGGCCAGGGCTTGGTAAAAGGCCTTTGAAAAGGCCTGCCCTGCCCCTGGAATGTTGTCTCTGAGGAATGGCTTGCCTTTCTTTGGCCTGAGCACTCCTGTAGGTGGTCCTGTACTCATCCATCTTCTTCATGTAGTTCTCTGTCTGCTCCCCAGACAGAGAATTACCAATGACAGGGAAATCCATGGCCTTTGCCTGGGTATTTTGTGATAGGGTAGTACATCTGAGCCAAGTCATCCTCGAAGGGCCACAGATGTAGCCATGACTCTTGAAGAAACATCATTGGAGTCCACAGCAGCATGAAATTGCACCTTGGATGCCTCAATCCCATCTGCAGCCACCTGCTCCAGCTCCTTGGCAAGCTGGTCAGGGGCCTATTTAGCCAGAGCCAGCACAGTGTCCCACCTGGACTTCTGGTATCTAGCTGTGTAGGCCATATAGTTAGCCTGCCTGAGTCCCAAAGATGCTGCCATGTACTGCTTCTTTGCCATGCATCAATCCTCCTGGAGTCCTTATCTGGGGTGTGTGAAGCCAAGGGAATATTTGCCTTATCACAGGCAACAGCCTGCACTACTCAACATGGCTGCATTGCTGGAAAGGAACTCCGTGTTCGAGCCTGAAAGGGTATACTTCTTGTCCATTCTTCTGTCCACAGGAGGTATGGAATTAGGAGTCTTTAGAATTTTAAATGTGTGTTTCAAAAAGATTTATGGAGGAATAGACAATCTCCTGGACTCTGGGATGTCCATCATCTCAACAAAATCAGGCTCCTCCTGATTCTCCTGCTTCTTCCATTGGAAGCTGGAGGTTTCAACCACTTTCTTGTAAAACATAAAGTGGGAAGGGACTCAGAAAGCTTAGGGAGAAACACCTGAAGGTCTGTCTGGGGAGATGTCCGGGTCAATAGGCACATCCAGACTTTCATAATCACCATCATCATCATTATCCTCATACTCCTCCTCCTCCTCCGGTTCATAAAATTCTTCTAAAGTATAATCCAGAACCAGGGGAACCGACTGAACCGAGACCCTAACAGATGGTGCCGGTTCGCCGGAACCGAAGATAGCGATTGAACTATCCTTATCGCTTTGGCTATTTCATCAGCGGTCAGAGAAAGAATTTGTGGATCCGAGCGGATGATTTTCCCTTCTCTTTCTTTTAACGGAACTGACTCCTCAGAATCGGCTCTCCTTTTGCCCGAAGAAGTTTCTCCCGGTCAGAGGGCACTCCTTCTGGTTCAGTCGGAACCAAACCGGGCTGGCCATCCGGGTCCAGCGGACTTGACCTCTCTTTCCCTCAGTCTACATACTCTGTTATCCAGGGTAGCTTTGGGAAAACCTTTACAAATTTGGCAGTCTGAATCGAGGTGGACAAATACCAGACAATAAACACAGGTGGTGTAGGGATCAGTCTTAGCAAAGGCTTCCCACACACACTAGAGTGTTGAAACTCAGTGGGCCCATTTTTTTCTTGGTTTCTCAGACATGGCCAATCCTATCCAAAACTTACCCTTTTTGGCAATCTGCCAGGCAAGACACCCCTATCGGTTCCTGACCATGTTACGGGTCTTGAAAAAACGTAATTAAATCCATTTTTAGAACCGATACGGACCGGTTACCACACTCTAATAAATTCAAAAGTTTTAAAACCTATCTGAGTTCAAACCGAACTGATCCAATGTTTACAAGTTCCACACAGAAACTAAATGCAAAACCTATCTAGTACTCACAGTACCACGGACAGAGACTTAAACCGACAGGTTCAATGTAGCAGAAATTGGTAGAAACCGGTGAAAAAATGACACTTTAACTCGAATTTTTGAACCAAGCAAAGGAGAAATCTCAGAGCGACTGTTCAGTGGTCGGAGTAAAGAATCTGACGGTTGGAGTTTAAGCAACAGCAGACAGAGGCTTCAACCGAGCTCACGCTGAATGTTCCATGTGCACCATGGAAAGTTAACTCTTTGTTCTCCAGGGCAGTTGAAAGGCAGGACCTAACTGCAATAGTCAGAATACAGCAAGACTTCATGTTGTTTAAACAATGTATTTTTGTTTTAATAACCTCACAAAAGAAAGTTAAAAATAAAAAGTAAACTAGCACAGAGCTGCAGCAACTAGGAAAATAGCCCATTTTGTGAGCACCCAACTGCACTTATCAGTGCAGTAGTATTTGGTTGCTTATCAACCGAGATTGCACAGATGCGATCAACTGGGTGTGATGACATGGTTAGTCACATCATGGGATCTCACAATAATGGGTGAGAGGCAATCAGGAAGTAGCTACCATTAATATTTGTTGAGCTTCAGTACTTACATGCAGAGGAACTTAACCAAAAGGAGAAACTTGAGCCAAAAGGAGTGAGGGTAAGCAGTTAAAGTATTAAAGAACATTTAGAAGTTGGTATTTTGAACTTTTAATTATAAAAGTAAAATGATGGCTATAGAGACCAACAGGAATACTATGATTATGTTTCTACAGACTACAAGAACACTAATACCACTCTAAGAATCTCACAGCCTCCTTTAAGGTATGCTGTTAACAAAATAAGTAAATAGAAGCCACAATGTGGCCACATTGTAATATTAAACAATATAATAAAAGCAAAACTTTACAAAAATTATGGTTATGTCATTACAGGCCCAAAATTATTCTTTACAAGAAAGACAAGAAGTTTTAAGTGATATATATGGTATGCTACAAACCAAGAAATATGGAGAACAAGCCTTACAGGCAGTAGTTAAACCTTGTTCCAAGTTGTTAACAGCGCTGTGTTCACTAATGTACTGTGTATGTCATTTTAGGATGCAATTTAGGATCTAAACAAATACAAATAAATTAACCCTGTAAAAATTAAGAATATATACAAGGTGCACAAGCAATAATCTTTATTGAATGGTATGTGTATACACCAAAGAATTAAAATGTAACAATATCATATTTAAAAAATGCTGATTAATGACATAAAATAAATGTATTTACAGATGTGTAACAAAGAATAAACCCTGTGAACAAGCTCCAAGTCGAGTGAAAGGTAGGGGAAGAGAAAAGAAAAAAGATTGAAGAACAATAACTTTGCGAGCGTGTTTACTTCAAATGGCCCCCAACATTTCCTATATTTTTCATAAACAAAATGGAACCTTAGTAGTATGGAAAGGGCAAATCCTGAAATCAAGGAGGGTTTTTGGTTATACAGTAAGTACAGAAACTGGGAAGAGAAGGAGGCCAATCAATCCTTGTCTGCAATCTAATGCTATGTTTCTATTGTAACCAACTAATCCCTTGGTGTTACTAGAATTCTAACAGAGTTAGTATTAAGCAGGTAGCAGGCAGCTAGTAGGGAGCTCATTAGGGCTTCTTACACAATGACATCATAGAAGCCAGTGGGGCACAGGACCTAAGGCAGCATGGATTCACAGCAGGACATTCACGTCAGATGAATCTAATAGATTTCTTTGACTGGGTGACCAAAGTAGTAGACCAGGGAGGGCTGTGGACATGGCCTACATAGACTTTAGCAAGATATTTGACACAGTCCCACGAAAGATTAATAAACAAATTAGCCAGCCTGGGAGTGGGTCCCAGGGTGGTAGCCTGGTAAAAATTGGCTGGAGAACAGGACACAGAGCATAATAGTAAATGGAGTCCACTCCAAAGAAAGAGGGATTACTAGTGGGGTACAGCAGGGTTCAGTACTGGGTCTGGTCTTTATAAGTGGCATTGCAGAGGGACTGGAAGGAAAAGTATGCCTCTAGAGATGACACAAAGATCTGCAATAAGGTTGATACACAAGGGGAATGGAAAGGACGAGAAGGGACTTGGCAAGGTTGGAGGAATGGTTAAAAGTATTGCAGCTTAGATTCAGTGCAAAGTGCAAGTAATGCACCTGGAAACAAAACCCAGGGAAGAGTACACAATTGGGGAGGTATTAACAACAACAAAATGGAAAGGGACCTGAGGCAATCATATCACATAACCTAAAAGAAAGCAAGCACTGTGGGAAGGCTGTAAGGAGGGCTGGGGTTTATACTGGGATGTATAGGGAGGAAACACCAGTAGAAACAGGAAGTTGTTATCTCGGTACTGGCAGTTGGTGAGACCCCATCTGAGTACTGCATGCAGTTCTGGAGACCCCATCTCTTCAAGAACATAGACAGGATGGAGGCAGTCCAGAGGAGGCAACTAAAATGGTGCAGGGTGTGCAACAGAAACCATATGAAGAGAGACTAAAGGAGCTTAACATGTATAACTTTGAGGAAAGGAGGAGAGGGGACATGATAGAAACTTTCAAGTACCTCAAGAGAATCAACATAGTCCAAGAGGTAGCATCTTTCAGAAAAGAGATGTGCAAGAACAAGGGACACAATTTAAAGATGGGAGGATGGCTCAGGGCAATGTGAGAAGTATTTTTCACAGAGAGAGTTGTGGATGCATGGAATTGCCTTCCTGAGGAGGTCATGGGGTTAAAAACAGTGGGTGGATTCAAGAATGCATAGGACAGACATAAGGCAGTTCTGGTGGGGAGGTAAGAGGAAATAGCCTGTTGGTTAACTAGGATCTCAGCTTATCCAATAGGTAGGAAATGGACAGACTAGGTGGGCCAAGCAATCCTTATCTGACATCAAAGTCTACATTTCTATGTTTCTATTGTCTACTCAGCTAGCATGAGAGAAGAATAATTATGTAATGCAGAACTCTCACAGCAGCATAACCTCTTTATGTGTACAGCTGCTCTGAGGAGCTTAGCATGTTCAGTTAGTTGCAGTTGAGTTGGAGTTGGAGTGAGAGTGGCAGGTGGTCTGCCAGTGGGCTCTGAGTTAAGGATCCAGAACTTCTCACCCTAGAGTGGATTACTATTTCCAGCTTCAGTTAAGTGGTTGAGACCTCTCTACAGCAGAATTTCCTGATTTCTACTCCCAGTGAAGTGGAAGGAACTGCTTTTTCTCAGTGGATTCAAGGAGCAATCCCCAAAGATCTTGATTGTTTTCAACTGTCTTTGGAAAGGACTTGTGAGAGACTGTGTTTGATATGGTACTCAGGAAAAGGTGTCCTTTAGTTGCTCCCTGCCCAGTGGATGGAGCTACTGGTCTATAAGTACTGTTTTAAGGAGGCTAGATCTCCACAATTTAGGGATTTGTTTCTGGTGTTTCTGGTGTGTGTGTGGCCTTAGAAAGCTAAGAACACGTGTGTCCTGTGCATGCCAGCTATGTCCACTGGGGAGGCTGAGGAGACTGGGCAAGGACAGTAAGTAATAAAATATGGATTCCACTCTTAAAACTGCAATAATTGAAATTTAAGAAGGTTTGTAACACTAAGTTCAGGAGAATTAGGCATGCTTTGTATCATGTGCAATACATTTTGTTTGGAATATCAAACTGAGTTTGAATGTCTAAAGTGTCCTTAGCGCATTGAGATTATGGAATTAAAAACAAAATAAAAGCACTGGAACAATCATCGAAACCCAGCATAATGTCACCATCAATAAAGATGTTAATGAACAATTGCACATCAGCCTAGGGTATTAAAACAGGTTACTAAATCCCAGGAGGAATCACAAAAAGACTTAGAGAATTAGAGAGCAGTAGTGAGGATGAGGAATGGAGTCCAGTGAAAATGAAAACCAAAGTAAAAAGGTAGAAGATGTATGGAATTTTCCATTACTATTCACAATAAATTCTCTCTGCTTGCCTCTGACAATGAAAAATGGACAACTAACTTAGCAGATACGTGCTGATCCCAGCACCCTACCATAACCAGCAATGATAAGGTGAAAACAATAGTCCGATACATGTGCATTTCCTCTGTCAAAAATCCTGTTAATGTTAACAATATGACACATAATTTAACAGGTACATACACTAAATGAGGGATGGTGCATTACTAAAGACTTCTAACACTGACAACAATAAAAAATACACTAGAGTGACCATAGAAAAATAAGTTGATTGCAGTACTAAAATGCATAATATCTTAAACACAGAACATGACATAATTGAAAGAGACATGGATACCACCCAATCTAACCTTGGTACCAAAAGACAAGTGTTTGTTCTGGGGATTCCATCATCAAATACACTTATGGGTACATCTGTAAAAGAGATAAGGCAAACACTATCTGCTCTATCTACAGAGGAGCACGGATAAGGACATTGATAGGATGGTTCCAAATATCATCAAATATGCTGAAAGTAAGCTGCTGGTATCCTACATGTAGGTACAAATTACATCAACAAGTTTGAGGTAGACAATATTAAAGAGGACTATACCAAACTAGCCACGACATTAAAACAGGAAGGATGTGATTATGTTTCTCTGAAATACTTCCTGTTCCTAGAGCTAACTTGTTGAAATAAAATAAAATCAAACAAGTGAATGAATGGTTACAAAATGATGCCTTCTAGAGGTGTAAATGCATCCCACATTGGGAAATATTTTCAAATGACAACAGTCTGTTTAGTTGAGACGACCTCCATCTTATTAAAAAGGGTAGCTGTGTTAGGAAAGTCCATTGCAGAAACCATTGACCCATGTTTAAACTGAATAGAGGGGAACAATCTGGGAAGGCTTTTAACTGTAATCCTCAAAAGCACAACAATTACAAAATTTTAGTAGCCAATACAAGAAGCCTTAACATAGCTAAAGTATCAGAATTAACAGGATTTTACTTGAAGATCCAACTGATATCATAGCATTGTGTGAAACTTGGTGGGACAAAACCTCAAATTGGTATAATTATATTCCAGGATACATTCTATATTATAAAACAGGTCCAATAAAAAGGTGGAGGTGTCTGCTTTTACTAATCAAATAAGATTGCTGCAACTGAATATACTATACCAAGCATTTCAGAAGATACAGAGGAATTTGTATTCAAATAACCCAGCAAAATGGAAAAAGTTCCTGTTGGCAAACTATGACAGACACCCTTCTTCAGATTTGAATAATGATTGACTTCTGATCTTAGATGGTGAACAGCTAACATCTCAGTCTGAAGTGGTGATAGTTGGAGATTTCAATCTCACAGGGATCAACTGGGATAAATTAACCACTAAAAATTCACTAGAAGGTCTTTTTTCGACTCCATTATAATGGCAGGTCTATAATCCATTATAATGGCAGGTCTATAACAATTGGTTCAGATCCCAACTAGAGAAAACAATATACTGGATTTAGTTATGCCTAATTCTCCAATAGACATCATTAATCACAATGTAAAGAGCACAATAGGAAATAGTAACCATTATTTAATTACATTTGAAATTAAAAAGAAAAAAACTAATGTAGGTTGGACAAGATACAAGTATAATTACAAAAAAACCAAATTTTATAAAATCAGTAAAGTAATAGCAGGATATAACTGGAAAAGTATTTTTCTGACTTAAACATGGAGCAATACTGGGAGTTATTTAAATCAATTTTGGAGCTCTAGAAAACTATACATCCCTGTTACAAAAGCGTGCTGTATAATAAAAAGGAAAACTACCTGCATGGTTAACCAAATAAATTAGGTTGCAAATCTATGAAGAAAAAAAGCTTTCAAAAATATGAAAAACACCCCAGTCATTCTAACTATAATCTATACAAACACAAACTTAAAGTAACTAAACAATTAATTAGTAAGGAAAGACGAAAAATGTAATTTAAATTAGCAGTCACTTAAAACTCAAAGCATTTTCTTCATATATAAATATTAACAAAAATCAGGGTCACAGCATTGAAAAACTAACTGACAATGGAAAGGACATAACAAATAATTTGGATATGGCCAATACATTTAATTTCTTTTAACCTCTGTATTTACTGACAAGGAAAATATTATATCTGAAACATTTCAAAACCAATAGCAAAAGAGATTAGTGAAAGTCAGGTATTAAAAGCCTTAAAATCGACAAAATCCTATACAGCCCCTGGACCAGATTGCATTAATCCACACCTCTTGGTAAATATCACTCAATCTATTTCCACCCCTCACTAATATTTAATATTTCCATGCAAAATGAGGAAATACCTATGGAATGAAATCCATGTTAGTTATTCCCATTCATAAAAAGGAGTAAAAAGATGTTGGTAATTAGCCTAACTGGTCATCTGTAAAACAATGCAATGCATACGGAAGAACAGGATTGATTCTGAATTGGAAAGTAGGATTAAAACCAAAAGCAACATGGTTTTATGAAAATAGATCCTGTACTACCAACCTCATAAGTTTTTATGAGAAAGTAAGTAAATCTCTGGACCAGGGTACTCCAGTCGATGTCATATTTCTTGACTTCAAAAAGCATTTGATAAAGTTCCTCATAAAAATCTTGTGGAAAAATGCAGATTGTGAATATGGATCCATGTATAATAGTGCTGGTCATAGCATGGTTATCAAACAGAACTCGGGTAGTAAAAATTATGGATACATATTCTGACCCTACTGTGGTTACTAGAGGGTCCCTAGGTTTCTGTCCTGGGACCTACTTTGTTTAGCACATTCATACCAGATCTACAAACTGAGATAAAGAGCATATTAATAAGCTTGCAGATGACAATAAGTTGTGCAGTGAAGTAAATTCCATAGAAAAAATCATGGCATTACAAAATTACATCTCCACTTTAGAAGAATGTTCCAAATACAACCATATGGCATTTAATGATGATAAATGTGTGATTATGCATCTAGGGCCTAAAAACCATCAAGCTATATACTATTTAAATGGGAAGGAACTTGAGCATGTTAAAACTGAAAGGGCCCTGGGAATCTTAATAAATGACCAATTGACATCGAGAGAACATTGCAGACGTGATGCATAAAGAACACACCGTATGTTGGCTGCTGTAAAAGATACTTTTCTTGTAGACATGAAGCATATATCTTGCCCCTGTACAATTCCTTCATTCGACCTCACCTTGACTATGGAGCGGCTTTTGGGCACTATACCTTACTAAAGATAAAGATGGTGATTGAGAAAGTCCAGAGGAAAACAGCTAAACTTGTTCCTGTATTGAAAACATGCTCATATGAGGATAGGTGCAAGGAACTAAAATTGTAAGATTTAAAAGCTAGGAAAAACAGGGTGATCTTCTATTACTGTTCAACATCCTACAAGATAAAAACCTAATGGAGGATTGTGATATAAAATATGCAAATAAATCTAACATATTAAGATGTAATAATGAACAGCTGTATGTACCCAGGGCATTCAAAAAATAAGAAAGCACTTCTTCACTATTAGGGATCTTAAACTTTGGAACAAGCTCCCACAAACCATAGTAGATGCCATAAAATGTGACCAATTCAAGGGATACTTGTATAGGACTTTTTTCTTGGGCTCTAATGCTGTTCTCCACTCAGTGTGGGAAAGTACAGTAGACTCGATGGGTCATTTGACTTTCTTCTACCTATGAAAAACAAGTAACTGAGTAACACTCTTCAGTGCCCCTAGTCCACCCAGGTGTGTGAAAAGGAATGCCTAGTTCACCCCAGTGTGTGAAAAGGTTTAGTGCTTCACACCAGTGTGTGAAGACAATGCTCCATGTTCACCGCAGTGTGTGAAGAAGTATTTAATATCCACCCAGGTGGGTGGAAGAATGCCTAGTTCACCCAAGTGTGTGAAGAAAAAGTTTGGATGTTCACCCCAGAGTGAAATTCTTGGATGTGTGATAGACCACGTATGTATACCAAATCTGGAAATGGGAAGATGTTTGTGTTTCTTGAACTGTACTGCATGCAAGGAGAGTTTGGGACTGTTGTACCTGTGTTGCCTCAATCAACCCTTGGGGTATCACTACTTCTTTTAGTTTGCCATGTATAAAATAAAGCCGTACTACACAATCCCAGTTTCTGTTTTGGACATTCTGATTCTTGCTTCTGGTGTGGATTTACTGGGGCCTCCATAGCAGTTTAGATCTAGCATATGCCTAGCAACCTCTACCCTGGACCTGGTTGTCATTTACAAAGGTTTGTGTGTTTGTTCTTGTACCCCACCACTCTTCCTCTAGAAATGAACCTGGTATACATCCTAACCCAAGGCGGTAACAAACTTTGAATTTTATGTAAAGTAAATGATATTTCATATGTGGGTACCAGTGCCAGATTTTATGGGGGTGTCTTATTTGCTATAAATGGCATGAGGGTTACACTATGTTTATGTTTCATCTTTAAAAACTGATGAACTCATTGGAGGCCTCAGCACAGTGCCACAGTGAAGATAGAGGGGACAGCTCAGAAGTAATGTGAGAAGTATTTCTTCACATAGAGGGTTGTAGATGCACGGAACAGCCTTCCTGAGGAGGTCATAGAGTCAAAAACAGTGGGAGAATTCAAGAATGCATGGGTAAGGCATAAGGCAATTCTAGTGGGGGTAGAAGGAAGTAGGCTGTTGGTTTACTAGGATATGCAGCTTATCTGTTAGGTAGTGAAATGGGCAGACTAGGTGGGCCAAGCAGTCCTTATCTGCCTTCAAATTCTATGTTTCTATAAGGGTTATATTTTAGTATTCCATCATGAAACATGGTGTTCCAAACATGCCAGAATATAAGTTAAATTTGAGACCTACATGGAAACGGTACTTGAACCTCATTGTGTAAACATGTAAGCAGTTATATATCACTAACATGAGCAGTCCTGTCTCCCAAACTTCATGTTTGCTGTCTCATACCATAGAGACAAACTTTTAAGGACCTATTAAGTTTTATACTTGTTCAGCTTGTTTGTACAGTATTTTTAATATGAGTGTCAGCAGCATAATAGACTAGCTACATACCTTGAATTTTCCACTTTGATCTGTCTCAAGTTTGTTCTTCAACATCTTGAAATTAATTTATCTTAAAACATGCATTTTCTGATTAACTAGGATATTTATGATCACTACTTGCTAATTAAAACACAAAGTAAACTCATAGCTATACCAAACCATATTGGTATGTTGATCTAGTTGTGCAGCCATGTGCCACCAGTAAAACTATTCTTTGAGTGCTCCAAGTATTAATGTTCCACATATGGTATCAGTGGCAATGTTCAAAATTGACACCTGTATCAATAGTCAAATTGTACCCCAGGACAATTTTTTCTAGTAACTTATTGCAGTACCAAACAAAGTTGTTAAGGACAATTCAGCACATGATAGTCCAAATGTGGCATTTTTTAATGAAGTTGCATGAACTTACCTGTATTGGTTGCATTTTCCTTAAGACCACTTTTGGACAATAAAGTAAGCAACTCAAGAATTCTAAAGTGAGGTGCTCTTTATTGAGAAGGATGGATGGTTGAGTTGCTAATTATGAATTTTGACTGTAAATCATCAAACAATAGGCTGCAATAAATTAAGTCTGGTAGGGATTTTAACAGAAAGCATTTTTTGTTTTACATTCAGAAAGCGTTTGGTCTTGAAAGGAACTGACAACTCTCAAGAAGGAAGGGGTCACTCAGGAGTATGGGTGGATAACAATGGTGGGCTCAGGAAGGTTATTGTGGTGGAGCATAGGCACATTCCAAACCCTATACCACTAGAGAACTCCCTACACCACACTGTCAGAGCAGGACCATCCCACAGAGGTAACCAAGGTAGTGGGTGTGATGGATGTGGAGGTCCTCCATGGTGGGAACCCCAAGGGGTATCAGTGGACCCCAGAAGTGGAGGAAGAAATCTGGTAGATAGTCAATAGTAAGGGGGATACAGTTGAGGACAGGCAGGGATGAGGAGAAGATGGTAAGGTGCCTTCCGGTGCTACAGCTTGTAGGGATGGAAAAAGAATCCTAAGGATCACTGGGGAGGCAGGGAGGGAGGGAGGAGAACTAGATGTCATTGTCCACCTGGGGACAAATGACCTGGCTGTGGAGAAGTCAAAGACAATATAGGAAGAGTTCAGGAAACTGGGGAGGGTCTTGGTAGTAGCACAATCTGTTACTTTCTGAGGTGCTACCTGTTCATGACAAGGGGATGACAGGAGACTCCACAACAGGAACTTCAACTTACAGTTGAGGAAATAGTGTAGAGAGAGATTTGGATTCACTGGAGACTGGGCCTCCACCTTGAGGATTAAAGCCAGTACAGGTGAGATGGCCAGCATCCCTCAGGAGAATTGAAATCCTTAGTGAACAGTTTAAATGCTACATTAGTGGACTGCCACTAGGGGCACTAACTAAGATGGCAACTTGATCTACAAGTTCTCAAGGCCTGAGGCTTAATCCTGAGGAAGCCAATATTATCCTGCTAATATAAAATTTTAAACTACTCAGTGGTGTGCAGCTTGTCGCAAAGGTATACAAGGATACCAATCTTGCCATAAATCACTCAACAAGCAGAGATGAACAAGCAAAGACTTCTTGCCAGGTCAGTGGGCCTACATTTCAAGCATGGCACAGCCTCCTCAGCTGGCAGCCTGGGACCCTGCCATGGTCAAGAGGATGTTTAGACTACTAATGTCTCAGATGGCACAAGTCACCATAGCCACTAACCACACTGCCCAGGTCCTCCAGTCAGTGGAAGGATGATTATTTCAGAATGAGCACCAGCTGGCAGCCATAGAGAACAGGATCCAGAACCATGTAGTCACCCTCAGGGAACACCAAGCTCTGCTTCAGAGCTTACAAGACAAGCTAGAGGACCTAGAGAACTGGGGATGGAGAAACAACCTCCAGTTCCTAGGTAGGAAATCATAGAAAGGCCATAGTACTGAGCTTTCTCCAAATGGCCCTGGCTTAAATACTGCATTTGGATTCAACATGTATACTACAAGTGGAGAAGGCCCATTGATCCCTCACCCCAATGCCTAAAGCAACTGAGAACCAAGACCCTTTATAGCCCAGTTTTTGGACTTCCAGACAAAGAGCAGGTCATGGCCAAGTCAAGAGAAACCAACAATTTGTGTGACAGGGTCACTGGATCAATATATACCCAACTATTCCAAGAGCTGTCTGAAAACAGCGGGCCTACATGGAGGCCCACCATGCAATGCACAAATGGACTTATCTTCTCCCTCCGATACCCGCTACAATGAGGAGGAGCATAATATGTCCCCACTGCAGTTCTCCACATCAAAGGCCATCATGGAATTCCTGCAGAAGAACTGGCCAGCTAAATTCTAGTCATGACAACGACTGCTGCAGTCCTTGCTGAGGACTACTGAGGACTTAGACGGGGTTCCCCTACAAACATCCAGTGATACAATATG
The DNA here is from genome assembly GCA_016271365.2 of Neoceratodus forsteri. Lineage (NCBI taxonomy): Eukaryota > Metazoa > Chordata > Ceratodontiformes > Ceratodontidae > Neoceratodus > Neoceratodus forsteri. Next base: position 270,244,615 of record JADMNL010000026.1, read on the forward strand.
GCAAAACATGCAGAACAGCTCCTGGGAGCTTCCAACAAGATCCAACTACAAGTGGCAATTGTCCCACCAGCATCGCAGAGAGACCACCACCAAGAGGCCTTCCTGCAGCAGCCCGGAAATTCAACTTATGGAGACAGCCACTCAAGAAGCCCTCGGTGCCTATGGAGAACAGGTTCAATGTCCTGTGACCTGTTATACTGGAGCAGCTCAGGAGCTATCCTGTAAAAGTGACCATCTCCCGGCAGCACCTCCACTGATCACTGTCCCCAGGAAGCACTTGGTGGATTGGAGCCTTTCCCATCCACGACTCCTACAGGGAAGGATGTATCCTGCTCAACAACCTCAAAGTCCTCTCAAATGGGTTCCTGATGCCCTGAGGGCAGCCCCATTCTAGCTACCACTGGCCAGCCACCTGCTCAGATGCTGATGGAACAGGCATCACTACCCTCAGATAAATAACTGTTTCTTGCTGCACTAACTGTATGGGAAACTAATTGATTTTCGATGAAGGAGCCTGACTTGTGGGGGGACTATTCTGTGAGCCTACTCAGATGCTGCTGGGCCTAGGTCACTCCTCTGCTGCTTGATTTTGGTTCCCCCCTTGGCTCCTTTCTCCAGCAGGCTTGGTCCAGGTGGCCTGCCCAATCAGCCTTCTTGATTTTTGATGTGGCACAGTGGGTCACAGTTACAACTGAAAAGCCCACTCCCATACCAGGAGGGATATAACGGGGCTCACAGAAGCAGAAGACAAGCAAGGTGCTTGACCATTCCAGGAAGGGGCACCCACTTCTGTACTTCACATATACTGGCTCCAGGTGCTTAACCCCCGGATACTTTTATTTCAACAGAGTTTATTGTGTTTATGGTCCCACTGGTGGAGCCCCTCCCATTATGCCCCACCAGGCCATGCCTCCTGTGCTGCCACTGCCCATGCAGAAGGCTAGCCCCCAGCTGCACGCGACACATTATCCTGTGAGGGCCCTGCGAGGTCAGCTTGCCTGCTAATGGGAGGAGGTCACAGTAATGCTAAATGTTAGGCAGGAGTGGAAGGCTGACCTCCCATCTACCACCAGTGGCACTTGTACAGTCGGAGAAGGAAATGACCGTAGGGTCTCCCAGGGGCATGGGATTGAGCCCTGCCTGGGGACAGCACCTGAAGCAAGGGCATGAGTGGCTAGCCATATTTAATCTGGAAGGCAGGATCTGGACCTGAGCCCCCCTCCTGAAGTTGTGTCTGCCATGCAAGTATAAGCATACACAAGGAGACTACATGATGAGGGAGACACAGTCTCCTGCCATAACGATAAGAATCTATGGGAAAAAGCAGCAGTGGTGGTGCAAGGCCCTACTCTAGCCCCCTTTCCTTGTCAGTCCCTTCAATGCCTCTTGTGATCGCAAATTCTCTCACTGTAAGTATTACCTGAGCAACCACTCCCGTCATCACGGGGCAAAAACCACCACTGGGTTTGTCTTAACGTCACTTTATTTGATTAAACCTCACACATGCATGTGGAACTTCTGCAAAGGAGAAGGTCTCTGATTACAATTTACAGCAGCTTTTTATAAGCTAGATTCTGCACTTCTTATCTTGAAAAATACCAACATTTCAGTATAACCAATCACAAAACAGAATAACAAGTTGATACCAATGTATGATGTACTTTTCACTGCTTATTTTATTTTTACCGAATACTTCTTGATACATATGCCTGGGTCAATCTGACCTGAGTGAGACAATGAGTTTTACTCACACCATAGCAACATACAACAACATAAAGCTTGCCTTCAATGCCTCAATGTGCTGTTATCTTATATTTTGCCGAGCCTGTTATTTAGGCTGGTACAACCAGTTCTGCCCAGTTTTATCTTGCTTTCTGTTCCTACAAATGTACCTCAAGTAACCTCAGTAACATTCTATAACCCGTAAAAACATGAACTCAGAAATTTTACTACATTCATTATGACTTTGTTACAGCATGGCTTTTAAAGCAAGCATAGCTTCAAGGTATATAATAGCAAATATAGCTTTAGGATATATAAAATTCCTCACAGTCTCCCCTTTTGATACTATGTATCAACTAACCGATCCTTTTACTTTTTCTCACTTTATATTTTGGTCACAATTTGGCTCGTTTGTAATGGAAACACCCCTCCAGTTTAATGGTGTCCTTTTGTTCGGGTTGTAACAAGGGGCAGGTGGGTGGCGTCCCATGACACCATTGTGTTGTACTGAGCATCATAGGAGAAGTTTGATTAGGACAGTCAGTAGCCAGAGTGCCAGTATGACCACTTACAAGTACTGTCACCCATGGAGAAGAGTAGCACCCAGTCACCCACTACGCTTGTAAGCCATGACCATGGGTCCCATATTTATGTGTAGCAAGCTTAGAAAAAATGCAAGGTTGTAATTTCCCAAGAAACTATGACAGCATAGCCTGGACACCTGTACATTAATACATTTTATAATTAAAGTTTTTATACATGTTATGCTACAATTTTGAGACATCCCGTAATCAAATTTTTGGTTACTGAGATGTACCTGACATTTTGCCAAGACAGGGAGTTATTCTCATCCTTGGAGGAAAACAAATGGTGACAGAATAGTATATTTATTTTAAATAACTTTTGTTTTGGCAGCCAGAAAGCATTATGAGAGAAGTGACTAGCTTGCTACAAATGTCAAAGTAACCTTGTACCAACAACCAAATGAGGTATCTCATTATTTCTTATCAGTTTTCTGTTAAACATATTTTGTTTTTTAACACAAGAGAATTATATGATGAGAAACTTTTAACAGTCAAGGCTAAACACAGCTGTGTGCATATCTCGCCACAGCCTCATTTTATGTTTTTAGCTATTTTTTCATTGTATAGAATTTTAAAATTAACCTTTTAAAGTCTTACACACATATATTAAGTGACATGGTGGTATTTAGCCACTTGCAGCCTTTTGCTACTAGATATACTAATTTACATGTTGGCATTATTTAGTCATTTACTAACCATTTTACCTTTTACTAGCCTTTAGCAATCTACACTAGCCATTTTACACTTTTTATTTTCTCAATTTTTGGTTAGCCAACTACATATTGTTGATAAAAGTTTGGTCACTGATTACTAAAACCTTGGCCACTGACCACTGTTAATAATTTTCACCCTGAAGATAAGAGGCCCTGAGGGACTCGAACATTCTAAAAATTGAACATAAATGTAAAGATATTAGTTATTAACTGAAGGTTAAAAAACAACTAAACATTTTACTTTTAGACTGTTAGTCTAGGTGAATAGGTATATGATTTAAAACTGGTTGCCAGCATACAGATAGTCAAGGCATTTATAAAAGCATCCTGTTTTGGAGTTGGTACAGGGTGGTTACAGACGGAACACAAATCGTGAGTTTGTAAAACATAATACAGAACTGAGGGATGTCAACACCACAATTGAAATATGTGAAAAATGCTAACATGTGACACCACATATAACACAATATAACATAACAATTTTGTTGATGAAAAGAGTTCATGGAATTCACTTTGAGAGTGAATAAGGTAGATGCTACCTTGTGTTGAGGTGTGGCACACCCTTGGAGCTTGATTGAAGAATCTGTTGATAATGTCTCTTGACAGATAAGTCCTTATAAAACATAACAGTCCATGAAATTAACAGTTCATAAGTTCATATAAGTATTCACAGGTTGATGTAGTTACAGTTCAGATGAAATGTCATTTGCAGAATGGTGGTAACCCCACAAGGCATATGGGGCAATGCAGACAGTAATTTAAAAACAAAACACCAGCACAGTAGAAAAGTCAGTGTTCATTTTGCTGGCTGCTGGATGGCTGATTAGCAGACACACTGGCCAGGGTGCATTGAGTCCTTTTAATGGAGTAGCCACACACTCACACTGGCATGGCATTTGTTTTGTGATAGTTGATTACACCCCAGCATAAAGATTAACAGTCCATAAAAGGTAACAATTGACAATAAACCATTAAGAACACAGTCCATAACAGATCAATAGGTTTGTAGGAAGTACCAGCCATGTTTGGAACAAGCAGCAGTGAAGAAAATGGATGTATTGCTTGAAGGTCAGTATAGAAAGTATTACTGCTGTTGAGCGTGGAGATTTTATGTCTGCCACACCGTGGAAACCTGCAAACTTGCAAAGTGTGTTAGACACTGAATTAAAAACACATAAATAACAATTTTTAAACCATTGACTTTTGTTTTGTAAAGAGTGGTGTGACAGAGCCTAAACTCTGGCAATTAGAAAAGAAAAAAAAGAAAAATGGGACATCAACTGCACACCTGGGGGTGCAGGCCGAGGTTCAATTATACCATTTGACCATTTGTAAATCATGACAATGTTATGATTACACCTGCTTTCAAATCACAGACACAGTTATGACAGTGATGAACATTATTTCCCTGTCTGTTGCAAGCAGGTCTGACTGAGACCTGAGTTATAAAATTTTGTAATGTTACAATAACACGCTTCAAACATATAGTTCATAGCAATATGCCTGTTACACAATGCAATTAGTGGGACAAATACATATGTTGTTGGCCTATGCCAATTTAATAACAGTGCCTATTGCACCTGTGACAAGTGAAAAGGTCTACCTTCTTTACCCTGTATAGTGAAATACTCCAAAGTACTGAGTGGGGTAAGGCTTGAAGCATGGTTTGGAGTACAATCTAAATTCTGCATATTATAATTGTTAAAAATTAAGAATGACAAAACCTGCATAGAGTACACTCATTTTCAGGGTACCTGTGAGTAATAAGACAAATGGAGCATTAATTTTACTTTTGGTTTTGCTTTGGAACATATTATGCAGGTGGGTCAGCAATGCTGGCCCCAGTATTTAGGTTTGGTTATGAGCATTAAAACGTTATACATGTGGAGCACTTTTTGAATACACACATGATACAGTGTAGCAAGATGTATATCAAAACATTATAACATAAACGTGAAACATAAGCATGTTTGTAATAGAACAATTTTAGTATTGAGCATAATGCATAAAATACATTTTAAACAACACATATAGACGTAAACTTAGCTTAGAGTCCAGAAATGTTAGAGTACTGTGAATTTACTGGTTGAAAAAATGCATTCATTGCTGTAAGGCTATGACAAAAGTTTTTACATTTGTTTTGACAGGATAAGAAAGCTGAAAAGACAATCAAAAGAATAAATATGTGTGGACATACATACACAACTTTACCCTCCAGCTTAACTGATTACTTGCTGAGGGCAGAAACCCTTGTACCAATAATAGGTGTGAGATTTAACTGTTTGCACTAGAAAAACAGAAGGGCTTGGGCTGGGTTATGCTGTTAAAATACCTTGGGTCTTTTAAAACCTGTAAATAAGAAACAATTATTGGCAAATACACATTTTCTTTATTTACCCTTTGGGGAACAGTGATGTACCTTGCAACCTTTGTGGGTATTACACTGGAAGGGAGGAAGGGAGGCTTCCCTCTTCCCCAAGCTCCTACTGGTGGAAGAGACAACTCAAATACTGTAGCAATAAAAAGGTTAGCTGTGGATGGTGACATGATTACCACCTACACACTTTAAATTATAACAAGATAATATTACAATTAGTTTAGTAAGTTTCATACCTTACTATAAAGATGGGAACTTCTTTTCTCTAGAAGAAGAGAAGAAACACAGACAAACAACAAAACAAACACACACCAGTTTAAAAATAAAACAAGATTATTTCCATAGGATAAAAGAAGCAAGCGTCCCTGGGTTCCTTATCCTAAGCATGACAAAATGTCAGCTGAGTTTATAAAAGATCCGATTAATGGTAATACTGTACGCTACGTATCTCTTAGAATGCAATTTAAAAAGAAAAATGATTACACCATGGTCACACATAAAAACAAAAGCCATTGTTTTTAACTGTAGATGATAAACTCTCAAAAACAGCTGTAATAGTCCTTTTTCAAAAGTGTACTGCACATATATAATAAAATATGGGGAGATGATTGGAAGATGATGAATAATCTCCCTTCCAGCTGGAGTATCGTCTGTGTTGGCTGCAAGTCAGAAGCAGTGAGAAGAGAAGAAAAGTTTGTTCCTCTTCACTTAGAATACTAGTTTTGCAATAAAAAGTCAAATTACATGGTTCACTCTTGGTGTGCTTTCATGAAAACATACATTTTGTGTGAAAAGTTGTGCTTTAGGTATGGAATACACATCAAGTTTGAACTGGTAGTAACATAAAATGTTGAAACACAAGAAGGTCAAATAATGTGCAAAAGGTCACAGTGTGCATGCAAGGGTCGTTCAAACCAGTTATTTTTTTAGTGTCCTTGAACACTACTAATATTAAAATATCTTTAAATAATAATAGAGCACACAATAAAACTGCTGGCCAAGACAGAATGCAGCACACACAAAAGAAATACTTAACAGAAAATAAGACTGACATTATTTGACAACAATTTGCTGAGGTAATGCCCATAGTTTCATTAGAAAACTGTACGTGTTTAGATATATGTGCTGCCTCCCTGTCTTGTAACACTGACAATTTTTTTTCTTTTAAACCAACAAATTTATACACATCTCCATGCCAAATCTTTCCAGAACAAAACACTTTTTAAACACCTTTCAACACCTTTGAAATACAGCACAACATACCATCTGTAAGTGAACACATCTAGTATAACATGGTTACACCTTTTGACGATAGCCAAAATATGGCACTCTGCCATTTTGCAAAAGTTTCTGGTTTTAACTAGAAGTATGATAAAGCCATTTATAGCTGTTAACACATTACATTTTCACCTAGCAGTGGCTTGGCACGTTGCTTGCAAACTACAAATCTTTTTGCACATTGCAATATATGACGCCATAACTCTTCACCATCAACACTACCTGCTTCAACCAACAACTACAAACAAAAGTTCTTCACTGACCCTATCTAGGCAGCACAAATGTTCCATTAAAATAAAACCAATTAAAACAGTCAGCTATGAGGCAAAGAAGCTTCTTCTTTTTTTTTTTACTGTAACATGTTGTGCACTGAAGGCAGTCAATCCTATCTCGCAACCTTGACAACAGAAACATAATTACAGAACACAGATATAAGCTAGAAAATATGCACGAGAAGAGGCGCATTACCTTGTTTAGTATATGTATTACAGAAATAAAACAGACAGACATAAAACAACTTTGAATAAAAAATTCAGACTTACCTGGTGCCAAGGTATTTTCTTCTTTTCCGATACACTAGTCTGAGTAAGAAAACTGACTGCAGGACCTTCATGATAATTTCCAAACACTGCAGCTATTAACCCTTTCAAAGGTTTTAACCCTTTCAAAGGTTTTCTTTTGGCCATTTTAGTAACCTGCCAAACCAAGTCTTTTTCCAGAGCTCTGGTCTGCAGTTTAAAACAAAAAAAAATCTCTAACAGTACTAGGTTGAGATCCATCTGGTAGAGGTTCCCAGTACTTGGGTTTGGGATCAAATGTTTCAGCCTCTATAGCAGGCAAGGAACTTGAAATTGATACAGAAAAACTTGAAACTACACAGATAGGCAACATGGGGGAGTTTCAAACATCCGTCTGTAGTCACCTACTGTGCGTACATCCACAGTAGTTTATTTTCTTTCTCTAGATGTTGCTTATCTAACGTTATTTAATCAGCCGCTGCTTTTCCTCCTAAAGCAGCCTGAACTGTGAAAGCCATCATTGGCTCTAACAGTATATACTTGCAGCAAGCACAAATTACAAGCAAAAGGGCAGTGCAGTTGTTCTTGTAATTTGTTTGGCCAAACTTGTCAAACATAGATTTTGCGGTCCAGATAATACTAACTCTGGACCCAGCTATTTTTTTCCTTGTTTCCATATTATCTAGGCCTATCCTTTATAGTGCACACTCGCCCAAGGTATTCTTGTACTTACAGTGATGATGAGTGTCACCGCCCTTGGCGCCACGCCTTGATGGGGTTCCACAAAATGTCCTTCTTTTGTCCAAGGGAAACAACCCGATCATGAGGTGACACGGACCGAAGAACTCATCCTGCCGACTAAGCCAAAACTGTGATCGCAAATTCTCACCAGTATTACCTGAGCAACCACTCCCGCTGCCACGGGCAAAACCACACCACTGGGTTTTTGTCTAACGCCGCTTTATTTGATCAAACCTCACACATGCATGTGGGACTTCTGCAAAGGAAGGTCTCCGATTACAATTTACAGCAGCTTTTTATAAGCTAGATTCTGCACTTCTTATCTTGAAAAATACCAACATTTCAGTATAAGCCAATCACAAAAAGAATAACAAGTTGATACCAATGTATGATGTACTTTTCCACTGCTTATTTTATTTTTACCCAATACTTCTTGATACATATGCCTGGGTCAATCTGACCTGGAGTGAGACAATGAGTTTTACTCACACCATAGCAACATACAACAACGTAAAGCTTGCCTTCAATGCCTCAACGTTCTGTTATCTTATATTTTGCCCGAGCCTGTTATTCAGGCTGGTACAACCAGTTCTGCCCAGTTTTATCTTGCTTTCGGTTCCTACAAATGTACCTCAAGTAACCTCAGTAACATTCTATAACCCTGTAAAAACATGAACTCAGAAATTTCTACTACATTCATTATGACTTTGTTACAGCATGGATTTCAAAGCAAGCATAGCTTCAAGGCATATAATAGCAAATATAGCTTTAGGATATATAAAATTCCCTCACACTCTTCAGGTCGGGAGAATGGGCAGTCAACTTCTCACTCCATCCACACCTACAGAGAGGCCCTCCAGCCACCAGTTCGGTGAGATTCAGCTGCTGCCCTCCAGGGATCTGAAGTGGTCCTGATCTATGTGCTCTCCCTCCAGTGCACTGGTCACAGAATTCCTCTCCCACCTTCTGACTCCCACAGCCCATCCTGATGCCATGGGAGGGATACCCCAGCCTGCACAACCACAACTCAGCCACTAGCCCCTCATAAGACCAGAGAGATACCACCTCCTCTATCAACCACCACCACACCCCAGTTAAACCCCCTCAGGGACTCACCCTCGGGGAGAAGGGAAGCAGTTTTTCCATTAGCACCGAGCAGAGGTAGGCCTTCAGCCAAGTGCTGTGGCCAATGGCACAACTCCATTTCCCATCTTTTGTTGTGTTTCAACCGATGTAACTAGTTATGGTAAGTTTGTAATGTTTGGTATACAATTACTGCACACATGGTTCTGCTTCTGAGTGTGATGTTCAATGCTAACAACATGGGTCCAGGTGAGCCACATGCTACCACCGCAACAGCCCTCAAGGTCCCCAGGCCAAATGGGGTTTAGTGGAGAACAGGGTCAGTCCAGTTGCAGTCTATGAAATCTCTACAATTGTCCGTTCTAACTTATCTCCTCAAAATCAACCTAATGGATGATGTTACTGGAGTTTCATGGAATGTGCAAGAGCTGAACACTCCAAAAAGAGGAGACAGGTCCTAATAGACCTCAAGAGACTGTGGGAAGACTTTGCCTTCTTCAGGAAACTAAATTAAACCAGGGGGCCATGAAAGGCTAAAGAGGGACTGGGTAGGTGGGTGGTTTATGCCTCCACTCCCACAAAAAAGAGGGGTGGCTATTCTCATTAGTAAAAACTCAGTTAGACCATGTCCAAAGCAGTAAGAGACCCAGACAGGAGATGGGTGATGGCAAAGGTAGACACCCCAGAAGGTTCCCTGCTGTTGTGTAATCTATATGGCCTGAACGAGGATGCACCAGCCTTCTTTCATAAGGTGGCTCAGCTAATAGGCAACTTAACCAAGGATGGCATCCCTGTGCTGGTGTAGTGGGATTTTAACCTGATGCTCAACCCACTTATATACAGATGCCCTTCAGTGTTGAGCCTCATGCTAGAGGTGCCACAGCCCTTGCTTTACTTCAGAAGGAAATGGCCCTAGCAGACAACTGGTGAGTTTTCCACCTGAGGGACCAAGATTACTCAGTTCATTCTCCAGTCCATAACTCCCACAGCTGAACTGACTTCTGGATGACATCCTCAGACATCACCAAAGCAGCCTCAGAAGCCATCATCCACCCAACAGTAATCTAGGGCCAGGCCCTGGTTCAGATCACTTTCACCTGGGGTCCTCTGACCTTGCTTCCCCGCATGGTGACTAGAACCCTCCTGCTGAGGGACCCTGATTTCACCCATGGCTGCAGAAAGAGGCTATCACATTTTTAAGGAGAATTCCATAGCTGACACATCCACAGGCAACACCTGGGAGGTGTTTAAAGCCACCCTGAGGGGGCCATAATGAGTTATGAGCACAAAAGGTGGAAACACAGGAAATATGCCTCTGGAGTTAGAAAACAACTGGGTGAGGCAGATCCTCACTTCAAAACCCTGTGCCACCCTTCTCCAATCACAAGCCGGAGGTGGTAGCTGCCTTAAGACTAGAGGTTAATGAACTGCTAGCCAGGAAGCCAGAGATCTCCATTCTGTGCCTCAAGCATAAGTACTGGGAGGGTGGGGAGAAGTGGGAAGGTCCTGGTGTACCGCCTCAAAAGGCAGCAGGTGGATAGACACAATGTGAGCATGGTCAATGTATAGGGCAGGTTCACACCAAGTCAGAAAAAATTTATAGTATCATGGCTGAGTTTTATGTAACCCTGTGCACCTTCCCCAGATCCCCAAACCTGGTGGTGGTCACCCTTTTCTAAAAAGCTAAACCTCCCATGATATCTCAGCCAGCAGGCCCAGGCCTTGATGCCCCAATGACGACTTCAGATGTAGCTGATACCCTCCACTCACTGAAGTCGGTGAAGGCCCTGGGGAGGGGGTTGGCTTCCCACTGAAGGTTTGGCAAATCATCCGGCAGATGGCATCCCCAATATTTAGGCAGATGTATTTTGAAGCCCTGGAGGCCAGAGCCCTCCTCCTTCCTTCTGAGAAGCAGTCATCATCATCATCCTCCCAAAAAGGGAAGGACTCCAAAAAGCATCCAGCTGTAGACCCATTTCTCTTCAGAATGCAGACAGCAAGGTACTGGTTAAAATATTGGCCACCAGGCTCAACTCCTCCTGCCCCATCTTGTACACCTGTCACAAGTCAGTTATGTGAAAGGCCAAACAGCACAGACCATCTCAGGTCGTTGCTGAACCTTATCCACACAGACAAAACCTGCCCCACCCCACCTCGCCACAGCAGTAGCAATCGACTTTGAAAAGGCTTTGACTCCTTCAAGATGGGACCTTGTCCAGCAGGTCCTGCAGGCCATGGGGTACAGCCAAGGCTTCCTGTCCTGGATCAGGCTATCACCACTTCCCCAAGGCCAAGGTGCTGATGAATGCCACAATGTCTTCACTCATTCCATTAGATAGGGGAACATGCCAAGGCTGTCCCTCTCACCACTAGTCTTTGCACTGGCTGTGGAGCCCTGGTCAGGCTATTAGAGAAAACACCCACATTAAAGGGGTGGAAATAGGAGGAGTGGAGTGGAGTTTGCACCACAAGGCATTACCTACCTGGGGATACTCATAACCACGGACCTATACAAAATCTGGGAGAAAAATCTCACATCCTTGCTAGTATCCTTCACACAGAATTGGACAGGTGGAGACCCTCCAACTTACCTTTGCAGGTAAAATCTCAACCATAAAGATGATTATCTCCACCAAGATCCTATACATTCTGTCTCACATTTCCTTAAATTACCCCCATATAGTACAATACGATCAATACCCTTTGGGGAGTTTTCTACAGAAGGGAAAACAGGTAAACCAGAAACAAGCTGCATGCTTGTTGGTCCAAAGGAGGCTGGTGCATGCCATGGTTCAAAGGGTATAAATGGGCCTTTCAAGCTATGGAAACACTGAAATTGTTCTTGGTCTCACTATTGGTGCCCCACAGTGGCTAGGCATGGAGTGGGTGCACAGCAAAGTGGCTCACCTATCTCTGCTGATCTACAGCAATCCCTTGAAAATGTGCTCCTGCCTGACAGCTGGCCCATCAATATAATACTGAGGGAGACTACACAAGAAGCTGAATATCAACCTGGCTCCCCTCAGTCTAACCACCCAATGGGGAAATTTGAATATAAGGTAACATTTTAACCCATTATATGGCCCAAATGGGTTGAGACAGAGCTGTTGTTCCTCCACAACTTGTATGTACCAGGTACATGCATAGTAGACACATACAAGGAACTAAGCAGCTGTTGTAAAATTCCATCCACTGAGTTCTGAGGTCACCTACAGCTCAGTAGTGCCATCAATGAGTACTTCTGTATGAATGCCAATGATAACCCTAGGTCCCTGATCATGAAATGGCTATCTCTCAAAAGGAGCCAGATCAGTATCATCTACGCTGCAGTCAGGGCTCAAATACCCTCCCAAACCTGGGAAGCTAAGTCCAGGTGGGAAGTCTCCTGAAATCCCAAATCTCTGAACAGGACTAGAAAGCCTGCTGGAGGCTTGCCCACAGAGCCTATCCTGATCCCCGAGTGCTCTAATCCAGAACAAGATCCTCCAGTCCTGGTATAGAACCTCTGAAGTGCTATTCAGGGACAAGCTCATCCAGGACAACCTCTGTTGAGATACCAAGCTCAGCAAGAGGACTTACTTTATATACTGTGGGACTGTCCTGCAATTCAACCCCTCTGGCAACATGTTTGTGCATTAGGGTCCAAGACACTGCAGAGGCCTTTTCCCACCACACCAGAGATACTGGTCCTAGGCCTCAACACCACCACCACTTTACACCCCACAAACAGAAGTGGATGGCCACCCTAAGTATGGTGGCAAAGAGGCTATCCTTTGTAGGTGGAAAACACAGGAGACACCCTCAGCCAGTGAAGTACTGAATGCCATAATGCAGCTTGCCAGCCTGGCACGCATGTCTTTAGTGGCAAATACCCTATGAAATACAACATTTTCTGGGCCCCTCTCATCTTCTTTCTGAAACCCAGAGAGGGAATCAGCTACAAGCCATCAATTGCTGTCTCTATGACTGCTTTTCACCCCGATACCCTGATACCTGCAGCAAGCAGAGATTCTGGCATTCAGGACCTTTCTTTCTGAGTTCACACAGAATACCATGTTGCAGTAGTGTATATGTTAGCATTTATGCCTTATAGAACATTCAGACCCTTTGTGTGTGTCATAGTTTCAATGTTTTGATGCAGGTATGCTCTTAGAAGGGATGATACCTATACACCAGTTGCAATGCCCCAAAAATCACTTCTTAGAGCTGATACTCCAGACTCCTCCAGGTGGGCCTTGTTCTAAAAATTGTTCTGGCAAGGTATTATAGAAGGCTTTGATACTTGCTGTCCTCATGTACAGGGCATATGTTGGATGCCTGAGGCAGTAGGAGTAGTACAGAAAGTTTTATCTTTCTTGGTCCAAGTAATATTGTCATATACAATTATACTGTAATATACAAAGTGTCCCGTCCTTCTGGTTGTGCACAGGCACATACATGTATGTATGGTGTGTTGTGTTTTGATATGAAATAATAAAATCTTAAACAACAAAAAAATGCTTTATTGGTAAGTGTTTACACAAGCTGAGATGGAGGTGGAATAAGGCAGGAAGACATAGTCTGCCTCCACTACGTGATGACAGGGTCAGCAGTAGGAATCCCAAGGGTGTCATATCCCAAAGGGACCAGCACAAGTAGGTGACCAAGAGTAAGAGGGAAAGGGAATGAGAAAGGAAATAGTGAATGAAAAGGGAAGGGCAAAAGTGAGAAGGTGGCAGTATAAATGGAGATCCATTTGTGTAAATGTTCAAAGTCTAGGCAACAAGATGGCAGACCTAGAGGCCACCATACAGTGACAGATCTGGACACAGTAGCATTTACTGAGACCTTGTGCAATGAAAACCTGGACTGAGAGGTAGCCACACCAGGGTATGAACTGTTCATTTATTTATTTATGTATGTATGTACATATATTTATTTATTTATTTGTGTAAATCTTTGTTTACTGGATAAGTCCGCTGAACCAAGGACTGTTTTCAGGCATAACCCTGGCCACAAACAATGGCATTGAATCAAGCAGTTACAATAATTTACAATCCAATAAGCGTAGAAAATTACAAGCTGTACATACACAAGTCTCAATGGAAACATACATAGCATAGTAAGCAATGGTACAGAGGAGTAACTGAACAATGTACAGCTACAAGCCCAATGAAAGCAGATAACTAGCTGTACAACAACAGATTGACACAGGGTAGGGAATTTAGGAGGAACAGGACAGGACATAGGAGAGGGGAGTGACTCTTTGAGTTAGGGAGAACATAAAGGCCACACAAATACGGAAGGGGCAGGGTAAAGTGAAAGTACTGTGGGTCACCCTGGAGACAGGAAAGAGGCTGCTATTAGGATAGGAGTGATCTACAGACCTGCAGCACAGGGAAAGGAGGAGAAAAGAATATAATAGAAGAAATCCTGGGGATGACTAACAAAAGTGAGGCACTCCTAGTGGGGGCTTCAATCTGCCAGATATGGATTAGAGCTCCTGTTGCAGCATCAATTAGAAGTTGGAAAATCCTAGATTCCCTGGCAGGGGCATTCCTCAAGTAGCTAGTTAAAGAACCTACTCATGAGGGGGGTGATACTGGACCTGGTACTCTGAACTGGGACAGTGTCGATGATGTCACAGTGGGAAGCCACTTGGGGACTAGAGACCATTGTATGGTGTGGTTCAAAATAAGGACCAGGTCATAACCTATCCACACTAAGACAAGGGTCCTGACTCTTGCCTTCAGGAGAGCCAATTTCAAGGAAATGGTAGAGTGTCTCAAGGAAGTCCTAGCAGGAATAAGAAATGAGGGTGGGAATGGTAGAGGAAAATTGGGTTATAATATGGAAGGCCATTGAGACAGAAACAAATCTGTGTCAGGCAGGTTAAGAAGAGCAAGAGAAGAAAGAGATCACTATGGTTCTCAAGGAAGTAGCAGAGAAGGTAAAGGAAAAGAAGCAGCTATTCAAAAGGTACAAGACAACACAGAAGAAAGAGGATAGGAGAATTATCTGGAGAAACAAAAGGAGACAGGGAAGGCAGTTAGGAGAGCTAAAGCACAAACGGAAGAAAACAGTGCCAAATCAGCAAAAGAGGTCTAAAACATACATTAGATACACAAATGAAAAGAATAAATGGAAGGCAGGGATATTAAGACTACAAGGGAAGGGGGAAGGGTGGAAGAGGACCAGAAGAAAGCTGACATACTGAATAAGTACTTTGTTTGGTATTCACAAAGTAAGGGTAAGAGACAGGCCACAGATAGAGAAGAAGGGCATTAGCAGGAGGGAGGTGGACACTGGCCCCTTTACAGAGGAGAGAGCCTCAGGAACTAGCAAAACTAAAGGTAGACAAGGCAATGGTGTCAGATAGGGCTCACCCAAGGATATTGAAGGAACCAAGGTAGGACCTGTCCATGCCTCTGAAAGCCTGTGTAACCCCCTGTTACCCAGGGTTAGTAGAATCCCAGCAAGACCTAGTGGTAGGCAGGAAGGCAGCTTGGAAACCCAGTTAAATGGATTTCACACTGTCTCACTTGGTTCTCAGTCTCAGCTGAGACTGAGGGATGACATCATTTTAGGAATTTCCCGTGTCCTGGCCAAATTTCCTCGCTCACTAAAAAATACCACCAACAGCTTAATCTGGTTCAAGGTCAGTTGGCATTCATCTGTATCCTCTCCCCGGTCGTGCCTGAAAATAGGCAGGATTTGTCTAGTGCACTTACCCGTCAACAAAAGCTAAATAAATTAATTTTAGAACTGTCGCAGCTGCATAAGCCACACTGGAATGTTGCAGTTGGAGGTTAGAGTAGAACGCTGGGGATTTTGAGTGAGTCTGTCAGAATCTGGTGAGAGTTCTGTGGAGGCAGCAGAGGTGCTCTGCTGAGTGCAGGCCCTTAGAGCTTTAAGCCTGTTAAAGAGCTACTTTGTTTTAGGTGTGTGTTTCACCTGAAGAGGAACACAGGAACTGCAATTGAAGTGGTGGAGACCGCCAATGATTCAGAGTCCCATCCCTGTGGGATGGGGAGAAGGTGTCAGCCTGTTTTCCAGGGCAACCCACCCCTTGGTCCGCTAGAAGGAAAGGAAGCTGCCTGTTTAAGTTTGTGCTGAGGTACCAGAAGCTCTGGAAGAGATTCCTTGAGGAAAATGACTCAGGGGCACCTGCAACCGAAGGGTGAGTTCACAGGCAATAGGGCCAATTGTTTTCACCTGAAACAGAATGAATCTAAAGGACTGTTACTGTGGGGTCAGGAAAGACAGCCAAGTACAGTTGGAAGATGTGGGTATTGGACCACTTAACTCTGTGGGGTCTAGAGTAATGGACAAAGCCACTTATAAGAATGTTCAAGTCCAGCACAAAGGGAAAGAGAGAATGGGAATTGGACTGCTTAACTCTGTGGGGGTCTAGAGTAATGGACAAAGCCACTTTTAAGTATGTTCGAGTCCAGCACAAATGGGAAGCAAGACAGTAGATTGAATGTGAAAGACATTTAAAAGGAGTCTACACTGCAAAGCTTTAAAGGATGAGGTGTTACAGTCCAGAGAAATGGCCGGTATGAATTGTGGGAGTGAGAGGTGGGAGACCCCCCATCAGTAGTAACCAAATTCACCTTTAGGATTTACTCTGAGACACCTGTTGCTTTCTCAGGTACTTGGCCAGTGCCTGAGGAAAGTACCAGACGTGGGATTGATAGGAAGATTCCCTTTGGAGCAGAAGTGCTCTTAGGTGGTTTAGGGAACCGCCAGTAAATGTTTCCATGATGTATGGAAAGTGTCCAAGTGGCTGGCAAGGAGCTGAGCCAGGGAAAACCCAGAGCAGTGTACAAGTTTGGGCTGTGAGTCTAGTGTGTTTCTGAGCCTGAGGGCTAAAGTAATGAGGATGTGTTCTGGTCTCCTTAATCTGCATTACCAGGAGTGTAGCCCGTGGGGTCCATCTATGCTTTGTTTATTCTGTTGGATGTAATAAAAGCCACACTTTAGAATCCCACTTTGGTATTGGACATTCACAGTTATTGCTTCTTTTGTCCAGAGTTACTGGTGCCCCAGCAGAGTAGCCAAACCTAGCCAATGTGCTGAGTGACATATTCCTCCCCAAACCCAGCCCACCTGGAAGAGCTATCAGATACAAACGGCATACCAGCCTGGGGTTACACCTGTTCAATCTTTCACTAGATGTGAGGGAAGTCCTGGTGGACTGCAGGAGGGCAGATGTGGTCCCACTCACACAAAAGTGGTAATATGGAGGAGGCAGGAAACTACTAACCTGTAAGCCTGACCTCAGAAGTGGGCAAGGTTATGGAAACATTACCTAAAGATAGGATTAGTGAATGCCTGAAAAACGATGGATTACAGGAACAGGGCAGTATGGGTTCAGAAGAGTGAGCTTGAAAAATAAACCTGATAGAGTTTTTGACTGGGTTATCAGGGAGGTTGATCAGGGAGGAGTGGTGGATGTGGCATACTTAGATTACAGTAAGGCTTTTGACACCATTTCACACAGAAGACTGGTAAACAGCTAGGCAGCCTGGAGGTGGATCCAAAGATAGTAAAATGGATATGAAGTTGGCTAAGTAACAGAACTCAGAGAGTAGTTGTAAATGGAGTTCACTCGGAGGAGAGTAAGGTAGTCAATGGGGTGCCTCAGGGTCAGTACTGGGAGCAGTCCTCTTAATTTCAATATTAGTGACATTGCAGAGGTGCTGGAAGGAAGGTATGCCTGTTCACAGATGACACTAAAATCTGCAACAGAGTGGACACACTGGGGGCGGGGTGGAGAGGATGAAGGAAATCTAAAAGCTTGAAGACTGGTGGGTTTGGCAACTGGTTTCAACACCAAAAATGTAACATTATGCACATGGAGCACAAAAACAAAGGGCAACATAACAGTTGTGAGGGGTATGCTATCACCACACAACAGAAAAGGATTTGGGGTCATCATATTTGATGACCTGAAGGTAGTAAAGCAGCATGATAAGGCAGTGGGGAAGGCTAGTAGGATGTTAGGTTGCATAGGAAGGGGTATCACCAGCAGAAAATGGACGTACTATTACCCCTGTATAGATCAATGGTGAGGCCACACCTGGGACACTGTGTCCAGTTCTGCAGGCCCCATTTCAGGAAGGTCATACATCAGATGGAGGTGGTACAGAGAAAGACATCCAAAATGGTGCATGGCCTGCATCAGAAGCCCTACAAGGAAAGACTCAAGCTAAATATGTACTTGATGGTGGAAAGGAGAGAAAGGGGAGACAAAATAGAGACATTCAAATACCTCAAAGGTATCAATAAGGTACAGGAGGGTGGCATTTTGCTCAGAATGAGATGGTCAGAGACAAGGGCCAAGATATGAAGCTGGAATGGGGAACTTAGACTGGAAGTGAGGAAATAATTTTCATGGAAAGGGTGGTGGACACTTGGACTGCCTCCCAGTAGAGGCGGTGAGCACCAAAACAGGTTTCAACCATGCATGGATAAAACACAGAGGAATCATGGTAATAGGGCAAGTGGGGAGGGGCAAGCCAGAGATCAGTTAGTGCCTACTATATGGTACAACAATAAGTAGGGACTTTAGGGCAGACTAGGTGGGCCAGGAGGTCCTTTTCATGGACAGCCTCTATGTTTCTATGATTAGCAAAACATACACTGTAAGAAGTTTAAAAAGAACTTACCTGGCTGTAATTTGTATGTTCATCTGGTTGATCCTGTACCCCCCACCAGCCATTATTTTTCCAGAGTCCCCACGTTCAATCCTGTCATGATACGACAAACGGATAGGCCATGGGGACTCCTATATGACATACTGCTTTCCTCAGTTACTTGATAGAAGCTGGGGATGGGAGGTTGCAGGATCAGTCATGTACAAATACAAATTGCTAATTGGGACCTGTAGTTCCCAATTCTTTGCTTCTGGAGAACTGGTAATTCCAGTTTTAGTCTTCAAAGCAGTTTCAGTGCATTTCCTTTTACTTGTCAGGACACCAGATAATTAAATAAAAGAAACTAACCTAATTAAGGTGTGTCTTGTTTTCCTTTTTCTTTATCTCAGTAGAGAAGCACCCTCTCGCTGGCTGACCCATGCTGTGGGACTGGCCCAGAGGAACAGCCAACACAGCCCTATAACACCTGGTCATGCAGGACAACCTCCCATTCCACACACATGGCCGGGGCTGTAGGGGCCACCATGCCACCCATTTCAAGTACACACAACCTTACTCAGCCATATCACTGCTGACTAACTTCCAAATGAATTCACCTGGTGCCTGCCTCTAATAGACTTTAATGCACCCACCAATAACCAACTTATTAGTTAAGTTTGCAGGCCTCCTGATAGAGTGCCAATTGGTGGTCCATTCACCATGTGCTGCTGGCTGAACTACCAACAGGTCCTCATGAGACCACTTTGTGGAAGGTTTCAACATTTCCCAGTGTTCAAACTGCCTGCCAAACCACCAGAGGCTGCTTGTGCAGGCTGTACCCTGGGACACCAGCAAGGCTCTGGATTATGTCCCCCACTGGCGTCAGATCCCCTAACCCAAAACATGCTAGGCCACTTGAGCATACTGCCTTGCCTCACTGTATAGCTCTTGCAGCCCTTAAAGGTCTGCTAGAAACCAGTCCAGTGGCACCACAGTAGTGCTACTGCTCACACCAGAGACCTGGGTTCTGTATGACATTGGGTTCCTGGAGGCCATCTGGGAGGAGAGAGGATTAAGTGTCCAGTGGACTGCTCTCTCCATGGTGGGTGTTCAGGGGTATGCCACTACCAATAAATGACTGCCACCAGGTGGAGGCCACATGGTAGTAGGGATCTGTAGGGTGGCAAGAAAGGGTAGTTGTTGTAGGATTCCGGCAGCTTGCATGCACATGCAGCAATGTGGGGTGAAGTAAAGTGGAAAAGAGAAACCAATTGGGCTTCATGGTGTCTGCCTGCTGCTTCTGACCCACAATACCACTCTGTGCCTCTGGCACTCTTGATGTGTGTGCCCAGGGAGAGGGAGGATAGCCACCCCACCCTGACCCAGTCCCACATGGAAGAAAAAAATGAATATGATTAAAAACATATGATAGACAGGCTGGGATCCCATAGAGGTGCATGCTACCAATTCTGCTGCAATTGTCCAAACAACATAGGGCCAGCAGAGTGGTGGAAAGCAACACTGCCTTAAGGTCTGCTGTAGCAGTTACAGTTATTATGGTCCAGTTCGCCCCCAACACCATATACACACAGCACTCAGTGAAAGTAGTGAGATCTGGGGATATTTTGGAACCATGTAGTACCTGTAAATGTATTGCATTCCTAGCAGAGATAAGACACTCTCTGATAGACTGCCTAATCCCACCTGTACCTGCTCCATGCAAGACTTGGGATCCAGTATGGTACAGTACTATGGACATTCCATACAGAAAACATTCTGAACCCGGGGTGATAACTGTGACAACCACACTGGCTATGTCAGCCCACAGGTTGGCTAAGGTGGCCAAAAGCATGATTATTCCAGACTACAGTGTGTACATAAACTCAAGTGTGGACAGTCCTCTACTCATGAGTCCTGTTGATGGGTGTAATCCACGGGAGCGTTGCTTGCCAATCTGACATGCACAGTAGTCATTGTCGATCTGTGCCAGGTAAGTAAACAACATGTCTTTCAGTGATTCAGGAGGACTTCATGCTTCTGGCTTGGGCAAGAAGGTCAGGTGTTCATTCAGAAAAGCCAATGATTTTCCATTTTCAAAATGACAGATTCCTTTTAAAAAATCTTAAAATCCAATTTTTTTCTGTTTTTAGCCCAAAATAGAAAGAAAATTGACATGATTTCAAAAATTCAGCTCATAATGGAAAGGCTTGTCAAAAATTGGTAAAGTGTTTTTTTCATGAAAACTGACTCAAAGGTGCTTGCTTAAAATGGCAAATTCCTTTCTTTACTGGGGTGTTCTGTTAAAATGGAAAATCACTGACCCTAATTCAGGTGCAGAGGAGCAACTGGCAGGCAGGCAGGGCGTGCTGTGACACTTAGAATAGAGTGCACTTGGAAAGTAAGAAACACCAGGCATGCAGAAACCACCAAGTCAGTAGCAACAGTCTCCCCAAGCACAGCTGGTAGCCCCCTACACCTGGCCCCCATTACTGGCTACCCTCCATGCCTACTCCCTGCTATCCACTCTCACCCCAGCCCCACTGGTATCTACACTCCACCCAGCACCTCACTTACAGTTGCCAAAATGTAACTTGTCCCAAACCTTGAAACACTCTGTCATTAGGCCCCCAGGCATGCAATCAGTCTGGTGCATTGTCTACATCAACCCTAATGGCAAGCCATCAAGCCAACAGTCATGACTGATTTCTCACAACTCTAAATTGCCTTGGCAACATGTTCCTATCAATGGAAACACCCTGTCATAAGGCTCTCAACTACCCAAGCAATCTGGTGCTCCCAGATCGCCAAAGCATTTTCATGTAGCAGACCTGAATTTTTCCTGTATTTTCCTATAAAACCTTGGTGAAATTCCTGTATATTTTCCTGTATGCTCAAGCCAATTTATTATTGCAATTGGCATCACTATGATGGTAACTAAAATCACTACCACATGTTCTGGCTGTTATAAGTGTTCTTATTTACTTTAGGAATTAAAACTACCTAAAACAACCCATAATTACATGATAACTAAAAGATATTTACAAATAACATGAAAACAACAAACAATGGTGGGGAAGAACTGGCGTAGAAGGAAACACTGATACTGAACGGTGGTATAAAGAGATAAAACACAGGCATATATATGAATACGTATAAAGTCTTAAAATGGGCACCCAAGGAGTCATATTGTGCAAAGTTACTCGGTAAAATGAGCACCTGAGGAGTGATGTGCAAAGTTTCTTAAAGTTACTTAGGATCCATTCACTATGCAAATTGCACCCTTAATATTTGTCCTTGCTTTTCAGTATTCCAGCATGGTCTTAGTTGGCTTAAATTTAAAGCAGTCATCTTTCGTTTATTGAAAGAAACATACAGCAGTGCATTGAGTGTGTTTCTTCATACAACTTCTGTCCTTTCTTTTGGTACAATTCACATCACTAAATAAGTGCTCCACATCGGCATTTCCATGGGGCAGGATTAGCGGTGCAGATGTAAGCCTGCCAAGTTGGGGAACCTTATGACACTTGGATTCCTGGGATTCTTCAGGTTTCTGATGTACTGCCAGTACTCATCAATTGGCAATGTGTTTTTTTCCTCTGAGAAGGTCATCATTTCATATTCAATACTTCATCATCAAATTGATCCCTGACTTCATCAGTAGTTCCAACAGTGTTGGGGAACGGTCTGCCAAAACTTTAATTTAGCACTTGAGACATGTTGTTTCTCTGGGTTTAGTGCCTCAGATGTTTATAGATGCCACCATCATAGTCCACAAATGGCATTCTTTTTCACTCACTGGCATGCCTCAATCCAGACATCCTTTGCTAGTGAAAGAAATTGTAGAACTGATTCTTCTTCTTCCTCTTGTAGTTGCAGTACAAGTGATTTGCAATCGGATTTTCCAAAAGCGACTTGGTCCAATGGAAGGTGGTAGTCTGTGTTTAAGACATCAATATCCTGAACTTGTGCAGCTTCTCGAATAGTGGCAGCGGTTATGAATTTTGACAACAGTTTTTGTACAGAACCTCCAGCTCATGGAGAACAATGTCAATATTTGGCTTTTCCAGCTGGAAAAGAAGATTGAACCTAGAATGAGTGGTAATGTACAGTCCAGGAACATGAAGCACAGCTTTCCTAGACTGGAATGTAAAGCAGTCTGGATTCCCAAAACTGTTGAACTTCTTTCACTTGAACTTTCAAAATAAGACTTCAGAGCCTGAAACTGTTCCACAATTCTCCAAGCCACTTGGTGCAAACTGAGCCATCTGGTCTGACACGGTTTCAGAAGTTTGTGTAGTTTTGTGTTGGTGAAGTCCTGAAAGGTCCAAAAGGTTTACATTCTCTTGGCACTTTTCTAAAAATAGTACCAGCTGTCTACAGGTAGGCTCTGTACTCATCAGGGAACACTTTGCAAGTGTCATTTGCTACAAGGTGGGCAACATGGCAGATACAATGAATGTTGAAGATGTACGGCAGCTCCTTTTTCAGTATGGAGAGAACACTATTCTTACCCCTACCATCACATTGGCGCTATCAAACCCAAACCCTACAATGTGTTCTAGGGATTTCATCTTTCTGAGTTCCTCAGTAATGGCATTGTATAAGGTCCCTTCATCAAATGTGACTCCAAATGCAGAAGGTGTACCCTGGACTTCAATCAACCTGTAAAAGCATGACCTCACCTGTCCCACGGCATCAAGGATGAGAGCAAGTAGAGCCAGCTGCTTTGCAGTAGTCTGAGCTTTGCTTTCATTGATGAGCAGACTGAAATATTTTTCTCTCATTTGCTCAACAACAGGCAGCTTGAGCTCTTCTCCAGGAACACTCATTTACCGGGATTGAGAAAGGGCAAATTCCATTTGCACATTGTAAAAAATGGTATTGTCACCGTGTCAGCTAAGCTAAAACGGTTTTACCGTGTTTGATTTTGTGTACTTTATTTAACAAATTTTAACTCTGCTGACATGCATTTTAGCAATTTTGACCTCCACTATTGCACATCCTTCTATCCTTGTACCAATTTAAAGTTATTTTAGGTACAAGATGTGATGGCAGCAGCAGCAGCACTACAGCCCCATCCCCAAGGGTGTGATAGAAGCAGTACTATGGCCCCCATCCCTCAGGTGTAATGACAGCTCCAGCAGCACTATGACCCCCATCCCTCTGGTATGATGGCAGCAGCAACATCAGTATGGCCCCTTCCTCAGGTGTGACAGAAGCAGTAGTACTGCAGCCTCCATCCCTTAGGTATGATGACAGCAGTACTGCATTCCCATTCCTCAGGTGTGATGGCAGTACCAGCACTATGGCCCCCAACCTCATGTGTGATGGCAGCAGTACTACATTTACCATCCCTCAGGTGTGATGTCAGTATCAGCACTATGGGCCCCATCCCTCAGGTGGGACCGCAGCAATACTTCATTCCCCATCCACCAGTGGTAATGGCAGAAGCACTACGGTTCCCCCCTCAGGTGCGATGGCAGTAGCAACAATGTAGTCCCGCCACCATGGGTGATGGCAGTAGTGACAGTACTATGATCCCTTCTTCAACACCCACACCCCATATGCACAAGTTACAAATTACTTGATCTTTTGCTTGTTAGAACTCAGATGTGAATTAATCTAAACCACCACCACTAAGGTGGACCATCTTTGTTTTTTCTTATCTATCATTTTACTGCTTGAATTGGATTTCTGCCTGTGACACCACTGACCAGGGTTTGGGAACATACTTGGGTGTTGGAGGGTCTCCCGGGGGGTGGGGTGAAGGCTTGAGTGTCCAATGACCATTCATCTTCTCATGGGAGGGAGGGTGGGTTCACGGCTCAGAATTTGCTGGCCCCTGGTAGCCAGAGGCATGGCAACATGTCAGCACTCACTGTGGGAGGGAGCGTGACAGATGTTGGCCTGTGCCTTGACATCATGTGGCCTGTCATGCTCCCAAAAATATGAGAAACACCTACTGGCCAACCAGAGATGGCTGTTGGTCCCTCCATAAGCCCGAAGCCCCAGACACAGGTGTCTGTTCTGACCCTGCCATGCCGGGATACACAGGAACTCTTTGAGGGTCTGGTATGGTTTGCTGACTCTCATAAGCCTGACACTCAATATCCCGAATCCTATTTCCGACTGGATCAAAATACTGATGCTTCACCAGCCCGGTGGCGTGAGGGTTGAGGCGCTGGCGCTTGCCTCAAACCACACTGGCGAACTGGGTCTGGAATGGACTCGGGATGTTGGGGGCTGGTAGGGAAGGAGAGGATTGAGCATCCAAGGACTGCTCTCCTCTCCTGGGTGGGCTGTGGGTTGACATCGCTGCAGTGGCCTCTGGTGGAGACCAGGAGCTCTGCAGATGCACTTCAGAGGGACCAGACGGTGCGGAAAATCCACTTTGTGACTGACCAGATGACAGCTGCCGTCCACTGCTGCTGCCGATGCCCTGAAGGAGACCATTCACATCAGCAGCACCCTGGGGCCAAGTATGTGTGTTGGTGCCCCGGTGCCCTTCCCTTGGAGGAGGGGATCTACCCGCTAAGGGTTATGTCTAGGTTACCCTAGGGATGGCTGCGATTTGAGGTTGGATGGCTCAGTAAGGGACAGGTGGAGTGGATGGGACCTAGGCAGCCTGAAAGAGTGGTGGTCCGTGAGGCACGAAGGGAGAAAAGAAATAAGACAAAAAATATACCGATGCTTACATTACTGACTGCTGAAATCTGAATCTAAAAATACTGACTCGCCATGTCAGTGCAGTGTTCTAGTAATGTCTCCCATTAATTGCTTCCTCAAAGCAACTCAGTTTTGCTCTATCATAATAATAATAAGCCACTTACTTAAATTGCATGAAACGGTAATAACTGCTTCAAGAGCATACAAAGTAATGAATGCTGTGAAGTTCCATCTGTGCTGCATATGCAAATTCAGCAAAGACTGCAACAATAAACAGCATCTGTCATGCATCAAATTAAGCAAATTAAGCAAACCCAACAAATAACAGTTTTTACATTTGCATTTGCATTTTTCCACTATGCCCATAGGTGAAGACAAGAGGAGACGAAATTACTAGTTTATACCCACACAGAATAGTAGTTTGTCAGAAAACATTATTGAACTATACAAGTTCTCTAGAAAATTGAACTTGAAGCATTTTCTTCTGAAACAGCAAAATTATTATTTTGGGGGTGGTGAACAGGTGAATGTTGATAACCAAGAGAGCTGAAAATAAGTTTAGAAAAGAAAATCCACTTTTGTTCCCCTTCAGTTCCATCTGTTACATCATTTGAACAAGCCCATGTGGCAGAAATAAGAGATCCATTCAAAAAAATGATAGACCTTCTTTTGTAAATGTAGGCAATGCGAACATCAGGCTTTGAAGGATGTGGAAAATAACAAAGATCTGACATTTAAACCTAGCAATAAAGGCAAAGCAATTGTAATAACAGGTACTACAAAATATATACAGGAGGTTCAAAGACAATTGAAAGATGAAAAGACATACAAGAAATAGAGTCCTGATTACTGATTAGAAACTATATGCTTTTTGTCGGGATTTCAGCATTAGGTCAATTGTACGGCAGTCTTTTGAGTGTGTCAGCATTATGGAAGTAGGCAAATGGAAGTCGGGATTTCTCAGAGTTGGGCAATGTACAGATCCCTTTGGGGTGGTACTTTTTCCCTGGTAGCCTCCCACAGGAGTAAGGGCCCACCTGATGAAGGGTTACTTCAGGTTACCTGGTAGCACGGCAACAAGGGGCAGTGGATGGTGGTCAGGACTCAGCAGCAGTGGAAGGGAGCCTTGGCAGGCCTGCAGGACTGGATGGCCACGGGTAGAAGGAGCAAAAAAAAACTGCCTGAATTTGCTTCTTTGAAATAAAGTGTCTTCACCTAAACATTCCACAAGTGATTAATGGAGGACCTTCAAATGGAAAATCATGCATCTCCCAAACATGTGGATGCTTTTTACTCGGTCTCCATGAAAAGGGTGTCTTTCAGTTTTCATGTCTGAGCTCAGATGTGAATTGAGCACAACTCTGCCCATCAGCTTCATACAGCCCCTGGGGTCTTACCTTTTGTGTGTCATTGAATGTGCTTTCAAAATCCACTGGTCAAGCATAAGTGCACTTAAACATTTAACATTTGCTTTTACGGTTGCATGGGCAGAGCCCTGCAGATGTTTTATGTACAAAAGGGCTGACATTATGTTTTCCATCCGTGGAACTGGCTGAAGGTGTAAATAGTCTCTCCCCTGACCATCCTTCCAGAAATGCTGTCCGCCCTCAAATACATGCACTTTCATGTTAGTCAATGGTTTCAGGGTGCGATTTTCTTCTAATTGGGAGGTACAAGAACTGGAACATGAGTAGTGGGTGGGAGCATTAGTTGTTTTCTTTTGTAAGATCCACCCTCACCTCCACCAAAGCAGCTCCTAAAGATGCACCTTTTTCTGGTTCCCACTCTGAGCTGGCCTTATTTCTTTGTTCAGTCCTGCCTCCTGGTTCTTCCAGTACCACAGACACCTCTTCACTCTTCAAAGTCGACCGCAAAGTGAAAAACAAGGTTTCACTCTTCAAAGATCTAAACTGAAAACCCCCAAAAACAGGTTTCACTCTTCAAAACCTAACTGCAAACTGAAGAAACAGGTATGCTTTTGATGTATTTCAATGTCCACCATACAAAAGACAACTTTGACCATTTTTTTTGCTCCTCCTAGGTCTGAGCTATTTCATTTCCACTGGGCAAGATAAATAGCCTGAAAAGTAACAAAATCGGTCCTGCTCCAAGGTGTCTGCAGTTAAATTGATTTTTAATAGTAGTGTTGATTATTATTTCCTAAGCACTATTATTTTCCAAGCTCAGATGCAGTGTACAGGTGCGTAACGTGCTGTACAGTTTTATTTTTTTTATTTTATTGAAATCTAGGATTACAAATACCTTGAGCAGGAACTGCTCATTTATGCAGTTCCACGTCAAGGAATGGGGGTATACATCGCATAAAGGTTGACATAATAATTCACAGTTACACAATAAAAAGAAGAAAGAGACTGAGGCTTAGGAAATTCCAGTAATTCAAAATGTGTGAAATGTTAGGTAGTATGACATACCAGCCAAGGGCAATCTTAGAAATAAGCACTGCAGGTGAGGGGGTATGCAGGCAGGAAGGTCATTGTCAGAGGGTAGAGGGTGAGGTAAGAGCTCTGAAGGGGAGGAAGGGAGGGATAAAGTCAGGAAATGCCCGGGGCAGGAAAGGAGAGGGGCAAGAGGGTGGGCAGGTGAGGCAGGTAGAACGGGCAAGGCGGTGAGAGGTAGCTGTCAAGACTGAAGTGGAGGACAGTAAACGGTGGGCCCTGACTAGGAGAGGCAGTCACAATGACTAGTTGAAATGAGAAGAAGTCGGAGTTGTCTCTTAAAAGGGCCAAGAGCAGCAGCAGTAAGAGTTTCTTTGTTGAGAGTATTGTACCACTGTGGTGCTCTGTGGGCAAAGGCCCTCTGGTCCATGGTAGTCCAGCATCTGGGGACAAGGAAAGTTAGTTGTTGTGAACTTCTAGTCTGGCTGGGTGCTGTGGTGGTCAATAAGGAGCTTTTCAATGCCCGGGGCATGACCCTGAGGAGGACTTTTTTGGCTAAGAGGCAGGTTTGATACTATATCCAGCTGATGAGAGGAAGCCATCCTGTCTGAGTGTACAGGTCACAAGTGTGTGTAGTTGGTCAGCCCCAGTTAGCAGCCTGCATGCTTTGTTGAGTGCAACTGTAATTCTGCAGAGGGCAGAGGCGGAGGCAGAGCCCGTAAATGATGATGGAGGTGACAGAGTTGTTGATAGCCAACTGAGAGTGTCAGGGGTCATGCAGTGTTTGGCCTGTACAGCAGGCCTATACAGACTTTGGTGGCTTTGGTGACGGAATCTATGTGCCAATGGTAGGAGAGTGAGCTGTCCAATGTGACACCTAGGTATTTAAAATCAGGAACGTGTTCAAGTAAGTTCCTGTTTGGTTTAGGATGGTGCGGTCACGGATTTGTACTTACTCTGGCATCATAGAAAGTCATAACCTTTGTTTGCTGTAATTCATGACCAGTTTTTGTGAATTGAACCATTCTTCGATGCGCATGAATTCAAGCTGTAATTGTTTCTCGAGGAGCTCTGTGCTTTTGTGGTTGGTGAACATGACTGCGCCATTGGTGTAGAGCAGTACTTCTGGTGGCAAACACTGTGAAGGTCATTGAGGAAGAGGCTGAAGAGTAGTGGCCCCAGGGTGGACTTCTGTGGACCCCTGAAAGGACAGGCTTTTCTTCTGAGGTGACACCAGCAATCCTAACCCACTGGCCCTCTCCTCAAGGTAGCTTGAAAACCAGAGCAGTGCTTCAGTAGGAGAGCCCAATGTTTGATAATTGCTTGAGTAGGAGTGGGTAGTTCACAGTATCAAAGGCTTTCATAAGGTCGATGAATACTGCTGCCACACAGTTTCCTTGATCGAGCGTGATATGGATGAAGCCCATGACTTCTAATGGTGCAGTGGTGATACTGTGCCCTTTTCAGAAACCATGTTGCTCAGGACACTGGATGTCGTGATTTTCCAAGTACTCAACTAATTGGTCTGAGGCGATGAGCTCAGGGCCTTAGACAATGGAGGAGGATGGAGATAGGTCTGTAGTTGGAGTGCAGTGATTTGTCTCCACTTTCATGTACCAGTGTGATGGTTGTCTGTTTCCAGCAAGATGGGAACTGAGATATCCTTAGTGATAGGTTGAGGATCTTTGTCAGGTTCAAGGACTTCTTCAAGGACAAGCTCAACAACTTCAGGTCAAGGGAGTCACAGCTGTAGCCTGTGTTTTGAATTGCCTTCTGAATATAGGTTCTGGCTTCATGCACTGGGATCTCCTTGAAGTAGAATTGTGGGCAGAATGTAGAGAGGAGCAGTGGCAGGAGGGTTACTACTAGAGGGGTATGAAGAAATTAGAAGGGAGGACACTATCCAAGTTGGAGAATGCATTGTTAAAGGTGTTGGTGATTGTGTACAGGTCAGATGTTGGTGTTCCATTTATGTTGAGCATGGTGGGTGGTGACTTAGGGTCCTTGCCTATGAGGTCTTTCAAGTTACTCAATTTTTTTTTCCATCACCCCAGGAGTTGGAGAGAGCTTCCTTGAAGTATTTGCTTTGGCACTCCTAACTGCCCGCGTGCACTCATTTCTGTCAGCTTTTATATTTATGAATATCCCCAGGTTTGGATGTTGCACATGCACAGTGCCAGAGATGGTCCCTTGATGTTTGAGTAAAGTCTCTCAGTTCAGAAGTTTAATCTTTCTGTTTTTGCAACCTTGAGGAGAGCAGCAGATTTAAAGCATTGCCAGTGCAGTACAACCAGCTAAAACACTTGACTTCATTGCAGTTATAGGTGAATCTTGCAGCACACTCGACTGATTGCTCGAGGGATTTGGGTTAATAAGACCAGCAAAGAAAGGCTACCCCTTTTCCGTTCATACAGGAAATCTTGAGCCTCGATAGAAGTAAATCTAGTTTCAGAAGCTGTTCGATGTTTTCCTGGCTGCTTAGCCGGGAGTCGTGTACACTGCTGATTATTTTATTGACATCCTCAATACAGAAATATTCAGAAACACTTGGCTTCTTATAGCTGGGATCCATTTTTCTGATATTGTTCATTCCTCTGTGTGGATGGGACTTTATGGCAGCTACAAGAACCAGTTGCTTCCTTTGTGTTAGCTGTTTTGAAGTGATTCCAGAGTCTGACCATGCATGAGCTTAACAAAGTTGTCAAATGTTAGAACAATCACTCTGGTATTGAACAAAACCCCACAGATTTCTACTTTATTTTCAATGATATCACTGAAGCAATGCACACGCCTTTCAGTTTTCTTTTCTGTAGACAGTTGCCTCACACTTGTAAGATGTCACATACTCTTTGAAGTTGTGCCTGGCACCATCTTATATTCAGTACATATATTTTGTTTTAAATTTCTTGGGTCCATCTCGAGATATGTTTGATGCAAACTACAAATAAATAATCTCATACATAAACAGTGATTGGCTAACCTTAGAAATTAACAGCCCCAATTATTCTTTCCAGCAGCAGGCTATAGGTTTTAATTTTAAAACAACTGATATTGTATAAATGCACATTCCAAGGGTTCACAGAATAAAATATTTCACTGTAAAATAGCATCATCCATTTACACTGTCCCTTGCATTGCATTTATGCTCAACATCATTTTGCATTACTTACTGATAGTTGTACGATTTGGCTGAACATTTATTCACAAAACTGCAAAGTTAGCTTCCTTGAGTTATTACTGCAAGAACAGAAGAAGCCAGAGCCTTTACAAGACAGATCAACAGGAAAACACACTGACAGAAATGTTGACAGAACCTTTTGAGTGGTTGTAACTGCAGCTCTTCTCTAATGTGAGCTGCTCATAGAAATCAAGGTAGGATTTTTCCTGCAAAGACTGAAGTTTGCAGTTTGTTTTTTTCTATAAATAATATGTTTTGTGTGCATTATGCTCTTTTAGAAAGTTAAAAGGTACATTAGCCAATTCTGCTAATTCAGTACTGCATTTATAATATACCTAAATAGGGTTAAACCTCATGCACAGTATAATCCAGGAGAACCACTTTGAGGACTGTACAAGGGTTACAGCTGTCATTGAGTTACACTGTTCTATACTGCAGCCCTATAAATGGCTCTTCGAACAGATACCTAACTCAGAAAGGAATTCCATTCCATCTGCACCACCAATTAGAATACTAAATGATTATAATTTTAACTGTTAACTGTAAAACTGTCAACTAAATGAAATAACTGGGCCATCTAAATATGACACTTCCTGAATAATAAATACTAATAATATTAATAATAATCAAGATGAAGTACACCAACATTTAAAGACTCGTATAAATTATCATATATTGCCATACTAATCATGTTAAATGGCACAGTGATATGTTTTCAATAAAATCCTAGTTTTCTGTGATTAAATTGTGCTGAGGTGGACTGGATTTCCTAAAGCAAAGCGCTTATCAGAAAAAAAGTAAAATAAGGCACCGGACAGGCTTCCCAGTGTACTTATTTTAATGTTTTCCTTTGTGTGTTTATAGGTAAACCTCTCATATGGAGCCCATTTATTCAAAGACCACTACATAGAGGTAACACCATTTCACTCGATTTGACAAGGCTGCATTGAACAAAATGGGAGACTGATGAACAGAGTTATAGTATCCTAAAATGGTGTTAAGGCTGGAGGGAATGTTCTTGAATATATGCTATTAGATTTTAATCATAAAGTATGGAGGTGCTGCTCATATTTCATCCACATTCAAAGTTCTTCCTTTGCTGACATAAATGTGCAACACTTCAATATACTGTATACCATGTTGCCTCTGGCGCCTAACTCTCACAATCTCAACCTACATCAGAATTTTTACTCACAAACCTAAGACTCACCTGCAATATACTTTAAAGACAAATACATTTATTTCAGGATATGTTTTGAATAGTAAAACAATAGCTTCCTGTTGTGTGTGATTTCAGTAATGACTACAGAGTTTAATGATATCAGATTGTAAAGTTTGAGACACTGCAAATATTTTTAAATATTCTTTTCTGTCCTGATTCACTGCTAAACAGATCAACTCTAAAATCAATGTGGGAAGAAGGAGATAGAAGGTACAATTTTAAGTATCAAAATGGTCCTCTCAAATAATCGCAGTGTGTGTGTGTGTGAAGCCATTCAAACAAGAATATATATAAATAGACAATTTTGTTATGAATTTTAGTATCGGTTACAAATCGTGCAATGGTTTGTTTCAATACACAGAGAATAAAAGATTAACTGTTCATAAATAAATAAACACATCTTGAGTTTTTCATGCCAAGTCCAACTGTGTTCAGTTTTAAAACAGGAAAAACAATTTGATCTTGTTTCTAAAGGTCTGTGCTATAGGCTATCGATTTTATACACTGAATGAGGACTTAAGAAGATCTATAATGATTTTTATGTTAGAGTAATAATTTGTTTACTCTGACTGAGGTGGACATTCTGAAGGGCTGTATTGGCATTTATTGGAACATTTAGACCCCAAAACACTATATACAGACATCACACTCTAGCTGCACACTATACAAAGGGAAAATGCATTCTGATTCCACAAAATCATATTGCCCTCTCATCCATAGTTCATTGGTTCTTTTTGCAAATTCCAGCAGATGGGCTTAAGTCTTACTGAACAGGAACACCCACATTTTAGCAGCCTTTAGAATTAAACCACTGCACTCCATGCAGGATCGTCATGTTCTGCAGTAAGAAAAATATCCAAGACAGACACATGTCAGGGACAGGTTTCTGTTATTTTGTAAATGCACCTTTTTTTTTACATCCAAGTTAATTGTTATCAGATTATTCTCACATGCAGCTGCCTGTCCTCAGGACAGTCCACATAGCAATGTTGGGACTGCATCTCCTGCTGTCTTTAGTGCTGGAAAGCACAAATTGTTGGCTAATTTAGTCCATCAGACATTGATTTGTATCCAGTTCTGAGTTAATCACAAGTACTTCACTCTATGAAACACTTTGCAGGCAAATGGAGGCAGTATTGCAAGTCAGCAAGAGACATTCTGAGAATGTTAAAGCTTTTACTGAAGCTCTAAAACACTGGAAAGTGTAACCCAGACCTAGTCAAAATATTCAGGTTACTAGAAGGTTTATATTATATCCTCCCAAAATTGTTAAGTACACCCACTCCCAATTCTTACAGTATTTTGTTTATCAAAACCCAGACTGTTATGGGGACCCCCAAATACCACCCTTCCCTGATTGGTTGATGTTCTTATGTACTACTGCTGGTTCCCCATTGCCTGGAAATACAGGCAGCTATGACTTAAGTCCCCCTTCTCTTAAATCAGGGACATATCCTTAAATTTGGAGGTATTCACTCAGGAAGAAGGTCAGATAAGGGGCTTAGTGTAAAATGAATTTTCTGAAGAACATGTCCATAACCATAATGTTTGCATTATTTTGTGCTTAAAATCCATACTGTTCCTTCATGAAAACACCAATTTAAGGCAGGACAGAGGAAAGATTTAAGGCAAAATCAGGGAAGTCCCTGAAAATCAGGGACTGTTGAGAGGCATGCAAAGGACATACGCTACCTGGACAATCTACCTGGCCTTAAGCAAGGCCTTCAACACTGTGCTACACAGGAAACTAGTACTGTATAACTCAGAACTGCATTGTAAATGTTATTCCTTGCCTGGCCTACGACACTTCATATAATAATAAGAAATGCTTTCTCACAGGAGCACCTTTCATTTTAGTATGCTCCTCCATGTTTTTGTTTTTTTGAGATTTACCAAAATATTTGCCACTTCATTAATGATTTAAACAGGCATATTGCTCAAAGTAATGCATGCTACTAGTTGCTGCTTACATTCCAGCGCTTAGAGGTCCGTGAGCCAATTTGCTGGAATTAATGTTGAGGCTAGTTTAGTTTGCCTTTACCTGTGTAACAATGTTCTTATTTCTTCCTTAAGGATCAAAGGCAAAAATGTAATCATTTTTGAAAGAGGCTTAAGTCTCTGTGCATGAAATTGTAATAAATTGTGATCCTTACAATGAATCTATATGCATACTGTATTTATTTTAACATATAATGTTATATGTACTTGTTCCCACTGTCTGATTCTTTTTTCTTTCAGCCAAGCTGACTCCAGCAGACTGAACTTCTGACATCAAACTTGGAGTGATAACATCACAGAAGCGGCTTTTGCTGACATCAATCAGCTGTTCTTGAATATTCCATGCACTGATCTGCATGATTTTCTTGGATAACAAAAAATATTTGTCAGTTCCCAATGGTTGTTTTATATATATATATATATATATATATATATATATAGAAATCACACATGCCACACAATGCAAAGCATCATGGACTGCATATGCAGATCACCACAGAATGTTATGCTGGTTCAACTTTGCATTGTGTGGGCATGTGTGATTTTGTATTTTCTTGAAACTTGGCTTCCCAGCCAAATGCCCTTTGGGTAACCTTGCCTCAGTGTTTGCACACAGAGGTTCTTTGTCTTTAAATAGTTTTTTATTTTAATGGGTTCACCACAATATAACACATACAGACCTTCTTAGGGTAGCTGGTTCACTCCATTGGGGTGTCAAACAGGCGAAGCATACTGATGAGTCCTGGTAGGATGAAACACATGTCTATGTCATCTTTAGCACCCTTTGCAAATTGTGTGAGAGGCCTTTGGCACCATGCAATTGCTTAAAGTTGAACCAGCATAACATTCTGTGGTGAATTGTATATGCAGCCCATGATGCTTTGCATTGTGTGGGCATGTGTGATTTTGTATTTTCTTGAAACTTGGCTTCCCAGCCAAATGCCCTTTTGGGTAACCCTTGCCTCAGTGTTTGCACACAGTGGTTCTTTGTCTTTTTTATATACATATATATATATATATATATTATGGCAGCACGGTAGTGCTCATAGTTAGGGTTGAGGAGCCATTTACATGTTGAACTCCAAATTATGCACCTTAATAACTTTGCAACCATTTGATGGATTTGCCTGAAATTTGGAATACATGATCAAGACCCATATGCCTTGATATCTGCCAAGTTTTGTACCAGTTGGATTTACAGCTGCAGAGTTATTAAGCATGATCTGCGCATGTGTTTACTTTTTCTGGAATTCTCACGGTCCGCCTACAGGTCGCACGGTTTGTGTGACTGGCCGAAAACCTTCAGGGAACGTGCAGCCAGGGTTCCCAATGTGCCTTTTGAAGATTTCATGAAAAATATTAAACAGTTCAAAAGTTATTCAAAAACAAGTTCCCATTTTAAGTCAATGGGAAAAGTTAACAAAAGTTCAACACTTTCGCAAATGCATTTTACTTCAGCAAATGGCCCTTTTACTGTCACAAATCTGCCATTTTGTTTTCAGTTAGTGATCAGAAAAATGTTGCATTTAAATTGAGACCATCTAGCAACCTAATTCTTTTTTGTATTCACCTAGTGTCGGGGCCCTGGGATGCTAGCCATGTCTTTATTTTGGTTTAAAACACCCAAATATGTTTTTGAATTTCTGGAAAAATACTTTCACAAAAGTAGTGTCGCACTCACAAAAGTGTGCAAATTTTTACAAAGCTTTCGCAAATCACGACACTACTTTGCATACTATGCCCAAAATAACAGTAATTCTTTTTGCATCCTGCTGCAAAGAAAGGTTTGGAGTTTGGGGCTAAAATTTGGAGGAACGAGCCGACATCGCAAAGATGTGCCTTTCAGTGGTTTGTTGAAACAATATTACACAGCAAAGTTACGGTACTCCAAAGTTGACGCTTTTTCCCATAGGATAACATTATGGCATCATCGACGCATTGCAGCAATCTGCTTGGTCCCTGCTGCAAAATAATGATTTGGTATTTTGGGCTGAAATTTTCAGGGAACACAGTCAACATCCCACAGATGTGCCTTTCAGTGGTTTGGTGAAAACTATTACAGGAGGCAAAGTTATGGCACTCAGAACTTCTGTTTTTTCCATAGGATAACATTACAGCGTTCACCACGTCTTTCAGGGCCCGTATCTACAGCGGTGTGAGATACAGATTTTTGTTGAAAAATTCTTCAGCCCTACTAGGGGCTAAGCACAAAACTAGCCAGGAAACTGGCAATTCATATGACTTTTACATTTTTTTCTATGTCATACGGTTACTGAGATATAAGCAATTTACTATTCCAAGTCCTCATTTTTGTGTTCCGAGAGTCATTATTTTGCATACATTCTTTGTACTCACTGTCTTTCTCTATACAGCTTTTGGGGAAAACCAGCCTGTGCACTAACATTACTGTTACCATTACCATTTCCGCTGTCTTGATTCCATTCCATTGCCCGTTCACGTTAATGCCACCATGCGTTACCTTTGTGTTTTCATTTACGGTTGCATTTGCATTGTTTTTAACATTTCTGTCCACAGTACTGTTTCTCTTTCTGTTTTGCTTTGCGTCACCATGCACATTACGATTTGCATTTGCGGGCCAATGTTACAAGACATCACGCGGGCGGGAGGCGCGGAGCCGGCTGTCGCATTACATCACTATTTCTCATTATCGCTCTCAAAAAGAAGGGAAATTATATTATATATATTAGAGGCAAAAACTCTGTTTAATGCATCAGTTAGGGTTGTTCCACAGTGACAGAAGCGAGGAAATTCGGTGTTAGGGTTGAAAACCCTAACTCCGACACCCCCCCAGCACCACACACACACAGACACACATACACACACATGCAAGTAATGGGAGGACCAAGGCAACACAACCAATGACAGACAACCAGCAGCAGGTGACAGAAATAATAAACAATTGTCTAAATGTACTACAAGACATTCTCACCCACCTGACCAGGTACTGCATGCTCAGAATGTTTACAGCCAATCAGAAAGCTGCATTTCTCAAACCCTTGTTATAATAAGAGATATTATACCTATGCAATTCCTTGGTTTTGCTCAACTCTATTGCTCAGGTGGCCCACCCATGTGGTGTGGTGTGGGGCATCGGTAGGTAAGGCCATGCAGCTACTAAGGTGGTACGCTGTGTGCAGCTGCAATCAGGGATGTGTACGCTTGGTGTACATGGCCTCAGTTTTGCTGTTGATCTCCACTGAGCATGCAGTACCTGGTCAGGTGGGTGTGCAGCTCTACTGGGCAGTCAGTCAGCGGGCGGCGGGGTGGCAGGTGGGTGGATGCTGCCGCCCGCTGGCTGCCGGGGAGCGTGGTGAGGCTTTGTGGGTGGGTGGGTGGGGGTCACTAGATCACCAGGGTAGGTGGTCCTTGGGGAGGTTTGAACACTTTGCTGCCCTTGATGGGGCCAGCGGTCCACTGGACCACCAGGATATGTTCTTGAGGGGTGGGGGTTGGACACTTTGCTGCCTTGATGGGGCTTAGAAGTCCACTGGACCACCAGGGATATGTTCTTGGGGAGGTTGGACTCTTTGCTGCCACAATCGGGCTGGTGAGGGGTGGGTTTTATTTTCACTTTTGCCTGCGATCAGGCCAGTCGGGGAGGGGGTGTTTTACACATATGCCCACGATTGGGCCAGTCGAGGAGGGGTTACTATATGCCCAGATTGGGCTGTGGGGGCACAGGGAGTAGGTTGAGGGCCACCCACAGGTGGCAGCTGCTGTTGCACCTGCAATGCAGCAGAGTCACCTGTGGGTGGCCCTCAACTTACTCTTTTGGGGCTTCCAAAGTTGTGCAGGTGCAGGTTGGGGTTGCGCTGCATTAACCTCTGCACAGCCCGCTGAATATCGTGGTTGTGCAGTTTATGCATGGTTCCTCCCCCCAGTTCAGCATGCCTTCATTAGCATTGCGCTTTTGCTCAGCTTGACTTGGGGGAACTGTGCCTCCTTCTGAATATGGCAGGGTGGCGCAATTTCAGACTTTAGCAGGCGCAACCCTAATAGCGATGGCGCAACCCTTTGAATATCCAGCCCCATGTTTCTATGTGGGCACACCTTTGCGATCACTGAGACATATTGTACTATACAGTTTATAAATGTATATGGCTTTGTGATATACCTTAATGTAGTGAGCCAATAATAGAACTGCCCCCACCCACACACACACACATTTTCCCTATTTCTTTTGGGGATTTAGATGTGCCCATTGTATGAATTCCACGAAGCATCATCTTATTATTTGCACCTGTAATTGTTTAACACACTCACATATAGTTTGGTGATGCCTGGATGAATTGGTTTTGACAAGGTGCTTGTAGTAGCAAACCTGTTGACATCCTTATTGGAGAGGTCTATGTGCTGTCAGTGAGCTGAGTTTGTAGAGTATGTACAATAAATTCGGATGCATTTTATATCAGTGTTATGAAAACATGTTTTGGAAGATTGAATGCCTCATCATTTATGACTTTAAATGTAAATGTACTTGCAATGATATTGGAACATTGGATGATAGCATACAATTTGATGAATATAGCAAACCTGATGACAGCTGAGTGCTAGATTGCCTACTAAATTGGAAATCTATGGCAAAGTGTCTGTACTCTTCCCAGTGCAGGTTAACAATATAGCAAATTGTCACCAAAGTATAAGATGCTTCCCATACCATGAAAAGCTGGGATCCCATTGCTGCACTAATGCTTTGGAGAAACATATAGGGTTTAGTGTTATTGCTCACCCTCCTTCCCACCGGTTTGTTTTCATTTGGTTAAATGGTTTTGCAAAGAATTAGGTTTTTGTACTACTTTCCTGTTGCAACTTAAAACTTTTTGGGGTATGATGGGTATGATGATAGATGTTTCCAAATTATAGCTGTGACACAGATAGCAGGGAGAGCAGGTAGAGGCTGCAATATCTGAAAGAGTACTGAAAGATTAAATAGCCTCAATGATTTATGCTATAAAAATAAATGTAAACTACCATAGGTCACATTGAATTGTGTCATAAATGAGTGATGCAGCAGACTGGCACTGAAACAAGAAAAGGATAATTCTACGTACTCTTGCTTGTTTTGAGTTAAACTGTTTTATTAATTTTTATTAAAATGAAAGCAACACCTCTATTTGAGGTCATCAGATCACCCACACCAAGGCTCCAGTAATAGTAAAGCTCATTACTCTTGAGGTTGCCACTTTAACTGTACAATTCTTCAGTCTCTGTCAAGGTAAGAGCACTGTGTGAATCAATATCTACAAAACAAAAATTGTTTTATTATAAGGCTCAACTGAACAACTGAGCAAAAATACTAATAACCAACTGTTAATCCATTCATCTCAAAGCATGAACTTCCTCGTTTTAAACAGTTTGTTCTGCCTTTGTTAATTGTTTGAGCACTGACTCTGTTTAAAAAAAGCGGACACCAGCGCTCAGTAACATGACATTAATATACTTTGTTGTAACAGTCTCATCAAGAACATAAATGGTATGTAAAATAAAGAGCCATGTGCACACTGTGAACTGAGAGTATTTTTTTCAGAGAAAATCATGCAGATCAGTGTGTGGAGTCTTTTAGGAACTGTTGATTGATAGCATGAATCACTCCTGTGATGTCCTCACTCCAGGTTACACGGCAAATGCTCCATTTACCAGTCAGCTCAGCTGAAAGAAAAAAAAATGGAATCAGTTGAGATAGTGACAACAAATACATATAACAGACTATTTGTTAAAATTAGCACACCACACTTACGGATTTACTCAGGGTCACATCTTATTACAATTACATCCACAAAGAGATGCATCTGTTACAGAAATTATTACACTTTTGCCTTTGATCTTTAAATCTGTTAGGCATTGGGGTGGGGGAGGTGCAGTGCAAACACACAACCTGCAGCAGTTAGCTACAGCAATTAACCAAACAGACAGACAAGATAACTCTGACTTCGCAGCACTTTAGAAAAAATGATTGTACTATTTGCACTAGCTTCAGTGTGGTGTTATTTTCAGAACTTATAGAAGTTTAAAATACAGTAAATGCTGGTTTTCTAAACAACCTGAATAAAGTGTACCTGGCATCATAGTAAAAAAAAACACTGGTCAGAAACAAATGACTGATTGCTGCCCTAGATCTGAACTCCAATCTGATAAAATGGAATGTCTGTTTTGACACATTCTGGCCTCTGCACAGATATATTTACTGTTCTGTACACACTGGAATGCATTCCTCACAAAATAGTGAACCACTTCTGGTAGAAAACCTATACATTCTCCCTCGCTCAACTCCAAGGTTATGCAAAACACACATGAACATGTAATATTTATTGATTGTCACTGCTCTCCAAGGGCTGTTGTCCCACCTGAAATTTTGCTGGCACCTCACTCCGCTAATTGAGTCCATCTTCCCAGCACCTCTTGGTTTCGCTATTGCCTCAGATTCACTCACTATGCCCCTTAGATGATTAAAAGTACCAGCTAAGAACTTCATAATTAAAACCCATTTGTTTCAGCAATGTAAATAAATTAATTCAAATAGAGATAAACCATGTCTTCCAAGAGAGAGAGACAAAGAGGAAGAGACTAAGATCACCAGCTCACTGCTAAAACTAATCGGTCAGCAGGACTCCAGCCCAGTTCCAGCTCCATCCAATTTGCCAATACTCTTCTTCTTTTTTTTTAGATTGGGACTGTAAACTGCAGGTAAAGGATGGGACTCAAAACTCTGCTCTATCCCAAACTCTCGAAATACCCTTCAGCTGTTTTCACTGGGAAGCAGTAAAATGTTCATACTGTGGAGGTAGCAGTCTGGTTGTCTGACTCCTGCTACTCAGAGTTGTCATTATTCCTTTCAGGTCACTGCCAAGTAACATCAGTTATGGTGTCTTAAGTTTTCAAGGACCTTTTCCTCTCCACAGCCACAGTTAAAAAATATTTAGTATAAAAATTGTCAAGAGATTCTGAATGATAGGCATATTTAAACATAGTGCTACCGTATATAATGGGCATCCACCTGAAGCTGAGAAAAATGAACAGACTAATTAATTGAATAACACACCCTGTACAGTATAACTATTAATTTAATGTCAGAAACTATTACTTCACTTAAGTGAAAACCGATCGTTGTTCTACCCCCTTTCCGATTCATAAGTGCGGTGATCATCGCTCCAGCTCCTGCACCTTCCTTTTCTAAACAAGCAGAAATCTTAGAAGAGAAAACAAGTTTGTCAGAGGATATAAACGTGAGCTTCAAAGATGGAGCAGAGTACAAAGCATGACTTAATCTCGGTAATATCTGGTCAGAACATATTACCGCTACCTGCTTGCTAGTCTGCCCCATTTACCACACTGATCGATTGCATCCTCCATTTGTAAATATATTCTGAAGAGATTTACACAGGAGGAAGCAAGCAATCCTTATTCTGGCAATCTTATCACTTCTCTTTTGTTATAACTGAAAACAGAGCAGTAATAAGATATACAACTGGTCTATGCACATCTGCTGAATTGCTTGGATAGCATTCCCTAGTGTGTAATACACACCCTGGCATGAATTGAGTACAAACGGCT
The DNA here is from genome assembly GCA_016271365.2 of Neoceratodus forsteri. NCBI lineage: Eukaryota > Metazoa > Chordata > Ceratodontiformes > Ceratodontidae > Neoceratodus > Neoceratodus forsteri. The sequence goes on from JADMNL010000026.1 coordinate 270,286,283, forward strand.
CTCACTGCTGCCATAGGAAGCTAAGTCCAGCAGTGCTGTAGCAGAGGCAGTCTTCTAAAATTTTACAATGTTGCTGTTCTGGTGACATAGAAGTGGACTACAAGGTAATTTCTCTGTGAAAGTATGCTGCTTAACTCTTCCCTTTGATGACTGCTAACTTACATTCTGTTTAATGAAGGAGGCAAGTTATATGGGACAAGATTTGATTTGAAGCTCTAAAACTATTGCAGTTTTTTCTCCCACACAATTGGAAATAGCCACAGATTCTAAATTTGATAGAGGAATTTATTTCTGAATTTCCTGTCAATTGACTGCAATGGAACTTTATCACGAGGTTTATATGTGATATTTTTCTAACAATAGAACTCATAAAATCATAAGGAACAAAATGGAATCGGGAAATTACACCATTTCTGTTTGGAGTTCCTAGTTTGTAATTTTGGGATGCTATTTATTCTAACAACTATAATGGGTTTGGGAGCACATACACATCACAGACACACACACACACACACACACACACACACACACACACACACACACACACACACACTACTCACCCAGTTATCGGTTATAAAAATAAATAATTTTTTTCAAGTTGTGGCTTCCATCTCTATCTGTCTATCTATTCTCCTCTCTAGCTATCTAGTGATCCAGTGTCTGTCTGTCTGTCTGTCTGTCTGTCTGTCTGTCTGTCTGTCTGTCTGTCTGTCTATCTATCTATCTATCTATCTATCTATCTATCTATCTATCTATCTCTGTTGTTCTACTCACACTTCTTTCATAAAACCTCTTGTGCTGATTGTGGTGCTTGTTCTTGAATTACTTTGTTGAAGCCAGGAACAACTACAACTAAAAGGGTATTAGAAATGTATGAAGTTCCCTAATGTAACTGTAAACTGATTTTAAACCATGGTCCACAAAACATGATAAGACACGGCAGTAAAGGACATTGGTCAGGATTGGACTGGGGTATAGGGCCCACATGGAAAGTGAATAGATGTGCCCACCTGGAAAATCAATACTTGCAGGCTCAGGCTGACTGTGATGCACTCATCTCAGTATTCAACTTAAATTTGATGCACTTGCTCTGTATTTGTATCTTACATTTACCTATAGAGTGCCAAATACACCATATAGTTAGAAGAAAAAAGATGATTAATGCAAAGATGTTCAGAGTTTAGAAGGTGGCTACGCACCATAGAGAGGGCACATGGAAATTTGCTGGTATCCTTGTGGGGCAATCAGACTCTAGTAATAGAGAGCAATTCAGTAGGAGAGGGAGGAGGGATGGAGAGAGGGGAGAGAGAGAGAGAGAGAGAGCAGTAGGAGGCATACAGAGACAGACAGACAGAGACATTTCGGATGCCCTGTGATACATTTATTGTTTTACAAGTCTGTCTTTCTTGGAAGAAATTATTTATTTATTTACACATACATGCTTCTTGTAGAGATAATGTAGTACAATACTGCACGTTGCTAATCCATACAATTTAAAGTACTCAGTATCCTCAGGGATAGCCCATTTCTGTTATCCACTTTGCAGCAAACAAAACATTGACTTTGTTTTTGGTATCTGCCATTAAGTTTGTCAACATTACTTCTTTAAACTATAAATTCACCAGGAGCTAAATGTTTTAAAATGTATTTATGTACATTAATAATATCTCCCAGCTGTGTCCCTGATTATGAGGGACTTCCTTCATTTCTCCCTCAAAATGTATCCTTTTAGTGCTGCAGAGGACGGAAATCTGCAGCACTTTAACTAGCACTGAGAAAGGGGACATTTCTTCTGTCCTCACAACATGTTGGATTGCGTCCACAGTGGCTTCTTCCACCATGAAACAGGCTGCCCATGTTGTCCCTACTGACCAAAGCACTACACTCTTTTCCGCAATCATCCCCAGCTCTGACCTGCTCCTCCTCACTCTGCCCCTGCTCAACCCAGCTTCACCTTTTCCGCCTCCTCCCCAACCCCACCCCTGCTCCACCCAGCTTCTCCCTTTCCTTCCTCCCCACCCTGCTCTGAACCACTCCTCTCAGCCCTAGCTGCACCGCAGTGTGCTCCTCTACATCTGATTTAAGTGGCAGGTTAAGTAAAGATTTGACAACAGCACCTGAATATATCACATGCAGACTGGCCATTTTCAGTTGGCTCTTCCCACAGTTTCCAGTAGTCTAACTGAGGGAAGGGCATAACTTGTTGTTGTTCATGGCAGTCACTGTATGTTGCTTATACTGTTTGTTCAACTTTGCATCACACACTGCTGCTGGACTTTATACACAAGACCAGGATGCTGCCACCCTATTAAGGTAATATTTTCCTAATAATCTGTACGCATTCCTTAGAACAGAAACTAAAACAAATTGTACTACTTACAAATCATTGTGTTGGTTTTCCATACCTCCTTAATTCCACACAACTTCACTAACTTCGGTATGCAGCCGTGGTGGATCTGACCAAAACTTGTTGTTGAAGCAGTCTATCAGAAAACTTTTTGTTGGCACAGAGACTGAAACAGCAGGTGGGGAAAAAGGTGCAAATGATCCCATTTACCTAAATGGAGTGGTAAACTGTGAGTTTCTACCTTGTGAACATACTTTCATTCAGAATACTTTTCATTCAAACAACTGATGATTTTGGATGGCCCTGCTGATTATAAACTTGAATAAGCTAGTTGGTAACAATGATCCTGTGCTTAGCAGTCTACAACCTAGATGCTCACATGCAAAGAATACAATAAAAACCTAACTAAAGGAGGAGGAGCTGGAGGTCACGAGGGTTACATCTCTAGTGCCCTCCCTGCTGCGAGATCGCGCTGCCAGTGATGCCGGACACCCCGCCCCGAGGACCGTTGGTCATGAGGGCCGCCTGAAATCACCCTCCCAGCCTCCCAACAGTGTGCGATCAATCCCCTCCCACCGAGGAGCTGGAGGTCGCGAGGGCTACATCTCTAGTGCCCTCCCTGCTGCTGAGATCGCCGCTGCCAGTGACGCCTGGACACCCCGCCCCGAGGAACTGTTGGTGAGGGCCACCTGAAATCACCCTCCCAGCCTCCCACAGTGTGCAGATCAATCCCCTCCCACCGAGGAGCTGGAGGTCGCGAGGGCTACATCTCTAGTGCCCTCCCTGCTGCCGATCGCCGCTGCCAGTGGCGCTGGGACACCCCGCCCCGAGGAACCGTTGGTCATGAGGGCCGCCTGAAATCACCCTCCCAGCCTCCCACAGTGTGCAGATCAATCCCCCTCCACCGAGGAGCTGGAGGTCGCGAGGCTACATCTCTAGTGCCCTCCCTGCTGCCGAGATCGCCACTGCCAGTGGCCTTGGGACACCCCGCCCCAGGAACCTGGGTCGTGAGGGGCTGCCTGAAATCACCCTCACAGCCTCCCCACAGTGTGCAGGTAATCTCTTGGGCCTGCAAGTACCATCCGGGAGCCAGCTTACCCGAGGGCGCTGTGCTTTTTCAGTCAGGAGGCTGCCTACCTGAGGATGCTGTGCTTTTTTCAGTCGGAGGCAGCCACACTGGAGGCGCTGTGCTTGTTTGGCGCCTTCTGCAGACTCGCGCATCTGCCCACCGCACCTTTGTTTTCCAGCTGTCTCGGAGAAGACCACGTATGTACCCCACCCCCAGCAACCAACACCTGGCGGGCGCCTAATTTTTCTGCTGCTCCTGCTCTCTGGCAATGTGCACCCGAACCCGGGGCCCGTCTCTCAACCCTGCCGCAGCCTACCAGAGGCAAAGGCCTCCGAATCGCCTTTATCAATATATGCAGTCTCCAAGAAAACTGCTGCCCTCAGTGCTGGGTTTCCAACACTCCCCGACATTCTCATGCTTGCAGAAACCTGGCTCTCCCCTCACGCCTGACTCTGCCATCTCTCTCCCAGGTTTTTCCCTGTTTAGGGCCGATAGGATGGGCAGGCGTGGGGGGTGTGCTATCTACCTGTGTGACTCACTCCTCGGTCACGCCTCTCCAACCCCGAGCTTAGCTACGGGCGCAAGCCATTACTTTAAACTCTCCCCCACCCAGGTCGTGGCCCCATTTATCTAACCGTGGCTTACCTACCCCGGGGCTGAAAAAGATCTTGCTGTCACCTCCCTTCTTGACTACCTGTCCACCCCTACCCTGAAGGCCGAACAACTAATCTTGGGCGACTTAAACACCAACTGGCTCAGCCCATCTTCTGACAATATGAAGAATGAGCTTGCAGCCCTTGACCTGTCGCAAATGGTCACCCAGCCCACTAAGGCTTAACAAAGTAACAGGAACTAGTTCCTTCTGGATGTAGTCCTCTCCAACCGGCCACATAAAATAGGATCGGTGCAAGTCCTTGGGACTCACTCAGTGACCACTCCCTATCATCTGCTCTTGGTCATCCCCACGCTCAGCCCGGGTACTGCAGGACCCCGCGACGCTGTTTCTCCCCAGAGGCCTTGTCAACCTCAAACGTCACCTCACCCAAATCAACTGGACCCCAGTGCCTGCGCACCTGACATCAACTCTGCCTAACTTACCTCACCACAGCTTTCAACCATGCCTGTGATCAGTTTGCCCCCTTCCGCATCCCAAGTTAAAAAATGGTCTGCTGCCTGGATAACCCCTGCATTGATCCAACAACTAAAAAAGAGATAACCTTTGGCACATAGCTAATGACTCCGGTAGATTGGCCGATAGGCAAGCCTACAGGGCAGCCGCAACCAATGCCGTGGACCATCAAGCAGGCAAAGCTAAATACTACCAGGCTGCATTGACATCTTCCTGGGGCTCGTCCAGAGCCTTCTGGGACAACATAAAAGAACTGAATGGTAAAGCCCGCTCCCCCCATCCCAGATTGTCATAAATGGGGCTGTCTCAACTGACCTAACACATATCACTGACTGCCTTAATAAGACTTTCACAAGTTTTTAGTGCTGTCCTTCCTGCCCACTTTTTGACCCAGTTGCCACACCCACTCATACTCCACCTCCAGACCACACTTCCTTCAAATGATCTCGCCACATGATGCCAAACCTTCTTATTAAGATCCCTTGCCTCTCAGAACCCAAGTAGTGATCCTCTTGACTCCAAATACTCGCCTCACCCTAGATGTCATGCTTACCCCCTCACGCTTATCATAAATAAATCCTTAAGCCTAGGCCAATTCCGGGCCTGGAAGCATGCTGAAATAACCCCCATCCACAAGTCTGGGGACCGTACTCTGCCTAACAACTACAGGCCCATCTCCATCCTCCCCCATTATCCAAAGCCTTAGAAAAAATAATAAACTCTCAGCTCACAGAATACCTTTCTAAATACAACCTTCTATGTCCGGAGCAACATGGGTTTCGTCCTGGCCATAGCACATCCACTGCCCTCCTGGAATTCTCCCATCACATACTCCGCACTAGACAATGGTCAGCTTACAGGGCGGTTTCATAGACCTTTCAAGGCTTTTGACACAGTGAGCCACCCCTGCTATTACACTCCCTGAGCAATCTGGGCCTCTCATCCAACCCCTGAAGTGGTTCACAAGCTATCTTCACAACAGGACCCAAGAGTCAAGCTAAATGGAACCTTCTCCTCTGACCTACCTGTACTTTCTGGGGTCCTGCAAGGCTCGATCCTTGGACCGACCCTTTCAGCCTATTCCTGAACACCTCCTAGTTCCTGTTCCAGCAAAATACTACTATATGCAGGCGACGCTGTAATTCTAGCTACTCACGGGACCCTCTCCTCTCCAAGTCACATTACAAAGCCTTCCTTCAAAGCCGAAAAATGGTTCAAGGACCATCGTCTAGTCCTTAATCTAAAGAAAACAAAGTCCATGCTATTCTCACATCGGCAAAACAGCGCCAAGGACTTTCCCTCCACATCACCACCAGCACGCCTCCCAATTGAACTAGTAACATCCTATAAGTACCTGGGCATCACCTTTGACTCGGCCTTACTTTCCATGCCCACCTCAAAGCCTTGTCATCAGCCATAAACTCCAGGATTGAGCTCTCTACCGCCACAAAGACTGCCTCCCTGAACCCGCCCCTAAAACTAGCTATCGCCTCATCGGTGTTATCACTGGCTGACTCTACGGGCTCCCAATCTACGCTGCTGCTGACACCACTGCCTTATCTAAAGTCCAGACTGCTATTAATAAAGCCTGTAGGCTCCTTTCACGTGCCCCACAGAACCCACACCTGTCTGCTATACTCACCACAAATATACTCACTCTTGAAGAAAGACTGAAATATCAAACCTGCCTGCTGGCCAAAAGTCCATGTCAGGCCTTTGCCCTCCTGGGGTCTCCGGACCCTTGCAGTTGGCTACCAGGCCCCTGCCCACCCGCAGTCCTCCACTGCTACTGTCGTTGTTCCCAGGGCCAGGACCTCTCGCTGCCAAAGGTCTTTCCATCACTTGGCCCGCATTGGTTCAACTACCTTCCTGAATCTATCTCCAAGATTCGAGATTGGCCGCTTCAAAACCACCCTCCGTAAGCATATAATTGACAGCCGTTGCTGTAATTGCCTGTAACCACCTAACGGTCCCGCCCACTACATAATTTGTCTGAGACTAGCTGTTAGTTATGTGATGTATCTATTTACTTTGTTACAATCGTGTACCTTTACATATGTTTGTACCAGTATAGCTGCTGCCTGTAATTTCAAGTGTGCATATTACCTTCACCATTATGTTCACCCTGTCTCAAACTCACTTAATTGTTGTCTCCCCCTCCTTACGGTACCTTGTATAACTGAGTCCATGACTCAACGGTTGTAAAGCTGATTTCTCCAATAAATAAATAAAAATAAATAAAGTTTAAAAACAAGCTTTAAAACACATAAAATGTAGTTGAACATTTTATCTTTACCTATACAAAATAATTGCAGCCCAAGTAAAACTCAAGCAAATTACATGGTACCCTGACTACTGTATGATGTAGTAAACATGCATTGGTATTTTTTTAATATATTCTTTGTAAAACAGGCAAGGCCCACTAGGCAGAACTTTCTGCTTTCAAGGGAACTCAGGAGCACTGGGAGGTTAAGTGACTTGCTTGGAATTACACAGTATGCAAGTGGAGGTTGTGGGAATCAAACTCTTGTCCCAGATTCCCCTTCCCCACAAAGACAGACCACCTGTGTGTTGTTGTGCTCCAGATCAGCCATCAATTTATTATAAACCATATTTCCTTTTGTTACATTACCATCATCATCTTTACTATTTCATTATTACACCTCTTTTATTATATTGCATTACATATCAATATCAGTTCAAATCCTCCTCCTCTTCGCTTCTTCTTGCCCCCAGGTGAAAACCTGGGAACCTTCTTCTTCTCTTTTCTTATAGGTAATGGTGAGAACTGAGACCGCTTTCTCCTCCTTCTGTTGCTTCTCCTTCTCCTTTTTCTTTCTCATTCCCCTCCCCTCATTTTCCCCATAGCCTGTCTCCAGCTTGCATTGGATGACTGGTCTTCCCCTTCTTTGCCCTCCTCCCATTTACTTGCTTTTTGTCTCATCCAGGCCTCAATAAACCCCATCATCTCTGTGCTGAACATATCTATGACTAGGTCTGATAAATGTACTCACTGGATCTGTAAAATCCTCTACCCATTCTTCCACTCCCTCAGTATTATGTGCCCTCCATGTTTCTCAACAGAGTCCCCACCCTCCTACTGATCTTTCTCCAGGGTCTTTGTACCACTAAGTATCTTGCGCATGTCTCCATACTCTCCCTGGTATCATGTCGGACCACGCCAAACTCATATCCGGCCACCATTGTTTTACCTTCTCCAAATCACTTTTACCCTTAGGTTCGTGTTCACCCATGGTTTTTCCCTTATGTCGTTCCCTCCCAGGTGTATGATAATCAAATCCCAGGTGGGTCTCCGCTGCTTCATCTCTAGCAGTGTCGAAGTAATTGTGCCCACTTCATCCCCAGATGCCACACCATATCAGCCTACAATGTCTGACATCCTGGTAGAGCTGCTTTCCCAAGCCTTTTCCGCTCTCTTTTCTGCCCAGTAAATATAGGAATGATTGCAGATCCATAGCTCTGTGATCCTCCCTCTACCTATTAATTAGACAAGACACTTTTTAATACCTTAACCTTCGTGATTTTTTGTTTAATACTTCCCCTGCTCCCCCACATCATCTCCCCAATACCCCCGCTTGTCTGATCTGTACCTGCAAAACAAACATAGGTGGCATGTCGTCCTTAAACCTTAAAAGCACGAATGTATCTTTTGTAACTAGCAGACTGCCAGCACCCCATTTTCAATATATTGTTCACTGATTCTCCTTCTGCCACCCATTTTGATGTGGCTCCTATCTGAAAAGAATGGGAAGAATAACTAGCTGGGTCTTATGGGAACTCCATGTCTTTCCTAAGTATGGCTGTTACCTGGTAACTGGTCACCTTCCTCCATCCCATGTACAAATAATATCCCTTTCTTTTTGTATCTCTCTGCAGCGTAAGCCCACAGAGCCTTCACTGGACATAAGGTCCCTTTGGTATGAGGTTTTAAGGTTATCACACACTCTTTTCCCATATGGTCTGTTTTTGACCTCCTGATTATGATTTGCATTGTTTCCTGTCCCCAAACTATATCGCCCTATTCCAACCCTCATCATTGTCCTTTCCATTGTGCCCACTGCCTCACTCACTCTCAATGCCCCTCGAACATTACCACATAAATTATAAAGAATAGCTGTGCTTCATCCTTGATTTACAAACCTTTGGCAGTATGCCCTGTAATCTGGTTAACCAATGCTCTGCTATTGGGCACCTTCCATCCTGTCTCTTTGTTTCAACCTGCTCCACCCTTGCATCATCCTCCATATCAACATTGATTTCGTGGGATCCTGCCATCTCTTCAGGCTACATACTACAATGATCCAGCTAGGTATACCCCATTGTGGTGTATACCAACCTCTTTTGCCATTGATCTACTCTAAGCTTTCCTAGCTGGTCTTCTGTAACTGGCCCACTTACCTCCATGTGGTGCACTGCCCTGAAAGCCTGCAACACCATCCATGCCCCTTCATAGGCCCTCACAGTCCGTGGTGCCCATGAGTTCCAAAACAGCATCTCAGCTCCCTTGCCAATGTCTCAGATGTTCATTGGAAGGGCATTTTCTGTTCCTCTGCTGTTGGTACCAGTGCCCAGAAATGATCCAGCTGCAGATAGGAAAGGCTGTCAGCTAGGAGATTCCTCACCCCATCTATGTGCTTGGCCTAAATGACATATTCAACTATAACCCTCTCAACACTAACTGCCTCAAAACCCGTATTACTGCCTCTGACCTGCCCCTTGTTTTCAGGACATCCACCACTGCCCTATTATCACACCAGAAAGTAACCTTCTAATTTCGCAATTCCTCACCCCATACCAGGGTGCAGGTCCAAATTGGCATTATTTCCAACAATGTGATGTCCTTTACCCTGCCATCTCTTATCCAATCATCTGGCCATGGTTCTACAAACCATTTTCCTCTCAAGTACTCCCCATCCCCTTCCCCTGCTGCATCTGTATATAACTCTAAAACAGTGTTATAGACCCAGTCTTCCTGCCAGAAGGATATGACATTGTAGCTACTTAGAAATTCCTTCCACACCTTGAAGTCATCTCTTACCCTTTGATTTATATCCACCCAATGGTGTGGCCTTGTCATCCCTGCTGTTACTTTTGCTAGCTGCCTTGTAACATCCTCCTTGGCCTGATTGCCCTGCTCACAAAATTCAAATGACCCAAAACTTGCTCCACCTGCCTTAATTGAACTCACCTTCTGCCCGTGTGTTGTTGAATCAACTCTCTTAGCTTCTGCACTTTTTGTCTGGTAACCAAAATACCTTGCCCAGTGCATCTATTTCAATCCCCAAAACTTCAGCACCTTGCTAGGGCCTTCTGTTTTTCTGGTGCCAGTGGTACGCACGCTCACCACATAATTGTTGAAAGCTAGCTAGCATATCTTCTGTCTCTGTCGTCCACTGCCTATCAGTAAGAAATCATCCAATTAATGTATCATCATTTTGTACCCAGTTTTTTCTGAAAGATCCATTGCAGACAGGTGCTGAATGTTTCAAACCTAGCACAGGCTATAGAACAACCCATGGGCATCATCTTATCAAAATAATATTGATCTCATATCTTGAACCCCAAAAGGTCCCAGTCTTCCTTTCTAACAGGGAGTAAATGGAAAGCTGACTCAATATCTGTCTTCGCTAACCAAGCATCAGGGGTCGCCGGATGATCTGCACTACCTCTTGCAGCATGGCATAGGTCACCCAGCTGTGCTCTTCCCCAATAAAGTCATTAAAGGGAAACAATGGAAAGACAAAAGTTCCCTCAGACACTACAGAAAGTCTCAATTAGTGCTTTCAGACAGTAACAACTTTATTTAATGATTTAGAACAGCTACCATAACTTCCACTTCCTGTTGCTGGCAGCAGCCATTTCATGAGTAGCAGTGAGCTTCCTGAGCTCACTTTATGGTAATATGCCTGTTTGACCTCAGCTATTGGTTGAAGGACATATTAGCATAAAGTGAGCTCAGGGAAGCTTCTCTGCTACTCGCCATGAAATGGTGACTCCCAGCAATAGAAAGTGAAAGTTGAAGGCCACTGTTCAAATCACTAAAAATCAATTACAGTTATTTGTTAAAAATGTTACCATCTGAAAGCACTAATCAGGCATTTTGTAGTGCCTGGATAAAGCTGTGCATTTTCCACTGTTTCCTTTAACCAGAAACAACAGGTGGTGGATCACTCTGTATTCTCCTCCTGTTTTTAGGACCAAACCCAGGGGAGATCCTCAGTTGTCTATCGGGGAAAAGGATACGGCCTTCCACCCTCCCTTCTGCCTTCTCCTTTTCTATCTTCTGTCTCAAAATGTCTTCCTTTCCCCAGACTGATCCCAAGTTATTCCTTCCCTCACTTGTCTTGGCATTTTGCACTGTAAGGGAAACCTGATCTAAAGCCTTTCTTTAAGGTTTCTGATACCTCTTTGACCAGGTACTCTGTGAGCCACTTCTCCCAGGCCTCCTCTTGATGGGGATCCTGGCAGCCTGAAATTGCTCCCTTCCCACACTACTCCCTTCTCCGCCTCCCTGACCCCTCCCCAGTCATTTGTCTTCCTCTTTTCTTCAGTACAACTGGGCCTCTACTCCCATACCCCATGTCCTCATCCCTCTGTTTCAGGCCTGACCCTATAACCCTGCCTCTCGCGAAAGGGCTGGTGACTTGTCCCTTGTGCCCCCCCACTTGTGTTCCCTGGGACCATGAAGTCCTACATTTTGATGCTGGATGGGAACCCCACATTTCGAGCATGCATGCCTAAATCGACACTGGAGCCAGGAACAAAATGCTCTATTGTATCCCCAGCAGCATTTTTGAAGCATTCCGCTTTTGCCCATCTCTCCCTCCAGGATGGATTGGTCAGTAACATAGTCCATCCATAAATCGAGCTGTCTAGTGTCCCATCTTACATCCCCGTATGTAGCCACCCTTTGGCAAAAGAATTGTCATAGTATATCCACCCGCTTTTGCCCGTCATGTGATCAGGAAAATGTGATCAGCGGGATCCCCAGCTCTAGCTTCCTTTCCATCATTATGGTGGAATATGTGGCAAAACCCATAAACCACCCACCCCACGTCTTACCTTTCATAAATTTGTCTTCCTCTTTCTTACCCAATAACACTACAGCAGCTGCCATTTCACTCCTCCCTATACTCTCTGACTTCTCATACTTGGCAGACACTTACCTACTCACCAGGGCAATATGTCTACATATTCCCCCTTCCATATTTTTCTTTCATGGCCAATGGCACATGTTCCCCTATCCTCATGCCAGGTGTTCCAGTTTCCGTGTACCTTTTTCCAAACCATCCATTTCCTTCTTCTCCCCCTGTGGTTTCCTTGTCTGACCTAATCTCTGCCAATGCCATTCCCTCTGCCCTAACCCCTACCCCAGAGCCACAATGATCTGACCGATATACTCCTAGATACTCTCACCTATGGAACCTGACACACTAACTGTTGACCTGTCCATTCCTTGAGGCCTGCTGTCAGTGGCCTGCATCAGTCCTGTTTCTTGTGATGGTATTGTTTTCTGTGGCCTTGGGGTGACAGGGAAACTATAGCCTGGGGCTCCACCCTGGGCTTCTCGGGGCACACCCAATGGTTCCAGGAGGTACTGATGACTCAGGGGCACAATGAGGCAGTGGTACTGGGCTGACCACTTGGGAGGGCCACCACCAGTGGTCTTTTAGGACCACGTGCCCTCCCGTCAGCCTTTTCCATCATCTCCTTTTCCTTCTCCACTTTCCGCTCTCCCTGACCTCCCAGGCTCATCCCTTTCCACTAGCTGCCACATCATGTTGGCCTCTCTGCCAACTCTACAATTGCCTTCTATGCCTCTGCTCTTGATGGCTTGCTTTTCTTTGGTGCCATCGCTCTCCTGGTCATGCCTGAACAAAACTGTAAAGCAAACTGTCAAATGTCGTTTGTTCTCCAAACTGCCAAGTTTAAAACATGCTGACCCCTTTTCTTTTTATTTTTTATCTATTTTTTTTAAAACAGCACCCGTGGTAAGCAGGCTTCCAACCTGTGATGTCAGATGTCATCCTGCCACCACGCAGGCCTGGCTCACCCAGGCTCCCCTAGTCAACGCCATTCCACCTCTCCCCCAACACACACACAGGTTGCCCCATCAATGCCTGTGACTCCCAAATGCTTTTCTTCAATATCAATATCCCCTCATGCACCTCCCACCCCCTCATCACACCTCACCCCAGGGTAAAACTCTTTATACCTCGCTGTCCCAACATGGGTCTAAAGCTAGGTTTTTCGCCATCCATGTATCACTGAAGCTCCTCCCTTATCCCCCAGCAGTGCAATTCCCAAATAAATCTCCTACCCTTTTCCAGTTATCACACACCACAAATTTTTCTGTTCTTCTGCTACCAGGCTTCTAATGCCATTTTGTTCAATATTCCCCTTCTGCACAGAGTCATCAGATGCCAAAGAACCGCTAGCTGCATGGTTTCCTATAAGGCCTTTGCCTTATCGTAGCACTGAAGAAAACTTTTTGGATTGCAATTGCTCCCACATCCTTCACCTCTTGTATTATTCTTTATTGTGCTAGCCTTTCCTTTCCTAGCTTCAACTGCCAGCCCCTGTTTTGAAAAGTGTTTAACTTCCCCATCCTGCCCCCTTGCCACATGGTGTGACGTCAGATGCTAACCCTGCTGAACACGTGGCTTCCTGCCAGGCCTTGTTCAGCTGACATGGCACTGAGAACTGGGTCTCCCTCACAGCTTACATCAGGGAATTCTCTTGCTTTTTCTGCCTCAGCAGCCTCTCACCTCTCCTAGTGATGCCTCCTTTTTGCTCGGTTGTACAACCTGGGTCCTTGCTCCTTTTGGGCTATGCACTCCCACATTGCTTTCTCAATTCTTACATCTTGCAAGAAAAGAACAAACCTCAGCATCTCTCTCTTGTCCCATGTGCTTCCTCTTACTCTCCTTCTTAAACTTTTCATTCTTATGAGTCCCATAACAACTTTCCATAAAACAGTTCGCCCACCAACCACCAATGCCTTCACACAAGTAATCCTGCTGCAATAGAACACCTCTAGCAACTGTACTGATGCTAGGCCTCAAACTCAACCAGTACCTGGCCCAAAGGCATTAAAATCAACTGCATATCTGGCAATACCAATGTAAAGTGTCCTATTCTGCTGAAACAAATTGCAAGAACTCAAAGGCACATGTTTTTTCAGTACAATTCATTTACTCATTTTGTACCAAGAACACAGCAATATTTTTTTTTTAAACTGTTGATTTCCTGCCTTGCACAAATTCTTTGCTCCACAAACCTTTTTTCTGTCCTATTCTTTTTCTGAGTCTGGTTCTTCCAAAATTCAACCAACTCAATTGATAGCCAATCTGACGTGCTGTTTCTGTCAAACTAAATCCATCAAAATTATCCAGCAAAAGAGGCTGAAAACCTCTGTGCTGCCTGTTATGTACCCTGTATTTTCCACTCCCACTTCCTTAGTCATCCTATGGTTCTCCTGTTCCTCTTTTCACCCATCCTCTTCATGTTACCTGACTATTGTCCCTGTGGCTCCATCCCCCTTCACCTTTCTGAGCACTACCACCTTGTCACCATGGGAGGGGTCCACCAGGACAACTTGGTCTGCTCTTTAAAGGGCAAACTCATTACCCAAGTCTGCTGGATGTACCCAGTTCAATCACTGTTTGTTACTCTAACCACTAGGCTATACTGCCATTCATAATAACACCCATATATAATGTTTTAATATATGATTTCAATAATAGTAGGTACCTACAGTGCAAATTATGAACATTGAACACTTCACAACATTTTACTAAAACAGAATTATTTGCCACTCCATCTGTTTATTTTTTCTTACACCAAAGTGGGTGAATAGTTGACAGAGCACTGTAAATAGCTTTTGATCAGGATTCATTATTCTGCATCCAGAAACAGATAACATTTGTTTATTCTGGATTTATTTAATATTGATTTTCTGTGGGTCAATAAATATAATATATTTAGCACTGTATGATGCAGATGTTTTACGTTTTGGAAGAGAGAGCACATCCATTTAGGATTCATGTTAGGAACATTAGTTTTTCTTCATATTTAAAACATATTCAAGTGTCAGTATTCATTTAGTAGTTTATGCTGACTAATATATGCTGCAGAAAACAGTAAAGGATTTACTGTGAAGCATTCAGGGTTTATAGTACAACTCCACAATTTCCAGTAAGTTTTGCAAAAATATCTCTGCAATTTCAGGTTACTTTTCCGCATTTCCAGTGGCCCTGCCATGTGTACTGATACTTGTATTTTTTGTATCATCCAGTGTAATATAAATAGTAAAAGATGTTTAGGCACATACTAAATGAAAACTATGGTTTCAGGAAGGAAAACAGTCCTCAGCTGATGGAGAGGTTGGTAGGATGCAAAGGTGGTTAAACTGAATGGCTGGATACAACAAAGTAGTGTGGGTAGTTTCCTAACTGATTCCATACAGAACACAGCAGAAAGAATGCAAAGCACAGTAGCATTCATTTTAAGATGCTAAAATCTGGGCTGGCCAACCAGCACTGCAGTAGCACCACTGCTTGCAATGCCAGCGACCTGGGGTTGGAAGTGAACTTGAGTTGGAGGTCTGGCCAGGGTACAGGATCGAGCACCTGGGGCTGCTCTCCTCCTCCATGGAGGAGGGCTGCAGATCCTCTGCTTTACCACCACCTGGGTGACCACTGGTGGTGGTGCAATGGAGCTGCAGACTGATCTGGAGTGGAGGATACAGCCAGGATCTGGAGCAGTGGAATGTCTCTATGTGCCCTACCTCCTTGGATCCCCTCGAGTGCCAGGTGCCCTCAGGAACAGAGCCAGAAAACCAGTAACAATCACCCCACATTGGCCACTGGTAGAAGGGACCCAACTGCCCCAGACTTCATAACCAGGCTCCATGAGGGACCCACTGGGCTGCCCAACACACACTAAGGGACTGTGGAGGTGTCCTCCTTCCCACCTGGAGGGGTACAACCAGACAGGATGGGAGTAGGCCCACAGGAGTTCCTGAGCATTACCTGGGAGAAGCTAGGGATACCCAGCCAGGGATCTCTGAAAAGTGGAGACTGATGCTATGAGAAGGGGCATAGAAAGAGAAAATAAAAAATGAAAAGATGCTGAAATCTTAGGGATTCTGTGAAGTAAAATGCAATTTCTGTGAGGCACGGTACAAGAATTCAAAATCCACAAACCAAGCAGGATTCCATGATTTTTACTGGTGTTACCAGTAAAACAGAAAACCAGTGTTATTGCTTTTCTCCAATGATGTTCACCAACAGAGAATTCATTTTGCTGTCCTTACAGGCAAACTTATCTGCAACCTTGGAGTCCTTGAACATCACTGGGAACATCTCACTCATGTGGTTTTCCACTGCAAATGGCAAATGATGCTCTGCCACAGCCCTTGCCCACAACAATTCTGCTGATGCCACATCACCATCCAGGGAGCGTGCAAAAACTTGCTGACTGTTGCATTTGATGAGAGTGATGTTAGGAGTTTCTTGCATTTTCTCCTCGACCATGATCGTAAAGATTGTTCTTCCCTCCAGTGGCAACCTTGATATGTTTGTTGCAAGGAGAGAGAGAGAGAGAGAGAGAGAGAAAGAAAGACATGATTAGTTTGTAATTTACAAAAACAGTCTCCTCCACCCACACAAAATCCTTTGATTACTATGCTGATAGCATCCCTAGGTTAAACTAGCAGACTATTTTATTGAGAGTGCATGCACACCACTGGACACCACCTCACACTTTTTACAGCCCTCCCCAAACCAACATATCTCTTGGAATTGTGTATGTATACTCATACACACAATGCATGTTCTTCCCTTTGTCACTCTTCTGGAGCTATCCTTTGAATTCTGGTTCACGTTCCCAGTCTTTTCTGTAGCTCTGTCAATACCTCATCTTCTTTGCAGGGGTGGAAGGTGATGATGGAGATCCAGATCGGACTTTTGTTGAAGAGATGCCAACCAATGGGATTCTGTCACTGCTGTTGGTTCTGTTAAATACATAAAAAGTGTTAGATGTATCAAAAGAAGTGCTTTTTTCTTAAGCATGTGTAAAGCATGATTTAATGCTCACCAGGCTAAAGATCAAAGTCTGGATCCCCAGTCGGCAGATGACAGTGATGACAGTATGCCACTGGATGGCATCTAACTGCCAGGATTAATTGAACAGCACTGATGAAGCCAGGATGAACAAAATGACAGTCTAAACTAGACAGACACTACAGAAAATATTTTTAGTGACATCCATTGACACCGCTCAGTACACTGCTGCAGTACCTATGGCACTGTTACACGAGATCCCTGCACCTAATTGATACCCTCAGAGGTACACCGTAGACAGCTAATGCTTAGGTATAGATTATACTAATACTTAGGGCTAAGGGCATCTACCGTACAAGAGTAGATGTCAGGATATAAATGCATATTGTTGTACTCCACTTTTGCTTGCTAATGCACATATATTTTACCGTGTATTTTCTGTCTATTTCTTACTTGTCAGATGCCAAGACACCTGTCCTTGAAGTAATCATAATATGTAAGGCAGCATTGCCATCTTTTGGTGATGTGCACCACTACACTTAGTTATGTATGTACTGGTAAGATTTTGTATAAGAACTTCTTTGTTCTAAAACTGATGACTTTACAGGATTATATAATGTTATCTTGGACCGTGGAGCCACCTCTAATTTAGTCAATAGGGCTCATCTCTGTAACTAGAAATGTTTCTATCTTTTGGTAACCATAGTAATTATCATAGGTATATAATGTTATGCAGGCTCTACACCTCAGAGACCTGAGAGATCCCAAGAGACTACAGAGAAAACCTTGAGGTGTAGGGAACGCTTAGCATTGGCTCCCGGTCTGTATTGGTAAGAACTGCTTAGGCAACTGTGATTTATCCTTTGTAGTAATAAACTTGTTTATTACTCTAATGCAATGTGTTTGTGATTACTTGCATTCCCAATATCGTCAATAATCTGAAAGTGAGGTTTAGACCTCTTGACAGCACACACTTACAAGAAATGCTATTACTGGAACATGATATTTTTCATCCTGAATTGACAACTTACCAATTTGATTTCAAAAGGAATGGAGGTCTCTTGGTACTCACCTCAGGGCCCTGGTGTGAAGTCACCCAGCTACCACATTGAGGTAGGCCACTCATCAGCTGGGTCCCTACTCTAAACTGCATCAGTCTAAAATGGCTTACCTTTACATAAGGTGCATCAGGCCAAAATATGCTTAATCAAAGTTTGGGTCCCCAGCCAATGTGCAGGTAACTGGTTGGGAGCTAGCTAAAAATCAATCATGAGAAAACCATACTTCATTTACAAATGTTAGCAGGTCACCTTTGCTCATTCACAAATTATGAGTGTGCTACAGTATATGGCATACATAAAAAAAGTCAGAGCAAGGACACTCTCCCCCACCCCCAGAAAGGAAAATGTAACATTAGGCATATTTTTCCAGCCGGAATTGGCAATGTACTAATTTGATTTCAAAAGGAGTGGGGGTTTCTTAATAGTCACCTCAGGGCCCTGCTGCGAAGTCACCCAGCTTGACCTTGGTTGACCACCCATGTAAGTAATTGACTGACCACTCAGCTACCACTCAAGGGAAAAAGGGTTTTGCCAAGTCCCCTTCCCAACTCATACTCCCTTTACTCTGCTTTTGTTTTATATCTTTTCTTACATTGCTTTTCTTCTAAACAACTTATTTTCTCGGATTTATTTTTTCCCCTACATTTCTGACAGGACTAGGGCACCCACCTTATCAGATGAGTATAATTTTATTTTTACTCCTGTCCTTCTATCCTTTATCTACTTAAAGAGCTACGGATCCTTTGTGACCCATTTGCTATCTTTTATTTTACAGGAACATGTATGCCACTTCTTTGGACTACTACTTTTGTCTCCCTTGGTCAGGTAAGTCACATTAAAATCACCACTGCCAAACACATGGACTGACAGAGCTATCTCAGACTCCACACTTCCAATGGCTGCCTGTTCCTGTTCCCGCTTCGCACTGCCTAACCTCGCATGCTCCACTGTTGATGCCTATAGCACCCAAAAAAGTACCCCCAGTGTTTTCCCATCAGTATCATATCCAAAAGTGCAAAACCACTGACAAGAATTCCACAGCGGTACCAAAATAAGATCCTGTGCATGCTGTGGAGGAATTTCTTTATATATCTTTCTTTCATGCATACATATGAAGTAAAGTGTGTTACAATATATTATAATGTAGAAGCTGCTAGTGTAGTTGAATATAGCCAGGTCTGAGTAGAGGCTAAGGGTCATTATAAGTTCATAAGAATACAGGCAAGCAGAAAGCAATAGCTCGTGCTGGCTGAAACCAGTTCCTTAAGTTGTGAAAAATAGTAGTTTAGATAAAGCTGAGCAGAACTGGTGGTACCAGCCTGAATAGCAGGCTTGGGCAGGGTTGGACAAGAGATAAAGATAAGAACATGTAGATGCATTGAAAACAAGCTGTACGGTACCATGGAGTGAGTGAAACTCATTGTTTCTATTAGGTCAGCTTGACCCAGGCATATGTATCAAGCAGTGATGAAATAAGCCAGTGGAAAAGTACCTAATGCATATCAAAACTGTTTTTCTGTTACATTGCTAAAAATTATGATTGATTTATACTGAAATGTTGGTGTTTTTCCAAGATAAGAAGTGCTATAAAATACTGTGTAAACTTTGTTCAGGGAGCTCTCTCCTTTAGCTGATGCTCCCATATATGTGCTCAGACAATAAACTGAGACTTTATTGGAATAACCACTGGGTGTGGTTATTGAGTACATAGAATTTAAGGTAAAGTATAGACAGTAAAAAGAATCTGCGACCACAGTGCCCACAATACATCAACAATAGAAGCAGCACTGCATAGTTGAAATCGGCAGCATAACAAACTCCTAACAGAAAAAACAAGCATTCATCAATGCCGAATGTTTGCTTGCTAGTATTAGCATTGGAAATGCAGGAGTTAGACAGATGCAGAATAGGAATGGCAGTGAAGTTTTGAACTTCATGACAACCCCACCTCTATCCTGTAGAGATGGAGAGGCATTGGGGTAATGTTTGGGTCGTCACCCATGACGTTCATGCCATGTCACCTCACCCTATTCTGCAGACACCAACACGGGTTGAGGTGTGCCTTCAGGGGTTTAGCTTTACAGTCACCCAATTCCATAAGGACATACGCTGAAATGGGTGTGGCATAGGACAATGGGGTGAAGTCTGGGGCCAAAGAGTCCAAGGTACTTCTCGATGCCTGTCAGTGGCTGGGGATGGGGATGGGATGGCATGAGCAGTAAAGCACTAATGCAAAGGCAGACCCCAATGCCTGTCAGTCTGTACAGGTGGGACGTTATGGTTAGAAACCCTAGCATCCCGGCGCTTGTTGGTATTTGCACTCAAATTTTCAACATGGCCTTTTGTGACACCATCTCATGAAAGCATTTTGAGTCTCTTCTCATGAAGAGTGGCAGTGTGATTTTGCCAATGTGTCCAGAACTTTGAGTTCCAACAGCGATCTTGCCATTCTGTGCCACATGTACGAAACACAGATCGGGCAGGATGTGAAGAATGATAGCTGTACCATCAATAGGGAAGTGTGAAGAGATGGCAATGTTGAAAATCTGTAGTAGGAATATTAAAAATGCTCGTACTTGAGTATACGTGGAAACTGTGCAATGCATGCTCGAAACACAGTCATTTTATGGACTTTCATCACCAAATTTTCAACATAGGCATTTTAGGACCTCTGCTCATGAACAGTGTCACTGTGATTTTCTTAATGTGTCCTGAACACTGAATTCCACTCTTCACATAGCTATTCTGTGCCAGAAGTGCGAAACACATTTCGCCAGGATGTGAAAATGACAGATGTACTTTTCTTATAAGGAGTGCAGAAAATGGCAATGTTGAAAATCTGGTGTGAAAATATTGCAAATTCGTGGAATATTGAAAGTAAAAAGGTGAGTAACCAGATACATAGATACATAGATACATAGACAGTGTCGGCAGATAAGGGCCCATGGCCCACCTAGTCTGCCCATTTGAGCTTGTAAGTTCAGTTTGTTTTCCTAGAAGTCTATTTCCCTTACCCCGACCTCTAGAATTCCTTTATGTCTATCCCATGCATTCTTAAATCCGTGATTGTTTCAGCCCCACCACTTCCTCTGGCAGGGTGTTCCACTTGTCCACCACCCGTTCTGTGAAGAAATTCTTTCTCATGTTTCCTCTGAATCGTCCTCCTCCAACTTCATCCCATGCCCTCTAGTCCTGAAACATCTTTTCGCTTAAAATAGTGTTTTCCTGCACCCTGTTCCTCCCTGTAAGATACTTGTATGTCTCTATCATATCCCTCTCTCCTCCTCTCCTCCAGGGAGTACATGTTCAGTTCCTTCAACCTGTCTTCATAGGACTTGTGATGCAACCCATGCACCATCTTTGTTGCCCTCCTCTGAACCTTCTCTACCCTGTCTATGTCCTTACGAGGTATGGTCTCCAGAACTGTACACTGTACTCCAGGTGGGGCCTCACTAGTGTCTTGTATAGCGGAATTATGACCTCCCTTTTCCTGCTGGTGATGCCCCTGCCTATACATCCCAGCATCCTATTTGCTTTACCTGATGCCTTGTCACACTGTTTCCTACCTTGAGGTCATCTGCGCAGCGACGCTCATAAAACAGTAATTTGTTTGGATTTTTCCCACTAAATTTGCAACACTGACTTTTTGAGAGCCCACCTCATGAACACTGGCACTGTTGTTTCGTTAATCGGTCCCGGAAGGTGATTCCGCCGAGTGACCACAAAATCACCTTTTGGGACTGAATAATGCTATGACAGTGGCTGAATTCTATAAGAAGGAGCCCAATAACCCATGTTGAAAATTTGGTGCCAAAATTCCCAAAACTGCCTGAGATATGTACCAAATTAAAAAAAATATTTACGCATTATACAGCTTACTGGCATTTCCTCAGTTCAGCGTCGGCTTTGAAGAGTGCAGAGTAGACGTGTTCCCAGTCCACTGAAGATCATCACGCCAGGCTCCAGCAGTAAGTGTGGGGTGAGGGGGATGTGGGAGGCAGGGTGTGCAGAGGGTGTTTGCGGGTTGGGGAGGGAGCAGGACAGACCGCATGGGATCTTTTATGCTTTCATGGAAAGAAAAAAAAGACATTGCAGGACTCTTTTTTTTTTTTACAGGGCATTTGGCACACTGGGGTGGGGCTCCCAGCATGCTACCTGAGTGCTTTTCTGGGGGACGGTAGCCAATGGGGGATTGGGCACTCTTGTCAGCACATGGGGGGAAGAGCCATGAGTGATTGGGCATCCCTAGGTACAAATCCAACATTTTGGTGGAGAACTTGGGCTCCCCATCAGCAAATGTCACTGGGGGGAATAAAGCAGATCAGGATTGGGTCCACCATCGGCAAACAAAACCTGTTTTGGGGGCACATGATGTTGAGGAATTGAGCACCCTCTCAGCACAGGAGGTAATATTGTTTGTGAGCATGGCAGTGGCTTGCAACCGCATTCGCAAAACAATATTACAAGGGCAACATTCTGCCCAAGCACAAGTCGGGTGACTCCATCATTGCAGCAGAATGGCTGGACGCTGCAATGATGAGGCAGCCCTGACTGCAGCGTGCAAAATGTTTCAACTTGGTGGCACTTTTGGAGACCAATGTAATCAGCACACTGTGCCTCCATTGGTTCACCAGTGCCAAGCCCCCAAATGCAGTGCCTCTGTTGGCTGCCACAGTGCCGCCTCCACAACCCACTTCTCTCATAAGCTGCCACATGTTTCTTGCGATGCTTGCAAGCAAACATAAAATGAGTGGAGATCTGAAAATGAATCACCTTTATAAAAATAAGTATAGAATCTTTTTAAACATTGGAACTCCTGGGCATATTCTCAAGTAATGTCGCGACTAAGCAGCAGCTGCAATTCAATGACCTATAAAGACCATTCTGCCCACCCACCAACAGACTGCTTTCCCATGTTACAGACAGTCACAAAGAGTGAGTTTTGAATCTCATCACTCAGAGAACCTCAGCTAAATGGTGGTGGTGGGTGAGAGGTGAGCACATTAAATCTATAAACAACTGCTCAGCCAGTACAAAGGAAAGAGTCAAAGGGCTCAATGCAGGAAAATCCCACAGTGCTGGCAGAGCGTGGATAAATTACCATGCAGTCAGGACCGAGATGCAGAACTGATCTATCACTGCCTTCCATGCCATGGTGTGCTGAATGGTGATGGGAAGCAGTGGCAGCCCTACTGTAGGTCATTTGCATGCCCTTGGGTGCCTGCTAATGAGGTCAGCAGCACCCACTCCAGTGGAGCTTGGTGCATCCGCATGGGACTAAGACAGGTGTGGAATGGACATATGGTGGAAAGGCAACAAAGCATTTCAAACAGTTGCAGTAACTAAGTCTCTGTCTCTTTTTTCACATTGCCCAGTGCCCCATTAACTGTGTGTGGCTCCAGAGCTGGTGCAGGGCTAGTAAATCATAACCTGAATATCAGCCAGTCACTACTGCTGCTCAAATGATGATAATATCCAGCCCTGGGTACCATGTTGAGGCTGAAAGGAGTGTGCCTGCATATTACCACAGACTGTGCATAAGGGCATTAACGCCTGTACCGGAGTATCTGCATGGTGCAACTGGAATGTATGTGCTGACAACCCTAGACCTGCACAGATAACACTGTCTACCACTGTGCAATGTTGTGCAGGAGGCACTGTTTGAATTCTACTTCATGAACTCTGGCAACTGGGGGCCCATAAGGGCCCTACATTTAAACAGCAGCCCCCATTAAATGTTAATGGCAGTCATGTATAACTTACTAGGGCTAACTTCAGAACTAGGGCAACTGAGCCCTGGAAAGCCACCCTGTAATTTCAAGTCTTGCAAGTAGGCTTCTGTAACAAGCACATACAGCAGTTCTCAACTGTCCCAAACTTTCTGAGATGTCTCTGAGTTGTGCTTAACTATTTTATTCTGTCCCTCCTAAAACTGTTGTTTCTATATGTGAATTACAAAATAATGTCTAATTCTTCCTCTTACGTAACCTTTTTGTCACACTGAGTCACTTATTCTTATAGCTCCCCAAGGCATACCCAGCTACCTGGGTTGCAAAAACTTTGGAGTCCGACAATTACTGGTTCATCTTCTTGTCTACACTCCCCCAATTAGGAATTGACGCAACCCCAAGTGTGTGAAGCCTTTAGGAAAACAAAGTGGTATCATTTTTTTCCAGGAAACATACTGTAATTCTACTGAGTCAGCTGCACCCGACTTTTTAGTGTGCTTTGGGAAATTAAACTTTCCAGTTATTTGAGCCTCCAGGAATTTTCTATCAGTTTCAGTGCTAACTCAGCCTTTTCAAATAGATTTAAAATATTGAGACTGGTTCAAAATCTGCTTCACTGGAGACTGAATAAAAATGTTTTGAAGGGCATAACTTTATAAACAAAGTTGTTGGTAACCAGGACAAGTCAAGTGCACTGGACAATCTCTCAAGGCTAGCTTACCTGATGGATGATGGTGTGGCCAGAGTAGCGATACAGCGTGGCACCCAAGACCAGAAAACCTTCACCACTCCTCCCTGCCACAGATGTTGAAACAGAGAACCAGGGCACTGGTGAAAAAACTTGGTTGGTCCCGCTGACTCTTCGTGAATCTCTCCGCTTGCATGCTTGCTGCTTAGTGCTCCAAATGCCAGCGATCCTCCAACTCGGTTGGTCCCGTGACCCTTCGTGAATCTCTCCCACTTGCTTGCTTACTGCTGAGTGCTCCAAATGCCAGCAATCCTTCACCTCAACAAATTCAAACAATCACCATCTCTTCCCCAAATGGAATTAAAATTCCTGGGCACACTAAGCAGGTTTTTATAGGGAGAGGGTTCACCTGGCTAGCCTATTGGGGGCACTGATCTGTAAACATGAGAGTCTAGCAGCGCAGCCATGAGGCGTGCATGGCTCTAATCCATCAGCCTATAAGGGCCACATCCCAGCACATGATCAGAGCTCCCAGCAGTCTCCAGGAGCAAGTGATCACAGTGTGTTGTGTCGAAGGCACCAATCAAGAGTCTCTCAACTGTGTGAGAGTCTCGTGGGCATTTTAAGTGTTCATCACTGTTCCCCCATAGCCCTGGTAACAATCCCTGTGGATTTGCTAAAATAAAGATTTCCTCCTGTAGCCCATTTTCAGCCTTAAAGACCCATAAAATATGGGAATCCCTGTAGATATGGGAGCACTGCTTTAGTTACAGTCCCACAATCAAACACACTAGCAATTTAAGAATGGCCTAAAACCATTTTGGCAAATAGCCTTTTGGATGGCTGACTGTATTGCTGCATTTGCTCTCTTGTATTTTGAGGAAACTTTGATGTTAAACGCTAAACATTTGATCTACCTTGTGTATTAGCTGTTTGGAGCCCTAGCCAACTCTTAGCTAGAGGAGGAGTTTGTAGTACGAGGTTCCCCACTACATACTCATGTTTTACTCATTTTGTGTGCGTGTTTTAGTTTGTATTGTGTTTACACTGTATCCTAGCTAAAGCTCTTCTAAAATACATCATTTTAGCTACTGCTAAATTTCATTTCTGCGTTAGGGTAGCATGACTTGCAACTTGACTTCTGGGACCTTTTGGTTTTATAGCCTTCCCTGCTGCAAGCAGGGTGAGCATGAGCAGGGCGTGCTCACGTGCGTCGTCGTGAGGCGCATGAATAAGACATGCCGCCTGCACGTGTTATGCATGTTGAGCTTTGGGTGTTAGTAGTGAGATCATAACACAGCATAGATTTAACTGCCCAAGTAATTCATAGGTAAGTTATCGAGTGTATTTAAGACATCATTGTATGTAAATTACTAAGCATGGCTAACATTATAACTTCTGATGGAAGGGTGGGCATTAAATGTGTATCATGCAATATGTATGATTTAGATATGGGGACTGTAAATATTGTTGCCTTTCTCTGTAATAAATGTATAAGAATTACAGAATTAGAGAATGAAATAAGACTGTTTGATGAAAGACTAAAACATTTAGAAAATAGTCAAATTGAAACTGCTAAAAGACTATTTAGCACCAATGATCAAATTTGCTCTGAAACACCTGATACAAGTGTTAATCATGATACCAACATACTGATAGCATTACAATAAAGAGACCAAGATTAGAAGATACTGCTTTTGATTTAGACAATGATTGGTTTACAATTCAACATCAAAAACCTTTAAAAGGGAAGAAAAGTTGATACCTTTATACTCCCGATCCATAATAAATATGATCCTTAATGAATTCTAGTACTGATGTTACAGGGAATGATGTAACTTTTGTGCCTAGTAATTTAAATGAGTCAACTAATTCTATTGTGCAAACTGATATCACTAATATCTTTTCTCAAGGGATCTCATTAACTTTACTGAAAATCAAGTTCATATGGTAACTCATATAGAAAGCATGGATGTTCAAATCTTGGGTCAAGATGACACTGATGCACCAAATATATTTGTGCTAGGAGATTCCATATTATCTAATCTGGACAGAATTATTTGTAATCCTAATAAAGCTACCAGAACTTTATCATGTTTTCATGGGGCCAAGATTGGGGACCTTGCCAAAATGTGCCCCAAGATATTACAAGATTGTACTAATAAGGATTTAGTTATTATTCATATTGGAGTAAACAACATTTGGCATCAGACAACTCAAATGATTAAAGAAGCATTTGTTGGACTGGCAAATATTTTGATTGAGATTGGAGTGCATATCGTGTTTTCTGATATTCTACCAGTACCTAGGGCTAATTACACTTTGACTACTAAAATTAAACATATTAATTCCTGGCTCAGAGCCTGGTGTCTCAAACAAGAAATTAAATGCCTCACTTACTGGGAATAGTTTGATAATAATAAAGGTTTTTATGCAAAAGATGGCCTACACTTAAACAGGTTGGGGAAGGTGAACTCAGGTTTAAAACTTAATACATACATAGATGATTTTTAATGCAAAACTCTGGGGTTGAAAGTGAAAGGCTAGCAGGTTATGAACCTATAGCTCATGAATCTATGCCAATTATATATAGGAAAGAACTAAATGCCAAAATGAATGTCCTCTTATTAAATGCTAGGAGTCTATGTAATAAAATTGATGAACTTCAGGTAGTCTTACATAATGAAAATATAGACATTTGTGGTGTCACTGAAACTTGGTTTAGTGAGGGACAGTGGGTCATAATATTATTGGATATACTTTATTTAATAAAATCGAATATATTCTAAGGGTGGTGGAGTTGCTATTTATGTCAGAGATAATATAAATTGCTCTGAAGTAGTTTTAGATAATAAACCTCCTTGGGATTTGAAATTATTTGGATTAAATTCACTAATAAACAATTTCCAGTTACGTTAGGGTTATGTTATAGACCACCATCAATGGACACTGCTAATAATGATAATATGTGCCACTACTGGGAGAATGTTAATTTTATGACAGATATTATTCTTATGGGTGACTTTAATTATCCTGGTATAAATTGGTCCTCCTTTAAAGGACTTAACCAGGAAATAAATTTATTAGTGCTATGTCACATTTAGGATTGGATCAACATGTTAAATTACCAACTAGAAATGATAATATCTTGGATTTAATATTCTCAAATATTAAAGGTGACAATGAGTTGGTCAATATTATGGCTCCTTTAGGAAATAGTGACCATCAGATAATTAAATGGTCATTTAATTTCCTGTCAATAAATCTTGTGGTAAAACAGAATTTAAAAACTTTAACAGAGCTAATTATAAGGTAATTAAGGAATATTTATCAACATGGAATTGGGAACAAGAAATAATTGGGCTATCTATAGAGAACATCTGGCTAAGAATCAAAGAAGAAATCCAATATTGTATCACAACATGGGTACCAACAAGAGTTAAATATATTGACTAAAGAGGTCTCCACCCTGGTTCACTAGAGAAATTAAAATGTTAGTCTCAGCAAAAAGAAAGCATATAATAAATACAAAACAATACTACTGATTTAAACTGGTCTAAATTTATAATTAAAGCCAAAAAGGTAAAATACTTAATCAGAAGGGCAAAGCAGGAATTAGAGAGGAACCTAGTTGATATACATCATGATAAAAAAAGGTTCTTCAATTATATTGGCTCTTTAAAAATTCACCTACCTCAGTGGGACCACTAAATATTAATGCTGTTGACGTTAATGACGAACAGGTTATAGCAAATAAATTTAATGATTACTTTGGTAGTATATTCAAAAGAAGTGTGAGTTCATGTGTTCAAAACCATATAATTTAGACCTTGTGATTAAATTTAGTGTGGCTGAAACTTTTACATCATGGATTCTTTAAAAACATCTACATCATGTGGTCCTGACGGTATTACTGCTATTTTCTTAAAAAATCTCTGTATGAACTGGCTGGAGTAGTTACCTATTTATTTAATGAGTCACTACAGAAGGGTATAGTGGTTAATGATTGGTGTGATGCTGAAGTTATTCCTATACATAATCTGGATCTAAGAAAGAGTTAAATAATTATAGACCTATAAGTCTTACTTCTACTGTATGTAAAATTATGGAGAGACTAATTCTAGGTAAAATCAGCAATCATATTTTGGCAAAAGGTCTGACTGATATATTCCAACATGGTTTTCAACCTGGAAGGTCATGTCAGACCAATCTGCTTGATTTTTTGAACCAGTTAGTGAGGCTCTGGATTTTGGTTTGCCAGTAGATGTAATCTATCTCGACTTTGAAAAAGCTTTCGACTCTGTTTCATATGATATATTATTTAAATGTTTAGTCAAATTAGAACTTAATAATTATCTGATCAGATGGATAATGCCATGGCTGTCTAATAGAAGACAGCGGGTATGCTTGAGGGCTTCTTTTCCCCATGGACACCGGTTACTAGTGGAGTTCCTCAGGGATCCGTTTTGGGGCCTGTATTGTTCAATATACTTATAACAGGTACGAAAATAAAAATGGTAACTGGATGATCAAATATGCAGATGATGCCAAATTTGGAGGGATTGTTAACAACTCAGAAACTATATCCATATTACAGGATAATTTAAATAATATATCTGAATGGGTTAGTAGACATGTTGAAATTCAATATCAACAAGTGTAGGGTTATGCACTTTGGAAGTAATAATAGGTGTGCAAAATATTATATTGAGAATCACACTTTATGTGTTATTACATCTGAGAAAGATCTAGGTGTTATTGTTAATAATACATTAAAATTTACTGAACACTTAAATTTTATGATTAAAAATGTTCAAGACTCAGTAATTGTTTATTTAGAAACATTAAAAGCAGAGAGCCATCAATAATGGTCCCTTATATACTAGTATTATAAGAGCAAATTTTGATTACTGTTCTTCATTTTGTGCTCCCACACAGAGGGGTGATATAATATCTAGGGAGAAGGTGCAAAAAGGTTTATTAGGAACATTGCAGGAATGGAACATTTGTCTTATGAGGAAAGACTTAAACAACTTAATTTGTACAGTATGGAATATAGATCAATACGTGGGGATCTCTGTTTGCTCTATAAAGTGTCTAGAGATGAATACCTTTTGATACACTGCATTTGAAATGGAACTCTACTACAGTCTCAACCCGTTCGCATAATCTAAAATTATTCTTACCAATTAATCGAACTACTAAAAGAACACAATTTTTACTCAACGAATAGTTCCAATTTGGAACTCACTCCTTATGAGGTGTGGTAAATTGTGTAAATTTGTCACACTTTAAAATTCATTTAGACATATATATGAATGATTCTAAATTTGCTACCCACTTAGCTTAAGTGACATGATCTTAATGGGCTAGTCCTCAATCGTGTAATTTACCTATGAACCTATGAACCTATGAAACTATTAACTACGTTGAGGTTTTATCTGTGTCTATTATTGAATTTCAATGTGTGATTCTACTGTTTTAATATATACAGTGCCTTGAAAATGAAAGGCACTTTATAAATAAACTTATTAATATTATTATTTTATTTTGAAACCAAAATGTCCCTGCACAATGGCACTAGTCACAGAAACAACCAGTCATAATGCCAGCAGTCACCCAAATTATATTGTACAAGGATAACCACCCAGCACCCAAGTACAATACTAGGCCACAAGCCACCAAAATATAAAAGTAATCTGTTCCTAGCTACCCAAAGACCAAGACACCAGCACCTCCAGCTACAGAAACGCTCCAATTCTCCAATTGAAGACCCTATAACCTCAAACATCTCAGTACTGTCATTTTACATTGATGCATTTGTTTCAGCGGCCTTGGGTAGGATATGAGGAAGGGAAGTCACATGACACATCATTTGGTCCTATCACAAATGCCAACTTTACAGTTGTATACGCAAAACTGGAAAATTGCAAAGACAGAAACTGACAATGTTAAGTATTGCCCATTTTGTTAAAAGCCAACCACTAGACACTTGAATTCATGTTCTATTTATGATATCCAATAATTACTGAGTGTTACTGATATATTTAACTTGATGCTTGATGTATTACAGGTCTTTGGTAGGATCTGAACCATGGTACCACATGACACACCATTCCATCCAATCAAAATGTCAGTTTTCCAATTTTGTACTACGCAAACAGGAAAAATTGCAAATCCAGGGTATGAAGATATGAAGTACTGTATGGTTAATTTGTTAAAATCCCACCACTGGCCACTTGAATTCATCTTATATTTGTAATGTCTGACAAACACCAAACCCACATCCCAGAAACACACTGGTAATGACCCATATACACACCTTTCAATGCCCCAAGAGATCATATTGCTTGGAACAAAGCTCACAGTCACCACTGTGCCAGTTTCTCAGTCACCCACACACCGAGGCACAACACCCTCAACAACATTTCATTGACCCTGATCCCCAGGCACCCAGCCGCACACACACCCCTGCACGAGCCCCATACAACATGACAGCACACACACACCAAGCCACTATAAACTGGAGTGCCATGTTTCTAGTCAGACAGATTTCTCTGGAACTGGCTACAATCAATCAACTACCACATTACCAAGCCACTATCACCCCAGAGACATCAGCTCAATACCCACAGACACCAGAACAGCCTGACATCACAACAGACAAACAGATATTGAAAATGTTACAGGGAACAGCATGGCCACAATACCCATTCACCACACAGTGCCTCACAACAAGCAGTCACCTATCATCATCTCCATGATCACAAGCTCCTGTCTGGGCACCCAGTTAGGTTAAACCCATTACACAACAATCACCCTTAAATAAAAAAATAAAAAGACCTTGGCACATGCAAACAGTAGCTTGGTGAAATATACCTTTCAAGGAACAAGTGAAAACACATAATGAGATCATTCAGATCTTGCCCCACCCCAACAAAACAAGAATAGTGTTTTGAGAAGCTGAATTTTGAAATGATGAGCCAGCAACTGTCTCAGGGCTTGAACTAAGTGAGCAGGAAACAAAAGTTAGCTCTATATAGGGCATGCTTAGGAAATGAAAAAAGAGGGAGAGCAAAGTTTCCAGTACATCAGTCAAAATAGCAGTGGAAGAGAAGAAACTGGTGTCCATTTAGCAAAGAGGAATTTTACACTTCTGTGGAAGCATGAGTGAGTGCAAAAAACAATTGTGCAGGTACCTATGGGGAAGGGTTCTGGCAGAGGAGGAGGAGCAGGAATTTCAGGATATAAATTACATAATGATTTTTTTTTCCTTGGAATGGCTACAGTGAAATAGTTTTAAGGGACATTATTTTAAGGCCACGATTGACCCTGGTGCTTTTAAAAACATTTCCTGGTGTTTCAAATTCCATTTTCTGATGCTCTCAAAAAAGTTTTCAAGGTTGCTTTCTGGCACAAGCACATTCTTAAAACATGCAAGCATTATTAGAATAATGATTTATCCTAGTACGTCATGTCCAGCTATGAATATATACAAGATGGCAGCAAGGAAATTAACTCCCACCATTGCAGGGGTTGGTATCATTCGAGGTGCTTTACCTAAATGTCTGTCTGTCTTTGGTTACACTGTTTATTTTATGTTAAAGTCCTTGACAGTCTGCATCTGCTTTTAAATTTGTTTGAATAGCATTCTTCCAAGTTTAATTTTTTATTGGGATGTTTCAATTATTTTTGTCCTGAACTGACCTCCTCTGAAACTGCAACTTTGAAAGCAGATATAACCAAACGAAGCATGACAACCCCTATATTTCTTTTGGTTTCTATATTCATAGCCATATTCTACATCAATCAAAATGATTTATAAAATGGCATGGGTTTGAAATGATTTTATGTTTTGGGAATATCAGTTCAAGAGGGTGTCATAGTATTGTTAATTTACTCTTTATATTTATTTGTGGAACAAATGAAGCAAGCTTCATGACAAATGATGTGTCCTTGTTTCACTTTTTCTTTCACACTCATGTTGACATCTAAAATATTGATGTTTTATAAAATGGGCTTAAGAAGTCCAAGCTTTTGATTGGCTTCTACATTATCTGTGCCATGTCCTTATCAGATGATATAGTAGCCAACTGTCACTATTGCCCACATGAAAGCCCCATAATAATAACAAATTAGTGAGCTCTGCCAACTGTAAACAGAAATATTGACTGGCAGAACTCACTGAAGTGGTAGCAGGATGGGACACTTTTCCTCACACCAATTATCACAATGCAGTCGTGGCAGCACATTTCCCAGACACGATTATCAATTCAAAGCCCCAAATTACAACATTACGCCTGTACTGGGAAATCAAATGATCCGTACCTCTCCTGGTGCTTTCCTTCCTGCAGCAGCTTGTCTCCAGTCCCTCCATTCTGTTCCTCGATCCACCGCATTCATAGTCAGTGCCGCTCTCCAGCCCCAGACACCATCAACCGTCATGTATAACTGTCACCCACTCCAAGATATAAACCAATTCTTCACAAACTACATGGTCACTGCTATCCTCCAGACATTTCCCAAATCCACTTAGCTTCCTTTTAAGCAAAATGTGCTGCAATAGAAACTGTACACTACAGCAGCTGACAATGAACCTGCCATCTCCTTAAAAAACACACTCGCAGTTTCAAAACACACGCCTAATTTCACTGACACCCGCTCTGTTACAAACAAACTCTGTACAGTAGAGAGCTTAGACACCATAGCTCCCTATAAAAACTGCCCCTGCAATTTTAAAACACACTGTAATTTTAGCAAGACATCCTCTAATATAGACAAACTGTATACTAGGGCAGCTTAAGAACACACACTCTCCCTATGAAACTGCCCTGCAGTTTTAAAATGCACACTTCAAAGCACTCCACGCTTAAAAACTATGTGTCTGTGGTGACATAGGCAGCACAAGTTGTTTGTCTCGGGGCTAGACGGACTAAGCTAAATACACTGTACTATACAGGCAATACAGTACATAAACAGAGGGACTATTTTTCTCTTGTAAGAATAAAACCTTTTCCCACTATTTTCCCTATTTTGACAGCTATTATTTTTTATTTTTAATTCTGCATGAAAGCCCATTTTATTAGCTCAATAATGCAGTTCAAGGTGTGGGTTATCACTTGATAAGTGCACGCCCAGGTGCAAAAGACACGGACACAAGCACCTTGTGCCTTAGTACACCTCTTCTGCATACTCTATCAGGTGATAACCCACACCTCATTGTGTGTTAGCATAACCACATAAAACAATCTGATCCCTTCCAGAGTTTTTCCATAAAGAGAGATTAAGCCTCACCAATGTAACTTAAAACAAGCATGGCAACTCATGTTTGTTGTGGATTTTAAATGTTTAGATAACCATCATGCATTGGGTAAAATTATGACTTTGACATGGGGTTGCTGAAACACCAGGAAGGTCCTTAATTGAATTATAACATGACATTAATGAAAATACTGGAAACAAGTAATGTGATTTGTCAAAAGACATCAGCTGACACATTTCCAACCGTGCATTAATTCCCTAGATATGCCACGGTTCTGCAATAAGAGAAGTGACCAGCAGATCTGACAAGCACAAGAAGCACATCTCAACTGATAAGAAACTCACCAGAGAATGGAGGTCCTCAGAGCTGGACAAATAATCCACTCCAAATGTCACATTTCACATGAATGGCCCGTAAATTTCCACTGTTACGGAACCCCAAATATGCACCCCTAGAGTGAACACTTCCGGGTGGTAGGAGAGACAAACAAAGTTGCAGAGCAAAGAATGAGTAGTGAAGCAGGACAGAAAGCTGTTCAAAAAAGAACGTTATTTCTCGTGCATGAAAAGTGTTAACCGTTCTTAGGTAGTTTGGTAAATGTTGTGTTCTGCATGGTGACAGAAAGCAGTTCCAGGGTGAAAGTCATTGTTAGACTAGAACTATATAAAAACAAAATCACTTCATATACAAGGTATGTCTCTTTATTTCTCAGCAGGATGTAGCAGTAGTAGCAAGTTGTAACAGCAAGAATCATGTTACAAGTGCATTAATCCCATTGTCAGAGTATTTCAGGATTAATGCATGGTTGGGTGGTGAGAAGCCCCCCAACCATGCATTAATTCCTTGAAATGACTCCTGTCTCGGTGATTAATGTTTACATAAAGCACAGCACTGAGGAAAAGAAGTTGAGATGCCTTTACTGGTTCACCAGAGATGGACTCACAAAGACCACTGCAAAAATGCCATGGCTCTGTTTTTCACCCATTCATTCCACATCGATTACAACTTGTCTTTTGTTCTTCTTTTTCTGATAGGTGGAGATCAAGTAAAAACAGCGTTTGTCAATGCCGAATGTTTGCTTGCTGGCATTGGCATTGGTAGTGTAGGAGTTACAGAGCTGCATAATAGGAATGGCAGTGAAGTATTGAACTGAAGCCAACCCCATCACCACCCTGCAGATAGTGACAGGCATTGGGGTGTGCCTTTGGGTCATCAGGCATAGCGGTCATGCCATTTCACCACACCTACCGTCGCGGACACCGACAAGTGTCGCGGTGTGCCTTAGGGTCTTTGGACTATCGCACCCATTCCATCAGGAAATATTGTGAGATGGGTTCAGTATGGAGGAGAATGGGGTGAACTTTGGAGCCAAGAGTCCAAGGCACACCGGCGTTTCTCAGTGGCTGCAGGTGTGGGTGGGGTGAATGGTATGAGCATTGCAGATGACAATCCAAAGTCACAGCCCTGATGCCTGTCATTCTCTACAGGGTGGGATGTCATGGTTGGAAACCCTAACACCTCAGGCATTCATTGGTATTTTCACTCCAAATTTTCAACATGGGTTTTGTGACCCCCACCCATGAACAGTGGCAATATCAGTTTGTTAGCGAGCTGCTTTTGCACAGCGACTACGGCATTTGTCACTCCGGTGCAAAAACATAATTCCAAACAGGATGTGAAAAATGACAGCTGTACTGTTCATGGGAAGGTGTAAAAATGGCAATGTTGAAAATCTGCAGTGAAAATATTAAAAACTGGTGAAGTCATGAGCGTAGGAAACTGTGCAACGTGCACCCATAATGTAATTAGTTTTGGAACTGTTTACAGCAGATTGTCAACACAGGCATTTTGGGACCTCCGGTCATGAACGGTGTCACTGTGATTATCTTTATCTGTCCCGAACAATAATTTCCCACAGCAACCACGCATTTCTGTGCTGAAAGTATGAAAACACATTTTGGCCATGTTGTGAAAAATGACAGCTGTACTGTTCATAAGGAAGTGTGGAAAAATGCCACTGGTGAAAATCTGGACTGAAAATATTACAAATTCATGAACTTATGAGAGTGCGTGGAAACTGTGCAATGCTCACTGTAACACAGTCATCTTTAGGAATTTTTTCACCAAATTTTCAAAATAGCCATTTTAAGACCTCTGCTCATGAACAGTGTCACTGTGATTTTCTTAATGTGTCCATACATTGATTCCTCACACCGACTGTGCCATTATGGCGCTATATGGGCGAAACATGTTTTGGGTGAGATGTGAAAATGACAGCTGTACTGCTCATAAGGAGGTGTGGAAATGACAATGTTGAAAATCTGGAGTGAAAATATTGAAAATTTCCGCGTAATCCTATGAGTGTGATAGGATCAGCGAATAAACGCTCATAAAACAGTCATTTTTGGGAATTTTTTCACCAAATTTTTAACATAGCCATTTTAACACTTTTGCTCATGAACAGTGTGACTGTGATTTTCTTAATGTGTCCCACATTGAGTTCGCATAACCGATCAAAGCATAATGCTATATGCTGAAACACATTTTTGAGTGAGAAGTGAGAAATGAGAGCTGTACTGCTCATAAGGAGGTGTGGTAAAATGGCAATGTTGAAAATCTGGAGTGAAAATATTGAAAATTCGCGAACCTACCAGCGTACATGGGACAGCGCAATGCATGCTCATAAAATAGTCAATTGTGGGGATTTTTCACCAAATTTTTAACACAGCCATTTTAACACTTTTGCTCATGAACAGTGTGACTATGATTTTCTTAAGTGTCCCGAACATTGATTTTGCACACTGATTGCGCCATTGTGCGCTACATGCGTGAAACACATTTTGGGTGAGATGTGAAAAATTATAGCTATACTGCTCATAAGGAGGTGTGGTCAAATGGCAATGTTGAAAATTCAGAGTGAAAATATTGAAAATTTGCAAACTACCAGCGATGTGTGGGAACAGCACAACATACGCTCTAAAACAAGTCATTTGGAATTTTTAACCCAATTTTCAACATAGGCTTTTGAGAGCCACCTTATGAACACTGGCACTGTCATTTAGTTAATCAGTCCCAAAAGTGATTTCATGCAGTGATGAAATCACCCTTCGGGCCCGATTAATGCCATGACAGTGA
The DNA here is from genome assembly GCA_016271365.2 of Neoceratodus forsteri. Classification (NCBI taxonomy): domain Eukaryota; kingdom Metazoa; phylum Chordata; order Ceratodontiformes; family Ceratodontidae; genus Neoceratodus; species Neoceratodus forsteri. The sequence continues at coordinate 270,322,789 of JADMNL010000026.1, forward strand.
CAGAATTCATGAGGAGGGGTCCCAAAACCACATGTTGAAAATTTGTGCCAAATTCCAAAAATGCCAGAGATATGCAGCAAAGTTGAAAACCCTATTCATTACATTATACAGCTTACCGACTTCCTCAGTTCGAGTCGGCTTTGAAGAGTGCAGATGTGTTCCTGGTCCACCAAAGATCATCGCGCCAAGCTCCGGAGGTGGGCATGAGGTGAGGTGAGGGTGTGGGAGGCAGAGTGCCCAGAGGGTGGGCATGGGTGGGGAGGGGGAGGAGACTGCGATGGACCGCTTTTGTGTTTTCAGATTGTTTCTTTTTTAATTACGACAGGGACATTTGCCATGCTGGGTGGGCTCACAGCATGGCAGTGCGTACGCAGGGCGTTTTCCCGCTGGGTGGGCTCCCAGCATGGCAGCTGGAAAGCTTTGGGGGGACAGTGAAGACGAGGGATTGGGCAGCCCGCCTGCCATCCTGACTTTTGCCACGCTGGGGTGGGTCCCAGTGTGGCACTGCAACCTCTTGGGGAGGGACTGTGGGGCCAAATGGGGATTGGGCACCCTAGTTGGCCAAACACATTGTTGCCATGCTGGGTGGGTCTCCCAGGCTCCCAGCGTGGCACCTGGAAGACTGTTTGGGGGAGGGGAGAGGACTTCCAGTGAGCACTTCCTTATCTGATCGTGCTCACTGAAGTGGCTCTCTCCTTTCAACTGTAAGCCACTGCATTCTGGTGCTGTCATAGACAGCTGCAGCATGCATTGGGTAACTGTGGCCACGCCTGCAAACACACAGAGGGTATTGGAAGAGGGGTGACACACCCAGAAACTCGATGATGGCATCTATGTTTCTTGCACATGCAAGCAAACATAAAATGAAATTCAGTTGTGATGTAGTTGAATGCATGGACATTCCTGAGACTAGTCTGGAGCTGTAAAGCATTTCTATTACTTCTTTAAGCAAAATTAAAGTATCACAATGACCCTACACTTTACTGACCTCAAAGAAGCAGATATCCTTGTTGAGTATGCAGCACAGCAAACACTACTTATGAGCCAAATTGTTTTCTTCCACCGAGAGTTCTATGTCTTCATCTGGTGGGAGACTTAGCACCAAGAGCCCACAAATGGCTGGTAAGTATGCTGGGCTGTGATTGTTAAATGTAACAACCAATCACAGTTTTGCACAAGTCCCACACTATGTCTATTACAGGACAGATTTGAAGTTTCTATAGGTGGAAAGTTTACGTAGATGAAATATGCCGACTGGGGCATACAGTGGCAGCTGTACTATGTTGAACGCTAGAAAATATTTTGTGGGTGGCTGAAATAAGCACAGCACAAAACTTATTTTCTGTTCACATCCACATGGCTAGTCTAAGTTTTGGTGCCTACAGCAACCCCTTTATTTATTTGTTGAAGAGGTTCACCAGAAAAATATGCTGAACAACAAGTTATTTATCTCACAGTGTCTCCTGGGGAGAGGAAAGAGAGGAACATAGGCAATATAGTACAGATAAATTGAATGCACATTTTCAATAACAGTTTGGTATGGTATATACATAGCAAAACCGTGCATACAAAGTGAATGCAGATATGCAAAATGGTCTGATAAGACATAAACATAGGCAGAAATGAAACAAATATGTTTACAAGGCTATACAAATACTACAACAAAGTAAAATAATCTTGAAGTGCAATAAACATTATGAAATACAGCAAAATCTTCATTTACAAGTGCAGTTTGTGGAGTAAAGTTGTGTGACCTGGGAGATGGAAGAGGGGGATGAAGAGTGTCGGATGGGCATAGGTAGTGAGTTCCAGAGTGTTGGAAGCGATAAGAGAAAACACCTTGGCTGCTTGTAGTAGTATGTCATGGAATAGCAAGAGTGTGAGAGTCAGTGGATCTGAGAGAATGGTGTGGGGAGGTGGAATGGAAAGGGCGAGGATAGGTAAGAGGGAGAGAACCAGTCCAGAATTTAGAGGTAAATTTCATGCGGTACATGAATCTGCCTGCACTCCAGGAAGGGAAAGCAAGGAATAGTAGAGAGAGCAGTTGGTGGGTATTGGGGGAGGGGAGAGAGGGAAGAGCAAAGCAACAAAAGCATTGAAAAGTGAATCCGATCAGGATAGGAAAGACTTAGCAGCAGCATAATAGACTATGTCACAATAGTCAAAAATAGAGATAATTATTTTCTAAACAAGGCCACTCTCGTCAACAGAGGTAAGTAGCTGCAGTTCCTATAGAGGGCACCAAGCTTTGTGTGCAGTTTCTTCAGGATGGCATCAACATGGTCAGAAAAGTTTAGGTGTCGATCAAGCCAAACACCTAAATATCTGAAAGCGGTGGTATCCTTAAGTGTGGTCCTGTTCAGGTGTGGAAGGAAGGTAGGAGGGAAGCCTAGAGAGTCTCTGCTCTGTGCTAAAGGTCATGGAGTCTGATGTCTTGGCATTCAGGAAAAGCTGATGTGACTTAAACCAATGCTGAACATTATTGAAGTTGAGCTGGAGGCTGGTGGATACATCAGAGGAGAGGGCCAGAAGTGAACAAGACTATGTTGTCAGCATACATATGGATAGAGGAGGAGGAACATACCAATGGCAGGTCATTTAGGAAAATAGAGAACTAACGGGCCAAGTAATGGAGCCTTGAGACCCACCTGTTGAGATGGGCAGTTGTAAGAATGTGGAATTAGCTATTTTAACTAACTGAGTTCTTCATACTTGGTAGGCTTTAAATAGTTACAGGCTGACTGGGATAGGTCAGCTGAGGAGAGGGTCTCAAGAATGAGGGTGTGGGAAACAGTGTAAATGCTCTTGACAAGGTCAACAAAGATGGCAGATGTGATATGACCACTATCCATGACAGAAAGGACAGAGTCAGTAAGATAAGTAGAGGTGGTGGTGGAGTGGTTCTTCCAAAACCAGATTGGAATGGAGTGAAAAAGGAGGGTCATCCAGGAAAGAGGATAGCGGAGAGAGAACCAGGTGTTCTAAGTTTAGCCAGGGTGGGTAGACATGAGATGGGGTGTTAGTTCCCTGAAGCAGAGGGAGTCACCAGCTTTAGGTAGAAGAAGAAAATAGCATGCTTCCAGACATTAGGGACAGTGGCAGTGAGGAAAGATACGTTGAGTAGATCAGTTGGGGATGGAAATAGGAGGGGTAGAAAGCTGAAGTAGCTTAGGGACCAGGCCATCAGGCAAATTGCCTTTTGTAGGGTTTAGAGAGAGAAGAGCATGTAGGGTATCATGTGGAGAGATGGAAGAAAAGGAGAAACTCATGGCTGGCAGTTGGTGGGGGGGTTTGGGTCGTGTAGCCAGAGATGTATGTGGCGTAGATAGAGAGGTTAGCAGAGCTGTGGCACAGGTTGTAAAATAGGAATTAAATTCTGCCACTACAGCAGTGTGTTCAACTATAAGCTGGTTGTTCATTTTGATGACAGGAGGAGGTGGTTTATTTTGGGGAGAAGAGGAATGGACCACCTTCCAGATCTTAGAGGGTTATTTATATTTGAGTTGAAAATGAATTTGAAATATTCTGCCTTGGCAAGCTGGGTGGCCTTACAGCACAGGAGTTTCTGAGCCAGCGTAGCTAGAAAGATCTATAACAAAAAGAAATCACATTTTGGATTGTTTTCAGCTTACTTCTGTCTTAATGGTGTTTTGTGATTTTTTTGTGATTACTCTTGTCTTTTTACTGAAAATATTTTTTCCTCAACCACTGAAGATTTATTTAGGATGTAAAAATGCTTCTAAACTTGTTTCAAGAAAGTGTTAACATGGCTTGAAAGTAGATTTTGTTTTTCATTTCAAACATATTTTTGTTAGGCCTCTAGTTGAATTACATACCCTTGGTAAACATACATTTTTCAGGCTTATACTGAAGGCCTCCACTGTCTTCATGCCCACTGTCTCCACTACTCATCTGTTTCATAGATTCACTACTTTCTGGAAGAAAAGTGCATTCTAGCATTACCACCAGATTTACCACCCCTAAGCTTCAGGGCCTATCCTGCATTTCAGAACACCAAATCAAACATCTCCAATAGTTCAGTCTTGTCAGGACCTTTGAATGTGCAAAAGACAAGTCATGTCCCTTCACTGCCTCCTTTTCTCTAGTGTAATATGTTAAGGGCCTCCAGCCTCTTCATTGCTTTTCCCCATACAACTGATCATTTTGGTGGACTTGTATTGCAACCTGTCAATCACCTCAATGTCCTTTTGTATTGATTAGACAGAAACAGCAGACACTACCCCAGGCAGGACCTGTCCAGGGCTCTATAGTAGCAGGATCATGAAACAGCATACACTACCCCAGGCAGGATCTGTCCAAGGCTCTGTAATGTAGCAGGATCATGAAACAGCATACACTACCCAGGCAGGGCCTGTCCAAGGCTCTGTAATGTAGCAGGATCATGAAACAGCATACACTACCCAAGGCAGGGCCTGTCCAGGGCTCGGAAGTAGCAGGATCACTTCCGCAGCTCTGCCAGTAATCCCTTTTGATATGTCCCAGCATTTTGATGTCCTCCTCAATAGAGGCCATGCACTACCTATTATGCTTCAACCCATTGTATATAATGATCCTAAAGTCCCTTCTGCCTTGACTGCAGTCAGAGCAGTTAGAGAAACCTCACATAATGTGTACTGTTAATTCTATATCTGTTTTTCTTCCCAGGTGTAGCAGCTTGCATTTAGCTACATTGAATCTGAGACACCAGCAGTTAGACCAGTTGCCAGGGATAACTCCCAAATGATACCAATAAATGTATTTGTCAAAAAGGATCAAGACGGCCTGTACTGATGTCTGACTGGATGTACCAGGCCACGGGTGAGTCTTTACATTTTCATGAAAGCATGGTGCTGCACTGACAAGTCAAATGTTTCATACTTAGCCATGTTCTGAATGGAATTTCATACTATAGGAGGTTGCTTTTGTAATCCCTAGGTGGCGCTATCCTAAGGGCTACTACCCTTGCCTGCATGGCTAGTTGCAGGTTAAGGGGCCTGGGTACTGAAACAGGTGCCTCCACCCAGAGGACAGGGTTGTTAGTAACAAGGCTAACCTGGTATAGCCTCTGGGACACTCAGAATTTCCTCTTTCCCTCTAGTGGCCTAGGACGATATGCAACAAACACTTTCACAGTAGCCCTATTCAACATACATTTCCCACACTGTTTGCACTTACCACCAGGGCTGATTCCACCAGTTCGACACTGGAGATCCCCGTAAAACAAGGTTAGGTGCAACAAATAAACAGTACAGTGCTTTTGGTACAAACTGGAACTACAGTCAGATTAAATGCAAAAAGTTAGATCTGATTTATTCAAGGAATTGAACAAGGAGGGGTGTAATAAGGTTGATTGATTTGAAAACTGTTCTAGTCAGACAATTATGCATGCACTTTTAGTCTCTACACAGTCACATGCTCTGGGTGTCCAGTTGGAAGTAAGGTGGCTAGCCTGGAATGTTGCTGGGGTAGGCCGAGGTCGCAGCTGGTTGGGGGCTCTGTGATGAAAAGAAAAGGCATGCACAACCACACAATTTGAATCTAGAGCCTGAAGGCTCAGTTCATGAAAGGAAAACAACAATGCAATCAGATGACAACACTTGAGATTTAGATGTTGTTGCAGGGAGCTATCCTGATTGTTACTCAGGCTACACACGAGATACAGGCTAGACAAAATGGAGACTGCAGGTTGATGACCGTTTGCCAGGAGAAGCAGAGCCCACATGAATCACCAAGGTGTTGTTCTTGTTCAAGATGGTTGATCAGGGGCTGATCCCCAGGCAAGTCTATTGTCGATGATGGTTTCTGTGCCTAAAGTAGCTGGCTGGGCCAGGTGGCAAGGCCAGGCCAGGTGAAACAGTTTTGATTTTGAGTCCAGTAGTGCTGGATGCAGCTTCCAGCAAGCATGGCACATTTACACAGTGGGTAACCAAATTGCAACCTACCAACAGCACACAGCACATTTATAGTAAAGCAGTCACCATACCACAATGCGGAAGGCAGTCCGGCCGCAATATCAGTGTCTCTGAGCAAAACCAGGAATTCTGTGGTAAATGGATGTCCTGGCAGGCCAATCGCAGACAGCAAATCTTCGGGCTTCTTCAGATTCAAATCTGGACATTCTTCAGTGGCTTCATCACACTCTAATTCAGATACAGTCTGATTGCTAAGCCTTTCAAAGGGTTCCTCTCAAGGGACTGCAGGAAGGCAGGTCAAACTCAGTCTTTCCACCAATCTCCCGTGCGAACTACGCAGAAGCTGCTGCTTGAATCACTCAAGATCTTTACTCTTCAAACTCTAGCTCCAGACTGACTGACAGCAGCAGGCAGCTTGGGAATTTCCCTTTAGTCCAAAAGGTTCTGGTTGGTTGATCCATCAGTCTGTCAAAGCAAGGACTCCCCTCCAGGTCTATTTTGGCACCAAAATGCAAATGTACAATTCCTACAGAAATTTGCTCTAACAAGACCCTGGGGACAGGCTCCATTTTAGGGTCCCCAAAGGTACCAGTTGGTGCTGACTGGCAGTCCAAAACCAAAATAGTGGTGATAAACAAGAACTGTCTATGTTGCAAAGAAGGCAGGTTAGACAAACTACAATATAATTACTATGCTAATAGATAATGAGCAATTAAGTACAGCTTTAACAGAGCTTCTCTGCAAGTAGAAATGGCAGAACGGAGTGATTATCTCAAGACCGGTGGGACTTGAGCATAGAAACACTCAGCCCTCTCCTAGATTAAATAAGCACCATGTTATATGCAGCTGTTAAAGAGACAGAGCACGTTGCATTAAGGCACTCTCATAAACACTTTTAAAACTCATAAGACACAGGATACCAGCCGGGCAGTGAGCATTTAGGCACACCCAAGGAAGGCTTTCGGAACCATCATTTGTAGGGGGTTACACTTTCATAGTGAGGTATAGGCACCTGTGATGTGTGCTGAGAACTCAGTCAGCAGCCTCATGCCTCTACATACACAAGAGGCATGATTATATTGCTCAAAGAAGACACGCCTATTGTGTGTTACTGACCACATATATTTCTAGGTACATACACAATAACAGTTTATGGTTTACACACCACTTCTTCAGGTTATGTGATCCTATGCAGATACTCAAAGATGTTCAGTGTGTCTTAAATCACTTTTAAGGCTATTTAGACACCCTTAAGCTCCAACTCTATTACACTTTCTCTGTTTAGAGGCAGTGTTGCATTGCATGCTTGTCTGTAACCTCTTCTACAGATCTGATCTTTTCTTTTATGTTGCTTGCACACATGTGCAAGAAACATAGTGCCATCATCGGAGATTTCGGAGGTGTGTCACCTCCTCCACCAATTCAGTCAGTGTGTGCTGGCAGAGCACGGCCCCTGTAAGCCAATGCATTTTGGAGCTGTGTGTGACACGCTCCAAAATGCAGTGGCATACAGTTGAAGGGGGAGCTACGCTTGAGTGAGCACCGATAAGATATTGGCTGCTCAGGCGCATCTCCCCGTCCCTCCCCAACACACGCAGCCGTGCGCTCCCACATGCACTGTGTAGCCGTGGGTGCCCAATCCCCATCGTCTGAGCTGCGCCCCCCAGTAGTAGGTGGAGCGCTGGGAGCCCACCCCAGCATGGCAAGCAGTCCTTTTGATGAAGGGGTGCCCAATCCCGTCAGCTGAACACCCCCCGATCCTTGTGCCATGCTGGAGCCCACCCCAAGCGTGGCAATAAAATACCATGGCCCGGCAAGGGGTGCCCAATCCCCGTCAGCTGAATGCCCTCCAACGTCCTTGTGCTATGCTGGGAGCCCACCCCAGCGTGGGCAAATGGTCCCACGTGTCTTTTTAACCTGTAAAACAAAACGGTCCCCAGCGTGTCTCCCAGCCCCTCCTACAACCCGCACCCACCCACTGTGCACCCAGCTCCACAGCCCCCTCACCCCATATACTTACCTCAGGACTCCGCGCCACGATCTTCGTGGACGGGAACACGCCTGCAATCTTCAAAGGCGACCGCGAACTGAGGAAATGCCAGTAAACTGTATAATGGGCTAGATGGGGGTTTCAACTTTGTTGTGATATCTCAGGCATTTTGGGAATTTTGCAAATTTTCAACATGGGTTTTGGGACCCCTTCTCATGAATGATGTCACTGTCATGGCGTTATACTGGGCCCAAAGGGTGATTACACGAGTGACTGAGCAGTGACTGTGAAATCACCCTTTGGGCCTGAATACCACCATGACAATGACATCATTCATGAGAAGGGGTCCCAAAACCATGTTGAAAATTTGTGAAAAAATTCCTAAAATGACTGTTTTATGAGCACGCTATGCAGTTCCTACGCAGGCTCTAAAGTTCACAAATTTTCAATATTTTCACCCAGATTTTCAACATTGCCATTTTACCACACCTCCTTATGAGCAGTACAGCTGTCCTTTTCACATCCTGCCCAAAATGTGTTTCCACCCACATTGCACGCCAATGGTGCAGTCAGTATGCAAAATCAATGTATGAGACACATTAAGAAAATCACCATGACACTGTTCATTAGCAAAGGTCTTAAATGGCTATGTTGAAAATTTGGTGAAAAATTCCTAAATGACTGTGTTACGAGCTAGTTATGCAGTTCCTACGCATTAGGGTTTAGAATTTTCAATATTTCACCCAGATTGTCAACAATGCCATTTTACCACACCTCCTTATGAGAAGTACAGCTGTCATTTTCACATCTCACCCAAAAGTGTTTCCACCATGTAGCGCACAATGGCGCAGTCTGTGTGAAATCAATGTATGGGACACATTAAGAAAATCACAGTGACACTGATCATGAGCAGAGGTCTTCAAATGCCTGTGTTGAAAATTTGGTGAAAAAATTCCTAAAATGACTGTTTTACGAGTGTGCGTTGCACAGTTCCTACGCATTTCTGTAAGTTTGTGAATTTCAATATTTTCACCCAGATTTTCAACATTGCCATTTTACCACACCTCCTCATGAGCAGTACAGCTGTCATTTTCACATCCTGCCCAAAACATGTTTCCACCTATGTAGCGCATAATGGCGCAGTCGGTGTGCAAACTCAGTGTATGGGACACATTAAGAAAATCACAGTGTCACTGTTCATGAGCAGAGATCTTAAAATGGCTATGTTGAAAATTTGGTGAAAGAATTCCTAAAAATGACTGTTTTAATGTGTGCGCACAGTTCCCACGCACGTCAGGGTTTGCGAATTTTCAATATTTCCACTCCAGATTTTCAACATTGCCATTTTGCCACACCTCCTTATGAGCAGTACAGCTGTCATTTTTCACATCCTGCCCAAAACGTATTTCCGCCATGTAGCGCACAATGGCGCAGTCGGTGTGCAAACTCAATGTATGAGACACATTAACAAAATCACAGTGACACTGTTCATGAGCAGAGGTCTTAAATGGCTATGTTGAAAATTTTGTGAAAAATTCCAAAATGACTGTTTTACAAGCGTCGTTACACAGTTTCTAACAAGACGCCAGAAGTTCGCAATTTTCAATATTTGCACTCCAATGACTTCAAAATACCTGAACAGCACATAGAAGCAAGCAACATTCGGCATTGACAAATGCTTGTTTAATACATTGTGAAGTGATGTCTCTCAGCCAATGAGGTTTAAGGATTTTTCCTTGCTATTTTAATACATTTTCTGGATGTGTTACAAGCCCAGGCTACAATGCACCACTGAGCCTGCTTCCAGTTAACTCCTTGGGAATTTGTAGCACAGTTTCAAGAGGCAATGAACTGGCATTTAACTGCTCTTAATTGCTGACTCTCGAGATTATTTTCTTTTAAGGAATAAAATCTAGCGTCAGCAGTCACGGTTTGCTTATTAACTCTGCTGACCTGGTGTAACCTGGTGTATCCTGCCCATGCTTGATTAGAGTAGCAGGCAGGGTTAACCTCGGAAAACTGAGTGTGTTGACTTAATAAAGGAAGCAGTTAGTGAGCAGCCTGCAGCAGCCTCTGGGGAAGAGGCGTTTTGAGTAAGGGCCCTCATGTTACTACTGTGTTGATTGCAGCAGTGTTTGAATTACATTTTAGGGACTTTTAGGAGCCATGGGGGTCCTGGGACCAGACTTTCAAACCATCTGCACAAGCAATTTCAGCAAATTTTGCAATACTTTATTTCTGGCAGAACAGTGGCTGTCTCAAGCATCTGAGTGGCACCATAGGAATTTAATTATTGTTAATTCTGGTAATTTCCTCCCAGCTATTCTGGGCTGGCAAATTTCTGCACCCCAAAAGTGTTTTGAAAGTGACCACAGCAAGCAGATTGCAGGCATAAAAGTTTTGGAAATCTTTTACACTAAACCCTCTCCCATTACAAGTAAATGGAAGTGTTGCATGAATGAGTGAGACTCCTCCAGAGCTAGAGTCAAGACCCTGTGCCCTTCCCCCACTACCGTATTCCAGTAATGACCCAAAGTAAAAGGCTACCATGAGTGTGACAAAATATATGTTAAATATGATGCGCTAAGCATTACGTAACAATAACCCACAACAGAGTGTGCAGTTATTAGAGTTAATCAACACCCGAGTGCGCTGTGAGGCACGAGGCTGCAGGCAGAGTGCCCTCACAGCACCCGGGTGTTGATTAATCCCCAATAATTCAGACACCATGGAGTGGGTTATTGCACTTATAATATGGGTATGTTCAAAACAAGGAGAAAACAACAAAAGGTGTTTTCTCCTGTGTAAATACTAAAAATGGGACAGTATTCTGCCACCTGGAAAAATAGTCCCCAACAAATACTCCATATCTCACTGCTTTATGTAATACAAATGTCAGAAATCCTGTACTGATGTGATTTCTGACATTTGTTGTGCATAAAATACTTTCCGTCACTGGCAAAATCCTGCACTTGTGCACCCCCAACCCCAAGACGCATGCACTGGGATGTTGGGGAGAGAGAACTGACAGAGAGTCACAGAAAACTATGCACACATAGAGGACAGTGCAGCATCTGTGAATTAAAGACTTTGTCAGTGTGTGTGTGTGCGTGTGTGTCTCTCTCTGTCTCTCTTTCAGTTACACAGGCTGTCGCTCTGTCTCTTGCACTATGCCACACCTTTTACCCACTATATGGATGGAAGACAGCACTGTTTCCCCACCCCCAAGTGCTGTGCTATGTACAGGATCTGAATAACAGAGAGAGACAGAGATAAACACAGACAAATAGCAGTGTTGAAATACATACTGTGCCAGTCTGTCTCCCTCTTGCTGTGAATGCAACTGTCTCTCTCTTCTGTCTCTGTCTCTCTCTCTCTCTCTCTCTCTCCCTGGTGGTCACTCAACAGAAATACTCAGTGTGTCCATGCTGCACTTCATTAGGAGAAGGAGGGAGACAACAAGGGACCTAACAAGTTAATGGTTACATGCACTTTTGCCAACTGAACCGAGAAAACAAGGACATGTCTGACAGGAACTGTACAATGCTCCATGAAGGGAAAGCATATATAACCTGTTGCGACTGTGCGAGGTTCTGTGCTCGACTGAGCCAAGCATGTACTTCTGCCCATACAACACAGACACAAGTAAGAGACAAAACAAGTTGCCAGTTACAGGCACTTTTCCCCACTAACCAGAAGAAACAAGGACATGTACAGGGAACTGTGCAATTCTCCATGAAGGGAAACAGCACGTAACCCGCTGCTACTCCGCAAGCTTCTGTGATCCACTTTCTTACTGTTGCTGTGCCCGCCTGCAGGACACAAATACATGAATTATGGAACTGCTACAAGCTCTTAATTCCTCACTGCCCACTGTACAACACTGCTGGACTGTGCTCATGGCTACAGTGTTGGGTGGTACTCTGATTTCTGCCAACATACTATTCCCTTACTTCACCAACTGTGCTGCATGGTGTACATTTCTTACTGGGGACTTCTGAGGCACTCCACGATCTTGTGGGACTGCAGGTGTGACACTACTGAGTGCTACTCTGGTTTCCATGGGAGCGGAGATCGTAGTGTGTGTGTGGGGACTGCTCTCTACTGACTACCAATTCTGCTTGCAACAAACAACTATAACAGGAGTTGAATTGAAGAATGACTCACAGCTCTCTGTACAGTTCATCACACTTTCTCCACTGCTCCTGTTTGGTCTCTGTCTCTGTTCCTGTCACTGTCACACTGACACTGGGTGACACTTTCTGGCATATGTGACACTCAGTGTCACTACCTGCACCATGTAGCATGGGGAGTGGCGGTCGTGGGGGGTGCTCTACCAACTGCACAATCTGCTTGAGAAAAATTCTGTAACCGCAGAGAGAGACACAGATGGACAGACAGATAGGCACAGAGAGATGGGATAGTGCTGCAGATACACTGGCAGCTTCACTGCATGTCTCACAGAGACTCCTGCTGTCAGTGAGCAGAGGATGGGCAGTGGAGATAGTCTGGGCAGGTGGAGAGGGTTCTCATGGGGACTATCATTGTCTCTCACCCTGGCATCAGCGCTCACACTGTGTGGTGGGGGCACTGCAGCTGGGTACACTGGTATGCTGAAACCTATCTATAATGGGGCAATTCAAGAATTCAAGAGAGAACAATTGACTTCATAATGTGGCTTTTGTGATCACAACTTTGTACCACTTGTGATCTCTGATAATGGCCACCAGTTGAAACACAGTGAGTGAGACTTAACAAGACCGGCTCTGCTCATGCATTTCTGTTCAGAGCCAGATCACAACACGCCTTGCATGTATGGAGAATTAATCAACGGCCAGCTGGTATCCCTGTACTAATCACCTAAATGTTATAATCAGAATTACTTTTCTCTTGCAAACACAGTTTTAGTCCAACAAAATCATGTTGTATGCTGCCTTTCTTTCCAGCTCAGGATAGTTCCTCAGGTTTGGAAGCAAGCCAGACTTTCTTTCCTTTTCAAAGTGGGTAACCAGTCCTTTCTTGAGAATTACTGTCCCATCTCTCTTCCCTTGCATCGGATTAAAGTGCAAAAACATGTTCTCTCACAAGCCTCGTTCTTCCTGGATGCCTCTTTCCGCTCCTCATCCTAGTCTGTTTTTGTCTATCCAATTTCACTTTTTCTTTCCTTCTGTAGGTCACCGTCTCACCAACTAAATCCAGGAGTTGAAGGGCACAGTCTTCTTCAACACAACCATTTTGTCCACCTTGCCAATGCCCTAATTCAATAATGGGGCCCACCATATCCTCCTGGACAAATGGGGCTGGTATTTCTGATCTTATGGTCAGCTGGTTGCACTCCTACCTCTCTGAATATCACCAGTCAATACAAATCAGAGGCACCTTCCCCCATACACTCTGTCTAGAGTCCCCCAAGGCTTACATAATAAGTCTGCTCCTCTTATCTTCATAGTGATCTCCCCAATGTCTGTGTCTCCTCCCTCATTCATATGTATGCACATGATATAGAACATTTTCTTTGGTGCCTCAACCATCGAGATGGCATCATCTTTGCAGCAGGACTTTGACAATACCCAAAGCAGCCCTGGTGAAAATTTGACCATGATGCCATGTGCAACCAGGGTTGAAAATGGTTGATCATGCTGTGTCCATGCCTTGACTGTGGTTGATGACCATGGGTAAAACACTATCAGTCTAGTATGGTCAACCATGGTCATTTTTAACCATGATCATTCTGCATCCATTGATCGAACTAACTGAACACATTCATTTTAATATTTTGCTAAATGTAAATGAACATTGTCTTTAAATTTATGATTTATTTCATCTATATAGGTATGGTCTTTCCCGATATGTTTTCAGAATGATCTGGACACACTATGGTCAGCCACGTTTCATCCTTGTTTAAACATGGTGTGTCTATGGTCATAAGAGGATGGGATAGCAACCACATTTGCATAATTTATTTGCATATCAGAATACAGAATGTGGCATTTTAAACTCATATAAATAATCGCACTCTCACATTTTTGCAATTTATAAAAGAAACAATAAGGTTTACATAAAGAAATTAATTACACAAACGGAACAATTTGTGTTTTTTATTTTATTTTATAATTGCTAGGAAAAATATATTTTAGAACAGGTGCTCTTTTACAAAGGTTCTGCATCAGGAAAGTATACATTGGCGACAGTACAAGCAAATACAGAGGATAACATAACATAACATAGGAGACAAGTACAACAAGGATATCATTGTACAGCACAGCTTACATTGAGCCGTAAACACAGAGTTCAAACAAAGGTACACTAACAATGAGTCATTTGTATAGTTTATCAGTAAGCACATTATAGGGTAAGTTTGGGAAACATGGTCGACCAGTTAGGTACAGGAACAGTTAGCTTATTCTGTTAGATGTGTACAAAGTGACCTTATGAACTGGTTCATTTGGGTCATATGCAGATCGTGTTGGGAGCTTATTTTGGCAGTTTGTTGCTCTGGCCTTGAAGGAGCGTTGCCTACAGCTAATCCTGTAGAAGGGTTTCAGGAGTCTGCGGTTGGACATGATTCTGGTGTGGTACAGGTTATTGAATGTGTTCAGGCAAGTGTTTCAGCTTGGGGGGATAACACCTAGGAGAGCCTCATTCTCTAGTAAGCAGGTCTGGTATCTGATCCTGCTAACGAGGAGCAGCCAATTGGTAAGTACAGAACACAGTTATGGGTATGTTTATAATGGAGATCGGCAGCCATACTCAGTATACCTTGTGAGTACAATAACATCTGAACAATCCAGGAGCAACATTAGCCTCCGGTAAGGACAGCAAACACAGACAGAGTGTGATGTACCTGAAGAACTGTTATTCTCCTTCTTGGATGCTTTAGTATGAGTTAGTGAATGATCTTTGTTAGATGTGCGGGTATAAACTTAGAGTCCATGACTGTGTGAGTGACCAGATAGAATGTGTATGCTTGAGTGCTGGTGTAAATGGACTTCTGTAAGACTGGCCACCTTGATGTGGTACAGAGGCTTATCACAAAGTATCCTAAACACTGTAACTAAAAGTCAGCCAACTTCTGTCTGATTGATACTGTGTATGTTAGATAAAATAAATGTGACTTTATTAAGATCATTGGCTTACTATATGTTGTTCAATGAAATGGAGGTAGGGCAATGTTTGTATGATGGGGAAGCACACCTTTAGTTTGTGTCTACAGATGGAGGAACGTTCCATCAACTCTTGATTACAAATTTTAAATTCTGGCTACACTCCTGGTGTTTATCTGCACCCAGGACCAGTCTGCAGACTTTGCGGCGTAGTACTCTGACTCTCCATAACAGATTCATTAACTACAGAATAGATGACCAGGCAATAATCAATTAGAGGTAGGAGAGAGCTAGATACAATTAGGCATCTGACTTCCTGGGTAAGGTTATCCCTGTTTCTGTGCAGAGCACCAATCCATTGTTGTTTGATTTCACAGGGTTATCTACATAAGGGGAAAAGACAGGGTGTCATCAAGATGAAGTCCAAGGTATTTGAAGGGTTCAACTCTTCCAGCCCACAGCCCTGTGTGCCAAAAATATCTGGGGAGTTGAAGTTTTTCTTTCAGTGTGAACTGCTGAACAACATGGTCTTAATTTTTTTGTAGTTGAGTACTAGCCTGCTGCTAGAGAACCAGGTTTCCACAGACACAAAGTTACTTTAGAGGGCTCGGTAAGGTTGTCTTTGTTGTGGTGCCTAGTGTATACAACAGCATCATCTGCATACAGGAGAATGTTTGCTATGTGGCAGGCTTCATGTAATTGGTTCAAGAAAGGCCAAAATAGCAGTGGGACCAGAGAAAGAATTGAGGTACCCGCGGTGAGACCACTCTTCCCAAGGAGGTTGTATCTTCAGTTTTGACTTTTGGGTCTGGTTGGAGAGAGAGCTATTGAACCACAGAATGGTGTCCAGTGAGTCCAGATCAGTCAGCTTTGTAGCAGGGGCTTGTGATTTATTAGATCAAAGGCCTTTTTAGGTCTGTAGATATATATATATATCTATATATGTGGCCCTGACCATGTTGCCACTGTCCAATGCACCATGAAGGTAATTAGTATAGTCAACCATAGCAGTGTTAGCGCCTGTGAAGTTCTCGGATACCATGCTGTTGGGTGGATTGAATGGTGCGTTTGTCTAGGTATGAGATAAGTTGGTCACTGACAACATTCTTAAGCGATTGAGATAGTGAGGAGAGGATAGAAATGGGCCTGTTATTAACAATGTTGGTCCTGTCCCCACTTTCGAAAACAGGAGTGATGAGCACATTACTTCCATTTCCCAGGGAAGAGTGAATGGCACAGGAGAAGTTGAAAATTGTTGTGATTGGGTGGGATAGTTCCAGCAGGTCAGGAGACCAGAGGTCTATGGCATCACTTCCTACCTTGGTTTTGCCTAACACTTTTTTTGGTTGTTTGTATGAGTTAAGAAAACATGTTGCAGCAGCTTGCTGCAGAAGTGGTTGTGGTAGTGTGGCACTGTTGTGGCCAATGCCCCACTGCTTTTTGAGGCTTGGTCCGCTTTCCTAATGGGGTGGCATGCTGTTGCTGACACTAGTTCAGCCAGTGTGCCACCACCTTGAAACATTTTAACCACTGCAATCAAGGGCCACCTCATCATTGCAGCTTCAGCATTCCGCTGCAATGAGGGGTGACCCATCATTGTAGGGCCCAGTACCTTGCATACCTCCGACCCAGTTTGACGACATGGAGCCCAGTCCCTGTTGGCATAATGACCCCACCCCACGTTTCTACTGTAGCCAAGGTTGCCCAATCTCCCTCAGCATCATGCCCCCCTTCTTTGCCGATGGGGCTCCCAATCCCATCGGTTTCAGTCCCCCTCCCCATTGAAATTGCCAATGGAGGAGCCTACCCCCATCAGCATAATGTCTCCCCAATGTTTTGTGTGCCAAGGGGTGCCCATCTCTCGGCTCTCCCACCCCCTCAGTATGTGCTGGACGGGGGTACCCAATCCTCGCCATCTACAGCCCCTCCAAACTGCTCAGGTGGCATGCTGGAAGCCCACCCCAGCATGTCAAATGTTCCTGAAAAAAAACAGTCCTGCAATGTTTTTTACCCTGTAAACAAGAAAACAGTCCCTAGTTGAGTTTGTGGCCCGCCCCAACCCGCACCCACCCTCTGTGCACCCTGCCTCCCCACACCCTCCTCACCCCATACTTACCTCGGAGCCCAGTGCAACAATCTTCGGTGGACCGAGAACACATCTGCACTCTTCAAAGCCGATCATGAACTGAAGAAACTCTGGTAAGCCGTATAATGACATAAATAGGGTTTTTCAACTTTGGTGCATATCTTGGGTATTTTGGGAATTTAGCACCACATTTTCAAGATGAGGTTATTGGGACCCTCCTCATGAATTCAGTCACTGTCATTTCAAGAGTTTGGTTTCGAAGGTATTTCAAGTAGTCACTGCATGGAATCACCTTCAGGACCAATTAACAAACAACAGTGCAACCATTCATGAAGTGGGCTCTCAAAAAGGCTAGTGCTGCAAATTTAGTGAAAAAATCCAAAACTGTTTTACGAACGTGCGTTGCACAGTTTCCACGCATGCTTGTAACTTCATGAATTGTAATATTTTCACGCGGATTTTCAACACTACAGCTGTCATTTTTCACATCCTGCCAAATGTGTTTTCGTAGTTCTGGTGCAGAATCGCTTATTACTGTGGGAAATCAGTGTTCGGGATACATTATGAAAATGACAGTGACACTGTTCATTAGCAGAGGTCTTAAAATTCCTATGTTAAAACTTTGGTGATGAAAGCCCATAATACAGTGTGTTACTTAATGTACATTGCGCAGTTTCCACGCCGACGCTTGTACATTCACAACTTTGCAATACTTTCACCCAGATTTTCAGCATTGCCATTTTTCACACTTCCTATGACCAGTGCACCTGTCATTTTTCACATCCTGGCCAAAATATGTTTTTGCACTTACAGCGCAGAAAAAGCGCAGTTGCTGTGGGAAATCAGTGTTCTGGACAGATTAAGAAAATGACAATGACTCTGTTCACGAGCAAAGGTCCTAAAATGCCTATGTTGAAAATTTGGTGACGAAGTCCATAAATGACTGTTACAAGCGCGTTTTGCACTGTTTCAATGCACCCTTGTAACTTCACAAATTTGTAATATTTTCATGCCAGATTTTCAACACTGGTATTTTTTCACACCTCCTTATGAACAGTACAGCTGTCATTTTTCACATCCTGGCCGAAATATGTTTTGCACTTCTGGCAGAATAGTGCGGTCGCTGTGGGAAATTAGTATTTGGGACAGATTAAGATCAAGTGAGTGAGAGGGGGAGTGAGCAAGCTCAACTGAGCTCTGTCAGGACTGTTGCAGATTTCTTTGTGGGCAGAGAAAGGTGCCAATGCAGGCAGGAGTCCAGTACAAAAGGGCAGCCTGCAGCGTGGGGAGAAACAGAATGAGTGAGTGAGGGAGGGGGAGAGAGCGAGCTCAACGGAGCTCTGTCGGACTGCTGTGATCTTTTTGGGCAGTGAAAGGTATCAATGCAGGCAGGGGCCCAGTACAAAAGTGCAGCCTGCAGTTTCAGGAGAAACAGAATGAGCAAGTGAGGGAGGGGAGTGAGCAAGCTGAACGGTGCTCTGTTGGGACTGCTGTGATTTCTTCATGGGCAGGAAAAGGCACCAATGAAGGCAGGAGCCGAGTACAAAAGGGCAGCCTGCAACGCTGGGAGAAACGGAATGAGCAAGTGAGAGAGGAGGAGTGAGACAGCTCAGCAGAGCTCTTGGGACTGCTGTGGATTTCTTTGTGGGCAGAAAGATGCCAACATAGGCAGGAGCCCAGTACAAAGGGCAGCCTGCAGCACCGGGAGAACAGAATGAGCGAGTGAGAGAGGAGTGAGCAAGCTCAATGGAGCTCTGTTGTAACTGCTGTGGATTTCTTTGTGGGCAGAAAAAGGCACCAACGCAGGCAGGAGCCCAGTACAAAAAGGCAGCCCGAGTGCTGGGAGAAATAGAAGGAGTGAGTGGGGAGGGGTGAGCGAGCTCAACGGAGCTCTTTCAGGACAGTGTGGACTTCCTTGTGTGCAGAAAAAGGCACCAATGCAGACAGGAGCCCAGTACAAAGGGCAGCCTTCAGTTCTGGAGAAACAGAACGAGCGAGTGAGAGAGGGGAGTGAGCAAGCTCAATGGAGCTCTGTCAGGACTGCTGTGGATTTCTTTGTAGGCAAAATAGGTGCCAATGCAAGCAGGAGCCCAGTACAAAAGAGCAGCCTGCAGCACCGGGAGAAATACAATCAGTGAGTGAGAGAAGGAATGAGCTAGCCAGTGGAGCTCTGCTGGGACTTTACAGTTGCCCACCCTCCTGCCCAGGGTCCCTCTGTGGTCCTATATTACAGCAGGATCTCTGGGGTGGAGACAAGCAATGATTGGATACTTTTAGGACTGCTGTAATAATACAGATTTAGTTGTTCTATTTATTTCTCTGACTGAGCTAAGTACTGAGCTATACTGTTATGATTGCTGTAATAATACATATTTATTTGTTCTGTTTATTTCTCTGAGCTGAGTAATACTTGGAGTGTAACAGGATTTCTAACTGGGCTAAGTGAAACCATATGAGAGCCGAGAACAAAAAGTATGGTGGCTGAGAGGTGAAAACAGACAAGGAGGCTGTAGGATTGCTACAGTAATACAGTATCTAATGAATGAGATTCAGACTGAATTAACTTTGGGCAAAGGCAGTGGTGGACTAGTGTGGTGGGGACAGGAATTTGAGTAAATAGGGGCCTAACAGTTGTAGTAGGGTAAAGAACCTGGGAGTAAGAGCCCGTAACATAAGATGGGGCCAAAACGGGCAGGTCAGCGTGTCAATAGGGTGGGCATCTTTGGAGGGTGGAGGGGTGTACAGGGTGTGGGTCTGCCGTGATCCTGGACTGGGCTTGGAGGATGGGGGGTGTATGGTCTGTAGATCACTGGCTAGTTTCAGGGAGGAACTGTGGAGGTTAGGGAGGAATCTAAGTGGCAGGGCAGATGAGTATGCAGATGAGTATGGTAGGCATCCTGAGGGGGGATTGGGGATGGCAAAGGGGATGCAGGAAGAACAACTAGGGAGTGAAACTGACCCAGTATCAGAGGCACTAACAGAAAAGATAGGAGAAGGAGGGGTGCCTGAGGTGAGGGGGCCTGCTGATGGGGGAGAAAGAGACCACGAGGAGTACCAGGAGAGAGAGCAGGTAGGGAGGGAAGGGGTGGCAAGGAGGGGAACAAGTAGGAGGGGGAACAGATATGGGGAAAAGATGTAGGAGGGTTATTGACTAGGAATACATTCAAACCTTTGTTATGGGAGAGAGGGGAGCAGGACATACTGAAGGGGGAAGGACAAGCGGGCATGAAAGGGATGGCAACAGCTAGGAGAAGAGAAAGCTAGGAAAAAAGGGTAGAGGGGCTAGTAAGGAAGGAGTGGTGGTGACTGGAGGAGAGAGGCTACGGGAAGGGAAGGATGGGAGGTGCATCACTATTGGGTAGAAGGAAATGGAGGCTCTAAATCCGACAACAGCGGGGATAGGAGAGGGTTGGAAATCAGCAGAGGGGAGGAGGAGGGTGACATAAGAAGCCCAGTAGGAGGTAGTCAAGCTGGGAAGGGGTCAAGGGAATGGGAGGAATAAGGCAGAGAAAAGGGTGAGACAGATGTAGGGGGTATGGATACAGAAGTCACAGAGAGTGCAGCTGGCAGGGTAAGTGGCAGGGAAGAACGAATACTGAGGGTGGTGGATGGGGCATTAGAAGGAAAGGGGTAGGGACAGGGATACCTCATCCTGGGGTTCTGTACTGAAATGGGTGAGATGGGGTGGAAAGGAGGAAAGGCACAGCCGTATTTGGATTCAAGCTGTCTCAGGTTGACTGCAGGAGGGGCAGGGCAGGCACTGCTCAAGCGTGCAGTAAGGGGAGGAAGAAACCTCATTTACTGTTGCGTGTGCGTACAAATGACTTGCAGCGGGGACACTGTGGAGGTAGCGAAGGGGTTTGAGTAGTTTGGCAGGCAGTGATGGGTGGGGAAGTCGGTGGCATTCTTGGAGGTACTGCTGGTACCATGTGCAAGCATGGGGAGGAAGGGTAGGCTTGAGGAGTTCAACAAGTGGCTGAGGCATTGGCGCCACACCAGACATTATGCATTAGTGACCAACTGGGGTAGGGTCTGGGGAAATAGTGACTTGTGCCACGAGGGACAGGGACACTGGAGCAGGAAGGGAGGGGAATATTAAAGGCAGCATTACTGCCGGCTCACTGGCACTGAGGGGCTGAGGCGCTGGACACCACCACTTGCCATGCTGGTGACCCGGGTTCAGACACGAGCCCAGGCCACCAGAGGTCGGGAGGATAGGATTGAGTATCTGGAGGACTCTCTCCTATCCCGAGGTGAGATCCGGGATCCACCGCTCTGTAGTGGCCCCTGGTGACAACGGGGCACCACCGAGCCCTGTAGTAAAGGGGAGCAGAGGGTGGCGGACGTTGGCACACTGTGCCTAAGCGTCATTGCTCGCCCACACTCCGCAAAAGGAGAAAAGTGGAAAATGGGCTACGGTCAGGCTGCATGAGCTTCTGACCCGGCTGGCAGTTCTTAGGCATGGTACTTTCACTTCCAAATACCTAAACAGCACATACAAGCAAGCAACATTTGGCATTGACAAATGCTTGTTTTATCTCCTTTAAAATTTTACCTTACAGGTATAAACTACTGCTGTTTCTTTTCCAAACAGAAGAAAACAAAGAAGTGTTGTCATACCTGCCAGAATTCCTCTAAACAGAGGAAGTGCCATTGCTTTTGAGCTGTGACTGGTGATGAAGTTCCTTAAAAGTGGATGTTTTGAAAAACTAGAAAACGTCTCTGAGAGTCTGCATAAGACTATTTACCCTGAAGAAGTTGCACACAAAAAGGAATTGTTGGTCATGTATGCATGTAACCAGAGACATAATAAATACTGTATATTATTCAACATTATTTGTGACTGGACAGTTTTCTTTACTTTGCACAGAGTTAGACATCTTGTTACAAGGGAAGAGTCTGTCCACAGAATTTTTTCTTCAGATGTACCCAAGTATCAGCTTTGGATGCATCTTTCTTACAGTTTCTATTGAATAAGCCCAACTGATGCAACATCTCAGTTACATAAGAATCTAATGAATGGCAGTGCACAATTGTGTGCACACACACACACACACACATACTTGCACTTTAGCAGTACTCAAGGGAGCCTATGATAGTGAGTGAGGAGCTGCAGCTGATGTTTCAAAATGAAGATGTGTGACTGCAGATTTGTTGAGTGTGAAGCGTTTGAAGAAGGAACCTGAACATATAAGGCTGTACATGGGGTATGCAGAGTGGAAAAATCCAATCGGGGAAAAAAAAGAGTTGGGTATAGGGGGCGAAGTGAGCTGAGGAGGATGTGTGTGTGTGTGTGTGTGTGTGTGTGTGTGTGTGTGTGTGTGTGTATGTCCCTACCTATCAGCTGAAGGATTCTCAGCATACAGCAAATGGGTGTGCCATCATGCCTGAGTAATGCTAGATAAGACTGGACCTTATACACAATGAGCAGTGATTTCAAAACGCAGGTCCTAGAAGAGGACCAGACTGGAGCCCCTGAAGTGATAGGCAAATTCAGGTATTTCCACTGCCTGGAGATGAAGCACAGTGCTGGGATGAGGGACTGGGGCCTAGCATTCCTTGACACTTGGTGGACATGGGGTTTTAGTAAAGTGCACAATATTGATCTCAAAATGGGGTGCTAGGCAATAAAGTGGAGTATTTAAAAGTGCTTAAATTCTTAAAGGCAAAATGTAGAGGTTAAATGATATGAAGTTGGCAAAAAATATTGGGTGATGTCACACCACATTTAAATAAAATAGAAGCACTGCCCCTCCCCGCCCGGGCATGCTGAAGCTTTCCAGTTGACAGCTTTTAGTTTTCTTAGTTACAGGCAGTGAAAGCTTAAGCATGCGGGAGGGATGAGTGTAGGTAAATCAACAGGATCTGAGTCCTCCTCTCTAGAAGTGGAAGAACATCCAAAGGGCCCTTAATCCTGCTCCTGGCTGGCTCTGACACATCCCTCAATCTGGGTTGTTGTCATCGCAAGTGGTAGCACTACTACTGTGCAGGCTACACCACTGAGACATGACTGCATTTTGTTCCTGCCTGCTTACCTGGCCGGCTTCAGGCCCCATCTCTGGACTCTGGGCTGCCCCAGTCCCATCTCCCTGCTTTCTCCTATGATTTACCTGTCCTCTAGCTGGCCTCATCCCATGATAGAGGTCTTTAGACTGACTCTGGTCCCTCAGGAACATTTGTGGTGTCAGGAGGTTTCACCTTGGTCTGCAAGCCTACCAGAGTAGGCATACTACGATGAAGGTTTTTCCATGGATGCTCACTGCAATGCCTGTGCATGACATGCATTCAGGCCCATATAGCCCTCTACATCCCTTCCTCAAGAGACTGCACTCACAGCCTTCACTGCCACCTGTGGTCACCCAGGTGGCAATCATGCAACAGAGTGAACCCCTTCTTCCCTACAGGAGGTGAGCATTCTGTGGCATGGTATATCCTCCTCTCCTGGCCTGCCTCTAGCACGCAGGCTTGTTCCCAAATCTGGGACACCGATGTCACGACCAATAGTGCTAGCTACGCTGTGTGGCCAGCCAGCCCAATTACTTCTTGTTAAAGGAACTGTGTTAAACATTTAAGTCATTATTTTCTTGAAGAATCCATTTTAAATTGATTTTGTACACTTGTGAACCTAAGGTACCACTTTCAGGATATGGTACCTTCGGTCCACGTTGATCATTCTGTGTAAATGTTAACGTTGTGTTGTAAGCCTTTATTAAGTTTTGAGTGATTGTAGTTTGGCCCCATCAGCCTATCCATTCCACTCTCCTCTTCAGCTACCCACCCCACACTCAGACATTATGACATGCAGCACATGAGAGTGCTGTGGTGCACGCCAGAAATGAATGCCAGTGAATATTCCTTACTCTTTATTACCTTATGATAGTGAGTTGGAGATTAATAAGGCCACCACTCAACTTTGAAGTACCCTGTTGGTTGAAAAGTGGCTCTTCATTAATCTCCAACTCACCATCATAATGCATTAAAGAGAAAAAGAAACCTTTTTTTACCAATTATTTTACCAGGTGAGACACATGAAGTTGAAAGCTTGTTTGCAGGTGCAACCTGGGAGCACGAAAAAGTTAAGTGACTTGCTCAGGATCACACAGTATGCAAGTGGGGCTGTGGGATTCAAACCCAGGTCTCTAGATTTGCAGCATAGAGCCTTAAACCACTGCGCCATACTGCCTCCCTTCAGCTTAGTGGGGCCTCCCTTTATCTTAGTGAGGGCATGCCCCCATGCTCCCTCTTACTGCATGTCATAATGTCCTAAGTGGGGGCATGTGTAGCTGAACTAGTAGGTGGAAGGAATCAACTAGCCACCTTGTTGTGGGTCAAACCACAATCCTTCAACACTAAATAAAGGCGCAAAAATAAAATAGTCAAAGTACACAAAATCACTCTCACAGACCTAAGATACCATATTGATAGTGGCACCTTAGGTCCTCAAAATAACTTTAAATACTGGTTCCAAGTCTACATAAAGATGACTTTGCCAGATTTGTATGGTGACTGTCAAAATTTGGTAGTTTTACCTTCAGTTTGGCCCACTTGAACTTTAGGGCCATTTCGATCATCACTTTAGCAAGTTCATTAAATGGAGAATAAAGTCTAAGCAGGTGTGTGTGATGTGTTTTTTTCAGTTTTTTTAGACTTTATTTTCTCCAGTTGCCAGCCCTGGGAACTCCCTCAGACATAGCTCCCTGCAGCTTGTCCCACCCACTGGAGGCCTTCCAGACCAAGATCCCCCAGAACTCCAACCTGCATTCTAGCCCTGCTTAAACACCCAGCTTGTAACCCCAAAGCGGGCCACCGATCTCCTACCTTTGGTGCTCTTTAGAATCAATTCTGCAGGCAGAATGAGATCAGAGAATATTGGGGACCTGGTTGGTGGGATCCAGTGGTGGGCGGGGCTGCTGAGATTAGTCATCATCCTCCCAGGCACCAGGGCATATCTCTTGTTCAGCTTATGATCATAAACCCCAGGGGAGTGGATGTGCAATGACGTCCAGTGCAGGCGGGCACACCCCACACCCTACCCATGAACGTCCGCCATCACCCCCACCCCTTCCTGATGCATCTTGGCTGCAGCTCCCCAGCCTCCGCTGGGAGTCACTGATGCCAGGGACACAGAACCCACCATCCCCAGAAGAGGAGGCTGTCCTCCAGATGCTCTAGCCTCGCGTCCAGCGCCTCAACCCACAGCACCACTGGAACAGTGTTATAATGTTTTTTACACACCCAAGATGAGTGAGCGAGCCATAAACCCTGTCTGAGAGCAAGGTAGGAGGTTTTTTACACTCCCTTGCTCGAGGGAGTGTCTAAAAAAAAAAGAAAGAAAAGAAAAACACATCATGAACACACACCTGCCTAGTCTTTATTTTTCAAAATTGCTGGTACTTTTATCTGTGACAGTGCAAGAGCAGTCAATCAGCCCAGTTGGTTCCCAATTTGGCTGATAAAGCTCTGATGGAAGCACTAGTCTGGCAGGATAAAGCAGTTATATTTTTGTGAAGGCATTATCAACTATGTAAAAATAACAAAATGTAGTGCTTTACTAGTGTGGAGGCAATGGGGTAGATGAGCGATCAGTGTGGGTATTCGGTAGTGGTGGAATGGGGCCACTATGTTGTTGGGATAATCGGCCTCCACATGTAGAATGAGAGACAAGGGACGACTAGACTTGAATGATAGCTGTATTGTTTAACATCACTTTCTTTAACTTTCTGAAAATGAAGACATCGAGTATACAGCGAGTTGAGCGAGTGATTAGGCAGCTTCAGAAGACTACACAACAATTAGCCAATGGCATAACAACACTGCAAATGGTTGCCACGCCTCTCTGAAGCCACTAAGTCACTCACTTTCCTTGCTGTATAGTCTGTGTTTTTCTCACTGAAAACTAGAAAGTTATGTTAAAGAATACAGCTTTTTTACAATGAACATTGGTCTTTCTGTGCCTTCTCTGGGATATTCTCTTCAATAGTGAACACTGCTCGGTCAAGCTACAGTGAGTGGGGAAAAGTGGAGGAAAGTGAAAGTTTGGCAAATGTCATAATAACCGGATTTCAGGTTATTATGACATTTAAGCTACTATAATCAGGTTGATAAAATAGGGTCACCAGTAATTATAAACAAATACATTTTACTTTCCCAGGTTGCTAGGGCTAGTTCTATGACCACCCTTCACCTGACTTGCTCATTTTCTTTACTCTCCTTTCTGTGCATGTGGTGACTGAGTTGAAAACAAATTTGACTGGAAGACCAGGGAAAAAGAACTTGGCATTGACTGGAGTGGATGTGGTGTGTTGCCATCATTTGTGACCTGATAAGCCAGGGATCTGACATGTCCTTGGCTGAAGTGTCAAAACTGATTTGAAAACGTGTCCAGATGAAAGCCAAACCAAAGTTGCAATTTCCACATTTGTTCACCTTTGACTAACTGAATTAGCGTGGAACCACATGAAGACAAGGGTCATGGACTTCATGAGGGACGATTTCAAGACAATGGAGGAATACCTCAGGGATGCCCTGGCAGGATAGAGGAAATGTGAGTCTTGGAGGAACAGTGGAGGGTCGAGGGAGCCTGTAGCTGCTTGGGAGGGTCTTTATCCCCAACCTGATCTACATATGTATCCAAATGAATGGGTCAGGGTCTGCAGGGCTCAGTTACACTATGGCCGTGCTTGCACCATGTGTACTGAGTAGGGCTCCTGGAAGTATGCACCACATCTCACCTTTTGTCACTGGAATGTGGGGCATGGACATTAAGGCACAGTGAGGGCACATAGTCTCATAATGAGAGGTAAATCCAGAAACATGGAGATACATCCTCAGAACACAGCGGACACCATTGTATCTATACAAATACTGGCACCTGAGAGTGAATTTTGCCATAAAGTTTAAATTTACAGGTGTGAGTCCTGGATTTCATTATTCCTATTTAATTTCTTCTTACTACATTTACTACCAGGCTCTGTTTATCCCTGCAGTAACTGGTATGTATACATTTTATTTTGTTTCTTGTGTTTTGTGTTTTGACATGTTAAAAAGTTCATTCAATTTGAAAAAAATTACAGGTGTAAGCGCATGTTTTCTATGAGGAACAGAGCAGTTTTAACGGGTAAATGGTAGATGTCTCTCACAATCACAGGGACAGTTGAGGGATATAGTATGCACAGTATGCCCAGACTGGAGTATGGACTCCCATTATGAGTTGGGCATATACCCCACCCCAGTGAAGCTGACTTCAACACCCTTGCTGAAGCACATTATGACATATGGCAGGGAGAGTGTGGGCAAGCCCCACTGAAATAAATAGGGTATTTTTAATTACCATTTTATACATTATGATGGTAAAGCCACTACTCACCTAACAAGAGCCTTCATCCAACTCACGACGTAATCTAAAAGTCATAATAAAAGCAACCCCATCGATTTCAAAGAGGTGTGGTCCTATACTCCTATATGCACATCATAAGGTGCCTGAGCATGGGTCATGGAGATCAATACACAGTGGAGCTTACATTTAAATTTTGGGAAACAAACAGAGCCATCACTGCCAGCATTTAAAGGTTTTAACTGCTGTTTTGCTTTTTGTTTCACAGCCTAAGTGCTTGTGGCTTTTTATCATTTTTTTTCTATCGCACCTAGAAAGCCCTCTCGAGCACTTTCTATTCACCTCAGGACTGGCTTCACATACTAGTAGCTCTTGTCATTTTCCTGCCCCCAACTTGGAGCTTCAGCTGCATGTGAGGCTTTCTCCATGGCTGCCTTTTGCAGTCTCCAAATCCCTAGGGTATTCACCAGAACTGCCGGCAGAGAAGGTAGAGGAGTTGCTCCTACCATGGCCTCCTCCACCTCCCACTGAGCTTCTGTCTCCCCTCCACCACACACACGAAAGGAGCAGGCCACAGCCTGAGGTCTGTATAGGTAGTAACAAGTGCCTGCAGGCATTTTCCTTTTAGTGCAGTCAGGCTACAGGGATGGATGCTGCAGCTACTTCTTTGTGTTTTCCTAAATCTGTCCGCTTTCAGTCTCATGTCATAGGACTTCTGGTGAGAACCCTGGACCATCTTGGTGACCTTCCTCTAGATAGTCTCCACTCTGTCTATGTCCTTTTTATTTTGTCCTTCAAATTTATTTATTCACCTTGCCTTTGGCCTCTCTCCGTGTGGACTCACCGTACTGTGACTCTGCCTGTCGACCTGAAGCTCTGCTTGCTTGTCTTTGGCAGGGACACCCTTCCTGCAGCCCAACTGGCCTGCCCCTGGATCTGAATCCCTGGGAAGGACTGCCATATTCTTGGTGCTCTATCTATAGTATTGAGGGCTGCTGCACTGGAGTAGGGTCTGAAGCAAACATCCTAGTGCCTGGCATTAACGTAGAGTCATGACCTCTTGACCCGCATTCCTTACCAATGGCAGAGTTTTTTTCCCCTTGGGTACTTTTCCCTGTAGCGTGGATGTGCAATGACATCCAGCACAGTGCAACCACACTCCAACATCTGCCTGTAGGACATCGGCTGTATCCACCATACCCCAATGCAATGTGCACTGTTCAACTGAGCCCCTATTCACTAGGGCCACCAAAGCCACAGTGCCTGCTCACCCTCCCGGGAAAGGAGAGCTGCCTGACAGCTGCTCAATTTGAATCCATGTCCTGCTGACCCCAGAGGCCAGGAGTCCATTCGAGAACCCAGGTCACCAGCATGTTAAGGGTGTGGTGACCAGCCTTTAATCCTCAGTGCCACTCGCCAGCTTCTCTATGTCCTTCTTGAGGTGAGGTCTCCAGAAGTGCATGCAATACTCCAGTTGAGGTCTCACCAGGGACTGGCACAGAGGCGTCACCAATTCACATTTTCTGCTGGTGATACCTTTCCTATACAACCAGCATGCTACTTGCTTTGAGAACCACCTTTTCTCATTGCTTGTAAGTCATTAGCTATAATAATGCCACGTCCCTTTCCTGCAGTGTTGCCTTCAGTCTCACCCCCCCACATGCATGATTTTACACTTTTTTTGCATTGAACCTCAGCTGCCATGTTCTTGACCATTCTTCTAGTTTCTCCAAGTCTGATGCCATTGTACTTATGCCTCTGGCTGTATCCACCCTGTTGCAGATCTGTGTGTCATCCACAAACAGGCACATCTTACCCTCCAGGCCCTCCACAATGTCTCTTATGAACACACTGAAGAGGACTTGTCCCAGGACAGGTCTCTGTGGCACCCCGCTGGTCACCTCCTCTCTTTGACAGAATCCCATTGACCACCACCCTGTGCATTCTACCATTCAATCAGTCTCTCACCAAGATTATGACTTTGATCCCCACCCTCATACTGCAGCGTGCGTAGCCAAGAGCCTTCTGGGGGGACTGAGTCAAGATCTTAACTGAAATCCAGGTAGGCCACATCCACTGTGCTGCCTGGAGTATGTGCACATATGACACCCAGTGGTGGCAGGGAGACTTTTCACAAGGTTGACCCTTGAAGACTTGCTAGAGTCGAGGCTTAGGGTCGTTCTGAAGGAGACAACATTGTACTGAGCTGCTGCCATTAGGCTGAGTAAATCAGTTTTTCTACTGCAAACCTGCTTTTGGCATTTATTATGTGTGTGCTACATGTCTTTTGGCACTGTATCATTGCATGGTGAGCCACCTTTAGTGAAAGTGCACTGGACCGGAGGAGGCTTGTTCACAGCTTTCACCTATTCTGTTGTTCACAAGGGGTTGACATGCATATCGAGGCCTGATGGGCATGTACTATGTCAAGACAGAGGTGGCAAGAAAATAGGAAGAGTGTACCTGATAGGATGAAGGTCAAGAAGCTGCAGGCCTCGCACAAACAATGGGTCCCTACTGCATTCCGCTGCCCAGCACAGTTATTCTCCCTCTTGGGAACTTATTTATTTATTATTTATTAAATTTTGATAAGCGGGTAAGCCGCTGGGCCCTAAGGTCCCTTTTTCAGGGGCGACCGAGACTTTCATTTGTACTTTTGGTACCCCCATACACAGGTCTCTCCCCCATGACAGGGATATAAATGGACAAACATCCACCCTCTTGACTGTCAGACATTTCAGCAGTCTGCCGTCCTGTCAATGTTGAGGGTGTGTGAAAGTTAGTGGTTCCAGCCTGCCCTGGTGGGAGTCAATGAGTGGAGCTGCTTACAGCCCTTCTAGAGGAGAGAGGGGCTAGTGATACCTAATCCTGTCCATATCCCCTTGCTGTTATCCAAGAGTGGCCCAAGTCTGTTCCCGAACCTGGGTTGCTGCCGTGATACTGATATCTACCCTCATGACAAACCCTCTTTACCCCCACACACAAAAACAATCTCTTTCCACTCAATACAGCTGACTGGTATTTTATTAGTCATACTAACCCTTTTCCACTTTGTTCTACAGATCCAGTGGAATGATAAAGACACTAGCCCAGGTACTGGAGGACGCTGACCATTACCACATGTATCGGATAAGTATTGTTTGATGTTTTGAAGTACCTTGTTTGTCTGAGCCACTAAAGAACTCCAGATCCTTTGTGGCACTTCTGCTATTTTTATTTTACAGGTGCAACAGGATGTTCCTTAAGCCATTGAGACCCCATCCCACAGTGCACAGGAGCCAGGTAAGAAATCTTTATTGTCACACAACAGTTGCTCAGCCACTGCATAAGTGCACATATACCTAGGAAAAAATCAGTGTAACAAAAAAACTGCATAACAGCAGTCAAGAGCCAGGTCAGCACAAAAACAGTACATAGTACTGGGTGGTCCTGGCAGACAGTGACCAGACTGGGGGCCTAGAGGTAAGGGACCCATTGGCGGGAGTGACCATGCCATGGTCTGGTTCTGCCTGGACCTTGGAGTGGTAGAAGGCTGCACAAAGACGGAGATAACAGACTTCAGGGGCAGATTTTATGGAAATGGGAAGGATCCTAGGAGCATTTGGATGAGATTGGGTCAGACATGGACGCTGATAGTAGGTGGGAAATAATCAGGAGAGGGATGCAGGATGCCTACCAGCATCTGTGCAAGAGTAAGATGGAAATGCGGTAGGGCCGAAAACCTGCTGGTGGACCAGGGAGGTCAGGAGGTGGTCTGGAAAGAAGGCAGCCTTGAGGGCAATTCAAGTGCTCAAGGAATGAAAGGGATCCAGGGGAGTACAAGCTGATGGCTAGAAGGGCCACTAGGGTGGTGAGGGTGGAAGGCAAGTAAGGAGCAGAACCTGGCCAGGAAATTAGGAGAGGGAACAAGGGGTTCTTTAGACACATTGGGGAAAAATGAAGGGTGAAGGGCAGATTAGCAGGATTAAAACAGAGGAGAGATGGGCACAAGACCTGGGGAGCTGGCTGAGGTACTAAATGAGTACTTTACCTCAGTTTTCACCAAGGAAAATGGGGTGCTGCATCATACATGGGAGAGACAGTGATACTGAGAGGGGGGACCCTTACCGATCGGTGGGTCTGGGGAGAGGGAGGCATCACTGGCAGAAGGGGGAAGGCTAAACAGGGAGAAGAGGGTAGGAAGTGAAATCACACTAGAGAAAGAGTGAGGGAAGCCTCAGGTCCCTTAAGACAGAGAAAGCACTGGGGCCGGATAAATTACATCCCAGAGTGCTGAAGGAACTTGTGGATGTCCTGGCAAAACCCTGGTGGAGATTTTCACCATCTCTCTCTGAGGACAGGGTGGGTGCCCCAAGACTGGAAGGTGGCACATAGTGCCTATCCACAAGGGTGATCAACGGAGGTGACAGAGAACTACAGGCCTGTCAGCCTGACATCGGTGGTGGGCAAGGTGATGGAGGGCATTATCAAGAGAGGCTGGGGGGACCTAGAAAAGTCAGGGTGCCTGGACGATAGGCAGCATGGATTCATCCAGGAAATCGTGTCAGACAAACTTTGTGGAGTTCTATGACTGGGTGAAAAGTGCCTTGGACTTGGGTAGACCAGTGGACGCCCTCTTTCTAGACTTCAGAAAGGCATTTGACTCTGTTCCTCACGAGGACCTGTTGATAAGCTGGGAGAAATGGGTGGGGAACCAAATGATCAGATGGATAAGCAATTGGCTTCCAGGACTGGACCCAGAGGGTCACAGTTGGCGGGATAGTCTCATCCCCAAGGAGGGTCATAGTGGAGTCCCTCAGGGATTAGTCCTGGGCCCCTCCTGTTCAACGCCACGCCTTGACATAAGGACAGGTATCAGGAGTGAGATGAGTCTCTTTGTGGATGACTCAAAACTGGGGGCGGTGGTGGATAGGGAAGAAGGGAGGGTGGCCCTACAGGGGACCTAGAGGCTCTGGAAAGATGGTCTAGAAAGTGGAAGCTGAGGTTCAATGCGGGAAATGCAAGGTACTGCACCTGGGGCCAGAAACCTGGGCAAGTGTACACCCTGGGGGTGAAATGCTACAAGTCTCAATGGCTGAGAGGGACCTGGGGTGGTGGTGGATGTCAAGATGAACAACTTGGAGACTTGTAGGAGGGCAGCAGCCAAGGCCAACAGGATGCTGGGATGCATCGCTGGGGGATCACCTCCAGAAGGAAGGAAGTAATACTCCTCTGTATAACTGCTTGGTGAGGCTGCACCTCCGAGTACTGTGTGCAGTTTTGAGGCACACTAAAAGAGGGACATTAAACTCCTGAGAGGATCCAGAGGAGGGCAACCAAAATAATTTGGGGCTTGGGGACAGGACCTATGAGGAGAGGTACGAAGAGCTAAATATGTACACATTGGAAGAGAGAAGGGATCGGGGACATGATAGAGGTCTTTAGGTACATGAAGGGGTAAATGGGAAGGAGCAGTCAGGGTGCTTGAAGGAAGGAGGAGGGGGCCACTAGAGGCATGGGTGGAAGCTGAGGGGAAGATTCAGGGAGAAAGGAGGGGTGCTACTTCACTGAGAGGGTGGTGGAGCCATGGAATGCTGCGCTAGGCGGCTGGTGGAGGCAGAGATGGTGGAGGGGTTCAAGAGGGAGGGGACAGGTACAGAGGAAGGATTCTGAAGCAAAATCCAATGCAGCAAGAATTTCCAGAACTGGGAAGGAAGAAGCCAGAGAAGGTGAGGGTGCAGCAAGGTCAGCTCCTAGGTGGGGTGACCAATGAGCAGACGAAAAGACCGCTAGGCCTATTCTGCTGGCATTTTAGTATGTTAGTATGGTGCTGAGGGGTTGAGGCACTGGATGCCATACTGGTGACCCATAATCAAGAATGAGCCCAGGCCATCAGGGATCGGCAGGGGTGGGAGAGGATTGAGCGTCCGATGGACAGCTTTCCTCTCCTGGGAGGGAGGGTTTGTGCTCGGTGCCTGCCTGGCCTCTGGTGGAAGCTGAAGGCACAGCACGCATAGGAGCTAACTCTAGGGGATGGGAGTGGCACGTTGGCAGTGATGCCATGACAGCAGGGTGCATGCTCCTTGCCCAGTAACAGAGGGAACAAAATGCGCCGGTCTCCTAGATGACGGAGAACCAAACAGCAGAGACCCTGATGGCTCGCGCCTGCCTGGCATCCTGGTGAGTCTGACGAATGCAAAATTTTAGGGTGTCTCCCGCCCACTCCGCCTGGGGGTTTGGCCATGGCTCCATGGTGACTCAACAGGTGGATCGGGTAGGTTGCAAGTGGGGAGACAGCAGGGTGTGTCTCCTGAAGGAGTGGAGACGGGAGCAGGAGAGAGGAGGTTAAAAAATTTCAAAAAATAAAAAACAAAAGAATTACACAGTACCATGAGACTGATTAATGTGGAAAATGCATTTGACATTTATTTGTGTAAAAGCGTAACACAGAAACATAGAAATTGTCATCAGATGAGGACCGTTGGTACCATCAAGTCTGCCCTAGCCCTATACATTTTGTGTGGCCACCAACCCTTTGTGATCAATGGCTTTTCATCACCCCTCCCTCTCAGGCTTCTTCTTGTGCCCGTCCCCAGGCATGCTTAAACTCCACCGCTGTACTTGCCCCAACTACTCCCGTGGCAGACTATTCCAAGCGTTGACTACCCTTTCTGTGTAGAAAAACTTCCTCACATTATCTTATAATCTACCCTCTTCCCGTTCCTTATTGTGCCTCTTACTCTAGTACTTTTCTACACTGGAAAAGGTCCTCCACCTGCACTTTGTTTATGCCCTTGAGGTACTTGAAAGGTTCAATCATGTCCCCACTGTTTCCTCTCCTCCAGTGAGTACATATTGAGGTCCCTTAGATCATCATGTTTTGTGGTGCAAGTCCTGCACTATCTTTGTTGCCCTTCTCTGGATAGTCTTCACCTAATTTACGTCCCTGCACAAGTGTGGCCTCCAGAGCTGCATGCAGTACTCCAGGTGAGGCATCACCAATGTTTTATACAATGGCATCACCACCTCCTGCCTCCTGCTAGTGATACCCTGCCTATGCATGTCAGCATGCCTCTGGCTCTCCTGCCACCTTTGTACACTATTTTGATACCTTAAGGTCATCAGAGATGATAACCACTAGGTCCCTTTCCTCTTTAGTGACAGAGGTCACTGACTGGCTCAGGAAGTGGGGTGAGAGGGGTTGGGGTGTTAGGGAACTGGAAAGGAGTTTGGGAGGATAGGGACTGTATGCCAGTGACAGGCTTCATCTTGCCCCATTAGGGAAGGAAGTCCTAAACAGGGATGGCTGGACTACATTCAAGAAAGGTGGGGTTTAAACTTGTGAGGGGGAGGGATAAGGGAGGGCTGCCCAGAACCTCTCCTCCAGATGAGGGGAGTAGCCTTCAAACCCAAGGGAGGGAGGGGAACCAGACTGGGGGTGGAGGTTTCAGGAGGAGAGAGGATGGAAGTATAAGGAACCTGGGTGGGTCTCGACAAAGGGATAAGGGGTGGGGTTGGTGTTAGTAAATGCCAGAAGCTTGGGAAACAAGTTGCCAGAGTTCCAGGCCATGCTGTCGGAGGGGGTGGATGTGTGGGCAGTCACGAGACGTGTAACAACAAAACCATGACTGGGACCTAAACGTGCAGGGTACACGCTATGCTTAGGAAAGATAGAAAGGAGGCAGAGGGGTGGAGTGGCTATGTTCATTAGAGATGACATAGAAACTGTTAGGGTAGAAGAGGCAGACTGAAACGGAGGCCTTTATGAGTCACCTTACCATCCCCAGCAGGAGATAAGGTCAAGCTGGGTGTAGTATATAGGCCCCCGGGATGAGTGATGTTCTAGAGGATGGTTTGCTGGACAACATCATTGCCCAGTGTGGACCAAAAAGGAAGGAGTGGTGTTGATGGAGGACCTTAATATGCCGAGGTACAAACTGAGGAACCATGTCCTCTAAGGTGGCCAAGGAGCAGAGGCTGCTGGATGGCTTCCAGGACGTGTTCTTAACACAGCATGTGATGGAGCCCACAAGGGAGGAGCATGTCCTGGATGTGGTTCTGGCAGATGGGGATCTGGTAAGGGACCTGGTTGTAGAGGACCCCTGACTGGGAGCCGACCACAATACTGTCTGGTTTCAAATAAGCATGGGGGGAGGGGAGATCTAGGACACTGGCAGTTGACTTCAGTGGGGTAGACTTTGTGGGCATGGGAAATATTCTCAAGGACCACTTGAAGGGATTAC
This sequence comes from Neoceratodus forsteri, assembly GCA_016271365.2. NCBI lineage: Eukaryota > Metazoa > Chordata > Ceratodontiformes > Ceratodontidae > Neoceratodus > Neoceratodus forsteri. The sequence goes on from JADMNL010000026.1 coordinate 270,358,435, forward strand.
ATCAGTGACAAGTGTGGAGGAGATGGGAAGTCATAAACGGGACTTCATGAGGCAGTCAGGATCTGCGCTAAGTTGAAACGAAAGGAACAAGGTCACATAAACCATGCTGGTGGTCCAGTGAGGTACAGGTAGCGGTCAGAGAAAAGAAGGGCCTACAAAAAATATATAAAACAACAAGAGGGATAGGATAAGAAATGTACCATCTTGCATCTAGAAAAGTCACCCGGATGGTGAGGGGAGCAAAGTCCAGTAAAGAGCAATGACTGGCACAGGGCTACATGGAGGGGAAAAGGGTTCTTCCAGTACACTGGGGAATGGAGAAAACTAAGGGCCATCTCAGCAGATTGAGATCAGAAGGAGGTGGGTGGAAGAGGCGAGGACCAGGCAGAGGTATTTAATGAGTACTTGCCTCTGTGTTCACTAGGGAGGGGATGGGATATCTACAAAGCAAGGCATGATGGGGATAGAAGCAACAGTGGAGGGATCAGGGGAGCAACAGAAATGGAGCAAGAGGGAGGGAGAGGTACCCTAGGGTGTCACATCTGGATAAGGATAAAAGGCCAGTAAGGTGGAGGGATGGAGGATACTGTCTCTGCCAAAGAGTGTGGTTAGCCCTCAAGGCCCTAAAGAAAGACAAATCTCCTGGGCCAGATGGCATTCATCCGAGAGTACTATGGGAATTGGCAGACATACTGGCTGCACTCCTGGCAGAGCTCTTCAACAGGTTACTTGAGACAGGGAGGGTACCTAGGGATTGGCTAGAGGCACATGTGGTGCCAATCCATAAGGGGAGTCGAGGGAAGTACCAGGTAACTATAGAATCAGTTTGACCTTGGTGGCGGGAAAATTAATGGAGGGTATACTAAAGGAATGATTGGGGTGTACTTGGAGGAGGTGGAGGTCTGGATAGTTGGCAACATGGGTTTGTGCCAGGTAGATCATGTCAAACCAATCTTGTGGAGTTCTACGAATGGGTAACATCAGAACTGGACAGGGAAAGCCTGTGGATGTGTTATTCTTGGACTTCAGCAAGGCATTTGACTCTGTCCCCACAATGGTCTAGTGGAGAAACTGATGGGGTTAGGAGTAGGCCTTTGATGGTCAGATGGATTGAAAACTGGCTAGCTGGACGCACCCAGGGATTAGTGGTCTGTGAGGAGCTCTCGAACCCTAGAGATGTTGGTAGTGGGGCACCGTGAGGTCAGTCCTGGGTCCCATCCTGTTTAATGCATACATATCGGACATCAGGAGGGTATAGGGTGAAATGAGTCTCTTCACTGATGACTCCAAGATGGGAGCAGTAGTTGAGGGAGAAGAGGGGAGGTTGGCCCTGCAAGGGACCTGGACACCCTGGAAAGCTGGGCTCACACATGGAAATTAAATTTCAATATCACCAAGTGCAAGGTGTTGCATCTTGGGTGGGGAAACCCTAAACACTGATACACCCTGGGAGGGAGGCACTGGAGGCCTCATTAGGGAAAAAGACCTAGGGTCATGGTGGATGCATGTATGAATAACTCTGAGCAGTGCAGGAGAGCAGCTAGCAAGGCAAACAGGATGTTGGGATGCATCGTAGGGGATCACCTCTAGGAGCAAGGAAGTGATTCTGCCACTGTACAATGGACTGGTTAGACCACACCTTGAGTACTGTGTACAGTACTGGAGACCACACTTGAAGAGGGACATACAGCCCTGGAGACAGTACAGAGGAGGGCAACTAAGATGATACGAGGGACAGGGATTTGACGTATGAGGACAGACTTAAGGAGCTGTGCCTGTTTTCACTGGAGGAGAGGAGAGATGGTAGGACATGATTGAGGTCTTCAAGTACCTCAAGGAATAAATAGGGTAAACATGGAGGGGATCTTTAGACTAAAGCAGGGATGTATCACCAGAGGGCATGGTTTGAAGTTGGAAGGTGGAAGGGTGAGGGGGAAAAGAGGAGAAGATTTTTCACTGAGAGGGTGGTGGACCCTTGGAATGCACTGCCTGGTGAGCTGGTTCAGAGATCCACAGTGGAGGGCTTCAAGAGAGGTGGGACAGACGCAGAAAGTGGATGTATCAGATGGTGACCTGGCCCAGGGGTGGGAATGGATGATAGGGGTTTCTGGAACACACAGGGGTGGCCTCGGCACCCAACTAGGATCTGAGGTTCGAGCAGACTCGATAGACCATAAGGTCTAATCTGCTGGCAAATAGTATGTTAGTATGTTAGTTAGTTTCCTCCCTCTAACCTGTAGCTTTCCCCAAGGTTCCCTCTACCAAGATGCTTTATTTTGCACTTCTTTGCATTGAAACTCAGTTGCCACATCTCTGACCATCTTTCAAGCTTCTCCAGGTCCCTCTTCATTTTGCACCTCTTCTGAGTATCCACCCTGTTGTAGATCTTGGTGTCATCTGCAAAGAGGCAGCCATTTCTTTCAGCCCCTCTGTAGTGTCACTAATTGAACATGACTGGTCCTAGTATTGATCCCTGTGGTACCACAATGGTCACCCCCTGTTCCCAGATTGTACCCCATTTACCACCACCTTCTGTCTCCTGTCTGTTAACCAGTTGCTAACCCAGTTCACCACCTTGTTCCCTTGTCCAGACTACCCATGTTGTTAATCAGCCTTCTATGTGGGACTATGTAAGGCTTTGTTGAAATCTAGGTAGAAGATGTCTACCACCCTCCTGATTTAGTTCCCTAGTCACCCAATCAAAAAAAATCTATTGGATACATTTGACATGACCTTCCTGGTGGGAATCCATGTTGCCTCAGATCCTTAACACTGCTGGATTCCATACGTGTCACTATCCTTTCAGCATTGTCTCCATGATCTTTCTCACTACTGAGATGAGGCTAATTGGCCTATAGTTCCCTGCCTCCTCCCTACTGCCATTTTTGTGCAGTGGGACTACATATGCCCGCCTCCAGTCCTCTGGAATGGCACCCATGTTGAGTGACTCTGAACAGGGCTGTCAGAGATGCTGCTAGCTCCCTTCACAGCTCCTTTAATATCCTCAGGTGGATGCCGTCTGGCCCCATGACCTTATACACATTCAGCTTTGCAAGTTCTTCCAGAACTCTCTCCACTATGAATGGACTGGTGTCCACCTCTCCCCATTGCCTCTGCATCCCAACTGTAGTCCTTGACCCTCCCTCCTTAGGGAATACTGAGCAGAAGTGTTTATTTGGTATTTCTACCTTATAAGGTCAAGGACCAGCTGTGGGTGGAATACTGAGGGCTGGGGAGGAAAAGGCAGCCATGGAAGGAGGATGGGGCCACTGTAGGGCAGAGGTCAACTACTGGAAGAGGACAGCCTATGGGTATGGAGGCCGGGACCTACAAAGAGAGGGCACAGGTGAGCCAGGCCGTGAGGTGAGATGGAGAGGAAGGACTGTGGAGGAGTGAAGTAGTAAGATTGGGGTGCTACTAGCAGCTGCTGCTGCAGGGACCCCAGGAACTGCCATATAGAAGAAATCAAAGTTAATGCTCAACTGAGCATCAACTGAGTTAACGCTCAATTGAGCATCAACTGTATATTAATGAGCTGAGTGCTAGAAAATTTGCATGTAAAAATCTCAACAAGTGCTCATTTAGCCAGCTAAATATAAGTTAAGCATTAATTGAGAGCTCTATTAATTTTTTGAAAAGTGTAGTAGCTATGACAAGCCATGTTCCATGATTTGCATACATTCCACATTACATCACAGCTCTGGGGCAGTCAGAGATTAGCTGACTTGCATATGTTTTATTCTACTGGGAGATCACCTGAATGAAACAATATTACTTTGGTAGCTTTTTTTCTTTTGAAAAACAAAGTAGCAGTAAAAACATCTTGAAAATGTGACAATTATCAGTTTGTTTTAGAACAGCATAGAAAATGTGAAATGGGTTTTTAGTTTAAATGGACTACTTGCATGGAGGAATACAGAAATACATTTTCAGACCATTTCAACAATGTGTCTGTATTTTTTGTAATTAAGGAAACATTTTATGTAAGCAATAATGTACTCTAGGGTATTGAGTTATGGGCATTTAATCCATGCACAGAGTGCTGTAAGGCCACTCGCCCATACACCATCTTGACCATAGATTAAATCCTATATAACCCATACCCTGGAGTGGGTTATGGCACTCATAACATGGGTAATTCATTATTCATTTACAAACATGTTTTCCTTGTTTAAATGACTGAAATGTCACTGTATCCTGCCCCACATTCTTAACAGCAGCATCATATGGTGTCAGACCCATTAAAACTTATAGTATATTATGTTATTGTGATGGTTGGTAATATCTTTAGAACAAATTGAATCATTTTGGTTTTGTTTCCATTCACACAATGTGGAGGACAAGAGTTTCTGGGTGTGAAGGGTTCCCATTTTGTCACAACCTTCACTACTGGTTGGAACATTTAAAAGGTGAAGCAACCAACCTGACTGAAAAATTCCAGTTTGCACAGCAACACTTTCAGAAACTGGCTGGAAAGACAGGTAGAATAGATAGAGTGGATACACTAAGTATAGAATTAAACAAAATACACTTATTTCACTAGTACAGTAACAGTTAAAAATGTGGGTTCCCTTCATGCTTTTGAATCTGACAGTTTTCATGTGATGGTCACTATACCGAAGTGGCAGGAATTACAATGGCAATAATTAATTCAGTTATTCAAAGAAAATGCTTTAAAAATTGAAGATACAGCTTTTGTGTTAAACAAAAATAAATGTTTTTTTTTTTATGGCTTGTATTTGGCTACATATGCAGCATAATATATAAATGAGTATGTTTTGCCTACATTGTTTTTTTACACCAATTTTATTTACATTGGAAATGCATTACGTTCATGCATAAATTCAAATGGAATCTTTCTAAAAGAAATCTAAATGTGAGCAAAATTGCTCATTTACATATTTCACTGCTGATGCAGCCAAATGTCAGCCATACCTAATCCATCAGGATTTCTTTGGATTAAAACTAGAAACATTTCTATTATCTTCATTTAAAATCCAAAATAAGCAGGGATTCATAATTTGCATATTTTAAGCCAAAAAAGAACAAAATAAATACATTCAAAAGAAGCAGTTTTATTGCTTTCTTTTTAGCCCAAAAATAGGATTGAAAATTAGCATATTTCGTTACAGCCAAAAGTCAGCCACTCTTATGATAAGAAATTACCATAACGGCTGCCCGCTGGCACAGCGGTTGGATTTCTGCATGCGATCGTGACCCGGGTTCGGGAACGGACTCAGGTCGCTGGAGGGTCGGCCAGGGGAGAAGGATGGAGCATCCCAGGGACTGCTCTCCTTCTCCGGGGAGGAGGAGGTGTCCGAGCTCAGATGACCCTGGTGGAGGCCAGGAGTCATGCAGCTGCGGCACAGGCCTGATACTGGAGGCAGGGCAGGATGCTCCGGCGTCATTGCCGCGACCCGCCTCCCTCCTGAAAAAAGCCGAAAATGGACAAGCTGTCGGCCACCCTAAATGAAGCTCACCAGGGCTTCATTAGCCCCCAGGCCAGCCCTCTGACCTAGTCCGATGACTGCGGCATGCAGGCGAGTGCAGCAGCCCACCGTGGGGGTAAGCCATGGGTATCGGAGGGCCGAGGCTGATATGGGGGTGGAAGTCAGTGGTCCGTGGACCGGCTGAAAGTAATGGGTGGCCGCAGCTAGGTAGGAGGAGAAAAGAATAAAAATGGAAAAAAAAGAAATTACCTTAACAACTTTTCTTGATAAAATACAATTTCAAATGAATTTAATGGAAATTTAAATCTTAAGAAAAAGGTAAAAGTAAGCCAGTGTGAATCCACAAGTTTTGGTAAGGGTAGTTTCTCAGGAATGTCTCTTTACTAGAACAGAACAAAACATATTATGTGTTTAAAGAATGGATATTTTATTTGTAATCTCCTAAATGGGTCAACAAAAACACAAGAGTTGCTGTGATGCATGTTTCTCTTTCTGAAGAAGACAAATTGAAATGTTTTGTATCTCAGTGCCAAGGATACTGTCCCTACTGGAAGAGTTTGCTAGTGCTGTGGTATTGTACTAAAACAAAGCTCTCAGAAGTAGTTGACAAATGTGAAAATTGTGACTGTGATGACTGTGAATGTGAATGGGATTGTGACCATGATGACCATGAACATGACTCGTTGTGAGGATGGGGAATTGTGTAACAGTGGTAATCTTCCTGAGCTCAGAAACGATGGAACTGAACTCTTCATGACCATGATGACTATGAACATGATTCCTCATGAGGAAGAGGAATCACGTAACAGTGACAGTGCTTCTCAGAGCTTCAGATACTGAATGGAACAGAGCTTCCAGAAATAGTTGTCAAATGTGAACTTCGTGACTGTGTTGACTGTGAACATGATTTTATTTATTTTTATTTATTCCGTGTGATGGAATACCCTGCCCTCTGAGCCAAAGCTTGTACCCCACTGGGCAAGCACAGGAGGAAGATGACAGATGGCTGACTTCCTGGGAGGGGTCACATAGACAGTATGCAAGAAGTGGCACTGGTACACGGATGACTGGCTGGCAGATTTTATTTCACACACAGAATTTATTTCACACACACCACCCACACTATGGGCAATGCAGCAGGCACTGCTGCTCATATATCCACAGAAATCCTGGAGGACCCCACCTGGCCTAACTTTTTCCCTTTTTTTTACATGATGTGACAGAATGCCCTGTCCACTGAGACAAAGCTTATACCCCACTGAGTAAACACAGGAAGGACTATGACAGATGGCTGTCTTCTTAGGGAGGGGCCACACAGAGTATACAAGAAGTAGCTCCTGTGCATGGAGGACTGGCTGGCAATCTTGTCAGATTGTAATTCGCACACACAGTTTATTTCACACTCCACCTATACTAAGGGTGATGCTTCAGGCACTGCTGCTAGTATACCCATAGAGATTCTGGGGGATCCTTCCTGGTCTAACCCTCTCTAGCACAGTACTTTTCTTCTTCAAGGATTTTTTTCTTTATTCCATGTGATGTGACAGAATGCCCTGCCCATGGAGCCAAAGCTTATTCCCCACTGAGTGAGCACAGGGAGGAAGGTAACAGATGACTGACTTCTGGAGGGGGTCACACAGACAGTATGCAAGAAGTGGCACTGGTACACTGACAACTGGTAGGCAGTCTTGGCAGATTTTATTTCACACACCACCTATGCTAAGTGTGATACTGCAGGCACTGCTACTATTATACCCACACAGATTCTGGAGGACCCTGCAGGCCTAACCTCTCTGACACAGGAGGGGAGGTTACACAGACAGTATGCAAGAAGTGACACTAGTGCACTGATGACTGGCTGGCAGATGTTATACATCTAGTTCTCAAACATTGCTCTCAGTCTCTCTCTCTCGCTCTCTCTCTCCAAGTTCCATCCTAGCTCTCATTCAATCTTCATGTTCATAGAGATCCCCTATCCAAGTCTCCTGTCTCATACATTGTATTCCCCAGTCCCCAGTGCAGTCCCCACCCTCATCCCCAACTCCATCCTGAGTCCCACAACCTGTCCTTGCTGGCAATGCCCTCTGGAGTTCCTGACTCCACGCCTGACTCCCACTCTCAACTGCCAAGTTTCCAATCCTTCCTCCTTAAGTACTTTAAGTTTAAAACATTTGCTTTTTTTTGGGGGTTGGCAGACTAGCAGTGGATTTCTTTGCTAGCCCAAGAGGCAAAAACAGAACAAAATACAAGCATAGAAGAAAATAATCGATTCAGTGATCCACAATACAAGTAAGAGCTAAGAGAAGCTGCTTCTCCTTCTCTGTCCTCCTGATTCCTTTGCATTGCTACAACAGCAACCCAACCGGTGCCACATTAGAGAGATGGACAGCTTGGCCATCCAATGAAGAACCAGTCTCATCTTTGGTCCCTCTTGTGGGTTCCTCCTGCTCTGGTGCTTCTTGAGCTGCAGTTCCAGTGATAGGAGCTGTCCAAACCGATCCTAATAGCCGAAAGTGTTTGGAAGCTATTCATTTCCAAACACTTTAGCATGTTTGGGTCAGTTCATATTTTCTTTGAGCCGGTTCACCTATCCCTAGTTAAAGCTGCTGCTTGTTGTTAGTAATTGTCTTTGCTCTGTCAAAGTAATTCCAGTTCATTAAATGCATCTACTGCTTTACTGGATACAGAAAACTGCACTCAAACTGCACAAAACCTGAAAGAATCTATTAACAAGCATTCGTCAGTGCTGAAAGTTCATTTGCAGGTATTTGCTCTCTCTCCACATTGCTGCTTGCCATGACAATTACACTGACATAGAGTGACAGACACAGATGGGACACTGCAAAATGTCTGCATAACCTGTCAGTGTCTCTATTTGTCTCCAGACAACTGACAATGCTTGAGGAAGCAAAGACACACAGGAACTGGGCGCAACACCTTCCTCTTACAGGATATGTAAGCCATGAAAAGAAATAGCACCCACACAGCACTGAAAACAACACAAACGCTGTTGAAATATTTAAGTCATAGCATTTATATAAAGCAAACTGCATACTAATAAATATGGTGACTAATACAAAAGGACTAACGCTTTCACCTGGTACTCTGCCAGGCTTCATCAGAGACAAACATTCTTATTAGTAAGTGTCCATTAAAAACATCTTAAATTTCATCATGTGATGCAAACAAGCCAATCACCATTTTAAACAGTTTTCTGCACATTATTAACCATTTCATGGCCATCCTTATAAAAACATCACCATTCACCACAATTTGCAATACTGGCCCGCATTAAACATGATTCAAATCAATCAAATATATTCTTGGAAAACACGGTATTTTCATAGCCCATACTTGATAGAATTTTACATATAGCAGCTCCAAAATAGGGTAAAAATCTTTTATTACACCATATTATTCACTATATCTAATACAGTAACTTTAGTGCTCTATATTTGTCTTTTTGTTTACATTTATTGTTGGAATAAAAAATTTGTTTATTTCATGTTTATTACCATCTCAAATATTCAACTATGGGCATGAATACTATAGGTTTCCAGGCATCTTAACTTTGTTCCATAGCAGCAGGAGGCAAAATCCATCATTTAGTGCTACACTTTAGTCTTTATAATATCAGACCTTTAACACCTATATTTTTTAAAATGCTGAAAGGTCAATACTCTCATTTAGTCTCCTATTTGAGAGAGCTCCAGGTAAAAATCCAAAAGCTCTCTTTGTCCAATATTTTATTAAGATCACCCTCTAGTACCCAGTGTAACTAATTCTAAACCAAGAAAATTAAATGTATGTTTCTGTGAATAGTTTGTTGTATGTGTTTTACTATGGCATAATTGATATGACCCTTTCAACTGCCCTAACATGTTCACCTATTCTGACATTAAATTTGCATATAGTTCTCCTTTCATAATATGCTCCACAGTCACATGAAAACAGGTAAACTACTCCCACACTATGACACTATTATATGTTATGGAATCTTTAATTTCAATCATTTTTCCTGTAATGGGGTATATCAAATCTTTGCAGTTATGTATATATCTACAATATACACAGTTGCCACACTTAAATGTACACCAATAGCGCCTGTCTACTTGTTTCCTGTATCTGTATCATATTTGATATCACATGGTCCTTTATACTTTTACATTTACAAAAATTACCTTGGGTCTTCTTTGGCTATCTCTTTAAGCCTGGGTTCAAGCTCTAAATGGGCCAGTTCTTTGTAATGATACATCTGACCTGATCAGCTAGTTTGGAAAGTCAGTCACAAACAGGCACTCAAATCTTTTGTTTATTAACCCTCTGTTGTTTTTATTGTATTGACTGATCACTATCCAGGTCATTTACTTTCTTAATGGCTGATGCTATGCTGTGTTGGCTGTAACCTGTCTCCACAAACCTCTGAACCTGTTTCTCCCTTTTTAATATATTATCGTCATTCAGTGCAGTTTCAAAGTTCTAACCAGTTGCCCTTTGGAATATTGTGGCGAGTGTGGTAAGGGTGACAGCTATCAAATCTCAATAGACTGTTCCTGTCTGTGTTTTTTGAATAAAGTAGTACAGACTTCTCCTTCCCCATCTTTGTAGAGTTTTAAATCCAGAAAAGCGATGCTTATCTGACTAAGCTCAAATGCATATCTTAAACAATTACTGGTATTTTCCATCCATTGTACAAAACACATAAACTCCTCTTGTGTGCCCTTCCACACAATTAAAATATCATCTATAAAGCACAGCCACAAATCCAGACAATGAATGTGGATTTGTGGCAGTGCCATACAGATGATCCACTTCCACTTGCCCACAAAGAGGTTGGCATAACTTGGGGCCACTGCTGTGCCCATTGCCGCTCTCTCACACCTGGTGATAAAGCTGTCCCTGAACAAGAAAATGTTCATTTGCAGGACCAAACCTGCCAACTGAACTAGGAAAATATGTCAGAATCCTAACTTGTTCCTCCTCAGTTCTTTTTTCTGAAAAGTATGACAGTGCACTTAACCCTCTAAATGTGGTATCACTGTATATAAAGAATTAACATCCACTACTGCAAAAAAAAATTAGGTTTAATATATAAATCCTCAACAATCTGGACCACTTTGGTATAATCTCTAAGAAAAGACCTTAGATTCTGTACCAGATGTTGTAAAAAGTATCAAGATACATGGAGAGAGGTTCTGTCAGCTAACACCTACCTGAGACAATAGGTCTCCCTGTTGTTTGTACTAAACCTATGAGGATTTTAGGTAAAGCATAAGGAGTCAGAATAACTGGATGATTGACAGTCAGAGTCCTATACTCACATCTGTGATATACCCTTTAAAAACCCTCACTGAGTACACAATCTATCTCAGTCTTGAACTTGTCTATAATATCGTATGACACCTTCTTGTAAAATGAATCATCACTTACTAATCCACTAACCTCAGCAATATAGTCTTTGGTGTTAAGTACCACTACTGCCCCTCCCCGGTTTAATTATGATGTTATTTGTTTTTAAAGATTTTATAGCAACTTGCTCATCCCTTATACAGCTATCCCAAAATTTTACATTATTCTCTTCCTGTAAATGTTGAAAATCTAGTTTACATTTCTTGATAAATACAGAAACTATGGGATTTATGGGGGACAAAATTCAGATCTATGTTGTAGTCTAGAAGCAGTACTGCTTACTTCAGAATTATTGTCTTCACTTTCATATTCACATTTGAACGTATTTATTCCTTCCCATTTTATGTAAATCTACACAGACCTTAAAACATTTATGTCCATGGTTGGACAAAATGAAAGTCCCTTACTCAATATTGAAATTTTGTGCTGTGTTAAACAGTAATCAGACAAGTTCACTACTGGAACCATCAGTTTCTTACTGTTGTTATTATTCTCAAGTATAGTCTTCTGACCCATTTGATCTGCCGTCTTCATAAATTTCATTATTGGTCACTAATACAGGTGCAGACAAATCAGTATTGGGTATTCCACTATCAATTAAAGGGTATAATCACATTACAAATATTCATTAGGCAACACCTGTATAGGGTCATCGACCTCATTAACACCACATAAAGATATAGGGTGATCAGAGAAGGCCAAATGAGGGGAATCATGTTATGCACCTATTTAACACTATTTGTGAGGTATCAATAACATTATTACCATTATTAGCAACACATAGCAAGGAATAATCTGAAAAAGTCAGCAGAGTGGAGGCACAATTGATAGTCATGCATTCTGCTGGAAACTCATGGAGAGGTGAACCATTACACAGGGAACTAGAGTTTATTTCTTTTAAGACTGCTTGCATTAGTAGTTGTTCCTGTTTCTTTTGCCACACTAACCTCCCTCCTCATCCTGCTCTTTTAAACTGGACATTTTGAAAATGTGTGCAGCATTGCCGCTGACTGTGTTTGGTCCCCTGGCTGTAAATAGGAATTGTTCTGGTGGGGATTCCCCACTCCACCATCAATGTGTGTATCTGATTCATCAGTGTCTTAGGGGCCAGTTGTGTAATCAAGAACAATAGTATTTATGGTAGAGTCACTTGAGGAATTGCCACTTTTTCAGAACAGTCCACAATTCAACCTTCTTTGAATTATTCCAGTCAAAGACGCAATCATTTAAATAGTCATTTTCATCTCTGACAGATTTTCTTTGCTTTTGTTTTTAATCTTGATGTCATATCTAGTGACTTTATCCAACAATAATTTATTCAGTCTTTTCCATTCTGTTGTGTCCAAAGTTTCCCTCAATTTTGTTTCAGTCTCCCAATCTCTTTAGTAAGTTCCTCCTTATTGGTCATGCAAACTCTAAAATGAGTTCAATATTTTTAAAAGAGGCTTCCTGCATGTTGTGGCACCATCTATTCATAAATTCTATATTTTCAGTTCCATAAGATGTTTTCTGAACAATACGTAATCCCCTGGGTATTCTTTTCACCTGAAGATAAGCCTCCAGTGTTTGTTTGTGCCAAAACATGCATCTCCCTTTAAGACTGTCTTCTCCAGTTTATGAAATAAACGCTTGTGTTAAACTCACCACCTTCCAGTGGGTTCTGTTCAATCACCCCCAAGAGTGGATTTCTGCCATCCTGCACCATAAATACTAAATCTGCAAAGCCACCAGATAAGGCGCCATCCTGCACACCATTAACAGGAGCTTGTTGCACTCCCTGTGATCCTTCTTCGGTGTGAGCCATCACATGATTTGGTCCAGTACACAAATGCATTCCCCAGGATCCCACCATTCGCTTCTTGGTGCTGCTCACTGTTTCAGGATTTCTACCAGTTAAAGGACGGTCCTTTCATTTGTCTTCCATGCAGCAATTCAGCATATGCATGTGTGAGTAATGAACTTTTAAAAGTCCTCGCCAGTTCTGCAATTTTGCTGTGTTCAGAGCTTTTACAGCACTCACAAAGGTGCTAACCTGTGCTTCATATAGAGTGGTCAAACAAAAACAAATAATAGGAGCACCAAGAGACACTATGACTTAAATATTTCAACAGCGTTGTGTTGTTTTCATTGCTGTAGGGTGCTATTTCTTTTCATGGCCTATTTATGACTTTTGAATAGAGCACCACACATCTCCTGGTGCTCTATTATTTGTTATTTGTTCTCTTACAGGATATGCATGCCACAGCACTTGTTCTGTCACCCTTGACCACTGCTGTCTGACTCATCTGGGAGCAGTGTCATGTACAGCCATGGAAACGCTGCCACCACTGTAGGGCATTGTGTAGCTCACCACTTCTGCTACCTGTGATCTGGGATGGCTCTCTGCTACCTGGGACATAATGGGGGCAGAGGGATGGAATGACCCCACTAACCTTGAAACAGTTACAGACACTGAGAGAAACAATATGACACATAGCACACTGCTGTGATTCTGACTTGCTGTCATCACAGCATGCACTGAGAGAGCGGAGCTGGTATTTTCCAGGATGGCTAATGTAGGCTAGTAGAAGAAACAAATTGAAAGCACTCACAGGACACTCTGGAGTAATGCAGAAAAATGAATTTACTGGTAACTAAGTTGGACACCTACTGGTTGCCCTAGCCCTTTGGCCAAAGGGTCTTCACTGGAGGCTTGCCAAACAGGGTGTGGCATATAGTAAGTCTTTTAAATAGCATATAAAATCATGGAAATGTGATCCTCATAAGCAATGCATTTATAAGAGAGATTATTTAGTCTCATATTTATGGCTTTTTCTGTGCTGAACTTGCTTTTTCCTGTACATTTTGCTTGTGTCTCTAGAACAAATTTTGATATAATTTTCTAGTTTTTTACAATATACTATGGTTGCTTTCAATCTGCCATTTGAAAGACTTGTGCTGTACCTCATTTGATATGCCTCCTGACTAAGACCTTTTAGTCACAGTGCTGGGGCTGCCATTCTACATTCAACTTATGCACCAACAAATACATTTTTCTGCATTACTTCATACTGCCCAGCAAGTAATTGCCACTTGTTTCTTCTACTAGACTGAATTAACCATTATGAAGAGCACCAACTGCCTCTCTCTCTCTCTCTCTCCAGTGTATATGCTCTTTGTTTCTGGAACTCTTGATTTCTTCTCAGCTGCAGCTGTTGAATGCTATTGAGCATGGAGACAGAAAGAGGAACTACGGAGACGCAACATTTCACTCCTGCTGCTATGCACACTTTACTGTACACCCCATTATGGCACAATGCTTGGCAATTATCAATGATGCTGAGAATGTTTTCAGAAACCTGCCTCTGGCCTGTGTCATTGCTACTTGGTACCTCGCACACCATCTGTGGTCATGCTCCATGTCTGAATGTTGCTTACAGAGCAGGCAAAAAATATCTACAGACATGGTCAGTAGGGTGCTTGTTGTGGGGATCCACAAACCCAGTCTCATTCACAGTCCAGATCAGAACTTTGGAGCCAGACAGCAGCGTGGCCCCAGTTCCTCCCCCATGTCTGGTTGCAGGACATAACTTCAGCACTGTTTACCAAATCCCTGTGATGAAAAGCAAGCAGTGCTCATTTGATGTCTGTGCATTGTCAGTGGGGAATAGAGGGAGGGCAGGGTGGCAGGGGCTGCAAGTCACAGAGCAGGCAGAGGAATGTCCCCAGACATGCTGACTCAGTTTATTGTAGTAGCGTAGCCACAATCACCGATGTCAGTCACTGTCCCGAGCAGTCCTTAAGAGCAAGAGATCTCTGTTCCCATGTCCTCTCCCATGAGATGTGTTCAGCAGTGATTCTAGTAAAAGATATTATAAGTCTAATTAATTATTTATGAGCTAAAGAAGGTCACGGATTGGCTGCTGTGCTGGTCTGAAATATCTTAGAAATGCCCGCACGGCAGACACACGGCTAAACGCAGCGCTGATGGCAGTGGTTAAAAAAAAATGACCAAGTTAGGAAGGTTCCTGACAAAACAGTAAGTCCAAAAGCCTTCCATGTAAAAATATTGTGCCTCCTTGAAAACGATCATCTCCACATACTGTGATCAGTACGAAAGAACACAACGAATAGCCTTTGGTGCTGCACTGAGCTGCATGACACCAAAGAACTTAAAAGTTGTAAAAATCTGCCCCTAAAGGGCATTACTGCAATTAGACTTATAATTGCTATAATGACCCCAGAGATGGCCATTTTCTGTTGATTAACAACCAACTGGGTGTGGTTATCCTCAAGGCTTACCCTCCATGGCAGGGGCTCTGGGGAGGGTTGTCTCCCTGAGGCAGTTTGGATCTACTGTGGTAAGTGTTAGAGCCAGTGGACTCCCAAGGCCCAGGACCATCATATAGTCCAAGTTTTTTATCCCTGTGTTTGGTTCCCCACCCACCTCCATGAAACGAGCTTTAGCCTTTGACCTGAGCTGCACACAACTTACTCTGTGTTGTTACTCAGTATAGTAGCTTTACAAAACAGATCAAATGGCTCATCCTGAAACATTGGTTCATTTTGTTCATTTTGTTAACAGACCCTAATTTGGCAAGGATTGTTGGGCAAAGACCTAGTATCACCATCTTTAGAGACCCTACCCTGGGGGACATTTTGATACAAAGTCACTATATTCCCTCCCCCAAAATACAACACTCCTCCTCCAACTACTCCCTTACCTCTGCCCTACACAATTACCTCTCCCTCAGCTGTTCCTGCTTTAACCCTCTTTAATACCTAATACCAGTTTCTGTCTTCCAACCCTGACCCCCACCTCCGGCAGGGTTCTTAACATCCTGAAGGGGAATCAAAAATGGCTAACCCTACTCTTCTCCCCTTCTTCTCCATCTGCCCTTCTGGGTCACCCATGTGCTCAACTGATCCCATCCTTTTCACTCCAACAGCACTTGCGTACTCCTGAGCCTCATCCTGGTATACTCATGCACTATAATGGTTCTGTTGCATTATTACTATTTTGTATGTTTATATGTTCTTTGTACGATTTTGGACATGTATTGTAATTTACCCTATGTTCCACTACTGCTTATTGTAAAATACCTTGTGTTCCAACTGTTGCATAATCTTACAGTGGTGTATTGTTTGTACTACCCATTTACTATTGTAACGATCATCCTTCACAACCCTATGTTACTACTCTACCCCTGTTGCACCATGAGATGAGCAACTTGTTGTTCAGTGTGCCCTCCTGTGAAACATTTCAATAAATAAATGAAATAAAATAAAAAATATTGAATCCAGAATTTATCATTTGCTTCAGAACAGCTTTATGGCTTGTTTCTACATAAGAAGTACACTGCATGCAAATATGCAGTGCAGGGCAAGTGGGTCAGTGTTGGTTATTTTAAACGACATGTGGAAATTCACGAGATTTCAAGCCTCTTATGGATTATGTCATTTATGCTGCCCATGCTCCTGTGACAAGATATATGTTGGGAGAACCACTAGGTTGCTTAAGTCCAGATGTTGGAATGTCTTGGGAATGGTAAAATGGTTCTGTAAACAAAGCCTTAGGGCCTCATTTTAAATACACATGACAGCAATTCTTCTTCTCTAAAGTTTCTGACCTTGGAATATGTCCCAGTTCAACAAGAAGAGGGACAGGTTACAAAAGCCTCTAAGACGTGTATACTGATGAATCTGTTTTTATATTTACACCTTATTTAATGGAATCAATCCGGGAGAGATCAGCCAGTAGTATTTATAGCAAGCTCTCTTTAAGCTGCTGTTTACCTTATCCTATGAAATTCATGGAGAACACATTTATTGTGGATGATGATTAATATTTTATGTGCTGGAAAATAGATATTTGAACCCCTTCTTTTCTCTTTTAAATTAGAATATAGTTTCAAGAATGAAGTGTATACTTAGAATTTCAACGTTATCTTGCAGTCTACTGTTTCATGTTTTTAAACTGATGTTTGCACTAATAGTGGGACTCTTTGTATATTTGTTCATCTTCATTGAGGCGCCTGTCTTTGAGACTTAAAATAAGGAGGGGTGGAATGCAGTGAAGTGTGGTGACTTTGGGAATTTTCCTTTCTCCTTCTCCTACTCTTTCTACAACTTTCACAGAGTTCAAATAAATATGTAATTTATGCAAATTACTGCTGCTGTTTAGAGACTGGAAACTAACTGTAAGTAAGTAAGCAAAATTTATTTCTTAAGTGCCTTTCAGATATCAAGGATGTACCAGTCAAAAGGCTGGCCACCGTGTTCTGCACTAGCTGCAAGCGATGGATATCAACCCCAGAAGCCCAGGTAGAAGGCATTGCAGTAATCAAGACAGGTGGTTATGAAGGCTGGACCAGTGTAGGAAAGTCAACCAGAGGAACTGGAGCTTTATCCCTGAGGAAGAATCAGTGAGATCCAAATATGCATGGAGTGGGCACAGGATCATAATTTTGTGGCAAAACAGTGTGGCAAACAATACCGTAGTCAAACTGCCATGTGCAGCAAATAGAGGAAAACACAGACCAAAGAAAACAGTGCATACCATTGAAATGAATAGAGATATTGATATTTTTGTTTTTACAGGGGCTCTTTAAAACCTGTTTCCATCAAATATTAATGTCCTTGTCTTAAAATTTAGTATTTTGAATTTGGGGTTACACTTACTGTAGACTTGGTATGCTTAATGTGCCTTCTGAAATGGTGTAGCACATTGTCTTTTCTAGCACTTTATATGTGTGTTCTTTTGGGAAAAACTTAGTTAATGCACCAGTTAAAGTAACTTAATGCCACAAAAGTAGGAAAAGTTACATTAGGCTTTCCAACCTAACCTCCCTTCCCCAAGCAGCAAAAGAAAAACATTAGGGTTGGGGTCTCCAAAGTCTTAGCAAATCAGTGATGGAGTCTTCTTGGGGTTGGGGCCAAAATGCTCCCCACACCCAGCTCACAGCCTCTGTTCTGAAGCACAATGTACAACTCTAGCCAGTGCCTCATATACACTCTTCAGTGCCTCCTATACAGTAAACTCTTCAGTGCCTCATCTACTGTACACTATTCAGTGCCTCCAACTGTACACCTTTAGTGCCTCATACACACTCTTCAGTGCCTCCTATACTGTACACTCTTCAATGCCTCATATACTGTACACCTCTCAGTGCCTCCTATACTGTACACTCTTCAGTGCCTTGTATGCTGTACACTTTTCAGTGCCTCATATACTAAACACTCTTCAGTGCCTCATATACACTGTTCAGTGCCTCCTATACTGTGCACTCTTCAGTGCCTCCTTTACCGTATATTCTTTAGTGCCTCATATACACTGTTCAGTGCATCATTTACTGTACACTCATCAGTGCCTCATATACTGTACACTTCCAGTGCCATATACACTCTTCAGTGCCTCATATTGTACATTGTTCAGTGCCTCCTATACTGTACACTCTTCAGTACCTCGTATGCTGTACACTCTCCGTGCCTCATATACACTGTTCAGTGCATCATATACTGTATACTCTTCAGTGCCTCCTATACTGTACACTCTTCAGTGCCTCATATACTGTACACTCTTCAAAGGTAGAGAAGGTGTCTTGCCACATGTTGCCAAGACAATTTGTTGTAGCTTTCTTCATGCAGAGCCCTGTGTCAAGAAAGGAGACTGTGTGTGATGTTGTTTTCTCAGGAAGGGGTAAGAATCATGGTTAATAACCCCAAGAAATACCCCAACACTGTTTACCAAAGACTCAGAGATCCCATACTATAATGTTTCTTCCTTGCTGCTTGGGGTGTGGGTGGGGAGTTATGTTGGAATCTTAATGTCACATTTCCCAACATTTGTAAAGTTATCCTAACTGCAGAATAAATTAACTTTATTGCAAATAATTTTCTTTCTTTTTGAGATAGTGGAATTGCATCTCATTCATGCAGGCCCTTTGGGACCTGCAAACAGGTTAGCAACATATTCAGAAGAGACAGAGCAGGCAGGAAGGGAGGAGGAGGCACTGTATGTGAAAAATGACATAAGGCCACAGAGATCCAGGAGGAACAAAATGAGGGAGAGATACTGTGGGTTAAGCTGGAAAGGAAAATGGGGACAGCCATCCGCACAGGTGTGGTCTATAGACCACCAGCCCAGGAGGAAGAAACAGATAGAGTTGATGCTAGCCATCCAAAGGATGGCAGACAAGGGTGAGGTAGTACTGGTTGGAGACTTCAATATTCCAGACATGGACTGAGCATCCCAGCAGCAACATCAACTAGGAGCAGATTTATCCTGGACTCCTTCAGGTGCCTTTCCTCAAGCAACTGGTCATGGAACCAACTCGGCAGAAGGCAATACTGGACTTTGTGCTCACAAACAGGGACAGTGTGATGGGGTAACAGTGGGGAGCACCTGGGAAACAGCGACCACCAGTCATTGTGGTTTGAAATCACAGAAAGAGCAGAACCAAACCACACAAAACACGTATCCTGGATTTTAGGGGGCAGACTTTGGTAAAATGGGGAGATACTTGAAAGAGGCATTAAGGAATGGGACAAGAATCAGGGGTTGAGGAACAGTGGGCAGTATTTAAAATGGGGATTACAAGAACAACAGAATTATACTAAGCAGGTTAGCAAGAGGAAAAGGAAGAGGAGACCATTATGGTTTTCCAAAGAGGTAGCAAAGAAAGTGAAAGCCAAAAGATTGCATTCAGGCAATACAAAAGACACAGGCAGAAGGGGATAGGGAGAAGTACCAGGAGAAGCAAAGGGAGGCAGGGAGGTCAGTAAGGAAGCCAAAGCTCAGACAGAAGAACACATTGCAAAATCAGTGGGTAGAGGGGACAAAACCTTTACAGGTACATAAGGAAAAAGAAAGACAAAGGAGGGATAGGGAAACTGAAGGGGAGGATGGGGGCCAGTGGAGGATGACAACAGTAAAGCTGACATATTGAACAGGTATTTCTGCTCAGTCTTTACTGAGGAAGAGGAGGGTAATGGGTCTGAAGGGAGTACAAGGGGTGAGAATGGTGCAGAAATGGACACAAGTCCCTTTACACTAGAAAGGGTCCTGAAGGAACTGGAAGTACAAGAGTTGATAAAGCAATGGGGCCAGATGGGTGCACCCCAGGGTCCTTAAAGAACTAAGAGAGGTGGTGGCTGAACCTCTGGCTATCCTGTTTAGCCGATCACTGGAAACAGGAGGTACCCAAAGACTGGAGGACAGCAGATGTAGTCCCTTATACAAAAGTGGGAACAGAGAGGAAGAAGGGAACTACAGACCAGTCAGCCTCACCTCGGTAGTGGGGAAGATCATGGAAGCACTACTGAAGGAGAGATTGGTGGAACATCTGGTTGTCAATGGACCACAGGACCCAAGGCAGCATGGTTTCACCAGGGGAGGTCGCGTCGTGACCAACCTCGCTTGAATTTTTTTGATTGGGTGACTAGGAGGTGGATCAGGGAGGGCAGTGGACATGGCCGTCTGGACTTCAGCAAGGCTCCTTTGACACTGTGCCACATAGAAAACTATTACACAAACTGGGGAATATGGGTGTGGCAGGACAGTAGTGTGGTGGGTAGGTAACTGGCTGGGTGGCAGGACACAGAGGGTGGTGGTAAATGGCTGTCACTCCACAGAGGGAAGAGTGACAGTGGGGTACCACAGGGATCAGTACTGGGACCGGTCCTATTCAACATCTTCATCAGTGACATTACGCAGGACCTAGAAGGCAGAATTTCACTGTTCGCTGATGACACAAAGCTCTGTAACAGAGTAGACACACCAGAGGGTGTAGACAGAATGAGAAGTGACCTGCAGAATCTTGAAGAATGGTCAGGGGTTTGGCAGTTGAAATTCAATGCAAAGAAGTGCAAGATAATGCATATGGGGCACAAAAACCTGGCACAATATATCAGTTGGGGGGGGAGGATATAGCATGCACCAAGCAAGAAAGGGATCTTGGGGTTGTCATCTCTGATGACCTCAAGGTAGGGAAACAGTGTGACAAGGCAGCAGGTAAAGCTAATAGAATGCTGGGATGTATAGGCAGGGCATCACCAGCAGGAAAAGGGAGGTCATAATTCCGCCATACAAGACACTAGTGAGGCCCCACCTGGAGTACAGTGTACAGTTCTGAGACCATACCACATAAGGACACAGACAGGGTAGAGAAGATTCAGAGGAGGGCAACAAAGAGGTGCATGGATTGCATCACAAGTCCTATGAAGACAGGTTGAAGGAACTGAACATGTACTCCTGAAGGAGAGGAGGGAGAGAGGGATATGATAGGAGACATACAAGTATCTTACAGGGAGGAACAGGGTGCAGGAAAACACTATTTTAAGCGAAATAGATGTTCCAGGACAAGAGGGCATGGGATGAAGTTGGAGGAGGACGATTCAGAGGAAACATGAGAAAGAATTTCTTCACAGAACGGGTGGTGGACAAGTGGAACACCCTGCCAGAGGAAGTGGTGGGGCTGAAACAATCACGGATTTAAAATGCATGGGATAGACATAAAGGAATTCTGAGGTCAGGGTAAGGGCAACAGACTTCTAGGAAAACAAACTGAACTTACAAGCTCAAATGGGCAGACTGGGTGGGCCATAGGTCTCTATTCAGGGACACTGTCTATGTATCTATGTATCTATGTAGTTGCCCTGTGTCAAGGGAAGCCTCAAAACGCTTACAGAACTGCAGCGATGGATGTGAAGAATTCATGGGACTGTCTGCTGGGCTTTGAAATGCAGGGCCCTGTGGCCTTGCACTTTATGTAGTCCCAGATATAAATGCACAGGGCAAAGAGTGCACCTATCAGCCAATGCAAGGGCCCTCTGCCACCCACAGGTGGAGGATGCAAGACCCTATGCCAAGGGACAATTGCCTCTGCTGTGTGGCACCTGGACCCATGTGGACAACCCTGCACTTTCATTCCCTGGTGGGAGGTGGGTAGCATATCTTCACCACCCCCATCTAGCTGGGTCATGGAGCTCACCACCAAACTCAGTCTACTGGCAGCGGATCACAAATCATACCCACTGGGGTCAAGAGTGGCACCACATAGTTTGTTAATAAGTATATCTTTTTTTTTAATTCAACACCACATTTTCAAGATAATCATTTTACTATTTGCCTTATAAACATGACATGTATCATTCAGAGTATATTGATGAAATGTAATTTTGCACCAGGGACTCGATATTCAAAATCACGCAAAGTGGAGTGGAAAATTTGCATTGTGTCTTGTGATTGCCCAGGTGCCTGAAGATGCTATATACAGTTAAATTTCACACCATATTTAACTGACTATAGGGCCATGTCAGTACAGCACTTAGCCTCTTGTTGGTTCCCTTCAGGGCTCCCAAAGTACACCATCAGAATAGATAGCACAGGAACCATATCTGCAATATTGTAACAGATCCAAGCAAATTAGACCACTGAGCATTCAAGGTACTAAGGGGCCATTTGTATGCCCATTATGGGTTTATTTCAATTGGCAGTGAGGTAGGCTAGTGCAGTGCCATCTCCCCAAATTGCCTGGTCCTTGATATGTAGATATCCTCTGGAAATGGTCCCTCCCTCCGATAGTTGGCCTGTTCTGTACAAAAAATCCCGTGGTAGTGGCCCTTTCTTTCTTTTGTGATAGTGGAATTCCTGATTATGGGTCCATTCTGTGAAAAAATCCCAGGTGGTAGTGGCCACTTCTCCAATCACTGACCGCATCTATGAAAATAAATATTCTCAGTGGTGATGGTCCCCTTCCCTCTGATTGCTGGCCCATACTGAAAAAAAATATATCTGTGGTAGTGGTCCCCCTCTCTTCAATCACTGACCCATACTTTGAAATATATATCTTTGGTGGTAGTGGGCCTCCTCCCTAAGATCCCCAGCCCGTACTGTAAAAATTCCTGGTGGTAGTGGTTCGCCTGCCAATCATCAACCCATACAGTAAAATATATATCCTCGATGGAATTGGGCCCCATCCTCTAATCGCTGGCTCTGCTTCTATAAAAATGTATTCTGATGATAGTGGTCTCCCTTCAATCACTAGCCCATACTGTAAAAAACAAAGCCCAGGTGGTAGTGGTTCCTCCCGCCTCTCTCCAACCACTGGCTCATACTGTAAAATATATATCCCTGATGTTAGGGTCCCCTTCCTCTGATCACTAGCCTGCACTGTAATAAGCCAAAGAAAGAAAATTCACGGAAATGAACTATTCTTTGATGAATTCAAAGCTGCCCTCCCAATGTGAGAACAGTACAAAATATCAGAAAAAGGAGTACTAGAATGATAGGGATGTTTTGGGGTATAAGAATCAGTAAATAGGAACAGAAAGAGGTGGAACCACTGATTTGCTGTAGATGTAGTGCTGGAACTACTATTAAGATATCTCTGGTTAAAATAAAGGACCTTAACATGATTGAGATATTATTTAACATCTTTCTTACTAAGATAAAAAATTTAGATAGTTGAGAAGTGGCATAAAACCTTTAATGTATAAAAAGTGGAGGGTTTTTTGAATGACAGGGAAAATGTGAAGCAGGATATAAAATCAGTGGAAATAAACAAACAAGGGAGATCTATAATAATGTAGTGATGAAAACTGAGGTCTTAGTATTTTGAATAAGGACATCCAGTAATTGAGATGTAGGGTTGGGGATACAAAGCTAAAGCCTCAATAGTTTGAATTGAGACATCCAAGTAATTGAGATGGAGAATAAGGATTCAAATTTCTTTTAGGATGTAATACAGTGATTCATTTCAGATATAGCAGAAAACACATAAAGTATAGCCTAATTGAAGTACTAAGGTTGAATACCTTGAAATAGGATGCTCAGATAATTAAGATGCTGAATGAACAACATGCTTCTCGTTTTTCTAATGGATTGAATATTGTGGTTACTTTACTGATGGTACTACAGAAAGAGGTACAACAATATATTATAAAGATGTGAAATAAAGAAAGAATCTTTCACAAATTATAAAGTGTTATGATCATTGTAAAGCGCTGAGTAGAAATAGCAAGTATACACCTTTAGACAGGAGCAATGTGACGAAAGCAGTCTAGTACTGATGATGTCTGATAAAGGGCTACAGCTCAAACTAACACACGAGCATTCAGTCTTAGCGCCTGGTGCAGTTAGAAAAGAAAGTTGTATGTAAGGGACTACAAGTCTTTCTTCTTTGGTATTGGCTTTGCAATGTAAGAAAATGGGAACAATTTGAAAGAGTTTGTGGAATTGAGATACTGAATGAACATGATCTTTGGAGATCTAGAGAAAGTAAATGTTGAATGCAAACTATCTGTAGAACCCAATGCTTAGTAGCACATTTAGGAATTGAAAAAATTACTGTGAAGGGTAAATAGGGTATAAAGAATGAATTGATGAGACAAATTAACAACATACTCAGTTAGAATGTAAGAAAATGGGTTTATAAGAATAAGAGTTGTAGCCAAATGAGTTGGGCTGATGTACTTAGTGCTTTAATATTTAGCGCTGCAAATGTCCCTAAATCTGTATATGCTATGCCTGTCTTTGGGACTGAATTTGAAGGAGAATTTTTAGAAACAAACATCTATAATGCTGTGAATATTTCTAAAGTTACATGCAGCATGTTTGCTTTTTAGAATTAAGTCTGATGAAACAACCTATTTGAGAAAGTTTAGTGTTTTAACATCTAGCGCTGTGAATGTTTTTGTACCTGCACACATTGTGTCTGTCTTTAGCATTGAACCTGAAGGAAGATTCTTGATTTATAAATAAGTCAAATGAAACATGTATATTGCAGTGAATGTTTCTAAAGTTGTATACACAATTTTTGTCTTTTAGAATTGAGCCTGATGGGACAATTTATTTGAGTAAGCCAAAACTAAATAAAAATAGCTGAAAAGAGCTGAAATACATCACTTGTATAACTGGGAATGTGAGAAGCTGAATTTCTGGATTTTAAGTATGTATTTTAGCAAATTTTTGAAATATAAACAGTATTGGTGTTTGGTGCTGGGTATTTTAGCATGAGTAAGGGCACATGTGTTTACCTTTTGATTAACATTAAAATAGAATAAATGAGGATGGTGAACGAATTAACTAGCAGATAAATGACTATGGTAAAGTGATGTGGAGCTATAAAATTATGCTCTTTTATACATTTCAGGACTATCCATTTAAATGAATGTTAAAACTAGTGAATCATATGGTCTGAAAAATAAGATTATGTAAGTAGCACTACATTTGTTGGTATATATCATTTAATTAATTTTTGTGATATTTATTGGCTGACTTGGACAATATTTTTAACCTTGTATATTTGTTTATTTGTTTAGAGAAGGCATCTCTTGAAAAGCCTGCTCTGTAGGTGAAATGTTGAGGTATCTGTTGAATATAAAATAAAAAGAATTATCCTGAATATTTGAAACGTTTGTCTGCAGTGATATTTGTTCAGCACCCCCACCCCCACCCCCCAATCTGAACTAGACACTGTTTGTACTGCACTGTAATACACTGACATCCCTGGTGCTAGCTGTCCCCACAGTATTCACCAAATCATACTGTAATAAAATTAAATCCTGGTGTATGCACTCTAACACCATGGCACAGAAAACCCACCCCCAGTCACTTTCCCAGACCCCTTGGTCCCTCATGTGCATATGATGAACAGAACAGTTTTCCTCATACCTCCTTAGCCAGCTGCCTTATGTCAAGGCACAGATTGGCCTTCTTATTTATAGGACAGGTGTTATGCCCTGTCCTATAAATAAGGGGGCGTTCCATGCATGGACATACAGAGGCTGGCAAGGAGGTGTGAAGAGGGCTGCACCAGTTGCCATATGCAACCGCTGCAACAAGGGCACTGGGATGGTGACTGGGTGTGGGATTTCAGTACCACAGTGCTGGGGGTTGCTAGACACCAAAGATTTCATGTTATCACAGTATGAGCTGATGATCAGTGTGGAGGACCACTAGCTTCAGTGTTGTGAGTGTATTGCAGCATAGGCCAATGATTTGGGTAGGGGAACCACTACCACTAGGATATGTATTTTTACAGCATGGGCCAGTGATTGAGGGGAACAACTACCACCTGGGATATTTCAGAGGAGTCCCCATTCTTGGATGCTCTTCCCAAAGGACCAAATCTCACACTGTGGACCGGCTGGCCTTGAACAAGCCATTGCCGTGCTTTTCCACCAGGACCTCTGTTTATAAAGCAGTGCTGCACCCAAGCTAAGAGGACCTCCGTTCTCAGGTGCACCTCCCAAAGGACTGATTCTCCAACTGCAGACCAGCAGGCCTTGAACAAGCCACTGCTGCACTTTACCTCAGGGCCCCCACTTACAAAGTAGTGCTGCACCCAAGCTAAGGTATGGACGATTTTAAACAATTCCACCTCAGAACTCATTGGTTGCCCCGCCTCTGCTGGATCCATGATTGGTTGTTTCCATTTCATATATCTAGGATGTCTTATTGCTGCAGTCCTCAAACTTGCTTAAACCCTGATCTCACTGTCTTGCTCCCTTATTTAATCTCTTTTTCCTATTGTTTAAATTGTAATTACTGCACAATTGTACTGATTTTATATTTACTGTTTGGCTGCTGCCTGACTTGAAGCTAAACTACGTAGCTACGCCTGTATTTACATATTGTGTACTTCCTGTAATGTAAACCTAATCCTCAGCTTTCCAGATTGAAAAGCATTTTTTCAGCCTGTCTCTTCCTGTGCCTTTCTCCTCCAGGTGCCACACACGGCAGCCCTCTGTGCCTGAGCTGCACTGTGCATTTTCAACTGCTAAATTCAAATTTCCCTACTCCGTTGAATCCACCTCCCCAGGCCCCTCAACTACCTGCTAAGCTCCTGTCTCTCTAACTTACTGTCTGTGCCCACCCCACTGCCCTATAAGTTAAACCAGCACCTCACAGAAGCTCAGGTGGTCGAGAGCCACAGCCATGTTTCTCTGATGAACCCGACCTGCCAGACTGCCATCCAGGGTTCGGATCTGAAGTCACCAGCTCCTCACAGAAGCCCAGGTGGTCCGAGTGCCACAGTTGTGGTTCTCTGATGAACCAACATGCCAGACTGCCATCTGCAGTCCAGGTCTGAAGCCACCAGCCCTTCACAGAAGCCCAGGTATGGACTTTCCTCAGGGACTGATTACCTCCAGGAAGTGAGCCCGAGGAGCTTGATTTTTCTTTTACATCAGGACAGTTGTTTCTGGGTTTAAGTCTGCCTATTCATGTTGTGACCCATTGGCTGCAGTTAGCTCCAGGAGTACTCCTACTGGCTCCTTATAGCTCTGCACTGCTCTGCACTGTTAATGCTTGATTATATTTTACTGGATTTTGATTTCTGTTAATACTGTCTTGCTAGTATTTTAGAGTTCATGTTTTGTTGATTTATTCTAAGTGCCAGTAGAGTGTTCCTCTTAAGACCCAGCAGTGATCTCAGCTCAGGTCTTAAGCGCACGTCCCTCTTTTTTCACCTTTTTACTTTGGTGTTGTGTTTTAATTAGCCCTGCTCTTGCTCTTCAGACCTTGTGACACCTTGCCTAACATTTTGGTCTGCAACCCACTTCCCGTTTACGCCATTTTGCATTTCATTTTAGCTCCACAAACAGCCCACACCCCCTGCCTCTCTTATTCAATTTCCCCGTCGTTCTCTTTTCAGGTGGTCTGAGTGCCACAGCAGAGGTTCTGTGATGAACCTGACCTGTCAAACTGTCATCCACGGTGGGTCTGAAGCCACCTGCTCCTCACTGAAGCCCAGGGATGAACTCTTTCTCAGGACTGATAACCTCCAGGTAGGGAGCCCTAGGAGCTTGATTTTTCAGCCCACTTACCCCCAGTTCTGTTTAAATACACTTAATCCCTGCCCCGACTTACTAGTTCACTTCACAGACTACTGCTGGCCAGATCCCCAATCTTAGAATGACAGCAACACTGTTTCTGCAAGCACATTCCCTATCTAGTGCAACTGGATCTCCACCCACCTCCAGCAAGAAGCAAGCGCAGCTCCTAGCCCAAGTGGGCTTCATGCCAGCAGGAGCACCCTGGACCTTCACCGCTGGTTGCAGACCTCCCACTAGACCCACCAGTCCACCACCACACACTACCAGCTGAAGACTCATTCAGAACCCCCGTGAGCAGCGCAACTGGATCTCCACACCACCACGACCTCTTGGATCTCTGCCCACAAGAAGCAAGTGCAGGTATGCTCCCCAGCTTCCTCAGAGCATCCAAGGATCAAAAGCTTACAATTTGATTGGACAAGTTGCGCTGCAGCAGGCTGCCAATTGGCTGCTGCAGCCCTTTCATTTCTTTTCAAATTGTTTTTCCTTACCAAATTTGATGCCTGATAGCTGCAGCATCCTTCTAAGTGACTTTGTCTCCTGTGGATTACCATATAATTTTGGCCCTGCCTCCCACCCCGCCCCAACCTCTATTAAATCCTCAAAGTTGCCCCTCCCTACAGTCAATTGATCGGGCACCTCAGGCTTTCCCAGCACTTTACCACACCCATAAAGCAGTCTCAAGGGAATAATAATGGTGCATGAAAATCAGGCCATGACTTCTCCACTGGTACTGTCACTCCTGATGCTGAACATCCAGTTCCTTTCCAGTTTAGTTAATTTGGCAAACTAGATGGCCAGGGTGCTAGCTACATTCTGTGTACCTCTACTTGTTATCACACCTCTAGTGGGGCAGTACCTCTATGTCTCATTGCCAGCTGACCAGGGACAAAGCCACATGTAGTCTCTTACACCTATGAGTTACAACGTGGAACATGCAATCATGAAACAAGAGCCAAGACACTGAGTCTTGTTCCTTTGCATAAAACCTTATTCACAGTTTGCAGCATCTTACTCATCCTAGCCCAGTTGTATGTGCCACTTGATAGGCTAAGACACTATACCTCTATCCCCAGGCGTGATAGGAAATGGGGTTTGGCTAAACGCTGTACACTGGCTGCTGTCAAAATTTTTCTCTCTGCTATTAATTTCTGGAGATGTTCATCTGAACCTAGGACCTTCTACCAGCTGGTCCACAAACTGTAAAGTACAAGTGACTTAAAGATTGTTGCCCTAATATCTGCAGTTTGCTCCCAAGACAGCCCAGCTCCAAGCCTGGGTTCAGCTGCACAATCCTAATATCATTAGCCTGACTGAGTCATGGCTCACTCTGAAAGTGAAAGATACCACAATAGCCTTTCAGGGGCATGTTACTTCAGGCTTGCTAGGAGTAGGAAATGAGGAGGGGTTGACTTATCTACATCAAGGAATCCCTACAGGGACAATGTTGTCGATCTCCACCAGCAGTGCTGAGTATGAGTTGCTGGCCTTAAAGCTCCTCATTGGTAGGCAAAGCAAGGCACTCACCATTGCCTCAGTTTATCTCTCACCCACCAAGGCAAAGCCTGGACTCAGCTTGGTTCTGGAATCATTATCTAAGCTAGAGAGGAACTCAGAAATCATAATTACTGGTGATTTTAACCTAAACTTGCTTAGCAAGGATATAGACCAACGAAAAGACCAGGTAGCCAATATGTACCTTACCCAAATGGTCTCTGAGAATACAAGACTTAATCGTAGAACGCAAGGGCACCCTGTTGGAGTGCCTCATCATGAATGCCCCTTTTAGGATAAAAATGTTACTGTGCTGGCTAACTGTTTAAGTGACCACCGCCAGTCTCTTGCCACTGGGTCTTTATGACAAAAAGCTCCTACTGTCACTATTCTAAGCCACGCCCTTGGCATGACTGTGCCCATGCCTTTAAAAATGCTGTATCCCTTGCTGATTGGTCCCCTTGGACAATCTTAATGACACAGATCAAGTACTTCAGTTCTTCTCTGACAGGTTCAACGGCATCTGTGATATTTTTGCCCCAGTGAGGAGAAGGAAGGTAAGGGGATCCCCAAATGGGTGGATTACAAGAGACCTTTGGACCAGATGAAGGACAGGGATGATCTATGGAATATGGCCAGATGCACTGGAAATTCAGTTGTAACTCCTTGTTACCTGGGGTTACTAGAATCACAGTAAGACCTAGCGGTAGGCAGGGAGGCAGCTTCAGAAACTCCAGTTAAATGGGTTTCACACTGTCTCATTCTGTTCTCAGTCTCAGCTGAGACTGAGGGATGACATCACCAATAGAACTTTTGCAGCTGCATAGCACATTGGAATCTGCAGCAAAGGGAGTTAGATAGAACGTTGGGAGTTTTAAGGTGAGAGTCTGCAGTTTGGCTGGGGAGAGTGAAGTTTGTACTCAAGTGGTGGAGACCGCTGTTTTTGTCTCAGTGCCCTCCTCTGGGATGTAAGATTCCAGCAGATTCCTGGGGCAATCCCTTTAATTCTGCTAGTGAAGGAAAAGCTGTCTGTTTAGTCCAGGATTTATTTTGGAAGATGGAAGATGGAAGATTTGTGAGTCACCTGTGGGGCACCTGCAACTTAAGGGTGAGTGTTTGCTCTGGCTAAAGGGCATATGTTTTCTTCACCCTGGAACTTGTGTGGAAAATCTAGGGATTGAACTACATATTGGGAAGCCTAGAGAAATGGGCCAAGCAAGTAAAGTAGTATCAAATCCCAGAGTTTTGTGAGATGCAAATAATATGTAGAGAGATGTGACAGACGTCTACCTTAATCAACATTTAGAAGTTCAGCAAAGGAATTGTTCAGTTTTCCAGAAATGGCCAGGTACGGGCTGTGGGAGCTGGAGGTGAGTGGCGCCCATCTTTAGTGACCAGGTCCACCTCTACAGATTTCTTCTGTGGTTTCTACTTTGCCTCAGGCACTTGGCCAGTGATGGGGGAAGTACCCAGACATGGGGCTGTAAGGAAAATTCTCTCTAAGAGTCGCAGACTCTAGTGTGGTGTGGGGAGCCATGACAGGATAATTGGTTCATTCCTCAAATGGTCCGCGGATCAAGTGGCCGGCAGGGGAGCCGGCCAGTGGGAAACCAAGTGTGTACAAGTCAGGCTGTGTACCCGGCTGAGTGCAAGTCCAGGCTGTGTGCCTGGTGGGTTTAGAGCCTGAGGGCTGGAAATGGTGGTAAAGTGTTCTGTAGTCTCTAATCTGCATTTACAGGAAATGTAGCCCCATGGGGGTCCATCTATGCTTTGTTTGTTCAGCTAGTATTTGAATAAAAGCCACACTGAAGAATCCCATTCCTGGTTCTGGACATTACAGTTATTGCTTCCTGTGTTCAGATTTACTTGGGTGCCCCTGTACAGAGTAGCCAAACCTAGGTCCCCTGTGCCGAGTAACCTCATCCTCCCAACCCAGACCCCACCAGGTACTGCTGTCAGCTTCAACAGCATGCCACCTGTCGTTTTGGCAAAAAGGCAGGGGTGAGGGTTACACAGTTGACTACCAGAAGTACCAGCCACTGTAACAAGTGTACCAACCTCACTAGACAGGCAAAAGCAAAATACTACAAGGAACAACTGGACAGTAGCTGGGGTAATGGAAAAGGTTCTTGGAGAATATTAAGGAACTGTTTGGCAAAAGGATAAGAAGCACCCTACCATGTAATGATCAATGGTACCCCAGCCCTTGACCCACATACCATTGCTGAATCCTTCAATTTGGCCTTCTCTGATCGCAGTGCTGTCCTCCCACTTGATTACCTCAACCATCTTGGCTCACCTGTGCAGAACACTAGTGGAAGCCAGCCTGAAATACCCTCACCAAACACTACTGTAAGCCTAAACCACCCTAATTTCTACTTTAGAAGCATCACAAAGCCAGAACCTACATATTGAAGTGTTAGGTAAGACAAGGCTTGGCAGTAATAACCTGAATATGAAGCTGGTGGCAATTGCACTGAAAGAGCTCTGGTACCTAGTGCCAAACTGTTTAATAAATCGCTCTCCTTAGCTAAGTTCCCAGCCAAATGGAAGCTTGCAATGGTCTCCTGTGCTAAAAAGTGGAGATCGGACCAGTACAGCCAATTACAGTGATGAACTCTAAACTTGGTGTACTGTACAGACACAGACAATATCTTACACCTGCTGCCCTGCACTTGTCTGTTTCCTCCTCCATCTTATCAGTCATTGACTATGGCTTGGTAGTGTATGGGTGGAACTGACACTGCACTCAAGAATGTATCGACGGCCTAAATAAGGCCTGCAGACTCACCCTTGAGCTGACAACCTAATTCATTCCTGCTCACTCTACAAGCAGACTGGATGGCTCAACCTCAGAAATAGAATAAAGTATCAAATGTGCCTCTTGGGTAAGAAAGCTATACTAGTAAAATCCATCCCTAGCCTCAAGGATATGCTCACAGAATGTTGCTCTAGCCACCAGACCAGAGGAAAGACAAGGTGCTCATTGGCTGTCCCATTCATGAAGATGACAATAGGTCAGCGCTCCTTTATACAATAGTCCCCTCTGGGGAAATCAAACCTTGTGCATATATTCCGCAATTACTCCCTACCATCCTTCAAGGCTGAGCTGAAGATACATCTCTCTGAGGCAGCTGCTTGTAATTGCAGCTAGTTTGGGTACTATCAGTTTGCTGAGTTGAAATTTTGAGCCCCCAACTAATTCTTTGCTCTTGCACTGTTGTTCCTGTTAACTAGTGTCTCCAATACTGTACCTGCATCTCCCTGCTTTTCCACTCCCCTTATCTACGTGGATTCCACTCGTATCAAGCATTCATTCCCTCCCCGGCCAGCTCCCTTGACCCCTGCCCTTCTCCGCATTAGCATGGTCATGACCTCATTCCACCTTTGACTAAACCTGACCTCCAGGCTGCTACTCCTTTTTCTGCACTGTGTTACCTTAAAGCTCATCTCCTGACGGATGCCAGTAACTGGTTGTGTTTTTTTTTTTCTTCTACTCGCAGAATGTATTTTCACCTTTACTTAATTTGATATTGTAATCACCAGGCATTGTTGAAATATTTATAGGAGTTATAAAATTTGTCTTTGTACTAATTGTATAGCATTTGTTGTATTTTCGGTCTGTTCTTGTAACTTGATTATATGTTGTTGTACAGACATGGAATCTTTGTAAAAGAGCATTTGCTCAAAGGTGTTTTCCAATTATTTGAAATAAATAAATAAATGAATCTCTAACTGCCATTTCTTTTGTTTATCTCTCTGACCTACAACCTAAATCACTGCCATTTCTTTTGTTTCCCTGCCCCCCCATCAGACCTTCCTTAATTGTGTGCTCTTCTCCTTTCCAGCAGTGCAGCCCTCATTCTTGGGCACTCCTCCCAAGGACCAACCCCCGCTGGACCAGATGGCCTTGAAAAGGCTACCACCATACTTTGCCTCTGGGACCTCTACCTACAAAGCAGCGCTTGCACCCAAGCTAAGGTACTAACAATTTCAAACAATTCTACCTCAGCCCTCATTGGCTGCTCTGCATCTGCTGGATCCATGATTGGTTGTTTCCATGTCATCTATTTAGTACAGCTTTTACTGCAGCCCTCAAACTTGCTTAACCCCTGATCTCACTCTCTAGCTCTCCTTATTTAACCTCTCTTTGCCTGTTGTTTAAATTGTAATTACTGCACAATTTTAGATTTTTATTCAATGTCATACCATTGCCTGACTTGAAGCTGAACTACTGTACATAGTTATGCTCTGTATTTAACAGTGTTTGCTTCCTGTGATGTAAACCTAATCCTTAGCTCTCCAAACTGAAAACTTTTTCAGCCTGTCTCTTCTTGCACCTTTCTCTTCTCAAGGTGCCACACAGAAGAGCCCTCTGTGCCTGATGTGCACCATGGGTTTTTAACTGCTAGATTCA
Source organism: Neoceratodus forsteri (assembly GCA_016271365.2). Taxonomy (NCBI): domain Eukaryota; kingdom Metazoa; phylum Chordata; order Ceratodontiformes; family Ceratodontidae; genus Neoceratodus; species Neoceratodus forsteri. The sequence goes on from JADMNL010000026.1 coordinate 270,392,023, forward strand.
AATTTCCCTACTCCTGTTATACCCACGCACATCAACAGGCCCTCACCCTTTCTAAGCTCCTGTCTCTCTACTTTACTGTCAGCCCCATCTTATTGCCCTATAAGTTAACTCTCTAACTGCTATTTATTTTGTTTAGCCCTCTGACCTACAACCTAAAGCATTAACTGCCATTTTTTGCTTCCTTGCCCCCACCCCACCCCTCTTCAGACCCTCCTTAATTTTGTGCCTTCTCTCCTTTCCAGCAGAGAGTTCCGTTCCTGGACACTCCTCCCAAGGACAGATTTCCTGCTGTGGACCACAGGTCTAGAACAAGCACTACCTCACTTTGCCTTGGAGACCCTGCTTACAAAGCAGCACTGCACCCAATCTAAGGTATGGACAATATCTCGTTGGCACTGCATGCTGGCTTCCCACCTTGGCGCCATATCTGGGCACTTTGTTTTATAGTTGACAGTCAGCAAGTGACTCGCAGGCTTGCATTTCCATTAGCAAGTTATCTCATCTGGCCACTAGAGGCCAATGCTACTCTGCAGTCCTACTGCACTACTTCAGTGTATCCTAATCTCTTATTTCTGTTGGCTACCCAGCCTTCTTTTCATCCTTTTCCCTCTGCCATTCCTGTACTCTTCACCTTCTTGTGCACATAGTATTGGTCATCTGACATTTCTGCCTTCTTCACACTTTTTGTACCCAGTTCCTCCAATTTCTTGATCTCTCACTCCTCCCATGAATCCTTTCCCCCTACAATTACCTACTTACTAGCTACTTGTGCTCATGCCTCCTTCCCATGATGTAATCGCATTTGCCCATCTCCTACACCTTCTGATTGTAATTCTTACTTTATCTATCCCTGCCTCCCAAGTCCCACAGTCAAATAACCTGGCTTACACTTTTCCACAATTCTCCCAGACCCTATTTTTATCCTCGCTATAACCCTGCACCCTTTAATGAATTTTCATCTCATTTCTCTCACCTCTTTGCTGCAGCTCTAATCTCAGTGCCCAGTTACTTGCATTCCTCTGCCTCCTAATCACCTACACCCCTGGCCTCCATTCTCCTTAACTTCTCTCAATTCACCTACTACTACACATGCCCTAAACTCTACTTCCCCATCTTAGCTCTCCTTCACCTCATTAAGAAATATTCATCCCAACTCTTGCCCACCCAACTCTAACCCTTGTAATGCTCTGTTTCCTTAACTTTTGACTCTTCCAAATGGCCTGAAAATCAATCATCTGAATATCTGCAGTCTCTTATCTAAAACTGACCATTTGCAAACTTTGGCAGTGTCAGCTTCTCCAGATATTATAACTATAATTGAAACATGGCTCAACAGCATGATCCCTAACCAGTCCATCACCATCCCTGGCTATTACTTTCTAGGCAAGACAGGGATGGCAGAGGTGGTGGTGTAGCTATGTAGACCTGGTCCTCACAAAATGTATTACTATCCTCTCCTCCTCCTCCTTCCCTGTCTCCTATGAAGTACTTGCCATCAGCATCACCTTGCCCTTTTCATAGGAGCCGGGGTTTGTAAAATTTTGGTGGGGCCTAGGGTCAGGGGTCAAGGCCCCGGGTCAGGGGTCAAGGGTCAGAGGTGAACCATTGGGCTGTAGGCCTTGAGAGTCTAGGAAGATAGATATTGGGTGGTTTCTGATGACATCCTCCAAGCCCTGACCACTGATCCATGACTGGGGCCAATCGTCCAATGTCTTGCAAGCTCAATCATCATCCCCCTCTTTAACCCATGGTGAGCATCACAGTCTCACTAACAGACTGAGTAAGCATATGCCCAGGAGATATGATGAATTAGCCTGTCTCCACTGAATACAAACCTTTTGGTAGAGGGTCCCCACTTCTGTCCCCATTCCATGATTGGGGAGCCAGTAGTCCAGTGACTGGCTAACTTTTCACCCTCCCAAACTCCCAGCATGTGCACCAGTCCTATTGACTAACTGGTAAGCACACATCAGGGAGGGAGGGAGGGAGGAGGGAGAACAAATATGGGGCTGGTGGAATCATAACCATCAGCATCATCTGCTTGCTCAGTCTGTTGATGAAAGTCTGGCCCACTTTGTGGGTAATGGAGAGAGACTGAAGTAGCTGGCTGTTGGATTACTGTGCCCTAAGTCACTGATCTGGTGTTGGGGGTCCAGCTTTTTTTTAATATAATTTTAGTTTTATTGAACTTTCGAGGTTAAACAGAATACACAGTTTATCATCCCATAACTCTGTTATCTTTACAGTATGTTTACTTAACACTCACAAAAAGTATGTGGGATTTTGGTGGTGGGCAAATGAAGGGAAATATGCTTGTTCTGCTGCAGTAGTGATCATTATGTTCTGCTGCAGTAGTGATGTCACTACTGCAGCAGAACAACTTGAAATGCTGGCATAATGTTGCTTTCTTCTATTTAATTCTGTGGTGATAGTATTCTAGAAACTCTAGAGACTTCTCAAGTCAGTTTCATTACGAAAGAGAAAAAAAGACAATGCACATATTTTACATACTACTACTATACACTATAAAAGTACAGAATGAGTAACTTTGTGTTAATCTGTGTGTTCTACCTCAGGGGTTCCGATTCTCATGGACCTCTCGACCTTCTGCCTCGAGGTCAGAGGGAATCAGAACCTCCTGTGACAGAACACACTGGTTGTGCATAGTTGCCAGGCCAGTATTCTCTATGCCATCTCCTGGCATGATGCAGAGAGCCAGATTTTCAAGAGAAGTCTTTTAAAACAGAATTTCCTCCTCCCCTCCTCCACTCATGATAACACTTTCCCAGTCACCAATTTATACATTAATATATTAATAAAATGGTCAGGAATGGAAGCTTTTCTAAACATTGGAATTTGGGGATCCTGTGGTAGGCTGGCTGGGATAGGGGATCTGGGACTAGTTTCTTCTGTTTTAGGTATATTTCTGTGTCTATAATGATGCTGTGGGAGAGGAGGGCCTCTGACTCTACATAGAAATTTAACTCAGCTCTGTGTCAGAACACAGTTTTAGCCACAGCTACAGAATGAGACAACACTAAATTCACATTTTGAGACTGAGACACCTGGGATGCACCTTGCCATTGTTGATGCCTTCAAGGAGGCTAAATTATAAACATAGAAACATAGAAGGTGATGGCAGATAAGGACTGCAAGGCTCATCCATCCAGTCTGCTCATTTCTTTTTCTACCTTATGAATGTGTCATCGGCCTTTGCTCTGTCAATGGCATATCTATTCATACTCATCTGTATTGCTCCCTTATGCCTATCCCATGCCTGTTTGAAGCCCTGCACTGTATTCATAGCCACCACTTCTTGAAGTAGGCCATTCCATGCATCCACCACCCTTTCTGTGAAAAGAACTTCCTCATATTACCCCTTAATAGGTCTCCTCTAATCTCATGGTGCTATTTTTCTTATATTGAAACATGTTAGACTCTTTCATCTTGTTAATGCCCTTAAGGTGTTTGAATGTTTTGCTCATACCTCCTCCCCCCTTTGCTCTAGGGTATAAAAATTGAGCTCTGTTAATCTGTCCTCATATGTTCTCTGATGCATTTCGAACCATTTTGGTTGCCCTTCCCTGGACTGCCTCCATTTTGTTAATGTCCTTGTGCAGGTGCGGTTCCAGTACTGCACACAGTACTCCAGATGGGGCCTAACCAGTGTCTTGTAAAGCGGATTATTACCTCCTCTTATGACTTGTGATACTCCTACTGATACACCCCAACATCTCAACATCATAACTTTCATTTCAGCAAAACAAGCATTTGTCAATGCCAAATGTTGCTTGCTTATGTGTGCTGTTTAGGTATTTGGAAGTGATAGTTTCATGCCTTCCTCCCAAGACATCCACTGTGTCTTTCCGTTCAGTATTCACAGAAGGTGGGAGGGCAGGGCCACAGCAGTACAGCAGTTGCAAGGGGTGAAGAGGTGGACAACTAGGTCCATTCAAGGCAAAGAGTCCTGCAGGAGCTCACTAAATTGAAGGTAGACAAAGCGATGGAACCAGATGGCATACACCCAAGGATATTAACAGAACTGCTAAGGAGATAGCAGTACCTCTGGCAGCCATGTTCACTGAGTCATTCAACATGGAGTGAATTGAGAAGGGCACGTGGTCCCTCTACACAAGTCCGGCAGCAGGAGGAGGTAGGAACAATAGGCCATTCAGCCTCACCTCAGTAGTGGGAAAATCATGGAGACATTGCTTAAAGAAGGATAGTGGGCATCTAGATGCCATCGGAACCAGGACCATACACAACATGGATTCACAGTGGGGACATCATGTCAGATAAATCTGGTTGATTTATTTGACTGGGTGACAAAGGAAGTGAATCAGGTGGGGCAGTGGACAACGCTTACCTTGATTTCAGCAAAGCTTTGACACCATCCCATATAGGAGGCTGATAAACTAGCTGGATAGGCTGGACAGGGGGAAAGGGTGGTAAACTGGGTTAGAAACTGGCTAACAGACAGGAAGCAGAGAGTGGTGGTAAATGGTATGCAGTCTAGGGAGAGGGGCGACCAGTGGGTGCTGAAGGATCGGTCCTGGGGCCAGTTCTGTTCAATGTCTTCATTAGTAATATTGCAGAACATCTGAAGGAATTTTTCACCAAATTTCAACATAGCCATTTTAAGACCTCTGCTCATGAACAGTGTCACTGTGATTTTCTTAATTCGTCCCGCACATTGATCTCAGACACCGACTGCGCCATTGTGCTACATGGGCAGAAACACATTTTGGGTGAGATGTGAAAATGGCAGCTGTACTACTCATAAGAAGGTGTGATAAAATAGCAATGTTGGAAATCTGGAGTGAAAATATTGAAAATTCATGACCCACGAAAGCAGTATAGAACTGCGCAACGAGACATCTTCAGCCTTTTTTGATTTACACCACCATCTCTGTTTTAGATCTTTCACATAAACACACATGGTATTATTCAGCTCCAAAGGTGATTTTGCACAGTGACTGTGAAATCACCCTTCAGGCCGGAATAACGCCATGACAGTGACATCATTCATGAGAAGGATCCAAAACCCCATGTTGAAAATTTGGCAAAATTCCTGGAAAAATGCCTGAGATATGCAACAAAGTTGAAACCCCTATCTAGCTCCATTATACAGCTTAATAAGCATTTCCTCAGTTTGCAGTCAGCTTTGAAGAGTGCAGAGTGTTCCTGGTCCACCAAGATCAACACGCGGAGTCCAGAGGTAAGTATGGGATGGGGGTGTGGGGGGCTAGGTGCGCGGTGGGTGCTGGTTGTGGGAGAGGGGTTTGGAGACGCACAAGGACCGCTTTTTGTTTTACAGGTTTAAAAAAAAAAATGACTACTTGACGCTTGCCACACTGGGGTGGGCCTCAGCGCGGCACAAGGACGCTGGGGCATTCAACCGATGGGGGATTGGGCACCCCATCGGTCATGATGCATTTGTTGCCATGCTGGGTGGGCTCCCAGCGTGGCACAAGGATCGGGGTTGTTCAGCCGACAGGGGATTGGGCACCCTGGCCGGGCCATGAGGCGCACACGCTGATGGCCCAGCGTGGCACAAGGATTTGAAGGCTCAGCCGATGGGGATTGGGCACCCCTTGCCGGGCCAAGGGATCGCTTGCCACATTGGGGTGGGCCTCAGCGTGGGTACTTACTACTGGGGAATGTGAGCTCAGCTGACAGGGACTGGGCACCCTGTCAGCTATACAGTGCATGCGGGAGCAGGCGCACACGCCTGCGTGGGTAGTCTGTGGGGAGTTGCGCATGAGCAGCCGATATCTATCGGTGCTCACTGAAGCATAGTCCTCTCAACTGTATGCCACTGCATTTGAGCTTGTCATAGACAGCTCCAGAATGCATTGGCTACAGGCTGCGCCTGCCAACACACTGACTGGGATTGGAGGAGGAGGTGACACACCTCTGAAATCTCCGATGATGGCACTATGTTTCTTGCACATGCATGCAAGCAACATAAAATGGCCTCTACTGCCAGACTTAGACTAGAAGCATCCCTATAGAGGCTGATCCAAAATACAGAGAACAGCCATAACCCAGATTTGTGTCTTTGTTTGCCACTATTAAGTACATGTTTCAGCACACATCACCCTAAAATGCTGTATATGCACCATTTCATACTAGACAAGTCTATAACCCACTTAAGCTGCAGCATGGGATGATAAAAATCCATACTATAGGAAACCATGAGAAGATGTATTTACTGACTCTACCCAATTCCATCATATAGTCCAGCAGTTTTACACCAAACGATACTATTTTGACAGCACAGCCACATCAGCTCAATTAGATGAATGCAACATAGAAACATAGAATTTGATGGCAGATAAGAACCTCTTGGCCCACCCAGTCTGCCCATTTCCCTACCTAATGGATAAGCTGCAGATCCTAGTTAACCAGCAGCCTACTTTTTCCTACCCCCCAGAATTGCCTTAATACTGTCCCATGCATGCTTAAATTCCACCACTGTTTTAACTCCACAACCTCCTCTGGAAGGCGTAATGAAGGGAAAAGCTTCCAAAATGGATCATAACTTCCAAGAAAAATCAACATAGCTGGCCTTTCACTAGATACTTTTAATCCATTCTAATACCCAAAGTGACAGTGGTTCTTTAGGAACACCAACAGGTAGAACAGATTCACAATGAGAGGGGGGCAATCATTTTACAAATACCAGTAACACGGAAAGATGCCTGTCAGAAATACACAAATAGTTACTTCAAGTGCGCTCAGGAATACCCCTTGGTGCTAGAAAAGAAAACTGCAAGTTTCCCATTGTACATTCAGAAAATTTCTGCATTCGAACACACACACAAGGAGAGCTTATGTCTTGGTTAGTCCATTATTTATTGCAGCAAGGTGCCCTTGTGTTTGTTCGAGTGCAGAAATTCTGTCAAATTAGCCCAGCGAGTGACTCTTTCTTTCCTTATTCAGGTGGGTGCCAACCTCCTAGCTCCAGTGACGCAACACCTGACTAGATAGTCTCATGGATTATTGCATACATCCTTAGCTCAGTTGTACTGCTGTACCTTAGGTTTAGCTGCAGTTTGGTCCTGGCAGGCCCCTGAGAGGAATTCTGGACTCCAGGAAAGTTCAGACTCGGGGACCCCTACCAGCTCACATACACAGCCCTTAATTTTGTTGGGAGACTTGGGCCCTCTGTTTCTGGGCCCTGGTCTTGGAATTATCACCCCTTACTCCCGAGTCCCCACCCTCTCAAGGGCCCTCTGCTTGACTGCCATCAGACATCAGTTTTACTGGTGACTGGTCTGGTAATGGTGATTAAGTACAGATGAGACTACCATAGAGTACTTACAATCTGGTTGCGATGGTGATGGTCTGATCTCTTCCTCTCCTCGGCTCATCATCGTCATCCTTCCAGTCAGTTTTGGGCAGGGCTCATGCTGGCTGTTGGTGCTTGCTGGCTCGGGAAATCAGTTCTAGAGTTGTGCCTGCTGTGGCTGGCCCCTCCGTGCTCAAAACATCATCCACCGATGCCGGCCCAATGTCATGACCACTGACCTGACCAGACCCGACTAACCCCCAGACCCAGAGGACACTCTTCTCCTCCCATCCCAACCCAGACTCTCCTACCATCTCACCCACCCATCCAGACTACTAGCCCGAGGACTCTCTGATTTTCTCTCTCCTGAGTCTCGACCTGGTCTCTCTCTCTCTCTCTCTCCCCTCTCTCCCTCCCTCCTCTCTCTCTCTCTCTCTCTCTCCTCTCTCTCTCTCCTGGGTCCCCGGGCCTCGACTCTCCTCACCACGGCAGGGCCATACTGCACAGCACCATGGTCTTCAAGCATGCAGCTGCTGCTCGCTCAGTCACCTCACCCTCTCAGACTGGGCCTGTGGCTGGGCTAAGATTACCGCCGATGGCCCGACGCTATGCACACCTGCTGACTTGCCCTTAGTTTGCCACCATGGACTGACCGGCACCCACACACCACCACCACAGAATCGACACTGGCCATGGCATACCACCTTTGACTGTCGCTGTCTGCTCTAGTCTCTCCCTCCAGACTACTCCAGTTATAGAGTCAGTGCCGCCACCTGAACTAAAAAACTGTCCCAAAAGCCAAGGGTCTCACTGAGCTGAGCTTGCCTCACTCTGGGCTGTCCTGTCCTCACCTAACCACCTTACTGCCACACGCTGCCTCGCACAAATCACCCGACAGAGACCAACGATGCATATCGCACCTATAAGCCCTCCCTCCGGCCAATCACAGTGCGCAATGCTGGCAAATTGAGAAATGCCACTTTGCCAACCAACCAACCAGCAGCACTTACTCAATGATTGGGGAGGCAAACCAAACAGCCAGCAAATAACTAAAGGCACAAATTTTAAATAAAAACAGGAGTGCTGTGCCACCAGCCAGTTAAGCAGGAAGGGGCGGGGGCATGCTGACAGCTGGGTGCAGCCCTCGGCCTAACAGCAGATCTGGCGCGTGCAGCACTAACCCAAAAAAGGCAGGCAGTAGAAAATATTGCTGGGGCTCAGCCCAGGTCTCTAAATATTGATGGTGCTAGTGCTCCACGGGCCCATACAACTCGGCGCCTATGGCCTTTTCCTTACCTCTATTTGTTGCAGGCTTTCACTGACAAGCAGGAATTAAACCAGCTACAGCAACTGAAATTGTCACTCCTTAACATCCGTCTCTCACTCAGGTGAGACTTACATTCTGGGTGACTTTAACTTAAACTGGCTGTCTCCCAGCACCTCTAAGATATGAAATTACATAATAGCCTCTGAACCTCACCCAACGTACTCTTAAACCAACCAACCTGAACCATAAAACCCCAAATCACTCCCTGCTAGACTGGGCTCTCACCTCCCACCCCACAAAGTAATTAAATCTGGTCTCCTTCCAGATGCCCTCATCGACCATCACCCTATCTTCCTGGTAAGGAAGATTCATTAGCCCAATCCCACATAAAACTTTAAATTCCTTGACCTTGATCCCTCCTACAAGATCTTCTGCTCATCGATTGGTCCCTCTTACCTCTGCTCTCTCTGTTGACCATGCCCTCACCTACTTTAAAGATACATTCTTACAACCTGGAATACCTTTGCCCCTTTAAATGGACTAGAGTACACAGAAACCACCTTCCTTGGATTACCCCTGAGCTACTTGCCTGCCTCAGGGTTTGTGAAAAGCATGGAGAAAGCACAAGGCATCCCAGCTCCCTAATGGTCATGCAGTCTACTGCATGCTAAGAAATTCTTGAACTAAGGCTACCAGACTAGCTAAGTCTGAGTACTTTAGATCAGCTTTCCACTCAAACATAAACACTCTGAATTTTGGAAAGGGGTCCATGCCCTCTTCCCCAACCTCCCCTTTCACACTTAAAATAAACACCCTCTCATGTCTGACCATGCTTTGTGGTTGCTGAATTTAACTCATTATACCTCAAGCACAACTGCCCTCCAGTCCCTCCCTCGCCACCCCAACCCATCATCCACCCTCTTCCTACTCTTCCCTATCCCTCTTTAGACCCCAAATCTTTCTTCTGCCCTCCCTTCTTTCTCCTTTGCAGTAGTCATCCCTGATTAAACTCTAACTGCCCTTCTTACTCTTAACCCCTAAAGGATCATCACCAGATGACCTCGACCCAAAGCTCCTATACCTCTCAGCCCCTGCTACTGCCCACCCTCTGTCCTTAATCCTAAACCTCTTTTCAGACTTCATCTGTCCCTTCCTCCTGGAAACATGCCATTGTCCTCCCTCTTCTGAAGACCGGCAGTCTCTATTCCCTGGCAACTACCACCCATGTCCCTCCTCACGAACCTCACCAAACTCCAAGAACACTTGGTTCTCTCCCAGCTTACCTCCTTTCTCTCTGACTCATCCTTCTTCACCCCACTGCAATTTGGTTTTTGGAAAATCACTCCACCACCACCTCCCTTGTGAGGCCCACTGACTCCATGCTTACTGGCTGGATAATGGCCTCTGCACTTCAGCCATCTTTGTTGACATCACCAAGGCATTCAACACTGTCTCCCATGCCCTTCTACTTGACTTTCTTTCTACAGCCAACCTAACGTCATCTGCCACTAAATGGTTCAGGGTTTACCTTACTTGCAGAACCCAATCTGTCAAGGTCCAGGACACCATTCCCCTCCGTGCTTCCTATCTCCCACAGGAGTCCCACAGGGCTCTGTATTGGCCCCATACTCTTCTCTATCTTCCTCAATGAGCTCCCATCAGTCTGTTCCACCTCCTTCTCTATCCACTCTGTATGCCAATGATATGGTCTTGTATGTTCTGCAACTACCCTGCAGCATGAATTCCACCAGGTCCAGTTCTGGTTCACCTCATGCCAGCTCTTCCTTAACACCAAGAAGACAGTCTTCATGACCTTTGGCACCAGGCAGAGACTCTCTCTAGGCTCCCTGACCTCTCCCTTTTCCACACCCTGGATGGGACTATCTCGAGGACACCTCCTCTTTCAGATACCTTGGGGTTTGGTTTGACCAACACCTCAACTTCTCTGGGTGCATTGACACCATCCTAAAAAACTGCACCCCAAACTTGGCACCTTATACAGGAACCATAGTTGCATCCCTCCTACTATTAGGTGAAAACTTGTCCAGAAGATGATATTCCCATTTTTGATTACTGTGATGTAGTCTATGGTGCTGCTCCCAAGTCCTCCCTGACCAGACTGGACACTCTTTAGCTCCTTCTGTCACTTTGTTCTTGACACACCCTCCCGCACTCATCACTGTGATCTCTATCATAAACTGTCCTTTCCTCGCTTGCCAACAGATGCCTCTCCCATTGTGCTAAACTTACCTGAAAATATTGGCTTGAGGAACTCCTGCCTTACCTCACCTCAACTCCTCCCTCCCACTCCCTCAGATCCACTGACACTCACACCTTGCTGGTGCCCCACTGCTCCACTCTCATCGGCCAGTCTGGATTTGCTTATCACTTCCCTAAGTTATGAAACTCCCTCCCCCAAATTTGACACTCCTCCTACTCATTGAACTCCTTGTTTCTGCCTTACACAACTACCTCTCCACTAGCTGTTCCTGTTTTATCCTCAACTCCTACCTCTACTCTATTCTGATTACTCGGATCCTGCTCCTCTTCCCCTACTCCCAATCTAGTCCCATTTCTTACCACCACCTTTGCCTGGATCAGCCCTCTGGCAGGGTTCTCAGCATCCTGAAGGGGCATTATTCCAGGCTCACCCCACCCTTCCTTTACCTTATACCACCTATACACCCCTCCTTCCTCTTTACTCTTCCCACCCCTTACTATCATCCTTGTCTGGCTCAGCCATCTGGCAGGGCTCTCAGCATTCTGAAGGGGAACTGATCCAGGCTCACCCCATCCTTCCACCCATACAACTTCACTTCACCCCTACTGTTTACTACACCCCCTCCTCCAACTTCCATCTTTGTCTGGTTTAGCCATCTAGCAGGGTTCTCAGCATCCTGAAGGGGTGTTGATCCAAACCGCATCCCTCCCTTCCCACCCTCCACACCACTTCACTTCACCCCTCCTCCATCTTTTCTTCACCCTCCCTCTTCCACTACACTTATCTGCTACCTTGTGCCTATATTGCACTTATTCTTATTGTATTTATGATGAACTGCATTGCTCCTGATGAACTTATTGCTTCTACTATATTGTTGCTTTCCAGCTCATTACTGCAGCTTATCACATTGTCTCCACTGTTGTTTATCCAGCTTCACGTACTCAAGCATCTGTATGCTGTTTCTCTCTACAGTTTATTAACTATATACCATACTGACAATGTAACTTGTGTAACTGTATTACCTCTGTAATCCTTCCTCATGTACCCTCTTCCCACAAATCACACCATGAGATGAGCAATTTGTTGTTCAGTGTGCCTTCCTGGGAAACATTTCAATAAATAAAGTAAATAAATATTATATTACAGTATGGGACAGTGATCAGAGTGGGGGACCCACTACCACTAGAAATTTTTACAGTACTAGACGGTGACCGCAGGGAGAGGGAACCATTACTTGAAGAGATATATAGTTTTACAGAATGATCTGGCAATTGGAGGGAGGAAGGAGGGTCCATTACCACCAGGGATATATGTTTTAACAGTACAGGCTGGCAATTGGTGGGAGATGGGGACCACTAGCACCAGGGAGTTTTAGTTGAACAATGTGAGTCCACAGGGGTGGTTGTTCTCCCCAGCAGTCAGCCAGCTAAGTGGCTACATTACCTCTGACAACCACTAGGGCTACCCGGGTAGGTTGTGGTTTTGTTCAGAGGTATTTGCAGTGTGCAAAAGGCCCACACTACACCCTTTTGTGCAGCACAAAGCCACTAAATATGTTATTCATGGCCACACCCTCCCTTGCCCACAAGCATACATTGTGTTTTGCTTGGCACTAACCTCTTTGTCCATGCAACAGCCCTTTGAATATGGGGATCCAGTGCAAACACCGATGTGCATGGTGATAGATCTGTTAGCACCCACACAAATTTTTTAAATATCAGGATCCAGAAGTGTGAATATATATCTCATCCAGAATTACAAAATGTCATGAGTCACATTTATGAGGTGGTGGAAAATGTCTATGCTGAAAGTTTCAAATGAAAATATTGAAATTAAGTGAAGTTATGAGAGAATGTTGAAATATTGCAATGTTCACTCTTAACTTAGGCATTTTTCATAGTTGTACACCAAATGTTCAGCACAGCCTTCTCACAATCATACACCCAGTAGGTGAAAATGTTCAAATCTGCATTAAAATATTCTCACAAAAGATGTTAAAACACACTTTGACCATGATTTGAAAATTAAAGTTGTTATGCTTTGTGAGATGATGTATATAAATGGCTATGTTGAAAATCAGGCAAACATTTAAATTACCAAATTTACAAGTGTGCATAGAAATATTTCAACGGTACTGTACATGCATAACGTTGTGCCAGTTTTCTATATTTTGACCTCAAATGTTCAACATAGCCTTCTTATGACTCCACCTTATGAACAAGGGTGATGAAAATGTTCAGTTATACCATGGACATAAATGAACAGCCAATGAAATTGTCAGACTGGCAGTTTACCACTATAGTAAATCCTCTGATAATCAACGGCTGATGAATAAAATATCATCTATAACATCTGCAGCATAGTAATAAATACAATAAAACTAAAACAACAAAGCAACCTCTTTAATACTTGTATTTTATTGTAGTAAAAAATGAACTTTGGTATAATCGCAGTAAACCACTCAGAGGATGTGGGTTATTGGGGACTTACCACAGCTGGTGAGAATTTACCCACCGCTGCACTCAGGCAACCACTCCAGCCATGGTAAATCCCCCCAATAACTCCACAATTTCGCGGCTTATTGCTTAAATCCTGCCCAAAGGTGATTTCACCAAGTGACAATAAAATCGCTTTTGGGCCTGATTTGCATAATTCCACCACTGTTGGTCATGAAGCAGTGTTCCAAAAGACCATGTTGAAAATTTGGGGTCAGTATATGCAAAGTGACAAAGTTACACGTTAACATTAAAAACCCCATTGAAATTAATTGAATTGCATTTATTTTATTTTCTCATATTACAGTAATCAGTTCCAGGAGCAAGATATGTCTTCAATTGAGAGTGGATTTTGCTGTGGGACATGTTCAGGTGAGTGAAGGTGCTTAGGAAGGGGTGTAGGTGGTGGTGCTGAGTGGGAGGTTGGGCTGGTGTAGATTGGTGAGGGATTGTTTCTTTTTTGACAGGTTAAAAACAAAATTATCAAGGAACAGTTTTCTTTATTTCAGGTTAGCTAAGTCTATTGGGAAAACAGTGGTGTACAGCCTGGGGAGGGGTCACAAAAGCAGTACTAGGAAGCGCATCCCAGTCCACTTAAATATTTAAAAAATAAACATTAGGAAGGGGGAGAAAGAAGCAGTACCAGGGTGGGCACCCAGATCCATTTGCTTAATAAAAAATAGATTAGATTAGATTTGATTAAATTAGAATAGATTAGATAGCTAGACAGACAGGCAGACAAACAGATCGACAAAGAGAAAGAAAAGACAGAAAGACAGAACTAGGGATTGCTGGATCACTGCTGTCACTGTAGATTGCAGTAGGACTTTGTCTGCAGCTGCAGAACTCAAGAAAGTCAAGCTGTTCTCATACAGAGAATGTGGGTGAATGGCATCTCTCACAAAGATGGTCACCCTGTATTTTGTAATGCTCAGAAAAGTTGTTTCTGGCAACTTAAAAAAAACCAGCAGAATCCAGGTAAACAGCTCCTGTTTAGATAGGCTGAACTTTTTTTTAAACAGATACATTTTATATATTCCCAATATTTGTGAGTTTAAAAGAGAAAAACAATTTAGGTGGTCGGATTTGTATTTTTTTACCACCAGAGGTAAATCATGAAAATAAGCACATGCCAAAGTTTTTTTTTTTACTTGTAGAACTTGAATGTTAACTTAAAAATCATTGTAACTCTAAAACAGTATAATATTTTTTCACCAAACTTTCTGAAGGCGATCTTTACCACAGGACCCTTCAAACTTGAAACTTTCATGAAACAATTCCACACCCTTCAGGCAGCAGGTGAGAGCGAAAAATGCACAATGTTAAATTTGGGGATTTTGTTGTTTGTTTTTTGACACTCAGTATCTTGACAACTATACAAGATGCTGTTACAAGACTTTCCATGTCTTGAGACTGTGATAGCATGACCACACACACACACACACACACACACACACCAAAATTTGGACTATTTCATCAAATGATGGCAAGTTACTTAGGTACAAAATTGGGGTTTAACATCGAACAGCCAACTCAACCCTAACTATAGGGGTGTTGCTGTACCACTATAAAATAACTTATGTGTATTTTTTCACTCCCATTTTATCTATATTTGTAACTTGGTGGTCCTTCTTGAGTCCCACCACTTCCACTTGAAAGCAGTTTAGCTGTAATTTTGGTTTGAGCCAGTTTGGTTTCACCTGTATGCTGACAAGTGGTATAAATTAAGGGAGTGTCAACCACACAATCTCAACCTGCAATGAAGACTACAGCTGAAGCACTAGAGTAAGTTTTGGTAAGACCTAGAAGTACCTGTGACTCGTGGACTGCTGGTTCTGATTCCTGTATCATTTTTTGTAAATATAAAAATATGTGATTGACTGTCTGTCAGAGAACATGCTGGCTTGCTGAAATTGACACATCCAAACCCCCAGGATAAGTTCAAAGAACAGGAGGTAGCTTAAACTGTCGATGTCTGAAATGCAATTAGATTGTTAGGTTCTTTGAAGTTGAACTAAAATATCCCTTTGGACATCCTCAGGAAATCCTTTGATGTGCACTTGGTGTCCTGAGAAAAGGGACACAGGCCAGTGTTTTTGGGTATTCTCCCAGGAGGACAGCTAATTTCATCAGAGAGACTTTGATGTCTGGGGATACCAGGTCCCAGACTAAATTAACGAGTCCAATATACATTTGCTTGAAGTATACAGTGGCTTACATCAAAGAGTCTTTTGATGTCTAGGGAAGGAGATCACAGACCAGTTTTCACAAGTTACAGGAAGAGAGGCATTTATTATGTCATCTATTATTTGTTTAAATATCTAAGTAGGCCATCCTGTGTCATAAAATATAAATTTTAAAACTACAAGGCAGAGTTAGGTGACCTCAGAGAGAAGGTCGGCTCAAGACTGTTTTAAACCTACTGAGCAGACCTTAGAAGACTTATTCATTCACATTCTTTATCTGACTGAGAAAAAGAGGAACAACAAAGCACTGAAAGACTAAGAAGTAAGGAGACCTTAGACAAGACTAGTCTGAGCTGTATGTTTTGTAGGAATTTGCATTTTAAACTTGTTTTGTTTTAAGGCTGTATGTGTTGGGATATCTTGTTCTGTATATTTACTGTTTTGTTGTTTTTATCTATTTTAAAGTAAAGATATATATTTTAAAAACAGAAACTGCCTGGTGTGCCTTGAAATTTCTTTTGTATATAAGTAAATATTAGAATGGTATATAGTTGACACTATGCATGTGCTTATTGTGATACCAAACTGGGAAACAGATGAGAGTTCTCTAAGTCCTACATAGAGTTCTAAGGGTTCATTTTGAAATACCTGGTTAGGTGCCCATAGGCAAAGATATCTGGCCCCCAAAGACAGAATTATCTGAGCCTGATAATTGGGTATGCTAACAAGAGGTTATCAGTTTGAATCCTCCAGAACTTGGAACAAAGGTGACCCGAACCCACAAAAACAGACAAGAGGGTTACCTTGTTCTGTTCACTGTTCACAAGACTGCCCTCAGAGGTTGGCACTTTGGGAGGAGAGGACTGACCTGCTGAGTGTGTTTGTGACAGTACCTGCCTGACTAATCCATGTTTTGTGACACAAATAAATCTCATTGCACTGAGATGCAGTGTTAAGTTATTTTCTATGGACTATAAACCTGCTATGAGCACTTTAAGTTCCAGAACTGTATGTCTGTTGATGTAGGGCTGGGCAACCCCAGAATACACCAGATCCTATTACTGCTGCTCACACTGTTTCTTGGCTTTTTATTGCATGCCCATGTGGGGTGCAAAGCACATGGTACAGCCAAGTGCTTTATCCACTTGGGAAGTGCAATAAACTCTGATTTACCTCACACCATGGAGTGGGTTATTGCACTTCTAAATGGCTAATTTAAGCAGAAGAATGTCTGAAAGAGACCTTTTACATTTGATTGAGAGCTAGCTGTGCACTGAGAGAAATCTTACTGCATAATTACAAGATTTGGTTCAGCCAATCACATTCTTGCTTTTGTCACTGCCATTTTGTAATGTCACATTTCCCTACTTTTGAGACTTTGGTGAATCAACCCTGACTGATGCTTAAATATAGTGTTTTTGTTTTGCAATTAATGTCCTTCCTCTATGAAAAGAACATTTTATAGAAAATGCATAATACTTTGTACTGACAATGCTGGCCTTTTGATGAAAAGTAGTACCTGGACACAAGATATGTGAACAAATGATGTGGCAAACACAGTTATTTAAGAAGCCTCATGTTTACAACTACATTATTTGACTAATCTGCTGAACTGTGGCCACATTTTTAAGGTCCTAAGTCTGAAATACTTCTAAAGTTTATTTTGTTTTAAATAAATATTACTTATTAAAATCAAATTGTAAATTCACCCAATACATCACGTTTGTAAAATGTCCTATAAATCTGAAAGTGTCAGAGTTTAACTCTTTACCATGTTTCCCATTTCAGGAGAGCAAAAGGCAACTGAAGAATATTAAAGTTCTGCAAACACAGTTCTTATAAGCCCAATATTCACAGTCACATATTTTGACTGACCTGCAGAACGATGATCATTTTATGTTGACTTGCATGAAAAGCACAAGCAACATTTTGTGACAGCTTGTTGGAGTAGCAGGTTGTGGAGATGAGGCTATGTTGTGGCCAATGGCTCCACTGCTTTTGGCTAGTCTCTTTGGCATCAATGAATAAACGCCTTGTCTATGACAGCCCTTGAGAAGTGTGCCACCAACTTGAAAGAATTTCACTGCTGCAATGAGGAGTGCCCATCATTGCAGGGTGCCTTGCCTGCTAAAACATTTCAATAAACTGGGCAGTGGCTGTTGCTACACCACCTCTCACAATCTCCAGCAAGTTGACTTCAGGGTGCCTAATCCCCAGGTCATCATGTTTATAACCCCTAAAGATTGTGTGGCACACTGGGAGCCCTCCCAGTGTGCCTACATGTGTTCTGAAGCTGACCATGTTGGCATGTTCCTGAGCCCTCCCACCCCACCCCTATTGTGTGTGCCACACTGGGAGCCCACCCCAGTGTGGCCAACAGTTGTTTAATTTCACCTGTAAATAAAGAAAACCTTCCAGCAATGTCCATTCTTGAAAATAAGAAAACAGTCTGTCATTGAATTGGAGCGTCCCCTCCCCAACCCGCACTCACCCACTGCAGACTCCACCTCTGCACCCTCTCCACCTTCTTGCACCCTCTTCACCCCATACTTACCTCCAGAGCCTGGCATGATGATCTTTGGTGGAGCAGGACATGTCTGAACTCTTCAAAGCCGACTGTGAAGTGAAGAAAATCACAGTAAACTGTATAATGGCATCAATGGCTGGGTTACAATGTAGGGTGGATATCTCAGCCATTTTTGTGACTTTTGACTCCAAAGTTCCAAGATGGTTCTTGGGACCCCACCTCATGAACTCAGTTACTGTCATTTGCATATTCAGTCCCGAAGGTGATTTTCGGTCACTGCGTGGAATCACCTTTTGGGACTGATTAACAAAATAACAGCGTCACTGTTCATGAGCTGGCCCCAAAAGCCTATGTTGCAAATTTGGTGAAAAAATTCCAATGACTATGTTACAAGCGGCATTGTGGTCGTTTTACACACACTTGTAACTTTGAGAAATGTTAATATTTTCACTCCAGATTTTCAACATTGCCATTTTTTACACCTCCTTATGAACAGTACAGCTGTCATTTTCACATCCTGCCCAAAATGTGTTTTCGCACATCTGGCACAGATTGGCACGGTCACTGTGGGAAATCAATGTTCAGGATGGAGTAACAAAATCACAGTGTTACTGTTCATGAGTGGAGGTCCCAAATGTTTTCATGAAGTTGGATCACAAAAGCCCACGTTGAAAATTTGGAGAGCAAATACCAACAAACACCTGGGGCATTAGGGTTTCTAACCATAATGTCCCACCCTAGAGACTAATAGGTGTCAAGGGTGTGACTTGGGATTGTTGGCTATAATGTTCACACCATTTCACCCCCATCCTGCAGTCACTGACAGGCATCAAGGTGTGTCTTGGACTCTTTGGCCCCAAAGTTCACCCTATTCACCTATACTGGACCCGTCTCAATGTGTTTCCTTATGGAATGGGGTGACTGTTCGGTCAGATGACCCCAAGACACAATGCAACACTTGTTGAAATCTGCAGGTAGGGTGAGATGAAATGGCATATGATTATGGCAGATGACCCAAAGGCACACCTCAATGCCTATCAGTCTCTGCAGGTGGTGTGGGTTGGCATCAGTTCCATACTTTACTGCCATTCCTGTTATGAATCTCTTTAACTCCTGCACTACCAATGCCAGTGCCAGCAAGACGACATCTAGCGTGACAAATGCTTGTTGTTGTTGCTGTCTTATATGTAAAATAGTTCCATACTTTTAAACTAAATGTTACTTCTAAAAGTAAACATTGTTTTAAAACTGCCCAAACAGTATAGACACTGCTACATTATTACTTACCTAGAGCTGCTGCCATCAGAATCAACTTCCTCTGCTCCATTTGCACTGTCACCTTCGTCTCTTACATAATGCAGCAGTGTATCATTCCCCATGGCCTTCCCATGTTTTGAGGTATTTCCAATGAAGAGGTCTGTGGATGGGAGTGGCACCTGGGCAAGTGAAGCAGCATTTTACACAGCTGTAAAAACACTTCCACTGGTGCACTGCAATTTGCATTCCCATCAAACCATGGAATGCTCTTGTCACAACGCAGCTAATTGAGTGGCTTTCATGGTGATATCACGTCATTACAGCACAAGCATTACAGTGCAGCAAGCATTATAGCATAGCATTATAAGTCCATTTTAACAAGTGCTAATGCTACAAAACAATGTAACATTGTAACAGCGGATAGCCTTCTGAATCCTCTGCAATTAATTCTGAGGGGCCACCACTGCCAACTGGGGATGTTTCCAGGGACTAATCCTCCTATGCTGTTGCAGGTTCACCCAGTACTGCCAGGATGCAGCTGCTCCCTTGGGTACAGTACTTTATTTTTTCTTTTGTAGGAGAGATGGTCTGTTCTCTGGTGCACTAAAGAAGATGGAGCGTGATGTGCCAGGGCTGCCAGATCTCTTGGATGGGGTCATCAATTTTCTAGTCAGTTTCAGCAGCTGATCAATCATAAAATCTGAATCTGACACAGAGCTTTCCTAGCTGCTACATGGAACTACCCCTGATGGTGTTGAGGACAGCTGAGGCATATGGTGATGGGGAAGGGGGTGAATGGGCCATTCTCTAAAGCCCCATGTTTTCTGTTTGGACCAACAGTGCAAGTATCCTAACCAAAACTTATTGGGCAACACCTGTCATGAAGTGACTCCTTTCTCAGAATGTGATTGTTATGTTGCAAGCCAGACAGGCATATGAATCATGTTTATTTTACTACTCCACAAAACTCACTACATCAAGAGACTGCAAAGGATGTGTTAGCATTCTTGCAGATGTCGTAATTTTACTAAGCTTTCTGTTTGTGCGTTTGTGTAAGGATCTTGCCACAACTAGACTGCACTTTGTGTCGTTATGGGTTTAACATAATTTAACATTTGTTATTGTATCTTACGGTAGTTTTGCTGTGGTTACTGACCTAATGAATATGTTTGCACTGACTTGACATGGAACCCTTGCAATGCTCCAGCACCTCTTTACACTGCCAGATCAGTACCAGTGCAACTCACCAGTAGTTTAAAACTTTGTTGGTTTGTGAGAATCTTACAATCTCGCAAACCTGGGAGTGTAACATTTCAGCTTTATCTTGTTCCAGTTTTAAAAGCGGCTTGAGAATGGTAAACTTCTGAGGACATCATTTTGTAAAGTTCTTCTTAAAAATCTGATTTTGATTGACCTTATACAAGCTAAAGGCACAGCCAAATTTTCACTCCTCAGGGCCAGTCAAGGTAACCTGGGGCCCTAGGCTTAAGAAAATCTGATGCCCCTCTTCCCAAGGCTATGCCCCTTGCCACAAAGGAACCCTGTCACAGACTGTGAGGAATCTTGAGAATCCATTTAGATACAAACTGTATCCCATGTTAGGATTCAATTGTGTATGTAAAGAGATATGGGCAACAGAATGCAAATCAAAATTCCTACCTTTCTGTTTTCATCTCTGAAGTCTCAGAATTATACTAGCGAGTGTACTCACTATTCTCTCCTCTCCTCTTCCCCCAAGTCTCACATACTGTTTGATTTCAGTCTGATAATCTACAGTGTACCCATGACTATACACTGATTTTGTACAAGCAATACTGGGTGGATAATCAACAGTGCAAGATAATATGATGCAGTGGAATAGCTATCATTCTGTGCAAGCATTTGGTGAATAATTGAGGATCACTGTATATGCAAGACTACTCTCCGACATACATGTTGCCACCTTTCTTTGCTACTTAACATTTCTACTTCCTGATACAGCCCACCCACAAAATCAAATATGAAAGGTGGTAGTGCTATAGAATTACAATGATCAGGGTTAGTGGTGGCCTTCAGATACTAGTTGTTCACTTTGCAGGCAGTTGGATGTAATGGGGTAGTACTGTATGTATATAGCTCCACAACATACCCAATTGCCTGCAAATTAAACAGACAGTTGATAAGACCACATCTGAGTGCCATGTACAGTTCTGGAGACCCCATATCTGCAAAGACATAGACAGGGTGGAGGCTGTCCAGAGGAGGGCAACCAAAATGGCACAGGTCTGCACCAGAAGACATATGAAGAAAGACTAATGGAGCTTAAGATGTATAGCCTCAAGGAAAGGAGGGAGAGGGGGACATGATAGAAACTTTCAAATACCTCAAGGAATCAATAAAGTCCAAGAGGGTAGCATCTTTCAGAAAAAGAGATGTGCAAGAACAAGGGGCACAATTTGAAGATGGAGGGGGCGGCTCAGAGGTAATGTGAGGAATTATTTCTTCACAAAGAGTGTTGTAGATGCATGGAACAGCCTTCCTGAGGAGGTTGTAGAGTCAAAAACAGTGGGGGAATTCAAGAATGCATAGGACAAACATAAAGCAATTCTACTGGGGAGTAGGAGGAAGTAGGCTGTTGGTTAACTAGGATCTGCAGCTTATCCATTAGGTAGTGAAATAGGCAGACTAGGTGGGCCAAGCGGTCCTTATCTGCCATCAAATTCTATGTTTCTATGTTTCTAAATATGATTTAAAGGCCACATGCCCCCTGATGGCATTGTTCATACTAAGAAATGTGAGGAGCATAAAGGCATGTGCCTATGTATACTCCTATAGCAACTTCAAAAGAAATAAATTAGGACTTCATCAGAACGTATGTATTTGTCCAGTCATTTTTAAACTCAACATTAGTTCTATTTACTTTGGGGCTGGCAGTATAGCCTGGAGGTTAGAGTAACAAGCTGTGAATAAACTTAGTACCTGTAGGCATGGGTTTCATTCCCACAACCTCGACTTGCATCACTGTGTGACTCTAAGCAACTCACTTGAACAACCCAAAGCTCCTGGGTCACCTCTGAAAACAGGTACTTGTGCCTAGTGGGCCTTACCTGCTCAACAAAACTAATACATAAATTTACTATCACCTCCACTGGGAGGAATTCCATGCATTGACTACTCTAGATGTATAAAATATTTTCTTTTGTCACACCTGAATCTTTTCCCTTTATCTGCAGATGATGCCCTCTAGTCTCCAACCTCCTGTTTTAAATTCAATTTCCAGTTCTGCTAGGAGAACAGAGTCTTGCATGATATCATACATAAAGAGAACAGGCCCCATGACACACCATGATTCCAGGGACGTCAGATCTAACAGTGTAGGTAATCTTCCTACCTTTACCATTTAGTCCATTAATTCTTTGTATATTTCCTTTGGACTTTTCTAGCCTATTTCTTCTCCCTTTTAAAAGGTTCCACAGCTGAGATTCATATTCGAGGTGTGGATGTGCATAAGACCTATACAAAGGAACTAACACTCCACTATCACTGAACATAATGTTCTTTTTATTGATTGAATAATTCTGCTTGCTTTGGTTATGGCCTCTGTTGTTTGTTTTGAGGAGACCAGGTTGCCTGTTACTTGTATTCATAAATCTTTTTCAGAGGTTAACATCACCAAAAGACTGCTATGTAATGTGTATTTATACATTAAGATACTCCTCCCTAAGTGCATTATTTTGCACTTGTTAATATTGAGTTTCATCTCCCATCAACTTGTCCAACTGATCATTGTATCTAGGTCACGTTGTATTGATTTAGCACCTGATGAAGGTTTGCATGGCCCCCTATCTTTGTGTCATCTATGTATTTTGTGACCCAGCACATTGAATTTGGTGTTAAATCCAAGATAAAAGTCTGGAACAGTCCCAGTACCGAACCCTGGGGCACTCCACAAGTCACCTCCCCATCCCAGAGAGGTGTCCATTCACAGCCTATCTATAGCACTGTTGTGCCTTTGTTACTTTGTGTCATTAAAATGTGGTTTTGTAGGTGGTGTTAAAGATCAGGCTTAGCCATACTGTTTGTGAATTGCAATATAGTATTGTTAAAGGACTTTGAAAATTCAACCACAGTTTTTCAAATTTTCATAACTTTGGTGGTCATTTTCATGACACTTATCGCTCTAACCCAAATTCAACCATGAACCCTCCTACTAATTTTTCCTGAGAGAAGAATTGCATTTAATAATTATAATCCTCTTCCAGTCAAGTAGTATAAAATGAATTAATACATTAGGCAGTACAGCCTCAAGCCAAGAATCTGGAAAACATGTAGAACCAGAACACTAGGATCTGTAAACCACAACCTCTGTCTGCATAATTCATAACCCAGGACCAGGGCATGTCACAGAACATCGATGAGCTAATGAGAGGCAACTGGAACTTGGAACATGCTCTACAACAAGCAGGCTCTGCTGGTTCTCCAATCTTTCTCATATGAATGACAGGGCCCCCTCAAATGCACACAATGAGGCAAGTAGTGGTCAAACTATTGTGTGGGGGCTCCCATTTAAGATTTGCACCAGGCAATCTCTCTTTCAGAAACACCAACTGGGAGGCAGGGATCTTTCTAGCCAAGCTCTTCTTCCCACTTGGGATATCAGGGACTGGTAGACAAAGCAAACATAAAGAACCTGTTTTTACCTTAAAGGTCAGTCTAGCTGGAGGCCCTGAAACTACCATCTGTGTGTAACACCTAATCAGGGAGGTGAGAGTCACATTCAAGCAGCCAAAGCAAAGAAGAAACAGGTCTGTTTACATCTTAAAGGTTAGTCTGCCTGGAGCCCACTGAAGCTATCAGATATAATTAACACCTAATTGGGAAGTAGAGATTCACATAGTAGTTCAGTTCCTGCCTTGTTCTAAATAGTCATCAGCCAACCCCATTGTAACAAATTCTGTCCAGAGCTGATAGGGCTGCATTGGTGGAATTTGGGGTAAAAATATTGAAAATCACCAAAGTTACTGAACACGTGTTCTAAATGTAATGTAGGCTCACAAATTTGTTGTTTTGTAATATTTATACACCAAATGTTCCAACATACTGTAGCCTTGTTATGACCCTGTCTCATGAAAAAGCGCATAGAAAATGTTCAACTCCTGATCTAAAGGTGATTTTTCATAGGACTTCTAAATCAACTTTTGGGATGCAAAACACATTTTGGGCAGGAGTAGAAAAATACCAGTTTTCACATTCATGAGGTGCTTTAAAGAAATAGCTATGTTGAAAATTGTGGGTAAAAATATTGAATATTATCAAACTTATGAGCCTGCATTTGCAGAATTCAAAATACCTTTACAGAAATAATTATATGAAATATTTTCATGCTGCACTCATAAAACTACTCATGTGATATGCAGGCTGCAAGTAAGATTTAAATGTTAAAATGAAACTGAATGCAGGCAGTAAGCAAGTGTTGAAAACATACTTTTATGTTAAATTGGAACAGACTGCATGCATGCAAAAAGCAAGTGGTCACTGAAAAGTAAAGTGACTTGCTCAGGATCACATCATGTACTAGTAGGGGTTTAGGAGATTCAAACCCAGGTCTTTAGGTCATCTTCAAATCTCTTGGCTTGCAGTTCAGTACCTTTAACCACTAAGATATACAGCCTGCACACATATGGCTTGTTTGTTCTTCAACACAAATTTTCATACATCTGCATGCATGCAGCATAATTATAGCCTCTGTTATACTTTTAGTTTTCTTGCCCCACCCATCTCAGCTGCACAGGTGAACTGTAGCACACATACCAATGGAAACACATGTAGTTTTCCCACCCACAATAAACACACTTACCCAAAATACTATGTAATTACCCCTGTCTTGCCTGTACTCCTACTGTTTTCTCCATAGTTTTGAATGTTTCCACAAATAGACTTTAAGGCAAACACAAAGGTAGCAATAACTCAACACCCACCCACATGGCCAGTCCCCCCATGCACACACACTGTAGTGGGTGCAGTCATGCTGCTACAGACAACCCACCAAGTATGGATACAAGTAGAGAGTCTCTACCTGAGTATTAGGAGCAAAAGGCAAGAGTTTTAAGAGATGATGTCCATGGGTGAGAGTACTGGGTGTCCTTTGATATGAATGGATTTAGTTTCTATTACTATGTTATACATTATGATGGTGAGTTGTAGAATAATGAAGGCCACTTTTCTGCTAATAAGGCCCTTGTTAGTCATCTTCATTAATCTCCAACGTTCCATCAAAATGTATAAAACAGTACTAAAAATACCCCATTCATTTCAATGGTGCACTCCTGCAGTCTCCCTTGTCCTGTGTCATAATGTGTCTGAGCATGGGGATGTGGAGGTCAGTTTCACTGGGGGAGGAGGGGTAAGCCTGACTACAGTGGATTTCAGTAGTCTGTGTACTATATGCCACATTACTCAACTATCCCTGAATGCAACGTGACAGTCCTAATTTTACCTCTAAAACTTTTCTGTTCCTCATCCATCCCTCATGGAAAACATGCTGCTCACACAGAGGATGTCCTGTGAATTTAGACTTTATGGCAGGGGCACCATTTCAGGTTTCAGCAGGGAGGATCCAACAACCAGTAGAGGCCAGGTACTAGTTAACCCCTAGGTGGCAAGCTTTAACATGACTGTAACATCTCTAAAAGTAAAACTTATTTGACTGAAAAGTGGTATGCATATCAGGAGAAATTGTGTGGTGTATAGAACCCTTCACCTGCAGAGGAGCTGGAGGAGAGTCTGGTGGCTGATGTTGGGAGACACTGCAGACGGGCAGGGGAAGGGTGGTGGTGTTAGGGACTCTAAACATGCCAGGAACAGACTGGGAGACTATGACATCCTCAGTGGCCAGGGAACAGAGGTTGTTGGATGTCTTTAAGACGTGTTCCTAACTCAACAGGTGGGGAACTGACCAGGGAGGAGCAGGTACTGGATGTGGTCCTGGCAGACAGTGACCAGATTGGGGGCCTGGAGGTAAGGAACCTGTTGGCGGGAGTGACCATGCCACAGTCTGGTTCTGCCTGGACCTAGGAGGGGTAGAAGGCCACACAAAGACGGAGGTAACTGACTTCAGGGGTAGGATTTAAGGAAATGGAAGGATCCTTAAGGAGAATTTGGACGGATTGGGTCAAACATGGACGCTGATAGTAGGTGGGAAATCATCAGAGAGGTGTGCAGATGCTACCAGCACCTGTGCAAGAGTAAGATGAAAATGTGGTAGGGCCCAAAAACCCTGCTGGTGGACCAGGGAGGTCCAGGAGGTGGTGCGGAAAAGAAGGCAGCCTTAGGCAATTCAAGTGCTCAAGGAGTGAAAGGGATCGAGGGAGTATGAGCTGATGGCTAGAAGGGCCACTAGGGTGGTGAGGGTGGCTAAGGCAAGAAAGGAGCAGAAACTGGCCAGGAAATTAGGAGAGGAACAAGGAGTTCTTTAGATACATTGGGAAAAATGAAGGGTGAAGGGCAGATTAGCAGGATTAAAACAGGGAGAGATGGGCACAAGACCCAGGGGAGCAGGCTGAGGTACTAAATGAGTACTTCACCTCAGTTTTCACCAAGGAAAATGGGGATGCTGCATCACACACGGAGGAGACAGTGATACTGAGGAGGGGGGGCACCTTACCGATCTGCAGGTCTGGGGAGAGGGGAGGCATCACTGGCAGGAGGGGGGGAAGGCTAAGCAGGAGAAGAGGTAGCGAAGTGGAAATCACAGCAGAGAGAGAGTGAGGGAAGCCCTCAGGTCCATTAAGATGGAGAAAGCACCGGGGCTGTATAAATTACATCCCAGAGTGCTGAAGGAACTTGCAGATGTCCTGATGAAACCGCTGGTGGAGCTTTTCACCATCTCTCTGAGGACAGGGTGGGTGCCTCAGGACTGGAAGGTGGTGCATATAGTGTCTATCCACAAGGGGGATCAAAGGAGGTGGCAGGAAACTACAGGCCTGTCAGCCTGAAATTGGTGGTGGGCAAGGTGATGAAGGGCATTATCAAGGAGCGGCTGGGGGACCTGGAAAAATCAGGGTGCCTGGATGATAGACAGTATGGATTCATCCTGGGGAAATCATGTCAGACAAACCTTGTGGAGTTCTATGACTAGGTGAGTAGTGCCTTGACCTGGGTAGACCAGTGAACGCCCCTTTCTAGACTTCAGCAAGGCATTTGACTCTGTTCCTCACATGGGCCTGTTGGATAGCTGGGAGAAATGGGGTGGGGAACCAGATGATCAGATGGATAGGCAATTGGCTCCAGGACCAGATCCAGAGGGTCGAGTTGGCGGGATAGTCTCATCCCCAAGGAGGGTCATTAGTGGGTCCCACAGGATCAGTCCTTGGCGCCTCCTGTTCAACGCCACGCCTCTGACATAAGAACAGGTATCAGGAGGAGATGAGTCTCTTTGTGGATGACTCAAAACTGGGGCGGTGGTGGATGGGGAGGAGGAGGGGAGGGAGGGTAGCCCTACAGGGGACCTGGAGGATCTGGAAAGATGGTCTAGAAAGTGGAAGCTGAGGTTCAGTGCAGGGAAATGCAAGGTACTGTACCTTGGGGCCGGAACCCAGGCCAAGTGTACACCTGGGGGAGAAATGCTACAAGTCTCGGATGGCTGAAAGGGACCTGGGTGTGGTGGTGGATGTCAAGATGAACAACCTGGAGACTTGTAGGAGGCAGCAGCCAAGGCCAACAGGATGCTGGGATGCATCACTAGGGATCACCTCCAGAAGGAGGAAGTAATATTCCTCTGTAAAACTGCTTGGTGAGACTGTACTTTGAGTACTGCGTGCAGTTTTGAGGCCACACTTAAAGAGGGACATTAAACTCCTGGAGAGGATCCAGTGGAGGTCAACCAAAATAATTTGGGGCTTGGGGACAGGACCTATGAGGAGAGGCTCAAAGAGCTAAATATGTACACATTGGAAGAAAGAAGGGACCGGGGGACATGATAGAGGTCTTCAGGTACATGAAGGGTAAATAGGGAGGAACAGTCAGGGTGCTTCAAGGAAGGAGGAGGGGCCACTAGAGGGCATGGGTGGAAGCTGGAGGGGGAAGATTCAGGGAGAAAGGAGGAGGTGCTACTTCACTGAGGGTGGTAGAGCCATGGAATGCGCTGCCTAGGGGCTGGTGGAGGCAGAGACATTGAGGGGTTCAAGAGGAGGTGGGACAGGTTCAGGGAAGGGTTCTGGATGCAAATCCAATGCAGCAAGAATATCTGGAACTGGGAAGGAGACACCAGAGAAGGTGAGGGCAGCAAGGTCATCTCCCAGGGTGGGGCTGACCAAACGAGCAGACGGAAAGACTGTTAGGCCTATTCTGCTGGCATTTTAGTATGTTAGTAAATGTGTAAGATTCATCTGTCTATACCCTGGAGCAGTGCATCAGATTTGGGCTTAAACCCACCCATTTACTAACACATTTTTTTTCTTGGCTGAAGTTCTGACATCCCAAAAAACAGCTTTGCCCTGATTTCTTTCCCCAACTCCGTTTCATTCAATACCCATTCCATATGGCTTGTGAAGCCACCCAAAAGTGCAGAAACATGAAAACACATCAATATGTCAGTCCTTCCTCTTCCCCAATCCCTTTAAAATATATATATATATTTAGAAAATGAACTAAGAAAATTTAGGCTCTAATTGACTGATAGACCTAGCAAGGTGGGTGTCTATCAGACAACAGAGCCCAGGTATTAAAAGTGCCAGTCCCCACCAACCTCATCACCAATATCAAGCTGCAATTGAAATGTTCAATGTAAAATGCCCACCATTTTCTTTTTCTCGCTTAGCAACAGCTAAGACCCAATCGCAGTCCTCCAGCCGATCTCCCACTGGGCCCATTTCCCATTTTTTTTATTCTTTCTTTGTTTTTGTTTTTTACATCACCCTATTATCCCACTCTTGGACAGCCAACTGTGCTCTCAGACCTGCCTTCTCCAGATGGCCGCACTCTCGCTTCTGAAACTAAAACTCCTGGTCATTTGTGTTGCCAGCACAGATCCCACCTACATTGCTTTTAGCTCACACAGTGAGTGAGCAACCCCCAAAACCATGCACAAGGGTAGTCACCTAAATCAACAGACTAAAAAAAAGTATTTCGTGACAAAATCAGTTGTGGTGTGTACTTTGTACTGCACCACACTGATTATCATAGGTGCTGCTTCAAATGTTGCTCACTACCGCCCTGACCCGCTATACTCCTCTCCACTCTACAGCTATGCAGCTGGTCAACCCCATCCACATTTCTGTCTCCAGGGCTCCAACCAAACTGCTGGCACAGTGCCTAGGCTCGATTCTCCTGATGATCTCAGTTTCTAACTTGTGACCCTGATAAGTAACTCAGCCAAATGCTGCACAAGCCACAAAAACACAGAAAAGTTACACTTTTCTTCCTCATATCAGGTGCAGCCAGATTTGAAAAAAAATGAGCACTGTAGTGCTATGATAACTTTCTAGCCCGGCTTTCTAGTCACTTCACCCTCGGAGTGTTGCACCAGGACTGTCATGTCAGCTTGCTACGGCAGAGACTGCAAATCCTTGCCCCTTCTGTCTAGAGATACCAATAAATCATAGTTACCTTGCTGCATGTGGTTCAAAACCTTGATACCAAATAGGAGTCAGCTGCTGCTGCAAAGTGTGAATCTAAAGAACACATGTTTATTACTGAAGACAAACCAGCACTTTTTGTAGCTGTTAAGCACCAAACGGTACTTGAGGTAAAATACATTTCCAATGCAGCTCTCGTAATCTCAGTTTTACAAGACAATATTCTCCCAGCTGAAGAGACTGAAAATGTAGCACAGTTTACAAAATAACTTAATATGGGCTTACCAGTTAAAGAAACAGCAGAAATGATCACTTGACATATTGCTCATGACTTGTTTACTTCCACTGTGAGACAACCACCAAAAATTCTCCCACCTTAGCGATGCTAAAAGGAATCTGGATTACTAGTTCTGGGTTGTTGATTTTTTTTGGGGGAGGACAGACAAAGTAAAGGGAAAGACTCAAAAACTGTCTCACAAAAACAGTGCCCTTTACTGGAATGTGTGTGTAAAAGGAGGGACTGCTTTACAGTAACATGAATTGTTGTTAGCTTTACTCGATTATAAGGGATTTTTAACTTTTTAATGAAAATATATAAAAATTTGAAGACAGACCCATTTCTAAATGCAATGATACCCTCCAGGGTGGGTGGCATTGGGCTATACTGCAGCTTCCAGGGGCTACAAGGCCCTCCAACTGTGGTGTCGAGCCTCATTACACCCCTGGGCAGTTTGGTATAGCCCAGTACTGCCCACCTCTGTCGAGTATTAATGCTTACCTATTTTACTTACCTGGCCATCAGGCCAGAGTCTGTGGCTGGCCCAGTGTGCCACCAGCCCAGTTTTCAGTTCCTTCTTCTCCATCCTTCTGACAGAAGCTGAATGCTAGAACCAACCGCTCCAGGTCTCCAGCGTGGTCTGCGTGAAGTCACCTCACCAACTGAACCTACTCATCCTGTATTGTTTCCTTCTTGCTTGGTTGCTGCCATGGCTGCTGCCACATTGCACTGATCAAGGCTTATGATGGTCGCTCACACCTTTGTCACCACTGCTGCTAGGCCTAACTTGCTGCTGCAGGGGACATGTGATGTTTATTTTTTGTGGCAGGCCTAGTAGAGTAAGTAGGTAGTCTAGTCTCCAGTTAGCTTAACTCATGTTCTGCCCCTACAGCCACCAGGGAAGATGGAGACTCATTAAGAGCAGACCAATAAAATATGATGCCACAACACTGCTATTAAAAGTTCAGTGTTCACTGACCCTCCAAGCTGTAGTGTGCAGCCTGTCTACTGTGTGATGGGAAAGGCAGTGTTGCACTCACTTAACTCATGCTGTTGCTTGACTAGAGCTCCTTCATGTCACATGTAATGGCGCAGCTGCTAATAGGCAGAGTCAAGTCAAGAGTGCACCTGCAGCGTGAGTGCACACAGGCCAGGGGGGCACTATTGTGCAAAAGATTAAATCCAAATTTAATGCCATTATTGCCACACAATAAGAACAACCTAGGCACAAATGCGGGGGCAACTGCTCCTCTGCCCTATCTAAATGGCACCCCTGATTTATGGTAGAAATTCATTCCCAGGTGCCAACATCAGTACAAGTAAATACAATGGTGTCCACTGTGTTCTGAGGTTCCAGATCTCCATGTTTCAGGATGTGTCCTGATCATTGTGAGGGCTAGTGTCCATCACTGTCTCTCATTTTTAGATTCCATATCTCTCATTTCAGTGACAAAATGTGAGGTATGGTGCATGCTTCAAGACCCTTCTCAGCACATAAAGTGCTGAGCATGGTCATAGTGTATATGCTCCATACAGAATGACAAAGAGAAAGTAAGTGAGTCAAAACAGTCATGGAGAAACACGTTTGTAGCACTAAATATGCATAAGTGGATCTGCATGGCCTAAAACAAAAGGCCCTTTTCGCACATCTGGTATGGGAGATGTTGGCTTACTGAATCCTATGCACTGAATGCAGTAAGCAAGCAATACTTTATAAATTAATGGCAATTTAACGACAAAAATCAAATACCATTAAATAACTTGCAAAAGGATCAGAATTATTTGAACTTACCTAATTGTAATGTGAAATCAATGAAATAGGTATTTTAATGGCTCTAATTACAATGTATTTATTTATTAAATTTTGGTGACCAGGTAGGCCTCACTGAGCCCCAGAGGTTCCTTTTTCAAGGGTGACCCCGGGATTACATTAGATGGTAGGATATGCAGAGAAAGACAATCATCACAGTTTACAGGCTGTACATTATTTCAAGTTTCAATGGCAATTATAGATGTGTATAGTACATATTGTATATATTAACATTATTGAAATAAAGAGAGCAGGGAAGAAAAGTATGGAGCAGCGGTAAGGGAGCCAGGCTTGGGTAAGGTTGACTAGTGATTAAGTTTGGGAGTGATGGGGAGGGTCTCAGGTGCCATGGCAGTGGCATGTGCTGGCTTCAAGCATATGAGCCTTGAGTCTTGTGCGGAAAGTCTTGACTGATGGGGCTTCTTGCACCATAGGTGGAAGTCTGTTCCACAGAAATGGGCGTGTAGGAGAAGGACTTGCTGCCTGCCTTGGTCCTCACTCTAGGTATATCTAGAAGAGTCCAGATTGAGGGCTGGTGTTCCGAGGATTGTGTTTGAAGACAATGAGCCCAATGAGGCTGGGTGGAGGGGACAGACTAAGTAGCTTGTATACAAGGCAAAGCAAAAGGGTACTGGAGGCAAGCATCCAGTGAAGGCCAGTTTAGTAGTGCTAAGGAGTCACAGTGGTGACTTTTAGAGTGAGGCTGTTTGGCAAAGTGAGCCACCTTGTTATACAAAACTTACAGTCTGATGACCTTGAGTCGCCATGTCCTGCATGGCTGGGGTGGCGTAGATCAGTGTGGGGAGTAGGACGCTGGAGGCAATAGAGATCCAGGCTTCAGGGATCAGCTGGTCCTCTAGGGGTAGAGGGTTCCCAGTTTCCCATGAATGGTTTTAGTTACTTGGTCAATGTGGTTCTTTAGGGTGAGCCCTTGGTCCAGTGTGAGGCCTAGATATTTTAGGGAGGCCACCACCTCTATACTGGTTGCCAGAGACAGTGGTAAGTCATAGGGATTGGGTTCTATCTTGGCCAAGGGATCTTGGTTAAAACAGCATGGCCTTGGTTTTGCCAGTGTTGAGGACCATTCTATTCTCTTTAAGTCAGTGCTCAGTGATGTCAGGTCATCATAGAGGAGGGGCTGAGGCCAGCCAAGTTGTCAGTGGATCAATAAATGACAGCGTCATCAGCATACTGGACAACAGAGCTACCCTCACAGTGGCCATTTAGATAATTTGTGAACAGGGAGAAGAGGAGGGGCCAAGTATAGACCCTTGCAGTACCCCTCTTTTAAGGGAAGTGGGTCAGATATAGCACCCTTCCACTAACCCTCTGTCTACGACCAGATAAGTAACTCTCAAACCACTTGAAAGCACGGGGTTGAGGCCTAGATTACCAGTTTAGACAGCAGGAGTTTATGGTCAACAAGGTCAAAAGCCTTGAAAGGTCAATGAAGACCGCTCCCATTGGAGTCCCTTTATCCATGGCTCTGAGTACATCTGCCGAGAATTTCATCAGGACAGTGTCTGTGCTGTGTTTTTGTTCTGAAGCCATGCTGTGAGGGGCAAGGAGCTGGTGAGATTCTAAGTAGTCATGGAATTGGCCGTAGACAAGCCTTTCCTGGATTTTGCCAGGATATAGAGCAGGGAGACTGGCCTATAGTTACCAATGGGTTCCCAAGGCCACTCTTGTGGATAGGAACCACATGGGCCTGTTTCCACTGATCTGGAATGACACCCTCCAGTAAGGGTTGGTTTATGAGCCAGGTCAAGGGCCTGAGAGGGCTGGGTCTCCAGCCTTAAGCAGCCTGGTATTGATCCTGTCAGGTCCTCCTGAGACCCTTTTTTCAGGATTTCAGGAGGATGAGAACCTCTTTGCCTTGATCAGCCTCAGGTGAAATGCTTAACGGTCAAGGCAGAGCGACACCTTTGTTCTGGACTCCATATTAGGAAGGGAGGGTAGTCCAGTCTTCTATGAGTCCAGGTTTGTGAAGTGACGGTTGAGGGCTGAGGCAATTTGGAGGCCATCTCAGCAGTTGACCATTGACCTCAATGAGGCCAGGTTTGGACTTGCCGTTTTCCTTGATCAGTTCATTGATATGGGACAAGAATAGTCTAGGGTTGCCTAGGTTGGTTTTCTGAGGTGTGTGACGACTTCCTTTTCACAAGTTTTATGGCATTCTTGCATTTGTTTCTAAGGGTTTTGTGCAACACAAGGTCGGCAGGGATTGAGGAGTGCTTGAAGTTCTTATGGGCCTTGTCACAGCTGTGATCATCAGGGTCTTTAGTGGTGGGGTGATCCACTTGTAGCAGCTGCCTTTGCTCAGAGTTTCTTCAGGGTGCAAAGATTGGCAGCTGTCATGAGTGATTTCTGGAAGAAGACAACAGCCTCATCCAGAGTTGGGAGAAGTCTTAGTGGGCCCCAGTCAAGGTTGCTTAGATAGGTATTGAATTGATTGGCTATGAATTTACAGTAGTCATGCATAGTGAGTATTCTGGGTTGGACTTTAGGTGCCCTGTTCTTCCAGTCTCAAAAGATTGGGGAGTGGTCACTTAGGGCATCAGACATAGTGGCAGCTTTCTGAAGCACTTATGTAAGCGAGAAAATGAATCCTGGAAATACCATAAGTCCCCTAACAAGAACAGATAGGTCATTAGCAATAACAAAGAAATGGCTAATGCTCAGAATGAATATTTTGCTTCAGTTTTCAACAAACCTAACTTATTAGGGGCAGCAGAGCACAAGTTAAGTGTATGACAATGTCCCATTAAAATAGAGGTAAATATTATCAAGGGAAGCTAAGGACCCTAAACCCAATTAAATCCCTGGGACCAGATGGGCTACATCCAAGACTGTTGAAGGAACTGGCTGATGAATTAGCAGCTTCAGTCAGTCACATTTCTCAATATTCTCTGGATATAGGAGAAGTGGTGGACTCCTGGAGGGAGGCAATTTTAATCCCTGTTTAAAAAGGAAGACAAAAATATCCATCAAATTGCAGACCGGTTAGTCTAACTAGCATCCTCCTCTGCCCATTTCAAGCATCTCTTCAGCCCGGAGCCCCTAACCTGGTGGATTGCTTGCCTCCTTCTGAGGTTGCAGCTGATAGCCCAGCTGGCCATGCACCCTCCTCAGCACGCTTGCAGCTTTTGGCCCAGAGCCCCTGACTGGGTGGACTGCTCACCGCTGTTGGTGACCACGGCTGGATAGCCCAGTTGGCTGCACAACCTCCTCAGCCTGCTTCAAGCATCTCTTTGGTGCAGAGCCCATGACTGGGCAGATTGCTTTCGCCTCATCGGTGGCAGTAACTTGCAGCCGCACCCTCCTCAGCCCGCTTCAAGCATCTCTTCAATCTGGTGCCTACTTACATCTTCGGGACTTGTTGGAGAATTTGATTGGCTGCAGTGCTGAAAGACTGATACCTGATTGGCTGCTTCAATTTGGCTTGCACTGCAATCGCCAAGACTCTTCCCTTGGTTTTTCTATGGCTTTCTGCTTGCCAGCTTTTACAGCTTTATCATATGCCATATATTTCAAATTGCCTGCCTACTTTCTAACCACTGTGGTGTATATCTGTTAAAGTTGGGGTGTATTTACTGTAGCCTAGCCTGCTAATGGGGGACTTGATGTTTGAGTTTACTGAACCTGTTTCTCTCCTTATTTAGCCCCTCCTCGGACCACTGTGTTTCCTGCCTGCTGAACTTTCTACCCTCCTAGTGTCCCTTCTCCTCCCTCCTCCTTACCTTTGTCTCAGATTTAAATTTCTTTTCTAGTGGCACCAATCCTAACAGCTATCGACCTTGCTGTCTGGCCACTCTTCCTCCTCGCTCTCTCTCTATATTTGCTTGGTGATCTTTGTCTGTCCCCTGCCCCCACCCCCACCCCAATTTAGCTAACTGACTAAACTATTCTCTGGTACTATTATAAGTTAACTAACCCTGAGCTCTCCCTTCTTTCTTCAGGAGCCCTGAGCAGGTGGATTACTTGCCTCCATCAGTGGCCACGGCTGGATAGCCCATCTGACAGTGCACCCTCCTCAGCCTGCTTCAAGCATCTCTTCAGCCTGGTAAGCCTGCTCACATTGCTGGGGACATGGTTCGAGAAGCCAACTGGCTGCAGCACTGACAGACTGATACCCAATTGGCTGCTTCAGTTTGGCTCACTTTGTGATTGGCCAAGGCTCTTCCCTGGGTTTTCTATGGCTTTCTGCTTGCCTGCTTTTATTGCTTTCTCATATACCATATATTTCATCCTGGCCACCTCCCCGACTCGGCCACCCACTACGAATTCCCAGCCTCTATTAAATACACTTTAGGACATGCCTTTTGTTCTTCTTATTCTTTATTGGCTTCCTGCTACAGTACTGAAGGGCAATCAGCTGCTGATAGCCAACCTCTTCTAGTGTTGTATCTGCCTGGAAGTACCTGCCTATCTCTACCACTCTGGTTTGAGTCTGTCCCTGCCCTGTACAGCTAGCTGTGCTGTTCTCTTGTTTGGAATGTTTTCACCTGTTGTTATTCTTTAGAACTGTTCCCTTGTTACTGACGTTTTGCTGAGCTTTGGCTTAGCATCCATTGTCTCCCATGTCCTCCCTTGTCCTGTGCTACCTGCAGTGCTGCTCACCTTATCCTGCCTTCTACTGACATCCCCTCCTGCCTATGCACTAATCCTCTTTGATTCCCCCAGTACCTAGGAGATTCTGTGATGACCTAACCTGATATCTGCTCCAATAGTTTTTGCACTGTAGTCTACCCTTCCCACTCCTACTGTCCTCTGCCTTATTCTCCTTTCTGTGGTATCTTTTCTCCTATAGCTGTTATTCCTTTCTCTTTCCTGGTTAGCCCCTCCATAACCTTGCAGCACCTCCCACAACTTCTCATGAGTCCTTTTCCTTGTTCCCATGGTATGGGTCACGTAAGCTGGCCTATCTCACTTGTCTGACTTCTCTTTCTTTCCTTTTGTGCTGACCACTTCATTGCTGTGGCTTTAAACTACCCTCCTCCCAACAGTACTCCTCCCCTCCATGTCACATCTGTCCAGAATCCTCTTTTACCTTCTATACACCCTTATCTTCCTAAGCCAGGCTCTGCTCTCCTAGGTTTCTGGCTCTGCAGGCATCTTCGTGCACCCTGTGTTACTTCCACCTCTGTGAAGCTCTTCCTGTACCTCATATTGGGTTTGTCTATCCATCCTTCTCCTACTTGTCCATGCTGGGGACATTGAGCTGAACCTGGGCCCCAGCCCTAGCCTGCCCACACCCACTTCACTACTACCATTCCTGATAAAAGGCCTAAAAACTGCACACGTGAATATTTGCAGCCTCTGTCCTAAAATCATTGAGCTTAAGGTATGGGCCATGCAGATGTCACCTGATGTTTTATGTATCTCAGAATCCTGGCTTAAACTAGCAATTACAGAGCACGGTAGCACTATCTGGGTATAACTGTCTCAGAAATGATAGGTTGGGTAAAAGTGGTGGCTTCCTTATTTACTTTAGGTCTGATCTAGACATAGTCGAACTCCCCACTCTGACAAGGGCTCATCTCCTGTTGAATCCTTTTCATCTCCATGACACTTGGAAATGTCAAAGAAACTTACCATAGGGTGCGTATACATGCCCCCAATAATTCTCTAACAAAACTCCCCAGCCATGACATTATTCTGTCTGGCCACTTTAATACTGATTGGCTGCACACTGAAGGCAATAAGGCAGGCAAAGACCCAAACCTAGGAAACACTAGCACGAACAGTAAAGAAGGGGACATGACTTTCTATGGATACATTAGTGAAAGGAGAAAGTCCAGAGGGCTATTGCTAAGATCAAAATGGATAAGGGGAGTGTGTGGAGGAGGACCAGGGAAAAGCATTTACTGTAAATAGATATTTCTGCTCAGTATTTACTAGGAGAAGGTAGGGCAGGGCTCACAGCTCAGCGCCATGGACACAGGGGAGGGAGGTGTGTGCAAGGCCCTTCACAAAGAAAGAGTCCTACAAGAGCTCACTGAATTCAGGTGGACAAGGCAATGGGACCTAATGGCATACATCCCAAGGTACTAAATGAGCCAAGGGTAGAACTAGAGAGCCATTAGCAGAATTGTTTAGTGAGTCTCTGAGCATAGGAGAGGTCCCAGAAGACTGGAAAAGGGTTTATGTGATCCTGCTCCACAAGAGTGGCAGCAGGAAGGGGCAGGGAATTACAGACTAGTCAACCTTACCTCAGTAGTGGACAAGATTATGGAAGCAGTCCTTAAGGAAAGGATAGTGCAACACTTGGAATCCATTGGAGCACAGGATCCAAGACAGCATGGGTTTACAGCAGGATGGTCCTGTTAAACTAATCTCATAGATTTCTTTGACTGGGTAACCAGAGTGGTGGAACAAGGGAATGCAGCTGTACTCGCCTACCTTGACTTCAGCAAAGCTTTCCATACTGTTACACATTGAAGATTGATTAATAAGCTGTGTAGGTTTGGGGTGGGACAGAGGTTGGTCAACTAGGTGGCAAACTGGTTGGTGAAGAAGACAGAGAGTGGAGGTAAATGGTATACAGTCAGAAGAGATGCAAGTCACAAGTGAGGTACCTCAGGGATCAGTCCTGGGGCCAGTCCTCTTCAATATCTTCATCAGTGACATTGCAGATGGACTGGAGGATATGGTTTGACTGTTTGCAGATGACACCAAGATCTGCAACAGAGTAGATGATCAAGATGGGGTGGGCAGAATGAGAAGAGATCTGGACAAACTAGAAAATGGTTGGAAGAGTGGCAACTGGGGTTTAATGCAAAGAAGTGCAAGATCATGCACATAGGGAAGAGAAACCCTGAAGCCACCTATAGGCTGGGAGGGAGTGGTTTGTAGTCACAAGGGAAGAAAGAGACTTTGACATCATCACCATTGATGACCTGAAATCATCCAAGCAGACCACTAAAGCAGTAGGTAAGGCTATGGGGATGTTGGGGTGTATTAGTAGGGTATCACAAGTCATAAGAGAGAGGTAATAATCCCTCTTTACACAACACTGGTTAGGCACCATCTAGAGTACTGCATACAGTATTGGAAGCCACACCTTCACAAGGACATTAACAAATGGAGGCAGTCCAGAGAAGGGCAGCCAAAATGGTGCAGGGACTGCATCAGAAAACATATGAGGACAGATTAATGGAGCTCAATATGTATACCCTAGAGCAAAGGCGGAGAGAGGTGATATGATCGAAACATTCAAACACCTTAAGGGTATTAACAAGGTGAAAGAGTCTAACATGTTTCAATATAAGAAAAATAACAGGACAAGAGGACACAGCATGAGATTAGAGGGAGACCAATTAAGGGGTAATGTGAGGAAGT
The DNA here is from genome assembly GCA_016271365.2 of Neoceratodus forsteri. Classification (NCBI taxonomy): domain Eukaryota; kingdom Metazoa; phylum Chordata; order Ceratodontiformes; family Ceratodontidae; genus Neoceratodus; species Neoceratodus forsteri. The sequence goes on from JADMNL010000026.1 coordinate 270,431,251, forward strand.
TCTTTTACACAGAAAGGGTGGTGGATGCATGGAACGGCCTACCTCTGGAAGTGGTGGATATGAATACAATGCAGGGCTTCAAACAGGCATGGGACAGGCACAAGGGAGCAATGCAGATGAGTATGAATAGATAGGTCATTGACAAGCGCAAGGCCGATAGCACATTTATAAGGTAGAAAAGAAATGGGCAGACTGAATGGGCCTTAGCAGTCCTTATCTGCTGTCAACATCTATGTTTCTATGTACACTTCAGAGGACCTAAATCATGCTTCTGTGGGACTCTTTATTTACCTCAATCAATTCTGAATCAATAGACCCACATGAAGCACACTGATTTCTATTCGAAATATAAGATTTAAAGCAATGCAAAGAATGTTCTTGTATCCCTACATCATATAGCCTCTCTAATATGTTCTTGATGTTCGACCAAATTAAACACCTTGCTCAGGTCCATGAACACCACCCCAGTGTTCACGCCTAGTTCACAAAAAGTCAATGCCAGGCCATGAGAATCGACTAGGGTGATGTCCATGGATTTGCCCTCTCTAAAACCATGTTGGAATTCTGTGAGTAATTTATTCTTTTCTAGATAATGATAGAGCCGACTATGAACTTGTTTTTCAGATGTCTTTGATAATATGGGTAATAAGGCTATTGACCTTAGAGGAGTTGTGTTATCCTCACCTTTGAGGATTGATATTATTTTCCCCACTTTCCATATATCCGGGACTGTTGATTCCACATGCTCCAACTGAAAAACAAGTTAGCATAGGGGTGTGAGGATGGGGATTATAAGGAGGACTGAGTGAACTGCAGTTCTCACTCACTATTTAAAACATTTTCTTTCATTTTGTTTATTGTGCCTTACTGCAGTCACACTCATTTGCACATCAAGCTGACCAAGGTGAAATTTATCTTAATTAGAAACAACAGGTTTTCCTGCAACCTGCACAAGTTTTATTCTTACTGAGCCGCGAAACACCACAGTGCAAGCAGGAAAGCACAGCCGCTCCACATTCGAGTGGCAGCTCTTTTCTTAAGCATGGTGGGGGATTGAATTTTTAAAAACACTGACTTTGCTCAAACACTACTACCCTTTTCCTGCTCCATGGAATTAAAGGGGTCTGCTTCATTTGATTAATACTTTAACCTGGGCATTACAGAATGAAACTACCCTTGCTTTCTTTACCAAGGGCATTACTGAAATACATTCAAAACTCCACAGCAATGTGAGAGCAAAAGCAGCACCACTTTTAAACAAATAAATTATTCTTTCTCTAAGAGTTCAGAGAAGGAGATATAGGGCTCTCATACTGGACATAGAAATATTAGGGATAGCGAAGAATGACCTAATATCGGTGACCTACCTGTATAGGTAAAAGCAAAAAGATTTAAAGGCATAGAACAGAATAGAGAAGTGCTGTTGCAACATACTTATTAAAAGAGAGGTTTTGAAAAGAAAATTAGTCCTGTATGTGACACCTATGTCTCAATCCCCTGCCAAAGACTAAAACTGTGAGTTTTCTAACTCTAGCGTTTTCAATACCAACAAGTCAGAATTCCTCACTCAAGTACTCAAATCTCTCAGATCTCTCAGAGAGATGGAGCTTCAACCCTCCACTCCCAAAGCTCCACCCCGGGGTCCCTTAGCAAATTGTTTCAACTATACCCTTATAGATATAAGGAAAGGCAACTTATTTCTGGTTCAATCACTATTTTCATCTTTCTTTATCCTGGGGTCTGAAGATATCTGCGTCATGGAATCACTTTCAAAAGCGAGATATAATCAGCATTACGATTTCCCTTTCCTGAATGATGGATTACTGTAAATCGATAGGGTTGGAGGGCATGATACCACCGCATGATGTGTGGGTTCTTGTCTTTCATGACATTAATCCAACACAATGGATTATGGTCTGTGATGACCTCAAATTCTCTTCCCATAAATAAAACCTTAAGGCTTCTACTGCCCACCGTATGGCCTGACATTCTTTCTCAATAGTAGAATATTGGGCTCTCTTTCATGGATCTTATGACTGATAAAAAGTTTGGGGTGTTCCTCCTCACCATCCATCTGGGAAAGTACAGCCCCTATCCCATGATGTGACTCATCAGTCTGCACCGTGAAAGGATGAGTAAAATTGGGACTATGCAATACTGGGTAAGAATGAAGTTTAGCCTTTAAGTTATGAAAAGCCTCTTCACACTGAGGGGTCCAATGCACCTTTTTCTGTTTTTGATTTCCTGGTTAACTCAGTCAAAGGGCTCGCTTTTCAGAAAAAATTCATGCAGGTGCAGTGGATAGCAGGTTCCACTGCTGCATTTACTCTGTAACACAATAAAAGGTGTCTGATTTAATGGCACTCATTGCACAACACTCACACGCACACTCAAGTAATGCGAGAAATTGAAAACTTTTAGTAATATAACAAATGTTTTAAACAAACTGTACACTGCTGCACCACAACAATCAGCAAACAAAATGTCAAAATTACGAAAATATTACTGTGTTTACATTAACACAGTTATACAAGAAAAATATAACCAAAACAGAAAGACTGCCTTTTTCTCCCAGTTAATTTACCAACACCACAAATCGCCTCTCCCCAAAGCACACTTCACAGTACACAGACTGACTGTTCTAAATTAACATTCAAAATCCACACACAACAATAAACACTGCTGATGATATGAGCACAGAAGGGTTTCCTACAATCAATGTACTAAATTTTGAGCAAAAATATTACTCAAAAGGCATGTTAAACAGCTTTTAGAGGTTTTGAACCACAGAGCTCTGAGAGAAACTGTCTTCAGCTACAACTGCACACACACTATCCAGGCTAGAACTGAGGCTGTGCCGAACAATCTAGAGCCCATGTGATCTGCAAACCCATGATTAACTGCAGAATTTCATTTGGAGCTCAATTACAGGGCGAAGTGAGGTGAATTACATCGATTTCAATGTACTTTGCCTTAAATTGGTGGAGAAGTGTTTTGGGAAGGCGAAATAACGCAGTCATTGGTTTCAATGGACTTTCGCATTCCTCATTATGAAGCTAAGTACTTGCTTCACATTGTGGAGTTCTCTACGGATTCCACATTACTCAGTGAATCACTTCACAGAGCAAATTGGGACACTTTGCCCACCACTATTTACAGTACTGTAACTCACAAGCTGTACGAGAAGGAACACGAATGCCTATGGCTGTACTTCCATGATGGGCTGATGGGCTGTAGCACAAAACTCCCACATTTAAAAATGCTGATTAATGAGTACAATGGTGGAGTGGTGAAGCCTGGAGAGATACTACAAAACATGCTTACAATTCATCCAAGTAACTAGTAAAAATGAATGTTGTGATTCGTGGACGTGATCGTGAATCGTGATTTGTGACTGCACTTGTGACCGTGATGATGAAGAACGTGATTTGTATCACGAGTGACTCGTGATGATGTTCCTGACTTAAAACACATATTGTTGAGTACAATGTTCATGCAGAATTATGCACACACCTGTCCTGTACTCTGAAGGAAGCCAAAGAAACAACTATGACTTAACTTACAGATGGAGATCGGGCCCTAAAGAGATGTAGATGCACAGACAGATTAAGATTGCACTGCGCATTGAAGAGTTGCAAATGAAAAGTCACAACACCTAACCAGTGCTCACCATCAGAAATTCAAATCTGAAAATAACACCTTTGCCGGTTGCGGGCTGCTGGGGGAGGCAGTGTACTGCACTGCTGAAGAAACAGTCACTAGTACTAGTACCAGTAAAGATACCGCAAAGTACAAAAAATCACACCGCTACAGTGGATAGCAAGTTCACATTGCTGAAATTATTATGTGGCACAATAAAGGTGCCTGATTTGATGACATCGTCACACACATACTCACACACATACTAAAACTTCAGTAATATAACCACATATTTTAAACAAACTAAAATTATGCTCTGATGCACAACAACAAACAGCAAAAAAATGGCAAGAATTATTGAAAATATTATTGTGTGTACACTAACACAGTTATACAAGAAAAATATCACCAAAACAAAAGCACTGTCTTTTTCTCCAAGCTAATCTACCTACACCACAGATACGCCCCTCCCCAAAGCACACTTCCATTGTCTCTCAGTACACAGACTGAATGTTGCACACTAACATTCAAAATCCACACACAAACAATAAACTCAATGATATGAACACAGGAGGGTTTCCTAAAATCGATTAACTAAAGTTTCAGCAAAAAAAAAGACTCAAAAAGGCTTTTTAACAGCTTTAGAAGGCTTGAATCGCAGAGAGCTCTCAGAACAGATTGACTCCTACAGATTCCTATATACACTACCCAAACTGAGGCTGTGCAGAAAATCTAGAGCCCATGTGACTTGAAATCCCATGAATCACTGCAAAATTTGCCTTTGGAGCTTAAAAACAAAGGCGAAGTGAGGTGAAGTACATTGTTTTCAATGTATTTAAGCCTTAAAATTGGTGGGTAGTGGTTTGGGAAGCGGAGTAGCATGAGTCATTGTTTTCAATGGACTTCACGTTACCCATTATAACGTGAAGTACTCCACTTCATGTTGCGGAGCACTCAGTGAATTCACCTTCACTCTGTGAATCACTTCATGGAGTGAATTGGGGCCACTTAGCCCACCACTAATAGCAAGAGAGCATTTAGTAGGGTTTATGGTTAAACCAGCCATGGTTATGGCAGTAAGTATTTTCCTGAGATGTTTTAATGGTCATTCCAAGAGGAGCTGAAGATAATGACATCATCTAGATAGGCCACAGCATAAGCTGGATGAGGTCTTAAAATCTTGTCCATACATCTTTGAAACGTGGCAGGGCCCCATGAAGACCAAATGGCATTGTGGTAAATTGAAAAGGCCAAGGGGAGTACAAAAGCAGTTTTTTTTTTGATTCTTCATCCAGTGGGATTTGCCAGTACCTTTAGATAAATCTAGGGTACTGATATACTATACATTACCCACTGATCGATTATATCGCCTATACGAGGCATAGGTTACCCATCAAATTTTGATACAGTATTCAATTTTTGAAAATCCAGGCAAACTCGTACTCCACCTTCCTTTTATTAACCACAATCATGGGAAACTCCATGCACTGTTGGATGGTTGTGTTACCCAACTAGATCATTTTGTAGTTTCACCCACTACTCCTTCTTGGACACTCTCTGGCAACCTGTAAGGCTTTTGTCTAATAGGAGTTGCTGTCCCAACTTCAATATGATGTTCCACACCCAAAACTCTACCAGGGTTGCTGTAAAAGAATGACGAAAGGGCCTTAATACATTTCTAACTCCTTTCTTTGATCAGGATGTAAATCAGGGTTAATTTTAACATCCTTGTATCCACTCTTACTTTCCAACCGTTCATAAGCAAGTTCTATTTCACTTTTGTCTATGTCAGGGTGAACATATAAAGAAGGCTGGGGTCTGTCATGCCATTTTTTACAAATTAACATGATAGATCCTGCTTTTATGCGTTTATCAAGGAGTGCAATTTCATAATTAATGGGTCCAATTTTCTGGTGATGGTATATGGGTCTTGCCATTTCATGAGCAGTTTATTGTCACTACAAGGCAATAACAGTAACACTCTATCTCCTGGCTGAAATGATTTATACCCTACCCCGGTCATAACTTTATTTTTGGTGGTGTTGTTGTTATAACCCATGCTGATGTGCTTTCTGTATGTACTGTATCAGCTTCTTTCTTAATTCTGTCACATATTCCAACATGGTTTCAGGTACATTAGTCTGTTTCCCATCCTCCCAATTTTCTTTCGGCACATCCAGTAATCCCCAGGATTTTATCAAACAACATTTCAAAAGGAGAAAAATTGTGGATGCTTGTGGTACTTCCCTGTAAGCAAACATGAGATATGGTAGATACTGATCCCAATTTTCCCTTCACCCTGTGTAAATTTTGCGCATCTGTTTTATGGTCTGGTTGAACTTTTCAACCAGGCCATCCATCTCTGGATGGTATGGGGAGGTATGGATAGCATGGATTCATAAGGACTGATACAGTCACTGTAACAACTGAGACCAGAAGTTACTACCACGGTCTGTAAGTATCTCACTGGGAATGCCCATCCTGCTAAAAATTTTCACAAGTTCTTTAGCTATTTTTGTGGCTTGTAGTGGTCCGCAAGGATCACTTCAGGATATTTAGTTGTGTAGTCACAGACTACTAATATGAAATGATTTCCTCTTGAGCTTTTAGGAAGAGGCCTACTACATCCATAGCAATGAGTTGGAATGGGGTGGACACCAAGGGTAGGGGTTGTAAGGGTACCTTGTCTTTTCTGGATATGAGTGATAACTTTTGATAATGGATACAGGACTTACAGTAGTCTGTTACCTGCTTATTTATTCCTGGCCAGAAAAATGATACAACAACCTGTTTAAAGTATGCTCTACCCTTGATGACCAGCCAAGAGAATATCATGGGCTATGTATAACAGTTGATTTCTATAGGACTCAGGAACCATCAACTGTGAAACCATTTCCCCAGTGGTAGGTTTAGCACATTCCCTATACAACAGCCCTTTTTAACACAGATTTTGGTCCTGTCCCATTGTCATTCCCCACCTGTAAAAAGAAAGGTTTTAGTGTACCACCTTTAACTGTTCTGCCCCAAAATCCTCTTTCTGTATGTCCTTTATAATTTTATTGTCCACAGATTTTTGTTCATATGAATTTATATGTGATTGCTTCAATTTTTCTTTATCCAGCCACTTCTTCTATTTGGTTTTCATGTTTTACCTGGTGCTTCATAAATGGAATCCTCAAATGGAAACAATAGTTCTACATCCTGGGTATGTTTTATGTTGTGCCCTAGAAATAACAGTTCCCAAGTGAGTTACTTCTGCCAATAATGTCTCAAAGTCTGGGTGGTCATGATGAATTATAACCGTAAGGGCAAATGTGGAACAAGTCCAACAGGCATATGTTGACTAGTCCCTTATATTTGGATGTTTAATTTTTCCACTGGATAGTAATAGGTATCACCATGTATGTAAGTGACTGCCGGTGTTGCCTTATGTCCTATGGTGTCAGAGATTAAAAGGACTTTACTAAAGTCTGACAACTCCCAGAATCAAGAAGGCCAGCCATCTCTTGACCATTCACAGCAACAGTAGTTATATATTGCCCCAGTTAGTAAGAGCCAGTTGTGTGGGTACTGTCTTTTCTTGGGGCAAAATCGTGCTATATGGCCTTTTCCTTGGCATATATGACAAATGATGTCTGGATTTAATGGTCTGTCATTTTGATACTTTTCAAACCCCTGCAGTAGCATTATTTGAAGAAGTACATGTTCTTACTGTGGATGAGACAGTGCTGGACCTTGTTACCTTTTCTGTCAATGGAGCCTTGCTGCTAGATAGTCTTCTGCTAGACTGACAGCTTTCACAGCTGTTTTGGGACGATGTTCTTTGACCCACATTTGTACATCTTGGGGTAAGATTCTCACAAACTGTTCTAGAACAACTTCTTCCAACATTTGTTCCTTGGTATTAGTCCCTGGACATAACCATTTTCCACATATGTCCTTTAGCCTCAGATATGCTTCTTGTGGGGTATCAGTTGTGTGGAATTTTAGAGTCCTGAACCTCTGGTGATAAGTCTCAAGGCAGATGTCATGCCTTTTAGAATGGCTTCTTTTATCACATCATAATTGTCACTCGACCCACTATCAATATGTCCATAAGCAGGCTGGGCTTTACCAGTTAGGTAGGGGGCAAGTCATATGACCCATTTACTTCTAGGCCAGTTACATGCTTGAGCAATACATTCAGAGGTGGTTATATATGTTTCAGTATCATCAGTCTCACAAAGTTTAGTCAATGTTATGTCTTTAGGACTATCAGGAGCCATAGGAGATCACCCTGTACCCAAGGCTTTATAGCCCAGAGGGTATCTGCCAATCTGACCTCATTCTGCTGATTGTCCATTTCTTCTGTTTTGCAAGGGCAACTTGCTGCACACATAACCATTCCAGTAAGTCTTGAGTATCTCCTACTGGAGGATTTACCTTTCTCCTTGCCTGTCTCTTCTTTCTCCACATCTCCTCCAATAGCACCTTCCTCCTCTGTTTTTGCTGTCTTCCGATCACATCACCCAACCCAGGCAACAATGTTTCTCTAGTTTTGCATCCATAGCCCTGGTATGAACACCTGTTGGTTCATCCTGGAACATCAGGTGCCTCCAGTGATACTTGAATAGTACCAGAAAGCCTGTAGTGCCAGACATTTGAATCCCGCCACTCCCACCACGTGTGAGGATGTGGGATTATAAGGAGGACACCAGTGACAACAGGTTTCAGATGTTCAAGAAGGTTTATTCCTTGTTCAAGCAAATAAATTGACAGAAACAGAATATAAGGCATACTTATATGGCAAAATAAAACAAAAAGCATAAGAAGGTATATACAAAGAAAACACTAGAAAACAGCTAGTGCTACCACTGACAGGGCAGTGTGTGACCTCTTCCTGCAGTCACCAATCTGATCTCATGAATGAAGCAAGTCTTCTATTATATTTTGAGCAGTCATGTTATACTTGGCTCCACCCCTTTACTGCAAACAACAGCATTTGTCTCTCTACAAAGTTTTACATTTTAGACCCTTATTTTCTTAGTTCTTTTATTTACATTCATACAAAGGCAAGATAACCTAAAATAATGCTTAAATCAAGAAAAAAGATGCAAAGTCCAAATGCAAGCTCACCCTCTGTTACTAGGATTATGTAAACAGGAAAACTGAGACAGCTGGCTCCTTAGAAACAGGCAGCAGGAGAGCACAGACAGCCTCAGAGTGTTTGCTACAGGACTACACCCTGATTTGGTGAGATCTGCTTTAAAACAACAAAGTGTACCTATGAAACATAAAGAGGTTTGCACAAAGGGGTTTATTTCTTTCCTTTGCACATTTATAAACTTTATGGGAGTTGCACTAAGGGGTTTTTGTTTTAGTCTTTTATCTGTATGTTTACTTGTGGTCAAAAGAAAGCAGTTTGAGAAGGTTATGTGCAAAACCAAATGCTTGCAATATTTCACATGCTGACACAGTGCACTGCAATTATTTCATTAGGCTTCTGAGTGAACTGCAGTTGTCACTCACTATTTAAAACATTTTCTTTCATTTTGTTTACTGTCCTTTACTACAGTCACACTCGCTTGCACTTCAAGCTGACAGAAGGTGAAATTTAATTTAATTAGAAACAACAGCTTTTCCTGCAACCTGCATGTGTTTTATTCTACTGAGCCATCGAAACACGCAGTCTGACAGGAAAGCAAAGTGCTTTCGCTACACATTCGGAGCGAAGGTAGATTGAGCTTTTAAAATACTGGCTTTACTTCAAACGCTACTACCCTTTTCCTGTTACATGACATTAATGGGGTTCTGCTTTTTTGATTAATACCTTAACCTGGGCATTACTGAATGAAACTACCCTTGCTTTCTTTGCCAAGGGCATTACTGAAATACATTCAAACTCCACAGCAGTGTGAGAGCAAAAGCAGCTCCACTTTTAAACAAATAAATTATTCTTTCTCTAAGAGTTCAGAGAAGGAGATATAGGTCTCACATACTGACATATAAATATTAGGGATAGTGAAGAATGATCTAATATCGGTGACCTACCTGTATAGGTAAAGCAAAAGATTTAAAGGTATAGAACAGAAAAGATAAGTGCTTTTGCAACAGTCTTATTAAAGAGAGGTTTTGAAATGAAAAGTAGTCCTGTATGTGACACCCATATCACAAGGGCCAAAACATCTGTAACACTATTTTCAAAAAATATCCTGCTATTCCATCCTTCCTCCTGCTTTAGAACCATCTGTTTATATAATTCCTTTTCCACACCCTTAAGCTTTATTTTCATAAATCTAAATCCTAAGGCTTTATCTCTTTTGGATTCCCCATCTTTAGTCTGATTTTTCTTTTCATTAGCTGAGGTATAGAAATCTCTAAAGTTCTTAATTTTGTTTTAGTTAAATTTAAGTCTGGGAGTTCTGAAAATAAGAATTAGACAACCTCGCTACTTCTGTGGGCTCCTCCACTAGGTTTTGTCATCAATTATTTTATTGGAGTCTCTGATGTAATAGAGTTTTGTAGTTTTTACACATCTCCAAATTTTTTTAAGGTCATTTGCTGCATTGATGTTTGTATAATATTGTTTTTGGCCTTTTGACTTCATTTTACATTGTGATCTCCAAGTTTGAACTGGTTCCATTCTCTTCTGTTTTTGTTTTCATGTTTTTTCCACAACCAATTTCCTTTTCTCATATGGGTTTTAATTTATCTGTTAACCATAAGACATCCTGCTTTCTTGCTTTTTTTTTTTAACTTTTGGAACATGTTGCTGAATTATTCCTTTTAAATTTCTGCTGAACTCTTCAACTGCAAGATTAATGTCTGGGATTAACATTATTCTGTCCCACATAAGTTTATGTAGGTTATTTCTAAAAGCTTTTATTAAATGCCTTAAAGTCCATTATCCAATAAGTTTCTAATAGTACTTTATAAGACATTTGAATGTCTAGATTACATTTAATAGAGTTATGGTCACTTAAATTCATAAACATTATTTCCCAGCAATTTACTTTTATTACTTTGGAAATAAAAACAAATCCAAGATTGACCAAGAGTTTTTGTATTTAGAGCATCTTGTTGGGTTTAAGATAATTTGTTCTAATCCTGAAGTTTCAAAACTTGATTTTAACTTTAAACCTCTTTCTTGGGACCAGTTGGTGTTAAAATCTTCCATTAAGATTGCCTTTGCACCTGGATTTTATCCACCAAGATTTCTGATAAAGTATCAAAGTACTTCAGTTTTGTTTTTGGGGTGCATAAAAAGCCCTACCATTGTTGTTAAAGTTAGTAACTACACTACCAGACTCACAATTCCTTCTGTTGTCTCTGATAATACAATTCTGTAGGGGCCCAGGCTGGTTTTAATATCCATTACCTCCTTCCCACTTTATCCTGTCTGTTCTCTGTTGGCCATATCCACTAATTTGAATTTCTTCAGTTGTTATGCCTGAATGGAGCCAGGTTTCAGAAATTGCTAAAATGTCAAGTCTTTCTTCTCCTACCCAGGCCCTATATTCATCTGTCTTATTTGCCAAACTCTGCACGTTTTCATGAATTGCAGTTAAACCCTTGTTTACTTCTGGCCCTGGATTGGTATCAATATCTCCACTCTGAGCCAAAAGGAACATTGGCACCACATCTCCTTACTATCATTTTTTCTCCTAAGGTAAACTTTTGTCTAAAATGAGGAGGCCTGGTGATTAGCTTCCACTCATTCATAAATAGAGTTCATTGTCTTAATATTGCAGTCTCTTCAAATTGCGGTATGCACCTAGATGCTTCAAAGTTCCAGTCCCTGTACTGATAATTATTTGTTGTCATTTGATCCCTCGTAAGCACCATGTAGGATCCCAGACTCATCCACTCTATATCAAACTAACCAAATGCATCCTGTATTTTTAAGCTTAAAAAGTAAAATATAAAATTTCAAACAGTTGTCTTACTAAAGCTGAACTTACAATATCACCATTGTGTATGCCATATCTCTTTATTTGCCATTCTATATGCTGTATCTCTACATTTGTCATTGTATATGCCGATTCTATATGTGCCATTACATATGCCGATTCTATATTTGCCATTCTATATGCTGTATCTCTGTATTTGCCATTCTATATGCTGTATCTCTGTATTTGCCATTGTATATGCTGTATCTCTATATTTGCCATTGTATGTGCTGCATCTCTATATTTGTCTTTGTGTATGCTGTATCTCCTCTTTGCCATTGTGTATGTTGTATCTCTATATTTGCTATTGTGCATGATGTACAGTATCTCTGTACCTGCCATTGTATATGCTGTGTCTCTACAGTTGCCATTGCATATGCTGTTTTTCTGAATTTTCCATTGTATATGCTGTATCTTTAATTTGCTATTGTGTATGCTATATCTCCTCTTTGCATTGTATTTGTCCTACTGTACTCTGTATCTGCTATTTTACTATGACCCCAGATAGACCCTAAAAAGGGACTGTATTGTCTAAGTGAACTTACCCGTTGCCAAAACTCAAATAAATAAATAAATAAAATACTGGAAGGTTCAATGGGATAATGCCAACCGCATAACAGCAAGCACTGTTTGGGAGAGTCTACATCACCTAAAAGAATTTCGTGATGTAGACTCATGATGCACAGCAAAAGGACACCAGACACTTACATTTTATTTTTATGCGGGACTGTGCCCCCATATCTGCCCATGGGGTCTTTTGCCCCCCACACCCCTGCTAAAGGATTCTTAACTTTGGGGTGCATGTCAGGTGGGGTGCAAAATGATGGAAAAAATAATTCCTGGCTGGTGTGAAAATGAGCCAGTGCCCAGAACAGAACCTGCCACCTTTCCAACCCTAGCCGCCACCAACCCACCAGGCCACATGGCCAGCTCTGCAACCCACCACTGCACTATGCTCCACAAACCTCCCTCCTCTTCCACCCATCACACAGCATGGCCCCCTCCACGTGCATGTACATATAGTGACATCCCATTGCCGACACCCTCATCTGGTCACCCTCCCTTCCCAGTAGCCCCTGTGTAGAATCGCTGATTGGAGTCACCCTTTTGAAAGTAAGTTTGGACTTCAGTCACTTAATACAATGCTACCATACTGTAAGTGACAATAAAGACCATATTACAACCTTTATACAGAAAGAAAGGTTAGAGGATAATACTTAACATGGATTTCAAAAGGGAAGATCTTGCCAGAAAAACATGATGTTTTTACAATAAAAGTAAAAAACTTAGATGGAGGTAGGCCTGTAGATGTGGTCTTCTTAGATTTCACCAAGACCTTTGGCAAACTACCCCACCATGAGCTTATACAACAGTTAAAAACATAGGCTTACATGAAAATATTGTGTCTTGGATCTGCTCCTGGTTTAGAAATAGAAATCAGAGGGTGAGCATAAGAGAAGCATTGCTAGGGTTGGCTGGCATAACAAGTGGGGTGCCACAGGGATCTGTCTTGTGGCCATGCCTTTTCAATATCTACTGTATGTGGCATCACGTAGATATGTGAATAAAAGGGTATGGATGATGATGTTTGTAATCCACTGCCAGCCAGGGGTAGAACTAAAAGATCAGAAGGACCACACCTCTATGCAGGATGCCCTAAAAACAAAAATGAGTGGTGCAACACTTTCAAACTCCTCTTAAACCCCGAGAAATGTATAGTTATGCACTTGGGCAGAAAAACCTGAATCAGCACTATTACTTAGATAAAACTTTACTTACAACTGTGACGGAGGAGAAAGATCTTCATATTACTATCTCAAATTATTTTCAATTTAAAACCCACTGCACAAATGTTTGCTAAAGGGCAAATGGGGTGTTAAACCACATTTTAAAACATATAGCCAGTAGGGATAGAGAGGTCACTGCCTCTGTACTGATCCCTGGTGAGGCCCTTGATGGAGAACGGGCACAGGTTTGGTCACCACACCACAGGGGAGATATAGCTAGGCTGAAAGAATACAAAATAGGGAAACATGCTTTCTAATGGCGTTGCAAGGGAAGAGTTATGGAACTAGGTTGGCGGAACTAAACTTCTCTACACTGGAGTACAGGTGTTTGGGGGATATGTGCTTTCTTTTAAAGCACTGACTGATCATGACTTATGGTAAAACTGGGACTGGAATTCAGGGAGCAGATGTATAACACCAAAGCTCATTCCTACAATTAAAGGGTGAAAACTGCAATTCCTTGTGAAGAAAAATGTGGTATAATCAGAGGGTAATTTCAATCTAGAACTCACTACCAGTCATAGTGGTGGGCAGCTCATCTGTAGAGAGTTTCAAACTTCAGCTAGATAAGTTGCATCAATTAAATTCCCTTTAGTTTTAACTGGTAAGCAGCATGGACGAAAGCCTTTTAGCTCAGTACATACCTATGAGACCTATAATTGCTAGCAGGAGTATGAGAAATAGAAACGACTTTTTTTTTAGATGAAATTTCACCAGTTTAGTTGCTGCACAGAAGGAAGCATGCAGCATGTGAACCAGATGTGATTTTAAATGATGTTCACACCAGCATAACAGCTGCACTCATATCAAGCATGCAACATGCAAACCTGCTGTGATTTTAGAAGATGTTCGCACCAGTTTACCCCTGCACACATCAAGCTTGCCCCACAGTATGGTACTTTCAAAACCTGGCTAAAGCTCCACCATGCTGACACCACTTACCAGCTACCTGGATACACCTCTCTGCAGCATGATAGGCTGGGCAGGAAAAGTGTGGTGCTGTTGCACTATTCCTTAGGAATCCCTCTCAACCAATATTGTCCTCTGCTCAGATCCAACCTCACTTTGCAAATGGCTCTATCTGAAATTACCATGGGAGCCTGTAAGAAATTCTAAATAGGCTGTTGCTACAACCCTCCCTCTGTTGGAACTGTGGGCCTAGACAGCTTCCTCTCAGGCCAAAGCTCTTATCATCCCCACAGAGAAGCAATTCTTTTTGGTGATGTTAACTTAAACTGGTTGAGCACCCACCAGTCTGACTATGCCTCCTTCCTAAAACAACACAACCTGGTCCAAACTATTATGCTTCCTACCAGGCAAAACCCACGACAACACTCAATCCCTTCTGGACCGGATCATTGCCAACAGGGATGATTATGTACTGCATGTTGGTACCATGGCAGGCTCCATCAGTGACCACTCCCTATGTATCTCCTCTAGTCATCTAAATTCAGACACCCCTCCCAAATACTTGTCCTGTCACAGTTTCAGTAGCCCCAACAACCCCGAATCTCCTTGAAGAGTCTCAGTCCTTGGACTGGTCTGCTCTTTACTCACTCTCCGATGTGACACAGGCAGTAACCCTCCTCAAACAGACCCTCTTGATCCTGCAGGACCAGCACTTACTGGTCACCACAAAAGGGTCAGAGGTGGCTGCTCACACTGGGTTATGAAAGACCTACTTACCCTTATGAAGGAAAGAGATCTTGCTTGGTCTGCATACAAAGTATCCCCTCCCCCACCCTATGGGATGCCTACAGGTGCGGAGGAATCTATGCAAACATCTGTCGAAATCCCTCAGGCAGACCCACTTCCATACTCTCCAACAGGCTAACCTTGGAGACCCTAGGAAAGTCTGGGCAACCATCTGCTCAAAAGGAGAGAAAGAAACTGGCATCTGTAGAGCACAGTCCCATCAAAAATGTGATTAACTCACAGTTTACAGTTCTCAAGGCTTTCAAAAAGAATCAGTGTCTGAATCAGTATATCCAGATATCCAGTCTCTTTATTGATTCTTACAAAGCATGATGTACAGTCTTCAGAAAGCACCATAAAATAGCAGCAATTCATAAGTATTGTTATGAAAAAGCTCCACCACCAGCTCTAATGCTCCTCTCCCCAATGCATTTTACTCAAAATGAGCTTTTTCAAAGGTATACAGCCTTCCCTGATGGTGTTACTTATATTTGGAACATTTAAAGAAACAGTAACAAAAGCCTTCCAAACCACAGCTCCCTAGTGCTGATGGTCCATCCCGTCATCCTTAGTCTCATCTCCCCAGCCATCATTGAACCACTCACTTGTATCTTTAGCCTTGCCCTCTTCTCCCCCTCCTCCTTCTCCATGCCTCAGCCATACAAGACTGCAAAGCTGATTCCCATTTTTAAAGACGTGGACCCTCTATCTACAGACAACTATTGTCCAATCTCCATCCTCCCCACATAAGTAAACTACTCAAGAAAGATGTCCACCATCAACTTGCTGATTACACAGGCAAACACAGTCTCCTGTGCAGCCAACAGCATGGCTTTCAAAAAACATTCCACCACCTCTTCCATCATGCTTCTGATCAACCACATCCTCATTAATATTAATCATAGTAATGCCAATGGAGCAGTCTTCTCTGACCTTTCCAAGGCTTTTGACATGGTAAATCATGCCCTCCTCCTCTCTAAACTACATAGTTATGGCTGCTCTCAAAAGTTTACTACCTGATTCAAGAGCTACCTCACCACCTGCTCCCAATCTGTGCGTATTGGCTCTGCCTGCCCCCACCCTACCCATCTCTATTGGTGTCCCCAGGGCTCCATACTGGGGCCCCTGCTATTCTCTTTATTTATAAACTCCTCCCTCAGACTGTCTCAGCTGTCACTCTCTCCTCTATGCTTATGACCTCATGCTGTTCCACAGTAATAAATCCACAGATAATATTTCTTTAGTTCTCTCTCAAAACTATGCTGCGGTCAATAACTGGTTCAGAAATAACCTCCTTCTGGTTAATTCCACCACAAAAACAATATATGCTGTTTGAATCAAAGCCCTTCCTAGCTAAATATAATACTAACCCCCTGTCAACATCATGTCCCCTGATGGCCAAGCCCACATGTGTACTTTCAAATACCTAGGAGTTATACTCGACCCCTTCCTCTCCTTTTCTGAACACATCTATTTACTAGTTGGAAGGTTTCACCAAAATTAGGTGCTGCCTACAGATTCTGGCAATACTTCTCCAGAAGTCTGACAAGCCATCATACAGGGACATCTATTCCCTATCCTGGACAACTGCTCCTCAGTCTATGCCAAGACACCTGCCACCCTCATGACCAAGCTCTCCTCTGCCTATAACAGTGCCTGTCATTTCACCTTGCTGTGCCCCTTTACCACACACCACCGTGTCCTCTACAACTCCTTAGGATGGCTCCAGCTGTAAGGTCATTTTGACCTAGAGTTGCATGGTAGATTTCAGAATCTGTATTGGCCAGGTATCTCCCTCGCACCCTTCCTTGCTGTAGAACCTCACATTGTAGCCTCCACTCAAACAGCATCCTCCGAATATCCCCAGGGTATCTACCAACAAAGGCGGCAGAACCTTGTCTGTGACAGCCCTACACTGTGGAATAAACTGCCTGCAAGCTCCGTTCCCTCAACACCCACTGCCTGTTCAAAACCCACCTCAAAGACTGGCTCCTGATGAGTTCCTGTTGCCACCACTTCCATGAGTAGCTCACTCACTTTACAACTGCACCCCACCAGGGATGTGTATGTATATTAGGTCAAGTGGGAATCAGTTAAGCTGGCTTGCTTGTGCACTTGAGCTTTAGTACCTATGTTTGTTAATCCTGCCTCCTACCCATCTGCCCCACCCTTCCCCTTGCCACCCCTGTGCTTTGCTACACCTTATACCACTTTCTACTTAGACTCCCTTGTTTGTCTGCTATTGTAACTGCTGCTGATAGAACTGTATGTTTATGCATACCCTTACTTATTGTAATGCCTAACTGATGTATAGTTTATAGAATCCTGTATTTTTGTTGCTCTTCTATTTGCTATTCCTATGCACTGTTGTAACCTTTATCCTGGTTTTTGTTTTGTTTTATTTTTGTCAACTGTTCCATGCTTTGTTGTTTGTTACATTGGTTCCTGTACCACAGTATGTGGCCCGGTCATGCCTGAAAATTGTCCTGGGATCAGCTGCTCCTACCCGGTTACCAAAGTCATAAATAAATTAAATAAATAAAGCATACAAAGTTGATGAACTGGCTAGTACTGGAACCCCCTCAGGAGGGTGCAATCTTAGACCTGGTAATCTCAAATGGGTGGGAGGTAGTAACAACAACAAAACAGGAAAGGGACCTGGGGGTAATCATATCAGATGATCTTAAGGTTAGCAAGCAATGTGAGAAGGCAGTAGGGAGGGCCGGGGTATACTGGGATGTATAGGGAGAGGCATCAGCAGCAGAAAACAGGAAGTTGTTATCCCTCTGTACAGACAGTTGGTGAGACCCCATCTGGAATACTGTGTCCAGTTCTGAGACCTCATCTCCGCAAGGACATAGACAGGATAGAGGCAGTCCAGAGGAGGGCAACTAAAATGGTGCAGGGTCTGCAAGAGAAGCCAGATGAGGAGAGACTAAAGGAGCTTAATATGTATACCCTTGAGGAAAGAAGGGAGAGGGGGACATGATAGAAAATTTCAAGTACCTCAAGGGAATCAACAAAGTCCAAGAGGGTAGCATCTTTCAGAAAAAGAGACTTGCAAGAACAAGGGGACACAATTTAAAGATAGAAGGAGGGCGGTTCAGGGGCAATGTGAGGAAGTATTATTTCACAGAGAGGGTAGTGGATGCATGGAACAGCCTTCCTGAGGAAGTTGTGGGGTCTAAAACTGTGGGAGAATTCAAGAATGCATGGGACAGACATAAGGCAATTCTTGTGGGGGCAGGAAGATATAGGCTGTTGGTTAACTAGGATCTCGGCCTATCCTGTAGGTAGGAAATGGGCAGACTAGATGGCCTAGCGGTCCTTATCTGCCGTCAAAGTCTATGTTTCTATGTTTCAGTGAGAGAATCTCAGATTTAGAAGTGGGTAACCATCTGGGAACAAGTAACCACCAGACAGTGTGCTGATAATAAACACAGCCACAGAGTCAAGCCATACAAAAGCAAGGGTACTGGACTTTCAGAGGCATGACTTTAGAGAATGGAGAGTGCCTAAGGAATGCACTAGCAAAAGGGCAGGAAGGAGGATGAAGAAACAATGGGGACAAATCTAAACTGTCATTACAGAGGCAACAAGCCATTGTGTGAAGTAAATAAACAAAACGAAGCAAAAACACTATGGCTCTCAAAAGAGGTGGTGGGGAAGGTTTGGGAGAAAAGGATTCAGAAAGTTTAAGGAATCATGGAAGGAGCAGGACAGAGAACTGTACTAGTTAAACAGAAGAAAGGGAGAAAGGTATTCAGAATAGCAAAGGCCCAAACCAAGGAAAAAATAGCCAACTCAGTTAAGGAGGGGATAAAACCTTTTATAGTTAGTGAGCAAGAAAGACCAATGGAGGAATAGTGAGGCTTAATAAAGGGAGGCTGTGGGCAGGGGTGACAGGAAAAGTAGTGAAAAGGCAGAGATACTAAATGAAGAAGAGGGGATGTACTTACTTTGACAGGAAGCTCTTGCAGAAGGTCACACATATAGGGCTGATGACAGTGGCCCTGATGCATTTGCACATGTTTCCCATGATGCTTTGCATTATGGGGGTATGCAATTGTGTTTCTTTTCAAACTTGGCTGTCTGGCCAATATCCTACGGGATAACCCATGCCTCAGGGCAGTTGCTCTGGGGTTCTTTTATAGTTCTTAACCTAATCCTCTATGCTGATGATGCAATCCTTTCTCTAGCCATGCTGACCTCCTCCTCACCAATGATCTCAAACTACATTTCCCAAAAGTAGAATCTTGGTTTGCCAAACCCAAAGTACGTATGAACCATAAGAAAGCTAAGACAATGCTTTTTCAAGTCCACATAAGAAATATAAGCTGCCAGTCTGACTGTCTACAACAGCCTTAACCAGTCGCTTGAATTGGTTAACAAATTCAAGTACCTAGGAATCACACTAGACAGCTCTCTAACATACACCTCACATGTTAATAACATAGCCAAGCTTGTTGACAGAAGGTTAGGGGTCCTGTATAGACACAGGCACTGTCTCACACCTGTTGCCCTGAAATTAGCTGGCACCAGTTCGATCCTGTCGACTGTACATTATGGCCTAATTATTTACAGAGCTGCCACAGATACCACCTCAAATGGCTGACAATTGCACTTAAAAGGCCTGCAGGTTAATAACTGGTGCTGATAAGCACACCTATACCTGCAAACTGTACTCACAATCTGATTGGCTGCACTTACAGGGCTGCATAAAATACTAAACCTGCTTATTTGCAAAAGGTCTGCCTTGCATTACCTCCCCATTAGCTCAGTTCCTGCTTTCTCCAATGGCTAGCCAATGTTCCACACAGAGTGCATCTAGGCAGGTTTTTCTTGTCCCCGCTGCTGGAGTTCTCAAGCCCAGTACACCTTCAGTTACAGAGTTCCCACTTGGCTAAATTATCTTCCTGCTAAAATCTTCTCTGAGCCCAGATTGGCACTTTCAAATCAAAACTGCATTGTCATCTGACTATGCACTGTAATTTGACTGCACCCACTAACCACATCTCTCCCTCACTGTGATTGTGTTACCCCATCTCACCTGTTCTTTTCTACCACACCTCATTGGCCCCACACCTATGTCATTGCTGGCACCTTCTCCCTGTCCCTATTTCCCATCTGACCCACCCTTTGCCATCCCTCCTGTACCTCCTCTTTTACACTTTCTCCTCCTCCCCTCTCTCTCTCCAGTATCCCTCCTGTTGATCTCACCCCAGGACTGCCCCAGTCTCATCATAACCCACTCTGCTGGACTGCTATCTTGATTTGATGCCTTGTAGTGTGTACCTCTTCTTGTAAAGAAAATGTATTACCATTCTGTTGCCCCCAATGCTGCAGCTTGTGACATGCCCACCCTCACTGTTTACAGATGTTGACAATGGTCTACTGTATTTAAACTGCTAATACCTGATATTTCTGTTATTATTGTTGCTTATTGTTTAAATGCCACCTCACCAATTGCTATCCTTTCATTTGTTACATTGTTGTTATTGTTTAAACGCTGCCTTACCAATTGTTATATTATAATCATTTGTTATATTGCTACTATTACTGTTTGTGATATCTACTTATCTGTTGCCCTCTGCACTGCCATACTATTGTAAGTTTTACCTGTTGTTTTCTAACTTACATTTCTGTATTTCTCCTCATGCCATATTTTAACTCTGTACATTTCCTTATTGTTTTCCTTTGTGACGTGGGACCTTTGTAAATGAACCCCTGGTTCAAAGGTATTTGTAATCCTAGTAATGAATGAATAAATAAATAAATATAATGTCTATCTTTTTATGGCTGTGGGCAGAGCCTACTGCTGTTCTGGCATGTCTTGCCTTAAAACTGCTGATCATGGCACCTTCAGTTGGACTTTGGAAGTATCCTTCCGAAAGTCCAACAGAGCTTGAAACACTATGCCATGATCGGCTGCTATGGAGTAACAGCTGCACTATTTCATCTGTAACGGACACATTCCGGGACAAGAACTGTGCATGTGCAGTTCGCTCAGCACCACCATCTTGTGAATGACAGAATGCCATTCACCACAACTACGCATGTGGCGCTGCACATGCACAGTTGCATTACCACCACTATGTTTCAGATGGCACTTCTCCACACCCTCCACTGCTCCTGTCTTCCTGCCTCCGGCACCAGCAGCAAAGAAAACCCTCCCCTTCCCACTGCTGCTGACTTCCCCACTCCTCAGCTCCCTGTCCCCATGCCAATATTGGGTGCCTAATCTCCGTGTTAGCATTAAGCACCCCTCAACTTATGTGGCATACTGGAAGCCCACACTAGTGTACCCAAAATTATGTCTCTATGCCGACATCAGGTACCCAACCTCAGGTCGACATCCTGTACCCCTTGGTCCTCATGAGGCACACTTGGAGCCCATCCCAGTGTGCCCAAATTTATGCTTTTTTTCCCTTGTAAATAAAGAGCCCCATCCCCAATGTGTCTTTTGTTACCTGTAAAAAGAAAATGGTTCCTCATTGTTGCCCCAGTTCCCTTCCCCATCCCTACCCTCCCACTGAGCACCCATTTCTTATCCCCTTACCCCCTTATCCCATACTTACCTCTGGAGGTCAGCGCTGTCACCTTTCTGGATCAGGACATTTTAGCACTCTTCAAAGCTGAACTGCAAACTGAAGACTCAAAGGTAAGCATGCTATAATGGCAGTAAATGGGTTTTCAACTTATGCTGATAAATCAGCCATTTTTATGTTGTCTTGCACACAGAGCACACAACATATTTTGGTTACTTGAAGTGGAAGAGCAGGTTTTGGAGGTGCAGTCGTGTTGTGGCCAGTGCACCACTTTTTGGGCTTGGCTGTACGGCATGAATGAGATTGCAAGATGTCTATGACAGCAGTTGCAAAGCATGCCCAAATTTGAACGTTTAGCCACTGCAATGAAGGCTCCACCTCATTGCAGGGCATGCTTCCTGGTGTAACATTTCAATGAGACATGGCAGTGGCCCTGCTGTCCACCTTTCACAGTTCCCAGAAAGCCGACATCGGGGTGCCCAACTCCTGTCAGCATCATCATGCCCCCTCCCCAGTTCATTTGCTGATGGGGAGTCCAATCCCATCAGCATCATGTCCACTGCCAGTTGTTTGCCGAGGGTACCCAATCCCCTTGGCATCATCCTGCCAAACACCTTTTTGTAGTTACCAATGGGGTGCCCAATCCCCGTCACCTCCAGTCCCACCCACCACAAAATATGCATGTGGCATGCTGGGAGCCCATCCCAGTGTGCCAAATGTACCTGTCAAAGAAAAACTTCCTGTGATATTTTAATTTTTTTTTAACCTGTAAAGTAGAAAATGGTCCCGCTGTCTGCGGCCCGCTTCTCAACCCACTCATCAACTGCATACCCCACTTCCCCACACCCCTCACTCCATACTTACCTCTGGAACACATCTGCACTCTTCAAAGCTGACCATGAACTGAAGAAATGCTGGTAAGCTGTGTAATGGCATATATTTTTTTCCAACTATGGTGCATATCTCGGGCATTCTGAGGACTTTTGCACCAAAATTTCAACATTGGGTTATTGGGACCCTCCTCATGAATTCAGTCTCTGTCATGGTGTTTTTCGGTCTGGAAAGGTGATTTCACGGTCACTGCGTGGAATCACCTTCAGGACTGATTAATGAAATGGCAGTGCCACTGTTCATGAGGTGGGCTCTCAAAACCTATGTTGCAAATTTGGTGAAAAATCCAAAAATGACTGTTTTACAAGCATGCATTGCACAATTTCCATGCACGCCATAACGCTGCAAACTGTAATATTTTCACTCCAGATTTTCAACATTGGCATTTTTCCACACCTCCTTATAAACAGTACAGCTGTCGTTTTCATATCCTGGCGAATTGTGTTTTACACTTCCAGTGCAAAATAGCATGGTTGCTGCAGAAAATCAGTGTTTGGAACAGATTAAGAAAGTCACAGTGACACTGTTCATGAGCAGGGGTCCTAAAGGCCTATGTTGAAAGTTTGGTGATGAAAGTCCATTAAATGACTGTGCTACGAGCGTATGTTGGCGCAGTTTCCACGCACCTTCAGAATCTCGCAAATTTGTAATATTTTCACCCATATTTTCAGCATTGGCATTTTTCACACCTCCTTATGAGTAGTACAGCTGTCATTTTTCACATCCTGGCTGAATTGTGTTTTCGCACTTCAGCACAGAACAGCATGGTCGCTGCAGAAAATCAGTGTTTGGGATAAATGAAGAAAATCACAGTGACTCTGTTCATGAGCAGAGGTCCTAAAATACCTATGTTGAAAAATTAGGTGACAAAAGTCCATAGAATGACTGTGTTACAAGCATGTGTTGTGCAGTTTCCACGTACACTAGTAACTTTGATAATTTTAATGTTTTACTCCAGATTTTCATCTTTGCTATTTTTCACACCTTCTTAGGAACAGTACAGCTGTCATTTTCCACATCCTACCTAAAATGTGTTTTGCACATCCAGCACTCAGTGGCAGAGTCACAGTAGTTTCAGCACATCTGGCGCACAAACGCCGGTTACTGTAGGAAATCAACATTCAGGGCAGATTAAGATAATCATAGTGCCACTGTTCATGAGCATAGGTCCCAAAATGTCTATGTTAAAAATTTGATGAAATAATTCCACTAAATGACTGTGTTATGAGCCTGCGATGTGCAGTTTTCACACACACTCATAACATTGAGAATGATTAATATTTTCACTCTAGATTTTCAAAATTGCCATCCCTTCACACCTCCTTATCAATGGTGCAGCTGACATTTAATGTGGTGCAGAATGGGCGAGTCACTGTGGGTAATCAGTGTTAGAGACAGATTAACAAAATCACAGGGACACTGTTCATGAGCAGAGGTCCCAAATGCTTTCATGAAGTGGGGGTCACAAAAGGCCATATTTTAAAATTTGGGTGCAATACAACAAACGCCAGGCGTTAGGGTTTCAACCATTATGCCTCACCCTGTACAGACTAACAGGCATCGGGGAGTGTCTTTGGATTGTCTGCTGTAGTGCTTATGCCACTGGTCCTCCACCCCCACCCTGCAGCCACTGACAGGCATTAAGGTGTGCCTTGGACTCTTCAGCCCCATTATTCAACCCATTCTCCTATGCTGCACCCATCTCAATGTACTTCCTTATGAAATGGGGTGAGCATAAGGCCCGATGACCCCAAGACACATTGCAACACTTGTCAGACTCTGCAGGGTAGGGTGAGGTGAAATGGCATAAGTGTTATGGCCAGTGAGACAAATGCACACCTCAATGCCTGTCACTCTGCAGGATGAGGTGGGGTTGACGTTGATTCTATACTTGACTGCTATTCTTATTATGCATCTCTAACTACTGCTCTACCAATGCCAAAACCAGCAAGACAACATTCGGCATTGACAAATGCATGTTTGAATTTGGCTCAAATTTTCAACATGGGGTTTCTGAGGCCCCACCATGAAATGTCACTGTCATTTCGTTACTCAGTCTCAAAAGGTGATTTTGTGGTCACTGTGTGGAATCACCTTTCAGGACCAATTAATGAAATGACAGTGCCACTGTTCATGAGGCAGGGTTCCAAAAGCCCATGTTGCAAATTTCGTGAAAACATTCCAAAAATGACTGTGTTATAAACATGCATTCCAAAAGAGGCAGGGCTATCCTAGATTTAGTACTGACTAAGAGGACGGGATCACAGAATTCCAGGTAGAAGGTCACCTGGGGACAGTGACCATTACATGGTATGGTTCAATTTGGCCACTACATCTAAAGCATCCCATTTCAAGGCAAAAATATGGGACTTCAGAGGAGCTGACTTTGATAAGATGGCCAACAGAGTTAAGCTAGCCCTGACAAAAAGAAAACACAGGTGAGGGGGTACATACAAAGTGGGAAAGCATTATATGCAATACTTGAAGCAACATCCCATTGTGTTAGACAGAAAAGGAAGTGCAATAGAAGAAGGAAACCACTTTGGTTCTTAAATACAGTAGCAGAAAAGGTCAGAGCCAAAAGGCTGGCCTTCAGGAAATATAAGGGAACACAGCGGGATGAAGATAGGGAAGCATACTAACTGCCCTAAGGGAAGTAGGAAGGCAGTAAGGCAGGCAAAGTCCCAAACTGAGGAAACACTAGCATGAACAGTAAAAGAAGGTGACAAGACTTCAATAGATACATTAGTGAAAGGAGAAAGTCCAGAGGAGTATTGCTAAGCTCAAAGGAGAAAAGGGGCATGTGAAGAGGAGGACCCTGTAAAGTATCTATCCTAAACAGATACTTTTTGCCAGTATTTACTGAAGAGAAGGTAGGGCAGGTCACACAGCTCAGCACCATGGACACAGGGGAGGGAGGTGAGCACTACTCCCTTCACAAAAGAAAGGGTCCTACAAGAGCTCTCCTAAGCTCAGGGTGGTCAAGGCAATGGGACCTGATGACATACATCCCAGGGTACTTAAGGAGCTAAGGGTGGAACTAGCAGAGCCATTAGCAGAACTGTTTAGTGAGTCTCTGAGCACAGGAGAGGTCCCAGAAGACTGGAGAAGGGCTCATGTGATCCCACTCCACAAGAGTGGTAGCAGGAGGAGGCAGGGACTACAGAACAGTCAGCCTTACCTCAGTAGTGGGCAAGATTATGGAGGCACTTCTTAAGGAAAGGATAGTGCAACACCTGGAATCCATAGGGCACATGATCCAAGGCAGCATGAATTTACAAAGGAAGGTCCTGTCAAACTAATCTCATAGATTTCTTTGACTGGGTAACCAGAGTGAAGGACCAAGGGGAGCAGTTGATGTCACCTACCTTGACTTCAGCAAAGCTTTCAGCACTGTTCCACATAGAAGATTGATAAATAAGATGGGTAGGCTCGGATGGGTCAGAAGTTGGTCAACTGGTGGCAAACTGGCTGACGGTCAGAAAACAGAGAGTGGTGGTAAATGGTATACAGTCAGAAGAGATGCAAGTCACAAGTGGGGTACCTCAGGGATCAGTCCTGGGGCCAGTCCTCTTCAATATCTTCATCAGTGACATTGCAGATGGACTGGAGGATATGGTTTGACTGTTTGCAGATGACACCAAGATCTGCAACAGAGTAGATGATCAAGATGGGGTGGGCAGAATGAGAAGAGATCTGGACAAACTAGAAAAATGGTTGGAAGAGTGGCAACTGGGGTTTAATGCAAAGAAGTGCAAGATCATGCACAGGGAAGAGAAACCCCTGAAGCCACCTATAGGCTGGGAGGAGTTGGTGGCAGTCACAGAGGAAGAAAGACACTTGGGCATCATCATCACCGATGAGCTGAAATCATCCAAGCAGACTTCTAAAGCAGTAGGTAAGGCTAGGGGATGTTAGGGTGTATTAGTAGGTACCACAAGTCATAAATGGAGGTAATAATCCTCTTTACAAGACAATGGTTAGGTCCCATCTGGAGTACTGTATGCAGTACTGGAGGCCACACCTTCACAAAGACATTAACCAAATTGAGGCAGTCCACAGAAGGGTAACCAAAATGGTGCAGGGACTGCTTCAGAAGACATATGAGGACAGATTAATGGAGTTCAATATGTATACCCTTGAGCAAAGGAGGGAGAGGTGATATGATTGAAACATTCAAACACCTTAAGGGCATTAACAAAGTGAAAGAGTCCAACATGTTTAAATATGAAAAAAAGCAGGACAAGAGGATACAGCATGAGATTAGAGGGAGGCCGATTAAGGGGAATGTGAGGAAATTCTTTTTCACAGAAAAGGTGGTGGATGCATGGAACGGCCTACCTCAGGAAGTGGTGGCTATGAATACAGTGCAGGGCTTCAAACAGGCATGGGATAGGCATAAGGAAGCAATACAGATGAATATGAATAGATAGACCACTGACAGAGCAAAGGCCAATGGCACATTTATAAAGTAGAAAAGAAATGAGCAGACTGGATGGGCCTTGCGGTCCTTATCTGCTGTCAACTTCTATGTTTCTATGTAATTTCTAGGCACGCCCTAACTTCACCAATTTTTAATATTTTCAGTCCAGATATTTAACGCTGACATTTTGCACACATCCTTATTAACAGTACAGCTGTTATTTTTCACATCTGTAAATCACCTACGGGACAAGTGAACAAAATGACAGTGGCACTCTTCATGAAGCGGGATCTCAAAAGGCCATTTTGAAAATTTGGTGCAACAACTCCAAATAATGGCCATGTTACAACTGGTATTCAAAATTTTCTACACAGCCATGTAACTTTGGTCATCTGGCAGGTCATCACAGCTGTATCAGCTGGCTAGATTTTGTTAAAGTCTAGGTCCTCCTTTGCAAATGGTGTTTGTAAATATTTAGACTGTGATTTTTGTTTGTATAAAACTGGTTTTAGGAACTATACCTTAAATGTAGATCACACCCACAGAAACATAGAAACATAGAAGTTGATTGGCAGATATGGACCGAAGGCCCATCCAGTCTGCCCATTTCTTTTTCTACTCACAAATGTGCCATCGGCCTTTGCTTTCAGTGGCCTATCTGTTCATACTCATCTGTATTGCTCCTTATGCCTATCCCATGCCTGTTTGAAGCCCTGCACTGTATTCATAGCCACCACTTCCTGAGGTAGGCCATTCCATGCATCCACCACCTTTCTGTGAAAAATAATTTCTCACATTCCCTTAATCGGCCTCCTCTAATCCATGCCCTGTCCACTTGTCCTGCTTTTTTCCTTATATTTAAACATGTTAGACTCTTTCACCTTCTTAATGCCCTTAATGTGTTTGAATGTTTCGATCATACCACTCTCCCTCCTTTGCACTAGGGTATACATATTGAGCTCCATTAATCTGTCCTCATATGTCTTCTGATGCAGTCCCTGCACCATTTGGCTGCCCTTCTCTGGACTGCCTCAATTTGGTTAATGCCCTTGTGAAGGTGTGGCCTCCAGTACTGCACACAGTACACCAGATGGGGCCTAACTAGTGTCTTGTAAAGAGGGATTATTACCTCCCTCTACAACTTGTGATACCCCATTACTAACACACCCTAACATCCCCTAGCCTTACCTACTGCTTCAGAAGTCTGCTTGAGTGATTTCAGGTCATCAGTGATGATGATGCCCAAGTCTTTTTCTTCCTTTGTGAGTGCCAGCAACTCCTCCCAGTCAATAGGTGGCTTCAGGGTTTCTCTCCTATGTGCATGATCTTGTACTTTTGCATTAAATCCCATTTGCCACTCTTCTGACCATTTTGTTAGTTTATCCAGATCTCTTCTCATTCTGCCCATCCCATCTGGATCACCTACTCTGTTGCAGATCTTGGTGTCTTCTGCAAACAGACAAGCCTTACCCTCTAGTCCATCTGCAATGTCACTAATGAAGATATTGAAGAGGACTGCCCCAGGACTGATCCCTGAGGTACCCCCACTTGTGACTTGCATCTCTTCTGACTGTATGCCATTTACTACCACTCTCTGTTTTCTGACCCAACCAGTTTGCCACCCAGTTGACCAACTTCTGACCCATTCCGAGCCTACCCAGTTTATTTATCAATCTTCTTTGTGGAACAGTGTCGAAGCTTTGCTGAAGTCAAGGTAGGCGACATCAACTGCTCCTCTTGGTCCACCACACTGGTTACCCAGTCAAAGAAATCTATGAGGTTAGTTTGACAGGACCTTCCTTTTGTAAACCCATGCTGTCTTGGATCATGTGCCCCTATGAATTCTAGATCTTGCACTATCCTTTCCTTAAGGAGTGCTCCATAATCTTGCCCACTACTGAGGTAAGACTGACTGTTCTGTAGTCCCTGCCTCCTCCTTGCTACCACTCTTGTAGAGTGGGATCACATGAGCCCTTCTCCAGTCTTCTGGGACCTCTCCTGTGCTCAGAGACTCACTAAACAGTTCTGCTAATGGCTCTGCTAGTTTCCCTTAGCTCCTTAAGTACCCTGGGATGTATGCCATCAGGTCCCATTGCCTTGTCCACCCTGAGCTTAGCGAGCTCTTGTAGGACCCTTTTTGTGAAGGAGTAGTGCTCACCTCCCTCCCCCTTGTCCATGGTGCTGAGCTGTGTGCCCTGCCCTGCCTGCTCTTCAGTAAATACTGAACAAAAGTATCTATTTAGGATAGATGCTTTACAGAGTCCTCCTCCTCCTCACATGCCTCCTTTTCTCCTTTGAGCTTAGCAATACCCCTCTTGACTTTCTCCTTTCACTAATGTATCTATTGAAAGTCTTGTCACCTTCTTTTACTGTTCATGCTAGTGTTTCCTCAGTCTGGGACTTTGCCTGCCTTAGTGCCTTCCCTGCTTCTCTTAGGGCAGTTAGGTATGCCTCCCTATCTTCATCCAGCTGTGTTCCTTATATTTCCTGAAGGCCAGCCTTTTGGCTCTGACCTTTTCTGCTACTGTATTTGAGAACCAAAGTGGTTTTCTTCTTCTTTGCACTTCCTTTCTGTCTAACACAATGGGATGTTGCTTCAAGTATTGCATACTTAATGCTTGCCTACTTTGCCTGTACCACCTCACCTGTGTTTCTTTTGTCAGGCCAGCTTAACTCTGTTGGCCATCTTATCAAAGTCAGCTCCTCTGAAGTCCCATATTTTTGCCTTGGAGTGGGATGATTTAGATGTAGTGGCCAAATTGAACCATACCATGTGATAGCCACTGGCCCCCAGATGACCATCTACCTGGAGATCTGTGATCCCTTCCCTGTTAGTCAGTACTAGATCTAGGATAGTCCTGTCTCTTTGGGTTGTTGTACCAGTTGTTTGAGGCCCTCCTCTGCAGGAATCCACCATGTGTCTAGTTCTGGCAGATGTTCCTGTTGGTATTGACCAATCTGTATCCGACGCGTTGAAGTCTCCCATTATCAGAACCTCACCTTTAGCTGTCATGTTTTATGTATCTTCTAACAGTAATGTGTCTATGTCCTTCCCCAGTTTGGGAGCCTAGACAGCCCCAGTTCTTATGGCTGTCACATTTCCTGTTTCCAGGGCGACCTACAGTTCTTCTGGTTCCTTATGTGTATTCTGAATTTCTGTAGCTTTGATATTTTCATTGACATACAGGACCACTCCACCCTTTTGCACCTCGGACTCTTCTGAACAGTACATAGCCAGGTTCTGAAGTCTCCCAAGTGTGGTTACTGTTAAACCACATCTAAGTAATTGCTACTATGTCCAGTTTAGCCTCTGACATTATTGCCTGCAGGTCTGGAATCTTATTTCCCAGGCTGTGAGCATTTGTGTACATGATTTTCCATTGGCCAGATTTCAGTGTGTTAGTTGTTGGGTGAGGTTTGGCATTTCCTTGTGTGTCATATGGGAGACGGACCTTTTTCTTATCTGGTGATGCAAATGAACTGCAAACATGCTGAATCCCTGTTTGACCACTGGCTGAGGTGGGAGGGGTGTTCTTCCCATTCTGATGATGGGTGCTGCACCCTCTCCATTTGTAAGTTTAAATATTCTGCAAAGACATCAAACTTCTGCCTCAATGCACTGACTTCCTCCTTAGTCAGATGCAGTCCATCAAATTTTAATAACTTTTGCTCCTAGAACTGTTGCCAGTTCTCACAAATCTGTGTCCTTTTCCTGGCACCAGCCCTTAAGCCACATGTTTAGCTCCTCTATCTCCCTTTTATGACCTTCTGTCCATCTGCCCCTCTCCCAGACTGGCAGAATCTCAGAGGAGATGTAGGATGAAATGTATGATAGTTTGTCACCCAGCCTGGTCAGGTGTTCCTTGGTCTCCACAACTGACCGCTGGCTAGATCATTAGTCCCTATGTGTACTAGGATATCAATGTTTTCTCCTGCTTTGTGAACAATTTTAGTAATGCGGTCAGTGTCTCTCCACGCTGATGTACCTGGGAGACATCTGGCCATTACTGGCTGGAGATGGGTATCAACTCCCTGAATCATGGAGTCTCCTATGATCAAAAGTTTTGGGATTTCCTTTTGCTTTTTTTGTTTTGGTTCCTGATTTGGGTGAGTTTTGTTGTGCTAGCTCCTGCACTGCAGTGTCCTGCTCTGCAGCATCCTCTGCCCCTTTGTTTGATTTCTGAGATAGAGGCAGATATCTGTTTGTAGTGTTTAAATGGTTTTGGAGGTAATATGGTGGAGAGCACAGAGTGATGGGCACCGATTTGCCCCTCCTAACCACCTGCCAACCTCTTGACCAACTACCCTCTGCGGTCGATTTTCTTCTGTTGGATGTTAGGAGATGGCAGGTGGTTCTTATAATGCATTTCTCTTGAATATGAAATTTCAGACGCGAAATCTCTTCCCCTGCTGCCCGGAGCTGAGCCCTAAGATCTCCAGTGGCCCAGAATGTGGGGCAGTGTCCTAAATACTGTAAGACTGTCCTTCTGAAAAGTGTTTCACAGTACCTGCAGTTAATGATATCCGTTCCAGATAAGTTGCTGGGTTTATAACCTGGTCAGAGTAATTAGGAGGAAGAAAATGCAAGTAATGGTTTGATTTTATGTTTTGTTTTCGTATAACTTGTTATAACAAGTTAAATAACTAGTGCCCTGTAAATGAGCTCACCTTGTGAATGCCCCACTGATCTGCCCTTCCTGTTTTGCCACAGGAAATGTCACAACTGTGGTACCCTATAAAAGGAGTGTAGTGTGGGGTGGTTGGAGATGGGGTGGATGGCTGGGTCCTTTCCTGCCAAAAAGAACCACACATGAAAGAACAAGGAGGTAAGCATAGAAACAATCAGTCAACAACAAATGCAGTAACCATGAAAGCTTATCCTAATGTTAGATAAAAGTGTAAAACCTGTAAAGCACTACCTGTAATAATTTCAGAGAAGATATACCCTGTAAGAAACACTTTGCTACAGAGAAAAATAAAGCAGTAACGGAAGATATTCCTTGCAAAAGACAATTTGAATCAGAAGATTACAGGAGTAATCTGTTAGCACACACCTGTAGGCACACTTTGTAATAATGCAGAAGAAGGTATACCAGCAACAACAATCTGAATTAGAGAAAATAAAGCAATGAAATGTTAGCAACAAACAGTAGCAATACCTGTGAGTACAAAATAAAACAACAACACACAGTTAATTTGTTAGCAAAAGAAATCTTAATCCTTTTCCTTGCTCTGGTAAGGTTCTTCTCTGTCATAGAAATAGAAACATAGACTTTGACGGCAGATAAGGACCACTTGGCCCCACCTAGTCTGCCTATTTCCCTACCTATTGGATAAGCTGCAGATTCTAGTTAACCAACAGCCTACTTCCTGCAACCCCCACTATAATTGCCTTATGTCTGTCCCATGCATGTTTGAATTTCCCCACTGTTTTAGACCCCACAACCTCTCAGGAAGGCAGTTCCATGCGTCCACCACTACTCTCCATGAAAAATAATTTCCTCACATTACCTCTGAGCCATCCCCTCTAACTTTAAATTGTGCCCTTGTTCTTACACATCTTTTTCTGAAAGATGCCACCTCCTGGACTTTGTTGATTCTCTTGAGGTACTTAAAAGTTTCTATCATGTCCCCCATGTCCCTCCTTTCATCAAGGGTATACGACAGCTCTCTCAGTCTATCTTCATATGGCTTCTGATGTAGACCCTGCACCATTTTAGTTGCCCTCCTTTGACTGCTTCCATCCTGTCTATGTCCTTGTGTAGATGAGGTCTCCAAAACTGCACGCAGTTCTCCAGATGGGGTCTCACCAATTGTCTGTATAGAGGATAACCACTTCCTTTTTCTACTTGTGATGCCCCCTATGCATCCAGTATCCACCTGGCTCTCCTTACTGACTTATCACATTGCTTACCCACCTTTAGGTCACTAGCAGTCCTTTCAAGCAATCTAAAAGGAAAGAGCTCAGGTGAAGCTAGATGCCTTGACTAGCAAACTAAGTCTTCTACCTCCAAGATATCAACTAATCTGACCTTTTAACCCTTCTTTCTGTTGGGAATCACTGACAGTTTGCCAGCTCCACCACCCAGATACAAACCTAATCCTCTGAAGAGCTATGGGAAGAACGCAATTAGCTGCTTCAATGTGAAAGGAGACTGAAATGCCTCTGAGACAACAAACCTTTCAACAAAAAGAATAAAATAAAACAGTGTCAAACAGTAATTTTGCTTAGTCCAATGATAAAAGTCACAAAAATGTAAGCACCACCTGTAATAATTTCAGAGAAGATATACCCTGTAAGAAACACTTTGCTACAGAGAAAAATAAAGCAGTAACAGAAGATATACCTTGCAAAGACAATTTGAATCAGAAGATTACAACAGTAATCTGTTAGCACACACCTGTAGGCACACCTTGTAATAATGCAGAAGAAGGTATACCAGCAACAACAATCTGAATCAGAGAAAAATAAAGCAATGACATGTTATCAACAAACAGTAGCAATCCTGTGAGTACAAAATAAAAACAACAACACACAGTAAATCTACTTAGCCAAAAGAAGTCTGAATCATTTTTCCTTGTTCTGGTAACATTTTCTGCTCTGTCCTTTCAAGCAGTCTAGAAGGAAAGTGCTCAGGTGAAGCTAGATGCATTGGCCAGCAAACCAAGTCTTCTACCTCCAAGATATCATCTAACCTGACCTTTAACCTTTCTTTCTGTTGGAAAATTACTTGACAGTTGCCAGCTCCACACGACCCCCGACACACCTAATCCTCTGGAAGAGCTATGGAGGAAAGCAATTAGCTCCGCAATGTGAGAAGGAGACTGAAACACCTCTGAGACAACAAACCTTTTCAACAAAAAGAATAAAATAAAACCGTGTCAAACAGTAATTTTGATTAGCCCAATGATAAAAAGTCACAAAAATATAAGCACCACCTGTAATAATTTCAGAGAAGATATACCCTGTAAGAAACACTTTGCTGTAGAGAAAAATAAAGCAGTAACAGAAGATATACTTTGCAAGCGACAATTTGAATCAGAAGATTATAGTAGTAATCTGTTAGTACACACCTGTAGGCACACCTTGTAATAATGCAGAAGAAGGTATACCAGCAACAACAATCTGAATTAGAGAAAATAAAGCAATGAAATGTTAGCAACAAACAGTAGCAATCCTGTGAGTACAAAATAAAAATAACAACACACAGTAAATCTGCTTAGCCAAAAGAAGTAATCCTCTTCCTTGCTCTGGTAAGGTTCTCTGCTCTGTCCTTTCAAGCAATCTAGAAGGAAAGAGGTCAGGTGAAGCTAAATGCCTTGGCCAGCAAAC
This sequence comes from Neoceratodus forsteri, assembly GCA_016271365.2. Taxonomy (NCBI): domain Eukaryota; kingdom Metazoa; phylum Chordata; order Ceratodontiformes; family Ceratodontidae; genus Neoceratodus; species Neoceratodus forsteri. The sequence goes on from JADMNL010000026.1 coordinate 270,465,495, forward strand.
CAAGTCTTCTACCCACCTGATTCTTTGCACACCAGCACTCACTTATTCACCTAATACTATGGTATTTTTTCTACTTGCCCTTCATGTACTTTGCCCTTTTTGAGTATCTGTTCTGTGTTCAAACCTCTTTACTTGCTGCCTGAGTACCCTGATTTGTCCTGGACTGCTCGGAGGTCACCAAATGCCCAGAGGTCAAGTAAGTGAGTTAGTGCTTTGTCTTCTATTATCCCCTTTTCTACCATTAGATGTACCCCTAGACAACAGGGGAGTGAGGCTTACAGAAGTAAGTGGTGTCACACTCAGGGGGCAGCCATGTAAGTGTGTACTGAAAAGGATAGTAATAAAAACTACAAATGTGAAGCACACGTTAAACATGGGACTTAATGTTAAGCTGCCGCCCTTTAAGAGCACTTACAACTTGCATGTAGCTAATTGTTGCACTGCCTGGCAGTACCATGTATGCCTGTCAGTCAAAGAATTTGTCAGTCTGAGGCTTGTCCTCAGGAGAAGAACATCTGCAGCACAGAATAAACCTGACTTATTATTATTTATGCATCTATCTAGCTATTTGCACGGTCCAGATGGGGTCTCACCAGCAGCAACTGAAGGGTCTGGCAGACCACAGAGAAGGTAAGGGGTCCCTTTAGTGGCAGACCAAATAATCAAAATGCTACACATGGTGGAGAATGCAGCCTTTCTTCTGTTCTGACCCCCATCTCGCTTGCCTGCATCGCTGGTTACCCCAAATTATCACCCCAGTAAGCCTGAGTTGTCTGAATGCTGATGAATTAACTGCAGCCCTGGCTGCCAGAGGAAAAGCTGAACTGTCTCCTGTTGGAAAGCAGCCTGTAGCCCATGTACCTTACTGAAAAAAAGAAAGAAAAGAAAGAGCAGAACAAAAATGTTCAGCAGTGCTGGTCAACTGGGGAAATAAAAGAACTGCCAGAGTTGTTTCTCCCAACTCTCTGCCCCACAGAGCTACGAGCTGTGCATCCCCTCAGCTCCCACCTCATGGCAGGATTAGTGCCTAACCTCCCGCACCACTTCACAGTGCAGAACGCTGCTCCAGAAGGAAATACATGAGAGCAGCACAGAAAAAAAACTGTACCAAGCAAGCCCTTCTGTCTGGGCCTCCTGCAACAGCTCCACGCTGCCCTCCCTGCATGCTCCTGTGTCCTCCTACTGCACCAGCATCAGCCTCCCCACAAGCATCATGGCTCAGGGCTGCATTGCAGCCTTCCGTTTAGCCACTCCTACAACAACAGAGCCTCCACTCTCCTCCTACAAATGGCCAGAAAACAAATACTGGACTGCAAGGAAAATAAATAAATAATACAAAAACTGTTTTATAGACTGCAGGAGCCTGCTCCCTCTCAAACTGCAGCTTTACCTTGCTGCCACATGGAGCTCCTCCAGACCAACAGCACCATTCCTCTCTGCCCAGCAGCCTTATGGGAGAGCCACTTGAGAACCGACCTGCCTCCCTTCATTCCCCACAAGCAGGGACACGCCAAGAGCAAGACAAGCAGGAAACTAGGGCTGCAGCTTTACATGCACTGCCACCTCTCCTGCTGGACCTCACCAACCACGGCTTCCACTGCACTGGCAACAGCACGGAGCTCCACTCCTCCCGCCCAGGCACAGGACGGCAGCCTCCTTTGCCTTGCAGTTCCACAAATGAGCCAACCATAGCCACACCACCTCTCCTCCAGAACTACCAGTCCTGCAAAACGGTGCATCTGCTCCCTGACTTACACTCCTCTCCATGAACACTGCAACAGGCTGGAGCACTGTGCTCCATTTAACCAGTGTCCCTCCTGAATCTTTCCTTGCAGCTCAGCTCGGCACTTACTCGGCCCTATCTTACAGCCATAACACCCAGGAATTTCGAGCAGGGCCAATCAATATACACAAGGGTACAACATACAGTATAAAGTGAAGCACAGCCCTGTGAGTTGCACAGAGAAGAAAAAAAAAGATGAACAATAAATTAAATACAGGGTGTGAAGACAAAATAAACCTGTGGAGTAGAAACAATGAATGTGAGCAATAGCCCTGAAACTCAACTGAAAATATAGCAACAGCAAAATAAACAAATGGAGCACAGGCAAAGAAATACAGAAATTCCCCAGCAATTGTGCACTCACCCAAAAGTCAGAAAGCAAGACATTTTTTTCCCTCTCAGTGGTGAAGAAAGACAGCAGAGCGGCAATCACCATTTTAAACCTTGTACATCAGCCAGGCAGCCTCATTGCAAGAATCCTCCATCTTGGGCACAGCACAATAGCAAGACAGGAAGTGAACTTTACCACCTCTGCTGGGGCCATCTTGCTACAGTCAGGTAGTCAAAATCCCACAGGAACTGCATGTCACAGTTTGGGTACATCTTGTGAAGGGCACAAATTGATCTCTTCATTGAAATCAATGGGAGCCCTATTGAAATGAATGGACACTGCAACAAATAGCTGAATTTTGCACCAAAACCTTTATTTAAATAACAAACACCACAGAATTGAGTAGGAATTCTTTATTAAGACATCAGTTGATGAACTTTGCTACAAAATGTGTACTTTTGTCTACAAAATAATTTTTCTCGGCACTTCATCTATGACACAATGTCCTGTCTCCTGCATGACAGCAATTCCTTCTCACCCGTACGACCTCGGCTCAGTGAAATGAAGCTCATCTCCAACCACAATGTCTGATGACAACACAGATATGGGTGCCAGGCGTCCAGTCCTACCTTCACCCACCTCAAGGGCATGTGGCTACAAAATCGAAACAATCCTCCATGACATCCAGTCTTCTTTTCTGCTCAAGGAGCACCAGCTATGCATGCTATTCAAGATGACCTGGCCTACATTAAAGTCATTTCACCACAGTCCATGGTCCATATCAGCCTACAACCAGTACCTTTCTCAACCTTGCCTCATGAAGATGCAATCGACTAGCTGGAACAATTCTAAGCATGGATTTCCTTCAATGGTTGGTCTAATCCTTCGCATCTCCAATGCCTTGCACTTGCTTCTGAGAGGGACTGCCATTTCCTGGTTCAACGTATTCCAGACCAAGTCAAAGGAGATACTGCCACACTGTATGCAACCATCAAAGCCCATTTTTCCAAGCACACCCACCTCTGATTATTGAGCAACAGCTGTGGAACATACAATGCAACCCAATCGAATCTCTTGAAACCTTTATATTGGACATTGAGTCTCATGCAAACATCTGCAGAAACCTGAGAAAGAACAAATCACAGTATTTGTTCGGGACTGCTTCTTCAACTCCGTCTTTATGTAATCCAGCAGAAACCAACCACCTTGATGGACACAATGCAAGCGCACAACTTATGCAACAATCCATAGCAATGTCCCAGGCTACCAGTAAACAAACACCTCCATCATCGCAGTTAGCTACACCGCAACATGTGTCCAGCAGCAGCAATCAATGATAGAGATGCTCACTACAAGTATCAATACTCTGCACCGCAGCTCAACTGCCTCTTCTACTACCTCTGTCAATGTCCTTTGACTATTTTGAAAGCGACCTCATCCACCTCCTTCTTCATAGAACCAGTGACCTGCCAGTGGTGTGGATTCAAGGGACACACTGCCACTGTCTGCCAAAAGCAAAAGTACCACAGAAATCAAGAGAACCACAGGTGCCCACCACTGCACAGTCAGCAAGATAATCAGAACTACTCCCTGGACCAGGGAACACAGCACCTGACCGTCCCTCTGACTCTCTCAATTCAAACAAAACACTTCCTCCAACTGCAAACTCTGGCACTCTCACTTCCAGGGCAAAGGTACCTGTCATCGATCACCTCTCCTAGCAAACTATGTACCTGTAACCATCGGAGATTGGTCTATGCATGCCTTGATCGACATTGGAGCAGAAATATCAGTTATCAACAGTAGTATTCTAAACAACCAAGCTATTACGTCGATACCTAATGTTTCTCCAGCCGACATAAAGTACATTATCACAGCAAGTACAGCTACAGTACCTATTATAGGCATGCTACATCTCAAGCTCCACTTTGGCTCACAGCAAGCTACTGTCAAGTTTTACATAGTGACTGATCTTCAACCTGCAATAATTCTTGGCCTGGACTTTCTCAAAGCTCACAAAGCCATCCTAGACTTTGCCTCAAACAAACTGTCACTAGATCCTCGGCGGCAGCTCACAGCTATAGACTCAGTCACTGTGCCTCCTTGGTCAGAAACAGTTTGATTGCCAAGATTCAAGGTGAACCACTTCCACAAGGTGTTATTGGCATAGTCACAGGATCCATTGCAGTGCATTTGTCAGGTCTCCTTCCGGAAATACCTATTGGTGGTGCATGATAGCGCAGTCTTCCAAAATGCTGCAACTTCACAGATGAGCCAGTGGTCATTTCCAAAGTGTGCCAACATTGGAAAGTTTGTCTGATTGTCTTAGAGACCAGCTCCATCTCATGCAAGAACCTCAGCTTGGTTCCACCAACTCTACTCCTGTCAGTACTATCATGACCACTCTAACTTCAACAGAGTTACTCCTCAATCAGTGACTATCCTCTTCCAAACTTCCAGCATCTCCAATGAAAAGCAACAACTTTTTAAATTCCTGAGAATTACCCAGATGTCTTTGTTAGTTCAGATAACAAGCTCGGATGCTGAGATGTCCTACAACACACCATCAAGTACAGCCCAACCAGAAACCAATCCATCAGCAAACCTACAAAGTGGGACACAAACAGAAACAAGTCCTCGAGAACATAATCCACATCCACGGTGAGGATGCATTATTGCACAGGGATCCTTAGATCCAAATTGCATATGGGTTAATAGCCTTTCCGCAACTACTGGAGGCCCTCCGAAAGTGGGATGTCAGCATTTGCCATTTTGCTTTGTCTTTGCCTCAAACTTACTCACCGATGCACACTATACTCCAGTCTGGGATGGTTTACCCTTCAGTCTTCCGACAGTTTACTTCCTACTGTTTTATAAAGAATATAATCTCCTCCCAGATACCTGACAAACTGGCTCTACTGCTCAAACCTGTGACCTCTGCCTACCCACTGAGATCAGCTGACAAATCTCTTCTTGTCCAACTGAGATGTAAAACTAAAATGGGGAGAATGCTTTCTTTAGCTGGGCCCCTAAACTATGAATCTTTCTTCCACTGAGTCTAAGAATCTCCCTTCTCCACATAGCTTCAAACAGGAGCTCTGTATGGCTCTTCTAAGTTCTGAACCCTGCTCCTGTCCTCTATCCACCCACTCCTGTACTGATCCCTCCTAGTTGCCTACCAGCTCTAACCTCTACTACTCTCAAACCTGCCTCGAAATCTTGTTATTTCCTCTCTTCTAACACTTACTTACTAGTTGTATGACCTATGACTGTTAGTTATTTGCACTTATATTTCTGTTTTGTTACTACATATAGATTCCTGCAAATGTACTATTATTGCTGAAATTTTGTATAAGTGTACTATGTCTGACTTCTACTTGTTCCCATGATATTTTCTTGTATCAATTATTGTCTATGTACCCATTGTTGTAATCTCCTGGGTCATACCTGAAAATAGGCAGCTATGCTGTCTAGTGTACTGACCTGGTTAACAAAACTAAATAAATAATCAAAGACATGCTTGACCAAGACATAGTCAAAGAATCTACAAGGACAAAGGATATAACTTGTGGTAGACTACAGAAAACTCAATGCCTACACAGTGCAGGATGCTTATCCTTGCCTACAACCAAAGATGCGTTAGACAGTCTTGGTGCAGCCAGTCCTGCTTACTTCACTACTCTAGACCTCCAGAGTGGGTTCTATCAAGTTTCCATTGATCCAGCTTCTCATCTGTACACAGTATGGCACTGCCACTTGGGACTTTTCAGTTCAAACATCTGCCTATGGGTCTTAAGAACAGTCCAACCACATTTCAACGTGTTATGAAAGCTGTACTATGTGGGTTGTCATGGAAGTCTTGCCTAGTCTACCTGGATGATGTGATTGTCTTAGCAGAACTTTGCCAGAGTACCTCCAACATCTCCAAGAAGTGTTCAAACATTTCAGACAAGAAAATCTCAAGCTTTGCCCAGAAAAGTGTTGTTTTGCATAGCATCAGATTCATTACCGGGACATGTGGTTAGTTCTCAAGGCATCTCTCCAGATCCAGACCAACTCTCAGGAGTCAAAGACTATCCAGAGCCTAACAACCTCAAAGACCTTCGAGCTTTCCTGGGCTTGTCTGGCTACTATCAAAAGTTCATTTGCAATCACGCAAGATTGCAGCTCCACTGTACGCCACAATCGAAAAGGGATGTTAGTATATTTGGACTTCTGAATGCAAAGAGGCTTCAAAACCTTAAAACAAAACCTAATCTCTTCTCCAGTATTTGCCTACCCAAGGTACCACCAATCATTCAAGTTCTACTCAGATGCTAGTTCCTTTGCAGTGGGTGCTGTGCTCTGTCATACTGAAGATGGAACAGAACAAGTTGTCTCCTATGCCGGGCACTCTCTTTCCTCAGCTGAGCAGAACCATGGCATCACAGAAAGAATGTCTAGCCATGGTATTTGCAGTAAAGAAATTTGACTGCTACCTTCACTACTCCTCCTTTACAGCTATTGTTGATCACTCTGCCCTCAGATGGTTATTTGAAATGAAGGAGCCAGTAGGCAAGTTTGCCCAATGGCTCGCCATGCTGCAATCCTACAACTTTGAAATTCAATACAGACCAGGTCGAGTTCACTCAAATGCCGATGGTGTAAGCTGGAGACGTATATCCTCTGCATCCTCCTCAACAGATGAAGAATCCTGCTTACAAGCTCTTCCCTTCCATGCCATGGATGTACTTCCTGTGGACACTCCTACAGTACCTCAAGTTGCTTTGCTGCTACCAACTGCTTCCACAGAGAGGCACACAAATTCTCAGTTTCTGCAAGCAGCTGAAGAGCTTCTCATCTCCTCAACATCCGATCTGTCCCGGCAACTGTTAAAATGCAACAAAGAACTGACTCTCAATTTATGGGCATAATCTCCTACTTAGAGTCTAGAACCTTACATAACAAAAGAAACATCTAGATGTACTTTCCTTGCTACGTAGTACTTCCCTCAATGACGTATGCTCTTTCACATTTGGACCAAGGAAGGCAAGGGTCATCGCCGGAGAGAACTCATGTACAGCGAGCTGTGCCAACCTCTCCATCCCTCAACTTCTTCTCTCCACTTTCTGGAGGTCATATGGGAATACACAGAACTCTGGAAAAGACAAGGCTTCACTTTGGCATACATGAACAGGGATGTCCAGTTCATAAAATCCTGCCAGCCCTGCTCCCAAAGAAAGTCTCCTGCCAAATCGACAAAGCGCACATCATCCCATGCCTGTAGCCACTGAACCATTCCAAAGAGTCAGCACTGACATTCTTGGTCCCTTATCAACATGCTCCAACTCTGGTAACAAATACATCCTTGTCTTTGTGGACTACCTGACAAAAGTATTTGGAACTCATCCGCCTAACAGACATTAAAGCTGCCACTGTGGCAGTGCATTTCTCACCACAGTCATTTGTCACTATGGTGCCCCATCATACCTACATTCAGACAGAGGCATTAACTACCTGTCCACCATTGTCTAAGAAACTTGCAAACTTCTCAACATAAAAACACATACCACAAGTTACCATCCACAATGCAATGGACAGAGTGAAAAATGATGTCTACCATTCTCGCACACTCTCCAAGTATCTGGATGAGACTCACAACACCTACACCTGGACCATTTTGTTCCCTTTGTGCAATTTGCATACAATACCAGCCCTTGTGTTGACAGCACAGAATACACCCCCTTCTTCTTAGTCCATGGACGTCACCCAAGAACTCCACTGGACAAGGGTCTCGCACTGCTAGAGGTTCTAAGTCAGCTTCTTCTTTCATAATCCCTCTTCTGGAACAGCTTGAACTTGTCTGATGAGATGCAATCACCACGTTGGGCCAGAGAAATCGGCAATGCAAAAAATGTCTGCAGCCAAGGAAAATGAGCCTTCATTCTCTGTTGGGGACATTGTTTATTTGTACCAAACTGTTCTGGTTCAGGTGCCACCAAGAAACTGCTTTGCCTCTGGACTGGTCCTTTCTACATTGTGAAAAGCTTCCTCTGGTCCATGTTTGTCTGTGACACAAGTCAGAGGGCAAGCTGGTACACAACAAAGTCCATATAAACCGACTAAAGCATGGGTACCTAAATAACAACCATCCAGATGACCCCAGTCCTCCCAGAAATTAAGCTGCTCTTGATCCTGCCATCCTCTCTGAAGCTGAGATTCCTCTGGACAACTTGCAGCTAGTTCCTACAGCTCTTCCCACTCCTGACATTCTCCAGCCAGATTCTGTTTTACCAGATGATTTGCCTGGGACTTCTCTTCTTCTCAACCTTCTTCTTCTTCTCAGGACTCTCTTCTACACATCACAATGTACCAGATCGAGAAGATCTTAATGGAGAAGTTCACAAATGGATTCTGGACTTACAGAGTCAAATGGTGTGGATTTGATAGTGGGCAGAACTCCTGGGTCAGTTTTAATGACCTGACCCCATCCAGTCATGAACTAGTGCAATCTGCACATACCGCCATTCCCACTGACCAAAAGTTGACAGAGGTCTTGAACTTTTGTAAACTGGACTCAGTGTGTTTGGGAATAATTTCTTTTCTGTCTAATTGTTTTGCTGTAAATGTTTCTGGTACCTCCAGCAACTGTTACTATGGTATTGCACACCTGTATTAATGCTTCCCCTTAGGAATGTCTTCGTTTACAGTTCACCTATATTGTTATGCAACTGTTAATAAAGTTTTGCCTGCATTCTTGGTATCCTCCTGCTGCTACCCTTCCTCTCTCCGCTTTTCCTTCCCCACACTTCAGCTCTTGTGGCACGACCAAGTTTCAAGTACTATTGTGTTTCCCCATCTCTGGTGCTACTCTGAATGGTCCCAGTGTAGTTCAGGTTCATCCCCGCCCCAGCAGTGGAATTCTGTTTAGTGAAACTAACGTCTTGTAATGCATGAAAACGTTTTTTTTGCCTTTAAAACTTACTCAAAATATTTCTTAGAAACTATTATGGAGTTATTGCTTGTTCAAGTGGTGCTCATATTCACTGTTCTGACGGTGATGTGAAGCATACATTAAGTATGGGTATAATGTTAGCTGCTACCCTTTAAAAGCACTTACAACCTGCATGTAGCTAATTGTTGCACTGCCTGGCAGTGCCATGTATGCCTGTCAGTCAGAGAATTTGTCAGTCTGGGGCTTGTCTCAGGAGAAGAACATCTCCAGCACAGAATAAACCTGATTTATTTTATGCGACCATCTAGTTATTCGCATGGTCCAGATGGGGTCCTCACCACAGCAAACCGAAGGGTCCTGCAGACCACAGAGAATGTAGGTCCATTTAGTGGCAGACCAAATATCCAAAATGCCACAAATGCAAGTCCCACTTCTCCATCTGCACATGTCCCTGCTTTACGTAACAACATCGCCTGTAATCCTGCATGCTGGGTTGTGCCAATGACATTAAGGACCGACCCTACCTCCCCACCAATAAGCATAAAATAACCATCAGCACCTACACAATGTTTGTAGTGTAAGTTCCTTTGTAACAATCCTGCTGAGCATCTGTAGCACATTGATGAAACATAGAAACATAGAAACATAGACTTTGGGCAGATAAGGACCGCTAGGGCCCATTTAGTCTGCCCATTTCCTACCTACAGGATAGGCCGTAGGATCCTTGTTAACCAACAGCCTATTTCTTCCACCCCCACAAGAATTGCCTTATGTCTGTCCCATGCATTCTTGAATTCTCCCACAGTTTTAGACCACAACCTCCTCAGGAAGGCTGTTCCCATGCATCCACTACCCTCTGTGAAATAATACTTCTCACATTGCCCTGAACCGCCTCCTTCTATCTTTAAATTGTGTCCCTTGTTCTTGCAAGTTTTTTTTCTGAAAGATGCTACTCTTTGGACTTTGTTGATTCCACTGAGGTACTTAAAGTTTCTATCATGTCCCCCTCCCTTCTTTCCTCAAGGGTATACATATTAAGCTCCTTTAGTCTCTCCTCATATGGTTCTCTTGCAGACCCTGCACCATTTTAGTTGCCCTCCTCTGGACTGCCTCTATTCTGTCTATGTCCTTGGAGATGGGGTCTCCAGAACTGGACACAGTACTCCAGATGGGGTCTCACCAACTGTCTGTACAGAGGATAACAACTTCCTGTTTTCTGCTGATGATGCCTCTCCCTATACATCCCAGTATACCCCAGCCCTCCCTACTGCCTTCTCACATTGCTTGCTAACCTTAAGGTCATCTGATATGATTACCCCAGGTCCCTTTCCTTTTTGTTGTTGTTACTACCTCCCACCCATTGTGTATTCTTCCCTGGGTTCTTGTTTCCCAGGTGCATTATTTTGCACTTCTTGCATTGAATCCTAGCTGCCATACTTCTGACCATTCCTCCAACCTTGCCAAGTCCCTTTTCATCCTTTCCACGCCTCCTTGTGTATCAACCCTGTTGCAGATCTTTGTGTCATCTGCAAAAGGCATACTTTCCTTCAATCCCTCTGCAATGTCACTGATGAAGACATTAAAAGGACTGGACCCAATACTGAACCCTACGGTGCCCCACTAGTAACCCCCCTTCTTCAGAGTGGACTCCATTTACAATTACCTTCTGTGCCCTGTTGTCCAGCCAATGTTTTACTCAGGCTACCACCCTGGGTCCCAGTCCCAGGCTGGTTAATTTGACTATTAATCTTTGTGTGGGACTGTGTCAAATGCCTTGCTAAAGTCTAGGCAGGCCATGTCCACAGCCCCTCCCTGGTCTACTACTTTGGTCACCCAGTCATGCTACCCTCTTCCCTTTGCTGGCACCAGAATTCAACTGAACAATGCATTTTGTCCCTGTTTCTACTGATGACATCGGCACCAAGATCAGATGTTTTGAGTAATGGGTCCCATAGTTTTTTGCCTCCTCCACCTTGAAAGCGGAGTTGAAATCTGTAGCAAAGACCTCACTGCTACCATGGCTGACAGACCACATTTCAAATTATAAGCAGTGTGTACAAAAAAAGGTTACTAGGTTGCCTCAGACAATAAAAGGTTTTCTTAATACTGACCTCTAAGGCAGTGGGCAACCTGACAGTGCTGGTTCTACTGCAGCGTACAACTCTTGTATCCCCTGGTCATGGCTCTGCCAGCATGGTACATTCCAGCCAACCAAGAAAGGGAAATTATTTAACCAGAAAGGCACACAAAGCCAAATCTTGTTTCCAGGTGTGACCTGGGAGCACAAGGAAGTTATGTGACTTGCTCTGGGTCACACAGTATGCAAGTTTGGGCTGTGGGATTCAAACCCAGGTCTCAGATTTGCAGTTCAGAGCCCCAAACAACAGTGCTATTGTTAGTTTTAAAGCTGACCTTTATGTTAAAGCACCACAAGGCTTTCTGTTATAAAGTTGTTGCAACTTGTTTCCCACTCAGTTTTTATACCCATTAATAATCCACAGTGTAATAGCACAGCAATATGCCCATAAACTGCTTGCAATTCCAAGAACTGCTTTTTGTTTCTATTTATATTTTCCATGGTCTTGGTCAGAAATTGTCAAACTTGGGTCCTTCCCTACACAATCACAAATAGAGGCTTTGCTCCCTGAGTGGGACCTCTCCACATTCAATGGATCTGAAATTTTATTTTCTGGATACCCCACCTGAGATGCAGTATACCATTTGTAGGGTTCCATGAATCCAGTTTGACAAACAAACTACCAACTGTCCAATTGGCAGGTGTCAGCGTGGCTCAGTTGGTAGCACATCCGTCCTCTGGACCAGAAGGTTGTGGGTTCTTGTCCCACACAGGGATTGGACTTGCACCTAAAATTGCTGGCTTCGAGTGCAGTATTGGGGGTGCTGTACTGTTGGGGTGTGCCGTCCTCGGATGAGACTTTAAACTGAGGTCCCTTCTGCCCATCCTGGTGTTGTCCAGGTGGAAGTAAAAGAACCCAGGGCACTCTTCGCAAAGAGTAGGGAACATTTCCGTGTCCTGGCCAACATTCCCTTCCCATAAACCGGTTCATGCAATTATCCAGGCTGTTGTGGGTGATGATGTGATATGGCTGCCACCAAATATTCAGACACTTCACTACCAGTCTAGCATTGTTTATAAAGCACTTTGGATGTATGAAAGCATAATATAAATGCTGATTCTTATTATTCTTCTTCTTTACAGCGACATCAAAATGTTAACTGAGATTGTGGTTCATATAGAACTATTTGGAACACAAGTGTGTTTTCTGAGGGGGCTGTGTCCCTGCACCCCTCAGTTTTTATTAAAATCACCACCACAGCAGAGGCATTTTGCAGAAGGGGCAAGACCCAGAGAAGCTGTGCTGGGGTCCCGTCTCTCTACCACAACCATTATAGTCACTGTTGTTTTGTCACCATAATATTTTCTATGAAGTAATGTGAAGCATATTTTTAGTAGGATACTGCATTTCCCAACTTTTATATCAATGGCAACCTTTAGGTCACGCTGCATGGTAGTATCTTTATGAGATTTTAACAAGGGTTTCCTGTGCCTCCTGGGTCCCAAACATGTGTTCTAGGAATTAGACTATTCTAACTTTTTTTTTCAAAAAGTAGGTTCACATTGTTTGCATTTTGTCCTCTTTAACCACATCTTGTAACATAAACATAGACAAACCAATCAGTTTACTTGGGCATGCCCACCAATCCAATCAGTGAACCTGCAGGCACAGCCTGTACCCCAATCAGTTAAAGATGGCACAGACATCAGACAGTCTGGAATGGGCAGAATTAATTGGTGGAACTGGGCATGTCCATCAAAAATAAATGTTTTGGGCATGTCCACTACAACAATTAGTAAACTCAGGAATGTATAAAACACCAATTAATGAACCTGGGCATGTCCCATGCATGTGGAGATATTAAGTTTTACTTCATTGGTTAAGTTTCCAGCAAACATGAAATTCACCTTTGCAAATAACTTCACAGATTGCCCACTTCACCACTTCTCATGGGTTTTGCTGGGGAATGGCAATTTTCAGGCAAACGCAAGCACTGTACCTGCTAAAACTGTAGTTGGCACTTGTGCTTCATAAATTTGGCAAACTTTGTGAATAATGTCATGGAGCAATGTTTGCCAGTTTTCATATCTTTAAATGCACTTATGAAATGGGACTGGAGTTTTCTGTGTGCTGATAAGCTAAGATGTCCTGTAGCCATGCCCTTATCAGGGCAGATTGTCCCAGCTGGTACATCTTATGCCAGTCAGACACAATGTAACAAGGTATCCATGTCCACCAGCAGGCTGCTGATCTGCAGCTCTCCTGATGAGTTTTCATCATGGCAGCAGCTTTTCAGCATTCACATTTTGCTCCTCTGCTTCTCTGGTCCCCACTGCATTCCTGGTGCCAGCACTGCTGAAGTAGCAGCTTGCTGACTAAATGATAAAATAATATGGTAAATTCAAAATGAAACTGTGTTTGTTAGAGTGAGTGCCAATGAGGCTGCAGTGATCGTTAAGCCACTCTGTTGTTAGTTGCACCTCCATAGTATGTCCCATTAAGGCTGCAGTGCTGGCCATTACATTCCTTACACTGTCTGGTCCTCCCAGCATTACTCATCCCCCCACTCGCAGTGACATTAACTAAGAGGTGCAGCAAGTATACCATTACATTAATTCAACTCTTGGTCCCTGTCCTCCCTGTTATCCTCATCTTCCTCCACAGTGATCATAACTGAGAGCTGCTGCAGTACTGGCCATTACATTCATTCAACTGCCTAGGTCTCCCTGCATTCTTGTCTCCCCACCCGTGACTGTAAGTAACAGCCTAATCTGTTGTAGATTCACGCTTTGCAGATTGAAAACTACCACTCTTCTGCCTTTAAAATCATGCTTGCTCAGCCATACTTCTGTCACCTGATGCGCTGATAAGTAATTGCAAGACATGCTCAAGTATGCTGTTGTTGATCACCTATAACCATTGTTGCAGCTCTGGTGTTCATTCATGCACTGTTATTTTTTCCACTGACATACTGTAGTGGTTCTGATTTCGCTTCAGCCTCAGAAACAGTGATGTTGTTGGCTGATAAATAGTATCATGCCCACCTATCATGCACAAAACCCAAAACAACTTTGTGGGCTCATACCAAAACTGGCCACTGGCTCATCACACCAGCAACAAACCGCAGGGGTACCTTTATAGCCCATGCATGTGTTAAACCTTGTACTGTACTGTCCTCCACCACAAGTTGCAGTCTATTACATGTGTCTACCACACTACCCATGAAGAAAACTGTCCTCATGCATAACAATGTATCAGGTCTGTATAATTATGCAGCATAACAACAAACACTGTGCTGTGTTACTCAGTCATTGCTCACTTACTGTGTCAAATGTGTAACTGCATACCTGTTAAAGTAATACCATCAATGATAAAAAAGGGTTTAAACTTGTTTCTGTTTTTGTACAGGTGTACGTGCAGAATCACAATTCCAGAATGTCAGGCTTGGGGTGTAAGAACAAGGTGGGGAAGTGCAGTGGTGTGATCTTTCACATAGTACCAAATCCATTAAGAAGCCATCTGAAAATGTTAGAGCTGCTAGATGGTTACATAACATTGGGACCGGATTCACACCTAAGACTTTTTCATTTGGAAGACACAAGGCTGTTTGCTTGGAGCATTTCACTTCTGATTGCTTTGAAAGAGACCTGTGCAGTGAGTTGATGAACCAGCAGCCAGTTCTTAAACTTAAACCTGATGCAGTGCGCACCTTGTTTTTACACTGCAAGCTACCTTCAAAGTCTGGCCTTGAAAGAACAACACATGTAGCAAGTTGGGAGCTAAAGAAGGTTAGTGAAGAGGTGTCCAGTGTGGTTGGCTCTGGCATAGTGCTGCATGACCACACCTGTAGGTGGTGTTATTGCAATACAGACACAACAAACCCATGTTTTCTTTATTACATAACACGTGTTCCGTTTTTTGTACTTATATACCTACACACTGGATGTGTGATAAAGCTCAAGGCAGCACGCATACTCCAGTACTCCTCTTTGTGTCAGGGCATGTCACTATGAAGAACAGCCACCCATGTGTTATTTAGTCAACCTTACATGGACAGGCAGTGTTCAGTATGGAGTAATCACACAACAATATTGGTGTTAATGAAGCGCTAACTTGTAAAGTATGATTTTAATCAATACTGGTTTATACCATATGTTTGCTGGTATGAGGACACAGTGCTGTATCAGTACAAATGGGGCAGAACAGTGTACTTGGCGTATGAGCAAAGCAATCTCATGCCTTTCATTTATCTCCCAATGTACTGTATACCACAGCTGAACAGTGCTGTCCTGAGGGAGGGATTGGTAGGTGGTGTGTTAATCAGTGATAGTGCTGTGCCTCTGACACACTGGTGGTGAGCAGGATAGAGGTGGTTAGTTGAAGAATGCGGGCTGGGGTTACACCGGCCTAGATTATAAACCAGCTGGAAGTAGCCTAGGTCATAAGCGAGATTCCCAGTTAAGCACACATATTGTGAGCTGTGTCAAGTGACAATGCATTTCTTCATGATATGCATTGACAATGCTGGACCTGTGTTTGCCCTGATTGTCTGGTTTTCTGTGTTAAAGTGGTGTTTCTGGATGCCTTGAAAGAGGCACTGGTGAGGCCCCTTCTGAAAAACAAACATTGTTGGATCATGACATCAAGGCGATGATCAGTCCTATCTACAACTTTCCATTTGTTAGGTAAAGTTGTGGCAAAGATTGTGTTGCAGCAGCTTGAGGAGCATCTTGTGCCCTTTGAGCCATTTGGGCCATTCCAGTGTGGATCTTGTGTGAGGCATACCATGGAAACTGTATTACTTTGGGTGCACAATAACTGCCTCAAGGCTAGAGACTGAGGTTAAGTGTCAGTTCTCATCCTCTTTGATCTCATCATCACATCTCTTTGATGTCCAGACTAGAGTACTGTAAATCGCTCTTCCAAGGTGTCTAGGTGTTGGAGGGGCACCTCCGCTGACTGCAGGTGGTGCAGAATGCTGCTGCCAGACTGTTGACTAGACAGTCAAAATAGATCCATATCACCACGGTATTGGCAGATGCTCGCTGCCAATCAGGTTCATGGTTCTCTTCAGTTGTGGTTGCTGACCTTTAAGGCCCTACATGGTCTCAGTAGTAGCTACCTGACTGATCTTCTTAAGTATGCCACCACGGTCTGGTGTTTTAATCCTCCTGTCGTGGCCTCTGTGTGATTTCCATGATGAGGGTGAAACCTGCTGGTGACATAGCATTTTGTGTCATCTTTGTCCCATCAAATCGCTTTCACTAGCTGTCAGGAGGACCCCTCAGTTGTGGTTTTCAGGCCAGCCTCAAGACCCATATGTTTCTGCAAGCATTTCCACACGGGCCTGCTAACAGTACTGGTGTCTTATTAATAGCTGCCAAATGCATGCTGTCCTGTACGCCATCTAGTCCTGCTTTTATATTACTCCACTGCTTATCTATTAATCTAAAAGTTTTCTTACTGGTTTATTATGTTTTAATATGTGTTAAAATATATTTATGTGTTTTACATTGTAAGGTGCCCAGAGCCTCCAGGATTGGGCAGCTATTAATAAAATTTGACTTGACGTCAACATTTGTCTGTCTGCCTTTATATTTCTGATTAGACATCAACACATTATTTGTCTGTGTAAATCAGCCCCTGGAATCATTCGAATGATTCCGTGTCATAATAGTGAATGCAAAACAGCGATCACTATTATGGCCAGTGTATATCACTGAAAAGCAAATTGGCGATATACATTTAAAGGCGACTAAGTTATGGATTTACAAAAGTGTTTTATGCCGGGGGCTGCACCCTAACCCCTAAATTAGGATTATCAGCTCCAGGTGGGGTGCATGTTGGGAGGGGGCAAAACCAAATTTAGATAAAAAATTATGCTACTGCTCTGCAGCTGCAAATGCAACCAAGACCCACTCCTGAACCCAGTACCTGCTCCACCAGACTTAGCCTCCCACACCATCATGCCACATGGCTAGCTTGGCAGCAGCAGATACTTCAGTCCCTGAAAACCCCTTCCCTGTCCTCTCCTTACCCGCCTATTCCCCTTCCATTCACCTTTCCCCATATTCGCTGTCCCATACCTCGCTTATTCTGCAGAGTAGCTCACCATAAAAGTGCCCAACATGAGTCACTATATTTGTAGTAGCTCATTTTGGGTCATCTTATGACATGCTACCTTTGAAACAGTTGTTGCAAAAGTAAGTATAATCTTCTTAATTATGTAATTGTACTGTCTATGCAATGACAGGTCACTGAGTAACAAGACTGCCATAATGGCGTATGTAATATCCTGGTCAACCTTGCTTGCATCACGGAGACCGGTCTGTATGAAAATGCCACCCCATTTTGGAGGCAATGGCACTGGTAGGGCAATGTGCCATCAACAACACGATGTAGGATTGCAGGTGTGGGTGGTGTGGTGGCCATTTTTTAGAAATCTAGCTTAAAGTCACATTGCTACCTGTAGGCCATTAGTGTATCCTTTTGAATGTATGGCCGCCTGAGGGTGGCGTTGTTGTTGGTTTCATGGTTCTGATTCTGTAGTGTCAACCTGGTTTGCATGGAGACTTCTTACAGGATATTGAACAGTTCATTACCTGCCTGTTGCAGTCTCCAAGGTGGTGGAGCCTGTGGGACTTCAATGCTATGGTCAACGGCGGACTGAATTATTATGTGAATGATTTCCATGGTAGCATGGTGGCCCAGGTCCTGAGACAAACTGTAAGAGCAGCAACGCATTCAGGTGGCCGTGCACTGGATCTGTTATTTTCTTTATGGTTACATGTTTCAGAATGATATCCTGATGGAGAGAAACATGAGCTACCATATCATTGTGGTAGTCCTGGCTCTATGTGTTGTTTCACACCTGTACCATGAGGTGCTGCAAAAATACCCTGTGGTTGTGGTGTTACCTGTCTGGTAATGTCATCAACTGCTTAAGGTCAAACCTGACAGACAGACGGGAATGGGTGATGATGGAGGAGCCTCATGTAACCTGAGGTCTCTGTGCAGTGGGTTCCAGCTTGGTTAGGTATTGTCGCTCTTTGTTGTTCACGGTGTATATGCTGCTGTTGTGGGACATTATCAGAAGGTATGTGCTGTGTTTCTACTGCTATGCAGATTATACCCAGCTGTACTCTTCCATGTGCACCCAATACCAGGTGTCACTTTATGTATATAGCAACTGAGGGTATAGCTGTATATGTCCATCAACACTGTTTCTGCTTCACATTTTCCCACTGCCTCTTACAGCAAATAAACTTTGTGACGACCTCATGTAAGCTTGAATACTGCAGATTTTTATGTTACATTATATGCATAATTTGATACAGGTTGCACTTAAGCATGTGATCTACTATTCTTCCTTAGTCCACAGACACAATGTTCAGATAGGCATGTTGTACATTTAACTCACATACCACCATATCGTGCCCTACAGATGACATCATGTAGATGGTTTACACCAGGACTCCTGCACCTAAGATCACCTCATTACATGTGATGCTTATATTGTATTGTATTGTACACCAGCAGTTCCAGTTTCCTCTCCTTCAGGATTGACTACATGATTTTATCCATGATGGATGTAATATCAAGTGGCCTGTGGTTAACCAGATCATCCTTTTGCCATTGTTATGTAGTGGTACCACATACCCATCCTCCATGCCTCATGTACACTACCATAGTACAGTGCTGCATTTGACATGTCTGCAATGGTCCCTGCCTTAATCCTCACCAGTTCTCACAACACTTTGATGAATGCCATCAATCTATGCTGCCTTGTCTACCCTCAGTTCCCACAGGCTATCCAATACCTGACCCACTTCAGTTCCTCCATCTCTCACCTGAATACCCATCAGCAGCCTCCACGCTACACCCCATTTGGTATCTCCCTCATTCCTCGATTGTAAGCACTGGGCATAAGTAGTCAGTGAGCGCCTCTGCATGTTCTTCTACTGTGTCCACCTACCACCAGTTCTTATTGATCCTTACTATGTTGTCTTTGCAGTTCCTCTTCTCCAGGATGTATGCCTTCCACAGGGCTTCATGACCTGTGGCAGTATAACACCCTAAAAGCTGTGTATGCCCTTACTTAGGACTGGTAATTGTAACCACCTCCACCATCTTCCAGAACTCTGCCTTTCTGAAGTCCAATGCCCTTGTACCCTGTTCAGCACCCTCGTTCTCATATGCAGTGTGAAACACAGTGAGTGGTGGACATTTCCTCAGAGGATATTCCACCCAGGACCCCATACAAACTAATCAATCATGATGGAAAGAGAAACAAGCATTTTTCAATGCCAAATGTTGCTTACTTCTATGTGCTGTTTAGGAATTTGGAAATCACTGGAGTGCAAATATTGAAAATTTGCGAACTTACAGTGTCTTGGAACTGTGCAATGCATGCTCGTAAAACAGTCATTTTTAGGAATTTTTCACCAAATTTTCAACATAGCCATTTTAAGACCTCTGTTCATGAATAGTGTTACTGTGATTTTCTTAATGTGTCCCATACATTGAGTTTGCACACCGACTGCGCCATTATGCGCTACATGGGTGGAAACACGTTTTGGGGAAAGATGTGAAAATGACTGCTGACTGCTCATAAGGAGGTGTGGTAAATGGCAATGTTGAAAATCTGGAGTTAAAATATTGAAAAATTCGCAGACTTAAGAGCTGCAGTATAGGAACTGCGAATGAACGCTCAGAAACAGTCATTTTTAGAATTTTTCACCAAATTTTAACATAGCCATTTTAAGACCTCTGCTCCGGAACAGTGTCATTGTGATTTTCTTAATGTGTCCCATACATTGATTTCGCACACCGACTGCGCCATTGTGTGCTACATGGACGAAACACATTTGGGCAGGATGTGAAAAATGACAGCTGTACTACTCATAAGGAGGTGTGGTAAAATGGCAATGTTGAAAATCTGGGTGAAAATATTGAAAATTAGCTGAACTTACGAGTGTGCGTAGGAACTGATAGCACTCTCGTAAAACAGTAATTTTTGAATTTTTCCACCAATTTTCAAAATAGGCTTTGAGAGCCCACCTTATAAACACTGGCAGTGTCATTTCATTAATCATTCCAGAAAGGTGATTTCACGCAGTGGTGCGAAATCACCCTTCGGCCCGAGTAACGCCATGACAGTGACATCATTCATGAGAAGGGGTGCCAAAACCCCATGTTGAAAATTTGGTGCAAAACTTCCAAAAATGCCTGAGATATGCAATAAAGTTGAAAAACCCTATCTCTCCTATTACACAGCTTACCGGCATTTCCTCAGTTCGGTCGGCTTTGAAGAGTGCAGATGTGTTCCCGGTCCACGAAGATCGTCGCACGGTCCGAGACGTAAGTATAGAGGTGTGGGTGTGGGGAGGCAGGGTGCGCAGTGGCTGGAGTGCGGGTTGTGGAGGGGCAGGGAGAGCGCCGAGGGACAGTTTTTATTTCCAGGTTTTTTTTAATGATGATGCAGGACGTTTGCCACACTGGGGTGGGAATCCCAGCGTGGCACAAGGACTGCTGGTGGGTGGCATGGAACCGATGGGAGATTGGGCACCCCATCGGCTATAACACATTTGCCACGCTGGGATGGGCTCCTGCATGGCACCTTAATGCTGGGGGAGAGACAGTGGAGCCAATGGGGATTGGGAGCCAATGGGGATTAGACACCCCGTCAGTGACAGCATGGGGGAGACACTGGAGCCGATGGGGATTGGGCACCCCGTCGGCCGTAACATCATTTTGCCATGCTGGGTGGGCTCCCAGCATGGCACCTGGATGCTTTGGGGGCGTGGAGCCAACGGGGATTGGGCACCTGTCGGCCGTACAGTGTGGGGAGGGGAAGGCACATTACACGCAGTGTGTGTGCGCAAGGCGATGTGTGGGGAGAGCTCTGCTCACTCAAGCAGAGCTCTCCTTTCAACTGTATGCCATTGCATTTTCAGTTAGTGATAGACAGTTGCAGCAGTGATTGGGGAACTGGGGCTGTGCCTGCAAACACACTGACCGCATTGGAAGGCGAGGCTGACACACCTCGAAAACTTGGATGATGGCACTATGTTTCTTGCACATGCTAAGCAACATAATGACACATGTTTCTGTTTATAACTGCCAACTGTGGCTGTTTATTGATTTCTTGAATTAAGTAACTGTTTAATGGTTCAATACTGATATCAAAAGTAGTGATGATGTCATATCAAACTGATATGTATATTAACCTTTGACAACAATGTCCATAACATCACGTATCACTATTTGCTTTGAGACCCATTCTTCAACATTGATGCAACTACATGCAGTCTCTTCTCAAAAAAAATCCAGTAATTTCACAAAAAAGTAAAGTGTCTACCTGTGACTCAATAGAAACAGACAGTGTTACTAATGAATTTAACATTACTGAATCTTCACAGAGTTGTTGAAGTGACAGGAACTGTACACAGTTTACCTATGGATGACACAAAATTGTCATCTTCAGAAGGTGGCAATGAAACTAGGGAGTAATAAACTATGGTGTTTTTGATGAACAAACTGACATGTTAGACACTGTTTTAGCTTGTAATTGTACTGCCAATCAACAGGTTTATATGGCCCCACAAACACACTTAGTTATGGTTGACAAGGTGATACAGGTTAACCTAGAGGAAGTCAACATTTATGAATACTCTCAAAATCCGATGATAAACATAACATCTCTTAAGAATGATCATAGATATGCATCCATGCCTGTTGCCAAGGAAAGCATCACAGGTACTTTGCTTTGTTCAACAACCGTACATCACCGATTAAGAAGCAAAAGTATGTAGTGGTCACCCTAAACAAACTTGATGACCTGAACACCTCCAGCCTACTGTCCACGCCCACCACACTTGCCAATACCAGTGACAATTTTACAAACCGTCCATTAGTGATATTGACAGTGACTCATTTGTCTGTGAAAATGATGTTGAGGGTAATGATGGTAATCAGTTATTGAAGTACGTTGAGGATGATAAATTCTTGGTGTTCAGATGTCAATAGGAGGCTCTATGATGCCGGTTCGACAACACTTTCATCGACCTGCATCACAGCGGCGGATTTATGTCAACGCAAGTTGCGTTGACATAAACCTCAAATGTCTCCCAGTCCATTTTTTTATTTTTTATTTTAGTCTTTGGTAACTGGGTAAAGCCCACTAGGCACAAGTGCCTGTTTTCAGGGGTGATCTGGGAGCACTGGGCGGTTAGTGACTTGCTCAGAGTCACACAGTAATAATGTGGAGGTTGTAATCAAACTCAGGTCTGGTCTGCTGGATGCATCAAGTTTGTTCACAACTCATTCCTCTAACCTCTAGGATATACTTCCAGCCCAATTCTATTGGGGTCTTGCCCCCTTGCACCCCATACTTATTATAATCAACTCCGGTCAGAGTTGATTTGGGGAGGCAGGACTGGGGAGACAGTGTGTCCCTATGTCAGGCACACCAACACAGCAACCAGTTGGCGAATTGCTCGATTTTGTTGACAGCGATGTAGGTCACTGTGTTGGTGTTGTGGACCATGGCACATACCTTAATGGGAGCCTCTACTGGCAAACATTGTGTGCAAAGAGTGTGGCTCAGCAATGGACACCATTTGCAGCAACACAGTTGGATCTATGGTTGTGCTCACAACACACTGTGTCATGGGACATGTAATAATTGTCTGGAATTCACAGCCAACAATAGGATGCAAAATGCCCATTGGAAACATCCTAATGGCTTTTGTAATACTATGTAGTTGACAGTCTTTTTCGGCAATTTCTCATTGTACCAAGCTTTCGAACCTTAAATTCATGAATCTTAACACTTTCTACAAGATTCAGAAAGGATCAATCATTCCTGTAATAAATGAATGCTGGTATGAAGAGAAACAGAAAATACTAAATTCAATAAAAGAGTCAGGACCCATTTCAATGGCTGGTGATGGCAGGTGTGACTCCTGGTTTCAATGCCACTTACTGCACTTATATACTTATGGATGTCTCTTCTAGTAAAATTGTGAATTTCTCATTAAAACATGTCACTCAGACAGGCACATTACAATCCATGGAGACAAGAGGTTTTGAGGAGTGCCTTGATGGGGTACTGAAGGCAAGCAAACAGGTGTCAGCAGTATCCACTGATAGGCATGTTGGTGTGCATAAATTAATGCAAGAGAAGTACACTAAGGAGGGCATAGACCATCAGTTCAATCCATATCATATGCGAACAATGTCCAAAAGAAACTGTTAGACAAATAGCACCTCAGGCATTACTCTGAGCTTCTACCATGGGTGAAATTATAGGTCAATCACCTGTGGTGGTCTGCAAGAACTTGTAATGATGACCTGAACTGTTATCCGAGAAGTGGAAATTTGTACTGAAACACATTTTAATGTTCACGAGTGGGAGGAGGGTGCAAAATTCAGAAAGTGCGATCATGCCCCACTGACCACAGAACGTGCAAAGTAAGAAATGGTTACTTGATGATTTGACACTTTTAATGTCCTGAAGGACATTGTCACAAACAAGACATTATTAAAAGACATACGTCAGCTGTCACACTTTATCCACACTGGTCAATTGGAAGTGTACCATTCGAGAATCTTAAAAGTGTTGCCCCAAAATGAGTCTTTCCATACCCTGCAATGCTAAGCGCAGATGCAGTTAGTTGCCCTGGACTACAATAATAATTTGAACTGACTTGGTGACCATAAAGTGGTCATATAGTGCTAGTGATTCCATTGGAGAACAGCAGTACCGTTCACTGGGTCAAAAATCTGTTCAGTGGGTTTTGCGTGTAGTGCGTGAGCAGAAGTCATGCTAGTGTCTTTCAAGCATGCTGCTCTGTGTCCTGGAAATGAGGGACACTGAACACCCCATGGAGATTATATGTGCACTGAGTAATGCCAGGAAAACATTGCTAAGGAAGCTAAAGTTCTGAATAAAGAATTGTGCTGAAGCACCGGTCACATTTCAGGCAGTAGAGACCAACTACAACTACACAAGTAGTGTAACTGTACAAAGACAAGCACAGCTCCTTTTCATAATCATTGTACATGTTATGTTTTCCAGCATCTTGTTCGAGTGAACCTCTTGAAGCAGGCCATAACACATGGGATCATTTGGTGATACATGACTTCTTAGCAGTGTGCTTGGGACCTCCACTTCCTGTCATCTAGTGTGGTCCAGCAAATATTAAAAGGTGCAGTACATGACAGTTCTGTTCTTTTTGTACCGCAACAGAGTGATTGAAATTGGATATCATGGGAATGCGTGTTTTTGCTGCTGCTATCATGTCTCTTAGCATACTGAACTATATGGGACATCTCCTCAAGTGCCATGATGAGATGCTACCAGGTCCACAAAGGCCATGACAACATCCAGTTACATCCCTGCAAATCCTCAGCAGGGTCATCCTTCTGACTGAATGCCTGTCTCTGGCCTTGGAGGTTTAGACATCCTCCATGGCCCTCAGAGGTGGAATTTCTATGCCTCACCACTGTGGGAAAGTGATTGTTCCTTCCCTGGATTGGGTTAAAACCCCTCAGTCTGGTCCCATGGTCTAATTCAGTCCTCCTTATCCTTGCCTCCATATATCTCACAGTACCTTCCGGCCCTGCTCTGCTGTTGGTAGCAGGTTCCAATGCTCTGTTGCATCACACTCAAGGGACACTCCCTGGCTTTCCATGCAGGGACACGTCGACCCTGATGTCACCAGCCTTATTCAGCCTTCCAGTATTCCTGGGCATGGCTACTGTTCTGATGATTCCAGTAGATGCAAAACTAGCTGTCAGACGGTTGGTCCATGCAGGTGGTCATGGTGTCTAGGCCCCATTCATATATCACCTACCTGCCAGACAGCTCTCTCTGGCTCTGTAGAGCTAAATCCTGGAACTTCCTGGCAGGTCACCTTATTTTGTCTTGAGATAAGACAGTCTCTGTACACTTTTCCCTCACATGGGATGCGTCTCCCTGCTGTTCTGGGTCCTTTACTACCTGCAACAGCACTTAGCTCCTGAGGACATAGTCCTCTCGCTATCAGTGTCCTCTAGGGTGGTGTATATCTAAGGGTGGCTCAGGCCCTCTACATATTTCCCCTAGTCATTGAAGTGGAAATGCTTCTCCATTGTCCCTCTTCCACTAATTTTGACCCCTCGTGTGTTTACCTCATGGCATATTGCTACTTGCCTCTCTGTCTCTAAGAGGTTCCTTGAAGTACTCACTGATTAAAGTACATCTTGTGGCTCTTTCTGCCTTTCATTTACCTGTGGACCTAAACCATTGTCCCATTGTCTTTATATTTTATGTAGACAGCAAATCCATATGAAGCACCGCTCTTACTCGATGTGCATGAAACATTGAGTATTTCTGTTCTCCGTATAGTAAAGTTGCATAACACTGACCAACTTTTCTTTTATTTCGCACCAACATGACAGAGTGTTAAGATTTCAACGCAGTGCTTGTCAACTGATTGGCCATCTGCATCACATTTATCTATGGGAAATATGATAAACCCCTTATGGGATCTGTGAACCCTCAGTCCACTGCAAGCATAGCTTCCTCCACTTTGTGTTTTCTGTGTTTCTGCCTCAGAAATCTGGTCTATTGTAGTTATATTCACGTAACATTACAGTATAGACATTGCTTCCAAGAAGCTGGCCATGCTGCAACACCTGTCTTCCCCTTGCTCAACTTCAGCAGGGTGCCTTGCTCCAGCCTCTTGGTGAAAGGTGCTTGCTTTTGCCTGATTGTTACTATCTCTCTTCCCATCATTGGCCAATCAGTCACTCAGAAGGTAAATAACTGAGAACCATCTGGGGAGCAAACCTTTTATATGTGCTGGAGCACACAAGGTGACAGGAAGGGAGGTCCTTGAGTAGAATGCTAAGACATAATGGGAGGAAATGATTCTGTCACTGAATCATATCATGTGATAGGCCTTTGCAAGAGATACTCTCAAAGGTCTACTGTTACAGTAAGTTGATACACAAATCATGATTTCCTTGTGGTTCCACAGTAATACAGAGGATTATAGCAAACATGTATGTAAAGTACTTACAGCAACAGGTAGCATGCAAGGTGACTGTGCACTACATATATGTTGAAAGATGCACCTGCATCATGAAGGGCCCAAAACCATAGCTTCTCAGAAAGTCAACTTGCATAGTCCACAGTCAGCCATTCTCAAACATGGCTTGTGCCATCACAGAATCCTGAAAACTCTGAACCCTGGAAAGGACCTTGACAAAGAGCTATGGGTGATGTGGCACACGAAGCTGCCAGAAGTCAATGAAGGAAATTCAAATATCACCAAGACTATTACATTTGAGGTCCTATACTGTTAAAGGTGGGGTTGAGGGACGTCAAAATATCAATGATGGTGACTCTAACTGGATACTGTATTTTATGGATAATACCACTCCAGTATCTTTATCTGACAAGTTAACACATGAGTAATGTTGCCTATCAACATCACGATGCTGCCTGTTGAGACACGTATGTGCACTTCCTCTACACAGCAGGTCCCGACATTTCCTGTGGCTAGTTGAAGCTGTTCTCTTATATCTGCCACTGTGCATTGTTGGGGAGGGGATGCAGGGCAAAGAGTGACATAAATGGCAGTTAACAAACTGCCTTGATCATTGTGGACAACAGCAGCTGATTTCACTATTGATTGAACAACACAGTAATTGATATTACTGACAGTTGACTCATGCACAATTGAAAGGTTTCATATCGATGTGCCACAGTGAGGTACATCTTTGAAATGTCTTTTCCTTTCTACAAGTCATGCTGAACCGATTACCTGTGTACTGTGTCAGAAGAAGTCCTTGAGGACCACAATAGGTGATTTGACTATTGGTATCACAAATGTAATGGACCTTGAAAATACCGGTGTTATGGAGAATACAGTTGTTAATACTGCAGAGTTTGCAAACAAAATATAGCAAAGCTAGGTAGTACTGTATCTTGCTTTCAGTCAGAGTAGCTATTTATTTTCTGTAGTAGTTTTCTGGGTGACAGAGTGAAGTGATTGAACATACAGCAGGTTACAATGTTTTGTCATGTAGTACTTTTATAAATAAGTGAATGTTATCTGTGGCATGTACTTGAGTGTTAAAACAATAACAATAACTGTGTAACTGAAGCTCATGTCAAGTAGTACGTCCAACACAGTCAGTAACATAACTGATGTATAAGTTTGTTGTATTTTATTGTCACAACTATGTGTGACTGTACCAAGTTCAGTATAAAATGAAAGATGTATTTTCATCTGTGACGTTGAAGAGCACATATCAGGTTCAATAAAATGTGCTGAATACATATTGCCTTGACTCTTCAATTCGGACTATCAGTCTTTACTTACTGTCTAGAATTCTTGTACTGTCTCCTGTACTCCTGAAAACCAACATATTCTCTGTATTCAGATGGGTACATCTCACGTATTTTGTTGACCACGCATGCTGGTATTAATCGTTGCTGCCCTTTTGCTAGACTTTGTCCTCTATATGACCAACACATGAATTGTCAGTAAGCCATGAGGCGGTACTGGCTGCAGGAACTGTGGCACACTGTAAGTGTCATTACAGTGATAATAAATAAACACAGCAGTAAATGTCAGTCTACAGTTTTCAATGGTCAAACTAACCTATTGGTCAAAACAGATGGTGCCAGACCAGCCCTTTCTATACATATGAAATCCCACGTGTCATTTTGAGGCCAGTATGATGTGTTATGACTGGAAAGTCAGGGTGCTGTGTCACACACTGCACAGATTCCATGTACTCAGCAATTGTATCACACTCAGTGCAGCACAGGCACTCATTGGCAGTGGGCATAATGTTACATTTCCACACTGACACCAGCTGAGATGTAACAGACAATGGCTGTTATAATCAGATTGTGAACTACCTGACCCCTGATTGATGCTCACTGAAGGTCTCCTAGGGCCATCTGGCCCATGCTCAGGCTCAAATTGGTATGGGTCAAGTCCCAAAACCTTAATCTCCAGCTCTAAGTCCTCCATGATATCATATGATGATGAGGCCATTCTCCAGCAAATGTTACAAACATATGGTTTCAGTATTAAGTATCAGGCATTGATCACTACATGCAAACTGCACTGGCTTTTAGTTACACAATGTACAGTATATGATACATTGTGATAAACCCTAGTACCACATCAAGGTAGCCAGCAACACAGAGATCCATTCACAGCAGCACTCATGGATACATACTGACAGGGACCTTCATACCTACATAGGAATAAAATAGAATTCAAAGCTAATATATGTTTGATTCTGCAGATAGCAGGCCTGTTGCAGCAGCACCTAACAAACTCCTTCCAGACACTGCCATAAAACTCCATTTTGCCCAGCACATGTTTTTTTTTAAAGAATCACACAGTTTCACAGTCTACCACTTTGTTCAAAACTGTGTTCCACTCTGCCACTACCATATCTGTAAAGAGTGTGTTCTACTATCCCTACAGTAAGTACTCTCAAATGTGAAACAAGGGCATCAATTTTATTGGCGAGATACAGAAGGTAAAGAGAGACAGTACTGGTGGAACAGAAGTCAAACAAATCAGAAATAAGGTTAATTTCAGTATGTGTTGTTCTGTGTGTGTGTGTGTGTGTGTGTGTGTGTGTAGTGTCTGCATTCACACCCCAGGTGGTAGGAATAATTATTACGTTTGTTGCCGCATGTAAGGAACATTTGGAGAAGTAGCACACTTGGAGGTGTGCTCTCCCACTCATGCACTGCTCCCTTGAGCAGGCATGGCGATCCTGCACCAATGGGTGCAGGAGCTCAGTATGACAGCGTGTTCCTCTGCTTCAAAGTAAAAGCACTGCTGCCATACTGAGCCCGCCACCCTCGCGTCACTCCTACCTCCCAGCGCCGTCGTCACCGCCCCCAAAGCTTTGGTGCCATGCTGGGAGCCCACCCCAGCGTGGCAAATGTTATTGCCGATGGGGTGCCCAATCCCCATCGGCTCCACGCCCCACCCCAAAGCCGGGTCCTGCTGCCACGCTGGGAGCCCACCCCAGCGTGGCAAACTGTCCTTTATTTTGCGATGGGGTGCCCAATCCCCTCAGCTCCTCACCTCCCCCGCGTAGTTTGCCGGCTGGGTGCCCAATCCCCGTCGGCTCCCTCCCCCCAGCCATCTTCTGCCATGCTGGGAGCCCACCCAGCGTGGCAAACATCCCACATCGTCTTGTTTAATTTTTTAACCTGTAAAACAAAAACGGTCCATGCGCTTCTCCCAGCCCCCTACAACCCCGCACCCACCCACTGCGCACCCAGCCTCCCCACACCCCCCACACCCATACTTACCTCCCGACTCCGGCGCGGCGATCTTTGGTGGACCGAACACGTCTGCACTCTTCAAAGCTGACCGCAAACTGAGGAAATGCTGGTAAGCTGAATAATGGGCTACATAGGGGTTTCAACTTTATTGCTAGCTCAGTCATTTTTGGATTTTTGCACCAAATTTCATGGGTTTTGGGACCTCTTCATGAATGATGTCACTGTCATGGCGTTATTCAAGCCAGAAGGGTGATTTCTCAGGCACTGCGCAGTCACTGCGCCGAAATCACCCTTTGGCCTCAATAACACCATGACAGTGACATCATTCATGAGAAGGTGTCCCAAACCCAATGTTGAAAATTTGGTGCAAAAACTCCAAAAATGACTGTTTTACGAGAGTGCGTTGCGCAGTTCCTCACGCAGGCTCGTAAGTTCGCGAAGTTTTCAATATTTTCACTCCAGATTTTCAACATTGCCATTTTATCACACCTTCTTATGAGCTGTACAGCTGTCATTTTCACATCTCACCCAAAATGTGTTTCTGCCCATGTAGCACAATGGTGCAGTTGGTGTGCGAACTCAATGTATGGGACACATTAAGAAAATCACAGTGACACTGATCATGAGCAGAGGTCTTAAATGGCTGTGCTGAAAATTTGGTGAAAAAATCCTACAAATGACAGTTTTACGGTGTGCATTGCACAGTTCCCACGCACGTCCGTAGGGTTTGGCGAATTTTCAATATTTCCACTCCAGATTTTCAACATTGCCATTTTACCACATTCCTTATGAGCAGTACAGCCGCATTTTTCACATCCTGCCCAAAACGTGTTTCCGCCTATGTAGCGCACAATGGGTAGCAACAAGGTCATGCTGACAATTTAGTGTGCAAATACCAGCAATCGCACAGGGCATTAGGGTAGCAACATACATGCCAAACACCACTGCAAATACCTGCTAGCTTAACGTTCGGCATTGACAAATGCTTGTTGTCTTAGTAACACCACGGTCTTTGATTTGTTGCAACCAGAAGGTAAAGAGACAGACAGTCTGGGTGGATGAAGAAATACTGCACACTAGAAGACAGTAAAAATAAAGTCAGAGTTGGCGATATGTGTATGTGTGTGTTGGTCTCTGTGTGGCTGCATGTATGTGTGCTGGTGCATACACAGGAAATTGTATTTGGAACATATAGCTGTGTGTGTGTGTGTGTGTGATTCTTGTGTGCATATGTGTCTGTGTGTATGTGTGTATGTGTGTGTGTGTGTGATTCCGTATGTGCATGTGTGTATATGTGTGTGTGTGTGTGTGTGTGTGTGTGTGTGTATTCTGTATGTGCATATGTGTGTGTGTGTGTGTGTGTGTGTGTGTGGTGTGTGTGTGTGTCACTAACACACAGGCCATGCTTGCAGCATAATTTCTTTATTTGTGAGGTACTGCTATTTCATTGTTGACATCAAGGAAAGACCAAGCAGAGTATGTGGAGAAAAGATAAACCACAAAATGAAAGACATCAGAAAAGAGTGTTTGTGACTGTGTGTGTGTGTATATATGTGGTGTGTGTGTGTGTGTGTGTGTGTGTGTGTATGCATGTGGTTGTTTGTGGCAGTACATATGCAGGCCATGCTTTCAGAGCACTTCTTTTATTTAGGCCACACAGACGAACTGCTCACAGAAAGAGAGTAGAACAAACATTCATGTTGGTTTGTTTGTGTGATTCTGTGTTGGTGGGTGTGTGCATGTGCATGTGTGTCACTGCTTATGCACAGTATAAACTGCAACCTCAAAGAGGCAGAAATGAAGTTTATGTTCAGCTTTGTGTCTGTGCGCGTGATGTCGTGTGTGTGTGTATGTGTCTGTGTGTGTATGTGTATGTGTGCCTGTGTGTGTGTGTGTGTGTGTGTGTGTGTGTGTGTAACTGCAAAACACCAGTCTGGCATAGTTCTTATTTTATTTAGGACATCCTGCTCCTTTATTTGTGACATCTATGACAAAGAGAAAGACAGTTCAGGGATGCACAGACAAACTGCACAGTGAAAGACAGAATACCAAAAAGTTCATGTTGGCCTGTATGTCTGTGTGTCTCTTAGTGTGTGCGGGTGTGTGTGTGCAGGTGGGTGGGTTTCACTGCATTTACACAAAATTATCTGCAACCTCAAGGACAGCATAAATAAAGTTCATGTTGGCCTCTGGGTGTATGTCTCTGCTTAAACACAGGTCAAACCTTCCAACCACAAAGAGACTAGTCAGAGGCGCTAACTCACAGATGAATGTGAGCTGCACCATGTGGTGCTATGCCAGGGACCCTGCACCCTATTCCTAGACAGACAGGGTCCCCAGCACCTATGACCCATGACTTATGGCAACTGCAGGCTTGTGCCATGGGAATGGTGCAACAAACCTGGGTGCTGCAAGTCGCAGCCTGCATTTAACTGCTCCACGAGCCCCACCACCATACCACTACCGTAAGTCTTGGGGGTCATGGGGGTTGGCTGGTTGGCACAGCCACAAGAGAGGGCACAGCACACCATGGACCAGGGTGGCACCCTGAAATGAGGGGAACATCACCATGCTGGGGATGGCAGGGTGCATGTCAATATGTGATTTGCAGCATTGCAGGGGTGGACATCCATCATTTTGCCAGGACAGATGCCACTTAGATCAGCTAAGTGCTGGTCTAGCCCTGCAGCACTGTAAGGGAGCTGGAATAGCGTAGGTGAGTTACAGCAGCCACCTTCTCAGAATAGGGCACAGGTGCTGCCCAACCCACCCTATAGCTCCATGCTGCAGCAGGTTGTGGGCATAGTGGTGACTGAGCCCACCTTTGACGCAATCTGCATATGGCATGGCACAAGCCACTTCCTGGAATTGTGACTTGCAGAACGCAGAGGTGCAAGATGCATTCACACCATAAGGTCTGGTGTAAATTGCCTTGCACCATGCATAAGGTGTTCTGGAATTGGGCCCCAGAAATAAAGTGATGTTGACATGTGTGTGTGTGTGGTGTGTGTGTGTGTGTGTGTGTGTCACTGTAGAAACACTGGACAGGTGGGCAAAGTCCATTTTTTATTGATGACATCCAGCCGCCTTCATTTGTGCCATCCAGAACAGAGAGAAAGACAATATGGGGTGCAGAGACAAATTGCACAGTGTAAGAGGGCAGACAAAAAGTTCATGCTGGGCTGAGACTGATTCTCTGTGGCTGGGTGTGTGCATGGGTGTGTGTCACTGCATAAACACAGGCCAAACTGCCACATCAGAGAGAGCAGACCTAAAGTTCATGTTGAACTGTGTGTCTGTGTCTGTGTATGGCTGGGTGTGTGCATGTGGGTGTGTGTGTAACTGGAGAAACACTCTCCAGGCTGACATAGTTATTATTTTATTTTGTGACATCCTGCTCCTTCATTTGTGACATCCAGGACAGAAAGAAAGGCAGTATGGGCTACACAGACAAACTGCACAGTGAAAGGGAGCAGACCAAAATGTTCAGGTTTGACCTGTGTGCATGTGTGTGTATGTGTGTGTGTGTGTGGGTGGGTGCGTGGGTGCATGTGGGTGTGACTCACTGCATTTACACAGCATAAACTATAACCTGAGAGACAGCATAAATAAAGTTAATGCTGGCTTGTGTGTGTGTGTGTGTGCGTGCATGCGTGTGTGTGTGTGTATATATGTGCATGTGTGCATCGCATAAACACCTTCTAGGCTGACATAGTTCTTATTTTATTTTGGGACATCCTTGACAAAGAAAAATACATACAGGTTACACAGACAAACTGCACAGTGAAAGACAGCATACAAAAACTTCATGTTGGCCTGTATGTCTGCATGTGTCTCAGTGTGTGGGTGGGTGTGCAGTGGTGTGTGTGTGTGTGTGTGTGTGTGTGTCACTGCATTTACACAGAATCACTGCAACCTCAAAGAACCTAAATAGAGTTCACGTTGGCCTGTGGGTGGGTGTCTGCATAAACACAGGTCAAACTTCAACCGCAAAGACAGCAGAAATAAAGTTCATGTAGAACTCTGTGTGTGTGTGTGTGTGTGTGTGTGTGTGTGTGTGGCACTGCAGAACACCAGACAGGTGGGCGGAGTACATTTTTTATTTGGGAGTTCTGGCTCCTTCTTTTGTGCCAGCCAGGACATGAGAAAGACAATATGGGAGTGCATGGACAAGCTGCACAGTGAAAGACAACAGACAAAAAAGTTCATGCTGGGCTGTGAGACTGATTCTCGGAGGCTGAGTGTGTGCACGTGGGTGTGTGTCACTGCATAAACACAGGCCAAACTGCTCATCATTGGAGCAGAACTAAAGTTCATGTTGACCTGCATGTCTGTGTGTGGCTGGATGTGTGCATGTGGGTGTGTGTGTAACTGGAGAAACACTCTGCAGGCTAACATAGTTCTTATTTTATTTTGAACATCCAGCTCCTTCATTTGTGACATTCAGGACACAGAGAAGGCAGTCTGAGGGTTACGCAGACAAACTGCACAGTGAAACAGAGCAGACAAAAAGTTCACGTTCGTCGTGTGCATGTGTGTGTGTGTGTGTGTAGTGTGTTTCTGTGAGTGTCATTGCTTCTGTGTGGACACACATAGTTCCATTGTCAGATGGAAGGAGCCATAACTTGGGCAACTGTACTGGTTTATAGTTACACATTATAAGTGAAAGGGAATGTAGGTAACACAGAAAGGAGATGTAAGAATATTGTACTATAGCTGATGGTAGGTACATGTATTGGAGATGTGTTCGTCATGTTAATCCATGAATAGCAGCCAGTGGGAGACAATAAACACATTGTGCTGGCATAAAGATTTACCTTACTGATCAATAACAAAATGCTGCCAGTGTTTGGAGTGGCTTTCAAGACATGCAGTAATAATTGATAAACAGGTGTGGTACCCCACTGCATGTCATCTTCAATGAGGTACCATACACAGACATAGGCTATGGCTACACCATACATACTGCAACAGCTTGTGTCAAACAGAACTTGACTTGTGCCCAAAAGATGCAGTACCATGTAGAACAATATCACACCACAATGTTAATTCTCCAAATATACAGTGCTTTAGGAAACAAGAGGAAGTCAAGGAAACAGTGGTAAACACAACGCTGTCATCAACACACTGTGTCAGCTAAAACAGGTCAGCTACTGATTTTATATGGTACATAGAGATAATAATAACACTGGTAGCAATCAGGACACTCCAGAGAAAACATCACAATCAGATTAGTAGAAACAGGGGGAAATAATGCTTAAAATAATGTTTTAAATTATAGGGAACAGAAGAAATGACCAGTACACACAAAACACTGTAATGACTCTCCATGTGTTGCTAGTGAATATAAATTATATAGAGAATAAAAGTATGGAATTAGGATTTGTGTAGCAGTTTACACACACCCGAGTTGTGCAGAATGCTACATAAACCCTGAGGGCTGAAGCCAGAGGGGTTTGTGACAAGCATCCCACATCGAGGGTGTGTGTAAATCAAGTTTTACACACACCTCGAATTCATTTTATTTTTATATAATGCTGGATACGCTTTTTGCCACGCAATTATATAAAAATTGTTTCAATGGGGATGAATGAAGGAACAGTCTTACGTCGGTATCGTTGGTGGACATGTTATTCATAATAAATATCAATGGATAACTGTAGCCTGAACTGCTAAAATATAACCTTGAACATTTTGAGCGAGAACAAGTAAAGCTTTGCTAAAAAAAGAAAAAAAAAATTCGATCCCAATGTCCGTTGCTAGCTTACAGTAATTGTTTGCCAGGAGGTCATGTTACCGAGCAACTGTAGCATGTGACCGCGCGGAGTGGGGAAAAAGAAAATGGAGAGGAGAAGCACTTAGGGATTGTGTGTGAAGTCCACTACTTTAGGTGATTTGGGCAATATTTTGAAAAAGATTTAGTGATTTTGTGATTCTGCTTTCGGCTGCCGTTTTGAGATGAGTGTGCGAGAGTGCTTATAGTGTGACGTGCGAGACACAGCGCAGATGGTCACGGAGACACTGGTGGCTCATGCCTTTTCCAATAGAGAAGTGGCGTGTGTTTGCCATTATAAACACTCCTTTATAACGGCAAATTATAAATGCCTTTCTGTATGGGAAAAAGCGATACCTAGTTATTATATTGCAGTTCACAGCTAATAATGGTTGAACTAAACAACATAACAGAAATAGTCACCGAGTAGAAGCACAGTGCATAAGATCACATTAATTGGCACTAATTTCAAGCAGTTAGCAATGGTCTGACTGTCTCACATCAAAATACATTTACAAGTACTGGCTCCCGCATGCTGCTTCCGCCAGGACAAGCTAAGGATTCTGACTGAACATGCCACGAATACTGGTGAGGCATGTACCTCACCAGAACCTGACACTGGACACTGCTGTGCAATGAATACTGGTGCAAAATGGTGCATACAATTGTGGGTGGTGTAGTTATTTTGAACATTTTATTTTAATATTTGCAGTGCTTATGAATCTTACTGCAAAGGTGGAAAACAAGATCGGTGGCAGAGGAACTAATGCTGCAAGCAGAAGACTCAGGTACACATTCTGTTTAAAACACACCAGATCTAAGGTAGGGGGCAGTTAAGATAACAGGGAGGTTAAGCGTAGAGCAGTTGGTTAGATAGTCAGTATGTAGGTTAGAGGGAGGGTAGGCACATACAACCCTTGGGTAAGGTGAAACACCAATAGCCTTGGGTGTCACAACAGGGTGGTGAGAAAGAACCGTTAACAACCAAAGTAAGCATTAAGCTATGATGAAGGTGGCATCTAATGCTGGATTGATGCATGGTTGGGGGTTGTGGCGAGGCCCCACCATGCATCAATCACCTTAGATGCCACCGCTGGAGTGGCTTAATACACTTGTAACATGGGCGCAGGTCGGTGGCGGCACCAGGAGAGTGCCACTGTGCATTGTGGAACATAGCACTCAGAGTTGCTGCAATAGTACACAAGTTTTACTGCACTTTCAAATCACGGTACACAACATTATTTACATAGTTATGCAGTCAACTGTTGCACTACCTCCAACTACAGAACTAAGTGCGGTCGAGATAAGTGTCCCGAACATTTCCACTTCTGTGCGGGTATTACCGTCATACCTGCTGCTGGAGGTCTCTGGTGCACTAGTCCATGGCATAATGGGGGATTGGGTCAGGATTTGCATGCCCGGTGCTCACTTCCTCCTGCCTCCGCTGACTGGTCCGGCGCTGGTGTCTCTCATCCCAGCTGGGTGTGCTGCTGCTGGCTCTCCAGTGGGGTCCTTCCTGCACCCAGCTACTTCGTCAGCCTCTCAGTGTACCTGTCTTGCCTCTCTTGCTCTCGCTCACCACCTGTGCCCAGTGCTGCTAAGCTGGGGTCTGGCAGCTTTAGTACTACCTTATCAGGCCACGGCATATATCGTGGATTAATGCCTGCTCGATTTGGCCCGTGATGACGTTGCACAATCGCTGCTGCCCATTTCACCTCTCTCATTAATGCCATGTTACAATTTATATTGATAACACGTATTCTGAACCCAGGAAAAAAATATTGAAAATTACCAAAGTTATGGGCCTGTGTTTGTAAAATTCAACGTAGGTTCCTAACTTTGTTTTAAATATTTTTATACCAAAATTAGGGTAGCCTTCTTATGACACCGACTCATGAATAAGGGCAGAGAAAATGTTCAGCTCCTTCCTGAAAAATGATTTCACACAGGGACCATGAAAATCACCTTTCAGGACAGATTTGCCTGATTTCACTGCAATTGGTCATGAGGAGGGTCCCAAAAACATGTTGAAAATCTGGGGCAAAATAGCCAAGTTATGCCACTAAGTTCAAAACCCTATTGAAATATATTGAACTGTATGTTGTACTTGTTTCCTCTCTTCGCAGTGTAGCTTTAAAGAGTGGAATATTAATGGTTTGGGATCTCCAGTTAAGAGAAAAAATACTAACCTACCTCAATAAAAGTAAAGCAGACATAGCTTTATTCAAGAAACCCACCTATTACATGAGGAAGCAGAAAAATTTAAGTGCATGTGAGTGGGACAGGAGGAACACAGTTGCTTTAACACCAAACAGAGAGGGACATCTATTCTTATAAGAAAAGTTGTGAGCTTCTACTAAACACTCACATACAGTGGATATAGAAGGAAGGTACCAAATTCTGACAGGGACCCTTAATGAGCTAAGGTGGCATTGTGTAATAAATATGCCCCACACACACCAAGAACAATTTCTAAATTAGGTTTATCTGGAACTTGTTAAATACACTGAGCATGATATCATTCTGGAGGAGACTTTAACTTTATTTCAGACCCCATCCTAGATAGATCATCTTATAAAGCTATACAATTGGAAACTAAGGCCAGAGTCTCGTTCAGAAAAATGCTCTAAGATCTGTCTCTTACAGGTAGTTGGTGACTGGTTCACCCTAAAGGAGGGACTATACTTTTATTCCAATGGGCATAAATCTTACAGCAGAATAGACTATTTATTAGTATCTACTAAATTGGTGAACTCAATTGTAGGAGCTGATATAAGTACAATTTCTATTTCTGACCATGCCATGATTAGTGTTGACCTTGACTGGAACAGTAGAGAGAGAAAACACATAGATGGAGAATGAATAAACAATTACTTAAAATAAGAAGTTTGTAGAAATGTTAGAATTTCAGACAAAGTTATTTTAAAACAATGATAATGATACAGTGTCCAAGGTCACATTATGGGAAGCCTATAAAGTAGTTATTAGAGGGCAAATCATTGCATATGCATCAGGAAAAAAAAAGAAAAGGGGAAAAGGAAGTGGCCATTAAAGAAGCTGAACTTAAAAGACTGGAAGCTATATCAAAATCCCATAAAACACCCAGTAATGAATTGCTACACACGCTAACCTGTGTTAGGTTTGAGATTAATTCCTTCTATTCTGCTAAAGCAGAGTATGCTTTATTTAGAACTAAACAATATTATTGGTAGTCAGGAGAAAAACCTGGTAAACTGCTGGCAGCTAGACTTAAGAAAATGCAGCATCAAAACATAATACGGGCATCAAAAACATCAGGGAAAACTGTGACCAGTGACACAGACATCAGTAAAGAATTTCTTGACTTTATAAAAAATATATACCAAGACAAATGAAAATAACTCTGAGCAGATCAATAACTTTTAAAGAAGTTAGACCTGCCTGCCCTCTCAAATCAAGAGAGAATAGATTTAGATAAGAGTATAACACATATAGAAATTAACTGGGCCTTTAATTCACTTCTTAGTGATAAAACCCTGGCCCAGATGGTTTTCAGGAGAATTTTATAAAACAGTGGCACCTATTCTGACCCCTTTTTCATACGGTGATACAAAGTCTACAAAATGACGAAGTCGTCCCATCCTTGATACTAGAGGCCTATATAACCCTATTTCAAAAAAGGTAAAGATCCACTTGACTGCTCCAGTTACAGGCCCATCTCCTTGCTGAATTCAGATTATAAAATATTAACAAAAATCCTAGCACGAAGGGTACAAAACATTGTCACTAGGTTAATTGGCAAAGAACAGGTTGGTTTGTGCAAGGAGGTCAGGGTCAGACTGCCTAAGAAAATTATTTAATCTGATATGGTGGTCAAATAAGAAAAAAGAGCCTTGCTAATACTTTCATTAGATATTTTCAAAGCTTTTGATTCCTTGCAATGGACATTTTGCTTCAGATTCTAAAAGAGTTCGGTTTTGGACCAAAATTTCTTACTTGGATTTACACAATTTATAAATCTCCTAAGGCACAACTAATCATGAATGGAACTCTATCTAGTCCATTCAAATTACATTGTGGCTGTAGACAAGGTGCCCTTTCTCACCTTATCTATTAATCATAGCCTTTGAACCCTAATATGTGCCGTAAATAAGGACTTATCCATTGCAGGTGTTAATGTGGGTAAAGTTGAACACAAATCTCTTGCTTTTGCTGATGACCTGCTAGTTACTGGAGAAGACCTGCTGAATCTTGTAAAGCACTTCATGATCTATTGGACAGATTTGCACATTTATCAGGGTTAGTAGTAAATTGGGATAAAACACAAGTACTAACCAATTGCTTCTCTCCCCAAACAAAATCAAACTCGAAGAGATACGGACACTAAATGGATTAAGAAATCCATCTTATACTTGGGTATCAAGGTATCTAGCAACCTCAATTCAATTACTGAACAAAACTTTATTCCTTTATGAATGAGGTTAGTGTTGATCTAGCAAGATGGTCAAAACTGAATCTCTCTCTATGGGGAAAAAATCAATGCAGTCAAAGCGATCATAGCACCTAAACTCTTCTACTTCTTCCAAACCATTCTTATATTGTTAAGCAAGAGTTACTTTCAGAGATTTGAGAAACTCATTAGAGAATTCTTATGGAATAGAACCCCTCCATGGCTGGGAATTAATAAACTAAGAGCCCCTAAAGAGATGGGGGTTTTGCCCTACCTTAAGTGGGAAAGGTATTACCTTGCTTTTGCTCTGAAACAGACCCTGCTTCACTTATCTAGAGATCCACCTAATGCTAATGATGAGCCCTTATGGCTTCAAATGGAAAATCTCTATTAACCCCAAACACACTCGTAGACTTTCTATTTCTTAAAAACAGCTTTATGGAGTGACAACCCATGTCTAGCATTTTCTATTCAGACTCTCAAAAAATTAATGCTATTATAAATCTTAATGATGCTTCTCTGGATGTTTTGCCTCTATGGTCCAACCCTCTTCTGGCACTTGGTGGAAAACAGTTTTGAACAGTATTTGGAGGAAAGCAGGCATCCTTAGAGTGAGGAATAATTATAGACCCAAATACTGGCTTGATACTCTTTTCACAGAGATGCAAGATAC
This sequence comes from Neoceratodus forsteri, assembly GCA_016271365.2. Lineage (NCBI taxonomy): Eukaryota > Metazoa > Chordata > Ceratodontiformes > Ceratodontidae > Neoceratodus > Neoceratodus forsteri. The sequence continues at coordinate 270,505,815 of JADMNL010000026.1, forward strand.
TTTTAAGATCCATAAATCACAATTCTGTCAGTATCTTCAGCTAAGAAACGTACTCAACAAACTAATTCCAGCACATGACTACTGTTGGGAGAAAAATGTAGAATGGAATCAGATCTTTAGGCTTGGGACTCTCAGGAGAATGCAGGCATCCTGTACAAGGTTCTCATTTCCCTACCTTTTCTACAGCCACTACTTTAAAAGCAAAAGAACTCTGGGAGGTAGAACTTGGTATCTCTATCAATTTACAAGATTGGGAAGACACTTGAAAACAAGCATGTCTGAGTTATAAAGAATTACAAGGTAGGTTAATACAATTCAAAATATTGCATGGCTTTTACTATTCACCACTCAAACTATTCAATATGGACCTAGCAATACATTTTAATTATTGGCACTTAGTAAACCTGGGGCTGGCATTGCTCATGTTCTTTGGTATTGTCCTGATATTAGAGGACTCTGGTGGGAAATTCACAAATTGTCAACAACATTCTAAAATCCCCCATTCCATTCCATTCTCTCCTGAAATCTATTTATTAGGCATTATAAAAGGGTCTGAGAAATGGAGCATTCTGATTGGCTGTAAACATTCTAATAGCCTTGTGTTAATCTTTTATTAACATACATGTAGAGCTTAACCATATGCTGAACAAGGTTTAACACTGTTAAAAAAAATGTTTATTATAATAGCAATAAGGCATTCCCAGGGATTATGTTAATGGTCAGTTAATCACCCTCTAGGGGCATGTGGCACTCGGCTGCACGTCGTGCCACAGTACACCCCTAGAAGGTGATTAACAGACCATTAACATAACCTTGTCATGCCTTATTGCTTAATTCTCCCAGAACAATGTGGCTTAGATTCACAGGAATTTATTTGGCTTTGTCTGGCTTCTCTCACAGTTAAAATAATATTACTAAGGAACTGAAAATCTCCAAAGATCCCCATAAAGTGCGAATGGTTTGAAAATATGGCACTTCTAGCCAATAATGAGCATATTACTTGCAGCATCAATAATAAATTGGATTTGTTCTACAAAATATGGGGACCGTTCCTTAATGCAGCTCCATGAGCATTGACAGAATTCTGCTTTAAAGGCTTATCTGATCAGAAGATCTACAGCATGATTGATTGTCAATAATTTTTAAATATATACTAATAGATGCAGGACTTTAAATACTTAATATAATTGATGTCATCATTTTTTTTAACTTGCTGTATTTATAATAAGTGACCTCATATTCAGAAGTTATTAACAAAACATGTATGTCTTTTGATAAATGAATTTTGAAAATTAATAAAAGATTTATGACAGAGCAAAAGAAAAAAATTACTCACCTTAGTAATTGCTTTTCTTCTCATGGAGTCTTGCTATATTAGGACTTATTACAGTTAGCCACTGCATGAACTGCCCGGAGAGGAAAGAGTTAACTCCAGAGAATCTGGAGTTCTAAAGCCATGAGCTATACAAAAGCTCTATCTGGGCAGTTTCAAATGAAACTGTCAGATCTTTGAAGCTAACACTAAGCAACAAGTCTGTGTGGAAAGCTCTACACTAGCCAAATGGCTACCTACTAGTAGTAATAACAACAATATAAACAACAATAGGAACAACAATAACAACAATAAGAATGAATAATGGTATTATTAGTTTCCCCCTGACAAGCACTATTAGGACCCCCTTCCCCAAAGACTCAAGTCCAGGAAGGGGCCAACAAATCACTCAACACAGAAAACCCTAGTTCCCTAACCCTAAATAAAGAGGGTGAAGGGAAGAACTACAATGGCATGACACAGTGCTTGCACTAATTTGCCACCCCACCCAGTAGAAGTTCTGAGAGGGGCAGGTTGGGGGTGGTCCTAATATAGCAAGACTCCATGAGAAGAAAAGCAATTACTAAGGTGAGTAATTTTTCTTCAAACACCATGAAGTCTTGCTATATTAGAACTTATTGCAGATTACACAGCAGTACCTCCATGGAGGAGGTCCAGAACCTACTTAGGAAATAGGCTCTGAAGCACAGCTGTGCCAAAAACACATCTCTCCTGGACAGAAACCAGGAATAATACTTGGTAAAAGTGTGAAATGTCTTCCAAGTAACAGCTCGACAGATTTCCAGAATGGGAATATCTCTAGCAGCCGCTAGAGATGCAGCTGTACACCTGGTGGAGTGAGCCCTCAGTCCTGAGGGGCTCTCCTACCTAGTCTTTGATAACAAAATGGATACAAGAGACAATCCACCTTGCAATTGTCCTCTTAGTGGCAGGTTCCTTTGCCAACCTCTCCTAGGTAAGGAAGAGTTGGAGGATTGAACCTGTGACCCTTGGTGTGTTACAAATAGTAGCATAAGGCTCTTTTGACGTCCAAGCTGTGCAGTCTCCTCTCACCTGAGGAAGAATGCTCAGTGAAAATCCTGGGAGAGAGATGGGTTGGTTCAGGTGGAAACCTGAAACCACTTAGGACAAACCCTGTGTTAGTCCTAGGGACTGTCTTATCCCTGTGGGGAGAGAAAATCTTCTTTCACTGCCAGGGCCTGTAGTTCACTTATCGTCTGGCAGAAGTGAAACCACCAGAAAAAACATTTTCCAAGTGAGAAGCTTGAGCTCTGCTGGGACAGAGGTCCAAAGGGGTTTGCATTAACTGAGCGATGCAAACATTCAGGCTCCATGCAGGAGCTGGTTCCAAAGGAGGTTGGTGTGAAGCAGCCCCTTAAAAACTGGAAAACACAGGTTGAGAAGAAAGGAAGCAGGCTTCCTGCTTGCAGAAAAACAGAGACAGCTGACAGAGGAACCCTTAAGATAGCTGGCCCAAGACCTAAGGAATTTAAAATGGACCAAAAGTCCAGAAAATGGGCAGATAAGCAGACTGTGGTATAATCTGCTTCTCAAGCACCAGACTGAAAATCTGTTCCGCTTAGAATTGTAAGTGGCCCCAGTGAAAAGCTTCCTTGAAGCCTTTAAATATCCACGACACCTTGAAAAGGTGTAAATCAGCAAATTCTAACTCCTCAAGAGCTGCCTTGAGAAGGAGGAATTTGAGGTTCGATACCACACTTCCCTTGTGCAAAGGCCAGTAAGTCGTGGACTCTGGGCAAGCTCAGGTAGGTGGACTGTCAGGACAGAGACAATGGGTACCAGGGCTGTCTGGCCCAGTTTGGAACAATCAGAATCGCTTTGCAGGGCTGAGATCTGATTTTACTAGTACCCTGAAAGAAAAGAAAAGGAGGAAGGTGTACAGAAACTTCCTTTCCAATCCAAGTGAAAAGCATCCAGGGGGCTGATCCCAGCACTGGAGGCCTCAACGAAACAGAGAAAGTTAGTGGTTATCTGCGGCTGAAAAGATCTATCTGAAAATGAGCCCCATCTGGCAAGGACTGAACCCAGCGCCTGAGGATTCAGAGCCCAATCGTGATGGCCCTGAGAATCCTGCTGAGGGCATCTGCCAGGGCATTGTCCTTCCCTGGGAGGTGAACTGCTATCAGGAGGTGTTCAGGAGTAAGCCAGAGACCACCACTTCATTGCTTCGGTGCACAAGGCTGATGAGCGAGTGCCCCCGCCTGTTGATGTACCACATTATTGTGGTGTTGTCTGCCCTGACTTGAACTACCTTGTTCTGGACAGAAGCTGAAAACTCCTAAGAGCTAGAAGACAGCTCTGAGTTCCAAAATTGATGTGGAGCAGAGATTCCTAGGAGACCACACTCCCTCATGGACAGGTCGCCTAAGCGAGCTCCTCACCCTAACACAGGAGCATCCATGGTGAGGAATGAGGAGGACCCCTAGTTTTAGATTGCTTTGATCCTGCCACCAGTGTAAGGCCAGGATCAGGGATTGGGTCACTAGAACCAATTTGGAAAGGAATCCTCCTTTGGGACCAATAGGCCCTCAGATGGAACTAAATGTCCCTCATCTGGAATCTTGCCCCTGCACTACAGCTGTGGAAGCAGCCATGTGCCCTAGTAGTTGTAGCAAATGCTATGCTGGTCAAGAGACTCGTAGAGTAATGGAAGATGCCAGGGCAAAGAGACTGCCTACCCTTTCAGAGGGAGAAATGCCTGGCTAACTTTGTGTTCAACTCTGCCCCTATGAAAGTTAGTACCTGAACTGGTTCGAGAACTGATTTTGGTAAATTCAGCAGGAATCCCAGAAAGGTGAGAAGCTGCTGGGTGACTTGCAAGTGGGATTTTACTTGATCTGGAGACTGACCCACTAAGAGCCAGTCATCCAGGAAAGGAAACAAAGCAATCCTTGCCTTCTAAAAGAGCCACTACCACAGCTAGAATTTCAATACCCTTGGCACAGAGGTAAGGCCGAAGGGCATTGCCCTGAACTGGTAGTGGCCTGAGGGTAACCTGAGGTACTTTCGTGAGAAGGCCTGATCAAAACATGAAAAAATAGGCATCCTTGAGGTCCAGGAAAGCTAGCCAGTCCCCTGGCCTCAGCCAGAGTTAACATTTTTAACTTTGTTTTCAAAAGATGCTTGTTCAGGTACCTTAAATCTGAGATGGGCCGCCAATCTCCTGCCCTCTATAGGGTAAGAAAGTATCATGAGTACAGCCCCTTGCCCCGGTGGCAAGGAGGGACCCTTCTACTGCTTTGCAGTTCAGAGGAGAAGAAACCTCTGCTCCCAAAGCAAGGGATTCAAGGATTTGTAGGTGGACATGTCTGGCTCTCATCTTTGGAAACTGTTTGAAGCTGAGAACCAGACCTATTACTTCCAGAACCCACTTGTCTGAGTTAGGGACACCCAATTCTGGCTGAAATAAAACCAACCTGCCCACTGGTATAGGAGAATCGGCCCTGGGCACCCCATCAGGGTGCCTGCTTGGCAATAGTCTTAGGCTAAGGGGAGGGATGGTTTACTTGTGCCCGTCTATCTCTGCCTCTGAAGAGACCCCTCTGGCGAAAGCAGAGGAGGCCTGAGCCTCTACCTGGGCACTTTGTGAGGTAATCATCCCTGTTTTTCATATAGCTTTCTGTTTGTTCCTCAAACAGAGAATTACCCACAACAAGAAACAAATCCATAGACTTTGACAGAGTATCTTGGGACAGATTAGTGCATCTGAGCCATGCCAACCCACGGAAAGCTACAGAAGTGGTCATGACCCTAGAGAAAACAAGATTAACACCAACAGCGGTATGAACTTGAACTTAGAGGCTTCAGTGCCATTAGCAGCCACCTGTTCAACCCGCTAGCCAGCTGGCCATGGGCCTGCTTGGCTAACTGCAATACTGCATCCCAACTAGATTTCCGAAATCTAGCCACATAAGCCATACAACTTGCCTGTCTGAGTCCCACAGAAGCTGCCATATACTGTTTTCTTGTCATGGCATCAATCCTCCTGGAATCCTATTCAGGAGGATGTGAGGCCAGGGAACTAGCCTTGACACAGGCTGCAGCTTGTACCACACCTACATGACTACACTGCTCAGTGAGGAAGTCTGTAACAGAGCCTGACAAAATACACCTTCTGTCCATTTTTATCTTACAGGAGGGACAGAAAGAGGAATCTTATAAAATCTTTGTTGTTTACTTCCTAAATGACTTATGCAAAGGAAAGACAACCTCCCAGCCCATCATTCCTACATAATCAGGCTCCCTTTACTCATTCATAGCCTCCTCTAAAGGAAGCTGGGGGATTCTGCAAGCTTTTGTAAAACATAAACTGAGAAAAGGACTTAGACAGAAAAGGAGGAGATTCTAAAAAGTCTGTCTGGAGAAAATGTCCGCTTAAGTGGGCACGTCCAGACCCTACCAGCCACATATGTATTGATCAAATTTCCTCCTCCCACTCCTGTGGTTCATAACAATTCCTCACCATCATAAACCTGAACCACTGGAACTGAACGAGCCACCTTTTACCAACTGTAGATGGTTCGACAGGACCTAGAAACAGTGACTGGACAATCTGTATGGCTTAACTACTTCTGCAGCAGTTGGAGAGACAATCTTGGACTCCAAACCTACTGATTTCTCTGTCATATTTTTTTTTTAAACTGGTTCCTCTGAACCATCCTTTTGCCGAGGAAGTCTAGCCCTGGTCAGAGGGCACTCCTCTGGTCCAGTGGGTACTGGACCGGGCTGGCCATCTGGGTCAGCGGACTTCTGGCCAATAGTTCCCTGAGCGGCCCTATCTCTTTTCAGGGTGGCTGCAGAGAATTTTAAACACCTGGCAGTCTGACAGGAGGTGGTCAGCCCCCAGACAATAAACACAAGTGGTGTGTGGGTCAGCCTTGGCAAAGGCTTCCCCACAGCATCACAGTGTTGAAACCCAGTGGGCCCGGTTTTCTTTTGGGTTTCTCAGACATAATGCCAGCCTAACCAAAACTTGCCCTTTTATGGCCATGCCAGGCAAGACACCCTTATCGGTTCCTAACCGTTTTCACGGTATTTGAAAAACCCTATTTAAAATCAAGTTTTTCTTAGAACCAATAAGAACCGGTACCGCACTCTAAAAGCCCAAAACTTTAAAACGTTAAAATAAGCAAACCGATCGGTTCAAACCGAACCGATAACTAAATTTCCACACAGACTTTTCATTTTGTACTTACGGTTTACCAGATAGAGCTTTAACCGAAATGCGTAAAATAATTATTTTTGGCGTTCAAATGAACCGAAAATACTCGCTTGACCGAGAAATGAACCAGCTGAAGGAGCTGATCTCCGGAGCGACTGTTCAGTGAAGCGGAGTAAAGAATCTGACAGTTTCATTTGAAACTGCTCAGATAGAGCTTTGTATAGCGCCCTTGCACTTTAGAACTCCAGATTCTCTGGAGTTAACTCTTCCTCTCCGGGCAGTTCAAGTGCAGTGGCTAACTGTAATAAGTCCTAATATAGCAAGACTTCATGGTGTTTGAAGGACAGATTTGCCTGATTTCACTGCAATTGTTCATGAGGAGGGTCCCAAAAGGCATATTGAAAATCTGTGGCAAAAATAGCCAAGTTATGCCACTAAGTTCAAACCCCTATTGAAATATATTGAACTGTATGCTGTACTTGTTTCCTCACTTTGCAGTGTGACTTTAAAGAGTGAAGACTTGTTTATTGTCCACAGAAGATTACAGCATTGGACCTCCAGTAGGTAAATAAGTGCTTTGGGGGATGTGTGGTGGTGGGTGCTGAGTGGGAGGGACAGGTGGAGAAACAGTAACAGCCACAACAGACATCGACAGATTTTTTTTACAGGGCTTATTTAAAAAAAAAAACTATAAGGAGGGTTTGCTTTTATTATAGGTTGCAACACTGGGGATTTGACACCCCAGTGTCTGTGTCAAGTGTTTTTGGGAAGTGCTGAGAGAGGGTCAGGTGAGTAGGAAAGTTACAGCAGTAGCAGCAATAGAGAGCAACAGGGACACTGGGGACTGGGCACCCCAAGTGTCAGTGTTATGTTTGTGGGGTGTGTGGATTGTGGGTGCTGAGAGTGAGGATCTGGTGGTACAGTTACAGGGCAACAGCAACAGAGGTCGATTGACAGCAAATGAAATGAGGGAATAGAAATTGGGATATTATAAGTCAAGCCACAATACTTAGTAATGCAAGAGTGCATATGCACATTCCCAGAATATGCATATGCTTTCGAGGCATGCCTAGATCGTGGTTTGTGTTTAATACACCAATTTTAATAACTTTAGCCTTTGTTTTATGTCAGCTTGCCCTTTCCAGATTTCAGCTTTCTTAATACTTTCAAGAAATCTGTTAAGCTAAACTCTTTGTGCTGAGCCATGAATGAGCCTTCTGGTGCTTCAGTTATTTTAGAGACGGGTCAAGACAGAGCAGTGCCAAAGCAGGCCACTTTGGGTTTCACTTATGAGGTAGCAACCCTGGGGATTGGGCAACCCCAGTGTCAGTGTTATGTTAATGGAGGGGTGGTGGTGCTAAGAGGAGGATCAGGTGGGGGCAGTTACAGGGCACCAGTAGCAGACATCCATGGAAAGTTTTCATTCTTACAGTTGGCATCTGTAACAGCAGGGCTATTTCTGGAGGTTTCAAATTCCTCAGCATGCTGCCCTGACAGATCAGCTTGCTGGGTGGTGTAGATTGAGACACTCAAGTACATGAGAGGGATAAACAAAACTGGTACAGAAGGGCTTTTCATGGTAAAGGTGAGGAGGGACAGTTGAGGCCATGACATGAGATTTGAGTGGGGAAGATTTAGGAGGGAAACGAGGAGACACTTTTTACGGAGAGGGTGGTGACAGGTGGAACACATTACCAGAAGAGGTGGTAGCCTGTAAAACAGTGGGCATCTTCAAGGGGGCTGGGACAGAGCAAGGGGAGAATAAGGGAGGGGGTCACCCGCACAGGGTAGGGGTGGAGCAGGGTGGTGGGGAGCTACCATCCGGAAAGGGTCCACTAGACACCACAGCTATTGTGCCATAATATACAGACCATGACAATTGTGCCAGCGATAGTGGCAGTGGGTTGATGGTTGGGGACTTGGTACAGTTCTTATTACTGGAGCCATTGGCGGTGGGGTGGGTGACCTGCTGGACACCAGGGCTGATTTACATTGTACTGCCTGCAGCCCACCTACACGGTTGTGTCCGCATGTTTTTGCTCCATGATATTGCAGGTGGTGATATGTTGCCTGCGATGTTATGTCCACGATGTTTTTAACTGCGATGTTTTAGCCTGGAACCCATTAGGACATTTGTCCTCTCTTTCTACTTTAGCTAGTTGGTGTCACTGTCATGGCTGCCTCCAGTATGTATGCATATATACCAGGGGTCAACCTTAACCTTTTTGAACTAGCCAGCAGGGCAAGTTGATTCAAAATTGCAGTAGCCCACAGATGGTTGCATTAGCCCTCAGTTATAATGGTAAATTTTTATCACTTATACAGGAAACAATGCACGCCAAGAAATACTCTGATTATTGCACATTTATCCTGCTCACACATTGCTTCCAGCTCCCTAGCAGAAAAAGACTACAATGCCATCACACAGTGAGCCCCCATTGTTTTGTACCATGGCCTCCTCTCTTCGCTTTCTGCATTCCCCACCACCACCAAACCAGAGGACATCACAACAGCAAATATTCAATCAAGTAGTCCTAGCTCTGCGCACACGATAGCTGACATCATCATGCACCTCACAACACAACACAACACAACACTGTCACCACCACCCACAGGAAAATGAACAGAGTCAAGCAGAGAAAGATACTCTCAGCCTGTAGTCTAAGCCTGTAGTCAACTAGAGACCTGTACTTCTGGAAGTTTTGTACAGTCTCAAGTGAGCCAGGAGCACATCTAAGATTTATTTGGGTGGGGAGCTACACAAACCTAAGGGGCTTGGGAAATAGAAAACTGTGACATTTTTATTTTTAAAAGCATTGATTTTAATATGCTCTGCCCCAACAATAACAGATTTTTCCTTAACGTTGTCCCTTTCATCAGCCCAGGGAAACAGTAAACAGGCACAATGCTTTATTATCTCTATTTCTATAAAGGATGATCTATGTACCCCAGGAATGCCTATTTTAAGCTTTCAAATTATGTATTTTATTGAGGTTTATTTTCGTACCATACATGATCCAAAGCTTTGTTTTTAGGATGAAAGGACATGCTGGATGGGATTGTATGGATGGTGATGGCTGGCATGGTCCATTTAGAAGAGCTGGGGACCTCCTACACTTGCCAGTAATGGCAGCTATAGATCTGTGGATGGTCATTTTAGAGTCTAGTCTGTAGTAGTGTGGGACAGAACAGAATTAAGAGATTTGGAAGGGAGAGGACGTTATGGTGAGGCTGGGATAAAACCCACCACCTGCAGGGTCCACCTTGTATACCTCCTCACATTTTGTCACTGATATGTTGATACAGACACTCAGAATGTAGGAAATGATGGGCAGTTGTCTTAATGATATGGGACAAATTTTTAGACACATTTAGAAAACTGGAAGTTAGTGACTTAACAGCACTCTACCCTTGATTTCACCCTGGACACTAGCTGAAAGTCCTAACAGTGGAGTGATAATGACTCACATTGAGTCTTTTGTGGGATCCCCTCTTGAACTGCCAGATAACTGCAACTCTTAATGAGCGTTATTTATTTATTTGAATATTGATGACTGGGTAGGTCAAATGAGACAAAGTCCTTTTTCAGTGAAGACCCGAGGAATAAAGCATTCCAAGAACAAACCATAATATAATAATACACAGAATAGTACAGTGAGTCACAATATATAGTTGTTTACAGGTAAATAATAGTACCCGAGTAAGCAATAACCAAAGGATTCAGGGTTACAGGCAGTTTGCAGGTAGCCAGGGAGACAGGAGGCAGATTGACATTTTATACATGTGCAGGGACATTTATGCCAGTCACATACCAGATGTCAACAATTTAAATAGCAAGATAACTAAGAATAGCCAGATTCAACTGCATTTGGTTAGAGTCATGGGTTCAGGTTACAGTCAGATGTAATTCTAGGTACAGGAGGAGTGAGAAGTGGGAGAGCAGCTTGTCTTTGAGATAGGAGAGAAGGAGGCTGTGACCATTGGAGATTGAGAGAGATGCGTAACAGTCACATGTGGCCTTATTTGTTAATAGCTGTTGCCTTTGCATTGGGGGTTATATAATAACACCAGACCATCTGGAACAAAGAGATTAGCATGAGGACTACAGTCTGCTAAAGTAGAGACTTTTTAGCTTCATTAACAGCCATGAAAACCTGCACTAGTCAAGATGGACAAGTAGAGAGTTAGCTGCACTAGCCCTGCTCAATTTGCACTAGGGTTTGGGCTAGTAGAACAATATTAAGATTGACCCTGATATACACCAGAGTGCCTTCTAATTTCTTTCTCTAAGTTCCTTTGTTTAACTATCTCCATGCCTTTTGCACTCCCTCACCCATTATTTCACTCTTTTCACTAATCTTTTTCCACACATTGCTCATCAATTACTAAATAACCATATAACCTCACCAGTGGGATTTTGAAGTGTCTTTTAATTGTGTTCCATCTGCTGTAAACAGCAACTGATATACCTTCTCAATGCACTCTATTATTATTAAGTACAGGATTACTATTAAAGCAGCAGTATTTGTTAGTGACCATGGGCCAGATATTCAAAGCCTTGTGCGAGTGCAAACCATTTGTGCCAACATTTTGCCACATTAGCACCTGGCTGCAATATTCAAAAGTGCAAATAGCGCAATGTGATACTAAACAATAATGTATGCTGGGGACCAGCTGAGGGGCAGGGACATGAATACGGTGAACTGGAATGTTCAAAAATAGTGCCACACTACAATCCCAGGGCAACCTGTGTGTGGTGCTAAATAGCCAGAAAAGCAGTGTAACTCCTGGCAAGGTAGAATGGAAGGTGTGGACACAGCAGCATCCTTCGTGATGCTGAACAGAGCATTCTAAGGAGTGCATCCTGGTGGTCTAGTGGCCCCCGATACCCAATGACCCCATGAAGCACAAAAGAAACAGTCTCACAACCATTGATTGTACAGTGCCCACCTGAATCCCGCATGTCCCGTGAAGCACAGAACAAATATAGTCCCCTTCCATGGATTGTACAGTGGCCCCCAACCCCAATCACTGATCACGGACACATTTAACAAGATATACCCTCACACCCCTGATTGCAGACACATGTTATAATGATAACCAGAGTTCCTAGTTGTCTAGTGGTCCCCCAACCCCGAACCCCGACACCCACCACATGTTGTCATTAGAAACTCTCCCTGGGCGGTAGTGATCCTCTACCCCAGCCCCAATCTCTACGCTGAATACCTTGTAGTCCAGTGGACCACAACAGCCCCAATCCCTGTATAGTGCAAATCATGATTTCCTGGTGGTCTAGTGACCCCCACGGTGTTTATCACCCCACTTCCCCATCCCATAAAGGAGTCAGCCTATTCAGAGCTCAGTTCACCACTCACCGCTGCCATCAGCTTCCAACTTGGCTCTCAATAGCGGCAATTCTTCAAGGTGCACAGGGGCCATAAGCAGGAGCAACCCCAGAATTGCATGGACAACAGCACACACCCACCCAAGCAGCATGCAGGAACATGTGATGGAGGTGTGGAAGGCCTCCTGCCTCCCCCCCATCACACACATGGTGAGGGCGGTGCCACATAGCAGGAGGCTGCTGTGGTGCCCCATGCATACACCAACGCCACTACAACAAAAGCACATGTGCAGAAGGGACTGCAGCTGGATCCCAATGGGAAGATGTAAACAACTGCCTATGCATGCCAAGGCGGACAGGGCCACTGCACAGATGTGCTCACAGCAGCAACCTGCTGTGGCCCCCACCGGCAGAGTAGTGATGATGTGTGAAGCCCCCATGCCACCACATGGAAAGGGCCACCGCCGTGGGGCCAGAGGCAACCATGACCCTGGACAGAACTGATGCTGGATGTGTGGCATGGAGGCAGACAGTGGATCTACCACCCATGTGGATGGGCTAGAATGGAACCATGGTGCAGCACCCCACCACCTGAATAGCGCAATGGCTAGAGAGGCCCACATGATGGGGATGGATGGGGCTCGGAGGTGGAAGTGTGTTGTGGCCCTTGCTGGAAGGCTGGCTGACATGATGCACAGCCAAGACCACATGCCCACACACACAGATGGACTGGCACCCATGGCAGAATACTTGCAAGACTCATGCATCACACAGGGGTGTGAGGCACACCAATGGCCTGTGTAGGTGTCAAACAATAATATGCATCTCAGCACGCACCATGCATGCTGGTCCATCCCACCACCACCACCACCACCACAACAGGCAGTACACAAAGGGCACACAGGGAGACAAGGATACAGGGGTGCAATATAAAACTGCTTTACTGAACCATGAACTGTACAGATGTCAAAGAACACTGCAACCCCCAGCCACATTGACACAGCCCTGGGAAGGCTCATTGCACAAGCATACTGTCCATAGATGGACTCCTCCTCCTCCTTCAAATCATTGGATGACCTCATGGGTGTTGTGTCGTGTAGTCCCAAACTTCTAGGAGCATCCTCCTCAATGGGCCATGGTAACCTTGTCAAGAAAACACACACAGACAAGGAGTACATCAATTTCCTGAAGGCAACCCTGTAACAGCCACCCACAGACCCCACTGCAAGAATAAGTTGATTCATCTTAGAGGGCTCCACAACCCACCAATACAAGCCCCAGTCATCCTTGTAATAGATATTGCAGCCCCGACATGCAGGGTGATGATGGACAGTCCCTCAGCTTTGCCACCACCTAGCAGCTGACGCCTTCCCCAGGTCACTTAGCTCTACAGCAAAAGCCCCTGGCCATCCCTTCACATCCTGCATGCAAACAGAATAGAGGTAAACAGTCAGCACATGGCATGGAGGCCCACACTCTTGAACACCCCACAGTGAAAAAACACACCTCTGGTGGCTCTGTCACCCTCCAAATGGCACCACCCTTGAGGCTGTCTAGATAGTAGTGGTGGCCATACACAGTTTCTGAGGGTAGACCACAAGCCTACCTACATGCACATCTTGCCCATCTGAAGCTGTAGCCACTGCCATCCTCACACCCTGGATACTGAAGTCACACCACATCCGACACCAGGACTCACCCCCATGAGGCAAGGCATGGGGTCACAGCCATGCACAGAGGTGACCCTGTTTGGGAGGTACAAAGGGCAGGGTAGGTTCTCAGAGCACATATACAGTCCTGTCTGTGGATGGGTAAGGCTTGCTCGAGGACTGCAGATATGTGCCTGGGATGGCTTAATGTTGCCCTGCCTGATGCTGCTGTGGCAGAGTGGCATGCCTGTTGTGTGTGCAAAGGCCTAGGACATACCAACCATGGATCCTGGCTTTGGACCTGAGGGAGCTTCAGTGCACGGACCACTTCCGGGTGAACTATGGGATGGTAGCACACCTGTGTGCTGTGGTCCCAGAGAGGGTGCGCACAGACAAGGCCAATGCCATGTCCGTGGAGACTGAAGTCTTTGTGCCCTGTCCTATTATGCCACAGGTTCCTTCCAGTGGGTGTGTGGTGAAGTGACAGGGGTCAGTCAGGCCTCTGTGTCCAGTGCCATACACCAGGTTACCGATGCACTACTGTGGATGTTGGGGAACCACATTCATTTCCTTGCAATGCCACAGGAACAGCAGGCCAAAAGGAGTGGTTCAGTGCCATGCATGGGATGCCAAATGCACTGGGTATCTTGATGGGACTCATCTGCCAATCATCACCCCATTCGCGGATGAGGCAGCATACTCTAGTCATAAGGGCTTCCACAGCATTAACTGTCAGGTGGTGTGATGCCCAAGGCTACATCATGGATGTGTGCACAATGTACCATGGCTAATGCCACAACACATATGTATTTGATCACTCCAGACTGGGGAACTGTTGGCTGCTGGTGGCGGAAGGGCCGGCCTGCTGCTAGGTGAGTGTCACCATGTGTGTGTGGACATCAGGCATGCATATATTTGGCTGAGTATGTATGACTGCATGCCGGGTGTGTGCCCACAGATGTTCCCCATGGTAATGCATGTGTGTCCCCTCCCACAGGTGACAGGGATATCCACTGTGGACGTACCTGATGATGACACCATACCTGGTGCCACAGGACCAGGAGGAGGCATACAATGACTCTCACTAGAGGACATGGAACTGTGTAGAGTGCATGACTGGCATCCATAGGAAGCATTTCTGGTGCCTTGACCACACAGGTGGCACAATGATGTGCCATTGCCACTTCGGGCAAGGGAGGTCCACAAGTGTACAGCTGACCTGTGGTGCAGCATCTGTGGGGTGTAGCTGTGTTGTGTGTCTGTGCCCACATCCATTGTACTTAGCATGGCTATCTGTGTGGCACAGTATAAGCATACTGCTGATGGGTCGGTGTGTGGGGCCTTGGCTTGTCAGCATTCTCTCTGTGACCCTGTACAGCACATCCCCAATCCTGTATATGCCCCGTGCCATGCCCTCAACCACATAGGTGAATACACAAGGGCATCCATGTTTTTGCTCTGCGCACCAGCCTGTCCTACTCCAGCAACTGTCATCCACCACTCTTGGCACTGCACATCCCTGTCCTGTCCACCCTTGGTCCCATATGGCACGACAGTGTTCACTCTTCCCCACTACCAGTGTACGTGGTGGGGTGGGCAGCGGTGGCGTTGTGGTCCTGTTTAGCGGCAGGGGTTCCCCATGGTCTGACAGGGTGCAGTGTAGACAGCGCTGTCTGGTCCCACAGCAGCCATGGGGTTGCACTGCTGGGCGGGACTGTCTGCAAGTAGTCCTCATTTTCACGCCGTGGCCTGTCGGCACACCCTCTATCACGTTGATGCCATGGCTGCAGTCTGTCTTCCCTCCTGAGGTGCCTCCTCTTAGGTGCTGTCCAGATGAGTACCTGTGGGGGTAGACAAGTTGCCATGTTTGCACAGTGGTGCAGTCATGGGGCCTGCAGTGGGCATCTGTCCATCAGGATGTGGCATACTAGCCTCCTGGTGTGTCCGGCACACCATTCCCCCTATAACCACTGCATGCTGCTACACTGCTACTCCTTGAAGGCCTGTGGGGTGAGTGATTTCTATCAGTATTCTGGGTGTGATGCCATGTCCCTCCTCACAGCAGTGCATGTACCATGCCTACCTGTCAGAGTGTCATATGTGTTGGGCACCTCTGCCATGTCACCTCAGTTATGGTTTGTGCCATGAGTCTCACAAGGGCACCCAGCTTGTTACCGGTGATGGTGGTCCTTTCCGGTGACTGTCTTTGCCCTGTTTGTTGCAGAAAGTTTCTGGTTGCAGTGCAGCAGAAGACCTTCCATTTATGTTTAATAGCAGTAAGGGTATGTGCCTCTAGTACTGAGGCATTGATGGCAGCCTGGACGCAGCCATTTCAGCTGCTTGATTCCATGGGTGCTGTCAGCGACTGGTTTCTCTGCAGGATACCATAGTTTGTCACTAGGAAAGTCACCTGGGCATTGGTGAAGTTGCTTGACCTGGGCTTCTTGGTCGCTCACGGCTGTTCTTCACTGCCTGTGCCTGTACGGACATTCACACATGCCCGCCGCCTGGTCCCTTCCCATGCCATGGCCGTCTCTGTGCTCTTGGCTGGGATGCCTGTGAGGCCATTGTTAGCCCCTCCCACTTTATAACATATGCCATTCCATGTGCTTGCTCTTATCTGGCGAGGTCATGGGGCATGCCGGTTTGTGGTGTGGATGTTGGCCCTGCCCTCTGCATCACCTCCAAGCATCATTACGTGCCAGTCTAGTGCACACTCTGGTTCACACCTCCATTGGTGAATGCCATGTCATGGACACACCCTATGCACATCACTTACTGCTTGCACAGTGGACCCACGGCATGGAGACTAGTGAGCCTACTGTAAGCAGTGTGGACATTCACTGCTCAGTCGGTGGCTGGTGGCAACGGTGAGCAGTGGACTGAGCTCTGAATGTGTGGGCAGGATGGGAGCTGTGTGATAGGCACCAACATGAATGACTAGACCACCAGGGAATCAAGATTTGCACTACATGTGCCCAGTGCTATAAACAAAAGCTATTTTTCATACAAATAATACTAATAGTAATTATTGTATATTAAACTTTTACTGGCTAATGCCAGAATTTATAGAACTACTCAGCTCACCTGGATGTCTGGCTCTGTCTTTGGGTCACACACCTGTGCAGTTGAGTAGCGTTAGCAGGCAGTTGGGTCAAGCAATGTTCATTGGGCATAGAGGAAGCCCTCACACAGTGGGAAGTATATTTTCGAAAGCAGATCAGAAATGGTCCACAGGAAGTGGTGCTGCCAAACTCCAGCAGCCGGATGCAGAAATACAAATGTCAGGTCACCTCTGTGTGATTGGTGGTAGAGGTGACTTATTTTGTGGATGATGGGAATTCAGAAAGGCAGCAGGATCCACAATAGCTGAGGAGTGCACAAGGGCAGATGAGAGGAAGGATAAGAGTAGTCAGCAAAACAGGGAGGTGGTTCAGGAACACTATGCACATGCATTTGCAAAAAGCACTCATTACTCACAAGAGACACAAGGGAAGAGCTTAGCGAGATATGGCCACCTTTTCCTTGTCTTATATCCCACTCTCCTATCCTGAAATGTTTGAGTTATTGTAGGGACTGAAGCACCAGAGAAGCTGGTTGGGTTAGATGCAAAGGAATGTTAACTAGCCTTCTACGCTGAGAGGTACTGATGTGCTGTGCTAGAGGCTCCAGGGCAGGAGTGGTCAGGAAATATATGCTTTGAATCAGTTGAGAAACTGGTCTGGGGGTGATTAGGTGCTAGGAAGGGCTGTGCAATGGGAGCTATCAGACAAGGGTGTCAAGACCCCAATCAGACAAGCATGGCAAACAGGATCTTGGTTGGCTTCAGTGGGGGTAGGAGAAAATAGAGCAAGACCTTCCTTGTTCTCGTTCTACATTAAAAATGTCTTCCACCTGCACCTTGTTTATGCCCTTGAAATAAAGGAACATTTCTTTCATGTCCCCCTGCTGCCTCCTTTCCTCCAGTGAGTACATGCAGGGTCCTTAATCTGTCCCCAAATGTTTTGTGGTTCAAGCCATGTACTATCATGGTTGCCTTCTCTGGACCACTCCCACCATGTCAATGTCCTTGCACAGGAGCAGCATCCAGAACTGCACACAGTATTCTAGGTGAGACCTCACTAGTGTTTTATACAGCTGGCATCACCACCTCCGCTTTCTGCTAGTGATACCTCTGCTTATGTACTCCAGCATGCCACTGGCCCTCCCTGCAGCCTTTGTGCTCTGTTTTGACACCTTTAGGTTATCAGAAATAACTCCTTCAGTAGTTCCTTTCTTCCTTGGTGACCATCAGCAACTCCCCCATCCTGTAGCTCTCCCCAGGTTCCTCTTCCCAGGTGCATTATTTAGAACTTCTTTGCTCTGAACCTCAATTGCCACGCTTCAGACCATTTTTCAAGCCTCTCTAGGTCCCTCTTAATTTTCTCCACCCCTCTGGAGTATCCTCTGTTACAGATCTTCTTTCCAGCCTTGTGCAACATCACTAATGATGACGTTGAACAAGACTGGTCCCAGGACTGATCCCTGAGGTACCTCACTAGTCACTCCTCTCCGTGGATTGTATCCCATTTACCACCACCTCTGCCTTCTGTTCATCATCCAGTTTCTAACCCATTTTATTACCTTGTGCCTTTATTCAGACTACCCATCTTTATACCAGTCTCTCGACGTGACTATCGCCGTTTTGCTCAAATCAAGGTAAGCAACGTCCACCACCCTCCCTGATTTACTTCCCCTTGTCACCCAATCAAAAATCTATAAGATTAATTTGACATGACCTTCCCACTGTGAAGCCATGTTTCTTTGGATCCTGGGCACCAATGGGTTCGAGGTATGCCACTATCCTTTCTTTCAGCATTGCCTCCATGATCTTCCCCATCACTGAGGTGAGGCAGACTGGCTTGTAGTTCGCAACCTCCTCCCTACTGCCGCTTTTGTGCAGAGGGACTAACATTCTAAAAAGCCAGTAGCAGCAGATTAGGCCCTATGGTCTATTGAGTCTGCTTGGGGATCAGTGCCTACCCATGGCACCTCTATAGTCCCCTCCCAACAAGATCCCCCACCCCAGCCCCCAGCGAGGCTCTGGGATGCACCGTACTTCATACCTATCCCAGCCTTTCTTGAACCCTCCAAAGTTGTAACAGTCACCAGCTCTATGGCAGCATATTCCAGGGCTCCACCATCCTCTCAGTGAAGTAGCATCTCCTTGTTTCCCTTAGTCTCCCCTGACCAGCCTCATTGGAGTGTCCTCTGGTGGCCTCTTCCTTCCTCAGCTAAAGCACCCCGCTAGGTTTACCCTATTTATTCCCTTGAGATATTTGAAGACCTCGATCCATATCCTTCTGTTCCTCCTCTCCTCCAGAGAGTACAGGTTGAGCTCCTCAAGTCTCTCCCATAGGACTTTTCCCTTAGGCCTTGTATCATCCTGATCACCCTCCTCTGGACCTTCACCAGAAGAGCAGTATCCTCTTTAAGTAAGAACACCAAAACTGCGTGCAGTATTCAAGGTGTGGTCTAACCAGGCAATTATACAGCAGAAGGAGCACCTCTCAGCTTCTTGAGGTTATCCTCCTGGCTATGCACCCCAGCATTTCATTTGCTTGGGCTGCAGTCCTTCTACACTGCTCCAAGTTATTCATTTTGGCATCCACCACCACCTGAGGTTCTTCTCCCCTAGAAACCTGCAGTGTCCCCAAGGTGTATACATGAGCCTGGTTTTTGGCCCTCAGGTGAAGAACCTTGCATTTTCTAGTGTTAAACTTTAGTTTTCAGTCAAGTGACCACCTCCTCAGAGTCTCCAGGTCCTCCTGGAGAGCCAACTCCTCCTCTCCTCCCCATCCACTGCATCCCACAGCTTTGAGTCATTGGCAAAGAGGCTCATCCCGCTACTGATATCGCTTCGATATCTAAGATGTAGGTATTAAACAGGAGTGACACCATTACCAATCCCTGTGGGACCCCACTAATGACTCTCCTGAGGACGAGACCTCCCCCACCATCACCTTTTGTACATGCCCCACTAACATAGAAACACAGAAACATAAATTTGATGGCAGACAAGGACCGCATGGCCCACCTAGTCTGCCCATTTCCTACCTAACGGATAAGCTGATCCTAGTTAACCAACAGCCTACTTCCTCCTACCTCATACTAGAACTGCCTTTATGTCTGTCCCAAGCATTCTTGAATTTCCCCACTGTTTTTGGACTCTACAACCTCCTCAGGAAGGCTGTTCCATGCATCTACAACCTCTCTGTGAAGAAATCCTTCCTCACATTACCTCTGAGATGTCCCCTTCTATCTTTCAAATTGTGCCCCTTGTTCTTGCACATCTCTTTTTCTGAAACATACTACCCTCTTGGACTTTGTTGATTCCCTTGAGGTATTTGAAAGTTTCTATCATGTCCCCCTCTCCGTCCTTTCCTCAAGGCTATACATCTTTAGCTCCTTTAGTCTTTTCTTCATATGTCTTCTGGTGCAGACCCTGCACCATTTTGGTTGTCCTCCTCGGACAGCCTCCACCCTGTCTATGTCTTTGCGGAGATAGGGTCTCCAGAACTGTACACAGTACTCCGGACATGGTCTTACCAACTGTCTATACAGAGGGCCAACAACTTCCTGTTTTCTACTGGTGATGATGCCTCTCACTATGCATCCCAGTATCCCCAGCCCTCCCTTACTGCTCACATTGCTGGCCCACCTTTAGGTCGTCTGATATGACTACCCCAGGTCCCTTTCCATTTTTGTTGTTGTCAGTATCTCACCCCCCATTGTGTACTCTTCCTCTGGGTTTTTGTTTCCCAGGTGCATTACTTTGCACTTCTTTGCATTGAATCTAAGCTGCCATACATTTGACCATTCCTCCAACCTTGCCAAGTCCCTTTTCATCCTTTCCACCCCACCTTGCATATCAACCCTGTTGCAGATCTTTGTGTCATCTGCAAAGAGACATACTTTCCTTCTAGTCCCTCTGTAATGTCACTTATAAAGACATTAAAAGGACCGCCCCAGTACTGAACCCCTGCGGTACCCCACTAGTAACCCTCCTTTCTTCACTGTGGACACCATTTACTATTATCCGCTGTGTCCTGTTGTCCAGCTAGTGTTTTACCCAGGCTATATCCCTGGGTCCCACCTAAGGCTGGCTAATTTGTTTATTAATCTTTGTAATGACCCAAAGTTGGTCATTCCAGAAAAATTAAAACAAAATAAATAAAGTAAGAATTACAGGTGTTTCAGGGTACCTGCTGCAGGTGTAGGCAGCAGGGTATAATGCTAAGGAGCCCCTAGAAATCTAGATTCAACCTCCTGGAACAGGAAAACACTGTAAATAGTAGAAAAGTGCCTTGTGCACTTACAGCTGGTCAAAAACAGATTTTATAAGCAATATACAGTATGTCATAATGGTCTGGATGGAATCTTGTCCTGAGTGGCTCATGCACAGCATTCCAATCCAGCCAATCTAGAACCAGGCAGGTTTAAGTTCAAATAACAATTCTACAGTTGGAGTCAGTTGCTGCGGGACTGTGGAGTAGAGAAGATCACAGGACCGCAACAGGGACTTGTGGCTTACCTGAGGTTGTGAAGCCAGTCCTGTTGACTCCCTGGTGAGTCCCTCCTCCAGTTCATCAAGAATCTCTGCGCTGCAGTAGCGGTAGTCAGTGGTGCCATCGGGCACAAGTGGAAGACAACGCCTGTTTCCCCACATTTTAGGGCTTAAAAGCCCTCCGCTTATTTATTTTCTGCCCCCGAGTGTTTTGTAGTTCTTCCGTCCATCGCCGGCGGCAGAGAAGTTGCCAGGCCTCGCCGGGCCAGAGGCCTCCTCGAGCCATCCCCTGTTGCCTGTATGTTCCTCCTCTGCTGCAGTACCTCCTACCTCCCGGTTGCCTTCTGACTCCCCTCAGACTGCAGGTGGTGAGTCGAAACGGCAGCACACGCAAGTTGATCGCCAGTTTATTACAGGGGACTGTTGTAACAGCACATTAGGGCGCTTGCAAGAGGCGGCTAGCACTGCAGGGGCATTGGTCATAGGAATCCTTGATTTAAATATTCATTTGTGGAGGAGGGCTATCGACGCCACGGAGGGGTTAGGAGAGCAAGGCCTTTATCACGGCCTATGAATTTCATTAAGGGGTGGGGCACAGGTGGGGTTTTCACCAAAATAAGTGACAGCAGGCACTGGGAGCCTGCACATTTAAAGGGCTACATATTTAAAAGGGTAAGTCAGGCCCAGATCTAAAGTAGGGCATTAGGCCCATTATAAAGTGGGGCACCAGGCCCAAAGTTTAGAGGGGCATTAGACCCACTATAAATTGGGGCACCAGGCCCAGTATTTGGTGGGGCACCAGGCCCAAAGCAAAGTGAGGCACCAGGCCCAGTACTAGAGTGGGGCACCAGGCCCAATGCAACAAAGGCACCAGGCCCAATCTAGTGGAGCACCAGGCCCAAGCTAATGTGGGCATCAGGCCCGAGGTAAAGGTAGGCATTAGCCTCGAGGTAAAGCCTGGTACTAAAGGGAGGCCCCGGCCCAGCGGAATAGGGCAAGCCAACCTAGTGGTACTAAAGGGAGGCCCCTGCCTAGCGGAATAGGGCAAGCCAGCCCAGTGGTACTAAAGGATTCCCTAGCCACAACGCACTGAAAGGGATCCTATTCCAGAAGACCCTACACTTAGAAACAGGATCATTTGAGAGTGTTCGATTGCCTCATACTGTGAAACTACTGTGATTACTGTACTGTTTATGCTGAACTATTGCCCTAAGTACCTGAACTATTGCCCTAAGTACCTAAACTATTGCCTGAGTACTTGAACTATTGTCCTAAGTACCTGGACATTGGCCCTCGTCAGAGATAGTTACTTGAAGTTATAATTTGCCCTCCTCTGGCAAATTATTGTATCATTCCACAGTTCTTTGGGCATTTTTCAGTTATTTGTTTGCTACTGTATGAAGACAGTCTCAATCTTCTACCACACTGCAGTCTCATAGTGTGGTCTGTAACCCCACGTACAGAATCAGTCTCTACTCAGAAGAAGACGCCCTTCCAGCATTCTTCACTCCTGGGAGATCATCCATCAGCTCATCCAGTCCGCTTGTGTTGTTCACCAAGTCGAGTCCATTGCCAGTCGACAAGTCATATCCTCCGCTTTCTTGTTTTCACAGCTTGAACGTACGTCCACCAAACGCATCATGACAGCCGCCAGTGACATTCCATATGGTTCCTGTTCCAGATGTCCCAGTTGGTCACCCTCACAGAAGAGTGAGTTCATCCTGAGAACTTGTTCTGTGCCCCACCTGGTCGTCCCCGAAAAGTCGAGTCCATCGAAGCTCAGTACGGGACGCGTCCGCCATTTCTTTTGTTTTGTGTTAGTTCTGATCCTAGGATTGCAGAGTCATCCATCATCTCTTCAGATTCTTATGGTTCCTGGTCCTGTCAGAGTTCCTTCCAGTTCAGCTGGCCCTTGGAATGCTGCAGCATCAGTCAGGCATGGTAGTCCTCCATTGGATTCATTGCTACGCAGATCTTGATCTATCTTCGTCCTTGGCAACCCTAGAAGTGGGTTTTGGCCAAAGAACCCTTTGTTTCAGTGTGTTATTTCAGGAACCTGCTGCTCTGGTTCTACATTCCAGCAGCCTTGAGAGAGTGGGCTTTTGCCAAAGATATATGGTCTGTTTACCAAACCTCTCACCACCCCAGTGGCCTTATCTAGGTCCTTGCTGGGAATTGAGATGAGGGTTCTACAATTCTTTTATTTCCTTTGTAGCTACCAATGAAGAACAATGGTGTACAATGAAGACGCCGGATCTCTAGACTCTTGTAATATCTAGACTCTTATGGAAATGTGTGATGCTATTACCCTAATGCAGTGCTGAGTAGCTTATGTCACCTGATCCTCATTTAGAGTATAGAAGTATAGATTAGTGTCAGAATAAGAGTGGCAGTAGGCCTAAAGTTTATTCTTGTAGTAATAATGGTAGAAGTGGTAGATAAAAGTATTTCCCTGTTTTATTGCCCTATTGTTCTCGGGCAAACCTCCTCCTTCTTGTGACTGTGTCTGTCTACCCTTGGTACAAAATAAACACCCTGTGGGCATCAAGCACTAAGTTGACTCCTGCCTCCTTGTCTGGGTAACGGATATCCTATCCACTATTCGGACCTTGGTGCCCTGGCTCATCTCTTTTCACCACCTTTAGAGTAGAGCACTCTTCAACAGAGCACCTCCTGCTCATCTCACATCTCGAGCAATACACTTTTGTGTGGGACTGTGTCAAATGCCTTGCAAAGTCTAGGTAGGCCATGTCCACAGCCCCTCCCTGCTCTATTACTTAGGTCACCCAGTCAAAAATTCAATTAGATTTGTCTGAAATGACCTTCCTGCTGTGAATACATGCTGCCTTGGGTCCTGTGCTCCACTGGCCTCTAGGTACTCAACAATTCTTTCCTTCAGCAGTGATTCCATCATTTTCCTACCACTGAGGTCAAACTGACAGGTCTGTAGTTTCCTGCCTCTGTCTTGCTCCCACTTTTGTGAAGGAGAATCACATCCACTCTTCTCCATTCCTCAGTACCACCCCATCCTCTGATGATTTACTAAAAAGGTAGTCAGTGGTGTTACTAGTTCTTCCTTTAGTTCTTTTAGAATTCTGGGGTGAATCCCATCAGGCCTCATTGCTTTATCCACCTTCAGTTTTAAGAGTTTTTTCAGAACCCTTTCTTCTGTGAAAGGACTAATATCAACCCCTGTTCAGAGTGCTTCATTGACTGGATTAGGTATCTTCCCTGCTTTTCCATTGTGAATACTGAACAGAAGTATTCTTTAGTAACCCCTGCTTTTTCACTGTCCTCTCTGCCCAACTATCTTCTTCTTTATTCAGCCTCAGTATCCCTGCCTTAGTCTATCTTTGCTCCATAATGTACCTATAAAAGATTTTATCCCTTCTTAACCGAGTTGGCTATCTTTTCTTTGGTTTGGGCCTTTGCTTATTCTGACTGCCTTCCCTGCTTCCTTCTGCTTTAACTGGTACAGTTCTCTGTCCTGCTCCTTCTGTGTTTCTTTATACTTCCTGAATGCTATCTCTTTCTCCGCTACCTTCCCACTACTTTTGAGAACCATAGAAGTTTTCTTTCATTTTGATTTGTTTATTTGTTTCACACAAAGGCTTGTTGCCTCTGTGATAGCAGTTTTAATGCATCCCATTGTTGCTCCACCCCACCTTCTTGCCTGTTTGCTAGTGCTTTTCTGAGGCACTCTCCCATTTTGACAAAATCAGCCTCCTGAGCTCAGTGCCTTCACTTTTGTGTGGCTTGACTCTACAGCTAAGTTTGTCATGGACCATACTGTTTGGTGGTTACTTGTTCCAGATGGCTACCCACTTCAAGATCAGAGATCCTCTCCATCCCCATTTGAGAGTACCAGGTCTAAGATTGCTCCCTCCCGAGTGGGTACTAAAACTAGCTGTCGGAGGCATGCCCCTGTAGGCATCAAGAATGGCCCTGCTCTTGGATGTGGCTGCAGCAAGGATCTCCAGTTAACATCTGGCATATTCAGGTCCCCATCACAATACCTCCCTTTCTCAGCCATCCCAAGGATACCTTCTATCATTTCCTTGTCTATTTCCTCCCTGAGATGGGAGTCTGTATACAACCCCTGTGTGGATTGTGGAACCATTTCCAGTCTCCAGGGTGACCCACAGTGCCTCTCTCCCTCCCTGCTTGCCCTTTAGTTCTGTTGCTTGATCCTTCCTACATGGAG
Organism: Neoceratodus forsteri; assembly: GCA_016271365.2. Lineage (NCBI taxonomy): Eukaryota > Metazoa > Chordata > Ceratodontiformes > Ceratodontidae > Neoceratodus > Neoceratodus forsteri. The sequence continues at coordinate 270,531,073 of JADMNL010000026.1, forward strand.
AGCTACTCCTCCTCCTCTTCTTCTCTCCTTGTCCCTCCTGTAGATTGTGTACCCTGATGTTGACATCCCAGTCATGGTTCTCTGTGTATCATGTTTCTGTGACTGCCACAATATCCAGGCATCCCTTCCATCAAGGCCACCATTTTGGGGAGCTTTTACTTAGACTACGGGCATTGGTACTTATTACCCTCCAATTTTTTATGGCTTTATTTCTCTTTGCCCCATCCCTGTCCTTACTGCCTTTTTCTCCATTTACCCATGCCTTCTCCCAATTGACTGCTCTATCTTGGTGTTTACCTCACTAACTACCCTGATTTTTGTTGGGGCTAGGATTTCTTCTCCTTTTCAGTGCCTGCCCCTTGGCTAGTTTAAATGATTGCCAATGAAGCATTTAAACTTATCACCTAGGATCCTGGTTCCCTTCTGAATAGATGCAGACCATCATGCCTATATAGGCCTGCATCCCTCCAGGTGGAGCCCCAGTCCCCAATGAAGCCAAATCCCTGAGCTCTGCACCAGTTTTCAACCAGTCATTGAATCCTATTGTGTGGGTACCCTAGTCTCATCCATGCCATAGACAGGTACCACTTCTGAGAAAGTTACCGGTGTGCTACTTGTCTCAAGGCCCCTCCCAACTCCACAAACTCCTGTTGCACTGCTCTGATCCCATTCTAGCCAGGTCATTCATCCCTAGGTGGATAATGACATCCAGCTCCCTCCCTTGCAGCTGCTCCCATGATCCTGAGGATTCATTTCCTGTCCCTTCAAGCCATTGCACCAGGCAGGCACCTTACCTCCCTTTCCTCCTCCTCAGGTCTACCCCCAACAACTGAGTCCCCACCAGAAAGTTAAGCCTTCCTGTGGGGTCCTGAAAACACCCTCCTGTGGGTCTCCATTGTGGAGGTTCCCAGCATCCTCCTTGGTCTCCACTGTGGGTGCCTCCATAGAGGAACCATGCTCCACCAGAGTGGTGAATGAACTGTGGAGAGGCACAACTGGAGGGATGTGCCTTGTTCCACCACCCTCACCCTCTCTGAGCCCGCTGTGGTCCAACCCACCTCTTTCTTGGCAACTTCTGAGGTAGTGGCAGTGGCCTGGTGGTCCCTGGGTGGAGCAGGTTTCCAAATCCTTGCCAGGTCAGCATGGAGATAAACAACCCTCCTCAGACCAGAGAGGTGCCTGCAATAGGGCAGCAATGCAGTCTCTAGAATGCATCCAGGAATACTGCTGCTCCACAGCCAGTGCATTGCACCACTCCCCACATGTCTGTGTCCCTTCCTGTTACAAATTATTTTCTTTTGTTGTTTTTGTTCTTGTTTTACTGTGTTCAAGCTTGTGAGTGTCTCTACCCCTATTCAGTGTGCTGTGCATTTAAGGATATGAACAGGTGTATGTTGTTAGCAGTTTTGGGGAAGTGATGTCAGAACCCCTGCTATAAAGGAAGTTATGCACTTGGAGTGGGTGGGGTGAAGGAAGGGTGAGAGAGAGTAAACCTATGCTGTCCAGAAACAATCAACTACATTCTGACCCTCCACCCAAGGGAGTGCCTTCCTGCCTTTCATCCCTTAACAAACATCTATTTCACAGAGGTTAAGTACCAGGGCTATGTAAATGTCTGCAAATATCTCCCAGTTACAGTTCCTCCCTGGCAAATTAAAGTTAAAACTAAGCAAAGTCAACCACAAAAACAAAATCAGTACTAGTTACTACACAGGTCCAAAAGTAATAATTCAGATTTTGGCCAGTTTCATCCACCTTGACCATCTGCACCCACCACATATACTCCCAGATTTTCCAGGAGCCCCTGATGTGGCACCGAGTCAAATACCCCTGCTGAAGTCTAGAAAGAGGACATCCACTGGCCTGCCCTTATTCAGCGCCTCATTACACCTTCATAGAACTCCACCAGGTTGGTCTAATACAATCTGCCCTTAACAAAGTCATGCTGGCGATCATCTAGGTGACCCTGTGCCTTCAGAACCCCTCCAGACTCTCTTTCAAGATGATCTCCATCACTTTGCCCACTACCAATGTCAGGTTAACCAGCCTATAGTTTCCAGGTTCCTCACATGAGCCACCTTTGTGTATAGGAATGGTATGGGCCATCCTGCAGTCTTGAGGCATCCACCTTGACTGAAGGGAGGAGTTAAAAGGTTCACCAGGGTGCGGCAAGGGTATCAGCCAGTTCCTTAGCACCCTGGGATGGATCCCATCTTGGCCTGGAGCTTTTCTGCTGTTAGGGCTTGAGGGCTTCCCACACCCTCCCAAGGATTTCAACATCCATTGCCCCACTTCATCTGCCAGTCCACCTTCCCTCCCTTGCAGTGCCACCCCATCCTCCTTGGTGAAGACCAAGGCAAAAAGTCATTTAATACCTCCGCCTGTTCCCCTGCCTCCTCCAATCATCCACTCACTCCCTTTCCTCAGCCTACTAATCTGCTCCTACCCTTTTCTTCTTCTCGGATATACCTGATTAACCCTTCCCCTTCTAATCCCCTGTGCCAGTCTCAGCTCCACCCTGCTTTGACCAACCTCACCACACTGGTGACCCTCCTGGCTATCATATCATATCATACCCCCTTGAGATAACCCCAAGAACATTTGTAATGGCTATAAGCAACCTTTTTCTCCCTCGCCACATCCTGAACCTCCCTTGTCCACCAGTTCAGCCTCTTAGCTTTGCCCCACTTGCACTTCTCCTTTGTGCAGGCATTGGTAGCCTCCAGGATCTCCTTTTCAATAATTTCCCACCATGTATCAGTGCCCATGCCTGGCCTGATCTCATCTAGATAGCCCTTAAGGATCTCTCCATTCCTCCAAAGACCGCACCTCTAAAATCAACCACTCACATTTTATTTGATCTATCCCCAATCAAGGAAGAACCAGACCACGGCATGATCACTTCCTGCCTGTGGGTCCCCAACAACTAGTTGTTTATGTGAAACCAAGAGACCCCCACTCCAATTGCAACTATAACAATAAGTTGCCATTTTTGGTTAGTATTGTTGATTGCAGTTTGAGGGGCAGGGAGTGCTCTGACTTGTTGTTGTCTGCCCCAACAGCTAGTTCCTGATGAGCTCACCATCTGACAGGACCACATCCAGGACATGCCCATTCCTCATTGGATCAGTCACCAGTTGGGCAAGAAATGCATCCTGGAAGACATCCAGCAGGCACTGCTCCTGCCTGATGAGGATGCCATAGTCCCCAGTCTGCTCCTGACATATTCATGTCCCCCAGCACCACAGTTCTGCTTTCTCCCTACTACAGTGGTCCCTAAGGTTTGCCACCAGGCCTTCCTCTTGTTTCTTCCCTGCCCAGGTGGTGTATATACTACCCCTCTTCACCTGCTTACCCCCATGAGCCTGCAGGGTGACCCATAAAGCCCCACCTGATCCACAGCTTCCTCAACCTTGCTTATTGCTGTGCCATCCCTAATGATAAATGCACCCTCTTCCAGTAACTTGGTAACTTGGTAGAGATAGACAAAGATGGCATAAACCCATCTAATTGTCTCCCTACACTAGTGGGTTCACTTTTTGGTTTTAGTTAACAGTAACTTAACCAAGGAAGTTTTAAATATTTCAAAGTCCGTAGCTTGTACTATATTGGAAGGTAATGAATTCCACATTCGAGCAGCTCTAACTGTATAAAAGTTGAGTCTTTTAACAGTATTAACCCTAGACACACATATTTTTTTTTTGTGATCTGAGATTTTTATTTCTAGATTTAAACACAATACCACACTGATCCAGTAAAACAGGTTTTTGTAATATTTCATAGAGGAGGAGCAAATCACCTCTTATTCTTCTTGATTTCAAGTTTGTATAATTTAAGTTTGGTTAAATGCTCTTCATAAGCCGCTTCTCATGTCTTTGATTTTTTAAGTTTCCTTTGAGTTTTTCTATGAGATGAATATCCCTTTATGATATGGGTTCCACAGTGGAGACCTATAATCTATGTGTGGTATTATATAAGTCTTATTTACATTAGTGAAAGGAGAAGTCCAGAGGGGTATTGCTAGCTCAATGGAGAAAAGGGGGCATGTGAGGAGAAGAACCTTATAAAAGCATCTATCCTAAACAGATACTTTTGCTCAGTATTTACTGAAGAGAATGTAGGGCAGGGTCCACAGCTCAGCACCATGGACACAGGGGAGGGAGGTGAGCACTACTGCCTTCACAAAAGAAAGGGTCCTACAAGAGCCAGCTAAGCTCAGGGTGGACAAGGCAATGGGACCTGATGGCATACATCCCAGGGTACTTAAGAAGCTAAGGGTGGAACGCAGAGCCATTAGCAGAACTGTTTAGTGAGCCTCTGAGCACAGGAGAGGTCCCAGAAGACTGGAGAAGGGCTCATGTGATCCGCTCCACAAGAGTGATTGCAGGGAAGAGGCAGGAACTACAGACCAGTCAGTCTTACCTCAGTAGTGGACAAGATTATGGAGGTACCCTTAAGGAAAGGATAGTGCAACACCTGGAATCTATAGGCACAGGATCCAAGACAGCATGGATTTACAAAGGAAGGTCCTGTCAAACTAATCTCATAGATTTCTTTGACTGGGTAACCAGAGTGGTGGACCAAGGGGAACAGTTGATGTCGCCTACCTTGACTTCAGCAAAGCTTCTCACACTGTTCCATATAGAAGATTGATAAATAAGCTGGGTTGGCTCGGTGGTCGGAAATTAGTCAACTGGGTGGCAAACTGGTTGACAGGCAGAAAATAGAGAGTGGTGGTAAATGGTATACAGTCAGAAGAGATGCAAGTCAAAGGTGTGTGCCTCAGAGATCAGTGTGCTGGGGCCAGTTCTCTTCAATATCTTCATTAGTGACATTGCAGATGGACTAAAGGGTAAGTCTTGTCTGTTTGCAGATGACACCAATATCTGCAACAGAGTAGATGATCCAGATGGGATGGGCAGAATGAGAAAAGATCTGGATGAACTAGCAAAATGGTCAGGAGAGTGGCAACTGATTTAATGCAAAGAAGTGCAAGATCATGCACATAGGGAAGAGAAACCCTGAAGCCACCTGTAGGCTGGGAGGCGAGTTGCTGGCAATCACACAGGAAGAAAGAGACTTGGATATCATCATCATTGATGACCTGAAGTCATCCATGCAGACCTCTAAAGCAGTAGGTAAGGCTAGGGGATGTTAGGGTATATTAGTAGGGGTATCACAAGTAGTAAAAGGAGGTAATAATCCTCTTTACAAGACACTGGTTAGTCCCTGTCTGGAGTACTGTGTGCAGTACTGGAGGCCACACCTTCACAAGGACATTAACCAAATTGAGGCAGTCCACAGAAGGGCAACCAAAATGGTGCAGGGACTGCATCAGAAGACATATGAGGACCGATTAATGGAGCTCAATATGTATACCCTTGAGCAAAGGAGGGTGAGAGGTGATATGATCAAAACATTCAAACACCTTAAGGGCATTAACAAGGTGAAAGAGTCTAACATGTTTAAATATAAGAAAATAGCAGGACAAGAGGACACAGCACGAGATTAGATGGAGGCCGATTAAGGGGAATGTGAGGAAGTTCTTTTCACAGAAAGAGTAGTGGATGCATGGAACGGCCTACCTCAGGAAGTGGAGGCTATGAATACAGTGCAGGGCTTCAAACAGGCATGGGATAGGCATAATGGAGCAATACAGATGAGTATGAATAGATAGGCCACTGATAGTGCAAAGGCCAATGGCACATTTATAAGGTAGAAAAGAAATGGGCAGACTGGATGGGCCTTGCGGTCCTTATCTGCCATCAACCTCTGTGTTTCCATATTTCTATGTATGTAAGTCTTGTACAGCTTGAGCAAACATTTCTTATTCCTAGTGACAAAGACCTTTTTATGGTACTTATTAATCTGTTAGCAGTAAGTGTGATTTGATGACAGTGAGGAGAGTTCTTTCGGTTTCCAAGTTGAAACATTGTCTCCTGAACCCCTCACAGGGGCTGTGGCTCCCGCACCACCCCAATTAGATTATCAACCCAAGTCGGAGCTGATTTGTGGTGCGGTGCCAATCCCCAAATACAGTTCTTGGTCTTGCACTGCCTGTACCATGACCTGGCACTGTAGTTGCTGTACTGACTGTCGCTGTAAATGTGTCACTGTCAGCGTGTGCATACCTCGAGTAGTAGACGTTAACCGCTATTGATTTATCTATATTTACACTTGCAAATTCATAAAAGGAAATGAGGCTAGTAATGCAAGATAGCCCTTTTGAAATCTATGTTGAGTGATGTCTATTAGGCCAAGTCTGTTTATTTCTTTATTGATTCTTGTTTTAATAGTCTCTCCATGAGTTTCTCACAAACTGAAGTGAGACTGATTGGCCTATAGTTAACAACTCTAGTCCTGCTCCTTCTTGAAGATTGGGACAACCATGGCTTTTCTTCAGTCTGTAAGAAGTTGCTCAGATTGAATAGATTTATTAAATAAAATTGTCAAGGGTTAGACAGAACTCTGACTAGTTCTTTAAGCACAATTGAATTGAGATTATCAGGACCTCATGAAGTTGATGTCCTAAATTGTAATAATTCTTATAGACCAGTTCTTCTTCAAACAATATTTGTTGACTGTCATTTACACATTGCAGAGATGCAGCATTTTTTTCATTAAACACTGAAATAAAATAGTTGTTAAAACACTGCAATATCTTTTATTATCTGTAATTTTCTTCCCTTCATGTGAAATACTAGTAATCTTGTTTGATATACATTTATTTTTATTTATATAAGCATAAAAGCTTTTATTGTCTTTTTGGGGCCAGTTTAATTTCAAGATCTGACTTGGCTATTCAGATTAATTTTTAAGATTAGTTAAATAACTTCTATATGTTAACTTGAATTCTAGTGAAGGATTTTTTATACTTTTATAAGCCTTGTATTTTTTTTATTTGATTTTGATTTGTTTATTAAACCATAGTGGAATAACACCTTTCTTATTATACTTGTTTCACATGGGAACATACAGATCTAGTGTATCTTGGATCATATTTTTAAAAGTGGTCCACATTTGTTCCACATCCAGCCCATCAAGTAACCTGTCCCATCGTAATTGTCCTAGTAATGCCTGAAGCTTGGGCCAGTCGGTATTTTCATAATCAAAGCAATTTTGTGTTATCATAATTTCTAATCCTTCTAGCAAGTGGGTACACTGGGTTACATTATGGTCACTTGATTCCAATGGGGTGCTGACAGGTGGATTTAAAAATGATCTTGGCAGTTAGTTATCATTAAATTAAGAATATTATTCTCTAATGGATTATGAATTAATTGGTCACAACCACAAGATACAGTATTAAAGTATCCAATAATTATTTTTCAAAATGTGTTTTACCAGTCGCATCCTTCCAGTCAATGCCAGGTGCATTAAAATCCCCACACAAGGATATCATTAAGTTCCAATGCCATCTCGATTTCATGAAGTAACAATGTATTATTCTTACTATTGCAGTTCGGGTCTGTAACATATACCCAGAACTAAATTTGGGCATATGGGCTGGTTTTTAGGATAAGCCATAGTGTTTCAATGTCCACTTTATTGTCTATGTTCATTACTAATTTAGTACATGATAGCTCATTAGTGACACAGCAACAGACACCTCCTCCTTGTTTATGCAATCTATTTCTGTAGAATAGCTGAATCCTTGAATGTTATTACATCATGCCATAGTGTCATCCCACTAAGTCTCAGTAACACATATTTTATCTATTTTTTATTATGCATTAGTACCTGGAGTTCTGCTAATTTAGTTGTATTGAGACTCTGAGCATTTTAACTCAAAAGTTTGTAATTATGCAATAGTTAATTTTTTAGTTATTTTTATCTTGTCGCTATTTGTTGTTTTATTGCCCTTGTCCCCTTCTCATTTAGTTTAAAGGCTGAAGTATGATGTTTTCAAAAGATTTGCCTAACTTGAATGCCCTTTACTGAGGTACAGTCTGTCCCAGCAATAATAAGAGTTATTATTTTAAATGATTCCCAGTGTGTGACAGTGTGAAATCCTCTCTGAGAGTCCACTTCTGCAGCCACTCATTAAAGGCCTTAACTTGATTTTTCTTGGCATGATTTGCTCTTGGAATAGATAGGATCTCTGAGAAGTGTATTTCACAGTCCAGACTCTTCAGTGTATTATTCAATATTATGAATTATTCCTTCAAATCATTTATAGACATTTTATTTAAATCATTAGTCCCTACATGAGTAACTGCCAGTGGGTTGTGACCTGCATTTTTATCATCTTCCTGGTTTCATTATGTATATTCTTAACTCTAGTTCCCTCAGAAGGATGAGCAGGTAATATTTTGTTTATCCGACCTGCAAACTATTTTATCTATGTATTTTATGATGTAATATCCAAAACAGGGGTTCTCAAATGGTGAGGCCAGCCTCTGGGAGGCCCCAACCTGTTCCAGGGAGGCTCAAGCAAGTTTGAAAAAGTACTGTGTTTAAATTTTGAGTTTTATATATTTGTGTGAAGAGATGATGCAAACTGAAAGAGGATAATAGAAGGAATTTAATGTATTTATTTACTAATAGGTGACCAGGAAGGTGAATGAATGGCTCATTTCAAGTGTACCCAGGGAAGGGTAGGGAGGAATACATTTCAACAGGTAACTGCAAAACAATCAAGAAATACACAATAAACAAAAGTGCAAACAAATATGAACAATAAACTAATAATGAGTGGTGGTAACTGATCAGTCTGTGTCCTGATGGCAGACCAGCCTAAATACAAGTGTTGAGCACAGAAGCACCAAGAGCAATAGCAGGAAGGAGCAAAGTAATCCCAGAGAAGTTGCTTAGGAGCAGGGAAGGATGGGGAGAGGCAAAGTATGTAGAAAGGTCATTTCATATAGAGAAGAAACAGAGAAAGCAGTCTGACCCATGAAGGTACTGCAACAAGGGGTAACAATGGTTCAAGAACTAAAATAGCAGAGTAATGGTTGGCTCTGTGTGGGGGAGGTTAAACAAAAGCTGAATAATAACATTTGTTTATTTTATTTGTTATTCAGGTAACACCTTTAATCACAGGAGCTCTTTTTCAAAGGTTCCACATTGGTATAAGACAAAGAATTGAATGTGAGCCAAGTACTTTAAGGGGTTTTAATTTATTCATGGTGTACTACGTAAAGTACAGTGTGTTATTTTTCTTGTGGAAGCTCAAGATTATTTCAATTTTTGGGGAGGCTCAAAATTTTTCCATGGATTTGGGAGGCTCACTGTGACAAAGTCTGAGAACTATTGTCCTAAAACAAAGAACTGTCTCAATTCACAATTAGGTTCGGCATGATTCATTTCAACAAGATTTTCATCAGTTGGAACAGTGATGTAGTGCATGATTTTCATCAGCATACTGATGATTTCAAGTAGATCATGTGCCAGGTTATCACACTCCTAGCCTGTGCAGTTATTAGTTTGTGTATGCAGTGAGGGGCTGTGAGGAGCATTATACTTAGCTAACATGCTTTCTGTAGCCTCCAGACTTATGTGATTATCAGAGACTGCCATTACGTCTGTATTTGCAACATTAGGCTCACTGGTGTTTGCTCACATGTGGTTCGCTGTGTCTGCTCACATGTCACTTCATCATGTAGTTCTATTAGTGGCTGAAATCTATTAGATGTTTCCAACTACATTACATTCAGCTCTATGGCTGGTCTTTGATTTTCATCCAAAATTTACCAAAGTCCAATCATTTATGTCTGTATCTGAACAGTCGTGATCATCTGGTGTGTGTTTTTCTATCAGTTAGAACAGAAGTGCTACTTGCATCTTGTACCTGAGTGTTAATTTCTATTGTAAAATGTTATCATCATTTTGTTTTGGACTATCATTTACTTGCTGTAATTTAATAGTTATATTATCTTGTTGTTTTTCAAGATGGTCCAACCTTCTGTAAAATGTCATGATATCCTCCTTCAAAACGCTCTTATTAACACATTTTCACAAATATACAGATTATATAAAGAGAGTTTATCAAACAGCATATACATGTGGCAGTTAAAACATTTTAATCCAGTTTCCCAGTCCAATGTCATAACAGTGTCTCTTCTGATTGTCTGAAGGGTACAGAGGAGGAGACTTTAGGGCTGGAGATGTGTTCACTAATGGGGAGATATGGTTGAGCAAGAAACAGAATCACTGGCAGGTAACGCATCCATTATAGTTAAATTAGTAGTCTGAACTCCTAACCCCAATACTCATGCAATGAGACTCGGAGTCACCCAATCAACATTGTAATGTAATTAAACTCCTACTAAATGTACTTAGTGAGTATGGACCAAAATCTTAGCTATACTTACAGAGTCACAAAACCCACTTGACTACCTCTTCCTCTTTCCATGATCTCAGTACATGCTCCCTCCCAGTCTTCTGGAACCACTCCTGTGTTGAGTGACTCAGTGAACGTGGCCACCACAGGTGCTACTAGTTCCTTTGAAATTTCGTAATATCCTTGGGTGTATGCCATCAGGTCCCATAGCCTTGTCCACCTTCAGTTTTGTGAGCTGTTCCAGAACTCCTCCACTGTGAATGGACTGGTATCCACCCCCACCCTTTGCATCTGTTACCTAGCTGTGGTCCCTGACCTCCCCTCCTCAGTGAATACTGAACAGAAATATTTATTCAGTATTTCTGCCCTGTGTCTCTCTCCTTACATTCTCCTCTTCCCTTTCAGCCTTACAATCCCTCCCATTTTTATTTCTTTTGCTGATGTACCTATAGAATATCTTGTCCCTTTCTTCACTGTCTGCACTAATTTCTCCTCCGTCCATGCCTTTGCACTCCTAACAGTCTTCCTTCTTCCTTAGACACTCATGGTACACCTCCTTGTCTTCCTCCCTTTTGTTCTCCTGGTACTTCCTGAAACTCACCCTTTAGCGCTGACTTTGTCTGCCACCTCCCTAGGAAACCACACTGGGTTTCTCCTTCTCTTCCTTTAGACACCAGCCTGATGCATTGGTTTGTCACATCAACTATGGCACCTTTCAGTTTCCCAGTGTTCTTCAACCCCCACCTCCGCTTCCCTGGGCAACTTTGATACATCTGCTTATTTCAGTGAGGTCCACCTCCTGATATCTAATACCTTCCCATTGTGTGAAGTGATTGAGTCCCTGTCTCCATGCTAAACCACACTATCTGGTGGTCACTGGGCCCCAGCTGTCCTTCTAACTGGACTTCTGCAACTCTGCCTCATTGGTTAATGGCAGATCCTGAGTCGCTTGTCCCTGGTGAAATCAAGCACCAGCTGCCTGACCTGCCCCCTGTAGGGAATCTAGGATGGTTCTGCTTTTGGCTGAAACAGCTGTCTGGGTGGTCCAATCCGTGTCCGCATATTGAAATCCCCAGCAGTAAGACTTCACCTTTGATGCCATGTTGTGTATTTCATCCATTAGTTCCCTGTCCACTTCCTCCCTGTGCCGGGGGCCCAGATCACCCTGACTGTATTGCTGTGCTATTGCCTGGTTCAAGAGTAACCCACAGTGTCTCAGCCTCCCCTGTCATCCCTGCACTTCTGTAGCCTTATACCTTCTCTGTTGTACAGGGCCACCTCACACACCTTTTCTACCCTCCCTATTCCTCTTCAACAGAGCATACCTGTTACACTGATGTCCCACCCATGATTAGCAGTGTATGTGTCTCTGTTATAGCTGCTATATCAATGTCTGTGTCCACTTACAAGGCCTTCAAGGTCAAGGATTTTATTTCCAAGGCTGCGGAAATTTATTACCATGGTTTCCATGTCCTGCAGGCTATTCTCCTCTGTTCATGTTCTGCTGTCTTGCCTCTTCCCTCACCCTAGTGGTCTTTCTTATGTGGGCTTGCCTCCCATGCTTCTCCCTTCTACATGTTTCCTTTGACTGTCACTCTATGGCTGTATCAGTTGACCTTGGTGTCAACCTATTTTCCTGCATGTGCCCACTGGAGGGCGTGATCCTAAGCCTCCTGTCCCTGCTGCCCCTGGCCAGTTTAAATGCTCACTGCTGAAGCATTCAATCTTCTCACTAAGAATTTCCTTTTCGGATGCAGGCCATCCTTCTTATACAAGCTCTCAACTACCCAGATTGGGCTGCAGTCCCCTAAGCCAAATCCTCCTTTCCACACCAATCCTTCAACCAGGAGATGAATATTTGGATCTGGAGTGACCCACCCTCCCTTGCCTTGGACAGGTAGTACCTCTGAGAAGGAGACATAAAGTGCTATCTGCTTCAGCCCCCATCTTCCTGAAATCCTCCTGGACTCTTGCTAACTCCATCTTGCCCCCACCAGATCATTGGTCCCCAGGTGGAAAATGACATCCAGTTCCTCCTTCCTAACTGTTGCCCTAGTAATCCTATGGATCTGCTTCCCATCCTCCATGCACTGCCTCCTGAATTAACATGACCTTCCTTCCCCCTCTGCTAGGTGTCCCTAACATCACTCCCTAGACAATACAGTCTCCACAAGGAGTAGCCTCCTCCTCTGAGATCCTGTACCTTCCTGTCTGGGACTCCATCTTGAGGTCCCGCCTATCTTCTTTGGTCCCAGCTGTGGGCACCTGTGTGGGGCTTCTCCTGCTCCTCCAGTATAGCAAAGGAATTCATTTAGCTGGACCGGGGTTGGGGATGCTTCAGACTGCCCCCCTCACTTTCCCTGAGCTCACTGTGAACCAACCACTCATCTTCCTGGACTTCCTTGGAGGTTAAGGCTGTGGACCTGGTAGCCTCTGGTAGGAGTGGATGCACCCTATAACCTGGCCTAACTTGGCTCAGAGACAGGCAACCTCCTCCTCAAGTCTTGAGAGGTGCCTGCAAATATGACAACATCACGGCTTCCAGAACGCCTCCTGAAGACTGCTGCTCCACAGCCACTGCACTGTACCACTTGCATGTCATCCTGTGGGCTTCTACTGTGTCTTCAAATACTCATTAAGTTTTCCTTTAAGTCTTCAGTCCCTTTTATTTTTCCCCTTTCTTTCTTCTTTTTGTCTGTCTGCCACACCTGTTCTGCTAAACAGTAGGTGGGCATAGTCAATATCAATGAAGTAGCAGGAAGTTGTATGACACACGTGCCTAAAAAAGTAACCAGAGCCCTGGGGTGGGTGGGTGAGTTGAGGGTGGGGCAGCTTCTACTGTGCTGCCCACTGAAAACAATCAACCCAGTGTGGAATTTAGCCCACAGCACAGTTAATCCGTAGAAATAGAAATCACAAAATCAACTGTATTAAAAAAATCAGCAACTACTGCTAGGTTAAAGAACACTTAAGAATTTGAACACAATAACCTGGAATGTAATCCTAGCTGAGATTAGAAGCACAACTTTCAGAAGGTTACTAGCCACAGAAAGCCCAAGCAGCCTGAGCCAAGCAACTTCAGCAACTGCTGCACACAGGTATTTCAACACAATTACCTTCAAATTGATCCTAGCTGCGGTTGGAAGCATAGAAACTTCCAGAAGGTGACTAGCAATGTCTGTTGAAATATAAATCACAAACTCACAATATAAATCACAAAATCAACTTTAGTAAACAACTTCAGAAACTACTGCAAGGTGAAAGAACACACAGGAATTTTGTATTTATTTATTCATTTCAGATTCAGATTAGTGCCATTGTGCTGATGTAATATAGAGCAATACTATACAATACAACACAATGGAATACAATACAATACAACGCATTCAATACAATATGGGGCTAGACATGAGAATGAAAGGGCTGCAAGGCTTTATACAGCAGAGTTAAGGAAAATTATTTTTATTTATTTATTTTTTTGCAATTTGCTTCTCTTTTTTTCTGGCCGAGCCCTAACTCACAAATGGGCTCACCCTGGCCCGCGGTACTCGACCCTTACTCTGGGAAGCCCCCCAAGTGGAGCCACTGAAGAGGAACTGTCATGGCTGAAGGGTTGGGCACTAAGCCTGGCTTATGCGTGGGGCAGGCAATTTTCTAGTTGGAGTCCCTTGGGGCTAGGATGTGCAATGACGCAAGGGTGAATGGGTCTGTCCTAGCTCCATCCCATCTAGGTGAAGCATGCTTTGTCTCCCAGCCTCCACTAGAAAGCAATCGATGCAGACACTCTGGATTCCCCCACCCTGAAGAAGGAGAGCAGTCCTCGGACGCTCAGTCCTTCTCCTTCCCTGCCGACCTCCGATGACCTGTGCCCATTCCCAAACATGGGTCACTGGTGTGGCACGAGGTGGCATCCAGTGCCTCAACCCTCAGCACCACCAGGCTGGGTGAGTTTAGGAACATTATAACAGTAAGGAAGTGCTCAAAACATCTCAGCACTGATAGAGTGCAGTGCATTGCTTAGGTAAGTGCTAAAAAGAAAAATAAATAAATAATTCAAGATCCAGGCTATTGTAAGGTAGTGGGGAAAAGCAGCTGAAATTGGCATTGTTAGTCATATAGCAGAGAGCGAGTGAGGTGCTAGTAGGTGGGGATGAGTAGTCATGGAGAAGAAAAGTGGACTTGAGGTCAGAGCTATGCAGTGGGAGGGAGGGGCAGCTAAGGCTGAGCCAGAAGGGAGGAGATGGCAAAGTGGAATCAGGGTTAGTCAGGATTAGGTAATGCAGCCACAGATCTTTTCACATGTGAGAAGGAGCGGGAGGCGGATTTGAAATGTCGTAGCTTGCTGCACTCAATTAGGGAGATAGGTAGGTCGTTGAACCATTTGGGTCTTTGGTAGGAGAGGGATCTCTGGGCTAGTGATGTGCATTTAAAAGCACCTGGAGCCCCTTTTTGTGTGACTTCTAGTGCTGATGGTAAGTAGCACAGTCTTAAATAGGTTTGAGATTGAGACAAGTGTGACCCTAAAGCAGATGTTTTTACTAGCAGGCAAGTCTGATACTGCACCCTGCAGTGAAGAGGAAGCCACCCTGTCTCATTGTAGAGGAGACATGTATGGGTCTAATGGTTGGCCCCAAGGACCAAGTGGCAGGCCTTGTTTAGAAGGGTTTTGACCCTTTTTAGGGTGGTGTCAGCGCCAGACCCATATATCATAGAAACATAGACTTGATGGCAGGTAAGGACTGCTTGATCACCTAGTCTGTCCATTTCCTACCTATTAGATAAGCTGCAGATCCTAGTTAACCAACAGCCTACTTTTTCTACCCACCACCAGAACTGCCTTATGTCTGTCCCATGCAGTCTTGAATTGCCCCACTGTTTTTGACCCCATGACCTCCTCAGGCAGGCTGTTCCATGAATCTACCACCTTTTCTGTGAAAAATATTTCCTCACATTGCCCCTGAGTCGTCCCCATCTTCAAATCATGTCCCCTTGTTCTTGCACATCTCATTTTCTGAAAGATGCTACCCTCTTGGACTTTGTTGATTCTCTTGTAGCTGGAAAGTTTCTATCATGTTCCCTCTCCTCCTTCCCTCAAGGGTATACATATTAAGCTCCTTTAGTCTCTTTCATATGGCTTCTGTTGCAGACCCTACCCCATTTTAGTTGCTCCTCTGAACTGCCTCCATCCTGTCTATGTCCATGCAGAGATGGGGTCTCCAGAATTTCACACAGTACTCCAGATGGGGTCTCACCAACTGTCTCTACAGAGGGATAACAATGTCTTGTTTTCTGTTGGTATTGGTGATGCCTCTCCTGTACATCCCAATATCCCCTAGACATCATTACTGCCTACCACATTGCTTGCTTACCTTTAGGTCATCTGATATGACTACCTTCAGGTCCCTTTCCATTTGTGTTGTTGTTAATACCTACCCCCCCCACCAATTGTGTACTCTTTCTCTGGATTTTTGTTTCCCAGGTACATTTCTTTGCACTTCTTTGCATTGAATCTAAATTGCCATACTTTTGACCATTTCTTCAACCTTGCCAAGTCCCTACTCATCCTTTCCATCCCTCTTCTTTGCCAACCCTATTGCAGATCTTTGTGTTGTCTGCAAAGAGGCATACTTTTCCTTCCAGTCCCTTTGTAATGTCACTTATAAAGGTATTAAAAGGACTGGCCCCAGTACTGAACCCTGTGGTACCCCGCTAGTAACTCCCTTTCTTTGGAGTGGGCTCTGTTTAGTATTACCCTCTGTGTCCTGTTGTCCAGCCAGTTTTTTACACAGGCTACCACCATGGGACCCACTCTAGGCAGGCTAATTTGTTTATTAATCTTTTGTGTGGGACTGTGTCAAATACCTTGCTAAAGTCTAGGTAAACCATGTCCACAGCCCTCCCTGGTCTACTATTTTGGTCACCCAGTCAAAGAAATCTATTAGATTCATCTGACATGACCTTCCCACTGTGAATCCATGCTGCCTTGGATCTTGTGCCCACTGGCCTCTAGGTACACAACAATTTTTTTTCAGAAGTGATTCCATAATTTTCCCTACTACTGAGGTCAAGCTAATAGGTGTGTAGTTTCCTGCCTCTGCTTTGCTCCCACTTTTGTGAAGGGGAATCACATCTGCCCTCCTCCAGTCCTCAGGTACCACATCATCCTCCCATGATTTTTTAGAAAGGGTTGTCAGTGGTGTTACTAATTCTTCCCTTAGTTCTTTTAGAATTATAGGGTGAATCCCATCAGGCCCCATTGCTTTGTCCACCTTCAGTTTTAGGAGTTCTTTCAGAACCCTTTCTTCTGTGAAAGGACTGGAATCAGCCTCCTTATCCAGAGTGCTTCTATTGATTGGATTAGGTACCTTCCTCCTCTTCTTTTGTGAATACCGAGCAGAAGTATTCATTCAATATCCTGCTTTTCACTGTCCCTCTCTGCCCACCCACCATTCCATTTATTAAGCCTAACTAATATCCTTCCCTTGGTCTTTCTTGCTCCCTAATGTACCTATAAAAGGTTTTATCCCCTTCATATCTGAGTTGGCTATCTTTTCCTCAGTTTCAGCCTTTGCTATTCTGACTGTATTCCCTCTTCCTCCTGCTTTAACTGGTACAATGCTCTGTCTTGCTCCTTCTGTGTTTCCTTATACTTCCTGAATGCTGTCTTTTCTCCCTATCCTTCCCACCACCTCTTTTGAGAAACATAATGTTTTTTTCTTTAGTTTTAATTTGTTTATTTGTTTCACACAAAGGCTTGTTGCCTCTGTGATGGCATTTTGATGTTTCCCATTGTTCCTTCACCAGTTCTTCTTGCCTGTTTACTAGTGCATTTCTGAGGCTCTCTCCATTTTGACAAAATCAGTCCTCCTAAAGTCCAGTACTTCACTTTTCTATGGCTTGACTCTGCAGCTCTGTTAATCGTGAAAGACACTGTTTGGTGGTTGCTTGTTCCCAGATGGCTACCCACTTCTTGATCTGAGATCCTCTCTCAGTCCCCATTTGAGAGTACCAGGTCTAAGATTGCTCCCTCCCGAGAAGGTTAAAACACTAGCTGTCTGAGACATGCCCCTGTAGGGCATTGAGAATGACTCTGCTCTTGGATGTGGCTGCAGCAAGGTGCTTCAGTTAACATCTGGCATATTCAGGTCCCCATCAACACTATATCCCCTTTTTCTGCCATCCTAGGATGCCTTCTATTATTTCCTTGTCCATTTCCTCCCTCTGAGATGGGGATCCCCGTGCAGATTATGGTGCCATTTCCGGTCTACAGGGTGACCCACAGTGCCTCCTCTGCTCCTGTTACACTTCCAAGCATTATGATGCTTTAGATAATGGCCTAGCAGAGGGTCTATATTTATAGACCTCACAAAGGCATTCAACACCATGAACCATCAGCTTCTCCTTAACTGTCTACTAACCACAGGCCTGTCCAATGGCACCATAGTCTGCTTTGACAGATACCTCTCCCACAGGACACATGGTCTGCAAGAGAAGCCATACAAGGAGAGACTAAAGGAGCTTAATATATATACCCTTGAGGAAAGGAGGGAGCGGGGGACATGATAGAAACTTTAAGTACCTCAGTGGAATCAACAAAGTCCAAGAGGGTAGCATCTTTCAGAGAAAGAGACATGCAAGAACAAGGGGCACAATTTAAAGATGGGGGGCCGGGTTCAGGGAAATGTGAAGAAGTATTTTTTCACAGAGAGGGTGGTAGACACATGGAACAGCCTTCCTGAGGAGGTTGTAGGGTCTAAAACTGTGGGAGAATTCAAGAATACATGGACAGACATAAGGCAATTCTTGTGGGGGTAGGAAGAAATAGACTGTTGGTTAACTAGGATCTGCATGGCTTATCCTGTAGGGGAAATGGGCAGACTAGGTGGGCCAAGTGGTCCTTATCTGCCATCAAAGTCTATGTTTCTATGTTTCTATGTTGCTTTGATCCTTCCCTTACATAGGAAGCTACTCCTCCTCTTCTTTTACCTTCCCTGTCTCTCCTGTAGATTGTGTACCCTGGTATGCTGACATCCCAGTCATGGTTCTCTGTGTACCGTGTTTCTATGACTGCCACAATATCCAGGCATCCCTCTTCCATCAAGGGCACCTTCTCAGGAGCTTGTTACTCATTATCTTCCATTTTTGATGGCCTTACCCTTTTTGTCCCATGCCAGTCTTTACTGCCTTTGCTTTTTCTCCATTTGCTCCTGCCTTTCTCCCTATTGGCTTCTCTATCTTGGTGTTTACCTTACTAACTACCCTGCTTTTTGGGGTGGGGGCTAAGATTTCCCTACTCCTTTTCAGCCACCTCCCTTGGCTAATTTAAATGGTTGCCAATGAAGCATTTAAACCTATCTCCTAGGGTTCTGGTTCCCTCCTGGACAGATGCAGACCATCGAGCCAGTGCAGGCTTGTACCCTCTAGGTGGACCCACAATCCCAATGAAGCTAAACCCTGAGCTCTGCACCAGTTTTCAACCATTGATTGAATTCCATGTTGCAGAGCACCCTAGCTCTCACCTGCCATAGATAGGCAGCACCTCCAAGAAGATTACTGTGTTTCCTACTTGTCTATGCCCCTATCCAACTCCACAAACTCCTCCTGCACTGCTCTGATCCCTTTTCCAGCCAGGTCATTTGTCCCTAGGTGGACAATGACATCCAGTTCCCTCCCCCATGCAGCTGCTCCTGTGATCCTGAGGATTTGCTCCCTGTCCCTCCAAGCCATGGCGCCAGGCAGGCACTTTACTTCCCTCTCTCCTTCCCCAGTTCTATGCTCCTAACAACAGAATCCCCCACCAGAAGATGTTTTCCTTCTCCTCACCTATTACTTATCTTCTTATCACCAAGCCATAATCAATGGTGGATAGGACCAAGCAACTTGTGACTAGTTTTAAGGTGTCAGAGATCATGAAGTGCTGGTGGTGGTAGAGGATGCCCAGCTTTATATTTGCATTCTAGATGACGTGGTCAATATGCATGGAGAAGGAGAGGGAGTCATCCAGGTGCACATCTAGGTATTTGAATGTGCAGATCTGCTCCAAAGCATCTCCTTTATGGCTCTGTATCATTAATGGTTCAACAATCTTTCTGTTCTGCAGGACTATGCAAATCATACTCTTGATCTTCTTGTAGTTGAACATTAGTTTATTCTTGGTGAACCAAGATTCAATCTTTCTAAAGGTGGCTTGCAATACTGAGGTGACTGTGGACTGTCTTTTACCAGCTACTGAAATTATGGCATCATCAGCATAGAGTACTATATGTGCCGGGCATGGAGAGGGTATGAAATTTATGGAGTGACTGAATAAGAGGGTCTGAGAATTGAGCCTTGAGGGACTCTGAGGCTCACCTCCCTAGGTTCAGAGAGATCACCACTGATTTTGACGCACTGTGTCCTGTGGGAGAGGTTGCTGTCAAAGCAGGCTATGGTGCCATTGGACAGACCTATGGATAGTAGACAGTTAAGGAGAAGCTGATGGTTCTTGGTGTTGAATGCCTTGTGAGGTCTATAAATATAGACCATCTGCTAGGCCATTATCTAAAGCATCATAATGCTTGGAAGTATAACTAAAGCAGTGAGGGTAGTGTGATTTTCCAGAATCTGTGTTGCTGTGTGCAGAGTAGGTTGTGCTTTTCCAGGTGATCAGTGAGCTGTTAGGACATCACTCTTTCCAAGGCTTTGGAGAGGTGGTAGAATGGAGATGGGCCTATAGTTAGACAGGTTAGTTCTATCACCTGATTTAAAGACAGGGTGACTAGAGCTGTCTTCCATCTGTCAGGGAACACACCTGTTCATAGGGAGGCATTGAAGACTTTTGTGAGTGGGTCTGCAAGCTCATTTAAAGTGAGGGCAATCAACTTCATGTCAACTAGATCACTCCCATCCTGGACTTCCTAGGATCTATTTGATGCATTTTTTGGTCTCTGTTCTGGTATTCTGCCTGAAGTAAAAGGTGGTATGTTTCTACTAAGTGAGGAGGGTGGATTCTCATTGGAGAGTTAACCAGCTGGTGGGTGGTGAGGTTTTCATTGGCAGCACAGCGCTGAGGCCGGTGAGTGCTAGGTTGAAAGCATTAGCAATGTCCTTGGACTCCTGGAGTGTCCCGGTAGCTGTTTGAATCAGGTTGGATAGTGCTCTGGAGGCCCTTCCTGTAAGAGATTTCAACGAGTTCCAAAATTCCTACCACAACCCCAGCTCTTGTGAAGAAGAACATTGTAGTATGATGCTTTGGCTAATCAAATAAGTTTTGCACACTTATTTCTGGCTGCCTTTAAGCAATGAGGTTAGCCTGAGTCCCAGATGCTTTGGTCTTGTGCCACAGGTGTCTCTGTGGTGCATGAGCTCAATGAGGGGTCCTGAGAGCCATGGGTTGGTGGACCTCTTAGTTTTATTGTACTGTACAGGGTGAAGATGTCACAAGTCTTTGTGACTGTCTTAAGGAAGTAATGAAGGACTTGATTCCATCCAGGGCATTGTTAAGTGGGGACCAGTCCATCAGTCTCAGGTATTGTTTGAAGACTTCCAATGCCCAGTTCTTAGGATCTATTTCAGAGACCTAGGGGATGGGGAGGTGCACTTGGTGAATTTATTTGACGAGGTATACATTACCGAGAATGCTCACTGAGGGATTCGGTAAGATGGTTACCTCAGAGGTGTGTTCGATGCAGGTAGAGAGAAGCCAGTCAATAAAGGTGCTAGTGCTTGTCTGGTAGTTGTGCCTGGTAGCCTGTGTGACCCTTTGCATAAGGTAATGATCTACTATTTGGTCTTGGACTGAAGATGCATCCTGAGATTGCCAGTTAATGTTGAAGTCTCCAACAATAATCTGCTCTCAGTGGTCTGCCTTTCGTTGCTTAGGGACTGCTTAAGTCCAATGGTTTTCTATTAGTGTGTATATATATATATATATATATATATATATATATACACACACACACACACACAGTTGAGAGCAGTAGTATTTTGTTATGTTGGATTATGGTGAGCTTTAGGTTTGGGAATTTAGACATAATTACCTGGAATGTGATCCTAGCTGAGGTTAGAAGCACAGAAACTTCTAGAAGGTTACTAGCAACAGAAAGCCCAAGCAGCCTGAACCAAGCAACATCAGCAACTACATGCAATTGATGAGGGACACACACTTTTTATTGCTACAGTGTGAGAGTACACATATAGACTGGCCTTCGTGCAACTGGGAGGATGTATTCCTTCTTACATTCCTACATGTCTGTGGTTTCTGAAATCAGGGCTGTGGGGGCCACTGGACTACAAGGGAAACTGACCTACAGTTATGGGGCTCCATAGTCTCCTATACTTTGTACAAAGGTGGCCAGCAGCTCTAGAACTGTTGCTCTGGCCCAACATACAGGTGGAGCTGTAAGCACACAAGCTGCAGCTACCGACCTGTAGTTCCAGTCCAATCTACAGGTGGAGCTGTGGCACCTTACAATAGAATTGGGCAATCTACAGTACATTTAAGCCTTTATAAATTAGTCCCTAACTTAAAGGTTTGCAATTCTGATTCCATTAAATAAATAAATGTATGCAAAGCAGGCCATGATGAGATGCTAATGTGGTTGTTTGCACATGCATTGCCTGAGCAGGCTAATTTGCATAGGAGCTTTGAATATAGCAACATTTAGCCCTGGCTAATGTGTTAGCACCATGCAAACAAGTTAGCCCCTAGCAAACCTTTCAGTTCCATAGTACGGTTCTGCAGTGTGTGGCCTGCAATGTTGTTTGCAGTTGTGCATCACTTCAGTGTTAACCCCTACGTTGACCACCTGCTGTAACACTGCCTTACTCCCATCTGTGTGCACTGGGATGCTGTTGCAGTTAGCATTGCCCAGTTGCTATATTCAGAGCTGTCTTATTTGCCAAGCTATTTTTGCATGACACTCTCAGCCCTGTTTGCAAGCTATATTTAACTGATTTAGCCCCAGGGCTATTCCTTTGAATTTAGTGTGCAAATAGTTCCGGCTATTGTTGCACGCCTTGTAGTGCTAATTTAGCTCTGGGGACAAGTTTTGAATACTTGGCCCCAAACCTTTTTTCCAGCAACAATGTAATTTCTGGTGAAAATATCAAGACATACAGTACCATTTTCTTTTGTTTTCTTTCATTCTTGAACCAAGATGCAGCATACTGAAGTTTTTTTAAGTTCTCACTCCTGGTCCATGCCCACCATGAAAAAATATATATATATATCTTAGTACAGTGTTGTGCTATTTATCATCTGAATGTGGTAACATTTTAATACAGCCACATTATGAATCTATCATGTACATTCAAAAGGTAACCTCATTGAAGAGATTCTTTTTTTTTGGTACATTCCCTGGTCACCAGCCTGCTTACCTCACACTTCCAGGCATCCTCCTGAGGTTTCCGCCGCCATCCCAAGGACCCCGGTTCCATGTTCAGGTCCGCTACATACCCCTATGCTTTCCCCTGCAGTGGAGGTGGGCGCTCCCCTTGCACTTTCACACCAGGACTGGATTAAGTGAGCCACGCACCCTCGCGCCAAGCAAGTCCTTTCTCGAGACGGCCAACAAGCTGCCGTGACTGGTGGCCATATTTTTCTGTTTTTCTCCCCATGGACATCTGTGGTGTGCAATGACGCCAAGAGACAGGAGTGAGCATGCTACCGCACGCATCTCTTCCCTGCGACTGCCACAGCACGTCTTCCCCTCTCTGCCCATGGTCTGCAGTTGCCGCAGCCATTGCTAGAGGCCACTAGGCCACTGGAGCATTCCACCCCTCCCTGGTGAAGGAGAGCAGTCCAACAGATGCTAGATCCTTCTCTTCCGCTGCTGACTACCAATAACCTAGGTTCATTCCTGAACCCAGGTACCTTGCATGGTGCGAGGTGTGCGTCCAGCACCTAACCCTCAGCCACCAGGATGGCTATTGGAAGAGATTCTAAGAATTGTGAACCATGGCATTTTAATAATATGAGTCATTAATTACAAATTAGCTCTGAAGATGTTTTAACAATATCTGTGACAACTCAAATTAAACTGAGCATGAATCTAAGTATGTCAGAAATACATTTTTGAAAAAAAAATGATATGATGAATGTTTTTGCCAAATAAGAAATACTGTTGCTTTAATGCACAGTGTCTTTAACAAATATTCCATAAATATGAAGTTTTTGATGCCAGACCACACCCCTGAGAAAGGGTCCGTATATGGCCTGAAGCATTGTTAGTGCCGCACTTCACTTGTTCTGCTCTGCAATTAAATCATGAGTTTGTTTATACATTTTTGGTCAGTCTTGTTATTTTTCTACTAGTAGTGCAGCCAATGGTGTTGTTCTTCTCCCACAATTCCCTCCATATGAAGCAGGGGATCTAGTCCATCAGCAAGAAAGACATCCAATTGGATGTCTGCCAGTGTTCTCACACCATTGAAGTCCACCCCAGCCCTCCGAGCTACTACACTGATGTGTGTAGAGCCAACTGTCGGTAGACAAGGTTTGTGAACAGCACATACTGCATGTCTGTCTGGATGTGGAGCCACTGTTGCACATAGTACCCATTGATTATGACATAAATTTTTTGTTTTTGTTTAGTTTGTTTCTGTTCTATAGAGTTTCTGATTTTTTTATTATATTTGTTTTATATATTCCCATGGTTATATATCATCTAATTTTGCATAACAAACATACAAATGAGTTACTGATATAGAAATAGTGTTTAGAATGTACTACACAATGTAGCAGAGGCACTTAATCGTTTAACAGACTTTGGTGCACAGCACATTGTTATATTAACTATCCCCAGGGAGTTGTAAATCTTACTGCCTCATGGGTTCACATTTCTCTCCTCATTTATTCTGAGAATGTGGATTCAGACTCTGGAAACAGTAAGGAGCTCATCTAGTGGGCCATCTGTATAAGAATAATAAATTGTTAATGTTTCCACAGCTCTGTGTTAAATGTAACCTATACATCACCAGGGTGCCATTTGGGGGCAGTTGCCCCCGCCCCGCATTACAGCCAGGGTAGTGTTTTTTTTTTGCTGCTGCCCCTCTGTGTTATTTTTCTGCTACCCTCCTGCTTGCAGCCAGCAGCAGCCAGTGTCTCCAGCCAGAGAGCTCAGACATTGTCTTTTTGTAAGTAAAAGTGCTGCCTTAGGTACCGCGCTTGACTAGAGTCAGCACTCATCATCACCCCCATAGGCAGAAGGCAACAACACATAGTCATGTCCTTCCTGCAAAAACCCTCCAAGTCCCAGTGTGCATAGCGCTAGCTGCACCTCAGTGCGCATGTGTGGAGGCAGGACTTGGATACTGCAATTGGCTAGGAAGACCAGGGATGGGACTAATCGCAACAGGGACACAACATCACTTGTAGGTGGAAGAAGCCTGCCTGTTAAGTATGAGCAGGGTTGGAGGCAGGGAATGGTGAAATGGACAGTCAGAAGGTTGGGAGAGTCTTAGATGGGAGTCAGACAGTGAAGATTAACAGTTTCAAGCAGCAGATGCACCAAGGGGCTAGACACCATGAGTTTATGGGTTGGCCTCAGCCAGACTTGGGTTTTGATTGCTTGTTGATCAATTGGGGGTGGGCAGCGAGGCCCTGGGCACAGTCTCAGACAGTCCAGACAAAGAAGGAGACAGAGCAGCTGAGTTTGAGCTGAGAGGAGAGTGAAGAGGAGGATGAGGGCATGAGGCAGCAGCACCAGCATCATCACATGACCAGGAGGGAGGGAAGAAGAACAAAACAGTGGCAGGTATGCAATGTCAATGTATTTGCTGAGTCAGTGAGATGATGGGAGTATAATGGGATATGGGATTTGTCCTAGACAGACTCTACTCCAGGGAGTTGGTATGAGAATTGGTACCAGGGCAGGGACTTTGGAGAGTGAGCAGCTCAGAGTCGGCAGCCTGCAGAGACAATCTGAGACATCCATTTAGAGAACTGTCTGTGAGCAACTTCAGGGCTTGCCCTGCCTCAGGGAAATACAGTTGGTTGCAGTTTGTTTGTAAGCTGTCCATCAGGCTGGAACACTTTCAGAGGTTTAAAAAGCCATTAGATTGAATGCTCTGTGCCCAGCTTCCCAGAAGAAAAGCAACAGGAACTATAGGTCCTGATTTAAATTCACAAGTGTAATTTTTAAACAACTTACCTTCAGTATTTCTTTTTATCTGGTTGATCCGTGACCTCCCCATTCACACCAGCGCTATTACTAGCAGCTACTTCATCCAGAGCCCCCATGGTAAGCCCTCTGATGATGCCACTGAGAGACTAAGTTGTGTGGGAACTTTTATGCCTTAATGCATCTTCAGAGCTCTGGAATTGACTTATGCAGTGCATAATTGTGCTTATAGCAGTGGTACTGATCAGTGAGGAAAGCATGTTTCTTGACTGATTGGTACTGATGCTATAAGTGGCAATTATACACTGAATAAGTAGTTAAAGGTTACTATATGCATTAAGGAATATAGGTGTCCCTGTGGCTTAGCCCATTGGGCAAGTCATCAGAAGGTTTGCTGTTGAGGGCTCTGGGTGAAGCAGCTACCAGTAATGTGGGGGAGGGTCACAGGTCAACCAGATAAAAGGAATATCATAGGTGAGTAAGTTGTTTAAAATTGCAATTTCTTTGTGAATTTGTAAATTGGGAACTATAGGTCCTATTACTTTTCTTCTGGGAAGCCAGGCATTCCTTTTAAATCAATTGAATGGCCTGTGGGGTATGGGAAAATTAAAAGTCATGTTTCAGTTTTAAGTGCACTAAAACCAGCCAACCTGCAGCAATTTCTACGAACTTGCAGCATTTCAACATCAGGCACACAGGAACTGCCATAGGGCAGTTCCCACTGTGCTTAACTATATATCCTGTACCAGGTGGGAGAGGGTAGTGTTCACCAGTACAGGAAGGCTGATGCAGCACTTGTGTCATATAACAAGTATAAGGGCAGGAAAAGTGTGGCTGCACCTTGTTGTTCTTTTGTTACTGTTGGCCAGGTACCAGCCATAGTGCTGCACCTTTGTAAGGCTCAGATATCTATTGCCAAAGTGTAGGGGTAATTGGAATCATGCCTCAAAGGGCATTTGACTCGGTTCAGGTTCTGTGTTGGGTTTCTCTAACCCTTTTCCTTCTCAGGGGCTGCAGTGCTGAATAAAGCTGTGTTTTGTGATTTCAATTTGTTATCGTTATTTGCAGCAATTATACTGTGCAAGCTAATTTGGGGAACAGTTGCGTTTGTGTTGGTTCTACAGGAGATGAGACCACAGTGTGGAGGTGGACAGGTACAACATCCCAAGGGGTTGTATTGTTACAACATTTGGCCCACTTTGACCAGGGCAGGGGGACATGTCCCCTTCCAAAGAAGGACAGCTGTCCTTGGGATATCGATGCCCCCAGTGAGCTACTAAGTGACCCGCATCATTCTAAAACCTGGGTCACTTTTGTGGCAGGCAGTGAGACAGCCAGTACCTCAGCCTACTGTGTCACTGGATCAGCCTACCAGGAACTTCTCTTGAGGGCAGCCCCTTGGGATACTCCCTGTTTCCCTACAAGTGTCTCCTTAAACTCCCACCACAAACAATATTAATTTTCACCAAATGGCCTTCAAAGTTTGAACAAAATCCTGCCCTTCCTGTTGTACTCATCAGGTCCTGATTGTTTGATTTATTTATGTGACTGACTGTCATAGTAAAGATATATCTATATGTGGGCCACACAACTTTTTGCATTAAAAATGTTTTGATTAGGCTGACCAAGTGGGCTAGTGGATCAGCAGTAGCCCTTCCACCTGCCATGCCAGTCCAGTGGTTCAACAGTAGCCCTTCCACCTGCCATGCCAGCCCAGTGGCTCAGCAGTAGCCCTTCCACCTGCCATGCTAGTCTGGTGGCTCATCAGCAGCCTTACCACCTTCCTTCCATGCCTGCTGGGCGGCTCAGTAGTAGCCCTACCACCTGCCATGCTAGCAGCCAGAGTTCTTCTGCAGTGGAATTGTGTCACATGGGGTCAACACAGGGCAGAGGATCAAGCATCCTACAGACTGCTGTCCTCTGACAAGGAAGGCAGACTGGCCATACTGTTCTTAGCCTGCCACCAAGGAGAGGATTAGCAACTGCATGCCTCCACACACACTCATGTCATGTGATTGCACAACTGGCAGCCTCCCGGTGGTGGAAACAGTGTGGCAGAAAACCACCAATCACAGGATCAAGGGCAGGGTATCCAAGAAGGTGTCAGGGCTAGGAGCACGGTATGGAACTAGTAAATGCCTACTATATAGATGACTGATCAATTACTGGCTCCCCATACTTCTCCTAGTAGCAAAATGCTTTTCTCTGCCACCTCCCATCCTAGGTATCAGGCCAGGCAACCACTTCCCTCTTTGTCTCAAAATTTTGCTGACCCTGTGTTAGGAGGAGGTTTCCTTTATCTGTCGTGATATTATTTGATACAATTAACATAGAAACATAGAAATCAGATGTCAGAAAAGGACCCCATTGACCCATCCATTCTGCCCTAACCCATTCCTGTTGGAAGCCCTGGACCTACATCTTTACACACCATCCCTGCACCCCCGATATAGATTCCAGTCCCTCCTTACTTCCAGGTTTATCCTCTTCCCTCCCTACCCTGTTTATTCCCATGTAGTTATCCCATGCACCCTCTTAAACTTCCCTACCATTTTGCACCCACAACCTCTTCCAGTACTCTGTTCCAAGGGCCACCACCCTCTCTACGTAGTACCCTCTCCTGTTACCTCTAAACTTTCCTCCCTCCAGCTTCAAACTGTGCCCCCTAGTTTAGTTTTGTTTTCTTTACACTGAAAGATGCTCCTTCCCTCACCTTGTCTATCCCCTCAAATATTTTAAAGTTTCAATCATCCCCATCCCTCCTAGTGTCCAGGGATGAAGATCAGGCTCTTTCATTCTCACCTCATACTGTAGGTAATGTTCTGTTCTGTAAGGAAAAATGAACTGGTACTCCAGGAATAATGCTATAGGTGAATTTAATACAAATAATGAAAAGCAAAGAAACACTGACAAAGCCCTAGTGTCTTGACCAACAGGTCTTCCAGGGACCTCCTGAATTCCCAAGGGCTTATCAGTCTTTGCTGTCAATTGTTGACATTGTCCTGAGCCTCCCAGTGTTCACAGCTTCAAATGAGAGGTACTTCTCTGTGCTGAAGAGAATTAAAGACTATCTAAGAACCACAATGGAGAATGAACGTTTACGCTTTGTTACCGTTGGCCTCTGAGCGTGAAATGGCAAAATGCCTGGATGTAAACAAGGCCATCAATTATTTTGCCAGAATGAGACCATGGTGTTACCCACATTTCTAGTACCAGATCTTCATGATTGACCCAAGACATTTCTATTTTCCTCCCCAAAAATAAATACATTAGTAACAATATTTTTCTTTACTTGTAGGGTGTACTACCTTGCAGAGATTGTAGAGTAGGATCACAAGTAACTTGCACTTGAACTGGAGGGACATTATTTTACTTCTTGCTTCATGTCATCAGTTGGCTCAGCATTTTCACCTTCCTGAGGTATGCCACTGTAAGTGCTGGCTGTTGAAGGAGTAAGATGGATGATGCCATCTGGTGAGTCATTGGGGACCTTACCCAACTCAAGTTAGTCTTATACTTTGTCTTATATGCACCACGTATCATTATTTTCAATGCAACCAGTTACAAGTGTGCTCCTCATTGCAGTTTCTTTGTCTTATACTTACTTGATTGTCTTATGTGCACACAGACACATCATGTTATTTTCTGTGCAACCAGTTAGATGTTTTTATCTGTTAATGGGTGGTAGCAGTGTTACATCTTTTGGGCCCAAAATTGCCCATCCAATCCATGTCTATTTACCAGCCTCTGATTGGCTGAGTCACTACCTTTACTTTTATGATGTTCTGACACCACAGGAGTAGGGTCTCAACAGAACTCAGTGATGCTCCTCATTGCTGTTTTACTAAAGTTTTTTATAATTATTAAACAAATGAAAGTGGTACTGTGGATCTGACTGGTGGCAATGGAGGCCTCCCATAAGCAAGGGACCCTAGCAGAGTGACCACAGGGTTCGCTGGTGCAGAATCAGCTAACCCACTTACCACTAATTTGAAGAGCAGTGTTCTCCAGATAAGAATAACTAATTTAAAGTATTACTACTGCTGTACTTCTGAAGTTTAATTTTAAAATGAGGTGAGCAAAACCAAAATTTGATGTGTGTAAATAAAGGACAGAAATCTAGCACTAAAGACCAGTTTCTGAAATGTTTTTTTTTATAAACTGCAGCAGCAAAGCTCGTGGTACAGTAGTAACATATACCACTTTCACACTTACACATTTAAAAAAATTTGCTGACTGACAATGCCAGCGTCTTAGTAATGTATTCACTTTTTCTGTTTTTTATTTAGAATTTCAACTGACAACACAACAGATGTGTAACTTTGTCCTGCCCAATTCAGATCTGTTCCAGTCCAGCACTTGTAGTGGCCATGGCCTACGTGCCCTTGAACCCACTCATTCAGCAACTGGCCCCGCCACTCAGCCCATGGCCCCACCCCCACAGTTCCTCTGACCGGCGTTGTTGCCCTCCCTGTTGAAATCTGGAAATGGTGCCCTGTACATCACTCATTTATTTAAGTACTGTCAAGTCAAGCATTACTCACTGCTGACCTTTGTCTGACTGTACGACTAGCTAAACCTCCCTAGTGACTTAGGTGTAAGACAGTAATAATCCAGCAAAGGGAGCAATGTTTTTTTGCAAAATCTCTTTGTTGTGTTTAACACTACTATGAGTGCCTGTAGATGCTGCATTCAGAAGTTCCCTACTTTAAATCCTTTCTGCATCAGACTGATTGTTCTGTCCTAACCAAACTCAATACATTAGCTAAGCTCTTGATTATTTTATCATGCAGTTCAAGTGGGTCTATGATATTGTTGCTCCTTACAAGCCACTAGTTATGAAAGGAAACTCAATGCTGGCTAACTCCTGCAAGTAAATGTAAGACCTGGAAGTGAGGCAGACTTTGGAACCTGTATGAAGAACTAGGCCATCAAAAATATCTTCAAATATATAAAGAAGCCAGACCAGTGGCATGGAGGGCAGAGGCACTAGAAGCCTCACCTCTTGCCACACTAGTGACCTGGGTTTGGAAATAGACACTTACTTTCAGAGGACAGCTGGGGATGGAAGATTGAGCATCCAGAGGACAGCTCTGGGAGGACTAGACATCTGACTCAGCATCTGCCACCTAGTGATCCTTGGTGTCAGCACAGTGGGACATCAGGAAGGTGTTCCACCCACTGAGATGCAGGGAAACCTCTGTGGAGGTGGGGTGCAGACATTATCATTGCACCTGGTGTGAGACCAGGGAGAAAGCGATGGAATCCCCATCTGCAGGACAAAGCCTACCTCCCATGTGCAGGCTCTGGGCAAGCTACGGGCACCTTCGAGGAAGCCTCTGGTGATAGTGAAGGAAGAAGTAAGGTAAGCCACAAAGCAGCTTGGTGATGGGGCTTGAGGTCAGTCAAATGAGGGTGGCTGGGCAGTCAAGATTGAAAAGAGATAGATAGATAGATAGATAGATAGATAGATAGATAGATAGATAGATAGATAGATAGATAGATAGATAGATAGAGATAGATAGATAGATAGAGATAAATAGAAAGATATAGAAAGACAGATATAGAGATAGAAAGATAGATAGATAGATAGATAGATAGATAGATAGATAGACAGACAGACAGACAGACAGACAGACAGACATACAGAATTCCATAAAAATAGAAATCCGGGAAGCCAAGTGTAAATTTCTATAAATCACAATAAAACGTATGGTGAATCACCTAAAAAACTCAGGGACAACATCAACAGTCTCCTGGGACGTTCCATAAAATACCTGCAAACACTCTCCTCCATGATGGGTCTGCTAATAATGGTGATAATAATATTGCCAATATATTTAACAAAACATTTATGACCTATCTGCAAACATACCTAACCCTGTCATGCTATCTTCGCCTGGGTCATACCCTTAGTACATAATCTACCTAAATTCTATTTCAAATAACTTAACTGGGCTTATGTGATGTATAATTGCTGCTATGAACTTTGTAAGAAATCAATCTTTAAGATAGATGGATAAACATCTTGTAAACTGAAGCTGTCCTAGCAGTTCCATGGACTCAAGTAAACCGGCCATGTCCTTACTATAGAGAGTTGTGAATGCAGGAATCCACAGTAAGAAGTGGGAGGCACCACAAAGCATACTCAGTGCCATGTTGGTCATGCGACCTGCAATTGTAAATACTTTATTCCCAACTGGTAACATATACCTAAAAGGCCAGCCCTGACTCCTCGAACAACCTTCCCAGAGGATTTTCCAACTATTTTAAAAGAAATATAACCACTTGAACTGTGGTCCTCCACCACAGACAACAGTTGAAATCAGTCATATATAGTCTGTAAACTTTAAAATAAATATCATCTGTCCAGCATTCATTTCAGTTTTCAGAACTGGTACCAGAAAGTATCAACCCAGGCTGAGCACTCCTTTCTGATTTTCTTGGCAAGCTTACCTGCATCGGCAGGGCTTGGAAAATAAAAAAGGCCTTGCCACCTTCAGTCTAGCCAGCAACAATAATATAGGGGATTACACCAAGGCAAGTTCTCATTGTAGACACACACCCCATCAAACTTCTTTTGTCTTTGCAGTACACTGAAACTAAGGTCTGTAAAAGGTTTGATTGTTAGATCACTCTGTTTAATCCTCTAAGTCTATTAGCTGCAAGCAAACTGGCATCTCTTTCTTCCTACTACCAAGTACGAAGTGCTTTCTGAGTGCTGTCTACTGTAGGTGTTGCCCATCAGGAAGTAATCCAATAGCTCTGTTTTATCAACAATTCATACTGCAAGGATAAGGTAGTCAGGGCCCAAGATTGTGGAAAGTCTTTAAGGTCATCTTCCTCAGAATTGTCATGCATTCCTGAACACAAACATTGTCTGCTGAAGAAATTTCCCTCCTCCTTTAAGAAAGCAAGGGACTATATTATAGCTTTATACCTTATTGTTGAAACATTCCCAGACTGGCACAGATCATGCCAGGCAAAACTGATCTTCCTGGTTAGTCACTAAGATTGAGGAGAAGACTGACATGAGGATCTAGAAAAGTCCTCTGGCTCCAAATTAATAGTTATATCAAATGGACTTAGTATTTCTGCATATAACAAGCCTATTACACTCCTGCAAAATTGGCCACATTTCAAATAGGGTTGATGGTTCCTGTACCAGCTGTCAGAGTCTAGATGCAGGCTATACATATTGTTCTGGAGTTGCTCAAAGTTTGGGAATTATTGAAAGAGGCTGCACTACACTTAATATAATACATATCTTACTGAATATTTTTGTTTCTTTAGCCCTGCTAGGGAAACATCCAGTTGAAATGATCTGCCCCAGCCAGACCAGCAAGTTATACAGTATATCTTACAGTTGTAATGGCTAATAAAAAAAAACATCCTAGCCCACTAGAGATTCCCACTTCCTATCCATAACAGCTTGAAAAGCAAGGTTAATGCAGACACTAATATAGAGATTAGTGTATGTTGCAAAAAGTCATTTGGGGGTTATAGAGAACACATAGATCAGACTGACATTTACTGCTCTGGAAATGGGTAACCATTGGGTGGTTATACAGTTTAAAATCATAAATGGTACTTCTGATACACTGATTATAAATTTACAGACTACTGTATGTAGCAGACATATGCTGTTATTAAATATTAATTTGTGTGATTAAGAAATGCGCATTAGCTGTATCTGTTACTATAGTTGATCACTAGTTTTTGAATAAAAGCTTACTAAGTCCAGCGCTTGAGTTTGACAAGATATGTACTTGCCTCCCAATGGCTCGATGGGCGCTAAAATAAAGTGTGTGTCAAGTGAAAGATGCACATTTTAAGTAGTGAGGCTGCAGACAGATGCAGAGGAGGTATAGAATGGGAGAAAGGGTTACAGCCCTTTGTAGGATCTAAGAATACGTTTTCCTCTAGCAGAGGGCTTTCATGTAAAGAGGTTGTAGAACAATGGAATACTTGTGGGATCCAGGACCAGGATTCTCCTTACACAACATGCAAAGAAGCCCTATCAGCCAGAAGATAAATGAAAGGAAAGGCAACTTATAAAGCTTCTCAGAGAGTTTCATGAACTGAACCAGTCTGAAACCTATAACACATTAAAGAAGTGAGATGTTGAAAATGTTCTGAAAAATTGATGCGAATAAATCACATCACTAATCGACTCAGAAAAGCCTGTGTAGACATTACTGTTTGTGAAAGGTTGCATATCGTTTTAGTGCACTGAGTTTCCCCAAAGCCTTAATAGGAATGAATAATGGACACAGGCCAGCTCCATCATCACATCCCTTGAGGTCTCCAGAAAGTGGTATCATTGTATGGTGCAGTAATTGTTATTTGTTGGTCTCAGTCAATAATGATTGTTTTGTGATGCTCCACATTGTCATTGCGTAATCTTTACAGATAGATATTGTGCACCCTACTAGGAAATGGCACAGACAAGGCTGTTAACAGAATAGATTGTTGAGCACATGAGGATTCGGCCAGCAGCAACTCTCCAGTCTTTGCTGTGCCATTGAAGGGAAACAACTGAAAAGCTCAAACTTAATCCTTCATTGTTCTTCTCCTCCCACCAGTTAATTTGTATTTAGCCTTTGTTCCGAACATTATTTAACCTTTCTAACCTCCTCCTTCCTCCTTCCCTCCCCTCCCTCCCAGGCAGCCCTCCTCAGGCAGCCCCTCGTTGCCTACCTCACCCTGCTGACAGCTGAAACCCTCAGACTGATTCATTGACTCCTACTACAAGCCCAGTGGGGCTGCCAGCCGATACCCTCAGGTGAGAAGCAGACCTTTCAGAGCCCGATTGGTCCCCTGGCTGACACCGCAGCTCCCAATTGAGCCCTGCTGGCCCAGCCACCTAACCGATTAGCTACAACTTAAATCCACAGACACTACTGCCCAAAACGCTACCGGAGCTAGCTAACCCGGTTTTGCTGAAATTTTACACTGCCCCCCCACCTCGCACCATAATTAAATAGACCCACATCACGCCTCCCCATGAGGCCCCTCCTCTTGCCCATATTCTAAGGGTCCCTGCTAGGCCCTCCTCCCTCTCCCCTCTCACCTTAGCTCTTTTTAACTGTGATTCCTGTGCTACCTGGCTTACATCCTCGCTGTGCAACTGCCTTGTTCACACTGTACCATTTCCTCTCTCTCTTGCCTCTCTTACTTTTCCTTTCTCAACCTTGCCTATTCACTGCACCTGCTTTACTATGCCACCTCTATCTCTTAACATGCACTCCCATACTCTGTTCACCCATCTCTTCCTCTCTCCTCTCTTCCCTCCTCCACCCTCCCACAGCCTGCTTCCCCTCTCCTCCTCGCAGCTTCCAGCTTGATACTGCATACTGCCACCTAGGTACTCTGCACTTTGAGCCCATCCTCCACTCAGGGCTCCCCTTCTTCTAAGGAACTGTCCCTCCTGCCTGTGGGCATTGGACCTCCCTTCTCTTCCTATGCAACTTTGATCCTGAACCTTCACTATCACTCCATGGCACATTTCAACACGAAAAGAAGTCGTAAGCTTTGCCTTAGAAAATTGTGTTTGAGTACACTGAAACTCGTGCTCCTCCTGCTGCTGTCGGGCAACGTTCATCCAAACCCTGGCCCTGTCTCTGACAGGGTTTCCAACCAGAACAAATACTCAGGTGCCCTCTCAATCATGTCTCTTAATATTTGCAGCCTCTTCACAAACTTGATGCTCTACAAATCTTTACTAACCAACACAACCCGGACATCCTGGCAGTTGTAGAAACCTGACTCACACCATCGGTCCTTGACAGGCAATCATCCTTCCTGACTACAATGTCTTTAGACTCAATCAGATATCAGAAAGAGGTGGTGGATGTGACCTGTATCTTAAAGATACTCTCCTGGGCCACCACATAAAACTGCTCTCCAGACTACCACTGCTCAGATTCTTCTCATCAGAATCTTACTAGGTGCACACAATAAAGCCCTCACAGTTGTTACTGTTTACATCCCATCTAAAGAGCAAGAAATGGACTAACTGCTGTATTGGATTTTGTCAGATCACCCCACTGGACTCGAATCTATCCTTCTAGGTGACTTTAATGTAACTGGCTCACTGCTGAAGCAGGGGCACATAAGAACTCCATTGCTGTGGCCAACCTTACCCAGATGGTCGACTCACCAACCAGGAAAACTACAAAACTGGCACCAGCACCCTCCTGGACTGGTTCCTCACCAGCCACCTTACCGGATTACGAACACCTCTGTCCTCCCGACTCACTCAGTGACCACTCCCTGTCAGCTGCTTATGGTCTAACAAATTCCCTA
This sequence comes from Neoceratodus forsteri, assembly GCA_016271365.2. NCBI lineage: Eukaryota > Metazoa > Chordata > Ceratodontiformes > Ceratodontidae > Neoceratodus > Neoceratodus forsteri. Next base: position 270,566,764 of record JADMNL010000026.1, read on the forward strand.
AACCCCCAAAACCATCACCAGTAGTCTTACCTCATGGTCAGTTAACTCATCTTAAATCTCAGCTCCTCCTACAAGACTCGTCACCAATCTTCAATGCAACCAATGTTAATACAGCTCTGGACTATTTCATCAAAATCTTTAATGAGGCCTGTAACAAATGTGCTCCTTTTAAAAACAGAAAGTTAAAGCCCTCTGTAACCCATGGCTCTCAGGTGACCTCCTAAGGCAACTAAAGCAAGGGATCACCTCTGGGAACAGGCTAGAACCACTGGGAAGCAAGCTGACATTATAAACTACAAATGTGTAAGGAATGACTGCACCAAATCTATTGGGCAAAGAAATCAACCAATTATAAGAGTGCCCTTACTAACTCCTGGGGTAACCAAGAGACTTCTGGAACAACATAAAAAGTCACTGGGAAGCAGTCAAAATCTCTACCTTCCATGCTCAACATAAATGGGTGTATCACGCTTGACCCAAAAACCATAGCGAACACCTTCAACACTGCTCGCTGACCTCAGCAGTATTCTTCCCAGATTTTTTCAAAGAAGATGATGTCCCGTGAACCCTATCCTCACTGCCACTTCTAGTCACCCGCCTTCTATTTTAAAGTGGTCAAGATAATGTATACCAAGTTCATAGTATGTTACTAAAGCCATTAGCAAATACAGATCAAGCAAAGATTCACTTGACCTCAAACTGCTGTCCCTCACTCTAGAAGAGGTACTTGGGCCCTTGACCAGGATCTTTAACCTCTCTCTCAGCCTTAGCCAGTTCTCTGACAAGTGGAAATCAGCCACTGTTACCCCATCCACAAAAGTGGTGACAAGACCGCCCATGACAACTACCGCTAACCTCATTCTACCTCCCTCTCTAAGCCCTGGAACGTATTGTGCAGACCAGCTTACTGGCTTTCTGGACAAGCATGACATCCTGTGCAGCAGCAACACAGCTTCAGAAAAGGACATAGCACCTTCTCGACACTACTGGAATTCACCAGCGCCATCCACAGTGCACTGGACAATGGTCAGCCAACTGGTTCCATCTTCATTGATTTAACCAAGGCCTTTGGTACTGTCCACCACCACCTCCTGCTTGTCCAGCTTCAGAATATGGGACCTCACCCAGCTCCATTAACTGGTTTAAAAGCTACCTAGACAACTGGACTCAAAGAGTGAAAATTGCTGATATGATCTCTGATGCCAAATTTATCCACTCAGGTATTCCCTAGGTCCCATCCTGGGCCCCTCCAGTTCAGCTTGTTCCTGAACACACTACCGGATTCCGTCCAGAACAAATCATACTCTACACTGATGATGCGGTAATCCTAGCCTCCCACCATGATCCAAAACTGCTGCAAGATAACCTCCAGCTGGGTGCAGTCGAAACTGATACTTAAAGGAGAAGACTCTGTATATTTATGATTTGATATGTCTCGATGTATTTATTATACATTACATCAAGTACTGTACATATGTCAATAAGAGATCAGCCATTTCTTCTGTTGCAACACATATCTAGAGTTTGAGGCTCTGACACAAGGTAGCAAAATGTCAAGTAAGCCTCCATTTACATGCAAATGAGTCACTTGTAATACAGCCCCTCCCATTCTTTGATGTCACTGCAGCAACAGTGCAGAACAAAACATAAGGGTATCAATGCTGTCTAACCTGATTTTAGTTTAAGTTTGCAGTGGCTTAAGGCAGTTCTGTCATGCAACTCACACAGGGAGTAGTACTTGTAGCCTTAATACTGTATGTGTAGAGCAAATAATATATCTAGCAGTATTTCATTCACAGAAAACAAAATCTGTTTCTTTGTACTGCCTATTTCTCTGTGAACAATTAATCAACTGAGCAGTCAATCAGTCATTCTGTATTGAACCAGGTGAACACCCTTGAGAAGATTCATTACAAGGTGTGCCTGGGCAGTCTACAAAAGGATCACAAATGACTGAATTATATACATCTCCTTTCAGAAGACTGAAAGTGGAGAGCTAGATCATTTACTTTATAAAGTGTATTGTTTTACATTTCCAGTGCTCCTTAAATCTGAGTTTCTGACTGGACATACCAAGAAACAGAATGCATATGACATGGGAGGAGTGAGCTAAGCAAATACAGAGCACTACAAACCTGAGACTGATTAGTTTCTTTACCTACAATAGCTGAGGTGTAGCATCTGACTTGTAGGGGACATCCTACTTCAAATGCTGGCATTACAAATCGGGGGCCTCTCAAAGCTTATACTTAGTACGCTTAAAGTGAAGTGCTGTAGCTCTCACATCACTGCTAATGATTTATAATGGGAATTGGGCGCTTTTAAAGTCATGGACCTGAGGGGTCATCACAGTTTCCAAGGAGGTTAGGGAAACTTCTTAAGGGTTAGAGAGTAAGGGACTCTAGTAGGATTTGAACCAGAGCCCCCAGTGCTTGTGCTTATACTTTAACCACTAGATTATCCTTCTTCCATATGCTGCAGCTGATGCTTCCTGGTAACCTATTCCTTTTATAGCTGAATTCATTATTGTCTTACAGCAGCCATCCAATCACTGACTGCCTAGTTACAAAGGGAAAGGGACTTATTTGCAAGATTGTTTCTCACTGCTGATGTCAATCAAAACAGATTATGCTAACACACACAAGCAACATAATACAACAGCTGTATGATACCACTTAAACCTCTTGTTGCACCTAGAGTCATTTATTGGGTAAACTGTTTTTGCTAACAGAAACAGTAACAAACATACAGGCACTTCCTTATATGAATACTGTATATACCTCAAACCAGTGCTGCATCACACGTACATGGTCCTAGTCCCTATTTGACCTGCACGCCAGGTTGTGCACATCACTAAAGGGTTCCTCCATTACTCAAGAGGGGAACCAAACATTGTGGGTTTGGTTTACTGGTGAACTGCATTTAGCGCAGTACCATTATCTGTTACTTGGTTACATCATCCTCCAGCAACATTGATGGTAAAATGGAGGACAAACACATTGATAACTTCTGGGGCTGTATGTTTTATTTATAATCTAGATTTGACAGCAATAGGACTGCTGGCAACTGGAGGAGGCATACAACAGTTACACGTAAGGAACTGGGAAAATATTGGTATGAAACTATGGTAGACTTCCTGTTTAAAGCACAAACTGATCCTAAATCAGAAAAACAAAGGCCATGATCTTCAGCAGCTCCCATAACAAAACAAGCAGCACCACCTCTCCATTAAAACCAAGCAAGAAGTCACTCTGGAACAAATCCAAACCTTCAAATACCTTGGGATCACCCTGGACTCCCAACTCTCCTACACTGTCCACATTAATAATGTTGCTAAAGCTGCTAATACTCAGCTGGGCCTATTGTTCCATCACAGGAAGCATCTAACCCTGAAGCCTTGTCTGTGGCCATCCGAAGCTCTATTGTTAGCATTATTGATTATGGTCTTATAATTTATGGTTCTGCCACTGCCACCCCTCACAAACGAAGTTTGACCACCTCAACAAGGCCTGTCGGCTCATCAATGGATCCCACCATCTCACTCATACATGTGACCTCTATTCTCAACTGGGTGGTTGCAACTCACCAGTCGAATAAAATATCAAACCTGCATCATTGCAAAGAAAATAATAATGGGCCTTGCTCCTCATGGAGTCTGTGCCCTCCTTCAACCAAAATCAACACCAGTAACACCAGGAGGTCCAAACCACAGCTTCTGCAAATCCCCACTGTCGCACAAACTCAAGGTCAAAGATCCTTTGTCTACAGGGCACCCAGCTGGATAAACAAACTTAGCAGTGACATCTCTGCTTCACCCATGCTTGTTGCTTTCAAGTCAAGGCTCCTCCTCCTCTCTCCTTGCCTCCAGCTCCTGTGACTGCCCTGATTAGGCTGTTCTCCTCCTAGTTCCCCTTACTGTTGCCCCTTGATGTACCTCAACACCTCAGCGCTTTGCAAACACCACTGCCCCATTGATGCACCTCTGCTCTCTGTCCTTGACAACGGCACCTGGCAGCTATAATCCCCTCTCACTCTCTCGCCTCCCTCCAATCTCCCTTCTGCTACTACTGCCTTTTATCACTCACCTCCTCATACCCTGTGTCCATCTTTTTCCTTCACCCCTCCTTCAATACTATCTCTGTCAATTCTCACCTTTCCTTGTGTCTCCTGTATTCCATGTTAGTTCACAACTTAGACTATTCAGTATTACAAAAGTAATATACTGGAAATGTAGTAAATGTTTTTAATGTTTTTATTCTGTAAATCATGTTGTTTGGTTGTACTCACTGACGTGGAACCTTTGTAAAAGAGCCTCGCTCAAAGGTACTTGTAATCCTAGACTTCAATAAAATAAATAAATTCATTCACTCATTCATTCATTCAGGTTTTATTTGGTATAGTGCAATTCTCATTTTGAATTCCATGTCTTACATACAATTTCTGGAACATTTACAAATAAATACAAATAAATAGGTCCTATTTATCAGTTTAAACTATCAATTTTAAATTATTATCAATAAAACATATCTAATTCAGAAGGATAGCCTACACAAATAGAAAAGTTTTCAGCTCCTGTTTGAATATGTCAAACATAGGGGAATCTCCGATATAGCTAGGAGAGCTTTCCACAGGGTTGGCCACAAAGAAAAAGCATAGGCACCCAATGTTTTAAACAAACCCTGGGAATCTCTAGTAGTCACTTGTCAGCTGAGCGAATGGGGCAGGAAGGGTGACAGGATGCAGGAGGTCTTGCAGGTAGCTGGGCCCTGACTTTGCAGGGCCTTATATGTCAGCAAATCAACCTTAAAGGAGATCCACCACCTAATCAGCAGCCAGTGCAGAACAAAGCATAATATGACATGATCTAGGTAGACCAGTCAACAGCCTGGCTGCCACATTCTACACTAGCTGTAGGCAGCAAAGATCAACCCCATAGCCCTAGGTACAAGGCATTGCAGTAATCAAGGTGAAAGGTCACAAAGGTGTGTATTAGTGCTGGCAGATCACCAGGTGGTACCAGGTGTTTGATCCTGCGATGTTCCTCATATGGTAAAATGAGGCCTGGACCACAGCTGACATCTGTAATTTAAGCATCAGGTCACAGTCTAGGACAATGCCAAGGTTCTTTATCCAGTCCAAGGTAAGCAACTGGAAGTCCCCAGGCCTCAACCCTGAGACTCAACCAGGTTGCACCCTTGCCCCGGCTATCAGATTCCAGCACCAGTACTTCAGTCTTGTCCAGATTTAACCTCAACCAGTTGATCCTCATCCAGTCTTGGATCTCAGCAAGGCAAAATAATACACCGAGACTGTCTCCTGATGCTCAGGTGCAAAAGACATGTATAACTATGTATCATCTGCATAACAGTGAAAACTCAGCCAGTACCATCTTATAATGTCCCCTAGTGGTAGCATATACATAAACAACATTGGGGGCACAAAACAGAGCCCTACGGGGCCTACATGACAGAGGCAAAGGTGCCAAGGAAAACATCCCAGACACCACTCACTGTATACTGCCAGTGAGGAAAGATGTAAATCAGTTTAAAACTGTACCAGCCAGTCCACAACAAACTCACAGGTGCTCCATCAGCACCCATGGTCAACAATATCAAATGCTGCTGCAAGATTGAGGAAAATAAGGGAAAAAGGTCTTCCTGATCCTCTCTGACAGGAAATCATTTAGCACCCAAACCAGGGTAGTCTCAGTACTATGTCTTTTCCTGAAACCCAACTGGAGAGGATCGTAGATGTCCTGGGTTGTTAAATAAGTCTCCGTTGAATGGCCACCATCTTCTCAATAACCTTACCCACAAAGGAAGGTTAGAGACTGGCCTGTAGTTCATCAGGCAGTCTGGGTCCTTTGAAGGTTTTTCAGGAGTGGTCTTACAACTGCCTCCTTCAGGGCCCAGTAAAGACCCCTGACACTAAGAAACTCCAGACTGTCCTGGCTAGGACTGGGCCAATGATATCAAGACACCCCACAAGGAGGCGTGCTGGTCCTGGATCCAAACTACAGAAGGTTGGCAGTAACTTCCAGATGACTCTCACCACATCTACGACTGCCCACTGGTCAAAGTCAGAGCAGACCGACTGAATGCCTGCGACCTCAGGCCTGTCACCACAAGCCCCATTAGAAGGTGCAGACTGGATTTCTGATCTGATGGAGGCAATCTTACCAGCAAAGAACAGAGCAAACTCATCATACTTTGCTTGTGAAAAGCTCCCTGGGCTGAAGCAAAGCTGGATTATATAGCTCATCAACAGTGCAGAAGAGCTGAGCTTGTCTGTTGATTGCTGCAGCAATCTCTTGGACAGGAACTCTGCCTTCTTACAGGAGATTGCTGATTGATAGTGCCCATAATGGACCATCAATATAAGCTTGATTTCCTCCAATCCAGTCCTCCGCCACCACTGCTCCAACCTTCGACCCCTCATTCTCATCTTCCTGAAGGTCCTATCAAACAGTGGTGATCCCCATATGAGGTGAGGGGCCAAACTTGGACAGGTGCGATGGAGTTGAGGGCCTTGGCAATAACCTTATTATAGGTCAAACCAGTTCCCCAGGTTCCTCGGATGCACTCATCAAAACTGATAGGTCCAGCATCACCATCAGATCCTGTGGGATGAAACCTCTTAAATGGCAGTACTGAACCATCTCCGTAGGGGTAGGTCTATTGGGGGTCTCGAATGAGAACCTCACAGTATGGTGGTCCAACCAAGCAACTGGTTCCACCATAAGGTCAAAGGCCTCCATTCCCAGCAGGAAGATGAGGTCCAGTGAGTGACTGTGTGTATGGGTTGCAGAGTTAACAACCTGTGTCAGGCCCAATGTACACATCATTTAGAGGAAGTCTCCTAGTTTGTCATTGGCCCAGGCATTGAAGTCTTCCAGAAGAATCCATCTGGGCAACTCCAACACCAGTTCGACAATGAAATCCATGACTTCCTGCAAAATTCCTTCTCATTCCACGGAACAGTAGATGAGAAGGATCTTGCAACCTACACCTGCAGATCCTTGTATGCCACACATTTAAAACACCTTGTGGTTCGACTGGGAAGTCTGTGAAGTTCCAGTCTGACTTGAAACAGACTGCCACACCCCACAGTACAGTCCTCTCTCAGGCGGTGTACCACCGAGTACCCATCTGAACAGCCAATTCCAAAACAGGACCAGCATTTTTGTCCAGCCAGGTCTCAGTGATGTAAGCTAGATCAGATGCTGCAACAAGATCACCAATCATTGCTGTCTTGTTCTTTATAGATCTGGCATTGCACAACACTGCCCAAGAGCTTCTGAAGAAAAATCAGCTTCTGTTTTCTAGGGCTGCAATTCTGCATTGCAGGTTTGGGCTACCTGGTAATAGGCAGCACCCTAAATTAAAGTCATGCTTATTAAGCTCCAGCATTCAAATTGGCTAACCAGCTCCTTCATTTACACTGCCTGTGCTTGGATTGGGGCCACGTGTCACGCATTACTTCAGGGGTGTGTATTTTCAACAGGGTCTAAATTCCATATTAAGAAATGTGCTTCCGGTAAGTGCCTGTTTTTTTCTTTGGGGTTTTAGTCAGGAGCACTCCTGGGGCTCCTCCATCTCTGGGTGTCAGTTGTTTCCATCTCAGTTTTTTAGGGTGTCTTTTGGTGGTGTTTGCCTGTCAGGTGCTTTTGCTACTTTTTTAGAGGGCATTCCTCTTTGATTTGGCTCTCTCTGACTTACAGGACACATTTCTTCGTTCTCCTCAGTAAAAAGAAAGGAAAGGACATTTCTGCAGTGAGCTTTTTGACTGTGAGTACCCTCAGAGTTTTCAGTTGGTTGGCAGTCATTTTTTTTTCCAATGTTCAGGTGGTTTGGTGGATTTCTGGGCTCCATTGAGCCCCACAGCTTGCCCTTTCCTACCGCTCTGTAGAAATTTGGCATGTGCTCCTTTCTCCAATGGGCTTCTCTAATTTGCACACCTTTCACATGCCTGTGTTGTGACATCACCCTTCTGGTATTCCAATATTATGCATGGCATTGTGATGTCACACACGGGCACATTCTCAGAGTGCACACGTGCCTGCATTTCCCCATTGCTAGACACAGGGACTCTGCTTGAACAGTCTTTTCTTTGTAGCAGTAAGCTTTAGGGCTGAGAGGTATCCTTTTTCAATTTATTTTCTCCTTTCCCCACAGTCAGAGGTGGAGATCATGGCAGTAGAACTTTATTTTAATTTGAGGAATAAATTTCAGTTTTTTAATCATTGAGCACCTGCAGGGCAACTTTTCCAGGCACCATGGATTATCAGAGACCTCTCATTCTTTAAAGATGTAAGACCTGCAAAAGAATAATGCAACCCTCTCCTCTGGGTTCTTATTACTCCCATTGTGTTTTTCAAGTTAATATGTCTCTTACGGTTCTCTCCAGTTAGACCTTCGAGCTGGGAGGTGCCCCTGGTGTACCTACTGGCAGTGGCAAAGCACAATAGTGTAAATCTTCCTTGTTGCTCTTAGGAAAGGTTTGGGCTCCAGCGTTCTGCAGAACACCCCATCAGGCACACCTGACTCCAAACTGAGCTCCTAAGGTCAGAGAGGCCCACACAGGCAGGTCAAGGTGGTCACAACCGGACAGAGCTGTGAATATGGATATGCAGTAGACACTAACCCTGACCATACAGATGGTCAGGATGAGGCTGCTGGTATCCTAGGGAAAATCCTGATCCTAGGAAGCTACTTGATGATGAGAAGGACAAACTGGAGGAGAAGGAGGAGGAGGAGGAGGAGGAGGAAGTGGAGTGGATGGAGCCAAAGAGAAGGATTCCTATCCCTACCTGTTTAATACCAAGTCTTTTTCATGTCTGATAACAGAAGAATGTGGATCATTACAACTCAAGGAGGTGCAGTCCATGGAGACAGTGGATGTCAATCCTGTCCTGTTCATGCCCTACTTGGTTCCAAAGTGTTTTCTGAACTTTATTCTCTGTGGCCAAATTATTGAACAGGAACAGGCAGGTGCAGACTAAAGAAAATATCTGTTGAAACCGGTATCCAGTGATAATAGTGACTGTACCTGTATGGGCGTACTGTCAAAACGGCACCCAAGTTATGGCGCTTATTATCATGGGCAACCTGCCAGGGTAGCGAGGACTATGAATATAGGAGGAGAAGGACGGGCAAGTGGAAAAGGAAAATAGTGAGGGAAGGGATAGGGAAGAGGTTATTACACTCTATTGTGCCTGCTCTGCTGAGCCAACTATGGTGTGGTGGGTAAGGAGGATGACTCTGATGGAGAAGGTCCTGGTTGGGCTGGGGTTGGAAAGAGTTTGTTTGTTCCCACAGCTGCAGGATTTATATTTTATTTTTAAACTGGCTGTGCCCTCTCCCTGACATGCACCCCTCCTGGAATTGACAAACTATAGTCAGGGGTGTGTGAGGGGGTGCAGGAAGGCAGATGCAGTCCCCCACAAACACACTTACTGTATTGTGTGTGCCTGGTCAGCTGCAAGTGTACATACCTGGAATTGCTTTTCAGCGATATACACTCACCATAATAGCGATCGCCGTAATGTTTTCACTGTTGTGACATAGACCCGAGAAACCTAAGGTATGGTGTTTTCCTTGTTTGGAAGAAAATATTCTCAAGTGGAAACCTCCTCTGGTGAATAAGGTGGTACATAATTCCATCAGACATACCACTATTACTATTGAATGCTCCTTGGCCTTAATGGATTCTCACAAAAGCGAGTGGATGCTGCATGCAGAAGAGCCTTCGCTCCAACAGCGAAATCTCCACACCTCCTATGCCTCCTTTATTGTTTCCAGAGCTTTAAATTTGTGAGTTACAACCCTGGGAAGCTTCGTTTCCTGGATTTAGAAGGCAAGCATTCTGCAGTTGATATCCATGGCCTCCACCTTCTTAGGGATGCCATGGTGTAGAATTTGCACATATGAGCTCACTCCACTTACCAGATTGTGTCCGCTGTGCAGTAGTGTGGCTTTGACACTGGGTCACTGATCAGGCTTCAAAGACCAACCTGTTTAACTTAGCCTTTAAAGGAAGGCTTGTTGTTTGGTTCTGGCCTGGATGATATTTTGAAAGATATCCAGGACAAAAAGGCCACCTTCCAATGTTAAAGCAACAGCAAAAGATTGGTTCAACTTCAAAAGTTCAAGGAGACACCTGGCAGAGTCAGTATTGAGGGCTTTTAATCCCTTTCCGAACTTTGGGAACCAGAGGAGTAAAGGAGCCTATTCTGGTTTCAAGAGCAATAGTAGAGAGGAGCCCTTGCCTGAAGATGCAACAGAGACCTAGGGTGAAAAGTGGGCTTCTCACAATGAGGGTACATGTGCCAATCTCTGCCTCCCTCCCTTGGTGAAAACTACACAATTTTACACAAGATGGGCCCAGATAATATCAGATGCTTGTGTTTTGGAAATTCTTGCTCTACCTTATGCAATAGCATTTTATAATTCCTTTAAAGGGTGCTTCCTGCCATCCCTGGTTCCAAAGAACTTCATGAAGAGACAAACAGTTTCAGAGACCAGTGACCACCTCACTCAGATTGGAGTGATTGTGCCCATGCCTCCCAATGAGCAAGGTCAGGGATTCTACTTCATCTATTTTGTAGTCCCTAAGTCGTCAGGGCTTTTCAGGCCTTTTCTGGATCTGAAACAGCTAAACAAGTTTATTTGCCACACAACCTTTAAGATGGAATCCTTAAGTTCAATCATCCAGACTGTCTGCTAGGGGATTATCAAGCATCCATAGATCTGAAGTATGCATATCTCCACATTCCCACCCAAGAGTCTAATCAGACATATCTCCACATTCCCACCCAGGAGTCTAATCAGAGTTTCCTCAGGTTCATGGTCCTGGGACATTTCCAGTACAGGGTGTTCCCATCTGGTCTAGCAACAGCCCCAGGGTTTTCTCGAAGGTGCTCATAGTCCTGGTGGCTCAATTCTGGCAGGAAGGACATCATGTCTATCCCTACCTGGACGATCAGCTCGTTTGAGCACAGTCTGTGCCTTTGGGCAAGAAGTCAGTGACCAGGACTCTGGAGGTTTTAAAGTACCACAGCTGGGTGGTGAATCAGAAGAAAATCTCTCTCAAGCCATTACAGATCCTGCAGCACCTTGGAGCAGTGTTCTGGATGGGTGAGGGAAAGTCTTCCTCTCTCTAGTCAGGAAGGAGACCCTGCTGAGAGAGGTTCAGTGGCTGAGGAGCCAGTCATCAGCTTCAACTCACCAGATCCTGTGAATTCTGAACTCATGATGGCAGCTCTAGAACTAGTTCCGTGAGCTCGCTTTAACATGTGGCCCCTACAGATTGAGTTGCTGTCAGCCTGGGATCTGGCTTTGGAGGATAATCAGGCCAGAACATCCATTCCACCATGACTGCAGCAGTCTCTAAGTTTGTAGGTGAGTTATGAACATACAAAGAGAGCCAGCAGATGAAGACCACTTGGTCTATCGTGTCTACTCATAATGATGCAGGGTCTGGTCTTACACTTACACCACTGACCCTGCCCTGTCCCCAACCATCCCATCCTCACCTCCTTCCCACTTTCCTTGGTCCAAAGGTTCCCTTTATGTTTGTCCCGGCCAGCTTGAATGCTCTTTTTTTTTAGTTGTTTGACCAGGAGTAGCACACTAAACTGAAAGCTTTTTACAGGTGCAACCTGGGAGCACATGGAAGTTAAGTGTCTTGCTCAGGGTCACACAGTATGCAAGTGGAAGCTGTGAGATTCAAACCCAGGTGTGGTCTGCTGGATGTCACCAGATTTGCAGCTCAGAGCCTTAAACCACTGTGCTATACTGACTCCTCAGTGTTTGTTGATACCATCTCCTCTGGCAACCTATTCCAGGTGGTCACCACCTCTCCATATAGAAATGTTTCCTTACATCCTTCTTAATCCCCCCATCTATTTTAGGCTGTGCCTCCTAGTGCTGATGATTTCACTCATTTTAAAGAGACCATTCTTTGCACTCTGTTAATTCCTCATGTACTTGAAGGTCTCTATCATATTCCCCTTCTGCCTCCTCTCCTCCAGGGAGTACATCCCAGGGCTCCCAGCCTTTCCTTATAGGACCAATGCCATAGCTCCTCTATCATCTTGGTAGCTCTCTTCAAACCCCTTCCAGCATTCTGATGTCCTTTTAAGCCATGGATGCCAGTATTTCACCCCATCTTCTAAATGTGGTCTCACCAATGACCTGTACAGTGGTAAAATAGTCTTGCTCCACCTGTTACTGAAACCCCTTGCAATACACCCCAGCATCCAGTTAGCCTTCACCACTGCCTTCTTACACTGGGAGGTGTGATTCAGGTCACTTGTAATCATCACTCCTAGATCCTTTTCCTCTTCAGAAGCATTTACTTGAACCTCTTCTGTGTAATACTCTGCCAAAGGATTCTTTGCCCCATGTGCATCACTTGCACTTTTGGCATTGAAACCAAGTTGCCAGATTCCTGACCATCTCTAGTCTAGCAAGGTCTTTCCTCAGGTCCTGTATCCTCTCCTTGGTGTCCACACTCCCACTGAGTTTGGTGTTATCCACAAACAGGCATATTTTGCCTTGAATGCTTTCCCGCTGCCACTTATGAAGACTTTGAAAACACTGGTACCAACACTGATCCCTACTGGACCCTGCTGGTGACCTCCCTGGTGCAGAAGAACTCACTCCCAACCACTACAGTCTGGGATCTGCCCTCAACCATTTTTCAGTCCATCTTATCATATTCTCCCCACCCCTGGTCCCTCAGTTTCATTATCAACCTTTGTGTGGCACCAAATAGAAGGCCTTACTAAAGTCGAGGTATATTATGTCTATTGCCTGGCCTTTGTCCACTGCCCTTGTGACCAAATTGAAAACCTTAATCAGGTTCATGTGACATGATCTACCTGAAACAAACCCATGCTGTCTAGTGGCCTGCACACCACTCACCTCCATGCACTTCACCAGCCCCTCCTTTAGTATGGTCTCCATGAGTTTACCTACTATCGATGTCAGGCTGACTGGCCTAGTTCAGGTCATCCTTGGTTCCACTCTTATGGAGTGGCACCAAATGTGCTGTTCTTCACTCCTGAGTGGCCACACCCGGCTCCAAAGATCTATTGAAGTGAATAACCAGTGACCCGATCAGATCATCCACCAACTCTTTCACCATCCTGGGGTGTATTTTGTCATTTGGAGAATCTGAACAATGGCTCTCCTTTGAGTCCCCAGAGTGAATTCTGATGTCTGATGGCAGCCTGTTGTTTTGGGGATAGTTCTGGATCACAATCCCATTCAATGGTCTTTGTCAGCACAAAGAACAGCACCTACACATAAACGTTTTGGAGATGATGTATGTGCCTTACTCCTTTTTTTTCAACATCAGGTGAGTCAGAAGCCTTAAAAATAAGGTCAAACAACACCATCATGGTGGTGTATATAAACACTCAAGGGACACAAAGATCAGGGAGATGCTGAAAGAAGCCATAGCTTTTCTGCTATGGGCAGAGAAGAATCTCTCTTTATGTCAGAAGTTCACCTGGTGAGGGAGTGTAATATTCAAGCCAATTAACTAAGCTGTCATCTATCCAGGGAGTGAATGTTGAACCTAGAGGTGTTTGACCTTTGTGTCAAATGCTCAGTCACCCTCAGAGTGATCAATTTTCAGGTTCAATGGTTCTTCAGCTGCCACTGGTGTCCACAGGTGGAAGCAGTGGATACCTTGTCTCAAAGAGCTGAATTTGGCAAAGTGTATACCTTCTCTCTTCTGCTTTTCCTCCCCAATGTCATGCACAAGATAAGGCACTCAAGAGGAAGTTTTCTTCTAATAGCTGCAGATGGCCCAGAGGACTGTGGTTCTCAGACATAGTGAACCTAGCTCAATGCACACTGTTTCGCCTTCCAGTGCCGGGTGACCTTCTTGCCTGGACCTTCTCTCATAGGGCCCCATTCTGCATCCAAATGCAGAAGTGATGCAGTTTTCGGCCTGTCTCCTGAATGGAGGAGACTTCTGAAACAGGGTTTCTCTAAGAAGGTGGTGGACACTTTGATGGCTGCTAGGAAGAATTCTATGTCAACAGTTTATGCTTACATATGGACCACCTTTCAGTTTGGGCCAGGGAAAAATATTTGTCCTTCCAAAGCCACAGTTCCACATATTATTTTGGATTTCTTTCATGAAGAGTGGAAAACATTTGGCCATGAGCACCTTTGAGGTCAGGTGTCGGCCCTTGGAGCCTTCTTGGGTTTGTTCCCAGGGACTAACTGGGAAGTTATTCATTTTCTGCAGGCTGTCAGAAGGAATCAACCTCTGTTTGATCCTCTGTTCCCCATGGGATCTGAATATGAATTTTAATGATCTCTGTAAGGAACCTTTCAAACCACTTTCATCAGTACCATTGGATGTGCTGTCTTACAAGGTGTGTTTTTGGTTGCTATGTGCTTAGCCAGAAGGATTGGCTAGCTTCAGGCTTTGTCTCATTAAAGAACTATACCTTGTCATGCATAAGGACAAGGTGGTGCTCATAACAGTCCTGGTTTTCATTCTGAAGGTTCCCATTGCCTTCCTGTGAAGCAGAAAATCTGTCTTCTGTCTTTGTGTCCACAGCCTACTCACCCAAAGGATAGGGAATGGCACAAGTTAGATTTGTAACAGGCTATTGGGACATACCTTAGACAGACTGCTGAGTTCCAAAAATCAGATAGGTTGTTTATCCTTTCAGAGAGGTCAAGCAGGGACAAAAAGCCTCCAAGGCTACTCTAGCTAGGTGGGTGAGGGCCTACATCACCAAGGCTTATGTCACAGAAAAGAAGAGACCTCCAGCTCTCATCACAGTTCACTCCACCAGGGCTATGGCCTCCTCCTGGGTAGAAAGAGGTGAGATGTCTGATTTAGAGTTGTACAAGGCATGGTCCTCTGTCTACATATTCACCAAGCAATACAGATTGTATGCTTAAAGTTCTGCTGATGCAGCCTTTGGTTGCAGAGTTTTACAGGTGGCAGTTAGCAGGTACATTCCTTCCTGGACATGGTTGATGTATTGAACAATATTCTCCCCATCCATTTTTTCATGGGTTCTTCTTCTTAGAACCCATCTTTAAGAATTACTATTTTCAATGTGAAGCTCTACAGAAAGAAAAATTTCTTCATACCTTAGGGTTCCTTATCTGTTAGCTCCTACAGTGTCAATGGGATCTGCCCAGGAGCCTTGCTCCTGTGGGAGAATATTGTCTGGTATGCCAGCACAAGGATGTCCATTGTTCTGTTGTAATATGTCATTGTAAGTCTGTCTAGACATCCCTCTATAGTTTACCTGCTGCAGTTTTGTTTATATAGAAATGTTAAAATAAAAAGAGAGCAGTTCCACATTAGAATGTTGGTTGCTAGCACACAGATTTAATTAGATTTGAATTTGATGTTAACTAAGGGTGCCTAAATTGTTGTGTTCTTACATGGTATGTAGTCCTTTACCATTTAATAAGTCTGATTTCTTTCAAGTTGATTCAGTTCTGCAAGATCTTCCAAGACACAGACTTTTGGAAGACAAGCCTCAGTCATAAACATTTTGTCATCTGATGAGTTAAGCCATGGTTCACTTTATTTTATTCTGGCTAGAGTCTTTTCTTGTAAACAGTTAATTTGTGTGTGTTTTTTTTTTTGTGTGCGCAAGTCAACAGGTATGGCATTTATTTGCATATTTAGAGGCACTGCTTGGACAATAGTGACTGGAGGGTTGCTGGTATCCAAAATCCTCATGTGCCCTGTGGTGGTCTCCCCCACCCACCGTAGGTGGAATGTGTAGTAGGAAGTCTGTACAGTTTCTTTTCTCCTCCCTCTTCTCTAAGCCTGTTGTGCAACAGCATTCCAAATCTTTCTTCTGAACTCTAGCTATTTTCTTCTGTTATTACAATGGGTCACACTCATTGTGATAATCATAGTGAAGATGAAAGGTTTGATACCTTTCATTGGACCAACAAGTGTCTTGTACAAAGATGGAATTATACAAAGCTTTCAGGGCCACAGGTCCCTTCTTCAGGTGAATAGCAAAACTGAGCAACATAAGCAGTATTTATACCCACTGTGGAGTAATTAGAAATCAGGCAGTGGAGTAGGAAGGTGAGAAATGGGACTAGAGATGAAAATCAAAGATGCAAACTAAAACATGAGAAGAAATTAGGATGGGGGCTTGTGACACTTGGACAGCTGGTTCTGATTAATCTATGCTTTTTGTAATATAAAAATGTGTTACTGAATGTCTCTCTTGAGACATGCTGTGTTCCTGGGATCACCCCCAGGTTTCAACTACAAGGTGTTAACCTAAAAGTCAGGAGATAATTACAGGTTAGAAGAGACAAAAATAAGGATCTCCTGTTTATCTGGCATAATGTAGCTGCCAGCTGCTAGGATGGAAATCATAAACTTTTATGATGTTTAGAGGAAGAATACAGGCTATGTCACTTAGGTGCTAAGTCATGAATGTTCCTTAGATGTCTGTGAAGCAGGAAACTGCTCATGGATGAAAGAAGATACTGGAAAATCACAGACATGATTGGGAAGTCATACTGGGAAATGAGTTTTTGCTGATGTCACCTATTTAAAAATACCTCCTAAGTGAAGACATCCTGATTGTATAATTTGTAATAAACTGAGGAGGAGCTGGGTGACATCATGGAGAAGGCAGGTTCAAGACAGTGTTTTAATTATGCTGTGACTGACCTTTAGAGACATTCTTGTTTGGAATCTCTTGAAAACAACATCTATTTCGCTCACTGTTAGAAGGTATACATTAGAGAGAATAGTCTAAGGTACTGTGGTAGGAATTTACACTTTAAAACTTTATTCTTTTAAAAGAGTGTATGTTTTGTGATATATTGTTCTGTATTTACATTTTACATATTTGTTATCTATTTTAAGTAAAACCTCTTATTTTAAGAGACTACTTGGTGTAGCTTTGAAATTATTTTTTTGCGTCTTTGAATTTTTTTTTACAAGTGAAGCATATATGCTTAAAGCTGACACTGTGCATAAGCTTACTGGTAATAACAAACAGGAAAAGGTAAGAGTTTATTCTGAGGTCTTTCATATAGTTTTTATGGGTTCATTTTGTACACCTGGTTAGGTGCCCATAGGTGAAAGATATCTGGCCCCCACAGAGCAGAATTATCTGAGCCTGTACATTGGGTACGCTAGCAAGAGGTTCACAGTTTGAATCCCTCCAGCACTTTAGACCAAAGGTTGATTTAAACCCACAAAACAGACAGGAGGGTTACCCTGTTTCTGTTCCTGTTCACAATACTGCACTCAGAGGTTGGCACTGTGGGAGCAGAAGGCCTGACCTGCTGAGTGGGGTTGTGATAGGGCTGAGTAGGAACAGATCAGTAGGAGAAGAAAGGAAGCTAAAGGGAAGACAAACACATATAGAATCTGAGATCAAGGCTGGCTGTAAGGGTTGAATAGACAGGAGATGCCTAAGAGATGCAAGAAGTCAAGAAATTAGGAAAAATGAACAAAGGCCTAGATAAACACAATGTGAGGTACTATAAACAGAGGTGTGAAACCCAGAGGGAGGGGAGGGACTGAGCTAAAGAGTTATTAGGAAAGGCAGGAGGATGTAAGGTACAGGCAAAAAAACAGATCAGACAGAACTCATAAACAAAAATATAAGAGAAATACAGAACCAAATTGTGATAAATAATGACATGATATAGTACAAAAAAAAACTTATAGTTTACTATAGTGTGTCATGAAACCGATGTCCCAATTCAGTCCAGAAATGTTAGATTTAAATTGTTTAATATATTTAAATTCCTACGTCCTTCTGTCCTGTGTGTTTCTGAAGTTGCCTCTTAGTATCAAAACAGATAAATCCAAGAGTGAGTGATCTGTTTGTGAAAAATGGTTTCCTACTGGAGTGCTGATAATCTGGTTTACTATTGTGACAGTGGTGATTCATCGGGTTTTCAGTGGTTGGCTAGTTTCCCAATATGGCATCCATTTGTGTACTTCTTACATTGAATTAGGTAAACCACATTGCTGGATTGACATGTGTAGGATCCATTAAATTGTATTCTGTTGTTCTGGCTTGTCTTACTGGTGTCTTATGTGCATATGTGGGTGCAGATCTTACATCTTGCCATGTTGCATGGTGTTATCCTCTTGTTTTCTGGTTATTTTGATCTGCTGGGAGTTTGTTATGAATTATTATGTTTGAGAGGCTAGGGGCTGCTTATAGGCAATGACAGGTGGTTCAGGGAAGAAGTCCTTTAGTGTTTCATCTTCTCTCAGCATGGGTTGCAGCTCTTTGACAATTTCCGAAGGGGTTTTAGCATGGGGCTGTAAGTGACCACTAGGGTGTGCGGTCAGTTTGATGTCTTTTTCCTGTATTCCAGCAGATTGTCTTGTGGTATTTGTATGGCCCATTCAAATTCTGTGTCAATTTGTCTTGAGACTGGCCCTGCTGAATTAGGGAATTCTGAAGTGTGGAGAGCTGTCTGTCTCTTGTTCTCTTTATCAGAGCAGATTCATGATATCGAATTGCCTGACTGTAGATTATAGATTATTTTGTATGATTTGGGTGGAAGCTGGAATTGTGCAGATAGTGGTGTCTGTCAGTGGGTTTTCTGTAAAGAGCAGTTTGTATATGTCCATTTTTAGTGATACTGACTGTGGTGTCAAGAAAATGTATGCTGCTGGTGGAGTATACAATAGTGAGATTTATGGAATGATGAAAGTTGTTAAAATCATCATGGAATTTTTGAGAGTCTTCGCCTTCTGTCCAAATCAGGAATATGTCATCAGTAAAACAGAGATAGACAGATGGATTGTAAGGGTGGTGTTTAAACAAATCCTCCTCTAAGCAGGCCTTGAAAAGATTGGCATATTGTAGTGCCAGTTTAGTGCCCATAGCTGTTCCCATGATCTGTAAAAGTGCTTGCTGTTAAAGTTGAAGTTGTGTGTCAAAAGGAATTTTATTAGGGTGCTGATGGTGGTTTTGGAATGTCTTCTGTGGATGTGTTTTCTTTTAAAAATTTCTGACATGCTGCTATGCCATCTTCATGTGAGATACTGTGTACAGGGCAGTGACATCCATTGTGGCTAGGATAGTGTTCGTGGCAATTGTCCAGTTTGTCTCTGTTTCCTGAGGAAATTGGTTGTGTCCTGAATAAAACTGCTAGTAGTTCTTACTAGTGGTTTTAAAATGGATTCAATGAGTCCTGAAATGTTTTCAATGAGTGTGCCAATGCCAGAGATTATGGGTTATCCTGGATTCACTGGTTTGTGTATCTTGGTAGCATATAGAATGTCCCTGGAGTAGATTTGTTTGGAATTAGTATTTTTAACTGTTCTTGGATGTTGTTAGGTAGAGACATGATGATTTGTTTAAGTTCTTCTGTATATTGTATAGTAGGGTCTTCAGTGAGTTCTCTATAGTAAGCTGTATCTGACAGTTGTCTGTGTGCCTCTTTAATGTAATCCTCTGTGTTCATGACAACCACAGCTCCACCCTTGTCAGTTTGTTTTATTACAATGTCATGGTTGTTATTTAGAGTTTGTGTTGCCCTCTTTTCTAGTGGTGTGATATTGTACAGGAGTTTCTGCAGTTTGTTGAGGATCTGGGAGTTTATTCTTCCATGGAAGTAGTTGATGTAGGCATCCAACTTGGGGTTGCATCCACTCCGAGGGGTCCAGTATGATGTTTTCTTTGTGCTGTCATACTGTATTGTTAGAATGTCATTTTTATCGAAGAAATATTCTTTTAGATGAAGCCATCTAAAAATGCTTCTATCTCCCACGTAATCTAATGTTATCAAATTCCTGTGTGAGGCAGAAAGTTAAGCCTTGGATAGTACAGATGTTTCAGCCCATGTAAGTTCTTTATTAGATAGGTTGATCACTGGTAGTTGTTGCAGTGTGTATTATCCTGTTCCGCAGTGTTAGTATTGTGGTTTACTTCCCTGGATGAATCAAGATGCTGTTGTAGCTGCTGTCTTGTAGTTCTCTGAGTTTTCTCCTCTTCTGTGATAGGGCTGCCTGGAGATCTTTTTGATAATGTGTTTGGAGATCACAGTTAAATCCTGGTAATACGTTGTTGTTGTTGTTTCCTTGAAGGGTGTGTGAAAGTTCAGAAAATCTATCTTTTTTTCACTTTCTTTTATCCCCTCCCATCGCCCACATTCCACTCCTTTGGGCTCGCTCATGCTACCCACCCCGACACTGAGTCTGCCCCTAGAGTGCCCATGGGTGACTCCTACCTTTCCTCTCATCTTCGTGGAGCACACTGGCACAGCGGGTCTGCCCATGGTTCCTGGACTGGGCAGCTGGAGCAGTCGTCATCTAGGCCCTTGAGGTTGGTTTCAATTTTCTGGGCTTCCCATCCCCTTCCCTGAGGACGCCAGCTCGGCAAGTGCGCTGGACGATGCCTGCCAAGTGCCTAACAACGCCCTCCCTCCCTGACTCCAGCCCTTCTAGAGCCACCAGTGCCCCGTGGAGCCAGTGCTCCCACCAGCCCCAGGGACATCGGGTGCATACAGCACCCTGGTAACTCATCCTGAAGGAGGACAGCATCTGTTGGGATGCTCAATCCTCCTTCCCCTGCTGACCCCTTCATGACCCGAGTTCATACCCGAACCTGGGCGCTGATGCAGTGCGAGGTGTGGCATCCATAACCTTAACCCTCAGCACCACTGGGCCACCCAAAAATCTATATTTAAGGTGAGATTTTCTAGCATATATCTGATGAATAAGGTGATTCCTGAGTTTCTCAGATGTACTGTGACAAAGTTGTTCTGCATACCTTGAACTGTATGTATTTTGCAGTGGGTTGTAGATCTGAAGTCCTTTAGGTATAATGTTCTGTTTTTGCATGCAGTTAGGAAGTAGATGTCACTGTCAAATTTGGCTTCATTTTTCTTCAAGATGCAGAGTTGCCATTTCAGACGGTGATTTGTGATATCTTCCATTGTTTTGTAAAAGAGATTCCAGCCATATTGGTCCTTGCAAAACAGGAGAAGATGGAAGGTTTGATACCTTCTTTTGGACCAACAAGTGTCTTGTCCAAAGATGGAATTATACACAAGCTTTGGGGCCACACAGGTCCCTTCTTCAGAGATAGTAAAACTGAGCAACATAAGCAGTATTTATATCCACTGTGGAGCAATTAAAATCCGGAAGTGAAGTAGGAAGGTGACAAAGAGGACTAGAGATGAAAGTCAAAGATGAAATGTAAAAACATGACAAGAAATGAGGAGGGGGCTGAGTAGGAACAGGTCAGTAGGAAATGAAAGGAAGCTAAATGGAAGACCAAAGCACACAGATAGAATCTGAGATCAAAGGCTGGCTGTAAGGGTTGAATAGACAGAAGATGCCTAACAGATGCAAGAAGTCAAGAAATTAGGAGAAACAAAAGAATAAAGGCCTGGATAAACACAGTGTGAGGTAGTGTAAACAGAGGTGTGAAACCCAGAGGAGTGGGAGGGACTGAGCTAAAGAATTTTAGGAGAGGTAGGGAGGATGTGAGGTACAGGTAAAAAAAAAACGGATCAGGTAGAACTCAGAAAAAATAATAAATGTAAGAGAAATTCAGAACCAAAGTGTGATAAATAATGACATGATATAGTACACAATAAAATATACAGTAATTACAGTTTACCATAGTGAGTCATGGAACTGATATCCGATTCAGTCCAGAAATGTTAGATTTAAATTGTTTAATATATTTAAATTCCATGTCCTTCTATCCTGTGTGTTTATGAAGTTGCCTCTTGGTATCAAGACAGATAAATCCGAGATAATCAAGGTATAACCCTCATTTCATGCTTTCTTTTCTTTTTCTTTCTAAGACCTCAGATGGGGCATGTTCAGCAAGATTTGCACAGTACATTTTGTAAATGGACAACTATTTAGAAATATGCTGGTAAAAGAAATGTCTAAGTATTATTTTCATTACCCTGTAGTGTTTAATCCTTTCAGTTTAAATTTGCAGTTTGCTGTAGCAAGGTGGTCCTCGCTCTGTTTTGTTATGTACTGGACAAATGAGAATAAATACTGTGTGTAGAAAGACTGTGTTTTCTCTGTGCATCTTAATGTTGCTACCGTTCACGTGACTCCTTGCAGCTTGAGCGTTTGACCAGTAGAAGTTGGGCAAACACCCAAAGTCCCTTCCTTGGTGTAATAGCTACACCAAGCACCCACTACCTGGAATGTAGCCATGACTCACCGCACTGTACAATGCGTGGCACTTCCGGTAGTAGTGTTACCCCTTTAATATAACCTTGTTCAGCAGAAGAATAAAATACAAATATATACCGCACTGTTTAAAGTACTGAGTTTAAGTATTGAATTTACCTCCCTGGGCCGAGGAAGCTCGTTTTGCAAACATCCAGTCTACTGGTCCAAACAGGGTTGCATCACAGTAAGGTGTGTACTCCTATAGGGAATGAGCGGCACTTCTATGCCTGCTTTTATGCTCAAGGTTTACTCCTCCCTAAGGAAAGTAGGCAGAGTTATAACTTAATGAAGCCCATATTTCTGTGTATGAGGGAAATAAACAATTCAGTGACCATTTGTAAATGTTTGCAGTGCTTATTACTGTTTGCACAGAATGCTTATATTTAATGTTCATTTAATATGAAATAAGAAGAAATAGTTGCTAAAAAGTAGAAAATGGGTAATTAATAGGTGGAGTTTCAACTTCTGGCAGAGCGTTCTACTTACAAAAAGGCAGAACTAGAATTCAGAAATTAGATGTTCATTGGGAGAGGACCTGTGTGGTTCTCCCAGACTGGATCTCTAGGGAGATCAGGCACAAACAATGTTAGCTGCAGATGCATATTCTAGCTAATCTGTGATTTCTTGTTTCTTTTCTCTTCTGTTACTGACAAGTGTATTGATTTGGATTTATTTCAAGTATTTTTTGTTTCTTTTAATAAAACATGCCTATTTGATATGTTGTACCCAATGTGCTGACTCTTGTGTAGTCTCTGTACCTCACCCATGACATGCCCAACTTTTATTTATGTTAACAGCCTTAGGCTGTGCCATTTTCCTATATGTGTGCACAATACCCATCTATAATGATTACCCATTGACAAAGTAGAAGCTAACAGAAAAGGAAATTACAGTAAGTTGAATAAATGTTTCTTTATATTATTTTCTGATCCCTGGCATGGCTGAAATTTTATTTGTCTCAGTCACCTCCATTACAAAACAAAATAAAATATAAAGCTAAATTCTATTCAATGGACCATGGACTACTAGCATCTAACTCAATGACTGTATAGCAGTTTGGCATAGAATGCATATGAAAGGCATTAAATAAAATCTGATTCTATTATTTTGTACAGTACCTGCAATAACAGTGTTTATAAAAATGACCCACACTCATTTCTGAATGCTGGTCTCAGGTACCGCTACCACTGAGCTGATGGACTGGCTTTAGTGACACTATTGGAATGCATAACAGACTGGTTCCTTCTCCTGAAATACACCTATCACCAGCATATGACTTTTCGCACAAAATTAAATCAATTTTTTACAAAAACGTTGAGTGCCAAAACAGTTCAAGCAGTACCCTCATTGAAAAAATCTGCCAAAATCACATCCATGCTCCTGGTGTGTGTTGTTACTTATGCAACTTATGCTTTGTGAAACACTTTGGGATACAGTGTGTGTTAAAATATATAAAACCAAATTCAATTCCATGGTCCCTTCACTACCTATGTATAACTCATTGTCTTGTAAAGCTCTTTGGGATACAGTATATGTTAAGGTGTTATATAAATCCACATTTCTATTCTATTCCATGATCCCTGCACTATCAGAACCTAACTAATGATTTTGTAAATTAAGCACTTTGAGATACTAAGTCTGATTTTAGAAAGCTGATACAGGACTTGCGTCAAGCCTGGTATCAACAGCAATGTTTGGTGCAGCTGTGTCAAACCCTTTGATGCAACACAGCCCAATTTTGCATGTGTTAGCACAGTTGCAACTTTTTCACATTTTACAACAGCTTTCACCAAAGCTTTGGTGTAAGCCCGTAAAATGGGTCCTCAATAGTGCAATGTTTGACAGGGGTAACTAGAATAACCTGCTGTGTTTGGAGCAAGGGACTTCCATTAGGAAGTTTGTGACAATCTTCTTTACAAACTGCACTTGCTGCAAAGTCTGTTGCAAGTCACCCTTGCATCAAGCTGTCTGCCTCCAAGTCCCTTATGGTGATATAATGCACTTATAAAATCAGGCCCACTGGGTGTATTGAAAGTGCTATATAAATACAAGTTCAGTTCTAGCCCACAGTCTCTGCACTACTGGTATCTAACTAATTACTTTTTAAAGTCCTTTGAGCTACAGTCTATGTTACAGACACTAAAGTGTATTAATTAAACAACAATGACCAAGATGTCAGTCATTTCAAAGAGATTAGTGACTGGTTGGGGATCTGTGGTACAAGGCACATCCAATGACCACCTCATTCCAGCTAGTCATTATTTCAAGGAAATGACCAGCTTTGAGGTTGTTATTGTGATTGTAGTATAATTGCAATAACAAATTTCATTTCCACCATTTGTTTTACTTACATTTAGCTTTTAGTAGTGTTGTGCAAGCTGTGTATGCTGCACAGTATCAGTTGGCAGCTGGAATCAGTAATTTCTAGGATGTTAATGAGCAATACAGTAGCCATTCAGGGCCTTGCTAGGCTCATGAATATTCAATTAACATTATAATTCAAATTCTGTCCCACATTCCCTGCACTACTGTTATTTAGCTCATTGCTTTGAACAGCACATTGGGATACAGTGCATGTGAAAGGCACTGTATAAATCCAAATTATGCCCTTCAGTCCTTGCACTGCAGGTAGCTAAGCCATTGCTTTGTAAAATTATTTGGGACAGAATGTGTTTAAAAGGTTCTATATTAATACAAATTAAAAGTGGTGCATAAATCCAAGTTATGTTCTAGTCTAAGCGCCCTGCACTGCTAGTATCAGACTATTTTGCACAAGCACGTCAGGCTGTGAAAAGCACTATATAAAACCAGATTCTATTCAATGTAACAGTCCTTTGACTACTACTATCTGAATCATTGCATTGTGAGACGATGTGTATGAAAGGTACTAAATTAATTAACAATTCTTTCTTTTCTGTCTTTCTTGTGTTTCACACTGACTTAAATTTCAATTTGACTGGTTGTGTTTTGTGAGATTTATTTACTTGAGTCCCTCTTCAGATTATTTACAATCAAAAGAAATAGCACTTCAGTAATTCCATGTTTATAAATCCTAAGGAACCCCAGTTCAGATCAACGTTTCCATTAGAGGGTAAATGTCTTTAATTTTAATAATTGTTCCATGAAGAGTCATCCAAAATAATATACAGGCAATAGAAACAACACCTACTGAATTCCATGTGTGGAGACATTAAAAAACATGGTTTACATTATAGGATAAATTAAATGAAATTAAGGTTGAAGATTTCTATTGTTTTAATAATATTTTTATGCAGTCAGACAAAATAATTTACAAGCAAATGAAATATTAGAGAATTTCATGATTTAAACCATTGATGGTTCCCACAACAAATTACAGTTTCAGGTGAAACAGCTTTAGGGGTTCTCCATTTTTACCATAATCATTAACACTAGGGCTGAAGAAAGGGTAGAGTCTCTCGGTGAAGGTGTCAGTGAAGGTGTAGAGATGGGACATGTTATCAGCATTATAAAATGACACCTGTCCTCCTTCATAGTCCAGGTACACTCCGATCTTCTGGGGTTTCAAACTCAGGCTGAAAACTTTGCCTGGTGAATCATTAACATTGTATTTATTCCCATTTCTCAGTGACATAGCCCATATTCCATTACCAGGTGATGCTATAATTTTCCCCTTCCTGTTGATGGACTCTCTGGCTACAGCAACATCCCACGTGGTCATGTCCTCAACCTTTACCTCCCAGTAGTGTCTCCCTGATGTGAATCCCTCTGATCCCAGTACACAGGCACATGGATCAAACCTCTCAGGGTAGTCAGGGAGTCCTTATAAACTTACCATATCTCACACTTGTCAGGTGCTCTGACAGAATGAGACAAGAAGCAGCTGTTTTCGAATCCAGTGTCAGAGGAGATATAACTGCAAAAGCAAAGTAGTTTATTACATATTACATATTTTGCCAACATGAAAAGGAAGCATTTTATTAATGTCATCAAAATAGTTGTCACAGACAAATAATACATCACAGGGATATGCATTTTACCTCCTAAAGTTACAGTCCCTTTAGGCACTGATCATCCTGTTTGTGCCCTAATCAACATGCCCCCCAACCTCATGCACAGATCCTAAATCAGATAGGACTGGTCTAGGGCCTGTGAACTCAAATCTGTTAATGCTGGAAAAAATCTTACATTTCAAATGAGGTATCCTAACCAAGAAGGCATGCTTAGCTGAGAAGCAGCTTAGTTCCCAAATATTTTGAGATATAGAGTACAGGAGAAAATCCCACCATACCAAACATTGTTGCAAACAGAAGTGTTCAGAATCAGAAGGTGTACAATAATCTATCAATTTAGACACATATTGATTCACAAATTGAAGTGCAGGGCCCCTTTGTGCCTTTTCTCCTCCTATCCCTTGTACTCCTCCCTGATCACACATACTGTAAATACAGTAAGCCTTGGCTCAGCATGCCTTTCCACGTCATAAATAGAATGTCTTTAGTGAAGATAAAAGCACAAGTATACACAATAAATGAATACACAAACTTGAGCAGATGTACAAACAGTATACATAATGTGCAACGGAAACAAGTTTGTAAGAAACCCAGGTGTATCAGTAATAAGGGCTAATTGCTCCTAGAGTTACAGTTTGAGCATCATTTTTATGGCTGTGGGTGGAGCCTACAGCCATATCACTTTAGCTTTAAAAGGGTTACCGTGGAACACATGTTTTAGTAGTTTTCAGTGTATCCTTCCATAACACTGCAAATCCTTATGGCAGTTAAACAATACTCCTTCTTTCTTTTTAGAATGATGGACACAGAACTCAAGCTTCTTTTCTCAGACAGCAAATGTGCACACTTTCCAAACAAATCTAAATATCTTTAAAACTATTTAAGGTGCACAACAAAATAAAAAAAACAGTGTGAAAGCTGTTCAGGACAAAAGACCTTTCACATGAGAGTAGTCACTAATCTGAATTCTTTATATTTTGTAAAATATGGTCTTGCAAGCAACCTCCTTTTTTTCTCTGTGAACACAGTAGGAGTCATGCCAAACAAATGTAAATATCTCAGTAAGTACAACACAAATATTGTTCAGGACAAAATGACCTTTTAAATGAGGGTAGTCACTAATCTGAATTCTTTAGATTTATTTAAATATAGCCATCCGAAAGTTGAAAATTTGAAGAAAAATAAAAATTCAGATAATCAGATGGCCATTATAAATAATATAATTAGTGCAGCTTAATAAATAGGCTCATTGGAAAATTATTTTGTCCTGAAAAACTTTCATACTGATGGTTTATGTAACGATATACTTTTAGAGATATTTACATTTGTTTGGCATAACTCCTATGAAAAATGAAAACTGAGGTAATCAGATTGCTGTAGTTTAAAAAATATAATTAGTGCAGCTTAATGAATATGCTCATGTGAAAGGTCTTTTAGTCCTGAACAATTTTCACATTGTTTTTTCATCTGTAACTTGTAAACTTTTAGAGATATTAACATGTGCTTAGCATAACTCATACTTCTAAACAGCCTCAGTTTTGCAAATAACTGTTCCACTCAAGTGAAATTCTAAACCAGACCACCTTTTTCATCTCTTGTCATGCCTAATTTAAAGTGGACAGGAATTGCTTACTTATGTGTAGCTGTTTGAAATGTCTCTATTTTCATAAATTACATTTATACCTCTAAATGATCCATATTGTACTGTGCCTGAATAAAATCTGAAGCTGTCAGTTGTGTTTTGTATTGTTGTCTTTGTATGGACAACATTCTGTGCAGTTCCTTTCATGGAACCAAGAATTTGGAGTTTTGACTGTGTCACATCATGGTTTCAGAACCCTGGGCACTGTACTGATAGGTTCCTGTTAACATTTCTGAAACCGTGAAGCCACAGAAAACTTGTTGCGTATTTGGTCCTTGTAACACAAGATCCACAGAAACAGATGATTTGATACCTTTTATTGGACCAACAGAGTTGTTATAAAATTACGCTATAGCTAGAGCAACTAACCAACAGAAATACATGGGAGCTATGTTGATAGATTTATCCAAGGCCTTGAAAACAGTTGACCACCAGTCCTTGCTGCACTTGTTATCAGAAATAGTGATGAGCAGGCCTGTCTTGGCTGGTTCTGCTCATATCTGAGTGATCAACAACAATTCACCAGAGTCAATGGTCTGGATTCACTGCCCTTGAAGGTGGAAGGGGAGTGCCCCAGGGTTCAGTACTGGGGCCACTCCTTTTCTGATCTACCTTAAATATATTAGTAATAGCATAGAGGGTGAATTATTATCTCTATGTGGATGATACAATGTTTTACTATTTAAATAGTTCACTTGGGGAGACCCAATCTACTTTACAGGCCAGATCTGAGTCAATTCAAAAGTATTTTTGCCAGCTGAAGTTGAAGTTAAAATCATCAAAAATGAAAACATTACTGTTTAGACCACAATCTAAATTAAAACCAGATGTTATATTAGAGATTTTGGATTTATCTGATACATATTTGGAATCAGTAAAATGTATAAATATTTGGGTTTGACAGGTGGGCAGGATGGTGGGTTGTTTTACAGAAATAGAAAATACCTTGATGCTGACACTATGAAAAACATAATCCAAGTCCAGATTTTACGCTAATTGATTATGGCAACATATTATATGGCAATACTTCTGCAGATAAATTGTACAGATTGGAATGTCTCTATAATAAATTGGATAGATTAATCCTGAATTGTCCCACAACTACACATCACTGTCATCTATATCACTTTCTAGATTGGGTCTCCTTAACTGTTAGGAGAAATATTCATGCAAGTTTATTTGCATACAAGTCTGGTCTGGGACAAATTTCAGCATACCTAGGGGATAGAATGTCCTTTAGGAAAGTTAATCCCTCACTGAGAAATTCCCACCTTACCCAGCTAGTAGTACCTACATTTTTTACTAAAAGGTCCTCACATGGTATACCATCATGATAGCGACTGCATATGGGTGACCGTCAAAGCGGCGACTATATGAGGGCCTATCATCATGGGTGATGGTAGGGGATGGCTATATTTGTATGGCAAGGGTAGGGTGGGTGAAAGGAAGGATGGTGCACGACATGACATACGGGGATAGGAAACAGGGTTGTAACCCTGTAGTGTGCCTGCTTCTGCCTAACCAACTGTGTGGTGTGGGGGTAGGGTTGTTGGCTCCGATGGAGCAGGTCCTAGGTTGGCACTGGGCGCAGGTTAAATTTTGGAGCGTCCTGTGGTTGTGGGACTTAATTGTTTTTAAAGCGGGTTGTTCCCCTCCTCAATATGCACTCCCTGGAGTTGAGAATCTTTAGATGGGGGTTCGGGGTGCAGCCCCACCAAATGCACAGTCCCAGTCACCTTTTAATGCATATAGTCAAAATGTTTTCGCGATAATGCAGTTTAGGATAATACCGATTGCCTTTCAGCGATCGCTATTAGCTTATAGAACCTCCTCACATAGTTTTAGTATTATGGTCCCAAAACTTTGGAATAAACTCCTTCCCATTTTAGGGATTCTTACTCTAAATCCTTGTCAGTGTCTGTTTTAAAGAATAATCTGCTTTCTAATACCCAGCCATGTAGATGCTTTACTTGATTGTTCTGTATACCTGAGGTTTGTGTGAAAATGGATGATTAATTGTTTAAGATTGTATTGTAATGTTTTCTATGTATTTGCATATTTGCACTTGTTCACTAAGGTCACCGTTGCAAATGAGCGTAAGCTCAATGGTTATACCTAAATAAACAACAAACACCAACAACACAGGTGTTTTTAGCTTTTGGATTACACAGAATCCTTCATCAGAAAACACTGAGAGTTGTTTTAGAAGAACATATTTTCTCAAAACCAAAATTATTCAAAAAAAATAGATGAAAAGTTGCTAAGGACTCCTTTGGTTAAAACTGCATTCAAAAAACAACATATCCATATAGAGGTAGCAAAGTTCCATCAAAGAAAGCTATCTCAAGGTTAAATGACACTGGCTTGAAAGTTCACTCCTGAGAAAAGCTGTAAACCAAATGAAGTTTCATTTTAAAACCCTCTGTGTATGTCTGTGCTAGCATTAGTAAATTATAATGATTAAAAACCACAAGGAAAAATAAGCTTAAAGAGCAGCTGACAACTTCAGCAGAACTTTAAAAAACATATTTAGATAAAGTTCAGCTTGTATTTCACATTACTTCTTTATTCCTCCTCCCCATTATTTATTGCTGAGGTCAATTGCACAAAAACAGGTTTTGCTCCTGAAAAGTTCATCTATTTCTGTTGCTGTCTCCTACCTGAGGTCATAATGCACTGCTTGTGACATCACAGTTACTTTCATGGCAACAAATTGTGTTGTCACAACAGAGCATTATGACTTGAAGTAAGGAATAAGCTATAGAGGCAGATTAAGTTACATAGAAACACAGAAGCATAGACTTTGATGGCAGATAAGGACTGCTTGGCCTACTTAGTCTGCCCATTTCCTACCCAGGATAAGCTGCAGATCCTAATTAACCAACATCCTATTTCTTCCTACCCCACAAAAGAATTGCCTTATGTCTGTCCCATGCATTCTTGAATTCTCTCACAGTTTTAGACCCCACAACCTCCTCAGGAAGGCTGTTCCATGTGTCCACCACTCTCTCTGTGAAAAATACTTCCTCACATTGCCCCTGAGCTGTCCTCCCTCTATCTTCAAATTGTGTCCTCTTATTCTTGCACATCTCTTTTCTGAAAGATGCTACCCTCATGGACTTTGTTGATTCCACTGAGGTACTTAAAAGTTTCTATCATGTCCCCCTCTCCCTCCTTTCCTAAAGGGTATACATATTAAGCTCCTTTATTCTCTCCTCACATGTCTTCTCTTGCAGATCCTGCACCATTTTAATTGCCCTCCTCTCACAGCCTCCATCCTGTCTATGTCCTTGTGGAGATGGGGTCACCAGAACTGGATGCAGTACTCCAGATGGGGTCTCACCAACTATCTGTACAGATTGATAACAACTTCCTGTTTTCTGCTGGTGATGCCTCTCCCTATACATCCTAGTATCCCCCAGCCCTCCCTACTGCCTTCTCACATCTAACCTTAAGGTCATCTGATGTGATTACCCCAGGTCCCTTTCCATTTTGTTGTTGTTACCCTCCCCCATTGTGTAATCTTTCCTGGGTTTTGTTTCCCAGGTGCATTATTTGCACTTCTTTTCATTGAATCCAAGCTACCATACTTCTGACCATTTCTCCAACCTTGCCAAGTCCTTCTCATCCTTTCCACACCTCCTTGTGCATCAACCCTGTTGCAGATCTTTGTATCATCTGCAAAGAGGCATACTTTTCCTTCCAGTCCCTCTGCAATGTCACTTATAAAGACATTAAAAGAACTGGACCCAGTATTGAACCCTTTGGCACCCCACTAGTAATCTCTCTTTCTTCAGAGTAGACTCCATTTACAATTACCTTCTGTGTCCTGTTGTTCAGCCAATGTTTTACCCAGGCTACCACCTTGGGACCCACTCCCAGACTGGTTAATTTGATTATTAATCTTTTGTGTGGGACTGTGTCAAATGCCTTGCTAAAGTCTAGATAGGCCCGTCCACAGCCCTCCCTCTTCTACTGCTTTGGTCACCCAGTCAAAGAAATCAATTAGATGCATCTGACATAACCTTCCCACTGTGAACCCATGCTGCCTTAGGTCCTGTGCCCACTGGTCTCTAGGTACTCAACAATTCTTTCTTTCAGAGTGAGTTCATCATTTTCCCAACCACAGAGGTCAAACTGACAGGTCTGTAGTTTTCTGTCTCTGTCTTGGTCCCACTTTTGTGAAGGGAATCACATCTGCCTTTCTCCAGTCCTCAGGTACCACCCCATCCTCCCATGATCTGTTAAAAGGGTAGTCAGTGGTGTCACTAGTTCTCCCTTAATTCTCTTCGAATTCTGGGCTGAATTCTATCAGGCCCCATTGCTTTGTCCACCTTCAGTTTTGCGAGTCCTTTCAGAACCGTTTCTTCTGTGAAAGGACTGGGATCAACCCCTATCCAGAGTGCTTCTGTTAATTGGATTAGGCACCACCTCCTCCTCCTCCTGTTTTGTGAATACTGAGCAGAAGTATTCATTCAGTATCTCTGCTTTTCACTGTCCCTCTCTGCTCACCCACCGTTCTTTCTATTCAGCCTCACTATCCTCCTTTGTATTTCTATGCTCCCTGATGCACCTATACAAGGTTTATCCCCTTCTTAACTGAGTTGGCTATCTTGTCCTCAGTTTGGGCCTTCTTGCTATTGTGACTTCCCTCCCTGCTTCCTTCTGCCTTAACTGGTACTGTTCTCTGTCCTGCTCCTTCTGTTTCTTTATACTTTCTAAATGCTATATTTTTCTCCTTACCTTCCCCACTACATCTTTTGAGAACCATAGTGACTTTTTCTTTCATTTTGATTTGTTTATTTGCTTCACACAATGGCTTGTTGCCTCTGTGATGGCAGTTTGATGTTCCCCATTGTTGCTGCACCCTACTTCTAGCCTGTTTGCTAGTGCTTTTCTAAGGCACTCTCCCATCTTGCCAAAGTCAGCCCTCCTGCAGTCTAGTACCCTCACTTTTGTATGGCTTGACTCTGTAGCAGAGTTTATCATGAATCACACTGTTTGGTGGTCACTTGTTCCCAGATGGCTACCCACTTCTAGATCTGAGATCCTCTCACTGTCCCCAATTGAGAATATGAGGTCTAAGATTGCTCCCTCACTAGTGGGTTCCAAAACTAGCTGTCCAAGGCATGCCACCTATAAGGCATTTAGAATGGCCCTGCTCTTGGATGTGGCTGCAGCAAAGGTGCTCCAGTTAACATCTGGCATATTCAGGTCCCCCATCAACAGTATTTCCCCTTTCTCTGCCATCCTAAGGCTACCTTCTATCATATCCTTGTCCATTCCTTCTCCTTGACATGGGGTCTGTATACAACCCCTGTGCAGACTGTGGTGCCATTTCCAGTCTCTAAGGAGACCCACAGTGCCTCTCCTCCCTGTTTACTCATTTGTTCCATTGCTTTTATCCTTCC
The DNA here is from genome assembly GCA_016271365.2 of Neoceratodus forsteri. NCBI lineage: Eukaryota > Metazoa > Chordata > Ceratodontiformes > Ceratodontidae > Neoceratodus > Neoceratodus forsteri. The sequence continues at coordinate 270,600,012 of JADMNL010000026.1, forward strand.
CTTACACAGAGAGCTACTGTTCCCCTCTTCTTCCCTCCCTGTATCTCCTGTAGGTTGTGTATGCTGGTATGTTAACATCCAGACATGGTTCTCTGTGTACCATGTTTCTGTGACTGCTCGATATCCAGGCATCCCTCTTCCATCAAAGCCACAAGTTCAGGAGCTTGTTGCCCAGACTACAGGCATTGGTACTCATTACCTTCCATTTCTTGATGGCGTGGCCTTTCTGCTCCATTCCTGTCCTTATTGCCTTTGTCATTTTCTCCATTTACCCCAGCCCTTCTCCCAATTGACATCTCTATCTTGGTGTTTACCTCACTTACTACTCCTGATTTTTGGGGGGTCTAGGATTTCACTGCTCCTTTCCAGTGCCCTCCCTTGGCTACTTTAAATGCTTGCCAATGAAGCATTTAAACCTATCACCTAGGATTCTGTTCCCTCCTGGACAGATGCAGACCATCGTGCTAGTATAACCTGCATCACTCCAGGTGGACCCCAGTCCCCAAATGAAGCCAAATCCCTGAGTTCTGCACCAGTTTTCAACTACTGATTGAATCCCATGGTGTGGAGCACCCTAGCTTCATCCATGCCGTAGACAGGCAGCACCTCCGAAGGTTACTATGCATGTTACTTGTCTAAGGTCCCTCCCCAACCCACAAACTCTTCCTGCACTGCTCTGATCTTTTCTCAGCCAGATCATTTGTCCTTAGATGGACAATGATATCCAGCCCTCCCCTTGCAGCTGCTCCAGCAATCCTGAGAATTTGCTCCCTGTCCCTCCAAGCCATGGCACCAGGCAGGCACCTTACTACCTTCACCCTTCCTCCCCAGTTCTACCTAACAATGGAGTCCCCACCAGGAGTTGTTTCCTTCCCTGTAGGGTCTAATGCCACCCTCCTGTGGGACTCCTTTGTGGAAGTTCCCAGCACTCCTTGGTCTCAACTGTGGGTGCCTCCATAGAGGAACCACACTTTGCCAGAATGGCATATGAATTGTTAAGAGGTACATCTAGAGGATGTGCCTCTGTTCCCTACCCTCACCCTCCCTGAGCCTACTGTGGTCTTACCACTCCTCTTTCTTGGCAACCTTTGAGGCAATGCAGTGGCCTGGTGGGCCCTGGGTGGAAGAGAGGTCCCAAATCCTGGTCAACTCAGCCTTGAGATGAGAAACCTCCTCCTCAACACCGAGAGGTGCCTGCAGATGGAAAAACACCACATCCTCCAGAACGCTCTCCCAGAAGACTGCTGCTCCACAGCCACTGCACTGCACCACTCCCATCATGTCTTATTTCTGGCCCTTTAACTGTTGTTTGGAAAACTTACTCTTTCCTCTGTTTATTTTATATTTTTTTTATTTTTCTCCATACTTATTTACTGCCTCTGTGCCTTTAAGCTCCTGATCTTCCTGTTCTAAGACATGAAGTTCCTACATTTCTTAGTAGTCTCCTTACTTGCTGAAAGTCAGATATCCAGCAGCTGGGGGGACAGAGAGCTACTCTTTTCCTTCTAGGATGGTGAGTCTTTTGTGGCTCTGTGATCACTTACTTCCTGCTCCCAAAGAGGAAGTTCCTGTTGTCAGTCAAATCCTGTGCCTATAAAAGTAGAACTGACTTGGGGGTTGAGGTGGAGGAAGCAGGGCAATATAGTCCCAGTAGAGAAGTATAGTTATAACAGTAGCTCCTTCTTCTTGGTGTTCTCTGCCAGTTCTCTGGCAGAAGCTATCTTTAAAGTAACCGGGGAGCGTTTTTTCCATAGGAAACCCAGGTTATAATTCATTGTTATAACCAGGTTATATAGGCAGACACACACTGGGTTTCTGTTGCTGCATGCATCGTCTGCCACCACTCTCACAGCCCACTGGACAGTTGCCCACAGTTGACTCTGCCACCATCACTTGGCAGTAAGTAAATGTAGAGCAAAAAAGTTCCTCTCCACTGTACAGTTTGAGTCATCTGATAAATGTTACAAAAGATAAAACAAAGATTTAGGCAGCTGCACCATTCCACAACTGCACTGACAGCCTTTCATTGGGACTAGACTGCAGCAGTTTATTTTATACAATTGTTGTGGTGAGAAAATGGTCCTCAGCAATTATATAAAATAAAACATGGGCTTGTGTGTTTAACAAGTTTTACACCCCCTGAGATATTGGATGTTACATAAACTCCAAGAGTGAGTGAAGTTACTCTCATGGCAACAGATCGTGATGTCACAACAGAGCATTATGACTTGAAGTAGGGAATGAGCTATAGAGGTAGATTAAAGTAACTATAAGGGATAAAAATCATGTAGTCATGCACATTTACTCAGTAATAAATAATGAGGAGGATAAATCTAGAATGTATGTTTTTAGTTGTGTTTAACCAGGATTAATATATATATATATATATATATGTATATATATATATATATATATATATATATATGGAATATATATATATATATAATATATATATATATATATATATATATATATATATATATATATATATGGAATACAAGCAGAATTATACCTACTTATTATGTTTTCAAAGTTTTCTTTCAGGTGTCAGTAACTCTTTCAGCAATACGTAGTAAACAATGTTAAAAGTCTTATACATATGAAAATATCTATGTAAGTAAAATAGGTTAGAAGACAACCTGCCCTAGTGTAAGTTAAGATTCCCAGCTGTTTCACACAGTGGTGTCAATCAAATTTTACACCGTGTACTGTTCAGATACATTTTCTTAAACTCTGTGTACAATAAGTCCATATTACTCATGAATAGTGAAACATATACTGTCTTAAACATGATGTATCTGTAATTCTGTAACAAGTGACTAGTGTATGTGTATATTCAAAACCCAAACCTAACACAGGCCCCCTTGTAATTGAGATACTGTTATCCTAATATGTCCACGTATCAACATGTGTACATATGTACCTAATTTGTTGTTGTATTAAATAACAGTTCTAGAAATCTAAAACCAAAACAAAGCACAATGAACAGCTTCAGCTTTTATTCAAAGCGCAGTTAAATCGGGATCCTTTAGAGGTATGAATATGATTTATGAAAATGAAACATTTCAAACCACCGTAAGTAATCAATTCCTGTCCCTTAACTCATTCAGACCCACTGTGTGTTTAGAACATTGAAACAGAACTCCAAACTGCTTTTCACTGAGAATCTATCTCAGGCATTGTGCAGAATTCTTAGCAAATGTGCACACACTGAAAACAAATCTAAATATCTTTAAAACTATTCTAGGTGCACAACAATAGCCAGTCTGAAAGTTGTTCAGGGCAAAAGATGTTTCTAATGAGGGTAGTCACTAATCTAAATTTCTTATATTTTATAAAATATGGTCATCTTATTACATGTATTTCCATTTTGTTTTTTACAAAATTCACATTTTGATGGCAATTAAAAAAAAACTATAAAGAATTTACATTAATGATGACCCTTATTTGAAAAGCCTTTTGTCCTGAACATAAACATGTAAAATAATGCACTTGGGGCACAGAAATCCAGGGGCAGAGTACATGATGGGTGCAGTGGTATTGACAACATTAAGAAAGCACCCATTCAAAAAATAAACTTTTACATACAGCTGATTACTGTTTAACAAAATTATGCATCTATGGCTGCCACTGTATGGATGCAAACCCATAATCTTGTTCCTCACTTGAAGCAAAAAGGGTGGGGTGGAGGCCATAACTGACTCCTTGTATTTGTGTTAAATTGGTCCTTTTTAAGGCAAAAACAAGGAAAGGGTAATTTCTAAAATGTGCAGACAAGCATGGGGACACTTTTTCAGAGCATGCCACCACCTGCAGCTGCCACTTCAAGACTGCTACTATCACAACATAACACAATCAGGGAAAACTTGAAGTAGTCTACCAGCACTGAGATCAATATGGTTAAGGCACATTTACCAGAAATTACTGCTTAGAAAAGAATGATAAAAGTAACTGTGATGACAAGAAAATCCTGGACCAGATCTTTAGTTTAATAGTCTCCCTGGTCTGATTTTTATGGCTGTGTGGGCCAAACTCCACAGATGTTATGCAGTCATCAGTTTTGTATAAGAGCACTGTGGAGCATGTAACTGGACTGCTGTCTGATGTTCTGCCACGGTGCTCCAGTATAGTTTCCAGTGTTTCTGTTTATGCAGACCTTCCCTCTGTGGGCTGCATAAACATACCCACTTCCTGGCACACTACTTTTCCTTTCTGCAACTGCAGAAGTGATGGCGCCATGTGCAACATGGTGGCGTGACCTAAAGTGTGCATGCATGATTATTGTACATATGTATGTAACCTCGATGCCACCTTTGGCTAGCTGGCACCCCTTAAAACTACACTCATGGTACCACCCCTAGCATTGGAGTGACACCAGGCTCATTATCTACAGGATGGGGGGTGGGGTACATACTAAATGGACCTTTTATTTACAACCAGGTCCAGGGGAGAGGATGCTAGCCATATGCTAGACCTAACTGCTGAGGGGTCTCAATAGCATTCACACTAGAAGCAACAGGTGAAATGTTCAATGCAGTAACTGGGATTTTGCTGTATGGATTTATTTACTGATTTTGCTTAAAGCAATGTGGTCCCCAAAGTGTTTGTCATTGCAATACAGGCACATTCTGTCTTGCAGGACACTTTGGTAGACAGTACTTTTTTCACAAAACATCTCTGTCTCTCTTCCAGAGTGCATATCTGTGGGATATACCACACACATTAAACATTTTCACACATTTCCATTTCCAAAGTGTACATCTATGGAATGTGCAACACACTTTAAAATCCTCCTCTTTGCCCAAGGAATAGTTGTACCCATCCACAAACCACTTAGCCCTGCCTGAAACTCCAGATGGCTGCCTCCCACCCTTTGCCCCAAACAGCCTCTGCCATTCCTTTAGGGTTACACCAAATGAGTCTCCATTCCCAATGAATTGCTAAAGACTCCTAACTTTAACTTTAAATTCAGCACAGTTGTGGTGAAAGGGGTCCTGATGGCTGTAATCTAGCCTTGTTTAGGGCACCCACACTCAGACAACTCCCTCAGAGAACAGTCTTAAACTCTGTACTCACAGATTAGTTGTTTCTTCCTCTCAGCCACGGAAAGAACAAAAGGCACCTTTCTTTCCTCGTAGCTGTCAAATTCTACTCATTGTTCTTCCTTAAGGCAGCTGTGAACTTCAGGGACTGCTCTTTGGATCCACAAGAATTGTCTTCCTCTCACTCCCTCTGGAGTAAAACTAAAGAGTACTGCAGGGAGTCTGAAGATGTTACCAAACTAGGTGAGAAATACAGGCTCCCTTAGACAGAGCCCAGTGGCAGACCTCTGCCACTCTGATTGTCACATTTGAACTTACTGATGAACATTCTAAGCTCCCAAGAGTTCTAAATGACATAATCATCCTCTCTTAGGCTAGCAGAATAAACAATGATATAATTGAGTAGAAAGACCCTCATGAACTCCCCACCAGCTGCCTTTTCCTACCTGTCAAGACTAGTACTAATGGGATTCTAGTAACCTGAGGGGACTGGGTTGTTACATGTAGTTATGTCAGCACTGCCATGTTGCGAAAGGCTGACTCAGGGCAAACTGCACATGTGTGAGTATCATGCATGTACAGTACTGTAATCACTGCAGTATTACAGCTGACTCTGGTGGGCGAGAGCACAACATATTTTTGTCAACACTCTTGCTGCTCCTAAAAGCTTCCACAGCCGTATTGGCTCTGAGCAGATTTAGTTAAGTATGCCATGTGCACATGCACAGCAAACTTCTGCTATGAGAATGGATTTTTGAAGAGTGTGACACTGTCTGTCAATGCAGAGTGGTCTGCAAGGGGTGAGACAGTGCCACACCAATAATCAGCCAAGCTGAACATAGCAACGTTTTGCCTTAATGGGTGGCAACTTTGTCTATTTTAAAAGAAAAAGCTTGAAGTATTCATATGGCAGCTTTTCCTTTGATCTGCAGGATATTGTCCAGCAAACAGCTGTTTGGTGTCCTGATCAGCCTGGTTGCTATCCACTGGTGGCAGAGAGGGTCAGCAGGCAGCAGAAGGTGCAGCAGTAGTAGCTGGAGGCTAACATTCCCCAACAATGCATGTCATCCGGTTTCTGCTCTGTGTGCCACAATGTAAGCAGCAGCACTGTGATCCACATGGCCTCAGTCCCCCTTACCCACACTCCATGATATGCCTTAAAGCAAATAGAGTTCTGTTCTGTCTCCCCTAGTCCAAGGTGCTGTCAGTGGGTGGCAGGTGGTGCAGCAGTAATGGAAGGCAACCATTCTGGCAACAGTGCATTTCTTCTGGTGTCTGTTCTGTGTGCCACATTGTAAGCAGCAGCACTGTAATCATCGTCCTAGCCTCCCACCATGTGATGTGCCATAAAACAAATAGAGTTCTGTGCTGTCTCCCAGATGAAGAAACTTGTCCTCAATGCAGAAAGAAGAAAGAAACAAGGCTGACAGCACCAGGAAGTTGACAAGCTGATGCGTCTTAATGAAATTGACAAGGAAGAGAGCACTGTCACTGCTACACTGTAATCTGCAACTACAGCCCAATACTGAGGTCAGTGAGTGGCCTGAAAATTTGCTGCAACAGAGGATTGTGAAAGTTAAGAGTCCTATAGAAACTTGATTAATTCCCATTACAAGGTTATTTCCTTACTAGAGCCAGACTAGAGAGGTAATTCTTTATCGAGTCTAAACAGGGGATGGAAGATATCTTATTTTAAAAACAACCCAGAATCCACTCTGGCTTGTAGCCTTTGAAGTGAGTAAACCTTGTACCTTACAGTCATTGGACTCATTGCTGTTCTGAGACCTCAGTTTGAAAAGGTTATGTTTACGGTAGTCATTTTTGTAAGAAACAGTTTGCTTAGTTGTAGCTACCATTCAGGTAGCACTAAGGAAGCTAGCATGAAGTTGTAGCAGCATCTAAGTGGTATCAATCAGAGGACGGCTTTGGTCTTTTGATGTGAATGAAGTCGGTCAGCAAGAAGCTGATTGACTTTCAACATCAGGAGCCTGTCACTGTCATTGGTCTAGACTAGCAAGACCCTTCCAGTTTCAACTGCAATGGGCTTGGCAGTGACACACCCTCAAAATCCCACTTTCTCCCTCCCCACAATTGCTTACCTGCCCACCCTCCCCATCTTTATAATTTTTTTTTATGTAAGTGGAGTGGGGTGCACCCCTGCTACCACTTCTCTTACCACACCTCCTCTCCAGGTCACCCACCCTCATTCCCCAACAAGTCCAACACTGGCGTGCCCAATCAAAGTGTTGGAATATCTTTTGAGGGGGTTTAGATTTAAATTCAGCCAGTTTAAATGCATATCCACAATAAGACTTAGATTTACACTATGAGAAAAATGCTCTGGTGCACTAAACAGGTAAAACTGTCCTTATATTAACACACAAAACAAATCACAATAACTTAGTCATCTAAAGTTACAGGATGCAAAATGTAATTGTCCACAGTTTCCCATTCCATCTCTTGGTAGTGGATCTTGAGGACAATGTACTCCAATCAATGTTTGATACTGTTGCTAATGTCCAAAATACTGGTGAATAGCTAAATGTAAAATGCAGGTTGTTCGCTGCAAAAGAAAACCATCCATCGATGTCTGTTGCACCGTTAGTTCCCCACTAACCTCCCACTCAGCACCCACCACCCCACACCTCCCCAAGCCCTTACTTACCCACCAAGGGTCCTACGCTGTAATCCTCTCTGACTGCAGATGCATTTCACTCTTCAAAGCCAGACTGCAAACTGAGGAACTCCGGTATGTGGTTCAATGTATCATAGAAGTATGATGGCAGAAAAGGACCCCTTCTGGCCCATCGAGTCTGCATATCCCCCTCCTTACTCATTTTCTATCACAAGGGCCCTTCCCTTTCCACCACTTACCAACCCCATGTGTCTGTCCTATGCCCTCTTAAATCCCTCCACCATTTCAGCCCCCACCACTTCTTCTGGTAATCTATTCAAGGTCTCCATCACCTTCTCTTTGAAGAACTGCCCCTTACAAAACCTTTATAGTTTCCTCCTTCTAATCTTAGACTATGCTGTCTAGTTATAGTCCTCTTCTTCCCTTAAATAAGCTCCCCACTTCACCTTATTGTTCCCCTTTACTTATTTAAAAGTTTTAATCATGCCTCCCTCTCCCTTCTCATCTCCAATGGGTACAGATCCAACTCCCTCCACCACTGCACATATGGCTTCCCTGCATGCCGTGCACCATCTTGGTTACCCTTCACTGTACCTCTCTATCCCATCAATGTCCTTGTGTAAATATGGCCACCAGAACTGGACCACTTACTCCAGGTGCAGTCTCACCATGGCTTTATAAAGAGGCATGATTACCTCCCTCCTTTTACTGGTTATGCCTTCCCAATGCACACCAACATTCCATTTACCTTCAGCACTGCTTTGCTGCATTGGTTGCCTGATATTAATATCTACAATTCCCCTACTGCTTGGTGTCTTAATCCCCCCAAGTGTAAGTGGCTTGCAGGTTTTAAGTCCCATGTGCATCACTGCACACTTTTGGGCACTGAAATTCAGCTGCCAAGTTTCCAACCACCCTTCCAGAATCTTCAGGTCCTTCCTCATGGCCTCCACCCCACCCGAGTGTCCACCCTACTGTAGATCTTCATATCATCTGCAAAAGGCACACCCTCCCTCAGTCCATCTGTTATATCACTGATATGGATATTAAACAGGAGGAGTCCCAGTACAGACTCTGTGGTACCCTACTTGTCACCCTCCTCACCCTGGAGTGTATTCCATTACCACCACCTTCTGGCTTCTGACTATCAACCAGTTTTCATTCACCTAGTTATTTTCTGTCCCACCTCTAAATTTTCCAGCTTATTTATTAGCCTTCTGTGAGGATGGTGTTGAAGGCCTTACTGAAGTCTGGATAGGCTATGTCCACCACCCTTCCCTGATGAACCACCTCGTCACCCAATTGAAGAACACTATCAGGTTCATCTCACATGACTTCCCATTTGTGAAGCCATGCTACCTATCATCATGCAGGCTGCTGTCCACCAGGTATTCTACCACTCTTTCTTTTATTAGTGCCTCTACCACCTTGCCCACCACTGAGGTGAGGCTGACCAGGTAATAATTCTGCTCCTCCTTACTGCCCCCCTTGTGCAGTGGCACCATATCCTCCCTCTTTCAGTCATTTGGCACATACCCTGGGTCAAGTTAAACAGCCTTGTCAGTGGGGCTGCCAGCTCCTCCCTCAGGTCCCTGAGTACCCTCAGGTGCAAGCCATCCAGCCCCATTGCCTTGTCCACTTTCAACCTACCTAGTGCCTCTCTTACCCTGTCTTTGCTGAAAAGGCTAGGGTCCACCTTTTTCTTCCTATCCCTTCCTCTCAGCTCAGGTCCCCTACTCCCTCCTACTTGAATACTGAGCAGAAGTAGCTATTTAGCACCTCTGCTTTCCCAAAGTCCTCCTCCAGTTGCATTCCCCTCCACCCTCAATTGAACTATCCCCTGCCTTTGCCTTCCTCCTTTCCCCAACACACCTAAAAAAGCTTTATTCACCCTTTTGGCCTGCCTAGCAATTTTCTCCTCAGTGTCAGCTTTAGCCCTCCTTATTTTTCTGCCACCTTCAGCTCCTTCCTGTAAGCCTCCCTGTCCTCCTTTATCTGTGTCTTCTTGTATTTCTGAAGATTTTTCTTTTCCCTGATTGCATCTGCCACCTCCATTGTAAACCAAAGTGGTCTCCATTTTTGTTCTTATTTACCTTCATTATGCAAATTTCTGTGGCTTTCAGTATCCTTTCTTTGATAGTTTCCATAACTCCTCCACTCCTCCAATATTCCCCATCTCCACCTTCTCATCACTAAATATCCTCCTCAATCTGGTAAAGTCAGTCTTCCTGAAGTCCATAACCCTTGTGCTGGTCTGATTCGACTCCTCCTTGTTTTCACCCTGAACCTTGCAGTTCTTTTATCACTTGCACCTTGCTCTTCTCCCACCACCACCTCTTCCACATTTTCCATTCATCAGGACCATGTCCAATAAGTTATCACCCCTAGTGGCTCCTTAACCAGCTGTTGCATGAATACACCTTGTAGTGCATCTAGAATCCCCTGCTCTAGCCGATGCTGCTACTGAGATCTCACAGTCCACATCAGGGAGGTTTGGGTCCCCACCAGCAGAAGCTTCCCTTGAGAGCAATCCATGTAACAACCTGCATCAGCTGTGTATCTCCTTCCTCTCCCTGCATAGGAGGTCTGTATAACACCCCTAGCCTCAATTATTCTCCAGTCCATTTATTCAGTGTGACCCACAGGACCTCTGTCTCCCTGCCTCCTCCTGCCCTTCCATTGCCCTAATGTTGTTGTCCTTGATGTACAATGCCACCCCCCATTTTTCCAGTCCTGTCCCTCTTAAACAGTCTAGCTTAGGACAGCAGTCTCCCTGCATGATGCTCTTTCCACCAAGTCTCACTTACTGCCACTATGTCCATACCCTCATCTTCCATGATGGCCTCCAAGTCAACCATTTTATTCCCCAAACTCCTGGTGTTTGCTGTTAATCCTTTCCACCATGTATCCCCCCCTCCTGGCCTCCACTCTACCCTTCCCTTGGTCATACTTTTTGAGCCCTCTATCTTCAACTGGGGAGGCTGGATGCCCCATCCCTCCTGCCTCCTTGAGTTAACTTTATCTTAACCTCTCCCTGAATTCAGTTTAAATCATACATTCTTTCAGTGAACTCCTCTAACTTACTCTTAAGCACTGCCAAACCCTCCTTGTTCAGGTGCAATCTGTCCAGGGCAAATAGGCTCTTGTCTTCCATGTTGATCCCCAGTTCCCCACCATCCCAAACTCCATCTGCTTACCACCCTGCCAACCATTTGTTGAATTTCTCAGTCCTCTGCTTCCTTGATGTGTTTTCTTTTGGCACCAGAAGCACCCTGAAAGCAATAGACCGTAATACTATACTACTTCAAAACCTGGCCAGCCTACCTGAATCTTGCCTGCAGCTCCTTTAGACTATAACCCTTTAGATCATTGGTGGCCAGGTATAAATGAGCCCTCTCATCTTGCTGTTTTCCCCATGAGGGCATATTGTGCTTTACCTAGAGTGCCATCATTCCTGGTGGGCACTCAACCCAAATGTGCTTCTCCTGTGTCCCTTTTCCCTCATTTGATTCCTTTTATTATTGATTCCCGTATGAGCAAGGCCCTGCTGCTCCTTTTCTTCTTTTAGTTTTTGTTCTCCAGCTTACATCCCTTTCCCGACACCACATTTGTCTCACTGTTTTCCATTTCTGCCTTGTCCAGCTTCTTTTCCAGAGTTCTGCTCTCCCGGACTACATCCCCTTCCAACCCTTATGGTGTCACCATGCTGCCTCTCATCCTTGCCTCTTTTTGTGAGTTCAGTCCCTCCTTTTTTCTTTTCCTGCCCCTTACTGATTCCCTTTGTGAACTATTGCCTCCTCCTTCTTCATATGGCCAATCCTCCCTCATCCTGAGCTTGTTATGTGCTCCTTCTCTATTTCTTCTGTGGGTGTGCCTCCTTATGAATTTGTTTTCCCCACCCTTGCACTGTTTGGAGACTTCAGCAAGGCTCCCCCAAAGGTGCATCCCCATTCCCGTCCTTCACAACCTTCTATTACCTTAGCCCAACCTTCATACCCTGTGGCCACCTTGCAGCCATTCTCCTTTCCCTCCTCTTCTACATGAGTCGCCATGGTTCAAATATATTTTCTGCTCATTACCCTTGCTTTGCAGCCTACTGTCCGATGCATCCCATCCTATTACCTGCCCTTTTCCTGTCTGTGCCTTATTTGCTCTCTTTGATTTGTCAACTTGCCACTCGCCTGACCCTCCCCCTCCCCCTTTTCTATACCTATTTCTATGTTCCCTGCAGCTTCCCTATGTATTTCAAAGGGTTTTGAACTTAGTGGCTTAACTGCCATTTCCAATATTGCCATTTCTAGACATCGCCTATCTAGATTTCAGCAAAGCCTTTGGTACTGTCCACACAGAAGACTGGTTAACAAGATGAGTAGTCTGGGCATAGGGCATAGGTGATACACTGAGTTATAACCAGCTGATTGACAGAAGACAGAGGGTGATGGTAAATGGGATCCAATCTAGGGAGAGAGAGGACTAGTGAGTACCACAGGGATCAGTAATGGGACCAGTCCTGTTCCATGTCTTCATTAGTGAAATTGCAGAGGGCTGGAAGGAGAGGTCTGCCTATTTGCAGATGACACCAAGATCTGCAACAGAATGGATACTCCAGAAGGGTGCAGAGAATGAAAAGGGACCTGGAGAAGCTTGAAAGATGGTCAGAGGTGTGGCAACTGAGGTTCAATTCAAAAAGTGCTAGATAAGTCACCTGGGTAGGGAGAACCCTGGGAGAGCTGCAGGATGGCGGAGAGGTGCTGACTGTCACCAAAGAGCAAAGAGACCTAGGGGTTATCATATCTGATGACCTTAAGGTATCAAAGCAGTGCACAAAGGCTACAGGAGGGCCAGTGGCATGATGGGGAGCATAGTCAGAGGCATTACTAGCAGGAGACAGGAGGTAAAGTTAACATTGTATAAAACACTGGTAAGGCCTCAACTGGAGTACTACGTGCAGTACTGGAGACCACACATACATAAAGACATAGACAGGGTGGAGGCTATCCAGAGAAGGAAGACAAGGATGGTGTATGGCTTGCATCACAAAACATATCAGGAGAGACTAAGAGACCTCAATGAAAAGCCATTGATCACTTAGGGTCATTGACTACATACAAGCTTAGGGCTTATGGGCAGAGTAGATGGGCCTAGTGGTCCTTAACTGCTGACAAGTTCTATGTATCTATGTATTGTTGCCTCAGATTTTCAATATGCCTTGTTTGAACCCCATCTCATTAATAATGGCAGTAAAATTAGACAAGTCTGTCCCGAAGGTGATTTTGCAGTCACTGTGTGAAATCACCTTCCAGGCAGGAGTTGAACATTTCTCTGCCCTTGTTCATGAGAAGGGGCCATAAAAAGGCTATGTTGAAAATTTGTCATAAAATGTTAAAAACAACAAAGGTATGAACCTGCATTGAAATTTCGTAACACAGGTTCATAAATTTGGTAATTTTCAATATTTTGATCCCACATTTTCAACATAGCCATTTGTTTAAAGCACCTCATCCATGTGATAGCTGTCATTTTTAAATCCTGGCCTAAATCTGTTTTTGCATCCTGAAAAGTGATTTTGTAGTCACTGCAAGAAATCCCTTTTGGGCAGGAGTGAAAAATGTATCTGTACTTGTTCATGAGATGGGGTCATCAGAAGGCCATGTTGAAAATTTGAGGCAAAAATATTAATAAACACCAAAGTTATGAGCCTACATTTAAATTTAAGAACCTAGTCTCATAACTTTGGTAATTTTCAATATGTTTACCCTAAATTTTCAACATAGCAATTTCTTTCCAGCACCTCATGAATGTGATTACTGTCATTTTCAAATCCTACCCCAAATGTGTTTTTGCCCTTGTGGTGCACCTTTTGGGCAAGAATTGAAAATATTCTGCACCTGTGTTCATGAGAGGGGCTCATAAGAAGGCTAGTATAAGAAGGCTATATTGAACATTTGGGGAGAAAAATAAGAGAAAACAACAAAGGTATGAGTCTATATTGCATTTCTTCAATGCATGCTATCAACTGTGGTAATTGTTAATATTTTGACTTCAACTTTTCAACATAGCTAATTTTGACACTACCTCATGAATGTGTGACAGCTGTCATTTCTCAAATCCTACCCAGAATGTGTTTTAACACTTGTGGTGCAAATGATGTTTCAACCATTGTTTTATAAATGACTCCTGTCATGCTCAGAAGAAGTGGTCATAAAAAGATTATGTTGAAAATTTGGGCTAACAATGTGAAAAACAGTACAAAGCAATACCTTAACAGTGGCAAACATTCAGCATTGACAAATGCTTGTTTAAATACTTGGTTAGTATTCACACTTAGTACCCCAAATACTTCATTGTTTATTATTCAATGTGTATTATCAATCAGAACTCTGGGAATATAATACAAAATAAAAACAAAATGTTTGTAGCCCTCCTCAGGTAATCAAGGTCCCATAACCACCTCTCCCCACCGATCTTCTACTCCTTCCAACACCCCATCTTCCCAAACAAATGTGCATCTTATGTTTTAGGACCAGGTCACTGTAGTCAGTACACTACTCCTGCCATATGGGATCATGTGAGTTTGAGGGAAAGATCAATAACTCTTGTTGGAATTCATTAACAAAACCTTACTGCTGATAAAAAGGTTGTGGGCCTCCTCAAAGGAAAGATCAAACTGATGAAGTTATTTGCTGGTTACTCTTCCTTAGGAACAATAACAGTCAACTGTGGTCCCCACTGGTACAGCATACCTGACTATCACACAATGTAAACACAGTTGTAACAGAATCTAAACCTTTGGCTCCAATAATAATATGCTTGCAACACATGGATTCAAACAGATAATGAAGGTTTATTTAGGGGACCAGGAATAGGGTGCTGGGAAGAAAATGGTTCAGAAAATCAAAATGGTAATGCAGTGGCTATCTGCTCTTGGTTCAGTCCTCTTCCAGCTAGACCCAGGCACCACTGCCACCCTTGAAATTGCCAACCATGTGTAATTGACATTTGAAGTTGCCTTAAACTGTGTCTACTGTCCCTGAAAATACTGACTGTTCATTCAGTTGAATCTTTTTAACTTCATCCATATGGGCTACAGTTCATACACTCAGCCTCTGTGTAATTGTTGCAAGCTCCTTCTGCTGCTCTTTTGCAGCTCACTGGTCATCTTTCCTGGAAAACAAGGCCTCTCACTGAGAGATTTTCTTTAAACACTTCCATACCCCATGACATTCAATGGATGCCCCACTGCTTCCTCCCATGGCTGCCCTCCTATCTTTTATCATCACATGACCGCCCCTCCAGTACACTCCCATGTGATTGTCCACCCTTCTGCTGGTGGGTGGCTCCAAGTTAATTCCCAGAGGAAACACTTGTGGTGGCTGGGGAACATTGTCTGGACCCAGCAGGAAGGGCATGCATGCAGGGCTGTGAATCCATCCCCACCATGTTGTGCCAACCACCAACTAGAGCTCCCCTCAGTCTGGGGAATACCATTTGCTCCCAAAGGAGCACACCTGTTGGGCTGCATGTACCATCTGGAACTGAAATTTGAGATCAGCAGTGTGCTCCAAATGTTCTTGCATGGCAAATGACTTACTTGGAGCCCAAGAGGTCACAATCAAAGACCTCACCATGGCCAGTGTGGGCTGTCGAGAGGACTGGATAGAAAGGAGAAGGATACCTGCAATTCTAATGCATAGGACACAGTTCAACAAAGGTGGCAGTGGCAGTCCTGTTGAGCTGTAAGATAAATACTGAATCACTTGTTGGAATACAGTGATGGCCTGGAGGGCAGCAAAGCAGAAGACACATTTTTAGTACTGTATGCTGGGGTCTTATGGCTATGGGAGATGGATCTCAGACAAATTCAATCAGCAACTAGACAAAAAAAAACACAACCAACAGAGACAGAAAATGCAAACCTCCCAGAACAAATTAAAAAGCCCACATGAAACCCTTTGAGGCTCACCACAAAGCCTAAAAGCCATCAGTAAACAAACGGGTGCCTAGTGCAATGGAGAAGGATGATGCACCCTGGACACTCAGAACTTCCATTCTACAATACATGGCAGCTTAAATCCATGAAGGTTCCTGTGCTTGTTCTCCTAAGCTGACATTAGAGTGAGGGATCCGAATGGGTGGCTGTGCCTAGAAGAACAGGTCAGATTTTCTTTCCAGGTCAGTTTGTGTCAGGAATCCATCTCATGTGGCTGATCCTCAGCCATCAGTGGCATGATCTGTTTGACACTATGAGGAGAGAAGCAGTAGCTTGGGATAGGAAAGGAAAAGCAGAATGGAAAGTGTCTTAGTGTCAAATGACAACAAAATTAAAGAATCAAAGGAAAGGAAACTCAAACATAGATGGAATGAAAATGTTCTGGGAAGTAAGTGAAGTGGAGAGCTGGAAACTGAATGACAGATCAGAGCAAGATGAGAGCTGAAAAAAGAAAGAAAGAAACCAGCAAAATCGTAGAAAAGTGCAGGGGAGAGGACAAGAAGAGAAATATAAGTTTGCATTCACAGTAAAGACAGGAACTAGAAAGAAATAAGTAAAGACAACAGAAGACAACAAACAAGAAAGATTGGCCATCGGCACTCTGAAAGGAAATGGTCAGTTAGAGTGAGAATGGGGCAGATATTAAATGAGAGCCCAGAAGCCTGAGCAGACTGACAAAACAGAGAACCCTAATAGGCATTAGAGAACCAAATAGAGGAGAGAAAGAAGTGAGAATAAGATCATATTGACCGGAAAAACATTATTTTGAATTGATAAACAGTGTCCCTTCTGCCCATCTCTGATCACTGTCTAGGTGGAAGAAAAATATTATATGGCACCTACTGATGATGAGCAGAAGAGTTTTACAAGTGTTATGGCCAACATTTCCCTGTCAATAAATAACAAGCATTTGTCAATGCTGAATGTTCACCGCTTGCACTGCTGTTGTACTGGGTCTTGCTTGTACACATTTACTATATATCTACCCAGGACAGACCGAAACATGCAATATCTAATTTTCAGTGGTGCCCTGCTTTTACACATTTTAGATTGTATTTACCCAGGATAGGCCAGCTGAGAGAAAATATTTAATTTTCAATGGGCTCCACATTTGACTTCAAATTTCCAACATACTTTTATAACCTTTACCATTTACCTGCAACTATCTCACTATCCTATACCTGTCTATAATATCTCTATTTTCCTCCCATATGCTCCTCACTCTCCTATTCTTCTATTACTGAGGTTAGTGATTGTAGTTTACTAAGTATACCTTTCTGAATACATTAAGATATGCAATTTAATCCTTTTATGTAGCAACTGTAATGTGTTTTTACTCTTTACTGTATATATTGTCTTCATATGATGTGGAACCTCTGTTACTAAGCTTTTAGCTCAAAGGTATTAATCCAAGATGTTAATAAAATAAACCTGACATTAATAATATTAAAGTTATGAGGCAAAAGTAGGGAACAATTCAGTGTTTCTTCATAACTTAGTTTTTTCACATTTGACTCCAGTTTTAAACACAGTCTTTTTATGACCACTGTTTGTGAACATGACAGATGTCATTTATAAAATAATAGCTGAAACATCATTTTTGCCACAAGTGCAAAAACACATTTTGGCCAGAATTTGAAAAATAACAGCTGTCCCATTGATGATGTTATGTCAAAAAAATGGCTGCATTGATAATTTGGGGTCAAAATATTGAAAAATACCAAGGTTACAAGCATGTGTGGAAAATGCCAACATGCACTCATAACTTTGTCATTATTTATTTTTTTTTTGTTAGTCATTTTCTACCTTGGCCCCTGGTCTGCTGGCCACATCCAGGCATCTACTTCCTCTGGCTGCCGTCCAGAGCACCCCAGTTCCTAGTTGGGCCCCTGCTGCATACCCCACAGTGGGGTGGTAGAGAGGCCTTCTCTAACTCCACCAAGACCAGATCCAGTATTTTGCAGTGATGCCCTCAGAGCGGGCATCCGGCCGAACAACCATCAAGCTTCCGTGATCGGTTGCCATTTTCCTCTGTTCAACTTCCCTTTTTTGGAGAGTAGAGCATACAATGACACCAATGGAGGTAGAGTGCATGCTCCCACACACGCCTCCTCAGGTGCTGTGCCCAACTCACCCTTTTGTTGCCTGTGTCACTGCCTCACCCTAGCCTCCGCTTAGGGGCCACCAGTGCACAAACAGCTACAGGCACCCCCAGCACAGAGAGAGAGAGCAGTCCATTGGACGCCAACCTCTCCTCTCCTGCCGACCACCGATGACTGATGCTCACTCCTGAACCCGAGTTGCTGGCATGGTGCAGGTGTGGCTCCTGTGCCTCAACCCCCAGCACCACTTGGCTGGCCAACTTTGTCATTATTTAATATTTTTTACCGAGATTTTTAATATAACCTTCTTATGACCCCACCTCATGAACAAGGGCAGAAGAATTTTCAAATCCTGCCTGAAAAGTGATTTTGCACCATGACTGTGAAAACGCATTTTGGCCAGGATTTGAATAATGACTGCTGTCATGTTCATGAGCTGAGTGTGAAGAAAGGGCTACCATCGATGATAATCCTTACTGCAACACTTGTATCTTTACTGAGTGAGCCCTGGGAGGTAGTATTAATAAATCACAATTGCTGAAACTGAAACTAGGTTATGGTAAGCTGAAGGGCACTGGCACTAAATAAAACAGTTTTCCAGCAGCCGTGTTGGTCATGACTGTTACAGTCAGTGAGTACAGAGCATTCCTTTTTGAGCTATTGTGTGAAAAAATAGCTGTGTTGAAAATTTGGGATCAAAATATTGAAAACTACCAAAGTTGCAAGTGTGCATTGAAAAATATCGAAGTACACAAATAGCCTTTTTTAATATATTTTTGCCTCAAATTTTCAACATAGGCTTCCTATGATCCTGCCTCATGTACAAGGGCAGAAAAATGTTCAAATTCTACCCTAAAAGGCGATTTTGTGCAGTAACCACAAATCACCTTTTGGACAAATGTACATAATTTCACTACCATTGTTAATTAGTTAGGGTCCCCAAAAACATGTTGAAAATTTTGGGAAAAATATTCAAAATGAGCATGTTATGAAAACAAGTTTAAAACTCTTTGAAATACATTGAATTGCATACCTGATTTCCTCAGTTTGTGGTCCAGTGTTGAAGAGTGAAGGCGTGTCTCTGGTTCAGAATGGATTACTGCACTGGACCCCTGGTAGGTGAATAAGGAGTGGGGGTGCTGAGTGGGAGGGTCAGGTGGGGAAGGTAGGGTGGCAGACTCGACAGACATTGATGGACAGTTTCTGTTTTACAGGTGTAAAAAAAACACAAGGGATGCTTTTCTTTGTTTCAGATACTGACACTGGGGATTGGGACCCCGTGATGGTGTTATATTTGACAGCACTGAGGGTAGACTTCAGTGTCACACAGTGAAATGGACAGGGTGGGAGTATTAACTGGCACCATGCATCGAGTACCCAGTGTCAGAAATTTAGCAAGGAAGCAGTGGAGGAACTGAAGGACAGTTTTGTTATGTTTGGCAGCACAGAGGTAGGCTACCAGTGTCGCAGGTGGGGCAAGAGTAGTAGCTGGCACAGGAATCTGCACTCAGTGTTGTAAACTTAAGAAGGTAGGGGTGGGAGGGACTGAAGGAGTTTTCTTATTTTGGTGGCACCGGGAGTAGTGTCCCTAGAGTTGCACAGAGAAAACAGGCAGAGTGGGTGGTAGCAGTCAGCACCAGGGATTGGGCACCCAGGTGTCATAAAATTAAGATGGAATGGGTGGAAGGAATAAGGGACGGTTTTACTTATTTCCAGATTACATTGTGGGGAGGACCACATCAGGCTGATCATGATTCGATCAGCTCTGTTTGCTGGGCAGCATTATGCAGATCAAAGGAAAGAACCATCCTTGATTGTGCCAGCTCTCTGCTCTGAACTACACTACGTTTATGCCCAGCAAAACTAGAATAGTGTCATGATCAATCTGGCTAATGAATGGTCTGACACTGATAAGCCTCTTATGACTGCCCTGCATTGGACCAACAGTGACATACCTTTCAGAAGTAACTCTCATAACAATTTGTTCACTTTGCATGAATGCAACAGCGAACATAAAAAAAATTGATCCATGTAACCTACCTCCCTAGGATATACCTGGAAAAAGCTATCAAAGCTACTGTATGTGTGCCTTTCTTGCTCAATAATTGTAAATAAAATAAATAAATATTTATACAAAGATATGAAATCAAAATTCTCCAGAGTGGGGGTGATGTCAAGGGCTGAGTTCCCAAGGCTTTTCTGCTATTGTGTATGAGGGTACACAACAGCTCACAAGTGCTGTACTCTGCCTGCCTAGTACAGTGACAAAGATATTCCTAGTTTCAAATAAAAAATATTGCATTTTCATTACTAAGTTAAAGTCATACATTTTCAACTAATTGGAAAAGTCAATCAGATGTAGTAAAAGTCGGTCGTGTGATTGAAACTTCTAATTAAGTAAGGGCCTACCCCAACTAACCCTTTTCTCAGGCCTACGGTACTGTTGGATTGCTATTCCAGTCTTCACTGGTATCAGTTATGTACTACCATCACTTGTTCTTTGGTGCTCCCAGTGAACCATCGGTACCAAGGTATTGAATCCTTATAGGCCCAGTGAACATTGCAGGTCACTGGCCAACACTGCAACACTTGGGCAATAAACAATACACCATGTTTGTAGTCTTAACTGGTTCACCAAGCCCATTAAACAATACTGTAGCCCTCAAACTGTGTTCTGTCTAGACTAACTGTAAAATGTGGTGTAGTACAGGATCTTAAAGCCTTGAAGGGTTAGTCAATGATTACCCTCGGTGACAACAGCTTCCACCAGTCTCTGTAGTCCTAGCTGAACTCATCAGCTTTCATCCACAGATGCTGTCATTGTCAACAGGTCAGTTATCTCTCTTCTGCTGGTCTCATTCTGGTTCCTTGAAGGTCAGTTGGATTCTTACTCTGTTGGTCTCTGACTGTCTTTATGATCACAGGGAGCTGAAGTGCACCTAGCTGTGATGATAAGCACAGTGGCTTTGAGCCCAAGCTGGTTTTGTTGCTGCTCATACAACTCAGGTCTATCTCTTGAAAAAAATCTGGAGTGCACTCTAGGGCTAGATGCAGGGTGCCTTACCCTTGCAGGCTGATGGCTTCAGCTGCAAACTTCAAGTATTTTCTTTCTCTATTTTCCCTCTCTCCTCCCTTTCTCATTCTGTATGTAGCAGCCATATCCTGATGTGGTGCTCTTAAAGTTCAGTGTGGGCTTTCTCATCTCTGGCTATAGAAGCCCCAGGCAGGCCACCCACACTTGCAGGCTCACCAGCAGGTTCCACTCTGAGCTGTCTCTAACACATGGTGAAAACATTCTGAAACAGCTGATGTTATCCTCTGGAAAAATAAGTTGTTTTGTTTGCCAAACCCCTCTCTGTCTTTTGGGAGGGTCTGTCTGGCTGTCACTTGATGAATGATTGGTTAACTAACTCCTGGGTGAATGATGAAGTCCTCCTGTGTCCCAAGAGCCCTCTTTTGATACACAGCAGGCATTTGGAGCCTGATTGATGGATCATCCAGCCTCTGACTCTGTTGTCATGTTGATAAGGGTCAGAGGTGGCTAAGATGACCACTGGGTTTATAGTCTGTGGGGCCCAGGGAAGAAAATCATTACTTTTAGAACTGTTGAAATTAAAAAAATATTCTTTGCTTCCAAGTGCTGTGCATAGTTGTGCAAGCATGCAGTTTAGTCAGGGTAGCAATCAACGGAACTCCATTTTGTAACAAGCACCAATTGGCTCTTCTGTCGACTTCAGGCAGTGGCCTTTGATGTGCAGCAGAAGCCAGTGCCAAATGTTACAATCAGTACAGAAGAATGACACCTATAGAATAGTTGATGGGTGACCATACACAACAAGGCTGTGTTTTCATTGAGGTTTTGATGACATCATACAGACCTTGAGAGCAAAGTTCAGGATGTCTCCGTGATGTCATCAACAACCAAGATGAAAACACATCCTTAGTTGCAGATGGTTACCCATCCACTGTTTTATATAGTATATGGTCAGGGCTTATTTCCTTTTGTTCAGTGCATTCAGTAATATCCAATAAGAATAAACAAATGCAGCAGGCCCTGTGGCACTGAGGGTTGATGCACTGGATGCCACACCTCATGCCATGCTGGTGACCGGGTTCAGGAACAAGCCCAGGCCACGGGTTGGCAGAGAGAGAGGATTGAGCATCTGGAGGACTGCTCTCCTCTCTCAGGGATCAGGCTACTGCCCAGCACCACAGCGGCCCCAGGTGCAGACTGGAGGCACTGCAATGTTGTGGGCTAGGACAGGGGGCTGCAGAGCTGCAAAGGGCATGCCTGGTGCCATTGCACATGTGGGCTCTGTTGGGGTGTGGGATGGGTGAAAACAAGGAAAAACTCCTCCCACTGACAGGCATTGGTGGGTCCAGGAGCTACAGCCCCACACCCAATGCTGGGCCTTCTGGAGGTGCTCCTTGGGTCCTCCCTCAAGCCAGTGTCACCCATCAATACTGTAGAAAGGGCACCGGATTAGTGGTGGTCCTTCCTCTGAGGACTCAGACCAGGGGTTAGGGCAGCATTGGAAGAGGTGGGGAGTCTGATGACTGATGGAGCACTGATGGGGCTTCAGGCAGGCAGGCAGAGCTGTAAGCTGAGTGACCTCGCTGGAGAGAGTCGGTGGAGGTAAGAAATAGAATTGGGAAAAAAGAATAAACATATACAAATAAATAAAAACAAGCTTACAATGTAATTAAGAGTGGACTTTGGTTCTTAAGTCAGAATATAGCCAACTGTTGCTTATTGTAAAATAGTACTGCAACAATTTAGAAAGGATTGCCAGATTCTATAACATAGTTCTAATTTATCCAAACCATTATAAGCAATATGCTCATTAACTGCACAGGAAGCCATAAGGGTCCATCAGTCCTCCATTAGTGTGTCTTAGTCTGTTTTCTAGTTTCTTCAAATAATTATTTTCAGAGTTAATGTTGCAAGTTGTAACCAGGATCTTTGGAAAAACTTAGACTATGAAATATTTGAAAAGTTGACCCAAATCAAATTTGTGGGTCAACAGGAGTATCTAGTTTACTGAAACATTTACATAGATCTCTTAATCCTGCCCAAGCAATGAAAATGTTTGGCAGGACCATAACATATGAGATGTTATTTCTTGCGGGTAATTGCATATCCAACAAATACTGTGTATTGATAACCACTTAAAAGGATTTATATTAGTTATTTAAATATCTTTGTACAAAAACTATTTAGGAAGTTTAAATGTATGCATTTGACAGTACTGAATTATAAAATGCGCGTCTGTACCATGAGCTCAATTGAGCACCTTTATTCACTTGAATGTATGTTCCAGTCACAGTGTAGCCTGTGAGATTTAGATGTTGCACTGTACCACTGGTTCTGTCCCAGACCAGACCTTTTGCAAGGTGATACATGGGGCAGAGTGTCATGGCATTACTCTGCAGATTAGGTCCTCAGTGGAAGGTTTAAATGTTACTCAAGTAAACATTTAAACTAGCCAAGGTGGTGGTGGAAGAAATTGGGGTGGAGGAAGAGTGCACCCCACAGTCTAAAGTAGGAAGTAAGGACAACCAATGGGAGAGAAATAACCCAGGAGCAAATTAATAAATGAAGCAAGGAGGTAGAAATGATCAATCTGGGTGAGAGGATTGGTGGAGGATCGGTCACCCACTGCCAGTAATTGATTTATTAGCTGGGGGGACTGGTGGCAGGATTGAGCATACTCTGCTGGAAATTGTTTGAGTACCTAGATTGGGGGTGCTCTGGCAATGCTCTGTGGGTTAGGTTACAGGTTGTGGTTGATTATGGCAGCAATACCCATCCCTGTGTCAACCCCAGCTATGAACTGGATCCCTATTGCTTTGAAAGCACTTTGGTTACAGAAGCTTATGCACTGCATCTTATCATCTTCATCCACCTCCAACTAAGGAATCTCTGTGACTGTGGGTCATGGTTGAATGTGATATATAAGTAACATATCTGACTCTGACTCTGTATAAATTGCTTGTAATGGTATACCTATTGGCAGAAGAGGTGACCTGTTGCTTCTGTACAAATTATTACAGTCTCCAGATTTAAGTAGCCAATGTAACCCATATTCAGTAATACCAGAGACTTCCTGAGATCTCATGGCAGGAAATTAATAGTCCCAAGGACTGTCACATCCAAAAGGGATAATTATTTTACTGTGAGGACTATCAAGGCCTGGAATAGACTGCCAAAGGAAGCAGTTGAGGCAACCAGTTTTTGGAATTCAAAACTTACTAGATAGAGTATTCTGTTCTAAACAATGAATGATATAAGCACAACCCCACATGTGTGGGTGACACTCTAGATGGGCTAACCACCCCTTTGTCCATTTATCCTAGTAGTAAATTCTAGTAGTAAGATGGCAGAGGACCACAATTTGTGCTGAAGGCAAAAAAGCTATATGAATTTATCTGCAGTCTTGTTGTATCTTTTGACTGCACCCAGTGTTGAGTGCTACACTATTTTAGACTTCATGTTTTGTTTGTGGGTAAGCCTTCCACCAGTGTTTAGCACTGTGTGCACTGTTTGTTGCAGCATTTCTTTTGGATTACTGTCGAACATATGAACATCTGAAAATTGCCAGCAGAAACAGGTCTCACAGTCTATCGAGTACACTCAAGTGTGCAGCTAGCACCTTATCTTGCTGCTGCCACTCCCACCCCTTCGCTTCCCAGTATTCTTTACCTTACTCTGTCCCAACCCCTCTTGAAACTGCCCACCATCTTACAGGACACTATCTCATCTGGTAAGGTGTTCCATTTGTCCACCACTCTTTCAGTGAAAAAAGTCTCCTCATTTCCTCCTGAATCTTCCCTCCAATCTCAGTCTATGTCCTCTCATGTCCCTTCCCTTCTCATCGGAAAATACCTTCTGTGTTGATCTTGTTTATCCCCTTTAGATACTTTAAGGTCTCAATCATATCCCCTTATCCCTCCTCTCCTCCAGTGAATACATGGTAAACTCTCCCAGTCTGTCCTCATAGGGCTTGCTCTCTAATCCCTGGATCATGTTTGTGGCTCTTTGCTGCACATCCTCCAACAATCTGATGTCCTTCTTCAGGAATGGGTGCCAGTACTACATGCAGTACACCAGGTGGAGCCTGTTATATATATATATATATATATATATATACACATATATGCATACATTATATATATATATATATATATATATATATATATATATAGAGCAAAAACTCCGTTTAATGCATTAGTTAGGGTTGTTCCACAGCGACAAAAGTGAGGAAATTTGTTGTTAGGGTTGAAAACCCTAACTCGAATCACTCCCCAGCACCACACACACACGACACACATACACACACATGCAAGTATGGGGGAGGACCAAGTCAACACAACCAATGACAGACATCCAGCAGCAGGTGACAGAAATAACAAACAATTGTCTAAATGTACTACAAGACATCCCCACCCACCTGACCAGGTACTGCATGCTCAGTGGAGATCAACAGCAAAACTGAGGCCATGTACACCAAGCGTACACATCCCTGATTGCAGCTGCACAAGCGTACCACACTTAGTAGTTGCTGGATGTCTGTCATTGGTTGTGTTGACTTGGTCCTCCCCATACTTGCATATGTGTGTGTGTGTGTGTCTGTGTGTGTGTGGTGCTGGGGGTGATTCGGAGTTAGGGTTTTCAACCCTAACAACGAATTTCCTCACTTTGTCACTGTGGAACAACCTAACTAATGCATTAAATGGAGTTTTGCCTCTAATTTCCCTTCTTTTTGAGAATGATAATGAGAAATAGTGAATGTAATGGCGGGGAGGCGCTGGAGCTCTTTGGGCCCAGCCACATGATGTCTTGTGGCATAGTAACAGGAAGAGAACACAAACAGAAGTAGCTAACAGTGGCGCATGGTAACACAAGCGCAAATGACAACAGAAAGGCAACGCACATGGTGGCATAGACTGGAATGGTCTGCCACGTGATGTGTTGTCACATAGTAACATGGTGCCTGCAAACGGAAATGTCAATGGGCATGGTGATGCAAAGTGAAACAGAAAGAGAAACAGTAATGTAGACACAAATGGCAAAAATAAAGAAAGCATAGCACAAATGAAAGCATGAGGATAAGCACATAGGGCCCGGCGCTCCGGCGTAATGCGGCAGCGGGACCGCAGGGCAAAAGGACCCCACACTCCCACCACATGATGTCTTGTGGCATAGTAATGGGAACAGACAATGCAAACAGAAGTGCTAACAGTGGCGCACAAGGTAGCATAGCCAAATGACAACAGAAAGGGTAACAAACACGGTGGCGTGAGACGGAACGGTGTGCCACGTGATGTCTTGTCACATAGTAAACATGGTGCCTGCAAACGGAAATGTCAATGGGCATGGTGACGCAAAGTGAAACAGAAAGAGAAACAGTATGGTAGACACAAATGGCAAAAACAACAGAAACAAGTGCAAATGAAAACGCAAAGGATGATGCACGTGGTGGCGAGACGCCAACGGTAAGTGAACGGGATGGAACCACAAGTGGAAAGGGCAATGGTAACAGTAATGTAAGCGCACAGGCTGGTTTTCCCAAAAGCTGAATAGAGAAAGACAGTGAGTACAAAGAATGCATGCATAATAATGGGTATCAGAAAATGAGGACTTGCAATATTAAATAGGTTATATCTCAGGAACCGTACAATGTAGAAAAAAAATGTAAAAAGTCGTATGATTTATGACTGTCCAGGCTAATTTTGTACTTAGCTCGCTTTCTAGAGGCTAAATTTTCCAACGAAAAGTCCGTATCTCGCACCGCTTCCGAGATACGGGCCCTGAAAGATGCAGATAACGCCATAATGTTATCCTATGGAAAAAAAGAAGTTCAGAGCACCATAACTTTGCCTCCCTGTAATATTTTTCACCAAACCACTGAAAGGCACATCTGTGGGCTGCTGGCTGTCTTCCCTCCAAATTTCAGAAAAAAGACCAAACCGTTATTTTGCAGCAGGGTGCCAAAGGATTCCTGTAATCGTTGGGCACCGTAATGTTATCCTATGGGAAAAAACGTCAACTTTGGAGTGCTGTAACTTTGCTGCCATGTAATATTTTTCAATACAACACTGAAAGGCATATCTGTGAGATGTCGGCTGCATTCCCTCAAATTTCAGCCCCAAACTCCCAACTGTTCTTTTGCAGTGCAGTGCCAAAGAATTGCTGTCATTTCCCACAGACTAGAAAAACTATCTTCGCAATTTGCGAAGCTTCATAAAAAGTTCGACACTTTAAGTGAAACATGAAAGCAATTCGCAAGTACTTTTCCAGAAATTTGAAAAACATATTTCTGGGGTGTTTTACCACAAAATAAAGACATGGCAAGCATCCTCAGGGCCCGACTAGGTGAATACAAAAGAATTAGGTTGCTAGAGGGTCCCAAATTTAAATGCCAACCATTTTCTGATCACCAACTGAAAACAAAATGGTGGATTTGCAAAAAAGCCCATTTGCGAAAGTAAAAATGCATTTGCGACACTGTTGAACTTTTTGTTAACTTTTCCCATTGACTTATAATGGAAATGTTTTTGAATAACTTTTGAATCGTTTAATATTTTTCACCAAATTTTCAAAGGCACATCAGGGACTCTGGCCACACATTCCCTGAAGATTTCAGGGCCAGTCGCGCAAACCATCGACCTGAACATGCGACCGTGGAATTCCAGAAAAAGCGTAGAGCACACAAATCATGTTAATAACTCCACAGCCGTGTATCCGACTGGTACAAAACTTGGTGGATGCCAAGACCTATGGTTCTTGATCAGGTATTCCAAATTTCAGCCAAATCTGTCAAATGGTTGCAAAGTTATTAAGGTGCAAAGTTTTGGGGTTTAACACAGAAATGGCTCCTCAACCTAACTATGGTAGCACTACCATGCATAATGTATATATATATATATATATATATATATATATATATATATATTAGAGGCAAAAACTCTGTTTAATGCATCAATTAGGTTGTTCCACTGCAACAAAAGTGAGAAATTCGATGTTAGAGTTGAAACCCGCTTTGCACCCTCCAGACCACCCTCCAACTGGAATCGGGTGCGCATTGGGGTCATCAGCCCTAACTGTCACCCCATCACATGAGGAAAGAAGCTGAGGAATAGGAGAATGGGGTGACAGTTGGGACCAATGACCTAATGAACACCCGATTCCAGATAGGGGGTGGGCTGGAAGGGCTGAAAGGTGCTTAACCCTAATCGAATTTCCTTTTTCACTGTGGAACAACCTAACTGATGCATTAAATGGAGTTTTTCTATTAATTTCTCTTTGAGAATGATAAGAGAAATAGTGAATGTAATCGCAGCAGGAACATTGTGCCCGCAAACGAAATTGTAATGCATATGGTGACGCAAAGTGAAACAGAAGGAGAAACAGTACTGTAGACAGAAATGTTAAAACAACGCAAATGCAACCGCAATGAAAAACACAAAGGATAACGCATATGGTGGCGTAAACGTGAAAGGTAAGTGAAATGGGTATGGAACTGCACTGAAGCGGTAATGGTAACAGTAATGTAAGCACACAGGCTGGTTTTCCCAAAAGCTGTATGGAGAAAGACAATGAAGTACAAACAATGTATGTAAAATAATGACTCTTGGAACACAAAAATGAGGACTTGAATAGTAAATTGTTTATATCTCAGTAACTGTACGACATAGAAAAAAATGTAAAAGTCATATGAATTATCACTTTCCTGGCTAGTTTTGTACTTAGCCCCTGTTAGGGAGCTAAAATTTTTGACAAAAGGTCCGTATCTACTGCAGTTTTCGATATATGGGCCCTGAAAGGCAGCGAGCGCTGTAATGTTATCCTATGGAAAAAACAGAAGTTAGGACTGCCATAACTTTGTCTCCTGTAATATTTTTTCACCAAACCACTGAAAGGCACATCTGTGGGATGTTGGCTGTGTTCCTACAATTTCAGCCTAAAAGACCAAACCATTATTTTGCAGCAGGCGTCAACGATTGCTGCAATCGTCACACCGTAATGTTATCCTATGGGAAAAAGCATCAACTTTGGAGTACCGTAACTTTGCTGCCGTGTAATATTTTTCAACAAAACATTGAAAGGCACATCTGTGAGATGTCAGCTGTTTTCCTTCAAATTTCAGCCCCAAACTCCAAACCGTTCTTTTGCAGTGGGGTGCCAAAGAATTACTGTTATTTTGGGCATAGTGTCACAAAGTAGTGTCGTGATTTGTGAAAGCTTTTGCAACAAATTTGCAACACTTTCGTGAGTGTGACACTACTTTTGAAAGTACTTTTCCAGAAATCTGAAAACATATTTCTGGGGTGTTTTACCCAAAATAAAGACATGGCTAGCATCCTCAGGGCCCGACTAGGAGAATACAAAAGAATTAGGCTGCTAGAAGGTCTCAATTTTAAATGCCAAGCATTTTTCTGATCACTAACTGAAAACAAAATGGCAGATTTGCGACAGTAAAAAGTGCATTGCGACACTGTCAAACATTTTGTTAACTTTTCCCATTGACTTGTAATGGGGATTGTTTTTGAATAACTTTTGAACCGTTTCATATTTTTTCATGAAATCTTCAAAAGCACATCAGGGACCCTGGCCACATGTTCTCTAGGATTTCAGGCCAGTCATGCAAACCGTGTGACCTGTAGGTGCGACCGTAGAATTCCAGAAAAAGCATAAATGCAAGTGCAGATCACATAATAACTCTGCAGCCATGTATCCAACTGGTATGGAACTTAGCAGATCCCAAAGGCGTATGGGTCTTGATCATGTATTCCAAATTTCAGACTAATCCGTTAAACAGTTGCAAAGTTATTAAGGTACAAAATTTTGGGTTTAACATGTAAATGGCTCCTCAACCCTAACTATAGTGGCACTACAGTGCCACTATAATATATATATATATATATATATATATATATATATATATACACTTTGTTTAATGCATCAGTTAGGGTTGTTCCACATCAACAAAAGTGAGGAAATTCAGTGTTACAGTTAGCACCCTTGAACCCCACACCCATCCACCCCCATCAACAGGCATTGGGATGTGCATTGGGGTAGTCAGCTAACTCTCACCCCATTCCATGTGTAAATAAGCTGAGGTGGTGCAGTATAGGAGAATGAGGGTGAGAGTTAGCCCAACAACCCAACGCACACCCTCGATACCTGTTGTTAGTGGGTGGGTATAACCTAACACTGAATTTCTTTTGCTTTTGACACCATGGAACAACCCTAACTGATGGATTAAATGGATTTTTGCCATGAATTTCTCTCTTTTTGAGAATGTGCAATATAAATACTATGAATGTGGTGGTAGAGCGCCACCTACCATGCTGCCTATGTCTGCATAAGAACTGTAACAGTAACACTTACTCTAACAGTAATGGTAACAGTGAGTGAAGCGATAACGCTAATGGTAATTGTAACACCAATGTAATGTGAATGCAAACACAAGTGGTTACAGTTACGGTAACACAAATGAAATGCAAATGCAAGTGGTAATGCAAATGGTAGCATAAATGCAAATGCTAATAGTAATAGTGGCAAATGAAAATGCAAAACACAACAGTAATGTAACGATAATGTAACTGCAAATGCTAACAGTAACAGGAACAGTGATGCAAGCGTAAATAGAAGCATAAATGGTAATGGAAACACAAGTGCAAACCGTAATGCAAATGGTGAAAACATAAACACAAAGATAGCATAAATGGAAATAGTAACTTTAAGCTGATGTAAGGCAACAGTAACAAAAAGTCTGTATCTTGCTTCATTTCTGAGATCACAGCACAAAGGTGATGTGAGCCAACAGTAGCAAAAAGTCTGTATCTCATTTTGTTTCTGAGATAACAGCACAAAGATGATCTGCGCCAACAGTAGCAAAGAGTCTGTATCTCGCATTGTTTCTGAGATAACGGCACAGAGGTGATGTGAGCCAACAGTAGCGAAAAGTTTGTATCTCTCATCATTTCGAGATAATGGCACAAAGGTTAATATGAACCAAACCACTGAAAGGCACCTCTGTACCACTAGGGCAACCTACACTATAAATTTGAAGCCACTAGCACCATGCATAATGCTATGTGCAAAACTTTAACTGTGTTATGCAGTATCTCCACAGCAAATTATTTTCCCAACATGTAAACAGCATCCACTCAACACCCTCCAAATTTCAAGTTAAAAGACCAAACCATTCCAGAGATATTCAATTTTAAAGTTTGTGCACCTTTAAGAAGTCTTCCACTACAAAATGGCAGAACTGCACCCGAAAATGCTAAAATGGCGGACCTGTCTGCCAAAAATCTTTAACCATGAGGGGCAACTTCAAATGGCAATTGCTTTGGAAAGGAACAAGATTATTTCACCAAACAAAAAGTGGTATGTTCCTTGAAGAAAGGTCTCTCTATGTCCCAAGTTTCAGACCAGTCAACCACACAAAGGCTGCACAACACCACGGGCAACACATTGCACAAAATTAGCAAGAACTGAATTTTTGTCACTTCACTGCACAAAAGCTGTATGTCCAACTGAAATTAAAATTGGTAAAATGAAGACATGTACCATACCAGAACATGTATAACAAATGTTATCTGAATCTGTTCAACAATTGCACAGTGTCACACGGAAAATCTGCGCTGGGAGTGCCAAAAGAGCATTTTGCCATAACTCACCAAGAACCATATATCCAGCGGAACCAAAAATTGGTAAAGAAGACATGTATCATAACACACCGTGTGTCCAAAATTGTGTGAACATCCATTCAACAGTTGCACAGGGCCACTAGCAAACAACTGCACAGCCACAATTCAGCAACCTTAAATGCCTGTGACCTGAAAATTGTCAGAGACAAAGAGCTATTATTAATTTCTACATTCCAAATGCCAGGCAAATCGGATACATGGTGGAACTTGCGGCTGAAAAATCTCTGACCGTGAATGGGGGCCAACTTCAAATGCTTATGACTCTGGAACAGAACAACATTGTTTCACCAAACAAAAACTGCCATCTTCCATGAACAAAGGGCTTTCTATGTGCCAAGTTTCAAACCAATAAACCACACAGTGACTGTGTTATGCATTGCACAAGACAGTGCAAAAAATAGCCAAAACTGCATTTTTGCACTTCACTGCTAAAAACCATATGTACCAGTGAACAGAAATTGGTAAACAAATAGATGTACCATTTCACTCCATGTATACCAAATCTTATCAAATTTCTTCAATGGTTGCAGACAACATGAGCGTAAAACTGTGCATGAGTGGCGAAAAATACATTTTGACTCTTCACTGTGCAAAAAACATATGCAGATATCAAATGAAAATTGATAAATGCACAGAAGTACCATAGTAGACTAAGTACTACAAATGTCACACAAATCTGTTCAGCAGTTATAAAGATATAATCATGCAAACAATAACGCCAATGGTAATGCAAACAGAAACAATAACGAAAGGTAACAGAAATGCAAGTGCAGCGTAAATGCAAGCGGTAATGAAAATCAAACATTAGTGATAATGCAAACAGAAGTGCAAATACAAACTGTGAAGCAAGCAGAAAGCATAAACAGTAACAGTAATGGTGACACAAGTGGAAACAGTAAGACAAACCTTAACAGAAATGCAAGTGCAAAGCACGCAAATGGTAATTGTAACGGTAACACAAATAGTAACAGAAAGGCAAATGGTAACTGAAACAGAAACGTAAACAATACGCCAACAGTGACACACAAACTGCTAATGCAAATGGTAATGGAAACAGAAGTGCAAAAGCAAACGAAAATGGTTATGCAACCGTCATGAGGCCCAAATCTCACCCCATTCTATGTGGGCATGCTGACATGCTACAGTAAAGGAGAATGGGTGAGATTTACACCCCATGATCCAATGACACACCCCAGCATCTGTCAGTCTGTGGAGGATTGGGGTGGGTGTGTGAGGTGGGTTAGGGTTCAACCCTAATGTTTCATTTCCTGACTTTTTGCTTTAACCCTAAATGAAGCATTAATGCAATTTTTGCATAGAATTTCCTTACTTTTGAAAAAGTGTAATGTAAGTAATAAAAACACATATTGATAAGAGCACAGAGCCCAGCTCCCACCAAGTTGCCAATTTTGCATAACAATATGCATCTGGGCCTATGCTCCCACTTCACGCAAAGCTACGGAGCCATGCAGCAGCACTATAGGGCGCCAAACCCTTGTAACAGTAATTTGCGCATATCTTGGGAATCAAAACAGCTAGAAAAGAATTCTAGCATCATTGTAATCATGTCAGTGAGTACTTCATACAACATCGAAAGACTGTACCCATGTCTCACATCGTTTCCAAGATAGGGGCACTGAAAAGCATT
Source organism: Neoceratodus forsteri (assembly GCA_016271365.2). Classification (NCBI taxonomy): domain Eukaryota; kingdom Metazoa; phylum Chordata; order Ceratodontiformes; family Ceratodontidae; genus Neoceratodus; species Neoceratodus forsteri. Next base: position 270,633,151 of record JADMNL010000026.1, read on the forward strand.
GGACAGGCACACTTTGAACCCTTGTGACAGTAATTTCACAATATCTCAAAACGTGCAATGTACAAAATAAATTCCACTGCAGACTTACTCTCGATTTCAAATCCTTTTCCAATGGCATAGGTCACCTAAAGGTGACCTAAGCCACCCGTATGAAAAGTCTGTATCTCGCTTCATTTCGAGATAACGTGCCAAAAGTCATGACACAGACTGCAATGTAATTCTATGGGAAACATGTCAATAATGTAATTGAATATCTCTGCAATCGTTTAATTCCCCAACACCTAAACAGCATAGTTCACATCTCTATGACATCCCTCAACACCCTGCAAATTTCAGTAAAAGACCAAACTGTGATTGAGATATGATCATCCCAATCTGGCCCAGCTGGTCTTTCCTAGGGCCATCTGGTCTTTCTCAGGGCCATTTGTCTTTCTCATTAACATTGCAAAAATTACATATAAATTTTCCTATAGGATATAATAGGAATTTCAAATTGTAATAACTTTTGAACAGATTAATATTTTTCACAAACAAATGATGGCATGTTCCTTGGCCCAAGCTCTTTCTACATCCCAAGTTTCGGACCAATAGACTACATGGTGTCCACACAGCACCAAGAACAATAAATGCACAAGCAGCAAAAGTGCATTTTTGGCTGCTCAAACATCGTATGTCCAACTGAAATGCAATTTAGTAAATCAAGAGATCTACCATACCAGACTGTGCATTCCAAATTTCGTGCCAAATCCGTTGAACAGTTGCAAAGTTATTAATGTGCAAAATCTGAGGTTTAACTTTAATGTGCTGGCGAGCCGGTGGAACTTAGGGTTGAGGCGCTGGATGCCACACCCGCACCATGCCCAGCAACCAGGGTTCAGGAATGAGCCCAGACCGCTGAGGTCGGTGGTGGAGAGAGAGGATTGAGCATCCGATGGACTGTTCTCCCCTCTCGGGGAGGGATCCAGGGTAGCTAGGTGCAGCGGCGGCCCCAGTGGAAAGCAGCAGCACTGCTACACTTGGGCTCATACAGTGAGGGCGATGTCGGGCAGCTGCCCTCCTGCGTGGTGGGAGCACCTAAGTTGAGGGCTGGGTGGCATGGCACGTTCCACATCTGAGAGGCGTAAACAGAACAAAGGAAAACACCAGCACAGAGGATCAGGCAACAGCACCTGTCCCCATGCCCAACGCCGGCTTCCTGACTGGCCTTCAATTTCTGCAGCCCTCCTTGTCCGATGCGAGTCTGCCTTATTAAGAGCGCCTCAAGTAGGAAAGAGGTGACCCATCTCGGATAGGGTTAGCCAGGGGTGCTGGCATCAGTGAGGAGGGAAAGAGGAAACACAGTTCAGGGATCCTCAGGCAGGCAGGACAAGGATGGGATGCCTGAGAGAGGACCTAGGGGCCATGATGGGAGTGAAATAAAGTTGAAAAAAACATTAACGTGCCTACTCAACCCTAAATATAGCGTGACTGTGCCCTATTTTATATGTGTGTGTGTGTGTGTGTGTGTGTGTGAAGACACACTGCTACTATATATTTTAAAATGCATCATATCTTACCTAGCTGCAGCAACAAGTACTGGTCCATTTCCTTTGGGCTTAATAGTCACTTACAAAAATGTAATACAGTAAATACAGTTTAGTAAGGTGGGATTCTATCTGCCTGTGTGCTCTGTACTGTATTTACTTGAATTATATTTGTTAGCGACAAAGCTCAAAGGAAATGCCATGGGCCTGTGTTTACTGTATCTGCTAGGTATATGATACATTTTCAAATACAGCTAGCAACAGTGCATCTTTATAACAGGTACTGTATACCATTGCAAGCAATTTATACAGTGTCATAGTCAGATATGTTACTCTTATCATATCATGTTCAACCATAACCCACAGTGGTTCCCTAGTTGGAGGTGCATGCTGATGGGAAGATGTAGTATATAATCTTCTGACTATAACCAAGAGCAATAAGAACCTATTCACAGCTGGAGTTGATAGGGACAAGTATTGGTCTCAGTTTCAGCTGTGCAAAGAATGACCCATTCTCTTCTCTCTCCCAAGGTGGTGGGGTGGGTTGGCTGCTGTATCACTGTCTGCCAAACCATGGTTGTGTGTTTAAAATGCTCTCAGTCCTCCCTCCCTCCCTCTATGAGGAGGGGCTGCCTGCATCTCTCTGCCAAGCCAGGGCTGATGAGTGAAGTAGAGAGAGAGGTCAAATGACTTGTTCATGGACACACAGGTGGAAGAGACTTTAACCAGTGCCAGTACAATAATTAATTCCTGGTGTTGTGTTGATCTGCATTATGTTGGGCTGCACAATAAATTATATACTGTAGATTTTGTCTACGATACACTGCCCTCTGTGACTGGTACCAACTCTCTAATCCCTAAACTGTTTCAGTCTGTGATCATTCCTCTCAATTCATCGGTAGTAAAGACCTAGTACTGTAGCACCAGATAAGATTAATGTGTGCCCCACCACCAAATAGTCGTACAATAAAGCACAAGTGCATAAAAAGCAGCAGGAATTAGTACGCTCTCTTCACTCATATAAATTGGAGACAGCCTAGCAGCCCATAAGCCAGAGCTTTATTTCTACCACCATCACCTGTCCCATCCCTTTCATCCGTTCTCCCTCCTGTCTAGAATTTGAGTTACCATCAGCTCTGTTGAATGATAACTCATAACTGGTAATACTGTTGTATTTTTATTTTTACACAGATGGACGGGTCAGGACAATCAGTATATTTATGTGCCCTAGTCTGCTGACTGCTGCAGAACCCATACAAGCATGACTACATCAAATTAATTATCAATATATACAACTGTCATTTTTCCAACGTTCATGTTTGTAGGTGATAATGCAAGGCACCAGCCACCAGGTGATATTTGTTCTCTTTTGGGTGGCAAATGCACACACACATTGAGCCTCCCCACTCCTCACAACACACGGGCACCAGTCAAAAATTTTAGCTGGAGTCAATGGATTTTTAAAATCTTGATGCACAGTCTGTGGCAAAAGAAGCACGGATCATCCTGTTTGCTATTTTCAAGTCTGACAATATTAACTGCCTATTACCAGCAGCAAAATGAAACCTGATAATCCAGAACCTTTAAAGAAGAAGCACACATCTGGATGTCAAAAGTGGAAGAAAAGACTGCAAAAAAAACATTAACAAAACTGCAAGTTAGGTCATTGATTAAACAAATTCTGCAACCAAGGTTTGACAATCAGATGGACATGACTGAAGGAAAGCACTGAAAAAACTGCTGCAGTTACAGCAGCAACTGAGAACAAAGATTAGACAGGTCAGCCAGCCCAGATAACATTGATGAAAAATTAGCTGCTCGAGCTCCACCCCGTGTCAGTTTTTGAATATTTATTAATTCTCAGGGCCTGGCCACCAGATTCAGACTATACCTGTTGGCTGCTGATGCTCAATGCACTATATGAAATGTGTGCTTCATCATGATTCCAGGCAGTGACAAGCATCATGCAGCCAACCCAAGGTCCAGGCTATAAAGCACACTGTTTCTGACAGACTGCAGTTGTTATAAACGCAACTTTATGTGTCTTCTGTCTTCTTGTCAATAAGATAATAATTCTTGAGGATATTATACACCCAGGCTTGGAGAGCCAGACAGCAGCTTGGAAGCTGCTGCTGGAACAACTACTGAGGTGGAGTGGTCATGGGTGCATCTTAATAAGTGGTCCTGCTGCCCTCCACAGACTCTGACTTTATGCTTTCACACCAAGGTTCATACTAAGGTTTAAAGAAAGCTAGAGAGCTATGAGGCCCATGTATGCTTCTTAAATTAATAGTAACTAAGACAAACATCAGATGATATTAGTTTATCCAAGCAGGATTTAAACAATTGCTTACTATCATTACAAATAATTTCCAAGGTAAAGCATTCCATGGCTTCATAATTCGTAATGTAAAAAAATATTTCCTAGGCAATAGATTATATTTTTAAGTTTTAATTGAAGTGGATGACCCCTAAGGTTAAAGATGTCTTCTTTAATTGCAATCCAAGATTTGTAAGTAAATATGGATCTTTCATAATGTCAAACATTAAAAGAAGGTCCCTCTCAGCCTTCTGATATTCAAGGGCATCAAATTTAATATAATTAGTCTTGATTCATATGAAACCTGTTGTAACTCCTTAATAGATTTGGTATAACGTCTTTGGATTCTTTCAAGTCGAAAGATGTCACTCTTTTATAAGGACACCACAAAGGGGATGAAAGTTCAAATGTGGCCTCGCATATGCTGTAATAAGTGGCATTAATACTTTTCTGTCACTAGATCTAAAATTTCTAAGAATAGACCAAATGACTTTATTAGCTTTTAATATTAATATGTATTGTTTCTGGCTATAATTGTCATGCATTTAAATAGATATTGAGGTGATATCCAGCACTTTTCAATACAAGCAACTACTTCTAGGGCTTTCAGTGCCCTCATACCTTTCTTGTTTATTTCACTTTAATTCTGAGGGCCCAGGTCAGTCTGAGCCTGTGACTGTGGAAGCTCAACTTAGTGGTAACCACCACCATTGAGATTCTAACTTTCTGATCCACTACCAGAGCTCTATGAAGATCCTGCTGAGTGGCCAGACAAAATGATGTATTCCTTGTGAAGTGAAGCAGCCTTGAGAGGACCTATGCAGCTGAAAGGGTCAGATATCTTACAGGGAGAGTTTCCAGTGACTGAATACCCAGATGGCACTAAGAGAAGGCTATCTTCTGTTCCTTCTCTTGGAAATTAGCCAACTGATCTAAAATCTACAGTGATTGGCTAGTCTACTCAGAATTGGCTAATTCTGTATTCTTCTTCTGTTGTTTGCTATTTGATCATGATGAGAAGTCAACTTTCTGTAGTCGGACAGGTTTCATGACTGGAAGCATCTGTCTGGCACCGATGGATCCTTGCATGTGCATGAAATTTCTGCTCCTCTTATTGACAGTTACTTAAAGTGGAAAGAACTGGAATTAGCTCTTAAATCAAAGTTGACAATCAACAAATAAATGTTCTTAAAGGTAGAATCAGAAAAGTAAAGATGGTGTCAGTTATTGAATCATTTGTTAGAAGTGATCCAATGGCTAGCTAAAACAATTTCCTTTTGTGGATCTTCTGACAGAGTTTTCACAGTGCACAATAGCATTTTCTGCAGCTACAGTATTCAAGCTAATGTTTAAGTATGATCAATTTTGATGGACCACTTGTCATGGACATTTGAGAAGATCAATGCACATTATTTCAGAAAAAACATGCAAAATGAGTTTCTCAGGTTTTGGCAGATGGTGTGCTGGATAACATTATTATTAAAGTCAAGAAAGCAAGGTATTTCAGCTTGACAGTGGACTGTATGCCAGAAAATTCTAAACAAGAATAACTGTCGCTAGTGCACTGCAGAAATTGATGAAACCAACAAAGCAGCTGAAATTAAGGAGAGCTTTTAGGGGTAGTCTGTGATGTTGGCACCTGAAGTAAGGTGCCATCTGAAATGGGGACACATTATGGCGAAAGCCGAGATGGCGATAGGGAGGGTAGGGTGACTGGATGTGGTGGGGTAGCGAATGCAGCAACAGGATGTCACTATATGTACATGCGCTTGGGGGGAGCAAGCATGGCGGCGTGGGCTGGCAGGAGGTGGAGGGATGTAGGGAGTGGTGCTGCAGTCAGCTGCTGAGCTGCACCATGGCATCGGGGTTGGCCTGTGGTTGTAGTGCGGAAGGTACTGGGTTCAGGTCTGGGTCCAGGCGTAGTGCAATTTTGTTGTGCCCGGCCCAAAACATTTTGCTTCCCTCCGGCATGCACCCACTGGAGTTGAGAATCCTTTAATAGCGGAGTGCGGGGTGAGAGTCCCCCACAGAAAGCAAGAAACCTAAGTCCCGGCACCATTCTTCTGTCGCCAAGGATGTCAGAGAGCGAAAATGTTTCGCCACTCTGGCATCATGATATTACACAGGAATTTCTGCATGTCAATACCACAACTGGAAAAGGCTTGCCAGTGTTGTGTTAGATCACCATTGTCAATCATTGATCTTCGTGGCCAGTATTATGACAATGGTGCTAACATAAGTGCAGTACAACAGTGTTCAAGCCATCATTACTGAACCAAATCCTCTGGCTTTCTTTTTTCCTGCTCTCCCAACAACTGAAATCTTTTAACTGTACATATTGCTGACAGTTCCACTCAGGCAAAGTAATTTCTAGGAATTTTGCAGAAATTTATGCATTCTTTGCTGCATCCACAAAACAATGGGAAGTCGCTTCACAGCATTTGATTAATCTTACCTTGAAAGAGCTACCTAAACATGTTGGAGTGCTCACCTAGATTCAGTTACATAAGTTCTGTTCCAATTTCCTCATCTTACTGAATCCTTTGAGCAGCTTTTACATGATGAGATTCTAGATACTGTAGCCTTTTCTGAAGCACAGTCTCTGATGACTCAAATTTTCACACAAAATGTGTTGTTTCTGACTATCTGATATGAAATTTTGTCAAAATCAACTGAATTAGCATTGTTCTACAATCCAAAAGATGGACATCTCCAGTGCAATTCCCTTAGTTCATGCTGTAATTTAAGACTTTTGGGATTATTTGTTGTCTGGACATCAAAAAGCTGAAGCTCAAGTTGCGAGTCTGCCACCAACTAGATATTCTGGCTGAATACTCCATTCAAAGAATCCATTAAAGAAGTAAAAAATGCTCAGACCAAGACTGTCAATAAACTTTTGTTGGAAAGCAGATGTTACAGATCCTAGAATCAAATTTTACAAGCATTTTTAAGCCTCTGCTTGAATGAGTCATAGCCCAAACTGAAACAAGATTTGACTTCCTGCAAAACTTTGGCTCTAATTATGGATTCCTGTTTGACATACTGTAACAAAAAAAAAAGAAGAAAGAAAAAGCTTCCAATAATGCAGGTTTGAGAAGCCATGCAAGAATTCTCAATTGCAGCCAAATATCTGTCTGGGGTGGAAATGTTTCAAGAACTGAAAACACTGGAAAGAATGCTGCTTGATCATCTGTTGTCTCTAGAACTTCTGCAGCTTATTGTTTCTTGATCACTGTGTCCTGCTTTTACAAATATTGTTGCTGCCTGCAATTGTTGCTGACTATTCCTGTGTCAGTTGTCTTGAAAAAGGAGTTTCAACAAGTTAAAGCTTACCAAGAGTTATCTCAGCCTCATATGTCACAAGAACCATTGAAAGCCTTGGCTCTTCTGTCAACTGAGTGGAAAAGAAGCTGACTCTGTTAACGTTGACAAAATTATTTACAAATTTGCCTCTGAAAAATTAAGATGGAAAGTCTTCTGAGATTTCTGACTAATAATTAAAGAATAATGTTAGGGATTTTTGTTTACCAGATCATATGTATATCAATTCTCATTTCACTGTTATTTGTTCAAGTTAAAAACTATGAAAATTAAAAAATATATATATTTTTGGTTTGGGGTCAGGTGGGGGGCCCTGGAGGTCCACTGCCTGAGGCCCATGAAACTCAATGCTAGCCCTGTGTAAGTATACTAATTGAGAAGGGAAGACCATGGGAGGCAGTGTAAGGTTAAAAATGGAAGGGGACTGTGCAGAGCAGGACCAGGAAAAGCAGACATCCTGAACAAATATTTTTATTCAATGTTCACAGAGGAAAGAAAAGGGGAAAGGCCACAAAAATTAACATGAACACTAGAGATATGGAAGTGGACATGAGTTCATTTTGGAAGGAGAGTCATGAAGGGATTCACAAATCTGAATGAACAAAGCAATAGGACCAGATGGGGTGCATCCAAGGGTATTGAGGGAGCTCAGTGAGGGTACTAGTTGTACCTCTGACAGTCCTATTTAACAGCTCACTGTGAAGAAAGTAGTTAGAGAGACTGGTGGAAGGCAGATATAGCCCTGTCACAAATGCACTCAGCAGGTCAGTCCTCTACTCCCAAAGTGCCAACCTCTGGCGCAGTCTTGTGAACAGTGAACAGAACAAGGTAACCCTCTTGTTGGTTTTGTGGGTTCAAGTCATATTTTTCCCAAGTTCTGGAGGATTCAAACTGATAACCTCTTGTTAGCGTATCCAATTATCAGGCTCAGATAATTCTGTCTTTGGAGAGCCAGATATTTTTGCTTACAGGCACCTAACCAAGTATTTCAAAATGAACCCTTAGAACTCTATGCAGGACTTAGATAACTCTTATCTGTTTCCCAGTTTGGTAATCACAATAAGCACATGTACAGTGTCAACTATATACCATTCTAAACTTCATTTATATAGAAAGAAATTTCAAGGCACACCAGGCAGTTTCTGTTTTAAAATATATATCTTTACTTAAAAATAGATAATATAGGAAAACAGTAAAATACAGAACAAGATATCCCAACACACACAGCCTTAAAACAAAACAGGTTTAAAAGTACAAATTCCTACAATGAATACACTCAGACTAGTCTTGTCTAAGGTCTCCTTACATCTTAATCTTTCAGTGCTTTGTTGTTCCTCCTTTCTCAGTCAGAATATGAATGTGAATCAATGTTCAAAAATGTCCCTCTGTAAGGTCTGCTCTGTATATTTTAAATCAGTCTTGAGCGGCCTTCTCTGAGGTCACCTAACTCCGCCTTGGTGTATTCAAATTTATATTTTACAATACAGGATGTCCTCCTAAGATATTTAACACTTAATAGATGACAATAAATTGCCTCTCTTCCTGCAACTTGTCCAAACCTGTCTGATCTTCCCCCTAGACATCAAAAGTCTCTTTGATGTAAGTCACTGTATAGTTCAAGCAAATGTATATCGGACTCCTTAATTTAGTCTGGGACCTGCTATCCCCAGACATCAAAGCCTCTTTGATGTATTTTCCTGGCTTTCCTTGGAAGACACCTTTACAAATGCATATGCATTTTGTTTTCCACGACACCTAGGGCAAATCAAAGTTTCCCTGAGGACTTCCTAAATGGATATTTTAGATTCTGACTTCAAAAGATCCTAACAAGCTAATTTAATTTCAGAAATCTGCAGTTTAAGCTACCTCCTGTCCTTTGAACTTATCCCTGGGGGTTTGGATGTATCAATTTCAGCAAGCCAGCATGTTCTCTGACAGACAGTCCATCATACATTTTATTATTATATTTACAAAAATGATGCAGGGATCAGAACCAGCTGTCCACAGGTCACAATTCTCCCCACCTAGACTGAATTTGGGGGCTCTATCCTCCTGCATGGGATAAGCTTCCCAAATCAGTTCACCTTACAGACCCTGGACAGCCCATCCGAGTTCTGGTTGGTCATACCAGCCCTATGTAGAATGGTCATGTCATATCCTTGCAAAGCAAGACTCCATCTTAACAATCGACCATTGTTTTCCCATCTGCATCAGTCAAACCAGGAGGTTGTGGTCAGTCTGCACCACAAAATGCCCCATACAATGTATTTAATTTCTTTAGGGTCCACACTATGGCTAGACACTCCTTTTCCACTGTGGAGTATGCCGCTCCTGGGAAGTAACTTTTACTCAAGAAGACTTGGATGTCTGACTCAGTACTGCCCTAATACCCATGTCTGAGGCATCCATCTGAACTATAAAGGTTTTACTATAGTCAGGACTTGTCAAAACAGGAGCATTGCACAGTGCCTCCTTTAGTTTGGAAAAGGCTTCCTCATAGGCTGGGTCCCAGGTATTTTCTTTGGCATCCTTTTCTTTGTCAGGTCAGATGGGGAGCAGCCAGGGCACAGTAATTGGGTGCAATTTTCTATAGTATCCTGCTGTCCGAGAACACTCCTGACCTGCTTCTGAGTTACTGGTCTAGGTCACACCTGGATTGCCTTTATCTTTATTTAGTTAGGGCGGAGCTATCCCTGGCCTACCACATGCCAGTATGCCACCTCTCCTATGGCCACCTGGCACTTTTTGCTTTGACAATGAGCCCGGCCTTCTGAATCCTGCCCAGCACTTCAGTAAGGTGGGATAAGTATTCCTCCAGCTGGCACTAAAGATGACAATGTCAACCAGGTATGCCATGGCGTACTCCTCAGCACCATTTAACATCTGGTACACCAACATTTGGAATGTGGCTGGGAGTTCTTCATTCCAAAAGGCATTACTTTAAACTCAAATAAGCCTATCGGAGTGATGAAGGCCAACCTCTCCCTAGCTCTGTCCATCAACTCTACCTGCCAATACCCATGGTCAGGTCAATTGTCATGAGGTAGGTCACCCTCCTCAAACTGTCCTGGAGTTAGTCCATCCAGGGCATCGGGTGGGCGTCGGACTTGTGACTGCATTCAGTCCATCATAGTCCACACAGAAACGAATTGAGCCATCTGGTTTGGGTACAAGGACTATGGGTGAGGCCCAGGGACTGTGGGATCTCTGGATTACCCCTAATTCCAGCATCTCCTCCACTTCCCTCCTAATGTCCTTTGGGACAGCCTCTGACACCGATATGCTGTTCACCATATGGGCGTCTGTGTCCCTGTCTCCACATCGTGTGTCACTAGAGGGTCAGTCAAGCCTTGGTGCTAAACAAAGTAACAAAGTCTGCTAAAACCTCCCTTACTTTCTGGATCTGGCCCAAGGTCAGCTGGGGAGACAATTTTACTGCCTCCACAGAGGTCTCCTGCTCTCTCTTCCAGAAAGTCTAGAAGGGGTCTCCTTCGTCCATCCCCTCCCCATGACTACACACTGCAAACACCATGTCAGCCCTATTTACATATGGCTTCATCATGTTGACATGGTGCATCCTTTCTGTCTGTCTTGGTCAGGTAACTCCACAATGTAGTTCACATCATTTGTCTTCCTAACTACATTGTATGGTCCTGCCCATTCAGCTTACAGATTGTCTTTCTGGACCAGAATAAGGGCCATGACTTCCTGACCCACCATGTATGAATGAACTCTGGCTCTCGGTCATTACCACACTTTTGTTTCCATTGGGCAGCTGCCGGGTTGCTCTGGGCTGTCCCCATAACCTCCTTCAGCCTTTCCCTAAATCTAAGGACATAATCCACAATGGGAGTTCCCTGGGTGGCATGCTTGCCTTCCCAGTCCTCCCAGATCAAGTGTAGGGCCCACATTCCTGGCGTCCACATGAGAGTTCAAAGGGAAAAATCCTGTTGACTCTTGGGACACCTCCCTCTATGCAAACAACAGGTGGGAAGGTATTTCTCCCAGTCCCTCCCATGCTGTTCAGCAAACATCTGGAGCATTGACTTTAGGGTACCATTGAATCTTTCCACAAGCCCATTGGCTTGTGGGTGATATAGTGTTGTGCATCTCTGCACCACCCCACACTTCTCCATAAACTTTTCATCAGGTCCGACATGAAGGAACCCCTTGATCGGTGATAACCTCCTGTGGAAACACAACACGGGAGAAAATCCCAAGTAAGGCATCTGCCACTTTTTCTGTCCTTAGTGAGGATAGGGTGACTGCCTCTGGTACCGGGTGGCATAATCCACCACAGCTAGGATGACTCTCTTCCCTGAGGAATGGGGGTATTTAGAGGCCCCACAATATCCATTCCCACCCTCTGGAATGGCTCCTTCACTATGGTCAATGGAATCAGGGTGGCTTGGGTTTTCTTGCCCACCTTCTCTATTTCTTGGCACCAATGACAGAACCTGCAAACTCCATCACCTGCTGGGTGATCTGTACCTCAGTGCTAACCTTACTATCTGCAATGTTTTGTGGTGGGAGGCTTGCAATTTCCTATCTCTTTTCAGCACCTCCCCCTTGGCTAGTTTAAAGCTTGCCAAGTAAGCATTTAAACCTGTCACTTAGGAGCTTGGTTCCCTTCGTGGACAGATACAGACCATCATGCCAGTATAGACCTTCATCTCTCAGGTGTACCCCCAGTCCACAATGAAGCCAAAGCCCTGTGCTCTGCACCAGTTTTGCAACCATTCATTAAACTGCATGGTATGCAGTACCCTAACCTTACTCCTGCCATGGACTGGCTGCACCTCTGAGAAAGTAACAGTGCTTGCTACCTGACTGAGGCCCTCCCTAACTCCACAAATTCATCCGCTGCACTGATCCCATGCCTAGCTAGGTCATTTGTCTCAAGGTGGACAATGATATCTAGTTCCCTCTCCTGTGATGCTGCTTCTGCAATCCTGAGGATTCACTTCTCGTCCTCCAAGCCATGGCACCAGGCAGGCACCTCTTCCCTTTCCTCTCCCTTTCCCAGGTCTACCCGCTAACAATTGAGTCCCCTATCAGAGCTGTTTCCTTCCCTGTGGTGTCCCTTGCCACCCTTTTTGGTCTCCTTGTGGATGTCTTGGCATTCTTCTTGGTCTCCTCTGAGGGTGGCATCATAGAGTAACCTTGCTCTGCCAGACTGGCGTTTGATTTGTGTAGAGGTACAACTAGGGGACTTCCTCTTTTCCACCACCTGCACCCTCCCAGAACCCAATGTGGTCCAACTGCTCTTCATACTAGCAACCTCTGAGGCAGTGGTTGTGGCAGTGGTGCTCTTTGGGTGGGGAGGCCTCCTAGTTCTTGTCAGTTCAGCCTGGAGGTGGGCAACCTCCTCCCTCAGAGATGACAGCTACCTGCAAATAGGACAGCAACGCAGTTTCCAGAATGTCTCCTGGAAAACTGCTGCCCCACAGACAGTGCACTGCACCACTCCCCATGTCCCACTCCTTATAATATACAATATATAATATATAATTTTTTTTTTTTTTGTGGTGTGTACTTACCCTTTATGCACTGTGCTGGGTTATTAAGAATAACAGTTCTGCCCCAAAACCTGTTGAGAGTGATGTCAGAACTTTGGCTATAAAGGAAATGCCATGCCTGGGGGTGTGGGGTGTGGGAAAGGGGTGGGTAGTCCACAACCACTGGTGACTGTTAGAAACAATCGAATACACCACTGCTCCACCACCTGGTGAGTACTGCCTTTATAGTAATTCAACTAACCTCCAGTAACTTATTTTAAAATAGTTTAACTATCACAAAATCCTATGCACCAGTAAATTATTTAAAATAGTTTCTGTCCCACAATCCTAGTAGTCAATCCAGCTACCACAAGGGACAATCAAAATGCAGTATTTAAACTCTTATGAAGTTACTTCCAAGATAAGCAGTGCTTGCAAGCTCCTTATTCAACTCCTCAGCCACTTGCAATATGTTTTAAAATAGTTTAACTGTCAGAAAATCCTAGTAGACAATCTATTTATTTATTTTTATTTATTTAAGAATCAGTTTACAACCTTTGAGCCAGAGGCTAGTTTCAAAAGTACTTCATCACATAAAGACATACCTTGTGTTTTGGTTACATAAAGATTTGCAAAACAATGGCGTTCAACAGAGGTGCCACGTCACATTGTGGACAGACAAATACAAATTGGGTACAGGGTACATGTACTTGATAACAGGTGTTCCACAAGTTGGTATCAAGTGAGAATTCTGGTAGGTAAACACTGAAACAGCTGGCACTGGCCAGGTTAAACACAGGCATGGTGTACAGGAAGTGGTGGAGGGATGGTTAGGTGGAGAGCTGCCGGGGGCATTGTCAAGAGAAGCAGAGGTGGAGGCTATGTTCAGAGACAGGAGCAGTTACGAGTGCTGAAGATGTGGTTCAAGTGTGGTTTTGAACTTGGAGATGGTGATGGCATTGGTGATGGTGGCAGGGAGAGAGTTAAACCAGGTTGGGGCTCTATAGCAGAAGGACCTCTGGCCACGGCTGGTTCTAGATCTGGGGACCTTTAGAGTGGTCTTGTGGGAAGACGTGTTGCAACAGTGGGAGGGCTCTGGTGGATGGATGCCGTTACCCGGAGGAGAGCCCAGTAGGGTTTTTAGGTGAGGAGACAGGTTTGGTATTGAGCCGTTCATCCAGGGTAAGCAGGTTAGCATCGACATACAGCTGACAGGTGTGTGTGAGCCTGGGGGCACCAGTAATCAATTTGCACACTTATTCAGGGTTAGGTGAATTTTGTTGAGTGCAGTGGTGTCGGCAGCACCATATACTGGTAGACCATAGTCTACAAGGACAGCACGGATGATGTAACAGCTAGCCGGAGAGCATTTGGGGAAGGCAGGTTTTATAGTGGAATAGGATGCCAAGCCATGTGTTGGTGGTGGATGTTAGGGCGTCGATGTGGTTGTGAAATGTGAGGGCTGAATCAAAGGTAACCCCAAGGTATTTGTAGGAGCAGACTTGTTCCAGTGGCTGGTTGGTACTTGGAAGGATATAGAGTGGGTGGTTGCTAGCTTTGTTTGGGGATGGGAAAAGAGCATAGTTTTGGTTTTCTTAAGATTGATGATGAGTCTGCGCTCCTTAAACCAAGCCTCGGCACTGTTGAAAGACTGCTGTAGGGAGTCCTGTAGGGAGATGGGATTGCGGTGGGTGGCAAAAGGACAGCGTCGTCTGCATACAGCAGAATTTTGCCAGGGCATGCACTGGGCAGGATGTTCAGATACAGCCGAGAAGAGAAGGGGCCCAGGATGGAGCCTTGGGGACCCCAGAGAGAATGGGACGGGGATCGGAGAGTGTGCAGACACTCTTGACACACTGAGATCGGGTGTCAAGATAGCTAGCACACCATGCCAGGGGCCAGCCGAGACCAGTGTGGCAGAGTGCATTCAGCAGAAGTGGATGGGAGACAGTGTCGAAAGCCTTTGAGAGGTCAATGAACACTGCACCAGCTAGGAGCTGGTATCAAGGAGGAGTGTAGAAAGTTGGAGAATTCAATAAGGGCAGTGCTGGTACTGTGAGCATGACGGAAGCCATGTTGCTCTGGGCATAAAATGTTATGCTTAGCCAGATAATCAGTGATTTGAATGGCCACCACTTTCTCCAGGGCTTTAGACAGGGAGGGAGGATGGAGATTGGCGGTAGTTGTTGGCCAATGACCTGTCACCCCTTTATGAATAGGTGTGATAATGGCTGTTTTCCAGGCTGTGGGGAATTGTCCCAGGCAGAGTGACTGGTTAATTAGGCTTGGTGGTGCAAGGACTTCATCTAGCACCAGCCTAAGGATGCTGGGGTCCAGTGAGTCACTGCGGGATTTTTGCCATTGAGAGCTTTGATTAGGATGGGTCTGGCTTCCCGGGTGGAAATCTTTCATGGGGAGGAAGCTGGGGTGCTGGAGGACAGGGGAGGTTGGCTGGGGAGGGGTTAAAGAAATTACTAGGGAGGACTGAGCTAAGGTCAGTGAAAGTGGTGTTGAACCAGTTAGCTATGGTGGCACCTCCTAGCTACCTCCAAGGTCAACCCAAATGCAGTATTTAAATCCTTCTGAAGTTACTCACAAGATAAACAGAGTTTGCAAGCCCCTTCTTAGTTAAACACTAAATAAATATGTAAATAAAAGCAATTACCAAGGGTAGTTAGTTTCACCTCCCACAGAATTGAGCAAAATGCACGTTGTTGCAGATATCAAGTGCAATATAGAATTTCCCACACAGCTCACAGCGAATAAAGTAGTCGTCTCCTTCCAGGTGAAGAAGATTTGCTTTGTGTCTCTAAATATTGCAGCCTCCAGTAGTTTATAGTAATCTGATCAAGTCTGGAAGGCTCCACCCAGGGCAACTGGTTGACAATGGTTATGATGCAACCTTTCCTGATCCAATACAATACTTTGTGGACTGAAAAATGAGGAAACAATTTCCTGCACCTGAGGCTGTCTGTGTTTCAATTCTCACTACAGCTTTTACTATAACAACTCCTTAACCCCAGTAACTTATTTAAAATAGTTTATCACAAAATCCTATGCACCAGTAAATTATTTAAAAATAGTTTCTGTCCCAAAATCCTAGTAGTCAATCCAGCTACCCAGGGACAACAAAATGCAGTATTTAAACCCTTATGAAGTTACTTCCAAGATAAGCATAGTTTGCAAGCTCCTTATTCAACTCCTCAGCCACCTGCAATATATTTAAAAACAGTTTAACTGTCAAAAATCCTAATAGACAATCTAGCCACCTCCAAGGGTCAACCTAAATGCAGTATTTAAATCCTTCTGAAGTTACTCACAAGAAAAACAGAGGTTTGCAAGCCCTTCTTGGTTAAACACTAAATAAATATGTAAATAAAAAGCAATTACCAAGGGTAGTTAGTTTCATCTCCCACAGAATTGAGCAAAACTGCACGTTGTTGCAGATATCAAGTGCAATATAAAATTTCCCACACAGCTCATAGCTGAATAAAGTAGTTGTTCCTTCCAGGTCAAGAATATGTGCTTTGTGTCTCTAAATATTGCAGCCACCAGTAGTTTATAGTAATCTGATCAAGTCTGGAAGGCTCCACCCAGAGACAATGGTTGACAATGGTTATGATGCAACCTTTCCTGATCTAATACAACACTTTGTGGTCTGAAAACAATAGGGAAACAATTTCCTGCACCTGAGGCTGTCTGTGTTTCAATTCTCACTACAGCTTTTACTATAACAACTCCTTAACCCAGTAACTTATTTAAAAATAATTTAACTATCACAAAATCCTACACACCAGTAAATTATTTAAAAATAGTTTAACTGTCAGAAAATCCTAATAGACAATCTAGCTACCTCCAAGGGCCAACCAAGTGCAGTATTTAAATCCTTCGAAGTTACTCACAAGATAAACAGAGTTTGCAAGCCCCTTCTTGGTTAAATACTAAATAAATATGTAAATAAAAAGCAATTACCAAAGGTAGTTAGTTTCACCTACCCCAGAATTGAGCAAAGTGCACGTTGTTGCAGATACAAATTGCAATATAAAATTTCCACACAGCTCAACGCTGAATAAAGTAGTCATCTCCTTCCAGGTCAAGAAGATGTGCTTTGTGTGATGACATAATAAATCGCCTCTCTTCCTGTAACTTATCCAAACCGGTCTGTGATCTGCTTCCCTAGACATCAAAAGTCTCTTTGATGTAAGTCACTGTATTGTTCAAGCAAAATGTATATTGGACTCTTTAATTTAGTCTGGGACCTGCTATCCCAAGACATCAAAGCCTCTTTGATGTATTTCCTAGCTTTCCTTGGAAGACACCCTTTACAAATGCATATGCCTTTTGTTTTCCACGACACCTAGGGAAAATCAAAGGATTTCCTGAGGACTTCCTAAATGGATATTTTAGTTCTTGACTTAAAAGAACCTAACAAGCTAATTGCATTTCAGAAATCTGCAGTTTAAGTAACCTCCTGTCCTTTGAACTTCGCCTGGGGGTTCACGAACATACGAATATACAAAATTTGCCAGCAGATAAAGGCCTAGAGGTCTATCAAGTCTGCTTGAATGTGCAGCTAGCACCCCTTATTCTGTAGCTGCCCTCCCTTCCACCCTTCCCTTCATTAACCCTCCACCTTGTCCTGTCCCATCCTCATTTGAAGCAGTCCACTGTTCTACTACATACCACTTCAGCAGGTAACGCATTCCACCCAGCCACCACCCTCTCTGTAAAAAGTGTCTCTTATTGCCCTCCTGAACCTTTCTGCTCCAGTCTCATATCATGGCCCTGGTGTCCTCCCTCCCTTACTTTGAACAGCCCTCTGTACTTGTCTTGTTTATTCCTTTCATGTATTTAAAGGTTTCAATCATGTCACCCTGTCTCTCCTCTCCTCCAGTGAGTACATGTTCAACTCCTTCAACCTCTTCTCGTATGATAAGTCCCCAGCCCCTTGATTATCTTTGTCGCTCTGTGCTGCACCTCTCCAGTAACTTAATGTCCCTCTTCAGATCACGGACGCCAGTACTGCATGCAGTACTCCAGGTGTGGTCTAGCTAATGACCTACACAGTGGCAGAATCACCTCCTCCCTCCTCGAGGATATACCGCACAATACAATCCAGCATTTTGTTGGCCTTTGCAGCTGCCTTCCTACATTGTGCCGAGTTGTTCATTGACCCTGTAATGAGCACACCCAGATCCTTCTCCTCCTCTGTCTGGGCTAGCTGCACTCCCCCTAGCTGGTAACTCCTCCTTGGGTTCTTCATCCCAAAATGCAGCACCTTGCACTTTTGGCATTAAAGCCCAGTTGTCAGCTGTATGACCAGGTTTCAAGCTTTGCCAGATCATCCTGCAACCCCTGCCATATCCCTAGGTCATCCACCACCGCGCCTACCTTGGTATCATCAGCAAATAGACTGATCTTGCTCTTGATGTCCCATGATATGTCTGCAATGAATATCCCAAACAACACTGGTCCCAACACCGAGCCCTGCAGACACACTCGTCACTGCCCTTGGGTGTGAGAGCTCCCCCACCACCACCCTCTGTTGCCTTCCTGCAGCCAGTTTCCTACCCATCTCGCCAGCTTTGCACCCGCCCCTGTGCCTACTAACTTCCTTCCCAGCCTTCCATGTGGCACTGGGTTGAATGCCTTACTGAAATCCAGATACAGGACATCCACTGCATGGCCCCTGTCCAGTTGCCTAGTTACCCAGTCATAGAACTCGACCAGGTTGGTTTGGCAGGATCTGCCACATATGAAGCCATGCTGTCTGCTGTCCTGTAGCCCTTTGGCCTCTAGGAGGGCCACCAGCCTCTCCTTCAGGATAGTCTCCATTAGCTTACCCATGATGGATGTGAGGCTCACTGGTCTGCAGTTTCCCAGTTCATCCTTGGGCTACTCTTGTGGAGGGCACCACAGAGCCATCCTCCAGTCCTGAGTACACACCCTGAATGTAGTGAGGCATTAAATAGGTCTGCCAAAGGTCCTGCAAGGACCTCTGCCATCTCTTTCAGTACCCTGGGGTGGATGCCATCTGGGCCTGGTGCCTTGTCCACCCTCAGTGCCTTCAAACCCTCTAGAACTCTGCTCTCTATGATTTCCCCATCTGTCACCTCTTCCCCCTGCTTCTGCCATTTCTCCCACCTTGGGTGTCACCCCTATTCTCTTTAGTAAATACTGAGCAGAAGTACTCATTTAGTGCTTCCGCCTTATTGCACCCTGCTTCCACCCAACCCCTCCTTCCCTAATCCTTACTATGTGGTCCTTACAGCTCCTTTTCTCCCTGATGTACTTAAAAAGTCCTTCTCCTGTTCTTAATGCCTTGTGCCAGCCTGAGTTCCGTAGATGCTTTGGCTCCCTTACTACCCTTGTCACCTCCTTCGATTCTGGCAAGTACTCCTCCTGTCCTCCCCCTCCCTGTTTTCTTGTACTTCCTAAAGGCAACTCTTTTCCTCCTTACCTTTTCCATGACCTCCTTGCTCAACCAGATCAGTTTCTTAGCCCTAGCCTTCTTGCTCTGGGCTTTGCAGCAGGTTTTGCTGCCTCCACTATCCCCAGCTTTATGAGCTCCACCTCTGGTTAGTGTCCATACTGGTTGAATTCTGGCAAGATACCCTTTACCACTTCCCCATACTCCCAAAGTCAGCCCTCCTGAAGTCCAGCACTATTGTGCCAGATTCCACTCCTTCCTTGCCCATATCCAATGTGAGCCATACTGAGTGGTGGTCACTCCCTGACAGCGGTTCCTCCACTGTAAGTTCTCTTACCAAGTCCCCATTTGCCAGCACAAGGTCAAGGGTATTCCCTAACCTGGTTGGTTCACTGACCATTTGCAGCATAAAGCTGTCCTGGAAGGCATCCAGCAGTACCTGCTCCCTTCTGTTCCTGGTTGTTGGGGTGCTCCAGTCCACTCTTGGCATGTTGAAGTCACCCACAATCACCACACTACCCTTCTCGCAAGTCCTCCTGATCTGTTCCACTAGTTCCCTAGTCTAACTCCTCCATCTGAGATGGTGGCCTGTACACCACTCCCATTCTAAGAATCCAATTCTGGAATCCTGGATTTGCATCCAAAGTGACCGTACTACCTCCTCCCTTCCTCCCTTACACACTTCAGTCCTTTCTTCACATATAGTGCCACCCTCCTCCTTTCCCAATCACCCTGTCTATACGACATAATCTGTACCCTGGTACAGACAGGTCCCAGTCATTGTATTGGGTGGCCCATGTTTCTGTGATGGCTGCAATGTCCTTCTCCCTCTGCCATGAGAACCTGTTTGATGTGTCAATTTCAGCAAGCCAGCATGTTCTCTGACAGACAGTCCATCACACATTTTTTATTATATTTAAAAAAATGATGCAGGGATCAGAACCAGCATTCCACGGGTCGCATCCTCCCCACCTAGACAGAATTTGGGGCTGTATCCTCCTGCATGGGATAAGCTTCCCAAATCAGTTCACCCTCTACAGACCTGGACAGCCCATCTGAGTTCTGGCTGGTCACTCCAGCCCTGTGTAGATTAGCCATGTCATATCCTTGAAAGCAAGACTCCATCTTAGCAATGCGACCATTGTTTTTCCCATCTGCATCAGCCAAACCAGGGGTTGTGGTCAGTCTGCACCACAAAATGCTGCCCATACAAGTATGGCTCCAATTTCTTTAGGGTCCACACTATGACCAGATGCTCCTTTTCCACCGTGGAGTATGTCCACTCCCTGGGAAGCAACTTTTTAATCAAGTAGGCTATTGGGTGATCCTCCTGGCTGGATGTCTGACTCAGTACTGCCCAATACCTGCGTCCGAGGCATATGTCTGAACTATAAAGGTTTTATTATAGTCAGGACTTGTCAAAACAGGAGCACTGCATAGTGCCTCCTTTAGTTTGAAAAGGCTTCTCACAGGCTGGGCCCCAGGAATTTTCTTTGGCATCCTTTTCTTTGTCAGTTCAGATAGGGGGCAGTCAGGGCATTGTAATTGGGTACAAATTTTCTATAGTACCCTGCTGTCCGAGAAAACTCCTGACCTGCTTCTGAGTTTCTGGTCTGGGACATGCCTGGATTACCTCTATCTTTATTTGGTTAGGACTAAGCTGTCCTCAGCTTACCACATGCCGAGTATGCCACCTCCCATGGCCACCTGGCACTTCTCAGGCCTTGACAGTGAGCTCAGCCCCTGTAACCTGCCCTGCACTTCCCTAAGGTGGGATACATGTTCCTCCCTGCTGGCACTAAAGATGGCAATGTCATCCAGGTATGCCACTGCGTACTCCTCAGCACCATTTAACACCTGGTTCACCAACCTTTGGAAAGTGGCTGGGGTGTTCTTCATTCTGAAAGGCATTACTTTAAACTCAAATAAGCCTATCGAAGGATGAAGGCTGACCTCTCCTAGCTCTGTCAGTCAACTCTACCTACCAATACCCTTGGTCAGGTCAATCTTCGTAGGGTAGGTCGTCCTCCCCAACTTGTCCAGGAGTTCATCCGCCTGGGGCATCGGGTGGGCGCAGACTTTGTGACTACATTCAGTCCATGATAGTCACACAGAAACGAGTTGAGCCATCTGGTTTTGGGTACAGGGACTATGGGTGAGGCCCAGGGACTGTGGGATCTCTGGATTACCCTAAATAAAGCATCTCCTCTACTTCC
The DNA here is from genome assembly GCA_016271365.2 of Neoceratodus forsteri. Classification (NCBI taxonomy): domain Eukaryota; kingdom Metazoa; phylum Chordata; order Ceratodontiformes; family Ceratodontidae; genus Neoceratodus; species Neoceratodus forsteri. The sequence continues at coordinate 270,654,459 of JADMNL010000026.1, forward strand.
TTCCTAATGTCCTTTTGGACAGCCTCTATTAACTAATATGCAGTCTACCATATGCTCAGTCTATGTCTCCACATCAGGTCGAGACATGGGGTTAGTCCAGGCTTGGCTCTAAACAAGGGAGCAAAGTCTGCTAATACCTCCTTACTTTCTGGATCTGGCCGGGGTCAGCTGGGGAGACAGTTTACTGCCTCCACAGAGAACTCCTGCTTACTTTCTTCCAGCAAGTCCAGAAGAGGTCTCCTTCGTCCGTTCCCCCTCCCCATGACTACACTGCAAACACCATGTCAGCCCCATTTGCATGTGGCTTCATCGATATTGACATGGTACATCCTTTCTGTCTGTCTTCGGTCAGGTAACTCCACAATGTAGTTCACATCATTTGTCTTCCTAACTACTTTGTACGGTCCTGCCCACTCAGCTTGCAGCTTGTCTTTCTAGACCGAATAAGGACCATGACTTCCTGACCCACCATGTGAGTGGGGCTCTGGCTCTGCAGTAGTACCATATTTTTGTTTCCATTGGGCAGCTGCCAGGTTGCTCTGGGCTGTCCCCATAAGCTCCTTCAACCTTTTCCTAAACCTAGGGACGTAATCCATGAGGGGAGTTCCCTGGGTGGCGTGCTTGCCTTCCCAGTCCTCCCAGATCAAGTCTAGGGACCCACATTGCCCGGCGCCCATATAAGAGTTCAAAGGGGAAAATCCTGTCCAACTTTTGGGGCACCTCCTGTTTGCAAAACAACAGGTGGGAAGGTATTTCTCCCAGTCCCTCATGCTGTTCAGCAAATGCCCAGAGCATTGAATTTAGGGTACCATTGCATCTTCCACAAGCCCATTGGCTTGGGTGATATATGTTGTGCATCTCTGCACCACCCACACTTCTCCCATAAACTTTTCATCAGGTCTGACATGAAGGAACCCCTTGATCAGTGATAACCTCCTGGGAAACCCAACATGAGAGAAAATCCCAAGTAAGGCATCTACCACTTTGTCTGTGCCTTAGTGAGGATAGAGTGACCACCTCTGGGTACCGGGTGGCATAATCCACCACAGTTAGGATGGCTCTCTTCCCTGAGAGCTGGGCGTATTTAAAAGGCCCCACAATATCCATTCCCACCTCTGGAATGGCTCCTCACTATGGGCAATGGAATCAGGGGTGGCTTGGTTTTCTTGCCCGCCTTCCCTATTTCTTGGCACCAGTGACAGAGACCTGCAATACTCCTTCACCTGCTGGGTGAAGTTAGGCCAATGAAATTCTGGGCTAACCATTGCATAATTGCGTGATTCCCAGATGTCCAGACAAGAGGATATCATGGGCAATCTTGAGCAAATGCTCACGATACCCTGGGGAATGACAAGCTGTATGCCTCAGCATCCCTCCCTCTGTCTGTACTGCCTGAGTATACATCGTCCATTTCCCAATAAACCTTATGTCTGCCATCACCACCCTGTGCACCATCCAAGTCTGCCCCAAGCCCTCAGCTTCTCTAAACTAGAGTCACTCCTCTGAGCAGCTGCAAACCCTTGCACATTCCCAAGGTATTGGACAGGTCCCTTCAGTCACTAAACAAGGTCCTAGCACTAGCTTCAGGCCCTCAGGATCACTGTCAATCCAAACCTCTGATAATGAGTCACCTCTCCTCTTTGGAGTAACCCTCTGTAGCCGTGTGGTTACTTGCTACCGGGAAATTTCTAACCTCTTTATCAGTCTCCATATCAGAAGACACAGGCTGGGGAACCAGCCACTCAATGGTTTCACACTGGTTTCTAAGGAATCAGGGAACTACAATTTTCCTTGCTGCTGGCTATGGGTAACTGCACATACCATCCCCTGTTGGAAATTGTTACCCAGGATCACATCCACTGCTGATGTTTTGGCTACAGTCACCTGTTGCACAGTTCCCCCTGTTTCACCCCCACTCCAGGAGAACATTGTAAGGGGCAATGTTTTCTCCCACCCGCAGAGTCCTGTACAGTTACATTTATTGGGTATAAGCTGACCAGGCTGTACCAGATCCCCTTTACCAATGTCAGGGATGCCCTGTGCTTCTTAACCCCTTCATCTGCACACCATTTACCATGACTGGGTGCATGTGTTCCCTCATGTTCACTGGCATGCTCCCAGGGACACAAACAACCCACTTCTTTTCTAGCACCCTGTTGTGTATTATTGCTCACCTTTTTGGGGCACTGTCTGGCAATATGCCTAGTTTCTTTACACTACCAACAGGCATTTCTTACTTCAGAGAAATCTTTCATTGAAACCTTGGGCTAACTGGTTTTGGTGGAGGCAGTGAGGGTTTTAGCTGCTCTGAAGTTACGCTTTTCCTTTCTGCACTGCCACACGGCCCCATTCACTTTCAGGGCAGGTCTGCTCTGACATAGCGGTGTGAGAGTTCAGCAGTCTCTTGCACTGTTTTTGAATCTCAGTCCTCTCACCATGTTTTTAGCTCTGCTGGACATGCCCAATAAAACTGTTCTAATAAAATCACATTTTCAATTTTATCAACAGAGTTTGCCTCAATTCTTTTCCACTAACGTTTTAAAACTGAGTTGTTGTTTCATGGCTAGCTCCTTGTAGCTTATATAAGGCTTCTCCAGACTTATGGAATTTAGCTCTGTATGATTCAGCAGTTAATTCAAACTTTTTAACAGTGCAGCTTTTAGTTTGCTGTAATCATTACTGTCCTCATTATCCATTTGACCCATTGCATCCCGAGCTTTCCGGTAAGTAGCGGGAATAGCGGGAAGCTCAGGACTCTCTAGGAATTTTATTCTGAATGCAAACTTTTTCAAAAAGAATTTAAAAAGGCATCCATGTCCTCTCCTCTTTAAACTCGGCTATTAATTTGAGTTCAATTTGTAATCCAGTCCTGCCATCCCAGTTAAGCACAAGCCACTTACCTGCTCTGGTGCCGCTGGTTGGGAGTAGTAGCTTCTCCAGTTCGTGTTGCCTCTGGCCCTCCTTTCTCTTCTCCTCTGCAGCTCGCTGGCACTCATGCTCCCTCACAGTCTGTGTCTCTCTGTTCTTGCTCTGCCTCATGGTCCACCTCCTCTTCTCGCTCTGCCTCTTGGTGTTTCTCACTCTCTCTCATGGTCCGCCTCTCGCTTCTCTCACTCCTCTCTCCTGGAACTCCAGTTCCATACTGCACAACTCAATTTGCAGCCTGAGTACTTCTGGATCCAGGACACTGGTGACCTTCTCCTGCTGCTGTGGCCCTTCACTGACAGTTGCCTGCTGTCCTCCCCATCAGCCTTGGACCCTTCACTGGACACTAGCCCTTCCACACTTGAGGTTTGATCCTTTCCAGTCATGGTTGGTGACTCACTGCTCTGGGTATCTGCTACCATCAGGGCATCCTATGAGGCTCTGTTTGCTTGCTTCACCTTGGCAAGGACTCATATGTCCCCTTGCTTCTGTCTTAAGTAATCTACAGTGTGCCTGCTTGTAGTTGGAAGTCATCTTCCTTACTACGGCTACTCTGACTGGTACTTTTAGAAAAAAAATGGGTAGGAACTTGACAGTACATTAAGGGATAGAGTTCTGTTTCCTTTTTAAATAAAACACTGCCTTTCTTTTTCCAAGTGGAGCTGAACACTCTCAAGCTGACCCACTGAACAATAAAGCTTATACCACCAAACTTTTTATACCACCACTGCCAACCAATCTGTCACAAACACATGCAGCAGGTCAGTCCTCTACTCCCAAAGTGCCAACCTCTGAGCGCAGTCTTGTGAACCGAACAAGGTAACCCTCTTGTCTGTTTTTGTGGGTTTGAGTCACCTTTGTCCCAAGTTCTGGAGGATTCAAACTGATAATCTTTTGTTAGCATACCCAATTATCAGGCTCAGATAATTCTGTCTTGGGGCCAGATATCTTTGCCTCACAGACACCTAACCAGGTATTTCAAAATGAACCCTTAGAACTCTATGCAGGACTTAGAGACTGTTATCTGTTTCCCAGTTTGGTAATCACAATAAACACATGTACAGTGTCTATTATATACCACTCTAATATTCACTTATATAAAAGAAATTTCAAGGCACACCAGGCAGTTTCTGTTTTTAAAATACATATCTTTACTTAAAAATAGATAATATAGAAAAACAGTAAAATACAGAACAAGATATCCCAACACACACAGCCTTAAAACAAAACAGGTTTAAAAGTACAAATTCCTACAATAAATACTCTCAGACTAGTCTTGTCTAAGGTCTCCTTACATCTTAATCTTTCAGTGCTTTGTTGTTCCTCCTTTCTCAGTCAGAATATGAATGTGAATCAATGTTCAAAATGTCCTCTGTAAGGTCTGCTCAGTATATTTTAAATCAGTCTTGAGCTGACCTTCTGTCTGAGGTCACCTAACTCGCCTTTGGTGTATTCAAATTTATATTTTATAACACAGTATGTTCTCTAAGATATTTAACAATTACCAGATGACATAATAAATCGCCTCTCTTCCTGTAACTTGTCCAAACTGGTCTGTGATCTGCTTCCCTAAAACATCAAAAGTCTCTTTGATCTAAGTCACTGTATAGTTCAAGCAAATGTATATTGGACTCTTAATTTAGTCTGAGACCTGCTACCCCAGACATCAAAGTCTCTTTGATGTATTTCCCTGGCTTTCCTTGAAGACATCCTTTACAAATGCATATGCATTTTGTTTTCCAGGACACCTAGGGCAAATCAAAGGATTTCCCTGAGGACTTCCTAAATGGATATTTTAGTTCCTGACTTCAAAAGAACCTAACAAGCTAATTGCATTTCAGAAATCTGCAGTTTAAGCTACCTCCTGTCCTTTGAACTTATCCCTGAGGGGTTTGGATGTGTCAATTTCAGCAAGCCAGCATGTTCTCTGACAGACAGCCCATCACACATTTTTATTATATTTACAAAAATGATGCAAGGATCAGAACCAGCTGTTCACAGGTCACAAGCCCTACTTCACAAATCTGGTAGTGGGAAGCGACTGGTAATTATAGGCCAGTCAGCCTGACATCAGTGGTGGAATGTTAATGGAATCACTGCTGAAGCAAAGCATGTTAGTATATCATGAATCCCATGGGTGACAAGACCCAATGCAGCATGGATTCACAGGGGAAGGTCAAGTCAAATTAATCTGATAGGGAGGTGCATGTGCACAAGCTCACAGATGGTTACTAATTCATTAGTTCTGCTAAGCCGTGGTTAAATCCATTACATTTTGCCACTAATTGTACAGATTTTGTTAACTGAACAATGAGAATATATTGTAGTCTACTGGTATCTGCAGCTGGCATGGTGATTTGAATTGTACTCCCTACCTGTACATATTATTGACTGTGGTGTGTCATCAACTGCTGGGTGGCTGCTTTCAGTGGCATAATGGTTGCACTGGGGACCCATGTTATGGTGGACATGGAAGATCTCTTTGACATTCGGGTGATGCTGCAGACCCATATTCAAGACATCTCGACCATTAAATCCTCCATCCCATCTTTGGCAAATGGCCTTTATAGAAAACTGAATGTTCTTCAACTTGATGGTTTATCTAAATCTTTATCTATGTTTGATACCTGATTTTAATATTTGACTTTGTATTGTTTTAAGCTGCACAGCCATTTGAAAAATGAAAAGCGCTATATAAATAAAATTATTATTATTATCTCATAACTTAATGAATGTATGGAGATGGAAGAACAGCATATTGCAGAGACATAATTTTTTCCCTCAAGAGTGGAGTCAGAGTCAGCATGGTACAGAGACGGAATTACCCAACTGGAACAGCAACTTCAGCCCAGGCTAAGATCGAGTATCTCGAAAATCAGAGATCATAGAACAACTTAAGTATTGGGAGCTCCTGAGGGGCTGAGGGCCCCCAACATGTATGAATTCTTGCAACAACTCATACCACAGGCTGTAGACTTTTATTGGAACTCTTCATTGGAAATAGAATAGGTCCATAGATCCTTGGGGCCTTTGCCAGCAAGAAGTATGACTGCTTGACCTATAATAGTCTATTTCCTCTGGTTCTCAATCAAAGAACAAGTTCTGAGGTTGGCCTGGGTGATGGGCCTCTTAAGTGAAATAGACATTCCATCTATATATTCCAGCACTATTCCAAAGAAGTCACCACTCGCCACAAGGCTTTTGCTCCAGTGAGAAAGGAGCTAGCATTGAGAAAGCTACAATATTCCTTGAAATATCCAGTAATCCTTACTGTGTTTTGGAAGGGTCAGTGTATTTCACACACAGCCAGAGAAGCCTGCACACAGCAGGGGTAGTGAGGTCCACCAGAGCCCTTAAAGGTAACTACTCTCCTCCTGCTGCTGAACTCTGTGAGGGGTCTTAGCACATTGATGCTTCACATTGACTGCCCCTCCCACCCAAGGCTGGCCTCAATGTATTGTCCCTTCCCTATGACATCACTTCCTGCTACCATTTCTTCCAAGTCCCCACCTCTCCTCTCCATTAGCAGGTTATACTCGCCAGCCCCTACAGGGTATTTTCCTGCTTGCTCCCTATTCACTTTGAATTACCACTTCCTCTCCTAACCCTTGAGCCCGTCCTATCCACCCCTGCTATGCCATTCCTTCACTCTTATCCCTGCTTAGTCCTTATCACTGCTCCATACTCCTATCCTTAACCTGGGCTACTATGCTGCTACTATACACCTTGCCCTCTGCTGTCCACCTCTCAGCCCAATTTTCATTCCCTCTGTGACCACTAGGAGTCACTATTTCACCCTCCACCCAGCTTCAGACCTAGTTTACTCCAGCCCCCAAATGCCTGGATTTACAGTTTATCCTGACCCAAGGACACTCGCCCTCCAGGAATCTTGAACCTGGTACCCTGTGCACCAAAGTCCACAGCCCTACCACTGCTCCAAAGTGGCAGTCTCCCTCTTAGAAGCACAGCCGAGACCCTTATACAATCCACCACTATTATAGAATGAGACATCATGGATACACATCCCTTCTACAGCACCTCACTATTTTAGCCATCCTGGGTGCTCGCCTTTCTCCAACCAGATCCACAATCCCAGCCCTCAGAGGGCAGCACCCCTAGACCACCCTATCTTATCTTGACCCCACTCTTGCCTCATGCTCTAGGCCCCAGTACTCACCTCCTGGCTGCCCTCCCAACCCCTCTGCCTACTCGGGCCTCCCTGAACCCACCTCCTCATTGCCATTCCTACCCTTCATGCCCCTACCCATTCCCTGCACCTCTGAGGCCTCACCCTTATCTCAATGTCCAGCTAAGGATGCTCAATCGCTGTCCGCCTTGATTAGAATTATTACTCTGCTACTGCTACTCTCTGAAATGTTCACTCCCAACCCAGGCCCTACTTCCACCAGCCCACCCAAGACATTGTTCTCAGGACTCTGCATTGCCTCCCTGAATATCTGCAGCTTGCAGAAAATATCTGTTGCACTCTAGTGCTGGGTCATTCTACACCAGCCTGACATCTTTGCCCTTGTGGAGACCTGGCTTTCCAAATCCACCCCTGACTCCTTTGTCTCAATCCCTGGGTACATCCTCTCCGGAGGATCGAGTAGGCAAATGTGGGGTGGCTGTGCTGTTTTCATATGTGACACTATTATTGGTCATGCACTCCTGCCCCAAGCTCGATAATGGTGCCCAGGCCCTCACCCTCAGACTCATTCTTGATCCCTCTAGGGACTGCTCACCACAGTCTCCTATGTTCCCCAAGGAACCAGAACCTGGCAATCTTGCCTCTTACAGATTATCTCACCACCTCTCCCCACAAAGCAGAACAAGTCCTTGTTGGGGACCTCAGTGTCAATTGGCTTAGTCCCTCTGCCTCCCAAGCTAGGAAGACCTTCGCTGCCCTTGACCTTACCCAACCAGTCTCCCAGCCCACTAGACTCAATCCTCTAGTGGAACCAGCACCCTCCTGGATGTCATAGTCACCAACTACCCCCGCAAAATCCAGGACATACAAACCCTTCCTGACTCTTTAAGTGACCAGTCTCTATTCTATTCCTCTGGTCAACCTCTACCCCAAACCAGTAGCTCAAACCACCTTCTGCTGGTGCCTCTGCCAAGTGCCTGAATAAACTCAAGCAATCCTAGCCCAGATCGACTGGTCCCCATCAACCAGGCACCCAGCATTGACTCTGCCTCGACCTTTCACACAGGCTTTTAACAAGGTCTGTGATCTCTATGCATCACTTACCAGACTGCACCAAAGCAAATGCACCATGGGTCACTCCTGCCCTACTCCAAAAATAGGGAAAGAGATAACCTCTGGCACCTAGCTACTGAGACTGGCAGGATGGCAGACAGACATGCCTACAATGTTGCATGTAATAGGTGCATGTGGGCCATCCTATGAGCCAAGGCTGCTCACTACCAGGCCACCCTCACCTCCTCATGGGGTCTGCCTGGACCTTTGGGACAATATTAAAGAACTGAATGGGAAATCTCGCTCCTTCCCTGTCCCAGCTTACTATTGATGGTTCTATTACCACTGACCCACTTAACATAGCTAACTGCTTTAACACCTCCTTCATGGACCTAGCTCTGTCCTTCCCAGTAATTTCTTTGACCCAGTTCTGATTCACAGCCCCTGTCCTTCAACGTCCCTGGTTATACTTGTGCAAAATATCTATCCATGAAGCCAGACTGTTCCTTCTAAAAGCATTAGGCAGCAACAGCCCAAGCAATGACTCCTGGATCCCAAAATACTGCGACTGGTCCTAGATGACATACTAGTCCCACTGACAAGCTTACTAAACAGATCCTCTGGCTGGGTCAATTTCCAGTGTTTGGAAAATGGTTGTTGTCACATCTATTCATAAAGGTGGCAACAGGTACACCCTCAGCAACTATAGGTCAATTCCCATCCTTCCTCCACTCTTCAAAGCCATAGAAAAGTGGTGGCTACACAGCTCACCAAGTATTTGACTAAATATGCTCTTCTGTGCTCAGAGCAGCATGGTTTCTTGTGCAGGTCATAGCACTGGTACAGCCTACTGGAATTCTCCAACTTTCTGCACCTCTCTTGACTCTGGTAACTTTGCTTGAGCAATGTTCATTGTCCTCTCAAAGGCCTTTGACACTGTCTGCCATCCCCTCCTACTTGATGCCTCTACCATATCAGTTTCTCTAGTGGTCCCCTCACCTGGTTCTCTAGCTACCTATCAGCCCGTTCCCAGTGCATCAAAATCAATGGGACACACTCAGAGACTTGCCCTGTCTGCTCCAGGGTCCCCCAGGCTCCATCCTGGGCCCCTACATTTTAGTCTCTACCTAAACACCCTGCCCAGTGTCTGCTCTGGCAAGATTCTTCTGTACGCAGATGATGCCATTCTTTATGCTTCTCACCAAATTCTCCCTCCTCCAGGACTGTCTCCAATACACCTTTAACAAGCAGAAAGCTGGTTCAAGGAGCATAGACTTATCATTAATCTCAAAAGACCAAGTTGATGCTCTTCTCCCACCATCAAACAAAGCAAGAAATAACCCTTCTTATCCTCCCAAGCACTCAACACCACAAGCAAGTACACACCTACAAATATCTTGGGATTGCTTTTGACACTGCCTCACTTTTCATGTCCATATTAATGCCCTCACATCTGCCATAAACACCGGATTAGCCTCCTATACTGCCATAGAGACTGCTTTCCACCCGATGCTCTCCAACTGGCCATCACATCCTCAGTACTGTCCCTAGTGGATTATGGCCTACCAGTATATGGAGCAGCTGATTACATGGCACTCAGTAAGATCTGACTCACTCTAAACAAGGTCTGTAGACTACTGACCAGTGCCCCAGGCTCACCCACACCTGTCATCTCTATTCCACTCCTAATCTCCTCAACCTGGAAGAACGTCTCCACTACCAAACCTGCCTCCTAGCCAAGAAAATTCTGCTCAGGCTGTCCCTCCCTAGGGTATCTGCCTTGCTCCAACATACCTCCCCACAATCTCCACCCACAGCTCAGACAAGGCCACTCTACTGATACCCAGAACAAGAACCTCCCTAGCTCAGAGATCGCTTTGCTACAGGGCTCCTTCCTGGTTTAACGCTCTCCCTATAACCATCACTAACACTCCCAAAATTGCCTCCTTCAAAACTGCTCTTGGAACCAGCTGTTCAACACCTGCTACTGTTCCTGTCACTAACAGGCTGCCCGCATATCACTAAGTGAACTTCAATAAAATCCTCCTGACTGCCTCCTCCTCCCCTCCCTCCCTCCCTCCTCCCACCTGGTTTCTTTCATTCCCCTTCCAGATATCTGTATAAATATATGTAACAATGTCTGTATACTACTGTGTAAAATCTGTGTAAATCTGTATGTCAACCTACTGTAATATTGTAACACTGTTGTGTTTTCTGTGATGAGGTACTTTTGTAAATGAGCCTCCAGCTCAAAGGTTACAAATCTGGTTGTACAAACAAACAACCAAATAAATATCCCTCATGATGCCCAGCAATTTTATCAGAGAACAGAAGTATTCAGCAGTCAACATCACAGGAACTGCTAAGCATTTGCAACCAGTACGGTGGATGGGGATGCAACTCCAGCCAGTAAAGAGTCTACCCCTTCCTCTCATGGTCCTGGACAACCTAACAGGCAAGACCCCAAGAAGACATCAACTACGCCGCCACATGGAAGGGAGGACCATCTTAGAAATCTAAAAGACAAAGAGATCCCCAGCATTCTGCAGTCACACAATGGGCATCACCTGAGAAAATAACAGAAGGAGCTTCACCAGCATCTGGATCAAGATTATCTGACTTGCCTAATTCCTAGTATTCATGGATGTTCAGCTGACACAGAACCCAAACATTTGATGGTGTCTGCATCACTATCTCCTGAGGACACACGGGCTGTGGGCATGGAATTTGACGATTATGTTAAGGAGGAGTTGATCACCACATTGCCACCTGAAAACTCTTTGTTGGTGCCAGACTCCTCTACATTACATGGGACTGATGCTCCATAAGAAACATCCACAGTTCATGGACTGGGACCATGGAAGGTGAGACAGTAAGGTGTGCTCTGGACTATTTAATGATCATGATGCCTTGCATTATATACTGAGTGACTGTCCTTCAAGTATTTGGTACCAGGGTACGGGAAGAGGGGAGACGTTGTTGAATGGATACTTCTCCTGGGATTCTGCTTGAAAGCTTGGACTTCCCTTTCTAATATTAGGTGAATGTGTCAGAGCTCTTTCTGCATTCAGCACTTGTTCACCCTTACCCACCCCATCAGTACCTTTTTAGAATGCCCAGATAAAGAGATAAACTGATTTCTGGTTGATTGGATGGTCATGTATAGTGAAATCTTGGTGGAAACTAAATAAGGAAAGCCTTTATGGTTTGTCGTTTTGCATCTCCATATTTGTAGTTGGAAGTTTGCAATGGTGGCAGGAGTACAGTTAGCTGTTGTTTGAGCTATATACATAACCGTGATCATGCCTGCTATTTCACCTGCTGGGGTACAGGAGGGCATGGGCAGGAGCCACCCACTGGCTCATGTGATCCCTTTCCCAAAGCTTTATGTTTGGTTTCTGCTGGGAATACTGGTTCCCCTATGGAACATTTTGAATTTACTTTCTGTATTTCATTGGTGTGGACTGCATGAGGACCAATTTTAAGAAGTTTTGGTATTTTACACAGTGTTCTACTATTGGTTTATGGACTTGGTTTGGGAATGTCCCCAGTGGTTTGGAGGATAGAATAGTATGTCAAAGGACTCTCTTCAGATGTTGCTTCTCTTGGGATTGAATGCCTATTCCATGGGCTTTTTGGGTTGCTGGTTAGTATTTGTGTCTTATATTTTTGTTTCTTCTCTTTGTTCCTAAGTATGTCATTCAAATTATTTGGCCTAATATAAACATGGCACCATCTTTATATGGCCGCCTAGTGGGTAATATTAGGCAAAGCATGCTCTGCATCTGGTTGCGGACTAGACAAATTCACTGGTACCAGAGTGACTAATCTTAGGATAATTACTTGAATGTCCAGGCATGAACCACCCAATAAAGAGGAAAAAGTACTTTCCTACCTATGGACATGTAATTGTGATACTGTGTTTCTTCAAGAAACTCATCTCCTGAAGGCAAAGGCAGTTAAGCTGACTAGGGGTAGGTGCATGGGAGTGGAATTTTTAGTACCTACACACTTAAAAAATGAGGGGTTTCAGTCCTTTTTAGAAGGGACTGTCCATTTAAAGTGGACAGTACTCTCCTGATAAAGAGGGCCATGATATCGTTGTTCTGGGGACACTGTTTGGAGTAACAGCTATGTTAGTAAATTTTATGCTCCCAACGGGAACACTCCATATTTTTTCACACAGCTGGCTCAGAGAATAACTGACTGTTATCAAACTCCTATGTATGTTACTGTGATGGGGAAGATTTTAACTTTGTCTAGGATCCATTTCTAGATAAGACCCCCAAAGGGTAAAGGTGTTCCTGTGTTCCCTCCCATCAGTGTTCCAGAGTAGTGTTGCACCAGTTGTGCAAGGAATTTAATCTTGTTGACTTTTGGAGACTCCTTCATCCACAAACAAGAGGATATACTTTCTGTTCTCATAGGTTTCAGACATGTAGTAGACTGGATTTTTTCATACGCAGCTTTTTTCTGTTTTCTAATTTAGTGGATGTGGCACCCTTCCAATTTTAATTTTAGATCATTATGGAATTAAAATTGGGTCCTGATCTTTGTCAACTTTATCATACGCTGATGATTTGCTTTTAATGTTATCGCAGGTTCAAATCTCTCCCCAATACATGGAAAGTTATAGACTCCTACATTACCATATCAGGTTTGAAGGTTACTTGGGCTAAAATTAGAGATGTTGCTAAATTAAATTTTGCCAGTGAAACTGCCACAAAATCAGCAATTTTGTCTTGTGAAACATTTTATGAAATTCTGCCATTATGCAAAATTTTTGAAGGGTACAAGTTGCAAAATTTCACCTGCAAAGGTGAAATTTCACAGAGAATGCACAATTTTGCCCCAAAACTAGCAAAATATCACCCGTGGAAGGGGTGAATATCACCTGTGGAAGAGAAATTTTGCTGTTCTGTGGGCAAACTTTTTCATTTCACTGGCGAAATTTCACCTTCTGTGAGTGAAATTTTGCATTTTGCACTTATGAAATATTTTGCAAAATGTGTGAATTTCACAGAACATTTTGCATAATGAAATTTCACAATTTCTCACATCTCTAGCCAAAATGGAGATCCCACTTTATCAAGGTAATCCCAGTTGGGCCGGTTTTGGTCACCACTGTAGAAATGGTCACCTAAAGGCATCAGATATTTTGGGTATGCATATATTCAGTAAGTTGCAAGACATGTGCCCAAAAATATATCAGATCTTTTGGCCAATATGGATGGATTCTAACAAGGTGGCAAAATTGCACCTGACCCTTCCGGCAGGGTTACTGCAAAAAATGATAGTGTTTCCTAAATTATTTTACTGTTTAAGTAATCTACAAATGCCCATACCCCATGGTATGCAGGACAGTAATGACAGAATGTTTTCTAGCTTTATACAGAGGGGTAAAACTTTGTTTTAGTAGGAAAATATTAAAGGCTCCAGGGTTAAGGGGTGGAACCTACTGTGGCCTTGGGCATACCATGCAGGGCTGTGTCTTAAACAACAGTGGTTATTACCATAGAAACATAGATTTTGAGGGCAGATAAGGCCCACCTGGCCCACTTAGTCTGCCCATTTCCTACCCACTTAAACTACAGATCCTAAAATGACAAGCAGCCCTATCTTTTCTATCATTAGGGTCGCCCTTGTCTTTCCCATGCATTCTTGAACTCACCAATCATTTAGCCTCAATGACATCTGCTGGGAGACTGTTCCATGCATCCACTAACCTTTTGTGAAAAATACTTCCTCACATTACCCCAGAATCTACCCCTCTAGCCTCATATTGTGACCTCTTGTTCTTGCATATCTCTTTTTTGAAAGATGCTACCGTCCTGTACCTTGTTGATTCCCTGAGGTACTTGAATGCCTCTATCAAATTTCCTCTCCATCCTATCTTCCAGGATATACATATTGTGGTCTTTCATCTTTCCTCATATGTTTTCTGCATTCCTGTCACCATTTATGTTGCTCTTCCCTGGACCACCTTCATTCTGTCAATGTCCTTCTGGAGATGCAGTCTCTAGAACTGAACACAGTGCCTAACCAATGTCTGTACAGTGGCATCACCACCTCCTGTTTTCTACTGGTGATGCCCCTCCCTATGCACCCCAGCATCCCTCCAGCCCTCCTCGCTGCCTTTCACATTGCTTGGCCACCTTCATGTCATCCATTATGTTTTTCCCCAGTTCCCTTCCAATTTTGCTGTTGTTAATATCCCCCATTTTGCATTCCTCTCCAGGATTCCTGTGGCCAAATGCATGACTCTGCACTTTTTGTATTGAATTTGAGTAGCTACACTCTTTACAACTCCCCAATTCACCTAGGTCTCTTCTCATTTTCCCACCCCATCTGAGTGTCTACCCTAGCGGAGGTCATAGAGGCTATTGCAGATCTTGTGTCATCTGCAAAGAGGCTTTTCTTCCTCCCTCTGCAATGTTACTAATGAAGACATTGAAGTGGACTGGCTCCAGAGCTGAGCACTGTGGCACCCCACTTGTCACCCTCCTCTCCTGGGACTGAACTCCATTAACTACCACCCTCTGTGTCCTGCTGCACAGCCAATTTCTGACCTAGTGTATCACCTGGGATCTACTCCCAGACTACGCAACTCATTTACTAGCCTCCTGTGTGGAATGATGTCAAATGCTTTGTTAAAATCCAGGGTAGGCCATGTCCCCCACCCTTCCCTGATCTACCACCATGGTTACCCAGCCAAAGAAATCTATCAGATTTGTTTGACAAGATCTCCTGCTGTGAATCCATGTTGCCTTGGGTCTTGTGCCCACTAGACTCAGGTATAACACAGTCCTTACCTTTAAAATGGATTCCAAGATTTTCTCCACCACTCAGTTCAAACTGACCTGCTTGTAATTTCCAGCATCCACCTTGCTCCCACTTTTGTGTAGTGGTATCACACTGACCCTCTTCCAGTTCTTTGGTACAACTTCCTCCTCTATTGATTTGATAAATAGGGCTGTCAGTGGTGCCCTAGTACCTCCCTGAGTTCTTTCTAGTAAGAAACATAGAAACATAGACTTTGACAGCAGATAAGGACCACTTGACCCACCTAGTCTGACAATTTATTCTAGGATTGTTTCCCATCTGGTCCTACTGCCTTGTCCAGTTTTAGTTTTGAAAGTTTCTTTAGGAATCCTCTGTGACTAGACTGGTATCACTCCAGTGTGTGTTTCCACCCCTAATGTTGGTCCTCCTTCCCTTCCTTTGTAAATACTGTGCAGAAGCATTCATTTAGAATTTCTGCTTTTTCTAGGTTCCACCCTGCACACACACACACACACACACACACACACACACACACCTTTATTCAACCTCACAATACCTCCATTGGTCTTTTTCATTCCCTGATATAACATGAAGAAGGTTTTGTCACCTTCTTTTACTGATTGTGCCATCCTTTCTTCAGTTTGCGCCTTTGTACACCTGACTGCCTTCCCACATTCTTCTGCTTTGCCTGGTACAGTTCCCTGTCTCCTCCCTCTGTGTTTTCTTGTACTTTCTGAATGCCTGTTTTTTCCCTAACCTTCCCTGTCACTTCTTTGAAAACCATAGTTTTTTCTTTCTTTGGCTTTGTTTACTATCTTTACACAGAGGCCTGTTGTCTCTGCTATAGCTCCTTTATGTTTCTCAGACTGTTCCTCCACTACCCCTCCCTCCTCCATTGCCAAGATTCGATGGAGGTGTTCTCCCATTTTGAAAAGTCTTCCTCTTGAAGTCCAGGACCTTTACTTTTGAGTGGCTCAACTCTACTACTGTTTTCACCTTAAGTCATACTGTATGGTGATCACTGGATCCTAGAGGGTTGCCCACTGATAGAGCCACTATTTTGTCACCATTTGTGAGAACCAGGTCTAGTTTTATACCTCAGCTGAAATATATACTGGAGAGACCTGAGGATCCTAAGATGGCCACTGTGCACTGTGTTGCTGTGGAGGAGCAACAACAGCAGGGATTTTGCTCAAGGCTTTTTATTCATTTATAACAGGTATGCCACCTTTGCCTCAATAAATGAAGTGGGCAATCCTATCGTATTGACTTGTGTGTCCACCTTGGTGTAGTTTTCCTTGTTCATCTGTTTTGTCTTTCAGCCATCGGGAGTTTGGAGTTTTGTGAGGTGGTAAAGTCTATCCCATAGGTTTAATGTCAACTAGCCCCACTGGAGTCTAGCACAGTTGATCAAGGAACTACAAGAGCTGCAGACTGTTGTGAAGATTATAGCTGTTGTGAGAATGGTGAGAGGGTTGAGAGATATAGCAGCTATTGAAGCTGCTGAATCACCTGTGGGACAGGGAAAGACCAATTTGCACTGGATACAGGAGTGGTAAAATAGGATGAATAATGAGTCTGCTCTGCAGATTTGGATGTATGTAACTAAAGTTTAACTAGAACAGACCAAAGTATTTTGGCAAATTGAAGCGGCTGAGTTCTCTGTGACTCTGTCATAACTTGTTTCTTTCTTATGAACTTGAGGGGCATTTGTACATTTAGGCTTTTATTTAGGTGTTTTTCTTAAACTGTGCTTGATTCTGTTTTATTTTGCTATTGTTACCTTTGTGTATTGGTTTCAGTCGAGCGCTTTTGCAGTTTGCATTCTAATTGTGCACCGTGCATCTGCTGATTGCAATACTGTTTTAATAATAGGGATGCAAGGAGTCTGATTGCAGTGCTAGGGTCTCTGCTCCCTTAAAACTATATTTAATTAATTGCACATTAATTGGTATCCTCTGAGAAAATGCCTTTCTAGTAAATAGTGCATGTGCCGCAATTAATGTTTGTTGAATTTGTTGACCCGTAAGCCCACTGGGCCTAGAAGTCCCTTTTCAGGGGCGACCGGGGAGGGGGATACAGATGGTGAGCAACTGAATTTGAACCAGATTAAGTTGTTGGTGGTATTTTTAGTGAATGAGGGAAATTTAGCAGGACACTGGGAAATTCCCTACTCTTTCGATAAGTGCCATGGGATCTTTAACATCCACCTGAACTACCACCAATCCAGGCAGATGGGACCTCGGTTTAATGTCTCATCTGAAAGATGGAATTAATCCATAGAATTTCCAGCTTACATCCTTGCATTAACACTGCAGAGTTGGCTGTGGCTCCAATAGCTGAATAATACTCAAAGTCTTAGATATTTTCACATAGAAGGAGCTCGGAGTAACATATGCACTCACTTACTCGGCTTGAGATCTGCTTGTCCGAAGGTCTTGAGTAAATGATGAAAACATGTAAAGTGAGTAAAACTGATCCGTACTCCTTGAATTGAAGAGGCTTGGGAAATTTAGCTGGTGAGTTGCTTCAGCAGTGTGAGCGTGACTCAATAGCTAGTAGTTAATAGCTAATAGCTTGCTAAACTCACTGTAGCAATAGCTGAAAAAGAGCCATAGAAAGGTGTCAGTTCTGTGAGACACTGCTCTTTTTCTCTGTGAGGCCTGAATGTTGCAAACAGCATCTAAACCAGCACAGCATGTTTCAGGATGAATGTAAGTGTACAATACATTCTATGGTTTTAATGAAGGCTGATCCTAGGTATATTGTACATTTAAACTGATTTACTTAGCATTGCCTCCTGTGTAAATTGTGTTTACATTGTAATTCTGTAATAGTATTTAATTTTAAAGATTTTAGCAGGCATTATTTATTCTTGTTTTTCCATCCTAATTTTTTTAGATAACATCTGATGTATCCAAGGATAAGAAGTGCATTGTACATTGGGTTTTCTGTGGCCAGTCCTGGCTAATCCCATGGAGTTTGAATACTAGCTGTTAAGACTGAGTTTGGAAATCAGCTGTGAAGATCGGTGGTAGATCACGGAAGTATAAAGCAGGAACAAACTCTATACAAAGTGAAACACACCTTGGATGAGAGATTCACAGCCTTTTAAGGAGTTGATTTGAAACTCTGGCTACTGTTTCTCTTCTTTTCCTCAAGGAACTTGAATATGGGACAGTGTATTCTCTTTCTCCTTAAATTTAAACTTGGGAGAATAACTACTGGTATAAAGGGATCCAATCATATTACGTAGTTTTACTATTTAGCCCTGTAGAGGCAAATTATTAATTGTATTGTATGTGTAAAATTTATGCTGTGATTGTATTTAGATATTTTTCTATGTACTTTAAACTGTTTTTTAGCTTACCTCAGGTTATAAAGTGTAAATTGGCAGCTAAATCATTAATTTATTAAGAAAGGTGTGACGAGCAGCCTGGTGCTGTAGAGGGCTGAGGCGCTGGTGCCTACCTCAACCCATGCTGGCAACCACGGTTCAGGAATGTACTCAGGATGCCGGGGTCAGCAGGGGTGGAGAGGATTGAGTGTCTGGTGGACTGATCTCCTTTCTGGGGTGGGTTTGGGGAATGCCTCACTCAGCAGCAGCCCCCAGTGGAGACTGGAGGCACTGTCTAGGCATGGACTAATGGGGACAGAAAACCAGGAAAATGGCACCTGAAGCGAGCGGCTTGATGGCTGTCTGCAGTTTCACCATGGCAACCACCTGGATCTGTGTTTCATGGGGAGTTAGGGGCTCCCCATGGCTCCGCTGTGGGGGAAGCCACAGGAGTCTGGGTGTCCATGGTAGAGGAAGTTGTTGGCTGGATGTTCCCAAAGGGGAGCTCAGGTGGCCAAGGAGAGAAAAAAAAGAAAAGAAAGGTGTGAGGACATAGACAAAATGGTGAACACATGGTTACAAAGACTGAATAATACTAAGTCATCACCTTTAATGATGCTCCCAGCAAAGCCCAGAAAAATAGGAGAAGAAACAAACTAAAAATTACTGACCATATGGTTACTTGTTGCAGTATGACATCTACCCCAGAAATGGGGTCTTTTGCATCTTTGTGCACCTCTGCACCAGTCACTTTAATAGATCCTGATGGGGACCAAAACAATGTGAACCATGTGTATAGAATTATTCAGTGCATTTGAGGAAGATAATCAGGGACTTATTAGTGATGATGAGCCTGGTATAGAAAATTTAAATATAACTTCACAACTAACTCAAGTGAGAAAGAAGATAGAAAAGGTTCTACTTGAAGTTAGCAATATAGAGAGGTTGCCAGATCTCTGGTTTCCAAGTGATATAGCTGATAAAATGGATAACAAGATAGTAGAAGTAAACAGGACTGATATAAGATCAGTTCTTGAGGACCTGCAGCATACTATAGATGGTCTAAAATGGCTTGAAGATCAGGAGAGCTGTTCTACAGTATGTAGCAACTGTGGTACCAGACAAGGCATAAAACCATCTCTAAAGGAACAAGAACTGGGAAATTTTAAACCAACTTGTTTAAGTGATGAACTTGTAGAATTACTGAGAAATCCAATTACGATACACTTAATTATTATGGAACAGCTGATAATTAATAAAGATCTCATTGAGTGCATGAGGAATGATGTTGCCCTAAATAGAGCAAAACTTGATCAGCTAATCAATGGATGTAGTAATGAAACTAGATGTAAGGAACCTAATGAATGGGACAATCAAAGTATAATTGAGGTTGAGACTGATATACGTGGAAGACTAAACAAAGGCCAGAATTTCATACATTGATAGCACTGGAATCACCTAAACACAAAACAACCAATTAAAGATCAAAACTAATAGAAACAGGAAACCAAAAGAAAAAATATATATCTGGTTCATGGGGATCTAGAGTATTGTAAAGAAAGTAATAAATCAGATAAGAGAGATAACAGTAATGTAAGCGGAGAGGGACAGTCAATTAAGAAATTAGCTTATGTAGCACATTTAATTCAGGTGCTAATACTGGTCAAGTAAATCTAATAGTTCATGTTGATATTTTGGAACAAGAGATAACCAAATTTAATCAACAATTGGAGAACACATTGGGTGTTAATCAATAGGCCCATCCTGGAAAAGTAGATAATGATCCAATGATGGAGGGAACTGAAGAGTTAAAATGAACAGAATATAAAATGCAGGCTAAATGTCAAAGTGAAAGACAAACTGCATTTGAAGCTTTCTCTCTCATTAGCTTGTATGGCCCTGTTAACTGGGGAAATTTTGACCCTGCCAGATATGAATTTCAGGTTTTGACTACCGTATCTAAATAAGGTAATAAGGACACATTTAGTGGAAGAGGACCTAGCAGATATTAAGAACATTTATATTACTTCATCAAGACTTATAGACATTTTTGTCTCCCCTGAACAACTATGTTTGGATTAATAGTTGGATGTTACAAGATAAAGAACTTATACTTACATACCCAAATAGAGAGTAGTTTAACAAAACAAATGAAAACAAAAGAGACAAAATAGTCAGAAAATACTAACTCTGTTAGGAATGTGCCGATTGAAACAAGAAACTGATTATAAGATGACTTGTGCAATAACTGATCTTTAGACTATTTTGACTATCAGGTAGAAGAATTGGGCTCTATCAGAGCTAAAATAGTACACACTGATAGTCAAGTTGACATTACAATACCAACTATGGACCTTGGCAGAGTCAATATTAGCACAGGCAGCTAAACATGACTGTTTAGGATTAAATCTGGTGGACTGCAAAATATTCAATGATATTGAGACAGATGCAGTAGTATACCATAATAGTGAAATGACAACTTCATTATCGTTGTCAAATAGGTTTGTGCAGCTAGCAGGCTACAATGAGGAATGACTACTTGGCAGAGATAATACACATACAGTGTTAGCAAACCAAACCACTAAAGGGATTACATTTTAACATGGAATATTGCTGGATGGCAAAATAAAATGGCTGATAATGAATGCAAAGGTTTTTGCTGGGATATGATGTTATATGTCTCACAAGAGACTTGGCATGCCATGAATGACAGTATACAGTTAAATGAGTATGAATGTTTTCAGGCTTCAGGAGTTAGGGTAACAGGGTTTGGCAGATACTCTAGAGGCTTGATCATGATGGTTAAGGTTGCCAGCTTTTATAGAATAGAAAGCTGGACAATTCTTAATAATTTCGCTAGGTACGCCTTAAAGAAGGAACACAGAAACTCATAATTATTAACTCCTATATCCCCGAGAGCTCAAATTATTATTCTAGTTCATTATGGAATAATTTTAATCAACTTATTTTGAAATATTATAGGTCTTCCCAGAAGCTGAGCTCCTGATAATGGGTGATTTTAATGCCAGTATAGACACATTCGATGGCATGCTGGATAACTCCATGTTTTTCCATACTTACCCAGAAGAATCTTTGCATCCAAAGAAATCTAAGGATATTAATTTTAACACCATGGGTAAAATGTTAACAGAAATCTTGAAGGAGTATAATATTTACCTTAAATGGTAGATATAAGGGTGGTATTAAAGGTAATTATACCTATGTATCCATGAGGGTGCTTCCTTCTAGACTACATTCTTTGACAGGGCCCATGGATTTTTGACATGATCTTGCTGTTTTAACAAGAGCTGAAAGTGATCATTTTCCAGTTGCTATCGAACCAACCCCATAGGAAACCAGAGAAGCCAGTGATAAAGATGTTTTATTGTTTACTGAAATTACAGCTTTGAAAAAATCATGTGGAAACAGAATGTACAGGGAGATATATCTGTGTTACTTAAATACTTCTTTTAAATAATACAGTGCAACCTTTGAGAGCTTTGGATCCATCGACTTCCTTTTGTATATCAACTCACTATATACAGAACTAAAGCTTAAACTAGAATGTCCAATTATGAGAAAACAAAATAATGATGTCCACTCTGGTATGATAAGGAATGTAGAGAGATGAAAGTAAATATAAGGAAACTCTGTAAGGCATATTGTAAATCAAAACAAAAAGGTGCTTACAGATTTAAATAAGGCAAGAAGAAACTATAAAGAATTACTGGGAGACAAGAAGCAGACGATTTCTGAGAAACAATGGCACCTAATGCTAGTAACAGTTGAGAATAAGGACTGTAAGGCATTCTGGACATTAGTGGCCAAAAGGACAAATAAATATAAGGTAGATATTGATACTTACATCTCCAAGCAAAAGTGGCTAGAATACTTAAAAAATATTTTTATGACCAGATGAAAATATGAACATTAATTGGCTTCACCTGAATATAACATATTCAAATTTATTACAATGGACAAAGTCCTTCTTCCATATATTCATTAAAAGGCAAAAGCTGCTGGACCAGATGAAATCCTCCAAAGGTATACTTAACTGAAGCAACATTATGGTGTAAGTTCTTGACCATCTTCTACAATAAATGTATGGAATCTAATAAATATCCTGAGACGTGGAAGGTGCAGACATTGTACCATCCACAAAAAAAGAAGTCTATCAGAGCCAGCTATGTATAGGCCTATTAGCCTTTTAAGATGTTAACTTAAAAATATTCTCAAAAGTGATACTGGAAAGGCTTAAAAGAAGTAGATAGGGACTGCCTTTCCACGGTCTGGTTCTGCCTGGACCTAGAGGGGTAGAAGGCTGCACAAAGACGGAAGTAACCGACTTCAGGGGTTGATTTTATGGAAATGGGAAGGATCCTTATGAGCATTTGGATGGGATTGGGTCAGACATGGACGCTTGATAGTAGGTGGGAAATCATCAGGAGAGGGGTGCAGGATGCTACCAGCACCTGTGCAAGAGTAAGACAAAATGCGGTAGGGCCCAAAACCTGTTGGTGGACCAGGAGGTCCAGGAGGTGGTGCGGGAAAGAAAGCAGCCTATAAGCAATTCAAGTGCTCAAGGAGTGAAAGGGATCGAGGGAGTACGAGCTGATGGCTAGAAGGGCCACTAGAGGGTGGAGGGCGGCTAAGGCAAGGAAGGAGCAGAACCTGGCCAGGGAAATTAGGAGAGGAACAAGGGTTCTTTAGATACATTGGGGAAAACGAAGGGTGAAGGGGCAGATTAGCAGGATTAAATCAGGGAGAGATGGGCACAAGACCCGGGGAGCAGGCTGAGGTACTAAATGAGTACTTCACCTCAGTTTTCACCAGGGAAATGGGTGCTGCATCACATGGGAGGAGACAGAGATACTGAGGAGGGGGGAACCTCACCGATCAGCAGGTCTGGGGAGAGCGGGAGGCATCACTGGCAGGTGGGGGAGGCTACAGGGAGAAGGGCACTGGAAGTGGAAATCACAGCAGAGAGAGTGAGGAAGCCCTCAGCTCCTTTAAGATGGAGAAAGCACCGGGCCAGATAAATTACATCCCAGAGTGCTGAAGGAACTTGCAGATGTCCTGGCAAAACCCCTGGCAGAGCTTTTCACCATCTCTGAGGACAGGGTGGGTGCCCCAAGACTGGAAGGTGGCGCATATAGTATATCCACAAGGGGGACAAGGGAGGGCAGGGAACCACAGGCTGACATCGGTGGTGGGCAAGGATGGAGGGCATTGTCAAGGAGAGGCTGGGGGACCTGGATAAGTCAGGGTGCCTGGACGATAGGCAGCATGGATTCATCCCTGGGAAATCGTGTCAGACAAACCTGGTGGAGTTCTATGACTGGGTGACAAGTGCCTTGGACCTGGGTAGACCAGTGGATGTCCTCTTTCTGGACTTCAGCAAGGCATTTGACTCTGTTCCTCACATGGGCCTGTTGGATAAGCTGGGAGGAATGAGGGTGGAGAACCAGATGATCAGATGGATAGGCAATTGGCTCCAGGACCAGACCCAGAGGGTCGTAGTTGGTGGGATAGTCTCATCCCCAAGGAGGGTCATTAGTGGGTCCCACAGGATCAGTCCTTGGGCCCCTTCTGTTCAACGCCTATGTATCTGACATAAGGACAGGAATCAGGAGGAGATGAGTCTCTTTGCAGATGACTCAAACTGGGGGCAGTGGTGGATGGGGAGGAGGGAGGGTGGCCCTACAGGGGACCTGAGGCTCTGGAAAGATGGTCTAGAAAGTGGAAGCTGAGGTTCAATGCAGGAAATGCAAGGTACTCCACCTGGGGGCCAGAAACCCAGGCCAAGTGTACACCCTGGGGAAATGCTACAAGTCTCGTGGCTGAGAGGGACCTGGGTGGTGGTGGATGTCAAGATGAACAACTCTGAGACTTGTAGGAGGGCAGCAGCAAGGCCAACAGGATGCTGGGATGCATCGCTAGGTGGATCACCTCCAGAAGGAGGGAAGTGATACTCCCTCTGTATAACTGCTTGGTGAGGCCGCACCTTGAGTACTGCGTGCAGTTTTGGAGGCCACACTTAAAGCGGGACATTAACCTCCTGGAGAGGGTCCAGAGGAGGGCAACCAAAATGATTTGGGGCTTGGGGGACAGGACCTATGAGGAGAGGCTCGAAGAGCTAAATATGCACATTGGAAGAGAGAAGGGACCGGGGGACATGATAGAGGTCTTTAGGTATATGAAGAGGGTAAATAGGGGAGGAACAGTCAGGGTGCTTCAAAGGAAGGAGGAAGGGGCCACTAGAGGGCATGGGTGGAAGCTGGAGGGGAAGATTCAGGGAGAAAGGAGGAGGTGCTACTTCACTGAGAGGGTGGTGGAGCTATGGAATGCACTGCCTAGGGGCTGGTGGAGGCAGAGACAGTGGAGGGGTTCAAGAGGGGTGGGACAGGTACAGGAAGGGTTCTGGAAGCAAAATCCAATGCAGCAAGAATATCCAGAACTGGGAAGGGAGAAGCCAGAGAAGCGAGGGGATAGCAAGGTCAGCACCCAGGTTGGGGGCTGACCAAACGAGCAGACACGAAAGACCGTTAGGCCTATTCTGCTGGCATTTTAGTATGTTAGTATGTTAGACTGGATGGATTTCATCGTATCAAGCTGGAGTTAGGTCCAATTATTTCACTATTGACAATATTTTTATTCTAAACCATCTTGTTGAGAAGTATGTTAGACTTAGAGGCCAAAACTTTATGCTATATTCATTGATTATTCCAGTGCTTTTGACAGCATCTCAAGAGGAATTCTTTGGGAAATCCTGATCAACCGAGGTATAGATCAGAACTTGGTTGTAGTTATAGCCTATCTTCTCTCTAAGGTGTGCGCAGACAAGTACCACACAGCAGTCAGAAATAACAACCCACACACAGCTTCCAGTAGTAGCGCACAAAGCAGCTGACAGGGATCCTCATGTTCATGAAGCAGTGATTACAGTCATCACTCAGATTTAAGACTAAGACAGCAGGACATGAAAGTGAATGGAAAAAACATTGTATGCCCACCTCTGAGGCCACAACTCATTAACTTTATCAAGCCAGCAGTTAACAAGCCAGACATCTCATTCTTGTTCCACTTATTGAACAATGGAACCGCTCTGCAAAATTCCAACCAATCGGCTTTGCAGTTACAGCAATGTTTTTGTTGACACCTCTTTTCAGTAAGACAGTACTTCACAATGAGCAGTACTCCCTGCTGTTCACAGACATGGTATATTTTATTTGTTTGGTAGATTCCCCCAACAAAGCAATGCGAGATTCTCTGACATAGGGTGTATATTATATTATTTCAGTTTTAAAGTTGCACAACTTCAAGGTGATCTGCCTCCCAAGCAGCATCCTCACATACAAAATGTGTTTATAATGGATTTAAGGCCTCACCATTGAAAGCATGTTCATTTTTTCAGTACAAGACTGTACATATGTTTAGAGAAATGAGATTGCTCTTTCCTTTAAAACAAGGTCTCAGGGTCTCACATTATACATACATTTGAGATTCAATGAACTGCGCTTGTAAAGGTTGCCCATGTTGGCTACATGGGGATAGTAATTGTAAAATGGACGACAAGAAATAGCAGTGCAACAAATGTCCTTTTCATTTAATTTCATAAATTCAGACTGCTGTTAGTATGGATCCAGAATGGAAGAGAATTACAGTCTCCTAAATGCATCTCCTCTCTCATATCACACTGACTCACTCACTACATTGGAAAATACATTTTAAAACCCCACTGAGCTTGACAATACCCAGCATAGTTATTGAAACCATACCTAGGGTCATCAACTGATAGATTTGAGACAAATGGGGGACAGACAGGGTGTATTTTGGCCCCCACTCTATTTAACGCCTACATTAATACAGCCTTGGATCAGCTAGGTAACCCAGATTTATACTGCAAAAATTAATGAACAAAGGATTGAATGTTTAGCATATGCAGACAATTTAGTCTTGCTCTCTACTTCAGTCCTAGGTCTTAAAAGAAAACTGGCTCACTTTGAATCTCTGTTCTCAAAGGAAACTAAAAGTTAATCTCGGCAAGACCAACATTGTAGTTTTTTGGCTCTCAAACCAAGAATACGGTGTAGGCTTTTAGGTTAAACGGTAACCATGTAGACACTCTAAGTGTTATGACTATTTGGTGCCCATTTGCCTATAGCCTATCTTGACCAAACATTTGGAGGTATTCAATTTAAAATGGGATCTTCTGTAAATGCCCTAAAAATATTTAACAGCAACCTTGCTTTCTTCTCAGGTATGGGCCCATCCTCTCCTTGGTGATGACTGAACAGAAATATTCATTAAGTTCTTCTGCCTGCTCAGCCCCCTTTCTACCAACCCACTTCCCTCATGATCCTCACAATTGATCCTTGCTCTTCCTCTCTCTCTAATACATCTGAAGAAATCCTTTCTCTTCCTTGATAGATCCTTGCTCTTCCTCTTTCTCTGATATATCTGAAGAAATCCTTTCCTCCTTTGATCTCCTGTGCTAACCTCCGTTCCTAGCTGCCTTTGCTGTCCTTACAACTCTGCTCACTTCTCTGGATTTCTACATATTCTTCTTTGTCTTCTGCCCTGTTGGATTGCTTGTAGGTCCAAAATGCATTCCTCTTTTCCTCACCTTCTCCACTACCTCTCTACTCATCCAACTAGGTTTCACGGTCCTAGCTTCCTTGCTCTGGCTCTTGACACAAGTTTTATTGGCTTCAGCCAGTCCTGTCTTGATGACTGTCCATTTTTGTTCTGTGTCCATTTTTGGGCAGATGCTTGCCATATGACCTTTCCAGTATGTTTTCCATCATGCCAAATTCGCCTTTTAAAGTCCAGGAGCCTAGTTTTCATAGTGGCTACTTCCTACCCAGGTTTATTGAAAACAAACACACTGTGCAGTGGTCACTGCTTGCCAGAGGTTCCTCCACCCTACATCCCTGACCTGTTCCCCATCTTCCAGTACCAGGTCTAGTATATTATCCTTCCTCATTGGCTCCATTATCCTCTGGGTAAGGAAGCCATTCTTGAATGCTTCCAGGAGGATCTGATCCTGGCACAATTGGTTGCTGGATGCACCAATCTACCTCTGGTAGATTAAAGTCCCCCACCACCACCGTGCTCCCTTTACCACTATGCCTCCTTATCTGCCCCTAGTTCCCTGTCAATGTCCTCCTCCTCCTTCTGGGCCGGAGTTCTATAAACAACCCCAGACAGATCTTGTTCCCTTTCTGGTGTGTAGTTGCAGCCAGATCTTCTGACCTGCCCTCCTCCCCTTCTTCCTTATTCCATCTGATCCCTTCCTTTATGTAAATGGCACCCCAGCCTTCCTTTTATCTCTATCCCTCTGGAAAAGTTTTACCCTGGGATGGTTAGGTCCCAATCATGGTGCTTGGTTGCCCATGTGTCAGTAATGGCAACTATGTCCACCTCTCCTCTGCCATCAATGCCTACAACTCTGTCAACTTGTTTCCCAGGCTCCTTAGCATTTAGTGAAACCATTCTCCCACTGTACCTGTCCTTCCTGCTTCCTTAACCTTCCTCCAACCCCTATTTCAGCTAAAGTCATATCTATCCTGTGGGGGGTCGATTGGCCCCTCTCCTGGTGATTTCAGCTCCAGTGCCTCCCCTACCTAGTTTAAATGATGCCTCTCATTGATGAAATCCCCCAGCTTCTGCTTCAACACCTGTGAACCTGCCCTGCTGGTGTAACCTATCCCCTGCATAAAGATCTGTGTTATCCATGCACACCAGTCCCCACCAATCCATACTCCTTGGTCCCACACCATTCCCTCAGTCACTATTGAAGTCACTGATTCTTCTCTTCTCTCTTCCTGTCTGTACTGGTCCTTGGCACTGGCAGAACTTCAAGAAGGCTACCATTGTTCTCTTTGTTGCATAGTTTTCCCACATCCCAGAGGCTGTCTTGTACTTCATCTATCCTTCTCCCTTCCATATCATTCATTCTCAGGTGCATCACAATGTGCGCCCCACCTTTCCCCCATATCTACCCATATGCTGCCCCACTCCACTCACTGTCATGCCTGGCATGCACTCTACCCAGATGTTACTTTTTCTGCACCTCTTTCCCCCACCTTATACCCTTAAGTATAGAATCACCTAGAATTATGACTCTGACACTTTTCCTGCTCACCCTCTTGTTGCCCTCCGCTCCCCCACCTCCCAACTTGCTAGGCCCTCTCATCCCCTGTCTCAGTCCCCTTTGCCTCCCCTAACCTTTGCCCTGTCCCTCCCTCGCAACTATGACTGGGCTAATGACCTCAACCCAAACTATTTTTCATCTTTGAACCTCCCTTGCACTGACTTGTTGCTCTGTCCACCATGCTAGCATTTCCTCTACTATTACTTCCCAAGTCTTCCTGAAATGTGGCCCTCCCACCTGCACTCCCCTCCTCTCAATATCCTTAGCCTTCCCAGGCTGCCCACCGCCTCCCCTTCCTTCTGTCTCCTTACTTCTCTCTCTGAGAGTATGCATCACCATCAGCTCGGTGCCCTCCCTGCCAATGTGTCTTCTGTGTACTGCCTACTGCCTCCCACTATATACCTTTCCCCTGTAGTGTCCTCTCCCTGATCCTTCACTGTAGCTTCCATTCTTTCTGCTACCTGGTCTTCTGACTAGCCAGCACTGAGAATCTGTTTGCAGTGCTAACTCCTTTTCTTAAATGAGTCCAGTCCCCTTCCTACAGGTTGATAACTTTGCTCAGACCCAGTCTTAGTCATGCTTCTGTGCCTGACCTCCTCCAGTCATCACTTCCTTCCTTAACTGCACCAGCTTGTGTAACCCTCCTGCTGTCACACCAAACTCCCTGTTGTTTTTGCCTGTTTTGAGCTCCTTTGGATACCTCATTAGTTTCCCTCCTTGCTGTGTTCCCCTGTTCTGTCTCCTCCACACCTCCAGTGTCCTCCTCAACCACCCTATTTCCTGCCTGAGCTGGCCCACCTATCAACACACCCGACAACCCCTGCCTCCAAGCCACTCCCAGAAATATGGCTGCTCCACATCCTTGGCAACAATAAAAATAATAAAACTTTATTTATGAAGCGCCTTTCAAGCACCAAGCGCTGTACAAATGAATGATAAAATCAGAAAATACACATATAAAATCAGTAGTCTCAGCAACCTCAAATCATAAAAGCCATATTCCACCAATGGGTCTTAAAGTCCCACTTAAAGGACTCCATGGTCGTGCATTCCCTAAGTCGGGGGGCAGAAAATTCCAGAGGGTTGGGGCTGCAAACACAAAAGCCCTGGCCCCAGAAGACTTCAAATAACCTCAAAACCTCCAGCAACCCCTAGTCAGCTGAACGGAGGTGTCGGACAGGGTGGTAATGAATCAGAAGCTGTTTCAAGTAGTCGGGGCCAATTCCATGTCAGGCTTTAAAGGTCAGAAGACTCATTTTAAAGGTGATCCACCACTGTATAGGCAGCCAGTGCAGATCACACAGCACAGGGTATGTGTGTCCTTCCAGATACCCCTGTCAACAACCTTGCAGCAGCATTCTGCATGAGCTGCAAGTGGTGGATATCAACCCCAGGAAGTCCCAGGCACAGGGAGTTGCAGTAGTCAAGGTGTGAGCTCAAAAGGTGTGTACCAACACAGGTAAATCGCTAGATCTAAACAAGGTGCTTCACCTGGCAGTGTTCCTAAGATGGTAAATGCAGACTTAACGACTGCTGACACCTGATGATGAAGGGTCAGCCCATCATCAAGTACCACTCCCAGGTTATGCACCCATTCAGAGGTAAGGATCTGATCCCCTACCAATAAGCTACAGGTCACAGACCCCAACCCCTCATCCCATGACCCGGTCCACAACCATAACCTCAGTCTTACCAGCATTCATCTTTAACCAGCTCGGATTCATCCAGTCATGGATTTCAGTGAGGCAGCTTAAATACAGAGAAAGCACTAACCTGGTCGGGCGAAAGATAGATAGAGCTGGTATCATCAGCATAACAGTGAAACTCAGCCCATACCATCTTACAATGTATCTGAGGGCAGCATGTACACTGCAAACAACATGGGGAAAGCACCAAGCCCTGGAGGACACCACACTGCAGAGGGAAAGGGTCAGAGGAAAAAATCTCCACACAACTCTCTGTGTTCTCCCAGATAAAAGATGAAAATCATCTGAGCACTGTACTAGACAGTCCACAGATGGACCCCAAATGCTCGAGCAAAATCCCATGGTCTACAGTGTCAAAGGCTGAAGAGAGATCAAGGAGAATCAACATAGAGCGGTTTCTCTGATCTCTCGCCATCAAGAGATCATTGAGCACCCGAACTAGAGCAGTCTCGGTACTGTGCTCTTACTTAAAACCAGACTGGAGAGGTTCTGAGATACTATGGATGGTCAAATGGTCCTCCAGCTGGTTTGCCACTACCTTTTCTCAATAACCTTCCCAATAAAGGAAGGTTAGAGGTAGGTCTGTAGTTGGCAAAATATCTGGGTCCAGAGAAGTCTTCTAAAAGGAAGTCACCACAGCTTCCTTTAGGAGCTAGAAACTCACCCAATTCTAAGGAGCACCAGATTATTTGAGCCAGAAATGGGCCCATGATCTCGACACAACCCAAAATCAGGGAGGTTGGACCCAGATCTAAACTACAGCATGTAGGGTGCATCCCTGATGATCCGTATAATATCTTCAAACATCGGCAGGTCAAAGGAACTCCAGGAGGCCCGGGTTCCATGGCCAAATGCCAACCAACAGCTTCCCCTTAGAGTGTGTCAGGTGGATCTCTGATCTGATGTCGGCATCCTTATTTGCAAAGAACTGAGCAATCCTCACACTCCTTTTGTGAAAAGGCTCGATGGAGCTGGAGACAGTCTGGGTTGCACAGCCTATCCACAGTTCTGAAGAGCTGAGCGGTCGATTTTGAGCAACAGCGATCTCCTGGACAGGAATTCTGTCTTCTTAAGGGAGATCTCTGATCAGTAGAGCAGGTAATGCCCTCCAAACTAAGGTGATCGACTTCTAGAGCAGATTTCCACCAACAACATTTCAACCATCATCCCACATGTCACAACTCCCTCAAGGACCCATTAAACCATGGGGCCCGAGGGCGGAGTCAGAGGATGAACACGGACAGGAGCACTTGAGTCAAGGGCCGAGGAAATTGCCTGATTATAAGCCAAGACCATAGACCAGACCCAAGCTGGCAACAGGAAACTCTGAGAGGTTCATCCATCAGGCCCTCAGAAGCACACATCCTGGGTAGCGACGGGTATCTAACCATCTCCACAGGGGCAGACCTACGAAGGGAGCACAAAAATTGAAGCCTACAGTGTAGTGATCAGACTAACTGACAGGTTCCCTCCACCAAATCAGTGGCATCAATCCCAGGAGAAAACTAGATCCAAAGAGTGACCGTGATTATGAGTAGCTGAAGAAACAATCTGTGTAAGGCCTAGTGATGTCATCAACTGGAGGAAGTGTTGACCAAAGGCTGAGAGTTCGTTATCAACACAGGCACTGAAGTCACCTAGAACCATAAATCTGGGCAACCCAATGCCATATCAGTGACAAAGTCTGTCAGCTCCTGCAGGACCTCCTCGCCTCCTGGTGGACAGTAGACGAGGACTATCCTGCAACCCACACCAGCTACTACAGTACACCCAAAGGATTCAGCTTCCTCAACTGGTACTCCCATGAACTCCAACCTGGTCTTAAACAGACCTCTACCCCCGCGATCCAATCTTGGGTGGTGAATCACTCAAGTACTTGGCTGGAATGGTCGCTCAAAATGGGGCCAGCATTTCCATCCAGCCAGGTCTCGGTGATGCAAGCCAGATCTGCTGTCCCAACAAAGTCAGAAATAATAACAAATAGCAAACAATCCTTCCAATCTCCCACCCTATTTGACTGCCCCAGCACATCCTTCTCCTCCTTATCCTGGTCCTACCCCACTTCATGGAACCCTTTCCCCACCTTGGACTTCCAATGTCTGTACAGGAAATATGTGGCTCTCCCAGTTAGGCTCTTCCTGTCTACCAGAGTGGCTTACTGCTTGCTGTCCTCCCTGCTGATGCCCAGCAATGCTACACAAGATGCTACACTCCTGCTTCATTGCACTCAAGCTCAGGGTTGATCAAGCTTCTGGGTCACTTGGTCCCCTTTGAAACATAAATGGGCTAAAGTGTTCTAGTAGTTTCCAGTTGGAGGAGTAGCTGCACCGAACTCGAGGAGAACTCAGCAGGATCTGACAAGCTATCTTACTAATTTCAATTGGTAAACCACTGTTACCTCTTTGTTGGACAGTACTTTTTCTGCAATACAAGTTATCATTAACTGCTATATTGTTATATGTCTAAATGACTGATTTGATATTGCTTGCACTGGTTGTAGGTGAGGTCCTTTCTGGACCATCTTGTGCTAGATTTCCTCTCCTGGCCTTCTTTTGTCCTTTACTTCCCAGGTTGGACAGTCTGATAGTAGAAGAAGTGTTCTCTGTGGAGGAGTGTGAAATTTGAGGATTGTGCACTGGAATTCCAGAAAGTTGTTTCTGAGAATTTCTGCTGGAAGCCTGAATAATTTTTCAGCATAGCAGCAGCCAGAGAGAGGATTAAAACATCTTTCTTTAAGCAGTAGCCTACCTGAGGAGAACTGAAGACCATTGGGCTGATGAAGAATGAGAGCGTGATCGAAGTCGCTGTTTTCATCAAAGGGAAGCTCTGTCTCTTCTGGTGTCTCTCCTGTCCAGTTAGTCTCTTTGGTGACATATCTCAGATTAGTTTTGCCTCCATGTTGTGATTTTGTAATATTTTTGAACCTTTGGCCATTGTATGTTGTTTTAGGATTTAGGAATTTTTGTTTTTCTTTTAAAATTCAGAAGGCTCTCACTGGTTAATGCTGCCTACATGACTCTTTGTTATAAGGGTGCATGCCTGGCATTTCCACTCAGATCCATCTATAACTGCAATGGTGAAGCGGTGTTCCTTGTTAAGTGAGCTGTAGCATTTGCTTCTTTGTTGAAAATAGATGCTAGGACATTTTTAATAGATCGTGTATGCTCTGCTTTGCTAGCCTTTGTAAAGTAATCATATCTGGTTAGATAGTATTCAGCAAAGCACAAGCTTTAAGAGGTTGCAGAGGACCAATTGCCAACCTTGTAACATCTTTTTCTTTTCTGCTACATATGTTCTTCATATTACTGCAACTACTATGGCTTTGTAAGTAGTAATTGTTGTTTTTATGACATTTTAGGCAAATGTTAGTGAAGTATTTATTTTTTATATTACTCCAAAGTGATTTTAGGTCCAAAATAGATTACATAGAAAACGTGATTGTACTCAGTTGAATGCACAAACATCAGCTTTAAAATAATTTTAATTAATTACGTTATTTTGGTTTGCTGTTAGTACCTTTTCACAGTCCATTTGGTGCTGGGTGGACATAAAGTTCAAACTGGAAAGCAGGAACATAACCAGGCTATTGTGGAAAAATCATTTACCTGAGTCAGACTTCTATTTTTCTTCTGGAACCATACCTGGGAAACCGTGAACTGTGGACTGCTTCTAGTCTACTTTGTGATTTAATTAAGCACAGCAGATTTACTATTGCAATGAAGATTATTTGACAGATTGAATTTGTGGTTTAATAAACTAAGGGTTCTGTTTCCTGATTAAAGAAAAATGGGTACTTTTTACATCGTCACCTAAAGAATGAATAGGTACATGCCTGAAGTCTCTTTGAGGACATTTTAGAAAGAAATTCCTGGACTACCTATTTTTATTTTAAGATTCATAATTTTATCCTGTATTTTTAATCTTGAGGCCTTACAGTGGCTTTTATAGTTGCTTTATTTATTAGTAGACTTGTTAATGTATTTTTGTTAAACTACTGTGTGGTGCTAGCCACTTATCAGTTCCTGAGAGGGTAGGAACAGCTGATAGCTGTAATTTAGTATAAATTATCTCAGTAAATACAATACTACAAAGGCAATTGAACAGCAATATGTCCCCATTACACGAATTACCTATTAGTACTAAAAGGGCTGTAGTAGGCAATCCAAAATCACTGAGCATCTACTACCATGTCTTATTAAGACATTAAGCCCAACATTAAAGGCAGCATCACAAATAGAGCTGTCACAGAGGAGGGTCATGCAAGTAGGTGATTTCAGTGTATATCATGTAAACAATTCTGAGCATTCAACTGGAGTCACTAAAGTGATTATACAGCTGGTCCTCTAAGGCTAATGAGTCAAATACAGAGGTTATGAATATGCAGGCCAGTTTGCCCAATGTGGACTTATTGGATAAGATAAATTCTATTCAGCCCATGGAATCCAGGGATAAATTGCCTGGAAAGTGTGTTCTATCTCTAGAGCATCCCCTAAACTACAGTGGTAGCCACAGACATTGCTAGCTATTTCCAGATATTTCACAAAATTTCTGAAGAGTTTCTCTGCTGCCCCTACTATTTAAATGCAGAAAGCATCAGATATTTCTGAAATATCACATCAATTTCTGGAAATAGTTGGCAGTGCCTGTGGTTGCTACTGTATGGATTCAAGGACTCGTGGGCTAGAGGATACTAATGAAAGCATAAAATCTAGGGGTAGCCTCTATAGTTTACCATGCATAACTGGTTCCTAGTCTAAAAATAATATGGAATTGGGAGATGGATTCAGGATTTACAAACAACGATAAAGGGATTAAAGCTACTCGAAGCTAGGCCCTGTATGAGTCAATCTAAGTCTTGTAGTAATTGTGAAGCTCAACAAGGTGGGGAAGAAGTACAGTTTGACATCACAAAAAATCAATTTAAGCCACTGTGCCTAAGTGATGACATGATAGAATTACTGAGCACTCCAATAGTGCCCATTTAGCAATCATGGAACAGCTGGTAATCAATAAGAATATTATGGACTCAATGAGAGAAGAGGTAGCTTACAACAGAGTGAGGCTAGATCTCCTCAGTAAAAAAAATCAAACAGAGATAGAAAATCATTTACAAGAGTCCATACAATGTCAGGCAAGTATAGGACTGAGGCCAGGCTTTAGTATTGTGGAAATTCCAGACTCCCAGTAAATTCTAAGAATCCAAAACAAAAAAATAGACAAAGTCAGAGGAGAAAAGGAGCTAAGTCTGTGAGGACTCAAGTTCCAATCAAACTTACTATTGAGGCAAGGCTCCTGCAGAACCTGGTAATGTGGGAAAGGGAAAGTCTATGGGACATTGTCCTATAAAAGAGGAACCGTTAGTAACAACAGATTATTTCCCAACTGATGATGGTATTCATCAAGGCGTTGATTCACCTTGATGATGCAACTGGATAATTTGGAACAAGAAATAAGGAAACTTAATCAGTAATTGGGTAAAAGCCCTTTAGCTAATGAATTGGGTACAGCTTTGGATGAGTATGAAAGTGATAAAGTGGAATGGTATAATCAGTCAATTAAGAATAGAATTTACAGATCAGAGTTTAATGAAGTAATGAAAGATGGGGAGGTCTGCTAAACATTCTCCTGAAAATGGAATAATTAAGAATTGGGTGATATCTACCCACCTATCAGATTATATGGCCTCTGAATTGAAGAAATTGTGACCCTCTAATTTCAAAACACAAATGTTGGAATATATAAGTACAGAACTTGATATTTCATTAATACAGTATGATAATGTCAAAATTAAGAATTAAGAATATCCCTATACCAGCTGCTACATTGGTTGATATACTGTTTGTATCTCCAAGACTGGCTAATTACTTATGGGCCAACAGTTGTGTAATACAGGAGAAGAATCGATTCTAACCTTCCCTAATAGAGCACTATTTATTAGGAAAGGTTTGAAACAAGGAAATACAAAAATCCCCATACATTGCTAAGTTTGTTTGGGATGTCCCATAAATTATGAAGATGATTATATACTGACAAAAGCAATCAAGGATCTGCTGACAAATTTTCTGCATATACCTATTGACAAGATGGGTAATACATTGGCTAAATGAGCACACGATGACTATCAAATGAATAGCCAAATAGATCTAGAGGTGACCAACTTTAAGACTTGTTGAGTGTATACTTAGTAAGGCAAACAAATTAGATGTTCTGGGATTACACATTGTTATGCCGAGGGAAATGAATATACAAACATTATATGCTGATGTACTGAATGGGAATGAAATGCTGCAGTCCAATAAACTAAGGTTACTGGCTGGATACAATGAAGACTGACTTGATGCTAAGCAGGGTATTGCTTTAGGAGAGGAAGAGGAGAAATGTGTGGTTTATTGTATCAATCATGGAATATAGCAGGCTGGATAAATAAGTTAGTTGATACAGAATTCAATAATTTTTAATAGGCTTTGAGGTACTTTGTTTACAAGAAATGTGGCATACAGATAATGATATAATTAATTTAAATGGATATGAAGTTTTCCACAGTACTGGTTCAAGATTGACTAAATTTGGTTGACATTCTGGTGGTCTCATAACATTTTCTAAAATAGAACCTTCCAGACAATGATAGTGGGAAAATTACTGGTAACTGTGTCGTAGTTTTTGTGAAATGGCAACTGAAACTGTTATGTTCCACCAGATGTTTCTAATTTCTATACCCCTGATCTGGACAGAACTTATAAATGTATTAATGGATATAGTGTTGGAATCTCCTAATGTAAATGTTATGCTAAAGGGAGATTTTAATGCCTGAATAGGGCTTTTTGATGGCTTATTCGATAACCCAAGGTATTTTTATATTGGAATAAAGGGAAAACTTATGTTAAGAAAATTTAAGGACACTAAGATAATTAATTCCTGGATACATCTTATTGAGCTACTGAAGGACTTTAACCTCTGTCCAATAAATGGCAGATATCAGGGGATATAGAAGATGAATTTATGCTTGTTTCCACTAGGGAACATCTATAGTGGATTATGCTTTCTGGAATGGTTTTAGTTCCTATTGGGAAACATGAAGGTAACTATAGCAGGGGACAGTGATCATTTCCTGCTTTCATTAGACTTTAAATCCAAGAGTAGTATCTAAAAGAAATATTTCAGATCCAATAATGTTTATGGAGGTAAGAGCCTCAAAAAATTATTTGGAATCAGAATACACATAATGATCTACTGTCTATTTTGTTGAATTCTATTGTGGTAGATGAATTAGGAACTTAATGAAATTTAACCATGATTATCTGCTGCAAGAATTTATTCATTTAATAAGCAAAATTAGAACTAAAATGGAACAGCCAATTAAAAGCAGTATTACTACTAACAATTTACAAAAAGAATGCCAAAGGAAGAATTGTACACAACTTTTAAAGGAGGGGTAATAGACAAATATTGAAACAAATAAATAATGAAAGAAGGCAATGCAAGAGTCCCTTACAGAAATAATTATATGATATGTTTTCATGCTGCACACATAAAACTACTCAAGTGATATGTGTGCTGCAAGTATGATTAAATGTTAAATTGGAACCGATTGCATGCATATGGCATGCGGCAGCAAGCAAGTGTGGAAACCATGATTTTATGTTAAATTGGAAAGACTGCTTGCATGTGGCATGCATGCAGAAAGCAATTGGTCACTGATAATTGCACATGTAAAAATTAAGTGACTTGCTCAGGATCACACCATACACAAGTGGAGGTTGA
Organism: Neoceratodus forsteri; assembly: GCA_016271365.2. Taxonomy (NCBI): domain Eukaryota; kingdom Metazoa; phylum Chordata; order Ceratodontiformes; family Ceratodontidae; genus Neoceratodus; species Neoceratodus forsteri. The sequence continues at coordinate 270,692,327 of JADMNL010000026.1, forward strand.
TGAGATTCAAACCTAGGTCTTCATGCCTTCAAGTCTCCTGGCTTGCAGTTCAGTGCCTTTAACCACTAAGCCATACTGTCTGAATGCATATGGCTTGCTTGTACTTCACTACATACTGTATTTGACTTCATCTACATGCATGCAGTATGCTTGTAGCCACTGTTATGGTTTTCAGTTTTCTTCTCTTACTCATGTCAGTTTTATAGTTGAACTGTAGCACACATACCAATGGAAACACATGGGTTTTCCCACCCCAATACACAAACTTACCCACAAAACCACTTAATTACTTCTGTCTGGCCTATACTCCTACTATTTTCTCTCCATAGTTTTGAATGCTTCCATGCAAACAGACTTCAAGGTGCAAACAGAAAAGTAGCAATATCTTGACACCCACCAACATGGCCAGTCTCCCCATGTACACACACTGTAGTGGGTATGGTCACGCTCGCTGCAGACAACTCACCAAATATAGATATAAGTAAAAAGTCTCTTACTTGAGTACTAGGGAGCCAGAGGTAGGAAATTTTATGAGATGACATCCATGGGTCAGAGTTCTGAGGCATACCTCCTTGAAATGAATGGAGTTATTTGTTATTACTATTTTATATGTTATGATGGTGAGTTTGAGAATAATGAAGGCCACTGTTCTTAACAAGGTCCTAGTTAGTTGAGCGATGGCCTTCATTAATCTCAACTCTCCATCAATAATGTATAAAATAGTAAGAAAATACCCCATTCATTTCAATGGTGCATACTTTTGCAGTCTCCTTTGCCCTGCATCATAATGTGCATGAGGATGGGGATGTGGAGGTCAGCTTCACTGGGGAGGTGTGTCATAAGCCTGACTATAGTGTGGCTCCAATAGTCTATGCATACCATACCACTCAACTGTCTGTGCATGCAAGGGACAGCTCTAGAATGTCTATAACATCTCTAAAAGGTACAACTTATTTGTTGTGACTGAAAAGTGATATGCAAATAAAAAAAATTAAAATGTGCAAGATTCATCTGTATATATCCCAGAGCAGGATTTGGGCTTAAACCGACCCAATTACTAACCAATTATTTTCTGGCAGAAGTTCTATCACCCACCCCCAAGAACTTTGTCTTGATTTTCTCCCGAACTCCATTCCATTCATGAAGCAACACAAAGGTGAAGAAATGTAAAAACATAGCAATATTTCCAGTCCTTCCTCCTTCCTCAGTTCCCCTTTAAAAGAAAAAAACTATTTACTTTTACTTATCTGGCCATATGGTCAGAGCCTGGCACAGTGTGCCACCAGCCCAGTTTTCAGTCAGCTTTCCCTCTCCTTTATCCAGAAGCTGTATGCTAGAACTGACCATCACAGGTTCTCAATGTGGTCCGCATCCAAGTCACCTTACTAACTGAACCCACCTAACCTGGGCTGCTTGCTTCTTGCTTGGTTGCTGCTGTGCTGCTGCTGCTGCACTGCACTGATCAAGGCCTATGAAGGACACCCACACTGCTATCACCACTGCTGCAAAGACTAGCTTACCGCTGTGGGTGTCTGTGCTGTTATTTTTGCAAGGTGAGCCTAGTAGAGTAAGTTATGGCCTAGTCTTGAGCTAGCTTCTAGCTCACCATCTGCTCCTTCAGCCACCAGGTGAGATGGAGACTCACTAAGAGTAGACCAGCAAAATATATTGCCAAAACATAGCTATTGAGAGTTCAGTGCTCACCAACTCCTCCAAGCTACAGTGTGCGGTCTGTTTACTCTGTGGCAGGAAAGACAGTGTTGCACTTGCAAGACTCATACACTGTTTCTTGGCTGGAGCTCATCCACATCACATATGATTGTGTCACTTCTAATAGGTGGAGAGAGTGGACAACACAATATAGACAGTCAAGTCTGGAGAGTACCTGCAGTGTGAGCACACACAGGCCAGGTGGCCACTTATTGTGCAAAAGATTAAATCCAAATTTAATTCCATTCTTGTCATACCATAAGAACAACAAAGGCACACATATGGTCCCCTCTGCCCTACCTAAATGGCACCCCTGCTTAATGGTAGAAATTCATTCTTAGCCGCTAATGCAATGGTTTCCATTGTGTTCTGATGTATTGTGTCTCCATGTTTCATGATGTGTCCTGATCATCATGTGGGTTAGTGTCCCTCATTGTCTCTTATTTTGAATGTCCATGTCCTCATTTCAGTGACAAAATCTGATGTATGGTGCATGCTTCCAAGACCCTACTCAGTACAAAGTGTGGAGCATGGCCAGAATGACAAAGGAAAGTTAGTCAGATGAAACAGTCATGGAGAAACACATATGTAGCACTAAATATGCATAAGGGATCTGCATGGTCCAAAACAAAAATGATAGGCTTCACAACATAGAGGCCCCTCTTACGTACATCTGGAATGGGGGATGTTGACTGGCTATTTCTAGTCATTTAATGCAGTAAGCAAACAATACTTTACAAATGAATGGCATTTTAATGATAAAAATTAAAAGCCATTAGACAACTTGCAAAAGGATCAGAATGAATGAGTTTATCTAAGTTTTATGAGGATTCAAATATATTTTAACTGGAGGGCCGACCAGGGGAGGAGGCTGGAGTGTCCCTTGGACTGCTCATCTCCTCTGGGGGTGGGGAACCTTGGCTCAGTGCATGTCCATCCTCTACTGGAAGCTAGAGGTTCAGCATGTCCAAGCCCCACAGCAGGAGTGGAGCATGTTGGATGGAAGCATAAGTCATGGCATCAAGTGCATGCCATGTCTCTGAGAGGGGTGTAAACAAGGAAAAAGGCCCTGACCCGACACAGCACTGGTTCAGAGGGCTAGGTAAGCCCTCACCACTGGCTGGAGTGTCTCTGGAGAAGATCCCAATGAAGACTAAGGTACTAGGGGAGGGTAGCTTGTGTCACCCAGCTGCCCCCTCCCAATTGGTCCCTGCCTGAGGGGTGAAGCCATGGCAGCATGGGGAGTTCCTCTATGGTAAATCTGCCTGTGGTACATCGGTGTACTGTGCCTGTGGCTGCACTTGGAGTACTGTGTGCAGTTTTGGAGGCCATACCTAAAGCATGATATCAGGCTGCTGGAGGAGGTGCAGAGGAGGGCAACAAAGATGATATGTGGAATGGAGATGAGAGACTATGACAGCAGGCTGGGAAACCTCAATATGTACACCCTGGAGGACAGAAGGGACAGGGGGACATGATAGAACATTCAAGTATCTGAGGGAATCAGTAAGGATGGGGCAGATGGGGTTTTTAAGTCAAAGAGGGGAGGGTCATCAGGGGCATGGCTAAGAATCGAGGGGAAGATTTAGGGGAGATGAGGATACACTATTTCACAGAGAGGGTGGTAGCAAAATGGAATGCCCTACCAGAATGGGTGGTGTCATGAAAATCTGTGAACAGCTTCAAAGGGCATGGGACAGGGAACAGGGAGAGAGTGACGGGGGGTGGCAGTGGGATGACAAAAAGAGGAGGGTTGGGGTAGCTGCAAACTAGGGGTGTTGGCTGCACACTCAGCAGGCTTAGATAGACCGGTGGTCTGTTTCTGCTGGCACATTCATATGTTCGTATGGGTTCAAGGTGGGGTATAATATAGAAATTGAAAAAAAGTATTTTAATGACTCTAATTGCTAGCAGTAGTATAAGAAATAAAACTGATGTGTTTTTAGATGAGATTTGCACCTGTAGCTGCTGCACATGACAAGCATGCAGCATGTGAACCTGATGTGATGTTTAAGCGATGTTCACACCAGCTTAACTGCTGCACTCATGTCAAGTGTGACCGTGCAAACTTGATGTAATTTTGTAGAAGATTTTCACACCAGTATACCGCTCGCATGTCAAGCTAGTGGTATGCAAACATGATTTGCTTTTCACACCTGGTTTGCATATGTTTGCTTTGTGTATGTGAACTGTACGCAGACATTGCACAATTAAGCATGTGGCATGCATTCTGCATTTACACAGTACCTATATTTCTGTAAGGGTATTTTGAAAGTTAAAAATATTTTATGATGCGAATGGCAACTCATGCTGAAAGCGGTGATAAAACAAAGATGCCAAATTATTTTGGACTCCTGTAGTCAAAGTTACAGGTAAATACAAAGTGGAAATAGACACTATATCTTGGAAGAAGAATGGTTTCAACACTTTTCCAGTATCGTTTTGACATGTCTGAAGGAAATTTGATTATTGAAATCCAAAAGGCACAATTTTTTAGCCCATAACATTAGATGAGGTTTATTTAGCAATTTAGTCTTCATAAAACACAAAGCAGCAGGCCTAGATGGTATACCTGCGAAGTTTATCTTTCGCCCAAAACTATGGGAAGTTTCTAACTATTTTCTTTAATAAATGTACATCTGTAGGCATATACCCGGCCTCATGGAAGGGCGCTAATTTGATACCTATTCATCAAAAAGGAGACCTATATTCCATTTTTTATTTATTTATTAAAGAGAATCAGATTACAATCCTTTGAGTCATGGACTCCTTTGCAAAGGCTCCATATCAGTACAGAAAGAACAAACATAACATTTGCTAGTATTCATACATAGTTCACATAGTACAGTGTTTAAACATTGCATCAAGTATCCTAAGTAGTCCTTTGGTCTAAGCTGTGATACAAGGTAGATTACAGTTTCAGAGGGTCCTAACTGAACCCTGAGTCAGAGCTTATATACAGTGTGACTGTGGGACTTGAGGATGCAGTCATGGATTGAGGTTAGGCATTTAACCCTACCCTTGTGGATTTTTCCTGTGTTAGCTGTAGACTGCAATGGTTGCAGTCATAGGTAGCTGATTCCAGGAGGAGTTTTTAAGACCAGTTTTAAATTGGCCAAGACGAGGGGCTAGGGAGATAGAGGCAGGTAGGTTGTTTAACCAGAGGAGAACCCGGTATCGGAAAGACCTTTGTCGTAAGAGGTCCTACAGTGGCAGACTAGGAGAGGTGCTAGTTGGGTGTCTAGGGGCCCTCCTGTGTGGGACAGTCTGGATGAAGGAGAGGCCTTTGGGTGCTAAATTGAGGAGCATTTTTTGGCTTGGAGGAGGCGTGATACTTAAGCCTGCCTTGAGAAGGTGAAACCAGTCCCAGGTTGTAAAGCTCACACATGTGGGTGTCTCTATCGCATCCAGTGACCAGTTTGCAGGGTTTATTGAGTGCTATGCTGATACTCGTAGTGCCGTTTGGTCTGCAGATCCATAAATCACAATGCCATAGTCTTCCAGAGATAGGACAGAAGAAGTTACAGTGAGATGTAGGGCCTGAGGGGTAGAGCAGCGTTTATGTCTATATAGGATCCCCAATCTGGTATTTACAGTGAAGGAAAAGTGTTGGATGAGTGTGTGGTAGGTGAGGGAGGTGTCCAGGGTGACACCCAGGTATTTGGGAACAAAAAGCGGAATATTGAACTACAGACCCATTGCCATTCTCTCGGTCCTCAGTAAAATTCTAGAAAAATAGTAGCCACCCAGGCCATCGAATTCCTCCACTCCTCAAACTCACTCTGTGAAGCACAACATGGTTTCAGGAAACATCACAGTACCACAACAGCATTAGCGAAGTTTACCTCTGATACTCTTATAAATATGGATGAAGGTCATCTAATGGGGCTGTGTTCACTGACCTCACCAAGGCTTTTGACCTTGTGGATCACCCCTTAAAACTAACTACCCTTAAAAACCTTGGCTTCTCATCCCTGTAACAAACTGGTTCAGTAGCTACCTAACAAACAGGACACAAGCGGTGAAACTCAACTCTGCTATCTCTGACAGTGCCACAATCAACATTGGAGTACCAGTGCTCAATACTAGAGCCCTCTCCTTTTCACTGTTCATAAATAATCTTCCCAGCAGTATAACATCTGGTGCCTCGCTACTCTATGCTGATGACCTGATTTATCTATGCTCGTTCAGGCAGTATTAACCATCTCAATGCCACTCTGACATCTGCCTTCCATTCGGCTCAACACTGGCTAGGCGCTCATTGCTTCATACGTAATGCTAGCAAAACAAAAGCCATGCTACTGGGAACAACCCATAAACTTAGATCCTGCTAATCTCCCTGAATATACTTGACCTAAATGGAACCCCTCTCGAGACTGTAAATGCGTTCCGCTATCTGGGCATACTGCTCGACAAACCCTTGACCTGAACCAGCACATCCAAGAAACCTGCAAAACAGTTAATTGCAAACTGGGGGCTGCCTACAGAACTAACTACATGCTCACACCACTGCCAAGCTGGCCATTGCCAGGAATCCTCCTGCCAACTCTATCCTACTGTGCCCCATCCTAACCATGGCAAACAAAACTGCACTTCAAAAGTGGGATACCACCTACAACAATGTTTGGCGATATCATCAAAGGCCCCGCCTGAAACATCACTGCCAACTTTATAAGGACCTAGGCTGGCTTTCCCCTCCTCCACTAGACAGTACTACCTCTGCTGCCTCTCAGACTCCATAATCAGAGTGCTTAGACCTGCTACACTATCTGAGCTGCTCCAGCCTACTATCCCCTCGTGAGCTGAGGTCGTCTGATAAGTCTTTCCTAAAAGTTCCCCTCTGCCATACTTCCAAGGGCACTGGTGCATTTGGGCATGCTGCCCCAAGCGTGGAACTCACTACCTATTGACCTTAGGCGAGCTTCCTCACACCTTGCTTTCAAGCAAAGACTACGGAATCACCTTACTTCTATGGACCAATGTGCCTGTTTTGATCCTACTTAAATCTTTTCTTCATGTTACCTCTCCTTCCCCCTATCTACATGCCCATTCATCTACCTACACCCTACTTGATGCCTTGCATATTGGTTATTTGGACTGCTTGCACTTTCTTTTATGATCACAAGAAACTTATATGGCTCTACTGTCTGGTGTATTATATATGCCTCTATCACTCTACCTTTCTTAACCTTGTGTTATGACAATTGCCGTTTTACTTACTGTATTATGTATTACAAATGTTTTCAGTCATCTTATTGTTACAATCGTTGTGTGTAACAATTGCCAATTACCTTATGATTGTGGTACCTGCTTTCCCATCCTGCTGTTTGCACTAATCTTTTGACGTATGTATTGAAAACATCCTGCTGTTTTGCACTAATCTTTTGACGTGTGTATTTATTGAAAACTGGTACTGGTCTCTCCTCATCTTCTTCCCTCCACCCCGCTACCGACTACACCTGGTATTTCTTACCTGCTATCAGTTCCGCAGCACTGGGTCGCTACTGCACCTTTTTCTTGCTAAAAGCCGTATGCGGCCATAACTCTCCCCTGGTGACGAGTCCCCCTACTTTCCTGTCGACACAGTTCCATAAGCCTGGATGCCGACTGCAGCATTCTACCGCTAATGCCGTATTCTCCCTTCCCTGATCCCTTCCTTGACACGGTTTTCAGCCTTCCCCTATATCGACCTCCTGTGGGTCACCGTGCTCGTGAACAAACCTGTCTAGCTCTGGAACCCCTGCTCATCCAGAATGCCAACCCTGCCCAGCTTGGGCTCCCTCCAGCCGGGCCCCTGCCTTTCATTCTGACCCAAGGTTCTCGTGAGTCTGATTGCTGTTCCATGTTTTCCCGCATCAGCCATGACTCACGCCAGCTCCTGCAGTTCTCAGCACAGCTCCCTATGTAACCTCTACCCTTCCCTGTCTCCAGCCCCTGTAGTCTATACACTTTCCTTCCTACCCATCGCCCGGCCAGCCTACCCCTGGCTGCCCCCACACCTGAGCCTCTCATACTGGGAATCAGTTCCATGAGCCCCGTTATAGACTCTTGCTTCCTGCCCAAAGCCATAATCCTTTTCGCTGTCCCACCCTACACTCTCCTAAGATTCTTGGCCAAAACAGTTGGCAGAGTTCTCTTACCTTGTTTCCAGCCCTGCCACCTTCCAACTACATTGAGCTGTGCACTCACCCTTCCCTGCCCACATTCCCCATCAGTTTCCCCAAATCTAATTCAAAATCTGTCATTCCTCCAGTACCCTCTTCTTACTTATAAAAATTGTATGCTTGTATCTATGTACCTGTACTTGTACTGCATAAACTGCACCGTTCTACTTGTATTGTAATTGTACCTCCCGGTCGTGCCTGAAAATAGTCACTTGCTGGCTAGTGCACCTACCGTTAACAAAAACTAAATAAATAAATAAAAATTTGAAGCTAGTGACCTGTTCAAGGCTGAGACCCTGGGAGTTAGTGATGAGAAGTGGGGCACTACTGAGTGGGCTTTGTGATGGGCAAAGATCATCAATTTACGTCTTGTTGTAGTTGAGTACTAGGCGATGCTCAAAGAACCAGGCTTCTATTTCTCTGAAAAAGCCTTGTAGGGCAGATTGGAGGAGTTAGGATGGGGAGTTTCCAGAGCACTAAGGCGTTGTCCACATAGAGCAAGAGTTCCCATTGCATGATTGAGGAGGGAGTTTAGGTAAGAGTGAAGAGCAATGGGCAGTATGGACCTTGGGGACACCGATTAATTGGTCTTTTGGAGGAAAGGTAGTGTTAATTTTGACCTGTTGTGTCCTGCCAGAGATAGTCTTTGAACCAGGAGGCTGCTTCAGGAAGAAATGTTGGGATGGAAGGGAGTACAGAAGAAGTGCATGACTGACGGTATTGAAGGCTTTGGTCAAGTCAGCGTAGATGGCTTCTGCTAAGGACCTCAGTCAAGGGCCTCATGGATATATGAGGTAAATTCCAGGAGGGCTGTGGTGGTCCTGTGCCCCCTTCAGAACCCGTGTTTTTCTAGGAAGCAGCTAGTGTTTGGTCAAGTAGACAGTAATCTGGTCCAAAACTATTTTTTGAGTGCCTTTGGGGGATGAGATGGGTCAGTAATTACTGGTGTAAGTGGGGTCATTGCTCTTGAGGATGGGGTAATGATGCCACTTTTTCATAAGTGGAAACTGGCTGAGGTATAGTGACCAGTTTAGTGTTTTGGAGAGATGTGGCAGAGTCGCATCCAGAGTTAGTGTGAGAATTTTTAGGTCAATAGTGTCACTGCTATAGCGCACATTCGTCAAGGCTTTGGTGGGGTAGTGCTTTGCCTCATTGCACAGAATGATTCTCAGCTGGAAGGGTGGGGGACTGTGGTAGCTGAGGTGATCTCGGGGCAATTTGGAATTGGGTTGAAGAAGTTATGTGGGAGGATGTGACTGAGGTCTGAGAAGGTGGAATTAAGGGCATTGGAGATGGTGGTGGGGTCCTGGGTGAGGGCCCCATCTACTAGAATCTGTGAGGAGGCAGGGAGATGGTTTTCCCACACAGCTCCTTTATATTGCTCCAGAATTTTTCCCAGAGCCCCAAGTGGTGGTGAGGGCATGCTTATAGTAAGAGGCCTTAGCTAGTCAGATGGCCCAGGTGCATCTGTTCCTGGCATCTCTGTAAAGTTGTCTATCCTGGGGTAGCTGTGAGTCCAGGGCTTTGTGCCAGAGGTTGTCTCTATGATGCATCTGGTCAAGCAAAGACTGTGAGATCCATGGGGTATCCTTATTTTTAAATATGCTTTGTGAAGGGGCAAAGACGTCACAGGCACCGTTAAAGGTGGTGATAAAGTAAAGGATGGCTGCAGTCTGAGCTTTGTGGATGGGTGACCAATCACAGGAAGCAAGGTACAATTTGAGGTGGGAAAGGAGCCTTTTTGAGGCACCTTTGGACTGTAACTTTAGGTAGGCTAGGAGAGAGTTTGTTTGACCACCAGCAGGTGACCAGGAGTGGTCACTTAGCACATCGAAACACTTTCACCTGGTAGAGGTGATTGGGGTGGTTGGTGAGGATGAGGTCAATAAAGTGGAGGACCTAGTTCTGGGGTCATGTCTGGTGGGGAATAGACCACCTGAACAAGGTCATAAGCTAGAACAATGTCTTTGTAGGTGGCAGATATGGTGGATAGCCAATTCCGTTGAAGTCTCCCATAATAATTAGTTCACTCATGGGAGAAATGAGTGATGCTGGACAGTATAGAGTCAAAGGCTGGCTTTTGGTTAGTGGGGGATGTAAACCACCATAACCTTTAGCGTTTACCATGATTGCCAAGTGTGACCTTAATGGCAGTGGACTGGGCTCCATGGGTCGGTGGGGAAGGGAGACCTGGAGCACGTGCAGGCGCCATTTGATGTAGATGGCACACCCTCCTTCCCGTTGCCTTAGTCTGTCTGCCCGAAAGATGGAGTAGCCGCTGAGGGTGACAAAGACATCTAGGATGTTATTTGAGAGCCAGGTCTCTGATAGTGCCAGGATGTCAGGGGCGTGTTGGGTGATCCAGCCCTGGAGAGGAGTGAATTTCCTTGCAGGCTGAAGATATTGAGGAGGCCAGTAGTAGGCTCCTTGCTTGTCCTTTAGTGTAGGACCATGAGTAAGTGGACCCGGATTAGGGTGCACATTGCCTGACAGTAGTAGGAGAAGGAGAAGTGCAGGCCGGAGTAAAGCTTTCTGGAGTAGTTTGGGTGAAAAGCAATGGGAGTGAGGAGAAATGCGGTTTTGGTAGGTCCAACCAGTATTGGAAGGGTGCGTCTGAGGTGGACTAATAGAGCTGGGGACAATGAGGGATGGGGGCTGTCTGAGGGGTGATCAGGTGGCAAGAGAGGTGAAGTCCCTGGAGATCATGGAGGCAGTGCACTGTAGGTAGGAGGTATGGTAGGTGCAGTGTAGTTTGGGATCCCATGTGTGTGGCCTCATTTACAGGAGAGTGGGTGGGGGAGAGAAGAGAAAGGAGCAGCATGGCAATGGGAATGAGCATCTGTAGGTAAATATACATGATGATCTGTGAGTAAGATTTGGAAAAGGAAGGGATGGTGGCCACTAGTGGTGAGCTAGTATAGGCTGCAAGTGGAAAAGTGGGCTGATTGTTTTACCGATCACGTGAGCCCACATATAAAATAAAATACTCACCTAGGGTGGTGGCGGGGCGGTGGGCAGCTGGCGTGGAGCACGTTGGGGCCTACTGAGCGTTTCAGCAAGCAGGTGGCGATGTTGCTTTGGGCTCTTCCAGTATTTACATTCGTGGGTCTGTACCTGTTCAAATTTGGCTTGGGGAGGGCAGCTTTGAAACCCTCACAACCTCTGTTCTGTGGCCAGCTGTGGACAAGGAGAGGAGAGAGCACAGGATTAAATGAGGTAGGAGGCTTGGGAGAGGGCCAGCATTAATCTCCAATTACAAGTGTAACCTGCCTGAAATTGGAGCAAGTGGCTGTAACTTTGCTTGCACTCTCGATTGACTTTTAAATACAGGCAGAGATTTTTTTTCTTTTTAGGCAACAGTACATTTCAGTACTAAGATTTAAGCAGAAAGCCTGTTCTGGTGGCAAACCTGACTGATTAACTGAGCTGCTGGAAGTCAGGGTATTTTGCTGAGCAGTCTGCAGTTGTCTCTATCCATAATTAATTAATGTAAGATTTAAAAGGGTTTAATGCCAAAATACAGGCTTGCTATAGGCTACTTCAGTTAAATTTAGATTAAAGGTGGTTCCTTGGACAGTCTGTGGAATGTCTGGGTCGGTTAAAATAATTAAAATTTGAACAGGGTTTTGGTGCCAGACTGCAAACACATAGGTACAGGTAACAAAGCAGCTGGCTTACTCATGCAGTTTTCAGAAATCTAAGCCTAAGAAAACTATCAGCACATGTGTGGGGACAGAAATAAAATAAAGCCCCTTTAAGTTTCTACATTTAAGTCCATACTAAGCATTTCAGCAGCGGGTGAGCAGTGTTGCTTTGGGCTCCTCCAGTGCTTACATTAGTGGGTCCGTACCTGTTCAAATTTGGCTTGGGGAGGGCAGCTTCAAGACCCTCATGACCTCCGTTCTGTGGCCAGCTGTTCAAATTCGGCTTGGGGAGAGCAGCTTCAAGACCCTCCACAACCTCCATTCTAGCAGCCCAGCTGCTCAAATTCGGCTTGGGGAGAGCAGCTTCAAGACCCTCATGACCTCGTTCTGTGCCAGCTGTTCAAATTCTAGCTATGTTCTAGTTATGTACAGGCCCATCAGCCTGCTGGATGTAAACTTTAAAATATTCAGTAAAATACTGCTGGAAAGGTTAAAGGTTAAGATTACTAGAACAGGTGGATTATCCAGCTATCCAGCTATTAAACTGGGTGCAGATCAAACATTTCTACATGTGACAACACATATGTACTCAGACATATTACAGAAAGATATGTGAAAATTAGGAAACAAGGTTTATGCATACTTTATAAATTATTCTTTGGCATTTGATTATATTTTGAGATGCATTCTATGAACTCTACTGGTAGAAAGAGGTATTAATCAATCATTAGTTGCAATTATTGCAGAATTATATATGGGAACATGGGCAAAAATAAGATTAGGGAACAAAGGTCAATTATTAACTAAGTTCAACATTAATAGAGGTGTAAGACTGTATTGTGTCTTGGCCCTCTGTTGTTCTCTCTTTATATGGAAAGGATGTTGTTAGATGTCAAAGCCCTTATTGCCAATTCCCCTAAAATTAAGTCAGTTCCATGTCCAGTTTTGGCATATGCAGATGATATTATACTGATATACGCTTATTATAAAAGGTTTACATACCAAGCTGAATTTCATCCAGCAAGGTCTATGCAATTTAAATTAAAATTAATTTAAACAAAGCAAAATAGTTATTTTTGATCATTAAAAAAAACACAAACCAGCGGTGTATGGTTCCTAGGAAATGATAAAATAGAGGTAATTGACAAATATCTATATTTGGGTATTATGTATTATACAGACTGGGTATTATATTTGGGTATTATGTTCCATAGCAATACTTGTTGGAAGGCATACACATATCTAGTGATAGATAAACTAAAGAAAACATTTGCAGGTTTTGTAAGATTTAATGCAAGTTTGGTGGAATGATGGTTAAACCCCTTATTAATGTTATCAAAGCCAAATCTGAGGCAAAATTATTACATAGGGCAGAAGTATGGGAAGTTGAAAATGTGAAAGTTCTAATGTAACCCCTATTTAAGCTACTTTGTTGTATTCTGAAATTGGGTCATTCCTGTCCAGAGGCATATATAAGATCAGAGCTCAGACTTACGAATGTAAAAGCAGCTATGGAAATTAGTAAGTAAATTGTTGGTTAAGATTTACTAAATAACAGTTAATACCTGGCAAAACAACATCTGAGAGAAAAAGAAGAATGGCTCAAGTTGGGTTACAAAGATGGGTTTTGTATACAGCCCTCGAATCTTACTGGAAAAAATACAGACTCAAGAATTTAAAATGGCTGTTGATCGTGGGATCACATTAAGTAATAAATATAAAAATATGTGACCAACAAAATAAATAACTGCTGGAACAAACAAGATCAACAGCATCTATCTAATTCCAAATACTCAAAGTAGTTTGCACAAAATAACTTTTCTTTTAGATGAAAAGATACCTTGAGATTCTTACAGATTCTAAACTTAGGTCACTATTTTCAAATTACAAATTTGAACAATTCACAGTAATGTATATATAGATATAGAAAGAGGGCATACTCTTGGAAGTATGTGATTGCAATCAGGGAGGTAACTTAAGATCTGGAGCATGTATTCTGGCATTGTCCCTGGTACTATAAGCCCAGAGTCTATTGGCTGGCTCCATTTACAAATGAAGCCTACCAAATAGATAAAGAAACCTTAACTAATATTTTAATAAACAAAGAAGATACTTGGACTGTGACAGGGTTGCCAAGTACTTCCAAGCAATCAGTAAAATAAAGGAAAAAATTAGAATTGTATAAAGTCTACTGTGCAATACAATGGCTATGATGGATAAACATAATTGGTAAACTAAAATGTACAGGTATGAAAATTATATGAATTTCATATTGTATCTATGACTGTTTAATTCCTTGCTGTTATTGTGTGACACATGTTTGGGATGTCTTTTAATTGTAACAGCTATTAAGCTAAACAATAAAATGATGAAATATAAATGGATCCCAGTCCCGCTATTGGCTGGTCTGAGTCACGTGACCATATCTCCCCTCCTGTGTATTTCTCAACCTCTCCCTCACTCAGTTCAATGCCTCCTCCCAGCCAAGATAAAATCATCCATGTTGCAGTTACACTGTTTAAATCAGACAGCACACATTGCAATCTCATTAAATGCTACCTGAATCCTAAAAGAAAAGAAACAGCATGGAAAAAGTACTTATCTTCTAGCTCCAGCTGCCTCAGCCTGCCTCCCTCTGCAGAGTTTCACCTCAGCTGAAAACAAAGAAGGTAAATTGCTCTCTAACAATCACATGCTCCCACCTCTGCTATTGGCTGGTCCGAGTCATGAGACCACCCCTCCCTGTGTATTCCAACCTCTCTCTCTCACTCAAGTAAATACCCCTCCTCCCAGCCAAAACAAAATCATTCATGTTGCAGTTACAGTTTCAATCACACAGCACACATTGCAATCTCATTAAATGCTACCTGAATCCTAAAAGAAAAGAACAGCACAAGGTATTTAAGGATGACATTTGCCCCTAGGCCTGGGTTGGACTCCTAGAGCAATTAAATACTTGGGTATGAAGCTATCCCGTAACCCCTTAGTGTGGGTTAAAGACAATCTGGATTCTCTTTCACAAGTTATTATTCATGACCTTGACAGATGGTCTAAACTTCCATATCATTATGGGGCAGGATTAACATTATTAAGATGAATGTATTTCCCAGAATTTATACCCTTTATCCCTTCTCAACTCTTTTATTCCCATCGCTGGTTTAGAAGTTGCACGGCATATTTACCAGATTTATCTGGGCTGATAAATATACTCGTTTGGCCTATTACAAACTAGCTGCCCCAAAATTTGAGGGGGTGAGGATTCTATATGGCATTATACTACTGGGCCAGTCATCTAGCAAAATGTCTGAGATGGATATCCCCAGGCCCCAAAATGGCACAACCAGTATGGCTTAAGATTGAGTTAGATGTAATTAAATCTATGCGCCTGGATCCCTTAAACTTATTTTACCTCAAACTGTCCCAAGTGAAGATGGCTGACTGCACCACAATAGGTATTTCTTTAAGAGTTTACACACAGTTATGTTTATTTCTTCACTATTCTCAGACTGATTTAGCTCAGTCTATTTGGAATTCCCATCCTTTACTTTTAATGGAAAGAGGATTCTTGCAAGTGGTTGCCTCAATTAGTCGGTGGAAAACTGCTTTCCTGGTAGATGGGGAAGGGCATGGTTGTCCCCACGCTGGATTATAGACAAGTTCCTCATTCCGGTCTCATCTCACTTTAAGGTCATGCAGTTAAGACGCCTTCTCATTGTAGCTCTGGGGAACTCTCCCCTCTCCAGAAAGGTGTCAGCCCTGATTCCTGAAACCTCCCTATTGTCTGGGTCCTCAGGCATAGTATCCAAGCTATACAGGGTATTGTACTACAAAATATGGGCACTCCTTCGGACCTACTAGCTTCTGGAACTCACTTCTCCCTCAATATCAGTTGGACTGGCGATCTCTATGGAGATCCTGTCATAAATATGTTTCCCAAGATAGATTGCATCTCATGCAATACCATATTCTACATAACATGTATTGTACACTATTAAATTAAAAATGGGGCTTCTTGAACTCTAGTATATGTACTAAGTGCTTAGAAGAAGAGGGTTCTCTCTGCATATGTTCTGGTCCTGTCCCAAAGTTTTCTCCTTGTGGAACTCAATTAAGATGTTTCTTGATCCCCACTGGGCCTACAGGAGTATTTTACCCGGAGGTGTGTCTTCTAGGGACATGTCCCTGGTTAGTGTTAGAATCAGGAAATACCATATTTCCATGGTTGCACTCTCAGTTAAGAAACTCATTCTATGTCATTGGAAGGACCAATCTGCTCCTTCCTTCCTGGAATAGTTACAGCAAATCATGCTAATCTTACGTACAGAAAAGACGTGCAAGTCTTCATAACAGACTTGCAGCATATGGTAAGATATGGGATCCCTCCAATCCTTACTCTTGTTGTCTCATTGAGGTTTATATCACACCTTGGTATTACTCATATGTCCAACAGAATTACGCACTGCACTTTAAGAGCTATTGTCTTGTTGCTGCTGTAAGGGGGGTGGGTGGAAGGTGGGTTGGGCAGTTCTTACTGTGTATGTGCTACTGTTACATCCTGATTTACTTTAACTGCCCTTTATAAAGGAAATGCATTAATAAAGTTTAAATTATAAAAAAATAAAAGAAACAGCACAGAGAAAGTACTTATCTGCTAGCTCCAGCTGCCTGCCTCCTTCTGCAGAGTTTCATCTCCAAATGAAAAGAATGCAAGGTCCTCACAGAGGAACACTTTCTGGGATGCTACTGCCTACCCTGGGATACCATTGAGGATCCTTGTAATGACCTCAGTGGGGGAACTACAGACCTGTATGTGGAGAGGGAACCCCATACCTGTGGAAACATAGGTGTTTGCAGCACTGTGTTACCTGGCAACAGGGACATGCCAGACACTGACTGGGGATACGGTGGGCATCTCACAGTGTGCCATATCAGCCTTCCTCAAACAGGTCATCGAGGCCTGCTGCAGAGGACAACACAGTACATCACTTTTCCTGTGGAGCCCGAGCAACTGCTGGCTGTGTAGCAGGGTGCTTGACTAGCCCTCTTCCCCATGTGCTGGGGAGCCATGTACTGCACACATGTGGCATCGAACACCTTCAAAGACCCGGATGTGTATGTGAACAGGAAAGGTATCACTTCCATAATGTACAGGTCATGTGCAACAGCTGGTGCCACATCCTAGATGTTGTGGCCATGTATCTGGGATCCTGCCATGACTCCTACATATACCAAGGAGAAATGGGCTGTATGAGGAGACACTTCAGTGTGGTGATCTACAGGGAGGGAGGCTAATAGGTGAGTGTACATCTGTGTCTTGTGGACAGCAGTGTGGGAAGGGCCATGATAGGAGGTGTGTCATGACTGTATGTGTATAGCAGATCTACAGTGTTAGTAAGTCAAACTTCCATGGGACACCGTACCAGATGTGTACAATGCAAAAGTCCCTATGTGGGGAGACAGCCATACAAGGCTAGCACCAACAGCACTGCAACAAGGGATAACAACCATAGGCACATCTGTCAGTGGGGAGTGGGGACATACCAGTAGAGAGCATACCACTGCACAGACCCATGCAAGGCACAGCCCACTCCAGCCAGCACGGGCAGCACATTATGTACATGATTAGAACTGTGCCTGCTGATGGGGGATGCAGGACACAGACAGCCACAATGCCAAAACCAGTAGGTCCAAGGATGCTGAGTGCCACAATGCCATGTGACCAGGTGTAACTGTGCAATATTCTCAGCAGGTGACAGTGGCTATCCACAGCAGCCGTGGCTGATGATGCTAGTACAGACTCCACAGACCAAGGCAGTGGAGCAGTGCAACCAGGCCCACAGCAGCCCAAGGTTGTTACTGAGAAGACTTGTGGACTCCTGAAGAATCAGTTCAGATGCCTGGACCACTCAGGGGTGGGCCTGCAGTACACATTGGACATGATCTGCAAAGTCTTTGTACCATGCTGCATTCTGCATAATATTGCACTGGCACACCATGTTGACATGGGGATGACACAATAGAGTAAGATTTTGGAGAGGACTCGACGCCAAAGATAGTGCTACCAACAGTGGACAAGGACAGGGACATGACAGCATAATGGCAGCTGGACATTGGCAATGGGCAGTATTCATCCACAGATACTTCAGCTGAAGGAGACCCATCGTTGAGTACAGCAGTGCAGTGCAGCCAAAGTAACATCATGTCCCCAGGCGGAATCTGTCAACAACATAATGCCACCTGGGGCCACACAGGGTGATGGTATTGGCAGTGGTGTACCCACATGGATGGCCCCCGAGGTGTTGGCAACTGCGTGAGATGGGGTACACATGTCAGTCTGCAGAACAGCAGGTAGAGCTGTACATCTATACCAACGAGGTCTGTGCTGCACAAATACCAGGATGTCATCCTCACAGTCATGAATGTGTACAGTGAGTGAAACACCACACAACCCATGTAAGCATGAGCAACTGCAAGTTGTATACATACACCAACTGCATTGCATGTACATAGTCATGTGGTATGTAAAATGTATACCATGCCAGTCACAGATGTATACTCAGATGAGACGGCATGACCAGGAAGTAAATAATGCGCCAGGTGGAATGCGTGCAATGTGAGAAAGACATGCAGACATGCTCGATAGACATAGTAGGCACTGAGTTAGCTCACATACAAGTTGGGGACAATAAAATGCCAAGGGAAAGAGTGAGGGCTCCAAATGTCATAGATGAGGAGATGGTACTGCTTGTAAGCCTGGTGGGACAGTGGTCTAGGGTGCTACAATGCAGACGTGGTGGGAGTCGCACTAGGGTGCTTAAAACCAGGGCATGGTGCATCATAGCTACAAGATTAATGGCAGTGTTAGGCACACAACCAGGCAGCTGTGCCACCGCATTAATGATATGGCACAGTGATGACCGGAGACATTGGCAAGCCTCAGGAAGATAGAAGAGGTTGCTGAGGTGGCAATGTGCTGCATGCCAGAGACACACAGGTATGTTCCAGGTGCCAAGCCCAATGTGACTCCCCAAACCCACAGCCTCAACCTATGACCATCACACTGTGAACTAATGTTGTCCTTCACATTGTATTCCCTTACAGACAGAAATGGGTGATGCCTGCTAGACTATACCGAGTGGTATCAGAACTAGTGGCAGAGGGATGAACCACCACACAAGCAGCAGATAATCAGCATGCCCACATACTGTATATTCAGACAGTCCAGGATGACAGGGGGGTCCTGGGTGGTCACCAGGTAATAGTAAATGGAGTCCACTCTGAAGAAAGGAGGGTTACTAGTGGGGTACTGTAGGGTTCAGTACTAATCTGGTCCTTTTAATGTCTTTATAAGTGACATTGCAAAGGGCTAGAAGGAAAAGTATGCCTCTTTGCAGACAACACAAAGATCTGCAACAGGGTTGATCCATAAGGGGCTGGAAAGGATGAGAAGTGACTTGGCAAGATAGGAGAATTGGTCAGAAGTATGGCAGCTTAGATTTAATGCAAAGAAGTGCAAGTAATGCACCTGGGAAACAAAAATCCAGGGGAGGAGTACGTAATGGGTGGGAAAGTAGTAGCAACAACAAAAATGGAAAGGGACCTGGGGTAGGCATATCAGATGACCTAAAGGTTAGCAAGCAATATGAGAAGGCTGTAGGGAGGGCTGGGGATACTGGGATGTACAGGAGAGGCATCACCAGTAGAAAATAGGAAGTTGTCATCCCTGTGTACAGACAATTGGTGAGACCCCATCTGGAGTACTGCGTGCATCTGGGGACCCCATTTCCACAAGGACGTAGACAGGATGGAGGCAGTACAGAGAAGGGCAACTAAAATGGTGCAGGGTCTGCAACAGAAGCCATATGAAAGAGACTAATGGAGCTTAATATGTATACCCTGGAGGAAAGGAGGAGAGCGGGACATGATAGAAACTTTTAAGTACCTCAAGGGAATCAACAAAGTCCAAGAGGGTAGCATCTTTCAGAAAAGAGATGTGCAAGAACAAGGGACACAATTTGAAGATGGGGGAGGAATAGCTCAGGGCAATGTGAGGAAGTATTTTTCACAGAGAGGGTGGTGATGCTGGAATTGCCTTCCTGAGAAGGTTGTGGTCAAAAACAGTGGTGGAATGCAAGAATGCATGGAACAGACATAAAATTCTTGTGGGGATGGTAAGAAGAAATAGGCTGTTAGTTAACTAGGATCTGCAGCTTATCCAGTAGGTAGGGAAATGGGCAGATTGGGCAGGCCAAGAGGTCCTTGTCTGCAATCAAAGTCTATGTTTCTATGTTTCTATATCACCAGCCATATGAGGCAGCCCCTATGCCCTGCATAGTGGGCATGGATGTACACATACTGAGACACACACAGCAGGGGCATGGGACAGGTCATGGCATACACCAGTCAGGTGGTGGCGTGGGTGGGCACAGGTGAGGATGCAGACCATGGTACGGATGCATGACCTACTGACTGCATGATCAGAGCAGTGCATAATGACCCACTGATGTGCCCTGACAACCAGAAGTTCCACAGTGCCTGCAGCCACACATGCTGTACCTATCTGTCCCATCATGCCAACATGACTGATGCATGTCCATGCAGCTGTAGCCTTACTGGAGGACATACACTACCAGCTAGCATGCACCAGTGCAATGGAACACAGCATGTGACATTGCATTGGTGATGCACATTGGAGACTGCCCCTGCTGGGGTTGCATCAGCAGTAGACATAGTGACGCCAGGATGCCATAATGTATGTGCATTGCTGTGCATTGATGCACTCCCATTTTCCCTCTGTAGGTCGGTGCACTGACATAGGCCTGGAAGAGGACACCGTCACAATGGCAAATTGCTCTGGAAAGGGCAATGGAGGCTAAAGCACCATGATGTGCTGAACTACGCTGCATGTACCAGGATGTACTTGTGAGGGCACAAGCTGGTGTGGCACAGAGGCCATGCTTTGGAGCTATGGATAGGTGTTGTGGAATGTGTCAGACGTGCACCCCACAAAGACAGCAGGGGTCTGAAGGTGCAGCCCAGCAGGTGCATGGGTCGAGCAGTGCTAAACTTGAGCCATGTGACACTGTGCAGCATGGTGGGGAAGGCACCATACTCTGTGGCGACACTTGGGAGAACATAGCACAGGTTGCTGATGTGGCAGTGGCCAATACAGTCAGTATAGCTGTGCAGACTAAGGACTGGCCAGGGGTGTATGCAGATGCATGGGACATGCCTGACTCCAGCAGCGCACACTGGCCACAATACTGCAGGCTGGGCTGCAGGGACCAGCATTAGACCTCTGCCATATGCTGGGCAGAGTTGAAGCCATGGGCGAGGCCATACACCGACAGTACATGCAGTAGAGTGTGACAGCAGGCAGTGGGCCCAGGCTAAGCCTGGTGTGCTTCTTCACCACACCAGGACAGCACTGCGCACAACTGAGCCATCTGCATCCCCCTGCACTCCATTACCATGCACTGTAATAGTACCATGTACTATGCACATGGTTGTAAATAGTCATTTGTTTATGTTTATGCATCTGTTTCTTATCACCCTACTGTTTACTCTGTTATAGTGGCATACTCTAGGATTTCCTGTCATTGTGACTATCACATTGGTGCTGTTCATTTAAATGGCATGGTCAATGTACCTACTGTTGTAATGCATGTTTGTACCCTGTCCAACCATGTCTGTTCAGACATAGGTTACTTATGTTAGTGTCCCACTGGTCTGTTGATTATAATACACACCTAGCACTGCATAATGTGGCAAGTACCGATGTTCAGTGTAGCTGTTTTGTCCCCTGTTTTACATGTAGCCCTCTGTTAGTTATGGCACAGATTGTTTGGTATATACACATGTGTGCAGTGTGCTTCAATAGTAAGTCTGTTCACAGACTGATATCTGTGTCCCCTTTGGCATATGGTTATGGATGAGTGTGCTGGGTGTTGCAGTGTGGGTGTACATATGTCAGAGTGCAGTGTGTTTGTGTTACTGTGATGTGCATCCCGCCCATGAACAACACATTGCAGTGGTTGATGGGCCAGTGTGCATGGACAGGTGTCCCTGTGTATGCTCTGCTGGGTTGTGTGGCCATCAGGGGACAGACATTTGATACAGTGGCACTATGACATGTTATGTTGGATACTGAAGCGCTTATCCTGGCAACAACCTGCCGTACAGTATGTATCTGCTGATCACAATGAGGGTGGTGCCAGTGACAGGGCTCCAGGCTATTCAGGTGGACATGCATTGTGGAAAATGCATACCACCAAATATGTGTTTGGTAGGGATGTGGATCTATCGTTGCATGCCCCCGTGGGGTGGGCTGGGGAACATCACGGGTACATGCGCAGTGGCCATGTACCATTGTGTACGGTGCATTGTGAACATGCACTGCATCCTTGATGCAGATGGCACCTACTGTATGGCTATGGTGCCCTGACAAGCAGAACACATACAGTGTATGACATGTACACATGCCAACCGGTTAGTGCAAACACCATGCTGCATGCCATAGCCACCTGTGTTGCTGTCTGTGGGCACACAACCTGGGGGTATCCTCCACCCTGTTCACCATAACTCTCTGCATTGTAGGCATGCTGTGACACAACCACTGTGGTGTTCAGCGCTGTGTATATTGCTTGGTACATATGGGACCGACCCAATCCTTCACGTACACATATGTCTGAACAGTACTGAGATGACGTAGAACAATGGAACCCAATTCCTGCACAATAGTACATCACATTGTGTTCTCCGATGTCAACACACATTCCAGGTAGACTCATATGCTACCACACAATCCACCCTCATGTGGTGTACTGTGTGGTACTACTGGCCCACTGCCAATGGACATTGCCACAATGCACGTACACAGCACAGATACTGGGGATTGTATGTTTGGGAACATGTTGTGGAGGGCTGTCAGTGTAAGACCCTGTCCCTGTTATGTTTGGTTTTGGTGGGGTGTAACTATCACACAATAATGGTGCCATGACAGTGTTATGTGTGCCATGCTTCCTCTGGGGTGTGGGTAGGGCGTTACATGGATGGGACTGGATACAGGTGCCTATTATGTGTGTGACAGTCAGGTCCAGCAGTGGTCACATGTTGCTGAATGGTGGACATGCACATGGCCATGGTGCTGGTGATCTCATGGCAGTGCACCACGTCCAATGTGTGTGTGTGTGTCCTGGGTAGGCCCCATTTTGGATGGATGGGTTTGCAGCTGTAGGTGGAGCTGTTTACATGGGGGTGATGAGTACAGTGGTAGTGGTGTATGGACATGGTGCCACACATGTGGATGGGATGTTGCATTGTTAATTGTAATGTACCACCAATGTGTGTTGCCATTGCTGTAGTGCATGATGGCCTGTGTGTGTGTCTCTGTGGCACACTGGGCATGCCATGGTCTGTTACTTGCACCTCCATGTCCCATGCCTGCCACCTTGTTCTTTCAGTGGCCATCCTACCCGCAATTGGCACACTACTGCCACCATTGCCTGTTTGTGATTGCATTATACTCTACCACCTGCAGCAGTGCCTGCATGATGGACGGGTACCTGACTGACCACCGTAGTTCTGTCAGTTGTGCCACATGTGCCCCTGTGTTAGGGATATGTGCAGGCAGTCCATGGCAAGGCCTATGTCCCCTTGGGTGCTATTGCAGGATTGCCTGGGGCACAGTGTCCATGTCTGCAGGTCTGTCCATTGCAGTATCATATGTTGTTTCGTTGTGCGGCACAGCCATGGTGGGGTATGTCAATGTTGCTGTCCAACAGAGGTCCTTGATGCTCTGGTGGAGCAGTGGTACTCTGTGCAACATTGTGGGCTGTGTCATCTGCAACTATTGCAGGGGTAATGCAGTCACCCTCTGTGGTCATGTTGGTGTTGCCATGGTTCACATATCTGGTCCTGTGTAGTACAGTATGGTCTGATGCCCACTGGTCCACACTGTGGACCAATAGGCATACAGATCAAACTGTACGCTGTCATCGGCAGGCGGCTGGATGGTATGGGGTGGGGTGCTGCCATCTGCCAATGACAGGGGGTGCTGGGTGGCCGGAACCCTCTGTGGCTTGGTGGGAGGGCTACCACTGGACCACCAGGTAATTCTTTATCTTCACAACAGCCCGCGATCGGGCATATGGGGATACCACTAAACCACCAGGTAATTCTTTAATTTTACAACAGCCCACAATTGGGCATACGGGAGGGAGGGGTCACTAGACCACCAGGCCTATGTTCATGCCTACTACTACCCATGCTCTGGCATTGGATCATGTCTAGTTGCACTACTGCCCACGATCGGGCATTGGGATATGTTCTTTACTCTACTGCCTGCGATCAGGCATTGGACTGTGCTTGTTGTTACTACTGCCTGTGATCAGGCATTGGGATATGTGTCTTTAATGCCCGCATTGGGCATTAGACTGTGGTTGTTGTTACTACTGCCCACAATCGGCATTGGGATATGTGTTCACACTACTGCCCGTGATCAGGCATGGGGTGGGGGGCAGTGGACTACCAGGGGGACAGGGCGCTTGTGGATGGTGGTTCTGCTGGGCAGGTGGCCATCCACGGCTGGTGGCTGTTGTGTTGCGCCTAGCATTACAGCCACCCACCTGTCGGTAGCCAGCATTTGAGGTATTTTTTCAGCTCAACTTTGAGCACCAGTGTGTATGCGCATGTAGGGGTTGTGCCAGCATATGTGCCACACATCCGGGCTGAATATTGGGATGTGCTGCATATGCATGGGCACGCCCCATATCTGCACTGCATACATTAACAATGTGCCTCGGCGCATCGGGTGTTACCTGGCGCAACATGCCCTTTGAATATCACGCCCGGGGCACATTGGGGGTTGTGCATGGCTTAACCCCTTTGAATATCCGGCCCCAGTCAACAAAGCCAGAAGATGATATAGCCCTCCAAAAGTATATCCAAGATCTAAACCCAGCTGACAGGTTGGTACTAATGGGGATTATAACCTACCAGGAATTAAATGGGAAACCTTACAAAGTTCAAGCAGTGTAGAAAACACCTATCTGAATATTTTTGACCAAATAGGCCTGCAGCAGATAGTTAGGCTAAACACTAGAGGTGACAAAATCTTGATTTGATTTTTATCAAACATGGGTGATTCTATTCAGGATTGTGAGGTTACTGTTCCACATGATAGTAGTGACCCTCAATGGTAACCTTTACAATAAAGGAATGTAATATAGTCAGCACAGGAGAAACTAGGATACTGGACTGCAAAAGCAGATTTTGATAACATGAGGCACATCTTGTCTAACTGGAATTGGCACTAGGAGCTATAAAATAAAACATTGCCTAATATGAGGGATTCCTTTAGCAACAAAATAAACCAGCTACAGTAATTAGCAATAGTATTCCTCAAAGACTAAGCATAGTAAAGGAATGATCATCATGTTGGTTGACCCCAAAATCAAGAGGCTGATAAATAAGAAAATTAGGATTTACAGAAATATAAGGTGCAAAATAACAAGGAAGGATGGAATTGTTACAAAACTATACAAAGGAATGTTAAAAGGAGTTTAAGGAAGCAAAGCTGAATACAAGGTAAAGCTAGCTAATAAAACAAAAGATAACTACAAAGGCTTCTACACTTACATTAATAACAATCATTTGTCAATGCCGAATGTTGTCTTGTTGACATCTGCACTGGTAGTGCTGGAGTTAGAGAAATGCTTAATAGGAATGGCAGTGAAGAATCGAACTGACGTCAACCCCACCCCCACCCTGCAGAGACTGACAGGCATTGGGGTGTGCCATTGTTATCAGCCATAACGTCACACCATTTCACCTCACCCTACCCTGCAGACACTGACAAGTGTGCGGTGTGCCTTGGGTCTTTGGGCCTTATGCTCACCCTATTCCATAAGGAAATACACTGAGATGGGTGCAGTATAGAATGGGGTGAACTTTGAGGCCGAATACTCCAGGTACACCTCGATGCCTGTCACTAGCTGTGAGGGTGGGGTGTGTGAAGAAGTTGAGCATTATAGCCGACAGTCCCAAGTCACACCCTAACACCTGTCAGTCTCTACATGGTGGGGCATTACCATTGGAAACTCTAATGTCTGGCGTTGTTAGATTTTCACTCCAAATTTTAACATGGGCTTTTAGTGACCCCACCTCATGAACAGTGGCACTATCAGTTCATTAGCCGAAAGGTGATTTTGCACAGAGACTGCCATTTGGTGGCAGAGGTGCGGAAACACATTTCAGGCAGGTTGTGAAATGACAGCTGTACTATTCATGAGGAGTAAAAAGTGCCAATATTGAAAATCTGGAGTGAAAGTATGAAACATTGGTGAAGTCACGCCGCATGCGTAGAAACTGCACAATGCAATCATAACGCAATTATTTTGGGATTTTAATCACATTTTCAACATAGGCATTTTAGGACCTCTCCTCATGAACAGTGGCACTGTAATTTTGTTAATCTGTCCTGAAAGTTGATTTCCTGCAGTGACCATGCCATTGTGCCACAGGTGTGAAAAACATATTTCGGGCTAGATGTGAAAATGACAGCTATACTGCTCATAAGGAGGTGCGAAAAATGGCAATGTTGAAAATCTGACGTGAAAATATGAAACGCTTGTCAAAGTTACGAATGTGCATGGAAACTGCACAACACTCTCATAATGCAGTCATTTCTTGGAATGTTTTTACCAGATTTGCAATGCGTTTTTGGACCCCACCATGAAAAGTGGCACTGTTGTTTCATTAATAGTCCTGAAAGGTGATTCTGTGCAGTGACCGCAAAATCACCTTTCGGGACTAAGTAACTAGATGAGAGTGCATGTGTTCATGAGGTGGCGTCCCAAGAACCCCATGTTGAAAATCTGGTACCAAAATTCCCAAAATGTCTGAGATATCCACCCAAGTTGAAACCCCCATTGCCTGCCATTATAAAGTTACTGCATTTTGTTCAGTTCCCGGTCAGCTTTTGAAGAGTTCAGACGTGTTCCTGCTCCACAGAAGATCACAGCACCAGCTCTCTGGAGGTAAGTATGGGGTGATGGGGAAAAGGGAGGTGGGTGCACAGAAGGTGGGTGCGGTTGGGGAGGTGCAGGGATGATGAGGGACTGCTTTGTTTTACAGGTAAAAAACAACAAGAAACCAGACTTTGGGGATGGTTTCTTTATTTACAGGTAAAACAATGATTTGGGGTACGCTGGAGTGGGATCCAAGTGTTCCATGAGTTTGGGGGTATGATGCCAATGGGGATTGGGCACCCCATCAGCAAAAGAAAGTATGTGTGTGTGTGTGGGGGGCGTGATGCCAGCAGGGGTTAGGCACCACTATCAGCAAACAAATTGAACTGGGGGACATGCCGACATGGAGACTGGGCATCCCTGATGTAGGCTTTTGAGGATTGTGCTGTTGGTAACAGGAGCTGCCATATTTATTTGAATATTTCACCAGGAAAGGTAAGTAACAGAGCGTTGTCATCTGATCGCTCCAATGAGGAAACTGCACCTCATTGGAGTGGCAGATTTCTTTCAAGGTTTTGGTTCTCTCTTTGAAGTTTCATAACATCACTAGCATGCTCGCTAATTGATGGCTGAGGGACTCATCCACTAAAGAGCTCCCTGCATTCGCCAACACTGACACACCTCTGAATGTGCTGATTATTGCAAGATGTTGCTTGAGCAAGCACAAGACAACATAAAAAGGGAACAACAAATTCAGTTAGTTGGGCCTTTGATGGATCAGGGTCTTTGATTAGTATACAAAGTAAGCAAACGGAAAATATACAAAATAAGCATTTTTCAACAGTTTTCAATGTAAAACAAATTCATGTTAGGGGAGACAAAGAGCTCAGAGTTGCAGAAAGCGCAATTCAAATCGACCAAAAGACATAAGAGACAGACTGAACCAAATTAATCCCAGTAAGTCCACAGGCCCAGACGGTTTCCACCCTACAGTTATCAGAGAGTTGGCAAACAAAATGGCACCCACCTTGACTTATGTTTTCAGACCTCATTAGATAAAGGAAAAGTGGTGGATCACTGGAGAAGTCACTGTGATCCCTTATACAAACAAACTCTGGTCAGAGCTGATATGCTGTGGAGAGCTTTGGGATGCTTTTACCATTACTTCTAATGAATTTCCACAATGCAGGACTGCTGAGAGGCAGTTTCAATGTGGTCTTCCTTTATACATTTTTACAATGTGTTTTCCTAGAATATGCCTGCTGATTGATATATGTTTAGCCTGGATAGTTCACAGAAGACTTGGCATCTTATTTTCAGTGGGGATCTACAACTACACAACATTATGCTGCATTGTAACATGGGGAAGGAGAATTAACAGAAGTGATTGGTAGAGGGGATCACCTGACTGGTCTTTAATTCCCAATACATGCTCAGCAAGTTGTGAACTATCCTCAGGACCGATCACTGAGTCAGCGGCGGCTCTCATTATTCGTTGTTACAAATCCAGTCTGACAGGCAGAGATTGACTGACTTAAGTGAGAGATCGCCCCATAGCAATCACTTCTGTACATAGATACATAGAATATACATAGTGTCAGCAGATAAGGGCCTATGGCCCACCCAGTCTGTCCATTTGAGCTTGTGTTCAGCTTATGTTTTCCTAGAAGTCTATTGCCTTACCCCTGACCTCCAGAATTCCTTTATGTCTATCCCATGCATTCTTAAATCCTGTGATTGTTTCAGCCCCACCACTTCCTCTGGCAGGGCTGCTCCACTTGTCTACCACCTCGCTCTGTGAAGAAATTCTTCCTCACGCTTCCTCTGAATCATCCTCCTCCAACTTCATCCCATGCCTCTAGTCCTGGAACATCTTTTCACTTAAAAATAGTGTATTCCTGCACCCTGTTCCTCCCTGTAAGATACTTGTATGTCTCTATCATATTCCTCTCTCCTCCTCTCCTCCAGGGAGTACATGTTCAGTTCCTTCAACCTGTCCTCATAGGACTTTGATGCAATCCATGCACCATCTTTGTTGCCCTCCTCTGAATCTTCTCTACCCTGTATATGTCCTTACGTAGGTAAGGTCTCCAGAACTGTACACACTGTACCAGGTGGGGCCTCACTAGTGTCTTGTAAAGTGGAATTATGACCTCCCTTTTCCTGCTGGTGATGCCCCTGCCTATGCATCCCAGCATCCTATTTGCTTTACCTGCTGCCTTGTCACACTGTTTCCCTACCTTGAGGTCATCAGAGATGTTAACCCTAAGATCCCGTTCCTGCTTGGTGCATGCTATATCCTCACCCCCAACTGATATATTGTGCCGGGTTTTCTGTGTCCCACATGCATTATCTTGCACTTCTTTGCACTGAATTTCAACTGCCAAACCCCTGACCATTCTTCAAGTTTCTGCAGGTCCCTTCTCATTCTGTCTACACCCTCTAGTGTATCTACTCTGTTACAGAGCTTTGTGTCATCAGCGAACAGTGAAACTCTGCCTTCTAGGTCCTGTGCAATGTCACTGATGAAGATGTTGAATAAGACCAGTCCCAACACTGATCCCTGTGGTACCTCACTGGTCACTCTTCCCTCTGTGGAGTGACAGCCATTTATCACCACACTCTGTGTCCTGCCGCCCAGCCAGTTACCTACCCACCACACTACTGTCCTGCCCACACCCATATTCCCCAGTTTGTGTAATAGTCTTCTATGTGGCACAGTGTCAAAGGCCTTGCTAGTCCAGATAGGCCATGTCCACTGCCCTCCCTGATCCACCTTCCTAGTCACCCAGTCAAAAAATTCAACGAGGTTGGTCTGACATGACCTCCCCTGGTGAAACCATGCTGCCTTGGGTCCTGTAGTCCATTGACAACCAGATGTTCCACCAATCTCTCCTTCAGTAGTGCTTCCATGATCTTCCCCACTACCGAGGTGAGGCTGACTGGTCTGTAGTTCCCCTTCCTCTTTGTTCCCACTTTTGTATAAGGGACTACATCTGCTATCCTCCAGTCTTTGAGTACCTCCTCTGTTTCCGTGATTGGCTAAACAGGATAGCCAGAGGTTCAGCCACCACCTCTCTTAGTTCTTTAAGGACCTGGGTGCACCCCATCTGGCCCCATTGCTTTATCAACTCTTATTACTTCCTGTTCCTTCAGGACCCTTTCTTGTGTAAAGGGACTTGTGTCCATTTCTGCACCATTCTCACCTCTTGTACTTCCTTCAGACCCATTACCTCTCCTCTTCTCAGTAAAGACTGAGCAGAAATACCTGTTCAATATGTCAGCTTTTACTGTTGTCAACCCCACGCTGCCTCCATCCTCCCCTCAGTCCTCACTATCCTCCTTGCCTTTCTTTTTCACTTATGTACCTGTAAAAGGTTTTGTCCCTCTACCCACTGATTTTGCAATGTGTTCTTCTGTCTGAGCTTTGGCTTCCCTTACTGACCTCCTGCCTCCCTTTGCTTCTCCTGGTACTTCTCCTATCTCCCTTCTGCCTGTGTCTTTTGTATTGCCTGAATGCAATCTTTTTGGCTTTCCTTTCTTTGCTACCTCTTTGGAAAACCATAATGGTCTCCTTTTCCTTTTCCTTTTGCTAACCTGCTTAATGCATAATTCTGTTGCTCTTGTAATCCCCATTTTAAATACTGCCCTGTTCCTCAACCCCTGATTCCTGCCCCATTCCCCTTAATGCCTCTTTCAAGTATCTCCCATTTTCCCAAAATCTGCCCCACTAAAATCCAGGATATGTGTTTTTGTGTGGTTTGGTTCTGCTCTTTCTGTGATTTCAAACCACAATGACCGTGGTCACTGTTCCCTAGGTGCTCCCCCATTGTTACCCCATCACACTGTCCCTGTTTGTGAGCACAAGGTCCAGTATTGCCTTCTGCCGAGTTGGTTCCATGACCAGTTGCTTGAGGAAGGCACCCTGAAGGAGTCCAGGATAAATCTGCTCTTAGTTGATGCTGCTGCTAGGATGCTCCAGTCCACGTCTGGAATATTGAAGTCTCCAGTCAGTACTACCTCACCCTGTCTGCCATCCTTTGAATGGCTAGCATCAGTTCCCTATCTGTTTCTTCCTCCTGGGCTGGTGGTCTATAGACCACACCTGTGCGGATGGCTGGCCCCATTTTCCTTTCCAGCTAACCCACAGTATCTCTCCCTCATTTGTTCCTCCTGGACCTCTGTGGCCCTTATGTCATTTTTCACATACAGTGCCACTCCTCCTCCCTTTCTGCCTGCCCTACATCTTCTGAATATGTTGTAGCAGGTATGGCCATCTCCAGTCGTGGTTATCATTACACCAGGTTTCAGTGATGGCCACAATGTCCAGGTCTGACTGCACCATGACAGCCTCCAGATCTTCCATCTTGTTGCTAAGGCTCCTGGAATTTTGCACATGGCTTCCATGATTTGACCTCCCTAGATTGTTTTGCTGTTCTCGCCCCTTCCTTGGTTGTTCTTTATCCCTGGTTCTCCTTGCTGTCTGCCCTTCTGCTGAATTTTGCCTCTTTCTGCATGTCCACCTCTTGGGCTAATCTCCATCTTTTGCACACTGCTTTGTGAGAGATAGCCACTCCTCTGGTTCACTGGTTCCACTGCTAGCTGTGGCGGGTGAGCAAGAAGGTACCTCCTTGCTGGCCTCACCCTTTGCTAGTTTAAATGCTTGTCAATGTAGCATTTAAACTTATCATTGAGTGCTTGATTCTTCCAGGATGGATGCAGGCCGTCAGGCTTGAACAACCTCCATCCCTCCAGGTGGGGCCCAGTCATCAATGAATCCAAACCTTCCTCACAGCACCAGTTCTTCAACCATGAGTTAAAGTTTCTGGTGCATGCATCCCTATGCTCTCCCTTGCCTCTCTGCAGGTAGTACTTCTGAAAGTGACAGAAGTAGCTACTTGCTTGAGACCCTCCCAATTTCCTAAACTCTTCCTGAACTTCCTTTGGCTCCCCATTTGCCAGGTCATTAGTACCTAGGTGGATAATGACATCCACCTATACCCTATGTTATGAGTAGTGACAGTGGCTGCCGTTCTGAATGTTTCCAGGCTTCAACCCCAAGCTGCACATTGTGGTAGTGGAGAGAAAGAGAGTGCCTGCCCACCCACCCACCTGTGAATCTCCATGGACTGAATGCACAGTGAAGTCCCCACTGTTAGCAGCAGTGCTATTTTCATCCTATACTGTTCGTGCAGGCTGTCACTTTGCTGTAGAGTCTGCCCTTTCTGTACTGCACCCACTGAAATTCTGTTAGGTGCAAGTAGTACTCCTAGTTCTGTATCCTTCCCATCCTCTCACACTGCATTTTACCAATTCAGTGAGATCAATCAGCATAGTTTTACTGAGCATGGTTCACAATGTATTGATCGGGGCCAATGGTCCTGTCACTGTGCCACGCTCCCTACAAATGTAGTGAGAGAGGTAACCAGCTGTCAGTTGTTCTGGTGTGGGGAGAAAGACATACAGCATTCACCACTGTCCTTTCATTGCCTCTCTGTAAGGCGACATTTGCTTCACCCTGTGTGGGAGAGAGAGAGAGAGAGAGACACATGCATCAGGGAAAGACAGAGTGGCACTAAGCAGCCAGAGCCAAATCACAGCACAGAAGAGACACAGCAACACTGTGAGTACTAAGGCAGCATTGCTCCCCACAAGTCCCTACCTTGCTGTTGGGGTGTAGTGTGTGTGTGTGTGTGTCTCTGTCTGTAGCCCGGTCTGTAGGATCATATCATCAACTGCACTTCTGGCTGCACTCTTCTGTTTCTGTCTGTGTACGATCCTGTAGCCCCATCCCACTTGTACCCTGTGGCTTCAGGCAAGCAGTGAAAGCCACAGCAGTGCTTCCCTGGTTGTGTGAGGGAACAGGACTGGAGGATAGGCTATGGGAGCTGTACAGGCACAGAAAGACACACACAATGACATAGATCGGACACTTACTGCCGATGCAGTCTTGTCTCTCTGTCTGTGTCTTCCACTGTCCTCTGTCTGTGTCTGATATTATTGTTAGTGATTTTCAGGGATCCTTGCAACACGTGGCAGCTCACCATGCACAAGGAGAAAGATAAGTGCTTGTTGCATATGGATTGGGTGGGGGGCAAGTAAGGATTACATGCAATGTACCAGACCATGTTATACACACCAAATGTCACAAATCATGTCATTAGTGACTCTGTGACATTTGTATGTGCATAACACCAATGCGTATGCATTATTTCTTGGGACTACTTTGCAAGCTGGCAGGATACAGTACCTTTGTTGGTATTGAAACAGCAAAAAAACTTTGTCCATATTTGTTTGCTTAAAAGCATAACCCATGTAATAAGCACAATAACCCACTCCAGGGTATGCGGTTATTGGTGATTAATGAACCCACTGTGTTATGAGACTCGGCCTGTGGCCTCATGTCCTCAACGCACTTGGGGTGTTGATTAGTCCCCAATAACCGCACACCCTATCATGGGTTATTGTTTACTTGTGTAAAATCAGAACACACTGAATACAATATTTTACATCTGGACTAGGCTACCTGAATAAATACATTATAAAAATGGTGCAATCATGACCCCACTGACAACAAGATATTGCATCTAATCTGGGACATCCTGAGTAAACACAGGCACAAAATGTGCAAAATGAAAATTCCTATGACAATGAGATGTAGCATCTCCACTGCGCTATCCAGGATACAAAATATAGGATAAGAAATATTTAAAGAAATCTACTGTAATCTGAACTTCACTGTGTTCACAGACATAAACATTTTTTATTGTTTATACTAGATTGCAATATTTATTTTGAATGCTGTGCCATGAGGATGGTGTGTGTGTGTGTGTGTGTGTGTGTGTGTGTGTGTGTGTGTGTGTGTGTGTGTTTCTCAATATATTTTTTCCCAAAAAGCATAGCAAAAATGCCTGCTAATTGCTATATATTTAGCCTGGATAGTTTACAGAAGACCTGGCATATGTTTGAGACAGGTCTTATCAGATAGTCTCTTAAGAGATTAAAAAACTGTAAATCTTTTAGATTCGTTGCTGGAAAAAGGATGACATTTATGGGGTATAAATCTTTCTTGAAAGACAATGCCTACCCAACTGAAGCTAGTAGCAAGAAAATGTTTAAATGCTAAGTATTTAAATGTGCAAGTTGTCTCATTTTGAAGGGGTAAACAAATCTCCAGTTTAATAGGCAACCAATATTTAACAAGCTGTTTCACTTTCCTAATGGCCATCTGATAAGCAGCTTGGAGTGCTGTCTCCAACATTCTAAACAGAAAGAAAGGAGTATTTTATTTCAACTGGCATTGTGATTTGTAGTTGTGAAAGGATACATTGAAAACTCAAAAATGTGTTTGACTGTACTCCATTTTCCAGCTACAGACATCAAGATGGATGTACGCTCTGCCCAAAGCCATAAAAAGGATGCATGAAAAACCCAGCAAACTATCACCCAGTTAGTTTGACTTCCATCTTATGAAAGTTCTGGAAGGAATCATAAAAGATTATAAAATAAATTACATTATTTATAATAATTTAAATGACAATACCCAGCACAACTTCACAAAAGTTAGAGCCAGTCAAACAGACATGCTTTAATTTTATGATAGAGCAAGTAGGACCTTAGATGAAGGAAGATTGATGGAAGTCGTTTATTTGGACTATACAAGCGTTTGACAAATTACCCTATCTGAAATTAGTGCAAGACCTCATAGATTTGAGTATTCATGAAAACATTGTAGAATGGATTTACTCGTGGTTGTCAGATAGGAAACAAAGTCATTATAAGGTATGTGTACTATGACTGGACTAAGTTGTCTTGTGGGGTTCCACAGAGATTCAGTCTTTGGATCATGTCTGTTTATATATCGTCAGTTCCCTACAGTATAATCATAACAAATTTTGGTTGACAAAATGTGCAGATGACTGTAGATTGGGTACAGAGGTAAACACTCCTAAAGATACTAACATACTCCAGGATGCACTAAACTATATACAGGAATGGTCCGATAAACACAAATTATATCTCAATTTAGATAAATACACAATAATGCATATGGGCAAAAATCCAATTATAAATTACTTTTAAATAATACTATCCTCAAGTGTGTACTGGAAGAAAAGATTGGGACTCACCATAACTAACGTTCTACAGTTTAAAGCGTATTGTAAGATAGTTCAGAAAGCAAATAGAGTACTAAACTGCATGATTAGACATATTCAAGTAGGGAATGGAAGGTACTTATGCCACTGTATGGGTCCTTAGTGAGACTGACACTGGAGTATTGTGCCCAAGTTTGGACACCATACAAGAAGACAGAAATCACCATTATAGAGAAGGTACAGAAAAGGGCCACAAGAACTAGTAAAGACCTAAAGTGGAAGGATTATGGATCTAGATTGAGGGAGCTGAACCTGTACCTTGGAGTATAGAAGGATCTGAGGGACATGTGTTTATTGTTCAAAACCCAAACAGACTATGAACTATGGGAAAGCTTGGGTCTTGATTTTAGAGACTAAATTCACAGCACAAGAGCACACACTCTACTGCTAAAGGGAAAGATGTAATTCATTAAGAAGACAAGAATGGTATAGCCAGAGAGTGGTACCATTTTTGAATGCTCTGTCTATGGAAGTAGTGTTGTAGTTCATCCATGAACAGCTTAAAACAATATTAGATAAACATTTCAGGACCAGAGGGCCTCACTTTTAGATTAAGTGAGCATCAAGGATGAAAGTCCATCAGCTCTGATAAAACCTATGAGACCTATGAATTGGTTTGGAAGCTACCCTTCCATAGATCCCAGAAGACAATTATAAATGGGCACCTGTCAGAAGAGTGCCCAATGAATATGGGGTCCCCAGGGCTTTATCCTGGGCCTGCTCCTGTTCTCTCTTTTATGAATAAACTACCCAAAATCTACCATTGTACAAAAATAGTCTTTTGTACAGATGATGCTGTCCTCATACTACAGTGACCACAATATTGACACTTAGTACAAGTCACATTAAACTGTTCCTCAATGAATTGCTGTAGCATTTCTGGCTGAGTTGCATAAGTGTTGCTGGATCCAGCACAAAGCCTTGCACAAAGTGTTTCTTAAAGTTAAAATGCAGCTTTGCATTGCACTGTGACTGGAATGAAGATACATTTTAAATGAGCTGCATAAACATTCTACAAACATTGCTCTTCAGCTGGTTAAGCACTGCAAAACAATGTAATAGGAGTTGGCACCATTGCCAACTCAAAAACAATGCTAAACCAACTAATTTATGGAACAGTTTAATGTGACTTGTACTGTATGTTCATAAACCTGCTGATTTCAGTAATCTACACTCCTGGTTTTCCACCAAGAGCATGGTCCGCAACTTCAAGAAGACCGAGTACATGATTTTCTCTGGCCCAGAAAAACCTATAATAGATGCCTTACATTCGCTGACAATCTTGGACATTCCACTGAAAAAAGTCGACAAATTCAAATACCTGGGACTACTGCTCGACCCACACCTGATGTGCCCCAAGCACATAGTTAAACTCATCAAAAAATCCATATGAAGATAGGCCTTCTTTACTGAATCAGGAAGTTCCTGATTCCCATTTCAGACTACCACTGGGCTGCTCCTTCTCCTACTCATTCTAGAGTATGGTTATAATTATCTATTCCCCTTCCTCCACCTCCCATCTTTTCTCCAAACTATGCACCATGTATAATAACATTGCTTGCTTTGCCTCAGGCCTCCTTGGTCTATCCACCACTGTATCCTATACAGTTCCTCAAATAGCCCACTCTTGAGGCACGGTTTCACCTTAAAGGAAAACTATGCCCTCCTATCATTTACATTTATTTGTTTCTATGTCAGCAGACAACTCCTTTCCTGTAGCTGTTAGGCCTATATGTGTTAGCTTTAGTTTGTTTTCTCTGTTCATGGTGGCCCCTTTTAACTGCTCTGGGGGTCTCCATTGCATGGTTGCTAAAATCTCATTGTGCTTGTAAACTGCATTAGCATATGAGAACATGATGTCAGATCAACCATTTTTATCATGTATCTCTATGCTGAAAAACAAATACCCCACAAAACTTATCTGGAAACTAATAAACTGAATGGAGTTTAAAGGAAAAAATCTGCATTATAACTCAAGATAACTTGCAAAGCTCACTGAAGGTAAATGTGACATTTCACATCTTCTTGCAGCGTGTTTGAAGACTAATTATGAGACAGGGCACTGAGGAGTTTAAAGGTTGATTACACATTACGTTGCTTGCTAGCGTCCATCTCCCTTTTCTGCAAATTGGTTCCAAAGCACAATACGAGAGGGCCTCCCACCACATTTTCAACATCCCATTCTTCCACACCTCTCATGATCAGAACTCCATTATCTATAATGGCTCAAAGCTTCACAAAATTTGCCTCCCAACTTTCATGCTTGCTCCACTATCAATAACTTCAACTGGACTCTCAAGGAACACCTCCTGAAAAATCCTCCTTTGTCTGCCCCTGAAAATCTCCTCTCTTAAAATTGAAACTTGTTTTCCCATCCCCCTACTCCCCCATACATTGTTGCTTTCTATCTCATTCCTCACTTCCCTTCCCCTCCCTCACTTTTCATGGTCCCTTGCCTATTGCTCTTGTCAGGAGCAATTCTCCTAACCTGTCCCCAGGGTTGTTTAATTCTCTTTATTAGGTATGTCATTGTAATAATCTTGATTGTTATACATTTGTACATACTTTTTTCAAAACAAGTTTTATTGTACATATCCTACCCATAACACACATGTCTCTCCCTGCACCTCCAGGTTTTGTTGACTTTCTATATTTCCTACCCCACGCTTATCTTTTGTATTATGACCTTGTTCTCTAATTGTAATTAACATGAACAACTAGGCGTTTGTGAAAATGGGCATTTTGCTCACATACTCTCCAGTGTAAAATAAAATTGATTGATTGATTAATACTGTCACAAGTCAAGAGTGTAGACAACCATATATGACCAGCAGCATCAAGCTCGGTGGTGATGTTCACATAGGTTAGCAGATTGTTGTCTGTTCTAACTGTGACGTCACCACCATACAGATAATCATGGAATTTTTCTGTCACTGCACACTTTAATGCCAACACCTCTAGCTTGTGTACTGGATAATGCTTCTCTGATGGGGACAAAATGTGACTGACAACGCTACTGGGTGCAGTCCCTTGGGATGTTCTTGGTACAGTGCTGCTCTCAATCTGTTCAAACTATCATCAGTGTGTAAAATGTATGGCTTGGTGGGGTCTGTGAAAGGTAGGACAGGTGCTTCACTCAGTTTCTTAATAATATCCCTGAATGCTGCCTTCCACACCTCCATCCAACAGTCACCAAAAGGTTCATTCACTTTAAAATACTCTTTTGGAGGACTGCCTCTCTTGGAACTCTTCTTGTTTGTTGGTGGATATCCATGAGTTTGGTCATTCAGTCATCGTGAAACATGGAATAATCTTTCACGAAACATCTGTAGTAGCCATAGAAACCAAGAAAGTACTGCAGAGCTTTAAAATTGTGTGTCTGGGCCAGGTAATGAGGGCCTCTGTTTTGGCAGTGTTGATCTGCACTCTGTTGACTGAAACAATGTGTCCAACATTCTTCACCTAGGACTGGCAAAATTGACATTTATCAATAGATACCATCAGACCAACCTCTTCCAGCTGGTCGAATTCCATTATGAGGCATGTTTCATGTTCCTCAATGTTCTGCCAAACACAGTTAGGTCATCCAAGTATACAATAACCTTCAGTAGGTTCATGTCTCCCACTGTCTTCTCCATCAGTCTCTGAAAAGTTGCAGGTGCTCCAGAGATTCACTAAGACATTCTTTCAAACTGGTTGAAGCCTAGATGACAGATGAAGGCAGTTTTTCTTCATCCCTCTCTGCCATGAGGATCTGTAGTAACCACTGTGCAGTTCCAGCACTGAAAACCACTGGCTCCCTGACAAGCTAGCCAGAGCATCTTTACGTGAGGTACAGTATACTGGTCTGGCATAGTCTTCTTGTACAAAGTATGATAATCTATGCACATATGGACTGCACAATTCTTCTTTAGTGAAACCACAATGGGTGATGCTTAAGTGCTCTGTGACTGTTATTCCTGCTGATAGAAGCTCCTGAAGATGGTGTCAAACATCCTCAATGTCTACAGAGGCCAGTCTCTGGGACATCTCATGGAAAGGACAGTCATCTTTTAATCTAATATTGCACTTTTTCCTTGGAAGCATCCCACGTCCCGTTCATTAATGCAAGGAAAATACTTCTTTCTGATTAGCCAGCTTCTGCTTCAGTCTCCAACAATAGTGGTCGGGTGTGGGCAAATCTCTGAAATGAAATAAGGCTGGATCTATTTCAATATCAGTGTCCTGGTCCTAACTTTTAGGCCAGTAGATGCCACTCTAGCGCTTTCCCAAAAGTTTAGGAACTATTATATCTATTTCCCACAACCCAACTTCCTGGCTGCATTTTGATGTCTCACTGCCTTACAATATAATACTTGTCAGACAACTCACACCAGCCTGTCAAGAATGGCTACTCCCATATCCTGGTTCCTAAGCAAAGCACCATGTTTTGAAGTGCAAAGGTTTATCTCTTGACTTTTTATTACCTCTGCTCCCCTCAATTAAGTTTGCAAGGCATTTCCACTCCTTTTGAAGTGTAATTTAGCTTCCTGGCAAGCCGTCAGTTCCTAGGTCACAGATCAATATCAGACATTTGAAAAATCCATTTTCTCTTTCTATGACCCCTTCTCTTAACACTGGCATTTTATAGTGGCATTTAACATACACGGAATTACATAAACAAAGAAAATAATAGAATTATATCTGCACATAATGACTGGCAGTAGCAACCTCGCAACATCCATCCTCCTAGACTGAATTTGTGGTAACACCCCACCCCACTGCATAGTAAGGTTTTCACAAATTCTGTTACTGCTCCAACTTGTGAGATAGGCCATCTGTGTTAGTGTTGGCTGACCCTGCTCTGTACATAATGGTCATATCACTGACCTGTAGGGCAATACGCCACCTTAAGAGACAACCATTTGTTTTATCCATCTGATTTAGCCACACCAGAGGATTATGATCGGTCTGTACTATGAAGTGCCTTCCATATAGATATGGCTGTAATTTCTTCAGGGCCCATACCAGCACAAGGCATTCCTTTTCAACCGTGGAGTATGCCTGCTCCTGGGGAAGTAACTTTTGCTGAGGTATTCTATTGGTGGTCTTTTCCCTGATTATGTGTCTGACTGAGGACTGCTCCAGTCCCCACATCTGAGGCATCTTTCTGGGCTACAAATTGCTTAGTGTAATCTAAACTGGCCAACACAGGGACACTGCACAGTGCCTCTTTTAGCTGTGTGAGTCTCATTCACAGGCTAGCTCCACTTTACCTTTTTGGGCTGACTTTTCTTTAGTTGCCCAGATTGTGGAGCTTCAAGGGTACCCTAAATGGGCACAAACTTTCAAGTATCCTCTGGTCCTAGGAAGCTTCAAACCTGCTTCTGAGTTTCAGGCATGGGCCACACCTCTACTGCTTCAATCTTTGTTTGATTAGGATGAAGCTCCGCCCACTACATAGCCTAAGTATGCAACCATTGCCACCTCCGCCACAGCCACCTGGCACTTTTCAGCCTTGACAGTGAGCCCTGACTTTGTATCCTACCAGCACTTCCTTCAGGTGGGACAGATGTTCCTTCCAGCTGGTACTGAAGATGGCAATATCGTCCAGATAAGCCACGTATACTTTCAGTACAATACAACACTGGCTGACCAATCCTTGGAAAGTGTCAGGGCATTCTTCATTCAAAAGGCATTACCTGGATTTCAAATAACCCTATTGGAGTGACGAAGGACAATCTCTCCTATCTCTAGCAGTTAACTCCACCTGCCGGTACCTTTGTCAAGTCAGTTGTGTAAGGCGTGTCGCCTCCCAACTTGCCCAGTAGTTTATCCATCCATGGCATTGGGTGGGTGTCAAACTTTGTGATGTGTTGAGTCCATGATAGTCCACACAAAGTGAGTAGAGCCATCTAGGTTGGGTATGAGCACTATGGGTAAGACCAGGGACTGTGGAATTTCTGCATTACCCCTAAATCCAGCATTTCCTCCACCTCCCTTGTAATGTCCTTTAGGTTGGCCTCAGACACCCAGTAGGCTGTCTGCCATATGGGTGTTTGCATCCCCATGTCTACATCGTGTGTCACTAAGGATTCAGCCAGGTCATAAATAAAGTGGAAATCCTCTAAAACCTCCTCTCACTTCCCAGGACTGTTCTTGGGTCAGCTGGGGTGACAGTTTGATTTCCTCCACAGATGACTCCCACTTGCCTTCCTCTAGCAAGTTCAGGAGGGGGCCTTGTTCGTTCGTCCATCCCAGGACTACACACTGGAAATACCACATCAGCCCTATTTGCATGTGGCTTCATCATGTATACATGATACATCTTATGGGCATATCTCCTGTCAGGCAGTTTCTCAATATGATTTATGTTATTGACCTGTCGCACTACCTATATGGTCCGCCCACTCAGCCTGCAGCTTGTCATTCCGGACCGGAATTAGGACCATAACTTCCTGACTAACACTGTATGAGCGAGCTCAGGCTCCATGGTCGTACCACACTTTTTGTTTCTGTTGGGCAACTGACAGGTTACTTTTGACCACCCCCTAAGCTCCTTCAGCTTCTCCCTAAACTTAAGGACATACTCCACTATGGGAGCTCCCTGGGTGGCATGCTTGCCTTTCCAGTCTTCCTGGATAAAGTCTAGGGCCCATGCACCCTACGTCCATATAAGAGTCCAAAGGGGAGAACTCAGTTAACTCTTGGGGCATCTCCTGTATGGAATCAATGGGTGGGAAGGTATTTCTCCAGTCCCTCCCATGCTGTTAAGCAAATGCTTGAACATCGATTTTAGGATATCATTAAGCCTTTCCACAAGCCCATTGACTTGTGGGTGATAAGATGTCATGCATGTTTGCACCACCACATGCTTATCCCACAAAAACTTTATCAGGTCCAATATGAAGGTACCTCCTTGATCAGAGATAACCTCCTGAAAACCTGACATGGAAGAAAATACCTAGCAAGGCGCCTGCCACTTTGTCTGCCCTAAGTGAGGAGAGGTGACCACCTCTGGGTACCAGGTTGTGCAATCAACCACTGTCAGAATAAACTTCTTCCCAGAGAAGCTTGGGATACTCAAAGGTCCCACAATATCCATTCCTACCCTCTGGATTGGCTCCTCCACAACAGCTAGGGATTAGGGCAGCTTTGGATTTACTACCTGCCTTCCTATTTGTTGACACTGGTGACAAGACCTGCAATATTCCTTCACCTGCTGGGTGAAGTTGGGCCATGAGAATTCTGGGACAACTGCTGCGTGGAAGCGCGCCAGTGCTAAGATGTCCGGACATGGGGAGATATCATGAAGCGACCTTGAGAACCACTCCCGATACTACTGGGAAACAACAAGCTCTGCCCATCACCCTCCCCCTCTGTCCTCACATCCTGTGTATACAACAGTCCATTGTCCCAGAATACCCTATGACTCATGCCATCTCCATGTGACCCATCAGATTCTGCAGAAGCCCTCAGCCTCTCCAAACTAGGATCAGTCCTCTGAGCAGTGGCAAAATCCTCACATTTT
This sequence comes from Neoceratodus forsteri, assembly GCA_016271365.2. NCBI lineage: Eukaryota > Metazoa > Chordata > Ceratodontiformes > Ceratodontidae > Neoceratodus > Neoceratodus forsteri. The sequence continues at coordinate 270,734,480 of JADMNL010000026.1, forward strand.
CCCAAACCATGGGACATGACCCTTCAGTTCCTAAACTGGGGTCCATAGCTCTAGCATCAGGGCATTCAGGGTCAATGCCATCCCAAACCCTATGACCTTTTGATATCCCTCCTTCTCAGAGTAACCTTCTGTAACTGGTTTGTGAACTGCTACTTGGGGAGCCCTACCTCCCTTTACTACCCTCTATTTCAGGAAACACAGGCTGGGGAACCAGCCTTTCATTTCCACAGGGGCTTCTATGGGATCCAGAAACTACAAGTGGCCTTTGCCATCTGACTGTTGGTAAGTGCACACCACCCCCTTCTAGAGATAGTTTCCTATAATCACATCCAGGATGAGGTTGTCTGCCACTTTTGCACCATCTCTCAGTCTCACCTCAGTCCAAGACAACATTAGGGAGAGGCAGAGTTTCTCCTCTCAGTGAACCCCTCACAGTGATAAACTGATTTGGTATAAGCTGGTCAGGCCCAACCAAATCCACTTTTACCAGGTAAGAGATACACCTGTGTCCCTTAACCCAGGGTCTGCACCCCATTCACGGTAACAGGTGCATGTGCTCCCTCATGTTTACAGGCATGCTTTCAGGGATATATAAACAACCCAACTCTGTGTGAGCACCACTTTGTCCACTCTGTGCCTTTTTAGGACACTGTCTGGCAAGATGCCCTGGCTGTTTAATAAACCAACAGTCATCATTTCTTTTATCTGAGGAATCCCTTTTGGTGACTTGGGGCTTCCCTTTCAGTGGAAGCAGTGAAGGTTTTAGCTACCCTGAAGGTGTGCTTTTCCCTTTCTGTCCTGCCACACCTGCCCACTTCCTTTCAGAGCAGGTCTGCTCCTGGCATAGTGATCTGAGAGCTCAGCAGCGTGCTGTGTTGTGCTGTTTTGGATCTTGGTCCTCTAGCCAGGTTTTCAACCCTGCTGGGCAAGCACAAAAGAACTGCTCTAAAAGTACAACCTCCTCAATTTTCCCCACAGAGTTTGCTTTCACCTCCTCCAACCAACATTTCAAAAGTGACGTTTTGTGGTGAGTTCCTCAATGCTCATGTCAGGGCTTTTGGAGTTTACAGAATTGAACCCTATAGGCCTCAGGAGTCAGTTCATACTTTTTAAGCAAAGCAGATTAAAGTTTTCATAATCTTGGCTATCAATATTGTCCACTTGGTCTAACCCCCATCCCTTTAATAGTAAGCAGCTGGGATAACTGGAAACTCCAGACCTCCCAGGGTATCTTGACCAGATACAGACCTTTCCAAATGAATTCAAAAATGCATTCATATCCTCCTCCTCTAAAAATTCTGCTGTTAATTTGGAATTCAATTAATACCCCAACTCTGGGTTTCAGGTTCATTCCTGCCACTTACCTCCTCTGGTACTGTTGATTGGAATCTTAGCTTCTCCAGTTCACACTCTCTCTCTGGCACTGCCTTTCTTTCTCCTTGGCCTTTCTTTGAAGCTGCTTTTTTCTCCTTGGCCTCACTTTGGCACTGTTTTTCTGCAACTGCATCTCAAACCTCCTCTGCTTGAATTCCCTTCTGCTGGTATTTAAACTTGTTCTGCTCAAATTTCCTTTTGGCTGGGCTTCAACCTTTGTCTGCTTGAATTCCAGTTTCAGTTTCTTCAACTCCAGCTGCAGCCTGATCCCTTCCCACTCCAGCTTTGTGGAGGCCTTCCCTGGTGCTGTGGCCATGGTTTCCTCTGGTCTCACTGTTCTTCTCCCTGGGACTGGACTCTGCAGTGTCCCTTACCCCCAAGGGCTGGTCTCTTTCAGTTATTTGCTGTAACTTGAGGATCGGGCAATCGCTTGCTTCTCAGCTGCCACAAGAGCCTCCATGAGGTTCTTTTGGTTCACCCTTGTACTGGACCCCTCTTTCCTGACACAACTGCCTTAGATAATTTGTAGTATATTCACCATAGTTGAAAGCCATCTTCTTCCCTAACTACTGCTACACTTACACGTAAGAAAAAACAGGTAGGGAACGTTACACTGTAACCAAATTATTTTTTCAAATCTCTCCTTGATTGTGTGTGGATTGTTTTCAGTTTATCAATCTGATATTGTACATCGCCTTGAATCCAACTGTTATGCTTGTGCCACCAATATCTCTTGAATCACAACACTACGCAACCATATCTCTCAGATCCCACTGCTGTCACCAGATCTGTTACAGACCCACTCCTTGGGACAGGTCCACTGAGCTCACTGTGCTCATCCCTAAGTGCAATCTGTGACAGTGGAATAGATACCTACCACATGTCCTCCTAAAATGCTTGCCGAGTTCATGACTGAACACCCATCACAAGGTCCCAGGGCTTCCTCTTTAAACTCTGGATAGGGTGCAATACCAGTCTCAGTCTTGTAGCAAAATAGAACCCTTCTTGGTTGTTGCACTGAGGGGAAATCCAGGTGTTACGCTCTCTTGGGATAGCCTCATGACCCTGATTTTGTCTTCTCCCACAGGGCATGCAATAACCTAGTTCCCTTACAGATCCTTGCTCAATTGGTAGCTTATGGTGGCACCTTTAGAAACAATTGGTCATAGATTATTAATAAACATCCCACAATTACATACTACATAAAATCTCTCTCAGGAAGGTTTTCTTAAAAAAATGTTTTTTACTGAATACTTAATTATCATATATTTACAACTACAATATTCATAAATTTTGTCACAGAATAACACAAATACAAGTGGACATGTACAAGAAAAATGCACTATAACTTTTATCTAAGTTCTACCATAAGTTCGTAGTGAATTGAAGACAAGAATAATAAGTGAAGTCTGAGAAAATCCTTTCCTTCTTTTTGCCACTGGCTTTCAATGTCTGCTGGCAGTTTGTTCTGTGTCTTGTCAGGAAGTGGGTCTTTTAAAATGTTCCAGAAAATAAGAGATTGCTTCTGTTGCAGAGCTCCTTAAATAGTGTCAAAATTCCTGGTCTGGTCCTAACTTTTAGGCCAGTAGATGTCACTCTTGCACTTTGACAGAAGTTGAGGAATTATTATATCTATTTCTCACAACCCTATTTTCTGGCTGCTTTTTGATGTCTCACTGCCTTACAATATAACACTTGAAAGAGAACTCACTCCAGCCTGTCAAGAATCCTGATTTCCAAGCATCCTGCCTTTGAACTGAAAAGGTTTATCTCCTGACTTTTGTTTACCTCTGCTTCCCTCAGTTAAGTTTACAAGGCATTTCCACTCCTTTTGGAGTATAATTTAGCTTCCTGGCAAAGCAGCTGGTTCCTAGGTCACATAAATATGAGGTATCTGAAAAATCCATTTCTCTTTCTATGTGACCCTTCTCATAACACTGGCATTTTCTTGTGGTATTTAACACACAAAATCACATCAAAAAATATAACAGAATTATAGTATATCTACACATAATGACTGGCAGTGGCTAGCTTGCCACAATAACATGAACCAACAGCAGTTTTTTTTATTATGGGAGGGAAAAGGAGGAAGAATACATGCAGCAATTCCAGCAAATGACTGTACCCCACACTATTTACAAAGTCTCAACCAGTGGATGCACCTAGCTTGTCCCTCATGACTGTGTGTAAATGCACAGTCAGCAGCAGTGGGTAACTCACAGAGGTGATTTTTCTACAAGGGAAGGATGCTGGGGTTTAGGACCAGTCTTTAACTTAGCAAACACTGTATTGGGCCCAGTAATAAAACAATAAAATACTCTTAACTTGCCTGCCTGGGCTTTTCTTAGTGAATACAGAGTCCTGCCCAGGACATACCCTTTGTTCTAACTAGCTAGCTATTTAAATAAGAACTCTTCTGAGCCACAACCCAGAGGTAGTCACAATTTGGTAGGTGGAGGTCTCAGCAGGCATATTTCAGTTGGTGCTGAGCTAATATCACAGTTGCTAGTGCACCACAGCAGCAGGATTGCAGGATGCAACAGCTGGTCTTCACCTTTCAGGGCTTTCATATCTTTGCCTGTAAGGCCTTGTAGTCAGTGCTCAACTGACAGTCCTCTTGATGCCTTCCTCTCCAGTGGTCACCTCATTTGTCTAGAGGGAGTGGGCTAGCTGGCACACTGCTTTCAAAATTACACTTGTAACTGGCCTCTGGCTCAGTCTTTAGCCCAGTACTTGCAACTTCTTTGGCTAGAATCAGGAAAGCAATCTCCAACACACTAGTCCTGCTGAGGGGAATGCAGTGCTCCATCACTTTACTCCCTGCTGCAAATCCTTTCCTTTTCTGACTACACATTAAAAGTCTATGTTGATAGGCAGCAATTTCTCTACACTGCAGACTGCCAATTCTCCAGTTGATATTCACAGCAGCAGGTTCAGATCTGGTTGAAGGGATCGCCATCCATGGCTTGACTTTCCTTCCCTTCTGAAACAATTTTTTTGCATGCGCTTTGCCTCTTAGCTGAATGCTGGGGCCAGAATAGGTCATTGGGCAGGTGAATAGTCCTCTGGGTTAAGTCTCCTGGTGATGTAGGACTCTAACCAGCACAAAACTGTGCTGGTGAGTCCCATACAGTTTCTCAGTCAGTCCAACAAACCCCATGATCCACTGTGTGAAATGCCAATGAGAGAGATCTAGTAGGACCAAGGTGGAAAACAATTCCTGATCCTCATCATAAGGAGATCATGAACACCCTTCCAAGGTAGTCTCAGTGCAGGACAAGGCCTAAATCCCAACTGAAATGACTTGTAGAGGTGGCTAAGATGACACTGATTTTACAGTCTTGTGGCAGGGGTCAAAATCTTTACTTTTTAGAGCTCTTGCCATTAAAAATATTCTTTGTCTCCTGACTATTACACATAGTTGTACAAGCATACGGTTTGGTCAAGATGGCAATCGATGGAAGTTCCAGTTTTATAACGAGCACCAACTGACTTCTTCTGTTGGCTACAGGTGACTGCCATTGATGTGCAGCAGTAGCTACTGTTAAATGTTGCATTTAGTACAAAAGAATGGCAACTTCTCCTTCTTGTTCCATTCTGGTTTCCACACAGTCAGAGTTCCCATGGGCCTGAGGGAACAAATGTGAATTACTAGTAGCAGGGCTCTGCAAAGCCCAAAGGAAGCCTCCACACTTGGGCTGGGAGATACATCTGCTTGTCAATGGCATAGCAAACATACTGATATCACAAAGAGAGGGGCTTTTAGGGCTTGGCCATCTATAACCTATCACAGCCTTCTAATCATAAATCTCAACCTCAGTTTTTGCAGTTTTCAATTCCTTGTAGTGACTAGGCAACCAATTACAGTATTCAGAAATGCAAAGCAAAATTGTCTGTGTTTGTGTGTTAGTTTATTGTGCCAAACAGCAATGTTCTCTGTTTTGTGCACCACTCTTTATTACTAATGAGCAGCTTGTTTCTCTGCATTGTGGACTCTGTGGCCACTGCAGGTCTGGCTGCTGGGAAAGGAATTTCTTAAACTAGCTGCCCAATCAGTGGTTCCAGCATCGGCCTCTCTCATGGCACTGGATTTAAGCAACAAGTCACCTAAATGGTGATTACAGCTCCTGTCTTCCTGCACACCAAGGATGTTTCTGCAATGAAGCACCTGACTGACAGCTTCTGCTCCTGCCTCCCTTCATGGCAGAGTGTTTCTGTAACAATCCTCCCATTTTATGGCTACTGTCACTCATGGCAGGGGATTTTGCAATGAGCTGCCAAATTGATAGTTCCCAACTCCTGCATGATACTGTCTCAGAAGCCAGCCTTCTCAAGAGTCCTAACTCCTTCCATGGTTTCTCTGACTACATTACTAAACTTGCACAAGTAGCTATCCTCCAGGTAGCCAAGACAGGCTATCTATGAGTCCTGCAATTGTAGCCACTGGCAGTGACCACTGACAACCATAACCTACCTCCATGCAACATACCCAATGGGGGTTGAAGAGTCTGCCTACTGCCTGTGACCTAGGCATATGCGGATCTACCTTTGAAAATCATAAACCCCCAGATCCAGTGTGGTCTAATGGACCTGAACCAATAAGAATCAATTGTATAATTGTACCAAGGCTAGGTCCACTGCCAGATGCTGAACGTAAGTGGCAAAATGCACTATTCAGCCTGCCTGAGTCTCATACACATGTCAGTAATAATTCTTAGAAGACTAATTAGAGGGAAAACAGTCAAAATCTGAAATGCAGATGATTTAAATCAAATCAGTCTAATTTGACATCATTCATCTGCATTAAAGAGTTTTCTTTTCCTCAGTCCTCTCTAAAATTATGTGTGCTTCTTGACTGTGCTTCAGCATTCTTTCTAGTTAAACAGTTACAGTAGATCTGTTCTGACTCAGTGACAGTGATAGTGTCACTTACCTGAGTGAGTGGATTCCATCCTCCATCCAGGCACTGCCTTCCATGGCTCAGGTTGTGGGGGGTGGCACACTAAGTGAGAGAGGGAGAGAGTAAGGAGACATCCTCACATCAGCACCGCATTTCACCACACGCATACAAGAGACACATCACAAGTCTTAGTCTCGTGACCAGTTGCTACTGTACTAATGTTGGTCAGGTGGTATGGTATATAAGGTTACTGTGAGGTGCAAAGGACTGCAGTCCATGGCTAAGAGGGCATGAGTAAGGATGATGGAGTTTGAACTCAGAGCCATTGTGGTATGCATTTTCAAACCTCGCTTTGAAACTGAGGGTGAATGCAGCTCTAAAGCCTGCCCTGAGCAAGTGCTTTCCATTAAAAAAATAAATAAAAAGCAAGAAGTAAGCAATTGAAAGAAGAAGAACAAAAGGGGAATAAAAGAAAAAAATGGATCAAACTGGCAGGGAGGGAGTGAGGCTGGTTAAGAAGGGTAGTGTGAATCAATAACTGTCTCTTGGGCTTATTCTGCCTCACATCATTCATACACAGGCATGCACTCTAAAGAATGGAGACTGAGAACTAGAATAACTAAACAGAAAATATAAGAAATATGTGAACAATCAGTTAGTTCCTGCCTCCTGCCTGACTGAAGTGAGTGAACCTCTGAGGAGGAGGGGATCCTGTTTTCTGAGGTGCTTTGATTTCTACTTTGCTGAAACAGTTGGATTGCCTCCATGATCTGTGTTGTTGCAGCTGTGATGCAAATACTTACAGTTGGACCCATTTCACTTTCCAGTACCATTTTGTATACTTAATGGGATCCCCATAGGTCAAACAGATCAGTTTATGCTGCTACAGTCAGGCAGGTTTCAGGAAACCAGGTCACCTGCATGCTACTATGCATTCAGAACTGACCAGCATATCTGTGTCAATATGGTCTCAGTTTTCATTTCCTGAAATACTGTTTACAATTCCATGCATAAGTCATATATTTTTGTGTCATTTTATGTAACTGTGTGGCAGATTTTCAATTTTCTCCTACATTAGGAAAAATGTTCTGATTAGAATCAGAACTAAACAGAACTTATCAAGACTTTGACCTGGATCCTGATAATAACAGTCAGAACCTTTCTTGGGTCCACCCAACCCTACTGTGGCCCCCATCCATAGTCTGTCATGTCTCTTTTCCTCAGTCTAGTGCCACTCCCCCCCCCACCACACACAAACTAAAAGAGGCCACACAGCAAGGATCCCCCACTCACAGTCTTAAGTGTTAAGTAGCCTAAACTAAAGGCAATTTAAAATTACATCTCTCCAGTACATGTAACTTGAGGTATGTGCACTGTTGCAACCAAGGTGAGGGTTATGTGTTATGGGGCATCACTTTTGGGTTGGTAGGGAATGGCATGAGTGTGGGATGTGGCATGCATGATACCTGCTGTGGTGGATGAGTGATGGAAGGTGATGAAAGGATGTGCAGGTAATGGCATGAGTGTGACATGTATGTTAAACAGCAATGGGTGGGTGTGATGCGGTGTTGCTGCAGGGCAGGTAGGAGTGGCATGAGGGTTGGAAGTGACATACATGGTAACTGGAGATGGGTATGTGTGATGGAGTGTGATGAAAGGGCAGGTAAGGAGAGGCATGGGTGGGGTAGTGGTCATGCATGGTATCTGCTGTGGTGGATGAGTGATGTGAGGTGGCAAAATGCACCTTACAATGCCAAAGGGGCTTATCAGCATATTAGGGATGAAAATGGGCCACAGAAGCCCGGTACTGTTCCATTTGGCCTGCACTATTTCCTTGTGCATCTGTGGGCCATATTCACTATGGGGCTCTGTGAACAAATTACATAGTCACTATGCACTGCACTGACATGACACCATATTTTGACAGTTAGTGCACTCTGGTCAGAGCATGAGAATTGTCTGATTATTGTGCCTGATCCATCTGTGCATCAATTGCATGCAAATGGCCAGTTCTAAGTATAGAGGCTCATACCCTTTATCCAGTGGAACCCAAATTCCAAGAAACAACAAGTACTGGGGTAAAAAGGTCTGCTCTTACCTTCAAGATACTGTTGTTATAACTTGTAACAGTATGTAAGCAAACATGATTGGCATTGATAAATGCTTGTTTTTATGTTGTTATCTTTGTTTATTTTTGTAGCATTCCTTACTGTCTCATTGAATTATAGTTTTATGAGGACCATATTAAACATGCTTTCAGTAATTCTCCTTACACTTTGGTCATTAGACCTGCCAGGAAGTCTGGGAGAACATATATTTTCATTATAACAGGCCAGGTTGCAACTGAATGTCATGCCACACAGCATGTTTGATTGTAGTGTGCATGGCAGTGTGGTTCCTATGTGCATATTAGAAGAGGCAAAGCTGAGAGTGAGTACTGTCTCGTTTCTACTGCCTATTCAAATGTTTGTGGATGTGTTTCCAGAGACAATATCATGAGGCTTGCTCATCTCACCACATTCCAGTATGCAACTGGGTTTCTGGGAACAGAATTTCAGGGTCTGCTTCTCTCAATCCTACAGTGGTGTTTACAGGAGAATAAATTGAGGATTGCTGATCACACCCCTGGCAACCTGCTGTGGAGTTCCCAGAGAGTGCATCTGAAGGTCTGCCCTCCTACAGCCCATAGTGATGTTTTCAGGTTGACTATCTCAATGCTTTCTCCTTCCATCTGCATCAAGCTCACAGTGCTGTACCCAGGAGAGTACCTTGTGGCTGGCTCCATCCACCTGCTCCAGCCTCTGGTGGTGTTATTTTTTATGGGGTTTGAAAATTGTCAGTGAGATAAGGAATCAGACAGCTCTTGTTGTTGGGGTGGGTGTTACTTTTTTGGCTGAGGGAGTCAGCAGCAGACTTGACTGCTCAGAGGTCATGGAGGGAAGCAGTCAATTCCTAGCTAAACAAACAGGATACTCTGCTCAAGACTAGTAAGATGAGCAACTTTAAGATTATCCCATCAGTAATGAGAAAACATAGTACTGTTTATGATAAGGTGACCACAGAAACTTGGGCCTTACGAAGGGGCAGAGACCCAAACATTGCTGTACTGAATGGATATGTGGCATGAAATAATTGAAGAGGAGCAAAACTCTTGATGGGTGGAGTAATCCCTTTTTGTTTGCATTTGTTCTAAATACTGTGGGCTGATTTTCAAACAATGAGATTTACCTACCCCAGGTGCATCAAAGATATGACACACCAGGCTTCTTGCACTCTAAAGTGATTTTTTATTTATTTATTTTATTTATTGGAGAGATCAGTTTTACAACCTTTGAGTCATGGACTCTGCTTACAAAGGTACTCGCAAAAAGGGGGAGACAACAGTAGAGTGAGGTTAGGACAGGGATGACGTACAGGTGAGATACATAAAATACACACTTGGAGAGTACAGACAGCAAAAACTATACTGGTACAACTTCATGAAGGTACTAACATTGTTATACAGCAAGAGATACATTATTCAATCTACATCATGTCACAAACTATTGTGTAGTGACAAAAACCGTAGGCAAGGGGCCTGATGGGTTAGGGCGGACTGGTACAGGGCAGCTAAAGCATTTACAACATCAGCTGTCAATAATATGTTGGCGGAGGGCGATTTTGAGCGGCCAATACCTGGGATCTTGGAGATAGTTTCAGGAAGGAGTTGAACCAGGACAGGGCTGGGTGATGGAAAGATCTTTGGCAGCGAGGTCCTTGCTCTGGGAGCGTTGAAGGTGGCTGGTGGAGTTCCTGTGGGCAGGGACCTGACAGCCCGCTACAAGGGTCCAGAGACAAGCATTTACAACATCAGCTGTCAATAATATGTTGGCGGAGGCGATTTTGAAGCTGCCAATACCTGGGATCTTGGAGATAGTTTCAGGAAGGAGTTGAACCAGGACAGGGCTAGGTGATGGAAAGATCTTTGGCAGCAGAGGTCCTTGCTCTGGGAACGTTGAAGGTGGCTGCGGTGGAGTTCCAGGTGGGCAGGGACCTGGCAGCCCGCTGCAAGGGTCCAGAGACCCCAGGAGGGCAGAGACCTGACATGGATTTTTGGCCAGTAGGCAGGTTTGATATTTCAGTCTTTCCTCAAGAGTGAGTATTTTGTGGCGGAGTATAGCAGACAGGTGTGGGTTCTGCTGTGGGCACGGTAAGGAGCCTACAGGCTTTGTTAATAGAGGTCTGGACTTTAGATAAGCGGAGGCGTCAGCAGCAGCGTAAATTGGGAGTCCGAGAGTCGGGCTGTGCCATATTACCGATGAGGTGATGGCTAGTTTTAAGGCGGGTTCGGGAGACAGTCTTTGTAGGTAGAGAAGACCGATCCTGGAGTTCATTGCAGATGACAAAGCTTTAAGGTGGGCGTGGAAAGTAAGGCCGGAGTCAAGGTGATGCCCAGGTACTTATAGGATGTTACCTGTTCAAGAGGAGGGGCATGCTGGTGGTGATGTAGAGGGAAAGTCCCTGGCGCTGTTTTGCCGATGAGAAAATAGCATGGACTTTGTTTTCTTTAGGTTCAGGACTAAGCGGTGATTATTGAACCACTTTTCGGTTTGGAGGAAGGCGCTTGCAGCATGACTTGGAGTGGGAGGGTCAGGGTGTGATGCTAGGATAACAGCGCCATCAGCATAGAGTAATATTTTACTGGAACAGGAGCTGGGGAGGTATTCAGGAATAGGCTGAAAAGGGTCGGGCCAAGGATGGAGCCTTGGGGGACACCAGAGAGTACCAGAAGGTAGGAGGAGAGGTCCCATTTAGCTTGACTCTTTGGGACCTGTTGTGTAGGTAGCTTGCAACCACTTCAAGGGGTCGGATGAGAAACCCAATTTGCTAAGGGAGTTTAATAGCAGGGGTGGCACACTGTGTCGAAGGCCTTGATAGGTCTATGAAACCGCCCCTGCAAGATGACCTTTGTCAAGTGCTGAGTGAATGTGGTGGGAGAATTCCAGAAGGGCAGTGGATGTGCTATGGCCAGGGTGAAACCCGTGTTGCTCCGGACACAGAAGGTTGTATTTAGTAAGATATTCCATGAGCTGTGTGTTTACTAATTTTCTAAGGCTTTGGATGGGAGGATGGAGATGGGCCTGTAGTTGTTAGGCAGAGTACGGTCCCAGACTTGTGGATGGGGGTTACTTCAGCATGCTTCCAGGCCTTAGGGAATTGGCCGAGGTGTAGGATTTGTTAATGATAAGTGAAGGGTAAGCATGACATCCAGCACGAGTGGAGTATCTTGGAGTCAAGAGGGTCATTGATTGGGTTCTGAGAGGCAAGGGACTTTATTAAGAAAGGTTTGGCATCATGGGGTGAGATCATCTGGAAGTGGAATTGTGGCCTGAAATGGGAGCATGGGTGGGTTTGGCAACTGGGTCAGAAAAGTGGACAGGAGGATGCACTTAAATCTGTGAAGGTTTTATTAAGGCAGTCAGCAATACAGGTGAGGTCAGTTGAGACAGCCCCATTTATGACAATCTGGGATGGAGGGGAGAGCGGGTCTTACCATTTAAATCTTTAATGTTGTCCCAGAAAGCTCTGGGACGAGCCCCAGGAGGATGTCAACGCAGCCTGGTAGAATTTAGCTTTAGCCTGCTTGATGGTCCAGGTGCATTGATTGCAGGCTGCCCTGTAGGCTTGCCTGTCAGCTACCCTACCGGAGTCATTAGCTAAGTGCCAAAGGTTATCTCTCTCTTTAGTTGTTGGATCAGTGCAGGAGTTATCCATGCAGCAGTCCGTTTTTTTCCTTGGAGTGTTGAAGGGTGCATACAGATCACAGGCGTGGTTGAAGGCCGTGGTGAAGTAGGTTAGGGCAGAGTTAATGTCAGGGCGCTGGCCAATGGGGACCAGTTGATTAGGGCGAGGTGACGTTTGAGGTTGGCGACCTCTGGGAGAAAACGGCGGCGAGGGGTCCTGCTGTACACAGGGCTGAGGGTGGAGAGGACCAGAAGCAGATGACTGGGGAGTCGCCACTGAGTGAGTCCGCAAGGACTTCTATGGAGACTACTTTAGAGGTCGGTTAGAGAGGATTACATCCAGGAGGGAGCTAGTTCCTGTTACTTTGTTAAGTCTAGTGGGCTGAGTGACCATTTGGGTCAGGTCAAGGGCAGCAAGCTCATTCTTCAAATTATCAGCCGACGGGCTGAGCCAGTTGGTATTTAAGTCACCCATAATTAATTGTTCAGCTTTCTGGGGTAAGGTAGATAGGTAGTCAAGGAGAGAGGTGACCGCAGAACCTTTATTAGACCCGGGTAGATAAGCCATGGTTAGGTAGAGAGGGCCACGTCAAGGGTAGGGTGTGATTTTTAAAGTAATGGCTTGCGCCTGTGGTTAAGCTCAGGGTTGGGGGAGGCATGCCCGAGGACCGAGTCGCACAAGTAGATAGCACACCCCTCCACGCCTGCCCATCCTATCGGCCCTGAAAAGGGAAAACCAGGAAGGGAGACGGCTGAGTCAGGCGTGAGGGAGGAGAGCCAGGTTTCAGCAAGCATGAGAATATCGGGAGTGGTGGGTGACCCAACATTGGAGGCTGCAGTTTTCTTAGGGAGACTGCATATATTAATAAAAAGCGATTCGAAGGCCTTTGCCACGGTGGGCAGGCGTGGCTGAGATGACAGGCCGGGGTTTGGGTTCACATTGCCGAGAGCAGGAGCAGCAGGAGAATTGGTGCCTCGCATGGTGTTTGTTGCTGGCGGTGGGGTGCATATATGGCTGACGGGACCTCACCTGGGAGGAGCAGGGATAGGAAGGGAGAGAAAACCGAGAGTGCTAAGGGAGAGTGTCCACTTGTGATGGGAATCACAATACTGAGAGTAGCACATAGGTGGTTGGTGGGTGGGGTAGTGTGGTAGTCCAGGGCAGGAGGGATTTGGGGATGGACTGAGAGATAGGTGTGGGTAATCAGATGGGGAGCAGAGAATTGAGAGTGGGGGCAGGTGCTTTAGTTGGGGCAGGTCAATGGGGGATATGGAGGGCAGAGAGAGAGCATAGGGTGCTGTAGCAGGAGGAGGTCAGCATAGCAAGGTTCATGCTTGAGTGAGACATTTCCAATATAGAGCAAGCGGTGAGGGCAGACTTCTAGTGCTGGAACAGATATAACCAGCAAATGGGAAAGTAGGCTGATTGGTTTTGCGCCTCATGTGACAAAGAAAATACCCTATTTAAGGAGAGCCGAGCAAGGGTGGTGGTGGGGCGGTGGGGAGCATCGTCAGGGTTTCTCCAAAGCACCGACTAGAAGGAAACTAAGGGTGCGTGAGCCTGGAAAAGGTGCCAAGAGCAAGTTTCAAACAGAGTGTCTACAGGTAGGCTGGCTCACTGACTGTCCTTGATTTGTAAGCAGTTCTTTCCAGGCATAAGTTTACCTGCTAGCAGGAGGGCTTTGTCCTCAAGGGCCCTACAAACGGCTCCTCGGGTGAGGATGTCCTGGCGGTGGTAAGCAGGCTGCAGGGGAGGGCACTCCAGCGTGGCCCTCAGGCCTCCGGCTCCTCGGGGGGAGGGATCGATCTTAGCAGGGAGGGCTTTTGTCCTCCAAAGGGCCCTCGCGACCAATGGCTCCTCGGGGGTGGGGTGTCCTGGCGGCAGTAAACAGGCTGCAGGAGGGCACTTCCAGCGTCACCCTCGCGACAATGGCTCCTCGGGGGTGGGGATGTCCTGGCGGTGGTAAGCAGGCTGCAGGAGGCACTCCAGCGTAGCCCTCGCGACCTCCGGCTCCTCGGGGAGGAGCGTATCGGTATTGTACATCTCTTGCATCCATTCAACACTCACTGGACCATATTTTTGTGGTCTAGCATCATCATTGTTTGACCCTAAGATGGAGCTTGCAGCTGAAATTTACCACAAGCTACTATTAGTGTTGTGAAATTGGAAAAGTTCACCCGGCAAAATGTTTTGCAGAATTTGTGCATTCGTTAAATATTCTGTGGGGCAAATGCTAAATTTAGCCTACAGAGCAGGCAAAATATTGCCCTCAAACTGGCAAATTCACCACTTGTGGGCAAAATGTCAATTTCACCACTAATTAAAAAGGGTAGACTCCTGGTATCTAGTGGTCCCCTGCTGATCACTAGCCAAATTCAAGAACCCTCCCAAGTCACCCATGACCCAAGACCCCAACCTTTAAAAAAACAATTCCCTCCCTGTCCCTGGTGTCTAGTGGTCCCCCATGCCGATCAATGGCCGAATTGAGGAATCCTCCCCTCCGAGTCACCCATGACCCCAACCTACAATCTTTAAAAAAAAAAAAATCCCTCCTCTGTTCCTGGTGTCTTGGTCCCCTCTGGCTGATCACAGGCTGAATTGAAGAACCTACCCCTCAGGTCACCCTACCTAGCCTCCAATCTTTAAAAAATCTGTCCCCCTGTCTCTGGTGTCTAGTGGACCTCACACCCCTTTGCTACCTTGTACAAGCATACATCATTCATTAAGCACTCAGTCAGGCTACTGGCCATGGAGGTGAGTGGACGGCTGTGCTGGTGGCCTGATTGGGGTGCTTAGGGACAGCCAGGGGGAGTGCTATCTGACTGAAGACAGGGTGGGGGTCCAATAGACTTACCAGGGACAGGGAGAGGTTTTAAAGATTGAGGGCCAGGATCATGGGTGACCTGGGGGTTCTTCAAATCAGCTGGTGATCAGGGGATCACTAGACACCAGGGACAGAGAGGATTTTTTAAAAGATTGTGGCTGGGATCATGGGTGACTTGAGGGCTGAGGGTTCTTCAATTTGGCCAATGATTGGCCAGGGTGGGGACCACTAGATACCAGGGAGGAAGTTACTAATGATGCAAATTTGCAGGTTTAATTGTGGGTGAAATTTCGCAATTTCACCACAATTTTGTGAAATATTTTGCACAACAAATTGCTGATTTTGAGGCAATTTATCTAGCTGCCATAAAGCAGGTTAACATTGCAAATTTGGGTGCAGTTGTGTCAGTCAGAAATGCCAAGGTTTTGACATAGGTCTTAATGCAAGTCCTACTCCACCCTTAGAAACTCCATCCCTGTATCTTTTATCAGGTTAATGGATTAGCAGTCATTTTGGCTCTGACCAGAATTTGTTTTATATGCAGTGCCCAGAGGGAGGGCTTTGACACAGTGGCACTGCTTTTTAATAATACTGCTAAACTATACAGCATTGCTTGGATTGACAGACGGAGCGGGTCCTGGATGCTGTGTTATGCTGTGCTGTGCTGAGCTGCACGTTACTTCATTGTGGAGAAGTGAAGGAAGCAGGCTCTTTTGAAGGACTTTTTACTGCCTATAACAGGAATGCCATCTATGCTTTGAATTTGAGCTTTCTGGACTTACTTGTCAAAGCACTTGCAGCCTCCCTGTTTAGGCGTTCTTTGTGTCTTTCAGGAGGAACACCAGTGGTGGCGGTTGGACTGGAAGATGCTAAGGAGCCCTTCAGAAAGGCCCAACCATTACTGGCTGGCTAGGAAGCTGAGAAGCTGTCTACCAGGAATCCTTGCCCTCTGATCAGGGCTGCTAGCTCCTAGCGGTCAGCCAGCTCCAATTCAGCCACCGACTGAGACCAGGACCCAGGACCGAATCTGCCTCTAAGGTACGGTGAAAGTGCACCCAGTCGGATTGCAGGTGCTGCCTGGTAGTCTCAGCGGATTAGTATCCTTTTCTCCTCCCTGCTGAGTGGGCTCTGACAGAAGGGATTTATTGTAATTTACTGTTAAAAGTTCCTAATTGCAAAACCTGTTACTGAACTGCAAAAAATGTTTAATTTAACGTGTTAAGTGATTCAGCTCTTTTCTGCCCATGTATTCCCCACACCACCCCTCCTGAGCCAGCTCTCCTTTTGGTGATCAAATTTCCTAAGGGCTATTGAATTGCAAATTTCCCAACCCCTGTCTCTCTCTCTCTCTCTCTGCTGATTTTCTGCCCCCCCCCCTACACTGATTAAATGCTCTATCTGACCACCCTCACTCCTCGGTACCACCCCTATTAGTCACCTTCAGCTCTACCATTGGCTCCTACCACTCTCTTATGATCTTCAATCCCAGTCTCTCTGTACCCTCCTACAAAGCCTATTGGCCACCACCCTCCTTAGGTTCCCATCCACCCTAATGACCCAGACAATCTTTGTTCTCTTTCTCCTCAAAAGGCCTCCTCATATCGAGATGCTGCTCCTAAATCCCGGCTCCTCTGCCAACCTGTCTGGCTACTTGCCTCTATTCATTTGTCTATTCTCTGCCTCCCACCTCCTCTCCACCATGCCTCCCACCACCCACGCCCTCCTTCCTGCCACACATCGTAACTCCTCCCTGCCCATCCAAACCTGTGATCACTCTCCTGCCCACTCCTACCTGGTCCCACTCTGCTGTATGCCCTCCTTCCTAATCAGGCCCTCCCCTCCCGGACTATCCTGCACATGCGCTTTCTGCACCACCTCTGATGCTCATGCAAATGTCTACACATGCCTCCACATGCAGCCGGAGCACATTCGTGCTAAGTTGCCTCCATTATGCTAGCTCATCACCTAGCCCTTGACCTCCTACTCCTCGCAGCAGGCGATATACACCCAAACCCTGGACTCCTGACTACCTCATCCCCATCTCACCTCAACTGGCCCCCCCACCTTGCCACCCATACTCACCCAACCACTAGGATATCCCTCCCAAAGGCCTCTGCCTCCTTCACCTAAACATACAAAGCCTAGCCTCAAATTTGACCAACTTCTAGTACTCACTGACCACCATACCCTGATGTCTCATCCTCTCTGAAATGTGGCTTAACAAAACATTCCTAACTCCTCAGTCACAATCCCTGGATACACTATGGCCCGACAGGACAGGGCCACCAGAGGTGGCGTGTAGCCATCTATGCAAACCAGACATCGCTACTCAGTAATCTTAATTAAAGCTGAACCTCAAAGCTTATGAACTCTTGCTGCTCCAGCTCATGCTCCCCTTCTCGCTGCCTATTCAAGTACAGAATTTACTGCCAACCAGGCACCCCAGCCACAACTGTCACTGACCTCCTTACATTAATTGGCTCACTAACTCCCACTGGGGAATTATACACAATGGGCTATTTTAACCACAATTGGCTAGTACCAGCACTCAACAAAACCTGGACAGATGCTGCTGCCCCTTAATCTAACTCAAATCATCACTGAGCCCACCCGCTTAAACCTCAAATCAGGTAACCACTCCCTTATTAACTGTGTCCTGATCACGAATCCTCATAGAGTCATCAGAGCAGGTCTGCTCCCTGACTCCATGAGTGACCACCATGTCATCTACCTCTTTCACAAAATCCACTTCAACAAATCCCCCAAAGTTCTTAGTCCAACAGTCCTTCAAATCCCTCAATCTTGCTCCCTTTCTCAATGACCTTGTCCTAGCAAACTGGCCTCCTCCCTCCAGCCCAATAGACAACACCCTCCTGCACTTCAAAACACATTTCTTAAGATATTGGACACACACCCTACTACACCATACTATGGTACAGAAACCACCTGCCTTGGATCACCCAAGAACTCACAGTTTGTATGAATGCCGAGATTTAGCATGGCTGAGCTTATAAATCCTCAGTCCTACCTCATGACCCTCCCACTATCGGTATCTGCAGAACATGTGCACTACAGCAACTCGGCTAGCTAAAGCAGAGTATTTTAGATCCTCCTCCAATCTAACCTAAATAGCCCCTCCAAGTTCCGGAAGGTCATACTCCCTCTTCTCACCCCTGCTGCTAAGCCCTCCTCTCCTTAGCATAAACAACCCCATTCTTTTTGATCCAGGCAGCTGCTGCTGAGTTCAACTTATACTTCTCCACCTGTGCCTCTTTGCTCCTTTCTCTACCCTCCACATCACCTCCCTCACCACTTGCAGGGCCTAAGGTTCTCATGATGCAGGTACCTTCTCCTTCAAGGAAATCTCACTGGCCAAAGCTCTAGAGGCCCTGCTAACTTTAAACCCCTCAAAGGGAATTCCTGGGATGGACTGGACCCCAAACTTTTGTTCCTCTCAGCTACAACCATAGCCACCCAATTGCCTACCTCCTAAATCAATCCTTCACCACTGCATCTATCCCTCTGTCCTGGAAGCATGCCATTGTTATCCCCTCCCCAAGGAGGGCCTCCACCTCCACCTCAAACTACTGGCCAATTTTCCTCCTCCCTGCTCTTGCGAAACTGCAAGAGCACCTTGTCCTGCCCAGCTAACCTCCTGTCTTTCTGACTCAAATTACTTCACACCTTCCAGTCCGGCTTCAGGAAGGATCACTCCACTGCCTCCTCCTTACTAAGGCTCACTGACACCTTCCAATCTGGAATGGATAGAGGTCTTATCACCTCTGCCATCTTCATTGATCTGGCTAAAGCCTTGATAGTCTCCCACCCCTGTTACTCTCATGCCTCTCTGACTCTGGCCTCTCACATCTGCTATAGATTGGTTCAGTCCTATCCTACAGACCAAACTCAATCTGTAGCGATTGCTGATGCCACATCCCCAACCCTCCCATGCCCACTGGCGTCCCCCAAGGTTTGGTCCTTGGCTCCATCCTATTCTCCATTTTCCTAAACAACCTGCCTCAAACTTGTTCACTTCCTCGATCCATATGTATGCAGACGATACTGTCCTATTTTCTTATGGCTCTCTCCGGTCTCAGTTGCCTCTACCTTCCAGGCATACTTCAACAAAGTCCAGCACTTGTTCAACTCTCACCAACTCTCTAAACTTGAAAAAAACAGTAACTGTGACTTTCAGCACATCTCAACTACTAGCCAGGCTCCCCTCCTCCCGCTCTTCCACACCCTTAATGGGTCAGTGCTGGAGGATGTCACCTCCTTCTGGTATCTAGGAGTTTGGCTTGACCACCACCTCACCATCTCCGTCCATGCTGAATCCATACTGAAGAACTCTGCCCCAAGCTTGGGGCTTTATATCGGAACAGTAATAGTCTCCCTTTCCTGTTCATCGTGATCTTATCCAGAAGATGATACTTCCTCTTTTGATTATTGTAATATTGTATACAGTGTCACCCACAAGTTGGTCTTATTCGAGCTGGATACTCTTTTTAATGCTTTCTGCCGGTTCGCTCTAGATGCTCCTCCTCACACCCATCACTGCAGCTCTACCACTCCCTTGCATTCCCCTCCTGAAAAAACACTGCCTAATACACTGTGCCAAGTTTATCTCAAAGTGCTGGCTTGGTGCCATCCCAGCTTACCTGGCCTCCACACTATCACCCCTTGGCACCCACCCATGCTCTGAGGTCCCTAGACTCCCAGCTCCTTTTAATCCACAGATGTAGGACCTCAGTTGGCCAGGCTGCCTCTCATACCACTTCCTCAACTCTGGAACTCTCCTCACTCAAATTCGCCACCTCCTCTGTCCGATCACTATCCACTGCCCTTGCTAACCACTACTTGATAAACTGCTCCTGCAGCTAACACTCCCATGTTCATATTCCAGTAGGTTCAAGGGTGCTACACTACCTGACCCTACTCCTAACTACTGCACTTGATCCCAACTTTGAGCTAGCCAGCACTGCACTTATTCAATCTGTCTTATGCCTCAGAAATAACCCTAGCTGTTTTTCTTCATTGTAACTGTTACTATGTCTGTTAGGGAATGCATGTTATCCACGCTCAATAATTTCTGTCAAATGTATGCAACTGTATTATGTAAATTGTATGTAAATATATAAGAAGCTTGATAACCTTATGTTCTCTTCCCTCTGTACCCTCCCCAGATCGCACCAGGAGGTGAGCAGTTGTTGTTCAGTGTGCTTTTCCTGGTGAAACAATTTGAATAAATAATAAATAAATCAAAAAAATGGGAGTTGCAGTTGGACTGGAGTGGAAAATTATAATTCTACAACCTATAACCTACAACTTATGGTTTATAACTTTTTGGACTTGGGGTGTTTAAACCCTCTTGCAGGATAATTTATTGTTGTGGCAATTTGTACCTTTATTTGGAGTTTTATGTTGAATTCTTTAAAGAAAGGAACCAAAAGATAAGGGATTTATGAGAGTAATTGCAGGATGCCCTATATGAGCATATGATTAACTATCATGCTGTACATAGTCTTATGATAATTTTATTTCCCTTTTTATTTATTTTTTAGACTGGTGAACTTTGTTTTACTAAGTCATACTGAATAACACTTTAATATAAGCAAATCTAACATAGGCAAAGGTAGCTTTGTTTTAAATTAACCTGATTAACCTGATTAAAAAGGCACTTGGCATAGTGGCTCTGATAGGTAGTTTAAATTGCCAAGCAAATGAACAGGTGAATCTGCTCACTTGATCACCTGATTACTGCCTGATTACCATTATTGCATAGAGCATGTGTGGCATTCCTGTTCCTTAGATTGCCATCTTGACACATCAGTCAGGCACACAGACCAGACACCAGAGCCCAGCGAAGGAGTTTTTTTGACACTTAGGCTCTTTCTTACATCTTGAGAGCACCAAAAGCTTTAAAATAATTTACTTTAGCTGGCAGATTTTTCACAGCTTGCATATTTGCTGCAAGGGATGACTGCCGATTTGGATTTTTTTTAGCAGCCTTGAAATAATATTTGAGGCGGTTTATCACAAGCCAGGAACAGCACTTCAGCATCAAATAAATTCAACACAGATATCACTGAGTGTGTTGTTTTTCTTACAATAATTTAAAAGTAAGTAAATGAATCTTTAGCTACTAATGAATCAGGGAGATATAACCTTTTAAGAACTGTGATAATAAGCAACCTTTGATAGTCAAGATAGTGTATATTGTATAATCCTTTAAAGACTTATATCTTATAGCATGTCTTGGACTATTAACCTTTACTATGGGCAAACTGAGTTTTGACAAATCTTTCTAGTTCTTTTCAAACTATAAACTTGCTTTGCTCCTGCTTTTAAGTATAGTTATATAATTATTTTTCATTGGGAACCTGTGATCATCTCATCAGGATTTTGCTTTGGAAAATACTGGCTTTGAAGCAATTACTAATTTTGGCACCTTTAAACAGTACCTCCTGTAGAATTTGTGGGAAGTGACTTGGAATCCTGAAACAAGACTGTACGGCAAGAAGGCCTAGTGAAATATATATGCACTATATGCAGTTTTGTACTTGGGTATATGAATATACAATACAATCCTATTTCTTTGAGGTGTCAAGGTATTTTAAAAGCATGTGTGGGTCCCTGTAAACATTTTTTCTGAAGGCTCTCAATTGTGTGTTTTGTGCTTTGTGATTTTGCACTTTTTACTGTTGTATTCCCTCATTATTGTTCTCATACTTGTTATTAATGTATTAGTAGTGTATTAATCCAACCAGTATTTGCACTTTTGATTTTTTTATAATGGGTGTTGCTAAAATAATAAAAAACTAATGGCTCCTCCAGTTTAAAAGGAAGGCAGCCAAGGCAGCCAAACAAGAATGAAAGTAAAAATAAAGGAAGGAAAAGCTGGCTACTCCAAAACCCTAAACAAAAATATAATGAAACAAAAGATAATTTACTAAAGAATGGCACCAAAACTCAAAAGTAACCTCATTGAAACAATTTGTTCTTACTTCTACACCCCATTTACAGACAAAATATTCTTGTGACTCAGGATGATGAATTAGACAGTGTTAAGGGGTCAGTTCAAGCCTCAGTATCATTGCCTATACTGGTTAGTGGTAACAGTGATTTTGCGGTGCTAATTAAACAAAACCATTATCCTCTCCTACACCAACAGAATTTGAATGGGAACCATACCCAGAGTCTGTTATTAGAATTGATGTAGATATGATTTCCTGGAAAAATCTTATGAGAAATCTTCTGCTCATTCTCTTGAGAAATCTCCAGACATATTAGCAGCTCAAGAATCTATCAAAGATCATGAAAAGGAAATTATTAGAGAGGGCAAATGGTTAGAAAGAGTTAAAAGTGATCCTACCCTTTACACCTCACATAATAGATGCCCTTAATGAACCACACATGGTAAATGTCTTATTATTTGAACAGATTTATATTATTAGAGATGAACTAACAAGTATGAAAATAAATATGGCATATGAGGCATGCATAATTAGAACCTCTTCAGAGAATTTGCAAAAGCAGAAGTAAGTACAGAACTGGACTCTATAAATCTGGTACCTGTTGAAAAGTCACTAGAAGTAATTGTACCAAGCTTACAAGTACAGGTACAAAAGGAGGCATAAGTTTGCCTAAATTAGGCTCCAAAATTATGGAAAAAAAGAAAGATTTTCAAAACAAAATAAGAAACCAATGAAATAGTTGATAAAACTTTAAATCTGGATGCTCATAAAAACAGTAAACAAAAGAAGATCAAACTAATAAAAAAGAGGTAAAAACTCTACAATGGAAGCAAAACCAACTTATTGGGTTACTAATTAGGGTGACAGACAAAACAAATTATAGTCCTATTGTGTTGGATTCTAAGGTTGAAACATTAAGGAAGATATCAGGAAAAAAAAAAACAGATAATTCAATGGGAATAGACTTAATATTAGCTTACCGCCCTACAGAGTTAGTGGATCTAACTATGTGAAGTTGGTCACTTACAGGGATTCACCACTTCAAGAAAAGAAATTGATAAAGGTTATTGGTTAACAGGCAATGAAGTTATTACCATAACAAGCACAATTCAGAGGAAACTGAAATTGATGAGAACATACTATCAAAGATTGATTATCTCTTAAATGTAGATCCAAAATTTTCTAGATGTAAGAATAATGTTATTTGCACATCTAGTAATATCAAATATGCCCAGGGTGCAGTCCACTTAGTAGTTAATAATATGGAGTTTACAAAAGATATATGGAAAAATCATAATTAATCCTAATTTAGGACTGTATGCTGATTCATAATTTCTCTTCCAGTCTATTTGAATGAACCAAAAATGAACTTTCAACAAGGACAATTTTTTCCAGCAGATGTTTTAGATATGTGTCTAGTTAACACCACAAGGAATACCATGCCAAAGCTCAGTCAATCCAACAGATACCTGCTTACTATGCATGGGATTAGACATAGCCCAGAGGAAACTCAAGAATCTTTGATGCAATCGGTATGTTATACTCTCAAAAACTACCTTGGTTTAAAACTTGGGTATAATGGTGTAAAATGGGTAAAAAGGAATATGGTGTTACTAACCAAGGTCAGATATCATTAGAAGTGAGAGATAATGTTTTATATAAATGGATCTGAAAAGAGGTGCACACATTGGATGAGTTAGGAATATTGCTGTGTGAATGGCATGTCCCCTGAGTCATTTTCAGTTGTTATTGCATTGGATACCCCATATGAGAATGAGCTTTGACATGGCTCAAATGTACAGAAAAATGGACTGAATAGCCAAGTAACCTTTGTTCCTAATGTTCCAACATCTAATAGAGTTCAATGTTTGGATAGTATTGATTATTGACTCTCATGCAATGTTACTAGTCCAATAAATCAGAAAAGTAATAAGAGTGATGGGAGTACCATCTGTGACTTTAAACATCTGAATACTTGCTGGCCTGGTGGTGCTGAGGGTTGAGGCACTGGATACCACACCTCACGCCACACCAGTGACCGGGTTTAGGAATGAGCCCAGGCTGTCGGGGGTCGGTGGGAGGAGAGGATTGAGCATCCAGAGGACAGTTCTCCTCTCCCAGGAAGGGAGGGGGGGTTGTACTCCCACTGAATGACTTCCCCAGGTGTAGGCCTGGGGAAGTGTGAGTCTAAGGGTGCACAGAAGGGAGGGTACTACAGGACATCTGCTGACATGCACATGCCTCCTCGTATGCATATCTGGCATGTGCACCCCAGCAATGGGGATTGGGGAAAGAAAAGAAAATAAAGGTTGCACCTGCAAACAAACTTTCAGCTTAGTGTGTCTCACCTGGTAAAATAATTGGTAAAAAAAAAAATGGAGGAAAAAATTCTGGCAGCAGGATGAAGCCCAACTCTCTTCAGGCTCCTCTTCCAGGCCAGGCAGAAGAGAAGCCCTGGTAATTTCAGGATGTCAGGGCTAGGAGAGTCATTCAGAAGAGGGTGCTGGAAGAAGGAGTATAAGCACAAAAAGTAAAAAGAAAAATAGAAAAAATCTGAATACTGAAATAGATAAGGTTGGTAAAAAGATTGATGGTGCACTGATAGTATAATCTATAGAATATTACAGGTTTTGGTAAAAACATGGCTGATGCTCAAGTGAAACCTTTTCATTACAACATGATATTATATGCCTACAAGAAACCTGGACAAGGGACATTTGCATTTAGAAGGTACATAAGCTTCTTTTCATCACAAGTAGATACCCTAAAATGGGGAGTGCTCAGGCTGGTATTGCAATGTTTATAAAGTTATACATGATATTAGTGTGGTAAAATGTCCCTCTATTTTCCCCTTTTTTTCATCTGTGTCATCATTTTATAGAACTCAGAACTGATATTGATAGCAAATTGTTATATTCCACCTGTTAACTCAATTATTATTTAAATGAAGTTTGGTCTGACCTAGAAAGTGTAATTGAGGATGCATTAGAAAAAACCCTAATATGGAATTTTTATTGGGTGACTTTAATGCCCACATTGGTAAAAATAGATCAAGTACCAATCTGGAATTCTTAATTCTCCAAAAAACTATGAATAAAGTAGTAACACAGGGTAAAAAATTTAAATTTATTGGAAAAATTTTGGCTTAATAATCTTTAACGGGACTTTACAAGGAATAGTTCCAATTACTTTACATTCATGACAGGGACAGGAGCTAATATTGTAGACTTTATTTGTGTTCTTCCAAGTCAACTGGTAAACAGTAAAGATTGTAATGCTATTTTGAGACCAAGAGAGCTATCAGTATTCTATTTGGCTTCTTAAACAAAAATATAAAACACAAGAAGTAGCAAGAAAAGAATTGATTCATTGACCTAATATTGAAGTATGCAACCAAAAATAATAACAATATCTAATATCTAATAAGGTAGAAGATGAAATAAGTAAAATATATTACATTGAGAAAGTTAGTGAAGCATTTAATAAAATTTATGAGATAGCCAACAAATAATTCCAATAATTTATATTCATATAAACCCCTCACCAGAATCCTTGTTCAACAAAGAATGTACAAAAATTAAATCATACTTATATAAAATAATAAGGAAGGTAAGAGATAATCTAGTTACAGAAGGTGACAAATACATTAATACATTAATACAATTACAAAAGAATACAAACAATGTATAACAAATAAACAATACATGCAAAAAATGAAGAACTGGGAAAGGATGCTGGAGGTAAATAGATCAAGAAATTACAAAACATTCTGGCAATTCATTGCAAAAGGGGTAGGGGTTATAGTCCAAATATTAATGCATATATATCTCCTTAAATTGGATTTATTATTACCAAAAAGTTTTCACTGAGGATTTAGAAAATTCAAGATTCTCTTTTCTAGAAAAATAAACTTTTCTCCTATAAACATAATGCCATTAGAAATTGAAAAGCAATTAAAAGTATGAAATCCAATAAGGTACCCGACCTGATATGATTCCTGCTGGAATATACAAGGTTGAAATTACCTGGTGGTGTAACCTGTTGACTATCTTATTTACTAAACTGATTATGAAAATTATATCCCTGAAAGCTGAAAAGGCAATATTATATCCAATACATAAACAAGCATTTGTTAATGCCGAATGTTGCTTACTTATATGTGCTGTGTCAGTATTTGGACATGATAGTACCATGTCTAAGAACTGTCATGTCCCCCAAGACATCCACTGTGTCTTTTGTTCAGCATTCACAGAAGGGGAGGGCAAGGGTCACAGCAGTACAGCAGTTGCAAAGGCATGAAGAGGTGGACAATAGTCCATTCAGAGCAGAAGAATCTTGCAGGAGGTGACTAAATTGAAGGTGGACAAAGTGATGGGACCAGATGGCATACACCCAAGGATAGTAAGAGAACTGTGAAGGAGATAGCAGTACCTCTGGCAGCCATGTTCACTGAGTCATTCAACACAGGGGTGGTACCAGAGGGTGGAGGAAGGCACGTGGGTCCTCTCTACAAATCCAGTAGTAGGTAGGAGGCGGGGAACTATAGGCCGTCAGCCTCACCTCAGTAGTGGGGAACATCATGGAGACATTGCTTAAATAAAGGATAGTGGGGCATCTAAAGGCCATCAGAGCCCAGGACCGCAGGAAACATGGATTCACAGTGGAAGGTCATGTCAGGCAAATCTGGTTGATCTCTTTGACTGGGTGACAAAGGAAGTAAATCAGGGTGGGGCAGTGGACAATGCTTACCTTGATTTAAGCCTTTGACACTGTCCCACATAGGAGGCTGATAAACTAGCTGAGTAGGCTGGGCATGGGGTACAGGGTAGTAAACTGGGTTAGAAACTGGCTAACAGACAGGAGGCAGAGAGTGGTGGTAAATGGGGTGCAGTCTGGGGAGATGGGGTGACCAGTGGGTGCCACAGGGATTGGTCCTGGGGCCAGTCCTGTTCAATGTCTTCATTAGTGACATTGCAGAAGGGCTGAAGGAAAGGTCTGCCTGTTTGCAGATGACACCAAGATCTGTAAGATAGTGGATACCCCAGAGGGTGGAGAAAATGAGGAGGGACCTGGAGAAGCTTGAAAAATGGTCTCAGGACTGGCAACTGAAGTTAAATTCAAAAAGTGCAAAATTATGCACCTGGGACACAGTAACCCTGGGAAAGCTACAGGATGGGGGGGAGTTGCTGACAGTCACAAAGAAGGAAAGAGACCTGAGGTTCTTATTTCAGATTACCCAAAAATGTCAAAGTGTTAAGGCAGCTGGGTGGGCCAGTGACATGCTGGGGTGCATAGGCAGGGTATCACCAGCATAAGGAGGAGGTAGTGATGCCATTAAATAAAACCATGGTCAGGCCTCACATGGAGTACTGTGTGCAGTTCTGGAGGCACTTTCATTCGTAAGGATATTAACAGGCTGAGAAGGTCCAGAGAAGGGCGAATGAGATGGTACAGAGCTTGCAACACAAGACTTACGAAGAGAAATTAAGGATCTCAATATGTACTCACTGGAAGAGAGGAGGAAAGAGGATATGATAGAAACATTCAAGTACCTCAAGGGTATAAGTATAACTACTGAGAAGCAGGAGACAGCTGCTATAAACACATATGCCAGCTTCTGTGTGATATTCTTTTGTCCTTATAAATCTGTAATCTCAGTATTTCAGTAACCACATAACACACTGCCTTCTTTGGGCAATTTTATGGTGGTTGATGCCTGGTGTCAGACAGCAGACAGAGGGCTCACCAGATTGTGTTGCCATTTGAAAACTTCATAGGGTGTTCTTTTTATTGGTAAGGATTTTGGAAAGCTGGTGAAGGTCTCACAGTTTTATTATGATTGTAACTCCTTATGTCTGTCCCCTTTGGTCCCCCATCCCCACCCCAACAGTCATCAGTAGCCACAACTGCAGCCTTCTTCTTGCCAAGATGGTGGATGAGCAGCTGTCTTCACAGTCTGTGAAGTCTTGAGTCTTTCAGTGCCGTTTATTGGTCATCTTCCAACACAGGCGCTGCCAGACAAAACTAACTTAGGACAAGCAGCTTTCCAAGTGGGAAGAAATGGGTGAGCAAGAATCAAGTACTCATTCAGATGTGGCATTGATTCTAAGATCAGCATATTGGTGTGGACAGCAAACAGAACCCCAGCTCTTTAAGCAGCCTTATGAAGAGTAAAGGCTTCTCAAGCAGAGGGGTTCTGTTTATTGTACTGTAAGTGGGCTGCATCTAATTTGGTAATTTATCACCTTATATCTGGATGTAGGGTAGGCCCAACTTTAGAGGAACACTGCACTGAATGAACACATGATGTCATAGAAACATAAAATTTGTCAGCAGGAAAGGACCGCTCCAGCCCACCCAGTCTGCCCAAGTGTTCTCTACTACTTATAATTCCTGCCTGTATATGTTACTGTATGTCTTACTCTGCCTGCATCCATCAGGGCCTCCTTGTGAATGAGCTTGCTTAATGGATTTTTCCTGCAATGAACTTGAACCTACTCCACCTCCATAGCCCTATTGATCTCCATTGACCTCCTCCTTCCCCTTTTTTCTAATAGGCCCCTATGTTTGTCCAATATGTGCTTCATGCCCCTACCATTTTAGCTTCCCCCACTTCTCCTGGCAATCTGTTCTAGGCATGTACCACCCTTTCAGTAAAGAAATATTTCTTCACATCTATCCTGAATCCCCCAGCTTCATTGTATGTCCCTTGGTTTGGTGCTCATCCTCATTTGAAGGAAACTCCCCAACTGTGCCCTCTTTACTCCTGTGAGGTACTTTGTAGGTCTTGATCATGTCACCTCTCGTCATCCTCTGTTCCAGAGTGTACTTGTTGAGATTCTTCAGCCTTTCCTTGTAAGGGATTCCTGTGAAAATCCTGAACCATTTTAGTTGCCCCCTCTGGAAAATCTCCACCTTATGTCCTTTCTGACATGTGGACTCTAAAACTGGACACAGTACTCCAGCTGGAGGTATACCAGGGAGTGATACAATAGCAGCACAACATCCCTCCTCTTCCTACTGGAATACCACTCCTTATGCACCCCAGAATCCAATTTTCCCTGCCCATAGCCTTCTCACACTGTACTACCACCACCTTGAGGTCCTCTAATAAAATAACCTCAAGGACCCTTTCATGTCTAGTGAGTATCAGTACCACCTCTCATCCTATACTCAGCATCAGGGTTCCTATGCCCTAGTTACATGATTTTGCACTTGTTGGCATTGAACCCAACTAAGAAAGAAATGGAATTGATTTGAATGACTGCAGGCTTTTAAGCAGCTTTTCAGGGAGTGTGTATGTGTGTGGGGAGGGCTCTGCTACTATAACTATTTGCTTTTGATTTTGGCCTCAAATCAGGTGCACTCCTGTTAACAGATAAAATACGTTTAAGAAAGACTCAAGAAATGTGATAAAGTCTTTGTACATTAGCCTGGACTGAGCTTGCAGACAGGAGAGAAGAAATATAGAAACATGGACTTTGACAGCAGATAAGGAACGCTTGGCCACCTAGTCTGCCCATTTCCTACCTACAGGATAAGCTGCAGATCCTAGTTAACCAACAGCCTATTTCTTCCTACCCCCACAAGAATTGCCTTATGTCTGTTCCATGCATTCTCCCACAGTTTTAGAGCCCACAACCTCCTCGGGAAGGCTGTTCCATGCATCCACCACCTCTCTGTGAAAAATACTTCTCACATTGCCTCTGAGCTGTTCCCCTCTATCTTCAAATTGTGTCTCTTGTTCTTGCACATTTCTTTTCTGAAACATTCTACCCTCTTGGACTTTGTTGATTCCACTGAGGTACTTAAACGTTTCTAGCATGCCCCCCCTTTCCTCAAGGGTGTGTATATTAAGCTCCTTTAGTCTCTTCTTGCATGGCTTCTCTTGCAGACCCTGCACCATTTTAGTTGCCTCCTCTGGATTGCCTCCATCCTGTCTATGTCCTTGTGGAGATGGGGTCTTCAGAACTGGATGCAGTACTCCAGATGGGGTCTCACCAACTATCTGTACAGAGGGGTAACAACTTTCTGTTTTCTGCTGGTGATGCCTCTCCCTATACATCCCAGTATCCCCAGCCCTTCCTACTACCTTCTCACATTGCTGTCTGACCTTAAGTTCATCTGATATGATTACCCCCAGGTTCCTTTCCATTTTGTTGTTGTTACTACCTCCCCCATTGTGTAATCTTTCCCTGGGTTTTGTTTCCCAAGTGCATTTATTTTGCACTTCTTTGCATTGAATCCAAGCTGCCATACTTCTGACCAGTCCTCAACCTTGCCAAGTCCCTCTCATCCTTTCTAAGCCTCCTTGTGTATCCACCTTGCTGCAGATCTTTGTGTCATCTGCAAAGAGGCATAAATTCCTTCCAGTCCCTCTGCAATGTCACTTATAAAGATATTAAAAGGAGATGTAGTCTGTTCCTTAATTCATGAGCTTCCCACTGCCTCTTGTGGGCCAGAGCTTACTACACAAACATTTGTCAATGCCTAATGGTTGCTTGCTGGCATTAACAGTGGAAGTGCAGGAGTTAGACAGATGGGGCCCGATTCTCAAAGCCCTGCATCAGATGCAAGGTGCCTGCGGCAAACAGATATGGTCCAAGGTACCTTGCATCCATGATTGCCTCTGTGTGATTCACAAGGTGGCCTGCATCGACTGCAGTTCACCTGCCCCAAACAGGGCTTGGTACTGCATAATACACTGTGGCATGGTGAATGGGGATGCTGGCTGATGCAAGCTGCATCCTGTGATTCACAGACATCAACTGGTGAGAGAAATTCAAAGTGTCCTTAGACCAGCCATGGCGGGCGTAAAGGGACTTAGACATTCATCCCTGGGTGACATGCCTGTATGTGGCACACCATGGGTGATGTCCACCCTCCATACACCACCAACTATATGGCCCCATATGTGTGGCCCATCCTAGTAGTCCAATGGCACCCTCACAGCTCCCCAATGCCACCTATGTACCATGTTGGTAACCCTGTCCTGATCGCGGCTCTCCGATCCCCGATGCCCGCCCCATCGGTTGCTACTGCAGCACCAACATATGGTGGTGTGTGCCCACCCATGCCCCATCAGGTGGTGCCCAAACCCCGCACGTTAGTCCTGACTGCTGCCAGCACCAGCACATCCCACCACTCACCTCCATAGCCAGGCGCCAATTGCACCAAACATGGTAGGGGCACTGGCCCACAAGGTTGGATCCACATGCCCATTATCTAGTGGGACAGGGGTCCTGTCTGGAGGCCTGCAGTTGACCAGTGTGGTGTGTCAGGGTTTTCCACAGGGTTCGGTCAGCGCAAGCATGGGGACACTAGCTGCTGGGACCACTTCTGTGCCCTGAATCAAGTACAGGGTCTCTGGCACGCCAGGCATTGGTGCAAGCTGCTGTTGCTGCAGCTTGTGCCAGATGCAGGCCCTTATGAGAATCAGGCCCATGCAGTGTTGGAATGGCAGTGAAGTACTGAATTGATACCAACCCCATCCCACCCCTGCAGAGATGGGCAGGCATTGGGGTGTGCTTGGGTCATCTCCCATAACGGTCATGATATTTCACCTCACCCTACCCTGCAGACACTGACAAGTGTCTGGGTGTGCTTTGGTGTTGGGCTTTACCTATTTCATTCCATAAGGAAATATGCTGAAATGGGTGTGTATAGGAGAATGGGATGGATTCTAGGGCCAAGAGTCTAGGCACACCTCAATGCCTGTCACTGGCTGCAGGGTGCTGGTGGGGTGGAATGGCATGAGCACTACTGTCGATAATCCCAAGTCACATCCGCTGGCACCTGTCAGCCCCTACAGGGGTAGACATTATAGTCAAAAACCCTAACACCCTGTTTTCTTGGTATCTTTACTCCAGGTTTCAACATGGGCTTTTTGTGATCCCACACATGAAGGGAGGGGTCTCAAGCAAGTAAGCTACTTCTGTCACTTTCTCAGAGTACTACCTGTGAGAGGCAAGGGAGACATAGGAGTGCATGCACCAGGAACTTTAACTCATGGTTGAAGAACTGGTGCTGTGAGGAAGGGTTTGGATTCATTGGTGACTGGGGACCCACCTGGAGGATGGAGGTTTGTTCAAGCCTGACGGCCTGCATCCATCCTGGGGGAATCCAAGCACTCAATGATAAGTTTAAATGCTACATTGACAAGCATTTAAACTAGCAAAGGGGTGGCAGGCCAGCAAGGAGGGTACCTACTTGCTCACCCCCACAGCTAGCAGTGGAACCAGTGAACCAGAGGAGTGGCTATCTCTGCAAAGCAGTGTGCAAAAGATGGAGATTAGTGCCCAAGAGGTGGATAAGCAGAAAGGGCCAAAATTCAACAGAAGGGCAGACAGCAAGGAGAACCTAGGATAAATGACAACCAAGGAAGGGCTGGAGTGTAGAACAGTGAAACAGTCTAGGGAGGTCAAATCATGGAAAGCCATGTGCAAATGCCAGGAGCCTTAGCAACAAGATGGAAGATCTGGAGGCTGTCATGGTACATTCAGACCTGGACATTGTGGCCATCACTGAAACCTGGTGTAATGATAACCAGGACTGAGAGATGGCCATACCTGGATACAACATATTCAGAAGAGACAGAGCAGGCAGGAAGGGAGGAGGAGTGGCACTGTATGTGAAAATGACATATGAGGCCACAGAGATCCAGGAGGAACAAAATGGGGGAGAGATACTGTGGGTTAAGCTGGAAAGGAAAATGGGGCCAGCCATCCCACAGGTGTGGTCTATAGACACCAGCCGCAGGAGGAAGAAACAGATAGGGAGCTGATGCTAGCCATCCAAAGGATGGCAGACAAGGTGAGGTAGTACTGGTTGGAGACTTCAATATTCCAGACGTGGACTGGAGCATCCCAGCAGCAGCATCAACTAGGAGCAGATTTATCCTGGACTCCTTCAGGTGCCTTCCTCAAGCAACTGGTCATGGAACCAACTCGGCAGAAGGCAATACTGGACCTTGTGCTCACAAACAAGGACAGTGTGATGGGGGTAACAGTGGGGGAGCACCTGGGAAACAGTGACCACCAGTCATTGTGGTTTGAAATCACAGAAAGAGCAGAACCAAACCACACAAAACACGTATCCTGGATTTTAGTGGGGCAGACTTTGGAAAATGGGGAGATACTTGAAAAGAGGCATTAAGGGGAATGGGACAGGAATCAGGGGTTGAGGAACAGTGGGCAGTATTTAAAATGGGGATTACAAGAACAACAGAATTATGCATTAAGCAGGTTAGCAAGAGGAAAAGGAAGAGGAGACCATTATGGTTTTCAAAGAGGTAGCAAAGAAAGTGAAAGCCGAAAAGATTGCATTCAGGCAATAAAAAAGACACAGGCAGAAGGATAGGGAGAAGTACCAGGAGAAGCAAAGGAGGCAGGGAGGTCAGTAAGGGAAGCCAAAGCTCAGACAGAAGAACACATTGCAAAATCAGTGGGTAGAGGGACAAAACCTTTACAGGTACATAAGCAAAAAAAGAAACACAAAGGGAGGGATAGTGAGACTGAAGGGGCAGGATGGGGCGTGGAGGATGACAACAGTAAAGCTGACATATTGAACAGGTATTTCTGCTCAGTCTTTACTGAGGAAGAGGAGGTAATGGGTCTGAAGGAGTACAAGGGGTGAGAATGGTGCAGAAATTGACACAGGTCCCTTTACACGAGAAAGGGTCCTGAAGGAACTGGAAGTAATAAGAGTTGATAAAGCAATGGGGCCAGATGTGGTAACTCTAGGGTCTTAAAGAACTAAGAGAGGTGGTGGCTGAACCTCTGGCTATCCTGTTTAGCTGATCACTGGAAACAGGGAGGTACCCAAAGACTGGAGGACAGCAGATGTAGTCCCCTTATACAAAGTGGGAACAAGGAGGAAGAGGGAACTACAGACCAGTCAGCCTCACCTCGGTAGTGGGGAAGATCATGGAAGCACTACTGAGAGGAGAATTGGTGGAACATCTGGTTGTCAATGGACTACAGGACCCAAGGCAGCATGGTTTCCTGGGGGGAGGTCATGTCAGACCAACCTCATTGAATTTTTGACTGGGTGACTAGGGAGGGGTGGATCAGGGAGGGCAGTGGACATGGCCTATCTGGACTTCAGCAAGGCCTTTGACACTGTGCCACATAGAAGACTATTACACAAACTGGGGAATATGGGTGTGGGCAGGACAGTAGTGTAGTGGGTAGGTAACTGGCTGGGTGGCAGGACACAGAGGGTGGTGGTAAATGGCTGTCACTCCACAGAGGGAAGAGTGACCAGTGGGGTACCACAGGGATCAGTGCTGGGACCGGTCCTATTCAACATCTTCATCAGTGACATTGCGCAGGACCTAGAAGGCAGAATTTCACTGTTCGCTGATGACACAAAACTCTGTAACAGAGTAGACACACCAGAGGTGTAGACAGAATGAGAAGGACCTGCAGAAACTTGAAGAATGGTCAGGGGTTTGGCAGTTGAAATTCAATGCAAAGAAGTGCAAGATAATGCATATGGGCACAAAAACCCTGGCACAATATATCAGTTGGGGTGAGGATATAGCATGCACCAAGCAGGAAAGGGATCTTGGGGTTGTCATCTCTGATGACCTCAAGGTAGGGAAACAGTGTGACAAGGCAGCAGGTAAAGCAAATAGGATGCTGGGATGTTTAGGCAGGGGCATCACCAGCAGGAAAAGGAGGTCATAATTCCACTATACAAGACTAGTGAGGCCCCACCTGAAGAACAGTGTACAGTTCTGGAGACCATACCTCGTAAGGACATAGACAGGGTAGAGAAGGTTCAGAGGAGGGCAACAAAGATGGTGCATGGATTGCATCACAAGTCCTATGAAGACAGGTTGAAGGAACTGAACATGTACTCCCTGGAGGAGAGGAAGGAGAGAGGGATATGATAGAGACATACAAGTATCTTACAGGGAGGAACAGGGTGCAGGAAAACACTATTTTTAAGTGAAAAAGATGTTCCAGGACAAGAGGGCATGGGATGAAGTTGGAGGAGGACGATTCAGAGGAAACATGAGAAAGAATTTCTTCACAGAATGGGTGGTGGACAAGTGGAACACCCTGCCAGAGGAAGTGGTGGGGGCTGAAACAATCACGGATTTAAGAATGCATGGGATAGACATAAAGGAATTCTGGAGGTCAGGGTAAGGGGCAACAGACCTCTAGGAAAACAAACTGAAATTACAAGCTCAAATGGGCAGACTGGGTGGGCCATAGGCCCTTATCTGCCGACACTGTCTATGTATCTATGTATCTATGTATCTATGAACAGAGACACTATCAGTTCATTAGCGAAAGGTGATTTTGCACAGCTTAACTGTGCCATTTAGGCGCTCACAGGTGTGAAAACACATTCGAGCAGGATATGAAAAATGACAGCTGTACTGTTCATGAGGAGGTGTAAAAAATGGCAATGCTGAAATTCTGGAATAAAATATAACAAAACTGGTGAAGTCACAAGCTTGCATGGAAACTCGCAATGCACACCCATAATGTAATTAGTCTGGGGATTTTTACAGCAGATTTTCAACACAGGCATTTTGGGACCTCTGCTCATGAACAGTGTCACTGTGATTTTCTTAATCTGTCCCAAATACTGATTTCCCACAGTGACTGTGCTATTCTGCACCAGAGGTGAGAAAACACATTTCAGCCAGGGTGTGAAAAATGACAGCTGCACTGTTCATAAGGAGGTGTGCAAAAATGCCAATGTTGAAAATGTGGACTGAAAAGATTATGAATTTGTGAACATACGAGGATGTGGAAATTGCACAATGTACCTCATAACACAGTCATTTTATGGACTTTTGTCACCAAATTTACAACATAGCCAGTTTACAGCCTCTGCTCTTGAACAGGGTCATTGTGATTTTTAATCTGTCCTAACATTGATTTCACACACCGACCATGCCACTGTGTGCTACATGTCCAATACACATTTTGGGTGAAATATGAAAAATGACAGTTATACCATTCATAAGGAGGTGTGGTAAAATAGCAATGCTGAAAATGTGGAGTGAAAATATAAAAATGCTCGAAGTTAAGAGCGTGCATAGGAACTGCATAACACATGCTCATAAAACAGTCATTTTGGGGAATTTTTCACCAAATTTTCAACATAGAGTTTTTGGGGGCTTACCTCATGAACCGTGCCACTATGATATTCTTAATCTGTCCTGAACATTGATTTTGCACACCGACTGTAGCATTGTGCACTACATGTGCAAAACACATTTCAGGCGAGATGTGACAAATGACAGCTGTACTGTTCATAAGAAGGTGTGGTAAAATGGCAATGTTGAAAATGTGGAGTGAAAATACTAAAAATGCTCAAACTTAAGAGCATGCATAGGAACTCTGACGCTCATAAAACAGTCATTTTGAAATTTTTCACCAAATTTTCAACATAGGGTTTTGGGGAGGCTACCTCATGAACTGTGATAGTGTCATTTCATTAATCCATCTCAAAAGGTGATTCCACACAATGACTGCGAAATCACCTTTTGGAACTGAATAACAAAATGACAGTGACTGAGCTCATGAGATGGGGTCCCAAGAACCCCATGTTGAAAATTTGGTGAAAAATTCCAAAAATGGCTGAGATATGCATCAGAGTGGAAAAAAAACATTTATGCCATTATACAACTTACGGCACTTCTTCAGTTCGCATTCAGCTTTGAAGAGTGCAGACGTGTTCCCAGTCCACCAAGTTCATCGTGCCATGCTCTGGAGGTAAGTATGGGGTGAGGGGAGTGTGGGGAGGCAAGGTGCACAGAGGGTGAGCATGGGTTTGAGGAGGGCCACTGGACTTGATGAGGGACCATTTTCTGGTTTGCAGGTTTAAAAAATTGCAGGATTTTTTTTCTTTACAGGGGCATTTGGCACACGGGGTGGGCTCCCAGCATACCACCTGAATGTTTTGGGGGTCTGTAGCTGACAGGGATTGGGCACCACCTTCAGCACATATGGAGTGCTGGGGAGGATAAGAGCTGAGAGGGATTGGGTATCCCCTCAGCACACAAGAAATTGGGGGACCATTATGCTGACAGGAAATGGGCCCCCATCGGCAAAATGAAGAGGAAGGGGCATGCCGACAGGGGGATTGGGCACCCTGTCGGGTATATACAGGTGTAGGTGGTAAGAGCCAAGGGGATTAGGCATCCTCCCTCGGCACACAAGAAACTGGAGGGGGAGTATTATGCCGACGGGAGGGCCAACCATTGGCTTTTTAATTGAAATGTTTCACCAGGAAGGCACACTGAACAATGGGTGGTGGCTTTCTGTCAGCTCTGTAAGGACTGTGAGAAGCTGACTGAGAAGCCATTGGCTGTTGCCATGAAAACACAGCACCATGGAGCTATGTAATTGGCTGCTGCAGTTAGGGAGGCCCTGTGTATGAACATCTGATTGTATACTGACAGGGTGCTCCTGATTGCAGTGGTTCAATTCCTTTGATGTAGTGGCCTGCTTGTTAACTGCGGTGATCCACAGTATGCTCTCTGTTGGCCAGGCAGAGACCAGCCCTGAATGAGCTGCTGCCATTTGGCACAACACTGCTGCACATCCACAACTTGCTTGTGCAAAATGTGATGCAATGTGATACTTGCACATGTGTGCAAGCAACACAAAAAGGTAGCTTAACATCCCCATAAAATTATAGGTCAAAAAGCCTAACTGATTGTACAAGTAACATTTTCACTAAAACTATACTACATAGACTAGACAATTGGTTGGAACATACACATTTATTAAATAGATTTCAAGAAGGCTTTAGAAGAGGTTTCTCAACTATTGATCAGATATTTGTTTTACAACATATTATTCAGAAATATTATATTAAGAAAAAGATCTCCATTTATATTGCTTTCATTGATTTTAAAGGGACTTTGACAAAATAATAGAAATCTCCTGTGGGAAAAATGATATAAGTTACATATGCATCCAATGATCTTAAGAATTATAGTAACTCTGTATACCAATAACTGGACTAATATTAGATATACTTTGCAAGGGAACATAACCAAGCCCTTTAGTTCTAACTTAGGAGTTAAGCAAGGTTGCATCCTAGCACCGTTATTATTTAATTTATTTATAAATGATTTAACAGACCTATTTATAACAATGAATACACATTCTCCACCTGACAATGGTGTGCCTGTCCCCTTACTGCTTTATGCAGATCATTTAGCTTTAATTTCAATTTCACCTATTGGTTTAAAAAATATATGCAGGTGTTATAAGAATACGCTATAAAGAATCAAATGGTAATCAATATCTCCAAAACAAAAATCATGATTATTGGCAGATGAACAAACAAAACAACCTGGAGAATAGATAATAATATTATGGAGGTAGTAAAGTCATTTTGCTATTTAGGATGCCATTTTATATAATACTAAACTCAATACCCACTCAATGTACATTGAAAAAAAATACAATCTAAAAATGCTGTCTTGAGGTTCAATTCCCAGTATGGAAGGTCTTCTGTATTACCGATATTAAAAGTTATTGAAGCAAAAATGTCTCAGTTGCATTGTACAGAAGTAAGGTTTGGTATATTAAAACATTTTAAACTATTGAGAGACATTTTTCATATTTATATGGCATTGTATTACAAGTTCCAAAAATATATCGATCAGTATCATTAGATCAGAACTGGGAAGAATTCAAATAGATCATCTTGCAAGGGCAGCTAAAGTCACTTATTGGATTAAATTACTAGGGCAAACTGATTTTAAAATTGACAACCATGGTTTTAAAAGAAAAACTGAGGGCATAACAAGGGATATATTTCATCCTGGCTTGTTGATCTTCTAGATGTTTTGAGTAAAACAACATACATCTTTGGACTGACTCATTAAGAGGTATCAACATCTCACAAGAATATGCAAAAGTTGTGGAAATAAATTAAACTTCTATCAATCACAGATGATTTGGATGCAATAAAAAGTCAAAACTACATAAATGGTTCTCACAAATAAAATAAATCATGTATTAGAACACTGTTAAACAGTTATCAAT
Organism: Neoceratodus forsteri; assembly: GCA_016271365.2. Lineage (NCBI taxonomy): Eukaryota > Metazoa > Chordata > Ceratodontiformes > Ceratodontidae > Neoceratodus > Neoceratodus forsteri. The sequence continues at coordinate 270,773,303 of JADMNL010000026.1, forward strand.
GATAGCAAAGAAAGACAAATCACAAAATTCTGATTGGAATTATATCCGTCTAAATATATGAATTTTATTTTGCAAAGAATAAAGATCAAATGGATGATCTCTGTTGTGACTGTGGTTCAGGAGATTATGAACCACTAGTGCATGTTATGCTATATTGCCCTAAGATCAGGAATTTCTCGAGATCAGATGATGTCTCAATTTACATTACCTGAAGATTTCACAAGAGAAGAACTTTGAGACTTCTAATACATCCTCAAAGTCAAGATGCTGTTAGGGGAACGATAGTGCAATTAAAAGGAAATTTTATATCCTTATTAAACAGAATAATATGGTCAAGTAATTGACTTAATCCCACCTTTTGATGAGTTTAGTAGGACTTATTTTTGTAGGATTCTCCTGTTTAATAGAGGTATATGACTGTATGAATAGTGCAATATTGTTTTAACTATGAAATATGTGAAGAAATAATATATGTTATATGACTTTTTGTACTTGACACCTTTGATGTGCAATCTTTTAGGTGTATTATTTTATATATATTTTAGAATTTGTAAAAGGCTTAATAAGCTGAACAATAAAATGTTATTGAATTGAATTAACTATACAGCATACCTCTTAACTGTTCAAGATTGATTTTCAGGGACATCCTAATTTTCCTTTAAAATGTACCTCTGTCTCTTCTAAAATTTGTTTTCCATGATTGAACATTAGGGATTGTAAAGCAAAAAATGTCAGCCCTTAGAGTTACAGTTTTGTTCTTCTTCTGAAATGTATTTTACACAAATACAATTAATCTACTAGCTAGACTTTGTTACAGACATTGACTCTGCCCTGGAGGCTTTCATCCATAAATTTAATGAGGCTTGCAACATTTGTGTACCTTTTACAAAATGGAAAATAAGGACACCGCTGACTCCTTGATCACTCCCCAATTACTAGACTTAATAAGGCACAGAGACAACTTGTGGGAAAAAGCAAAACACTGGCTCACCTGCCGATACCCATAGGTATAAAGCTGCACATAACTGTACCTGGGCAATACATAAAGTAAAAAGCCAACATTTTAAAACTGAACTCACAAACTCCTGGAGTAATGGCCATAGTTTCTGGAACAACATCAAAACACTGTCAGGTAAACCACATAAGGCCCCCCACCCTCCTATCTGTGGATGGAACCCCGACCCAGAACCCTGACATCAACACCAACACCTTTAATAAGGCATTTACCAACCTCACTGGTATATTGCCACCCAACTTCTTTTAAACCCTTAGTCGAAGAAACCTCCCTATCTCCCTGAGGCCACTGCTGGCTCCCTCCCCATTCTATTTTAAGCTCATCACCCCTACAACAGCAAAAAATAGCTCCTAAAAGCTCTTGGCAAATCAAGAGTCAGTAGTGATGGGCTTGACCTCAAGCTCATCAAGACCATCCTTGATATTGTTATTGGTCCACTAACCAAAATCATAAACTTATCACTAGTGACTGGTAAATTCCCAAGCCTCTGGAAATCAGCTGTAGTAACCCTGTCCATAAAAGAGGACAAAACCATATAGTCTAACTACTGTCCAATATCAATTCTGCCTCCCTCTCAAAAGCCTTAAAATATATAGTATCTGATCAATTGACTGGCGATCCTGACAAATGCAAACTGTTGTGCCATCAGCAACACAGATCCACAGCTACACAGCACCACTATCTGCTCTTCTTGAATTCACTGGTTTTATTTACAGTGCCCTTGATCAGGGGCTATTGGTGGGTGCTACTTATATAGATCTCACCAAGGCCTTTGACACTGTGAACCACAATCTGCTTCTTAGTCAACTATCCAACATCGGTCTGTCTGTCAAATCGGTTTCATGATTCGAAGCTACCTCATGAGCAGAGAACATAAAGTAAAATTCAAGAAACCTTATCGGATAGTAGGCCAGTAACTACAGGAGTACCTCAAGGTTCAATTCTCTGACCACTGCTCTTTAGCCTGTTTCTTAACCAGGTCCCCTAGCCATACAGGACAATATATTATTATATGCAGATGATGCAGTACTTTTCTCATCCCACCTTGACCCTATCACTCTAGAAAACCAAATGCAGTCTAATTTCACAACTATGGAAAATTGATTCCTCAATTAAAATTACTATTAAACTACAAGAAGACATAAACCATGTTATTTGCCTCAACCCATAACAGACACAGGTCCTACCAACTTCAGATATGTAACAACTTAAATACACCACTTCAAATGGTGTACAAATTCAAATACTTGGGAATTACTCTTGCCAGCATTATCTTATTCCAACCACATTGACCTGGTAGCCAGAATGCAAATAACTAGGCTGGGTCTGCTTTTCAAGAATAAACACTGCCTAACCAATGAAGGCAATGAGAACTGCAGTCTCAAGCTCCATTCTATCGTTGACTACAGTCTGGTGATCTATGGGTCTGCAACAACATCAGCCCTTAAACGTATCAAAACTACATTCAATAAGGCTTGTAGGATGGTCTATATGTTGATAGGTTGACTCACACCTGTGAGCTTTATGCCCAGTCTTTCTGGCTCAACCTGGAGCAAAGAATACAATATCAGGTTTGCCTTCTTGCCAAGAAATCAACACTAGGACTCACTCTGCCTGACATGTTACATCTCCTTAACCCTCAGTCCTTCAAAAGACCCATGAGGGGTGCAAAACCATACACTAAAAATCCCATTCTGCTGGACCACTCAAGGTCAGTGTTCCTATAGAATACTGCATGACACTTTCGCTCAATGCACTCAGAGAAGAGGCACACAAGGAACTCAAACTGAGGCCATTTAAAAGTAAACTTCATGTGCTGCTGGCATCATCCAGTGTGTGTGACTGTGGGACCTAGTGCTCTTCTTTGCCCTACTGCACAGTCCCTTACTTCATCCTCTTGAACTCCCTCTGCTCCTTCTCTCTCTGTGCCCTTCCCGGGACCACCTACCCCTCCCCTCTCACCCTTTATTCCTACAATTGTGCTCTCCTCTTCCCACCCTTCTTGTTACCTACCATTTGCCCTGCTGCTTTCCCACATTCAGTTTCTCTCCCCTTTTAACCACTACTCCCCTTCTGCCCTCCATCCCTGATCACTCTCCCTTCCATCTTCCCTCTACCTTCTCTTTGTCTGTCTGTCTCTCTCTCTCTCCTTTCTCCTACTTCCCCACTATCTCTCTCTCTTCCTTACACTCTCTGTTTGTCCCTCCTTAGTCTTAAAAAGCAACAATAATTACTAGTACTGATTGCACTTAGACAAGAGTTCTAGCCTCAGTTGTTGGATTTTGCCTGTGTTTTCCTCCATTGTTTAGTTTACCCTTTGTAAAATTTATTCAACTATCCACTTACTTGGATTGTATTCTCTGTTTGTATGTCTCTGTTATTTCTTGCTTTATTTTCATTGTATTGCTTGATGTAGAACCTCTGTAAATGAGCCTATGTCTCAAAGGGATTCTCCGAAATGTTAAATAAATAAATACCTGAGTAGATACCACTAGTGTTTATGCAGTGTTTCTGATTTTGGTCCTTTGTCCCTGATTAGTTTAAACCTTGACCCTAGGTTAGGAAACAGGAGGTTGAAAGGCATGCTGTCGAGTGGTTCAATCTACACAACACCCCGCAGTTAGTTTCTCTAACAGATAATGTTGGGCACTAGATCCATTAAGTAGTTGGGTGAGCTAGATGTAAGCAATAATATTTGACAAGGTGGGTGGTATTGTGCTATATCAGACCACCCAGGGATGTAATAAGGCCTGACATGGTGGGTGGAGGGTCTTATAGCCCTGGAAGGTCCAGAATAGCACAATACCACCCACCCTTGAGGGTATTATTGCTCTTAGAAAATGGGCACTGTAAAAAATAAGTTTAATAAAAAATAATAAAATATTAGTTTACCTGGGGAGGTGGGAATGGGGTGGTCGGATTGTGGTGGTGGGGACCAGGAGATGCCCTAGGCAAAATGGGTCCCTGATCATGGTCCTACATGCTTGGTACCCATATCCAAGGGCCTCATATTTAGTGGGCTGGTGGCTCAGCCAGCCTATATGTTTCATCCTACTTGAGAGGTGTTGTGTAATGCCAGGTCCATTAAGAACAAGATGGCTATTATTGCCGATCTTTTGGGGTCAGTGGACCTGGCTTGCATCACCAAGACCTGGCTGAATTAAACTTCTGGCCCCATTTTGAGTCAGCCATTCACACTGGTTCTCAGTGATTCACCGCCTGAGGCAGGATTACAGGGTGGAGTGTAGCCGTCTGTTTTAGACTGAATTGTACCTTGTAGCTGTACCTGTGGGAGAGACCAGATCCTTTGAGTGTACAGTAGTCTCAGGTTTGGGATGCAGGATTCTTCTTATATACTGTCCATCCAGGGAGAGAAGCAATTCTACAGGCAGTCACGGACTTCGTTGTTGATATGTATTGGAGTCACCCAGATTGATGCTTCTGGGTGACTTCAATGTCTGGGTTGATGATAAACTCTTGTCTTTTGGTCAGGACTTCCTCCAGCTTATGAGTTCACTGGGTCTCACACATGTGGTTACCTCTTTGACACAAAATCATGGTCAATCATTGGACCTGGTCTTTCTTTTGGGATGGAGACATCTGACCTGGTGGTGCAACTGGTTGGGTAGTCTGACCATCACACTATAAGGTTCAATTTCCAGGTTCCCCTGTATGCCTGCCCTTGTGGAGATGGTTCAGTATCACCCTTTAAGGGTGTGATCCCAGATGGTCAAATGGTGGTGCTTGATCTATTGGGATTTCAAGTGAAAGCATGGGTCCAGAGAACCTGGTGCAGTCCTATAATAATTATGTGACAGAGGCTCTGGACTCCATTGCTCCTGTTCATGCGACCCTCACCTTCACCCATGGGCCCCATGGTTTGATGGGGCCCTGAGGAGTTGAGTCAGGTGAGTCAAAGGATAAAGCCTTGCCAGTGGAAATCGTACCTTGAGGCTGAGAGGCTCAGATTGATGGACCATTATAAGATTTATCAATCAGCTATCTCATGTAAGAAGGCAGACTTCCTGTCCAATGAGATTGCCACAGCAGAGAATCAACTGGCTCAGCTCTTTTGGACTGTGGACAGACTGTGCAATCTAGCCTGTCTGCAGGTTCAGAGAGAATTATCACAGGAAAAGTATGATGAGTTTGCTCATTCTTTGCTGATAAGGTTGCCGACATTCGATTTGAGATCCCTGCAGCTCACTCTAACAGGGGTGGCGGCAGTCGGTGGGAGGTTGCTACTCCTCTGTTTAAATTTTTATTTATTTATTTATTTATTAAATTCTCAGATTACAAATACCTTTGAGCAGAAACTGCTCGTTTACAAAGGTTCCACGTCAAAGGATGAGGGTCAACATACATACAGAGGTAGTAAAAGAATGCACAATAAACAACCAAAACAACTAAAAGAAAAAATAAAGATACTCAGTTATAACATACTTTGAGATAATATTCATAAAATGAGCAGCTTGTGTAGGCAGCTGGCTGTGGTAACAATAAGAGAAAGGGCACCACAGGCAGTTAGTATTGCAGGCATGCAACCGGGAGAGGAAGTTGGCAGGCTAATGGGCCACTGTCCGATGGTAGTAGAAAATGTCTTGTACCAGTGGAGATCTGAAGCAGGAAAGGAGTCACAAGGAAGGCCCAGTGCCAGAGGGAATGAGATTGGGAAAGGGCGGGCTGTGAGACATGAGTGAGCTGGAGGTGTTTAGAGAGATCTCTGTTCAACAAAGCAGTCACATTGAGTGGTAGAGGTGAGGTAAAGTTTGAGATTCCTTTGAAGGGTCTAAGTGTAGTAGAGGAAAGTGATTCTTTATTGAGGAATTGAACCATTGAGCAGCTCTATAGATTAAGGACCGCTGACCCTTGGAGGTACGACATCTGGGAACCTGAAAGGTTAGAGATTGGGCACCACATGTTTGTTGAGTACCACTGTAGGTAGTAAGGAGTTAGCTAACACCAGGTGGCATGAGACCAAGGAGAATCTTTTTGGTAAGTAAGCAGGTCTGGTATTGTATTCTGCTGCTTAGGGGTAGCCAGCTGGCCTGTGCATAGAGGTCACAGGTGAGTTAGTTGGGCTGCAACTGTCAGTAGTCTACAGGCTTTGTTGAGAGCAACTGAGATCCTGCAGAGGGCACTTGTTGGGGCAGAACCAGGATTGCAAGGCCGTAGTCAATGATAGAGGTGACAGAGCTGTAGATGGCTAGTTTAAGGGCATCTGCAGGCATACAGTGCTTGTGTTTGTGTAGTAGTCCAATCCGTATATTGGCGGTCTTGGCAACAGTGTCAATATGCCGAGTGTAGGAGAGGGTACTATCCAGGGTAATACCAAGGTACTTGAACTCCTTGACATGTTCGAGTGGGTTCCCAGCGGGTTCTTGATGGAGGGACAGAGAGTTGTGCCTGCTCTGTCGGGTTACAGAAGGACATGGCTTTAGTCTTGCTGTGGTTCAGGACAAGTTTATGAGAATTGAACCAGTCTTCAATGCGATTGAAGTCGAGCTGCAGCTGGGATTCAAGGACTGTAATGTCATGGTAGCTGGAAAACAGGACTGCATCATCTGCGATAGTAATATTTTTGGTGGCAGGCACTGGGGAGATTGTTGATGAAGAGGGAGAAGAGTAGAGGGCCCAGAATAGACCCCTGGGGACTCGGACGACCAGTTTCTCATCTGAAGAGATCCTGCAATCCTTACACGCTGGATCCGATTATCAAGGTAGCTGGAGAACCATGGAAGGGCATCGCTGGAGATCCCAATGGAGGACAGTTGCTTGAGCAGTAGGGGGTGGTTAACTGTGTCGAATGCCTTGAAAGTCTATAAATACTGCCCCTCCACAATTCCCTTTGTCAAGCATGGCTTGGATGAAGGTTGTAAATTCAGTGGTGCAGTGGTGGTGCTGTGCCCTTTCTGAAGCCATGCTGCTCTGGGCACTGTACATTGTACTTATCTAGAAATTCAGCTAGTTGGTCCGACACTATTCACTCCAGCGCTTTGGATAGTGGGGGAGGAGTGAGATAGGTCTGTAATTGGTGTGCAATGTCCTATCTCTGCTTTTGTGAACCGTGTGACAGTGACTTTCTTCCAGAGAGGGAAAGCCAAACTAAGCGAGATTAAAGATCTTTGTAAGTGGTTCTAAGATTTCATCGAGGACTTGTGCCAGCAGTTTCAGGTCAAGGGAGTCACCACTGTACCCTTGTTTGCCGATGGCCTTTGAATGTATTTTCCGAGCTACTTGTGGGGACTCCTTAAAAAAACTTTGGGGTTATGCGTTTTAGTTGGGGGTAACTTGGGAGGAGCTGGAGGAGGGTCGAAAAATTTGGTGGAAGGACACTGTCCAGGTTTGTAAATGCATTATTAAAAGTGCTGGTGATGATACCTAGGTCGAGTGTAGGAGTGCCATGAAGGTTGAGCATAGTGGTGGTGCTTTAGGATCCTTGCCTGTGAGTTCTTTCATGTTATTCCAGAATTTGTTTCCTGGCCCAAGAGTTGGTCAGAGCCTCTTGTAATAGCTGCATTTAGCATTCCGTATTCTTCGAGTGCAATCATTTCTGGCTGCTTTGTATAATTGTCTAGAGTTGCATGAGCACAATGCCAGAGGTGGTCTCTGTGCTCGAGCAGAGTTAAAGGTCAGTAGTAACCCAGGGGTTGGTCTATCCTTTGACCTTCATCTTTTCACTGGTGCATAGATGTCACAGGCTTTGTTGAAACATTTGATAAATAGGTCCAGAGCTTTGTTGGTGTCATTGAGGAGTCAAGCACTGCCCAGTTCAGCCTAGTTAGATGGGATTTTAACAGCTGGAGGTGCCCTTGTTTGATAACCCTGGCATAGATAAGCTTGGGAGGGGCTTGTGGCATTTGTTTGACCAGGAACAGATGACAGGCGAGTGGTCACTTATTGTATCCGGGAGTACAGAAACACTGGAGATGCTTCAGGGTGGTTAGATAGAATCCAGTCTAGAAGCGTGAGGAGCCTGTCCTATAGTTACACCTAGTGGGGGCATTGACCAGTTGAGTGAGGTGATGCCGTGGCTGCATCCTATAGGTAGCGGCCTCAGCGGAGAGCCAGTTAATGTTAAAATCACCCATGATTATGGTTTCAGAATTATGTTGCTGGACCCTTAGATATTCCATGATGCTATGGAAGCCAGCAGCCTGGTCTCTTGGGGTAGGTAAACCAAGATGACAGTGAGTTCCTTGTTATGTGCACCAAGGAGGATTTTGATTGTGAGGACCTGAGAGGAGTTGCTCAGGCTGGGGGATGGGATGATGTGACCCATAAGGGTATCCTTAAGATAGATGGCGCAGCCCCGCCTGCTTAGCAATCCTGTCTTGCCTGAAAATGCAGTAGCCAGGGATAGAGACTGAGGTATCAGGGATTTTGGGTTTAGCCATGTTTCACAACTGGGAGGACATCAGGGTTGTGCTTTAGGATCCATGTTTGGAGGAGTCAAGTTTGTTGAGGATGCTGCAGGCATTGATGGATGCCATGGTGAGTGTCCCTGTCCTTCTGCTTGGTGCCACTGCTGGCTGCCCAGGTGGTCCTGGGTTGGGGTGAACATTTCCTGAGAGCAGAAGCAGCATAAGGAGAATTTGTAGGAGAAAGGATTTCAGCATCTTGTAGATACCTGGTGGTTAAGTCATAAGCCAAAAGAAATTATCAACAGCTGAGGTCCAGAGTCACAGAATGTGTTAGAATTCCTGCAGGTGATGAACTGTGCCTGTGCATATGCAGGATGTGAAATCCTCTTGTCTGCATGCTTCTTTGTCATTCAAACAGGTTGTTGATTAGCCAACATACAGATCATGGAGCAGGTCAGACGAAAATGTGGATTCAAGCAGACCTAGAGTCACTGAGTTTGTCAGACTTAATTGCTTGACTTATGTTTTGCTTGAGATAGCTTCCAAAAGTTGATTTTAAATGAAAAATGCAGATACCTGGTTGTGATGTTTTGCAGAAATCCAGTTCAGGAGACTTTCACGGATGTAGTGAGCAAGAATGGTGTAGTTACTCCAAGCAGAAAACCACGTAAATCCACAAAAACTAAGCTACAGACACAGACAAGCAGCCACTACAAACATACCTCCAGCAAACACCTGGGATGCAGCAGCAAATGGTGCAGCTTTGGTGCAGCTGGAGATCATGAATGTCATGTTGGTTGTCTAGAATATGTGGCTGACCTGCTGTAGTTTGGATCTGGGTCCAATTCATCTCCTGATGGGGTGTGTGGATGTCATCTGCCCAATCCTAGCAGAGATAGTCTGGTATTCATTATAGCCAGGTGAGTTTTTGGGCTCCCTAAAGGAGGCGGTGGTTACACCACTCCTTAAAAAGCTTCTCTGACCCAGACTGTCCTGCTAACTACAGACCAGTCTCTAATCTTCCCATTGTGGGAAGGTTATTGAGAAAATGATCACACAGTACCTGGAAAATCATTTAACCATCCATGATATCTATGGCACTCTCCAGTCAGGATTTCAGAAGAGGCATAGCATGGAGACTGCCCTTGTTTGGGTGCTCAATGATCTCCTGATAGCAAGAGATCAGAAGAGCTGTTCCATCTTGGTTCTTCTTGATTTCTTTACAGCGTTTGACACCATAGACCATGGGGTGCTGCTTGAGTGCCTGCAGTTCATCTGTGGCCTGTCTGGTATGGTCCTCAGATGGTTCCATTCTTTCTCACTGGCAGGTCTCAGAGGGTGGTGTCTGGGGTGTATTCCTCCAACTCATTCTCTTTGCCATGAGGGGTGCCACAGGGCTCGGTGCTGTCCATCATGTTGTTCATGGTGTATATGGTGTTGTTAGGCGACATTGTAAGATGATATGAGCTGGAGTTTCAATGCAATGCAGATGATACCCAGGTCTGTCTGTCTTTGTGCCCAAACAGGATAATGCAGTCTCCATGTTTAACAACTGCCTTGCCGAAATTCAAGACTGGATGATTACCAGCTTGCTGAAGTTGAACCCTGACAAGACTGAAGTGTTGGTAGTGGACCTGGGTCATTGCGTAGAGGAGTCTGCAGCTGATCAGGCCTCGAGCTTTGGCTCAGGGGTCAACAGCTAACTTCCTTTGAGAAGGTGTGGAATCTGGGCATTATTTTTGATGATAGGGCTGACGCTACACGCCAGGTGTCAGCCATCATGAAATCCTCTTTTATCATCTGAGGAATATCGCTTGGATTAAGCACCTTATTCTGCCCTGTGATCTTCCAACTTTGGTCCATGCCTTTGTGACCTCCCTCTTGTTTACTGTAACTCCTATATGTAGGGCTGCAGGGGCTGATATTTTCCACTTGCAGCTAGTGCAGAACGCTGCAGTCAGGCTGCTGACTGTTGTCTCGATCCAGCCATGTTACACCTGTACTGCGCAGACTTCACTGTTTACCTGTTCAATGGCGGATCACCTTCAAGGGTGGTTTGCTGACCTATAAAGCCTTACATGGATGGGTCCGAGCTACCTGCAAGAGATCCTTCAATCCTACTTCCCCCTACGACTGCTCCACCGATGAGGGATTGCTAGAGGTTCCCAGAGATCATTTGAAGACATCTGGGGCTCACTCTTTCGGTTCGTGGCCCTACTCTGAGGAACTCTACCTCATCGGATAAAAGAATGCCTGACTGTGGAGGGCTTTAAAACCGCTTAAAAACGTATTTGTTTGGACATACCCTTGCAGACTGTAACTATTGACTGTGCTTTTATTGTATTATGGCTGAATATTTATTTATTTAATTTTAATGTAGGCACTATAATCTCTTGAATAGTGCCTTCTTACAAATAAATTGAATTGAAAATTGAATTGCATTAAAGTAAGTTTCAGAATAATATAGTTCCTCCACCTGCATTAGAATTATGTTTTTAATTTTTTTGCTACAACCCACCGTGCACACAGTGCCACAGCTAGTACTTACCAACTCTCACCTAAATTCTCAGTATTTCTGTATTCCATACATGAGTGCACAAATGTCAGAATGAGGGCCACAATGTGATCAGAAGGCTGCTCACTTATAACTCACCACCACATCATTTATGCAGTAATAAAGCAGATGTGTACAAATCATTAACTATGGTTGCCAACACTGACCACAGTCGGTCCCATCTGAATCTAGGCTAAACATAAGAGTGCTGTACTTACTATAGCACCACCATCCATGGACCCATGGTGGTTGTAGAAATCCATTTTAATTCATTGTTCTACAAAGGCAACAGTAAGCACTGTGATCAACAGGTGAACCCAGAAATCATGCCAAAACATCCTATGTATCAACCAAAAGGTCATAGTTCAAGGAGCTGTAACAAGCTACATTGTTAGTGCTAGAAGAGGGAAGACCCATAAGAGAAAGTGAAATAGCCTACACTACTCTTGTTGGGCAGAGGGACAGTAATGAGTGGGTGGACTGTTGAGTGAGAAAGAGAGCACTAGCTCCAGTAGTGCTACTGTGTGTGAGAGGAGTGGTACTTTCTTCATTCTCCATACCACAGATGGCATCCATATGAGCTAGAGAAAGCAAAGAAAGTATCACTGCTCTTATACACAGTTGCACTTCCAAAGCTAGCCCTCTCACTGTCGCTCAGCTCACTTTAAGAATTTGCAGCTCAGTTTCATTTTACCCACAACTGTGTGTACTTTTACATTTTAGTTTGGAATTATGTGGCACAGATACTCATGCATGGGGCAGGGGAGATCGGTTGACAGTTTAGGGCTCCTTAAGTGAGGCAACCATCATGTGGGCAGTTACATTTTTGAAAATTCTACTGGCCCATTACAATCAGAACTAAATGAGACAACAGAGGCTGGGACTAGTTATTTCCTAGTCTCTTGTCTCATACCAGACTGGCTGATTGGTGCTTTTAGCCAATCATGATTCAGTATTGCATTCAACCATTTTCTAATTTGTTTTATTTTCTGATGTGTTGGGAACTGGATCCATCAGGTAGTTTGTGAGAGGTGAAGAGAGTTTGTATTATTCCCTGACTGGCCTAGTTGGGTACTGGACCATTCTGCTGTGCAGCAAACTAGGTTGGAAAGTGCATGGTAGTATGATCTCCATGAGTAGATGGGGAAGAGTGCACAACTGAGATTGAGTACTTAGAGAAGGAAAGAGCAAGAAAGGGTGAGTCAGTTGGTGGAGCTGAGATCACTGGAACTTGGGGTTATAGCCTCAGAAGTGTGCACCATCAGTCCCCTTGGCACAGCTTCCAACACTAGTGTGCTGCAGACAGTAGTAGATGGGATAGCCTGAACAGGCTGGTAGTGGCATCAGTGTCACAGCAACCCCAAGCCTCATGTGCAGTGTTTGAGACCCTCACTGTGACCTGAGTGGATGGGCATAGGAAGAGTATTGCATATGTAACTGCAGATTATTATTCCACAAAAACATTTCACATGCGGAATGCTGAGATTCCACAACTGATGGAAATCAGTGGAATTTCAGCATTCTGAACAGCCTTATTTGTTACCCTGTCTATTCCACCTTCCGCTCATCACTTTGCTGGTGTTCCTCCTTGGGTCCACTTGCTTAAAGGACAACTAAACAAGTTTTTACTAAAATGAAATCACTGAAATCAGAAAACATAGGGTGTAGCATATTCCCCAACCTTTTATGTACTGAGCTCCTTTTAGTCTGAATTCATGTTTTAAAAGTTTCATCATGTTCTCAAAAAGCAAACAAATAGGTAGAGCTTTCAAATTCAGTGCTTCAACAGTAACCTAAGATGGCTGCTACAGGGTAATGTAATAATGTCATCAGAATGAGAGCATCCAGAGTTCTAATGGTATCTGTGTAGTGGCTTGTTGAGTAGAGTGGAATTAAAACTTTTAGAGTAGTGTGTGTTGGGCCCGCACGGTGGCGCTGAGGGGTTGGCGCAGGACACCACAGCTCAAGCCACGCCGTGACCCAGGTTCGGGGCGGACTTGGGGAACCGAGGGTTAGTGGAGGGAGAGGATCGAGCATCCAAAGGACAGCTCTCCTCTCCTGGGAGGGATCCTGGGGCTGCTCAGTGCCCTTGCAACTCCTGATGGAGATGAGGTACAGCAGGGAACACCAGCGGAACAATGGGGTGGGAGTACAGCTGATATCAACAGGGCAGCCATGCATGGCGTCATTGCATGCTGTACTCCCGAGGAAAACCTACACAGGAAAAAACCATCTAGTGGATAGCGATGGCACATCCACTTTCCCAACCACACTCTACCATCGGGTCATACTCCTATCCTGGCTGAGCCCAGCCTGTCTTTAACTTAAGATAGAGCACCCTGGGTGGATAGGGGTGGCTTCTGCCCTCGGGGCATAGAGCTGGAGGGATAGCCAGGTTGGTGCCAGGGAATGGGAGACCTCTCAGGCATGGAGGTAGAGTTGGGGCACTGGATGATGCCCGAGAGAGTTCCAAAGAGACGGGTGCAAAAATAGAGTTTGTAAAATTGTGTGTTTGGGGTAAAATTTTTTATTGTGCATGCGTGATACCCTCTTCACACATACAAAATAAAGGAGTTGTCTCAAACACACAGTCTAAAAGTCTTAATTCCACTCTACAAAACAAGCCCTATACAGATACCATTATCACTCTGTGGTGCTCTTGCTCCGATGACATCATTACATTACCACATAGTGACCGTCTTGGATACTGCCAAAGCACAAATTTGAAAGATCTGCTTATTTGTTTGCTTTTTGAGAACATGATGAAACTATATAAAACATGAATTTGGACTAAAAGGAGCTCAGTACAGTAGATAAAAAGTAATAAGAATACAAAATATAAACAAAGCCATGTACATACAATACATAAGCACTGATATAAAAGGAATACAAAATAAAGATGAATACTAGAAGAAACAAAGCCATGTATATACAATAAAAGCACTAATATAACAAGCATTTGTCAATGCTGAATGTTGGCTTGCTGGCATAAGCGCAAGCCAACATAAAAAGGAATGCAAAAAATTAAGATCCTAAAGCCCAGTACAATGTGAATCAATGCTACACAATGTACACAAAATAAAATAGTTATTTCATGGGAAAGGGAATGGATGGTGCAGTACAATGTTTCCAAGCTAAAAGAAAACCGACCCTCATTGTCTTTTTTCCCCTGTAAAAGAAGAAAATGGTCCCTCGCTGTCTCTCCTGCCCCCTCTCCCAACCTGCACCACCTCTTCCCACCCACCTCCTCACACTCCCTCACCCAATACTTACCTGAGCCCGGGTTCGATGATCTTCGTGAGTCGGGAACACGGTAACACTTCAAAGCCGACTCACTAACTGAAGAAATGCCAGTAAACTGAATAATGGCATAAATAGGGTTTTTCAACTTTGCTGCATATTTTAGGAATTTTGACACCAAATTTTCAACATGGGTTATTGGGACCCCTCCTCATGAATTCAGTCACTGTCATGGTGTTATTCAGTCCCAAAGGTGATTTTGCTGTCACTGCGTGGAATCACCTTTTGGGACTGATTAACGAAATGACAGTGCCACTGTTCATTGTGGGGGTTTTCAAAAGCCTATGTTGCAAATTTGGTGAAAAAACTAATAAATTACTGTTTATAAGCGCATTGCGCAGTTTCCACACACGCTCATAACTTAGTGAATCTGTAATATTTTCACTCCAGGTTTTCAACATTGTCATTTTCCACACCTCCTTATGAACAGTTTAGCTGTAATTTTACATATCCTGGCCAAAATGTGTTTTGCACTTCCGCGAGAATAGCATGGTCACTGTGGGAGATCCGCTTTAGGGACAGATTAAGAAAATGACAGTGACACTGTTCATGAACAGAGGTCCTAAAATGCCTATGTTGAAAATTTGGTGATGAAAGTCCATAAAATGACTGTGTTACAAACATCGTTGTGCAGTTTCCATGCGCCCTTGTAACTTCACAAATTTGCAATATTTTCATGCCAGATTTTCAACACTGGCATTTTCCACTCTCTTATGAACAGTACAGCTGTCATTTTTCATCCTGCCCAAAATGTGTTTTGCACCTGTGGCGACAATAGTGTGGTAAGCGTGGGAAATCAACTTTTAGTACACATTAACAAAATCACAGTGCCACTGTTCATGAAGGAAGATCCCAAAATGCATATGTTGCAAATGGTTAAAAAATCCCAAAATAATTGGGTTACGGATGTGTGTCGCGCAGTTTGTTTGCATGCTCATGACTTCACCAATTTTCATATTTTCACTCCAGATTTTCAACGTTGCCATTTTACACACCTCCTCATGAACAATACAGTTGTCATTTTCACACTCTGCCCAAAATGTGTTTCTGTGCCTCTTTTTCCAAATGGCATAAGTCGCTGTGCAAAACCACCTTTCAGCTAACAAACTGATAGTGCCGCTCTTCATGAGGTGGGGTCACAAAAAAATGTTGAAAATTTGGAGAAAATACCAACAAACTCCTATGGCGCTAGGGTTTCCAGCTGTAACATCCCACCCTGTAGAGACTGACAGGTGTCAGGGATGTGACTTGGGATCATTGGCTGTAATGCTCACGCTATTCCCTCTCACCCCACCCTGCAGCCAGTGACAGGCATCAAGGTGTGCCTTGGAGTGTTTGGCCCAAAGTTCACCCCATTCTCCTGTACTGCACCCATCTCAGCATATTTCCTTATGGAATGGGGTAAGTATAAGGCCCAAAGACCCCAAAGCACACCACGACACTGTCAGTATCTACAGGGTAGAGTGAGGTAAAATGGCATGAGCATTATAGCTGATGATCTGACGGCACACCCCAATGCCTGCCTTCGTCTCTGCAGGGTGGGGGGTGGGGTTACATCAGTTCAGTACTTCACTGTCATTCCTATTATGCATCTCTAACTACTGCACTACCAATGGCAATGCAGCAAGACAACATTCGGCATTGACAACTGCTTGTTTAATAGTCACACTTCTGTCCTTTAAACAGTAGTTTGAGATTTTTAATGTGAATTTACCAGTCCACTCGTACTTTGCATTTCAGCTAACAGCTTCAGGTTACAGTACATCCTGGCAGTGCACTGTCAAATCATGTCTCCACAGCAGTGCCACATTGCCACAGCTTTCTCACACTTATTCGCTGGATCCCCTGCTCACCCTACAGTATCTGCACTTTCAATGAAAACTGAACTGTAATTTATTTGAAACACAAAGACTTTTTAAAGTCTTATTGATGCTTCATTTTTTCTGTCCATACCCCAGCATCTGCATCAGGAACTTGCCCCCGCTGACCTCCCATAGTGCGATCTGACCCTCGCCTGGCATTTGCACCCCTCACTGCTGCACTAACTTTATAAATGTTTGCAAACATTTAACTGGTACAATACATAAGTGATTTTCAGGGACTTCAAAATAAATCTGAGTATCCTATTTCTAACTGAAGTCTGATTTATTCATTGCTCCGGCTTCTCCTGCTGGCTCACTTGCTCAGATAACCTGTCACTGTCAGGAGGGTAACATAGAGGAACTGAAAAGTACTAAACTCTCTAAAGTATGTAAACATTTAAATTGTATCAAATGACCTACAGCAGTTTTAGTGTGAGTGTGTGTTGAGGGGGGGAGCCACGACAACAGACATGAAAAGCAGTTACAGCCACAGCTACTGTAAGGTGGCCAAAGTGGGACAAAAACTAAATGGCAAAGCAAAAACAAATGCAGGCAGATAAACTATTTTGCAAAAAAAAATTTACTAATACCTAATACTTTTATTGTTCTACTCTTTTAATTTACAAATTTGTGTAACCTAGATGGCGCTATCCAGGGCTACTACCCCTGCCTGATTTGCCACTAACAGGTTGAGGGGCCTGGATCCGATGGCGGGTGCCTCCACCCAGAGGTCAGGGTTTGCAATAGTTAAACTAACTTGGTCACAGCCCTCTGGGACACTGCAACCCACCTTTCTTCCCACTAATGGCCCACAAATATATCAGAATTACCTTCACAGTATACACTTGCCCCAGGACTGGTTCAGGCACTGGGACCTCCTGTAAAATAAGATACAGTGCAACAATCACAGTACAATACTTTAACATAGACAAATACCTCAGGCAGTATAACTTTGCTGAAACAAGCAGCTCTGATTTATTTAGGGATATAACAAGGACAGGGGAATCAGGTTAATTAGCTTATCACTTACTCATTACCTATGGCTCTGTGCATAGGCCTATCCTTACCAGTTACTGTCCCTGGTACCCAAGCCCTAGTGGCTAGTCCAAACCATGGCAGCTGGTAGGGGCCCTTTCACACAGAGAAAAGAAAAATTAGTTTAAACAGTCAGCAGTACAGTAATTCCATTTGGATTCAATGTGGCAATTTAACAGGGAGCGACCCTGAATTAGTACTCACGACCTCCAAACAAGATAGGGCCCTTCAATGTCAGCAGGGCTACTCTTGAGCTCCACGAGACTCCTCACACATTTATATGGCAAACTGCAACAGGCAAAAGTCCTTTAATGGCAGCAGGATTCACTTGAGTTACACAAGCCTCCTACACATTTATATGGTAAAAAGAAAGCATTATACCAGGCAGGCTGCTTCTCTATCCCAAATGCAATTACTGCACAATACCGGAGAACACACAGCAGATTCAGTTCCTGACAGACCGAGTGCAATTCAGCAATTTCTCCAGTCTTCTACAGGGTGAGCCTGGTTTTACTCTTCAGATATCCTTTGATTCTCTTCACAGGATGGATTCAGTCCTAACAAGCAGTTACACAAGCTGCAGACCGAACTCTGGGCCTTACACACGTTTCCGACTAAAACTGCACAACGAAAAGCACAGGGCTCCTTCCTCTTCACTGCCAGAGCTCAACTGAAACTCCAGCAGACAAAACCAGGCACTTCCTTTGAGTTCCTCCCAGTTCTTGGCTGGATTGGCTGTCACTCACAATAGACTGCCCCTGTTGGTCCAAAAGGCACCAAAGTCTAACTTCATCTCCCAGAGTCACTGCCCATACAATCCTCTTGTGGCTGGCTCAGATTATGAGTCCAAGTTCTGATTCGTCAAGGCACCATTTTAGAGCTACCTTAACCCACACTGATTGGTCCAGTTCAGAGTTCAAAACTAGAATGGGGAACTAGGCAAACACAGTTCTGACTGCAAAGAAAGCAGGATTAGATAAACTGTAATTTCATTATTACTCTAAATGATTTCTGGCAAACAGTTACATCTTTCAGATAGGTTCCTTTGCACTCCTAGTGACTGCAAAATGGAGTGAATTGGCAGCAGCTCGAGTGGTACTCAAGCAGAGAAGCACACAGTCCCCCCATACAAACTAATTATGTCTGCAAGCAGACAGTTCTTAAAGAGACAGTACCAGAGGCTCTAAAACACTCACTGATAAATGGCTTAAGCCTAAACACCATTCAGGCTTGGAGCATTCAAGCAAGCTCCTGGAAGTCTTTTGGGAACCCCATTTGCAGGGGTTACACCTTCCTGGCCTGGGAAAGCTTGGCGTCCGAGTCAAGCAAGTA
This sequence comes from Neoceratodus forsteri, assembly GCA_016271365.2. NCBI lineage: Eukaryota > Metazoa > Chordata > Ceratodontiformes > Ceratodontidae > Neoceratodus > Neoceratodus forsteri. The sequence continues at coordinate 270,791,765 of JADMNL010000026.1, forward strand.
CCTCATAAGTTTCAACTGCAACCATATACATTTGCATTAGGCTCACACATGTAATCATCAGTCAATACATCATTTTACCAAGAACACATTTCTGAAACATTGCAGTACATTACTCTTTACACAGTATTACACACACATTGTACCATAACTCAAGTTATTACCTCTTGTACATGAAACCACAGAGAGGGGCCCTTCCCTATCAGTTACCTTGGGGCTGGAGCGGGGCAAGGGCACCATATAGAGAGCAACACAAGTAACTTGGAGTTAGCACTGACGCTCAGTTTGGGCAATAAGCTCGGGACACATACACTTTATGGACAACATTGAGAGGCAAGTCCACAGGCCTCCCAAGGGAATCATAGCTGAGGTGCACCACAGGCTTTACAGCTCGACCAGTCTTTCTAGGGGGAACTGTTACAGTCTCTGCACTCTGAGCCTCATTTTCAGCATTGTCCTCACTTGTCAGGGGAGTCTCCATGGGGTAGAGAGGCTAGAACTTGGGGCACTTTCAGCTCCAGGGGTTACAGTTTCTGAGTCCACAACATTTGGCCTGATGGAGAGCTTTCGGACACTGGCAGTGGACTGTCAGGGCACTCAAAATACTCTTCTTGTTCTGGTGTATCACCAGTCTGCCCCAATCCATCATTTTCCTCCCTGAAAGCTCAAACAGTTCAACCATGCACAATGATTCCATTTCATCTGATCTGATGCTTTGCACTTCACTTTCTGGGAGATTGGCTCCAGGGACGAAGCTGGGGGCTTAGACAGTCCAGAAGGCCCAGCTTGTCTCCAGTATTGACTTAGGGATTGCCCCGAAACAATTGACTCAGTTCGTAAGAAGGATAGTATTCAAAGTCACTCTCACTTTCTTCTGATATGGACTGACAGTCATGCTCAACTGGGACTTGTGGAGGGAACACTTTAACTTTGCTTCTCTGTAGGTGCAGACTTTCTTGATCTTTTCTTAGCAGCAGCTCAGTCACTGGTCCAGAGGGGCATCTTCTGGGGCTCAGACTCAATCAAGATTTGTCCAATGGGCAGTAAATGATTTCTATGCATTGTTTTTACATCTTTTGAATTATTCTCAGGCCTTACTTTGTACACTGGCAGATCATCTAGTTTGCCCACTACAATGTGAGGAGATGGTGCCATCTGTCAGCAATCTTGTGTTTGCCATGCAGTCCCAGATTTCTTAGCAATACCCATCTCCCCTCCTGGAGTTCCTGTGCTTTCACCTTTTTCTCATACCTTTCTATTTTGGCCATATTTCTTTTTGGCAGCCATGGTTTGAGCCAGTTGGACGCATGAGTTAGCTGGGCCTTTAACTTTTGCACATACTGTAAATAGTTGTCAGCTTGAACCCCATCAGGAGAGACCCCAAAACACACATCTACCGGTAGTCGAGCTTCTTCCAAACATCAGGCGGTAGGGAAGAACCCAGTGGCATCACTTCTTTTGGTGCAGTTATAAGCATGTACCAGGGTGCTAATTTGTTGGCTTCATCTAGGCTTGTCCTTTGGTGCAGGGTGCCTAGTATATCTAGCAAAGTGCGGTTGAAATGTTCAGGCTGTGGGTCCCCTGGGGGTGGTAAGGAATGGTTCTGGACTTGCACTCCCCACAGAGAAAGCATCTCTTTGATTAGACAACTCTCAAAGTCTCTCCTTGATCAGAATGGATTCTTTGTGGAGCCCCATAGTGAACAAAAAGTTTTCTACGTACTTTGGCCACAGTGGATGCTTTCTGGTCTTTGGTGAGGAAAGCTTGGGCATATCTCGTGAAATGGTCAGGTGACCACCAGCACATTACTGATATTTCTTTGATCTGACTCAAACTCAGAAAATCAATACAGACCAGCTCCATGGGTGCACTGGTGGTGATGTTAACAAGGGGAGCATCTCTGGGGCAAAACTTTCCTCTGTAAGCAGCAACTACAAGTTCGAATGTGTTGCTCCACATCAGCCCCCATCTTAGGCCAATAGAATCTGGATCTCACCAAGTCAAGTGTTCTGTCTATACCGAGGTGCCCCATGTGGTTGTGCAAGGACATCAGTACTGAGTCTCGAAGGCAGTGGCAGCACTAGTTGTTGTTTGTCTACTTGTCCCCCTCTGTCTACTGTTTCTCTATAACAGTTTATTGATCAGTTTCAACTTAGGACCTTCTTTGTAACAGTGCAGTTCTCAAATCAGTGGGCGTAATTTGGACCAACTTTTCCTGCATAGAGGCTTCTAAGCTGCTTTGATCATGGGATCATGGGATTGAGCCCGCGAATACTGTCATTGTCCAGCTGAGGCAGTGCACCAATGTCTATTGCAGAAGTGGCAATAAGCAGCAGGTATGCAATTCTCAGAGGGTCCCAAGCAATCCACCATGCAGTCCACTGCGTCCGTGGACATTGTTCCTCCCTGTCAAACTTCCGGCAAAGTGCCCAAATGTCAGGTTCTGCCAATCGGACCCAATCATTCTGGGAACAGGCCTCCGGAGAGAGCATCAGCATCTATGTGGTTCAGACCTGCTCGGTATTGACGCATAGTCATATGTAGATAATGCAGAAAGCCACCTATGGCCAGTGGCATCCAACTTAGCTGAGGTCTGCACATAGGTCAAAGGATTGTGTCAGTTTTTTACTGATATTTTAGCTTCATCTACAAGTACTCATGGAATTGGTCAACAATAGCCCACTTCAAAGCTAGGAACTCTAACTTATGCACAGGATAGTTCTTTTCGGATGGGGTCAGGCTTCTACTGGCAAAGGCCACTGGTCTCAGGCCATTCTCGTGCTCTTGGTACAACACAGCCCCAACCCATGCAAGCTAGCATCAGTGTGCAGGACGTAAGGTTTTCTTGGATCGGCATAGGCCAGCACTGGAGCATGGGTAAGTTGATATATGATCTCATGAAAAGCAGTCTCACAATCAGGAGTTCAGCGGGCCCCAAATACTTCACTCGGATGAAAATACACTCTTTCAGTCTTGAGGATGCTGACTTTTGGTATTTTTGTGGGTTGGGGGATACCTTGAGTAAGGTTAAGTAAAGGGCGGATCACTCTTGAATAGTCCTTGTTAACGCTGATAATAACCACAGAATCCCAGGAATCTTTGCAGTTCTTTTTAGATTTTTGGGCTGTGGCCAGGTGGTCAAGGCCTCAACTTTACTGGGTCGGTCTCTATTCCCTTGGTGGATACTATGTGTCCCACATACTTTACTGATGTTTGAAAGAATTGACACTTATCAATGGACAGTTTAAGGCCAAAGTCCTCAGTCGGTCCAATACCTTAAATAATCTGCTCTCATGTTCCTCAGTGAGCTGCCAAACAAAAAACATCATCTAGGTATACCAGGCACTCTGAGTAAGTTCATGTCCCCCACCGCAGCTCCATCAATCATTGAAAGATGGCTGGGGCACCTGAAATCCCTTGAGGCATCCTCATGAATTCATAGAAACCAAGCTAACAGATAAAGGCTGTCTTCTCACGGTCCTCTGGGGCCATCGGGATCTGGTAGTACCACTGCGGAGATCCAGCACAGAGAACCACTTGCTCCCGTTTAGGCAGTCCAAGCATCCTGAATCACGGGGCATTGTGTACTGATCAGGGATAGTCCGCCAGTTTAAGTGCGATAATCCATGCACATCATTACTGTCCCATTCCTTTTCCTCACTACCACAATGGGAAGCATAAGGGCTTCTGGATTCTTGTATTACACCAGCAGCTAACATCTCTTGCAGATGCCGTCTCACATCATCTATATCAGAAGGTGCCAAGGCGTGAGACCTCTCATGAAATGGTCTTTGGTCATGCAGCCGGATATTGGCTCAACTCCTTGCATGCATCCTATGTCCCATTCCTTTAAAGAAAACACCTGGTCTCTGGCAAGCTTCTCACTGATCCTCACTTTCATTCAGCTGGCACGAGAGTCGCGAAATCAAACAAGTCAGGCATTACTCTGTCAATCTTCCTCGAACTCTTGCTGCTGGGTAGCACTGCAGTGTCTGCACAATGCACATTAGCCAGGATGCAACCTCTATTTACTCGAATGTCTCTTTCAGACACATTATGAACTTGGACCATTACCCTTCTGGCATAAGCATGGGCTCTAGCGGGCAAAATACTAGGCTTGACCAGCAGTCCCTCTGGCAATTTTCCATCGCCTGGTGCATCCAACATTAATATTTTATTCTTAACATCCTTTCTGATACGGACCTCTCCCTGTAAGGTACACTGGGCATTTGCACAAGGATCAGAGACTCAGGATCCTTCTTCCATACAATTCGACCAGTTCCTCTGGTTCTATTTTTTCAGCATCTCTCTGTGCCTCATAGGCCTTCTTAATTAAAGCCGGGCGCTAAAGCTCTACTAGTCTTTGACCCCTATTTTCCTAACACAACTGTGCCAGCCTTCCGAACATATGAGCATTTGTTCCAATCAACAAAGGGACACCATCATACAGTCCAGTGGGGACACACTAAGTCTAGGGTCTCTACTTGTTCACGCACTCCAGCCACGGAGGTGGGGAAAGACAGCCAAATTCGGATATACCCGGAATAGGGGTAGGCCTTCTCACTTAACCCCAAACATGCAGTCCTTCTAATGGTTGTGAGGCACATCTGACAAATGCTTCTGATACCAATCCTGGAACATAATTGTCACTTGGGAGCCACTGTCTAATACAGCTCTTGTAGACACTCCATTCACCATTACAGTGGTCTCCATGGAGGACCCACTATTCTGGACCACTGTGAGAGGCGGTAGTGGGGGCCTGGGCAACTGACCTTGCCACAAAAAGGACGTGGTTAGCATTTTTGGTGCCCTCACTGGGATCATTTTGTGCACCTCTTAACCACTGATTTGTTCTCTGAAGCTCTCCTTGTAGCCTATATGCAACTTTGTCAGTGTCTTTTGGGGACCGACATTTCCCTCTTCATGCCCATCCTTCCCATAATTATAGCAAAACATACTTTCTGGAGTTTGAGCTGGCCGAGGCGCCACACTGGGAGCCAGGCGGGGGTACTACTAACTGGAAACCTTGGTGCCATCTCTGTCTGGCGTGATAAGCATTTGGAGACATCTCAGTCAGTTTCCTCCACCTACGGTCAAGGAATTGAGTTTGGAGCTGTTATCAGCAGGAGATACATGGGTGGGTACCCTCACCCCAAGCAGATGCAGTCGGATATAGGTCGGGGCCCGTACTTGCAGGCGTGGCCTTCATAAAGGACTGTTTTGAATTCCCGGATTTCTCTCAACAGTTCGCTTCATTGTGGCATATCTTTTCCTTGTCAGAGCACTCATTGACTGCCAACCTCTGCCCTGAACTTCACATGATGGGCCACCTTCAGTCATTCAGGTCGTGACCGCAGCTCTTGGTGCAGGTCCCTCCGAGTCGCCTTTTCTCAACTCCTCGAATTTCTCTCATTAACTCATCATGGGAGGGTGGGGATTCCAGTCGATTTGCCAGGCGTAACTGAAGCAACAGAAGTTCTGAGAAGGGGCAGACTTGAGATCAGTCCAGCCTGGTTGGTCCAGTTCAATCGCTGGCAAACTACCCTTTCTGAGGCATTCTTGCAACAATTTTTCCAGGTGAGATACATACACAGACAACAACTCCCCTTGGTACTGTTGTGCATTTCTTACTCTCCACCATAGATCCTCATCAGAATCTGAGCTCCCATACACATTCTCCAAGGCCTCAAGATAGGCCTGTGCAGTCACTTCAGGGTTACTGGCCCATTTAGCATGGATGGTAGCCAGGGCAGGACCTCGAGGCTCTCACTAACCCCTTTCAGCTTTTCAGCTTCCGGCATTGCCATTCTAGCACTTGGGGGCAAATAGTCTATCCAGGTCTCCCAGTCATCCTCCACTTGGGGGTGGGGAGGGTGCCAGAGAAGATCCTCAACCGGTAAGAGTCGTGACTAATGGCAGGTGCAGAAATAGGGTCTGCATTGGTTCAGCCACCATTACAGGTACTGGGCGGGAGAGGGTGTTGGGGAGGAACACCCCAGGTGGCAAGAATAGTTTCTTCAAGTCCTCCACAGTTTTCCCTTCCCCAGCAACCATTTAGAAAATTTCTCCTCAAAAGTTTCAGACAGTGGTGGTTGCTCATTCACCCCAGGTCTTTACTGTACTTAGTTATCACTCTCCAGGCAGTGAGGGCTCCCTCTGGGGTAATGGTCTGTGGCACTTTGGAGCTATCTATGGGATCCTTAAACCTCTACTAGGGCCAGGAAAGTGTGAGTGAGCAGATTAGCATGCCGACCCACCACCACAGGGTTTTGTAAACCTTCCACCTTGAAAGTACTCCCTGTACAGTGTCCGTATTGATACCCAGGGGATGTCCAGGATAAGCATAGCATTTTGGGGTCAATCCTCCCAGTACACCACTCCACCAGCGGTGCACAGCCACTTCTGTCGAGGTACCCATTTTTTTCTTAACAGTGGTTCATAAACATGGCCACTAGAGGACACAAATCCCAGCGGTGAGCCTCAAAATGTAACCCCTAGATGGTGCTATCCCAGGGCTACTACCCTGCCTGATTTGCCACTAACAGGTTGAGGGGCCTGGATCCGATGGGGTGCCTCCACCCAGAGGTCAGGGTTTGCAATAGTTAAACTAACTTGGTCACAGCCCTCTGGGACACTGCAACCCCTTTCTCCCCACTAGTGGCCCACACAATATATCAAGATTACCTTCACAGTATACACTTACCCCCAGGACTGGTTCAGGCACTGGGACCTCCTGTAAAATAAGATACAGTGCAACAATCACAGTACAATACTTTAACATAGACAAATACCTCAGGCAGTATAACTTTGCTGAAACAAGCAGCTCTGATTTATTTGGGGATATAACAAGAACGGGGGAATCAGGTTAATTAGCTTATCACTTTACTCATTGTCTACCTATGGCTCTGTGCACAGGCCTATCCCTACCAGTTACTGTCCCTGGGTACCCAAGCCCTAGTGGCTAGTCCAAACCGTGGCAGCTGGTGGGACACTACACAGAGAAAAGAAAAATTAGTTAAACAGTCAGCAGTACAGTAATTCCATTTGGACTCAATGTGGCAATTTAACAGGACGACCCTGAATTAGTACTCACGACCTCCAAACAAGATAGGGTCCTTCAATGTCAGCAGGGCTACTCTTGAGCTCCACAAGACTCCTCACACATTTCTATGGCAAACTGCAACAGGCAAAAGTCCTTTAATGGCAGCAGGATTCACTTGAGCTACACAAGCCTCCTCACACATTTATATGGTGAACAGTAACAGGCAAAAGTCCTTTAATGGCAGCAGGATTCACTTGAGCTACACAAGCCTCCTCACACATTTATATGGTAAAAGAAAGTACTATACCAGGCAGGCTGCTTCTCTATCCCGATCGCAATTACTGCACAATACCGGGAGAACACACAGCAGATTCAGTTCCTGACAGACCGAGGTGCAATTCAGCAATTTCTCCAGTCTTCTACAGGGTGAGCCTGGTTTCTACTCTTCAGATATCCTTTGATTCTCTTCACAGGATGGATTCAGTCCTAACAAGCAGTTACACAAGCTGCAGACTGGAACTCTGTGCCTTACACACGTTCCGACTAAAACTGCACCAAAAACAGGCTCCTTCCCTCTTCACTGCCAGAGCTCAACTGAAACTCCAGCAGACGAAACCAGGCACTTCCTTTGAGTTCCTCCCAGTTCTTGGCTGGATTGGCTGTCACTCACAATAGACTGCCCTGTTGATCCAAAAAGGCACGAAGTCTAAACTACATCTCCAGAGTCACTGCCATACAATCCTCTTGTGGCTGGCTCAGATTATGAGTCCAAGCTCTGATTAGTCAAGGCACCATTTTAGAGCTACCTTAACCCACACTGATTGGTCCAGTTCAGAAGTTCAAAACTAGAATGGGGAACTAGGCAAACACAGTTCTGACTGCAAAGAAAGCAGGTTAGACAAACTGTAATTTCATTATTACTCTAAATGATTTCTGGCAAACAGTTACATCTTTCAGATAGGTTCCCTTTGCACTCCTAGTGACTGCAAAATGGAGTGAATTGGCAGCAGCTCGAGTGGTACTCAAGCAGAAGCACACAGTCCCCCATACAAACTAATGATGTCTGCAAGCAGACAGTTCTTAAAGAGACAGTACCAGAGGATCTAAAAACACTCACTGATAAATGAACTAGCATCAAACACCATTCAGGCTTGGAGCATTCAAGCAAGCTCCTGGAAGTCTTTTGGGAACCCCCATTTGCAGGGGTTACATTTGGATTTACAACCATGTATAATAAAGTTTTATAAGCACAATAAGACACTCTGTAGGTGTGCATTAGACATTTCTAATGCATGATAGGGGCTGAAGGCAATTGACCTGAGGCCTTGTGCCTCACTATTCCCCTGGCCGTGCATTACAAATGTCTAATGGACACCCCATTGTATCTTATTGCTTATGTGTTACATCTTTAGATTATTTACTGAGCTTCTAATGGGTGAAAGGACCAGTTGCTCTCCTTTCATCCACAGCCCAGATACACTGTGGGCAGAAGGGCTGTGCAAATACTTTTCCCAAATATTCGGCTGAATATTTAGTATTCAAAGCCAAATATTCAAGTATTCAGTCTTTGGATATTTTAAATGTCTCTCTGCTTAAAAAAGCCTACAAGAACACACTTCCCCACCCTTACTTTGCTCAGTGTCCCCAGCCATTGAACATGTACCTCATCCCACCCCACCCATTGTCTGCACCTGATCTCACCCTTTCTGCACCCAACACCTAAACAGTATGTTAAATGTTATTTTTCCATCCATGGTGGATGACTGAAACAACCCACCCACCTCCATTGCTAGCCACTGTATTGTTCAACAAAAAGTGCTTGTATGTGCTACACAGACTAAGTATTCCCCTGCCCCCCTCACCTGACAGTATCCTTATTCAACCATCCTCACCCTCCAGCACCCAAGTAGCAGCATTCCAGAAAAGGCGAAAAGCACAACCCACCCTCCTCCATGACTGGCCACCTTCTAATAAATGAGCGTGCTCGCTCTATCTCTATAGAAACCCAATTAATCACGTGATCAACTGGGTTTCAATAGAGGCAGAATAACACATTAATTCATTGGAAGGCCGCCAGCCATGAAGGAGGGCAGTTTCAAACCAGTCACCTTTTGGAGTTCGCTGCTTGGGTGCTGGGGGTGGAATAAGGATACTGTCGGGGTGGAGGGAAGGGAATACTTAGTCTGTATAGTATAAGCAAGCACTATTTGTTGAATAGCATGGCAGATGGCTGCTTGGAGGTGGGGCTGGTTGAGCCGGGTCATCCACTGTGGAAAGAAAATAACATTTAAACATATTGTGTGAGAGCTAGAAGGAAAAGAGGGTGGGATAGGTGTTTTTCAGCTGGGGGATTAGAGATAATGAATGAGTGAGAGACAAGGGTGGGGGAAAGATTTTTCCCCATTTTCAACTGGAAACAAATAGTAGTTCCCGAATACGAATACTGCCCTATTCAGGAAGGGTTCTCAGTGTTATTTGGGAAATACTATTCAGTCATATACAGCACTAGTGGGCAGGCGTTAGTGGTGGCAGTTTTATAACAGCAATCTGCCAATTTGCATTATCCTTGACGGGAGGATCACTCTGGTTCCTGATGGTATAAGATGGTAATTTATGCATAATCTTCATGGTAAGGGCTGTATTTTTGTCATGGTATATTTTGGAGAAAATCATACTATTGCCATGGTCAAATGATAAAATCATTGAAATCATAGTAAAATCATGAAAAGTCATGGATCTACCGTATATTAAATAAGTTACCTCTCGTTTGACATTTTTTATATAAGCATTTCAGCAAAGATTTAAACTGTTTATAAAAAGCCTTCGTTAGGCTAGAAGGCTGCAGATTGTTACCATCTGGGAGGTAGGGACCAACATGGAGCAGCCCATTGCAGTGATGTGATGAGGCAAAAAAATAATGTATGTCATTTGCAAACACTCAGAACACAAAAACTATAGTGTGTTCTTGAAAAATGCAAAAGAATCATGGTATTGTTATAGGGAATGTCAAAATGATGTAGTTTTCATAAAAATGGGAAGCATCATGGAATCTATGACTTCTTAAGCAAAAGGTACGAATAAATACACATGGTTCTCGTAATTTTAAGTTATCTTTTGAACAGTCAGTATCAGTAATTTCCATAATATCCGGGTAGATATGAGATATGAACCACTTGTAATTGTATTCTAATGACTGAGGTCCGGGATGGAATGACATGAACAAGTGAAGAACAAAGGAAATAAGATTAATAGTCCATTGAGTTTGCCTCCTGCCATCCAGGCAGCCACAGCATTCAGGGTCTGACTCCTGTTCTCAGGAGGACTGTAATCCCTCCAGAGCTCTGATTACTTCTGATTGAAATCATAAACTTTGACATTAATAATGACAAAAGTAAACAGAACACTTGAAAAAAGTGGTTCTCCTGCATTTGACACCACTTGTATGTTCCGAAGGCAGGGTCAATATCATATAAAAGTGTTATCCAACTCCATTTAACAGTATGAGCTGCTGAACTAGTTAATTAGTTAGTTAATTAATCTATCCAGAAACATTCATTGAGCAAGTGCCATTCACGATGATGCCCTGGCGTACTGCAGTAAAGAGAGCAGTGTTTCAAAATTTTGTTTAGACTAAATGCTTGTACTCATGGCAACAGAGATTGGTGAAAACCAGTCACATGACCATGCATTAATAGAGCACAATGCATGGTCATCCTGGCATAACCTCATTTATTTATTTATTTAGTTAGAAGTTGGTAACTGGGAAAGGTTCACTGAGCTGAGCGTGTTTCAGGTGCAATCTGGGGAAGGAAATAAGTAGGAACAACTTACATAGCAAAACATGGATACAATTACATGTCAAAAATATGGATTAAAATCACTACACCAACACGCATATTCAAAAACAGTTTGGCAGACATATTCATATGCCACTAAACTCCCAGGGCTCAATTCACAAATGGCAATGCAGGACTTACGTCAAGCACTGTGCCACCAAACTCATACTGTGATGCAACTGTGTCAAACACTTTGGAGAAATGTACCTGATTCAAGTAGGTTGGGTGCATTTGACACATTCCAGATTTATGGCAGCTTGTGCCAAATATTTGGCACAAGTCCCTTAAAAAAGGTACCTGGGACTGCTGCAAGTTAGACCAGAAAAAGCTGGTCTAACACCGCTTAACAGTGCATGGATTGAGAATCCCAATCACTGGCCAGGGAATGCCACAAGCCTGTGTGCGCCAAATGTCTGGCACACCTGCAGCTTGTGGCATTTCCAGAACTTTTGTAAATCAGGTCCCCAGTCTGAATTACTCTTCCAGCCACTCAGTTCCTCTAACCTTCAGACTCAATTCCTATTTTCCCCACCCAGTTCTAATATGTTCAAATGCTCAAACAATTCAACTGCTCCTAGACATCACTACCAGTTGGCAGGCTACATCTCAAATCCTGCATGTCTTTGTCACTCACAGCACTCACAGCAGTTTGTGCTACTCAATACACACTTCAATTTTTGGTCAGGATATCTCTCTCACTCACAGCACTCCCACAGTCATCTATCCCAATCAGTGCACTCTGCTATGTAAGTATTGCATAGGGACAGAGAAACCCAAATCACATCAGTTGCAGTGCTCCCCATTCTCTGTCCTTGTCAGTGGAATGCTTAACTGGTAAAATTATTTACCACTATGCCAGGAGCAGACAACCTCATTTCCATGACAGTCCCCTCCTAGCCCAACTACACTCAATCCAAAAATACTTGTATAATACTTTTCCCTCCTGCCTGCAATCATGATTTGGAGGGCTAGCTGAATGGATACCCTTGTAACCGCAACAACCTCCCTGTGTTCAGGGTATTTGGGTGCATCTCTCTGCAGGAAGGGGGTTGCTGCCAGATGCACTCAGATCCTCAACTCACTGCACCACCACAAGTCTGAGCAGATAAAGACCAGGGCACCAGACACATACACAGGAGTACCAGTAACATGCAACCTTTCACAGAACCATATCCATACTAGCAGATGGAGTCAAACAGGTTGTGTATTTATTAGTTGTCTCTGGTGTTACACAGCTTAAAATGACATAATCTTCTGCAATCAGTTTGCATCCATGCATGACTTCATCATCATCATTACTTACATAATCAGTACAATCACTATTGTCCCTCAAATTGATTGGGTGCTGCTGCACAGATAATTACACTTTTCTGACAACCCTATCTCAATATAGAGGTCCCTTGAGCATGGTTACCCAGAGACCAAGTGTGCACTGGCACCCTCCCAGCCAGGGTGGTGCACTATTCTGGGAAGCAATTATGTCTGTATGTGACTCTGTGCCAGCTAGTGGTAAGTTGATGAATTAGCAACCAGTCTGTAGTTTACACCTACATTTTTGGATAGTCGATCTAGCTGTGTGTGACTCCTTCTGGCAGCATACTGATGGTCCTAGTGACACAAAGCAACAAGTCCTTTGTCCGGCCCCAACTCCATGGAACTTAACTGACCCCAGCTCTTGCCAGGCCATTATCCTGATGAACCAATACCAGTTAAATTACAATATATTTTCCTAGGGGTTACTCATTTACTCTTTAAGGTACATTTTCTCTTCTGGAGCACTGCATGAAGAGGTAACCATCACTGCTCCTTCTCCGTACTTCGTTGAGGAATGGACACAAAAGGACCTAAGGCAACCTCCTTTGAGAGGAGGCCCACAACTTCTTCTGCATGCTGGTTGGGTTGGGAGATTACTCTCCTTTTGGGGCAGGACTACTCCATCTCCATTCTCTACTCGCTCCAAAGGGCCTCTCCTGCATGAGGAACAGGTGAGGAAAGACATGGATCCCTGTCATACCTCTTTGTGTATTTCAACTCTGATACCCTGGTGCTCTGAAGATCTGGTCTAATCTGACTCTCTGAAGACCAACCCTATCACTCGGCAAACCTCAACTCTTTCAAAGAGTAAAGGGAAGGGTAGAGGCCATGAGCATTCATGCCCAGGATTCTAGCAGGCTAAGCCAGGAAGCACAGGACATCAACTCCAGTCAACCTCTCCTGCTAGCTGGGGCCCACTGGAAGCAGCCCTCAGGATCAGACCTAACCCTTTAAGAGCTCACTGGTAACTTGTCTCAAGCTTGGGAAGACAGAGACTGAATTACATCCATGAGCCAGTCAGTCTCTCCTCCTGCAGAATGCACGCTCTGTAGTAGATTGCAATCGACAACAGAGTGATCAGATGCCTGATTGAGTTGGAGAGGGAAGAGCAACTGTGCCATTAGCATCACTAGGCAGACAGTCTGCCTATCTTTACAAATGATGTAATTGCTCACCTCCTTTTAATCATGTAGCGCTTGCTCCATTGCCAATCTCAATCTACTATGTAGCTAGCATGCTACTTGGGGACTAGCAAACTGAATTTCCATCTCCATACAACTAGCCCCTTTCCCAGAAATAATAAATCAGGGTAAGGAGGTAGATCAAAATATTATGCAAATAGTTTGCGGACTGAGGGTCATGCTGTGCAGGGGTTGTCCTAGAAATTATGCTGTCATCTCCTGGCATAGTTCCAGGAGCTGGCACTCTGCAAACTTGCTTTATTTTTATGTTGCTTGCATGTGCAAGAAACATAGTGCCATCATCGGAGATTTGGAGGTGTCACCTCTCCTCCAGTTCAGTCAGTGTGCTGGCAGGCATGGTCCCTGTAAGCCAATGCATTTTGGAGCTGTCTGTGATACGCTCCAAAATGCAGTAACCTCTCAGTTGAAAAGGGAGCTACGCTTCAGTGAGCACCGATAAGATATCGGCTGCTCACATTAACCCCACAGACACAGCAGGCGTCGTGCCCCGCATGCACTGTAGCCAGCGACGGGTGCCCAATCGTCGGCTGAACTCATCCCCAGTAGTCGGTGCCATGCTGAGGCCCCACCCCAGCGTAGCAAGCACTCTTTGGTCAGCAGAAGTGCCCAATCCCCGTTAGCTGAACAAGCCCCCCAGCGTCCATGGCACTCCTTTGGCGGCGAAGTGCCCAATCCCGTCGGCTGAATGACCACCCCAACGTCCTTGTGTCATGCTGGGAGCCCCACCCCAGCATGGCAAGCGATCACGATGTCTTTTTTTTAACCTGTAAAACAAAAGCGGTCCCATGGCCGTCTCCCAACCCTCCCTCCCACAACCCGCACCCACCACTGTGCACCAGCCTCCCCACCCCCTCACCCCATGCCTCTGGACTCAGTACGGACTATCTTGGTGGACCGGGAACACGTCTGCACTCTTCAAAGCCGACCGCGAACTGAGAAATGCCGGTAAGCTGTATAATGGGCTAAGTAGGGGGTTTCAACTTTGTTGCATATCTCAGGCAGTTTGAGAATTTTGCCAAATTTTCAACATGGGGTTTTGGGACCCCTTCTCATGAATGATGTCACTGTCATGGCGTTATTGGGCCGAAGGGTGATTTCCATGATGACTGGAAATCACCCTTCGAGCCTGAATACCACCATGACAGTGACATCATTCATGAGAAGGGGTCCCAAAACCCATGTTGAAAATTTGGTGCCAAAATTCAAAAAATGACTGTTTCTGCAGCCATGCGTTTGAGCAGTTACTTACGAGGCCTCGTAAGTTCGTCGAAATTTCAATATTTTCACTCCAGATTTTCAACATTGCCATTTTACCACACCTTCTTATGAGTAGTATAGCTGTCATTTTCACATCTCACCCAAAATGTGTTTCCGCCCATGTAGGCGCAGAATGGGCATGATCGATTATGCTTGAAATCAATGTCTGCAGGACAAATTAAGAAAATCACAGTGACACTGTTCATGAGCAGATGTCTTAAAATGGCTATGTTAAAAATTGAACGAAAGTCTAAAAATGACTATTTCTGACGTGCGCTGCGCAGTTCCTGCCTTTCGTAAGGTCGTAATTTTCAAAATTTTCACTCCAGATATGCAACATTGCCATTTTATCACACCTTCTTATGAGTAGTACAGCTGCCATTTTTACATCTCACCCAAAGCGTGTTTCTGCCATGTAGCACACAATGGCGCGTCGGTGTCTTGAGATCAATGTCTGGGACAAATTAAAGAAAATCACAGTGACACTGTTCATGAGCTCAGGTGTTAAAATGGCTATGTTGATAATTTGGTGAAAAATTCCAAAAATGACTGTTTCTACGCGTCGTTGTACAGTTCTCACACACTCATAAGTTCGCGAATTTTCAATATTTTCAGCTCCAGATTTTCAACATTGCCATTTTACCACACCTTCTTATGAGTAGTACAGCTGTCATTTTCACATCTCACCAAAACATATTTCATACATGTAGCACACAATGGGCATGATCGTTGTCTTGAAATCAATATCTGAGACAAATTAAGAAAATCACAGTGACACTGTTCATGAGCAGAGGTCTTAAATGGCTATGTTGAAAATTTGGTGAAAAATTCCCTTCAGATGTTCTGCAATATTACAAATGAAAACATTGAAAAGAACTGGCCCCAGGACCGATCCCTGCAGCACCCACTAGTCGCCCCCTCTCTAGACTGCATACCATTTACCACCACTCTCTGCCTCCTGTCTGTTAGCCAGTTTCTAACCCAGTTTACCACCCTTTCCCCATGTCCAGCCTACCCAGCTAGTTTATCAGCCTCCTATATGGGATGGTGTCAAAGGCTTTGCTGAAATCAAGGTAAGCATTGTCTGCTGCCCCACCCTGATTCACTTCCTTTGTCACCCAGTCAAATAAATCACCCAGATTTATCTGACATGATGTCCCCACTGTGAATCCATGTTGTCTATGGTCCTGGTTCCGATGGCATCTAGATGCCCCACTATCCTTTCTTTAAGCAATGTCTCCATGATCTTCCCCACTACTGAGATGAGGCTGAATGGCCTATTGTTCCTGCCTCCTCCCTGCTGCCGGACTTGTGTAGAGGGACCACATGTGCCCTCCTCCAATTCACTCATGTTGAATGACTCAGTGAACATGGCTGCCAGAGGTACTGCTATCTCCCTTCGCAGTTCTGTTAATATCCTTGGAGCGTATGCCATCTGGTTCCATCGCTTTGTCTACCTTCAATTTAGTGAGCTCCTGCAGGACTCTTTTGTCCACCTCTTCACCCCTTGGCAACTGCTGTACTGCTGTGGCCTGCCCCTCCACTCTTCTGTGAATACTGAACGGAAAGATACAGTGGATGTCTTGGGAGGAAGGCATGAAACTGTCACTTCAAATACCTAAACAGCACATACAAGCAAGCAACATTCGGCATTGACAAATGCTTGTTAAGTCTGAGGCCATAGGGAAGAGGAGGTAGGTGGGAGAAAATTGCTGGAATAGCGAGGCTGTGGCCAGGAGGTAAGCCCTTGCCACCTGGGAAGGATGAAGCTTTATTTAACCATGTGCATACAGATGTAAAACAACAAATACCTGAATGCTTTGCCCAAATGCAAACATTTGGCTGACTTTCTGTGACAGGTATTTGCACACCCGTAGTGTAGTGTATACTATTCATTAAAATTTCTTTAAAACCTACCCATAACACAGTTCCTGGTGCCATTAACTATCTTTCCAATCTGATTTTCATTTGTGGTCAACATTTCCATGCACAGAAGCTGTGGTAACAAATTAACATAGTAATTTAAGGTCAGAAGAGGCTCTAGTTCTAATAGGTCTGCTTCCATCTTCATAAGCAGGGGCCAGCAAGTACGCTGTTCAAACATGTATTCATCTATAGGGATTTCCTAACCACCCTACTATCTGGGAAATAACAAAAATGAAATAAAGCTTGTCACACATGAAGCCTGCAAATGGGGGTATATCCCTAACCAACTGTAAGAGCAAAAATATTTGCAGCAAACAATTAATGAAGTGCTCAGTGATTTAATTTTACACATATAAAGGAATATATAGCCTAAACAGGCATATAACATCACATCAGTGAGAAAAGGTGCAAAAATACCTGAGAATGGCAAGTAAACAGCAGGAAGGCTACTAGCCAGACCACAAGCCCTGGGGTATATCGGCACAGGACTTGCTGGATGGCCTCTACTCAAACTCTGCCTCAGTTTAAAGGGTCATCCCACAAGTCATGTATCGATAATTACACTGTACTACTGAGGTTCCAATACATTGAAACTTAAGTTCAAGGCAGATGACAGCTGGCCATGTGGAGGTGAGTAGTTAGGTTGTGCCAGTCGCCGTCCCATGTGGGTAAGGGTCTCTTTTTGGGGGCACTAGATACCAGGAAAGGTACAGATATGGGCACTGGCACTATGGGAATAAGGCAGCAGGCAGATCTTCTAGACAAGGAAAGACACAGGGGTAGTTTTCTTACTACCAACTGTTCAGTTTATAGCCTTTTGCATTACTGTATTAATAAATGTGATTTTTGCAGCCATGAGTCTAGTTGCCTTGTATAACTGAGTGCACCATTTTGTGTCCCCTTGCATCCTCTACACAACCAGGAAGAATATACTTTTTACTGGCACCATGGGATGGGTCAAGGAGGGAGGAGGTCCACTAGACAACCTGGAAGAATATAGATTTTACTGGCACTGCAAGGATTGGGTCAGGAAGGGAAATGGTCCATTAGACAACCAGGAGAATATACTTATTACTGGCACTATGAGGAGTGGGTCAGGAGGGGCATCCACTATACAACCAGGAGAATATACTTATTTATGGCACTACAGCAACTGAGTCAGGGGTGGGGAGTCCAGTAGACAACCAGGGAGAATATACTTATTACTGGCACTATAGCTAGTGGGTCATGGTGGGAGTTCACTAGACAACCAGGGATAATATACTTATCACTGGCACCATGGGATCTGGTCAAGAGGGGTCCACTAGACAACCTGGGAGAATGTACTTGTTACTGGCACTGCAAGGCTGGGTCAGGAGGGGTCCACTAGACAACCAGGATGAATATACTCATTATTGGCACTATTCGGCTTGGATCAGGGAGGGCATACACTAGACAACCAGGGAGAATACACTTATTTATGGCACTGCAGTGATTGGGTCAGGGTGGGGAGTCCATTAATAACCAGGAAGAATACTCTAATTACTAGCACTTTGAGGGTTATGTGATGGAGAGAGGTCTACTAGAAAACCAGGGAGAATTTACTAATTACTGGCACTATGGGGACTTGGTCAGGAAGGGGTTCACTAGACAACCAGGAGACTAAACTGTAATTATTATGGACAGTACAGGCAGTGGGTGAGAAAAGGAGGTGTCTACTAGACAGCCAGTGAGAACATACACATTACTAGCCCTATGGGGACTTGGTCAGGAAGGGGGTCCACTAGATAATCTTGGAGAATATACTGTAATTATTGTGGGCAGTACAGGGATTGGGTGAGAAAGGGGTGTCTAATAGACAGCGAGGAGAACATACACATTACTGGCACTATGAATACTGGGTGAGGAGAGTGGTCCACTAGAGAACCAGGGATAACATACTGTACTTATTACTGGCACTGCGAGGATTGGATAAGAAATGGGAATCGAGTGACGGGTGTCCACTAGACAACCAGGGACAAAATACACATTAGGGGTACAGGGAATGGGTGAGGAGGAGAGAAGTTACCTGGTACCAGGGTTTATATCACATACTTTACAAAGGCAGCAATGATGGGGGTCACACACTCTATGGAGGCAGTCCTTTGCATTCCATGGAGCAAAAGCTTAAACCTCACGTTTTAATCAGGCCATAATGGGATGCAAAGGATCTCCTCGTACCTTGTATGGGCTAAGAGGTACTATGCAAGCAGATGTGAAACTAGCAACTTAGTGCGAAGCACTAACAGACTTTCAATTCAGCTCAATTCAATTCAATTCAGTTTAGTTCAGTTCAGTCCAGCCCACTCCAGTTCAGTTCAATTCAGTACAATTCAAATTAATTCAGTTCAACTCAGTTTTATTTAGGGAGTTATCCATTGAGATAAGCTCATTTGCAATGGTGTCCATTAGGCTGCAAAAGCATTTTGGGTTCCATTAGTAATAAAACATCAATACAATATAAAGAAATGAAAATATCACATAAAATATAATCAAATGCACAATATTACAAATATAAAATTATAATATACATACTCCATACATTGGGTGGGAGGAGTGATGAAAACCATTGATCACTTAGGGTCAGTGACTGTATGCAAGTATAGGGCTTACAGGTAGACTAGATGGGCCTAGTGGTCCTTATCTGTAGACAATTTATATGTATCTATGTATACCTAATAGCATCTTCAGCAAATCTTATATCACCTTTACAATATAATGCCTCTGTCCACTGAACAAGAAGGACCAAACCGTGGAATAAAATTCTGAAACCAATGTTGTAATGCTTTCAGTGGAGCTTCCTATTCCTTATCATCCTAAAAGTGACTGATAGAGAATTCCAAAGACTAGGCACATAGTAACTAAAAAGGGCATAGATATTTGAGTTTTGACTCTCAGAACTATTGCTCATATAGAGTCCACTAAAGTATTGCAGCAGATGTCCCTTGTCTGTGTCCCCACCACCATAACCTGACCATGCAGGTAGGGTCCCCCAGGGTGTTGAAAACCCTGACACCACCCTGGAGAAGGAACCACTAGGGTCACCCACAGAGTGGTGGCCATCTGGAGGGGTGGAGTGTAAGATGCTAAAAGAGCTGAAGCCAGCAGCTCCCCTCACTTGCTTCCCTCTTCAGATCACCCATCCAAGCCACTAGTAAAAGTTGGTGGAGGTCAGCCAGTTTAGTACAGGGAACCCACTGACTTAATAAGGGTGACCGCACTAGGGGTCTGAGAGTGAGTTTCCCTGTTTCCCCTCAAAGGGTTTATTCTGGAGTTTTGTTGCCTCTTCCTAAAGGTTAAAGAGGCAGTATAGAAACCAGTCCAGTGGCATGGAGGCTGAGGCACTGCGTCTTACCTCCTACACATTGATGACCTGTGTTCGGGAACAGACATGGGTCACTTGGGGGTTAGCTGGAGGAGGGAGGATTGAGCGTCCCAATGGGTGGCTCTCCTCCTTGAGGAGAAGTCGTGTGATCTGCTGCCTGCCTGCCACCTGTAGTTGTCGGGTGGTAGCACAGCTAGGCATGCACCACACCAACCAATCAAGGGTGTTTGAAGATATCTCCACAGAGGTGGAGCTCATCACTATGCCACTATAGTATATGACTAACCCCTATTGTATATGAAATTCAGCAGCTGCTCCAAAGCTGTTGTACTACAGTTCAAAGGTCAGAAAACTTGTTGTAGTATCGTCACATCGATAGTACAACAAGTTTTCTGTCAATTAAATAGTCGCGCATAACCTAAAAATCGAAAACTCAATTTGAAATCAGCGTGTCTCAACCGAATTAATCGCAAGCAAGCATAAAGCAAATAAAAACGGCATGGCAGCAGCAGTGTTTCAAGCTCATGACAGACAGAGAACAGTTTATAGCTGATCAGGAAACGCTCAGCATTATCCAGAAAACGGCAGCCGACATAAAAATAGTGCAGAACTATTTTAAAAATGTGAGACGAGCATCGGGACATACAGAATTCCAATAGAAGAGCTAGACATACTCCTGGCTGACTTGTGTATAAAATAAAAAGAATAGATGGGTCGGATTATGAACTGGGAACAATCAGAGGCATTTTAGGCAGTGTCGATCGTTATCTAATAAAGCATACCTATGGTCACTCCATCTACCATGGCAAGAATAGTCCATTCGTGCAAACATTAAGGACAATGACAGCAAAGCTAAGATATCTAAAAAGCAGGAAAGGGAATAAACCCAATAGGGCTGAGGCTCTAACTGACACAGACATCAACCAGCTGTACAATTCAGGCACACTTGGTCTCTCAAATCCATCATCCCTCCTCAACATGGTATTTTTTAATGTTGGACAACATTTTATTCGCTCCGTACCATGGAACAGTACAAGTTAAAGTGGGAGACCTAACCCTGTTAACTGACACCAATGGCCAAAAATACTTAGAATATAACGAGCGACAGACAAAGACTGCGTCTATGAAAAACCCAGGGACATAAGGCCTGTGAAACCCGCATGTATGCAGAGCAGCATAAATAAAGAAAGGGACCCGATCTCTGCCTATCTTAAATATGCCTCCCAGAGACCACAAGCAATGAATACACCCGATGCACCTTTTTATCTGGCCCCCAACATAAATTTTAAGCCAGGAGTCTCCCTCTGGTATAGAACTATGACCATAGGAGAAAACAAAATTAGAAACATGATGAAGCAAATGAAAATGTCTGCTGGCTTGCCTGAAAGTAAAAAATCACAAATCACTCCACCAGAAAGACATCGATCCAGGCATTGGTAGATCATAATGTCCCTCCACAGAAGTTGCACAGGTCTCCGGGCATCGAAATATACAAAGTATTAATAATTACAGCATGATCTCCGGTTCCAAACAGCAGAGACACTCGTCCATCTTCTGCCCTAACTTCCGAAACCGCCCTAGTGTCAGCCCCACTGAGACAGCTCACAATTGGCTGGAAACAGGAAATACATCAGTGCCTGTCCAGCATCAAAAATATCATCCCAACAGAAAAGCTGCCTTTCCACATTTCATTTGGGGAACACTGCGTTTTCAACGAGAGTCACAGTGAATGTAACACACTACTCAAAACCGGAAAAGCGGAGGCGAGTAAGGTGATCGTGAGACACCAGTGACTCTGAATAAGTAAGTTTTTCTCTAAATTTAACCATATAGATGTAAAACAATGTCTGGGGGGGGGTTGCTCTGCCAACTGACAAATGCTGACATTATTTTTCTTCCTCTCACAGAAATGCTGAACAATGCCACGATGATCGTATCCTTTTCTCTCTTTCTCTTAACTTGATTCTATATAATTATCGTACTGTATAAAAGATTTCTGTTTGACAATATACAATTCAGTACCACTTCGTCTGTGTCCTGTTTTTTTCGCGACAGGGGTTAGTGATATACTATAAAAACAGTGGATGATTAAGCATCCACTGCAGGCTTTGTTCCATCTCGGTTTGTGTGATGACATCATAGAGACCTCTCGAGCTTTGCTCTCGAGGTCTCATGATGTCATACACACAACCTCGATGGAAACACAAAGCCTTGTTGTGATGCTTAATCATCCACTATTCATATGTATGTAACATGGTCAGTCTGGGGAAAACCAGAAAAGGAAACTTGGATAGGCATGGACTACACAAAACCCTGCCACCTTTTTCTGTCACACACCGCTGCCGATCTCTAGCACGAATCTGGATGTAGTCTCTGGTGGGGGAGGATGGCCCTCCCTTCCTGCCCACCACAGGGGGCAATCCTAGGGGATCCATGGCTCGAGATATGGGTGAGATGGGTGCCAGCTGAGAGGAGGTGGGGACAGGTCTGAGAAGCCCACCCATGACAACCCTATGGGAAAAAGCTCTATAAAAAAACAGCTAGTACAGCATAGATCTCCAGCTGTCGCAGTCATGTAACATTGTAGCTTGTCAATACTGCAGGCTCACCGGTACAGGAGAAAAAGGGGATGAGTCATGTTCTTCAAAGGGCTTATCTCCTTATGTCGATATAGGCCTGGGAAACCCCAAATCAACTCTGGTTGGGGGTCATAGTACCATCTCATCAGGCTTGCCTGTGGGTGTAGCAATGCCAGACATGGGTGGTTGCTGCCAGTCAGTCACATAACCTCTGAACTCATGGGGCTTGTGTACCATCCCAGGAGGTACATTATCTCCTTGGACCACACAGGGGTTGACCTTCACTGGAAGGGGTGCTTGGGCTGGAGGTGTCTGCCGAGAGCTCCCAGTTGTGCATGACATGCCAATAGTGTAATATCAGTGAGTAAACATATGGCTGTGGCTATTTCTCCAGCAGTGTGTGTGTGTGTGTGTGTGTGTGTGTGTATTCTTCAGGGGAAGGGTATGGGTACTATTAAGATAACACTGTCCAGCTGTCCTGATGGACACTGTTTTAGACCTAGTCAGCAAACCATTCTCTTTTTATGCCACTTTCTACAGTTGACTAGTAACAGCCAACCCAAACTTTTGTACATCTCACAGTTGTGAGTAGTTTTGGACTATCAGAATTAGTCTGGCAAGCCTGTTGTATAATACATCAAGTCTGATGAGCTTTTCAGTAATAGAATAATCATATAAGATCTCTGTGTAGTCAAAGGGGACATATCCAAGTTTGGACTATTTTTTGCTTCAGCTCACTTGTTAAACAATTCTTATATCTATACAATAGTCAACACATTGCACCTATTTTTTAATAATACAAGGTTTTGGAGGCACGCTGCTTTTGTTCCTTGAATGCTTCTTTGTGCAGTACAAGCAAATGTATTAATTTATTTTAAGTGTTTTACCAGGAGAGTACATACTGAGCAAAATAGCTTATTCCGATGTGTCCTGGGAGAAGGAAAGGGACAAACTTAAAACATTTAAAAGATATACATTAACACTATTATAAAATACATAGAACCCGGCCGGTGGTGCTGAGGGTTGAGGCGCAGCCACACCTCGCACCATACCGGCAACCCATGTTTGGGGGTGAGCATGGGCCATCCGGTGTTGGCAGGGGAGGAGAGGCTTGAACATCCCAGGGACAACTCTTCTCTGGGGAGGGTCAACCAGTTGTCAGTGCATGCCTGGCCCTGGTGGTGGCTGGGGCTGGCACCACGATGCTGCAGACAACAGGTCAGAGGTGGGACACACATCTGATGGGGGCATGAACAAGAGTATGCATGGTACCGTCATTGGTGTCCTTGCATGCTCTGCCCGAGGGAAAAAAATTCAGGCAGGAAGAGCTCACACTGGATGATGGATGGAGCTTGTAGGTCCCACCCCCAACAGCCACAGTGCCGACCCTGTACTGGATTCTGCTCTTTGGTGGTGGACCCCACCACTGACCACCCAGGGGGTAAGCCCTGGGGGTAGCTGGTCAGCATCAGATGGTGGACATCAGGAGATGGGACTGGGGCTCCCTCCTCTAGAGGGGGCGTGGAGCAGGAGTGAAAAAAATACATCAGAAAAAAGTGCGTAGAGGTGTATCAATAATAAACTAAGAGTAAAGAATATACACTAACAACAGGAATGAACACATGAGATGTTGGGGCAGAGCCGATGTCAGAGGTGCTCCCTCACCGGACTGCTAGATAGAAATCTTTCCATGGGGTCCTAGTGCCTGGTGGCAGCTGCTAGCTAGAAATGTTTCTGTGGGGTCCTAGTGCCTGGTGGCATAGTCCTAATGGTGTTACCTAGTGCAAGAGCTCCCTCTTGAAGTAAGATTATAATTTACATGAGGGTAGATAAAAATTTAACAACAGTAGAAAACAATATGGGATAAACTGTGGAATAAACAGAGGCAACAGATTTGGGTACCTGAGTATTTACAATAAACTGGCAGGAAAAAAAATGACCGAAACCTGGGTATTACCATATAGGCAGGTAAAGTCAGGTTGTGCAGTACACAGAGGTAGCAGTAAGGTAATAAAGGGAACAAAAAGGGTGAGGGGAATAACAGAAAGTGAAATGTGACAAGCGGGGAAATGGGGTGTTTATATGCCAAGAGAGGAGCTAGGGACAATGGCATGAGGGAGAGATGAGGATTGGAGAGGGAGAGTAGGGAGGGTTTGAGGAAGCAGAATGGATGTTAAAGGGAGGGAATCCCAGAGTTCAAGAAACCAGAAAGATAAAGTAGATTGACCTGTTGAAGTTGTAAGGAAGGGAGCCTGAGGGAGTCACCAGTATTTTGGAGGGAGGGGTGGGGGAGAGAAAATGGAGTCCAGATAGGGGAGTAAAGGGATAACCAGAATTTAGAAGTGAAGGAAGAGCAGTGGGGCAGATGGTGATCCTCAAGGGAGGAGGGAAAGCAGAGAGTAGAGAATACAGTGAAGTGGGTGTGGGTTGGGCAATTAAGGGCAAAGTGGCAGAAGGGTGGATGAGGGGATCCAGTCCAGCCAGGGAGGATTAGGAGCAGCACCATAGATTATATCCACCATAGTCAAAGATAGGGAGTATCATCTTAGTAAGGATATCACGGTGGGCAGGGAGGGGTGCAGCTTTTATGCCTAAAGAGGCTCTCAGTTTGAGATGAAGTTTTATGAATAGCGTCAATGTGCAAGGAGAATTTGAGGTGGTGATCAAGCTAGATGCCAAGGTATTTGAAAGGCAGGTACATAATCAATTTGTATGCCATAACCTCTTTGTAGCTAGAGGGTTGTGCTTTGTATACCACACCTGTTAATGTCTCTGTTAGGGCTGCACCATAGGGGCCTACATTCTTACAGGTTTCAGGCACTCCACTGTGCTCATAACTTGTCCCAATATAGCACATTTAGGCTGAAGTGTTAATTTGCACTCAGGATAGGGGCTTATAGGTGCAAACTGGGATGTTTCATTATCTGTCCACTTGTGTTTAATGGCTACTGGCTCTCTTAGTCATTAAAGGTCTGGCTGTTCAGTTCTACAGGGACTTGCTGGGGTCCCTTTAAAGCTGGTATCATGTTATAAGTGATTTATGAGTTGTTACCCTACATATTTTTAAAAGCACTTAACAAACAACTGGGTGTGTGTGTGTAGGAAAGTGGGGCCTGTATCCAGTGTGCCCCTATTTTATATTGGCTCGTGCGTGTGCACCAGCTAAAATCTTGCAGGCAGATTTTAGAGATGCAGTCACTGTGAGAGAATGTAGGGCATGTATCACTAAGTGCGCCCTCATTCCCCAATAAGCCAGCATGCAGGCACTGACACTAGCATACGTAAAGTGGCCACCACATCTAAAAAAGTGCTGCTGCAATGAGAGGCAAGCTTGTCATGCAATGGCACAATAACATGTCTCCCAACGTGCCTTTACTGGTGATGTTTTCACCAAACATGGTGGCACTGACTGTCCTCGCTAGCTTCAGGGTGCCCGATCCCCTGTTGACATGCCCCAACCCACTTCACTTCTGCTGACAGGAGCCCACTCCCCATCAGCATAATTCCCTCCCATTTCAAGTGTGTGCCAAGGAGGTGTACAATCCCCTCGGCAGCATGTGCCCCCCAACAGTCTTTCTTTGCTGATGGGGCCCCAATCCCATTGGCTTCAATCTCTCTTCCCAGTTCAATTTGCCAATGGAGGAGCCCACTCCCTGTTGGCATAATGTCCCCCCATTTCTTGTGTGTCGAGGGGTTCCCAATCCCCTCAGCTCTCCCCCTCTTGATATGTGCCAACATGGGTGCCCAATTCCTGTCAGCTACAACCCCCTAACACACTCAGGTGGAATGCTGGGAGCCCACCCCAGCGTGCCAAATGTCCCTGAAAAAAAAAGTCCTGTGATATTCTTTTTTTTTTGTAAACCTCTAAACCAGAAAACAGTCCCTTGTGGTCTCTCCTGCCCCCTTCTCCAAAGCACTCCCACCCTCTGCGTCCCTGCCTCCCACACACCCCCAACCCCATACTTATCTCTGGAGCCTGACACAATGATCTTTGTGGACGGGAACACGTCTGCACTCTTCAAAGCCAACCACGATCTGAAGAAATGCTGGTAAGCTGTATAATAGCATAAATAAGGTTTTTCAACTTTGGTGCATATCTTGGACATTTTGGGAATTTTGGCACCAAATTTTCATGATGGGATTGTGACCCCCTCTTATGAATTCAGTCACTGTCATGGCGTATTCAGTCCCGAAGGTGATTTTGTGGTTACTGCACAGAATCAACTTTCAGGACCGAGTGCAACGAATGACAGTGCTAATGTTCATGAGGTGGGCCTCAAAAAGCCTAAGTTTCAAATTTGGTGAAAATAATACAAAAATAACTGTTTTATGAGCGTCGTTGAGCAGTTTCCATGCACGCTTGTAACTTCCGAATTTGTAATATTTTCACTCTAGATTTTCAATATTGCCATTTTCCACACCTCCTTATGAACAGTGTAGCTGTCATTTAACATATCCTGGCCAAAATGTGTTTTGCACTTCTGGCAGAACAGCATGGTCGCTGTGGGAAATCAGTTTTAGGGACAGATTAAGAAAATGACAGTGATGCAGTTCATGAGCAGAGGTCCTAAAATGCCTATGTTGAAAATTTGGTGATGAAAGTCCATAAAATGACTCTGTTACAAGCATGAGTTGCTCAGTTTCCACGCACCCTTGTAACTCATGAAATTGCTATATTTTCATGCCAGATTTTCAAAACTGGCATTTTTCACACCTCCTATGAACAGTACAGTTGTCATTTTTCACATCCTGCCCAAAATGTGTTTTCACACCTGTGGCATACGATGGCATGGTCGCTGTGGGAAATCAATTTTGGGACAGATTAACAAAATCACAGTGCCACTGCTCATGAGGGAGGTCCCAAATGCCTATGTTGAAAACATGGTTAAAAATCCCAAAATAATTGGGTTATGGACATGCATTGTGCAGTTTCTATGCATGCTCATGACTTCACCAATTTTTATATTTTCACTCCAGATTTTCAACGTTGCCATTTTTACACCTCCTCATGAACAATATAGTTGTCATTTTCACATCCTGCCCAAAATGTGTTTCCGTATCTGTGGTGCCAAATGGTGCAGTCGCTGTGCAAAATCACCTTCCGGGTAACAATCTGACAGTGCTGCTCTTCATGAGGTGGGGTGACAAAAAGCACATTTTGATAATTTGGGTGAAAATACCAACATCGCCTACAGCGTTAGGGTTTCCAACTGTAACACCCACCCTTTACAGACTGACAGGCATCAAGGGTATGACTTGGGATCATCAGCTGTAATGCTCATGCCATTCAACCCCACCACCCTGCAGCCAGTGACAGGCATTGAGGTGTGCCTTGGAGTGCTCAGCCCCAAAGTTCACCCCATTCTCCTATATTGCACCCACCTTAGTGTAGCTCCTTATGGAATCTGGTAATTATAAGGTCCAAAGACCCCAAAGCATGCCATGACACTTGTCAAGTGTCTACAGGGTAGGGGTGAGGTAAAATGGCATGAGCGCTATAGCTGATCTACTCCAGCAAGCACACCCCCAACACTCATCAGTCTCTGCAGGGTGGGGTGGGGTTGCATCAGTTCAGTACTTCACTGTCATTCCTATTATGCATCTCTAATTCCTGCACTACCAATGCCAAAGCCAGTTAGACAACATTCGGTATTGACAAATGCTTGTTACAAGTGTGCCCTGTTTTGTATAACAAGACTAGTAAAACATCTCTGTGTTAGCCTATTTCATTTTAAGCATTGCATGCTGTTTCTAATCCCCACCCACATAAAGAATGCCCCTTGATCAATTTTGACACATTTAAGAGCTTGAAGTTTTCATAAAGTGCTCTTTTGATACAAAAATACACAGAGCTTTTGCCTGCAGCCAACGCATGGAGCTCTCATTCATAATGGGGCTGCTTCTATGTGGGCTCCATGGGTGTAGGTCCCTGGACTTTGTTTTTAAAACTTTGAATTCCTAACTTCTTTGTAGGCATAAGAAAGATGGCTAGAGAGGAAATACCTTTTGACATGTAGTGAGGTCTGGGAGTAGTACCGCAGCTGGAGAGAACCACTCAGGCTCTCTGTCTCTCTCTTTCTTTCTTTCTCTCACACTCACCCAAGTCAGCATACTGTGGCACAGTACAATAAATTTATGTAAAGTTTAAAAGCACTTGTAACATGGCAAGAAATGTTTATGCCAAATCAGTTATTCAGATTGGTTAAAAGACAACACAAGACCTGATAGTAAGCAGGTATTAATTCCTAGTAATGCCCACTTGCATTGGAGCACACTTAGTTAAACACAGTGAGACATAGACAAAAATAATCACTGCCTCTGTCAGATGTGTTTGCCCCTTTTGTCTGTGTGAACCTTCCTATAGGTGGCACTAGTACATGCGGCACCTCATCCCGTAACAGAAAATGGAGAGCTCCTCAATGTAACCCACCACCTGCTCGCGGGACCTCAGAGATACAGCAACCAGTGTCACCAGAATCAAAGTATTGTGATCAAGCAACAAATGCAGAGAGGCACAAAGACAGAAACAGAAAGGCAAATCTTAGAGTTAATGCTAAGCACAGTGAATGCAGGCGACCAGCGGAAGTCTAGCACTAGAGTGACCACTGTTGCCATCCACAGTAAGAAACAAAAAAAGTGAGCAGTAATCACTGTCTGTGTTTCTTTCGTTTCTGATGAACAGTAGACCGATCACCGCTGCCGTTCAGATGAAGACAGAGAAACTTTCAACTCATTAATGCATTTGTGGGGACAGCATGAATATTTGCATATTTGAAAACATTGACATACAGAAGCAAGTCAGATGCCAGATATGCAAATATTTTTACTATCCCCATAATACATTACTGAATCACAAGTTAAAATGAACAAAATAAGTGAACAGAGCACTATATTACTATACAGAGTTTAATGGTTTTGTTATGTTTCTCTGTTATTTATTCAAACACATAATGCAACAAACTATATTAAAGCAGCAGTCACAATATAAATACATACGGATTACTCAACGTGCACATGAACAGCCGTACATTAAGATAGCCTATGGCTCAGTCTAAAGTGCTGACTTGAATAGCATATATTTTATTTAGAAATATTCTGGGTTGCAGTTCATTTGTTTCTACATTTAATTCACATATAACAGTATCCACCTTGTGCTTGCCATGTTACAAGTGCATTAATCAACTCCAAGTTGGGCTCTACTAGGGAATTAATGCCTGGTTGGTGTTTGGAGGCACTGGCCCAACCCCTCAACCAGGCATTAATTCCTAGTAAAACCCTCTTTACCAGTATTAATGTTACATATCCAACACTATAAAACAAAATAAACAGTTCATAAATTGATTTATATATATATACATTAGAGGCAAAAAAATCCATTTAATGCATCAGTTAGGGTTGTTCCACAGCAAAAAAGTGAGGAAATTCGGTGTTAGGGTTGAAAGCCCCCTTGGACCCCAGCCCACCCCTCAATCGCCATTGGGTGTGCATTGGAGTCTTGATCTAACTCTCACCCCATCACATGTAAAGAAGCAGAGGTATAAGAGAATGGGGTGAGAGTTGAGGACCGAGGACCCCAATGCGCTCCTCAATGCCAGTTGGGGTGGAGGGGTCAGAGGGTTTTCAACCTAACACAAATTTCTCACTTTTGTTGCTGTGGAACAACCTAATGATGCATTAAACAGTGTTTTTGCCTCTAATTTCCTTTCTTTTGAGAATGATAATGAGAAATAATGAATGAATGTGGCGGCGGGCCTTGATCCCGCACGTGATGTCTTGTGACATAGTAACAGGAACAGCAACACAAACAGAAGCACTAACAGTGGCGCACATGGTAATGCAAGCGTGAATGAGAACAGAGAAAGGTAACGCACAGTGGCATAGACGGAACGGCCCGCCATGTGATGTCTTGTCACATAGTAGCATTGTGCCCAGAACGAAATCATAATGCATGGTGACGCAAAGTGAAACAGAAAGAGAAACAGTACTGTAGAAATGTTAAAACAACAAAATGCAACCCAAATGAAAACACAAAAGGTAACACACATGGTGGCGTAAGCGTGAGCAGTAAGTGAAAGTGCGGAACACACATGAAAGCGGTAATGGTAACAGTAATGTAAGTGCACAGGCTGGTTTTCTGCAAAAGTTGCATGAGAAAGACAGTAAGTACAAAGAATGAATGCAAAATAATGAGTCTCAGAACAGAAAATGAGGACTTGGAATAGTAAATTGCTTATATCTCAGGAACCGTACAACAGAAAAAAAATGTAAAAGTCATATGAATTATCACTTTCCTGGCTAGTTTAGTGCTTAGTCTCCGACGAAAGTCCATATCTCGTGCTGTTACGAGATACAGGCTGAAAGGTGTGGCAAACACCGTAATGTTATCCTATAGGGAAAAACAGAAGTTTGAGTGACATAACTTTGCCTCCCTGTAATATTTTTCACTAAGCCACTGTAAGGCACATGTTGGCTGTGTTCCTGCAAATTTCAGCCCAAAAGACCAAACCGTTATTTTGCAGCAGGGCATCAAACGATTGCTGCAATGCGTTGTACGCCATAATGTTATCCTATGGGAAAAAGTATCAATTTTGGAGTACTGTAACTTTGCCACCGTGTAATATTTTTCAACAAAACAGTGAAAGGCACATCTGTGAGACGTGGGATGCGTTCCTCCAAATTTCAGCCCAAAACTCTAAACCATTCTTTTGCAGCAGGGTTCAAAGAATTGCTGTCAGTTTCCACAGCCTATAAAAGTACTGTCACAATTTGAAAGCTTGCAATTCATTCGACAGTGTCGTGTAAGTGCGAAAGTACTTTTCCAGAAATGTGAAAATATATTTCTGGGGTGCTTTACCCCAAAATAAAGACATGGCTAGCATCCTCAGGGTCCGACTAGGTGAATACAAAAATAATTAGGTTGCTAGATGGTCCCAAATTTAAATGCCAAGCATTTTACTGATCGCTAACTGAAAACAAAATGGCAGATTTGCAACAGTAAAAGGCCATTTGCGAAAGTAAAACTGCATTGCGACACTGTTGAACTTTTGTTAACTTTTCCCACTGACTTATAATGGGAACTTGTTTTTGAATAACTTTTGAACCACTTAATATTTTTCACAAAATCTTGAAAGGCACATTGAGGACTCGCCGCATGTTCCCTGAAAATTTTGGAGCGGTCGTAAAAACCGATGGACCTGTAGGCGCCGCTGTAGAATTCCAAGAAAGCATAAATGACGCGCAGATCACGCTTATAACTCCGCAGTCAGATATCCGACTGGTACAAACTTGGCATATCCCAAGGCTTATGGGTCTTGATCGTATTCAAATTTCAGGCAAATCTGTCAAATGGTTGCAAAGTTATTAAGGTGCAACATTTTGGGTTTAACATGTAAATGGCTCCTCAACCTAACTATGGTAGCGCTACCATGCTACCATAATATGTTGTGTATATATATATATATATATATATCTCAAGAAGATAGAACTAAGTTATACATTTTATCTATTCATTGTGAATTTTTTCTTAACCTTCCCATTAAACAATACATGGTTAAACACTTTGGCTAGGTATAATGTGAGGTGGGTGCATGGGGAAGGCCTATCCATAATGGCGACTCCTTCTAGGCATAATCCCTCACAGTGATGGGAGGAGGGTGGCTGGATGAGGGGTGGGCGAACTGGGTGACAGGATGTTGCTATGTGCATTGCGTGCAGGGAGAAGCGTGGCGAGCATGGGCTGGGAGGGGCAGAGGAGCTGTAGGGGGTGGCACTATGGTGGATGGCTGAGCTGCGTCATGGCATCGGGGGTTGGCTAGTGGTTGGGGTGGCTGAGGTACCGGTCCGGGCCTGGTGCGATTTTATTGCACCTGGCCGAACTGTTATTTTTTAATGCTTTCAGCCCCCACCGACATGAACCCACTGGGTTGAGAATCCTTTAGTAGGGGTGCGGTGGGTGAAACCCCCAGAAAGCATTAAAAGGTCTCTGTCA
Organism: Neoceratodus forsteri; assembly: GCA_016271365.2. Lineage (NCBI taxonomy): Eukaryota > Metazoa > Chordata > Ceratodontiformes > Ceratodontidae > Neoceratodus > Neoceratodus forsteri. Next base: position 270,824,249 of record JADMNL010000026.1, read on the forward strand.
CTGTTGTCCTGTGCGGGGTTGTCAGGTGCAAAATGACCGGCACTCTGACTGTGCTGGATCTTGGTGATCACCTTTAGGCGTCGCCGTCATCACATAGAACCCTTGGCTACTATCATGAGCTACCTAAAAGGAAAATGACAATAAACTCTATAAATTTTAAGCTTTATTTCTTTTTTTTTTTTTGTTTTAATCAAGCTGGAGAAAACAAGCCATGAATATACCTGAACCAGGTTGATTTATTTTGGGGCTTCTGTAGGGGATGGCTGGCCCCAATGACAACCTTTTATACAAAACCCAGACTTTGATGTCACCAAAAAGGGGAGGGAAGCCTAAACTGTTTAGATATGCAATTTTCTATTAAAGAGGAGTGTTTATTAATGTATAAACCGGTCCTCTGTGGTTGCTAGAATCCCATCAGTGTCTGTGCTAGGTAGGGAAGGCAGCTGGTGAATAACTAGTTAAATGGATTTTCACCTGCTCCTCTCTGTTTACTTGGTCTCAGCTGAGGAGGAGAGAGGCAATGTCATTTAGAACTCTTGCAGTAGCATAAGTCATGGTAGCTAGTTGTGAGTGGGGAACTTTAGAATTTTCAGTTAGTCTGTGAGTGGAGATCAGTGTGAGCAGTTGGAGGAGTGAAGAGCTGTAGAGTGGGCTCTGAGGAGAGCCTACTTTTTCTCACCCTAGTGCTGAGAACCATCTGCCTGACTTGTAGAAGTGGTGGAAACCATCTAGCAGGAGTTCCTGATTTTCTTCTCATCCCCAGTGAGATGAGAGGGACTGCAGAATGGATCCGAAGGGCAATCCCCTAATTTGATCCAGGACATTGAAGCTGCCTTTTCTTTGACAACCGTGAGTAATCTGACTTTGGGTATTCCAGGAGGAATGTACCTGCCTTGTTTTCTTTTGGGGTGTACTCTGACAAAGGGATTTATGCACCAAGTTCTGTTCTCAGACTGTTCTCATCTTTCTTAAAGTTGGCTGACAATCATGGAGTCCCCAGTGAGACTTGACACACTGCTCAGGACTTTAGTTTACACTTGGAAGTAGTGTGTTTCCAGTGCTGAATGTGAAAGTCATTCCAAGATGCATAGTTCTACTGTTTGCTAAATGTTGAGTGTGCTCTGTCATGGCCATTTGCCACATTGTAAAACCTTTAAATCCTATGCCATATGGGAAATGTTCTAAGTTGTGGCCAGTGCCACTAGAAGAAATTGTGTGCTCCATTGTGGTCTGTGCCACTAGAAGAGATGTGTGTTTCTGTTTCAACTGAGGCTTTGCCGCTGAAAAGAGTCCTACATCATATGCAATATGAGAAGTTTAGATTTTCTGTCTGCCACAGATGTTGTTGTTCTGCATTACCTTGTGCCACGATGTGTAAACCCTTGAGGTCAACCTTTGCTTTTGTGTACCATTCGTTGGAATAAAGCCACACTCTAGAACCCCAGCCTGGTTTGGGCATTCGTGTTACTGCTTCCTGTGTGGAATTATTGGGTACCCTCCAGAAGTACAGACCTGGCATAGACCCTAGCAAACGTTCTCCTCAGGACCTGGGTTTAGTAATGGTCATTTTGTCGTAATACTGTGTTTTGTATCCCCACCTCTCTTTCCCTAGACAGAAAAATATGGGAGTGCTTACTAGTTAAACAAGTGTCCAGTGGGAGTTACAGATGTAAACAGGAATCTGCTTTTTTGTTTTGTTCTTCTTCTATGGATTAAGGTCTGAGATTAAAAAATAGTGGTGTAATAAAATATTTTGTTATCCAAAAGGATCAGGTCACAAGGTCTCTTAGGGAAGGGAACAAAATCTTGATCCTGGGATGTTAGAGTGATGCTGTGGTCTGAAGAGTGCTGAACGTATGGGACTGAGGTCATGCAAGCTTACATGCCTCTTAAATATTTCTAATCTGGATTTTAAATGAAGTCTGTAGAGACCTCTGATCCTTCCTGCTTGCTTGCTTGCTATAATATTTTCTTTTCTTTTTTTCCCTGAGAAAAAGGTCATTCTTTCTTTATTATTATTGGCTCCAGTCAATAAACATAATGCCAGCGTGTGTTGAATGTATTTTCTTGTGTGATTGCCCATCTGTCTATCCACACCATTACTGGGGAGATTGTCATGCCAGGTTTGGAACCAGAAATTGTATTTCATTCTGTTCCACATTCCCATCGCTAGTATGAATGTTTGTGCTTGTAGAAAGCTTTGGGGTACAGTGTGTATGCAAGTTATTATATAAAAATATATTCTAGAGTCTCTGTGCTACCAAAATCTAACTCCTGTGCTTTGTGCAGCACCAGACAAGTCATAGTTTGAGGGAGGGACTGATTTTATTCTTCCCTAACAAGCTGGGTTGGAACTGACTCTGTCTGGTAGTTGGGGGCAGAGAGAGAAAGTGATTCATTTTATTCCCTGGCAGAGAAGGGTGATGAAATTATGATGATGCCACAACCACCATTTATTTCCAAAAGACTTTATGTCCAAAGGGCCCTGTCAGCCAATGATGGTAGCCCAAGACCAGATGCTCCACTGCTCAAACCCAGATGTACTGTAGCAGCTCAACTCATGCACTCTCACAAACGTTAAATTGTTTTCTCTCACTGGGAGCAACATGTTATGGCATACACAAGTTAAAACAAGAGACCCAGTGTACACCCCAACTCCCAAACTAGCAAATCATTACATTGTTACAATGGGCTTTCTGCCTCAAATGGCTACTCAGATATTTTATTTTATTGGTATCTCAGATTACACCCTTTGAGCTAAAAGCACATTTGCAAAGGCTCCACCTCAGAACTATACATCAATGATATACAAAATGAGACATAAACAGCAGAAGACATCTTAGAGTACATCATAAAATTTCAGTGGTTACATTACTGTACATGAGATTAGGTAAACTTTAAATGTGTGTACTTAGTAAAGAGTTAGAGAGGAAAATTAGAAGGGTGCAAGGCAGGTTGAACAAATTCCTTTGTTGGGAGGTAAAGAGGGGTGAAAGGCACGAGGCTGGGAATAGGAATAACCTGGATTCCCTTTGTTAGGAGGTAAGTGGGGGGTGGAGGAAGGGAGCAGAGAGCAGTAGTGGATATAGGGTAGGGGCAGGGAGGGAGGAGGTAAGGGAGGGAGGAAAGGGATTGGAGGGATGGTGGGGTGGGGTGGGGCAGAGGGTGAAGTGGGGATGAGTAGGGTAAAGAGGGGAAATGCAGTGTCAACTAGGGAACAGTAGGACTGGAGTGATGGAGGAAAAGGCAGAGGAGGGAAGGGGTGCACAGGGGAAATTTAAGTACTGGGATATTACATCCCAAAGGGAGTGGGTGCCTTTCAGTGTTCAAATCAGAGGTCTGTGTGAGTCAGCTTAGCCACCAGTCATCAAGTTGGCCCTCTGGCAGTTGTATTTTAGAATAGGGCTTGGCTTAAGGGAGGTCTATCATGACTGGTGGCTAAGGTGACTCAACATTGTTGGCAGATGGGAAGGTGAAACATGAAACTGAAAATGTTATGTCATGGCTCAGAATGATATTAATCTCAGATTTGTATATGCACTGCAAGCAGGAGTAACTTCTTAAACATAACTAGGGTGTGTAACAAACAAAATGTTACAAATACTATGAATAGAGAATAATGCATATGCAGGCATGTGTATGCCTGCAATAAGGCTACAATGAGGTGGGTTATGGCCTGATAAGAGCACGCCCAGGTGTGTTATGAGGCACTTGCGCTGAGTGCCTTTAGCACTCGGAAGTGCTCTTTTCTTAGCTGCAACCTACAATCCTCAGAGTGTCTTTTGTACCCTATAAAATCCCCCCTACAAAGTAAAGAAGTTAATTTAAAAATGCACATAGAAACTATACAAAAGACAAAAATAAATTGTTAGTAGAAAAGAGAAAAGTAGTCCTTCTGAATGTGTTTGAATGGAGCAGTTTTATTAAACGTTAGTACAGAAGGTTTGTGTTTGTGGATGTCATTAGTACTCAGTCATCAACTAATACAAAGTTACAAACTGTTAAAGATTGTGTTTTTCTCTTTTGTAATTTATGTGTTTATTTATTTAACTAACCAGTCTTGGTTAGAGTAAGAGGGAGGAGCATGTCCTCATGCAGTTTCATTTACAACATCAATGGAGGCGAAGGTTTCTGTTCTAAATGGCTATCTCAAATGAGAGCAAGTGTGTCCCTCAACGGCCATCATACCAGTTCATTTCCTGTTTGTAGTTTTCAATACAGGAACAGTCATGGTCTAAAAATGAGAATTTTTAATTACGGCTAATAATATTGTGGTCCTGTTTTATCTTTTAGGTTGGGTAACACACTTCAGGTAATGGTCAGTAAGAGAGAGACAGGAGGATGGAAGACACAAAGAAGGCAGCGGGAGTTGAGGCAAGGGGCTGCAGTGAGAAATCTACGGGCTGTGTGCATTTTGGTCCCGGATTTTGGTGAACAGAAACTAAGTAAAGGTGAGACTGGTGAGAGTGTCAGTAGCTTAACTATGTGGAATTTTGCTTGGTGGCTGTGTTTGGGATACATGTCTCCATGACAGGACTTGTGCTCAGTTTCCACTCGCCTAGAAGAGAAACTTGTTTTCACGCTGGACTTGCCGTGTGTGCCCATTTATTTAATACTTTAGATTGATGATTCCTTTAGGTTTAGTGGTTTATTACTGCTTTTTGGGACATGAGAGCTTGTGTATTGGTCTGAGGGAACTGTGCACAGTGGTTGCATGTCTGGTTAGCGTGGCAGAGCTACAGGTTGTTTTTCAGACAGAATGGTGCTGGGGACTGTAATGTTTTTGTGTGGTGTGGCTCAGCTTTGCAGGCACAATACATGCTGCTAAAAACATGGCTAAAACTAGGCTTTAGCCAATCAGCATTCTGGATTTTTTAAGCCCATTTTATAAGAGTTATTTTACACACCTTGGTGTGTGATAATCCATAAACCTAGAAAGCAAGCTTGTGAGGGTTTATGAGATTAGCACACAAAGGTGTGGAAAAACTCATCACATACACCTGCATATGTTTTATTTTTTATAACTGGTAAAGGGTGTTTGGCTTTTTCAAAACACTGCTCATTTTGGATGTCATCAGCCCGGTGCAGTTGCAGTCTCTTTGGTTACAGTTTTCAAAGCAGAACACTCATATTTAACTTCAAGTTATTAAAAACTTAACTACTGGTATTTTAGACCTGACAGTTAGGAAAAGTGATGCTGTGGATGTCTTTTTGTGACTGTAGTGAGTGAGTGAAACAGTGGCGCGTGAGCCTGCAAAACCGTAATAACTTGGTATGATGTCACACGGGGTTATTATGGCTTTTGAAAACTATCAGAAGCGAGTTGATGTAGACAGGTCACAGTTATTATTACACTATTCATTGTTTGGATCTGAATAATGAGTAGTGTCACTATTTTGAGGTACTTGTATCTGAGAAAGTGTACCCCGGTGGCCAGGGCTAGTTTCCTGGCCACTCAGCCTCCCCTGTTTATGCTTACTAGATTTCCCATCCACCTCACCTTTATCCCATGTCCCAGAACTAAACAAATACCTTATTGTTATATTGTCACCAGCTCCTGGCACACTGCCAGGAACAAAGACCATCACTGCATTGTAGAAGCTTCTCAGTTCTCCGCACAATGGGCCCTATTCACAAAAGTGCAGGATGTACACATCATACGTGATTCATGCATACACAGCCCATGCAGCTCCACACCCCCAGGCAGGCACTCACCAGCAAGTATTCACTATTGCCACCACCTGTCCCATTGCCCTGCCCCACCCCAGTGTGCAGCTGCACAGTGGTGGATCGTGGCTGTGTGGGGACAGAGTGTGAGATGCAGATGGGCATCCAATAAGACTGGGTACTGAAGTTTATCACCTGCTGAGCATGTGAAGGATATCTTAGTAAGGTGCAGACCCCAGCCAGTGGACATTGATGGATGTATGCCAGAATGACTGCCCCAGCCCTCCTTGGCAGCCCGGTGGGCTGTGGCAGCAATGCAGGTGTTCCTGTTGCTACGTCTGGTGGGTATCTGTTGGGGGCTGTGTAAAAGTTATGGCCTGGTCCCCATCATGCAACTTGTGCCCCACTGGCCCAGCACTCCTCGTTTTAATGAATGGCACTCAGTGAGGAGACGCTTCTGGCATGCTTCCAGACCACCCATGGTGCATAGCTGGCGGTTGCTGAGGGATCCAGTGAGCAAGGCACTAATGCACCTGTACTGAATGCCGCCAGGGTCTGCTGGACCCATTGTGCAGCATTCAGTTGTGGCATGCCCACACCGCACATACACTTTGTGAATAGACCCTAACAGCAGCCTCACCACGCGGCCCAAACACTATCCAGCTACATTCTACCACTTAGCCCCCGCCTCACCTCAGTCCTCAAGTTGGAGTCAAGAGTTAATGAGAAAATGACACACCTGTAGGCAACCATTTTTGGGGAGTTCGTTGTTTGTGCCATAAGACTTAAAATTTATTGTATTACAGTGGATCTGACCACCAAGAAGTAATGGAGATAGACAATTTCCTGTTTAGGAAAGACAGCTAATGAATTTTTAAACTAAATACCATGAGATCATTTGGGTTCAATGAACAATGGGATTAAAATGATTTCTGGAACTGGATATGGACTTGATGGTAGCATTGTTTGATGTGTGCTTTAAACTTAATGATTTCTATCTTTTCTTTAGGTTATCTATATGAATCTAATTATCTCTCTATTACTTGCCTGGGAACTAGTTTTAAGTAAATCCGCTGAAGTTCCTTGATGATCAGAATGGAAGCACAACATACTGGATGTGGGGTGATCACTTTCCACAACCAGGCAAATCGCATCTCAATTATTTACCTTGCCAATAAAAGTTTTCATATTAGCAGCCTGGTTTTAAACAACTGGATATATGTATACCTAAAACTCATAAATATATATGAATTATTTTACCTGATAAATGAGACACACTTGCAGATTTTAAACTAGGCAGTACTGACTAGACAACTGCTTTTATGTATTGTATAATTTGCAGTTCACTTGTTAGTTTGTATCCTATTCACATGCACAGTGAGGATATTGTATTTTTGAAGAAACTGATGTCTTGAAAGTATTACAGAAACTTGTGATGTCATCACTCCACAGCTTTTAAAAGCAGCATTTCCTATGCAGTTCCACCAATGGTGAAGCTCAGTAGAGCAAAGCACCAGGGTAACTGAACAAGGTTCAGGTGTAGTCAGGCTCATTTTGGGGGCTGCTGTGGTGTAGCCCTATAGACATCTTGCTACAGTATCAGAAAAGAGTCAGTGCATTCCTTCTGACGGAACAACATGTTGGAGTTGCAGCACAGTCACCTCCATGTCCATAAAGCACTTGACTAACTGTCTCCACTGGCAGTCACACTGCACTACTTTGTCGGCAGTCATGGCAGAACATAGCACACTCCACTGTGCCCAAGATGACCTTCAAACTGTATTATGCATCGTAGTAAGAGTAGCTGCCATCTTGGACATATGCCGCATTCTGCCATGACTGACAATTTTTTAAATTATGGATATTCCCCACCCAACCCTCCCTCTCAGCACCCCCAAAACATAACAATGTTACTGGGGATACCCAATCCACCAGTGTCATGATCATGTTCCACCATGATGGTCCCTTTTTTAATATATTTTCTCCCCCACTCAACCCTACCTCTCAGAACACCCCTCCCAGAAAGATAACAGTGACACTAGGGTGCCCAGTGCTCTATTGTCATGAAAGTTTTCCACCATGCCAGTCCCTTTATATATATATATTTTTTTTTCTCCACCCATTCAACCCTCCCTCACAGCACCCACCACCTCACACCCCCAAAAACATAACAGTGAAACTGGGATGCCCAGTCTCCGTGTTGTTGTCAGGAATCCTTGGTCATGTTTTTTTTTTTTTACCTGAAAAAGAAAACCATCCATCAGTGTCTTTTGCTGCTATTTCTGACCCCAGCCCTCCCATTAATCACCCACCACCCTGCTCCCACCCCAAGCCCTTACTTACCAATCAAGGGTCCAACACTGTCCTCTCTGGACCACAGACATGTCTTCACTCCCCAAAGCTGGACCATAAACTGAAGAAACAGGTATGTGGTTCAGTGTATTTCAGTTGATTTTGAACTTAGCAGCATAATTTGGGTATTTTTCCATATTTTTGGCCCAAATTTTTAACATGTATATTTTGGGACCCTGACTCAAACAATTACACTGACATTAGGCAAATCTGTCTTAAAATGTGATGTTGTGGTCCCTGCATGAAATTACCTTTTGAGCAGGAGTTGAACATTTTCTCTGCCCTTATTAATGAGGTGGGTTCATAAGAAGGGTATGTTGAAAATTTGGTGTAAAAATATTAAAAACAATGATGTTATGAGCCTACATTTAATTTTGTGAATGCAGGTCTGTACCTTTGGTAGTTTTCAATATTTTTACACCAGATTTTAACATAGCCATATATTTACAACACCTCATGAATGTGACAGCTGGCATTTTTCAAATCCTGGAAAAATGTTTTTACATCCCAATAGGTGATTTTGTGGCCCTTGATGAAATCACCTTTTGGGTAGGAGTTGAACATTGTCTCTACCCTTGTTCATGAGTTGGGGTCATAAAAGGTTATGTTGAAAATTTGGTGTAAAAATATATAAAAAAAAACAATACACTAAATTTTACAAATGCAGGCTCGTAACTTTGGTAATGTTCAATATTTTTACCCCATATTTACAACATAGCCATATCATTACAATACCTCATGAATGTGACAGCTGTCATTTTCAAATCCTGGCCAAAACATTTTTTACATCCCAAAAGGTGATTTTGTGGTCCCTGCATGAAATCACCTTTCAGACAGAGTCGAAAATTTTTCTGACGTTATTCTTCAGGCAGGGTCATAAGGAGGCTATGCTTTAAATCTGGTGTACAAATATTTAAAAAAAGTTATGAAGCTATACTGAATTTTACAAACACAGGCTCACAGCTTTGGTAATATTCAATATTTTTACCCCAGATTTTAAACATAACCATTTCTTTGCAGCACCTTATGAATGTGATAGCTGTCATTTTTCAGTTTTGCCCAAAATGTGTTTTGTTTCCTGAAATTTGATTTTGCAGTCCCTATGCAAAATCTCCTTCAAACCAGGAGCGAACATTTTCCCTGCCCTTCCTCATGAGGCAGGGTCATAACAAAACTATGTTGAAAATTTGGTGTAAAACTATTTAAAACAAATTTTCAATATTTTTACCCCAAATTCCTTGGCAGCCTTATTGGCTCTGACCTGAGTTTATTCTTCTTGTTATGAAACATTGCATTTTGCTAAGTCTGTGAACTGATGCCAGACACTGTCTTTTGAAAGCAACTACTCAAATTATCAGTACTCAGACCCTGATATGTTTATTTCTGAATGCTAGCTAAGTGTTATTTATTATTCTTATGTTTTCATCCCTGATATAACAAATGGCTTTTATTTATTTATTTAAAAGTTTTACCTGGAAGAGATACTGAGCAGACTACTGCTTGATTCCAGATGCATCCTGGGGAAGAGGGTGATGATATAAAATTAAGGTGCACCATAAAGACATTTTGACAACACAAAACAGTTCATACATTACATACTGCAATGGAAGAGATGGACAATTACAGACAATACTTAGTGCAAATATAGTTGGACAAATACAGGATCAAATGCATTGTACAGAAGTGGTGAATACAGTAAATTGGTAAACACTGGCTACATGTGCAACTAAGCCTAGTTCTGAGAAATTGATCATTTGCATGTGCAGGTGGTGGTGAAGTAAGTTTTAAGGATGGAGTTAAGGTGCTGAGAGGAGGTAGAGTGCCAAATAGCCTCTGGAAGGAATTCCACAGTTTGGGCAACCGAGATGAGAAAGCTGCCTGACCAGCGGTAGTGGACATAAGTGGAACAGACAGGAGGCGAGTCAAAGTTCCTGGTGCATACACTGGAGGCACTTGGGCTGACAGGACTGCACTGGGGTACGGTGGGATGGTCTGGGACCATAATTTAGGCATGCAAGCTCCTGCGGTGGGACTTCCACCAATTTTGGAGGAGGGAGGTCTATAGACTGGAGAGGGTACAATGATGGGTGGAGGGAGGACAGTCAAGGTATAGTAACAGAAGGAGTGGAAGAGAGTCCAGTCTGACTAGGATGGACTTGGAAGCTAGCACTATAGACTATGTCACCATAGTCAAAGATAGGGAGAATCATTTTCTGTACAATTGGTCAGTGAGCCAGCAGCGGATGCAACACCAGTTATATCATAGGGCACCCAGCTTGGGATGTAGCTTTCTATCGATAGCTTTGACATGTACAGAAAAGTCAAGATGCTGGTCTAGCCAGACCCGAGATATCTAAAGGAAGAGTAGGCCTCCAGAGAAGTCCCATCCAGAGAGTGGAAGGAAGGGCAGTAGGGAGGTAAAAAGTCTCTGCTTCATGCAAAGGTTAGGGAGACAGTTTTCTTGGTGTTGAGAAACAGTTGATTAGAGGAAACCAGAGCTGGACATAATCAAAGTCCTTCTGTAGTCTGGTCACCACATCAGGGCTGAAGGTGCGGATATATACAGCACTGTATCATCTGCAGACATATGAATGGAAGAGTTAGGGCAGGCAGAGGGCAGATCATTAGAACAAGCATTTGTCAATGCCGAATGTTTGCTTGCTGGTATTAGCATTGGAAATGCAGGAGTTAGATAGATGCAGAATAGGAATGGCAGTGAAGTACTGAACTTCACCGACCCACCTCCATCCTGCAGAGATGGACAGACATTGGGGTATGTGTTTGGGTCATCGTCCATGATGTTTATGCCATGTCAACTCACCTATCCTGCAGACACTGACATATGTTGAGGTGTGTCTTGGGTGTTCGGTTTACAGTCATCCCATTCCATAAGGACATCACGCTGAAATGGGTGCAGTACAGGAGAATAGGGTGAACTCTGGGGCGAAGATCAAGGCACACCTCGATGCCTGTAACTGGCTGGGGGTGGGGGTGGGATGGGATGGCATGAGCAGTACAGTCGGCAATCCAAAGGCACACCCCAATGCCTGTCAGTCTGTACAGTGTGGGACATTATGGTTAGAAACTCTAACGCCCTAGGCGTTTGTTGTATTGCACTACAAATTTTCAACATGGCCTTTTGTGACCCACCTCATGAAAACATTTGGGACCTCTTCTCATGAAGAATGGCAGTGTAATTTTGTTAATGTGTCCCAAACTTGAGTTACAACAGCGACTGCACCATTCTGTGCCAGATGTATGAAAACACAGATTGGGCAGGATGTGAAGAATGACAGCTGTACCATCCATAGGGAGCTGTGAAGAGATGGCAATGTTGAAAATCTGTAGTGGGAATATTAAAATGCTTTCACTTCTGAGCACACGTGGAAACTGCGTGTAATTTTATGGACTTTCATCACCAAATTTTCAATATAGGCATTGTAGGACCTCTACTCATGAACAGTGTCACTGTGATTTTTTAATGTGTCCCAAACACTGATTTTCCACAGCGACCACACTATTCTGTGTCAGAAGTGCAAAACACATTTGGCCAGAAAGTGAAAATGACAGCCATACTGTTCATAAGGAGGTGTGGAAAATGCAAATGTTGAAAATCTGGGTGAAATATTACAGACTCAAGAAGTTACTAGCATGCGTGAAAACTGCGCAATGCACGCTCATAAAACAGTTATTTTTGATTTTTTCCACCAGATTTAACATAGGCTTTTGAGAGCTCATCTCACTGAACACTGGCACTGTCATTTTGTTAATCAGTCCTGAAAGGTGATTCCACGCAGTGACTGCAAAATTACCTTTTGGGACAGAATAACACTATGAGAGTGACTGAATTCATGAGGAGGGTCTCAATAACCCCATGCTGAAAATTTGGTGCCAAAATTCCAAATATTTCTGAGAGATGCAACAAAGTTGAAGAAACCCTATTTATGCCATTATACAACTTACCGGCATTTCTTCAGTTCACTGTCAGCTGTGAAGAGTTCAGACATGTTCCCGGTCCACTGAAGATCATTCGCTGGGCTCCGGAGGCAAGTATGGGGTGAGGTGTGTGTGTGGGAGACAGGTTGCACAGAGGGTGGGTGTGGGTTGGGGAAAGGGGCCACTGGACTCAATGAGGAACTGTGTTCTGTTTTACAGGTGTAAAAAAAAAAAAAAAAAGAAAACATCATGGGACTTTTTTTAAACAGGTACATTTGCACACTGGGGTGAGCTCCCAGCATGCCACCTAAGTGTTTTGGGGGCTGTAGCCAATGAGGATTGACTTCCCCCCATTGGCACATACCAAGTGAGGGAGAGCCGAGGGGGATTGGGCACCTCCTCGGCACATAACAAATTTTGGGGAGGACATTATGCTGATGGGAATTGGGCTCCACATCGGCCAAAGAAAGACTGTTGGGCGCATGATGCTGGGGTATTGGACACCCCTCGGCACACAAAAAATAGGGAGGGTTACAGTATGCCAACGGGGAGTGGGCTTCCTGTCAACAAATGAACTGGGTTGGGTGCATACAGATGGCAAGGTACCACCCTGCAATGATGGGCTGCTCCTTATTGCAGCAGAATGGCTGATGCTGCAATGACTAGGCAGCCCCTGATTGCAGTGGCAAAATAATTTCAACTTGGTGGAACTTTTGGAAACCAATGTCATCAGCACAGTGTGCCTGCATTGGTCCATCAGTGCCAAGTCCCTAAATGCAGTGCTGCCGTTGGCTGCCACACCTCTAAACCACTTCTCTCCTAAGCTGCTGCAATAATGTTTTGCCCATGCGACAAGCAAACATAAAATGGAGAACAGAAATGGGTCAAGGACTGAGACTTGTGGGAACACCAGTGGTCACCAGGAGAGTGGCAGAGTATCATTGCCAATTCTGACAGATTGGGACCTGCCAGCCAGGTAAGAGTGGAACCAACAGGAGGCCTCAATAGAAAGCTCTGAGAGAGAGAGAGAGAGAGAGTTTAGACAGGTGGAGGAGGAGTGTGAAACAGTGTCAAATGCTTTTGCCAGATCAACAAAAATAGCCAAGGTAATATGACCTGTATCCATGCCTGGAAAGATGGCATCAGTGAGCCTTAGGAGGAGGTGGTGATGGAGTAGGATTTCCTAAAACCAGACTGGTAAGGAGAGAGGAAGGAAGAGGAGTCAAGAAAGGAGGAAAGCTGTGAGAGAACAAGGTGTTCCTGCATCTTAGCTGATACAGGAGGAGGAGATGGGCGGTAGTTACCAGAGAGGAGGGTCCCCACCCTTAGGAGGGAATAACTGTGGCATGCTTCCATGCAGATGGGATGGAAGTGAGGGAGAGGGAGAGGTTGAATAGGGCAGCCAAGGGACTGGCGATGAGCAGGGCTGACAAGAAGAGCATTTTGGTGTCCAGTCCCTAGGGCATTTCCCTTGGAGGTGTTAAGGGCAAGGAGTTCAGCGAGCACATCTGCTGTAGTGACAAGGCAAAATGCGAAGGAAGGTGAAGGAGTTGCAGATCGGGTATGGTGGGGTGGGTAAGTGGCATTTGGCAGCCTGTCAGATGGGTGGACAAAGAGCTGATGCACAGTTAGTGAAAAATGAGTTAAACTCAGTGGCCACTGCAAGGGGATGGAAATGGAGTGGCTGCCAATGACAAGGGCAGGGAGGGGCGCTGGACAGGGGAAGAATATTGATTTAACCACCTTCCAGACTTTAGATGGGTGTGTTAAATTAGTAAGGAAGGAGGCTTTGAAATGATTGGCTTTTGCCTGGTGGAGTAACCTTGTGCAGGCATTACGAAGAGAACGATACTTTAGGTGATCTGTTGGACTTCTGGAGGCCTTAAAAGACTTCCATGCCTGGTCCCTGGACCTGAGGTGGTCCATGAGGTCAGCTGATATCCAGGGCAGATGAATATCCCTCACTCGGGTATGCCTCAGAGGTGTAGTAATCCCAGACCTCCAAGAACCTAGATTTGAAATAATCCAGGGCAGAATCTATAGATGAGGCATGGGAGATAAAGGACTAGTCAGTATTTGCTTGATCATATAAGAGTGATGCAAGGTCCAGGGATTTAAAGAACCTGGTAAGTATTACTCTGGGGAGCATAGTAGGTCTGCATATTTTCTTACCAGGTATATCATGTGGTGATCGCTAGGGTAGTCTGGCAAGAGGCCAAGGCAGTTATACGATGGGGGTGGGAGGTAAGGGTCCAACCAAGAAGGAGTGGTTCAGGGATCTAGTGTTCAGATGGGTGGGCTCTGTAATCTGCTGGGATAGGTTTGAAGTGGCTGCTTGATTGCGAAACTTAGAACTGGTACTGGAAAGCCAGTTCAGATTGAAGTCACCTAAGATGTAATTTTCACCCCTAGGTGAGTGAGATTTTAGGTGGCCAAGTGATCAAGGATAGTGTATGAGGTGCATCGGGAGCAGTAGGACCCAGCTATAAATATAGGGGCTGAGTGTGGAGAGCAATTTTATTAATAACGCATCAATGGTCTGAGTGGGCAAAGGTAGCAGGACTGGGAGAACTGTAGCGATGAGGAGATATACATGGCAATGCCTCTAACTCTTTGGTTCCTGGTTGGCATGGCGAAGGATAGTGTAACCTGGAATTGATAATTCAGCATCAGGGTGATGCGACTTAAGCCAGGTTTTGGAGATAATTATGACATCGGGTTTAGAGCTAGGACATTGGGTTGTAACAGGGTGAGCTTATGTGGGAGGCTGCATATATTTAGGTGAGATATTTAAACCTCTGGGTAACTGGAAAGAGGAGGAAAAGCTTAATCCATGCGGTGTAATTGGCCCAGGGTTTGGCTCAACATCCCTGCTTGCAGGTGTAGAGGTATCAATAGCAGCTTGAGATTATGTGTGGCCTGCAGAGGTTTATGATGTGAGACTGGGGGCTGATAGTGAAGCACTGCGGTGTCCCTGGCTGGGGATTTCAGAGCCAACAGTGCAGCTTGAAAGAGGGTGGCAGAATATTTGGACCAATCAGTAGAGTGAAACTGGGGTCTGAGGGTGGCAATTGAGTAGCAGAGGTAACAGAGATGTGGGGAAAGCTCCTGTAAGTTGATTTTGGAACAGACAACAGTCTTTCTTAGTAGGAGGAGGGTGGAAGGGATGAAAGGGTGCAAGAAGGTGACTACCAGCAAACAGAGGGCAGCATGCTGAAGCTACTTGAAGGTAAAATTAGAAGACTACTGCTTACAGTGGCCACTAGTGGTGGGCCAGATAACCTGCTAATGGAGAAATGACCTGATTGGTATCATCAGGTCACGTGAGACCACTATATAGTAACAAGCTCATCAAGGGTGGGGTGGTGGGGCAGCTGACGCATTAGCATCACGGGAATCCTCTGTCACTTACAAGACCACAATGCAGCTGTTGCAGAGCTCGCACGGAGAAGGTCACTTTGAAAATGGCACCTAAATCGCACTGCATGGTACAAGAATCTGGAATCTCTGTATCTGGCTGTAATGAGGGTGTCGGGCAACAGAGCTTCAGGGAAGACAGCAAGAATGGCCCTCGTGACCAGTGAGGAAGATGTAACAGAAAGAGTAGGGTAAGGAAATTAATACCTGGGCTTGGGGGAGGGGCAGTGAGAGTGCTGGAAAAATAATTTGTTCTCCTTAGGGCTAAAATTACTTTCGTGGCTTACAGCTAAATCCTCTAACTTGTCATGTTAAATTAAATCCTCTAACTTGTTATGTTTGAGATTAAGACAAACAACAGCCGGAGATGCTCATTTTGTAGTGTCTAGCTGCACTAAAAGCACAAACTTGCAAATGTTACCAGTTAAAAAATGAAACACTAAGCAAGAATTTTAAAGCAAATACATGCAGACTTGAGGGTTAAAACAAGCTAGGAGCTGTATTCATACACAATATTCCTTAAAGCATTGCTCACAATTAAAGAGCTGCCACTGCACAGTTCTTAAAGCTCTCTTAAAAGAGAATATATGCAGACATTTGTAGTAAAAGTTCAGCTTAAAAACAGTCTGTAGTGCTCGCCAACTGAAAAATCTTCCGTCACTTACAAGACCACAGTGCAGCTGTTAGCAGAGCTCACACGGAGAAGGCCACTTTAGAAAATGGCACCTAAATCACACCGTGCAGCACAAGAATCTGGAATCTCCGTACCTGGCTGTAACAAGGGTGTCAGGCAATGCAGCTTCAGGAGGCAGCCAAGAATGGCCCTCGTGACCAGCAGGGACACTGGCTATAATGAGGGTGTTGGCGACGAGCTTTTCCCACACTATACAGTAAATTATTTCTTACCTGAAAACACAATAATTGCATTTTAGTGACAATACATTAGGGGCTTGTTTAACTCAAGCATCTGATGTGTTTTTATGACATGTATCCCTGGGTTACATTTTCAAAAAGATGTTCTGGCCCATCTGAGATGCTCCAGAACATCTCAGGAGATGCTCTGAAGTGTGATATTCAAAAAGCAGATATGCTCTGCACATCTCCAGATGGGCCAGAGACGAGACTATAATGCATTCAGAGCATCTGGAGGGTGTGCCCATGAATGTTCTGCTCATCTCTATATTCAGACCAAATGGTCAGAGCATCTTCAGAGCATCTCCAAAGATGCTCCAAATAGAGAAAGGACTAAAGGAAACAGGCCTAAGTGCAATCCCCAATAGGCAGCTACTGGGATAGCAGGGTTTGTGAGCACAAGTGTGGTAGCCGAATGCACTTGTTATCATTAAAGAAAGTACAGGATCAGTGTTTGCTATTGTGCAGTGCATTTTACGAGCACATTCAGATATGAACAGTAAAAAAAATACTACTGCAGTTGTTGTCAGGAGTGTTGGTTAGGTTATTATATTGATGTACTAGAAAGTCAGCACTGGGAAAATGGATGGGGCACCATTCCTAATAGTGGAGATAATGAGGGTTATGAAGAGATGGGGACATCCCTAGTGGCCATCTAGTGGGTCGGTGTGCAGGACCCCATGCCCACACAATGCACTCTGTGGCACAACACATGACAGGAGGCAGTGCCAGGTGGGGCAGTGATAGGGAAAGGCAAGGGCCAACACCCATGTAGAACTGTGGAACTGTGTGACCTGCTGGAATAGGGCCTACAAACACAGTGACATTGGTGTGCTAGAGCACAGGGTGGGCAGGGCAGGGGCTTGGTATAGAAGGCACAGGTGGCAGGCAACAGGCACACCCCAGGCACAAATAATGGGTCCTATGCATGAAGGTTAGGAATGCTTCCGCTGCCGTATGAGGCGTGAAGACACTCTGCACCATTGTGCCCCTGCGTGGGATGCACAAGGCATGCACCCGCTCCCCACCCGTGCAGACCAAAACATGCAGGGGCAGGGATGTGTCAGCACTATGCATAATTCACAATGATGCATAGTGCTGGCCACGGGGTGCAGAGGTGGACGTGGGTTATGCTGAGGAGAACCCTGCCATAAGCCCACTATGTGCCCCATGCCTCCATCCTCAATGATGGGACCTCAACAATTGAAGTGATAGGCCACCCAGAGCCACCCACTCCTGTACCCAGCCATGCTCCCCATCTTCCCCCCACACACACACACACGCACACACACACACACACACACACACACACACACACGGGGCCTCTGGACTGCAGACCCCTCCCATACAGCACAGCCAGCCCGCCTCTGTGTCCCCTCAGTCAGGATCCAGGCCACTCTGGTGTGGTGGACAGCCTGAATCCTCCCACACACACACCCGTGGCAAGCCCCCCCGCACTTCCATCTGTTTCGGGCATGGCATGCCAGCAGTACGCCTGGCCCACTGCCACCAGCTGTGTGCACAGCAGCATGGCAGCACAGTCAATGCACCCCCACGGCATAAGGGATCCACTGGGGATCCAGGACAGGCATCCCATTGGATGTACACCCAGGTCTTGCCAGCTCTGCCCATGGCCACCCCACCTGAATCTGTGCGTACCTGTGTGCCTAGGGGGCAGGTCCATGGACAGGTTGCTGGTGGTTGTGCATGCTGCTGGTGCGCACCTGTCTGGAGGTGTGGAGCTCCATGGGTAGGATACATGCTTTGGCATGCAATTCCTGCCTCTTTGTGCATAGGGTCCATTGTCAGGGCATAGAAGAGAACCATGGCTGGATGGGACAGTGGCAGGTAGGGCCACTAGCAGTGAAAGGGTGGTGCAGGACAGGAGAGTTGTATGCATGTGCACAGTTCCAGCATATCTGGATGTGGGCCAGGTCCCACTGGATGCAGTGCAACACAGGCTGTAAAATGAGGAATGTAAACAAACATACCTCCAGGGCTGCAGTACTTATCGGTTTCCTGTGGTGTGGGATGGCGCACAGCAGCCTATGTATAGCTCAGGACATGCAAATGAGGTGTGGGGCAATCTATAATGAGATGCTAAGCAGTTGAGTTGCTTCTGAATTGGGCAATGAGGCCATCTGCATATTCTGGATGAATATTGCAGATTTGCTCCCAAACCATCCCATTCTCCAGGGAGCATCTTATCAGCCCTCATTTCCCACCTGCAGTCCTTCCAGGTTGCTCCACTGACATTGGCTGGGTTGCTCCTTTTGCTATATTCATTCCTGCCCAGATGCTCTGGAGCATTTCAAGTTGGGCCATGGAGCATCTTTGGTATATTCAGCCTGAGATGCTCTGGAACATCTTAACCCACATCTTCTGAATATTACAATATTTTGTGCTGGAGCATATCAGATGCATGGATCATCCATTTGCTCCCTTTTTCAGAGGAGTTTAAATCCCCCCTGTGTTTTTAAGTTAAGAATGTATCCATTACATTCCACTTGTGATTGGGGCACTAAAGAGCTGTGGAGCCACAGAAAATTGGGCTGGTGGCTGCATACAGTCACAGTGTCCCAATTTAAAACACTGCTTTAGCCAGTGATTGGTCTGTTTGAGCACTGATTAATTATACAATAATTTCTAATAGTCTGAATCTGTTTTCTTTTACCATAGTACCATAGTCAGGAAGCTTATGAGCACTGTAATGAGGAGGCAGGAAGGAGCAGTGGCCTTAGCTTCCGGTTTCACGATGATCAGGGATTTCATAAGACATAACTGAAAATGTGTTTTGCCACCCACAAGTGCCCAGTTCCACTGGTGGTTTAGCTCCCCACACACACTTATTGTGAAGATGGAACACAGTTCCACCCAGTCAAGTAGCCAAAGGAATGTGCAAGGCAGCCAGCAGCACTGCAATTGTGGAAAGATGTCTATAATACTCATGGTTTAGATGCACATAAGTGTGTTGTAGTGGATTTTATTATCACATGTACTGATCTTCTGTAAGAATTGCAATTATTTTTAAGTTCTCATTTTTTTTAAATGGCTGGTGGGAGAGAGAGAGAGAGAGAAACTGCAGTGGTGAGCACAGAAAATGGTCAGAAAGAGTGGGTAGAGCTGGCAGGCAGGATAGGGAGTGAGTCATATCTCTAAGGCACAGACTTGGTGTGCATCATGAAAACCTTGTTAGTCGATGACTCTGACCCAGTATTGGAGGCAGCATTCTGGCTGGCTATTCTGTTGTTCATTGCTTGAGATGGGAGCACAGGGGTTGTCCATCTGTTTTTATGTAGTCTGAAGCACCTAGCATAACCAGTGGGGAAGCCAGGTCATTTGAATGTGTGTCTTTTAAGGATGGAGTGTGTGTGGGGGAGAAGGATCCTTCTCATATGCTGACCTCAGGGCATGACAATGTTTCCTGCAGGGATTTGGGGGTTCATCACTGGACTGACATTGAGTACCCAAGGAAGTTTGTGCTGGTTGACTTGAACTATCAGGTAGGGATGACTCTTCAGTATTTAGTCAGCAATTCCTTAGGCCATTGAAGCTGGGCTTTACAGAGGTTGTTTCCTTCACAGCTCACCAGCTCAGCCTAATCTTGGACCTTTTTTCCTATTGGGACATTAATAATGTCAAGGTTGATCAGATTATATTATCATCATGCCAGGAACTTTCACATCAAGGTTTCCAGTAAAGTGTCTCCTCCTGTGGAGTTAGTCTGGTAAATGAAGCACACTCCTGGCCCAGTTGGCTGACGGCAGTACTTTATTGCTTGGGTATTTTGCAGCTGAATGCAGAAGCAGTAAAGAGGTCAGTGGAGGCTTACAACACAGGTGTCTCTGCTGTGCTTGACTCCCTTGCACTGTTTCATGTATACCCAGGGTCTTCCACCAGAGCCACCCCCACCGGTTTAGTGACACTCAGGCAGTTGATTGCCAGGGAGTGGAGGATGGAGCATTCTCAGAGGTGCTTGGGATAGCTGGAAGATACAGTAAACCTGAGGACTCATAATAATGTGCATGGGGGCAATCACCTGAGAAAGGCAAGAGTTCCTGTCATGGGTGATTGCTGTTCAGAAGCATAGACATACTCATCTCTTCTGAACAGAAGAAAGACTATTACACCCTGTCTGTCTATCTACAGTCCAGGGAAGCATTGCCGACAGAAAGATGTAAGGAGTTTGATCGGTTCTTCCTTTATAGGGTATTCCCTGTTCAATCTGTGATCCACATGAGTGGGCTGTTGTGGCCTAGCAGCAGTCAGTACTAATTGGGTGAGGGCAATCCTCAATGATCCTGATCTTCTCTGAAATGCTGGAGTGAGTCTCAGTCAGTACCAGCTGGAGAGATTTTGCAACTTGTCTCTGAGCTGCATCCCACTCTGTTCACTGGATCCATGACCAACATGACTGTTTATGGACTGTTGGGAGTTCTTAGGACAGGTAATAGTAGAGATTGTTAGGTGATCCTTACAGGAGGGTATCTTTCCAATTGCACTAAAGAGGGCAGTGGTGAGATCCTCCTAAAAGAACATCTCTGAACTCTGACATCTTATCCAGTTACAATCTTGTCTCAAATCTTCCCTTTTTGGAAATATCGAAAGTGGCAGCAATGCACTGTGAGCACCATCTGCAGATATTTTTGAACTATGAGCCTTTCCAGTTAAGTTTCAGATGATATTTCAGTATGTAGACAACATCTGTTGGGTTCAAAATAATTTTCTCTGAGTTAGAAATAGGGAAAATAATTGGTCCTTGTTCTCCTCCACCTCCAGCAGCTTTTATTCTGTAGACCATGGAGTTTTAATACCTCAACTGCGGCACTTAGGAGGACTCAGAGGAACTGTGTTGAAGTGGTGGGTCCTTTCTTCCAGCAAAGTACAACAGGTAGTTCTGTGAAACTTTTCCTCAAGTCCTGCTACCCTTTACTGTGGGGAGTTTCAGGGTTTAACACTATAACCCATGTTGTTTGCAGTGTATATGCTGTCATTGGAAAAGCTAATTCAATATGGTTTCAGTTTTCATTGCTACACTAATAATACTCAACTGTATCTATCATTTCCCTAAGAAGAGAAATGCAGTTAATTGACTGAACATATGCCTGGCTGAAATCAGTGACTGGATGCCTTCAGCTGGTTGAGACTTTGATGAGCCAGAACTGTTACTGATGGATTCTGGTTCTCAGAGCTTGGCACAATTGGAAGGGCCTTGGCTAGGTTACATCTTGATATGATATGGGTAGGCAAGCAATGTGAGAAAGCAGTAAGGAGGGCTGGGGATTCTGGGATGCATAGGAAGAGGCACCAACAGTAGAAGGCAGGAAGCAGTTATCCTCTGTACAGACAGTTGGTGAGACCCCATCTGGAGTACTGTGTGTAGTTCTTGAGACCCCATCTTCGCAAGGACATAGACAGGATGGAAGCAGTCCAGATGAGGGCAACCAAAATGGTGCAGGTCTGCACCAGAAGTCATAGGAAGAGAGACTAAAAGAGCTTAATATGTATACCCTTGAGAAAAGAAGGGAGGGGGACATGATAGAAACTTTCAAGTACCTCAAGGGAATCAACAAAGTCCAAGAGGGTGGCATATGTCAGAAAAGGGATGAAGAACAAGGGTCACAATTTGAAGATACTGGGGAACGACTCCAGGGCAATGAGAAAATATTTTTTCATGGAGAGGGTGGTGGATGAATGGAACAGCCTTCCTGAAGAGGTCATGGGGTCAAAAACAGTGGGGAATTCAAGAATGCATGGGACCGACATAAGGCAATTATAGTTGGGGTAGGAGGAAGTAGGCTGCTGGTTAACTAGGATCTGCAGCTTATCCAATAGGTAGGGAAATGGTCAGACTAGGTGGGCCAAGTGATCCTTATCTGCCATCAAAGTCTATGTTTAGCTGGCCCGTGGCGCTGAGGGTTGAGGTGCTGGATGCCCCGCCGCACCACACGGCGACCTGGGTTCGGGAGTGAGCCGGAGTCGCTAGGGGTCGGCGGGGAGAGATCGGCGTCTAGAAGACTGCTCTCTCTTCCTGGGGAGGGTGTGGAGATGCTCGCTCATGGAGCGACCTCTGGCGGTGGCTGGAGATTCACCAACTGAGCAGTGTGGCGTCAGGGATGGGCTGGAGCTACAGCATTACATTGCCTCACTGGTCGAGCTCCAGGGGAGAATGGGAGAAAGAAGAAATACCCCAATCCTGGGGATAGATGAAGGTGCCTCGACCTTCACAGCCCACACTCCCAACTCCAGGCCATCTCTCTCTCTCTCTCTCTCCTGACCAGGCTCATGTGCCGGGCACTTTGCCCTATAAAGATAGAGTGCCCTGGGTGGATAGGGCAGCCCTTCCTCTGGAGGTTCAGACCCGGAGGTGGTACAGTGGCATGAGGAGAGAGAGTGGTCACAGTGGGAGGTAGAGGCTGGGAGCTCCCGAGGTCACTGGAAGGAGTTCTCCAGGGTTGGAGATAAATAAAGTAAAAAAAAAAAGTCTATGTTTTATGTTTCTAGCTAGAGAAGGGTTAAGAACCTTGGTGTCATCATGGATTGCAGACTGACCATGGAACATCAGATATATGAGCTCTGGTCCATGGTGGCTTTTTGAACCATAAAAGAACATTGCTCTGATCAAACCATATCTGTGTTCCAGGATGTAAAGACAGTGGTGCATGCCTTCGTCACATTGAGACTGGATTACTGCAATGCTCTGTACCTCAGCAGAATGTCACAACCAAGATGGTGGCCAGAGCTCTGCACTTCATGCATGTCTCCCTGGTTCTGCAGATGTTGCATTGGCTGTTGGTGAGGTGGTGTGCCACCTGTAGGTTTATTAACATTCAAAGCCCTACACAATATGGGCCTGAGCTTGCATTCTTATGCTCATAGTTACCCTTTTTGTTCCTCAGAGGATGACTTCCTTGATGTTCCTAGATCAAGGTTGAAGCAGTCTGGGAAAAGAGGACATGCATTGGTAATCGAGGCCAAGAATCTGGACATCACCCACCCCATAGAAAGGCCCCTTTCAGGAACGTTTTAAATGGGACTTATAGGTTATCTGCTTACACTGGCTTACCACGACTGCTTTTTATTGTTGTCCTGTTAGATTTCACCTTCATATCCTCTAATTAAGTTATTTGTTGAGGAATATTATTGACTGGGTCTAGAACTAACTGTCAGGATTATTGATTGATGAATATTGCTGTATTTCTAAGTTTGTATCATGCCAGAGTCTTGGGGACAGGGTGCCAAATAGATAAAATCTGCTACTACTCTACTACATTCATACAGTAGCTACCCATACAGACAAGTAAAATAAAATAATTGCCGACCATCTCTATGGTGGTAAGCATCAGGGAACCATTCTACTGACAGTCCCCATGGTGATGAACAGTGGAGGATCATTCTGTCTCTCTGGTGACACAGCTTAATACCCAAGCCCAGAATGTCTTCAGTCTCTTTTTGCTCTAAAGCATTTTTCTCCCCAGTGGTATCAGGCAGCTACCAGTCCTGTCCCTGCTGCCTTCCAACCAGCCACCATCTCTCCTGAACCTACCACCAACAATCCTCCATGAATTGCCACCATAGAGGGCTTGTGGGAGGCTGTCCTCCCACCTCTGAGTCCTTATCCAGATAGGCAGGGGTCCAGACATGGGCGGAAGCAAGCAGGCAGGGTCTCACAAAGCCTCACCTCTCTCCCACCCACCTCCACTTACTTTAGATGTAGTCCTGCAGGCCTCACACATCACAGGCTTCCTGCAGAGAAGCAACGCCATAGTCCATCACAGGTTTCACACGTCACAGTCATCCCCTGCTGAAGAGCAAGCCAATGGCCCATCACAGGCTTCACACATCAAAGGCATCCACTGTAGAGAAGCAAGCTATCTGGCCCATCACAGGGGTCATCACAGGCATCCCTGTAAAGAGCAAGCTCCATGTCCCATCACAGGGTCACCACAGGCATTCCCTGCAGAGAAGCAAGCTCCATGGTCCATTGCAGTAGTCACCACAGGCATCCCCTGCAAAGCCAAGCTCCACAACCCATCACATGCCTCCACATCACTGGCAGCCCCTGCAGAGGAGCAAACTCTATGGCCCACTGCAGGTATTGACAGGTGGTGGATCCCAACACCTTTCCTCCTGGGGCTAGGTATACTGCTGAGGGCAGTGACACCCCAGACCTTGGCCCACCTACAATAGCTGGCTCCCTTAGCTTGTCCCTGAACTCAGTCTTGAGTCTTCTAGCCCTGATCCATGATTTTGGGATAACAGTAGTCATTAACTATCTTAGCTGTCTGCCTTTCCCATACTCCCATACACTGTTTAGATGGAAATCATTTCTTGGCTCCTATCACTGTTCCATCAGCTGACATTATCTTTATAATCTGCCCCTCAAGTCCGTCCTCTTCCCAAAAATACATCTGTTTCATATAAGCTTGCTAACATTCCAAGTTACAAAATCTGACTGGTTAGATCCGATCTTATTTCAGCAATTAGGATTTTCTGAATTGCAGTCTGAAAATCCTAATTCCAACTCTAAAGGATAAAACATGTTTTTACAGAGGAAATTAAAATATAGGAATTAGGATTCCAAATCTGATTCTGATTCTTAAGTCCTTTTCAAAATCAAAATGGGGAACTGATTCAGAATCAAAATTTCAAAATCCAATTAAGTCCTATCAGAAAGAATCATCCAGTTCTGAGCCTCCCTAGTTTGAATATTGACCACAAATGGACCCCAGATACATGCTTAGGAATAGTAGTCCAAATGGGGTGTGTGGGGTCAATGACTTAGAGCACTGGCTTAGATACAGGAAAGCACAGGTTCAAATTCTATCAGAGTCACTGTGTGACTTTGAGCAAGCCAATTGGCTTCCAGTCCACCCAGCTGTGGAAATGAGTAGGTGCTGGACCCCACTAGAAACAAATATGTTATATCCCAGTCATGCTATCCTGCATAAATAAGTTGTATCATAAAAAAAGAAATTCCAGGATAGCTCAGTGATCCCCAGATGCACATTTCAGTTATAAAGCCATTAGCATAAGTGCATGCTACACACACTCCCAGGGCGAAAGGCAGTGGAGCAGTAGGCATATTAATAACATTAAGCAGATTGACCAATTTGCCAGCCTAGAATCATCAGTGAAGTCGACTGCTCTTCCCTATCTTTGTCCTACTATGTGCAGTGTATACGATTGTTATGCCATCGCATATATAAGACATACCACATGGCCAGAAGGGAAGTGGAGCAGTCGGTATTACTACACACTTGGTGTGTGCTTACAGAGTGACTAAGTGCTACTGCATTTGGTCACATGGTGAAACAGCCAATCATGTGATCAGCTGTTTCACTATGTAAGCAAGGCGGAGCATTTCTATTCACAAGAAACCAGTTGGCCATGGAGGTGGGCAGGTTGCCATTCAACTTTGCTGTGCTTGGGGGCCCTCTTCTCTTTAGTAAATTGGGTGTTGGGGAGGAAGATGGGAGCCGGTGCTGCTGTGTTGAGGGGATGGGTGAAAATATATTGATTATTTTATTTATTTTTTTACACTTTATTTCTTCTCTGTCTCTACGGGAACTATCTCGGCATCCACCTTACCCCCAACTCTACTTCCTTGCCTGAAACTCTCCCTAAGTCCCAGCACCAGCCCGGCTATCCCCTCAGCTCTGAGCCCCCAAGGAAGGGCCATCCTATCCACCCAGGGAGCTCCATCTACAATTGGGCTGAGCTGGGCCCGCCCAGGACAGGAGGTAGTCCAGCCTAATGGAGTGTGGCTGATGGGAGGTGGTGCCGTCGCCTATCCCGAGGGCAGGGTACTTCCATTTTTCCTCCATTTCTCCTGGTGCTCAGTCGTGCAATGGCATCAATGGCACTATTGCCAATGCCAGCCACAGCACTGCCCCTTGCAATGTGTAGCAACGCAACTTGGCATTCCTCTGGTCTCCACCAGAGGTTGCCCTCACGAGGCATCCCTAGAGCCCTCCTGGGAGAGAAAGCAGTCCTGACGCTTGACTTCCTCCCTGCCGACCCCCCCAACAACCTGAGCTTGTTGCCGAACCCGCTCACGGCATGGCATGAGGCGTGACGTCCAGCGCTTCAACCCTCAGTGCCACTGGACCGCTAATAAATTGATTATTAACAAAGGAAAGTGCACTGGTCACACATTGTGGGATTTTGTTTTTCAATACCTTTAATTATGGGTGCTGGATGGAGGGTGGGATTAGCTTGTGCAGAAGGTGGAAGCAGGGGTTTTAGTTTAAACAACTGGACTAAGGAATGGTAGGTGGCTCTTTCTTTACTCAAGCCCCCGCATGGACACACGAATAATGAATACAATTACTGAATTTGTGAATATTTGGGGCCATGTATACAGATGAAAGAGTCTAGATCTCTGAGCAGAAAGGAGGGCATGTCATGAGCCTGTAAAGAAACAGCAGAACACCTGACAGTGTAAGATAGTGAACATGCACTCTCTTAGCCATCAGAGGGTCTTACCAGGATAGTGGCATGGGCTCCTCCCATGACTGGCAACTAGACTGGGATACCAGTAGCTAATGCCAGATATGGTGTTCTCAGCTCACTATGTCCTTCGGGTATAATTTCCCAAACAAAAGACAAAATAATGCAATGTGCAACATGGTCACTGGGTATAACACAGAATGAATGGTATTCCACCGTACAGTGAACTTGGGTCTCTGAAACTCGAATGATTGTGTCATGAACTTGCACAGTTTATAAAAAGTGAACTCAAGCATGTGCTAAATATCTAGCTAGTGTGGTTACTGTTCATTAGCCATAGGCCCTAAGCAGGTGGGAACTCTCAGATGCCAGGAATGCTGAGAAAATTTCACTTTAGGATGTGTTTCCTGTTATAAGGTGCCAGCATTCCTAGGCAGGAGAGGCACCAGGACATGGAGTTGTCCCTTGGTGGACTGCAGAGGTAGGATACATTAATAGTTGGGTCTCCACATATTTGATATTGTTACTTGCTATTGCTATTCAAGAAGAATATATTTTTAATGATTGAGATGGTGCCAGCTCAAAATAGACATTAGGGGCCTCCTAACTCTATTTATTTATTTTTATTTATTTATTGAAATGTTTCACCAGGAGGACACACTGAACAACAAGTTGCTCATCTCACAGTGTGACCTAGGGAAGGAGTTACATAAGGTTGTGAAGGATGATCAGTTACAATAGTATATGGGTAGTACAGACAAATACAACATTGTAAGATTATGCAACAGTTGGAACACAAGGTATTGTACAATAAACAGTAGTGGAACATTGGGTAATTACAATACATGTCCAAAATCATACAAAAGAACATATAAATGTACAAAACAGTAATAATGCAATAGAACCATTATAGTGCATGAGTGTACCAGGAGCAGGCTCGAGGTGAGTACGCAAGTGCTGTTGGAGTAAAAAGGACGGGTAGGTTGTACACACAGGTGACCCAGAAGGGCAGGTGGAGAAGAGAGGGAGAGGCAAGAACTGAATATGAGGAGAAGGGTACTTCTCTAATTCCCCTTCAGGATGTTGAGAATCCTGCTTGGGGGGTCAGGGTAGGAAGGCAGAAACTGGGGATAAGTATTAAGGAGGGTTAAAGCAGGAACAGCTAAGGGAGAAGTAATTGTGTAGGGCAGAGGTAAGGGAGTAGTTGGAGGAGGTGTCATATTTCAGGAGGGAGGAATTCCAGATTTTAAAGGCGATGGGTGAAACAAGTATGACCGATGAGAGTGTAGCAAGGGACCGTCAAGGTGCTGGAGTCATTAGATCTGAGAGAGAGTGGGTGGGGGAGATGGAATGGGAGAGAGGATGAGAGATAGGAGGAGCACTCCAAACCAGAATTTGGAGGTTAGTGTGGCACAGTGTGAGATCGTCTGTGAGACAGTGGAAGGAAGGTTAGAGAGCAATAGAGTTCACAGTGGTGGGATCGGGAAGAGTCGAGAGCAAAGCAGCAGAAGGAGTTAAAGAGAGTTTCCAACTTGGTCAGAGAAGATTTGGAGCAGCACTATAGACTACATCATAGTAGTCAAAGATGGGGAGTATCATCTTCTGTACAATTACACACCTCACAGTCAGCAGGATGCAACTACAATTCCTGTACAGAGCACCAAGCTTGGGGTACAGTTTCTTCTGGATAGCATCGATATGCACAGAGAAGTTGAGGTGCTGGTCCAGCCAAACCCCAGATATCTAAATGAGGAGGTGTCCTCCAGGATGGTCCCATTGAGGTGTGGAAGGTAGTAGGGCAGGAGCCCAGACAGTCTCTGCCTGGTGCCAAAGGTCATTGATACTGTCTTCTTGGCATTTAGAAAAAGTTGGTGAGAAACAAACTAGAGCTGAACTTGGTTGAAGTCATGCTGTAGCTGGTTTCACAGCAGCAAGGTTTTGCCGAAACTGTATAAGACAATATTGTCAGCATACATGTGGATAGATGAGGATGAGCAGGCTGTGGGAAGATCATTAAAGAAAATGGAGAAGAATAAGGGACTAAGCAATGAGCCCTGAGGGCCACCAGTGTTGATGGGGAGTGGAGGGAGATGGAATCAAGAATTCTTACTGATTGTGTCCTGTCAATGAGGTAGATTTAAACCAGTTGGTGGCTGATGGAGTAAGGCCAGCTGAGGAGAAGGAATCAAGAAGCAGGATGGGAAACAGTGTCAAAAGCTTTGGCTAGGTCGACAAAGATGGCTGAGGTAATCAGACCATTGTTCATTTCTGAAAGGATGGAGTCAGTAAGCCTGAGGATGGAGGTGGTTGTTGAGTGGTTCTTCCAAAACCAGATTGGAAGGGGGTGAAAAGGAGGAATTGGAGAAGAAGGGAGATAGTTGAGAAAGAACTAAATGTTCTTGATGTTTGGCAAGGGTAGGAAGGAGGAAAATGGGGCGATAGTTGCCAGGAGTGGATGTGTCACCACCCTTGGGGAGAGGAAGGACTACAGCATGTTTCCAGGATAAGGGTACTTGGGCAGAAATAAAGGAGAGGTTAAGGATTGGGAGATAGGATAAGCAATTGCAGGAGCAGAAAGGTAGAGAAGTTTAGGATCAAGCTCATCTGGGGAGGAGCCCTTAGAGGGTTCAGGGATAGGAAGACACTAAGAGCTTCATCGGAGGAGATAGTAGAAAGGAAAAAGGGGAGAGGTAGGCACTGGCTGAGGTGAAGGGCTGAAATTAGTAGGGTAAGGGGAGAGGAATTTAGAAAAGATGTGGTGCACAAGGTGTAGTAGGCACTAAATTCATTGGCCATGGAGCCAGGGTTGGAAGGACGGAAACTAGGGAGTTATTTATTTTGAGAACTGGAGGGAGGGGTAGAGGGAGAGAGTAGGGCATGAACTACCCTCCAGAATTTAGATGGAGTGTTAATGTTAGTCATGAATGAAGAGTTGAAATAATCAGTCTTAGCTAGTCTAGTAGCTTTAGTACATGAATTGCATAGCATTCTGTACTTGGCGAGTCATTGGATGTTTAGCAGATTTGTGTTTCTCCAGGCTCGACCATACTCCCTGAAGCAGGCAAGAAGTCTGGGGTGATCCTAGGGAGGTGAAGCCCACAAACTCTGGTCCTTCTGAAAGGAGCAAAGGCATTCCAGGTGGCAATGAATTTATCCTTGAAATAGTCAAGGGCTTGGTTGACAGAAATGGAGTGAGAGGGGGCCAGTCGATGGAAGCAAGTGCAGAGCTGAGTGGGGTAAGGTCTAAGGATTTAAAGGACCAGAGCTGTATGACTTTAGGGGAGATTTGGGGTGATGGACCTTACATACAATGAAAATGGGGTTGTGATCACTAAAGGCATCAGGGTGGAGACCAGATTTAATGATGTGATGTGGTGCCGGTGGGTTGTGAGTGCTCAGTCAACCAGGGTGTGGTTTTGTGTTTTGGGATTAGGGCGCAGGGCTCAAGTATAAGTTGAACGAGGTTTAGAGCAGTGAGGTCATTGCATAGCTTGTTTGACTTGGGAGACAACCAATTTAGATTCACGTCACCTATTATGAACAGTCTACCAGATTGCTAGACGGAGGTGATATTGGCTAAGAGTTCAGTCATGACTGAGGGGATAGATGCCAGCCACAAAGACTGGGATTGAGAAAGGAAGGGTACTGTGGATGACAAGGGCTTCATAGGTAGATGGGATGAGGTAGCTAGGGTGGTAGTAAACTGCAGTGAGAACAGGATACATGGCCACTCCTCTGTGACCTGATCGATCTTGTCTGGAGGGAATACCCAGGGATAGCAAATGGCATTGTCAGGGATGCTTTTTTTGCCATGTCTCAGTAATATTAGGATGTCAGGGTGTGTGAAATCATGAGAGTTTGTAGGAGGCCGATTTTAGGTAGCAGGCTGCAGATGTTCAGGTGGAGGAGCTTCAACCCCTTTAGGAAGGGTTGTAGTGGAAGTGGGGTTTTGAGACATGTTGTCTGGGTAGAAGTCGGGTAGGAGGAAGTAGAGACCAGGGTTGGGGTGGATGTTCCCTGATGAAAAAGGAAGGGGCAAGGATTAAATAGTGTAGTATTGGACTTTTGTAATTAGAGTAGGAAAGGTGAGGGAGGGAAGAGGGAGGGAGGGGTGGAGAGAAGGAGATAAGGAAATGAAGAAAGGCAAAGTGACTAGGAAGGGAAAACAGAGATGTTGGAGGGTAGTAGGAAAGTGGGGTCTGTTTGCAAGAGGGAGCTGTGTGGGTGATTGACAGGATGAAGGAGGTATCCGGAAGGGAAGTGGAGAGAGAAATGGCTATAAGTGAAGAGGGGAGACTGGGATAAGGGTAAAACCTAGAGGGTGTGAGTAGGAGGGAGATGGAAACAATTCTGGGTTGGGTGGTAGAGGCTTTCTACAGACTTGCAGATTCAGATCACACCAATGAATGTTAGGACCAAGATAATTTGATTTAGGCATGAATGACACAGGACTAGACCTGTTAGGGGAGAGCAATGGGAAGAAGATTGCAACCTACACGTCTTGTTGCCCGCTAGTGGCTTTACAATATAATCTGCAAATGGAAACGAGACACTTAAAAATAATCCTTGTTAATCTTAAAACTGAACATTTTTTAAAGACAAGCCTGTTGGTCCTGTGGTGACTGTGTCAGAGGGGTTCCTTACTGATCTCCCATGACTACATGCAGCAATTTAAAGACATATCTGTGGTCCTGCTGTGACTGTGTCCAGAGAGGTCCCCTACTGATCTCCCAAGACTACATACAGTCCCCATGAGACTCTTTGTCCTTTAACTATGGCCTTCATGGCTACATAGATGATGGTGTGATAGGAAGACAGCCTATAACCAGAATATGGGATACTAAATGTCCTTTCAAGACCTGATATATTTTTTGATGGTATTTTTCTCTCTCCCATCTAGCTCCTATCCTCCAATACCCCCAAGTCCCCATCCCCAACATCTACCTGACTTACTCGGCTCCTTCCCCCATGGCTACCCCTCCCATGGAAGATAGACAACCACTATCAACACACCCTTTCAATGATACAGTGCAGCATGCCAAGGTCACTAGTGCAGTGACTGTGTGTAGTCAGGAAATCATCCTGCCAGCCAGGGTAATTTCCCTTCAATGCCGCCAGTGGCACTCAGTATGCCTGCCCTGTACATAACATAGTGCTCCGCAGAGCACCCACCTCTGCCCTCCCAAGTTGGGGTCCTGATATTCTGTCCCCACCGCCACTGCTAGGGGCAGGCTATTGCAGGTGCCATGCTATTCCCCACCCAAAAGGAGAAGAGCAGTCCCTTTATAATTGAGCTTGTTTTTTAGACATGCCTGTTGGTCCTGTAGTGATTGCATCAAAGGGTTCCCTACTGATCCCCATGACTACATGCAGCAATTTTAAGGACGTGACTGTTGGTCCTGTGGTGATTGTGTCAGAGGAGTTTTTACTGATCCCCCATATCTACATGCAGCAATTTTAAGCTCATGACTGTTGGTCCTGTGGTGATTGTGTCAGAGGAGTTTCCTACTGATCCACTGTGACCACATGCACTGATCCTCATGGGACTCTTTGGCCTTTGAATACGGCCTTCATGTCTATATAGATGACAGTCAGACAGAAAGACATCCTATTAACAGAATCTGGGAAGTTAAATGTCCTTACAACGTTTGAGATTTTTTTTTGCTTGTATTTTTCTCACTTCCCAGTTAGCCCATATCCTCTAATACCCACCAAAACCCATCACTCGACACCTGCCATAACTTCTGGCTTCCCATCATATCTAACCCCTCCCCATCTCAGGTAGATGGAGAGCCCTCTCCACCAACCCCTTTCACCAGTGCAGTGACTGCAAGGAGTTGGGAAATCATCCTTCCCACCAGGATAATTCCCTTCCAATTTCCTCCCTTGCAGAAGAGTAACATGCAATGCTGTAAGTGACATCACTGAACATGATCCCATACATGTTACATAGTATGCCATACAGCTGCCCCTTCCTTGCCCCCCAAGTTGGGATCCCATTCTGGCCCCACAGCCACTGCTAGGAACAGGCTATAGCAGGTTGCCATGCTACTCCCCACCCCAGAGGAGAAGAGCAGTCCCTAGGCACTCAGTCTTCCTCCCCCACTAACCCTCTGACAACCCAAAGATTGCTATTTGCGCATGGGAGGTAAGCAGTGCAGCCTAGAGTTTAGAGCACTGAACTGTGAACCAGAATACCCAGCAGACTTGGGATTGAATACCACAGCTGCCATTGTATACTGTGTGAGACCTAAGAAGTCTCTTAACCTTCCAGTGCTGCCAGATGGCGTAAGGAAATCCTTTTATTGTGCCTTTCCGGCTAAATATTCTAAAATGAACAAAATAAAAACATGCTCATTTTTGGAATAAATTCATTCTTTGTAACTAGAAGGTCACACTTACCTGGACTGATGATGGATATCATTTCTTCCAAACACTGTATTGTAGGGGGCCTTGTATACCCCCAGACTCAGGTCCCAAGTCACCAGCTTTGCTTTAGATTCCATACCCTCTTTCTGGCTTTGAGACAACCTGGAGACAAATCATATTTTATATCAGTACTTGTAACTTGTTCTTATAGTGGGCATGCTAACTAACAGATATGTTAAAAATATGCATACATACTTTTCTGTGATTTTTGATATCCTGTGAAGAGATGAAGAGAAGAGAGTACTTGTAAGCTCACTGTATAACTTTAATAAATATATATTTGCTCATCTGAAGGCAGTATCTGTTTACAAGATAATGTATTACATGCATTCCCTCCAGTCACTGGAAGGACATAATGAAAGTCAGGCCCCTGAGAGGTTGCCTGCACCTGGGATTACATAGAAACATAGAAGTTGATTGCGATAATGATCTCTTAGCCCACCCAGTCTGCCCTATATTCCCTGCCTACAGTGCCACCACAGAACCTCCTCAGTCCCTCAGATTTCCCCACCCTTGCCTAGCTTCAAGATCCCCTTACACTATGTCTATCCCAAGCAACTTGAATCTCATTACCATCTTTGCCCCCACCACATCTGCTGGGAGGCTGTTCCAGCATCCACTACCTGGCAGTGAAGAAGAACTTCCTTACATTTCCCTAAGCCTTCCCACCTCTAGCTTCATAGTATGGCCCCTTGTCTTCAAGCATCATTCTTGATGGAAAATGCTGTCATCCTGTACCTTCTTTATACCTGTTAGATATTTAGAAACATAGACTCTGATGGCAGATAAGGACACGCTTGCCCACATAGTCTGCCCATTTCCTACCTATTGGATAAGATGCAGATCCTAGTTAACCAACAGTCTACTTCTTCCTACTCCCACCAGAATTGCTTATGTCTGTCCCATGCATTCTTGAATCTTCCACTGTTTTTGACCCCACAACCTCCTCAGGAAGGCCATTCCATGTGTCCACCACCCTCTCTGTGAAAATATGCTTCCTCACATTGCACCTGAGCCATCCCTCTGTCTTCAAATTGTGTTCCCTTGTTCTTTACATTTTTTGAAAGATGCTACCCCTTGGACTTTGTTGATTCCTTGAGGTATTTGAAAGTTTCTATCATGTCCCCCCTCCTTTCCTCAAGGGTATACATATTAAGCTCCTTTAGTCTCTATTCATATGACTTCTGTTGCAGACCCTGCATCATTTTAGTTACTCCAGATGGGGTATCACCAACTGTTTGTACAGAGGGATAACAACTTCGTTTTCTACTCGTGATGCCTCTCCCTAAACATCCTGGTATCCCCAGACATCCTTTCTGCCAAATTTTTTTTCTTTTCTATACTTTTGAATTTATCTTGTACTTAGACATCTTTGCTGGAATGATCCGTTATGATACCTATTCTCTAGAAGCCCACTGTTTTCAGTTATGCTTATTCTGCTATCTCACATCTTACTAAACCACAACCTCCCATCGGGGACTCGAACCCCATCTCCTGCGTGACAAGCAGGTATACCACCACTATACTAACAAGGACTAATAAGGATTTGAATATTTCTATATTGGGGCTGGCAGTATACCCTAGAGGTTAGAGTAACAAGCTGTGAATGAGCTTGGTACATCCAGCAGACAGACCTGGGTTTTGATTCCATGCCCTCTACTTGCATATTGTGTGACTCTGAGCAAATCACTTAATCTTCCCAGTGTTCCCAGGTCACCCCTGAGAACAGGCACTTGTGCCTAGTGGGCCTTACATGGTTACCAAAGACTAAAATCAAAAATAAAATGTCTCCCGTCTGTCTCTCGAGTGAGTACATGTTTAATTCCTTGAGCCTTTACTTGTTGGGTTTCTGATGCAGGCCCTGAACCATTTTGGTTGCCCTCCTCTGAACTGCCTCTACCCTGTCTGTGTCTTTTTGAGGTGGGGCTCAAATTGACACAGTACTCAAGGTGAGGTCTCACCAGTGATCTAACCTCCCAATTAACCATGTCAACCCCACTTGACCAACAACTACGCTGATCTTCTCTCCAAACTCACAGAATTAGGAGTTTGAGTTTCCTCACAATCCAGATATATTTGGCATCACAGAGTCCTGGCTTAAGTCCTCTACCCCTGACTCTAGCTGCCACCTGCCTGGCTACTCCATGCTAAGGCATGATAGATTTGGTACTAAGAAAGGTGGTGGGGTACTCCTGTACTTTAGAGATTCCTTCAGAGTTATCCCATCCCTCTGCTCTAAGGTAAGCTCTTCCAGCAAATGGCTAATCACTTAACTCTCATTCAGGTCTGTCAAGAAGGTCTATATTGGTTGCTGCTACCACTACTCTAAAGGGGCATACCAAGGCTAACCCACCAGCTGTCAGGCCTATGATAGGTCCCCTGCACCTGGAGCTAATTGCATTGGCTGACTTCAACCTCAACTGGCTGAGTTCCACTCAACTTGAGTACACTGACCTTCTTAAATAACAAAACCTTACTTAAGTTATTACCTTAACCACATGAAGTAACATCAGATCACAAACCACTCCTACTGGATTAGATTGTAAAAAATCGGGCGACAGATCCTTCAAGCTGATACCCCGTCCAGTTCCATCAGTGACCACTAGTGCTGTTTGGAATGCGGAATTCAGCCATTAGAATTAATACAAAATGACCATTCCACTGGCAAATTCTGGCAGAATTTCACTTGTTCACATGTGGAATTCTGCTTACTGTGATCCATGGAATAATATTCCACAGAACGGTATTTTTCCGAGATAATTATTCTGCACACAATGTCCGTGGAAAATATTGAGATCAGCAGAAGAAGTGATTTTTCCATGGAAAATCATTCTGTAACGATTTTATGCTGCGAATTCCACCATTCCGCTTCCGCAGAATTAGTGAATTTCTGAGGAATTTTGAATATTCTGCAGAATTTCATTCCGCTGTAATTTGAAAATTCCACACAGCACCAGTGACCACTCCTGCCCATTGCATCTGGTCCTCCAAGCCAAAACATCCACCCACCATATATATGACATTTAGTGATTTCTCCTACTATGACACCACCCACCTGTTCACTGACATCAGGGCAGTAAACAGGATGACTTCTACAGTCTCTACTTGATGTTACTTGAGCTATTGGCTTCATCACTGCTCTTGTAGGCATCCAGGATAAACATTTCCTACTAACCACCTGCTGAATTTGAGGGGGAATACCCAATGACTCACTAAATACCTTTCTCTGATGAAGATAAGAGAAGTCATATGGGCTGCCTTCAAAGCCTCCCTCCTCCCAATGGAATAAATACAGATGTCTGAGCAACCTGTGCAAACACCAGATTAAATCACACAAGGCAAAAGTATCTTCACAAGCTCCAGTGCAATAGCCTTGGCAATTCGATGTTTCTGGTCCTCCATAGGCTCTATGACTGCCCCAAGATCCAATCAGGCTGTCTTATATCTCAACATCCCAAAACTGCCCTACTTAAGTGGCCAAGGACCTCAACACTAACATTACAGACTTGTCTGCTCACCTTGCTAAGCTGCCATCATTCAGCCCAGTGAGTCAGCTCCACCATGCATCCACGGCAGACACTACCCTGCCACCTTTCCACTTTAAGGTTATCTCACCCAAGAAATTGTTAAATTACTTATGAGCATCCCAAATTGGGAAGATCCTGGTAGTGATAGACTCTCCCATACTTCCTTAAAATTATAGCCCTCTTATCACCAAACCCCTGACCACAGTTTTTAACCTCCCTCTCAAGATCCTCTGTACCCAATGTTTGGAAGATAGTGGTTCCATGTCATAATAGCGATTGCAAAAGCTATCACTATTATGGTGAGTGTACATAGCTGAAAATCAATTTTGGTGATGTACACTCGCAGTGCAGAAAAAGCCACTCGAGACCTACAGGTCATATCTTAATGTGGGTGACTGTGCCTCCCTCAACATGGGGCTTTGTCCTCACCCCCTACTTATGGATTCTCAACTCCAAAGGTGCACTGGAGGTGTGTGAAAACCTAATTAATACATACCGCGAGGTGGCAAAAAAACCTACACCACGCAGGATAAGAACCTGGTACTCTGCGCCCCAGCCGACCACCTTCCCATGACACCAGCGGTCCAGCTGAGAAGCTGCTCAACACACCCCTCCCACATACTATCCTCCTCCTCCGCAGGCGCACGGTATATACACTACTTCCAGTCATGATTTTCACCAACCCCAGTATCCAGTCACCCTCCCTTCCTAGGTAGCTGCGAACACAGTTGCCGTAACTGAGTCACCGCTTTTCTAGGCACTCAATTTTGCTGGTTATGTTCATGGACTACCGAAGATAGCTAGGGTTGTCCCTATCTTCAGATCTGGTGATTCCCAGTCAACAGACAACTACTGACCCATATCTATCTTACCCCACCTTAGTAAACGCCTCAAAAAGTCATACATTGCCAACTCTTTGAGCATGTTGCTAAGTATAAACTCCTCTGGCCCCAGCAGCATGGCTTTAGGAAGTACCATAGTGCTACCTCTTGCCCTGGCCCACATTACAAACCACGCTTTGAGGAATATGGACATAGGGATCCTCACGGGTGCTGTCTATGTGGCTCTGTTCGAGGCTTTTGAACTGGTGGACCACAACGTTATGCCCACCAGATGGAGGCACCATTACAGCGAACATGTCTCCCCAATACCCTGGCACTCTGCCCTCTGGTTCTGCACCACTCCCCAAATCAACTGCGGCTTGGAGTTGATAATCCTTTAGTTCTGGGATGGAGAGCCCCTTATAGGGGGTCTAGGGGGTACAAAACAGCCGAGGTCTCCAGTCAGATTTATGTCAACTGCAACTTACGGTCGACATTAAGTCCATCGCTGTGATGATGGTTGACATCATAGTTGTCAGACTGGCATCGGAGAGCTGACCACAACATCCTACAGGGCAAGCTAAAGGGCCTTGTTTGCTCCTCAGGGACCACTACCTGTTTTCAGAACTACCTCGCTGGACACTCCCAAACAGTCAGTGTCGGGGAGCTACCTCTACAGCTAGGTAGTGACCACTGGTGTTCCCCAGCACTCTGTCCTTGGATCCCTCCTTTCTCACTCTACATTAACTCCCTCCCAAATGACAGCCTTACATGTAACACCATCCTTTACGAAAATGACCTAGTGTTGTTCCACAGTGACAAATCTCTGGCTAGCCTCTCAACCTTGCTCATTTCTAATTACTGCACCACCCATGATTGGTTCCTGGAAAATAGACTCTGGTTAACACAAACAAAATCAAGGCAGTAGAATTTCCTCTTCAACTTGTGTCAGATGCCAGCAGGCTGACGGAACCTTATTACATATATTTTGGGAATGCCCACAAGTTAGAACCCTCTGGGACACTATTAGAAACAAGGGGACCCCATACATGGTGCTGAGGGACCTTTTGTCCCTGAAGTCTGCTTGGCTGGAAATTTCACAGGCATTGCAGTTCGTCAACTTAGGTATTATATGGCCTTAATCTCTTTATCCCCTAAGAAATTAGTGTTGTGTCACTGGCTGGATTTGAATCCAATCACCTACACAGAATGGCTGCAGGGCTACTCTTCAATTTAAGGTCGAACAGCTAAAAGCCAGCCTGCATAGTTTTCTACCTAAGTTTTAAAAGATTTGGGAGCAAATGCACACTCTATACCTGCTTCAGACTGATGCCAAGCCTTCTCAAGGACCTCCTCCATGATGGTGTAGATTTCCTGTTTTTTTTATTTTTTCTCTGCCACTTCCTTTTCCTAGTCATTGCCATTAATGCCTGATGCCAGAGGGATGGGGAAGATGTGGGTGGGGGAGGAAGGGAGATTGGTATGGGGAGGGGTAGGGGACATGGAACTACATATTTTAAATGTATCTTCCTATGTTGACATATTTTCTTGTTTCATGTCTTGTAAATGATGAAACTAATAAAAAGTTTAAATTAAAAACAAAAGAAAACAAAACCAAGGCCATGCTCTTGGGGTCCAAACCTAAGCTAACCAAACTTGCTAACACTGCAGTCACCCTCAGCATATCGTCCATGGGTGGTCCCCTCTGAAATGGTATTCTCCTTTAAATAACTAGGCATTACCCTTTACCCACATTGACATTCTCTGAATACATTGCTAACACCATCCAGCGATCAATCAAAAATTGGCAATGGATAACAAATGAAACACTACCTGATTCCAGAGACCCATCTAGGCATAGCACAGGGGAATCTCCTTCCTCTAATGGATTACTGCACCCCATCTATATGCAAACCTTCACCCATGAACTTCTTAGGCAAAATATCACATACAACAATAACTGTAGATGTGCACTGATGGCACAACTACTCTACCCATCACCATTCCCTATACCAGTTTCTTGGCTGCAGGCCCCAGGCTCGTGGTGACTACTTCCTAGGCTGCACCATAGACAAAGTCATTAGAGGTGGGGTCCTATTATCCCTTTCCCCTACTCAAACCAAAAAATCTCCTCCAGCCTTCTGTTGGATGCTTCTCAAATCACCACCTGTCTAGGTAGCAAAGTCTTCAACACAGTCACTCCTAAATTGTGGAACAGTCTGCCCACCTCATTTCACTCTCTTGAATCTCACCCGCCATTTAAATCCCACTGCAAAGAGGCCTTAAGGGCTGCCACTTGTACCTGCATCCCTGGATCACCCCATGCCACTCCAACAAGCTCACAAGCTCGCTGAGGTCATCCAGCAACTCAGACACCCTAAGTTATGTACATCCTATTGTATACTGTCTTACATCAGATAACCCAGTCTTTGAAATTATTGAGTAGCTATGCTTAGCTACCACTACTAGGATTTGCATTATTGTAGATTTCTGATGGAATATGTTGTACAATACCTTTACTGTTGTTTGCATTATATTGTATTTGTTACTCTTGTTCTGTATTTCCTGTACTTTTATACTTGTATTTATCCTTGTGCCATTTTCGTGTCCCGGTCATGCATGAAAATGGTCCATTGGATCAGTGCTCCACCTGGTTAGCAAATACATAAATAAATACATCATTACCTCCCTTCCTGTTGGTGATACCACCTAAGGTGAGTGGGGGTGAGGGCAAGATGGCTGCAGTGCTGCTCTGTCCTCGCTGCTCCACACTCACCTGGGTGTTCTATGGCTTTTAAACTCTGATGATTTTTTCCTAATCTTTAAACTTGCTGCTGAATGAAACTTGTGCTATTTTAACTCATTTTCATTTTGAACAAGCAACATTGATTTACAAAGATGTCCGTTGATGGGAGTTTGACTTTTGCACGTGAGGTAAGCCGTCGGCTAATGCACACTGAATTCGGTGGGTTGTAATCACTGGTCCCCTTATGATAGGGTAGAAAATGTACAGATAATGTACCTTGAAACAAGTGGCCATTTTTAATTGGACATTTATGAATGCATTGGTTTGACTGGTCTCTGATCCTGTAATATTTACGTGGCAGTTAATAGCCCTGTATTGAAGTGGGTTTATGCCTCAACCTGAAATTGATTTGGCCCGTGGCGCTGAGGGTTGAGGCACTGACGCCACACTCGCGCCACGCCAGCAACCTGGGTTCTGGAATGGACTCGGTTGCCGGGGTCGTGGAGGGGAGGAGGCAAGAGCCGGGGAGGGAGGACGCCGAGGACTTTGACAACGGCGTATGAGCACACCGCCTATCTGGATGTCAGTCCCATGCGGCCGACGCCCTCAGGGGGTAGAGGGAGAAAAAATCTAAAACCTCAGTGGTCCTAGATGAAGACGCTCCACCCAAGACCACCGAACCCAGAACAGACCCCAATGTGCAGAAGGAGGGAGGAGAGAGACACTCTAGGGGCAGATCCTGGTAAGTGGCGAAGGGATGAGCAGTCTGAAGAAGTGGACACCGGGTAGGAAAGGAGGTTAAAAGAGGAGGGTTAAAAAAAAAAAAACTGAAATTGAAATGGCACTTCAAAAGTAGTGTAAAATGATGTCTGATAAAGCCGTTTCAAAGTGAATAGGTAAATAGTCGACGACTGCTATGGAGGTCCAAGAGAGACGTGTGAAGATACAAGAAATCTTCAACTTTGACGTGTTTTATGCCAATTTTAAAGCATTACAGGTATGTTAACATTGCCTAAGGAAGCTGGGGATTGAAATTTACGTGACATTACTTACTATGCACAGAGAGCTATTCTTTTCACTTTCTTCTAGGTGCATGATTGTATGGCCTAGTGGCTCAGGTGAAGAGAAACAGGAAAAGTAAAAGGAGGGTTCAAAGGAGAGCTGAAAAGGTTCCGAACTATGGAATCTTTGAACTGCTGGAAAAGCTAACTTTTGTTGGCAGTGGAGCTAGAGGTTTGTTAGACCCTTATTTTATATAGGTTTTGCTCAGATGATATTTCCAGGATTTTAGTTTCTGGAACTGTAAGGTCAGGACATGGTGAGTTTAGGAACTTAACAGAATTCTGAGACTTGAATTACTAAGTCACCCTGTTGCAAGGTTGATAGAGTGCTGGGCTTGCTTGAGTATGTTTTTGCTGGGATAATATGAAAGATTATTCCACCTAATAGCTGGACTCCACTATTAAAGGAACACTGTCAACCCCTTAGGCCTCAAAGTGACCTTAATTTAAAAAACACATTTTATGATTGTTCACATTCTTTAACGACTGTTGATGCAGCTTGTAGTTTGATTCAGATCCTTTTTCTTTTAAAATTGAAAAATCTGAGTGCCCACCATACTGGTGCTACCACAGCAAAACAAGTTTTGTTTACATTTCTTGGCCAACACCACTGCATCTTTTCTGGACTTGGGAACATCCCAGACACAGTCTAGTCACTAATTATGCAGTGGGAGTAGAGGAGACTATATTATCATGAGTGACTGCACTGTTTGAGGATGTTTTAATGTTCAAGAAGTATGCAATAAGAGGATTTCAAGGTTTGAAGCAAAACAAGGCTGCGTACAGTTATACATTACTGTACCATGCATTTCAGTTCTAATAAGCAAGGAGGCAGCTAAAACACCCAGCAACATACAATGAATTTAACGGAGGTAAGCAATCATTTTATGTGGTGTTTATCTAAAAATAATATGATGCAAAAAGGTTGACAGTGTCCCTTTAAGGAATGTACTCTGGTGTTTGCCTGGAGCCCCAAGCTGTGCCTTCTTCCTCCTCTGTTGTTTGGAACTTTGCAAGGCGTCCACAGATGAAAGATCCAAGCTGTTTTTAATTTGATATTTGGTATTTTTTTCTTCCGCTCTGATATATGATTTCTACCTTTTGAAGGAATTTCCCACTTTGCAATCAGCATAACAATTAACCAGTTGTCAATAATTAAGAAAGACTGAATCCTGAGATTGAGTGTAGCACCCTGTAAATTGTTAATGTTTATCAAAGGCAGACTTCTACAGTATATACTAAAGGAGCCCTTTATTTATGTCTTTGAATTGATGGTTTATTCAGGCAGCAGCTAATTGGGGCTATCTCCTCAGTTTGTACCTACTCATTTAGTTCACTTGTTTTCACGCTCAATGCTTTGTGAGGCATCTTGGAAAGTAAAAGAGATGCTTTATCAGTGCCATGGAATATTTAAAACAAAGTACTGTACTCTGACTCTCATGGGACTCCATTCTGGAGTTAGAGTGTCTCTGGAGACAGGACAATTTTTGAATAGGCTTATCTAATTTGTATGTCTTGCATTTAATGACTTAAAATCTTATTGATTTAATTTAGTATGCCTGACATGAGTTTGTTAATTGGTCATTTGAATGAGAATATCATAGAGTTTATGTGTTAAATAACTTCCAAATAACCCCAAGGTATCTTAATTAGGATTTTAGATTGCTGGAATATGGTTTTATTAACAAATATGTTTAACACTTATTTTATAAATCTAATAGGTACTGCATCGTTGCTATTTTGAGGAAAAATCTGTGAATAACTTTAGGTTACTACAATATTCTCAGCTCCATGATATTTTCTGATGTATTTTAGCTGTAAAAAAATTCTTGATGTTGTAATGGTTTTATGTTTGCTTGCACGCATGTGCAAGAAACATAGTGCCATCATCCGAGTTTCTGGAGGCGTGGCACCTGTCTTTCAATTCCTCACTGTGTTTGCAGGTGCAGCCACAGTTCGCCAATGAATGCTGCAGCTGTCTATGACAGCAGTTGAAAATGCAGTGCCATACAGTTGAAAGGGAGAGAGCCATTTCAGTGAGCACATCAGATAACTGAAGCGCTTCTCCCAGCCTCAACCCAAACAGCCCTCCAGGTGCCACGCTGGGAGCCCACCCCAGTGTGGCAAAAATTCTTATGGCCGACGGGTGCCCAATCCCTCGTCAGCTCCACAGCCCCCAACAGCCTTCCAGCTGTCACACTGGGAGCCCACCCAGTGTGGCAAATGTCCTGCATCGTCTTCCAGAAAAAAATAACTGTAAGCAAACAACGGTCCCTCGGCAGTCTCCCTGACCCCCTCCCCACCACCCTCTGCACCCCTGCCTCCCACACCCCCACTTCCACCCCATACTTCACCTCGAGTCCGCATGACGATCTTCAGTGGACCGGAACACCGCTCTGCACTCTTCAAAGCCAACCGCTGAACTGAGGAAATGCCGGTAAGCTGTATAATGGAATAAATAAGGTTTTTCAACTTTAATGCATATCTCAAGCATTTTTGGAATTTTGGCACCAAATTTTCAATATGGTGTTTTTGTACCCCTCCTCATGAATTCTGGAACTGTCATGGCATTAATTGGCCGAAGAGTGATTTCACGGTCACTGCACGAAATCACCTTTTGGGACCAATTAACAAAATGACAGTGCCAGTGTTCATAAGGTGGGCACTCAAAAGCCAGTGTTGCAAATTTAGTGAAAAATTCTAAAATGACTGTTTTATTTAGCGCAGTGTTGCGCAGTCCCTACGCACGCTCATAAGTTTGTGAATTTTAATATTTGCATTCCAGATTTTCAACATTGCCATTTTACCATACCTCATTGTGAGCAGTACAGCTGTCATTTTCACATCTTGCCCAAATTATATTTACCATGTAGCGCACAATGGCGCCAGTCGATTGATGTAAATCAATGTTTGGGACAGATTAAGAAAATCACAGTGACACTGTTCATGAGCAGAGGTCTTAAAATGGCTATGTTGAAAATTTGGTGAAAACATTCCTAAAATGACTGTTTTACGAGGCCACGCTGCAAAATTCTACGCACGCCTGTAAGTCTGCCAAATTTCATATTTTGCACCCAGATTTTCAACATGCCATTTTACCACACCTCCTTATGAGCAGTACAGCTGTAATTTTCACATCTCGCCTGGGAAATGTTTCTCGCGATGTAGCACACAATGGCGCAGTCGGTGTGCGAAATCAATGTTTGGGACAGATTAAGAAAATCACAGTGACACTGTTCATGAGTAGAAGTTAAATGGCTATGTTGGCTATTTGGTGACAAAAGTCCATAAAATGACTGTGT
Source organism: Neoceratodus forsteri (assembly GCA_016271365.2). Lineage (NCBI taxonomy): Eukaryota > Metazoa > Chordata > Ceratodontiformes > Ceratodontidae > Neoceratodus > Neoceratodus forsteri. Next base: position 270,868,871 of record JADMNL010000026.1, read on the forward strand.
CACGAGCGACCATTGCGCAGTTTCCATGCACCTCGTAAGTTCATGAATTCGTAATATTTTCAGTCAGATTTTCACCACTGGCATTTTTCACATTTCCATATGAACAGTACAGCTGCCATTTTCACAAAATGGTGGAAATGTGTTTTACACTTTCAGCGCAGAAATGTGTGGCGCTGTGGGAAATCATTGTTCAGGATAGATTAAGAAAATCACAGTGGCACTGTTCATGAGCGAGGTCCCAAAATGCCTGTGTTGACAATCTGCTATAAAAATCCCCAAACTAATTACATTACAGGTATCGTTGCACTTTTTGCGCTTGTGACTTCACCAGTTTTTACTATTTTCTGCAGATTTTCAACATTGCCATTTGTTACACCTCCCCATGAACAGTACAGCTGTCATTTTCACATCCTGTTCAAAATATGTTTCGCACCTGTGGTGCCAAATACTGTGGTCGCTCTGCAAAATCAGCTTTCAGTTAACGAATTGATATTGCCACTATTCATAATGTGGGGTCTAAAGAGCCATGTTGAAAAATTTGAAGTGAAAATACCAACAAACACCTGAGGCGATAGGGTTTGCAGCCATAATGCCCCACCCAATAGAGACTGACAGGCATCAGTGGTGTGACTTGGGATTGTTGCCTGTAACGCCATACCATTCCACCCCATCCACACCTCTGCAGCCAGTGAGAGGCATGGAGGTGTGCCTTGGACTCTTTGGCCCCAAAATTCACCCCATTCTCCTATACTACACCCATCTCATGATATTTCCTGATGGAATGGGGTGAGTATAAGGCCAAATACCCCAAGGCACACCGTGACACTTCTCGTGTCTGCAGACTAGGTGTGGTGAAATGGTGGCCATTAAGCCTGATGACACAAAGACATACCCAATGCCTGTCGCTTCTGCAGGGTGGTGGTGAAGTTGGCTTCAGTTCAATACATCACTGCCATTCCTATTATGCAGCTCTCTAACTCCTACCCTACCAACGCCAATGCCAGCAAGCAAACATTCGGCATTGACAAATTCTTGTTAACTGAACAACAATAAACTCAAACTGAAACTGCTGGTGATACCTCTGCCTATGCATTCAAGTGTCCCTTCATCTTTTCCCACTGCCTTGTCACACTGTCTAGCCACCTTCAGGTCATCAGATACGATTACCCCAGGTCCTTTTCTTGCTTTGTTATTACCAACTCTTCTCCTCCAAGTTGATACCTATCCACAGGAATCCTTTGCCAAAGGTGCATGTCTTTTTCACTTTTTGCATTGAAGCTCAGCTGCCAGACTCGTGACAATTCCTCCAGCTTTTTAGATCTCCTCTTATACCTCCCCCGAGTGTCTGCTCTGTTGCAAATGTCTGCATCATCTGCAAACAGGCATACAGTACCTTCCCTTCCAGTTCCTCTACAATGTCACTGGTAAAGATATTGAAACAGAACTGGGCCTAGTACTGACCCTTGTGGCACACCACTAGTCACTCTTGCCTTCCCCTGAGTGAAAACCATTTACCACCACCCTCTGACACCTGTTTTGCAGCCAGTTCTCTATCAACCTAACTACTTTAGGATCCACCCACCCAAGGCTACTCAGATTGTTCACCAACCTTCTAGGGGAATGGTGTTGAAGGCCTTGCTGAAATCCAGGTAAGCCATGTCAACTGCTCCTCCCTGATCCACTACCCTAGTAACCCAGTGAATCCAATGAAAGAACTCAATCAGGTGTGTCTGACAAGACCTTTCCCCCCATGAAGCCATGCTGCCTCGGATCACGTAGTCCATTGGCTACAAGGTATTACAAGGTATTAAACCAACCTTTACTTCAATAGTAATTCCATAACTTTACCCACAGCTGAAGTCAGGCTGATGGGCCCGTAATTTCTAACTCATCCCTGCTTCTACTTTTATGTAGTGGGCTACATCAGCACTCCTTCAGTCTCCCAAAACCACCCCTATTTCCAGTGACGGTTAAACAGGGCTGTCTAAGGTGCAGACAACTACTCCTTGAGTTCCCCAGTACTCTTGGGTGCCCCCTAATTGATTACTGGCCGACTACCTGGTCCTTCTACCATGAATACTGAACAGAAATATTTTTCTACTACTGTATGTCTGCTTATTGGTGATCCTCTTCCACAGAAACCCCTCTCAGCCTGATTATCCTTCCCTTGGTCTTCCTCTTGTTATTTATCCATCTAAAAAATGTTTTGTCCCCATTCTTCAATGATTTAGCAATATTTTCCTCTGCATGTGCTTTAGCTCTTCTAAATGCCCTCACAGCCTGTTTTTGTTTTTCCAGGTAGTTCTCTCAGTCCTCCTCCTTCTATGTCTTTTTGTATCTCCTAAAGGCCCATCTTTTTGCCCTTACGTTTTCCGCTACCTCTCTAGAAAACCATATTGGCCTCTTTTATCTTTTGCTCTTGCTAACCTGCCTGACAGAAAGATTTGTAGCTTTTTAATGGTTCTATGATGCCGGTTTGACAAATTCATTGTTGACCCGATGTTATAGCGATGGCTTTATGTAGGCAACAATTGCGTCGGCATGAAACCGTTCGCTACAGACTTTGTTTTCTTTTAGTGGGGCTTTGACCCCTAACCTCAAGCGGTGAGTTCTGCCTCCTGATCCCCCATAACTAAACTAATCAACTCTGAGTCAGTGTTGACTCAGGTAGGGGTGCAAGAAAACAGTGCGGGTCCCCTTGGTGACAGTACAGTGACCTGTCGATGTTGTTGCTGCACTGTCATTCATGTTGCAGGTTTCGCTGTGCAATCAGCGAACATTTTTGATGCCTTGCTTCATTTTTTCCCACTGATCCTCAGTTCCCTCAGTTCCCCTACCCCAGTCAGGGCATTCCTGGGGATTCTCTCATCATATTAGAGGTTGGTATCCTAAAGTCCAAGACCCTAGTCCTATTGCACTTCAGTTCTAACTCAGTCTTAATATTAAATCATACTGTATAGTGATCTCTTGTCCCCAGATGGTCTCCCACTGTGACATCTACAATACTTTCTCCTTTGTCAATGCTAGGTCTAGTATTGCCCCATCACTAGTGGGCTCCACTACAAGCTGCCTAAGGGATGATCCTGCAGGGACTTCAGAATGTCCCTACTCTTGGTAGTTGCTGTGGCAGGGAGGCTTTCTCCATGTATGGTAGATTGCAGTTCCTCACCAGTATCGCTTTCCCTTTTGAGCCATTCTATGGATTGCTTCCATCAATTCCTATTATTTATTAATATTATTTATCTGTGCTGCCCTACTGGGTTAGTGACCTGATTACTTTGTATGTACTGTACCTTCATTCAGTAATCATGCATTCTGTAATGAAGTACAGCACTCTTTCAATCTCTGCATTATATTATTTGCCAAGGACACCCCAAGTTTGTGGTGGAAGATACTAAAAATCTCAGAGCTCACATCTCCTAATAATAGTTCAGTGTTTTCCTGTAATCAGCTAAATCAGTTATACACTGTTTAGGCCTGCCCAAGTCTTCATTAGCATGTTATTGGTTTGTTGTGGGTGTTGGTCACTGCTTCTGCCTTAAAGGCTAACATAAGGTTGATGGCTCTTAATCGATAACTCCTGTGGGGATTCATCACCCAATATTGTTATGGATGAAATGCTCTAAGTAGGGGTGTGTGGAGTAATGAATATCAAATTTGAATACCAAGAGTAATATGCCATTTGGTATTCAGAACCTGAACAATCAATAGCAGCACTATTCATCTGGCATTTGAGTTGGCTTTTGGTGGGATTTTAAGATATTGTAGGACTCATTGACCAATCGCTAGCATTTGCCAATGCTCACTGAAGCCAGATCACGTGAATCGCCACATTGCAACAGAGAAAGATGTGGTGGAGAGAGCTCTTAGAATAGGAGACACTTTTTTTAAACTAAATCTTCTTTATTATAAAGTTTAACATACAGTACAATAAAACAGATACAGATTAAAAAGAACACTCAAAGCAAACACAAAAAACATAAAATAGAAGCTTAACTGTAACTACCATTACAGTACAGTCGTATCAGTAGGGTGAGAAAGAAAACATATATCTATATGAATCAGAAGTTCGTGGAGTTAGTCACTAAATAAACTTTTAAAAAGTATCTGTCAGAGCTGACATATGCTGAAAGAAAGGAAGGAAAAGGAGAGGGGTTATAAAAGCACAGGGTGACTGCCTATATATATTTTTCCTAAGAATAAACAGCTTATAAAACAATTACATGTGATAAATCATAAAAGCTAATTAAGCAATATGCATGACAGTATGGGTTGTGCTGATAACTCCTCACACCTGGGTGGCTGTGCATGAGGCCACAGGTTGAGTACATCCAATGTCCCAGAAGTGAAGTTATCCCAGCACAACCCACACCCTGGAGTGCATTATTGCTGTTATACAATGACTTGTTGTTATACAAAATAAAAAATATTTAAAAAATGTTTTTTTAGTAGATTTTAATGTGGCAATATATCTTCATTTCTTAAGAAAAGAGCAAACAATATAGCAAATAATCTATACAGTGAGGTTGTGCTCAGATAACCTCACTGTTGCCAAGGGCAGACAGCCAATCCGTTCCATGAGTTTTTATTGCTATTGTATAATAATGTGTAACCTCATGCAATCATAAGTAAAGTGAATAGTTGCTCCCATCTATTACAAAATGAATGAAGGGCATGTCGCATACTAGCCACCAGTTTCTATATTCGCAACATTAGCAGAATTTCACTGTGTTATTCACAGTATGTCAGAGCTTCATTATTCACCCAGTGGCATATCATAATCTTTTTCCATCGCAGATATTAATAAAATATGAAATCTTTGAGTCCCTACAAGCTTGTCAATGCTTAATCCCAAAAGACAAATATTGGGGTGAAGATCTCTTGTAATCCTTAAAGTAGATCTATGTGGGAAAGGATTTGCATCCAAAAGTGTAGATCTGAGGGCAATCCCAAAGTAAATGTTTTAACATGCCTATAGCATTATTATATCTTCGGCGTAGGGCTAGGTGTCCAATCTATTTTACATAATTTTTGAGGAATGAAGTAAACCTTATGTAGGATTTTATACTGCATAAGCCACAATTTAACTATCCTAAAATAGCAGTAAATGTAATCCCATGGGGCTGAGGAATCAAAAATCTATATGATTCAGAAATTCCCTTTTCCAGTAGATACTTTTGATTTGCAGTTGATTCCTATAATATTTGTCAGGGCTCTGTAAAATAGCAAAACCACATGTGCTTTATTAACTAGAGCATATCAGCTCTTTATAAGAAGGACTCTCTGAAAACTGCCATGTTTTGGGGGCTAAATCAGATTTCATTGAATGAATTAGCTGGGAAAAGGTAAAAACTGCTGAGGAGGGTAATAAGTTTGACAAATGGAATTGCTCAAATGGAATTATTTAATTGCCCTGTAGCAAGTAAGAAAGATGGTCTAAATTTGCTAAAGGAAGAAAGGATAGAGGAATGGCTTTATTGGCAATCTTAAAAGTAGGATTATAATAAATCAGCTGAAGGGGGTTCTTTTTGAGGAACATAATTCAAGGTTCTACCAGCTGCAAATTGATTTGAACCAACCAACCTATAGGACCAGTATGCAAAGGTGGGTGTAAGCTCTTCCATGTTATATGGGGTAGTGCTTTTGGGGTAATACCATAATTGTGACACGTCACACCAGTCAGGCCATTATGCCAGGGCTGTGGGCAACACATGTTCTAACAGTAGCTGCCACGGGTATGCGAGGGTAGGTGGAACACCTGGGGTTGGGCAAATATGTGCCACCTATGTCTCTGTGGACAATAGCCTGGGTACAGATCATATGGCAGCACAGTCCACTGTCTAGGGGGTGGCTTGTTGTGACAGTATGGGGATGCATATGGTGATGGTGTCACTCTGGTTCAGGTGCAGGCTTGCAAGGTTCCACCCTGGGTAGGGTCAGGTTGCAACCCAGTGTGTATGTGTTGTCCCCATGGAACTGGGTGTACTGGGCATGTTGGCATGTAGGCCATGTCTGTCCTGATATCCTGTTGCATCAGTGCATGCTGTGGTGTCTGTTGTGCGCTGGGGCTATGCACGCTGGAGAGGCCGGGGTTATAGCTGGTCCTCACAGCATCTATCAAAGTGGCACTGGCTTCCTGCACTGCCTTGCACAGGTAGGTTCTCTAGGGGCAGCTAGTAACCAGGCTTCATGGGCCTCTGTTCACTGCTTAGCCCACTGCATGTCCTCATGCAGTAGGTGGCAGATGCAGATCTTGTCTTCATGCAAGATGTGGTAGAGGTATGTCACCTTCCACTGCACTGCAGTCTGTGACTCAATGGCAGCCCCCAGCAGCTGCCTGGACCCTGATGCATCCTGCTTCCACTGAGGGCTGTCCAGTGAGAGATAATCTGGCTGCACCCGTGGGTGGTGTGTGGCCTGGTTTCAGACCATGACTGGGCTGGTGAGGGAGGTGGGTGCATTGCAGCAGTCACATCTAGCAAAATACAATGAATATGGTGTGAAAGGGCTATAGACACACCACCCAACCCTCCTGAGGAGGTGTACAGGAGCATGGGTAGCAGTGTCGATAGTGCCAGGTTTGGAAGCAGTCATGTTAACAATGGCGCCCAGGTGTATCTCAGACATGACAGTGCCCAGCCCATGGTGGTTGTCAAGCTGTGTGTCCAGGGAGCTGCATGGTGATGGTGGCTGGACAATGGTAGGGTGGGGCTGGCTGTGGGGACCGCCTCTCATGATGTGGGGCCAACACTGCCAGCTCCAAGCTCAACGTATGTCTCATCATTGTCTCCCTGCAGACCTTCTCACAGTGGTCCTTTGGTGGTATGGCAGCTGAAACAGCACATGCGAGGAGGTCCCACTGTATCCTCCTCCATGTCTGATGCCATCGCTTGTGATGTAAGGATATAACAGGGGCACTAGGGTGGCACACAGCAGATAGTACACCATACAGTAGGGGCAGCATGCATGCCCTGGTGGCAATGCTATTGGCCAATGCAGTGTTTGTAGGGAGGTGCTGAATGTGGTATGGAAGAACACACACTGACACAGGGCAGAAAACTACCACCAGTGTGGGGCGGGCAATGCCACCACTGCAATGACCCATCTCCAGTGAATGCACATACCACACATGTGAAACACAACATGCACTGAGCTGCACACACCCCATCATCAATAGGCACACACCCTTCATACACGGTGTCACACCCATCACCCATAGAAACACATGGTACAACACTGCACCCACCCCTTCTAAATGAGCACACCCACAAGTCCTGGGTACACAGTCCCCACCTGTGAGATGGATGGGCAAAATGCCATTGTGACTGGCCATTGACAGGCCCATAATAGGGTGTCACATGTTTGTGGGGACAGGCAGTGATGCCCATACCATGTGTGCCATTACCATGGCTACAGTGTGCCAACACTGGTGGACAACTGTACAATCAACACACATGCACTGAGGTAAGAAACATCCATGTACTCACATGACTGTGTGGGCCTGACGTGGGATTCCTAGCCACCACTCAACACCCATCACCTTCACTGTCCTTAGCATCGATACCATGGCCTCCTCCATTAGATCTAAGAACTGGGCATCATCCGATGCCTGTGGGCCCCTGCCCATGACATGTAGCTCCTGGTCACTATGACCTTCTTCATGTGCCACCATGGGTCTTGGAAGCACTTCCACATGCCACCAGAGTCTGCCCCCAGCTGCCAACAACATTCAACTCATCTGTGATCTCCTCCCAGACCATCTGAACACAGGCATCAATGCTCCTTCTGCAGGATATTCTCTCTTCCTGACCTTGTTGGCCTGCACAAGCATGTAGCTCCTCTGCACTAAAGCAGTGGGTGCACTGCCTGTAACTGTTGTCCCTGGTATCTGCCAGAGGAAGTAGTTTGACACAGGTCATCATCAAATCAATCAATCAAATTAAATCATCAAATCATATTTTATTTATGAAAAGCACCTTTCTAAACACTGAAGCGCTTGAACATAAAGAAAAATCAAACATAAACAATAGTAAACATTTGTAACTATTCAAACAAGTTTTTAAAATCCAAACTGCAACTCCATCAATATCAAATCAACTAATCTAAAAATAATCTGGCTGAGTTAGGCTAAATAAGTATGTCTTTAATGCTGTTTTAAAACTCTGGATGGTCAGGCACTCTTGTACCCAACAAGGTAGATAATTCCACAAGGTCGGGTCACAAAGGCAAGACTGGGCCCAGATGTATTTAGATGGACCTGGAGTCTCCAGCAATCCCTCACTGGTGGATTGGAGAGGATGGAGGGGCAGTAAGGGTGAAGGAGATCTTGCAAGAAATGGGGTCCTCATTGTGTAGGGCTTTATAGGTCAGTAACCTGACCTTAAAGGTGATCTGCCACTGTACTGGCAGCTAGTGCAGTCCGAGGGCATAGGCATTATGTGACTGGTCCTGGAAGTACCAGTTAATAACTTGGCTGCCATTCTGCACCAGCTGCATACAGCGGATATCAACCATGGTAGCCCTAGGTACGGGCATTGCAGTAGTCGAGGAGGGAGGTTACAAAGGCATGGACTAACACTGGAAGATCATCAGAAGGAACCAGATGCTTCACCCAAGTGATATTCCTCAGATGGTAAAATGAGGTCTTGACAACGGCAGACACCTGAGATTTAAGGGTCAAACTGTCATCAAAAATAACGCCCAGGTTCCACACCCAATCTGAGGTAGTCAGCTGTCCACCCCGAGCCAAAGCCCAGAGGGTTGTCCTGCCAACAGACCCACCTCCTAATGATCTGGGTCCACAACCATCAACTCAGTTTTAGTCGGTTCAACCACAGCCAGTCGGCACTCATCCAGTTCTGGATCTCAGCTAGACAGTTGTTAAATACTGGGAGGATCACATCCTGTCCAGGCACAAAGGACATGTACAGCTGAGTATCATCTGCATAGCAGTGAAATCTCAGACCGTACTGCCTAATGATCTCTCTCAATGGCAGCATATACACTGCAAACAACATGGGTGACAAGCTAGAACCCTATGGGTACCCCTCAGGATATGGTGAGAGGGGCTGAGGAATAAATCCCAAACACCACTCTCTGAGTCCTACTCTCAAGAAAAGATTGACGCTATCTGAAGACCATACCAGACAGTCCACAGATGAGCCGCAGGTGCCCAACAGCACACCATGGTTGACAGTGTCAAATGCTGCAGAGAGATAGGAGGACCAAGATAGAATGAGTCCTCTGATCTCTCGCTATTAGGAGGTCATTTAGCACCTGAACAAGGGCCATCTCGGTACTGTGTCTCTTCCTAAATCATGACTGGAGAGAATCATAGATGTCATGGCTGGACAAATGATTATCTAGCTGCAGTGCAACCACCTTCTCAATAACCTTACCCTCAAAAGGCCGGTTAGAGACAGGTGTATAGTTAACCAGACAGTCTGGGTCAGGGAGGGCTTTTTAAGGAGTGGCCAAACAACCGCTTCCTTTAGGGGGTCCAGGAGGATCCCTCTCCAATGACCTGCAGACTATCTTGGCTATGACCAGGCTAATTTCCTCAGTGTACCCTATAGGAAGGCACATTGGGCCTGGGAACAAACTAGAGCTGGTGGTACTCAAAATTTGGATAATCCTTACAATATCAGTGTTTTCTGGTTGGCTGGAGTCAGACCAGGTAAACTGGGCACCTGCCACCTCCTACCAACCTTCTCAATTCCCATTAAAGTGGGCTTGACAGATCCCAGACCTGATGGTGGTAAGCTTATCTGTCAAGAACTGAGCAAACTCCTCACACCACTCCTGTGAAAGAGTTCCAATCAGGCTGAAGACAGATTGGCTTGCACAATCTGTCAACAGTCTGGAAGAACTGAGCTGGTCAGTTCTATGTGGCAGCAATCTCCCTGGACAGGAACTCTGCCTTCTTATGGGTGATTGCTGACTGATAGACCCTGAGTGATCCATCAATCTAAGTCTGTCACACTCCAGGGCCAATTTCTGCTAGTCCCTCTCTAGTCTTCATCCTATTTTCCTTAACTCATTCAAGGTCCCATCAAACTATGGGGACCTTGGTGAAGAGTGAGGGGTGAACACAAACAGGAGCTATGGAATCCAAGGCCACTATCACAGCCTTAGTATAGGCAAGTACTAAATTTCCTGGAACCATGCATTCACTGTATACCCAATAGGTCCAGCATCACCATTAGACCATCTAGGTCACACCCTCAAATGGCGGTGCCACACCATCTCTATAGGGGCAGACCTACTGGGCGAGTCAAAAACTGAACCCTATGGTGTGATTGTCAGAAAATCTGACTGGCTTCACCACCCAGTTGGGTATCTCCATCCCCAAGAGGAAAACCAAATCCAATGAATGACCATGAACGTGGGCTCAGAGGTAGCAACCTGTGTAAGGCCCAACTAACTCATTAGTTGAAGGAAATCTTGACCAAATTGCAAGAGTTCATCATTGACCCAGGCATTGAAATCCCCAGAATCAAACATGAAGGGGATCCCAATACCACACTGATGACGAAGTCTGTGACTTCCTGCAGGAAAATGGTCCCATCTTCTGGTGGATGGTAGACGAGAAGAAGGCTGCACCCTACACCTGTGCCCACTATACATTCAAATGAGTTGGTAGTCCCCACTGGGACATCCACAATGTTCAGTTCCACTCTAAAACAGATGGCTACAGCCCTGCTCCTTTGATCCATTCTCAGACAGTGTATCACTGAGTACCCAGCCGGAATTGCAGAAGCCAACACAGGGCCAGCATTTTCATCCAGTCAGGTCTTGGTGATGCAAGCCAGGCCCGATGACCCAACAAGCTCCGCTATTAAAGTGGTTTTGTTCTCAATGTACCTGGCTTCGCTTAACACTGTCCAAGTAGGAAGAGCAACCAAGGAAGACCGCATCACTTGTCTGCACAAAATAGAGCCCTTGGGAATGGGAATCAGGCAGGAGGACCCCTCTGCTGAACCCATTTTATCCCAGGGTGTCTCCTTGTTCCCACTACCCCAATCCGCCCACTCCTTTCCACTCCCCCACTTGGCCCAGCCCCCTCTCTTCCTAGCTATCCCAGAGCCCGACACAACCTATATGCTTCTGAGGATAGAGGAGGACAATTAAAAGGATGGAGGTCCCTGAGCCTGGTAGGGAGTAGTGCCTGACCATCTTCACACATTCCCAGCACATACCCACAAGCAAGCATCACACACCATAGTCCTCAAATCCACTGAAATGCTCATACACTCCCCCTTCGTACACCCACCCCACAAATTCACACCCTAACATTCAACACCAATCAGCACACACTCACCCCTAACTATCAAACTCAACAAACTTAAACTAAGTATAATGTTAAACCAAAATCATCTAGCAGCATGCAAGTATATCAGACAAAGAAAGCAGTCACTATAAGTCTCTCAATTTAAAGTTCAGTTTGATAGTCCATAGAGCACCCACCTCTTTCTGCATAACTAGAAAAGGCTAGTCACATCTCAACTCCCACTTGAACCAGAAGAGCAAACCAGAAATTAATAGGAAGAACAAAACTGTAAAGCACTCTCACTGCCAATAAGTTTAAAAAGGTCTAAGACAGTCTGACCAATTGTAGTTCCATCAGAAGGTCTGTTAACCAGAAAACTAGTCACATACAGCTAAAGGCACTCTCACTGCCAAACCATATGTATATAGGTTTAGGAAAAATAGTCTGACCAGTTCACAAATACCAAAGGAAGGTCCAGTAGCAATCCAGATACCAGGGAAACATCCAACAGTCCAGAAATAAAAGATCTTCCAATACAGTTCAAGTTCCAGAGCAGACCTCCAATAAAGCCACTAGTGCAACACCTAACCCCCATGGCTGTCTTTGCTGCCATCAGGGCAGGGTGTAAGTGGCTAGTGCCCAATAATGACTGGGCATAAAGGGAATCCCTCTCACTGACACCCAGGAGGAAGCTGACCACCCCACCCACAGAGCCTAAAGCTACAACTCCCAGCCGGGTCAGCCCACCAGCAGAGTTTTGCCCAACCTTCAGTGGAGCACAAGCCCACTTCTCCTGCCCGACTCCATCAGGCAGGGTGGCCACCTCCTCGGACTGAGCAAGAGAACCCACCGCCACACAATCTTCACTTTTGAGGTCAAGATCTAACAAATGCTTTTCCCTGATAGTCCATCACTGATCAAGGGACGATGCTATTCCAGGATTGATCTGTTAATCAAAACATCACCTACTATATTCCAGCTCCAAAACTCCACTCCACTGGTTCCACTCTCCACCAGTGGAATGCCCACCAGCCACTCCAGATCCTCTCCCCAACTCCTCCAGTGCACACCCTCAGTCCAGCTCACAGGACAGGTAGGCCAACTATTTTACCCTCCTAAACACCAAAGACTCCAGTAACAGCTGCTGCAACACAGATACAGGACATGGAAATACGGAATACGTGAAATAACTTTGTAATCTGCAAATCCTTAAGCTCTGTGGCCACCTCTATAACCCGTTATGCCAGTACAAAACTTCCTTGCTCACTTTCGCTCCCTAACTCACTAACTCACTGTCGGTAACTAAAACCAAAAATGGAGTAAAACAGAGTACTGGTGAGTGACCAGTTCACAAATACCAAAGGGAAGGCCCAGTTCACAAATACCAAAGGGAAGAATGCCATAGACGTGAACGAGAGTGATGCTTCATCTGGTGTACAGCCTGGAGGTGTCCCCACACTTCTGTTCCACTGCAGTGGTGCCCACTTGACCACAATTGGGCCATGCATGTGGCCTATATCATGACTGGTGATGGCTGATGAGGGGTGAACAGTGTCAGGGGCCCATGTCCCCATGGCCAACCACAGGTGCACCTACATTTGAGGAGACTACCAAGCAGCAGGTGGGTAGTAGTGTCATGGGAGGACTACTGTTACTGCCTCAGCATGCTATAGGGGTGGAGGCAGACTACTACGGTGTCCTATGGCCATGGATCAGCTGCAGCCCATGGGCAAGTGGTGCACAGTTTATTGGGGTCCTGGGCAGCAACATCATGGTATAAAGATATGGAGGCATCCTGGCCACTGTTGACAGCAGCTAGGCCCATGTCTACTGCTGCAGGATATCAGTCACACCCTTGAACAGACAACAGTACTCAGTGTGGCTACCATGGGTCACTGGGGTGATGTCACTGTGGCTCTACCCACATGTGTGCTCTCGCACCCCATACTGCATAGGGCCTTGGCTGGGGAGACCTGGACACAGGTGCTGTGGTTGACTGGTGCAGGCACAGGGACATTGACCACCCAGGCCAGCTGTGTACAATATGGAAGGTTCCAGTACATGTCAGCTCGAGGCCTAGGGATGCAGCAGCAACACCCACTGTCTCTGTAGCATACACACAGGTCCACAGTGACACATGATCAGTAGCCATCCTTCTGGGCACACTGGCACAAGGGTCCACCCAAGTGCTGCCCCAGCCACCTCTGCAGAGCTATGGGGACCTGTGTGCCCACCTTGTGGCATCAGCCTGTGTAGGTCAAATGCCACTGGCCACATCAACCCATGCATATGCAGCACAGCCAGGAAGTCTAGGGGGTTGGTGGACCCCTCATGTGGTGTACCTGCAGGGATTGTTAATGACATGAAGCCCCCACAGCTGTCACTCAGAGAAGCAGTCATTTCATGAGGCCATTTGGCTGTCCCCAGTGTATCCTGGGAGACCACCTATCCACCTCTGACTATGCTACATACAGTGAAATGGCAGGCACCCACAATGTATAATACGCTGTGGACAGCCTGTATGGCCTATCATGACGACTGCTGCATGACTTACACTGCAGTGGTAGATGTATAATGGGCACCCTGCCCACCCCCAAACCTCTGTGATAGCTGTATGTCAGGGCTCTGGTTTTGTGACATGGTCACACATGATCACATCATTCCTTAACATGTGTGACTTATGCAGGTATGCCACATGCTAAGAAGGGTATCTACAGCAGTATGCAAAGGAATAGTGTTGTCCTTGTGCCTTGGGCACAGGGTTGCTATTCAATACTCACAATTCTATGGCATGATACACATGGTTCCACCATTGTGGTTTGACAGGAAACTTGTTGACCACATTTACAGCGATGGCACAATGCCAACAGTTGGCATTGTGCGCATATTGCCTCCGCACCAACCCCAGACTTTAAACTAATCAACTCCAGGTCAGATTTGTTTCAAGAGGGGTACAGGTCCCAGAGACACTGTGTTGGTATACCAAAAAACATTACAATGAACTGCCGAATTTGTTGATGTAACGGTCTCTCACGGTGTTAGTTTCGGTGGTAACATCAGTATACTGGTACACACCAGCACCACTGATGCTGTAACCACTACAAGTTGGATTCCAGGAGGACCATGTGACCCAGCTGGCACATGGACACAACTCTTCCCAGAGGGATGGCTGACTTGCACAGCTACATCAACAGCCTTGAGTATGTGGAGGTGTGGGTGCACCCACCCACCTGTCTGAGTCATGTACTGGAGCACCCCATTGTTGGGGATGGGGCCAGATCTGGAGTATTCAGTGGGGTCTGGAAATGCATATGCTTATCTGCTGTCCCTGTGTGAGAAACCACCCTGCATTTGGGTCAGTGTCCTACATGTCTGTATGTCCTGTTTTGGACCCTAGGTCCTGTGGATGGGGGGCTTAATGCTGGACTGTCAGCTGACAGCTGCGAAGGCCTTGTATGTGGGTCTATGATTCTTGGTCACAGGTCTTTGTCCTGCTATATCTCTGTAACCATTGGGGCAGTTACCTGTGGCCATGCAGATCACGAATCATGACAGGCATTAAGGTAACATATATTCTGAGGAGAAGAGAACATGCTAACCAAGGTTACTCCAGCTTAATAAGAATGACTTGCTTGCATTTTTTAGTGTGTCCTCCCAAAAGAAAAATCAGGAGTCAACAAATCCTACAGACACTGCAAGTTACACTCTCCTTCACTGTTATAGGAAGACATCCACCACCACCCCACAACTCACGGATTTGCACACTGCACTCAACATGTTTGTTACAAGGCAGTTGGGGTATTCCTAGTTTAAAAATAATAATCTAAAAGAACGTTGGATGAAAATCAGAAAAAAGGCTTTCAAGTTGGAGTCTTTCTTTATATCTGCTAACTGTAAATATAAACTAGAAGAAATCTAAGCAGGTTTTTCTTCTGTGTAATTTTAGCTAAGTGTGTATGTGCTCTCTGATTATTACCTAGAAGAACAGCAAAGGCCACCAATTTCCAGAAGAACAGATGAGCCTTCAAATTTGGGGTGGGAGGAGAATTCATTAAAAAGAACACTAATGCCCATGGCTGTGCCAGGTTTGGGTTACTGCTGTTTAATATTTGTGATACTAAGACTACATACTGTTAAATGGCCTGCTGTTCCACTTTCATAGTAGCAGAATGGTTGCATGAAGGCAGTCAAAGGGTTAACTAAGAACTAATTCCTTTGAAGGTATGCTGTATAGCCAATTTATCTGCCGCAGAATGACTGCAGAATCAGCAGTTGTTCTGCTGCAGAATGGAGGCCCACTTTGTCGCAGTAAACATGGGGCCCTGCATATAGGGCAATGCACACAAAATCCTACTGAAAGGACTCCTCTGTACACCTACTGTGTTGGCCATGTGATCCTCCATGCTGTCTCAGCCTGCCTACATTTCCACTGAATTGTGTAGGTGGTGCACTCAGCCCTTAATTAGCCCATGTGTAATCAGACATACTAATGTATGTGGATCTACCTGGAAAGAGATGCTAATGGGCTCACTTGCCCATGGACTGCCCAAAGATTTGATTTGCACAGCCTGGCTGAATATAGTGGAGTTAGGCTTCACCCTAACCATGGTAGCACTAGAGCATGGTGTCATGTGATGTGCCACATATATAGTGGTGACTGTATAAA
Source organism: Neoceratodus forsteri (assembly GCA_016271365.2). NCBI lineage: Eukaryota > Metazoa > Chordata > Ceratodontiformes > Ceratodontidae > Neoceratodus > Neoceratodus forsteri. The sequence continues at coordinate 270,884,806 of JADMNL010000026.1, forward strand.
AGTTTGAAGTGCTGAGGATACCTTGAGATACCACTGGGGATCTGTTCATGTGGGATCATATAAATGTATGGCAGTGCTGAGGAGGTACCTGGTACCCGAGGTATACCTCACCACTTCCAGACTTTTATATGATCACCACATAGCAGCATAGCACAAGCATGACAACATCACCAGCCTGTGATATTATTTTACTGCATGACCCCATGCATGTCAGCACTGCTTAGCACAGATCATGCACAGGTCACACATGCACAATGTCATCTTGTGGAGCATGGAGCGCATGCACAGCACTGTACAATGCAAACATTATGCAAGTCTACACTAGGAAATATTGTGCCCAGTGTGAAGAGATAGCCCCAGATATTTGTACTGTTCAGGTATGAGATATATAAGGGATATGCAATGAGTATAATAATGATTTATTTCAGACAAGAGCAGTTTGACTTCAGGTAACCTCACGAATGGCACATGCCACAAGTGAGGTGTCTGAGGTCAAACTGCTCGAGTGCAGATAACTCATTTATTACATAAGTTTTCCATTGCATATTCCATTTATGCAATTCTTTTGTTTTTGCTTTGTAGGGGCATGTGTTAGTCAAAAGTGAATAAAAATGTAATTTTCTGCCATTATTTGCTGATTATAGAAAATCTAAAAGGAATCTAGAAATGAAACACCTCTCATTTTGTAGATATTTTTATGCTGAACGACTTTTGTTCTCAAAGTACCATACTATCAATTTTTGTTTATAAGTTATTTGCACTTGTTTGATGAAAAAGTGCACAAAATGGAATTTTCTGCTGTTTTCACTAATTCTGAAAAATTAAAAGTATCTATAAATGAAACACCACTCATTTTGTAGATATTTCTGTGCTGAATAAACTTAATGCTCACAGTACCATGCTATCATTTTTCATGTTAAAGTTATTTACATTTGTGGACAAAATGAAAAATATGAATTTTCTGCTGTGTTTTGCTAATTATCAAAAATCTAAAATGCATCAATAAATAAAACACCACTCATTTTGTAGATATTTCTGTACTGAACAACTTTCATGCTCACAGTACCATGCTATCATTTTTCGTTTTAAAGTTATTCAGCATTTGAATATGGTTAATACTGCTACTGAGGCCAAACATTCTAAATGACATAAGCATTGTATAGATAAATAGCTGATGACATAAGCACTGTGTGGATAAATGGCTGATGACATAAGCACTGTATACATAAATGAAATTTATGTACACAGTTACTCAGATAAACAGATTTATCACACTCTGTTTGTCTCCACCCCTATTGCATAAATAAATATATATATATATTCATGAGAAAACTCAGTTTAATGCATCCAGTTAGGGTTGTTCCACAGTGACAAAAATGAGGAAATTTGGTGTTAGGGTTGAAGCCCCCTTACACCCCAGTCCGCCCCCTCAACTGGCATTGAGGTGTGCGTTGGGGTCATGACCCTAACTCTCACCCCATCACATGTGTAAACAAGCTGAGGTATAGGAGAATGGGGTGAGAGTTGGATCCGACGACCCCAACACACACCCCGATGCCGGTTGGGGGTGGGTTGGGGTGCAAGGAGGCTTTTAACCCAACAATCGAACTTCCTTTGCTTTTGTCGCTGTGGAACAACCCTAACTGATGCATTAAACTGAGTTTTTGCCATGAATTTCCTTCTTTGAGACTGAAGACTATAAATAGTGAATAGAATGCTGTGGTGGGAGCACGGTCCGATGCCTTGTGACATAGTAATGGTAACTGCAATGCAAACACAAGTGCTAATGGTTACACACATGGTGATGCAAATGTAAATGGTAACGCAAACATTAATAGAAACGCTAGTGCAGAGTGACGCCAAGCTAACCGTGATGCAAACGGAGACGCTGAAAGATACGGAAACACAACTGGTAACACGACAGTCATGGTACCGCTATTGTAAATGCAAATGTTAACTGTTACAGCAACAATAATGCCAAAGGGAACAGAAAAGGAAAGGCAAATGCAAGCACATATGGAAAAGCAAAGCGTAAGACGATCATGGTACTGCAATTGCAAATGCAAATGGTAATGGTAACAGCAAAAATAATGCCAAAGGAAACAGAAATGGAAAGGCAAATGTGCTTATGGAAACACAAACTGTAATGAGCACGGTCATGGTACCGCAATTGGAAATGCAAATGGTAACGGTAACAGCTCAAATAATGCTGAAGGAAAAGAATGAAATGCAATGCAAGTGCATACAGAAACGCAAACCATTATGGCGACAATCATGGTAACGCAATTGTAAATGCTAATGGTAATGGTAACAGCAACAATAATGCCAAAGGAAACAGAAATGGAAATGCAAATGCAAGCATGTATGGAATGCAAACTGTAATGCGCATGGGCATGGGAACACAATGGAAATGCAAATGGTAATGGTAATAACAACGATGACACAATACAAAAAACAAATGCAATGCAAACGGAAGGGCAACCGCAACGAAATGGTATTGCGACGGCAGACGCAAAGTGAAACACAAACAGAAACAGTACTGTAGACACATATGGTAAAAGTAACGCAAACGCAAGTGCAAACAGAAATGCAAAGGATAATGCACAATTCCTGTCATTTTGTTATAGTGTTGCAAAAGTAGTGTCGCAAAATCACGAAGTGTCACAGGTGCAACACTACTTTGCAACACTACTTTTCCCCAAATTTCAAAACCATATTTCTGGGGTGTTTAACCCCAAAATAAAAACATGCCTAGCATCCCCAGGGCTCGACTAGGTAAACACAAAAGAATTGTGTCCCTAGATGGTCCCAATTTTAAATGCCAAGCATTTCAGTGATCAGTAACTGAAAAAAATGCTGACTCACGACACTACAGGGTCATTTGTGACACTAAAAACTGCATTGTGACACTGTCAAACTTTTTGTTAACTTTTCCCATTGACTATAATGGGAAACTTGTTTTGAATCTTCAAAAGGCACATTGGGGACCCTGGCCACATCGATCTCTGAAGTTTTTGACTGGTCGCACAAACCATGTGACCTGTAGGCATAAGCAAAGAATGCACAAAAGCACTTAGATGCACCCCAGAATGTCTCTTAATAACTCCGCAGGTGTATATACAAAAGTTGGCAGTTTCCAAGATCTATGGTTATGCCCTATGCCTGCCAAATGTCAGGCAGATCTGTTGAATGGTGGCAAAGTTATTAAGGTGTAAAGTTTCACCATTTAACACATTAATGGGGTACTAATCCCTAACCATGGTGGCACTACTGCGTTATTATTATAGTGGTGCAGTAGCACCACTATAGTTAGGGTTCAGCGGTCATTTACATACTAAAGTCAAACATTTGGGTGTTAATAACTTTGGAGCCTGAAATTTGGTACACGCTTTGGGACATGGTAGATCTCTTGCTTTACCAAATTGCATTTCGGTCGGAGTGACTGTCTTTGTGTACAAAAGTGCTGAAAAATGCAAAATTTTCCATTTTGGAGGCACCTTTGACATTCTGAATGTGACCCTGCACGGCCATCATGTGGCATGCCACTCTGCATGATGGCTCGCTTTGAAAGAGCTTGGTGGACAAACATGCCGCTTTTTGTGTGGTGAAAAATATTAAGGCATTCAAAAGTTATGCCACTTTAATTTCCCATTATAAGTCAATGATAAATGTATATGTATGTTTTGCAAACAAAGAATGGGTTTCTGACCATCTCATCCCACCTGGCGATCAAAGAATTTGCAGCCTCGCCTGCTCAAGAATCTTTGTCCCTGAGGATTTTTTCAAATTTTTGATCATGAGGTCTGCCATCTTGTTTTCAGTTTTCATATCAGAAAAACACAAATATCTCATCTCAGGGATCACTTCGAGGTAAGTAAATAAGAAATATTTTCAGAGTGCCTCTTTGCATTGCCGTCAGAATGTAGACAGTCGGTGGCTGGCCGTGGAGGTGAGAGGTGGGTTGTGACAGTCGCCAGCTGGAGGAAGGGTGGGGGTACTGGGTGAGCTGGCATGGCTTGGTGGGGTGGTGGGGGCCACTAGACTACCAGGACATGTGTGAATAATTATTTATAATATTATAATGGAGGGTTGGGGCCACTAGACTATCAGGGATATGTACAGACATAGTGGATATTATTGCTTAGAAAATAGGCTTTTTATTTGGAGGCATCTGATTGGCTGGTACCCACTCTGCAGGGTACATTAACTTTCAATAGATGCCAACCAAATAAAACATCTGACAGCAAACCTGCCTAATGCCCAGCCAAGTAACCTTGTGTCTAGCCTGCTTCATCATTGGCTGAAACACTGGGCACACAAATTCAAATAGCCCTTATTTTGTTTGCTTGGCAGCTTAGAGCGAGCAGAAGCCCCACTCCTGAACCAGTGTACAGAAACAAAAGCAGTAGCATCTTAAAAAAAACCTCTTACTACTTTTTCTCCCAAAACATCTTCAGCTGACACAATCAATCAAGCAAGTCCCGATCCACTCCACCCGCTCTCACAACTGCTCACCCGGCAGTAGCTGGCTCTGTTTGTGGGAGCCACTTCAAACAGCTCCCACTTCTATGTTTTCCTAGCCAGGCTTCTCATCAAAACATAGCGGACTTGTTTTACACTGAACCCAATTCTTACGAGCAGAGACAGACCAATAGGAAAAAAAGCATGACCTTGTTTCTGTTGTTTTCCCACTGTACCGCTGCTGACTTCTCTGGATGTGCAGCTCCTGATCTTCCGTCGTGGGTCCGTCCTGCTCACGAAGAATCACCGCCACATCGTGCAGAAGTAACAGTTAAAAGAAAAGTAAATATATTTAAAAAATACTGTTACACAATGGCTTCAGAGTTTAACAAGAACTTGTCCGGGATGTGCGCATCATGTGTGTGTGTGTGTGTGTGTGTGTGTGTGTGGGGGTAGTACAACAGAATGGCTTCCTGACCTGGGGGCATTAGGAGACAGAACAGCACAGAGGAACTACTTAATCAACAAAAACACTTAATTTCTCTCTAGTAATTTTTTAAGTATTTTGTATTCTATTTTCCCATGTGCACAGAAAAATGTCACGTAGCCATTTTCTAAGTGTAATAATGCCCTCCAGGGTGGGTGGGTAGTATAAGGCACTATCAGACCGGTCAAGGGCTATAAAGGCCCCTCCGCCTGCGGCGCTCGGGCCCTCATTACACCCCTGGCCGGTCCAGTATTGCCCACTACCACCCACCCTGGAGGGCATTATTGCTTGCATACAAATGGGGGCCCACTAGACTACCAGGGATATTAACAGTAATAATGTAGTAATACAACTCGGGAGGCCACTAGACTACCAGGGATAAAGAAAACACACATTGGGGACTAGACTACCAGAACATTAAGAATATACAATTATTTATTATGATGGGGGGCCACTAGACTACCATGGACATTTGATACACTATTATTATTATTCACATGGGCAGAACGAAGTCTCCTGAGCTGAACCCAGACTCACTTATGTGTGTAGGGCACTCCTGGGCTCAGAAAAGCATTTTCATCTCGCCCATCTTGTCCCTCGCCTTTGTTCGTGAGGAGCCAAATTTTTAATTGCAATTCCTGCAAATTCTTTGACCGCCACGTCTTTGATCACGATCATGCATCATGAGAGTAGGACGAGATGGCCAGATTAAAAATTCATTTCTCAGCCCAGGGTGCCCTTAGCAAGTCAAATGAGGGTGGGTTTTGCTCGGGAGCTTTGTTCTGTCGATCCATAGTGGTGGTTTGCTGCAATTGTCTCATTTTTTAATTACAAACATTTTTATTCTTTGTTCATAAGCCTTCATATTCTTTGATCGCAAGCCTGCAAATTCTTTGATTGTGAGATTCTTTGATCGTGGCTATATGGCTAAAATAACAGGAATTCTTTGCCACCCTGCTGCAAAAGAATGGTTTTGTTTTTTGGGGATGAAATTTGAGGAAAACAGCCATCATCTCACAGATGTGCCTTTTCATGGTTTGGTGAAAAATATTGCACGGATGCCAAGATTACGATACTCGAGTTGGCGTTTTTTCCCATAGACTAACATGGTGGCATCTACCACGCATTTGATTTTCGATATCTCAAAAATGGTCTAGATACTGAATTTTTGTTGTGACAAGCGCGCCCTATGTGTTCAGTGAAAACATAGCCAGGAAAATCATGAATCACGGAAATTTTTTTTTTCACGCCATACGGTTACTGAGATATAAGTTATTTAGTATTACAACACTCCAATTTTGGCCCGAGGCCCATTATTATGCATACATTCTTTGTACACACTCTGTTTCTCTATGCAGCTGTTGGGGAAAAACAGGGTATGCGCCCTGTTAATCTTACAGTTACTGTTTCCACTTACGCTTATTTACCCATTTGTATTACTGTTCCATGTACACCACCATGTGCTACCTCATGCTCGCTTACGCTATGTTTGCATTACTGTTACCATTTGTATTTCACTACTGTTTGTGTTTGCATTTTGGTTTATGCCACTGCAGTGCAGTGCCATTTGCATTTATGGCAGCCCTTTCATTTGCGTTTGCATTTGTCTTTCGTTTTGCTTCTTCATTGCTATTACTGTTACCATTTGCATTTCCTTCAGCGTTTACGTTGCCCATGCACATTACAATTTGCATTTCCATATGTGCTTGCATTTCCTTGTATTTCTGTTTCCTTTGGTGTTATTGTTGCTGTTACCATTACCATTTGTATTTACAATTGGGTGCTTATTGACCGTCTTCGTTCATTCTGCGTTCTGAATGCATTTGCGTTCGCGTTTATGTTTTTGTTTCCTTTGGCATTATTCTTCATGTTAACTTTACCATTTGCATTTACAATTGCAGTGTCCCATGTCCGTAAGGCCACAGTGTTCAGGTTTACTTATGCCGCTCTATTCACATTTTTGTTTCTGTTCCCTTGGTGTTCTTGTTGCTGTAACACTTAACATTTGTAGGTTTACAATACTGGTGCCATCACTGTGCATGTTACCAGTTGAGTTTTCATATGCACTTGCATCCTCTGTTTGTGTCACTGTTCGCCTAAGGCGCACTTTTACGCTTGCATTTCTATTAAGGTTTGCTTTACCATTTACGCTTGCTTTTCCATGTGTGTAACCATTGCCGCTTGCATTTGTGTTGCAGTTCCTGTTACTATGTAACAAGACATCACGTAGGGAGAGTGGGACCCTTTCCTCCATCACATTCCATTCACTATTTATCATCCTCCTTCTCAAAGAAGGAAATTAGATACAAGAAACTCTGTTTAGTGCATTAGTTAGGGTTGTTCACAGTGACAAAGTGAGGAATTTGGTGTTAGGGTTGAAAGTCTTCGCTTGACCTCTAGCCCACCACCCCACCGGCATTGGGTGTGCATTGGGGTCATCGTCCCAGCTCTCACCCCATTCTCCTAGACCTCCTGCTTTTACACATGTGATGGGGTGAGAGTTAGGACCCAATGTGCACCCGATGCCCATTGGGGTGTGGGCTGGGGGTCCAAGGGAGGCTCAACCCTAACACCGAATTCCTCACTTTGTCACTGTGGAACAACCCTAACTGATGCACTAAACTGATTTTTTTTGCCTCTATATATATTTAATTATGGTAGTACAGTAGTGCTACCATAGTTAGGGTTGAGTAGTCCATTTAAGGTTAAATGGTGAAACTTTGCACCTAATAACTTTACCATCGTTTAATGGATTTGCCTGAAATTTGGCATGCCTCGGGTGTAACTGTAGATCTTGGGATCTTGTAACTTTTGTACCGGTCGGATATATGGCTACAGAGTTATTGCTGACATCCATGCGGTCGATTACTTTTTTGTGCATACTTTGCTCCTCCTACAGGTAACACAGTTATGCAATCATGTCTGAAAACTCAGGGAACATGCAGCCGGATTCCTCAATGTGCCTTTTGAAGATTTCATGAAACAATATTGAACAGTTCAAAAGTTATTCAAAAACAAGTTCCCATTATAAGTCAATGTGAAAAGTTAACAAAAGTTCGAAAGTGTCACAAATGCACTATTTAGTGTCCCAAATGGCCCTAGCAGTGTCGCAAATTTGCCATTTTGTTTTCAGTTATTGATCACAGAAATGCTTGGCATTTAAAATTGGTACCATCTAGGACATAATTCTTTTGTGTTTACCTATTAATGCCCTGATGATGCTGGCCATGTCTTTATTTTGGGGTTAAACACCCCAGAAATATGTTTTTCAAATTTCTGGAAAAGTAGTGTACAAAGTAGTGTCGCACTTACGACACTTTTGCAAATTTTACAAAGGTGTCTCAAATCATTACACTATTCTAGACTATATCCAAAATGACAGGAATTCTTTGCCACTCAGCTGAAAAAAACAATTTGGTCTTTTGGGCTGAAATTTGAGGAAGGCAGCCAACATCTCACAGATGTGCCTTTTGGTGGTTTGGTGAAAAATATTGCACGGAAGCAAAGTTACAGTATCAGTTGGTGTTTTTTCCCATAGACTAACATGGGCATCTGCCACACCTTTCAGGGCTTGTATCTCAGAAACGGTGTGGAGATATGAAATTCTCATTGTTACAATACGAGTCCTATGGGCTATGCATTTAGTGAAACCTAGCCAGGAAACTTATGAATCATGTGAAATTTTAATTTTTTTCACATCTTACGGTTACTGAGATGTTACCATTTTAGTATTACAACTGCTTGTTTTCTGCCCGAGGCCCATTATTATGTATAGATTCTTCGTTTTCACTGTGTTTTCAATGGAGTTTTGGGGAAAATACTTTGTGTGCTTCAGTTGCTGTTACACGTAAGCTTTACACTTGTGTTTCCGTGTCTGCTTTGCATTAGCGTTCCTGTGTACGCCACAATGTGTGCATTCCTTTTAGTTTCTTGTTTGCATTTGAGTTACTGTTACCATTTGTGTCTCCACTACTGTTTGTGTTTGTTCTTCGCTTAGCATCACCATGCGATTACCATTTCTGTTGGTGGCTGCCCTTCCGTTTTACTTTGTGTTTGTCTTTCGTTTTGCATCATCGTTGTTCTTACTGCTACCATTTGTGTTTCCAATTGTGTTCCCATGCCCATGTGCATTACGGTTTGCATTTCCATATGTGCTTACATTTATGCTTTCAGTTTTCTTTGGCGTTATTGTTGCTGTTACCATTACAATTGCGGTGCCATCACTGTGCACATTACAGGTTTGTGTTTCCATACACACTTGCATTTGTGTTTGCATTTCCATTTCCATTTTCATTATTGTTGCTGTTACAGTTATCATTTGCATTACAATAGCGGTACCGTGACCGTATGCGGTTACCAGTTGCGTCTTCCGTATGCGCTTGCATCTCCGTTTGCATCACTGTTCATGTTGGAGTTACTTTAGCCTGTGTTTCTAACGCTTGCTTTACAATTCATGTTTGTGTCACCATGTGCGTAACCATTACGCTTGCGTTTGCATTGCTGTTACTGTTACTATGTCACAAAAATCACGTGGTTGGAACATTCCATTCACTATTTATAGTCCTCATTCTCAAAGAAGGGAAATTAGATGCAACAAACTCAATTTAATGCATCAGTTAGGGTTGTTCCACAGTGACAAAGTGATGAAATTCAGTGTTAGGGTTGAAAACCCCTTGCACCCTCTCAGCCCACCCCTAAACCAGCATCGGTGTGCGTTGGGGTCGTTGGTCCTAACTCCTCACCCCATTCTCCTATGCCTCAGCTTGTTCACGCATGTGATGGGTGAAAGTTAGACTGATGACCCAACGCACACCCCAATGCCGGTTGGGGTGGGCTGAGGTGTGCAAGGAGGTTTTCAACCCTAACACTGAATTTCCTCACTTTTGTCACTGTGGAACAACCCTAACTGATCCATTAAATGGAGTTTTTTGCCTCTAATATATATATATATATATATATATATATATATATATATATATATAACACCCACATCAGCCCCCTTGTTTAACTAGCAGGGCTGCTCCTTTCACCACATGGATCCAAAGAGATGGGTGGGGGTTTACATAACCAGTTTACTAGTACATCTACTTCTGAACCTGTCATACACAGACTGGCAAACCAAGTGTGGTAACTACCTGGCTCACACCTGCTGGGACCATTTACCATGGCCATCAACCTGGGTCCCTGGGAGAAAATGTTTGCTCACAATTATGCTAGGTCTGTACTTCTGGTCAGGGGCACCCAAGTAAATCCAGACACAATGGAAACAATAACTGCACTGTCCAAACCAGACTTGGATTCTAGAGTGTGGCTGTTATTCACATACACAGAGAATAATCACAAAGCAAAGATGACCCCACAGGGCAACTCCTACTGGTAATGCAGATTACTAAGGTACAGAGAACACACACAACAAACCACCAGATTCTGACTTGAACAGCGAACACTCTGGTTCTGAATTACACAGAGAACTATCTGGTTCTGAATTACACAGTGAACTCTCTGGTTCTGAATTAGAAGGTTGGCATACATGACCAGTACTAGCAGACTTTCCCATATTTCATGAGGAATTACTGGTGGCACCCTTGACCACCAAAGCACACATACAGGCTCACAGAAAATCCAACCCACATCAAAACGCACATACAGGCTAACAGAGAATCCAACCCACATTTGGGTAAACTATTTTCTTCAGGCACTGGCCAAATGCACTGAATGAAAACACAGGTGCCCAAACTGAACCCGAGAGGTAAACTGGTTGCTCCAGATGGGGGTCTCCCACCTTTGCTTCCAAATTTATGCTCTGCCATTCATCTGGTTAATAACACCTTCACAGAAAACGTGAAGATGCTGTCTTGAAGTGTCTTTCACACTTAACATACTACATTACACACCTCTGAGGTGTCAGAAAGTAAAAGTTCTGGAATTGGTACTGTCGCTTCACTAGACCCTAACTTTAGCAGACATTTTAAACAGAAAACAGTCTAAGTGACAGAGTCCATTTGTCAGAGAAAATGCACCAAAAGGAATGCAGGTGCCCCAGGAATTTTCCACACAAAGTCACAGGTACTCACAGAGTAGTTGAATCTCAGGCAGCTTCAACACAGTCCAGACTGGGGCAGGGGATTGCCTCTGAATACTTGAATCCACCCCATACCTCCTGGGATGGGGCACTAATAAAACCACTTGTCTTGGTTTCCACCACTTCACCACTAGGCTGTACTGGCTCACACTAGGGTGAGAAACAAAGAAAAACACTACTGGTAGCTCTCTGACAGACTTGTAGAGAGGAGTTGCACTACCTGCAACCTCCTCCACTGACTCCAACCGCAGACTGCTACACTCTAACTGAACATTCTAGAGCTATCTCCTGCAGCTAGCTTGAGGTGGCTTATGCTGCTGTGACAGTTCCAAGATTACACCATCACCCCAGCTTAGCTGAGACTGAAGAGACTGAGAGTGTGACATTGTGAAATCCACTTAACTGGCATTTCACTAGCTGCCTTTCCTGCCTGCCACTAATTCTAAGTGGGATTCTAGTAACCCCTGGGTACAAGGGGTTACATATATATCTATATATCTAAATACATATAGATAGATAGATAGATAGATAGATAGATAGATAGATAGATAGATAGATGGATTGTGTTTTAAAATTAATCCACTGGCCCTTTAAACATTCTATGAGGAAACCTGGGAAATATTTAAAAGCTGAGGGACGAGTCTGGCTCTCAGATAGGCTTACATATCAAAGGGCTGAAAGCCAGGAGCTGGCTTAAATAAATCATTTAACATTTCATTTGTATTTGAATGCTCAGACCTCACAACCAGGAGAATGGTGACATGATGTGTGGGGTCCTTTTGTGGCTTTCCTGAGATCGAAGAGCAGAAATGTCTCTTATCAAAAACTGTTCAGCCCATGGTCAACATGCTAACCTAAGCTCGTTAGACAGGCGGGGCAGGGAGGAAGCTACTTTTCTGGTATTTTATACTCTGGAGAAACTAGAGTGGGGCAAGATAGACTTCTCCAGGAAAAAAGGTGAACTGCTAAAACATATCAGCTCATAAATAGCTGACCAATCAAAAGGGTTGGCTAGAATGACATCACTTGAGGTTGCGGTATGAAAAAGGAATACAGCCAGAAAACAGGGCTTTTAGTACAATTTTGCCAAGTGTTAGTTTTGGTAGTTTTGTTGAAAAGGAACTACTGATTAGTGAGAAGAACTTTGTCTCACTGAAGAAAGAGAAAAACTATTGGGAAAGAAACTGTTCTCTGAAAAACCCTGAATTGTGCTGAAGAAGAAAATTTAGAGACTAACATCATCTTGTTGAATTTTTGAGAATGTTTCACAAAACTTGAAGAAGTTTTCTGGCAAATGGGACTTTTATGCCTTGGACTCCAAACATCAATAAGGTACAAAATGTTAGCATTTATAGTGTGTAGATTTATTGTGTAATTGCACATTTTTTACATTGTTGTCTGCAACCCAATACACTAAATTGTGTAGAATATGTTAACGTGTTTTCTTTCTTTAAGTAAACTTTTAATTTTCTCATCAATTCTGCCTGGGTTTTAAGGGAAAAGGTTTTGTCAGACTGATGCCTCATTTTAGTAAGACCACTTGACTACTAACTGCTGAATTTTAGAAAAAAGGCTTCTTGGATAGAAAGAGAGAGGAAGCAATCCTTCTTGACAGTCAAGGCCACAGGGTTCATTGGGGGCTTCTGGGAGAAGAGGATCCAACTGTGCCTAGGGGTGAGCTCCTATAGCCCAGAACCCCTTCAGGACACTAATGAAGTGGAACATCTCTTACTTACTTGCTTGCCATCAGATACAGGGCACATGGTCTATCAAATCTGCTTGAGTGTGCAGCTAGCACCCTGCTTTGCAGCTGCCCCTCCCCTCACAATCCCCACAGATGAATGCCAACTGAGACTGAATCACATTATGCTTTTGTGGTACTTCCAGTGAGTGGGGAATTTGGCCAGGACACCAGGAAATTCCCTACTCTGCTTCCTGTGAGCAGAGGGGCCTTTTCTGGTCACTGCAAGATGACTGCTGTTTCAGATCCTGGTGGCGGTGGTGGAAATGCTGCTCTCTGTCCCCAGGTTCCAGCTCCTGCTCTTCAGCCTACTTCTCCTGCTATGGATTCGTCAGGTTCGTGGAAGGAGGATGGACGCCCGACAGAAGGGGAGCAGCTGTCATGCTCTGCCTTGGATTCTACAGTTTTACCTGAAAATAATACCGTATATGCTGATAAAATATTGCAGGATATAGAATTACCAGTGCCTACAATGAATTAAGTTCTACCTGTTTTCAACCGATAAGTAATGCCATGTTTAATACGACTCCTAATCAAGCAGCTTTACAGGAACAGCTTAAACTCCAGCTTGCTGTTTTGGCTAAAGAACAAGACAGACTCCAGCAGCAGCTGTGTGTAATGCATTCCTCAGCAGCACCTGTCAGTACTTCCAAACAGGCTGTCATTAGCTCGTGATACTGAGCTGTGTGGAGAGCTTACTGATTCTGGTGAGTCTGTACAAACTTTAAACACTGTTAATGACTTGCATTCTGCTCCTGTGTCGGCTGGCAGTAATGAATCCACAGCGATTCAGTGCCTAGAGCCCTCACAACAGTTATATGAACAGCAACCTGGCTTAAACTTGCTGCTCGCTGATCCTGTGCACCCTAAAGACCCGAATAACATTACCATAGCTAGCAGCTCCGATCCTGAGCCCTGCTGTATCACGCTACAAAAACTGCTGGGTTTGTGTTCCGCGGTTCATTACCTGTTTCTTCGACTGATAGCCCTACTTCTGATACCTCCTGTGTATTTCAAACTACCCCTAAATCAAGATGGAGTTTCTGAATTTCTTTTTCAACATGGCAACAATTATTACAGGATAAGACGGGGATGAAAGTAAGGACAAATGAACTGCTCTTTTTTCTCTAAATGTAATATAGGTACCAGTGTTACTGCAAACACCTCCTCTCCTCAAGGACCTTCAGAACTTTCCTCAGGGTCACTATCACTTGGCCCCCTTCACAACCCCAGGCTACAGAGTTATGGTCCCCAGAAAGCTCTCAGTGAAGCAGAGTGGACCTTGAAAAGGTACCAGGCATCCAACACCTGGTTGGGATCCAAAATTTAATTTTTCCCAAAATGAGCCAGCTTGGAAACCCCAGTCATCTCCTGAAACATTGTCAACTTTGTCAGCTGCAGCTTGTTCTGATGCTTTCCCTTCTGTAAGGCCCTCAGCTGCGGCCTCCCAGACCATTGTTCCTGTAGCCACTGACCTTTCTGATTCAGTTATAAATTCTGGAACTGAAAATCTTTCTACTCTTTCAAAAAGACACCTGATTTAGAAACCATTAATGTCAGATTTGTTTTCTAAAATTAAGAAGGAATCTGGCTTGTAGAAATGCAGTTAAACTGCACTATAAAGGGGATTGGAGGTGAGACCAGATAGACATTATGTGGGGAAAAAGCTATTAAAAGACTCTGCAATTTTCACCTAGAAAGTCTTTGCTTTTATTAACATTTCTGGTGAAGATAACTTCGATGCTAGTTTTCATTCTACCTATGCTTTAGATTTATTTTGAGAGAGGTATAACTGGTAAAATTTTCTCCCATATGGACCCCTTTTTTCATTATTCCCTTATCTAAACCTTTGATTAAATATGTAACGATTATGTGGACGATATTGCCTAGTGGTTGTCCCAAAAAGTGAAGTTTTAAGTTCCCCTGAAGCCATTCTCAATTCTGAGCAGTTCTGGACTGGAGGTTGGCGGTTTAAGGTGAAACTTGACAAACAGATAGTGGTATAGAACATATCCCCAACTCTTTCCTCTTAGGGAGAGATAGGGGTTTGTTTTTATGCTGGACAGCCTAGGGCCTGTTAAAAATGTGGGTCTCGTACTCACTTGCCCAGTTCTTGTGACAGGCCCCATTGTGATAATTGGGAAATAGGTCACATTGCCTTTCAATGTGCCAATTTTACCAAATGCGACTTATGCGAAAACAGTGGGCATGTCTTCTCAGAATGTGTATGGGCAGCAAAAATAAAGTTTGTAGTGGCAGCCCTGACCTTCTTATTCAGAAAGCTCAGGACCTAGCAGATAGTTCTCCTCAGACAACTACAGCTACCTCTGTGGATGTGGCTGACACAAATATGGATTCATCCCACACTATGGGGCAGTCAAAGACCAGGCCCTTCCCAGTTCTTCTGACCCTCCCTATCTTTCCCTACTCTCCTATTCTTCTCTCCCTGTGTGTTATAGTTCACAGCAGGGGAATCAGGTACCAGACACTCGGCACCTCCACCGGTAGTTGTAGTTTGGAGGTCCTCAAGGAACCAAACCCCCAGGTGGAGATTGAATCTAGCAATCCATTTGCTGTTTTATCCACTCAGTGGGGGATACTGACATGGATTGTGGTGAACCTGAGTCACAGATACTTCAAGATAGTCCCCTTCCCCTTTCACCCACAGGAGGGTACAGAGGAAAAAGAAAAACGAAGGAAAACGGATGGTTGATCTTCCTTTTCTATTAAATGGCTTCACAGTCGGTTCCTTAAATGTCCATAGTTTATTGAATCCAAGTAGGTGTCAGACTGTTTATGATTATATTCACAGTTCCTCTATTGATATATGTCTTATTCAAGAAACTTGGATGTTTACACTGGATCAGGCCAGGTTTTTCTAAAGAGAATGGTGTTGGGGCCCTTCCTACTGGTCTTTCGGTCAACAGACTGCTGATGGTATAGGTTTTCTTTTAATTCATATGATTTTTCTCTTTTAAAATTATTGATTTGATTCTAGGAAGACTAATGATTTTGGATGGAAAATAGAACTCCATGGTTTGCTGATTTATTAATGTATATTGTTCCCAGAGAAAGGCAGAGAGGGTGGCCATCTTTTCCATGATTCGACCCTTTTAATTACTTTTCACATTTTTTTTATGTGGTGACTTTAACTGTGGGTTACAGAAAGTGAAGGTGGACTTACGGATAAGGAAAAAAATTTATTGTGACTCCAATGCTTTATTTCAATTACTGGAACGTCTGGCCTAGTAGATAGTAAACAATTTCAACAAGGGGTCCAAAATTTACCTATTAAAAACACCCTACTTCTACAATTGATTATATTTTCTTGTCAAAAACTCCTCCCATGTAAATTTTATACATACCCTATGACTTTCTCAGATCATTTACTCCTTCAATGTAAAATTTTATCCAGTACAGTAATATCTCCCCAAAACCAAGGTGGAAATTAAGTTCTCCTCTGTTAAAAATCCAATTCTGTTAAAGGCCATAAAATCATTGCTCTGTGTACGACTCTCAGTCACTATTCTTTATGACAATTTAGGTGACTGGTGGAGCAAGCCAAAGGAGGATTTAGAACGACTCTTTCAAACCTTGGCAGATCTAGAGAAAATGTAAAATTCCTGAATTATTTAAAACTACGTCAGCAGCTGTATTATTTATTTACTATGGCAAACACCTCCAAATTTGATTACTCATCCCAAATTGCAAACATAAAACAACAACTACAGGAGGTACAATACAACAGGGCCAATACTATGAAAGTGCTTTTCAAGAATGCACTCGAAACAGCCTTATAGGGATCCCTATGAGGCCTTTAAACAATATAAATCAAAAATTACAATGTCCTCTTTAATAACACAGGATGGGTGTCAAGTTCAGGATATAACTAGATTCATGCCACAATCAGACAATTTTTGAATTACATAACCCAGTGGAGCCCCTAGTGTTGAGGAGATGGAACTTTTTAAAATGATTCGTCTTCCCAAAATTAATTTTGATATGTTTAATTTAATTACCCCAATAACAGCTGCAGAAATTGAGGTTGCAATAAAATCCCAAAAGAACAGGATTTCCCCAGGAATCAATGGAATAACATTAGAATTATACAAAGCGTTCCTCCAAATTATCAAAATGTTTGGCTTTGGTATTTAATTTTTCCTCTCAACCCTACATTCCCTTTGGTTTTCAGAAGGCCTGTTGATTTTATATTTAAAACAGGGATAAAGAGAACCTGGAAACTGGAGACCAATTACACTTCTTAATTCAGATTATAAATTATTGACTAGCTTTTAAATTCACGACTTAGGGTCTTTGCAAACATGGTTATATCACCATCCCAATATTGTGGGCCTCGGCAGAAAGATACAGCAGGCCCTTATGATTATCAGAGATTTAATTGAATATCTTTCATCACATAAGCAGTCAGGATGCATTCTTGCCTAGACCAAATGAAAGTTTTGATTGGGTATATCACCCTTTTTGTTTTTAACCTTGCAACATTATGGGGTTCCATCTTCCTTCATCCACTGGGTAAAACACTTTATGATACTGCTATTATTCATCCAATTATTCATAATCGCATTACAGAGGCTTTCACATAGCTACAGGGTTACGTCGGGTGTCCATTAAGTCCGCTATTATATTTATTTTCAATAGATACATTTATACAATCAATAACACATTATCTGCAGTGAAAGGGGTATTGGGATCCCCAGTTTGGATGCATTATATTTACAAGCCTATGCAGATGATGTTTGTGTTTTTTCTCAGATTATACTCAAATTTCAATTTTTTGGATTTCTTGGTCTCATATTCTCAGGTTTCTAATTCAAAATTAATAAAACAAGAAGTCAGGGTGTATTTATTGGGGTCATCTATCCTGCTGAGAGTTTCATTCAGGGATTTCATATTTCTTCAGCTCCCATTAAGATTTTGGGATTATACTTTGGGCCTCAGAATCTCCCGACACTAAAGTGGAACATGCTTTCTCCTCTGCTAATACTAAAGTGCAAGTTTGGAAACATTGGAGATTAGCCAAAACAAAAGGGTGCAGGTCATTAGGCAGTTTTTAATTTCCAAATTTTATATACAGCACTGATATTTCTACCCTCAAGAATTTGAAACCAGACTATACAGTCTATTTTTTCAGATGTTTTGGGGCAATAGGTTTAATCCCATGAAAGGCAATATACCTATCTGGAAAAAAAAGGGGACTAGGAATGGTGGACCCAATCACATTTTTATTACTTTATTTATTTCTCAAATGTCAAAGTGGGATTATTACCATCAGCATCTCGGTATAGTTCTCTATTACAATGTGTTCTTAATCATTATTTTTCATTTTGGCATACTACCTCCTGAAACTATCACAGAATTTACAGGTCCCATTATTTTTCAAACCAGTAGTAAAGAAACTCTACAAAGGGGTCTTTCAAACAAATTATTAAAATGAATACAGGGCCCAAATTATACGACATAGTTATGTTGATATTATGTCCTTCAGTGCCAGCTTTAAAAACTATCCTACTACTCTAATACCAGGGACGCTTTCTCAGCTAAATAATCCAAGATTGCCAGAACAAATGTGGGAATTTTTATGGTTAACTGTATATGGGAAGATTGGGAGTGGAAATGCTAAACACAAGGTTAAAGAGGAAAGTTAGTCCTTTTCTGACTGTATCAATCAGGAAAGAACCATAGAGCATTTCTTCTTTTTTATTGCTCTATACTTCCCTTTGGAAATTCCTGGCTTTAAAATGGCATATGGGATGGTTGTTGCATATGAACTATGATATTTTGGTTTTGGGTAACTTTCTCAATTTGGGGCCAGTTACAATATAGAAACCTTACAGATTTTTGTTGTTGTTTAAAATTTTATTCATGGCAGGCTAGATGCCAATGGGTTCTTTATCAAAAGGTGATGTCTTATGAGACAATCAGTTTACTGATAAAGGGGCTATGGAGAAGGTGTATTTAAAAGATTTACAATTTGGAACAGCACTAAAGGTGACTAATTGGTGGAAAGGATTTACATTATTTATTAAATATAAATAGATCAAGAGTGTTGGGGGAGGTTTGGAATTATTTTCCAGCAGTGTGCCAAGGGGTATGAAAGTAGGTTTCTTTATGTCTATGGCTAAGTGCCGGTTAGGATTACGATTAATATTGTTTATAATGATTTGTATGGTTCCTCTTGATTCAGATTTATAATCAGTACTCATTGTTTCATTTGTATTTTTGTATTTTTTCTATGATGTTATTATAATAAAAATTCCCTACTCTGATAGTAGGGGGACCCTTGTCGGCCAATTCCAAGATGGCTGACATGCAGTGCGGGGAGGAGGAGGTGCGGTGGTGGAGAGAACAAGGATTCCAGTTCTAGTATACCTCAACCTGTTGTGCCGAATGAGTTTTCAGACACTAACCTAAAACAGACTGAAATGGAAGACATTGTGGATTTTACTGGACACTGATACTGATGAGGGATTGTTGCTTCTCAGGTTACTGGTTCAGTTCCTATGGAGGCAACTCGACAGCTATAAGGTTGGAGCACACTAACGTCTCTTCTATTAACTTGCTGACTCCTGTCCAAGAAGAACAGTTGCTACAAAATGCGATTCTCCATAACAAAGCATTTCTGCTAAAATTATTGGTTAAAACTGTGGGACAATCCTTCAGGTGGCTCCTAGAACTGAAACTCCGTGTTTATCGACTCTACTGTTGACACGGGTATGCCTTCTGCTTTATTTCAAACTTCTCAAGACATTCCTTCTCCTGGCTTTGCCTCCACTTCCTCTCCCATGCTCCTGCCCAAACTGCTGGTATGTCACAAGATATACTTACTGACGCTGTTTCAAATGCCTGTCTTGTTTAGCAGAACTAGGACCCAGCCCCTGTGTTGAGGGCTGCAGGCTGGCTTCAACAAAAGGTACCACTGGATGGACTTTTCCATGGCCTGTTACAGCTGCTGAAATTCAGCAGCTTTCCCTTGCATCTACTTGGCATGTTGCTACTGTGCTATCTGAGATGCCTATGGTGATTTTGTCTGGGACTCCTCACATCGCTAAACTATGCTCTGAAGTTAGTTTCACATCTCCTACTCCTCACCAACTAGAACCTGATCAGGTTTCACAGCTGCAGACTGACTGTGGTTCAGGTACAATTGTCTCTTGGTCGATGGTAACCAAGGCCCTGACTGATCCCTTGCCTCTCTCTGATGTTCCCCTGGAACGGCTGCACCTTCTAGTGTGCACACTAAGATTCTGGACTGGGTGTCTCTGTGCCTTTACCTGCCAATGCCAGACATGACTCTTCTGTTTCTTCTACCTGTTCCAGCCTTCTTGTATGACTGATCCATTTAAACAAGTGGGCGAGCCTGCTCAAAGACAGAGCTGTATGTTTAAAATATACCGGACACTAGAAACGCTCCCAGATATGAAATTTGTTTTGCAGAATTTGTTGTATCACTCTATGGGAATACCAGCTCAAGACCTGTTTGCTTTTATTCATATTAAGGGTGAAAATATCTGCGATGTGAGTTTAGAAATAATAGTACTCTTGAAAGTTCTGGCAGAAACTGGACTTAGTGAAGTATCAGCCGGAGTGGCAGGACTTCTTGTTATCCAGCTAACTAAATCCACTATTAAAACTATTACTCTGTTGTTTCATAATGAGAGGGTTAATATTGAGGATGTAGAGTATTGGCTAAGGCAAAATGTGAGATTATACAAAGCCCCATCCCAATACTGGATGATGACTTTGTGTGGACGGGGTTGATGCATAAAGGTTCAATTGCATACTGATTTGGGTATTCAGCTCTTGCCTGGCAGTTTTCACATTGGTAGTGATAGGGGCATTTGTTTCTATCCGGTCAGCTGAAACGTGCCACAAATGTGGAGCCAGGATCCACCTTAGTTCCACCTGCTCCCTTCCTCGTTGCACTCTTGTGTCTGGATTTTGGACATGTGAGTTTGGGTTGTCCTAATCCTCTCAGATGCAATTTGTGTGAGGAATCTGGTCATACTTATTTTAAGTGTCCTTGGGCAGTTCATAATAGATTGGACAAGGCTATGCAGGACCCTGACTCTTTAATAACAGTCCACCAAGTTAAGATGTCACAGGCTAAACTACACACGGCCTCTTCAACCCCCAGTATGCCCCCCACCCCTACGCTCCCTAGTGATGCAGCTTTAGATACTTCCAGTCATGGGGCTGCTGGGTGCTCTCCACTCCTCTTCACCTGTGGTGGCAGATGGGCCTCCTGTTCCTACCATTAGTCTAGACTCACAGAATTCTACCCCAATGGACATTATGCCCCCACCATGGAAGCCCCATGTGGAACTTGCACGTTCTTCTTCCTCTACAAAGTCAGGAAAATCGAGCCTTGTGTATATGAATCCCTTATTGTGACTAGGAACAGAATTTCCACTTTGTATAAAAGGAAACAATGGGGAATTGTCATGAGGATGAAGGGATTTGGACACCTGTTCAGTGGCCTTAGGGATCCAGGAGCCTACCTCTGACCTACCTCCTGACTTCTTCAAACCAAAAAGGCTCAGAACAAGGGAAACCTAGATGTAAACCAGATGGCTGACCTCCTTTTTCTCTATTTAAATGGACCCCAATAAGCCTGCTGACTCGAATGTGAACAGTTTAAAATCCTTTAAGAAACATTGCACTACTTTTCACATTCTGAATAGCTTGAGTCATAATGTTTTTTCTTGCAAGATTTTGCATTAAAACTGAATACTAACTGGCTCAAGCTAAAATCTCGTGGTCGGTGGGTTTATCCTTTTGGTCTTAGGGACAGAACTGTGTATTCTAGTCTGGGGACCTGGTTTCAAAGTTAAAGACTCATGGATATTGAACCTGGAAGAGCCCTTTTACTGGATGTCTCTTTTCAAGATATAGATTTCCATTTTATTAATATTAATGCACGCAAAGCATAGCAACCCAGTTGGCATTGTTTAATTTGGCCTGACCTTTTTATACACCCAGGAAATTGTCATCTTTGGTGATGATGTCAATTGTAGTCTCTCCCTGTGGATAGGGGCTGTAAAATGAAAAAATGTTTAGCAATGTGTCCTGCTTGAACAATATGATTTGAACCGCACTCTTCGTGATGTGTTTGTGGCGGCTAACTCTGTTGGACAGAGCACCTTTTAAGGGGACTTTATGGGCAAGAATAGATTACCTCTTTACATCTAAATCTTTAACCATACATAAGGTATCTACTCTACCAATTGAGACTTCTGATCATTTAGCCATGACATGTTTGGGCAATATGGCTGCCGTTTTCCGGGTAGCCCTTTCCCATAGATGGACTTCAGTGTCAGTATTGGGGTATAACCCAAGTGCCAGATGGGAACTGAATCCACAGCCCTCTGATCTCCTGGCATCAGAGCTTAGTGTCCACCTACTGATCCACTGACACTAACTCAGCCAGGTGATGAAGCGTGGTCATCCAGCTTGACCAGTGTTGGATAACGGTTGAGCTAGCCAACCTGGTTAAATGGGTGCTCAGCAGGGATGACCACCTCCTGAGGGAGGTGGCAGGGGCAGACAGGTAGTGCTGCTAAGTGTGGTCTCTGTGGGTGACACCTCACATGGTAGACTGGGGTGGCACACAATGGGGATCAGTATTACCACTGATAACGACCTTCAGCAATAGGAGTAGCACCACCTGTGGGATCTCTGTTTCATGGTAGCTGGGGTACAGTCCTCAGACCAGATACATGCAGTATAGTGTGTGACTGGTGCATGTATGGGCATGTAGACAGACAGGTACCAGGGACTGTGCTTGACAGTTCAGCTACCCCACTGACATCATGGCCCCCATGGGTTGCTTCTGACATTTCCACATGGGCACTGGCACCCTTGCTGGCCATACATGCTCCATAGCTACTCCATATCACTGGGGTGACCCTATGCCTATGTATGGCTGCTAACACCTGAGCTTGCTGTGGGTGCAACAGGCCCATCTGCACAACAGGGGATGCCCTGGAACACTGGAATCTGCAGGATGGGTAGAGCAGCCCCTATGGTCTAACTCTGTGGATGCCACATGTGGGCTGGCAGGGGATGACACATCCTATGTATTCATATTGTGAGCCACAGCCTGGAAAGGTAACTGCCACAGTTGTGACCAGGCTGCCCAACCTGGCGGCTCCACACTTCAGGCCCAGTCCAGGGGCTATATGGCACAGGTCCACCCATCACCACATAGCTGTGTCCTTGCATGGTCCAGGTGCTGCTAGGGTGTGCACTGTGTATGCATGGATCACTCTCTATTATATGATGTGCTGGCACATACAACACTTGTGGCAGCCCAGTCTGAAGTGCATGGGTCATGCCACTGTTGTCACGCATTGATGGTTAGACCTTGCATACCCAAGCACACAGTACATGGATTGGGCCAAGCAGGCCATGCTCTAAGCAGCGCCTCATGGCAGCCTGGTCAGGCCCAGTACAGCAGTCATCATGCCCTCTCAGTGTCACCACCACGGGGACCACACCCATGGGGAATGTCCCACCCTTCCACCTTACATGTTCCTACAGCTGGTAACACGGGTATGCCATGGACCTGCTCTGCATGCACACCTGCACCTGCCACAGGTGGTGGGAGGTCTCCATTTGGTTCAGACACACAGATGCTTAGAGTGTGTCTTGCATAGGGTGCACTGTTGCACAGCAAGGTTCTCACAACAGCTCTTATTTTCTCCACTCAGATCTCGAGTACTAACCAGGCTGACAGCAAAGCACCAGCAACTGCACCACTGGCAGAGGAGGGTGTTGCAGGACTGGCCTGACAGGCCATGATGTGGCCATGCCACTCACAGTGGAAGACAGCAGACAGGTGAGTACCTTGTACTGGTTGTGTCCCTTGGGCCTACATATGTGTGCAGATATCACTGGACACTTTTACACAGTGATATGCATTAGCCAAACACCCATATTGGTTGGTGAGTGGCTGTCCCTTAGTACAGGACTGTACAGGTGGCAACAGCAGGGCTACTGCCTGCTGACACCACACATGCTGGCATGGGGCAACTGACGCAACACAGTATCTGTGGCCTGACAGGTGGAAGCAGCACTAGGCATCCTAGGGCACTGGGGGTTCATGATGGGTCAGCTGGTGTTCTGCTGTCTTGGGACATAGCAGCTTGGCCAGGTGGGAAGGTGGGATAGCCAGGCCATGAGGGTGTGCAAGTACAGGAGCTACCACTGGGAGTATGGGGCTGCACACCGCCCATGTGCACCACTGGGATTGGGTCACCATGTCTCACAACATTTAAAGGCGAGGTGCCTCACCAGGTGAGGATAGGATAGGATATGGTCGGACCTGTCTGCCACACAGATCAATTCCACCACCACTGTTGTGGTCCACCACTAGGTGGTTATGGCCCCTATACTGCAGGTCTCAGGTGGGGATGCCATCTCAGGGCATTCAGTGTTCAGCACTGGCCCTGCACATAGAGCAGTGGCCAACAGTGTGTCCTCAGGCTGTGTCATGATGTGCACTAACCACACAAGGCACATATATGTGCCACTGGGCTGGGTCCTGTTGTGTCATACCATAGCCCCACCATTGAGACTCATGGGGATCATTGCAGTGGAGTGCACACCACCCCAGTTGTGGGTACTGCACTGTTGACTGAAGTTACCACACCCCATGGCCATGTCTTTTGTCTGGTGGTTTCCAGCAGGTGGATGGCACCTGTCTGTGTGGTATTCCCATGCCACAGTGGCCACCAAATGGTGCAGATGCCCACCATGGGTGTTCATGTGGTTGCTGCTATTGCCCTATTTTACTGGTGCTGTGTGGAGTGCCTCAGTAGATCACCTGGGGCCCACAGACCAGGCACAGTGGGGTGGACCATTGGGCCACAGCTGTGTAGTTCAGGTGGAACCCTGTGAGAGAGTGCTTTGAGGTGTGGCCATGGCACAGGATAACTGACACAGTGCCTTCATGGGGATATGGACTCCATTGTATCTGGGCAGGCTGGCTGTACAGGCAGCCATCATGGCCATGTGCACCCTGTGACATGCAGGGCACTTTGGGGGGCACAGTCCTCTGTCCCCACAGTAGTGTGGCCATGCTATGCTGATGGCTACTGGGGCAGCTGGAATGTTAACTGGGAAGACCCAGTGACACACTATATGCAGAGGCAGCATCACTATGCAGTCATTGTGGCCATGTGGCAGCATTCTGTGATGGAGGTGGTACAGCCATCTTAGGCAGTGTGGTACATCTGCAGCATGCAGTATGTGGCAGGGGTAGTCCAGGTGGTTGATTTATCATCTATGGAATTCTCAGAGCATTACCAAGCATCCTAGTAATCCCACATGCCTCAACCAGGGCCTCCATTGGGTCCTGTGACAACCATGGGATTGTCAGCCCATTACAGCCGTGGCATCTGTCCACAAGTGGTGTGTTGATAGTGCACTGGGTGTGCAGCACTCTGTCAGATACAGCATCACTGCAATGGTGTGCACTTGGCAGGCCCACATCAGGCCACCTTCTGGTCCCAGCCTATTCATCACTGTTTTGTATGAAGTGTGTGCCTGTGTCCTGTCCTGCCAGTGACACAAAGTGAACTTTGACTGGACTGTCCTGCACACCATAAGTGGCCTGTATGCTGGTGTCCCTTGCACAACCACAGGTTGTCTGTGTGTCCCACCCTACTACTTGACACATGCCAGTTCTTGGTGGCCTCTGCCATGGTGCTGCTGCATCTACATGTGCTGTACACCACTACCAGCATACCCACTGCTGGTGTGGGTACATGCCATCTCTGAGCAGCCCTGCTGCAGCATGGGGCCATCCCTGCATGTGCACCTTGGCAGTGTTTGATCCCTCATACTGTCCCTGGTGTTCCACATCTAAAATGGTACAGAGCTGGAGATGGGGATACACCTGGACTGCTGCTACCAGGCCTACCAGCTGCATTGATCTGTGTGATCACAGGGTGGCACAGTGTTAACCATATGCCACCTTCCTTTGTCACAGTCTTTACATGTGCATCTACCCTGTCTTTTAGTGCCCACGGTCCCCTTGTCCTGCAAACAGTAGTAACACTTGCACATCAGCTCTGTGATAACACAGCAGTGCCAGACCATACATGGATTCCAGCTGCACATGTCCAGGTATCCAGATGAGCGAGGGCCATCTTCACTTCACAGAACCTGTGCACTAGAGGTATTCCCTTTTAACATGTTGGTGCATGTGCTGGGAGGCTTCCCATGACTGCATATGATAGGCACCGACAGCCTGCTCCATCCTGTGTGCATGGTTGGCTGAGTACCTGTTCTTTCTGTCTGTAGGTGTCAATAGAGTGCAGTTAAGGCCCAGCAACCAGAAGTCACAGAGGGATGGGATGACCTGCTCCGCCACCTTGCACAGCAACAGGACCTCATTCTTCAGTGGCTGGAGGGATGGAAGAGGACTTCAGACATCTACTAGCTGTGCAGCAGCAGGCACATACTCCTCTTTCAGCACAATCCCTCCACCAGTGGCATCGTGATTGCCCCAATTTTGCACACCACATCACACCCTGTTTCTCTTTCATTTTCTGCTTTAATGGCCTGTTGCCTGTTGTTAGGATTAAAGTTATTTTTGATATTGTTGCACCTGTGTGCTGCGTCTGCTGTTGTACTATTGCACTTGTGTACTGTGTCTGTTCTTGGTGCCCTCGCCGCCCACCCATAGCCACCCCACTGTGACACTCCTGTTCCAGTGCCATGCCCAGGGCTGCACCACTTTGCCCCCTTTGTGCCTGCACAGTCACCAGTGCTACACCGAGTACTTCACAAGTGTCCTATGCTGCACTCCCATCTGTTGCTTGTACAACATGCATTCCACCCTATATTCAGAGGGCTTAGCACTTGTATTAATGTGTTAGCATGCTTTTTCCACTTGAAGTGGTCAGCAATCACTGGAAGCGAAGGTGCCATTTGGTGTTACGATGCTCTCTGTACATCTTGTTAAGTCGCATATGAACTGAAATTCTTTATAGCTGCCACTTTGACCTGCACTGCAACTCACTACAGTGAGGAAGTAAAATTCAGTTGAACTAGCATGATATTGCTGTTGTGGCTCAAACTCTTATTGCTGCATTCTCTAGATCCTCATGTGGGTGACCTGCCATTTTAATGATTTTGTGATACTTAATAAAGTTGTTTATTAAACAGGACAATTTTTGTCTGTTGCTTTTATGATGCTGGCCTTGGTTCCACTGATTGAAACACCCTTGCTACTGATTCTTACTTACACTCCTAGGTAAGTGCACATTAGTGCTGTGTGGAATTTTCAAATTCTGACAGAACAAATTCCACTGATTACTCAAAATTCCACCCAAATTCTGCTGGAAACAGAATGGTGAAATTCCACAGCATAAAATGGTGGCAGAATGGTTTCTGAGGAAAATCAGTTATTCCACAGATCTCAATATTTTCCTCAGAAATTGTTGCAGAATAATTTTCTTGGAAAAATACTGTTCCATGGAATATTATTCTGTGGATCACAGTAGGCGGAATTCCACAGGTGAACAACAAAATTCCAGTGGAAATTCCACCAGCAAAATGGTAATTCTGCACTAATTCTGCCGTGAATTCTGCATTCCACACAGCACTAGTGCACATAGGAACCTAGAATTTGAAAAAATGAACCCCTAATTTTGTGCTTTTCCCTGACTAAAGTATTGCTTATCTTGTATGGAGTACTAAAGAGCATTGTTTTTGTCATTGTCTTATTTAACGCCAATCTTTAATCCTGAAACAAATACACTGCATTCAGTTCACTCTAAAGAGTTTTATTTAATGGTTTAACATCCTTGTTCATAGTGTAGATTACCACATCATCTGAGTAGAGCAAAATGTTTGCTCTACTACAGTTAATCGACAGCCCATTAATGAACAGGGAAACAAATAGGGTCTCAATATGGACCCTGTGGTTCTCCATGAGAAATGGTACTTGTATTAGATTAAACTCCATTTTTTGTTGTTTTGGCATCCTGATAGGTAACTAGAAAACCAGTTCAGGACTGGGAGTCCTAGGCAGCCTGCACAAGTCTTGTCTTCAGGATGGACTGGTCCACTAAGTCAAAAGCCTTGGTCAGATTCATGAAAACTGCACTGGTGAACATACCAAGCTCTGTATTAATGTGCAGGTCATTTGAAAACCTGATCAATGCCATTGTAGTGCTAGTGTGTGCAATTTGGGATAATGGAAGTCTTTTGCTTGCATGCCTAGTCTGC
The DNA here is from genome assembly GCA_016271365.2 of Neoceratodus forsteri. Lineage (NCBI taxonomy): Eukaryota > Metazoa > Chordata > Ceratodontiformes > Ceratodontidae > Neoceratodus > Neoceratodus forsteri. The sequence goes on from JADMNL010000026.1 coordinate 270,912,835, forward strand.
TGGGGCATTGCTGGCTACCATAAGAAAAAGCACTTTTAATAGGATGCAAAACACAGCCATCATCACCTGAGTTCCCTCATCGGGTGAAGGCAAGTGATTTGTGTGCCCTTTCAACCACCTCACATTGAACATTTAACCCTTTGGTGTCCAGTAGCCTCCTACTGCACCTGATCCCTGTTTCACACAGAACTCAACATACATGGATTCTAGTGTCCCATGTCACTTGATCCACATATCACACCATAAAAACATTCATGGTGTCCAGTGGCCTCCTTTTCCCTCACATGATCTCCATTTACTTGTACACAACACCTCTGGTGTCTAGTGGACCCTTCTCACTTATCAGATCCCTGTTTCACATAGCACATGGCATCCCTGGTGTCCAGTGGCCCTCCTTACCCAATCCTTGTACTGCAGACTAAAAACAATCCTGATGTCAAGTGGCTGCTCTCATATCTCAGTATTATCAATTGGTACTCTATCACACACATCCACTGGCACTGAGCTCCCTCCTTCCCATTAACACTCTAAGGATACTGCCATTGAGTACCTGTAATAAAGAAAACCATAGCACTGGTTCATTTGAACTGAATGAATCAGGGATGTGTCAGTAGTAACTGCTGACTGATCTGCATTGTCAGCCAAATAAGCGCTTACTACCCATGGCTTTGCTTATTCATTCAGGTTTGAATCATTTCATGCTGTAAGAGAATGGCTGCTGGCCACGTCAGGAATGGTTTCTACTTTAGTGCAGAGCACTCAGCCAACATAGGTTGGGAGGTCAAATGTTTGCTCATCCTGTTGTAATGAAGCTATCCTGACATGAAAATATCTTCTTTGCCCCTTCTATGGGCAAAGTTGTTATTTGCATGTCACGGTTCCACTATGGAGTTGTGTAACCCAGGAGCAAACAGCTTTTCCCTGAGCAAATGCTTGTTTGTTCCTTGGTGATTGTTCGGTTCTTGCTCCTGTAATTGTGTTTGCTTGTGCGTGCCGAAACACCTTGTTTCAGTAGCAACAGTTAATGAGCATGCCACTATGCTCAAAGAAAGTTGACCACTGCAGTCAGGGAGCACCCCGTCATGATCAGCTGTGTTTGTGGGGCAGTTCCTGACTGCAGCAGCCAATAACAGCTGCATTGTGTGTGTCCCATTTCAAAGAAACATGGTGGCAGCTTCTCCGTCGGGCCTCTCACAGTCCCCACGGCTGACGGACAGCCGTCCCTGCCTCTCCCGTCCCTGTTAGCTGATGGGTGCCCAATCCCCTGTCAGCATGCCCTCCTCAGTTCATTTGCCAACGGGATAGCCCAATCCCCATTGGCATGATAGACCTGCCATTTGTTGTGTAATGTACCACGTTGGAAACCCACCCCAGCGTGTTCATGCACTCCCACCTGCACACTGTATCACTGATGGGGTACCCAATCCTGTCGGCTCCACTGCCCCCACCAAACATCCAGGTGGCATGCTGGATCCCACCCCAGTGTGCCAAAAGTCCCACAGTGTCTTCTATAAAAATTTTTTAATTCCTGTAAAATTAGAAACGGTCCCTCATTGACTCTCTTGCCTCCTCTCCAACCCGCAGCCACCCTCTGTGTGCCCCACCTCCCCACACACACCCTCACCCCATACCCCAGAGTCTGTACGATGATCTTGGTGGACAGGGACATGTCTGCATTCTTCAAGTTGACTGCGAACTGAAGAAATGCAGGTAAGCCATATAATGGCATAAATGGTTTTATCTTATGTGGATATCTGTATTTTTTGACTTTTGGCACCAAATTTTCAACATGGGGTTCTTGGGACCCCTCCTCATGAATTCAGTCACTATCATGGGTTATTTGGTCCTCAAAGGTGATTTCATGGTCACCTGTGGAATCACCTTTTAGGACTGATTAACCAAACCACAATGTCACTGTTCATGAGGTGCACTCTCAAAAGCCTATGTTACAAATTTGGCAAAAATTCAAAAATGACTGTTTTACGAGTGTGCACTGCACACTTCTCTTACGCACGCTCATAACTTTGAGAAATTTAAATATTTTTACTCCAGATTTTCAACATAGGCATTTTAGCACACCTCCTTATGAACAATACAGTTGTCATTTTTCACATCTTGTCCAAATGTGTTTTCGCACATGAAGTGCACAATGGCATGGTCGTGTGTGAAATCAATGTTTGGGACAGATTAAGAAAATCACAGTGACACTGTTCATGAGCAGAGGTCTTAAAATGCCTTTGTTGAAAATTTGTAACAAAAGTCTATAAATGACTGTGTTACAAGCATGCATTGTGCAGTTTCCACGCACCTTGTAACTTCAAGAATTTGTAATATTTTCACTACAGATTTTCAACATTGGCATTTTTCCACACCTCCTTATGAACACTACAGCTGTCATTTTTCACATCCTGGCCAAAATGTGTTTTCGCACTTCCGGACAGAATAACGCTGTTGCTGTGGAAAATCAGTGTTCGGGACAGATTAAGAAAATCAGTGACACTGTTCTTCAGCAGAGGTCCCAACTATGTTGAAAATCTGTGTAAAAATCCCTCAAATAATTACATTATGGGTGTGTGTTGTGCAGTTTCTACACACACTCATGACTTCACCAGTTTTCTTATATTTTATTCCAGATTTTCAACATTACCATTTTTTACACCTTCTCATGAACAGTACAGCTGTCATTTTTACATCCTGTTCGAAATGTATTTTCACACATGTGGTGCCAAATGCGAGTCACTCTGCAAAATCATCTTTCAGCTAACAAACTGATAGTGTCACTGTTCATGCAGTGGGGTCACAAAAGCCCATGTTGAAAACTTGGAGTAAAAATACCAAGAAATGCCCAGAGACGTTAGGGTTTCCGACCCTAACGCCCTACTCTGTAGAGACTGACAGGCATCAGGGTTGTGACTTGGGACTGTCAACAGTAATCTTATGCCATTCCCACACCCACACTGCAGCCTGTGATAGGTACGGAGGAGCGCCTTGACTCTTTGGCCCCAAAGTTCACCCCATTCTCTATACTACACCCATTTCAGCTTATTTTCTTACGGAATGAGGTGAGCGTAAGCCTGAATACCCCAAGGGACACCTTGACAGTTATCAGTGTCTGCAGGGTAGGGTGAGGTGAAATGTTATGACCGTTATGGGCGGTGACACAAAGGCACACCCCAATGCCTGTCCATCTCTGCAGGGTGAGGGTGGAGTTGGCGTCAGTTCAATACTTCCTCCTATTTCTATACTGCATCTGTCTAACTCCTGCACTTCCACTACAAATGCCAGCAAGCAAACATTCAGCATTGACAAATGCTTGTTTTAAGTCCTACCTGTCTATCTACTGGCTGTCCCTCCTTTCTTGGCCAGCAGGGCCTTTGGATGCACTTTATTCCTTCATTGCCTTGCACTCACATGGAGGTATAATGGAACAGCTTTGCACATGCAAACTTTGCTCTGCACCTGTGCCATTACACCACTTTGTGCATGTCTGGCAACAGTAGGGGACTTTGTCCTGTGCTTTGTTTCCATTTTAGAAATGCTTCCCATTGCCTCTTTTCTGTGAAATGGAGGTTTACACACTCATTGGTTTCTTCTAAGATTTCGAATTATTCTTTTACTACCAGTATGTATAATATATAGTGCTCAATAGATGCTTTTCAACTCATGATTAAATAAATCTAACAAAATCAATTGCTTTTATTTAAAACTGTGCAGAAAAGCCACAGCTAATCTTTAAATTTCAGGCAAAAGGTTGTTAAAACTTACTTAAAGAAACCCAATACACAGCAAAGACTAAAGTATCATGGGGCCAGATGGGTGCACCCAGGGTCCTTAAAGAACTAAGAGAGGTGGTGGCTGAACCTCTGGCTATCCTGTTTAGCCGATCACTGGAAACAGGGAGGTACCCAAAGACTGGAGGACAGCAAATATAGTCCCCTTTATACAAAAGTGGGAACAAAGAGGAAGCAGGGAACTACAGACCAGTCAGCCTCACCTCAGTAGTGGGGAAGATTATGGAAGTACTACTGAAGGAGAGATTGGTGGAACATCTGGTTCTCAATGGACTACAGGACCCAAGGAAACATGGTTTCACCAGGGAGGTCATGTCAGACTAACCTTGTTGAATTTTTGACTGGGTGACTAGGGAGGTGGATCAGGGAGATCAGTGGACATGGCCTATCTGGACTTCAGCAAGGCCTTTGACACTGTGCCACATAGAAGACTATTACACAAACTGGGGAATATGGTGTGGGCAGGACAGTAGTGTGGTGGGTAAGTAACTGGCTGGGTGGCAGGACACAAAGGGTGGTGGTAAATGGCTGTCACTCCACAGAGGAAGAGTGACCAGTGGGGTACCACAGGGATCAGTGCTGTGACCGGTCCATTCAACATCTTCATCAGTGACATTGCGCAGGACCTAGAAGGCAGAATTTCACTGTTCGCTGATGACACAAAGCTCTGTAACAGAGTAGACACACCAGAGGGTGTAGACAGAATGAGAAGGACCTGCAGAAACTTGAAGAATGGTCAGGGGTTTGGCAGTTGAAATTCAATGCAAAGAAGTGCAAGATAATGCATATGGGGCAGAAAAACCCTGGCACAATATATCAGTTGGGGGTGAGGATATAGCTTGCACCAAACAGGAAAGGGATCTTGGGGTTATCATCTCTGATGACCTCAAGGTAGGGAGACAGTGTGACAAGGCAGCAGGTAAAGCAAATAGGATGCTGGGATGTATAGGCAGGGCATCACCATCAGGAAAAGGGAGGTCATAATTCCACTACATGACACTAGTGAGGCCCCCGCCTGGAGTACAGTGTACAGTTCAGGAGACCTTACCTACTTAAGGACATAGACAGGGTAGAGAAGGTTCAGAGGAGGGCAACAAAGATGGTACATGAATTGCATCACAAGTCCTATGAGGACAGGTTGAAGGAACTGAACATGTACTCCCTGGAGGAGAGGAGGGAGAGAGGGATATGATAGAGACATACAAGTATCTTACAGGGAGGAACAGGGTGCAGGAATACACTATTTTAAGCGAAAAGATGTTCCAGGACTAGAGGCACGGGATGAAGTTGGAGGAGGGCGATTCAGAGGAAAGCGTGAGGAAGAATTTCTTCACAGAATGGGTGGTGGACAATTGGAACACCCTGCCAGAGGAAGTGGTGGGGGCTGAAACAATCATGGGATTTAAGAATGCATGGGATAGACATAAAGGAATTCTGGAGGTCAGGGTAAGGGCAACAGACTTCTAGGAAAACATAAACTGAACTTACAAACTCAAATGGGCAGACTGAGTGGCCATAGGCCTTTATCTGCCGACACTGTCTATGTATCTATGTATCTTTGTATCAGGCTTATAACCATAGCTCGGTCAGAAACCTAGTTAATTACAAGTGTTACTTCAGCTGATATCAACTTGATTCCACCATATTATGCCTAATACGGTCAGGGCCAGATTAATGGATGTGGGGCCCTACTCCAAGTCATATTTTGGGATCAGGGGGCCCCTAAATGCCAGCATCGCACTCTTCTGTGGTTCCGGTACACATAAACCTTGTAAACTCCAGCAATTCATCAATTTAACAATTAACCTCTAACTTAGTGGTGAAGCTAAGTAGAATCCTTTCAGAGCAATGTGGTTTTGCTCCCAGATTTCTGATAAATGATGCATCAAATAACTCAAATTCAAGCAGTGAATATAGTTGGTAGCCCCCCATGGCTATTGAATCTTGCAGCCCCCTGAGCCCAGACTAGTAGCAGTAGCAAGCAATCCTCACCCCATGTAAATGCAATTATTTTCTTTTCTGTTTTTTGTCATTTTTTGCTTCAGTTTTATTAACTGCTGTTAAGTGTTCCTTCCTGCTGTTTCCAATCCAACCAAATCCTCCACCAAATCCAAAAATCATTGAAGTCAAGACAAAATAAGAAAGTTAACATGACAGTGTTGGCACTTAGGATGCAGTAAGTAACAACATACCTGGTGGTGTGGCCTGCCCTGACAGACTGGTTGATCATCGGACTTGGCATGGGACTCCTCGCAGGACCAGAGGCCCAGCAGCAGCACTGACTGACTACAGTCACCAGCACACAATGAGCAGCAAGCCATCTCTCCAAGTCTCAGAGTCAGAGTCGTCATCAACATCTGATGAAAAGAAGCGCTGGACGGTGGCAAATCAGACGACTCCAGCCCAGCCAGCTCTCTCCTAGTAGTCTGTAGTCTCTTCGATCGGAGTGAGACGATCTTGACCGACCATTATCCAGTCATTCCTCCTCTTTCTCGACTCCTCATTACCCGGCACATGCCCCGACACCACTCACACGCACGCAGATTCCTGCTCCCCAGTAGCCATACCTCCAGGAGGACCTCTGAGACATAGTTGGCTGTGGTGGTGATGTCAGGGTGGACTGATTGTGGACTACTCTGTCTGTGCTGTGCTGTGCTGTGCAGCTCACTCTGCCCCAAGAGGCAGATCCAGAGAACTGAGAGACTCGCTCTGAGCGGGGACCTGACCGGGGGTGCTTTTCGCTTTGGGCAATGCTGTGAATAGATGATCCCACAGCCACCAACAGTACAGCAAGTATGGCCGTCCGAGGTCAGTGGCTGTGGTCTGCCGGGTAGGGAAAAAGGAACTACATTAAGTTAAATTAAACAATGAGGGGCCCTGCTGAACCACGGGACCCTACGCCATGGCATTCTGCATACAGGTTAATCCAGCCATAAACACGGGAGTCCAGGAACAATATCAAAAGTAAAAATATCTTAGTGTTAGAAACTACTAGAAAACATATTGCATATTGTATCAGAAAGAAGTGTAACCAAATAATTTATTATAGAGTGTAACTGTACTGAGACACATAACAGAACACAGCCAGCTGTTTAAAAAGCACCTAAAAAGTCAATGGAAGAAAGTCTGAACCAATGGCTAATAAATTGGTCAAAAGAAAGGAATGACATCTTCATAAAACATTAGGACACATTTCAAAACAAGCCTGAATTGCACTGCAGGGAAGGGCTCCACCTGAGCTGAAAGGTATCAAGACACTAGGGTTAAGCATTCTAAGAGCTGTAACAGTCACTTTAAACTGAGCAATTGGGTGAAGGACAATACCAAACCAACCAGACAAGATTGTCATAAACAAAGAATAAACAAAACCAAAAGAAGCAAATAAGTATTATGTCATTAAATGCATGCAGTTTAAATATAGAAAAAATGGTCGAATTATCATATTTGGTCACAAAGGCAACAAGGACATCATTCGTATCATAGAAACATGGTTGGATGAATACAGCAAATGGAACCAGAAGATTTCTGGTACGGTTGTTTTGTAAACCATGAAAGGAATGCAGGAAAAGTATGTCTCTTTTCAGATGACACAAAGATCTGCAACAGAGTTGATGCACAAGGTGGGGTGGAAAGGATGAGAAGGGACTTGGCAAGGTTAGAGGAATGGTCAAATGTATGGCAGCTTAGATTCAATGCTAAGAGGTGCAAGGTAATGCACCTAGGAAACAAAACCCAGGGAAGAGTACACAATGGGGGTGAGATACTAACAACAACAAAATGGAAAGGGACCTGAGGGTAGTCATATCAGATGACCTAAAGGTGGGCAAGCAATGTGAGAGGGCAGCAAGGAGGGCTGGGGGATACTGGGATGCATAGGAGAGGCATCACCAGCAGAAACAAGGAAGTTATTGTCCCTCTGTACAGACAGTTGGTGAGACCCCATTTGGAGTACTAGCGTGCAGTTCTGGAGACCCAATCTCCGCAAGGACATAGACAGGATGGAGGCTGTCCAGAGGAGGGCACTAAAATGGTGCAGGGTCTGCACCGGAAGACATATGAAGAGAGACTTAAGGAGCTGAATATGTATAGCCTCGAGGAAAGGAGAGAGAGGGGACATGATAGAAACTTTCAAGTATCTCAAAGGAATCAACAAAGTCCAAAGAGGGTAGCATCTTTCAAAACAGAGGTGTGCAAGAACAAGGCGGCACAATTTGAAGATAGAAGGGGTGGCTCAGAGGTAATTTAAGGAAGTATTTTTCAGAGAGGGTTGTGGATGCATGGAATGGCCTTCCGGAGGAGGTTGTGGAGTCAAAAACAGTGGTGGAATTCAAGCATGCATGGGACAGTCATAAGGCAATTCTAGGGGTGGGGTAGGAAGAAGTAGGCTGCTGGTTAACTAGGATCTGCAGCTTATCCAATAAGTAGGGAAATGGGCAGACTGGGTGGGCCAAGCAGTCCTTATCTGCCATCGAAATCTATGTTTCTGTGTTTCTATGTAGAGGGACAGTGTTGCCATCTATACAAAAGATGAAATAGAGTGCCACATGATTGAAATGGCATGCACTGACTGTACTGAGACAGTATCTATATGGCTTAACATTATAGGAATGACCGTAAAAACTTTTATATACTGTGGGCCAGATATTCAAAACTTTGCCCCTGGGCTAAATTAGCACTGCCCGGTGGGCAAACTTAGCCTGGAGCACAACGCAGCTATATTCAAAGGAAATAGCCCGTGCTAATCCTGCTGAATATAGCAGTCTAAGGAAGCGGTCAAACAGGTCTGGGAGTGCAGGGCAAAATAGCCAGGAATAAGATATCACTGAATATAGCAACAGGGAAGTGCAAACTGCAACTGCAGCTCATTAGACTCTGTACAAGCCAGTGTTGCAGGTGGAGAACATTGTGTGTGATTGCACAGAGATGTCTCACATCTACTGCAAACACACCTCTCAACCTCCTGCCTCATAAATCAGGGACAAAGATTTAAGCCCTGTCCACACTGCAGCCTGAAAACCCTTCTGTAACGTTACCAGGGTGTAAACCACCATAGTAATGGCGTGCGTTTACACTGGTAATGTTACAGGAGGCGTTTCGTAACCATTGTGGAAACCACTTGTGAGGTGGTTTCACAGCGATTATGAAACCGTCTGGCCAGGTACCGTTACGCGGTAGTGTGGACTGCCAGTAATGGTCCCCTGCAGGGCACAAAGCGCAGCATGAGCTGCATTGTGGGATCGGGCGCCACTGTAACGGTCGCCCAGATCCCGATGTGGACTGGCGGTGCCGGTCCCGTAACGGACACCGCCGAGGTGTGGATGCACTGCACCGCCTCCGCAGCTATAATGGATTGCATCCGCATCGGGTGCAAGTGGTGTAGTGTGGATGGGCCTAAAATCAGGGACACACCTACAAATTAGTGATATCCACCAGGAAGCTGGTAGAATAAGTGGTGTAATATAAAATGCATTTTCTAATGCAGAACAAGTCTGTAACATTTATGTCTGACATTATGTTATGCTTACAATCCCCACTGTTTGGTCATGGAAACACAATTTGTAGGAGGGACAGAGTAAAGGTTTGAGGTAAAATCAGGGATGTCCCTGAAAATCAGGGACAGTTGAGAGGTATGACTGAAACAACAAAGTAAGCCACACACTGCAGAACTGTGCTTAGTATGCTATGTTGAAGTGAGGTTTGCCCGGGCTAACTTGTCTGCACAGTGCTAACACATTAGCCCGGGCAAACGGGAGCTATATTCAAAGATCCCATGCAAATGAGCCTACTTAGGAAATCCATGGGCAAACAAGTACATTTGCATCTCATTAAGTGCTGTTTAGGATATATTACCATGCAGTCTGCCCAGTGTTACTGCATGAGCACAAAGCCCCTTTGTTCAGAATGGAAGTACTGGCTGAATGCTGCAGGCCAAGGCATGCCCACAGCATCCCTATTGGTCAGAATGGAAGGTACAAGCTGGAAGCAGCAGGAACTATGTGCTGGCAAGCACAGTCAGTGCATACAACACACCCATGCAGCTGTGCAAGCAGGACCTGTATATATGTATGTGTGTATATATATACACATACATATACAGATTGATAGCTAAACAGACACACTGCCCATGGTCATACATGCCCTAGAGGATGCCTCCCCAATAACATAGGTACCCCCACTGCAGTAGTGGGTGAAACACAGTGAGGGCGCAGTGCATAGGACAGGCATGAGGCTAACCTGGTGGGGGCAGGAGGCCATAGGCTGCAGGGTCATTAGGATATGCAGCATATCCAGTAGATAGGGAACAGGGCAGACTGGCGGGGCCAGGCAGTCCTTTTCTGCCATCATGGTCCCTGTTCCAGTGTGTGCCTGTGACACCCTGGTAGACTATTGTCTCCCTCAGCATGATCCTCAACCCCGTAGCCTCAAAACACACTGAAACCCCTCATGTTCCAGTGGTCCCCAAACATGGCTCCCAACACCTGTTGAAAATAAAATATATAACTTTTCCTGGTAGTCTAGTGGTCCCCCACCCCCACGCTATATCCGACCCCCATTCACATATGAAAACACATATTTCCCTAGTAGTCTAGTGGTCCCCCCCCACCACACGTATCCCGACCCCATTCACATATGAAAACACATATTTCCTGGTAGTCTAGTGGTCCTCCCACCCCACGCATACATCCTGACCCCGTTCACATATATAACCATTTATTTCCCTGGTAGTCTAATGGTCCCACACCTCCATGCATGTATCGACCCCCGTTCACATATACAACCACTTATTTCCCTGGTAGTCTAGTGAGTTCCCCCACCCAGGCATGTATCCAGCCCCATTGCAAATAGCCACCAGCCCCTTTCACTGGTAGTCTAGTGGTTCACCCACCTGTCAGTGACACCCGCTCACATCAAAACATTCTGAGAACAGAGCCAGTGACCAGCTCAGCCCTCCTATCACTACCATGGCGGCAGCGACTGAGGTAGGAAGGAGTGCTCCTTTCTACCTCAGTCAGTGGCCAGCAGTGGTGGTGAGGAGGAGGACTGAGCCAGTGCGCTGGCTCTGTTCTCGGAATGTTTTGGTATGAGTGGGGTGTCACTGACAGGTGGGGAACCACTAGACTACCAGGAAAGGGGTTGATATATATTACAATGGGGTCAGGATACGTGTTTCGGGGACCACTAGACTACCAGGATATAAGTGGTTATATATGTGAATGGGGGTCGGGATCTGTGCTTGGTGGGGGACCACTAGACTACCAGAAAATATGTATATATAATTAAAGGGGTCAGAATATGTGCTTGGGGGACCACTAGACTCACCAGGAATATGTCTTTAACAGGGGTCAGGATAGGTGCTTGGGGGTGGGGGACCACTGACTACCAGGAAATATTTCTTTAACAGGGGTCAGGATATATGCTTTGGTGTGGGGAGACCACTAGACTAGCAGGGATATAAGTGGTTATATATGTGAACTGGGGTGGGATACATGCTTGGGGTGGGGGACCACTAGACTAACAGGGAATATGTATATATACTTAAAAGGGGGTCGGATACGTGCTTGGGGGCACTGTCACCACATTACTGCCGGCCTGTTCTCAGCGGGTATTCATGCCTGCGCTACAGAATGTTAATGCCTGTAGCATGGTGCTATACCTTGAATATGTTGGTGCACCAACATTCAGGGCCCTCTCCTCAGTCTATAGGAGACAATCTGCTCTGAGGGCTCTCTCATGATTCAAACCTTCTAAAAGCTGTTAAAAAGCCTTTTTAAGTCATTTTTTTTGCTGAAACTTTAGTTCATCGATTATAGGAAACCCTCCTGTGCTCATATCACCGAGCATTTATTGTTTGTGTGTGGATTTTGAATGTTAATGTACAACATTCAGTCTGTGTACCGAGAGACAGTGGAAGTGTGCTTTGGGGAAGGGTGTATCTGTGGTGCAGGTAGATTAACCTAGAGAAAAAGACACTGCTTTCTGTTTTGGTGATATTTTCTTGTATAACTTATTAATGTGCACAGTAATATTTTCAATAATTCTTGCCATTTTTGCTGATTGTTGTGGTACAGCAGTGCATAATTTTTATTTGTTTGAAATATGTGGTCATATTACTGAAGTTTTCAATTTGCTATGCATTACTTAATGTGTGTGTGAGTATGTGTGTGGCGATGTCATCAAATCAGACACCTTTATTGTGCCTCATAATAATTTCAGCAATGTGAACCTGCTATCCACTGCAGCTGTGTGATTTTTGTACTTCTTTGTGGTATCTTTACTGGTACTAGTACTAGTGACTGTTACTGTAGCAGTGCAGTACACTGCTACCCCCATGACCAGCCCCAACCGGCAAAGGTATTCTTTTCAGATTTGAATTTCTGATGGTGAGCACTGGTTAGGTGTTGCGCCTTTGTGTCTGCATCTCTTCAGTCGCAGTGCAATCTTAATTTGTCTGTGCATTTGCATCTCTTTAGGGCCCAATCGCCATCTGTAACTTATGTCACAGTTATTTCTTTGGCTTCCCTTCAGAGTACTGGACAGGTGTGGAGCATAATTCTACATGAACATTGTATGCATTTATATGTGTTTTAAGTCAGGACCATCATCACGAGTCAATCGTGATACAAATCACATTCTTCATCATCACGGTCACAAATGCAGTCACAAATCATGATTCACGATCATGTCACAAATCACAACATTAATTTTTACTAGTTACTTGGATGTATTATAAGCATGTTTTGTAGTATCTCTCAGCTTCACCACCCTGCCATTGTACTCATTAATGAACTTTTTCAGTAGGGAGTTTGTGCTAGAGCTCATCAGGAAGTACAGCCATACAGCATTCGCATTCCTAATACAGTTCCATATTGGTTATCTCACACTGTTGACACTGAAACACATTCTTCATCATCACGGTCACAAATGCAGTCACAGTACAGCCATAGGCATTCGCATTCCTTCCGTACAGCCTGTGAGTTACAGTACCGTAAGTAGTGGTGGAGCGAATGGTGCCAATTTGCTCTGTGAAGTGACTCACCGAGTAATGCGGAATCCACGGAGAACTCCACAATGTGAAGCAGAGTACTCGCTTCATAATGAGGAATGCAAAGTACATTGAAACCAATGACTTTGCATTATTCCACCTTCCCAAACCACTTCTCCACCAATTTTAAGGTGAAGTACATTGAAATCAATGTAATTCACCTCACATCGTCCTGTAACTAAGCTCCAAATGAAATTCGCAGTTATTCATGGGATTGCAGGTCACATGGGTTCTAGATTGTTTGTCACAATCTCAGTTCTGGTCTAGGTAGTGTGTGTACAGTGGTAGCTGGAGACAGTTTGCTCTCAGAGCTCTGCGATTCAAAACCTCTAAAAGCTGTTTAAAATGCCTTTTTGAGTAACATATTTTGCTCAAAATTTAGTACATTGATTGTAGGAAACCCTTCTGTGCTCATATCATCAAGTGTTTATTGCTGTGTGTGGATTTTGAATGTTAATTTAGAACAGTCAGCCTGTGTACTGTGAAGTGTGCTTTGGGGTGGGGCATATTTGTGGTGTGGGGACGATTAACTGGGAGAAAAAGGCAGTCTTTCTGTTTTGGTTATATTTTTCTTGTATAAGTGTGTTAATGTACACACAGTAATATTTTCAATAATTCTTGAAATTTTTTGTGATTGTTGTGGTGCAGCAGTGTGCAATTTGTCTGTTTAAAACATTTGGTTATATTACTAAGGTTTTCAATTTACTGCACATTACTTGATGTGTGCAATGCGTGCCATTAAATCAGACACCTTTTATTGTGTTACAGAGTAAATGCGGCAGTGTGACCCTGTTATCCACGCACCTGCATGAATTTTTATGCTGCTTTCTGGTATCTTTACTGGTAGTGGATTGTTACTGCCATGCACTAATCCCCAACTGGCAAAATGTATTCCTTTCCTGATTTGGATTTGTGACTTGTGAGCTCTGGTTAGGTGTTGTTGTGCCTTTTTGTATGCATTCCTTAGTGTGCAAGCGCCCAATCTTAATCTGTCTGTGCTTTTGCATGGCACCATTAATTCTAGGAGACTTTGCATTTTTGTTACACTCTCATTTCACTTTGTCCAGCACTGGGAATTTTCTGGACACAAGACAGTAGCACTTTGGGGATGCACATTAATTCTGGTGACTCTGTGTGTGACCTGACCACTGCATGCATGACTGAGTGTGCCATTAATTCTAGGAGCCTTTGCATTTCTTGTTACACTCTCATTTCATTTCATCAGCACTGGGGAGTTTTCTGGACACAAGACAGTAGAACTTTGGGGATGCGCATTAATTCTGGTGACTGTGTGGGTGGGATGCTGCCAACATTGTTGTCATTCCACCTTACTTGGCGTTTAAGGTGGAATGACAATGCAAGTAATAATAACAAGGTGAAGTGAGCCTTTCCTATGGGCCTCCACATAGCGAGTGCCAGCGTGAAGTGGCCACTTCACATTCACTTGCCGGGCGGATTTTAAATTCACTGCATCTCTAGCTATCAGCATCCAAGCCCAAAACATTATTGATTATTTAGATACCCTAGGGTTACAACAGATGGTTACAGAAACCACTAGGGGTAGCAACATATTAGAGATTTAATATTAACTGATATCCTTAATGAAATTAAAAAAAATATCCATACAGGTGCACCATTGTCAGACAGTGACCATAATACTGTAAATTTTGAGCTAGATAAAAAATGCTATACTAATGGTAAATCAATATTTAAAAGCTATAACAGAGCTGATTGGAATTTTACAAAATATAACCTCCAAAATTAGATCTCCTAACAAATTATTAGAACTAAATGCTGATGAAGCATGGTCCCTTTGCTGGTACTATCAAAACACTAGAGACAGATTCATCCTGAAGAGAAAAATATATCACCGTAAAGGGAAATAGACATTATGGTTTAACACAAAAATTCAAAGATTAATTACCAAAAAGAAAAGGGCTTTTCAGCTATGAAATAAATCACAAACAACAAGTAATGTCACCAAATACAAAATCACATTTAAAAATAGAATAAAAATCATGCATGCAAATAGATTTTCTGCTAGCCCACTCAAAGGGCACCTGAAGGGTTTGTAATCATATATAAACAGCAAAAGGGCATCATTAAAAGTGATTGGACTGAAAAATCATAGTGACCATATCTATAGTAACCCTGAACAGATGGCAAACATTTTTAATACTTATTTCAGCTCAGTTTACACTGGCAATACTACTCCCTCTTTAGTTAGTTCATTACTAGTACAACCCCTACTGACAACACCACCTGTTGTCAACCAGACATAATAAAGAACAAAGTATTAAAACTGGACTGTAACAAATCACAGGGACTGAATGGCATACACCCACATACAATAAATTGAATAATAGATAGGTTACAGTGAAATACAAGGCTATAATTTCATTGAGAGGTTCTGGGGAAATAGATAACCTCGAGAGCAAAGCTCAAGCGGTTCCCATGTCCCCAGAACCTCAAGATGGAATTATAGCCAAGTATTCAGTGGAACTTGACAAGGTCTTACCTCTGGATTCCTTGTGGGATGGTTCCGTGTTGCTTGTTCCTCACTCCTCACGCACATCCCCCTCCAGGCAGATCCTGCTTCTTTCTCTCAGGAATAAAAGAAAGAAAAAAAAACACACTTTGGACACTAGGCAAGTCAGTGATCCCAATGATAGTATTATGAGGACTGGAAGTATAGTATTATGAGGACTGAAGTATAGTATTACAGCAGTGAGCAAGGTATTACATTTTTATATACTTTTTGGGGTATTATTTTAAAATCCATATATTACAAAAGAATTAGCAGACTTATTTGCAGAACCAATTTCTATTATAGGCAAGAAAACTATTAAGGAAGGTAATGTACCAAATGACTAGAGGAAAGCTATTGTCATCCCAATTTTTAAAAAGGTAACAAAACACCCTCTCAAACTACAAACCAATAAGCCTTGCTTTAATCATTAGCAAAATTATTGAAGGAGTCATTAAAGGCAAAACTGTGAGTAATCTAAAACAGAAGGAATCCACTGACAACACAACATGGATTCACAAGAGAAAAGAAGCTGCAGTATGCATTTAATAAGCTTTTTAATAAAATTATCACCTTCTTTAATTAATTGGATAACTTCATGGCTTAATGGTAGGTCACAGGTAGTTCGAGTAAATGATCATCTTTCACTAGAAGGGATGGTAACAAGTGATGTCCCACAGGGTTTAGCTCAAGACCTCTCTTCTTTAATTTATTTGTGCCGGACCTCTAAATCACTAGCAATAACATATTACTAAAATTGCCTGATGATCTCAAACTAGGTGGCAAAGTATCCAATGATGAAGGACCCATAAAAATAGTACAAGATCTTAGTCCTCAATGACATTAGAAGGAGGTGGGGAATGCTGGATCTAGTGGTGATTGAAAAATCACAGAGTCTCTGGACCTCACCTGTAGTTCTTATCCCAAGCCAGGTGGCACTACACAGCTCTGCACAGACTATCATTGGCTCAATGTCATCATGAAATCTGATGCCCACCCAATGCCCACACAGATGAATTGCTGGGCAAGCTGGGAAGGGTGATATACTTAACCACTTTAGACCTGACAAAAGGCTATTGGCAAGTGGAACTCACTGACAGGGCTATAGAAAGGTCCATTTTCATCACCCATATCAGCCTGTATGAATTTAATGCCGTGCCCTTGGGGATGAAGAACACCCTGCCACATTCCAGTGGTTAGTGAATCAGGTGTTACATGGTATGGATGACTTTGTAGTCACCTACCTGGATGACATAGCTATATTCAGCCATAGCTGTGAGAAACACCTGACACATTTGAGGGAAGTGTTTGGCAGAATACAGGGCTGATTACCAAAGTAGAGAAGTGCCCGGTGGCCATGGCAGAGGTCACATATTTGGGACTTGTCATGGGAGGGTCCAACCCAACTAAACCAGGCAAAAATAGAGGCAATTGCAGCCTGGCCAATGGCTGAAACCAAAAACAAGTTAAAAGTTTTATTTGGACCACAAGGTATTGTAGGATATTTGCACCAATTACAGTTCTCTGGCAGCTCCTTTATCTGAACTGTTAAAAGCAGCAGCCTAAGTGGGTAAAATGGAACCCAGCCTATGACAGGGCCTTCACACAACTGAAAACTGCTTTTGTAGTACCCCAGTTCTAGCCAGCCAAGACTATACCATGCCCTTTGTGGTGCAAATGGACACATCAGGTGTGAGAATGGGGCTATCCTCAGTCAGATATCAAATCATGGTAAGAACACCCCAAGAAGTTGCTTCCCCATGAAAAGTCTACCGCTTGCTGGAAAAAGAATGCCTTCCTTTGGTATGGTTGCTGAAAAAGTTGGAACCATACCTTTATGAAAAACATTACTAGGTATAGATGGGCCATAACCCATTAGTGTGGTTGGGCCAAATGGGTAAAACAAACGAAAACTCCTTAGATGGTGTATTGCCCTACAGGCCTATGGCACGGAGGTGACCCACAGGCCTGGATCTGAAAATGGGAATGCAGATGGCCTATTTTGCATATTGGAACAATGACATAACTGTGAGAACTCTGCAGTACAAATGGGTGTGTTCCCACAGGTTCAGTATTAGGAGGAAGGGATGTGAAGAGATAGCCCCATACATTTGTACTGTTCAGATATGATATATATATATATATATATATATATATATATATATATACATATACATACATGGATTGTGTTTCAGAATTAACCACATTGCCCTTAAGCATTCTATGAGAAAACCTGGGGAGATTTAAAAGCTAAGTGATGAGTCTGGCTCTCAGATAGGCTTACATATCAAAGGAATGGAGGCCAGGAACTGGCTTAAATAAATCATTTAACACTTCATTTGTGTTTCAATGTTCGACCCTCAGAACCAGGAGAATAGTGATGTCTGGGGTCCTTTGTACTGTATGTTGTGGGTTTCCTGAGATCAAAGAACAGAAATGTCTCTTGCCAACAACTGTTCAGTATGTCAACATGTTAAACTAACCTCATTAGACAGGCATGGGGGGGCTAGTATCCTGGAATTTTATACTCTAGAGAAATTAGGGTGGAGAGAGAGAGAGAGAGTGTGAGGCGACATTCCCAGGAAAAAAAGTGAACTGCTAAAACACATCAGCCTAAACAGCTGACCAATCAAATGTGTTAGCTAAAATGACATCACCTGAGGTATAAAAGGAATACAGCCAGAAAACAGTGCTTTTTGGTATAATTTTGCCAAGTGTTAGTTTTGGTTAATTTTGCTTAAAAAGAACTACCAATTAGTGGAAGAACTTT
Source organism: Neoceratodus forsteri (assembly GCA_016271365.2). Taxonomy (NCBI): domain Eukaryota; kingdom Metazoa; phylum Chordata; order Ceratodontiformes; family Ceratodontidae; genus Neoceratodus; species Neoceratodus forsteri. Next base: position 270,930,966 of record JADMNL010000026.1, read on the forward strand.
ATCTCACTGAAGAAGAGAGAAAAATTCTTGAAAATGAGCTTTTCAATGAAAAACTCAGAATTTTGCTGAAGAAGAAAATTCAGGCTGACTTGTCATCTTGTTGAGCTTTTGAGAACTGTTTTCAGAAAACTTGAAGAATGTTTCTGGCAGATGGGACTTTTATGCCTTGACTCAAACATCAATAAGGTACAAAATGTTAGCATTCATAGTGTGTAGATTTATTGTGTAATTGCACATTTTTAACACTGTTGTCTGCAACCCAGTACACTAACTATTATAGAATATTTTAATGTGTTTTCCTTCTTTAAGTAAACCTTTTATGATTTTCTCTTCAAGTTTGCCTACGTCTAATTTATGGTATAGCATTTAAAAAATTGGATTTGTTAGACTGATGCCTCATTTTAGTAGCACTGCTCAACTACTAACTACCAAATTTTAGGGAAAAAGGCTTATTGGATAGAAAGAGAGGAAGCTCTCCTTCTTGACAGTCTAGGTCACAGGGTTCATCAAGGGGGTTTCTGAGAGAAGAGGATCAGACAGTATCTAGGGGTGACCCGGCACCCAGAACCTCCTAAGATAATAATGAACTGGCACATCTCAGCCAGGTGATGAAGCGTGGTCGTCAGTGTGACCAGTGTTGGATCATGGTTAAGCTAGCCAACCTGGTTAATGTGGAGGTCAAAAGGATGACCAGCTCCTGAGGGAGGTGGCAGGAGCAGACAGGCAGTGCTGCTAAGTGTGGGCCTCTGTAGGGTGATGCCTCACATGGCAGACTGGGGTGGCACACACTGTGGACCAGTATCACCACTGATACAATGACCTTTAGCAATAGGAGCAGCACTGCTTGTGTGATCTCTGTTCCATGGTAGCTGAGGGAACAGTCCCCAGACCAGGTATGTGCAGCATGGTGTGGCAGGTGCATGTGTGGCCATGTAGGTAGATGAGTACCAGGGACTGTGCTTGACAGTTCAGCTAACCCACTGACATCATGGCCCCCCGTGGGTTGCTGTCAACATTTCCACATGGGCACTGGAACCACCCCTGCTGGTCATATATGCTCCATAGCTACTTCATATCACTGGGGTGACCCTATATCTATGTATGGCTGCTAACAGCTGAGTTGCCTGTGGGTGCAACAGGCCCATCTGCAAAGCAGGGGATGCCCTAGAACATCTGAGTCAGCAGCATGGGTCTGGCAGCCCCTATGTGGTCTCACTCTGTGGGTGCCACATGTGGGCTGGCAGGGGTGGCTCATCCTACCTATTTCATATTGTGCCCCACAGCCTGCCAAGTTGGCTGCCACACTTGCAAATAGGCCTCCCAACCTGGCTGCTCCACACTGCAGGTCCAGTCCAGGGACTATATGGCACACAGGTCGGCCCATCACCACATAACTGTGTCTTTTCATGGTCCAGGTGCTGCTGGGTGTGCACTGTGTATGCATGGTCCACCATCTATGACACACTGTGCTGGAACACACCCCAAGTATGTGGCAGCCTTGTCTACAGTGCCTGTGGGCCATGCCACTGTTGACATGCAGCAATGGTCAGGCCATGCATACCCAAGCACATGGTGCATGGATGGGGCAAACACACCATGCCTAAGCAGCACCTCATAGCAGCTGGGTCAGGGCCCAGTACAGCAGTCACCATGCCCCCTCAGTGTCGCCGCCATGGGGAGACCACACCCATGGGGAGTGTCCCACCCCTCCTCCATGCATGTTCCTACAGCTGGGAACATGAGAATGGTTGGACTTGCCCTGCATGCCCATCTGCAACTGCCACAAGTGGTGGGTGGCCAATGTTTAGTTCAGACATGCAGATACTTAGAGTCGTCTTGCATAGGGTACACTGTTGCACAGCAAGGTTCTCACCACAGCTGTTCTTATCTCCCTACAGATCTTGGGTACTAACCAGGCTGACAGCAACAGCACCAGCATCTGCACCACTAGTAGAGGAGGGTGTTGCAGGACTGGGCCCCAGTCAATGATGGAGCCATGCCACTCACAATGGAAGACAGCAGACAGGTGAGTACCTTGTACTGGTTGTGTCCCTGGGCCTACATATGTGTGCAGATATCACTGGACACTTTTACACAGTGATATGCATGAACCACACATCCATACTGGTCTGTGAGTGGTTGCCCCGATGTATAGGACTGTACAGGTGGCAACAGTGGACTACTGCCTGCTGACACTATACATGCTGTCATAGGGCAACTGATACAAACACAGTATCTGTGGCCTGACAAGTGGAAGAAGCACTGAGGATCCTGAGGTCCTGGGAGTTCATGTGGGTCAGCCAGTGTGCTGCTGTCCTGGGACATAGCACCTTGGCCAGCAAGGAAGGATGGGCTAACAAGGCCATGAGGGTGTGCACATTACAGAGGCTACCAACAGGTGAATGGGGCTGCACACTGCCCATGTGCACCCACTTGGGTGGGTCACCATGTGCTCACCACCCCAGGTGGGGGAGCCCTTATCAGGTGCAGCAAGGATATGATCGGACCTTTCTGCCTCACATATCAATTCCACCACCACTGTTGTGGTCCACCACTAGGTGGCTATAGCCCATATGCTGCAGGCCTGATGTGGTGACGCCATCTCAGGGCATTTAGCATTCAGCCCTGGCCCTGTACATACAGCAGTGGGCCCACAGTGCCCTCCAGCTGTGTCATGGTGTGCACCATTCACACAATGCACATATGTGCCACTGGACTGGGTCCCACTGTGTCTTACCACACCATGCCATAGCCCCCAGCATGCTGGCTCATGGGGATCATGGCAGTGCAGTGCACACCACCCCAGTGGTGGGTACTGCATTTTGACTGGGATTGCCACACCCCATGGCCAGGCCTCTGTCTGGTAATTTCCAACAGGTGGATGGCATCTGTCACTATGGCATTCCCATGTCACTGTTGCCACCACAGTGGTGCAGATGCCCACCATGGGTGTTCATGTGGCTGCTGCAGTCACCTGTGTTACTGGTGCTGTGTGGATTTCCTCAGTAGATCACCTGAGGTCCACGGTCCTGACACAGTGGGTTGGACCATTGGGCCACAGCTGTGTGGTCCAGGTGGAACCCTGTGAGGTATGCTTTGTGTCATTGCTAGGGCACAGGATAACTGACACAGTGCCTTCTTAAGGATATGGACTCCAATGTATCAGGGAAGGCTGGCTGCATAGGCAGCTATCATGACCATGTGCACCCTGTGACCTGTAAGGACCTTTGGAGGCACATTCCCTTATCCACATGGTGGTGTGGCCATGGCATGCTGATGACTATTCTGGCTGCTGGAATGTTCAATGGGGCAGACCTGAGTGTGCCGCATGCGTATGCAGGGGCAGCATCACTATGCAGTCATTGTGGTCATGTGGCAGCATTCTGTGATGGGTGGTGGCACATCCATCATAGGCAGTGTGGTACTTCTGCAGCATGCAGTATATGGCAAGGTGATCCAGGTGGTTGTTTCATCATATGTGGAAACCTCCAGGACATTGCCAAGCATCCCAGTGACTCCAGAAGCCTCCATATGGTCCTGTGGCACCCATGGGATCATCGGCCCATCCCAGCCATGGAATGTATCCACAAGTAATGTGCTGATTGTGCAGGGTGTGTGTAGCACTCTGTCAGATATAGGACCACTACAGTGGTGTGCACTATGGCATCCACCTGGCCACTTTCTGGTCCTTGCCTGTTCATCACTGCTTTGTGTGACGCATGTGCCTGTGTCCTGTCCTGCCAATGACACACAATGAACCTTGACTGGATTGTCCTGCTCACCACAAGTTTCTTGAATGCTGGTGCCCCCAAAGGTTGTTGTGTGTCCCTTCCTCCTACTTGACACATGCCAGGTCATAGAGGCCTCTGCCATGGTGTTGCTGCATCTGTATGTGCTGCACCACCAGCACCATATAAATTGCTGGTGTGAGTACATGCCATCTCTTGGCAGCCCTGCTGCAGCAGGGAGCCATCCCTGCATGTGCACCTTGGCAGTGTTTTGATGCCTCGTACTGTCCCTGGTGTTCCACAGCTAACATGGTACAGTGTTGGAGATGGGGGCACACCTGGACTGCTGCTACTAGGCCTACCAACTGCATTGGTCTGTGTGATCCCAGGGTGGCACAATGTTAACCATATGCCACCTTCCTTTGTCACAGTCTTTGCATGTGTATCTACCCTGTCTTGCAATCCTCATAGGCCCTTGTCCTGCATAAGTAACAACCCCTGCACATCAGCCCTATGATAACTCAGTGGTGCCATACCATACACGGATTCCAGCTGCACATGTCCAGGTATCTGGTTGGTGTGGGCCATCTTCACTCCACAGAGCCTGTGCACCTGAGGTGTTCCCTTTTAACATGTTGGTGCATGTGCTGGGAGGCTTCCTGTGACTGCATATGATAGGCAACAACAGTCTGTTCCATCCAGTGTGCATGGATGGCTGAGTACCTGTTATTTCTGTCTGCAGGTGTCCAATGCAGTGCAGCCAATGCCCAACAGCCAGAGCTCACAGAGGGATGAGATGACCTGCTCCGCCACCTCATGCAGTAACAGTACCTCAGTCTTCAGTGGCTGAAGTGATGGAAGAGGATTTCAGACATCTACTAGCTCTACAGCAGCAGGCACATGCTCCTGCTCCAGCACAACTCCCTCCACCAGTGGCAATGTAGTTGCCCCAGTTTTGCACACCACCACCCTGCTTCCCATCCATTTTGCTGCTTTTGTGGCCTGTTGCCTGTTGTTAGGATTAAAGTCAGGGCCCCGTGTTTACTGCGGCAAAGTGGACCTACATTCTGTGGCAGGACCTCATACTTTCTGAGGCAGAACAACTGCTGATTCTTCAGCCATTCTGCGGTAGATAAATTGTGGCTAAACCACATACCTTCCAAGGAATTGGGTCTTAGTTAACCTTTGACTGCCTTCGTGCAACCATTTTGCTACTATGAAAGTGGAACAGCAGTCCATTTAACAGTATGTAGTCTTCTTATCACAAATATTAAACAGCAATAACCCAACCTGGCACAGCCATGGGCATCAGTGTTCTTTTAATGAATTTCCTCCCACCCCAAATCTGAAGGCTCATCTGTTCTTCTGGAAATTGGTGGCCTTTCCTGTTCTTCTAGGTTATAATCAGAGGAAGACATACTTAGCTAAAACTACACATAAGACGAAACCTGCTTGGATTTTGTCTGGTTTATATTACAGTTAGCAGATATAAAGAAAGACTCTAGCTTGAAAGCCTTTTTCTGATTTTGATCCAACGTTCTTTTAGATTATTATTTTTAAACTAGGAATACCCCAGCTGCCTTGCAACAAAAATGTTGAGTGCAGTGTACAAAATCTGTGAGTTGGGGGTGGGGGGTGGGGATGTCTTCCTATAACAGTGAAGGAGGGTGTAACTTACGAGTGTCTGTAGGATTTGTTGACTCCTGATTTTTCTTTTGGGGACACACTGAAAAATGCAAGCAAGTCATTCTTATTAAGCTGGAGTAACCTTGGTTAGCATGTTCCTTCTATTCAGAACTTGGGGCTGTGATGTTCTTCAGTCAGTGACCCTCATTTCACTCATGTATAGCATCAATCAAACTCTTCATTCTGATTTTTTTCCACACCTGCTTGCTCCAGTTCTAGTATACTCTGGTTCCCAACTCTGATACAGTCGGACAGCTTGACCCTCCTTAAAAGTGAGCTTGATGACACCACTTAAGACTTCAGGTTCAAATCTGCAAAGAAATTACTCTCACACTTGCAGGTACAGAACTGAGACCCACAAATCAAAACTGTGATAGATGTCTACCAGTGGGGACTGAGTCCTCTGCTCAGTCCACTGCCAGCCCTATGTTTCTGCAATCAGCTCCTCCTCCGATATTTGTCACCACACAGAGATTGATTCCCCTCCACGGGCACCACTGAATCTTCTCACTTCTTGACTACAGCTCACCTTTCAGTTCTTCCTTCCAAATTCATCTTCCAGGGATTCAGCATGGACCATGAGCAGCCTCACAATGAAAAATTAACATGGCTGAGCTATCACACCTACACAGCAGCAAATCATAACTGCCATGGACCTAATCAAGCTCTGCTACTCTTGCGTCAGTCCCCCACCCCAGTAATGCCGGATAGCAGGAGTAATGTAACAGAGCCAGCAAGAGTCAAGATGCCATGCTATGCGGCCACTTGCGTTTCGCTTTTGTAGTGGGTGGCATCAGTTTGCTGTCTTTTCTAATGAGCATGTATGCCATGGCATGAACATATCAATAACTATGTCCTTGCCTTGTATGATTGCATAGCACAGCTAGCATTTCTGTGGCTGTATGGCTGGTTTTCTTGATTTCTGCAGCAAGCACTAATTTCTGGGTCAGTCCTGATTTCTGCGGTCACTACTGCAACCACAGAATTGCAGAAGACATGGGCCCTGATTAAAGTTCTTTTTATATTGTTGCACCTGTGTGCTCCATCTATTGCTATACTGTTGCACTTGTGTACTGTGTCTGTTCTTGGTCCCTCTCTGCCCAACCACAGCCACCCCACTGTGGCACTCCTTTCCCAGTGCCATGCCCAGGACTGCACCACTGTGCCCCGCTGTAGCTGCATCGTTGCCAGTGCTATATTGAGTACTTCAGAAGTGCACTGTGTTATGCTTCTACCTGTTGCTTGTACACCATGCATTCCACCTTATATTCAGAGGGCTTAGCTCTGGTATTAGTGTGTTAGAATGTTTCTCCACCTGGAAGTGGACAGCAATCACCATGGCGTGGGTGCCATTTGGTGTTATGGTGCTCTCTAAAAATCATGTTAAGTCGCATATGCACTGAAATTCTTTGTAGCCACCACTTGTGACCTGCACTGTAACTCACTACAGTGAGTAGTAAGAGTTCAGTTGAACTAGTATTGCATTGCTACTGCTGGCTCAAGCGTCTTATTGCTGCATTCCTCTAGATCCTCATGTGGGAGACCTGCCATTTTTAATGATTTTGTGATACATAGTAAAGTTGTTTATTAAACAAGACAATTTTTTTGACTGTGGCTTTAATGGCACTGACCTTGGTTCCACTGATTGGAACACCAGTGCTACTGATTCCCATCTACACTCCTCGTATGTGCACATACAAACCTAGAATGTGAAAAAGGTAAGCCCCTATTTTGTGATTTTTCATGTCTTAAACTACTGCTAATCTTATGTGAAGTACTTAAGAGCATTGTTTTTGTCATTTCTTATTTAACACCAATCTTTTATCTTGAAACCAAAAAGCCACTGTGTTCGGTTCACTTTAAAGTGTTTTATTAATGATTTAACATCCTTGTGCATGGTGAAGATTACCACATCATCTGTGTGGAGCAAAATGTTTGCTCTACTACAGTTGTGTGGCAGCCCATTAATAAACATGGAAAATATTGGGGCTCCAATATAGACCTTGTGGTTCTCCAGAGAAATGGTACTTGTATTAGATTAAAATCAATTTTTTGTTGTTTTGGCATCCTGATAAGTAACTAGAAATCCATTTCAGGACTGGGAGTTCTAGGCAGTCTGCACAAGCCTTGTCTTCAGGATGGAGTGGTCCACTAAATCAAAAGCCTTGGTCAGATTCATGAAAACTGCACTGGTGAACATACCAAGCTCCATATTAATGTGCAGGTCATTCATTAACCTGACCAATGCCATTGTAATGCTACAGTGTGCATTTGGGATAATGGAAGCCTTTTGCTTGCATGGCTAACCTGCTGGGGTTTTGCTGGTTACCATAAGCAAAAAGCATGTTTGATAGGATGCAAAACACTGCCATCATCACCTGAGTTCCCTCATCAGGTGAAGGCAAGGGATTTGTGTGCCTTTTAACAACCACCCACAATGAACATTTAACCTTTTGGTGTCCAGTAGCTCCCTCCTGCACCTGATCCTTGTTTCACACAGTACTTGACATCCATGGATTCTAGTGTCCCGTGTCACTTTTTTTCAATTCAAAGTTTATTAAATTTTAACAACGTTGAGAACAGATCCAAAGGAACAATATACATTATACATTGATTTTGGAATACACAATGCATTGGAACTGTTCCCACCCATCCATCCTCTCACACCACCTTCCCCATTCCCACACCCCACAACCACTTAATCCCCACTCCCCTATTCAACACAGTCAATTCACCAAATCAAGTGGGTCCAGGAGCTGGATACATACTAGTTAGATTATATTGAAGTACAAAGTATGCAAGGGGTCCCATATTTTCATATATCTCTCTGGTCTATTGTTGAGACTTGCTATCACTTTCTCTATCCTGAGGTTTGCAAGGAGTTCATTGAGCCATTCAGAATAGGGAATACCATCACTATCCTTCCAGTGGCGTAAAACCACTTTTTTAACAGACATAGAGATGAGGGCCATATGATATCTTCTATTGGGTACTGAAATTTTGATGTGATCACCTAAAAGACAGATTTCTGGGGTAAATAGGTAATTCAGGCTCAATAAGGGATCTATTTTTGCTGAGCGCTGGTCCAGAGTGATGTAATTTTGGGACAGGTCCAAAAATGTGATACAGAGATCTCTCTGCTTGCTGACAAGCAGTACATATGGGGATGGGAGAAGACTAAACTTAAATAATTTTTGTGGAGAGTAGTATAGGTTGTGCAATATATGGAACTTGGTAAGATGGAGCCTGTCTTGGGTAATATATTTATGACAATTGTGCCATAAGGAATTCCAGTCTAACTCACGATTGGTGAAAAAGGGAGTCCAATACGTTGAAGATTCAAAGCAGTCCGGGTAGGCCCAGTTATTTAAGATCTTGTAGATATTGGATACGGATTGTTGTGAGTTAGCTAGAAGTCCTAGTTCACTAAGAAAAGATTTGGTATCCTGCTGGGGAGGGACTATTCAGAAAACTTTCAAACTTAAGTGTCATAATTGAAAAAATTTTAAAAGCATAGTTTGTGGAGATATTGAGATTTTTAAAATCTTGGTAGAGGAGATCAATGAGTTCTCTTTTATCAAAAATGGGAAAGGCGCACATCAGTCAATGGGTAACCATCTAACAGTAAGCAATTTATTGTCTATCTTTAGATTTGGATTGCCCCATATTTGTTGTGTTAAATCCTGGGTATGATTGCACTTATGGAAAGTACATAATTGAGTGTGAATTCTAATGGAAGTTGCAATTGGAGTTGATTTTAAACTTAGGGAAGAGCACTGGCTTTGATATGGAAAAGTGCAGCTGGGGTTAAACCATTGGCTTGAATGAGAGATAGTTCAATTTTAAGCCACTTAGGAGTGGAAGGAAAGCAAGTACCTCTTCCATAGGGGCATCCATTGACAACGTTTGGCAATATGATTCGATCAATGATAAAAAGTTCAATGGGAAGGCATAAGCCTTGTTTGTCTTTGGAGGCGGCTAGCTTGTAGTAAGCAATCCTAGGTTGTTTGTTGGCCCAAATAAATTTTGTGATAAAACCATGTACTTTATTGAACCAGGCAAAGGGTAGCCAAATATTGAGTAGATGAAGAGGGTAAAAAGTCTAGGAAGACATTCATTTTAATTAAATTAACTCTACCCCACAGGGAGATAGGAAGTTTGGACCATCTATCCAAGTCTAAGCCAATGGTTCTCACCAGGAGTCCAGATTTAATTTCTGAATAAAGGCCAGGTTTCTGGAGATTATAATCCCAGGTATCTTAGGAGTCCAGTTTCCAAGAGAGACCCAGATCAGTGATGGAGCTTTTAATTACCTTATAATTAAGAGGAATACAACAGTTTCATCTATATTCAATTTGTAATTAGATTATTGAGAATATTTTCGATGAGTGATAACTTGGGAGGAATTTATGCAGTTGGGTAGGATAACTGTAGAAGAAGGTCATCGGCATAAGCAGAAACCTTAATTTCATGGTCTGAAATGAACATGCCCTGGATCTTTTCACAGGATGTTAGATGACGGATAAGGGGCTCCAGGTATAGATTGAAAAGTAGTGGGGATAATGGGCAGCCTTGTCTGGTACCAGACTGTAACAGGAAAAGGTTGGATACTGCTCCATTGGCAGTAATCTGAGCCGATGGGGCACGATATAAGCCTTTATACAGCTTTGGAATTCTAAAGGGAAGTTATAGGCATTGAGAGCTCAAACAGAAAGTTCCAAACCACTCTATCGAAAGCCTTCTAGGCATCCAGAAAGACCAAAGCTGCAGGGTAAGAGGCATCCCTGGATGCTGAGATAGCATGCAAGAGTGTTTGAAGGTGGTCAACTGATGAACGCCCTTTCATAAATCCCACTTGTTCGGGTCCAATGACATCCGGCAGGATAAGATTAATTCGGTCTGCTAATAGCTTGGTTAAAATTGTAATGTCTTGATTCAATAGGGATAGTGGGCAATAGCTGGTAGTTAGTTCCGGGTTCCTATCAGATTTAAGTAAGATGATTATTAGGGCTTCCAACAATGTAGGATCTATTGTTGCGCCTGTTAACATATATTGGAATAAGAGGGCTAATAGGGATTAATTGCTTTTGAAATATTTTATAAAAATTAGCTGAAAACCATCCGGTCCTGGGGATTTATCAGAAGGTAGACTTTGAATTACTCTAGCAACTTCCATAAAAGAGATTGGGGTTATGAGTAGGTTTGTTATGCTTCAGAGAGTGAAGATAGATCGGATGTGGTCAGATAAGCATCCAACACTTGATCCGAGGGTGGATCGGACATAGAACTATATAGTTCTGTATTGTACTTACTAAGTTCTGATACTATGTCCACAGGGGATATTTTTAAAGTACCATCTGATTGAGAATGGATGGATGGAATATACCTGGATGATTCCTGTTATTTAATTCTGAGTGCTAATAAGCGACCGCTTTCTCCCCTGATCAGTGTAAGATGCCTTTGTTCTCAAGATAGCAAATTCTGCCTTCTTTCTCAGAATCTCTAAATAAGCATCTTTTAATTTAGCTAGGTTTTGTCGAAGGATGTCAGAAGAATTAGAGTCAGGCTCACTTCAACTGAACGGATTTGGAGAGCAGGTTATATAATTCCTGTTCCTTTTTCTTCTTTCTTTGAGAAGATAAACTGATTAGTATCCCTGTAATAAATGCCTTAAAAGCACACCATACAAAATCAGGTTGAGAGGTGGAATAAAGATTAATGTCAATAAACTGTTCAATATGTTTGGTAAGAGTGGAGACCACAACAGGGTCCTTCAAGAGATGGTTGTTAATTTTCCATCGTGTAGTTCTTTTGGGGAAGGACGAGAGGGTGAGGTGACAAGTTACCAGAGAATGGTCAGAAGGGGGGGCCAGGTTGAATGGAGGCATCCAAGACACCAGATAGTAAGGTGTGGGATAGGAAAAGATAATCAATATGAGAGGCTGTGTTGTGGGCTGGGGATAAAAAGTATATCCCTCTCAGTGAGATGTAATATGCTAAACATCACATATGCTGTAATGGTCGACAGGCTCCTGAAAAGGCCGTTGAGCTGGTGAGAGCCCTCTACAAGGACCAGTGGTACGATCTAACATGGAATCAAAGACTGTGTTCATGTATCGCCACCGAGAATAATTAGTAGGGATGGAAATGGAGATAAAACTTCAACCAACTGTGTAAGGAAACCTGGAGAGTCTACATTAGGCCCATAAAGACTTTCCAACAACATCTCAAATCGTATATAAACACAATGAAAAGCAATTTACCCTGTGGATCGCTGAGTATTTGAATGAGTGATAAAGGAACTAGTTATCAATATCAGAACACCACAGCTTTGGGAGGTACCCTTGCAGAAAATACATGGACAATTTGTTGTCTCCTCACACAATGCCTCAGAGTCCAACAAGTGTGATTCCTGTATAAATATCACGTCTAATGATAGCAGAGCTAAATGTTTGAGAACTTTATACTGTTTCAGTTTCTGTCAGACACTCTTAATATTCCAGTTAGCAACCTTAAGAACATTAGCCATATTCACAGTTAAAAGATAGAAATAGGCAGGGCTTTCAGCTTTGCTCCCAGGTTTACCAGTAACATAACCCACCATAAGACTGTGCTGAGAACCCACCCTCCTCTTACCCATATAAACCCCTCCCTTACCAAACCCCAATGCCTACATCAAACAAAGGATCAGATTTGTTGAAACTAGCTACCAACCCACCCAAATACCCAAACTATTGTGGACTGTGATCCACAGAATACCTTCACTAAAGCTCCCTCACTCCAGCCACCCTTAGGTGGACCCATTTATGTCCGCTTTCAGGGTGACACAGGAGATAACAACCAGCTAAAAATGGAACTAAAATTAGTTAAAAGGATTAACCTAGGTGATTTATAATGGCTGTGATTGCAGCCAAACATGCTGAATAAATCTTTAAGAATTCATTATTATTAAGCCTAACTTACACCTTGTACCATACTCTTGACTAAAACCACACATCAAAATTTTGTTTGGTATTAAAGATTGCTCAAAACTTTAAATCAAGTAAATGACCCTATTAATAAAGCTGTTAATACTAGATGTAAATATGTACATGTCCTTATTTAGAAAGTAGAGGACAATGTCCCTCTAGTGGTCACAATAAAGTACTGTTCATGCCTTGATATGCAAGTGGAAGCTTAAAATTGCACAAGCAAAACAATTAAGTCAAAATGGAAAATAAAACATAGAAAAAGTTTGTGCTTTTCCCCCCAGAGTAAATAACTGGTTATGTCTCATAGTAACCAGACACTTAAAGACACTGAATCAGGAACAGTTATTGATCCACTTAGGATAAGGAGTTACTGGGGTTTGATCAAACTGTGAGAGAAACTAGGCAAACAGTACCATGGCATCAAACAATCTATGCCCTGTCGTACACTACATCAAACATATTCTTCTGTACATACAGTGCTCTCTTGCTCTTGCTTAGAAGGCTGGATGCATCTCAGACAAGCAAACTCAGGTATCCCTGAAAAGTTCAGGTAAGCGTGGTCTTAAGTCCAGAGTGGGCTGCCTCGGGATCTTCATAGCTGTGCCATGTACCACTACCAAAACTTGTAATCTTGCAGGGTAGTTCATACAAAAACAAACTCCTGCTGCAATAAGCTTAGAAACAAGCAGATGAAAAGCCGTCCGAGTTGCCGGACAGTAGCAGGCAAGTCTTGCGCCAGTCCTTACCTTGGATCCCTCCCAACAGACGTCCTGAATCTTTTAGGCGTTGGCAAACAAATGCTGGCATTTTAAATCATTGAGAAGTCTAAAATTAAAGGTCTCGGAGGAGATCCAGCTGGAGGAGTCAGTCTGAGAGCCCTGTGCACCCTTTCAATTACATATTTGGAGCCAAATGGCGAGGGCCCAGCAACTTTTCAATGAACTTCTGGATAAATAGGATGGCGTCTTGGCCATCTTTGGTCTCAATAACCTAATCAGGACCACATTGTTCCTGCGGCTACGACCCTTTAGGTCTTCTATTTTGAGTTCCATCTTGGCAATCTTTTGTCTGGTAGCCACAAGTTCTGGGTCAACTTTGTCTAAATGTTTTCAGAGAATACTCGAGCCTCTGAATCAGGCGTTCTATGAAATATCCTCCAGGGCTTGTGAAATTGACTTTATCTCAAGGTTAGGGATCTTAATTTCTCCTTGAATGGTCTGAACTCTGCCAGAAATCCAGCTAAGGTGGCGGTTCCTGATCCATTAAAGCACTGGCAAATCCCACTGTATCAGCAGCACTGGTGGCTCTAGGCTTTTTCGGGCCTTTCTCGGGAGTTGCAGGCGGTGTATGTTTGGCAAAGATCTCCTCATTTCTATCTCCATGAGGAATATCACAAGGGCAGATAATAGGTGAGCACTTGGATGTCTTTTGGTGACTTTACAAAATGTTTTATTTATTTTGACTCAGAAAATAGACAGAAAAGGTGATCGGGTGGCTGGAAGCGAGCAAGCGGAGTTAGCACCAGGTTGCCTGCATCACATGGTCCTCGTGTTCCATGTCTCTTGATCCATATAACATCATAAAAGCATTCACGGTGTCCAGTGGTCCCCCTTTCCTCACATGACCTCCACTTACATTGTCACAACATCTCTGGTGTCCAGTGACACCTTTCCCTTTCAGATCCCTGTTTCAAATAGCACATGGCATCCCTGGTGTCCAGAGGCCCCCATCATCCAGTCCTTGTATTGAAGACTAAAACATCCCTGGTGTCAGTCTTATGCAATTGGTACCCCATCACACATCCACTGGCACTGAGCACCCTTTTTCCCCTTAACACCCTAAGGATACCGCCATTGAGTACCTATAATAAAGAAACCATAGCACTGATTCATTTGAACTGAATGAATCAGGGATGGTATCAATAATAACCGTGACTGCATTATCAGCCAATCAGCGGTTACTACCTATAACGTGCTAATTCATTCAAGTTTGAATGAATTTCAAGCTATGAGAGGTTGGCTGCCAGCCACTGCAGGGAATGGTTTCCTGCTGCAGTGCGAGCACTCACCAGCATAGGTTTGGAGGCACACAAGTTTGCTCCTCCTGTTGTAATGAAGCTATCCTGACATGAAAATATTCTCTTTGCCCCATCTATAGGAAAAGTTGTCATTTGCTTGTCCTGTTTCCACTATGGAGCTGTGTGTCCCAGGAGCAAACAGCTTTTCCTGAGCAATTGCTTGCTTGCCCCCATAATTTTAAGTCCTACCTATGTGTTTCTACTGGCTGTCCCTCCTTTCTAGGCCAACAGGGGCCTTTGGATGCACTTTGTTCCTTCATTGCCTGCACTCACATGTAGGTATAATGGAACAGCTTTGGCACATGCAAATTTTGCTCTGCACCTGTGCCATTACATCACTACATTGCATGTCTGGCAACAGTAGGGGACTTGCCTGTGCTTTGCTTCCACTTTAGAAATACTTCATTGCCTCTTCACTGTGAAATGGAGGTTTACACTCTCATTGGTTTCTTCTAAGATATCAATTATTCTTTTACTACCAGTATGTATAATATATAGTGCTCAATAGATGCTTTTCAACTCATGATTAAATAAATCTAATGAAAGCAATTGCTTTTATTTAAAACTGTGCAAAAAATCCATAGCTAATCTTTAAATTGCAGGCAAAAGGTTGTTAAAACTTACTTAAGAAATCTGTTACACAGTGAAGACCGAGTATCAGTCTTATAACCATGGCTGGATCAAAACCTAGTTAATAACAATTCTTACTTCAGCTAATAACAACTTTTATGCAATAAGAGTGGGCTCAAATCCTATTGAATAAATCCATTTATATAACATGTGTTTTGGCATAAATGTGGAGATAAAAGTGCTATCTCAGCAAGGCAGTGAAGAAATTTATTTATTTTTATTTATTTAGTTTTGTTGACCAGGTAAGTGCACTAGACAAATCCTGCCTATTTTCAGCCATGACCGGGGGAGGGGATATAGATGAATGCCAACTGACCTTGAACCAGATTAAGCTGTTGGTGGTATTTCTTTAGTGAATAAAGGAAATTTGGCCAGGGAACTGGGGAAATTCCCTACTCTTTCGATAAGTGCCATGGGATCTTTAACATCCATCTGAACTACCAACTACCACCAATCCAAGCAGATGAGACCTCGGGTTTAGCGTCTCATCCGAAAGATGAGACATTAAACCTCAAAAGTACAACACCCTCTCATGCTGCACTACAGTGTCAGTACTGGATATTAACTGAAGTACCAGATGTGGAAATGAACCCACAGCCCTCTGATCTCCGGCCTCAGAGGTGAGTGTGCTACCTACTGAGCCACTGACACTGTCATATCTTCATGTTCCTATCGTCATTTGTTATCTCCACGTTCCTATATGTAATTTCAAACCTAATCTGGTTGATCCTGCCATCTGTGCCATCTTTTCAGTACCACTTTCACTTTAGACCCTGTTCCTGCAATTATGTAGCGTGACAAAGCAGTCTGAAAATTGCACTGTTATGTTGGCGTTATGGCCTTCCACAATGGCATTGTGTGTCACAAGTCCTGAAAACTGTGTCACATTTGTACACTTTCACTGCTTTGTCAAAATAAGCTCGATTCTAGAGAACAGCGGTGACCCGCAGCTCCAGAACAGAAGTAAGGTTAGGCAGTGTTGCTATGGTGCCAACCCGCCACCACAGGCCTGTGGACATGGGCATCACAGGGCGGCCTCCCCAGCCACCATGGACATGGGGGCGGCCTCTGCCATGGCTGGTGGTGGCGGGGTGCCACCACGCCACAGGTGTTCTCAGTGACCCTGCAGGGGTACTGTAGTGAGACCGTAAACAGGTGCCCAGTGGTGTGGCCATCTGGCTCCCACAGGCCAAGCCATGGATGGTGGGTGTGGAGGCCAGTGGCTACAGAGTCAGCAGCAGGGGCTCACCTGGCTCTGCCGCTGGGGTGTCGGGGCATGCTTCTGGGCATCCAACTGGACGCACAATGTCCACGGCATGTTGTGGATGCAGCCACCACCTCTGCAGCTGCTGCAATCCGGCTCCAGTGCTGCAGTCATGACCACCCGCATGATGAGTGTCTCTGCCAGCATCTTTGCATGCCAGCTGTGGACTCATGACCCTGGACCATGACAGCCCTTTGGCTCCCGAACTCCACATGGAGGCCTCCTGACCTCCAAAGTCACCCTCAACAGGTCAAGATAGGCCCCATGTCATCTGCTGGTGATGACAGCAGTGGCATCGCCTACGATGGGGGATGGTTCAGCCTGACCAGGTGCATCCCACGGCAGTGGATGCACCCTGAGCAGAGTGCGATGTGGGCGGGACATGGCGGGGCACTGCCGCTTGCTGCCCATGGGTGGGTGTCCACCAGGGTCAGTGGACCAGGTTCGTGCACAGGCACCCTGCTGGATGACACCGACATCACCAGGAACTGCACTGGACAGTGGTGCAGGGAGCACAGCACTCACAGCCATAGACAGCTCTGCCAAATTCTGGAAAATCCTCAAAGAGGTCGAAAGTCATTCTCCAGCCTCTCCTGCCTGCCAAGACCATAACTGGTGCTACTATTTACACCGATAGGGTGGACATCCTTGAACAACTTAACAATCATTTTGCTACAGCTGGCCTAGCTTTGATGTTTCCCCTGTCAGTAGCTTCGTACCTCATAGTGACACTACCGATGGCCCAAGTCCCAACGAGCTCCCAGCCCTGACCCATCCCTTGTTTAGCTTTAGCTCAGTCTCCTTCAAACAAGTCAAGGACCTCCTACTGTCCCTGGACACAAAAGAAAGAGCAGGCGGGGCCACCTAGAACCACTTTTCTTGAAAATAGGATACTATTACTTGACAGCCCCATCACTCACCTATTTAATTGCTCCTGAAGCGTGGTGAGCTATTCTCCTTTGGATGATTTCTGATATTAATCCCTTCTTTAAATCTGGCAATCCATCTGATCTGAATAACTTATCGGCCTATTTCCCTTCTGCCAATTCTCTCAAAATACTGGAAAAAATTGTCAACTCACAGCTTAGAGTGTACCTTGAGTCCAAAACTTACTAAATCCAGTCCATTCGATTTTAGACCCAAGCACAGCATGGTGTCTGCCCTGGCCAAAAGGTCTAATGACTGGAAAACTGCTGTTGATGCTAAAAACATATTTATGCCCTCTTCTTAGACCTCAGCAAGGCCATTGATTCTGTGGACCACAGCGTCTTACTCACTGTCTTGAGCAGGACTGGCCTGGACAGTACTGCAGTACAATGGTTTGAGTCCTATCTTACCAACAGAATGTAACAAATAAAAGCCTTTGGCAAACATCCAGATTCACACACTACTAGGTAAATCTCTGAAATTGTGCTGGACAAGTTCAAGTACAGTACCTGGGATTCCAGTTAGACAATAGGCTAAGTTTCACAAACCACTTGACCAAGCTCCAGAAAAAATTAAGGCAATGACTAGGCATCTTCTTTCATACCAGACATTTGCTTACACTAGAAGCTAGGATGAGACTAGTCCAAATGACCTTTCTCCCTATGATTGACTATGCAGACTTTCTTTATAGCCATTGCCCCATTGCAGCCTTGAATAAATTAGACACTGTCTACCACCATGCCTTAAGGTTCATCCGGAACTTACCTCACGCACTCACCACTGTCGCCTATACAAGCTGCTGGACTGGTCCTCCTTCTCGATTAGGAGGCAAAGAAATGCTCTCTTTTTGGTTTTACAGGGCCAAAACTGATTGACTGCCTACCTATATCTCTAACCTCTTTGTTAAAGCTCAGGGGTCGTATGGCCTGAGAAGACTTGCTCTGGTAACCTTCAAGGTACCTAGAATAAATATGCCTTATGGTTCAGCTGCCATTCACTGCTCTTTCTCACGCTAAAACACAGCCCAAAATATCCTACAATTGGCTTCTTTCCCTTGTTACACCTTCAAAATGCTTCTTGAATGCTATCTAAGGGATACTTGTGCCTGCCTCAGGTAAACTTACACATACCTTGCCATTCTACTGCCCTGGCCTGACAACTTTAGCTCTAACTTTGCCAGCAACAGCCTTCCCTTCCCTTCCCTTCCTTCCCTTCCCTTCCTTCTCTTCTCTTCTCTTCTCTTCTCTTCCTTCTCTTCTCTTCTCTTCTCTTCTCTGCCTCCCCTAGCTACTATAGCAGCTCTCTCAAGCAGTCCCCTAAGCTTGTCAGCCCCTTCCCCTCCTTCTGTCAAATTCCTTTTACTCATTAGAACTAATTATCGTTATAATCTTCATCATTGTACTTTCCATGTGTAAATAAGCTTTACCTTATATCACTTGCACTGTATTGTAATGCATCAACCTTTGTCTTTACTTGTATGTTCTCTGTCAGGAAATTTTGCAACTGAGCTTGCCCAAGGATGAATTGCCTGGTTAAATGAAGTTGATTGATTGATTGATTGATTGATTGGTTTGGAAACTTTGCCAGGATGTGGTTGCTCAGGAGGTTATGCTTGCTTACTGAGCCAACACAATCTGTTGAGTGATTGGTGGGTTATATACCACAAGATGGGTGTGTCCCCTGCCCCTTCTTTTTTTTAGTACGGTATCACACCCCAACCCACTGGGTGAGGCTTCCTCCTTCTCCACCCCCAGCCCAGGCTTACCCTCCTGGGTGGGGCCACCTGATGGACTGCACCTCCCATGGGAAATTCAGTGTCAAGCCCTGGCTTACCTCCTGGATGGGGTCACTGGGTGTGACACCCCTGGCAAACCTTTATCACAGCAGGAATGGTGGTAGAGGTGGGATCATCACCCATGGGGCTGGATTTTATTTATTTCAGTCTTTGGTAACCGGGTAAGGCCCACTAGGCTAGCGCCTGTTTTCAGGGGTGACCTGGGAGCACTGGGCAGTTAAGTGACTTGCTCAGAGTCACACACAGTATGCAAGTGAAGGTTGTGAGAATCAAACCAAGGTCTGGTCTGCTGGATGTACCAAGCTCATTCACAGCTCGTTACTCTTAACCTCTAGGCTATACTGCCAGCCCAATTTGTTGTGAATGCTGATGTCTCCTGGAGGCAGGATATGCAATGACATCAATGGACATATCCAACATCAGTCTCGCCTTCCATGATGTATGACCTCTGTACCTGCTGCTCCCAGCCTCTGCCAGGGCCGCTGACATACTGACTGCTCCCCTCCTCCCCTTGGAAAAGGAAGAGTCACCAGATGGTACTCAATCCTTCTGTGCCATGGCCAGAAATCTGAATACTGGGTCTGTTCCCAGGCGTGGATTGTCAGCGTCACAAGCAGACACCTGCCACTGCACTGGTGGGCTGGCTCTCTGCCCCTTCTTTTCAAGGCTTGGGTACAGTACACAGGGTAAAGTTAGAAGAAGAAGAAGAAGAAGAAGAAGAAGAATCAACATTTATATTGTGCTTTTCATACACAGTGTATCCCAAAGCACTTTACAACAATGCTAGACTGGTAGTGAAGTGACGGAATGTGTAGTGGCGACCATATCGCACATCAGCACCCAGACACAGCCTGGATAATTGCATGAACTGGTTTATGGGTAGGGAATGTTGGCCAGGACCCGGGAATGTCCCCTACTCTTTACTGAAGAGTGCCCTGGGTTCTTTTACTTCCACCTGGACACCACCAGGACAACACCAGGATGGATAGAAGGGACCTCAGTTTAACGTCTCATCCAAAGGATGGCACAAGCTAGCAGTACAGCACCCCTAATACTGCACTCGGATGCCAGCATTTTAGGTGCAATTTCAATCCCAGTGTGGAATGAGAACCCACAACCTTCTGGTCCAGAGGTGGATGTGCTACCAACTGAGCCACTGACACCCAAGTTACCAAGTTTTGGTTTCTCTTTGATGTTGTTGTCTGTTTATACTCTACCTGATTATCAGTTTGAGTTTTATAGGCTTGCAGTTTCTTGCCATTGTTGTTTCACATAAGAACAAGGAGCACACATGTACAGAGTGGTTAATTCTTTCAATATGTCATGGGGCAGTTTATTTTCCATTAGAAGTAATGTTTAGAAGAGTGCTTACTATATCCCAGAGCTACCCCACACCATTCTGGTGCATCTCACATTTTTCTTATTTCCCTAATGGCAGTATCCCATTTAAGATGTGTCACTTGGAACATTAACGGGGTAATTTACCAGTGAAGAGCACCTGGTTCCTTACCCACCTGGCCACTTTTAAGGCAGACCTGGCTATGCTGCAAAATCTATATCTCCAAGCTAAGAATGCCCATTTTTGAAGACTATGGGTGAGTCACTCTTACAGAGTGGGTAATAGCACTCATAGGGCAGGGTTCTTGTTCTAATCTGGAGGCTTCTTCTCTTTTAAGTATTGCAGGAGCATACAGACCCTGAGGACGCTACCTCATTTTATATACCCTAGTAGGCACATGTGAGATCTTGTGGTAGCATTTATGGCTCCGGCACAAACTCACCTTCTTTCTTCACCAACCTTTTGAATATAATTTCCACCTATAATACTCTCCCTAGCTGATTATTTATGTATTTATTTATTTATGTATTTATTCATTCAGTTTTGATAACCGGGTAAGCCCACTGAGCCCTGAAGGTCCCTTTTCAGGGAGACCTGAGTTAGTTACAAAGATAAGGCATACATTATGGTATTCAAAATGATAAACAACACTTATTATTGGAGGATACAGTATGTTTGAACAATGTACAAGGCATAAGTACAACACAAGTTGACAGAAGGTTGTGCAGTAGGCTTATCTAGTAGGTTACAAAGTGGCCTGGCCTCCACAGGGTATTAGTAGTTCAATGAAGAGCACAGGCAATAGTGAGCAGTGAATATACATATCAGCAAGTAGCAGCCAGGAGACATAAATAGGTGGTTTACAGGGGTTGCTATTGATAAGGAGGGAGGAAATGCTGGTGTAGGTAGGTAGGGTACTGGTACCTATAGGATTCATTGGGAGGTTACTCTGGAAGAAGATTTCTAAGGAGAGTGTGACTGAGGCATGTGTCAGTGAGCTGACAATACTTTAGACATATCTGGTGTAACTAGAAAGGGTCTATCTCTCGCTCCAGGACAGAGTCCTCCAGGATCTGCTAGACAGTTGTGGATTGGTAGATATTTGGAGAATTTTTCACTCTGGAGAGAAGAGTGAAAATATTCTGTCTCCTCACCCCATCCATGGCACCACTCTACAGTAGATTATGCTCTAGTCAGCCTCTCATTCATACAGTCCACCCAGTATTGTAAGATTCACAACCCAGTAATCTCAGATTATGCTCCAGTATCCCTGTTGGTGTTTTTGTCTCTTTCTCTGGAGAGAGATAAATACTGGAGATTGAATAGCCACTGCACTGAATTAAAGCAGGTAACTGCAGACTATTTTGTAACCAATAAACCACTGGCACAATCCCTGGCTACTTGCTGGAGGCGCCTATAAGTGTGTAATTCAGGGGTAATGTATTTGGTTTGCCACCTCAAAGAAAACATTGCAGGGAAAAACAGACACAGGTTTTATTGAGTTCCTTACGGCAATTAGAAAGGACATTAATCCTAATTCTTCAGATGCTGAGTGGATGCACCTGAATCAAGAAAGGCCAAATATGCCTATTTAAGCAGAAGGCAAGCAGAATCCGTTCTTTATCGAACTTGTTTAAAATCACGAGATGTATGGTGAAAAGGCCTGTAAACATTTAGCAATGTGTATTAGGCAATTGGAGATGACTTGTCAGGTGAGGGCTGTCCTGTCAATCTCGGACAACTCAGTGTTAAAAGCTCCTAGAGAATTATGGGCACATTTAAAGAACATTAAGAACAATTAGGAGGAGACTGGACCACCCAAGTCAGACTCCTAACTTTCGAATATCTTAGAACAGCTAAT
Organism: Neoceratodus forsteri; assembly: GCA_016271365.2. Lineage (NCBI taxonomy): Eukaryota > Metazoa > Chordata > Ceratodontiformes > Ceratodontidae > Neoceratodus > Neoceratodus forsteri. Next base: position 270,953,244 of record JADMNL010000026.1, read on the forward strand.
CTTCCCAATTACACCCTATATTGTCCCAAACTTTAACTACACTGATTAGTTTCAGAGGTGGAAGGCTATTTCTGCCCTTACTCTTTACATGTCACCAGGGCTGGATGGTTTTCCTGAATTTTTCATAATGTTTAAATCAGAACTAGCACCCCAGCTTATAGATTTTTATAACCATTGTTACCAAACTAATTCCTTCCTCAGATTTCTTGTAGGTCTTTATTACTCTTATACATATACTGGGCAAGGATCATTCTGATATAAGGAATTACAGGCCAATCTCTTTGCTGAATGTAGATGTTAAAATTCTTGCATGATATCTTGGCAAAGAGACTGGCAACAGTTTGTCAACCCATAATCGATAGGGAACAAACTGGCTTCAAGCAAGGCCACCAGGTTTCTGATCATACAGTATGCACAAAATTCTTCACTTAATTTTGGTGTCTGGGGATCCAACACCCCAGAGGTGCTGGTTTCCCTGGATGCTGAAAAAGCTTTTGATCAGGTCTCCTGGCCCTTTCTTTTCACACATTGTTGGTCTTTGGATTCCCAGTGGAATTTATGAAATGGACTAAATTACTCTACTCCACCCTATGGGGTAAGTATTTTGTAATGAGATATTATCAGCCCTCTTCCCTTTTTGGCAAGGTACAAGGCAGGCGTCCCTCTCTCCTTCTTTGTTTTATTTGTACCTTGACTTGACACATCATACACCACCCACAAATTGCAGGTCTATCTAAAGGCCTTACTCCTTTAAACATTCTACATATGCAGATGACATCCTGTTGCATTTATCTAACCCCTCCACCTCATTGCCTGCAGCCCTTAAACTCTTGCAGACTTTGGATGGCTGTTGGGATACAAGCTCAGTATCAGTGAAACTGTTGTGTCCCTCAACTTGCAAATCCATAGAGGTGGCTTATCTTTAAATCTACAGCACTGTTGGTCTGCTTCCAAACTCACATAGCTCAGGATTCAACTGGCATTGAGCACTAAAACTTTGATTGAATGTACAGTCATTTACACTCCATAGTATAGGTGGTAACAACTGATCTCATAAGATGGCAATCGCTTCCATTGTCCCTATGAGGAAGGACCTCCCTAATACACATGAACGTGTTGCCTTAGGTACTCTATCCCTTTAGCATGTTAGGAATACCCTCCTGCAGACATGGTTTTCTCAGCTGCACAAGAATATCTCAGCTTTTTGTGGAATGGTAAAAGTCCTGTATAATGGTTTCTAAACTATTTTTGGTGAAAGAAAATGGAGGCTTCAACTACCAAACTTTTATTAATATTACCTAATATCTCAAACAAGTAAGTTCCTGGCTTGGAGCATTCCAGAAATGGGGTTGGACGGTACAGTTCAGTCCATTTTGGAGGATATTGAAATGTACCTGAGCAAACTCCATGGCATTTCTCACAAGCCTTACCCTATATCCCTTGGTCCAAGCTCCTGCCCCTCTACAGCAGACTCCTATAGGCTGGTCAGTTTGGATCAATACTTATCCATGCCACCTTCTCAATTATGTAGCTCAGAAAGACCCACACAGACCGTTTGACTTAACCTAATATAAAGGTAGCTAATAAACTGATACCCATGGCTTTTCTACCAGAAGCTGAATTACATGGTCTCTCATGCCTATTATGGGAAGATCATCTCATTGCGTTTGATGAGTTTCAGCAGATCTATGCCCTTCCCAATCTTCAGTTTTCTCATTTGCTCAACTTACTCATTTGATACTAAGTTTTCTGGGCTCTTACCCTTGGGGCCTAGCAGATGGTATGGCATATCACAATTTGGCAGCCCTGGTAATGAAATCAAGCTATCTCTCTCTTATTCAAGGCACTAGAGATATCAGGGGTATAATCCCAAGTGAGATTTATTTATTAGGAAAAAGAATTTCCTGCTTCTGCTGCATCCTCAGACGGCTGCCCTCTGGCAATATATCTACAGATATACTAAATTAGATAAATTAGCTTAATGCAGTATGAGATTTTTTATAATGCTTAGTGCATGCCACAGCACATATTCAGGCTTGGGAACATACCTAGCACCATATGTAGGTGAAGCAATGCACAGGTGAGATAGCTGAAGTGGCCTAATTCACTCCATAAGTGGAGCGTGGGTGAAAGAAGCAGTCATGGAGTGCTCCCCATGGCAGCGGAGTACTTTGCGTTATAATGGGCAATGCTAAGTCCATTGAAAACAATGACTTCGCGTAACTCTGCCTTCCCAGACCACTACTTCACCAATTCTTAAGGCAAAGTACATTGAAAACAATGTACTTCACCTCACTTCACCTTGTTTTAAGCTCAAGGGCAAATTTTGCAGTGATTCATGGGATTTCAGGTCACATGGGCTCTAGATTATTCTGCACAGCCTCAGTTTGGGGTAGTGTGTGTGGGAAGCTGTAGGAGACAATCTGCTCTGAGAGCTCTCTGTGAGTCAGACCTTCTAAAGCTGTTAAAAAGCCTTTTGAGTCATTTTTGCTGAAACTTTAGTTTATCGATTATAGTAAACCCTCCTGTGCTCATATCACCGAGCATTTATTGTTTGTGTGTGGATTTTGAATGTTAATGTACAATATTCTGTCTGTGTACTGAGAGACAGTGGAAGTGTGCTTTGGGGGAGGGGCGTATCTGTGGTGTAGGTAGATTAACTTGGAGAAAAGACAGTACTTTCTATTTTGGTGATATTTTTCTTGTATAACTGTGTTAATGTACACACAGCAATATTTTCAATAATTCTTGCCATTTTTTGCTGATTGTTGTGGTGCAGCAGTGCATAATTTTAGTTTGTTTAAAATATGTGGTTATATTACTGAAGTTTTCAATTTGCTTCATATGTCATATATATGCTTCCGGTGCAGGGTCTGCGGAAGACATATGAAGACAAGGAGCTTAATATGTATAGCCTCGAGGAAAGGAGGAGAGGGAAATGATAGAAACTTTCAAGTACCTCAAGGGAATCAACAAAGTCCAAGAGGTAGCATCTTTCCAAAAAAAGTGAGCAAAACAAGGGGCACAATTTGAAGATGGGGGCAGCTCAGAGGTAATTTAAGGAGTATTTTTCACAGAGAGGGTTGTGGATGCATGGAGCGGCCTTCCAGAGGAGGTTGTGGAGTCAAAACAGTGGTGGAATTCAAGCATGCATGGGACAGTCATAAGGCAATTCTGGGGGTAGGAAGAAATAGGCTGCTGGTTAACTAGGATCTGCAGCTTATCTATTAGGTAGGAAATGGGCAGACTGAGTGGGCCAAGCAGTCCTTATCTGCCGTCAAATTCTATGTTTCTATGTTTTCTATATTTCTATGTTTCTAAGTTTCTATACTCGCATTACTTAGTGTGTGTGTAGTATGTGTGTGATGCACGTCATCAAATCAGACACCTTTTATTGTGCCACATAATTTCAGCAATGTGAACCTGCTATCCACTGCAGCTGTGTAATTTGTGTACTTCTTTATGGTATCTTTACTGGTACTAGTACTAGTGACTGTTACTGCAGCAGTGCAGTACACTGCTCCCCTAGCCGACCCAACTGGCAAGGTATTGTTTTCCAGATTTCAATTTCTGAAGGTGAGCACTGGTTAGGTGCTGTGCCTTTGCATCTGCATCTCTTCAGTGTGCAGTGCACTCTTAATCTGTCTTTGCATTTGCATCTCTTTGGGACCAATCTTCATCTGTAACTTAACTCACAGTTGTTTCTTTGGCTTCCCTTCAGAGTACTGGACAGGTCTGGTGCATAATTCTGCATGAACATTGTACTCATTAATATGTGTTTTTAAGTCAGGACCATCATCACGAGTCACTCGTGATACAAATCATGTTCTTCATCATCACAGTCACAAATGCAGTCACAAATCACGATTTACGATCATATTACGAATCACAACATTAATTTTTTACTAGTTACTTGGATGTATTGTAAGCCTGTTTTGTAGTATCTCTCCATGCTTCACCACCCACCATTGTACTCATTAATGAGTGTTTTTAAGTAGGGTAGTTTTGTGCCATACCTCATCGAGGGCCCGGGAAGTACAGCTGTAGGCATTCAGCGTTTCTTCATCATCACGGTCCAAATGCAGTCACAAATCACAGTTTACAATCACGTCATGAATCGCAACATTCATTTTTTATTAGTTACTTGGATGTATTGTAAGCCTGTTTTGTAGTATCTCCATGCTTCACCATCCCACCATTGTACTCATTAATAAGTGTTTCTAAGTCTGGGAGTGGGATAGTGTCTGCAGTACATACACAGACTGGAAAGAAGACTGCACTCATGCAGTTTAGCACAGTATACTTGCACTGCTCAGAATACATATGGAAGACAACAAAAAGGGCATAATTACATACAAGGGTCGGGGATGGTGGAGGAATACATTTTATTACACAGCAAGGAAGGTGTGGGGGCACATGGTGTGAGAAAAAAATAATGTGGGATCCCATGGTGATCCAGCAGCAGTTCCAGCATGGACATAATTTGCAACTGATGTCCCTCTATGAGTCCAGCTGCTGCTCACAGCACTCACCATCTTGTTGTTCTCCTCGACAGCACTCCAGAGAACTGCCAAGTCTGCCTGTGTTACATGCAGTTCTCTGGGTCCACATTCTACAGGCTGACCTGTTGGTGGTGGTGGTGGTGGGGATGCTGGTGGAGCAGCAGGTGCTGCTGTGCCCTCTCTTCTTAGGGATGCCGCCATGCGCAGCTGCACCCTCTGCCACAGAGCGGCCAGCAGGTGCAGGCATGGTCTGTTCTGTGGCAGCCTGCCACTCCAACTGGTGGTGATTGAGCATATGGGTGTACTTGCCCCAGTCCCCACATGAGTCCCTGGGGCCACGACACCTCCACCTCACATAGCTGGCACTTGACCACACTGCTGTCCCCCGACACAGTCAAAAACTGCCAAACAACAGAAGTGCAGGGAGGACCAGGCACAGGCAGGGGAGGGCCAGATGAACTGGCAGCTGGCTGGTCATGGTGCTGAACAGGGATGGGATCTACATCTGGGCCCGTGGGAACAGGCACATCCTGCTCCAGAGGGCCTGGTGCTGAACTTGATGGTGGTGGTGGTGGTGGTTCAACTGCCTCAGGGTCAGGACAGGAGGTGGTGCTGGTCCTGCTTCCCTTGGGGGCACTCACTAGTTCGAGTGGTCCAACAAGAATGGGCGCCATGCCCCCACGCATGTGCACAGTACGATGCTTACCACTACCATGCTCTCCCAGAGCTGCCGCCACCCCAGGTCCATCTCTCTACTGAGCTCCCTCAGTCCGAAGCAATCACTACTCATACTGTCACAAAACACACACACACACACAGTCACACAGACAAACAACTAACTACTTATAAAGGTAAGAAAATAAAATTTACAGAAAGAACAAATTAAGTAAAAAGAGTACAGACAGAAAAGACAAAAATGTAGCTTTAAAAAAGCTGTTGGGTCTAAATCAAAGTTTGTATCTCCTCCTCGTTCTGATCTCAAAGTATCAGCAGTCACAAACACACTCCTCTCTCCGTCTGCACAGGAGAAAGTAAAAGTGTCAGCTTGTATGACTCACTTCCTTCCTTCCTGCCTAGGTAAGAGCATGTGACTTACAGTACTGTAAGCCATGTAATGTGTGGGGTGCTGCCAAATCTGAAACACCAAGTGGATCATTTAAAATCATAATAAGGAACATGAAGTCCATTAAAACAATGACTTTACCTTGCCTGTTTGCCATTCCTCCTTAATGTGAAGTGGTACGACAGGCAGAGTGAGCACTTTTGCATTGCCCACTCCATGTAGCTGAGTGGCAAATGCTAAGTGCCCACTCTACGTTCACTTAGCCAGTGGAATTTAAATTTTGCTGCATCTCTATGCACACGATGGCACTCTCTGCCACCTCTTGTGGGACTGCATTAGCACACAACCTTTTGGACTCAAATTCAGTCCCGTCTGGATCCGCTCCCTAGGCCTACAAGAGGCATTCACACCAGAACTCTATCTTTTGGGCCTAGGCAATTCCGGTTGTTAGGCACTCAAAGACACCATATGGTCCTCATGTTATCAGTGTCTAAATGAGTTATTTTTCAACATTGAACTGACAACCAACCTCCTCTAATAGGAAATGGCTTTGGAAATGCCCCCACATTTAGAATGATAAAGTTTTAGTTAGTCTCTGACATAATCTGCCTGGGTATGAGCAAAGATGAGAATGGCTGAACATTCTTCTCAGTTGGCCTGAACTATATAGTTTACTTTGAACAATAGTCTATGGGATAACTTTTTAGGCTTAAGATGAACATGTTTTTGTACTACTCAGAATGTACTGTACTTGTAATGTAAAGTAGCGGTCATGTTCAGGTACTAACTCTTCTTACTTTCACTGCCAGGTAGCCCCATTCTGCCTGCCTCAGTTGATGCTGTTTTCATTAGATGAGGTACTTGCCACTACCAGGTTCCAGAATTTATACCTACTGATTTTTTCCTGTATGGGTGATAGATTACTGTTTATACACCATGATGAACTTGACACTTTTGTAAAACATGGAATTTATGTTGTTGTGCTCCATGCTCCTATTGACTGAAATAAATGAAAACAAGTTGGTGTTTTTTTTTTTTTTAAGAAAGGTCCTGCTGGTCCTGGCTGCACTAGGAGGAAAAATTTGCAGTTAGACAGTTTTTTTATTGTTTAATTATCTTTTCTCCCATCCTCCACAGTCTCCTCAGGGCTATGACTCCTCCTTCAGTGGGGTTCATTCTCCTGTCTGACCCCAGCTCATCCACCCTCAAGGTTTCCCCATAGATTCCCCTCTGCAACAGGGCTAGGTGGGGGTGCTGAGTACCCACCACCCTGGTATATCAATCTGGTGGTGGGGGCAGACTCATTAGTACAATCAGACCATCATGGGTCCTGTGGGAACTGCAGCATTTTCTGTTTCTCCCACCCCATCCTTCTGATCTGAGAATGTCAACTTCAAGCCTCCCAGCCCATACTGCCCTCCGGCTACTGCCAGAGGGCAGTCAGCAAATAGGAAAACTAGTCTCCTTCCCCAAGAGGACAGCAGTCCTCTGGATGCTCAATTCTCTCTCTTCCCCTGCAGACCCCCAGCAGCCCAGGCTTGTTCCTGAACCTGGGTCACCGGTGTTGTATGAGGTGTGGTGTTCCCTCATCTGACCCTCAGTGCCACTGAGCCGGCCTCAGTCAGACAGTTTTTAGGACCCCCAAAATCTACTGTAAAATCTCTAAATAAATCTGAATAAGTAGCTGGCATGCACTGTATATCTATAGCTATATATATATATTTCTATGGAATATATATTCTGTGCAAAAAACTGCGTTAATGCATCATTTGGGTTAAAACACAAAAAGGCAGGAAATGAAAAATCTTTAGGTTGCCTCTCCCCCAGCCCACCCATCATACCAAGATTGACAGCAGGCGGGGTGTGTCATTGGGGTTGTGAGAAAATGTCAACCCATTCCATCTGAAATTACATTCACAAACCACAGTAAATTAGAGTGGGGTGACATTTAGGCCTTAGAATCCAATGACACACCCCATCAGCTGTCAGTCTTGGGATGATGGTAGGTCCGGGGAGGGGCAACCCTAAAGGTTTTTTAATTTCCTGATTTTGGTGTTTTAACCCTAAATGATGCATTAGTGCAGTTCTTTGCATAGAATTTCTTACTTTTTGAGAAAGAATAAAAACGAAGAACTTGTGCAAGTTGGTGGAAGACGGTTCCCACCAACTTGCAAAACTTGGTGGGAGCACAGGGCCCGACTCGGAAGGTGATGGGAGCATGGGCCCTTTGGGTCCTGTGCTCCCACCAACTTGTAAACGTGTGTGTACCATCAACACCATCCAAATTTAAATGTAAAACACCAAACCGTGTCCAAGATATAACATGTTAAAGTTTTAAATTTTCAGTTGTAAGAGATGCAGTATTCTGCACCTGTTAACATTTTACAGGCACAACGACTGAAAACTACATCCATGACACTGAAGGCTATGTACTCTATCAATTTCAAGCGAGCAGCACTAATGCAAATCACTGTCTGCAGCATGTAAATTGCATCACACATTATCACCACAAAAAGATTTCTCCAACATGTAAACACTGTAATTCACATCTACAGGACATGCCAAAACACCCTCCAAATTTCAAGACAAAAGACCAAACTGTTTCCAAGATATTTAAACTTAAAGATTGGTGAAATTGCCCTATCTAATGCATTATAGTTCAGTTCAAAGGTTTATTGTTCAGCAGCAAAACCATTACAATATAATAAAGCTAACAAAATCAAATATACTATTAAAACTGTCACAGTTACACAACTTAAATACACGTAAATCAAATACCTATATCCAGAGACCCAAATAATAATTTGGAACTCTTATCCATATCTATTAAAATAAGTCTTGAAATAAAATAAACATACAACATTTCCTACAGACACACTGAATAAATAGGAGTTATTCAGTTAGTATATCTAGTAAACTGCATATTGTATTCTAGTATCTACTTATCCAAAAGTTTTATATCAACATGATATAAAAATGTGAGCTGTATCTCAAGCTCAACAATTCTACTAGACTACATTATAGCAGAGGACAATAGGCATTTCAATAGTTGAGATAGCACAGTCATTATTTGCAATATTAATAGAATTAATTTAATCCAGCTTGAAACTTTTAAAAATAATTCACGTGGTTCAGTTTTATCCCTAAAATGGTCTACATGTTTGCTTGCCCACATTCATAGAACTAGAGGACTATATTTATCAAGTCCATTCTAAGGAAGTATACATAAATCCATCCTAAGGAAGTCCCATAAATCCATCCTAAGGAAGTATACATAAATCCACAACAAATGAGCCTTAAGCAGGAAGGGCTCCTGTTTGCACCAGAGTCCATCCTTTGTGTAGTTTCAAGTTTCTTGCCATTAAAGGCCCATTAAGGAGCAGCACAAGTGCCCCAAATTTCGAACTCAGGGTATGCCTTTAAAATCCGCAGCAGACACCTCTGCCAATAAAGTCCATCTACTAAAAGTGCTACCAGATATATAATTAGTACCAAATTTTCCTTTTATACAAATTGCAGCAAACTCCTAGATATGAAATTAATCTCCTATAAAATGATGGAGTTCATGCTCATAACAGTACTGCTCATGAAAGCATTGTATATCTAGCAAATTATAAATCAAAGAGTCATAAGGGTCCCATTGTGAGGAGTTCATCATATAAAAGGCCACAGAATACCACTTGAGCACACTTCAAAATCGAATATAAATTACCATTTGTGCATTGAAGAACAAGGCCTCCGAGCATTTTGCCATTCGGTTCCTTAAGCTGGGGGTCCAGTCAAGGCAATCAAAACAATCATTTCTTTTCTTATGGAATTTAGTTCATTATCCAAGCAGACAGAAGTTATAAATGACGTGACAAACAATAAGAGTTCAAAGCTTCTGCCAGCCATTTTCAAACATTTAGAAATGTTAAAGGTAGACCGCTTATCTATTGAGCTCCTAATCAAACAAATAGGCAACATAGAAACATAGACTTCGATGGCAGATAAGGACCGCTTGGCCCACCTAGTCTGCCCATTCCCTATCTAAAGAATAAGCTGAAAATCCTATTTAACCAACAGCCTATTTCTTCCTACCCCCACAAAATTGCCTTATGTCTGTCCCATGCATTCTTGAATTCTCCCACAGTTTTAGACCCCACAGCCTCCTCAGGAAGGCTGTTCCATGCATCCACCACCCTCTCTGTGAAAAATACTTCCTCACATTGCTCCTGAGCTGTCCCCTCTCTATCTTCAAATTGTGTCCCCTTGTTCTTGCACATCTCTTTTTCTGAAAGATGCTACCCTCTTGAACTTTGTTGATTCCACTGAGGTACTTAAAAGTTTCTATCATGTCCCCACTCTCCTCCTTTCCTCAAGTGTATACATATTAAGCTCCTTTAGCCTCTCCTCATATGGCTTCTCTTGCAGACCCTGCACCATTTTAGTTGCCCTCCTCTGAACTGCCTCCATCCTGTCTATGTCCTTGCAGAGATGGGGTCTCCAGAACTGGACGCAATACTCCAGATGAGGTCTCACCCATAGAGTGCCTCTCTTTTCCTCCACCTGCACACTGGGTTCTGTTCCGAATTGATGGTCTGGATGGCATGGGACAGTCATCATCTAGGACTGCCGAAGGGTATTTTCCACTTTTCTGTGGTCCCGTTTGTTTCTAGCCCCTGAAATGCCGGCGCGAGGACGACATCCAGAGAGGAGACATGCTGATGCACATTTCTCCAAGTGCCCAACAGTGTCTCCCCTGCCCGACTCTGTTAGACGGAGTTGCCAACCCTCGTAAGCCCGTGTTCCCACTGGTTGTCTCAGGGCATCGGGTGCATAAAGCACCACTGGTATCCCACCCACAGGAGAGGCATCCATTGGGATGCTCAATCCTCCCAAGCTGACCTCCACCTACCTGAGTCAGTTCTCGAACCGGGTCACGGCGAGGCGAGGTGGCATCCAGCGCTCAACCCCAGTGCCACCGGGTGGGTCTGTAACTCTATTTTTAGACCATTTTATGTCAAACCAAAGGCATGGGTCAATAGATCAGAGCCCACTGAGTAAAACCCATCCACGTTTTCCTTCAGGAGTGACCACTGAGCCAAGATATTTGTGCTTTTTGATCATTAATCTAAAAACAAGATGGCGGACCCGTGATCAAAGAATTCTTGAGGATAAAGATTCTTGAACTGCAAGGCTGCAAATTATTTGACCACCAGGTGGGACCAGATGGCCAGAACCACATTCTTTGTTCACAAAACATACATAGAAATTTTCCATTGACTTATAATGGGAACTTAAAGAATAGCGTAACTTTTGAATGCCTTAATATTTTTTACCAAACAAAAGCGCATGTTTGGCCACCAAAGCTCTTTCAAATGAGCCATCTCACAGAGCAGCAAGCTACATGACAGCTGTGCAGGGCCACATATAAAATCCCAAAGGCTGCCTCCAAAATGGATAATTTTGCATTTTCAGCGTTTTTGTGCACAAAGACCGTAAGTCCAACAGAAACAAAATTTGGGAAATCAAGAGAACTATCATGCCCACTGCTCATACCAACTTTCAGGCAAATCCGTTGAATGGGTCCAAAGTTATTAAAGTGCAAAATTTTGACTTTAACATAGAAGTAGCATCTCAATCCTAAATATAATGGTGCGACTGCGACACTATAATATGTATATATATATATACATATATATATATATATATATATATATATATATATACACACATATATTATAGTGGTACAGTAGTGCCACTATAGTTAGGGTTGTGTAGCCTATTAAGGTTAAAGTGTGACATTTTGCAGCCTAATAACTTTGCCACTGTATGACTGATGTGCTTGAAATTTGGCATGTATGAGCAGTACCATATATCTCTGGATCTGACAAGTTTCGTAACAGTTAGATATCACGGTTGTGGAGCCATATAGCTCTGTAAACGTCATATTCATGCTTTTCGCATGTTATGCTCGTGCCTAGAGCTAGCACAATTTGTGCGACTGGTCCAAAAACTTCAGGGAACATGCAGCCAGGGTCCCCAATGTGCCTTTCAAGATTTCATGAAAAATTATTAAACGGTTCAAAATTATTCAAAACAGGTTTCCCATTATAGTCAAAGGAAAAGTTAACAAAAGTTTGACAGTGTCGAAATGCAGTTTTAGTGTCGCAAATGACCCTGCAGTGTCGGAAATCCACCATCTTGTTTCCAGTTGGTGGTCACAGAAATGTTTGGCATTTAAATTCGGACCCCTAGGGACACAATTCTTGCTGTGTTTACCTAGTCAAGTCCTGAGGATGCTAGCCATGTCTTTTTTTGGGGGGTTAACACCCAAAATATGTTTTTTAAAATTTTGCAAAAGTAGTGTCAAAAGTAGTATCACACTTGCAACACTTTCGTGTTTTTATTTATTTATTTATTTTATTTATTCACATTCGGATTTACAACCTTTGAGTCAAAGACTCATTTACAAAGGCACCTGTCACAGGAGGGGAGACAACATATTGGTGGAGCAAGACAGTGGAGAACAATACAGGTGAGATACAAAAGAGCATACCAAGCAAGGCATTTCAGTGAACAATATAGGTGAGATACAGAAGAGCATATAAAACTAAGCAATTTCAGTGATACAGAGGCCCCACTGGCCTCCTAGGTACTCAACAATTCTTTCCTTCAGTAGTGATTCCATCATTTTCCCTACCACTGAGGTCAAACTGACAGGTCTGTAGTTTCCTGCCTCTGTCTTGCTTCCACTTTTGTGAAGGGAAATCACATACGCCCTCCTCCAGTCTTCAGCTACCACACCATCCTCCCATGATTTATTAAAAGGGTAGTCAGTGGTGTTACTAGTTCTTCCCTTAGTTCTTTAGAATTCTGGGTGAATCCCATCAGGCCCCATTGCTTTGTCCACCTTCCAGTTTTGAAAGTGTCATGATTTGCGACACTATGCCCAAAATAGTAGGAAATTTTGCAACCCTGCTAGTTTTGCGAAAGTGTCATGATTTGTGACACTATGCCCAAATAGTAGGAAATCTTTGCAACCCTGCTACAAAAGAACAGTTTGGTCTTTTGGGCTGACATTGGAGGAAGAAAGCCAACATCCTACAGATGTGCCTTTGGTGGTTTGGTGCCAAACTATTAGAGGCTGCAAAGTTACGTACTCTGAAGTTGACCATTTTCCCATAGGTTAGCATTACAGCATCCGGCGCACCTTCGGGGCCCATATCTCGAAAACATAGAAACATAGAATGTGATGGCAGATAAGGACTGCATGGCCCATCTAGTCTGCCCATTTCCTACCTAACGGATAAGCTGCAAATCCTAGTTAACCAACAGCCTACTTCCTCCCACCCCCACTAGAATTGCTTTATGTCTGTCCCAAGCATTCTTGAATTCCCCACCATTTTTGACTCTCGGCCTCCTCAGGAAGGCTGTTCCATACATCTACAACCCTTTCTGTGAAGAAATACCTCTCATTACCTCTGTGCCGTCCCCTCTATCTTTAAATTGTGCCACCTTGTTCTTGCACATCTCTTTTCTGAAAGATGCTACCCTCTTGGACTTTGTTGATTCCCTTGAGGTATTTGAAAGTTTCTATCATGTCCCCCTCCTCCTTTCCTCGAGGCTATACATCTTAAGCTCCTTTAGTCTTTCTTCATATGTCTTCTGGTGCAGACCTGCACCATTTTGTTGCCCTCCTCTGGACAGCCTCCACCCTGTCATGTCTTTACGGAGATGGGGTCTTCAGAACTGTACACAGTACTCCAGATGTGGTCTTACCAACTGTCTGTACAGAGAGCCAACAACTTCCTGTTTCTACTGGTGATGCCTCTCCCTATGCATCCCAGTATCCCCCAGCCCTCCATACTGCCTTCTCACATTGCTGGCCCACCTTTAGGTCATCTGATATGACTACCCTCTGGTCTCTTTCCATTTTGTTGTTGTCAGTATCTCACCCCCCATTGTGTACTCTTCCTTGGTTTTGTTTCCCAGGTGCATTACTTTGCACTTCTTTTGCAATGAATCTAAGCTGCCATACATTTGACCATTCCTCCAACCTTGCCAAGTCCCTTTTCATCCTTTCCACCCCACCTTGCGTATCAACCCTGTTGCAGATCTTTGTGTCATCTGCAGAGACATACTTTCCCTTCTAGTCCCTCTGTAATGTCACTTATAAAGACATTAAAAGGACCGGCCCCAGTACTGAACCCTGCGGTACTCCACTTGTAACCCTCCTTTCTTCACTGTGGACTCCATTTACTATTACCGCTGTGTCTTATTGTCTGGCCAGTGTTTTACCAGGCTACCACCCTGGGACCCACTCCCAGGCTGGCTAATTTGTTTATTAATCTTGTGTGAGGGACTGTGTCAAATGCCTTGCCAAAGTCTAGGTAGGCCATGTCCACAGCCCTCTCTGGTCTACTACTTTGGTCACCCAGTCAAAGAAATCAATTAGATTCATCTGACATGACCTTCCTACTGTGAATCCATGCTGTCTTGTTTCCTGTGCCCGACTGGCCTCTAGGTACTCAACAATTCTTTCCTTCAGCAGTGATTCCATCATTTTCCCTACCACTGAGGTCAAACTGACAGGTCTGTAGTTTCCTGCCTCTGTCTTGCTCCCATTTTGTGAAGGGAATCACATCTGCCCTCCTCAGTCTTCAGATACCACATCATCCTCCCATGATTTATTAAAAGGGTAGTCAGTGGTGTTACTAGTTCTTCCTTAGTTCTTTTAGAATTCTGGGGTGAATTCCATTAGGTCTAATTGCTTTATCCACCTTCAGTTTTAAGAGTTCTTTCAGAACCCTTTCTTCTGTGAAAGGACTAATATCAACCCCTATCCAGAGTGCTTCTATTGACTGGATTAGGTATCTCCCCTGCTTTTCCATTGTGAATACTGAACAGAAGTATTCATTCAGTATCCCTTCTTTTCACTGTCACTCTCTGCCCAACCACCTTCCTCTTTATTCAGCCTAGTATCCCTGCCTTAGTCTTTCTTTGCTCCCTAATGTACCTATAAAAGATTTTATCCCCTTCTTAACCGAGTTGGCTATCTTTTCCTCAGTTTGGGCCATTGCTATTCTGACTGCCTTCCCCACTTCCTTCTGCTTTAACTGGTACAGTCTCTGTCCTGCTCCTTCTGTGTTTCCTTATGCTTCCTGAATACTACCTCTTTCTCCCTTACCTTCCCTGCTACTTCTTTTGAGAACCATAGAGGTTTCTTCTTTTATTTTGATTTGCTTCACACAAAGGCTTGTTGCCTCTGTGATGGCGGTTTTAATGTTTCCCCATTGTTGCTCCACTCCACCTTCTTGCCTGTTTGCTAGTGCTTTTCTGAGGCACTCCACATTTGACAAAATCAGCCTCCTGAAGTCCAGTACCTTCACTTTTGTGGCTTGATTATACAGCTAAGTTTATCGTGAACCATATGGTTTGGTGGTTGCTTGTTCCCAGATGGCTACCCACTTCAAGATCAGAGATCCTCTCTATGTCCCCATTTGAGAGTACCAGGTCTAAGATTGCTCCTCCAGGTGGGTTCCAAAACTAGCTATCTGAGGCATGCCCCTGCAGGGCATCGAGAACGCCCTGCTCTTGGATGTGGCTGCAGCAAAGGTGCTCCAGTTAACATCTGGCATATTCATGTCCCCATCAGCAATACCTCCCTTACTCTGCCATCCCAAGGATGTCTTCTGTCATTTCCTTATCTATTTCCTCCCCTGAGACTGGGGTCTGTATACAACCCCTGTCGCGGTTTGTGAGTCATTTCCAGTCTCCAGGGTGACACACAGTGCCTCCTCTCCTCCCTGTTTACGCTTTAGTTCTGTTGCTTTGATCTCTTCCTTACATAGTGAGTTACTCCTCCTCCTCTTCTTCCCTCCCTGTCTCTCCTGTAGATTGTGTACGCTGGTATGTTGACATCCCAGTCATGGTTCTCTGTGCCATGTTTCTGTGACTGCCATGATATCCAAGCATCCCTCTTCCATCAAGGCTACCATTTCGGGAGCTTTTACCTATACTATGGGCATTGGTACTCATTGACCTC
The DNA here is from genome assembly GCA_016271365.2 of Neoceratodus forsteri. Lineage (NCBI taxonomy): Eukaryota > Metazoa > Chordata > Ceratodontiformes > Ceratodontidae > Neoceratodus > Neoceratodus forsteri. The sequence continues at coordinate 270,968,839 of JADMNL010000026.1, forward strand.
TATTTTTTATGGCTTTATTTCTTTTTGTCCAAAGAACGCTCGAGATACACACTTTCTGTCGGAAAATGATCACCCCCACTAGGGGCTAAGTACAAAACTAGCCAGGAAAGTCATAAATAATATGAGATTTACATTTTTTCTACCTCATACGGTTCCTGAGATATAAGCAATTTATTATTCCAAGTGTTCATTTTCTGCCCTGAGGGCCATTATGCATACATTCTTTGTATTCACTGTGTTTCTCAATGCAGCTTTTGGGGAAAAAGGTGTGCATTTGAGTTACTGTTACAGTCAACATTTCCACTTGCATTTCCATTACCATTTGCATTAGCGTTTCGTTTACATCACCATGTGCATTACCTTTGCATTTGCACTTCTGTTTGTGTTACTGTTACAATTTGTGTTTCCATTACTGCTTTTGTTTGCGTTTCCTTTTGTGTCACCATGTGCATTACCATTTGTGTTGCATACACTTCCATTTGCATTGCGTTTGCATTTCTGTTTTCTTTAGCGTCATCATTGGTGTTACCACTAAGCATTTGCATTTCAATTGCATTACCGTGACTATCGTGTTACCATTGCGTTTGCATATGTACTTCTTTTCTTTTCCATTTGCATTTGTGTTTCCTTTGGCGTCATTGTTGGTGTTACCGTAATTTCCAATTTTGTTACCTTGGCTGTGTGTGTACCATTTGTGTTTGCTTACACGCTTGCATTTACATTTCCGTTTGTGTTAGTGTTCCCTTTGGCATCATCATTGGTGTTACCATAACCATTTTCATTTCAATTGTGTTACTGTTACTGTTTGCATGTTCGTCACTGTTTGCATTTCGTTTCTGTTGCCTTAGAGTTTGCATTTTGGTAGCATTTCCATTGTTGATTGCATTACTGTTTCCTTCTGCATTACGTTGCCATTACCGTTTGCATTTCTGTGTTTTTCTTACCGTTTGCATTTTCGTTACCATTTGCGTTTGCGTTTCTGTTGCTGTGACCATTTGCATTACCATTTCTGTTTTCATTAATGTTTTCATTTGTGTTTCTCTTACTGTTTGCGTTATCATTTACATTGCGTCACCATGTGTGTTTCTGTTTGCGCTTGCATTTGCGTTACAGTTAAGCGTTACTATTTTATTTAAAAAACAAATTGGCCTTTGGGCTGAAATTTGGAGAAAGCAAGCCAAGATCCACAGATGTGCCTTTTGGTGGTTTGGTGACAAAATATTAGAGGGCTGCAAAGTTACGGTACTCGAAGTTGACAATTTTTCCCATAGGCTAACATTATGGCGTCTGCTCGCCTTTCGGGCCCATATCTCAGAAACACTTTGAGATACAGACTTTTGTCAGAAAATGCTTAGCCCCAAAATGGGGCTAAGTGCAAAACTAGCCAGGAAAGTCATAAATTATATGATTTTTTATTTTTTTCTATGTCATAAGGTTCGTGAGATATAAGCAATTTAGTATTCCAAGTGTTAATTTTCTGCTCTGAGGTCCATTATTATGCATACATTCTTTGCATTCACTTTTCAATGCAGCTTTTGGGAAAAAAGGGTGCATTTTCATTACTGTTACAGTTGGCTTTTCACTTGCGTTTCTGTAACCGTTTGCATTAGCGTTCCTGTCTGTGCCACAGTGTCGTTACCCTTTGCATTTTCATTTGCACTTGCATTTGCATTACTGTTACCATTGCATTTGCATTAGTGTTTTTGTTTGCGTTTCATTTGCGTCACTTTGTGCATTATCATTTGAGTTTGTCTGGCTTCTGTTTGCATTCCATTTCGTTTGTGTTTCCTTTGGCATCATTGTTGGTGTTACCATAAGCATTTATGTTTTCAATGTAGTACTGTGACCGTGCATGTTACCATTTGCATTTGCTATACGCACTTGCATTTCCGTTTCCGTTTGTGTTACTGTTCGCTTTGGCATCATCATTGCTGTAACCATAACCGTTTGCATTTCAATTGCGTTACCATTACTGTTTGTGTGTTTGTCACCATTTGTGTTTCTGTTGGCCTTAGCGTTTTGCGTTTTCAGTATGTTTCCATTGTCGATTGCATTACTGTTTCCTTCTGCAATGCCATTGTGTTTACCATTTGCATTTCTGTTTGCGTTGTGTTTACCATTTGCATTTTGTTACCGTTTGTATTCCTGTTGATGTTAGCATTTGCATGACTGTTTTCGTTACTGTTTGCATTTCCGTTGCCATTAGCATTTGTGTTTACCATTTGCGTTACCATTTCTGTTTTCGTTAACATTTAGGCTTGTGTTTCTCTTACCGTTCGTTATCATTTACTTTTGCATCACCATGTGCTTTACCTTTGCGCATGTTTGTGTTACCATTAAGCGTTACTATGTGACAAAAAATCACATGGTGGCCCAGCACACCACCACATTCCATCACTATTTACAGTGGTCATTCTCAAAGAGGAAACTCATGAAAAAACTCAATTTAATGCATCAGTTAGGGTTGTTCACAGCAAAAAGTGAGGAAATTCAGTGTTAGGGTTGTCACCCTTGCTCCCATGCCCACCCCATCCCCACCAACAGGCATCTGGGTGTGCGTTGGGGTCGTCGGTCTAACTCTCACCCCATTCTCCTATACTGCACTGTCTCAGCTTATTTACACATGGAATGGGGTGAGTTAGGGTTGATGACCCCACGCACACCCTGATGCCTGTTGGTGGGGATGGGATGCATGTGGGGTGCAAGGTGGCAACCCTAACACCAATTTCCTCACTTTTGTTGCTGTGGAACAACCCTAACTGATGCATTTAACATGATTATATATATTTACACACATATATATATATATATATATATATATATATATATATATATATATAAATATATGGATATGCTAACCCTACTGAAATATTGTTTATATATTTTTGTTTGAGTGTCAAGTGACTTGATTACATTATGAGTGGTGAAGCCATGAGTGATGTTATCAGGTCAGTTAGCAGGAGAACAAAAAATTAAATTCAGTAAATAAGTAATCTTTATTTATATCGCACTCTTCAACGAATATCAGAGCTTCACAATAAAACCATAACAATAAAATTCCAGAATACAATAAATAAAAACTATAAAACACAGGATAATAGATTAATATAACATCAAACACCTGCTGGAATAAATAAGTTTTCAAAGTTTTAAAGTTTCAAGTTTTGATAGGGGAGTAGCATATTCCATTTATGCCATACCTCAAAAACTGAAGAAAAATTGAATTTCCTGCTAATTTTGCAGATTATAAAATCTAAAATGTATCTTATAAATGAAGCACCACTCATTTTGTAGATATTTTTGTGTTGAACAACATTTGTGCTCCAAATACCATGCTATCATTTTTGTTTTAAAGTCATTTGCATTTATGTGTTGCAAAGTGAAAACAATTGCATTTTCTGCTGTGTTTTGTACTAAAAAAAAAAAAAAAACTAAAAGGTATCTATAAATGAAACACCACTAAATTTGTGGATATTATTGTGATGAACAAATTTCGTGCTTATAGTACCATGCTTTCAATTTTGTTTTAAGGGTATTTGCATTTGTTTGTCCAAAAGAGACAAAAAGTCTGCTGTTTTTTTTTGCTAATTATGTAAAGGCAACTATAAATGAAACATCACTTATTTTGCAGATATTTTTTGTGCTGAACAAATTGTGTGCTGACAGTACCTGCTATCATGTTTTGTTTAAAGTTATTTGCATTTAAATATGGTTAGAGCTGCTACTGAACCTACTTTAGGTATATTTGGATGTACAGTGATAATAATTTGATATTCCCACTCTAGGTATGTCATAACAATAGGTTATAATACCATTTTTATGTTGGCATGCTTGAATAGCAGACATCTTGTGGCAGAGCAGATTTGGAGGTGCGATCACTGTTGGGAGAATGCAGGGCATGCATCAGTAGGTGCATCCCTCATTCCCCAATCAACCTGCATGCGGCCACACCACCTGGGTAAGCATATCTGAGACGGTCTGCTGCAATGCAAGCAAAGCTCATCACATGCAGCAGATCTCCATGTGCTTACCTGACACAAACATGGCGGCACACTACCCACAAACTGCCAACTTCTGGGTGCCCAATCCCCTGTCGGCTTACCCTGCCCCCAATGTATGTGCCGATGGGGAGCCTACTTTCTGTCAGCATAAAGAACCCCCTTTGTTATATGTCAAGGGGATTGCCCAATCCACCTTGGCTCTTCCCTCTCCCCAGTTTCCTTGTGTTCTGACAGGGTGCCCAATTCCTGTCAGCATAAACTAACCCACCCCTTTTTGTGTGTGCCGACAGGGTACCCAATCCCCATTGGCTACAGCTGCCCCCAAAAACACAAGGCTCTGTTGGCACACTGGGAGCACACCCAGCATGCCACATGCCCCTGTAAACATAAAATGGTCCCACGATGTCATTTTTTTTTTATCTGTAAAGAAGGAAACGGTCCTTCGGCAGTCTCCTGCCCCTCACAACCCGCACCCACCCACTGAGCACCCTGCCTCCCACACCCTCCCACCCAATACTTCATCTCCGAGTCTGGTGCGGCTGATCTTCGTGGACCGGAACACATCTGCACTCTTCAAAGCCGTCCCGTGAACTGAGGAAATGCTGGTAAGCTGTATAATGGAATAATAGGGTTTTGCAACTTTGATGCATATCGCAGGCATTTTATGAAATTTGATACCAAATTTTCAACATGGTTTTTGGGACCCTCCTCATGGATTCTTGCACTGTCATGGCATTATTCGGTCCCGAAAGGTGATTTCGCAGTGACTGTGCAGAATAACCTTTGGGGCTGATTAAAAAATGACACTGCCACTTTTCATGAAGGAACTCTCTAAAAGCCTATGTTGCAAATTTGGTGACAAAATTTCCAAAATGTCTGTTTCTGGCGTGCATTACTGCTTCTACGCATGTTCGTAATGTCATGAATTTATAAAATTTTGCTCCAGATTTTCAACTTGCCATTTTCCACACCTCCTGATGAACAGCACAGCTGTAATTTTACATATCCTGCCTGAAATGTGTTTTCACACATCCAGCGAGAATAAGCGTGGTCGCTATGCGTAAATCACTTTTGGGACAGTTTGAGGAAATGACGGTGAAACTGTTCATGAGCAGAGGTCCTAAAATGCCTATGTTGAAAATTTGGTGCCGAAGTCCATAAAATGACTGTGTTGCAAAGCGTGCATTGCACAGTTTGCACGCACCATTGTAACTGCAAATTTGGCAATATTTCCATGCCAGATTTTTCAACACTGGCATTTTTTCACACCACCTATGAACAGTACAGCTGTCATTTTCACATCCTGACCAAAATGTGTTTCCACACCTGTGGCGCAATGGCATGGTTGCAATGGGAAATCAACTTTTGGGACAGAGTAACAAAATCGAGCACCACTGTTCATAACGGAGGTCTCAAAATGCCTATGTTACAAATGTGGATACCAAACTCCCCAAAATAATTGGGTTATGGACGTGTTTGCGCAGTTTGTATGCATGCTCATAGCTTCACCAATATTTCATATTGTCACTCCAAATTTTCAACGCTGCCATTTTTACGCCCTCCTCATGAACAATACAGTTGTCATTCTTCACATCCTGTCCAAAAATGTTTTCGTCCCTCTGTTGTCAAATGGCACAGCCACTGTGCAAAGCCACCTTTCAGCTAATAAAGTGATGGTGCCGTTTTCATGAGGTGATCTGACAAGCAGCACATGTTGAAAATGTGGAGTGAAACTACCAACACACGCCTACGGTGTTAGGGTTTCCAACTGTAGCACCCCACCGGTACAGACTGACAGACATCCAGGATGTGACTTGGGATCATCGGATGTAATGCTCACATCATTCACCCCCACCCTGCAACCTCTGACAGGCATCGTGGAGTGTCTTGCACTGTTCGGCACAAACTTCACCCCACACTCCTATACTGCACCCACATCAGTGTATTTCCTTATGGAATGGGGTAAGTATAATGCCCAAAGACCCCAAGCACACCTCGACACTTGTCCAGTGTCTACAGGTGGGTGAGGTACAATGGCATAAGCGTTATAGCTGACACCCAGGCACACCCCAATGCCTGTCACTCTCTACAGGGTGGGGTGGAGTTGGTGTCACTTCAATATTTCACTGCCATTCCTATCATGCGCCTCTAGCTCTGGCACTGCCAATGCCGGTCGCGACAACATTCGTCACTGACAAATGCTTGTTTGTAATAGGCACTTGGGTTTGCCTCAGGCCTTACCATAAAATTTTCAAAAATCATATCAATAATTATCAGATTCAGATATGCTAGTATCCCAATTTTGCAGGTTCTGGATAATGGTAAAAATGTTTCTGCCACACTTAAAATATGAAAAATAAACGTTGTTAATACTTATACACAATTTCTAATTATTCCTAATTATCATACGTAAATATAATAAAAACTGTAAACATCAACAACAAAGGTTTCAGAACATAAAATGAGACACAAAGAAATAAAACAAATTAAGCACATATTTTTTGCCAGCAAATAAAGAACACAGCAAATGAATGATCAAGATTTAATACAACAAATTATATTGGCTATGCCATGCTTTTGGCATGCTTGTTGATATAACATTTTAGTATGAGAACTTGCAAACTCAGTACTTCACTGTTTGGATTATTTTTATTTGACTTATTTCAATAATTTTTGCACGCAGAATTGTTGATCTTTATTTATATTTAAGCTTAAATTACATCCCAAGATGTTTGTATTTAAAATTATAGAGGATTGTGTATGAGCAATCATACACAACAAGGCAGTTGTGATCAAGAGGTTTCCATGGTAACCAGAGACCTCGAGGCGTAGGCTCGAGAGGTCCGTTACCACAGAGAAACCTCGAGATCTTACAACTGCCTTGTTTGTGTATGGTTGCTCATACACAATCTTTATAGTGTATGGGCAACCATAATCAGCACTCGTGATCCCCAAACACATCTACAAGTAAAATAAGTGCTTACTTGACGATCTGTAGCAGCAACGCATTTAACACGCTGCCGGCCACTAGCAGTTGCGCATGCGCGAATGCATTCGATCTTGTTGTGCTGCAATCGGGTGATTACATCAGTGCAGCACAACAAGATTGTGATGCACCTGCAGCAATAACGCTGTTGGGAGCATGGATTTCATGCTTAACAGCTTTCTACCATACACTATAAGTTAATCTTGTTACCTATGTTACTTCCCACATAAGTCAAATTAAAATATTAAAACTATTAATTAAAATAAAACTAAAACTTCTAGTTATCTGAAGGCTTGGTCTTGTTTCCTTTTAATTTAAAAAATCTTTGTGAGAATTTCATATTCTGAATTATAGAAGTCCTTCAGTGGCTGGCTTTGATGTAGTTTTCTGTCCTTTTCACTTTGAACACAGCACTTTGTCTTTTCTGATATCAGTTAAGCAGTGCAGACTGGCTCCTCCTGGCTTTAGATGTCATGAAACATTGAAAGTCACTGATTAGGATTAGGTGGGAAAATCAGACATGGATATATTAGCAGTTCCAAAGCACAACCGTAGATGCTTTCAGCATCTCAACTGTTTGCAGAAAAGGATTTCCTTGTGTGCAGCAAAGTTCTTGGTAACTGGATTCTATGACTGTTCCTGCTTCAATTCATTTCTGTGTGCACCTCAGGACCTTGGACTCATTTGTTTCATTTTTTTTGTACTTTTTCCCTGGTCACCAGTCTGCTTGCCTCATGCTTCCAGGCATCCTCCTGAGGTTTCTGGCCACCGTCCCAGGACCCCGGCTCCATATTGGTCCACGGCATACCCCTGTGGCTTGCCCCTGCAGCAGGGAGGTGGAGAGCTCCCTCGCACTTTCACACCAGGACTGGATCCAGTAAAGCAGCACACCCTCGGCACTAAGCAATCCCCATGGAAATGGCCATCATGCCCCAACTGGTGCCTTATTTTTCCTTTTTCTCCCCATGGACATCTGTGGCATGCAATGGCGCCAAGGGACAGGGCGTGCGCTACGCATGTGCCCTTCCGGCGTCTGCTACCGACATGTCCCAAAGTCTGCCTAAGGCCTGCCATTGCCCCAGCCACTGCTAGAGGCCACTAGGCCACTGAGGCATCCCACCCTCCCCGGAAGGGAGAACAGTCCCACGGATGCTCGATCTTTCTCCTCCACTGCTGAACCCCTGACACCCAGGCTCATCTCGAACCCGGTTGCCGGCATGGTGCGAGGTGTGGCATCCAGTGCCTCAACCTCAGCACCACCAGGCCAGCCCCAGGATTCATTTGTCAAAACAGCTCTGCAGAATTGCTCTGGCTGTTGAAATTAACAGTCCCTGTCCATGCTTGGTTTTAGCAGAAGTGTCAAAACATAATTTCAGTTAGGATGTCCAGTAACTAAGTTACACTCTTTGTTCCATTGAATATCAGAAAAATTAATTTTTTGTAACAAGCAGTTCTAGTAGCTGGTTCTTGTTACAATTTATATCAACATCAGACTAGTCCTCAGCACCCTTGCTGTTACATCTATAGCTAAACAAATGCTGGTCTCAGGCAGGTGTGGTGTCATTCTTTTGGCCTAGTTAGTCTTAAAAACAACAAAATTACTTAAATTGCTTGCACCTCAGGGCCTTGGACTCATTTGTTTCATTTTTTTTTTTTTGGTACTTTTTCCCCTGGTCATCAGTCTGCTTACTCACACTTCCAGGCATACTCCTGGGGTTTCTGGATGCCATCCCTGGACCTCTGGCTCCATATTTGGGCCCACAGCAAATCCCTGTGGCTTGCCCCCACTCTTGGGGAGGTAGAGAGCTCCATTCACACTCTCACACCAGGACTGGATCCAGTAAGCCACGCACCTCAGCGCTTGAGCGACATAGGTCCTTTTACATCAAACATTTTTAAATTTTAGTTTGGACCTGGCAGAATCATATATTTCTCAGCTTGGAGTGACATCATCACAAGATCTGATAGGTTTGTGTAAATTATGGAGGTGTGAGCTATGCCCTGCTCCCAGATTCAGTTGTAGGGCTGTGAGTAGAGCCTGCAGCCCTTCTGTCATCTGTAGCTTAAAATGGCTTTTCTTAGAACTTCCAGTTTAGACATTTGTATGTATTCCTCCACAGCTGCAAAGTAGTGCACCCCCTCTGATTTGTGCAATTTGTTGCTTTATGTTAAAGGCACCTGAAGGGGGAGGGATGCTACTGCATTGTACTCAGAACTTCCCAGGATATTAACAAAAAAAACTTTTAAACTGCTATTTCTATTATCTGTCCAGCTCAGCCTAACACCTAGGGGACTCATTTCTTCTTGTTTTTTGTGAAACGAAAGTCATCTCTAGACTCAGTGTCAGATTATATATTGTGGAATGCAGATTGCTAGCTGCCTGGCATTCCTTATCACAGCACAGACTGCAGGCAAGGAGTGGACTAGGCATGTGGGTTAAAGAGATTCTGTACTTCCTAAAACTAATATTAGATTTTAAAAGCAGTCAACCATTACCTTTAGGTACTTTATCTTTTCCTTTGTTTAATTAGAAGATTGTTTACCTTATGTTAATATGTGATGTGTGGAACAGCACTCTGTGTAGCAATTGACATAGCTAGCTATACTTCCCCACTACATCACCAACATCATGACCTCACTGACTGTGATATCATTGCTACTTAGGAACAGCAATTCAGTGACTGCCAGGTCATTAACATGTGATTTCACTGAAAGATGCAAAAATAGCATGCATGCTGGCCTCTGAGACTGGAAGATCAGAAGGCTGTGGGTTCTATCCCACACTAGGCATGTGAGTTAAAAACTTTTGTACTGCCTAAAACTAATATTAGATTTTAAAAGCAGTCAACCATTACCTTTAATATTTGAGGTACTTTATCTTTTGCCTTTGTTTAATTAGAAGATTGTTTACCTGATGTTAATATGTGTGATGTGTGGAACAGCACTCTGTGTGGCAGCTGACATAGCTAGCTATACTGCCCCCACTACATCATCAGCATCGTGACCTCACTGACTGTGACATCACTGCTACTTAGGAAACATAGAAACATAAATTTGATGGCAGATAAGGACCACTTGGCCCACCCAGTCTGCCCATTTCCTTCTTATTGGATAAGCTGCAGATTCTAGTTAATCAACAGCCTACTTCCTGCAATCCCCCACTACAACTGCCTTATGTCTGTCCCATGCATGTTTGAATTCCACCACTGTTTTAGACCCAACAACCTCCCCAGGAAGGTGGTTCCATGCATCCACCACTCTCTCCATGAAAAAAATTTCCTCACATTACCCCTGAGCCGTCCCCCTCTATCTTTAAACTGTGCCTCCTTTTTCTTACACATCTCTTTTCTGAAAGATGCTACCCTCCTGGACTTTGTTGATTCCCTTGAGGTACTTAAAAGTTTCTATCATGTCCCCCGTCCCTCCTTTCATCAAGGGTATACATATTACACTCTCTCAGTCTCTCTTCATATCATTACTGATGCAGACCCTGCACCATTTTAGTTGCCCTCCTCTGGACTGCTTCCATCCTGTCTATGTTCTTGCATAGATGGGGTCTCAAAACTGCACACAGTATTCAGATGGGGTCTCACCAACTGTCTGTACAGAGGGATAACCACTTCCCTTTTTCTACTTGGATGCCCTTCCTCACATCCCAGTATCCCCTGGCTCTCCTTACTGACTTCTCACATTGCTTACCCACCTTTAGGTCATCTGATATGACTACCCCAAGTTCCTTTCCATTTTTGTTGTTGTTAGTACCTCCCTGCTATTGTGTACTCTTCTCCTGGGTTTTGTTTCCCAGGTGCAAAACTTTGCACTTCTTTGCATTGAATCTAGGTTGCCATATGTCTGACCATTCCTCCAACCTTGCCAAGTCCCTTCTCATCCTTTCTACCCCCCTTGTGTATCAACTCTGTTACAGATCTTTGTGTCATCTGCAAAGAGCATACCTTTCCATCCAGACCCTCTGCAATGTCACCTATAAAGAGTTAAAGAGGACTGGACCCAGTACTGAGCCCTGAGGTACTCCACTAGTAACCCCCTTTCTTCGGAATGTGTTCCATTTACTATTACCTTCTGTGTCCTGTTGTGCAGCCAGTTTGCTACCCAGGCTACCACCCTGGAACCCAGTCCTAGGCTGGCTAACTTGATTATTAGTCTTTTATGCGGGACTGTGTCAAATGCCTTGCTAAAGTCTAGGTAGGCCATATCCATAGCCCTCCTGGTCTATTACTTTGGTCACCCAGTCAAAGAAATCAATTAGATTCATCTGGCATGACCTTCCTGCTGTAAATCCATGCTGCTTTGGGTCCTGTGCCCTGCTGGCCTCTAGGTACTCAGCAATTCTTTCTTTCAGAAGTGATTCCATCATTTTCCCTACCACTGAGGTCAAACTTACAGATCTGTAGTTTCCTGCCTCTGCCTTGCTCCCACTTTTGTGAAGAGGAATCACATCTGCCCTCCTCCAGTCCTCGGTACCACCCCATCCTCCCATGATTTGTTAAAAAGTGTGGTCAGTGGTGTCATTAGGTCCTCCCTTAGTTCTTTTAGGATTCTGGGGTGAATCCCGTCAGGCCCCATTGCTTTGTCCACCAGTGACTGCCAGGTCATTCACATTTGATTTCACTGAAAGATGCAAAAATAGCATGCAGGCTGGCGTCTGAGACTGGAAGATCAGAAGGCTGTGGGTTCTATTCCCACACTAGGCATGTGAGTTAAAAGCTTGTGTACTGCCTAAAACTAATATTAGATTTTAAAAGCAGTCAACCATTACCTTTAGGTACTTTATATTTCCCTTTGTTTAATTAGAAGATTGTTTACCTGATGTTAATATGTGTGATGTGTGGAACAGCACTCTGTGTGGCAGCTGACATAGCTAGCTATACTGCCCCCACTACATCACCAACATCATGACCTCACTGACTGTGACATCACTGATACTTAGGAACAGCAATTCAGTGACTGCCAGGTCATTCACATATGATTTTACTGTCAGTGAAATCACAATGCTGATGCTGATGATGTAGTGGGGTCAGTAGAGATAGATGGTCGCCCTTGAAAAAGGGACCTCCAGGGCCCAGTGGGCTTTCCCAGTCACCAAAATTTAATAAATAAATATGTCATCTGTTATGCTAAGAACTGTTCCACACATGCACCACAACATTATCACATAGAAGACTCTCTGATGGGTAAAAGATAAAAGAAAGGTTCCTCAGAAATAACATTTTATAACTGACTACTTCTTAAAATTTATGTTATTTTCCTGTGTGCCTGGTTTGGCTTCATTAGCTTTTTAAATCCCAATACTGACACTATACTGTAGCATCATGGGGGTGCTCCTGTATTTTCTGTCTGTCTGTTCAAGTGGATGTTAAAGATTCTATGGCACTTCTCAAAAATAATAGGGGAATTTTTACTGAGCAAAAATAAAGGAAAGCAAATAAATGTTACATCACATATCTCATAATAACATTCAAGAGCAAAGAAAAACAGGAAAGAAAAATAAATTATTATACAATGTCCATCACAGCATATGAGAAGCTATATAAAGAAGGAAAATTGAAAAAACATGGAGGAAATAAAAAAATTAAATGCCTCTCATCCTAATAAATCTGGTGCAAGGCAACATTTTAAAAATGGAGGAAGAACTAACTCATCACTCAACTTTTAAAATACTTATGAGATCTCAAAGTCCCTGTATTAAGGAAAACCTGAAACTAAAGGGGGTTATATCAAGAGCAGAGGAAGGTCCCAAACTATATACATAAAAATATCAGGCTATGGACATCAAATGAATAGAAATTAATACTGATACCATATGAAATTATTCCTCCAAAATCCAGCCACAGGAAATCCAAAATTTAACATGTTGTGCTTGGAAAATAACTTTTGTTCTAAATAACAGGTGGTCCTTAAATCAGACATAATCTGGTTCACCACATGGACTCCAGTATAAGATTGCTGCTACAGCAACTGGGCACATCTAGCTTGCCACAAAAAATATCTGCAGAGAGCAAAAGTAAGTCTCAATGTGCTAGCATGGTACTGAGACATTTCTAGAGGGAAGATGCCATAAATAAGCATTTCATATGTAATATTGGTAAAAGGCTTATCTCTCCATTTTTTTATTGTTTAACTAGAGAGACACACTACGCTGAAAGTTTGCTTACAGGTGCAACCTGGGAACACAGGGAAGTTAAGTGACTTGCTCAAGGTCACACAGTATGCTAGTGGGGGCTGTGGGATTCAAACCCAGGTCTCCAGATTTGCAGCTCAGAACCTTAAGCCACTGCGCTATACTGCTATGCAGTAGTAGGGTCCAAACCTCTACACTAAAGGGACACTCTAGAAAAAAAATGATGCATTGTCTCAAGCTGCATAAAACAGGTATCCCTGAAACATTCTTTCATCTAGAGATTTGTGTTTAAGATTACCCTTACCCCAAGTCTCCCATGACACGAAAGCCACGAGATGTCCCACAGTTTTTGGGTAGTTTAGGGTCAGTAAGCTGTCAAAAACTAAATTATTGTCCAGTTCCAAATCTTGGTATCCAAGATTCTAGGTAATTCAGAAAAGTGTGCCTGAAGAATATTAACATATAACTGTTTACAGGTGACTGTTTGAACAGTGGAAAGGGCTAGTTTCCACTGTTTAATTTTGAAAAAGTAGGGAATAAAATGTGGGGACCCCATATTTCCTAAAATTCCTTGGAAGTTATGTAGCAGTATTGAACCACACATTACATAGGGGGTAGCCAAGGTTTTCAAAAAGGAAACCCAAAAGGGAGGAGAGAGATGAAATAATGATGGAAATAGAAAACTGATGAATAAACTATGGAAGAACACCAGGATTGATCATTTGCACCTCCAAGGCAGTAATCTGGGTATGTATGCATACATTTTACTGGATTCAGATGGCTGCCCCAAAACCCATGGAAACAAATATTATAGGTCCTAGCTTCTAAAGAAAAAGGTAAGGGGTAAATTGTGGCTGTATGTAAAACAAAGGCAACACGAAAGTCTTTAATAAGAGGACCTTTTATGGCTGCATGGGCTGAGCCCTGTAGATGTTTTGCATATACAAAAGTGCTCACGGCATGCTTTCAGTCCATGGAACTGGCTGAAGGTGTAAATAGTCTCCTCCACCCCACCCTCCTCCAAGAAATGCATTCCACCCTCAAATAAATGTGCTTTCATGTTAGTCAATGGTTACAGGGTGCTGTTTTCTTTCTTAATTGGGAGGTACAAAAACTGGAACCTGAGTAGTGGGAGGAGCATTTTTTGTTTGTTTGTTTTGGGTAAGATCCACCCCAACCTCCACCGGTAGCTCTTAAACAATTCAGTTGTCTTTTGTGCTGTAAACGGACATCATCTCCGCATGTGTTGTTGTTCATTGAAGTAGGAATGAGGAGCAGTTATAAATGTGTATGATTCAATGAAAAGAAATTAGATTGGAAATAAAGAGTATCTCTTCATATCTGCTAATGTTGTTGTAGTAGCAATGAAAAGAATGGGATTGGAATCGGAGATACCTCATGTTTTGTCAGCCTGATAATGTTGTTGTCCATAGAAGCGGGAGTAGAGAAGGGCTATTAAGGAGATAATGGATTCAAGCAGACATTTAGCATTGTTGCATATTGTTTCTATAGAAGAATTGTCCCATTTTAAAGCATTGTAAAAATATTTTCATAGGTTGTACAGTATCTTTGATATCTTTATGTTTTCAAAATGTCGTCAGTTGCTCCGTGCTTATGGACATCTGACCTGCTAAAACCAGGAGTGACATGGTGAGAGGACAAAGGCTTATCCAAAGTAACATTACAGCTGTGCAGACTATGCAGTGCTATTCATACCCTAGCTTTTCAATTTTTTATGCATGCATTTGTTCTGTTTTTAAAATAGCCAAATATGCAATTTTACTGCTTTGAACATGACGATGGTAAATAAATAAACAAAAGACATACCACCTTCTACCAGTTGGGAGTAGGGAAGAGAGAGAGAGACGCTCAGTTGCAAAACAGGACAGACTCTGTCTCTCTCTTTCTCTCTCCCCAATACATACCTGTGGCCAGCTTGGAGTGGCAGAAAGGTAAAGAAATGTATTACCCACCCCATGATGCGATGCTGCCTGCAAGGCTTACTCGATGTGCTTTGTAATGAGTATAAGAAACAGTTTGTATTTTGTACAGGATTGTGGTGCCAGCTAATTGTCCTTTTCGCATTGTAACAGTAATGGATTCTTTGGTGTAAGCCTTTAAAAAATAAAACTTTCCTATCAGCTTTCCGTACTTGCAGGCTGCTAACAGCGTTGTTTCAAATTGATGTATATCACTGGGTGTGGCAGAGAGGAGAGGCTGGTGAACTTTGGAAACTCAATAAACTAACTCTCTCTCTTTCTTTCTGTTTCTTTCTCTGTCTCTGTCCATTTCCCTTTGCTACCGACTTTGCTAGCAACCTGCTACAATTGCAGCAACCAATGATAACCTTAACAAAACAGAGTAGAAAAAGGCACCTTTATACCAGTGGGGAGTAAAGGAGAGAGACATGTATTTATAGTAAAGACAAGACACGTTGTCTCTCTCCCTTACCCCCCATGTAGCCTGCTCGAGTGGCTACAGAAATGTAAAACATTTACCAAGTAGTTCTCTAAAATTGATGTTTGCCAGGTATGTAAGGTAACAGCATTTTATATGTACAATGGTTTATAGTGGAAAGTAAAAACAAAACTCAGAGGCATAAATATGATGTCCCTTTATAAGGCAACTCACAGCGGTGATTCTGGCTGCTTTTCCTAGAAATGTAGCACAGGAACCTTTGCATTTTGAAACCTCAGTCACAGACAACCCCTCATGTGCTATGAATTCCAGACTTACTTTATTAGACCTAATTTTCACTGTACTACTGTACCTGATCTTCAACCAAAGGTAATATTGAATGGTACCATGTAAAAATAAGTTTGTTCACTGGAATCTTGTGTTTTCCTTTTTCTTTTAAATGCTATCTCTGACACCCCATACATGAACTGATTACCATATTTATACATGATTAGAGATCATTTGCCATGTACTACTAACTGTACTACCTGTACCTGAGCGTTAACAAGAGGTACTATTGAATGGCATTATATAAAGAAAAGTGGTGATTCTGGCTGCTTTTCCTTGATATGTAGCACAGGAACCTTCTGCATTTTGAAACCTTAGTCGGAGACAACCCCTCACATGCTCTGAATTCCAAATATATTTTATTAGAGCTAATTTTCACTGTACTACCTGTACCTGATCTTCAACCAAAGGCAATATTGAATGGTGTTATGTAAATAAATAAGTCTGTTCACTGGAGTCTTGTGTTTTCTTTTCTTTTTTAAATGCTATCTCAGACAACCCTTACATGAACTGATTACCATATATATATGTGATTAGAGATAATTTGCCATGTACTATCTGTACTACCTGTACCTGAGCATCAACAAGAGGTAATATTGAATGGCATAATGTAAAGAAATAAGTTAGTTCACTGAGTCTTTTGGCTGTATACAGTTTTTAAATTTTTATTTCTCACCTGTCAATGCAAGATCGAATGTCGGTATAAGCATGTTAATTAAAGACAGACATGCATTCCTGATTTACCACAGGAGGCATGTAATAATGTCAAACAGAAGTATGTGATGAAGAATTAATAATAAAAGGGAGTAAAGAAGAGAGTCACTCAGACACAATACAGAAAAGACTACATTCTCTGCTGTCCCCTCCCCAGCATGTGGTCACTTCAAGTGGATGTAGAACTGTAAAACAGTAAACAACTGCCTGCCTAAAACTGATGTTGGCCAGTTATGTAAGATAACAGCATTTATAGTTTTTCATCAGGTGAGGCAAACATCAAGATATTGGCATTATAAGATAGATTCCTGAACAAATATGGAACCAGTAGTCATGCTAGGAGAGAGAGAGAGACAGACAGAGAGAGAGAGAGAGAGAGAGAGAGAGAGAGAGATAGTGAATGGATGAGGTCCACAACAGCACAAACATCTGGGAGAATGAACTGCCATTATACTGACAATAAAAAAATTAACTGATTTGTGTTAAGGAAATTAATTATCAGGAAAATAAAAATTGACAGCCAAGGAAATGTAAATTGAAAGTACTCTAGATTGCAAATTGGAAAATGCATGCTCCAAAAGGCTACACAAGCGGTAAAGTACATAAAGTACCCCAAATTAGATAACAATTTTGTGGTGGCCAATAATTAATAATGCTTAGCAGCATAGTATGTGTTTCATGGTGAAACTTGTGCAGTATATTGAAATAAATAAATATTATTAAGTTAAAGTAAGCGTTACACATAAAACATAAAGCTCCCAGGTCACCCCTGAATACAGGCAGTTATGCCTAGTGGCCTTACCCGTTAACCAAGAATAAATAAATAAATTACTGAGTGCATTTAATAATTATCATGACATTAAGATCTATATTATGTAGCTACTAACAGGAGATTATAAATTTACTTATAGCCCCCATCACAAACACTCCAATATTTCATAGTTGGGAAACAGTAATCAATGAATCATATTTCACAAGAAACCAGCTCTGAGTAAACGTGTTAGAAATGTAACATCAAACTTTTAGGTAAGGAACAATCAACCCACCTACATATGAATCAGCTGAGTACAGCAGCACAGAGGAATGGGTGCTCTGAGACAAAATAAGCACATAGAAAAGGCAGTCTCGGCACATAACAGGGACACAGAAATAAATTTTCCACATGAAGAGATAGTAGATAAACTTTTTTACTTGCTAAATTCAAATAACAGTGGTTACATGCGAGTACATGATACAAAAAGAGACACAGAAAAACTCATCACACAGGTTTTACCCAAACATGGGCTTTGTCAAGGTAATTACCAACAGATGCAAAGTGAAGACTAAATAACACCCATTCCCAATCATATGACCCTACTTAAAGTACAAGTGCTCCATTTAATTGCCACAAATATTGTCATTTATACACATACACATCTAATGGTTTAATTAAAAAAAATTAAAATTAAACCATTAGATGTGTATATGTTTGTAATCAGTTTAACATCCAGAAACAGAAAGTTGCACCTACCGTGACATGATGGCGGAAAAGCAAAGTAATGTCATCATGATGCAGGTTTTGCAGGAACTGTTTTGTCCAAACCGCACATTGTATGGATAGTATAACAGGTAGTTTGCTGTACACGGAGGCTAACTTCATTATTAGTGTATTATAGCAGGATTATAAGAAATGTTAGTCATAATTTTCCTTCAGCAGTGAATGTTGGTGATGTGATGTGATCCATGACATCACCAAGGTCTGAAAAAATATGTTGAGGCATAAGGGGTTGCCATGTGAATATGACATGGTTGTCACACATACTTGCTAGGTTTAGGAGTTGAGTATTACTTGGGAAGGATGTAAAATAATTTGTCTGAGAGACAGAAAGTCTAGCAGCTGTAGATGGGAGTCTGTAACATCAAGTTTAGCATTGCATTATGACTTGAGGGGTTGTAAGGGTTTCTTTTATATGTAAAGTGCATTGTGCTGTAAATGTTAGTGAATGTATATTGTTTTCTTGATCTATGAGCAAAGCAGGAAGGTGGTGGCTCCATGAAATGAAGTGTGATGGCCAATGTCAGGGAAAGCGTAATGAAATTGATTTGTGTATCTGTATGTAGTATTGCAGCAGCAGATTTCAAGGCACAAAGGTTTTCAGTAATTGGATTTAATAATGTATACAAGGTCTAAAAATGACCATAGAGTCATGGAAGTCATCCAAAATGTTTACAGCTGCAGCACCACAACAGAAGGTTTTTCTTTCAGATGCATGTGTGGTTTGATAACCACTTTGACAGGTGTGGGAGTGCAGCAAAACAAAATAAGTAAACTGTGTCCTGCAAGTCGGTATAACTCCCCAACCCCAAATCAGACAGCAAGTTACCACCGTGTGTACAGCATTAGCCCTCTCAGTGCTTCACATAACACAGCACATGAAAATAGGCACTGTCCCATGGACATTACATCTTCCCTATCTAGTCCTAGTTTTAGGATATAGACAAGTGCTTAATAATTCATAATAATCATAAAATTGCATAATATATTCATTTTCAGGTGCAAATTACTCCAAGTAGCCACTTGTCCTCTTCATGATCACTATGACAGTAAACAACTGGTGCCCTCCATGGGGAGCAATGGTTGTGATCACCGTTGGCTAAAGGTAGTAGGCTCTGGGTACATGGTACCAATTAATCACATTGAGATTCTCACCATCATCACATTGTCTATAAAATAGGCAAAAGCACATTTATTCAAATTGTGTACCTTACGATGTTGTGGGACAATGCTCACATTGCAATAGACATATATGTGCATATTGCTGTGATGCTGTTTACATCTTAGCTCATGCCCAATTCATTAGAAAGGAATACACAGCTACTCTACTGTTAACTATTTCCTGTATTCAATGCATGATGCTTTAAAATTGCAATGTAACAGTATGTTGTCACTTTGTTTCTTGTACTGTACTGTATCACTTTTACACTGCAAAGATCACCAACTATATTTAGTGCAGAGCTGCAAATTTGTGAGGGAGATATGCCATAAAAATATTCCAAACAAAATCCTCCTGATCAAGTCTGCGTGCAGAGATGCTTGATCACTGTGTGCTTAGCAGCTACTGTGTACTATTACCATACATTTCCATTGCAGTTATTACAGCTGTATGTTTCTTTTACTGCTATTATGTTCCTTTGGTTTTATATTATTCCCCATGATCAACATTTATTCCACAAGCAAACCCATCAAAATTCTCTGAGAAATTCACAGGCATTGGCTGAGTGCTCCAGCATCACACTCCATTCTACCTGTGAGTCACATCACATGGTTTTATCATGTCATTTGTCAGACACTGTTTTACATGTACCATTGCTGCAATTTATTCATTATCTATCTTTCTATCTATCTATCTATCTATCTATCTATCTATCTATCTATCTATCTATCTATCTCTATGTGGGAGGAACAGGATTGGAACCTTTTGTGGGCGGAGAACTCCCTAGAAGAGAAGTTTGTACCATGAAAGGCTGGTTGAGATCTTTGTCTCCTATGGCTGCTCGCACAGTGTAGAAGAACAGCGGTGCTCAGGAATGGAAAATTCCTTCTGTCTGAGTGCACCAGCGCTGAGATCCACTTGGAGTAGCTCTGTTGTTTTAAACACATTGCCAACAAATTTCCATTTTTTAGCCCTGACCTAGGTAGGTTGCCGTCATACGAGGTTGTTTTATCTACTTTATCCAGGAGTTAGATCAAGTATTGAGTACAAAGTCTTGCTAAATTATGATGATCTGCCTCTGGCAGAGAAGAAGAAAGAGATCACTTTATAGATCGTATTTGTCTAAGTCAGGTATCCACTTGGGCTTGAGTAGCCTTTTTTCAATGAGTTGCCAAGCGAATTAATTCACCCCTCAAGTGACTTTCAGCTCTGCCCAGAGTGTATCACACTGGAACAGAACTCAGGTTCAGTTGAATAGTATGGTGCATATTTATTTATTTATTTATCTATCAAGTCTAGGATTACAAATACCTTTGAGCCAAGGCTCTTTTACAAAGGTTCCATGTCAGTGAAATACAAATTATGGGAACATCAAGACAGACATTACAACAATGTGGACATTGCAAACAGAGTACAGATTAATAAAATCCAAGAGCATTGTAAGCAAGGCAGCCAGCGGCATTTGTCAGAGAAAATAGACAACAGATAAGAAGTGCCAGAGTCATAGGGAGAGGGAAGGGGCAGAAGGAATGGAGGTAGGGTGAGGAGAGGATGAAAAGTGCAGCACTGCATATACCAAGATGTAAGGGTAGAATCCAGTGAGGAGGAGGGGGACCACTAGAGCAGGCAGGGAAGTGGAGAAACAAGGTTAAGTTGGGCAGTCACAGGAGCTGTTGGTAGTGAGATAGTCCCAGAGCCTAGTTTTAAACATACCAATCGTTGGGGCAGAGGAGATGGTGGGGCTGAGGCCATTGAACCAGAGTGGCACTCGATAAGCAAAAGAGCGTTGTCCTGTGAAGTGTGACAGTGGGGGACTTTCAGTAGCTGTAGCGTGGATCTCTGAAGGCACCATTTGTTAATTTGGTGTTGTAACGGAGTTGAGACCCCAGGGGTGCAAGGCAAAGGTAGATTTTTTCACCATGGAGCAGGTGAGAAACGTTAAGCGGTTTGATAGCTGGAGCTAGCTGGTCTGGGTGTACAGGTCACATGTGTGATGAGACAGTGAGCACCAGTGATGAGCTGACATGCCTTATTTAAGGCAGTTGAGAGGCGTCTAAGGGTTGTGGTTGTGGCCGAGCCATAAATGATGAAACCATAGTCTATTACACAGAGATTACAGAGCTCAGGACTGCAACCTTCAAAGCTTCTGGTGTGAGGTGTTGTCTGTGTTTGTAGAGGAGATCAAGCCATGTATTAGCAGCTCTAGCTACATTATCTATGTGAGGTCCATAGGAAGGATTAGGGTCAAGCTGTATCCCTAAGTATTAGAAGGACCCCACCTGATCTAGAGTGTTCCTCTGGGTGGTGGAGATAGCCAAGTGGTGTAGCTTGTGTGGGTTATGAGAGCTGCAGAAGAGCATAGATTTGATTTACTTGCCATTGTGGACCAGTTTATGATTAAGAAACCATGTCTCTACAGAACTGAAACCAAGTTGAAGGTTGTGTTGAAGAGTTGCAGGATCTTTGTGAGTGGAGAATACAACAGCATCATTGGTATAGTATGATCTGCTCAGAGCAGTGGTAAAGGAGGGAATTTAAGAAAAGGCTAAAAAGGAGGGGGTCCAGTATGGATCCCTGTGAGACATCCAAGCAAACAGGCAGGGTGTCAGAAAGAGCGTCATAATTTTTACTCTCTGGCACCGATTTTCTAAGTAGCTTTTAAACCAGAGAAAGAGTCCGGTGATAGCCCAGCATTCAGTAGTTAGTCAATTAGTAGTCCATGGTGTACTGTATCGAAGGCCTTGAGAGGTTCACGAAAATGGCCCCTGTGAGAAGGCCATTGTCAAAGGATTTGTGCAAAGCTCCAGTGAACTCAAGAAGGGCTGTGGTGGTGCTGTGACCTTTCCGGAAAATGTGTTGTTGTGGACAAGGTATATTGTATTTATCCAAGTGGTCGGTAAGTTGATCAGCCATGATGCACTTGAGTGCCTTAGAGAGTGGGGGCAGTATGGGCGATAGGGCGAGAATTTGAGTGATTCGTCTATCCCCACTTTTATGGATGGGTGTCATGGTGGCTGTTTTCCATAAGTCCGGAAATTTTCCACAGCTGAGAGACAGCGTTAGGATTTTTGTTAATGGTTGAATTATTTCATCGAGGGTGAGCAACAGAAGCTTAAGGTCCAGGGTGTCGCTACTAGATTTAGATTTACAGATAGCTGCAGTAACATAGTGGTGAGCTTCATTCAGCCTTACCTCCTGAAGTAGAAGAGGGGATGGTTAGACTGAGGGGCTGAGGTATTTGGGGAGTAGGCCCTGTTTTCGAAAAAGTCATGGGGTAGGACAGCACTAAGGTCTGAAAAAGCCGTGTTAAAGATGTTTGCGAATCACCTTGGGGTCGAGGGTTGAGGATCCATCAACCATTAACATGGCCAGAGAGGTTTTGGCTGCTTCCTTGTGACATCCTTGATATTGTCCCAGAAAACACGACCATTTCCCCATGTATTGGTGAGATAGTCTTTATAATAAGTGGATTTCATTAGCCGGATGGCTTTGTGCAGGCATTTCGTGCTTGTTTGTAATTTTGGATGTCCAGTTGTTTGCCAGTGGCCCTGACAACTGCCCAGAGGTGGTCCTTTAGTTTCAGCTGTGAGAGAAGAGCTGCAGTGAGCCATGGGTTAGAGAGAGATTTTGTTTTGCACCTTTTAGCGGGGGCAAAGAGGTTGCAGGCTTTGTTGAAAATTGAGATGAGTGATCAAGAACCAAGTTAACATCTGTTGCTTCATAGATGGGTAGCCAGTCTTGTAGAAGCAGGTATTGTTTGAGATGTGGAAGTTTTCCACGAGGAAGGACTTGCTAGCGACAATTTTGGGAGGGGGCTTAAGGAATTTGTTAGACCATGCACACATGACTGGGGAGTGGTCACTGAGAGAGTCTGGGAGAAATGTTGTCCAAGAAATCCTTGTGGGGTGAGTGGTGAGGACCCAATCAAAGAGGGTACTGGTGCCAGTATTGTAAGTTAATCCTAGTAGGGAGTTTACCATTTGTGTGAGGTTAGCAGCTGAGATGGAGTCTTTATAGCCACTGGCGCTTGATGCTAACCAGTTTATGTTGAAATCCCCTAGTAGAATAAGTTCAGCTTCAGGAGGTTGAGAGTTGATAAAGTTTAGGGACGTCGTTGAAGCCATGTTTAGGGTCCCTGGGTGGGATGTATATGGAGAAAATAGTCAGGGCTTTATGGTTGGGACTTAGGATGATTTTTGTTGGCAGAATCTGGGCTGAGGCAGAAAGTGATGGAGTTGCTACAGGGTGCCATGACAGGGAGTCTTTGATATAGATTGCACAACCACCACCTTTTTGGATATCCGGTCCAGCCTGTGGACATTGTAGCCCTGTATTGTTACTGCTGAATTAGGAACTTTAGGTGTCAGCCAAGTTTCTACCACTGCAAGGATGTCAGGGGTTGTGTTGGCATATGAAGGCTTGGAGTGCATCCAGCTTGGTAGAAGGCTGCAGATATTAATGGTTGCAAGGATAAGGGCACCTGGAGTTTGTGTGTAGCCTGAGCTTCTAGGTTCAGGATTGGGATGGACGCTGCCTGAAATGAGAAGGAGGAGGAGAAGTTTTAAGGAGCAGAGTTGCAGCTCTTTGAGGATAGTTTTGATCATTGTTTCCAGGAGTAGAGGTTGCAAGGTTCCAGGCAGTATCCCATATGGACTGCAAGGTGGTACAGTGTAAAGAGGTGGCCACACGTTGAGAGTAGTGGTCAGGGCAACCAGGAATATCCAAACAGTGCACCAAGCACAAGTCTCGAGCGGAAGTGGAGAGTTCCCTTGGAGTAGCAGTGGAAACCAGAGTAGAAGGTGGCGGAGCAGGGTGGGGTGGCTAGGACCAGGGAGAGAGAAGGGGGCAGGGCAAGGAGGAGGAGGAGAGGAGAGAAAGGCAGAGAGAACCCACATGGCTTGCGTGACTAGATGGAGATAGAGACAGAAATATAGCCCTCTAGTGATGAGAGGATATAATCTGCTAATGGAAAAGTCAACAGTTAAAAAAAAAAAAAATAACCTCGGAAATGGTTCCACTATGGCCTGTTCTATAAGAAGAAGTTTGTTCAAAACCGTGTGTGTGGATGGGTGCTGAGCTGGGAAAAATCTAGAGTTATCTGGACAGCTGAATGATGGAGATCACTCTAGGGTGTATTGTGTAGTCTAGGACTGAGGACAGCATAGGTTTGCTAATAAGGAAATAATCTATTATAGAAAAACCTTATGTGGTACTGAATAGAAGGTAAAGTCAATAGATGAAGGATTTAGCAGTGTCCAGGGGTCAGCTAACCCTAATGTGTCTATAAGATCTCTCAGAGCTTGCTGTGCAGGAGATAGGTCAGCTAGAGTCCTGTATGATCCATCAACATCATTAGAGAATACTAAATTAAAATCTCCTCCTATAATACAGGGTAAATGAGATAAAGGTGCCAGGGCCGTGGCTAGTTTAATAAAATAAGATGGAGAGTCCACGTTGGGACCATAAATAGTACCCACCACTAATTCCTTAGTGCATAGTAATCCCCAAAGAAACAAAATCTTCCATCTAGACCCTTAATCTCTTTTTACATGGAAAGGGTAGAGATTTGGCAAACAAGATGGCCACTCCACCCCTTCTAGAACTCTTCCATGCCCCATAAACCTGGCTGACCCATGTTCTCCTAAAAAGTAAGATCTGGGACTAGGGAAGGTAGGTCTCTTGTAAAAATACTATCTGTGGGGAAAATGTTGCTAGATGTCACAGGATCATTTACCTTTTCTGATTGTCTCTAGTTCCTTTAACATTCCATGTTGTAAACCTTGTCCCTTGAGCCATTCTGATATGAATTTTTTTTTATGTAGTCGACCCTGCTCACTTGGGTGTTGCATTATACCCCTGCCCCATCACCTTCCTTCCTCATCTACAGCAACCCTCCCACATTGTCAGTGCCCATCTTAATTTAAGAAAACTTTAAGAAATAAAAAGTAACCATAAGCTAGTCTCCAGGCCTTAAGCCTATTCCTCACCTAAGGGTCCATATGCAGACTAGGGGGCTCCATGTCTATGGTGACTGGAGTTTACATATTAATTAAATATAAAAATTACAGTGCTAGCTAGGTTACACCAGCTCCTCTCTTTGTATTAAACAATACAACTTCTCTTCCATTGCAAAAGTTAATCATATAGCTAAAGCATACCAAGACGAGAACATCTTTCACTGGAATTTATATACAACATTCCAAGTTTATCAACTGTACATTAAGGGAATAACAGTAGCCTCATATCTTTGGGTTCCAGTTAATAATGATGCAACTAAACATTAAGTTAGTATTCATTATATGTTTTGCTCTTCCCTCTGAAATGAATGCTAGGGGATGGACAGAAGGCAAACTCCTCAACCCCTCCATTGCTCTATCAACGTTAGCTGAAGACCTTAGGGAAAAAGAAGATATAAAAGGAGATTACCATAGCAACACTCCGAGGTCTCCATATATTGACTTATTATTTTAATTTCTTCAAATCCCTTAAATGTCCAAATACATCGGAATAGTGTCTCTCTCATAACACTTAACAATGCTTACAATGAATATGTGAACACTTCTTTAAATGAGCAGGCTTCATCTACCTGTAGTAGCGTCCTAGCTCTGAGTTCACTCCGGTAGCAATTTTGGTTTTACACTTCTATATTCATGGAGCTTTAATTTCCCTCCCTTGTAGATTTTAAACTCACTTCACAGAGATTTGCACTATCATGGAGCTCAGAGTAGCATCAGTGTCTTGTTTACTGGTTGGCCACTAGAGGAGCCCTAAGTACAGAATATGGTAAACTGGCAAAATTCTAATACAGTTGTCAACTCCATTTAGGCCATCAAACACAACATAGATAGAATTCAAACCAAGAGATCTGGTACATCCAAACAACAAAACCGGTCACCATGCCCCAAAACGAAAAATCGTATTCAAGCTCTGCAATCCGAAACCAGTTAAGTCAAGAAACTATCTTCAATAAATGTTGCTTGATTAAGCTAAACCCATAAAGTCCAACTGGCTAATTGCTCCAGGTAGAGATAAAATCCTCAGGTTTTAATCAGATCTGGGAGCAGCCTGATAAGTTTGTGCAAAGTTTGTTCAGCTGTGTCATACCTGAAGCTTCCACTTTGCAGCTGCACCTCTAATTTAACTGGGTACATCAGCCTATGCTTAACCCTTTGAGAGCTGAATATGTGTGAGCATTATATAGATTCTGGATGTATATATCGTCCACAGTCTTCTGTGTGCAGCCACAACTTTGAAAGTATAGCTTGATATGCTTGCTGACTATGCGGACCTTAAGTGTGAGGTCTGGGACCACTATCAATGATTTCCCTACCCATTGCACTGCAACTACTTGATGAACTGCCCAGAGAATATGGGCTCTATCAAGATAATTAAGCAGTTTAAAGATTATTGATCTCGAGGGGTCAGATGGAGGAGGCTTGGCTCTTAAGGCCCTATGTCCCCTTTCAATGATGTAGGCTGGGTCATTAGGGCTTGGCCCAGCCACCTTACCACATAATTTCTACAAACATTTCACCACATTAGGACCCTCTTGTCCCTCCGGCAGACCTATTAGCACAAGGTTATTAGCCTACTACAACCTTCCGGGTCTTCAACCTTATCTTCCAGTTTTCTGAATTGACAGTTTACTGTGGTAATAGCAGGTTCAAACTTTGCTTGTTTGTCTTCTAATGAAGAGATCTGGGCTCTGCATCATCAGCTCAATTAATTATTTATTTCATTGCAGCCTTTAAATCTTTTAAGTCCTCCAGTATTGTGAACACTGCCATTTTCATAGTGGCTATTTCCAGGGCCATTTGCAAAATTGTGGAAGAATCCTGATTGGGAGCAGGTGCGGGGCATGGAGCTTGCATGGGAGAGTTGCTCCAATGAGGTCACTTGGCCTCAAGGGATCTGGCAGTTCTTCATCGGACTCCTGAAAAGAGGCAAATTACTTGCCTCCAATGTTTGATTTCTGCAAGGAAGCTTCAGTAGACATCTCATTTCTCTATAGAAACCATCTGAAGCTTGAAGTACTGTAAGTAAAACTGAATTCTGTTATTTTATGCTAAAATTGTCACCGCTAACACGAGCACTGAGAGCCACCTAACCAATGCCTGCATCATGTGACTCTGTCTGTGTAAATTAAGTTTTAAGCAAGGCACAAACCCCATTAATGGAAAACCCTGCTTAGTTACAATTTAAAGGGACACTGTCTACCTCATTTGGCCTCAAAGTGTCCCTAGTTTAAAAACACATTTTATGATTGTTCTCATTGTATAGAGACTGCTGATGTAGCTGGTTGTTTAATTCAGACTCCTTTTCCTTTCAAAAAGTAAAACAACTGCCAGCCCATCAGCACAGTGGTTGATATTTCTGTCTGTGATGCCAGTGACCGGGTTCGAGAACGGACTCAGGTCACTGGAAGAGCTGGCCTTGGGAAAAGGAAAGAAACATCCCAGGATGGCTCATCTTCTCCAGGGAGATGGCAGGGATGCATCTTGGTTCCTGTAGGCCCCTGGCAGAGGCCAGGAGCACAGCACCAATGCTTGAGCTGGAATGAATGGGGAAGTGGTGACGCCTGCACGCTTATGACATCAGTGGTACTACCCCGAGGAGAGAAAACTAGGAAACTGCCCTGTCGACCAGATGACAGTCCTCTGGTCTGCTGCTGCCACCAGGCCTCGATAGCTGGTCCTACCTCAGTGGCACCTGGGCCAAATAGAAAGTGTGCTGGCTGTACCCACGGTGCCTTCCCTCTCAGAGGGAGGGGATCTGTCTGGTGAAGGGATATGCCGGGTTACCCAGGGGCCACGATGTGAGGTAAGTGGCCTGTGTAAGGGAGAGTGTGAAGACAGGGAGACATTGGGGACCTGAAGGAGTGGATGACCAGGAAGGAGGAGGGCATTAAAAAAAACAGTAAAAAGCAGGTGTCACCCAGACTGGTGTTACCACACCAAAACATGTTTGTTTACATTTCTTGACTAACTACAACTACATCTTTTCTGGACTCAGGAACACCCCAACACTATCTAGCTACAGACTGTGCAGTGGGGAGTAGATGAGACTATTGTATCACAAGTGGCTGTACTGTTTGAGGGTGTTTCTAATGTGTAGGAAGTATGCCATAAGCTTAGGTAAACAATTTAGAGCAAAACAAAGCTGTGTATTAAACTATACATTTCTGTGCATTTCAGTTTTAATAAGCAAGGAGGCAGACTAAACAACCAACAACATTATTGAATTTTAGAGAAGGTAAGAAGTCACAAAATGTGTGTTTTACCTGAAATAATATGAAGCAAAAAGGTTGACAGTGTCCCTTTAAAGAGAACTGGCAGCAGGAAATTGTTCGGGAAAACCCTGTGGAATAATAAAGTGTAAGCAAACAAATACACAAACTGTTAAAATATATAAAACATGTTCAGGCCTCCTAAGTTGGCAGGGGAAGGAAGATGAGAGTGTGCCCTCAATCTCCCATTCCCCTAGCCAACAAGACACTGGAAAAACAAATAGAACTAATAAAGGTGTAATTATAGTTTGGATTGCATGTAGTACCTATATAGGGCTGGCTGCCCACAAAATGACTAGTTTTAAAGGAACAGGTACTCCCAGCATGCAAAGCAAGCACTGCAAGGTAACTGAGGATAAAGGAATTTAACATGTGCCTAAGACACTGGTGTCAATCCAAAAGGTATGGACTGGTGGGAGGGTGGTGAAGGACCTGGGAGGACAATGATCTCTATGCTAACGATAAGCTACACTTAAGTGAGAAGGGAAGGAGGTATTGAAACAGAGGCAGAGAATACATAGCAAACAATGTGAATTTAAACTAGAAGGGGGGCAAGTGGGCAGGAGTAATGCAGGATCCATAAAAAGGGAAGCTAATCGAGCTTGCCCCCATACCAGCAACAAGGGACTTAGGGAGAGTTCAAGAGATGATAGAAAGGACAGCAGGTAGGGAGGGAGGAGGGTAAGGAAGTGGGTGGACAGGTATCCTTGAATACCAGGAGTCAAGGAACAAGTCTGCATAATTACAGGCTCTCATGGCAGATGGGGAATTGGACATGGCGACCACCACCAAAACGTGACCACCCATTACCATGACTGGGACCAGGCAGCACCTAGGTATATGATATTTTGGAGGACAGGGTAAAAGAAAAAGGGGGTGATGCTGTAGGTAGAGCAAGGGTTCTTCTGAGAACAGAACCTGAACAGAATCTGAACTATTTGATTTTGCCTGATTCTAACCGAACTAGAACCCTAAAAATAAAAATCAGATGAACCAGAACCGAACCTGAACCCAGACCATGTGAGATAAGGAGAACCCACTTGGAGGCATTAGTCTATGCTATTCTACACTTCTCCAGCTGTGTGAAGTATTGCCTACAGATTGTGAAATGATTTCTTCATTGAAGTCAGTAATGACTGTCAATATCAAGCAAAATCCAATGAATTAGCCACCAGCAGAAAGGCCAAAACTGATGTCAAGGACATGTATCCGTCTAGGTGGTCCTTCTCAACATCAACCAGCTCATTGTCATCCAGTAAACAAAAACATATTTAGAACATAACAGTTATACTGACAACTGCCTTGAATTCTGGAAAAAGACAGGAAGTCGCCTGTTCCCAAACTAGCAAAGCTTGCACAGAAGTACCTATGAAACATAGAAACACAGAATTTGATGGCAGATAAGGACCGCTTTGGCCCACCCAGTCTTTCCATTTCCTACCTAATGGATAAGCTGCAGATCCTAGTTAACCAACAGCCTATTTCTTCATACCCCCACTACAATTGCCTTATGTCTGTCCTATGCATTCTTGAATTCCTCCTCTGTTTTTGACTCCACAACCTCCTCAGGAAGGCTGTTCCATGTATTCACAACCCTCTCCATGAAAAAATACTTCCTCACATTACCTCTGAGCCGTCCTCCCTCTATCTTCAAATTGTGCCCCTTGTTCTTGCACATCTCTTTTTCTGAAAGATGCTACCCTCTTGGACTTTGCTGATTCCCTTTAGGTACTAAAAGTTTCTACCATGTCCCACCTCCCCTCCTTTTCTCAAGGGTATACATATTAAGCTTCTTTAGTCTCTCTCTCATTATGTCTTCCAGTGCAGACTCTGCACCATTTTGGTTGCCCTCCTTTGGACAGCCTCCACCTTGTCTATGTCTTTGTAGAGACTGGGTCTCCAGAACTACATGCAGTACTCCAGATGGGGCCTCACCAACTGTCTGCAAAGACGGATAACAACTTCTTGTTTTCTGCTTATGCCTCTCCCTATGCATCCCAGTATCCCCCAGCCCTCCTTACTGCCTTCTCACATTGCTTACCAATCTTTAGGTCATCTGATATAACTACCCCAATGTCCCTTTCCATTTTTGATGTTGTCAATATATCACCCCCATTGTGTACTTTTCCCTGGGTTTTTGCTTCCCAGTGCATTATTTGCACTTCTGTGCATTGAATCTAAGCTGTCATACATTTGACCATTCCTCCAACCTTGCTAAGTCCCTTCTTATCCTTTCCACCTACTCTGTGTATCAACCCTGTTGCAGATCTCCATGTCATCTACAAAGAGACATACTTTTCCTTCCAGTCCCTCTGCAATGTCACTTATAAAAACATTAAAATGACCAGATCCAGTACTGAACCCTGTAGTACCCTATTAGTAACACCCCTTTCTTCACTATGGACTAAGTTTTACTATTACCCTCTGTGTCATGTTTTCCAGCCAATGTTTTTTCCAAGGCTACCACCCTGGGACCCACTCCCAGGCTGGCTAATTTGT
This sequence comes from Neoceratodus forsteri, assembly GCA_016271365.2. Taxonomy (NCBI): domain Eukaryota; kingdom Metazoa; phylum Chordata; order Ceratodontiformes; family Ceratodontidae; genus Neoceratodus; species Neoceratodus forsteri. The sequence continues at coordinate 270,999,902 of JADMNL010000026.1, forward strand.
TTGTTAATCTTTGTGCAGGACTGTGTCAAATGCCTTGCTGAAGTCTAGGTAGGCCATGTCTACAGCCCTCCCTGGTCTACTACTTTGGTCACTCAGTCAAAGAAATCGATTAGATTCATCTGACATGACCTTCCCACTGTGAATCCATGCTGCCTTGGGTCCTGTGCCCCACTGGCCTCTAGGTACTCAACAATTCTTTCCTTTAGAAGTGGTTCCATCATTTTCCTACCACTGAGGTATGACTGACAGGTCTGTAGTTTCCTGCCTCTGTCTTGCTCCCACTTTTGTGAAGGGGAATCACATCCACCCTCCTCCAGTCCTCAAGTACCACACCATCCTCCCATGATTTGTTAAAAGGGCAGTCAATGATGTTACTAGTTGTCCGATTAGTTCTTTTAGAATTCTGGGGTGAATCCCATCAGGCCCCATTGCTTTGTCCACCTTCAGTTTTAGGAGTTCTTTCATAGAAATCTAGACTTTGACGGCAGATAGGAACTGCTTGGTTTGCTGTTGCTAGCCTTACTTGTAGAGCAGAAAGCAGCTAACTAAAAGAAGCTACATTTTCTTATTAATTTAAAACTTATATCTCAGCAGGAGTCAGTGTCTGTTAAGATTAAGTAGACAGATAACTTTATTAGAAGTAGAAGGTCTTATTTAGGGTTAAAAAGAAAGAAAAGAAATAAAGTCAGTGTGTGTTCTGTGCTGGGAAGGGTGCTGTATCAAGCTGACTTTGCTAAACCAGTAGAAGGAAAGAGAGCTTAACTGGGGTGGTTTAGACACTATAAAAGCAGGTGAGTCAAATTACAACTTCCTGTTGCTAGCCTTGCTTGTAAAGCAGAAAGCAGCTAACTAAAAGAAGCTACATTTTCTTATTAATTTAAAACTTATATCTCAGCAGGAGTCAGTGTCTGTTAAGATTAAGTAGACAGATAACTTTATTAAAGTAGAAGGGTCTTATTTAGGGTTAAAAAGAAAGAAAAAGAAAGAAAGTCAGTGTATTTTCTGTGCTGGGAAGGGTACTGTATCAGCTGACTTTGCTAAACCAGTAGGAGGAAGAGAGCTTAACTAGGGTGTGGTTTAGACACTATAAAGCAGGTGAGTCAAATTACAACTTCCTGTTGCTAGCCTTTTTCTTACTAATTGCCCTCCATCCACCGACCCAAACCCAGTTCTACTTTTATAGCCACTGGATTTGACTGTCAACAGGAACTTCCTGTTTGGCAGTAGGAAGGAAGGATCATAGAGAAACATTGGTTTTGTCAACCCTAAAGGAAAAAGTAGCTCACTCTCCCCTAACTGCTGGTGGTCTGATATTGAGCAAGGAAGAAGGAAGCTACTGAAGAAGATAGGAAGTTGCTGTCCCAGAACAGGAAGGGTGAGCTGTAAGGAGAGGAGAGAGTAAGCATACAGAGAAACAGTAGAGGGACAAAAATAAGACATGATAGGAGTGGTGCAGTGCAATGGCTGTGGCGGCAGTGTTCCAGGAGACATTCTGGAGGCTGCGATGCCGCCCTATTTGCAGGCACCCTCTGGTCTGAGAAAGGAGTTTGCCTATCTCCAGGCTGACCTGGGTAGGATTCATGAAACCTCCTCCCCACCCAGGGACCACCAGGGATAATGCCACTACCTAAGATTGCCAAGAAAGAGGAGAGGCTGGACCAGGGTGGGCTCAAGGAGTGAGAAGGGTGGTGGAACAGAGTTGCATTCTCCAGCTGTACCTCTCCACAGTTCATTCGCTCTTCTGGTGGATAGTGGTTCCTCCATGGAGGCACCTGCAGTGGAGACCAAGGAGGATGCTGGGAACCTTCACAAAGGAGACCCACAGGAGGGTGGCATGGGACCCCACAGGGAAGGAAACAACTCCTGGTGGGGACCCAATCATTAGGGGGTAGAAATGGGGAGGAAGGGAGGGAGGTAAGGTGCCTTCCTGGTGCCACGGCTTGAGGGACAGGAAGCGAATCCTCAGGATCATGGGAGGAGCTGCCAGGGAGGAGCTGGATGTCATTGTCCTCCTAGGGACAAATGACCTGGCTAGGAATGGGATCAGAGCAGTGCAAGAGGAGTTTGTAGAGGTTGGGAAGGGCCTTAGACAAGTGCGCATCACAGTAACCTTCTAGGAGGTGTTGCCTGTCTATGGCAAGGAGATGCTAGGGCACTCCTCACCAGGAATTCAATGAGTGGTTGAAAAACTGGTGTGGAGCTCGAGTTTAGCTTCATTTGGGACTGGGGAGCCACCTGGAGGGGCGCAGACCTATACTGGTGCGATGGTCTGCATCTGTCCGGGGGAACCAGGATCCTAGGTGAGAGGTTAAATGCTTCATTGGCAAGCATTTAAACTAGCCAGGGGAGGTACTGAAAGGAGCAGGGAAATTCCAGCCTCCCCACAAAACATGGTGATTAGTGAGGTAAACACCAAGGTACAGAAGTTATAGAGGAGCAGAACAGAATTAAATGTAAAAAAGGCAAAGGCAGTAAGGACAGAAATGGGGCTAAAGGGGTAAGGCTATCAAAAGTGAAGGGTGATGAGTACCAATGCCTGTAGTCTGTGTAACAAGCTCCCTGAACTAGTGACCTTGATGGAAGAGGGTTGCCTGGATATTGTAGCAGTCACAGAAACATGGTACAAGAGAACCATGGCTGGGATGTCAACATACCAGGATACACAATCTATAGGAGGGACAGGGAGGGTAAAAGAGGAGGAGGAGTAGCTCTCTATGTAAAGGAAGGGATCAAAGCAACAGAACTAAAGAGTAAACAGGGAGCAGATGAGGCACTTTGGGTCACCCTGGAGACAGAAAATGGCACCACAATCCAAAGGGAGTTGTATACAGACCCCATCTCAGGGGAGGAATGGACAAGGAAATGATAGAAGGCTTTCTTAGAACGGCAGAAAAATGGGAGATATTGTTGATGGGGGACCTGAATATGCCAGATGTTAACTGGAGCACCATTGCTGCAGGCACATCCAAGAGCAGGGTCATTGCTGATGCCCTACAGACAGCTATTATTGGAACCCACTCGGGAGGAAGCAGTCTTAGACCTGGTACTCTCAAATGGGGACGGAGAAAGAATCTCAGATTTAGAAGTGTAGCCATCTGGGAACAAGCGACCACCAAACAGTGTGGTTCACGATAAACACAACCATACAATCAAGCCATACAAAAGCAAGTACTGGACTTTAGAAGGGCTGACTTTGGGAAAATGAGGGAGTGCATCAGAAAAGCACTAGCAAACAGGCAAGAAGGAGGGTGGAGGAACAATGGGAGTGATCAAAACAGCCATCACAGAGACAACAAGCCTTTGTGTAAAGCAAATCAATAAAACACAAAGAAGGAAAAAACGCTATGGTTCTCAAAGAGGTGGCAGGAAGGTTAAGGAGAAAAGGACAGCATTCAGGAAATATAAGGAAACACAGAAGGAGCAGGACAGAGAACTTTATCAGTTAAAGCAGAAAAAGGCTGGGAAGGCAGTCAGAATAGCAAAGGCCCAAACCGAGGAAAAGATAGCCAATTCTGATAAGAAGGGATAAGACCTTTATAGGTACATTAGGGAGCCAAGAAAGACCAAAGGAGGGATATTGAAGCTTAATAAAGGGGAGGGAATGTGGGTAGAGGGTGACAGTGAAAAAGCAGGGATATTGAACGAATATTTCTACTCAGTATTCACAAATGAAGAGGAGGGAGTTACCTAAACCTAACAAGAGAAACACTCTGAAGACGGGGTCGATACAGTCCATTTACAGAAGAAAGGGTTCTGAAACAACTAATAAAATTGAAGGTGGACAAAGCAATGGATGCCTGATGGGATTCACCAAGAATTCTAAAGAACTAAGGGTAAAACTAGTGACATCGCTGACTACTCTCTTTAACAAATCATGGGAGGATGGGGTGGTACCCGAGGACTGGAGGAGGGCAGATGTGATTCCTCTTCATAAAAGTGGGAGCAGGACAGGGCAGGAAACTACAGACCAGTTAGTTTGACCTCAGTGGTAGGGAAAATGATGGAATCACTTCTGAAGGAAAGAATTGTTGAGTACCTAGAGGCCAGTGGGGCACAGGACCCAAGGCAGCATGGACTCATGATGGGAAGGTCATGTCAGATGAATCTAATTGATTTCTTTGACTGAGTGACCAAAGTAGTAGACCAGGGAGGGCTGTGGACATAGCCTACCTAGATTTTAGCAAGGCATTTGATACAGTCCCACACAAAAGATTAATACACAAGATAGCCAGCCTTGAGTGGGTCCCAGGGTGGTAGCCTGGATAAAAATTGGCTAGACAACAGGACGCAAAGGGTAGTAGTAAATGGATGCGCGTGAGAAGAAAGGAGGGTTACTAGTGGGGTACTGCAGGGTTCAGTACTGGGACCGGTCCTTTTAATGTCTTTATAAGTGACATTGCAGTAGAACTGGAAGGAAAGTATGTCTCTTTGCAGATGACACAAAGATCTGCAACAGGACTGATACACAAGATGGAGTGGAAAGGATGAGAAGCGACTTGGCAAGGTTGGAGGAATGGTCAAATGTATAGCAGCTCAGATTCAATGCAAAGAAGTGCCAGGTAATGCACACAGAAAACAAAACCAGGGAAGCGTGCACAATGGGGGTGAGATACTGACAACAGTAAAAATAGAAAGGGACCTGGGGGAATTATATCAGATGACCTAAAGGTGGGCACGCGATGTGAGAAGGTAGTAAGGAAGGCTGGGGGATACTGGGATGCATAGGAAGAGGCATCAACAGTAGAAAACAGGAAGTTGTTATTAGTCTGTACAGACAGTTGGTGAGACCCATCTGAGTACTGTGTGCAGTTCTGGAGACCCCATCTCTGCAAAGACATAGACAGGTGGAGGCTGTCCAGAGGAAGGCAATCAAATGGTGCAGGGTCTGCACCAGAAGACATCTGAAGAAAGACTAAAGGAGCTTAATATACCCTTGAGGAAAGAAGGGAGAGGGGACATGATAGAAACTTTCAAGTACCTCAAGGAATTAACAAAGTCAAGAAAGTAGCATCTTACAGAAAAGAGATGTGCAAGAACAAAGAGGCACAATTTGAAGATAGCGGGGAGATGGCTCAGAGGTAATGTGAGGAAGTATTTTTTCACAGAGAGGTTGTGGATACATGGAACAGCCTCTCTGAGGAGGTCGTGGAGTCAAGAACAGTGGGGGACTTCAAGAATGCATGGGACAGGCATAAGGCAGTCCCAGTGGGGGTGGGAGGAAGTAAGCTGTTGGTTAACTAGGATCTGCAGCTTATCTGTTCAGGTTGGAAAATGGGCAGACTAGGTGGGCCAAGCGGTCCTTATCTGCTGTCAGATTCTATGTTTCATGGCCCACCTAGTCTGCCCATTTCCTACCTAGAGGATAAGCTGCAGATCCTATTTAACCAACAGCCTATTTCTTCCTACCCCCACAAAATTGCCTTATGTCTGTCCCATGCATTCTTGAATTCTCCCACAGTTTTAGACCCCAAAACCTCCTCAGGAAGGCCGTTCCATGCATCCACAACCTCTCTGTGAAAAATACTTCCTCACATTTCCCCAGAACCCTTTCTTCTGTGAAAGGAATGATATCAACCCCTCTCCATAGTGCTTCTATTGGCTGGATTAGGTACCTTACCAGTCCTCTTCTTTTGTGAATACTGAGCAGAAATATTCATTTTGTATCCCTGCTTTTCACTGTCCCTCTTGCACACACCACCCTCCTCTTTATTCAGCCTCAGTATCCGTCCTTTGTCTTTCTTCACTCCCTAATGTACCTATAAAGGTTTATCCTTTCTTAACTGAGTTGGCTATCTTCCCTCATTTTGGGCCTTTGCTATTCTGACTGCCTTCCTCGCTTCCTTCTGCTTTAACTGGTACAGTTCTCTGTCCTGCTCCTTCTGTGTTTCCTTATACTTCCTGAATGCTATCTTTTCTCCCTAACCTTCCCGCCCCTCTTTTGAGAACCATAGTGTTTTCTTTCAATTTGATTTGTTTATTTGCTTCACACAAATGCTTGTTGCCTCTGTGATGGCAGTTTGATGTTTCCCCATTGTTGCTCCACCCTCCTTCTTGCCTGTTTGCTAGTGCTTTTCTGAACACGCTCCATTTTGACAAAATCAGCCCTCCTGAAGTCCAGTAACTTCACTTTTTATGCGACTTCGCTCTATAGCTGAGTTTACCATGAACCACACTGTTTCGTGGTCACTTGTTTCCAGATGGCTACCCATTTCTAGATCTGAGATCCTCTCTGTCCCCATTTAAGAGCACCAGGTCTAAGACTGCTCCCTTGGTTCCAACACTAGCTGTCTAATTCATGCACCCTGTAGGGCATCGAGAATGGCCCTGCTTTTGGATGTGGCTGCAGCAAAGGTGCTCCAGTCAACATCTGGCATATTCAGGTCCCCATCAACAATATCTCCCTTTCTCTGCCATTTTAAGGATGTCTTCTATCATTTTCTTGTCCATTTCCTCCCTCTAAGATGGGGTCTGTACAACCCTGTGCCAATTGTGGTACCATTTCCAGTCTCTAGGGTGACCCACAGTGCCTTCTGTCCTCCCAGTTTACCCTTTAGTTCTGTTGCTTTGATCCTTCCTTACATAAGAGAGCAACTCCTCCTCTTCTACCCTCCCTTTCCTCCTGTAGATTGTGTACCCTAGTATGTTAACATCCCAGTCATGCTTCTCTGTGTACCATGTTTCTGTGACTGCCACGATATCCAGGCATCCCTTTTCCATCAAAGCCACCAGTTCAGGGAGCTTGTTACCCAGACTATGGGCATTGGTACTCATTCCTCCATTTTCTGATGGCCCTTACCTCTTTTTGCCCATCCCTGTCCTTACTGCTTTGTCTTTTCTCCATTTAACCCTGCCATTCTCCTATTGAATTTTCTAGCTTGGTGTTTACCTCACTAACTACTCTAATTTTTGGGGGTGCTAGGATTTCCTTCCTTTTCCATGCCTCCCTCCTCGGCTAGTTTAAATGTTTTCCAATGAAGCATTTAAACCTATTACCTAGGATCCTGGTTCCCTCCTGGACAGATGCAGACCATCATGCCAGTATAGGCCTGTATCCCTCCAGGTGGACTCCCAGTCCCCAGTGAAGGCAAAACCCTGAGCTCTGCACCAGTTTTTCAACCACTGATTCACTGGCCTATGCAGCCAGTATAGTGTTATGCTTGTGCAACTGTGTTAGTTTGGTTTTGGCTGTTCGCACTCTTATTCCAGAGGAATTACCACCCTGTAGGGGTACAAAGGCAAGGAACCCTCAGAGAAGGTTCCACCCTAGAGGTACAATGGGATGGTTCCGTGGCTAAAGATACCTTAGAATCCCCAAAAATGTAGTATCATCCCAAAAGGAGGCAACATGAAGCTTATGAGCAAGCAGCAACTCAGACATAGGAGTAGTAACTGTAACGTAGTAGTAGAGAAGTATAGGCAGTTTGATAATGCAATGAGATGCTCAGTTGTCATAATGAATGCCCAGGTCTGCGTGAGCATGATACCGATGGTTTGCTTTGAGAGTAGGGGATCCCTAAGGAGAGAGGAATGGCAGGACATCCTCAACTTCCATCCAACAACAGAACCTACCTAAAGAAACTAGGGAAACAACTAAGCTAACTAAGTGTTATGACCTGAGGCAACGGAGGAGAAAAAAAACCCTATGAGGAGGAAATCTCTGGGGATACAAGGCCTTGGAATAGTTTATTGGTGACAGCTCTGCAGCTGCAATTTGAAAACCCAATTAAAGGGAGGTGGAAAATATTCCAATTTGGAGGAATGTCTCACTCAAACCTTCTAGCAGGAATGCCGTGGAAGGTTACAAGAAAACTCTACAACAATACGTGCATCCAAGGCACAGAAGGAGAGCAACTACTATTGAGGCACTCACCTGGCCTACCATCCTAAATCAAACCAGGTGAACCAGAGGCAGTCATAGGGAGGATGAGGTGAAGGTGCCTCGCTAGGAAACACTATATAGTGGAACACTAGAACCAAAGGAGATCATCGAAACCACCCTTCACCGCTATTCTTAAATTCTGCACCAGGGCTGCTGTCACATAGCAGGTAGCTAAAACCAAGCCCAGGGCAAGGATATTCCCAGCTATGGGCCAGATGAGAAGGATCCTGCCCCAAGTTGGACATGCTCGAGATGCGGACTAAAGCAGAGCAAGACCGTCGGCTGCAGGAACCTGTGCCAAAATAGAATGGTTGGCATGCCCCAGAAATTCATTGAGAGCTGAAAATCTGATGAGCTGAATGAGCACAGCATGCTAAGATCGTAATGAACATTGAGTGCTGAGACCTTGCAAGGTCGAATGTAGATTGAGTGCAGCAGAATCATAGGCTGAAGCTGAGGGGATGGCAGTAGGCATGAAGCAATGGTTTGCGTAAGCAAGGACCAACGGTTGCATAAGCAAGTGTGGACCTGATAGGTCAGTAAGCAGTAGTAGTGCTAGGTGGACCTGCATAACATACTGTATAGCAACAAACAGCACTGAATTGGGGCAAGCCAGCCAGACACTTCAAAGCTAAATCAAGGTGAAAAACTCTGAGGATTTTCAGTGGCAAAGACAGGATTCAGAACAGAATTAATTAGCCACAGAGGCCACGACCCCCAAACACCTCCCAGTCCCTGCAGTAGGACAAACAAGGAAGTTATGGAAGGCCGAGAACCACATGCAGATTTAAAGCTAATTTAATAGCCTCAGCAGGAGTGTCAGCTAACCTCAGAGTAACACAATTAAGCAGTAAGGCAGTCAAGGGTGCGTGCAGGTGTGCTATAACGTCACTCCTGGGGTGGTGGAAGCACTCGGCTTCACCTCGCATTTTCAGCTCACCCCAGAGTGATGTTATTACGTGACACACCTTGGAGTGCCTTATTGCAATTGTACAATGGCTCGGGTTATACAAAACAAAATAAAATAAAATGTTTTTAGTAGATTTTTAGGAGGCAGTACATCTTTGTTTCTGAAAAAAAATCCATAAAATCCATATAATCATCCAAAAATCAACACAGTGATGTTATTGTGTAATAGCATCACTGTCTCAACACACACTGACCAATCAGAGTCCAGGAAATTTTCTTGACATTGTATAATGTACAATAGCAATGGGAGTAAACAAGCAGTAGCAGCAAGCAATTAGGCCTGTGCAGCAGTAGTGAAAACAAATGAGTACACTGAGTTGTAACTGCAATAAATAAAAGGAGGCATAATGCTCTTAAAGCACTGTCACCTAGTGCACAAAGATTACTTCAATGAAGTAATTAGAACAAGCATGAATGAGCTGTAGAGCTAGGTGGTAAAACTGAGTCAGGTGAAAGTAATACAGTGTGCCATGGAACAGCTAGTTTAGCTGAAACACACAAATCAGGTTTGCAGTTGCAGTGCAAGTAATTTGAGAGTTGTGAGTAAGTGAAAGCAAGCAGTATGAGATTTGAATAGCAGCAAGGTAGGAGCTGAAAAGCCCCCACCCCAAAGAAGAGTACTCTCAGGAGAGTACTCTGGGGTCACATGGGGTGCTGAAAGAGGGGCCCAAAAGGAGAACACTACCAAGGAAGCAGACAGGTATCTGGGGACCCTCACAGAGGGTGCCAAAGGGAGGACATTCTCAGGGAAGTAGGCAGATGGCTGGGGCTGGACAGAAGGAAGCAATGAGGGTAGGTGGATCAGACCTTAAGCTCAGTAACAGTTTTAATTATCTTCTTCTGCTTGAGGATGAGGGGGGTGTAGCCATGACAGGGTGGTAAGAGATGGAAATGGAGGGGGGACAGGAGACAGGGACCAGATAGCAGGAAGAACAGGGGAACTTGGAATGCAGGAAAATGGGGAGCGGGGATCAGTGCAGGAGGAGGAGGTAGAGGGAGGAAACCGCAAGGAGAAGGACCAGTTGGGAGGAAAGGCAAGGAGAGGGACCAGAAGTACAAGGAAGATACAGCAAAACTAGCTGAGGGTTTAGGCCAGGGAGTATGACAGGCAGGAGGGGCTGAATGGAGACGGAAGGAAGGAGGATGAGTCAGGCAAGTATAGCAGATGGGGGAAGGACCAGTCATGAGCAGTGACGGGGAGGTTATGGGGTACAGAAGGATACTCGAGGAGGAGAGGCACAGGATTGGATGGGAGGGGTGGCCAGGGTAAATATGAGGGGGGCGGTTGGTGGCACCCAGATAGGGAGGAGCAAGGAGCTGGCTGAGAGGAGGGGCCGGTAGAAAGGATGAGAGACATGGAAGGGGAGGAATGGAAGAAAAGGTTCAGTCAGTGCTCCTGTTGGGTGATTTCATGATCAGTGGTATTAAATGGGATAGAGAGGAAACCTGCCCAGTTAGAACAAAATGCTTCCCTGGACTAACGGTGCACAGGGCGGGCATGAGGTATATCAGCTGGCAAAGGTTGTGGAGGTTTCCTGGACATACTGGTCTACCTGGGAACCAATGACGTTGAGGAAACAGTGAGCTAGAGATACAGGCAAGGTTCAGGAGCTTGCCAGGGTCTGCCATGACATAGGATGTGCAATTTCCTTCTCGGAAATCCTGCCAGTGCCAAGGGCTAGTGGGGAACACGAGAGGAAGATTAGAGAGATAAACCAGTGGCTCAGACAGTGGTGTGGGCCAGAGGGTATGGGTTGATGGGGATTGGGGAGACCTGCGAGGTTAAGGGGCTATATGCTAGAGATAGGCTCCATCTCAGTTTGGAAGGAGAGGAATCCTTAAGTTCAAAATAGAGGGTTCTTGAGTGAAAGGTGGGGTTTAAACTTGTGAAGGGGGGAGGAATGGGAGAAACACAACAGGGGGGTCCGATAAAGGAGGGAATCTGTCTTCACCCCTGAGGCTGGAGGAATGCAGGAAAGGCAGACTGGTAAGGTGCTGACTGGGGAAGATGGAATCCCCATGGGAATGTGAGCCGGGAAATGGAAGTATACGGAAAGGGTGGAAGGAGTCCTGCTAAAATGCCAGGAGCGTGAGCAATAAAATGCCTGAACTCCAGGTGATGTTAACTGAGGAGAGGTGGATGTGGCAGTGGTCACTGAGACCTGGGCCTCCGAGATCAGAATTGGGACCTGAACCTGGAGGGTTACACCATGTTCAGGAAGGACAGGGTGGAGGAAGGGATAATAGTAGCAATAATAGTCAAAACTGCATTGCATAGGAGGGTGTGAGAAGGCGGAGGAACTGTGGAAGCAATTTGGGTACCTTGATGTGGGGAGAGGTAAAAAATAGGAGGCGGTGTATGCCCGACCACGATGGCGGAGGAGCTGGAGGAGAGTCTGGTGGCAGATGTGCAGACACTGCAGTTTGGCAGGGAAGGGTAGTGGTATTGGGATTTAAACATGCTAGGAATGGACTGAGAGACTATGTCATCCTTGGTGGCAAGGAAACAGAGGTTGTTGGATGTCTTTCAGGATGCATTCCTAACTCAGCAGGTGGGGAACTGACAGAAAGGGTGCGGATCCTGGATGTGATCCTGGCAGACAGTGACCAGATTGGGAGCCTGGAGGTAAGGGACCCATTGGCGGGGAGCGACCATGCCATGGTTTGGTTCTGCCTGGACCTAGGAGGGGTGAAGGCTGCACAAAGATGGAGGTAACTGATTTCAGGGGGTGGATTTCAAGGAAATTGGAAGGATCCTAAGAAGCATTTGATGGGATTCGGTCAGACATGGACGCTGACAGTAGGTAGGAAATCATCAGGAGGGGTGCAGGATGCTACCAGCACCTGTATAAGAGTAAGACAAAATGCGGTAGGGCCTGTAAACCTTGCTGGTGGACCAGGGAGGTTCAGGAGGTGGTGAAGGAAGAGGAGGAGGCTTATAGGCATTTCAAGTGCTCAAGGAGTGAAAGGGATCGAGGGCGTCTGAGCTGATGGTCAGAAGGGCCACTAGGGTGGTGGACGGCCTAAGGCAAAGAGGAGTAGAACCTGGCCAGGAAAATTAGGAGAGGGAACAACGGGTTCTTTAGATACATTGGGGAAAGCGGAGGGTGAAGGGACAGATTAGCAGGATTAAAACAGGGAGGGATGGGCACAAGACCCAGGGAGCAGGCTGAGGTACTAAATGAGTACTCTGCCTCAGTCTTCACAAAGGAAAATGGGGGGGTCTCATACATGGGATGAGATGGTGAAACTGAGGGGAGCGGACCCTCACTGGGAGAGGAGGCCATCACTGGCAGGAGGGGGAAGGCAAAGCAAGCGGACAAGGTAGCGGAGGTGAAAATCACGGCAGAGAGAGTGAGGGAAGCCTCAGGTCCCTTAAGACAGAGAAAGCACTAGGACCGGATAAATTACATCCCAGAGTGCTGAAGGAACTGGCAGATGTCCTGGCAAAACCCTGGTGGAGCTTTTCAACATCTCTGAGGACAGGGTGGGTGCCCCAGGACTGGAAGGTGGTGCATATAGTGCCTCATCTACAAGGGGGGATCAAGGGAGGTGGCAGGAACTACAGGCCCATCAGCCTGACATTGGTGGTGGGCAAGGTGATGGAGGGCATTGTCAAGGAGAGGCTGGGGGACCTGGAAAAGTCAGGGTGCCTGGACGATAGGCAGCATGGATTCATCCCGGGAAATCATGTCAGACAAACCTTGTGGAGTTCTATTACTGGGTGACAAGTGCCTTGGACCTGGGTAGACTGGTGGACGTCCTCTTTCTTGACTTCAGCAAGGCGTTTGACTCTATTCCTCATGGGACCCTGTTGGATAAGCTGGAAGAAATGGAGTTGGGGAACCAGATGATCAGATGGATAGGAAATTGGCTCCAGGACTGGACCCAGAGGGTCGTGGTTAGCGGGATAGTCTCATCCCCAAGGAGGATCATCAGTGGGGTCCCTCAGGGATTGGTCCTGGGCCCTCCTGTTCAACGCCACATCTCTGACATAAGGAAAGGTATCAGGAGTGAGATGAGTCTCTTTGCAGATGACTCAAAACTGGTGAGGGTGGTGGATGGGGAGGAGGGGAGGTTGGCCTACAGGGGACCTGGAGGCTCTGGAAAGATGGTCTAGAAAGTGGAAGCTGAGGTTCATTGCAGGGAAATGCAAGGCACTGCACCTGGGAGCCAGGAACCTGGGCCAAGTGTACACCCTGGGAGAGGGAATGCTACAAGTCTCAATGGCTGAGAGGGACCTGGGGGTGGTGGTGGATGTCAAGATGAACAACTCTGAAACTAGTAGAAGGGCAGTGGCCAAGGCCAACAGGATGCTGGCCTGCATCGCTTGGGGATCACCTCAGGAAGGAGGGAAGTGATACTCCTCTGTATAACTGCTTGGTGAGGCCACACCTCGAGTACTGTGTGCAGTTTTGGAGGTCACACTTAAAGAGGGACATCGAACTCCCCGAGAGGGTCCAGAGGAGGGCAACTGAAATGATCTGGGGTTTGGGGACAGGACCTATGGGGATAGGCTCAAGAGCAAAATATGTACACATTGGAAGAGAGAAGAGACCAAGGGGACATGATAGAGGTCTTCAGGTACATGAAGGCGGTAAATGGGGAGGAGCAGTCAGGGTGCTCTGAAGGAAGCGGGGGGCAACTAGAGGGCATGTGTGGAAGCTGGAGAGGTGAGATTCAGGGAGAAAGGAGGAGGTGCTACTTCATTGAGAGGGTGGTGGAGGCATGGAATGCACTGTCCAGGGGCTGATTGAGGCAGAGACAGTGGGGGTTCAAGAGGTGGCGGACAGGTACAGGGAAGGATTCTGGAAGCAAAGTCCTGTGCAGTGAGAATATCTGGGACTGGGAAGGGAGAAACCAGAGAGGTGAGGGAGCAAGGTCAGCTCCCAGGGTGGGGCTGACCAAACAAGCAGACACGAAAACTGTTAGGCCTATTCTGCTGGCATTTTAGTATGTTAGTAATTTTTATTCATATGGTGCTTTTTAACAACCAAGGCACCAACAAGCAATTAAAATAACATTCAAATTTCAAAACATCATAAATAGTATAAAACAGATGATACCACTAAAAGATTTAAATCAGTCACCAAATGCTTGGATCCACAAATGCGTTTAAGGGCCTGTTTAAATCCTCCACAGTACTGCACTCCGTAACTGATGGGGTAGAGAATTTCAAAGGGTGGGGACACATGCATAAATACCGGGCCCCAAAGGATTTTAAATATACCCTTGAATTCTAGCAACCCTCATCAGCTGAGCGGAGCGATCGCCCAGTACAATAGGGAACCAGAAGCTTTTTCAGGTAGTCCAGGCCTCTGTCTGTGTAGGGCTTTATAAGTCAGAACACTGACTTTAAAGGTGATCCACCACTGTACCAGCAGCCAGTGCAGTCCGTGCAACACCGGAGAAACACGACAGAACTGTGGAGTTCCGGCCAAAAGCTGGGCTGCTGCGTTTCACCAGCTGCAAGCAATGGATTTCAACCCCAGGTAGCCCTAGGTACAGGAAGTTGCAGTAATCCAGGTGCAAGGACACAAAGGCATGGACAACTTGGGAAGATCGCCAGACAGAACCAGGTGCTTAACCCTGAGATATTCCTCAGGTGGTAAAAGAGGACTTGACGACAGCCGACACCTGGAATGCAGTGTCATCCCTCATCAGAAATTACCCCAGGTTTCACACCCATTCAGAGGAGGGAGTGATACGCCCCCAAGAAAAGTCCTGAGGGCTGAACCTCACTCCTCGACCCCTCATCTGGTGCTCCGGTCCACAACCAACACCTCAGTCTTTCTGAGTTCAATTTCAACCAGCTTGAATCCATCCAATCCTGGATTTCTGCAAGGCAGTTGTTAAAGACTAAGAGAGCTCCATCCTGGTTGGTGCAAAGGAAGGTAGAACTGGGTATCATCAGCATAGCAGTGAAACCTCAGCCGCACTTTCTACAATGTTCCAAGGGCAGCATGTACACTGTGAACAACATGTGGACAGCACCGATCCCTGAGGGAAACCACATAATAGAGGGACTGGGTCAGAGGAATGAACCCCTGACACTACCCTCTGAGTTCTTCTGATAAGAAAAGACGTAAACCACCTTGAGGACTGTACCAGATAGGCCACAGATGAACCTCAGGCGACCAAGCAGGACCCCATGGTCCACAGTGTCAAATGTTGATGAGAGATCTAGAAGAACCATGATGGAACAGTTTTTCTGATCTCTTGCCTTCAGAAGATCATTGAGCACCGAACCAGCGCTGTCTCAGTCCCATGCCCTTTCGAAAACAGGACTGGAGAGGGTCATAGATGTCATGGATGGTCAAATGGTTCTCCAATTGTACTGCCACTACTTTCTCAATCACCTTCCCTAAAAAGCGAGGTTTGAGATTGGTCTGTAGTTTGCATGGTAGTCTGGGTCCAAAGAAGGTTTCTTCAGAAGGGTGTAACCACCACCTCCTTCAGAGAGCTAGGAAACTCACCTGTTTCCAAGGAGCACCAGACTATCTGTGCTAGGACTGGACCAATGATGTGAAATACAACCTATAATCAGGAGGTTGGTCCTGGATCCAACTACAGCACGAGGGTGCATACCCTGACAATCCGCATGACATCCATGAACTCTGGTCGGTCAAAGGAACTCCAGGAAAGCTGAGGGTCCATGGCCAGGTGCTGATCCAAAGCAACACCCATAGAGTGTGTTGGTTGGAATGCCACCCTGATGTCAGCCACCTTAGTCACAAAGAATCAAACAAGTATAGAGAGACCGGATTTCACTGTCCTGTATGGGTAGTGTGAACCATGGGTAGGCTTTTGGGATGCAATGGTTGTGGGGCAGCAGTGTGGATGAATATACTGTGGAGGCTGGGTGGATGCCCAACATGCCAGACTAGAGAGGCTCAAGGAAGAGGTTCAGTGGCTTGGCAGGGAGCTGGGGTGGTTGAGGGGTGAGGGAGGGCTGCATTGATAGAAGGGTTGACATCTGAGAGTATCGGGGCACCACAGAGAAGGAACAATGGGTCAAGAGAGGGGTTGTGGTAATGGACAAACTAGACAGAAAGCCAGCTGATGAAGGGTGGACTCTAGTAGGGCCTAGCAATGCTGGCAGTATAGCCTAGAGGCTAGAGGAACGAGGTGTGAATGAGCTTGATACACCCAGCAGACCAGATCTGAGTTTGATTCTCACAACCTCCGCTTGCCTACTTTGTGACTCTGAGCAAGTCACTTAACTGCCCAATGCTCCCAGATCACCCCTGAAAACAAGCATTAGTGGGCCTTACCTGGTTGCCAAAGACTAAAAAAAATAAATAAATAAAATAAATCAAAAATAAATAAAAGTGGAGCAGCAGTAGGCAGGATGGAGAAAACACATAGTAATGCAAAGAGAGTAGGGAACATGTTTGCTGTACTAGCGACACATGGGGAAGAGGATGCAGGAGGAGATTGCACAAGGGATAGTGCTCACAAAGAGGACGGAGTGAGGGGCATTACTAGTGGAGAGACTGAGCATGACGTGCAGGGGAGGGATACTACTCAGAGAGGTGAGGACTGGAGTGAGAAGGAGGTTGGCAGTCAAACAGGAGGAGTGGAGCAGTCTCAGTTGAGAGTAGCAAGGGGAAGACACTGGGGCAATGGTAAAAGCACCACCTTGAGTGGCCCAGGAATGAGAAGATGGTTGGGGGAGATGGTGATGGGCACAAGGAATGAAGAGGGGGTGTTCTGATGTTGAGAGATTCCATACTAAGGGATCAGATGGGGCAGCAAGGGGAGAAGCACAGTCAGATAAGGGTGGAGTTCTGCTCTGGGATTAAAGACAAACACGGCAGAACAGGCAATCCTAAAGTGCACAAGGAGGGGTAGGATTAAACCACATTGTGGTACATGGGGACAAATGACCTACTTGGGGAAATGGTGGAGGTAACAAGAGAGAGGTTTGAGGAAGGGAAGGCTGAAGGAGGAGACTGAGGAGTCTGTGGCCTCTTGAGGTGCTCCCAGTACCCTGTGCAAGCACAGTGTGAAAGGAGAGGATTGGGGAGTTGAACACATGGTTGGTAGAATGGTGTCAAACTCAGGGGTATGGGGTTGTGGACTGCTGGGCAGTGCACTGGGATAATAACAATCTGTTTGCAAGGGATAGGCTGCACCTGAGTGGGGAGGGGAAGGGAAGGAGGTATTAAAGCAAAGACTGGGAGGTATATTGCAACAAAGGTGGATTTAAAATGGATGGGGGGGTGGCAAGCGACAGCAGGTAGGCAGGGATTTGATAGAGTGGAGTCACAGCCACACCCAGGCTAGCAGGGAAGGACTCAGGGAGGTGGAAAGGAAGGGAGTAGCAGGGGAGGAGATGGAGGTGATAAACGGAAGGGGCAGGATGGTGGGTGGTCTTGCTGAATATGAGTAGTTTAGGCAACAAATCAGCTTGAGCTACAGGCACTCTGGCAGTGTGGCGGGTGGATATTGCAGCTGTCATAGAAATGTGGGCAACTGAGACTGGAACTGGATCTGGCAATCCCAGGTACAAATTATACAGGAAGAACCTTAAGGAGGGGAGGGGGTGGGGTATCAGTCTATATGAGGGATGGAATCAAATGCATAAGGGACGAGGGGGAGGAAAGGAGAACAGAGGCAATCTGACTGCAGCTCCTAGACTCAAGGGGTAGGAAACTGAGGTTTGGGGTGGTATACAGGCCACTGTCCCAGTCTGAGGAGCTTGACAGGGAATTAGCAGGACAAATCAAAAGGTATGTAGAAAAGGGAAGGTGGTCATCGTGGGGATTTCAATTTGCCAGGGGTTGACTGGAGCATTCCAGTCACCTCCAGTGCTAGGAGCAAGTGCTCCTGGACATGATCCAGGAGGGTCTCCTGACACAGTTGGTCAGTGTACCTACTAGGCTAAAGAACACTTTTAAATCTGGTATTGTCGAATGGGGAGGCATAAGGGAAGGAGAGTGGACGGGTAAGGGAAAAATGATGAACTGGATTACAAGCTGGCTTACTGGGAGGCTGCAACGGTGGTTGGTGGTGGAGGGGAGCCTCAAGTCCAAAGCTGGTGACGTAGGGGTGCCACAGGGATCTGTGCTGGAACGAGTATTATTTGCACTTTTCATATCAGACATTGTGCACAGGGTGGTGAGCAAGGTAAGTCTGTTTGCAGACGACACCCAAATGGGAGCATTGAGGAGAGGGATGGAAGCAACTGCTGGGGGACCTAAGCAAGCTAGAGGAGTGATCAGAGAGGTGGCAGCTGGGGTTCAATGCAAAGAAGTGTAAGATTATGCACTTTGGGGTGAGGAACCCAAGGAGAGAATACTGGCTGTGGGTGGTTAAGCTGGGGATCACTGAGGCCGAGGAGAAGGACCTAGGGGTAATGGTAACAGGGACCATGAACAACACTGCCCAGTGCAGGAGAGCAGCTGCAAAAGTGAACAAAATGCTGGGGTGCATAGCAAGGGGTTTTCATCCAACTGATTTGCCCTTATACAGATCATTGGTAAGGCTGCACTTGAAGTATTGTGTGTGTTTTGAGGCCATACCTGGAAGCATGATATCAGGCTACTTGAGGGCAATGACAGACTATGAGAGCAGGCTTGAGACTTGAATATGTACACCCTGGAGGATAGACGGAACAGGGGGACATGATAGAGACATTTAAGTATCTGAGGATAGAAGGGATGGGTGGACACAATAGAGACATTCAAGTATCTGAGGGATTCAATAAGGATTAGACAGAAGGGGCCTTTAAGCTAAGGTGAGGGAGGGACACCAGGGGTATGGGCTAAGAATAGAGGGAGGAAGATTTAGGAGGAAATGAGGAGGCACTATTTCACAGAAAGTGTGGTAGCAAAATGGAACACACTACTAGAATGGTGGTATCATATAAATCTGTGAACAGCTTTAAAAGGGTATAGGACAGGGAACAGAGGAGAGTGAGGGTGAGGGGAGGTGGGGCGCAGTGGGATGAAAAAGGGAGTGGGTTGGGGCAGCTTCAAACTAGGGGTGCTAGCTGTACACTCGAGCAGACTTAGACCGGTAGTTTGTTTCTGCCAGCACATTCATATGTTTGTATGTAAGAAATGCAATCATACTTGTAGAAAATATAAAAATGATGTGCTGAAGGGTGTTCAGTATTCTCTGAGAATTATCTACTAAAAATATGTGTGATGTAGCTGGGGTACCACCAAAAATTGGAATTACTTGATTACAATAACATTTAAGAAAGAAAACTATACACTTCCAGTTGAGCATGGCTTAAGTGGAGGTGTATAGTTCTCTTTCTAAAATTTTTTTAAATTACCATGATTTACAAAGTCCAGGAACCTAGACTCCTCAGACTATATTTAATTTTGCATGACTCAGCCACTCTGGAGCTTTTTTGCCATTTAAATTACCCTTAGATTTCACTTTTTTTTTGTTTTTTTTTTAGCTGAGAAAGGCACACTGAGCACAATTTCATTTCCAGATGCATCTAAGGAGCTCAGGGAGGTTGAATGACATTCTCAGGGTCACATACTGTAGTGTGCAAGTGGCAGTTGTGTGTTTCAAATCCAGCTCTGCTGGTTTTCAAGATTCATCTTAGTGATTTAACCCTAGGCTATAACATTGGGTAGTGATGTATTGTGTGTTGTTTTGCAATAATAAATCTACACAAAAGGAGTAAAATCCAAAAAAGAAAGTATTTAAAAAAAATGACCTGTACTAATGTGTGACATGACAAGGAGTTATGAAGCCTCAGTTACAATTTCAGTTTAGTCCCAGAGACACTATTAAAAAAGTTTAACTGGGCTGATTATGAATGGTTGCATGTGAAAACCACACCTGCAAAATGGTGCAGGACAAAACAGCGAATGGAAATCAGTAAGATGCACAATGGCACTTTACAATGCTATGCCAATTAAAGAGCGTGAACCCCCATTCAATGTCATTTGAGGGGCTGCACCCTCCCACACTTCCACTGGGGTCTTACCCTGAATGCCCCTTAGCTTAAATAACCATCCCAGAGTCACACAACAGTAAAGCAGAACAGCAATACCTCCAACAGCACTAAACTTCACTTGCGCTGTAATTACAACTTGCTGAAATGCCCAGCACTCTTTTGTTTCACTGTTTTCCACTCACTGTTTTTGACTCACCTTCTTTATGGGATAACATTATGAATGCTCACTGGAATGGGGTTGTGTTTTATTTCTGCTTGAATTCCACTATAACTGTATAAATTCATTACACATTAAATTTAAAATCACATATTAAAGATTAAAATGTTAGCAGTTGGTTATATATTTATTTATTTTATTTTTGTTGAAAACTGGAAACTGGGAAGGCACACTGAGCCAGAGCTCATTTCAGATGTGACCCAGAGAAGGAGGGAACAAAGGGTGCAAATTAAAAACAAACATGAACAAAAAATACAGGTAAAATACATTTGTTTATAAAATACATAACATATAAAACAACTGTGCAGCAGCAGTATATATTATATACAGAAATACTGGTGGGCTATCAGTTAAACTGTACATAAGATGCACAAAAAATGAGAAATTGGCCCCATAGGACCACAGCAACATTTTATAACATTTTATTTTTACACAGGCAGGAAATAGAGCAAGAGCCTAATGGAAAGCTCAGGAGGGTTAAGGAGAGACACAAAGACAGAGAGACGGAGGAGCTGGGGAATGAAAGAAAGAAAGAAAGAAAGAAAGAAAGAAAGAAAGAGACAGGAATGTAGAGAAAGAGTGAAAAAGATGAGAGGATGTACACAGGGAGGTCATGTAACTAGATCAAGGTTGCATGTCAAGTAAGTGGCAGTGGTGGGATTCAAACCAGGATCCCTAAAGTTCATAGCTCTCTTCTTTAACCAGTAAGCTATTTAACATTTGTCTCTTCTTCACCAGTATCTTTTTGTGTAGGGTTATGCAGATGTCCAGTCATGTGCAACATGAAGTTTGTGTAGTCATTCTTACACAGTAGAAATCAATCTCCACCCCTTTAACTAGTTAACCCTCCCACCCTTGGCTGGAGTGGACAATTATTAGAATACTGTGTAGAGAATGAGGCTAATAAGGGTAGCCCAGTAGCACAATGGTAATATTTCCTCTTGGTACACTAAAGACCTGGGGAGTTGTGCGGAGCACCCGCAGAATGTTGAATTTCACCTGAGATATTCATGCAAAACAGCAATGTTGCTTTCTGGAATGCTTTTGAAACTTTTTTTTTATTTGGCTAAATTTTAAAAACATTTCTACATTAACCTTGGAAAATGTTCCACTTTCAGAACTATGGAATTCCATTTCCGACAGAATTATATGGTATTAGGCAGAATTTCTGAGATTCTCCCAGAATTCTGGCAGAAGCATAATTTGAAAATCCTGCACAGTTTCAGCAGTGGGTAGGGAATCCCAATATATGAGTTCCTGTTTGCATAACATACTGTACTTTTCATCTCTGCTTACAAAACGGAGAGGGGACATGCTGGACCTAGAGTCCCGCCTTGTATTACTATGTTACTGTGCTATACATCATGATGAGTGGAAGAACCCCCCACCAGCAAAAAAAAAATGCACTACAGCTAGGTAAGACTGAGTAAATATATTGACCAAATAATTAATTACTAACTTAGCAAGAGATGGCAAGTCAATTACTTAATTTTATGTTTGAATACTTATTTATTTTTATTACTCTAAGTTTTGTTTAGCCAGCTGAGGAAACAGTGAGCAGTGAACAGATCATTTTTAGGTTGTTCTGGAGGAAAGGAAAAGCAAAAGAAAAGAAGGACACAAATGGGGTACACAGGGCTCTGTCCTGAGTCTGGTCCCTTCCACATGTTCATTAGCAACATTGGTGAGGGCATCCAGAGTAGGTTGTGTCTCTTCCCAGATGACATTAAGCTATGTGTGAAGGTAGAGAGTGATGAGAGAATCAAGGAAATGCAGAGTGATTTACCAAAGCTAAAGGATGATATATGGTTTTCCAGTCGAAATTCAATGCCAAAAAGTGCAAGGTAATGCAACTAGAGAACAAGAACCCCAGACAGAGTACTGGATGGGTGGGTGAGACTTAACACTATGACAAAGGAATGGGACCTTGAGTTATCCATCAGTGACTCCTCCAACAACTAAGTCAATGCAACAAGGTATATAGCAAAGAAAGTAGGATACTGGGGTGTATTGGGAGGGATGGTAAGCAGAGAAGGAAGAGGTAATACTTCCTTTATAGATCCTTGGTGAGGCCACACCTGGAGCAGTGCATCTAGTTCTGGAGCCCTCACCTCAGGAAGAATTGTTGGAGATGATGTAGCACAGGGTTAACAAAAATGATCTGGGACCAACACAGCAGGTCCTATGTTGAGCACCTTAAGGCACTGAACATGTACTCACTGGATACCAGAAGGAGAGGAGATGTGATAGGGACTTGCAAGTTCCTAAAGAAATCAACAAGGTGAATGTGGGATAGTTGAACTGTTCACGTCATGTAGTCATAGTGAAAACTGACAGGAGAGAGGTTTAAGAGGGACATGTGGAAATATTATTTTACAGAAAGGGTGATAGAGCCATGGGGCAGTCTTCCAGCCAAGTGGTGGACTCTATAGCTGTTGGGAGTTTCAAGCACAGTTGGAACAGAAGGAAGGGTATGGTGGGTGCCAGGGCAAAAACTGAAAGGAGAATGAAAGAAGGTTGGGGAAAGCCAAGTCCCAGAAAGGACAGAAGTCCTCAGGGCTAATTAGGGAAATAGGGCAGACTGGATGGACTGTTGCCATATTTCTGTCATTCTTATACATGGTTCTGTTTCTGAGACAGAAGGGTTCAACATCAGTAAGAATATGGAAGGGGCACAAAATGCACAAATATAAAAAATGACTAAACAAAATCACAGTCAAGCAGGGAGATGAATAAACAAGCTGCTAAAAATCTGTACAAATTATATAATGGCAACAAGACATAGGGAATGAGCGGCTTAAAACACAAGCAGCAATAAAGTATTTTACACATTTGAGTTTGTCTGCTCTTCAAGGACTGAATACCAGCCCCTTAGTTTTGAGAATATATTCACTTACCTAACAACATGATTAAAATCAAGCAGCATCTTAAAACCCATTGCCTCAGCTCAGAGAGAGACTGTTTTAATAGGGATCTCAGGTTCTTGAGAGCTGTCCAGAAAAATTTAGCTCCACTTGGCCCCAACTGATGACCACCTTGAGTTGCAGAATCAGACTGACAGAGCCTGAAGTCAAAGTTCTTAAGTATAGCTCTGATGGATGATTGACAGATCTGCTGGCGAATAAAGGCCAGAATGTGTGATAATTTGTATAACAGCAGTTCATGTGCTATGTGAATCAACCCCATTGTCAACAAAAGCAAACCTCTTCTTATACAAATAAGTTTTGATTTCTAAGCCTCAGCTATTTGTGGTTTTGTTTAAATTATGTCTTAAAAATGACTAAGAAAAACAACAGAGAAAGCAAACAAGATGAACTAGGTCCTCCAAGCCTTTGGAAGTGAGCCCAAAGCTGTGAAGATGGGGCCTTTGACTACAGCGGTGCAAAAGTTTCACATTACACTTTCACTGGAATGCTGCAGAAATTTAGAAATTCACATAATTTTACAGAATTCTGTCAAAAACAAAATTTGAAATTCATTTTTTTAAACTGCAGAGTAGTAATCTACAGATTCCTTTTCCACAAACTGGGTATTTCATAACCTGCAGAATATCATTCCACAGTTTATATATGTAGCCTCCCACCCCAGTGTCTAGGAGTATGCTGGTGTTATTTCTATGGAGAGGTAAACCACAACAGAAACTTTAAAGAAGTCTTACATTTGTTCTTTGGGACATGGGCTCAGGTTTCTTCCAAGGGGTGCTGGACTATGAGGCAAACTTGGTTAGCAACACAGAAAAAAAGATTGGGTCCAGCCCACCTGTGCAGCGGTAGCACTATCGCTTGCAACACCAATGACCCAGGTTCAGGAGCGAGCCTGGGGAGTCAGGGGCTGGCCGGGGAAGGAGGCTGAGCAGCCCAGAGATCACTCATCTCTCTGGGGAGGGGTGCAGCTCAGCACTTGACCAACCCCAGGTGGAGGCCTTGGCATGGCAAGCGTCCAGCCACGTTGCTGGGGAATGGGCATGGCAGATGTCAGTGGTGATGCCTTGACGTCGGGGTTGCACGCCACACTAGGAAAAAGTAAAATGGTTCTCTAGGGCACCGGTAGAGAGAGCGCCAACGCAGACCCCAGAAGCTCCTGCCGGCCTGCCCTGCCGGATCCAATGAAGACATAGAAGTTTGGGGGTGTATAGGCCCCACCTCATCCCTACCTGGGGGGTAGAACCATGGCTACATGGGGTCCTGCAGGGCTCCAGGTAGGTAAAGGAAGCAGGGACTGACACCACAGGCATCTCCCAAGGTGCAGTGCTTGGGGACCAGAGGGGAAAACAACAGGTTAAAAAATAAAAAGGCAGGCATTAAAAAGTCCCAGAACCAATTGAAAACAGTACAGGATCCTATAATAATGAATTTGATATGCTATGGAGTTTTTTTTTAAATGGATAAAGCAGTATCCCATGGTGAAAACGTGAATGCAATGGACCTGGGCATCTTCTATTTCAGTGTCCATGTGTAACCCTTCCCCGCTACTTTACTCAGTACCCCTTATTAAATCACTGGCACCCATACCTTAGCATGCACTCACAATTTAGAAATAGTACCACCCTAGCTTTGGGAATGTGTACCAGGCTCATTCTTCTAGAGATCAAGGGTGGGGGTATACAAAACAACTATTTGGTATTTACAGACCAGGTCCTGGGGAGAGATTTTTGCTAGGCATATGATAGACCTATCTTCTGGAAGGGTACCCAGTAAATCCACAAAGGAAGTAATAACATAACTGTCCAGACCATAGTTGAGATTCTAGAGAGGGACTGCATTCCATAGATGTTCTTAAAGCATGGGTGGACCCCCAAAGGTTTACACTCTTGCAGCACTCTTTCTCTTGCAGAAACCAAATGGAACTGTAACTGAGAGAACCTCTTTGTATTCCCACCACAGTAGGACATAGCACAATTGCATTGGTAGTCCCACAGACATAGGACATAGAGCATTTGCATTTGTATTCCCACAGACGTAGGACATAGAACACTTGCATTTGTATTCCCACAGGCGTAGAACATAGAGCACTTGCATTTACATTTGCATTAAGTGGCATCCTGGCACAACTGTAAACACAATTTACTAACATTAGCATACTTCTTCCGTAAACAGTGAAGAAATTGTAACCACTACAGGGGCAAAATCCTCTTCAGACATTTGGCCATTTGTCTAACATAACCAGGCATCCTTACTGAACCTGTTAGTCCTGACTAGGTTACACCAGAAGGGTTCTGCCCACTTTTGCTCCCAAATTCCTACTCAGCCATTCTTTCAGTGTTACACCTTAAACATATGCAGCACCTCTTGAAATGATATAAATGAAGACTTGGCATCTAGAATTTAAATCACTACCTAGGTAGTGTAAAGGTAAAATCCTGAATAGTGTGATATAGTCATACCTCTAGACATCACACACCTCAGCCAGCTTTACTTCAGAAACAGTCTTGCACATCTGAACTTAGAGAAAGTTGTGCCTTCCTTTAGGCATGGAACAGAACAGAAACAGGTACTTGGTCCCTCTTGAAGTCAGATTTCACTCACTGTCAGACATTTCAGGCAGCTTCAAAACATCCTGGACTGAACAGGGATTGCCCTTGGATCAACTGAACTGCAATTCCTTTCACCCTTCCGGGATGAAAATCAGGAAATCCTGGTGAGGAACAGTCTCCACCACTTCACTTAGCAAGCTGGGTAATACCAAAACAAGGGTGAGAAATCCAGGTTCAAGACTCAGAGCTCACTAGCAGAGCAGTTCTTACTCCACATTCTAACTCCAAACTCTGACTCTGACTTCAAACTACAGCTGCTGTCTCAGTATATTATCTCCCACCTCAACAGCTGGCACAAGGGTCATGCAGCTGCAAGAGTTCCAAATGAGCTCATCACTTCAGTCTCAGCTGGGTCCAAGTAAACAGAAGAGTGAGCAGGTGAAAAACATTTAACTAGTTAATCACCAGCTGCCTCTCCATGCCTAGCACTATTTCTGAAGGATTCTAGTAACACTGGGGACTGGGTGATTACACTCACCACATGCCAGACAAATGACTGCCTGCAGTCATATCTCCATCTAGCACTAGGTCATACTACCTCCGTGCTTCCCTACGGGAAGTTGTGCAAGTCCTCCTCTACCATGTGCTAGGTACAGGCAGGTGAGACTAAAGAACAGAGGTCAGCTGAAGAAACTCAGCTCCTACTCTATGATCTATCTATGAATTTCCAGTGGCTCCAAGAAAGCGGCCTGAAGCATGTCCTTGCAGACAGCATTGGTGACCCCTATCATGAATCAGAACCACCAACCTGCCTCCCCAGCCTTCTAGGGAAAACTGCCTGACCTGTATCACTTACTAAAGCACCTATATCCAACCACCTCCCGAGGTGCCTGTGGACAACAAAATGAAAACACACTACATTGCATTACATTTCCCAAATTACCACACCTGTGAAGAAAATCATGTTAACACCCTGTTAACCCATAAGAATTCTCTAAAAACACTCTGAAAGGGAACTCAGATGTGTTCCAAACATCCTCTTCTTTTCTTCTTCAGGAACACCTGCAAGAGAAGACAAACACAAAAACATATTCTGCATTCCACATTGCGTAAACCTCAACCCAACACTAAAGAACCCAACAGACATTTTTTCATAAAAGTATATGAGTAAAAATGGAAAAAAAACATTTATGCAACACATTTTGGGGGTGGAATTCTCATAAAGTTCAGATATACGGACTCAACATCACTGGTGCCCTTAGGCATTGTCCATGGAAGAGTATCTCCTAGGCCGAAGCCTGCTGAAGAACAATTCTTGACAGACAGGGTCTGCAAAGCATTGCAATCCATGGAGAGAGTATTTGATGAAAACATTAATGTTCATTGGATGGTCTTCAAATGTAGAGTGTTGTGCAAAATCAGTTAATGTAAATAAAAAGAATTGTCTTACCTGCTCCTTGAAGAACAAAAAAAGGATTGTTTTACTCAGCAAGCTGAGGACCTTCTCCCTTTGAACCAGATGAAATCTTCAGATGCTGCTGGGATGATGGGCCATGGAAGACCAAACAATGTAACAGGAAAATTGCTGGGTGATGACCTGGAAGACCAGACGATGGAAAAGGAAAACTGCTGGGATGATGATCTGGAAATGCTAAAGATGGAACAGGAAAACTGCTGGGCTGATGAGCTGGATACACTGAAGAAACCCTGGAATACCAGAAGAGCTGCACCTTCCTCCAGAGATACTGCTTTTTGGATGACAGGCATTTGGCCTGCCACTGCTCGCTTCCTTAAAGCATGCTGGGCATATTCTCAGGGTGGTACCATTAGGGTAGTACACTCGGTGTGTGTGGGCAAGGGACTATGACCCAATCTGGGTGTGCCAGGTTAATGCTGTGAAATGTCTCATGCCAAGCCACATCCACTATTCAGACATTGTCAGTGAATGATGTCCTGCCCAGTCTTCAATATTTAATGAAGTCTTTGCTAATGTTGTCCTTTACATATTCTGGCAGATCTGGGTGCATATTTTTCTTGCTTCCTCCCTAAGCTAGGATTGCCTGTTTTGTTTGATCTCCTTCCAGACTCAGTGAGGAAAGGTAGGATAGGGCATCCCATATATGGCATCAGCCCTTCTGCGGATCATTCTCTCCTCTTTATTACTCTTTACTAGTTCAGACAGGCAGCCTGGCTTGGGGCAGCCAGTCCTTATAGAGCCAGTGTTTCAAACTCAAAGCCCGGAAGAACTTGGTCTTCCTGCTTCTGGGACAAGTTGCTAGAGCCTTCTTCCATTGTTACTGGCTCCTCTGAGGCAAGAACTTGGGGCAACTGATGGTGACCCTCTAGAGAGGATATCAGCTTCATCCCCCTCTTCCTCATCATTCATAATCTGTGGCCAAGAGTGAGCAAACATCCTCTTCCATGAGACATTCAATTCCTCACTGGGCATTGAGGTGGACACCTCCCAATTCAATCTTTCATGCACTTCATCCTCTCCCTCCAGGCTAGGACTCAGACCTCTCTCCATGGGGGGTCAACTGATCCCTCTCGGCAGTGTCCATTTGGGACACAGGTGTGGAAACCTCTCTGTTCCTGCCATTGCAGTAGATCATCATCATCATTTTACTTGCTGTTTCTATAGCACACTCAATAGAACTTGCACCAACAGGTTCAAACTGGTGCTGCAGACTGCTACTGCCTCTGGCAGGATCCTGCCAGGGTCCATGTGGGAGCAAACTGGATACTTTCTGCCTTTTGGAGCTGTGCCTCTGCCCCTGCTCATTCCAAATTTTTCCAGGCAGTCCAAGCAATGGGGTATTAGAAAATATCCCTTCCAGCCTTGAGACAAACAATGCATAGTCTCATTGGATAGCTAGGAATTGCTACATCCAGAGTAACCTTCACCACAATAGAGATCTCTACCTCTCTCAGTATTGCCACCTCCTCTGCGATCATAGCTCGGCATGATCGGAGTATAGAAACATAGAAACATTAAATTTGATGGCAGATAAGAACTGCTTGGCCTACTTAGTCTGCCCATTTCCTTACCTAATAGATAAACTGCAAGATCCTATTTGACCAACAACCTATTTCCTCCTATCCCCCTAGAATTGCCTTTATGTCTGTCCCATGCATTCTTGAATTCCCCACTGTTTTTGACTCCATGACCTCCTCAGGAAGGCCAGTCCATGCATCCACTACCCTCTCTGTGAAAAATACTTCCTCACATTACCTCTGAGCTGCCCCTCTGTCTTCAAATTGTGCCCTTATTCTTGCACATCTCTTTTCTGAAAGATGCTACTCTCCTGGAATTTGTTGATTCTCTGAGGTACTTGAAAGTTTCTATCATGTCCCCCTCTCCCTCCTTTCCATGAGAGTATACATATTACGCTCCTTTAGTCTCTCTTCATATGTCTTCTGGTGCAGACCTGCACCATTTGCTACCCTCCTCTGACAGCCTCCATCCTGTCTACGTCCTTTCAGAGATGGGGTCTTCAGAACTGCATGCAGTACTCCAGATGGTGTCTCATCAACTGTCTGTACAGAAGGATAACAACTTCCTGTTTCTACTGGTGATTCCTCTCCTATACATCC
This sequence comes from Neoceratodus forsteri, assembly GCA_016271365.2. NCBI lineage: Eukaryota > Metazoa > Chordata > Ceratodontiformes > Ceratodontidae > Neoceratodus > Neoceratodus forsteri. Next base: position 271,028,961 of record JADMNL010000026.1, read on the forward strand.
CAGTATCCCCCAGCCCTCCTCTTGCCTTCTCACAATGCTTGACCACTTTAGGTCATCTGATATAACTACCCCAGGTCCCTTTCCATTTTGTTGTTATTAGTATGTCACCCCAATTGTGTACTCTTTCCTGGGTTTTGTTTCCCAGGTGCATTACTTGCACTTCTTTGTGTTGAAACTAAGCTGCCATACATTTGACCATTCCTCCAACCTTGCCAAGTATCTTCTCATCCTTTCCATCCCACCTTTTGTTACACAATTCACTTTCTGGATTCTAGAAATATTTCACAAAATGACTCCCTGCTTCTGTATTTATTAAGCCTGTCGTGGCGTCTGTAACTTTATCATGTATCACACTCAGTTCAACTTGCTCAAAAATTGCTTTTCCGACCTTTCTGGCTACTGTAATTAAACTGCAAATGGTTGTCTCTAGTGGCACATCTCAGCACATTCATACTGATTTAGCATTGGTAACTTGACTTTATGATCAGCACGGTCCAGGAAAATTCTATTTACATATTCACAGTTGCTCAAAGCCACTTGCAGGCCCCAAAGTTTTTTCTTTGCTCATGATATTACTGTTTTCTGCACTTGCCTTTACAACTCCATCCTTTTGTTCAGAAAACTTCGCTGTTGCTGTACCCATATCTCACTGCTCATAGTCTATTGCTTAGAATTCTCTGCTTGTTGTGCCTGCCTTTACAGTGCACATACGAACATACAAAATTTGCCAGCACATAAAGGCCTAGAGGTCTATCAAGTCTGCTCAAATGTGCAGCTAACACCCTTATTCTGCAGCTGCCCTTCCCTTCCACCCTTCCCTCCTTGTCCTGTCCCATCCCCTTTGAAGCAGTCCACTGTTCTACTGGATACCACTTCTGCAGGTAACGATTCCACCCAGCCACCACCCTCTCTGTAAAAGTGTCTCCTCATTTTCATCCTGAACCTTCCTTCCTCCAGTCTCATATTATGGCCCTGGTGTCCCTCCACTCCCTTACTTTGAACAGCCCTTCTGTACCTGTCTTGTTTATTCCTTTCATGTACTTAAAGGTTTCAGTCATGTCCACCCGTCCATCCTGTCCTCCAGTGAGTACATGTTCAACTCCCTCAGCCTCCTCTCATATGATAAGTCCCTTGATCATCTTTGTTGCCCTGCGCTGCACCCCTCCAGTAACTTAATGTCCCTCTTCAGATACGGGTGCCAGTACTGCATGCAGTACTCCAGGTGCGCCTAACTAATGACCTATACAGTGGCAGAATCACCTCCTTCCTCCTCGAGGATATACCCCTGCAATACAACCCATCACAGTCCTTCTTTGAACATAATTCACACTGTTTGTACACAGGTTTAGCTAGTTTTGCATTCATACACAGTGTGTTTGCATAGTTACTTGTTTACTCACTGTATTCAATAGCTGGGTCCCTCCGATGGAAAATCTTGGCCTGATGCCAATTCAGGAAGGACTCTGCTGTCAAATGGTCTGGCAGTCCCACCGATCATAGCCACAATTGCATTGATTACTCTCCAGTTGATCAGAATGCAGGTTGAGCCTTAAATTACACTTTAAAAGTCTGTTTGTGAAAGTTTAAAATACTCACAAGCTCCTCTCTAAGCTGCAGTGTAGCATCATCACAGTATGCAGCGGTGGCCTGTGCCCTCAAGTTCATCCAGCATGGGATGGAGGATACCATCATTTTGCAGACTCTAATTGAGTTTGTTGTTCTCTTACAGAATTCCTTCCTTTCTGGCAGAAGAACTCCTTCATCTCTTCTGACGCAGCCCAGTGACGCACAAGGAACTGGTAATATACATACATTCACTGGCACAAAAATTTGCACACAAACTCTATGTACACAAAGTTAAAGCTCATTCCTCAATGATACCTATCATGCCTTCAATGATACAGCAGATACCCTTTCCAAGGAAGGGCCAGTGGGGACACACATGGATGATGGATCATCCAGAGGCCAATGTGGCCATACAGATTACAGCACTCAGGAAAAACCTGAACCCTTTCTCTCTTGGACCTCTCAGCAGCCCAACACATTGATACTGAACTCAAAGAAGTGTTCAGATACCTTGACAAGAGTACTGAAGAGAAACTTCCCACACATAATCCCTACTGGAGGCATGAAGGTAAGTTACACTTGTCACCTATTGACAAGCCTCATCTGGTACAAGCCAGATGATTGCAACACCAAGTTGTGGGTGGTCTCCAGACACCTTAGGTCTGAATTTTTGCACCAAGTGCATGATACACCCACTGGTGGGCACCAGGGAGTGCAAAACACCCTCCAGAGGCTTAAGACCAGCGCCTGGTGGCCTGGTGCCACCAAAGATGTCAAACAGTACACAGATAACTGCCTTGTTTGTGCACAAAATAACCCAATTCCTACCAAATGAAATGGCAAACTTTTACCACAACAGCACTCTGGCCCTTGGAATGCCATACAGATTGATTTTATCGGTCCCTTAACCAATACCAGCAGAAATAACAAGTATGCTCTTGTGGTAACTGACCTCTTCTCTAAGTGGGTTGAAGCTTTCCCCACTAAAACATGCACAACTGAAACCACTGCAAAAACCTGGTGGAACAAATTTTCTCCAGGTGGGGCCTACCTCTTAAGGTGGACTCTGACAAAGGAACCAGTTTTACAGGTGAGTTAATGAAAGAATCTCTTGAACTCCTTGAGTTCAACAGAAGTTCCACATACCCTACCACCCCAATCTTCAGGTCAAGTAGAGAGCCAACAGACAGATTAAGCAAATGCTTTCAAATTCATTGAGGACAATCCCAAAACCTGGGATTCCCTACTTCCGTTACTCTTATGGCAGTTAGGGCACACCCTGGCACTACCCAGCTCATACCCTTTGAGGTGATGACTGGAAGACAGATGAGATTACCTGAACACCTGTTGTTTGACCTGCACACTCCCACTGCAGACTGTTTGTCTGTAGATCAATATGTGGAAAAACTCAGAAAAGACCTTATACCCACACTTATATGCTGCTAACTGCATGGGTAAGGCCCAGCAATAATCCAAAATACAGTTTGACAAGCACGCACAAGAAGTGGATTGGCAAGTTGGAGATCAGGTAATGGTCCTCCGATTTGCATATCCCACACATTCCTTCTCCAATAAATGGGAAGGCCCATATCCTATTGTCAACAAGCTCAGTCCGGCAGTCTATCAAGTTAGACTCCTGCACAACAATAAACTGACTGAAAATGGTTACATGCAAACCAACTGAAACTGTATAAAGGAGTTTAATTACTTTTCCTCACCCATTGGGTGGAACAGTACTGACTTACTAATGTTTGATTTTGCTTTTCAGATACACTGACAAGATGGCTATCTTGTTCCATTATCTTCTCATCTCAGTAGTTATCCCTGCATCCAAGGCACGGTACCGAACCTCCTACCACACCTTGATCTTCCAGCATCTCTTTCATCCATCAAAATACCCAATAGTCTGATTACTGTCCAGGAAGGTTCTGATGCTTACCTCACTGCCTCAGTTGTCACTACTGATCAATCTACCCTACAAATTTAGTGGCAAACCACATCACAAGGAAAAAATTCTCCCTGAGGCCAAACTCTCCAAAGGAACTTTCCAGGGTTGGCCAATGCTAAATTATCCCAAATGGTTCTCTGTCCTTGCTACAGACTGCTCTCAGGCATTCTGGTTTATACAATATTACTGCCTTAATTGATCCCTTCGTGTTGTAATTCTCTGTCTAAGGTTTCTGTAGAAAATGTTATGCTGTACACAACATGCTTCTGCTGCCATGTACCTCTCAGTGTTACCACCCACTGATAAACAGCTTTTGAATGTCCAAAGCACACCCCTGGTCCCCGTGAGTGGTTGAACAGCTACTGCCTCCCTGGTTCATTAATTAACAATTTCCAATGTATACATATACCTGTGTTGTTTAATCTTACTTACTGGAATATGAAGGAATTTGGTATGTGTCACAATACTAATGCGTCAGCATTTTATAGCACGTTATTGCTTGATAGTTTAGCTGCATTTCAGATGCGTACTCAAGACTCTATTGCTGGGGTCCATACTACTGAACATAGAGCCAACTTCAGGAGAAACCCAATCCTGATGATCAAAGTCATAAGCGTAATACACGTGAAGTTGACAGTTCTGATGTCACTGGTGCAACAGGTACTGTCAGAGGTCTCTTGGTATGGCCATGTCTATTTGGAATAAGGCAGACATTTGCTAGCAAATCATTCTGCCAAATTTTAGACTGGTTTGGTAAATAATATACTACCCCATTATTGCATGGTGGTGGATGGCCTTAGTCAGAAGAAAGATACACTGTATACAATATGCATGACATTGCTAAGGCATTTACAGACTCTAAAGAGAAGATTAACGCACTCATTGCACAGAATAACGCAGAAGCAGATAAACAATACATTGCTAGAGAACTTCTCTGCTCTGCATCGCTCATACATTATCACTACCATCAACAATCTCTTCCGTGATCTAGAATCTGAAAGAATCCCTGATATACATGACAGATGCATTTCAAATGGTATTGTCCACGATGTAAAACCCTGGCTGTTTTGCTATGCGTATGCAACAATCTCTAATTATTCCTCTCTGACAGCTAGAAACCTGGGTTTGGTGACCAGACACCCTAATACTGGTCCTTGTTTTACTGCTAAGAAATGTTCTATAAGAGATACTATGTTTGTTTTTTACTGTCTCTTTACCACACTTTGATCCCACTACAGTTTTGTTTGACAAGCTGGCACTGGTACATTCCATTGGGCACCTTGATGAAGACATCTACAGAAAACACCTGGATCTACTCCTCTACTGGTTTTCCATCCTTTCTGGATGCCTGGGTCACTCCTCACTCAGACTGCTGTGCAAAGAAACAATATATTTACTTGTGTCGATGTGACATAGTTGATGTTATTCAACCTGTATGTGGTTATTCTCCAGATAGCATTCATTGGACTTTTTCCATGGATGATGACATCAGCACAAATGGCACAGATTTGACAGACTCAGCATTGGCTCGGATAAAGTCTACTGATCTTATCGTGAGGAGGTTCATTGCCTGTCAACATGGCTTTCAAGACGACCTACACCTGCCCGGTACAGTTGCAAAAGTGTAGACTCTCTACTGTTCAATCTCAGTATAATTCTGATGGAGAGTATTGTAGTTATTAATTTCAAAAGCTATACTTATGGGTCTGAAACATGTGTTATTGATACCCCAATTTCTGTTTTGTCCCACACCAGAAAATTATTGACATACCATTATTACCCCGCCCCTTATCGATGCAGACATCATTGATGGTAACTCCGATTATCTGCCACACTTTCTGAATATTTACCATATTTTAATGTACACATACATCCATTTACACTTACATTAAAATCACTTTTAGACAGGATAAATACACACCTCATCCACATCAGCAATTATATGACCAAGGCCAATGAAGCTATCCTTCGTTAATCAATGATGGTGATATGAATGATGCATTAACTAACACCTGGTTAGAAATTACTTTTAAATGCTTTGTTATTATACAAGCATTTTTATATTTTTTATTATTATGCTCTGCTGCCTACGGCGCACACTGCACCAACACCGTGTGCAGCTCAAGTTCCTTTACAAAGCTCACACGTCGGGTTTGTAAATGACCACTGCTCCCTGACTTTTCCCTAGATTTGCCTGTGTTGCCCTTGGAGGCAACAAGGGGGAATGTTACACGAGGTCCCTGCACTCCTTATTGGTACCTCAGAGGTACACTGTAGACAGCTAGTGCTTAGGTATATGTTGTACTAACATATAGGTGGCTAAGGGCATCTACTGTATAAGAGTAGATGTCAGGATATGTACCCATGTTATTGTAATACACTTTGCTTGCTAACACGTATACATTCTTCTATGTATTTTCTGTGTATTTCTTACTTATAAGATGTTAGGATACCTGTGTTCTTGGAATAATTATGACATATAAGTCGGCATTGCTACCTTTCGGTGATTTGTACTACTACACTGAGTTATGTAAGACTCTGTATAAGAACTGTTTTGTTTCACAAACTGATGACTACTACAAAATTGTATAATGTTATCTTGGACTGTGGAGCCTCCTCTAATTTAGCCAATAGGGCTCATCTCTGTGACTAGAAATGTTTCTATCTTACAGTAACCATAGTAATTATCATAGGTATATAATGTGAGACATTAAGTCTTGTACCCGGAGATCCCGAGATACACAAAGAAACCTCAAGGTATAGGGGACGCTTAGCATTGGCTTCCGGTTCACATTGGTAAGAACTGCTTAGGGCAACTGTGATTTTGTCCTTTTGGTAGTAATAAATGAGTTTATTACTCTAATGCAACATGTCTGTGATTACTTGCATTCCAATATTGCCAAGAACCTGAAAGTGAAGTTTAGATGTCCTGACATGTCCATTAGATTATTGAAAACATGCAAGCAGTACTCTGTTTCTTTTCCTGAACTGGAGCACACAAGCAGCACCCCTACCCCCAGGTTGCACCAGGATGAGTGACTTGTTGCTCAGTGTGCCTTCCTGATGAAACATTTCAATAAATAAATAAACATTTGGGTGGCATGTTCCTGGGAAGAAATCACTTTTCCAATGCTTCTATTCTGTTTGTGCTACACCACTACCAGACAGAAAGATGCTAGACATGCCCTTAGAAAAAATTTGTTCTCTTCCCAAATTAAACATCACTAGATGAGCCCCATTTTTTAACCCCTCCTCTATTTTACTCAGATAGCACCCCTTTTTAAAATCACTGGCACCCATACTTTGGCATGCACTTACAGTTTAGAAATGGTACCACCCCTAGCTTTGGGAATGTGTACCAGGCTCATTCTTCTAGAGATCAATGGGTGGGGGTGTACAAAATAACTATTTAGATAATGGGTGTAGTCAAACTCTCATCCTGACTGGCTGAAACAGCCTGTCACCCGGGCTGTTATTTCTTAATAATGGCCCGGTAAAACACCACTACAATCGGATCCCCATTACGAGAGGATCCTAGGGCCACCCAAATCACAAAACTTCTCACCGCTTATATTTCTTCCCTCTCGCTTAGCGACATTCACCTTCACTATACATTATACCATTACTCAAACTGCACAACTTCAAAGAAAGAGCAAAGACATTTTTAAAACAATAAATAAATAAAACCCAAGCCTTTCCCTAAAATCCAGCTTGGTGTCTCTTTCGCCATAAAAAAAAAACTACAGGTGGTTCCTTGAGCACCTCTTGCACTCATGCTATCACTTACACACTCCTCCTCTGTTCAGCCACACTGTTTCCTTGTAAACAAAACCAAAATACTAAAGCAACACACAAGTATTAATTTTTTTTAATGATGTGTTTTCCTTTTACCACACAAACAACCCTCATTCATATTTCATTATCACTGATGCTGTTCTCTGAACCTAGCACGTGAAAATCTTGGCACCTCCACTTTTCAATGAAAGCCTGTCAAAAAACACATGTATCTCTCTTTGCATCCAGTCTCCAAATCAGAACACTAGTCTATACATTCCCTGTTCCCACTCATGTTTATAAAACAAATCTAAAGTGTTCTACTCTTCTGTGTCTGGGAGCATGATGAGACAAAGCAGCAGAACCATCTTAACCCAGACAACATCCTCACACAAACAAAAATAAAAATAGCATTGCCCTCCAGTGGTGATTCCACTAATACAAGAACTACTTTACCACAACACTTACTTTTAATATTTTTTTTTACATATTTATTATTCTTTATATTCTGTAAAAACCTCACATGCAGCCCATTTCTAAGTGTAATAATACCCTCCAGGGTGGGCATTATGGGATAATGGACCTTCCAGGGGCTATATGGCCCTCACGCCTGTGGTGTGGGGCCTCATTATACCCTGGGTGGTCCATTATATCCCAATAACACCCACCCTGTTGGGCACATTACTACTTAGTGTTTACAAACCAGTGTCCTGGGAGAGATATTTTACTAGGCATATGCTAGGCCCAGCTTGTTGAGGATTACCCAGTACATCCACACTGGAAGCAATAATGTAACTGTCTAGACCATAGTTGAGGTTCTAGAGTTGGACTTTATTCAAAAGATGTTCTTAAACCAAGGGTGGGCCCCACAGGTTTACACTTCTTGGCACTTTTGTCTTTCAGAAGCAAAACTGAACTGTAACTGAGATAACCTCTTTGTATTCCCACCGCAGTAGGGATATAGGACACTTGCATTGGTATTCCCACAGACGTAGAACATAGGACACTTGCATTTGTATTCCCAGAGACATAGGACATAGAACACTTGCATTTGTATTTCCACAGACATAGGACATAGAACACTTGCACTTGTATTTCCACAGATGTAGGGACATAGAACACTTACATTTGTATTTCCACAGACGAAGGACATGGGACACTTGCATTTGCATTCCCACAGACATAGGACATAGAACACTTGCATTTGTATTTCCACAGATGTAGGACATAGAACACTTGCATTTGTATTTCCACAGACGAAGGACAGAACACTTGCATTTGTATTTCCACAGACGAAGGACATAGAACACTTGCATTTGTATTTCCACAGATGAAGGACATAGAACACTTGCATTTGTATTTCCACAGATGAAGGACATAGAACACTTGCACCTGTATTTCCACAGATGTAGGACATAGAACACTTATATTGTATTTCCACAGACGAAGGACATGGGACACTTGCATTTGCATTCCCACAGACATAGGACATAGAACACTTGCATTTGTATTTCCACAGATGTAGGACATAGAACACTTGCATTTGTATTTCCACAGACGAAGGACAGAACACTTGCATTTGTATTTCCACAGATCTAAGGACATAGAACACTTGCATTTGTATTTCCACAGATGAAGGACATAGAACACTTGCATTTGTATTTCCACAGACGAAGGACATAGAACACTTGCATTTGTATTTCCACAGATGAAGGACATAGGATACTTGCATTTGTATTTCCACAGATGAAGGACATAGGACACTTGCATTGTGTTTTAACAGATGTAGGACATAGAACACTTGCATTTGTATTTCCACAGATGAAGGACATAAAACACTTGCATTTATGTATCCACAGATGCAGGACATAGGACACTTGCATTTGTATCTCCACAGATGAAAGACATAGGGCACTTGATTTTGTATTACCACAGTTGTAGGACATAGGACACTTGCATTTATGTTTGATACTAAGTGGCACACTGGCCACAACTTTAAACTCACTTTGTTAACATTAGCACAGTTCTTCCATAAATAGTGAAGAAACTGTAACCACTACAGGGTAATATCCTTCTTAGATATTTGGCCATTTTGTCTAAAGTAACTAGTCACCCATACTGAACCTGTCTGTCCTGAACTGGTTACTCCAGATGGGTTCTGCCAACCTTTTGCTCCTAAATTCATACTCAGCCATTCTTTCAGAGTTACACCTTAAACATTTGCAGCACCTCTTGAAATGCTATGAATGAAGACTTGGCATTCAGAGTTCAAATCACACCAGGTAGTGTCAAGACAAAGTTCAGAATAGTGTGATATAGTCATACCTCTGGACACCACACACCTCAGCCTACTTTACTTCTAAAACAGTCTTGCACATCTGTACTTACAGAAAGTTGTGCCTTCCTTTAGGCATAAACAGAACAGAAACAGGTACTTGCTCCCACTGGCAAAAGTCAGATTTCACCCACTGTCAGACATTTTTCTGGCAGCTTTGAAACATCCTGGACAAAACAGGAGATTGCCCCTTGGATCCACTGAACTGCAATTCCTTTTACCCCTCCAGGGTTGAAAATCAAGAAATCCTGGAAGAACAGTCATCACCACTTCACTTAGCAAGCTGGGTAATACCAGAACTAGGGTGAGGAATCCAGGGTTCAAGACTCAGAGCCCTCTGGCAGAGAAGCTCTCACTCCCACACTCTAACCCAAACTCTGACTCTAACTGATTGCAAATTACAACTACTGCCTCAACATTTTATCTCCCACCTCAACAGCTGGCACAAGAGTTCTGCTGCTGGGTGAGCTGCAAATTAGCCTATCTTACCACTTACTTACTTACTACTTGCCAACAGAAACAGGTCACATGGTCTATCAAGTCTGCTCGAGTGTGCAGATAGCACCCCACTTTCTACAGCTGCCCCTCCCCCACTACACCCCACGCAGACGAATGTTGGTACTCTTGAACCAGATTAAGCTGTTGGTGGTGTTTTGTTTTAGTGAATGGGGAAATTTGGCCAGAACACCATGGAAATTCCTCTACTGAACTGTTGGGGAACCCTTGGCCGTTTAGGATGTCCAAGTCAGTCTCTGAGCTGGCAAGCACTGGAATGGATGTGCAGCAGGTCAGAGTCTATCTCCTCTTTGGTGCATAGATTTGCTAGAGGAAGAAATATTTTTGATGCTACTGCTATTGATGGTGTGGATGGAGTAGAAATATCATCAGAAATGAAACTTGATGGAAAGAGTGGACAGAAAACTGAATCTAACGTGGCAGACCAGAAAGAAACCCAGGATGATGCTCAGGAAGGAAAAACTTTGGAACAATTGTTGCTACTGAAGAAACAAAATACCTACAAAGGAAAAAGGAGTTCAGGAAAGTCTAAACCCCAGGACACGGAGAATGTGAAAGAGGCTGTGAATGATGATGCAAAGAAAGAGCACAGTATTTCCATGGAAATGGCCAAAACAGAGGCACAGAGTGAGTCACGCGATTATGCTTTTGTACAGCAAGACAGGATCAGAGTGCAGCCTCTATCTTTCCATTTACCGCAAATGCAGAGAAACAGCAACTGGAGCGCATAATAAAGAAAGGGATTCCCAGTAAATTGAGCTGGGTGGACACACTCATGATGGATGCCAGTCCTTGGTCAGTTGAGGAATCTCTGAAGGCAGCTGGCTGGGCTTGCTCCCCACATACACAGAAGTGGATTCCTAGTTTCATGCCTATTAAAATACCAGGAGTCTCAATGTTGCCAGCAAACTTAAAATGCACAGTGAGTAATGCCAGCAGCTCACGGGCTGCAGGGGTAGTTATAAAATTTCACAGCCTACTAGTCTGCGTGAAGAAAATAATGTTGTATGATGGGAAGTGCACTCCTTTACAGTTACCTTCCGAACTTGAACTTACTCAGCACCCAGTACTGCCAACAATAAACTGTGAGGGTACAAGTGAACTGAAGCAAGATAATATAGAAGACAGAATAAGTGATTTTGTGATGCATCATATATACCTAAAAAGATTACTGCAGAACTTAGGAATTGGTCTGTTGTAGTAATGGATGTTACAATGCAGTCTACTACTACACAGAATTCAAGGTCAGAGCTTCTTTTTCAACAAACTGTATATCCTGCTAAAAGGCATAACACTGTGAGACCTCATTTATAAAGGAGGTTTAGAAACTTTTCCAGACAGAGTTTATGTAGGCAGAACATTGTTGAAAGACAGTATGCATTTTAACGTCACAGAACTGTATGCTTTGATTCATGTCTCAGGAGAGAACACATTTGATGTCAGCTTTAAATTGGGGAGTGGCCTAGATAAATTTTGGGCACGGTATCACCAAGTTAAGAAAACACCATTATGGGCCCCCTTGAGGTGATTCCTCTAACTAGACCATCCCACAAAACCATAATGGACCTTTTAGGAATGAAGGAGTTAGTGTCACCTACCTTCACTTTTGGTTAAAGCAAAGATGTATCAGTACAGGTCATCTGGAGGCCATCTTTGATTCAGAGGGATTTGGATGGAGGGTGGAAAATCAGGGTCATTTTGAGGACTGAAAATGAAGGCCCAACACTTGCAGAATTGTTTTTTTTTTTAGGAGGATAGAGATTCTGTTCTTTCCTGGTCAGCCCAAGACATGTTATAGGTGTGGGTAAGCAGTTCACATAAGTAGTGCATGCAGCCAGATAAAATGTACCTTATGCCAAAAACAGGAACACCAGTGCTCAGTGGAGAAGTGCTGTGTGATGCAATCTATGTGGGAAGGAAGGTCACACATATGTAGCTTGCCCAGAAGCTGCCCATAGGAAGCAAACTTCAGCAGATAGTGAGGAACAGCAACTCCTAGTTACCCTGACCCAAAGAGAATATAATAAGAAAACTGCAGAGAAGCTTCTCGTGGTTTCCTCTCCTCGGAGCATGCTGCAGCAGGTAACCAAGGAGTTATATTACCCGAGGACATAGGCCTAAACTCTGAGACGAACATGGAGGGAATTATTCCTCCAACCACTGTGGCTAGTACAGACAGGATGTCCATATTGACAGAGAACACAGAGCCAGTAGGACAGGAGTTAACCCCAAATAGCTCCATGCCTCAAGGGTGGAAGAGGTAGTGGAAGAAGAATGAACACAAGAAGGAGACAGGCCTGGTCTCAGCCAACACCCAAAGTTCCTAAAATTACATTGATCAATACACCCAACAGATGCCAGGTGCTTTTGGATGCTGAGAATTTGATAGCAAATCTGTGTGTTCTTCTGTAGATTCTAATCTACAGGATGCACAGACAGACAAAGAAAACCTAAGGTATGAGAGGCAAATCCAGGGAATAAGCATAGGAAAGAGAAACTAAAAATAAAAATGAAGCCAGACCCATAAGAAGCTATGATGCCTATGTCACCACCTTTTTGATTTTAGCATCTAATGTTAATAGTATTAAGAATAACCTGAAGAGGGGAGCGGTTTTTCATATACTGCAATCCTATCCCCTGGGGTTTTTCTTACACAGGACACTATGTTGCACAGTATTATGGAATTATCGAAAGCAACCAAGGAGTGGTTTTCTGATATCATATTGGTCCATTGGTCTAGATCGTTGTTCAGGCATTGGGATCCTCTTTCATAAAATTCAACCAACTGTAGTTAAAATTCTTGGGACCAGATATTCAAAGCTCAACACCAGGCACAAAACCGTTGTGCTAGACTAGCGCCTTTGTGCCCTACTGCAATATTAAGGTACAGCTAGCGCTGGCGCTTAGATGTTTGCGCCCACCGCCAACTATATTGTGAGGAGGGGGCCCTGAATGCTGGTGCACCGGCATATCTAAAGCATAGTGCCGCGCTATAGGCATTAGCGCGACCTGTAGCACGGCACTAGTTACCACTGGAAAAATCTGCTTTTAATGCAGTGCTAATAGCTGGTGCCCCAAACCCCATTATGTAACCCAACCCCCGTGTCCAGTAATAGCACACCCAATCCCTGGTGTATTAGTGGCCCCCACCATGATCCCCACCCTAGTTCAAATTATATTAAACAATGTTTCCTGGTAGTCCAGTGGTCCCCCCACCCTCAGAACAAATCCAGACCCCTGTTCAAATTATATAAAAAAACTGTTACCTGATAGTCTAGTGGTCCCCCACCCCATGCATGTATCCCTACCCCAGTGCACATATTAAATTAAATCTTCCGTGGTAGTCTAGCAGTCCCCACCCACACGCACGAATCCCAACCCCTGGTGCACATATTAAATCTACATCTTCCCTGGCAGGGTGCAGCCAGGGATTTCAGATCTGCACACCAAGTGGACTCACTGCTACCCCCACCTTGTTAGGGTGAGCAACCCCACCCCGGGTGTAGCCAGACAATACACAAATGTACACAGGACTGTGTTTGTTGCCTCATTTGGCACAATAAATTCAACTTTTGTTTCTCATGACAGTGGTTGTTGCCATGCATGGGTATATATACAAATGCCATGCATTGTTCCCTAAGACACCCACATACCAGCCCAGAACCTGTAAAGTTGCATTGTCCTTGGATGCGAAGAGAGTATTGGTGACCAGTCCTTCTAGTTTCGACCAAATGAATAAAATTACAGAAAGGTTCAGTATTTTCTTTGTTAGTTTTCATGGGAAGGGAAGCAGTTCAGAGCCTATTTGCTACCCCTTAAATAAATTGCACACCATGGAGTGCTTGGGTATGTCTGCCTGCACACATTCCTGGTAGTTTAGCGGTCTCCTCACCCGGCGGTGACAACCTGCTCCTCCCAATACGGTCCGAGAACAGAGCCGGTGATCAGCTCTGCCCTCCTCTTACCACCATGGCCAGCTGCCAACTGAGGTAGGAAGGAGCTAGACTACCAGGGAAGATTTAATTTTAATATGTGCACCGGGGTTGGGATACGTGCATGGGGGTGGGGGACTACTAGAATACCAGAGAAGATTTAATTTTAATATGTCACCGTGGTCGGATACATGCTTGGGGTGGGGGATCACTAAACTACCAGGTAACAGTTGTTTTATATAACTTGAACAGGGGTCAGAATTTGTTCTGGGGTGGGGGACCACTGGACTACCAGGAAATGTTGTTTAATTTAATTTTAATGGGGTCAGGATTCATGCTGGGGGTGGAGGGACAACTGGACTACCAGCAAATGGGTGTGTAACAGGCACACATATGCATGGGTGTGTTGTATGCACCATACCTCTCGACTGTTCCTGATTGTCAGAGTGTGCCCAATATTGCCTCCATATTGTCCTCTGTCCCTCATACAGGTTGTGGTTTTGTGACAGAACAGTGGGGAATAATCTCACACAACAACATCACACATTAAAGTTACAGACTTTTTTCTTCTGAGTATGCATCTTATCACAATTCCCTTATTCTGTCAGCATTCTGAGTGAATAGTATCACTTTTCATGATGTGTCCCTGTTTTGGGTCTTTGCCCTGATGTTTTCATGCCTTGTCCCTAATTCAGAGGCAAAGGGTTGAGAGGTATGTATGAACTGACTGTGCATGCCAGCACACAGTGGGCTGGATATTCAAAAGGTTGCGCCATGCGTAATAGGGTTGCGCCTGCGCAAGTCCAAAATTGTGCCATTCTGCGATATTCAGCAGGAGGTGCTGCGCCCCCAAGTCAGGCTGGAGCAACAGCTAATGCTAATGAAGGCATGCTCAACCAGAGGGGAGGAACCATGCATAAATTGCACAGCCTGATATTCAGCCGGGTTGCAGAGTTGTGCAGGCTTAACCGCCTACCTGCACCTGCACAACTTTGAGCCCCCAAAAGAAGTAATTGAGGGCCACCCACAGATGAGCTGCCGATTACAGGGTGCAACACAGCAGCTGCCACCTGTGGGGACTCTCCACTTGTTCCCTGTGCCCCTGCAGCCGGATCACGGGCATAATGTGAAATCCCCACTGGCCCGATCGCGGCATAACATAAATGAACCCTCTGACTTGCCCGATCGCGGGCATAATATGAATAATATGAATGACAACCTCCACTGGCCCGACTGCATAATATGAATGACAACCCCTGCCTGATCGTCGCATAATATGAATGACACCTTCACTGGCCCAATGGCGGCCAGAGCGAATCCCCGCCCCCAAAGAGCAATATCCCGGGTGGTCCAGTGGACCCTTGAGAAGCCGATCGGCATAGAGTCCAACCCCAGTCCAATTACCCTGGTAGTCCAGTGGCTCCTCACCCGCGGGCCCCACCACCCCGCTCCCCATCGGCGGGCGGCAGCACTTACCGCCTTGTCCTTGTTCGCTCACTCGACCGATTGCTGGTAGAAGCCAGACGCTTCGAGTTGTTCAGAGCAAGCTACCGGCATGCAGGTTTCACAGCGCGTCCGGATATGTGAATGAATGAATGAATTATATCTGGACTGCCTTGGATGGTATGGGCTGCACGCCCATTAGCTCTTGCTCTGAACCAATGGGTGTGCAGCCCTATCGAAAGCAGTCAGTCAGTGGGCGGCGGGTGGCAGGCAGGTGGCTGCCACCCGCCAGCTGACGGGGAGGAGCGGGGTGGTGGACTCCGTGGTGGGTACCAGGTAATTGACTTGGGGGTTGGACCCTTATGCTCGCGATCGGGCTTCGCGTCCACTGGACCACCAGGGATATTGCTCTTTGGGGGTGGAGATTCTGTTCTGGCCATGATCAGCCAGGTGGGGTGGGTTGTCATTCATATTATGCCCGTGATTGGGCCAGTGGGGGAGTTGTCATTTATATAATGCCTGCGATCAGGGCCAGTCGGGGGTGTTTCATTTCGTTATGCCCGCGATTGGGCCAGTGTGGGGGATTTACCCATGCCTCGATTGGCTGCAGGCTGGTCCTCGACGGCTGCTGCTTCCGGCAGGCTTGTACGAAGTCGCCGGGATTACAGCACCTGCATGCCAATGGCATGCAAATGGGGCTCGGCAGATGCAAATGGCACTCCCTGCGCCTTGCATGAATTATGGCCCCATTTGCATGTCACCTTTGAATATCAGAAAGTTGCATGGCGCAATGGAACTTCCACCACTGGATCTTGAATGCTCCACTCTGACCACTTGTGGTGGCACAAGTTCCAGTGCACCATGCACAGTGGCTGTGGCTGGAGGGTGATATTCAAAGGAGTTGCTCAACAGCGCAACTCCATTGACTATTGCACCGCCACACCCTCAGCGCACTTTTGAGCAGCGCAGGGCTTGCACCACAGAATGGCGCAGTTTGAATATCCAGCCCAGTTCCTACTGCTTCTTGCCTGTGCTTCCATTCCGACTAACAGGGATACTGTGGGCGTGCCTTGGCCTGCAGCATCCAGCCTGTACTGCCATTTTGACCAAAGGGGTAAGGTTACCACCTACTCGGTTTTTGACCAATGATTCGGTTTTCTAGGTCCAGATTCGTCCTCCTGTTTTCACAATTGCAAATTCGTTTTTATGGTGGGTCAAGCAGCACCTGTAAGATTCCCACTAACTGTTTCATTTTCTTCTCATCTGACTGTAAGCAAGTATCTGACATTTCAGTGTGCTAGCTTGCTTGCAGTGCATGCTAATCAGGAAGTGCCTTCAAGTGCAGGGCACTTAAAGAGCCAAATGTGTCCCTGTCTGCTCAGTTGTCACCTCTAACTTCACACCAGCAAATTGGAAGATTATTCATGGAAGGGTAAACAATACCACCTTAATTAACACCTTCATTTTTCTGAAACCCTTAGACATTCAGACAGGCACCACATTAGGGTAGCCTCTTGTCCAGTGTGGACTGTACAATATGTTTCACAAACTTTACCTGTTAATCCAGTTTTATTCAGAGGTAGTACTTTTCAGTCATTTTGAATGCTCACATACTTGTAAAACAGATTCTGTTAAATCCTTCACCATTTTACTTGCATGTTCATATTACAAACAAATTCTGATGTCATGCAAACCTTTGTTTGTATGCCAGTAAATCTGAGAGGTGTAAAGTAGGGCTATTAAGACCATTAGCAGCAAATCAACCCAATCCTTTCTAGACTGCATTGTGAGTATGGTCTTTGACTGCTGTGATAAGGAATTCTTTTATACCTTTAAATGCTCACCATTTTTCTTTTAGGGTTTGTCCTATATTTTAGTATTTGTTACCCCATTTGTTGTTAAATTAATAATCTAATATTTTATTTAACTTCTAGTCAGACTACAACTCTCTCTCCTCAGTAGTTATTGCTGTCAATTTTCATACTACCTGGATATTCCAGGAAGACCATTCCAGGCATCTCAGATGAACAGCACAGAATAGTGTAGCTAATGTCATGCTAAGCCACACAAATGAGAAAAGGAAGAGAGAGCAGTGGCTGGTGAGGAGAAAGGAACACAATCTAGATTTGATGGCACTGCAAATTTAGGTAATTTATCAAACATTATTATTTTTTTACCAGAATAGACACACTAAGCTGAAGCTTGTTTGCAGGTGCAACCTGGGAGAACAAGGGAGTGAAATGATTTGGTGCAGGGTCATACAGTATGCAAGTCTGGGCTGTGGGATTCAAACCCTGGTCTCCAGAATTGCAGCTCAGAGCCTTAAACCACTGTGCTATACTGCCTCATGCTCCATTACATATCACATATCATGCTATCTGGTATGTATGACTGATATGGAAATAAAATAGGATATTTAACAGCAAAGAATAGTTCCTACCATTTTAAAAACTTCTGTGACATTACAAATAACTTTAGAGTAGGAGCAATGGGAGGGACAGCAGCACATCTTAAAATGGCAGATGATATTTGCAATTACATCTCGTCCACCATTACTGGTGTAGTTTATTTATTTATTGAAAGAGTTTTACTGGAAAAGACCACCTGTTCCAAAATAGCTGGCTGTCAGAGGTGTCCTTGTAGTCACTCGATGTGTCAGCTAAGCTGTGTACACAGGATGGAAAGTCCCTGAACCCCATCTCTAACCCCACCAAATGTTAACACACACTGAAATTTAAAATATTTAAATCTAAATCAAGCAAACCAAAATAATAATCATGATGTACTTTAAAGTTGTACACAATGCAATATCAGCAGCAATTCTGAATAAATCAAGCGAATCAAAGTCCAAGCGATGCCCTCATAAGTCATAAAAGGGCGGAGTCAGGGTGTGGTTTAGTATTCGGTTTTCATCTCATCCAAAGGTGGCAACCCTAAAAGGGGAGCTGTGTGCACCATGCAGTAGCACCGGCAAACTGCATGGTAATGTATACTAAGCAGCATATAATGAGATGCAAATGTGCCTGTTTGCCCACGGATTACCTGAGTGGGCTCATTTGCATGGGAGCTTGAATATAGCTCTGTTGCTTCTGGCTAACCAGTTTGCACTGGGCTAATGTGTTAGCACTGTACAATCAGGTTAGCCCCAGACAAACCTCACTTCAGCATAGCACAGTTCTGCAGTGTGTGGCTTACATTGTTGTTTGCAGTCATACCTCTCAACTGTCCCTGATTTTCAGGGACGTCCCTGATTTTACCTCAAAATTGTACTCTGTCCCTCCTAAAATTGTGTTTTCCTGACCAAACAGTGGGGTTGTAAGCATAAAATAATGTCAAACATTAATGTTACTGATGTGTTCTTCCTTAGAAAATGTATTTTACACTAAACCACTTATGTTACCAGCTTCCTGAGTGGATATCACCAATTTTTAAGTTGTTTCCTGATTTTAAACCTTTGACCCTGATTGTGTTAAGCCTTGTCCCTGATTTATGAGGCAGGAGGTTGAGAGATGTGTTTGCAGTAGCTGTGAGACATCTCTCTGCAATCACACACAATGTTCTCCACCTGCAACAATGGCTTGCTACAGAGTCTAATGAGCTGCAGTTGCAGTTTGCACTTCCCTGTTGCTATATTCAGTGCTGTCTTATTCCGGCTGTTTTTGCCCTGCACTCCCAGACCAGTTTGCCCGGCTTCCTTAGACTGCTATATTCAGCAGCATTAGCACCGGGATATTTCCTTTTCAATATAGCTTGCTTTAGCTGGGCTAAGTTTGCCTGCTGGGCAGTGCAATTAGCCCGGGCAAAGTTTTGACTATCTAGCCCTTGATCTGGTGACAGGAAGAGTACTTTTGCTTGATTTTAAACTTAACAATACTTCCTTCCGGATCATCAACATATACGCCCCAAGCGAAGCTATATAACATGGCTATTTTTCAACAAATAAGTCCGTATTTGCACACTGCCCAAAATGTTATTTGGGGTGGAGATTTTAATTGTGGGCTGAGTAAACTTGATAGAGGATCAGAAACAACTACTGAGAAAATATTTGAGGATATGGCACCTTTAAATAAGGCCATACGATAGCTAATTTAAAGGATGCACTTCTGGAACACAGTGGTAAAGGGACAAAACTTTTTTAAGGAGTCTATCTACATGAATTGATTTCCTTTTATTTCTAAGGCAATAAACTTTCAAAACCATCTGTAGTACCTATGGAATATTCAGATCACACAATTTTAACCCTTTCACTAGGTAGTCCAGAAGCCCCATTGGCCCAGGATACTGGAAACTAAATTCTAGCCTTTTGAAACAAACTGTTTTTCATAAAATATTACATATTTTTAATATGTAAAAATTATTGTTTGAACTTTATGATGACCCAGCTGGTTGGTAGATGGAAACCAAAGCTGAGTTTAGGAACCTACTTATCTCAAATAGTAAGCAAACTAAAAGAGGTGATTGCTTTTTATGTTTGAAGGATAGGAAACAATTGCAGCATTTATATGCTCTCTCCCAATCCACTAAACATAGCTTTCAAGACCAAATATCAAGCATAAAGTGTAGAATGTTGCAATACCATGCAAAACAGACTGAAGGTCTTAAGCTGCTGCAACAATAATGCTGTACGTAAGGCACTTTTGAAAGTACATGTCCCTTACTTAAGAATCAAGAGCAAATAAAGAAAAAGTGTTAACTGCACTGTATGATGCACAAGGTAATATGCAAACTACAAATGTTCAGGTTATTAACATTGCATCAGAATATGCAGCTTCCTTGTTTAAAAAACAGAATAAAGGGATAATTGATTTTCAAATTTCTTTAATAAAATGACAATCTCACCTGCTCCACAGGACCTTATAGCAGCACTAACTAGGCCTTTTTCACACAAGACGTTGCAGAGGCTATAAATCACCCCAAGGGTAAGGCTACTGGACAGAATGGCTTAACAACAGAACTATATAAAATTTTGGGCCAAGAAATTCTAGACAAACTTACAAAAGTTTACAATTTTATCTTACAAAACCTTAATATACCACTAGAAGCGGCTACAGGGTACTTTTTTATATAAAAGGAGATAAATTGGAATTATCGAATTGGAGGCCCATAAGTCTTTTGAATAACTATTTCAAAATTCTCACAAAATGTTGAACACAAGGGGACGGATATTCAGACTGTACCTGGCAGTGGCGCAGAAAGCCTACAGCGCAGCATAACTGGGCTGCACTGGGGCCAGGACCAGGCGATATTCAGGTGATGCGCCATGGCTCAGCACCATTGAATTTGGCATGGTTGGTGCACATACTACACATGGTGCAGTGCCACTGCACCAGCACAAGCCACAGAGAGAACACGGAGATGCAGTTGCGCTAGGTGCTATATTCAGCTGGGGCATGCAAATGGAGGCCATAATCTGATGTATGGCACAAATGGGGCCATTTGCATTGTCATTATGGCCCCATTTGTACGCGGTATGTACAGCGTGTCCTGGTGAATTGTGCCTGGCGCCCCTGCCAAGCTGCTGACATCAGAGGTTGGCTCCCTGGTGGAGTTATTGCAGTCCCTTCTTCTGCATGCCTGATTGTGGGAAGAAGTACAGACAATCACAGTCATATGCCTGATCGTGGGCAGTAATAGAAACATACACAGCCCAATGCCCGATCTCTCCATACCTAGAACTGGGAAAGAAATGTGTTGAAAAAATGACTTTAGATTCCTGGTACAAAACATACAAAATATGAAATGTAAGAACAAGTAAAATATAGATGCCTAGCGTGGGCAGTGGCCAAGACATATATGCATCCCTATGCCAGATCGCGGGTGGTAGTGGAAATATGCACAGCCCAATGCCCAATCACGGGCAGTAGTACATTTATACATGGTCCTATGCTCAATCACGGGTAGTATTATGAATAGTCATAAACCTGGTGGTCTAGTGGACCCCCTCCATTCCCATTTGCCCAGTCGTGGGCTGTAGCATACAGTGACATCAACCTGGTGGTCCAGTGTTACTTCCCTCCCATCCACCCACAGAGGCCCCCAGCCACCCAGCACCCTCCCCATGATTGGTGGGTGGCAGCACCCACCCACGCACTGCCTGGCCGCCCGCCGAATGACAGCATACAGTATGATCTGTACACCTATTGGGCCACAGTGTGGACCAATGGACATGTAAACCATACTGTACTACACAAGACCAGATGTGTGAATGAACGCTGCTGCCTGCTGATGACAGGGGTGTTGGGTGGCCAGGGGCCTCTGTGCATGGGTGGGGAGGGGGTACCACTGGACCACCAGTTTGATGTCACGTTGCTACAGCCTGCGATCAGGCATATGGGGAGGAGAGGGGTCCACTAGACCACCAGGTTTATGACTATTCATAATACTGCCCGTGATCGGGCATAGAACCATGTATAAATGTACTACTGCCATGTTCAGGTATTGGGCTATGTATATTTCCACTACCACCCGCGATTGGGCATAGGGATGCATATATGTCTACTACTGCCCACATCAGGCATCAATATTTTACTTGTTCTTACATTTCTAATTTTTGTATGTTACTATACCAGGAATCTAAAGTCATTTTTTCAACACATTTCTTTCCTAGTTCTAAGGTATGGAGAGTATCCACATTCATGGGCTAAATGGGAGAAAAGTACATTGCATATTATTTTGTGGTTATCAAGTGGTACATCTGGAAAAGTAAAGTAAAGTAACCGATGACTGGCAGCGTGATCTTGAGTACAGAAATTTTATTTGTGCTGTTTTCCTAGATCTAAGTAAGGCATTCAACACGTCGACCATAGCCTGCTCCTCTCTTCCATTCGAAACATAGTGTGGACCCCTCCTGTCTGCATTGGTTCACGGACTATCTTACAGGGTGCCTTCAGAGTTAAAGCTGAAAGAGGTCTGTCTCCTCTTAAACCCTCCAAAAAGGGGTACCCCAGGGATCTATATTAGGTCCTCTACTATTTGCTATCTACATTAATAATATTGACAACTGTATTAAAAATGCTAGCATTCATCTGTTCGCAGATGATATAGTCCTCACTTGAGTGGCCCAATGCCCGAAGCTGCCTGCAACAATCTCCAGTCTGAATTCAACCTTTGCAAAGCCAGCTTCTTCAAAAAACCAAAAACAAAAGCAATGCACTTCTCTCCATTCATCCATACAGCAAACCCTGTGTCTAGTGGGTCAGTTCCCCAGATTACCACAATTCTAGGAGAAAAACTAGAATTTGTTACAAAATTCAAATATCTGGGAGTATGGATAGACCACAGACTCTCTTTCATCGAACATGTCGAGGATTTACTAAAACGACTCCGTCAAAGGTTAGGTCTTTTCTTTAGAATTAACCAATTTCTCACCAGAGATGCAAGCTACAATTGGTCCAACCAACCTTTCTATTGCTGGTTGACTACGTGGATTTCCTTTACAGCCAGTGTCCCGGCTCTACATGGCAAAATTGGACATGCTGTACCATAGAGCCTGAGGTTCATTACTGAACTTCCCTTTGCCACTCATCACTATGCCCTATATGTGGCCATGGGTGGACCTCCCTCAAGCTCAGGCATCACAGAAATGCCACACTCTGGACCTATAGAGCTATCTCTAATAAGCTGCCTAACTATATCCCCTGCTGCCTACCTCTAAGTGTAGTTGGGAAATATGCGCTAAGAAGCTACTCATTTATAACACTCAAAGTGCCCAAGGCAAACTCGATTTGGTAGGGCAGCTATAAGCTTCGTGCTGCCTACCCTATGGAAAAATCTGTAAAAACTCTCAAACTAAGCAGTTTTGTTTGTCTGAATGCTTTCAAGACACTATATTTCCATACAATTAAAAAGCTGTAACTGCTTCCCATATTCAGGTCTGGTACCAGCGCCTGCACTGGCAACCATCTCGGCCCAGACCCACCCATAAAGCATCGACACCTTACCTGCCTCCCTATTAAGCCTAGCTGTCTTACCTTCCTGATCCTCCTTACCTGTCGACTCTATATCCCTACCTCTTACTAGTATCACTACTGGGTATGAGCCTCATTACCCTAGGGTCGAGACAACATTGCTGTCCTCTCTTGTAGCCAGCATCTCCAGTGCCCTGCTCCTTTCCCTTACCCTATCCCATAATTCCCACCTTCCTCTATTCTGTGCTGACCCTACATCCTCCAAGCCTTTCTCCTCCCTCCCTCCCTCCCTCCCTCCCTCCCTCTACTAACACCTTTACTACCTCGTATATTCTTCTGAACGTTTTATGTAACCCTACTTCCATAGTTGATTGCAGACTCTGTTGTGTATATAGATGCTTTTGCACCCTGTACATTGTCTGTATTATTCCATGCCTATAAAACTACTGTGTTATTTTATTTACAGTTGCAACTTTTGTTCTTTCCTTTTTAGCTGATTGTAAATATCTGTGTTGCCTTATATAAATATTTGTCTATGCTCCACCCAGGTCCATCTTGCAAATGAGCTTGCTCAACGATGACTGCCTGGTTAAATAAAGATTTGACTGATTGACTGTGTGATTGATTGATTCTAGATGTTTATTTAAGCTTCAGCAAAAGAGTTCACATATGTCAAGCTTTATGGGAAAATCTTTAGAGTTGCAAGGCATTTATTTTCAGGAAGCAAAGAATATGGAAAGAACAAGGTTCCAGAACCTTTGAGGAATTTACAATGGGTCACCGATAGTGATGTCCCTGTTACATAAATATTTAGATAATATAATGTAAGGAATGTATGTTTTTTCTTTTCTTTGGAGCATGAACTGTACAGAATGTTAAATGGAATTCATTTTGTAATGTATAATCAGACACGGTTTAAATTCCTTTACATATTGTTTATTTTCTTTGATCTGGATTGTATGATTTCATAAATAAAAATTCCCCACTCTCTACTGGGGGCTCTGTTGGCATCTTTTTTTCCCAAAATGGTAGATCTGGATGTAACAGAGGAGGGAGTACTACTGTAGGCTGGAGATAAATCCTCTCACTCAGTCTTGGTTTATCAAACAGATGATGCAGAACCTAATATAGGAAATGAGAAATCTATGGAAGAGGATGTGGATGAGGATGTATTTGCTACACTTAATTTGATTAATGATGCTGATGCTGTCTCTAAAACCACTGATATTGTAGCTGCTGCTGCCCAACTGGAGAAGAACATTGAGGAATGATAGACTGTGATACCTAACATGTTGGCTGAACATGAAGAACACTATGAAAAAAGGAAACTGGCTTTAAAACATAGAACAACATCTATGGTCCCTGCATTCCTTGCTACCAAGCTACTGAAAACAGGTCAGAAACATCTCTTTCTCATGATTCTGTTGCACATAATGTTTCTTAGAGTATAAAATCACTAGACAGCATATTACAGCACAGTTCAGTCTTGCCCATGTACCTGCAATGAGTGATACTTGGTCACCGGATAGAGATCTTAGTGAAGGGGCTGGAGACCAGCTGGTAATGGCACCTGGATCCCGGATATGACTGGGACACCACGCAACCACCATTGGAGGTAGCATGGACTGGGACTTTAGAAAGGACAGGAGTTGCTATGAGTCAGGCAGTGTTGATCGGGACTATACCCACACATCATGTTATGGCTGCAAACTCTGCTCGAGTACCACCAATGCACGTGTCATCACAAGTGGGTATTTCTTTAGGTGACCAATAGGGTTCGATGGGGCAGAAACAAGTCCTGGAGACTTTTAAAACTAGTACAGTGAGACAAATGGATGATTTTGGGAGGCCACAAACACATTTTCCACTCCATCAGGCATCTGGGATATCCCATTGCTATAGATCCCTTGATGGACCGGAATCTGAGTAAATCTTGTGAAAATCAGCCACAGTCCTCGAATTTTAATTAACTGATGGTACTGCTTCAGTTCTGAAGAGTAATCTAGCACAGACACAGGGACAGGGGAAGACATGAAATCAGTCCCACAACAGGATTTGAACCTCTGGCACCAGACTTTCCAGCTTCAAATGGTACAATAGCAAGGTCCCTGATCACGTGGAGGTTCCTGTAGAACCAAGAAGGGCTCCAAATGATGATGATTCTATGCATTCTTCTCAGAGTGCACAGGATAAAAACAAAAACCTTCAGGGTAACAAAATGCTGACCCCCACCCCAGCCAAGATTTTCAGACCTTTTAACAGATCTGAGCCTACTCCCCATAGGAACACAGTTTGGCTATGGTACAAAGGGATCTAGAGGTACATCCATACAGACTATATGTTGAGAAGAAACTTCTAAAAGAATCTTTGAGATTTTCGGCACAAGATGTTTATGCATTAATACCTGTGGCCAGAGAGGACAATTTCAGTTTCAGGACACCAGCTGGTCTGGAGAGGTTTTGGATGCTTTAAAACCAAGTCAAGTTTGTTCCATTATGGAACCCAATTTTGCCATCCCCTTTACTAAATCTTGGTTAAAATGGCCATGATCATGTTCAGAAATGAAAACATCTGTATCTGTGATATTCATCATTGGCTTCAGCAACGCTGTGATGTTTTAAGTGCTCCTGAAGCCATCCTGGACTCAAAAGCTTTCTGGACTGGGGAGTTAGTATTTCAGGGTAAAACTGAGACAAACAGCTGAGGGCTCTCTCATATTTCTAATGGCTTTTCTTGGGAAAAGACTGAGGTGTCTGTTTTTATTCTGGCCAGCAAGACTTGTTATACATGTGGGGCCAGGACATATTTGTCCAATGTTTGTGGCAGACTGTGTTGTTGTATATGTGGAGAATTTAATCATATGAGCTCTCAGTGCATGAATCACTCAAAAAGCAATTTGTGTGATGAACATGGAGATATTTTCAGGATTGCCCTTGAGCGGCCCATAATAAAACTTTAACATTAAATCCAGATGACTTGATCAAGAAAGCCCAAAGGAATCATTTGAGACAGGCACTGATGGAGCCATCCAGGACACACCCAGGAGTCTATGGAACAATCTACCACCCCTCCAAACCCTGATAGTGAAAATAGAACTCTTAGGAAGACTGCATTTTGGTCCCCATCCACTGGAAAGACCTGAGGAAATGCTAACTGAGGAGGCGGTTGCCCCCAAAAGTCACAGCCCAACAAAATCCCTTTGTTTTAGAGCTTGGCACAACATCTGATATGCCCCCTCCCATGAAGCTGCATGGTATCAACCAATTGGACTCTAGGATTACAAATACCTTTGAGCAGGAACTGCTCATTTACAAAGGTTCCACGTCAGAGGATGGAGGGTAAACTTACATACAAAGGTTGACAAGGATTGACAGACTTTACACGCAAAGGCTAGGCTAAGGATACATTCCTACTTGGAGAGAGAGACAACAACATCAAGAAAATGCTGGTTAACAGGCGAAAATAACACATGAGCAATGGAGTTAGAGAGGAGGTAAGTGGGGTACAGAACACAGTAGGCTGGCTGAGGAGCCATTGTCTAAGGGGAGGTGAAGAGATGCATGCTTGATAGTAGTAGGAGGGACCCACGTCCACAAAGTGCCAAAGGAAGGGGGTGGACATGGAGAGGAGGCACAGGGAGGGAGGGAGGGATAGAGGGAGGTGGGAGAGATGTAAGAGGAGGAAGCAGGAGTCAAAGTATTGCAAACCCTAGGGAGGTTACGGGACAGCTTGGACCAGCAAGGGAGGAGAGGTGATCCTCTTTTTCCCTTTGCATGCATGATTTAGGTATGTCAGTATCTTTTCTGCAAGGAAACTTGGTTGAATACATATTCTGTTATGCAATTTCGAAGAACAACTCGGACTGGGGACCATCATATTGGTCTTTTGGCCAGATCAGGCCAATGGTGTATGCATATTATTCTCAGGGTATAAATTTACTTTAAAAAAATAGTGGATATTAACCCAGGAAGGGCTCTGTTGGTAGGGTATTTAGTAGGATACCCTTACAGATTCATTTCGATATATGTGCCCCAGAAAACGACAGAGTAGCATTGTTTGAACAATTGCAACCATTTCTGGCCACTGCTAAAGTAGTTATTTTAAGAGGGATTTTAATTGCTCCTTGACACCAGGACACAGAAACTGGGGAAACATTTACTGTGACTTGGTAACTTTTAAGAATTTAGTAGATACTGCTGATCTTACCAATTGTTCAGTATGTGCAGCTTCTGAGATAACTCATACTTTTTAAGAATACATTAACATCTAAGATTGATTATATTTTGGTATCAAACAACTATTGCCAAAAACACTTCTACTATTCCAGTTGAATTCTCAGACCATTTCTTGCTTAAAACCATTATTTCAGTGGATAAAACAATAGCATTTTCACCACTAGATGGAGTATAAACACCTCCATTTTTGTGTTGCTTGCACTAGTGCAAGAAACACATTGTGTCCTTTCCTTCTCAAGTGGGTTGTGGGCGTGGCAGTGTTGTGCCGAATGGCAGCAGTCGGTTCTGGGGCTGGTCTCTGCTGTGGCAAATAGAGAGCATGCTGTCGATGACAGCAGTTAATGAGCATGCCACTGTGATCAAAGAAACTGAGCTGTTGCAATCAGGGAGCGCCCTGTCACTATGCAGTCAGCAGTTTTAGCTGTGGGGCATCCTGACTGCAGTAGCCAATTACACAGCTGCATTGTAGTGTTCCCATGGTGACAGCTTCTGCATCGGCCTCTCACAGTCCCCTACAAAGCTGACAGAAAGCCGCCACCTGCCATTCAGTGTGCCTTCCTGGTGAAACATTTTAATAAATAAAGAAAGCCGAAGGGGTGCCCAATCCCCTGTCGGCATGCACCCTCCTGGTTCATTTGACAATGGGGTAGCCCACACCCGTCAGCATGATACCCCCACATTTGTTGTGTGCCAAAGGGTGCCCCAATCCCTCTCAGCTAATGCACACTCCCAAGCACAGTGTATGACTGATGGGGTGCCCAATCCTCGAGGCTCCAGCCCCCCAAAGAAACAAGGTGTGCGGCATGGTGGAGCCCACCCCATCATGCAAAAAGTGTCCCACATCAACTATATATTTTAAAACCTGTAAAACAGATAACAGTCCCTTGCGGTCTTTTGGCCCCTACACCAACCCACATCCACCCACTGTGCACCCACCTCCCACATCGCCTCTCACCCATACTAACCTCTGGAGCCCAGCACAATGATCTTTGGTTGACGGGAGCATCTGCACTCTTCAAAGCTGACCGTAAACTAAAGAAATGCTGGTAAGCTGTATAATGGCATAAATAGGTTTTTCAACTTAGGTGGATATATTGGCCATTTTGAGAATTTTTCACCAAATTTTCAACATGTGGTTCTTTGTCCCACCTCATGAACTTAGTCACTGTCATTTTGGTATTTGGTCCCAAAAGGTGATTTTGATGTCACTGCACAGAACCACTTTTAGGACTGATTAACAAAACTACAGTGTCACAGTTCATGAGTAGGCCCCAAAACCCTATGTTGAAAATTTGGTAAAAAATTCCCCAAATGACTCTTTGAGCATGTGTTTCTCAGTACCTGCTCACGCTCGTAACTTAAGAAAATTTTAATATTTTCCTCCAGATTTTCAACATTACCATTTGACCACACCCTTAAGAACAGTACAGCTTGTCATTTTCACATTTCGCCTCAAATGTGTTTCCGCACATGTAACACACACAAGGGCATGGCCGTGTGTGAAATCAATGTTTGGGACAGATTAAGAAAATCACATTGACATTGTTCACGAGCAGAGGTCTTAAAATGCCTATGTTGAAAATTTGGTGACAAAATCCATAAAATGACTGTGTTATGAGCATGCATTGAGCCGTTTCATGCACCCTTGTAACTTCATGAATTTGTGATATTTTCACTCCAGATTTTCAACATTGGCATTTTCCACACCTCCTTATGAGCAGTACAGATGTTATTTTCACATTCTGGCCAAAATGTGTTTCGCACTTCCAGCGCAGAATAGAGCAGTCGCTGTGGGAAATCAATGTTCGGGACAGATTAAGAAAATCACAGTGACACTGTTCATGAGTGGAGGTTCCAAAATGCCTATGTTGAAAGTCTGGTGTAAAAATCCCCACAATAATTACATTATGGTGAGAGTTGTGCAGTTTCTATGCACGCTTGTGACTTCACCAACTTTTTTATATTTTTACTCCAGATTTTCAACATTATCATTTTTACACCTCCTCATGAACAGTACAGCTGTCATGTTTCACATTCTGTTCAAAATGTGTTTTGACCTGTGGCACCAAATGGGCGCAGTTGCTGTACAAAAATCCACCTTTGGCTAATGAGCTGATCGTATCACTGTTCATGTGGTGGGTCACAAAAAGCCCATGTTGAAAACTTGGAGTGAAAATACCAAGAAATGCCCAGGGCATTAGGTTTATGACCATAATGCCCTACCTGAAGAGACTGACAGGTGTCAGGGTGTGACTTGGGATTGTTGACAGTAATGTTCATGCCATTCCTCCTCCACCCCACAATGCAGCCAGTGACAGGCATCGAGGTGCACCTTGGACTCTTTGGCCCCAGAGTTCACCTCAATCGCCTATACCGCACCCATTTCAGCATATTTCCTTATGGAATGAGGTGAGTGTAAAGCCTGAACACCAAAGCACACCTCGACACTTGTGAGTGTCTGCAGGTAGGGTGAGGTGAAATGTCGTGACCTTTGTGGGCGATGACCCAAAGGCACACCCCAATGCCTTTCTGCAGGTGGGGTGGAGTTGGCTGGTGTCAGTTCAATACTTCAATGCCATTCTTATAATGCATGGGCCCGATTCTCAAAGGGGCCTGCATCTGGCACAAGCTGCGGCAAACAGCAGCTTGCACAGATGTCAGGACCCTGCACCTGATTCAGGTACAGGAGGGTCCCTGGCGGCTAAGTTCCCACATTGTGCTGACCGGAACCCTACAGCAAACCCCTGGTGCACCCTTTGGGTCTGCGAGGCCACCAGAGACTAACACAGGACCCCGTCCCACCAGGTAATGGGCATGTGGACCCAACCTGGTGGGCGGGTGTCCCCACCATATTCGGTGCAATTAGTGTCTGACCACGGAGGTGAGTGGTGGGATGTGCGGGCACCAGGGAGCAGTCAGAACTGGTGTATAGGGGTGTTGGGGCATGGGTAGGCACTGTACCACCATAAGTTGGTGCTGCGGTAGCCTTTGATGGGGCGGGCATCAGGGATCAGGGAGCTGCTGCTAGTATGAGCAGCATCAGCACAGGGGTACTGACGTGGTACATCGGTGGCATTGAGGAGCTGTGAGGGTGCAATTGAACCACTAGGATGGGGCCACACATATGGGGCGCACACTCCAGGGTATATTGTGGTGGACCGTCACCCATGGTGTGCAGTACACAGGCATGTCACCAAGGGGAGAATGTCTAAGTCCCCTTAAGCATGCTCTGGCTGGTCTAAGGGCACTTAGAATTTCTCCCTCCGGGTGACGTCTGTGAATCACAGGATGCAGCTT
Source organism: Neoceratodus forsteri (assembly GCA_016271365.2). Classification (NCBI taxonomy): domain Eukaryota; kingdom Metazoa; phylum Chordata; order Ceratodontiformes; family Ceratodontidae; genus Neoceratodus; species Neoceratodus forsteri. The sequence goes on from JADMNL010000026.1 coordinate 271,059,914, forward strand.
GCATCAGCTGCAGTCCTCCTACTGCTGTGCCACAGTGCATTGCAGGGTGCAGGGCAGGTGCAAGCCCTATTTTGGTCAGGTGGGCTGCAGTCAATGTAGGCCACCTTTGTGAATTGCACAGAGGATGGTCGTGGATAAGGTGCACCTTGCACCATATCTATTCAGCACAAGCACCTTCTGCCAATGCAGCGCTTTGAAAATTAGGCCCCATCTGTCTAACTCCTGCACTTCCACTGCTAATGCCAGCAAGCTACCATTTGGCATAGACAAATGCTTATGTGGTGAGCTCTGGCCCATAAGAGACTCCCAGGTGACCAGTGGGAAGCTCATTAATTAGGAACAGGCTGCATCTCTTCTGTCTACAATGCAGTGTTAAGGGTTCAGCAAGCTCAGCCCTGGCTAATGTACAAAGACTTTATCACATTCTTTATGAGTCTTTCTTAAACGTGTTTTATCTGTTTACAGGAGTGCACGTGATTTGAGACCAAAATCAAAATCAAATAGTTATAGTAGCAGAGCCCCCTCCACACACACACACACACACACACACACACTCCTGAAAAGCTGCTTAAAGTCTGCAATTCATTCAAATCAATTCAATTTCTTACTTAGTTGGGGTTCAATGCCAACAAGTGTAAAATCATGTACCTAGGGCAGGAACCCCTATGCTGGGTATAGGATTGGGGAGGTACTGATATTCACTAGACATGAAAGGGTCCTTAAGGTTATTATATCAGAGGACCTCAAGATGGCAGTACAGTGTGACAAGGCTATGGGCAGGGCAAATTGGATTCTGGGGTGCATAAGGAGTGGCATCTCAGTAGGAGGAGGAGGGATGTTGTGCTCCCATTGTATCACTCCCTGGTATACTCCCAGGTGGAGTAATGTGTCCAGTTTTAGTATCCACACTTCAGAAAGGACATAAGGTGGAGGTTTTCCAGAGGAGGAAACTAAATGGTTTAGGATTTTCACAGGAATCCTTCAAGGAAAGGCTGAAGAATCTCAGCATGTACACTCTGAAGAGAGGAGGATGAGAGGTGACATGATCAAAACCTACAAAAGTACCTCACAGGGTAAACAGAGTACAGTTGGGAGTTTTCTTCAAATGAGGATGAGCACCCAAACCAAGGTGCATACAATGAAGCTGGGGAGAGTTCAGAATAGATGTGAAGAAATATTTATTTACTAAAAGGGTGGTAGATGCTGTCACAGACCCACTCAGCAGGTCAGGCCCTCTAGTCCCAAAGTGCCAACCTCCAAGTGCAGTCTTGTGAATGGTTAACAGAAACAGGGTAACCCTCCTGTCTGTTTTGTGGGTTTGAATCAACTTTTGGTCTCAGTTCTGGAGGATTCAAACTGTGAACCTCTTGCTAGCATACCCAATGCACAGGCTTAGATAATTCTGTCTTTGGGAGGCAAGATATCTTTGCCTATGGGCACCTAACCAGGTGTACAAAATGAACCTTTAAAACTCTAATAAAGACCTCAGATTTCTCTTACCTTCTTCCAGTTTGGTATCACCATTCAAGCTTATGCACAGTGTCTGCTTTAACTATATATACACCACTTGTTAAAGAAAGAAATTCAAAGACAGACCAAGTACTGTAGGCTCTAAAAATAGAGTTTTACTAAAATAGATTAAAAATATATAAAACATAAAATACAGAACCATATATCACAAAACACAAATCTTTTAAAGAACATGGTTTTAACAGTGCAATTCCTACTACAGTACTTAGATTTTGCTCTCTCTACCTGTATACTTGCTTAAAGTGCTCAAAGATGTTTCTTTGTCAGAGTGTAGATAAAAGTCTCTGAAGGAAAACAGAATACTTGTTTAAAAGCTGGCTTTGCCCACATCTTTGTGAGAGGTCACCTTGCTCCTCCTCTTGTTATGAAAATCATACACCCAGGATATTTTATCATATTAGAAGGTAAGATAATTAAGGTTATATCAGTAGAAACTCCTTTCCCATGTGACTTCCCCAATCAAGTCTGTAAATTTCCTTTCATCTATAAGCAGTATCTCTCTCACAGACATCAAAGCATTTATGACTTTGCACCAGTGTCACATAATCCTGCACTCTTCCCTAAATGCCATACAAGTTTATGATCTCCTCTTAGCAACTACAGCTATAATAAAATTAGATAAATAGGAGATCCTTGATTAAGGCCTGTTTTACTCTGTAAGTAGCTTCTGGCCTTCCAGGAACACCTTGTATCTAAAACCTGTGCGTGTGTTATACTCACATGCTATTTCAGCATTTCTCATAAGAGACAGTCCATAACACATTTTTATATTACAAAAAATGATACAGTGATTAGAACCAGCTGTCCGAGTGTCACAGATGCCTTGAACAGACTGCCAGGAGAAATGATGGAGGTTAAAATGGTAGGGGGCATGAAGCATGTATGGGATAAACATAGGGTATATTAGAAAAAGGGGAAGGAGGATGTCAACTGAGATCAATAGGGCTATGGAGGTGGAGTAGGTTCAAGTTCATTACAGGAAAAATCAATTGAGCAAGATCATCCACAAGGAGGTCCTGATGGACGGAGGCAGAATAAGACATACAGTAACATATACAAGCAGAAGTTACAAGTAGGTAGGAACACTTGGGCAGACTGGGTGGGCTGAGCGGTCCTTTTCTGCTGAAAAATTCTGCTTCTATGGCATCGTGTTCATTCAGGTGGTATTTATTTAAAGTTGGGCCTACCATATATTCAGATGTATGGTACAGTAAATTACCAAATTAGATGCAGCCCACCTACAGTACAATAAACAGAACCCCAGTGCTTCGAGAAGCCTTTACTCTTCATAAGGCCGCTTAAAGAGCATGGGTTCGGTTTGCAGTGTCCACACTGGTATGCTGATCTTAAAATCGATGCTGCATCTGAATGAATACTTGATTCTTGCTCACTTCATTTCTTTCCCACTTTGAAAGCTCCTCCCTGTTGCTGGATTTGTGTAGAGGGACCACATATGCCCTCCTCCAGTTCTCTGGTACCACCCTGTGTTGAATGACTCAGTGAACATGGCTGGCAGAGGTACTGCTATCTCCTTCACAGTTCTCTTAATATCCTTGGGTGTATGCCATCTGATCCCATCACTTCGTCCACCTTCAATTTAGTCTACCTCTTCACCACCTTGGCAACTGCTGACTGCTGTGGCCTTGCTCCTCCCTCTTCTGGAATACTGAACAGAAAGACACAGTGGATGTCTTGGGGGCACATGACAGTACTTAGGCATGGTACTGTCACTTCCAAATACCTAAACACATATTTGGGACTGTCTAGTACAGTATGCCCTTCAAGCTCATTGGTTCACACAGGGGACCAATGGGCTTACAGCCATACTGTATCTGTCATTCAGTGGGCAGTCGGGCAGTATGGGGTGGGATGCAGCCACCCCCGATGACAGGGGGAGCAGTGGGCAAGGGTTCCTGTTTGGGTGTGTGGGGTGGGGGGTGCCACTGGATCACTAGGGAATGACATGTGTGCATGTTACTGCAATCGGGGAATCGGAGAGAGGGTCCACTAGACTACCAGGAATGTAGTAATACACATTTACAGTGATCACGGCAATGGGTGGGGGGTTCCACTAGTCCACCAGGGACAGGCATCATTACATGTTACAGGGCATCGGGGACTCGGGTGGGAGGGGACCACTAGACCACCAGGGATGGACATATGCTCTATCTTTCAGGGAGTCGGGACTGGGGGGGCCACTAGACTACCAGGGATGTCTTTCTACACTTCTGCCTCATGATGGAGGCTACAGGCGGGGGATGCACCAAGGATCCCACAGCACATGTCATGCTGTGCAGAGCATGCAAATGGGGCCATAATGACTTGCAAATGGCCCCATTTGCACCGATACTATATATGGCCTCATTTGCATGCCCCTTACTGAATATCATGGGTGATGCATCTAGCGCAACTGCAGTCCGCGCTGGCGCATCCCTGTGCTCCCTAGCTATGGCTTGTGCCGGCACAGTGTCACTGCACCATGTGCAATATGTGCACTGCCCGTGCCATATTCAACTATGCTGCGCCATGGTGCAGCACCATTGAATATCACCTGGACCTGGCCCTGGCGCATCACAGTTGCGCTGCGCCGAGGCTTGCACCACTGCCTGGCACAGTCTGAATAGCCGGCCCTTAGAGTATTGAATTACAAGCTTTGAGCTAAAAGCTCCTTAAAAGTATCCTTGTCAGACAATGGGAGGGAACATATACAGGAGTATACAGTTGAAGCTAGAGGCATTGTCAGAAATCAAGCAAGTTAGAACATAATGAAACCATAGTGCAGGTAATCATAACCAGAAACAACTCAGAAGTAGTATCATGGTTTGAAATTCATTAGTAGCAACTAAGATAGCATTGTCCATAACCCAGGAACCCATAACCAGGAACATCTCAGAATTAATATTATGGTTAGGAATTCATTAGTAGCAGCTAAATTAGCATTGTCCATAACCCATAGGGAAAAGAAGGTACTGCGATTGAAGGGGTGGTAGGCTGTAGGCTAGTAGGGTGAGGGAGAGCAGTAGAAGGTATAGGTTGAGATAAACAAGACATGCAATATGGTGAGATAGAGAGGAGAAGGAGATGGGGCCTCAAAGGTGGTGGTGGTGGTGGGAGCAGAAGGGGGCTTAAAATACCCTGATGGGTAGGGCAGGTGACCCTGAGCATAGTCACAGGGCCCCTGTAGGCTGGTGCTTGGTTGGTTTAGATGAAACAGCAGCAGCGTACATAGAGGGAGATAAATTTACAAAGCTCAGATTTGAAGAGTCCGAGATGCTCAAGGCTTGTAATGGCATGGGGAAGTTCACTTAACCAGGTGGGCGCCTGACTGAAAAAGCCTACTCCACAGAACAGTTCTTATGAAAGGCACTGCTAATGTCTGTTCGTGACACTTCCTGTTGCATGTACAGTGGTGGCGGGATGGAATAAAGCTTGTAGTGATAGAGTGCAAGTCCAAGAAGCACCTTATTGCCTAGCAGGCAGGAGTGGAATTTGATCTGATCCATAAGAGGAGCCATTTTGTTCTGATGTACAGTTAACATGTGTGCGTAAGATGATCAGCATCTAAAACAAATCTGCAGGCCTTATTCAATGTAACATAAGCTCTGTGCAGGCTGGTTTCCATGGTGGCACCATAAACCATAATCCCGTAATCCAGGATAGGCAGCATTATTCCCTAACCACCTGTTGCCTCACCTCTGGAATGAGGCAAAACATCAGCCTATATAGGGCCCCTAATTTTCTATTTGCAGCAGGCGTAATGCTACGAAAATACTGACTATTATACATACCCTGAAGGATGGAACTTCCCAGGTAGGGATGGGTTATCCAATTCCTTTTATAAAGTACATGGGAATATTGTAGACCCTTGTTTAGCCAAAGTATATAATTATTTCTTTTCTCAGAATATAGTACATCCAGATTTTTAATAGGCTTAATCATTTTTCTTTATAAAAAGGGGACAGGAGGTATTTGGATAATTGGAAACCAATTTGCCTTTCGAATTCAGATTTTAAGATTCTTACCTTATTATTGCAGAAAAGGTTGAGACAGGTGCATCACTCCTGATTCATTCTGTTCAGACTTATTCACTTCAGGTAGGAACATTAAAGAGAACGTATCTATAATTAGAGATGTAATTGAATACTGAAATAGAAGTGTATGAGTGAGTATTAATCACCAGCAGAGGAGGATTCTACCGGTGGATTAATGCCGGCTGGGGGGTTGGTGCACGAGGCTGAAGGCGAATGCTTCCAACCACCCAGCGGGCATTAATCCAGGGTAGATCCTGACGCTGAGGTGAATAATGCACTTGTAACACGGTCAGCGCATATAGGTTTCCAGTTCTGTGTGGCGTGTTCATTTATGACAGCAGTAAACATCAACAGTGACATTTACCAATGTACTACACACGCTAGTAATCGTTAAGCAACATTTCTTAATGTTACGATTTGTTTTCCTGACAAAGACAAAGTTCGATAGTGTTACGATTATAGCATCATTAGTCTCCCAGTACCAGAGCAGATGATATCAAGCATACGATTTGTAACAATTTGCTTTCCAGGTTGAATACCTGCACAATTCTGGTATCTGCATGAGTGGAGCTGTGCTTCATTTGCATGCTGTTCTCTTTCCCTTACTCTAACCACTACAGCTCTCGTGTCGATCGCCCCATTACTGAGCGTCCACTCAGTCCTACTATTCACTTCACTGCACACAACCGGGACATGCCTATGCAGTTGCCCACGCCTCGGGTCCTAGACACGTTGGTAGAATGTACACTATGAGACCACGATTTAATGCTTACATGTATCTTTCTGCCATGGGTGCACAGCCATTGTGCTTTCAGTACTGTTTACTTGGATCTCCAAGCTCCTCATTCCTGTCGCAGTGCTGCACCATGTGGCTACTTTTGGTAGGGCGCCAGTGGGCTCTACTGGTGGGTTAATCACCACTGGATTTCGATCAGGTGACAAATTTTGACCAATCTTATGTCTCTGTTTGAGTCTCATCTTTTAGCCCATGTTACAAGCAGGTTTGATGCTCTCCTTAGATCAACATAAGGCATTTGACAAGGTCAGTCATGATTTTCTGTTTCAAGTCTTAGAATGCTATGGGATTCTTTCACATTTTATAGACTGCCTGAAGAGGACATATAGCTCTGCAGCAGTAACTCCTTAGTGCATGTAAAGAGGAAACTGGATCTCAGTACAGCTTGAGGTATGGCAAGATGCCCCAAGCCGTTAGTGTACATTTTGTAGTAGACCCTTTATTTTCTTTGTAAACTTTATTTAGAAAACAGCCAGTGTTTAGGAACATCTGATTCAGACATTGTACATGCATAGACATTTCTTTTTTACTAACACCACATCACCATTATATTATACTTGACTATCAGGGTGAGTAAGTCTCGCTTGGGGTTCCAATTTCATTCGTTTCTTGTGGAATACTTTACAATGTGCATTGTACAGTTTATAATCTATAATAGAAGGAATTTCAAAGGGATTCCATAAAGATAACTCTCTAATACTTCAGTAGTTAAGATCAAATATTTTATAGTCTTTGACCTCTAACAACTAATCCCGGGACATCAATAGCACTCCCCCTCCCTCCAGAATTCCAGGAATTAAAATGCTGGGAAGCAGTTATTTTCCAAAGCCTCTTGCCTCCTGAGTCCCCCCAGCTTTCACCCATGTCCTCAAGTTGCCCCCTTTCCTTTGGAACACCCAAGCTGAGTCTCCTTATTAATCCTTCATATACTTGAAGACTTCTCTCATGTCCCCATCCCTACCCTCTTCCAGAGTGCATGTTGAGCTCCTGAGCCTCTCCCAATAGGTCCTTTCCTCAATCCCCAAATCATTTTGGTTGCCCTCTCTGGACCCTCTCCAGAAGTGCTATATCCCTTTTTAAGTCACGGTCTCAAAACTGCACACAGTACTCAAGGTGCAGCCTAACCAAACAGTTATAGAGTAGGATCACTCTCCTTCTGGAGGTAATCCTCCTAGTGATGCATCCCAGCATTCTACTGGCTTTGGCCGCTGCCTCCCTACAAGTCTCAGAGTTGGTCATTTTGACATCTACCACCACCACGCCCAGGTCCCTCTCATCCACAACAGACTCTTAGTGCTTCTTCTCCCAGGGTATACCTTTGATTCAGATTTCTGGCCCCAAGGTGCAGAACCCTGCATTTCCTGCATTGAACTTCCAGTTTCCTTCCTTGACCACCTCTCCAAAGCCTCTGGGTCCTCCTGCAGGGCCCTCTCCCCTCCACCCATCCACCACCACTCCTAGCTTTGAGTCATCCACAAGAGACTCATTTCCTCCTGATACACTTCCATATGTCAGAGACATAGAGCGAAACAGGAGGGGCCCTAGGACCCATCCCCTGGGGACCCCACTAATGACCCTCCTGGGCATGAGACTAACCACCCCAACCATCACCCTCCGAATACGCTCCCAGAGCCAATTTTCTATCCATCAGATCAACTGCTTCCCCCCCCATTTCCCTCAGCTTACGCCAGCAGGCCACCATGAGGCACGAATCAAACGCCTTGCTGAAGTCGAGAAAGAGGCGTCCACTGGCCTACCCTGGTCTAGTGCACTCATTACCAAATTGTAGAACTCCACAAGGTTTGTCTGACATGATCTTCCTGGGTTGAAGCCATGCTATCTGTCATTTAGGTAGCCCAATTTCTCCAATTCCTCCCTAGCCTTTCCTTGATAATAGCCTCCATCACCTTGCCCACCACTGATGTAAGGCTAAGGGGCCTGTAGTTTCCTGCCTCCACTCTTGTTTCCTCCCTTGTAGATAGGCACTTGTGGGCAACCTCAGTCTTGGGATACCAGTCCGTCCTCAGAGAGATGTTGAAAAGCTCTATCAGGGGACCGTCAGGACATCCACCAGTTCCCTCAGTACCCTGGGATGTATTTCATCCAGCCCTGGTGCTTTCTCCGTCCTAAGGGACCTGAGGGCTTCCCACACTCTCTCTGTCAGGATTTCCACCTGCATGACCTCCCCTTGGCCCCTTGATCTGCCTTCCCTCTACCTGTCAGTGCTGGCCCTTCCCAGGCCCATCAGCACTCATGATCTGTAAGGTTTCTGCCACCTCTGAAGGTTCTGATCTCTTCCCCTGAATGATGTGACCCCCCATCCTCCCTGGTAAAACGGAGGCGTAGTACTTGTTTAGTACCTTGGCCTGCTCCCCGCATCCTGTGCCCATCCATCTCCTGTTCTAATCTTGCTAATCTGCCCCCCCCTTCCTCTTTTCCCCAATGTATCTAAAGAACATCTTGTTCCCCTTCCTGATTTCCTTGGCCAAGTTCTTCTCCTTCCTTGCCTTAGCTGATCTCACCACCATGGTGACCCTTCTGACCATCAGTTCATACTCCCCGATCCCTTTCACTCCTTTGGTGCTTGAAACACTTATAGGCAACCTTCTTTTCCCTCACTGCCTCCTGAACCTCCTGGGTCCACCAACAGGGTTTTCTGGCCTTCCTGAATTTGTGCCTCACTCTTGCACAGGACTTGGTAGCCACCTGCACCCCCTCTTAATGATCGCCCACTTAGTGTCAGCATCCATGTCTGACCTTATCCCATCCAAATGACCCTTAGGATCCCCTCATCCCCTGAAATCTGCACCTCTAAAGTCAATAACCTCTGTCTTTGTGCAGCTTTCCTCCCCAGGTCCAAGAAAAAACAGACTGTAACATGATCACTCCTGCCAATGGGTCTCTCACCTCCAGGCCCCTAATCTAGTCACTGTCCGCAGGACTACATCCAGTATCCGGGCCTCCTAGTCAGCTCCCCACCTGCTGGGTTAGGAATGCATCCTGGAAGACATCCAGCAACCTCTGCTCCTGGCCACTGGGAGCGTCATAGTCCCCAGTCTGTCCCTGGCATGTTTAGATCCCCCATCACCACTACCTTTTCCTTACCCAATCTACAGTGTCCATAACATTTGCTACAGACTCTCTTCTAGAACCCCGCTAGTGTGGGGGTCTGTATACCACCCCTATTTTACTCTCTTACCCACCTATGTTTTGCAGGCAACCCAAATTGCTTTCATGTCTCCCCACCTCTTCCACCCCTCCTATAACAATGACATTTCTGACTATCAGTGCTGACCCCCTTCCTTATCTTGTCCTTTCTGAACATAGTGTAGCCCCCAGGTTTAGGTCCCAGTCATGCCTTTGAGTGGCTCCAGGTCTCGTGACAGCCGCCATGTCCACTGCCCCTCTACTAGCTTTTGCCTGGAGCTCAGGCATCCTATTTCCCAAGCTCCTGGCATTTGTCTGGACCACCTCCACCCCTTTCCCTCCTCCCATTCCCCACCCCTGTGCTCCCATGCGGTGCATGTTCTCCCCTGCACCCTACCTGTTGGCCTATTTCTGTATCCCAGCCCTTTGGGGGTGGAACCCAATCCTTCTTTTATTGGACCCCTGCAACAACCCCTTCCAACCTCCCTTCACAAGTTTAAACCCTCCTGTCACTGCTGAGCCCACTATTTTCAGCTTTAGGATTTTACTCTTTTCCAAATTGAGGTGGAGCCTGCCCTAGCATATAGCCTCTTATCCTCCCAGGTGTCACCAATCCCTCACCAGTCCATGCCCCTGGCCTCACCACTCCCTGAGCCATTGGTTCACCTCCGTAATTTTTTGCTTGTTCTCCTCTACCAGCCTCAGCACCAGCAGGATTTCCAAGAAGGAGATCGCAACCTTTGGAAGGCAAACCCAGGCTAGCTCCTGAAACCTTGCCTGTATCACTAATTCACTATTCCCCACTATGTCATTTGTACATAGGTGCACCAGTATGTCTGGGGAATCTCCACATTCCCTTGCCAGTGAATATACCTCGTGCTTGGCCTTGTACACTGTCAGGCCAGGAAAACATTTAGTTCTTACTGGACAGGATTTACCCTCCCCTGCCCTTCCCATTAGATACCCTGATCATGGAATTCCCCAACAGGAGCACTCTAACCTGTCCTTGCTTCCATGCTCATCCCCAGGTTTCCCTCCTTTCATGCCTTTCCTCAACCTTTTTCAGCATCTCCCCCAGCTGACTCCTTGCCCCTCTCACAGTCTGGCTGTCATTGCTACCTTTTCCTATTTCCTCTGGCCTCCCTCCACCAGAGCATCCTTATTTGCATTGCTGTCCCCCTCTGACCAAGCACTGGACTGGTTCTGCCTCTCCTATCTGTTGGTCTGTCCCGCTCTTACTTCTCTCCATCCCATCTGCATTCAGCACCCCTGCCTGCCATGTCCCCTGGCCCAACCCTCAGCAATATTTGCTGCAGTCTCCCCTTGTTCACCTAGATCCTCCTCCTTGCCCTTCCCCCACCTCATCCCCCTCAGCCTGTCCTGTGCCTCCAGCCCCCACTTTCTCAGACTCCATGCCCCCACACTCTTCCTGATTTCTGACCCCTGCCTCTTGCCCCTCCTTTACCTCCCTCTCCACCCCTGCCATAGCTGCCTCCTCCCCAACACTCTCCTCTTCTACTACCAGACATAGAGGGGAGAAGCGGTTGCTGAGCCTAATGCCAGACCCTAAGCCTACCCCCACCTGACCTCCCTAGTTCCCTCTGTACAACCCCAGATGCCTGCCTGCCTGCTTTTTTTAGAGTGTCCTCCTTTTGGGCCCCCTCCGTCAGGATCCCCATATGCCCTGCCTTGATTATTTCAGTTTTCTTAGTATTTGTAGTATTTGCATTTGTTGGTTTGCAATATAAACTCCATTGAGTAAAGCTCATTTTCTAGGAGGTCCTGGGATGGGATAGTAAAGAACACAATCACAAACATACTGTGTGTGTTATTTACATAATGCAACAACAATGCAGTGAATAATATTTTGGAATAAACTGTGATTTTACAATTTGATGATCTGAAACATGAATGCCAGTTTGTGATCGTACTCCACCCTGTCAGATTGATGTTGTTTCACTGTTGCAGAGCTGTTGCTGTCCGTAGAAGCATCCTCAATAATAGTATCCATTTTTCATCTCTCTCTGAGAGTAATGTCTTGGCTTCACTTTTAAAGGCCTTAACCCTCTTCAGAGCTCCTTCTGTCTCTCAAGGACTCATCTCTTTGCTCTCCATATCAGTCTTGAATTGTGGCTCCTCTTTAAGCTAGCTTTCACCTGGTTAGTGAGTTATTTAGCTGTCACATGTGCTGTGTTCTGAAATCACCTGTCTCAGCTGGACAGTTCTACAATAGCTCCCTAGGTTTCCTCAGGATCCACTGTTCATCTAAAAGTCTAGATAACTCAGGAAGCATGGTGATGAACTATAAGGCTACAGTGATTGGCGGGTGGGGGTGCCACTTGACATCAAGAAAAAGGGTGTCTTACAGCTAACACTGCAGCCAGCAGCATGACTTGAGCTGTGGTTGCAAAGGTAAGAAATTCTTGGTGTTCTCCTATAGAGACCACAGGTGAAATGCTTCTTGCTAAGCTGGGCACCTGGGATTTTGGTTGCTAGAAACCTATTTGTGCCCCATTATTTTAAGAAACAAACATCATAATCCAACTAAACAAGTCCTATATAGCTAGATTCTGACATTTGTTTTTAAATATCCCAGCACCTTTATGTATTTTTCATGTTTGTCAGTTCATAGAAAAAATGAATAAGATTGCAGTTGGCATGGCACAAAAATGTTTGGTGCCCTGCCAAGCAAGTGCTGCAAAATCAAAAACAGCATTTGTGTCATCAAATTTTTACTTCGGTGTAGAACATTATCTAAAACCACTTCTAGCATGCGCAGGTTGGAAAACACTTATAATTCAGAAACCCTTTAATATTTTTTCATCAGACCCGTCAATAGCACTACAATGGGACATGACACATGTCCCCTGAAAGTTTTGGGAAAAATTCTATACCATGTAGGCTGTAGGGGAGAGCAAAAAAACACATTGGGCCAGATATTCAAAACTTTGCGCTGGGCAAAACCATTTCGCAGGTTTAGCAGGATTAGCGCTGGTCTGCCATATTAAAAGGCCAAATAGCGTGGGCAAACTGCATTAGCTCCGGGCAAAATTATAATGTATGCAAGGCAAACTGACATGAATACAGGCGCAATGCTATATTCGCGACTAGCGCCGCGCTAAGTGGTTGCGACTTAGCGACACTTAGCGCGGTGCACATTAACCGCCCAGGAAAAGCTGGTCTTAATCCTGGGGCAATCAGCTTTGTTTACATTATGGTTTTGCACGGCGCTTATGCGCTGGGTGTAGCGCTGGTTTTGGCTTGACCCAACAAATAAATATGACACATAGATAAAGCCAAACATAGAGGAAGCATGCTGCTAACTGATGGCATCACAATGATGCCATCATCTGTCACCAGTCCCAGCCATGTCAGGCAGTAAGTGGTGACCCTGCCACCAGTGGACAGCATGGCAGTGTGGCCATACAGCCACACCTGTGGACCACACCTCCGTGGACACTAACAGATGCCAGCACACACACATGCACTGTGGGCATGGAGGATGTTGAGGGGAGCATATATGGGTAGCGAGGCTGTGCTACAGATCAGGTGTGGCCACAAGGCTGGGACACATCATGCAGTGTACATGGGTCAGTATTGGGAATACCCCAACACCAGTGTGCCTTCGGATAATATATGCCCCCCGCCACATACCTCACAGCTGTACAACCGCCATAGCACACAACATCAGAAATGTACATGTCACTGTGAGCATCCATGCCACAGGTGCAGCATCTGTGGGTCACAACAGCGTAACAGTAATTCCAGTGTCAGAAAACATCCACAGGTTGGGCGCTCACTGTGTATAGTGCAGTAATCCTCATGCCCTACACACCATAGGCATTGCTGTGTCCACGCACCTACTGGCCCCTTGCTACTGTAGTTTCTGCTGTGCACTGTAGCATGCCCTACAATGACAGTTGCATGCCACCACCACCACCTGTGCCTATGGTGTCCTGTCCCTGGGGTATAATATGCTATGCTATGCTGTACTGTTTACATGTAGCCTGCAGCTATCATCATGCACTGCCAGACTGACCTACAGGTGGAGCTGCGGTTGGACCTGGTCAGCCCTGTACTTCCAGACTGACCTACAGGTGGCTCTGTGGGATTCTGCAGTAACGCTGGCAAACTGCATGCAAATCAGGGTATAATGAGATACTAATCCGTTGTTTGCCCAGAGACTACGTAAGTAGGCTCATTTGCATGGCACTTTGAATATGGCACATTATGGCCCGACAAGCGTGTTTGCTCTGGGCTAACTGCTTAGCTCCGCTAATGTCACGGCTAATGTGTTAGCGCCTTCGCTATACGGGAATGTTATGCAGTTTTGATCACTGTTCTTTCACATCTGCTGCTTCCTGCAGCTGTACTGAGTCCATGCATTTGCTGGCACACATTGGCCACGTAGTTCGCCTGTACCTGCCCTCATGTTGCTGTGTACTGTGTTGTTGTTGTGGGTTGCACTTCCTGGTTGCTTTATTCAGTGCTGTCTTATTCCAGGGCTATTTTTGCCTGCACTCCCAGCCCAGTTTGCATGGCCTCATTACCATGCCATATTCGGAAGCTGTTTGCCCTGGGCTATTCCTTTTGAATATAGCATGCTCTGTGCTTCGGCTAAGTTTGCCAGCTGGGCAGTGCTAATTTTGCCCGGGCAAAGTTTTGAATATCTGGCCCATTAAGTATAGGAAAAAGTTATTTTTTACAAAAATTATACATGCAGATTTAAGACACCACAAGCTGTGGTCACAAATCTTTCTACAGATCAGGACCTCAGGTCCTAGACCAAACATACAACATTTCAGCTAAGAGAACCAAAGATATTAATGTGCAAAATTTGAGGTTTAACATTAAGCAGGCTACTCAATACTAACTATAGAGGAGCTATCGCACACCTATAATATAATTATAGTGGCATGGTAGTGCCACTGTAGTTAGGGTTGAAGAATCACTTCTATGTTAAAGCCCAATTTTTGTACTTTAATAACTTTGCAATAGTTCAGTGAATTTGCATGACATTTTGCAAGCTTAATCTCAGTGGGGTAGGTCTGTTGATGTGGCAAATGTTGTTTGAATCAGTTGTGTGGTTTCTGTGATACAGAGTCTGAAAATCCTTAAATGTATGTGTTTTTGCTGTTTATTTGTCCATCTGTATCTCAGAAACTGTTTTAAGTTGTGGTCTGAAGTTTTCAGGGTGGAAAGCCTTTAGTGCACAGATGTGCCTTTTGAAGGTGTGGTGAAAAATATTACTCCGTTCCAAAGTTATTAAATTTGAAAGTTTCCATTGTTTCCTATGGGAAAAAATAGATATTCAGCACAAAATGGATTCTGTGTTGCAAGAGCCAATCCCTTTTGCAGACAGGGTCATCTTGTGTTGCAGGAGCCTAATGCCTCTGCGCGGATGGGTCATCCTGTGTCACAGGTGAGAAAACCTTTGTGTCCATTTGCCATTTTTCTTTCAGTTAGTGAGAGAAAGAACACACAAAATAATAAAAACGAATATGTTTAAAAACAAACATAAGACCATAGCTAAATGGGGCCCATTTAGCTACATTCTGATGTTTGTCTTTTAAAAAATGATGCCTAGAAACACCTTTGTGGGCACCCAAAATCTTAGGTGTCCTACTTAGTGAGGAGAGCTTCCCCACATTCTATGTATGAGAACAGCAGAATTTTCTTGGTACCTTTATGAGATATCAAAGCTGAGGGTCCTGAAATGTAGGGCCTGGCATCAGTATCCCATAATTAGGGATGCCTGACATTTCAGCCTGACAGTGAAATGTCATTTCACTGGGAATATATTTGCTTGGTAAAATACTGTGTTACATCTGCAAAACATAGTTTCACCTGGCATAACCATTTGGATACAATGGGGCAAAGTGCTGGCCAAGCTGCCCCATAGTGTAACAGCTCAGCCAGCAAGGTATCAGGGACAGGGTTCTGTTCCTGCAGTGGAAACTTTAAAAAAATTTCTGCCAGCCCGTGGTGTACAGGGTTGAGGCTGGCACCTTACCTCCAACCACGTTGGCGATCCGGGTTCCGGAATGGACCTGGGATGTCAGGGTCAGCAGGGGAGGATAGGATCAAGCATCCAGAGGGACTGCTCTCCTATCCTGGGGTGGGTTTAGGAACGCATCACCGGCAGTGGCCCCAGTGGAGACTGGAAGTATTACGCAGTGATGCAGTGAAGGGGACACAGAAAAGTAGAAATGCCACCTGGTGGCTGCAGATGACGGCTCTCCATCCCCAAGCATCCAGTGCCTTGGGAGTCTCTCCTCAACAGCATCCCCGGGCCCTATCGAGTAGTGTGTGGAGGAGGGGACCCACCTGCGAAGGGTTATGTCCGAGATATCCCGGGGATGGCTGTGATTTGAAGGTCAGAATGCTCGGGTAGGGCTAGCAGGGATCAGGAATCACTTGTGAGACAAGCATGAAGGGAGTGGGGGTCAGAAGAGAGGAGGCATAAACAGATACAGAAAAAAAAATGCAGCCCTGATGCTAACTAGTGGTGGGTGAAGTGGCCTCAATTTGCTCCATGGAGTGACACGCTGGAGCAAAGCCGACCGCAGTGATCCGCAATGCAAAGCGGAGTACTTCGCATCATAATGGTAACGCAAAGTCCATTGCAAACAATGACTTCATGTTACCCACCTTCCCAGACCACTACCCACCAAATCTTTAGGTGAAGTGCACTAGAACAATGCACATCACCTCACTTCACCTCTGTTTTAAACTCCGAAGGAATTTTGCAGTGATTCATGGGATTTCAGCTCCCATGGGCTCTATATTGATCTGCACAGCCTCAGTTTGGGGTAGTGTGTGTAGAAAGCAGTGGGCGACAGTGTGCTCTAGAGAGCTGTCTGGATTCAAACCTTCTAAAAGCTGTTAAAAAGCCTTTTTGAGTAATTTGTTTTGCTCAAACTTTAGCTCATCGATTGTGAAACCCTCCTGTGCTCATATCATCGGCGTTTTGTTTGTGTATGGATTTTGAATGTTAATGTACAACAGTTAGTCTGTGTAGTAAAAGCCAGTGAAAGTGTGCTTTGGGGAGGGTGTATCTGTGGTGTGGGTAGATTTAAGTTGGAGAAATAGCAAGTTCTTTGTTTTTCGGTTATATTTTTGTTATATAACTGACCATGTTAATGTACACACAGTAGTATTGTCAGTAATTGTTGAAAGTTTCTTGCTGATTCTGTGTTGTGTGAATCTGGTGCAGCAGTTCATAATTTCAGGTTGTTTTACGTGGCGTATTATTACTGAACTTTCAATTTGCTCGCATTACTCATTGTAGACAAATTGTGTGTGTGTGTGTGTGTGTGTGAGTGGTGTGTGTGGTGCTGCGTGACATCAAATAATACACCTTGTATTGTGCCGAAATGAAATTTCAGGTGCAGCAGTGTGAAGCTGCTATCCAGTGCAGCTGCGTGATTTTGTACTGCCATTGTGGTATCTTTTCTTTGTTTTGCTGCTTGCACTGCACTGCTGTAAAATCTGCAGTCAGTTCCCCTCCCCACTGGCAAAGGAATTGTTTTCCAGATTGGATTGTTTGTGACCTCAGTATCACTGGTTAGTTAAGATGTTGTTTTCACTTGAGAATCTGTGTTGGTATCTGTTGCTGAAGCCAGATTTGTTTTTGGCTTCACATCCAGCGCCTCCCACGACACACAGAGTGAACGTTCTAAAATCTAAATTTGTTTAGAATATTGTTGTTGATCCCCAAAATGCCCACAAAGAGACACATGAAAGCAAAGCTGGTTCTCACCATGGCACTGCTGCCAGTGGTAAGATTGTCTGTGGGCATAGTAGTAAGCAGATGCAGAAGTGCATTGCTGATGTGAGGAAAGGTATTTCCCCTGCAATGTTTTACCGCCCAATCAGTAGCTTCACTCATAGTTGGAGAGATGATCTTGTCCCAGCCAGTGGTGTTAGTGCAGTTGCTGGTGGTGGTAGTATAGTATTGCTGCCTCAAGTTCTATTTCTGACCAGTGTACCGTGTCCAAAAATATAGTGGAGTGTGAAGCAGTACAAGTCAGTGGCAGTGTAGATGATGTCATACTTCCCAGTAACATCCCAGTAACTGAACCTGAGGATTCTGATAATCATGTCAACGATAGCATACAATGTGAAATTTCTTCCACCGCAGTTCAGGTCATGCATTTTCCATGCAGTGATTCAAAGTGTGGTGTGAAAATATCAGGTGATGGTGTTGATGATGATGAATGTGATGATGTAGACACACCAGAGGTGTAGACAGAATGAGAAGGACCTGCAGAAACTTGAAGAATGGTCAAGGGTTTGGCAGTTGAAATTCAATGCAAAGAAGTGCAAGATAATGCATATGGGGCTACAAAACCCTGGCACAGTATATCAGTTGGGGGTGAGGATATAGCATGCACCAAGCAGGAAAGGATCCTGGGTTTGTCATCTCTGATGACCTCAAGGTAGAAACAGTGTGACAAGGCATCAGGTAAAGCAAATAGGATGCTGGGATGTACAGGCAGGGGCATCACCAGCAGGAAAAGGAGGTCATAATTCCGCTATACAAGACACTAGTGAGGCCCCACCTGGAGTACAGCGTACAGTTCTGGAGACCATACCTATGTAAGGACATAGACAGGGTAGAGAAGGTTCAGAGGAGGGCAACAAAGATGGTGCATGGATTGCATCACAAGTCCTATGAAGACAGGTTGAAGGAACTGAACATGTACTCCCTGGAGGAGGGAGGGAGAGAGGGATATGATAGAGACATACAAGTATCTTACAGGGAGAAACAGGGTGCAGGAAAACACTATTTTAAGCGAAAAAGATGTTCCAGGACTAGAGGCATGGGATGAAGTTGGAGGAGGCGATTCAGAAGAAACATGAGAAAAGAATTTCTTCACAGAGCGGGTGGTGGACAAGTGGAACACCCTGCCAGAGGAAGTGGTGGAGGCTGAAACAATCACGGATTTAAGAATGCATGGGATAGACATAAGGAATTCTAGAGGTCGGGTAAGGAAACAGACTTAGGAAAACAGACTGAGCTTACAAGCTCAAATGGGCAGACTGGTGGGCCATAGGCCTTATCTGCTGACACTGTCTATGTATCTATGATGTTGCTGTGTTTGCAACATGCAGTCCACATGCCAGCATCCAAGCAGAAGATGTGGATGTGGGTGATGTTGATGAATATGATGATGATGTAATTAACCCCAGTTGGGAACTGGAGAAAAATAAATTCAAGGTGGCTGTGTCTGGGTCTGTTTGCATTAATCTCCCCGTAAAACTTGTAATTTACCAGTTTCAGTTGATGGTAATGATGATGACCTGTGAATAATGATAGGTAGTCATGGTGGTCGGTTACAGTCCAAGTGGCACTGCCGAAAAATCGCGATAGCACTTCCACTCTGTTTAAAAGAATGGAGTTCAATAAGCAGCATCGTGGATGTGTTAAAAGTAGAGCATCACAGTCCCTTGTTTGGGATTTCTTTGTGCAAGATGCAAATGATGAGTCAGTTGCAATTGCAGAAACTCCGTTCGAGGGTTGTGAGGACTGAAGAAGTGCCTGCCCTCCACATGTCGCCTCACAGAATGCTCCCATCCCTCAGGACTGCCGAAGCTGCAGAAGCTCCGTTCAGGGTCGTGAGGTCTGAAGAAGTGCCTGCACTCCCACACATTGCCTTACAGAATGCCCCACCCAGGACTGCCGAAAGGTACGGACAACAAGTGCTTGCAGGAGCAGTGCCAACCTGCTGTGCAGGGCGCTTTGTTTTTGGTGCTAAAGCATTTTGCATTTCTGCTTCCAACAAAGGACCTTCGCTTAAACCAAAGTGTTGCCTTTAATAGTCGGAGAGTCGGTGTAGCACTGCAGATAGTTTTTCTGCGCTGAGTTTTTCCTTCCCAAAGCCATAGTTTTAAATGCAATCAAATAAGTATTTTAAGAGATTTACAGTTTCTGCAAATGCATAGTCACTATAGCCTGAAGCCTAAATCTGTTTGAGTCTACTAAGATACAAGTATTTCTGTACAAATTTAGCTCAATATCTGCTAACATAGAGTTTTACAGTCAATATAGTTCTAGTTTAACTTTGTACAATATTTAGCTCACTTAGCCTCTCACAGCAAAACTATTCAGGGACTCTGCACAACATTAGACGGCTGCAGTTTTAGCCACATAGCTCTGCTTTCTTTTGTCCTTACCTTAGCCCCACCTCTAGAAACACGCTTATAATTGTCTCCCCTCTCTCCTTCAGCTGCAGAAGCTCCATTTGAGGGTCATGAGGGCTGAAGAAGTGCCTGCCCTCCCACACACCGCCTCACAGAACGCCCCCACCCCCAGGACTGCTGAAAGGAATGGACAACACGCACTTGCAGGAGCAATGCCAGCCTGCTGTACAGAGCACTTGTTTACCCTGCAGCACCATGCGTCGGCTCCCCACCACCCCCACCACCACCCTTAGTCGGCTCTCTGTTTTATACGCTGAGTCACGTGAGGCTGCAGAACCAATCGGCCCACTCTCTCATTAGCAGCTTATCTGCTATCACCACCAGAGGCCGCCACCACTTGTTCTGTGTGACATTATAAGGCAAGATGCTGCTGCTTTTCTCCCACTGTTCCTCCTGTCTTTCCCTAGCCTCTCTCCCCCAGCAACCCACCCTCAACGGCACCCAAACCACCCTCCTATTACATCCTCACTACCCCCCGCCTCACTCAACCTTTCTCCCACAACGCCTCACACATGGACCAACACAAAATTGGGAGCTCGGACCTACCATCCTTCCTCCCTCCTTTTTCCCAGGGCAAATTGTCCTATGTAATGCAGCAACTTCAGCCACTGCATCCACTTTAAAGCACCCCCTTTAGCTCGGCCAGACATGCCTAGCACAATACCAAAATCATTCTCAAACTGCTACTTCTACTGGCAGGTGACATCAGCAAACCGGGTCCCACCCTCCCAGTCCCTGCACTCAAATGAACCTCCCCAGGGCCTCTGACTACTGCATGTCAACATCTGCAGCCTCCTGAAAAATTACCAGAAATACAACTTACTTCCCTATCTCTGCTCCCAGACATCCTCATTCTATCAGAGACCTGGCTAAAGCCACACCACATGGACTCTGCTATAGCCATCCCTGGCTATGTAGTGATCAGACAAGACCGTCTGGCAAGAAAAGGGGGGAGGTATTGCCATGTTTATCTCCTCCAGGTTACAGTTCACCCTGGTCCATATCCCACACCGTCACCCCATATAGAGTCCTTAGTAGTCAAACTTGCACTGCCTTACTCAGCCCCGTCACGTTGCGGGATCCTACTGCGCCCTAGTTCCCCCTGCCCAGTGTCCTAGAACATCTGGCCTCGATAAAATCTACTGCCACAGCTGGGGAGCTCCATATTCTTGGCGATTTCAATTTCAACTGGCTAGCAAAGACGGTGCCAAACCACGCACCAAAATAAATGCACTAAACCTCTCTCAGCAAATCTCCCAACCCACTCGGCTAAACCGAAAACACCCAACCATTCCTCCTGGACTGGGCCTCACTTCCCACCCTCACAGAATCATTAGTGCTGGTCTCCTCCTGACTTCCTAAGTGACCATCACATGATGTACATGGTCAGGAAAGTGCACAGACCCGCAACCCGCCCCAGGATGATTCTCACGAGGTCTTACAAATCTTTATCTCTACCTGCACTCCTCTGTGACCTGGCTCATATTGACTGGTCTTTCATACCAAAAGCACCCTCGATTGACTATGCCTACGAATCATTTAATGCTAGGTTTCTGCAGTCTGGAATAAACGTGCCCCACAAAGAAGCACATGAGTAAAGGGATCCCACCTCCCTTGGGTCTCTGCAGATCTCATTAGTGGCTGCCGCACAGAGATCAGTCCTGGATTAAACATAAACTTGCATGCTCCCAAGAGTCCCTACAAAGATACCGTCCTCCGCCACTCCTGCACCAAACTGATACATCGGGCAAAGAGCTACTTCATGTCGGCTTTAAAATCAAACATCAACCATCCCACCAATTTCTGGAAAACTCTCAAATCCTCCTCTCCCCCATCTAACCTCCAACCCCGACCCTATCCATCCTAGGTTCGGCCGTCACTGACCCTGGTGAAGTAGCTTCTGCCTTCAATACTTTCTTCACTAGCTGTGCAGTGTCTCTCATCTCCAATCACCTGCCTACCTCACCCCACCTTGTACCCCACTAAATCTCTTAACCCAACACATGCCCCAGTTTCTCCTTCCAGCCAGTAACCCGGCCGGTGCTGCAAGTACTGACCTCACTCAACCCCAACAAAGGTAAATGTCCATCAGGCCTGGACGTCAAATTGCTTCACTTATCTGCTCCTGCCATAGCTGCTCCACAAGCCAATCTTCTCAACCTCTCCTTCTCCAAGGCCAAAATCCCAGCCGACTGGAAACATGCAACTGTTATCCCTCCCCAAGGGTGGAACCCCTCTACACCAGGCAATTACCACCCATCTCTCTTCTTCCAATACTGGCTAAAATTCAGGAACACTTCATTCTTGCCCAACTTTCTCATTTCCTAGATACAGCCTCTTTCTTCACCCCATATTAGTCTGGTTTCAAACAAGTCTCACTCTACCATCACCTCCCTATTAAGAATCACCGATGACATCCTGACTGGAATGGACAAAGGACATATCACCTCAGCCATTTTCATTGACCTGGCCAAGGCTTTTGATACGTCTCCCACCCTAAGCTACTAGCAAAACTAACTGAAGCTGGCCTCTCAGACCATGCCACTAGCTGGTTCCATGCCTATCTGTAGGTAGATATCAATCAGTGAAAATTGTCCCTCACATATCTTCCCCTACCAATCAATATGAGGGGTCCCTCAATGCTCAATCCTAGGACCTCTGCTTTTTCAATATTCCTAAATGACCTCCATAAACCTGCACACTCTCATCCATTCAATGTGCAGATGACACAATACTTTATGCCTCCGGCCATTCCACTGGGTGGCACCAAATGCACTTCAGAGGGATTTCAATGCTGTTCAGAATTGGTTCCTGTCAAACCAGCTATCCCTAAATACAAAAAAAACGTCACACTCACTTTGGGTCACGATCATGACTCTCCCGCCTAGAGTCTCGCCCATCTTTCCTTACCCTAGATGGGCCCCACCTTGAGTCCTGCACCTCATTCAGATACCTGGGAGTCTGGCTTGACCAATACATGGATTTCTCCACCCATATAGAATCCTTACACAAAGTTGCACCAAACTTGGTGCTCCATATCACAATAAGGACAGCATGCCCAAACAGGTCAGGAGGAAATTGTTCCAAAAATAATCCTGCCTACACTTGATTATGGTGAAGTGGTTTATGGCGCTGCATCCCTATCAAACCTGGCCAGCCTGGACACTCTTTTCACTCCTTCTGTCGCTTCATCCTGGATTGCCCCCAATGACCCACACCACTGTGATCTGTACAGGGACCTAGCACTGCTCTCACTCATGACCCACAAACAAATCCACTGCTCCAGGCTCATTGCCAAATTCTGGTCACAAACCTTCCCCTTATCTCAATTCCGCCATATCGGCTCAGCCTTTCCCTCCTACTCACTCAGAAGCAATGACTCCAGGCTTCTCAAGTCCCCTTCATGCATACCACCAAGGGTCAATCGGCTTTCAAGTATCACATGCCCAAACTATGGAATGACTTGCCTGCTGATATCAGGAGCTCCACGAACCCCATGCATCTAAATCCACTAATCTCGCACACTTCCTGCCACATGCACATGCACACAGCAGCCATAAGCACCAGCCTGCGGTTACCGCTAAACCGGTAGTCATGCCAAATCTCATATCCTACACTGTAGGACCCGAAAGGTTAATTAGCTGCTCTGTTCTCTATTGTTGTGAAAATGTAAATCTTATGTAAACAGTGTCCTCTGTCAGCTGTTCCAGCCCTCTAGCTGTAAACTATTACACTATGTAAATATCTATACTGTAATGTTTTAAGTATCATCTGCTCACCACTGCATTTATTTGTACTGCATATAATAATCAATGTTTCCTATCCCCACCTCCCAGGTGGCGTCTGGAATGAGTGGTACTCCACTCAGTACGCCTGCCTGGTTAAACTCTTAAATAAATAAATAATCTGCCAGGTTTGCCATGCGTGTGAGTCAAGGTAAAAGGGGAGCCATCTGGGCACAAGAGGACAGCATCGCATCTTAAGAATAGGCACATGGCACTGTGCACCCAGCACAACATGGCAGCTAATACCACAGTCAGGCGTTCACCCTCGTCATCAAGCATAATGTGCCTGTTATCCCCTTCCATGTGTGTTAAGTCCAGTAGGAAATTAAATGTGTGCAGTAGTGAAGAAATAAGAGCAGAGGATTACTACAGGCATGATGAGGTGGAGGAGCAGAATGATTGTGAAATGTTGTCCAGTGCTGGTGAGAGTAGCAGTTTTGGTGGTGGTGGTGGTGAATGCAGTATGTCTAGTGTAAGTGGTACATCAACCCTGGTTGCCAAATCTGGCAAAATAACTACATTTCTGGGTTTGTCATCATCACCTGTGCAACTGTCTTCATCAAGCGTCCACACTCCACCCCTTGCCATTTGAGAGCAGAACCATTTGTCACCACACCCCATGTAAAATGTTTAAATCAGCCCATGTTACAGAATGTTTTTGCACATAAGCAGAAGTACCCACCCAATTATACAGTGTCACGTGAACTTAATGCTGCTGTAGTTGAAATGTTGGCAATTGATCTTTTGCCCTTCTCCTTGTGGAGAATTCTGGTTCCGGCATTTGCTGCATGTGCCTGTCCAAAATGGAAAGTCCCATCCAGGATTCTTTTAGACACGTGCTATCCCTGAGTTGTTCCGCACTGTGTCCAACTCAATAAGACATGCCCTTCAACATTCCTCTCCATTCATCCATTTAAGTATGGATATGTGGACAAGTGGAAAAACAGCGGGAGTTCATATTTGTGTATAACTGCACACTGGGTGCAGGTGCCGGGGTTGTTTGCGATGTTGGTAGTGTGAATAATCAGTACAGTAAGTGGAGTGTCATGGTAGCAATCTTCCAGGAATTCGACAGCATGCAACTTGATGCTATGTGCAATGTGACCTGTTCACACACTGGTGAAAACATGTTGGACATGTTACTGACTGAAATTGACAGGTGACTGAACCCCGCCCCTGAGAGCTGGTTTCATAGCAAGTGATAATGGGTCAAGTGTGGTGAAATGCATCAAGGATGGTGGCTTTTTCGTGTTCCATGCATGGCGCATTGTTTAAATCTTGTGGTGCAGGAGTTTCTGCAGCACCTGATGTAAAGTTAATGCTGACAGTTGCATGTCATATCTGCTTTCAGTTTTGACGATCTGCAAAGGACCGTGACCAACTTCGGCAATTGCAAATGTGAAACAGCTTCCATCAGCACTGCTTGAAGCTGGAAGTTTCACCAGTGGAACTCCACTTTATACATGGCAGAGGTTGTATAAACAATACAATGCCATCTCAGAGTATCTTGTGATGCACACTAGTTGTGACAGTTCCGGGGCCTCCATGTCTGATAGCTGACTGAACAGTGGCGCCTCATGGACTCTGTAATAACAATTTTGCAGCCTTCTGAACATGCCACACAGGCAGTGAGTGGTGAGTCTGCCTCCATTAGCTAAGCAATTCCACTGCTACGGGCACTGGGGCAGACATTGGTGAATGTACAGCATGGTCTTGATGTTGGCAGAGACAGTGCTAGCAGTATGTTGCTGAAACACATGCTGACAGTATTCGACCAGAATTGTCACATTTTGAGCATTCAGTGTAGTGACAACTTTGCCATAGCAACAATGCTAGACTCACGATACAAATGTGGAATTGGAAGGAGGGCCTGAACAGGTAAAAATGTCAGTGGGCAACTGGTGTGCTTGGTTCATGGGGCACAGAAGTTCATGTATCAGGTCAGTAAACCTCAGTGGCATAATCCGGCTGAAGGTGCACCTGGAAGAGCATCAAGCATATCCTGTAAGGGGAAGGGACTGCAGTTTCAGGTGGTCTGTCATCCAAAGCTGTTGACGTCAACTCATTTTGGGAGGCTTTGTCCCAAGTGGGGATTTTTGAAATAAATGATTCCAGAGAACAGGATAATGCATCAACCACTGGACTTATTGAGGCATAGAGAATGGTTGAGTCATATTTGTCTGAAAATAGGCATCTTTCAATAACTGATGATCCTTTTTGTACTGGAGTGGAAAAGTCAGTGAATGTCCAGAGCTGACTGCAGTGGCACTGAAGTACCTCACATTCTTACCCTCTAGTGTAAGTTTCAAGAGTTTATTCAGCTGAGCAGGTGCAATAGTCAGGATCGTCAGACAAACTTCTCTCCTGCAAATGTTAGTTTGCTAACATTCATAACAAGCATTTGTCAATGCTGAATGTTTGCTTGCTGGCATTGACAGTGGTAGTGTAGAAGTTAAAGAGCTGCGTAATAGTAATGGCAGTGAAGTATTGAACTGAAGCCAACCCTACCACCACCTGCAGAGAGTGACAGGCATTGGGGTGTGCCTTTGGGTTGTCAGGCATAACGGCCATGCCATTTCAGTACACCCCACCCTGCAGAGACTGGTTTGTGTCACAGTGTTCCTCGGGGTTTTGGTCCTTATGCACCCCATTCCATTAGGAAATACAGTGAGATGGGTGCGATATAGGAAAATGGGGTGAACTTTAGGGCCAAAGAGTCCAAGGCATACCTCGATGCCTCTCACTGGCTGCAGGGTGTGGAATGGTATGAGTATTACAGGCAAAATTCCAAGTCACACCCTTATGCCTGTCACTCTCTACAGGGTTGGGTGTTATGGTTGGAAACCCTAATACCCTCAGGCATTCGTTGGTATTTTCACTCCAAATGTTCAACATGTTTTTTGTGACCCCACCTCATGAACAGGGGAATATCAGTTTCTTAGCCGAAGCTGCTTATGCACAGCGACTACAGCATTTAGCACCACAGGTGCAAAACATTCCGTACAGGATGTAAAAATGACAGCTGTGCTGTTCATGGGGAGTGTAAAATGGCAATGTTGCAAACCTGGAGTAAAAATATTTAAAAATGGTGAAGTCCTGGCGTACATAGAAACTGTGCAACGACACCGTAATATAATTAGGTTGGGGATTTTTTACAACGGATTGTCAACTCAGGCATTTTGGTGCCTCCGATCATGAACAGTATCGCTGTGATTTTCTTTATCTGTCCCGAACAATAATTTCCCACAGCAACCACGCATCTCTGCACTGAAAGTGTGAAAATACACTTCGCCATGTTGTGAATAATGACAGCTGTACTGTTCATAAGGAAGTGTGGAAAAATGCCACTGGTGAAAATCTGAACTTAAAATATTACAAAGTCATGAACTTACGAGGTGCGTTGAAACTGCGCAATGCTCACTCGTAACACAGTCATTTTATGAACTTTTGTCACTAAATTTCAACATAGCCATTTTAAGACTTCAGCTCATGAACAGTGTAACTGTGATTTTCTTAATCTGTCCCAAACATTACTTTCACACACCAACAGCACTATTATGCGCTACATGCTGAAAACACATTTTGGGTGCAGCATGAAAAATGGCAGCTGTATTGTTCATGAGGAAGTGTAATAAAATGGCAATGTTGAAAATCTGGAGTGAAAATATTAAATTTGCAAACTTATGAACATGCGTAGGAACTGCGCAATGCGCTAAATAAAACAGTAATTTTAGGAATTTTTCACCAAATTTTCAACATAGCCATTTAAGACCTCTGCTCATGAACAGTGTCACTGTCATTTTCTTAATTTGTCCTGTACATTGATTTAGCACACTGACTGCGCCATTGTATATGCATGTGAACGAAACCGCTTTTGGGTGAGATGTGAAAATGACAGCTGTACTACTTATAAGAAGTGTGGTAAAATGGCAATGTTGAAATCTGGGTGAAAATATTGAAAATTTCGCGAATTTAGAGTGTGCATAGGAACTGCTAGCACTTGCGCTAAAGTAAAACAGTTGTTTTGAAATTTTCCGCAAATTTTCAAAATAGGCTTCTTGATTGCCCACCTTATGAACACTGGCAGTGTATTTCATTAATCAGTCCCAAAAGGTGATTTTGCGCAGTGACTGTGAAATCACCCTCGGCCGAATAACGCCATGACAGTGACATCATTCATGAGAAGGGGTCACAAAACCCCATGTGAAAATTTGGTGCAAAATTCCAAAAATGCCTGAGCTATGCAACAAAGTTGAAAACCCCTGTCTAACCCATTATACAGCTTACCAGCATTTCCTCAGTTCGTGGTTGGCTTTGAAGAGTGCAGACGTGTTCCGGTCCACGAACATCGTGCGCACCGAGGTCTGGAGGTAAGTATGGGGTGAGGAGGGGTGTGGAGGCAGGGTGCGAGTGGGTGGGTGCGGTTGTGGGAGGGGCCAGGGAGACTACATGGGACTGTTTTTCTTTACAGGTGTTCTTTTGTTTCCAATGACGGCGGGATGTTTGCCATGCTGGGGTGGGCCCAGCATGGCACAAGGATGGTTGGGGGTGTTCAGCCGACGGGGGTGGGCACCCCCATTGCTCAAAGCATTGATTGCCACGCTGGGGTGGGCTCTCAGCATGGCACCCAGAACTTGGGGGTGAGACAGTGGAGCCAATGGGGATTGGGCACCCCATTGGCTATATCATGAGTTGTCATGCTGGGATGGGCACCCAGCGTGGCATTTGGAAAACTTTGGTGGGGCAGTGGGCGCAGCACAGCCGGCCGGGGGATTGGGCACCCCGTTGGCTAACCACCGGTGGTCGCGTGTGGGGCGGTGCACTGCGCCTGCGTGCAAAGGGCAGGTGTGGGGGAGCTGCACATGAGCAAGCGATATCTTATCACTACTCACTGAAGCATAGCTCCCCTTTGAACTGTATGCCACTGCATTTTGGAGCTTGTCATAGACAGTTCCAGCATGCATTGGCTTACAGGGCCACGCCTGCCAACACACTGACTGAATTGGAAGACGGGGTGACACACCTCTGAAATCTCGGATGATGGCACTATGTTTCTTGCACATGCATGCAAGCAAACATAACAAACATAAAAAGGATGTTACTTAAGTTTTGAAGACCATTTTTTTTTTTTTTTGTGTGGCATATGTGACGTGTGAATGAGGGATCCACTCACTGTAGATTAAGGGAGGATGTGAAATGGTGGAGGTACATGGGGGTGAACAAAGTGGTAGACAGTAAGCCCTACCAGAGCTTCAGGCCGATGTAGCACAGTGATACATGGGGGGTGAACAAAGTGGTAGACAGTAAGCCCTACCAGAGCTTCAGGCTGATGTAGCACAGCTGGACTAATGCAAGGAGGATGTGAAATGGTACAGGTACATGGAGGGTGAACAAAGTGGTAGACAGTAAGCCCTATCTGAGCTTCAGGCTGATGTTGCACAGCTGGACTAAGGCACAAGCACCCACGGCATGTTCTTATAGTCCCCATTTATATGTCCATTTATATTCTTACAGCGCTGATTGCCTAACTGAGCCAAGATATAAAACAGATACTAAAATGTCAGGTTTATTTCAGGTGACCAGGATCGTAGTGGGGAGGGGCAAGTGAAACAATGTCCTGAGAATGTGCTTAAACTTATTAACCGTTGCTGTGCTTGAGAGTGATACACCAGTACAGAATCCCTATCGTTCAAATTCTGTTTGCAGCCTGAAGGTGCTTAGGTGGATTGGCATTTACATTACGCAGCTGCAAATGTTTTTCATACTTTTTGTGATCATCGGTTAAGATATAACCACTAACTGATGACAGACACTTGGGGCATGAATCTGTGCTACCAGCAAAGTTGCATTTGCAAAGCCCTGAATATTTATCTGTTGGTAATGAAATGAAAACTGTCAGCTGATAACATTCAGCCACTGTCCATTGCACAGAAAAGACATCTCACTGATAGATCTGGAGCAAAGGGACATGCACTTGTCAATAACACCATTACAGCTCCAGACACGGAAGAAAGAAGTTCAGGCATTTTCATGGCTGTTAACTTTTCAGCATTTTAAAACAGTTACTTAGCATCTGCACTAAGATGTTACCGTCGCTGAACTGAATTGTGACACCAGAATCCCTCACGATCAACATTTGTCAGCAAAAGTGAATTGGAAAAATCAATAGATGTATAAAATGGTAAGTGACATGAGTCAATAACAACATATCTGCATGTAATACTTGGCTTAAATTTGAGCACCACCATATTCCGCACCACAGCGTCAAACAGAGTGCCATTTATTATTCAGCTAATGTCAAGCAGTTTTCGCACCATAAAAAGAATTACTGTATCAGTATGGTGGCAGCAACAGGATCAGGAAATTATTAAATAAATGCAACAGCACCCCATTGGCCATATGTTGTGCGGGTGGAGGGAGTGCATGAGCACCAGGGGTGGGCTGTTAGGCGGCTTCAGATTCACCGGAGAAAAGAGTGGATTCGATTGTGAGCTACGGTTGAATTTATGTTTTCTTTTTCTATACCTGGTTTTCGCTATTTTGTTAGGGCACATGTCCAACCCTAAGATGTTTAGGGTCACAAGGTAATGTGACTTCATTGAGCATCTGATTTGAGAAAGAGCTGTGTGATTCTGTCTAAATGCCAGTCAGAGAAAAAAATATTTTGAAGCTGCATTCCCAGACTAAGTGTGCAGTTTAGTGAATTACCACACAGGGGTGTGTATATGACAGCACCAAAGGTGCATTAAAGTGCTTCAGTCATGAAAACCTCAGCCACTGGCTGCTGCTGAAATGCATAGCAGTATGTTCTCCTTTGTGCATTTTGGCTGTTCTTTGCTTCAGACTGCAGGTACAGAGTAGTACAATGCGCTCAAGTTCATTTGCATAGATTTTAGCAGTGGGAATTTCACATTGACAGAGTCTAGTAAGAGAAAACGCTTAGAAGTACACATACAACAAAGTCTGAGTTTTCACATCAAGTGCTGAGGTATTTTTTCTGGAGAATTAGAACCCATGGAGTCCATGAAGGTGTGCTTTGAGAGCTGGCATGTGTAAGGACTGTTAGACACCCACACATTTTGGTGGTCCTGCTGTGGCAGGGAACAGTTTATTAAAGTAATGATGTGTGGCTTGTCTCTCTAAGCTAGACAAGACTACACCATCCTATCAGGTAACTGACACAGTTGATCTGTGTGTGTTGGGGAGGAGCTGCTCACTGAAGCGTAGCTCCCTCTTTCAACTGTATGCCACTGCATTTTCAACTGCTGTCTTAGACAGCTCCAGCAGTGATTGGAGAACTGTGACCATGCCTGCAAACACACTGACTGAATTGGAAGATGCTGACACACCCTGAAAAACTCAGATGATGGCACTATGTTTCTGCACATGCATGCAAGCAAACATAAAAATGAATGAGAGGCACATACCAGCACAAACTGCAACCTTGGTATTCATACTCTGGTCTAGTCATGGTGGTTTTGGTGATGTAGAAATGGACCATCCTGGTGGCACTGACAGTGGCAGCATGAAAGCACCACCACTGACATAGATGATGACACAATGGAGAAATAATTTCCCAGTGGTCAGACTTCAGATGTAGATGACTGTGAGGCAGCTTTCTTTATGAAGATGATGATGTGGTTAATGTTGGCAGGTTTTAACTGAAGTTGTTAAAGGCGATGTGCCCCCTGGAGGCAGGCCACCATCACGGGACTGATGTTAGCCACCGCCACCACACAGAATGAGTTTGTCTGCCCCGGACCACCACCACCATTGCTGTTATCTCACTGCCACCACCCACCACTAGATGAAGGAAGATGTCACAAGGAATGTCATCATGTGCCGCAGCTATCACCACCAGCACCCACCACCAGTGTCATTCAGCCATTGTTTCCCATTCGTTGACCATGCTAAGGCAGGAGTTGAATAGGAGACCACATTCATCGCCACAGGCACAAGACTTCTTCATTTAAAACTATAAAGTGAGTATGTGTACTAATGTTTTTTTATGCTATTTAACTTCCTTTAGCTGTATGTTTGTTATTTTGTTTTACAAGTTAACAAAAACTCTCCTAAGCTGAAAGTTGGTACCATACATAGGAACCTATGGAATATCCATTTCAAATCCACACTGGTAAGTATCATGATTTTATTTCATCTGTTCAATTTTTTTTTTAAAAGAGTGCAGCAAATGTAACCGAGTAGGATTCATAAACTAGGTGGCGTGTATGTTAAAACTATTTCTGCAAGATATCATGCACTGTATTCCAAACTTGCAGCTGTGCAGCCATGACAGTGTTCAAAAACTTGCACACAGGTTGTGTTACTTAACAAGATGTGGTTTTGAAATGTAACTTGACTTGAGATTGAGAACCAGGGACACTGGCACAGTGTATTGGTTACACAGCCTGGTACTAAATTAACTTGTGATTGATCTGCTGATTGCATTGTGACAGCTTACTATCTGTGTCAATAATCCAGATACCCATGGAACAGCCAGCTTAAACATAATGGGCAGGATTCACAGAAGGGATGCGCCCAGCGATCCGAGACGTGCCGGGCAACCCCAAGATGCTCCCAAGGCAATTCTGAGAGGTTGCATGCGCCAGCACAACCCCGATGTGCCAGCGATTCAATTTGCCGCATACCACCAGTAATGTTATGCGGCACATCTGGAGAGGCTGTGAAGAGGGACATATCCATGCATACCAGGTGCAACCCCATTCACAGCCCTATTCCGTGGCTCAACCCAGGGGCAAGTCAGGGATGTACCACAGAAGATAAGTCTAGAAAACCTAGACTTAAGTAGGTGAGCCACCCACAGGCAGGCTGTCACACTGCGGGCAGCAGCATGGCAGCCCGCCACCCTGGCAGTCCAATGAGCCCCCTCACCCCTAGCTCCCCGTATGATGCCACTCCTGGTGGTGGTAAAAGAAAGGATGATACCCCCACCCCATACGATGCTGCTCCTGGTGGCAGTGAATGTAGATGAACCCTCTCCCAGCCAGTCAGCTGGTGCAGACATCCCCAAGAACCCCCAACCCACCCCAGCAGGGTCCTACTGTCGGTGGGCAGCTCAACCACCTCAGATACTGCCATGGTCGCCTCAACAGAGCTGTCTGAGAATGACAGCAATCGTACTGCCTGATGCATGGGCTTTGGCTATGACCTAGGAGCAATACAAGGATTAGATGTCTTGCTCAGAGTTACACATTATGCAGGTGGAGGTATGGGAATCAACCCCAGTTTACTTGGAAAACTATCAGGTTCTCACATATCATCAGTCAAGTTTTCAACTCAGATAATTTACACAAAACATTCTTACTGACTTAATAATCAGGTTTCTGGGGCTATAGAATCTGGTTGCTTTGTGGGTTTGGTTTCATTGATCTCTAAAGCTTTTGATTGTAATAAGCACTCTTTACTTCTCTCATGCCTTTCATATCATGTTATGTTAACTGAATATCTTCCTGTTAACAGGGGAGGTACAGTCAGGTTTATGGGATGGGTGTCTTTTGTCTCCTCTCCCTGTCACTACTGATGTTCCACGGGTTACATTGTGGGTCTTATTTTGTTAGTGTATGTATTCATCCTTTATATTCAGCTATTAATGGTACTACTATTCGTCTTCATGTGAGTGACACAGTTTCATTTGTGCTCATCAATATGTGGTGTTCATATCTAAACATGTACAGTAGTCTGATAGTTTGGTGGATTGGTACTCATATAACACTGATTCTGAATGGACAACATATCATGTCATTTGGGTCCCAGCACTCTTTAGCCAATGTGGATGGTTCATTCAATGTAATATTTACAATACCCAGATGGAAAGGGTCATGGAATTCAAGTACATGGGAATTTAGTTTGACCCTCGCTACTGCCATACATCATATTGAATAAAGAACACCTTACAATTCAAACTTGTTTGGGTCACTTGCAATGTGGCAGGAATTGTCTCACCATAGATGATAGAACGTATTTAGTAACACAGGCATTTCTTCCAGTAATAGATTACAGAGATACCATATATTGTTACACTTCTGAATCCACTTTAGCTCCTTTGAACAGAGTGTGACTATTATCAATTGCTGCCTTGGAATCAGGCTATATGATTGCTGTCATTCTCAGACAGCTCTGTCAGCGAGCAGCCGTGGCGATATGCGGGTGGGTTGAGCTGCTCACCAACAGTGGGACCCTGCTAGGGTGGGGGGAGGGGTGGGTTGGGGGTACTTGGGGGATGTCTGCACCAGCCGACCACAGCGGAAGAGTGGCTTTACCGAGGGCTTGGGGCAGGGAGGGTTCATCTCATATTCACCACCACTGGGGGTGGCATCGTCGGGGGCTGGGGGCTGTCATCCTTTCATTTACCACTCCCAGCAGCGGCATTGTATGGGGGCTTGGGAGGTCAACTATTCATTTACTGCCGCCAGGTGCGCACTATATGGGGCTTAGGGGGTGCATCATTTCTATTACGCCACTGGGAGCGGAATGTCTCGAGCTGGGGTCAGGCCAGGAGGGGTGGCTACAGGACAGCGCATTCTGCTTGGGCATCCCTACAGGCACAATGCAAATGAGGCTATAATGGCATGCTAATAGCACCATTGTGCCAGCGCATGCCTAATGGCCTCATTTGCATACCTCTGGCTGTAAATCGCATTTTATGCACAGGGCATTCTGAGATGCCCTGCCCCATTGGGTTCACAGCCTGACATGGGGATGCACCGCACAGCCTGGGATACTCCAGGGTATCCTGGGCTAGGTGCACCTGTGCTATTCACAGTGGGGATGTGCTGGGCGGCATCTCCCTGTGCCTCCTCTGTGAATCACCCAATATGCACTCAGTGCATCTCCCCTGTGCCGGGCAGCTGAAATGCACTGAGTGCATCTTCTTTGTGAATCCTGCCCAATGTGTTACTGCTGCAATCAAGTTGTAAGAAGCCCTTCATTGCTTTGTTTAGAAACTTCCAGATGCTTTGTTGTGTCATAGTTGCTTATCCAAAGAAGTTCTTCAACATCAGGCACCCTCCCCACTGGGCTGCGGCAAACATGCAACATGCTGCACCCAGAAGTATTTCAATCGATAAACATGACCATCATTAGCACCAACTGGACTCAAGAAGGATGCAGATGAAATCTGTGAAGAAATACCCAAATAAGAAACCATTAAGGAGACCTACCTGCAATATGCTTCCCCTCAAAAAATACTTACTTCATTGGCTTGAGAACTATCCATTTCCAATTTTCAATGTAAAAGTTCTCATCAAGCACTAGAATGTGCACACCAACAGTATCTGTGACCTGTGATACAAAACAATAAAATGAGTACATGTCTATATATGTCAACCCCACCTTCAAAATACAAATATATATATATATTTATTCATATTCTATGCAAAACATCATGAGGAAATTCGCATTACTTTCCATCTCTTGCACTCCCCACCCTGCCCCTCACCAACAAGCATCGAGTGCGTTGGTCCCTGTCTCAACTCTCACCCCATCCCATGTAAATAAGCTGAGGTGGTGCAGTGTAGGAGAATGGAGTGAGAGTTAGGACCGATGACCCCAATGCACACCCGATGCCTTTGGTGGGGTAGAGTGAGTTGGGGTGCAAGGGTGGGAACCTAATGTCAAATTTCTCACTTTTGTCGCTGTAGAATAACCCTAACTGATACATTAACAACATTTTTGCATAAATTTCCATACTTTTAAGAAAGAATAGAAAAGTAGAAAGTTGCACAAGTTGGTTGGAGGTGGGGCCCTTGACCACGCTCTCACCACATGATTTTGTGTGACTATAGTAACATTAAGTACAATGGAAATACAAGCACAAAGGGTTATACACATGGTGATGCAACTGTAAATGGTAACACAAAGAGTAATAGAAATGCAAGCACAAAATGACACCCAATCGAACAGTTAGTAAACGGAGACATCAAACAGAAGTGCATACAGAACGCAACTGGTAACACACACATTCACGGTAACACAATTGTAAACACAAATGTTAACAGTAACAGCAACAATAACGCCAAAGTAAACAGAAATGCAAATACGTCACAGCATGAAACCGTGTGCACACAGTCACAGAACCACAATTGTAAATGCAAATTATTACGGTAACAGCAACAATAAAGCCAATAGAAACAGAAATGCAAGCGTCGTGCGAAAATGCAAACCGTAATGCGTGCGGGCATGGTACTGCAATTGCAAATGCAAATGGTAATAGTAACAATAACAATAACACGAAACAAAATGGAAGCGCAAGTGCAATGAAAACACAAACTATAGCACCTGCGGTGGTGTAAAGCGGGAGGCAGGTAATGCGAACAGTAACAGAAACCCAACTGGAAATGCTAACGCGCAATGTGAAGAGCACTCTTCTTTTCTCCAAAACTGCATTGAAAAAACACGTTGAAAGCAAAGAATGTATGCATAATAATTGACTTTGGAGCAGAAAATTACGACTTGGAATACTAAATTGCTTATATCTCAGGAACCATATGATGTAGAAAAAATTAAAATGTTGTATGAATTATGACTTTCCTGACTATTTTTATGGGGGCTAAGCATTTTGTGACGAAAAGTCTGTATCGCTCCTCATTTCGAGATACGGACCCTGAAAGATGCAACGGACGCCATAATGTTACCCTATGGCAAAGCGTCAACTTCGTAGTGCTGTCACTTTGCTGCCCAGTAATATTATTTCACCAAACCACCAAAACGCACATCTGTGGATGTTGGCTTTCTTCCTCCAAATTTCAGTCCAAACGACCACACCGTTATTTTGCAGCAGGCGTCAAATAATTCCTGTAATGCGGCAAATGCCATAATGTTATCCTATGGAAAAACATCACCTTCATAGTGCTGTACCTTTGCCGCCCTGTACTATTTCTTGACCAAGCACAAAAGCCACATCTGTGGGATATTGCCTTTCTTCCCTCAAATTTCAAGTCAAAGACCAAGCGTTTCCAAGATATTCAATATGAAAGATTACTAAATGTCCCTATTTATTCCATTATAAAAATCTGGCCATCTTGTCCCTCCTCGCGATCAAAGAATCTCATGTTCAAAGAATTTGCAGGCTCACGATCAAAGAATTTTCAGGCTCACGAACAAGATTTAAAATCATATAAATTTAAAAATTTAAGGTGCAGTAAACCACCACCATGGTTCGACAAAATGAAGCTCCCTGAGTGAACCCATCCTCATTTGACTTCCTACGACACCCCTGGGCTGAGAAAATTGATTTTTTCATTGGGCCATCTCGTCCTTTGCTCACGATGCACAACCGCGATCAAAGAATCTCGCGATCAAAGAATTTGCAGGCTCATGATCAAAGAATTTGCATGGTCACGATCAAAGAATTCAAAGTGTTCAAATTCAAAAATAAACAGAATCGCGGTAAATCACTGCCATGGTTCATCAGAATGAAGCCCTCTGAGTAAAACCCACCATCATTTGTCTTAAAACACACCCCTAGACTGAGTAAATAGATTTTTCATCTGGCCATCTGTCGCTCGCGATACACACCATCGCGATCAAAGAATCTCACAGTCAAAGTATGTGCATGCTCGCATCAAAGAAATTGCTCACCACGAGTAAAGAGGAGGAACAAGATGGCCAGATTTCTAAACAAATTTCTGTAGCCCAGAG
The DNA here is from genome assembly GCA_016271365.2 of Neoceratodus forsteri. Classification (NCBI taxonomy): domain Eukaryota; kingdom Metazoa; phylum Chordata; order Ceratodontiformes; family Ceratodontidae; genus Neoceratodus; species Neoceratodus forsteri. The sequence continues at coordinate 271,097,068 of JADMNL010000026.1, forward strand.
GTGCCCTAGAGTGTTAAATTAAGGTGGGTTTTGCTCAGGGGCTTCGTAGCCCCACCTGCATACCCAAAATAATGTACTAACTCTCCATGGTAGTCTAGTGGCCTCCCCATCACAATAAAATATTAACATCCCTGGTAGTCTAGTGGCCCCCAATAAAATATATAATCCTATCTACTCCCTGGTAGTCTAGTGCCCCTGCCCCTATATTTTAACATCCCTGTTAATCTAGTGGCCCCAAGCTGTATAGTATTATTATAAATGTTTATATCCCTGGTAGTCTAGCGGCTCCCCAGCACAATGAAATAAATAATTATTTCTATTACCTGGTAGTCTAGTAGCCCCACCATCCATGCCAGCCACCAGCACCTCCACCCTTAGCCAACTAGCGACTGGCACAGCCTACCTTTCACCTTCCACAGTTACGCCATTGACTGTTTGCATACAGTAATGCAAAGAGGCGCTTCTGAAAATATTTCTGAGTGCCTCTTTGCATTACCACTGTAATGCAGTCAGTCAGCAGCTGGCTGTGGAAGTGAGAGGTGGGCTGTGCCAGTCTGACTTTCTCAGTGGAGCTTTATGGAAAATAGGGTCTGGCGCCCACTTACTGTTACACATAGACTTTACACTTGTGTTTCTGTGCCACTTTGCGATAGCATTCCTGTGTCGCCACCGTGTGAGTCACCTTTGTGTTTACATTTGCTTTTTGCGTTGCTGTTTTTCTTTGGCGTTATTGCTGCTGTTACGTTACCATTTGCATTTACAATTGCGGTACTGTTGCTGTGCGCATTTTGCTCTGTGTTTCTATACGCTTTTAGCATTTGTGTTTCTGTTTCCTTTCCATTACTGTTGCTATTACAGTTATCATTTGCGTGTCAATAGCGGTACCGTGACCGTGTGCATTATGGTTTCATGCTTCTGTACGTGCTTGCATTTACCTTTCTGTTTCTGTTTCTTTGGTGTTCTTTTGCTGTTACCATTACCATTAGCATTTGCAATTTGGTACCATGACCATGCGCTGTATGCTTTATGCTCCCACGCGCGCATTTGTGTTTCTGTTCCTTTGCATTATTGTTGCTGTAACAGTTAACATTTACATTTACAGTAGCGGTACCATGACCGTGTGTGTTACCAGTTGCATTTCTGTACGCATTTGCATCTCCGTTTGCATCACTGTTCACTTTGGCATCACTTTGCCCTTACATTTCTTTTTAACATTTGCTTTACCATTTATGTTTGCGTCACCATGTGCGTAACTGTTAGCACTTGCATATCCATTGCAGTAACTGTTACATTTTCTGTCACAAGACATGATGTGGTGGAAGGCTGGGGCCTGAAGGGCCAAACTCCCATCACCGCATTCCATTCACTATTTATAGTCTCCATTCTCAAAGAAGTGAAATTCATGGCAAAAGAGCTGTTTAATGCATCAGTTAGGGTTGTTCCACAGCGACAAAAGCGATAAAATTCAGTGTTGGGGTTGCGCCCTTGCCCCCAGCCCAACCCCCAACTAGCATCGGGGTGTGTTGGGGTGCGTCCATCTAACTCTCACTCCTACATGCTTCAACTTGTTTACACATGTGAAGGGGTGAGAGTTAGGGCCGACCCCAATGCACACCCGATGCTGGTTGAGAGGTTGGCTAAGAAATGTCAGAGGGCTTTAAACATAACACTGAATTTCCTCACTTTGTAGCTGTGAACAACCTAACTGATGCATTAAACAGAGTTTTTGCCATGAATATATATATATATATATATATATATATATATATATATATAAACTCACCTTGGCTACTATTAGTGTACAGACAAAGGGCACCTTCCATCTGATCGAGATGATAGCATTTGCATTTGTGGAATTGCAGCATACATTGGACCAGCAACAGTTCGCTCACAGTCATCATTTCTGATGGGACTTTGTATGTGGTGTAATGCTCCCATTTCATTTTGTTACCACTTGTCAATTTTTGGACACAAGTCAGATGCATTTTGGGGATGCAGAAAAATATGGGGACTCTGTGTGATGACTGAGTGCTCCATTAATTCTGGGGACTTTGTATGCGGTGTAACACTCCCATTTCACTTTGTTACCACTTGTCAATTTTCTGGACACAAGACAAATGCATTTTGGGGATGCAGAAAAAATCTGGGGACTCTATGTGACCACTACGTGCATGACTGAGTGCATCATTAATTCTGAGGGACTTTGTATGCGTGTAACGCTCCCATTTCACTTTGTTACCACTTGTCAATTACCTGGACACAAGACATATTAATTTTGGGGATGCATAAAAATCTGGGAACTCTGCGTGACCACTGTGTGCATGACTGAGTGTGCCATTAATTCTGGGGCCTTTTGTATGTGCTGTAATGCTCCCATTTCACTTTGTTACCACTTGTCAATTTTCTGGACACAAGACAGATGCATTTTGGGATGCAGAAAAATCTGGGGACTCTGTGTGACCACTGTGCGCATGCCTGAATGCACCATTAATTCTGGGAACTTTGCATTTCATGTTATGCTCCCATTTCACTTTCTTACCACTTGTCAATTTTCTGGACACAAGAAAGATGCATTTTGGGATTGGGAATTCTGGTGAGTCTGGTAAATATTTTTGGAACCTCAGTAATGTTTACTTTCTGTCATGATATCGTGAAGTATTTGTCAAAAGCAGAACTGACCACTGCAATTATACTGTGCTAAACTACATGTGTACAGTCTGTCTTCTTTTCTTGTGTGTGCAGACACTGTACAGTGTCAAGTTGCAAACATATATATGCTGAATGATGCTGACCTGTTGCACAGTTCATGGTGATGGTATAAAGAATAAAGATAAGAATATATATTATATATTTCATTTGTACCATCAATTGCAGCAGACAAAATTATATGTTTTCAGACATCTTGAGGCAGTGTGCACCTTAATCACTTGTCACACAGACACAATGCACACATGACTTTGTGGAGATAATAACACAAAATCCTGCTTTTAAACAAACCATACCCAACAGACATAATATATTGCTCAGGCACCCAAAATATTTTATGGTGTACAGACATGTTGAAGTCAGAATATATAACAGGTCCTGCAGCACACTGCTACCACACTGTGCTACTGCTGGTACCATGTCATGTTGTGGTGTACATCAACTTGTTGAAACACTGACACTGTCAGTGTAAACTAGAAAGACATATTCCAGAACAAATAATGAAATAAAGGAATGTGGTAGTACAGTGTGGTGGCAATGAACTGGACCTTATATATTTTCTGACTTTATAATGTCTGTACACCATGAAATATTTTGGTGCATCAGCAACCTCCATGTCTGTTAGATACGGTTTGTTGAAATACAGAATTTTTGGTTGCTATGGTTTCCTAACAAAATATAAGTTACATATTCTTATCTTTATTCTTTATACAATAAACACAGCAACACATCAGACAGCAATCAGCATACTGTATATATGTTTGCAAGAAGCTGGACAGTATCTGCAGTATTACACACACGGAAAGAAGACTGCATACATGCGGTTTAGCACAGGATAACTTCACTCCTTAGTCTGCTTTTCCACAAAACTCCACGACAGAAAATAAACATTAATGAGGCACCAAAAGAGTGCACACACACACACTTGACAGACACACACAGACACTTAAAAGAAGGAATGGAGGCCCAGAATACATAGGGTGGGATATTCAGACTGCACCAGGCAGGGGCACAAGCCTGGGTGCAGCGCAACTGAGGATGAGCCAGGGCATGGACCAGGTGATATTCAATGGTGCTGCGTCATGGCTCAGCACCATTGAATATATTACTTTGGGCTCATGCACTGTACACAGCGCAGTGGCACTGCACCAGTGCAAGTGGCAGAAGGGGAGCAGGGGACTGTGACAGCACAAGTGCAGTTGCGCTAGGAGCAACAACTGTGATATTCAGCTGTGGGCATGCAAATTAGGCCATTATGCATGCAAGGCATAAATGGGGCCATTGCATGTCATTATGGCTCCATTTGCATCGGTGCACAGATCGCCGGTGACTTGCGCCTGGCACCCTGCCAGGCTGCAGCCATCAGGGACCGATGCCTTGCCGCCCCTGGCAGGCACTGCTCCCATTTGCCCAATTGTGGGCATGTGTAAAACAATCCCTGGTGGTCCAGGGGACGCTATCCATTGCCCGATCGTGGGCATGTGTTCATATAATACCTGGTGGTCCAGTGGACCGATCCCCATCGCCCGATCGCGGGCATAAGTCTAAACTCCTGGTGGTCCAATGGACTGATCCCCAATGCCCGATCATGGGCATAAGTCTAAATTCCTTGGTGGTCCAGTGGAAACCCCCAGCACCTGATCACGGGAAATGTACAAAGGACACTGGTGGTCAGTGGTACCCCTTCCACCGCCCTGGGTCCCCACCACACACCCCCATCAGTGGCAGGTGGCAGCACCTCACAAGTCACCCGGCTGCCTCTGACTAACAGAGTACAGTAGGGCTGTATGCCCTATTGATCCACGGCATGGGCCAATAGGCATGCAAACCAGACTGTACTACACAGTCTCAAAATGTGAATGAGTGTTCATTCACTATTCAGGACTGTGTAGTACAGTCTGGTCTCACCCATTGGCCCAATAGGTGTACAGCCCTACTGCAGCTGTCGATCAATGGCGGCAGCCGGGCAGCTCGCAGGCGGGTGCTGCCACCTGCCAGATGATGGGGGTGCAAGGTATGGAGGACTCAGTGGTGGTGGGGAGGGGGTACCACTGGACTACCATCATTTTACCATATTTGTACACCAAATTTACTGCAATTTCTTATGACCCCATCTCATAAACCTGGTAGTTGGACATTTTGAGTCCCCATTGAAATGTCCTTCCACACGCATGTGCAAAAACACATTTTGGCCAGTATTTAAAAAACAGCTGTCACATTAATGAAATGGCATGAAAAAATGGCTATATTGAAAATTTGCAGTCAAAATAGTAAAATTTACAAAGTTATGAGCAAATGCAGAAACATTTCACTGTCGCTCAACATTTGTTGTTCAAAATGTTATTAAAAACAATATAATGCACTGGCCAGATGCGCTGAGAGTTGAGGCACTAGACACGCAATTAATGCCATGCTGGTGACCCAGGTTTGGGAACAGGCCCAGGTCATAGGGGTGTTGGTTGGGAGGAGGATTTAGCATCCCAATGGATGCTCTCCTCCCTGAGGAGGTGGGACAATTTGGGCAACACTAGCACCCATAGCTATACCACCAGTAGAAGCACAGGTGGTGGGACAAACATGGCTCACATGAGTTGGGGAGGTGAGGTCATGATCAGGCAGTTGACTATGACATGCATCAGCACATCGACAGTCTGGATGAATGTCCTTTTCACCAGCGCCATCTAGGGGCTGCGACTGTTGAGAGGTCTAAACCTCACTTTCAGAGTTTATTACTACCAAGGGATAAATCACAGTTGCCCTAAGCAGTTCTTACCAATATGAACCGGGAGCCAGTGCTAGCGTTCCCTACACCTCAAGGTTTCTCTGTTGTCTCTTGGGGTCTCTCGGTCTCTGAGGTGTAAAGCTTGTGTATTACATTATATACCTATGATAATTACTAAGGTTACAAAAGATAGAAACATTTCTAGTTACAGAGATGAGCCTTATGGGCTAAATTAGAGTGGCTCCACGGTCCAAGATAACATTATACAATTCTGTAAAGTCATCAGTTTGAGAACAAAGAGTTCTTATACAGAGTCTTACATAACTCAGTGTAGTAGTACAAATCACCAAAAGATGGCAATGCCGTCTTACAATATAATTACTTCAAGGACACAGGTGTCTTGGCATCTGACTAGTGAAATACACAGAAAATACATGGCAGAATATCGTGTATTAGCAAGCAAAGTGTATTACAACAATATGCATTCATATCCTGACATCTACTCTTATACGGTAGATGCCCTTAGCCCTAAATATTAGTATAACCTATACCTAAGTGTTAGCTGTCTACGGTGTTCCTCTAAGGGTACTAATTAGGGTACAGAGACCTCGTGTAACGTTCCCCTTGTTGCCTCCAAAGGCAACACAGGCAAAAGTCAAATGAAAGGACAGGAGTAGTGGTCATTTACAAACCTGAAGCACAAGCCTTGTAAAGGAACTCGAGCTGCTCACGGTGTTGGCATAGTGTGTGCCGTAGCAGCAAAGCATAATAATCAAAATGAAAATGAAAATGCTTGTATAATAACAAAATCTTTAAAAGTAATCTCAAACCAGGTGTTAGTTAATGCTTTATTCATATCTCCATCATTAATCAAGGCAAGAACAGCTCCATTGGCTTTGGTCATATTATTGCTGATGTGGATGAGGTGTGTTCTTTCCTGTCTAAAAGTGATTTTAGTGTAAGTGTGAGTGGGTCTATGTGTACATTAAAGTATGGCAAGTATTCTGACAGTGTGAGTAAATAATCTGGCTTACCATCAATAATGTCTGCATCCAGAAGGGGACGGGGTTATAACAGTATGTCCAATAACAGTCTTCTGGTGGGGACAAAATAGAAATTGGGGTAATCAATAGCACAAGTAACAGAACCATATGTGTAGGTTTTTATAGTTCGTAACTACACAGTATTCTCCATTGGAATTATGCTGTGAGTGCACAGTAGGCAGTCTCCACTTTTGAAACTGGACAGGGCAGGTGTAGGTGGTCTTGAAATCCATGTTGACAGACGATGAACCTCCTCACATAAGGACTGGTAGAAGCTTATCTGGAGTCAAAGTTGAGTCTAAAGAGTTGGTGCCATTTGCAGTGATGTCATCATCCATTGTGAAAGTCCAATCAATGCTGTCTGGAAGTAGCCACAAACAGGCTGTATAACATCAAACACATCACATCGGCACAGGTAAATATATTGCTTTTGCACAGCAGTCCATGTGTGGAGCCACCCAGGCATCCAGGAAAGAATGGTAGACCAGTAGAGGTGGTAGATCCAGGCGTTCTCTGTAGATGTCTTCATCCAAGTGCCCAATGGAATGTACCAATGCAAGCTTGTCAAACAAGGCTGTAATAGGATCAAAGCGTGGTAAGGAGACAGTGAAAGAAACAAACATGGTATCTGTTATGGAACATTTCTTAGCAGTGAAATAAGGACCAGTATTAGGGTGTCTGGTCACAAACCCCAAATTCCTAGCTGTAGACAGAGGGATTGTCAAAGTCTGTTGCATACACATGGAAACACAGCTAGTGGTTTTGCACCTGGGACAATACCATTTGGAAATGCATCTATCGTGTATAATGTCAGGAATTCTTCCAGATTCTAGATCACAGAAGAGGTTATTGATGGTAGTGATAATGTAGGAGCCTTAAGCAGAGCAGAGTGTCTCTCTAGCAATGTATTGTTTATCTGCTTCCTTATTGTTCTGTTGTATGAGTCGTTGATCTTATCTTTAGAATCAGTGAATGCCTTAGCAATGTTGTGCATGTTGTATACAGTGTATCTTTCTTCCTGACTAAGGCATCCACACCATGCAATAATGGAGGTAAAATGTTATTGACCAAGCCAATGGAGAACTTGGCAGAATGACTTTGATAGCCACAATGTCTGCTTTATTCTAAATAGACATAGCCAGTACCAAAAGACCTGTGACAGTACCTGTTGCATCTGTGACATCAGAACTGTCAACTTCATGTCTGTTATATTTATGATAAAGATTGTCAGGAGAGGGCGTCCTCCTGAAGATGCCTCTATGTTCAGTAGAATGGACCCCAGCAATAGGGTCTTGCATACAAATCTGAAATGCAGCTAAACTATCAAGCAATAATGTACTATAAGATGCTGATGTATTAGTATTGTGACACATACCAAACTCTTTCATATTCCAGTACGTAAGGTTAAACAAAACAGGTATATGCATAAACTGTAAGTTATTAATCAAAGAACCTGGGAGGGCAGTGGCTATGAAACCACTACGGGGACCAGGGTATGCTTTGGACATTCAAAGCTGCTTGTCAGTGGGTGGTAACACAGAGAGGTACATGGCTGCAGAAGCCATGTGGTGTATAGCACAAAATCTACGAGCAGAATCTTTGGACAGAGAATTACAGTATGAAGGATCTATTAAGGCAGTTATGTTGTACAAACCAGAATGTCTTAATGCAGTTTGTAACAAGGACAGTGAACCACTTGGGGATAATATTAGCATTGGGCCAACCCTGGAAAGTTCCTTTGGAGATTTGGCATAGGAGAAATTGTCCTTGTGATGTGGTTTGCCACTCAATTTGAAGGGTGGTTTATCAGGAGAAACAACTGAGGCAGTGAGGTAAGCATCAGAACCTTCCTGGACAGTGATCAGACTATCTGGTATATTGATGGATACTCCTCTGGAGGAAGAGCTGGAGGATCGAGGTGTCATAGGAGGTCTGGCACCGTGCCTCAGATGCAGGGGATAACTCCTGAAAGGAGGAGATAATGGAACAAGATAGCCATTTTGTCAGCGTATCTGAAAAGGAAGAGCAAAGATTAGTATGTTAGTACAAATCCACCCAATGGGGTGAGGAAAAGCAGGGTTTTAAATAATTGATTAACAGTTTTTTCTTGGGACTATACTAACTGTACAGAAAGTATTTATATAGATTTTCTAGAAGTGCTGTGTTTGTTAAACATAGTGAGGCAAGAGCTATGCATTTTCACAAAGATTTAGCACTTTTGAGCAAAACGCTAATCAATTTTTAGAGTTAAATAAATCCCTGAAAAGTAATTTAAGCTTCTTTATACAGTTTAAGCTGGTTTGCATGTAACCATTTGTCAGTCAATTTGTTGTTGTGGAGGAGTCTAACTTGATAGACTGCCAGACTGAGCTTGTTGACAATAGAGTATGGGCCTTCCACTTGTTGGAGAAGGAGGGTGGATATGCAAATCAAAGTACCATTACCTGATCTCCAACTTGCCAATCCACTTCTTGTGCGTGTTTGTCAAACTGTATTTTGGATTGTTGCTGGGCCTTGCCCATACAGTTAGCGGCATACAAGTGTGTGTGTATGAGGTCTTTTCTAAGTTTTTCCACATACTGGTCCACAGGCACATGGTCTGCAGTGGGGGTTTGCAGGTCAAACAACAGGTGTTCAGGTAATCTCATCTGTCTACCAGTCATCACCTCAAAGGATGTGAGCTGGGTGGTGGCTGAGGTGTGCCCTAATTGCCATAAGGAGTAAGGCAATAGGGAATCCCAGGTTTTGGGATTGTCCTCAATAAATTTGGAAAGCATTTGCTTAATCCGTCTGTTGGCTCTTTCTACTTGACCTAAGGATTGAGGGTGGTAAGGTATGGAACTTCTGCTGAACTCCGAGGAGTTCAAGGGATTCTTTCATCAACTCACCTATAAAACTGGTTCCTTTGTCAGAATCTACCTTAAGAGGTAGACCCCACCTGGAGAAATCTGTTCCACAAGGATTTTGGCGGTAGTTTTTGCTGTGCACATCTTAGTGAGGAAAGCTTCTACCCACTTAGAGAAGAGGTCAGTTACCACAGAGCATACTTGTTGTTTTGCTGGTATTGGTCAGAGGGCCAATGAAATTAATTTGAATGGCATGTCAAGGGCCAGAATGTCTTTGTGGTAAAAGTTTGGCATTTCGTTTGGTAGGGATGGGATTGTTTTGTGCACAAACGAGACAATTGTCTATGTATTGTTTAACATCTTTGGTGATACCAGGCCACCAGGCGGTGGTCTTGAGCAATTGTAGGGTATTCTCTGCTCCCTGGTGTCCACCAGTAGAGTGTCATGCACTTGGTGCAAAATTCAGATCTTAAATGTCTGGGGTCTACTCACAACAGTGGTAGAGTCATCTGGTTGAAACCAAATGAGCTTGTCATCTGGTGACAAGCGCAACTTACTTCATGCCTTAGATAGGGGTTATGTGTGAAGTTTCTCTTCAGTACCTTTGTCAAGGAATATGAACACCTCTTTAAGTTCAGTGTCAAGCTGCTGGGCTGCGGAGAGATCTAAGGGAAAAAGTTCAGGTTTCTTCTTGAGTGCTGCAATGTGTCCAGCTGCATTAGCCTCTGGATGGTCCATCATCCAGACATCCCCTCTCGGCCCTTCCTTAGCAAGGGTGTCTGCTGTGTCATTGAAGGCATGATAGGTGTCATGGAGAGAGTGGGCAACCTTGTGTACATAGAGTTTGTGTGCAAATTTCTGTGCCAGTGCATGTATATATTACCAATTCTTTGTACTTCACTGGACTGCCATCAGAAGAGAGGAAGGAGTTTTCTACCAGAAAGGAAGAAATTGGTAAGGAACAACAAACCCAGTTAGAGACTGTAAAGATGATGGTATCCTCGGTTCCATGTTGGATGAACTCAGGGCACAGGCCACCACTGCCATCTCTGCATATTGTGATGATGCTACACTACAGTGCTTAGATATCTTGACAGTATTCCCTTAAGGGTAAATCACCAAAATACCCATCCTGCAATTTGTTCTCCCTGATAGTAGGATGCTGAACCATCAGTAAAGATACAGCACAAGAGGTACTCTCAAGTATTTGTGGTGTGGCAGGAGGAAAGGACCTGGATCAGGAAGATTAGATACCTGTAGTGTACAGTCATGGGGTTCTCCTTGGAAAATGAGGCCATGAGCTAACATAGATGGAACTTTAGTCAGTTGTACCTGTATATCTCTGTCCTGGAAAAGAAGGGACCAGTGTGTCAGCCTGGTGTTAGAGACAGACCCATCCTTCACTCTGTCTGAGAGCAGGAAGATGGTTGGTGTATGGTTAGTGTTAATGATCAGTGGTGAGTACCCAATGATATACAGGAAGTGCTTGACAGTCAGTAGGTGGCCAGAAGGTTCCTTTCACAAAGGCCTTACTTCTGTTCCACTGGGGTCAAGAGCCGTGAGGCATATGCAATGGGTCTCAAGGTGCCATGCACCTTCTGGGCCAGCACTGCTGACATAGCAATGCCAGAGGTGGCACACTCCAGATGGAATGGTAGTGCTGGATTGGGGTTCACCAGTGCAGGGGCGGAGGCCAAGGCCTGCTTCAGTGACATCACAGCCTGGGTGTGAATAGGGCCCTTAGTCCATGGTACATCATTTTTGAGTAATTCATACAGAGGAGCAGCTTTCTGAGCAAAATCACAAATGAAATCTCTCGAATAGTTTACCATACCTAGAAACCTTCGAAGAGTTGCCACACTGGTAGGTAATGGCAAGTCTTGTAATCCCTGTACCTTCTTCCAGGTAGGGCTTCGACCTTGGTCACTTATTTTAGACCCAGAAGAGTACTTCTTTCTGACACAACTCATGCTTTTGCTGGGTTACATTTCAAGCCTGCTTTCTGAATGACAGTCAATAGTTTGTCAAGAGTCCAAATGTTGTTCCTGTGTGGCTGTTGCTAGCAACAGGTAATCCACATACTGTAAGAGACATTGGGAGTAGAGAAACTCTCGAGGGCATCCATCATGTGGAGATGGAAAAGGGATGGACTGTTATGGAATCCTTGTGGCAAGCAAGTCCACGTGTACTGTCTTCCTTCAAAGGTGAAGGCAAACTTATATTGACTCTTAAGCGCCAATGGCAATGACCAAAAACCATTGGAAATGTCCAGGGCACTGAACTATTTCAAGTCAGGGGTCAGAAGTCGTAGCACATCTGGTGCTGATGCCACAGTTGGGGAACAATTGGGGTGACCTGATTCAGTTTCCTGTAGTCAATAGTAAGTCTCCAGGCACCTGTGGGTTTCTTCACAGGCCATACTGGGAGTTGGCAGTGGAAACACAAGTTCTGATTACTCCTTGCTTGAGGTGACTTGATCATTTCTCTAAGGGAAGGCAAGGCCTCAGTTGGGAAAGGATATAGCCTTTGCCTCTCATGTGCTGGGCCTGGCACTTCAATGACGGTGTGCATTCTGCCACAGTTATGCTTATTAACTGAGCAGCTTCCAAATGTCATTGCAGAATAGGTAGAAGTTTTGGAAAAAGTTCATGATTCTTGAACAAATCTATGATGTCATACTCTTTGTCATTGGCAGATATCGTTGCCTCAGCGTGTGAATCAGGAATCAAAATGGTATGATATTGACCCTGAATCTGTATCAATAGCATGTTAGCTAGGTCCACCACACAGCCGTGTGGGCAAGGAAGTCGATCCCTATAATACTAGGATGATCATGTAGTACCATTAGTTGGAAAGTGTGTGAGGCCTTTAAGTGGCCCAACTCTACCAGTGAGGCGGAGAACCTTATGCAAGTAGCCTAATACCGTCGACTCTGACATGTTGGTCCTCCATCAGTTGGACCAAGGGGAAGATCTCCGGGTATTCATCATGTAGCACAGATACAGCTGCGCCTGTATCTAGCAAAACTACTAGTAGGCAGCCCCGACCTCGGCCTCAGTGCAGAGCCTTCCGTTGTATCCAAAACTAGCTTGTTTACAATATGGACTGGGGCCTTTAATTGTCAATCCATACTGCCGGAAGCATGCAGAGGATGGGCCTGGCTCATGTGAATGACTTCAGCATGCTGTACTGATGCTATATAGGAGGAGCTTCTGGGTTCAGACCTGTATGGGCCTGAAGGCCTGTACCTCTGGTGTCTCCATGGCGGTTGAGGCCTGGGCTGCCAGTTATACCGCCGCAAGGGCTTGTCTGGGACAGCATCCACCACAGAGTGCACTTGTCCCAGGAGCCTCGAAATTTCTGATTTTCTTCAGCTATCTCCCTGTATGAAGGACCGTTCTCTGTTGTGGTTTACCTCTACCCTTATGCTTCCTGTTCTTATCCTAACTCCAGTTCCCACCCCATTGCTGTTGTTGATGTGGTTGTTGTTGATAGGCCTGTTGGGGTGTTGATTATCAGCTGGAGGGGCTGGCGGATGTTGGGCCTGTTGGTGTTGAGCCTGCCCTTCCACTGTGTAGCATGTCGTGGCCTCGAAACGGGTTCCACGGCAGCTACCTTCTTGGAACTGGAGCCCAGATCATGGATATACAATTGATACACCCTCTCAGTTTTCCAAAGGATATCGCAAGCCTATCCATATTCAGGTAAGTGGTTGGCTCTACCTTTTCTCTTACTGCTGGAATCATGCTCCTAAGGAACAAGGTCTTATATTCAATAAGGTCTACATCCACAGCTTCATGTGCCAGGTGCTTTTCTGCTTGGTAGGCCATCCAGAATCTCTGGTGGTAAGTCGCTGGACTTTCTTTTGCATTCTGCTTCACAGGATATGCAAGCATCACTCCTACTACACCTGGACTGTGAGCAAAAATGAGCTCAGCTGCAACCACGTCAAAGATAGCGTTCCCATCCTGGTGAACAGCTTGGGAGTTTGGCCCATAAACCAGGATCGATGGGCTGGTGTAGTATTTGGACCTGATATTCTGCAGCGAGGCTAAGCATCTCACATTTAATATGTACCTTTTCCAAGTGACAGCTGAGGTTGTCAGACGGATTCATCTGACCAATGCTGTCAGCGATTTGCTGAACAGAGTAGGCCATTTGCAGGGAATGAGTGGGTCGATCAGGCAAAGATAGATTGTCTCGAGCACCATCCAAGCTGCATGAGCTGCAGCTTCAGCGCAGTGTGAACAATACCTTCCTGAGTGCCAGCTTCTTGAAAAACTATCTAATCTGGGTTTTAATAGCCCTCATACTCCTCTCAGGAAGAGGAATATTGCCTATCACAGTTTCAATCTTGGTTTCTATCTCTTGCCTGTCTTCCACATTAATAATGGCTACCGGAGGTGCCGTCGGGACCAGGCTTGGCCTGCCCCCATCATGGGGGCCACCATGTTGGCGTCTCCATGATGAGCGTCTACAACATCACCAACATGTGACCTGGGGAGTTGGGCGGGACCCGCCATGCTGTGGATGGCTGGGTGTGGAGTCTGGGCCATAGTAGGGGCATGACTGAGCATTGTATTGTGAAACATCATCATCAGATAACTCCCCTTCTGATGATGAATGAAAGAGCCAGGGCTATGCCTCCCATTGCCTTAACATGTCCAGCCAGAACTTCTCGCTGATGGCGCGTGTAGCCATCTTAGTTCTACATTCATTGTGATTCACACTTGCAACATCCATATCAATCTGATCTTGCTTTTGCTTTTGCAAACTCGATACGCTGTGCTCAATTCACGATTGTCCCTGTAAGCTACTTCTAAGTCATTACATACCTGGTTAATCTTGTCCTGCAGCTCATCCATTTCGTTACTCAACTGAGCATTCGCAGCACTCAGCAAATCATTCATTTGCACAGCCTGACTCTTACCCTGTCTCAAACTTTCACTCCTGCTTCAACATACATATTTCCTGTTCACCAGACTGGGCTGAATGATGCAATAGTGAATCCTTTTCATTCCGCAGAGTTTGGAGTTCAGACTCCAAGTTCTGCTGCAGTCTAATACATTCTGTTTCCTGCAAACCCATCTGTTGCGTTAGAGATTAAATCTGCAGATCAAGGGTTTGAAACCTCACTTTGGAGGCTTCCAAAGCAGTGTAGAGTACGACAATCAACCCCTTAGCATGTCGCTTATTGGTTGATTGTCTCATCTTTGTATACTGGGTTGAGATTCCCAGTATAGGGTTGTCGGATTGACTTGTGTCCCGCATGAAGTCAGCCCATCCTTCATGGGAGGCAAGGAAGTTCGAGACATTGAGTCTCAGTTCTGCACTGATATCTGATACTGTGGCCATTGTGTGGGAGGGAATGAAAATTCAAACTGAAAAAGACTGCATGCTGTGTAGATCCACAGCACGAGTACTTTAAACACAGCTGGGCTACTGTCTTGAATTGCAGATTTGCAATTCAAAACTGCTATGGAGTGGGTCGAGATGGCATCGACCACACCTGAAAAGTCAGCCAGACTTTGCAAGTGACTACAAACTGGTTTTAAAATGGGAGAGGTGATACGGAATGTACACCTACTGCCCCGTGGAAAGGGAAAAAGTTTAAGCAACAAGTGAAAACTTACAAACACCAAATATCGCCTGCGATGGTCGCCAATTTGTTGAGAGATCTAAACGTCACTTTCAGATTCTTGATGATATTGGGAATGCAAGTAATCACAGACATGTTGCATTAGAGTAATAAACAAGTTTATTACTACCAAGGGACAAATCACAGTTGCCCTAAGCAGTTCTTACCAATACAAACCAGGAGCCAGTGCTAAGCATTCCCTACACCTTGAGGGTTTCTCTGTTGTCTCTTGGGGTCTCTCCTGGTCTCTGAGGTGTAAAGCTTGTGTATTACATTATATACCTATGATAATCACTATAGTTACCAAAAGATAGAAACATTTCTAGTTGCAGAGATGAGCCGTATTGGCTAAATTAGAGGTGGCTCCACGGTCCAAGATAACATTATACAATTCTGTAAAGTCATCAGTTTGAGAACAAAAGATTTGTTATACAGAGTCTTAAATAACTCAGTGTAGTAGTACAAATCACCAAAGATGGCAATGCCGTCTTTCATATTATAATTACTTCAAGGACACAGGTGTCTTGGCATCTGACTAGTAAGAAATACACAGAAAATACATGGCAGAATATACGTGTATTAGCAAGCAAAGTGTATTACAACAATATGCATTCATATCCTGACATCTACTGTTATAGGTAGATGCCCTTAGCCCTAAATATTAGTAGGACCTGTACCTAAGTGTTAGCTGTCTACGGTGTACCTCTAAGGGTACTAATTAGGGTGCAGAGACCTCGTGTAACAGGACCTTACAAGAAAATGGGAGAAAAACAAGAAAACTCCCTGGCATCACACAACATGACACAAGGATCCTGGTATGCCAGGATACAGCTAAATCCTGGAGGAAGGTAGAGGTATCGCGAGGCCGAGGCCAAGGGACAAGTATAAAAAAGCAACATTATAACAGCAAAACAAGGTTCACCTGCATAGATATCTTATGAAGTACATTGGCTTTGCTGAGTGTATTGTAAATAGATTACTACAGGGATGGACATAGGGGGCTAAGGGCTGAAGCCCTCTCTATGCTGAGGATCAGATGTCCTCAGTCGGGTATTTCAGCCAGCAGCAGCCGCAAATGCAGTTCTGCAGAATTGGATTAGAACCTGGCAGCGTGATGCTGAATCTGATGCCGTTCTTCTGTCTCCAACTTCCAGTCCAAATGTCACAATTAGATAATTTGCTTCCTTCTCCCAGGGTTCAGTCCAGCAAGTCTTGCTAGGGCCAGGACAGGGGCAAATAAAATAAAAAGAGTACCTCGTTCACGCTCACTCTGTCTCGGTGCGTTCTAGGTCAGGTCAATCATTGTCATCCTTGTTTAGGCAGCTGCTCAGTGACAAGCACAGCACATCAGGTGAGCAGAGTAATCCATCGATCAACTGGAAGACATCCCAACATTGGGTCCCTCCATCTCCCAATACCGACCCTATCTAGACTTGCAGTCATACTGAAGAAGAGCAAGCCTCCAATTTGACTCACAGGGACACTCAATCGGGTCCGAGCTCAGTGACAGTCAAATTGTGCACTGACCATGGCTTGTTGTCTGGCTGGTGGTTTGGCTACTGCCATGCCGGTGCTGGGACTGGGGGTGACTTAGTCAGAGTTTGGACTCTGGAAGAGAGATTATTATTTTCTGTGCACTTGTGCATTGTCTGTGTGTGAATGTGCACAATTGACTGCACATTTGCATAAAAACCGAATGATTGCTGCTTTTCCTCCCAGGGCTGAGTCCGCAGCGGTGAGTCGTCTTGTTAGACCAGTGGCATTGGGGGCAAATAAATAAAAATAAAAGGAAGTGCCAGGCAGCTCACTCTGGCTTTCTTAGGCAGGTCATCCTTCAGGCAGCTGCTTGATGACAAGCACAGCACAGCAGGGACCCTACTGTGATGTGTTTGCTTACTGGAGCAGCTGCATGGAAGGATGACCAGCTTAAGAAAGGGGAGGGAGTAATCCCTCAGTCACTGGCAATAGTACACATCCAGAGGTCAGGTCCCTCCGACCATTTCTCACTCGTACTGAAGGACAACATGTCATTGTTTTGTGTGCCTCTGACTCTGTCACTCATTCATTCTCATCATGTATATGCGCTGCATGCTTGTACAGAGGAATGAACATGGAAGGAAGGAATCCTCCTAGACTGGGTGACAGTGACAGGCTCAGCTGTTGACACCAGATCCTGGGCAGGAGGAGCATGTCCCAGGCATTGTAGATTGTGTCATGTGTGTTGTTCTTCTGTTACACCGTGGTACAGTTCAAGTGCAATGCTTGCCGACATCCCACAGTGACGCATTAGTTATTGTTCTTCAGAGAAGACAGATTTAGTTTTCTCTATCGCGGAAGGGAGGTGCTGCTCTGTTTCTGCATTAAAATTTATATAAAACAAACCAATACACTACTACTCACTACTGGAAACACACAGAAATATTTTTTTTGTTAGACTGATCTGAGGAATGAGGGACGTAAGGGACAGGAGGGATAGGAAGAAGGAGGCTGGAGGGAGGAAGAAGGCTCCTAAGGGGACAGAGCGACCACCCCTGCCTGAGAGACTGTGGCCAACTAACTATAACTGCTGGTCTAGGGAATGGGTGTGTGGTTGGTTGAACTTGGGAGGGAAAATCTGAAGCTGTAATGTGTGTCAGTGTGTCAGACGTTGAACTGAGTTTATACATAAAAAAATAAACAAGATGTGTCAATGCCGAGCGTTAGCTTGCAGGTATTGACAGTGTTGTGTGGCATGTATGGTGCTTTACCCTAATGCCCTGTGCGATTGCTAGGTATTTGCACAATAAATTGTCAGCATGACCTTTTTGTTACCCCATTGTGTGCTACATAGGCGGAAACAGGTTTTGGGCAGGATGTGAAAAATGACAGCTGTACTGCTCATAAGGAAGTGTGGTAAAATGGCAATGTTGAAAATCTGTAGTGAAATATTGAAAATTCACAAAGCTAGGAGTGTGCGTGGGAACTGTGCAATGCACGCTCATAAAACAGTCATTATTAGGAATTTTTTCACCAAATTGTCAACATTGGCATTTTAAAACCTCTGCTAATGAACAGTGTCACTGTGATTGTCTTACTGTGTGCTATACATTGATTTTGCACACGAGTGCATCATTGTGCACTACATGGTGGAAACACGTTTTGGGCAGGATGTGAAAATGACAGCTGTACTGCTCATAAGGAGGTGTGGTAAAATGGCATTGCTGAAAATGTGGAGTGAAAATATTGAAAATTCGCAAACTTACGAGCGTGTGTAGGAACTGCACAATGCACCGTAAAACAGTTATTTTTAGGAATGTGTTCACCAAATTTTCAACATAGTCATTTTAAGATCTCTGCTCATGAACAGTGACACTGTGATTTTCTTAATGTGTCCCATACACTGAGTTCACACAGTGACTGTGCCATTGTGTGCTACATGGCGGAAACACGTTTTGGGCAAGATGTGAAAATGACAGCTGCAGTGCTCATAAGGAGGTGTGGTAAAATGGCAATGGTGAAAATGTGGAGTGAAAATATTGAAAATTCGCAAACTTACAAGCATGCAAAGGAACTGCACAATGAACACTCGTAAAACAGTCATTTCTAGGAATTTTGTCACCAAATTTTCAACACAGCCATTTTAGGACTTCTGCTCATGAACAGTGTCACTGTGATTTTCTTAATGTGTCCCATACATTAAGTTCGCTACGGACTGCGCCATTGTGTGCTACATGGGTGGAAACACGTTTTGGGCAGGATGTGAAAAATGACAGCTGTACTGCTCATGAGGAGGTGTGGTAAATAGCAATGGTGAAAATGTGGGTGAAAATATTGAAATTCGCAAACTACGAGTGCGTAGGAACTGCGCAACGCACACTCGTAAAACAGTCATTTTAGTTATTTTCCACCAAATTTTCAACACAACCATTTTAAGACCTCTGCTCATGATCAGTGTCACTGTGATTTTCTTAATGTGTCCCATACATTAATTTCGCACATGACTGCGCCATTGTGCGCTACATGGGTGAAAACACGTTTTGGGCAGGATGTCAAAATGACAGCTGTACTGCTCATGAGGAGGTGTGGTAAAATGCCAATGTTGAAAATCTGAGTGGAAATATTGCACCGCAAACCTATGAGCGCGCATGGGAAGTGCAACACACGCCAGAAAACAGTCATTGTTAGAATTTTTCACCAAATTGTCAACATTGGCATTTTAAAACCTCTGCTAATGAACAGTGTCACTGTGATTGTCTTACTGTGTGCTATACATTGATTTTGCACACCAGTGCGCCATTGTGCACTACATGGGTGGAAACACGTTTTGGGCAGGATGTGAAAATTACAGCTGTACTGCTCATAAGGAGGTGTGGTAAAATGGCATTGCTGAAAATGTGGAGTGAAAATATTGAAAATTCGCAAACTTATGAGCGTGTGTAGGAACTGCACAATGCACACCAGTAAAACAGTTATTTTTAGGAAATGTTCACCAAATTTCAACATAGTCATTTTAAGATCTCTGCTCATGAACAGTGACACTGTGATTTTCTTAATGTGTCCCATACACTGAGTTCACACAGTGACTGTGCCATTGTGTGCTACATGGGCGGAAACACGCTTTGGGCAAGATGTGAAAATGACAGCTGCAGTGCTCATAAGGAGGTGTGGTAAAATGGCAATGGTGAAAATGTGGAGTGAAAATATTGAAAATTCGCAAACTTACAAGCATGCACAGGAACTGCACAATGAACACTCGTAAAACAGTCATTTCTAGAATTTTGTCACCAAATTTTCAACACAGCCATTTTAGGACTTCTGCTCATGAACAGTGTCACTGTGATTTTCTTAATGTGTCCCATACATTAAGTTCGCTTACGAGACTCGCCATTGTGTGCTACATGGGTGGGAAACACGTTTTGGGCAGGATGTGAAAATGACAGCTGTACTGCTCATGAGGAGGTGTGGTAAAATAGCAATGGTGAAAATGTGGAGTGAAAATATTGAAAATTCGCAAACTTCACAGTGTGCGTGAAACTGCGCAACGCACACTTCGTAAAACAGTCATTTTTAGTTATTTTTCCACCAAATTTCAACACAACCATTTTAAGACCTTTGCTCATGATCAGTGTCACTGTGATTTTCTTAATGTGTCCCATACATTAATTTCGCACACTAACTGCGCCATTGTGCACTACATGGGTGGAAACACGTTTTGGGCAGGATGTCAAAATGACAGCTGTACTGCTCATGAGGAGGTGTGGTAAAATGCCAATGTTGAAAATCTGGAGTGGAAATATTGCATCGCAAACCTATGAGCGTGCATGGAAGTGCAATGCACGCCGTAAAACAGTCATTTTTAGAATTTTTTCACCAAATTTTCAACATTGCCATTTTAAAACCTCTGCTAATGAACAGTGTCACTGTGATTTTCTTAATGTGCCATACACTGAGTTCGCACACCGACTGTGCCATTGTGCGCTACATGGGCGGAAACACATTTTGGGCAAGATTTGAAAATGACAGCTACAGTGCTCATAAGGAGGTGTGGTAAAATGGCAATGTTGAAAATCTGGGTGAAAATATTGAAATTTGCAAACTTATGAGCATGTGTAGGAACTATAGCAAGCAGACTCATAAAACAGTCATTTTAGGAATTTTGCACCAAATTTTCAGCACAGCCATTTAAAACCTCTGCTCATGATCAGTGTCACTGTGATTTTCTTAATGTGTCCCATACATTGAGTTCAAGACACCGACTGTGCCATTGCACGCTACATGGGCAGAAACACATTTTGGGCAGGATGTAAAAATGACAGCTATACTGCTCATGAGGAGGTGTGGCAAACTGGCAATGTTGAAAATCTGGAGTGCAAATATTGAAAATTCGCAAACATACACAGTGTGTGTAGGAACTGCGCAACGCACGCTCATAAAACAGTCATTTTAGAATTTTTCACCAAATTTTCAACATAGCCATTTTAAGACCTCTGCTCCATGAACGGTGTCACTGTGATTTTCTTAATGTGTTCCATACATTGATTTCACACACTGACTGCGCCATTGTGCACTACATGAGCGGAAACACGTTTTGGGTGAGATGTGAAAAATGACAGCTTTACAACTCATGAGAAAGTGTGATAAAATGGCAATGTTAATCTGGAGTGAAAATATTAAAATTTGCAAACTTACGAGCTAAGTAGGAACTGCTTAACCGCTCGTAAAACAGTCATTTTGAAATTTTTACAAAATTTTCAACATAGGGTTCGGGACCCCTTCTCATGAAGATGATGTCACTGTCATGGTGTTATTCAAGCCCAAAGGGTGATTTCACGCAGTGACTCGCGCAGTGCTCAAATCACCCTTCAGGCCTGAGTAACACCATAACAGTGACATCATTCATGAGAAGGGGTCCCAAAACCCCATGTTCAAAATCTGGTGCAAAAATTCCAAAAATGACTGAGATATGCAATAAGTTGAAACCCCTATCTAGCCCATCATACAGCTTACCGGCATTTCCTCAGTTCGCGGTCGGCTTTGAAGAGTGCAGACGTGTTCCCAGTCCACAGAAGATCAACACGCTGGAGGTACGTATGGGGTTGGGGGTGTGGGGAGGCTGAGTGCGTAGTGGGTGGGTGCAGGTTGTGGGAGGGAGTGGGATACGCCCGTGGGACCGTTTTTCTTTACAGGAAAAAAAATGACGACGGGATGTTTGCCACGCTGGGGTGGGCTCCCAGCATGGCAGAAGATGTGTGGGGGGCGAAGAGCTGACGGGGATTGGGCACCCTGCTGGCAATCTACACGGGGGCCGACTAGCCGTGAGGGATTGGGCACCCTGGTCAAAACACAGAGAGGTTTGCCACGCTGGGGTGGGCTCCCTAGTGTGGCAGCAGGATGGCTTTGGGGGCCGTGGAGCCGATGGGGATTGGGCACCCCATCAGCAAACAAAGTTTAAGCTTTGGCGGCGTGATGCGCGAGGGGAGCGCATGACACGAGGGGGTGGAGGGCCTGACACGGTGTTTCTATGGCAGCGGTGTTCTGCTTTGAAGCAGAGGAACACCGCTTACAGAGCTCCTGCACCCATTGGTGCAGGGATCGCCACGCCTGCTCAAGGGAGCAGTGTATTGATGGGAGAGGCACACCTTCAAAGTGTGCTACTCTCCCAAAACGCTCTCGCGCATGCGCAAGCGAATGTAAAATGAACAGTTGAAAAGTTAATGAAAATAAAAGTGCTTAGGAGTAATAATTTACTGCTGCAGTGCTGCTCAGAAGTGCTACCTTAAGGCTTGTTGATTTTGCAGTCCTGCTGGATTGGGGCTCTGATTATTTATTTTCCATAAGTAGTGAGATAGGAGGACTCGTGTACATTATATTGCACTTCTTGCAGAGTGCAGAAGAGTCTACAGGCTATTTTCTCATCTCTGTGCTCATTATTATTGTCACCCAAGAAGATATAAAATCACACTTCTCTCTGACTAAAGAGGGACTAAGTTTTGAGCCTGTATACAGGGTAGTGCCACCCATTTAGCTTTATACTGCCACCCAATCCTCTCCCTTATGTAACCTTTTCAGTCTGACTAAGGTGTGACAAAGATTTGAGCATGTACTGGGGTCATGACACCCATTTATCTTGATACTGCCTGTCAAACATTTCCATCATTCTCAGCCAGTAGTGGGGTAAGGCAAATGGATTCTTTTTCAGGTGTGTGCTGACCTGAACGTGACTTTTTGACATTTCAACAAAGCTATACAGTACATACTTTCAAAACCACTATGCCTAAAACAAAAGATGAAAGGTTACATGTCTGAATATGGTTCAGTATTTGACAATGACTACAGAAACAAGCATAACTTTAAAATGCATAGTGAGCTCCTGAAAGCAAGGAAAGTTATCCATTATAAACTATATACATCTCATCCAGCTATTGCTAGTTTTTGGTGGTACTGGTACAAATGGGGCTACATCCATTATACAAGCATGTAGTTATAATAACCAGAGCTTAAGTTCAAATTAATCTTCAGATTCTAAGACACCTTACTGTGGTGAAAGTGAAGGTGAACTACCCTGTCCATCAATAGATATGTCAATAATACCAGCTACAGATACATCTGCAGCTGATTGTTCTGAAGGTGGTACTGGTAGCAACACAATAATTATTCATAGTTGTGCTGAAAGATCAGAAAATATTGTAAACTCCCAGGTTGAGGATGTCGATGAAATAGAGGACTGGGACCTTGGCAGTGCCAACTCTTCATTTGTTGTTAATAGCACACATGATTCTATTCACAAATTTTGGAACCCGACATGAACATGGACACTAGTGAGATAAATATGAATGATGTTGGTAGTCCAGATGACCTACCAGTGCCACTGTCTTTTGACACAGATAATGAAAATGAAGAAGATGATGATAGTGAAACAGTTTTCCATAGTATTCCAAGTGCCACTGGTTATGCCAGTTTGAAGATGGTAACTGATCCTGCTGATTGACCACCAGTAATTCTGCCTTCCTCAGATTAGAATTTGTAAAGGCAGGGCCCATGCACCTGAACTAAGTAAATGCCCCATGAAATATGATGTTTCTGGTAAACAATTTAGAACTTTTCGCAATGATTGGTACTATACCATAAATGAAATAACAGGCAAATGTGCTAAGCGAGACTGGCTAGAATACAGTATTGCCAAAAGTTCTATGTTCTGTTTCCCATGCATGGTTTTGGGAAGACAAAATCACAGTGGGTTCAAGGGGTGTTACAAATTTCAGTAAAGCTCTTGAGTTAATTGTTACACATTAAAGGTCAAGTCAGCATAGAGAAAATGCACTAGAGTGGCGATTGTTTCAAAATGAGAGTACTCATGTGGATAAGTTATTGTGTAAGCAAGCAGAACAAGAAAAGGAGAAGAACAGAAAGATTCTCTGACCAATAATAAAGGCTGTTTGGTATCTTGCATCTCATGAGGATGCTTTGAGGGCCATAGAGAAAGTATTGACGAAGACTTTGGTGGGAAGTTTGTGGACTTAGTAAAGCTCATTGCTGAATATGAGCCTTCACTCCAGTCACATTTGCACACAATTTCTGAGTTAAGACAGAAAGGTATAAAGACAAGAAAGCGATATCTATCACCTACAATACAGAATGATATATTGCATGCAACTAACGATCTAATAACAGATAAGATCATACATAATGCAAGACAGTCACCAGTTTACTCTATTATAGCTGATGAAACAAGTGATATCTCTGCAAGAGCAGTTATCTCTTGATGTTAGATACTTTCTGCCCGATTTCTCAATTGAGGAAAGCTTCCTAGGCTTACCCATTAACAAGTACCACTGGGGAAGGTATCTTTGAAAACTGAAATCTGTTCTTGAAGATTATTGCAAACTTGATTTAAAGAAACTTTATGGTCAGGGGTTTGAAGGGCAGCAAATATGTCAGGCCAATTCAGGGAGTGCAGACTAGATTTAGAGATTTCACCAACTGCTTTGTATGTTCACTACTTGGCCCATGAGTTGTCACTCAGTTTAACTGACACAGCAGCAAACTGCAGAATAACTAGTGACATGTTTGCACAGCTTCAGATTTTGTATTTAACACTTTCAAATGGTCCAAAAGAACTGAACATCTAAAAGAGATGAGATGAGAGATGAACTTGGAGGCTGATGTTGGTGGTCATCAGCACCTCGTCTCTCTGTGCACAACTCTTTGGTATGCATGAGCATATAGCCTAGAAGCATTAAAAACTCTTACGCTCCCATTTTGCAAACCCTGGAGGAAATGAAACAATGCCCTGCTGCTTTGTCAGCTGCCTTGAAGCCACAGGAAGCTGTGATTCTGAAAATGAAAAAAATAGAATTTATTATTTGCTTTTTGCACTTCATAACATATTTTCAAAATAAATACAGTCTCCATGTGCCTACAGTCTCCCTTTATCCATATTGCTGCTGCACTAGATCAGGTACAAATATTGAAAATAGCCTTTCAGAAATTAGATCAGATGAACACTTTGAAGATATCTATACTTCTTCAATGAAATTTGCAGAAGCACTTAACAGTGACTTCAACCTAGACATTCACCTAAGCGTGTCTTATTGTAGGCGACACATGCAAAGGAATGTAGTAATCAGTCAAAGCAATAAAGAGCAATTGAAAAGTGACTTTACATTGACACAGTCGACATTATTGTCAGTGCCCTGAATGACTGGTTTGCTGAGGTGCCCATCATTAAATGCTATCTGTTTTACACCAAAATGCTTCAATAATTCCACCACAGAGGAAATAAAAGCTGCTGCCACGGTCATTTCACATACTTACCTTGACATTAATCCATAGAAACATAGAATTTGATGGCAGATAAGGACCGCTTGGCCCACCCAGTCTGCCCATTTCCTACCTGATGGATAAGCTGCAGATCCTAGTTAACCAGCAGCCTACTTCTTCCTACCCCCACCCCTAGAATTGCCTTATGACTATAGAAACATAGAAAGTTTCTCATTTCAGAATCACAGCTGGTATGTAAAGCAAAAAAGCTTCAAAGTCTTTCATCACATCAAATCTGCAATTTCCTTCATGAAAGTGGCTTAACTCAAACTTATTCAAATTTTATGAAATGCAGCATGTACTTAAATATCCTTCCTGTGACAGTGGCATCTTGTGAGCGTTCATTCAGTAAAATGAAGATAATCAAAACTCAACTGAGAAACACAATGTCAAATGAAAGGCTGAGGCACTCTCTGTCATTAATATTGAGAGCAGTCATCTGAAAAGCATTCCTGTCGATTCTGTCATTGACAGGTTGAAGGGCATGAAACAAAGAAGAATGTTGCTGTAGATTTAGCATCATTTGAACAAATCTGTCCTTTTTTCCATACTGTGTAAGTACGAGTGTGAGCACAGAGCAGCAGCATAGATTGCAGGTGCAATGAAAGATATTGCTACTTTCTTGTCTTTATATCTTTCCAGCCTCCATTGCAACAGCCTGACTCAATTTCTGTAGCGCAGACATTTGTCCTGAATAATACCTGATTCACTTTTGTAAAACTTTAATCTGAATTTGTAAAATGGATTGCAAAAATTAGGATTGATTGCAAATTGAGAACTTACTATTACCCATACTATTTTTTTTTTTGCTGTCTATACACTGCAGGACAGTTCCATCCTTCTGTGTTTGGAAGGGTGTGTGCAATGCATGCATCATCAAACACATGATAATGTAAACACCTCCCAGTAGTTATAAATAAAAACATATATTAAGTACTTTGTTAGACCTGGCATGTGAATGGTGGTAGTCTACCACACACATGCATGGATTAAGTACTGTTTCACTGTCCGGTCTGGTGCTGTCTACTATATTCATTTATGCCATATCCATGTGCATTGCTAGTCATTGCCATTGTGATGCATGAGCATGGCCTTAAAGATCTCATATTTTGGAGTACTCGTGCATTTGTCTTGCCAAGCATAAGGTTTAGTGGCAACTTGCTGCTCAGTACTCATGATGATATTTGGCTAGACAAAAGGCTCAGATTGCATCTCAGAGCATCAAAATCTGAAACTTTTCTCAGACCCCAGGCCTGTTGAGCTGGTTATTTCACATTCTCAAGCTCCCTTAGTTATGTACCCAAATGTCCACCACTGGATTACCATATAAAAACCTGAAACAAAGTAAATAAAAAAAAATAAAATGCCTTCCAGTGTTGTCACAGATGGGTTTGCAGCTTGCTTATTGAGCTTCAGTCTCCTCTGGGCAAATAAGCCTCATTAACAATACTAAAATCAAAAACATTTACAACAAAATGTCTAGAGGAGGATGGACAGATGATCAGGGCACGGATTACACCCTAAAACTTGTAATAAAGCAGCAGATGGCAATAGATCAACCATAGAGGTACCAGATCACAGCAGAAGCCCTTCCCTGCCAGGCAACAGAGGACACTAACAATGATACAGATGGGGAAGTGGAGCAGCACTCCAGAAACAATTTTGAAACTCTGCTGTATGAGATAGAAGCTTCCAGAGCTGAAAACAAGAAAAATTTAAAAATCAGACCCACTGATTAATGAAAATATAGAAACAGATTGACCAGGCTGAGGACCACATTGTGGCCACTGAAGATGGCGCTCATCAGCTAGGCCAGGTGGTGGAGGCCCTTGCTTTCTGGGTGGTGACCTTACAAGCAAAATGTCTAGGTCTTGAGGGCCAGTCATGCAGAGAGAACCTGAAACTTCATGGCTTGCCCAAGGGTGTGGAAACAAACCCTTTTTTCTTTTAACCAGAAGAGATATACTAAGCTGAAAGCTTGTTTACAGGTGTGACCTGGGAGCACAAGGAAGTTAAGTGACTTGCTCAAGGTCATGCATTATGCAAGTGGGGCTGTGGAATTCAAACCCAAGTCTCCAGGTTTGCAGCTCAGAGTCTTAAACCACTGCACTATACTTACTCTGGCAGTATGGCCCTTTATGGAAAACCTGCTGTAGGATGTTTTAGAGCTACTGCCAAACCACCCACCATCTATTGAATGTGCCCATCATTCTTTAGTGCCTAAGCCATTGGACCATACTGCTCAGCCGCATTCAGTAGCCATGACATTTAGCAGCTAGTTAGTTAAGGAGGACATTCTCTGGAGAGCCTGGGAGAAAAAGAAATATCTTACCTGTGGGTGCACCTGTATCTGGACCAAGACTATCCCAGATGTCCAGCAAAATGGAGGAATACACTCTCCTCCTGAAAACACTGAAAAACAAAGGCATCAGTTTCCAGATATCATATCTAACATGGCTTTGTGTATTGTGGGACAACAGCCGACCCTCTATTCAACCCCTGCTGAGGCCTGCCAAGCTGTGAAGGCCCTTGTGCAGAACCAGAAGAAACAAGCAGCGGTGATGGACTGGCAGCTAGTGAACCCCAGGAAATGCCTCGGCACCTCCTCACTGTCACTCCAGGAAGCAATACAACAGATCCACCACTTCCTCAACAAAAGAGCATGCCCATCATCTGGAGAGCAGTGGAGGACAGAGAGATGAACTTGATCATCGAGGAGGTCAGTTTTTCCTGCTCTTATTTCACTAAGGTACTGTGATCTCTTTTTCCTGGGCAGCCACTTTTCTCAGTTTACTCGGTTTATTTAAACAAAAGAAGGCTAATGGCCCATTGAGATTGTCTCCCACAAAATGTGGGGCATTTATTCCTGTAACTGGTTAGAGCAAAGCCACAAGTCCAGGCTTTTTAAAACTTTCCAACGTGGTAGCATCAACTACATCATGTGGGAAAGTATTCTAAAGTCTAGGAGCTCTTAACGAAAAGTTATGCCTCTTGTTTATTTTTGCTGTTTGAACTGATAATTGTTTATTGTGCAGTTTCACAGAGATGTGTTTGAGGTGTAGCTAATCCAGCACTGATGCATCAAGTTAGTATATTTAAGAATTTTATAGAGAAACAGCAAATTGCCCTAATTCTTCTATATGAAGAGAGTGCAAACCTGTGTTTTGCAGTCTGGTGGAATACCCTTTGAGGACAAGTGGGGAGTCATTCTGGTGGCCTTTCTCTGAATTTGTTCTATTCAAGCAATATCACCTTTAAAGTATGGACTCCAGAAAGGGAACCATAATCAGAGTACGGTTTTACATGTGTTCGGTAAAGTGGTATTAAACATTGCTCTAATTTATTGATAAATGTGTGTTTAATTCAGTACAATAGCCTTGTAGCTAGTTGTGCAACTTTGGAACACTGGTTGGATGAACTCAGTCTATTATTTACCAGAATGCTTAGGTTACGTTCATTGTTGGAGGCCCTAATCCAGGAATTATTTAGGAAATATGTCTCTTGTGAATTATTTTTACCAAAATGGAGGACAGTACACTTGTCAATGTTAAAGACATTACGTTGCTCTGAGCCCAATATTCAGTTTGTTGTAGGTTGCCAGTGAGTGTGGCCTTATTTAGAATATTATCCACTCTCCCACCAAGTTTAGTATTGTCCACAAATTTAGACAAGATACAGTGTGAATCAGCTTGCATGTTGCTAATAAAGGCATTAAACAATGTTGGCCCCAGTACTGAGCCCTGAGGGACCTCACTAGTGACTGAACCTGGCATAGACAAGGTACCATTTATTGAGACTTGCTGTGATCTATCTGAAAGTCATGCCTCTACCCACTTGACTATGCATGGAGAAAGCCTAAATCTGACAGTTTCTGGACTAATATGTGATGAGATACTCTGTCAAAAGCTAGACTATAGTCAAGTAGGATTACATCCATTGAAGTACCTTGATCGAGTCCAAAACTTATGCGATAATAACAATAAATTAGATTGGTGGTACATGAATGGCTGGAAGCCATGTTGTGATGAATCCTGAATGTTTAGCACAACCATTTCTGACTCCAAATATGATTTTATTAATCTTTCTATTAGTTTGCATATAACTGAGGAAAGACTGATTGGGCAATAGTTTTCATTACTGGACGGTTCCCTTTTAAAAATAGGTGTTATAGTTGCGGTCAACCAATCTGAGGAATTAAGCTTGTGGATAGGGATTTGTTGAAGACTATAGATAATGGCAGTAGTATTGCTTCTGACACTCCCAGTATTAATCTGAGGTTACTATTATTGGGCCCTGTGCTAGTATTTTGCTTTAGATAAGTCAATGCTTGGGCTATGTCAGATGCAGTGATGTGGTATGGGCAAGGTGTGTGAGTAGAGGGCATAGGGAGTTTGGGCATAACCTTATTTGAGGACATAGAACAAAAGTATTTATTAAAGGAATCAGCAGTGTCCCTGTCAGAGGTTAACAGAGATTTGTTAATGATAAGGGGACCTATTTGCCTAGTGCACCTTTCTTGCCATTTAGGTATGAGAATAGGGCCTTGTGGCTATCTTTGGAATGAGCAATTCTAAATCCAGGTTTCTTGGAACACTAAATTAAGGTCTTAAGGTTCTTTAAGGCCAGTTTATATTTTGTGTATATTCCATCTCTGTTTTGGTCATTGCATGATTTAAGTATTATAAATAGCTTTTCTTTAATTTTAATATATTATTTGATCGATTTATATAGCCACATTGGTATTTTACCCTTCTTGTTGTACTTTTTGGGGACATATGTCTCCTCAAGTGTGGTTAGAATGGACTTAAATCTGTTCCATGCCTCTTCCACTGACAGGTTGGACAAGATCTTTTCCCAGTGAATATGATTTAACTCTTTAATGATCTCCTTAAAATTAGCCTTTACATAATTATAGTAAACCAGGTGGTTAGCGGCAGGGTGGAAGTTATTATACAATTGAGTAAACTGAGGCAGTTGTGGTCACTGTTACCTAAGGAGTATTTTACGTGAATGTTAGAAATTTGGTCCTCTATATTGGTAAGCAAGAGTTCCAATATGTAATTTCCTGGTGGTTCAGAAATGAGCTGCCCCATCCCTAGACAGATCAGAATAGAAATTAGGCTTTCTCAGCTTCAGTACTACCAGATGATGTCTTCCAGTTAATGTTCAGCATATTAAATCACCTAGGATTATTGTGTCACCTTTGTTAGATAGGAGGAGATATCCTGAATAAGCTGGGAGGTATAATTTGAATCCATGATGGGGTCTATAGCAGTTGCCTATAGTAAGTTGAGAATGCCCTTAAATTGTATTTTTACCCAAATACTTTCTGTATCAGTCTGATGGGGACTTCAAATGAGGAATATCATCCTAACAAAGATATAGATCCCCCTTTCTTAAAGTATAGTGCAGTGGTCTAAGGCTCTGAGCTGCAAATTTGGTGACATCAGCAGATGTGACCTGGGTTTGAATCCCACAGCTTCCACTTGCATACTGTGTGACCCAGGCAAGTCACTTAACCTCCTTGTGCTCCCAGGTCACTCCTGTAAAAAGCTTTCACTTAGTGTGCTATACCTGGTTAAACAACTAAATAAAAGTTCTATCTTTATGATACAATTTATAGCCAGGTATGTTCTTAATCCAAGCTGAGGAAGTGTCCCACCATGTCTCGGTGACCAGTATAATTCCAGTACTAGACAGTCTACATTTAGCTTTTCATTCAGCTAACTTAATGAGGCTTAAATATCTCTCATTGAGGACAATATTTCACAGATACTAGGATTGTTATGTGGCCTTCCCATGTTAAAGATTAGGATCATCCCCAATCTCCCCTTATTTGTAAGTTTAAATGCTGATTAAGAAAGCTAGTAATATTCCTACCCAGGAGTGAGCTGCAGCTCCTACTCAAGTGGTGCCCATCCCAGCAAAGAGGGAGAACCATCACAAAGGATTCCCAGTGTGTGTGAGGGCAGGGAATGAACTGGGAAAAACACCATTTTCTAAGCCACTCATTTAGCATTTTGATATCCTGGGTAATAACTTCTTTGCCCATGATATTAGTAAAATTCCGAGAAACAAATGGAGCACCCTCTCCACTAATATGTTATTGAGTGCTATGAAATCTCATTTGAGTTGATCTAGGCTGGTCCTACCAGTGTTGTTTGTCCCTGCATGTATGATAACGAATGGGCTTTCCCTGCATGTTTAGTGATACCTTTAACCATTTGAGTAATTTCAGCAACTTTGCCCCTCTGAAACTGGAACAGGTATGATTTTGTTTGTCAGGATTACAAACTAATCTGTCAATATGTTCAACGATTGAGTCACCCAGCACAAAAACCTACCTGGGGAGACCTGAGCACTGGGAGGTGAAGGATGAACTAAAGGCTCAGATTTCATACTGTATGCCTCTGTTTCTCTTGCAGTTTCCAGTACTTTAGAGAAAGGAGGTGTCCCCATCTAGGTCTAGGTTTATGACAGGTGAGGTTTCGATCCTTGAAGAAAAACCCTGGTAAGGGCTGTTTGTGTTTGTACTATCATGCTCCCCTGATCTTGAATTTCAGAAATACTGTGGTGGGGGCTAGACTGACAGATGGGTTCTGAGGAAATAGTATTGATGAGAGAACAATTTCAGGCTTGTTTAAGGCCAGAGGTTCAAATCTATTGTTCAGCTGTACTGGAGCACTGTTATAAACTTGACCCCTCTATGCTTACTAGAATGTTTAGTGACAGAGCCCAGTCCTCAACAACAGAGCTAATGTTGTGGAAAACTTTTCTATGGCTTGAGGAAGACGGACTTGAGCTACATCAGAGAGGGAAGGGGCCTCAAGTTAGTCTGCTATTGTATCAATAAAGTTTTCTAATGTTTGATTTCAGTACTAACCTTTCCCTTGTCCAACAGCCAAGCCAATGTTTTGATTAGGAAACAGTTATTTCAAATAGACGCTGGGACATGGCTATCCATACAGAACATATGACGAGAGGTACAGACATTGATAAGATGCTCCATACCTGCTCCCAAGAGGATACAATTGGCAGATATATTTTTCACTTGCATTCCCAAGTGATCCCCCATGGCCTCTGAGATGGATATGAATTTGCCCCAGGGTCCCTACGGCCTCAGTGGACATAGCAGACATGCGCAGGATGTGCATGTCTCTGCCTGCGTCTACAGTGCACCACCCTGCACACACTTTCCCCGCCTGGGGCTCTGCTTTTATGTTGGGTTGGCAGGAAGAATCTCTGTGTCATTTCCTGTCCCCAAAGACCTAGTGCACCAAACTGTGCAAAATGACAATAAAACTTACAGCCACCTCATGCGGTGGACTTCTAAAACATTAGTAGCTTTTCCCTGCTCAAAAATACTACAAACTGGCACAGTGCACTATGATGTGCGGAAGGTCTGAGGAGCGAGGTAAACCTCCACAGTCCCACAATGCAATACAACCCAAAAGTCTGGTTGCACCAATTTCCATGGCAATGGCCCAAAACTACCTGCTCTTTCCAGAGGAATGCAAGCAAACCAATTCATTTCATAAATAAATATTAGCAGTAGCCTGCACAAAACCATGAGCAGTTCTGGTGCAGCAAATCTAACACTGCTCACATGGGGCTCTGCTTTTATGTCAGGTGGGCAGGAAGTATCTCATGTCACTTCCTGTCTCCTGAAACACCTAGTGCTCCAAACTGTGCAATATGACAATAAAACCTACACCCACCTCATGCGGTGGACTTCTAAGAATGTTAGGAGCTTTACCCTGCTCCCAAATACCTAAACCGCACAGTGCACCAAGAATGCGAAGGGTCTGAGGAGCAAGGTAAACCTCCACAGTCCCACAATGCAACACAACCAGAAGTCTGGTTGCACTGGTTTCCATGGCAACAGCCCAATAACTACCTCCGCTCCCTACATGAATGCAAGCTAACCAATTCATTTCATAAATAAATATTAGCAGTAGCCTGCACAAAACCATGAGCAGTTCTGTGCAGCAAATCTAACACTACTAGCATTGGGCTCTGCTTTTATGTCGGGGGGCAGGAAGTATCTCTGTGTCATTTCCTGTCTCCTGAAACACCTAGTGCTCCAAACTTTGCAATATGACTATAAAACCTCTTCTAGGAATGCAAGGAACACTTGCAGCTTTAAACTTCACCTCAGACCAGTTGTGATGGTCTGAATGGCAGCTTGCAAGATAATCAGTCACCTTGAAGATCACAAACTGTTTACTGAACATGTTTTTTCTTACTCCATTTCTATCTTGTTTTTAAAACATTTTGAATGCAAGAGTTGTAAACATTGATTTAGCTGGTAGTCAAAGTACTGATTTACTGGAGCTGGGAAGGTGAAAGCTCCTATGTTCCTTAGGTTAGAATCTAAAGTACCTAGACACCAGTAAGTGGGACCCACAAGACAAATAAAATGGTCCAGTGTTGGCATAACCTTTGGACAGCAGGGTGAGGAATTCAACCAAGGGCCATAGTGGCATCGCAATTGTGCACATTTAAGCTTTATGTGTAAGTGGGCAATCCCTCTATTGTCTTCTGTGCAGTTCAGCTTTGTGCTGTATTTTCTTCAGGCACATTGTCATCATGTAACATATCTATATATATGTCTGGGTTGGGAAGGATGAGGTTACCTGGCACAAGAGACCTAGGTTTAGTACTCTGCACAGGGCACCCAAGTAAATCCACTTACAGGAAGCAATAACTGTAATGTCCAGAACCAGAATTGGGATTTTCAGTGTGGCTTTATTTATTAAGTAATTGAACATAAACAAAGCACTGCATGGTCCCCCAAAGGGCTACGTTACTGTATGTGCAGATTAGAGGTTACACACGGTGGTCCATTTGAGGAATGAATACTTACTACAATTGTCTGGCTTTGGACCCACAGGCACTCAGCCCGGACTTTGCATGCGCATTGGATACATAGCCCGACTGGCCCGGCTCCCCTGCCGACCACTCGACTGACGGTCCACTTGAAGAATGAACCCAAACTTTACTTGGAAAGACATCCCATCAAACAAGGAGACTCCCAAACTGTGGCTCCCACCACTTGAAGTCTACGACTCTAGAAATTTGTTTTCATACTTCCAATCGAAACTCCCATCAAACAAGGAGACTCCCATCCAACAAGGAGTAATTTTCCCATCCTGTGGCTCCCCACACCATAGAGTCTGCGACTCCTAAAGAGATTTTCAAGTTGCGACCCATGTCTGGGTACCCACCCCATCACTGGCCAAGTGCATGAGGCAAGTAGCAAAACACAGAAGAAATCCGTAGAGGTGGACCTAGTTACTAAAGATGGGGGTTTCCACCTCAGGTCCCACAGCCCATACCCAGCCATTTCTCTGGACACATAGAAAACTTTAGACTTTAAAATGTAGATTGAGCGGTGGATGACCGGAAGCACTCCCTCTACAGGAACTTTAAATCCATTTAAAACTTTAACAGTTGACTGCTTTATTTGTTTGTCCTAGTTGACATAGTCCTCCCAAATAGCAGTCCACATTTACTTGAAATCCAACTGAAGAAAACAAGATGTTTGCCCCTTCAAATGGAGCCAAAACTCACCCATTCATTGCAGGTGCCCCACAGGCGAAGTACTGTAACCTTTGCTGTTATGCAAGAACAGACTGAACTTAAATCAGGTAGCTTCCTTCCATGGTGGAAGAAGGTGTGCCCCTGGAACCCACAGAAAACTTTCCTCCCTCCCCCAGAGGGAGGGGCACTGAGACAGGGGAGTGGTCTCCACCACTTTAAAAAGGTAAAATACAGGAACACTTCCTTTTCTCTGAGTGAGAGATCAAACTGCAGACTAATGCTTCATTCTTGCTAAGGACAAATGGAAGACTACCCTTTGAATTTCCCAAAGTTCTAAACTTCTCCCTGAGCTGGAGATTCCAAAGTGGCTCATGCAGCTGTGACAGTTCTATAGTGATGTCATCTCTCAAGTCTCAGCTGTGACTGAGGACAGAGTGAGACAGTGTGAAACCCATTTAACTGGAGTTTCACAAGCTGCCTCCCTGCCTACCACTAGGTCTTACTGGGATTCTAGTAACCCGGGTAACAAGGGGTTACAATCATATTCCATAGCTCTCACAGCTGCCCTGAATAACTTTTATCAGATGATTTGCTTGTGGTTACCTGAGGATAATTTGGGTAAATTGCTGATTGTACACAGAACTGCCTAGATAAATAAATTCCCTGTATTTGTTTTAAAGCTCTTCTTATATAGTAGTTCTGATTTTCTTCTGGCCCTTACCCTGCCCCCAACCCACACCTCTTCCTTTTCTTTTGTCCCTTTGTTTTTCCTGGACTGCAGTCATAGTTGGCACCTTGCCATCCATCTGGGACCCACCCATCATTTTGATCGCCATACTATGTCACAATCTTTTGTGTTCAAGATGTACCCTCTCACTACTGCAGAGTATTATCATTAGCTGTGTGTCCCTTTCTCCTCAGGCTCCCCTAGCCCATAGGCTACTCACAGGTCGAGGGTGGACCATAAATGCCAGTGCCTTCACAGCATGAGAAGCCTGCAGCTGCCTGCCTGTCTTCACTCAAGTCAGGTATAGCCACAGAATACAAGTGATTGGCTCCAAGTTCAAACTGAAATGCCTTTTCTGGATAAGCCCCCATTGACTTGTAGTCAGACTTCGAACTTGCAGATTGGCCCACCTGAAACTTAACCATGGATTCTGTTGTTGTACTGGGATGTTTGCTGTTATACAACTCTCCCAAGTGGCCAATTTCCTGTAAGGACTGCAATTCTAGTGAGATTAGAAGCAGGCAAAACGTGTTACACTCTCTGCTAACTCAGAGCCTCCCATTTAGACTACTGAACTTGTCTTCATTTTTGGATTGTATAAAAGCATTTGTCAATCCCATAACAGCATTAAGTGTAAAAACAAAAGAGGAATAATAATATTGTGTCAGGTTGCCGTGGAAACTGGAATAATTTAGACAAATTGCTGAGTGTGCATGAAACTGCCTACATAAGTAAATTCCATGTATTTGTTTTTAAGTGTTTCTTAAATTGTATTCCTAATTTCCTTCTGGCTCTTACCTGTTCCCAACCCACACCTCTTCCTTTTCTTTTGCCCTTTGTTTTCCCTGGTCTGCAGATACAGTTGACGCCTTACCATACGTCTGGGACCTGCCCCATCATTTAATCACAATACTATGTCACAATCCTTTGTGTCCAAGATGTACCCTCCTACTGCAGAGTATTATCATTGATTCTGTGTCCCTTTCTCCTCAGGTGCTCCATAGCCCATGGGCTACTCACAGGTCAGTGGATTGGACCATAGCGCCAGCATCTCCACAGCACGAGGAGCCTGCAGCCACCGCCTCTCTTCACTCAAGTCAGGTACAGCCATAGAATACAAGTGATTCAGCTCAAAGTTCAAACTGAAGTACCTTTTGGGATAAGCCACCCATTGGCTTGTAGTCAGACTTGGAACTTGCAGCTTGGCCCACCTTGAAACTTAACCCATGGATTCTGTTGCTGTACTGGGTTTTTGCTGTGATCTGACTCTCCCAAGTGAACAGTTTCCTGTAAAGGCTGCAATTCTAGTGAGATCAGAAGCAGGTGAAGTATGCCATGCTGCTGTACATAAAAAACAAAAACAAGGAACTGCGTCAGCATGTGGTCTAAAAGCAAAACAAAATGGTTATATTAAATACTCTGAAAATAGAAAATAGAGTTAACTCTGTTTTCTGTTTTCAACAT
Source organism: Neoceratodus forsteri (assembly GCA_016271365.2). Lineage (NCBI taxonomy): Eukaryota > Metazoa > Chordata > Ceratodontiformes > Ceratodontidae > Neoceratodus > Neoceratodus forsteri. Next base: position 271,134,056 of record JADMNL010000026.1, read on the forward strand.
ACTTTAATATAACCATTTTGTCATGCTGCTCTGCTAACTCGGAGCCCTCCCATTTTAGAGCTACTGAACTTGTCTGCATTTTCGCCAACCCCCACCACTCCCAGGCCAACCTTAAATACTCACTAACTCAGACCACCTTTTATGCTCTCTTCCCATTGGCAAATAGGCTTAGAAGTGTCTCACTGCTCAGTCATTAAAGGGCTACTGCTCATAAATCTGGTGCAATTCTCGCATGCATTGCCTGTCACTTTGGATAACTAGGAGTGGGATTAATGCTGGTATTTACATGATCTGCCTTCTGGTCCTCCAGCTTGACTTAAATCAGGGTCACTATCTTTAGTGCAAATGCACATTTTAGAAGAATATTCATAGTTTACCAGTTTTCAGATTCGGAGATATCTAGGTTTTAAGGTTCAGCAGGGAAGGTTACAATGCAGGCTATTTTGTCATTCCCTATGTGTCCTTCCTTCTGATATGCATTAGTCTCCTTATTAAGTTATCTCAGCTTCCACCCAGTAAGGCCTTTACAGTTAGAAACTCTGAGGCATCCCAATACCCAGTTGACTTATTGAATTTTACTCATCTGCCTTTCTGTTCCCAAACTGGTTTTGACACTATTGCTGCACTGGTGAGGGAACAGTTGAAGCGATAGCCAAGGTGGGCATCACACCTACTATGTATGCCCCACAGTCTCCCAAGTACTTCACAGTTAGGGCCCTGATCTTTGCAGTACTAGGTCAGCTGGGCAATAGTTTTAGTGCTCCAGCAGTTACCTCAACCGCTCTCTCAAATGAGAAAGAGCCAGGGCCCTTCGAATTCTGGGGCTATAAGGAAGCTACTACCTTTTGTTGCTCTGCTCAGGCAACGTTGAACTTAACCAGGTCTGTCAGCTAGTATCTCTTCCCCATCTGACCTACTCAGTCTCAAGGGAATAAATTTTATGTATGCAAATGCATGCAGTTTCCTAAAGAAACTTACCTCTATCCAGACTTGGGTATATCATAAGGCTCCTGACATATTAGTGGTCACTGAGTCATGGCTAAGACCTGGAACTGCTGACCATGAGGTGAACATCCTATTGTACTCACTCTTTAGGACTGATAGGCAGTCTAGAGGAGGCGGAGTAGTCATATATATTAAAGATAAATTTCAAGTCTCTGTCATTGACTCGACTTGTATTCAAAATGAATTTGAATGCCTATCCTTAAAGGTCAAGATTTCTCCTTGGTCTCGCTGTGTGTGATTGGATGCTACTGGCCTCCATCAGCTGGACTATAACTGCTGCATCACGAAACACGACCCTGGGACCATAATCATTAGAAGTCATAATTCTATGAATTTCAATTTGAATTGGTTTCCACTGCCTCACACCTCTCAAAGCCATTTGTGACTCCTTGGCTGACACAACTCATTAATGAGCCTACACATCCAAACCTGAAGAACCCAAACAATAGTTCTCTACTGGATCTTATTTTAGTAAATAAACCACACCTATTTTCACTTGCTGTCATATTCTTCACGGATACCAGTGATCATTGCTTTATTGCTTGTGTAGGAGCATCTCAAACTGCCACATCTGCATTAAAATGTACCACCAAAGATGCAACTGCAACTTCAACCCCATGCATTTATTATACAGCTAAGAGAGTCAATATGTTGGCAGGACTTTTACATTGCAAAATCAGTGGACACTCGTACAACATCTTTCATGAAATTGTGACAGGAGCTCTGGATAACCATGCTCCTCTGGTTAAAGTCTGCAATAGGGTGAAATCCTGCCAATAGTTTACACGAGCTAAAGACTGCCTTGCAAAAGAGACACGCTTTGAAATGGCACTGAAACCCTAAGCTCCCAACGGACTGGACCTTGTTTAGGAGGCGATGCACTCTGCACCAAGCTGGTCAGAGAAACAAAGGCAATCTTTTATTGTAGAAATGTGACTCTTCTTTGAAGTGCCCCTACAAATTTTGGAAAACTTTAAAGGATTTGGGATTCACTCCTGGAAACTCCCTACCTGCAAAATCTCAGTTGGTGGCACCTCCTTCTCTGATAAGCCATCCATCCTTGAACACCTCAAAATCATTTTGCCACTGCAGGATTAGCCTTTAACACCTCTCCTGCCAATAAACTATGATCCCAACTTGGTGTCCAGGACCAAGGAATCCCTGTCTCTAACTCCTCATTCTCCCTGCAGCCTGTTTCACTGAAGGAGGTTAAAGACCTCCTTTACAACTGGATATCAAGAAAAGTACTGGAGCCGACTTTCTTGACCCTTTCAACCTGAAAATTGACTATCAGGTCCTAGCTGTCCCACTTACTCACCTCTTCAGTCTATCACTTTCCCAGGCTGTCATTCCTCCTTATGGAAGACAGCTCATGTCATCCTTGCTTAAACACAGAGATCCTGCAGACCTTAATAATTACAGGTCTATCTCTCTACTTCTGATCTTATCCAGACTTCTGGAGAAAATTGTTAGTAACCAGCTAAAAAATATCTAAAATCTGCAAAGCTAATTAACCCTCTGCAATCTAGTTTTAGATCATGACATAGCACCATTACTGCTCTTGCTAAAGTGACCAATTACTGGCACCAATTAACTGGATGCTAAAAACTGTGTGCATGGTATTTTTAGACCTACGCAATGCCTTTGATACTGTAGACCGCAATTTGCTTCTTACATCCCTCAGGAACATTGGCCTGGACCAACACTCCCAAAAGTGGTTTCTAATTACCTTACATGCCAGTTCCAACAGGTTAAGACAGAAGGAATTTTCTCCTTTAAAACCTCTATCGAGAGGAGTTTCCCAGGGCTCCATACTGGTCCTTTACTCTTTGCAATTTATATTTACAGAATTAATGACAGCATCAATGCTGCTAACCTTCATATCTTTGCAGATGACATGGTGCTCTATATCGAAAAACCCTCTCCTATTGCCACATGAGATGATCTGTAGCATGACTTCAATCAGCTACAATTACAACTCTTAAACCAGAAACTATTACTAAATGCCAAAAGACCATGGCAATGTTATTTCTCACCCTGCGTATATGCTGTCACCCTATAATGACCCTCAGATCACCACACTTCTAGGAGAACATTTGGAATATGTGACTAAGTTCAAATACCCTGGGTCTGGACTGATCACAAGCTGTCCTTTAGTGACCACATAGAAGAGCTGCTAGAAAAGCTCAGACAGAGACTAGGTCTCTTTACAGAATTAACCAGTTTCTGACAAGGGAGGCCAAGATGAGATTGGTCCAATCCACTTTTATTCCTTCTTGACTGTGCAGACTTCCTGTACTGTCAGGGCCCCACCGCTGCACTCACAAAGCTGGATACTCTTTTTCACAGAGCCTAAGATTTATCACTGGTCTCCCTTACTTGACTCATCATTGTTCCTTATACACAGCGGTGGGGTGGTCATCTCTTAAGTACAGGTGACAGAGAAATGCAGCCATCTGGATGTTCAGAGCCATTACTAGTAGGCTGCCCAGATATATTTCAGATTGTCTGCCACTATGTACAGTAGCAAGTACACATTAAGTCGACCTCTTATTTAGCTGTTTGTACCTAAGGTGAGATCTTGCTTTGGTAGGGCCTCAGTAAGTTACTTCTCCTACTGGGGAATAAGATACAAAATCTTTGAATTTGGTCCACCCTACGACCGTGGGTGCTTTCTAAACAATCTATGTTTACTTTTCAATGAATCTTGTAATTGTAATCATTGAACCCGACCCGAGCCCTTTATGGAGACTAGTGGCTAAAAGCTGGCTACATGTTCTTCTCTCTCTCCTTCTCACGCCTCTAGCACTCACTCTATTCTTTATCGACTCTCGAATGTCCTGTCTGGTTGCTCTGACCTTATATTACACCCACACTTCACCTATTTGTGACTTTCCCTACCCCAACTTGGTATACGCCTACTCGACTATCGTACCACCTGACCTTTATCTCTCCTGTTACCCCTATCTAGTGTATGCTCTTAAACTGCTCCACTGCATCAGTACTTTTAGGCTCCTCCACTTCCTCCTCCTTGCACCTCCTCTTCATCCTTTCTGCTGCTCTACTTTCATCCCCTCAGACACCATCCTAAGACCCTGTCCTGTACCATTATTTCATCCTCCCCTCTGCTAGCCTTAGGCTTTTATACTTTTTGCTTGTGTACAGTTATGACAGCCAGTGCATAAATCACTGAAATGTTGATACACTGTAAATATTATGTCTAGGTTTTACTTGTTAGTATCAATTAGTCACTGCAATTCTATGCTATTTTACTCCTTGATTTGTTGTCTGATGTAGTCTATGACTATGTATCCCATACAGGTCTATCTTGAAAATGAGCCTTGCTCAATGATGTTCGCCTGGTAAAATAACAATTTTGATTGATTGATTGATTGATTGAGGAAGGTTCAAGGAATGCTTAATTGGTTCTTAAACCACACCAGCCGAGACTGTTTTCCCAGTGTTAACTGCATTTAGCTGTTACATAGAAACATAGAAGTTGATGGCAGATAAGGACCACAAGGCCCATCCAGTCTGCCCATTTCTTTTTCTACCTAATAAATGTGCCATCGGCCTTGCTCTGTCAATGGCTCATATATTCATACTCATCTGTATTGCTCCTTATGCCTATCCCATGCCTGTTTGAAGCCCCGCACTGTGTTCCTATCTACCACTTCCTGAGGTAGGCTGTTCCATGCATCCACCACCCTTTCTGTGAAAAAGAACTTCCTCCACATTACCCCCTAATTGGCTACCCTCTAATTTCATGCTGTGTCCTCTTGTTGTGCTGTTTTCTTATATTGAAACATGTTAGACTCTTTCACCTTCTTAATGCCCTTGAGGTGTTTGAATGTTTCAATCATATCACCTCTCTCCCTCCTTTGCTCTAGGGTATACATATCGAGCTCTGTTAATCTGTCCTCATATGTTTTCTGATGCAGTCCCTGCACCATTTTGGTTGCCCTTCTCTGGACTGCCTCAATTTGGTTAATGTCCTTGTAAAGGTGTGGCCTCCAGTACTGCATGCAGTACTCAGATGGGACCTAACCAGTGTCTTGTAAAGAAGGATTATTACCTCCCTCTTCTGACTTGTGATACCCTACTAATACACCCTAACACTCCCCTAGCCTTACCTACTGCTTTAGTGGTCTGCTTGATGATTTCAGATCATCAGTGATGATGATGCCCAAGTCTCTTTCTTCCCTGTGACTGCCAGCAACTCCCTCCCAGCCTATTAGAGGCTTCAGGTTTCTCCTCCTTATGTGCATGGTTTTGCATTAAACCCCAGTAGGCCATTTTGCTAGTTTATCTAGATCTTTCATTCGCCCACCTCATCTGGATAATCTACTCTGTTGCAGATCTTGGTGTCATCTGCAAACAGACAAACCTTACCCTCCAGTCCATCTGCAATGTCACTGATGACGATATTGAAGAGGACCAGCCCAGGACTGATCCCTAAGGTACCCACTTGTGACTTGCATCTCTTCTGACTGTATACCATTTACCACCACTGTTTTTTCCTGTCAACCAGTTTGCCACCCAGTTGACCAACTTCTGACCCACCCCTAGCCTACCCAGCTTATTAATCAATCTTCTATGTGGAACAGTATCAAAGCTTTGCTGAAGTCAAGGTAGGTGACATCAACTGCCCCTTGACCACCACTCTGGTTACTCAGTCAAAGAAATCTATGAGATTAGTTTGACAGGACCTTTCTTTGTAAACCCATGCTGTCTTGGATCCTATGCTCCTATGGATTCCAGGTGTTGCACTATCCTTTCCTTAAGGAGTGCCTCCATAATCTTGCCCACTACTGAGGTAAGACTGACTGGTCTATAGTTCCCTGCCTCCTCCCTGCTACCACTGTTGTGAAGCAGGATCACATGAGCTCTTCTCCAGTCTTCTGGGACCTCTCCTGTGCTCAGAGACTCACTAAACAGTTCTCACATGACTCTGCTAGTTCCACTCTTAGCTCCTTTAGTACCCTGGGATGTATGCCATCAGGTCCCATTGCCTTGTCCACCCTGAGCTTATCTGGCTCTTGTAGGACCCTTCTTTGTGATGGGACCAGTGCTCACCTCCTCCTCCCTTTGTCCATGGTGCTGAGCTATGGGCCCTGCCCTACCTCCTCTTCAGTAAATACTGAGCAGAAGTTTCTATTTAGGATAGATGCTTTACATGGTCCTCCTCCTCATACACACCGTTATCTCCTTTGATCTTAGCAATATCCCATCTGGACTTTTTCCTTTCACTAATGTAACTATAGAAAGTCATGTCACCTTATGTTACTGTCTGTGCTAGTGTTTCCTCAGTTTGGGCCTTTGCTTGCCTTACTGCCTTCTCTGTTCACTTAGAGAAGTTTGGTATGCCTCTCTATCTTCATCCTGCTGCATTCCCTTATATTTCCTGAAGGCCAGCCTTTGAATCTACTCTGACCTTTTCTGCTACTGTTTTTGAGAACCAAAGTGGTTTCCTTCTTCTTTTGCACTTCCTTTTCTCTCTCTAACACAATGGGATGTTGCTTCAAATATTGCATCCTTAGTGCTTGCCCACGTTGCCTGTACTCCCTCACCTGTTTTCTTTTTGCCAGGTCTAGCTAACTCTGTTGGCCACCTTATCAAAGTCACCTCCTCTGAAGTCCCATAGTTTTGCCTTGGAATGGGATGATTTAGTTGTAGTGGCCAAACTGAACCATACCATGTGATGGTCACTGACCCCCAGGTGACCTTCTACCTTGAGATCTGTGATCTTTTCCCTTTAGTCAGTACTAGATCTAGGATAGCCCTGTCTCTTGTGGTTTGTTGTATCAGTTGTTTGAGGCCTCCCCTGCAGGAATCCACCATGTGTCTAGTTCTGGCAGATGTTCCTCTGGTATTGACCAATCTGTATCTGGCATGTTGAAGTCTCCCATTATCAGAACCTCCCTTTAGCTGTCATGGTTTTCATATCTTTAACAGTAATGTGTCTATGTCCTCCCTATGGTCTGGGGCCTGTAGGCAACCCCAGTTCTTATGGCTATCACATTTCCTGTTTCCAGGGTGACCCACAGTTCTTCTGGCTCTATGCGTATTCTGAATTTCTGTAGCTTTGATATTTTCATTGACATACAGGGCCACCCACACCCCCCTTTACAACTTGAGTCTCTTCTGAACAGTACATAGCCAGGTACTGAAGTCTCCCAGTGTGGTTACTGGTAAACCACATCTCGCTAATTGCTACTATGTCCAGTTTAGCTCTGTCTATTATTGCCTGCAGGTCTGGGATCTTATTTCCCAGACTGCAAGCATTTGTGCACATGATTTTCCATTAGCCAGATTTCAGTGTGTTAGTTGTTGGGTGAGATCTGCATTTCAATGCGTCGATGGGGAGCTGGTCTATTTTCCCTATCTGGTGATGCAAATGAACTGCAAACATGATGAACTCCTGTTTGACCACTAGCTGAGGGGGAGGGGTGCTCTTCCCATTTGACGATGGGCTGCTGCATCCCTCTCCCATTTGCTAGTTTAAATGTTCTGCAAAGACATCAAACTTCTGCCCCAATGCACTGACTCCTCCTTAGTCAGATGCATCCCATCAAATTTAAAGAACTTTCGCTCCTAAAGCTGTTGCCAGTTCCTACAAATGTGTGTCCTTTTTCCTGGCACCAGCCCTTGAGCCACATGTTTAGCTCCCCTATCTCCTTCTCTGACTTTCCATCCATCTGTCCCTCTCCCAGACTGGCAGGATCTCAGAGAAGGAGATGCCGATAAAATGGATGATAGTTTGTCACCCAACCTGGTCAGGTGTTCCTTGGTCTCCACAACTGACTGGCTGGTGAGATCATTAGTCCCTATGTATACCAGGATGTCAATGTTTTTCTGCTTCCTGAACAATTTTAGCAATGTAGTCAGTGTCTATCCATGCTGATGTACCAAGGAGACATCTGACCATTACCCCAGGCTGTAGATAGGTATCAACTCCCCGAATCATGGAGTCTTCTATGATCAAGTTTTTAGTTCCTTTTGCTTTTTTTGTTTTGGTTCCTGTTTTGGGTGAGTTTTATTGTGCTAGCTCCTGTGCTGCAGTGTCCTGCTCTGCAGTGTCCTCTGCCCTTTGTTTGATTTTGGAGATAGAGGCAGATACCTGTTTGTAGTTTTGATATGGTTTGTGGAGGTAATATATTGAGAGCACCGAGTGATGGTGCACTCTGATTTGCCCTTCTAACCACCTGCCAACCTCCTGGACCAACTACCCTCTGCGGTCAAGGTGCTTCTCTTGGATGTTGGGGAAATGACGGGTGGTTCTTATAATATATTTCCTCTTGAATATGAAATTTGAAGGTGCAATCCCTGACCATGCTACCTGGAGCTGAACCCTAAGATCTCCAATGGCCCAGCATGTATGTTAGTGTCCTAAATCCTTTAAAACTGCCCTTCTGAAAAGTGTTCCACAGTACCTGCAGTTAATGATATCCATTCCAGATAATTTGCTGGGTTTATAACCTGGTCAGAGTAATTAGAAGGAAGAAAATACAAGCAAAAGTTTGATTTTGTGTTTTGCATTTTGTTGTTGTATAACTTGTTATAACAAGTTAAATTACTAGTGCCCTGTAAATGAGATCACCGTGTGGATACCCCACTGATCCACACCTTCCTGCTTTGCCATAGAAAATGTCATGACTGTGCTACCTACTATAAAGGAGTCTAGTGTGGGGTGGTTGGGGATGGGGTGATGGCTGGGCCATTCCCCGCCGAAAAGAAGAACCACGGATGAAAGAAACAAGGAGGTAAGAGCAGAAACACTCAGTCAGCAACAAATGCAATAACCCTGAAGCTTATCCTAATGATAGATAAAACTGTAAACTTGTAAAGCACCACCTGTAATAATTTCACAGAAGATATACCCTGTAAGAAACACTTTGCTACAGAGAAAATAAAGCAGTAACAAAAGATATACCTTGCAAAGATAATTTGAATCAGAAGATTACAGCTGTAATCTGTTAGCACACACCTGTAGGCACACCTTGTAATAATGCAGCAGAAGGTATACCCAGCAACAACAATTTGAATCAGAGAAAATAAAGCAATAAAATGTTAGCAACAAACAGTAACAATCCGTTAGTACAAAATAAAAACAACAACACATGGTAAATCTGCCTAGCCAAAAGAAGTCTTAATCTTTCCTTGTTCTGGTAAGGTTCTCTGCTCTGTCCTTTTGAGCAACATTGAAGGAAAGAGCTCAGATGAAGCTAGATGCCTTGGCCAGCAAACCTAGTCTTCCATCTCCAAGATATCAACTAACCTGACCTTTTAACCCTTCTTTCTGTTGAAAGTTGCTGGCAGTTTGCCAGCTCCACCCCCAGATACACACCTAATCCCTCCTGAAAAAGTTGTGGGAGGAGGCATTCAGCTCCTTCAATGTGAGAAGGAGACTGCAACACCTCAGAGACAAAAAACTTTTCAGCAAAAAAGAAATAAAATAGGGGCTAACAGTGTTTTGCATTGTCTAATGATAAAAAGTCACAAAATCTAAGCACCACCTGTAATAATTTCACAGAAGATATACTCTGTAAGAAACACTTTGCTACAGAGAAAAATAAAGCAGTAACAGTAGATATACCTTGCAAAAGACAATTTGAATCAGAAGATTACAGCAGTAATCTGTTAGCACACACCTGTGAAATTCTTATTGTAATAATGCAGCAGTAGGTATACCCTTACAAGACATAGTGAGCTCCAGAAGAGGGTACTTAATTATAAGGGTATCATCTATCTCTATTTCCCACTCCCTTATTCACTGCTTTGACACCTTATAAGCATAGGGAGCAGCTAGAAGTATGACATGCCAGACCTCCTCCTTTGGAGGTTCACTGTTTGTCATTTAACTATTTCATTGTTGACAGTTGATTCAGATATTTACCATGGTTACAAGTTACAGTATGCTGCATTTGCAGTTCCAGTTATAGTTGCCCAGTTGGCACAGATTGGGTCGTAGTTTAGGGTCATGGAACTAATGTATGTCAGTTTGTTTTATGTAAACATGTATTTTGGATCATCCTCACAGAAATACAGGGAATGGAGAGAACCTCTTCATTACAGACTGGATACAAGACTGTAAAATGGATGAGTCCTTAGCAATCTGTTTACAATGTCCATGGCTTGACAAGCCATGTTAAATATAAGAATTTTTACATGCTTTGTTTATGCCTCTTCCTCCAGCCTGGCTGCCCTCTTCTTCTGGCAGCCAAGTCCTCAGACTCCACCATTCTGCCGTTCTGCCATCTGTGTCCCCGCTGCTGACCTTCATAGCATATTTCTTCATTGAGGTACCCCTCACCTGTGGCAGGCATCCAGGATGGGAGATTGAGATGCCCTTGTTGGCAACCCCTCGTGATCTTGGTCAGCATGGGACAGACTTGGGGCTTCCTGCTTCACAGCCAGGGAGGCGGGCTGCCAACATCTGGCATATGGGTGGCCATTTTTCCTGTGTTCTGTTTCACCCCTAGGAGATATGTGCCACGCATCCTTGTTTTCTTGTGCAGGTGACATATGATCACCACGCCCCAAAGCCCAAGGCCAAAACTGGCCACAAGAAACCGCTACAAGGTGATGCTCTCCAAAATCCTCCCAAGGAGGAGATTATCCAAAGAGTGCTCTTGAGCCCACCTTATTGGCCTCCGCTTCTGACATCCCAGGCTCTAGCGTGAACCTGGGTCACCAGTGTGCCAGTGAATCCCCTATCGCCTGGCACCACGGAGCAGGCCATAGCAAGATTTAAGCTATTTCAGGAAAACACAAGCTGATTTCCTCTTTTACAGGGAGATATATCTTTCCCTCAACAACATACCAAATTAGGTAAATTTGGGTTCCCGTGCTTGTGCATTTGCCTCCAATGAAAAGGGGCGTCATGAGGGGTGGCAATTTTGGTACCTATTTGGGTTACATTTGAATACTTGACACCTTCTTAGACTGTGAGGAAGGTTTGTTCTGATGAAGGGTTTGTTCCAGGGTAAGTTGTGACAGTTGCTTGAGTTTACATCACCCCAGGTGTGGAATTTAAAGTCTACCATTCCATTCCTTTTTACTTACACTTCAGGACTAGGCAGAGGAGAAGATCTTTGTGGGGGATTTTAACTTGGTTTTCATTATGCAACTTGATTCCACATCTGGAATTTCTAGATGGAATATAAACAAGCAAAGGAGTTTACAAGTTTTGGAATAAATTGGTTGTTTGATGTCTGGCACCACCTAAATGGCAGACAAAGGAAATACACTTTTATTATCCCCACATAAAATGTATTCGAGGATCTATTATTTTCTTATGCTCAAGAAGACTTTGAGAAAGTTAGGCAACTGTTGGGTTGGGGACCTAAATCTGTCAGATCATGCTCCCTATTTTTAAAGATACATCTAGGTGATTTTAGGAAAATACATTTTGACGCCTAAATGTATCAGGCAGTGTGGGATAATGAGTCCCCAGAGACCTCCCTGGCCTGTAATGGGACACTGTCAAAGCAGACTTAAAGGGACACTGTCAACCTGTTTTTATCATATTATTTCTAGTTGAAACACCACATTTTATGATTACTTACTCGCTCTAAAGTTCACCGATGTTGCTGTTTGTTTTGTCTGTCTCCTTGTTTATTAGAACTGAAATGTATGGCAATGTATATTTATAAACAACCTTGTTTTTGTTTACAATCCTGGTTCTATTCTTACTGTATTCTTCCTGAGCATTAGAACACACCCAAACAGGCAGTCACTGATAAGGCAGTAGCCTCATAAACTCCCACTGCATTATGTGGGCTAGACTGTTTTGAGGGTTTCCCAAGTCCAAGAAAGATGCATTTGGAGTTGATCAAGGAATGTAAACAAATCCTGTTTTGTGTGATAACACCAGTATGTTAGGCAGTCTGTTTTTACTTTTTAAAGAAAATAAGGGTCAGATTCATACTACCAGCTACATCAACAATCTTTATGGAAGTTTGGCAATCATAGAATGTGTTTATATAAGCTGGCACGCTTTGCAGCCAACATCTTGGCGGTAGTGCAGATTTGGAGGCATGGTCGCTGTTGGGTGAATGCAGGGCATGCATCAGTAGGTGCTTCCTCATTAACTGCCAACCGGGGTGCCCAATCCCCATGTTAGCTAACCCTACCCCCAATGTATGTGCCCGATGGGGTGCCTCCCCATCAGCATAAAGAACCCCTCACATTTGTTATATGCCAAGGGGTGCCCAATCCCCTCAGCTCTGCCCCTCCCCCAGTTTCCTTGTGTGCCTTGGGGGTGCTGAATCCCCATCGCATAAACTAACCCCACTTTTGTGTGTGCGAGATGGGGGTGCCTGATTCCTGTCAGCTATAGCTGCCCCCAAAACAAACACAAGGCTCTGTTGGCATGCTGAGAGCCCACCCCAGCGTGCCACATGCCCCTGTAAACATAAAAACAGTCCTGCGATGTCATTTTATTTTTTACCTGTAAAGAAGGAAACAGTCCTCGGCAGTCTCCTGCCCCCACAACCTGCACCCACTGCACATCCTGCATCCCCACATCCCCCATCACCCCATACTACCTCCAGAGTCTGGCATGACGATCTTCGGTGGACCGGAACACGCCTGCATTCTTCAAAGCTGGCCGTGAACTGAGGAAATGCCGGTAAGCTGTATAATGGAATAAATAGGGTTTTGCAACTTTGATGCATGTCTCAGGCATTTTTGGAATTTTGACACCAAATTTTCAACATGGGTTTTGGGATCCCTCCTCATGAATTCTTGCACTGTCATGGCGTTATTCAATCCCGAAAGGTTATTTCACAGTCACTGCACGGAATCACCTTTTGGGATTGAGTAAGAAACAACAGTGCCACTGTTCATGAGGGAACTCTCAAAATGCCTATGTTGCAAATTTAGTGACAAAATTCCAAAATGGCTGTTTTATGAGTGTGTGTTGTGCTATCTCAACGCACGCAGAACGCCATGAATTTGTAATATTTTCACCCAGATTTTCAAACTTGGCATTTTCCACACCTCCTGATGAACAGTACAGCTGTCATTTTACATATCCTGCCCAAAATGTGTTTTCGCACATCCGCACAGAATAGCATGGTCTCTGAGTGAAATCACTTTTGGGACAGTTTGAGGAAATGATGGTGACACTGTTCATGAGCAGAGGTCATAAAATACCTATGTCAAAATTTGATGCTGAAAGTCCATAAAATGACTGTGTTGCAAGTGTGCATTGCACAGTTTCCACGCACTCTTGTAACTTCACAAATTTGTAATATTTCCATGCCAGATTTTCAACACTGGCATTTCTTCACACCACCTTATGAACACTACAGCTGTCATTTTTACATCCTCCCAAAATGTATTTCCGTACCTGTGGCGCACAATGGAGTAGTCGATGTGAGAAATCAAATTTTAGGACAGATTAACAAAATTGCAGCGCCACTGTTCATAAGGGGAGGTCCTAAAATGCCTATGTTACAAATGCTGCTACCAAACTCCCCAACATAATTAAGTTACGGATGTGTTGCGAGTTTGTATGCATGCTCATTGCTTTCACCAATATTTCATATTGTCACTCCTGATTTTCAACGTTGCCATTTTTATGCCTCCTCATGAACAATACAGTTGTCATTCTCCACATCCTGCCCAAAATGTGTTTTGTCCTTCTGTCCCCAAAAAGCACAGCCGCTGTGCAAAACCACCTTTCAGCTAACAAAGTGATTGTGCTGCTTTTCATGAGGTGGCCTGACAAGCAGCCCATGTTGAAAATGTGGAGTGAAACTACCAACACACGCCTACAGTGTTAGGTTTCCAACTGCAGCACCCCACCCGTACAGACTGACAGGCATCCGGGTGTGACTTGGGATCATCAGATGTAATGCTCACGCCATTCCACCCCCACAGCCACTGATAGGCATCGTGGTGTGTCTTGCACTGTTCGGCCACAATGTTCACCCCACGTCGTATACAGGCACCCATGTCAGCATATTACCTTATGGAATGGGGTAAAGTATAACACCCAAAGACCCCAAAGCACACCGACACTTGTCAGTGTCTACAGGGTAGGGTGAGGTACAATGGCATGAGTGTTATAGCTGACAACCCAAAGGCACACCCCCATGCCTGCCACTCTATAGGGTGGGGTTGGTGTCACTTCAATACTTTACTGCCATTCCTATTATGCATCTCTAGCTCTGGCACTGCCAATGCCAATGCCAGCACGACAACATTTGGCATTGACAATGCTTGTTTAAACTTAGGACACTTTGAGACCAAAGGGGGCTGGACAGTGTCCTTTATGAGAATATATTGCCTTGTCGGCACATAAGACAAGGCAGGGAGAGGCTAGGAGGGTGGATTGTTGCAGCAGATAGAACAATTAGAAGCCCAGCAAAAGGTGAAAGTAGATAAGCTGGCCAAAATCCATTGCAGCACTGAAAAGGAGTTGGGCTCTTTGCTTGACTACCAGATTGAACAAAAATGATTATTTTAAAACAAAAAATATTACAAAGGGGGGCAGGTCCTTACAGTTGTTAACTGGGCATTTATGTATTCAAAGAGCTTGAGCCACTATAATGGCTCTGAGGCACCCTACCATCTGACAAACTCCGTGCTTGGTCCCAGAAATAAAGAGGCATTTAAGTCATTTTAATCTGAATTGGGTTTTAATGCAAAGAAGTGCAAAGTTATGCACTTTGGGGCAAAGAACTCGAGGAGGGAATATTGGTGGGTGGGGTGCAGTTGATTGTCACTGAGGAAGAGAAGAATCTAGGGTCATAGTAACGGGAGTGTGGAACTACTCTGCTCAGTGCAGGAAGGCTGCAACTCAGGTCAATAGGATGTTGGGTGCATTATGCGGGGGGTTCTCATCCAGACACAAGGATGTGATTCTGTCCTGTACAGGTCCTTGGTCAGGCCGCATTTGGAGTACTGCATGTAGAGATGCAGCAAAGTAAAATTCTGCCTACGAAATGGTTGCAAAGTGGCCACTTCACTTTAGTATTCCGCTAACAGAGTGCCCATTTTAAACCCTCACTTCCCACTTCACGTCATAATTATGACTTTGCATTTTGCACTCCACCTTATTCTGCTTTAAGGTGGGGTGAGCATTCTGAGCAGCCCACACATCACATGGCTTACACAGTGTGAGGTCACATGCTTCAGGCAGGAGATTATGGCAAAAATATTTTCCAGTGCGCCATCGCTTTGCATGGGTGACAAAATGGTTCAGTCTCAGAATGGCCAGGGATGGGGTGAATGTGTGATGAAGAGGGGTGCAATAGGTGGCAAGTCCACAAATGAAGATATTTTCCCATTTTACATACAGGGTGGATGTGCTCCTACTTTTAACATGTCCCTGATGCTGCTTATTGACTCCATTTTTAACTCCTGAAATGGGGTGTGCTATGATTTTTCAGGCTGGCACACTCAGACTCCAACTGACCACCGTGACTACCTATGATTATTACTGGGTCATCATCATTATCATCAACAAGAACCACTAAATCACAACTTTTTGAGGAGGGGGAATTCAACACCAACAGACCTAGACACAGCCACCTTTGACTTTCTTTTCTCCAGTTCCAACAGGGTCACTGACATCATTATCATATTAATCAACATAATCTGCATCCACATTTTCATCATGGATACTGTTATATGGAGAACATGTTCCAAACACAGTATCATCATCATCATCACCCAATATTTTTGCCCCACACTTTGAATCATTGGATGGCAAAGGCAAGACCTCAGTAGCACTGGAAGAAATGTGACATTGTGAGTTGTCATCGCCAGGATAAGAATCATGTTCAGCTACTATGGGATGTTAATGGGGAGTGTGACATCATCTACACTGTCAGTGACAGCTTATGACGCAATTATATTTTTTAAATGGTTAACTGGTCAGAAGTGGAACTTGAGGCAGCAATACTCTGCCAGCAGAAACGGCACTAACAACACCAGCTGGGACATCATATCCTCCAACTATGAGAGAAGCTACAGATTGTGCTGTAAAAAACATTGATGGAGAAACTTTACTGACATCAGCTATGCACATCTGTGTGCTAACACACCCATGGACAATCTTGCCACTGACAGCAGTACCATGGCCCAAAACAGCTTTGCTTGCACATCTCTTTGCAGGCATTTTGGGGATCATCAAGAAAATTCTAAACAAATTTAGATTTTGAACTTTCAGTCTGGACCAGTGGATGTGAAGCCAAAAGAAGCAACAACTGTGGCTTGCAGATGGAGACTGGGCACTAAACAGATGCAAAAGCACAGACAGATTGAGATTGCACTGCACAATCAAGAAGAGATGCAGATGCAAAGCCACAACAACACCTTAACCAGTGCTCACAAGTCATAATCCAGTCTGGAAAAGAATACATTTTGCCAGTTGGGGGTGCAGTGCACTACAGTAACAGTCCAAAACCAAGATACCATAAAGCAGTACAAAATCAAGTAGGTGTGGTGGATAGCAGGTTCACACTGCTGCAGTTACTCTAGAGATAAAATGTGTGTGATTTGAAGGCATGCATCACACACACACACACACACACACACACACACACACACACACACACCCACACCCACACATACACACACACACTACAAGCAATGCAAAGCAAATTGAAAACTTCAGTAATATAACCAAATCATTTTACACAAATTGAAATTATGCACTGCTGCACCACAACAATCAGCAAAAGAAATTTCAAGAATTACTGAAAATATTACTGTGTGTACATTAATACAGTTATACAAGAAAAATATAACCAAAATAGAAAGACTGCCTTTTATGTTTGCTTGCACGCATGTGCAAGAAACATAGTGCCATCATCGGAGATTTCGGAGTGTGTCACCCTCCTCTCAATTCAGTCAGTGTGTTGGCAGGCGCAGTTTCAAGTTAATGCATTCTGGAGCTGTCTATGACATGCTCCAAAATGCAGTGGCATAAGTAAGAGCGGGAGCGCTACGCTTGAGTGAGCAGCGATAAGATAAGGCTGCCTTGTGCAGCTCCCCCCACAGACAGAAGCTCACGCAGGCGCAGCGCGCCCCATCAAGACGAACTGTATAGCCGACGAGGTGCCCAATCCTGCCTGCTGTGCCGCGCCTCCGCCTTCCCCAAACCCTTTCAAATGCCACGCTGGGTGCCCACCCCAGCATGGCAGTATCCTAGGCCGACGGGGTGCCCAATCCCCCCGTCGGCTGAATGCAGCCCCCAACCATCTCTGTGCCACGCCTGGGAGCCCACCCCAGCATGGCAAGCAACTTTAGGCTGACGGGGTGCCCAATCCCCATCGGCTGAACACATCCCACCA
Organism: Neoceratodus forsteri; assembly: GCA_016271365.2. Taxonomy (NCBI): domain Eukaryota; kingdom Metazoa; phylum Chordata; order Ceratodontiformes; family Ceratodontidae; genus Neoceratodus; species Neoceratodus forsteri. Next base: position 271,151,371 of record JADMNL010000026.1, read on the forward strand.
ACCATCCTTGTGCCATGCTGGGAGCCCACCCCAGCGTGGCAAACGTCCCATGTCGTCCTTTTTTTTCCTGTAAAGAAAAACGGTCCCTCGTAGTCTCCCCCCCCCACAACCTGCACCCACCCACCGCGCACTCCAGCTCCCCACACCCCCCATACTTACCTCCGGAGCTTGGCACGACGATCTTCGTGGACCGAACACGCCTGCACTCTTCAAAGCCGACTCAGAACTGAGGAAATGCCAGTAAGCTGTCTAATGGGCTAGATAGGGGTTTCAACTTGTTGCATATCTCAGGCATTTTTGGGATTTTGTACAAATTTTCAACATCGGAGTTTTGGGACCTCTTCATGATTGATGTCACTGTCATGGCGTTATTCAGGCCCGAAAGGTGATTTTCGCAGTCACTGCACAGTCATGTGCGAAATCACCTTTGGGCCTGAATAACGCCATGACAGTGACATCATTCATGAGAAGGGGTCCCAAAACCCCATGTTGAAAATTTGATGCCAAAATTCCAAAAATGACTGTTTTATTAGTGTGCGCTATAGTTCCTACGCAGGCTCGTAAGTTCGCAAATTTTCAATACTTTCACCCAGATTTTCAACATTGCCATTTTACCACACCTTTTATAAGTAGTACAGTTGTCATTTTCACATTTCACCCAAATGTGTTTCACCATGTAGCGCACAATGGTGCAGTCGTGCGCGATTCAATGTATCGGACAAATTAAGAAAATCACAGTGACACTGTTAATGAGCAGAGGTCTTAAATGGCTATGTTGAAAATTTGGTGAAAAATTCCTCAAATGAGTGTTTTATTTAGCGGCATTGCGTGTCCTCACGCACGCCTCATAAGGTCGCGAATTTTCAATATTTTCACTTCAGATTTTCAACATTGCCATTTTACCACACCTTCTTATGAGTAGTACAGCTGCCATTTTTCACATCTCACCCAAACGTGTTTCTGCCTATGTAGCGCATAATGGCGCAGTCGGTGTGCGAATTCAATGTATGGGACAATTAAGAAAATCACAGTGACACTGTTCATGAGGTGAGGTATTAAAATGGCTATGTTAAAAATTGGGTGGAAAAATTCAAAAATGACTGTTTTATGAGTTATGCTGTACAGTTCCTATGCACGCTTGTAAGTTTGTGAATTTTCAATATTTTCACTCCAGATTTCCAACATTGCCATTTTGTCATACCTTCTTATGAGCAGTACAGTTGTCATTTTTCACATCTCACCCAAAATGTGTTTCCACTCCATGTAGCGCACAATGGCGCAGTTGGTGCGTAAATCAATGCACAGGATAAATTAAGAAAATCACAGTGACACTGTTCATGAGCAAAGGTCTTAAAATGGCTATGTTGAAAATTTGTGAAAAATTCCATAAAATGACTGTTTTACGAGCGCTGTGACAGTTCCCACGCACGCTTGTAAGTTCGCGAATTTTCAATATTTTCACTCCAGATTTTCAACATTACCATTTTATTATCTTCCTTATGAACAGTACAGCTGCAATTTTTCATGTCGCCTAAAATGTGTTTTCGCATTACGTAGCGCATAATGGTGCTGTTGGCGGCAAAAGCAATGTTTAGGACAGATTAAGAAAATCACAGTTACACTGTTCATGAGCAGAGGTCTTAAAATGGTTATGTTGAAAATTTGGTGACAAAAGTCCATAAATGACTGTGATATGAGTGAGCATTGCGTGTTTCCACACACCCTCGTTATTTCATGACTTTGTAATATTTTCAGTCCAGATTTTCACCAGTGACATTTTTCCACACTTCCTTATGAACAGTACAGCTGTCATTTTTCACAACATGGCTGAAGTGTGTTTTCACAGTTTCCAAGAGAGATGCATGGTCACTGTGGGAAATCATTGTTCGGCACAGATAAAGAAAACACAGTGACACTGTTCATGATCGGAGGCACCAAAATGCCTGAGTTGACAATCTGCTGTAAAATCCCAAGCTAATTATATTACAGGTGTGCTGTTGCACAGTTTCTATGTACGCTGTGACTTCACCATTTTTTAAATATTTTATTACAGATTTGCAACATTGCCATTTTTACACCTCCCATGAACAGTACAGCTGTCATTTTTACATCCTGTTCGAATGTGTTTGCACCTGTGGTGCTAAATGCTGTAGTCACTGTGCATAAGCAGCTTCACTAACAAAGTGATATTCCCCTGTTCGTGAGGTGGAGTCACAAAACAAACATGTTGAAAATTAGGAGAAAATACCAACGAATGCCTGAGGTATTAGGGTTTCCAACTATAACGCCCAACCATGTAGAGAATGACAGGCATCAGGGGTGTGACTTGGGATTCTTGCCTGTGATGCTCATACCATTCCACACCCTGCAGTCAGTGAGAGCATCGAGGTATGCCTTGGACTCTGGCCCCAAACTTCACCCCATTCTCCTATATCTCACCCATCTCACCATATTTCCGAATGAAATAGAATTGCGCATAAGAGCCAAAGACCCCAAGGAACACCGTGACACTTGTCAGTGTCTGCAGGGTGGGGTGTGATGAAATGGCATGGCCGCTTTGCCTGATCGCACCCAAAATGCACACACCAATGCCTCGTCACTCTGCAGGTGGTGGTGGGGTTGGCTTCAGTTCAATACTTCACTGCCATTCCTATTACGCAGCTCTGTAACTTCTACGCTACCACTGCCAATGCCAGTAAGCAAACATTCGACATTGACAAATGCTTGTTCTCCCAGTTTTAACCTACCTCCACCACAGATACGCCTCCCAGAAGCACACTTCAAGTGTCTGTCAGTACACAGACTGAATGTTCTAAATTAGTATTCAAAATCCACAAACAAACAATAAAGACTCAAGATATGAGCACAAGAAGATTTCCTACAGTCAAGGCACTAAATTTTGAGAAAAAAAGGCTCGAAAAAGGCTTTGGTAACAGCTTTAGAGGATTTGAATCACAGAACTCTGAGAGGAAACTGTCTCCATCTACCACTACACACACACACACCACATGGAGCTGAGGCTGTGCAGAACAATCTAAAGCCCATGTGACCTACAATCCCATGAATCACTACAAAATTCGCTTTGGTGCTCAATAACAAGGCAAAGTGATGTGAAGTACATTGATTTCTATGTATTTTGCATTATAATTGGTGCAGAACTGGTTTGTGGGAAGGAGGAGTAACGAAAGTCGTTATTATCAATGGACTTCGTTCTCATTATGACACAAGTACTTTGCTTTGTGTTATGGATTACACTCTGGATTCCAGATTACTCCCAAATTGTTTCTCGGAGTGAATTTTGGCCACTTTGCCCACCTCTAACTTTGTGCAGTACTGGCATCCATATCTGATGAAGGATATCAGGTTGCTTGAGGCCATGCAGCATAGAGCGACAAAAATTATACATGGGATGGAAGGCAGAACCTATGAAGAAAGGCTTAGACACTTGAGTTTGTACACCCTGGAGGAGAGAAGGGATTGGGGAGATATGACTGAATTTTTCAAATACTTAAGGGGATCAACAAATCTGGCACAGAGGGGTTGCTTAAGCTGAAGAAGTGAAGGAACATGAGGGACACAGGCTAAGACTGGAGGGTGGTAGATTCAGGAGGAAGAAGAGGCATTATTTCACTGAGAGGTGGTGTCAAAATGTATTGCTGTACCAGAGGAGGTGGTGGCATGCAGGATGGTGGGCAGTTTCAAAAGAGCATGGGACACGGCAAGGGAGGGGCTGGGTCAAAACCCTGAGCAGTTTCTGAGGGTGAGAGGGATGATGGGGTGGGCAGCTGCAGTATAGTGGTGCTAGCTGCACAGTCAAGCAGACTTGATAGACCAGGAGGCCTTTTCCTGCTGGCTAGTTTCATATATTCATGTGTTCATACAACCCAGGTCCCTTAATAGAAGAACGACTATAACTCAGTTCTTAACTGGCCTGTTCTCCCAACTCTCCCTTCAAAACAGGAGGCCTTGATGGTCCCAGTTATGATCCCTGAAATAATGGCAGAAATAACATGTCTTAAATCTGGTAAATGCCTGGACACCGATAGTTTGCCGGATAAATTTTATAAGAGACATAAGAAAAAGCTTCTTCTCTTATTAACAAATGTTTTGGTGAGGCATTATCCAAAGAGGGTTCAATTCCTATCTCTTGGTCTCAAGCTGTCAGATCAGTTATCCCCAAACCTGGAAAGGATCACTATCACTGTGTCTCATATCGGTTTATCTCACTTCTTAACACCGCTATAAAATGCTTACTTCCTTAGTAATGCGAGAATCCAACATGTTATCCGAGAACTTATTCATCTGGACCAGTTTGGCTTTATTCTGGGTTGGCAGGTAAGACAACTTGAGATGTACAGTACATGTAATAAACCATTTATGTACTCTTAAACAGTCTGTTCTCCTGTTAAATATTGACACCAAAAGGCCTTCATAAGGTCTCCTGGGCATTTCTATAAGTGGTCTTTTCCAGGTTTGGGTTCTCTGAGGCCTTTATTCATTTACTCTTTAAACTGTGTAACAATCCAGTGGGTTACAGCAGGGCAAATGGGCATATCTCTAGTAAGTTTCATCTTGGCAGGAACCTGCCATAGTTGCCTCTTATCCCCATTTTGCTCAGTTATACTTAGAGCCTTTGGCTCAAAGTATTAGAGAGACTTGCCATACACTGAGTTCATCTGAGTGTGGTAGAACACAAACTTGCTCTTTATGAAAAGTGATATTTTGTTGTACCTAATCAACCCAGAGTTTTCTCCCAGCAGTGTTCAAACAAATCTCACAATTTTTTCTCTCTCTCTGGTTATATTCTGAATAAAACAAAGACAGAGATTTTAAGTTTTTATTTCCTGCCCCCAACAACTCCAACAAAATTTTCCTATACAGTGGGACCTCCAATCCCTAAAGTATTTAGGAATACACCTGGCAACTGAGGCATCTCAACTGTATCAGTTAAATTATTTGTCCCTAATTGTTTAACTGAACTTAGATATGAGGTGTTGATACCTATTTCCCTTTCCTACACTCTAGAGTCCATACCCTGAAGATGAATGCCTTCTCAGACTTCTTTTCTTATTTCAGTGCGTCCCTTGCATAGTTACCAACAAGGATTTATAGGCCTGGCAGACTATTTTTATGACTTTTAGAAATATAGAAACATAGACTTTGATGGCAGATAAGAACCACTTGGCCCATCTAGTCTGCCCATTTCCTACCTACAGGATAGGGCCACAGATCCTAGTTAACCAACAGCCTATTTCTTCCTACCCCCACAAGAATTGCGCTTATGTCTGTCCCATTCATTCTGAATTCTCCCACAGTTTTAGACCCCACAACCTCCTCAGGAAGGCTGTTCCATACATCCCCTACCCTCTGTGAAAAAATACTTCCTCACATTGCCCTGAACCACCCCCCATCTTTAAATTGTGTCCCCTTGTTCTTGCACGTCTCTTTTCTGAAAGATGCAACCCTCTTGGACTTTGTTGATTCCACTGAGGTACTTAAAGTTTCTATCATGTCCCCTCCCTTCTTTCCTCAAGGGTATACATATTAAGCTCCTTTAGCCTTTCCTCAAACTGCTTCTGTTGCAGACCCTGCACCATTTTAGTTGCCCTCCTCTGGACTGCCTCTATCCTGTCTATGTCCTTGTGGAGATGGGGTCTCCAGAACTGGACGCAGTACTCCAGATGGGGTCTCACCAACTGTCTGTACAGAGGGATAACAACTTTCTGTTTTCTGCTGGTGATGCCTCCTATGCACCCCAGTATACCCCAGCCTCCCCACAGCTTTCTCAATTGCTTGCTAACCTTAAGGTCATCTGATATGATTACCCCAGGTCCCTTCCTTTTGTTGTTGTTACCACTCATCGTAATCTTCCCTGGGTTCTTGTTTCCCAGGTGCATTATTTTACTTCTTTGCATTGAATCCTATCTGCCATACTTCTGACCATTCCTCCAACCTTGCCAAGTCCCTTCTCATCCTTTCCACGCCTCCTTGTGTATCAACCCTATTGCAGATATTTGTGCCATCTGCAAAGAGGCACACTTTTCCTTCTAGTCCCTTTGCAATGTCACTATAAAGACATTAAAAGGACTGGACCCAGTACTGAACCCTGCTGTACCTCACTAGTAACCCCTCTTTCTTCAGAGTGGACTCCATTTACAATTACCTTCTGTGTCCTGTTGTCCGGCCAATGTTTTACCCAGGCTACCACCCTAGGACCCACTCCCAAGCTGGTTAATTTGACTATTAATCTTTGTGTGGGTAAGTGTCAAATGCCTTGCTAAGTCTAGGTAGGCCATGTCCACAGCCCCTCCCTGGTCTACTACTTTGGTCACCCAGTCAAAGAAATCTATTAGATTTGTCTGACATGACCTTCCTGCCAGAACCCATGCTGCCTTGGGTCCTGTGCCCTACTGGCCTCTAGGTACTCAACTATTCTTTCCTTCAGAAGTGACTCCATTACTTTCCCTACCACAAAGGTCAAACTGACAGGTCTATAGTTTCCTGCTTCTGTCTTGGTCTCACCTTTGTGAAGGGAATCATATCTGCCTTCCTCCAGTCCTCGGTACCACACCATCCTCCCATGATTTATTAAAAGAGTAGCCAGTGGTTTCGCTAATTCACCCTTAATTCATTTAGAATTTGGGAGAATTCCATCAGGCCCCATTGCTTTGTCCGCCTCAGTTTCAGGAGTTTTGCAGAACCCTTTCTTCTGTGAAAGGACTGGGATCGAACCCCTATTAAGAGTGCTTCTGTTAATTGGATTAGGCACTTCCTCCTCTTTGTGAATACTGAGCAGAAATATTCATTCAATATCCCTGCTTTTTCACTGTCCCCCTGCCCACCCACCGTTCATTCTATTCAGCCTCACTATCCCTCCCTTTGTCTTTCTACACTCTCTGATGTACCTATAAAGGTTTTATCCCTTCTTAGCTGAGTCGACTATCTTTTTCTCAGTTTGGGCCTTTGCTATTCTGACTTCCCTCCTGCTTCCTTCTGCCTTGACTGGTACAGCTCTCTGTCCTGCTCCTTTTGTGTTTCCTTATACTCCGAATGCTATCTTTTTCTCCTGACTTTCCCAGCCACCTCTTTTGAGAACCATAGTGACTTTTTCTTTCATTTTGATTTATTTGCTTCACACAAATGCCTCTTTGATGGCAGTTTTGATGATTCCCCATTGTTGCTCCACCCTCCTTCTAGCCTGTTTGCTAGTGCTTTTCTGAAGCACTCTCCCATCTTGCCAAAGTCAGCCCTCCTGAAGTCCAGTACCTCACTTTGTATGGCTTGACTCTGTAGCTGAGTTTATCATGAATCACACTGTTTGATGGTCACTTGTTCCCAGATGGCAACCCACTTCTAGATCTGAGATCCTCTCACTGCCCCCATTTGAGAGTATGAGGTCTAAGATTGCTCCCTCATGAGTGGATTCGAAACTAGCTGTCTGAGGCCTGCCACCTGTATAGCAAGAATGGTCCTGCTCTTGGATGTGCCTGCAGCAAATGTGCTCCAGTTAACATCTGGCATATTCAGGTCTCCCATCAACAGTATCTCCCTTTCTCTGCCATCCTAAGAATGTCTTCTATCATATCCTTGTCCATTCCCTCCTGACATGGGGGTCTGTACACAACCCTGTGCAGATTGTGGTGCCCTTTCCAGTCTCCAAGGTGACCCACAGTGCCTCCTCTCCTCCCTATTTACTCTTTTGTTCAGTTGCTTTTATCCCTTCCTTTATAGAGAGCTACTCCTCCTCCTCTTCTCCCTTGCCTGTCTCTCCTGTAGGTTATGTACCTGGTATGTTAATATTCCAGTCATGGTTCTCTGTGTACCATGTTTCTGTGACTGCTACAATATCCAGGCATCCTCTTCCATCAAGGCCACCAGCTCAGGGAGCTTGTTGCCCAGACTACGGCCATTGGTACTCATTACCTCCATTTCCTGATGGCCTTACTCCTTTTACCCCATCCCTGTCCTTTTGCCTTTGTCACTTTCCCATTTACCCTGCCCTTCTCCCTATCAACACCTCTATGTTGGTGTTTACCGCACTTGCTACCCTGACTTTTTTGGGGGCTAGGATTTCCTGCTCCTTCCAGTGCCTCCCTTGGCTAGTTTAAATGCTTGCCAATGAAGCATTTAAACCTATCACCTAGGATCCTGGTTCCTCCCGGACAGATGCAGCCCAACATGCCAGTATAGGCTTGCATCACTCCAGGTGGACCCCTAGTCCCTAATGAAGCCAAATTCCTGAGCTCCACACCAGTTTTTCAACCACTGATTGAATCCCATGGTGCGGAACACCCTAGCCTCTCCTACACCATAGATGGGTAGCACCTCCGAGAAGGTTACCGTGTGCTACTTGTCTAAGGTCCCACCCCAATTCCACAAACTTTTCCTGCACTTTTCTAATCCCTTTCTTAGCCAGGTCATTTGTTCCTAGGTGGACAATGACATCCAGCTCCCTCCCAGTGCAGCTGCTCTGGCAATGCAGGGATCGCTCCCTGTCCCTCCAAGCCATGACGCCAGACAGGCACCTTACCTCCCTCTCCCTTCCTCCCCAGTTCTACCTTCTTAACAATAAAGTCCCCACCAGGTGTTGTTTCCTTCTCCTGTGGGGTCCCATGCCACCCTCCTGTGGGTCTCCTTTGTGGAGGTTCCCAGCATCCTCCTTGGTCTCCACTGCAGGTGCCTCCATAGAGGAACCACACTTTTCCAGAATGGCATAGGAATTGTGAGAGGTACAACTGGAGGGATGCACCTCTGTTCCACCACCCTCACCCTCCCTGAGCCCACTGTGGTCCAACCGCCTTTTTCTTGGCAACCTCTGAGGCAACAGCAGTGGTACCGGTGGCCCCTGGATGGAAGAGGAGGTCCCACAAATCCTGGCCAACTCAACCTGGAGATGAGCAACCTCTCCTCAGCCCAGAGAGGTGCCTGCAGATGGGAAAATACTGCATCCTCTAGAACGCCTACTGGAAGACTGTTGCTCCACAGCCACTGCACTGCACCACTCCCATCGTGTCTTATTTCTGGCCCCTTAACTGTTTGGAATCCTTTCTCTTTCTGTTTTTTTTTCTCTTCTTTCTACTTACTTTCTGCCTGTGTGCCCTTTAAGCTCCTGATTGTCCTGTTCTGTAACAAGAATATCCTATATTTCTCAGTAGACCCTTACTTGCTCAGAGGCAGACCTCCAGCAGCTAGAGGGAGGGGCCGGAGAGCTACTCTTGCCCTTCTAGGATGGTGGGTCTTTGGTGGTTCTGTGATCACTCACTTCCTGCTCCCAAACAGGAAGTTCCTGTTGTCAGTCAAATCCTATGCCTATAAAAGCAGAACTAGCTTTGGGTGGGAGGAAGGAGGCGATAATATGAAAGAAGCAATAATGCCCTACAGGGTGGGCAGTGTTAAGGCTATACCGGACGTAGGGGGGCATGGTGGGGACCCGACGCGTGAGGTGGTGGGCCTTAGATAGTCCCTGGGTAGTCTAGTATAGCCCAGTACGCCCACCCTGAGGTATTATTGTACTTAGAAAATAAGCACCAAAAAAAAGTTTAATATAAAAGGTTATAAAAATTAATTTCAAATGACTTTTAGAATAAAATGGTTCCTCCGCTTGTATTATAATGATGTCATGGTCACCTTCTTCCAGACAGAGGCACACATATAAGCAGAGATCCTGTGTCACACTTGCTTTGTTTGGAAGAGTTTTAAAGAGTTGAATGTCTCAACCCCCACCCCCAGCACAACACAATGAGACCTACAGGCTATGATCCATTTGATTTTTTTCTTACTGGTATTGGTCTTTTTCCAACCTCAGCACTTCTCGTGCTTCTGTGTATTGCTAACAAGCAATAATAATAGTGAATAAAAAGTGAAGCTGATATGTTTTTCCCACTTTATTTTTATTTGCAAGCAGGTAAAGTAGCACAAAATAGGTGGTAATAGCGCAAGATAAGGGTCATGAGAAATGGCCGAGAATATGGATCGAAGGAAGATGGATGATGAGTAGCAGGCTGATTATAGGCATTTTTTAGCGCCCCCCATTAGTCTGTCCCCTACTTTGTTTCTGCACCCCATTGATCTAGTTTATTTGAGTAATGTCCTGTCAGTAGAATGAGTGGGGAATGAAGAACTAAGTAAAGATACTGTTGCTGCAGACAGACGAAAATGTGTACTGTCACTTTTCCTGTGCCTGATCGCGATAAGCTATGCAAGGTGCTAAAGTTAGGCTCTCGAAGATAGCAGTCAGGCATGCTGCAGCAAGGCCCTTTACATGGTGTTGTTACTTTTATGTTTCTGTGGGAGGTAGGCATTGACAGTCATGTATGTAAGAGAGCTCAGGCAAACAGCACTTTGGCTTTAGCGGTCATAAGGTCGCGTACACTTTTGAAAGTCCGCAGGAGAATGGGTGGTTTCGTGAAGCTGATTGCTTAGCAGCTTCCTTTGTTTTCCTAATTTTCTTTTCTATGTGTGGCAACTGTTTATTCTCATAAAACGAAAGGCAGCCTAATGTGGTGGAATCTTCTGTTGGGGGCTGCCTTGCTCGATTCACCAGTTTCTATGTGAAGCAGCTTCATTTTCAGGGTGGGTATGCAGCTGGAATAGGAAAAGAAAGATTGCTGTTGACAGTCATGGAGTCAGAATCAGGGACACTGAACAAAAGGTACTGTAACTGAATACAAAAGGGAAAGAAATGTAGCTAGAAATGAGCCCAGCTGAAGTTGTGCTTAGTGTGGTCAGGCAGTTGGTACTTAAGTATGGGGGCAATATCTCTGCTAAGTGGCAGAAAAAATGGTGAGTTAAAATTAATTTGGGTGTTTTGGGCCAATGAGGAAGCAGGGTGGATACAGGATACTAAGTGGGTGAAGGGGCACTTGGGCTGGTACTTTTTATTTCCTGGGCATCTATTGAAAGTTAGCACTCAGCAGGGGTACCAGCCAATCAGAGCCTAGGAAATAAAAAGGCCATTTTCTAAAGTCCCAGTAGAGAAGTCCAGTCACACAGCAGTCCTTCCTCCTGGTGTCTTCTGCCAAGCTTCTAGCAGAATCTTTCTAAGGTAGTCTTTAAATTTAGCTTCCTTCTAGCTAAGCCACTCCCCTACTTACTAGATCTTTCTACAAGTAATTTAAACTGCACAGCTATCACGTCCTATCAATCACCTGAGATTTACACCTAGATAACTGTTCAGATAACCATTCAGTTCAGTTAACTCAGACAAACACACTTTTTGTTTTGTTTTGTTTGTTAGTTTGTTTTTTTAGCCTAAATTAAAGGTCCAAGTACAAGAGTTCTACTTTTTAGTCCCAGTAAAGAAGTCCAGTCACACAGCAGTCCTTCCTCCTGGTTTCTTCTGCCAAACTACTAGCAGAATCTTTCTAAGGCATAATAAAAGGCCCAGAATCCAGAAACAAATTCTTTATCTTCCAAAACAACAAGGTGGCCTGGCAGTCCCATATCTCCTGGAGTACTGGGTAGCAGCACAGATGAGAGTTGCTGTATTGTGGGAAGCTGGACCTAGCAGAGATTGTCCCCAGCACAGCTTTGTTGTCATAGTCACCTGGCAGCCTGGGAGAGACTCCATTTTAGGAACAGAGGCAGTGTTAATAGGATGCTGGCAAGAGATTCTCTGTGGAACCACTGGACACCACTTATGGAAATATCAATGGTGGTCAGTTGACCCTGCATTTATCTCAGCCCTTACTAATCACGGGTTTACACAACAAGCAGCCAGGGTAGATTTGTTACATGGCAGTTTTACAACATGGCATAGTCATCTCTTTTAAACTGGCTAAAAAATGCTTTGGGTGGCTTCCTTTGGACAGGCTTAGGTATTACTAGATCAGAGATTTTGTAAATACTCACTTCTGAGTGGCTATGTTGCAGGAGGAGGGACATCTCCCAGACCCACTGTTTGAACAAATATGGGGATCTAAGGCAGGAGAAGGCTATCTCTTTATTATATGCCAATTTCATTAAAGACCAGGCCCACTCAACCAGAAAGACTAAACAGAAATGGGAGGAGGAATTACAATTACATTTACAGTAGATGGTACACAATGGTTAAAGATATGGGAGAACACATGGAAAACATTATCTTCCCAGCCTGAGGGAGTTTCCTTGGAAGTTAAGTATTAGGTACTTTAGAGTCCCTCTGGTGGTCTCCAATTGAAGCCTGCAGTGCCCCCATCTTGTTAGAGGGAATGTGGAGGGAGAGGCCTTGCAGGCCCAAGTTTTTGGGACATGCAATATGTTTCAACCCTACTGGGCAGAGATTTCAGGTCATCTTGTTCTGCTTTTTGGACTCTCCTTCCCTTTAGGCCCTGAGCATCTCTTGCTTGTTCTGTCCCCAATGAATATAAAGGGAAAGGAGGCCAACACGTATGGTCCATCTTGATTGCAGCAGCTCATAAGGCCATAACTAAAAGATGGCTTCTTCCTGAGCCTCACAGCAGATTTCAGATTGAAGGAGATTGTAAGCCTTATCTACAAATTTGAAAGAATTACCTTTTTACTGCAGCAAAGAATTCCTCAGCTCCAAAACAGATGGACCAGGTGAGAGTTGTACTAGCAGTTTAATTAGTAATGCTATGTTTAAAAGCAATCTTGACCTCAGTCCTCCCCAACCAGACAACTAGCATTCTATGAAGATATTTTAGGTATAATATCTTATGTCGGGTGTAGTGGCTCCTGGCTGATGGTAAGGAAAACTCAAGTGATCAGGCCAGTAGAGACAACTTAATTTCTTATATTCCCTGTAACACAAAAGTAATTAACATCAAGCTAATTGAATCAAATACTATTTTTGTTGTAACATGGTACATGAGTAATGATTACCCTAATGTTGCTGCTATTACTACTTTATTGGATTTTAAGTTTCTGTCTCTTTTCATATAAAATTATAATACAATATAAACTGTAATGCATATAGTTAGTAAAACCTTAAAAGTCTGAAAAATTTCATTACGATATTTGTACGCATTGTTTGAACATGGCTTATGAATAAAGTCTTAGTATAAAAAAAGAAAAGAAAGATGAAAGATTAGACTGCAGTACATACAAAGCCAATGGAAATACAAAACAACAGGATCGATGAACTATACACAGTACAGCCAGGCAGTAACGAGGAGATCTACAAAGCAGCACACTAGAAAAGGCTAGAGGAAAGAGTGAGGGATATAAAAGTAGGCAGGGTATTATGGTTTAGGAGTTATGGCAGAAACCAGAATCCTAGAAGGGCTACCAACAATGATACCATTTGCCAAGAGTGTCACAGGCATAGTTGGACATCCTCTCATATGTAACCAGTTGTCCAATGGATAGAGGCCATTCTGTATGGACGGGCACTGTGTAGTGCACCAGCAGACAAGGAGAAGCCATTTGGCCACTGCCCCAACTGCTTTGACCCATAGAGCATGAACATCTACCTTGAGCATGTCAGGAAGTCTAAACCTCACTTTCAGGTTCTTGGTAATATTGGGAATGCAAGTAATCACAGACATGTTGCATAAGAGTAATAAACTTGTTTATTACTACCAGAAAGGATTAAATCACAGTTGCCCTAAGCAGTTCTTACCAATATGAACCGGAAGCCAGTGCTAAGCATTCCCTATACCTCGAGGTTTCTTTGTGTCTCTTGGGATCTTCGAGGTACAAGACTTAGTGTATCACATATATACTTATGATAATTACTATGGTTACTGTAAGATAGAAACATTTCTAGTTACATAGATGTGATGAGCCCTATTGGCTAAATTAGAAGAGGCTCCACGGTCCAAGATAACATTATACAATTTTGTAGTAGTCATCAGTTTGTGAAACAATAGAGTTCTTATATAGAGTCTTACATAACTCAGTGTAGTAGTACAAATCACCGAAAGGTGGCAATGCTGACTTATATATCATAATTATTCCAAGGACACAGGTGTCCCAACATCTTATAAGTAAGAATTACACAGAAAATACATAGAAGAATATATATGTATTAGCAAGCAAAGTGTATTACAACAATATGCTTACATATCCTAACATCTACTCTTATCGATAGATGTCCTTAGCCCTATATGTTAGTATAACATATGCCTAAGCACTATCTGAATATGGTGTACCTCTGAGGGTACCAATAAGGGTGCAGGGACCTCGTGTAATTACCCCTTGTTGCTTCCAAGGGCAACACAGGCAAATCTAGGGAAAGGGTAAGCAGTGGTCATTTACAAACCCGACGCTAAGCTTGTAAAGGAACTCGAGCTGCTTACGTGTGTTGGAGCAGTATGTGCCAGAGGCAGCATAATAACCAAGAAAAACATCAAAAATGCTTGTATAATAACAAAACCTTTAAAACTAATTTCTAATCAGGTGTTAGTCAATGCATCATTCATATCACCATCATTAATCAACAAAGGATAGCTTCATTGGCCTTGGTTATATTATTGCTGATGTGGATGAGGTGTGTCTTCTTACCTGTCTAAAAGTGATTTTAATGTAAGTGTGAGTGGGTCTATGTATACGTTAAATATGGTAAATATTCAGAAAGTGTGAGTAGATAATCAGGGTTACCATCAATGATGTCTGCATCCATAAGGGGATAGGGGTTATAACGGTATGTCCAATAACAGTTTTCTGGTGTGGGACAAACGGAAATTGAGGATCAATAACACATGTTTCAGATCCATAAATATAGCTTTTGAATTTAGTTACTATGCAGTACTCCCATCAGAATTGTACTGAGATCGAACAGAGGAGTCTCCACTTTGCAACTGTACTGGGTAGGTGTAGGTCATCTTTGAACTGTTGACAGGCGATGAACCTCCCCATGATAGAATTGATAGAGTTTATCCGGAGCCAAAGTAGAATCCAAGAAATCCGTGCTATTAGTGGTGGTGTCATCATCCATGGTAAAGTCCAATCAATGCTATCTGGAGAATAACCACAGACAGGTTGAATAACATCAAATACATCACATCGACACATGTAAATGTATTGTTTCTTTGCACAGCAGTCCATGTGCAGAGCCACCCAGGCATCCAGAAAAGGATGGAAACCAGTAGAGGGGTAGATCCAGGCATTCTCTGTAGATGCCTTCATCCAGGTGCCCAATGGAATGTACAGTGCCAGCTTGTTGCACAAAGCTGTAGAGGATCAAAGCATGGTAAAGAAACAAACATCGTATTCTTATGGAAAATTTCTTAGCAGTGAAACAAGGACCAGTGTTAGGTGACTGGTCACAAACCCAGGTTTCTAGTTGTAGAAAGAGCGATAGTTAGAGATTGTTGCATACACATAGCAATACAGCTAGGGTTTACATCATGAACAGTACCATTTTGAAATGCTTCTATCATGTATGATATCAGGGATTCTTCCAGATTCTAGATCACGGAAGAGATTGTTGATGGTAGTGATAACGTATGAGCCATAGGAAGAGCAGAGGATTTCTAGTAATGTATTGTTTATCTGCTTCTTTGTTGTTCTGTGCAATGAGTGTGTTAATCTTATCTTTAGAGTCTGCAAATACCTCAGCAATGTCGCATATTGTATATAGTGTATCTTTCTTCCTGACTAAGACTATCCACACCATGCAGTAATGGGAGTAGTATATCATTAACCAACCCAGTTGAAAATTTGGCAGAATGAGATTTGATAGCAGCAATGTCTGCCTTGTTCCAAATAGACATAGCCATACCAAAAGGCCTGTGACACTATACCTGTTGCACCTGTGACATTAGAACTGTCAACTTCACGTATTACATTTATGACTTTGATCATCAGGATTGGGTTTTCTCCTGAAGTTGCCTCTATGTTCAGTAGTATGGACCCCGCAATAGGGTCTTGAGTATGAATCGAAATGCAGCTAAACTATCAAGCAATAACATACTATAAAATGCTGACGTGTTAGTATTGTGACACATACCAAATTCTTCATACTGTATTCCAGTAGTATGATTAAACAACATGAGTATATGCATAAATTGTAAATTACTAATCAAAGAAACAGGAAGGTAGTGGCTGTTACACCACTAGGGGACCAGGGATATGCTTTGGACATTCCAAAAGCTGTTTATCAGTGGGTGATAACAGAGAGATACATGGCGCAGAAGCCATGTGGTGTACAGCACAAAATTTTTAGCAGAATCCTTAGACAAAGAATTACAATACGAAGAATCAATTAGGCAGTAATATTGTACAAACCAGAATGCTTGGAAGCAGTTTGCAGCAAGGACAGAGAACCATTTGGGGATAATTTAGCATTGGGCCAACCTAGGAAAGTTCCTTTGGAGAGTTTGCACACAGAGAGAATTTGTACTTATGATGTGGTTTGCCACTCAATTTGTAGGGTAGATTTATCAGGAGCAACAACCGAGGCAGTGAGGTAAGCATAGGAACCTTCCTGGACAGTAATCAGACTATCGGGTATATTGATGGCTACTCCTCTGAAGAAGATGCTGGATGATCAAGGTGTAGTAGGAGGTTCGGCACCGTGCCTTGGATGCAGGGGATAATTCCTCAGATGACTAGATAATGGAACAAGATAGCCATCTTGTCAGTGTATCTGAAAAGCAAATCAAACATTAGTAAGTCAGTACTATTCCACCCAATGGGGTGAGGAAAAGTAATTAAGCTCCTTTATACAGTTTCAGTTGGTTTGCATGTAACCATTTGTCAGTCAGTTTATTGTTGTACAGGAGTCTAACTTGATAGACTGCAAGGCTGAGCTTGTTGACAATGGGTATGGGCCTTCCCATTTATTGGAGAAGGAATGGGTGAGATGTGCAAATCAGAGTACCATTACCTGATCTCCAACCTGCCAATCCACTTCTTAGCGTGTTTGTCAAACTGTATTTTGGACTGTTGCTGGGCTTTACCCATGCAGTTAGCAGCATACAAGGTGTGTATATGAGGTCTTTTCTGAGTTTTTCCACATATTGATCTACAGACACACGGCTGCAGTGGAGTGTGCAGGTCAAACAGCAGGTGTTCAGGTAATCCATCTGTCTTCCAGTCATCACCTCAAAGGTGTGAGCTGGGTAGTGACTGAGGGTGTGCCTCTAATTGCCATAAGGAGTAAGGGCAGTAGGGAATCCCAGGTTTTGGGATTGTCCTTAATGAATTTGGAAAGCATTTACTTAATCAGTCTGTTGGCTCTTTCTACTTGACCTGAAGCTTGGGGGTGGTAGGACATGTGGAATTTTGCTGAACTCCTAGGAGTTCAAGAGATTCTTTCACAAACTCACCTGTAAAACTGGTTCCTTGCCAGAGTCTACCTTAAGAGGTAGGCCCCACCTAGAGAAAATCTGTTCCACCAGGATTTTGGCTGTGGTCTGAGCTGTGCATATTTTAGTGGGGAAAGCTTCAGCCCACTTACAGAAGAGGTCCGTCATCACAAGTGCATACTTTTTATTTCTGCTGGTATTGGTCAAAGGACCAATAAAATCAATCTATGGCATGCCAAGAGCTAGAGTGTCGTTGTGGTAAGAGCTTGGCATTTTGTTTGGTAGGGATGGGGTTGTTTGCACGCAAACAAGGCAGTTATCTATGTACTGTTTAACATCTTTGGTGACACCAGGCCACCAGGTGGTGGTCTTAAGCCTTTGAGGTGTTTACCACTCCCTGGTGCCCACCAGTGGGTGTGTCATGCACTTGGTGCAAACATACAGACCTAAGGTGTCTGGGGACCTCCCACAACTTGGTGGTGGAATCATCTGGCTGATACCAGATGAGCATGTCATCTGGTGACAAGTGTAACTTACCTTCGTGCCTCTGTAGGGTTGTTGTGGAATGTTTTTCTTCGGGTACTTTTGTCAATGAATCTGAACACTTTGAGTTCAGTGTCAATGTGTTGGGCTGCTGAGAAGTCCAAGGGGAAAAGGGTTGGGATTTTTTCTGAGTGCTGCAATATGTACGGCCGCATTGGCCTCTGGATGATCTATCATCCATGTGTCCCTCCTTGGGCACCTTCCTTGGTAAGGATATCTGCTGTATCATTGAAGGCATGATAGGGATCATGAGGGAGTGAGCTTTAACTTTGTGTACATAGAGTTTGTGTGCAAATTTTTGTGCCAGTGAATGTATGTATGTTACCAGTTCCTTGTACTTCACTGGGCTGCCATCAGAAGAGAGGAAGGAGTTCTTCTGCCAGAAAGGAAGGAATTCTGTAAGAGAACAACAAACCCAATTAGATTCTGTAAAATGATGGTATCCTCAGTCCCATGCTGGATGAACTTGAGGCACAGACCACCGCTGCCATCTCTGCATACTGTGATGATGCTACACTGCAATGCTTAGATATTTTAACAGTGTTCCCATAAGGGTAAATCACTAGAATGCCTATCCTGCAATTTGTTCTCCCTGATAGTAGGATGCTGAACCATCAGTAAAGATATGACACAAAGAGGTGTTGTCAAGTATTTGTGGTATGGCAGGGAGGAAAGGACCTGGAATGGGAAGATCAGGTGATTGCAGTGTATAGTCATGGGGCTCTCCTTGGAAAAGGAGTCCCATGAGCCAGCATAGATGGAATTTTTGTTGGGTGTACCTGTATGTCTCTATACTGGAAAAGAAGTGACAAGTGTGTCAGCCTGGTATTGGAGACTGACCCATCCTTCACTCTGTCTGAGAGCAGAAAGGTAGTTGGTGTGTGGTGTTGATAATCAACGGAGAGTACCCAATGATTTACAGAAAGTGCTTGACAGCCCAGTAGGTGGCCAGAAGGTTCCTTTCACAAAGGCTGTACTACTGTTCCACTGGGGTCATGAGCTGTGATGCATATGCAGTAGGTCTCAGGGTGCCATGAACCTTCTGAGCCAGCACTGTGGACATGGCATTGTCAGAGGTAGCACATTCCAGATGGAATGGTATTGCTGGATTGGGGTTAACCAGAGCTGGGGCAGAGGCCAAGGCCTGCTTCAATGACGTCACAGCCTGGGTAGGTATAGGCCCCAATTCCATGGGATGTCCTTTTTCAATAGCTCATACAGAGGAGTGGCTTTCTGAGCAAAATCACAGATAAAATCTCTCGAATAGTTCACCATACCTAGGAACTGGCAAGAGTTGCCATGCTGGTGGGCAATGGCAAGTCTTGCAATCCTTGTATCTTCTTCCAAGTAGGGCTTTGACCTTTGGTCAGTTATTTTAGACCCAGAAAGAGTACTTTTCTGACATAGCTGTGCTTTTTCTGGATTGCATTTCAGACGTGTTCTCTGAATGAGAGTCAGTAGTTGGTCCAGGAGATCCAAGTGTTGTTCCTGTGTGGCAGTTGCCAGCAACAGGTCATCCACATACTGCAAGAGACATTGGGGAGTAGAGATTCCTCAAGGGTGTCCATCATATGCAGATGGAGCAGGGATGGGCTGTTATGGAATCCCTGGGGTAAGCAAGTCCACGTGATACTGTCTTCCTTCAAAGGTGAAGGCGAACTTACATTGACTCTTGAAGGCCAATGATAATGACCAAAACCATTGGAGATATCCAAGGCACTGAACCATTTCAGTTCAGGGTCAAAAGTAGTAGCACATCGGGTGCTGATGCCACAGTTAAGGAACAACTGGGGCTGACCTGGTTCAATTTCCTGTAGTCAATAGTAATTCTCCAGGAACTGTGGGTTTTTTCAAGGGCCACACTGGAAGTTGGCAGAAACGATGTTCTGATTACCCCTTGCTTGAGAAGTGACTTGATTGTTTTTCTGAGAGAAGGCAAGGCCTCAGTTGGGAAAGGATATTGCCTTTGCCTCTCATGTGCTGGGCCTGGCACTTTGATGACAGTGTGCATTCTATCACAGTCATGTTTGTTGATTGCAGACGCCCCAAATGTCATTGCAAAATGGGAGAAGCTTCAGAAAAGCTCATGATCATTGAACAAATCTATGATGTCATACTTTTGTTGTTAGCAGATATTGTTGCCACTAAGTGTGAATCAGGATCAAAACAGTGTGGTATTGACCCTTAATTTGTATCAATAGCATGTTAGCTAGGTCTACCACACAGCCGTGTGGTGCAAGAAAATCAATTCCTATGATGCCATAATGATCATGCCTTACCATCAGTTGGAAGCTGTATGAGGCTTTAATGGCCTAGCTCTACCAGCAAGGGTAGAGACCAGTATGCAGGTAACCTAGTATCATCTACTCCTGACATGTTGGTCCTCCATCTGGTGGACCAAGGAGATGTGTCCGGTGTTCATCATGTAATACAGACACAGCCGCATCTGTATCTAGTAAGACTACAAGCAGGCGTGCCCCTGACCTCGGCCTTGGTGCAGGGCTTCCATTTGTATCCAAGGCCAGCTTGTTTACAATCCAGACCGGGCCTATAATTGTCAATCTGTACTGCTGGGAACATGGAGAGGTTGGTCTGGCTCCTTTGAACCACTTCACCATGCTGCACCCATGCTATATAGGAGAAGCTTCTGGGTTCAGGCCTGTGTGGGCTTGAAGGCCTGCACTCGAGTATCACCATGGCCCATTGGGGTCTAGGTCACCGTTGTACAGCCACAAGGGTCTGAGCGGAACAGCATCCACCACAGAGCGCACTGCCCCAGGCGCCTCAGAATTTCTGATTTTCCTCAGCTATCTCCCTACATGAAGAGCCCATTCTTTGTTGCTGTTGTTTGCCTAATTCTTGTGCTTTTATTCTTATGCCAGTTCTGGTTCCCACCCATTGCTGTTGTGGTTGTTGTTGTTGGTGTTGGGCATGTTGGGGTGTTGGTTGTCTGCGGGGAGGGGCTGGTTGTGTTGGGCCTGCCCTTCCACCATGTAGTGCTGCAGGCCTCTTGAATAGGCTCCA
Organism: Neoceratodus forsteri; assembly: GCA_016271365.2. Taxonomy (NCBI): domain Eukaryota; kingdom Metazoa; phylum Chordata; order Ceratodontiformes; family Ceratodontidae; genus Neoceratodus; species Neoceratodus forsteri. The sequence goes on from JADMNL010000026.1 coordinate 271,172,130, forward strand.
TGGCGGCTACTTTTTGGAACCGAGCCCAGATCTCGGATGTAGAGTTGGTAAACTCTCTCAGTTTTCTGAAGAATGTCAGCAAACCTGTCCGTGTTAGGGTAAGTGGTCAGCTCTACCTTTTCTCGTACTGCAGGAATCATGTTCCTAAGGAATAGGGTCTTACACTCAATAAGATCTACATCTGCAGCTTCTTGTGCCAGGTGCTTTCCTGCTCAGTAGGCCATCCAGAGTCTCTGGTGGTAAGTCGCTGGACTTTCCTTTGCATTCTGTTTTACAGGGTATGTGCCAACACTTTACTACACCTGGACTGTGAGCATAAATGAGCCCAGCTGCAACCTCATCAAATGTGGCGCTGCCGTCCTGGCAGATGGAATCGGGAGTTTGACCCACAAACTAGGATCAATGGTTTGGCGTAGTATCTGGACCTGATATTCTGCAGCGAGCCTAAGCATCTCACATTTAGAACACACCTTTTCTAAGTGACAGCTGAGATTGTCAGACAGGTTCATCCGACTGATACTGTCAGCTATTTGCTGAACAGAGCAGGCCATTTGTGGGGATTATTGGGTCGATCAGGTGAGGTAGGTTATCTCAGGTGCTGTCTAGGGTGGCCCAAGCTGCTGCCTCGGCGCAGTAAGAACAATACCATCCTGAGTGCCAGCCTCTTGTAGAAGCAGCCTAATTTGGGTTTTAATGGCCCATTTACTTCTCTCAGGAAGAGGTACATTACCTATTGCAGTTTCAATCATCGTTTCTTGCCTGACTTCCACATTAATAACAGCTATCGGTGGTGCGTCTTGACCAGGCCTGGGCCTGTTCCCCCATCATGAGGGGCCACCATGTTAGCATCTCCCATGATGGGTGTCCTGAAACTTCGACAATTTATGACATGGTGTGGTGTAGTGGGGACCCGCCATGTTGTGGATGGCTGGGTGGGGTTTCTGGGCCATAGTAGGGTGTGACTGGGCATTGTACTGAGAGATGTTGTCATCTGATACCTCCCCTCAGATGACGTGTGCAAGGCAGGGCTCGCCTCCTATCACCTTAACATGTCCAGCCAAAACCTTCTGCTGATGGCGCAGTTTCACCATCTTAGTTTTACATTCAGCATGACTCACTGTTGCAAGATCCATATCAACATCATCCTGCATTTGCTTCTGCAACACTCTATACATGGTGCTCAATTCACAATTGTCCCTAGTAGCCACTTTTAAGTCATTACGTACCTGGTTTATCTCGCCTGTAGCTCGCCCATCTCCTCACTCAACTGTGCATTCGAGTACTTAACAAGTCATTCACATGCAATGCCTGTCCCTTAGCCTGTCTCAAACTTTCACACTCCTGTTTCAACATACAAAGTTCCTGTTCTCCAGCTTGAGCTGAATGATGCAAAAGTGAATCATTTTCATTCTGCAGTGTTTGAAGTTCAGACTCCAAATTCTGCTGCAGTCTAACACATTCCGTTTCCTGCAAACCCGTCTCTTGCTTAAGAGATGCAATATGCAGATCAAGGGTTAAACCTCACTGGAGCTTCCAGAGCAGCGTAAGAGTCGCGACCATCAACCTTTGGCATAACGCTTATTGGTTGATTGCCTTGTCTCTGTGTACTGGGTTGAAATCCCAGTATAGGGTTTTCAGATTGACTTGCGTTCGGGTGAAGTCAGCCATCCTCCATGGGAGGCAAGGAAATTCGAGACATCGGTCTCAGTTCTCGCAGATATTGTCTGGTGGCCATTGTGTGAGAGGGCGAAAAATCAAACTGTGAAAAGGGCACCGTGCTATGTATCGATCCACAGCAGGAGCACTTTATGCACAGTCGGGCTACTGTAGAATTTGTGGGCTTACAATTCAAAGCTGTTATGGAGTGAGTTGAGTCAGCATCGACCACACCCAAAAGAAAATGGCCAGACTTTGCAAGTGACTACAAATTCAATTTAAAATGGGAGAGGTGATAAGGGAATGTACACCTACTGTCCCGTGGGAAAGGGAAAAGTTATAGCAACTAGTGATAACTTACAAACACCAAATATCGCCTGCACGCGGTCGCTAATTGTCAAGAGGTCTAAACCTCACTTTCCGGTTCTTGGCAATATTGGGAACGCAAGTAATCACAGACACATTGCATAAGAGTAATAAACTTGTTTATTACTATCCAAAGGATAAAATCACAGTTGCCCTAAGCAGTTCTTACCAATACGAACCAGGAGCCAGTGCTAAGCATTCTCTATGCCTTGAGGTTTCTTTGTGTCTCTTGGGATCTCTGAGGTACAAGACTTAGTGTATCACATTATATACCTATGATAATTACTATGGTTACTGTAAGATAGAAACATTTCTAGTTACAGAGATGAGCCCTATTGGCTAAATTAAAGGAGGCTCCACGGTCCAAGATAACATTATCTAGCTGAGGCAGTATCTAGAAGCTAATAACCTGCTTAATCCAGTCCAGTCAGGGTTTAGAGCTAAACATAGCACCATCACAGCACTTGCCAAAGTGACTAATGACTGGCAAAGAGAGCTAGACAACAGAATTACACCTGCGCTGTGTTCTTGGACCTGAGCAAGGCCTTTGACACTGTTGATCATTCTCTATTACTCTTCCCTGACCTCACTAGGTGCTGACCCATTATCTTTACAGTGGTTCAACAACTACCTCTCTGATCGTTTCCAGCAGGTGAAAGTGGAAGGAGATCTCTCAACTCTCAGACCTCTCCTAAGAGGTGTTCCCAGGGTTCTATCATAGGACCGATCTTATTTGCAATATACATCACCAATACTGATGAAAGCATAACTAAAGCCAACATTCATCTGTTTGTAGATGACACAGTTCTTTACGTAAACCACCCGTCATTACAATCTGCATGTAATGACCTTCAATCTTAGTTCAACCTGCTGCAACACCAACTCCTAAACAAAAACTATTACTTAACGCCAAGAAAACAAAGGCAATGCTCTTTTCTCCTCTGCCCAAATGGTAAACTCAGCCCTATCAGATCCTGTGCCGCAGATTACTACAATTCTTGGCAAGAAGTTGGAATTTGTCCTAAATTCAAATACCTCGGAGTATGGCTGGACCATAGGCTCTCCTTTATAGAGCACGTTGAAGAATTACTCAAAAATTATGACTGAGACTTGGCCTGTTCTTTAGGATAGCCGCTTCTTAACTAGAGATGCCAAACTACAGCTGGTAAAATTAACCTTTATATCCCTTGATAGATTATGCTGACATCCTCTACAGTCACTGTCCCATTTCCTACCTCACCAAACTTGACACATTATATCATAGAGCTTTGAGGTTCATCACAGGCCTGCCTTATTCCACTCACCACTGCTCCCTATATCAGTCAATGGGGTGGAGTTCTCTTCAAGTCAGGCATGATAAAATGCAGCCTTATGGACCCTGAGAGCCATCTCCAAAAACTGTCCCAATACATTACAGACTGTCTTCCTATAAAACCAATAGGCAATTACGCCCTGAGAAGTTGCAAATCTCTCCTACTGATGGTTCCCAAAGTTAACTCTTGCTTTGGCAGGGCTGCTATAATTAACACTGTCCTCCTTGTGGAATAAATTGCAAAAACTGAAACTGAGCTACTCTATCGGCATCTCATCTTTCAAGCTCTTATATTCACGTCTCAGAAATGATCAGTGCAATTGTTTCCATGACCATGAATTGTCATCATACTAACCTGTACCATTTAACCATGGAGCAAATTACTTCTAGTGCTTGTCTCCTCCTTGGCCCTGGTCTGTCATCATGCTTTCATGTAACACCTTGATACCTCTGTCCTCCCTTTGATACGGGTCTATCTTCCCACTTTCTCCAGCCTTCTTTTCACAACTCTATACTGCACTCATCCACAGTCTACACACAAACATGCTATAAAAGTCCGAACTCCCTTTTCCTCTCCCCGAGGCTCCATTGCCACATCAGTTCTACTGACCTATCCTTGGGACTTCACTTCACAATGTGTATCCTTCACTTACATATTACATACCCCTCCTGGTACCCCATCTGCCATTAGTTGGTGGTTCTTCGAGCCATTTTCATGGCTAGTACTAGTGACTGCCCCTGGTAAATGAACTAACTGGTACTTCTATACCAAGAACATGGTTTATATACAGTTTTATGGTTCCATGGTGGACCTGCCCCTTGTATTTGAATCTCCTCTGTTATGGCTTGCCTTGTCTTCCTTTTATCATTTGACTCCCCTATTACTGCACCATTGTATTTGTGTTTATATACTTATTTACATGTATTTATATGTTTTATGATGGATGTTACCCAACCCTATTCTAACCAGGTCCATCTTGTAAAGAGCTCTGCTCAATGATGTTCACCTGGATAAAGATTTTGATTGATTGATTGAGTGATACAATTTGTAGTAGTCATCAGCTTGTGAAACAAAAGAGTTCTTATACAGAGTCTTACATAACTCAGTGTAGTAGTACAAATCACCAAAAGGTGACAATGCCGACTTATATATCATAATTATTCCAAGGACACAGGTGTCAACATCTTATAAGTAAGAAATACACAGAAAATACATAGAAGAATATATATGTATTAGCAAGCAAAGTGTGTTACAACAATATGCGTCATATCCTGACATCTACTCTTGTATGGTAGATGTCCTTAGCCCTATATATTAGTATAACATATGTCTAAGCACTAGCTGTCTACAGTGTACCTCTGAAGGTACCAATAAAGGTGCAGGAACCTTTGTAACAAGCATATTCACAGGATGGCGCCAAAGAAATCTAGAGGGCATCAATAATGAGACCATGACCCACAACTTGTTGGTAAATCTTAGTGACCTCTGACTAGAATGATTACATTATGGGGCATGTCCAAAGGATGTGATTGAGCCTGGTATCGGTCTAGTCACATCTCTACCAGCTGTCATTAGGAAGAAGACATGACTTCATCACTTTTGCCTGGGTGCAATATCATTACATAAGGGTATAATTCATCATTAGTCGGCTTCTGCCATCATGACAGGTGTGATGAATTCTGTGCCAGAAATGGACCCATTATGATTCAGAGATAGAAGTTCCCAACTCTTGCTCCCAAAGTGCTTTGGCAGGAAGTGATGGATCCAGGATAACATCTCTAATATATTTATATATTTTACTGGTCCTGCTTCTGTGTAGCTTGGCCAAAGTAAGCCCAAGAGGCACCTCATCACAGGAACCAGGGCAGAGGAATTTGTACCCAAGTGAAGGACTGCATCCCTAATCTGAAGATATCTCCAGAAATGGCTCTGAGGAAGTTGGTAGCAATCTTTAAGGGTGGAGAAATGAAAGTCAATGAAAGAGGAGCCAGGCAGGAGGAGGTCCTGTACCATCCAAATATCTTGTGTCCTGAGGAACCAGTGGATGGGAAACACCAAAGGTTACAGTTGGGTTATTCCCATGAGGGTAGGTTACCCAGGAGTAGAAGATTTAGCAAGACTTTTGTGTACTTTTTGCAAATAGTAGATACAATAGAAAGCGCTATAGAAGGGAATTGATTGAAAGTGGTGATGACTAGAGTACAGCAAGACCACAAGGAGAGAGAACCCACAACAGCAGACTCTATATGTAGACAGATAGAAGATTGGGAGGAGAGGGCAGAGAACCTTTGAGTGATTTAAGTGTGATAAAAGCCATATAGTAGCTGAAAAAACACCTCAAGCCCCACCCACCTGTACTCCAATGTTTATGTAATTTCTATCTGCTGTATCGAGGACTTAAAGTTGAAGTTTATTGTTCTAGGAATTAATACCTTTGAGCAAGGCTCTTTTACAAAGGTTCCATGTCATTAAGTACAAAACATATTAGACAGTGTTGCAAACAATCAGTAAGCCGTTTAACAAGGCCACAACTTAAACAGTAACATTTATGTACAGAAAAGAAAAGGAACTCAGAGGCAGTGTCAAGGTCAAGAAATAAGGATTGGAGCTTGAGAGGAAGAGAGGAGAAATAAGAAGTTTAGGAGCAGACAGAACCAGGTTAGTGGTACTCAGGTTGTCTTTGTCAAAGAGGAGACCATGGTGGTTGAGTGAAACAAATGTAAGTGCACTCAGTGGGATGCGACTTTAGTCAAAGCAGTCACAGGAGCTGGAGCTGTGAGGTGAGCATAAAGTATGGATTTGAAAGCTCCCAATGTCATGGAGGATAGGGAGGGCAGGTTAAGGCATTGTACCAGGTAGGGGCACGGTGTGTAAAGATCTTTGTCCCTGAGCAGTCCGGCATCTAGGGACAAGGAAAGGTTGGTGATCAGATCTTCTGGTGGTATGAGTGCCATTGTTCAGGCAGAGCAGGTCCGGATACATGGAGGAGTGAGTCCCAAGATTGTTTTTTTGCCATCACGCAGGGTGAGATACATGAGGCGATTGGAAAGATGCAACCAACCGGTTTCTGTGTAGAGGTCACAAGTGTGGGTCTGTCTCTGTGCTCCAGTGAGGAGTCAACAGGTTTTGTTTAGTGCTGTTGAGATGTGCTTTAGTGCAGTGGTAGTAGCTGAGCCATAGACATTAGACCATAGTCTATGATTGAGATGATGGAGCTTTGAACAGCAATCCTCAAGGCAGCTTGGTTGAAAATTGATGGTTCCAGTACAAAATTCCAATGCGTTGGTGCACTGTTTTGCAGTGTTATCGATATGGGCTGCAAAAGTAAGACATTCGTCAAAAGTGATACCTAAGGTATTTGAAGGTGTTCACTTGTTCTAGTGTATTTCAAGAGAAGTTTTATGATGAGTGGAGTTTGCCTATTTCTGTTTTGATGACTGGTGAAAAGCATGACTTTTTTATTTAGGACCAGTTTGTGCTCAAGGAACCACTTTTCAACACATGAGAAAGTAAGCTGCAAGCTCTGTTGTAGTGGATTTGGATCCTTATGGGAGGAGAGAATTACAGCGTCATCAGCATAGAGTATTAATTTTTCAGGGCAGGATTTGGGAAGCAAGTTTAGAAATAGGCTGAAGAGGAGAGGACCTAAAATTGAGCCCTGGGGACACCAGAGAGGACTGGTTTGGAGTCAGAGAGACCTCAGAGATTTTTACTGTTTGAGAACGTTGTGCCAGGTAACTTTTGCAGGCTCCAGGTCCCTCGGCTAGCTCAATGTTGAGCAGAAGAGAGATTAGAAGGCTATGGTGAACAATGTCAAAGGCCTTTGTGAGGTCTATGAAAACAGCTCTGGTTAAATAACCCTTATCCAAGGCTTTGTGAGTTTCACTATAGAAATCAAGTAGGGCCATCGATGTACTGTGTCCTTTCCTAAATCCCTGTTGCTGAATGCAGAGTAGATCGTACTTTGTAGGTAGTCTGATAGTTGATCTGCCACAATCCATTCAAGAGCTTTGGAGGGGTGGAAGTATAGATATGGGCGATAGTTCTCTGGTGTGGATTTGTCGCCCTTTATGCACTGGTGTGACTATAGCGGCCTTCCAGGTGTTGGGGAATTGACTTTGGCACAGGGAGAGGTTGAGAATTTTGGTGAGGGGTGGATCACTTCTTCCAAGGTGAGGGACAAGTTTTAGATCAATGGCATCACTGCTATTTCTAGATTTAGAGCAGGCCTTTTTATGTATCTGTCTTCATATGTCTTAACTATTTTAAAGTGAAATAGCAGTTTGTCTGGCGAGTGGTTTGGGATACGAGTTTTGGAACTGACAAGTCCTGGAAGAAGTCTGGTGAGAGGACACCACTGAGGTCAGTGAAGGTTTATTTAGCATCGGCCATAGTCTTAGGGTCACGGGTAATGGAGCCATCAATGTTCATTGCTGTGGGAGAGGATTTAGACAGTTTGCCCATAATTACGTATATTGTCCCAGAAGGATCTCCCATCACCCCAGGTGGTTTCTAGAGCATTCTTGAAATAGGAGCTCTTCATTTGCCTGATTTGTGAAGTGCATGGGTTGCCGCCTGTTTATAGTTAAGTGTGTTATGGAGTTACCTTCTTAAAGGAAATGTCCCATTAGTGCATTGATTTTCTGAAACCATTTTATAGATAAGGTTAGGTAAGTGTGAAAGGATAGCTAGGAATTTGGGAATACCATTAGTTTCACTGCTTCTGTTTTCCCAGCTTGGGAAATATACAGGAATTTCCAGCAATCCGGCTCCAATAAGGTGGTTTGGAAGAGCCCAGTGAAGTTTAGAGGGACCAGCTTGGAAAGGTCTTTGCTGCAGCTTAATCCCCAGGTATGTGATATCCTCAGTGGACCACTTGAGGCCAAGAGCTTTGAAAGGTTCAACTGAGCAGTCATAATTTACTGGCATGACCTCAGTCTTGAACTTGATTAATCCACAAGCCCAAGCCATCAGAGGAGAAGAAGGGCAGTAGGGAAGCAAGTGGCTGGCAGCCTAGTGAGGCTGACAGATAGTGATGAGAAGGTCATCTGCGGAAGGAAAGATTTTAAGGTTTCAGTTCCTACCTGATGGTCTGTTCCTGGAGGATGATGGCTAGGTTCAATGGCAAGTATGAAAAGTAAGGGAGAAAGGGCATTCCTGCCTTGTCCCTTTTGTAGGTTTCAGCATTCCTGTTCTGGGAAAAAAAAGAAAACAATTACTTATCAGTAATCTTGTTTCTTTCTAATGATATTCAGGTATTCATAACTTTATGCAGCGTCCCTTTAAGACAGAACTGCCAAGAGAGATAGAACATACTGCAAGCGATGGAATCTTTTGCATGAGCCACTTTTCAAATGCTGCCTTAGTTCTAAACCCCTCAGATTTCCTGGAAACCTGGAAAGACAGGCCCACGAGGACTAAGTGTAATAATAATAAGAACAATATTTATCATAATCATAATAATAATAATTTTAGTGGAACTCCTTAACACCCAAAAAGGCCTAGAACTGGAGGACATAACATATGAAAGAATACCCTGAATGTCAGAATCACCTGAAAAAGGGAGAACAACAATAGTGAACACAATCACAACATATGTGCCAGAAGTGGCATTTATACCTAATTACAGTATTCAGGGTGCAGAGGCTAAAGATTCCAGAAGGAGAGGCAGGGTGGGAAGTTATGAATACCTGAGTATCACTAGGAAGAAACAAGATTACTATGGTAAGTATTTTTCTTCTAACCCCAGTAATACTCAGGTATTCCTAACTTTATGCAGACTACTAGCAGTACCTTTGGAGGTGGGGACAGAACCTTATTTTGGGAACAGACTTTGCAGGACTGTTGTGCTGAACCTGGCATCACCCTGGGCAGAATACCCAGATTGTAATGCCTTGTAAAGGTGTGTACTGTTTTCCAGGTAGCTGCTTTACAGATGCCCGGAACATTCTCAGCTGCCATGGTAGCAGCTATGCCCTTGTGGAATGGGTTGAGGGCCCTTCCCAGCCTTAGAGTAACAAAACTTAATACACTGTAGTCTCCAGTGAGAAATGGACCTTTCATATGCTGAGTTATCCTTTCCTACATCCCCATAGGTCAGGAACAGTTGTTTTATGTCCTGTCTATTTTCCTTAGTAGCTGTCATATAGTATCTATGAGCTCTCTTGACATTCAGACTGTGGGGTCTCCTTTCACCAGAAGTATAGTGCTCAGTGAAAAAGACAGGTAGGATAATGGTTTGGTTCAAGTGGAAATCAGAGACCACTTTAGGGAGAAATGTCCTGTTCATTCTCAGAACCACCTTGCCCCTCATGGAATGAAATGTAGTCCTGTTCAATGCAGAGAGCCTGAAGCTCACTAACTCTTTTCACAGAAATTACTGCCACTAGGAAAACTGTTTTCCTGTGACATATTTCAAATGAGCTGAAGACATAGGCTCAAAGGGAGGCCCCATGTGCTTAGCTATGAACAGATTTAGGTCCCATGCTGGTACCAGTTCCCTGAAAGGGGGTGAAATGGGCTAGGCCCTTAAAGAACCTTTTGAAGATAGGATCTGAAGCCATTGAAACATTCTGTCCAGCTGATATACAAGCAGATGCTTCAAGCTTGGTGGACCTTCAGAGTGCTGAACTGCAAGTCCAATGAATGTAAAAAGTAAGATAGCTGAGTACATCTTGGACCCCAACATGTGGTGGTACCAGTTCCGTGGCTGAACACCAAATAGAAAACCTTTTCTATTTTGAAGTATAGATTTTCTTAATGGAGAGCTTCCTGTAGCTCTTTAAAATGTCCATGGCACTTTCAGAAAGATGCAAGTCTGCATATTCTTGGTCCTCAAAGCCATTCCTTGAGCCTGAGTGACCTGAGGTCTAAGTACAGGAGCTTCCCTGGTTGGAGGTTTGCAGATTGTGCCTCCAGGAAGGTGTATTGGTTCAGCCACAGACAAAGAGAGTAGCAGGGAGTACCATGGCTGCCTGGCCCAGTCTGGTGCTATCAGAATTATTGGTGTTGACTGGGACCTGAGCTTGGACAATGCTCTGTACACCATAGGGGAAGGAACATAAAACATACAGGTTCTTCCCTGACCAATTCAGAGCCAAAGCATCCAGGGGATTGTTCCCAGATCAGGTGGTCTACCATAGTACTGTGGCAGGTGGTGGTTCTGGTGGGATGCAAACATGTCTACCTCTGGGGTGCCCCATGTCCTGAAGATCACTTGTACCACCTACCTGTTCAATGCCCATTCATGATGGCCTGGTTGATTTAAGTCAGAGTATCTGCCAAGGTATTGTTCTTGCCTGCAGATGAATAGCCTGTAGAGGTCATGGAGCATGCTAGACTCCATATTTTCATGACTTCTGTACGGAGAGGGCTTGACCTTGTCCTTCCCTGCTTGTTTGTATTGTACATTGTGGTGTATTGTCTGTTCTGACCTGTACCACCTTCCCTGTACTAGTGTGAAAGCCTTTAGTGCCAGTAACACTGCTCTTAGCTCCAGCAGATTTATGTGAAGGAGTGACTCTGCACTTACCCATGTGCCTTGGGTGGTGTGAACCCCAGATTGGTGCCCAACCCTAGTAGAGATGCATCTGTTGTCAGAACAATTGATGTGGACTCTTGCTGAAAAGTAACCCCTTCCCTTAGGTTGGCTTCCTCTTCACCATTGGAGGGCCTGTAATAATGTTTTTGTTACTAGAATTAGTTTTGAGAGAGGATCCTTTCTCTGACACTAGTGTGCCCTGAGGTAAATTGAATGCCCCTCATCTGTAACCTGGATTCCAGGACTGTGGCAGTGTCAGGTGCCATATGGTCAGTAGCTGAAGAAATTGTCTTGCAGTTTTTGGTTTGCTCAGGCTGAATGAGCCAGCTATCAGTGGAATACTTCTTGCCCTGCCTAGAGGAAGGTAGACCCTGCCTTGCAGGGTATTTAGCTCTGCTCCTATGAACTGTAGTGCCTGAGCAGGCTGAAGGACAGACTCAAGGAGCCCCTGGGTGAGTTGCAGATGTTCACTCACTTGCTGGGGTGATTTTCCAACCACCAGCCAGTCATCTAGGTATGGGAAAACTGTGACACCTTGTCTTCAAAGGTGTGCCACAATAACTGTTAAACACTTTGTGAACACTCTTGGAGCTGAAGTGAGTCTGAAAGGCAGGGTTGAAAACTGGTAGTGACCAGGTGGGAGTCTGAACCTGAGGTACGTTCTGTGATATTCCCTTATTGGAATGCGGAAATAAGCATTCAGTGATGCCAGCCATTCCCTGTTTAGAGTGTTGGCAGAATCAGTGACAAAGTTATCATTCTGAACTTTGGCTTTGTTAAGTTCCTGTTTAGTACCCTGAAGTCTAAGATAGGCCACCACTCCCCATTTTCTTTGTGGTAAATTTTGCTGTACTAGGACAAGCTCCAGTGCCTTTGACAGTAACAGATTTTGAACCTCTTTTTCCAGGAGTTTTCTCTACATTTGTAGATGGTTTGAAAACTTTTGTTTTAATGCTGGAAGGAATCTGAACCCAGAGACAGTCCCTGACTCACTACATCCAGGACCACTTGTCTGTGATAATTTTTCTTTTACCAAGACTGGAAAAGTGAGTCAGCAGCCAAAAGGCAGTGTTAGGCAGTAACGCATTACACATACACTTTACTGTAATCTAATTACATTTCCATGTGACTAGTAATAGTAACGCATTATTTGTAAGAAAATATAACTATGGAAAGTTTCAAATTACATTTTCATATGAGTAATGCATTACTGTAAAGCAATTCTGTATTTTACTTTCCTTTTTTAGCACATGGTGCAACGGGTGGTCTGGCTGCTACTGACTGGCTGACATGATAAAACCTTTTTTTGGTGGTGAGGTCACTGGTTGGTGCCTAATGGCTTGACTCTTACTCCTTCCTCCAGATCAGTATTAAGCTGGTGCTGTGCACACATTTGGACGAATGATGCAGTCACAGTGTCCAGCCCAGACAGGGAATTGGAAGTATGATGAGCCACCCTAGAAATATTATCATCATTTGCCATTTTGTAGCGAGAGGACTGTTAGAAGGACTGTGAACAAGTAGCACTAATAGCATTTGTTAGCACCAGGAGAACCTCTTCCTCAAGTTTAGGATCAGTCTAGGTCAGTCAGTGTGGCCTTGTCATGGTGGAGAATCAGAGACAACTGTGCATGTTGAACAAGAAGAGGAGCCATAATGCCAAGATGACCGAGCAAAGTTCCTCTCACCTGCCACTGCCACCAGTGATGATCCAACCAGAAAAAATGACAAAAGCAGGTGGGTTGGACAATTAAAGTACATCAAACAGATTTAACCATGCTCAGTACAAATGGGTGAGGGCAGCCAGAATACCGATGCTTTAAATCCTTACTATTTAAAGCCCAATTTATAGGGCTGCAGGTAGGCAGAGCCTGCAGCCCTCTTGCATCAGTTCTACAAATGAGCTACTGGATTCAGACCATGGAACACTTCCTTTGGAGTGTTTTCAATGATCCTTCCATCTTTACAGCCCTTCAATTTAACCCTTGCAGTGCTGCAGACTGAATATCTGTCCCGGCTCCAATCAAATAGATTTATTTTAGTTCTTTCAGCAGCCTAGGGATTAAGAAACAAATGCTCTGGACAATCCCTCCCCAACCTTGTATTGTTTCAATGAGTACAAGAAACACATGTGTTCTTTTGAATTCAACTTGGTAAACCAGTTGCAATACTGTTTTCTCAGCTTATTTTATTGCAATGTGACTTGCTATTATTGGAGACTAATAATTTACTGATACAACATTCAACAGATAACAGCATCTAACTGCAGAGTAATGTCAAATTACAGTCTTAGTCAACTCCCCAGTGTGTGTGTGTGTGTGTGTGTGTGTGTGAGAATTCAGCATTTCCTCTTAATAATTGATTTATGTTAACCCTTTCTGGACCTAATTAGTGGCATTGGATTTAGGAAGGGTTTTAAATGCTAGACAGTTAATGTTTTAGGGAGGGAATTACAAAGAATGATAGCAGTGTCAACCACAGTGTTACGGACGAACAAATCATTTCCTGTAGGGCACCCTACTTTCCCTGTATTTTCCATGTAAAACTGGGACAAAACTCCTGTACATTTTTCTGTATGCTCAAATCAATACATATACAAATGACTTAATTATGCCTGTCAGTAAAATCACCACAACAAATGTTAAGTCTGCTTTTATTTATTTTAAATGGTAAAACTCACCTGCAACATATCACAGAGCTTTGATGAGATGCAGGATCTAATTTTCAGAGGATCCTAATTTACCCACTTCTACAATGTACTGATACATGTAAGCCTGGCTGAGATGCAGTATCTCATTTTTCAATGGGGTCTTACTTTTACCAGTGCAGACTTAAACTATGCATATGTGAGTATGGCACATATGTTCACATGTCTCCAGAACCTCTTGATGGTATTATAGTATTGTTACAATGTACTGACATAGCTGGATAGCCTGGTTGAGATGCAGTATGTCATAGTCAGTGGGTCATACTATTATCCATTTTGGCAATGTACTGACATAGATAGCTTTGATGAGATGCATGATCTCATTTTCAGAGGGGTCCTAATTTTAACACTCTCTTCAATGTACTGATACACATTAGCTGGGCTAAGATGCAGTATTTCATTTGTGGGGTCTTACTTTTACCAGTGCTGACTTAAACTATGAATATGTGAGTATAGCACATATGTAGTCATGTCAGTGCTGCCATGTTATGGCTGAGTGTGAGGCAAACTACACATGCATGAGTATCACACATGTGAAGTTCTGTAATAGCAGCAGTATCAGTTACATCTGACTCTGGTGCAGCGAGTCACTTCATTTTCATTTCAACACTCTTGCCACTCCTAAATGCTCTCCACAGTCATATTGGCTTGGTGCTGGCAAAAGCTAAGGAATGAGCAACACTGAGGACTGTTCTACTGTCTTCATGTCCACAGTATCTATTGGCAGGTCAGTTTACAAGGCCATCACCTGTTGGCCCAGTAGTGTAGTGGTTGAGGCATTTAGCCTGCCTCGTGTCACACCAGCAACCCAGGTTCAGGAACAATCTCGGGCTGGGCGGCGGCGGGGGAGGGAAGAAGCAGGATTCAGCCACCTACCGGAGCTCTCCTTTCCTGGGGTGGATGCTATCCCCATGTGAGGCTTGATTAAGTAAGCTGTATCCAAAATTTCCTCCTGTGGACCAAGTTATACTTATTCAATGCCCCCAAAAAGCAATGCATTCTCTGACTCTGGAATAAATTTCATGTGGAGTGGTATTATACTTTGCACATTCTTGTGTTGTATTATTCTAGTATGTTCATCTATTAATACAGCACTGTAATAATCTAGTTACAATTTTGACCAATGCTTTTATGCTGTTTTAGATTACCTTTTACCTTGACTTGTAGATACCCTTCTTTCCACAATTCTGAGTCTGCTTTATTATATCTTTCATGTCTGAAATATGTAATAACAGGAGCACCTCTTTTAACCCTTCTATGCCATGGACTGATATATCCATCCAAAATTCCTATATGTTCTAATTCTTTTGCAGCCTACGGGTTAATTCAGTGTGGACCAGGTCTTCATCAGTATTTTCAGCTGTTTTTGACCATCTGTTGTTTATATATTACTTCTGTTGTGACTAAAATGAACTATTATGCAGGCAGTGCTCTCTGACCTTACACAACAACAATAGTTGTCCAAAACAGCTACAAATACTGAAGAAAACCTTGTCCAAGTTGCATTAAAATGAGTGCTCCTTTATTATTTCAGACATGGAAAAGGTACTCAAGCAGACTCACATGTGGAAAGAAGGATATCATACAAGTCAGGAGTTATGGCAATCTAAAATAGCATAAAAGTACAGGTCAAAATTTTCACCAATTGGTGCACTGCTGCTTTAAGTTATGAGGCTATGCTGAGTTTTGCAAATGCGAGCTCACACGTTATAATATTAAGTATTTTTACCACAACATTTCAACATAGTCATTTTGGTACAGTGAATCATTAATGTGATAGCTGTCATTTTTCAACTCCAGCTCAAAATGTGTGTTTGCAGCCCAAAAGTTGATTTTGTAGTCCATGCATGATATCACCTTTAGGCCAGAAGTTTAACATTTCTCTGCCCTTCTGTATGAGGCAGGTTCATCACAAGGCTGTGTTGAAAACTAGGTGTAAAATATATATAAAAAAAATTCAATATTTTAACCCAAATTCCTCTCCTGCAGCCCTGTCGGCTCTGGCCAGGGTTTGTTAAAATACAGTTGGCAACAGCATTTGCTATAGCTTTTGCAGCTGTGACATAAAATAAATGAAAATATTTACGTTGTTTCATCCCTTGGGCAGTGTCCACGGTTTGCATCCTGATGCCTTTCTGTTACAGAATTTAGAACTATTAGCATTTATTTTATGTCATCTGACCTCAGGTGCAAAAGGAATCAGGAGGCATGGTGAGAGAGAGAGAGACGAGAGAACCAGCAGCAATGAAGCAGTCAGAGGAATGGGATGAGCAGACAGAAGCGAATGGCTGAAAGACACAGGAAGACAGTGAGGTAGGAGGTCCACTAGTGGGTCTTACTTGCAAAACACAGGTAGCAAAGGACAGCAGCAGGTATTTCTGGTGTGGGAAACATCATGAAGTGGGACAGCATGCTCCCAGGAGGAGTCAGGAAAGTGCCATCACCTGGGAATGGCATATTGGAGGGAGAGAATAGGAGGGCAGCAGACTGTTGTGAAGTAGTTTGCCCCTCCCCACACATCCAGCAGGTGCACATCATCCACTTGGATGCCTGGCAGTGACACACAGAAGACAGCAAGAGTGACAGGAGAGAGAGAGAGAGAGAGAGAGAGAGAGCATTGTCGAAGTCCTTTAATCTCCTGTGTCTGTTTCTGCATCCACAGTCCTCTAACAGGCATTCTGTCTGTCCTCCTCTCCACCTCTCACTCTCTCTCTTAGTGGTACAGAGTGTGTTTCTGTATCCCTTGGTGCATGAACAAACAGTAATCATGTTGGTCCCCTCCCTCCCTCTCTGTCTCCCAGTGCTATAAGTGTGTGTTTCTGCATCTCTTGAAAGGACTTAGCAGGTCCGTATCATCACACTGCCCAGTGCATGACATCATTGTTGGGGAGGCAGGACTGCACCGGGGTCGATGTCTGTCCCCAGCTGCTGCTGTATCCCAGTGACAGAGAGATGAGAGTGAGTCATGACAGATCAGGTGGCAGGTGGTGAGCCAGTGTTCACGTGGTATCGGTTGAGACAGAGAGAGCGCACATTTAATTACACTGTATCTGTGCATGTCTTGAGTCCTCCTGTACCCAAGAAATGCTCTGTAACAGAAAGGTATCAGGAGGCAAGGACATGGATGCAGCCCAAGAGATGAAACACTAAATATTTTCATTTATTTACTTTTAGTATTGCTACATCATGTGCTAAAGCTAAGAAAGTTTATCTCACAGCTGCATAGTAAAAGAGTGAGCACTATCTCCATGTTCTGCCAGATCATTGTGATGTCATTTGACCTCAGGAACCTTCTATAATGAGCATTTTATTTTATTTCACTGCTGCAAAGTAAAAGAGTGAGCACTAGAAAACAATGTTTGATTTTATGTCACAGCTGAAAAGACTTAGCAAACGTGGTCATGGTTTGTATTTTAAAAATTGGTCTTTCAATAATTGTGATTTAAAGCGTCAGTATTCTGAACACGTCAGGCAATC
Organism: Neoceratodus forsteri; assembly: GCA_016271365.2. Classification (NCBI taxonomy): domain Eukaryota; kingdom Metazoa; phylum Chordata; order Ceratodontiformes; family Ceratodontidae; genus Neoceratodus; species Neoceratodus forsteri. The sequence continues at coordinate 271,189,189 of JADMNL010000026.1, forward strand.
AACCATCGGGTTTATTAGGGATCCCCTAACAAGTAGTATAACTAGGAGAGATGACTCAGAGCTCCAAAATAGGCTGCTGTAATTCTTATTCAACAGTGAAAATATTGTAGCTCCTACTGAGCCAGTCGACCTGGGAGAACTGACTCAGCACTTCACCCATAAAGACTGTTTCAGATGAAGGTTTTATGGGCAAAGTATCAGGCCAGTTCTCCCAGGTGACTGGCTCAGTAGGGGCTACAATTATTTCACTGTTGAAAAGAATTACAGCAGCTTATTTTGGAGCCTTTGAGCTATCTCTCCTAGTTATACTAGCTAACTAGTTATACTAGCTGTTAGCCAACCCCACTCACCCCACCCCCAAATTCAGGGTCTTTGAGCCATCTCTCCTAGTAGAGGTGTATGAAAATAAAATTCCGCTGGCAGAATTTTTATGAATGCAGATATTCATTCTCATGAAGTTCGAAGACATTTTCCCAACTTCCAGAGAATTTCCACTATACATGCATTTTTTTTCTGTTTTGATGCGGCTTTTTATTTTTTTGTGGAAAAATATTTGTAAAGCCCAGTGTGTTTTATTTGTTTGAGATGCAGAATAATCAGTAGTCATGCATAATTCTTCTCCAGTAATCTGTGGATTCAGCATTTCTTCCGCATTTCATGTATTCCATTTCCATGTTATAGTGCTCATGAAAAATAATTTGCATCTTAAATAGCAGTCATGTAAGTTGCTGCATTTCTTAAAGACAGTCACCAAGATTATGTCCTGCACACTATCTACTGGTATGTTACCTACATACTGTCAGATCCAAATAATGTTTTGCTTTCCAACATCCTGTAATCTTGCATGTATAAAAAGTTTCATCTCACGTCAATTTGTATTTACAGGGTCCCAAGGACTTCCAGTTGTTTGGAAGCACACACGCTGTGCCCATTATAATCAATGGGTGTCAGCTCTTTTACATGTTTTTAAACAATAAAATGACTGCTTGGCAATGAAACATGGCTTTGGCACTGGTTGACTAACAAGGCTGGTCATGGAGTGAAGACAACAGAGTGTGCAGTTTCTCCGTCACACGATCAGGTAAATGAAGACTTGAGTGTTACATGGACACTGAAGTTAACGCCGGTGTGAGGGATCAACTGCAGAGTTGCGGGTGTCGTTGTTCAGATTTTTTAAACCAGCCATCATCCTGCTGCATGCAGTCTTTGTCAGTCATCACTGAACTTGCAAAGTCACTGCCAGTATTGGATGATTTCAGCTCTTTGTGTGCACTCTCTCTCTGTCTCCTGTCCTGTCCATGATGTCATTATCAATAAGGCAAGACTGCTTTTTTTATAAATTTCCACATTCAAATCATTGTTTTGTAGAAAAGCATACGTTTTCTTATACTGTAATACACCAAAAAATGTAGTCAGTTTTACAAGTTCAATAAGCCACTCCAGTGTGTGCATGGAACATATTTTACCACATGACGGGGCTAAGGCACTCCCCAGGGCCTTGTGCCTTATTCGCCCCTGGTCATGTGGTAAAATTGTTCCTTAGTCCATGTTGTGTCATGTCTTTTGCTTATGTTATGCATTACTGCCGTATGGCTACATCAAAGATTCTGAACATCCATCATATCAATTCACTACCCAGCAGCACCTTTTCACCCAACTCTCACTACCTAATGTGCAACAAAGTATTTTTTCACCACTTCTAATGCTCTCTGTCCCCATTTTGCCCACCCCACCTCATACCTGGCCTTATTTCTGTAACTGTAAAGAAATGCATCCAATTCCATTTCCAATGTATTTGTACCTGGTTGTGGAAAAAAGAGGTTAAAGTAAAGCAAGCACTAGAGATTCTTACCAAGTGCACTTGTGATTGTCAACAAACCATGATGCAGCAGTCTTGGCTGTTGGGTAAATTCAGGTTCAGGTCATCTGTGGCTGCATCTGCATCTATAAGCATTACAGTGTCAAAAACCTGAAAACAGCAATCACACCCTAGTTATAGAGACTCAGTGGAATGAATTCAAATCAGTCTGTGTTAAAATACCTTCTTTACCTGAAAAAAAAGCCACTGGCATAGTGTCACTTTACGTGATGCATATCTAGGAGGGTAATGGGTCTGAATGGAGTACAAGGGGTGAGAATGGTGCAGAAATGGACACAAGTCCCTTTACACGAGAAAGGGTCCTGAAGGAACTGGAAGTAATAAGAGTTGATAAAGCAATGGGGCCAGATGGGGTGCACCCAGGGTCCTTAAAAGAACGAAGAGGTAGTGGCTGAACCTCTTGCTATCCTGTTTAGCCAATCACTAGAAACGGGGAGTTACCCAAAGACTGGAGGAAAGCAGATGTAGTCCCTTATACAAAAGTGGGAAAAGAGGCGGGGAACTACAGACCAGTCAGCCTCACCTCGGTAGTGGGGAAGATCATGGAAGCACTACTGAAGGAGAGATTGGTGGAACATCTGGTTGTCAATGGACTACAAGGCCCAAGGCAGCATGGTTTCACTGGGGAAGGTCATGTCAGACCAACCTCATTGAATTTTTGACTGGGTGACTAGGGAGGTGGATCAGGGGAAGGCAGTGGACATGGTCTATCTGGACTTTAGCAAGGCCTTTGACACTGTGCCACATAGAAGACTATTGCACAAACTGGGAATATGGGTATGGGCAGGACAGTAGTGCGGTGGGTAGGTAACTGGCTGGGTGGCAGGACACAGAGGGTGGTGGTTAATGGCTGTCACTCTACAGAGGGAAGAGTGACCAGTGGGGTACCACAGGGATCAGTGCTGGGACGGTCTATTCAATATCTTCATCAGTGACATTGCACAGGACCTAGAAGGCAGAATTTCACTGTTCACTGATGACACAAAGCTCTGTAACAGAGTAGACACACCAGAGGGTGTAGACAGAATGAGAAGTGACCTGCAGAAACTTGAAGAATGGTCAGGGGTTTGGCAGTTGAAATTCAATGCAAGGAAGTGCAAGATAATGCATATGGGGCACAAAAACCTGGCACAATATATCAGTTGGGGGTGAGGATAGCATGCACCAAGCAGGAAAGGGATCTTGGAGTTATCATCTCTGATGACCTCAAGGCAGGGAAACAGTGTGACAAGGCAGCAGGTAAAGCAAATAGGATGCTGGGATGCATAGGCAGGGGCATCACCAGCAGGAAAAGGAGGTCATAATTCCACTATACAAGACACTAGTGAGGCCGCACCTGGAGTACACTGTGCAGTTCTGGAGACCTTACCTATGTAAGGACATAGACAGGTAGAGAAGGTTCAGAGGAGGGCAACAAAGATGATGCATGGATTGCATCACAAGTCCTATGAGGACAGGTTGAAGGCACTGAACATGTACTCCTGGAGGAGGCGGAGGAGAGAGGGATATGATAGAGACATACAAGTATCTTACAGGGAGGAACAGGGTGCAGGAATGCACTATTTTTAAGCGAAAAGATGTTCCAGGACTAGAGGGCATGGGATGAAGTTGGAGGGAGGACGATTCAGAGGAAACGTGAGGAAGAATTTCTTCACAGAACGGGTGGTGGACAAGGGAACACCCTGCCAGAGGAAGTGGTGGGGCTGAAACAATCACGGATTTAAGAATGCATGGGATAGACATAAAGGAATTGTGGAGATCAGGGTAAGGGCAACAGACTTCCTGGAAAACATAAACTGAACTTACAAACTTAAATGGGCAGACTGGGTGGGCCATAGGCCCTTATCTGCTGACACTGTCTATGTATCTATGTATATGCATCCGAACTTAAGCCAGTAACCCTCCACCATTACTACTATCACTGTCCACCCCGCCATCCTCCCACCACCAGCAGTCGGTGTCAAAGACCATCAGTGCCTCCACCTATCTCATTATGATACACATATTTGTTATTTAAAGAAATATTGAGGACTTACCTAGGTATTTGTGTGATAAACACATCAGGAAGCCACAGGCCTGTCAGAGTAAGGGAGGCTCACAGCAACAGTAGAAGCAATGGCAGCAGCAGTTAGAAAACCATAGTGAGGCAAACCTGAAAGGAAGCACATGTACAGTCACAGAAACACAATACAAGCATGGATTGACAATCATTAGCTTATAAACAACACCGGCTCTGTCAAGGAAAAAAAAACAGAAACTACTTTACCTAATAAACCTTTAGCGTCGGTAGAAATGGTCTGCTGCACCTACTAGTGCAGTCAGTATACCCACTGCCACTATACTGCCCCCACCCCACTGGAAACTGATCTTAAAATGGCTGTCTCAAAGACAGTCAGAATCAACCCTTAATAGAACAAATAAATCAATTGCATGCTGTCATTAAAATTAAAATAAATATTACATACTTACCTGGATAATTGGCATGGCAATGCCATGATGAAGCTACAGTGCAGCATCAACAGCAGGAGTCAGAAAGCCTTGGGAATTCCGAGGCATGCCTGAAAAGGAAAAAAATACACAACAGTTGCAGACATACATCAGAGAACCATAACTGTGAGTATTTTGTTGAGACACAACAGTAGCACGCTGCAGTCATGTCACACTACCTACTGAGAATATACTGTCAATTTGTGTAATGTAAATTAAGGACAACTTGTCTGTGCCTGCAGAACCCTAACACTAACATCCCCCACAATGCCCACCCGCCTGCTTTACTTTGAACTTAATCATAATCTAGTATCCTCAGTCAGCTATTACACTACCAGAATAACAGTCATTCTGTAAATTGCAAGAATAATGCCTATTTCTCAGTCATCACTGTTTGTGTGAAGGCTTGAAGTACGTACCTTTGCACTTTTAATTGCCAACAAAACAGCTACTGGCATGGCTGTCCCTGGCATGGGAACATTTGGAGCCAGGACAGCGTGAGAATATCACCAGCAACCATTAGTGACGTAGACCTGAAAAGTGAAAAAATCATATAGTTGAGGAACCAGAAGGAAATAACACATTAGTAACAAGTATCAACAGTTGGGTGTGGCACACATGTGCCACTGGACCAAGAAGTTGTGTACATCCTCTCACTTATGTAGTGTGCCAGCACTCTACCTAATGTGCAAACAACATGTTCAGAACTTTGTAACAACCAGCCTGTTCACTCCACTGCCCCCTGGCCTCCCCGAACTATCAAATGTTTAATATGATAAAAAACATATCTTCCAACCTCCATGAACATCATCAGTAACATATCATGGTCCCTTCTGAACAAGTTGAGTGATTTTAAAAGTACGTTACTCAAAAATTTTAAATAACAACACTATACCTCATTTAAAGGGCACTGTCAGCTTTTCCCTAGTTTCTGTCTCAAATGAAGCAGTCCCCCATAGGCTCATACTAATAAAGGAAGTACAACACAATGACACTGCCTAACCTCAAAATAACTAATTTACCTATATTTGCCACATTTTGACTTAATGTGTGTAGGGGCGGTCCGTGGTAAAATCTCCCATCCCCGGAAGCACACTGGCACCCGAGCGTGCCTCTACCGTGAGCCGTCCCGAAGAATGATTTTAACATCCACATTGGACCCAGCTTTTAATCTAGAAGAGTGTGCATACTGAGCCATTTGCTTCATCATTAATAAAACTAAGCACTCCTTGAGCTGCAAAATGAATTTAAACTCTGTCGCCAAAATCCTGTGCATGCTTGAGAGTGAGAGCTTTTCTTGGGGGCAGCAGGCATGTGGAGAAAGAGGAGGAAAGTGACCAGCAGCAGCAGCGAAAACAACAACAATGTTCAGCAGCAGAGCAAGGCCCGCAGATCAGTCTCATGCTCAGCCCTCAACCAGTGCTGATGCGGTACTGCTAAAAACTTGCACCAGCCCTCACACATAAGGAGGTGGCAGTGCTAGTAAGGAGCTGACAGTACATGCAAAAGAGCTGTATGGGCCTGAGACTACCCATAAAACAGAGGGGAAATGTTGAGGCCATACAGGCAAGTATTGCCAAGAGGAGATGGTGTCCAACCCTACTCTGTAAGCAAATCAAACATCAAAATCAAACAGGGGTGAGAATGGTGCAGAAATGGACACAAGTCCCTTTACACAAGAAAGGGTCCTGAAGGAACTGGAAGTAATAAGAGTTGATAAAGCAATGAGGCCAGATGGGGTGCACCCAGGTCCTTAAAGAACTAGAGAGGTGGTGGCTGAACCTCTGGCTATCCTGTTTAGCCGATCACTGGAAACAGGGAGGTACCCAAAGACTGGAGGACAGCAGATGTAGTCCCCTTATACAAAAGTGGGAACAAAGAGGAAGCAGGAACTACAGACCAGTCAGCCTCACCTCGATAGTGGGGAAGATCATGGAAGCACTACTGAAGGAGAGATTGGTGGAACATCTGGTTGTCAATGGACTACAGGACCCAAGGCAGCATGGTTTCACCAGGGGAGGTCATGTCAGACCAACCTCATTGAATTTTTGACTGGGTGACCAGGGAGGTGGATCAGGGAGGGCAGTGGACACGGCCTATCTGGACTTCAGCAAGGCCTTTGACACTGTGTCACAGAAGACTACATAAACTGGGGAATATGGATGTGGGCAGGACAGTAGTGTGGTGGGTAGGTAACTGGCTGGGTGGCAGGACACAGAGTGTGGTGGTAAATGGCTGTCACTCCACAGAGGAAGAGTGACCAGTGGGGTACCACAGGGATCAGTGCTGGGACTGGTCCTATTCAACATCTTCATCAGTGACATGGCGCAGGACCTAGAAGGCAGAATTTCACTGTTCGCTGATGACACAAAGCTCTGTAACAGAGTAGACACACCAGAGGGTGGAGACAGAATGAGAAGTGACCTGCAGAAACTTGAAGAATGGTCAGGGTTTGGCAGTTGAAATTCAATGCAAAGAAGTGCAAGATAATGCATATGGGGCACAAAACCCTGGCACAATATATCAGTTGGGGGTGAGGATATAGCATGCACCAAGCAGGAAAGGGATCTTGGGGTTATCATCTCTGATGACCTCAAGATAGGGAAACAGTGTGACAAGGCAGCAGGTAAAGCAAATAGGATGCTGGGATGTATAGGCAGGGGCATTACCAGCAGAAAAGGGAGTCATAATTCCGCTATACAAGACACTAGTGAGGCCCCACCTGGAGTACAGTGTACAGTTCTGGAGACCATACCTACGTAAGGACATAGACAGGGTAGAGAGGTTTAGAGGAGGGCAACAAAAAGATGGTGCATGGATTGCATCACAAGCCCTATGAAGACAGGTTGAAGGAACTGAACATGTACTCCCTGGAGGAGAGGAGGAGAGAGGGATATGATAGAGACATACAAGTATCTTACAGGAGGAACAGGGTGCAGAAAACACTATTTTTAAGCGAAAAAGATGTTCCAGGACTAGAGGGCATGGGATGAAGTTGGAGGGCGATTCAGAGGAAACATGAGAAAGAATTTCTTCACAGAGCGAATTGGTGGACAAGTGGGCAGCCCTGCCAGAGGAAGTGGTGGGGGCTGAAACAATCACGGATTTAAGAATGCATGGGATAGACATAAAGGAATTCTGGAGATCAGGGTAAGGTGCAACAGAACCTAGGAAAACAAACTGAACTTACAAGCTCAAATGGGCAGACTGGGTGGGCCATAGGCAGTTATCTGCCGACACTGTCTACGTATCTATGTATCTATGTAACATAAGTGGGATGACATCCAGAGGCATGACAGGCAGTAACTAGAGGCACTAGGGGAGCTGTGACCCTGAAAGGAATGGTGCTATTAGGAAGAGGAAGAGGACACAGTGGAAGAAGCCAGCAGCTGAGCCCAACACGAGCCTCAGTGGAAGATGACAGAACAAGTAAGTATATTACTTTTATTATTCTAACTTTTACTACCATCAGTTGTCAGTTGCATGGCATAATATTGGAGGGTGACAGATCCAGGGGGATATGAGGAGGCATTTCTTTAGAGATGGTGGTGGAAAGTTGAACATACTACCAGCTGAGGTGGTGATGGCATGTAACACAGTAGAATGCTTTAAGAAGGGGTGGAACAGGGCGAAGTAGGGCAAGGGAGGTACTGTGAGGTGGCTTGGTGTGGCAGCTGGCTGCTGAATAGGAGATGACTGCATGCTCCAGCAGCACAGACAATGATGGCCTTTTGCTGCTGTGACAATCAACCTGTTATGACTAGAGTACAAATATTGCTACAACTGTGTTTCATTTCAGTATTCTTCTCTTTATTGTTAACAGGTGCTGCCAAGAGCAGCTCTACGCTACTTCCAGTGCCATGGAGTCCAGCACCACAGTTCCAGCAGATGGAGTGGGGAAGGAGAAAGCAACAGCGTTGTGAGGACCTGCAGCCCTTCTGATGGTAAGATGATCATTTTTTCATACAGATAAGGATTAATCGGTGAGTAGACTGCACAAATTGTTATTTATATATAATTACTGTTGGCCACTTTCTCCTAAGGAAAATATCAAACAAGGTTGCTAATGTCATGTGCCCTAATAATTAATAACCGTTTTATTACATGAAACATACATGTTGTTCCATGACTCCCTGCATATGCTAGTTTCCCTCTCCCTGTATTGGTGATGGACACCTGCCAGTCCTACAACCACTGCTGTGTGTGGTAACTAATATCAACAATTGCTGTCTTTTATGTCACATAACTGCTGTAGCAAAATCTCTAGCCACCACCAGCAATTGTATAAAAAAGATGGCGTAGTCTATAAAACTCAATTTTAATTTACACACACCTCTGTGTGGGATGCTTCTCATAAACCTCTCAGTCTTGCAGTCACCAGTCGGGTTTTTGAAGCATGTCACACCTGCAGTGTGTAAAAAGTCATAACACACACCGCCCCATCCTTTATTATGAACATACTGAAATGCCAGCAGAAGTAGGCCACATTGCCTAGGAGTCTGCTAGAGCATGCAGCTAGCTAGCACCCTATATACGCTGTTGCCCTCCCTCACCTTCCACCACATTGCCTTCACCTCCCCTGTCACCTCCTTAGCCATCCAGCACCCTCTGTAATCCCCACATCTGTTGTCATCTCCACCTTTGCCCCCAGTTGCCTGAGTTTGCCCCACTTCTCCTGTGTAAACACAGAGCAGAAGCAATCATGCAGTGCATCAGCTTGCTCCAGCCTTTTTCTCCCAGCACCCCATCCTTTTTACTCCCCACTAGTTGTTGTTCCTGCTTTTCCTTTTCTATCTTATGTAGTGGAAGAAGTATTTATCTCCTCTTTGATCCCCTGAGGTAGCCTCAGCTACCACAACCATGTTCCACCCTAACCAGTCTGTATAGTGGACTGGTGCTAGTGAACCTTCTAAACATATGGCTAAAATTTTCTCACCCACAGTGTGATGATGTTGATTTTATTATTCATTGGTAGCATCTGAAAGTATAAAAGGCATTTTACTGTTGTGTTAATGAACCTTGCTGAAATTGCTTCTATGGGTTACATACAAACATAGAAACGTAGAAGTTGATGGTAGATAAGGACCACAAGGCCCATCTAGTCTGCCCATTTCTTTTCTACCTTATGAAAGTGCCATTGGCATTGCTCTGGCAATAGCCTATCTAGTTATACTCATCTGTATTGCTCCCTTATGCCTATCCATGCCTGTTTGAAGCCCTGCACTGTATTCATATCCACCACTTCCTGAGGTACACTGGCAAATGAGGACAACCAAATAGGGTACCCAGAGAAGTGGAAGGAAAGGATGTGGAGGTTAGCCAAGGAGGTGACCTCAGTGGGGAAAGCAGTGGACCCCAGAGGAGGAGAGCGAATCCTGGTGGGGACTCCATCGTAGAGGATCAGCTAGGAACACAGGAGGGGAGGACAGGGAGGTGAGGTGCCTACCAGGTATCACGGCATGGAGGATAGAAGGAAGATACTGGGGATCACTGGGAAGGCAAGACGGAGGGTGAGCTGGATGTCATTATCCACCTAGGTACTAATGACTTGGCAAATGGGGAGCCAAAGGAAGTTCAGGAAGAGTTTAGAAACTGGGAGGGTCTCAAGCAAGTAGCTACTTCTGTCACTTTCTCAAGTACTACCTGTGAGAGGCAAGGAGAGCATAGGAGTGCATGCCAGGAACTTTAACTCATGGTTGAAGAACTGGTGCTGTGAGGAAGGGTTTGGATTCATTGGTGACTGGGGACCCAGCTGGAGGGATGGAGGTTTGTTCAAGCCTGGCGGCTGCATCCATCCTGGAGGAATCAAGCACTCAATGATAAGTTTAAATGCTACATTGACAAGCATTTAAACTAGCAAAGGGGTGCAGGCCAGCAAGGAGGTACCTGCTTGCTCACCCCCACAGCTAGCAGTGGAACCAGTGAACCAGAGGGTGGCTATCTCTGCACAGCAGTGTGCAAAAGATGGAGATTAGTGTCCAAAAGGTGGATAAGCAGAAAGGGCAAAATTCAGCAGAAAGGCAGACAGCAAGGAGAACCAGGGATAAATGACAACCAAGGAAGGGGTGGAGTAGAACAGTGAAGCAGGCTAGGAAGTCAAATCGTGGAAAGCCATGTGCAAATGCCAGGAGCCTTAGCAACAAGATGGAAGATCTGGAGGCTGTCATGGTACAGTCAGACCTGGACATTGTGGCCATCGCTGAAACCTGGTGTAATGATAGCCATGACTGGGAGATGGCCATACCTGGCTACAACATATTCAGAAGAGACAGAGGAGGCAGGAAGGGAGGAGGTGGCACTGTATGTGAAAAATGACATAAGGGCCACAGAGATCCAGGAGGAACAAAATGGGGAGAGATACTGTGGGTTAAGCTGGAAAGGAAAATGGGGCCAGCCATCGCACAGGTGTGGTCTATAGACCACCAGCCCAGGAGGAAGAAACAGATAGGGAGTTGATGCTAGCCATCCAAAGGATGGCAGACAAGGTTGAGTAGTACTGGTTGGAGACTTCAATATTCCAGACGTGGACTGCAGCATCCCAGCAGCAGCATCAACTAGGAGCAGATTTATCCTGGACTCCCTTCAGGGTGCCTTCCTCAAGCAACTGGTCATGGAACCAACTTGGCAGAAGGCAATACTGGACCTTCTGCTCACAAACAGGGACAGTGTGATGGGGTAACAGTGGGGAGCACCTGGGTAACAGTGACCACCAGTCATTGTGGTTTGAAATCACAGAAGAGCAGAACCAAACCACACAAAAACACGTATCCTGGATTTTGAGGGGCAGACTTTGGGAAAATGGGGAGATACTTGAAAGAGGCATTAGGGAATGGGACAGGAATCAGGGGTTGAGGAACAGTGGGCAGTATTTAAAATGGGGATTATAAGAACAACAGAATTATGCATTAGCAGGTTAACAAGAGGAAAAGGAAGAGGAGACCAGTATGGTTTTCTAAAGAGGTAGCAAAGAAGTAGAAAGCCAAAAGATTGCATTCAGGCAATACAAAAGACACAGGCAGAGGGGATAGGGAGAAGTACCAGGAGAAACAAAGGAGGCAGGGAAGTCAGTAAGGAAGACAAAGCTCAGACAGAAGAACACATTGCAAAATCAGTGGGTAGAGGGACAAAACCTTTACAGGTACATAAGTGAAAAAAGAAAGACAAAGGGAGGATAGTGAGACTGAAGGGGAGGATGGGAGTCGCGTGGAGGATGACAACAGTAAAGCTGACATATTGAACAGGTATTTCTGCTCAGTCTTTACTGAGGAAGAGGATAATGGGTCTGAAGGGAGTACAAGGGTGAGAATGGTGCAGAATGGACATAAGTCCCTTTACACGAGAAAGGGTCCTGAAGGAACTGGAAGTAAGAAGAGTTGACAAAGCAATGGGGCCAGATGGGGTGCACCCCAGTGTCCTCAAAGAACTAAGAGAGGTGGTGGCTGAACCTCTGGCTATCCTGTTTAGCCAATCACTGGAAATAGGGAGAGTACCCAGAGACTGGAGGACAGCAGATGTAGTCCCCTTATACAAAGTGGGAACAAGAGGAAGCAGGTGCTACAGACCAGTCAGTCTCACCTCGGTAGTGGGAAAGATCATGGAGAGCACTACTGAAGGAGAGACTGGTGGAACATCTGGTTGTCAATGGACTACAGGACCCAAGACAGCATGGCTTCACCAGGGGAGGTCATGTCAGACCAACCTCATTGAATTTTTGACTGAGTGATGAGGAGGTGGATCAGGGAGGGCAGTGGACATGCCTATCTGGACTTCAGCAAGGCCTTTGACACTGTGCCACATAGAGACTATTACACAAACTGGGGAATATGGGTGTGGGCAGGACAGTAGTGTGGTGGGTAGGTAACTGGCAGGGTGGCAGGACACAGAGGGTGGTGGTAAATGGCTGTCACTCCACAGAGGAAGAGTGACCAGTGGAGTACCACAGGGATCAGTGCTTGGACCGGTCCTATTCAACATCTTCATCAGTGACATTGCACAGGATCTAGAAGGCAGAATTTCACTGTTCGCTGATGACACAAAGCTTTGTAACAGAGTAGACACACCAGAGGGTGTAGACAGAATGAGAAGGACCTGCAGAAACTTGAAGAATGGTCAAGGGTTTGGCAGTTGAAATTCAATGCAAAGAAGTGCAAGATAATGCATATGGGCACAAAAACCCTGGCACAATATATCAGTTGGGGGTGAGGATATAGCATGCACCAAGCAGGAAAGGGATCTTGGGGTTGTCATCTCTGATGACCTCAAGGTAGGGAAACAGTGTGACAAGACATCAGGTAAAGCAAATAGGATGCTGGGATGTATAGGCAGGGGCATCACCAGCAGGAAAAGGAGGTCATAATTCGCTATACAAGACACTAGTGAGGCCCCACCTGGAGTACAGTGTACAGTTCTGGAGACCATACCTACGTAAGGACATAGACAGGGTAGAGAAGGTTCAGAGGAGGGCAACAAAGATGGTGCATGGATTGCATCACAAGTCCTATGAAGTCAGGTTGAAGGAACTGAACATGTACTCCCTGGAGGAGGAGGAGAGAGGGGATATGATAGAGACATACAAGTATCTTACAGGGAGAAACAGGGTGCAGGAAAACACTATTTTTAAGCGAAAAGATGTTCCAGGACTAGAGGGCATGGGATGAAGTTGGAGGAGGACGATTCAGAGGAAACATGAGAAAGAATTTCTTCACAGAACGGTGGTGGACAAGTGGAACACCCTGCCAGAGGAAGTGGTGGGGCTGAAACAATCACGGATTTAAGAATGCATGGGATAGACACAAAGGAATTCTAGAGGTCAGGGTAAGGAAACAGACTTCTAGGAAAACAAACTGAACTTACAAGCTCAAATGGGCAGACTGGGTGGGCCATAGTCCCTTATCTGCCGACACTGTCTGTGTATCTATGTATCTATGTAGGTAGACCGCTCCATGCATCCGCCACCTTTCTGTGAAAAAGAACTTCCTCATTACACCTTAATCAGCCTCCTCTAATCTCATACTGTGTCCTCTTGTACTGATATTTTCTTATATCGAAACATGTTAAACTCTTCCAACTTGTTAAAGCCCTTAAAAGGTGTTTGAATGTTTTAATCTTATCACCTCTCCCTCCTTTGCTCTAGGGTATACGTGTACATATTGAGCTCAGTTAATCTGTCCTCATATGTTTTCTGATGTAGTCCCTGCACCATTTTGGTTGCCCTTCTCTGGACTGCCTCAATTTGGTTAGTGTCCTTGTGAAGGTGTGGCCTCCAGTGCACACATTGTACTGTAGATGGGGCCTAACCAGTGAGTCTTGTAAAGAGGGATTATTACCTCCTCCCTCTTCCAACTTGTGATGCCCCTACTAATACACCCCAACATCCCTCTAGCCTTAAGTACTGATTTAGTGGTCTGCTTGGATGATTTCTAGTCATCGGTGATGATGACATAACTGTCTTTCTTCCCTTGTGACTGCCAAAATCCCTCCTAGCCTATAGGTGGCTTCAGGGTTTGTCTTCCCTGTGTGCGTGATCTTGCACATTCTTTGCATTAAACCCAGTTGCCACTCTTCCAATCATTTTGCTAGTTTATCCAGATCTCTTCTCATTCTGCAATCCCCATCTGGATCAACTATGTTATGATAACCTAAAAATGTCCTTCATTGTCAAGATAACCAAACCAATGAAACTGATCACAAGATAAGTATGAGAAGTATGATCATACATTATGTAAGCAGTAACACATGACAGTTGTGTTGTTGGTAGTACCGAGATACCTGTACACCCTGAGGCATGGTTATGCATGACACAGCAGGCTGAAAGCCTTCCTGTCACCTCTGGCTGTGCAATTATCTCAATGTAACCCCTTGCAAATGGGGTTCCCAAAAATCTTCCAGGAGCTTGCTTGAATGCTCCGAGCCTGAATGGTGTTCGGCGTTTAAGCCGTTTAGCTGTAGTGCTTTTAGAACCTCTGGTACTGCCTCTTTAAGAGCTGTCTGCTTGCAGACATAATTAGTCTGTATGGGTGGACTGTGTTTCCTGCTCGAGTCCCGCTAGAGCTGCTGACAGATTGCTCCATTTCTGTCGCCGCTAAGTGGGCAGAGTGAGCACTTTTCAAAGATGGAACAGTTTGCCAGAAATCATTTAGAGTATTAGTGAAAATGTGGTTTATCTAACCTGACTTTCTTGCAGCTGGGACTCTGTGTGTTTGCCCCCATTTTGGATCTGAACTTCTGAATAGATCCAAACAGTGAGGGCCTCTAAAATGGAGTTTGTGGACCAACCAGAACTTGGACTCTTAATTGGAGCCAGCCACAAGAGGATTGTATGGGCAGTGACTCTGGGAAATGTAGTTTTGATCTTGGCACCTTTTTCCACCAACAGGGGAGTTTATTGTGAGTGACAGCCGGACCAGCCAACAGAATAGTGTGGAGCTAAAGGAAATGCACTGCTCTGGGACTGAAGAGATTAGATCAGTTGTGGCAGTGAAGAGACAAGGAGCTCTGTGCTTCTATGGTATAGTTTTGAGCGGAAAGCCTGAGGTTCGCCTGCAGCCGTTGCAAGTGCCAAATCGGACTGAACCCGATTTGTGAGGAGAAGGAAGGTGATCTGAAGAGAAGACACCAGGCTTACCCTGTAGAAGACTGGAGATACTGCTGAATCGTGCTCAGTCTGTCAGGAACTAAAACTGCTGTGTGTTCTCCCGGGTATTGTGCAGTAGTGCGGTCAAGATCAAGGATCAGCCTGCCTGGTATAGTACTTTCCTTTTACATATAAATGTGCATAGTGCTTGTGGAGAATTGCTATTTCAAATCCCCTGCACAGTGCATTGAATGCAGGAAGCTGGATGTAAACCCCAGTTTAATTCGGACTACATCCGTTTGCTATAAACTGCAGTGGGGTCCAGTCACCAGGACCTTGTCCACATGTTCTGTTCCTCCTAACAATCCAGGACAATCTGCCTTCCATCCAGTTTTAGCATCGAGTCTGTGAGTACAAATCAGGGTAGCTCCCTGCCATTTGTTTATCAAATTGCAAGTGTGTCATTTAATTGTTGTTGTTTCATTTCTTCACGAACTGAGCCATCCGGCTCCGGATTACAGTTGGGTATTGTGCAAGTGTTTTTTCCATCATAGGGCCCCAACCAGCTGCACCGATCCTGGCTAGCCCACCCCCATCCTGGGTACCCAGTGGAAGTGACATTTGGGACTCTGAATATGCGCACAGTACTGTGATTATTAATGTGTCTAACCTAATTAACCTGATTTCCCCTTTCCTTGTTAGCTCCTTAAATAAATCAGATCTGTTTCTTTCAGCAAAGTTACACAGACTGTGGTGTTCATTTATGTTAAAGTATTGTACTGTGGCTATTGTATTGCATCATCTTGTTTTACAGGGGTCCCCAGAGTCAAGCGGACAAGAGCCAGTCCCGGGGTAAGTGTAACTAGTGAAGCTACTCATGGTGTATTGTGTGGGCCTCTAGTAGGAATCAAGGAGGTCTCAGTGTCCCAGAGGGCTGTGACCAAGTTAGTTTAATTACTGCAAACCCTGACCTCTGGGTGGAGGCACCGCCATTGGACCTGGGCCCCTCAACCTGTTAGTAACCAAGCAGGCAGGGGTAGTAGCCCTAGGGATAGCGCCACCTAGGGGTTAAACAGCACTGAAGACACACAGACTTATCTTAGTGGCAGTGCTTAATGCTTATTATAAATGATCCCACAGACAATGTTGCAGAACAAAAGTTATTCTAAAAATGTTATAAGTCCACCTTACTGTGAAACCTTGCTAAATAATGTATAATCCTTGACTCCTCTTCCTCCTTCCTTAGATGTTTCTCACTTGTCAGTCTGTGATATGTCTTCCTGCAAGTGCACACCAATACATTGTGTTTGATTGTTTAACATGGAATAGGACAATGCAAAGCTCCTTATTATTGTAGTAGTAGTAGTAATAGTAGTACAATGCCCCCACACACACACAGAATGATACATGGAATACAAGTATTCTGCGGCTTCTCAGAGCTCTCAGCTCAGCTAGTTTGTGAACAAAGAAGATCGTTCACATACATGCCTTGAGTGTAGCCAGAAATGCAATGGGTGTCTGTCCTTACCCTCACCAGCCTATCTTTCTTTACAGCAGCTGTGGTGACCACCCCAACAACAGCGACGGAAGACCAGATGGCAGCCAAGGAATGGTGTACTAGGAGGAAAAACAGGATCATGAAGATCCAGCATGAACTGGCCAGACTTGCATCAAGGGACATTGAACAGTAGTCATCAAGCACAGGAGAGCCGGCACAGCAGCTGAAGACCAGCAAGCACCCCAGGAAGTACAACACCTTGAAAGAAGCACCAACCAGAGGAGGGACCAGGACACCAACATTTTGAAAAGGATCAAAGTACTGGAGGTCAACATGGCCAAAGTAAGGGACAACCAGAACAAAATGTCTATGCTCAGGAAGCTGACTGCAAGACGACATACTCAAAAGATTAAGTGCTGCTGCGGTTAGCACTCCCCTCTCCCAGCATCACCAGAAATGTAGAGTTTCCCGTGCTGCTATGCAGGACAAAAATAATTTCAATTGGCAGTTAAGTTGCTAGATTCTGAACATACTTTTACACCTGTCGTTTCATACTTGTTCTGTCTTGTTATAACTAACCTGTTTTATTGTAAATAGTTACTGTTTTATTGTACTGTAGACTTGTTCTTCATCATTATCACTTTTAACTTTGTCCGTTGTGTTTTGAAATATACAAATAATCCATTCACAGTTGTGTACTCTTCCTTGTCTTGGGATGGGATGGGATCAAGGGATTATTACGTTACTGACATGAGTCTCAAGGTTCAGTGAAGGTTGCACAAATGCTGCAGCAGTCTGACTGGCTGTTAGGATTCCAACAGCCTTACATTAATCCATGTCATAGTTAAGCAATAAGGCATGACAGGGCATGCATTGTGGTTGGAAGTGGCACAGCTTTGGTGTGGCATGAAGCATGCCGAGTGCCTTCACTTCAGTCACCTAAGAAGTGCTGTTAACCCACCACAATGAACACTTCTGGAGTGTCTTACTGTGATTATAGAATGGGTCTAAGATGTTTGGGGGAGGTGAAGAAATGCACCAAATCAAAAAGAAAATGTTCATTATGACTTTCTTAAAAAAGCCCCAGCACATCCCAGCACTGACATGCAGTCACAGTTTTAAATACTATTTACAGCAAAAATAATGTATTTATAATTAGCTCCTGGCTAAAGCCTCTAGTTTCCTCCAGCCAGTGCTGCTGCGTAATGGGATATCAGCACTGGGTTCTGAGCTCCTGAAAAATCAGATTACTGGACTTTTTATAGCCATATTATAATGTCATGTACTGCCCGATCACCATGGAATATGGATTCTTCCTGTCAGCATTCCATCATCTAGCACTGCTGAATGACTGGAATGATGTAGTATGATTTTAAACCATCATTCTTATACTGCTTGTGGAATAATAACTATTTTAATAAAAATCTGCCTCTAAATCAAGAAAATAACATCATTCAAAAAGTATACTTTTAACACTGTTCTTGTGGAATAATTTTTTATAATAGTAATAAGGTATCCCAAAAGTACTTAGATCAATAGTCAGTTAAAACCCTGAGGTGCAATATGGCACTCACTTGCAATGCGAACCACATTACAACCATAGGGGTGATTAACAGAGTGCTAAATTAATCTCTCCCTCTTATTGCTTAAGTAAATTGCACACTTTCTTTTCTAAGTATAAAATGTTATATTTAACAAAAAATTCACATGCGAAAAATTACTTACCTGTGCAGGTGAGATGAACAAATATGAAGAAACCGTGATAGCAGCATCAGCTGTGATCCTGGCAGTAACAGCTGCAGCAGTGTGTGACCGCCTATAAAGGAAATAAGTCAGTTTGAGATGGACACATACCAGACATCTGGCTAAGACTATGACCTTTATCAGGCTTTGTGAACATTTACTTACATATGGCACTATCTTTCATAGTTGACTGTCAACAGTGCTAGCATAACCAACCTACTATTCCAAAATTTTCAGACAACCTGTTCTCAACATTGTGTGCCCTCCCCAAACAACTACTTACTTACTTGATACCCCTACGGCACCCTATACATCCTGATGATGAATGACATTAGGCATACCACCACTACATTACTTACCTGAGTCCCCGCAAACATTGACAGAAAGAGATCAAGGATAATATGAAATAGAAAGGTTCAACAAAACCATTCCTTACCTTGTCAGGTGTGCGACGATGAAGACGTAATGGTAAGGAAAAACACAATAGTAGAGCATCAGGTATGATTCTGGCATCAACAACAGCAGCAGCAGCATGTGACAGGCCTAGAGAAGAAAGAAAATAACTGAGTGTTACATAAAGAAAAAGGCAATTTTGATAGCAAAACTGTTTGTTAACTCTTGTCTTATCAGACTTTATGAACAGAACAGTGTCTCATGCACCGGTACTGTCATACCATGTATTGTAACCACTGCCTACCCTTACACTGACTATCAATAATGATAAAACCTCCACCTTGTGTGTGACCCCTCCCCAAACAACCACTGATTGGCTATCTCTACAGTGCCCTACATCTTAATGAATGACAGGAGGATTATCACTGCAACACTTACTGGCCTTAATAGTGGGTGACACAGAGATAAAAATATCAAGGGTATCAAATAGAATAGTGTCCCTGCAATATATCTCATCTGGTTAGTTGTGATCATGACACATCATGAAGAAACAGTCAAAGGTGGCATCAGGTATTATCCAGGCAGCATCAGCATGTGACAGACTGGGAAAAGCAAAAGTCACTGTGACATGATATTAGTTACAGAAACAAAAGTAACGTTGATAACCAAGACCATGGAAATTGCCATGTTGTCAGTATTCAATATACATTTCTTATATATGTAGCCATCATGGTCACCTCCTGCAATTGCGGACTAGTACCATGACTGCCTACCGCTACTGACTATCATGGAGCATCCCTAAGAGTAAACCTTGTGTAGTCCCACTATACTTTAATTGCTATCCATAATAACACATTCATGTAGCATGGCATAATTCGGATAATAATACTGCAAAGCAATATCTACCTGATTAACTCCTGTTTTTCACTACTGAAAAACATAATACTGGCATACAAGACCTACCTGTCAATGGACAGTTCCACAGAACACATGTAATAGAAACTTGAAGTCAGAAATGGAATGTTGGTGTAATGATCGAATGAAATGGGAGCAGTGTGGCAGAGCGGCCTCAGTCATCATCATATTATGACCTACGTAGATATATAAGTTGTGAAAAATAACTTTATGGAAGCAGTGACTTTATTGAATACAGCACTTGTTAACAGCAATTTAAACAGTATATGTAACTAAACTGCTACACGTGCACACATCTCTGCAAATACACTTTTATAATGACATAAAGATACAGAAAAACTTACTAACACCCTCCCGGTCCTAGTGCAGTGTACCTTAATGTCTGCACACCCACACCGCACTACAACAACAATGCATCTTTCTATAGATAACCTCTTATGTGACTTGACTAACCGTAATAGTGCAATTGCAGTATTTACAGTTATTAACATTATTTAAGTAATGCATATCATGATGTGAGAAGAATGAACAGTATAAGTGACAATACACACCTGTGGTATTGTAGTGGATTCAGAATCAGCAGTAGCATCTAGATTCAGCAGCAGGTTTACTGCAGTATATTGGGCAATGGCAGTTCCTCTGTCTCTTTTCTTTTATCAGAATAACAAGATCAGCACTGGTGGTGGGTAGAGTTAATGGTTATGAAGGACAGTCTGTGACAGTGTAAGATGAATTAGTTGCCATATCATATACATACTGTTTATTCTTTCTGTGGTTCTGTGTGAAGAGTACTCATAACACACATGATGGTGGAGGGAGGTGGTGATGGCATCCGAAATTGTTCATCAGTATCAGCCAGCTTGCCATGGCATGGCACATTACTTCCTTTGGATGTTGTTATTTGGTGCAAGAAACTTGATGCAAGGTATGTTGTTGGTAGGAAATGGGTCTTCAGCACAATTTTAGGTAATGCACAGTAATTCCAGAGGATGTACTTTAGTTATTTGTTCGGGCCTGGCAGGAATCTCAGTAGGTGCAGATTTGGTTAATATGGCAGAATCAGCTACAGCCTGCAGTAACACTGTCTAGCAGCACCAGTACTTAATCAGTTTGTTAAGTTTCTACTGGCTGTCAGTCACTTAAAGTCTGCAGTATTCATTTGTCCTTTATTCCAACCCTACCCAACCATAGTACTGGTGAGAGCAGCTGTATGAAAAGTATAATTAGCTTGCAACATACGACACTATTGTCAACATACATAGATCTGCAGTTGCATAACAGAATGATATGCAGCTAATCACTTCAAACTCTGCTAAAGCAATTATTTTGGGAAAATCATTGTTACTTTGCTTTTATATTTATTTTGGGTTTTGAGGAGCATTGATGGAAAACTTGAAAAGTGCTTGAGGTGCACCACTTTACTAAACACGATGAGTATTATAAAACAACAGTAAGGGATGACAAGGAAAGATGTGTCTGGTTAGCTAAATATTGTTTGCATTTCTTCTATCTTTTGTTGAAGGGACTTAGGAGGGCCAGGAACATCGGCCAACTGGGAGAGTAACTGCAACTATCTGACTGCTGAGTGTTCACCTCAGAAAGTGCTGCACCACAGAATACATAAATCATTACCAAACAGGAGGGACAAACACACATGTGTCCTCAAAATGTTTTTGTTATTTATGTTTTTTTGGGACGGAACATTGGCCAACTGGGACAATAACTGCAACCATCTGACTGCTGAGAGTAACCCCAGCAAGTGGTGCACCACAGAACACATAAATCATTATTAAACAAGAGGGACAAGCAAACATGTGTCCTCAAAATTGTTTTGTTATTTATGTTTTTTGGGGGCTGGAATGTCAGTAACTGGAACAGTAATAACCAGTCACAATCGCAACAGGCAGAAACTGGACTGAATAAACTTCAGCACCATAGGCATTCTGTCCATTCACTCATAATACAGCTGCAGTCAGCACATCCATGCAGGCTGCAGACACATAAACTATCTCTCTCCTACTTAGGAGAACTCAAACCCCTCAGCTGTGTTTTCATTAGAAGCACTGCAAAACTATCTTCATCCTCTGATGACTCCTGTTCCTCAACACCTTCTTCACCAGGATCATGAAATCTTGGGGTTGTTGACAACATGTACTGCTCTGGGAAGAAATGAGAGTTCATTTTAACAAATGTTAGATACTCCACATTACGTTCTGATAGGTGGCTTTGACAGTCAGTCACAATTGAGCCAGCAGCACTAACAGCTCTTTCTTTGTAGTTAAACTTTTTTATTAATTTTCACAAGATATACAGACAAACCTCTTACAGTACAGTACAATGTGAGGATTTTTTTTAAAGAAATTGAGGCAGCATATAATAAGAACATTGCTACAATAATACAAGGAGCTTTTGGTTTAAAATATAGTAAACAATACAGGTCATGTAATTAGCATATACTTGACATTTGTAGTGAACTTAAAGCGGATAGTATGATTAGATACGGTTTATATTAAAATGTTACGTAATTATATATGATGCTGCAAAAGGAAAAAAGTACATTCGTAAAAGGATTGTGGAGTAATAAAGAATGATTGAGAACAGAGTATAGGAAAGAAAAGATATATAAGAAAGTTAAGAAGAGAGAAACTATAAAAAGGGAAAAGAGAGACTACAATGATGTATCAGTAAAAGGGGAAAATCCATATATATTAAGTCCATACATTGGTGTTGGAAGATTTAGATGATTCCAAAAATTAAAAAGCCTTTCTAACAATTGTTATATAACATGAGTCGGTCAGACAAGATATATGTCATACGGTCCAGAGAGGCATATTGCAATAGTTGGTTAATGATACCGGGAAGGGTAGGGATTATGTTGGATCTCAATGCATGAGGATTGTGCGTTTAACTTGAAGGAAGAGTATATTTAACCATCTGCTCTGCGAATAAGAAATTTTATAAGAACGGTGATTAAAAATACCAAGAATGCAATGTTTAGGGTCTAGTGTAAAGGTTGACCTACCACTTTCATTGCAAATCTGTAGTACAGTGCCAAATCTTTTGTATGAGGGACAGTACCATAAGATATGCAATAAATCCCCATTGGGAGCTGCAGCGCCAGCAATTGTTATTGTTCAATAAACCCATTTTTGTAATACAACAGGAGTTCTGTACCACAAATGAAGGATCTTGGTTTGAATGAGGGAACTACGTTTATCATTAAAAATTTGTGACAGGAGAGCCAACATCTGGACCATTGTGCATTGGTGATATTATATATATTTTTTTTTTGTAGTTAAACTTTTTATTAATTTTCACAAGATATACAGACAAACCTCTTACAGTACAGTACAACTCTTTCTGAACTTACACTGGCATAGGGAAGCTGAGGTACTCAATTGCAATAACAACAAGTGCAGGCCAGATTTTGAGCTTGCTAAGCCAATATTCAAGAGGTTCAGCCTCAGTACTTAGCACCTGTGGGTCATCAAGATAAGACTGCACCATATGGCGTGCAGACTGTGACATGTGGACAGCTGGTTCTGATTACAATATGATATTTTTCTGCAATATAAAATATGCAAGGGAGTGTCTGTCAGGGAGAAACTACAGTGTTGCTGAAACTGACACATCAACCCCCGGATAAATTCAAAGGACAGGACATAGGTTAAACTGCAGATATCTGAAATGCAATTAATTTGTTAAGTTTTCTTTAAAGCCCAGAAACCAAATATCCATTCATGGCATCCTCAGGAAATCCTTTGATTTGCACTAGGTGTCACGAAGGAGAAGCCATATATTGGTTGGGGTGTCTCCCAAGATAGACAGTAATTACATCAAAGAGACTTTAAAGTCTGTGTGATGCAGGTCCCAGACTAAAGTGGAAGTCCAATATGCATGTATTTGGGTATCCTGTGAAGTACATCAAAGATACTTTTGATGTCTGTATGAATCAGATCACAGACTGGGTTGGGGAAGTCACATGAAGAGAGAGATTCAGATGTCACATATTTTTGTTTAATATCTTATTAGGACACCTGTGTTATAAAATATAAATTTTAATACACAAGGTGGAGTTAGAAAACCTCAGAGAAAGACCAGCTCAAGACTGCTTTCAAGTATACTGAGCAGACCTTAAGAGACACATTCATTTCCTGACTGAGAAGAAGAACATCAAAGCACTGAAAGATTAAGAAAGTAAGGATACATTAGCTAAGACCACTCTAAGTGTATGGGTTGTAGGAATTTGTACTTTAAACCTATTTTGTTTTTAAGACTGTATGTGTTGGGATATCTTGTTCTGTATTTACTGTTTGCCTATTTTTACCTATTTTAAAATAAAGATATATTTTAAAAACAGAAACTGCCTGGTGTGCCTTGAAACTTCTTTTTGTAAGTGAAGCTTAGATGGTTATAGTTGACACTGTGCATGAGCTTATTGTGGTACCAAACTGGGAAACAGATAAGAGTTCTCTAGGTCTTGCATAGAGTTCTAAGGGTTCATTTGTAATACCTGGTTAGGTGCCCGTAGGCAAAGATATCTGACCCCAAGACAGAATTATCTGAGCCTGACAATTAGGTACTCAAACAAGAGGTTATCAGTTTGAATCCTCCAGAACTTGGGACAAAGGTGACTTGAACCCACAAAACAGACAAGAGGGTTACCTTGTTCTGTTCACTGTTCACAATTCTATGCTCAGAGGTTGGCACTTTGGGAGTAGAGAGCTGACCTGCTGAGAGGGGTTGTGACAGATTGGTTGTCAGCGGTGCAAAAAGTTTGGTGGTATAAGCATTATTGTTCAGTGTGTCAGCTTGAGACTATTCAGCTCACTTGGAAAAAAGAAAGGCAGTGTTTTATTTCAGAAGGAAACAAAACTATATCCCTCGGTTTACAGACAACTTCCTATCCATTTTATTTTTTTCAAAAGTGCCAGTCAGAGTAGCAGTAGTCAGGAAAGATGGCTTCCAACTACAGCAGGCACACTGTAGATTACTTAAAGCAGTTGTGCAGGGACAGAGGAGTCCTGTTTGAGGTGGCAGCCAAAAGCAGAACCTCATAGATGCCCTGATGGTAGCAGACACCCAGAGCAGTGAGTCACCGACCATGACTGAAAAGGACCAAGCCTCGAGTGTGGCAGGGCTAGCAGTCAGTGCTGTGTCCAGGTCCGTGAGGAGGACAGCAGGGCCACTGTCAGTGAAGGGCCACAGCAGCAGGGGAAGGTCACCAGTATCCTAAATCAAGAGGTACTCAAGCTGCAAATTGAGTTGCACAGGTTGGAGCTGGAGTTCCAGAGAGAAGGACCATAAACAAGGGAGGCAGAGGAGAAGAGGGAGTGAGAGAAGTGAGAGGCAGGTGGGAAGAATGAGAGGCAGAAAGGGAACAGTGAGAGGCAGAGTGACAACAGAGGGAGGAAGACCATAAGGAGCATGAGCACCAGTGAGCTGCAGAGCAGAAGAGAGAGGAGCACCAGAGGCAACATGAACTGGAGAAAAACAACTCCAACAAGCAGCACCAGAGCAGGTAAGTGGCTTGGGTTTAACTGGGACTGCAGAACTGGGTTACAAATTGAATCCAAATTAATAGCCTGAAGTTAAAGAGGGGAGGACATGGATGCCTTTTAAATTCTTTTGAAAAATTTGTATTCAGGCTAAAATTCCTAGAGAGTCCTAGAGCTTCCAGCTATCCCGATACTTACTGGAAAGCTCGGGATGCATTGGGCCAAATGGACAATGTGGACAGTAATGATTAGCAAACTTAAAGCTGTACTGTTAAAAGTTTGAATTAACTGCTGAATCATACAGAGCTGAATTCTGTAAGCTCAGGAGAAGCCCTGATATGAGCTACAAGGAGCTAGCCATGAAACAACGTCAGTTTTAAAACATTGGTGGAAAGGAATTGAGGCAAACTCTGTTGATAAAATTGAAAATGTGATTTTATTAGAACAGTTTTATTGGGCATGTCCAGCCGAACTAAAAACCTGGCTAGAGGACTGAGATTCCAAAATAGTGCAAGAGGCTGCTGAGCTCTCGGATCACTATGCCAATAGTAGACCAGCTCTGACAGCGAATGAGTGAGGCATGGCAGTGCAAAAGGAAAATATGCCTTCAGGCAGTTAAAACTCTCACTGCCTCCACTGAAACCAGTTAGCCCCAGGCTTCAGAGAAAATATTTCTCTGAAGTAAGAAATGCATTTGGTTGTGTAAAGAACTGGGCATATTGCCAGGCAGTGTCCCAAAAGGTGATCCATAATACACAACCAGGTGCTAGAAAAGAAGTGGGTTGTTTGTGTGTCCTGGAGCATGCCAGTGAACATGAGGGAACACATGCACCCAGTCATGGTGAATGGGTACAGACGAGGGATTAAGGGACACAGGGCATCCATGACATTGGTGAAAGGGATCTGGTACAGCCTGGTCAGCTTATACCAATAAATACATCATTGTACAGGACTTTGTAGGTGGGAAAACATTTCCCCTAGCTAGTGTTCTCCTAGACTGGGGTGAAACAGGGGAACTGTGTAACAGGTGGCTGTAGCCAAAACATTAGCAGTGGATGTGATTCTGGTAACTGGCTCCAGCAGAGATGGTATGTGTAGTTACCTGTAGCCAAGCAGTAAGGGAAAATTGTAGTTCCCTGAACCCCACAAAACCAGTGTTGAAACCACTGAGAGGCTGGTTCCCAGCCTGTGTCTCCATATGGGAGACTGATAAAGGGGTAGAAATTTCCCAGAAGCAAATAACCACACAGATACAGAGGTTACTCTGAAGAGGAGGGTAACCCCTTGTCAGAGAGTTGGGATTGACAGTGATCCTGAGGGCCCTGACATTAGTGCTAGGGACCCTAGTGTAGTGACTGAAGGGACCTGTCCCATGCCTTGGGACTGTGTGAGGGATTGCAGCTGCTCAGAGGGTGATGCTAGTTTACAGAAGCTGAGGGCTTAGGCAGACTCTGACGGAGCACAGAAAGGTGATGGCAGATATAAGGTTTATTTGGAAAATGGACTTATGTATACTCAGGCTGTGCAGACAGAGGGGGAAGTTAGGCAGGCAGCTTGTTGTTCCCCAGGGGTATCGTGAGCAGTTGCTCAAGATTGCCCATGATATTCCCTGTCTGGTCATCTGGGAATTGCATGCACTATGCAGCGGTTAGCCCAGAATTTCTACTGGTCTAACTTCACCCAGCAGTGAAGGAGTATTGCAGGTCTTGTCACTGGTGCCAAGAAATAGGAAGGCGGGCAAGAAAACCCAAGCTGCCTGATTCCATTGCCCATAGTGGAGGAGCCATTCCAGTGGATGGAATGGATATTGTGGGCCTTAAATACCCTAGCTCCTCAGGGAAGAGATTCATCCTGACTGTGGTGGATTATGCCACCCGGTACCCAGAGGCAGTCACCCTATCCTCTCTGAGGACAGACAAAGTGGCAGATGCCTTACTGGGATTTTCTCCCGTGTTGGGTTTCTGCAGGAGGTAATCACCAATTGAGAGGGTTCCTTCATGCCAGACCTGATGAAATGTTTATGGAAGAAGTGTGGGGTCATGCAGAGATACACAACACTGTATCACCCACAAGCCAATGGGCTTGTGGAATGATCAATGGTACCCTAAAGTCAATGCTCTGGGTGTTTGTTGAACAGCATGAGAGGAC
Source organism: Neoceratodus forsteri (assembly GCA_016271365.2). Lineage (NCBI taxonomy): Eukaryota > Metazoa > Chordata > Ceratodontiformes > Ceratodontidae > Neoceratodus > Neoceratodus forsteri. The sequence continues at coordinate 271,216,323 of JADMNL010000026.1, forward strand.
TGGGAATACCTTTCCCACCTGTTGTTTGCATACAGGAGGTGCCCCAGAGTCAACAGGATTGTCCCCTTTGAACTCTTATATGGACGCTGGTAAGGGCCCCTAGACTTGATCTGGGAGGACTGGGAAGGCAAGTATGCCACTCAGGGAACTCCCTGAGGATTACATCCTTAGGTTTAGGAAAAGTCTGAAGGAGCTTATGGGGACAGCCCAGAGCAACCTGGCAGCTGCCCAACAGAAACAAAAAGTGTGGTACGACCACAGAGCCAGAGCTCGCTCATACATGGTGGGTCAGGAAGTCATGGTCCTTATTCCGGTCCAGAAAGACAAGCTGCAGGCTGGTGGGCAGGACCATACAAGTGGTTAGGAAGGCAAATGACATGAACTACATTGTGGAGTTACCTGACCAAAGACAGACAGAAAGGATGTACCATGTCAACACGATGGAGCCATATGTAAATAGGGCTGACATGGTGTTTGCAGTGTGTAGTCATGAGAAGGAGACGGACAAAGGAGACCCCTTCTGGACTTGCTGGAAAAGAGTAAATGGGAGTCCTCTGTGTAGGCAGTAAAACTGTCTCCCCAGCTGACCCTGGCCAGATCCAGGAAATAAGAGAGGTTTTACCAGACTTTGCCCTTGTTTAGCGCCAAGCCTGGACTAACCCCTTAGCGACACATAATGTGGAGACAGAGACACAGATGCCCATAAGGCAGACAGCATATCGGGTGTCAGAGGCTGTCAAAAAGGACATTAGGAGGGAAGTGGAGGAGATGCTGGATTTAGGGTAATCCAGAGATCCCACAGTCCCTGGGCCTCACCATAGTCCTTGTACCCAAGCCAGATGGCTCCACCTCATTTCTGTGTAGACTATCATGGACTGAATGCAGTCACAAAGTCAGATGCCCACCCGATGCCCTGGACAGATGAACTCCTGGACAAGTTGGCAGAGGCAACCTCTTATGACCATTGACCTGACAAGGGGTATTGGCAGGTAGAGTTGACAGACAGAGTTAGGGACAGTTTGGCCTTCATCACTCCAATAGGCTTATTTGAGTTTAAAGTAATGCTTTTCAGAATGAAGAATGCCCGGCCACTTTCCAAGGTTGGTGAACCAGGTGTTAAATGGTGCTGAGAGTACGCCATGGCATACCTGGGTGACATTGCCATCTTTAGTACCAGTTGGGAGGAACACCTATCCCACCTTAGGGAAGTGCTGGGCAGGATACAGAGGCCAGGCTCACTGTCAAAGCTGAGAAGTGCCAGGTGGCCATGGGAGACGTGGCATACCTCAGGCATGTGGTAGGCCAGGGACAGCTCTGTCCTAACCAAATAAAAATAGAGGTAATCCAGGCATGGCCCAGACCAGAAACTCAGAAGCAGGTCAGGAGTTTTCTCGGGACAGCAGGGTACTGTGAAAATTTGTACCCAATTACAGTGCCTGACTGTACCCTATTTGACCTGACAAAAAAAGGATGTCCAAAAAATTACCTGTGGCCCAGCCTGTGAGGAAGCCTTTTCCAAACTAAAGGAGGCACTGTGCAGTGCTCCTGTTTTGACAAGTCCTGACTATAGTAAACCTTTTATAGTTCAGACTGATGCCTCAGACATGGGTATTGGGGCAGTACTGAGTCAGACATCCAGTCAAGAGAGGATCACCCAATAGCCTACCTGAGTAAAAGTTACTTCCCAGGGAGCAGGCATACTCCACAGTGGAAAAGGAGTCTTGCCATAGTGTGGGCCCTAAAAGAAATTGGAGTCATACTTGTATGAGAAGTATTTTGTGGTACAGACACCACAACCCCTGGTTTGGCTGACCCAGATGGGGAAGAACAATGGTAGATTGCTAAGATGGAGTCTTGCTTTGCAAGGATATGACATGACCATTCTACATAGAGCTGGAGCGACCAATCAGAACTCATATGGGATGTCTCGTGTCTATGAGGAGTGAACTGATTTGAGAAGCTCATCCCATGTAGGTATAGAGCCCCAAATTCAGTCTAGGTGGGAGGATTGTGGCACATGGATAGCAGGTTCTGATTACAATATGATATTTTTCTGCAATATAAAATATGTAAAGGAGTGTCTGTCAGAAGAAACTACAGTCTTGCTGAAACTAACACATCAACCCCCAAGGGATAAGTTCAAAGGACAGGACGTAGGTTAAACTGCAGATATCTGAAATGCAATTACTTTGTTAAGTTTTCTTTAAAGCCCAGGAAATAAAATCTCCATTCATGATGTTCTCAGGAAATCCTTTGATTTGCCTAGTTGTCATGAAGGAAGGAGCATATGCATTGGGTTGGGGTGTCTCCCAAGATAGCCAGTAGATATATCACAGAGACTTTGATGTCTGTGTGAAGCAGGTCCCAGACTAAAGTGGGAAGTCCAATATGCATGTATTTGGGTTATCTAGTGAATTACATCAAAGAGACTTTGATGTCTGTGTAAACAGATCACAGACTGGGTTGGGGAAGTCACATGAAGAGAGGAGAGTCAGATGTCACCTATTTTTGTTTAATATCTTATTAGAACATCCTGTGTTATAAAGTATAAATTTTTATACACCAAGACGGAGTTAGGTGACCTCAGAAGAAGGCCAGCTCAAGACTGCTTTTAAGTATACTGAGCAGACCTTATTGAGACACATTCATTTTCTGACCTAGAAGGAAGAACATCAAAGCACTGAAAAATTAAGAAAGTAAGGATACTTTAGCTAAGACCAGTCTGAGTGTATGGGTTGTGAATTTGCACTTTTAAACCTATTTTGTTTTAAGACTGTATGTGTTGGGCTATCTTGTTCTGTATTTACTGTTTCCTGTTTTTACCTATTTTAAAGTAAATATATATTTCAAAAACAGAAACTGCCTGGTGTGCCTTTAAACTTCTTTTTTATAAGTGAAGCTTAGATGGTTATAGTTAACACTGTGCATGAGCTTATTGGGGTACCAAACTGGGATACAGATAAGAGTTCTCTAAGTCTTGCATAAAACTCTAAGGGTTCATTTTGTAATACTTGGTTAGGTGCCTGTAGGCAAAGATATCTGGCCCCCAAAGACAGAATTATCTGAGCCTGACAATTGGGTACGCTAACAAGAGGTTATCAGTTTGAATCCCTCCAGAACTTGGTACAAAAGTGACTCGAACCCACAAAACAGACAAGAGGATTACCTTGTTCTGTTCACTGTTCCAATTCTACACTCAGAGGTTGGCACTTTGGGAGTAGAAGGCTGACCTGCTAAGAGGGTTGTGACACAGACAACTGAAGCTCTGTGCTTCCCTCAGGTGGCTGTCGTGTGGAGACACTAATGGTGTTTAGCATGGACCAGAGAGTTTGTGCTACACTACTAACTTTGAATAATGAAGGTGAAGGAGCAGACACTGTACTGGTAGAGGAGAAGGATACTGGGTGAGAGATGGTTGAAGCTTGGTGTTTGGCCCCTGCTATTATTTTTCCACCTGTACCTCTGATTTACTCATCCAGTTTTCAACCTTACCATGAAAGATGACCACATATTGATCCAGATCATCCTTCCCACCTGGAAGAAGTGCAGTCATGCCCTGTTTGTACCTGGGATCCAGCAAAGTTGCTAGGATGTATGCCTCGAAGTTGTTAATATGAATGACACAGGGATCATTATCACAAAGATGCATGATGATGTCAGCAAGCTGAACTCCAACTGTGTCTGCAGCCACTTCAAATTACCCATTTACATTGCACAGTGCATGGCGTACATCATGCAGCAATAGTATCACCTGGCTCAAGCATGCATTGCCTGCACTCACCACCTGTGTCACCTGTTCCAGTGGTCAGTAGTACCTGGATAACACTATCCATCAAATACCATTGTGATGGAGTCAGCGACATGGCTGACTGTGCTTTCTGATTCTCCGTGCATGATATACTCGTGGGTGGCTTGTATTGTTCATACAGCCGCTCAAGCATATAGAGTGGAATTCCAGTGAGTTGGCACATCTAGCTTCAAATGGTGCTGTGGTATGTTGTTAGCCTTCTGTAGAGCATGAAGGTCTGCTCTAGCCAGTGCCGAACGACTGAAATGGCTGAAGAATTTATGGCTGACAACCCACATGGCACTAATTGTTTCATCCTCCAGAAAGGACCTCACTACTAGAGTCAGCACATGTACAAAACAAGGGTACATGATAAAAGCAACCATCACTGATGGCTTTGATGGTATTACAGGCATTGTCACTGGCAATATATGCTGCATTGAATCCAATGGGCTTTAGCCATCTGTGTAATGGCCTCATTGATGTGGGTTAGAATTCTGTCTGATGTATGTGACCATCATACTCTCTATGCTAATGTGGCATGCTGTCGACAACCAGTAGTACTGATGCCAGTACTCAGGGGACAAGTAGATGAGGGACAGGGTGCAGAGCATATACATGAGGAAAGAAAGCCCAGTGTGCAGTAATGCACATATAATTAACACCAATGATTGGCCACTGGTCCAAATGTCCATAGTGAGATGAATGCTGGCGACTGCTGAGTGTGACAGGGCATGTGACACCATGCATGCAAGGTCACTGTACATAGCTAGAATAGCCTTAGTGCTAAAATATGTTTTGCTAGGAAGTTTATATTTAGGCATAGTCTTCTCTATCAGTTCACTAAATCCTCATTCTCAACAAATGAAAATGGCAAAAGGTCTTTTGCAAACATCTTAGCCTCAGCCATATTAATATTGAGCTCTTTTGTCACTGGGTGTTTATGATGATATTTTGTATACTTGCTAAATGCTGATTTTTATATCTGGCTGCTTAAGCCTCTGAGTATACAGAACTGTGGGTTGCAGTTTGACTTTCCCAAGTATGGTCGTCTTCTGGCTTTGGCTGACTTCAGCGGTATCGGGGACATGCTGGCACTGCAGAAACCTCTGTATGGGTACAGATGGATCAACTTGACTAATACCTTCACGTATCTGCACGTGTCAGGGTAGAACAAAATAAGGGGTCAAATGTTACATCATCTACTGGCTGTGGACCCTCACTTTTAGTAGTAGGAGTGGACAAAGTGGGCTTGGATGCCAATCTCTTAGGTTGGGTCCACTTAATGGGGTGCTTGCTCTGCATGTGACTATGCATGCCAGACATGCCATAGTGTGAACCTGGTTTGCCATGGCTAATTTGGAATGAGACATGTTACACACTGCAACACTATCATCAAAATCACCAGTCAGAAAGAAATCCTACACCAATGAATGTCCTCCCACATGCCGGATTTTTGTGGGTGGCGGGCAGATGTGATGTAACACAGACATGGGGTGGACAAAGTTGTTTTCTTGGAATGCTGCAGCTTTCCCACAGATCTCATTTTGGATAACTCCTGACTCTTGAGCAGGACAGCTTGCTGCTTTGGGACTGATGGAAGAGGATTACTTCCCTTTGCCCATAACTGTTTTGGCTGCTGCTAGTGGACATGGTGACTGCCAACTAGGATCTAATACTGGATCATCACCCTCACAGCCATAATCAATACTACCCTCCATGCTTTCTGTAATTTCCTTTGGAGACAGTAAAGGCTGGGTATATACATCTGCTTCCTCAGTGACATTCTCTTCAACATGAACACTGCCACTAACAGTGCGTTCACAATGAGAATCTTTCTGCTTCTCAGACACATTTGAAAGTGCTATCTGCTGCTGTTCATTATCTAGTACTCCCCAACAGTAACTGGTCCTGCAACAAGCTTACTGTCATCTTAGAAAATGGCAAGAATAAATTCTTAAACCTGATTGGCTGAGACAGGCTCCAAGCTGAGCATTTATTTTTCAATAGATGCCCAGCTGAAAATAAGAACCAGTCCAAATGCCACTTACAGTGTAACATTTTCCAGTGGTGCCCAGTCTACGTTCTAATTGGCTGAAAGCACCCTAGAAAATTTGAAATGCCGCCATTTTTCTCTCGCTTAATGAGAACTGCAGTTATCCTGCCAGAGAAGCATGTAAAAAGAACTGCCAAGCCATGCTGCTCACAGTATGTCCAGAACCAGAGCACAAAGCAAAAACAAAAACAGCTCAATAAAATGTTGAGTGAGAGAGAGACTGCATGTATGCTAAAGTGAATGTCCTCTCACTCGCAGTCAGCGATCCTGTGACACAGTTGTAAAGCTAAATCTCCCCACAGAAGTAACTCGACTACCATAAATGGTTTTACTTTTTTTTACTCATCGCCTTCTAAGCTGTTCTCCTTTACAAGAGATGCAGCCACTGCCATGATTGCTGACAGTACAATTTTCAACAGCCATCCCCACTGTTGTGCGCGCCCCTCTTCCAGCTGCCTGCCCGCTCGCTGTCGCTGCTTCTCGTGGACCACAAACAAGTTTTAACTAAAAACCAGTTAAAATTTCCTTTAAAAACACACACAAGTGGCACAACAGTAAAATAGAAGTGCCTGTTCCTCTGAGCGCTGTCACAGTATTCCCAGATTCACCTCACAGGCGCTGTAGGAGCACAATACAGAATAACGGGCACAAAATGAGTTGCTTTTCAATTTAAAAAGAAGACACCTTAGAGCAATGAACCCACATTTTTTCATTCTTACAGCATCTCTGAGGTGAAGCGGGAATACTGTGACAACGCTCAGAGGAACAGGCACTTCTATTTTACTCTTTAAACCATGCTCACACTGTCTCTCTCTCTCTCTTTCTTGCTTCTCGGATGTTTCTCATGGCCCTTGCCTCACACTATTACCGCCTTTCTCTTGCTGCTTTCCCTGCTCATAAAGAAACTGAAAAGGAAAAAACATACCAGCTTCACTTTCTCTGTCTTGTCCTCGTAATTTCTTTGGTTGTTGGCAATGAATGCACAGCCACCTGTGTGTGTGTGGGGGTACAAAAGCACCAGTGCCAGTATAAAAAATAAATTACAGCCTGTATGTCTTAAGTGTGCTGGGTTGGGGATGGGGACCAGTCAACTTTCTCCTGTATGTGTACCTCTGTGTGGGAGAGGATAACCATGACAACCAACTCCAGCCATAAGTATGGAGGCTACAGGTGGAGGAACTATTTTATTTCAAAAGTTATTTTAAATGTATTTTTATTAACTTTTTAATTAAATTAATTTTTACAGTGCCCATTTTCTAAGTGCAATAATACCCTCCAGGGTTGGCGTATTGGGCTATTCCGGACCTTCCAGGGCTAAAGGCCCTCCACCTGCATCCATCAGGCCTCGCCCATAGCCCCTGGGTGGTCCAGATAGCCCAATACTGCCACCCTGTGCTATTATGCTTACATCTATCACACTGCCTGCCACTGTACCAAAATCCTCCTTGCTCTTACTCACTACCAGCTCCTGAGTCACATCATGGATCTCCAGGGACTAAGACAGTTGTTGACTACTTTCAAGCTCTTCCTGAGACCCTGGGACTCACACAGTAGTGTGGTAACATCAAATGCAGTCTTTTAAGTTGCTGTTTAGAGCGATGAACTACACCAGAAGTGGGAGTGGGAGTGGAAGTACTGCGCTGAATGCCAAAGAAGCTTGAGGTTTGATTTCCTTGAAGCCAACACTGGACAGCATGTGATCTGGATGGCATTGTAGTACCAGTAGAACTGGCCGCAGTGCAGCTAACAGTAGCACCTTTCAAACAAGCTTCTCCATGCCCTAGTTCTGACACCCTTTAGAGCTGATGCAGTACCTCGACACTTTCCTTTTTCCACGTCTTCCACGTATACCACTGCCTTTGCCTGACATCTTTGTGCCTGTACTAAGCTGCACCTAAAATACCAGAAAGTGTTACAGAAATAAAAGAAACACTAATAAACAGACAGACTGCAGAAGACAGAATAACACAAGATATTTTGTTATCAAAAAATTATTAACTACCTGTGAGACTGTGACACAGCAGTCAAGTCAAGTAGATAACAGGCAGCAAATTATATTTCTTCCACTGAAGAAACTGATGGATTTAATCAATCAAAAGACTGTTCTAAGCTGGCCCAGTGGTGCTGAGGGTTGGGCGCTGGACACCACACCTTGCACTACGCCAGCAACCCAGGTTCTGGAATGAGCTTGGTTCATTGGGGGTCAGCAGGGAGGACTAGTATTGAGCATCAGGAGACAGCTCTCCTGGTCCTGGGGTGGAATGGGGACCTACACCATGCTGTGGTGACCCCTGGGGATGCCGGAGGTACCGCATGTAGCGGTGTGATGGAGGGGACCATGGCAGATGTCTGCACATGGGTGTGCAGACATCATTGGACATCCGTGGTCCCAATGGGGAAAGAACAGGGAAAATGGCAGCACAGGTCTGAGGCAGCTTGATAGCCACAGCTCCACAAGCTGACGATACCTGGAGGCATGTGCCGGTACTGGTTCCTCACTGAGCTTGGGGGACTATGGGGGCCCCTTTCGCAGGTGTAGTTGCATCTGCCAGCTGGGCATGCGAGCCTGGGGTTGGCAGCAGAATGAAGCAGGGGCTGGATGTAGAGCAGTACTGTGGCTGCAGAGGAGAAAATGTTAAATGATAAAAAAGACTGTTCTGTGCTGCACAAGTAACACAGCTCTCCCTCTTCAGAAATCAACTTTACAGTGAGTAGCTACTCAGTGAATGTGCAGCCTCCTCACCCCCCCTCTGAACCTCATGTGGCTGCAGAGCTGAAAACATGCCATCAGAGCTTGTTGAGGTGTAATTTGATATTTCTGTGGCATTTCAGTGCATAGCAGTGGAATTTGCATTGAACTGCGGACTTTTAACTGAGGCTGCACACCATGTGACTGTGATACTGAAAGCAATGTGATCATCGCTAGTTGCGCAAATGGCCTTACCACGAGATTTCTGACATAACAGCAGAATTCAAGGCTGCACACCATGTGACTGCAGAACTGAAAATCATGTGCTCAGAGATATATGTGGAAAAAATTGACCTTTCTGTGACATCTAGGTGATAACTGTGGATGTTTTATAGTTCCCTGAATTCTAAGAAGTGCAATATACAACATCAGCGAAGAAAATATCAAACATAAGAAAACACAAAAACAATTACTTTACGATAACACAGTTAAGGTGTTCAACAGACAAGGAGATTGCATTCAGTATGTGACCATTGCAATTAAAATACCACCTTCAGAAAATAAAATATAGACACACATTGATGGCGGTGAAAAAATTCTGCATTTTCAATTCAAATAGCGGAGAAAACATGCTTTTGTGAAATTATTAATCAGAAACATTATTCCAGCAGTTTCAACAAAAACAATGTGCATGTATCCGTGACTGTTTTCAGAGCTAGGTGTAAATCGCATGTATGGCAGCTCAGATTCAATGCAAAGAAGTGCAAGGTAATGCATATGGGAAAAAAAAACCCAGGGCAAGCGTACACAATGGAGGATGAAATACTGACAACAGTAAAAATGGAAAGGGACCTGAGGGTAATTATATATGATGACCTAAAGGTGGTCAAGCAATGTGAGACGGCAGTAAGGAGGGCTGGGGGATACTGGGATGCATAGGAAAAGGCATCAATAGTAGAAAACAGGAAGTTTTATCCCTCTGTACAGACAGTTGGTGAGACCCCATCTGGAGTACTGTGTGCAGTTCTGGAGACCCCATCTCCATAAAGACATAGATAGGTGGAGGCTGTCAGAGAGGGCAACCAAAATGGTGCAGGGTCTGCACCAGAAGACATCTGAAGAAAGACTAAAGGAGCTTAATATGTATACCCTTGAGGAAAGAAGGAGAGAGGGACATGATAGAAACGTTCAAGTACCTCAAGGAATCAACAAAGTCCAAGAGGTAGCATCTTTCAGAAAAGAGATGTGCAAGAACAAGGAGCACAAATTGAAGATAGAGGGAACGGCTCAGAGGTAATGTGAGAAGTATTTTTCACAGAAAGGTTGAGGATGCATGGAACAGCCTCCCTGAGGAGGTCATGGAGTCAAGAACAATGCATGAGACAGGCATAAGGCAGTCCTAGTGGGCGATAGGAGGAAGTAAGCTGTTGGTTAACAAGGATCTGCAGCTTATCTGTTAAGTAGGAAAATGGACAGACTAGGTGGGCCAAGCAGTCCTTATCTGCCGTCAAATTCTATGTTTCTATGTTTCTAAGTCTCAGTGAAAGTTCTGAATTCCACACAGGTGGAAGAGTGGAAAATTCCACAAAATTTTCTATTTTCATGGAACTTCCCCATGGAAATCCGCACTTTGCCCACCCTATCTCCTAGTTATACTGTATATAGTAATCATCAGAGTTCAGTCTCATTTTGTTTTTTTCTTGGGTTGGATGATTGACTACTAAAGGAATGTAGTCTGTGTACAGACTCTCATCATCATTTTAAATAACATTGCTTAATAAAATGTTAAAAGGCTGGTGGTATGAATTTTGCTGTGGTTGGCCTTGTCCTTATTCATACCTTGAGGAAGAGTAGCAGTGCAGCTGCGCACTCATTAATGTTTGAATCTCTGGTTGGCTACACTTAGCAGAGTGATCAAAGTAGCATTTCAACTTTGAGTTGATACTATTCACCTAGCAGTCTCACGAGTTCGTAACTCTGCTCTCATTGTCCAGGTGTGGGATGAATGAGCATGTATAGGTGGTCAAATGGGTTGGGTTGGGTTGGGACCGTCAGACCTATGTGGGTCATGTGGTGGAGATAATGGCACAGCCAAAGCAGTTCAGTAGAAGCAGTAGGTGGTGTCTGGGAGATGGCTCAGCTGTCACTTAACAGTGTACATCTTTTTTTCTTTGAGAGACCAGCCAGGATAAAAAAAAAACAGGAGAACCATGTGCAGTTTTTTTTTATGATTTGGGTGGTATTGGTACAACTGAACACACCTTTCTCTGATTTTGCCTTAGAAATATACCCCCCAAAATTGACATTCATGTCACTAAAATCTAATGATTTAAAGTGTAAAATCATGGCAAACTAAGTGTCAAAGTCCAGTTCTCTATCAGGAAAGGCTTGTCATATTAAGCAACACATTGTAAGAGGCTTCTTGAGCTCTTAGTATCATTTTTAAGATTTAACCCTGGTTTTGGTCATTTGTCCTTGATGTTTTGAAGCCCTGTCCCTGATCTGCACTGTAGGAGGTTGAGAGTATGCAACTGAACTGTCTGTACATTGGCAGGTGAGGGTAGGGATTTGGTCAAAAGAAATATAGGAGTTTCTGGTTGTAGGAGTGAGTGAGTCTGTTTAAAGGCACATTTTATTTTGGGGAAAAAGACTCATGGATGGAGGAGGAAAGCAAGAAAAGCTGGATAAGATTTTGGAAGGAAACATGATTCATCTGGGGCCAGGTGCTGGGGCTGCTTTTTCTGGGCTGAGGCAACATCATAATTTTGGACCCTAGCTGTGTCCTCCCAGCAGTACAAATTCCTGGAACAGCCTTTGGCTATCACTGACATAACAATGCTTTTACATTTTATTTATTTTTAAGCTTTGGAGGAATTTCCTGAGAGCAAAATGTAGGCACTATATGTTTATTGGGTGTACATAACCAATTTATGAAAAATAATATAGAGTAATATAAAAGTAATGTGCATCACAGTTACTGCTTACTTTTTCTGTAAACATAATTATTAACTGTAACTGATTACATTTATTTGAAAATAACTAGTAACTGTAACTGATTACTTTTAAAGTAACTACCCAACACTGCCAACAGGTAGTGTAGATAGCCTGGGGAGACACATCAGGGTGTCTGCTTTGTTTGAGATTGGGCCTGGGACTGGGAACCATCGTGGAACCCCTTATACCCTCTCTCTGAAGTACCCCTGCTGTTGGTACTGCTGTTACTGAGACACAGCCATGGCTTGATAAACTCTGGCCAGAACCGAAGGGCTGCATGTGTTGGGGTGGGGTGGGGGGTTACAGAGGAGGGTTGGGTGGGGAGGATATCTATAATTGGGAATAGTGGGATGTACTTTTATACAATGTTAGTATACAGTGTTCTCTGCCTCTTCCAACTGTGATAGTGCTGTATTTACAAAAGGACTTTATGTTTTGGTACAGTGTCCCCTCAGTTATGTCATAAAGCCACGAAAGTGAAACCATCAACAGTACTACTTGGGAAGCTGCAAATAACATGGAAAGAGCATGTCCCCAAAACCAGGGCTTCTTTTGTAGCACAAGGAAATCGGGACCTTAACATATAGCCTTAATTCACACACACACACACACACACACACACACACTGTAATAGGACAAGACGAACCATTACAGTAAAACAAGCAAATGTAGGTAATATGTAGAAGGGTCTCTTACCTGGGTAATAGGGAGCTTGAAGGGAGACATCTGTTGGACCTCTAAAATAAAATATAGGAAAGGAGTCACAAAGGATCCGTAGTTCTTAGGAGAAAATTGGAAGGACAGGACAAGTTAGGCATAGAGTAATACTTATCTAATGGGAAAAGTCATCAGCCTGGAATACCTGTTAAAAGGAAAACTAGGTTAATATGGACAAAATGCAGTAGTGAGAGAAGAGAAATATGAAAGGGGTACAGGACAACACAGGAGTTAAAAAAATGAGTTTTAGATAAAATCTTACAGCTAAGGCAAAATGGGAAAACAGCAATATAGAAAATAGAATAACATGAGTAAACAGTTAGTAAAGAAAAGTTAAAGGTGTTGTTTGGGAGGCTCGAAAAAAAAAAAAAACTTTGTTGTCAGCCCGACAGACAGATTCTTAGGAGAGAGCCACTTCCATCCATTTCAAATTTTCAGCAGGAATAGACTACAACAGTATCGAGGGAGCACTGGGCACTTAGCAGGGGCACCAAAGGACCAGACAGCTGCCATTAGTTAGTAGAATAATAATTAATAATCTATAATGTGGCATGGATTAGTCATAAATTTGTCATATAGAACTTCACAGTCCTAAGTCATCATGCCTCCTGCACTAATAGCAATCCAGTCATGGGAAGCATTAGCTTGAAGCTTCTTGGTTTATCAGGTGTTGTTTGCACTTTCCAGGTAGTACACAACAGTGCTGTGTTGAACATTGGCACATTCCTTTGTTTCTAGCATCCTAAAGGTGGATACATTTTCCTTTGCTTGTAATTATGTCCTTTTGTGATGCTCTTGGTTCTGGACCAGGCGCTGCAAGCATCACACACTGCACTGTAAATAGCCAATATTCTTCTTGTACCATTGAATTTGCTTTTCAAAATAATAATAAATTATAAAAGCTTTACAGTTATCGCTCAGTTTCTGTTTGCCATCATGGGCCCCTCTGCATGAGAAGTCTTGAGGCTGCTCTTCAGCATTTATAACTTACTATTTCCAAACTTTAAAAATGTATAACTTTCCAGTCTTTTGGTTTCCAGCCACTTAAAGGGGATGGGGGTAGGAAGAAGTAGGCTGCTGGTTAACTAGGATCTGCAGCTTATCCAGTAGGCAGGGAAATGGGCAGACTGGGTGGGCCAAGCAGTCCTTATCTGCTGTCAAATTCTATGTTTCTATGTAAAGGCACAGGAAAGCAACGACTGTCATAAAAACCCATGAAGTCAACTTTACAATGCACTGCATTTCAAATTTAAAACCCTCGAATGACAACAGGTAGCCAGGGTACCCAACTGGATAACTAAAAGTTCCTTAGTACCCATGTTGCTCAAATACACCTGTCTCCATCCCATTGGACCAGGTGCAGCTACACCTTATAATCCATGATGGTTGGTCACTTTGCACTCCCTCCAGCAGAAGTGAGGATAACCCAAGTGGCACCTCCACTTATCCAAGTTTTATCAGGGGTTATTCACTTAACATCACACAAAGACACGAGGAAGTCAAGCTCAGGAAATTTCCCTAAAGACACCATGTACTAGGTTTTTCTACCCCATACTGTGTGCTTGCAAACGTTAAGCCTGTCTCTCTCTCTCTCTCGCTGTCAATAGTATGACAGAAGTCACTTAAATGTAAAATACACTCTCCAATGAAACAAAGAAAGGCCAGCACTCCCACTAATAGATAAAGTTCATCTCACATTTATTTACACAAACCTTGTTAAAAGCAGCGCAGCAGCACAGTATGGCAATAATCCAAAAATGTCCAATATGCAGTCTCAATCACAGAATAAATGTCTTTTCCCACGGACATACAAATGCTGTAAACTGAGCAAAACACCAGAACCGTTTGCGTTTCTGTGGCTTTACTGCACCTTCCTCAGTCACTTCAATGTTTGCTTACAATGCAGGCTACTTTATCTCTTCTGTGTTCTAACTCAATACCATATTGAAGGAAGAGAAACACAGATTTAAATAGTATTGTTCATTTTAAATCCTTTAGGACTTCAGCCATATATCAAAGGAGAGATACCAAATGTTATATACCAGTTTGAAGGAACATAGTCATATCTGAACCATTGATTAGCCCCATATCATGTGTATGTTTACTAATGGAAAGATTCCCATAGCAATTTAATTTTTCAGACTTACGGTCTGATCATTGTCCAGTTGCCTTATCATACAATGCGCTATTATAGAATTTTTGTCACCATTAACGCTTAACTTGTGGGTGCATTCAATATGTACATTTGAGCTATTCAGTGATGTTGCCATGTGTAGCTTTTTGCACTGGGAGGTGAAAAGGTGAAGAACTACTATGCACACTTGATACATTTTTATTTTTGTTTACTCTAAACAGTATGATATAAATCTCTAAACCCAACTCATTCAACCTTATTCTTAATTCACAGTTGCACTTGAGATAACTTTTTATTTATTTGAATTCCATAGTATGCACATAGAATATTTAATTGATTTTTCATTTAAAAGTAGTACTCCAGTCAACTAGAATAGTGTGTTCACTGTTCTTTTAGTACAACAATTACTGAAATGGGAGGTTAAGAAGAGATAAAAGTAATACATCTCTCTTAATGTTCATGAATATTCCTTCAATAATGCTCTTTGTAACATTTTGAAGGATCATATTCACAACTGAGACACTGATGACCCCATATTATGATTAGTAATGGAAGGTCACCAAATCTCTTTAGTTACTCAAATGTACAATCAGCTCATTGTACGCTTCCTTACCATACAATGTGCTATTTTGGAAGTTTCTGTTACCATTTTACACTTTACTATGGGTGCAGTCAATATGAACATTTGGACAACTTTGTCATGCTGCCATGCAGCTTTTTGCAACAGGAGGTCAAAGGTAAAAACTAATATGCACACAAATTTGCTTTCAATCTAAACAGCAGTTCATGTGCATGCTTATTGTATGTTCTTGATCCTAATTTTTAAAGGACCCCAACACTGGATACATCTGTTTCTTTGTAAATCCATTTTAACTGTCCTTTTTATCTCCAATATTTTTGATCATCTGTTCCCAAAATCTTAGAATACTATTGTGATAGTTTAGGCTAAACAACAAAAACTCAATCCATTGCAATTATAATGTCTTATATTCCTCTATAATTGCCAGATAATGAAGGCAGATTTCATCATGTTGTCTGTATATCCATGGCACTTCCCATCCATTACCTTAGGGTTATATACGCTTGATAGGCTGCTTGATGCACATATGACCTAAGTTTCAGATTTCTGTCTCCCACCAAGCCCCTTCACCTCCTGGGTGTCTTCAGTTTTTATATGCATTGAATAGGCTAGCAGCACCTCACCAAGCTCCAGTACAGACAACCAACAAACAGATTAAGATAAATGTTTACCCTATGACTTAAGACTTATTGGGCACAGACAGGCAAGCTCTGGCTACTATAATGGAATATGACTAGCGATGTAATTATATATATATATATTATATTTAATACAGAATATAATTACAGCATTATGTAGGCAGGAATATCACCAATGTGCATGCTACAGCACTGTTATGTTAAGAGTGCATCTATTGCATCGCGTTCCTCTATCAGGCAAGTCATACACACAGCATACACAGTGTAGGAGCAGAAGGTATTTGAAATCAGCACCTAACCAGACAGGTCCTATGGGTGGAGTCCTTACGTAGCAACTCCCCCACAGACATGACTACAACACAATTTGGCATCTACTCAAGGCTGGTGTAGTACACTTCCCTTACATAGCGGGTTGTACACACAGCCAAAAGGGCACCAGTACTGCAATGATACTCACCCTCACATAGTGGAGGGTATCCAACTGCACACAGCCCACGCTCGCTCCGGAGACTCACAGCATCAGATAAGGGCCTAGTCCTGTTACAGTACCACACAAGTGATCGCTACTACTCCAAAAGAGCCTTACCAGTCATCAGGTTCCAGGGAGATTTTATACAGGATGCAACGGGAGATTCCCTTGTCTTCCATCCCACTGGGAAGATTTAAAATGGTAATGATCTCTCCTTTCCAAACCCCCTTCCTCTCAAACAGGCTAGCAGCACCTGCTTCTTCTTCCCAAAGTGCTTCCTGGTCATGCACAGCCTTTCCATCAGGATGCCGATTATCGAGCGACACTTGTGCATGTGCACAAGCATTGCATCCACCATCTTTAATGCTGGCATCATAGCACCAGCGTAAGCGCTATTGGAGGCACAGAGGAAATTTAAAGGGGCTACAGATTGGCAACGTAGCTCACATCAAAAAGGGTTACAGTGTTATTAAAGATCAATGCAGACAATTTTAAGCAGGCTGCTAGAACAACTGCCTGCAAATGAGGGAAGGAATACAGTAAAGCCCATATAGTAAAACTCAAACAGTGCACCAATTCAAGGGCATCATTCCCAGCTCATATAATCAGAGACAATTGTTGACAGACCTCAAAGAGCATGAGGCAAATAAGGTCATAATAGAGGGCACTGTAATATATTTTACACTCAGCAATAATGCAGCACACAACTAAATTACACATTATCTGTCTTGCAGATGTCCATAATCAAGGAATGCATGTCATGCAAGGTGCCCATGCTACCCCAGCAGAAGTGACTTTACTGTCCACTATGTGAAGGGAGCCCACCACTCAGGACTCTGACACACAAAACACTCCAAGGCAAGACTGGCAGGTCAACCCAGCTACAGTGGCTCTCGAGAGCCACAGCAGCAATGATGGAAAGTCAACAGTCTTTTATGCTAAAGTGCTGGAATGCATGATTCCCTAAATAATCCCAGACCATCCACCAGTGGATCCCCCACAGAAGGCTCCCAGACAAGATAGGGCACAATTACCTCACCATGGTCAGACACCACAACACCATAACCCTGACGAATCCAAGGAATCCCATAGAGAGGAAATAGATCAGGGGAAGAGGAGAATATGATCATCCAATAGATAGTGAACACAAGCCCAATCAAGATATCATACCTGATGACATACCTACAAAGATGGACACTCCTTCATAATCTCAGAACTCTCCTCCATAAACAATATATCAGACCTTATTAAGTGGATATACACCACACTGGGTTTCAAGCTATGCCAACCAGCACCAGAGAACAACCTGGACCCAATGCTCCAGATGCCGCTCAAACAAGAAAATTACTTCCCAGTGTGCCCTGCCCTCAATGACATAATACTAAAGGAATGGGTATCACCAGAACCAACCAGACTCCCAGAAAAGTGAACACTCAACAAAATGTACCCATTCAAAACAATAAGGAAAAGGCATGGAGCCCTGCCCCAAAAACAGACCCAAAAATAGCGGAATTGAACAGGAGAACAGTACTACTCACTGAAGGGACAGCGGCACTCGGGACCCTGTGTACAAAAGAATGGAGGTTGCTAATGAAGATATATGAGTTTTCAGGTCAGACAGTGAGAATCTCTACCACAGCCTTCTACATGTCCAGAGCACTGATCCAGTGGCTAGAGGAAATTGAAAAGAAGCTGACACCTAACTGTCATGAGGTGGAATTACTGCAATACTCCTTTCAAGCAGCTAAGTACCTGGGGACATGTTGGTGGACTATTTGAATCCAACTCCAGATCAGCAACAGTCACCAACAGGGCCAGGAGGGCACTGTGGCTAAAATTATGGGATCGGATAAAGATCCAAGGCAAGACTGCACAGACTCCTTCCAGGGTAAAAGAGTTTTGGGATGGACTACAAGACATCCTCAGATGAAGGGGACAAAGAAGGGACCACCACACTGATAAGACTCCGAGCTATCTACCATCTCACAGGTCAGGACCTTACGGGCAAAGACCCAGGGGAGACAAATTATATAATTAGTCCTTTTGGGGTAAACATACCACCTACCAAGATGGGTACAGTCAACACAGTACCTGCTCAAGCAAGGAGCTCCCCATGCGGAGCAGAGCAGGACAATCTAGGGAAAATTCACTACTAACAGAAGTAGGAATACCAGAAGATCAACTCAATGACTACACAGACAAAGCTCCACCAGCTACCGCTTGTTACAGCATGTGAGACATACCCCTGGGGCAGACTTCAAATGTTCAACAGAATATGGCCAAACACAACGTCCAGACAGGTGAGTCAATGAGGTCATCACAAAGGATACTCCATCGAGTTCAGAGAACTACCATAAAGAGAACTCTGGATAATCTACCCAACAACAAAACAGAAGTGGTCACAAAACAAGTACAGGACATACTAAACTCTCTATTAACATCAAGAGTGATCCAACTAGTACCGCAGGAAGAAACAGGAATAGGAATCTACTCAATATTCTTTTGGTACCAAAGAAGATGGAGATCTCAGACCAGTACTGTATCTCAAAGTAGTCAACAAGTATATCACACACAAGACATTCAAGATTGAGACCATATGCTCCACGCTAAGGGCAATAAGACCGGTGACTGCCTAGCATCCATAGACCTCAGGGACACCTATCTATACATCCCCATGAGACTCACCCACAGAAGATATCTACGCTTTCAAATTTTGGGACAACACTATCAGTACAGATCCCTACCATTCGGCCTAGCATCGCAGCAAGAGTATTCACCAAGGTATCAGCTGTAATCACAGCAAAGCTCCAAGACAAGGATCCCATATTATCCCGTACATGGATGACTGGCTAATTCTGGCTAGGTCACCACAGGAGGCCAGATGGGCCCTCAAACAAACAATACACACCCTATAAGAGCACGGTTGGGCGATAAACAAAAGAAGAGCTGCCTAACACCATCACAATGCAGAGAACATATGGGAGCATACATAGACACAAAAGAAGGACTAGTACGACCAACAAAACCAGAATACTGAATTTCATGGCAGTCACACACAAACTATTGCAATCCACAACACCAACAATAGCCCTAGTGTCGACAGTCCTAGGATGCATGTCATCATGCATAGATCTGATACCATGGACAAGATGGCGTATGCAGTCACTACAGACTCTCCTATTACAGTACAGTTCACCATCAGAGGAAAACTTGCATCACAGGATCACACTGGACAGCAAGACAAGGACATCACTACTGTGGTGGACACGCATGGAGAACCTGAACAGGGGAACACCTCTGGAGCTAGCACACAAGCTCACAATAGACACAGATGCAAGCCTAAGGGGATGGGGAGCATCAATGGGACACAACATAGCACAGGGCACTTGGTCACCTATAGAAAAGAAACTACCAATCAACGTATTGGAAATGAGAGCGGTGCCACACACACTAAGGACATTCCAGAAACAGATTCCAGAGAAGATGATACTAATCAGATCGGACAACAGAGCAACAGTAGCATACCTATCAAAACAGGGCAGTATCAAGAGCAGAAGACTACTCAAAGAAATGAATATCATTATGATCTGGGCACAGACCCACCTAAAACACCTGACAGCCATACACCTGGCAGGCAAACTAAACATGACAGCAGATTGGCTCAGCAGGGAGTAGATACACCCTGGAGAGTGGCAGTTACACCCAACAATATTTAAATGATACAACACAATGGGGAATGCAGCCATGGACCTCATGGCCACCAACAGGAACAAGCAAAGCGATAGATTCTTCTCCAGGTTCCGAGAACCCCAGTCCCAGGGAACAGATGCACTATCACTCCCATGGACACACGACTACTCATACATTTTCCCACCATTCCCACTCATAGCACAAGTACTAGGGAAGGTCCCGACAGTCACGCAGGATCATAATCCTAGTAGCACCATACTGGCCAAGGAGGGCATGGTTCACCACATCTGCAATGGCAATGAACAGTCTGAGATTACCAAGCAGGCGGATAGCCTCATACAGGGGATCAATAACACATCCAAATTCAGACAACCTGCAACTCACAGCCTGGCTCCTGAAAGGGAGAGACTGCTGAATGCAGGCTATCATGCTATGGTAATAGACACTATGCTACCATCCCACAGGGCTACAACAACTTCAACTTATTCTAGACAGTGGAACATTTTCAGGACATGGTGCCAAGACAGGCATATATGCCCATTACAAATCTCCATGGCAGACATCCTACCATACCTGCAACAGGGCTTGGACAAAGGATTTGTTTTGTACCATCATCATTAAGGGTGCAACTATCAGCCATTGGGGCAGCAGTAGGTACGATAGAGCACATGCAAGTTTCACCCAGATGTCATACGTTCTTAAAGCAGCAAAGCAACGTAAGACCACACATAAGGCACAGTGTTCCACCATGGACCTGACACAGGTTCTGAATGCCATGAACAACTCACCATTCAAACCTCTGGCACACATTACCGATTACTGGGTGGGGCTAAAGGCATTCCTGTAGCAATATGCTCAGCCTGCCGCATCGGAGAATTGACAGCACTCTCATGCAAGGAGCCATTCACGACATTTACATCAAGGTGTAACGCTTCACACGGTACCATCATTTATACCAAAATCGACTCTACCTTCCACAACAGTTAGCCAATTCAACTGCCAACCTTCTATGAAGACCATACAGACAGCAGACAGAGAAGCCTCCAACTTGGATGTCAAGAGAATGCTTACAGAATACCTTGACAGAATGGCGACATCCAAAAGACAGAGAGACTATTCATCATTACATCAGGACACAAGAAGGGCTCAGCAGCAGCCAAGGCGCATAATAGCGACATGGCTAAAAAGAACAATTACAGAATCATACAAGTCAAGCAACAAGGTTTCACCAATGGAATCAAGGTCCATGCTACCAGAGCGATAGCTACATCATGGGTAGAGCAAAATTCAGCCACGGCACAGGAAATTTGTGCAAGCTACTTGGTCTACTATATACCTTCACAAGACACTATAGACTGGACACAGATGTTTCAACAAAGAACTCCTTTGGACATAAGGTATTAATAACAGTCACAATAAAGGACATATAAGACACTATTGAACTAGTGGTACAGTACATAAAATCTTAGCTCCTCATGCTCCCTCCTCCCATATTGGTAGAACATTGCTTTTGAATCACCCTAAGGTAATGGATGGGAAGTGCCATGGATATACAAACAATACAATGGTAGTTTACTCACCTGGTAAAGGTGATTGTGTTCCTGTATATCCATGGCACTTCGGCCCACCCGAGGGAGCATAATATAGCAACTAATAACCTTTAAGAATAAGTGGCACAAATAAGTACTAAGCTTAAGAATGTACAACTGAGACATATGATAAAGGAAATAAACTTGTGTTAGAACCTAGCCATGCTTTTAAAATATGGTTACTGTCTGTGCGTATACCTAACCATTTAATTTAAAGCTATGGAAGCATCGAAACTAAAGACACCCATGAGGGAAGGGCTTGGTGGAGACTGAAATCTGAAACTTAGGTCACATGTGCATCAAGCAGCCTATCAGGCGTACATAACCCTAAGGTAATGGATGGGAAGTGCCATGGATATAAAGGAACACAATCACCTTTACCAGGTGAGTAAACTACCATTTCTTATGTAGAAAGGGTGGATATTAAAACTAGCATTTAGACCCAAACTTTTAGATCACCCAGTGTGCATGTCTAAAACCTTTCTCTGTAAAATAAATTGTCTAAACTCTCCTGTGGTCACACTGACACTTTTTCCAGTCGCATTGTGAGAGATTTCAGCTGTTGAGCATTAATGTTAATAACAGTTCCTCCATCATAGCTTAGCAATATAAACACAGTTCTATGGTTCAGACTAACAGCAATTCTGCTGGAATAAAGATTTTTGTTACAAGCAGTGGGATTTGGGGCAGCAGCAGTGCAGAGACTACAGTATAAAGGGTTGGGAGTCAATACATGTTTCTAACAGCAGCAACACAAACAGAATCTCCATTTGAATAGTTCTTCAAATTGGTTGTTTTTAGTAGCTACAGATAAAGTATATATTACTTCATGCTCAAGTTCATCATGGATGAAGGCGGGAAGGAATTTACAGTAGTGGCTATGCAGTAGTGGGTTGGACTTTCGGAGTGCACCTTATAATAATAATGATGCAAACTGCTCTTTTTGGAAAGTATAATGCAATTCCCTTTAGAAAGCATGAAGGAGACAGGGAGTTGTTCAGTGGTGTGAAAATTACCGTCCCTGAAGCCTATGTGTGAAATTCTCTAACAGGCTTGGGAGGGGGATGGAATTGGTTTATGTTGCTGGGAAGGTACCTTGAAGTCAACAATTAACGCTGGACACATTTGATCACGGAGTTGATTTGTGTTGTGCATGGATGATCTGGCTGTCTGTGACATCATTTTCACCTACATGCAGATTAGCCAGCCACAAAGGGACCCAGGCCAGGAGTGAAAATGCACAGTTTTTTTATGTTGCTTGCCGCATGTGCAAGAAACATAGTGCCATCATCAGAGATTCGGAGGTGTGTCAGCTCCTCCTCCAATTCAGTCAGTGTGCTGGTAGGCTGGCCCTGTAAGCCAATGCATTTTGGAGCTGTGTATGACACACTTCAAAATGCAGTGGCATACTGAGTTGAAAGGAGCTATGCTTGAGTGAGCACCGATAAGATATCAGCTGCTCACGCACAGCTCCCCGCCTCCCGACACGCAGCGGTGCGCGTGCCCCGCACGCACTGTATAGCGTGATAGGGTGCCCAATCCCCGTGAGGCTGAGCCGCGCCCCCCAGTAGTAGCTGCCATGCTGGGAGCCCATCCCAGCGTGGCAAACAGTCCTTTGCCAATGGTGGTACCAAATCCCCGTCGGCTGAACACCCCGTCCTTGTGCCATGCTGGGAGCCCACCCCAGTGTGGCAAGCGGTCCCACAACGTCTTTTTTAACCTGTAAACAAAAACAGTCCGTGGCGCATCTCAACCCCCCCCCACCACAACCCGCACCCACCCACTGCACGCAGCCTGCCCCCACCCCCCACCCCATACTTACCTCCGAATCTGCGCAACGATCTTCGAGCGGAACACGCCTGCACTCTTTAAAGGTGACCACGAACTGAGGAAATGCTGGTAAGCTGCATAATGGGCTAGATAGGGAGTTTCAACTTTGTTGCATATCTCAGGCATTTGGAGAATTTTGACAGCAATTTTCAACATGGGGTTTTGGGACCCTTCTCATGAATGATGTCACTGTCATGGCGTTCTTCGGGCCCGAAGGGTGATTTCATGCAGTGACTGTGAAATCACCCTTAGGGCCTGAATACCGCCATGACAGTGACATCATTCATGAAGGGGTCTCAAAACCCCATGTTGAAAATTTGGTGCCAAAATTCCAAACAATGACTGTTTCTGGCGATGCATTGCGCGAGTTCCTACGCAGAGTTCATAAGTTCGTGAAATTTCAATATTTTCACTCCAGATTTTCAACATTGCCATTTTACCACACTTCTTATGAGTAGTACAGCTGTCATTTTACATCTCACCCAAAATCTGTTTCCTACATGTAGCGCACAATGGCACAGTCGGTGTGTGAAATCAATGTACGGACAAATTAAGAAAATCACTGTGACACTGTTCATGGGCAGAGGTCTTAAAATGGCTATGTTGAAAATTTGGTGAAAAAATCTAAAAGAAACTGTTTACAAAGCGTGCGTTCTTGCGGATTTCTCACATGAGCTCGTAGTTCAAATTTTCAATATTTTCACTCCAGATTTTCAACATTGCCATTTTACCACACTTCCTTATGAGCAGTACAGCTGTCATTTTCACATCCTGCCCAAAATGTGTTTCCGCCCATGTAGCGCACAATGGCGCAGTTGGTGTGTGAAATCAATGTATGGGACACATTAAGAAAATCACAGTGACACTGATCATGAGCAGAGGTCTTAAAATGCTTGTGTTGAAATTTTGGTGAAAAAATTCCTAAAAATGACTGTTTACAGTGTGCATTGCACAGTTCTCACATGCGCTCGTAAGTTTGCGAGTTTTCAATATTTTCACTCCAGATTTTCAACATTGCCATTTTACCACACCTTCTCATGAGCAGTACAGCTGTCATTTTCACATCTCACCCAAAACATGTTTCTGCCCATGTAGCGCACAATGGCGCAGTCAGTGTCTTGAACTCAGTGTATGGGACACATTAAGAAAATCACAGTGTCACTGTTCATGAGCAGAGATCTTAAAATGGCAATATTGAAAATTTGGTGAAATAATTCCTAAAATAATTGTTTTACTAGTGTGCATTGCACAGTTCCACCTGCCTTCGTAGGTTTGCGAATTTTCAATATTTCACTCAGATTTTCTACATTGCCATTTACCACCTCCTTATGAGCAGTACAGCTGTCATTTTCACATCTGCCCAAAACAAGTTTCCACCCATGTAGCGCACAATGGCGCAGTCGGTGTGCAAACTCAATGTATGGGACACATTAACAAAATCACAGTGACACTGTTCATGAACAGAGGTATTAAAATGGCTATGTTGAAAATCTGGTGAAAAATTCCTAAAATTACTGTTTTACGAGCATGTGTTGCACAGTTCCCACGACGCTGTGAAGTTCGCAAATTTTCAATATTTGCACTCCAATGACTTCAAATACCTAAACAGCACATAGAAGCAAGCAACATTCAGCATTGACAAATGCTTGTTTTCCAAGTGATGAGGAAGGTGAAACAGCAACATAGAAAACATTGAAATGCAGTCACTCTGTCTCTCTCTCTCCTAGCAGCCAACTCTGACAGTATGCAAAATAAATAAAATATATGGGACTCAGGAAATAGACAAGAACCCCAAGGTGCCTTGGCCATGCTGTTCAGCTCAGTAGCATGCTTTGTTCTTTACAGTACTAAGAACTCCACTGCCAGGTAATGAGAATGTCTATTGGTGAAACACTAAGTGTTCCTTGTACTGTATGTGGAATCACTGAAGCAAAGTGCTGCTGCTTAAATAGCATAATCCAGAGCAAGATGATGCAGAAGTAATATTCCTGCTACTGTACAAATGAAGTCAACAGAAGAGCAATGGTGAAGGAAACAGAATTATCAAAAGAAGAACCTTAATAATATAATCATACAGTAACTTTAAAATCATCTGCTTTTGCTTAATAATTAATTGGAGATCTGCATGTTTAATGGGGGTTTATTAGCAAAAGCTAGGATGGAAAACCAGGACATTTGCATTGCAAATTCTTGCATTTTCACCTTTTACTTATCGAGGTACAGTCTACTTATAATAGTTCTGCTCCGTTCACAGTTGCTCTTCTGTTAGCTTCATTGTACAGTAGCAGGATTGTTATTTCTTTATAATCTTGCACTGGATTATGCTATTTAAGTGGCAGCACCTTTTTCAGTGATTCCCATACAGTACAAGAACACCTTCAGTTTCAAGAATATTCTCTCTATTGGACAATGAGTCTCAGTTGACAATGTTCCAGTGCAATACAGACGGTTCAGTTAAGCAGAGTATCAAAATGTCTTTTTAAACATATTTATGCAGTGTAAGTGTACTGTCAAGGGTATGTTTGCTGCTGCAGAGAGAGAGAGAGACAGAAGAGACAGGGGGGCATGGAGGAGAAAGCAAGAGAGCTCTAGCTCAGCTGTCCATGTGATTCGCCACCTTGCTCCTCAAAGCAGCTAAGTAGTTAATTTGTGGTGAAAGTAATAAGAAGGAGCGTTTGTGTGACCAGGAGAAAAGAAACACAAGACGACATGACATTTTTATATTTAGCTTCCTAAATGGACCAGGTGCTTGCTTCTCTTTGCAGGTTTCAGAGATGCTCTGACTTTATTTATTTATTTGAGTTTTGGTGACCAGGTACATCCACTGAGACTATTACAACCCCCTCCCCATGTAACAGAAAGCAGATGCATTGAGTGTTAGGCAAACAATTTTAACTGTTTAACAGTTTTAACTCATGTGGTAATCACTTTTCAGGGTGCTGCAGCCTAAATAACAAATCTGGAATGGCACTCGTTATTTTATGTCAGGTTTCTGTAATGAAGAGGCTGTTTGATTTACAACCTTGTCAGTTTCAAAGCCACACAGTTTCCAGCATTCTGGCTTTCATTTAAGGGGCAGATCTCAAGGTAGTTTAAACAAGAACAAAAGCTATCCTCCGTGAGCCTGCTCTTCCAGTCTGATGACTGATGCACTGTAAGAATGCATAGAAGTAGGCTTTATCAAGCAGTTATAAATGTGTATTTAATTTAAAAAGGTGAAAGCTTCTGTGACTGTAAAGAGACTTGCATATTTTCAAAGTCTGATACATGTCAAAGTGGCAATCAAACTTCCATTCTCAATGTGTTAACTGTAGTCCCAAAATTACAGTCCATTGTTTTGGAGATTATTAGCAGTTACAAACTGTGCCGAATAATTTGATGCACAGAGAAAGGAAAAACAAATAAACATTGAATTAGTGCAGAATCAGCAGTAGCTCTTACAGAGTAGCTCTTAAGCTGGTGAACTTCCACATACTTTTTCTGAAACAATGCTCGGTTAAGCAGAGTATCAAAATGTGTTTTAAGCATATTTATGCAGTGTCAATGTAAATAATAGAATTTGGCTGAACCAGTAGCAGCAACAGTGCATCCCAAAACCATCCGAGGCGCTCAGAATCAATTAAATAGTTCCAGGATACTTTATAAATATTTTCTTTATATTTTCAAATGTTGAGGGCACAAATTGAACCCTACCAACCCTAATGCAGCTCGTCAAGCAAAAAAAAAAAAAAGAAAAATTAATGAATGAACTCAATTTACACGGTTACCCCACAAGTAGCATGTCCCCAACCTTAAAAATAATGCTCTTTAAATTCCAATGTAACTTTTGAGTTTAGCTGAAAACTGTATATCCTATTTCAGCCATGGTCATTGCCGACTCCAAAGCCTTTGGATTATCCAGCCCTCTTACTGGGTTACAGTAGAAACAACTAGAGCTAATTTTGCGTCTGCAAGTTATTTTGCCAGGGTAGAACAGTGGTCACTGAATTAAGGGCAAGGTGAGTATAATGAAGAAGAGTTAACAAATGATCAGCCATTTCTGAAAATGAATATATTAAAGAGTGGCAGAAGATGTGAAGGTCAGAGTGCAGAAAACTGACTAACATTAGTGAAATCTGTTCTCCAGACTCTGAACCACACTGAACCAGTGAGCAGGGTAAGGGTTATTGCTAACTAAAATGATGGTGATAGTTGGTCTCCATTCAGTGAACGGACATCACTGAACCAGGGAGCTGGGAATGGGGAGCAGCAGAATGAAAGAAGCTAAAGGAGTTGGCCTTCTGTCTCTGCTATGAGAAGAGACAGTCACTGCTGTGTTCCAGTGATGTATTTATTTTTTATGCAGAAACACTTCTTTGCCATCTTTAGCTTATGCATTCACTAAACTGGGAGAGGCATTAGTATCAATTCTGTTTCAGCGACCTGATAGTCCTACTGCAAGTCTTGCTCTCCCAATGAGGCAGTGTTTCTGCTGTTGCAAATCTTTGAAAATTGGACCAAATCCGACAGGCAAAGATGCAAATTGGCTAATGGAAACAATTGCGACTAAAACACACTATGACAGCGCTTTATATGTGACGCTTCATATCAAAATTAAAAGCCATTATTTGCTCCCTGCTACACTCTACCTGCTTCTCATCTGCTACCCTCAAAAGAGCTCTGATAAATTTTTATGAATGAAACTGCAGTTATTTTTTAAGCATACTGCATTTGGATAAGTGTTTTGTATAGATTTACGGGATTACAAAGTGCTTTTTTCTCCTGATAGTGGAATCTCTCCAGATGATTTTACTAGTCAGCATTTGAGTCATTTTGTTGAGTGTCCTTTTATAAAAGTTTGAATATGCTGACAACATGCTGCTTAAGCAACAGCTTCAGCATCCGCTAAATGATCTACCATACAATGGTGAAGCCAGTTCTTTGAATCCTGGATCCGGGAACATCCTCGAATGGAAAGGAGAAAATTGAAGAGCCTTTTAAAATGGAACTCCTTTAAAAGGATCGAGGTGGAAACAAGAGCCAAAGTTGTTCTCTGTATACAGGCTCAAGAAGCAGGAGCCAAGATGTTTGCACTCATGGTGGCTCCCGACCATCCTAATAATGATTTTTTAAACAACAACTTTGAAGAATTAAGTAAGTCAGGAGCTGCCACAAGGCAAGGCTACAGCTGGCTGAGTGCGATGTTCAGAATAAAGGGGATGGGAACAGAAGGGTGGGGAGGTACAGTGCATAGCGGCGTGGCGGGAGGGTTTTCGGGATCTTGGTGGGGAGGCTACTGCAGCACTAAAGAACACGGGCACCAGAGAGGGTGGGGTTGTGATGGGCAGAGAGAATCCGAGGTTTTTTAATTAGGAAAAACACAGAGTCCTCTATCTGATTGTTAAAGGACTGCAGGCTCTGCCCATGCAACCTTAAAAGGCTGGCTGTGAAATGATTTGCCTCTGCCCCCTTCTATATGTCTTAGTGGATGGGAAGCCCTTTCTTTTGCAGAATTGCTACTGTAGGTGGTTTTGTATTCATCCACCTTTTTCTTGTAAGCCTTTATCTTTTCTCCAAAGAGGAAGTTACCCTCAACTGGGAAATCCGTGCCTTAGTTTGGTTATCCTGAGTGAGGTCTGTGACTCACAGCCAGGCAGGGGTGTAGCCAGGGATTTCGGATCTGCACACCAAGTGGACTCACTGCTCCCCTCTCGTGGGTGTAGCCAGACAATATACAAATGTACACCAGGACCGCGTTTGTTCCCTCATTTGGCACAATAAATACAACTCTTGTATCTCATGACAGTGGTTGTTGCCATGCATGGGTAAAATACAAATGCCATGCATTGTTCCCTAAAGACACCCACATACCATCCCAGAGCCTGTAAAGTTGCATTGTCCTTGGGATGCAAAGAGAGTGTTAGTGACCAGTCCTTCTAGTTTTGACTCCTATGAATAAAATTACAGAATGGTTCAGTATTTTCTTTGTTAGTTTTCATGGGAAAAGGAAGCAGTTCAGAGCCTTTTGCTATCCCCTTAAATAAAATTGCACACCTTGAGAGTGCTTGGAGTTTGCCTGCCTACACCCATGCAGCCAGGCAAACCACCTCTGAACCACTGTACTTGCCATCCATCTGGCAGCAGTGCCATTAGAGTCAGCAGCCATTTCAACTGGTATTTGGCTGCTCCCTTTCAAATTTAGCTGTTTCAGCTAGATCTGACAGGGGAGTCTGGGCCTTGACTGCCATAGTGAGTTTTGGTATTGAGCAGCATAGGCTTGAAAGTTTGCCTGGCCTGACGGCCAAGGAAGCTGAAAAATATCCCTTTGTGCCATGCTGTCAAGTTTTCTGGAATTCTTGTTAGGAGGATGGGATGCTAGGAGTATCTTAGCATTGTCCCAGGCTATCACTTGTACCACTCATTGGTGGACAGGGTGGGAGAATAAAATTCAGCTCCCTCCCTGTCCAGCTGATATTTCTTATCCAGCCTCTTATCAAGAGGGACAGAGCTTCTAGTTTGTAAAATCTTTAAATTATCTTTCTTGAAGAATGTATTCACAGGAAGAAGAAGCCTTTTAGTGGGTGTCAGCCCAATCATTTCTCACAAATGTGAAATGTGAGAATAATCCTCAGATGCTCTGTGGGAGAGCCAAACTCCTGTTCAGGGAAAACCTCACATTCAATAGGTTCCTCCTACTCCTTTTCATCATAACCATATTCTTCCTCTTAAATAATAGGAAGACTGAGCAGAGGAGACAGACTGTTTTGCAGGGGTCTGCTGCCAAGAGGCAGATAGCCCTTATATGCCTGAATGACCCAAGGCCTGTGCAATTTCTGCAGGAGTTGGCACCCTTTATAGCAGGCACAGAAGCCCTCGAATGCTGTCCCACAGGGAGTTCTGTGCTTAGTTTTCTTTGATTTCTTTGAGGGAACCAGGAGTCAGTCAGTTCAGCAGGCCTCTTAGGAACTGCCTGTATACCCATCTCAAGGGTAGCAGTTATAGTTGTGTGTTGGTTTCATCCACAGTAATTTAGGGTGTCAGCTGGTCAGAGCTCGAGGCACCCTTAGGTGGTGATATAGTTTCTCTTTAGCCTTATCCACGCATTTTCAATAGTTTTCTCAGGACATGTATTGCAGATTTCACCCTGCTTTTAAATGTTTATGCCCAAACAGGCAAAACAAAAAAATGTTTGCTTTAGTAAAATTTCACCAAACTCAATAGATGGTTTGAAACTGGGATCACCAGTTTTCTTCTCAGTTTTTCTGATATTCTCATGTAAAAGATAAAGTTGCAACCACTAAAACATTTTTATTTTAAAATTTATTTAGCAGTTCGGTCAGTTCAGAACTGATGAGAACCGACTAGGAATCAGGAACTGAGGTAAAAGTGAACCAAGGTTATTGGTTCAGGATCCGTATTAGCGGTTCTTAAAATAAGATAAATTTAATAAAATTAAACATAACTAACAGAGATTTTAGGCAGAAAACTCTAATAAATATAAAATAAACTTTGGTTTACCCCAGTTATACCGAACTGGGAGAAACCAAGAAAACTTACAATTTAAACACTAAAACTACGGGTTTAACTTCAAATTACAAAAATAAAAGGCAGGAAATGAAATGTAATGAATACTTATAAATATTTTATAAATTTTCTCATGTCAGAACAAGATGATGAGGAGAGGCTCTCAAGCTTCTAGTCTTGACAGGTGGAGAAAGAAATCTGAGGGTTTAGAACTAAGGAAGTTAGTAGAAGGCAGCATTTGAAAATGTGGCTCATGCAAAGATTCAGGCAGAATTCACAAGGGTTTGGGAACTAAGTCCCCTCCACAGACACAGTTGCAGACACAGAAATCCCATGGCAGCGGTGATTGCAATTCACAGCCACTGCAGCTGTGGAGGGTGTCACGACTGTTCCCACCAGCCATAGCAACTTTCTGCAGCTGCGGTGCTTTCTCCAGGCAACACCACCCAAAGCAGCCATAGATCATGGGAGCCAGTCATAATCCAGATCCTCCTTTGGTGACTACCTGCGCTGCAGGTGACCTGCGAATCCATAAGTAGCAGCCCACTTGCGCCAAGGATTTACCGCAGCTGCGGTATTTCTCAGTTTCATGAATCCTGCCCTGCGTCTATTGCATATGTTCCATCCTTCTTAGCAGTATTATTGGGGTTAGAAACATTGCTCTGTGCGTGGAAAGAAGGGGTGCTTCAACTATATGATCCTGTAGCATGTAATTATGGTGTCTGTGACTGAATCCTTTAAAAAGGTGAGCTCAATCATGGCACCTGTGCACAGGAGCTACCAGGCAGGGAGGGTGACTGGATGTGGAGGTCCATGAATATAGCAACAGGATGTCGCTATATGTACATGTGTGTGGGGGGGGGGGAGGGACCATGCTGTGTGATGGGTAGAAGGGAGGGAGGGTTTGTGGGGTGTAATGCATTGGGGGGCTGCTGAGCTGGCCATGTGGTGTGGTGGGTTAGTGGCAGGTAGGGTGCCAGGTTTGGTTCTGGGCGACGTTTGTTTTGTTGCACTAGTTCAAGAATTTATTTTCCTCTTTTAAGCCCCCAACATGCACTCCCTGGAGTTGAGAATCCTTTAGAAGAGGAGTGCAGGGGTGCAGCCCCTGCATAAAAAAGTCTTTGGCACCATTTTGCTGTGCACCGGAGTGTACCTCACCAAAACTGATTATCGGCAATGTACACTCTCATCTTAATGGCGATCACTTTCTGTGATCACTGTTATCACATGGAACCTATGATCCAGGCTGGGATCCAATTAAACCATAGGCACCTTTGTGTTATGCACAAATGAAAGCGAGCAGCAGGGTAGGTGTTAGTGAACAAAAGACTGTCTCAGAAAATTATTTAAAAAAATGTTTTGCTTTATTGCACTATAATAAGATGACAAAGAAAAATACACCTACCCCAGTCCAACAGCAAATCACACCAACCCCATTGCTCCAAAGTGTCATTTATACAAAAAGTGCATGTGAAATCAGATTTATAAATGACAAAGCCTCTTCTGATCAAATACCATAACTAAGCAATTTATACAGCTCTAAATAGAATGGCATAAAATTGCACTATATTACAACCTATTAAATGGCTTATTCACATTATCACTTAATAGCTACAGCTAATAAATATACTAATTATGTAGATGTAAAAATAATTTAAACAGCTATCAAGGTTATTAAGGTGCATGAATATTCCCTTAACCACAGACGGATAAATCAATAATTGATATGAACAGCCCACTAACTCATGATCAAAATGCTTACATTAATAATGTTCATAATTTAAAAATAACTTTTCATATTAGTACCAAGACACAATTTATAGCATACACTGCAGAAGATGACAAAATTCCTCTATGAAATCATTAAGTGCAAGCAATTCAATAGTCTTACAATTAGCCAATGTTTTTCTGATGTTAAACTGATTTCTCTATTGTCCCAATTAGACTTTTGGCTTCTGGTATTATTGGGATGCTGTTTTTCTTCTACTGTATATCACTTTCAGCACTAAAATGTCTTAGCAACAGGCAAATGATTAAGAAAAAACAGCCTTCTGGCTAAGGGAATGAAAAAAGGCAACATTAGATCAAAAAAAAAAAAACATGTTCAGCAGGACAGGTGGCACTGAGGGTTGAGGCACTGGACGCCACACCTCACTCCACACTGTTGATCCGGTTCGGGAACAAGCCCAGGTCATCAGAGATAGGCTGGGAGGGAAAGGATTGAGCATCTGTAGGACTGCTCTTCTTTCACTGGGAGGGTCTGGGACATCCACCATGCTGCACTGGCCCCTGATGGAAATCAGTGGCACTACAGGATAGGGGATACATGCGGCAGAAGTGTGGCAGACATTGGCATGTTGTGCCTTGACATCATTGCACGTCCGCACTTTGCAGGGGAAAATACTGGAGGAAAATGGCAGACCACCGAGGCAGCTTGATGGCGCGACTTCAGCAACCAGGGGACCTGTCAAGTAATTGCACTGCGGTATTGGTTCCTAGCTCTGCCCGGAGGACATGGGGGTCCTCTCAGAGGGTGCAGCTCTTTGCCAGCCAGTATGTGAGTGAGCCTGTGGGCTGATCAGGGATGAAGGTGGCTGCTGAATGTAGGCAAGTCTGGCTGTAGGAGGATAAAGAATGATATGATAAAAAACATATTCAGACATAATTTACAGAGGTAATGTTGAATATGTATGTATTAATTCCACAGAAAGCACTCGTTTACAAATATATATTATAGGGGTGCGATAGTGCTCCTATAGTTAGGGTTGGTAGAGCCTTTCAATGTTAAATCTGAATTTTGCACCTTAATAACTTTGACATCTTTTAAACCAAATAACTCAAAAACGTGGTGTGTGCTGCCATGTTGCCAATGTCACAAGATGTGAAAAGTTTCATGATGGCAGATTTTACGGTTTATGAGATATAAAGTGGTCAAAAATGCAAAAAGGATATTTTTCCCATAGGATAACATGGAATTCTTTGCTGTGATGTACAACACACACACATAATTAAGTTTGCCACTGATATTTTCAGTTGATGGGGTGTGTGCCAAGGGTGTGCCTTTAAATGGTTTGGTATAAAATTATATATAGAATTTTTGATTTATAATTATTTTGTGACAGATGCAGGAAGGCTGCTTGAACAGTAAATAACATTTACAGTTCAAACAATAACGTGCGAATGGTAAATCAGGGATACATGATGGGCAACTGTGCTATGTGAAATATCAGCATGAGTGCAGAGTAAGGGTGATAATTATCATGACTGATGAGCCATGAGTGACATTATCACTGCTTACTCTGCACAAGTGCTGATATTTCACATAGCACACAAGTCGCCCATCATGTGTGTGATTTATACAATAGGGCCATAGTATGTTGTTAAGAAAAGTAAGTTGTTTCTGCAGAGATATTCTATGTTTTAATTTGTTGTAGCCTTTCGTGGAGGTGTATTTCCTGGTTTGGGGAGTGTGTTTACGTGGAGTATCCAGAGTTGATAATTTCAGTGGTGACGTATCAGGATGCAGGTTTATTTTAAATATCACACCCCAGATATGTCACAGTGCTGTTTTTCAACAGGGCTGGTTTATGGGATTTTATCATGTCATTTACCTTCAACCCTATTCGCAGTTTCACTTTTCAGTTCTGATTCCACCATCTTGTTTTCGGTTAGAGAGGGTGGAAAACTTAAATATTTTTAAAAATATTGCCCGTAGTAAACACTAACAGTTGTGTTTACCTACTCGGGGTCTGAGGAACATGCTCTGACATTAATCTTTTTGCAGCTGGTCCCAGAATGCATTTTTCTGGTGGTAGTATCTACCGCAAATTGTGGCAGAATCCTGACACTACCTTGCATGTCATAGTATGGGGGTTTGCAGTTAATAGCCCTGCTAATTTTGGGGCAAATAGACCCCAGAATCAGATTCCTTAGCCCCTGATTAGGTAAATACATAAGTGTTTACATGATATTTACTTTTCCTTTTTACTTCTTCAAAGAGGAAGGGGCTGAGGAATATCCATGTATTGAAATCACTACTTATACACCATCCTACATTGAACTACCATTCTTTATTGAACAGCATGGAAGTTCGTGCAGGATTCTGCATCATATTTTTTTTGACATGGGGTGCCCATTCCCCTGTCAGTAGTAGTTCCCCATCCCCTCAGTGTGAGACACTGGGTATCCCACTCCCAGTGTCCCCAGTATGTTCTCCACCACCCACCCCACAAAAGTGATCCCCTTTCCTGTTAATTTTGCAAACAGTGGGGTGCTGAATCCCGTGTCAGCAGTAGCTCCCTCCCCTGACAGTGTAGGACACTGGGTAGCCCACTCCAGTGTTCCCATTTGTGTGCTTTAGGCCAGTATTGTGGGACACTGGGTATCCCACTCCCAGTGTCCCCAGTATGTTCTCCCCACCCACCCCACAGTAGTGATCCCCTTTTCCGTTAATTTTGCTAACAGCATGGTGCCCAATCCCATGATGGCAGTAACCCCATCCCCTTGACAGTGTGGAGCACTGGGCAGCCCCTCTCAGTCTCCCCAGTAGTGTCCATCCCATCATTATTGTTGGACTCTGGACAGCCCACTGTCAGAGTCCAAAAATTACTGTACATGTACCTGAAAAAAGAAAACAGTCCCTCAAAGTCTTTTTAATCCTGAAAAAGAAACGGTCCCTCATCATCTCACCCTGTCCCCTCCCCATCCCCACTCCTTCTGCACACCAACCTCCCTGCACCCCTACTTCACCCAATACTTACCTCTGAGGTCAGTGGCTGTGATCTTCTCTAGAACAGGACACATCTGCACTCTAAAAGCTGAAACCACGAACTGAGGAATGAAGGTAAGGACTATATAATGGCTGTCAATGTCATTTTGAACTTAGGTTCAAAACTTTGCCATTTTTGAATTTTTACACCAAATTTTCAACATAGCCTTTTGGGACCCCACCTCATAAACACTGTTAATGTCATTTCATTAATTGGACCCATAAGGTGATTTTGCAGTCTATGGGCGGATATTCAAACTCGCCCAAAATGTACGCATAATTGCAGGAGCAAGCACAAGCCCATTGTGCACATGCGCAATAGGCCGCGATATTCAAACATGGAGCAAGGCAAATTGAGCAACCAGCCAATGTCTGAATATCACTCACCTGCGCCATAGCGCACAGGAAGGAAGCTGAGCAGATATGATGAGCTATAGTGCAACAAGGCCAGCCCAGCTGAGCAGACCAGAGGCACCATAGCACATGCAGAGAGCCCCCAGCAGCACAGCAATGGAACTGCACAACCAGGAGGTAGGCAGGGGTCCACCACCCATGCCATAGATGGGCACAGGAACACCCTGCAGAACTAACAATGCCCCACACCCCAAGCACAGCATAAGTGGGGATGGATGGAATATCCACCAGCCCATGGGGACAAGCCAACAAAGCACAGCTGGGCCATGTTGCCCCAGCACACCCATTAACAGCTGAGACTGCCACACAAAGAGGCGGACAACCCCAGTGCACATCAGCCCCCCTTGTGCACAGCACCCTGCACTGTGACCCCAAGACATCACCCATGAGCAGTGACTGTCACTCCAGGAATCCCATGTATCCCCCGTCACACTGCAACCTCATGTACCACAGAACCATACAAGCCAGACCCACCATGAGCACCCAGCAGTGGGTGGCAGCACACAAGACCAATTGAAAGCCACTCCCACACAGAGACACCTCCCCATGCACACACACACATACCCAGGACAATACTGCCCCAGATGCCATGCACACCACTGCAACTGAGCACCTATAGCCAGCTGCAAATCAGAGACCACCACAGTATTCATAACAAAATATATATTTCTCTAATCAATATATGAACAACAACAAAATGAACAAACAGAACTATATACAAATATATACAATACAAGGGTGGCGGTATGGGTACAAGGTAGGGGTGAGGGTAGAGGGTGAACAACTGGTAGAGGAAGGCGGGTATGAGGATGGGTAAGGGGAAGGTGATGGGCAGCTTCTGCCTGCCAGCCAGCTCATCATCCGGCTGCTGCTGGTCCCAGAGCCTCCTCCTGTGCCTGATGCCACAGCGCTGCAGGTCCCTCAGGATGTCGAGGGAATCCATGGCCACCTGAATGAGCTGGTGGACCGACTGCTGTAGCCTCCGTGAGGATCCAGACACCTAGGACAAGGGATCAGGATCAATGGCTGTGACTGCCCATATCCCTGAAGCCCACCCAACATGCATGGCATACAGCCAAGTGCCCGCTCCTGTGATGAAGTGTACCACTCACAGTGACCATGCACAAGACACGCTCAACCAGGCAGCAACAGCCATGTGTGCCACTGCACACACACACCACCCATGTCCAGCACAGCACAACCAAGGCTGTATAGTGATGTGGCTATGCAGTGGGAAGGCAGTGCCACAGCCATATGCCCAGTGCATGCATGGACCACCATTGACACATTCCCAGACATGCAGTGCCACTGGACAGTGCTGACTGTCACATGTCGCATGCATGGCAGTATTGTCCATGGATGGTGGCCATGCCCTGCCCCCACAGCATGCAATAGCATTCATGATGTCATGACACTCACCCTCATCAAACTGCTGCTGCTGCTGTCATGGCTCATCACCAACACCACCACCAACACCACGCACAGCCACCGCTGGACACCCTTGCTGCACCTCAGCCTGGGCCCTTCCCTCTGCCACACCGTGAGAAACAAAGGTGAGAAACACATCAGTGAAATCCCAAAGCAGACATCCCTCTGCTCCAATGAGTGTGTCTCCACCCAGCCAGACCCATACATCACATATCTTGTAAACACCGCCACAGCCAACCATAGACCAACCCACCCCCATGTGCTGGCCACAATACACAGTGTTGCCCATACGGACAATACAGGTGCATAGACGGCTCACCCACCTGGCCAAGGTACCATGCCCCTCCTGGCACATGAATGAAGTCATGTCAGTAGTGCTTGCTCCCTCCTCCATGAGTCACTGTACGGTGCCTGCACTGCTCTGCCAACTGCCACGGCCATTGGCCTCCTCAGGGCAGTGGCCACCTGCTGCCACACGTGAGTCCTTGCCATGTTCAGGGTTCATCCCCAAACAGTGGGCCATTGTGAGGCTCCACTATGGCCACTAGGTTGGCAAGTTCCACCGCACTTCATTGTGGGGCTCTCCTGCGTGCCATCTCTGCATGTATATAGTAGGCAATATGGCGCTCCGCATCGGCAACCCTATGTGGAATTATTGCTCAATACAAATCTGTTAGTCCCTATCACGCTGTTCAGATAGCGCCGCTTTAGTCCCTATCGCGCTGGTACCAAACAGCGTGATAGAGCTGCAGACATGCCAGACATACAGCCGCCAAGGGGCAAAGGTCGGGCACAGGGTCATGGGTCTCTGGCGCAAGGCCACGCACAGTACCATCGGACGTCTAGACATCCAGCGCGTGGCACGCCTGTGTGCCATTGCCACAGTGGACTATTGTACAGTTGTGCCACAGCCAAGTGGTGACTGTTGCTGTAACGCCACTGGCACAATGGTGGCCATGTCCTGAATTGCCTGTCACGCATAGCACATCATCAGTGCACCAGATGCCTGCGTAAGCTACCTGGGCATGTGCAGTGCAGTGTACTCGCGATTCACAGAACTGCGCCATTGGCTCAACCCGGTTCAACTGTATTGCGCGGCGCAACAGCACGATATTCAGCCGTCATATGCAAATCATCTGATCAGCCATTAAATGGCACAGCGGCGTGATTTGCATCTCATTAAAGTGCTCCAGTCCTAATTTGCATGCATTGCACTATAAATGTGCGACACTGTTCTGCAGTGGCCATATTCGTTACTGCAGTTGATAGGTGAGTTGCATGCATTGTGACGTTCTGGACCATGGCCCCAGAGAATTACTGTGTACTGCACATTCACAGGTGACCACTCTCACCCATACAGGCTGAGAAATGACCGAGAGAGGATTGGGTGAGGAGGATGATGGTGGGCAGAAGAGGAGGCCCAACTTTACGAAGGCAGAGACAGAGCCACTGTTTGAGGCCTACCTGACTGAGGATCCACTTCTCAGTGGATGGCGGGTACCCCTCAGGCCTGTGCTGCTGCATGGGAGGGGTGGCACGTGCGTCAACCTCGCGCGGCAGCCACCAGCACTCCGTGCAGGAGTGTAAAAAGAAGATGGGGACCGACAGAAGGAGGGTGAAGGAGAAGGTTGCAGCCCTCAGGGTGGCACATGCTACAACAGGTGGAGGACAGCCGTGGGTGGTGCAGCTAACCCCAGCGGAGGACATGCTCACTGCAAGCATGCAGCGCAGCCATTGAGGGTGTTCCTGGAGGTGGCTTCCAGACAGGTTGTAGCCCATCACTGCATGGTATGTCATGGCGGGGGAAGGTAGTTCACATGCACTAACGTGTCCTTCCTTTCTGTTACAGATCCTGTGCATCTGCAGGGTCAGCAGTGGAGGGTCTGTCCACTGTGGACAGCCACCTGGAGTTGGAGGAGGGACCATCCACCTCCGCCAGATTGCGGCTTGCACTGCGATGGTGTACGCGCCGGATACCTTCACTGATGTTGAGACAGGTGTGGAGTGCCCTTCCTGTGTCCAGCAGTCTGGCATGCAAGCATGCCAGCACGCTGTGGCTGTGGCACAGACCTGCACCATTGATGATGCAACAACTACAATGGGCATTGAAATGTGTGTGTCACAGAATGGACACACAGCAGGACAGCTCATGCCCATGGATCTAGCTGGTTCTGATGTGTCAGCATGTCAGCACAGTCCCAGACTGTGCCTGTCAGCACCGTGTGGCAGCACCGGTGGCTGTGCAGGTCACTGGCACTGTTATGGCCACAGCAGTGGAACCACTGATCCTGTGGGCATAGCAGGCAGAGGGCAGCAGCAGCAGTCACCCACCGGGACTGGGGTACAGGACTCAGCTGTGATGTAGGTGCACCACCTGTGGGCGTGCCCATATCTGGTTCTGGTGAGCAGCGCCCAACCTCAAGGGTGCTGTACATCAGGCCCTTCCAGACCCTGAGGGACAGGTTGCCGTCTTGCCGATGTGGCAGACGACCTTTTGATAGGCACACCCGTCTGCTGCAGGCATCAGTACAGCAGCAGATGCGGGTTGTAACATCCTTGGAGGTACCGTGTACAGCTATGGAGTGGTACAGCAGGGACACCGAGAGGATTCTATCCCGGATTGACCATTTGCAGGTGGATGTGACTGCCGCGATCGACAGGCTGACACAGGCAGTGGTCGATGTTGTGGCCACATTGGCACACAGTCAGGTGCCCCTGTGCCCACTCACACCATGCAGTATGCTATCCACTCCCCATTCCCAGTGTCGTGCAACACCCACCCTGTTGATGCCAGGTTCAGCTGTGGGCATCCTGAGCACCTCTGGTGCAGGTATGTTCGGTATGCTGCAGACCCCTGTGCGGACAAGGTTGCGTTTGCACAGTGGGACTCCTGGTGGTCCATCAGTGCCACCCCATGTGGCCCATGCTCAGCCTGCCAGTGCTGCTGAGTCTGGTGTGGGCTGCCCATGCATCCGAGGTGGCCGTGGCACTGTGCCACATGACTGAGCTGTCTCCCAGTGCGGGCCCTGTCTCGTACTGCCCTGTGTGCAATGTGTGATTGGTGGGCAGTGCACCAGTGGGTGCCCCTGCCCTACATGCTGACACATGGACCACCTGCACACCCTCCCGACTGCTGTCCACAGGTGTGTGTGCATGATGATGCCTGTATTGCACTGTACACCAAAGTGCAAGGGTGCCCAGCATCTGACACACTACATAGACAGTACAGGTGGTGGTGGTGGCCTGTGGATGTGTGTGTATTTAATGTCTGTGTTCCTGCTCTGTTGTGCACCTGACCCCTGTGCACTTTATGCCTGGTGTGTGTGTGTGTGTGTGTGTCTGTCCATGTGGTGTATTACTGTTCACCCTCCCTGGTTGTGTGTGTGTGTGCTTCTGTGCCCTGCCACTTCCCTCACCGTCATGCACCCCTGGTGTGTTTCCTTGTGTGTATGGGTTGTGTCCTACCACTGTTGGTTGCACTTGGCCCCATGACTTACCTGTGTTGGGTGAAGTGCTCCTCTGTGATGGTGTCCCGGTGCAGCTGGGCCAGCCTGATCAGTTGAGGGTCACGCCATCCAGGGGCTGCTCATCCCCATCATCACCGGCGTCACCAGTGTCCCCATCGCTGTCCCCTCCTCAACCTGTATGACTATCCTATAGTCTTTGGCCATGTTGTGCAGGATACAACAGGCCAGGAATATCCCACAGGCCTTTGAGGGGCTATACTGTAGGACACCGCCGGAGGTGTCTAGGCATCAGGACGTGCCTTCAGCATCCCAAACACCCACTCGATGATGTTGCATGTAGCGGCGTGTGCCTCCATTGAGAGGCTAAGGCGATGGGGGTCATGGGGCTCCAGTAGGGTGTGAGCAGCCAGGGATGGAGTGGGTATCCACTGTCACCTGTGTGGAGATAGTGGAGGTTAGTGTCATGTTCAGGCTCATATTGCCCTAACCTTGTGTGCCACTCCCATGGCACTTTGTGGCTTACCCACCTTGCCCCCGATTTGCCAATCCTACATGCATACTCACCCACTGGATGTCCTGTGGGGATGTCCCCACTCTCAATCGATGGCACAGTGCTGATTGGTACCATATGAATGAATCGTGTGCTCCGCCAGGAGTGTGGCACAGACATTGATAATGCGCCCACTGGCATCACACACACCACCTGGCAGTTGACACTGGAAACCCCTTCTGATTATGATAGGCAGCCTGTGTTATGCCTGTGGTGTCCCCATTGGTCTCTGGAAGGTACCTGAGGCAAGCAGGCACATGCAGGCTGTTACCTTTGTCTCCACTGACAGAGCGTGACTCCGTCATTAGGTGCCTGCATCACATCACTGCACAGCTCACAGAGCCACCTCAGTATTGTTCTGTTCAGGCGGTACTGGCCACAATCTCTACATCTGAATACAGCTCAAAGCTGATGCGGCCACGGTACTGCCTGCTGGGGTGTACCACCGGCCAGGCCCTTCCATGGCCACGCCCCCTGCAGCATGCCTCTCACCCCTCATTACAGCTTCCATGTGGAAGCTGGCACTGTCCATCTCCTGGCTTGTGTTCCCCTGGCAGTTGTTGATCTGTTACCCCGCTGTCCTGACTGCTTACCTCCACTGCATGAGGTACACCTCCTGGCCTCTGCACTCTGTGGCCCCACACACCTTCCTTGCCACTCTTCTGTCCAGTGCACTCCTGGCCTGCACTGTTTATTGCTTTGGCCTGCTCTGTCTCCCTGCCTCATGTGGCTTCCCTGTCACGTTCTTGCACCTCTTCCTTGAGCCTTTTATTTTGGCTCATTTCCGCTGTGGCGCAACTTCCACCTGATCCACTGTTGCGCATTGCGCAAGCCTTTGAATATCACATTGCGCACTTTATGCATGGTTCCACCCCTTCGGTTGCACATACCTTCATTAGCATTGCGCTGTTGCTCAGCATGTTTTCTGTGGCGCAACTGCCTCCTGCTGAATATCACAGGATGGCACAATTTTGGGCTTGCACTGGCGCAACTCTATTGTGCATGGCGCAATCCTTTGAATATCCCACCCACTGTGTGGAATCACATTTGGAACCGATTAACGAAATGACAGTGCCAGTGTTTATGAGGTGGGGTCCCAAAAGCCCATGTTGAAAATTTGTGAAACAATTCCCAAATGATCATGTTAAAAAGCATGTGTTGCTACAGTTTTTATGCACACTTGTAACTTCACCAATTTTTAATATTTTCACTCCACATTTTTAACATAAACATTTTTTCACACCACCTCATGAACAGTATAGCTGACATTTTTGACATCCTGCACAAAATGTGTTTTGCAACTTAGGCACAGAATGGCACAGTTGCTGTGTGAAATCATCTTTTGGGATGGATTAATGAAATCACAGTGCTAGGAGGGAGGTCCCAAAAGCCCATGTTGAAAATGTGGTGAAAACATTCCCAGAAATTACTGTGTTACAAGCATGCAGGTTCTATGCATGCTCGTAACTTGCAAATTGTTCATATTTTACTCCAGATTTTCAACATTGCCATTTTCACACCTCCCATGAGCAGTTTACAGCCCTCATGTTTCGGCATCCTGCCTGAAACCTGTTTACACACATGTGGGCGCAGAATGGCACGGTCACTTTGTGAAATCAACTTTCAAGGCAGGCTAATGGAATGACAGTGCCAGTGTTCATGAGGTGAGTCCCAAAAGGCCATGTTGAAAATCTGGTGAAACAATTCCCGAAAATTTCCAAGTTACATGCATCCACCTAATTTGTTCTACTATTACATAACTTTGTGGGATTGCAGACCCTGAGCTCCCAAAGTAAAATAAGGATACTATTATACTATCTGAAGAAAATGAAATTCATTGCAAAAACAACATTAATGCATCAGTTGGGATTTTTTATTAAAGTGTCAAGCTGGGAAATTCGACGTTAGGGTTACCTACCCAACTCTACCCACACACACCCCTCCGCACACCAACAGGCGTTGGGGTGCCTTGGTGTCATCAGCCTAACTCTCAAGTCATTCTCCATACTGTACCATATCAGCTTGTTTACAAGTGGAATGGTGTGTGAGTTAGGGCCAATGACACCAAGGCACACTTCGACTCCTGTTGGTGTGTGGAGGGGTTTGTAGTGGAGTGGTAGGGTTATTAACCCTAACGCTGAATTTCCAAGCTTTTGACACTTTAATAAACTCCCCAACCTATGCATTACATAGTTTTGGAATGAATATATACATATATATATATATATATATATATATATATATGTATTTTAGCTGCATGATAGTGCAGC
The DNA here is from genome assembly GCA_016271365.2 of Neoceratodus forsteri. Classification (NCBI taxonomy): domain Eukaryota; kingdom Metazoa; phylum Chordata; order Ceratodontiformes; family Ceratodontidae; genus Neoceratodus; species Neoceratodus forsteri. The sequence continues at coordinate 271,259,896 of JADMNL010000026.1, forward strand.
TATAGTTAGGTTGCCTGGCCATTTCTATAGTAAACCCCAAATTTTGCACATTAATAACTTTGCAACTGTACAATGGATTTGCCTGAAATTGTGCATGAATGGTCTGGCACCATTGATCTCTGGATCTGGAAAGTTGCATTATGGTTGGATGTGCAGTTGCAGAGCTGTGGAGCACCAAAATAAAAAACACACTTTTGACTATTTCTTTGCTTGGGGCTACAGCCCAAACAGTTTGTCCAACTGGTCTAAATTTCTCAGGAAATATGCAGTCTGGGTCACTGCTGTGCCTTTTGAAGATTTGGTGAAAAATATTAAACCATTTAAAAGGTATTAAATTTGAAATTTCCATTATTGTCAATGGGAAAAAAATGTGCCTCTCAAAAGTTGCCGGCAGTACATTTTACTGTTGCAAATGGCCTCAGTAGTGTCATTCCTCTGCCATCATGTTTTCAGTTAGTGGTGGAGAAAATGACTTTAGTTCAAATTTGACTGCCCCAAGGTAAACACTGACAGTTGTGTTTACCTAATTAGGCCTGAGGAACACAATGCAGCCATTATTTTCACTTAAACCCCACCTCCAGAAAATGCCATGGAATTGTCACAAATTGTGGAAGAACAGATGCAACACTTTCACAATGTGTGACACTTTCATAGCCGTTCTTTCACAAATTTTGCAAAACTGTCACACTTCATGACACTACCTATGAAAAATCCCATTTCTGTGCCACTTCACTGCAAATAAATGGTTGGAGAGTTTATGCTAAATTTGCAGGGTGGCAAGCCCTTGCACCACGGTGCCTTTTGCTGATTTGGTGAAAACATTTACACTAGTTCCATAGTTACAGCATTTTGAAGTTGATAAATTTCCCATAGGATAACATTTTGGGACCCACAGTGCCTTTCAGTTCCTGTATCTTGAAAACAATTTGAGATACAGATTTATTTGCTCTGGTCAGCTTAGTCAAACTAAGCGCGTGGGGATTTCAATTCATGATTACAACTGCAGTGGAATGTTTTGCATAGTTGCTTTTGTTACTAAGATATTGCCAAATTAGTGTTACAAGGGTTCCTTTTCATGAATCTAGGGCTGCGGTATGTCTCCGTACTTATATGTAAGTGGGAGCACAGGGTCCTCTGCATACTGTTATTCATAAATGGGCAGTGTGAAGGAGCGCATGGCCTGGAGAGCCCTGTGCTCCCACAACCACATACCAGTTACCAGTTACATCACAGTTTTTCAAAAGAAGGGAAATTCAAAGTAAAACAATCTCTGTTAATGCATCAGATAGGGTTTATTGTACAGTGACAAAAGTTTGTGAATTCAGTATTAGGGTTCCCACCCTACCACCTCCCAACCATCCACATACCAACAGGCATTGGGGTGTGCCATGTGGTCATCAGGGCCTAACACTCACCCCATTCTCCTATACTGTACCATGTCATGTGGTTTACACATGGAATGGGATGAGAGTTAGCCTTATGACCCCATGGCATATTCCCAATGTCCATTGGTGTGTGGAGGGTGGGTGGTGGGGGTAGGAGTGGTGGGAGGGAACCCTAACATTGAATTTCCAAACTTGTTGCTGTACTATCAACCCAAACTGATGCATTAACAGAGTTTTCCAATAAAAAAAATATATATATATATATATACCCTGTATATATTGCAACAAACTTTGCTAATGCATCAATTAGGATAAAGTAGGGAATGAGACATTAGGGTTGGAGCCTACCAACTCCCCTCGTGGTCAACCGCACCAGCCCACCCCACTCCCACCCTCCACAGACCAATACATGCCGCAGTGTGCTTGGGGTCATTAGCCTAACTCTCACCCCATTCCAGGTGTAAGAAAGTTTACATGGTACCATATAGAATAACAAGGTGAGAGTTAGGGCTGATGGCTTCAAGACACACCCTGATGCATGCTGGTCTGTGGAGGGTGTCGTCTGGGGTTGGCTGGATGGGGGTGATAGAGGCTCAACCCTAACATCTAATTTCCTATGTCTGTCACTTCAACCCAAACTGATGCATTAATGAAGTTTTTGAAATTTATAAAGAATATAAACAGTGCACCATTAGATCCATAAAGAATATAAAGTGGACACCATTAGGTCCATAAAGAATATAAAGAGTGCACCATTAGTTCCATAAGGAATATAAAGAGGGCACCATTAGATTCATAAAGAATATAAAGAGGTACCATTAGATCCATAAAGAATATAAAGAGTGCACCATTAGATCCATAAAGAATATAAAGAGGGCACCATTAGTTCCATAAAGAATATAAAGAGGCACCATTAGATCTATAAATAATATAAAGAGTTCACCATAAATCCATAATGAATATAAAGAGGGCACCATTAGATCCATAAAGAATATAAAGAGGGCATCATTAGATCGATAAATAACATAAAGAGTGCACCATTAGATCCGTAATAGTAAATGGAGTCACAGTGAACATAGGAGGGTTACTAATGGGGTACCGTAGGGTTCAGTACTGGGTCCAGTTCTTGTTAATGTCTTTATAAGTGACATAGCAGAGAAACTGGAAGGAAAGTATGTCTCTTGCAGATGACACAAAGATCTGCAACAAGGTTGATATGCAAGGTGGGGTGGAAAGGATGAAAAGGACCTGGCAAGGTTGGAGGAATGGTCAAATGTATGGCAGCTTAGATTCAACACAAAGAAGTGCAAGTAATGCACCTGGCAAACAAAAACCCAGGGAAGAGCTACACAATGGGGGTTTAGATACTGACAACAACAAAATGGAAAGGGACCTGGGGTAGTCATATCGGATGATGTAAAGGTGGGGCCAGCAATGTGATAAGGCAGTAAGGAGGGCTGGGGGTTTCTGGGATGCATAGGAGAGGCATCACCTGTAGAAAACAGGAAGTTGTTGGTCTTCTGTACAGACAGTTGGCAAGACCACATCTGAGTACTGTGTACAGTTCTGAGAGCCCATCTCTGCAAAGACATAGACAGGGTGGAGGCTGTCCAGAGGAGGGCAATCAAAATGGTGCAGGGTCTGCACCAGAAGACATATGAAGAAAGACTAAAGGAGCTTAAGATGTATAACCTCGAGGAAAGGAGGGAGAGGGTGGACATGATTGAAACTTTCAAATACCTCAATGGAATCAACAAAGTCCAAGAGGGTAGCATCTTTCAGAAAAAGAGATGTGCAAGAACAAGAGGGCTCAATATGAAGATGGAGGGGATGGTCAGAGGTAATGTGAGAAATTATTTCTTCACAGAGAGGGTTGTGGATGCATGAAACAGCCTTCTGAGGAGATCATAGAATCAAAAACAGAGGGGAATTCAAGAATGCATGGGACATACATAAGGCAATTTAGTGGGTGGTAGGAGGAAGTAGGCTGTTGGTTAACTAGGATCTGCAGCTTATCCATTAGGTAGGGAAATGGGCAGTCTAGGTGGGTCAAGCGGTCCTTATCTGCCATCAAATTCTATGTTTCCATGTTTCAATAAAGAAGGCACCATTAGATCCATAAAGAATATAAAGAGGGCACCATTTGATTCATAAAGAATATAAAGACTGCACCATTAGATCCATAAAGAAAATGAAGAGTGCACCATTAGATCCATAAAGAATATGAAGAGTGCACCATTAGATCCATAAAGAATATAAAGAGGGCAATATTAGATTCCTAAAGAATATAAAGAGGGCACCATTTGATTCATAAAGAATATAAAGACTGCACCATTAGATCCATAAAGAAAATGAAGTGTGCACCATTAGATCCATAAAGAATATGAAGAGTGCACCATTAGATCCATAAAGAATATAAAGAGGGCACCATTAGATTCATAAAGAATATAAAGAGGGCACCATTGGATCCATAAAGAATATAAAGAGGGCACCATGAGATCCATAAAGAATATAAAAGAGGGCACCATTGGATCCATAATAATATAAAGAGGGCACCATTGGATCCATAAAGAATATAAAGAGTGCACCATTGGATCCATAACTAATATAAAGAGGACACCATTGGATCCATAAAGAATATGAAGAGGGCACCATTGGATCCATAAAGAATATAAAGAGGGAACCATTGGATCCATAAAGAATATAAAGAGGGCACCATTAGATCCATAAAGAATATAAAGAGGTGCCATTAGATCCATAAATAATATAAAGAGTGCACCATTAGATCCATAAAGAATATAAAGAGTGTACCATTAGATCCATGAAGAATATAAAGAGGGCACCATTAGGTCCATTAAGAATATAAAGAATGAACCATTAGATCCATAAAGAATATAAAGAGGGCACCATTAGATCCATAAAGAATATAAAGATGGCACCATTAGATCCATATGAAAAACAAAAACATAATTTACAAAAGCAACAGTAAATAAATATATATTGCAATTAGAGACTAGATACCCATGTAGGAACACATATTCATAATAGCAATCCAGAATGTTTTAGCTTGATAGAGATAGAGCATGTCCCAACCCAACAATAGGGTTGACAGGAAAAACATGCTACTACAAAAAGAGAGGTGGAAGATTGAAGGTTGTGGGTTCTAGTCCCAATACCAGGCACTTTAGGGTAAATCCCAACACTGACAATGTAGTGCATCATGAGGGGATGTTGCATTCATGAGGTGCTGTCTTTCAGATGAGACGTTAAACTGAGGTCCCATCTGCCTGTTCTGATAGTTGTTCAGGTAGATGTTAAAGATCCAATGGCACTTCTTGAATAGAGTAGGGAAAATTGAAAATAAAACTATAACATTAAATAAAAGAATTACAGGTTTCATAAGTAAAGAAAATGCATACAGAATTCTCCCCTTATTCTCTCCACAAGTGTCAAAGAAAATAAATGACCATGAAGACAAATAAAATACCCCCAAATGCCTGTAATATTAACACACCTACAGTGTTGAAAACAAAAAAATTTAGAAATACCAATAAGCCATCAGACAGAAAAGACAAAACACATAACCATGAAACCCCATATTTTACATAATTCTGTATTAGACTGTATGCTCTTTATGTTACAGACCTATAAAAATGTTGAAACAGAAAATAAAGGCTTTTTAACATGAACTTTTGACACCCAAGGAATTCTATGCCAAAGGACATCTGCTCTTCCTTAGGGAGCCTATGAGAATCCTGTTTGTTCACCTGTTTCAGTGTGTTTTCAATCATTACTGCTATGGACACAGGGGTTGATCAGAATTGTCATGTCAGAAACTGACACCTTGCTTGCCAAATATAACATTTCGGGCATGCAAAATTACATTAAGAGTATTTGGATTAAATTGATTGAGCATTCCAGTATAGTCTCCAACCACTAAAGTCTCATAAGATAGTGATTTCAGATATGGCCATTGCCACCTAGTGGCCAGAAAGCCACATACTTTAGTAGTCACAGGACATTTTGAAATGAAATGTTCTTGGATTCTTCCACCTGCTAACATTTAACTCTAGGATAGACTGCGTTCCTCTCGAACTTATGCTTTAAATTACCTTTGACCCCTAACCTGCCGTGACAATTAAGCCATAATACATTCCATGTCTTAATTGGAATCCCATGGCCAATGCCAATTTCATTTTGAGGAAAAACAGGAAGGAAATGTTACAAAATCACATAATTAGTAGCCATTACCTGTGCACACATTTGCTTTCTGGTGAGGATGTAAACACTTAATTTACAAACTTTCCACTGCTTCACCTTGCTGAGTGAGGAACTGCATACTACGGTATACCATAAGAAGCCATCACCTTTGGAGGTAATACTGTATATCCTATTTAGAACAGAAAACTTGTAACAATAGTTTTGTTGATTTCTGCCAAGGGGTGGCAGTAAGTTAAGACCCTAGTTTTAAAGTAGAGGCGATAAAAAGGAACGAAAAAATACTGGGGGTTTATTACAGTATATTGAGACCTCCCAGTTTCTCCAGTAAATTAATATATTCTCTTTGACAGGATTCAATCGACTCCTTCATAAAATCTGGAAAAAACCATCTGAATAAACGGGATTCTAAAGCTAAGGGGAGAAGTAAAACTTTAGTATGTGAATATTTATTTATTGAATTTTGTTGACCCCGTAAGTCCACTGGGCCTAGAAGTCCCTTTCAGGGTGACGGGATACAGATGGTAAGCAACTGAAATGGAACCAGATTAAGCTGTTGGTGGTATTTTTAGTGAATGGAAGAAATTTGGCCAGGACACCAGGGAAATTCCTACTCTTTGGGTGGGGGCGTCTGTCAGTCCGCCTGCAGAATGGAGGAGCTCACTTTGGAGCGAGACTTTGTCGGTGCAGGTGTTTCTCTGGGAGGAGAAACAATGCGGTCAGTCCCATCAGCAAATCCTGCTATTACCGAGGAGTCCGATGCGACCTCAGAGTTAACTGAGGTAGATCATTTACGCCTGTCAGCTACACCTGAATTGGCTGTTTCATGTTCAGGATCAACAGTTTCAATATTAGATTCCACTTAAGAATTGGAACACAAGCGTACCTTATTGCAGCACCAGTTACTGCTTTTAGAAGACGAGCTGCAACAGAAATATTTGGAAGCAGACAGAGAAAAAACGTAAACGTAGTCCTGGAAACGCCAGCTCTCTATTTCAAACAAAAGTTTTTGCAGTGGATACAGAAACGCCGGAAGAACACATTCCGTTTCTAAGGAAGAATTGGACATGCCGGGAGGTCCCGGATGGTCGCCGAGCGAGCCTTCATGAAGCTGGCTGGAATCAGCTGAACTCGGGAATGGACTTCTATTGTTGACTGGACGCCCGCTTTCACAAACTCCTTTACCCTTTCTATCGCCACGACCGCAAATCGGAGATTTAGCGGAGACTTTTCAGAGCTGGGCAGACACTGTAGCGCTGAACAGGCAAAAGGTAATGTGCCTATATGAACTGTGGTAGATGACTTTATGGACCTTTCCGGTTCCAAAATTTTAGCTTCTGAGCAGACTGCAGAATTATTTACCAATGTTGAACCACCACAGGAAGCCCAGAAAATGCAGAACTTGGACAATGTTTCTAAATCTTTATACGCTGACCTTTTAAAAACCTGTGGAGCTTGCAAAGCTAGAAATGCAGTCAGGTTACATTATATGGGGGCATGGATTCTATTCCTGATAGGTACTATGTGGGACGTACATTGCTTAAACGGTCCTTGGGTTTTACTCCCTCGGAGGTCTATGCCTCATTCAGCTCCTGGGAAGTAACTTTGATGTTATTTTCGATCCCCAGAATTATTGGAGCGTTTTGGATCAAACATATGAATGTTAAAACGAATCCACTTTGGACACCATTTCAAGTTATCCCTTTAACACAACAGCCTTTTCGTGTTATTACAGTTTTGTTCAGAAATGAAGGGTTAATATTCTGATATTTTATTTTGGTTAGAAAAACATTGCGACCTACAAGGCACTCAGACCCTATTTTGGATACAGAGGGTTTTGGAATGGTGGGTGGAAAATGAAGGTAAAATTACGTCACACTCCAGAGGGTTTACAACATTTACCCAATTGTTTTTACATAGGCAGGGATAAGGATTTATTTTTTATCCAGGGCAAACTAAGCGCTGTTTCAAATGTGGATCTTTACGTCATCTTAGCTCTTCATGTACTGTACAGAGATGTACATATTGTGGGGATATGGGACATATTAGTAACCATTGTAATAATACCCCAAAGTGCAACCTTTGTGAAGATGCAGGTCATTGTTTTTGAATGTCCATGGCTGCACACAATACAGATGACGCAGATTATGGTATACAAGATTTTATGTGAATAGAGCCACTAAACATGTAGTCAGTATTACCACGGATGTGCAAATCCAGAGATCCCAGTCCCATAGTGAAAACCTTCCCCTCTCCCTCCACTGTAATCTCACAAACCTTTACTAAGGGAGAAAGTCGGGAGAAGTCTAAGGAAATAAGACCGTGTTAGGCATAAAAGTTTAGAATCTTCCTTGGGTTGTCAACCAACTGAAATTATGCCCCTCAGTGGAACCTGAGCGTTAATTCAAAATTATCTAGATCTCACCCCTGCAAGAATATTGTCCCTGCAGTGTCAGGTGTACCACTCTCAGACAATAGATATTCAGTCTTAGCAGAACAAGAAGATGAAATGGATCATGATTCTGACTCGACTTCCTTGACCTCCTCACAATTGGGTATTCCTCAGACCCTGAGATAGTTAGCACAGTCAAAAAGAAACATACTATAGCATCAAAGAAAGGTACTAGGAAAGTACAAGGTTAGCTAAGTTTGTTTCTTAAACTCTATCTCCTTTTCCCTGACTGCTGTTAATTATACAATCAAACTAGCTAGTTTGAACACTAATAGCATTCGTTCTAGGGTTAAATTACTGGCTACTTTGGATCTTTTTCAACATTACAGTATGATATTGTTTTTTCCAAGACACAAGATTATATTCTATGCAAGATTTTAAAACAGCTACTGAAGCATGGATATGGGGTCCTAGTTACTGGTCTGGAGGTGAAGACCTTTGTTCAGGTTTAGGTATTTGTTTTACTACTCCTGAGGTCAAGGTTACCCATATTGTGGATATTTTACCAGGCCGTGCGTTATTACTTGATGTTACCCTTGCCGCTTAGATTTTAGGCTCATAAATATTTATGTCCCACAATCTAAAGCCAGTAGAATTTTATTACTTAAAAAATACGACCTTATCTGTTTTCCTGTAGGAACATTTTGTTTGGGGATTTTAATATCTCTGTACTGGAGAAAACAATATTCTACTGCTTCTAAAATTTATTGTGATACTCATTTTCTTAACTCTTTAATTACTTAAACCGGTTTAATAGATGTACTTTCTAAACATTCTCCTGCCCACATACTTTCTATCAAGAAAAATCCTCACAGATAGATTACTGGTTTGTATCATCCTCTTTACAGACTAGTAATCCATCAGCCAATATAGTGGCAACATCAGATCATACACTGTTGTGTGTTACTCTTTCCAATTGCCATAAAACATCCAGAGGTTTTGGGTATTGGAAACTAAATCTGTCCTTATTAGATATTCCAGAGGTCAGAGATGGTTTCAGGCAATAATTGAAGCAAGACGCTCAGTATTTTGTTTATATGACAATAAGCACATGGTGGGAAGATACAAAACAAGATTTTCAAGCCTACTTTAAGAAAATAGGTAAGTTGTTAGGTAGACACAAAACTAAGAATTATTTGTCTGCAAGGAATTCACTATTACATTTTCAAGATTGTATAGTAAGAGGCCAACCTTATGATGAACAAGAATTTCACTCTTTAAAAACTTATTTAACTCATTTGCAATATAACCGTATGTCCTCCTTAAGGCATGAGCAGAGATTTGGCCTAAATGGTTCTAGAGCACAGTCAAATCCTTTCGATTCCTGTAAAGCATCCAGGCAAAAGGACCTTACATCCTTAAAACAATCTTCAGGGAATATTATTTTGAAAAGGATGATATTCTAAAAGAAGTACATAAACATCTTTTTGTTTGTTTACGGCAAATTTGAATCTGTCACAGTCAGATGTGGAAAAGTGGTTATCATCCTGTTTGTTAAAAAGATACCAGATTACTTATTTCCTACATTATTGCAACCTATCACATGTAAAGAAGTGGAAATTGTTATTGGGAATTGTCTTTCAGATAAGACTCCTGGCCCTGATGGACTACCAAATGAATTATAAAAGCTTTTGTTACCACATTTTCTGCCAGAATTGACAGAACTTTTCACATATAGTTTAAACTCGGGTCTTTTGCCTCCTAGTATGTATGAAAGTCTAGTTATTCTAATATATAAACAGGGGACCGGTTTAATTTGAATAATTGGAGACCTATTACCCTTTTGAACAGTGATTACAAAATTCTTTCCAAGATTCTTAGTAATCGTTTAACACTTTGTTTAGAAGCCATTATTCATCCCACACAATTTTGTTCTGTTCCAGAAAGATCGATACAAGATGGTCTTATCCTGTTACGTGAAATTTTCTTTAGAGGTCATTCAGGTGACCTTATGGGCTTTTACTAAGCTTGGACTCAGAAGCAGGCCTTTGACAGTGTATCCCATATATATTTATGGTCCTGTTTAGATCATATGAATTTTCCACAACCTTTTGTTGCATGGCTAAAAGCATGTTATAACAAGGCTTTGCAACCACTTTGATAAATGGATGGTTGGGTAATTCGATTTCAGTGACTAAGGGTGTCAGCAAGGGTGTCCTTTAAGCCCTATATTGTATATTTTATCTTTAGAACCACTTATCTCTTCTATCAATGCTAGTGACAACATTAGGATTGTCTTTTAATAGTACTTGTTTGGAAGTTAAAACAATCGCTTATGCCGATGATCTCTGTCTTACTTTAGCAGATCTCCCATCGTGCCAAGCTGCTGCTGCCTTGTTATTAGCATATGGAGGGTTCCAGTTCACAAATTAATCTTGCAAAAAGTAAGTATTTTCGTCTCAATTTAGATACTTCAATAGTGATGGCCAATCCTGACATACCAGTTTGTGCTGGTCCTGGGAAGATATTAGGATATATTGGGGTATGGAGGATCCTGCTTTTATAATTGGGAACTCTTTGACTTTAGCTAAGTCAAAGGTTAATACTGGAATAAGTGGAGAATGTCAAAAAGAAGAGAGTCTTTATGGTTAAAACTTATTTACTGAGCATGTTTCTGTATTTGGGAGCTTTATTTCCGCCCTCCTTCTCTGGATACTACACTTTATGGTTTATTCTTTTCGGCCATATGGGGTAGTAGACTGAACCCGATTAAGAGAGGGTACTCTATCAAGATTTTAAGTTAGGAGGAATTAGAATAATAAATCCATTGTTTTTTTCTTTTCATTGTTTGTGTCAAAACATAAGTCCTTTGTTACGTAAAAGTTGAGAAACTTTGGAATAGTTGGGTATGGGAATCAATGTCGACATGGCTTGTAAACTGGGAATCCTCCAAATGTATTCATAAACAAGTGTCCTTAACAGGTCTTCCGATATATTTTAAATCATGTTTCTCAAAGATCAAAACTTGGGGACTTTGTAGAGCACAATTAGAATCCTACCAAAGGAAAACTTTATATGGGAAAATAATGGAATCCTTTTGATTCCTCCACACTTTTGTGTTTTTCCAGATTCAGAAGTGCTACAAATTGGGAATATGCTTACTTCTAAAAGAATTCCTGCATATATGTGGGATGTGCTTGGCTTACGGCTCATTTAAAATTAAATGTGAAAGGTAATCTAAAACATAAAAGAAGTTTCGATTAGAGGATGTCCAAGAACTAATATATGTAATGTACAGATAGAATCTATTCCACATTTATTTTTTGAATGTTCTTATATTCTAGAATTTTGGGAATATGCTTCCTTCATTGGAACAATTTTCCTGTTCAGGATATCACTAAAGAGGTATTATTTTATGGAATTTTACCTGACTTTTGGTGTAAATATTTTCCGGATACCATTTATGTTATTCTAGCTTGTTTTAAATATCATATTTGGCAAGCAAGATGTATTTGGTCTTTGCAAAACAATTTATTACTCCAACACAGTTATTTTGGAAAATTCATTCTAATATCCTTAAAATCTATCTTGTTGAAAAGGATATCTCTCATCGAGTACTTTCAAGAAATATTGGAAGTTATTACATTGGTTGGATACAGGATGATTTTAGTTCCATATAAATGTATTATTCTTTTTGCTGTATGTATATGATTTTTCTTTCCATTCTTTTATTACCTCATATGTTGTATACTCAGATTGAACTCTTTTGGTTTTGCACAATTAGGGAGTATTTTTCTTTATCAATTTTTATGGAAACTGTATCATTTACTCCTTTTTTCCTTTTCTTGTATGATTTGTAAGACACTTTTTATTTCATGTATGTAGTTTTTCAATAAAAATTCCCCTACTCTTTTTCGATAAGTGCCATGGGATCTTTAACATCCACCTGAACTACCACCAATTCAGGCAGATGGAACCTCAGTTTAACATCTCATCCGAAGCGGCACCTCAGAAGTGCAGCACCCCTCATGCTGCACTACAGTGTCAGAATTGGGATATTAACCAAGTGCCAGATGTGGGAACTGAACCCACAGCCCTCTGATCTCCGGCTTCAGAGGTGAGTGTGCTGCCTACTGAGCCACTGACACTGAGTGAGGAGTAAAATGTACTTATAGTAAGGACCCTTTTCCCTTTAGAAAATGTCCAAGATTTCCATATCTGGATTTTAGTTTCACAGAGATTTTATTTTCCTAATTAATGAGGGAGGTTTCCTTGTCCAAAATATATTCGTAATATCTGAAAAGGTGTTGAAGAAATTAGAATACCAGTTATTTCCTGAACAGGACAAGAGGAAGTAAGAGGTCCTATATGTAATCCAATACTTTTTCCTGCTTTAATTGGCCCCTGAAATTTGAGAATATGACTAAAGATTTGTAAAGCCTCAGTACCTGAGGCCTGGTTTTGGACAAAAGACACCCATCATCTGCATAGGTAGACACTGTTTGAGAAGCCAATTCTTCTCAGGATAGAGCCCCTCTATTCTTTGGTTATTAATATTATTCCGTAATGAGTGGATCTAAAGCAAATGTATATAGGGGTGGGCTAATAGGGCATCCCTGTTGCACCTCCACCTGCATTGGCACTGGCTCCCCAATAGACCATTGACTGAGGGTACTATGGATGCCTCAATGTATAGACATTTGATCCATTGCATCATTCATGCTGGTACTCCAAACTTTTCCAGAACCAGAAACAGACAGCTATGAGAAATTTTGTTGAAGGCTTTCACCTGATCGATGGAACGCAACAATCTCAGTATCTCATTTTGTCTCCCAAATTCAGACATTTCTTAGTAATGCCAGATTATTAGTAATATTTCTACCAGGAATAGAACATGTCTGCATTGAATGAATTAGTGATTCCACTACTCTCTGCAGTCTAAGACATAAGACTTGGACAATATTTTATCATCAGAGTTCAGTAAACTCATTGGTCTCCAATTACTAAAAGTCTTCCTATTCCTTTTATATAAGATAATCATGATAGCTGTACCAAAATCCCCTTTAAATGTATATTGTTCAAGAAGTCGTTATACACTTTCAGCAAGAAAAAAGATACTTCTTGTATAAACTTTTGTAAAATTCATTAGACAGTCCATCTGGTCCAGGAGAAGAAGCAGTACTAGCGGAAGTAATTACATGCTGAATTTCCTCAACTGAAATGGGAGCATCAAAGCTGCTTGTTGTGTATCTGACAGACACATGGAAGGTCAAAACTCTGTCAGGGAATTTGTGACCTATAATCCAAACCAAAAGAATGCACTGTTCATAATACATCCATGTCATGAGATCTGATCCATCCTTCACTGTCTCTTAGTTCAGTCATAAGAGTGGAATCCAATCTGTGTTTATAGGCCATGAAAGGGTCTGCATACGGCTGCTTTACTCTCCCATACCTGGTTTCCACCTCTAAAGTAGTAGCCCTATCATACTGAAACTGAAACATTTTAGTCTTTCAATTATTAATATGTGTGAGATACTTGACTCTATCTCCATGTGATAGGGACATGTATTTATACAATACATTTCTATGACCTTGATATACCAAGTAATCAGATGTAAGCTTTCCTAAATGTATAAATAAGTTTCTAATGCCAGTTTTTGTATCCATCCACCATTACCAAGTACTGCATCATAATAAAAACAAAGAACTGAGCTCCTAGCTAAAAGTAACTGATAATACTTCTAAATGAATTTGTTTTGCTCCAGGAGTGAGACATTGAGTCTCCATCATTTTGGTGCTGAGAAAAGTCTGGGGGTATATCGGCTAGATTTAATGTGCAATCTAGAACTATAGATCTGAAAATTCACAAGGGAGAAGGGGAAAACTATAGGCAACTAGGGCTAGATATTCATAGATCCTGAGGCACACAGCACAATTGAGTGTGCAGTGCAACCCAGATGTGCCACCCAAAAACTGCCATATTCAGTCGATGTGTCACAGGATGCTCCAAGCGCAACACGCCGCTGAATATACCATGGATGCACTATAGCACAACTGCATATGCATAGTGCAGAAAGACAGGACAGAATATGACAAGTGGATCAGGCCTGCTTGAGACTGAGCAACATGTCAGTGCCCATGATGAGCCATGAGCAGCACAATGCAAGTGCAAAGACAGGGTTGCCCCAGCAACCATGACCAGGGTGAACAGAGTGGCTCTGCACAGGAGCAGGGTGGGCACCACACAGCATAGCAGGGGTACAGGATGTGGCAACACATACAGAAGCACTGCTGATGGCCTGACACTGAACAAAACATGGATGTCAGGACAGAACACCGGGATGGCAGTGAACAGCATAGCTAACACAGGCACTGGCATAACAGTGGGTAGCCAGGATGCATAGGCCACATAGGGTGCACACATCCAGGGACACATGATGTGGGAAGCTGTGCAGCATGATGCATGGTGCAAACAATGTGCAATGTGCAGCACTGGGAGTTACACACACTGAACATACTGCTGTGGCAGCAGGAGTGTCAACACAGAGACACCACAGAGATGACCATGGCAAGCGAGGTGGTAGCCTATGTGGGCAGACAGGTAGGTTGTGTGCTACAGGACATGAACAGGAAAGCCATGCAAGGCAAAGGGCAGTGGCCAGTGTAAGCATGAGAACAGCAGACTGCTAATACAGCACAGACCGACCACAGACACAGGGAATGTCCATTATGAAATGCTTTAATACAAAACACAGGTAAAAGACAACAGAAAAATGAAACAATAACAAGACTAGCACCCAAAACCTCAAAACAGGGGATGATAAGGGTACAAGGAATGCAGGTGGGGCAGAGAACTGCAGGAGATGTAACAGGGAGGGTGATGAAGGAGTGCATAAATTAAAGTCCAGGCACCAGCAGTCCAATGGCCACACACATGTTCTCGTAGTTCCTGGTCCCGTTGGGAGGGCAGTTAATGTGGCTCAACTCCCTGAGCATCGCCATCTGCTCCCATATGGCACACAGAATTGACCCCAACCGCCTGAATATTCCCTCCTGCCTGTGATGTATTGCAGTCAACATCAGGGGCCTTGAACCTGGTCACGTCTTCTGCCTCCACACCAGCCCGTTACCACCAGCACCACCCTCAGCAATCTGACCTGTGTGGTGAAACAAAGGACATGCACTCAGTGCCACCATATACACAGGCTTGTCCCCCGCGCCCTTCCGGGAATGATGTGCAAACTAGATATTGATGGGACACAGGCATGCACCCAACAACTCATCAGGCACATGATGTGCAGGTGAACAGCTGTGCAACAGTGCCACACAGTGACCTGACTGTGGACAGGGCAATGTAATGGCAGCAGGTGCATGCAATGGATATTGCCGTGGGACATGATGCCATGTCACAAACACTGGATATGGCCAATAGCCAAGTGTACCACGTCTGAAGGCCCTGTGGACCATGCATGTGCCATGCTTGGCACCTACAGTCCTGATGGGACACAGACAATGCATCAGACAAACATGGGCATGGTGCACAGCAGGACCAACACATGGTGCCAGGACAATGGCCACAGTGTGCTGACCGCACAAATGGAGCATCACACAGCTCATGGCCATGTGGCCATAGTGGACACAGGAAGCCCCTCACCATCCACACCCCCACCACAAACAGGACAGTACAAGAACAGAAAAGCACACCTACCTTCCACAAGTTGAGATGGCACCCTGTGCAGCCAAGCACCTGCTGCTCACAGTTCCCTTGACCTACCACACATGGCCCCTGTCAGCCACCCGCTGGCACTCTTCCCGGCCTGCAAGGGAATAGAATGGAAGGAGACATTATCAGCATATGCCAGCACCCCACCAGCACCCCACCAACAATACACACAACCCCGAACCCCGAGTGCCCACAGGACACAGCACCACAACCCCTCATGTACAGGAACAGCATGCCGCTATGGCAGAGTGAGCAAACAGTGGACATACCTGGTTATGGCACATCACCCTGTGGGTGCTCCTGCAGGATCCTCAGCCACTCAGGGTCCCTTCTCTGCAGGTCCCCATAGCGGTGCCTGAACTGTTCTCCAATCAGAGCACCGCCGTTGTCTGCATGAGCCTGTTGGCCACATTGGTCCAGACTGGGGACCTTGCCTCCTGCAAGGCCTTAACACCAAACAGCTGGCCCTCCACAGGCTGCACCAATGCCACAAGGTTGGCCAGCGCGAGTGTGGCTCCAGTAAGAGCCCATGGGCCTGCTACCCTGCACATGCCATTGTGTACACAATGAACTGACAATGGCACTTCCAGCATGCAGCTCTGTGCACCATATGGCCTGCTCATGACTGATGCATGATAGGCATGCATGTGATGGCCTGCACAGCACACAGATCGCCAATGCCAATCTGTGCTAAGCAGTCCATTGCGCATCAGCGTGCATGCGTGGTGCCGCAATGCTGGGCGGGAGCATGGGGTCAGGTCATCATGCAGTGTGCATGCATGATGCTGAGCTATAAATGGGCTGCTCTGCACCACCACACACCACTGGTAACCAGCAGGTACTGCACCTTGCAGGTTTGTTTACCACAGCTACACTCTTTATAGATCTCTGGTCAGGAGGACTCCATGCCTGGGAGCTGCAGTATCATTGTGTACTGTACTAATGACTGTCATACTTCCACCTCACAGGCACTAGTATGGCAGCAGAGAAAGAGGTAAGATGGAGAAGATGACTGAACTTCACAGGCGATGAACTGGGGGCCCTTGTTGAGGCACATGTCCAGATGGAGGACCTCCTGTCAGGAAGACAGGCACACAGCAGCAGAGGACACAGGGATGGGATTTGGTGGCACAGGCAGTGACGCCTCATGGTGTGTACAACCGCATCCTTCAGGAATGTATGAAGAGCATGAATAGTGAGAGGACCAGGACTACTGAGCACCTGGACACCATGTGGGCATCCTGCATGCCACAGGATGGGCACACACCATGCCACCACTAACTGCAGGGAGGAGGTACTCACACCCACACTATCCTGGGCATCTGTGGAGGGTATCCTTGGAGGTGGCTTCCAGACAAGCAGAGACCCTGCACAGCACTGTGAGTATGCATGTGTCACAGTGTCTGTCTGGCTGTGTGCTGTGATCCTGGGTGTGCAGGACATGCCACACATGGATGCACATGTTGTCACCATGCCGCCATGCAGTGCATCCACTATTGCATGTCCCCCATTGCCCTGCTGTGTCCCCATGCAGCCATGTGTGCTGCCTTGACTGGCTGTGACACCAGGGACATCTGCCTGCTGAGGTGGTGTGGTCAGTGGTGGTCACTGTCCACCTGTGGTCATGATCCATGTTCCTGAACGCAGCAACACATGATGGACTGTCAATGTTGCGGTGTGCCTGCACACAGGCAGAATTTCCTTGCCCAGGGTGGGCCTTTGCACAGCCATGGCCTGGTAGTCATCCATGTCACAGTACCATGCAGGCATGGCCCTTCATCATCAATGCACACAGTACATGGTGGTGTGTGTGACAGAGCCACAGTGCCAGTGCATGCCATGTGTGGCAGTGTCCGCACACTGTGCTTCATGTCACATGGTCCCATGTACACCTGTCAGTGGATATGCATGGAAATGCAGCCCTGACCATGCATACCTGTCTGCCTTACAGTGCCATCACACCTCAGGGGCTGCAGGGCATGGCAGAAGGACTGGTGGAGGAGGAACCAAGGCCATCAACATTGGCTGGGATTGTTGCCAGTGCTGACATGGATGGCCTGTTCCAGGACCTCCTGAAGTTTGTGGGACTGAACACCCTGACTGGTATTGAGTTGCCTGATGACCTCACTGTGCTGGCATTGGCCATGGAGGATGATGATGGTGATGGCGATGACACACACAGTTTGAGATGACCACACACAGCGGTGCCACTGCCACAGGCGCAGGTGGCCACACAGAATGCAGCGGACAGGGTTGGGCACCCTGCACCCACGCACAGCCCCAGAAGGGATGGCTCAATGACTACCACATCTGTGGTGGTTGTTGGCAGCCAGGCTGGGGTGTGGTTGTGGGGACAGGGGCGCCACCTTGAGCAGTAGTGCATTGTGCAGCAGCAACATGCTGCCCATGCACATGATGTGACTGTACAGGGACCCATTATGCCTGCCCATGCACAGTCCCCATCCGAACAGCAGCCAGCCCTGCAGTGTTCACTGACCATAGATGTTTCCTGCAGGCGGTACACCACCTGCCCATCAGCCCCCTCAGGACAGGCCCCTGCTGATGGACTGGATGAGCACAACCAGCTCCTGCAGGCCTCCATGGAGCATCAGGATGCACTTAGGGAAGTGTGTCAGGGTCTATGTGTGCAGGTGGGCATCATGGATGACCATGCCTCTGTAGGCTGCTTCTGGTTGGTTGGCAAGATACACCAACTCCAGGTGAATGTTGCTGGTGAGATTTGTCAACTGCAAGAGAACATGACCGCAGGCTTTGAGAGGATAGCACAGGCCATCATGGTGAGCTGTGCTGCCTCGCACTCCAAGGATGGCAGGAGTGCCCCACTGTGAGCACCGTTGTGAGTGGACAACATCGCTGGGTCCCATCTGGACTTTGGCACGAGACACCCATGAGCACACATTCGTGGTCTCACGGGTCTACCCCTACTAGTGTGGTTGAGTTCACTGCCAATGTGGTTGCCACCCAGAAGGGGCATACGTTATGGGCATGGCTGCCCATGTATCCATGGCAGACATGGTAGTCAGAGTGATCCACCTGTTTGCAGTTGTCATGGCACAGTCATCATCCAGACGATGTTTGCCCATACATCCTGCTGACTATTCCCAGGTCCGCATGCAGGGCACACACGTGGGCCTGTGGCTTGCATGTCCTGCTGTCTGTGTGATATTCTGGGCTTGTAGTAGGACACTGCTGCTGCGTTGTCTGACATGGGCATGATTAGTGCAGCCTATATGTCCACTGTGCATGTGTGCAGGCATTGTCCACTGATCCATGCCATACACTGCAGTGCCCCAATGTAGGCCTGGATATGACTGTTTGGCTTGTCCACACCTGCATGTGTGTGTATCTTCGACACTTTGGACCCATCAGCCATGCCACATCTGATGACCTTTGCCTGTTATCCCCTCATTCCCACAGGACATTGCCCAACCCCACAGTATCCCACTCTGTTAACCACCTGCAGTCTCCAAAGTGCTCCTCCATGATCATGTCCCTGTGCCACCTCACCCTGGTGACCAGCCATGGGTCCCCTACAGCGTCTGCTGCCCACCTGCCTGTGGCCCCTCATCCTCAGAGCTGTCACCTGACTCAGCCTGGACATGGATTTCACGGTCTATGTGCATGTTCTGTAGCATGCTACAGGCCAGGAATATGCCACAGGCCTTCTCTGGACTTTACTGTACGGCTCCGACAGACCTGTCCAGGCATCTAAATCTCATTTTGAGCATGTCAAACACACGCTCCATGATGTTGCGTGTCATGGCGTGCGCCTCATTGTACCGATTCTCAGGCATGGATGTGGGCTAGTGTATGGGGTGAGCATCCACAGCTGTAGGGGGTATGCACAGTCACCTGTGGAAGTGAGAAACCATTATGTGTACATCTGTCATTTACAGGTTTACTACAGCCCTATGTCGCTACATGTCTGCCATTGCTCTGTGTGGCCCCACACCTGACCCTCACACTCCATGGCACAGGCCATGCACACATCATGATGTCATTAGGTGTGCTGCATGTGTGTTGCATGTAGTATGTGCCTGGTATACCATGACCTCCCACAACCAGGCACTGCTGTTCACATGCCCGGCCCCTGCTGGTGACAGCCAGTCTCCTGTCCCAGTGTGCTTCTCTGTAGCACCATGGCACTTGTGTCAGGCCCATGCCCTGTGCCTCTGCATGCCTGTACACATGTGGTTGCGTGTCTGTCCCCGACATGCTCCCCCTTGCTCAACACACACCTGTCACATGTGGTTCACAGTGCAGTGGGCACACATGGCCTGTGGCTACTGCTTGCCTGTTTGGCATGGTGGGCCCTGTCTGTTTCCACACAGTGATTATGCACACTGTATTATGTGCCACTGTGTGCTATGTGGATCCATTGTCATGCCCCACTCACCCACTAGGTGACCGCTGGGTTCCCCCGCTCTTGAACAGGTAGCACAGGGCTGACTGGTGCCAGATGTTGGCATCATGTGCACTTCCGGGTGTGTGGCACACACTTGGTAATGTGCCCCATGGCACTGCACACCACATGGCAGTTTACAGGTGGTAGCCCTTTCTATTGATGTATGCTACTCCTCTGGGCCAGGTGGTGCATGTATTGCCACATGGGTGCAGTCTATGGCACCTGACATGCCTGGCATGTACCACCCTGGGAAGTGCTGCATGGTTCTGTCTGCTCTGCCTGTGTGCTTTGGATTTGAAGTACTTTGAAAGTATGCAGCAGCAGAGTGGTCAGGAATTGGGTGAGGAGACAGGATGTGGCAGATTGTGTGATGCCAGTGATGTCACTCACTGGTGTCTGAAGGTGCCCATAGGCGCAGGCACATTGCTGCTGTCACCTTTGTCTCTACTGTCATGGCATGACTCTTGTGTGTTGGTGCCTGCACGTCATCATGGAGCAGCTCACAGAGCTGTCTCAGCACTGCCCTGTTGAGTCTGTACTGTCCATGATCTCTATGTCACTTAGGTGGTCGAAAGTGACACAGGTGTGGTACCTTCTCTGTTGGACATACTGCCTATGGGCTCTTCCACATCCATGCTGTTGTTCTTCCCATCTCCTCACTCCCTCATAACCGCTGCCATCAAGAAAGCTGTCCCATCCATGGCTGCTATGCTGCTCTCTGCCTGTGGGTGGACTGTACTTAAGCATGCTTTTTATATGCCTATCTTTGTGCAGTGCATCTGCAGGTTGTGCCATGGATGCGCAGCTCATCCATGCTGAATATGTGGCAGCACTGGCATTCATGAGAACACCCCCTGCACATGTGCTGCATACATTTTATTTGTGCTCAGGCACATCCGCTTTGTGCTGTGCATCTCTATTCTTTCAATATTGCACCGCAGCATCTTCTGGTTTGTGCTGGCACATCTTGGGTTGTGCAGTGCATCTGCTTTGAATATCTAGGCCCTAGTAATCTGGAACAAAAATGAAATCAATGTGGGTTGCAAACTGGTTTCTATAATAAGTATTACCTAGATCTTTATATAATAACCTATTGGTATCAGTCAAATTATCTGTATTGAGAATATTCCATAATGCATTTGAGTAGCAGCAAATTTCTTCTGAACATTGTCCCTTGTTTTAATGCCCATTCCACAGTTCATGTCTCCCCAAATAATATGTCTAACAGTGTAAAGGTAAGGTCTTATTGTCTCAAACAACTCCACTCTGGTTGCTTTGATTTGAGGAGCATATGTGTTGATAAGTCTAAGGGAAAATGTTCAAAGGTGCAATCCAAAAGCAAAGCCCTGCCTGGAAGAATATCCACAAGCCTTTGTATTGTAAACCCAGTGCCTTTAAAAGAATCCATAAACCATCCACGGTATCCAGCCCAAACATCCGGTAAGATGGGCCCCACATCCAACTTTTCCTCACCTGTTCCGTAAGAAATAAGAAATGTAACCAGTTTTCTTGTAGGGACACAATATTATATGCAGCATGTTGAAAATATGACAGAATGGTAAGCTTTTCAATATGATTCTTCATGCTGTATACATTAATGGATGCTAAGTAAAAGGCTGCCATCTAAACAAGTAAAAAGAGTATTTGTCAATCCAGACTACCTTCTTTGGACATCGCTTCCTCTTTTCCTTCCTATTTTTGGTTCCTAAAACTTTAGTGCTTGTTTCTTCTTACATTTCAGAAACTGCCACAGAATGAGAAGACACATCAGACTCTAAATCAGATTTCCCTCTATCCTTACTTCCCTGAAGTACCTGAAAAGGGTTCTGTAAAGGGATGGGGAGAAGTGGGGACCTGTTTGGCAGAAGATCTAGTGACTTTCCTAGGCCGGGCAACTGAAATTCCAGTGAGAGGGCATAACTGCTTGTTCAGAAGAGCTCATTCCTGAGATGCAACATCTTTGGACTGAGCAACCAACTCAAACTCTGTTCAGGAAGTAAGAGAACTGGCGATGTTTATGTCTGAAGAGTGCTATTCTCAGGGTCCTGACCTCAGTAGAAGCCTCCTGAGCGGGGTTGAATTTCCTGGCTAATCCATTTCCTTGGTGTCTGCTGGCCTCTTTGGATAAGACTTTGTAGCTCTCTGGGGAATGGGGTCTGGCATTATCTTAAGCTGTATTCACCAGATTCTCTTGGTTCATACCATTAGTTCTGTTTTGCCCAGCCCTGTGACACTGATGGCATGCATGCCCCACCTCCTCACATAAGTTGCGCTTAAACACATTCTTACAAGTAATACTTACATGATCAAAATCCCACACAGGGCACACCTCATTCTATCACATGTACTGCTAAGGTGTGTATAGGCCCTAATTTTGTAAGAAGCTTTCGGTTGGCCTGCATAAAAGCAGACCACCCCCATCTTGACCTAAAATAAACTATTTTGAATGTACTGAACTTCTGAATCATTTTGAAACAACTTGACCTTAAAATACCAACCTCGTCCAAATTCCTTCCGAATCAGTTATAGCCTGAGGTAGCCCTAATACAGTATGTCTTTTTGTAACCAAAATAAAACATAATTATATAATGGCATAAAAGAATCTTGGACTCTGATTGGTCCATCTGGGACTGGAGCGGTGATGTTATCCCAGCACAACATCGCTGCCTAGTCCCAGCGCAGAAACGACCGCATCAAATTTAAAAGTTAAGAATGAAATGAATCATTCCACGGCCGTGATTGCTTGATTTTGTGATTTCCCAATCAGCACCTGACCTTACTGTCCCCTAATTCAAAAACAGACTGAATCAAGACAACAACCCAGCAGACATCCCCTAAACGCCCAAAGATTCTAGCCCATTATAAAAAGCATAAAACTAAAACCCATCGTTAGCGCTTGAGAACAGCACATGGCTGTCTGTTTCGTTAGTGCTCGCAGCTTCTAGTAGCCACTCCTCAGACTCTCCACGCCTTTGCACATTAAACAAATAACATTAAGGCCATTAACATATCCTTTTACCAACTTCTCCCAGTACACAGCCAACAGTGGGAGAAGTCCGTGTGTACTAAAAGTGTTGAAAGCGGAGCCTGCCCCTTACTGTACACCGTCTCTCCCGGCTCCACGGTCGGCTCCCTCACATTCTCGAATCCCTCAATAAAGTTTTTTGCAGCACAGACATGGAGCGTGACGACCTCTACCACATTTAAAATGAATTTCTCGGTACCAGCCACTCACGATCACATTCTAGATGCTGAAAGTTGCTCCTCTCCCTCAATCATTCCTAAGGTTCTATAGTCACAGAAATCAACTGATCCCATGGCAGCAGGGACAGTTGAATTAACTTTGGACTCTGGAGATAGACACACACACACAAAAGTGGGAGCCCTGGGACCTCTATAGGAGGCAAACCAAATGAACACACAGACCCACTCATGTACCAGCAGCACCACCTACTGGTCAAAAGAACTATTTTTTCCTATGTACACATCCACAGTGATAAATGAACTAAAAAGTAAAACAATAAATAAAATACTTTTTAATCTTTTTCTTTTATGTAAGTGAACCATTGTATAATAGCAATAATGCACTCCAGGGTATGGGTTGTGCTGGGATAACCTCACGCCTGGTGTGTTGGCCACACTCGCCCGCGGTCTCAGGCCCAACCACCCCAAGCATGAGGTTATCCCAGCACAACCCACTAATTCTGTTGTGTGTAACCCCCTGCAAATGGGGTTCCCAAAAGACTTCAGGAGCTTGCTTGAATGCTCCAAGCCTGAATGGTGTTTTGCATGCTAAGCCATTTATCAGTGAGTGTTTTTAGAGCCTCTGGTACTGTCTCTTTAAGAGCTGTCTGCTTGCAGACATAATTAGTTTATATGGGGGACTGTGTGTTTCTCTGTTTGAGTACCACTCGAACTGCTGCCAATTCACTCCATTTTGCAGTCACTAGGAGTACAAAGGGAACCTATCTGAAAGATGTAACTGTTTGCCAGAAGTCATTTAGAGTAATAATGAAAATACAGTTTGTCTAACCTGCTTTCTTTGCAGTCAGAACTGTGTCTGCCTAGTTCCCCATTCTGGTTTTGAACTGCTGAACTGGACCAATCAGTGTGGGGTAAGCTAGCTCTAAAATGGTGCCTTGGACGAATCAGAACTTGGACTCATAATCTGAGCCAGCCACAAGAGGATTGTATGGGCAGTGACTCTGGGAGATGTAGTTTAGACTTCGGCGCCTTTTAGACCAACAGCAGCAGTCTATTGTGAGTGACAGCCAATCCAGTCAAGAACTGGAGGAGCTCAAAGGAAGTGCCCGGTTTTGTCTGTTGGAGTTTCAGTCTGCTCTGGCAGTGAAGGGGAAAGGAACCCTGTGTTCCTTCAGTGCACAGTTTTAGTCAAAAAACATGTAAGGTCCAGAGTTCTGGTCTGCAGCTTGTTAGGACTGAATCTGTCCTGTGAAGAGAATCAAAGGATATCTGAAGAGTAGAAACCAGGCTCACCCTGTAGAAGACTGGAGGAATTGCTGAAAATTGCACTCGGTCTGTCAGGAACTGAATCTGCTGTGTGTTCTCCGGGTATTGTGCAGTAATTGCGATCGGGATAGAGAAGCAGCCTGCCTGGTATAGTACTTTCTTTTTTACCATATAAATGTGTGAAGAGTCTCGTGGAGCTCAAAAGTAGCCCTGCTGACGTTGAAGGACCCTATCTTGTTTGGAGGTCGTGAGTACTAATTCAGGGTCGCTCCTGTTGAATTGCCACATTAAATCCAAATGGAATCACTGTACTGCTGACTGTTTAAGCTAATTTTTCTTTTCACTGTGTGAAAGGGCCCCTACCAGCTGCCACGGTTTGGACTAGCCACTAGGGCTTCATGCACAGGGACAGTAACTGGTAGAGATAGGCCTGTGCACAGAGCCATAGGTAGATAGTAAAGTGATAAGCTAATTAACCTGATTTCCCTGTCCTTGTTATATCCCCAATAAATCAGAGCTGCTTGTTTCAGCAAAGTTATACTGCCTGAGGTATTTGTCTATGTTAAAGTACTGTACTGTGATTGTTGCACTGTATCTTATTTCACAGGAGGTCCCAGTGCCGGAACCAGACCTGGGGTAAGTGTATACTGTGAAGGTAATTCTGATATATTGTGTGGGCCACTAGTGGGAAGAAAGGGAGTTGCAGTGTCCCAGAGGGCTGTGACCAAGTTAGTTTAACTATTGCAAACCCTGACCTCTGGGTGGAGGCACCGCCATTGGATCCAGGCCCTCAACCTGTTAGTGGCAAATCAGGCAGGGGTAGTAGCCCCTGGGATAACGCCATCTAGGGGTTACATGTGCATTATTGCTTAATTAATATTCACCCTTTGTTCTGAAACATTATAGTCACTGTTTTAATCAAACGCTTTGTGAGAAGTATAGCCATGAAGTTAGTCCATAGAGCTGAAGAGCAAATCACATTGAATTTTGTCCAGAATCTATCCAGACCAGCATAATGTCTAAAGCTCATGTCAAAAGTATCCTCATTGGATACATGGATCAGAACATACAAGTCTGCTGCCTGAAAGTACATGGATTCTTTTAGCAGCTTCTAACTACAAATACCCTGTCTAGGTGCTCAGGCAGATTCCCCGGTATCTTAAATGAACCGCATTCTTTCTGGTGCCTGAGTTAATTTATTTCTAAATAACTCTGAGAAAATTGGGTCAGCCCCATTTGAAGGCTGAGTATGTTCATTCTGTGGAGGGTGTGGGGTAGTGACTCATCATCAGTCACCTCCTGAGTTTTTGGTGCAGTAGACATTGCATCTTCAGTGTTATTGCTTAGTGTTGTTCTGAAATCTGTGGAATCATAAATAGTGCAGA
Source organism: Neoceratodus forsteri (assembly GCA_016271365.2). Lineage (NCBI taxonomy): Eukaryota > Metazoa > Chordata > Ceratodontiformes > Ceratodontidae > Neoceratodus > Neoceratodus forsteri. The sequence continues at coordinate 271,285,898 of JADMNL010000026.1, forward strand.
TGCCTCCCCTGCTGTGGGTGCAGGGCACTGTCCTTTGCACATTAACAGGCTCCTTTGGTACCCGGTATAATACCTGGTGTACCTGAGTCATTAATAGAAAAGAGTACCTGTTGAGAGGTGCTGGCAGAGGCCCTGGAGTCTATTGTCTGTCCCTGTGACTTGAAGGAACTCCTGAATTCTGGTCATGAGGCTCCCTGAGAAACAGGATCATCCAGTGGAAACTGAGCCACAGGACTGTTATTAAGCTGGGACTGAGAAGCAAAACATGTGCTCCCTTCTCTGCAAATTATGCCATCAATGCCAGAGGAATTAGCAGATGACAAGTCAATCCACTGGGTTAGGGGCCCATTTTCCCTCTGCTGTTTGTCTCCAGTTCACGTTTTGTAATGCTTTTTCAGGGGACCATGCCTCAAAATCAGTTGCATGGTCTGCCTCTTGTACTCCTCCAGACTTTGCTTCAAAGAGGTTGTAACATGCTGTCCTCGGAAGTACAGCATTCCACGGCAGCGCCTATCAGTTGAATTACCTTGTTGTCCTGGAAGTCCTGAGCTAGTTCAGAAAGTGCACTAAAATATCCTCTGTCCTTGTGAAGTCACTTGCTGTGTGCATACTACCTGCAATGCAGTGTTCACGCTGCGGTCTGCTGAAAAAATTCTGGGATGTCTCCTGATGAGGAATTCTCTCCTGTCTTCCATCCGTCTCCACATTCAGTGCTGCCTCAGTCATTACCTCTGAATGAATCTCTTTTGTTGCCTGTACAAATTCTTCCGTGAGATATCCATACTGGCCTCCAATTTTTATTTCTCTGCACATAAAACTGGGGTTGAGAACCTGTCCCCAGCCTGCTGAAAATCCTTCTCCATCCCCTCAGACCCAGAGTCTGCCATCTTGGTTAGGAAGCCAACAGCGCCCTGCCAAGAGTAGGGTAATTTTATTAAGGACTAATATACAAATATAATATGTACAATACAATAAACAAAGAAAATGGTACCATTCCATAAACCCAAATTAACAAAATCATATTCACTTATCGTACTGCAGACTAGGCTTACTTAAACCTTCTAAATAAATAATCCAACTAAAGAAAAAAAATAATAACATGAATAACCCCTGCATTGTTTTTAGTGAATCATACATATCCCTCTTATGCATTAGTACTCAATCAGGAAAAAACACTATAACAGTTATTCCATAAATACCATACTTTAGACCTTGTGAATTTTTGCTTCATTTAAATATACAGAATGTAATGCTGTTCCTATACTTTGTACAACCTCCTAATGAAATATATATTTTGCAGGAGGAGCCACTACATCTAGATTGCCATAAATAGTACATAATAAAAGTAGCAATTAACTGTAAGGTACTTTTATGAAAGCCAGACTATCGAGATGTAAAAATTCCCAAAACCTATTCTTGGTACTGAATTCCTGAAAACTCTGGGTCTGCCAATAAACAGATAAAGTAGGTGAGAATCAAACCGCATATGGGCAATGCAGGCATAAATAGGGAGACAGTATAACACAGTGGTTTAAGGCTCTGGCTTGCAAATCTGGAGACCTGGGTTTGAATCCCACAGCCCTACTTGCATATTGTGTGACCCTGCAACTCCCTTAACTTCCCTGTGCTCCCAGGTCACACCTGTAACAAGCTTTCAGCTTAGTGTGCCAATCCTGGTTAAAACAATTGAACAAAGAAAAAATATGTTCCTGTGTCTCCAGTATTGTCTCACAACCTGGGCGTGGGCAGTATCTGTCAGTGAGTGGCTTATGTCTATGGGCATTCCTTACCCCATCCTGCCATGTGCACTCATCCAAACAACATCTCACACATAGTCAGGAATTCTGTTATTGTTTAGGAATCCTAACACCATTCTAAGTTCCTCAACCGGACATGTTGAATAGTGACGGCCTCATTAAAATTCAGCCTAATCATTTCTTGGTAAAGTTGCTTCCGTGTGCAATGTGTCATAAATGCATGGGTGAGTCTCCATTGCTTAAGCTTTGTAAAGCATCGGTTACATAATCTGGTTGATAAATTGGTTTCTAAATTTTTTAAGACAGTTTGCCAGCCATTCTGGCCAAAGATGCATGCTCCAAGTCATTATCACCTCACTCCAACCCAGACTATTTGGCTTACAAATCACTAAAAAGTAGACTGGTAATGAAGAGCCCACTCACCCAAGTGTTTAAATAATATCAGTTTTACTCATATAGAGTTTACAGTATGTCTTGATTGATAAGGGATATTCCCTGAATAACATGTCTACCCCAATCACAATGTATACAAAATCTGACTCAGGGTTCAGTTAGGACCCCAGAATCTGTAATCTACCTTAGGTCACAGCAAAGGCCAAAAATCCACATTAGGCTTGATGCAATGTATATACTGTACCTATATATAACACCAGTAAATGTTATGTTTGTTCTTTCTGTACTGATGTGGAGCTTTGCAAAGGAGTCTATGACTCAAAAGATTGTAATTCGATTCTCTTCAATAAATAAATAAATAAATTTGTACCAAGGTTGGCTGCACTGGAAACATCCAATGGTTTCACTTACAAAGCACTCAATATTGTAAATAAAAGATACTGTAATAAAAACAACCGGTTAATCATTCCCATGCCTCCCTGCTTTTAATTGTATAAGTAGTACTCCTTTTACTAGGTTCGATCTGCTCCCCAAAGGGCCTGAAAAAATGCTATAGTGTTTAGTTGCTAACCCCTTGGGGAAGATGTAACTGATGTGTGTGAAGATGGCAGTACCAAGTCTTTATTAACAGTACTCTTTTTAATTTTGAAATATTTTTCCCTTCCATGACTGTACTTTTGCTTCAGCTGTTGTAGTACTCTTTGTCCTGTTAGTTTTGGCCATATATTGTACCCCAAATGTTACCCTAAAATTTGTTTATCCAATGTATCTACTGATATGTCCACAACAAAAGGAGGAAATCTCAGATTCCTAGCCCCTAGTGGAAAACCAACACTCTTGGTGTAATTAATCCTGGAGGCTGAGAATAAGGCAAATTCTTCCATCTCCCTTTTAAGTTCCCTTCCTGATGTTTAATCTGAAAGAACTACCACCATATCATCAGCATATGCCATGCCCTTTACTTGTGGTAGATTTAAGTGATAAACACATTTAGTAGGAGTATATGAACCAATAACCAGCTTCTGTGGATGATTAAGCGCCGAAAGGTGAGCGAGGGCATTAATCTCCACAGAAGCTGGTATTGTTAGTATGCTCTCCTACTAATGTATGTTATTATTATTATACCACTAGGAGTTACATAGAATTTTTTATGTAACTCCTAGTGAAAAGCGAGCGCTGTTACATGTTTGAGGCTTTAAAGAAAAGCTGTGAGTTTGAGCATGCGCAATAGTGCCGGACTTAGTGCAAGTGCCTACAGTCACGGTTTTACTTTTTGTGTGATATCTGAAAACGTTTCTGTGTCTGTATTTTATGCTCCCATTATGCTATTGCCGTCGTGTTCTAGTTAGCTCACCTGAGGTGGAAAACTATATTTCGCTCCTTACTCCACTTTCGCTTAGGTTCGCTTGTTGTTGGAGTGTTGAAGAATAAGGGAGAGTTAAGTGAGGAAAGCGAGAGGTCAAGTGGTGAGACAGCTGTAGAGCAGAGTGGAGCCATGTGTATATTCAGATGAGATTTATTGTTGCCAATAGAAACTTTGGTGTACTGTAGAAGGGCAAGATTGAAATGAAAGTACAGTGTAGAAGGGCTGTGAGCAGACTGGCAGCATGAAGAGATGGTGATTATCCGACTGTGGGTGTGCTTAGAGGGGCATTAAATGACTGTGGGCATGGCTAGAGGGCCATTAAATGACTGTGTGTGGGATTTTGTTGAATAAACGACTCTGTGTGTCTGTATGTGTAGTTTGTGAGACAGTAACTGATACTAGTTCTGTGTTGTGATTGGCTAAAAGAGATACCTGTGGTATAATTGGTGTTACTGTTAATTCAGACCTAATATTTGCTGATTTACTTGAATTCTCTTAAGTAAAGGGTCCAGTACAAGATACTGAGCAAAGGGTTAAGAGGCCCTCCATGCCGTGCTTCCTCACCCTAGCATATACATGCCCTCAAACCAACCATTAATCAATGGGGTTACAAAAGCTGCCGTGTACAGAGTTGCTATCCATTCCACAAATGCTGCTGGTATGCCATAGGCTTTCAGCACAGACCAAAGATAAATATGAGATAACCTGTCAGATGATTTCTCCTGATCTATACTCAGGAGAAAATCATTAACATGCCGTTATTCCCTTTGTAGAACAATTCTCAAACCTGAATCAAATTGTCTTGAATAATTCACTTTTAGAGCACATGTTTGCATGGGACTAATGATCTGATCCGCTATTCTATTCACATGACGTGTCAAAATTTTGGTCAATATTTTATAGTCTGTATTTAATAGACTAAGAGGTCTCCAATTATTCAAATTACTTTTATCTCCTTTTTATATACATATACATATATATATATATATAAATATCATTAGCCCTGTAACATAGTGTAAGATAGGGTACCTTTTGTTAGACAAAAGTTAAACACATCTGGAAGTGGGCCTGCTAGTTGCCCCTTGAAAGTCTGATATAATTCTGCACTCAAACCATCTTGTCTATAAGCTGTATTTGATTTTAAAGCAACACGCTCATCTTCTACTTCCTGTGTCATTATTGGTCTTACTAGGAACTCTTGATCCTCTTCTGACAATGTAGGTATCCCTATGTGCAAGGTCATGCACGTACTGGAAGAGAAACCTGAAGCCACCTATAGGCTGGGAGGGAGTTGCTGGCAGTCACAAGGGAAGAAAGAGACTTGGGCATCATCATCATCACCGATGACCTGAAATCATCCAAGCAGACCACTAAAGCAGCAGGTAAGGCTAGGGGATGCTGGGTATATTAGTAGGGGTATCACAAGTTGGAAGACACTGGTTAGGCCCATCTGGAGTACTGCATGCAGTACTGGAGGCCACACCTTCACAAGGATATTAACCAAATTGAGGCAGTCCAGAGAAGGGCAACCAAAATGGTGCAGGAACTGCATCAGAAAACATATGAGGGCAGATTAATGGAGCTCAATATGTATACCCTACAGAAAAGGAGGAGAGGTGATATGATTGAAACAGTCAAACACTTTAGGGGCATTAACAAGGTGAAAAGAGTCTAACATGTTTCAATATAAGAAAAATAGCAGGACAAGAGGACACAGCATGAGATTAGAGGGAGGCGATTAAGGGGTAATGTGAGGAAGTTCTTTTCACAGAAAGGGTGGTGGATGCATGGAACGGCCTACCTCAGGAAGTAGTGAATATGAATACAGTGCAGGGATTCAAACAGGCATGGGATAGGAATAAGGGAGCAATACAGATGAGTATGAATAGATAAGCCATTGACAGAGCAAAGGCCGATGGCACACTCATAAGGTGGAAAAAGAAATGTGCAGACTGGATGGGCCTTATGGTTCTTATTTGCCATCAACTTCTATGTTTCTATGTTTCAATTGCACAAAGAAGGATGGCTCTGGGTCCAGCCTACTCCACATCAAAATGTTTCTGCATATATTTATTAAACTCAGTGAAAATATCTTGTTTGCTAGATATGTCCTGTCCACTGGTATTTTTAAGGTGGGTCATTACTTACCTTTCACCATTTACAGTCATTGGGCCCTATGCATGAATGGGCAGGTTATATGCACCATCATTCAGTAAGGGCCACCACCTGTCAGCAGTACAACCCCAGGTGCCTGTTACGGATCCGGCAGAGGATTCCTTGAGGAATGGAATGGGTCCAGGTGTGTGAATACCTACTGCAAGCACCCAGACCCATATGGCATGTCCCTGTCACCCTGCAGACCCCTGCACTAGTCGCTCAGAAGGGCACCCTCCCAGTGCACAGACAGCCCCGGTGGAGTAACCCCACCACTAGCCCACAGGCTGCCCATAGCACAGCAGTGCCCATACCCCACAGTAACAACACCCCTGACCCTGGCCCTGTACCAGGAACCCCCGATCCCCACTGTGGGCAGGTCCACCCCCACACACACAAGAGGCCCCAAATCCCAGTGCATGCTGTCAGCCCCCGGTACTCCCACCCCACATTGTTGGCCAGTGTACCCCACCACCTGCCATGACACTGGCAGCCCCTGTCCCATACCCTCCACCGGTGGCACAGCCAGGACCAGCCAGCAGCTCAGCCCACCCACACCCCCATGGCGCTGGCCATCCAAGTGCTACGACCAGTGGAACACAGTGCCTATAAATAAGCAGAGAGCTCCTGGCAGCACTTGGAAGGTTGGTGGCCATGGAGGTGTGGGTGGAGCTGAGCCACACTGGTCCTGGCCATGGTACCAGTGGAGGGTGCAGGGAAGGGAGGGTCATAAGTGCCGCAGTGTGTGGGGGTACACTGGCCTGTGTGGGAGGTACTGCTGTATCTTCAGTACAGGACATTACCCAGTGGCAGACATGGGGCAACTGTGGGGGGCAGCAGACACGCTGAATGGGACAAGTGCTCCCACTGGAGGGCATACTGCTGTGACAGTGGGTGCTGCCTTATGTATTGGGGTGAGGGCATTGGACCATAAGGGGTAGGATGCAATGTGTTGGCGGGGGTTGCCTGTGCATGAACTGGGTGGCAGGTGTGGCTCCACAATGCCCTAAGTCTTTTCGGCTCATAACTGCTTGCCTCTAGCTGTTGACCTAGTTACCCTGTGCTTTCTTGGTCCCTTTCTCAGTTTCCACGTCCTCTAACTCTGAGGATGGATCTGGCAAGGACAAAGAAATCAAAGAAACTGCAAGTCGTTATCATCCTCCTCTGACTAGTCTCAATACTTCCCTTTATCAAACACTTAAAATCTATTTTGTAGCAGAAGATCCATTTGCTTGTCCCTTGAAGTGGGTGTATTGCTTGATCTCACTCTTTTTTCCTTCCCTTGGGTATACCATCGTAAAGTCCTTGGGGAGGGCATTGTCCCTGAATTTTCAGGTGAGGCCTGTGCCGATGCCATGGACATAGCTGCAGGTTCACTGTGCACATGTGGTTCTTCTGGTTGCGCTACACTACTAGAATTACAACCCAAGCTTTCAAGCACTCACCTAACCTCATAAGAGGGATGTAGAAGTCAGTCTTCACTTCAAATAAATTGTATTGCACATAAAGAAATGATCAGGCCCCGCTGACATGTTTCAGACAGTTAAGTCCTTTATCAAGGCTAAGGACTAGAATACAGCCTTTTTATAAGGTAAAACAGTACATGTGACATACAGTCGTCCTTGCTATACAGAACCCCAGTACAATGAATGCACAGGTATAACTAACGCCTGCTTTGGCTCCCATCAGTAATGTAGTTCTGCAGTAATGTATTGTAGTTAGCGTTTAAATTAATTCCAATTTTGTTTAAACAGTGCTGCTCCTGTCATTTATTGATAGCTGTATCAGTCACCACTACTAGCCAGTTTTGTGCAGGTCCAATGATAACATTTCATTAGTACTGTTAACTAATGTTTCTCATGTGATACTGTATGTTAGCCAGGATCACAAGGTCCATTGGTAAAATTTGCTGCAATGGGATACAATTACTGCTACCCGACTGCATGACTGCTTTCCGGTACCGATGAAAACTTAAATAGCCTCACCGTAATCCTGTAATAGGTATCGAGCAAAGCTGCAGATTTGGATCATGTGAATGCTGGGAGAACTGGTGTCTGCCAGTGATGAAGTCAACAACATCAGAAGCTGTGCACGGGCTGAAACTGCTTTGGCGTGGCTTGAGTGTAAGGACACAGAGCCTATGAAAGTAATCTGACTTTGCCAGATCCTCTCTTATGCAAGGGATCTCCATACAAAGAAATCATCTACACAGCTAAAAGTTACACATTTTTTAAACCAACCCGTAGTCATGTAACTGGAAACTACAGTAGCAATCAAGCACTACAGTGCTCAGTACACTCTACTTTGTTGCAGAATATTATGCTGGTTCAACTTTAAGCAATAATGCATAGCACCATGCATTTTGCTTAAGTTGAACTCAACATATCTCTATTTACTCTATTGCCAGCAGATTAAGCCTTACGGTCTATCAAGTCTGCTCAAACCTCAGATTGCTAGTTGGGTGCGGGGCCCTCCCCTTGTGTTCCAGAAACCCTATCATCCATCCCACCCCTGGCCAGGCCATCATCTGATACATCCGCTTTCTGTGTCTGTCCCACCCTCTCTTGAAGCCCTCCACTGTGGATCTCTGAACCAGCTCGCCAGGCAGCACATTCCAAGGGTCCACCACCTTCTAAGTGAAAACCTCCTCCTCTTTTCCCTCACCCTTCCACCTTCCAACTTCAAACCATGCCCTCTGGTGATACCTCCCTGCTCTAGTCTAAAGATCCCTCCATGTTTACCCTATTTATTTCCTTCAGGTACTTGAAGACCTCAATCATGTCCCCCATTTCTCCTCTCCTCCAATGAAAACAGGCAGAGCTCCTCAAGTCTGTTCTCATACGTCACATCCCCTAGTCCTCATATCATCTTATTTGCCCTCCTCTGTACCCTCTCCAGGAGCTGTATGTCCCTCTTCAAGTGTGGTCTCCAGTACTGTACACAGTACTCAAGGTGTGGTCTAACCAGTCCATTGTATGGCGCAGAACCACTTCCCTGCCCCTAGGTGATCCCCCTCGATGCATCCCAACATCCTGTTTGCCTTGCTAGCCGCTGTCCTGCACTGCTTAGAGTAATTCATACATGCATCCACCATGACCCCTAGGTCTTTTTCCCCTGTTGAGGCCTCCAGTGCCTCCCCTCCCAGGGTGTACCTGTGTTTAGGGTTTCCCTGCAAGATGTAACATCTTGCACTTGGTGATGTTGAAATTTAATTTCCATGTGTGAGCCCAGCTCAGGGTGTCAGGTCCCTTGCAGGGTCAATCTCCCTCTTCCCCTCAACTACTGCTCCCATCTTGGAGTCATCAGTGAAGAGACTAATTTCACACCCTATACTCTCCTGATGTCCAATATGTATGCATTAAACAGGATCGGACCCAGGACCGAGCCCTGTGGTACCGACTACCGACCTCTCTGGGGTTCGAGGCTCCCCACCGACCACTACTCTCTGGTGCGTCCAGCTAGCCAGTTTTCAATCCATCTGACCATCAAAGGGCCTACTCCCAACCCCGTTAGTTTCTCCACCAGACCATTGTGGGGACAGAGTCAAATGCCTTGCTGAAGTCCAAGAATAATACATCCACAGGCTTTCCCCAGTCAAGTTCTGATGTTACCCATTTGTAGAACTCCACAAGATTGGTTTGACATGATCTACCTGGCACAAACCCATGTTGCTGACTATCAGACCTCCCACCTCTTCCAAGTACACCCCAATTGTTCCTTCATTATACTCTCCATTAATTTTCCCACCACCGAGGTCAAACTGATGGGTCTATAGTTACCTGGCACTTCCCTCGACCTCCCTTTATGGACTGGCACCACATGTGCCTTCGCCAATCCCAAGGTACCCTCCCTGTCTCGGCGACCTGTTGAAGAGCTCCGCCAGAGTGCAGCAGTATGTCTGCCAATTCCATAGTATTCTCAGATGAATGCCATCCAGCCCAGGAGATTTATCTTTCTTTAGGGCCTTGAGGGCTAACCACACCCTTTCGGTGGAGATAGCATCATCCGTCCCTCCATCTTACTGGCCATTTTATCCTTATCCTGATGTGACGCCTGGAGTCCCTCTCCTCCCTCTTGCTCTATTTCTGTTGCTGCCCTGATCCCACTCACTACCGCTTCTATCCTCATCGTGCCTTGCTTTGTAGATATCCCATCCCTCCCTAGTGAACACAGAGGTGAAGTACTCATTTAATACCTTGCCTCTTCCATCCACCGTCCTTCTGATCTCAATCATCCTGTGGTGATTTGCATATACAGCCCATGATGCTTTGCATTATGGGGGTATGTGTGATTCTGTATTTTTGAAACTTGGCTTCCGCCAGTGCCCTTTGGGTAACCATTGCCTCAGTGCTTGCATTCTGAGGTTCTTTATCTATTTTGTTGATGCTTGATGGGAGCTTTATTTTTATTTTGATGTTTTGAGATGTTTCTTTTGTTTGTTTTAGTAATATTTAATAAATTAATTGATAAATTAATTATTTAGAAGTCCTACAACAAGGATGGGGTCAGAGACACCTAAACCCACATCACAGAGGGTGGGAGGTATATGGGATGGGTAGAGGAGTGAACTAATATCATGCCAGAAGGAGGATGGAGTGCTGCTGGAGGCTTGCAGGTGAGATTTGAAAAATTCCAGTTTGGCCTGTCAAATGCACTTAGTACATCTATTATGGAGGGAATGGTAGGTCTGAAGGTCAGCAGGGTTGTGTGAGGTTTTAAAATGAGACCATCAGAGGTCACGGATTTGCTCATGGTCAGGATTTCAGGGGTGATCCAAGGATGATGAAAGCACTTTACTGTGATTGTTTTAGAGGGCCATGGGTATCCCAAACATTTAGAAAGATCAAAGTGAAATGAGCAAGTGCAGCATCAACAGACAGGAGAAGAAAACAGGTGACCAGTCAGCTGTAGCCAGCTCTTGGAACAGTTTGCTCAAATCAAGGGATCTGAGGGTCAGTACCAGATATATTTCAACAGGTATGGTGAGTATGTACCTTCCTGATGCAGAAGGTGGGGCAGTGGTCACTGACAGCATCAGGTAATACACCAGTGGAGCAGATTCGATGGGGTGAGAGACAGCACCCAGTCAAGTAGAATATGTGACTGGGTACCAGGATTATGACGGATTGGTTCTTTTATTAGCTGTGACAAGATTAAAGCTTCTATCTGTTGATAGAAGTTGAGTGAAGAAGGTGAAAGCCAGTCTAAATTAAAGTCTCCAAGGAGAATGAGTCTGCCTGATGGAGTAAGGAGGAGACAGTGGCGACACAGGAGACAAGGAGGAAGGCGAAAGTTTTTATGAGGCATAGAGGACTCCTACAAAAGCAGGCATAGAGGAAGAAAAGAGAGAGAGGGCTAAAAAGGAGTTCATGTGAATGGAGGATTGTCTCCTGATGGAAAATGGTGCAGGATAGGAGTTTGGGAAGTAAATATATATGCCACTACCACTTACCACGGTGTTGCTGGTGGAAGTTAAAGTCAGAAGGGCCACCTGAGTATCTGGAATGCAGGAGGATAACCATGTTTCTGAGATATGTAGTATGTCATGGGAGTGCTGAGTGACCCATACTTTTAAGTCATCTAGCTCAGGGAGTAGGTTGCAGATATTAATGTGGAAAATGTTCAGACCTTTTGGTATGCTAAGCGGGAAGCAGGGGGATGGGATTGGTGGGGCCAGGACTGAGTTCAACGTCACCAGCCAAAAGTAGGAGAAGCACCAGAAAATGAAGGTGAGGGCATGATGTTTATGCTTTAGATGGTAACCTTGGGGTGGGGGAACATGTTGTGGGCATTGGGGTCATGGACAATGAATGGCTTCGTAATGTAAGAGGGAGCTATTTAGAAACCCTGTGTGAAACAGGAAAATGAGATAGGTGGAGCTGGAGAGATGGGAGGATGAGTGGAGTAAGTGGAAGTGGGGTAATAATGCAGAGATGCAGAAAGTATAAGGGGGTGTTAGAGTGGGGCAGGAAGAGACAGGGGAGTAGTAGGAAGAAAGAAAAGAAGGTTAGGATAGGAAGGGAGGGCACAGAGGATGGCCATGGTGTTGTTAAATAGTCATGGAATGCATGACAGGGACCACAGGCTGCTTAGGAACTTAAAATATGCAGGATAGAGGTAGGAACTGCTTCAGAAATAGCAATTTACCTAATAGGTTGAAATTGTGAGCTAGATGGAGTAGATATCAGCTGGATTTGAGTAGTGATTTGCAGCAAAGACCAGCTAAGTCCCTCTAGTGGTGGGAGAATATAAGGAGCTAATGGGAAAATGGGCAGTTGGTTCACTTGCTGTATAAATCTATACCCTCACATAGGCGGGTGGGGAGATGCTGCGTAGTGCCGTTGGGGCTCAGCGAGTTACTTAATTTTGCAAACACAGGCTTGGAGGCTCGGGATGGCACACAGAACTCAGGTAAGCAGCCTGGAGGGAGGGAGGGAGGGAGAGAGGCAGCTGGGGTGAGAGGAGAGTGTTTAAGTACACAGAAGTTTGCAGGAGGAGGAGGCTAAGACAGAAAGAAACAGAGAGATAAAAGAAGGTGTTCAAGTTTCAGGAGGGGGAGCAGGGGACAGAGTGATGAGAGGAGGGAGGGAAATGCAAGACGGGGGGGAGAGAAAGAGAGAGAGAGAGAGAGAGAGATTGAAGGGCCCACAATGGGGGGCAGAAGGTCATGTAAATGGAAAAAAAAAAGATTAACAGGCAAGCAAAGCAGCGTGCAAAAGTAAGAAAAATCACAGTTAGAAATTACAGTCAAAAACAGGTAAAATAAACAGAACTGCAAGAAGAAGACCTCAGCTCAGAATTAACAAACAAATACATCTTGTATTGTTTTGTATTAGTAGGCTTTTGAGGTCACTACATGCTCTATTAGCATGATTCCAACAAGTGTTCCACTGCTGCTCAGTGATGTGTAGGCTGAGGACATTTTGCCAATGCTGCTTGGCTGCCAATGTGGGGTCAGGCATTTTTTCCAGCAACTGTTTGTAGACTTCTGCTAGGCCAGATTCAGATTTTAGGCATTTCCGAGTGGGTTCTTTTGCTTGGGCACCACCTTCCCTGTTTACATGTACAATATTGGCAACCCTTTTGATTTAGTCAAAGCTGAGGTGTCTCAGTTGTAAATATTTCCAGAAGTTTGCTTTCTGGAACTGGTATTTGTCTTGCAGTGAAGTAAAGGAGTCAATAGTTTGCCCATCATTTGTAGTGATATCCTTTAACCTCACTATGTTTTTCTTTCCATTTGTCCCATGTAAAGGAACTCCCTCAATCTGCCACTAAGGATTATTCCAGAAGCTCTCTAGCTGGCCTGGATCTAAACGTGCTCCCAAAAGGTGCAGCATTTTATGCCAAGCCTTGTGAGCAGCTCTAATGGTGTGCCACCTTTTTGTGATGGTGAGATGGGGTGAACTAGAAGATTGTCTAGGCCCATATTAAGAAGAACTCCTGATTCTATGTCTATCCATGTCAGCCTGTTTTGGCTAGGTATTGGAACACCTTACAAGTCCTGGCCACAGAGAAGGAATAAGAACAGTGTTGGAATTGGGGTAAGCCCCACCCTCCTTTGTTCTCCCAGCCCTTAGCTTGACTCTGCTGTATCTGGGGATGAGAGGGGCCCCACAGGAAGTTGCCTACCATGGAATCAAGCTTGTGGAACTACTTCTGGTATCTCCATTGGGATATGGGGAGGAGATAAAAACCCTGGGGCTAGCATCAGTTTGATTGTAGATATATTGTCTGGCATGGAACCATTATGGTGTTTCCTTCTGTTCAGTTCCAGTTGAGGCTGTTGAGCAGTAGGGAGAAATTTCTATTGCCTAATATGTCTAATTTTGTGTGATATGTATCCCTAGGTATCTGAGCTTTCAGTGCCCCCTTCAAGTCTGTGGTGGCAAGGAGCTCAGCTGTTGTCTGGGTATTTAATGGCATTACCTCAGTTTTGTCTTTATTTATGCAAAGCCTTAATATGACTGCATATGAGCTTAATAGCTATGGGATATGGGATGCAGAGGTCTTAAAATTGTCTGTCAAGATGAGGCAAAACTACTGGCCAATAGCCATCCTGTCGGCCATTAGCAAGCTACTAGAAAAAATTGTTGCTACTCAGCTCACGGACTATATACAGAAATACGAGCTGCTGTCATCGGCTCAGCATAGATTCTGCAAGAGGTACAGTACCTTCTCTGCTCTGGCAATGGCTTCCTCAGACATTAGGGTCACTATGGACCATGGTGAGCTCACAGGTGCAATATTTGTTGTTCTCGCCAAAGCCTTTGACTTGGTTGATCACGCTCCTAAAAGAGCAGCTTCAATCCTTGGTATGTCAGCCCCTGTCATAGAATGGTTCTCCAATTATCTTCAGGGAGACAGCAACTTACAAAATTCAACAAGGCCCTCTCTGAGCTACCCTGGTAAAATCTGGTGTCCCTCAAAGATCGGTTCTTGGGCCCATACTCTTCTCCCTGTTTGTCAACAATCTTCCCGCTGTACCTTTTCACAGTAATCCCATGCTCTGTGCTGATGACCTGGTGATCCTCACCCATTCCCATGATGTTAGTGTCATAAACCACCAACTCAGTGAGGATTTCTGTGCCATTCAATCCTGGTTGAAAACAAATAATCTTGTACTGAATCTAAAAAATCCAGGCCATGCTTTTGGATCCCAGGCAAAAAGAAACATATCCCCTATATCATTGTCTATAACTGGCGCTGATGGATTCTCAGTTAAGGTTGTTGACACCATCAAGCACCTGGGAATCACACTTGACTCTCAACTTGATCTTGCACAACACATCCATAATGTGTGTAGGGCTGTAAATTACAAGCTGGGACTGGCCTTTAGAGCCCAAAACAGTCTTACTTCTGCTGCTTACATTGCGCTGGCCAGAGATCTGTTGCTTCCTACAGTATGTTATGGGCTTATATCATTTGCTCAGTCAGCTAAGTCCCACCTCTCCAAATGGGATGTAGCCTATAATAATATTTGCTGTTTTGTGCTTGTTGTCCACGCATCACTCACCATGTGACCTGTACAACAAACTATCCTGGCTCTCTTCAGCCAGTCATCGGAGTTTTGTCCAAGGATGTTGCACTGACAGTGTTATCAGAACCTCCACCCTACCTGTTCTGGCAGAGCTTCTAAAACCCATCTCCTCCTCATATTCCCTCAGGTCCCATGGCTCTGTAGTTCTTCAGGTTCACGCTACTTGCACTCATGTGGGTGACAGAGCATTCACTACATGTGCACCCAGGTTCTGGAATTCCTTTCCTGGTCCTTGTGTGACACCTCATCTCATACTTGTTTCTGAAACTCCCTCTGGGACCACTTGTTGCTCTCTCGGCATGTGTTTGCACTTAAGTCACCAATGGCTGTGCCTAGCCATGGCCCACCTAGACTTTTGAGAAAAAATATAATAAAAATGTTGTGGGATCTTTTCCTGTTGTTCTGGTATGTGTTGCTGCCCAACAAACTGTACCTATCTATAAGGGTTCACAAACAAAAAGTCTATTGTGCAGTTTAAACAGCCCACTTTATTCACTACTGAAATGTCTGTTTATTGCAGTGTTAATGACTTGTAAAATTCCTTACCATGTCTGTATTCTGTTCATGTTGCTACTGTACTTCTGTAACCTCCGGTCGCATCTGAAAATAGGCATATTTTGTGTCTAGTGTGCTTACCTGGTTAACAAAGTTAAATAAATAAATCATCAACGACAGCAATGCATTTTGAATTACCCTTCTGCCTTCAGGCCCATAATACTGGATGTTCTTTTATAGCACTTTCTAATGCTTCTATTGATAGGTTGAATAGTACTGGGGAAGAGGCAGCCTTGCTTGATTCCTCTACACAAACTGAAGGGGTCTGACAACTCATTGTTAGTAAGACTGCTCTTTAGGGAAGCCTGCGGGTTGAATCCACCCCAAATCATTCCCCAAAGTTGCAGTGTTGCAGGATGGCCTGTAGGAAATTCCACTGAAGGAATCAAGATCCTTTTCGAAATCAACCGAAATGGCAGCTGCAGGGTTCACTGCTTGTAGGCTAGCTTGAATTAAGGTAGTGATCGCTTTCTTATGGTCTGCACTGGCTTGCCCTTTCACGAATCCCACCTGGAAGGTGTGACTCAGGGTAGGCAGGACAGTTTCTAATCAGGAGGCCAAGGCTTTCACCAGTATTTGAGTGTCAGCATTGATGAGGAGATGGGTCTTAGCTGGCTAGAAAAATGTTTTTTGCCAGGTTTTGATAGAACTGTGATTATGGCTTTATTTATGGAATCCAGTAGCCCTTTCTATCAAAAACAACAGTTAACATTTCTAGCATGGAAGCAGCTACCTTAGATTGTACTATTTTGTTGAAGTTAGCCAGAAACCCATTTTCCCTGATGCTTTCTGGGCCATGGTTTTAACTGCGGCCTTCAGTTCCTGAAGAGATAATGGGGCATCGAGTTGTTCCGTTGGACAACAGTAAGTTTGTTTAGGTTGGTACTTTCAGGAAAGCTGATCGCTCTGTTTGGACATGTGATTTATAAAGTAATTCATACAATTATTTCATTATAAGGTTAATTTCTCTGAAGGAGTTGCACATTTTCCCAACTTATCTTGTAATTTAGCTGTATGCCCTTTGGCTTGTTGTTTTAAGCCTATAGGTTAGTAATTTCCCTGATTTTTATTTATTTATTTATTTATCAAGTCTAGGATTACAAATACCTTTGAGCCATGGCTCTTTTACAAAGGTTCCATGTGAGAGAAATACAAATTATGGGGAACATCAAGACAGGCATTACAACAATGTGGACATTGCAAACAGAGTACATATTAATACAGTTCAAGGGTAGCATTGTAACAAGGCAGCCAACGGCATTTACGTAGAGAAAATAGACAACAGATAAGAAGTGCCAGAGTCATAGGGAGAGGGAAGAGGGGGGGAAAAGGACAGGAATTTCTCACCATAAACCAAATGTTATGTTGTAATCTTTGAATCTGAAGTTCAGCTTTCCTTGTGGCCAACATATTCAATTGAATTCTGAGATGTAAGATCTCATACTGTTGCCTAAACACTCTTGGTGTGTAGGGTAATAATAATAATACAGATTCTTATGTCTTCAGAGCCTGCCAAGAAACATTTGTAAACAAGCAAGAGTATTAATGATTGTTTATTAGACTACTTACACCAAGCATGTGACAAAGAAAATCACAAGGCGATGGGTTCCTCACCACTCTCCTGAAGAATGTTCATAATCTCCAGGATTGTAGGAACTCAGGTTCTCCAAGATCTAATTCTCTCTCCGCTCTTCTAGAGAAGCTACATTAGGTTGCAGACAGCTAAATACTACAGATAACAGCATAGCAACAGAGATTACCTCATATGAGAAACAATATGTATTGGTCCTAAGTCATTCTCCATTGGATGATGACTTAGGAGACAGAATACTAATGAGTATCATATGAGACAGAATATACTTCCATTAGCATTATAGCTTGGACAAAAGAAATGCTGATGGGTTCAAACTACACGTGGCATTTCTTGCTTATGTGCAGTATAAGACATAAAGAGATAAAGGATTCCTCTCTGTGTCAGCTTGCTTAGAGACAAAGAGAAGTGCTAACAGGGCTATATTACAGTGGTATATCTGCCTGAGTGTAAAACACTACTACATATAAATATATGAGAATATATGTAAAAACAAACATAATCTAGATAAATGTAATATAGTGAGGTATAATGTATCATGCATCATAAACATTAGCATATATTAGCAGCAAAGCTATATTAATTGAGTGGTGTCTTTCTTTTTATCAAAAGGTAGTTTAAAGTATTAAAAGGTCCTGAAAATAAGCCCCATAGGCTTGCATGGGATTAATCCCCACTCTCCCTGGTACCACATCACAAAAATGGGAATGCAGGGGTGGAGCAGGCAATCTAGGAAAGTAGGAAGGATTGGCTAGCTCATGGTTTGAAAAATTTACAACCCCTTCACAAACTTTGATGCATGAGTAAAAAAATATTTTATACAGCTTAGGCTAGCGCCACCCCAGGGTAGTAGGCTATGAAGCTCAACCTGTAAGATAACACAGTTCCTTTAAAGATGGGCCAGAGGCACAAAGGGAAGATTTAAGGCATCCCTCCGGTAACTAACAATATTTTAAAGATGGACTAGTGCTGCAGAATGATAAGGGCCTGGGTGCCTCCTCCAGGTCACTAATAATATTTTAAACATGGGAAAGTGATGCTGAGGGCTGAGGTGCTGGGTGCATTCTTCTAATAACTTATAATATTTTTAAAGAGTGGCATGTGGAGAATAGTGCTGATGTCCTGGGCACCTCCTCCAGGTCACAAATAATATTTTAAAGATGTGATATATGCAAGTGGACTGAGGTATGGTACCTTTTCAAGGTCATAAAACATATTTTAAAGATGGGCCTGTGGTGCATAGGGCTGTGGTGCTGGGTGTCTCCTCCAGGTCATTAATAATATTTCAAAGATGGGCCAGTGGTGCAGAGGGCTGAGGTACTGGTCACCTCCTCTAGATAAATAATATTTTAAAGTTGACTCAGTAGGGCGCAGGGCTTAGGTATTGGGCTCCTCCTCAGGACAGAAATAATGTTTTAATGGTAGTCATGTGTCACGAGGGCTAAGGTACTGGGCACCTTCTGCAGGTCACTAATAATATTTAAAGATGGGCCAGTTGCACAAAGGGCTGAGGTGCTTTGTGCCTCCTCCATTCACTGGTAATATTTCAAAGATGGCCCTGTTGTGCAGTGGGCTAGGTGCTGTGTGCTCCTCCACATCAGTAATAATATTTTAAAGATGGGCCAGTGGTGCAGATGGCTTTAGTTGTTGGTGTCTCACCCAGGTCACTAATAATATATTAACGACATCCATGTGGTGCTGATGGTTGAGGGTGCTGGGTCCCTTCTCCAGTTCACTAATAATATTTTAAGTATAGGTCACTTGTGCCAAGGGCTGAGGTGCTGGGCACATTCTGTATTCACTTATAAAATTTTAAAGGTGGCCCTGTAGTGCAGATTGATGAAGTGTTAAGTGTATCCACCAGGTAACTAATAATATTTTAAAGGAGGCCAAGTGGTGCCAAGGGATGATGTGCTTGGTTCCTTCTCAGGTCACTAGTACAATTTTAAAGATAGCGCAGTGGTGCAGAGTGCTGGTTCTGGAGTGCCTCCTGCAGGTCACTAATAATATTTTAAAGATGGGCCTGTGGCACGACAGCTGGGATGCTGGGCATCTCCACCAGGTCACTAACAATATTTTAAGATTGGCCAGTGGTGTAGATGTCTGAGGTGCTGGGCACCTCCTCTAGGTCACTAATAAAATTTAAAGATGGGCTAGTGGTGTAGATGGCTGAAATCCTGGCTGCCTGCTCCAGGTCACTAATAATTTTTAAGGGCAGTCCTCTGACACAGAGCTGTGCTGTGCTCCTCCTTCAGGTCACTAATAATATTTTAAAGATGGGCCCGTGGTGCGATGGCTGAGGTGCTGGGTCACTCCTCCAGGTCACTTATAATATTTTTGAAATGGGCCAGTGGTGTACAGTGCTGAGGTGCTGGGTGCGTCATCCAGGGCATTAATAATATTTTAAAGATGGCCCAGTGAAACAGAGGACTGAGGTGCTGGGCAGATCCTCCAGGTCACAAATAATATCGTGAACATTGTCAAGTGTTGCAGAGGGCTGAGTTGCTAGTTACCTTCTCCAGGTCACTAATAATCTTTAAAAATGGGCCAGTGGTGCTGAGTGATGAGGTGCTGTGTGCATCCTCCAGGTAACCAATAATATTTTAAAGATGGGCCAGTGGTGCAGATGGCTGAGGTGATAGGCACCTCCCTAGGCTACTAATAATATTGTAAAGATGGGCAAGTAGTGCAGAGGGCTGAGGTGCTGGTCGTCATCTCCAGGTCACTAGTACTCTTAAAAAATGGGACAATGAGGCAGTGGGATGAGTTGCTGGGTGCATCTTCTTGCTCACTAATAATATTTTTAAGATGAGCCTGAGGAGCAAAGGGCTGAGATGCTGGTCGCCGCCCAGGTCACTAATGATATTTTAAATACAGGCCAGTGGTGCTGAGGGCTGAGGTGCTGGACGCTTCTCAAGGTCAATAATAATATTTTAAAGACAGGCCAGTGGCATAGTCAGCTGAGGGGCAGGGTGCCTCCTCCAGGTCACAAATCATATTTTAAATGTGGACAATATGCACAAAGAGCTGAGGTGCTGGGCAACCTCATGGTTAGAAATAATATTTTAAAGATGGGCTAGTGGTACAGTGGGCTGGGGTACTTGGCATCTCCTCCAGGTCATTAATAATATTTGAAAGATAGCACTGTGCTGCAGAGGGCTGAGGGGCTGAATGCCTCCTGCAGGTCACTAATAACATTTTAAAGACAAGCTAGAGGTGCTGAGGGCTGAAGTGATAGGCACATCCTTCAGGTCACCAATAAGATATTAATGAAGTGCCAGAGGTGTGAGGGCTGCAATACTGGGTCCCTCCTCAGGTTACTTCATGACATTTTAAGATGGGCAGGTGTGCAGAGGGCTGAGTGCGGCAGCATTCCTTGGAAACTAATAATACTTAAAGAGAGGCATATGGAGTATAGGACGCATGTCCTGGGTGCTCCTCCTGGTCACAAATAATATTTTAAGGATGTGATATATGCAAAGTAGACTGATGTGCATGGTATCTCTTCAAGATCAGAAATCATATTTTAAAGATGGGCCTGTGGTGCATAGTGTTGAGGTGCTGGGTGCCTCCTCCAGGTCCCAAATAATATTTTAAAGATGTGCCACATCCCCAGAGGGCTGAGGTGCTGGGTATTTCCTCAAGATCACAAATAATATTTTAAAGATGGTCCAGTCATGCAGAAGGCTGGGGTGCTGGATGCCTCAGCAGGACACTAATAATATTTAAAAGATGGGCAAGTGGTGCAAAGGCCTGAGGTTCTGGGCACCTCCTCCAGGTCACTAATAATATTTTAAAGTTGAGCCAGTGGGGAAGAGAGCTTAGGTGCTGGGCTCCTCCTCAGGTTACTAATAATATTTTAAAGATGGACCAGTGGCACAGAGGGCTGAGGGTTTTGTACCTCCTGCATGTCACTAGTAATATTTTAAAGATGGCCCTGTAATGCAGTGGGCCAAGGTGCTGTGTGCCTCCTCCGTCAATAAAAATATTGTATAGATGGGCCAGTGGTGCAGACGGCTGAGGTGCTGGACACCTCCTACAGGTCACTAATAATATTTGTCACTCCTCCTGGTGACTAATAATATTTAAAACTGGGCCAGTGGTGTAGAGTGCTGAGGGGCTGGAGGTATCCTCCAGGTCGCTAATAATATTTTAAAGATGGGCCAGTGGAACAGAGGACTGAGGTGCTGAGCAACCTCTAGGTCACAAAAATATTGTAAAGATGAACAAGTGGTGCAGAGGGCTGATGTGCTGATTGCTGTCTCCAGGTCACTAATAATCTTTAAAACAAATAGGCCAGTGGCACAGAGTGATTAGATGCTGGGTGTATCTTCTAGGTCACTAATAATAGTTTCAAGATGAGCCAGTGATGCAGAGGGCTGAGGTGGTGCAGCACCTCCTCTAGGTCACTAATAATTTTTAAATACAGACCAGTGGTTCTGAGGGCTGAGGTGCTGGGTGCATCCTCCAGGTTAATAATAATATTTTAAGGATGGGCAAGTGGTGCAGAGGGTGGGGTGCTGTGTGCATCCTCCAGGTCACTAATAATATTTTAAGATGGGCCTGTGGCACAGGCGGCTGAGTGTTGGGCACCTCCACTAGGCCACTAATAATATTTTAAAGATGGGCCAGTGGAATAGGACTGAGGTGCTGGACAACTCCCCAGGTCACAGATAATATTGTAAAGATGGGCAAGAGGTGCAGATGGCTAAGGTGCTCTTCCCCATCTGCAGGTCACTAATAATCTTTAAAAATGGGGCAGTGGGATGAGGTTCTGGGTGCATCTTCTAGGTCACTAATAATATTTTTAAGATGAGCCAGAGGTGCAGAGGGCTGAAATACTGTCCTCTCCAGGTCACTAATGATATTTTAAATACAGGACAGTGGTGCTGAGGGCTGAGTTGCTGGGCCTTCTCAAGGTCAATAATAATATTTTAATGATGGGCTAGTGCTGCTGAGGGCTGAGGTGCTGGATGTTGTCTCCAAGTCACTAATAATATTTTAAATACAGGACAGTGCTGCTGAGGGTTGAGGTGTTGGGTGCATCCTCCAGGTCACAAATCATATTTTAAAGCGGGCAATATGCACAAAGAGCTGAGGTGCTGGGCACCTCCTGCAGATTAGAAATAATGTTTTAAAGATGGGCCAGTGGTGCAGAGGGCTGGAGTTCTGGATGCCTCCTCTTGGTCACTAATAATATTTAAAAGATAGTACTTTGGCAGAGGGCTGAGGTGCTGAATGCCTCCTGCAGATCACTACTAACATTTTAAAGACAAGCTAGAGGTGCTAAGGACTGTGGTGATTGGCACCTCCTCCAGGTCACTAATAAGATATTAAAGAAGTGCCAGTGGTGCAGAGGGCTGCTATGCTGGATCCTCTAAGGTCACTTAATGACATTTTAAAGAGCAGGCCAGTGGTGCTGGTGATGAGGTGCTGCGTGCATCCTCCAGATAACTAATAATTTTTAGAGAGGCAAGTGGAGTATAAGGCTGATGTGCTTGGCGATTCCTCCAGGTCACTAATAATATTTTTAAAGATGAGATATATGCAAAGTGGACTGGGGTGTGTGGTATCTCTTCAAGGTCATAAATGATATTTTAAAGATGGGCCTGTGGTGCCTAGGGATTGGGGCTGTGGTGCTGGGTGCCTCCAGCAGGATACTAACAATATTTCAAAGATGGACAAGTGGTGCAGAGGCTGAGGTGCTGGGCACCTCCTGCAAGTCAATCATTTTTTAAGATGGGCCAGTGGTGCACAGGGCAGAGGTGCTGGGCACCTCCTCGAGGTCAAATAGAGCCAGTGGGAAAGATAGCTTAGGTGCTGGGCTCCTCCTCAGGTCACTCATAATATTTAATGGTAGCCGTGTCACAGAGGGCTAAGATGCTGGACACCTCCTGCAGGTCACTAATAATATTTTGAAGATGGACAGTGGCACAGAGCACTGAGGTGCTTTGTGCCTCCTCCATGTCACTAGTAATATTTTAAAGATGACTCTGTAATGCAGAGAGCTAAGGTGCTGTGCTCCCCCACGTCAGTAATAATATTTTATAGGTGGGCCAGTGGTGCAAATGGCTGAGGTGCTGGACGCCTCCTACAGGTCACTAATAATATTTTAATGATTGGCCAGTGATGCAGAGGGATGAGGTGCTGTTTGCTTCTTCCAGATCACAAATAATATTTTCAAGCTCGGCCAGTGGTGCAGAAGGCTGAGTTGCTGGCGCATCTTCCAGGTCACTAATAATATATTAAAGACATCCCAATGGTGCAGATTGCTGAGTGTTGGGTCCCTTCTCAGGTCACTAATAATATTTTAAAGATAGGCCAGTTGTGCAGAGTTCTAGGTGCTGGGCACCTCCTCCAGGTCACTTATAAAATTTTAAAGATGGCCTTTGCGGTGCAAAGTGATGAGGTGCGAGTGTATCCTTCAGCTAACTAATAATATTTTAAAGATGGCCAACTGGTTCCAGGTGTTGATTTGCTGAGTGCCTTCTCCAGGTCACTAGTAAAATTTTAAGGATAGCCAAGTGGTGTAGAGGGCTGAGGTACTGGGCACATCCTCCATCTCACTAATAATATTTTAAAGATGGGCCAGTGGCACAGAGGGCTGAGGTGCTTTCTGCCTCCTCCACGTCACTAGTAGTATTTTAAAGATTGCCCTGTAACGCAGAGGGCTAAGGTGTTGTGCCTCCTCCATGTCAGTAAAACATTTTTTTTTCCATTTAAAGTTTATTAAAGGTTTTACATACATGACAGGTCCATCATAACAGATATACTTCACATGCTCGGTATACATTGGTCCAAAACCTGTTCCTCCCTCCCTCCCTCCCCTCCCTCCCAATAGCACAGACTCAAATAAAGCCTCTTCTCTATGATTTTCCCAGCCTACTAATACCAAAGAGAAAAAACAGGGGCATCCCTAGCGGAAGGGCTTTGGGCTGTAAGGTTCTGAATAGACAACAGGGTACATAAGGGTCCCATATCCTCTCAAAGCCATCCAATCTATTTTTAAGACTTGTAATAGCCTTTTCCGTCCTGAAGTTGCAAGGCTGCTCCGCTAGCCATTCCCCATATTTAATTTCCAATTGATCCTTCCAGTGTCTTAAACGACTTTCTTGAGAGACAGGGCAATCAAGGCCATGTGGTATTTTTGCTGGAAACCTAATACTCGAGAAGTCGCCTAGGATACATATTTCCGCTTAAAGAAATCTTCTAATCCCAAATGGTGTCGAGGTTATTACGCATGTTGTTCCAGAGGGTTTTATTTTGGGCAGGACCAGAAAATATGTAATAAAGACCCTTCCTGATTATTGCTTCTCACACAATGGGGAGAGGATATTAGTCCGATTTAAACAATCTCTCCGGGAGAGATAAGCATTATGTAAAATAAACATTTGCATCACCTCAATCTGTCTTGTGTTATAAATTTATAACAGCTAGACCAAAGGTCAACCAGTTAGCTTCATATCCCGGAAAGTGAGCAGACCAGTAACGGGTTGGACCATAGTAATCTGGATACACTCTATCAAGCAAAGTACTGTATATCTTGGAGACTGCTTTCTGTTGGCTTGCCCATTGGGCAAAGCAAGAACCAATGGAGGGTCAGCTAGAACACGGCTTTGACCCCAGTACCTTGATTAATAGGTGTCTAAGTTATGTAATTCAAAAAGTATTTAGTGCGGATCTTGAACTTTTGCAATATACTATGACTAGGTAACCAAGCTTTGTCATCTCCTATCAGCGAGTGCAGGGAGAGTCCTTCAGCTGGGTAACCAATCTACAGGGAGACTTTTTCTCACCAATCTTAAAATTAGATTTCCAAACAGATGCTGATTTAAATCTCTTTGGTTATCATATTTAAGAAAGCAACACAGTTGAGAATGAACCTTAAGGGAATCTGCAATGGGGGTTTAACCTGCTGGGAAGGAGATTCCCCTTGATGTATAACAATGCGTCCGAGCTACACCAGATGAATTAATCAGGGCCCTCTCTATTTTGAGCCAGAGTGGGTGTAGTCTAATGAAATGGGTAAGGTCCACCCAAGTATTTGCTAGAGTGACTGGCCCAGAAGTATAGCCCCAAATGGGGTAACTGTAAACCTCCTCTGACTTGGGGGCAATTAGTTTGTGAAATGCTATCCTAGGGGTCTTGCAAGCCCAGACAAACTCTTGGAACATGCTATTTACTTTTGAACCAAGACATTGGAAGCCAGGTGTTTAATATAGATAGGGTGTAAAGAGTCGAGGGAATACGTTCATTTTAAGCAAATTGATTCTTCCCAGATAGAGATTGGGAGGGAGGCCCACCTGTTAAGATCCTGTTTGATCACTTGTAAAAGGGATCCCAAATTTAGTTTTATATTATTACCCTGAGATCTAGATAGTTCTATGCCTAAGTATCGAAGGGAATCTTGTTTCAGGCCAGTCCCAACTCTAGGATCTCTGCTTTGTGGAGCTTATGATTGAGAGGGAAGACAATTGTTTTATTTGTGTTTAACTTGTAGTTAGAGACTACACTAAAAGAGTTAATAATCTTTAACATAGGGATAGAGGAAACGGATTGGCAACCTGGAGGAGAAGGTCGTCCGCATAAGCAGAGACCTTAACTTCACAGGGAAAAATGGAAATACCTTGGATCTCTGGACAGGCTTGCAATCTACAGATTAAGGGTTCTAAGTACTGTATATGTTAAACAATAATGGGGAGAGGGGGCAACCTTGCCTGGTACCAGAATGGAGAGTAAAGACTCAGAAATAAGTCCATTACCTGATATTCTAGCCTTAGGAAAATGGTAAAGGGATTTGATCCATGTCTGGAATAAGTTGAGAATTTGAAGGTGCCCAGAGTCTGAAATAAGTACTGCCAATTGACTCTGTCAAATGCCTTCTCGGCGTCCAGAGAAGTGCGCATACAGGGATGGGCATCTCTGGCGAGAAGACATGAGCCGAGGTCGAAGATGGTCGGAGGAGAGTCTACCTTTCAAGAATCCTACTTGTTCAAAGCCTATAATGGATGAGAGAATCAGGTTAAGATGGCAAGCTAATAACTTGGTCAATATTTTGACATCGTGGTTCAACAGGGAGATAGGGTGGTAATTTACCTAACTCTGGTGCCTTGCCGAGCTTAGGGATAAGCACAATTAGAGCCTCAAAAATAGAAGGATCTAATTCTGCTCCAGAAAGAATATATTGAAATAGGGGAAGCAACAAGGAATGAGGGAAGTTTTGAACCTTTGATAAAATAAGCTGTAAAACCGTCCATCCGGGGTTTATTAGAGGTAGAGTGCTTATTACCTTGAGTATTTCTTTACTGGTAATGGCAAAATTAAGGCCCTTTGTTGATCTTCTGTAAGACTTGGCAGAGGGTCTCCTTAAGATAGCCATCTAGTTGACTATCAGTTGGGAGGTCTGACATTGGACCATAGAGGTCAGTATAATAATCAAAGAATTCCTCAATTATATCGTTAGGGAGGTCTTCAGAGTCCATCCTTTGGGACAGAATTGAGGCGATATACCTAGAAGATTCCAATTGTTTAATTCTGCACGCCAAAAGGCGTGCTCTGCTTTTCCCCTGATCGGTAAATGACGCTTGTGTTTTTAAATGGCATATTCCGCTTTCTCACGGAGTATCTCTAGGTAGGCAGATCTTAATTTAATAAGTTCTTGGAAGGTACAATCTGGGTGGAAGAGGATAGGTCTTTTCCAAGACCCTTATCTGGGAGAGTAGTTGGGACATTTCCTGCTCTTTGGCTTTTTCCTATTGGAGGCTAGTCCAATGAATATCCCCCTCAAATAGGCCTTAAAGAAACACCAAAGAATGTCCGTCTACGGGTTGAATTCTGTTGAACTGGATGAACTGATCTATGTGATTTTGTATTATACAAACCAGTTTGGAGTCCTTGATAAGCTGGTCATTAAGTTTCCACCTTCCTCTGTCCCTAAGCGGATGTTCTATAAACATTTGACAGGTTACAAGGAGTGATCGGACGGGGGCCAGCCTGTATAGAAGAGTCAGAGACTTGTGGTATATAAGTTCTTTAGAGGAGCAAATAATCTATCCTGGACGAGGTTCTATGCATCGGAGAAGAAGGTATATTCTCTGACCCTAGGGTGCAGTACCCTCCAAATGTCGCATAGTCCTACCTGATCAATTAAGTCCCTGAGCGCTCGTTGGGCCGGGATAAACCCTTCTTTGAGTGTATGGATTTATCTACCACTGGGACGCATACAAGTTAAAATCTCCTCCTAATATCATCGGGTAGAAAGGAAGGAAGCAGGGTGAAATAATTTGGGAGAAGAAATTGGAGAGTCAATATTTGGCTCAGAATACTCCCCAAGAGTATCTCTCTTGCATAAAGGTTACCAACTACAAAAATAAATCTGACCTTGGGGTCTTTTATTATTTGAAGGAGAAAAGGAGTTTTCTGTGCATGAGTATCATCGTACCACCACTATTAGTAGATCCTCCACTGAGAAAGTTGATCCCACCTGCAACCTCTTAAGTTTTGAAGCTTCGACATCTGGTAAATGCGTCTCCTGTAAGAACATGATTGCTTTGTCCAAATTTAAGTGCTTTAAAACCATATATTGTTTAGTCTTAGCTCTGACCCTTTAACATTCCACGTAACAACTTTCAGTGGGTTAGCCATTAGCCCTTATCTCCTGTGGTGCCTAGATATGGGTGTGAGAGAAAAGGAGGCCATAGGGAAAACGTAGTAAGAACTGTAACCACAGTGCTGTACCCTCCCACCCTTCCTCTATATAATCTACTACCCCACCCCTCACTCCAACCCTCCACCCTCCAAACCAGGTAACCCATATGAATTCAGTCAACTCAAGAAACCGAGTATCCCCCTCTGTTACCTCCACAAGGTGCAGAGCCACTTTTCACCACTCTCTCAATTGCTCAGCTCGTCGCCGGGCTTCAGAGAAAATAATTCAGGGACCACCCGAAACTATTTGGCAGATAAGGAGAGAGAAAGAGAGGGTGGTTTCAGGGGCAAATCCTGGAGGAGAAATGTGAGAAGTATCCAATGTAAACAAAACCTCAGGTACTTTCTTCAAGTAACAATGAACCCAATTAGATAGGCTGCAACCTTAAATGCATTTTGATACTATAAACAACATCCTAACATGTAAATGACCACAATATGGCAAAGAAACAAATAAGCTGCAGTGCTAATCAGAACCCCCCAAAAGCTCGAGGGGAATAACTATAATTACTACGTGCCTAGACCCACCTTAGGTCTTACACATGAAACGAACAGTCTCAAATCAAACCTCATGATGCGATTTATCCCTTGAACTTGACCCATATATATATAACATGACTGGAGTGAGGATATACAAGTCCAAAAGGAAACCTCCACTAACAACTCAGGGCTGAATTCTCCTTCTTCTCCCAAAATTCACAAATGAAATTAGGAGGAAATGAAATCGGAAAAGCCCCCAGCAGTGACATCTTTTGGGGTAAGATTGGGAAGTCCCTAAACCATACAATGAATAGTCCAGACTTAGGATTCCTCTGTGCTCCCTCGAGAAAATCACTCATATGAAGGTAGATCTCCGAGGACCTCCATGGCTATCAGTGCAAAGTTCAGCTAACACTCGCTGAGGGAGAAACTGGCCGAGACACTGCTGCATAGATCACACACAGTGCAGGTGACAGTCCCGTGAAAGATGCAGAGCCCTTGCAAGTGCAGAACTCCTTGTCTCCAAACAAGTCCAAGTCCGAAGAGGGCTCCACATCACTTGGAGGAGGCAAAATAAATGAAAAACAGTTTCAAACCAACATAGGGAGGAGGCGACTTCAACCTCTTTAGAAAAAACCGGAGTAAAATGCGCAAGTCAGATAACAGAGAACCCAGTTACCGCCTTCCTAATAGCTTCCCTTCGCTATTTTTCTTTACCCTTTTCTTCAACGGGCTTTGAAGAGGTCCAGTAGGACTTCTGAAGGGTAATTTTCCACTTCAACCTCCTCAAATACAGCCCACGAGCCCTCCAGTAAAACCTGTAGCCTGGCAGGGTACCCCATCTTAAACTTTATCCCTGAGGCAATTAATTTGGAGACAATCGGTGAAATTGAGTGGCATTGCCTGACAGAGGCGGGAGGTCTTATGTGATTCTATTTTTGTACCTCTCCCATCTGATTTCATGAAGTTCTTTCACCTTTCCCAAACAATACTGCCTCCTTGGTAATTCAGGAATCTGGCAATTATCGGATGGGGCACGGATCCCGGAGGCGGGCATGGGTCAGAGGCTCTGTGTGCATGCTCGATCATGTAAACTTTGCCAAAGGAGAGGGGTCAGCTAGCTTTTCCAACAACTTTTGGTGAAGCTGATAACCCTCGGTACCCTCTTCTTTTCAGGAATACCAAGGATGACAAAGTTATTTCTCTGACTTCTCCTCCAGATCTTCTAGCTTTGCTCCAACTTTTGAGCTTATGACTGCTCTCTACTACCTCCTTAAGCTCTCTGTTTTCTTCTCTAGTGAGGTGGTATGAGATTCATTGTCAGAGATCCTAGTGGATAAATCTTCCAGGGCATTAGTTATTTGTTTGACCTCCGTTGTCAGGAATTTGACATCTTCCCTGAATGGAAAAACTCAGCTAGAAATCGTTCTAGCATCAGAGGAGCATCCCGGCGCCCTCACGGGTTTTGCGCTATTGGATGTAACTTTTCTGGCCTGATTCTGCTGGGCCTTAGGCCGTTTGCTCTGTTTTTCCAGAGATTCTGGCGGGTGTGTCTTGGGGGCGCGATCTCATCTCTGCTTCCATTCATGGGGACCGGCTCTTCTCCTGACGCTCAACTGATAGCACCCAGCAAACCGTTATTTGTAGCCAAAAGAAGTGATGAAAGGGCTATATTATTCGGCCGGACGACGGGAGCAGCAATGGTAAGTTGTTACACCCTGCCTGCATCATGTGGTCTCCCCAGTAAAACATTTTTATAGACAGACTAGTGGTGCAGATGGCTGAGGTGCTTGATGCTTCCTACAGGTCACTAATAATATTTTAATGATTGGCAAGTGGTGCAGAGGGATGAGTGCTGTTTGCTTCCTCCAGATCACAAATAAAATTTTCAAGATATGCCAGTGGTGCAGAAGGCTGAGTTGCTGGGCGCCTCATCCAGGTCACTAATAATATACTAAAGACATGTCAGTGGTGTAGATGGCTGAGGTGTTGGGTCCCTTGTCCAGGTCACTAATAATATTTTAAAAATAGGCCAGTTGTGCCAAGTTCTGAGGTGCTTGGCACCTCCTCCAGGTCACTTATAAATTTTAAAGGTGCCCTTGTGGTGCAAAGTGATGAGGTGCTGAGTGTATCTTTAGCTAACTAATAATATTTTAAAGGTGGCCAATTTGTTCTGGTAGCTAATTTGCTGGGTGTCTTCTCCAGCTCACTAGTAAAATTTTAAAGATGGGCCAGTGGTGCAGATGGCTGAAGTCCTGGCTGCATCCTCTAGGTCACTAATAATTTTTCAAGAGCATTCCTCTGGCACAGAGGGCTAACATGCTGTGCTCCTCCTTCAGGTCACTAATAATATTTTAAAGATGGGCCCATGGTGCCGATGGCTGAGGTGCTGGGTCACTCCTCCAGGTCATTAATAATATTTGAAAGATAGCACTGTGGTGCAGAGGACTGAGGTGCTGGGTGCCTCCTGAAGGTCACTAATAACATTTTAAAGACAAGCTAGAGGTGCTGAGGGCTGAGGTGATAGGCACATCCTTCAGGACACTAATAAGATATTAATGAAGTGCCAGAGGTGTAGAGGGTCATGACATGGGTCCCTCCTCACGTTACTTCATGACATTTTAAGATGGGTAAGTGGTACTGAGGGCTGAGGTGCTGGTGCATCCTCTTGGAAACTAATAATACTTTAAAGAGAGGCATATGGAGTATAGGACACATGTCCTGGGTGCCTCCTCCTGGTCACAAATAATATTTTAAGAATGTGATATATGCAAAGTAGACTGATGTGCATAGTACCTCTTCAAGATCAGAAATATTTTAAAGATGGGCTTAGGTGCATAGGGTTGAGATGCTGGGTGCCTCTTCAATATCACAAATAATATTTTAAAGATGGTCCAGTCGTGCAGAAGGCTGGGGTGTTGGGTGCTCCAGCAGGACACTAATAATATTTAAAAGATGGGCAAGTGGTGCAAAGGCCTGAGGTTCTGGGCACTCCTCCAGGTCACTAATAATATTTTAAAGTTGAGCCAGTGGGGAAGAGAGCTTAGGTGCTGGGCTCCTCCTCAGGTCACTAATAATATTTTAAAGATGGGCCAGTGGCACAGAGGGCTGAGGTGCTTTGTACTCCTCCATGTCACTAGTAATATTTTAAAGATGGCCTTGTAATGCAGTGGGCCAAGGTGCTATGTGCCTCCTCCACGTCAATAAAATATTCTATAGATGGGCCAGTAGTGCAGATGGCTTAGGTGCTGGACACCTCCTACAGGTCACTAATATTTGTCACTCCTCCTGGTGTCTAATAATATTAAACAAATGGGTCAGTGGTGTAGAATGCTGAGGGGCTGGAGGCATCCTCCAGGTCGCTAATAATATTTTAAAGATGGGCCAGTGGAACAGAGAACTGAGGTGCTAAGCAACTCCTCTAGTTCACAAATAATATTGTAAAGATGAACAAGTGGAGCAGAGGGCTGATGTGCTGGTTGCTGTCTCCAGGTCCCTAATAATCTTTAAAAAAAATAGGCCAGTGGCACAGAGGATTAGGTGCTCGGTGTATCTTCTAGGACACTAACAATAGTTTCAAGATGAGCCAGTGATGCAGAGGGCTGAGGTGGTGTGCACCTCCTCCAGGTCACTAATAATTTTTAAATACAGACCAGTGGTGCTGAGGGCTGAGGTGCTGGGTGCATCCTCCAGGTTAATAATAATATTTTAAGGATGGGCAAGTGGTGCAGAGGGTGGGGGTGCTGTGTGCATCCTCCAGGTCACTAATAATATTTTAATGATTGGCCAGTGGTGCAGAGGGATGAGTGCTGTTTGCTTCCTCCAGATCACAAATAAAATTTTCAAGATATGCCAGTGGTGCAGAAGGCTGAGTTGCTGGGCGCCTCATCCAGGTCACTAATAATATACTAAAGACATGTCAGTGGTGTAGATGGCTGAGGTGTTGGGTCCCTTGTCCAGGTCACTAATAATATTTTAAAAATAGGCCAGTTGTGCCAAGTTCTGAGGTGCTGGGCACCTCCTCCAGGTCACTTATAAATTTTAAAGGTGCCCTTGTGGTGCAAAGTGATGAGGTGCTGAGTGTATCTTTTAGCTAACTAATAATATTTTAAAGGTGGCCAATTTGTTCTGGGTGCTAATTTGCTTGGGTGTCTTCTCCAGCTCACTAGTAAAATTTTAAAGATGGGCCAGTGGTGCAGATGGCTGAAGTCCTGGCTGCATCCTCTAGGTCACTAATAATTTTTCAAGAGCATTCCTCTGGCACAGAGGGCTAACATGCTGTGCTCCTCCTTCAGGTCACTAATAATATTTTAAAGATGGGCCCATGGTGCCGATGGCTGAGGTGCTGGGTCACCCTCCAGGTCACTAATAATATTTGAAAGATAGCACTGTGGTGCAGAGGACTGAGGTGCTGGGTGCCTCCTGAAGGTCACTAATAACATTTTAAAGACAAGCTAGAGGTGCTGAGGGCTGAGGTGATAGGCACATCCTTCAGGACACTAATAAGATATTAACGATGTGCCAGAGGTGTAGAGGGCTGCGATACTGGGTCCCTCCTCACGTTACTTCATGACATTTTAAGATGGGCAAGTGGTACTGAGGGCTGAGGTGCTGGGTGCATCCTCTGGAAACTAATAATACTTTAAAGAGAGGCATATGGAGTATAGGACACATGTCCTGGGTGCCTCCTCCTGGTCACAAATAATATTTTAAGAATGTGATATATGCAAAGTAGACTGATGTGCATAGTACCTTTTCAAGATCAGAAATATTTTAAAGATGGCTTGTGGTGCATAGGGTTGAGATGCTGGTGCCTTCTTCAATATCACAAATAATATTTTAAAGATGGTCCAGTCGTGCAGAAGGCTGGGGTGGTGGGTGCCCAGCAGGACACTAATAATATTTAAAAGATGGGCAAGTGGTGCAAAGGCCTGAGGTTCTGGGCACTCCTCCAGGTCACTAATAATATTTTAAAGTTGAGCCAGTGGAAGAGAGCTTAGGTGCTGGGCTCCTCCTCAGGTCACTAATAATATTTTAAAGATGGGCCAGTGGCACAGAGGGCTGAGGTGCTTTGTACCCCTCCATGTCACTAGTAATATTTTAAAGATGGCCTTGTAATGCAGTGGGCCAAGGTGCTATGTGTCTCCTCCACGTCAATAAAAATATTCTATAGATGGGCCAGTAGTGCAGATGGCTTAGGTGCTGGACACCTCCTACAGGTCACTAATAAATTTGTCACTCCTCCTGGTGTCTAATAATATTAAACAAATGGGTCAGTGGTGTAGAATGCTGAGGGGCTGGAGGCATCCTCCAGGTCGCTAATAATATTTTAAAGATGGGCCAGTGGAACAGAGAACTGAGGTGCTAACAACCCTCTAGTTCACAAATAATATTGTAAAGATGAACAAGTGGAGCAGAGGGCTGATGTGCTGGTTGCTGTCTCCAAGTCCCTAATAATCTTTAAAAAAATAGGCCAGTGGCACAGAGGGATTAGGTGCTTGGTGTATCTTCTAGGACACTAACAATAGTTTCAAGATGAGCCAGTGATGCAGAGGGCTGAGGTGGTGTGCACCTCCTCCAGGTCACTAATAATTTTTAAATACGGACCAGTGGTGCTGAGGGCTGAGGTTCTTGGGCATCCTCTAGGTTAATAATAATATTTTAAGGATGGGCAAGTGGTGCAGAGGGTGGGGTGCTGTGTGCATCCTCCAGGTCACTAATAATATTTTAAAGATGGGCCTGTGGCACAGACGGCTGAGGTGTTGGGCACCTCCACTAGGCCACTAATAATATTTTAAGATGGGCCAGTGGAATAAGGACTGAGGTGCTGGACAACTCCCCAGGTCACAGATAATATTGTAAAGATGGGCAAGAGGTGCAGATGGCTAATGTGCTCTTCCCCATCTGCAGGTCACTAATAATCTTTAAAAATGGGGTAGTGGGATGAGGTTCTGGTGCATCTTCTAGGTCACTAATAATATTTTTAAGATGAGCCAGAGGTGCAGAGGGCTGAAATACTGGCCGTCTCCTCCAGGTTACTAATGATATTTTAAATACAGGACAGTGGTGCTGAGGGCTGAGGTGCTGGTGCATCCTCCAGGTCACAAATCATATTTTAAGGTGGGCAATATGCACAAAGAGCTGAGGTGCTGGGCACCTCCTGCAGATTAGAAATAATATTTTAAAGATGGGCCAGTGGTGCAGAGGGCTGGAGTTCTGGATGCCTCCTCTTGTCACTAATAACATTTAAAAGATAGCACTGTTTGGCAGAGGGCTGAGGTGCTGAATGCCTCCTGCAGATCACTACTAACATTTTAAAGACAAGCTAGAGGTGCTAAGGACTGTGATGATTGGCACCTCCTCCAGGTCACTAATAAGATATTAAAGAAGTGCCAGTGGTGCAGAGGGCTGCTATGCTGGATCCCTCCTAAGGTCACTTAATGACATTTAAAGATGGGCCAGTGGTGCTGAGTGATGAGGTGCTGCGCATCCTCCAGATAACTAATAATTTTTAAAGAGAGGCATGTGGAGTATAAGGCTGATTTGTTGTGATTCCTCCAGGTCACTAATAATATTTTAAAGATGTGATATATGCAAGTGGACTGAGGTGTATGGTACCTCTTCAAGGTCATAAATCATATTTTAAAGATGAGCCTGTGGTGCATAGGGATAGGGCTGTGGTGTTGGGTGCCTCCTCCAGGTCCCAAATAATATTTTAAAGATGGGCCATATCCACAGAGGGCTGAGGTGCTGGACACTTCCTCATCTCACAAAAATATTTTAAAGATGGGCCAGTCATGCATAAGCTGGGTGCTGGAGGCCTCCAGCAGGACACTAATAATATTTCAAAGATGTGCAAGTGGTGCAGAGGGCTGAGGTGCTGGGCACCTCCTCCAGGTCACTAATAATATTTTAAAATAGAGCCAGTGGGGAAGATAGCTTAGGTGCTGGGCTCCTCCTCAGGTCACTCATAATATTTTAATGGTAGCCATGTGTCACAGAGGGCTAAGATGCTGGACACCTCCTGCAGGTCACTAATAATATTTTGAAGATGGGCTAGTGGCACAGAGCACTGAGGTGCTCTGTGCCTCTTCCATGTCACTAGAAATATTTTAAAGATGGCTCTGTAATGCAGAGGGCTAAGGTGCTGTATGCCTCCCCCACGTCAGTAATAATATTTTATAGATGGGCCAGTGGTGCAGATGTCTGAGGTGCTGGATGCCTTCTACAGGTCACTAATAATATTTTAATGATTGGAAAGTGGTGCAGAGGGATGAGGTGCTGTTTGCTTCCTCCAGATCACAAATAACATTTTCAAGCTCAGCCAGTGGTGCAGAAGGCTGAGTTGCTGGGCGCCTCATCCAGGTCACTAATATATTAAAGACATCCCAATGGTGCAGATGGCTAAGGTGTTGGGTCCCTTCTCCAGGTCTCTAGTAATATTTGAAAGATAGGCCAGTTGTGCAGAGTTCTAAGGTGCGGCACCTCCTCCAGGTCACTTATAAAATTTTAAAGGTGTCCTTGTGGTGCAAAGTGATGAGGTACTGAGTGTATCCTTCAGCTGATTAATAATATTTTAAAGATGGGCCAGTGGCACCAAGGGCTGAGGTGCTTTGTGCCTCCTCCACGTCACTAGTAGTATTTTAAAGATTGCCCTGAAATGCAGAGGGCTAAGGTGCTGTGGCCTCCTCCATGTCAGTAAAACATTTTTATAGACGGACTAATGGTACGGATGGCTGAGGTGCTTGATGCTTCCTCAGGTCACTAATAATATTTTAATGATTGGCCAGTGGTGCAGAGGATGAGGTGCTGTTTGCTTCCTCCAGATCACAAATAAAATTTTCAAGATATGCCAGTGGTGCAGAAGACTGAGTTGCTGGGCGCCTCATCCAGGTCACTAATAATATACTAAAGACATCCCAGTGGTACAGATGGCTGAGGTGTTGGGTCCCTTCTCCAGGTCACTAATAATATTTTAAAGATAGGCCAGTTGTGCCAAGTTCTGAGGTGCTGGGCACCTCCTCCAGGTCACTTATACATTTTAAAGGTGCTCTTGTGGTGCAAAGTGATGAGGTACTGAGTGTATCCTTCAGCTAACTAATAATATTTTAAAGGTGGCCAATTTGTTCCAGGTGCTAATTTGCTGGGAGCCTTCTCCAGGTCACTAGTAAAATTTTAAAGATGGGCCAGTGGTGCAGATGGCT
Organism: Neoceratodus forsteri; assembly: GCA_016271365.2. Taxonomy (NCBI): domain Eukaryota; kingdom Metazoa; phylum Chordata; order Ceratodontiformes; family Ceratodontidae; genus Neoceratodus; species Neoceratodus forsteri. Next base: position 271,322,142 of record JADMNL010000026.1, read on the forward strand.
GAAGTCCTGGCTGCATCCTCTAGGTCACTAATAATTTTAAGGGCATTCCTCTGGCACAGAGGGCTAACGTGTTGTGCTCCTCCTTCAGGTCACTAATAATATTTTAAAATGGGCCTATGGTGCGATGGCTGAGGTGCTGGGTTACTCATCCAGGTCACTAATAATATTTTAAAAGTGGGCCAGTGGTGTAGAGTGCTGAGGTGCTGGGGCATTCTCCACGGCACTAATAATTTTAAAAGATGGGGCAGCGAACAGAGGATAGATGTGCTGGGCAACTCCTCTAGATCACAAATAATATCATAAAGATGGGCAAATGGTGCAGAGGGCTGAAGTATTCATCACCATCTACAGGTAACTAATAATCTTTAAAAAATGGACCAGTGCTACAGAGGATAAGGTGCTGGTGCATCCTCTAGGTCACTAACAATAGTTTTAAAATGAGCCAGTAGTACAGAGGGCTGAGGTGCTGCATGCTTCCTCCAAGTCACTAATAATATTTTAAAGATGGGCCCATGGTGCAGATGGCTGAGGTGCTGGGTCACTCCTCCAGGTCACTAATAATATTTTTAAAATGGGCCTGTGGTGCTGAGGGCTGAGGTGCTGGGTGATTCTCTAGGTCAATAATTATATTTTAAAGATGGTACAGTGGTGCTGAGGGCAGAGGGCTTGGGTGCATCCTGCAGGTAACTAACAATATTTTAAACATGGGCCAGTGGTGCAGATGGCTGAGGTGCAGGGCACCTCCTCCAGGTCACAAATCATATTTTAAAGGAGGGCAAGATGCACAAAAACTGAGGTGCTGGGCAGCTCCTGCAGGTTAGAAATAATATTTTAAAGATGAGCCAGTGTGCAGTGGGCTGGGGTGCTTGATGCCTCCTCCAAGTCACTAATAATATTTAAAGATAGCACTGTGGTGCAGAGGGCTGAATGCCTCCTGCAGGTCACTAATAACATTTTAAAGACAAGCTAGAGATGCTGAGGGCTGAGGTGCTGGGCACCTGCTCCAGGTCACTAATAAGATATTAAAGAAGTGCCAGTGGTGTAGAGGGCTGAGATGCTGGGTCCCTCCTACAGGTCACTTAATGACATTTTAAAGATGGGCCAGTGCTGCAGAGGGATGAGGTGCTGGGTGCCTCTTTCAGGTCACTAATAATTATTTAGAGATGGCCAGTGGCACAGAGTTATGATTTGCTGAGAATCTGTAGTGTCCCAGGAAAATTGGGGCACCAAAGAAAATAGTGGACTTGGGGGCATCACAGAAAATAGGGGATCCTCGGAGATATGAGGGTCAGACAGTTATGGGGACCCTGGCAGCTAATGAGAAACCCTTGAAAACTTAGGGACCTCTGAAACACAGAACAGGCTCCTCTCTAGCAGACAGTTCTACAGTCTAAATTCAGGGTTTTAAAAGAAAACCATTTTTTTTCCTTCTTTGTCCTCCCTTCCCCTGCCCAAGACCAACACCTAGTCAGCCAAAGTCAAACCAGTGGGCCACATTCCTGTCCCAGCAGGGGAGAAGGCCAGGCTGAGCCCTTCAGCCAATCCCTGTGTCAGGGTAGATTCAAATTTGAGACTTTTTTTTATAAACCACTGACCCAGCCTCGGGAGGCTGACCTCTGGATGAAGGAGCCAATCCCCAGCAGGTAGCAAGAGACTGCCCCAGCCTAGAGGAGGCTCTGAACAGGCTGGAGACAGGAGAATGAGTTTGGCCACGGAGGGTGAAGGACAGTAAGGCAATGGATGTCAACTTCCCTGTTAGGAGGTTGAAGCGAATCCCTGGGTCCCTTCAGTGTAACTCCCTCCAGAAGATCTCCAGTAGCAGCCTCGGTCAGTTTTCTGCAGAAATTTGCCATCTAGTTGGGTCCCCAGTGCAGTGAGTCAGTCTATTTGGCTGAGAAACAGACCCAGTGAACCTTTATGCAGCAGTCTCCAGTAGAAGACTTATCACTCCTTTGTGGTTGTCGTTGCCCAGGATACAGAAATCCTTGTTGAACTCCAGAGGTTTGTAGGTTTGTTAGCCAGCATTTCCTTTAATAAAGAGTCATAGCTACACCTGCTACAGCCAGGGAAGGATTGTTTGTTTAGCAATCATATTGTTGTACTATGTAATTATTGTTTATAATTGTTAAATTGCTTCCATTGTACCTCCCTCCCAAGGGTGGAGGACAGCTGCTTACCTTGTCCAATGGTATAGAGACAGAGAGAGAGAGATAGAGAGAGAGAGAGAAAGAGAAACCAAGAAGGCAGAAGCTAGGAGGGTTCAAACCAAAAATTGTTGGACCAGGATTAAAGGTGTTTGTGAACCTCTTGAAGAAATCTCTGCTAGTCTAATTTATTCTAGGCAGTCTGTGTTCCAAATAGAGAGACTGGGGCACTCCCTCTCAGCCAAGAGTCAAAGAATTGCTAGGTAAAGCCAGGTCAAAGTATTATTGGTGAAAGGGTGCATTTCATGCTGAATTCCAAATTGATTAGCTGTATGAAGCTAATTACTAGAGGTCTGGCAGAGTCTTGGTGTATTCTCTCTCAGAGTTCTAGGTAATCTGAGCCCTTGTAATGAGGAATAATGAGTCCTTTGTCCATGTAGTAGAAGGGTGGGGCAGCCCATAGCTGGGACAAAGAGACTAGGTACCCTGGCCTTCTCAATGCTCGGAAGGCACCCAGAGCTGATCCATATTGACAAAAGGATGGGTCATCAAACTGTTTCAATGGCCATGGAGCACACTGTATTTTCTTTATATGCCTGCAATCTCCTGTTGCTTGCCTACTTCTCAGCTGTTCCTGATTTTCAGGGATGCCCTGATTTTGCCTCAGAAATTTCTTCTGTCCCTCCTAAGTTTGGCTTTTCTGACACTAAAGAGTAGTGATTGGAATCACAAAATAATGCCAGCCATTGATGTTATGTCTAGTCCTCATTAAGAAAATGCTATTCACACTAAGAAGCATGTTGTACACAGATTCTGGAATTAATATTACTATTTTATCAGATGTGTTCCTGATTTTGGTCATTTGTTCCCAATTTGTGATGAGGGAGGTTGAGAGGTATGGTTGCCTGGACCCACTGCTTGCTGTGTCTGAATTGCTGTATTCAATCAAACTGTTTTAAGTGGTTGAACTGCTTGCTGTGACTGAACTGCTATATTCAACTTAAAAGTTTAAGTGACAGAACTACCTTATTCCTTGGGTATCATGACTGCACTGCCTTACTTGCTCAATTGTCCTGTGTGACTGCACCGCCCTGTGGGCATTGATTGCTGCAATTGCCTGCTTGCTGCTTCCTCTGAAAACATTTGGGGCCACCCCATCCCAAGTAGTAGGGCTCTTGGTCGTAAAAGAAGGAGGGGCCTTTCAAGTTTTTATTTTTGTTCTCTTCCAGGCTCCTGCACACACCTCATTTAGGGTACCTCTGTGCTCTTCTTGACCCAGGAGGGACTCTATGGAGCCCAGCATCACCTGCACCCATCTCCACTGACCTCCACCCAACCCCAAGTCTTCACCATGACACACCAGGTTTGAGTTCTGGTCGAAGTGGTAGCCAGCTGGTAGCTAGATTCCACCAAAGTGAGTCAGGTTAGGGGCCCCGGCTCTAGCTTGAGGGACTTAAATTATCCACTGAACTCGGAGTCACGCTGTCCATTCTCCTGTATAGACACTGTCCCAAGGTGGCAATTGTGCCGTGGCTCACACCAAGGTCTCGCCAAGGATTGCCAGGCTCTGTGCCTCATCTCCCAAGGTGGCGTAAGTACTGGTGGCCCATGCAAGAGGCCACACTGAGGGTCCCCACACTCGTGATTGTACCATCCATAGGTGTCTCGTGTTCCATTAGCTCATCAAGAGGTCACACCAAGAATGTCAGATTATGAAGCTGCAGGGGTGAGGTGGTAAGGGTTCCAGAAACTACCCAGAGGTCGTCCAGTGGATTATCACACCCAGCATCCTTTCTTTGACTGGAGATCACCTGCCCAAGGTCACTGCAGCTGACAACTCCAGATAAGGGTTCTCTTCATCCACAACTGGGCGCCAACACCCATCCTCAACCAGGCACTTCCTTTCGATGTTGCCTCAGTGACACCAAGAATCACCTTCCAGGGCCAGGAGGCCTATAGTGCTTTACTCTGTTTCTGGTTCACTGGGGATGCCCCATTTTATGGTCTAGTAGAAGCGCCTCTTAGGTTCACACTCAGCGTCGGCTTACCAAAATACTAGAAACCCAAGCTTGGTGCATCAGATTACTACATCCTTAGGACTTGAATAACCTGGACTTTGTATGACATTAGTGGGGCCTGTTTGTGGTCCTGGTAATCTTATTCATTCTTTCTCGTGTGTGATAGTGAAAGTGAATGCTAAGTCTTTTCTGTGTGCCCCAACTGTTGCTAATAAACCTTGCATCTGGCTCTAGAGTATGCCTCCGCCTCTCCTTCTAGATTTTTCTGGCATCACCTTAAACTATAGGTGTACTGACCACCACAGCTCATCAACCTCAAAACTTGGCATTGTCGACAGCGTAAGAGTCAACAAGGAGCCCAAAGCTGGAGCAACTCCAACCAAGATGCCTTCAGATACTGAGGGAGCCACAGCACCATCCTCATCTTCAGTTCAACCACCCCCAATAATGATGCCTTACTACTCTGGGGCACCATGGCTACCAAGGTACACAGGGACCGAAATTCAGACACCTGTAGCCTCGCCAACTTCCGTGCAAAGCTGCGGCTATGTTCCATCTCTACCAAGTGTCAGAGCAACAGAGATTGAAATTCTGACTGGGCAGCTGGGAGGAGCTGCCGAACGGGAAGTTGAAAGCTGGTCAGATGGAGAAAAGAACACTGCCAAATGGATCCTGATCTGGCTAAGTGACATCTTTGACAAGCGGAGTGTCTCAGACCTCAAATGAAATTCTTCTCTCGCTCACAGGGCCCCAGGAGGCACTGCGGGACTTTGCCTTGAGCCTGCAAGAGACACACTGGGCCCTTTGAAAATGAGACCAGAGTGAGGACCATGACCCAGATCAAGTACTGACAGAGTGGTTCACTGATGGGGCCTGGGAGAGCCTCTACATCAGAAGCTGCAGATGTTGCACCGTCAAAACCCAGATGCAAAATCTGTAGACTTCAAAGAGGAAGCATAGAAGTCTTAGGCTCTGGATGACTTGAGGAGGAGATGGTATACTTCAGCAGATGGCTGGTGTTGCTGGAGCCATGACCACTGGGAGTCCAATGTCTGAACTCTGCTCTTCTTGCAATGCCTTCACCAGATGGAGGGCAGAGAAGGATTTCAGCCAGGAAAGAGTATCTACTGGATCGGCCAGAATATGACTCCTACCCCAGAGGAGATAGAGAAAGTGTACCATCAGGTCACTCAAGCCCAGGGCGGCTGAGTGACCAGGCAAGAGACAGTACCCAAGATGTCCCGCCAACTGGAGGCCATGTCGCAAAGACTAGCAGAAGTTTGTCGAGTCGCACAAGACTTCAAGGAGCTGGGGCCTTGTATTCTATGGACCATCCCCGATGCCAAGCAAAACTGGACAGAAAGAGAATGGGCCAGTGACCAACTGACTGGTTCGACAATCATGGGTGACCTATCTGCAGGCGCTGGCATCAGTGGTCATGTGGAACAACAGTGTATCCAGGAAGAAGAAGTTGCTGTGTCATTAAACAGGGCATCCTCAAGGCAGTGTACCACCCTCGGAAGAAAGCTCCTAGGTCCGCACCCAAACCTGGAATGGTCAAAGTATGTAGGAGGTGCCGACTGTTCCCCGAAACTCAATGGTATCACCTTTACAACACTTCTGGACACCAGTTCCCAAGTCACCACTATTCAAGGCCGCCATTTCCTCAAGCATTGGACCCAAGACCAACTAAGATGCCCTTCAAAGACTTGGCTCAACCTGATTGCAGGCAACGGAATGAGCATCCCTTACTTAGGCTACCAGAAAATGGACATTCCGCTGGGAGACAAGGTTTACCATAGCAAGGGTTCATCATTAGCAACACTAATGATGACAACCTCCTCCAGTGATCTTGGGGTTGAAATGTAGTGGACAACTGTCATGAGGAATTGCTGATGTCCTCCAGAAGCAAGCGGCACAGATCCCAAAAGCCAGCAAGAAGGCCTGGCAGCACACAATCAATGTATTGCAGTGTCACCAGCGGTTCACCAATGCTGAGGGAAAATTGGGAAGATCCAAATTCTTGATGTCCAGCCAGTCAGACTGGACCCAGGTACAGAGACCATACTGCTGTGCAAAGCCAAGGTGGGACTGCAAGGCAAGGACTATGTGGCTGTACTTGAACCACTCAGTGCCACAGGGAGGAGCCAGTGATTGTTGCACAGAGTCTCACAACAGTTACCAAGGGACAGGTCCCCATCCGCATCTTGAACTATGGCACAGCTCCTGTTAAGTTGTACCGAATCAGCCTGTGGTCAGATTAATAAAGATCCAAAGTGAGGACATAACTGAGCCCTCAGAAGACCATGGAGAGAATGTCTTTCAACTAAATGGAACTATAGGCCCGAAGGAGCAGATGCCAAGGGCTGGCAGGAGGAAATTGATTTGGGCACCAAAGAAGCCTCTGAAGAACACAAACAGGGGTTGCTGTTGATGCTAGAGAAACTAGAGAGAGTCTTTTCAAGCACCCCTTAATTTTGGGTGTGCAAGAACATGCAGCACCACATAGTCACAGGACAGCACCCACCCATCAGAGAAAGATTCCACTCTATTCCACCTGCACTGTACCAACCAGTGAAAACCATGCTCCAGGAGATGAAGGATGCCAAGGTCATCACCGAGAGTCACAGTCCATGGGCTGCTCCAATAGTACTGGTCAAGAAAAAGGATGGGCAAATTTGTTTCTGTGCTGACTGTCGAAGCTGAACTAAGTGATGCACAAGGATGCTTACCCATTACCATGGATAGAGGCTTCCTGGCAGCATTGAAATCAGCATCCTGTTTTCAAACCTAGATTTGGCTAGTGGCTGCTGGAGGGTTGATCCCCATGGGCCTCTGAATTTACTCAATGCCATTTGGATTGTATAATGCCCCAGGGACCTTTCAGCGACTAGTGGAACACTGCTTGGGGAGCTCTAATTTTGACATGGAACTCCTTTACTTGATGACACCATCATTTACTCTAAAACCTATTCTGAACACCTGCAGCACCTAGAAACTGTTGTTGCCCACCTAGCTGACTATGGGCATAAGGTCAAGCCATTAAAGTGTCACCTGCTCAAAGAAGAGGTTCACTACCTGGGGCATGTTGTATCTAAACACGGAGTGTGTCCAGACCCAGACAAGATGCAAGCACTGCATGAGTGGCCAACTCCAGTCACAGTCTGGGATGTAAGGAGATTCCTGGGGTTCTAAGGTACTACTGACGATTTGTCCCAATTCACCCAAATAGCTGCCCCACTGCACAAAAGCAGCCCAGTGCAGTGGAGTTCAGCCCAGCAAGAGTCCTTCAACAGCCTAAAAGCAATGTTGATCCACGCTCCAGTACTTGCCTATCCAGACTATCAACTTCCCTTCAAATTATATACTGATGCCAGCAATCGAGGGCTAGGGGCTCCTCTCCCAGGACCAGGATGGAGTTGAGAGGGTCATTGCTTATGCAAGCCATGGGCTCGTGGAGCTGAACAGAATGATGATTACTACAGCTCCTTCAAGCTGGAATTCCTTGTTCTAGTTGGGCCACTGAGAAATTCAAAGCTTACCTAGCCACCACACCATTCACAGTCTACACTGAAAACAACCCCTCACTCATCTGAACACTGCATGACTGGAAGCACTGAGCAGAGGTGGGTCTCAAGACTTGCCAACTACAATTTTACAATCAATTACCATGCCGTAAATCCAATGCAAATGCTGATGCCCTCTCAAGGTTACCCGCCCAAGATGAGATGGAGGAGAATGACAACCACAGAAGAGCTCTAGAGATGCCTCCCTTTCTCCAGATCCCTGCAGAGGTGGTACATGTCTGCTGCTATAACTTCCCTCAGTTGTCTGCCCGCTGCAAATGCAGAAGTACTGGAAGATGACGTGCTGAGACAGTAAAGGAAACCTCTGAGCTATGGCGGCAGATCCAAGACCACAGTCCAGTGACCAGACAGCTGAAGGCCTTCATTAGTAGCCATCAGACCCTACCTCTGGAGGACAGAAAGCATGCTGACCCAGAACTTGTCAAACTGTGGTGATGTGTGGTCATATGACAGTTGTGGATGGAAGGCTTATCCACACCATCACTGACCCAAAGACACATGACCAAGTTCAACAAGTCATCCTCCCTCATGAAGCTGCAAATGTTGCCCTGGAGGCATATCAAGACAAATCTGGACATTTTGGCTGCAAAGACAGGCTCACATGAGAACCAGATTCTATTGGGTTGGGATGCATGAGGACACCCAAGAGTGGTGTGAAAATGCCGACATGTGCCCTCAAGCGAGCACCGAAAGATCAAAGAGCCCCATTACATCCAATCACTGTTCATGAACCCCTCGAACTGGTGACCCTGGACCATCTTAAAGTAGACCCCAGTGGGATGGCCTAAACTACATTCTCACCATGACGGACCACTGTTCAAAGTTTGTCATTGCTGTGCCTGTCCACGATCTTTCAGCCCGAACCACTGCTGAAAAGTTCTGAGGCAGTTTGTTCAACCCTATGGTCACCCTACCAAAATCCTGAGTGAAAAGGTTCAGCATTTGAATCTCACTTGTTTAAAGAACTGTGTGCCTTGTATGGAGGGCAAAGATCCACACCACTGCCTATCGCCCTCAAGGCAATGGGCTCTGCAGAGGGTCAACGGACTATCCTTGACATGCTCAGAATCCTACCAGAGTCTCAGTGACTGCACTAGCCAAGACTTCTCCCAGAGCTAGTGTACCTCTACAATAACACAACTCACAGCAGCACCAGGTACTCACCATACTATCTGATGTTTGGCCATCATGGAGACTCCCCATGGACTTGGCTCTGGATGTAAAACCAAACCCAGTGAAACTCCTCCACCACTACCAAGTGGGTGGCTGAGCACCATCAATGATTATGAGATGCTGGAAAATAGTGGAACAAAACATGTAGAAAGTGTGGGAACGAGAGAAAGCAAACTATGATGTCCAAGCCCAAGCAATGCCTCTGGCCATCGGTGAAAGGGTACTATTAAGAAAGACTGCCACAAGCTGCATGCCAAATGGGAGTCAGAATCATATTTGATTGCTCAGATCCGTTCCCGGACTTACTTGTTTACAAGATCCAAGAGGAGTCTGGCAGGAAACAACCACACATTGTTCATCGCAACAGACTTAAACCTTGCACATTCAGAGCTGCTCCACCATTTGGAAGTCACCTCATGGACAGTAATCTGGAGGAGAGGCAGAACTACTCCCAACTGAGGAAACCACCCCAGAGACATTTCCCAGCTGCTACTAACCCAATGGCTGTATCATGGTACCACACCTCCAGTAGCCACTGCTGCAGAGCCCCTCAACGTAGATCCCAGAGGTCAAACTTTGGGGTAAAACTCAGAGGTATGTGACTGAAGCTGTACAAAGGTGTTCCCATACGAGTAGAAAATGAAAGAAGAGCCAAGACCATTGCCCAGTTGTAAATATGGTTTATTGAAATGTTCTAAGATGTAAATTAGAACCTTAAAGATGCACGGAGTCATAAATGTTTTCTCATACACTGACAAAAGCACTACCATAATGTTTAGAGTGTTAAGAAAATGTAGAATTAAGGATTTAAAGTGTATGATCTGTAGGCTGTTAAGAATGTATTGTTACCATAATATGAGCAAAGAATATGTCATTGCTTATGGATGGAATTGTCAAAGAGTTTGAGATTAAGATGGTGAAAATTTGGAAAATACATGGGGCATGTATTGTTAGAGGGTTTAAATCTGTAGTGCCCCAGGGAAAATGGTGGCACCACGGAAAATAGTGGACTTGAGGGCATCACAGAAAATATGGGATCCTCAGAGACATGAGGATCAGACAGTTATGGGGACCCTAGCAGCTTAATGGGAAACCTTTGAAAACTTAGAGGACCCTCTGAAACACAGAACTGGCCACTCTTTAGCAGACAGTTCTAGCAGTCTAAATTCAGGGTTTCAAAAGAAAACTATCTTTTTCTTCTTTGTCCTCCCTTCCCCTGCCCAAGACTGACACCTAGTCAGCCAAGGCCAAACCAGTGGGGCCACATTCCTGTCCCAGCAGGTGAGAAGGAAGCCAGGCTGAGCCCTCTCAGTCAATCCCTGTGTGGGTAGATTCAAATTTGAGACTTTCTTTTTAAGCCACTGACCCAGCCTCGGGAGGCTGACCTCTGGATGAAGGAGCCAATCCCTTGCCAGGTAACCAGGACTATCCCAGCCTAGAGGAGGCTCTGCTCAAGCTGGAGACAGGAGAAAGAGTTTGACCAGGGAGGGTGAAGGACAGTAAGGCAATGGATGTCGGCTTCCCTGTTAGGAGGTTGAAGCAAATCCCTGGGTCCCTTTGGTGTAACTCCCTCCAGAAGATCCCCAGTAGCAGCCTCGGTTGGTTTTCTGAAGAAATTTGCCATCTAGTTGGGTCCCCAGTGCGGCAAGTCAGTCTATTTGGCTGGGAAACAGACCCAGTGAACCTTTTATGTAGCAGTCTCCCAACAGAACAGGCCTTATAACTCCATTGTGATTGTGCATTCCCCAAGGTACAGAAATCCATGTTGAACTCCAGGGGTGAGTAGGCTTGTTGGCCAGCATTTCCTTTAATAACTAGTCATAGCTAGACCTGCTCCAGCCAGGGAAGGATTGTTTGTTTAGCAATCGTATTGTTGTACTATGTAATTATTGTTTATAATTATTAAATTGCTTCCATTGTACCCCCACCAAAGGGTGTCAGGAGCTGCTTACCTTGTCCAATGGTATAGACAGAGAGAGAGAGAGAGAGAGAGAGAGAAATGAGAACCAAGAAGGCAAAAGCTAGGAGGGTTCAAACCAAGTATTTGTTGGACCAAGATTAAAGGTGTTTGTGAACTCTCTCTTGAAGGAATCTCTGCTAGTCTGATTTATTCTAGGCAGACTGTGCTCCAAAAGAGAGACTGGGCATTCCTCTCAGCCAAGAGTCAAAGAATTGCTAGGTAAAGCCAGGTCAAAGTATTATTGGTGAGAAGGTGCATTTCATGCTGAATTTCCAATTGTTTAGCTGTAAGAAGCTAATTACTAGAGGCCTCACAGAGCCTTAGTGCATTCCTCTCAGAGTTCTAGGGTAATCTGAGCCCTTGTAATAAGTAAAATGAGTCCTTTGTCCATGTAGTAGAAGGGGCGGGCAGCCCATAGCTGGGACAAAGAGACTAAGTACCTGGCCTTCTCAATGCTCAGAAAGCATCCAGAGCTGATCCATATTGACAAAAGGATGGGTCATCAAACTGTTTCAATGGCCATGGAGCACACTGTATTTTCTTTATATGCCTGCAATCTCCTGTTGCTTGCCTACTTCTCAGCTGTTCCTGATTTTCAGGGATGCCCTGATTTGCCTCAGAAATTTCTTCTGTCCCTCCTAAGTTTGGCTTTTCTGACACTAAAGAGTAGCGATTGGAATCACAAAATAATGCCAGCCATTGATGTTACGGTCTAGTTCTCATTAAGAAAATGCTATTCACACTAAGAAACATGTTGTACACAGCTTCTGGAACTAATATTACTATTTTATCAGATGTGTTCCTGATTTTGGTCATTTGTTCCCGATTTGTGATGAGGAGGTTGAGAGGTATGGTTGCCTGGACCCACTGCTTGCTGTGTCTGAATTGCTGTATTCAATCAAACTGTTTTAAGTGGTTAAACTGTTTGCTGTGCCTGAACTGCTATATTCAACTTAAGAGTTCAAGTGACTTAGCTACCTTATTCCTTGGGTATCATGACTGCACTGCCTTATTTGCTCAATTGTCCTGTGTGACTGCACTGCCCTGAGGGCATTGATTGCTGCAATTGCCTACTGCTACTTCTTCTGAAAACATTTGGGGCCACCCCATCACAAGTGGTATGGCTCTCAGTCATAAAAGAAGGGGATTGCCTTTCAGGTTTTTAATTTTTGTTTCTTCCAGGCTCCTGCATACACCTCATCTAGTGCTCCTCCGTGCCTCTTCTTTGATCTTGGGATGGTCCCCGGAAGCCCAGCATCACCTGCACCCATCTCCACTGACCTCCACCAACCTCAAGTCTTCACCATGACACCCCAGGCTCGAGTTGCCAGTCGCAAGTGGTAGCCAGATGGTAGCTAGGGCCCACCAAATTGAGTCAGGTTAGGGGCCTCCTGGCTCTAGCTTGAGGGACTTAAGTCATCCGCCGAACTCGGAGTCACGCTGCCCATTCTCCCACATAGACATTGTTCCAAGGTGGCAATATGCCGGTGGCCTATACCAAGGCCTCACCAAGGATTGCCAGGCTCTGTGCCTCATCCCACAAGGTGGCATAAGTACCGTGGCCCATGCAAGAGGCCACACCAAGGGTCACCACGCTCATAATTGTACCATCCATAGATGTCTCATGTTCCAGTAGCTCATCAAGGGGTCACACCGAAGATTGCCAGATTCTAAAGCTGCAGGGGTGAGGTGATAAGGGTTCCAGGGACCTACCCAGAGGTCATCCAGTGGATCATCACACCCAGCATCCTTTCCTTGACTGGAGATCACCTGCCCAAGGTCACTGCAGCTGACGACTCCTGATAATGGGTCTCTTCATCCACAACCGGGTGTCAACACCCATCCTCAACCAGGTGCTTTCCTTTGACATTGCCTCAGTGACACTAGGAGTCACCTTCTTCCAGGGCCAGGAGGCTTACAGTGCTTTACTCTGTTTCTGGTTCACTGGGGATGCCCCATTTTATGGTCTGTATTGGAAGTGCTTCCTTAGGCTCACACTCAGCCATCAGCTGACCAAAATACTAGAAACCCATGCTTGGTGCATCGGATTGCTACATCCTTAGGACTTGAATAACCTGGACTTTTGTATGACATTAGTGATGCTAGTTTTGGTCCCGGTAATCTTATTCATTCTTTCGTGTGTGACAGTGAAAGTGAATGCTAAGTATTTTCTGTGTGTCCCAACTGTTGCTAATAAACCTTGCATCTTGGCTCTAGATTAAGCCTCCAGCCTCTTCATCCAGATTTATCTGGCATCACCCTAAACTATAGGGTATGAACCATAACAGCTTGTCCACCACACATTTCCTTCAGGCCATTAATAATATTTTAAAGATGGGCCAGTGGTGCAGAGTGACAAGAGCTTGGGTGCCTCCTCCAGGTCAATAATACTATTTTAAACATGGGCCATTGGTGCTGAGGGCTGAGGTGCTGGGTATCCTCCTGAAATAATATTATTTTAAAGAGAGGCATGTGGAGATAGGGATGATGTGCTGGCTGGGCACCTCCTCCTGGTCACAAATAATATTTTAAAGATGTGATATATGCAAAGTGGGCTGAGGTGCATAGTACCTCTTCAAGGTCAAAAATCATATTTTAAAGATGGGACTGTGGTGCATAAGGTTGAGGTGCTGGGTGCCTCCTCCAGTTTCCAAATAATATTTTAAAGATGTGCCATATCCACAGAGGGCTGAGGTGCTGGGTATTTCCTCAAGCTCACAAATAATAGTTTAAAGATGGGCCAGTCATGCAGAAGGCTGTGGTGCTGGGTGCCACCTACAGGTCACTAATAATATTTCAAAGATGGGCCAGTGGTGCAGAGGGCTGAGGTGCTGGGCTCATCCTCAGGGCACTAATACTATTTTAATGGCAGCAGTGTCACAGAGGGCTGTTGCTGGTTGCCACTGGCAGGTCACTAATGATATTTTAAAGATGGGCCAGTGGCACAGAGGGCTGAGGTACTTTGTGCCTCCTCCACATCAGTAATAATATTTTAAAGATGGGCCAGTGTTGGAAATTGGTGAGGTGCTGTATGCCTCCTACAGGTCAGTAATGATATTTTAATTATTGGCACATGGTATAGAGGAGGAGGTGCTGTTTGCTACATCCAGATCACAAATACAATATTAAAGACTGGCCAGTTGTGCAGAAGGCTGAGTTGCTGGGTGCCTCATCCAGGTCACTAATAATATATTAAAGACATCCCAATGGTGCAGATGGCTGAGGTGCTGTCTCCTTCTCCAGGTCACTAATAGTATTTTAAAGATAGGTCAGTTGTGCAGAGGGCTGAGATGCTGGGCACCTCCTCCAGGTCACTTATAACATTTTAAAGGTGCCCTGTGGTGCAGAGTTATGAGGTGCTGAGTGTATCCTCCGGAAAACTAATATTATACAATGGCAAGAAAATTTCCTGGACTCTGATTGGTCATGTGTGCCTGAGACAGTGATGATATTAAGCTATAACATCACTGTATTAAGTCCAGGCACACAACTGACCTGACAACACTGAAAACCCTCCGTGCCCACACAAGCCACCGGCAAGTGAACAGTCCCCTGCCGCCACAGCGCATACCAGCTCGCCCCCAAACAACAAACAGGCGTTTTCTTTATCACCGCCGCACTCCTTCAATAAATTAAACCAAACCAACAACATAAAAAAAACCAGGGATCCCTATCTTCAACTGCATCCTAGCTGCCTCATAATATGAAAGCGCCCGACATTTCAAAACCCAGAATCAGTCCCAATGTCAACCCTCACGAGCTTTTTAAACCCAAAACTTTTGCCGTTTGACAAAAAGCACTTAATTCAACATAAAAATGACCTGTAACTTATAGGTTCTGCTGATGTCTAGTTACTGCATGCAGCGCAAACCGAAGTAAACACTCTGCCTCGATGTTTTTTCCCACTGTCCATTCCTTTCTCTCAGCGCTAACAAAATAAAAATACCTCTTCAACTGCTTCCAAAACAAGAAGCGGGAGCACAGTAATTTAATTCAAAAGATGCCACATGATGACTGTGTTCGGGGCATCTACTACAAAGACATATATTACCAGCAGCACCACCTAGTGGACTACTTTTCTCTTATTGCTGAAATAGACCTGTCATACAAAAAGCAATAAAAATATTATAAAATTTTTTTTTTTAACTTTTTAATATTATTTGAAAAGCGAGCCATTGTATAATAGCAATAAGACACTCCAGGGATGTGTGTTATCGTGTAATAACGTCACTCCTGGGGTGGTGGAAGCTCGGCTTTGCCTTGTGCTTCAACCCACCCCAGAGTGACGTTATTACATCAGATAACACACACCCTGTCATGCCTTATTGCTTAAATATGTTAGCAGAGCAAGTGGTGCCAAGGGCTGAAGTGCTGGGTGCCTTCTCCAGGGCAATAGTAAAATTTTACAGATAGCCAAGTGGTGCAGAGTGATGAGGCGCTAGGCACATCCTCCATCTCACTAATAATGTTTTAAAGATGGGCCAGTGATGCAGAGGGCTTACGTGCCGGTCACCTTCTCCAGGTCAATAAAATATTTTAAAGACGGGCCAGTGGTGTAGAGGGCTGAGGTGCAGGGCACCTCTTCCAGGTCACAAATCATATTTTAGTGGTGGGCAATATGCACAAAGAGCTGAGGTGTTGGGCAACTCCAGCAGGTTAGAAATAATATTTTAAAATGGACCAGTGGTGCAGAGGCTTGGGTGCTTGATGCCTTCCAAGTCACTAATAATATTTAAAGATAGCACTGTGCTGAAGAGGGCTGAGGGGCTGAATGCCTCCTGCAGGTCACAAATATAATTTTAAAGACAAGCTAGAGGTGCTGAGGGCTGAGGTGCTGTGCACCTCCTCCAGATCACAACTAAGATATTAATGAAGTGCCAGTGGTATAGAGGGCTATGTTGCTGGGTCCTTCCTCAGGTCACTTAATGACATTTTAAAGATGGGCAAGTGGTGCAGAGGACTGAAGTGCTGGCTGCCTCTTTCAGATCACTAATACTAATTTAATGATGCTGAGTGGCACAGAGGGCTGATTTGCTGAACATCTCCTCCAGATCATTAATAATATTTTAAAGATGGGCAAGTGGTGCTGAGGGCTGAGGGTCAGGGGCATCCTCCAGGTAACTAATAATATTTTAAAGAGGCTTGTAAAGTATATGGCTGATGTGCTGGGCGCCTCCTCCAGGTCACAAATTATATTTTAAAGATGTGCCATATGCAAAGCTGAGTTAGGTGTATGGTACCTCTTCAAGGTGATAAATCACAAATCATATTTTAAAGATGGGGCTGTGGTGCTGGGTGCTCCTCCAGGCCCCAAATAATATTTTAAAGATGGGCCAGTCATGTAGAGGGTGGGGTCCTGGTGTCTCCAGCAGGACACTAATAATATTTCAAAGATGGGCAAGTGGTACAGAGGACTGAGGTGCTGGGCACCTCCTCCAGGTCACTAATAATATTTTAAAATTGAGCCAGTGGGGAAGAGGGCTTAGGTGCTGGGCTCCTCCTTAAGTCACTAATAATATTTTAATGGTTGCTGTGTGTCACAGAGGGCTAAGATGCTGGCCACCTCCTGCAGGTCACTAATAATATTTTAATGATGGCCAGTGGCACAGAGCACTGAGGTGCTTTCTGCCTCCATGTCACTAGTAATATTTTAAATATGGCCTCTAATGCAGAGGGCTAAGGTGCTGTGTGCATCCTCCACGTCAGTTATATTTTATAGATGGGCCAGTGGTGCAAATGGCTAAGGTGCTGGATGCCTCCTACAGGTCACTAATAATATTTTAATCATTGGCCAGTGGTGCAGAGGGATGAGGTGCTGTTTGCTTCCTCCAGATCACAAATAACATTTTCAAGCTCGGCCAGTGGTGCAGAAGGCTGAGTTGCTGGGCGCCTCATCCAGGTCACTAATAAAATATTAAAGACATCCCAGTGGTGTAGATGGCTGAGGTGTTGGGTCCCTTCTCCTGGTCACTAATAATATTTAAAAGACAGACCAGTTGTGCAGAGGGCTGAAGTGCTGGACACCTCTTCCATGTCACTTATAACATTTTAAAGGTGCCCTGTGGTGCAGAGTGGTGAGGTGCTGAGTGTATCCTCCGGTAACTAATAATATGTTAAAGGTGGGCAAGTGGTGCTGAGGGCTGATGTGCTGGTTGCCTTCTCCAGGTCAATAGTACAATTTTAAAGATAGCCCAGTGGTGCAGAGGGCTGAGGTGCTGGGCATGTCCTCCATCTCATTAATAATATTTTTAAAGATGGACCAGTGATGCAGACAGTTGAGGTGCTGGGTGCCTCCAGTAGGTCACTAATAATATTTTAAAGATGGATCTGTGGCACAGATGGCTGAAGTACTGCACCTCCACCAGGCCACTAATAATATTTTAAGATGGACCAGTGGTGTAGATGGCTTTGGTGCTGGGTTCCTTCTCAGGTCACTCATAATATTTTAATGGTAGCAGTGTTTCACAGAGGGCAAAGATGCTGGGCACCTCCTGTTGGTCACTAGTAATATTTTAGAGATTGGCCAGTGACACAGATGGCTGAAGTCCTGTCTGCCTTCTCCAGGTCACAAATAATTTTTAAGGGCAGTCCTGTGGCACAGAGGCCTAATGTGTTGTGCATGTCCTTCTGGTCACTAATAATATTTTAAAGATGGGCCTGTGGTTCTGATAGCTGAAGTGCTAGGTGCATCCTCCAGGTCACTAATAATATTTTAATGATTGACCAGTGGAACAGAGGACTGAGTGCTGGACAACACCTCCAGTTCACAAATAATATTGTAAAGATGGGCAAGTGGTGCACAGGGCTGAGCTGCTGGTGCCTCCTTCAGGTTACTAATAATATTTTAAATAAAGTCTAGTGGTGCAGAGGCTGCGTTATTTACCAACTCCTCCAAGTCACTAAAAATATTTTTAAGACACCCAAGTGGTGCATCAGACTGGTGCTGGGCACCTCTTCCCAGTCACTAGTGAATATCTGAAAGATGGGCCAGTTTCGCAGAGGGATGGGGTGCTGAGCACCTACTCCATGTCACGAGTAATATTTTAAAATAGCCGGTGGTGCAGAGGGTTGAGTTGCTGGGTTCCCCTGTAGACCTGGACCAGACCCAAAACCTCATCATTAGTGCAACACATGGTACAGACTCACTTATGTGATCTATCATGATATGTGTATATATATATATATATATATATATACACACACACACACACAATCATTTGCGTTGTGACCCCACCTTGTGGAATTCTCACCTCAGCGGGTTCATTCATGTGTACCTGACTGTGGAGAGCTTTAAAAGCCACTAAAGGCATTTTATTTAACCAAGCATTCTCTACCACCTGAATATGATCTGATTTATATTGTTGCTGAATTTTAATCTGTTTATACTTTTAATATTTATTAGTTCAGCTACTGTAGAGCACTTTAATACCTTGAACTGCGCTATATAAATAAAGATCATTATGATATATATATATATAATTATGTATATATATATTTGGTAGACTAGAATACAGTGTGACACTAATGATATACTAATAACGTGTGTGCATATGATTGTAACATAGGGCTGTGTGCTGGTAACCTCTGGCCTGACTAACAGTATTAGCATTACTTATGTATTTTCTTATGTAGGACTTCAGGCACATTTTATAGTTATTTTCCATTGCTATGCAGCTACTATTATTCTGTTTACTATGCATTTCATGTTGTTCTCCAAACTAACATTAGCTAGTTTTACTCCTATCAATATGCGTGCAGAAAGAGGTAGATAAGCTAACTGTCCGCTGTGCTGAACTTTGACCAATGAGACTCCTGTTATTTATGATTTTGTCTTATTTGGAACAATTGTTACCTAGTAACACACTTTTCTTTCTATGAATATAAGAATGTATGCAAAATATAATTTTGCTGAGTTCGAATCAAGAATGAACAGATATCATGGTATCTGGGGTCCTCTTCCTGGCTCCCAACAGGTATATGTTGTTTTCCATGTGTCTGGTAATACACTTTCTTGTGCCGTATCTCTGGCTCTGTGTTGTATTCCTCCATCAGACCCAGAAGTCGGTATAACAAATGGTGCCCAGTGCAAGCACCTTTTGGATGGAACCGATGCCAAGAGTTTCCACAGCAATAATGGTGGGATAATGAAATGTGACTCTAACCTAGTGGCCATCTTTGTTGCATGGGTATGGTTGTGAAGGACCTCCATTGCCAGTGAATACAGTTGTCTGATTGTCAGAACCGAGTTGGGCTAACACTCCTCGGGTTTCCAGTCAGGGTAGTAAAGGGAAAGACCCTGTAACAATGGCCAGTAATTCTGAGCTCAATATAGAGGATAATGTATGGTCCTCTATCGGTAACAGGTCTGTTAACCGTTGAGAGACTGCCAAGGCAACCGTGTAAACCTCAAGAGTGAACCTGAGAGGTTTACATTGCCATAACAACCTCAAGAAGGGTTAACAGTAACAGTTCTTTGATATAAGGACCATACATTATTTTATAGTGTATGGTCCCACAAAAAGGAAAATGTCTCCTTACTTTTTGAAATATAGTCACCGTCACGGCCGTTCAGTCCTTCTGTAACTGCTGCGTGCATCTGTTGGTTCTGAGTGTAAAAAAAAAATAGCATGCACATGCAGACTGATCCCTGTTGTTAACCTATTGATGTGATGTAGCATCAATGAGGTTAACACTTCTACTTCACATCGATAGGTTAACAGCGTTCTACCATACATTATATAGACATCTTATACTTTCTTACCTCTCAGGTAGGTTGTCAAAATTTCACCTCTGGGGTGAAACTTGAGATGGACCCAACCCAGTATGTGAGGAAGCTATATACTGAGGTAAGTCCAAAAGTAGAAACATGATCAACAAGGTGTAATGGTTGCTGCTTTGTATGCTTTGTGTCAGGCTTTGGAATCCAGAGTTAAGACTCTGAACAAAGAGTTTTGTGTGTTAGAAAAGAGATTCAGATGGTTAAGAGGAGACCTAGGAGAACACTGGTAAGTTACAGAAGGAATGTGTAAAGTTGCAGCAGGATAAAGTGCAGATGTTACAGATGAGTTGTGTGCTTATGAGCATGAATGAAACATTGATAAGGGATTGTGCAGAGTTGGAAATGGAGTATCAAAGATGCCAGAAATGCTTGGGGAAAGAAATGGAACAGCATCACAGTGAGTGCTGCTTAGAGTGTTGAAGGATAACATTAGTAATGGAATGCTTCATGGTTGTGTGAATCATACTGTGTATAGGCATTAAATTGTAAACTTGCATCAGCAGCTAATGATCATGAAGGGTCATGTGTAAGTGTTGCCTTCAGCACCACCCTTCATGTTATCATCCTCTGACGAGGTGATCCCATGTTCCCTGGGATGCTAGAGGGTATAAGCGCTGCCCAACAGTGGCTGTTTTGACCAGGGAAGACAAATGTGAGATACAGGATCTGATTTCAAAGGTTAAAGCTAAGCGTGAATTGTTTGAAAGCAGTCAAGAATCTTGCAGATGGTTGTTACAGAAGCTCTGAAAAGGGAGGTGGAGGCACAGTCACTCATTCATTGCATGGCTACAGCCATAACTGAGGCAGTTGCCAGGAATTCGAACCCTAGGAGTTCTGAATTCCCTAAAGCTGAGTGCCCCAGTCTGCACAAGCTGTTCAAAACAGCAGACAAAATTGGTTGGATGGCTCCTGGAGATAATTTGAGTTGCCAACTGGAGAGGTGCAACAGCACTACCAGGTGCTTAGCTTACTACCAGAGTATCAAGTCCAAGTTCTCAAACAGTGGAGCCCACACTGTGGGAAAAGCTACGGAGGAGAACTGAAGTGATACTACTGCCTCTTTGATGCAGTCACTGCCAACCTACCGGTGGCCCAAGATCCAAATGCTGTTGTCATAATGCTGGCTACACAAGTTAGACAGTGTACCAAGGAGATGCCCCACCTCCCAGTATGAGAACCACCTGTGGTTTGCTTACAGCACAGGCAAGGCACTTGCAGGAGAGGAATCAGAATAAAACTCTATCGACTATTGGTGTCTGTTCTATGCAACCTCCTCCCAGCAATTCAGGAGAGAGTGGAAGCATCAGTATTCCCTAAGTGAGACAAACTGTAGCAAATATTGGAGAGGGTGGAATGAATCTACCAGGTCTATGTCCTTCAGCAGATCATAGAACCTGCCCTGGGGTTTCCTCAGTGACAGAGTCCGCATAGCCCAGGAGCTGACAGATAAGGTGTCCCAGCAGAATTCCCTAGAATTCAAATGTTTGCTGGCATAGAACCTCTTTCAGATCTGTGAAAGGTGCAGGACTTGAAAGCACTGACTGAAAACATGCAGAGGCAGTATTGGGTCAGTCTTGAAAGTGCTGACTGCAGACATGATACAACAGTTTATCAGTCTAGAGATGTCACCTTCCAGCAATGGTGTTGGTCATTGACAAAGGTTAGGTGTGTGGAAATGGAAATTGAATTATAGCATGCCACATAATCTCTTAATTTACTCTTCTGTGTATTTTCCTTTCATCATACACACATCACATACAGCTGAGTATTATGTCATAGTCTGCAAACAGTTTAAATTGTGAAAAGCTTCCTGGCATTAGTGCACACTTTTGTTTATTTATCAAACTGCTAAGAGAAAATAAATGTTGTGAACTGAATTATATGGTGTTAAAATCCAGCTATCCTATAGTGTGTTATGTAAACAAACTGTTACTTTTTTTCTTTCTCTTGGTGTATAATTGTGCTTTACAAATGCTATATGTTTTGTGAATTTTAGTGGGATTTTTCTCCTCTGAACAGCAAGTACTGTATCCAAGGTCATGACACTTGGAACTGTTAAGTTACTTGTTGGATAAGGGAGTACCAATTTGATATACCCTACTGTACATAGAAACATAGAAGCTGATGAACATACAAGGACAGCAAGGCCCATCCAGTCTGCCCATTTTACTACCTTCTGAAAGTGTCATAGGCCTGTACTCTGTCAATGGCCTATCTATTCATACATACTCATCTGTATTGCTCCCTTATGCCTATCCCATGCCTGTTTGAATCTCTGCACTTTGTTCATATCCACCACTTCCTGAGGAAAGCCGTTCAATGCATCCACCAACCTTTCTGTGAAAAAGAACTTTCTCACATTACACCTTAATCGGCCTCCCTCTAATCTCATACTATGTCCTCTTGTCCTGCTGTTTTCTTATATTGAAACATGTTATCTTTCTTATATTGAAACATGTTAGACTTTTCGATCATATCACCTCTCTCCGTCTTTGCTCTAGGGTATACATGTTGAGCTCCGTTAATCTGCTCTCATATGCTTTCTGATGCAGTCCCTGCACCATTTAGGTTGCCTTCTCTGGACTGCCTCCATTTTGTTAATGTTAGCATTTCATCTCCTGATGGTCCTATTACAGATCCTCTGACCTTAGCTGAAGAATTTAATAGGACATTTCTGATTTTCTACTTACAGCAATCATTTTCTGGTTCTTTGTCTGAATCTAGTATCTTTAATAGTTATTGTGACAGACCTAAATGTTACTCTAAAGCAGTAACCAGGTTGGAAATGCTGACACTTATCTTTAAATTACCTAATAAGTTTTCAGATTGTGGGAAGGGCTGGATAGTCATTTTCTTAGATTAATTGCATCCCATATTGCTTCTCCCCTATGTTCAATTTTTAACCTATGTTTGATTTCAGACCATTTTCCATCTACTTGAAACAAGCAAGGGTTGTTCCTATCCCTAAACAACCTGGAGCCAACTCTTTTGGAGACTTTGGGCCTATATCGATATAACCCTTTGAGCAAATTATTAGAAAAGGTTGTTGCAACTCAAATATTTGGAAAAATATCATGTTCTTTGTCCAGAGCAACATGGCTTTCACCAAGATCATGGTACTGAGACTGCCTTGGTCAGGTTCACTGACACCGTCCTGCAGGGATTTGATAAAGGTGAACTCTTGGGGTTGGTGTTTGTGGACCTGACCAAGGTATTCGATCTTATTAATCATTCATTGTTATGTGGTTAGCTTGGAGGTCTTGGTTTTCCAAAGGGCCAGTGCTCTTGTGTATAGACTATCTATCAAATAGGTCTCATGTAGTAGGTATAGGCTCTGTTATTTCTTCAATTAAACCAATGAGTCTGAGTGTTCCTCAGGGGTCCATTTGGGCCTTGCTGTTCTTTATTTGTAAATTCTCTTCCTTCTATTCTTAAGGTCAGTAAATATCTATTATATGCAGATGATTTGATAATTTTGTCTCATTCTACTATTTCCTCTATTGAAGCTGATCTACAATCTGATTTCAATACAGTTTGTACCTGGTTTGGTAATAATCATATGATACTTAATGTTACTAAAACAAAAGTAATGTTGTTTGGCACTTCCTTTATCATGAGAGAGAATCCCTCTTTGTTAATTCATAATACTGGGGACTGTTGTTGAATTTGTTAATGAATTTTGATATTTGGGAGTTGTTTTAGATACAGGCCTAACTTTTCTTCACAGGTTAAATTTATGTGTAAGGTTAATCAAAAATTGGGTTTGTTGTTTCAAATGAAGCAGTATTTTTCTGAAGATACAAGAAATCCTGTTGCAATCGAATTCTCTTACCTCATTTTGACTATGTTGCTAGTCTTTACCATCGACTCTCTATTGGAGAGCTAAAGAAGCTCCATGTGTCCTACAATAATGCCTGTAGATTTGTTTTGGACTGCCACCCTAGATTTCATCTTTGTCTAATGTATTCCATACTTGGTTGGCTATCATTAAAAATAGAATTATATTCTATTTTGGTTGTCAAGTTTTTAATCAGTTTTTTAATTCAAAATATCCCTTATCTAGTTTGGTGAAAATTTGGTCTTTCTCATGTAATCTTCATTCTTGTGATGGTCTAACTCTAACTAATATTTCTTTTTGAACTAAGGTTGGAACAAGATCATGTTCTGTGGCAGCACCCAATTTTGGAATACATTACCCTTGTTGTTCGATTATCTACTTCATTATTGCAGTTTAAGAAAATAATTTAAGGATTACTAGAATTCACTTGAAGTTTGTACATGTTATACTTAAATTGTTGTTAGTAATCTTTTGTATATTTGTATGGCTATTTGTCAGGTCAGATATGAAAATGGGCTTGTCTCACTATCCTTACCGGGTTAACAAAATAAAAATGAAATAAAATGTCCTTGTGCAGGTGAAGCCTCCAGTATTGCATGCAGTACTCCAGATGGGGCCTAACCAGTGTCTTGCAAGAGGATTATTACCTCCCTCTTACAACTTGCGATACCTCTACTAATATACCCAAACATCCCTCTAGCCTTACCTACTGCTTTAGTGGGCTGCTTGGATGATTTCAGGTCATCTGTGATGATGGCCCAAGTCTCTTTCTTCCCTTGTGATTGCCAGAGACTCCCCTCCCAACCTATAGGTAGCTTCAGGGTTTCTCTTCCCTATAGCACGACCTTGCACTTCTTTCGTTAAACCCCAGTTGCCATGCTTCTGACCATTTTGCCTGTTTATCCAGATCTCTTCTCATTCTGCCCACCCGTCTGGATCATCTACTCTGTTGCAGATCTTAATGTCATCTGCAAACAGACAAACCTACTCTCAGTCCATCTGCAATGTCACTGATGAAGATATTGAAGAGGATTGGCCACAGGATTGATCCTGAGGTACCCTACTTGTGATTTGCATCTCTTCTGACTGTATACTGTTTACCACCACTCTCTTTTTCTTCCTGCCAACCAATTTGCCACCTAGTTGATCAACTTCTGACCCATTCCAAGCCTACACAGCTTATTAATCAAGCTTCTATATGGAACAGTATCAAACGCTTTGCTGAAGTCAAGGTAGGTGACATCAACTGCATCCCTTGGTCCACCACCTGGTTACCAATTGAAGAAATCTATGAGATTAGTTTGACAGGCCCTTCCTGTAGTAAACCAATGCTGTCTTGGACCCTGTGCTCCTGGATTCCAGGTGTTGCACTATCCCTTCCTTATGGAGTGCCTCCATAATATTGCCAACTACTGAGGTAAGACTGACTGGTCCTAGTTCCCTGCCTCCTCCCTGTTACCACTCTTGTCGAGAGGGATCACATAAGCCCTTCTCAGTCTTCTAGGACCTCTCTTGTGCTTAGAGACTCACTAAACAGTTCTGATAATGGTTCTGCTAGTTCCACTCTTAGTTCCTTTAGTACCCTGGAATGTATGCCATCAGGTCCCATTGCCTTGTCCACCCTGAGCTTAAAAAGCTCTTCTAGGACCCTTTCTTTTGTGAAGGGACTAGTGCATACCTCCTTCTCCTTTGTCCATGGTGCTGAACTGGGGTTCTGCCCTACCTTCTCCTCAGTAAATACTGAGCAGAAGTATCTATTTAGTATAGATGCTTTTCCTTGGTCCTCCTCTTCCACACACTCCCCTTATCCTCCTTGATCTTAGCAATGCCCCTCTCAACTTTCTCCTTTCACAAATATATCTATAGAAAGTCTTGTCCTTTCTTTTATTGTTTGTGCTAGTGTATCCTCAGTTTGGACTTTTGCCTGCCTTACTGCCTTCCCTGCTTCCATTAGGGAAGTTTGGTATGCCTCCCTATCTTCATCCCCTGCATTCCCTTATATTTTCTGAAGGTCAGCCTTTTGGCTCTGACTTTTCTGCTGCTGTTTTGAGAACCAAAGTGGTTTCCTCCTTCTTTTGCTTTTGTTTTCTCCCTAACACAATGGGATGATACTTCAAGTATTGCATCCTTAATGCTTGCCACTTTGTCTTTACCTCCTTACCCGCATTTCTTCTTGCTAGGGCTAGCTTAACTCTGTTAGCCATCTTATCAAAGTCAGCTCCTCTGAAGTCCCATATTTTTGCCTTGGAATGGGATGATTTAGTTCTAGTGGCCAAACTGAACCATACTATGAGATGGTCACTGCCCCAGGTGACCTTCTACCTGAAGATCTGTGATTCTTTCCCCATTAGTCAGTACTAGATCTAGGATAGCCCTGTCTCTTTTGTGTTTTGTACCAGTTGTATGAGGCCCTCCTCCTGCAGAGAATCTTCTATGTGTCTATTTCTGGTGGGTGTTCCTGCTGGTATTGATCAATCTGTATCAGGCATGTTGAAGTCTCCCATCATCAGAACCTCCCTTTACTGTCATGTTTTGTGTATCGTCTAACAGTAATGTGTCTCTGTTCTCCCACTGGTCTGAAGGCCTGTAAACAACCCCAGTTTATATGGCAGTCCCATTTTCTGTTTCCAGGGTGACCCACAGTTCTTCTGGCTCCTTATGTGTATTCTGAATTTCTGTAGCTTTGATATTTTCATTGACATAAAGAGCCACTCCCCTTTTGCACCTCGGTCTCTTCTGAACAGTACATTGCCAGATACTGAAGTCTCCCAAGTCTGGTTACTGGTGAATCATGTCTCGCTAATGGCTACTATGTCCAGTTTAGCCTCTGTCATTGTTGCCTGCAGGTCTGGGATCTTGTTTCCCAGACTTTGGGGTTTGTGTACATGATTTTCTACTGGCCAGATTTCTCTGTGTTAGTTGTTGGGCGAGGTCCAGTGTTTCCCCTGTGCATTGTAGGAGCAGAACCTTTTCCTTACCTGGTGATATAAATGAACTACAAACATGATGAACTCCTGTTTGATCACTAGCTGAGGGGAGGTGTTCTTCCCATTCGATGTATCAGGTGCTGCACCTCCTCATTTGCTAGTTTAAATATTCTCTAAATATGTCAAACTTCTGCCCAATGCACTGACTCCTCCTTAGTCAGATGCAGTTCATCAAATTAAGAACTTTCACTCCTAAAACTATTGCCAGTTACCTACAAATTTTGATTCATTTTTTCGGCACCAGCCCTGAGCCACATGTTTAGCTCCCTTTTCCCCTTCTCTGACCTTCCATCCATCTGCTGCCTCTCCCAGAATGGCAGGATCTCAGAGAAGGAGATGCTGGACAAAAGGGATGACAGTTTGTCTCCCAACCTGGTCAGGTGTTCCTTGGTCTCCACAACTGACCTATGTGTACCAGGACATCAATATTTTTCCTGCTTGCTGCACAATTTTAGCAATGCGGTCAGTGTCTCTCCATGCTGATGTACCTGGGAGACATTTGACCATTACCCCGACTGGAGGTAGGTATCAACTCCCTGAATCATGGAGTCTCCTATGATCAGAAGTGTTTTGAATTTCCTTTTTGCTTTTTTTGTTTTGGTCCGTGTTTTGGGTGAGTTTTGTTGTGCCAGCTCCTGTGCTGCACTGTCCTCTCCCTTGATTTCAGAGATAGAGGCAAATACCTGTTTGTAGTTTTTATATGCTTTATGGAGGTGATACACTGGAGAGCATTGAGTGATGGGGCACCCAATTTTCTCCTCCTACCCACCTGCCAATCTTCAATTCTAACATGTGAGATTCCCCTAAGTTATGTGCATATTTGTTTTGTGCATTCATAGTGTGTAAAATGCTGTTTTCTACCTACTTTTACAATCAGTTCATTTTATGTAAATAGGATTACATGGTTAATAGCACATTCCAGCACACTCCCTCGTGCAATGGCAATGCCAAGCCAATCTCCTTACAATGGCAGGCATGGAGATCGGAGGAGGAATATAAACCTTCAATGTACCTCTGCAAAATGTAATGAGCTTCCCTGAAAAAAAATCAAGCCCATTTACTGAGGTTAAACTGTGTAAAAAAAAAGTAAAAACACTTTAAAATTACTTATTTTGCCCACCATAATGCCTAAGTAGATTTCCATGACTAGCAAGGAGCACGGTGTTGTGGGGGACTTCTTCACTCTCCCTGCCCCATAACTAACTGCTTTCCAGCAGTCTCTGATTCACAACAGTTTTAAAAAGCATAATAGAAAATACTGACATGTCCACAGGAGGCAGACAATCATTTTAAATGTCAGTAACATTGTTTGTGTTCCGTAGCCACTAATAAATGATTTCATGCCAACCTGGTCTAATTAAGAATAACATCCTAAAATGGTGACAGATGCATTCTGCTCCTATAAAACCAAATGTACTTTGGTAGAAGGCTCTTTGTTCACCAGAGAGTGTGAGTGTGGACGTTAATGTTAATCTCTGTGCTGCTACCAACATTGGTGTGACTCAATGAGGAAATAAAATGTTCATAGAAAAACAATGTCACGAAATGCAGTTAGAAGTAGAAGACATGGTATTGATCAGGACTTCATGTAAATAAGTTGAAGCAGTTTTCTAACCTATCAGTGAGGAAGGAACACCCTCTCTCTGTTTTGTTTCAGAAATCAAGTAATGTGTGGCTGGCAGCCACAGGGCTATTACCTTCCTAACCTGCCCAGGCATGTTTGGCAGCAGTAGCAGCAGATGTTGGACAATATTCCCAAAGGCACATCTGAATAAAAATAATGCATCAGCATTTTAAAGGTCAACACTAACATGCTAAAGAGGGAGGGGCTTGAGGCTCTTCTCTTTGTTTTTCTTTTGTCATTCAGAAATATGAAGGTGCCTATTGGTGATGAGATGATCCCTGTTCACAGATAATGCCTTGCTGGAAGTTATGAAATTTGTCCATCTGGGAAGATATCCATCTATGGCCTGCAACACCTCACCTATAGGACCTTTAGTAAGAAGACACATACAGCAAAAGCCCACTAGAATGAAGCGCAGCACTGCATAATTCTACAGTAGTTACTGTAGTAAACAATGCAATTTCAATGGGAGTTAATTCCTTTGTCATGCAGTAAATCTATCACACAGTGCTTCATCCTGGTGGACTTCACTCTACACTTATATGAGAAAATTACATCCTTCCTAATTAATCTTCTGCACTAACCTAATGCAGAACCAAACTCTCCATGCTGATCCTAAACTGCCCTGTGGTATTTTGCCACAAGACTTTAAGTGATGATGCCTGAACAAATAGTGGCAAAGATTGTTTCATAGTTATGATGTCATCATGCTGTTCATAGTCTGTTATTAATGACTGTCAAATGTTGTTCATTTATCACATCAAAGACTCACTAAGGACATTGCTACAGACTTTTGTTTAAATCAGTGCAACTCAGGAGGTGAAGGCACATGTTTGGACAAAATTATGCCACTTTATATAGGATATTTGTATAAGAACAGAATATACAACTTTTCTAGATTAATGGTCCCTTGCTGATTAATCTAATGTGCCAGTCAAACTCAGGTATTTACAAACTGACAATTGCATATTCAAGGGCAACTCAAGTACTGTAGCATACAATACTGTGCTGGTCAGAATCATTTAGATGTTTTGCAGTGAACTTTGACAGTTTCCATTGACACATCACCATATGTGCCACAGGTTTCTGAGAACACTGGACACTGTCCCATGGTACCCTAATGACTTTACTGAATAATGTACTGTTACGTGCATAAATACATTCTTCTTCATGTGAGAATTTGCTGTTACATTGGGATATGATGTAATATGGGCCTGGTGGGAAACACATGCATCATTGTTTAATACTACTATATTTTCAAATGTGATTGACATTTATCAGGCAAGACCCAATAATATTCTGTGTTAAAAAGTCTATGCATACTCCTGTGTGTCACTGAGGCACAGGTCAGGAAACATAGGAAGACCAGGAGTAGCTGTACAATTCACAAATAGCATTTTATTACTATCAATTACAGTAAAATAAACAAGTCCATGCCAAATGTTGTTGTGCTGGCATTAGCAGTGGGGTGGCGTAGCTAGAGGCGCATAGTGCTGTGATTTTGTGAATGTGTCTCAAAGCGTGATTTTGCACAGCGAAAGCACGCCATTGTGCCACAGCCGCGGAAACACATTTTGAGCAGGCTGTGAAAATGGCAGCTGGACTGTTGATAAGGAGATATGCACAAATGCCAGTGATGAAAATGTGGCATGAACATACTGCAGATTGATGAAGTTACAAGGTGCGTGGAAACTGTGCAATGCACACGCTTACACATCATTGTATGGAGTTTCGGCACAAATTTTTAACATAGGCATTTTAGGACCTCTGCTCATGAATAGCGTCACAGTCATTTCCTCAAACTGTCCCAAAAACTGATTTAGCACAGTGGCTGTGCAATTGTGCCGAACATGCGAAAACACATTTCAGGCAGCTGCAGTGAGGTATGGAAAAATGCCAATGATGAGTAGGTGGAGGAAAGTATTACAAATTCAGAAAGTCATGAGCGTGGATGCAAACTGTACAGCTACGCTCATAAAACACTTTTATTGACTTTCGTTCCCAAATTTTCAACATAAGGATTTTAGGGCATCTGCTAATGAACAATGTCACTGTCATTTTCATCATGTGTCTCGAACATGGACTTTCCACAGCGACCACGCTATTTGGGCGAAACTGCAAAACAGATTTTGGTCAGGATGTGAAAAATGACAGCTGTACAGTTCATTAGGAGGTGCAGAACAATGGCACTGTAGAAAATCTAGAGTGAGAATATTAGAAGTTTCGAGCATTACAAGCGTGCCTGCAAACTGCGCGCACACTCGTAACACAGTCATTTTATGGAGTATTGTCACTAAATTTTGAACACAGGCATTTTAGGACCTCTGCTCATGAACAGTGTCACTGTCATTTTTGTAATGTGTCCCGAACACTGATTTCGCACAGTGAACACGCTATTATGGCGAAGTGCAAAACACATTTCGGCAAGGATGTAAAAATGACAGCTATACAGTTCATAAGAAGGTGTAGTAAAATGCCAAATTTGAGAATCTGGAGTGAAAATATTGTGAATGCGCTAAGTTACGTGTGCGTTGCGCAGTTGCTATGCTCCTCTTAAAACAGTCATTTTATGGAGTATTGTCACCAAATTTTCAACACAGGCATTTTAGGACCTCTGCTCATGAACAGTGTCACTGTCATTTTCATAATGTGTCCAGAACACTTATTTCGCACAGTGACCGTGCTATTCTCGCCAGAAGTGCAAAAACACATTTTGGGCAGGATGTGAAAATGACAGCTATACAGTTCACAAGAAAGTGTGGTAAAATGTCAGTGTTGAGAATCTGGCATGAAAATAGTGCAAATACACTAACATATGAGTGTCGTTGCTCAGTTGCTACGCATAGTAAAAACTCAATCATTTTGGATTTTCCACAAACTTGCAACATAGGCTTTTCAGAGTCCCTCTCATGAACAGTGGTACTGTCATTTCATTACTCGGTCCGAAGGTGATTCCACACAGTGACTGCGAAATCACCTTCGGGACTGAATAATGCCATTGAAAATTTGGGGACAAAATTCCCAAAAATGCCTGAGATATGCATTAAAGTTGAAAAAACCCTATTCATTCCATAATACAGTTTACCAGCATTTCTTCAGTTCTCGGTCTGCTTTGAAGGTGCAGGCGTGTTCCCTATCCACAGTAGATTGTCGCGCCGGACTCCATGAGTAAGTATGGGGTGAGGGGTGAGGAGGCAGGGTGCACAGTGGGTAGAGTCTGGCTGGGGGAGGGGCATCAAGACTCTGAGGGACAGTTTTGTTTTACAGGTTAAAAAAAAGAAAAAACATTCTGGGACAGTTTAGTTTTGCAGGGCATTTGGCATTCTGGAGTGGGTACCAGCATACCAAATAACTGTTTTGAAGTGTCAGTAGCCGGCCGAGTTGGGCACCCTCATCTGCACACAACATGGGGAGAAAGTAATGCTGTTGGGGATTGGGCACCCCGTCAGCACACAAAGAAAGCGGGGGCACTAGTCGAGGGATTGGGCAGCCCCTCGGCATTCAACAATTGGGGGTTATGCCAATGGGAGTTGGCTCCCCATCGGCACACAAAGACAGTGGGGAGTTAACCGACAGAGGATTGAGCACCCTGAAGTCAACAGGCGTCAGGCGGCCACCTGCTTACCGACCATGCACATAATGGCGGCAACGGCGAAAAGGACCGCTGTGTATGATGAGCTTTGCTCGGTTGCAGCAGACCTTTTCTTAGATGTACTCACCCATTATGTATGCATCGTGTAGTGCCGGCATGCAGGCTGATTGAGGGAATCTCGGGATGCACTTACTGATCACGTATCCTGCATTAGCCCAACAGAGACCATGCCTCTAAAGCTGCACTGTCCCATGATGTTGGCTGCAAGCGCACCAACATAAAAATAAAAAATTGTTCACTATAATTATTTACAAAAGGCAGAAGAAACAGAGAAAGCAAAGTCCTTCATCTGAGGGTTTCTCTGCTCAGCTTCCATCCTTCATTCTATGAGTCAGTTTATCAGATCTGTTAAGGTTTTCATCATCAGCATTTACTTTACTGCCCAAAACTCATATCTCGGACACTCCATAGTCCCTCTTTTAGATGCACTACTGCCAGTCAGACCTGCTTTTGCCATATAGCCCATCATTTGAAGAAGGCAGACAGGCTTCCAGGTTCTGTCCTTGCCTTGGAAGACACGGGAGCTCTGTCCACTAAAGGAGGAAGCACAATAGTGGATTATAGCATTAGATGAAGGTTACACTCTGACAACCCTCCTGCCAGTCCTGCTTACCACTGAGACTTGAACAAAAGGAATGCTTACCTCCACATCAACAGAAGAATAGCATTAATTAAGGTACAGTACTGTGGTATGGACAGAAGAGAGATGTTTTAGTAAGAAAATGCTGAATAGAGCACCCTTTGGAATACTGAATAAGTTTAAAAGAAAGACAACAAAGCCTTTCATGCATTTGGCATGATGTCCAGGCCAAAGGGATGAAAACCAAATGGGCACCAGTGCAAAACCCAATAAAAAACAACCTCTTCTATGCAGACCAGAAAAGGCCAAAATGCAGGAAAAGTACTGCCACCTGAGAAAACTGGAATTGGAGAAATAGCTCAGGGCAAAGGCAACACTACAGGAATGTTTCCTCTCTTTATTTCAAATGAATGACAAACTGCAAAACAAAATGAGCTACCTCAAAGTTGGTCAATGAGAAGAGAGAAAATGTAATTCTTGAGGGCCAGCTAAAATCTTCAGATGGAGCTGCTAGAATGCCCTCAGCCCAGCGGCCTGCCACAGAGGAAGTTGTACCAACTAACAATGCAGCTGTAACTAATGCGCAGCTAATTCAAAAATAGTAACAGTGAGATGAGTGAGTTACCTATTGGAGTAACTGAGCATATTGTAGAAATAACTGAACTGAACATAAATAAAAACAGCAGTATTCCAGGCAAAGATTTGCAGCCCAATGTCACTAATGGTACTCTGGTTACTCTGATGGTCAAGGAGCCATAACTGAAAATTTAATTTATCTAGAGGAGCAGAATCTAACAGCTACCAATGAACCTGACAACAAACGGAGGTAAGCATCCATCTTTCTGAATCATTATCTGCTAGTAATGCTATGAATTCAGTATCAGAAACTATCGGTGGCACTAAGTTAAATATAAATGAATCCCAGACAGTATATGAGAATAATAATGTAGCAAAAGCAGGTCACAATTTTGAAGGTGAAAATGAAGAGAAATTAAATGAGGAGAAGAAGGGTCAGATATAATAGAGTCAGAAGATGATTGGGAAGATAAAAACTCAAGCGAGGAAGATGACCCCCGGCTAAGAAACTGTTCACACAAATGCATGCAATATCCAATAAAATGAAACAGAAGCTATCTCATCAGAATAAACTTGAAACTTACTTTAATTTACCAGGAAGCATTAAAAGAAAATCAAGAACTTAAAAAGAGGTACATGAGATAAAACAAACAATAAGCTATATGATGAGAATATACAAGTTCCCAAACAACTGAACAAGTTAGAAAACTAATGAAGAACTTAAAGACAAAGGGCAGGATTCACAAAAGAGATGCAAAGGCACAAGTGAGATGCACGGTGCAAAGAGGATGTACCCACCAAATGGTGCCTGATCCCAAAGGGATGAACAAAGGATGCACTATATGCAACCCCACTGTGCATAACACGGAAAGGGCAGGGTGCAAGTGGTGATGCATCAGTGCAACTGGGATGCACGTAGCCACTTAGGGGAGAAACACAGTGAATATGGAGCAAACCAGCAAGGCATGTGAGATCAACAGGGGACAAAGCATTGGGACAAAGGAGAGAGAACACAGGACCAATGGGACACACTAGAGACCAAGGGCACAACAGTGGTCACAACAGACACAGCACCATGACAGAGATCTGAGAACAACACACAGAGCCCCATGTCACAGCCATCATAGGTCCATGGCAGGCACACAGAACTTGCAC
Organism: Neoceratodus forsteri; assembly: GCA_016271365.2. Taxonomy (NCBI): domain Eukaryota; kingdom Metazoa; phylum Chordata; order Ceratodontiformes; family Ceratodontidae; genus Neoceratodus; species Neoceratodus forsteri. The sequence continues at coordinate 271,356,215 of JADMNL010000026.1, forward strand.
ACTGTAGTAGGCATGGTGCCACACAGCATAGTGCAGGGGCAAAGAACAAGGTGGAGGTCACTGGACATGGCCAACACCACAGGTGGCCACAACTGTGGCTGTGGAGGGACACACAGGGTGACACCATGCCAAACAGTCACCAGCACACCATGCTACCACAGTGCCAAACAGCCAAGCCACATCTCCAACCATAGGACACCACACACAGGTCCACAAAGAGATAGTTCAGTAGTGCAATGTATGCAGGCCACAAGCAATGTGGACACAGAGACCAGGGTAGGGACATCAGCAGCAGGACAGAGGCCCACGCACATGCCACAGGCAACAGTGGGGCCACATGGAGGGGCCCAGCAGGGGAAGGAGACCATACAAGGCCATGGGCACACAGATCCATGGCAGGAAGGGTACAGGGAACACCCTGACAGTACACAAACCCTCGAATGTGGAACAGTGAATGACCACAGACACCATAGCAGAGTTCAAAAGGCGTATATAAAACACAAACAGAACAGTCAACAATATATACAGCAGTAATAGCAGAAACTATGTACACAGTGGAATCAAAAGGAAGGGAGTGAGGGACTATATACAGGCAGTGTGTGCAGAAAGGGAGTGTGCGGGAAAAACAACAGAGGTATGGAGGGTGGATAACAGCAGGTTATGTACAGCATAGAAAGGCATGCAAATCGAAGGTGGCTACAGGCATAGCCGTGCACTTCTGTGCCCCAACCCTAGACAGACACATGCCGGCAGGAGCTGGAGGATGGCCCTGAGAGCTAGACTCAGGTGCCCAGTCATCCGCTGTATGGTCCAAGTGACCCCTGGATGGCCTGAACAATTCTCTCATCCAGGTCCTGAAGTTGGTCCATGGCACCTCCACCTCTAGGCTACATGATGATCCCTGGGGTCAACAGCAAGGTCAAAGAGAACACATACTAAGGACCATTGCGGACAAAAAAATACCCATGAGCATTAGCCCACCCCACCAGACAGAATAACAAACCACACAGAAGGGTGCCACCTACCTACTCCCAAATTGACACCTTGATGAGCCCTGCAGCCCCTGACACCTTGCCTCAGCAGCCTCTGGCCCACCACCGGCCTCCACCCCTGCAAGACACAACAGACAGATACAGCCATGAGTAGACACATCAGTGCACAAACCCACCCCAACACCAGTGTGGGCATGCTGTGTAAGTGTAAACAGCCGATGCAACACCGGTGTCTGTCCATGGAGACCACGCCAGAACCCCAAGAGTGCCCTCCCATAGATATGCACCACAATCGGTGCCCACCCCATGTATAACTCAGTGTACCTGTCCCACACACACACCACTGCAGTGCCCACCCCATGTCACATGCAGGACTGGACACCACAGGGCAGATGCAGCCACAGCTGTGTGTGCATGGTGTGGTGTACCCATGTGAGTGTGATTTTGCGTGTGGCGCATCCCACCCGCATGCACCTGTGATGCACATGCGGGCAACCTACCTGGCCATGGAAGTGCACCCCAGCATGCACAGCTATGTAGCTGCCAAAGACAGGGCCCTGTCCCCCAGCCAAGGTCACCATAATGGTGTCTGCACTGTTCCCTGGTGCAGGGAACCCCTATCGCTGCACCAGCTGCTGGGCAATGGTGTCCCACACTGTGACCTGGGCACCTGCAGGTCCTCACGGTGAAACATCTGTCCCTCCACAAACATCACCAGGGCTACCCGTGAAGCAGCTCAACTCAGACCAGTTCATGGCCCTAGGCCCAGTCCTCCCAGCCCTAGGCATTCCCATACAAGATGCAGCCCATTGGTGCAAGCTCGGGTTGTGCAGCAGAAATCCAAATGGCACCACATATGCTAGTAGGCTGCGTGCATTGCACTGCCTACAACATCATCAACCAGCACAATAGGAACTGCCCAGGTTGGCATGCAATGTGTGGACAGACTACACCACACGACAGGCATCATCTACATGTCTACAATGCGATCGACAGTACATCTGTGCACCTGTGGGTCTGCACCATGGGTACAATGCACAGCGCATGTGCACTGCATGTCTGAAGCATATGCACCAAATCCAGGAAGATGCTCTGAGTGCAAGCGTGCATGCTGGACATGCATCATGTAGGATGTGCCCAACTCAGCAGATGTGCCGTGCTGATTGAGATTTTTTAAATTAAAAGTTTTATTGAGATTTTATCAAATATAATAACGACTAACATCCTGATTACAATGCAATGATATTAAATGCTATGTAGATAAACTAAATAGTACACTATCCCAACCCCCACCACCCTCCCCATCCCTCCATGGATTGTGCCCCAAGAATACAGTAAGAGTCCCGTGTCTTTATTCATCATAATAAGTTAAAACTAGTAGAAGCAGAGGAGTCAGAGATAAATCAGTGCAGGTACAAGGCATCATTTGCCCCACTTTTTATCAAAAGTGTAAGTTTATTGAGAGTGCTGGCAATTAGACGTTAAGTTTGAAATAACAAAGAAAGTTCACTCAGTCATGCATTGTAAGAAATAGGTAGTTGATCCATCAATGCTTAAGAACCAGTCTCTTGACAGTCATCGATATAATAGCTATATGAAATCTTCATTCCTTGACACTGATGGTGGAGTAGACACCTAAAATACAAATTTCCACTGTGAACAGACCATCAAGACCTAACAGGGATCTAACCTGGCTTGGATAGTATGCCAGAGGGAGAATTTTTCAGAGGACCAAAATATATGTAAGATGTTCCTTCACCTTTTCCACATCTAGAGCAGACAAATGAGTGGAGGCAAGCTATTTTGGCCAGTTTAACTGGTGTATAGTACGTATTGTTGAGGATATGGACTTGGTAAGTTTAAGTTTGTCCTGGGTATTATATGCATGGAGATCTTCCAGATCTGCACCTAATCAAGGGTGGGGGGTATCGGATAGCAGAGAATCCCAAACCTTGGAACCCACTAGGGATCCAGGTGGAGAATGGACATAAGATATAAATACATAATTGAGACAGCATGAAGTAACTTAGCTAAGTCCGAGAACCAGGATAGGATAAGGAGCACAGTCGAGGGTTTAGGCCATGTACCAAAAGATAAGTTACAAGATGTCTCAATTGGAAAATTTTAAAGATTTGTGCTGGGCCTACATTAAATGTAAAATGTTTGGAGAGGAAAGAAGGAATTGTGAGAACAGAGATCAGCAACTTTGGCACACACAATTGGGGTAACCACCCTGGAGATAGGATCTTATCCCCAATCTTGATGAGGGATTATGGATTATTGGTTGAGAGGGATCTCTGGAAAGAGATCTTGAGTGAGGAGCATAACTGGGAGAAGACTCTTATAGAGGTGCCAATTGCTGACTCCTTCACAGGGATTGGAAACACTTCCCATGGGAAATAAAGTACAGTAGAAGGAATAGATTGTGCTGCTGCATAATTCGAGTCTCTACTTGCAACCACAGCAGGTTTTAATCACTTTCTGTGATTGAGAGCCATTTACTCACATTTGGAGAAATGACTGGCCCAATAGTAAAGTAGAAAGTTAGAGTCAAAGCCCCTGATTCCTTAGGGAGACTTAATTTAAGAAATGAACATCTGGGGAGTTGTTCAACCATATGAAGTTAGAGATGAGATAAAATAAATGTGCAGAAAGAAAGAAAGAAAGAAAGAAAGAAAGAGGGAGGAAGCCATGTAGTCAACATATTTAAAGGGTAGAAAAGCCTGAGAAGGACGTTCATTTTAACAATATTAATATGGCCCCAAAGGGATAATGGAGAGATTCCCATCTTTGGAGATCTTGCTGTATAGCGGCTACCAAGTCATCAAGATTCAACTTCTTAGTAAGGGAGGTGTCTGTAGATAAACAAATGCCTAAATATCTTAGATATTGGGAAGACCAATTCATACCAAACTAGGTGAAATCAGCCTTATGGGTGAGGTGATTGAGGGAAGGATTTCAATTTACTAAGATTCAGTTTGTAATGGAGAAGAGGCTAAACTGTGATATCACAGCTAGGACTCTTGCAAGGGAGGCAGAGGGATGTTCCAGGTGCAGTAGAATATCATCTGCAAATGCTGAAATAGTAAGATCGGCACCCCTACTGAGATACCCTTAATCTGGGGAGTTGTCTTGAGGTATCTGAAAAGAGGTTCCAGGTATAAATTAAAAAGAAGGGGACAATGGGCAGCCTTGTCTGATACCAATGTATAAGGAGAATCGCGGTGAAAAAAAACCCATTGCAGTAAATCCTGGCTGAGGGAGAGAGTAGATGACTTTAAGCCAGTTCAAAAATTTGGAGGGAAGCCCATTTTTACAAGGTAGACCATAAGTTCCAGTCCACCCTGTCAAAGGCTTTTCAGTGTCAAGTGAAACTAGGGCCATGGGGATTGGAGAAGACTGGGCTACTTGAAAAATATGGGTTAACTTACATAGGTGATCTACAGAGAGTTTATACTGGGAACAAACCCTCCTGCTCGGGGCTAAGTGGAGGTAGCCAAACTTTCTTAATCCTAGAGGTGAGAATTTTGGTGAGAATCTTAACATTGCAAATTAAAAGCAAGATGGATCAGCAGCTGCTGGGTTGAGAAGGATTTTTATTCGCTTACAAGGAGAACGATAGTGGCTTCCAAGAGTATAGGTCTAAAGAGTCAGCATCCAGAAAGTGTGTATACAGGAAGAGCAGGAAGGGGTCAATTTCCTGGAGAAGTCTTGTAGAAATTAGAGGGAAGCCATCAGGGACAGGTGCCTTATCCAGGGCCAGGCCCTGGATGGCCTCCTCAGCTTTGGCAAGAGAGATCGGGAGGACAAGAATAGCTGGTGAGGATCAGGGAGGTGTGGAATGGAGATGGTGTCCAAGTAAGCTTCAAGCTCCACAGGTCTCAAGCTGACAGGAGTTTACCATAAAGCTTGCAGTAAAAGTCCTCAAAGTCTGTGCTATGTCTCGAGGAAGGGTCTTATTAGTACCATCTGGAGCGGTAATCAAGGGAATGAGTCTGCAGCTTTCAAGTTTCCAAAGACGGAGGCCAATAATCTCCAGCTTTTTAACCCTGATTTACATATGTAGACTGAGTCTTTAAAATGGCATATTCCGCTGTCTCCATAGGAGATCAGCATACTGGTTCTGTACAGAGAGTAGGTTCTCCAGGCAATCAGCTGAGATCAAAGAAGAAGGATGACTCAAAACCCGTATTTGTGAGAGAAGGGACAAGGCCTGGGATTCTCACTGTTTCTTTCTTCTGGAAGCAAGTTTAATAAACTCACCTTGCAGAAAGCACTTAAGGTGCATCATTCATGGTCTATTCTAGGGACGGAATCTCGGTTGAACTCAGTGAAAGTCTGGATGAGAGATTGGATCCGGAAATGATAAGCGTATCCTTAAGAAGCTGGGTATTTAGCTTCAGGTAGTATCCCTCTGTATGTCTAAGTCCAAGGAGAGTGTTATCCAGGCCACTGAGTAGTCAGATATGACAATCGGCTCAATGACTGAATTGCAGAGACCAGCAAGAAGGGAAGACTGATTAAATGTAATCAAGGTGGGACCAGGATTGGTGAAGAGCAGAGTGAAATGAGAAGAGATGGTGGGAGGGGTTGAGGATACGCTATGGGTCACACAAGTCCAACATGTCTTTGAAATCCCCCAAAGCTTTCTGGGAAGGGAAGGGTGTTTAAGCAGTAGATAGGTTCGATCCAGGTCCTGTGGGCGGATCGTTCCAGTCACCACCTAAAATTAACTGAGTGGGTAATAGGGTTGCAAGTTTATTCACACGGTCCATGAGGAAGGGACATCACCCTTGCTGGGCCATATATACTACCCAGGACCATCTCCTGATGGACCAGGAGGCCCTTACCAGAATATATCGACCATCTGTATCAGCTATGGGAGGATCCGCCTGAAAGGAGACATTCCCATGACTAAAATAGCTACTCCTCTGCACAAGGAGGAGTCACCAGCAACAAAGACCTGACTTACTCCCTGGTGGCAGAGCCAGTTGGTTTCCTGGGGCAGCAGATGGGTCTCCTGTAGGAAGATAATATTTGCACTAAGGAGAACACAGTGTTTGAGGACCTGATACCTTTTGGTGGGGTCACGCACTCTAGTACATTCCATGTCACAATTTTAACAATATTATTCACCATATTTAGTGAAGCCAGAAATAAGCAATTGTAAAGATACAGACGAGAAGTTCCACCATTGAGGCACACCCAATCCACCTCCCTTCCAAACCTCCAAACAAGCCCAAAGTTGGTAAGAACAGAGAAGACAGCAGTAACAGACCAATTGTCAATAACTCCAATTAAGAGAAATGTGGCGGTCCCAAAAACTGTTGATAACCCCCCAGAGAACCCACCCAGTCCCTCCCTGTAGACCAGTTGATAAACACATATCAATAGTAAATGACCCTCCTGAACCCAGAACAAACCCCAAACAGTCAAACTATTTACAGAAACCCCACCTTAAGATACAACTAGTTGTGTATACCCAAAATGTGTAAAGGAGGGTGAACCCCATTGTGCCCCATTCAGTTTCCCATCAAAGAGGTGGGAGCAAACAAGATATTGGGTCTGAATCCCAGCTGGGAGGACAGAAGCAGGCACAACCCCTAGAATCCAGGACGCAATGCAGCAGCAGCCAAATGCAAACCATATCCAAGAGCCCTCCTCCCGTGTGAGTCCCACAGCAAAACCAATCTAGTCAATTGGGCAACAAATAGAAGGCTGCTTACCCCAACTCCAGTGTTGCAATCAGCAAGAGGAAGGAGAAGGGAGGGATGCTGCTACAATACTGGTACCCTGTGACTAAATCAGCTCGAGTAACTTGTCTGGCATTTTCTGTAGCCGGAAGGTATAGCACCAATGGAACAGACCAGCTGGAAAAGCCATGGGGCGTAAAGGGGAGAAAGGAAGAGAACAGGCAAACCTGGGGAATGCCCATAAAGTGGGGTGGGTAGAAGAGACATGTACTGGGTAGCTAAGCCAGTGGAAACAAACTGTGAATAACCCTATGGTGGAAAAATAAACACAGGTAAATGGGTTGGATGACTCCCTTCCATTCACACTGAAGGTATCAACTTAAGTGGAAGGAACTGAGTAGGGAGGACAGATACTGACTGGACAGATGCAAGCCAAATAAGGTATTAAAGCAAGGACTGCGGAGGTATATTGTGACAAGGGTGGATTTATACTAGATGGAGGGTGGCAAGTGGACAGCAGGTAGGCAGGGATCCGATAGCGTGGAGTCACAGCCTACCCCTCCAGGCTAGCAGGGAAGGACTTGGAGCAGCCAAAAGGAGGAGTAGATTGGAGGAGATGGAGGTCAGTGATGGAAAGGGGACGGGATGAAGGTCGGTCTCATTAAATGCAAGAAGCATAGAAACAAACCACTGAGCTACAGGCACTCTTAGCAGTGTGGAGGGTGAATATTGCAGCTGTCACAGAAATGTGGGCAACTGAGCACAGGACTGGGATCTGGCAATCCCAGGTTACACATTATAAAAGTAGGACCGTAAGGAAGGGAGGGGTGGGGTGGCAGTCTATGTGAGGGATGAGATCAAATGCACAAGGGACGAGGGACTAAAAAGGAGAACAGAGGCAATCTGACTGCAGTTCCTAGACTCACGGGGTAGGAAATTGAGGTTTGGGGTGGTATACAGGCTGCCCTTCCAGTCTGAGGAGCTTGACGGAGTTAGTGGGACAAATCAGAAGGTATATAGAAAGGAAGGTGGTCATCGTGGGGATTTCAACTTGCGGGGGTTGACTGGAGCATTCGGTCGCCTCCAGTGCTAGGGACCAAGTGCTCCTGGACACGATCCAGGAGGGTCTCCTGACACAGTTGGTTACTGTAACTTCTAGGCTAAAGAACACTTTAGATCTGGTATTGTCAAATGGGGAGGCAGTGAGGAAATAAGGTAGAGGACCCACTAGCCGACAGCAATCACCAAACGGTGTGGTTTAATATCACGATGTGCAGGGAGCCAGAGAAATCAGTTACTCGGGTGGAAAACTTCAGGTGGGCAGACTTTGGGATGATGCAGAAAGTACTGAAAGGAAACTGGATGGCATAAGGCAGGAGATGGATGTGGAGCAGAAATGGGATATTATTAAATGGGAGTTTCAGAAGCAACAGAAGTCTGCACCAAGGCACAGAATAAGGGGAGCAGAGCAAGAAAATCATGCTGGTTGAACAGTGAGGTTGTGGAGGTGGCGAGGCAAAATGAGTAGCGCACCAGAGGTTTAGGGAGGACGGGAAGGAAGTGGAAAGGAGGAATATGCAAGATGGCCCAGGAGGATGGACCAGAAAAGTGAGAGAAGCCAAGGCCCAGAGGGAGCTGAGATTAGCAAGGAATTAAAGGGTGGGAGGGAAGAAATACTTTTCAGATACATCAGGGAGAAAAGGAAGTGCAAGGAGACAATAGTGAGGAAAAAAGGGGTGGGGAGTGGATGGAAAGGGGAGGAGCAGGCAGAAGCACTGAATGAATACTTTTGCTCAGTGTTCACGGAAGAAGGGGGACCACCATCCCAGCATGGGCTGAGATGGTGGGAACAGAGGAGAAGGTGACAGATGGAAGAATTGAGGCAATTAGAGTCCTAGAGGGACTGCGGACACTGAAGGTAGACAAGGCACCAGGTCCAGATGGTATCCACCCAGGGTGCTGAGGAGATGGCAGAAGTGTTGGCCGGAGCCACTGGTGGATCTGTACAGCACCTCACTGGAGTCGGAATGTGTGACACTGGACTGGAGGATGCACACATAGTACCATTACACAAGAGCGGGCCAAGGGATGAACTGGTTAATTATCATCCGGTAAGTCTCACCTCCATAGTGTACAAACTCATGGAAATGATACTAAAGGAAAGACTGGTGTCGTACCTGAGGACAATGGCCTCCAGGATGGGAGGCAACATGGGTTTATTTCAGGAAGCCTTGTCAAATCAACATCATGCAATATTATGACTGAGTGACAGGTGAGCTGGATAAGGGTCATGCAGTGGATGTTCTTTACTTGGACTTCAGCAAGGCCTTCGATTCAGTGCCTCATGGGCAGCTTGGGAGAAACTAACTGGGGTATGGGCAAAATGATGAACTGGATTACATGCTGGTTGAGTGGCAGGCTGCAATGGGTGATCGTGAGAGGGGAGCTCTCAACTCCAAGGCTGGTGATAAGTGGGGTTCCACAGGGCTCTGTATTGGGGCCAGTATTGTTTGAGATCTTCATATCAGACATTGCACATGGGGTGGTGAGCAAGATAAGTCTGTTTGCTGATGTCACCAAAATCAGAGCAGTGGTGAATGGAGAGGAAGGATGAAGCAGCTGCAGAGGACCTACACAAGCTAGCGGAGTGGTCAGAGAGGTGGCAGCTTGGGTTCAATGCAAAGAAGTGTAAGGTTATGCACTTTGGGGTGAAGAACCCAAGGAGAGAATACTGGCTAGGGGGTTAAGCTGGGGATCACTAAGGAAGAGAAGGACCTAGGGTAATGATAACAGGGACCATGAACAACACTGTCCAGTGCAGGAGAGTGGCTACAAAGCGAACAAAATGCTGGGGTGCATAGCAAGGGAGTTTCATCCAGGTGAAGAGATGATCTTGCCCTCTACAGGTCGCTGGTAAGGCGCACTTAAAGTATTGTGTGCAGTTTTGGAGGCCATACCTAAAGCATGATATCAGACTACTGTAGTGGGTGCAGAGGAGGGCAACAAAGATGATATGTGAAATGGAGGGAGAGACTATGACAGCAGGCTGGGAGACCTGAATATGTACACCCTGGAGGATAGAAGGGATGGGGGACATGATAGAGACATTCAAGTATCTGAGGGAATCAATAAGGATGGGGCAGATGAGGTCTTTAAGTTAAGGAGGGAGGGTCACCAGGGAGCACGGGCTAAGAATAGAGGCGAAGATTTAGGAAGAGAATGAGGAGACAGTGTTTCACAGAGAGGGTGGTAGCAAATTGGAACACCCTACCAGAATGGGTGGCATCATGTAAATCTGTGAGCAGCTTCAAAGGGCATGGGACTGGGAACAGGGAGAGTAAGGGTGGGGAGATGGGGTGGCAGTGGGATGACAAAGGGAGGGGTGGCAGCTGCAGACTAGGGTGTTGGCTGCACACTCGAGCAGACTTAGATAGACGGGTAGTCTGTTTCTGCTGGCGTATTCATATGTTAGTAAGGACCCTGGTAAACATGCCCCAAACAATCGTTCCTTGGAGGCGTGGCAGCACTCCTAAATGCGAGTGGAGAGTCATGTGGAAAGTGCCTGGGCACAGGCCCAAGGCAGTCAACAGGTGGAAACCATAGGTCTGAAGGAGGCCCACATAACCAGGAATAATACCCCCAACATCATCTCCAAGAAGGCAGCAAGGAGTATCCAGAGGTGTATCCAAAGGTTGGTCATACAGAGCAGTACAACAACATCAGCAGGTATTTAACAGCGAAGGAGATATTGCTAAACCAAGATTAAGTAGTAAACTGCTCAAGTGTCCCCAAACAGGTTAGGCAGCAACATTGCCAGATCTTGCTTAGCTGCATCGGGATTATAGGAAAGCCAGGTTCTCTTGAGGTAGATCTGTATGCAGGCTGGTTGGGTATTCAAAATTTGAGTCCTGCAGCAATCAATTTTGAGACTGTCGGGTGGAAGGCAGTGCTCTTCTGCCTGGTTTCAATGGCAAGTCCTGTGTAAGACCCAAGGGTTTGCCCTCCCACAAAATAGATTGTAGCTCATGAGCCTTAGCAAAAGCATGTTGTTTCTCCAGGTAGCTTAGAAACTTAGTGATGAGGGGTCTGGGCGCACCTTTAAGGGGTCTCGCCATAATGATCTATGTGCTCATTCGATTTGATAACCCGGGCTAAAATGAGGCGGTCCTACTAATTTGGTTAATAACTTCTGTGCAGAAAATAATAACATTAGGGCCCTCTTCTGATTACGGTAATGAAAATAAGAATATTGTTTTACTAAATCTGCCAAAGGATCTTCAGTTTTAACCTGGAGCTTAGTTAATTGTTGCCGCAATTTGGTGATCTCTGGATCAGTCCATTCCTGCCAGCCTTCTAGCGTTGTGGTTCTAGTAGCTACAACTCCGATTTTCTGGCCCAGTTCTCCCATGTCAGAGCATATGGACTTTAGTTCTGAAGAGATATCCACTAGGGCCTCTAGAAAAGGAAGCAGTTCCTGGAGAAAGCAATCTTATGTGAGGGATCCTGTAGCCAAAGGTCACGGTGAAGAGTGAGTAGTTTGAGCCTTGAACTTTGGATTTTGGGGGCTTTAGTAGGCGAGACTGGCGGTGTGTGGTGCAGCAGGGCCTGTCACATCTCTGCCTCCATCATGGCTTATCTTGTTGCAGATGCAATGAAACGAAGGTCCAAATAGATGCAGGAATATACAGGCAATAGATAGAGGTCTTTTCATTGAAATCTGAAGTTTTTCCACGTAGATTACTGCAGATATAGGAGAAGGAGGAGAGAGCTCTACTAGAAGGCTATCAGTAGGCTGCAGACATCACTTGATCTTGTGCTGATTGAGATGAGCTGAGAGCAATTATGCAATTTACAGACAATGCTCCCAAAACAGCCTAATAATGTATGCAGGGGCAACTCAGCTGTTCAGCATCTCATTAACACTGCCTCAGACCACATTTGCATGCCCTGAGCCAAAAATGCTCCCAACTCAGATCACACACTGAGAATAGGTGACTGAGAGGATTCACAGCCTTGAGGGTGAGTGCACAGCTAGTCCTACATGTAATACAGCAGGTTCTGTGGAGTGGGTATGTGCTGTCGTAGACCACTGCCTACACCCAGGCACAGCCCAGGGGTGGGGGATACAGCAGACTGCAACAGGAATGTATGATACAGACATCTATTTGTATACAAGCCCAATTGCAGTGTGGCCAAGCCACATGCTGGAGCTGACTGAGCACAGCCAATCGCCAGGTTGCCTTGTGCAGGGACGATTGTTGGGCAACATGGTGTCCCCACACACTGCCCACAGGCTGCAACATTGGGGGCATGATGGCCAATGTGCCTGCACCAACAGCAAGGAATGCATAGTGTGTGTGATGTGCAGATAGCTGTATGTGTAACTGGACATGTGACACAGGTGCACGGCTGTGTGCTTGCAGCTGTCAATGGCGTGTTCGATGTACACGTTGAATGCAGATACAACACGCCATGATACCCGTGCACACCGCATGTGCACTGCCCATAAGCCCTGTCTGACAGGTGCTGGTGTGTCCTATTGCAGCCACTGTCTGTTGGTAATGGCCACATGGAAATCTACAAGAGCATGGTTAATGTCTGTCTGTACGCTCCCACAGAAACCATGATGTCAGGAGGCAACAGTGCCAACAGCAGTCGGTGGCCAACCTTTACAAGGTTGAGGAGCAGGCCCTCATTGAGTCATACTACCTACAGCGTGATGTGCTGATGGGCTGGGGTGGCAGTTGTATGGCATAGGAGGAAGGCTGGGAGGCAGTGGCCCACCATGTCAATGCCATAGGAACATTCAACAGAACCCCTGGAGTGCAGGAAGCATTTGAATGATGGGAAATTGAGGGCAACGGAGAAGGTGGCCCACATACAGGCCTCCTGCAGTGGACAGGGGTGGCCCATAGGTGGATGTCCGCCTGAGCCCCAGTGAACAGCTACTCATGGCAACCATTGCCAGGGCTGCCATGCAGGGTGCCCCAGGTGGGGGTTCCAGACTGGTGGAAGCCTACTGCAGCACTGTAAGTAGTCTTGGACATGACACATGTCTGGCCACATGTCTGCCCTGGCTGCCATGCCTCCCCGTGTGCTATGCAGTGCAACTGTATACCCAGGGGCTGTGCCATGTGTGGGGTTGGCACATGTGTCCCATGCCATGCTATGCTCTGCCACACTGCCCATATCCTTGGTGGGGCATGTGTGGTTCCACTGCCAGTCAGGCCACTGGATCACACATACTGTTGGGTGTGCCTGTTCTGCCAATGCCACACATGGTGCCATGTGGCCACTGCCTGTCACCACACAGTGCCAGTCACAGCATGCGCATGGCTGCTGTGGTGATGTGGGAACGCACAGCCGCTGAAGGACTGTCATGCACACCATGGCACTATACTGTGACACACTGTACATGTCTGTCTGCATGTAGGAATGCCACTGTATATTCTAGTGCACTAACCATGTTCTCCCATCTTTCTCCAACTCCATCACACCTCACAGTTGCAGCTGTAGGCATGGATGCACAGGGCGCCGTAGTGGGCGATGAGGTAGACCCATCACAGGGCTGTGGTCACTGTAGTGGATGGTGCCATCCCTGGATCGTCCACTGTACCAGACCCACCAGACACAGCCCCAGTGGTGGCAGGCCCGTCAGACCCCTCTGCCAATGCCGACAGGGTGGCGGTGATGACAACACATGACTGGGGTGTCTGCTGGGTTTTCTGACAATAACCCTGCAGACATGGTGGACATCACCGACACCCTCCTTGTGCTTGCATCCAACACACCTCGGGGCGTACAGCGATGTCACTGAGGATGATCATGCCACACAGATTTAGGGGACACAGCCAACAGTGGGACACACAGCATGCAGGGACCTATGTGGGCAGCCCCAGATGCCAACGATGGCCCAGCTTTTATGTGGTGCAGCTGCAGAGCACAGCTGCCCACACTAGTGGGTACTATGTACCTTGTATCTGGCCCAGGTGCAGTGGGTGGGCTGTCAGGGGCATCCGGTCCAGGTGCTGCAGGCACACACATGCACCATTGGAGCATGATGTCACCAGCCTTGGACATGCAGTGGCTGAGCATGGCCAAGACCCAACCATGCCACAGCCTGCCATGGTGCATCCACCGCCTGTGGATGCCTCAGGTGAAGGCTGTCTCACCCCACTTGTCGGTGATGCCACCATGACCCTTCACCCACCGACGACATAGAGGTCTATGTCCACCTCCTGTATGACATTGTGGAGGGACAGGCGGCCTCTTTGCAGAATTCAGGAGCCATGGGACAGTGATGGTTCTAGAGCATGAGTCCATGGTTGCATGGTATGCCCAGATGTTGACCCAGGCATGCCTCCTGGGGGTGGGCATGACCTCAGCACTAGAGCAGATTGCAACTGCTGCAGGGGTAGTGTCTGCAACCGTTGTGCGCCATGGCCATCAGCCATCCAGTTGGACACCCAGGAGCACCTCCCGCACACCCAGGCAGTGGCATCAGATGGACCTCTACTGCTGATGCGTTTCCCTTGTCACATTGCCCAGTGTCCCCAGCCCAGACATAGCTCATGGTGCCACCATGCCCATGAGCAGCTGTTCATGGTCTCATTGCAGCACACCCACAGGGGTGTTGGCTGCACCCCTGTGGCTGGTGGTGCCACAGCTGCATCCACCAGTTGTGGCAGAGGCCGCCATGAGTCCATGGTGGCCGAGGTGCCGCCCTGTGACATCCAGGTCCCCATTGCATTGACAGCAGCACATACCACCACTGTATCCCACACACCTGGATGACAATGCCTGGGGGCATGTGTGGCAGGCCCTGCCTCAGTGTACCACCACTGTGGGCTCCCTGTGATGTGCCACCTGCATATCTGTGTATACCACTATTGTGCTATGGGCGTGGCATGATGAGTGCAGTCCAGTGTCTGCTTTGCCTTTGTTCTGGCTGCAGTGCACACTGATCCATCCTATCCCTGGCACAGTCATAGTGGTACTTGTGTGTTGCAGGATGTGTGTGTGTGTGTGTGTGTGTGCACACTCCTGTGTAAAGCCTGTCCGTTTACTGTCCTGTCTGAAGAGCACTGCACAGCTCTGTGACTACCTATTTGAAGCATTTTGCAACTCCCAGATATGTACCTCTGATACTCACCTGCAGTTCCCAAAATGCTCCCCCACCAGCCTGCTCCTGTACTGTCTGGCCCATGCTGCCAGCCATTGGGTTCAGTGGCCCACTGGTGTTCTGGTGTTGTGGCACTGCTTCATCTCCCCCACCTCCTCCCCAGAACTGTCACCTCACTAGCCTTGACAGGTATTCCACGGTCAAGGGCCATGTTGTGTAGCATACAACAGGCCAGGAATATGTCACAGGCCTTCTCAGGGCTATACTGTAGGGCCCCACCTAACCTACACAGGCACTGGAGATGCATCTTCAACATGCTGAAGACATGCTGTATGATGGAGTGCATAGCAATGTGTGACTCATTGTACCACTTCTCCACCTCTGTTCCAAGTCATCAAATGGGATGAGGAGCCAGGGCCTCAGTGGGTATGCAGCATCACCTGTTGGGGGTGGAAGTGTGGCTGTTAGTACATTGGTCCCATCTGTGGCGCCCCCATTCCCTGTCTGCACTGGTGTGTGATCAGGCATCAGCCACTGCCTGTGCCTGTCCTTCCTTGCATTCTTACCACCCTATCCGACCGGCTATTGCTGGGCCTAAACCTGTTGTTGGCTCAGGGTCACCAATGCCATTGGGTTCACACACACACCCATATTTGCCCTGCCAGTGTGCATTCCACTGCTGGCCACTGTCTGCTTGTGTTGTGCATGTCTCTACACACATGCTCCCCCATGGCACTGCACCACACATGCCATGCATTGCACATGTGCCTCCCTGTACCTAATGGTGTCTGCCTATGTACCCTTGCACACCTTCACTGTCCCACGGCTGCTGTGTCTTATGCACATTGTGCATGTTGCTCTCCACACACAACCTCCTCCTCCTGTCCTAGCATTGGTGCTCTGTCATGCAGCTGGTTGCCGTGTCCCACACACCTAATAGATGTCCACTTGGTATGTCCCCTACCTGGAATCTCTGGCAGAGGGTCGACTGTTGCTATATATAAAGCATCATGTATGCTCCCAGGGTGTGTATTGCAGACATTGCTGATGCACCCTGTGGCATTGCACATCACCTGGAAATTGACTGAGTGGTATCTCTTGTGGTTGACATATGTGTTGGCATCATCGCCAGATGTTGCGCAGATTGCCACATGGGTGCAGTCAATGGCCCCTATGATGTCTGGCATGTGCCACCCTGTAGAACCCTGCATGTCTTCTGTCTGCTCTGCCTGTGTGCTGGGGAAATGGATGTATTCCGAAGCATGCGGTAGCAGTGCAGTGAGGAATGTGTGAGGAGGCGGGAAGTGGAGGCCTGCGATATGCCAGTGGTGTCCCCAGTAGGCCTCTGGAAGGTTCCCATGGTAAGCACATTACTGCTGTCACCTGGTCTCCACCGATATGGCATAACCACGTGTGTGTGTGCCTACATTTCTTCATGGCACAGCTCACAGAGCTGCCTCAGAATGGCCCTGTTCAGACAGTATAGCCCTACTGTCTCCACATCCATCAGCTGCTCAAATGACAGCCAGGCATGATACCACCATGCAGCAGGCTGCCTATGGTGCCTTCTGCCTCTCCATCTTCTCATCTTCATTAGTACTCTGACCATTGCAAATGGTGATGCATCCATACTGCTGGTGGTGGTGTGTCTCTCTCAGTCCATGGCTGGGGTTACAGTGCCACCATCCCAGGGGCATGCAGTGCAGTCTGCAATGGACATGCACTAGTAGCTCAGTGGCATGTGTGTAGCCACAGTGGTACCCACCCAACCCTGGTATAGCCCTTGCTACTCCTGGGTGGGCACAGAGACAGTCGGCTACTGCCATGGTGCAGCTGGCTGCAGTGTATAGCATGGAAACATTGTCATTGTGCCTGCACATGTGCCACCGTGTTCCTTGGACAGACCTGTAGCATGTTGCTGCGTCCATCACAGATGGCCTCTTACACCCATTCACACAGTCCTGCTATACAGGGAACAGTACCTCCGTGTATGTTGCATAACCACCTTGTTCCACAATGCAGGCCTTTTCCCTGCCAACGTTAACAGTGTACAGCAGTACTCTATCGTACTGACTGCCATGTGTACACCATGGATCAGTAACAGGCATTCTGGACATGGCAGCAGCCACTATAACAGTGTCCTGTGCATCATATGTAATGCTCTGGTTGTGTGTTGCACAGTTTGAGCATGTGTTCCACATATTGGATGGCAATGTTCCACAAATGGGGACATAATCATTCAGAGGTATGCATGCACATGTACAATCCCCAGTAGGTTCTGTAGACCATGAGAATATAGCTGTGCACTCATCTTCAATGTTCTGTTTCTCTCAGTCACCTGATATCAGCATGCTGGATTGGGAGTATTTATGGCTCAGGGCATGCAAATGAGGCCTGGGCCTCTGGTAATGAGATGCTAATCAGCTGAGATGCCCATGCATGTGGAATGAGGTGGTTTAAGGTGCATTGTCTGTGAATTGTTCGAAATTGCCCCAGCTCATCTCACTCTATAAGGAGCATCTCAGATATGTAGCCTATGACATTACAGCACATCTTTGGCACATGTGCGTAGCATTGGGTGCATGTTCCTGATTCTGGGGCAGTCTACATGGTGCATCAAGTCAGGCATGTGTGTCACCATGTTCAATGGTGCATCTTCCACCATGCGCTGCTATCTGCACTGTGGTCATAGTGGCCACAGTTGCACACTGTGCATAATTGGTGTACGTGGCGCATGCCATGCACAACCACGGTGGCATGCACATCACATGTCTGACCTGGCTGTGACCATGCCGCCTTAATGATCGGCATTGCATATCGTGGCCATGTTGTCTTTGACCTATCATGCTTCACGCACAGTCGCGTTGTACTGCATGTGCCTCAGTGTTTCACATGGCATATTTGGTACTCAATACTGTTTTACTGCATTGCTCTAGGGAACTGTACCTGACAGTGGCACAATGCCTAGAGCAGGGAGACAATCACCTAGGACCATTCACTGGTTTCAGGTGGAGCTGCTGCATCTGGTGGCTCTTGTCATGTCAGTGGAGGGTGAGCTGTTTGGGCAGGAGGACCCCCATGTGCCCAGGGTGAGGTGTGGGCCTCCATTGCCAGGAGGCTGGAGCAGCACACTAGAATGCCATGCACTGGGGAGCAGTGCAGGCATCAGTTTAGTGACCTCCAGAGGTGGGACCCAGTGAGACTGGAGCTGCTGCATTGCTGTGCAAGCCAGGGTGCACTGCAAGGCCAGGTAGGTGTTGCTCATCTGGCCCCTTTTGTGCCATGTGGGGTGTGTGTATTGGGCCCTCATGGAGTGCCCACTGGGTCACAGTCATCCTGCACACATGGCAGTTGCTGCACCTGCCCAGTGCAGCCATATCATGTTGCCATGGGGGCTGTAGGCAGAGCTGTTTCTGTGTGCAGGCTGCTGGGGACTGCACAGCTGGGTACCACTGTGTGCTGAATGCACACACAGGCGTGGGGGGGCCCTGTGTCAGTGCATCCTGCACAGTGGCAGTATCTGGCTGTCCCTGCACCACCTGCGCATGTCGGTGTTGTGGTGTGGTTCTGGCACTGCTGTGTTGACTCATGATGCTCTCTGCCTGTTGTGTTTTGCAGGCCCAGAGGCCAGCCAGAGGGCCATGGCCAATGATGAGGTGCAGAAGGAGGCTCATGGGTGCTGGGCCTGGTGCCCATGCAGGGGCAGGTAAGCAGTGCATTCTGCTGTTGCTGTAGTTCCACTGCCCTGGGTTGCTGCTGGATGGGGGTGTTGTCCACGTTCAGACCCTCAGTGTGTGTTATCTCTGTCATTGCTGTAGGTCTCCAGGATCAACATGCTGTGGCCAGGGGTGGTGCTCCTCTGGATGTGGACAGATGAATCCATGTGGCCATCCAGGTGGCCCTGATGCCATTCTCCAGGACTATTCAGTGCCTGTTGGCTGCCCTGTGGAGTGTACTGCTGTGAGTGCCCTTACGTGGCCATGACAGGGTCTGGCGTGGTGGGGCATGACAGTGCAAGTGGCCCCCTACCTCTTCTTTGTGCCTGACTCTGTACATAGTTTCTGTAATAGCCCCTGTGTCTGTCCCCTTGCTGCCTTCCTTCCCATCCCTGTCATTTTCCGCTTCCCTTTCTCTGTCCATTATTGCACTTGTTTATTGTTCTGGTTTTGTGTTGTACAGTTTTGTATCTGATTTTACACTTTTATAAATGTGTTGCTCTCAGCACCTGTGTCCGTGGGCTTCTTTGTTCTAACTTCATGGATGCTTCCTATTGCCCTGCTGCTTGGTCGCTTGCTCTGGATTGCCTCCTGTGTAGCTCAGGGCATCCAGGGTGCCCTGGCACATTTCCAGTTGTGCTGTACTGTTTCTGGCAATTCACAGTGGGGCTAGCTCAGTGCATCCCATTACGCATGCCTCTGTGAATCACTCTGTCTGTGCTCAATGATGCACTCAGCACATCTTCTTTGTGAATCCTGCCCCTGGCTATGAATTGTTGCCCAGGATTTTGGTGTGGATTTAAAAAAAAATAAAAATAGCTGTTTTTGGCAAATTAAAATTGTGTGAGCAGTGGAGTTCATCCTATATTATGATGTTGTTTGATATTACATATTGCCATTTAGAATGACCCAATTAAATGTATGTAAATAGAGAAGGGCAACCTAAATCAATATACTGTTCAGAAGAAACCTAAGGACATGCCACAAAATGATCTTCTAATAGCAATATTGGTTACACTTTATTTTAAGTGTTCTTAACTACACTGAAACTAATGTATAACTACAATATAACTACTGTGTAACTTCTGTGTAGTAACATGTAACTACAATGTAGTAGTAAACTAGTTTCACACCTGTGGTTTGGTGTAGTTTCACAGTTTGCATGAACTAGTAGTTGCTGCAATTACTGCTGCTTCCTTCTGCCTCAAATCAATTCTGTCTCATAAATGTAATTATGTATATTGCACTTTGCAGCAGCTGTTACATGTGTAGTTACACTTCCAGCATAGATCAATTTTCTGTTGCACTTTGCCACAGCTGTTACATGAGTTGTTACACTTCCAGCATAAATCAATTTGTGCCAAAGAGAGACAGTTGTGGTTGCATGTGTAACCACCATTAATGCAATTTGTATAACTACACAATAGGCAGGGGTCCCTACCTTTGTATATTTTGCCACCACCACCACTCCACACAGCAGATTGGTAATAAAGCATGATATGTAGCCATGTCCCACCCCAGCCACCCACCAGAGCCACAGCAGGCCAGGAGTGTGGGTGCAGAAGAGGTATGGGTCAATGCCACAGAAGCATTACATTTCTTAGTAACTACAGCACTGTTACAAGACAATAAGTAATTCTGTAAATGATTTTTATTGTATAAGTAAGCAACATAGTTGTACAGCAATTAAAAATATTAAATTGCATGTTTATTAAGCAGTAAGTGCATGAGGGAATGATTTGTGAAGGAAAGCATACACAGAACTACAACATTGACATTAAATGTAAGTATATAGTAGTTACAACCTTCGTCATATGCTTTATTATGTGTCAGTTTCTGCATACTTTCATTACAAATACATGTTAGTTAGGAATTAACTGTGGAAACAATGCCACAGAAGCAGCACTTCCCATAGTAACTACAGCACTGTCACACCTTTCTTCTTGCACTTTATTTTAAGTGTCAGTTTCTGTGTATTTACTTTGCAAACACATTAGTCAGTCATTAACTGTGGAAACAATGCCACAGAAGCAGCATATTTCTTAGTAACTACAGCACTATTAAAAGTCAATAAGTATGTAAATTAATTTTTGTGGTTCCTACCTGTTTCTTAGCTGTTGCTAGCCAGGATTGGATTTCTCAGTAAAAAGACAGGTTGAGTAATGGACTGGTCCAAGAGGAACTTTGAAACCACCTTTGCTAAAATTCCTATTTGTTCTGACCCACCTTCATCGTTGTGAGGGAAGATGTAAAGTGGCTCAGTGTGCAGACCTGTAGCCCTGAAAACCTCCTGGCAGAGAAATGGTTGCCTGGAAGCCTGTCTTCCAAGTTATAAACTTGATGTGGGCCAGGGACATAAGCTTGAATAGTGCCTTCATGAGCCTGTCTGTGCAAAAGTTAGGGCTCCGAGGAGGAAAAGGCTCCCCGGATTGGCGGCTGGGGTGCAAGAGGCCTTTTTAAAACTGTTTAACTATGGCGTGGGAAAAAATATTTTCTTTCCCATCGAAAAGTAGGCTGAAATTGCCTCAGGTGTAGCTTGAGGGAAGATTGTTAGTGGTAGTAGTGGCCAAAATTCGCTTCATGAAGTGATTCGCGGAATAATGCGGAATCTGCCAAAGTATTCCCACAGCAGCGAGTGCCTGCGTTATAATGGGGAACAAGAAGTTCATTGAGAACAATGACTTTCGTTATTCCACCTTCCCAAACCACTTCTCCACCAATTCTAGGAGAAGTACATTGAAATCAATGTACTTCACCTCATTTCGCCTTGTTTTAAGCTCCAAAGGTGAATTTTGCAGTGCTTCATGGGATTACAGGTCACATAAGCTCTAGATTGTTCAGCAACCTCAGTTCTGTGTTGTGTGAATCGTGTAGTGGAAGATAGAGACAGTTTCCTCTCAGAGCTCTGCAATATAAATCCTCTAAAGCTGTTAAAAAGCCTTTTTGTGCTATTTTTTTGCTCACAATTTAGTACATCGATTGCATGAACCCCCGTGCTCATATCATTGAGTGTTTATTGCTTCTATGTAGATTTTGAATGTTAATTTAGAACAGACAGTCTGTGTACTGTGAAGTGTTCTTTGGGAGGGACGTATCTGTGGTGTAGTAGAATAACTGGAAGAAAAGACAGTCTTTCTGTTTTGGTTATATTTTTCTTGTATAACTGTGTTAATGTACACACTGTAATATTTTCAGTAATTCTTAACATTTTTGTTGATTGTTGTGGTGCAACAGTGTATAATTTCAGTTTGTTTAAAACATTTGGTCATATTACTAAAGGTTTTCAGTTGCTACACATTACTTGTAGTGTGTGTGAGTGTGTGCAATGTGTGCCATTAAATCAGACACCTTTTATTGTGCCACAGAGTAATTGTAGCAGTGTGAACCTGCTATCCACTGCACCTGCATGATTTTTGTATACTGCTTTGTGGTATCTTTACTAGTAGTGGACTGTTACTGCACTTCTACCCCCCAACTGGCAAAAGGTATTCTTTTCCAGATTTGGATTTGTGACTTGTGAGCACTAGTTAGGTGTTGTGCCTTTGCATCTGCATCTCTTGAGTGTACAGCACAATCTGACTCTGTCTGTGCATTTGCAGTACATCATTAATTCTGGAGATTTTGCATTTTTGTTACCCTCTCATTTCACTTCATCAGCACTGGGGAATTATCTGGACACAAGACAGTAGCATTTTGGGGATGCAAATCAGTTATGGTGACTGTAGGTGACTACTACGCTTTATGACTGAGTGTGCCATTAATTCTGGGAGACTTTGCATTTCTTGTTATGCTCTCATTTCACTTTGTCAGCACTGGGAATTTTGTGGTCACAAGACAGTAGCATTTTGAGGTGCACATTAATTGTGGTCACTGTGTGTGTTTGTGTGTGTGTGTGTGTGACCACTGTGCACATGATGGAGTGCACTTCTAATTCTTGGAAACTTTGCATTTTGTTACCCTCTCATTTCACTTTGTCAGCACTGGGGAATTTTCTGGATACAAGACAGTAGCATTTTGGGGATGCAAATTAATTCTGCTGACTGTGTGTGACCACTGCGCACATGACTGAGTGAGTCATTAATTCTGGGAGACTTCACATTTCTTGTTATGCTCTCATTTCACTTTGTCAGCACTGGGGAATTTTATGGACACAACACAGTAGGATTTTGGGGATCGCATTAATTCTGGTGACTGTGTGTGACTACTGCATGCGTGGCATCTGAGTGCACCATTAATTCTGGGAGACTTTGCATTTCTTGTGCTCTCATTTCACTTCATCACCATCAGCACTGTGGAGTTTTCTGGACACAAGACTTGAGCATTTTGGGGATGCACATTAATTCTGGTGACTGTGTGTATGAAGGGCTACCAGTATTATTGTCACTTCACCTTACTTAGCGTTAAGGCGGAACGACTACGTAAAGTAATAATTACAAGGTGAAGTGAGCCTTTTGCATTAGCCACTCCACATAGCAGAGTAACAACACAAAGTGCCTACTTCATGGGCACTTCACCAGAAAAATTTAAATTTGCTGCATCTCTAGAGATGGTTTCCAAGCCTGACATCTATAAGAGTACCAGGCAATCTAGCAGCTGAGGGTCTGAAACTGAATGGGATTTGGCCTTTGCTCTTGCACCAGAGGGAAATCCTTTACATTTGGTTTCATAAGTCTTCTTAGTGTTTGATTTTTAACCACCCTCAGTATCCTAAGGACCTGTTAAGAGTACTGTGAGGATGCAGACTCTAACTGTTCCAGAACCAGGCCTTGAGGTGGAAGAGTGTATGACTGGATACTGAACTCCTGTCTGATCAAGGTCAGCATGGAATGAGTTGGAGGCAGGTGAATGGACTGCTGCAGGGCATTGAGAGAAGGAGAGGGTACCAGGCTTGCCTGAGCCAATCCGGAGCCACCAGAATCCTAGATGCAGGATATTGTAAGAGTTTCAGAAATACCCTGAGAGTCAGGGGAAAAGGAGAGAATGCATATAAGAACCTCCCTGACCAGACCAGGATCAAGGCATCCAGAGGAGGCAATCATGGGACTGGAGTCTTCAGCAGAACTGAGGAAACTGGAAGCTGAGGGAGAGGCAAACAGATTCTCTACTGGGTGCCCAACCACCTGAACACTGTGGCTAGTACTTGTTTGTTCACAGTCCATTTCTCTGGCCCTGACTGATGTAACTAGAGCCTCTGCCAGGTATTGTTTTGCCTGGGGTGATTAGCTAAATTCTGACTCCCAGACAGAAGGCGAGAGACCAATTTTTATAGCACCTGCAGACAGAGTACTCCTGATCTGGCCATTGCAGTAATATCTGTTCGACTCTGTAAGTCTGCCCTTTTATGACAGCAGCAAATGCTTTGAGTTAGAAAGATTTCTCTGAGTTCCAAAGAAATATGATTAACTGTGACTCTGGAGATCCTAGGTGCCACTTACTGAGGCACTGTTCAGATGCACTTCCACCACAGGGGAAGGCATCTGTGGAACTGCTCTGTCAGAGTTTTAAGCTTTGAAAATTATTGCTTTCTGAGACCAGCAAGCTACAAGGAGACTTGTAGTGGCGCCTCCTGTATCTGAAGCTTGGGACCACTGCAGGTACTAAAGCCATGTGTCCCAACAAAATGTCAAAGTTTCATGATTTGCTCAGGACCACATCATATACTGAACCAGTGAGGGTTAATGATTCAAACCCAGTCAAGTGCTTGTTGGCTGGTCTCGCTGTCCCGAATGAAGACAATTGTCAATGAGGGACATCTTGTATTCTTAACTGTGGAAGGAAGGCATATCCTTCCTGGATGCTGGAGGGTTGCACGTGAGACTTTGTTTAGATTTACCCAGAAACCCCAAGACTACAGATAGAGCCCTGTATGGGGGAAAAGGGACTCCTTGACCTGACAAGGAGACTTTGACAGGCTAATCGGCAACTTAGGTGTAGCTAGAGACACCCAGATTCCCGAGGTGTGCTGCTACCACTGCCAAGCACTTTGTAAAAACTCTTGGGGCTGAGGATCACTGAAGGGCAGCAGTGAGCCCACCCTTGTGTGTGATCTACTTAAAGGTTAATGGAAAAAAGGGGCCCTTTTTGACCAGGAAAGCTAACCCATCTCCCTACAGCAAGGGCTGTATGAATAGTAACAGAGTAGCCATCCTTGAATTTGGGTTCTAACAGCAAGATGGGAAGCCACTCCCCAGTTGTCTTTTGTGTCAGGAATTATGTGAAGTAGAGGCCCTTTCTTCTTTTAATGGCCAGGGACCCTCTCAACCATTCACAAAGCTAGAATTTTTGCCTCCCACTCCAACAGAAACATCTGTGTTGGGGAAGAGGCTAGACACCTGGGTACACAGGTCTGTCCACACTAATGTCAGGATTTAGACTACGAAAACACCCTTCTGCAAAACACCCTTCCACTGGGAGAAGGCTGGAAAAACTCTGCCCTGATAGCCTCAGGAGGAAGTTCTGTTGGGCAGGGACCTTTCTCAGATGTTCAGGAATTGAACAGTATGTTTTGATCACCAAGAAAATCCATGGCTTCAAAATGGGAGTCTAAGGGTAGACCAGTAGTTCTAGGCCAAACAAAGCATCACAGAAAGATGGCATAGGCCTTGTTGTAGTCCTGTGAAATTGGTATTATTTAACTCTGGAGCAGGCTAGCTGTATCCACTGGCTCCTGCACCAAGAACCAGGACAGAGTTCATCAGTGCTTTTTTTTTTTTTTTTTTATATTTGGCCCAAAAGTCAAGTAGGTAAAAATTTTGACAAGCATCTGCGGGTAACTAAGACATCTATTTTCTGGTATCCTTATCTGGGTGTAAGGAGAAAATGGAGACCCCAGCTTTCTCATAAGCTGCCTGATGTGCTATACTTACATGGCTGGAATGTTACACTCTTCTCCTTACACTTTATTTTAAGTGTCTGTTTCTGTGTACTTACTTTGCAAATACATGTTAATTAGTCATTAACTGTGGAAACAATGCTACAGAAGCAGCACATTCCTTAGTAACTACAGCACTGTTAAAAGTCAATAAGTATATAAATTATTTTTTATTGTATAGCAATTTACAATGCTAGATTGCATGTTTATTTTAGTTCTTTTTTTGGTTGCATAGTACACAAGTGGTGGCTCTGGGATTCAAACCCAGTTCTTCTGGTTTGCAGGTCAGTGCTTTTACCACTGTGCTATACTGCAGTAACTTCATGAGGAAATTATTTCTGAAGGATAATTTTAAGTGTCAATAATACACTGTAACTACTGTATAACTGCACTGTAAGTGCACTACTATGTAGTTGTTAACTAGTTTCACAATGAGTCTTGCGTACTTGCATATTTTTAAAGGTGCTGTTTCTGTGAAACTGACCCACACTCTACTGCACCCACACCCTGTCCTACTGCTGATCAGGTGGGTGGCAAGGGTGGGCATGAATACCCTTTGATGAGAGTCCTCATTCTTGATACCTAAAACTAAACTGTACTGTTGTACAATGCGGAACAGTCATAAGACTGATTGATTGTAGGCAAGGCAAGTTTTATTTGTACGGCACCCATTCCAGCAGGCTCTGGGCACCTCAAAAACAAATATAATTACATGCAAAACATAAATATAAAATGTCATTAAAGCAATTTAAAATAGCTAAAATGTAAAACAATTTAAAACTGATAAAATATTATAAACAGGGACCGAGCAACATATTAAAATTCAGTATTCATTGAAAGCCAAGCCATAGAGGTGTGCCTTCAACCTCACTTAAACACCCCTACCAAGGGGCCTCCAGGGCTGCAAATGGCAATGCGTTTCACAGGGACAGCCCAGAAATGCTAAAGCACCATCTCCAGAAGTCTTGAGCCGTACCCTGGGAACAACCAGGAGGCCCTTCAAAGAGGCATGAAGGGAGGCGAGTAAAGGTCACGGTGTCAGGAGCTGTAATAGATAGCCAGGTCCAGTCCATTTGGGGCCTTGTAGGTGAGAAGTCTCACCTTGAAAAGGGCCCTCAACCTGACCATCAGCCAGTGCAAAGCATGCAGAACAGGGGTCACATGACTAGACCTAGAAAGGCCAGTCAGTAACCAAGCTGCTGCATTCTGCATTAGCTGCAGTCTGCAGAGGGTCCATCCCATGACCCCAAAGTAAAGCGTTGCAGTGAGTGAGCCTGGAGGAAACAAAGTGTGCACTAGCATTGGCACATCCTCTGGCTGAGGGAGATCAAGTGATGTGCTCAGCACCATAACAGCTTTCTCTGCCAGCTCCACTACCTCTTCATCCATCCATCTCAATCAGTGTTCATCTGACCAATTTTCTTGCCAGAAAAGAGAAATATACTGCTAACTGCTAATTGCCTACAGCCTCTAAGTATCCAGCTTGAAGCATCGTGATCGGCATATTCAGCCGTGATGAAGGTCGACATGAAGCAGGCCTTACCGAGACATATCCCACCAGTGTCTCTGGAGAAACAGGCTAAAAATTGAAAACTCAGCCACAACAGAACACCAAACAGCTTGGATCTACCACAATGTCTGTTCTGCTTACCGAAGAAAAGGTTCCTTCAAGAACTTCTGCCATTCAAGGAATCTCTGGTGGACATCACAGTGGAATTAAAATAAATTTGTGGAGATATGGGGATATGAATCATAAGCTCACTGATTCAGAAGCATGACCACCTCCCTAAAATCATGGCAAGACAGATTTTAATCAGAGAAACACAAATTGAATCAACAAGTGGTTAAACTGCAACTCAAGACTGAGGATCTTGAGGGCCACAGCCGAAGGAACAACATCCTAATCTACGGCTTGCTGGAGACCGAGGAAAGTAACCCATGATTACCTTTGTACAGAAGCTCCTAACAAAAGTCTTGGGTCCATCACTTCATAATACCTCATACCTCATCGAAAGAGCTCACAGGTCGCTCAGGCCCTGGCCCCCAGACTCGGCTCCTCCAGGACCTACAGTTGTTAAATTTCTAAATTACTTGGAAAAGCAGCATGTTTTATCCCAAATCAGAGAGCTGCAATTTATATTATGAGATGGAAAACGGCTCTGCTTTACGAAGACCTGCCTCTAGAGACACGCCAGAAAAAGGCTGCTATCCACCTGATTGTAAGTAAATTGAGAGCAGCAGGCCTGAAGTTTAAAATGGCATACCCAGCTTGGTTACAGGCCTGCACTGATGGATCCTGGCTCTCATATGACTCCCCAGCCCATGCTCTCTCAGACTCAGCCACAAGATTGCCCTCACTCTTTAAAAACACCTGAAAGGCATCATAAGCTCAACTTGTTGCTCCTGAACTGAAATGATAGATGTTATTCGATGTGATGGTTATTACCTGCATGAGATTACTCCCCAAGATGAAGACCGGACTGTTTTGAGATGTCTGTTTGACAACAATGGTTTCTTGGCGATGTTCCCTGTGCCTTAGAACCTTTGACTGTCTGTTCATGGGAAAAGGACTGGGTGCTACAGTCGTTATTTCCTCCAGGAACAATTTAATTTTTATTTTATTTTAAACAGGGACTGGGAACTGATCAGAGGGCTCCTTAATTCCAGAGGACCGAGATCATGTAGAACTGGTCATACTTTTATTGTTCCCCAGGGGATGGTGCCACCTCAGTTCATTTAGAGAGTGCTCTCAATAGGGGGGATTCCATGGTTTTGTTATTGTTGTGCTGTTTAGGCACAGAATTAGTTCTAAGGTTTTGGTTTTGATGATAATGTTACTAAGATTAACTGGGGCCATGGACCTGATCTTTCAAACTGCATTTCTCTTCATTTCTAGGATTCTGTTTCAACCAGTCTTACACCTAATCCTGACTTAATTCATATTATCTCTTGCTTAGAATCTTTTTACAACTGACTGCTCCACCTAGTCCTAAACTAAGTCTTTCCTGTCTCTTCCTGAACTAATTCATTACTCCCTCGTGGACTCCTAGTCTTACCATAGTGAAGTTTTACACATAAGGATCAGGTTAGAGTCTTGTTTAATTTTGATTACTGTTTAATATTAAGAGGACAGGAAACATTGACAGAAATGTAATGCAAAGAGGTTTCTATTTGGGAGGGATGGGGAGGGACGGGGAGATTGGCTGGTGGATGAGGAGTCTCATGTCCTGGATTGTTGGGGGATGGACCCTGTACACTCTTATCACTATTAATCACATTGGGTAGGAATGGGGCTGGGGCCTCGCTGTGGTAAGCAGGATAAAATGTTTAGCTTAATTTCTCTATGAGCAGACAACTTCCACTATGCCACTGCCCAGGAACCCCTGTTTAAACTTTGCCCCAGAACCCTGGAAGAGATGATAGGGGTATATAGGGTCATAGGGGAATGTTCCTTAAGCTGCACTCCATTTACAATTTCTGGGGATACATTACTAGCTGGTAGGACTATTGTATATAGTTCTGGGGCAGGAGGGAGAATTGTTGGGAGATGGTTTTCCTGGAATAAGCAAAATATAATTAATATGGTACCTTGGGGTAAGGGTGAGTGGGGGACGGGGTGGGTTGAGGTCATTATTATTCTATGGGACTACAATGAGGAACAGCAGCAGGATACTGATCAGTTTTTATATGTTAAAACTTGAACTTTTTGTTCTGTTACCTAGACAGATAAAAATCATACAATGGAAAGAGGCTGGGGAGGGGAGAGGAAGGGATGGGTGAATTTTATTGAATATACTGTTGAAGCAATTCTACCTTGGTGTTCTGATTATGGTTAGTAAACTAATCAAATTCACAACATGGAATGTTAGAGGATCCAGGGACCTGCTTAAAGGTATCAAATCCTCAAACATATTTCCCTACTTAATAGTCACGTAAAGTTTCTTCAAAACACATCTCCTTCAACAGGAGGCAAACAAATTACACCACCAGGGAGTGGGCCAAGTATTTGCTGCTGGTGACTCAACTTCAAGGAAAGGAGCTGCTATACTAGTCAATTGCTCATTTCCTACAGATAGACCATGTTATTTCTGACCCAATGGGAGATACATTTTCATTAAAGGAATCCTAGATTGTAAAGAGTTGATTCTGGGCAGTGTATATGGGCCAGTAGGGGGTGAACCATCTTTTTATGGATATAGTTGACAAGCTAGCCCCTTCCTCTCTGTACCTCGGATTATAGGTGGGGATTGGAATATACTCCCACTCAGGATCTGGGCAGATCCAATTTTAGCCCCAGACCCCTCTCACCAGCACAATGAGCCCTTCAGGACTTCATGGACCTGACAGGTCTTTGCAATCCCTGGAAGATCCTCAACCACAATCTCACTCATACTCCTTTACACTACGGTTTGTCATACATCCTCTAGACTCGACTATATCCTCATCAGCTTCTCATTTTTCCAGTCTTAGGTACAGCATGTTTAGAACCTATTGTGCTCTCTGACCATGCGACAGCATGGATCTCCTTATCGAAACCAGTTTAAGGAGGAAACCTCATGGAGACTTAACACCCTACTTCTTAAAGATGATCATATCATCTCTCAAATATCCAGTCCAACCACATTTGATCTTTTATGCTCACTAATCAAAACACAGTCCTGACAGTCGAACATGGTGGTGTGCTATAAAATGTTTTTACAAGGAGGGAATTTATTCGTCGTGGCTTCCACTCTGAAGCCTCACAGAATCTGAAGCCCTTCAGCTACTAGGACAAATACATTCCCTCGAACAGTCCCTTTCTTCCAACTCTCCCAGGATGTCTTACAGACCCTTCTTTCCTTGTGAGAAAGTACTTCACCATAATACAGGAGAAAGCTGAATATGCAATTTTGAAAACACAATCTAAATTAGTAGAACAAGGAGAAAAGGTGGGGCAGCAGCTTGCACTCCGGTTAAGAAACTCGAAACACCAAGATTGATACTGTCCATTACAGCCCCTGATTGGTCCCTAAAAACTCATCCTAGAAGTAGTATTGGTTTTGAGCAATTTTTTCTAATCTGTATGGCAAGCAACCACATTCACCATCTTCAGAAGAGATAAGTTCTTATTTAGACTCTGCCCTTTACCCCATCTTCTAGAACATCATCGCACTTTCCTCTCTACTCCCATCTCTTTGGCTGAGGTAGAAGCTGATGTCGCTAGCCTGCCTCTGGACAAGGCCCAGGCTGAGATGACTTCCCATCGAACTTTATAAAACCTTTATAAAAGATCTCTCTCCCCTCCTGCTTCACTTATATCAATTCATTTTTCGGTGAAATTCCTAGACCCATCGTTATTACAAGCCACTATTGTGTTGCTTCTTAAACCAGATAAATCCTCCACACAGCCTGCTAGCTATAGACCCATGTCTTTACTAAATTGTGGTGTTAAGATCCTAACCAAAATTCTAGCCTCTAGAATAAGCAAGGTCTGGTTGAGATTACTCAGTCCAGAACAAGTAGGCTTTGTTTCAGGGAGATCCTCCGCTGACCATCTCCGTAGAAAAGTCACCTTTTCAAGTAGCCAAATCCTCTGCCATGCTTATGGCATTGATTTCCTCAACGCCGAGAAGGCATTTGACAGAGTCCATTGGTCCTTCTATGTAAACACCTAAAGATGATGGGTTTCCTACACTATTTCTGAAGTGGCTACAAGTGATATACCCCACCCATCAGCCAAAATTTATTGCAATGGTGTTTTCTCATCTTCATTCTCTGCACATGGGCACACATCAAGGTTGTCCTCTTTCACCTGTTTTATTTAACTGATATTTAGAACCACTAATTCGAAGGCTTAAATCCTCTAACACCATATGAGGTATCCCTGTTGGGGATTTATCCCTGTCCCCTCGGTTTACTGGATGACATCCTATTGCATCTTTCAGAACCTTCCTCATCTCTTACTGAGGCCCTGCAGGTGACTGATCAGTACAGCCATTATTCTAACTGTAGTTATATCTCAATAAAACTGATATTTATATCCTCTCAATCATTTAGTGTGCAAACAAGACCTTAGTCTACTTGGGCTGAAATGGTCACTCCAGTCCATTAAATATCTCGGGATTGCCCTTACAACAGATTCCTCTTTACTAAAAAAATTGAATCTAGAATATCCCTGGTGGTTATCCAACAAGATTTGACTAGATGGGAAGATCTTCCACTCACTTCTGGAAAGAATAAATACCATCAAGATGAATATTCTGCCCAGGTTATTTTACCCCTAAATATGCTCAATCTCTGGCTCCCTTAACTTTCTTCAAGCACATCCACTCACTTATCACCTCCTTCATATGGCTGGAAGTTCCGAGGCAATCCTATTATAAACTAAGGCTTCCTAAGGACTCTTGAGGCCTTAGGCTACCTATCTTATTATTATATTACTGGGCAAATCATCTTTATAAATGTGATAAATGGCTCTCCACCCCACAAGCACCATCAGAGATTCCTATACTCCTATCTGATTATGGAGAGAATCTCAATTGATGGTAGCCCTCAACATTTCCGGCCGCTATTCGGTTCTCTCCTTTGAGATCCCTCCAGGTTAGCTGAGTTCATCCCCAATTGGGATTTCTATAAAGTGTTCTCACAAATCTGTGCTTTCCTAGAAATTCTTCCCAGTAAAGATTGCATGCAACCCATTCTTTGTAATCCAAACATTAAGATAGGTGGAAGGGTATTGACCTCTGGATGATTCTCTATAGCACAAGAACTTAGAGTAGTGGACTTTAACTCCCAGGTTTCTTTGCTTATATAGTCAGAGCTGGTGGCCAAACAATTAAACCTAATCAGTTTTTTATCTCTACCAACTTCTTCATCTAATTTTGAAGCAATTTGGTCAGGCCATGAAACCCTCAACACTCAGTGATTTTCTCAATCAAATTCAAGATCTTGCATCAATGCCCCATGGCTTCAAACTGCATCTCTCAATCCTCACCACCCCTCAGACTTTTTCCCAGCACGCTCCAAGTTGTGGGAATCATTAATGCTGGCATACACTTTTAACTGCCCATGATTATGGAAAGACCTATAGAAGTACTTAACACAAGACCGATTAAGACTCACTCAATACCACATATTAAACAATATGTATTATATCCCGATAAAATTTGCTAAGAATAGGTTGCCTCCCCCCCACTTGTACCAGATGTAGTAAAAAGTTGTATCCATGTTACGTATATTTAGGTCATGTGAGAAGGTATCCCTTTGGGCCAGCATTCAAGAACACATTGATCCACTACTTAGGCTAACAGATTTGTTCTCTCCTGAGATATGTATCACTGGGGATTATTCTCAAATCCCAGTTAAAGAAAGGAGATAGCATATACTGTAGTACTTATCTCCTAACTGAAAAATGGGTCCTCCGACATTGGTTAGATCAGTCACCTCTTTTATATGGTAAGTGGCTATGAACTCTCCTTTTCCTTAGGACATAACACTTAATTGCGGTCTCCGGCAATGCCTTCCTTTTAGTAAAAAATGGGGCAAATGATATGCCTTATATCTTCATTAATGCCTTGGGCCTTCCCTGGTTCCTCATTCTAGAAAGACACAAAATAAGACACCTAAATCATACTGAGAGTTATAAGTGTGGGAATTTACTCACTCTGTTAGGGTGGCTGATAGTTGGGGGTTTGACCTTTATGAGGAGGAAGGGGATGGTGGGGAATGGAGGGTGGGGAGGTATCTTCCTTGATTATTGTCCTATGTACACTTGTTATGCATGAGAATTTTCTTAAAAATTCAATAAGGCTGATTCAATATAAAAGAAAATGTCCTTGGGTGGAATGAAGGGCTTAATCCAGGCAATGTTCTGTAGATGGTAAAAACACTACTGACTACAGACAACACCTGGTCTTTGAAAGTCAGTCAGCTGTTGGGGATCACATCCAGATTTGCACCATCGGGAAGCTGTCAATGAGGTAGAACCCAGAACAAGACCAGAATCAGCCCCGGACAGCAACCCATCATGCTCATGACCATGCTCAATCACCAGCACCTCTGTCTTAACGGGTTAAGTCTCAGCCAGCTGGAAGCCATCCAGTCATTAATTTTAGCCAGACAGTTGTTAACACATCCACAGCTCCTGATATTCCAGGAGTAAATGACAAATCCAGTTGGGTATCATCTGCATAGCAGTGAAATGGCACACTGTATTGTCGAATGATTTCACCCAGAGACAGCATATACACTGTGAACAACATCTGTGACAGGCTCAAGCCTTGTGGAACTCAACAAGACAGCGGCATTGGGGAGGAGGAGAAATTCCTCATCACCACCTGCTGCACCCTGTCTGAAAATAGGACTCACACCACCTGATGACAGTACCGGTGAGTCCACAAAATTCTGAGAGCTGATCCAATAACATGGCGTGGTCCACAGTGTCAAAGGCTGAGGAAAGATTGGTGAGTACAAGAACTGACCTGTCTCCTCCATCTCTAGTCCTGAGCAGATCATAATGCACCCTTATTAGAGCTATTTGAGTGTTGTGTCTAGCCAAAAACCTGACTGAAATGAGCTATAAATGTCCAAGGATACAAGGTGATCCTCATGCTGTTGTGCCACTAACTTCTCAACAACCTTGCTCAAAAAGGCAGGTTGGAGATAAGACAGTAATTTAGCAGGACATCAGGATCAAGGAAGGTTTCTTAAGGAAGGCCACTCCAGCACCTCTTTCAAGGCAGCCTAGAGAACCCCTCCACCATTGAACACCTGACAATCCTGCTGAACACCAGGCCAACAGCCTCAACACATCCCATTAAGAACCATGTTGTCGCGGGGTCCAGTTCACAAAGCGTGTGCTTCAGCTCTACGATCACCTTAGTCACATCAGACACCTCAAATGGCCTAAACTCTTCCCAGACATGTGGAGTGCCTCTATTCCCCAGCCTGATCACTGCTAGGTAAAAGTTTAACTGGCAGAATCCCGACCGGATGGCGACACTCTGTTGGAGAAGAACAGAGCAAACTCTTCACATGAATTGGATGAAAAAGCTTTTCAGCTGCAGACAGGTAGGATGTAAAAGCCTGTCTACAGTTCAAAACAGCTGAGAAGGTCTGTTCCTCCTGCAGCAATCTCCCTAGACAGAAATGTTGCCTTTTGATGGGAATTGCCCCTGGTACTCACCACAGTGGGTATGCAGGGCCAGCTTGTCGAATTCAGCTGAGTCCTCCGCCCAGCGACCCTCCAACTTCTGACCCTGATCTTCATCACTCTGAGATCCCGTCAAAACACAGGGATCTCATGTGAAAGATCTGGGTCATAAATGAACTGGTGCAATAGTGTCCAGAGCATGGAAACCACCTATTAAAGGTGGCCCGCCTCTCTGGTGCTGATCGCACATGTTGCCTCAACCCTCATGTATATGTACATCATGTATACTGCAGCCACACTTTACTTGCTACTCTATTGTGTTTCAACTGTACTCTTGCACTTAATTGTACCTAGATGTACTCAATATAGTCAATGTATTCTATTTCCTGTACCTTTCTCTGTTAACTCATTGCCTCCTAGAATATGCTTGTAAGCGGCAGCAAATGTACTGCAGTGTTGAACAACTTTGCCACTGACTCTTTGTGTGTATCATGTACACTTTAGGAGTTATTCCTATCTGTTTATGACATGGTGTGCATGGCAGACATTTTGTCCATCAAGAACCATGTAAGCCAGTGGTTCTCAAATCATGAGGCCAGACTCCCAAGGGAGGCTCCAAA
The DNA here is from genome assembly GCA_016271365.2 of Neoceratodus forsteri. NCBI lineage: Eukaryota > Metazoa > Chordata > Ceratodontiformes > Ceratodontidae > Neoceratodus > Neoceratodus forsteri. Next base: position 271,391,359 of record JADMNL010000026.1, read on the forward strand.
CTGCTCCAGGGAGGGCTGGTCAAGTTTGAGAATGTACAGTATTAACATGTTACGTTTTGGATGTTTTGTGTGATGGGATGAAGCAAACTAAATATGAATAATAGCAGCTAAATGTTTTACTTATGCACAAACTGGTGACCAGGAAAGGTCCAATGAACCATTGCTTGTGTCTCGTGTGTATTTATATGTCATTTGGCAACTAGAAGATACACCAAGTTAAGGCTTGTTTCTGTATTAGATGTTTGTTGATATATAAACGGATTCCTCCTTTCCTCTCTAACCCTGTAGTTCCCTGCCCAGTAAAGCCTACCCTACTCTTTCCTCTCCTATTACACGTTCTAAGATTGTATATTATTGTATTCTGTATCCTGTATAAATTCTCTGTACTGTATACAATCTCTGTACTGATATGTTCCTTGTTGTTCCTCAAATACTTATAAATTGCATGTATAATGTTCTGTATCCCAGTACCCTTCCCCTTACTGTTATATTCATTGTTGTTCCTTCATACTGAATGTTGTATGCATAATTGCTATGAATCCCTGTACCTCTCCTCCAGGATGTACTGTGAGACAAGCATCCTGTTGCTCAGTGTATCTTTTCTGATGAAACTTTTCAATATGTAAATGACTAGGAAAGGCAAACAGACTCAAGGCGTGTTTCTACACCAGGTGTTTATAAGCAGATGAGTGACTGGGAAAGGCACACAGAGCCAGTGTTTGTTCCAGGTATCACCTGAGGGAAGAGTATGTCAAACTGCTTAACAACATGGTAAGAGGGGAGAGATGAAGGTGGCTAGGTAGGTTGTTCCAGGTAGACAGAAAGCAGAGCAAGAAGGGCTCAAGAGTCAGAAAAATAGTGACAAGGATAATCTGGGGTGTGAGTCTGAGGGTGGAGAACAATAAGTTGTATAAAAGAGAACATATTCAGTAAACTTTATTAAGCTCACTTTATTCCTGGTGTACTGTGCAAAATAAATTTTTTCTATGGGGAGGCCCAAGTTGTTTTTTATATTTGAGGGAGCTCAAAATCTTTCCCATTGCTTAGGGGATGCTCACTGTCATAAAGAACTAATGACCTAAGCACTTTGAAGAAAACACATTCTGGGTATCTCAGCCAGTATAAAACAAAACATGAGTTAAACACAATTGATTGCATAGCACCGTTGGTAACACAATTTTGTGCAGAACAACTCTGCACACTGATATATTGTGTGTATCATGTATACTTCAGGAGTTATATGCATTTGTTTATGGTATGGTGTATATGGTTCAGATTCGAGAATAGCTGTTTTTTTTTAAAACAAATTATTAAAACTAAGTCTAAAATTTGGATGCTTAATTTGGTGTTGATATGTTACATATTTCTCAACAAAAAGGCTTATGGTGCATTTTTGGTGGAAAAATATTTATTTTTGCTATTTTGACCAGCATAGAAAAAAAACTAAATTGCCTATTATTACTTGCATACCACCGTTGGAAAGGTAATTGTATGCTGAACAAGTTTGCCACTCATACTTTGTGTCTAGCACTTACTGTACATTTTTTGTGCTATTAGCATTTGTTTGCATCATGCTGATAATGGCTTGATTTTGCTTAGAAAGGTCCAGGTTTCACTTTTAACAGTATACAGGAGACAAGTGCTGCAAATTTAGAGATCTCCTGAGGAGGCAATGAGTTAATGTAAGTGTATTGTCTCATTACCAATGTACCATCTTTATGGCCTGGTTCATGCCTGAAAATGGTCTACTGAATCAGTGACACCTTGAAGGCCAACACCTACGTGGCACTCACAGGTCAGCCAGCAACAGTCACTGGCTCCTCCTCTAACCCAGTTCTGCTTGCCAGAAAAGAGGAAAACAGATGGCTAGAGAAAGGACAAGGTGAGGCAAGGTAGCCCAAGGATAGCTAAAGAAAAGGAAAGGAAAGGATATAAAACTGAAAAGGATTAAGCTGGCCAGATGCCAGAGGATAGAGAAGGAGGACCTGAGGGTCTGGGCTTTGGCCCCAGCCCTGGTTGGCCAGCCAGACAGAAAGAGCAGAGAGAGAAAGATAAAGAGGAAGAAGATGGGTAGAGGAAGAGAGTCCCACCACATCTTATACCCAGAATAAATTCTAGGAGAAAGATGTTGTCTGACATGTTGGAGGTCGCTGAGCCTGTTGCTGTCCCACGGGACTACAGAATTTGGTTGAACCAAAGTTAGCCGGCTTGAAAAGGTGAGATCAGCACATTAGAATGACAGTCTCAGACATCAATTCCTCCTGAAGAGTATGTGTGGAAGGTCTCCCCCACTGCAGTACAGGGTGTTGACAGCCATTCCTGGACCGGACCCCTTCTAGTTACTGTTGTCCTGAAAGAGAGAGAACCCATGGGTTTCAAGGGAAACCTGTTCAGGACAAGTCCTACCCCCAAAAAAAGGGGTAAGGAGGAAAAATTAAATAAGGAGGAGAAGGAGAGTCCCCATGGGCCCTCCACTCCCACAGTGGAATTCCCCCACCACTAGGAGTCAGAGGTCAGTCATGATCCACAGGACTCGACCAAGTCCTGGAAGAACCCCACTGGCTGAGAGGCGAAGGACCCAAAGGGAGTCGCTAAGGCCAGGGCAAGAACCCTACTTGTCCTCCCTCCCAGGGTGGGCCCTTTGCCTCTTAGAAGGTAACAGAGGACTCAGAGGTACCAGTGGGACCATGCCCACAATTGGCCTCAAGGTGGAGGGCAAGCAGGGAGGAGGCATTGCCCGGGACTGAGACCCAGAGGGGAAGGTGGGTGGGTGCCAGTGATGAATGGTGAAGATACACTGGAAGATCAAGAATTGCAATTGGTACAGTATGTAATTTTCATGTCTCCCTGTGTCAGTCTTCACCATTCTTCTGAGTCTGGGTGATGCAGGCCCCGAAGGGGCCCAGCACTTCCTGAGAGACTCAAGTTTTTCAGTCTCATGGGAGGACCATGAAAGATGAAGATCCATTACAGGCCAGTTAGGCCTGCAACTGATCAGGGTGAGGAGAGGTCTCCCATTGCCTGGGAGACAGAAATTCCCCTGTAGTTCCCACCTTGCTCTGTGAGAGAAAAGGTGGATCCCCAGAAAACAGAGGCAAGCACCCTATGCCAGGCCAATGGTGATGACCTTGATAGATGAAGCCCTCCATCCACCTAATGCAGACTTCTGTCACAGCTAGCCTTGAAACTATCTTGGTGTTGTAAGACATCCTTGCCTGGTGCCTTGTGTGCTCCAGGCCCTGCACAGAGAGGAAATGGCCTGTCTGGTTGCCTCTGCATCAGGCAGCAATTCCAGCACCTGGTCTAGCATTAAACACAGATACTTGTTGTAGGCAGCATGTTGTGCCTAATGAACATCAATGCTGATCATGATACATGCTGAGGAGAACATTCTCCATCCCCAGTATTCAAACTCCACATAGTCCTCATCTGGGGTTGGTTCATGTACCAGCTGTCTATGCCTGGATGGGGTATCTAGTACCATCACTCCCATAGAGGGATGAGGCAAGGTCCCTGGAGACCCCTGAGGTGCACAATACCTGCACTGGCAGTACATTGGGGCTGGAATTAGGGCAGATGAGCACTGCCAGGTGCATGATGATGCCTCCTGGAAGGAATTGGCCAGGAAGGTACCACCAGGTGGTCTGCACTGAATTCATTAAGGAAGACACGTGTCTTTTGCTCAGTATTGTGTCTTGTGATGTGGGACAGGTGCAGATTGCCAACCAGCCTAGATAGGAAGTGCTGATACTCTGTCTGATCAGTGTGTGAGGGCAGATGGACAGAGGTATCATCTTTCTCCAAGGAAGATGAGGAGGCCAATGAATCTGAAGAGTCGGAATCTGGCTGCTGCAGGAGACAGGCAAAAGACCTGCTTGTCCATAGCCCTGACATACCTGGAGAAGGTGGCAGCAGTGGGCTTGAACTTCTCCAAAGTCAAGGGCCCCAAAGGACCCATGTGGCCTGGGAAATGGGGGCTGCAGATGCAATGGGAGACACACTTCACCTTATGCGAGTGACCTCAGCCAGGGCTGGGGACCTTGCTTGCATTCTCAGACCTCCTGGAGGTTTGCTGATCCATGCAGTTTCTGGCCACTCAACCAGCTCTAAGTGATCAAGACTGAGCTCTGAAGGAAACTCCCTGTGAGGAGACTGGGGCCATATTGAACCAGAGGATTGACCCCAACTCACCAATATAAAAAGGCCTTCCTCGAAGGGGAAAGGGAGAGAACAAGGGTTCAACATTGCAACTCCTCCACAAACTCTGAAGGGTCCCGGAGAAGGTCACTGCCCCATGCCCTGCCCCTAAATCACATTGACTCTGAAGTCGACCTCTTCATCACTTCCAAAGTTAGGGACTGCTCCAATCCCAGAGGCCCTCTGAGGAGGTTGCAGAAGAGGGAGTTTTGTTACAACCAATGTGGGCGGTGACGTCACTGGCACCAAGACTGGCAGCTGCACGGCCCCAAGATCAAACCACCATCCCTCAGACTAAGCACCACTATTGGTAGGTCCCTGACCTCATCAATGGCATGAGCCATCGGGACCATAATCACCAGTGCCAAGGAAAGGGATGACTGGGAGGTGCAAAGGTAATAGATACTGGAGAACCCTCTGACTCCGGGTCGGGCAGCTAGTCTGGATCAGTCTCTTGATTATCTGGATAGGAGGAGATCCAGAAGACCTCCAGATGAGCAGCCCCAGAGGTTTTCCCACCCATGCCACTGCTCATGGCACTGCAGGAGGGCCCAGTACCGCCAGCGCCATGCCAATCACTGGAGCAGTGAACAGCCGCAGGATCCAGAATGGCACTGGTGGGCAGCACTGAGGAGACACCCATACTGGGCCCAGCAGGCATGGGCAGCAACACTGGGAGAGCCTGCACCACTGAGGATGCAACTGTCTGTGCAGTGCTCCCGGTCTGGCCCCTGGAGGGCCAGTCCATTACTCCAGCATCTAGGAAGTGATCTCTTCCTTGCTAAGGCCTCCTCCTTACCTGTCTGTATAGAACTGTGGGGGACCCAGTGGAAGGGTGGAGAGGTTGCACTTGGAGTCCCTTCTATGACGATGCCCTCCAAAAGTCGGGTGGATAGCAGACAACTTTCCACATGCAGTGCTTCAGTACTCCATGGTCCATTGAGAAGCAAGCATTGCAACTATCCATATTGTGAGACAGACCCAGGCAGGTGAGGCATTGGTCATGCCAATCCATGATGGACATCTGCTGGCACAGGGACACCAATGCATAGGTAGGGTGGCCCACTTTGGAAGAGTGCTTTTGTCCCCAGACAAACCTGACATGACTCACAGTAACTAACATAATAATAAGAAACAGACTGGGCACTGCTTCAAGAAAGAAAAAGAAAGCTCTTACTGGATTTTTGCAGAAACAGGAGGATTCTAGTCACGGTACACAAGAAGTGGAGGTACAATCCATCAGTGCAAAGGAAGCTGAAACTATGGTGAAATGCATGCCAGGAGCATCTGCAAGGAGAGCTAAGGACAGATTATATGGCTGTCAAGAAGAGATCAGGATTTTGTAGGGATTATTGTCCACCTTGGGACAAATGACATAGCAAACAGGACTGTGGAAGAAGCCAAGGCAGACATTAAGACCCTAGAGGAGAGCCTAAATGAGTACAGAACACACTTGGCCTTCTTGGAGGTGTTGCCAGTTTGGAGGAAGGGTAAATGTGAGGACAAGATCAGGAACAAAGAGATCAGGAATTCAACCAGTGGCTCCAGGGTTGATACATAGACAATGGGATGCAATACATTGGAGACTGGGTGACCTTCTGGGACAGAAACTCTTCAAGAATGATGGTCTGCATCTCACAGGAGAAGGAGCGAGAGTACTAAGGCAGAAGTTGGAGGTCCTCTGGGATGGTTTAAACTGGGAGGTCTCCAGCACAGAGAAGAAGACCTAAATGAGGATGCAGCAGAAAGTACAATAGTAAGGGGACTGGCAAATGGAAGGAACCCCACAACATCGGATTGAAGGAACAGGCATGGTCCTGAGCAAGGTGTGGCCACAGGTAAAAAGTAGGGACCTTATGTAAAGTAAAGGAAGGGCAGACACAGAAAAGGAGGGATGGTACTGGGGTTATAGCAGGGGGAGACCGTGATTGGAAGGCTATAAACACCAATGCCCACAGCCTGGGTAATAAAATCCCAGAACTTGTGGCATTAATGGCCTCTGAGGACCTGGATATCATGGCAGTCACAGAGACATGGTGCAATAGCAACCACGCCTGGGAGGCTAGCCATTCCAAGGTACATGCTGCTCAGACAGAACAGGAAGGCAAGGGGTGGCATTGTACATCAGGGAAGGGATGAGAGTGACAGTCCCACAAGACAAGGGGTGAAAAGCAGAGGCACTCTGGGTAACCCTGGAGGTGGGAGGGAACAGTACTTAGAATGGGAGCAACATACAGGCCCCAGGGCAGGCAGAGGATGTAGATAGAGAACTGCTGGAGACTATAGAGAACATAGCAACTAAAGTGAATTGCTGCTGATGGATGACTTCAACTTGGCAGATATGGAGTGAAGCATTGGCAGCAGCCACAGCCAGTAGTAAGGGATTCCTGCAATCCCTGTAAGGGGTTCTCAAATAGCTAGTGAGAGAGCCTATAAGGGAGAATGCAATTCTGGATCTTGTCCTAAGCAATGGGGACTGTGTAGTATGGTATGGTCTGCATGCCCATTGGCCCATGCTGTGGACCAATGGGCATACAGCTGTACTGTATGCTGTCAGTCAGTGGGTGGCCGGGCAACTTGCAGGTGAGGTGCTGCCACCTGCTGCTGACAGGGGCGGAGTGGTGGGAAAGAGTGGGTGGGTTGAGAGGGGGTACGGGTACCGCTGGACCACCAGGGAGTGTTTTTAATATTATGGTCCACAATCGGACAGAGTATGGGTCCACTGGACCACCAGGAGGTTAGTTATTATTACAGCCCATGATCGGGCATGAAGATAGGTCCACTGGACCATCAGGGAGGTTCTTTATTACTACAGCCCATAACTGGGCAAGGGGATAGGTTCACTGGGCCACCAGGGAGTTAATTACTATTTACAGCCCGTGATCAGGTGTTGGAGGCGCGTTGCGGTGGGGGCAGGCGTCGGTCCTGCTGGCTGCTGCTGGCAGGGTACCAGGTGCAAGTCACCGGGGATCAGTGCACCTGCATGCAAATGGGACATAATAATGATGCAATGGCCCATTTGCACCTTGCATGCATTATGGCCCCATTTTCATGTCCACCACTGAATAGCGGTTGATGCGCCTAGCGAAATGGCACTTGTGCTAGTGCATCCCCTGCTCCTCTCTGGCTACTTGCATTGGTGCAGTGCTACTGCACCATGTGCTATACAGGTGGCCATGGGCGATATTCAACAGTGCTGCGCCATGGTGTAGCACTTTTGAATATCACCTGTCAGCGCCCTGGCACATCCCAGTTGCACTGAGCCCAGGCTTGCGCCACAGCCTGGTGCAGTCTGAATATCCCATCCCAAATGAATAAGACAGTAACAGACGTTTTACTTATAAATAAAAACAGTGGACAGGCAACTCTGCAAAGGCAAAAACTCTTTCAGCTTTACAATATGTTGTTTGTTTGTTTTATTTATTTATACTGATAGGACCATGGCCAAAAAGACCCATTTTCATGGGCGATCAGTGTACAAATAACAATTACATACAATACAAATACATACAACATAAATAGAGACAGGTACAAGTTGATACATCAAAGCATTATCATTCAATGACATTTACACTACATTCTGTAAAAGGTACTCTTTCAACTTATGCTTAAAAGAACAAAGGGAAAGATGCATACAGTCAAGAGATAATTGTATCATATTAAGAAAAATAGGTAACATATAGGATATAGCCCTTTGTCCAAGGGAAGTACGCATTTTGGAATGCAAAGAGAAAATTTAACTGTAGACCAAGTATTAACCCAAGAATTCTGCTTTTAAAATTAGAGAGAAACAATCAAGTATCACCTTTTTGCCAAAATACCCAGTTGAAGTTTATATCTACCATCCAAAGGAAGCCAACCTACTTGCTCCAAGAGATTACAATGATGAACCCTTAATGAGGATTTCACTACAAATCTAGCAACTGAATTAAGTAACACTTTCACCTTGGATAACAAACCCTCCCTTGCAGAATAATAAAACAAAACCCCAAAATCAATTAATGGTAGTGAAAAACTTTGAGCCAACAGATGACATGTAGTATCAGTGAGTAAGGGCGTAGCCTATATAAAGCCCCTAGTTGCTGGTGAGTCACCTTTACCATATGAAGAATATGAGGTTCATAGGAAAGATTCTCATCCATCAATAGACCCAGGTACTTAAACTGTTTGACTTGTTCAATCAAGGTACCAGAAACAGTGTATAATGACAATATAGGGTCCGATATCGATCCTTTTGTACTTGCAAAAACAATGGATTTGTTTGTTTTTCATTTAAAACCAATCCATGGGCTTGGAACCAATTCTGTACCTCCAAGAAATCATCAGCCAAATCCTTCTGTACATCTTCAAAAGGGCCACTTGTGAGGACCACTGCATCGTCAGCATATAAAAAATTGAGATTTAGTACAAACAGAAGATAGAGTATTAAGAAAAGACTAAACAAAGGGGACCCAAAATAGAACCCTGAGGAACACCAAGTGAAACCTTAGAAGAAAGAGAGAATTTACCACTAACCCTTGTGACCTGTGTGCGATCAGCCAGATAATTACCTATCCAATCCCCAACATCCTTAGAAATTCCCAAATTAACTAAAGTAGACAGCTAAAGAGAGTGATCGATCAACAAATGTCTATTGAGGTCCACAACACAGCTCCAGTAAATGGCCCTTATCAAGGGCCTCATGAACCGTGTTCGTGAACCCCACCAAGGCAGTCATGGTACTGTGTCCTGGCCTAAAGCCATGCTGTGCAGGTGTTAAAACATTATATTTATATAAGCACTCCATGACTTGGTCAAAATAGCCCTTTCCAATACTTTTGTGAGAGGAGCTAATAAAGAAATAGGATGATAATTAGATTTGTCAGAAACATCACTCACTTTAAATATAGGAACAATAGTAGAATCTTTCCAAATCATAGGAAAACTAGACCCACACAGAGATAAATTAAAGATAGCAGAAAGAGGAAAACAAACAAGATCAGCAGTGGTTCTCACAAGTCGAAAATCGATACCGCCTTGCCCACAGATGGACGAGGGTCCATTGATTGAGATATTTCAAAACATCACCTGATGACAAGGATTTAAAATAAAACATTGGAATGTTCAAAGCTAAAACCTCTTGGGATACCTTAACTTGCGATAATGTATTCCCAATTAGAAACTTGGAATAATCAGAAAAATATTCATTAAGTTCCTGGGCAATTTCAGAAGAATCAGTAATGATACCATTCTTGGATTGCAGACATTAAATAGCAGAAGTGTGCTTATTCCAGTAAGTTCATGAATTAACTTCCAGGTTTCAGAAACATTCCTTCCCAAAAGTCCTTCTGCCTCTCAAGAAAATAATTTATTTTTAGTCGTCTAACCATGGCTTTACATATATTTCTAGCTTGTTTGTATAAAACTAGACTAGTTTGGCTAGGGGTCCTCTATAGGCGTCCATAATGTATCTCAGATTCTAATTTGCTCCATTAATTCAGATGTAACCCATGCCTGTTTATTACCTCTTATCCTTAACTTCTTTTTTTTTTTTGGCAAATCACTTATTTTATTGACATTTTAGTACATGTTAACACAACAAGGTAAACAAAGCTTACTAAATAATTAACAAAAATAAAGGTAAAAAACAAAAGGAAGACCCCTCCAACACCCTCCCTAAACTCTAAAGCCCAACCTCCCCCTACTCCCCTAATCCCAACAGCTGCCGCATCTTAGAAAAATTGTTGAAAAATTGAGGCGTTGCAATGACTATAAATCCCTAGCTAAGAAAAGATGTCTGCCTTAAGGGGAAGGGTAGTACCAATAAAATATAATTTGGCATAAGGCGAAGAGGCAAAAAGGATAAGCAGAGATTTAAAGTTATGATGAATAATATAAGGGAACAGACATTACTAGTTAGGCTGTGATTTTGATATCTTATAATACAAAAACTAGTAACCATATTTTAATTTCAAAAACGAGTCAGATTATCCCAGCATTTAGAAAACTTGGCTGGAGCATTGTAGTAAGTTAATACTGATCTCTCCGCATTTAGTGCATTCAAAACTCTTCCCACCACTCTTTAAAGGAGGAGTCCAATTACCTTGCCAGTGATGCAGAATTAATAATTTTGTCACTGAAGCCACCAAGGCAATTTGACATTTTGAAATCTAACAGAGTGCGGGATATTTCCCAAATAAACAAATTTCCATACTGAACAAGGGGATAAATCATAATATGGCAGTATCCAGCCTTTGACATCTTGCCAGAACTTGGCTATTTTAGGACACGCCAGAACTTATGAAAAGTGGTGAGTCAACTGGTCACCACAGTCAATACAGGCGGAGAGTCATGTTTCTTCAGCCTATGCAACTTAGCCGCGTGAAAAGTATAAATTATGAAGTAGCTAAATTGGACCTCCTCAGTCTATCTTGCTTAACACAAGAATAAACATTCCTCTATACTTCCTCCCAGATTTCCTCAGACCATCCCAAAACCAAATTAGCTTCCCAGTATGGGGGATTGAGGATCTTTAGAGACCAAGGTTTGAAATAATATACTTATATAGCCTAGAAACTGGTTTATCCAGCCCGCCTTCTCACTCAAGGTCCTGATTAATTGGCGGCTACCTCCGAGACAGTACTTTTACAAACCAAGGAACCTACACTTTTATAAATCTGAAAAAACTGCAAAGGTCTAATGATTGAACTTTGAGTTTGTCCACCAATTCAGGTAGAGGGAGAAAAAGTTACCGAAAAAACAACGAAATACGGGGTTTTCCAAAATAGTTTTATATGAACATAGTTATAGGCCTGTTCCCACTAAAAATTGGGATTTCTTACAATGGGTTGGGATAGATCATTCACATAAGAAATATGTAAGTTTGAAAACAACTGATGCATTGCCCTTACATCCCAGCCCAAGGGAGTGTTCCTTAGGTGTCTAGGGATTTTGGACCACGGCAAATATAGACAGGATTCTAAATCTATATTCTCCAGTTCAGAGACCTTACGATCTAAGGCCAGGCCAAACAAAAGGAGATCGCCTTGCCTTGACCACAGAGCGAAACTGGCCACATGTATGGCTAAGTAATAAGAATAAAAATCTGGGATCTGTAGGCCACCCACTCTACAAGGTGAAGTCAACTTAGCATAAGTTCTATGAGGAGGTTTGCCCTCCATAAAAGTCTGAGCAGGATTTGTAAAGTTGGTTAAAGTAGGACCTGGGAAGGTAAATATTCAAGTTCCTTAAAGGATAGAAAATTTTGGGCAAAACCATCATCTTTAATGTATTGACCCTGCCCAAAAAGCCAAAGGAGTTTTTCCACCTCTCCAAGTCCTCCCCAATCTCTCCTGTTAGAGGCTTGAGATTTAAACTGGCCAACTTCTCCAGGTCTTTAGATATCTGAATGCCCAGATAAGATAGTGAATTTGGCTGCCATTGCAGACCTAATGTGGAACACCATGCCTTATGCAGGTGTGAAGATAGTGAATAAACTAACGCTTTGCTTCTATAAGCTTGTAACCAGCGAAATCACCAAAGTTCGAGACTAACGAAAGTAGACGGGGAGTGAAGTTGTACTATGCCTAATATGCAGCAACAAATCATCCGCAAATGCTGATATTTTAAACTCCCAATTACCTAAGCGTATACCTTGAATTAAAGGGTCCATTTGAATGGCTCTTATCAGGGTTCCAAATATAGATTAAATAAATATGGTGACAAGGGACAACCCTGACGGGTGCCTCTCAAGAGGGGAATGTACTAGAAATTAAGTTGTTACATTGAACCCTTGCCGGACGGGTTTACATACAATATGCAAACATAATGAATACATTCCTTTGGGAAACCACATTTTGCCAATGTTGTAAACATAAAACTCCACTCGACCCTATCGAAGGCCTTCTCTGCATCCAATGACACAAGGGAGGCCTCGTCATCTGAGTTCTTCAGCCACGAAATCAAGTAAAACAATTTTCTGAAATGATCTGCTGAGGATCGGCCTGCAACAAATCCAGCTTGTTCCGGACTCAGCAACACATTCCACATTGCTTTCAACCAATTAGCTAAAATCTTCAGATATATCTTTATGTCCACATTCAACAAAGAAATAGGCCTGTAGTTGCTTGCGAGTCCAGAGATTTGCCTGGTTTAGGTAGCAAGATGATCCTCGCCTCAAAGAGAATTCTCCTTCACTCCATAACCATGCCAGTAAGCATAAAGCTGGTGAAGGAGGGATCAACTTACTCTTGAGCAGACTTATAGAATAAGGGGTAAAGCCGTCGGGCGGGGCTTTGTCTAATTTTAGTGAATCAATGGCACTTGCAATTTCCTCATGTGAAAAGGAGCTACTAGAAGTTGCTTTGATTCCAAGGGTACCTGTGGAAAGATATCTTATCCAAAAACACTCTCATATTGACCTCACTTTGAGCGAGAGCGGTTGACTCGAATATAAATCTTTATAGTAATTATAAAATATCTCCAGAATGCCCTTGGGATCCACAATCAAACTATTCAAGGTAGGATGCATCAAAGCAGCTACCCACTTTTCCTCTGACCTTTCTTTAACTGCCAAGCCAGCAGGTTGCCCGATTTGCTACCCTACCTATGTATGCTGCTTTCAACTTAGAGGCAGAATTATCTATTTTTTCCTTTAGGGCATTTGCATACCAGTCTGTAGGCTAATTAGTTCATGCTCTTGTTCTTGGGTTCTATTTGGCTCATCAATAGCCTCTAGCAGTGAAATTTTTTTAAACAACTATTAAGTAAATGCCTGGTTTTCTTTCCGTGCGAAGCCATTCTTAGTATTCCCTCTCCATGTCACTTTTAAGGCAGCCCAAACCACATCTACCGTACTGAGTGACCTCAATTCTCATTTATTGTATTCACCATAAAGGTTTGAAAGCGAGACAAGGTGCGGGGTCTCTCAGTAAACTGTTGTTTAATGTCCATGAATAGGATCTAGGTGGAATGGAGAGAGAGAAAGTCTTAATTTGATTAAGGAATGGTCTGAAATCACCCTAGGTAAGAATGTTATCCCATCCACTTCAGCTAAATGATGTTTACTGATTAAAAAGTAATCAATTCTAGAGTAAGACCTGTGTGATGAGGAGAAAAGGTGAACTCCTTCACAGCTGGGTTAAGAACTCTCAGGGGTCCTCTAACCAATAACCATTTTAAGCTCCATCAAGGCCCGTTGAGCTGGAGAAAGTTTGAAGGCCTATAACAGGAGCAGTCTAAGCTAGTGGATTGAACTAGGTTCCAATCTCCCCAAGAATAATAAAAGAGTCTTTAAAGGAGCTAGAATAGTATTTAAATGTATAAAGAAGGAAGGGCATCAATATTGGACCATATATTGAACCCAAAACTGTGTCTACCCCTAATTTACCTCGACTACCACAAACCTTCCTTCCGGGTCAGAAATGACCTCAGATGAAATAAATGAAACCCCTTTTGCTATTAACACCACGACTCCCCGACTGCCGTGAAAACCCTCGCCAAAAACTTGGCTGACCCACTTTCTTTAAAATAATGGAGCCGGTCCAAGTCACATGGGTTTCTTGAAGAAAAACTATAGCCGGATCCAAGTTAGCCAAGTGAAATAATAATACATTCCTTTTCCGGTATCCCCCTTCACATTCCATGAAATAATGTTTAACGGACTAGCCAGCTTGGAGCCCCTCCACCTTTATAAAGAGATGCAGGCAGCTGATACCCCCCAACAACCACCATAAAACACCCTTCCCCCTCAACCCCTCTTATCAAAAGAAAAGTCTCATCGCCTGCCAGCTGGGCAGGGCCCTCACAACCTAAGCCACTCCTCAATCTAGGGTCCAGCACGCCATTGAGGTTGGGTGCCCCAAGTCTTACCACTTTTAAAGGAAAAAACATAAAACATGTGAACAGTTCTAGATCCCAGATCTAATTCCCAGTACTAAACAATTTTTATCACCTCTAACGGCTGCAACTCAAAGGGAGTTATCTAAACATAGTAAAAAGATTGGGCCTCAGACCAGGCCTATTATATGCTGGTGTCTCCCTTTAACCTTAGGGATTGCTCTAATTCTAGAGTAAACTAATGGTCAAGTCACCATCACTGGTTGATACATCTATTAACAAAACTTTAAGTTTTGACTTTACAATTGAAATAGCCTTCTGAAAAAAAAAAAACCATAAACCCTGTACGCTAGGAACAGTCCTTACGTGCCAATCTTCTAGGCCCACTTCAACAATACAAAATTAAGGCTATCATTTTTCCATAATGGTTTCCTGCCCTCTTCGAAAAAATAAAAATTCTTAATTAGAACTCCTTTCCCACTCAAAATGTTCATTAATTAACTCCCTAGATAGCCTATGAGGTAGCTCCCAACAGTCTAAATCGGCAGGTTATGTAAAATAACAAATAAGGAAAAAGAGCCAGTCCAGTGGTTTAAATATATATCAATGTCCAGCACATGCCAAACGACAGAAATAAGTAACAGTCCGCATGGTTTCCTTCGGACTCTGTACCAAGTATTCAGAGAAATTTTGCAATCTTCACCTTTTTAAACAAATCTGGTAGGAAACAGATAGAGACTGCAGTAGCGTCATCTACAGATTCAAATCTTTTAGTCCCCTCTTCCAAAAAATTTCCAATTTGGCAGGATACAGCATCCGATGGTGAATACCTGCTGCCCAAAGCTTCAAGTAACTGGTCTAAAGCTAGCCGCAGACCTGGCGCACCTTCCACGTCAGATCAGGGACCAGCCAAAGTTTCTTGCCTTCCCATTGAAACACTGCTAGTTTCCGGGATTCCCGTAGAATAAATTCTGCGGTCCAGATAATTCAGCAACATAAGATTACTGGTCTTGGTGGCTGAGATGCAAGGGTTTGGCTCTTAAAGCATGATGGGCCCTCTCTATAACATATTCAGGGCCATTGGGCGAGGGCCTTTAGATTTATTAAGTAGCTTCTGTATAAACATAATAGTGTTGGAGCCCTCTTCCCCTCCAGGAGCCCTAGAAGCACGAGGTTGTTCCGTCTGCTCCTCCTTCAAGATCGTCTAAGCGATCCTCCAATTTAAGTTGCTCTCTTACTTTCCGTGGGCGCTTAGGCCCAATTTCTCCTGCTTCCTCTCTAATGAAGAAACCCATGGCTTCTGTGTCGGTAACTCTCCTGGCAAACTGCATTAAGCAGGGCTTAAACTCAGCCACATCCTCCACCAATTTAAATAAAGCTTCTTTTATTGTAGCCAGGTCATCATATATTTTACTCGGCTGTATCTCTTCTTCTTGGTCATCGGTGAAAACTCCGGCCAGGGCCGTTTGCTTCGATTCCTGTTGAATTTTCCATCTTCCCCACGTCGTTCCGGCTCCAAATACTCTAGTTCACCAATATAGCACTTCTCCACACTTGCACTGCCGATTCAAACAAAATTAGGTCTAAAACTGTTACTTTTTACTCGAGGTGGAGACCAAGACAGGCTGCCTAGCCCTCACGACGCATCACGTGACCTCCTATCCTTAATCTTTAGGGGTGCTAATTTATTGCATATTAGGTTAAATAAATCAATTAAATTCCTAATGCTACATCCACGTTCAGACTCTGAGTAACCATAGACCAATCTACATTAGCAACAGCCTGCCTGAACGCAGCCAAATCAAGTGTCTTTGTATTATGTGAGAAAACAAAACAGGAGGGACAGTTTTTCTCTTTGCAGACCAACAACAATAGACTGAGCTATGCTCCTGCTTCCACTCAGGTTTAAAAACTGGGTGTGGAATGGGAGTTAAGGAGCTGTCAGTTTGCAGATCAGTAAAAAGAAAAGAAATCATTAATATGCTTTAGCGTGTATGCCCTTTATCAAGTCCAGCAGTAATGAACAATTAATACACTGTACAGTTTATGCAGTGGATTAGAGATCGTGATTACAGAATTACATTATTTTTTCTATAGGTATCAACTTACATTAAACCAGCACAGTAAGTGTTTACTTTATTTATTGACTGTTGTAGTCCACAACCCTGAAAGGCAAGCCATTATATTGGACTGTTATATAAATATTTTATAACAAAATTAAGCATATTACACAATGTCTTAGCCTTAACAGAACCCTTCATTGAATGTAATTCTGATTCTGACATTGTCTGCTCTAAAAACTACAGTGATTTTACTCCAGAGTGTGACAGCACACACTAAGGTTCAAATAAGATGAAGTGTCAGTTTCTAATGGCAGTTGGTATATCGGTTTATCTTTAGATTAGAAGGAGATTGTATGTGGGGAGGAGAAAGACTAAACTGGTGATCACATAACAGGAACAAAGGAATCAACGAGCAAAAGTATCTGACAGGCAGCTCTGCAAAGGCACAAACTTAGTGTTATGCTCCTGCTCTCACTTGAGGTTTAGGGACTGGGTGTGAGGTGGTGTATAAGGAGCTGTGGTTTGCAGATCAGTCAAAAGAAAAAAATCATTCATATGCTTTAGAGTGCTATGGCGTCATCAAGTCCAGCTGTGATGAACAATATACTGTACAGTGTATGCTGTGGATTAGATACAGTGATGCTTCCTCAACCCCTACCACCAATTAATTGCTGATGCTACTTACTATATAAGTAAAAGAAAAAACTCCCAATCATAACTCTACTGTATGGCACAGTCCAACCCAGATTTCTTTGTCTTTTTATAACAACACTGACAGTAAACACCCTCCTTTCATTTTCTTGTTATTTTATAATTATTGATGATGGTTATTACCAGTAGCCATATGGCCAGTAAAGCTAAATGTGAATACAATTTCATTTTTATTGCTGATGGTGATATGGGAGGTAGGGGATTTAGACTATTAATCTGGCAGTAAAATATTATATATTAAAATGTTTCAATTATCCACTGAGGGTCACACATTAGCTATCCCTATACTGTACAGGTATAAGGAAACATTAATTATAAATTAAGTAATCACATGTGAAAAGTAGTCACACTAAAATCTGAATGCAAATACAATACTACTACACTGTCACAACTGATCTGTAGGCACAATACACACTGCCCAGATATTCAGAAGGTTGCGCCCGATGCGATATTCAAATAAGGATTGTGCCTGGCACAAATCCTGATAGCGGAGTGCATCAGTAATGTAATGTAATATTCAACCTACTTGCGCTGCACCAGGGATTTTGGACGTCTACTTCTGACAACATATGTCTGCGTTTGGGCAGTGGGGCACTTTTCCATGCTCTGCAGGCGTTGGTCCCCAACGGCTGCAGCCTGGCAGGGTGCCAGGCGCAAGTCGCAGGGATCGGCACACCTGCATGCAAATGGAGCCATAATGACATGCAAATGGCCCCATTTGTGCCTTTCACGCATTATGGCCCCATTTTCATGTGCACTTTTGAATATCACAGTTGTTGCCACCACTAGTGAGCATAAACACAAGCCCCCGTGAATAAATTTCATAGTGTCTCCAGACACAGACACAATTCATTAACAACTGCCCACTCAGAAATATCTTAAAATACATGAAAGAAAACATTTGAATAAAATAAAATGCAGTAAGTAATACAGAAATGAGACAATAGAAATAGACTTTAAAAAAACAGGGGCAAGTCAGTGCCTGTGTAAAGCTGCACTCTTATTTGAATTTAAACCTCAGACTCCTTGACATCATTCCCCAACTCTCTCCCCTTTGTGTGATAACAATATCAGGGCTTTACACAGTGATTAACTCAGTTATACCTGTCTACCATCCCCTTCCCCAGACTGGGAACTCAAAGGAACAAAGAAACCAAATCAGCAAGCACTACAGTATTGAACCATTCCTTTGTATCGCCTGAAGCTGGCATTTTTGATTTTGTAACAGACAGCAGTCACAATAAACACCAATAAATAAGACAGTAACAGATGTTTTACTTATAAATAAAAACAGTGGACAGGCAGCTCTGCACAGGCACAAACTCTTTTAGATTTACAGTTTGCTCCTGCTCCCTCAGGTTTAGACACTTGGTGTGGAATGGGAGTTAAGGAGCTGTGGGTTTGCAGATCAGTAAAACAGAAAAAAATCATTAATATGCTTTAGAGTGCTATGCCCTTCATCAAGTCCTGCAGTGGTGAACAATAAATACACTGTACAGTTTATGCAGTGGATTAGAGCAGTGATTGCAGAATTACATCATTTTTATGTTGATTGCGTGCATGCACAAGAAACATGTCGGCAGGTTTCTCCAGAAGCAGATTGTGAGGCGTGGTACTGTTGTGCCCAATGCCCCACAGTCTGCAAAGGACTATCTTCCATCCCTCAATGCCGTGGCACACTGCTGCTGACACTAATTCAGCCAGCGTACCACAACTTTCTAAAAATCAGCTGCTGTAATCAGGGGCCGCCTGCGTCATTGCAGCATCAGCCATGAGCTGCAATGAGGGCGACCTGTCATTGCAGGGCGGGATGTACGACCCTGATATTGTTTGTGAACTTGGCAGCAGCTTGCTGCCATATTCACAAACAATATTTTACCCTCCATGTTTATTTGCTGACGGGAGCCCACTCCCGGTCAGCATAATGTACCCCCTGTTTTATTGTCTGCTGACAGGGTGCCAATCCCTCGGCAGAAAGGAATCCTTTTATTGTTTGCTGACGGGGGTGCCCAATCCCCGTCGGCACAAAGAACCCTTTTGTTGTTTGCCAACAGGGGTGCCCAATCCCCATCAGCAGAAAATAATTCCCTGCCCTGTTGTTGTTTGCTGATGGAGTGCCTAATCCCGTCGGCTACAGCTGCCCCTCCCAAAAATTAGTCCAGTGGCATGCTGGGAGCCCACCCAGCGTGTCACATGCCCTTTTGTTGTTTGCCGATGGGGTGCCCAATCCTGTCGGCTACAGTTACACCCTAAAGCAAGAGTCCTTGTTGGCATGTGGGAGCCACCCCAGCATGCCATGCCCTAAAATAAACGGTCCCACAACATTTTTTTCTTTTTATTACCTGAAAAAGGAAGCCGGTCCCTCGTAGTCTCCCTGCCCCTCCCACAACCCGCACCCACCACTGCAAACCTTGCCTCCTCACATTCCCCTCACCACACTTACCTCCAGAGTTCGGTGCAGCGATCTTTGCTGGACCAGGAACACATCTGCACTCTTCAAAGCCGACTGCGAACTGAGGAAATGCCAGTCAGCTGTATAATGTGATACATAGGGTTTTCAACTTTAGTGCATATCTTGGGCATTTTGGGAATTTTTCCACCAAATTTTCAAGATGGGGTTTTGGGACCCCTCCTCATGAATTCTTGAACTGTCATGGCGTTAATTGGCCCGAAAGGTGGTTTCACAGTCACTGTGCGAAATCACCCTTTGGGGCTGATTCCGCAAGCGACAGTGCCAGTGTTCATGGTGGGCTCTCAAAAGCCTATAGAAACATAGAATTTGATGGCAGATAGGACCGCTTGGCCTACCCAGTCTGCCCATTTCCCTACCTGATGGATAAGCTGCAGATCCTAGTTAACCAGCAGCCTACTTCTTCCTACCCCACCCCTAGAATTGCCTTATGACTGCCCCATGCATGCTTGAATTCCACCACTGTTTTGACTCCACAACCTCCTCTGGAAGGCTGTTCCATACATCCACAACCTCTCTGTGAAAAAATACTTACTTAAATTACCTCTGAGCCGACCCCTTCTATCGTCAAATTGTGCCCCTTGTTCTTGCAAGACCTCTTTTTGAAAGATGCTACCTCTTGGACTTTGTTGACTCCTTGAGGTACTTGAAAGTTTCTATCATGTCCCCCCTCTCCTCCTTTCCTCGAGGCTATACATATTAAACTCCTTAAGTCTCTCTTCATATGTCTTCCGGTGCAGACCCTGCTCCATTTTAGTTGCCCTCCTCTGTTGCCCTCCTATGTTGCAAATTTGGTGAAAAAATCCAAAAATTACTTTTCAGTGTCGTTCGCGGTTGCTACGTACGCTCATAACTTCATGAATTTACAATATTTTCATGCCAGATTTTCAACATTGGCATTTTGTCACACCTCCTTGTGAGCAGTACAGCTGTCATTGTTCACATCCCAGCGAAATGTGTTTTGCGCTTCCGGCACAGAATGGCATAGTCGCTGTGGAAAATCAGTGTTCAGGACAGATTAAGAAAATGACAGTGACACTGTTCATGAGTAGAGGTCCTAAAATGCGTATGTTGAAAATTTGGTAACTTTACTCCATAAAATGACTGTGTTACGAGTGTGCTGCCTCCACAGTTGGCACGATGCTCGGGGAATTCTACGAATTTATAATATTTTCACTCCAGATTTCAACATTGCCATTTTCCCACACCTACTTATGAACAGTGTAGCTGTCATTTTTCCCATCCTGGCGAAATGTGTTTTCGCACTTCCGACACAGAATAGAGCGGTTGCTGTGGGAAATCACTGTCTGGGACAGATTAAGAAAATGACAATGATACCATTCATGAGCAGAGGTCCTAAAATGCCTATGTTGAAAATTTGGTGATGATAGCCCATCGGTTGACTATGTTACAAGTGCACGTGTGCACTTTCCACGCACTTCTGTAATCCAGCAGATTTGTAATATTATTACACCAGATTTTCAACAGTGCCATTTTTCACACCTCCTTATAAGCAGTAGCTAAGTCATTTTTCACACCCTGACCAAAATGTGTTTTCACATTTCTGGCGCAGAATAACGTGGTTACTGTGGGAAGTCAGTGTTCAGGACAGATTAAGAAATTGACAGTGGCACTGTTCATGAGCAGAGGTCCTAAAATCCCTATGTTGAAAATTTGGTGATGAAACTCCATAACAGACTGTGTTACAAGCGTGCGTTGAACTGTCTTACACTCTTGCAAATTTGTAATACTGTCACGCCACATTTTCAACAATGGCATTTTCCACAACTCCTTATGAACACTACAGCTGTCATTTTCTCATCCTGGCTAAAATATGATTTTGCACTCCTGCTGGACAATAGCACGGTCAATCTGGAAATCAGTATTTGGGACAGATTAAGATCGACCGAGTGAGAGGGGAGTGACCGAGCTCAACTGAGCTCTGTCGGGACTGCTGTGGATTTCTTTGTGGGCAGACAAAGGCCCCAACACAAGAGCCCAGTACAAAAGGGCAGCCTGCAGCACTAGGAGAAACAGAATGAGAGGCGAGTGAGGGAGGGGGTGAGCAAACTCACCAGCTCTGTCAGAACTGCTGCAGATTTCTTTGTGGGCAGAAAAGGTGTCAATACAGGCAGGAGCCCAGTACAAAGGCCAGCCTGCAGTGGTGGGAGAAACAGTATGAGTGAGTGAGACAAGGGGACTTAGTGAGCTCAACACAGCTCTATCAGGACTGCTGGGATTCCTTTGTGGGCAGAAAAAGGTGCCAATGCAGGCAGGAGCCCCATAGAAAAGGGCAGCTTGCAGTGCCAGGACAAACAGAATGAGCGATGAGACAGGGAGACTGCACGACCTCAGCGGAGCTCTGTCAGGACAGCTGCAGATTTCTTTGTGGACAGACAAGGTGCCAACACAGCCAGGAGCCCCATACAAAGCGCAGTCTAAGGTGCCAAGAGAAACAGAGCGAGCAAGTGACAAAGTGGTAGTGAGCGAGCTCAGCGGACTCTACTGTGACTGCTGCAGATTTCTTTGTGGGCAGAAAATCGGCAACAGCAGGCAGGAGTCCAGTACAAATGGCCAGCTTGCAGCACTGGCAGAACGGAATGCAAGAGTGACAGAGGGGAGTGATGGAGCTCAGTGGAGCTGTGTCAGGACTGCTTCAGGTTTCTTTCTGGCCAGAAAAAGCCGCCAATGCAGTCAGGAGCCCAATACAAAAGGGCAGCCTGCAGTGCCTGGAGACACAGAAGCGAGCGAGTGAAGGAGGAGTCAGTGAGCTCAACAGGGCTTTATTGGGACTGCTACAGATTTGTTTGTGCAGAAAAAGGCAGCAATGCATGCAGGGGCCCAGTACAAAGGGCAGCCTGCAGTGGCAGGAAAACCAGAATGAGCAGTGAGTGAGCTCAACAGAGCTGTATTGTAACTGCTGCAAATTTCTTTGTGGGCGTAAGAGAGGCAGCAACACAGGCAGGAGCCCAGTAGAAAAGGGTAGCCTGCAGCGCCCGGCAGAACAGAATGAGAGAGTGAGAGAAGAGGTGAGCGAGCTCAGCGAGCTTTATCGGGACTGCCATAACATGAGTGTGTTACCAGCATGCACTGAACTGTTTCCGCACCCTTGTAACCATGAATTTGTAATACTGTCACGCCACATTTTCAACAGTGGCATTTTCCACAACTCCTTATGAACATTACAGCTGTCATTTTCACATCCTGGCTACAGTATGTTTTGCACTCCTGCCAGACAATAGCATGGTCACTCTGGGAAATCAGTGTTTGGGACAGATTAAGATCGACCGAGTGAGAGGGAGAGTGACCGGCGCCAACTGAGCTCTGTCAGGACTGCTGCGGTTGTTTGTGGGCAGACAAGGCCCAACACAAGAACCCAGTACAAAGGGCAGCCTGCAGCACTGGGAGAAACAGAGCGAGAGGCGATTGAGGAGGGAAGTGAGTGAACTCACTGAAGCACTGTCAGAACTGCTGCAGATTTCTTTGTGGGCAGAAAAAGCATCAATACAGGCAGGGGCCCAGTACAACAGGTCAGCCTGCAGTGGTGGGAGAAACAGTATGGCAGAGTGAGACAAGGGACTTAGTCAGGTCACGGAGCTCTATCAGGACTGCTGGGATTTCTTTGTGTGCAGAAAAGGTGCCAATGCAGGCAGGAGCCCTGTAGAAAAGGGCAGCTTGCAGTGCCGGGACAAACAGAATAGCGATGAGAGGAGACTGCCACGTCCTCAACCGAGCTCTGTCAGGACAGCTGCAGATTTCTTTGTGGACAGACAAAGGTGCCAATGCAGCCAGGAGCCCCATATAAAAGCACAGTCTGCGGCGCCAAGAGAAACAGAATGAAGCCGGTGACAGAGCGGTAGTGAGGTAGCTCAGCGAATCTAGTGTGACTGCTGCAGATTTCTTTGTGGGCAGAAAATGCGGCAACGCAGGCAGGAGCCCAGTACAAATGGCCAGCTTGCAGCACCGGCAGAAGCGGAATGCGAGGTGACAGAGGGGGTGGCGAGCTCAGTGGAGCTGTGTCAGGACTGCTTCAGATTTCTTTCTGGCCAGAAAAAGCCACCAATGCAGGCAGGAGCCCAGTACAAAGGGCAGCCTGCAGCACTGGAGAAACAGAGCGAGAAAGCGATTGAGGGAGGGAAGTGAGTGAACTCACTGAAGCACTGTCAGAACTGCTGCAGATTTCTTTGTGGGCAGAAAAAAGCATCAATACAGGCGGGGCCCAGTACAACAGGTCAGCCTGCAGTGGTGGGAGAAACAGTATGAGCGAGTGAGACAGGGGACTTAGTCAGGTCACGGAGCTCTATCAGGACTGCTGGGATTTCTTTGTGTGCAGAAAAAGGTGCCAATGCAGGCAGGGCCCTGTAAAAAGGGCAGCTTGCAGTGCCAGGACAAACAGAATGAGCGATGAGAGAGGAGACTGCGTCCTCAACCCGAGCTCTGTCAGGACAGCTGCAGATTTCTTTGTGGACAGACAAAGGTGCCAATGCAGCCAGGAGCCCCATATAAAAGCACAGTCTGCGGCGCCAAGAGAAACAGAATGGGCAGGTGACAGGCGGTGGTGAGTGAGCTCAGCGGACTCTAGTGTGACTGCTGCAGATTTCTTTGTGGGCAGAAAATGCAGCAACAGGAGGCAGGAGCCAGTACAAATGGCCAGCTTGCAGCACCCGGCAGAAGCGGAATGCGAGTGACAGAGGGGAGTGAGCGAGCTCAGTGGAGCTGTGTCAGGACTGCTTCAGATTTCTTTCTGGCCAGAAAAAGCCACCAATGCAGGCAGGAGCCCAGTACAAAGGGCAGCCTGCAGCACCAGGAGACACAGAGCGAGCGAGTGAGGGAGGGGGTCAGTGAGCTCAGCGGGCTTTTGGGACTGCTGCAGATTTGTTTGTGGGCAGAAAAAGGCAGCAATGCATGTGGGGTCCACTACAAAGGGCAGCCTGCAGTTGCAGGAAAACCAGAATGAGTGAGTGAGTGAGCTCAACAGAGCTGTATTGTAACTCCTGCAAATGTCTTTGTGGGCATAAAAGGCAGCAACACAAGCAGGAGCCCAGTAGAAAAGGGCAGCCTGCAGTGCCGCCAGAACAGAATGGCCGAGTGAGAGAAGGGGTGAGAAGCTCAGCGGAGCTTTGTCGGGACTGCAGCACATTTCTTTGAGGGCAGAAAAAGGCGCCAACAGAGACAGGAGCCCAGTACAAAGGGCAGCCTGCAGCGCCAGGAGGAACCAGAATGAGTTAGTGAGACAGGAGGGTAGGCGTCCTCAGCGGAGGTCTGTCGGGACAGCTGTGGATTTCTTTGTGGGTATAAAAGCCACCAACACAGGCAGGAGCCCAGTACAAATGGGCAGCCTGCAGCGCCAGGAGAAACAGAATGAGCGAGTCAGAGAGTGGGAGTGAGCCACCTCAATGGAGCTCTGTCGAGACAACTACGTATTTCTTCCTCAGCAGAACAAGATGCCAACACAGGTAGCAGCCCACTACAAAGAGCAGCCTGCAGCACTGGGACAAACAGACTGAGCCAGTGACAAAGGGCCACTGAGCGAGCTCAACAGACCAACATAATCAACATTCAGCATTGACAAATGCTTGTTTCTATAGGTATCAACATACATTAAACCAGCATAGTAAGTGTTTACTTTATTTATTGACTGTTGTAGTCCACAACCCCTGAAAGGCAAGCCATTATATGGGACTGTTATATAAATATTTTTATAACAAAAATCAAGCATATTACACAATTTCTTAACCTTAACAGCACCCTTCATTGAATGTAATTCTGATTCTGAGATCGTCTGCTCTAACAACTACAGTGATTTTACTCCAGAGCATGACAGCACACAATAAGATCCAAATAGGTTGACGTGTCAGTTTTCCAATGGCAGTTGGGCTCCTGGTTTGTCTTTAGATTAGAGAGTGTATATAGGGAGGGAGAAAGACTAACCTGGTGATCACACAGCAGGAACAAAGAAATGAACATGAAAAAAGTCTCTGACAGGCAGCTCTGCAAAGGCACAAACTCAGTTTTATGCTCCTGCTCCCACTGGAGGTGTAGGGACTGGGTGTGGGGTGGGGTATAAGGGAGCTGCGGTTTGCAAATCAGTAAAAAATAAATTCATTCATATGCTTTAGAGTGCTATGCCGTCATCAAGTCCAGCAATGTGGATTAGATACAGTGATGCTTCCTCAACCCCACCACCAATTATTTGCTGATGCTACTTACTATATAAGTAAAGGGATAAAAACTTCTGATCCTTAACCCTACTGTATGGCACAGTCCAACCCAGATCTCCCTGTCTTTTTATAGCAATACTGTATAGTAAACAACATCCTTTCATTATGCTGTTATTTTACAATTATTGAGGACAGTTATTACCAGTAGGCCATATGGCCAGTGATGCTAAATGTGTTTACAATTTCATTTTATTGCTGAGGTTGATATTGGGAGTGGGGAGGAGATGTAGACTATTAATCTAGCAATAAAATATTATATATTAAAATGTTTCAGTTATCCACGAGGGTCACATGTTAGCTATCAATATAGAGGTATAAGAAAACATAAATTAATTATAAATGAAGTAATCACAAGTGAAAAGTAGTCACACAAAATTCAGAATGCAAATTTATTTATTTGCTTTTGTTGACAGGTAAGTCACACTAGACAGCCAAGTGCCTATTTTCAGGTGCGACCCATGCAATACTACTAAGCTATCATAGCTGATCTGTAGGCACAATAAACACTGCAGAAGTTCAGATGGAATTACATCCATTCTATAACCAGGGCTCGTTTCCTTTCCATGTGAAACTTCACTGTATGAAAATGAACAAAACAGTCCAAAAACTTTAAGACCTGACCTAACAGACAGTTTACAAAAGTACAGCAGGCTCACTAGCAGTGGTAGCAAATCTTTATACAATACACTCAATAATACAATAGACTGCTACCACTAGTGAGCATAAACACAAACCCCATGAATAAATTGCATAGTGTCTCCAGACGCAGACACATACAGTGCCTCTCAAGTGCTATATCCTTGCTCCACTTGGGTTTACAGATGTTCTTAATAATGGCAAAGCTATTTCTGGACACAGAAACTATTAAGTCATTAAACTAAGTTGATAGAAACATTTCTTATCACTAAGTATATGAGGTCACTGTTTGTAGACATATTGTTGTTTTAAAAGAAAAGTGCTACTCATTCTGGCCTTTGCTATGATTTTTGAAGGCCTCCTTTGATGATTTCTCCCCAGTCACAAACTGGACTGCTTCTGACTCATTAATTAAATATCAGTTTTGCTAACAGACCCCAGACTTAATAAACAATAATCCTCTCTCTCCCCCAGCAGCTCCCTCCACCAACAGAGCCATAGACTATACTTATTCCACACATTAAAGAAAACCTTAAAGCAGGCCACAGATACTGTATACTGTAATTAAAAGGACACTGTCAGCTTTGCCCCTCGTTTTCTCTAAATTTATATCCGTGGGTCTGAAGGCATATACCTGTAAGAATGTTCCTCTAGAATGTCCCTGCATAAAATCAGAAGTAACCAGTGTATCTATTTTGAACAGTTTCATTCTTTACCTTTGTTGCAGTTTGCAGTTAAATCTCCTGACCCCAGAAGCAGATCCATGCTGAGAACACCGTCTATCAGTAGCACTGTCCCCATGTGCACATTTACCATCCTCATTGCAAAAAGCATTTACTCTACTACAGCATGTTATAGTACATAATTCCTGGCATCTTTAAATAAAATCAAGCACTCGTTGAGTTGCAAAGTACTTTCTAAAGCTGGTGCTGGCATCCTTTGCATGCACAGAAGCTGTATGGGAAAAGATCTTGTGCATGTGTGGGAATGTGCAGCTAATGCATGTGTGGGGAGTTGGAACCAGCTTTGCAAAGTACTTCACCGCTTAGCAGTGCTCGGTTTATTTAAAGATTCCAGGAATGATGTTGAGAGGACCTAGGTGCTACGTGACAAAGTATAAACTCAATCCAAAAAGTCACAGTACTCACCTCTTATGGCAATAATGGAATCCACACTGATATGTAGCAAATGAAATTCCTTTTTATTAGGCACAGAAGCCATATCAGTGAGGAACAGAAACACTCTAACATTTCACAGAATTTACTTTATCAGTTTCATAAAAGCCAATTTGTTGAAATGGTAGCTATTCTATTCCTCACTACTGTCAGCAACTGTGCCCTAATAAGAAATTCCATTATTTATTTATTATATCTTTGGTAACGGGTAGGTGCACTGATCAAAGGACCATTTCAGCCGACCAGGGCCACGAGGTGGCAACAACATGGAAAAAACAATACATACAGAGCCATAAATACACCCCCAAACAAGAGGTGGTGTGAAAACAAAAATATACAGTAGATAGTGCATTTTAAACAACACAGTAGAGTTAGGCTAGGGACAAATGTGGCAGACATGTTGAGCAGATTATGTGTACAATAGCAAGGATGCTAAGAAATCCATTACTATACATTAGAGTTGGCTAGGGACAATGTGACAAATCAATAGTCCAAGTTATTTATATAGTATATACAATAGTAACGTTTCTAGGCCAATGTCAGTAACAATTTCTAGGTCAACATCAGTAACAATAGCTGTGCAGGTTCAGACAGTAATGTTTAATTGACTCTTAGGGGTCAAAGACGTTCAAGAGATTGTGGTTATAAAGGGTGGGGGTTAAGCAGGTGGAAGACTGAGGTGACAGATGAGCGGCTGGGAAGGCAGAGATAATAAGAGATCCTACACATTATAGGAAAAAGGAGGCTGCAGGTCTAAGTTGTTTTTGGGTGCAATGACAGTTGGTAGTAGTCAGGGAGCGGGCTTTCAGATTCTGTTTGAAAGCCAGGTGGGTGGGGACAAACAGACTGACAGTGGGAGTTTGTTCCACAGGAGGGGCTGAGATGGAGAAAGCTCTAATTCCCATGGCATTGGAGGCATGGGGTACTTCCAGTGGGGGACTGAGGATGACCTAAGAGACCTTCAAACCACTCTGTCCATCAGGAGTTGTGAGTAGGGGACAGGTCCTGGTTTCTGAGTGAGTTATCCACTAGGCAGCCTGTAGCATAATTGAATCATCCTTGAGGAGGGAGCCACCCTAGGGTCTGGTAGAGTGAGCAGTGGTGAGTGCGGTGAGGTGCTTGAAGGATAAACTGACAAATTGAGTTTTATGTTGAGGTTAGCCATGGGTGCAAGGTAGAGGATATGAGGGAGTAGATGGGGAGCAATAGTCCAGGAAGGGCAGCAGGTTACCATGTGCAATGGCAAGGCATGCTTTGGCAGACAGAAGGTTCTTTTGTTGGAATGCAGCACCTAGTTTTCGGTGGATTCTTCACACAGTGTTGTTGACATGCTCTGTGAAAAAAAGGTAGGGGGTCAAGTGACTCCTAGGTATTTAAAGGACAGATCATTACCAAGGGGGGCTACTGGGGTGAGTACTAGAAGGGTAGAGTTGGATTTGGTGGCTTTGAGAGGAAAGGTTTAGAGCCAAAAAGCATGGATTTTGTCTTTTTCATTGAGTAGGAGCTTGTTGGATAGGAACCACTGGTGGGCAGAGCTGTATTTTTGCTTGAGGGTGGAGGAGATGGATTCAATTGATTTATCGCTATGGTAGAGGACGGATCATCTGCATAGAGAAGTGCTTTACAACTGAGGCCATCCCTGTGGAGGGCATTAACGAACATGGAGAAAAGTAGGGGTTCTAGTATGGCGCCCTGGGGAGACACCAGTGTGTACAGTTGGGGCAGTAGAGGATGATTTACCAATGTCAACAGACTGAGACCTGTTGGAGTGGTAGCTGAGGAAACAAGCAGCAGTTCCAGTGGAGCAGCCAAAAGAAGCAGGGTTGAGTGGAGGAGGTGATGGTCAACCAGGTCAAATATCTTTGATAGATCAACAAAGATGGTGCCTGTGGATTTACCCTGATCCATGTTTCTTTGAACAGAATCAGAAAAAGGGACAAAGCAGAGAAGGTACCGTGGCACTTGTGAAAGCCATGCTGGAGTGGACATAGGGATTGTATTTTCTAGATGCTATGATAACTGGAAGTGAACAATTTTCTCAAGCAGTTTACTTAAGTGGGGGAGTAGGGAGATGGGCCTGTAATTGTCAGGGGTGTGTGGATCACCAGATTTGAAGTTTGGTACCACATTTGCAGGCTTCTATGAGTCAGAAACAGCAGATGTGGTAAGGGCAAGATTGAAAATGAAAGTGAGAGGTTTGACAATTACGGGGAGATACATTTAGGAAGTCGGGTATAGACTATCACTGCTGGGGCTTCCTTTGGCAGGAAAAGACTTCAAGAGTTTGATAATGCCAGCCCAGTGGTGCTGAGGGCTGAGGCACTGGAAGCCTTACCTTGTGGCATGCTGGCGACCTGTGTTGGGAACAAGCATGGGTTGCTGGGGGTTGGCAGGGTAGGAGGAGGGATTGAGCATCCAGCTGGACTGCTCTCCCTCTTTGGGAGGAGTGGTTCACTACAGTGGTGCATGGTTGCCTCCTGGTGGAGGCTGAGGGATGGCCATGCTCTGCTGTGCATAGGGGGTAGAGCAGAGGGCAGATGTCTGAAGGGGTGCGTGTGGACGTGCACCCCCTCCGCCAATATCATTGCACGTCCTCGGCCCAGAGGAAAAGAGAAAAGGAAGATGGCATCTGAAGCGAGCAGCTTGATGGCTGTCTGCAATTTCACCGCATCTGCAACTGCAGTTTCACCCATCTGTATCCGTGTTCCACGGGACTCTCTGTTGCCCCTCTGTGGGGAGAAGGAGCTGCAGAAGTCAGGTGCCAGAGGCAGGGGCGGTCGGCAGCTGGATGTCCCGAGTAGGGATGTGAGGACAAGGTAGGTGGCCAAGAAGGACAAAAAAGTAAGCAAAAAAAAAAAAGAGTTTGATGGTGTCTTTGTGCCCTATGACTCTGAAATAGAAAGGAGGGGCACAGTGGTGGTTGGTTGCGGGGGTGACTGATTATAATTTTAGGACTGGGAAGTCTGGGTGGGAGTTTATTCAGATGGGGATAGATCTGTGAATTTAGTATTAAAAGCATTGGCAATCTCTGCAAGTCAGATATAAGGCCAGAGGGGATGAGAGCTGAGAGATTTGTCTGTTGGTTCTGGGGTTTAGGAGAGACCCAATGCAGGCCCAGAACCTAGGTTGATTGCCAAGGCTGTTGCTTTGTTGGCTTAGGTAGTATTGCACTTGGCGATTTTGCTGTCTGTTTGCAGGTGTTGCATAGTTGTTGGTAGGCATTCCAGAGTTGAGGCGAGTGTGAAGTCTTGAATGCCTTCCATTTGCTGTCCCTATCTTTCATTAGCGGCAGTAGATCCCTGGACAGCCAACATGTACAGCCCTCTTACTCTTCTGGTTGTGATGGGAAATGGGTGTCCTGTAGGTGTGAGAGGGTGGTGGTAAAGAGATTGACCAAGTCAGAGATATTGTTAAGTCGGTAGAGGGAAGACCAATTTATTGCCGAAACAGCACTGAGGATGGGCTCGGGATCAGGGCAACCAAATTTTCTAAAGACAGGAGTTTGTGAGGGGTGGCAACTTGACTTGGTGGATAGTATAGTGTAGGTTAGGGTATGGTCACTGATTGGAGTCAGCAAAAGTGCCCACCTGGAGAGATCAGGTCTACTCTGATCAGTAGTGACCAGTCAATGAGGGAGTGGTTATGCAGTGAGCGTTGTGTCTGGTGGGGAGGAGATTATTTGTTGCAGGTTGTGCTCTTTCAGCATAATTGCATAGTCTGGTGCAGAGGTATCAGCCAATTGAGATTGAAATCTCAACACAATGTGTCCCTTGAGGGTGTTGTGCTCCATAAGCCTTCTAAGAAGTTCTATAGACCTGGGACACCTCCTGTGTCAGGGAGGGGGTTGCAAAGCAATCTAGGTAGAGTTTTTGGATGCATGTAGGGTTATCTCCGTGAGGAGCCACTCACTCAGGGATGCAGGCGTGAGCTGCTGGTGTTAGTGGCAGTGATATGCTCTTGTACATACAGTGCCACGCCACCGCCCTTTCTACCTGACCTGTCCTGGCATAGAAGTGAGTAGCTGGGTAATTGAAATGAGAAGTCGGGTGGTAGGGTTGTAGCCAGGTCTCAGAGAGACCTAACACCAGCAACTTTTATAGAGATGCCCATGTCTCAAGTTCGGGGAACTTTGAGGGAGACTGAAGATATTCATATGGGCAATTTTTAGTCCATGATGCCTTGCACAGGTGGAATCTGTGGTCGATGTGGATGTTCATGGGGCCAGGGTTGGTTTCTACATCACCAGTGAGAAGAATAAGTGTGAGTAGAGGGCAGATTGGAGGGAGCCAGTGAGGTGACTGTATGGTGAGGAAGTGCACAAACAGGCTGATCATAGATCAGGTCGGTGTTCATAGTTAATCATGCCAAGAGGACATCACTCTTAAGTGAGTTCATATCCCACATGAGACCTGGGTCATTGAGTGGGGTTGTGAAGGAGCATAGGTTTTCAGGTCAACAACAAGTATTGTAGCATAAGCATCGGTTGCCAGCAACGGGTGGTCATAGAGACCAGCATGAGGAGAGCCACACATAGGTTCATTTTAGGATATAATGGTCACTGGTGGTATCCCTGAGACAGATATCAAGTTAGATAAGGTAGAAAGGAATGTAGGCTGAGGTAGGAATAGCTTTAGGGAAGGTCCGCTTTTAGCTGGGTCAGCTGTTTTAAGGGTCAGTCCATAGAGCAAGAGATAATATCACCATTGTTTGCAGTTCCTTAGCTAGGGACCTTGTTACTTTCTTGAGGTGGGGACCTTGGTGTCTCTTGGAGAGAGGCGGATGAGCACTTATTACAAAAGGTATATGGGCAGTGGGACTGTATTAATCTTATGGCAGTGGGACTGTATTAACCTTATGGCAGTGGGACTGTATTAACCTTATGCAGTGGCCAATGGAAGAGGAGGGATGGGCAAGGGAGGAGCTATGATGTATTTAATAGAGGTCGGTTGCGGCTGGGGTGGGAAGGTGGAAGAAAATGAATTGAGAGAGACTGGAAATTGAGAGCTGGCCTATGCTTAGATTAGTAACCAGGGACCGAGCTAGAGTTTGAACTAGCAGGCTTGAGGAAACCAGCCAATCACAGTCTGGATTCCCACTAGCAGACCAATCGGTGAGCCCCTAGTCCAGTCGCTTGGCCAACTGTGTGAAGCCAGTGCCTGGGCACAAGTAGGCATGGTGGAGAGTGAGACCATACCTGGTCTGAGGAGGAAGCGGGCATGAAAGTAGGGATGGCGCCAGGAGAGGTTCTGCTTCCCGCTAGGAAGGTGCAGCCACTTCTGGCTGCTGGCTGTGGTGCCTATTCAGGACTTGGGAAAATCTGAAAGAGAGCACAAGGGAGAAGAGAGTAGATTAAGTAGGCAGTAATTGGTGGGCGGGGCAGACAGGGTGTGAGACAGTCAGGTAGCAGGGGTCCTGGAAACAAAGGTAGTCAGGCGAGGGGAGCCTCAGGTAGTGATGCTGGGTGGGGGTGAGAGGCAATTAAGTGAGAGAAACAGGGAGAGACAGAGAGACAGACAGATACAGCAGACAGGAATCAGGCGGGGGTGGGAGGTAGAGTAGGAGACAGACTCGCTCAAGGCCTGCAAGGAGGTGAGCTGTGGGGAGTTAGGGGAATAGAGAGAGAGGCAAAGTATTTATCTATATTCACAAAAGTGCTGTAAATACTTTGAGACTCTAGTTTCAGAAATACCTAGCAGTCAAAAAACTAAAAATATTTGATAATCTACTAGAACTGACTTCCAGCAGTTACAGAGTTTAAAAGCTACACATTCCAAGTTTAACAACTATGCATTCCAACTTAACATCTATGCATTGAAAATTAAAATTAATTAGAAAGAGATTTGAAATTGATACCTGGCCCATGATTAGGGTAGCTGCTGGAGACCAAGCTAGAGTTTGAGCTAGCAGGCTTGAGGAAACCAGCCAATCACAGCATAGATTCCTGGTAGCAGACCAATTGATGAGCCCCTAGTCTGGTGGCTTGGCCAATCATGTAAGGAGCAGGCGCCTGGGCACAAGCCAGCATAATGGAGATTGAGTAGTGTACCTGGTCTGAGGATGAAGCGAGCGAAGCGGGATGGCAGCAGGAGAGGTGTTACATCCCGCTAGGAAAGCATAGCCACTTCTGGCTGCAGCGCCAATTCAGAGCTTGGGAAAATCTGGTCTGAGGATCAAATGGGCAGGCGAAGAGAGGAACAGTGGCAGGAGAGGCACCGTCCCGCTCAGAAGGTGCAGCTGCTACCACATCCCGCTAGAAAGGTGCAGCCATTCCGCTGCGATACCCATTCAGGGATTGAGAAAATCTGAAAGACTGATGATATCTGCACCAACGATTTTGTGATGGAACATTTAGTCATGCACCACCAGCTTCTTTTCTTGAAATCTCTGTAGCATATAATACGTTGCATTCCAGTGACTTCGCGACATCCTGTTTGAAGGCATGCTCAGGCAGGTGCTTCTCATTCTGATTCTGTGAGCTACTTATAGGCCTTCACAGAGTACGAAAAGTGACTAGATTGTTTTTACAGTTCCTATTAGGTCCTTTACCATATAGTTTGAGAAAATAAAGTCACTGACTACGGACAAATCCAGTGTGCAAGTAGGTCACGTGGGTGAAGTGTCCATCCTCAGTGGCCCTGACAATGTTTCTGGCATTGTCAGTCACAGTCAATCACACTTCAAGACCATTGCTACTTAACCATCGGTGGAAGACATCTTTCAGCTCAGCCAACAGATTTGGATATATGTGATCAGATGGAAATCCATTTATGTATAGTGCTGCCTGCTTCCTGTACACAGGCTTCACTGAACCAGGATTCTGTGATGATGATGAGGTTGGATGCTCAGCCTTGAGGAAAGCCAAGTGTGCAGTAACTGCCATGTAATCAAGGATAAAATAACATGTTCACCATTATTTATTTCCACATTATTTCTAATACTGTTTTGGGAAAAATTCCCTAGTGAAATTGTTTGATTTTCCTGGCATTTTCAATCACTGCCAGTCTCTTATAGAAGTTTTCTATATCTTCCATCAGTACACTTAGGTGTCAAGCGTGGCTCAGTGCAGTTAGGTGTCAAGCGTGGCTCAGTTGGTAGCACATCTGCCTCTGGACCAGAAGGGTGTGGGTTCTCATCCACACCCGAGGGATTGGACTTGCCAACTAAAATCGCTGGCATCCGAGTGCAGCATGGGGCGGTGCTGTACTGCTGGGATGTGCCGTCCTTCGGATGAGACATTAAACCGAGGTCCTTTCTGCCCATCCTGGTGTTGTCCTGGTGGGTGTCTAGGTGGAAGTAAAAGAACCCAGGGCACTCTTACAAAGTAGGGAACATTCCCGGTGTCCTGGCCAACATTCCTTCCCATAAACCGGTTTATGCAATTATCCAGGCTGTGTGTGGGTGATGATGTGCGATATGGCCACCACCACACATTCAGTCACTTCACTACCAGTCTAGCATTGCTTGTAAAGTGCTTTGGAACGTATGAAAAGCGCTATATAAATGCTGATTCTTCTTCTACACTGTTGCTGGTACATTTGTCACATATAAAGAGGGTGGTCTGGGAAGAGAGATAAATAGTGCATACATCGAACAGGTATTACATTTAATACCTATTTTGCCATCCAAAGTGATTATTACATCCCTGATATTGGCTTTGTTGGTTGTTATTTGATCTACACACACACACATCAAAGTAGGTTCCAAGGTTATTAAATCATACTGATCTATAGACTTCCACTTTACTTAGTTATTCTAATGTGATTTGCTTTACTTACAAACAGAAGAACATGTGTCCACCTCACTCTGTCACACTGCCACTTGACATGTGTGACCGCGCATCAGGTGTCTTTGTGCATGCAAGCATCGCTGCCTCTTGCTGCAGGGCTATCTAAATAGGGAGGACACCCAGAGTAACTCACTTCCTGGGTGTCCTCGCTGCTCCAGAGTTCTAATTTCTATCTGAATTTCACTTGATGTCACTTTGAAATAAAAGATTAGCCCCCATGAAAGTACTTCTGGCCAAAATAAGTGAATACAAACTGAGAGGTAGTTGGGAATTGTCTTCTTCAGACTACTCTCCTCTGCCTAGGATGTCTAGGGCTCCAAATCTCATGAGAGTACGAGGTGTGCAAAGTTAAAGTTATTTCAAGCGTTTCATACAAAAACATACAAAATACATATTGCATCAAGTTTCATATCAGAGAGTAGTGTACAAGTATAAAACTTTGGATAAATCAGTCAGCAGAGACCTGCTCGCTGCAGGGCTATCTAAATAACAAGTGACACCCAGGTAGTACAAGTGCTTCCTGGGTGTCCTCGCTACTCAGAGTTCAATTTTTATCTGAATTTCACTTGGTGTCACTTTGAAATAAAGATTAGCCCCTTAAAAGTACTTCTGACCAAAATAAGTGAATAAAAACTGAGAGATAGTTGGAAATTGTCTTCTCTAGACTACTCTCCTCTGCCTAGGATGTCTAGGGCTCCAAATCTCACGAGCACGAGGTGTGCAAAAGTTAAAGTTATTTCAAACTTTTCATACAAAAGCATACAAAATTACACATATTGCATCAAGTTTCATATCAGAGAGTAGTGTACAAGTATAAAACTTCAGATAAATCAGTCAAGTGACTGTTCATTTACAACGGAACAAAAGTGTTTAGACAGCATGGGATGGTGCAGTACGGTCCTTCCGTAATGCTTATTCCGTTAAAGTGCGTGTGTAAAAGCACCTTCAGTGGCTCAGAGTCATCAGCAAGGGAGAAGACAAAAATGCAGATTCAGCTTTTAGTACTTTCATACATAACCACAAGATGTTTTACAGCACAGTATAACACAAAGTCTTTCAAGAAGTGAAAAGCACAGTATAACACAAAATGAACTACTCCATGAGATAAGAGCTGCAGTTTCCCCAGTATATCATTTCTAGTCAGCACCTCTGAGAATGGCACTGCACCTCTTGTAAGAACAGGAAGAAAGGCAAAGCTGCTAAAATACACACACAAAAAAAACACAATTTGTGCTTCTGTTCACACCTGCACATGAAATCAGCAACCTAGAACATATTTGTAGCAACAAATAAAAACAAACATCACTTAGTCCAGTCCACTAGCTTTTGAATATTAAAGAAATAAAATAAGTGTCACAGCACTTACAAAAGCAGAATCGTAATAATAGCCAGGACAAAAACACCAGAGCCAGAAGTACACAGAATTGTCAAACATTAAAGATGTGCAACAACAAGATGTTAACACAAATTTGCCCTTATCGATTAACATCAAACAAGGAATGGAGAGAAATGTCATGAAACTTTCAAATACTTGCAAAACATTGTCACATGAGATTATAGGAACAAAGTTATTAACCCTTAAAGACCACCTGTTGATCTCAAGAGTGAGCATCAAAATTAAACTGGATTTATTAATACCTACAAGGACGGACTACTTTCTCTTCAGCTTCCATCTATTTAGCTTTAGTTTCAGCACAAGTAGAGATGCATGAGACAATAAATCTTCAATATATGATGTCCAAGAATAAAGAATTATATGATCAGCAAAATACAACAGAAGAGCTTGGTTTCATATGGTGAGCCTACTAAATATCGTCTGACAAAGATGATCCATCCTGTAGCAAACCTAAATAAAACCTGCTCAGCTGGCCTGGTGGTGCTGAGGGTTGAGGTGCTGGACACCACACCTCGTGCCGTGCTAACAGCCAGGTTGGGAATGGACTCAGGCCATTGGGGTTGGCAAGGGAGGAAAGAATTGAGTGTCCCGTGACTCATCTCCTTCCTTCGGGTGGGCAAGGGACATGCTCCACACTGCAGTGACACCTGGCAGAGGCTAGGTGCTCCATAGATGTGGGCATATATGGGGGAGGAGCATGGTGGACATCTGCATACATCGTCAATGTCATTGCGACCAACTCCTCAGTGAGAGAAAATGGCAGAAAATCAGTGGGGCAACCTAGATGGCTGATGGCCATCCCTGCACCCCTGCAGTCACGTGGTGTCTTCACCAGCTCTGTGCTGCAGGTCCGTATGGGGGATCCTGCCATTGGCTGGATGAGTGCGATGGGGTGTATGGATTGGCCTGACTGACTGACTCAGGGGTGTGGGTGCAGGTGGCTGGGGGTTGAAGGGAATGTTCTGACCAGGTGGAGGAAAACCTGCTCAGCAACTGAAGGAATTAGTGTTGACAGAAAAAAAAATGGTTAAATCATTGGATTTCCTCACTAAAAGTTGGAAGTAACTTTATCCTGAAAAGGGAAGACAGTAGAAATCTATTTGAGGTATCTGATAATTCTGATAAATGTGACCTGCCAGACATTTTGAATATAACAAAAAGGGAGACTATTATGTTGGCTTTCATCACCATCGTAAACTAATACTAAATTAAATCTTAAACTTAATAAGAAGCTGAAAAGAGTCAAAGATCTTGATACAAAGATTCATAATTTTCACTCTATCAATTATTTGATCACTGAAAACAAAGAAATAAAGTTAAATTCTCTAAAGCTCTAGGAGATGAAGTTTGCCTACTCAGTTACAGCTAAAAGGGTTTTTCCTATTTAAAGTGGCAACCTAGGTTGTCACTGGCCCCTAAGGATAAGCGGTTATGGGGATACTAGACAGGTGGGTGGGGGGAAGGCATTAAGAAGAAGTATAAGGGGCAGAATTTTGGTTGTGAGGAAAGAAAGGGGTGGGTTTCTGTGCAGGAGGGAGGGACGATGAGGGTCACAAGAAGAGGCGGTCACAGGGAGAGGGATTAGGTAGGTGAACTGAAAGCTTGCCATTGGCAGGTGAGGTAGGCAGGGGAGGGGCAGGGGCGATTGATAAGGGGCTGCAGAGAGAGTGCTCCCCTCTTCTGCAGCTACCTCAAGAGATCCCACCCAATACAACTGGCAGAGAGGCTCAAAAGGGAAGGGTTGCTGGGTGAGGACAACAGGCAATTCAAAGAATTATGGGTTGCTGTTTAGAGCAACAGGTCTGTGAAATGGTGAGAGACTGGTCCCAGCTGAAGGGGTGGCGGGGAGAAAAAGTGGGGAAAAAAGATGGGGCCCAGCCGGAAGGAGGTATGGCTGGGTAGGGAGGCCCCTCATGGGGCAGTCACTGCAGGGGCAGGGCTGGGGAGCAGGGGACACTTGACCAGGCAGAATAACCAGAAGAACCAGGATGAAGAGACACTGGAAGTAAGCAGGGCAATAAAATATTTAAATTGTGTGAAACATCAGTCATGTGAATAAAAGGAAAACCCCTGTGTTTGGTGATTGTAAATAAAATGGATATGTATAAGATATAATGGTGGTGGCATAAAAATAAAATAAGGACAAGGCATGAGAAAGGTGTGAATAAAATAATGTACAAATCTAACCAATAAAAGTAAGTGGTTGAACCAAATCATGGTGTGGATGTCGCTGATTTCCAGTTTGACAATTATCTAGCAAGCAAGTAAGAATTTCAAGGCTTAACTAAATGATTATGAGTAAGAAGCAATAAGAAATTATTTGGATTCAGGGGTACCTGGATCCTGGGATAAAAAGACCCTTAAAGGGACACTGTCAACCTCCTTAGACCTCAAACTATCCCTAGTTTAAAGGTCACATTATATGATTGTTCACAGTCTATAGAATGTGTTAAGAAAAGAAACAGACTAGACAACCAGCAATATCAATACATTTTAGTGAAGGTAAGAAATTATAAAATATGGGTTTTCATTACAAACAATATGAAGTAAACTGGATTGACAGCATCCTTTAGGAGAACCCTTGCTCAAATCATGGTGGTCTACATGGACACCAGTATGTCAAACATCTTGATTAAAGTAGATCAAATTCATCAAACCAAGGCCATGCTGTTCGGGCCAAAATCTCTGGGCCTCTCCAGGGACTATCTCCTGCCACTCACAACCTTGGCCAGCTCCAATATAGAGGTGGTACAATCAGTCAAATACCCTGGTGTCATACTAGACCAGGGCCTCACATAAGCCCCAAGTGGATGCTGTAACAAAAAAACATCCATCAAAACTGGGCCTTCTCTATCGCCTAAGCCACAATACGATTCCAGAGACTAGACTGGCTATCTCACAATCCATCCTTCTCCCGACCTTAACCCCTCGTGCTTGGCACCACCAAAATTGACAACAGCAGACTCATGACCCTATATCACAAAATAGCTCGCTTTGCTACTAAATCCTACCCAAGGACCCACCACTGTGATGCCCTCACCGCCCTAATTGGCCATCCCTGGACAATAGGCTCCAGTACCCCTACTAAACTGGACCTATAAGCTCCTGGATGCCCATCCTCGGCAGGCCTGAATGGACTACTTGCCCCAAAGCCACTCAGATGACCGCTCCGGCTCCTTGAACATAAAACTCCTGGAGACCCCTGGACCTGCAGCGGCAGGGAGAAAATCCTTTACTCACCTAGTTCCGGATCATGGAACAATCTCCCACCCGTCTTCAGGAGGCTTCGACACTAGCCCTCTTCCAAAGGGGACTGCGTGCTCACCTTAACAAACCAAGTCCCTGCCTCTGCCCCAATAGCTAAGACAATCATACCTAATGTCAACTCATACTGACTAGACACTTCTCCCTACAAAGGTAACAACCACATGTCTGTTTGTGCTGGTTCACTACCGGCATAACCTCCTGTGAGATACTAAAAGCACTTATCACCCCACTCCACCTGTCACTGCTGTACTCCATACTATAATGTATCTGTTGCTCGTTTCTACAGAAACTGTATGGTGTATTCATAACCACATATTAATTGTACTGAACGCATCAGCGGACCTTACATGTACTGATCTGTACTGCTGTATCTTGTATCCTATGCACTGCACTGTACTATGGCTGTTGCCAACTAATACCATGCATCTCCTGCCCTCCTTGCACAAAACTGGAGAATTGCATACTGTCTTAGTTACCCTGCATGATCTGTATGGCGTTGTGATACCTGTCTGTATGTTCAAACCTTATGTAACAGTCCCGGGTTGCCCCTGAAAAGGGACCTTCAGAACCCAGTGGGCCTACCTGTTTAACAAATTTAATAAATAAATAAATAATAAACCTATAGGCCCAATTCAAATTAGCACAGTTCACCTAACCCTATTAAAGCCAAGTTTTGCAAGTGTGAAGACAAGGACAAGCTAATGAATGAGGTATACAAAAGTGCATGATCTCCTTGATAGGTGCTTTTATCTCCATCTTTAATGACCTTCCAACAGACCTGATCCTGGAAACAAAATGTTTGACATTTTGACAAACAAGTTATGACAGATAATTGTAAATCAACCATGCTATTTCCAGTCAAGATGAAGATAGTAATTGATGGAATATGATTTACAGTGAAGCCCGCCAGGATGAGGCACAGTGTCACAAGTTTACTGCATGACAAAGGGATCAACTCCATTGAAATTGCATTGTTTGCTGCAGTAACTCTACTGCAGAATTCTGCTGTGCCACTTCATCCTAGTGGGCTTCACTATCCCTATGAATCCCAAGAAAAGGTTAGAAAGACTTACAGAACACACTTCCAAATATTTGTCAATTAACCTAGCCCACTGAAAGTTGATGGATCATTAGAAGCCTTAGTAACCTGGTTATATCATGGTCTGATCTGACCGATTATAATTAGGCTGAGAAGCCAAAACAGGGCGGTAAATACATGGAAGGATTTATATGTTTTTGTAGGCTTTCCTGGTGGGCAGCAATGGATGATTTTATTTGGAAATTTTAGTAATCCCTATAAGGCAATGAGTATGAGTGAAAACAAAGGAAAATGGCCCTAGAGCCCCAAAGAGAATGGACTCTTGTGGACTAAAGTAGTACTGCTCATCAATCCATGCATGGTCACCTGATGAAAATTCACATAGACATGGGAGGATTCTCCACTGTCCTGCTAGGGGGCTGATCTGAGGCAGCATGGAGATAGGCCACTGGATGGAGGAACAGGGTCCAGCTAAGCCAGGCACCTGGGAGTTCCGAGGGAATCCCGGGCAGTAAAAGTAGGAGGGCATATAGAATATATATAGTTAGGGTTGTTCCACAGTGACAAAAGCGAGGAAATTCGATGTTAGGGTTGAAATCCCTTTGCACCCCTCAGCCGACCCCACCAACCAGAATCGTGGTGTGCATTGGGGTCATCAGCCTAACTCTCACCCCATCACATGTGGAAAGAAGCTGAGGAATAGGAGAATGGGGTGAGGATTGAGGACCGATGACCTGATTCCGGTTGGGGGTGGGCTGAGGGGTGTAAAGGTTTCAACTCAACATCGAATTTCCTCGCTGCTGTGGAACAACCCTAACTAATGCATTAAACTGAGTTTTTGCCTCTAATTTCTCTTCTTTTGAGAATGATAACTAGAAATAGTGAATATAATACTTATCGACGGCGGCCCTGCGCCCCGCCACGTGATGTCTTGTCACATAGTAACATTGTGCCCGCAAACAGAAATCGAATGCGTATGGTGACGCAAAGTGAAACAGAAAGAGAAACAGTACTGTAGAGAGAAATGTTAAAACAACGCAAACGCAACCGCAAATAAAACGCGAAGCGGTAACGCATAGGTGGCGTAGACGGAACGGTAAGGAAACAGGTACAGAATCAGAAGCGGAAACAATAGTGGTAACAGTAATGTAAGCACACAGGCTGCTGTTCCCCAAAAGCTGCATAGAGAAGGACAGTGAATACAAAGAATGTATGCAAAATAATGACTCGTAACTGAAAATGAGGACTTGGAATAGTAAATAGCTTCTATCTCAGGAACCGTACGACGAGAAAAAAAAATTTAAAGTCATATGAATTATCACTTTCCTGGCTAGTTTTGTACTTAACCCCAGCTAGGGGCTAAGCATTTTCTGATGAAAAGTCCATATCTCGCACCATTTCCGAGATATGGGCCCTGAAAGGGCTTAACGCCTATAATGTTATCCGAAGGAAAAAAGAGAGTTTGGAATGTCATAACTTTGCCTCCCTGTAATATTTTTCACCAAACCACTGAAAGACACATCTGAGGGATGCTGGCTGTCTTCCTGCAAATTTCAGCCCAAAAGACCGAACCATTATTTTGTAGCAGGGCACCAAAGGATTGATGCAATGCGTCGGACGCCATAATGTTATCCTATGGGAAAAAGCATCAACTTTGGAGTGCTGTGACTTTGCCGCCATGTAATATTTTTTCAACAAAATACTGAAAGGCACATCTGTGACTTCTTGGCTCGTTCCTCCAAATTTCAGCCCAAAATCCAAACCGTTCTTTTGCTGCACAGTGCCAAAGAATTGCTGTTAGTTTCACACACCCTGGAAAAGTACTGTTGAACTTTGTGAAAGCTTTATAGCAATTCATTCGACAGTGTTGTACATTCGACACTACTTGAAAGTACTTTTTCCAGAAACTTGAAAAACATATTTCTGTGGTGTTTTACCCCAAAATAAAGACATGCCTAGCATCCTCAGGGTCCGACTAGATGAATACAAAATGAATTAGGTTGCTAGAGGGTCCCAATTTTAAATAGCAAGCATTTTCTGATCGCTAACTGAAAACAAAATGGCAGATTTGCCACAGTAAAAGGGCCATTTGCGAAAGTAAAACTGCATTTGCAACACTGTCGAACTTTTTGTTAACTTTTCCCATTGACTTATGATGGGAACTTGTTTTGAATAACTTTTGAACCATTTAATATTTTTCATGAAATCTTCAAAAGCACATCGAGGACCCTGGCCATGTTCCTGAAGTGAAGATTTGGACTGGTCTCACAAACCGTGCGACCAGTAGGCACGACTGTAGAATTCCAAAAAAGCATAAAGCATGTGCAGATCACACTTAATAACTCCGCAGTTGTATATCCGACTGGTACGAAACTTGGTAGATCCCAAGGCGTATCAGTCTTGATTGTGTATTCAAATTTC
The DNA here is from genome assembly GCA_016271365.2 of Neoceratodus forsteri. Taxonomy (NCBI): domain Eukaryota; kingdom Metazoa; phylum Chordata; order Ceratodontiformes; family Ceratodontidae; genus Neoceratodus; species Neoceratodus forsteri. The sequence goes on from JADMNL010000026.1 coordinate 271,434,557, forward strand.
AGGCAAATCCATCAAATGGTTGCAAAGTTATTAAGGTGCAAAATTTTGAGTTTAACATGTAAATGGCTCCTAACCCTAACTATGGTAGCACTACCTTGCTACCATAATATATTAACATAATATACACCCTCAGCCCACCCCCAACTGGAATGGGGTGCGTGTTGAGAGTCATGATCCTAACTCTCACCCCATTCTCCTATTCCTCAGCTTCTTTCCACATGTGATGGGGGAGAGAGTTAGGGGCCGATGACCACCAACGCACTCGATTCTGGTTGAGGGTGGGATGGAGGGTGCAGGGGTTTCAACCCTAACATCGAATTTCCTCGCTTTTGTCGCTGTGGAACAGCCTAACTAATGCATTAAACAGAGTTTTTGCCTCTAATACACATATATATATATATATATATATATATATACCCTTTGCAAATGGGGGTTTACTAAATGCTTCTAGTACTGTCTCTTTAAGAGCTGCCTGCTCAGACCCAGTTAGTCTGCTAAAGGGGGCCATGTGTTCTCCTGCTCGAGTTCCGCTTGAGCCGCTGATAATGTGCCCTTTTGCAGTTGCTAAGCAGGCAAAGCAGGCATTTCCTTGGGCTGTGCTTGTGGATGTAATATATGATGAACTGGTATTGGAAAATGTATTTTGTTTAACCTGTTTCACTTGCAGCTGGGACTTTGTATGCCTTGCCCCTCCATTTTGGATCAGAACTGCCTTTTGGATCCAATCAAGAGAGGAGGGCACTTAAGATGGAGTATGTAGCAGTCAACCAGGACTAGGACTCTCTCGGGAGCTGGCTGCCAGTGGGATGTATGGCCAGTGATTCTGAGAAGTGAAGTCCAGGAGTGTGGGCCTTTCACACCAATAAGGGAAGGTAGAGGAGACTGGCATCTGATGCCCTTCAATCAGGTTGGGTGGCACCAATTGTGATTCCCTGCCCCAACAGCCGAAGGAGCAGAGTCATTGTGGCTGTGAGTGAGGGAAGGGCTCTGGGCTTCTCGCTGTTGAGTTTTCATGCGGGAAGCGCGTGTGGAAGCAAAAGTCAGGCAGCTCATTAGCAGAAGTGTCCGGACTGAATCTGCCATGTGCTGCTGTCCGCAGAGGCTGTGCAGTTTACAGCCAACTCCCAGGCTTACCCTGTGGAGGACTGGAGAATATGCTTCATCGCTACGGTCTGTCAGGAAAAGTGAAGCTGCCTGTGACTCCCGTGCAGTGAGTGTGGTTGGGATATAAAGCAGCTGCCTGGTATGGTAACCTTCTTTTTACATATAAATGTGTGGGGAGTGTTCTGATCTCAGGCCTGTGTCCTGGGAGGTGCAAACGTGATCCTGCTACAAGATTCATGAGTAGAAATCAGGGTAGCTCCTGCCAACTGATCTATTGGGTTGCAAGTATTCATCTGTTTCCCTCTCTGGCTATCTGAACTGAGCCTACCCACTCCGGATTACAAATTTGGGTATTGTGCAGTTGTTTTTCATCTTCAGGGCCCCAACCAGCTGCACCAAACTTGGCTAGCCCTTATTGCCTGGATACCCAGTGACAGTGACTAATAGGGACCTTAGCCTGTGCACAGTGCTCTGAAACCATAGAGTGATTAAGCTAATTAACTAGATTTCCCCTGCCCTTGTTAATCCCCCTAAATAAATCAGATTTGGTTGTTTTGCAAAGTATGCTGCCTGAACTGTGTGTTTGTGCTGAAATACTGTACTGTGGCTAGTGTGTTACTGCATCTTACTTTACAGGGGTCCCCAGAGTCAAGCTGATTAACCAATCCTGGGTGTAAGTGTATATTGTAAAGGTACTGTTGGTAACTTGTGTGGCCACTAGTGGGAAGAAAGGGAGTTGCAGTGACCCAGAGGGCTGTGACCAAGTCATTCTAGACTGTCCTAACCCGACCTCTGGGTGGGCACCCGCCATTGGACCTGGGCCCCTAAACCTGTTAGCACCTATGCAGGCAGGGGTAGTAGCCCTTGGGATAGTGCCACCTAGGGGTTACATCTTGAAGGCACCGCTGGGATTAACATCCTCTAGTGGCCGAGTAGACAAAGTACCACATCATGTCCAAACTAAAGGAAAAGCTGGAGGGATATCATGTCCAAATTAAAACTCGACCCTGTTAAGATGATGGTGCATAAATTGATGGGGTGGGTGAAGCTGAGGAATCGGACTCCCAGAAGACTGTGTTACTATTGGATGTCCCTCTGGGGATCAAAATGCTGACCTTGTTTCTGCTGTTGAGCATGTTATATGTTTGGGCAAGGTAGAGGTAAAGGGCGAATGGTTGACTTGTTGACCAAACCCTGCAGGTGCTGCTCTTATGCAGTGCTACAATAGACTCTGAGAGGGTGCCCCAAGTGATTTTCCCTGAAGGTGCTCAAAGGGATGGAGAGTCATTCATGCCCGAAGTGGTTTGGTCACCCAGGGGTCCCCTAAAACTAATAGTTTTAAAGACAAGTTACTTAAACTGTTGGCTACAGAAGGAGGACTGCTCAGGAATTACTACAGGTGTAGACTTCTCAAGTGATCCCACCCCTGCCGTCCCCAGGTACATCTCCCGGGTCATCCAAGAGCTCCATCCTGGCCTCACCTCCTATAGTTGTCCCTCCTATACAATTAGACTCCTATCGGAGATTGGAACTCTTTTCTGGTACTGTGCCTGTGCCCTTGGGGAAGATGATTGGAGACCTGGATGGACTATGCTACACCCTTAGTACAAGAGTGGCAGTGCTATGAAGGAGAGAAAAGAAAGAGGCTGATGGAGAATTTGAGGGGTCCAGCTTTGGAAGCCATTCGGTTCCTGCAGGCCACTAGTCCGAGATCACTGCAGTAAAGTACCTTTCCACCTTAGAGGGATGTTTGGTAGTACAGAGACAGGGAAGACCTGTTATGGAAATTCAAGTCAGCTAAACAGTGGAGAAATGAGAAATTGTCTGCCTTTGTTACCAGAATGGAAAGGGCCCTGCAAAGGCTCACCATAAGGGGTAACTGCCCAAGCATTAAATCAGGTCTGCCTAGACAATATATTGAAGTCAGTCAGGTTTCCAGTGTGATATTGCTGAAACTCAAATTGCATGACCGGAGGCCTCCTCCCGAATACTGTCAATTAATGAGAGAAATTTGTGAAGTTGAAACTGATGAAGAGGTGGGATCCCTATGCAGGGGTTCTGAATCTGTGCCAGACTCCTGAACCCAGTGAACCAGATGAGACCCATCCATCGAGAGGATTGATCAAGGGAATGACAGAGACTTATCGGGAGCCAGACCTGTTCCAAGCATCCCCTGAGCCCCATAGTGGAGTGGGAGTGCATGCTGTTTCTTCTGATCCCGGGTGGAGAGTAATTTGAGAGCAGAGATTAGAGATTTAAGGGAGTTGGTGAGGGAGTTGAAACTGACTGCTGTCACCACCCCTAAAATTGGGAACCTGAGTTATCCCGGAGTAAATGACCCGGTCAAGAAGAGCCATGTAGGACCCCTGAAATTTCCGGCAGATGAGATATCTCCCTCCCACCAAAGACTCCCAAGATACTAAGTTCTGTTACCATTATGGAGAGATGGACATTTCCAAATTGAGTGCGGTTGCCAGAGAACCTAAGAAGAGTCACCAGCAAGCTAGTGGCCTGGCATCATAGGCCTGTGCCCAGTCACAAGGGGACCGCTCGAAGAGTTTTCGCCACCAGGGCCAATGCCCGAGCAACCTATCAAGCAATGCCTCCTGAATGGTCTGAAGTAGGGCCCCTCCATGGAAACTACAGTGAAAGTGAATGGAGTGTCCACCAGGGCTGTGTTGGACAGTGGTTCTCAAGTGACCATCATGTTTCAGGACTGGTATCAGAAGCATCTGCCTGATGCACCCTTGCAACCTTTAGAGGGACTTCGTGTCTGGGGGCTGAGCGAGAAGGCCTACCCCTACTCTGGTTATATCCGTATTTGGTTATCTTTTCCTACTTCTGATAATGGGGTGCCTTGTTGATTGGAACCAATGCTCATATGTTTGGCCGCTTAACGCAGCTGTGTTCTGAAAACAGAGGTCCAAGACTGGGTGAGCTCTCAGAATTCCGGCATTAATCCAAAAGGCCTATGAAGCTCAGAGAAAGGCTAGCGAATGGAACCCAAAGACCCAGTAGGCGTTGTCTGGAAGAAGGATCCAGAGTCTTTGTTGCTAACACCAAATGCACAGTGTGTTCTACAAGGAGGGGTCGAATTAGAAAAGATGTTAAGAATAAAATATTGATGCTGGATGCACCAGGCGATGGAAAATTCTTCGAGGGACTGCTGGTCAAACCCAGTATTTTGCCAGCCAGAGCCAATGCTTTTGTGAGAAGAGTAATGGTTCAAGTCCACAATGTGTCTGATCAAGAGATTCGAGTAAAGCAAGGCTGCACTCTGGCCACTGTGCACTGTGCAGATACTGCTATCCTGCCAGTAACAAGAGTTCAAGGAAGAGTGACCGAGTGACCCCTGACCTGTTTGATTTTGGTGACTCCCATTGCGGCAGAATGGAAGAAAAGGATTAATGAAAAGCTTCCCCAGAGGAACTGGTGTTTCCTTGAAGGAGTGGGATGTAGGATGTACAAGGGCTGAGCACCACATCCGGCTACATAAGAGACCATTCCGTGAGAGATCTCGGCCTGGCCCCTGCTAATATAGATGATGTGAGATGACACCTGCAGGAGATGCTCGTGGCTGGAGTGATACAAGAATCAGAAGCCCTATGCCTCCCCTATTGTGGTAGTAAGGAAGAAGAACAGAACAGTCAGGATGTGTGTGGATTATCGTACTTTGAACTGGTGAACTATACCAGATCAGTACACCATGCCATGCAATCAGGATGTATTGGTTTGTCTAAATGGTAGCAAATGGTTCTCAGTCCTGGACCTCCACAGTGGGTACTATCAGATTCCGATGGCCCCAGAAGACTGCGAAAAAACTGCTTTTATCTGCCCACTGGGTTTTATGAGTTCATGAGGATGCCTCATGGGATTTAGGTGCCCTAGCCACTTTTCAGCGCCTGATGGAGGCGTGCAGTGGGGATATGAATTTGCTAGAATGCTTAGTGTACCTGGATGATGTCATAGTGTTCGCAGCTCCTTGGAGGAACATGAAAGCAGATTATTCAAGGTCCTGGACTGATTGGAAGACTTTGGCCTCAAATTGTCCATTGATAAGTGTCAATTCTTTCAAACATCTGTGAAATATGGGACATATAGTGCCCACTAAGGGCATAGAGACCGACCCCAGTAAAGTAGAGGCCTTGACTACCTGGTCCCAGCCAAAAATTTGAAAGAGCTCCAGAGGTTCCTGGGTTTTCATGGTTATTATAGGCATTTTATCAAGGACTATTCTCGAGTGATCTGCCCTCTACTTAATCTTACTCAAGAGTATCCTCCACCCACAAAAGTACAAGAAAGCAGTGCCCACTGAGACTGAAAAAGATATTTTCACCGAATGATATATTTGGGGCCTGCTGGACTCCTGATTGTGAGGTGGCTTTACATGAGATCATACATCAACTTACCCATGCCCCAGTGTTAGCTATGTTGGTCCTGCCAGACCATATGTTCTTCATACTGATGTCAGTTTACAAGGGTTAGGGGCTGTGTTGCATCAAGAGCACACTAATGGGCTAAGACCAGTAGCCCTTGCTAGCAGGAGCCTAATCCCGTCAGAAAAGAACTACGCAGTGCACAAGTTAGAGTTCCTGGCCTTGAAGTGGGCCATTGTCAATCAATTTCATGAGTATCTCTATGGTGCTAAGATATTGGTAAAAACTGACAATAATCCTTTGACCTATGTGCAGACTTCAGCTAAGTTGGATGCCACTGGCCATAGGTGGCTTTCTGCTTTTCTACATATGACTATGCTGTTGAATACAGAGCAGGCCTGAACCACATAGATGCTGATGCTCTCTCTGGGAGGCCTGTTTCCCGGAATAACTGGGTCAGACTGTCAGAACCTGATATTCGAGCACTTTGCCAAAAATTTGACAAAGAGGAACAGGTATTCCCTGATGCTGTGGATTGCATGGTGGATTGCTTGGGGCCCTCTGAGAACTGCATACCTGCTGTTTACTTCAATTGTTCTGCATTAGATACTGGTGCTTTGCCCCAGTTCAATAATGACAGTCTTCAGAAGGCTCAATCCTGAGACCCCATGATAAAAACTGCTTTGGAGGCCCTGCATGCAGGAAAGATGTTTCAAATTACGTTCCACTGACTTGAGAACTGCATTGTTATACAAAGAAGGTCCTAAGTTGAAACTGATCAATAGACTGTTATACAGAGAAACAGTAGACAAAGGGGGCAAGTAGACAAACAACAACTAGTGCTGCCCACTGCTTTTGAGAACTGGTGTTGAGATCCCTGCATAATCACATGGGGCACCTTGGCATAGACAGAACCCTTGATCTAGTGAGATCTAGGTTTTATTAGCCTAAAATGGGGGCTGATGTGGAACAACATATTGGGACTTGTAGCCGATGCCTACAGCGAAAAACTCTGCCTCAGAAGGCTGCCCCTGGTTAACATCACCACTAGTGACCCCATGGAGTTGGTCTGCATCGATTTCATGAGTCTAGAACCAGATCAAAGAAATATCAGTAATATATTGGTAGTCACTGATCACTTCACTCATTATGCCCAAGTCTTCCCCACTAAAGACCAGAAAGCAACTACTGTGGCTAAAGTACTTATTGAAAATTTATTTGTTCACTATGGCACCCTCAAAGAATCCATTCTGATCAAGGCGAGACTTTGAGAGCCATTTGATTAAAGAAATGCTATCCTTGTGGGGAGTACGGAAGTCAAGAACTACCCCTATCATCCCAGGAGATCTCCAGCCTGAATGGTTCAACCGCACTTTGCTCGACATGTTGGGCACCCTACAACCAAAAGACAAGCCCAGGTGGAGCCAGCAGATTAGCACCCTGGTACATGTGTACAACTGCAACAAAAGTGATGCCACTGGATTTTCCCTTATAGACTGATGTTTGGAAGAAAGCCAGATTGCCAGTAGATGTTTGTTTTGGAGTTTCTGCTGATGGGGTTCAAGCAGCTACTCATCTACAGTATGTCCAGAAACTGGAGGCCCAATTAAACCATGCGTGCACGACTAGCCCAGACCATGGCTGCCAAAAACAAAATCTAGCTAATAAAGAAAGGTATGACACAAAGTGAAAGCAATGGAACTCAGGAGGGGATCGAGTGTTACTGAGGAGTCTGGGGCTGCATGGCAAGCATAAGATTGCTGACAAATGGCATCACCTCGCTCATATTGTCGTAGAGCAAACTAGATGATTTACCTGCATACAAGGTGCGACCTGAGAACAATTCGAAGATGTGAACTATACACAGAAATCATTTCCTTAATCGGACAGATCCTGATAGAAGCTGAACCCCAAACCACACCCCTCTGGGCCCGTGACTAGGGCCACTGCCAAGAAAACTAAGACAGACTGATACTACAAAATTTGAGTTAAAGGCTCCTCCACCCCACTCAATTGAACCCGATTGCCAGTCTGTGTCCGAGGGACAGTGAATGTAATCCTGAGTACTACCCTCTTATGAATTGAGTCAGTTGTTTGGGCAATCCCCTAACTAACCCAGGGGATGAAGCTGGGCTGTCTGGACTGTTTGAGCCCCAGCTTTGTCTCTGGAGCCAATGCTCCCGGAAGATGAAGTATGTAGCATCAAATCAGAAGATGTGGGTTCATTGTGCCTGGCTGAACTGCCTGAACTTTCAGAAGGAGGAAGTGATGTGGGGAGCAAGCTGGTGATATGCCAGAGCAAGAAGAATATTTTGAGTGCCCTGATAGTTCTCTGCCAGTACCAGAAATCCCACATCTGATCCAAACGTTGTGAGTTCAGAAATGGTAGACCAAGGCACTGAAGTTACCCTGGACTCTAGCTCCCTGCCCCCATAGCGGTCCCTCAGCAACCCCAAGCAGGGCTGGAATTGAGTCTAAGCATTCAAAAATTGTGCCAGAAACCCCTAGAAGGACTGGCCAAGAAGTAAGGCCTGTAGTGAGACTGAATTATGAGTCTCTGGGCCAGCCTGTGGATCTGCCCCTGAATGTGGTCCATAAGGGGTGTATGTGACCCAGGCTCTCTACCCAAATTGAGCATGGAAATGACTCCAGATTACTTGTTCTGCCCTCTGAATGTGGTGCCCTACTGTTGCCGGTCCCAAGGGGAATGTTAGGGATAAGCTTCCTTTAGCCTATGTCCCGATGCAGGAAATGGTATCCTGAGATTTATACTAGTTGTACATGTGTATATATATCTGTATGCATCATTAAAATGAGGTGATACTGTTATGCATAATATAATGCAACTGTTTTACCAAGATCCATATGCTGATTGCTATCTGAAAGAGTAAAATACAAGACAATTTAAATGTGCTACTTAATACTGGCTTGGGGGTATTTACTTGACGGGACGTCAAGCTTTCCAGGCAGGAAGGGTGTAACCCCCTTGCAAATGGGGTTTCCTAAATGCCTCTAGTACTGTCTCTTTAAGAGATGCCAGCTGTCAGACCCAATTAGTCTGCTAAAGGGGCCATGTGTTCTTCTGCTCGAGTCCCACTCGAGCCGCTGATAATGTGCCCGTTTGCCATTGCTATGCAGGCAAAGCAGGCACTTTCTTGGCTGTGCTTGTGGATGTAATATATGTTGAATTGGTCTTGGAAAATGTATTTTGTTTAACCTGTTTCCTTGCAGCTGGGACTTTGTATGCCTTGCCCCTCCATTTTGGATCAGAACTGCTTTTTGGATCCAATCAAGAGGAGGGGCGCTTAATGAGTGTTAGCAGCTAACCAGGACTAGGACTCTCTTGGGAGCTGGCTGCCAATGGGATGTATGGCCAGTGATTCTGAGAAGTGAAGTCCAGGAGTGGCGCCTTCCGCACCATTAGGGAAGGTAGAGGAGACTGGCATCTGAAGCCCTCCAACTGGGTTGGGTGGCACCAATTGTGATTCCCTGCCCCAACGGCCGAAGGAGCAGAGTCATTGTGGTTGTGAGTGAGGAAGGAGCTCCTGGCTTCTGTGTTGTTGAGTTTTCTACGCAGGAAGCACGTGTGGAAGGTCAAAAGTCGGTTGGCTTGTTAGCAGAAGTATCCAGACTGAATCCGCCATGTGCTGCTGTCCATAGAGGCTGTGCAGCTTGCAGCCAACTACCAGGCTCACTCTGTAGAGGACTGGAGAATATGCTTCATCACGCTCAGTCTGTCAGAAAAAGTGAAGCTGCGCTGTGACTCCCGGTTTAGCAGTGAGTGCGGTGGGATATAATGCAGCTGCCTGGTATGGTAACCTTCTTTTACATATAAATGTGTGGGAATGTTCTGATCTCAGGCCTGTGTCCCTGGGCAGTGCGAACGTGATCCTGCCACAGGTCGTGAATAGAAATTGGGTAGCTCCTGCCAGCTGATCTATTGGGTTGCAAGTATTCATCTGTTTCCCTCTCTGGCTATCTGAACTGAGCCTACCGGCCCAGATTACAAATTTGGGTATTGTACAGTTGTTTTTCATCTTCAGGGGCCCCATCCAGCTGCACTGAACTGGGCTAGTCCCTTATTGCCTGGGTACCCAGTGACAGTGACTAATAGGGGCCTTAGCCTGTGCACAGTGCTCTGAAACCGTACGGTGATTAAGCTAATTAACTAGATTCCCTGCCCTTGTTAATCCCCTAAATAAATCAGATTTGGTTGTTTTGCAAAGTATACTGCCCGAACTGTGTGTTTGTGCTGAAATATTGTACCGTGGTTATTGTGTTACTGCATCTTACTTTACATGGGGTCCCCAGAGTCAAGTTGATTGACCAATCCTGGGGTAAGTGTATATTGTAAAGGTACTGTTGGTAACTTGTGTGGGCCACTAGTGGGAAGAAAGGGGGTTGCAGTGACCCAGAGGGCTGTGACCAAGTCATTCTAGACTGTCCTAACTCCGACCTCTGGGTGGAGGCACCCGCCATTGGACCTGGGCCCTTAACCTTTAGCACCTATGCAGGCAGGGGTAGTAGCCCTTGGGATAGTGCCACCTAGGGTTACATATATATATATATTATATATATATATATATATATAATATATATCATATATATATATATATATATATATATATATATAACTGTCAATCTTGGCTTCAATCACCTATCTGGGCAACCTAGTTTATTTTCCACTGCCCTCTTCATGGAGAACCTTGTCACTCCCCTCCTGAAACTTCTCTAACCTCCACCCTTGTCAATTACTCACTTTTTCAACAGTACCAGCACTAACAAATGTTTCTTAGCCTCTATTGACCCAAGTGAGCAATCTCCATCATTGTTCAATGGCACATTGCAGTATCATGTTTGTAAAGCCTATGTGAGAATGTGAGGGAGGTGGGGTTAATACTGGAGGTAATGTTCATTAATATTGGCCATGGTTTCTCAGCTGAGCTATCCAGGTCAATTTATTTATTTTCTTTAATATTTTGATCAGGAAAGCATGCTATGTTGAGAAACTGCTCACTTCCATCTGCATCCTAAAAGAGGTGCAGAGAACATTTGACTGTATGAAACAAAGCAGTTAAACAGAAGTGTGCAAAATCTGAAGGTATACAATGAGTAATGTGCACACATATAAATACACAAATAGAAAATCAGGGAACCCTTTTGTTGACTTTTCTGAAACTTAGGGCCCCTTTGTTGATTTTTACCTCTCCCTTGTATCCTTCTCTCGTCACACCTGGAATCAAGTCTTAGTTATGGGAGCCTTTCCTGGTCACCACATTTTAAATTACTAGACACATTTTAAAATTCAAACTAATTGGTGCAAAAATAAGACAGGTGAATACAATAGATAAAGGTGCAAACTTGACCAGGGCCAGCTATTCAAAAACAGTGCAGTGGAGTGCAAACATTTACACTCCATCTTGCAATAGTGCAGGTGGGCAGATATGCTATATATCGGGAATATCGCGGGTTTCTATTCCTCTGAATATAGATCTAAATATGCTCAGTGCTAAGCTACTTAGCCCCACCTGATAGCACCTCTGAAACAGGGCCCCACAGTGGCTACTGCCGGGCAATATTTGCAATATTAAAAGTCCCCATGCAAATGAGCCCATTGGGTATGCAGGTCACTAAGGGTCCATTTGCATGCCCATTATGGGCAGATTTGTAAGGGGTTGGAGGCCCCAGCACTGAAATTTCCCATTGCCTGAGCTGTCCTTTGTGCTAGCAGCTCTCCTGATTCTAGTTCTATGTAACACAGTATAACTCCCTGCTGTTCAGTGATCCCTCCCTCTCCTGCTCCCTGTCTTGCATTGTTCTAACAAGTTCCTGGTGGCAAGTGATGACCCCCGACCCGCTTATCCCAGTCCTGTCAGTAAACCAATATGGCTCTGGTGGCTAGTAGTGCCCCAGCCATATCCAAGTCCTGTTAGTAAATCAATATGTTCCAGGTGTCTAGCGGGGGCCCCTACCCTCGATCCCAGTCCCCTTAGTACAACAATATGTGCCTGGTGTTTAGCAGTGCCCCCACCCTCTAGCCCCACCCTTAGTAAAACAGTAAGTCCTTGGTGTCTGGTGGTCCCTCCCCTCATCCAACACTCGTGTTACATCAGGACAGTGAACCCCCAACAGCACAGCGACTCAACCTGCTGGACAACTAATGTTAAATGGGTTGTCACAATGATGTGCTGTTACACTGACTTCCAGTGTTGGCTGCTCTCCCTGACAACTGCCCCCGGAGCTGGGAATCTTTATATATGAAGCATGGTGGGTGCAGGGGCAAAGCCCCCCGCAAACAGTAAATGTCTTCAGCACTGTTGAGTCTGTTGACACTTTGCAGCGGCAATGTGATGTTTTGGCAAAGCGATGTCACTGTAAAGTCCTTCAACAAGTTTCTTGTTGAAACGACTTGGTGGAACTCTGACACCCATTCCCATAATGTTTCATTATGTCCCTGGTGTCTAGTGATCACACCTCCACCTGACCCAAATATGCTTTATTATGTCCCTGGTGCATAGTGGTCACCCCCACCTGATCTCCATCTCCATACATACATAAGCCCCCCACCATGGTGTAGTAGTAGTAAAATGTTTTATTCATAACATGTATAAACAATGTATATGCTCGGTTGAGCCTAAGCTAATTTATTATGAGGTCCATCATGAAAGCAGCAATGTTACAGTTCAAGAGAAATTACAGAACTGTACAGTTAACACATTCAACAAATCAATAGGTACAATATAAATTTTTCATCTAAGAAATAACTTACAAAGATCATATAATTACATTCAACAAACAATAAGTGCAACCTCAGAATCATATTTAAGAGCATCACATACACTCACATGGCTGGCCTGCCACAGTCGTGAACCTCCATTGTCAAGTAGCCGCCCCCAACAACAAAGCCCCGGTCCTATTACATGACATAGCTGTGCTAGACCCAGCCAACCTCCACATTGGTAGTAGTGTCCCCCCTCCACCTGAGGCACCGATGGCCCACCCCAGTTCCTTCCCATAAGTCAGTGCCACACTTATACAATGGCAGATGACACAGCCCCACCATTCACTTCTTTGGCCACCCATCATCTGACAGCAGCAGGAAGTGTGCTGCTTAGCTGTAAGGTATCACCCTATAAAAGCAGCATGCTCCCTGCTACTGGGAGTGCACTACCACCAATGGGAGATTGGCTGGGGCTGTGGGTGCAGCTATGTCATGGTAATGGGGCCAGGGTTTTGTTGCTGGGGGGACTACTACGACGGAGGTTCATGGCTGTGGTAGACCAGTCATAGCTGTGTGTGTGGGGAGGGGTTGTGACAAACCGGGATTGGGGGCTTACATATGTACAGGGATGGGGAATTGGGTGTGGGAGGGACCACTAGACACCAGGGACATAATGAAACATTTGGAGACGGTGTTGGGTGGGGCATAGCTAGGCACCAGGGACACAATGGTGTACTAAGGGGACTGGGATCAGAGGGTTGGGGGCAGCTAGACACCAGGGACATATTGGATTACTACTGTGACTGGGATCGGAGGGTGGTGGACACAACTAGCCACCAGGGACATATTGGCTTACTATTGGTTTCCTTCCTTCCTCCAATTCTTTCCCTTCAGACCTTCCATTGTTCTCTTACTATGATTTCTCAATCAACCAAAGTTGTATCAAGGGCCAGTCCCTACTCTATCCTTACACCATTAACCCAACTCTTCCTCCACTTCTCCACATCCTGAAGGGCTCAGATTTAGCCTCTCTTCTCTCTCACTTCACCCTTTCTTCTGTTCTTCTGAAGCCTATTCCCCTCGCTGCCTACAACCTGCTTCCCTCTTATTGTGCTCTACCTCTTGCTGCCACAACCTTCCCCTTCCTGTTGTACTTTGTCCCTGCTTTGTGCTGGAGGGTCAGGCCCCAGCAGACCTTTCTCCTCCTACCTCTTCCTTCACCTCCTCATTCCATCCCTTTCCACTCCCCGCTTCTCTGTCTACAGACATACCTTATCTCTCTCACCTTCCCTTCTCCCCCATAGTAGCCCTGGCTATGGCTGACCCCTAATCTCTACTGCACTTGTAGTTTTTTTTGAAATTCAAGTTTATTAAATTTTCCAAATACAAACCCACCCCATAACAAACAACCACAACAAGTCCATACAAAAATAAGAAGATAATCCAGAACAAACAAAGCCCCACCCAAACAGCCCACCCTCCCCAAAACTCCCCCCACCCCCATCAGTAACCGACCAGTCCCCCTCCCCGTCAGGAGCTGACAAACATAGGGAAAGCCCCAGCCATAACAAGCCAAATACCCCAACCACAACCACCTCCCCCACACAGTGTGCCACCACAAAATCACATATAATCTGGGTGCAAGTAACATTCATCAAAAGAAAAGGAGATATCAATAACAAACACATTCCTAGGTACATCAGTAATCCAGAGCCACTGAAAACACGCACTGCACTTGTAGTTAACTTGCCCTTCTGTTATACCTTAGCCAACCTGTTCTGCCTGTGTTTGCTCCTCACTTACTTCTCTAGCTCAAACTACAACAATGCTATTCAGCCATTTTCTAGCTACACAGCTATGTGTCATTTAGTGTATGCCTAAATGTTTTTTGTGTTGTTGTATCTATCTAGTCAAAAATGTTGGCATAGTATCAATCTAGTTCAAAACTGTTAGCATCCACTATTTCATTACTCCTGTACAGTCTGCTGAAATTATTTGAATGTAATCTACTGTAAATGTATATTGTCTACCAAATCTCTGTAAACTATCCTCATTTTCCCTATCTCAAGGTTGCACCAGGAGATGAGCAACTTGTTGCTAAGTGTGCCTTCCTGGTGAATCATTTCAATAAATAAATAAATAACAGGACTGGGATCAAAGGGCAGGTGGTACAACTTGCTACCAGGGACTTGTTAGAACAATACGAGATGGGACGGATGGGGAGGGACTGCTAGACACCAGGGACATATTGTTTTACTAAGGGGACTGGGATCAGAGGATGGGGAGTACCCAGAGACACCAGGAACATATTGCTTTACTAAGGGAACTGGGATCGTGGGTGTGGGGCACTGCTAGGCACCAGGGACATATTGTTTTATGAAGGGAGTGGGATTGGAGGATGGGTGAGGCACTACCAGATACCAGGGAGTACTGTATTGGGGTGTTCAAGGCGCAATGCACTATCTCTTGCAGCAGCTAGGGTTGTGCCAGATTAAGACCTGCTTTCAGTTGACAGTATTTTATCCATGCAAGGGGATTGTGCAAAGTGCCCTTTCATGGAGCAAATACTCTGAATATTGGACTGCACAAATATTCAGGCCCCTGTCCCCTGCTTTGCATAGTTTTGCCTTCTGTGCTCCCCCCACTGATTGCCCTGGTGTAATCCCAGTGCACCATGCATAAAGGGCTTTTGAATATGGGACCTTGGTGCACACGTGCTGAATATCTGGCCCCAGGTGTACAAACAGTAGATTGAATGGGCAATGATAAACCAGTGTGCAAAGAAATCAGACAGGTAATTATTGCTGATTATTCCTAGCATGAGTGTGTGACTAGACTAGCTTTTCATGTATACAAATTTAGCTTGGTATCCCTAAATACTTGGCTGTTCTCTTCCATACTCATAATGTAACAAAACTTAAAAACATTAACATTTAGAGTCATTTCTGGTCCTGCTCAAGTAGCCAGTTCTAGTCTCATGGTCATCCTGTTCCTAAACCAGTCATCTCCCCTTGCAACCATCCCCCAATCTTCCCATGCAAATCTTGATATACAGCTTTATATTGGTGCGGTAGTGCCAGAATAGTAGGGTTGGCCAAGCACATTTGGACTTTAATAACTTTGCAACAGTTCAACAGCTTCACAT
Source organism: Neoceratodus forsteri (assembly GCA_016271365.2). Taxonomy (NCBI): domain Eukaryota; kingdom Metazoa; phylum Chordata; order Ceratodontiformes; family Ceratodontidae; genus Neoceratodus; species Neoceratodus forsteri. The sequence continues at coordinate 271,449,903 of JADMNL010000026.1, forward strand.
AAAATTTGGAATGTTTTGCTGAGGGAAAATCTCTTGATGTGCCAAATTTTGTGTGACTCTCTTTGTGGTTGTTGAAATATAGAGTAGTGAAAATGTAACATTTCAATGGGTTTTGTCTATTTCTTTTGACAGCCGTTTCTCAGAATTGCTTTTGCTTGTGGTCTGAAATGCTCAGGGTTGAAAGCATTTGCCCCATGGATGTGCCTTTTGAAGGTTTGGTGAAAAAGTATTAAGCAGTTCAAAAGTTATAACAATTTTAAGTTTCCCATTATTTCCTATGGGAAAAATAGAAATAAAAGTGAAAATACTTTTCTACACTGTCATCCAGTTTGCATATTGTTGCACCTTATTAACAGTAATACTTCAATGGATTTGCAAGACATTTGGCATGTGTAAACTCGAGCGTGAATCTGTTATTTTTCTGAGATACTGTGTCTCATACATCCTTAAACTTCCATGTTTTATTCCCATTTTCATGATCTTCCAATTTTGCATATTTGAACCTTAATAACTTTAGAATCCTTAAACAAATATGCATGAAATGTTGCATCATAATCTCAGTGGGTATGTCTATTGATATGAATTTCATTTGAGCATCTTGTGTTATTTGTGAGATTTTGTGTCTCAAACATTTATAAACTTATAGTTTTTTCCATTTTATGTTGTTTGCACGCATGTGCAAGAAACATAGTGCCATCATCAGAGATTTCGGAGGTGTGTCACCTCCTCCTCCAATTCAGTCAGTGTGCTGGCAGGCGTGCCCCTGTAAGCTAATGCATTTTGGAGCTGTCTATGACATGCTTCAAAATGCAGTGACATACAGTTGAAAGAGGAGTTACACTTCAGTGAGCACCGATAAGATCATCGGCTGCTCACCAGCTCCCCCCAGACACAACGCAGGCATGTGCCCCCACACGCACTGTATAGTCAATGGGTGCCCAATCCCCATCGGCTGAGCTGCATCCCCAGTAGTAGGTGCCATGCTGGGAGCTCACCCCAGCATGGCATGCGTCCTCATTGACGGGGTGCCCAATCCTCTCGCTGAACGCCCACCCCACCGGTCCCTGTGCCACACTGGGAGCCCACCCCAGCATGGCAAGCGTCCCACTATCTTTTTTTTAAACCTGCAAACGAAACAGTCCTGCAGCGCATCTCCCAACCCCTCCAAACCGCACCCACCACTGCGCACCCAGCCTCCCACACCCCCTCACCCCATACTTACCTCCGGACTCAGGTGCATTGATCTTGAGTGGACTGGGAACCGTCTGCACTCTTCAAAGGCGACCGCGAACTGAGGAGATGCCGGTAAGCTGTATAATGGGCTAGATAGGGGGTTTCAACTTGTTGCATATCTCAAGCATTTTGGGAATTTTTTGCACCATATTTTCAACATGGGTTTTGGGACCTTCTCATGAATGATGTCACTGTCATGGCGTTATTCAGGCCTGAAGGGTGATTTCGTGCAGTGACTGCACAGTGACTGTGAAATCACCCTTTGGGCCTGAATAACGCCATGACAGTGACATCACTCATGAGAAGGGGTCCCAAAACCCATGTTGAAAATTTGTGCCAAAATCCAAAACTGACTGTTTTATGAGCGTACATTGCGCAGTTCCTATGCAGGCTCGTAAGTTCACAAATTTCAATATTTTCACTCCAGATTTTCAACATTGCCATTTTACCACACCTTCTTATGAGTAGTATAGCTGTCATTTTCACATCTCACCCAAAATGTGTTTCCGCCTATGTAGCATGAAGTGGCACAGTTGGTGTGCAAAATCAATGTACGGGAAAAATTAAGAAAATCACAGTGACACTGTTCATGAGCAGAGGTCTTAAAATGGCTATGTTGAAAATTTGGTGAAAAATTCCTAAAATGACTGTTTACAGTGTATTGCACAGTTCCTCATGCGCTCGTAAGTTCATAAATTTTCAATATTTTCACTCCAGATTTTTGCATTGCCATTTTACCACACCACCTTATGAGCAGTACAGCTGTCATTTTTCACATCCTGCCCAAAATGTGTTTCTGCCCATGTAGCATACAATGGCGAAGTCAGTGTGTGAAATCAATGTATGGGACACATTAAGAAAATCACCATGACACTGTTCATTAGCAGAGGTCTTAAAATGGCTATGTTGAAAATTTGGTGAAAAATTCCTAAAATGACTGTTTTACAAGCGTACGTCCGCAGTTCCCACGCACACCGTAGGTTTGCGAATTTTCAATATTTCCATTTCAGATTTTCAACATTGCCATTTACCACACCTTCTTATGAGTAGTATAGCTGTCATTTTTCACATCTCACCCAAAATGTGTTTCCGCCCATGTAGCATAGAGTGGCACAGTTGGTGTGCAAAATCAATGTACAGGAAAAATTAAGAAAATCACAGTGACACTGTTCATGAGCAGAGGTCTTAAAATGGCTATGTTGAAAATTTGGTGAAAAAAATTCAAAAATGACTGTTTTATTTAGCCAAGTATTGCACAGTTCCTACGACAACAGAAGTTCGCAAATTTTCAATATTTTCACCCAGATTTTTTTGCATTGCCATTTTACCACACCACCTTATGAGCAGTACAGCTGTCATTTTCACATCCTGCCAAAATGTGTTTCTGCCCATGTAGCATACAATGGCGAAGTCAGTGTCTGAAATCAATGTATGGGACACATTAAGAAAATCACCATGACACTGTTCATTAGCAGAGGTCTTAAAATGGCTATGTTGAAAATTTGGTGAAAAATTCCTAAAAATGACTGTTTTACAATGCGTTCCGCCAGTTCCTTTTTCGTGGGTTTAAATTTCAATATTTCCATTTCAGATTTTCAACATTGACATTTACCACACCTTCTTATGAGTAGTACAGCTGTCATTTTTCACATCTCACCCAAAACGTGTTTCCGCCTTCATGTAGCGCACAATGGCGCAGTCGAGTTGAAATCAATGTATGGGACACATTAAGAAAATCACAGTGACACTGATCATGAGCAGAGGTCTTAAATGGCTGTGTTGAAAATTTGGTGAAAAAATTCCTAAAATGACTGTTTTATGAGTGTCGTTGCACAGTTCCTACGACTGTCGTAAGTTTCTAATTTTCAATATTTTCACCCAGATTTTCAACATTGCCATTTTACTACACCTCCTCATGAGCAGTACAGCTGTCATTTTTCACATCCTGCCCAAACATGTTTCCGCCATGTAGCAGCGCAATGGTGCAGTCGGTGTGTGAACTCAGTGTATGGGACACATTAAGAAAATCACAGTGTCACTGTTCATGAGCAGAGATCTTAAAATGGCAATGTTGAAAATTTGGTGAAAGAATTCCTAAAATGACTGTTTTACGAGTGCTGCGTTGCACAGTTCACACTTTGTAGGTTTGCGAATTTTCAATATTTCACTCCAGATTTTCAACATTGCCATTTTACCACACCTCCTTATGAGTAGTACAGCTGTCATTTTTCACATCCTGCCCAAAATGTGTTTCCACCCATGTAGTGCACAATGGCACAGTCGATGTGCAAACTCAATGTATGGAACACATTAAGAAAATCACAGTGACACTGTTCATGAGCAGAGGTCTTAAAATGGCTATGTTGAACATTTGGTGAAAAATTCCTAAAATCACTGTTTTATGAGGCGTGCATTGCACAGTTCCTGTGCACGCTCGTAAGTTCATAAATTTTCAGTATTTGCACTCCAATGACTTCCAAATACCTAAACAGCGCATAGAAGCAAGCAACATTCGGCATTGACAAATGCTTGTTACTAACTGTCTTCCAGTTTTGTCTAATTTGTACTTTAATAATTCTGAAGCCTTACAATACATGTGCATACAATTTGCATGAATAATTTCATGGATTTGGTCTGTTGAAGTATTTAATTCCATTTGAATCGCTTGTCTAGTTTTGAAGATACTGTGTCTCAAGTATCCTTAAATTTTCATGTTTTTCCCATATTCACAGTCATCCTGTTTTACATACTTGCACCTTAATAACTTTGCAACCTTCAATGGATGGGCATGAAATTCTGCATGCATAATCTTGTGGGTAGTTCTGTTGATTAATCTAACTTAGTTTGAACTGCAATATTGTTTGCCTTAAGAACTAGTTTACTACCACAGTTTGTGGCACTGCTTTTCCATATATGTCCATTTCATTGTCACTTCATTACTAAACAAGCATTTGTCAATGCTGAATGTTGTCATGCTGGCATTGGCAGTGGAGTGGCATAGCTAGAGATGCATAGTGCTGTGATTTTGTGACTGTGTGTCAAAGGTGGTTTTGCCAGCGAGCACGCCATTGTGTGCCACAGCTGCAGAAACACGTTTGGGCAGGCTGTGAAAATGGCAGCTGGACTTCTGATAAGGAAATGTGCACAAATACCAGTGATGAAAATGTGGCATGAAAATATTGTAGATTGACAGGTTACAAGGGGCGTGGAAACTGCGAATGACGCTTGCAACACAGTCATTGTATGGAGTTTCAGCACCAAATTTTCAACAAAGGCATTTTAGGACCTCTGCTCAAGTGTAGTGTCACCGTCATTTCCTCAAACTGTCCAAAAACTGATTTGCATAGCAGCCATGCAATTGTTTCAGGCAGCTGCAGTGCTCATAAGGAGGTATGGAAAAATGCCAATGATGAACAGGTGGAGTAAAGTATTACAAATTCACAAAGTCATGAGCGTGCATGCAAACTGTGCAATGCACTCATAAAGCACTCATTTTATTGACATTCATTCCCAAATTTTCAACATAGGCATTTTAGGGCATCTGCTAATGAACAGTGTCACTGTCATTTTCATCATGTGTCTCAAACACGGACTTTCCACAGCGACCATGCTATTCTGCGCGCGGAACTGCAAAACAGATTTTGGTCAGGATGTGAAAATGACAGCTGTACTGTTCATTAGGAGGTGCAGAACAATGGCACTGTAGAAATCTGGGTGAGAATATTAGAAGTTGCGCATGCATGCTTGTACCAGTCACTTTATGGAGTATTGTCACCAAATTTTCAACACAGGTATTTTAGGACCTCTGCTCATGAACAGTGTCACAGTCATTTTCATAATGTGTCCCGAACACTGATTTCGCAGCGAACACACTATTCTGCATCAAAAGTGCGAAAACACTTTTCAGCAAGGATGTGAAAATGACAGCTGTACAGTTCACAAGAAGGTGTAGTAAAATGCCAAATTTGAGAATCTGTCATGAAAATATTGCGAATGCACTAAGTTCTGAGCGTGCATTGTGCAGTTGCTATGCACGCCGTAAACAGTCATTTATGGAATATTGTCACCAAATTTTCAACACAGGCATTTTAGAATTTCTGCTCATGAACAGTGACACTGTCATTTTGTAATATGCCCCAAACACTGATTTCGCTCAGTGACCATGCTATTCTGCGCTGGAAGTGCAAAAACACATTTTGGGCAGGATGTGAAAATGATAGTTATATGATTAAGCTAGAAGGTGTGGTAAAATGCCAATGTTGAGAATCTGGTGTGAAAATATTGTGAATTGGCTAACTACGAGCGCGTTAAGGCGAAGTTGCCGAAGCTTGTAAAACAGTCATGTTTTGATTTTCCCACCAAATTTGCAACATAGGGTTTTGAGATCCCCCTCATGAACAGTGGCACTGTCATTTCCTTACATAGTCCTGAAAGGTGATTTCATGCAGTTATTGTCAATCATCTTTCGGGACTGAATATAACATCATGACAGTGCAATAACTCATGAGAAGGGTCCAAACCATGTTGAAAATTAATATGCATGGAAAATGCCTGAGATATGAACTAAAGTTGAAAAAACCCTGTCTATCCCATTATACAGCTTACCGGCATTTCCTTCGTTTGCGGTCAGCTTTGAAGAGTGCAGACGTGTTCCGGTCCACCAGTGATCGTTGTACCGAGCTCCAGAGGCAAGTATGGGGTGAGGGGGTGAGGGAGGCAGGGTGTGCAGTGGGTGGTTTGGGTGAGGGGCACAGAGACTACAAGGGACCATTTTCCTTTATAGGGTGAAAATCAAATAAAACAAAAAAAATCGCGGGACAGTTTTTTTCCAGGGATTAGGCATGCTGGGGTGGGCTCCTAGCATGCCACCTAACTGTTTGAGGGTGTCTGCAGCTGACAGGGGGATTGGGCACCTCCGTTGGCAAACAACATGGGGCGACTTATGCCAACGGGATTGGGCACACGCGGCACACAAAGAAGAGGGGCACAGAGCCAAGGGGGCATTGGACACCATCCTCAGCATTAAACAATTGTTGGGGTTAGCTGCTGCTGATGAGGGGTGAGGACCCCCCATGGCACGAGATAGGCGGGGGTAAGAAACCCAAGGGGATTAGGTGCCCCCTTGGCATTAAACAATTGGGGGTGCTTTATGCTGCAGGGGACAGGGTTCCCACATCAGCACATTCACAGGGGTAGGGGCAGCTGACAGGAGTTGGACACCCTGAGTCGGCAGTTCTACCTCCATGTCCTGCCATGTACATAATGGCGGCGAACACAGCAAGAAAAGGACCACTGTATTTGGCGAGCTTTGCTCAGATTGCAGAGGACCTTTTCTTAGATGTACTCACCCCATTATGTATGCATGGTGTGGCACCCGGCATGCAGGCTGATTGGGGAATGCGAGATGCACCTACTAGTCGTGCCCTGCATTAGATCCAGCAGCGACAGCGCCTCTAAAGCTGCACTGTCCACCATGTTGGCTGCGCAAAGCGCGTGAACATAAAAAGCGGTTTGGGCTTTTGGGCTGAAATTTTCCAAGTACAAAGTTTGCCCAAAGATGTGCCTTTAGCTGATTTGGTGGGAAAAGTTTACTGCGTGGCAGTTATAACACTTTGAAGTTTTAAAATTTCCTTAGGGTAACATTGTGATTGTTGGGGTACTTTTCAGATGCTGCATCTTGAAAATGCTTCAAGATACAGTGCTTCAAGATACAGCTTTGGAACTATGAGCAGTTTAGTAGTTTACACCTCTTTGGGTGTACTAACTTGTTTTGCATGGTACCAGGCCCTGTTTCAAACTGTTGGTGAATTGTAACAGATGGGGCACATGTGACCTATACTGTGGCATGGATTATCAACATGGCAACAGTACTGCTTTTAGGACACAGTGGTACCACAACACACTATACACTGATAGGACAGCAGGGCCCAGAGGGCCTGTGCTCCACATGCACATAAGGGACAATTACAATAGGCATTGATGGGAGCACAGGGCCTCGATAGCCCTGTGCCCTCACAGCTCACTATGGACTGATGGAAGTGCAGGGTTCAGAGGCCCTATTCATAAACATGGAAATGTGGGACAGTTATAATAGGCATTGATGGGCCTGTGCCCCTGCTCACTATGGACTGATGGGAGTACAGGGCCCAGAGGGCCTATTCATCCACATGGAAATGTGGGACAAGTACAATAGGCATGTACAAGAGCACAGGCCTTACCACTTACTATGGACTGATATAAGCGCAGGGCCCAGAGGTCCCTGCATTCACCTATGGAAATGAGGAAAATTACAAGAGGCATGGATTGGAGCACAGGGCCCAGAGCACAGTATGCCACATATCGTGCCACTCAAGAGCCATAAGAGGGTCTCCCATGGTTGCACAGTATGCAGGTGTACCTCACCAGAAGACACTGGGTTGGCAGCAGAGCTCATACAGTTGTTGAACTATGATGATGGATGTCTCTTGTGATATGTTCACAGAGGTTGTATGTTTTTTCTCTTACCTGATGGTGGCAATTTCTGATTGTTTATGTTGTCTTGCCCTTCACCTGCTCTCATGTGTTTGTGTGTGTGTTGGGGATGCTGAGTTAAGGTTGGAATCCTAATGCCATATTTCTGAAGTTTTGTCACTTTAATAGCAACCCTAACTAATGCATTAACAAAGTGTTTTGCAATGAATATACTGTATATATATATATATATATATATATATATATATATATATATATATTATGGTAGCACAGTAGTGCTACCATAGTAAGAAGAGGAGCCATTTACATGTTAAACCTAATATTTTGCACCTTAATAACTTTGCAACTGTTCAACGGATTTGCCTGAAATTTGGAATACATGATCAAGATCCATATGTCGTGGATTTGCCAACTTTCATACTGTTCGGATATACAGCTGCGGAGTTATTAAGCATGATCTGCGGGCATTTATGCTTTTTGCATTTCTTTGGTTGTCTCTACAGGTTGCATGGTTTGTGCGACCGTCCAAAATCTTCAGGAATGTGCGCCAGGTTCCTCGATGTGCCTTTGAAGATTTCATGAAAAATATTAAAGCAGTTCAAAAGTTATTCAAAAACAATTTCCCATTATAAGTCAATGGGAAAAGTTAACAAAAAGTTCGACAGTGTCTCAAATGCAGTTTTACTTCATAAGCGGCCCTTTTACTTTCAGCAAATCTGCCATTTTGTTTTCAGTTGGTCATCAGAAAATGCTTGGCATTTACATTTGGGAACCTCTAGCAACCCAATTCTTTTTGTATTTACCTAGTCAGAGACTTAGGATGCTAGGCATGTCTTTATTTTGGAGTAAACACCCCAAATATGTTTTCCAAATTTCTGGAAGAAGTACTTTGCAAAGTACTTCTGCATGCACGACACTGTCGAATGAATTTATGTAAAGCTTTTAAGTTCAACAGTCCTTTCCAGGCTGTGGGAAAATGACAGCAATTATTTGCCACCCTGCTGCAAAAGAATGGTTTGGTCTTTTGGGATGAAATTTGGCAGGAACGCAGCCAACATCTGACAGATGTCCTTTCGGTGTTTCAGTGAAAAAATATTACAGGGCGGTAAAGTAATGGCACTCCAAAGTTGATTCTTTTTCCCATAGGATAACATTATGGCATCCACTGCATTACAGGAATCCTTTGGTGCCCTGCTGCAAAATAACGGCTTTGTCTTTTGGGCTGAAATTTAGAGGAATAAAGCCAACATCCCACAGATGTGACATTCAGTGGTTTGGTGAAGAAATATTACAGGGAGCCAAAGTTATTGTACTCCAAACTTCTCTTTTTTCCATAGGATAACATTACTGGCATTCGCCGCCTTTCAGGGCCAATGTCTCGAAAATGGTGCGAGATACGGACTTTTCATTGGAAAATGCTTAACCCTTAAAGTACAAAAATGGCCAGGAAAAGTCATAAATCATATGACTTTTACATTTTTTCACATCGTACAGTTCCTGAGATACAAGCAATTTAGTATTCCAACTCCTCATTTTTCTGCTCCAAAACCCATTATTGAGCATACATTCTTTGTACTCACTGTCTTTCTCTCTGCAGCTTTTGGGAAAAACCAGCCTGTGTGCTTACATTACTGTTACTGTTACCATTTCTGCGTGGTTCTGTACCCATTTCACTTACTGTTCCGTCTCGCCACCATATGCGTTACCCTGTGCGTTTTCATTTGCACTTGCATTTGCATTATTTTTACCATTTGTGTCTACAGTACTGTTTCTCTTTCTGTTTCACTTTGCGTCACCATGCGCATTGACATTTGCGCTTATGGGCACCATGTTACTATGTGACAAGACATCACATGGCGACCGCATCACATTCAATATTTCTATTATCATTCTCAAAAGAAAGGAATTAGAGGCAAAACTCTGTTTAATTCATTAGTTAGGACTGTTCCACAGCGACAGAGTGAAAATTCTGTGTGTGTTAGGGCAGCCCCCCTAGGATCTCGCCCACACTAACCCGGCATTGAGGAATGGCGCGTGGGTTGTCGGTCCCAACTCTCACACCATTCTCCCATACTCTGCTTCTTCACACATCTGATGGGATGAGAGTTAGGCAACAACCTCAAGTGCACCCCATGCCGGGTTGGGGGTGTGAGTGGAGGGTCCTGGGGGCTTTCAACCTCTAACACCGATTACTTGCCTTTTGTCACTGTGAACAACCCTAACTAATGCATTACATGGAGTGTTTATTATATCTATATATATATATATATATATAAAAAAAAATATATATATATATATATATGTATAGTGGCACGGTAGTGCCACAATAGTTAGGGTTGAGTACCCCATTTAAGTTTAAAGTGTGAAATTTGTCAGGTTAATAACTTTGCCACTGTATGATGGATTTTCCTGAAATTTGGAAGATGCAGAGCGGTACCATACATCTCTGGATCTGCCAAGTTTTGTACCATCAGATATACAGTTGTGGAGCTATAAAGCACTGTTCCATGTAACATTTATGCTTTTTGTGCATTCTTTGCTCATATCTACAGGTCACACAGTTTATGTGGCTAGTCTGAATCCTTCAGGAAACATGCAGTCAGGGTTCCGATGTGCCTTTTAAAGATTTTGTAAAGAAATATTAAACGATTCAAAAGTTATTCAAAAACAAGTTTCCCATTATAGTCAAAGGGAAAAGTTAATAAAAGTTTGACAGTGTCACAAATTACCCCGTAGTGTCATGAGTCAGCCATTTTTTCAGTTAATGGTCACAGAAATGCTTGGCATTTAAATTTGGGACCCTCTAGGGACACAATTCTTTTGTGTTCACCTAGTCAAGCCCTGAGGATGCTAGCAATGTCTTTTTGGGGTTAAACACCCCAGAATTATGTTTTGAAATTTTTGTAAACTGTGGTGTCGCAGTAGTGTTGCACCTAGAGACACTTTTGTGAATTTTTTTAAAGCGTCATAATTTAGGACACTACTTTACACTATGCCCAAAATAACAGGAGTTCTTTGTCACCCTGCTGCAAAAGAACGGTTTGGTCTTTTGGCTGCAATTTGAGGAAAGAAAGCCAACATCCCACATATGTGCCTTTTGGTGGTTTGGTGACAAAATATTACAGGGATGCAAAGTTACGGTACTCTGAAGTTAACAATTTTCCCATAGACTAACATTACGGATCTGCGTGCTTTCAGGGCCCTTATCTCGGAAAAGCTTTGAGATACGGACTTTCATCAGAAAATGCTTATCTCCAATAGGGGCCAAGTGCAAACTAGCCAGGAAAGTCATAAATCATACGAAATTTTAATTTTTTTTCTACATCGTATGGTTCCTTGGTTCCTGAGATATAAGCAAATTAGTATTCCAATGCTCATTTTCTGGTCCGAGGCCCATTGTTATGCACACATTCTTTGTATTCACTGTGTTTCTATGCAACTTTTGGGGAAAAAAGGGTGTGCACTACATTATTACACTTACTGTTTTCACTTGCATTTCCATTATTGTTTGCATTATCGTGCCCATCTACGCCATCGCAGTCATTACTCTTTGAATTTTCATTTGTGCTTACATTTGTGTTACTGTTACCATTTGCATTTCCATTACTGTTTCTGTTTGCATTTCTTTTGCATCACCGGGTGCATTACCATTTGCATTTGCATACTTGCTTCCATTTGCATTTGTGTTTCCTTTGACCTCATCATTGCTGTTATCGTTAGCATTTATGCTTCAGTTATGGTACTTGTCCGTGACGTGTTACCATTTGGTATTCGCACGTGTTTGCATTTGCATTACCTTTGCATTACTGTTCACTTTGGTGTCATCATTGCTGTTACTGTAACTCTTTGCATTTCCAAGTGCATTGTCGTTATTGTTTCTGTCTTCATCATCATTTGCGCTTCTGTTACCCTTAGCGCTTGCATTTTCGGTTGTGTTTCCATTGTCATTTGCATTACTGTTTCCTTCTGTGATGCCATTGCTTTAATCATTTGCATTTCTATTTGTGTTTCTGTTACCTTTACATTTTTCTTACCATTTGTGTTTCCTGCCATGCTACTCGCTTAGGTTACTGTTTCCATTAACGCTATGCTTTCTGTTGTCAAGCATGCTTGAATTACCATTTACTAACATACTACATACTAACATACTAAAATGCCAGCAGAATAGGCCTAACGGTCTTTCGTGTCTGCTTGCTTGGTCAGCCCCCACCCTGGGTGCTGACCTTGCTGTCCCCTCGCCTTCTCTGGCTTCTCCCTTCCCAGTTCCGGATATTCTTGCTGCATTGGATTTGCTTCCAGAACCTTCCCTGTACCTGTCCCAGCCCCTCTTGAACCCTCCACTGTCTCTGCCTCCACCAGCTCCCTAGTATTTCTATTTTCATTAACGCTTGCATTTGCATTTCTCTTACCATTTGCATTACCATTTACCTTTGCATCAGCATGTGCATTACCGCTCACGCTTGTGTTACCGTTAGCATTACTATGTGAGAAAAATTTACTATTTATAGTGCTCATTCTCAAAAAGAAGGGAAATTCATGGCAAAACCCATTTAATGCATCAGTTAGGTTGTTCCACAGTGACAAAAGCGAGGAAATTCAGTTGTTAGGTTCCATCTTCCTTGCACTCCTTCCCACCCCACCCCAACAACAGGCATTGGGGTGCATTGGGGTCATCGATCCTAACTCTCACCCCATTCTCCTATACTGTACCACCTCAGCTTGTTTACACATGAGATGGGGTGAGTTAGACCAATGCTCCGACGCCCCAATGCCTGAGCCAGAAGGGGAATGGAGCAACAAGGGAGGTAGAATTAAAAGTGGGATGGGTGAAGGAATAATAGTAGAAATAATGGGGAATCAGGAGGAGAGGGCATCAAAGGGAGCAAAGAAGCAAGAAAGGTAAGAGTTGCTGATAAACATGGAAAAACTACAGTAAGGGACATGGAGGGATGAAGGAGGACGGGAGATAGTTTAAGAAGAGGTGAATTTAGGAAGAGGCGAAAGGGAAGCAGGGCATGGACACACTAGCAACAGAAAAATAGTGGTCTTTGGGGAAATAATAATAAAAGGTATACAGTAGGGAAGAAGAGAGGACCCATGCAATAAGACAATAGTAGCTTGCATACCAGGAATGGAAGCAGGAGAACATCACTTAAAATCAAGAAGATGATAAGTGAGGCAGGGGAAAGCCCAACTTGAGTTTAACCATAGGAACCAATGATCTAGCAGGGGAGGAGGAGGTGGTAAAAATAGATTCAGAGAAATAATAAAAAATTCAAGGACTCTGTGAACTCATTGGCCTTCACAGAAGTAATTCCAGTGCCCAGGGTCAGCACAATCAGGAAAAGGAGGATAACATAATTCAGTGAGTGGCTGGGGTCTGGTGTAATGAAGAGGGTACGGACTTATAAGGAAATGGGGAGACACATGGTCAGACAAGGGCTATAAAGCTCAGACAGATTACACCTTAGATAGGAAGGGAAAGTACACTGAAGGATAGGTTGGGGTTGTATGGGAAGGGAACTGGGTTTAAATTGCCAAGGGTGGTAGGTAAGGGCCTAAAGGCCCACACAAATCAAAAATAGGAGACTGCAGTACCTCCCCAAAAAAGGCAGAGATAGCAAAAAGGGAAGGGAGAGAAGGGACCAACGTGGAAGAGGGGAAAGGTGGGGCAGAAAGGCAAGCCAGGACAATCTTGTTAAACTAATGAACAGGTGTAATGCAGGGACAAAGTGGAGGGTGGTGTCACTGAATGCTCACAGTCTCGGAAACAAGATGACAGAATGCATGCCCTCTTGGCAGAGGGTAAGGTGGATATGGCAGCAGTTAGAGACCGACACACAGACACAATGACTGGGATCTCTCAATCCCAGGGTACAAACTGTACAGAATGAACAGGGAGACAGGCAAGTGAGGGGTAGCAGCATACATCAGGAGGGAATAATCTGCATGACAGAGGAAGAAAAGGAAAGAAGACCACTGAAACACTGTGGCTCAAGCTACAGAACAGCAGAGGAAAGAAAATCAGGATAGGGTCGTATACAGACCACCCAACCAGGTTGAGGACAAGGACAGATAACTGTGCTCACAATTGATGAATGCAGCAAAGGGGAGGTAGTGATGGGGATTTCCACCTACCTAAAGTGGGCTGGGCATCACCCACCACATCCTGTGCCAGAAGTCAGGAATCCTAAATGCAATCCAGGATAGCTTCATGCTGCAGAATGTAACTGGTTCTTCCAGTGAGGGTGCAATCCTGGAACTAGTGTTCACCAATGGGAAGCATGAACAGGAGATAGATATTAGGAACCTCTGAGTGGAAGTAACTACTGCACAGTGTGGTTCAGTTTAGACGTTGGTAAGGAGGACATCCCCACCAAGACCAGAGCATTAGATTTCAGGAGAGAAAATTTTAAAAGGTGAAATTGATTAGAAAGATCTGGGGAGCATAGAAAGAGGAATGGGGTTGGACAGAATATGGGATATCATTAAGGAGGGCATTCAGAAGGCCACAAGCAACTGCATCAAACTGAGGGCAAGAAATCAGGAGCTAGACCAACAAGCTTTTTTAACAGGGAGGTGGCCAGAGTAGTAAGGGAAAGAGGCCAGCCTACAGGAAATTCCATAGAACAGCAAAGGATGAGGACAAGTACGTAATACCAGAAACTAGTTATGGTGGTAAGAAGGGAAGTGTGGCAGGCAAAGGTACAGAAGAAGCTCCAAATAGAAGATGGAATAATGAAAGGGAAATGCTTTTTTCGCTGCATAAGTGAAAGGAGGGACAAGAAAAGAGTGCATTGTTAGGCTGAGGAAGGGATGGCTGGGTCAATGAATATGGAAGCAAAGTGGAGGTATTAAATGAGTACTTCTTCTGCATCTTTGCAAAGAAAAATGGTACCACTACCACATGCTGGGAATGGGAGGGAGGGAGGAAATGGGGAGGGAGGTACAATTGGGATCATCAAGATTAAAAGGGTGAGTTAGGGACTGATGGCACTGAGGGTGGACAAACCTCATGGCAGGATGCATTACACCCCAGGGTGTTGAAGGAGTTAACAGAGGAACTGGCAGGGCCACTAACTTTTTCTTCAGTACATCTCTGGATTCAGTTGTAGTTCTACTAGAATGAAGAACAGCACATGTGGTGCCACTCCACAAGAGCTGATCCAAGGAGGACCTGGGCAATTACAGGCCAGTCAGCCTGACCTCAATAGTATGTAAACTCATGGAGACCATATTAAAGGAAAGGCTGGTGAGGCTCACGGAGGAGAATGGTCTACAGGACAATAGACAGTATAGCTTTGTGGCAGGCAGATCATGTCAAACAAACCTGATTGAGTTCTTCTTCTGGGTCACTAAGGTGGTGGACAAGAGCCAGGCAATGGACATCATATACCTGGACTTTAGCAAGGCCTTCAATTCTGTGCCACACAGATGACTGGTAATGAAGCTGAGTGACCTAGGGGTGGGGGAGAAGATGGTAAGATGGGTTGAGAACTAGTTAAGAAACAGAACACAAAGAGTAGTGGTATGGGGTGAGTTCTCAAGCACTAAGGAGGTCACCAGCATGGTTCCACATGGGTCAGTGTTAGGGCCAGTGTTATTCAATGTCTTTATAAGAGAGATTGGGGAAGGCAGCCAGGTCAAATGTGCCTGTTTGTGGATGACAACAAACTTTGTGGGAGGGTGGACACTGAGAAAGGGATACAGGACCTGAGGGAGGACCTAGCCAGACTGGAGACATGGTCAAGAATCTGGCAGCTTGGGCTCAATGCCAAACAGTGTACAGTGATGCACATAGGGGCTAAGAACCTGAGTACAGAGTACTACTTAGAAAGGTTCAGGTAACTGCTTCTGTAGAGGAAATGAATCTGGGGTGGTAATCACTAGTGATTTGAAACATTCCTCTCAATGCAAGAAGGCTGTAGCAAAGGCTAACATGATGCTAGGGTATATTGCAAGGTGATTCAGCAGTAGGCAGAGTAAGGTTATTCTACCATTGTACAGATCATTGGTGAGGCCACATTTAGAATATGGAATGAGGTACTGGCATCCATACCTTACATAAGATATTAACATGCTGGAGGGGACCAGAGAAGAGCAGCTAGAATGATCAAGGACAACAGGATAGGTCACATGAAGACAGGCTCGGAGCTCTAATGATATACTTCCTGGAAGAGAGGAGGCAGGGGTGATGTGATTAGAGGACTTCAAGTACATGAAGGAGTTAAAGTAGAAAGGAGGGTCTCTTTAAAAGAATGACAACACCACCACTAGGGGCACAGCCTAAAATGAATGGAGGAAAGATTCATGAGGGATGTAAGGAAGCATTATTTATTTATTTATTTATTTTACAAAGAGTGTGTTGTCCACCTGGAATGAGCTGCCTGAAGAGGTTGTGGCAGCAAAGACATTGGGAGAGCCTGGGACAAACACAGATGGAACTTTGCACTTTCCATTTTCTTTTCATTTAGCAGTGATAACAAAATTAAATAACTGAAAAATACACTGCTTTAGGAGACAACAACAGTTGTCTTTACCTAATCGGGACCTGCAGAATCCAAAAGAGGCCAGTGGTAT
Source organism: Neoceratodus forsteri (assembly GCA_016271365.2). NCBI lineage: Eukaryota > Metazoa > Chordata > Ceratodontiformes > Ceratodontidae > Neoceratodus > Neoceratodus forsteri. Next base: position 271,466,187 of record JADMNL010000026.1, read on the forward strand.
TTTTATTGATGACATTATGATAGCAATGGACAAGTGCTGCCAGTGTGATTAGTGAAGTGATCACTGTCAAGCAAAGGGGTAACCTGCATTTTGTTCTGCAGATTATTACCGTGATGCTGGGAAGGGAGAAGAAAAACACTGGCTTAGGGTGCACCTAGTGGGTAGAGTGATGAAGTCAGCGATCAGGACTGAATGCTCTCTGTTGGGCATTTGGTTTGGTGTTGACAAACGGGAGACTACAATAGCTTAGAAGGGGACAAACAAGGGAGGAATAGGAGACCATGAAGATGACACGATTTTATGTGGCAGTAATGGACGGTGATTTGCTGCCGCACCGGTGCTGTGATTTTTCTTTTAGAAGGCAGCAGCCAGATACTGAGAAGGGTTTCAGCATGTCCCTTCAACAGTTCCCCATAAAACATACAGTGTGGCCAAGAAATGGAACAGTGAAATTTATGCGGCTCCTTGCCATTAAGTAGTAGCACACAGACTATCTCCTTACATATAAACATATGAATGTGCTAGCAGAAACAGACCACCCGGTCTATCTAGTTCGTTTGAGGTGCAGCAAGCATCCCTAGTTTGCAGCTGCCCTCATTTGTCATCCCACTGCCACACCCCACCTCCTGCACCCTCATTCTCCCCTGTTCCCTGTCCCATGCCCTTTGAAACTGTTCACAGATTTACATGATACCACCCATTGTGATATGGTGTTCCATTTGCTACCACCTCTTTCTAAAATAGTGTCTCCTCATTTCCTTCCTAAATCTTCCCCTCCTCCTCTATTCTTAGCCCATGCCCCGGTGACTCTCCCTCCTTAACTTAAAGACCCCATCTGCCCCATCCTTATTGATTCCCCAGATACTTGAATGTTTCTATCATGTCCCCTTGTCCCTTCTATCCTCCAGGATGTACATATTCAGGTCTCTCAGCCTGCTGTCATAGTCTGTCCTTCCATTCCATATAACAACTTTATTGCCCTCCTCTGCATCCCTCCAGTAGCCTGATATCACGCTTTAGGTATGGCCTCTAAAACTTGCAGAAATACTCTGCGCGGCCTTACCAGTGACCTGTAAGGCAAGATCATCTCTCTTCGCCTGATGAAAACCCCTCGCTATGCACCCCAGCATTTGTTTGCTTTGTAGCAGCGCCCTGCACTGGGCAGTGTTGTCCATGGTCCCTGTTATCATTACTTCTAGGTCCTTCTCCTCCTCAGTGATCCCTAGCTTAACAACTCCCAGCCAGTATTCTCCTGGGTTCTTCACCCCAAAGTGCATAACCTACACTTTGCATCGAACCCCAGCTGCCCTCCTCTGACCACCTCTAGCTTGCTTTTGTCCCCTGCAGCTGCTTCCATCCCTCCTCTCCATTCACCACTGCTCTAATTTTGGTGTCATCAGTGAACAGACTTATCTTGCTCACCACCCCATGTGCAATGTCTGATATGAAGAGCCCAAACAATACTGGCCCCAACACAGAACTCTGTGGCACCCCACTTATCACATGTGTCCAGCATGCCACCAGGTCAGCTGATGCCTACTGCTGCCCATGAACTGCGCTTTCTCCATGCTATAGTGTTTTCCATGCTTACTCGTGCAGGATTATTAATTGTTCAGTTTTATGTTTGCTTGCATGCATGTGCAAGAAACATAGTGCCATCATCCGAGTTTTGTAGGTGTGGCAGCTGTCTTCCAATTCAGTCACTCTGTTTGGAGGTGCGCCACAGTTCACCAATGAATGCTGCAGCTGTCTATGACAGCAGTTGAAAATGCAGTGCTGTACAGTTGAAAGGGAGAGCTCCACTTCAATGAGCAGCTAAGCTAGTCGTGCTCATGTGGAAACTCCCCACACATAGAATATTGCGAGCTCATGCGTCCCCCATGCACACACTGCACGGCCGATGGGGTGCCTAATCCCCATCGGCTGTGCTGCGCCCCAACAGAGTTTTCAGGTGCCACGCTGGGAGCCCACCCAGCGTGACTACAGTCCATATGGGCGGCGGGGTGCCCAATCTCCGCCGCTCCACTGTTCCCCCAACAGACTAAGAGGTGTCATGTTGGGAGCCCACCCCAGCGTGGCAACAATCCGTATGGCCACGGGGTGCCCAGTCCCACACTGACTTCACTGCCCCCACAAATAGCCTTCCAGCTGCCACACAGGAGCCCTCCCCAGAATGGCACAAGTCCAGTGTCGCCTAAGAAAAAAATAAACCTGCAAGAAAAACCTTCCTCGCTGACTGTCCTAACAACCCTCCCACCTGCATCTACCCTCTGCGCAGCCTGCCTCCCCACACCCCCACTTCACCCATACTTACCTCTGGAGTCCAGAGCGATGATCTTCAGTGGACTGGGAACACATTTGCACTCTTCAAAGTCGACCGCAAACTGAGGAAATGCCGTAAGCTGTATAATGGAATAAATAGGGTTTTTCAATTTTTATGCATATCTCAGGCATTTTGGGAATTTTTTCACTAAATAGTCTAACATGGGTTTTTAGACTCCAATTACGAATTCTGTCACTGTCATTTTGTTAATTGGTCCTGAAAGGTGATTTTGCAGTCACCGCGCAGAACCACCTTTGGGACTGATTTACAAAACGACAGTGTCATAGTTCATGAGGTAGGGCTCAAAACCCTATGTTGAAAAATTTGGTGAAAAATTCCCAAAATGACTGTTTTACAAGCAGTATGCTGTTTCTGTTCCTTACGTGACGTCAGAAGTTCGCAAATTTTCAATATTTTCACTCCAGATTTTCAACATTGCCATTTTACATAGAAACATAGAATTTGATGGCAGATAGGATCACTTGACCCACCCAGTCTGCCCATTTCGTACTCTAATGGTTAAGCTGCAGATCCCAGTTAACCAGCAACCTACTTCTTCCTACCCCCACCCCTAGAATTGCCTAATGACTTTCCTGCATGCTTGAATTCCACCACTGTACTTGACTTCTATAACCTCCCCGGAAGGCCATTCCATGCATCCACAACCTCTCTGTGAAAAATACTTCCATACATTACCTCTGAGCCACCCCTATCTTCAAATTGTGCCCCTTGTTCTTGCACATCTCTTTTTGAAAGATGCTACCCTCTTGGACTTTGTTGATTCCCTTAAGGTACTTGAAAGTTTCTATCATGTCCCCTCTCCTCCTCTTTTCCTCGAGGCTATACATATTAAGCTCCTTAAGCCTCTCTTCATATGTCTTCTGGTGCAGACCTTGCACCATTTTAGTTGCTCCTCCTGACAGCTTCAATCCTGTCTATGTCTTTGCAGAGACTGGGTCTCCAGAACTGCATGCAGTACTCCAGATGGGGTCTCACCAGCTGTCTGTACAGAGGGAATAACAACTTCCTGTTTTCTACTGGTGATGCCTCTCCCTATGCATCCCAGTATCCCCAACCCTCCTTACTGCCGCCTCACATTGCTTGCCCACCTTTAGGTCATCTGATATGACTACCCTCAGGTCCCTTTGCATTTTTGTTGTTGTTAGAATCTCACCCCCATTGTGTACTCTTCCCTGGTTTTTGTTTCCAGGTGCATTACCTTGCACTTTTTAGCATTGAATCTAAGCTGCCATACATTTGACCATTCTTCTAACCTTGCCAATTCCCTTCTCATCCTTTCCACCCCACCTTGTGCATCAACTCTGCTGCAGATCTTTGTGTCATCTGCAAAGAGACATACTTTTCTTCCAGTCCCTCTGCAATGTTGCTTATAAAGACATTGAAGAGGACCGGTTCTAATACTGAACCCTGTGGTACCCCACTAGTAACCCCTTCTTCAGAGTGGACTCCATTTACTATTACCTCTGTGTCCTATTCTCCAGCCAATTCATTACCCAGGCTATCATCTTGGGACCCACTCCCAGGCTGGCTAACTTGTATATTAATCTTTTGTGTGGGACTGTGTCAAATACCTTGTTAAAGTCTAGGTAGGCCATGTCCACAGCCCTCCCTGATTTACTACTTTGGTCACCCAGTCAAAGAAATCTATTAGATTCTGTCTGGCATGACCTTCCCACAGTGAATCCATGCTGCCTTGAGTCCTGTGCCCTCTGGCCTCTAGGTACTTGACAATTCTTTCCTTCAGAAGTGATTCCATCATGTTCCCAGTCACTGAGGTTAAACTAACAGGTCTGTAGTTTCCTGCTTCTGTCCTGCTCCACTTTTGTGAAGAGGAATCACATCTGCCCTTCTCCAGTCCTCTGGTACCACCCCATCCTCCCATGATTTGTTAAAGAGGGTAGTCAGTGGTGTCACTAGTTTTACCCTTAGTTCTTTTAGAATTCTGGGATGAATCCCATTAGGCCCCATTGCTTTGTCCACCTTCAGCTTTCAGAATTTTTTCAGAACTCTTTCTTCTGTAAATGGTCTGGTATCAACTTCTGTATCCTGAGTGTTTCTATTGTTAGTTTTAGGTATCTCCCTCTTCATTTGTAAATATTGAGCAAAAATATTTGTCTAGTATCTCTGCCTTTTCACAGTCACCTCTGCCCACCCCTTCCCTTTATTAAGCCTCACTATCCCTCCCTTGGTCTTCCTTCACTCCTGATGTACCTATAAAGGTCTTATCCCTTCTTAACTGAGTAGACTATTTTTCCTTGGTTCAGGCCTTTGCTGTTCTGACTGCCTTCCCAGCTTCCTTTTGCTTTAACTGATACAATTATCTGTCCTGTTCCTTCCGTGATTCCTTGTACTTCCTGAATGCTTTCTTTTCTCTTGAACCTTCACTGCCACCTCCTTTGAGAACCATAGTGGTTTCTTACATCTTTTTGTTTTGTTTGCTTCACACAAAGGCTTTTACCTCTGTGATGGCAGTTTGTATTATTCCCATTGTTCTTCCACCCTCCTTCCTGCCCATTTGCTAGTGCATTCCTTAGGCACTCACTCATTTGGCAAAGTCAGCTCTCCTAAAGTCCAGTACTTTTGCCTTTGTATGGCTTGACTCTAATGCTGTGTTTATTGTGAACCATACTGTTCAAGGTCGCTAGTTCCCAGACGGCTACCCACTTCTACATCTGTGATCCTCTCTCCATCTCCATTTGAGAGAACCAGGTCTAAGATTGCTCCTCGTGAGTAGGTTCCAATACTAGTTGTCTCAAGGCATGCCCCTGTAGGGCATCTAGAATAACTCCACTCTTAGAAATGGCTGCTGCAACTGCACTCCAGTTAACATCTGGCATATTCAGATCACCCATCAGCAATAGCTCCTTTTTCTGCCATTCTAAGTATACTTTCTATCATTTCTTTGTCCATTTCCTCCCTCAGAGAGGTGTCTATACAACCCCTGCGGATTGTGGTGCCATTGTCTGTCTCCAAATTGACCCAAGTATTTCATCTCCTCCCTATTTACCCTTTTGTTCTGTTGCTTTGATTCCTTCCCTTATGTAGAGAGCTACTCATCCTCCTCTTTACCCTCCTGTCCCTCCTGTAGATAGTGTATCCTGGTATGTTTACATCCCAGTCATGGTTCTGTGTGTACCATGTTTCTGTGACTGCCATGATATCCAGATGTTCCTCCTCAATCAAGGCCACTAATTCAGGAAGCTTGTTACCCAGACTCATGGCATTGGTACTCATTGTTTTCCATTTTTGATGCCTTTACCTTCTGTTGCAGCATCCCCCACTGACCTTTCTACCTTGGTCTTTTCCTCATTTAGTACCCTGTTTTGTAGGGAAGGCTGGGATTTTCCTGCTGCTTATCAGTGCCTCCCCTTGACTAGTTTAAACCTTGCCAATGAAGCATTTAAACTGATTGCCCAAAAGACTTGTACCCTTCCTGGACAGATGCAGACCATCCTGCCAGTATAGGCTGGTGTCCTCCAAGTGGAACCCCAGTCCACAATGAAGCCAAAACCTATGCTCCACACCATTTTTCAACCATTCATTAAACCGCATGGTGCAAAGTACCACCTCACCCATGCCATTGACAGGCAGCACCTCTGAGAAGGATACTGTGTGTGCTACTTTGTCTTAGGGCCCCTCCCAACTCTACAAAGTCCTCCTGCACTGCTCTAATCTCATGATGAGCCAAGTCATTTGTCCCTATGTGGACAATGATGTCCAGCTCAGACTTCCGTGCATCTGTTCTATGATCCTGAGGATGCACTTCCTGTCCCTCCAAGCCATGGCACCAGGCAGGCACCTTACTTCAGTTTTCCTGCTCCTCCTAGTTCTATCCCTACATTGAGTCCCCACCAGGAGCTGCTTCCTTTCCGGTGGTGTCCTCTGCCTCCTTCATGTGGGCCTCCTTGTGACAGTTGTCCACAACTCCTTAGTTTCCTCTATGGTGCATCCATAGGGGAACTATGCTCCCCCAGAATGGTGTATGGATTGTGGAGGAACAACTGACTCGGTCTGCCTCTGTTCCACCACCCTCACCCTCCCTGAGCCCAATGTGATCCAACTGCTGTGCTTTCTTCACAACCTCTGAGGTAGTGGTGGTGGCTCTGGTGCTCCCTGGATTTGCAAGGTTCCCTTACTACTGTCCAGTGTGGCCTGGGGAAGGTTCCTTTACTACTGTCCAGTGTGGCCTGAAGATGGGCAACTTCTCCCTCAGGGCAGAGAGTTGTCTGCAAATAGGGCAGCATCTCAACCTCCAGAAAGATTCCTTGAAGACTGCTGCCCCACAGCCATTACATTGCACTACTCCCCACATGTCTGTCTACCTTCTTGTTTACGTGTGTGTGTGTGTGTGTGTGTCTGTGTGTGATTGGTTTGTTATATAGAAATATATATATTATACAATGTGTATGCTTATATTGTCAGTGCAGTGTGTTAGAGAGGATAGACAGTGATATGCATCTTGCACTCTTGAGGAAATGATGTCAGAACCCCAGGTATAAAGGAATGATTTCCAGGGGTGGAAGGGTTTCGCCCAAACTGTGCCCTCATGAAACAATCAGTTAAAAGCTCTGACCTACAGCTGTGATGAGTGCCTTCCTGTCTGCAAGATGCCCACATGAAAATTTGACAGAGAAGATACCCGCTAATCAAACAGAGAAAAATCCAAACATCCAAGTCAGACACAGGTAAATCTCCCCAGCCCCAAAACAACCTGGTGATTTGTGCTCTGAAAGCAGTCAGCCCCAAAACAAATCAGCTGTGCACAAGGACAGACACAGTAAAGTATTCAGCCCTCTGGGTTTAAACTCTTCCTGCACTGAAAATCCTAACAATTGTAACAAAAGTAAAGCAAGGTCCACCTCCTCTGTTGATTAAAAGACAGTCTTTCCTGATCATTCTAAGTTCCTTATTTCACCTTTCAGTTAGAAGTAGCCTCCACCTGAAGAATATTAGCTTTCCCAATGAATCTGCTACAAACCAAAAACAACTGTAAATTGTAAGGTTCACCTCCTCCCTCTGTTGTGAGCACACCCGCTTTGCAAATCCTAAGTTCAGTATTGCAGCTTTCCAGCCAGAGGTAGCTTCACCTGAAGAATATTAGTTTTTCTGATGAGTCTGCTATAAACCACTTGCTTGCAGTACTGTTGTTATCAGGTCTGTAAGACTCTTCCAAAGCTATTGGCTGATAAGTAGCTGTGATGTAAGCACTTCCTGACACAGTCTGGCCTGACCTTTTAAAGCACACAGAGATAAACACAAAAACAGTTTCCACCCCTGGGACACTGTCTGGGTCAAATACACAGCCTGTAACCTGCACTCACTTCAGGACTTATGACAAATTCTTAGCCCAGTGAATAACTCACAGTATTACAAATATTGCAATGCAAACAATCAATAACTCCAATCAAGTCAGCTGTGCACAAGGACAGACACTGTAAACAGTACACCTCCTTATGAGCAGTACAGCTGTCATTTTCACATCTGGACCAAAATGTGTTTCCGTGCATGTAGCTAATGTCGGCACAGTCGTGTGCGAAATCAATGTTCGCGACAGATTAAGAAAATCACAGTGACACTGTTCATGAGCAGAGGTGTTAAATGGCTATGTTAAAATTTGGTGAAAAAGTCCATAAAATGACTGTGTTAACAGCAACCATTGTACAGTTTCCACGCACCCTTGTAAGTTCATTGATTTCTAATATTTTCACTCCAGATTTTCACCACTGGCATTTCTTCACACTTCCTTATAACTGTACAGCTGTCATTTTTCACACCATGGCCGAAATGTGTTTTCGCATTCCAGCACAGAAATGTGTGGTCGCTGTGGGAAATCACTGTTCGGGACAGATTAAGAAAATCACAGTGACACTGTTCATGAGTGGGGTTTCCAAATGCCTGTGTTGACAATCTGCTGTAAAAATCCCCAAATTAATTGTATTATGGGTGTACATGCACAGTTTCACGCACGCTGACTTCACCAGTTTTTAATATTTTCACTGCAGATTTTCAACATTGCCATTTTTGCACCTTCCCATGAACAGTACAGCTGTCATTTTCACATCCTGTTCAAATGTGTTTTCACACCTGTGGTGCCAAATGGCATAGTCGCTGTTCAAAATCAGCTTCGCAAACTAACTGATATTGCCACTGTTCATAAGGTGAGTGTCACAAAACCCATGTTGAAAATTTGGAGGAAATAACCAACGCCTGAGGCATTAGGGTTTCTGACCATAACGCCCACCCTGTAGAGATTGACAGGCATCAGGGGTGTGACTTGGGATTCTCGCCTGTAATGCTCATACTATTCCACACCCTGCAGCCAGTGAGAGGCATCGAGGTGTGCCTTGACTCTTTAGCCCCAAAGTTCACCCCATTTTCCCATATCGGCACCCATCTCACCATATTTCCTGATGGAATGGGGTGAGCATAGGCAAACACCCCAAGGCACACCGTGACACTTGTCGGTGTCTGCAGGGTAGGTGTGGTGAAATGGCATGGCCATTGTGCCTGATGACTCCAAAGGCACACCCCAATGCCTGTCAGTCTCTGCAGGGGTGGTGGGGTTGGTTTCAGTTCAATACTTCACTGCCATTCCTATTATGCAGCTCTTCTAACTCTTACACTGCCAATGCCAATGCCAGCAAGCAAACATTCGCATTGACAAATGCTTGTATTTGTGACAGTGGATGGGTTGAAGGCATGACAGTCACAGGTCAGTAGTCAGTCTGGGCTTGTGGTGAAGTAATGCATCAGTTATAACAATTAAAATGTGTGTACTGTGACTCAGAAAATCATACTGAACATATGAAATTTGCCAGCAGATAAAGGCCTAGAGGTCTCATCAGTCTGCTTGAATGTGCAATTAGCACCCTTATCCTGCAGCTGCCCCTCCCTTCCACCCTTCCCCTTCATTAACCCTCCCTTGTCCTGTCCCATCCTCATTTGAAGCAGTCCACTGTTCTACTGCATACTACTTCAGCAGGTAACGATTCCACCCAGCCACCACCCTCTCTGTAAAAAGTGTTTCTCATCTCCCTCCTGAACCTTCCTCGCCTCCAGTTCATATCATGGCCCCTGGTGGCCCTCCTCCTTACTTTGAACAGCCCTCTGTACCCATCTTGTTTATTCCTTTCATTTATTTAAAGATTTCAATCATGTCACCCTGTCTCTCCTCTCCTCCAGTGAGTACATGTTCAACTCCTTCAATCTCCTCTCTGCATATAAGTCCCTAGCCCTTGATCATCTTTGTCGCTTCTGCCTGCACACCCTCCAGTAACTTAATGTCCTCTTCAGATATGGATGCCAGTACTGCACGCAGTACTCCAGTTGTGGTCTAACTAATGACCTATACAGTGGCAGAATCACCTCCTCCCTCCTCGAGGATATACCCCTTGCAATACAACCCAGCATTTGTTGGCCTTTGCAGCTGCTTCCTACATTGTGCCGAGTTGTTCATTGACCCTGTAATGAGCACACCCAGATCCTTCTCATCCTCCTCTGTCTGGGCCAGCTGCACTCCCCTAGCTGGTAACTCCTCCTTGGGTTCTTCATCCCAAAATGCAGCACCTTGCACTTTTGGCATTAAAGCTCAGTTGCCAGGTGTCTGACCAGGTTTCAAGCTTTGCCAGATCATCCTGCAACCCCTGCCATCCCCCTAGGTCATCCACCACTCGCCTACCTTGGTATCATCAGCAAACAGACCGATCTTGCTCTTGATGTCCCATGATATGTCTACAATGAATATCCCAAACAACACTGGTCCCAACACTGAGCCCTGTGGAACACCGGCCATCACTGCCCTTGGTGTGAGAGCCCCACCCACCACCACTCTCTGTTGCCTTCCTGCAGCCAGTTTCTTACCCATCTCACCAGCTTTGCACCCGCCCCTGTGCCTACTAACTTCCTTCCCAGCCTTCATGTGGCACTGAGTCATGCCTTACTGAAGTCCAGATACAGGACATCCACTGCATGGCCCCCTGTCCAGTTGCCTAGTTACCCAGTCATAGAACTCAACCAGGTTGGTTTGGCAGGATTCTGCCACATATGAAGCCATGCTGTCCACTGTCCTGTAGTCCTTGGCCTCTAGTAGGGCCACCAGCCTCTTCTTCTTCAGGATAGTCTCCATTAGCTTACCCAATATGGATGTGAGGCTCACTGGTCTGTAGTTTCCAGTTCATCCTGAGGCCACTCTTGTGGAGGGGCACCATATGAGCCATCCTCCAGTCCTGAGGTACACACCTCTAATGTAGTGAGGCATTAAATAGGTTCGCTAAAGGTCCTGCAAGGACCTCTGCTAGCTCCTTCAGTACCATGGCGGGATGCCATCTGGGCCTGGTGCCTTGTCCACCCTCAGTGCCTTCAAACCCTCTCGAACTTTGCTATCCATGATTTCCCCATCTGTCACCACTTCCTCCCCTGCTTCTGCCATTTCTCCCACCTTGGGTGTCACCCCCTTCTTCTCTTTAGTAAATACTGAGCAGAAGTACCATTTAGTACTTATGCCTTATCGCACTTCTGCTTCCACTCAACCCCCTTCCTAATCCTTACTATGTGGTCCTTACAGCTTATCATATGTGGTTAGGTGGGGCTGGAATGAATTAATGGTATCCTTGGATGGGTATTTGTTAGTAAGAAATGAAATTCATCTTTTGTTTGTTTTTATATCAAAAATATATTGTGGACATGCTTAAATGCATCTTAAGACTTAAGAGTTAATTTTTCACAGATATTTATAAAACAAATGTTATCGCTATTTCTTTAATTGACTCATCTCATAAAATATGTTTGTCACTGTTTGTCACCACATTGTTTTTGTTATAAACATCTCTTCATCTGGAGTAGGCACCAGTTTGCCTGAAAGCTAGTTTACGTAAATGAATTTTGGCCAGTAAATGTTTTTTTATTGTTGTCAAACACAGGGATGCCTTAATGAGGGGACTGCTTACACACATGTGCATGTTTTTAGATCTTAGCCAAGCATCCTGCCTCCTCATTGCAGTTCATTACACTGCACCCATGGTCACTCTGATGGTAGTAGAGGGACAGAGGCAGTGACCCTCCTTCTCCAGCAGAGAAAAATGTTCTTGGATGATCAGGCATCCTCTCCCTGCCATCCCTTAAAATCTGCATTTATTCTGGCCCCGGCCTGCTTCCCAAAACCCCAAGCAGCCTCAGCTTAAGATAATATTTCAGAATTTAATATATGTAACCCCCTGTTACCCAGGGTTATTATAATCCCAGTTAGACCTAGTGGCAGGAAGGAAGGCAGCTTGTGAAACTCCAGTTCAATGGATTTCACACTGTTCACTCTGTTCTCAGTCTCAGCTGAGACTGAGGGATGACATCATTTTAGAACTGCTGCAGCTGCATAAGCCACACTGGAATGTTGCAGTTGGAGGTTAGAGTAGAACGTTGGGGAATTTGAAGTGAGTCAGTAAGAGTCTGTTGCAGTCTGTAGTAGAGGAAGGAAGTGCTCTGCTGTAAGCAGGCCCTCAGAGCTCTAAGCTCCATCAAACAGCTATATTTTCTTTGTATAGGTGTGTGTTCTCACCTGAAGAGGAACACAAGAAGAGCCCAGTGAAGTGGTAGAGATTGCTTTTGGTGGTTCAGGGCCCCATCCCTGCGGGGATGGGGGCTATAAACAGCAAAACATAGACTTTGGCGGCAGATAAGGACTGCTAGGGCCCATCTAGTCTGCCCATTTCCTCACCTACAGGATAGGCCGCAGATCCTGTAGTTAACCAACAGCCTATTTCTTCCTACCCCACAAGAATTGCTCTATGTCTGTCCCATGCATTCTTGAATTCTCCACAGTTTTAGACCCCACAACCTCCTCAGGAAGGATGTTCCATGCATCCACTACCTCTGTGAAATAATACTTCTCACATTGCCTCTGAACCACCCTCCTTCTATCTCTAAATTGTGTCCCCTTGTTCTGCAAGTCTCTTTTTCTGAAAGATGCTACCTCTTGGACTTTGTTGATTCCACTGAGGTACTTAAAGTTTCTATCATGTCCCCCATCTCCTTCTTCCCAAGGGTATACATATTAAGCTCCTTTAGTCTCTCCTCATATGGCTTCTCTTGCAGACCCTGCACCATTTTAGTTGCCCTCCTCTGGACTGCTTCTATCCTGTCTATGTCCTTGCAGAGATGGGGTCTCCAGAACTGGACACAGTACTCCAGATGGGGTCTCACCAACTGTCTGTACAGAGGATAACAACTTCCTGTTTTCTGCTGATAATGCCTCTCCTATACATCCCAGTATACCCTCAGCCCTCCCTACTGCCTTCTCGCATTGCTTGCTAACCTTAAGGTCATCTGATATGATTACCCCCAAGTCCCTTTCCTTTTTGTTGTTGTTACTACCTCCCACCCATTGTGTATTCTTCCCCTGGGTTCTTGTTTTCCAGGCGCTTTTTTGCACTTCTTTGCATTGAATACTAGCTGCCATACTTCTGACCATTCCTCCAACCTTGCCAAGTCCTTTTCATCCTTTCCACGTCTCCTGTGTATCAACCCTATTGAAGGTCTTTGTGTCATCTGCAAAAGGCATACTTTTCCTTCCAGTCCTCTGCCAATGTCACTGATAAAGACATTAAAAGGACTGGACCCAATACTGAACCCTGTGGTACTCCACTAGTAACACCTTTCTTCAGAGTGGACTCCATTTACAATTACCTTCTGTGTCCTGTTGTCCAGCCAATGTTTTGCCAGGCTACCACCTGGGTCCCACTCAGGCTGGTTAATTACGACAATGTTTTTGTTATTGGGACTGTGTCCAAATGCGTTGCTAAAGTCTAGGTAGGCTGTCCACAGCCCCTCCCTGGTCTACTACTTTTGGTCACCCAGTCAAAGAAATCTATTAGACTGCCTGACATGACCTTCCCGCTGTGAACCCATGCTGCTTGGGTCTTGTGCTCCACTGGCCTCTAGGTACTCAACTATTCTTTCCTTCAGAAGTGACTCCATCACTTTCCCTACCACAGAGGTCAGACTGACAGGTCTGTAGTCTCCTGCCTCTGTCTTGGTCCCACTTTGTGAAGGGAATCACATCCACCTTCCTCCAGTCCTCGGGTACCACACCATCCTCCCATGATTTATTAAAAAGAGTAGCCAGTGGTTTCACTAGTTCCTCCCTTAATTCTTTTAGAATTCTGGGGTGAATTCCATCAGGACCCATTGCTTTGTCCACCTTCAGTTTTAGGAGTTCTTGCAGAACCTTTCTTCTGTGAAAGGACTGGATCGACCCCCATCAAGAGAGTGCTTCTGTTAATTGGATTAGGCACTTCCCCTCCTCTTTTGGGAATACTGAGTAGAAATATTTGTTCAGTATTCCTGATTTTTCACTGTCCTCTGCCCACCCACCGTTCATTCTATTCAGCCTCACTATCCCTCCCTTTGTCTTTCTATGCTCGCTGATGTACCTATAAAGGTTTTATCCCCTTCTTAACTGAGTTGGCTATCTTTTCCTCAGTTTGGGCCTTTGCTATTCTGACTTCCCTCCCTGCTTCCTCTCTCGCCTTAACTGGTACAGTCTCTGTCCTGCTCCTTCTGTGTTCCCTTATACTCCGAATGCTATCTTTTTTTCCTGACTTTCACAGCCACCTCTTTTGAGAACCATAGTGGCTTTTTCTTTCATTTTGATTTGTTTATTTGCTTTACAAAAGGCTTGTTGCCTCTGTGATGGCAGTTTTGATAATTTCCATTGTTTCTCCACACCTCCTTCTAGCCTGTTTGCTAGTGCTTTTCTGAGGCACTCTCCCACCTTGCCAAAGTCAGCCCTCCTAAAGTCCAGTACCCTCACTTTTGTATGGCTTGACTCTGTAGCTGAGTTTAACATGAACCACACACTGTTTGATGGTCACTTGTCCCCAGATGGCAACCCACTTCTAGATCCGAGATCTCTCACTGCCCCATTTGAGAGTACAAGGTCTATGATTGCTCCCTCACGAGTGGGTTCCAAACTAGCTGTCTAATGCCTGCCACCTGTAGGGCATCAAGAATGCCCTGCTTTTGGATGTGGCTGCAGCAAATATGCTCCTGTTAACATCTGGCATATTCAGGTCTCCCATCAACAGTATCTCCTTTCTCTGCCATTCTAAGAATACCTTCTGTCATATCCTTGTCCATTCCTTCCCTTGACATGGGGGTCTGTACACAACCCTGTGTGGATTGTGGTGCCCTTTCCAGTCTCCAAGGTGACCCACAGTGCCCTCCTCCTCCCTGTTTACTCTTTGTTCAGTTGCTTTATCCCTTCCTTTACATAGAGAGCTACTCCTCCCCTTCTCCCCTATCTGTCTCTCCTGTAGGTTATGTACCCTGGTATGTTAACATCCCAGTCATGGTTCTCTGTGTATCATGTTTCTGTGACTGCTACGATATCCAGGCATCCCTCTTCCATTAAGGCCATCAGCTCAGGAGCTTGTTGCCCAGACTACAGGCATTGGTACCATTACCCTCCATTTCCTGATGGCCTTACTCCCTTTTGCCCCATCCCTGTCCTTCTTGCCTTTGTCACTTTCTCCATTTACCCTGCCCTTCTCCCTATCGACACCTCTATGTTGGTGTTTGCCACACTTATCACCGTGATTATTTTGGGGGCTAGGATTTTCCTGTCTTTCCAGTGCCTCCCTTGCTAGTTTAAAAGCTTAGCAATGAAGCATTTAAACTCTATCACCTAGGATCCTGGTTCCTCCCGACAGATGCAGCCCATCATGCCAGTATAGGCTTGCATCACTCCAGGTGGACCCCAGTCCCCAATGAAGCCAAATCCTGAGCTCCACATCAGTTTTCAACCACTGATTGAATCCATGGTGTGGAACACCCTAGCCTCTCCTATGCCATAGATGGATAGCACCTCCGAGAAGGTTCATGCATGCTACTTGACTAAGGCCCCTCCCCAATTCCATAAACTCTTCCTGCACATCTCTATCCTTTCTTAGCCAGGTCATTTGTCCTTTGTGGAAAATGACATCCAGCTCCCTCCCTCCTTGTGCAGCTGCTCCAGCAATCCTGAGGATTCGCTCCCTGTCCTCCAAGCCATGGTGCCAGGCAGGCACCTACCTCCCTCTCCCTTCCTCCCCAGTTCTACCTTCCTAACAATGGAGTCCCACACCAGGAGTTGTTTCCTTCCTGCAGCATCCCCTGCCACCTCCTGTGGGTCTCCTTTGTGGAGGTTCCCAGCATTCTCCTTGGACTCCACTGTGGGTGCCTCCATAGAGGAACCACACTTTGCCAGAATGGCATAGGAATTGTGGAGAGGTACAGCGGGAGGGAAGGAATCAGCCTGCTTCCAGGGCAACCCCTGGTCTGGCTAGGAAAAGAAGCTGCCTGAGTTAAGTTTGTGCTGAGGCACCAGAAGTTCTGGACGAGATTTCTTTGAAGAGAAAATGCCTGTGGGGCACCTGCAACCAAGGGATGAGTTCGCCTGCTAAAGGGGCCAATGTGTTTTCACCTGAAACAAGATGAAACTAAAGTGACTGTTACTGTGGGGTCAGGAAAGTCAGCCAAGCAATGTTTGAAGATGTGGGGACTGACTGTTTAACTCTGTGGGGGTCTAGAGTAATGGACACAGCCACTTATTAAGTATGTTCAAGTTCAGCACAAATGGGATGTAAGACAGTAGATTGAATGTGAATACATTTAAGAGAATCTACACAGCAAAGTGTTTTCAAGGATGAGGTGTTACAGTCTAGAGAAATGGCGGGTATGAATTATGGGAGCAAGAGATGAGAGACCCCAAAGTAACCAAATTCACCTCGACAGGTTTGCTTTTAGATTACCTGTTGCTTCCTCTCAGGTACTTGGCCAGTGCCTGAAGAAAGCACCCAGATGTAGGATTGATGAGGAAGATTCCCATATGGAGCCAGAAGTGCTCATATGTGGTTTAGGAGCCACCAGTAAATGTTTCCATGCTATATTGAGTGTTCAAAGGGCTAGCATGATAGCTGAGCCATGGAAGGAAGGGAAGGTAGTCCAAGTGGGCTGGCAGGGAGTCAGATCCAGGGAAACCCAGAGCAGAGTACACGTGCAGGCTGTGTGCCCAGTGTGTTACAGAGCCTGAAGGCTAAAGTCAAAGTCAAAGGAACACCTTACCAGGCTGAGTGACAAACTATCATCTATTTCATCTGGCATCTCCTTCTCGAGATCCTGCCAGTCTGGGAGATGGGAGTAGATGTTATTGAAATTCTCTTTATTCGCTTTACTTGACAACAGAGTAACAATTATTAACACGCACTAAATGCAACCAAATAAACAGATGATAGTGAGAAAATACATAGTATATAAACCACAGAGTGCTCTTACCCCTCCCATCCCCCTCCCCTAGAAGGTGTCACCGCTAAAGGGAAAAGAAAGAAGGAAAGAAAAGAAAGGGGAAAAACAGTTTCTTACAACGAAAACCACAGCCTGCTCATGAATACCAAGGTGGTTCAACTCCAGTGGGACTTAGCCTCTGATTAGAATTACCAAGGCATGAGGAGGGAGGACTATCTAACTATGATATTTTGTATCCATGTGATCACAGAGTTGAGGTTCAGTGAAGATATAAAGCAAAAGCTTACCCCATTTCTTTTGGAAAGTGGGAAGGGCATGTCTGGAACTAGCTATCAGTCTTTCCATTTTAAAGCAAAGGGACATTTCTTCCACCCAGTCAAAATAGGAGATCTCTGAGTGATCCAGCCAATGGTGTAACACTAATCTTTGACCGCCATTGAGATGAGAGCCATGTGGTATTTCTTCCTTGACCCTGATACTGGAATAGTTGCCCAGTATACAGATTTCAGGAGTGAAAAATTTGCAGACCTAGGGTAGGATCTAAGTTGCCACAGATAGTTTTCCATAGTGAGGCTACCTTGAGACAGTACCAGAACATATGAGGAATACTACCCAATTCCTTACCACATCTGATGCAGTTGGGGAGCTAGAACTGTCAAATTTTGCCTTTTTCAAAGGTGTATAGTACATATTATTAATAATATAAAATTGAATAAGCCTATTCCTGTCTAGGGTATTATATATATATATAGGTCTCTCCAAACTTGGGCCCAAGAGAAGGAAGGTCCGGATCATAGAAGCTCAGATTTTAGAACCTGCTAACCCTCTGGGAAATTGTGTGCATGAGATGTAGATATAGGTTACATACCCCATGGGGTTTAGCCGCACAGTCTTTAAGCTGGGTCAGGAGAGGATTAATCCCTGGAGTTGACAAGTGAGTGCCAAATTCTTATTTATGAAGTGCCTCAATTGATATAGTTTGAAAATCTTTGTGAGGGATGTTAAAGCTGTCAGCAATTGTTCAATGTACCAAGACGCCCTCAGTATATATAGGTCTTCAACCAGACATCCCTGAATTTGGGGTAGCCATAACGGTGTCAGCCAGGAAGTCCCAATCTTGATATTGGGATTAAAACCAGTGGTTGCCCTGGATCTTTGGAGTGTCGGATTTTGGCAACAGAATAATATTGATTCAGAACTTTCACCGATACACCTACTGCCGAGTTTTGGACATCTCTAGGTAAGGCCGAAAAGTTGCAGTAAAAAATACTAGAGGGGTCTATGTTGTGTTTCGTCATGAGTTTAAGATCTAAGTTAAGCCATGGAGGTATGGAGTTAGCCTTACGGTCGCCAAGCCATTTACCCATTTTAACCAGATGGCTAGCCCAGTAGTAGTATTCAAAATTTGGCATGGAGACCACCTTTGCCTTGGGCAAGCAGAGTTTGTGAAAAGCTCACTTGGGGTGCTTTTGGTTCCAGATAAATCTAATCAGCATTGAATGTAGTTTTGAAAAGACTTTGGGAAGCCAAATATCTAGTAAATTCAGGGATAGAATAAACGAGTAGGACATTCATTTTAACAATACTAATTCTTCCCCTAGGGATAAAGGAAGTTTATCCCATCTATTTAGGTCGGATTGGATTTTGTCCACTAGGTCTTCCAAATTAAGCTTTTGACTGTCCTTCCTCCCGGCCAAATAAATACCCAAATACTTAAGGTGGTGTGGCCATTTCATGCCAAATTGGGTCATATTGGACTGAAGCTGTAAGGATTGAGGGAAAGATTTCAGATTTAGATAGATTTAATTTATAGTTTGATGCAGCACCAAATTGCTCTACTATATCTAAAACTTCTTGCAGGAATCCGCCGGGTTGGTCAAATGCAACAGAATATCATCTGCAAAGACTGACAGTGTTAAGGCTTGTTGAGCAATGGTACAGCCAGGATCCCGGAGCTGTTTTGATATGTATTAATAGGGCTCTAAATAGAGATTAAAAAATATGGTGAAAGGGCGTCCCTGCCGAGTACCAGTACAAATGGAAACGGTGAGAATACCCCATTGCAGTAAATTCTAGCTGAGGGGTCTCTGTATAATGCCTTGATCCACTGAGTAAAGTTATCTGGGAAACCAAATTTATCCAATGTGGCCCACAAGAAATCCCAATTTACTTAGATCAAAAGCTTTTTTCAAGGCCCAAGGCTACTAAAGCCATGGGTATTTGAGTGTTTTGGGCTTCTGAAAAATATATGAGAGAACTCTCATGTGGTCGGCTGTCGATCTACCTTGGACAAAGCCCACTTGCTCTCGCTTAAAATTGTTTGCCACACCTGCTTGATGCGCAATGAGAGAATCTTGATAAAATTTTAACATCACAATTGAGTAATGAGATGGGTCTGTAATTGTCTGGGTCTAGGAGGATTTATTTGCTTTGGGAATCAAAACTATGGTGGCTTCTAATAGGGATGGATCCAATGAGTCGGAGGAGAGGATATAGTTATAGAGATCCAAAAGAGCTGGTGCCAAATCACTGCGAAAGGCCTTATAAAAATTAGAAGGTAGGCCATCAGGGCTGGGGTTTATCTGGAGTAAGATTGCAGATGGCATCCTCCACTTCTCAAAGATATGGGAGCTAAAAGGAGATCACATTGCTCCTCCGTGAGGTGTGGTAGGAGATTGGCTCTAAGAAGGCCTTGATCACAGGAAGTGAGGAAGGCCTGTTCTATTCCCAAAGTTGTTCTGATAGAAGGTTCAGAAACCTCCGCAATATCCCTGGGACCTGTCTTGATGGAGTCGCCACTTGCCTTCAAAGCGGAATCAATCTGAACTCTCCATTTCTCTGAGTCTGAGGGCCAATAACCTCACCCGGCTTTTCCCCTGGTCCAAGTATTTTGTTTTGGATTTCAGCATGGCAAATTCGCCTTTTCTTTAATTAGATCTTCATATTCATCCTTAAGTTTGTATAGGTTTTCAAGACTCTTTTGAGATTTGGAAAAGACAAGGAATCTTCCACGCTTTAATCTGACTAGATAGAAGGGCCAATTTTTCTACTTGAGTTTCTTTCTCCTAGCGGATATTTTAATGAATTCCCTAAGGAAACATTTTAGTGAGCACCATAATAAATCATATCTAGAAACTGAGCCCGTTAGAATCCAAGAAAACCGGATTAAAGTTCTGACATGGGCATTGAACTGTTCATCTTTTAAAATCTGAGTATTGAGTTTCCATGTAGTGTCACGCTGCCCTGGAGAGGTTGGTGTGAATCTGATCCATACTAGGCATGGTCAGAGATCACAATAGGTTCAATACCTGTGAGGATATGTTATCTATGAAAGTGGCGCCACCAAAATGTAGTCCAGCCTTGACCATGAGTTATGGACCGGAGAAAAGAAAGTATAACCCTGGTAGAAGGTTTAACACTCTCCATGAATCTACTAAACCTAACATACACACAGTTCCATGGCACTAATTGCGCTTAGTGGCCAGGGGATTTCAAGGGCCTATAAGTTTTATCCAATTCTTGTGATGGGGACAATATTCCAGTCACCCCCAGGATGAAGGGTGCTGGTAAGAAAGCACTTAATTTGTCTGTTAATTGCATCAGGAAATCAATGTCACCCTAACGGGCCATATATGGCACCGAGAACTATAACTGAATTATAGAGGAGACCCTGTACAATTACGTATCTACCCCCGGATCCTGGACGATTTCTCTGGTGTAAAAGGTACACTACCTTTATCATAATGTATACCCTTTAGAGTCGGTAGATTCGCCTGCCACGAAAAACCTGGGAAAAGCCTCTAATTTTAAGGACTTGGCCTCCGTTACTGTGATATGGGTCTCCTGTAAGAAGAGAATGTCAACTCCAAGCAAGGAGCAATTTAGTAGTATCTGATTCCTCTTGTTCACCTCCTGATACCTCTAATATTCCAGGTAGCTACTTTAATATATTCGGGACCATCTGTTGTTCCGGTAAAAGTTGGAACAGGTTGAATCATAAACCTCATAGGTATTTAAACAGCGGTGACACCTTCTTTTTACCCCCGACACCACCCCACTCACTCCCAAATAGTAACATATATAAAAAGTCCACTGCAGAAAACTAGCAAATCACGTATTATTACAATTAGACCAAAACCAGACAAAGTTTCCAGCAATGTTACCCAAGCACTTGACAGGCGCATCTCCTCTTAACCACTTCATTTTTTGCCTTTAAACTCACAAAACTATTTACAATCAAATCCCATAACTCTAGGAAGAATAACGGTAAAAACTAAACCAGATTGTCCCCCACACTGGGTACCATGAATACTCCAGTAAGACCATGAAGACAACATTATAAGTGAGTTTGATCCTATCCGAGTTATTAACAGCCAACTAAGGAAAGAGGAAATAACCCTGTAGCATGTACCAGATCAGGTACCCCAAACCCTAACAAGGTCGCAAGCAGGGCTCTGAGGCGACTCATCTGCCCGAGCTTCCCACCCCCTTCCTCCAAGAGGTGGAGATTATAAACTTTAGTGGGAAGTGCTGTTTTGAAGGAGGCCTCCATATCGGGTATGTCTCCGGGAAATACTAACCCCAGTCACTCATCTTTTGGCCTGAACTGGGTCCCCAGTAGTAATCACCAAATTTAGAAATCAGAAAGGATACCTGGGAGGAACCTCGTGACTCAGGATATCCATATTTCGTCAGAGGCCACCTGAGCTCAACCGAAGCCAGGGGATGTGAAGTATGGGAGAGACACTACCGCCGGACCAGACGGTCCGTCAGTAAAAGCTGCCCTCCGAAACACATCCCTGATTGACAGTGCCCAGAAGGAATCCAAGAGAGGTGCAGACTGAAGACGAATGGTAGGACGATCAGGCTCATGGCCTACTTACTCAAAACGCCTCCTCCGAGATCCTCGGCAAGCTGTAAACAGGTAACCAATGACCTAATCTGGCTATTAAACCTACGAATCAAAGGAGGCATTTATGACTAGATAGCTAAAGTCACGTTAACCTATAGGGAGCCAAACAGATAGGGGACCAAGCAATAATAAAAGAAAAGTCATTTAAACAAGTCCGGAAATGCTTGGACAGCTCAGTCGAGGCAGACTCAGATTTTCGTGATGCGCATATGTGCCATCAATCTGGACCAAGAGTTTGGCAGGATAATTCATTTTAAAAGCTTTCCTGCCGCGTGAGCTTTTTGACAGTCGGATGGAACGCAGCACGCCTCTGTCGGACTTCGTAAGGAAGATCTTGGGTGATCCTTAGTTTGTTGTTATTCCAGTGGATAGCTTCCAGTTCTTTAACCTTCGTAGGACGTGTTGTCATTCCAAATAACTGAGGAATTTGATGATAATGGGTCTGGGAGGAGCGCCCAGGTGGTCTAGGTCTGAGGGATCTGTGGGCTCTTTCAATGTGGTACTGTTGGTGGATTGGAGAAGGGCCCACAACTTTGTTGAAAAATTGTAAAATGAAGCGGGAGTGTCCCCCTTCCGACTCCGGGAGGCCTAAAATCACACATTGTTCCGCCTGCTCCTACCTCGAGATCTTCTGTTTTCATTTGCAGCTTTTGGACTTGCTGTCTTAGTTTGATGATCTCTGGTTCCATTCTATGTTGTCACTGTTCAAGGGAGGATGTTCTAGCTTCAGAGTCGCTACTCTCCTCGAGAGATCAGCAAAATCATGCCTCAGCGATCTGATCTCCTAGAGATCTCCTGAAGCGCCTCTAAACAGGGACAACTCTTCAAAAGCGCCTCAGTTAATAGATTGCCTGATGTTCCACTGGATGCTCCACTGGACGATTGTTTGGCGTTGGCTTGGATTGGTGTTCTGGCTTTTGGAGGCCTTTTCTGGTGAAGCTGGGGAGTGTGCTTCCCCGCGGCCTTCATTTCTGATTCCATCATCACGATCATTTTTAAGGGGACACCGATCGCTGTACCAAATCTCTTGGATAGTCTTGAAGTAGTCTAGGGTGTTTTCTACTTACTCTTAATCTAATAAGACGATTTTAGTGCGGAAAATGAATGATTTTAGAGGCGGAGGGTGGGAGCTCAGCAGCAAGTTGCTTTTCAGTTCCTCTGCATCACGTGACTTAGGGAGCAGAGAACAGAAGGTCAGAAAAGGGGAGATAGGGAGCTAAACACGTGGCTCAAGGGCTGGTGCCAGGAAAAGGACACAGATTTGTAGGAACTGGCAACAGTTCTGGGAGCGAAAGTTCTTTAAATTTGATGGACTGCATCTGACTAAAGAGGGAGTCAGCATTGAGGCAGAAGTTTGACATCTTTGCAGAATATTTAAACTAGCAATGGGAGAGGGTGCAGCACCCATATGTCGAATGGGAAGAACACCCTCCCCTCAGCTAGTGGTCAAACAGGGATTCAGCATGTTTGCAGTTCATTTGCATCACCAGGTAAGAAAAAGGTTTGTCTCCCATACGATGCACAGGGTAATGCCAAACCTCACCCAACAACTAACACACCAAAATCTGGCCAATGGAAAATCATGTACACAATGCTCACAGCCTGGGAAATTAGATCCCAGACCTGCAGGCACAATGTCAGAGGCTAAACTGACATAGTAGTACTAGTGAGATGTGGTTTACCAGTAACCACACTTGGGAGACTTCAGTACCTGGCTATGTACTGTTCAGAAGAGATCGAGGCAAAAGGGGGGATGAAGTGGCCTGTATGTCAATGAAAATATCAAAGCTACAGAAATTCAGAATACACATAAGGAGCCAGAAGAACTGTGGGTCACCCTGGAAACAGTAAATGGGACAGCCATAAGAACTGGGGTTGTCTACAGGCCCCCAGACCAGGGGTAGGACATAGACACATTACTGTTAGAAGATATACAAAACATGACAGCTAAAGGAGGTTCTGATAATGGGAGACTTCAACATGCCGGATACAGATTGGTCAATACCAGCAGGAACATCTGCCAGAACTAGACACATAGTGGATTCCCTGCAGGAGGAGGGCCTCAAACAACTGGTACAGCAACCCACGAGACAGGGCTATCCTAGATCTAGTACTGACTAACAAGGAAGGGATCACAGATCTCCAGGTAGAAGGTCATCTGGAGGCAGTGACCATCACATGGTATGGTTCAATTTGGCTACTACATCTAAATCATCCCATTCCAAGGCAAAAATATGGGACTTCAGAGGAGCTGACTTTGATAAGATGGCCAACAGAGTTAAGCTAGCCCTGGCAAAAGAAACACAGGTGAGGGGTACAGGCAAAGTGGGCAAGCATTAAGGATGCAATACTTGAAGCAACATCCCATTGTGTTAGACAGAAAAGGAAGTGAAAAAGAAGAAGGAAACCACTTTGGTTCTCAAATACAGTAGCAGAAAAGGTCAGAGCCAAAAGGCTGGCCTTCAGGAAATATAAGGGAACACAGCGGGATGAAGATAGGGAGGCATACCAAACTGCTCTAAGGGAAGCAGGGAAGGCAGTAAGGCAGGCAAAGTCCCAAACTGAGGAAATGTATGAACAGTATGAACAGTAAAAGAAGGTGACAAGACTTTCTAAAGATACATTAGTGAAAGGAGAAAGTCCAGAGGGGTATTGCTAAGCTTAACGGAGAAAGGGAGCATGTGAGGAGGAGGACCTGTAAAGGCATCTATCCTAAATAGATACTTTTGCTCAGTATTTACTGAAGAGAAGATAGGGCAGGGCCCACAGCTCAGCATCATGGACACAGGGGAAAGGAGGTGAGCACTACCCTTCACAAAATAAAGGGTCCTAGAAGAGCTTGCTAGCTCAGGGTGGATAAGGCAATGGGACCTGATGGCATACATCCCAGGGTACTAAAGGAGCTAAAGGTGGAACTAGCAGAGCCATTAGCAGAACTGTTTAGTGAGTCTCTGAGCACAGGAGAGGTCAAGAAGACTGGAGAAGGGTTCATGTGATCCTGCTCCACAAGAGTGGTAGCAGGGAGGAGGCGGGAACTACAGACCAGTCAGTCTTACCTCAGTAGTGGGCAAGATTATGGAGGCACTTTAAGGAAAGGATAGTGCAACACCTGGAATCCATAGGGGCACAGGATCCATGACAGCATGGGTTTACAAAGGAAGGTCCTGTCAAACTAATCTCATAGATTTCTTTGACTGGGTAACCAGAATGGTGGACCAAGGGGAGCAGCTGATGTCACCTACCTTGACTTCAACAAAGCTTTTGACACTGTTCCACACAGAAGATTGATAAATAAGTTGGGTAGGCTCTGGGTCAGAAGTTGGTCAACTGGTGCAAACTGGCTGACAGCAGAAAACAGAGAGTGGTGGTAAATGGTATACAGTCAGAAGAGATGCAAGTCACAAGTGGGTACCTAGGGATCAGTCCTGGGGCCAGTCCTCTTCAACATCTTCATTAGTAATCTTGCAGATGGACTAGAGGGTAAGGCTTGTCTGTTTGCCGATGACACCAAGATCTGCAACAGAGTAGATGATCCAGATGGGGTGGGCAGAATGAGAAGAGATCTGGATAAACTAGCAAAATGGTCAGAAGAGTGGCAACTGGGATTTAATGCAAAGAAGTGCAAAATCATGCACATAGGGAAGAAAAACCCTGAAGCCACCTATAGGCTGGGAGGGAGTCTCAGCAGTCACAAAGGAAGAAAGAGACTTGGGCATCATCATCACCACTGATGACCTGAAATCATCCAAGCAGACCTCAAAGCAGTAGGTAAGGCTAGGGGGTGTTAGGGTGTATTAGGAGGGGTATCAGGTTGTAAGAGGGAGGTAATAATCCCTCTTTACAAGACACTGGTTAGGCCCCATCTGGAGTACTGCATGCAGTATTGGAGGCCACAACTTCACAAGGACATTAACCAAATTGAGGCAGTCCAGAGAAGGGCAACCAAATGGTGCAGGGACTGCATCAGAAGACATATGAGGACAGATTAACAGAGTTCAATATGTATACCCTGAGCAAAGGAGGGAGAGAGGTGATATGATTTAGGTATTCAAACACCTTAAGGGCATTAACAAGGTGAAAGAGTCTAATATGTTTAAATATAAGAAAATAGCAGGACAAGAGGACACAGCATGAGATTAGAGGGGCCGATTAAGGGGAATGTGAGAAATTTTTCACAGAAAAGGTGGTGGATGCATGGAATGGCTTATCACAAGAAGTGGTGGCTATGAATACAGTGCAGGGCTTCAAACAAGCATGGATAGGCATAAGGGAGCAATACAAATGACTATGAATAGATAGGCCACTGACAAAGCAAAGGCGATGGCACATTTATAAAGTAGAAAAGAAATGGCAGACTGGATGGGCTTATGGTCCTTATCTGCCACAACTTCTATGTTTCTATGTTTCTAAAGTGGATGTGTTCTGATCTCCATAAATCTGCATTACCAGGAGTGTAGCCCTGTGGGGGTTCATCTGTGCTTTGTTTATTCTGTTGGATATGAGTAAAAGCCAATAAAAGCCACACTTTAGAATCCCACTTGGTATTGGACATAGTTATTGCTTACTTTGTCCGGAGTTACTTGGGTGCCCCTGTTGCAGAGTAGCCAAACCCAGCCAATGTGCCGAGCGACATATTTCTCCCTGAACCCAGCCCACCAGGTAGTGCTGTCAAGATGGAAACGGCATACCTGGGTGGAGGTTACATATATCTAAAACATGACTTGTCCTGAGTGACATACAAACACAACTAGCTAATGAGTTCTTTGAGTTGTCTCTGTTAGCAGGGACTTGGCTTTAAAAGTTGGTAGTGGTAGCCAATCAGGTCACAAGGATGTTTATGCCCATTTTAATAATCAGTAATGCACGGCCAGGTGTTAGATTACTACTATGGTAATCACCCTCCAGGGTGTAATGTGGTAGGATACTGTTACTTGAACTCAATGGGAGTGCCTCTTTGCTACAGTACTGTAGTGTATGACAGAGTGCTTTTGTATAGAATTCCATCCATTTCACAATGCTATTGTGCCTAGTTCAAAGGTCATGGAATGGAATTGTACCTTATTGTGTCACAACAGCATTCTGGAATCTGTAGAGACAGTACAAGACAATTTCCCTTAAAAGCCAGAGAACTGCTGAGTAAACATTTCACATAAACAATACACTATAAAAAGAAAAGGATGAGTATTTAGTAGACAACTAGTGTAGCTTGACTTGGTTCTGATTTCCCACTGACAGTTCAAATTTCACTCTCAAGGTCAGAAAGAATCAGAACCCCTCTGTAGCAGAACACACTGGTTGTGCACAGGTGACCATCCAGTAGTATCTATGTAAAAGATAATTTCAAAAGAAGTGTTAAAAGCATACTGTTTTAATGTTTTCCCTTTAAAGAGATTTTTAATAAAATAATTTTTCCACCAACAGTTTAAGAATGCTGGTTCAGAATCAGAATGCAGCATTCCAGTCATTTAGTAGTGCTAGAGGATGGAATGCTGACAGGAAGAATTAATGTTTTGTGGTAATTAGACTGAACATGACAATGTAACAGGGATTAATGTAAGGCTGTTGCAATCCTAACAGCCAATCAGACTGAAGCATTTCCAAGACCCTTATTATAGTATTGCTTAATTCATTTTGATTTCAGGCTAATTCAGTTAAGTTTACCTTATGTCACACTGTTAGAAGTATTCACTGAAATCTGCAAAATGCATAGTAGGAATTTATTGCAGTGTTACAAAAAATAATTTTAAAACTTCCTATAACTTCCAGCTTGGCTTGTGATTGGTTTAATAGCTGCCACAGCCTTGCTTGGCTGTGGCTTGTGCTTGGCTCTTCATAAAATCAAGGCTTGCCCAGCTCTATCTTCCAGAGGCTATAAGGCTTCTGCCTGCAGTGTCAGGCCTCATTACATCCCTGGCAGTCCGGTATTGTCCAATACCACCCACCTGTTGGGTATTATTGCTTACATAGAGGGAGATGGTTCAGGGACAATGTGATGAAGTATTTTCCATAGAAAGGTGGTGGATGCATGGAACAACCTTCCTGAGGAGGTAGTGGGTTCAAAACAGTGGCTGAATTCAAGAATGCACGAGACAGACATAAGGCAATTCTAGTGGAGGAAGGAAGAAGTAGGCTGTTGGTTAACTAGGATATGCAGCTTATCCAATAAGTCGGGAATTGGGTAGACTGGGTGGGCCAAGCAGTCCTTATCTGCCATCAAAGCCTATGTTTGTATTGTTCTCATTTCTAAAAACTGGGAAAGCTTTAGAATGTTGAGAGAGGCAGCTGAGCTTCAAAACTGGGAATTCCATTGTGGCTTATGCTGCTGCAGAAAGGAATGTGATTGGTGCTGAGCTGCTGAACTGGTCAGAGTGTCCACCAGTGACCACATAATTTAATATACTAATAAGATTTGGCTATAAAACAGCTACACCACCAGTGTGCAGTCCGTCTTAGCAGGAAGAGCAACTAAGAAGGAAGACACCCAAGGGTGTCTGTCTGAAGAGGTCTAGTGAAGAAAGAAAAGCCTGGTATAACCAATTTGGTTTAAATACTGTGTAGTAATAGGGATCTCCTGTATCCCAGAATAAGGTCAGATAGGTCAATAAGTGAGAACAGGGCCAAGTATAGAAAGCCTGCTGCTTCAAGTGCCTGGTGATCCTCTGTAACATGTTCTCCTCACAGAAGAAAAGCAGCAAATCTGAAGAAATCATCGCTTCTCCACACAACATCTTCAACCTGCTAACTCAAGAATGCCCTTCAACTACATCAAGCAGCAACATCTTTGCACAGATTTTCTTCAGTATTTTCAAAGGAGGTATAGTAAAAGCCTTGTTGATACCGTTTGAAACTATTTTTAAAAGCCACAGTGACACTGTTTTCCAGACAATTTACCTCAGTCCTTCTGAATTTGAGAAACTATTGTCAAAGTGAATGCCTGAACCTGAAGGGACTGAGGGGTGGATTCTGTCACAACTTTTAATGTACCAGTATGCAACATCGCTTAATGCCATTGCTCAGTTTTAATGATTTCAGTAATGAATGTGTGAACATGTCAACTGATTTTAATGATTTAGAGTATAAGAAATACAGTACAGTGAATAAGTAATTGGATACCAGGGTGGGATCTGGCTGAAGGGATCAGTGGGCTGATTGAGACAGATCAGGCCTAGTAGTCACTGTATGCCCTTAAGGCAAGTGAAATTGGATTCAGGAGGGTATCTTGCAGAGTCAGTGGACTGACTGCTCGAAGGTATGGCCCAGTAGTCACTGATTTCCTTAGTTCTATTTAGAGTGTACACAGTAGTTGAATACATTGGAGGGTATCTGGCAGAAGGGGTCAGTGGACTGAATGCTCGAAGGTGGGCCCAGCAGTTACTGATTTCTTAGTTCTATAGTGAATAAAGCTTGGGGAGCAAAGCCTAGGTGGGCCTGAATAGTGAGGTGGAGGTGCCCTGCTGGATATTTACTATATTGGGCGCTATGCATGATTCCAACACACCACAGATACCAGATGCATTGGCATCGATACACGTGAATGCTGCAGAGCAGGGTCCCGTGAAGTGCAAGGCATTCAGGTATGCCAGCACTACATGGTATGCACATAAACATGTAGTGCTGGCTACGTGGCTGCAGAGCTGGGCATAGGTTACAGCAGGCAGAACCTTGTCATAACCCACTGCACACCCACAGGCACTGCACCAACAGTTACTAGGGACTGGTAATGGGCCCCTTTACTGCCACAACCCAATAGCTAACAGGAAGGGCTGGGCACCAGAACAGGTGAGTGCCAAGAAAGCCATAGCAGTAACTCCTATATGCCCACCCCTCACATATGACAGCCCCATACCCAGGGCCACTCACGCAACAGCCAACCACCTACTGATGCCCCAGTCCCAGAGACAAAGGACCACACACACACACACACACACACACACACACATTCTTCTGTGCCCCAACCCCATCTGTGTAGGAACCCCCATGCCACGCAGCACCACACCAGCACAGCACAATGCATGCCCCAACCTGAACTCCCACCTGCATTGGTGTTCAGTGGTCCCCATGGCACCGCCACCCCACCTCCTCAGATGTGTGCTGGCCATCTGACATATGCAGGGACATGCAGTGATGTGCACTCACAGATGTCAGAATGCCAGCACATGTGGCAGTGACAGGAGGGCTGTGTCACTGGCTGTCTCATGGTGGCACCGGTGCATTGGTATGGGAGATGGAGAGGTAATGGTGACATGGGGATTGGTACCATGGGGTCACCGTCTGGCTGGCTTACCAGTTGGGGTGACAGGCAGTGCTGTCACCAGCAGATGTGGTACCGGCATGGGGTTAGCCCACTGCGTCAGGGGCATGGGAGGGGTTTAGGTTGCCATCCCTGGTAGTGGCCCCACAGTGTGGGGGACCACTAACCAACAGCTTGTCATGGGGCATCTATGTGCTGGTCCAGGTGCCTGTGGAGGGCATTCATGCACCTGGACCCGCGCTCTCAGTGCAAGTGATCCACTTTTGGCCCATGACTGGCATCCAATTGGATGCCTGCCTGGGACCATAACCCACCCTGGCCATCCTGTGGAGTCCTACACACTGGAGGCAGACAGGCGCCCATGGTATACTTAAAAGCGTGATCAATTGCAGGTAGATGGAGGACAGGATGTACACATCTCCACAGCATGTAGTTGCCACCTATTCATAGGGCCCATAGATAGGATACAGTAATTTAAATATTTGTGTTGAATTCTCATTGTTTGCCTGGATTCAAACTGTGTCATTTGTAGCAGAGATTACCAAGATTTCTTTCACAATTTCAGTAAACTTTTACCTTTTGCTCAACAACCCAAGTGTCAGACTCCTTGCTTGCAGTTCCAGTGTCTCACATTCCTGCAGGTCTTCAGGTCAGTCCGCTTCAGCATTCCCTACTCTTGGCAGCTCTTAGCTACTCCAGTTGGGAGGTAAGGTACTGTACTCTGGTAATATCCAACTGGGAAAGGGTTGTCATAATGGAAGGAACAAAGAAGTCTGTGATATTACTCATCTTTGTGTGGAATGGTCTCAACTGTTGCCAAAGGTAAATACAGTAAGGTGGGTGTGTCATTATAAGCTGTGTCCACTCTCCAGCTGAGCTTGGTGTCATCTGCAAATAGTCACATTTTCCCCTTAATGCTATCCCCAATGACACTTAGGAAGACATTGAATAACACTGGCCACAGTAACAAGCTCTGTGAGACCTCACTGGTGACCTCTCTGGTGCCAGATAATCCTTCCCGCACAGCTACTGTACCTTCTGTGTTCTGTCCCTCAGCCAGTTTTCCACCTGTGTGGTCATCTTATCCCCACCCTGAGATCCTCCAATTTCCTGATCAACCTTTTGTACTTTCTCCTACGGGTTTGTTATAAAACTAGTCCATTATGCTTCCTAATAGTTGTTATAACTCGGCTGCAATCGTTTGCTTAACTGCAAGGCAAGCACGTTTGCTGCCTCTCCCTGGTCTATATAGTTGAGTTTTACTCTAAAGGTGGTTCTGTGCCAAACCCTTAGTAGTTCCACATATTTCTGTCTGTTCCCAATTGGTTGATTGCCATTCAGCCTCTGGTGATGTATCTTTGTTTTTCTCCTGCTCAAGTTTCTTTTAGCATTTTATATTTTCTGACTTTTGAAAGGCTAAGAAGCTCTCTAGGTATTGTCCACTTGTAAGCCCCCACACATTTTTATGTCTGCAAGGCAGAGTTCTGCAGATGTTTTGCTTGGATAGTAGAAATAAGGAGCACAACTGATACCTAACAGATTTCATTTCATTGAGTTTTATAACAATTCTAGGCTGGCAGTATAGCCTAGAGATTGGAGTAATGAGCTGTGAATGAGCTTGGTACATCCAGCAGACCACAAGGTCTGATTATCACAACCTCCAGTTGCATACTGTGTGAATCTGAGCAAGTCTCTTAACTGCCCAGTGCTCCCAGGTCACTCTTGAAAACTGACACCTGTGCCTAGTGGGCCTTTCCTGGTTACTAAAGACAAAAAACAACTTTTCAGCAGTCTGTTTCTTTTTTCTGTTAGTCAATGTTTCCCAGTGGGGAAAGAGGTTCAGATTCTCAGATCAACACAGAAATACAGCTTTAGGCTGTTAGTGCTTGAATAATTTTGGGGCATATAGGATAAACAGTTTTATGGATAGTGCTAACTCCACTGAGGGCTATCAAGAAATCTGCTCTTGAAAAGTGCAGCATGAAACAGAATGGTATTTACTCACCTGGTAAAGGTGATTATCTGAGTACGCTTTATAGTACTCCTCAGTCAAAACCTGTGGATTCTCCATCCATCCTATAGGTTGATGCACGATCCAATCAAAATAGAGCTGGCTGCAGCCAACCCTCTGTCCTGTCCCATAGTCTCCGGTTGATACTTCCTAGGTGTTTAGAAATGAGACAGAGAAGCAAACAGAAACATAGAAACATAGACTTTGACGGCAGATAAGGACTGCTTGGCCCACCTAGTCTGCCCATTTCCCTACTACATGATAGGCTGCAGATCCTAGTTAACCAACAGCCTATTTCTTCCTACCCCCACAAGAATTGCCTTATGTCTGTCCCATGCATTCTTGAATTGTCCCACAGTTTTAGACCCCACAACTTCCTCAGGAAGGCTGTTCCATGCATCCACTACCCGCTCTGTGAAAAATATTTCTCACATTGCCCTTGAACCATTCCCCCATCTTTAAATTGTGTCCCCTTGTTCTTGCACTTCTCTTTTTCTGAAAGATGCTACCCTCTTGGACTTTGTTGATTCCATTGAGGTACTTAAACGTTTCTATCATGTCCCCCTCTCCTTCTTTCCTCAAGGGTATACATATTAAGCTCTGTTAGTCTCTCTCACAGACGGCTTCTCTTACAGATCCTGCACCATTTTAGTTGCCCCTCTGACTGTCTCTATGCTGTCTATGCCCTTGCGGAGAAGGGGTCTCCAGAACTGGATGCAGTACTCCAGATGGAGTCTCACCAACTGTCTATACAGAGGGATAACAACTTCCTGTTTTCTGCTGGTGATGCCTCTCCCTATGCTCCCAGTATACCCCTAGCCCTCCCTACTGCCTTTTCACATTGCTTGCTAACCTTAAGATCATCTGATATAATTACCCCAGGTCCCTTTCCTTTTTTGTTGTTGTTACTACCCCCATTGTGTAATCATCCCCTGGTTCTTGTCTCCCAGGTGCATTATTTTGTACTTTTGCACTGAATCCTTGCTGCCATATTCTGACCATTCCTCCAACCTTGCCAAGTCCCTTCTCATCCTTTCCATGCCTCCTTGTGTATCAGCCCTGTTGCAGATCTTTGTGTCATCTGCAAAGAGGCATACTTTTCCTTCCAGTCCCTCTGCAATGCAATACAATATGGAGGGACCAGAGACGGGAAAAAATACCACCGAATGGTGATCCTCAGGTGGTCCCTCTACCTGGTAGCCTAAATAAAGTTGGAGAATAGTCATGTTGTACTGAAATCAGAACAGGTGAATGCTCAGGGTAATAGAAAACATTGTGTTTAATTACTTATTTAGTACACATAGACAGCAATTCAAAATCATGTAGATACATTTTGATACAAATCAAGTCAGTTGCTAGCCCTAATTGTCTTTCGAGTAGGGGTAGTCAATGTAGGATAAGACCTCCTGCCATCCCAGGTGGGCCTTTGGAGTACTATAAAGGGTACTCAGATAATCACCTTTACCAGGTGACTAAATACCATTATATATTGTACCCTTTATAATCCTCCACAGTCACAACCTTTGGGACCTGGAAAGCAGTGTGGTTACAGAGACTCAAGAGGGGGATTAGATGGCAGAGAGGGTATCATGTATTGGGTACCCTTCTCAACACCGCTCTACCAAATGAGGCTCTTCTGCTGAATGGATGTCCAAGCAGTAGAACTTCATAAACATATGAATCAAGACCATGAGGCCACTGAGCAGATGTTGGCAATGGACACTTGGCCTCTCTCTGCCTAGGAGGTGGCAACTGCCAAGGATGAGTGTGCTTTAATCCCTGTTGGTGGTTCTTGGCTAGCAACCTTGTAGGATTCTGTGATGGTGTGCTTGAGTCACCTGACTATGGTGCCCTTAGGACACTGCCTGGCCTATCTTCTTCCCTGAGGTTAGCACAAATAGTCTGTCTGACTTCCTGGTTGCATTAGTCATAGCGAGATATGCCCTCAGTTTCTGACCAGCATCTATAGTATGTGGGATAATAGATGTGTCTCCCACAAATGCTGGGATGACTGGGAGTTCTACCTCTTGCTCCACATGATAGCGAGAGGCCACCTTAGGAATGAAGGATGGAACTGTTCTCAGAGTGATTCTGTCATTATGGAATGTTAGGAAAGGTTCCTGACAGGAGAGGGCCTGTAGTTTCCCTATCCTCCTGGCTGAGCATATTGTCACTAGGAAGACTATTTTAAGGGTACACCAGTACATGGATTTCTGTTGAATGGGGAGGGGCCAGTACAGCATCTAACACAATGTTCAGCTGCCACAGGGCACATAATTGCCTTACCTTTGGATTTGAGAGCTCCACTGCTTGCAGAAGTCTGATTACATCAGTATGGGAGCTGATGGGGCCAGTCCCTGGTAATGAACCCTTGATGGAGGATATTGCAGAGGACTGAACTCTCAGAGAGGGCTCAGGCCCTTGGTCCCCATCATTTACAAAGTCCAGTAGTTGTGGTAGTCCAGCAACAGATGGAGATGTTCTCTCTAGGCACCATCTGGAAAAATGTTCCAATGTCTTTGGTACGTTATGTTGGTGGATTGTCTCCTGGATAACATTAGTCTGGTGACCACCCTGGGAGGTAGCTGTGATTCAAGTCTATCCTCTAAGTAGCCATATTGTTAGTTTGAGTGTCAATGGGTTTGGGTGCAGTACTAGCCCCTGGCTCAGAAGGTCTGCTCTCCTGGGAGTGGCATTGGGAGTCTATTGCCATCGTCTGGAGGAGGCAGGGTCTCCTTGTCCAGTCCAGTGCCACTATCACCATGGTTTCCTGTGCTGTGGATCTTATGAAGCACTTTGTGGATCATTGCCATGGGTGGAATATGTATGCTCATGGAAGTTCCACCACCTGCACCCTGTGATCTTGGACCAGAAGTGAAAATTTGGTAGTTAAGTCTGGTGATGTGAAGCCATTAGGTCCACCTGTAGATGGCCCCATCTGTGCTGCATTTTACAAAACTGTTTTGTGCAGCTTCCACTCTAAATGGTTGAGGGTTACCCTGTTCAGCCAGTCTGCCTCTGTGTTGTCTTTGCCAGCTAGATATACAGTGGAAATTGATGCCAGGTTTGCCTCGCCCAGTGCAGCACCTTAATGGACTCCCCAATCATAGCCTTGCTGCAAGTTTCTCCTGCTTGTTCAGATAGGCCACCATGACCTGATTGTCACATCTCACCAGTATGTCTTGTCTGGTAATCAGCTGTTTGAAGAAAGTCAGTGCCAAGATTGCTGCTCTCATTTCCAGAATGTTTATCCGAGTCGTGATTCCCCTTGGACCAAACTCCTGTTTGACATGATTCCTGATAGTTGCCCCCAACCTGTTGAGCTGGTGTCTGTAGTGATGATCCTGTCCAGTTGTGATAGGGGCATCCTGAAGTCAGGTTTGAGTGGACTGTCCACCACTGTAGCCCTGCCAGCACTTGCGTCATGGGGATACCGAAATTGGAAATTTTGTGATGTCTGGTCACATGTCTATTTTAAAAATAATTGGAGAAGTCTCATGTATAGTCTCACCAAGGGACATGTCTGTGGTGGACCGTGAAACCCAGTGTGTGTAGGTAGTCTCATACTGGTCTGTGTGGCTGTCTCAGGAGACTGTTTGCCTGTGACATTAGCTTTTGGACCTTGTCCTCCATTGATGTTACCTTGTCCTGTGAGGTGTCTGTTGTCACTCCAGGTGTACAGCGCTTGAAGGGGTGAGATTGCTCTTTTCACCCACTGTGGTCCTGGAGGCAGTGCACAGCAAGTATCATATTGCATTGTGCTGTCTCCAGGAACGTGTTCTGAGGAGCCAGCCATCCAGGTATGGGATTATGTGAATTCCCATTTCTCAGGTGTGCTGTCAGAACCACCAGGGTCTTTGTGAACATTCTTGGTGCTGATGCTAAGTCAAAAGCTAGATAGGTATATTGGAAGTGGTCTCTCTGAATGGCAAACCAGAGGTATATGTGATGCGCCTGGTGGATGGGAATATGTATGTATGCATCTTTGAGGTCTATTGAAGTTGGGTACTCTCCTGGTTGGATGGCCAGGAGGGTAGAACCTAGTGATTCCATTTTGAACTTTCTGTACGTGATGTATTTGTTCAGGTATTTCAGATCAACGCTGGTCACATTCCTCCTGAATTGTTTGGGACAATAAAGAACAAATAGTATACACCCTTGCCCTCTCTTCAGGTGGATCTACTGAAATAGCTCTGTTGCCAATAAGTTGTGTATAGCGAGTCTTAACGTCTGTAGTTTCACTGGCACGAGGTGTGGTAGACATCAGTTGTCTGCCTGGGATTTGTTTTGTTGTGAGTTCCATAGTGTATCCTGATGTGACGACCTCTCTCACCCATTTGTCAGAGGTTGTACGGGCTACCGAGCTGCAAACTCCTTAGTCTCCCTGCTATTGTGGGGTGGGAGGTTTTACTAAGCCCATGCCCCTGGAACTTGAAGTTGGGCTTCTAGTCACCATTTCAATGTCTTTTTGTGTTGTTCCAGGTCCTGCTGGGATAGCCTTTGTTCTGGAACTTGGGCTTTGGTTCCATTGTTTGGGACTGTAGGTGGAGGTGCCCTAGCCCTAGGTCAAAAGGACTTGTTCTTTTGGTGAAAGGGCTGATCACAAGGAAGATAGGTATCTCTTTCACCTTGTGCTTGTTTGTCACCCATTCTGCTTTTTAGGTAAGGGTAAGAACCTCACCGAATAGGTTGCCCTTCCTGAAGGGTAGCTTCCATCAAGGCAGCCTTGGATTCATTGTCTGCCTGCCATAGTTTTAACCAGAGTGCTCATCTCATCTCTGTTTGCCAGAACCGTGGTTCTTGAAGCAAACTTGAGGATGTCTGAGGATGTATCCATGATGTACCTGATTGCCTGCAGCATGCCTTCCACTGCATCGGCCTGTGGTGAGTCCTCAGGGATCAAGTCTGAGACTGTCTCCACCCATGTCAGTAGTGCCCTGCTTGAAAATCAGACGGTAGTGTAGGCAGCCCATGTCATGCGGAGGACTCATGGATTTTCCTCAGGTGTTCCTCCATCTTTTATCCAAGGGATCCCTGAGTGTAGCTGTGCTCTTGATAAGGATTAGGGTTTGTTTAGACAGTTCTGGATTGGTTGGTTCACCCTTGGTGCCTTGCCCCATGCTTCTGTGTGTGCACCAGAGAGGGTTACCAGTTGGACACCATGTTCTTCTCTGGGAGTCTAGTGGGCTCCATGGATTCATATTCCTTGAGATCAGTGTCCTGATTGTCTTGCAGGTTGGAAGTGTGTCTTCCTCTGGCTGACCCATGGATAGCAGAGGTCCTTGGACATTGAGGGCTGCTCTGGCACCTCAGCAATGCTAAGGGCTGACCTGACCATTCTGATCAGTTCCTGTATGTTCTTGCCATGGCACATTCTTTTGGATCTGTCCAGCGATCCTCTTCAGGCACAGTAGGTGACTCTGTTGTAGTGCTCGATATCCTCCTTCTGTCTTATTTGTGAAGCTCCTCACCACATGTTGTCTGAACTGTCCTCTGTGGGGTGGGAGGCAGGTTTCATTTAAGGGTCTCAAGGAGCTGAAAAGCAGTTGAGCCTGGCTGGTGTCAAGGGCTAGTGGAGCTATTGGGGATTCCCGTGGAAGACTGCATCTTCTGCCCTTCTGGATCCCCTGTGTTTGGCTAGTACACATACTGTGCAAGTGAAATCTGCTTCATCAGTTTCCTGAAAGAGGGCCACATTCCTTGCATTTCCTCATAGTGAACCTTGTTTCTGTCGCTCTGTGAAAGGAGACAGAAAAACTACATGAGGTATTGGTTCCAGTCACCATGTTCCAAATTTATGCTCATCCGATAAATGCTGCTAAAGCCAGTGTCTTATACAATGGTTGACTCCTTTAAGAGGGAAGATAGAAATAGTGCTCCATTTGCCTTTAATGGAGGTGGGATTTCAGATTCAGGACATATAGCCACCGAAATCTCACGCTAAGAAGCGCTATCTGGGACCTATGCATAGTGAGTGGGTCCTATGCAAGATGGCTGTCGAGATCAAGCACCAAAATCTCACACTAAATAGCACAGTCTGGGACCCCTGTATGCAGGGCTGTCTGACTGGAATAGTTTCCTGTTTTCATTCTGGGAGTGCGACATCTGGGAGGCCAAGGCAACAGCCGCCATCCACTGCACTCCCGATGCAGCCTGACCTGACAACGTGCCCACCTCCAGCCAATGCTAGAGGGCAGCAGATACTGGGCCTTGAATCACTCTACCCCAGGAGATGGTGAGCTGTTGTGGTATGCTCAAGCCATCTCCCCCAGGCTGGCCCTCTGACACCTGTGTCCTTTCCAGAACCCGGTCATTGGTGTCACAAGTGCAAATCCAGATGCTGCTTTGTGGACTGGCCTACAGTTTTTAAATAAAAACAATGGCACATTATTCATGGTTTCACTGGCTTACAAAAGTGGCATTCACATGTTAGATTGTTTGGCACTGCTGTGCATATCACTGTCAGGTAAACACAAGTGAAATGAGCCAACAAGATTGGTTAAGATTTTCAGAAGATGAATACCACCTTCTCCTTGTATAGCCATGTGGGCTGTATATGTAAAAGTATGCTGTTTCATGAGCACAAACATACACAATAAACAAGCATTTGTCAATGCCAAATGTTTGCTTGCTGGCATTGGCATTGGTGGGTGTGCCTTTGGGTCATCAGGCATAACGGCCACGCCATTTTACCACACCCTACCCTGCAGACACTGACAAGTGTCATGATGTGCCTTGGGGTCTTTGGTCTTTATGGATCACCCCATTCCATCAGGAAATACGGTGAGATGGGAGCAGTAGGAGAAAGAGGTGAACTTTGGGGCTGAAGAGTCCAAGGCACCTCAGTGCCTCTCACTGGCTGCAGGGCATGGGTGGGTGGAATGGAAGGAGTATTACAGGTGACAATCTCAAGTTACACCTCTAATGCTTGTCAGTCTCTACAGGGTGGGGCGTTATGGTTGGAACCCCTAACGCCTCAGGCGTTCATTGGTATTTTCACTCCAAACTTTCAACATGGGTTTTTGTGACCCCCACCTTATGAACAGTGGCAATATCAGTTTGTTAGTTGAAAGCTGATTTTGCACAGTCACTACGGGATTTGGCACCACAGGTGCAAAAACATTTTGAACAGGATGTGAAAATGACTGACAGCTGTACTGTTCATGGAGAGATGTAAAAATGGCAATGTTGAAAATCTGCAGTGAAAACAGTAAAAACTCATTAAGTCACGGTGTGGAAGAAACTGCAAACGCAACACCCTTAATGTAATTAGTTTGGGATTTTTTACAGCAGATTGTCAAACAGGCATTTTGGTACCTCCGCTCATGAACATTGTCACTGTCATTTTCTTAATCTGTTCCGAGCAGTGATTTCCCACAGTGATGACGTGTTTTTGTGCAGAAAGTGTGAAAACATTTTGGCCATGTTGTGAAAATTACAACGTACTGTTCATAGGAAATGGGAAAATGCCAGTGGTGAAAATCTGGACTGAGAATATTACAAATTCATGAACTTATGAGGGTGCATGGAAACATGCAATGCTCCGTCAGAATACAGTCATGTTATGGACTTTTGTCACCAAATTTTCAACATAGCCATTTTAAGACCTCTGCTCATGAACAGTGTCACTGTGATTTCTTAATCTGTCGCAGACATTGATTTTGCACTGACTGTGCCATTGTGCACCACATGCTGAAACACATTTTGGGGAGATGAGAAAATGACAGCTTTACTGCTCATAGGAGGTGTGGTAAAATGGCAATGTTGAAAAATCTGGAGTCTGGAGTGCAAATATTAAAATTCACTAATGCAGTACGTGCACTTAGGAACTCCGCAATGCACACTCTTAAATAGTCATTTTGGAATTTTTCCCAAATTTTCAACACAGGGTTTTGGGGACCTACCTCATGAACTGTGACACTGTCGTTTCCTACATTGGTTCAGAAAGGTGGTTTCATGCAGTGACCAGAAATCACCTTTGGGACTGAATAACAAAATGACAGTGCCAAAATTTAGAGGTGGTGTCCCAAAACCCCATGTTGAAAATTTGGTGAAAAATTCTCAAAATGCCTGAGATATGCATCAAAGTTGAAAACCCTATTTATTCCATTATACAGCTTACCGACATTTCTTCAGTTTTGCGTCGGCTTTGAAAGTGCAGATTCCCAGTCCACGCAAGGTCGTAGCCGGACTCGGAGATAAGTATGGGGTGAGGGGTGTGGGAGGCAGGGTGGGCAGAGGGTGGGTGCAGGTGGGGAGGGGTCAAGACAGTCAGCGAGGGACTGTTTTTTCTTTCTAGTTTTTTTTTTTAGGAAGATGACACAGGACGTTGCCATGCTGGGTAGGCTCCCAGTGGCAGCTAGAAGTTTTTGGGGGCTAGCAGAGCTGACGGGGAATTGTAACCCTTATCAGCCATAGAGAGGTTTGCTATACTGGGGTGGGCTCCCAGCATGGCACCTGGAAGTGTGTTGGGGCAGCAGACAGACAGACATTTGTCATGCTGGGGTGGGCTTCAGTTGGCACCTGGAAGGCTGTTTGGGGGAGCAGTGGAGCTGACAGGGGTTGGGCACCCCATCAGACTTACAGATTGTTGCCATGCTGGGCGGGCTCCAGCATAGCACCTAAAACTCTGTTGGGGGAGCGCAGAGCAGCTGACAGGAATTGGGCACCCTCCATCAGCCATACTGTGTGTGTGTGGGGGTAGCGCATGAGCTCGCTTGGGGTGGGCTCCCAGCATGCTACTTGTTGGAAGGGGGAGGAGCTGTCTATGACAGCTCTTTCACTGTAGTACGATGGTAGGCACTTTGCATACCGTTGACTTCAGTATGCAAATTGCCTACACACTGCAGTGCTTTTCTTCATCTGTATGCACATCAGAGCCTGCAAAAGCTGTCATAGACAGCTCTTACATTCATTGGTGCAGTGGGCCGCGCCTGCAAAGGCAGCAGGGCATTGGAAGTAGAGGCACACCTACTAATTCTCGTGATGGTGGCACTGTGTTTCTTACACATGTGTGCAAGCAAACATAAAAAATAAAACAGGGACTGCTGCTTTTTTTTTACAAAACTTGTTCACTCTGGCATGCCTCTGAAAGAGTCATCAATTGTCACTGTGGATATTTTTTTTGAAATCACCCTGTTACACACTGGTTCTACTGATGTTTTTCTGTTTTTATATTATAGTGGCAGTAGTGCCACTATAGTTAGGGTTGAGTACCTCATTTAAGGTTAAAGTGTGAAATTTTGCAGCTTAATGACTTTGCCACCATATGATGGATTTGCCTGAAATATGGCAGACATATAGTGATATCATAGACCTCTGGATCTGCCAAGTTTTGTAATGGTCAGATGTACAGTTGCAGAGCTATAAGTGCAATAGAAAGTCACATTTATGCTTTTTTGTGCACATTCTTTGCACACACCTACAGGTTGCATGGTTTGTGCTACCAGTCCAAAACCTTCACGGAACATGCAGCCATGGTCCCCAATGTGTCTTTCAAGATTTCATGAAAAATATTAAACAGTTCTAAAGTTATTCAAAACAAATTTCCCATTATAGTCAATGGGAATTAACAAAAGTTTGACAGTGTCACAAATGCAGCTTTTAGTGTCACAAATGACCCCAGTAATGTTGCAAGTCAGCAATTTTTTCTCAGTTACTGGTCACAGAAATGCTTGGTATTTAAATTTGGGACCTCTAGGGACACAATTATTTTTGTGTTCACCTAGTCGAGCCCTGAAGATGCTAGCCATGTCTTTTTGGGGGTTAAACAGCCCAGAAATATGTTTTCAAATTTTGTAAACTGTAGTGTCGCAAGTAGTGTTGCACTTGCGATATATTCATGATTTTTTTTTAAAGTGTCGTGGACTTACACTACTTTGTTACACTATGCCCAAAATAACAGGGAATTCTTTTGCCATCCTGCTGTAAAAGAACGGTTTGGTCTTTTGGGCTGAAATTTGAGGAAGAAAGTCAACATGCCACAGATGTGCCTTTTGTGGTTTGGTGACAAAATATTACAGGATTGCAAAGTTACAGTACTCGAACTTGACAATTTTCCCATAGCTTAACATTACGGCGTCCGCCGCGCCTTTTGGGTCCCATATCTTGAAACGCTTCAAGATACAGACTTTCATCAGAAAAATGCTTAGCCCCAAGGCTAATGCAAACCTAGCCAGGAAAGTCATAAATTACATGAAATTTTACTTTTTTCTACATCATACTTTTCCTAAAATATAAGCAATTTAGTATTCCAAGTGCTCATTTTCTGCTCCGAGGCTCATTATTATGCATACATTCTTGTATTTACTGTGTTTCTCAATGCAGCTTTGGGGAAAAAGGTGTGAACTTTGTTATTGTTACACTTAGCGTTTCCACTTGTGGTTCCATTACCATTTGCATTACCATTCCCATTCACGCCACCATGTGCGCCACCTTATGCTTTTTGTTTGCACTTATGCTTACTGTTACCATTTGTGTTTCCATTACTGTTTCTGTTTGCATTTCATTTTGTGTCACCGTATGCATTACCATTTGCATTTGCGCAACGCTCCATTTGTGTTTGTGTTTAATTTTGCATCATTGTTGCTGTTACTGTTAGCATTTGCATTTCCAATTGTGGCCGTGACCATTCACGTTACTATTTATGCTTCCATAGCTGCGTATGTATGCATTTCCTTGTGTTACTGTTCACTTTTGGCGTCATTGTTGCTGTTACTGTAACTGTTTGTATTTCCAATTGCATTACCATTATTGTTTACGTCTTCATCACCATTTGCATTTCTGTTGTATGATGTTTGTGTTTTGATTTACATTGTTGTCACTTGTGTTGCTGTTTCCTTTAGTATGGTGCCTTTAACCATTTGCATTTCTGTTTGCATTTCTGTTACCATTTGCATTTTCTTATCATTTGCATTTCCATTGGCATTACTGTTTTACGTTACTGTTTCGTTAACGTTTGCATTTCTGTTGCCGTTAGCATTTGCATTACCATTGCATTACTATTTCTGTTTTCACTAACGCTTACACTTGCGTTTCTCTTACCATTTGTGTTACCATTTACCTTTGCATCACCATGTGTGTTACCATTTGCACTTGCATCTGCTACTATTAGCATTACTATGGGACAACAAATCATATGGTTTGGGCCCGGCCCCATCACTCACATTCCATTCACTATTTATAGTGCTTATTCTCTCAAAAGAAGGAATTCATTGCAAAACTCCATTTAATGCATTAGTTAGGTTGTTCACAGTGACAAAAGTGAGAAATTCGATGTTAGGGTTACACCCTTGCACCCAAAACCCACACCATCCCCACCAACAGGCATCGGGGTATCGTTGGGGTCACTAGTCCTGTAACTTCCTCACCCCATTCTTCTATACTGTACCACCTCAGCTTGTTTACACATGGGATGGGGTGAAGGTTAGACCAATGACCCCAATGCACAACCCGATGCCTGTTGGTAGGGATGGAGGGCTTGGTGTGCAAGAGGTGGCAACCCTAACACCAAATTTCCTCACTTTTGTCACTGTGGAACAACCCTAACTGATACACTAAACTGAGTTTTTAGCCATGAACATATATATATATATATATCTTATTTCTACTCCCGCAGCCCGACCAGCCTACATCCGTCACCGCCTCACCACCATTCAGCCCGCAGGCTCACCTCATACCGCTGGCACACGCTGTACCCACAGAGGGATCCCTAGTCCCCACACATGGCCAGGAACCACTACCACAGTGTGATTCTACCACAGTCCCCTGGTGGTGAAGCATGGCTATCAAGCTGCCCAGTCATCCGACACTTTCATCCTGCTTTTACCCCTGAAGTGCAATGACATCAAGGAACTATGTGCAGATGCCTGCCACACTTCACTCCACAAGTGCACCGCCCTGTAGTCTTATGTACCACCACAAAGCAAACAAATTTGACTGGATCCACCATGGCTGCATAATGAAGTTAGTGAAGTTGTGGAATTGTTAAGGAGATGAAGAAACAACACAATGATTTGTAAGTAGTAAGATTTGTTTTATTTTCTGTTCTAAGGGCAGCATACACA
Source organism: Neoceratodus forsteri (assembly GCA_016271365.2). NCBI lineage: Eukaryota > Metazoa > Chordata > Ceratodontiformes > Ceratodontidae > Neoceratodus > Neoceratodus forsteri. The sequence goes on from JADMNL010000026.1 coordinate 271,510,044, forward strand.
TTATTAGGAAAGATATGGAGGTACATTTCAACAGAAGGAATAGTAAGCAATGTAGGTTTGACAGGTACAGTAGGTACCTGAAAAGTAATGGCTGGCATATGTCCCGTCTTGAGATTATTTATAGTTTTATAGAGGAAGAGGTTTTGTCCATGAGATGATGTAAGTTATATTTAAGCAATGTGTTGATGTCGTGCAGTCAGGTGTAATGATAGACTCTGTTAGAGAGAAAATGTTACAGTAACTTTCAGAAGGGGTCGCTGTTGATAAGGTTAAGGTAGTTATGCTTGTGATAACGGGAATATCGGAACAGTATAAGGTCTATGCAGGAGTGGAGTACAAATATGCACTGTATCACAAGTATGTGCTCAGAGTGCAGGTAAATGTGATATGCAGGTTTGTTTTAAAATAGATAAAAATAGTGATAGATGCAATTGGTAGAAAGACAGATAATGACACAGATAGATAGACAGGCAGATAAAGAGAGAGGGAGAAGTCATAGTCTTGACAGTCTTTGAGAGCAACTGCCCTCAGAGTCTGTGACACTGAGGTGGTGTTCTCCGGAGGCTGGTTACAATGAATAAAAAGCAAGTTCTATGTACATAAGAACATCAGAAAGTGCCTGTAGAAGAGGACCTTGCAATCCATCTGGTCTGCCATCTATGTGTGAGACTTTGGCACATGATTAGTATGAGAGAAGCCTCATGTGATTACTATGAGAGTGACTGCTAGGCGAGAGTGCAGCAACTGGACATCACAGACATATAATAGTTAATAATAATGAATAGATACTTAAAATACAAACACTCCTGAAGGTAGTTTCAAAAGAACATCCCTGTGCTGAGTCCAGCATGTCTGTAGAACTCAGTTGATAGTGGTAGTTGAAACGTTTACACATAAACTGTCAGGTGTGTTAGTGTAATACAAGAAACTACCTGTATAGCCAGATCAAAATAGCTGTAGCACAGACCATGGGGAGGGGATGAAGAACCTACCAATAAAGCAAATCAAAACAGCCCTAACACAGAACACGGGAGGGGGCTATCTATACAGCCACATCAAACAGCCCTAGCACAGAGCACGGGGGTGAAGAATGCACCTATACAGCCAGATCAAAATAGCTCCTAGCAGAGAACACATGGAGGGGAAAGGTGTGTCTAATTCCATGGCAGCACCCAGTTACTCAATATCCACTAACTGTAGAGGAAAACATTAACATTCTTTTATAAGCATTCAAAAGCTGTGGGTTCAGTTTCAGATCTTGTTCCCCATTATTTTTACGTCGTTGTGGAGGTCTTGGGAGAATAGGACACTTTGGAGGTGTGACTGTCCTGTGCAATCCACTGCTCCGTTGAGCAGGCATGGCGGTCCTGCACCAATGGATGCGGATGCTATGTATGACAGCAGTGGTCTTCACTTAAAGAAAACCACCACTGCGATCAGTGCTGGCAGAGTCTCTGTATGAGCTGTTGAAACAAAAGACGCCCAAGTCTGCACGCCCCAAAGCTTTGGTGCCACACTAGGACCCACCCCAGCATGGCAAATCTTGTTTTGTCCGACGGTGCCCAATCCCACATCGGCCCACATCCCCAAACAGCTTTCCTGCTGCCACGCTGGTGCCCACCCCAGTGTGGCAAACGTCCCGTCATCTGAATAAAAAAAAAATTGTAAATTAGAAAATGTTCCATCACTGTCTCCCCACCCTCCCACAACCACACACCCACCCACATGCGACCCTGCTTCCCCACACTCTCACCCCATACTTACTCTCCGGAGCTCAGTGTGATGATCAACGGTGGACCGGGAACACGCCTGCACTCTTCAAAGCCGATCGCGAACTGTGGAAATGCCGTAAGCTGTATAATGGGATAGATAGGGTTTTATTGCATATCTCAGGCATTTTTGGAATTTTTGCACCAAATTTTCAATATGGGGTTTTTGGGACCCCTTCTCATGAATGCTGTCACTGTCGTGGTGTTATTCGGCCTGAAGGGTGATTTTGCAGTCACTGTGCAAAATCACCTTCTGAATGATTAATGAAACAACACTGCCAGTGTAAATTAAGGTGGGCTCTCAAAAAGCCTATTTTGAAAATTTGGTGAAAAATTCCAAAATGATCGCTTTACTAGCATGTGTTGCACAGTTCCCACGCACGCTCGTAGTTCACATATTTTCAGTATTTTCACCCAGATTTTCAACATTGCCATTTTACCACACTCCCCTCATGAGCGGTACAGCTGTCATTTTTCACATCCTGCCGAAATGTGTTTCCTCCCATGTAGCACGCAATGGCACAGTCGGTGTGCGAACTCAATGTATGGAACACATTAAGAAAATCACAGTGTCACTGTTCATGAGCAGAGATCTTAAATGTCTATGTTGAAAATTTGGTGAAAAAATTTATAAAATGACTGTTTTACTTAATCGTGTTTTGCACAGTTCCTATGCACGCTAGTAAGTTCATGAATTTTCAATATTTTCACTCCAGATTTTCAACATTGCCATTTTACCACACTCCCTTATGAGCAGTACAGCTGTCATTTTCCATCCTGTCCAAAACGTGTTTCCGCCCGTATGGCCGCACAATGGCGCGGTTGGTGTGCAAACTCAATGTATGGGACACAGTAAGAAAATCCACAGTGACACTGTTCATTAGCAGAGGTCTTAAAATGGCTATGTTGAAATTTGTGAAAATATTCCTGTAAATAATGTTTTATTTAGCGTGGTGTTGCGTAGTTCCCACGACACTGTAGATTGTGAATTTCAATATTTTACTCCAGATTTTCAACATTGCCATTTTACCACACCTTCTTATGAGCAGTACAGCTATAATTTTCACATCCTGCCCAAAATGTGTTTCCGCCCATGTAGCACACAATGGCGCAGTTGGTGTGGAAATCAATGTGTGGACACATTAAGAAAATCACAGTAACACTGTTCATTAGCAGAGGTCTTAAAATGGCTATGTTGAAAATTTGGTGAAAAAATTCCTAAAATGACTGTTTTACGAGCGCGCTATGCAGTTCCTCACGCTCATAGGTTTGCGAATTTTCAATATTTACAACCAGATTTTCAACATTGCCATTTTACCACACCTCCTTATGAACAGTACAGCTGTCACTTTTCACATCCTGCCAAAACGTGTTTCCTCCCATGTAGCGCACAATGGCGCAGTCGGTGTGCCAACTCAATGTATGGGACATATTAAGAAAATCACAGTGACACTGTTCAAGAGCAGAGGTCTTAAATGGCTATGTTGAAAATTTGATGAAACAATTCCTAAAATGACGGTTTTACGAAAAGGGCTACGCAGTTCCTACACACATTCAGAAAGTTCGCTGAATTTTCAATATTTGCACTCCAATGACTTCCAAATACCTAAACAGCACATAGAAGCAAGCAACATTCAGCACTGACAAATGCGTGTTTATTTTTGCATTCGCTTGCATGCATGTGCAAGGAACGCTTTGGGACAGTATGACTTTTGAAGGTGTGTGACCCTCCTGTCCAATGCAGTGCTCAGTGTAACGTGTGCAACCCTACTGCACTAAAGGATGCATGAGCTGTCTATGACAGCAGATTTACTGCAGTGGGCTTCAGTTAAAAGAAAAGCATCACTGCAATTAGCGGTGGTAACATGTGTGTATTTAGAATATTGACGCACCCTTTCCTCCGGCTGCTAATAAAATCCCTCCCACTTCCTCCTCTGCTGCCGCCTACCCTGCTCCCTTGTTATTGCCCCCACCAAACACATTGTATGTGCAGACAGAGTGCTCTGTCCCCATTGTCTCCAGGCCCCCAACAAACACCAGGTGGCATGCTGAGCCCACCCCAGCATGCCCATTGTCCCTGTAAATGGGAAACCTGTCCCGCAACATCTTTGTTTTTTTAAAACCTGTGAAAATGGAAACCGTCCCTCACTGTGTCTTGTGCCCCTCCTGAACCCACACCCACCCTCTGTATACCCCACCTCCCCTCACCCCATACTTACCTCCGGAGCCTGGCACAATGATCTTCAGTGGAGTGGGAACACGCCTGCACTCTTTGAAAGCTCAACGCAAACTGAAGAAATGACGGTAAGCTGTATAACGGCATAAAAGTTTTTTTTTTAACTTAGGTGGCTATCTCAGGCATTTTTGCAAATTTTGGCACCACATTCTCAACAGGGAGTTTTGGGACCCCACCTCATGAATTCAGTTACTGTCATGTGAGTTATTCAGTCCCCAAAGGTGATTTCATGGTCACTGCACAAAATCACCTTTGGGATTGATTAACTAAACAACAGTGTCACTGTTAATGAGGTGGGCTCCCAAAAGCCTATGTTGCAAATTTGGTGAAAAATGTCAGAAAATGACCGTTATGAGCGTCATTGCACAGTTTCCACTCACACTGTAATCTCGAGAATTTTAAATATTTTCATTCCAGATTTTCAACACTGGCATTTTTTCACACTTCCTTATGAACAGTACAGCTGACATTTTTCTCATCCTGGCTGAAATGTGTTTTGCACATCCATCGCACAATGGTGTGGTCACAGTGAGAAATCAATGCTCAGGACAGATTATGAAAATCACAGTGACACTGTTTATGTGCAGAGGTCCCAAAATGCCTATGTTGAAAATTTGGTGACAAAAGTCCACAAATGACTGTGTCATGAGCGTTCATTGCGAGTTTCCATGTACGCCCTAAGTTCGAGAAATTGTTGTATTTTCACTCCAGATGTTCAACATTGCCATCCCTTCATACTCCCTATGAATGCTACAGCTGTCATTTTTCACATCCTGCCCAAACTGTGTTTTTGCACATGTGGAGCAGAATGGTGTGTCAGTGTGGGAAATCAATGTTCAGGACAGATTAACAAAATAACAGTGGTACTGTTTATAAGCAGAAGTCTCAAATGCTTTTATGAGGTGAGGGTAACAAAAGGTCATGCTGAAAATTTGTAGTGCAAATACCAGCAATCGCACAGAGTATTAGGGTAAAGCACCATACGTGCCAAGCACCACTGCAAATACCTGCAAGCGAACATCTGGCGATGACAAATGCTTGTCTCTGCTATTATGTGCTGTAAGTGGTATATATAGAAAAGAATGTGGTACTACGTTCAACCTGGTGTAGTGCTTTGCTGCTGCCCCTGAGGTCCTGGGTTTAGCAGCTTTGCAGAATTCTTTCACACTTATCACATTACTTTGAGCTGCTCTGTGTGTAGACAAAACAATGTTTTGGAAGGGGTTAAAGAATTACACCTGCCTTGTTCACGATGTGGGTTTAAAAAGGCTATGTTTGAAAATACTGTCTAAATCTGGAAAATACCAGTAGTAAATGTATAAGAAAGACTTAACAATTTCAACATTTTCATAACTTTCATGTTTTTGAGATTTTAACCCCAAATTTTCAACATACTATTCTTATCACCACACTTCATGAACCTGGTAGGTAAAATGCTCAAATCTCACACAAAAGCATCATTTAGCACCACAAGTGCGAAAATACGTTTTGCCTAGGACTTGAAAAGTTTCACAGGCATCAATGTCTGGCAAGTGGCAGGATGCCTGAATTATTAAGGCTTCTTGTGAAGTTGCTCTGACAAGCCAGCTGCTTCTTTGCAAGGAAGAGGTGGCACTGCTGAGTGGCAGAGCTGGCATCAAGACTGCAATGGGTTAACGTAGACAGTCAGCTAACTTCAGTGCTAATCAGGCAAATTAGGTGTACTGTTCAAAGGGTCGTGTATTATTTTTTATTATTAATTTTTGTGACAGAGTCAGACCAGGACTGCAAGGGGTTAACTTGCAGACAGTCAGCTAAGTCAAGTTGTTGTTGAAGCTGATTTCCCCACCCTGCTTTCTTTCTCCAGGTACTGTAGTTGAGGTTTGTTCCATACATCCCACATCTGAGGTGAGCTTGTAGCTCCATTTAATCATGTGTCCCATGTGCTGAGGGACAGCATCTCACATTTTCTCACATTTCAGATATGCAATGAGCCCCACATTTCAGTGAGTGACAGAAGATAGTGAGGTATGGCTTGTCATGAAGCTAAGTTCACAGAATCCACAGGAAACCTTGGGAGGTCCAGTGCCTTGCAAAGTTGCACAGTTAACCAGGGTAGTGGGAGATTCAAACCTAACCCCTTACAGTCATTGACTCCAGTTTCACCGTTTTTGCACTAGAAATTGCATGGTGTCCCAGCACCACCATTGACCTCTTTTAATTATATGCATAGGACTTAATTTTGGATGTTTTAGGGCGTGATTATACCTCTGGAATAGCCCAGATCAGAATATCTCTCAATTGCCACACATTTCAGGTATGTCACTCATGTTACATGTCAGAAACCCTCTGTCCCACATGGAGAAGGCAAAATGCATAATAATCTATGATGCGCTGCAATAAGCAAACATTATACTCAGTTCATAAGATGCAGAATAAGTTGAGGGGGCAGATAGGAAACCTCACATTTAAGAAGTCAGACAACACTTTCTCTGGCTATTGCACTTGTATCTGTGTTCTTGTTTTCAAAGACAGCTCATGTGAATTAAAAGAGGTTTACAAAACAGAAGCAGCTGACAATCAAAGGACTTCTTATAGTCTCTATTTCTGAGATGCTCTGATAACCAGCAGCAGAGCTGGGACCAGAACTACAAAGGTTAACTGTAGACAAGAACAACAGACAGCTCAAGTTAAACTTATAGCTGACAGGGAAGCAGTCAGCTCTGTAGTGGGCACATTATATATCATACCCTTTATAGTACTCTGCAGTCAAAACCTGTGGGTTCTTCATCCATCCCATAGATTGATGCATGAACCAGTCAAATATAGCTGGATGCAGTCAGCCCTTCTGTCCTGTCCCATAGGCTCCAGTTTTAAATCATGCATCTGTAGAGGTTGGTTGTGATCTAAGTCACTCCCAACATCTGGCAGATTTCAGAATTTCTGTCTATTAAGGTATTTCATTTTATCATTACTTATACTGGTAGCTAGTTATAACAGTTTACTTTATTAGCTGTAATTTTTTCAAGCTGTGTTTATATTCCGTCATGACAGACTATATAATGATTTTTATGTTTGCTTGCGCCATGTGCAAGAAACATAGTGCCATCATCTGAGTTTTCAGAGGTGTGTCAGCATCTTCCAGTTCAGTCAGTGTGTTTGCAGGCGTGGTCACAGTTCTCCAATCACTGCTGGAGCTGTCTATGACAGCAGTTGAAAATGCAGTGGCATACAGTTGAAAGAGGGAGCTACACTTCAGTGAGCAGCTCCTCCCCCACACACACACACACACTGATCAACTGTGTTGGGTACCTGATAGGATGGTGTAGTCTTGTCTAGCTTAGGGAGACAAGCCACACATCATTACTTTAATAAACTGTTCCCTGCCAAAGCAGGACCACCAAATGTGTGGGTGCCTAACAGTCCTTACACACGCCAGCTCTCCAAAGCACACCTTCATGGACTCCATGGTTTCTTATCCTCCAGAAAAAATACCTCAGCATTTGATGAAAACTCAGACTTCTTTGTATGTGTAATTCCAAGCATTTTCTCTTACTAGACTCTGTCAATGTGAACTCCTCGCTGCTAAAACCTATGCAAATGAATTTGAGCGCATTGTACTACCTGCAGCTGAAGCAAAGAACAGCCAGAATGCACAAAGAACATACTGCTATGCATTTCAGCAGCAGCCAGTGGGGAGGTTTTCATGACTGAAGCACTTTAATGCGCCTTTAGTGCTGTCATATACACACCCCCCTGTGTGGTAATTCACTAAACTGCACACTTAGTCTGGTAGTGCAGCTTCAAAATTTTTTTTTCTCTGAATTGCTGTGAGCTGGCATTTAGATAGAATCACACAGCTCTTAAATCAGATGCTCAATGAAGTCACATCACCTTGTGACCCTAAACATCATAGGGTTGGACATGTGCCCTAACAAAATAGTGAAAACTAGGTATAGAAAAAGAAAACACAAATTCAACTGTAGCTCACAATCGAATCCACCCTTTTTCCGGTGAATCTGAAGCTGCCTAACAACCCACCCCTGGTGTCAGGCACTTCCACCCGCACAACATATGGCTTTATGGGGGTGCTGTTGCATTTTATTTCATAATTTCCTGATCCTGTTGCTGCTACCATACTGATACAGTAATACTTTTATGGCTCAAACTGCTTGACATTAGCTGAATTATAAATGGCATCCCTGTTTGACGCTGTGGTCCGGAATAGGGTGGTGCTCAAATTTTAAGCCCAGTATTACATGCAGATATGTTGTTGACTCATGTCACTTACCATTTATATATCTATTGATTTTTTCAATTCACTTTTGCTGACAGATGTTGATCACAGGGATTCTGGTGTCACATTTCAGTTCAGCAACGTGTAACATCTTAGTGCAGATGCTAAGTAACTGTTTTAAAATGCTGAAAAGTTAACAGTAATGAAAGTGCATGAACTTCTTTCTTCCGTGTCTGGAGTTGTAGTGTTATTGGCAGTGCATGTCCCTTTGCTCCAGATCTATCAGTGAGATGTCTATTCTGTGCAATGGACAGTGGCTGAATGTTATCAGCTGACAGTTTTCATTTCATTATCAACAGATAAATATTCAGGGCTTTGCAAATGCAACTTTGCTGGTAGCAGTTTCATGCCCCAATTGTCTCATCAGTTAAGTTATATCTTAACCGATGATCACAAAAAGTATGAAAAAGATTTGCCGCTGAGTAATGTAAATGCCAGTCCACCTAAGCACCTTTAGGCTGCAAACAGAATTTGAACATAAGGATTCTGGACCGTGTATCACCCTTGGCACAGCAACGGTTAATAAGTTTAAGCACATTCTCAAGACGTTGTTTCACTTGCCCCTCTCCCCACTACGATCCTGGTCACCTGAAATAAACCTGACATTTTAGTATCTGTTTTACATCTTGGCTCAGTTAGGCAATCAGCGCTGTAAAACATAAATGGACACACACATGGGAACTATAAGAACATGCCGTGGGTGCTTCTGCCTTAGTCCAGCTGTGCAACATCAACCTGAAGCTCAGGTAGAGCTTACTGTCTACCACTTTGTTCACCCCCATGTACCTGTACATTTCACATCCTCCCTTGCCTTAGTCCAGCTGTGCTGCATCAGCCTGAAGCTCTGGTAGGGCTTACTGTCTACCACTTTGTTCACCCCCATGTACCTGCACCATTTCATATCCTCCCTTGATCTACAGTGAGTGAATCCTCATTCATATATCACATATGCACGCATCGAAAAAGAAAAACGGTCTTCAAAAATTAAGATACATTTATTATGTATGTTATTGTTTGCTTACATGTGTAAGAAACATAGTGCAATCATCTGAGATTTCAGAAGTGTGTCACCGCTTTTCAATTCAATCAGTGTGTTGGCAGGCGGCCTCTGTAAGCCAATGCATGATGGAGCTGTCTATGACAAGCTCCAAAATGCAGTGGCACACAGTTCAAAGGGGAGCTACGCTTCAGTGCGCGGTGATAAGATAGTCGCTTGCTCATGCGCAGCTCCCCCCACACACACGCACTGCAGGAGTGTGTCGCCCCCGCACGCAGCACTGTATAGCCGACGGGGTGCCCAACTTCCGCCGCTGTGCTGCGCCCCCACCCCCAAAGCCTTCCAAATGCCATGCTGGGTGCCCACCCCAATGTGGCAACTCATGATATAGCCGTGCCAATCCCATTGGCTCCACTGTCCTCACCCCACCCCGAGTACTGGGTGCCACACTGGGAGCCCACCCCAGTGTGGCAATCAATGCTTTGGGTGACAGTGTGCCTAATCCTCATTGGATGAATGCTCTCAACTGCTTGTGCCATGCTGGAGCCCACCCCAGCATGGCAAACGTCCTGCATCATCATTGGAAACAAAAGAACACCTGTAAAGAAAAACAGTCCCATGTAGTCTCCCTGGCCCCTCCCACAACCCGCACCCACCCACTGCACACCCTGCCTCCCACACCCCTCACCCCATACGCATTTCTGGACCTTGACGCAACGATCTTCGTGGACCGGGAACACGCCTGCACTCTTCAAAGCCGACCGCGAACTGAGGAAATGCCTGTAAGCTGTATAATGGGCTAGGATAGGGGTTTTCAACTTTGTTGCATATCTCAGGCATTTTTGGAGTTTTTGTACCAAATTTTCAACATGGGGTTTTGGGACCCCTTCCATGAATTAAGTCACTGTCATGGCATTATTAGGCTTCGAGGGGTGATTTCGCAGTTACTGTGCGAAATCACCTTCGGGACTGATTAATGAAATGACACTGCCAGTGTTCATAAGGTGGGCCTTAAAAGCCTATTTTGAAAATTTAGTGGAAAATTCCACAAAATGACTGTTTTGTGAGTGTGCATTGTGCAGTTCCTACGTCACGCTTGTAAGTTCGCAAATTTTCAATATTTTCTCTCCAGATGTTCAACATTGCCATTTTACCACACCTCCTTATAAGCAGTACAGCTATCATTTTCACATCTTACCTAAATGTGTTTCCACTTCATGTAGCGCACAATGGCTAGGTCGATGTGCGAAATCAATGTCCGGGACACATTAAGAAAATCAGTGACGCTGTTCATGAACAGAGGTTTTAAATGGCTATGTTGGAAATTTGGTGAAATCATTCCTAAAATGACTGTTTTATGAGTGTGCGCTATGCAGTTCCTATGCATGCTCATAAGTTTGCAAATGTAATATTTTCACTCCAGATTTTCAACATGTCCATTTTATTACACTTCCTTATGAATAGTACAGCTGCATTTTTATATTGCCTAAAATGTGTTTTCAACATGTAGCGCATAATGGTGCTGTTGGTGTGTAAAGCAATGTTTGGGACAGATTAAGAAAATCACAGTTACACTGTTCATGAGCAGAGGTCTTAAAATGGCTATGTTGAAAATTTGGTGACAAAAGTCCATAAAATGACTGTTATGAGCATTGGCGCAGTTTCCACGCACCTCGTAAGTTCATGACTTTGTAATATTTTAAGTCCAGATTTTCACCAGTGGCATTTTTCCACACTGCCTTATTTATAGTACAGCTGTCATTTTTCACAACATGGTCAAGTGTGTTTTCACACTTTCAGCCCAGAAATGCGTAGTCACTGTGGGAAATTATTTCGGGACAGATAAAGAAAATCAGTGACACTGTTCATGATCGGAGGCACCAAAATGCCTGAGTTGACAATCTACTGTAAAAAAAAAAAAATCCCCAACCTAATTATATTACGGTGTGCGTGCACAGTTTCTATGTACGCCATGACTTCACCATTTTTAATATTTTTACTGCAGATTTACAACATTGCCATTTTACTCCTCCCCATGAACAGTACAGCTGTCATTTTTTACATCCTGTTCGAATGTTTTTGCACCTGTGGTGCTAAATGCCGTAGTCGCTGTGCGTAAGCAGCTTGCTAAGAAACTGATATTGCCACTGTTCATGAGGTGGGGTCACAAAACCATGTTGAACATTTGGAGTGAAAATACCAACGAATGCTTGAGGTATTAGGGTTTCCAACCATAATGTCCAACCCTGTAGAGAATGACAGGCATCAGGGGTGTGACTTGGGATTCTTGCCTGTAATGCTCATAATATTCCACACCTGCAGCCAGTGAAAAGCATCAAGATATGCCTTGGACTCTTCAGCCCCAAAGTTCACCCCATTCTCCTATATTGCACCATCCCACTGTATTTCCTAATGGAATGGGTGATAAGGACCAAAGACCCCAGGAACACCGTGACACTTGCCAGTGTCTGCAGGGTGGGTGTACTGAAATGGCGTGGCGTTATGGCTGACGACCCAAACGCACACCCCAATGCCTGTCACTCTCTGCAGGGTGGTGGGGTTGGCTTCAGTTCAGTACTTCACTGCCATTACTATTACGCAGTTCTGTAACTTCTACACTACCACTGCCAATGCCAGCAAGCAAACATTCAGCATTGACAAATGCTTGTTTATATAGTTACAGAGTAAGATATGGGAACACTCCAGCAGCACTCCCATCTTTTTTTTTTTTTGTAGTTTAACCAGGAGTAGCACACTAGCTGAAAGGTTTTTTACAGTGCGATCTGGGAGCACAGGGAAGTTAAGTGACTTGCTCAGGGTCACGCAGTATTTAAGTGGAAGCTGTGGGATTCAAACCCAGGTCTGGTCTGCTGGATGTCACCAGATTTGCAGCTCAGAGCCTTAAACCACTCTGCTATACCGCGCTTACTACCTCATAACCAAAGTATTCACCAAGATCCCAGGCTCTCACCACACCCAGGAGCCCCCCAGCTCTCCTTCATCCCTGACCTCTCCGGGTTGCCCTCCTATAGCACTATCCACTGGGAGTCATGCCCATGGTCAGGCACCCTTCCATAGCATGACCTAAACAGGCATCTCCCATCTCCACTCCTGCACCACAAACAGCACCTCCTGAACAACTGTTTTCTGGACGTGATGCCCAAATCACCCTCCTCTCTCACAGTTCCTTCTCCCAGCGGACCCATGATAGTGATGCTCCACAAGAGCGACATTGGGAGGTCCTCCCTGAGCACCCTTGATGCCTCACACAACTTCTATCAGTACCTGTGGCCACACTGGGCTGATGCACTCTTACTTCCCTGGCAATTCTCAAACACTTCAGCCACCCCACATCCCAAGTGCTCCACCCTCGGTGCTGCTCCACACCATCTTGGCACTGGCCTCTCCCATGCCAGGTCAGGACATGGTCCTGTGTCCCAGGTCTTCACCACATGCGCTCTCATGAGACCAACTCGCACAAGAACTATCTCAACATTCCTAAGCTTTATGTCAACTCCTACTAGATCTAGGCAACCATCTTCTGGGAGATCTCTGTGCATACATCAATGCACACAACTATTATAATATTGCATATGGGGAATTGAAAGAGGCAGATTTGCAAATGTGTCTGAGGGAGTAGGTTTGTGTTGCACTGCTGTAAAGCTGTGGATATCCCCATATACAATATAACAGTAGTCACACATCGATGCATGCACGATTTACCATCAGAGGTCAAGCCCTGCAAAACATTGATAACTAGGTGGTGTTGTACCTCACTCTATGCATAATGGACAGAATAGCTCTGCAATTGCATCCCTAAAATGCAACATACATCACACTTAAACAATAAAATCAGCCAAAGTAGGCAAAATCAATTAAAGCATTACATTTTATAGGACTTCTGCAACAAAAGAAACAAATCTAAAACTTTGTTTCATGTTAGTGCACAGCAGCTGTGTTGGCTCTGACAAAAGTTTTTAAAGTTCTAGACTGAGTCCATGTTTTCTCTAGAAAGGAGTCAGCAGTCCCTGATGGGCTTAATACAGCCTGAGTCTTTCAACAAGGAGGGATTAACCCATGACAGGATATGGTTTACTGAGCATTAATCCACACTTGGGGGTTGGAATCATGAGATGAAGCAGGTGATTTTAACCACCCAGGCATGGATTAATGGGATAATGCATGGTTGGGCCAGCTCTCCAACCATGCATTCATTTCCCATTAGATGCCACCTTCATTGTGGCTTAATGCTTACTCAGTATTTACTCACTGGAGGACAGGAGACCTTGGGGTAAGGATTGAAACTTTTAAGTACTTCAAGGGCATAAACAAGGATGAGGGACCTTTCCAATGTAGAAAAGTACTAGAACAAGGGGCACAATATGAAGTTGGAGGGGGTAGATTAAGGGAAACGTCCATCTGATTAAATTAATCAGTATCATTACCAATGGAAATCTGCTTTACATAAGCTATTGACTGAACCTGTACACTTTTAGGGCCAGAATTATACCCATTCAATGTCCCCTCCTTTATAGCTGCAGACGTCCATTTACTTTATCACAGGCACAGGAAATGACATCTCACCTGGGAAACATATATAGTCAATAAATATTTTTACCAGAGGAGGCATGCTCAGCTGAAGCTTGAGTCCAGGTATTACCTGATAGCACAAGAAAGTTAAGTAAGTTATTTAGGATCACACTGTAATGCAAGTGAGAACTGTGGAATTCAAACCCCAGTCTCCAAGTTTATAGCTCAGAACCTTAAACCATTGCACTGTATTGCCTCTTGCAAAGTAAGAGGAAAAGAAGAGTTAGGCCTCTTGATGAGCTGTCACAATCAGCCACTTAATAGTTTAGTGATCGCACCTGGAGGCATCCAGGAAGTGAAATGTGTTATCTCAAAAGAAGGGCTACTGGAGATTTCCTGCTGGAAAGACAGAGTGAAACAGTTGGAATCATGAAATGAAAAATGAAATCTGCTGTCTTTTATTTTTTACTTTGATGAAAAGAAACCTATTTCTGGATGGTATTCAAATAAAGATTTTCTTTTATGTTGCAGCCTTCAGAAGGAGTAGTGCAGGAACATGAGGAAAAGTGAGTGTATGTATGTGTGTGTGGGGGGCACTGTATTAATACTAGATCATGACTGCTTCCCTTTGACATTGCATGCATTGAGGGGCACTTTGAATGTTCATGGGCAATGTGGGGTGTCCACCCCACACACACCTGTAGGTTCTGGCACCTATGTTCAAAAGGGTTCTGTTTTGACAGCCATCTATCCTATCACACACTAACACAAAGCAATTATTTTGTTACAACTTATTTACCTAGGATAGTCCAGCTGAGATGTGTCCTTCATTTCCAATGGGGTCCTACTACTATTCATTTCTGCTGGTAGGTGGACAGCAGCACTGGGGTGGTTATGGATTTCCCAGGGTCACACACAGTTAGTATTTGACTTTACTGAGGTTTGAACCTCTCATCTCCTGGGCCCCAAGCTTGTGCTCTAGCCACTCTGATCACACTCCTACAAATGACAGAACATGATGCCAACAAAATACATTTTAACACAACTACTTCAGTGTTAATAAATACTGAACAAAATAGGGACAGAAATACAAATTATTTACAGTGTTACCACAGTAGCAGAATATTCTGCAAATCACACTGGCATTGAACATTTTATTAAACTGAAATGTCACAGAACATTGTACAAAGTAATATAAACCCCAAAGGAGCTCGAAATTGCTGGCACTGACAGTGACAACTTTTGTTTATAGCAGCCTCTTCAAGATTAGAGACATGTTCACATTCCCATGGACTGGGTAAAAGCATTATTTATTTAATTTCCTCTGCTTTTCAAAGACGTAGTAGAGCGAGTGGTTTAAGGCTCTGTGTTACAAACTGACATCTGGGTTTAAATCCCACAGTCCTCCCTTTTCATTACTAAATGATCCTGAATATATCACTTAACTTTCTTGCTCTCTCAGGTCATACCTGGACTCAAGCTTCAGCTGAGTGTGCTTCTCCTGGTTAAAATATTTATTGACTATATTTGTTTCCAGGTGTGATGTCATTTCCTGTGCCTGTGATATAGTAAATGGATGCCGCAGCTTTAGAGGAGGGAAGAATGGGTATAATTCTGGCCTAAAAGTGATACAGGTTCAGTCAATAGCTTATGTAAAGCAGATTTCAATTGGCAGTGATATTGATTAATTTAGTCCTATGGATGTTTCCTTTAAGAAGTAATGTGAGGAAGTTTTCTACACAGAAAGGGTAGTCAACGCTTGAAATAGTCTGCCATAGGAGGTATGGGGCAAGCACAGTGGAGAGGTTTAAGCATGCCTGGGACAGGCACAAGGGAAGCTTTGAGAGGGGAGGGAGGATGAAAAGCCATTGATCACATAGAGTCAGTGGCACATACAATAAACAGGGCCTACAGGCTGACCAGATGGGACTAGCGGTTCTTATCTGCTGAAAATTTCTATGTTTCTATGTACTTGCCCTTCTGTGAGTCACCGTGGCATTTTCGCTATTATGACATGGAACCCTTCCCCTGCTCTATTTATCCTGTAGAGTGAAACCCAGAATAGACAGATCCCAGCTATGGTCTAGGGTTGCCCAGATCTGATAGACTGCCACCAGATCACTCAGACTACTGTTACTGTGGCCTGGAGTGGCCTGTAGCTCATTCCACTTGTTCTCAGGATCCAGGCATTACTGTCTTCTCTATTCTGCCTTAAACTGGCTGTCTCCGAGTGCTCTCCGCTCATACATACTAGGGCTTTGTTGACTCCCTTAACCAGATCTCCCTCGTCTGTCCACACTGGGTTACATGTTTACGGTCTCTCACTCTCTCACTCTTAGGTTCTCTTCCTACCCTTACTTCTCTATTCTACATTGCTCCATGAAAATGGGAGAGCAAGCCTTCTCCTACTTTGCCTCTAGGTTGTGGAACTCTCCCCGTCCATGTCAAGAATTCCACAGCTCACCCTCATTTAAGCATACTCTATTTTCCCACCTCTTAGCTCTTGACAACTGTGACTGCACTTAACTTCTGTTTCTGTTCTCTCTAGTTAGTCCTTGTTGTGTCCTTGCCTCTTTTGGGAGTTCGCCTTGCTTATGGGTCGTATCTTTATCTGTTTCTCCTTGGCGGGTCTAATGTCATGTCTACTGTAATATGATGTAATATTTTGTAATCTGAGCCTACCTGCCTATTTATTTCCCTCAGCTAGGCCTGTTAATCATCAACCTTGCCTTTTGTAAAATCTGTATGCTGCAATAACGCTCAACCTTCTTTCTGTAAAATTGTTTGCTGCAATAACCTCACTACTGTTGCTGTTATCCATGTGGTGTATAATCTACTGTGGCTGCCTCTGCATTTGTTTTTGTGGACAGTTCTCCTGCCATTGGAATCTGATTGTTTTGTCAATGCTGCATTGTTTTATTGATATAATGTTATATTGTTATATTGTAATATTGTACTCTCCCAGGTTGTGCCTGAAAATAGGCAGGATTTTGCCTAGTGCACTTAGTCAGTTACCAAAAGCAAATAAATAAATAGACACCACCCTCTGTGATGCCTATCATCCCATACTCTCCCCATCACTGCATTCCATGTTCCGTTCAGTATCCCTGAACTCTGTCCCTCTTTGTCTCCTATCCCATTTTTCTCTTGAGCTGTGTTTTTGGCTTACCACAGATGTTGACCCCTCCAAAATATCCTTTAATATTTAAAATCCACTCAAATTCTAAGTACAAAATTGAACTTTAAAATTAATTTAAAACAAACAAAAAAAATAAAGGTACTAGATTGAATGTATGAATCTCTGCTATCCGAAATGGTATCACAAGTGACTAAGATACTCTGGAATAATGTTATGTAGCAGTGGTTACAGTGCCAGGGAAGGAGCTCAGTCTCTAGGTGTCCATACTGCCCAACTGTGCTGACTCCTGGTTTTAAAGACCTGAATTCAAACACTGAGCCCCTGAATCTTCCAGGTAATCAGTATGTAATCTGAACTGGTTCCGGTAGTTTGCTTTGCCACATGCATCTAGTAGCCAAATGGTGCTACACTTATTTACAGACTACATTGTTAGCAGTGTCAGTGGCTCAGTAGGCAGCATTATTTGATTCTAGGGCTGAATCATCAAATGTCATGGGTTCTAGCCCCACACCAGGTACTGGGATAATAGCCATTAACTGATGCTGCAGTCCAGGACAAGGGGTACTGCATTACTGAGATGCCATCTTTCCATGAGATAATAAACTGAGGTTCCTTCTTCCCATTCCTAGTCACTATCCATGTGAATGTAAAAATTCAGTGGATTTACTGACGAAAGAGAGTAATTTTATCAAAGTCACATGAAGATAAACACAAAACAGAGAAAAATATGATACAAAACATTTCATGTTCAGTACATAACGAACAAAGAAAAAGCACAAAGTAACATAGTAGGCAAAACTAAACTCTTTAACCCTGTTTTACCATATTATCCCATCCCCACTCACCCCAGTCTCCTTCCCACCTCAGTACTCCTCTGAGCCCCCACCACCCAACCCCTAGGGTCTGATCAGCAACCTTAGTTGCTGGCAAATATTTTCAGCAGTTGCACTTCTGCCTTCTTACTCGCACTTAATTGCCAATATATTGCCTGCGTTCTCTGTACAAATGTCTGTCTCTACTTGGATAGTATGATAGTGCACCACTCTTAATTAACCCAACCTATGCTGTACCGCCATGAAAAATGTAACCAAAATGTATGTAACCTGTCATCATATCGTGTTTTTATGATTGTATAATGTAAGCTTTAATTCCATACCACACTGCCTGTATCTGTCCTCAGCTGTAACCCTCCCCCAGGTTGCACCGTGAGATGAGCATCTTGTTGCTCAGTGTGCCTTTCCTGGTGAAACACTTCAATAAATAAATAAATGAATCCTCTTACTTATATTTGACTATGTAGGAGAACCTTCTTTACCACATTCTCACCTTAGATAGTGGGTGATAAGAGACATAAGTTTCATATTTACCAAAGGGCTTTTTTCGATATTTCATTGAAAACATTATATGAAATCCATTTTGCTGTAATCTTACTGACATCTAGCTTGCCATAGATAGTATTTAAGGAATGCTAAGATGACTGATAATGTACTATTGTGGTACCTACTTAGAAGAGGGATAATCTCCTAGGGCCAGTATTTCATATGTTTGCTGCATTAACAACGCAAGCTGCCATTTCTGGAGTTAATAAATCCACAAGGTCTTAGAATATATACAGTCCAATAAAGAGTTCCATGGTTTCTTCAATGGCTCCACAGCCTTCAGGACATGTTCTTTCTTCTATAGCTTTATGTTTTGAATTCCCTCACACTAAGTCTCACATAAGAGCTTAAACACAGAACCTTATACATACTTTTGGGTATTCTGTTGTTGTTTAAAACTTTCAAAATGTTACTGCTACTGCTTGGAGGACAGTTCTTGAAATCTGGTTCAGAAGGATATATTAGTAGCATTCTAACAAAAAGGTTATGTCCTGAATACTGAAGGACCTGCTATTTAGTTACATCCCATTTGCATAGTTTTTGAGCAGTAGGTTTCATAAACTCAGGAATGTTTATATTCTTTGTTAGTTTAGGAGGAATAGTGTCCCATTTCTGTAAGAAGGTTCCCAGGTTATTCCGAATCCATTTATATGTTAAGGAATTAGAAACATTTAATCCTGATTTATTGTCTGTGAAATAAACGCGGCATGAAAAGCACCACAGGGTCCACCATTCCGTGCCCCTTTTGGGGGTGAAGATATGTGTATACCCTTTTCATGGGATTAAGTATGCTTCCCCAGGCATTTGGAAAAAAAGACTATAAATTGTGGTCTTATATTATGCTGGTAGGGTGAATATCATGCTAGTGTACAACAGGATAAGGATTACTGAGGAAGGTTTTAATTATATGTACCTTTTTTTGTAGTCAATCTTTATTAGGGTATTCATAAAGATAACAAATGAGCATCTTCCAAATGCATAAATGTATATCCAGATAGTGGAAAAGCATATTATATATATTTTGATTTAAACAATACAAGCAAGTAACATTAGGAGACTAAGCATTCTATAAGAAATGGAGCTGGTGAAAAGATGGATATGAGAATTAATATTTACAAACATGGTTATGCAATGCTATAGCATGAATGTTCCACAATTACTGTAAGTATTTAATAAAATAAGGAAGATTTATGAAGAACTAAACACATACTGAGAGTTAAAGAGAAGAGAAAGTAAGAGGCAGAAGTAAGAGAAAGGAGGAGAAAGTGAGGCAATAAGAAAAAGATTAAAGATTGAGACCACAATGGTAGAAAATCAGAGAGGTATCGCAGAGCAGAGAAATAGCCGTAAAAGGTGATCCATACACTAGTTGCCATTAGATTTAGATGTTACCAAATAGTTAAAATAGTCCTGTCAACATCTATTGTATACTGTGAGTCGATCAGAAGATATATATGTCATACGCCTAGGAAGGCATATTGAGATAATTGTGTGAGACTATCCGAGAATTTGGGAATTATATTGGATTTCCAGTGCATAATTATTAGGTGCTTAACTTGAGGAATAGTATAGTCAACCATCTGTTTTGATCCCAAGAAATGTTGTGGGAGCGGAAGTTAAAGATGCCTAGTATACAATGCTTAGGATCTAAAACAAAGGATTGACCAATCACTTTTATTATGAGGTTATGAACAAAGGGACGATTCCATAAAATGTGTAATAAGTCCCCATTGGGAGAGTTACAGCACCACCAGTACTTGTTATTCATTAAACCAGTTTTTGCAACACTGCAGGAGTTCTGTACCATAAATGAAGAATTTGGTCTGAATTAGAGAGCTGCGTTTATCATTAAAGGTTCTATAACATGAAAGCCAACAAGTGTGCCATTATGCAGTGGATATATTGTAATTTAGAAGTCTACTCCATTTATTTAGGCATTAATGGATTGATCTGGAAGTGTGTCTCTGATGTTTTATAAATAATACTATTTAGATTAGTTGATGTCTTGACCCACTTGAAATATGTTGATCATATAGGACTGTTTGGACCTATGTAAGAGGTAAGAGTTGCATGCAGCAGGAGTTGTATATATTCTCAGAATTTGTGATGAGGAAGATTCCAAAGGATACGGAGATTTGAGAAGGATCTGAGTTGTAAATCCTGAGTTTCAAGTATATCCCCAGGAAGAAGATTTGTTTATTTGTTTATTTGATTCTAGGATTACAAATACCTTTGAGTCGAGCTCTTTTACAAAGGTTCCATGTCAGTAGGTACAGGCATACAGGCCATACAGGTTACATACATTATAAAACAAATGGTAACATAATTGTCATAACATGATATTACAAAGACTTTACAGGAAGCATAAATAGGAAGATGTAGGTGACGAATGGGAAGATGTAGGAACAAACAAAGAATGAAAAGTTAATGTGAGGAGGCACTAGGAAGGGGGGCAAAGAAAGGCAGCCAAAGGGCTTTTGTCATGACAGAGCAGGGGTAAGAGCAAAAGTTGGGCAAGGTAGGAATGAAGTGCTATGTAGGTTGTCCACTGCAGACAGTAGAGGCTAGGGCAGAGGTGCATTAAACAGGGCATTCACAGATGCTTGAGCCTGCTAATGAGAGGTGGAACTTATTCTTGAAAGTGCCCAGTGTAGGACAGTTAGAGATGTCAGTTGTGAGACTGTTTAACCAGCTAGGGGCCCTAATGGCAAGGACCTTTGGCCCTGGGTTGTGACAGTAACGGTTTTGCAGGATTAGGAGATTTGAACTCTTGGTGTTACAATTGTTCACTCTGGGTTTGAGGAGGAGCTGACCCTGGGGAAGCAATGCCCATCATTATTTTATTTTGCGATGCAGGTTTGATACTTTATTCGTTGTTTAGTTGCAGTCAACCAGCTTGGGAGTAGAGGTCGAGGTGTTGGTTAAACAGTGCTCCAGTGACAAGTCGACAGGCATTATTTCCTTGTTTTTCCAAATACAGGAAAAATTGGGTGATTATCAAGCAAGAAAGTTCAGTTACCCTAAACAGGGACAAAGGCAAGGGAGTTGGATTAGATTTGAAATGTTTGTGAATTGTTTTCCAATAAAATAAAGAGGATGCAATGGTAGGATGAGATTTTAAGTTTGGGGAAGAGAGTTGTAAATAAAGGAAGTAGAGACATTACCTGGGCAAGGGAGGCTTCCATGGTGACCCATAATGGAGAGTTAATGTTCGGTTTACAAAACCATTTGACCGTTGGGCTGCATGGAAGGCCCAGAAGTAGGTCTGAAACCAAGAAGCCCAAAGCCGCCTCTTGACCAGTGGGAATGAAGTTTATTATGGCTAAATCTAGGAATTTGCCTTCCCATATGAAGTTGCCGACTATGTTATCGATTTTAACGAGAACACTAGAAGGGAAAAATAAAGGAATATTTACAAATAAATACAATATTTTAGGTGTTATAGACATTTTAACAGCAAATATTTTCCCATTAAAAGGGAGGTTAAGGAGTTTCCATCTAGCAAGTGTGGATTTAATATTGTTTAGCAAGGGGATAAATTAGCGTCCCATATTTTGTCTAATTTGGGAGTAGAACAGATACCCAGATAAGAAAGGCCTTGAAGTGTCCAGAGGAAACCTAAAGGAGTATTCATAAAGGGTTTGCAAAGGTCATTTAATGGAAGTATTTCAGATTTATTGTAATTTAGAGCCAAGCCAGAGAGGAAAGTGAATTTGTGAAGTAAACTGACTAGCGTTGTCCTGACTCCTCAAGATTTTCTAGCAAAATTAGAGATCATCCACACAAAAGAGCGAGGTATAACCAGTGTTACCAATAGGGATACCTTTGATGTTGCAAGATTGGTGAAGAGAAGCAGAAAGGGGTTCCATGGTGAGGATAAATAATGAGGGTGATAAGGCAGCCTTGTCTGGTGCATCTTGCCAGTTGGAGGGAAGGGACAGAATAGAATTAGTAAGAACACAAGCAGAAGGTAGGGTATACAACAATTTAATCCAGGCACAAAACTTGTTAGTAATGCCAAATGGGATAATGTATGGTATAGATAATTCCAGCTAAGGAGTCAAATGCTTTTTCAAATCAATAGCAATAGCGGCTGCTGGTGATTTGAGATTTTTGCTTTGTATATTATGTTAAACAAAGAATGAAGATGATCTGAACCAGATCTGTTCTTGATAAAGCCGGCTTGGGAGCTCTGTACAAGTTTAGAGATTAATGTTTCAACTGAAATGTTAATAACTTAGCAAAAATGTTGCCAACCGTATTAAGTAGTGAGATCAGTCTATAACTGAGGGAGAGAAGGATATTTGTTTTTGGGGAGAAACGGTAATAATAGCTTCAGTCATAGTGGGGGAATTTACCTTTTGAAATTGCCTCCAAAAAACATTAAAAGTAAAGGCTAGAGAATGTCTGAAAGTGGTTTATAGAAATCTTCCAGGAAAACATCACTCCCTGGAGATTTGCCAGATTTTAAAGAAGACAATGCAGATTGGATCTTTTGAAGGGTGAAAGGTTCATCCAGCATTGTCATATCTTGTTGAGACAGATGAGGTAGCTGCAAGCATTCCAGAAAGCATTAATTTGGTTATGTACAGAGCTTTGTTGACAGTATAACTGTTGGTAGAACGAGTGCATAATGTGGTTAATCTAGGTATTGTCAGTATAAATTTGGCCTAAGGGATCTTTCAAGCCAGCAATATGTCTATCCATCTGCTGAGTTTTAAGCTGATATGAAAGCAGCTTTCCACATGTATCCCTTTCTCCCAGTAGTTATGCTTGAGTCTTAAAAGGGCAAGTTTGGTTTTCCTAGATATTAATTTGTTAATTCTAATTCTTAATTGTAAGATTTCAAAATGTAGTTGAGAATTAGGGCTGGGATTACTTGAATTATAATATTGATATTATTGGTCTTTAAGTATACCCCTGGATAGTCACCTCACCTTTGTGCCTCAGATTGAAAATGTTGCCAGTGATGTTAATACCAGAATTTGGCTTCTCTTCAGACACAGACAAAGTCTTACCCAAGAAGCCCTGAAGGTTGTAGTTCACAGCTCGGGTCCTCTTGATCATTGATTATGGTCTAATCATATACTGTGCTGCAACCTCCACATCTCTTAAATGACTCATGGTAGCCCTGAACAAAGCCTGTAGGTTAGTTATGGATGCTGCACACCCACTCATACCTGTGAGTTATATGCTCAATCTGGCTGGCTCCAACTAAGTAACAGGATCAAATATCAAACCTGCCTCCTGTCCAAAAAAGCTCTACTTGAATTACTACCCTTTAAGGCATTGGTTTGCCTGCTAAACAAATCCCTAAGACCCAACACACATGTACCTCAGTTTCTGACCTCTTTCTAGTACCCCACTGTCAGACTGCTCAATACCAGCGAACATCCTTTCAATACAGAGCCCTCTGTGGTTTAATAATCTAAGCAACCAGCTGAGCAGTCTTTCTAGTCTGTCCCAATTTAAATTTATGCTCATTGTCATCTCCTAACTGAAAGCACTTGTGATTGTTACACCTAGTTTCCCACTTCTGCAGACACCCTTATACCACTTTTGTCACTCTCTGAGGATCTTACTTGGCTTCCTGTTTCGTTTCACCTCTCCTGACAGAACAATTTCCCTTCCCCTGCTACCTCCTCCATTACCTCACCTCCTCCTTGCTCTTATCCCATGACACCCTCTTCCTGGACCTGTCCAGGCCTCTCGTCCTCACTCTCCCTTATCATCTTTCCCTTCATCCTCTCCTTTTCTCTATTTTACTTCTTCTCTCACCTTAGCCTCCCTCCTCTCACCCTACGATAAGTCCTCTTGCTGCCATATTTTCTTTTCCTTCTATCTGGACTCTGCCTCTCATCTCCTTACCCTTCCTTACTCTTCCCCTCCCTCACCTCTGATTAGCAATGTTGCTTCAAATGTACCTTATGGTTTTCTATGCTTGCTTGTAAACTTGAGTATATAGCACTGTTTTCACTTTATTTACCAGTTGACTTGCTGTGCTCTGATGATACCATGAATGTTGTCTGTACCTCTGTTGATTCCACGAATGTTGTCTATACCACCCTACCTTATTGTAACCCTTTCCTTTGATGTGGAATGTTTGTAAATGAGCTGCCTTAAGCTCAAATGTATTTGTAATCCCAAGATTTAAATAAATAAATAAATAAAGTAATTTTTCTAGAACAGCCAGTTGCTGCTCTCTTAATTTCTTTTTAAGCTGCAAAGCTAATACTTTTTGCCTCTGATTGTTGCTTTTGAGCTTCCCAAATAATACCAGTAGATATCTCAGAAGTAGTATTGTAGGATAGAAAATCCTGGAACTGCATTTTACCAGGGTAGGAATTCTAGGTATATTAATAAGAGAGGATCCAGATGCCAAGAGGGTGATTTAGGAGGAGGTGGACCCACAAATGTAATTTAATAGGAGAATGATCTGATATTGTAATCAAGAGTATGAAAGTCTCAATGGTTTTATCAGTAAGAAGAGGAGATGGGAACCAGTAATCAATTCTGCTATACAATTTATGGAGTGAGGAATAAAAGGTATAATCACATTGTCTCAGTATGATAGGTCCTCCAGATGTCAGATAGGCCTAGGTCTTTCATTAACATTGAAAGTGCAATAATACTTCTAGGATGAGCATCAAAGGAGGAATTACTTCTATCTAACTGTGCCCCAGAGCTAAATTAAAATCCCGCCAATAGGATGGGTGAATTGTTGTTGCTATTGTTCAAGATTTGCTGAGCTAGGTTGTGGAAAATTCAGGAGTCAGAATCAGGGCACAGACATTGACTAACATAAGTGGACCGGTGGTGCTGTTGAGGTGAGCTATGACCCACCCACCATTAGAGTCAGTGATGATTTTCATGAGAGACCAGTTGAGGCATTTATGTAACAAAATGGCCACCCCACATTTTTTTGAAGAAGATGCATATATTTGACTGACCCAATCCTTTTGAATCTGTCAACATCCTCTGCTAAAGGTTTAGTTTCTTGTAAGAAAGCAATGTGTGTTTTATGTTTCTTGAGATAGGTAATAATTTGCTTACACTTACAGGGAGAGTTGAGTCCCTTAACATTCCAAGAATGTAAAATTAAATCGCTCATATTGATAAAATAGGTAGTATAGTATTGTGAGGAGGAGTAAGGGACTCTTAGTGGGTAATGCAAACGATGTCACTGGCTCAAAAGGAGATACTTAGAATATACAAATGTATGTGGACTGTCGAGATGTATGGATTCAAAAGAGTTAGATAAGAGTAACTGTTGTGTCTCGCTAAGAAATAGTACAGAAAGGAATTTTCAAAACACATTAACAAGTAAAAGATTATAAACATGTTTAAATACTTATGAAGTGTAGAGAGTCAAGAGTCAGTGTAAAATACTGAGACACTCTCGCACACCACTAGGTGTGTTGGGGAGTAAGCAAATTCTAAGAGAAAGTCAAACACTGTGATCTTAAGATACAAACTCTATACAACTATCTGCTATAACTTGTAATTGTGACTAGTACTGGGATAATTATACTAATTCCTAGGACAAAACCATAATCGTCATATGTTAGACATGAAAGAAGAATATTCAAAATTATAAACAAGCCCAGATGTTATCTTGTAACCTGAACAAGGAATATTTAAGTTCAGTAATAAAATACTTGTGCCAACCAAATATAATAAGGTTATAAAATATAATACAGTGTATGCTGGAATTAGGCCACACAAATATATAAAGAGCCACATATCTATATTGTAAAATAATTATAGATTATGTGTGAGGGTAAACAAATGAGCATAAGTAGTTATAAAAGACAGGATGAATATGCAATATGTAATAAAGACAGCCAAGTGCTTTAGAGCCCATAAACAATGGATTTGTTTATTAATTATTATTAAATTTAGGTTTGGGTAAGGAATACATGGTGACCTTAAGATTATCATAAATGAAACAGAGTTTACATACTCCAGGCTTCAAGTTTCAAGTGGCTTTAGTATGAGGATCTAGATTGATAGGATTGCACATTACTCAAATATAGCCTTGAGGGGCATATGTTTATAATGGGGTGACAGGGTCTACAAAGGCCCAGCAAGCCCCACTATGATAGTGTTCTAAAAGACTTTATGTACGTAAATAATGGGCTTCGAGAATAAATGTACAAAGAAGAGATTTGTGAATATAAAATGTGATAATGAGGCATGGGATTCTTGAAAATAACTTGCAAGATGATGCCATGGAAGAGGTAATTTATACAGTAAATGAAGCATTGCCAAAATAATATAAGGTACCAGTATTCCTGAGGGGTAAAAAGTGGAGAAGGGGATGGGGAGGATGAGTGAACAAAAATACACTTAAATAACAAAATAAATAATTCAGATAGGCAAAAGAATGAGATTGGGTTAACTAGATTATGAGTTTAAATGAAGTATTAAGAAAAATATCAAAAACACCACTGTGGCTCCATATATTGCTAATACTGACTAGAATGCTTTGTTTATATATTGAACATCTACTCATTAATGAACTATAATATGTGATCATATATACATGAATAACCAAATATGTGGTTATAATATGAAACTGATGAACATCAAAGTGTATTAGTTCCTATAACAAAAGTGATGTTGTGACTGTAAGAGGCTAGTATATTGCGATGTTCAAAGTTTAAATTCCAGCAGAAACAAAAATAAACCAAAAGAAACCTACAAAGTATGCTTTCAAACTGATATGTAAAAAAAAAAAATAAGTCTAATGCATAAAATGAAAACTGTGAGACTAGCTCGATGTAGCATGTTTGTGAGATCCACAACACTAATAGGTGCATTCACGATGTACTGCATTGCAACATGTTGGTGCGATAGAGATGCACACCAGGCAATTATGCTACAGCGGTTGGAGCTGGTAATATTCAAATCCACAACAGATTCAGTAGGGCAGAGATCCCAAATGGAAAGCCACCATAGGGTGAATTACAGACTTTCTAGATCATTTGATAGTATGCTTATGTACACTGTTGACTTCAGAAGCTGCTTTATTTTTAATTTCTCCTTTCTTTTCTTTTTGGGTGGTTCTGCAGTTTTGTATGGTGAGCTAGCCACAGCTCAGCCCATGATGAATCGCAGAGTTATTGCGGGCACCACATTGTCAGAGTCTCTGGAAGTCATGACTGTCTCCTCTCTGTTCAAGTCCTCTTGAGATGAATGCGATTCTTCTTGCAATAAGGTAAATTTGTTAGTTAAGGTAATAGAGGAGGTAAAGCTAATATGCCTTTCTTTTGATGGGAAGTTGACTGAGCATCATCTGAACAGCAAGAGTATTTTATGGAGTGTGAGCTCATGTCTTTATATCTTGTATGTGGGCTGAAAGCCGAGCAGGTTGTATTACAGTAATGCAGTTTGGAGAAAGCTTATCTGTGGCTGAGTTGCTTAATTCCATGGAGGGAGCACATAAAGCAAGTTTAGAAGTTTCGGAGGTGATGGAGGAAAAGTTTTGTCACTACCACTGGGCAGAGTATGATCTTGTGTCTCATTGAGGTATGCTAACAAGGCTTCAGGTGAATTGAAATCTTTAGCTGAGTTTCCCAGAAATAGATGCATGACAGTGAGGTATCATAGTGCAAATCTGATACCCCATTTGAGCAGTATTTTTTATCAGATTGAAGGCTTTGCACTTGTTAGAGAGTTCTCTTGAAAAGTCTCTAAATATAGAGATTCTATGGTCTTGCCATGAACACACCCACTTGTCTACTAAGGATTAGTTCTGTATGAGCGTAATTAAGAAATCTGGCAATAATAGCTTGTGGTTTCTGTTCCAGGCCAGGCCTTAGACTTAGATTATGATGAGATCTTTCTATGGTGAGATCTTGGCGGAGAAAGTTTGAGATGTGTTGGGAGAACATGAGTAAGAAGCACACTTGTATCACCAAGCTCAGCTCCTCTGGAAAACCAATAAATCTAAGATTATTTCTTCTTTTCCTGTTTTCAATGTCATCTATTTTATCTCGTAAACTCCTGATGAGCCTGTCTTGTTCCCTGATAGTAGACTGCAGGTCATTGATTGAACTTTCGTTTTGAGCCATTTTGACATCTAGCACTAATTCTTTGGTCGAGTAGCTGCATACTATTAATGTTTTGTTGCTTGGCTATTTTAAGATCATTCATCTCGGTAATTAGCTGTTTGGAGCATTGATTTCCACATGGCCGAGGGGTTGGTGTGAGAGAATGATCAGCCATTGTGGTAGGCTCACAAGGGGTAGATAAGCTTGTTGTTAAAAAGGCTGAATTGGATAATATAAGAGGCAAAATACTGTACCTGAGATGATCAGTGAGGTTGAACGGTAAGGTCTCAGTTGCTGGCACACGATGATAATCTGGGAGATGAAGGATGAATGATGATTTTAATGAGTCCCAGGAGATGTAGATTTAAGCAGCCATCTTTAGCACTGCTAGGCCACATCCTCTGATGTACTGTTTTAATTTGGAAAGTTTCCACCCTTTTCATTTATATCTTAATATAAGATCCCAATTCAGATGCGCAGCATCTGAGGTCCCAAATGTCAGTCCTAATATTTTAAGTGGTTCTGTAGATATTTACAGACCAGCAAAAGTAGACAGGTCAGGTCAGCTTTTCAGATATGTATCCCTTTACTTTTCTCTAAGTTCAACCTAGCTCCTGAAACCTTAGAATAAAATTTTATTTCCTGCAGAGACTGACAGATACTTTCTTCATTTGTAAACAATGGCAGATATCATCACTAAAGTGTTCCTGATAACCCAGATATATGATATATGATTATTGTTTAAGATAAGTCAAGTAAAGGCTCCAAGAGAAAATATACAATAATGGACTCAAAGGGCAGCTTTGACAGACCCCTTGAGACATTAATTTCTGTACCATATCAGCCTGCAACAATAGATATTAGAGATGCAGATGTATACAATAACTGTAGCTCAAAATAAGCTTTTCTAGTAAACCATAAGCTTTCAGGATATTGAAAAAAAAGGAATGGTTCACCCAATCAAAGGCCTTACTTTGATCTAAAAATATCACAAACCCTGTTTCAGGCATATTCTAAAGAATTCACACATCTCGGATAATAATCAAAGTATGCTGGATCTTCATTTCAGGTAATCCACAAAATTGTATAGGGTAAATTAAGAAGGCAGCCACTCTCCTGCTTAAATTCAGAACTTGGGATAAAATCTTAAAATCTGAATTTAATAGGCTAATAGACCTGCAGTTTGTAATGTCAGTTCTATCTCCTGATTTGTATAAAATGACTAGCCCTTTAGTGAATGATTTTGGGACCTGATTTTAAGGAGGATGTAGTCAAAAACAAGCTCTAAGCAAGAACAGATTTCAGCTTGACATACTTTATAAAACTCATAAGGTATTCCATCTATACCAGGCGAGACTCCAGATTTCAAAGTGCCTATAACATGATGAATGAGCCAGCCTGTCGGCACAGTGGTTGGATTTCCACTTGATGCTGGCGACTTGGGTTCAGGAGTGGAGTCAGGTCACTGGAGGACTGCTGGGAGGAGAAGGCTTGAGCATCCCATGACTGCTCGCCTTCCGGGGAGGGAGGGGCCAAGGCTCCAGGTTTGCCTGACCCCAAGTGGAGGCTCGGGCACAGCAAGTTTTGCTTGGGGAAAGGGCCTCCAAAGACGTGGTGGACATCGCACCCAGTACCTAGACATCATGGCACACACCAGACATAGGGCAGGAACAGAGGAAAATGCCTTGCATCTCTGGGAAGATGGAACACCGAGCATGCCTCTATGTGTCACCACCCACCTGGCTACCTTGACCGACACCACTAGAAGTATGGGGTGTCCAGGCCCCCTCATCCCTGCCTGGGGGTAAAATCTAGCTCCATGAGGATCAAGGACATACCAAGGTAGAGTGACTGACACAGGATGACTCCTAGGTGACCCTGAGGGTCGGAGATGTGAGGGTGCAGGAGGGATAAAAAGAAAGTTGAAAAATAAATAAAAAAACAAACATGATGAATTTCTTGTGCTGAGATTGGCTCAGATAAATACTGAAATTTATGGTATTCTCTATGAATATTTATTATATTTAAGTATTTTGGATATCTTGGATTGATGGAGGACTCCAATCTTTAAAAGATTGCAAGTATCCTGTTACCGCTTTTTCAGTTGGGCAGGTGATGAGGTAATGTGTCATTGATCATCTTTAAAGCGGAAAATGAAGATGTATTTTTCTGCATTTTGCTGGCTTCATGTGGATCCTCTAATGGGGTCTTTTGTGTCCCCAACATGAATTTAGTTTTATGGTACTAGCCTTGTCATAAAGCAATTTCTTCATTTCATTTTTTTATTACTGATCTGAGGAATAAGATCCTCCTTTGAATTCGGACAAGAGAGAAAAGGTACTGAAGTTGAGTTCTGCGTTTTAAATAAGTAAAACATTTATTATTTCCTACAGTTTTCCCATAGCCCTGAAACCAAGTTTTAAATCTTGTTTAGTTGTGGCCCACCTATCCGAGATATCATTACAGAGGTCTCCTATGGAAACTCGAGCTGCTCTTAATTGCCTGATTTCTGTTTCCATGGTTATATTAGTACTGAACAATTCAGTTGTCATCTAGTCAGTTTCCTTTCTGCTTCTGTCTTAAACTGTGTGGTAGTTTTACAAGAAGATGATTAGAAAACTCCCAGGGACTACTTCCATAGTTATATTCAGATTTTGGGAAACAAATAAATAGTCGATTACTGTTGTTAAAGAGTTCCTTTTATATGTAAAGAATGGGCCTGTTGTTTGATGTTTAGCACAGTTTTGTAAGTCTGCTAATTCTATACATTTGTAAAAGGTAAAAGAATCACAGTAAATGTTTTCCCATTGTGCCTGGTCTCTTGAGGCAGCAGTTAAAGTAACCACTGCAAAATGGTACTGACTGTTGCTAAAAAGGGTGTATAGTTTTAAATACCTTCATTCTGTTTGCTTTTGTTTGTGGTCTATAAACATTGATAAATCTACTGGTGTTCCTATCCCATAGTCTGTCTATAATTAAAAGTCTGCCTGGAATAAGATCTATTCATAGGCGCTGACTACTGAGTTGAAGCACCCGGGAAGTTGAAGTGAGGGCTGTGCCACCCCCACCCCACTCCGGCTGGACCATTTTTATTTTTTTTATTTTTTATATTACTGCAATCTGCAGTGCTTTATTCAGCCAACCCAGCAGTGACAGCCTTTCTGGGAGGGGTGGGCAGGACCTTAGCTGCCTGCTCAGTGACGCATTATCTATTCTGTAAAATGTTCTTCTTATTTTAAATTAAAGTTATTAGGTTGGCTCAGGCAGTATGGCTGGCATGTCATGATTAGTGTAAGGAGGAGGATTGGGTGTGTTCTCCATGCACGTGCCAAGCAGCACGTCTTTGGTGCCAGTTTCTCTCAGAGTCAGCCACCATTTTGTACAGTGCAGGCTCAGATGCAAGGTGTGCCAGCCCAAAGCAGAGGACTTGAGAGGAGAGACTTAGACTAGGGAGCAGTGCTGACTTTCTAGTTGATTTGAGCACTGTCTGACTGACTGGAGCAGAGGTGATGGGTGCCAATTGTGATTGAGCACGCAACATGACCTGACTAGCGGCTCAGTCTCAGTGAGGAAGAGGCTAATCCAGCAAGGCCAAGGAAGGCAACAGTTCAGTGCCAGCGGTTGGCGGTTGCAGAGAGGCAGAGCAGAGCTGCACCAGGCAGCAAGTGGAGGAGCAGAGTGGTGGTCCTCCAAGCCCTAGCCCAGGCTCAGCCTCCAGACAGTAAGTGGCAGCAGGCCCGTGGGGTTGGAGGTAGAGTGATCGATCCTCACATTGAGGCCCTGGGCTGGGAGGGTCAGGGTTGGGACTCAGGGTGTAAGACTGAGGTGAGGGCCCACCCTGCCACCTCTGCTGTGCTGAGTGATGCATGGAATCATGCAGGCCGAGGCGGCTGGTGGGTGAGTGACTAAGGAGAAGGACTAGTCTGGAGGAGTGAGACTACTCATTGCCATGGTTGGTACTCGGTCAGTATGGCAGGAGTCAGACTCGGAGCTACTAGGTGGGTGGGCGGGTCGTTTGGACAACTGGAGCCTGGCTGGAGTAGCAGGAACATGAGCAAGAAAGCAAACAGCGTTGAGTGACAATGAGGGACGTTAACTTCGACTCCAGTCTACAGACTCTTCACTTCCACATGCCAGTCCAGCTGTACCCTGAGTGTTCTGTAACTAACTAAAGCTAAGCAACTTAAAGCAAAATTAAGCAAGCAAGCCAACAAACCTAATGGAGCTTTGAATGTCTGGGTCAGGGTGGCTGCTGTTAGTAGTAGTAGACTTGCTAATATTGCCAATTGCTAGGCTAACTTAGGAGCTCTTTTTCTAGCTGGGCCTGGTGCATTTGCACTTGATTTGTTTGGAACAGTTAAAGGTTGTAAGTAATCTGCTCTTTGGTGTGTAGGTCACAATAATAAAAACAAAAGGGCACAAAGTCTGATCATGTAGTAGTGGGCCGTCAGACAGGCATATATAAATCTATTATATCTGTGTACTGCCTTCAAGGTTGGGGATGGGGCTAGTCCATAAACAGAAATGGTGATTTGGGTGGGTACAGTTCTAGGGAGGCAAGAAGCTGATCTGGGATGGGTGGTCTAGCTCCTGGGAGAGTGCTCAGGGTTGGGGGTCTGTGGTCAGGAAGGGTATAGCTGCTGTTAGGGATGTCTGCTGGAATGCTGGTGAGGAGCATGGAAAGGAGGTCCAGCTGCAAAATGGGGGCAGTTTAGTGGATGGAAAGGTCCAGATGTAGGGTGGATGGTTGGGCTATGGAGTTGGTCCAGGCTAAGCGTGGGACCAGCTGTGTAGATATCAGTGGTTGACTGGATGGGTACTGCTAGTTTGTGTAATTGGGAGGGCAGCTGCAGAGGCAGTTGCCTTGGGGCGATAGTTTTGGACTTTGGGGGATCTAGCTATATGGAGGTTGCATGGCATGGGACTGGATGCTGGCCCAGATACAGGGAGGTTGGTCACCTGAGTGAAGAGGCTGGGCTATAGGATGGTAGCTCCAGGAGGTTGCCCAACTTGGGGAACGCTGGGTCTAGAAGGGTTTCCAGCTGCATGGAGGATGGTTGGCTGGAAAGGGAGGGTGATCCTGAACACGGATACTGGTACTGCTGCAGTCATCTCAGGGACACTGGGGATGGGGTGACTGAGCTCTTTTCTAGCTGGGCCTGTTGCCCTTGCACTTGACTTGCTTGGAACACTTAAAGGTAATAAGTAATCTGCTCTTTGGTGTGTGGGTCACAAAATAAAATAACGGCTGGCATATGTTCAGTAGAAATGGTTGAAGTGGCCCCAATTTACTCTCTGATAATTCACTGAGTGAAGGCAAATTCAGTGCTCCATATGAAAGGGAGTACTTCACATTATAATGGGTAAAGCAAAGTCAATTGAAAACAATGACTTTGCATTACTCCACCTTCCCAAACCACTACTCCACCAATTCTTAAGGTAGTGCATTGAAAACAATGTACTTCTCACTTCACATTGTTTTAAGCTCCAAAGGCGAATTTTGCAGTGATTCATGGGATTTCATGTCACATGGGCTCTAGATTGTTCTGCACAGCCTCAGTTTGTGTGTGTAGGAAGCTGTAGGAGACAATCTGGTCTGAGGTTTCTGCAATTCAAACCTTCTAGAAGTTGTTAAAAGCCTTTTCAGTCTTTTTTTTGCTGAAACTTTAGTTCATCGATTATAGGAAACCCTCCTTTGCTCATATCATTGAGCATTTATTGTTTGTATGGATTTTGAATGTTAATGTATAACATTCAGTCTGTGTACTGAGAGACAGTGGAAGTGTGCTTGGGGAAGGGCATATCTGTGGTGTAGGTAGATTAACTTGGAGAAAAGACAGTGCTTTCTGTTTTGGTGATATTTTTCTTGTATAACTGTGTTAATGTACACACAGTAATATTTTCAATAACTCTTGCCATTTTTGCCGATTGTTGTGGTGCAGCAGTGCATAATTTTAGTTTGTTTAAAATATGTGGTTATATTACTGAAGTTTTCAATTTGCTACGCATTACTTAGTGTGTGTTTGAGCATGTGTGAGACGGTGTTATCAAATCAGACACCTTTTATTGTGCCACATAATAATTTCACCAATGTGAACCTGCTATCCACTCCAGCCATGTGATTTTTGTACTTCTTGTGGTATCAATTACTGGTTCTAGTACTAATGATTGTTACTGAAGCAGTGCAGTACACTGCCCTCTCCCCGCGCTCCTAACCTGCAAAGGTATTCTTTTCCAGATTTGAATTTCTGATGGTGAGCACTGGTTAGGTGTTGTGCCTTTATGTCTGCATCTCTTCAGTGTGCAGCACAATCTTAATCTGTCTGTGCATTTACATCTCTTTAGGGCCCAATCTCCATCTGTAACTTAAGTCACAGTTGTTTCTTTGCCATCCCTTCAGAGTACTGGACAGGTGTGGTGCACTTTTCTATGAAAAACTGCATTTCTAGAATATTGATTGTAAAATTGTTTTAACAAAGTTGTATTTTTAATGATTAGTATTGTTTTAATCTGTATTTATGTATGGCGCCTTGGCAATTGAAAGGTGCCCTATACATAAAATTATTATTATTATAATTCTGCATGAATATTGTACTCATTAATATGCTTTAAGTCAGGACCATCATCACGAGTCACTCGTGATACAAATCACATTCTTCATCATCACGGTCACAAATGCAGTCACAAATCACTATTCATGATCACGTCACAAATCACAACATTAATTTTTTACTAGTTACTTGGATGTATTGTAAGCCTGTTTTGTAGAATCTCTCCAGGCTTCACCACCCTGCCATTGTACTCATTAATGAGCATTTTAAGTCAGAATTTGTGCTACAGCTCATCAGAGAAGTGCAGCTGTAGGCATTCACATTCCCAGTACAGTTCCATATTGTTTATCTCACACCATCGACACTGAATCAGATCTTCATCATCACGGTCACAGATGCAGTCACAAATCACGATTCACAATCATGTCACAAATCACAACATTAATTTTTGACTAGTTACTTGGATGTATTGTAAGCATGTTTTATAGTATCTCTCCAGGCTTCACCACCCTGCCATTGTACTCATTAATGAGCGTTTTAAGTCAAGGTGTTTTGTGCTACAGCCATCGAGAGGAGTACAGCCATAGGCATTCGCATTCCTTCCTGTACAGCATGTGAGTAACAGTACTGTAGGTAGTGGGTGCTTAAGTGGCTCAATTTGTCTGTGAAGTGATTCACTGAGTAACGTGGAATCACGCAGAACTCCACAATGTGAAGTGGAGTACTTCGCTTATAATGAGGAACGGAAGTCCATTGAAACCAATGACTTTGTGTTATTCCGCCTTCCCAAACCACTTCTCCACCAATTTTAAGGCAAAGTACATTGAAATCAATGTAATTCACCTCACGTCCGCCTCTAATTGAGCTCCAAATAAAATTTGGCAGTTATTCATTGGATTGCAGGTCACATGGGCTCTAGATTGTTCAGCACAGCCTCAGTTCTGGCCTGGGTAATGTGTGTGCAGTGGTAGCTAGAGACAGTTTATTCTCAGAGCTCTACGATTCAAAACCTCTAAAAGCTGTTTAAATTGACTTTTTGAGTAATATGTTTTGCTCAAAATTTAGTACATCAATTGTAGGAAACTCTGTGCTCATATCATCGAGTGTTTACTGCTGTGTGTGGATTTGAATGTTAATTTAGAACAGTCAGTCTGTGAAGCACTGTGAAGTGTGCTTTAGGAGGGCGTATTTGTGGTGTAGGTAGATTAACTGGCAGAAAAGGCAGTCTCTGTTTTGGTTATATTTTTTCTTGTATAACTGTGTTAATGTACACACAGTAATATTTTCAGTAATTCTGACTTTTTTTGCTGATTGTTGTGGTGCAGCAGTGTACAATTTGTCTGTTTAAAACATTTGGTTATATTACTAAAGGTTGTCAATTTGCTATGCATTACTTGAGTGTGAGTGTGAGTGTGTGTGTGTGTGTGTGTGTGTGTGATGTGCCATTAAATCAGACACCTTTAATTGTGATACAGCATAATTGCAGCAGTGTGAACCTGCTATCCACCACACCTGCATGATTTTTATACTGCTTTGTGATATCTTTACTGGTAGTGGATTGTTACTGCCATGCACTAATCCCCAACTGGCAAAATGTATTCCTTTCTGGATTTGGATTTGTGACTTGTGAGCACTGGTTAGGTGGTGTTGTGCCTTTTCATATGCATCCCTTGAGTGTGCAGCACAATCTTAATCTGTCTGTGCATTTGCATGGCACCTTTAATTCTGGGAGACTGCATTTTTGTTGCGCCTCATTTCACTTTGTCAGCACTGGGGAATTTTCTGGACACAAGACAGTAGCATTTTGGAGATGCACATTAATTTTGGTGACTCTGTGTGTGACCTGACCACTCATGTGCATGACTGAGTGTGCCATTAATTTTAAGAGATTTTGCATTTCTTGTCACACTCTCATCTCAAATCATCGCACTGGAGAGTTTTCTGGACACAAGACAGTAGCACTTTGGGGATGCACATTCATTCTGGTGACTGTGTGGGTGGGATGCTGTAATATTGTTGTCACTCTGCCTTACTTCATGTTTAAGGGAAATGACAATGCAAAGTAATAATAACAAGGCGAAGTGAGCCTTTACTATGGGGCATTCCGTTAGCAAAGTGCCAACATGAAGTGGCCACTTTGCATTCACTTCACATGGATATTAAATTCACCTCATCTGTAATGTGAGGAAGTCAGGTGTAATGATGATGGATTGTTAGAGAAATGTGATATTAACTGTCAGAGGGGTCACTTTTGATAAGGGCAAGGTAGTTATGCTTGTATTAAGGGGAATATTAAGAAAGTTATGAGGTCTACACAGAAGTGGAGTATAAATATGCACAGTTTCATAAGTATGTGCTCAGAGTGCAAGCAAATGTGATATGCAGGTTTATTTTAGAAATAGGTAAAAATAGCGATACATGTACTTAATAGAAAGATAGAAAATTACATAGACAGAGAGAGAGAGAGATACAGACAGACAGACAGGCAGAATAGGAATGGCAGTGAAGTATTGAAGTGACACCAACCCTAACCCCACCTCACAGGCATGGACAGGGATTGGGGTGTGCCTTTGGGTCACTGCCCATAACACTCATGCCATTTCACCTCATCCTACCCTGCAGACAGAGACAAGAGTTGAGGTGTGCCTTGGGGTTTTAGACTTTACACTCACCCCATTCCATAAGGAAATACACTGAAATGGGTACAGTATAAGAGAATGGAGTGAACTTTGGGGCTGAAGAGTCAAAGGCACACCTCGATACCTGTCACTGGCTGCAGGGTAGGGATGGGGTGGAATGGCATGAGCATTACTGTTGACAGTCCCAAGTCACACCCCTGATGCCTGTCAGTCCCTACAGTGCAGGTGCTATGGTCAGAAACCTTAATTCCTGGGTGTTTTTGGTATTTTCACTACAAGTTTTCAGCATGTGCTTTTGTGACCCCACCGATATACAGTGACACTGTCAGTTCATTAGCTAAAGGAGATGTAGCACATGACTGTGCATTTGCACCACAGGTGCAAAACACATTTTGAACAGGATGTAAAAATGACAGCTGTATATTTTTGTTTCAGTAACACAAACACACACACACACACATATGCACGTGCCAGAACACAGTGGCAAAATGATTAGATTTGTCTGCAAGCACTATTTTCTATGCAAATTGGAGCATGGGGTGTTAAGGTTGAGATCAGTTATGGTCCATGACATATCCACATGGTCAGAATATTAAATATTTTAAAATAAACATAAATGTAAAAGTAACTATTTCAAGAAGAAAATGCAAACTGACACTTAACAGTTATAGGGTAACTTAGCACATCTGGACTTATTTGCTGCATATGTATCTCAATTACTAAGGGTCCTGGTCATGTTCACCCTTCCTCAAGCCAAGCTAGCTACAATATGTCTAACAATAACATAGATGGAAAAATAATGACATATTTTCAACAAGAAGTTAGCATTTTAAAAAGACAGTGCTGTAAACTGAGAAGCAACTTGTGTAGGTGCATTCATCATGCTAGCCAAGATATGTTCTGGTTGTATTCCATAAGGCTAACCAGTGGGAGAAGTAGGGAAAGGGAATGAAATCTAAAATAGAACCACTTAATCCATTTGTGATTTAAAGTTGCATGACAGAAATGCGGCTTCCAGAACTGGACACTATACTCCAAATGAGGCCTCACCAGTGATCTACACAGTGATATTGCCACCTCCTTCCTTTGCTGGTAATACCTCTCCCTGTGCACCACAACATTCCATTGGCTCTCCTCACAGCTTTGGTACATTGTTTAGCCACCTTTAGGTCATCCAATATGACTACCCCAAAATCTCTTTCCATTTTGATGACCATCAGCCCTCCCTCATAATCATTCCCTGGGTTCCTGCAACCTTCCTTATTCAGCAGGCAGTTAGCTCATCTGGACTTATTTGCTGCATATGCATCTCAATTGCTAAGGGTCCTGACCATGTTCACCTTTCCTCAAGCCAAGTTAGCTGCAGTATGTCTAGCAATAACATGAATGGAAAGATTATGCATATGAAAAGGTATTCATTATGCTGTACATACCCTAAGACTCAAGTGTGTCTCTTGGCTGCCATGATGTCTGTGGTTAATTTGAAACAAAAGACAATGTAACAAGGACACTGGCCTCCACTGGAGATATTAAACAATAGAGCAAACTGCACTCTGGGAAGATTGCCTGGGACAAGATGCAATAAAAAACTGAATAGCAGATTCCAAGGAGTATAAAACCACCAGGAATGTTAGAAAAAGTACCCTCCCCACTCATTCACAGGTGTCAATGAATGTATTTGTTAACCATGCTGGTTCATCTTCTTGCTTCCTCATAGTAAAAATCTGAAACTGCATTTGTGTGGTTTTAGATGAGTGATAAATGGCATGTTCAGGGGATGGCAGCTCTGATAGTTGTTCCAGGCTTACTTTTTTCCTGGCTCAGTTTATATCAGTGAAAAGAAGTAGGAAAAAACCCACCAACCTTTTGTTCTACACTTAGTTGTTAATTGCAGCTGGTATTTTTAACATGTGCGAGGCAACTCCACTTCTCAAACTTTAAAGAAACAAACATTTGTCAATGCTGAATGTTGTCTCACTGGCATTGGCATTGGTAGTG
Source organism: Neoceratodus forsteri (assembly GCA_016271365.2). Taxonomy (NCBI): domain Eukaryota; kingdom Metazoa; phylum Chordata; order Ceratodontiformes; family Ceratodontidae; genus Neoceratodus; species Neoceratodus forsteri. Next base: position 271,549,613 of record JADMNL010000026.1, read on the forward strand.
CAGGAGTTAGAGATGCATAATAAGAATGGCTGTAAGTATTGAACTGACACCAACCCCACCCCACCCTGCAGAGACTGACAAGTGTTGGGGTGTGCCTTTGAGGCATCAGCTGTAATGCGATGCCATTTTACCTCACCTTACCCTGTAGACACTGACAAGTGTCGTGGAGTGCTTTGGGTCTTTGGGCCTTATTACCCCATTCCATAAGGAAATATGCTGAGATGGGTGCAGTATAGGAGAATGGGGCTCACCCTGCCCTGTACACTCTGACAAGTGTTGTGGTGTGCTTTGGGGTCTTTGGGTCTTAGACTTAACCCATTCCATAAGGAAATACACTGAGATGGTGTAGTATAGGAGAATGGGTTGAACTTTAGGGCCAAACACTCCAAGGCACACTTCAATGTCTGTCACTGGCTGCAGGGTGGAGGTGGGGTGGAATGGCGTGAGCATTACAGCTAATTATCCCAAGTCACACCCTGGCACCTGGCAGTCTCTACAGGTGAGGGTGTTACAGTTGGAAACCCCTAACATTGTAGGCATTTGGTGATATTTTCACTCCAAATTTTCAACATGCAATTTTTGTAACCCTACCTCATGAAGAAGCGCACACTCAGTTTGTTAGCTGAAAGGTGGTTTGCACAGTGGCTATGCCATTTGTGACACAGGGACAAAAACACATTGTGGGCAGGATATGAAAATGACAACTGTATTGTTCATGAGGAGTTAAAAAAAAGGGCAACGCTGAAAATCTGGAGGAAAATATGAAAAATTGGTAAGTCATGAGCATGCATAGGAACTATGCAACACACGTCCGTGAACCCAATTATGTTTGGGATTTTTAGCCACATTTTCAACATAGGTATTTGGGACTTCATGAACAGTGGTGCTGTGATTTTGTTAATCTGTCCCAAAGTTGATTTCTCACAGCGACCATGCCATTGTGTGCCACAGGTGTGAAACACATTTTGGGCAGGATGTGAAAATGACAGCTGTACTGTTCATAAGGAGGTGTGAAAAATTGCCAGTGCTGAAAATCTGGCATGGAAATATTGCAAATTTGCGAAGTTACAAGGGTGTGTGGAAACTACGCAACTCACGCTTGTAACACAGTCATTTTATGGACGTTCGTACCAAATTTTCAACATAGGCATTTTGGACCTCTGTTCATGAACAGGGTCACCATCATTTTCCAAACTGTCCCAAACATGGATTTCACACAGCAACCATGATATTCTGCCTGGAAGTGTGAAAACACATTTCGGCTAGGATATGTAAAATGACAGCTGTACTTTTCATAAGGAGGTATGGACAAATGCCAATTTTGAAAATTTGGAGGAAAATATTACAAATTCATGAAGTTATGAGCGTGTGTAAACTGCACAATGCACGCTCATAAAACAGCTATTTTTTTATTTTTCTCACCAAATTTGCAACACAGGCTTTTGAGAGCCCCTCATGAACAGTGGCACTGTTGTTTCATTAATCGGTCCCGAAGGTGATTCCATGCCATGATCATGGGTCACCCTTCAGGGCCAAATAACGCCATGAAAGTGACTGAATTCACGAATGTTGAAAATTTGGTGCCAAAATTCCCCAAATGCCCAAGATATGCACTAAAGTTAAAAAAACCCTATTTATGCCATTATACAGCTTACTGACATTTCTTCAGTTCGAGGTCAGCTTTGAAGAGTAAAGACGTGTTCTGGTCCACCAAAGATTGTTGTGCTATGCTCTGGAGGTAAGCATGGGGTGGGGTGTATGGGGAGGCAAGTAATGTAGATGTAGGCGCAGGTTGGGGGAGGGCCACCAGAGTCAACGATGGACCATTTTCTGCTTTGCAGGTTTAAAAAAACACTGCAGGATGATTTTCTTTACATGGGCATTTGGCATGCTGAGGTGGGCTCCAGCATGCCACCTGAGAGATTTTTTGGGGGTTCTGTAGCCAATGGGCAATTGGGCACCCGTAGCACAGAATAAATGGGGCATTATGCCAATGGGGATTGGGCTCCCACATTGGCAAATTAAAATGGGATGGGGGGATGAGGCCAAGGGGATTGGGACCTCCTCATTGGTGCAGCACAATAAATAGGGGGGTACATTATGCCAATGGGGAGTGGACTTCCCATCAGCAAATGATGTGGGTTGAGGCATGCTGACAAGGGGATTGGGCACCCCTGAAGTCATCTTTTCATGGGCGGCAGTCAGTGCCACTTTGTTAAATGAAGGGCTTCACCAGGAAAGGCAATGAGGGAGGGTATGTTTGGTGCCGTTGCATTATGAGCTTGGCTGTCATTACAGTGGCCCTTTCTTAGATGTGCTCACCAAATTATGTATTCCTGGTGTGGCGCCTGCATGCTGGCTTACTGGGGAATGAGGGCGTGCCTACTGATGCATGCCTGAATTCACCCAAAGTGACCGTGCCTCCAAATCTGCTACTATCGCAATATGTTGGCCGCAAGCGTGAGCCAACATAAAATACACTTCATCAAAGGCTGTGTTTACAAGTACTGTGCCCATGATTAAAATAATTTGAACCCCTCCCCAAAAATGTGCCTTACATGAAACTGCATGATTAACTATAAAGACAATTAAAAAGTATTTCTAAATGCATTACTAACACCAATGCTTTCAAAGTTTTGAAGCTACTAAAAAAGACAATATATATATATATATATATATATATATATATATATATATATCTTGAATATGGTAAATAAATATTGTTAATCTCAAAAGCTGAACTTTATGTTTTAGTATATAAAAGTTTAAGAAAACCAGTGGCTCATTCAACAGAACACTGTGTCTATTGCTTTCCTTGGGAGCTGTAATTTCAGACACTTCTTAATTACTCTTTCCTTTGAGACACCAGGTGGCTTTGATAATCATTTGTTCCAAGGGTTTTAAGTCAATTTGAAGGCGTTAAGTATCTTCTGTTCTCCTAGTCCTTAATAAATGCATGACTCCACAGACTTGTTCTGTTCCTTGGTCCAGATCCCAAACTAGTGTGCCTTGTTTCATCATGATGTTGTTCCACCTCATGCCCTCCCACATGAATCAAAAAAGCTGGGGTGGATCTTTAGGAGCTTCTGGTGGAGGTGGGGTGGATCTTACTCCCCAAAACAATGCTGCCTCCCACTACTCAGGTTCCAGTTCTTGTACTGCCCATTTAAGAAAGAAAATAGTACCCTGCAACCTATTGACTAACATGAAAGTGTATTTATTTGAGGGTGGAAAACATTTCTTGGAGGAGAGTAAGATGGAGAAGACTCTTTAAACCTTCAGTCAGTTCCACAGACAGAAAACATGACATCACTCCTTTTTACATGCAAAACATCTGCAGGCTCCACCTACTGCAGCCATAAAATGGCACTAGTTTGATCATGTAGTAGTGGGCTGTCTGGAATATATAAATCTATTATATCTGTAAGGCTGCACATATAAAACAGAGTTATATATGCCAGTCTGACAACCCACTACTACATGATCAAACTGCAGTAGCTACTAAACTGATGGCATATTGACATTATTGGCATCCCCTGTTGTGTACAGCTCTGAATTTTGGAAGGATGACCAGCTCCAGGAACGGTCATGGGGGCTATTCTGCCATGTTTGAGAATGGCATGGGAGGTCCAACTGCAAGGAGTGGATGAGGCTGAGAAAGTGATGGTCTAGGGAGTGTGCTAAGCTTGGAGAAGGCTGGTCCTAGTGCTAGAAAAGTCCAGATACAGGGAGGGTGGGGACTGGGGTGTTACAGCTGCAGAAAGATTTATCAGAAGCTGGTCTGGGGACTGGAAAAGTGATCCTACTGCTGGGGATAGGGCTAGTCCATACGTAGAAATGGTGATTTGGGTGAGTTCAGTTCTAGGGAGGGTGAGAGGCTGATCTGGGAGGGTTGTCCAGCTCCTGGGAGGGTGCTCAGGGTTGGGGGTCCATGGTCAGGAAAGATATAGCTACTGGGAGGTTTGTCTGTGGGAATGCTGGTAAGCAACATGGAAAGGAGATCCAGCTGCAAAATGGGGGTTGTTTAGTGAATGGAAAGGTCTAGATATAGGGAGGTTGGTTGGGCTATGGAGCTGGTCCAAGGCTTAGGTGGGACCAGCTGTGTAAATACAGTGGTTGACTGGAGTGGGTGTTGTAGTTTGTGCTTGAGAGGGCAGCTTCAGAGACACTCACCTTGGGGTGGATAGTCTCTGGACTTTGGGAGGATCCAGCTATATGGAGGTTGCATGGCATGGTGCTGGATGCTGGTCCAGATACAGGGAGGTTGGTCACCTGAGTGAAGAGGCTGGGCTATAGGATGGTGTAGCTCAGGAGGTTGCCCAACTTAGGGAAGGCTGGGTCTGGAAGGGTTTAGAGCTGCATGGAGGATGGTTGACTGGAAAGGAGGGTGATGCTGCACATGGATACTGCTACTGCTGCAGTCATCTCATGGGAGATTGGGCATGGGGTGGAGCAAACCACCAGGTGATGTGTGCAGTACTGGCACATTTACTGAAGAGAAGGCAGGGCAGGGCCCACAGCTCAGCACCATGGACACAGGGAGGGGGGAGGTGCACAGTCCCTTCACAAAGAAAGGGTCCTACAAGAGCTTGATTAGCTCAAGGTGGACAAGGCAATGGACCTGATGGCACACATCTCAGGGTACTAAAGGAGCTAAGAGTGGAACTAGCAGAACCATTATCAGAACTGTTTATTGAGTCTCTGAGCACAGGAGAGGGCCCAGAAGGCTAGAGAAGAGCCCATGTGATCCTGCTCCAAAAGAGTGGTAGCAGGGAGGAGGCAGGAACTACAGACCAGTCAGTCTTACACTCAGTAGTGGGCAAGATTATGGAAGCACTCCTTAAGGAAAGGATAATGCAACACCTGGAATCCATAGGAGCACAGGATCCAAGACAGCATGGGTTTACAAAAGGAAGGTCCTGTCAAACTAATCTCATTGTTTTCTTTGACTGGCTAACAGAGTGGTGGACAGGAGTGGGAGCAGTTTATGTCACCTACCTTGACTTCAGCAAAGCTTTCAATACTGTTCCACATAGAAGATTGATTAATAAGCTGAGGTAGGCTCAGGGTGGGTCAGAAGTTGATCAACTGGGTGGCAAACTGGTTGACAGGCAGAAAAAGAGAGTGGTATAAATGATATACAGTCAATAGAGATGCAAGTTACAAGTGGGGTACCTCAGGGATCAGTCCTGGGGCTAGTCCTCTTCAATATCTTCATCAGTGACATTGCAGAAAGAAGGACTGGAGGATAAGGTTTGTCTGTTTGCAGATGACACCAAGATCTTCAACAGAGTAGATGATCCAGATGGGGTGGGCAGAATGAGAAAAGATCTGGATAAACTAGTAAAATGGTTGGAAGAGTGGCAACTGGAGTTTAATGTAAAGAAGTACAAGATCATGCACATAGGAAAGAGAACCCTGAAGCCACCTATAGGCTGGGAGGGAGTTGCTGGCACTCACAAGGAAGAAGGAGACTTTGGCATCATCATCACCGATGACCTGAAATCATCCAAGCAGACCACTAAAGCAGTAGGTAAGGCTAGGGGATGTTGGGGTATATTAGTAGGGTATCACAAGTTGGAAAAGGAAGGTAATAATCCCTCTTTACAAGACACTGGTTAGGCCCTATCTGGAGTACTGCATGCAGTCCTGGAGGCCACACCTTCACAAGGACATTAACCAAATTGAAACAGTCCAGAGAAGGGTAACCAAAATGGTGCAGGGACTGCATCAGAACATATGAGGACAGATTAATGGAGCTCAAAATGTATACCCTAGAGCAAAGGAGGGAGAGAGGTGATATGATCGAAACATTCAAACACCTTAAGGGCATTAAAAAGGTGAAAGAGTCTAACATGTTTCAGTGTAAGAAAAATAGCAGGACAAGAGGACACAGCATGAGATTAGAGGAGGCTGATTAAGGGGTAATGTGAGGAAGTTCTTTTACACAGAAAGGTGGTGGATGCATGGAATGGCCTACCTCAGGAAGTGGTGGATGAATACAGTGCAGGGCTTCAGACAGGCATGGGGTAGGAATAAAGGAGCAATACAGATACGTTTGACTAGATAGGCCATTGACAAAGCAAAGGCCAATAGTACATTCATGAGGTAGAAAAAGAAATGGGCAGACTGGATGGGCCTTGCGGTCCTTATCTGCTGTCAACTTCTATGTTTCTATTTGACTATATTTAGCACACTGCACTAAAGCTGGCTGCAGTTAGGGCTGTTGCAAAAACTTTAATGGACTGTCAAAAGTAGGGAAATGTGACCTTAGGGCAGGGTTCCAAAGCCTAAAACCCCACTCCACTATACATGAAGAGAAGTTAAAGCAGGAACAGCTGTGATGGGTGTGCCTGGTGTTTCAAATCCTAATGCTCACCCCATTCCAAGACTAAGTAAGTTAACATGGGTACAGAATCACAAATGGGGTGGGCATTAGGTTTGGAAATGTCAATGCTGACCTATCACAGCTGTTCCTGCATGCACAGTGGGGTGATGGTATTAGCATTTGAAGGAAGCCTGGGGGGTGTAGGGGTTTGGGAACTTTAAGTTCCCCTCAAGCCTGTTCCTGCATGCACAGTGGGAGTGGGATGTTAGGCTTATGAACCCTAATGTCATATTTCCATACTTTGACATTCCAACACTAATGTTGCATTAAAGTTTTGCAATGAATTACCTTACTTTTCAGATAGTTTATTTGCAGCCTTATTAGTGCAGAGAGAACTATTTTCAACATGTCCTTTGGAACCCCACCACATGAACTCTGCTACTGTCATTTTGTTCATTGGTCCCAGCTTAGTGTGCCTCTCCTGGTTAAACAATTTCCCTTTCCATTATAAAACAGTATGCAAGTGTGCTGTGGAACACTCACCAGTAAGTGCTCAGGAGCTGAAATTAGTTTTGCAGCCACTAGCCAGCAGGGCTAGTGACTGAATGCAGCATCCCCAGTCCCCAAGACTTTTTACCTGGCCAGCTGGTGTACGTATTGGAATGTTATCTTCTCCACTAGAAGCCAGAAGGGTTAGTTGTAAAGGAAAATCTTTCTAGTCCAATATAAAATTTACCAGCATTTGGCTAGTGGGCTGGGGTCAATTTTGACCCCTGTCTGCCTGGTGCTGGTGCTGGCAGGATAATGATATAGTGTGACGAGGGACAGGATTTACATTTCTACAGTCAGAATTGATAATTGACAGTCAGACCTGAATGGGGGTCATGCCCATCAGTGGGGCATTGACATGGTGGTAGCAATCTGTGGAGGCAGACATCAAGCAGAGATGCCTCATACCCTGCACTCTGGTACAGAGATAATTGGTCTGAGGGGGTGAGGTGTTGTGTTGGCAGGGTTTGAACACTGTGACCTAGACCCCTAATGGCCATAGCCCTACCACCTCCCACATGGGATCCCATGCTAAAGTTTCCTAATAGCTGTTGGTAGCAGTGGATGGACACTGGTGATGGGGTGCTTTTGTTCAGTGGACAGGTTGTTCCCAGCCCAGGACCCCCTGGGCACTAGTATGAAGACCTTCCCTGGTACACACACACACACACAAACACACACATATATTTTTATATATGTGGTGGCTGGCAGATGCCCAGCTACACTGTTTGTGGCAAGGCAGGTGACAGGGCTTTTTGGTTACCTGGGATCGGATAATTATGATCTGCCTATGCTTCAGCTATGCCAACCCTACTATTCGGGCCAATCAGCTGTGCAGCACTGCACATGTATGGATGGCATCTCTGGTGAGAGGCTGCAGAGATCATTAACTGCCATGTTCCACTGTGGCCTAGGGCACTCTTTCTGCTCTTTGAATTACCCCTGGTCCCCCTCTTCCACCCCTTCACTGCTCCGTCCAGGCAGTGTCACATGGTGGAGTGTGTGTAACATGAGTCGCATGCAGTGTTGCAAGTTGCAACTACAGCAGGGCTTCTTCCTTCTTGGATTACAAATTGGGGATTACTAGGGGTTAAAGGTTACCCCCAGCAGTTTGGGTGCTGCCTTTCTGCAATAGGCATAAATGCACTCAGTCCAGGTCCTGGTTGGCAGTTCAGGTGTCAGAATTGGCACCAGCCTGATAGCCAAATACTGGTAGATTTTGTATCAGACTAGTAGGATTTTCATGTATTTAGCCCTGTGGGTTTGTACTGGAGAAGGCAACACTTCACTATGTACACTAACTGGGCCAGTACAAATGTCTGTGGGACTGCTGCTCTCAATCAGTAGCCCTGCTGGCTAGCGACTGCAAAACTTCAACCCCTGCAGTTGTTTGAAACTTAACTCCTCCCCATCAAACAAACAAGGTGTGTTGAGCAGTCTGTTGTGGGTTCTGTAGATTCGCAGGCTGCAGTTTCTCTCATAGCACCCCTGCTGCACAGAGCTGGTCCTGACTCCAAGGAAGTTTCCCAAGCAAGCAGTGTCGACACCCAACTGGACAATTCAAGAGTAATTGGATGCTAGTCGTAATCTTTTTCATGGTTGCAGTCTATAAAGGTATGTCAGTGCTTGATGTTCATGGTTTTGCAAAACACTTTGGAATATGATCAGAATATAATGAGAAAGTCAAAGTTGGTATTTTCAAACAAAAATTATTTTTCAATTTCATCAAGAGTAGTACATGCCCTGGTGGTTATATCGTACCACAATACAAAATGGATCTCAGAAATGCTGATATCTGACTGGATGCTACTGGCTTCCAGCTAGAGATGCAACAAATTTAAAATCTGCCCGCAAAGTGGTTGCGAGAGTGGCCACTTCACGTCATCATAAAGTTATGCAAAGTGAGCACTGGAAAGTGCTCTTACCTTCCCATTCTGACTTTGCATTGACATTCTGCCTTAATGTGAAGTAAGGCAAAGTGACAACAATATAGGCAGCCCTCACACATCACATGGTTTACAGTACTGTAAGTCACATGCTTTAGCCAGGCAGGAAGAAAGTGAGTCAGAAAAGCAGTTAGTTTCACTTTCTCCTTTGCAGTGGTAGAAGAAGGAAGCCTTTTGGGTGTAGACAAAGGACAGTTTGTTAGTTGGCAATTGGTATCTTACGATTTGACAAAAAAACAGCTTTTTGAAAAGCTAAATCTTTAGTTTTTTTTTGTGGTGTGTTTCTTCAGTTCTTTTTGCTACTGATTTTTTATAATTTCTTTTGTGTGTGTGTAACTGTGTATGTGCATGTGTGTGACACTGTGAGTGCATGTGAAGGAGTATTGTGAGGCGCTGGCCACAGTCTGAGGGACTTGCATGATGGACTCAGGAGGAGAGTCTGTGGCCCATAGGCATGGGCAGAGGGAGGAGTGCACACATGTGGGGTGGTCGGGTGTCATCGGATCACTCCCAACTGTTTGGTGTTGCATCTCTTCCTCTGGAAGCAGTAGCACCAGTGCCACGGTGGTGGCGCATCCACCAAGTCCACCACCACCACCAGTAGCAGCTGCAGGGCTCCAGCAGCACCCTCCACCCTCCACAGTCACAGGTGGAGCTCCAGGTGAATGAAGGTGCTTCTGGCAGTCATTTGTGTGGTGTGCAGGTGTGCCGTGGCCCCAGGGGACACATTTGGGGACCGTGGCCAGTGCACACACATGGCAAACCACCACAAGGTGGAGGACAGGCTGCCACCAAGGGGTCAGGTGTCCACCTGCTGGCCCTTCTGTGGCAGTGGCAGAGGGTGCTGGGGGTGTTGTTCCTCACCACCACAGCAGGAGGAGGGTAACAGCAGCAGCTGCTCCACCACCACCACCACCACCACAGCCACCAGCACCATCTCACCACCACCACCACTGCCTGGCTTTCCTGCTGCAGTGGACCCTGTCACAGTGTCTGCAATGCAGGCAGACATTGCACTGGTGTGGGCGGCCCTTGAGGAAAGCAACAAGAGGGTGGGTGCTATGCAGCAGCAGCAGCAGGTGGAACAGATCCAGAAACAGCAGCTGTAGATACTGTCAATGCTCCACCTGCTGCTGGAACACCATGGAATCCCCATTAAGGGATTTATTTTGGGGACACCTCCTACTGTTGTGCTGTAGTGTTTTGTGATTTTTTTTTTGTTTAATAATAGGCACTTGCCCTAGTGTTATAATGCAGTGCCTCAGTAATGTTGACTTTCTGTTGTGGAGTGCTTGTGGAAAAGCTGGTGTGAGCAGTGCAAGTATGATGTGGTAAAGTGCATGTGTGCAGTCAGTGTTATTTCCTCTGTGTGTGTGTGTGTGTGTGTGTGTGTGTGTGTGGCGTGACATCAGACATTGTGCAGCTTCTTGCAAACATATATTGCTGACTTGTTGCAGTGTTTATGGTATAAAGAATAACATATATTTTATTGTCACCATCATCATCGGTGGATTAAGTGATAAGATACTTTTCAGAGGTGTCTGGCCAGAGTGCACTTTAGTCAGCTACTGCACACATAACTTTTAGGAGTGCATGTGTTTTTGTGTTATAATCTCTGCAAAGTCATGTATGCACTGTGAGTGACTGAGGTGCACAGTGACCCAATATCCCTGAAAAATATCATATCACTTACTCCGCTGGTGCTGATGGTACCAATAAGATATACATCATATATTCTTTGTTATCTTTATTCTCGAGATACTGCAGCAGGTCACACCATATATATGTTTGCATGAAGCTGGACAATGTATGCACACACAGGAAAGGACACTGATGGCAATACATGCAGTTTAGCACAACATACTTGTACTGCTCAGTCATGCTTTTGTGAAACACTTCAAATCCGATTCATGAGTCCTGACACAAAGTAAACATTACTGAGGATCCAAAATATTTCATTTGTGAAATAGACATTAAAGAGATTCACCAGCTTAGGCATTACTTTTAATATATATGGTGTTTTACTTCAGGGAATCTTTCTTGCTCCACATGTCCTTACATAGTGCAATACATTTCTGTCAACAACCCCATAATTACATTAAAGTGTATCATGTCATGGAGGAATTCCTCTTGAAAAGCCAATAATTCTTCCCCACTCTCAGCAATGGTAGGACGTGATGCCAGGGAGGTGTGGGGGCATGCTCCATTATCGTGAATGTCAGCAGCTTTCAAAATGTTTCTTTATGTTATAATGGTCGGTTGTAGGGTGAAACATGTGGGCACATTTCCAGTAACAAGAGCCTTGTTAGTGTAAACGTGCCCATGTTTACCACAAAGTGACCATTATGACATAAAGAAACATTTGAAAGCTGCTGGCATTCATGATAATGGAGCACACCCTGTGTTCTCCCTGGCATCACGTCCTAACGCTGCTGACAGTGGAGGGGCAGTATTTGGGCTGCTTTTCAGAATGGAATCGTGACAATCTTTAATAAAATTACAGGTGTTTTTGACAGAAATGTATTGCACTATGTAAGGACATGTGGAGAAAGAAAGAAAGATTCCCTGAGGTAAGGCACCCATATATTGGGTGCAGCAAATAATAACTATGTAACTTGGTGAATCTTTGTAAGCAGCAGTGCAACAATCTGTTGAATGTTGTAACCTATACTTTTTAATGCTATTTTACATTGCCACTTTACTTACATTCTGACTTGTATGATGCTGCAATTTCCAGTATTTGAGTCTGCTTTACTACTTTTATTCATGTCTGAAATAATAAAAGGAGCAGTACTTTTAATACAGTGCAGACCAGGGCAGGATTCTCAAAGAAAGAGAAGCTGAAAAATTCCACAAGTACCCAAAAAGCTGCAGCTGTGGGAAAAACAAGGAGTTGCACTGCGGCATATGCACAAAACTCCTGTAGCTGCGCAAAAATAACTGGGGGTTGTGGAAAACGCAGTCTGGGAATTCCGCAGGGAGCTGAAACTCACAAAATGCTGTACTCAGAGATGGAATTCCTGCAGCTGAGGAATAAATGTTGCACACATGCTATTCCACAGAGACAGTGGAGTAGGACTCCTGAAGAAAAAAAAGTAAACCACCAATCAAACATCAATTAAGCTGTGTGCAGGCAACAGCAACCATGTGGGGTAAGGCAGTATAAGGACATGTGAGTGAGCACACACAGAACACCACACAGAACAAACCTAGAAGATGAAAGACAACACCTGGAGCATTCCATTGAAAAGAGGGCCACTGGCAGTGCAGCCACAGTGTACTGCCTAACAGTGTGTGACAAAGGAGCAGGCTAAAGAAAATGGACAACAGTGACAACATGCCACTGGATGCATGGTACCACCACATGCAGATACAAAGGTGCAGGCAACAGGAGAGGGAATCACTGCAACCACATGCAGGAAGGGAGGAACGTGAACATGGAGTACAACATAGACAACCTGCCAGATTATAGTACCGCCACAGGCAGGCATACAAAGACCTCACAGAGGAGCAGTGTGCATAGCCAGATACAGGCTAAACAAGGCTGCCATAAATGACCTGTGCAACACAGTGCACAAAAAGCTGCAGAGCAAGACACACAGTAGCCATGCACTCATAGTGGAGACAAAGGTGACAGTTGCCCTGTGTGTGCTGGCAACAGGCATATTCCAGACACCAGCATGGGACACCACTGGCATGAGCCAAGCTGCAGTGTCACGGTGCCTAGAAAAGTTCCTGAATACCATTGTAACAAAAGCACATCAGTACATCAGGTACCCACTACAGGCACAACAGCAGCAGGAGGTAATGGAAAACTTCTATGCCATGGCAGGGTTCCCAAGAACATTGGTTCCACTAGACTGTACACATGTAGCAATCAAGGCACCCACTGAAAATGAGGCAGCATATGTGAATTGCTAGGGGTACCACTCCATCAATGTACAGGTTGTGTGCGACAGTGTCTGCCAGATCCTGGATGTGTGCACATAGTTCCCCTGGGTCATGCCATGATGCCTACATCCTGAGGCAGAGTACATTGTGCAACCTCTTTGAATGGGGTGACATACAGCATGGACAGCTGATTGGTAAGTACACATCTGGGTCATGGTGGCCACAGGAACATAGCACAGGCAAGGAAGAGGGAGCACAACTACCTGTGATGCATGTAGTGAAGTACTGGGACTGACTGAGCAGAGGGCAAATGCCAGTGCAGGACATGTCCATAAACACAGTAGGCATGTGTGACATGTCATGAGACAGAGGTTGTCAATAAGAAACCATAGTTGGCAGCTGGAGCAACCATGGGCACAGTAATGGTCATGGCAAACAGTGGTGATGTGACCAGTGGCAGGAGACACACAAAAGCAATACACAGGTGCAGAGCCAGGCATGTATGTGTGTGACATATGCATGACACACCACCAGTACTGACAGTTGCCCACAGTGTGCCAAGACAGTGTCACTGATGACACACAAGTGCACAGTAGAAGACAGAGACTGAACCAGGCCAATGGCAGTCTGCAAACAGACAACAGGAGCAAAGCTCATGTAGCACCACAAGGAGATCATGTTCCAGTGAATCACAGGAATGTACAACAAGGGAGGTGGCAGGGGAGGCAGTGGACAATGGCCACCTGGAATACAGAAATATACAAGACAATGTGCAAGATAGATGGGCAGATAAGGACAAGTGGAATACGGAGATGGGGAGGATAGCAATGTGGTGTGTGGGACTGTGAGCATGTGACAGGAGGCAGATGAAGGTGCATAGTAATTGTCACACTGCAGTGGGAGGAGTGTCATGTGTCACCCACAGGGATCAGTGCTATGATGGCAGCAGTGCAACATCACCAGAAGTGACAGTGTGCAACAGCAAGACTGCAGACTGAACTAGAGCTACATGACACAAATGCCTGTAACAGTGTGAACATGCCACACAGTGTAGGACAAAGGAGCAGGACATGCCAAACTGACAGCAATGGTGAAGAATATGGCATTGGAAAATATATGCCAACCAGTGGGTGGAATGCATGCAGCCCATACACATCATGCACACCCTAGCAGTATGGAGACAGGGAAATAAACACAGCACAAACCAGGAGAGGACCATGGGGTCAGGAATAATGTTGAGCATAAGGAAGTGACACAGTGCCACACACTAGCTGGCTACTGTGATAGGATGTTGGGATGCATATACTGTGCAACACCAGTGGAGAATGATGAGCAACTATAGCACCATACAAGAAACATGAGAGGATACACATGGACATCACCGACAGACATGGGGACAATAACCATGCAAGGACAGGGACAGAGTACAGAATGTGCATGGTAGCCTGTCACAGATGGCATAGGGTGTCCAGCACATGTCCAATGATGACAGGAACATGGACCTGTACATGCACCCCACGAGGAGTGGAGGGAGAGACTGGATATAACACAGGTCAAGGCACCCAACATGGAGGTATGGGGCACAGGTACCCAGTCCATCACAGTGAATGACACATACCAGGAGACAGAGCATGAGGTGAGGTATGTGGGATGATATAACAGAGGAATTAGGGCATGAATAACTGCACAGAAAGGATCTGAACTACCAAAACACCCTGTCAGAGGACATAGTGTGGCACCAAACAGCCACAGGTGACATGACTCCATGTGTTAGACATGAGGTGTGTCATGATTAGGGATGTAAGTTTGTCATGGATGAGGTTTTAATGACTCATTGTTTGTTCATGAAATCATTAGTAAACAGTAGTAAATGTTGTGGCACTGTCATCATTGCTACATTCTGATGACACTAGTGAAAGTCATGGAAGTCCTGAATAAAGATAAAAATCATGGAATCAATGACGGTATGACTGCCATGACAAACTTACATCCCTAGTCATGATAACTAGGTCAAGGGTGATCAGAACATTAAACACCAGACATGGTGCACACAACACAATCCGACCACACTCTGATGGGCCTAGTGCCATAACCGCAGGCAGTATCCATGTATTATTGCAGTATTGCTATGCATAACATTGTGTAACCACTGTACTGGACATTGGACCACAACAGTATGCAGACCACACAATGGTAAATAGGCAACAGCAGCAATGAAGTACCATCATGGTGAGACACGGAGAAATGTGCACAACCACCATCCCACATGTACATGGTGCAGACAAACCTGTGAACTGAAAGCAGAGGTACAGCCAATGCTGGTCTGATGTACAGAATGCATGGACTACACCAGTAGTGCACAGGCACATACCAGCCACAAAGGTAACACATCTGAAATCCACCACTGGTCCACAGACAGACACATCTGAGCATGATCAATCCAGTCACAGTGACCCAAGAGTAACACAAGTAACATACAGCAGTACACAATGTCAGTGGGACAACAGCAAAGGCCTGACAGTGGATATGTGCACATGCCTGCATATGATACCCACATGCCAACACACAGTGTCAGATAACAACACATGCTTTCATATGTCAGCTAAGCATAACACTGTAATGTCTGGAATGTGGACATCAGGAATGCAGTACACACCATGTGAGGATACACAGCAATGGCGCAACATACTGATCAAAAGCCATACCTGTGACTGTAGGTGGCCATGGAAATATGAACAAGCCAGGCACACATGCAATAATGTCACAGTCATGTTGTGGAGAGCAGATGCATGTACCCTGGCAACGTGAGACAATGCAAACCCACAATGACATATGCAGATATAGGACAAAGACACTGCTCCCCATGCAGTCATACAGTACCACACCACACCACTGAATACCTGCCTTGCTGCAGACCACACAGAACATACAGTGTACTGCCTGTGCACAAACAACACAGGTTAGAGCACCAGTGGTACATGTGTGCTATGGATGTGGTGCCCATGTCACAATGTCACACTGTACCCTTATGGCACAGGTGTAACCAGCACAGGCTGGTGTAATAAAGGGCAGTAGCTGTGTCATGTGTGGTAGGACACAGGCACAGATGAGCAGGGAGGCACACATGTTGAAATACCACTGAGAAAGTACACCTGGACAGCCACGGTGTGAGAAGACAATGGTAGATATAGACAGCACATGTCAAAATGTGCAGTGATGTGAGCTGGCATAGTGGCATGAAGAGTCAAGGTGGTGGATGCCATGCACCACGAAATGTGGCAGCCCATGTATGGATGTGGACACAGGTTGCCAGGGGTAGGCATGAGAGGTAAGAGAAGGTGATTACAGACAGCCCTCCACACTCAGGGGAGACCAGTGGGAGTGCTCAGGATCCGGTGTGCCCAATGGAGTTGGGGATACTACAGTACAAGGCTGCAAACAGTGGAGGTTGGAATGTTGCAGCCACCAGCAGGGTTGCAGTGCGCAAATGTGTCATTGCATGCTGCAACACCAGGGTGGTGGACACACGCATGGCAAAAGCCAAGATGCCTGCCATGGCTGTGTGGTGCACAAGGGGCACTAGTATCAGACTCATACCCTAGGACAGGCACAGCAGCAATACTGATAATGCTGAAGGCACCATCCTGATGTCAAGGTAGTGACCTGACTCAGTAGGTGTGCCGCATGGGATGGCTGGACACTCTGGATGCTGGGTGACTGAACTGGCAATGATGTTGGGTGGAGGGAATGCTGGCGGTGTGTGAGCAGGCTGGGGTCAGAGGCCATGGTGACAGTACCCTGGGAGGATGCACAGGATAGTAAGTGATACATAGATGTGAAGCTATCTAATACATACAGGTGTGCAGGGATGTGTGTTGCAAATGCACATGACACATGGGTATCGTGCTGGAGTGACAAACATGCACTTCAACCTGTACATGAAGGGTAGGGGATCAGAGGACATACAAACATATGAAATTTGCCAGCAGATAAAGGCCTAGAGATCTATCAAGTCTGCTCGAATGTGCAGCTAGCAGCCCTTATTCTGCAGCTGCCCTTCCCTTCCTTCCACCCTTCCCCTGCATTGACCCCTCCCTGTCCTGTCCCATCCCCTTTGAAGCAGTCCACTGTTCTACTGGATACTACTTCTGCAGGTAATGTATTTCACCCAGCTACCACCCCTCTGTAAAAAGTGTCTCCTCATCTCCTCCTGAACCTTCCTCCCTCAGTCTCATATCAAGGACCCTGGTGTCCTCCCTCCCTTATTTTGAACAGCCCTCTGTACCTGTCTTGTTTATTCCTTTCATTTACTTAAAGGTATCAATCATGACCCCTGTCCCTCCTCACCTCCAGTGAGTACATGTTCAACTCCTCAGCCTCCTCTTTATGATAAGTCCCCAGCCCCTTGATCATCTTTGTTGCCCTGCGCTGCACCCTCCAGTAACTTAATGTCCTTCCTCAGATATGGGCACCAGTACTGCATGCAGTACTCCAGGTGCAGTCTAACTAATGACCTATACAGTGTCAGAATCACCTCCTCCTCGAGGATATACCCTTGCAATGCAACCCAGCATTTTGATGGCCTTTGCTGCTGCCTTCCTACATCGTGCCCAGTTGTTCATTGACAGCAATGTCCAATGTACAATGGGTAGGCACAAGACAAGATGATGTGTATGGTGACAAGATCACACTGAGGGAAAGAATGACAGCCCAGTGAATCACACGGCACACCCAACGGCTGAGCACCTGACTAACATCGCCCACCAGGAATGATACACCGCTGACATACATGCCCTAGCCTAGCTCTGCACATGTGTGCAATTTGTATTGTGTGTTTGCACTAACTTTTCCTAGCTTTTTCACTGTTAGCCTCACAACTGCTCCTGTAGCTACCTGACTATATACTGATGTGCTGCTATGTAACCTGTCTTTCTCTGTATGTAAAATTTGTGACGTGAAACCTTTGTAAACGAGTCTCTGACTCAAAGGTATTTCTGAATCTCCAATAAACACAAACATAAACATGTGTGGGCCTGTACACAGTCAGAGTCTGTAAGAGCCAGAACAAGGACATGGCACAGAAAATGTACTGCACACAACACAGAGCATGGCAACAACACAGTAGGAATGAGGCACATGCTGTTAGTGATAGGTGGAAAATAGAACCTGTGAAAGGCCTGGTGTGGTGCAGGATGGCATGTACACCACACATGACATGTGTAAAGGACGTATGACCAACAACATGGAATGGACCACTAGTTGCACACGATGGACACACATGGATGGTACATCCACAATGTGTAAAAGACACATGAGAATGGCATTCCACATCAGCATGGTACTGCAGGATATAAACAACGTTACGTGAAGTGCCATGCACAATGAGGTATCATGTGCATGACACAACATAACCCACAATGGAGTAGGATACAGCAATGTAGTGTGAGCCAACAAAACAACAGTATGTGCAGTGCAACATGCAGGAGCACACAACTAACACAGATGCACAGATGTGATACCACCCCAGTAGGACATAATAGAGTACACCACACAACAAGCACAGACACAATGTAAGGAATGTAAGTTCAATCGCTATAAATACACTAACAATTAGTAACACATACAAAAACACAATACAACCCTAATAACATCATGACTAATAAGGAATGCAACAGCACCAACATAATCTGTATAAACAGAATGAGAACATTATTGCTGTAAATGATACAGCCAACATACATATGTCTGAGAAATGGAGGTGAATACTAATGGCCATGTGTGTCCTGAGGGCCAGAACATCACTGAGTGCATGCAACTGTGCAGTGTCTCACAGGTGGAAGCCAGATCCTGTACTTGCTGATGCACCACTGCCCAACGGAGACTGCAGTCACAGCTGCCACCCAGTGTCCCTTTCCTCTCCACCATGGCACTGGCTGCCACCACTGGCACCATCGATGCACCATCTTGTGAGACCACTGGGCCTGGAACATCAGGGACAGGGTCCATATTGACTATGTCCTCCACAATGCCACCCACATCCTCTTCAACTGTGGCAGATCCAGACCCACCCTGTACTGATGACACATGCTGCCAGGTCTCCTGTGCTGCCTCCAGAGTGCTTGGCACAGTGTCTGCTGCATGGTGGACTGCAGGCACTTGGCTGGCGGTGAGTTAGGACATTTCTTGCATGCCTGGTAGAGAGCATCCTTCTAGCTGCAAGGACATGCTTCAGTTTCTCCTGCTTCTGGCGGCTAATCAGGCATCCTGCAATGTCAAACAAAATACAATGTGAGCATGGCCAGCACAACAACAGGCCAACACACAAACAGGCATAGCACAGAATGTAGAACAGCAACACACAGGCTTGTGATGTCAGGATCATCAACACGGTACATGCAGTGAGATATTTCCCTCAGCAAACATGGGTAACACCATACAGACACACCTGAGGAATCTCACTGACATATGCAGTGGTATCTGGTGCATTTGTCAGGTTGGGTCAGTGCAACCAGCAAGTGGCACCCATGAAGCACAATGCTAACAATGTCCAGGACAGTATGTGGGCCTGCACAAGCACAGGACACAGTGAGGCTCATCGTCAAACAACTGCTGCTTGCCACAGGTGCACTCCCAGGCAACCAACATGCCAGCCATCCAGTGTACACTTAGTGTTACCAGAGCAGAACACATTAAACAGCCATACAACCAATACACCCCAATAACACAGCAAACACATTGGTGAGGTATGCCCCACGGTCACAGACCAGCAGTGCCTAACATACAGCATGTGTCATGTAGGTCGTCGGAGTGCACAGCATGCACAACAGATAAGATGTTGTATAAATACTGGTACCCAACCAGTATGTGCAGAATATGTACAACCTAGCAGAAAGGCAATCATGTCAGCAGTGCACAAAGCACAGGTCATGTGTATGCCTACATGACACCCAGCACAGTGGGCATCCCTTGTGTAAGCATCGAGTGTGGCATGAAATGTAAGCTACAGATGGTGCCATGTGTACCAATGGCATGACTGAAGGTGTGTTCTGATGTTATCACACTGCATCCGCTGGAACTGTAATGGTCTGGACAGTGCATGTACCAGCTGGTGAGTGCTGTGTGTCCCATCCTCCCTCACTACACAACATAGTGATGGAAGGCACCACTAGACTTGTGCCACACCCTCTGTAAAACACATAACGTAGCACATGTATGGACAGGCATTGTCCAATGAGAGACACAATGTGAGGTGATGATGGGCACATGGGGCAGGTGTATGACACCCAATCACAGTCCAGAAACAGATGTCCACCTGGCAGATGGTTACGGATGCAACACCATGCAACACAATGTTATGATTGCACAGACTGCGGACCCTGGCACTGCCACACTCCCACAGTGGACCAGACATGGACAGTGAGCCAACAGCAGTAAACACCATTGGATGTACACTACTGTGATGCCTAGCTGGGGGGCACAGGTGACAGATGGAGGATGATGTACTGCACATGCAACATGAAACAAGAGGCACACAAATGCAGTATGTATAGAGTGCTGTAACAGTGCACACAAGGCGACACGCCCAGTAACACACTGTAGAAGTAACACGAAAAGGCCATGTATAAGACAGTGGTGCAGTAGGACAAAGTATGTGAGGACAGGCATCGTGACACTACAACCACACCCTAGAACATGGTGGGAGCCTAGACATGAGTGTGGACAAGATGTACATGAAAGGCACACAAAGGGCTGATGTGAGATTTGCCATCGATTGAGTGCACACAATGTTCAATGCAATATGCCAGTACGATGGATGGTGTGCCATCCAGTAGGAAGATGACATGCACATCCCAGGTAGACAATGATGGACACTGTGACTGTGCTACTGGAGGGTGTCATGTTGGTGTCACAGTGTCCACTGGTCAGAGGCTGGGATGACCATTGTGTATGGTAGGGGCATGGTAGGTGGGAATCTGAGGAGTGTGGAATGAGTGTTGTGGGAAGATACCAGCTGGTGGTCAGTGTGCTGGCCTGGGTGGATGGAATACTGGGTCATGGTACAGTTGCATGTGTACAGTGTTGCATCCACAACAGGCTGTGTACTCACCATATGCAATGACTCTGCTCTCCCCAACACCCTATAGTCTGGTATCAGATTGTAGAGGTGTGCATAGTGCTAAGCCCTCCAGGGGGCTTCTCCCTGGCATGAATGTATGTTGCCAAGGCCAGAGAACAGTATTGTGTACTGGGGAGGGACACACACAGAATGTGTGTTGGCAATGTACACCACCATAAGGACAAATGCGTTCCTGGAATCACCCATTCACCACAAAACCAAGTGGGACACTGCAGGCACACCACCTCACCCACACAGCACACAACACCATCCTATCATGCACACCACAGCAACATGTGACAAGTGTCCAAGAGGCAAGGACAACGCCATCCAACCATGTATGTGATCGCTGCTGTCATGGTGCATCAGCACTAATTACACATAATGGTGTATGTGTGGAGCCTAGACTATACACAGCCAGAGTCTGTGTCCCCATCAGGTGACATGGACACATGCACAGCCCTGTACACACCACAACAGTCATCACACAATGCCCAATGTATGTCTACTACCACATCCCGGCAGCGGTCAGCAATGCACAACAGTTTATAAAATATATGTGATTGCATTAGCTTTACACAGTCACAGACCATGGCCAATGTTGGACAGTGGTGATGGCCACTGCACCCTGTGATGTGTCCAACGTGCACACATAGCACCCCTGCAGGTGTGTCACATGACATGTATAAAATGTGGCAGCAGCAACGGTAGAACCACCACAGGTGTGACCCATGGCCATGCAGAGTACATGTGGAGGGACACCAAAAGCACAATTACATCCCTGTAATGGGAGGATGGGTAAGGCAAGCAAGGCAAGCCTTGTCATATGCATTGGCTGTGCTGGCAGTGCTGCAGTGCTATGGGGCACTGTGGAACATAGGTACAAGATGAAGTGTCATGCTACAGTGGGCACAAGGTACAGGTCGGTATAGCATACACACAACAATGCCACCTGTAACACAACACAGGTGCTCATGACAGTCAATACAGCCTCAGCAGCTGACTCAGCTCACAGAACAGGGCCAAGGCCATCCCACAGCAACCAATACGATGGTGTGTGGCCCAGCCCTGTCAGCAGTGGTGTGTCATGTACAATGCTGTTGGCTATACCAGGTCATTGCAGCTATGGAACGTGGATTGGTAAGGGCCATGTGCCTCAGTCCTGGGCTGCACAGAGGACAATCCCATGGTGACATGTGCTATGGAGTGTTGCCAGCCATACCTGTGTGATGCACACAAAACAAAGGGTGACACAGTGAAGGGCAAGATGATGATGCCACCAGATTCAGCAGCCATGGGCTAAGGGCTGTGACTGCTTGCAAAGCCATCCCCAACATGTAGCTGACCCGCCATCCTGTACCCATGATAGCCCCCGCCATACCACATCACCAGTAAAGAGTGCTATGTTGCACAGTACACGGCCTGTTGGTGAAAGGCATCCAGTCCCTCACCGTACATGCAGTAAGGCAATTACCACACCCATATAGCCTGGACAGGACTGTACAACCACCTGTGAGACATACAGTTAACCTCACTCCTGTGATACCTATCCATGTGAACACAATGCACAACCCCAGATGATACTGACACAGCCAACCACAGCACCCATATCCATCCAGTGACACATGGCATACATGTGATGGTGTGCCACATAGGACAGGAATTGCATACTAGTACCATCACTCTGTTGGCCAGTGTCGGAACACACACAGCCTGCAACTGTCCAGTGTCATGTCTGGTATCCAGTATTGGGCAAGCTATTCTCAAGGTGGCCTGCACATTGCCCTGTACAGGTGATAGGAACCCACACCCATCCAAGGATGTATACCATGCCATGAAGGCCAGCATGATGGTGCCCTGTGATGCATAAGTCCTGCACTGAGCACAGATGTCCATCAGCAGGAAGAGTGGTCATCAGAAAGGGATGCATTGTTGGCGGGTGAACGTGCACAGATCATTGAGTGGAGCTAGGCATGGTGACTGCAATTGTGGGGGAGGTAGGCCAAATCGGCAGCAATGGAATATTGTAAGGCCCATGCCATGGCTGCATTGGTGGCAGAGGGCCAGGAAATGTTAGTGGCAGAAGGAAGTACTGAGTGTGGGAGAAACAGCTGCAGATGGATGTGGATCACTTGGCACACAGACTGCAATGTCCACACTCGTGGATAGTCTATATGAAGGATCTGCACAGGCAACAGTCAGGACAGCTGCAGGGAAATGCTGTAATAACTATCCCTGCCCCCGGTCATCCCTGACTGATATGATGTAGTCAGAGGTGGGGGGTGAGGTGATAGGAGTGGACTGGACATGGGGACCCTGGGGTCCTATGGTAATAGATGGTTGGGCTAGATAGGGGTCTGTATACTGTAGCCTTTGGAAAAGTGACATCCATCTGCTTGGTGGATTGGGTTGTTCATGCAGCATTGGGACAGCAATCAACATAGCTACCTGCTGTCTTGGGGTCTGTTCATGTAACATCAGGGAGCAGATTACACCGATACCCTTGCTGGATGTGGGGAATGTATACATGCCCCATGAGGGTTGGCAGTGGTCCAGGGAACATTTTTCCATATGACAATACTGAGATGAGAGCATATGTGACAACAACAGGCATCATCAGTAGTGTGGTGCTGTGTATGGGGTGTATGGTGGCAGCAGCATGCGACTTGGCTAGGATGGCTAGGAGATGCCCATAGTGCCATTGGATGGCACAGTGTGGGGGGCTGAGGCAACTGCAGTCAGCTGGGAGACATAAGGGGTGATCATGGGAAGAAGGGAGAGGTGAGACAAGGTGATGCCCCCATGTCACAGACCTGGGTGCTGCTGGCATGGCCACAGGAAAGGAGAAACTGTGGCCACACAAGGTGCACATGAGGACTCTGGGACACCAGCATACAGCCGGTGTCTGGGGATGGACCAAGGGATCCATGATGAGAGGTGTTGGTGAAGGGGGCATTAGGCATGGTAAACACCTGTATCTGCTAGGCAAGTATGAATATGGGAGAACAGAGTGGAGGAGGCTGACAGAGGTGGTTCGGATGTGGGATGGAAGAGGAGGTCTATCTCCAAGGTAAGAAGCTGGCAGAGGACATAGTCCACAACATGGGAGGGGGATGCAGGAAGAAATGAAGTGACAGGGTGCTGCTAAAGGAGTTGAAGGTGAAAACCCTGGTCCAAGGATGCCAGGTGAGCATGCAATCCATATTAAATATGAAACATTGTGCAAGTATGGTGACAATGTGGAGACTGTTGCTGAGGAGGAAAGGGTGGATGTAGGGATGTGGAAGACCAGGTGAAGTTTGCCTCCTGAAATGAACATCACCGAGCTAGCAGGAAGAGGGATTCACTAACCACGCCAGTGTGGTGGCACTGTAGGGAAGAACAATATCACAGAGGCAGAGGAGTAAAACAGGCAGAAGCCAAGAAAGGGAGTGGGGATAAGAGCACACAACAAGACAGGATGGGAATTGAGTCAGGAAGGGTGTAGTTAGAGGGCAAGGATCATGCCAGTGAATGGACTGTACCTAAAGGGTCCCTGGAGATAGGCATGGTGACAGAGAGGAATGGACTGAGGTAGGAGGGTGTTGTTGATGGTAGTGCAGGGTGTGGGGAGGCTACGATGAAGGTAAGGGATGGAAGGTGTTGGAGAATGTAGATGGCGGAAGGGCTGGGGTAAGGGTGGGGTAGAGGCCTAGCTGGGGTGAGTCGTGGAGCATGGGTATGACAGCTGTGGTAACAGGGGTAGGGCAGGCCATGGTGCATTCCTAAGAGATCCATAGGATGCTCAGGGCAGTGCTCTGGTGGAGGTTGAAGGAGTCAGTGGCTGGTGGAGGAGTCAACCATAGCGGTGATTGCAACACCAAGGAGAACACCATGGCACTTGCTGGTCATCCCCATGATCAGGGGTATTCGATGGCAGGAGCTGAGGATGGGACCCTAGTCAAGATAAGGTAGTGGCCATTCACAGCCTAACAGTGCATAGGGCGGGTTCATGGTGTATGAGCTGGCGAGGACTGTGGCAGAACAACAGACCTCCTGATGCAACAGAGGACAAATGACACTGAGGGAATAGCATACTGGAATGTCAGGCATGGGTCCACAAACCGACCAGGGTTGGCCAGGATAATGGGAGCACAGCCTCCTTCCAGTGACACCAGCCAGTGCCAGGGGCCACAGCCATGGACTGACAGGATCAGGGACATGGCTGACTGGCACTGGCTGGTGTGTAACACATTGAATTGGGGTGATGGGGGACCGGGTGTATGCCTGGGTTGCCACGGACTGTATGCCTGGAATGGGCATCACCATAATCTGGTGGGCCAGGATGGTCTCGAGCGGATGCTGGTGAATATCAGGCAGGATAGATGGGGTTCAGCATGTGAGGAGGGATGGGTGAGATCGCGGCATATCTGGCCATCCACAATACAGGTAGTACAGGCACTCAACCCTGATATGGGGGACAGTCAAATGATGGACAAAGGGAGGATATGGTCAAGGAGGTGAGACATGGGTTGTACAGTGGTGTCATACATGGCATGAGCGGAGGTGTGATACCTGTGTTTCCAAGCCATGCTGTGAAAGGTGTAAGTAGCAGTGGTCATTGTAACCCGGTCCACAACTGGGCATGACGGGAGTCTTATCTGAGTGGGACTCCTACCCTGTGCATCTGATGGATAGGAAGGAGGGCAGAGGAGGAGGATTAGCACTGTACATCAGGCATAACATTGAGGTTGATAGGGAACAGGCAGCAGAGGGCAGCGTGAGCCCTGTGGGCCATTGTGAGATCACATGCAGGAGGGATAATGTTGGAGATGGTGCATAGGCCCCAGGCATGGCACAGGACTAACAGGAATGTGTGCTGGCTACCAGTAAGGGCATTGTGGACTGGAGGGGTAGGAGTGGTGTTGATGGGGTACTACAGTATGCAGGTGAATCATTGTGGAACCACGATGTCTATGGTAATCAGTGAGCAGAGGCTGCTGGGGGTGTCTGGCTGTGTTCCCCAAACAGCCAGTGACGAACCCAATGAGGGACACCCATGTCCAGTGTGTGGTCCTAGTGGATGGGAACTATGTGCAGATCATGGTAGTGACAGAGGCCCTGGCTGCAAGGACCATGACATAGTGTGGTATGGCATGATGGGGTGTGTGTGATTGTTCGGGGATGATGTGACATGGCAGTAGGGGGGCTAATTGGGGAATCATGGGACAATCCTAAAGGTCACCTGAGGGGTCGAGCCCAGGTCTGGATGAAGGCGGCAGATGGAAATCACACAGCAGGGAATACAGGTTGCCACATGGCCCTGTGCTGGGTCAGGGCACAAGGGGGAAGGACTCCCAAGGCATGCAGGTGGCGTGTTGAGGGCCATAAGGCACTAAGGAGAAGTAGGCTGCCTACAGTTGTGACACATACATGAGAGGAGCTAGGATAGGGCAATCCAATACTGCACAGCTAGGCTGCTCACAAGGGTGCTGTGAGGGAGGAGGCCTGGATGGCGATGAGGATGATGCAGGGGATATGGTGCATGAAACCAGGCTACATGAGGTATAGTGAGGTGTGGATGAAGGAGAAGGGCTAGCTCGGTAGGTGCAGATCAGCTGGGTGTGGCTGGAAGGGGCTGGAGAGCAGCCAGAGATACTGAATGGTCACATCATCTTGGTGTCCACTAGGAGGAGGCTGGTGGTGTCACAATGAAGGTGGTACAGGATATGATGGGAAGCTGAACTGCCCAGTGGGGCACCAAATGTAGAGCACAGTGCTGTGGATGTGATCACTAATGAGGGATATGGCCTGTATGGTGGGGGGATGCTGCAGAAATCACTATTGGATGGGTGGGGAAGGCCCCAGGTTCATTAACAGGACTCCACTCAGGTGTCTGCCGATAAGCAGACCATGGTTCTGTGGGGATGGCAGTTGTCGTGGCTGCACCACTGATGGGTATCTGTCACTAGTCACTGCAGATGGGGATGGTGCCAAGGACTGGAGGCAGGGAGCATGCTGTGCCACTCCAGTGTGGGTGATTGAGGGTGTGACAGACAACTATGTGGCCAACAGGCAGACAGAGATGGTAGGGAGGACGATGGAGGGCACACCAAAGGTGAGGATGTGAGTTGACATGGAGGCAAGGGGTACCTGGATGTTTGCCAGCATGTGCATGTTCAAGGTAAGTGTGTCACACCAGCCATGCACAATGCCATGGGTGGTTGCCATCAGCTTTAGGGGGGACACCTGTGGGTGTCCTGTTCTAGAACTGCAGACAGGTGCCTGCTCCGTCCCTCACAATGGCATGCTGAGGATTCCGTGGTGGATGGGGTTAGCCTGCTGATGGTAATGTATAATAGACATGGCATCTGGGTGCACACAGAGTAGTGGTGTGGGGGAGGGAAGCCATGGCTCCCAGAGAGCCCATACGTGTGGTGCCTGCCCTGCACAATGCCTACATGTACGTAATCAGAATAGGTATCTGGGGCACACAGAGTCTCATTGCAGATGACCCACAGCTGGCAGTGGTGGGATGACTGGCCCTGCAACACGAGCTGGATGACCTGGACAGGTTATCCCACATCTGTATAGTGACATGCAACCTCCAAGTGCATGGTGCTACACCTAGTCGTGGATGCTTCAACCATGTTTACACCTGGGGTTGAAAGGGTTGCAGGTCACTAAAGGGAAAGGGACCTGTGACTCTGATGGACACTAACATGAATAGGTTGCAGCTGCGATGAGGGAGAATGGATGCCTGCCTGCCTCACTAGGGGTAGTACTGTTAGGAGCAGGAAGTGTATCTGCTGCTGTACACCAACCTGATTGGACCACACATGGGGTACAGTGTGCAGTGCTGGATGCCTTACCCAATAGGGACATCCAGCCCCTTGCAAGGTCCAGGGGTGCACCACATGACCCCAGGTCCTGGGGTTCTGACATGTGGAGCACCTGGGGAGCACATCCTGTCCTCGCTTCAGGGGGCAGGGCCAGGGGCATGATGGAGGTATATGTGTACCCCGACAGGTGAATATGGTAAGCCGGGATGTGACC
This sequence comes from Neoceratodus forsteri, assembly GCA_016271365.2. Taxonomy (NCBI): domain Eukaryota; kingdom Metazoa; phylum Chordata; order Ceratodontiformes; family Ceratodontidae; genus Neoceratodus; species Neoceratodus forsteri. The sequence continues at coordinate 271,577,478 of JADMNL010000026.1, forward strand.
CTGGGGGAAGGAGGGGTACACACCACAGGACACAGCTGGATGTGGAACGGCGAACTATGGGAGAAGGGGGGTGGAGGTACATCACAGAGAGTGGTGGATCCATGGAATGCACTGCCCAGGGCGCCGTATAGTAGCTACTGTGGCTCTGTTCGAGTGTGGCCGGACAGGGATTGGCAAGGGTTATCATGTGGATGGCTACCTGGGGCTGGGTGATGGGAAATGTGGAACAGTGGCAGGTGGCAGCTAGATAGCTACGGTAACCATTCAGGGTGATGAGGCATTAGCCAACATGAGTAGACCAAAAGAGACTACACTGCTCCCAAATGGTATGTTACTTGGTTAGTACGTGGACACCACTGTGTCTTGTACTGCTTGTGTGCACTGCAACCACACATCACCCATCAGCTAGCAGATACACTGGGTACATGCTATGAGTCATAGCATTATGCATCTACTGACAATGACCCACATTGGGAAAGGAGAGACACATACCAGCATCCTATGTTACCCATACTGGGGACACCTGCAACATTTCATGTCAATCACCACAGCCCACATGTAGTATTCATCTGCAAACAGACTGCAACCACTCTGCATCCCATGTGTGGCTGCCTCAGTCAACAGCAAGCGATACACAGACAATCCACATACTGTGTAGCACCACACTTGTATATGCCATGGGGATGTCCACTCACACTGACAGCCTGTGCTGCATGCCCTGCAGCCCATCACTGTGTCAAAGGACCATCCTAGCAACCAATACACATACCAGCAACACACTGGAAACACATGGAGCACAGGGCCACTGGGTCCATCACTTAGTGCATATTGGAGTTGCACTGCATGGCCATCCCACATGTGGCTGTTGGCCACAGCATAGAACACAATCCTGTCTGACTTGTGAACATCTGTCACGGACTGACATGTTGGTACCTGTCCTGGAGTCCGCTGACACATACACAATGCAACTGCATCACTGTACAGGGTGCTGTCCATGTGCTGCCACAGGAATCATGTGCCCAGTGGTCTGGATACACCTGCAGCATCAGTCAGCCCCCAATGTGAATAGTCACCACATGGTACAACAGCACATACCAGGACACACACTGTGTGCAGGGATGTGTTGCATATGGCAGACACTGGTACTGACAAGCATACTGACAGTGACCTGGGCAACCACGGAGGACTGCAACCATCACCCTGACACATGTCCACACACACACAGTGCCCATGACATGTCAGTGCCCTGTCTTCTGTAGGCCATCTGACCATAATGCCATCACCCACCCAGGTCACCCCATGTGACACATGCACCATGTGTGAAGCCCACAAACTCATGAGTACAGGACTGTTGGACACATGATGAGCATGCTGGTGATCCCCAACATCCATGCACACCCCTATGTATGACTGCACACCTGTGTTCATGTGCATCCATCCTACCCTGACATTTACCTAGATGTCCCATAGACTCCCCCCAATTCCCAGTTCAAGCCACAGCTATTCAGATGCCAGTGTGGTGGTTACAAACCCTGTACCACCATGACCACCATCATGGTCCACCCCATGGCTTCACCCACAAACTACATCCCCAGATGCACTGTACACCCCACCACCTGCCCACGTCCCCAGTGCACCTCAGCCAGCTGAATGGCCATCTGTGGCTATCACAACATACTGTACAACATTCCCAGATACATGTCCCAGTGGCACCTACCTGCATGGGTGTATTGTTCAGCTACATATACTGTCATCCCTGAGTGATCAAACCTACAACAGCAGAACCATCTGTCCATCACCCATCATGGTGATTCATGGCCCCTAGATAGGTTAACAGGGACATGGGCCAGTAGTGGAGGTACTATTGGCAAAGTGGCGCATACAGTATGTAGTGATGCTCAATCCCAGCAGGCATCCAAAACACAGGCATGTCCCTCACACCATCACACATTCAGGGAATGTGTACCAGTACATTTGTACTTAGTTGCCTCACAGCACAGTGGCACCAGGTACCATACCAACATGTCCCCAAGATGGTCTGCAGACATGCCTATGTGTTGCATGCCATGACACAGTCCAACACAGCTAGTTCTACCTCACCCACAGTCACTGTAACCACAGTCCTGCAACACCTCCCACTGTGACCTGTCACACCCGCCACCAGGCCCGTCTCTAATGTGTCTGTGCACAAGGAAGAGCCACAGGCACAGTACCCTACACCGGAATCATGTCAATGTACCTTTATGGCCAACATCCCGACATCCCATGCCGATGATGAACATGTACAGCCATTCAGCACCTCGGTTGCAATCCCACCCACAGTACCTGCTTACCATGTACCTGGTGACAGACCACAATATACATCACATCACACATTTGGTGTTGTGCATGCATAGTGTGCACTATGACCACAATGTCCTGATGCACACCTGCACAGAGTGTCAGTGGCTTGGCTGAACATTGTCATGCACCCCGGCAGTTGCTATAACATCGATCCTCACCCATTCCTGTCCATCCCACACAATGCCTCACCAGTGTTCCCACCCTGGTGCACTCACCAATTGGGGGAGGAGGGCATGTGTGGCTACTGACTGTGGAACCCCTGCCTACCAGCCATACCTGGCCCTATCATCCTAGGTGTACAGACACGTGTCCCCTGGAGAACACTACCTATGCAGGAACAGCCCTCCCATGTCTGACCCAACATATCATGGCCCCTGTGAATGGCGCAGTACCTGACCACTGTGGACCCCTGCACATGCATATCACATGCCTGTTGTCATGGCACCAGTCCCACAGCCAGCCATTGGTCCCCCCTTCACAGGCCACCACAACACACAATACAATTGCACCTGTACACATGCACTTGGAGTGATGTGCCGTCAGAGAGCCTCCCAACTTCCATACGTGACTGGTACTGCATGCATATGACCCTCCCAATCATGATATTGCAAAGTAAATGTTACTCACGGCGTTGGTGTGCAGCGGTTGCTGGCTGTGGTCTCTGTGCAGCACCTGCAGCCTCCACCTGCCCCTGTCTGGAGTGTCACCCTAACACTGGACACACCTGTGTGAGGAAACATAACACTTGTCACAGTATGTTCACGATGGCTCATGCCGAACATCATCCCTACTGCACAACATTGACTGATACTGGTGTGTTACAGTTAACAACATGATACATAGCTGTCTTTGCTGAGTGCAGACAGTTGCAACACAACACACAGGTATGTGCACAGGACATGGTTGGGTAACACACCATTGTAGATACACAACCTGTGTGGTGGCAGCACTGGCTACATTTGGATAACAGGTGACTGCCACCATGCCCCTTGAGTTCAATGGGAGTGGTACTGCATGATCACTGTACAGCTGGAACAGTATGTAGGTATGTGCACACAAGACACATACAGCTATGCATGCCTGCACTGTTAATGGTTGTCAGCTGTGGCCATGCAGTTGCAGCACATGTACTGTACCATATGACCACTGTTTTCCATTGCACCACACTGTACCGCATCAAGGCATGTGGTGTTGTGACACTACACACCGCCGAACATGCATAACTTGACAGGCCACAGCCATGACATGGCAGTATGGAGCCAGCCATCCATGTGTCTGAATGTGACAATGATGGGCAGTACACCATTCAGTCATGCCATCTAACCGTCACACCTCGTGTGACATTGTGTCATGCACTGTTGGGTGAGCTTTGACACAATGACATACCTATTGCCAGCTGTCCCTGCATGTACAGAGTACTACAGTGTCTGTGAGCAATGTTGATGACATGGGCCTGGTGACATGCTCAGACTGTCCATGAGTGGCCTGGTGATTGCATGTCTGTACATCAGCCACACCATGGCACAATCCGGGGTGGGTGGATCATGATGCATACTACCAGCACAGCCTGTCTGTGGACCACTGTGACAGACACATGATGTACTCAGTACCATCCAGGACATCCGATGACACAGCCCAGTACCACTGCATGTAGCACACACCACAGTAATGGCGCACCACCCTGACCATGAAACCGGTGGTGCAACACCACACATGCAGTTCTGTGTCTGTCAGTAGGAGTGTCATGTCCCTGTGGCCATGACCTGGATGTAACAGTACAGTATCACACAGTGGGTGTGGGGAGCTACTGTATACACTGGACAGGGGTCATGCAGACATGTGGTGCTGTGCCATACAGGACATGGGCACACACACCATGAATAACATCCAGGAACACCGATACCAACCTTGCATGGCTATGCTCTGCAGTCTGTGATACACTGTACTGTTGACATTAACCACAATATGTGGACTTGACACATGCTAGCACCATGCATATATGACATTACACATAAAATAGCCATGTACTCAACTTCAACTGTCCCCTGTGCCTCCTGATGTTCTGGTACTACCAGCTGGCACAATTGTGGCTCCTTCTGCTCCACATCATTCCACTTGTGCTTTAATTGGGTCACAGTCCTGTGCACACCACTTGTGAGGTATAGGTTTCTGGTGATTGCTCGCCAGACCTTGTCCCTCTTTTGGGTGAATGTAATGCCCTCCCAGGTGGCAGCAGTATGGCTGCATGCTCCTTGATGAGGTCCTGCAAGGCTGCTGTCTCAGCATTGCTGAAGTTGGGAGACCTGACCCTCTCTGCCATTATTAGCTGTCTGTTACAGTGACTGTCAAAAGCTAGTTGTAGCATTGACTGACACCCTTCCAGCAGGCTTCACACTACTCAGAGGAACACTGTGCAGCACATGTACATGTTCCTGCACGTCGTGACATGTGACTGTATTTTCCATGCACATGCACTGTTTACATGGTGAAATCATGCATATGCATGGATTTCACAGCTAAATAATGCATATGCATGGATATGGCGGCCATTTCCATGCACATGAGGTAAAACCATGGAAATGTCCCACACGGCTGTAAATCATTGTTTGCTAATCATCTGCAGCAGCAATGGCCTGTGTTGCTGCAATGTCCTGCAGGCTTACCCATGACAGCCACCCCATCCCCATCCTGTGGCCACCTGTGTTTGGTGTCAGCATTACTGACACGGACATGTGGATGCAGTGGTGCACATGTTGTTGTTACACCCAGGGTGTAACAACAGTCACAGCTACTGTGTGGCTGTTGTGTGTGTCTGTCACTCTCACACCATGCCAGGCTAGGCCATGTACCCCTGGGCCCGTAGCACCCAGCAGGGTATGACAACATGCATGTGTAACAATGGCAGTTGACAGTACTCCACCACACCAACATACATGTGTGGCACATGTGGGCATGCGCCACAGTGGGATGGCACCAGGCATTGTTATGTCTCTGACCCATCGTGCTGCTGCAACACATGCTGAGGGTATGTTGCATTGTACAATGTAATGCTTGGATTCTGGAATATGATTAGGGGGCCATATCAGCTCTCAGCAGGGAAACAACTGGTCAGAGGGCTGTGAGGCTGGAACACAATATGAACATCAATGGCCTGCAATGCAGGTGGCAATGACCCCGCTGCCCTACCTGGTGCCCCTGCATACAAGTCATTGGTTGGGCATCACAGCAGGGACATCATGGCATGTCACCCACCCTGGGGTGCTTCAGTCATCCAGTATTGCATAATGGACAGGTGTACTGTGTTCTACCCATGTTTGGGCTATGTTGATTGAAGGTCACTCAGTGTTATATGGCATCAGGGTCATGTGTGCCACTGCCATGGCATATGCACATTGCATGAGTCTTGGGGCCACGTGAGTGCTGTGATACATGTCTGTGACCATCCCACTAGTGTCATAGTGGAGTTGTGAATGTACATACATCACAGTATTGTGTTTGTGCACGTGTACACAGCTCATTACATGTGTCATGTGATATGTGTCCATCACCTTTGCAGGTGACAGTGGATATCCACTCAGGCCATGGCTCATGACACCAATGACAGCACCACAGACACAGCAGGAGAAGTACAATGCTGCACATACATGGACATGATCTGAGATCGAATGTACGTTTGGTCTACTGAAGATGTGGTTCCGTGTCTGTTGACCTCGGCGGGGGCACTGCAGTATACACCTAACAAGGCATGCAGGATATTCGTAGCATGTTGCATACTGCACAACATCACCCTGTCCCACCGAATTCCAGCACCTGAAGTACTGCAACAGGATAATGATGATGTTGCACAAGAGATGCCAGTGCACGAACACCACCATCACCAACAAGGGCCAGTTCAGTCAAGCAGCATTGGCATGCCAGGCACAGGATAGGCTCACCAGACACTGCTTCTAGTGATGTAACATGTGACTCAGGCATCAGTGCCTCATCCACTTGTGTCATCACTGTATACTCCTTTAATGCCGAGTGTGCTACATACATGACTGTCATGTTTTCAGTGTGTGCATTGTTGTTCATCACCTGTGATGATTCATTTGTCTAGTTGCTGGGGGTTGCTGTGTGGATGCTTATTGTGCTTCATAAGACTAACTGGTGTACAGGAAAATTTCTTGGGTGTGAAATCCCCATTTACTACATATGTCCTGGTTTGTGACAAGTTACTGGGTTCTACTCATGTATAACAATACAGCACACTCACAAGGTATGTCATGTAACATGTGGGAGGCAGTATGTGCAGTGGGTTAAGGCTCTAAGCTGCAAATCCAGAGACCTGGGTTTGAATCCCACAGCCCCTAGGTGCATACTGTGTGACTCTGAGCAAGTCACTTAACTTCCTTGTGCTCCCAGGTTGCAAACAAGCTTTCAGCTTAGTGTGTCTCACCTGGTGAAATAATTAGTAAAAATAAATAAAAAATAAAATGTAACTGTATAGCATGACTGCATCCGAACAATGTTTATCAGACAGTGAGTACTACATACAGTAAACACTCATCCACAACATTGGTATTGATCCGTCATTCATTTGTGCAACATGTATCCCATGTAACATGTAGGAGCAGATTTATCCTGGACTCCTTCAGGGTGCCTTCCTCAAGCAACTGGTCATGGAACCAACTCAGCAGAAGGCAATACTGGACCTTGTGCTCACAAACAGGGACAGTGTGATGGGGGTAAGAGTGGGGAGCACCTGGGGAACAGTGACCACCAGTCACTGTGGTTTGAAATCACAGAAAGAGCAGAACCTAACCACACAAAAACACGTATCCTGGATTTTAGGGGCAAACTTTGGGAAAATGGGGAGATACTTGAAAGAAGTATTAAGGGATGGGGCAGGAATCAGGGTTGAGGAACAGTGGGAAGTATTTAAAATGGGGATTACAAGAGCAACAGAATTATGTATTAAGCAGGTTAGCAAGAGGAAAAGGAAGAGGGACCATTATGGTTTCCAAAGAGGTAGCAAAGAAAGTGAAAGCCAAAAGATTGCATTCATGCAATACAAAAGACACAGGCAGAAGGGGATAGGGAGAAGTACCAGGAGAAGCAAAGGGAGGCAGGGAGGTCAGTAAGGAAAGCCAAAGCTCAGACAGAACACATTGCAAAATCAGTGGGTAGAGGGACAAAACCTTACAGGTACATAAGTGAAAAAGAAAGCAAAGGGAGGGATAGTGAGACTGAAGGGGAGGATGGGGGCTGTGTGGAGGATGACAACAGTAAAGCTGACATATTGAACAGGTATTTCTGCTGTCTTTACTAAGGAAGAGGAGGGTAATGGGTCTGAATGGAGTACAAGGGGTGAGAATGGTGCAGAATGGACACAAGTCCCTTTACACGAGAAAGGGTCCTGAAGGAACTGGAAGTAATGAGTTGATAAAGCAATGGGGCCAGATGGGGTGCACCCAGGGTCCTTAAAGAACAAGAGGTGGTGGCTGAACCTCTTGCTATCCTGTTTAGCCGATCACTAGAAACAGGGAGGTACCCAAAGACTGGAGGATAGCAGATGTAGTCCCCTTATACAAAAGTGGGAACAAAGAGGAAGCGGGAACTACAGACCAGCCAGCCCACCTCGGTAGTGGGGAAGATCATGGAAGCACTACTGAAGGAGAGATTGGTGGAACATCTGGTTGTCAATGGACTACAAGACCCAAGGCAGCATGGTTTCACCAGGGAAGGTCATGTCAGACCAACCTCATTGAATTTTTGACTGGGTGACTAGGGAGGTGGATCAGGGGAGGGCAGTGGACATGGCCTATCTGGACTTCAACAGGCCTTTGACACTGTGCCACATAGAAGACTATTGCACAAACTGGGAATATGGGTGTGGGCAGGACAGTAGTGCGGTGGGTAGGTAACTGGCTGGGCAGCAGGACACAGAGGGTGGTGGTAAATGGCTGTCACTCCACAGAGGGAAAAGTGACCAGTGGGGTACCACAGGGATCAGTGCTGGGACCGGTACTATTCAATATCTTCATCAGTGACATTGCACAGGACCTACAAGGCAGAATTTCACTGTTCGCTGATGACACAAAGCTCTGTAACAGAGTAGACACACCAGAGGGTGTAGACAGAATGAGAAGGGACCTGCAGAAACTTGAAGAATGGTCAGGGTTTGGCAGTTGAAATTCAATGCAAGGAAGTGCAAGATAATGCATATGGGGCACAAAACCCTGGCACAATATATCAGTTGGGGGGTGAGGATATAGCATGCACCAAGCAGGAAAGGATCTTGGAGTTATCATCTCTGATGACCTCAAGGCAGGAAACAGTGTGACAAGGCAGCAGGTAAAGCAAATGGGATGCTGGGATGCATGAGGCAGGGGTATCACCAGCAGGAAAGGAGGTCATAATTCACTATACAAGACACTAGTGAGGCCGCACCTGGAGTACACTGTGCAGTTCTGGAGACCTTACCTACGTAAGGACATAGACAGGGTAGAGAAGGTTCAGAGGAGGGCAACAAAGATGGTGCATGGATTGCATCACAAGTCCTATGAGGACAGGTTGAAGGCACTGAACATGTACTTCCTGAGAAGAGGAGGGAGAGAGGGATATGATAGAGACATACAAGTATCTTACAGGGAGGAACAGGGTGCAGGAATGCACTATTTTTAAGCGAAAAAGATGTTCCAGGACTAGAGGGCATGGGATGAAGTTAGGAGGACGATTCAGAGAAAACGTGAGGAAGAATTTCTTCACAGAGCGGGTGGTGGACAAGTGGAACACCCTGCCAGAGGAAGTGGTGGGGGCTGAAACAATCACGGATTTAAGAATGCATGGGATAGACATAAAGGAATTCTGGAGGTCAGGGTAAGGGCAACAGACTTCCTGGAAAACATAAACTGAACTTACAAACTTAAATGGGCAGACTGGGTGGGCCATAGGCCCTTATCTGCCGACACTGTCTATGTATCTATGCATCTATGTATGTAGCTATACCTATCCAGATCAGTGGTCACAGTTAATTTTATTATGTCATTCATGCCAACCTACAGCCAGTCCATCCAGGATTTCATGACATGCTGTTGCACACATCATCAACAGTGGCCCGACATTGTATGATGGACATGGCATGTGGACTGGGCACTGTCAGGCAACATGGGGCCTATGTATGTATTCTGTACATGATTGCTACTATGTCATGGTTAGTGTTACTGTTAGGTCAAAGCATGTCATGTCTGCACTCCTGACATATGTCCTGTGGGCAGATGCACCTCATAGGGCAACATATCAAATCCAGTTCCCAGACAGGGTTTGGTACATATCCACACGTGTACATCAACATGAACATGCACAACTACCTGTGCATGTCTGATGGTCCACCCATCATGCTGTACATAGAGAGATGGTTAACATGTCCCATGGGGCATTTAGTCACTTGATGGGGTGGGACAGCTGCAGAGAATGACAGCACACTGACCAGTGCCATATGACATGATGCTGGGTCCTAGTGCATTGCATCCATGCTGCTTCTTGTGGATTGGCATGATGACATTAATGTTGTACATGTCCAAACACTTGTCATGTGGTAACATACTTCATGGGTCTACATGAACACCCCTCAAATGTACATTATAGAGTTGGTGGACCGCACACATCACACAGTGTGCACATATCTACAGTGCTGTGGCAAGAGGCACCATCGGCATCGTACAATAGCAGGCACTGGTCCCACTGTCTGTGCCACCACCTACACAGGGCACTGTCAGTGACCACAGCAACAGGGCTGTTAGTGTCCAAGGGCATGTGCACATGCAGCATGTGTGTCACATACACCATGCATCCAGGACAATGTCCTCCTGGAGGAGGGGTGGAGTGCATGCTTGGGTGTGTACAGTACATGGGACACCTGCTTAGTGCAGCATGGTGCACATGGCTGTATGGATGGCATTGAATCTCCTTGCCTTTAGGGTACACATACAATGTTTGTGTGTTGCATACATCAGGGCATTCCATCGCCCAGTCCAGGGGACTGCATGTGGTCAATTACCCTGTACCCCATGTGGTGATTCACAGAGTGGTCACATTAGCCAAGGTACATAACCTTAATGTACATCATGCACTAAGTGCTGCCACATCCAGATGTATGTGTGGGATGTGGCCCTGCTTCCAACACCCTAGGCATTCCTGTGCCACAACCGGCTGGTGTTTGTTGATCACACAGTTCACACAGTTCATGGTTGGCTACTAGTGCAACACCACACATGTACATTGGTGGGTAGGATATGTGTACAGGCTACCTAGCAGTATCAAGCAACAGGCACACACAGTACTGTGGTCACTGTACTAAGACTGACTACATCACATACCGATCCTGTGTCACATGTCAAAATTATGATGTTACACATTCATGGCATGGCACATGCACATTTATGGTCATGCTACAGATGCCTGCGTGGGTGGGACACATACAGTGTTGAATGGCTACAGGTACATTGCTACTAGACATCATGCAGAACATGGTCCTGGTGTCCCCTACACCTGTGAATAATCATGTTGCTGCAATCTGGTCTGCCACATGTGCATGTGGCACTACGATCACTCATGCATGGCATGCACACTTTCTGTGGGCCATGCCATGACAGTGCAATGCTCACATTATGCAGGATCTGTGTTTGAGGCATGTGTTTCTACCTCTATGATGTTGCAGTACTGTGGCACGTCGGTCACATGTGACACAGCCCTGTGATGTCAGGTCAGGTGTCCTGTCTTGTGCTGTATGCTTTCCTGTAGAGTTATCAGTGGTCACAGACAGATGCCTTTACATATCTGTGGGCATCACTATGTACCTGTGTGGCTACATGACTGCCATATGCCTCTCATTACACTCCCAGTCACACAGCCCTGGGCCACCTTGACTATGGGCTCGTCCACATGTGTCATGGCCATAACACATGTTGGTCATACACCAATGGTCCGAATGCATCATGTGTCCCATGCCAGGACACTGTGGGACCCTGCTGTACTAGGCTGGTCTGTGCTACACATTTCTGATAGCATTCCCTACCCTTGAACACACCTGTGGGCTGTCACCAAGCACTGGGTGGTGGATGTCTGTTACCCCTGTACTACATTGCACATGTGTTATGACATCTGCTGGTCAGACACATGTCTGGGATGTGCACATTGGAACAGGTGCTGTGCATGCTGTACATGTATGTGCCATCATACAGTATTGCAGCCTGGCACACAAAACATGACTGTTTGTCAGCAGTGTGCCAGGCAATGACACACCCTGTGCATCAACACACAGCCAGGCCACCCTTTTGGGACATCAGAGAGTCTCACACACACAAATTCATGATTGAAGTTGCTTTATTGACAGTACCAGTGAACAACACTGTCCACCAATCAGTGACTACACATTGTCATTCTGTGTTGTACAGACAAACACAAACTACATGACCTCTTCATCAGGCTAATTGCCATCTGCAACATTATTAATACATGATGCCATCTGTGGCATTGTCATACTGTATAACATAATCAATACATCCAATGTCATACTGCACTGTCGTGGCATGACCACAGAAGGTGTGCGTATGCCATGCATGCTGACGTAATGCCACACACATGTTGCACATGTGGGACCAGAGTGCAGCAACATGATGATTCACAGGTGTAGGGACACCAGGACCATGTTCTGCATGATGTCTAGTAGCAATGTACCTGTAGCCATTTAACACTGTATGTGTCCCACCGACACAGCCATCTGTAGCATGACCATAAATGTGCGTGTGTCATGCCATGGATGTGTAATACTTCACTGATCATGGTGTCATGCACTATTGGATTTTCCGGGTTTACATCACTATATACATCTCCCATGTTATGGTGAACAGCATATGGAAGACATTCAGGGTTTTGGACTGATGACTGATTTAAATCCAACATGATACAAGTGCTCCACTATGCCTGTCCATGCGGGTTCATGTGATGTTGCAAAGGGTCACTTCTGAGTAACCCATGACATGTTACATATGCCTGTCCCTAGCTCTGCAACACATCACTCAGGGGCCTGGCAAGTGACACCACATCCCAATATCTACCGTTTCTTAGGTGGATGTCCTCTACCAGAATGTTTCACTGTGTCTTTACTTCCTTTTCCCCAGACACTGTCTGTGTCTGTGCAGTGTCAGCTATAGTTTCTGTCACTGTTGCTGTTGTTGTATGTTCAGCTGTAGGCACATTCTGTATCCTGGGTGTCATGTCTGTTGTCTGAACGTGACAGCCCTCTGTGCCTGATGGACACTTGTCTGTCTCTTATGTCCTTCCTATTGTGTGGCCTGTGTCTCATCACTGCCTACATGCACCTGGCCACTGTTATGCACCTTTCTTTTATGTTTGGTATGTGCACTGTCAGTTGCTGACATGTCTGTTGCCCTCACTGCACATACGTCACCTGTGCTTGCATCTTTCTGTCTGCTGTCACTGTCACGGTATGTTGCATCTCTGTCACGGCCTCTGTATGTGTGCTGCCACTGTCCACTACCTGTAGTGTCTGTGGTATGGCCATCATGAGTGCCACAATACTTATGTGGTGTGTGCCTTGGGACTGTGCAGTGGCCTCTTGGGTCTCCCATGTTGCTCACTTAGTGTGTGTGCACTGTGTTCCTCAAGCCTGTCCGTGTCCCCACCTGCAGCTGTTTCACGGTGAGCTATCACGTCATGTGACTGCATAGGGTGACCTTCTGTGTGTTTGTACATGCCTAGGACCACATGCATGTAGTGGGCTGTGAGATGATGCCAGCAGACACTTGGCCCCTGATGGTGGATGTGTCAGGCATGGTTGTGTGCATACCCTCTGGCTCAGCCATGCCCACATTGAAACCACCCATTGCTGTTAACTGATCCATTGCACCGGTTTGTCTGTCAGTGCCGCCACATATTCTCTCGTGTTTGCATGCTGCCTGACAGCATCTGACACTACCTCTCATGACGGACATGTGTGTATATGGCGCATGCAGATCAGTGTGCTGCTGCTTATGATATTCTGCCTGGCAGTGAACCTGAGATGGCATGTAGTGCACCCACTATGTCAGCACTCAATTGGCACTGTGTCTGAATATTATGCTGCACTGCTGTTGCTACAGACTGCACAGCATCTTAGTGAGTGTACTCTGAGCTACTCTCATGTTGTTGTGAGAGGGTGTCCTGCAGGTTTCCTATGGCCACTCTGATCTGCCACTCCACATTGAGCATGGCATCACCATAGCGACTACGGTCACTCTGTATGTCATCAGCATCATCCTCAGACTGTTGCTGACTGTGCAGTGATGGGTGTTCCCATCCCAAGGTCACCTAATGACAGTCCTGAGATGCAACCACTCTGGGAACCTATCCAGGGTGGACTATACAATGTCCTGTGCAATGTTCTCAGTGGGGACACTGTCCTTATGCTCCTCTACATGCAGCTGTCTGTCTCGTTCCACCATGCCATTGCCATCAGTCTTCTGTGGCTCTGTTGCAGGCCCTGCTGCAGTCTGTTGGTTGGATGCTGTGGTGTGTTGGGTGTCCACATGATGCTGGGACTGCATCTCATTTGGTGTTGGTGGGTGTTGATGTTGCACTGGTCTCCCGATGTCACCTGTGGATGTACAACAATATACACATTATGACTTGTCTGCAGTTGTGTCCATCCCTTAGTAGGGCATACATTCCATGCATTGTGACATTGTACAGTTTCATTAGTTACACAACAGGGTCCCCATGGCACACTACTGTGTCACATGGCACAGTGTATATCATGCCACAGTATGGTACAGTCACCACCACTGTCACTCTTGCACAGCTGTACCTGGGCTCTGTCTGTTACTCCATTAACATTTATATCTGTGTCCAGTCTTCACATATGACGGATGTGTATGTGGACAGTGATGGCATGCACATCACTAATGCCATTGCTCTCAGGTGAACACACACATGCAGCACTGACCATGCGCATCCATCTGTCCATACTGGGATCATAAATTGCATGTGTGTGGCTCTGTGTATGGCTCAGTGGCATCTATTCACAGTGGTTTGCCCCAGTGCACATTCAATCCATACAAACATTGTGGTATGTATAGTGTTGTTGTGATGGACATGTACTGAGAGATGTGTATCCAGTACACATCATGACCACTGTGCATCGCAGCTGCAGTCCTGTTCCACAGGACTGACATGTCTGAGGGTGTTATTTATGCTTACATATGACATGTTACACACCCTCAGGCCAGCGTGGTCATGCCTATTTCATGATCTATCCCTGTATCCATCACATCTGGACAGTGTGCATGTGTGTTATGGGTACACATCAACTGCTATGTGTCCATTGGTTTGTTTCCTACAGGCACATGTTCAGTTCGATTGTGTCACCCTTCTGGCATTGTCATGGCACATCACAGACATGTGCCCACAGGACAGTAGATGCCACACATGTTTAGTCATGGTGGTCTGTGTGGCCACCTACACTACAACCATGTGTATGATCCCTGTGTCAGCATCCGTCCATCCTGCTATGTGGCATTGTTACACAGTGCAACACAGCTAGTCACTGTCCCCAGTTCATCACTGCTTGTCATGGTGATGTGTACATGGTGCACTGTACATACATCACCATTGCCCTACGTGTGTGTAACCTCCGATATGTATGGTGTTCCACGTCTGCATGTGCTGTGTGTTTGTCATACTGACACTGATGGCAGTTGAGACCGCACGGCCCATCCAGTCTTCCATTGCTTTCCTACCTTATGAATGTGCCATGGTCCTTTGCTCTGTCAATGGCCTATTTATTTATACTCATCTGTATTGCTCCTTATGCCTATCCCATGCCTGTTTGTTGCCCTGCACTTTTGTCATGACCACCACATCCTGAGGTGGGCTATTACATCCTCCACCACCCTTTCTGTGACATGTACCTTCATCACATTCCCCTGTACATGGCCTCCCTCTAATCCCATGCTGTGTCCTATAGTCCTGCTATTATTTGCCTGTTGTGACATGTTAGACTCTTTCACCATGTTGATTCCCTTACGATGTCTGACTGATATCGATCATACGCCCCAGCCCACCACTGCACACATGGCTATTGTCTGACACTGTGCTACTGTGGGCAGTACTGTGACATGGGCACTGAGTTGGTGACACATTGCTTGTGTACCCCAGCCATGCTGTGTGTGTGCACTGGTTGCTATAGCCTGTCTGTACTGATATGGCTGCACATTCTGTCAGTTGCTGGTGCCTACAGTTGGCATCCATGCTTTACATTGTGCACATGTGCTCTGTGGAACAGGTCAACATCCTATAGGTGCTTCAAGGCCCTAGGGGTGAGAGGGATCAGGGCAGTCTGAGCGGATAGCCTAAAGGGTCACCAGGGTGGTGAATGCAGCATTGGCAGACATGGGGCAGACCTTGGCCGAGGGATCAGTAGGGGACATGGGGTTCTTTAGATGCCTAGGGGGTGAGGGGTAAGGAGGATCAATAAGATATGGCTAGGAGAGGGTTGGGCACAGGGGTGGGGAACAGGCAGAGTTCCTAGATTAGGACATAGCTGCAGTTTGTACTGGGGGTTGGAGGGCTATGTCTTGTATGGGGAGGAAGCACACCGGGGGACAGATTGGGACCAGTACAGATCAGGGCCCCAACACATGTGGGGACAGGAGGTGGCCACCATGGACAGATGAGGACTAGCAGTACAGGGTGCTCTGGGAAGGGGTAGAGACTGATATCCCAGGTGAGGGAGGCACGAGGCCATCAGGTCCCTGCAGATAGAGGTCACATCTGGGCTACATGGGATACATCCCAGGGTGCTGGGGAACTGGCAGATGTCCTGGCAGTCCCGGTGATGCTCTTCAACATCTCCCTGAGGACTGGATGGGTGCCCCATGACTGGAGGGTGGACCATGTTGTGCCAATCCACATGGCGGGGTCAAGAGATGAGGCAGGGACATACAGGCCTGTTAGCCTGGCATTGGTGGTATGCATGATGATGGCGGGTATCGTCATGGATAGGCTAGGGGTGTCCTTGAACAGACTGGGTATTCAGATGATTGGCAGCATGGTTTTCCCAGGATGAATGTGTCACATGACCCTTGTGGACTTCTATGACTGGGTGCTGAGGGCCCAGGACTGGGGTGGTGGAGGGATGTCCTCTTTCCGTACTTCAGCAAGGCATTTGATTCTGTACGCCACAATGGCCTGCTGGCTACACTGATGGATATGGGGTGGGGAGACAGTGGATTGGATTTAGGCTCTGACCATACTCAGAGTATGCTCTGGGGGCTAGCCTCATCCCCAGGGTGAGTTATTTGTGTTGGTGCAGGGTCAGTGCTAGGGCCACTCCAGTTCATGCCTATGTCTTAGTCATGGGACGGGTGCTCAGGTGTGGAAGGTGCCCATTTGAAGATGACTCAGGGCTGGGTGCAGTGGTGGCTGTGGGGTGGGGAGGGTGGCCTGCAAGCAGATCTGGAAACTCTGAATGGGTGGTCCAGTATCTGATACTAGAGGTACATGCGGAATTGCATGGATCTGCACCTGGAAGTCAGTTTTCCAGCCATGTGTATACACTGGGTGGGGATGTTATTCTAGTTATGGAGTGTGAGGGACATGGGTAGGCGTGATGTCAAGCTACACTACTCAGACATGTAAGTGGGCAGCAGCAAGGGCACCTAGGATGCTGGTATGCATCGTCATGGGGATCACCTCAGAGGGGTGGCAGTGTTCCTACCCTGTACTACAGTTTGGTAATTCAGCACCTCAAGTATTATGTGCAGTTATGGAGACAACATTTGTAGAGGATGTTACATTCTTAGTGAGGGTCCAGAGGAGGCGACATACATGGTCTGGGGACTGGGGAGGGACCCATGTGGGGAGGCCTAGGGGCTCAGATTGTACATCCTAGGGGATGGACAGAAGAGACATGCCAGAGGGCCTCTGGAACATGACAGGGATCATTACAGGGCACAGTCAGGGTGCTCCAAGGGGGTTGGCAGCTGCACATGTGTGTCAGTTGGTTGGGGGCAAGCACTGAGGGAGTGGGTGAGGTATTTTGTCACTGGAAGGGTGTTTGTGCCATGGAATGCACTGGTGGGGCAGCTGGTGAGGTGAAGACTGTGGCCGGGTTGAGTTGGGTTGGGACAGGTGGGGGCATCAGACATGGTCCACTGCAGCTGCAACATCTTCAACTGGGGACATCATAACACAAGTGTGGTGTGCAGACATATCTGCCCTCAGTGCATTGTGCTGGTATTCACACGGGCTAGATTGAGCGTTATGCCTCTGCTGCTGGCATTGCTGTCAGTTAGTCTGTATGTTAGTCTATGCACACAGTGCATTGTGTGGTATGTGCATGGCAGACTATGCCCAATCGTTGTCTGTGTTGACCTTCAAACACGCACACACACCACCCCCAAGGGTGTGTTTGGTGCTCCTGTTAGCAGTCCCTTGCAGATGTACATTGCTGGGGGCAGGGTGCCAGGCACATGTGTAGCTGCAGTGCTTCACCATGCTGTTGTATATTGGCATGTGTTGCTGTGTGTTGTTTATTGTGGATTTCATGTGTTCCCACACCTCATTCTGTTTCTCCACATTTTACAAGATGTACATTCACAGCCTATGACACTGCCATATTTACTCCGTTGTGTCTGGTTATTTACAGTCATCTCCTTATTGCTAGGTTTGCACAGTGGAGCAGTGGATCATTGCACACATGTCACTATATGCACCACCCTGTGTGGAAGCTGCCATCTATATGCACAGTATTGTCCAAACATCCCTATGCACAACTGGACACCATGACGGGGCTCCATGTCACATCCTGCTATGCACATTGTGGACTTACTGTTATCATCCAGTATCTGTTGTCCCTATGGACATGCTGTAGCCAATAATGTATGTGTTTAGTTGCCTTCCATGTCACCTGCCCTACTGGACACATGCCAGTGTCAGGCATGTACTGCTGGGTCCAGGTGTCCATCACAGCAGGCCAGTATCCCAGTACACCCTCATTTGGATACTCATGTTTGCACACCTGTGTGATTCCACCTCAGCCAGTACCATGCACATGTGCAGTGTTGCCATCGTGTTGTGGCACATTGCTGTACTGTTCTGCAGTGATGTTTGTCCAGCACACACTGCATTGCACATGCTGCCATCTCTATTGGTGTTGCTCCATTCACATGTGACGGTGCAGCTCATGCTGCAGCTGCACTGTACTGTGCATCACAGTGCATTCACAGAACCATGAACCATGTGGTGGTGACACATACATCCACAGTATGTGCGCACAATTGCTCACATCCCACATCACACTGTTATGCGCTGCACACTTGTTCATGCACCATGTGTGCCATTCAGTATATCTGCTTTGACACTTCATCGTTATAGTTACAGTATTCGCCACTCTACATACACACCTCCGCATGTACAGTGCACATTACCATCCCTGTTCTACATTGCAACATTCTCTTGCAGCAGGAGGACCACTTTACCACCTGGCCCTCCCATGCCGCTACTTAATGGATGTGCTGCAGATCCTACTGGCACAACAGCCTAGTTCCTCCTACCACCACTATCATTGCCTAATGTCTCACATATAGATTCTTGGCTTCATCCACTGTCTTTGACTCAACACCTACCCCAATACAGCCATTACATGTATCCACCACCATCCCCCATCCCCATGACATTATACTTGCTCAAATCACCTCTGTTCGGTCCCCCTCTATCTTCCAATTGTGCCCCTTGTTTGTGCACATCCTGTATTCAGGCAATTGCTTTACTATTGGACATTGTTGTTTCTCTTGCAGTACATGAGGGTTACTATCATGTCCAGCTGCATTGTGTGTGTTTGTGCCCTGTACTGTTCCAGTATCTGAACTGTGGGCCACTTGCATCCCGTTGATGCAGTCTCTCTCATGTGCAGGCCACAGGGCTTCACACAGAGCTCCATGTATTGCCGAGGCATGTGTAGTTATGGGCACATCCCTGATGTGTACCTTGTGTCCATGGTGGGTTTGTGGTGGTTGTGGTGTTGGTGGTGGCATGAGCTAGGATCCAAGCCATTGTGATACATTGTGGGTGACATGATAACAGTACTAACCCATGCACAGTGCCGTGTCATTTGTGGTTCACCTCTCTGTCTGCTCCTGTCATCCATTTCTCTGTGTGTGTGTGGTCATGCCAGCAACTACATACGTTCATGTCCACAGGCATTAGATGGTTCATGTTTGTTGCCAGCATTCATGGCTTCCTGTGTTCTGTCTCTGTTGCCACCCCTTAGCCTGTGTGTCCCACTTCCAATATATATCCTCCTGTTATACCCCACCTTGTCAGTATCCACCACCCTAGGACAACATGTTGTCAGCTGTTGCTTGCCCTACATTACTGTTCATCACTGCTGCAGTGTAGCTATTGGCAGTGGAGGGCACACGCTGCTGGCCTTCTCCCTATTGAAGCCAGTTTGCACCTCACATTGCTCATGCTTGCACATTTGCACAGACACCCAACCTCCTTCCCAGTGGCAGATCCCTGCATAAGTGATACCATTGCTTTCCTGGGCAGGCCTACTGGTCATGTTGCCTGGCCTACCATGTGGGACAGCATTACAGGCCTTACAATACTCACATTTGTAGATCCTTCTGCCATTCCATACCTTTTGCATTGGTACCCTCACACCTGTCCAGTTGTGTGCTCCTGACATATCGTGGACAGTGTGACATTGTGTGCCCAGTGTGTTTTGTGTTTTGGCCTACCTTTGTCCTGACATTCATCCATGCCTTACCTCCTTGCTGCTTCCAGGACAGGGGTTGAACATGTATGTCACTGTTTCACCCTCAACACCATACTGACATATGTGCATGTGTCCGGCATGTACTCCTTCACATTTGCACTGTTTCCACCCATGTGTTTGTTGTGTCTGTGACAATGTATGGTGATGTGTTTCTGACAGTGCTGTTTTCTATTCTCTATCTGTATGTGGACATGTACTTGCAGACACCATCATGGCAGTGTTCTCATGCTGGACTGTCTGTTGTGTTGCTGCTTTCCGCACCCACTGCTTCCTGTCTCCTGCTTGTGTTCCTGCCTCCACCCAGTTATGTGTGTTACATGTTCTTACAGATCATTGACACCCTCCAGACACCATACTACATGTCTCACCATCTATGTGTTGTGCTGGTGTTGCTTTACTGTGTCATTCCCAGTTCATTAGCTCTTTGTACCAGTCCTGCCCAGGTCCATGGTCATGCTCAGATTGCTGCTCTGCCATCTTTGTTGGACATAGTTTGCAGCATCATATTGTTTCATGTTCTTGTCTCTGTATGCATTGCTTTTACCCCTCATCATGCATTCCCACTTAGTTATTCACATAAGGCATGTGTCATGATCATGTCCAGCGTTCTCAAGCCATACATCCCGCGTACATTCCATGTTTGCATCTCCTTGTATGTATACGGTATGTGTGGTTTGCACAGCTTCCTCACACACAGCACACCATGCATCATGACACACCCCACTCACATACATATGCCACCGATCAAGAGCACATGCCATGCATGTCATGTAGATGCGTACATACTCTCCTGCCTCAGTTGCATGCGTTTAGGGGTGTCCAACTGGCTGACACCACTGATGTTCACCTCCTGCAGGTGTGCACACCCTCACTTCAGCATCAGTGAGAGTGGGGACATCCCAGGCTCCTCCACCTGTGGAATGAACACATCTTTATTAGACTGACTCGTGTGTCCAATGCTCGTTCACTGTATTCAGCCAGCACCCATACATATGTGGACACCCACTGTCACAGTGTGGCAGGGCACATCTCCAAATACATTCATGTTTTGTCGGGTTTGTGGGCATTCAGTACACAGACTGCCTGACTGTTCATGGGTGCATATCAGTGAGCACTGTTCTCAGCTGGAACTCATACATCATACCTTTATCTGTGTTGTGCACATCACACGGATGCTATAAACAGGTGTCACTGGCCTGTCTTTCTGTGGTGTTTGGAACAGTGACATGTCTATGTACTGCATTGTCTGTACCTTGTTAGCAGACATTATCACTGTGTGTGTGTTACACTTTGTTTGGTGACACTCGTCTCATTGTAACAGATATCTATTACAGTTTGCATTGGGCACCTATGACTGCCAGGTCTGCTTGTCTGTAGCCATGTCCAGCTCTCCTACCTATACCTGACCATGTGCTGTGTACCTGCTGCTGGCTGCCGTCTGCTTGTATTGTGAAGTGTGAATGTGTGTGGGCAGGGCACACATTTTCCTGCTGTTGTGCATCTGATACTGTGTTCTGCACTACATTCTATGACTGGGTTACTTGGCATTTATCAGATGTTTGTTCCCAGTTATGGGCACATTGTACTGGACAGGTTCTTACTTACCTTTCCTGTACAGGATTGTATTAGCACCTGTTCTGGGTTGTGCTGCGTTACTCCCATGTGCATATTCGTATACATGTGTTTGTGGCTGTTACCACTGCAGTATGGTTGCATGTTGTGGACAGTCCATGTTTGTGCAACCTGTGCATATGGTGCACTTTCATTGTTTGCTGCTGCATGTTTCCTTGGTACATACATGGTGTGGGTATAGTGTATGTGTCACCCATTTCAGGCACACATTCAGGATACAGTGCTGGGTGTTGCATTGTGTGTTGTTCATCTGTACTGTTTGATCACAGTGATGCTCTGCCATGGTGGGCATGCTGTGTCAGATGTCCCAGTGCTGTGATGGGGCATATGCCTTACGGTGGCTTGGTAGGGTATATTACTGGGCATGCCATCTGCATACCAATCATGTGGTATGCTGGCATGCAGTGCTGCCTGTGTACAGGGAGGCTACATGGACTGTGTTGTCCATTTTGCTGCCTGTTTCCTGCTGTTGTGTATGTGACATGTGTTCTGTTATGTCACCCTGTACCCACGCCAGTTGGGCTGACACCTGTCCTTTTACATAGGACAGGCCTGATATGGGCAGCTGTGTCCTGATAAACAACATGATGTATGCTACATGTCCTGGTTTTATTTCTGTATCTGTACTTCCTACCTGTCCTCTGCATGTTGCATGCCACTACATCACCTTACCTACATTAACATACTAACTAACTGACACACTGACAGCAAGCGGAATAGGTCTACTCATCTATTGTGTCTGCTTGGTAGCCAGCCTCTGATGGGTGCTCACTTTCCCATCCCCCAGTCCCAGAGAGGGTCACCTTCAGCTTAAGTTTACCCTTGTAACTGTCCCACCTCTTGATGCCTTCCACTCTGCCTTTCTCCACCAGACTCCTGGGCAGTGCTTCCATGGCCCCACCCACCTCTCAGTGAAGTACTGTCTCCTGCACTCTGCTCTGTAATAACCCACCTCCAGTTTCCACTCATGCCTCCTGGTTGTGCCCACTTTTTTAGTCTGACCATCTCTTTGACTCCACCTCTGTGTATCACTGTAACATATTTTATACCCTATCATGTCCACCCTGTCTCTCCTCTCCTCCAGCAAATATGGCCCATGCTCTTCCAGCCTATCCTCATAGGTTCTCCTCCCATGCCCTGCATCATCCTGGTTGCCCTCTCTGGACCCTCTCTAGCAGTGTTACATCTTTCTTGTGGTGAGGTCTCCAGAACTGCACACAGTACTTGAGATTCAGCCTGCCCAAGGCATTAAACAGAAGGTGATTCACATCCTTCCTCCTGGGCATACTCCCCTAGCTATGCAGCCCAGAATCCTGATTGCTTTTGCCACAGTTCTTCTGCAATTTTCTGCGTTGTTCATTTTGGCATTTACCACCACCCCAGTTCCTTTTACTCATTGTGGCTTGCAGTGTCCCCCAGGGTGTAGACATGGCCTGGGTTCTGACCCTCTCAAGCTGCACCCTACACATCCCTGGATTACATCTCAGTCCCCACCTCCATGTCCACCCTCCAGGGTATCCAGGTCCCTCTGGACTGTCTCTCTCATTACGTCCCTTCGGCCAGTGCTCCTAGTTTACAGTCATCCACAAATGGGCTCATTCTACTCCTAACCCTCCCTGAACATGCATTGTTCAGACACAATTGGCAGTGACTGAGCTACTGCACTACTTAACCTTATTTCTGATTTTCTAGGGGACACACCTCTGTTGCATTGGTCCAGCTCCTATGCTATCCTGCAACACATCTTGTTTCAGTGGGGACTGTATAACTTTTAGCTTCTTAAACAGTGGTCACCCTTCTCAACAGTGATTACCCTGTGGCTACAACTACATGGACATTGCTGTATAATTGGTGTGCAACTTTTTCATTTACCGTTTTTTGGCTTGACCATCTGATTTGTGCCAGCTTCTCCTTGGCCCTTCATCTGATGTCATCATACATCTTTTTGGGGCCTTTACATCCCTGCTTGCTGTACCACTGCATTCACCTTCTGGTGGATTTTGTCCCATATTTCAGACTTGGCAATCTCTGGTGTGGACTTGCTATGGAGCACTTCATAGTTTGCATCAACTTCATGCACCAGCAATTTCTCCTCTTGTGACATCCAGTTTGCTGCCCGTAGCTTTTGCTTACTGTACCACTTGATGTTTGTTCTTCCTGGCTGCTGGTTGGCCCTGGCTGCTGGCCCTGCTGCTGTGGTGCCACTGCCTATAGCAGTGTACTGTGTTGCTGCTATGTCTGCTGGGGCTGTTGTTGCAGCTGGGGCAGGTTCTGCTGTTGTGGCCCTGCTGTGCATACACAATGCTGTCTGTTGTGCATAGGCTAGCTGCTGTGTTGGCACCTGTGGCTGTGGGATGTATGGTGGTTGGTATTGTGCCTGTTGCATTCTGTACACATCTGTCTGTTGTTACTGTGCTTGCCTGTACTGCTGCTGCTGCTGCTGCCATATCTGTGCTGTGGGCTGTCCTATATTCCCATTCCTGGGTACCATTGCATCTGCTGCTGTTGTGCAGGTGCTCCATGCTGTTGCATATACTGGTAGGCATGCTGCTGCTGTTCAGCTCCCTGCTGTGTGGCTTGCTGCTAGCTTCTCTTTAGCTGTTGGTTTGGATTCATGCTTGATATTCTCCTGCTTGTCCTCCTTTGATCCTATGGGTGTGAACTGTGTCCTCCTGAGGCTCTTTTTAAGTGCTCCGCAGCTGCGATCCACATGTGCAGAATGCCGCAAATGAGCTTATTTGAGAAATTCCGCATGTGCCATGTGTCTTTGTGAATTTCCCACAACTGCATTTCCGCAGTGCTGCAGGCCTTTTTCCCACATCTGTGGGTATTTTTCTGTTCTTTGTAATTCTGCCCCAGGTCTTTGTCAGTATTTTTGCTGCTTTTCTCCATCAGTTGTTATATATCACTTCTGTTGTAAAATTAACAGTTATGCAGCAGGCAGTGTTTTATGACCTCACAGAACAATATTTATTGAAAAACAGCTGCAAATAGTGTTAAAAACCTGGTCATAGCAATATTGAGAGGCGTGGTCCTTTTTTCTCAGACATGAGAAGAAGTAGTAAAGCAGACAGAAATTGTGAAAATAAGGGAATCTTTCAAGCCATGACTCAGAGGTAATTAGTGGCTGGCAATGTAAAATAGCATAAAAAGTACAGGTCAAAATTGTCACCACATTCTTGCAATGCTGCTTTAATTTATAATTTAAGTATGACATCATGTGCTCACAATCACAACACACAAAATGCATCTGTCTTGTGTGCATAACATTGACAAGTGGTAATGAAGTGAAATGGGAGCATTACATCACATGCAAAGTTCCCAGAATTAATTCGCACTCGACCATGCATGCAGTACTCACACAGAGTCCCAGATTTTTCTGCATGCCCAAAATGCATCCGTCTTGTGTGCATAAAATTGAGAAGTGGTAACAAGTGAAATGGGAGCATTACACCACATGTAGAGTCCCCAGAATTAATGGCGCACTCAGTCATGTGTGCAGTACTCACACAGAGTCCCCAGATTTTTCTGCATGCCCAAAATGCATCTGTCTTGTGTGCATAAAATTGACAAGTGGTAACAAAGTGAAATGGGAGCGTTACAATACATGCAAAGTGACTGCAGAAATGATGACCATGAGCAAACTGTTGCTGGTCCAATGTGTGCTGCATTCCACAAATGCAATGTGATCATCTCAGCTGGATGGAAGGGTGCCCTTTGTCTGTACTCTAATAGTAGCCTTGGTGAGTTGATATATATGTATGTGTGTATATATATATATATATATTTGCATTTTGTAGTTGGGTGGTTGACATATATAGACATGTACTCATTGTACTGTTTTGTATCACAGGTCACATATACTGTTGGTGTTCATATTCCAGTGCTTGATGAGAACTTTTGCATAGAAATTTGAAATGGATAACTCTTAAGCCAATGAAGGTAAGCATTTTTTTTTTTGGGGGGCATTTTTGCAGGTTTGTCTCATTACTGGTTTCTTATTTGGTTACTTCTTCACTGATTTCATCTGCATCCTTCTCGAGTCTGATTGTTAATGATGGTCATGGTCATCGATTGAAATCACTTCTGCATGTTTCATGTCTGCCCCAGTTTAGGGGTCCTGATGTTGAAGAACTTCTTTGGATAAGGCAACTATGACACAACAAAGCATCTGGAAGTTTCCTAAAAAGAAATGAATGACTTCTCAACTTGTCCCTGGTTCTCAATCTCAAGTCAAGTTACATTTCAAAACCATATCTTGTCAAGTAACACAACCCCGTGCAACTTTTTCAATGCTGTCATGGCTGCACAGCTGCAAGTTCAGAATACAATACATGATATCTTGCAGAAATAGTTTTATGATGTACACATGTCACCTAGCTTATGAATCATACTCAGTCGCATTTGCTGCAGTCTTTTGAAAAAATTGAACAGATGAAATACAATCTTGATACTTACCAGTATGAATTTGAAATGAATATTCCATAGGTTCCTGTGTATGGTACATTGCAGTACCATTCATATCGACTTTCAGTGAAGGAGAGTTTTTGTTAACCTGTAAAAACAAAATAAGTTTACCGTATGTGTTTGACCATTGCAGCTCAGAAAAGCTGCAGAAAACAAAACATACAGCTAAAGGAAGTTAAATAGTATAATAAACATTAGTACATATTCTCACTTTATAGTTTTAATATTGAGAAGCCTTGCCTGCGGCTGATGATGTGGTCTCCTGTTTGAGTCCTCTGCCTTCGTGGGCAATGTAATGGGAAAGATTTGTCTGAATGACACTGGTGGTGGGTGCTGATGGTGATAGCTGCAGCACATGATGACTTTCCCTGTGACATCTTCCTGCATCTGGTGGTGGTAGCAGTGGCTAACATCAGTCCCAGTGGTGGTGGTCTGGGGGGCAGACAATCATTCTCTGTGGTGGCAGTGGTAACATCGGTCCAGGTGGTGGTGGTCTGGCTCCAGAGGGGCACACACCTTTTAACAACTTCAGTTAAAACCTGCCAACATTAACCACATCATCATCTTCAAAAGAAAGCTGCCCTCACAGTCATCTATGTCTGAAGTCTGACCACTGGGAAATTCTTTCTCCATTGTGTCATCATCTATGTCAGTGGTGGGCTGTTTCATGCCGCCACTGCCAGTGCCACCAGGATGGTCTATTTCTACATCAACAAAACCACCATGACTAGGTCAGGGTATGAATACAGCGGTAGCAGTCTGTGCTGGTATGTGCCTCTAATTCATTTTATGAATATTAGCAAACTAACATTTGCAGGAGAGAGGTTGTTCGATGATCCCTGACTATTGCACCTGCTGAGCTGAATATCCTCTTGACACTTACACTGGAGGGTGGGCATGTGAGGTACTTCAGTGCCATTGCAGTCATTCACTGAACTTTCCACTCTAGTACAAAAGAGGACCGTCAGTTATTGACAGATGCCTGTTTTCAGACAAATATGACTCAACCATTCTCTGTGCCACACTAAGTCCGGTGTTTGATGCATCATTCTGTTCTCCAAATCATTTATTTCACAAATCCCACTTGGGACAAAGTCTCCCAAAGTGGGTTGACACCAATTGCTTTGGATGACAGACCACCTGGAACTGCAGTCCCTTAGTCTTACAAGATATGCTTGGTGGTCCTCCAGGTACACTTTCTGCCGGATTATGCTGCTGAGGTTTGCTGACCTTGGCATGTGACTTCTGTGCCTCATGAACCAAGCACACCATTTGCCCACTGACATTTTTTACCTATTCAGGCCCTCCCTCCATTACTAAGGCAATTTACATTTGTATCGTGGGTCCAGCATGTGCTTTGACAAGTTGTCACTACACTGAAAGCTCAAAATGTGATGATTCCGGTTGAATACTGTCAGCATGTGGTTCAGCAACATACTGCTAGCACTGTCTCCAGCAACATCAAGGCCATGCTGTACATTCACCAATATCTGAATCAGCACCCGCAGCAGTGGAATTGATTGGCTAATGGAGGCAGACTCACCACTCACTGCCTGTGTGACATGTTCAAAAGGACGAAAATTGTTATTACAGAGTCCATGAGGTGCCACTGTTCAGTCATCATAGACATGGAGGCCCCGGAACTGTCACGCTAGTGTACATCACAAGATATTCTGAGACGGCTTTGTATTGTTTATACAACCTCTTTGCCATGCATAAAGTGGAGTTCCACTGGTGACAACTTCAGCTTCAAGTGGTGCGGAGGGAGGCTGTTTCGCATTTGCAACTGCCGGCTGGTCACGGGCCTTTGCAGATCATGAAAACTGAGAGCAGATATGGTGTGCAACTGTCAGCATTTCCTTTAAATCAGGGAGCTGCCAAAACTCCTGCACTGCACAATTTAAATAATGGGCTATGCATGGAACACGAAAAAGCCACCATTCATGATGCGTTTCACCACATTTGACCCATTGTCACTTGCTATGAACCCAGCTCTCAGGGACAAGGGGTTCAGCCACTTGTCAATGTCAGCCAGTATCACATCCAACATGTTTTCCTAATGTGTGAACAGGTCACATTGCGCATAGCAATTATTGCATGCTGTCAAAATTCTAGAAGATTGCTACCATGACACTCCACCTTACTGCACTGATTTTCACACTACTTAACATCACAAACAACCCCCAGCACTCTGCGCCAGTGTACAGCTATACACAAATATGAACTTCCCACTGTTTTGCCACTCATCCACATATCCATACTTAAATGGATGAATGGAGAGGAGGAATGTTGAAGGGCATGTCTTACTGAGTCAGACACAGTACGGAACAACCTCGGGAACAGCACAGGTCGAAAGTATGTCCTGGATGGGACTTTCCATTTTGGACAGGCACATGCAGCAAACCACTGGAACCCAGAATTCTCCAGAAAGGAGAAGGGCAAAGATCAGTTGCCAGCATTTCAACTACAGCAGCATTAAGTTCACGTGACACTGTACGATTGGGTGGGTACTTCAGCTTATAGGCAAAAATCTCTGTAACATGGGCTGACTTAAACATTTTACATGGGGTGTGATGGCAAATGATTCTGCTCTGCGAATGGCAGGGGTGGAATGTGACGCTTGATGAAGATGGTTGCACAGGTGATGCTGACAAACTCAGAAATGCAGTTATTTTGTGAGATTTACAACCGGGGTTGATGTACCACTTCCACTAGACATATTGCATTCACCACCACCACCACCAAAACTGCTACTCTCACCAGCACTGGACAACTTTTCAAAATTATTCTGCTCCTCTACCTCATCATGCCTGTAGTACTTC
Source organism: Neoceratodus forsteri (assembly GCA_016271365.2). Taxonomy (NCBI): domain Eukaryota; kingdom Metazoa; phylum Chordata; order Ceratodontiformes; family Ceratodontidae; genus Neoceratodus; species Neoceratodus forsteri. Next base: position 271,606,563 of record JADMNL010000026.1, read on the forward strand.
TGCTCTTATTTCTCACTACTGCACACATTTAATTTCCTACTGGACTTAACACTCATGGAAGGGATAACATGCTTGTAATGGTTGATGACGAGGGTGAACGCCCGACTGTGATATTAGCTGCCATCTTGTGCTGGGTCCACAGTGCTTTATGCCTATTCTTAAGATGCGTATGCTGTCCTCCTGTGTCCAGATGGATCCCCTTTTACCTTGACTCACGCACATGGCAAACCTGGCAGATTGCAACTGACTCATCATTTGCATCTTGAACAAAAAATCCCAAACAAGGGTCCCTGATGCTGCTTATTGAACTCCTTTCTTTAAAGCACTGAAGTGGGGTGTGCTATGTGAATTTTTGATCGTGCACTCCTGGACTGCAACTGACCACCACGACTACCTATCATTATTACTGGGTCATCATCATCATCATCACCATCAACTGAAATTGGTAAAACACAAGTTTTACGGGGGGATTAATGCAAACAGACCCAGACACAGCCACCTTGAATTTATTTTTCTTCTGTTTATTTGTTTATTGAAATCTAGGATTACAACCTTTGAGCTTCAAGCTCATTTACAAAGGTTCCATGTCAGGCAGAAAGGAAAAAATAAATTCACAGTACATTACTAGAACGGGAAAACACAAAGAGAGCTATAGGGAAACAAATCACAATGAATAGAACAGTTGTTACAGTTACTATACTTGTACTTGGAGATTACAAAGAGTTTGTATAGGTGGAGAAGGTTATTAAGCAGCACAGTGGGACTTAATTAGATGAAAGGAGGGAATAGATAGAGGAAGTGGGGGTAAAGTATGGCAGTAACCTCAGGCTCGGGGTCACTTTGTCACGGGGGTTGGTGGTGGGTGGGGATGTGGGCAAAGGTGAGGAATTGGTAAGTGGGGTGGGATGGAAACTCTGTGAGGTGGAATTGCCAAGGCGCCTGACAATATAAAACAAATCAAAACATACATATGTCAGGACATCATCTTAGTTAAAACACATTAATAATAAAGCAGAAAAAAAAGAATAACAGAAACAGAATATTCAATTGGCTAGAAAGGCTTGGTTCAGTTACTGGAATGTTACTGGGAAGTATGACATCATCTACACTGCCACCACTTGCACTGCTTCACACTCCACTATATTTTGGACACAGTACGCTGGTCAGAAGTCAAATTTGAGGCAGAAATACTCATACTACCACCATCAGCAACTGCACTAACACCATCGGCTGGTACAACATCATCTCCTCCAAGTATGAGTGAAGCTACTGATTGGGTGGTAAAAACATTGCAGGAGAAATACCTTTCCTCACATCAGCAATGCACTTCTATGCTCAGGTACTACCATGCCCACAAACTATCTTACCACTGGCAGCAGTGCCAAGAGAGAACCAGCTTTGCTTGCACATCTCTTTGAGGGCATTTGGAGAGATCAATAACAATATTCTAAACAAATTTAGATTCTGGAACATTCACTCTGCATGGGGATGCTGGATGTGAAGCTAAAAACAACTGTGGCTTCAGCAACAGATAAAGATGAAAATTCACAAGTGAAAGCAACCCCTTAACTAACCAGTGGTGCTGAGGTTACAAACAATCCAATCTGGAAAACAATTCCTTTGCCAGTGGAGGTGGGGAAAACACTGACTGCAGATGTTTATGTCAGTACAAGCAGCAAAACAAAGAACAGATACCACAATGGCAGTACAAAATCATGCTGCTTGCAGTGGCTAGCAGGTTCACACTGCTGCACCTGCAATTACACTGTGGCACAATAAAAGTTGTATTATTTGATGTCACGCAGCACAGCACACACACTCACACACACACAATTTGTCTACAATGAGTAATGCGTAGCAAATTGAAAAGGTCAGTAATATGCCACATATTGTAAACAACCTGAAATTTGAACTGCTGCACCAGATCCACACAACACACAATCAGCAAGAAAATGTCAACAATTACTGACAATAGTACTGTGTGACATTAACACAGTCAGTTATATAACAAAATATAACCAAAAACAAAGAAATCACTATTTCTCCAACTTAAATCTACCGACACCACAGTTATGACCTCCCCAAAACACACTTTCACTGTCTTTCACTACACACACTCAATGTTGTACATTAACATTCAAAATCTACGCAAAACAAAATGCTCGATGATATGAGCACAGGAGGGTTTCCTACAATCGATGAACTAAAGTTTGAGCAAACACAAAAACTCAGCACAGCACATAGATTGTTCCTGTTGGCATGCTGAATGACTGGAATGATGCATTCTTATTTTTGAACCATTAAGCAGCATTTTGAAAGTGTTGGTGTAGAACTGTTTCATCCCAAATTTCCATCTTAATAAGGAACATATTCACAAAGCCTTCTTGGAATACTCTTTATAATAGCAATAAGGCACTCCCAGGAGTGATTTACACCAGACAAAGATGTGCCTCATGCCGTACACCCCCCTCAGGGGTGAATAACAAACTGTTAATCAAACTCCTGCTCAAGCCTTACTGTTTAAATAATTATTGGAGTGCTATTACATTTTTCCAGTTCTTGGCTACCCTCTAACAACAAATGCCTCCTTTAGTGCATTGGTGGGGGATACAGATCTGAATTCAGAACAGTCTGCAGTCTATACAGCAAGGCAAAGTAGTAGGAGAGCTCAGGTACACACCAAGAGGGCATTTGCCCTTTGTTGTAAGCCAGGTGGGTCATGGCAGGCCAGCAGGCAGCATTTGATTCAGTAAGAATCTTCTAAGAAGTGAAACATGCTGCTTGGTGATGCTGCTGGTGTGATTTAAGGTTTAACAGATTTGTCCAAAACTTTACATTACCATTGCCAAATGTTGTACTAATGACAACATGACTTGATTATAGTTTGTTTCAAATTCTGCTCGTGGTTCAGCTTACTTTTAGTATTATTACTTTGAGAGTTCTGTTAAGCAGTTATGTTTTTTTCTGTATTGCATACGGGGTGGGGAAGCATTCTATAGTGAAACCTCCTCTATAGTCTAGACATAAAGAATGTGCTCTACTCCCACTCCAGTTACATGTTGGACACTGCAAATGTTTTAGTGCACATACTCCATATTTTCTTTGTACTACATCATGTATGATGTGCCTTGTGTCATCCAAAAGTAATAAGCCAGACACATTTTCATTGTGAATGTAGTTCAGATAAATGTTGTGCCTATCCACAAAGGGGCTCTAGAGAGGATATGGGAATAACAGGTTTGTTAGCCTGATGTCCGTGGTAGGCAAAGTGACAGAGGGCATTATCAAGAAGAGGCTTGGGGGCAACTAGAATGGATGTGGCACTTGGACATTAGGCAGCATGGCTTTGTTCCAGGAAGATCGTGCCAGACCAACCTTGTAAAGTTCTATGGCTAGGTGATGAGTGCCATGGACTGAAATAGGCCAGTGGACATCCTCTATCTGCACCTCAGCAAGGCATTTGATTTGTCCCCACAATGGCCTGCTAGCAGAGCTGGGGTGTGTGGCTGGGGGCAGTTGCTCAGGTGGATAGGAAATTGGCTCTCAGGGTGAATACAGAGTGTAGGTTGGGGAATAGTTTCCTCCCCAGAAGCATAATTAGTGGGTCCCCAGGATCGGTCTCATGGACACTCATGTTCAATGCCTACATCTCAGACATAGGTAGGGTATAAGGAGAAAACTAAGTCTCTTTGCAGATGACTCCAAGCTGGGAACACTGAAGGATGGGGAGGAGGGAGAATGGCCTCCAGGGGAACCTGGATACCTGGGTGTGGTCTAGGAGGGGAGACTAAAGTTTAATGCAGGGAAGTACAGGGTGGTGCACCTGGGGGTCAGGAATCTGGGGCATGTATACACCCTGGGGAGATACACTGCAGGCCTCATTGGGCAAGAGGGATCTGGGAGTGGTAGTGGTGGACATCAGAATGAACAACACTGAGACTTGTCAAAGAGCAGCAGCAAAGGCAAATAGGATGCAGGGCTGCATAGCCAGGGGATTACTCCAGAAAGAGGGAGGTGATCATCCCTCTGTATAATGCTCTGGTCAGGCTGCACTCGGTACTGTGTGCAGTACTGAGACCACACCCAAAGAGAGACATTGCGCTGCTGAGAGGGTCCAGAGGAGGGTGACCAGGATGATCTATAGTAGACCTTATGAGAACAGACTGGAGGAGCTCAATCTCTACACACTGGAGGAGAGGAGAGATGGGGGGACATGATCAAGGTCTTTAAATATATAAAAGAGATCAACAAGGGCAGAACTGAGGAGGTGTTCAGGTTTAAGAAGGAGGGAACAACCAGGGTGCATGAGTGGAAGCTATGGGGGAGTTTCAGGGGAGAGGAGGAGGTGCTACTTCACTGAGAGGGTGGTGGAGTCTTGAATGCACTGCCCAGGAGCCTAGTGGAAGAGGACACATGGAGAGATTCAAGAGTGGGGTGGGACAGGTACAGGGGAAACTGAAGCCATGAAAGCCCCTCACTGGGGGTGGGGAGGCGGCAAATCAAGCTCCCAGTAGGGAGCTGGCTACCGAGCAGACACAAAAGACCATGATGCCTATTCTGCTGGCTTTTAGTATGTTAACTATTACGATAGTCAATTCAGTATTACTCAAGTAGGCCTCACCTCGATAGTTAAATTACATGAGTTGTGTAGTCAGATTACTGATCAGTATTTAATAACAAAAGAATGTAGAAACATAGCACTGTATCATTACAGAACTTGTAGATAATATAAAAGCAACTAATTTAGTTTTTGTCATCTCATTTGCAGATTTAAATTACAGACAGTTCTTGCATGCCAGATCGCAGTACAGTTCAGTCAGCAAGCAGTTAATAAGTTTCATAGCAGCCATTAACTGTGGAAGCAGTTGAGTCATCATGGATAAATACATTATATAACTTAATGCCCACAAGAGCAGATCAACCTCTTCTAATGCCAGTGTTGACAGTGAGAGCAATGTTAGTGCCAGTGAAGGTGAAAGCAGTGTAGCAGAATGTCATTCTTCTTTCAATGTAGAGTCAGATCAGCAGCCGCAGATAGGTAAGATAGTCAGGGTAAAGCAGATAACCCTCCCCAGGACATCATGTACAGATAACAGTAGTACAGATGAGTCCATATTAGGGGAAGGCAAGAAGCAGCAGGTTGTGCATTTCAGCTAGTGGTGGGCGAATCGTCTCAATCCACTCACGCGTGGTGTTCGCGAAGCACAGGTGGATCTGCGGAGAGCTCCGAATGTGAAGTGGAGTACTTCGTGCTATAATGAGGAACGTCAAGTGCATTAGAAACAGCTTACTTCACGTTACTCCACCTCCACTGGTCACTTTCAATTTTAAGGCGAAGTATATTGGTGGCAGTCTCTTCACCTTGTTTTTGAGCTACGAGGTGGATTTTGCAGTGATTCATGGGAGTTCAGGTCACATGGGCCCTATATTGATCTGCACAGCCTCAGTTTGGGATAGCATGAGTAGGGAGGAGTAGGAAACAGTGTGTCTGATAGCTGTCTGTAGGAATCTTTAAAGCTGTTCAAAAGCATTTTGCTTTATTTGGGGGATCCAACTATAGTTCATCGATTGTAGGAAACCCTCCTGTGCTCACATCATCAAGCGCTTTTGTTTGTGTGTGATTTTGAATGTTAATTTACAACATTGAGTGTGTGTGTGTGAAAGACAGTGAAGTGTGCTGTGGGGAGGGGCGATCTGTGTGTAGGTAGATTTAAGTTGGAGAGCTAGTGATTTCTTTGTGTTTTGGTTATAGTTTTGTTAAATAACTGACCATGTTACTGTACACATAGTAACATTATCAGTAATAGTACAAATTTTCTTGCTGTTTGTTGTGTGAATGTGGTGCAGCATTTCATAAGATCAGGTTGTTTAAATTACAAATTTACATTACGTGGCAATACACTGAACTTTTGCATTTGCATCACATTCCGATTCAGCATTGTACACAAACTGTTCTGTGTTGTGTGTGCAGTGTTGCATGCATCAAATATAATACACCTTTTAAAATTTGTGACACAGACTAGTGTAAGTGCAACTAAGCGCAGCAGTGTGATCCTGCTGTCCACTGCAACTGCCTGATTTTTGCTGCGATCATGTTCCCTGTTCTTAGTTTTGCTGATTGTAGTGCCGTAAAAATCAGCATTGTCTGTATTCAGTGCCCCCACCTCCATGTTGAAAAGTATTTTTACCAGACTGGATTGTTTTTGTGACCCCATCAGCACCACTGGTTACTGAAGTTGTTTTAATTCCATGACAGTGTCACAACACAGTAGTCTCTTATCTGTTGCTGAAGCCACAGTTGTTTATTTTGCTTCACATCCAGCCAGCGTCCTTCAGTCAGAAAGTGAATGTATCAAAATCTGAATTTGGTAGTAATATTTGTGGTTGATCCCCAAAATGCCTGCAAAGAGACGGGCAAAAGCTGTTTCTGGCCATGGCAATGTGGGCAGTAAGAGGGTCTGTGTGGTGGTAGTGATCGTAGACACAGAAGCGTATTGCTGATGTGAGCAAAGGTATTTCTCCTGCAATGTTTTTACAGCCCAATCAGTAGCTTCACTCATAGTTGGAGGAGATGATGTTTTCCCAGCTGGTGGTGTTAGTGTTACTGGTGTTAGTGGTGGTGGAGGTAGTATTAGCATTGCTGCATCAAGTTCTAATTCCGACCAGTGTACCGATCCAAACATATTGAGTGTGAAGCAGTGCAAGTGAGTGACAGCGAGATGATGTCATACTTCCCAGTAACATCCCATTAACTGAACCTGTTTCTGATGATGATGTCAACGATAGCATACAATGTGATATTCCATCCACCGTGGCACTTAACGCCACGCATTTTCCATGCAGTGATTCAGTGTGGTGAAAAATATCAGGTGATGGTGGTGTAGATGCTGATGATGAATGTGATGATGATGATGATGATGATATTGCTGTTGCTGCAACATGCAGTCCACATGTTAGCATCCAAGCAGAAGATGTGGATGTGTGTGACAGTGACGTTGATGAATATGATGGTGATGTAATTGCCCCCAGTTGGCTGTGTCTGAATCTGTTTGCAGGAATCCCTCCTGTAAAAACTTGTGATTTACCAGTTTTAGTTGATGATGATGATGATGATGATGATGACCCAGTAATCAATATCATAGGTAGTCGTGGTGGTGAGTTGCAGTCCAGGTGTGCTGCCAGAAACATCACGTGCCCACCCACTTCACTGCTTAACATAACAGACTTAAATAAGCCACTTCATCATGGATATGTTAAAAGCAGAGCATCACACTCCCTTGTTTGGGATTTTTTGTTCAAGATGCAAATGATGATTCAGTTGCAGTCTGCCAGGTTTGCCATGTGTGTGTGAGTTGAGGTAAAAAGGAGCAATCTTGGGACAGGAGGACAGCATACACATCTTAAGAATAGACACTTGGCTCTGTGGACCCAGCACAAGCTGGCAGCTAATATATGACTGGGGCATTCACCCGTATCACCGGCAACCATAGCTAGCATGTTATCCCCTGCCCAGTAGGGAAATTAAACATGTGCAATAGTGCAGTAATAAGAGCAGAGGATTACTACAGGCATGATGAGGTGGAAGACCATAATGACTTTGAAAGTTGTCCATTGCTGGTGAGAGCAGCAGTTTTTGTGGTGGTGGTAGCGGTGGTGGTGAATGCAATATGCCTAGTGCAAGTGGTACATCAACCCGGTTGGCAAATCTGGAAAAATAACATCATTTCTGGGTTTGTCATCATCACCTGTGCAACCGCCTTCATCAACTGTCCACAATCCACCCCTGCCAATGCTATACATCACAGAGCACAACCATTTGTGACCAACAACATACCCCTGTAAAACGCTTAAGTCAGCCCACGTTACAGAGTGTTTTTACGCATAAGCTGAAGTACTTCAATCATACAGTGTCACGCTCACTTAATGCTGCTGTAGCGAAATGCTGGCAATTGATCTTTGCCCTTCTCCTTGTGGAGAATTATGGGTTCTGACAGTTTGTTGCCTGTGCCTGTCCAAAATGGAAAGTCCCATTCAGGACATACTTTTACCCGCGTTGTTCCCCTAGTTATACGCACTGTCTCAGACTCAGTAAGACATGCCCTTCAACATTCTCCTCCTCCATTCATCCATTTAAGTATAGATATGTGGACAAGTGGCAAAACAGCGGGAGTTTATATCAGTGTATAACTGCACACTGGGCGAGGTGCCGGAGTTGTTTGTGATGTTGTAGTGTGAATAATCAGTGCAGTAAGGTGGATTGTCATGGTAGCAATCTTCCTGGAATTCGCCAGCATGCAACAATTGCTATGCGCAGAGTGACTTGTTCACACATTGGTGAGAACACGCTGGACATGGTACTGACTGAAATTAACAGATGGCTAAACCTCTGTCCCTGAGATCTGGGTTCATAGCAAGTGACAATGGGTCAAATGCGTGAAATGCATCATGAATGGTGTTTTTTTGTTCCATGCATGGCCCACTGTTTAAATCTTGTGGTTCAGGAGTTTCTGCAGCATCTTGACATAAAGGAAATGCTGACCATTGCATGACGTATCTGCTCTCACTTTTCAAGATCTGGAAAGTCCCATGACCAACTGCGACAGTTGCAAATACAAAATAGCCTACCTCAGCACCGCTTGAACCTGGAAGTTGTCACCGATGGAACTCCACGTTATACATGGCAGAGAAGTTGTATAAACAATACAAAGCCATCTCAGAATATCTTGTTATGCACACTAGCCATGACAGTTCTGGGTCCTCTATGTCTATGACGACTGAACAGTCATGCCTCATGGACTCTGTAATAATAATTTTGTGGCCTTTGAACATGCCACACAGGCAGTGAGTGGTGAGTCTGCCTCCATTAGCCAATCAATTCCACTGCTGCAAATGCTGAGGCAGACATTGGTGAATGTACAGCATAGCCTTGATGTTGCTGGGAGATGGTAGCAGTATGTTGCTGCAACACATGCTGACAGTATTCAACCAGAATCGTCACATTGTGAGCATTTAGTGTAGTGAAAACTTTGCCATGGCAACAATGCTGGGCCCATGATACAAAATGTGGAGTTGCATCAGTACTGGAGGGAGGGCCTGAACAGGTGAAAATATCACTGCTCAACTGGTTCGCTGGTTAATGGGGCATAGAAGTCACATGCCAAGGCTTGCAAACCTGCAGCATAATCCAGCTGAAGGTGTAGCTGTAGACCAGCAAGCATGTCATGCAAGGGTAAGGGACTGTAGTTCCAGGTGGTCTGCCATTGAAAGTGGGCATCAACCCACTTTGGGAGGCTTTTGCCCCAAGTGGGCATTTGTGAAATGAATGATTCCAGAGAACAGGCTGATGCATCAACAATTGGACTTAGTGCACAGAGAATGGTTGAGTTATATTTGTCTGAAAACAGGCATCTGACAATAAGTGAAGATCTCTTTTGTACTGGAGTGGAAAGGTCAGCGAATGGCCAGAGCTGACTGCAGTGGCACTGAAGTACCTCACATGCCCACCCTCCAGTGTAAGTGTTGAGAAGGTATTCAGCAGGTGCAATAGTCGGGGTTCGCCAGACAAACCTGTCTCCTACAAATGTTAGTTTGCTAATGTTCATTAAAATGAATGAGAGGCACATACCAGCACAGACTGCAACCTCGATATTCATACCCCATCCTAGTCATGGTGGTCTTGCTGATGTGGAAATGGAGCATCCTGGTGGCACTGGCAGTGGCTGCCTGAAATGGCCTACCACTGACGTGAGATGATGACACAATGGAGAAAGAATTTCCCAGTGGTCAGACTTCAGACATCGATGACTGTGAGGGCAGTTTTTTATGAGGATGATGATGTGGTAATGGTGGCAGGTTTTAACTGCAGTATTTAAAAGGCAGTGTGCCCCCACCCCGGACCACCACCACCACTGGGACTAATGTGATGCAAGTCTGCCACCATGAGTCTGTCTGCCCCCACAGACCACCACCACCACCACTGGGACTGATGTGATGCAAGTCTTCCACCATGAGTCTGTCTGCCCCCACGGACCACCACCACCACTGGGACTGATGCTATGCAAGTCTGCTACCATGAGTCTGTCTGCCCCCACGGACCACCACCACCACCTCCAGGGCTGATGTTATGCAAGTCTGCCACCATGAGTCTGTCTGCCCCATGGACCACCACTACCACCACCACTGGGACTGATATTATGCAGGTCTGCCATCATGAGTCTGTCTGCCCCCACGGACCAGCACCTCTACCACCGGGACTGATGTTATGCAAGTCTGCCACGATGAGTTTGTCTGCCGCCCATGGACCACCACCACGGGACTGATATTATGCAAGTCTGCCACCATGAGTCTGTCTGCCCCTATGGGTCACAGTCCACCGTGCACCACCACCACCACCAACTTCTTAATATTTAAACCATAAATGAGTAGTGCACTCATGTTTGTTATGCTGCCTCATTTCCTTAAGTTGTCTGTTTCATTTTCTGTAGCTTTTAAAACACATACAGTACACTTCTTTTGTTTCTTTTACAGGAGAACAAAACAGGCTCCATCGCTAATACTCGTGAGAAAGATGCTGTTGCTATACCATACAGAGAGGAACCATGTAATGTTCATGTGAAGTCCATTCTTATAATATGAAGATTTTATTTCATCCATTCATTTCTTTGTAAAGACTGCTGCAAATATTGTGCACAGCAGGTTGTCTTAGTAGTTGACAACATGTGTCTCTGAAATGTAACTTGACAATAGGGATTGAGATTTGAGAACCAGGGAGGGACACATAACAATGAAGTTGTAACTTGTAAGAAGTCATTCATTTTTTTTAGGAAACATCGAGATACTTTGTTGTTCTGTCAAAGCAGCCTATCATAAAAAGTTCTTCAACATCAGGCACACCCTCCCGAGCATAGGCACACATGCAACACGCAGAAGTTGTTTCATTAGATGAACATGACCATCATTATAAATCAGACTCAGAAGGATGCTGATGAAATCTGTAGAAGTAAAAATAAGAAACCATTAGACAAACCTGAAATTATGATGCCCTCAACCCCCCAAAAAAGAATATTTACCTTCATGTGCTTGAGAGTTATCCACTTCCATTTAAGTGCAAAAATTTATTGAGCACTAGAATTGCACACACCATAGTTTATGAGTCACCTGTGTGATGCAGAACAATAGCATGAGTACACGTCCATGTCAAGTTCAACCCCCCATCATCACCTACAAAATATACAACCATATAACTATATATATACATATATCTACTCACCAAGGCTACTATTAGTGTACTGTACATCAAAAGGGCACCTTTCAATCCAGTTGAGATGATCACTTTTCATTTGGTGGAATTGTCTCACACAACACATTGGACCAGCAACACGAACCTCACAGTCATCATTTTATACTGGGGTATGTGCTGAAACAGTGACTGAGTGTTCACACTTCTGGGGACTTTGTATGTGCTGAAACAGTCTCTTTTTCACTTCATTACCACTTGTCAATTTTCTGCAGAAAATCTAAATTCCAGCCACCATTATGCATGACTGAGTGCGCCATTAATTTGGGGACTTTGTATGCTGAACAGTCTTTTCACTACGCTACTACCTTCTCAATTTTCTGCACACAAGGAGGACGCATTGTGGCCAGCAGAAAAATCTGGGGACTCTGTACCACCACTGCGCATCACTGAGTGCGCCTATTAATTTGGGGACTTTGTATGTGCTGAAACAGTCTCATTTCACTTCATTACCACTTGTTAATTTTCTGCACACAAGGAGGATGCATTGTGGGCCTGCAGAAAAATCTGGGACTCTGTGCCACCACTGCGCATGACTGTGTGCGTCATTAATTCTGGGGACTTTGTATGTCTGGAACAGTCTCTTTTCACTTCAGTTTCCACTTGTGAATTTTCTGCACACAAGAAGGATGCATTGTGGGCCTGCAGAAAATATGTGGACTCTAGTCACCACTGCGTGCATGACTGAGTGCCCATTAATTCTGGGGAATTTGTATGTTCTGAACAGTCTCTTTTCACTTCTACCACTTGTCAATTTTCTGCACACAAGGAGGATGTATCGGGCCTGCAGAAGAAATCTGGGGACTCTGTGCCACTTTTGTGTGTTCTGTGATTGTTGCTATGTGAGCTCATAGTCATGATGTCATATGACATTTTTACAATTAAAGCAGCATTGCAAGAATGTCCTCACAGTTCTGAACTGTATTTTTTATGCTACTTAAATTGTCACAGCAACACTACTTTTACGTCCGTAGTCAGTGACTTGAATGATACTTATTCTTCTCACAATTTATGTCTGCTTTTCTTACTCCTACTTTTTCATGTATGAAAACAAAATAAGCACGCCTTCCAATATTGTTCTGACCAGCTTTGTATTTATTTACAGTTGCTTTCAATAACTATTGTTCCGTGGTATTATATAAAACACTGACTGATGCATATCTGTTAGTTAATAACAGAAGTGATATATGACACTACTTGAAGTGATGGAGAGCGAGAGGAAAACAGTGACAAAGATGTGGTCACACTCACTGTCAGCAGCATCAATTTAAAAGAATGCTCCTTTCATTATTTCACACATGAAAAAGGTAGTACAGCATGCTCAACTACTGCAAATGATCGTATCATTCCAGTCAGTCAGGATGTAGGTAAAGGAAGTTGTAACATAGCATCAAAAAATATAGTCAGAGTTATCAACAGATTGTTGCGCTGTTGCTTTACAGACAGTCACCACATTACATAGTTATGGTGATGCAATACAACCAATATATGGGGGCACACTACTCGGAATATTTCTTGCTCCACAGAGTGCAATATAGTCTATGAAAACCACCCAAAATTTCATTACAGTGAGTCACATGATGGAGGAATTAACAATCTGAAAAGCAACTCACATTGTGCCACACTTTCTCAGCAATGTTAAGACGTGATGGCAGGAGAGCGTGAGGCATGCTCCGCTATACTGAATGTCCAGCAGCTATCCCAAGCAATGTTTCCTAATGATATAAGGTTCTTTGTGGTGAAATGTGGGATGTTTCCACCAACAAGGCTCATCTTACTGGAAACATGGCCACACATTTCCCAACAAACTGACCATTAACATAAACATTCCGATATTCACTGCAAGGAGCATACACACGCACTCTCCCTGCCATCCTGTCCTAATGTTGCTGAGAAGGAGGCAGAATGGGCAGATTTTCAGAATGGGAATGCCTCTGTCATGTGACACACTGTAATGCACTATGCCTGGTTTTCAAAAAATGTATTGTACTATGTGGTGCAAGAAAGATTCCTGGAAGGGAAAATTGTATGATTTAATAATAACAAACAAAAACACACAACAAAAGTACAACAGAGTAGTGGGTGGGGTCAGGGGTGGGGTGGTGTTGGGGCAGAAAACTATCACCCGGACTTACTATGGCCGTGGATGCCATGGTCCAGCAGCAGGTGCAGCACTGAAAGTATTTGCTGCTGCTGTGCTTCTACTCTGGTAACCTGCTGCTCCAAAGCACTGAAATGCTTGTTGTTTTCCTCCAGTGCTGCCTACACCAGGAAGAGGTCAGACTGGCTTACAGAGACTGTGCTGGGGTTCACTGCAGCAGGTAATCCAGGTAGTGGGGCTGGTGGTGGTGACAGGGTGGTGCTGGTGGCTGTGCTGGTGGCTGCGGTGGTGGTGGTGGTGGAGCACCTGATGTAGCCCCTCCTGGTGCTGTGGCGTGACTGCTGTGAGGTACATCTCCCACCCCAGCAGCCTCAGCCACTGCCACAGAAGGGCCAGCAGGTGAACGCCTGGCCCTTCCATGGCAGCCTGCCACTCTGCCCTGTGGTGATTCAGCATGGGTGCACTGGCCACGGTCCCCAAATGTGTCTCAGGGCCCCATGGCACACCAGCACACCACACACATGGCACTCCACCACTGTGCTGTCTTCCCCTATACTTAAAAAACTCCCACACTGGGAGCTGTGGGGACCAGACACAGTATGCACTTGTCGGGCATGGTCCCACCACCACCCACACTGCCAGGGCCACCTCTGTGGCTGTGGAGGTGGTGGAGGGGTGCTGCTGGAGTCCCAACAGCTTCTGCTAGTGGTGGTGGTGGAGAAGGCGGATGAGCAACAGCCACTGGTGGCATTAGGTGCTGCTCCTGTTGCTTCTGCAAGGGAAGCAACACTGGCCAGGAGTCAGGAGCAGTCCAACATTAAACGACCACCCCACCCCCACGGGTCTGCACCTCCTCTTCTAACACTCCCATTTGCCAGTGACTCACCTTCTCTCTCCAACATGACCCTCCATGCTCCTGGGTCCACGGGATCACTCACACACACACACACACACCACACACACACACACACAAAACACACACACACGCATACACACATGCACGCACACACACAAACAAAACAAAACTTATACAAAAAATTACTAGCAAAAACACTAAAACAATACAAACACTAAATAAAAGAGCTTTTAAAAAGTTGTTGATTGTTATGGCAGTAAGAAATGACCTGAGAGCCAAGCAAACTCCTCTCCTCTTACAGTTTGCTTTCTTCCTGTACAAATGCAAAGGAGAAAATGAAACTGCTTCTCTGACTCACTTCCTTCTTGCCTGGCTAAAGCACGTGACTTACATTACTGCAGGTCATGTGATGTGCCTATTTTCTTCTCCGCCGCCTTACTTGGCGTTAAGGCATAATGAGCGCCAGTGGTAATGATAAAGTAAGTGAGCACTTTACATGGTCCACTTTATGCTGTGCTCCACAACGCAAATTGTCCACCTCGCATCCACGCGCTGGTGGATTTATAAATCACTGCATCTCTGGTTTCAACCACACTGGAAGAATAGTTTCCCATGGATCGAGTATGACCGTACAGTTAAAAAAAAATTTCTATACAGTTTGTCGCAAGGCTGCAAATCTGGATATACCACTTCCAAACACATCACAGGACAAGGATGCATACAAGGCTCTTATCCAGGCAGGATTTGACCATTTAAGAAAGCAATATAATGTTTCAATGGTCATCATTAATCCACTTTCCATAGGGCAGCTGTAGCTGCATTGTGTGCTGTGAACAGTGGCATTGATGTCACCATCTCATGTTAGGAAGGAAAAATGAAGCAAATGAAAGATTCCAGACATGCTCTTTTGAAAATGTTCTCTTCACTTTATATCTGGGCTGTTAAGGTCTTGCAGTATGGGATCACAATGATGAGGAGTCCAACTTGATGAATCTTCTATTGTGTGCTGATGATGATCGATACTAAAATCTTGGCTTGCAAGAACAGGCTACAAATGGATTTCTTGTGATGTTGTTAATGAGATGATGTCAATTATGTACGCATGAGCTACTACACTTATTAATGAAGGAGGTTCATGATGCTGGTTTCTATGCTGTCATCTTGGATGAAACTGCAGATATTTCTGTACAAGGACAGATCTCATTTTGTTTTCATATTTTCACACAGGATCTTCAGGTTGAAGAATTGTTCTTTGGGTTTTACCAACAACAAGCACCACTGCACCACTGCACTGTTCTCTATGTTGCAGGATGTATAAAGCAAGATTCAACTTCAGCATAAAATATGCCATGGGCAGTGTTACAATGGTGCATCGAATGTTGCTGGTCGCTTCATGAATTGCAAGCTGTTGTTTCAGAAATAGAGCCACGGTCATAATATGTTCACTGTCTTGCACATAATTTAAATCTAGCAGTTCAGGATACTGCTCAGAAAATTACGTGTGTTGAAATGTTCTTTGTTTAATTCGTGAGTTAATAGTCATCATCAGAAATTCTCCTAAACGTCTTGCCTGGTTTGAAAACTTTCAAGACCATGACAGTGTTCATTTACAACCATTTTGCCCTACCCAATGGACACTTTGCAGCTTTTTGCAGTCAGTAAATTCTAATTATGAAGAATTACTTGAATCCTTGAAGAACTAACACTGAATGATACCAGTGATGCTGGAGCAAGCCAATGGATTCCTAATTCAGCTCAAGAAGTTAGACACATTTTTCAACCTCAAACTACTTCACCTTATCTTCTCCCAAATAAAAGATCAATACTGCTTTACAGAAAACAAACTTGCAGTTCTACCAAGCATCTCCATATGATAGAATCTCTGAAAGACAGTATCAAACAACTTTGTGAGGACTCCCCAGTTTTACACAAGTACTACTGATTGTGCAGCACAGCTAAATTTGGAAGAGCCATTTGTTCCAAGGCTTAGAAGAATTCCATGCAGATTGGATGATGGTTTGTGCTCCACATATATATTATTTGAGGACCAATACTGCCAACTTTACTTTAAGGTGATAGACACCACCACTGCTCTCAATCATCATTTCACATCTGTCATATCTGGCCATATGATGAAAATAGAAAGGTTTGTGACAGGGCATGCTACTTCTGAGTATATTGAAAATTTCTATAATACAGATTTCAATGCAGCACGCCTTGAACTATATCTCAACATGTTTTTCAATATTGCAAGGTAAGGGATGTCATGGTGAAATCATTTTCAGGATGTCTTCAACATGCTTCACAGTGAAAATGCTCATGATTTGCGAATACTACTTCCAGAACTGACATATTTAATACAGTTGGCTTTAACTATCCCAGTGTCATCTGTACATCAGAATGTTCATTTTCTTCACTTTGTCAAATCAAGACATACTTAAGATTAACCATGGGATAAGTTAGACTTAACCATGTTGCCTTGCTCAACTGTAACAAGCATGTAGTTAAAAAAACTAAACCTAGAGGATGCTTAGCCAATAAGATTCATCATGCACGGCACACTGTCAGACACAATACTTTCTACATAGCAAGAGAAAAGTAGTATGCAGGTAATGTCCACATTTCTCTCAGTTTGTAGAACACAAAACATATCTTGGTTTCCACTGTTTCAGTTGTAATACTCTTTGGAGATGTCACAATGTTTGTGGACCAGAACTGTTGATAACGGTTCGACAGCCAGATTCTTCAGTTACCTTTTGAGTATCCACCAATTTTCACCCCAGCGGAATGCAAAGATTGTTTACATATGAGATGTCCTAGTCAGTACATCACGTTACATGTACTGTAGTTCAAGTTTGGCTTTCTTTCAGTGACTCAAGTTCTTCACCATATTAGTTACTTACATAATGGACTTCATAGAGCACCATTCATGCTTATTTTGAAACATCTGCACTATCCTCCAACATTTCAGACTCCATGGTGGGCTGTCGACTAACACTTTAGCTTTTCTTCAGTGGTTCAAGTTGTTCTTCACCAGGCAAGTTACTTCATGATGGACTTCAAAGAGCACCATTCATGCTTATTTTCGAAACATCTGCATTATCCTCCAACCTGTCAGACTCAGTGGTGGGCTATCAACTAACACTTTGGCTTTTCTTCAGTGGTTCAAGTTCTTCACCAGGCAAGTTACTACATGATGGACTTCAAAGAGAACAATTCATGCTTATTTTGAAACATCTGCACTATCCTCCAACATTTCAGACTCCGTGGTGGGCTGTCAGCTAACACTTTGGCTTTTCTTCAGTGGTTCAAGTTGTTCTTCACCAGGTAAGTTACTACATGATGGACTTGAAAGAGAAGCATTCATGATCATTTTCAAAATATCTGCATTATTCACCAAGATTTCAGACTCCATGGTGGCTGTCCAATTTATTTGGCTTTACTTCAGCGATTCAAGTTCTTCACCAGGCAAGTTACTGCATGATGGACTTCAAGAGCACCATTCATGCTTATTTTGGAAACATCTGCATTACCCTCCAACATTTCAGACTCTACGGTGGGCTGTCAGGTTTGTTTGGCTTTCCTTCAGTGATTCAAGTTGCTCTTAGCCAAGCAAGGTATTACATTGTGACAGACTTGTAAGAACATCTGTGCCACCACCATGCTTATTAGCAAATATTTCAGCCCCACCCACCCAGCAGCACCTGATTATCTCAAATGACTTCAAAAGTCCTCTTATCGGAAAGGTTGGGACTTGACCCACAAGATTTGATACTAGTCTCTGTATCACAGATACTGTTATCCCGCACATCCTGACACACTTCACCACACCACACCACACTGGTGTAGTGTCCCTGCAGATGCAGATCTGCTTGGATACTTTACCTAGCACACTGAGACAGACTACTGTTTTGATAGATCCTGCTGGGACACTTCCATTCACCATACAGAGGCACCTAGTTTATCAGCACAGGCAGCCAGCAACACATGCTGTCTGAGGTCTGCTACCACAAGTGCCATTGTCCCAGCAGGTGCAGTGCCTCAGGTAAGAGAACAATGGCATAGTCAGAGCTTGGACACTAGTGTCTACGTTGAAGGAAGTGCAAGTGCACCAGCATCTGATGGAGGTGGCTGCAGGACGGTACTGTCTGTGCTAGGTAGGGTGTCACAGCAGATGCAGATATGCTTGATCACTGGTACCTACCCTGAGCTAATGTAATCTGCTACCATCAGCTGGGCACACTGGTACCTATAGTGAAGTGAAGGATGTTGCACAGCATGACTGCAGTGACAGTAATCTTTTACAGAAATGATAAAGTTGCAAGCACAGTACACTTCCTTCTTATAAATTCTTACAGACTCTGAGATTGAAAACATCTTTCATTGGAGGAGGTGGCCACCCCATCCCTCACCTTCCCTGATCTCCAATTTCAGCAGACACTACTGTGGTGTGCCACAGTTTGTTCATCCATTTATGGTCACAACCAAGCAGAGCAGAGGCTGAATGATGCAGCAGTAACAGCCTTCTGACTGTCTGGGTGTAGGGGTTCAGAATGTGCTGCATTGTTACATCACACACCAATAGCATTGCACATGTGCCAGCCTGAGTGGGTAGTCTGTGTACCAGTGAACTGCCTTAATGGCATACAGAAGCCCAAAGTTGGACCTCTTCCCCATGTTGATCCCCACTAGTGATGCGGTGGGGAGTGGCAGTTAGAGTTCGGCACTAGGATGCCAGAAAGGCTTGAGCTGGTGGCAATGTACCTAATGGCAAACAGGAGCCCACAAACCTCTTCCCACGTTGATCCCCACTAATGACACAGTGAGGGATTGGTGGCTGAGTTGGGATTACAAGGACACCCAATGGCTGGAGCTACTTGCAACCACTGGGTTCTATCACCTATATGTGGGGAAGTTTGAAATTCTGCTGCTTTATCCTGATAATAATGGTGCTTTTTTGTAACCAAATATTATGATATTTTGACATTCTATGCTGGAAACAGTGGTGCCTACTCTACCTGAGGACCAGGAAGGGAAGGGAACAGGTGGCTGGCTCCTCCAATAAAAGCAGGATTTATGATCTCCAAGGATATTTAAAACATTTCAATAACAGGAGTTTTGAAATCATTTTACAGCTTCTAGGGAGTGGGGAGGCTTAAGTAAAGCACTGAAAATTGATCTTTAATAGCCTACAAGAAACATTAATTTGACAGTGACATGAATACTCGACTGCATCTGCTGCACTATTTCACCATTCATAAGTGGACAGAGTAATGGACACCATCAAAAGTCAATGCTAACTGCAGCAGCCTAAGACATTTATCATGATGATGTCACTTATACTACAGGATATAACAGAAATGTCTTCACACTGGACAACAGATGCCATAGACCACTGATGTTGAGTTGAAGTATGGAAGCTGCAGGCTCATCTTGAGAAGCTACTACCACAGCATTAATCAAAGTATGTATGCATCAACTGATACAGTCTAGAGTTAGACATATTAGTTGCTTAATGACATTTTTTTTTGCATTATTTCTTTTCCGCCCCTCACGTGCCCATGATCCGCCACTCCTTTGGGCAGCCTATGATCTTCGACATCCTCCTACTACTCCTCCTCCTCCTTGGAATCCACCTTACCTCATACTGCAGCCTGATCCATGGGGTAGCCCAGTGTAACCCTTTGCCAGGTGGGTCCCCATCCTCTGAGGGGAAGGCACCAGTGGGGATACCCAGCACACTATTTCTCTTGGACCCCAGGGTGCTGCTGAGGTAGATGAAATTTCCACGGGAGGCCTTCAGAGGCGCCGAGCAGGTCGGGTTGCCGCCATCCAACCAATCCTGGGTGTTTTTCCATTTTCTGACCCTCCCTCTATGGTGACACTCATGCAGTGCTCCTGGACTCCACCAGAGCCACTGCAGAGCAAAGCGATCCGCTACCCACCCTAGGAGAGGAGAGCAGTCCCACGGGTGCTCAATCCTCTCCTCCCTCACTGACCCCAGTGTCCCGAGTCTGTTCCCAAACCCAGGTTGCTGATGATGACAACATTTTAATGCTGTATCAATGCTCTTAGAACAGAAGTAACCTGAACCATGGTAATACAGGCAAGTTTTGGTACCATTCTATAATTTCAATGGTGTTGTTTATACTGTGCGATCTGTTAAGATTTAACCTTCAAAATTCACCACAGAACACCAAACCCCAGAGCTTCTGGGGACCTTGGCAAGCTCCCAGACCCCCAGCTATTAGCTGAGCCTTCCCTGGGAAAAACAAAATTCAGCTTCTATGGATCTATTAGTTTGGAGAGCTGAAAAGAGTCACCTTTAAATAATATCCCTACCCCATCTGCCTTATCTGGTCCCAAAGACCAATATGAGTGACCCCAATACCACTCAACTTAAACTGTTGAAGTTGTGATAAGGAGCACATCCAAGTTTCCTGTAAAAAGATATCATATTTCTTATCATGAACTACCTGAAATTCTATCAATCTTTTTTTTCTTAAACTACAAACATTCAAAAAACTAAATTAAGCATTTATGGGAAAGATAGATAAATCCTTGAACAGTCTTAGCTTTCCTTCTTCCATTTTTATTTTTTTCCAATCATATTTCAAATCATCCTGTTTGGGTTGTTCAGAAATATTAGAGGAGTTGTTGGACCCCCAGCCTCCATTTCATTATCTCCACAATTACTCACAGTCAAGGCTAAAAAGGGTTTTCAGTTTCCACATCTGGAGGATCAGGTTTCTTTGTTCTCATGAGAACATCTTCTTGTTTGTGGAAGTGTCCATGGCTATGGGGAGGCATGCCAGAGGTACCCTTTTGAGGGTTCTCAGCAGAATCATCAGTATAGCTCACAGGTCTAAGCAGAGTTGATAAATGGGACATAGTCAAGAGTTTCAGTTTTAATATTCTGACCTTCTGATTGATGTGGTGGCAGATTTTGCATTTCTTGGTGGGGGTTGTTTGGGGTCCTTATCCTGGGCTGTTTTATCCTCATAAGGTGCTGCTTAAGCTTGGGCATTTTAATTGGGTCATCAGGGTTAATGGTATTTGCTTTATTGTAAGAAACCCATGGGCATTCCTGAAATAAGTGCCCAACTTCATCACACAAGTTACATAGAAACATAGAAACATAGAATTTGACGGCAGATAAGGACCGCTTGGCCCACCCAGTCTGCCCATTTCCCTACCTACTGGATAAGCTGCAGATCCTAGTTAACCAGCAGCCTACTTCTTCTTACCCCACACCCTAGAATTGCCTTATGACTGTCCCATGCATGCTTGAATTCCACCACTGATTTTGACTCCACAACCTCTCCGGAAGGCGCTCCATGCATCCACAACCTCTCTGTGAAAAATACTTCCTTAAATTACCTTGAGCTGCCCCCCTATCTTCAAATTGTGCCCTGTGTTCTTGCACACTCCTTTTTTGAAAGATGCTACCTCTTGGACTTTGTTGATTCCCTTGAGGACTTGAAAGTTTTATCATGTCCCCCTCCGTCCTTTCCTCGAGGCTATACATATTAAGCTCCTTAAGTCTCTTCATATGTCTTCCGGGCAGACCCTGCACCATTTTAGTTGCCCTCCTCTGGACAGCTTCTATCCTGTCTATGTCTTTGCGGAGATTGGGTCTCCAGAACTGCACACAGTACTCCAGATGGGGTCTCATCAGCTGTCTGTACAGAGGGATAATAACTTCCTGTTTTCTACTGGTGATGCCTCTCCCTATGCATCCCAGTAACTCCCCAGCCCTCCTTGCTGCCCTCTCACATTGCTTGCCCACCTTTAGGTCATTTGATATGACTACCCCCAGGTCCCTTTCCATTTTGTTGTTGTTAGTATCTCACCCCATTGTGTACTCTTCCCTGGGTTTTTTCCCCAGGTGCATTACCTTGCACTTCTTAGCATTGAATCTAAGCTGCCATACATTTGACCATTCCTCTAACCTTGCCAAGTCCCTTCTCATCCTTTCCACCCCACCCTGTGCATCAACTCTGTTGCAGATCTTAGTGTCATCTGCAAAGAGACATACTTTTCCTTCCAGTCCTTATGCAATGTTGCTTATAAAGACATTGAAGAAGACCAGTCCTAATACTGAACCCTGCGGTACCCCACTAGTAACCCTCCTTTCTTCTGAGTGGACTCCATTTACTATTACTCTCTGTGTCCTATTCTCCAGCCAACTTTACCCAGGCTGTCATCTTGGGACCCACTCCCAGGCTGGCTAACTTGTATATTAATCTTTTGTGTGGGACTGTGTCAAATGCCTTGCTAAAGTCTAGGTAGGCCATGTCCACAGCCCCTCCTGATCTACTACTTTGGTCACCCAGTCAAGAAATATATCAGATTTGTCTGGCATGACCTTCCCACTGTGAATCCATGCTGCCTAGGGTCCTGTGCCCTCTGGCCTCTAGATACTGGACAATTCTTTCCTTCAGAAGTGATTCCATCATTTTCCCTATCACTGAGGTTAAACTAACAGGTCTGTAGTTTCCTGCTTCTGCCTTGCTCCCACTTTTGTAAGGGAATCACATCTGCCCTCCTCCAGCCCTCGGGTACCACCCCATCCTCCCATGATTTGTTAAAAGGGTAGTCAGTGGTGTCACTAATTCTACCCTTAGCTCTTTTAGAATTCTGGGATGAATCCCATCAGGCCCCATTGCTTTGTCCACCTTCAGTTTTAAGAGTTCTTTCAGAACCCTTTCTTCTGTAAATGGGCTGGTATCAACTTCTGTACCCAGAGTGTTACTACTGTTTGTTTTATGTACCTCCCCTCTTCATTTGTAAATACTGAGCAAAATATTTGTTTAGTATCTCTGCCTTTCACAGTCTCCCTCTGCCCACCCTCCCTCCCTCCCTTTACTAAGCCTCACTATAACTCCCTTGGTCTTCCTCTGCTCCTGATGTACCTATAAAAGGTTTATCCCCTTCTTAACTGAGTTGGCTATATTTTCCTCGGTTTGGGCCTTTTGCTGTTCCTGACTGCCTTCCAGCCTCCTTTTGCTTTAACTGATACAGTTCTCTGTCCTGCTCCTTCTGTGATTCCTTGTACTTCCTGAATGCTTTTTCTCTTGAACCTTCACTGCCACTTCCTTTGAGAACCATAGTGGTTTCTTACATCGCTTGTTTTGTTTATTTGCTTCACACAAAGGCTCGTTACCTCTGTGATGGCAGTTTTTATTATTCCCCATTGTTCTTCCACCTCCTTCCTGCCCATTTGCTAGTGCATTCCTTAGGCACTCACCCATTTTGGCAAAGTCAGCCCTCCTAAAGTCCAGTACTTTTGTCTTTGTATGGCTTGACTCTAGTTGTGTTTATTGTGAACCATACTGTTCGATGGTCGCTAGTTCCCAGATGGCTACCCACTTCTACATCTGTGATCCTCTCTCCATCTCCATTTGAGAGAATCAAGTCTAATATTGCTCCCTCCTCGAGGCTCCAGTACTAGTTGTCTAAGGCATGACCCCTGTAGGGCATCTAGAATAACTGCACTCTTCAAGTGGCAGCTGCAACTGCACTCCAGTTAACATCTGGCATATTCAGATCACCCATCAGCAATATCTCCTTTTTCTGCCATTCTAAGTATACTTTGTATCATTTCCTGTCCATTTCCTCCCTGAGAAGGGGTCTGTATAGAACCCCTGTGCGTATTGTGGTGCCATTGCCTGTCTACAAATTTACCCACAGTGCTTCTTCTCCTCCCTGTTTACCCTTTTGTTCTGTTGCTTTATTCCTTCCCTATGTAAAGAACTATCCTCCTCCTCTTTTACCCTCCCTGTCCCTCCTGTAGGCAGTGTATCCTGGTATGTTTTTGTCCCAGTCATGGTTTTGTGTGTACCATGTTTCTGTGACTGCCATGATATCCAGATGTTCCTCCCATCAAGGCCACTAATTCAGGAAGCTTGTTACCCAGACTACAGGAATTAGTACTTTGCTTCCATTTTTGATGGCTTTACCTTCTGTTGCAGCATCCCCACTGACCGTTCTACCTCAGTCTTTTTCTCATTTAGTACCCTGTTTTGTAGGAGAAGCTGGGATTTTCCTGCTGCTTGTCAGTGCCTCCCTTTGACTAGTTTAAAAGCTTCCAATGAAGCATTTAAACCGATTGCTCAAAAGACTTGTTCCTTCCTGGATAGATGCAGACCATCCTGCCAGTATAGGCTGGTGTCCCTCCAGGTGGAACCCCAGTCCCCAATGAAGCCAAACCCTGTGCTCTGCACCATTTTTTCAACCATTCATTAAATCTACTATGGTTGGCACATTGTGCACTTATGTGACCCACCACTCCACATATATGCTGCATGTTGGTGTGTTATACACATTGGATAAGTGTGCCCTTGTCCCACACTTGTAACAAGCTTTAGGCTGGCGGCATACAAAAAAAAATCTATCCTGGACCAGCAAAAAAAAATTTGGAATATGGCAAATACCCTCCTCTGTTTGTCAGAGCTTTATCTTAACTTTCCAGTGGCCAGTCCAAAACTGTTCTGCATCAAGTATTGCCTCAGGTGCACTTGAAACCACATATCTTTCTTGAAGCCAATGTGTAAAGTCACTGACATGGACACCCTCATTGCGTAACATTATTGTCACAAATTTTGTAAGTGGTTTGGTCAGGAAATGACAAGAAAGTGTATCCATAATGTTAAAACATAACCTGATTGTATCTATACCCAAATAGTTCCAGCACCTGAGGACTTTGAATGTTGACATCATAATTGTATTCCCCAAGACATAAATAAATGCAAAGACATCAGCAAGAGTAAAGTGAGAGATTCTTTCAAAAGCCTTTTCCCACATAATGTCTGTCCAGCCTAGTGTCCAGGCCCCTTAATACCTGATTTGAACAGCATTCCTCCTGGAGGAAAATTCAGTTTTGTTTTAAAAAGTTCTAACAGAAGAGGTCTTTGATGAGAAGGCAGGGGCGGACTGATGAGGGATGCTTTATTAGAAACAGATTTGGTTTGTAAACTAGGATGATGTTCCTCAGCATTTTAAGGGTGTTTGAGAGGAGAGATTATAATATCTTGGTTACCTTCTGCATTATTTCCCTACTGAGAGCTTCTTCAACCGCACTCTCCATCTTGAAAATCAACATTTCTCCCTGACTACTCGCCGTGTTGGGGTGGCTGTATGTGCTGGTTACCAAAGATCTCCTGGCCATGATTTATTTATTTATTTATTTATTGAATACAATCAGAATTAATACCTTTGAGTCAGAGACTCCTTTACAAAGGCTCCACATCATAAAAACAATACAGAGCATACAGTGTACAGACATCACAATATAAACAGCAGTGTGGGAAATATCACACCTTATGAATGATACATGGTAAATTACAACAGGTGGATGTGGTACAGATAATTTCAACAATCAAAGACAAAGCAGTACAGTAACAAATACAATAAATACAGCAACTACAGGGCAAACATGCAGTATAGTAGTTGTTGCAGAGAAGTAATTATGACTGGAATGTGCAAGCAGTGCAGTCCAGTGAATGTCAACTAGTCTGAGGCTTGGGTAAGACCAAAACCAGGGAAAGACACTCTACAAGCAGGACCAATTGGGTCCATTGTCATGGCAGTTATAGGTAGTGGGTAGGTCAGGTACAGTCACAGGTGCAGTCACGCAAGATGTTGCTATGGAGAAGGGATTTGAACAGTCCTAGGGTTGGAGCCTGGAGGACTGATATGGGCAGTAAGTTTAGTCAATTGGGGTATGGTATCTGAAGGTTCTTACCCCATGGAGGTTTTACAGTAGGGAACCTGGTAGGGTGATTTCTCAGTGTGACAAGTGCATCTAGTGCTGTTGAGGGGAGCAGCATCACCAGAACAGGGGCGTGAGGCCAGTCAATATTTTCTTGGCAAGGAGACAGGTCTGGTACTTTCAGCGATCATCGAAATTAGTTAGTTTGTACTGGTATACAGAGTACAGGCATGTGTTTCAGTCACATCCTGTGGCCAGTCTTCAGGCTTTATTCAAGGAAACCCTAAGTTTGTTGAGGGAGGTGTTGTCGGCAGCACCATAGAAGATAATCCCATAATCAATGAGTGACAGGATGGAGGAGGAGATGGCTAGCTGTAGGGCTTCTGTGGGGAGACAGTGCTTGTAGCAGTGGAGCAGACCAATGTGCACATTTACAGCCATATTAAGTTGGTGGATACGTTGATGGTAGGTTAGCCCTGAGTCTAGAGTAACCCTTAAGTATTTAAAGGTAGAAACTTGTTCCAGGGTCGATTATGGGAATTATGGATGAGCAGGGGTGGTTACTGAACTTGTTTTGGGCATGGGAAAACAGCATGGATTTCATTTTTATAGTTTAGAACAAGCCTATGGTCAGTAAACCAGGTTTCAGCCTCATTTAACAACCCTTGGAAGGCTACTTGAGGGTGGTAGGTTGGTGGGTGTTGAATAAAACCGCATCATCTGCATAAAGAAGGAAACTCCAGAACAGGCCTTGTAGCAGGGAGTTAAGGAATAGAGTGAAGTAGGGGCCAAGAATTGACCCTTGGGGACCCCAGATTAAACTCTGAGGGAGGATGATAAAGTATGCCCTAATCCGACTATCTGGGTTTTGTCAGAAAGGTAGTTTGAGAACCAAGCTGTGGTATCCTGTGACAAACCTATATGGGTTAGTGAGGTTAGGAGAAGTGAGTGGTGGATGGTGTCAAATGCTTTGGAAAGATCTATATAGACAGTACCAGCAGTCTGGCCTGCATCCAGGGTTGCATGGATAATGTTGGTATATTCCAAAAGCGAGGTTGTGGTTCTGTGTTTTTTTGAAATCATGTTGTTCAGTGCAGAGGAGATTGTGTTGAGCAAAGTACTCTGTGACTTGGATGGTGACTAATTTTTCAAGAACCTTGGAGATGGGGGCTAGAATTGAGATGGGTAGATAATTACTAGGCAGGGTTCGGTCACCACTCTTCAGGAGCGGAGTGATGAGGACAGTTTTCCACATGGAGGGAATTGACCTAGGGCAAGGGAGCAGTTTAGCAGGGCAGTGAGGGGTAGAGTTCTTCAGGGAGAGTGAGCCTTAGTATTTTAAGATCGAGAGTGTCACTGCTGAACTAGGATTTACTGAGTGCCTTAGCATGAGGGGGCAGCATCACACTGGGAGATGACCTGAAGTGGAAAGGGGTACTTGGGTGGGTGTCGATGTTATGGTGGGGTGGGGTAAAAGTTGGCAGGGAGCATGCCACTGAGGTCCAAGAATGAGGAGTTCAGTGCATTTGCTATTATGTCAGGGTCCATGGAGATACCACCATTTACAAGTATCTGGAGGGCATTAGAGATTTTGCCACTTCACCAGGAGGTGGTGAGGGCTGCTCTGTAATATTCTGCATTTGCTTGATGGACCTGCCAGGTGCAGTGGTTCCTGGCCTCATGGTAGCATTGCCTATCAGTGGGCCTCCCAGTCTCCTGGGCAACGTGCCAGGGATTGTCTCAGTGGTCCATGAGGTCCAGAAGGGACTGGGGCATCCAAGGGGTGTCAGCTCCTTTAATGACTCATTTGCAGAAGGGTGCAAAAGGTCACAGGTGAAACTGAAGGAATTGACAAAGTACCCAGGGCAGAATAAATATCAGGCAAGGCAGCCATAGGAGACCAGTCCCAGCTGATGAGGTTGTATTTCAAGGGCTGTGACTTGCCTGGCCTGAGTTTTCACTGAAAGCAAACTTTAGGAGGGGCCTTTGTATCCAAGTAAGACCAGCGCCTGGGTACTGGTGAGTGGTCATTCAGTGCATCAGGTAGCACAGAGACCTGGGTGAATTTGTGAGGGCAATTAGTAAAAATTAGGTTGACGAGGGTCAAGGTACTTGTTCTTGCCTGTGTCAGGTGGTGGGCAACCTGAGATAGACTGAGGGCAGCTGCAGCATCTCTACATGGAGCGGCAGTGTCTGCTAACCAATTGATATTAAAATCACCCAGGGCAATAATTTCTGCCTTATCTGGGTGTTGCTGGAGATGGGCAAGAACTGACTGGAAAGCATTTTTTATTCCTGGGTGGGATGTAGATATAGCCAACGACCCCAACGCACACCCCGATGCCTGTTGGTGGGGGCGGAGTGGGGTGGGGTGCAAGGGTGGGAACCCTAATGTTGAATTTCCTCACTTTTATCGCAGTAGAATAACTCTAACTGATGCATTAATAAAGTTTTTGCATAGAATTCTCTTACTTTTAAGAAAGAATAGAAAAGTAGAATTGTGCAAGTTGGTGGAAGCGGGCCCGCCTCCCACCAACTTGTAAGTGTTAAATACATTACACACCTAATGACTAAAAAAGTACTTTGACAACACCAAGGCCAGCCACCAAACAAATATTAATGTAGTAGAACAATAGAAAACGCTGTCCACAACATGTAACCTGCCATAAAATTTCTCCCAAAAATATATTGCCTGGCACGTACACACTGCAGTTCACATCCACAGGACATGCCGTGAACACCTTCCAAATTTTAAGTAAAAGACCAAACTGTGTCTGAGATACAACATGTCAAAGTTTGAAATTTTCATTCATCAGAGTGGCACAGTTCCGCACCTGTTGACGCTGAACACACACAATGACTGAAAACTACATCCATGACACTAAGGCTAGGTATCCTATCAATTTAAGCCACCACCACAAGCAAAATGCTGTCCTCAGAATGTAAAATGCGCCACCCATATCTCCACAAAAAAAATTTCTGACACTTAAACACTGCAGTTTACATCCACAGGACATGCCATAAACACCTCCAAATTTCAAGTAAAAGACCAAACTGCTTTCCGAGATATTCAATGTCAAAGATTAGTAAAATGTTCCTATCTATTCCATTATAAAAAATCAGGCCATCTCTTCCCTATTTTCCAATCAAAGATTGAAATCAAAGAATCTCACTATTAGAGATGGGCAAAGTGGCCCAATTTGCTCTGTGAAGTGATTTGTGGAGGAAGGCGAATTCGAGAGTGCTCCACAATGTGAAGTGGAGTACTTTGAGTTATAATGGGTAACGTGAAGTCCATTGAAAACAATGACTTCGAGATTACTCCACTTTCTTAAACCACTATCTAATTATTAGTAGGCTTAAGTACATTGAAATCAATGTACTCGCCTCACTTCGCCTTGTTTTTAAGCTCCAAAGGTGAATATTGCAGTGATTCATGGGATTTCAGGTCACAGGGGCTCTAGATTGTTCTGCACAACCTCAGTTCAGGTAGTGTGTGTAGGAAGCTGTAGGAGACAGTCTGCTCTGAGAGCTCTCTGTGATTAAACCTTCTAAAAGCTGTTAAAAAGCTTTTATGAGTCTTTTTTGCTGAAACTTTAGTTCATCGATTGTAGGAAACCCTCCTGTGCTCATATCATCGAGCGCTTACTGTTTGTGTGTGGATTTTGAATGCTAATGCACAACATTCAGTCTGTGTACTGAGAGACAGTGGAAGTGTGCTTTGGGGAGGGGCGATCTGTGGTGTAGGTAGATTAACTTGGAGAAAAAGACAGTTCTTTCTGTTTTGGTGATATTTTTCTTATAACTGTGTTAATGTACACAGTAATATTTTCAATAATTCTTGCCATTTTTTTGCTGATTGTTGTGGTGCATCAGTGCATAGTCATGATTCACGATCACATAATGAATCACAACATTAATTTTTTACTAGTTATTTGGATGTATTGTAAGCCTGTTTTGTAGTATGTTTCAGGTTTCACCACCCCACCATTGTACTCAGTTGATACGTGTTTTAAGTCAGGAATTTTAAGCTACAGGTCATCGGGAAGTACAGCCATAGGCATTCGCTTCCCAATACAGTTTCACATTGGTTATCTCACACCATTGACACTCAATCACGTTCTTCATTATCACGGTCACAAATGTAGTTACAAATCATGATTCATGATCACGTCACGAATCACAACATAAATTTTTTTTTTCTAGTTACTTAGATGTATTGTAAGCCTGTTTTGTAATATCTCTCCAAGCTTCACCACCCCACCATTCTTCCATTAATACGGTGTTTTAAGTCGGGGAGTTTTGTGCTGCAGCTCATTGGGGAAGTACAGCCTTAGGGCATTCATGTTCCTTCCTGTGCAGCATGTGAGTTACAGTACTATAAGTAGTGGTAGGCTAAGTGGCCCCATTTCACTCAACAAAGTGACTCATGGAGTAACGTAGAACCTGTGGAGTACTCCACAATGTGAAGCTGAGTACTTCACTTCATAATAAGGAATGTGGTCCATTGTAACCGATGACTATGCATTATTCCGCCTTCTCCAAACCACTTCTCCACCAATTTAAGGCAAAGTACATTGAAATCAATGTAATTCACTTACTTCACCTTTGTAATTGAGCTCCAAATTAAATTCTGCAGTGATTCATGGGATTGTTGGTCATATGGGCTCAATTTTGTTCTGCACAGCATCAGTTCTGGCCTGGGTTGTGTGTGTGGTGGTAGCTGGAGACAGTTTGCTCTCAGAGCTCTGTGATTCAAAACCTCTAAAGCTGTTTAAAATGCCTTTTGAGTCATTTTCTTTGCTCAGAATTTATTACATTGATTGTAGAAAACCCTTCTGTGCTCATATCATTGAGTGATTATTGCTGTGTGGATTTTGAATGTTAATTTAGAATAGTCAGTCTGTGTATTTTGAAGTGTGCTTTGGGGAAGGGGCGATTTGTGGTGTAGGTACATTAACTGGGACAAAAGGCAGTCTTTCTGTTTTGGTTATATTTTTCTTGTATAACTGTATTGATGTACATGCAGTAATATTTTCAGTAATTCTTGACTTTTTTGCTGATTGTTGTGGTGCAGCAATGTATAATTTGTCTGTTTAAAACATTTGGTTATATTACTAAAGGTTTTCAATTTGCTTTGCATTCTTGTAGTGTGTGTGTATGACTGCGCGATGTGCCACTAAATCAGACACCTTTTATTGTGCCACAGTGTAATTCCAGCAGTGTAAACCTGCTATCCACCGCACTCTGCATGACATTTTTATACTGCTTTGTGGTATCTTTACTGGTAGTGGATTGTCACTGCCGACATTAATCCCCAACTGGCAAAATGTATTCCTTTCCAGATTTGGATTTATGACTTGTGTGCACTAGTTAGGTGTTGTTGTGCCTTTTGTATGCATCCCTTGAGTGCACAGCGCAATCTTAATCTGTCTGTGCATTTGCAGTGCACCATTAATTCTGGGAGACTGCATTTCTTGTTACACTCTCATTTCACTTCATCAGCACTGTGGAATTTTCTGGACACAAGACAGTAGCATTTTGGGATGCACATTAATTCTGGTGACTCTGTGTGTGACCACTGCATACATGACTGAGTGCCATTAATTCTAGGAGACTGCATTTCTTGTTATGCTATCATTTCACTTCGTCAGCACTGGGGATTTTTCTGGACACAAGACAGTAGCACTTTGGGGATGCACATTAATTCTGGTGACTGTGTGGGTGGGATGTTGCCAATATTGTTATCACTCTGTCGTACTTCATGTTTAAAGCAGAATGACAATGTGAAGTAATAATAACAAGGCAAAGTGAACCTTTCCTATGGGGCACTCTGCATAGTGAAGTGCCAACGTGACGTGGCCATTCTGGCTCACGTCGCAGGCGGATTTTAAATTTGCTGCATCTCTACTCATGATCAAAGAATTTGCAGGCTTGCAATCAAATAATTTGTAGGCTCACGAACAAAGAATAAAAAATGCTATAAATCAAAGAATTGAAGGAATTGTGGGAAACCACCATCATGGTTTGACAGAACAAAGCCCCTGAGCAAAACCCACCCTCATTTGACTTCCTAGGGCACCCTGGGATGAGAAAATTATTTTTAATCCAGCCATCTCATCCCTGGCTTCATGATGCACGATCGCGATCAAAGAATCTCGCGATCAAAGAATTTGCAGGCTCACAATCAAAGAATTTGCAGTGTCATGATCAAAGAAAAAAGATCTCACAATGCCGCCCAGTAGCACTGAGGGTTGAGGCACTGGATGACACACTTGTGCTGGCCGCGCGACCGGTTCAGGAACGGACTTGGTCGTGAGGTCAGTCGGGAGAGGGAGGATGGAGCATCCCAACAGATGCTGTCCTCCCTTGGGGTAGAATACCAGGGCCACTATATAGTGCCTGACATCCTAAGAGAGTCGGTGTGTGCACCAGCTCTTGAGGGGCATGGCAGCCTCACTTACTGGAGCCAGGAGGAGGGATGCTGTTAGGCACTTGAGAGGAGGGTGCATCAGCATGTTGACTCTCTGGACTTATGTCCTATGTGCCAGCATCTCA
The DNA here is from genome assembly GCA_016271365.2 of Neoceratodus forsteri. NCBI lineage: Eukaryota > Metazoa > Chordata > Ceratodontiformes > Ceratodontidae > Neoceratodus > Neoceratodus forsteri. The sequence continues at coordinate 271,639,087 of JADMNL010000026.1, forward strand.
GGAGGTTGGGTAACAGAGGGATTGGAGGAGGAAAATCCTTCACCTCTCCTAGGTGATGACCTCTCCAGTAGCATGCGTGCCACCACCACCGACAACATCAGGGCAGACTCCATTGTGCAGGCCCTCTCTCTGGAAATATTTGGGAAAAGGTAGGGGACCTTTCCTCACCCCACCTGGGGCAATCTGGGCCATCAAGGATGTAATGGAGTCGAGCTGGAGCACTCCAGGGCAGACCCCGAGTCGGGTAGGTTGGTGCGCTTTGAGCGTTGAGGACTCTGATTGAGTGGAGAGATGAGGGTAGATAAGGTGGTGGGGATAAAAGAGAATTAAAAAAGAATCTCATGATCAAAGAATTTTCAGGCCAGTGATCAAAGAAATTGCATGCTCACGATCAAAGAATAAAAATAGGTGAAAAGCAGTTTTTTAACCAATTTGAACAAAAGCAACACCATGCCTCCATAAAATGCAGCCCCTGAGCTAAGCCCACCCTCATTTGTGTCACTAGCCCACCCTGAGCCAATATATTTGTGTTTTTAGGTTATGGATGCAAGATCGCGATCAAAGATCTCGCGAACAAAGAATTTGCAGGCTCGTGATCAAAGATTATTAGCGAGCTGCATCAAGATTTTAAAAGCTTGTAACTCTATTTTTGACCAATTTTGATGAAACCAAAAGCATGGCTCCATAGATCGGAACCCCTGAGTAAAATCCACCTAAGTTTTACTTCAGGAGTGACCCCTGAGCTGAGATATTTGTGTTTTCGAATCGGAAAACTAAAACAAGATGGCGGACCTCGCGATCAAAGAATTCTGGGGACAAAGATTCTTGAACTGCGAGGCTGCAAATTCTTTGATCGTCTGTTGGGACAAGATGGCTAGAACCCCATTCTTTGTTCGCAAACATACATATAAATTTTCCCATTGCCTTATAATGGGAACTTAAAAGTGGCATAACTTTTGAATACCTTAATATTATTTCACAAACACAAAGTGGCATGTTTGGCCACCGAGGCTCTTTAAACAAGCCATCTCATAAAGCAGCATGCCACATGATGGTCACAAGAGGACCACATCCAAAATCCACCTCTAAAACTGGATGATTTTGCATTTTTCAGCATTTTCGTATGCAAAGACCATAAGTCCGACTGAACACAATTTGGCAGATCAAGAGATCTACCATGCCCCACTGCAAATACAAATTTCAGGCAAATCTGTTGAACAGGTCCAAAGTTATTAACATGCAAAATTTTGACTTTAACATAGAAGTGACATCTGAACCCTAACTATAGTGGTGCGACTGTGCCACTATAATATATGTATATATATATACAGTATATATATATATATATATATATATATATATATATATATATAAATTATTCAGGCACTTGCCCAATCCAATTTGAATCTAACATTTACATACATTTATCAATAATAAAAATCATGTAAACTCCTGTGGTCTATATAACAAAAATTATATTATCACTTCTACCGATATGTTTGTATGGCTTGTATGGCTTTTACCTGGGACGGCCCACTTACATTACTGGCAAGCACAACACTAGAATATAAATGCTTGTGAAAAGTTACTGCAATAAATGTCATACCTACTCATTCTGCCTCAGTATACCCAGGTATACCTCAGTACTGAGAAACTTTTCTATGACTACAACTGTATGTAGTCTTTTATTCAGAGCCTTGCTATCATGGCATAGGTCAAGCTGGTGATCAGTTCTGGGTACTTTCTTTTTAGATAAAAAAAGTACAGATAACTAATTAGCGACAATAAATGACATATCCTTGTGCAATCTGACCAGCAAGATCAAGGTACATACTGTTTACAGAGTAGATAGTGAAACAACAAAGATAAAAAAACTAATGTTATGCATTTACATAATGTATTTTATCAGATGTATGTACTCATTAGTGAAAGGATCTGGATGTGGGCATCAGGTATGATCTCTGAAACTTGTATCCCTTTAGCTTGAATGTTGTTCAAACTGCGTTCAAAAGCTTGAACTTCCATGTTTGTAGACTTGCTGCTGCATTCCTGACATCTACTATTTGAATGTCAATAACCTTTAGATGCATAATGCATCACTATGTATGTTTCATATTTTGCTGAATGCCCAGAATGTCATTCCTGCCATCTTCCATTAATACCAGTTCATCAGTAAGTCCTGATACAATTTTATTCTGCATAGTCTCCCAAAACAGCTGATGGTTGGACAAACATACCGTCTTTGAATTGCATAGACTATAGATTTTGCAACAGGTTTTGTATTTATGAATTTTAACAGACTTGAAACCCTCCCATAGTTATTCCTCGATAGCAATATATTCATTGCTAGTAAACAATTTCCAACAGTCATTCTCTGAATAAAAGGTTGGGAATGCCAGTAATGTATGTGATCCTTATCACAAACAACCTTAAGTTGAAACAGCTGTCCCGATTCTATGCAACGTTACATGAACTTGTTTGAAGCAGCCTTTAGTATTGCAAATTTTGAATGCTTGAACTGCAAGTTGCATTGGACAAGAATCATAAATAATGCCAGTGGTTACTTCTGTATGCGAGAATTGTCATGTATATTAACGTGTTCCTCACAGTTATTATCTGGATATATATTGCCGCAGTAACTTTCACAGTTAAAACCAAAAGGTAATCTTCATCCCTTGACATTTCAGCATAAGAATCTATAAGCTGCAATCAAGAAACAATATATTTCAATATTTGAATTGGCAATAAAACTCATTTATGCTAAAACCATCATGATTGTCCAGTTATAATTGTCTCTTTATAAATATGATTGAGACTGACAACGCGTCTCTTGCTGTCATGGACAGGTGTAGTACACACTTGATTTTCTGAATGCACATTGTTTTTCTATTGGATGTATAATTATCGAGCTCTTATGCCCATTTGATAATACCTTCCCTTAGTGACCCAGTGTTGTCATTGTTCCTGGATGCCATTTGTTTATTGATAGTTAGTGTTTCTCTGTTTAGCAGTTTATCCATGAACTTACCCATCACTGACGTTAAGTTCTATGGCCTATAGCTCACTGTCTCCTCCTTGTCACCTCCTCCCCACCCCATCTTTATGAAGTGGGTACTTATCAGCACTTCTCCAGTCGATAGTGTACTCCTGAATTCAGTGACTTGTTGAAGCAATTTTGTCAGAGGTCCTGATAGTACATTATATTACTGATCTTCCTCAGAACCCTGAAGTGCATGCTATACGACCCGTTGTCTTGTCTACCTTCACCTCTTTAGCTGTGTCTGGACATTCTCCAACAACTCATCCCTGCCATCCATCATTCTAAGCCTGATTACCTCTCCTTGACTTTCACTCACACTCACATAACAGAAGGTTTGCAACTCAAATGATGATGCCACTGTGGATTCTAATTGTGGCAGAATTTCTCACCAATAATTAAATGAGTATCAACTTAATGGACTATTTTCTTTTACATTAAGTACAGACTATAGATCACAAACTAAAAAGTAAAATGCACATAAACAATTGACTTTAGCACACAACAAAACAAATTTAACTTTAACTTATATACAATGAATCAGAATGCTATGAAATGAAATTGTCAGGCAGGTGCCATGTTTGAATAAATGGCAACATAGAACAACTTAACGTGTGGTACTTTGATTTTGTATTCTGCATTCAAATATATTAGTTATAATTTTCATATTCTGACCTGTAGTTTCTGGGGCCATATGTAGTATCATGAATGTCAATATCTTCTAAGGATATTTCTTGAAATGACGATATGTCCAACTGATCAGAGATAACTCTAAATAGTAAGAAATAAATTAACTTTTTCCTGACATCAGTCACAATCTGTCGTGGTATTATGGTAAAATAACCCACACTCTGTTGTGTCATATTTCTAGAATGCAATATTAAAAACATGTTCATACATGTCTTACTGTGATTGATTTTTAATTTCTTCACGTGCTTTCATCAAAGGTGTCGACATCAGATGAACAGGAATAGATTCAAATGGAGGGTGCAGTTGAGCACCCAACATGGTGGCAGCTTGTTTCCAAATTCATGTTCAGATGCTGTCTAAAAGTCAAAATTGTTACTATCCTAGGCAGACTTGGAATCTCAGAAATATCACATATTGCTTCTGAAAGGCTATAGACCTCACAATGGGTCCTAAAAGGATCACAAACATTTAGCACAGAACTTAGATGCCTTTCTTTCCTCACCGATGCATTGAGAGGAACAGAATCAGGGTTCAGTGGAGCCAAGGATGAGTGAAGCCCTAACCCTCATATAATGTCGATCTTACAAAAATACAGGCAACTGAGGGAAGAAAATAACCGCAGATTAGCCACTGAAGAAGCACGATTTAATGAACTGAATGACAAGGTGCGAGCCAATGGAAATGATATTAAGGACCTTAAAATTGAGAGAAAAAGTCAATGCAGTAGAAATGCAACATTTGAGCATGACCTTATCTTCTTGAGAGCTAAACTTGAGACATTGGAAAATGCACAGAAACAACCAAATGTGCAAATAGTTGGCTTCCCCCAGATTCACATCTAACACAGAAATTGTACCTGCTATAAACAGAATGATTTTTGGACCCATCCTTACTGCCTGCATATTCTGAGATCATGGTGCTCAAGGCCTTTGCCATTCCATGTGGTTACAATCAAGAGGCTCTAGGAAATGCACAACCACTGACTGCCTTAGTCACTCTGTCTAGCTCTGAGGGCTGCATACCACTATTGTGAACCACAAGACTGAGAGGAGATATGACATGGGAAGGTAGCAAGATTGTCTTCTTCACGGACATCTCATCACAATCACAGGCAAGGAAGAAGGTGCTACAGCTCACAAAGAAATCGCTTCTGGAGAATGGAATTGAGGCCCAGCTTTTATTTCCTGAGGTCCAGATCAGATATGCTGGCAAGACTTACATATTGACAGACCTTGAAGCAGCAGCAGCCCTGACCACTAAATTAACTGAGGCTCAAAAGACATCAGATCAGCAGAAGAAGGTCTCTGAATCTGATTCAGAAACAGACACTAATGACTGAGCTCGTTGAGGTTCTAAAATGGATTTATCTCTCTCCTGCCAGGATACCCATTGAAGAAATTTAACTTCTCTTTATATGTCTGCATTAAAATAGGACTACAGTTGATGGTGTTTATATTGTCTGGCATGCCATGCTGGTAGTTTAAAGTTTCAAGTTTTAGTACAGCATTTCCTGCCTATTGAGGGATACTTCATTTATATAGGGATATAGTACCTCCACTCAATTTGTGAACTAACTGATTGTACTCTAATAAATATCCTGTCTCCCTATCAGTCAGCAGGTTTGAAGATAGTGATAGGGGAGCAAGGCAACCTGATTGAGCCAAGGCTATCTTTCTTAAAATCCCTGTTTAGTTCAGTCCTTAGGATTCCTCAGCCCTCCACCTATATTTTGGAGTTCTACAGGGTGGAAATAATGGTAAATAACTGATTTGTTATAGAATAGGTGAGAGTATTATATTCTACATTATTATCCAGCCATAGAGTTACCACCTTTGTAATTCAATACTTGAACAGGCACTTCTGAAGGTTAACTATTCTATTATAATAACTGCCTTTTTCCTTGGGAAACCATGGCATAATTGCCATTACAAAGGAGCGTTTATAATGGCAAGCGCCTGCGATTTCCCTTCCTGTGCGCATGCTCACGCGAGTAGCACGACCAGCCGAGACCGCTCACCGCTTCCGTATTGCCTGAAACAGAACCGCCACAAGAACTCGGTGATAAGTCTTTTCTTTTCTTTTATCCACCCTTATACCCTGGAAACACACAAAGACCTGAAGAAATGGAAAAAACAGTTTAAAAATACAAAAATCTTGGCACGGACTAAAAGGACCGACCGTAGGATACACTGAGAGCTGTTTATTTTACATAATTACTGAGGCAAAAGAAACCAGTAGTTATATAAAATAAAAATGGGTCGAGGTGTCAAACTCGATACACACACCCTCGTTGTGGGATTCTATTCACAAACCCCTCTGGCTTCACCCTCGGGGTTTATGTAGCATCCACAACTCGGGTGTCAATGTAAATCGTTACACCCGACCCATATCTATTCTATATATTACAGATCTCCTTGATATATAACCTGTACTTTGATGTGCTGTACAACAAAGGTATTCTGCTGTGATTCATGTTATAAGCGTATATGCTGTATTACATATAATCGACAAAAGTAAAAAAAAAAAGAAATAGATTCAAATAGAGATATAGAGATGAACAAAATGATGTGAAAACATCTCCAGTGTAGAAAAATGAAAAAGCAATATAGGTCAATTGTTGAATCAAAATGTGTTCTTATGTTAAATGACAAATAAAGTGCATATCCAAATATTCTCTGTTACATGTATCATCAAGAAGCAACATTATACAATGGCTCAGAAATACTGGCTCTTGATTGGCTAGAAGGCATGATTTACACATTGTAAATTGTGCTGTCACTCACGGTACAACTGTCAGCTAATTAGGGCATCAAATTCCAAAGCTGCTGTCAGCCATATTGTATTCCCCATAAGCAGAACATGTGAAACTAGGAAAAAACACACACTTCTATTGTTTTCTTTTCTACATTTTATGATAGTAATATGCCACAACAGGGTGAGGTAATAGCCAGATTTACCCATTCTTGTAGTGGTTTCTCACTCCAGCTGTGCCTCGTGAACAAACCACTCCAGGCATGGGTAAATCCTGCCAACACTCACACCCAGCTGTGGTATATTCCTTAAATATCCTTACTTGAGTATGAATCAACATTTTGCATGGAGCAATTACTGCCACCTAACAAAATCCCACACCTAGCATGGTTTTGGTAAAAAATATTGCAGTCAACGTGTGTAAAGGGATAACATGGAGCACATATTTTAATTGTACTTCATAGATAAAGTTGTATGAACTTACCAGAAATTTGTTAATGTGACTTGTTACAATCTTTCAATCTGAAAATGAGAATGGGAAATTTTTATGTAGTTTAATGCCTTTTGTAACCATATTACATTCAGCAGGGACTTTGTGCTGGGATAACGGCCCAACTAAAAGCTGCTATTGGCCAATCTAGAGCCTGCATTCTTTCTTCCTTCCCATTTCATAACTGGGGTTATTCAATGTTTTGTGAAAATACTGTAACCTCATTGGTCAAACCATGTCACATGACCTTTTGAAATTCATGTATAACCCGTGGCTGAGGAATGGCATTTATAAAAATCATAATTAGCACATTTACATTTATTTAACACATGGGTCCATGTTATAATTTAATAAGGCTCTCTGCTGTGTGAGTTATTTGGTGATTAACCCACTTCCTGTGTGTTTAACACAACTGGCTACACCTTGTGCCACACCACACAAGGCATTGGTAAATCCCTCAATAACCCACACCCTGCTGTGCCTTATTGCTCAGTTTGCAGTTAAACAATAGGCTTCTATGCAAAATGAATAATCATCACATTAGGTGATTATCATATGTTGATATGCTTGGAATGACTAATTTCAAAGTACCTGTAAGAGACTATCAAAAACATTACGAGATCTCTATTGGATTCCAGACTCAGTTCGACTTCAAGTTCACCCAAGCATTATAGGCATACCCAAGTTTAACTGCCTTTATACATCTTGCATAGTCCTGTAAAAGTTTTATTGCTTTAGCAGTTGCTGGTGAATATGTAGGTGGCCTTCCACATCTTTTCTTAGGAGGTATCTTTAAAACCATCAATTAAAGAGAAAAAAGTTTAGTTTACCTGGGTTATATTATTTGACAATATTTCAGTAAGAACTCATTCATAAAGTAAAACAGACCTGACATGCAATTATCAGTTACTTAAGCAATAATGTAATACAGGGTATGGGTTATTGTGAGATTTACCCACACTTTGTTTAGTGTACCACAAGGCACATCCAAGTGATTTAACCAAAAGAAGTAAGAATCCAACAATAACACACAAACTAATTACTTGTGGCTATTATACAATAGACCAATGTGTAAATATATATAAAATATGTTTAATTATGTTTTATACAGCAAATGTTTAAGCAATAATGCATGACAGAGCATATGTTTTCGAGGGATTTACACTCCTTGTGTGGTGTGTATTTAGTCTGAACATTTCCTTTTTACCAGTAATATTTTGAGCAGCTTTATCTAGCAATTCTGTGACTCTTGGCTGAGAGGACTGCCCAAGTCTCTTTTTGGGCACAGACTGCCTAGAATAAGTTAAACTAGCAGAGATTCTTTTCAAGAGAGGAGTTACAAATACCTTTAATCTTGGTCCAACAATTATTTGGTTTGATCCTTCTAGCTTCTGCCTTCTTGATTCTCATTTTCTCTCTGTCTACTTTTCTCTCTCTCTCTCTACAATTGGACAAGGTAAGCAGCTTTCCTCCACCCTGAGAGTAGTACAATGGAAGCAGTTTATCAATTCTAAACAATAATTACACAGTGCAACAATACAATTACAAACAAACAATCCTTCCCTGGCTGGAGCAGGTCTAGCTAGGACTAGTTATTAAAGGAAATGCTGGCCAACAAGCCTACTCACCCCTGGAGTTCCACAACTATTTCTGCACTCCGGAATGCACAACCTCGACAGAGTGATAAGGCCTCTTCTCCTGGAGACTGCTGCATGAAAGGTTCACTGGGTCTGTTTCTGCCAAATGAACTGACTCGATGGACTGGGGACCTGACTAGATGGCAGATTTCTTCAAAACCGACCGAGGCTGCTACTGGGGATCTTCTGAGGAGTTACACAAAGGGACCAAGAGGATTTGCTTCAACCTCCTAACAGGGAAGTTGACATCCTTTTCTTGCTGTTCTTCACCCTCCTGGTCAAATTCTCTCCTGTGCCCTCAGCCTATGCAGACCCTCCTCTAGGCTGGGGAGGCTCTAGCTACCTACCAGGGATTGGCTCTTCCTCCAGAGGTCAGCCTCCTGAAGCTGGGTTAGTGGCTTAAAAAAAAGTCTCCAGATTTGAATCTAACCTGGCCACAGGGATTGGCTGAGAGGGCTCAGCCTGGCTTCCTTTCTACTGGGGACAGGAATATGTCCCAACTGGTTTGGCTTTGGCTGGCTGGCTGGGTGTCGGTCTTGAGCAGGAGGAAGGAGAGGAAAAAAATGGTTTTCTTTTAAAACCCTGAATTTAGACTACTAGGACTGTCTGCTGGAGTTGGGCCTGTTCTGTGTTTCAGAGGGTGACCAAAGCTTTCAAGGGTTTCCCATTAAGCTGCCAGGGTCCCCATAACTGTCTGACCCCTCATATCTCTGAGGATCCCTTATTTCTGTGGTGCCCCAATTTCCCTGGGGCACTACAATGTCTAGACTTACATAATGTAAATCACTCCCTACAACTCTCCTCACTTGCTGACATACACTGAACAGAAAGGAGCTACATCAGCCATTAACAAACACATATAAACACTGAACTTGCTGACATACACTGAACAGAAAGGAGCTACATCAGCCATTAACAAACACATATAAACACTGAACTTGCTGACATACACTGAACAGAAAGGAGCTGCATCAGCCATTAACAAACACATATAAACACTGAACTTGCTGACATACACTGAACAGAAAGGAGCTGCATCAGCCATTAACAAACACATATAAACACTGAACTTGCTGACATACACTGAACAGAAAGAAGCTACATCAGCCATTAACAAACACATATAAACACTGAACTTGCTGACATACACTGAACAGAAAGGAGCTGCATCAGCCATTAACAAACACATATAAACACTGAACTTGCTGACATAACAACAGGCATGCTCATAGAGTCTGACTCTTTCCTTACCTGTCTCAGCAGCTGCTGACCCTACTTGGTCCTTCAGCCAGTTAGACTGCAGATGCACCCCTACCATTGCCTCCTTCACCACTGTTTGTCCTCTTCTTCCACTTACACCCACCCCATCTATTCCAGATCTGAACCCTCCCTCTAATCCTGTCCCATCTCATATTGAAGCTGCTTACTGTCTGTAGTGACACCTCCTCCAGCAGCGCATTCCACCATGTGACTAACCTTTCAGTGGAATAGTGCCTCTCATTTGCCTTCTGAATCTGCCTCCTTCCCATTTCAGACTGTGTCCCCTGGTTTCCTCCCACATTTTAGTTTGAAGATACTCTCAGTGTTTACTCTGTTCATGCACTTCAGGTACTTAAAATCTCAATTATACCATCCCTTTCTCTTATATCATCCAGGGAACTACAAATTACGCTCCATCTGTCTCTCATCATAAGGTTTATCTACCAATCCCTGATAATTTTCATTGCCCTGCACTATACCACCTCCAGTAACTTAATGTCCTCTTCAGGTAGGGGATCCACTTCTGCATGCAGTATTTCAAGTGTGGCCTCACCAGAGGACTGTACAAGGGCAAGATGACATTCCATCTCATAGAAGTAATTCTCCTGGGCAGCTGAGTAATCTGTTGGCCTTTACTGCGGTCTCCTTGCACTGGGCTGAGTGGTTCATTTCCCCAATTACAAGTAAACTCAGATCCTTCTCCTCCTTTGTGTTGGCTAACTGAACTCCTACCAACCAGCAACTATTTCTAGTTTTTTTAGCTCACAAGTGCATGGCTTTACACTTCTTGGTATTGAACACAAGTTGTCATTTATTTGACCATCCTTCCAATCATGCAAATTCCTCCTGAAGTACTTTGCTGCCCCACCACCATCCAATTCTGCACACTGTGAAGAGACTGATCTTAATTTTAAACCCATCTGTAATGTCGGATATGGAAACATTTAACTGCACTGGACCCAGCACCAGGATCTGTTTCACTCCACTTATTACTGCTGTGGGCTCTGAAACTTGACTCTCCACTACTACCCTCTGCTACCTAACCAGTAACCAGCTTTTGATCAATCTAACCAGTTTTCTGCCCAGTCCCAGGTCACTCAGTTTGCTATTCAGCCTACCATGAGGAGTCAAAGGACTTGCTGAAGTTCAGCTAAAGGCCATCCACTGCATGACCTTTGTCCAGTACCTGCGTCACCTAATCAAAAAGTCCACTGTCTTCATCTGGTAGATTCTGCATGAGACAAACCTGTGCTGTTTGCCATCCTGGTTTTATAACCACACTAGTTAGCAAAATTATTCTGTAGTTACAAGACACATGATATAACTTTCCAACAAGCTCAACACTGTTGTTTGGGAATGGGAATCCATAATCCAGATCAGCCACAGTGCCACTACCACCAGCAATCTTAGGGACACCAGCAACTTCCTCACTGACCATTGTTCCTGAGCCATAGCTTTTGCTACTTATCAGACTGATCTCTTGTCCCAGGATAACACAGATTAAGCTGCTGCAGATTTTTGTTTTTGTTTTAGTGCAATAACATTTTTGCCCTATGGAATATATGCATTCCTTCACCACCTCATGGAATCTCTGCATTTGCTTGAGCATCTCTTTCCAACCATTTTACATATTTAGCTTCTAATATTGCAACTAACAAAAACAATCACTGCAGTAGTACTAGATACCAGACTCAGTAGACAGTTCGATGGGGGATTAGCTACCTGCTCTGAGTCTGTACAGAACAATTTCTGATTCAACAATAACTACAGTAAGACCACTTCAGAAAACTTTATTTGGATTTTTTTATGGTGGGTGTTAACAAGATACATATGACAAGAGTTACTGTAATGAATACCATCATGTCGAGAACTAAAATAACCACAATCAATATAGGTACTGCTCATATGCAACAACATCAAATTTCATTAACTAGGGTATGTGACAGTATGGAAAGACCTGGGTTTTATTGTCTGCCTGTATTATTCTATGTTCATACAAACAGTCATATACAGTATCAGACATTTTTAAATTCACTCTTCTTTTTTATGCCTGCAGGGCAGAGTCTGCAGATGTTTCTCTTTAGAAAAGGACCTACGCCATGTTTTCCATCTGTACAACATGATGAAATGTTAAAATAGTTTCTTCTGTGGAGACCCAATTATTACGCTGACTATAAGAGTGTATAGTACTTAAAGAGCTCTATTTTTTTGGCACTTGATGTCTTGAGAGGTCCCTCCCCGACAGTGTGTTTAACCCTCCCCAACTCCGCTCACCCACACAGGGTTTACTCAGTTGTAAAAACAAACCCTCCTCAGCCACTCACTGTGCACTGCATGCCCCTCACCCCTGCCCCCACCACTCCAGTCCCAATTTATATGCATGACCGGAGCAGTCCGAGCTGCATTTTGTCACCCATTCTGCTTTTCAGTAGTTCCTGACTCATAAGCAGTATTTTTGTTTCGATGTGTAGGAGCTGTAGTTAAACTTGACTTTAGCAACTACGCCATTCAGCAACTACACCAGGTAATGCTATCAAAGAGAAACAAAACTGTGCCCTTCATGTTATTTTTTTATTCCTGTAAGAAGTAAAAATGTGCCCTTCCTGTTAATTTATTCTAACCGCTTTCTCTCTCTCTCTCTCTCTCTCTCTCTCCTCGCTAATGGCAGACAGAGAACTGGGCCCCAATGTTTCAGACAGAACTTACTTAATACTTCTATTCATTCAAGCAGCTCAGCAGCTTTAAAACTCCATCTCCTCCCCTCCTCTTCTTTTTTTGGGACTAGGAGTCAGGAGAACAGCACTTTGCACCTAATTAGCCAGTAACAGTAAGCCACTAGGTAGCTTCCAGATAACATAGAAATAGACTTTGATGGCAGATAAGGACTGCTTGGTCCACCTAGTCTGCCCATTTCCCTACCTACAGGACAAGCTACAGATTCTAGTTAACCAACAGTCTATTTCTTCCTACCCTCCACAAGAATTGCTTTATGTCTGCCCCATATATTCTTGAATTCTACCAGTTTAGACCCCACAACCTCCTCAGGAAGGCTGTTCCATGCGTCCACCACCCTCTCTGTGAAAATACTTCCTCACATTGCCCCTCTATCTTTAAATTATGTCCCTTGTTCTTGAACATTTCTTTTGGAAAGTTTCTACCCTCTTGGACTTTGTTGATTCAAGTGAGGTACTTAAAAGTTTCTATCATGCCCACCCCTTTCCTCAAGGGTATACATGTTAAGCTCCTTAGTCTCTCCTTGTATGGCTTCTCTTGCAGACCCTGCACCATTTTAGTTGCCCTCCTCTGCACTGCCTCTATCTTGTCCATGTCCTTACAGAGATGGGGTCTCAGAACTGGATGCAGTATTCTCTTCCCTTATGGGAGTATTAACAAACTGCATAAGGATTAACTTTATTCACTTGCACCTCTAGGTCTACTACTAAAGAAATTTAAAAGTCAGCTTTTTTTTTAATGTCCCACGGAAGTTCCAAGCGAGCCCTGCCCAAGAACAAGAAGTGAGAGTAAACGAAAGCTAGGGCTGCCAAGGGAGTATAAAGGTAGTCACACATACATCCCCAAATCCCATTTCTCCTGACTCCTTCCTGGCTTTTCCTTGTTGGGTTTAGTGTTGTGGACTTTGCTGTCTTGCTGCTTATTTCGTGACTGGCTCCTGAGAAGAATCCATTGTGATGCCTGCTGTTGACTGAGTGAGTCCAATGTCCTGAACTATTCTGTTTTTTTATTGGTTTATTTTAATATTTATTTATTTATTGTTCTTGTTGTCCAGACCTGTGACCACTGGTCACGCCCCAGGTTCTCATGATGCTACCCAGACTAGTTGTTATGTTCCTGTCAGTGTTGTCCAAGAGCTGAGATATCTCCAAGTTGACTTGAGCATCTGGATAGACAGACAGGAAAATGGAGACAGCAGACAAACAGACCTTTTCATTCAGTGTCACCCCTGAAAAAGGGATCTCTGGTCTCAGTGGGCTTACCCGGTTACCAAAATAACTAAATAAATAAAATAATTTAGAAATATCATCACCATTTAATTAGCCATACATTGTCACCTGAAAGCAAAAATAAGCCTATTGGGACCATATGGCAATGTTTAATCTGCACTGTCACGGGCTAATCTGGTTGAAATGGCAGATTCCTTTTCAATCAAAACTGCATTTTTATTTCACACTTTACCAATATGTGGCTTTTCTTTCTCTCTCCCAAGTAATTTAGAGCTATCTGTGAGCCTCCATAAATTAAAATTGAATGCTTTTATTCAGCTCAGAAGACTCGACTACACTGAAAGAGAAATCAATTTCCAAGAGGATCAGATTTTTTTTTTATAATGTGAAGCTACAGGAAGGAAATGGCAATGTGTGCTGGGATTTATTATATTCTGTTCTTTTAGAACTGTCCTCAGTATGTACAGCACACTAGGGTAATTTGGGATTTGGGTTTCATGTTTGTGAAGTTATCCGATGTGACATAACAAGGTAGCCTTCAGAAAGTATTTACTGTTTTGATGTTTTTGTTAAGCGCCTCATTACTGAGACAGTAGTTATTAAGTTTTCTTTAATTTTAAAAAGCTGATCTACATACGCCCATGGTGCTTTTTGTTTTTGACTAGACAACCTTGAATTGGGATTGCACACACACACACACACACACACACACACACACGCACACACACACAGGCTTTCCTTTCTTCCTCATGGGAGTATTCACAATTTTCTTGCACAAATGAACTCTTTCTCAGGGTGGTGAGATCACCCAGTTGAATCCCACCCAGTCAGTGACTTGTTGTGTAACACTTAAGAAGTCACTTCCCCTTCAGCCTTCTCAGGTGCAAAGTTGGTGTGCTATTAGGGGACCTTCACTTAATAGGAAATGTCCTGAGTCCCGTTGCAGTTGTAGCCTTCCTATAGGCAAATGAATGACAAAATGATAGAGTGCCTAACCTAATACTGTATGAAGTTGTACACATGAATCATAAAGTTTGTAGATCAAGATGCAAGTGCTGTGTAATTATCTCCAACTCATGCCTGCTTTATTGCTGTGATAAAATGGCTTGCATACACTACTGAAGGTCTTTGCTCTTGAATTCTACATTGCTGGATCCCCTGTGGTACCTTTGATAGTAGAAAAAAGAATTGTAATTGCATTGATCAGTTCCAAGCTGGGCTGTGAGGCAGGGCATTTCTATAGCTGGAATTAGTTTGTTGGGAGTTCATCACGAGGACTAGCCATTCCAGTCAGGTACTGTAGTTACTATTAAAAGGACTGAAAAGAGAAAGGCACATTGTTTTTCTGTTGCCCTCCAGCATTACAGCAACAAGGCTGCTTTAGGGCCAAAACAGAGTGGTAACAGAGCTGTTCCTCTACTTTCCATATTATACTCAGTCCCATAATAAAGGTTGACATTATTTTAAAACTAAGGTTTGGCTTGTCTGTTCCTTCCCTGAGTAACTTAGCACAATATTTTGTAAAAGAAACATGTAGAAAGAGAACTGCAGGCATAAGCCACTTCAGTGGGAGCACCGCTACGGAACAGAGTTACCAACAATACTATGCTGGGACTTGATAACACTATGTTCCTAGGTTCACTACATACTAAACAGAACACCTAAAAGCCACTTGAAAATCTGCCCCCTCCACATAGACTTTTTCTACTATCACTTTCAGCATAGTTTCAAACGGGAAGCTTTTAACACACAGACCAGCATCTCTTTTCAAGCAAAGCTAGCGCCTGCTCCTCATTTACTATAGAGTTTTCTTTTAAGCATTCTTATTCTTTGTTTAGCATGTCCAACATAGGGTCCAACAGAGCTTCAGTTTCATCACCCAATTAAAAAGTTTGGTATTTTTCTCATTTCTTGTGCTGTAACCTGTAGAAGTTTTTTTTAGCACTGTCACTGCATTCCTTGTGATCAAAATGTTCACTAACAGCACTACTGAATAATTACAAACTCATTCAAAAAGTAGTGTACTTGGACTTCACAGACATGGGTAAGACACTTTATGTCTGGAACATGGGCTGCAACTGTTCTTTAAGATTTAACAAGCATTTGCCAATTTTCATTGCAACAGGCCCCAAACCCACAGATGCATATTAAGCACACAGATAAAATCATGGAAAGTGTACAGTGCTAATCGATCTCACTATACCCCGTTTAAAAAAACTCCTTTGGGTGTGTAGTTATTTCTTTCTTCCTTTATGCTGTCTTTGTAAAAGAGGAAACAAAACTGTTGGGAATTTTTTTTTCAAAGGAGGGAGCAAGGAGAGAAGAGTGTAAGAAAGAGACACTAGTTTTTATGGTTCAGCAACCCTGTCTCTTTCTCTAATCTATTTAAATCTAACTTTGTAGTGCCATGAGAGCTATCCAGAGGGACGTAGGCAAACATGTTTATCTGTTTAATATGGAAAGTAGGTTAGTAGGGCAAGTAGTTCTATCTGTTTTAAAGTATTTTCCTGGCTGAGATTTTCCATCCTTAACAAGTTGTAGATGAGAATGGCACCCCCCCCCACACACACACACACCAGAGGAATTCCTATTCTATAATGACAGGCGTCAGACGCTAAAAAATCTACTTGAAAATGAAAACCCTGTGAATGCAGGCTATGCTTCAGCTCATCAGAATGGCTGTGTTTTTATCATCTCTTCAAAAAGGTTAGGAAAACACAATAAATCTGGCTTACTTACTGGCACGGTACATACAAAGGGTAATGGTCAGACACTGTAGCTCAGCAGTACAGGTTTTAGAACAAATGTAACTCTATACTATACTTTTTTTTTTTTGCAAAATCATTCTATGAGTGCCACCACTGGAGAAGGATCACATCTTCAACTCATTCTGTTTGTCTTTTCATAATAAAACAAGCATTTGTCAATGATGAATGTTGATTGTGTTCGTCCATTGAGCTCACTCATTGCCCCTCTCACTCACTCGTTCTGTTTCTCCCAGTGCTGCTGGCTGCTGTTTTGTACTGGGCTCCTGCCTGCATTGGCGCCCTTCTGTTCACAAAGAAATCTGCAGCTGTCCCGACAGAGTTCCATTGAGGTGGCTCATCTCCCTCTCACTTGCTCGCTCATTCTGTTTCTCCTGGTGCTGCAGGCTGGCCTTTGTACAGAGCTCCTGCCTGCATTGCCACCTTCTTCTGCCCACAAAGAAATCTGCAGCAGTTATGATAGAGCTCCGTTGAACTCTCTCACTCTTCCTCTCTCACTTGCTCCTTCTGTTTCTCCCACTGCTGCAGGCTGCCCTTTTGTACTGGGCCCCTCGTGCTTTGCTGCCTTTTTCTGCCCACAAAATTCTGCAGCAGTCCCAACAGAGCTCGGTTGTGCTCACTCACTTCCCCTCCCTCACTCACTAGTTCTGTGCCTTCGCTGCTGCAGGCTGTCCTTTGTACTGGGCTTCTGTCTGCGATGGTGGCTTTTCTGCCCACAAAGAAATCTGCAGCAGTCCCGACACAGGTCCATTGAGCTTGCTCACTCCCCTTTCTCACTCACTCATTCCGTTTCTGCTGGCACTGCAAGCTGACCTTTTGTACTGGGCTCCTGCCTTTTCTGCCCACAAAGAAATCCACAGCAGTTACCATAGAGGTCCGTTGAGCTCGCTCACCCTCCCCCTCTCACTTGCTGATTGTTTTCTCCCATTGCTGCAGGCTGCCCTTTCTACTGGGCCCCTGCATGCATTGCTGCCTTTTCTGCTCACAAGAAAATCTGCAGCAGATGCAACAGACTCCACTGAGATCACTCCTCCCTCCTCTCCCTCACTTCCTAGCTCTGTGTCTTCCGCTGCTGCAGGCTGCCCTTTTGTACTGGGCTCCTGGCTGCGTTGTCGTCTTTTCTAACAACAAAGAAATCTGCAGCAGTCCCGACACAGCTCTGTTGAGCTGCTCACTCCACCTCTCTCACTCCACTCATTCCATTTCTGCCAGCCTGCAGGCTGGCCTTTGTACTGGGCTCCTGCTTGCATTGGCACCTTATTCTGCCCACAAAGAAATCTGAAGCAGTCATAATAGAGCTCCATTGAGCTTGCTCACTCCCCTCTCTCACTTGCTCATTCTGTTTCTCCTGCTGCTGCAGGCTGCCCTTTGCACTGGGCCTCTGCGTGCATTGCTGCCTTTTCTGCCCAAAGAAATCTGAATCGGTCCTGATACAGCCCCGTTGAGCTCCTCCTCCCCCTCTCTCATTCGCTCGTTGTGTTTCTCCTGGTGCTACTGGCTGCCCTTTTGTATGGGGCTCCTGCCGTGCCACTCTTTTCTGCCCACAAAGAAATCCGTGGCAGTCATGATAGAGCTCCATTGAACTCACTCACTCACTTCCTCCCCCTCACTTGCTCGTTCTGTGTCTCTCAGCACTGCAGGCTGCCCTTTGTGCTGGGCTCCTGCCTGTGTTGGCACCTTTCCTGCCCACAAAAATCCACAGCAGTCTCAACAGAGCTCAGTTGAGTTCAGTCACTCCACCCCCTTACTTGCTCGATCCTAATCTGTCCCAAACACTGATTTCCAATAGTGACTACGGTATTCTGCGCGGAAGCAAAAAACACATTTCACCAGGATGTGAAAAATGACAGCTATACTGTTCATAAGGTGGTGTGGAAAATGCCAGTTTTAAAATGTGGTGTAAATATTACTAATTTGCAAAGTTACAAGGGTGCATGTAAACTGCACAATGCATGCTCGTAACACACTCATTTTATGGAATTTCATTACATAATTTTCAACATAGGCATTTTAGGACCTCTGCTAATGAACAGTGTCACTGTCATTTTCATAATGTGTCCTGAACATGATTTCTCACAGCAACGGAGTATTCTGCACCAGAACTATGAAAACACATTTTGGCCAGGATATGAAAAGTGACAGCTGTTCTGTTCATAAGGAGATGCAGAACAATGGTAATGCTGAAAATCTGGAGTGAAAATATTATAAATTTGCAAACTTACAGCTGTGTGCAAAAACACAGTCATTTTATAGAGTATAGCCACCACATTTTCAACATAGGCATTTTAGGACCTTTGCACATGAGCGGTGTCACTGCCATTTTGTAATTTGTCCCAACACAAATTTCCCACAGTGACAGCACTAGTCTGTGCTGGAGTGCGAAACACATTTCAGCCAGGATGTGAAAACAACAGCTGTACTGTTCACAAGGAGGTGTGAAAAATGCCACTGTTGAAAATCTGGAATCAAAATATTGCAGATTCGAAAAGTTACAATCGTGCACAGCAACTGCGCTCGCACACTCATAAAACAGTAATTTTTGGATTTTTTCCACAAATTTGCAACATAGGCTTTATAGAGCTCACCTCAAGAACAGTAGCACTGTCACTTCATTAATTGGTCCTGAAAGTGATTCCGCATGGTGACCAAGAAATCACCTTTCGGGGCCAAATAACTGCATGACAGTGAAAGAATTCATGAGGAGGGTCCCAAAACCCCATGTTGAAAATTGGTGCCAAAATTCCAAAAATGCCTGAGATACACCTCAAAGTTAAAAAAACTATTTATTCTGTTATACAGCTTACCAGCATTTCCTCAGTTTGCGGTTTGCTTTGAAGAGTGCAGACGGTGCCTGGTCCACTGAAGATCTTTTGCGCCACGGTCCCCAGGTAAATATGGAGTGAGGGGCTGTGCAGTGGTTAGGGTGCACAGAGGATGGGCGCAGGTTGTGGGAGAGGCAGGGAGATGGTGAGGACTGTTTTCTTTCTTTACAGGTTTTCTTTTTACAGGGCTATTTGGCGCACTGGGGTGCGCTCTGTATGCCAACAGTGTTTCTTTGAGGGGGCAGTTTTGGCCGATGGGGATTAGGCACCCCATTGGCACAAATGAGACTGCCAAGAGCTGAGGGGGATTGGGCACCCCTCAGCCAACTGCACTGGGTGTTTGGGAGGTTATGCCAATGGGTAGTGGGCTCCCCATTGGCAAATGAAACTTGGGGATGGGACATAATGCCGATGGGGAGGGCTCCCCATCAGCAAATGAAACTTATGGGGAGGATATAATGCTGACAGGGGAGTCTACCCCATTGGCTAAATGAATGTATTTGTTAGAGGCACTAAAGCCAATGGGGATTGGGGCCCTGTCAGCACACAAACACTGTGGGGGGCACATGCTGCTGAGGATTGGTCACCTTGGCATGGGGAGCATCACTCATATTGTTTGTGAACATGGGCAAGCCCTCGCCTTGTTCACAAACAATATTATAGTACAACATTCCACCCAGCAATGATGGGTCGCTCCCTCATTGCAGTGAATGGCTGACACTGCAATGATGAGGCGGCCCCTGATTACAGCAGTTGAAATGTTTCAGGGTGGTGGCACACTGGCTGAACTAGTGTCAGCAGCAGCATGCCACAGCATTGAGGAAAGTGGGCTAAGCTTTAAGGCTATAGGGGCATTGGCCACAACAGTGCCGCACCTTAAACCTGCCGCAATATGTTGTTTAGCATGCAGCACAATCAACCTAAAATAAATAAAAAGATCCTGGTCACCTCAGACTGAGACAGGCAATCACCCAACTATTAATTTTCAATGAAAAAATCCTAAATGAAATATTATCAGTAGTATTAAAGAATGTCTGTTGCAGGATACCACTGCTTGAACTAATGCTCCCTTACAATGGCTTCCCAGTTATAACCTGATTACAATTAAAACATTGACAGTAAAGCATAAACTATACCATAATGCAGAAAAATATCCACAGTATATGCAGCACTTACTAAATAAAGCAAAATCATCTTAATTTTAGATAAGCTGCATTTCTGTCCATTGATGCATTTGTCTGTTATACTAACCCTGTTCACATAAATATAACATCTGTGGGTAAAGCGAAATCTGTGCTATGGAAATGAGGCACTATCTATGTTTATAAGCTAGTATGAGACAAAATGATAATCAGACTAGAACAGTCTTGTTTAAAGAATGCTGAAACAGAGCCTGAAACCCTCCAGCCTTATTCAAGTCAAATTCACCCTCTATTAATTGCTGCAATATATAACTGTAACAAAAGTTAAATAAACAGAAACCCTCCCCAATACATAAAATTAGCTAAACCAGTGGAAGTGAGAAATTCCTGAGAGCCTTCTAGTGCATCGCCAATGTTTTTGAGATCCATTAAGGTAAAAGCCCCACCCAGACCTAGCACTGAAGTTTATGTGTCCCATAGTCTGCAATGGGATTTATTTGCACATAAGGGGATTCAAACCCATTACTGACCATGGCCCTAAAGAAACCCTATGTAGTAAATAATACAGAGGGCGCTTCTAGATATTAAAAAGCTTTGAAGGTGTTGATATTTTATTGCCATGTCTGTGTTTGATTTCGTCAGCAGGGTGAGAGAATGAACAGTTTCTGGGGATGAGGAGAAAAGGTGGTTGTATTAGATAGCTATAAATTATATATGGTGTGTGGATCTTTTTGCAGTCGGCAGGAGCTGTGCACATAGGAGTGTGTTTTTCTTCTGTGAGGGCTTTGCCCCTGAAACCTCCACATGGAGGGCTCTGCCCTCTCACCCACACCTCCCTAATTTTAGATTCCAACTCTGATTCCGAGTTGGTTCAGGAAGGGGTGCAGCATGGGGAAAAGTGCTGCCAGGTCCGGCAGACTTCTACAGTGACATGTTGCTGTTGTCGGTAGCACAAATCCCTGTAGAAGTGTCGCTGTACAGGGGTATACCGCTTTAAAGCATAACATCTGTAATGATATCACCATGGATGGGCATACTCAAACAGCATGAATTAGTGGCTGTTAAAGTGCCAGTGAAGGGCACAAACAAGTCTGAATGGTTATAGATTAGGGACACTTGTTTATCTCAGCTCTGTTTTATCTTATATTTGTAGGTTAATAACATATTTTATTTGTACTACAAAGTACAAAAAATATTTTATAACTTAGAAATATGAGATAAAATAGAGCTGGACATATAGCCAAGTGTCCCACAGTCTGCTAGTAAATACCTGTTTACATTTTGTGTCTTTCACTGGCACTTTATCAAGGATTAGTTATAACTTATAACTAATACAGTACATGAGCATAAAAGCATTTGTCAATGCTGAATGTTGGCTTGTTGGCATTGGCATTGGTAGTGCAGGAGTTAGAGAGATGCACAGTAGGAATGGCAATGAAGATTGGAACTGATGCCAACCCACCCCATGCTGCAGAGACTGACAGGCTTTAGGGTGTCCCTTTGGGTGTTGGCCATAGTGCTCATTACCTCTCCTTATCCTGTAGACACAGACAAGTGTCACAGTGTGCATTGGGGTCTTCGGGCTTTATACTCACCCCATTCCATAAGGAAATACACTGAGATGGGTGCAGTATAGGACAGTGGGGTGTACTCTGGAGCCAAAGCACATCTTGATGATTGTCACTGGCTGCAGGGTGGGGTGGAATGGCATAAGCATTACGTCCGACAATCCCAAGTCACACCCTGACACCTGTCAGTCTCAACAGGGCAGGGCTTTGGTTGGAAACCCTAATGCCTGAGGCATTTTCACTCCAATATTTCAACATGGACTTTTTGTGTCCCTACCTCATGAACAGTGGCACTATCGGTTCGTTAGCCAAAGGTGATTTTGCACAGCAACTATGCCATTTGGCACCACAGGTCTTGAAACACATTTTGCACTGGTTGTGAAAAATGGCAGCTGTACTTTTCATGAGGAGGTACAAAAATGGCAATGTTGAAAATCTGGAGTGAAAATATGAAAATTGGTGAAGTCACGAGTGTGCATAGAAACTGGGCAATGCACACCTGTAATGCAATTATTTGGGGATTTTTAACCAGATTTTCAGCATAGGCATTTTGAGACCTCTTCTCATAAACAGTGGCATTGCAGTTTTGTTAATCTGTCCCGAAAGTTGATTTCTCACAGTGCCTGAGCCATTGTGCGCCAGATGTGTGAAAACACAGTTTGGGCAGGATGTGAAAAATGACAGCTGTACAGTTCATTAGAGGTGTACAAAAATACCAGTGTTGAAAATGTGACTTGTAAATATAGCAAATTTGTGAAGTTACATGGGTGCGTGTTAAATATGCAACACACACTTGGAACACTGCCATTTTATGGGCGTTCAGCACCAAATTTTCAACATAGGCATTTTAGCACCTCTGCTCATGTACAGTGTCACTGTTATTTCCTCAATGTCCCAAGAAGTGATTTCCGCATAGTGACCACGCTATTCTGCGCCGGAAGTGCGAAAACACATTTTGGGCAGGATATGTGAGATGACGGCTGTACTGTTCATCAAGAGGTGTGGAAAAATGGCAATGGTGAAAATCCAGAGTGAAAATATCACAAATGCATGACAGCGCAAGCGCATGCAATCTGCAACGCATGCTCGTAACACAGTCATTTTATGGAATATCATCACCAAATTTTCAACTTAGGCATTTTAGTACCTCTGTTCATGAACTGTGTCACTGTCATTTTCATAATCTGGCCCAAACACTGATTTCCTACAGCAACTGCGTGCATGCGCCAGAAGTGTGGAAACACATTTCGTGCAGGATGTGGAAGATGGCAGCTGTACTGTTCAAAGGAGGTGTACAAAATGACAATGCTGAAAATCCATCATTAAAATATTGCGAATGTGCAAAGTTATGAGCCTGTGTAGCAACTGTGCAATGAATACTTGTAAAACAGGCATTTGTTGGATTTTTTCCACCAACTTTGGAACTTACGCTTTTGAGAGGCCACCTCATGAACATTGGCACTGTCATTTTGTTAATGTGTCTCGAAGGTGATTTCACACAGTGACTGTAAAATCACCTTTTGAGGCTGATTAATGCCACAAAAGTGATAGAATTCATGAGGAGGGCACCAAAACCCATGTTGAAAATTTGGTGCCAAAATTCCAATAAATGCCTGAGATATGCAGCAAAGTTGAAAAACCCTATTCATTCCATTATACAGCTTACCAGCATTTCCTCAGTTTGAGGTCGGCTTTGAAGAGTGCAGACGTGTTCCCAGTCCACCAAAGATCATCGTGCCAGAGTCCGGAGGTAAGTATGGGGGTGGGGAGGCAGAGGTGCAGTGGGTGGGCGCGGTGGGAGGGGCCACTGAGAATCGAGGACCCTTTTTTTCATTCAGATACTTTTTTTTACTTTAAGGAGGATGACACGGGATGTTTGCAACACTGGGGCGAGCTCACAGCGTGGCATCGGGAAGGCTGCTTGGGGGCTGGAGCCAATGGGGGATTTGGCACCCTCATCGGCAGACAATGGGGTGGTGAATTTATGTAGATGGGGATTGGGCACCCTGTCGACACACAATGACACCTGTGGGGGAGGCAAGAGCTGAGGATTGGGCACCCCATCGGCATATAAGAAATGTGGGGGTCTGATTTATGCTGATGGGAGTGGCCCCCATCAGCTCTAATGAAGTGGGGTTGGGAGGCAAGAACTGAGGATTGGGCACCCCCTTGGCATATAGGAAGTAGAGGGCTGCAGTATGCTAATGGGGAGTGGGCTCCCCCTTGCTGAAAATTTCTGTGGCCACAGAAAGCCAGCTGGGGGATTGGGCACCCACAAAATCAGACGTTGGTGGCCACCACCATGCTACTAATGTGACAGCATAGGAAGGGTCCACTGCATCTGACAAGCTTTGATCAGATTGCAGTGGACCTTTCCTTAGATGTGCTTGCCACATTAGCATGCATAGTGTGGCATGGGTATGCAGGCTGATTGGGGAATGAGAATGCACCTACTGATGTGTGCTCTGCCTTCCCCAACAGCAGTCAAGGCCCGAATCTGGTACCTCCCAAGATGTTGACTTGAGCGCAAACATGGCAAGCCAAGATAAAAGACAAACATGACATTCAAAAGCTATAGGTTAAATATTCAAGGAGATTCTCAATTTACAATGTTCTCAGCATATTCAAAACTTTGCAGCAGGGGTGGGACTCAAACTTGTTTTTTTAAAGTTTCTAGATGAACCAAGTAGAGAGCCATACTATATTTTGTTACTCGAATGCTCCAAATTATTCTGTGATAACACATGTTGCACAGCACAGGAGTGTTACCTGCAGGAAGCAGAGCTGTACTTTATTAGCATATAAGCCGAGCTCCTGTGCCCCAAAACAGATTGGGCTTTGATTCCTATGTAAATCTGTCCATAAAAGATTCTACTATCCTAACCCTGAAGGTATTTTAAACACATTTCATACCCCAAAGCATAAGCTGATCATTTCTTTATGTCATTATTGACTGCAAGACCTTCTTTGCTGTTCTTGTTTGCTGTTTGGAACTAGAACTGAGGTTATCGTGACCCACAGTCTGCTATGGGATTTTCTTTGCACATAAGGGGATTCAAACTGTTACTGTCCATGGCCCAAAAGAACCCCTATGCAGTAAATAATGAAGCAGAAGCTCTAAATAATAATAAAAGCTTTGAAGGTGTTGGTATTTTATTACCATATCTAGGTTCAGATTTCATCAGCAGGGTAAGAGGCTGATTAGTTGTTGGGAGTGGGAGAGAAAGATGTCCGAGTGTGTTCTGCTTTTTCAAGTAATAAGCAGTGCATAACTTACTCAAAAAAAAAAAAAAAATTATTAAAATACCTAATGTTAACCAGCCAATCAGGTATTTTAGAACATTTTAGTTGAATGCTTTGTATTTTATTGCCATGTCTGTCACCTGGTAAAACATCAGTGAGCCTTGAGTGATGTGCCATGCATAGACAGAAGCAGAGCTCTGCCTTGTCACACAGCACATCACTCAGGAATATCTCCTTAAACTTGATTAAAAATCCAGAAAAGATTATGTATGATCAGAATAGGTGCTCACAAGCTATACCTGTAAGTACCTAAAAAGGTATCAAATTCATCCTCCAGCCTGCTTCCTTCAGCCCACAGTAACCAGCTGAGCGCTGGGCTTTGCTCCGCTAGCGGGCGTTAGTGACACCCTAGCCGAACTTGAGAACCATAAGGCGGGAGGAACAGCGAGGGAGCAGTTGGGAAAGGTGCAGCCAATCACCTGCTTCCTTCAGCCCACAGTAACCAGCTGGGGCGGGCTTCTGCTCCGCAGCCGAAGGGTCGGGCGGCACCTAGCTGAACTTGGGAACCATAAGACCGGGAGGAACAGCGAGGGAGCAGTCGGAAAGGTGCAGCCAATCACCTGCTTCCTTCAGCTCACAGTAACCAGCTGGCGCCGGGCTTCGCTCCACCAGCAGGCAGTCGCGGCACCTAGTCGAACTTAGGAACCATAAGGCCGGGAGGAACAGCGAGGGAGCAGTCGGGAAGGCACAGCCAATCGCCTGCTTCCTTCAGCCCAGTAACCAGCTGAGCGCTGGGCTTGCCTCCGCCAGCAGGCGGTCAGCGGCACCTAGCCGAACTTGGGAACCATATAAGGCTGGGAGGAACAGTGAGGGAGCAGTTGGGAAAGGCGCAGCCAATCGCCTGCTTCCTTCAGCCCACAGTAACCAGCTGAGCACCAGGGCTTTGCTCGCCAGCGGGCGTGTTGGCGGCACCCCACAAACTTGGGAACCATAAGGCCAGGAGGAACAGCTAGGGAGCAGTCGGGAAAGGCGAGTCAATTGGTGTTTAGCGCCTCCACCAGGCACAGCAGCCGATTGGCTCTCCTGCCCCATTGAATTATACTGGCTCAGTTTGCACTGCTGAAATCTGTGTGGGACTCAAAAATTGTTTTTCTTTTTGTCTTTTACTCTTCCCCTGGTGTTGTACTGCAAGTTTCCCAGAAGAGCTGCTTCCACTCTGGTGAGACATCTATAGAGAGCAACTGCTGTTGATTCTGTTGAATTCTGGACTCTGTTAGCAGCAGTGGGCCAGACACTGAGGCGCCACTCTCCTTCTAGTTTATATGTGTAAATCATCAAAAAGTGCTGTTATTCACTACTGTATTGTAAGAAACCTACCGTTTTACTGCTCTTTAAGGTAATTGCAGCTCCTTGTCTGAATATGTAAGGTGGGCCAGACGCTGAGGCACCACAGGACCCCCCACAGTCCTTTGTAGTGCAGATTTGGTCAGTGACGCTCAGAAAAAGGCTTGCTACTGCCTTATTAATTGCTGCACCCTCCTCTGTCTCTACAGCCTGTTTCCTTCAGCCCACAGTAACCAGCTGGCGCGGGCTTCGCTCCACCAGCGGGTGGTAGGGGCACCTAGTCAAACTTAGGAACCATAAGGCCGGGAGGAACAGCGAGGAAGCAGTAGGGAAAGGTGCAAAATTTTTTGCCCACCCGCTCTTTCCCCTTGTGTGTTAATTTATAGGCATCTTCCCACCAAAATCTCTTCCCGCCCACAGCACTTTTCTCTAAACCAACAGAGAGTCACACCAGCTTGCTGATCCAACCAATCAGCAACTTCACACCCCTATTGCCAACTATCAATATCCCTCAGAATGGGATGGTTACTGATACTCCTGTCACTATCAGCCATAGGGTTCCACAATGAAGTTGACCCTATTATACAATCTAAAGTGGTCAACCCGCTAGTTTCTCTCTAACATCCCCCGTGGCTGACACCCATACCCTCATATATGTCTTGCCATTGCTGCATTGACTACAGTGGTACAATCACCATAAAGGTACACATATCACCACATATATGTCTCCAGCCAAGGCCCCACTGCTGGGTTTATAGATCCCCACTAAGCCTAGTCGTCAAACTGCTAATTGGTATCCCGACACACTACCTTAAATCCACAGGAAGCACCCAAAACAAAGAGTGGCAGCGGAATAAAAAAGGAGGATCAAAGACAGCCCCTCTCCCTATCACTGGCAGCCCTTATGAAATTACTGATCTTCCTATTGCTCTGTATTGGTAATGTAGAAATCAACCTTGGACCTCTTGAAAGCATCACCTCTCCATCAGACCTATCCTCAATTAAAGGCCTCAGTTTCTGCATATTAATGTATGCAGTCTGTTGAAAAAATTTACATTGCTACAAGCCTGGGTTGCCCATACCTTGCCAGACTTTCTTGTGATAACTGAGACATGGCTCAAGACCACCACAATGGACAGGAAGTTAACCTACCTATCAGCTATTCAGAGCTGATGGCAAACAAAGGGGATCTTGAGTAGCCATATAATATAAAGCCGGTTTAGTTGTATCCTGTACTGCTGCAACATCTATGCCCAAGGAATCTGAGTGTCTATCTCTAAAAGTCTCTCTCCCAAATACAGCAGCTTTCCATTTAATTGGATGCTACAGACCCCCTCTGCTGAACACAAGTTCTTATCCTACCTGGGAAACCTGGTCAAGTCCTGTACTGAAGAAGTCATTATCATAGGGGACCTGAATTTCAACTGGCTCACCCAGGCAGCTACACCTCTGGTATCATTCTGTGACACCCTATGGGCTCACACAGTTAATTAATGAACCAACAAGACTAAATGCAAGGAATAGTAGTAACAGTACTCTACTTGACATCATGCTAGTGAGTAAACCATCTATTCACACATGCTGGAGTGCTCCTATGCGACATAAGTGACAACTGCCCCATCGCGGGGTAAGATCCAACAGCATTAAAACAGATCCTGCAAAATTCCTCATGAAGAGATCCAGAAAAACATCAATATTGAAGGATATCTGCATGATCTAGCCTACTCTCCACACTGGCAAAAGTTCTATCTTGCACATTCTGTAGAAAAAGCTCAGCAGGTGCTAAATAGCATTATATTAAATGCCCTTAACACCCATGCCCCAATCTCTAGTATCTGAATAAAAACAAATCCTGTCGCTGGTTTTCAGCTGACCTCAAAGCTGCACTGCTGGAGAGAGATAAACTTTGGAAAGTAGCAAGAAAAACTAAGAATATCATGGACTGGATGATCTTAGGAAAGCCAGGAATAAATGCTCTAGGAAAGTTAGGGATGCAAAGGCTGCTTACTACCTGGCCAAGCTCAACTCCTCCTACCATAATACTGCTAGATTTTGGGGCACCATCAAGGGTATGATGGGCCAGGATGTTAACAACCCCTTCCAACCCAATTACACAGTAATTATGGCCCCATTACTGGCACATTGGAAATCCTGGATGCATTCAACAACCACTTCACAACAGCTGGCCTTGCCTTTAACTCCTCCCCAGCTAACCTATTAAGGGATCATTTAAGCTCCCACTATACTGGTGAACAAAGAGTTGACTCCTCCTTTAGCTTCAAACCTATACTGTTGAAACAAGTTGAGGATCTATTATGGCATCTGGATACCAAAAGTGCAGGAGCAGATCTTCTGGACCCATTCTTTCTAAAGATTGCGTGTCATGTGCTTGCAGTCCCCTAACTCACCTCTTTAACCTTTCCCTAAACTCTGGCTCTATTGCCGCTGTAGAAGACAGCCCAAGTGGTCCCCTTCTAAAATCAGGGAACCCTATGGATCTTAATAACTACAGGCCCATTTCCATCCTACCTTGTTATCCAAGATGCTGGAGAAATTAGTGAGTATTCAGTTAAGGGAATATCTGGACAATGCTAATCTATTAACTCCAGCTCAATCTGGATTCAGGGCCAAACATAGCACTATCACTGCATTAGCCAAGGTCACCAATGATTGGCAAACTGAACTGGATAAAAGAACAATGTCTTGCAGTATTCCTGGACCTGAGCAAAGCATTCGACACTGTGGACCATGAACTGCTACTCTCATCCCTACACTCCATTGGCCTAGATCCATCCTCCCTTAAGTGGTTCAGATGCTACCTCTCCGGTAGATCACAGCAGGTAAAGCTGAAGGTGACCTCTCCCCATTAAGACCACTGTCAAGAGGAGTCCCCAAGGCTCTATTCTGGGTCCTATCCTTTTGGCATTTATATAAATAAAATTGATTCAACCCTTACCAAGTCCTCAGTACATCTCTTTGCTGATGACACTGTACTGTATGTCAGCAACCCTTCACCTAAAGTTGCTCATGAAATCCTACAAGCAGAATTCTCCTGTTACAACATCAGCTACTCGAGAAAAGCTTCTGCTAAATGCAAAGAAAACCAAAGCAATGATGTTCACAACCCAAAACTCCACCAACACATCCTCTTCAATCAATCTCCCCCAGCTATGCAGTATACTTAGAGAAATCTGGAGTATGTTGAAAATTTCAAATACCTAGGTGTGTGGATTGACAACAGACTTGACTTTACTCAGCATCTAGAACAACTGCTGAAAAGCTTCGCTAAGGCTTGGCCTCCTCTACAGATTAAAACCATTCCTTAATAGAGATTCAAAGATGAGATTAGTCCAGGCCATCTTTCTATCAGTCATTGACTCGCAGACTTCCTCTATAGTCACTGCCCACTCTACCTTCAAAAGTTGGATACCTTATATCATAGAGCAATAAGGTTCATTACAGACCTGCCGTATAATACTCACCATTGTTTCTCTATGCGCAATTGGATGGGTTTCCCTTCATGTCAGGAGGAGCAGAAATGCAGCTGTATGGATCTACAGAGCTTTATCAAAAACTCCCAAGCTATATCCTGGACTGCTTCAACCTGACCACTCCAGCTCCTATGCCCTAAGGAGCAACAATATCATCCTGCTCAAATTGCCCAAAGTCAACACCAAAATAGGGAGGGCAGCAATCAGCTATTCTTTAGCCATAGCATGGAACACCCTACAAAATCCCTAAAACTGTCCATTATCATTCCATTTACATCCTTCAAGCAGCACTGTACAGCCTTCTTCACAGAGATGCAATTGCTACCACTAGAGATAGAATAGTCATCCCACAAAACCATATTCCAATCACATATGGCATATTCCTTCCAGCCAGACACCGCCAGTATATGGCACCCAATATTCCTTCACCATCCTTGTACTCATTATGTGAGTGACTGTCATAGCCCTCATTGTGATATATATGTACTGTACATATTGTAGATGTTAGTTTAACTTTCTCTTACCAAGCTTTAACATGTGAATTCTCTATATATTATTGTGTTATAAATAACATTTTCTTGTTTCTGTATGTATAACTGTCTCATAAGTATGTGATGTAATTGCTATGCATCATCTCGAACCTTGACCTTATCAGGTCCATCTTGTAAATAAGCCTTGCTCAATGATGATCACCTGAATAAATAAAGATTTGATTGATTGATTGATTTGGATAAAGCAATCAAAACAAACAACTAGTCATATTTCCAGTGTGACACAACCTCCATTCACTTGGTATGCAGTATAATGCTTTTCTCCAAAAAAATCTGTTGGCCTATTGCTGTTGTGCAATAGCTTCTGAGTTACTAAACATATTATTCTGTGATATTACTTGTTGCACAGCACAGGGAGTATTCCTGCCTACGTGCAGGAAGCAGAGCTGTACTTTGGTAGTATATAGCAGGAGCCCTGCACCCTAAAATAAGCAGGGCTTTGATTCCTTAGTCAATCTGTCCATAAAGGATTCCAGTATCCTAACCTGAAGGTATTTTAAACACATTTCATACTCAAAGGAGATAGTATAATGCAGTGATTTAAGGCTCAGAGCTGCAAATCTAGCGACCTGGGTTTGAATCCCACAGTGCCCTCTTGCATAGAATCATAGAAGTTGATGACAGATACGGACCATAGAGCCCATCAGTCTGCTTATTTCTTTTCTACCTTATGAATGTGCCATATAGGCCTTTACTCTGTCAATAGCCTATCTATTCATCTATCTATATTGCTCCCTTATGCCTATCCCATGCCTGTTTGAAGCCCTGCACTGTATTCATATCCAACACTTCCTGAGGTAGGCTGTTCCATGCATCTAACACACTTTCTGTGAAAAGAACTTCCTCACATTACCCCTAATTGGCCTCCATCTAATCTCATGCTGTGTCCTCTTGTCCTGTTATTTTTCTTATATTGAAACATGTTAGACTCTTTGACCTTATTAATGCCCTTAAGGTGTTTGAATGTTTCGATCATATCACCTCTCCCTCTCTTTCCTTTGCTCTAGGGTATACATTTTTTTCAAAGATAGTTTATTAAAAGGTTCAGGATGTAAAAATACAAAGTATAGCTCAGTGACAGATTTGATTAATAACTTACATAGCGACTATTTTATATTGCAAACATATATCACATCACTGTGCTTAAAAGTTGATAAAAAATCCATATTGGTAAAGTAAAGCAGCCAAAATAAGAGTCTACTATTTGAGTAAGCATAAAGTAAATAAAGCCATATATCAAGTCTGTTAATAAGTAGTGAGAACTTTAGACACAAAATCAAAGATATCACATGCACACATAAATGGTATGGAGACCTATATAGCACCATGTATCCAAGCATTACGCCCAGAACCAGAGCAGCTCATTCTTATATTGGTCCATGACACTTTGTGAATTGTTGTAATATGTATGTTATACATATTATACAGAATCATCCCTCCCCACACGCTGCTATGAAAGTGCTCCAAATACGTTGGAATTTATGAATAAGACCCAAGGTACTCAATTGTGCTTTCTCAAGAGCCAAGTATGAGAGCAAACTTTTAGACAATCTGCTCACCGTAGTGGAGGCTGGGAAATCAGAGTTGGGCTATAGTCCTCCTGGTGTTTATTAGTGCTATACTCCACAGGGGATTACTAAGGCCCCATTAGTGTGTTT
The DNA here is from genome assembly GCA_016271365.2 of Neoceratodus forsteri. Taxonomy (NCBI): domain Eukaryota; kingdom Metazoa; phylum Chordata; order Ceratodontiformes; family Ceratodontidae; genus Neoceratodus; species Neoceratodus forsteri. The sequence goes on from JADMNL010000026.1 coordinate 271,671,498, forward strand.
CAGGTCCACACCCAGGAGGAGCTCAAGAGGGGACTTCGAGGTGCATACCCCAACACCTGGAACATAATCTATGTACCTCATGCCAAAATGGGGTGACCTGAGAGCATGTCAGAGTCAGATGGAAAAAGTCACCAACTTCCACATTACACTTAGGGCACCACTTTGATTTGGTATTATCTATAGTATGGAGCCTTACCGATTGTTATATATGCCCGATGTAGAAAACACAGTTGTATTTGGCTGAGTTTGTTGCTGACTGAGCAATTTGCATAGTGGGAGCATGACAGTCTCCATGTGTGGAGTCTATTGGTAGTGAAAGGTCATTTGCCCAACATTGCCTACTGATTGAGAAATATCCTACCTCCACCCACAATTATATGGTAATAAATGGAGGGATTTACAACCCAGTTGGAGTCTATAATTCTTCTTCAAATGGTGAGGGCAGCGTCCACCTGTGCTACAGTTAAGGATACCCCAAATAGTTGATGAATACAGAGATACAAGAAGTCCCCAGGATGAAGTCCCACCACTCACACAGGGTCAGGAAACTACAAAGAGTGCCCTGCTCATATAACTGTATCACAATGAGAAGACCCTGTTGCCTCAATGCCACAACCACCTGTGAGCTGAATAGAACATATTCCTTCATCCTAACAACATGTACTATATTAATTTGCTGTGAATTACCTCTCTGCTAACCGATATAGTGGTGCACCCTCATCCAAAGCTCCATAGTGTTGTTAGAGAAAGGATTAGGCACTGGGTGTGCATTCTGAGATGCAAGGCTCACACCCAGTAAGTCATTTTTGAAGGTACCTCCAGCATCTCTTCTTCAATCTTCAACCAGGCAAGAACTTCCTGCCCATTCCTGTGGGAGAAAAGGCTAGCTGGGCAGCCCAATAGCAAGCCTTAAAGTCAGGTAGACCCACACCACCTTTCCTAGGGAGTCGAGTCAGCACCGCCTTCAGATTCTTGCGGCCCTCCAAAGAAACTGTGCAACACCTCATGCAGCCCCTGAAATGACATTGTAGCAATCTGATTGGGAGAGACTGGTACAGATATAGGTATTGTGGAAGAATAGTCATTTTATAATGCTGACATTGCCCAACAGTGATATAGGAAGAGCAGACCACAGCCCACAGTCCTCAGAAATTTGGGCAAGTAATGGATTATAGTTAAGGGTAAAGAAGTAGTCCACTCTAGCCGACATCTGAATACCCAAATATTTGATCTGTGCAGCGAGCTGCAGGCCCCTAGATTAGCAATTAACTGTGCTCTTTCCCAAGTGCCAATGGGTAATAGCTCACTCTTTATTCAAGCTCACCTTGTGGCCAGGCGTATCTCTAAACTCCTTCATAAGCTGATGAACTGCAGGGAGTGCCTGTGCAGGGTTTTGTAAGTATAACAATTGATCAGCTGCGTACATAGAAATCTTATGCTCAGAACTCCTGCAAAGCCAGCAATGCCAGGTATGTGCCTTAATACTGCAGCCAGGGCTCCAAGGACAGGACCTATAACAGAGGGGATAAGTGGCATCCCTGGTGGGTGCCTCATTCTAAAATAAAAGGGGTAGAGACTGCCATTTACTGCTTCCTGAGCTAAGTGGATATATATAATGCTACGACCCATAGGATATACATATTGAGCTCCATTAATCTGTTCTCATATGTTTTCTGATGCAGTCCTGCACCATTTTGGTTGCCCTTCTTTGGCTGCCTCCATTTTGTTAATGTTCTTGTGAAGGTGTGGCCTACAGTACTGCACACAGCTTTTTCTCTCTGTGTGAGATGTGTGTGTGTTGTGTGTGTGTGTGTGTGTGTGTGAAATCTTGTCCTTCCTCCTCCTTTCCACTCTTTCTCTCTGACATGTCACTCTGTGTATGTAGGTTATGCTTTTTTCTGACTTGTTTCTCTTCATACAGCTCCTTCCTTTGTGGAGCTCCATCCATTCCTTTCCTCTGACCTATCCTCTCTGTCTGAATAGTAATGGTGACATTTTGTTCAGAAATCCCTGCCTTTTTCCTCCCTCCACTCCCTGTCTTGCTATGCTCTTCTCACTCCCTTGCTCTGCCATGCACTTCTATGGCTGTAGACTAATGCCCTGTTTCTTATGAAATATCAGCTTATTTTCCTTTGTGATCCCTACTTCTGCTGTGTCCCAGCTGCTCCCTCTATTACGTCCCTTTGTTTTTTTAGTTATTTTCTTCTAATTTAGAAATTCCATTGTCTTTTCTCTGTCATGCTTCTTCTGCTATGTCCAGTCTGCTCCCTCTCCTTCTCCTTTACCTGTCCTTCTGTTTCATGTAAGGTATTTTCATAAATATTAAATTCTGATTTCTGTACTAATTAGTGGTGATCACTTCCAAAGGAACTGCACTGTGTTGGGAGCTGCCATAAGTAACAGTAAACCCACAGACAAAGAATTGGGCACTTACTCAGATGATTAGAGAACAGGTTTGGGAGTCAGGAAACGATTAGATCAAATCCCACCATAGTTGTTGAGAAAAATTAATCGGTTGACTTTACAATTTTGCAGTTGCAAAACATGATTAACGTGACCCAGCTTTAAATGGTATTGCATCTCTGCTGAGCCATCCTGGACTTGTCTTGTTCAGCAATCCCATTTTGTCTTCTGCCTCCCTTCCACCATCTCCACTCACATAATTCCTCTGTCCTCTACTTCACTGGCTGTAGAGCAATGCTCATTTTTGTTCAGAAATTCCACTTTTTCCCTCCTGCTTCTGCCATGTCCCATCATTTTTATTAGTTATGGTTTTTTTTTTATGAAATCCCTGCTAGGTTTTCTCCTCCCACCCACTCTGTCTGCTGAGTCCACAGTTCCTTCTTCTGCCATTTCATACCTTGGCTGTAGAGTTCTTTGTGAGAAATCTGCCTTTTTTCAATTTCCTGCTCCCTCTGTCCAGTTTATTTGTGTCTTACCTGCATTTTCTCCTCCACTCTCTCCTCTACATGTTCAGCTTGCTTCCTCCCTCTGCCCTGCCCACCTATGGCTGTAGAGTCATGCCTTTTACCCTTGTAAGAAATCACTGCTCATTTCTCCCTCCCAGCCCTCACTCTGCCTTGCGTTGTCCACTGTCTCCTCTGCTGTCTCTGTAGAGTAATGCATGCATTTGTTTCAGAGAATTTTACTTTTTTCCCCTACTACTCCTCAATTTGTCACCTTCACCATTCCATTCTTGTGCTTTGTTCTTCTGTGACTTAAGATTTATACTCTTTTTTGTTCAAAAATCCACATTCGTTTCTCCTCCTGCTTGCTCTCTCTGCAGAGTACCTTCATTTCTTATTAGACATGCCTGTTATTTTGTTCCAAAATCCCTGTTTCATTTCTACCTGTTGTTCCCTCCTATGCTGTGTCCTGTTTGTTCCCTCCAACTACCATGCTTTTCATTTCACACTAGTTATGCCTATTTTATTTTGTTCAGTAATTCCTGCTTTTTCTGTTCCTCCCTCCTTCTTCATGGCAGTGTACTGCCATCCATCTCACTTTGTTTGCCCTGTTCCTCTGTAGCTGTAGAGTTAAGTCCTCTTTGTTTCCCTGTAACTCCTACCTCTTCTATGACCAGACTGCTCCTTCCATCTACCCTGTTTGTAGAAATCCTTCTTTATTCTTCTTCCTCGTGCTCCATCCCTCTGCCATCTCCAGCCAGCTCCCTCTCTCTGTCATGTTCCTCTGTTTCATGTTAATTATGCCTGATATTTCTGCTGCAAAAATTACCTATTTTTCTCCTCCTTGTCCCTCTCTGGCTTCTCCCACCCACTCCCTCCATCTGCCACACCTTCATTAAACCTTGGCTGCTGTTCTCTATATTGCTCCCTCTGTCTGCCATGTACTGCCCACTCCTCCTTTTGTCCTCTCCGTCCGTGTCTGTATGGTAATCCTTTTGTGCTTAAAAACTTATTTTACCTCTCTCTGCCTGTGTTTTGTCCACTCCTCCATCATGCCCCATCCAACTAAAGCTGGAGAGTTATGCTTCATTTTTGAGAAATCTCCATTTTCTGTTTCCTTTCCACTCACTTCCTCTGCCAGACCCTGCATGCTCCCATCCTCTACCATATCCTTTTTACCACATAAATGTTCAACATAGCCATTTCTTTCCATGTATATGTGCTTTGCATAATTTAAATAGAGACACACAGCAACTGTTCACCATCACAAGGCTTCTCTCTCTCTCTCTCTCTCCTAGGAGTGTGAAAAGCAACCAGGAATGCAACTCCTACCCACTGTCAATGCATTTTACCACATTCGTGTCTGTCTCCACCATGTAGTGACTGTCTGTACACTGTATTTTGCCAGGTTTGTGTCTCTCACCACAACATAGTGAGTAGATTTGATGTTGATGAGGGGCACTGTGTCTGTCTCCTGCTGTTTGTACACACAGTCTTGTGCATCTCTTTTACGCTCCAATAGATCTGCTGTGACATTATATGTGCTTAGCAATCAGGGTGGTGGGGTGCAAGGTAATGGCAACATGTGATGACAGAAATAGAAAGTGAGAGACAGTGTGAGCAGTTTGGCATCTCCACATTCCAATCCTAGCATTCTACTTGTGTTTCCATGTCATGCATGTGCAAGTGGCTCATGGCAGAAATGTTTGCTGTGCCCAAGATGGCCAGTGAAGTTTGCTGCACATGTGCAACGCCAGTGACTGTCTTGGACACAGCAGGCATTTACACCCTGAACTCCATAACATGAGACCCTTTCCACCACCTCCTCCACACTCTCTTAACAGCTTCATGCAGACGTGAGGCTCTGACCAGAGTTTGCTCCTCTTAGTATTACATGTGATTCTAGCATAAACCAGAGTTCATCCAGCATTTTCATAACTGGCATTTTCATTCCATTCTCTCCCATACCCATTGGTATGTTGTTTTCAGTAAAATGCAGGTGCATTCAGGCAGGAATGGAACTAAACTATTTTCATTTCAAGACAGAAATACTGTGAAATTAAAGTATACTGGGCAGCATTTTTTAAAATCAGTGCAACAATGGGTTTAGCTCCTTTAAGAAGAGCCTCATCCATTTACCTTTTGCTCCTTTTCACGACCACCATAATTCCCTCAGCTTGGCTCCCCAGGTCAGGACATTCAGTTTCCACATCATAAGCCCTTACTTCAAGAAATTACATAGACACAAAGATTCATAGACATGTGTCAGCAAAATTACCTTTCTGGCCCATCGACTATACCCATTCCCCACCATCTACTTGTTACCCTCCTAAAAGACCTCCCCTTGGCAATCCATTGTGCTTGTCTCAGACCTTCTTGAAACCCTGTGCAATATCTATGCTCCTATTGACTCCCCTATAATTGTCTTTGACTGTACTATCCCTAATCTGATTGGGGAAAAAACATATTCTTCTAAGGAGCAGATCTGAACTTACCACTGCACCCCAGCATAGAGCATTACAGACAAGGGATGAGCCTATGAACAACTGGTGGAACACCAACTTATGGGACCATGTCACTCGGTGGGCTTCATAGAAACCTGAAGTGTGTCTTAACCTCATAAGAGGGACTACTCATTTTAAGCAGTACTACAAGGATCATATAGCCAACATGAAATATTTTTAGTGTCCCACAAACTCATGCAAAATTTTGGGGAGTGGAAATATAGAGCTTCCTCATATCTGTCCACTCAATGGTTTCCCTGGAGATGGCACATGGAAGGATACATTAAAAGGGAACACATGATTGACTGTCTATCTACTGGAATCCCCACACTCTGTTGCTTAGGAATGCATAGCCAGGGGCCATCACAAAAACAAGGAAAGCTAATAAAGTTTACAAAATCAGGAGCGCAGTGCCGAGGGGGAGCTGAGGAGGCAAAGCACCCCACAGAAAATAAACACACTGCTTACCAGGTAAAGTTGAGTGCTCTGTGGAAAGCAGGTAAAGCAGGTGGAGGCCCCCAAAGAAAAACAAATACTGTCTGTGTTGTAACATCTCAAGTCCAACAAGAAAGCACAAACCTTATATTCTGAGGACAAATAGCCAAATATGTTGAACAAATAAACAATCATATAAGAAATTTGGCATTCACACCTACTGCATAACTACTATATTAAAAGGTATAAGAGCACTGTTTGCTTCTTACTGCGCCGATCGAGTTGAGCCTGTCAAGCGTTATGTTGTCAGAGTTCATCTGAATCATGGGTGAATGCTATTCAAAACAATGAGTATTGTTAATTATTTTGCAAAACAACTCCACATTGATTTAAAAATCACAGCCCTACATTAGAGTTTCACAACAAAAACAACACAAATCAGAACTGGAACATTAATTTCATAGCATGATGTGATAATTTTAAAATCATCAATTTTAATGCATTTCGATGCACTGCTGCTTTAAGATCATGCCCAGATCCGTTACATCTTTGTCTTCGCCAACTGATGCTTTTCTTATATGTATTTTTTTCTTGGGTTCTCTTTCCCAGCTGCATTATGTTATATTTCTTGGCATTAAATTTTAACTGCCAATTTCTGGACTATTCTTCCTGTAAACCCCCACACACACACACACTACTTTACCTAAACTATTTTGGAACAATTTGGTACCATTCCTAGCTTTGAGAATGTATACCAGGCTCATTATTTCTAGAGGTCAGAATGGGGTGGGGGTGTACAAAAGCATATACAAATGACCAATTAAACCCAGGTCCTAAGGAGGCACATTTTAGTAGGGCTATGCTAGTAATCTATACTTATGGAGGGATACCCAGTAATTCCATACAGGAAGCAGTAACATGAATGCCCAAACCAGGCTGGGGTTCTACAGTGTGCCTTTATCCCAGAGATGGTACTCTAAAGCAGGGTGGACCCCAAGGTTTTCATCATGGCACAAGGCAATGGGAGAACGACAGAAATCTGTAACAGATAGAAACTCTACATATCCCATATGTCATAGGACTCTGAATTCTGTTCAGCGGCAATGGCCTCAGCTGAACACACATTTTCTTCTAGTGGCACTGGCCACAACTGAGCACACAGTTCCTATATGGCATAGGATTTTAACATTTCAGCAAGTGACAACTGGCCAAGATGGAGCACACTGGTGCTCATAACTAGCACTACCCACACCAGGGGTAAACTTTATCTTTAGGCATTGGCCACCATATCCTGAATAACCAGGCATCCTTATGGAATCTGTAGTGCTGAACTGGTCACTCCAAATGGGGGTCTTCCACCTTTTGCATCCACATCCATACCCAGCCATTCTTTCAGAGTTACTCCTCAAATGTTTAGTAAAATGGTACAATAATGCATCTTGAATGACTTTCATATTCAGCATTTGAAACATACTACTTCTGAGGGTAACAAAGTTCTGAACAATGTGTTAAATCTCACTGGGAACTCTATGATTGTCAGCCAATTTTGAAAGGCATGACAACAGTCTCAAAACAGAACAGAACTTTGTGTATTTGTTCCTCTATCAGAGTATACCCCAAAAGAAAACAGGTACATTCTTCCTGGGATACCCAAAGTCAAATTACTCACAACTGTACATAAACAAGCAGCTGCAATGTCCTGGATCAAAGTCAGGGGATTGCCAGTTTCTAATCCACTTTACTATTTTCTGTTCAACTTCTGTGTGTTCTAGTTTGTTAGCAAGTCTCCATTGGGAAACAATGTCAAAGGCCTTGCTGGAGTCTAGATATGCCATGTCCACTGCCTTACCCTGTTCCACTGTTCTGGTAACCAATTAAAGAAATCAACCATGGTTGTTTGGCACGAATTCTCTGCTGTGAAGCCATGCTGTTTGGGGCTGAGTTTTCCAGTTTTCTTCAGGTAGTCAATTATTCTCTCCTTCAGTAATATTTTAATACTTTTTCCCCACTATAGAGGTCAGACCAACTGGGCAGTAGTTTCCTGCCTCTACTTTGCTCCCATTTTGTGCAAGGGCACAACTGTTGTCCTTTCCAGTCTTGAGGTACACTGCTGCTTTCCAGAGATAGATTGAAAAGCTTAGCTAGTGGTGCAGCTATTTCTTCCCAAAGCTTTTCTAGTATTCTGGGGTGGATACCATCTGGCCTCATGGCTTTATTCACCTTAAGTTTGCTTAGCTCTTCTCTTTTGTGAATGAGCTTGTGTCTGCCCTCACTATCCTGCTCTCACTAAGGATCTGTAGAGGGTCATGATTACTTTCTGCTTTCTGTTAGATGTCAGCGTGGCTCAGTTGGTAGCACATCCGCCTCTGGACCAGAAGGTCGTGGGTTCTCATCCCACACTGGGGTTGGACTTGCACCTAAAAATTTCTGGCATCCAGTGCAGTATTGGGGGTGCAGTACTGCTGTGGTGTGCTGTCCTTCGGATGAGATGTTAAACCGAGGTCCCTTCTGCCCATCCTGGTGTTGTCCTGGTGGGTGTCCAGGTGGAAGTGAAAGAACCCAGGGCACTCTTCGCAAAAGAGTAGGGAACATTCCGGTGTCCTGGCCAACATTCCCTTCCCATAACTGGTTCATGCAATTATCCAGGCTGTGTGTGGGTGATGATGTGCGATATGGCCACCACCACACATTCAGTCACTTCACTACCAGTCTAGCGTTGCTTGTAAGCGCTTTGGATGTATGAAAAGTGCTATATAAATACTGATTCTTCTTCTTCTTCTGTTCATAATATCCCTTCCTGTGCATCTGGGGATACCCGATTTATTAATGTATATGATTACCTGAATGCTAGGGCATAGGCTTTTAAAGCTTTGAGTGTAGGACCTGTGGCAGTTGTTTTGCCACAGCTGCACAACTGCAGTTTCACTAAAATGTTTTGCAGTTTTAATTCTGATGCATCTGCAACACTTTGTTTGCTTTGCAAGAGAAAAATTACTCCTACGTCATTTTATTGATATGTGCATCATTTTAGATATCTAGCTTGTTGTACCTGCAAAATAAAGTTAGCTAACAGTGTATGTGGTCTAAAAGTCTTGTTTTAAGTTGTGTAACAGTACCAAATTGTGATGGTTTCTTGAAAAATCTGTCCCAAGGTCTATAACTAGAGCTTCAATTTCAGTTGTAGCAAAACTCAAACAGAGGAAATTCTGACTGATGAAACACATTTGGAGCAAATATTTTGGGAAATTGCAAACAAAAGTTTGACTTGGTTTTAGCTGCAATAACTTGACAAGCCAGGACTATCTTGCAAGTGGGTTCATCTAAAAATAAAAGTTTCCTAGAGCCTGTAAAATGACAAAACAACACATACAAAAGACACCCTTACCCTGGATACCCACTTCACAACCTAATCTTTGATATTTTTCAGGGCTTTTGGACACACAAGCCAGCTGCCCTTAAAGGGTAGATTCCAGGCCCTTCTGGAGCCTACCCTTAGCTTAGTCTGGCAGAGTTGCATTTGAAAAGACAGTACTGGGGGATCTTTCAAAATCATCCCTATGCAACATTCCTAGCTTGGCAGTTCAAGTCTTCTGATCACTGACCCACTTATCATTCTTGTCCGTCATCTCCTCACTGCTCGCTCATACTTTGAAACTCAGGCGCTTAGATACTTTCAGCAGATAAAAGCCTTATGGTCCATCCAGTCTACCAAAACTAGCAACAACAACAAAAATTGCACTAACAAAAAGACAAGCACTAGATTAGTGAAAATTCAGAAGGATTTTAATGTGGACAGTTACACAAATCCCCCAACTTCAGATCCTGTGGATTCTTCACCAGTTTTCAAAACCTGTGTAGAGCTGGGATATTCCTGTAGCATTCAATCCACCACCTTTATTTACATTTGAAAGGTTTATCTAACATGCTGATGATATAGCAAAGAGTTCTGGTGTACAGGTCCACAGACTGAGAGCCTTCAGCCCTAGAAGTGTGCTAATATCTGTTCAGTGCACACTCTGGAGCATCTTATTGTGCTTATGAAATTGATTCCTTTTTTTATATTTTCTCATCTGAAAAGCTGTATGTGTCTGAAATGAGAAATTATTTGTTGTTAAATATTTTATTGAAACAATACAACTTGACCAACAAACAGATGGACACCACAGTGTTTGGTGTCACCTGGTAGGATAACAGAGCATGGGTCACTATGACCTGTAAAGACAGAGACACATGATATAGACAATACAATAGGCACCTTCTGAACTGGACTGTAATAGATACATGCACTATTATACAGTACCTACATTGTGGCTGAAGGTTATTATAGAACCTGTTCCAATCTTCTGGGTTCATTCATTATACTTATCTGCTAATTCAGTAACAGGGAGCTTACACTGATCCTGTAGGGTGATACAATGGGTGTTTACCTCATGCATTCATAGACCTGCAAGGTAAGAGGAAGGCCTACTCCACCTTAGAAATGCCTCCCTGTTGGCAAACATCCATAACTCATGCATCACCTGGGCTATTGTGTCAGGAACCCATAGGCCCTTCTGATAGGTCTTGCAAGTCTGCCATGAGCCAAAGCCTATCCCAGCCCAAACAGTGCTGTGACATGAAGGTGTCTCTTTAACCCTAACCTAAACACACATTAACTACTAGTATATACAAATTGGCAATCTACTGAGAGTGTGGGTGTTTTTCGGTGAACCTGAGTAGGTGGGGGTGCCCTTCTGAACCAGCCAGAGAGTCCCTGCAGTAGGCAGAATCCAGGAAAGGCTGCCAGCAGCAAAGAAACTTGAGCAAAGGGTTAGTGGAAAAGCTGGATGGTCTCTCATTGGATGCCACCAGGCCCAGGGACAGTATTAGCTCAGATGGAGGGGATCTGCTGTCCACCATCGTGTCAGGAGAAGCTAATGGCCCTACCACCATAGCCCACTGAGCACCTGGGTAATTTCTGCATACGTTTTCAGATATCATGCCTAACAAAGAAGAAGGGCATCTATCTTTAGATGTGGTGCCACATCTTTGCACATGTTAGAGACTGAAGTCCAAGGGTGTGTTCGCTGGGCATTCCCATAGTATATGGTATAGATGGGCCCCACCATGCCCACATCGCCAGCATGAATAATTCTGGAGGAGACTCAGTTTCTTAAGCTTGGCCTTGGTGTAATACCACTGCAACTAGGTCTTGTTCATGATCAGCCTTGTACTGCCATCCCTACAGGCTTGGTGAATTCTGGTCCAGCTATGAGCCCATTGCTTCTCTGATATGTCATGCCCATTATCTGTCCCATTGAGCCTTGGCCAGGAGGGATGAGTTTGGGGTAGTTGTCTGCAAAGCTTTGTAAATTAAACTAGCCTGACTTTTCTCCTGTTTGACCAGGTGTTTAAATGTATCTTATTAGATGGGGGCAACTGGTCTGTTGATGTCATCCTTCATTTGCAAATATCTCCAAAAATGGTTTGATGGAAGGTGAAATCTCTCTGAGGGCCCCAAAGATATCAAATGTGGTCATGCCGAGGTGTATAAGTCCCCTACTAGGCATCTCCCAGATCCTCTAATGAATGACTTGATTTTCCACTATAACTTGTTGGTTCTTCCAAAGTGGCATGTATGCTCTTGGATGGCATGAACTGTGCAGTAGTGAGTGCACTTTATACCAGTATTTTACTGATATTTGGATCGGAGGTGCCATTTTCCAGGGGTCTTTTGTAGGTCTATAGCTGTGAAGCCGGGAGGAGACTCCACCAACTCTGCTTCAAGCAGGATCCATGTGGGGAGGAACTTCTGCCTGGTGAAACCAATTAGCAGTTTATACTGTAACATGAGCCATATGATACCCCTGAAACCAGGAAGTCCCCATCCACCTCTGTTCCAATGCTGGCACAATTTCAGTCTGCTATAATGAGGTGGCTTTCCTTCCCAAAAGAATCTTCCTACCAGGAGTCCACCTTCTGGAACCATTTAGGTGAGATAGTAACAGGGAGATGGGCCACAATGTATAACATTCTAAGCGATACCATCATCTTGACTGAGTCTATCTTTCTAACTAGTGATAGATTGAGAGATTTTTATCTAAGTCTCTTTTAATCCCCTCCAGGGCGTCGTAAAGTTCTTTGTGATCATTTTGGAAGTATTAGGGTGTAAGATGATGCCCAGGTACTTGATGCCCTCGGGAGACCATTTCAAACCCTTGAGCATGACCGGTATGGGAGTACAGGCTCTATTCAAAGAGAGAACCTCTGTTTTGGTCTGGTTCTCTTTCAAGCCTGCCACTTGAGTGAACCTGTCTAGAATGTCCAGGACAGACTGAAGGGCCTGTGTGGTATACGCTGTGGTGACTAGCAAGTCATCTGCATAAAGAAAGGTCTTGAAGGTGGAGGATCTCACTGTGATTCCAGAATTCTCCTGGATTCGTGAAGTGCTATAGACAGTGGCTTGATCGCCATGACAAAGAGCATGGGGGAATGGGGGCTCCCTGTCTCATGCCTTTGTGTTAGGCAAAGGGGGACATGCATTTATTAGTGAGGACTACAGCTTTCGGGAGGAGTATAGAAGTTTGACCCAATCTCTGAAGGAGGAACCAATATCCATTTTGTCTAGGGTGAGCATACGATAGGCATTCGACTGAGTCATAGGCCTTCTCAAAGTCCACAATGAGGGCCATCATGGGATGATTGAGGTCCTCACTTAGTGCATCAGGGTAATCAGTGTCCTATTGTGGTTTGAACCCAACCTCCCATTAACAAACCCTTTCTGGGCCGGGTGGATTAAGCCTGATAGAAGTTTCTCCAGATGGCCTGCCAGGACTTTGGCAAGTATTTTGGCATCAAGCATTAATGAGGGATTGGCTGATAGCTCCGGGGTTTGTCGGATTCTTGCCCTTGTCTGACACCTTCCCATTCTCATTGTTCTCCCAATCCTGCTTGATTTACTGCCTAACCAAGCCTGGAACTGTGGGTCTTCCAGCAGGAATGGGTCTAGATCTAATGTATTCTGCCAGCCGTGCTTGGGACCCCAGTTTAAATCCAGCTTCAGTGGGGCATGGTTGGAGATAACTATTGGGTGGGTGTTCATATAATCCTGATGAGATCAGCCATAGTTCTATTCTGCTTGATGAGCTATGAGTAGCAGAGAAACAAGTACAGTCCCTCATCCCTGGATGTCTGGTGCAACACATCCAGCAGGGAGTTTCAGACAGGAACCTCAACACCCCTTGGCCACCTGTTGGTGCGGCTCGTGTGCCCCTACTTCTGTCCAGCTTGTGGTCAATGACCAGATTAAAATCCCCACCTATGAGAACTGGAAGTTTATTGATGTTAAATTCTGAAAAGGCTTGGTTTAGTTCATGGAAAAACTGTGGGCAGTCCTGATTGGGGACATAGATGCTGAAGAGAAGAAGATCCCTCTGGGGTATCTACAGTATGTCTGCCATAATCCAGCGGCCTGCTCCATCCTGCTTCTGCAGCACCACCCTCTACCCTAGGTCTTTGTGGAGGAGCATAGACCTCCTTTCTTCTCCGATGGTGCACACTGTGCAGTTCTTCCCCTACCCACCCCGCTTCAGCTTTTGGGCTTCCTCTTGGGACAGTTTCATCTGCTAGAAGGAATGCTATTTGAGGGCTCAGTCTTTTGAGTTGTAACATAACTTTTTTCCTCTTTATCAGTGACTTGAGCCCCTTACATTCCATGTGATTAGTTTAGTCTCTGTAAGGGAGTCTGTAGAGTTTCTCCCATGTGGATTGAGTCATCCTATAACTGCTGAGATGGGCACACACATATTGAGAAGAAACCCCCATCCAATACCCACCCTCCATGCTCTTCCCCTACTCCCCATCCCAGGATTGCCAATCCTACCTCAGTATGTATCTATAACACAGTAATAATGAAAAGAACAACAATGAACAGAAGTCATATGTCCACAATACTCTACCTCCCCCTTCGCTTTGACCAGCAGTCACTTTGGACATCCGGCTTACCAGCCTAAGAGGTCCGTGTGTGCGCTGCTAGGAGTGTTATGCTCTTGGGGTTCTGCTGGTACCTAAGATCTACAGCTGCACTCAACACAGCTCCCTGCTATGCTTATGAAGTCAAACACTTTAAGTAGTGTAAACTGAACTTGAGGTGTGCATCCCCTTGCTTAGTCCCTCTGGTAAACTGTGAGAGACCCATGAGAGGGAGAACAATACTGCTCTTCCATATCCCAAAAGGGAGGGGATAATGTTCCCACTGCATTGTTTGTTTATCCACTGTTTTGTGGGCTGCTATATGGTTTCTGGGATACCAAGTGAGCACCTATCCATGTCTTCCTCCATCCCCCAGAATTAGGAGTGTGTCAGGGACCCATACAGGGGAAGGGATTTTGGGGATGAGCCTCTGAGTGGGGAGTCTGACCTTCCCTGGATGCATAACTAGGCTCCCCAGTGGACAACCAAATATGGAGGTTAATAAAATGCACATTCATCCTGACCCAGGTTCCTGGCCCTGGATTCTAAAAGTGAAACCTGGACAAAGGGTGATCGGAACCCATTGCAGCAGAAACTAGGAAGGCAGCAGAAATTTTTGCTGTCGTCACCTGGAGATTATTCACTTTCTTGGGATTCCTTACCCCTTTACCAACCATGAAAGGTAGCCCCAGCTCCATAGGGCAGGAACAAACAATGTACAACTGTAACATTGTCCTATAGATTAAATCAGCTGTCAGTAGCCTTACCAGAAGAAAAACAGAAACATTTTAAATGTAGAAACTCTAGTGTGCAGCTTAACAGCTAGATATACACCACTGTTGGGGGCAAACTGTTCTATCCTGGATTGTGGCCTGCTGACCATAATCAATGATTCCCTACACCTAATGCCAATGAGACAACCCTGTAACAGTGTGAGGTCATATCTCAAGAGTGGGGACATCCAGTTCAGGACATCAATGCGTTTCATCTCGGGACCCAAAAAACTCACTCTACCAGCTCCTGTAGGGTGGTTGCAAGTGGGAATGAACCCATATCTGTGGAGATTGCAGCTGTGTCATCCTGGTTTGTGCACAATATCAGGGAGCTAGCTCACTTTTCGGCCCAGGAAACACCAGCCTGTAGCCGAGGGCCTTCCAGAGGGGTGCTTCACCAGAACAACTGGCATGGTCGGTGGGGAGGCAGATCCCCCTCAGGTAGGTCCCGAAGCACCTCATATTTGTAATTCCCTAGCAGTGGGCCTAATACCTCAGGGTGGGATCTAAGTCTGGTCTGTCACTCCTGCTGCGTGAGCTGAGCCTAGGGGACTTATCTGTGTGCTTCGCCTCCTCCGCTTTCTTCTTTCTGTTTTGCCATATATCTTTGGGAGATGGAGACCATTGCTTCTTCCTGTTCTGCTGAGCAAATAAGTTGGGATCCAATGTGGGGGAGACATGTGGATCTGTGCACCCTGAGGTGTTATGTCCATGAGTGAGGGTCTAATCATAGTCCCACCCTGTCGAGTTGTCTGCAGAGAGCTTATCTTGTGTTTGCTGTGGGGAATATGTCACTAGAAAGGACTACACAGATTGAGAGAGTCAAAGGACCAAGGGATCCATTGATCATGATTCACAAAATGGCTGGGTACCTCAGCAAGTACTCTAGCCCCAGTTCAATGCTAGCCCTAATCATGGCAGTAAATGTTCTGCATCTAGCGGACAACTCCTGTGAATAATCTGCATGATTTGTATCAGATAGCCCTCCGTATTAAGTTCTGCTTTTCCTTGCTGCCAGTATGAGCTTCTCACAGTCCCAAAACCTTAGAAACTGGGCAATAATGGGTTGTGGGTGGCTCCCAGGTGCTGAACGAGGTGCCAGGGAATGGTGGACCTAATCAGTTTCAAGGTGGTTCCTCTGTGCATGCCCAGGATGCCAGGGAGTTCTTACTGGAGGAACTCAATAGTTGTTTCAGCATCTCTGGTTTCCAGGTCTTCAGTCTGCTGCCATAAAAGCTGTATCATCTGCTCTTGATCTTGGGCTTTGTGATCAGTCATCTGGATGAGCTTCTCGTTGTTCCTGAGTCTCTGCTCAGCTACATTTGTCCTTTGGGAGGGAGAGTATCTCAGCCACATTGTGTTGGGCTGCTAATTCAATGTTGCTCATTTGGTGCAGCTACTGTGGAAACATGTCACTTACCTCCAGTAGATTCTGATCCAAGACCAGGGCTGCTGTCAAATCCATCTAGGGATCTGGCAGTACAGAGGCCTTGCCTTGTGAAGACTGGTTGGAGGAGAAAATCACAGTGAAACAAGTCATTTCAAAAGAAAAGGATTTGATCTTCCAGCAGGTAATCTCTGCTGTGTTTCTTGGGATGCACTATGTTAGCATTGAAATCAGTAGTGCTAGGATAGTAGTCAGATATAGTAAAGAATAGTAGGCACTCTTCTTCTAGCTGCCTTCTCCACAGACATCAGACCATGCCCCCCTGAAATGAGAAATTATTAAGTTAAATTGAGTTAAAATAGTCCTTCAACCTGTTACCTGACAATGTCATTGTATTTTGACATGGGATATTTATCCTACTGTGGTATCACACATTTTAATACCAATCCTCAACCCCCTCCCCATACAGGACTTGTAGCAAATGTACAAATGCAAGCGGTACTGCCACTTGCAGGGGAGATTTGTTGTGTGAAGATTTGGGCTTTCTTTTTCTTTTCTTTTAGGATTGTGGGCAGTGTCTGTAGCTGTTTTGGGATTGTTCAGTAGCTCTAAAATGGACGATCGTGGAACCTTCCATTGGACTTTTGAGTATCTTTCTGAAAGCCCAACAGAGCTTGAAACCCTCTGCCATGATCAGCTGCTTCAAAATAACAACTGCACTAGTTCAGCTGTACTTCCACTTTCAGGGCATGAACTGCACATGCCGACTCATCGCATCGCGCAGTTCTGCTGGTGCCATCATGCTGTGAATGGCGAATTCCATTCACAGCAACTCATGATGCATGAATGCCATGCATGCACAATTGCATTGCAGCTATGATCACCAGCAACAAACAACATTGTCTCGCACCCTCCCACTGTTGCTGTACTCCCGCTCCCTCCATTCCTGTTTCTGCACTGACATGGGTCCCCAATTCCCATGTCAGCATTATATAGCCCCTCCACTCATGTGTGGCACTGAAGCCCACCCTAGTGTGCCCAAATTTATTTTTTCCCTCAATTTCGCGCCAACATCGGGGTACCCAATCCTCATGTTGCACTGTACCACACTTATGTATCACACTGGGACCCCAATACAGTGTGTCCAGATGTCTGTTTTTTCCCCTACTCCTGCTGACATTGGGGTGCGAATCCCCATGTAGGCATCATTTACCCCCACTCATGTGGCACACTGAGAGCCCACCCCAGTGTGCCCAAATGTATATGTTTATTTTTAGTTTCCTGTAAATAGAAAACTGCCCCTGATGTATCATGTACCCCCACTCATGTGATGCATTGGAAGCCCACCCCAGTGTGCCCAAATGTCTGGATTTTTTTGTTAGTTTCCTGTAAATAAAGAAAAAGGTCCCTGACATGGTTTTTGTTCTGTAAAGAAAACAGTCCTCATCATCACCCACTCTCTCTTCCTCATCTCCACCCACCCACTAACACCCACCTTCCTGCAACCTCCTTACCCCATATTTACCTCCAGAGGTCAGCACTTTCATCTTCTGTGGACTGGGACATGTCTGCATCTTTGAAGCCAATTGCAACCTGAAGAATCAAAGGTAAGCATGCTATAATGCCATTCAATGGGATTTTTATGTCGATAAATCAGCAATTTTGGAAAATTTTGGCTCCAGAGTTTCAACATGGGATTCTTGAATGCCACTTCATGAAAACTTTCACTGTCATTTCATTCACTGTGCAAGAAAAATGTTATGAATTGTGCTTGGTGCCATTTGTATATATATTGAATCATTTTGGCCTTACTCGTTCCCATCTTGAGTATGAGCTGATAGCTGGAAGGCCCTAAAGATGGAAAGAGCACCAGAGAAGGAGGAAGGGAGGGTGGAGGAAACTGTGAATGTCTAAACAGGAGGGGCTGATCATGTAGGTATTTTTATAGAGGGAATCCCTGCCCATTGAATTATGGGTGGGCTCTTCAATTCACTGTGTGGGAATAATTTTATGAATTATGCTTGGTGCCACTTGTATATATTGATTTGTTTTGGCCTTACTCGTTCCCCATCTTGAGAATAAGCTGATAGCTGGAAAGCCCAAAAGAATAGTATCCACCTCATCTAACTCATGGAGAGTATATCTGGCAGCACTCAGGAGAGGAAAAAAACCTTTAACGGAGGAAACCTCTGAGGAACCATGGCTTTTTTTTTGAAATTTAAGTTTATTGATTTTACACAAAGCGAAAACCACCATGAGACAGGCAAATATACAATTCATGAATAACACCATGGTGTAACCAAAGAAAAGAAAAAAAAAGGACAACACCACCCAGCCAACCGAGCGTGCCAGATAACGACATATCAAAGTTGGATAATTAGAACAATAACCATTCAAAAAATTTTGCCCCTTGTTTGGAAAATATCAACCGACAATATGTGACAGAAACAAAGTGCCTACGGGCATCAGGCATAAGATCAAGAACTCATTGATGTAGATACAATGCTTGCAACCTACCCCATCTTTTCTGGAAGTCAAATCCATCGATCACGCATACTGTACACTAGCTTTTTGGAATTGAGGTAGGCAGAGAGCCTGATTCAGCCATTTGGCATAGGACAATGCCAATTGGTCTGTCCAATGCCTAAGAACTAGCCTCTTAACCACAACCGACACTAGGGCAATGTGATACCATCGCTCCACCTTTTAATACTAGCATAGTCCCCAGAATGCAAATCTCCGGGGTAAAACAATCCGAGAGAGACCTAGTAGGGGATCTAAGTTATCCCGGATGGAAGACCATAACGGCAACGCTTTCACAGGACCAGAAAATATATGAAGTCCCCATCCCTTGCCTACATCTGGAGCAAAAAGTGGGAAGCTTTTAAGTTTAAAGCTTTTTAGGAGATGTAGTACATATTGTTCACTATATAGTATTGAGTAAGCCTAAGTCTGTCCTGCGAATGGTATTTATGGAGGCTCTTCCAGATCGGAGACCAGTCCAGAGTAGAATCCGTAACAGAGAAGACCAGATATTAGAGCCCTCAACAGGTTCCGAGATTTATAATTTAAAAGAAAGGAGTATATTAACGAAATAGAATGCGGCTTGGAAGCAAGGGTTGCTATTTGGCTAGGAAGAGCGAATCTTCGATTCACTAAAGGAGGTAACAAACTTCCTGCAATGAGATGTCTCAACTGGTAAACTTTGAAAATCATAGAATTGGGAATAGCATGTTTATTAAGAATATCCACTGATGAAAGGAGAGATCGCTGATCGTAGAGATGCTCTAGATTAACATCTTTAATATGCGGGAGCCACTGGGGATAACCACCGAATTACCCAATTTGATGTTGGGGTTACTCATAACCGTTGTCCCAAATCCTGCATGGGGAAAATATTCATATAATGCCAGCACTGAAAAAGGACTTAAAGGATACGAGTGTTATACATCCTTTATCCACGGTGAAAGCACTGAAGGGGGTATAGAAAACTGCATAAGGATCCATCTTAGCCTCTGAGAGAATCCACCTTTCAATTTGAAGCCAAACCGGGCAGAAGGAGTCCGGATTTATGGGAAGCCATCTCCCTAACTTTGCAAGATGGGCGCCAATGATAAAACAAGAGATTAGGAAGCGAAAGCCACCTTTATCTTTAGGAAGGAAAGCTTACTAAATGAGCAGCAGTACTCCCTTTCCTGCCAGATAAAATTTGAGAACATCATGTGAAACTGCTGGAAATAGGAGATAGGCAACCAGAGATTTATATAAGTTAAAGGATAAAAGATGCGATGGAAGAACATTCATTTTAATAATGTTAATCCGGCCCCAAAAAGAAATGGGAAGAAGCGGACCAGCGACAGGTCTTGCTGAATGAGACTCTTAAGATCATCTAGGTTAAGCTTCTTAATAAGAAAGGGGTCCGTTGTATAGTGGATCCTAAATATTTAATCGATTTGGAGACCATCTCATGCCCAAATTAACAAAATCATGGCTATCGTGTGAGCATTTAAAGGAAAGATTTCGGTTTAGAAATATTCAATCTGTATTGAGAAAAAACACCATATTGTCTGATAACATCCAATGCAGATCTAAGGAGTCGGCAGGAGATTCAATGTGTAGGAGGTGTCATCTGCATAAGCAGACAAAACCAGTTTCCGCTGGCCCACGAAACTCCCCTAATAAGTGCAGAGGATTTAAGCTTAATGAGAAGGCTCTAAGTATAGATTAAAAAGAAAGGGAAAAAGGCAACCTTGTCTAGTACCTGTGTACAATCTAAACAGAGGAAAAACCCCATTACAATATATTCTGGCCGAAGGCCTTATAAAGATCTGAACCCGCCTCACGAAAGAAACCGAGGAAACCCATGCTGGCCATCATAGCCCAAAGGAAGGACCAGTCGACCGGTCAAAGGCCTTCTCTGCATCTAACGAAACTAAGGCCATGGGGAATCGGGACTCAAGGGCGCAATGAGAAATATGGGAAAGTGTTCTTAAATGGTCTGATGAGGATCTAGAGTGCACAAACCCACCTGTTCCGGACTAAGTAGATGAGTCCAGACCATCTTGATCCTCTCGGCCAGAACCTTAGAAAGAATCTTCATATCATAGTTTTGGAGGGATATGGGTCGGTAGTTCGCTGGATCTGTTGGAG
Organism: Neoceratodus forsteri; assembly: GCA_016271365.2. Taxonomy (NCBI): domain Eukaryota; kingdom Metazoa; phylum Chordata; order Ceratodontiformes; family Ceratodontidae; genus Neoceratodus; species Neoceratodus forsteri. Next base: position 271,692,103 of record JADMNL010000026.1, read on the forward strand.
TCCTTCCTGGCTTAGGTATTAAAATAATAGTGGCTTCAAGAAGAGTAGGATCTATGACACAAGAGGAAAAGAGACATTCATAAAGCCTAAGAAGTATAGGAGTGAGATCCTTGGAAAGAACTTTATAGAAATTGGCAGGAACCCGTCTGGCCCAGGTGTCTTATCTGAGGCCATAGAGGCAATGATTTCTCTATCTCCGCCAGATGAGAGAGGCGATCAAAATTCCTTTATGAGAAGGCAATAATTGAGGATATCGATACCAGCTAGGTATGTCTCAATATCCGAGGGAGAAGCAGGAGATAGAGGCGAGCTATAAAGTCCGTATAGTACTTCTCAAAGATTCTACGATTCCTCTAGGAGAGGTTTCTATGGAGCGGGTGGGCGTTTGCATGGTTGGGATTAACCTAGAACCTTCCAATCCATGAAGATGCAGAGCCAAGAGCCTCCAGGCCTTCTCTCCATGATCAATATATTTTGCATGGGTTATAACAAGGCAATACTCGGCTTTCTCTTTAGAAGGTCAGTATATTCATTTTGGCTGCTACAAGAGCCTCTAAGGAAGATAGCGAGGAGGTGGAGAGTAAGCAGCCTCTAGCTCTTTAATTTTGTTCATTAGGGAAACTGCATGCGCTAACCGGGCTTTCTTCATGGCTGCCGCTAACTTAATTAGTTCACCCCTAAGGTAGCATTTTAGCGACACCAAATAACATCGAACCTCGGGAAGAGCCTAGGGTTTCGGCCATGAAAAGAAATCAAGGACCTTATATGCTCCACCGTATGAGGATCCTTGAGCAACTGAGTATTGAGTCTCCAGGTGGTATCCCGATAGAACTGAGGATCCGGAGAACTTGAACCCAAACCATTGCATGGTCAGTGAGAATAATCGGCTTGATGCAAGCCTGACAGAGATCCGAAAGACGGGATTTACTAATCAAGATATAGTCAATTCTCGACCACGATCCGTGAGGTTGAGAGAAAAATGAAAAGGCCCAAAGGGAAGGGTTAGAGAGTCTCCAAGTGCACAGCCCCAACATCTGAGGGAGAAATTGAACAAAGCCGTTGCGTAGCTGTCGGAGGTTGAATCATCTTGGGGCTCTTTGTCCAGAAGATAGGAGGGTGGAACATTCCAGTCCCCAAAAAAAAAATTGTGAGGGAAGGAGAGCACTCATTTTATCAGCAAGGACCATAAAAACTCAGGACTGCTCCCAACTGGCCCATAAGCGGAGCCTTATACTACCGTGTTCCCATTAAGGTACCCTAACCAAAATAAACCTGTCATCCGGATCTTCCACCACTAGGTCTTTTGTAAATAAAACATGCTTTTAATTAGTATAGCCACTCCCCTACTATAGTTAGATCCACCCACCATATACACCTGTGAAAACCAGATCGAGATAACCATTTAGCCTCCATACCATTTAAGTGGGTCTCTTGGAGAAACAGTATATCTATTTGCATCAGAGTACAGTGATTAAAAACCTGAGTTCTTTTGATCTTTTCCCTTAGCCCGTGCACATTCCACAACACTATTTTAATATCACCAGTAACCATTTTAGGTATAGTGTGAAAGGGGACATATAGTAGAACATCCAAAGTTGAAACTGAAATAAAGGCACACTCAAACCCCAAAACTCCATGCCCCCCAGCCTGCCAAAGTATATCCATTGGTAACAGTGGCAATCCAAAGGAACTAAAATCATTAAAGGAACATGCCCATGCATGACTTGGCAGGCAAGACCCCCAAACTACTCCCCTAAACCCCAGTAAGCAACTATAAATAATATGGCACCAGAGCTGGGAAATGTCAAAACCAACATGCCAAATCCAAAGCTCTGGAAACCATCCTCCCATGCTAATCCAGAATCCCCACCATACAAAGCCCAGTTAAGGAAAGATAGTACATACCAGCTATCCTACTAAAAGAAAAAACTGTCCCAACCCACCCAAAAACAGTCAGTAGGGACTCTGCAGATGGATCTGGATTGGCAAACCCCCATCCATGGGCTCGTAACTCAGCTACCACAAGGAGCCGGGCCCAGAGAGACATCTCCCCTCATCGCCCACTGCCACCACTATCTAGGAGAGGAGGGAGAAAAGGGAGGGAGTCCCCTACATCAGAGCGACTAACAATCCGTACTTAGTTGCAGCATCCTCCCCATTTAAACTTTTAAAAAAAAGGGAAAGAAAAAGCCTCCCAGAAAACGATTTCTAACTCACCCCTGGATAATATAGGGAGGAAGAGTGTCATCACATCGAGGTAATCCCGAATGGGAATCTAGCCATCGACCAGGCCGCTTTGTTTCTGGGGCACTACATTACCGCCGGACCAAACCCGTCTCATGCCTAAATCGAACTCTGGGAAACCCCATCCCTATCGCCTAGTTCCAGGGAGGGACCCAAAGGTCCTCGATTCGCCTAGTCCATTCCTGCACAGCCCGCCAAGACCCCCATCCAGCGAAGGCCCAAGGACTGACTAAGGCAGGTAGGAACCATCAAGGACAATCAGGGAATTAGACAGCCAAGGTATTGAAACGCCTATCTGAAAGACTAGTAAGAAAGTAACCACCCCAAAACTGATTTAAACCTAGACCCATCAAAGCATCATCCAAATACAACAGCCCTGCATGTTTCAACCATTCAGCTTAAAAAGATCTGGGAGTTTGGTCAAAGGTCCTTTTGGGGCGCATCTGGAGAGTCGAGATAGTTGACGCTGGCAATTGTAACTCTAAGAGTAGCAGGATAAACCATCCTGAAAGGTATAGACGCAGCGATCAGCTTTGAACTGTTGCATGGAAAGCGGCTCTTTGAGTCTCGTTTCTTTGGGGAGATCCTGTGCGATCCTCTGCCTTGCTGATCCCCATGTAATTTCTTGTAGGTCTCAGGTTTGGTGAAGATATGTTGCCGCTCGATATAACTCAGAAATTTAATAATTATGGGTGCTGAGGGACCGGGTGGCGGTCGGGGCCTCAATGACCTATGTGCTCTCTCTCGAGGTGGTAACTCAGGTTAATCGGTAAGGGCCCGACTATTTTATTAAAAAATCGCTGCAGAAAAGCCAACAAGTCCAGTCCTTCTTCCAGTTCCGCAGGCCTAGAATGAGAAGATTGTTCCTCCGGCTAGTGCCCTCCAAATCTTCAGCTTTCAATTGGAGTTTCCGCACCTGTAGCGTCAGCCCAGACATCTCAGCTTCAGCCTTCCCTCCATTGCTCCAGGGAGAAAATCCTAGCCTCTGAGTTGGACACCCTCATGGTGAGGGAGGAAAGGTCCCCCGCAGTGATTTCAGCTCCGCTGTGATATCCTGCAGAATAGTCTTAATTGGGGCCATCTCCTGCAAGAACTTATCTTGGTGAGCAGGCTCAGTGCCTGGGACTTGTCTCCAGTTTCTCAGTCCCAGTGCTCACTTGATTCTGCAGTTTTTTGGCTGCTTCTCGGGGTCGCAGGCGGGTATGCCTGGACACGGCCTGTTTCTTATCAACATCCATCTCTTCCCAAAACCCAAGGGCTAGCAAGAATCACACCCTAGGGCCAGTATTTAGAACATAGGTGACCCAGTAGTGGATATTTAGCCCATTTTGGTATTCTGAGGGCTGTAAATGTGGCAGATGGTAGGAGAGAGTTCAAGCCCCTGCTGCCATTCAGCAAGCTGCCATCACGTGACTCCCCTGAGGAACCATGGCTACCAAGTTGCCTTCCTCTTCTAGAGGTACTACGAGGAGATGGAAAGAAAAGCTGAACGCATTTCTGCTTCAGGATTAGGAATGTATGTCTCAAAACAAGATGATGTACATCTTCCCAGATGATAAATGATATAGACTGGAACTTTCTTTCATGGGGCAGAGGTAGCAGCACTGATTCTAAATGAATGGGCAGAATAAACAAAAGGATCAAGTCCCAGATGTTGTAGTAGTGAATGAATTGAATCCACAAATTATTTGGTGGTTAGAGGTACATTATTATGAGAGGTTAGTAGAGGAGATTCAGGACCGGATTGACTATGAAAACTGCATAGCTGGTTCAAGAAGTAGACGGACACCAATCAGTATTTGTAGGAAAATATTGAAGGTCCACACCTTCTCATAGCCTGTCCAATTTTGATGCAGGAAGATGGAGAACACAGTAATCAGTTCGCTTGGTAAGATGTTTGACCTTGAGCAAGGATGTTGCAGAAAGTGATGAAACTGAATTCTCGAGGACATAGAAATCCATAAAATGCCAGACAGATAGCTGCAAGTAGGATGGTGGAGTGTGAAGTAGGAGGTTCGGACTTCAGTAGATTAATTAGCTGTTTGAAGATGGTATCATCAATGGGCAAACAAGTAGTCATCCTTTGAATGAGAGTTTTAGATTGCTGTAAGAAGAAGCTAACTGCAGGCTATGATGTCAAGGAGACAGAAGCTGGATCTTGTAAGCAAAAGTGAAATTGAATGCCAGCTAAGTATTGGTGAATGGTAGAGTAAGATAATTTACTGGTTGTATGACAATAGGTCATAAGGCTAATATGTTAGGTAAATCGAAATGCAGAGGAGGCTGACACGAGCAGAATGAACTGTATTTTCTCCAGGCTGTTTTGTAAGCTGATTGTGTGCTGATTGATGAGGCTGACCACATGAGGTTTTGTGCTGTAGTAAGGTAATTAATCATGGCATGACTCGATTCTTGAAATGAGGAGCTGGAGTTGGTAGAGGATCCTGAGTAGGAAGAAGAATGAAATTTCTGAAATTGAAAATGGGAAAGGTAGTCAGCGGCCTGTATTGAGATGACCAGGAATATGAAAACATTGAATGCAAAAATTATGAATCAGAGAGCCATGTTAATCTCCTCAAGAATAGCGTAATTGTAGGAGAAGATAATCTGCCTTTGTTAATAATATCTACTGTTGTTTGATTATCTGTATATATTAACACTGTAGATAAAGACCAGCAATGACCCCAAGTGAAAGCTGCTGCAACTACAGGATATATCTCAAATAAAGGGGAAAAGGTCATGGCTGCAGGCAATTGTAGAAATTCAGAAGGCCATGTAGAAAAGATACAGGATTGATGGAAAATAGCAGCAAATCAGTGAGTAGGTGAAGCATCCGTGAATACTGAGGAGAAAACTTGAGAGATGTCTTTGTCGAACATAGAGTGACCATTCCATTGGTTTAGTAAGAGGAACCACATGGCAAGGTCAGATTTGCAGTAGCTGTAATGGAAATGTGATGGTGGACAGCTGAAGCCGAAGGAACCAGATCAAGCAGATATGCTATGAAGGTACGCCTTGAAGAATTATACATGTAGCAAAGGAGAGGTAACTAGCAGAGACAAGAGTTTGTGTTTGTGCAGGATGAGTGATTAGAGAATTATAGAGCCAGAGTTTTGATTCGTAGCTTATCCATAGGAGTCTGGCTTCCATGTGAATGGAATTGAGAATGATGCCCAAAATTCCGGAGAAGTAGCAGGACCAGAAGTCTTTTCCTCTGAGACAGGTACAGCTAATTGATGAAATAAATGGTGTAAGGCAGAAAGGGCTGCAGCTGGAGGTGCAGAAGGAGGTTTGATGATGAGAAGAAAATCATCAAGCAAGTAGATCACTGAGGTTACCCCAATGATTCAACAACAACCAGCAAAGCGTGAGAAGAAAAAATATTGAACAGTTTTGGACTGCTTTTGTAACTGAAAACTACCTGCACAGCAAAGTAGTAGGGATCTTCCCATTTGATGCCATAGAGATGCCAAAGGGATGGATAAATAGGAAGGAGTTTAAATGCATCGGCAATGTCAGCTTTAGAGAGCCATGCACCTCTTCCCATTTGTTTGATAGTCAACATGGTGTAGTCAATCTTGGCACAGGCCAGAGAAAAATCCTGAGAAGGGATAAGAGAGTTGATACTGGATGTAAGTAGCACGTGGAGCTGATAGATGAAAATAAGGCTGCTTCCTTGAGAATTCTGAGTAGGCCGGCCCACGGCGCAGTGGTTGGATTTCCACTTGCGACACACCGGTGACCGGGTTCGAACGGACTCGGGTCATCGGAGGGCCGGCAGGGGAGGTAGGATCGGCGTCCGTGGACAGCTCTCCTTCTCGGGGAGGTGTGGATAGCGGGCGGTGCATGGGGACCCTGGCGGGCAGGAGTTCCCATGCAGACTGTGGCTTGTTAATCCACATTGGAGGCAGGGCGGATGGTGACATCATGGCACGACCCCGCCTCCCAGCGAAAATGGATGGAGCCTGCCCACCGCTGAGAGTGAAGCCCACCGCCACAGCCTCCATGTGCTCCCAGGCCGGGCCTCAACCTAGTCCCAGTGCTCTGCGGTATATAGTAAAAAAAGCACAGGCTCCACCGTGGGGAGAAAGCCACGGGTATCGGGGACAGTGGCCGATCTGGGGGCAGAGGGCAGGCGGCCCGTGACCGGGCTGAAAATATGGTGGCAAGGCAGCTCGGGGTAAAAAAAAAAAAGAGAATTTGTGAGTGTAATGCTAATAGGGCTGACACAAATGAAAGGAAATGGCGGATGGAAAATGGTCCGATGATATATCCTTTGTCCAGCTCCTTCTGCAAAGGGAGGAGACCAAGTCTGGTTGAGTGAGAGCTGTTTGTAAATTAGAGATTCAGAGGAGTCCTGAGGAAGAAAACAGATGCCAGTATAAAATCCAAAAGTAAATCTGAGAGGAGAAACTGCACTAAAGAGCGAGATGGATGAGTGGTGAGCAGACGGACAGTTTGCTGACGTTAACAGGAGTAGAAGGATGATGCAATAGTCAGGGTCTGCTCTTCTCAAATTAGGCAGATGGATTTTGCATGAGCTTCACCACAATGACTGCAAACGTGCAGCAGATGGCAGGGATGAAGGAGCAACCCATATCATTGAAATTATTGCAGACAGATCTACCAGCCATGAAAGTAATAGGACAACCATGTTTATTGTAGGACAAGCGAGGCACAGCAATATGATTGCATATAGTCCTGGTAATAGTGGAGCCTGAAGTGGTAGTATGAGATGTAGATGAATCAGGCACGGATAAAGGACAGAAAGAAGCAGCATGGGAAAGGGAGCCACAGATCTGGCAAGTGAGAGACTGTTGACCAGCGAAATGGCGCAAAACAACTCATTGTTGGCGAGCCCCAGTGAAGTCGGACATTCAGGTGAGACAGCAGCAGCAGCTTTAGCTGCAAAAGATTTATGGTAATTGAAAAATGAGTACCACCATAGCGGACGCCAAGGTCAACAATTAGATACAGGTAGGTATCCAGCTCCTCCCAGTGAGATGGAAAAGCAGAACACAAAATGTCTCTGAACAGACTAAAGGCAAAACAAATTCAGGAATTGCCCATTTTTGGAAAGTCTAGGGTCCTTAGAATGAAGAACAACAGAGAAATCACACGAGGAGATGACTCTGTTTTCAATGGTATCGTGTGAAGAAATAAACAATGACATAAGGTTGACATCTTTCCTTCGATGATATCCTTGCAGAGATGATGGGAACTAGATGAACAGGTGAGACAGCAAGCACATAGGAACTTGAAGCTAGAATACCTGAGGTGGTAGCAATGGCAGGCACAGAAGGAGACAGTTGAGGCACTGGGGCTGGAGCAGGCTGAGGGGCAGCCGAGCCTGATGACATTCCATAACATCCAGGCAATTGGAAATATCAGACACAGAAGAGGCCAGATGAGAAATCAGATCCTTCAATTCAGCAAAGGCATCAGGAGCAGGGGTAGTAGGACGAGCTGGAATAGGACATGAATTGAGATCCTGATTGTCAAGCCATAAATCATACAGCTCCTGTTTCTTTATACAAGCAGGAACAGGGACCCCCAGAGTCTTCAATTCAGCCAGGAGACGAAGAACAGTCCAGTCTTTTAGAGTGTTTAGACTTTGCAGACTTCTTCTGAGGAATGGGGAGGGTCCTTCAGGTGGAGCAGGAGGATCATGGAGGCTACCAACAAGCTGAATTACAGGCAGGAGGCTGAGAGCTGGAACAGGAACGACAACAACACAGCCCAAAGCCAGAATATATATGAGGAAACCAGCAGGGATTCCCAGAGGAATGACAAAAAGGAAGTCCAGGACAATTGCAGGCAAGGCAAGGAAATGAATCGAGAGTGAAACAAGCAAGGGACTGCCAGGAAAGTGGCACAGCAAATGAGGGAACCAGTAGCAGGCGGGACCAAACAGCAGCCAGACCAAGAAGGAAGCAACTCGGATGAACTTCGGGAAGGACCGGGCTGCGTGGAAATGAGAGGAGAAAGGCAGAACAGGCGACCAACACCCAAATCCATGAGCAGCGAAGGGGAATGAGGAGGCGATATGGCAAGAGAAGTGCAGAAGAGTACCCAGCGGCAGGAAGAAATGCTGGCAAATGAAAAGGCAGCAGGTAAGTACTAACGAAGAAAAGAACCACATACTGCCGCCCAGCGCTCAGCTGTGAATGCTAAACAGGAGGGGCTGAGCGTGTAGGTATTTTTTATAGAGGAATCCCCATCCATTGAATTATGGTGGCCCTTCAATTAGTTGGTCCCATTAGGTGATTTTACGGTCGCTGGGTGGAACCACCTTTGGGGCTGATTCACAAAATGATAGTGGCACTGTTCATGAGGTGGGGTCCCAAACAGCCCATGTTGCAAATCTGGTGACAAAATTCCAAAAATTACTGCATTACGAGCATGTATTGCACAGTTTCTATACATGTTTCTAACTTGGCTAATTTTTCATATTTTCAGTCCACATTTTCAACATTGTGATTTTGCACATCTCCTTTTAACAGTACAGCTGTCATTTATTTCTTCCTTCCCAAATGTGTTTTCTCACCTGTGGCACAGAATGGAGCAGTCACTCTGTGAAATCACCTTTCAGGACAAGTGAACAAAATGATACTGGAACTCTTCATGAGGAGGGTCTCAAAAGGCCATGTTTTAAATCTGATGCAACACCTCAAAAGATGGCACAAGTTACACCCAGGCGTGCAATGATTTCTATGCACACTTGTAACTTTGCTCACTTCACAGTTCGTCACTGCCTTATCGTCTCTGACTAGAATTTGTTTTTGTTTGTGGCTTTAAGGCAGTTCCTCCCTTAGTGAGTGATAACCCAAACCCAAACCAACTTTATTTATATAGCCTTTCAAATCCAAGGCACAGTACATGAAAACATATACACAATAATAAAAATTTTAGCAAACGTTAAAACATATCAACCATGACTAAGTAAAAGCTAAGCTAAATAAATATGTTTTTAAACCAACCTTAAAACTATCAATGGCTGGGCATTCTCTCAACCAATGAGGTAGAGAATTCCACAGGGTTGGTACTGAAAAAGCAAAAGCACGGGATCCTGATGTCTTTAATTGAACCCTGGGAATCTCCAGCAATCTCTCATTGGAGGAACAGAGAGGATGGAGGGGCAGTAGGGAATCAGGAGACCTTTCAGGTAACCAGGTCCCTGACCATGGGGCTTTAAAGGTTAGTAAACTAACCTAAGGTGATCCCACACCAAACAGGCAGCCAGTGCAGTTCGTGGAGCACAGGTGTAATATGACTGGTTCTAGAAGTCCCAGTCAAAGCCTAGCTGCCGATTCTGCACCAGCTGCAGGCGGCGGATATCAACCCCAGGTAGCCCTAGGTAGAGGAATTGCAGTAATCAAGACGGGTAGTGACAAAGGCATGGACCAATGTTGGAAGATCACCTGGAGGAACTAAGTGTTTCACCCGGCAGTATTCCTCAGATGGTAAAAGAGGATTTGGTGACAGCTGACACCTGAGATTTTAGGGTCAGACCATCATCAAAAATAACGCCCAGATTTCGCACCTGATCGGAGGTAGAGCGCGTATACCACCAAGTGACAAACCTGATGGTTGTCCAGATCCCAAACCCGCCCCGGATGACCTGGGTCCACTACCAATTCTTCAGTCTTATCCGGATTCAGTCTCAGCCAGCTGGAACTCATCCAAAGTCTGATCTCCGCAAGGCAGTTATTCAGCACAGAGGTGCATCACCCTGACCAGGAGAAAGGACAGATACAGCTGAGTATCATCTGCGTAGCAGTGAAAACCCAGACTATATCACCTGATGATTTCTCCCAGTGGTAGCATATACACCGCAAACAACATGGGAGCTAAAATGGAGCCCTATGGTACCCCACAAGGCAGGAGTGAGCACCAGAGGAATAAATTCCAGTGGCAACTCTCTGGGACCTGTCTGTGAGGTAAGAATGAAACCATTTGAGGACTGTACCAGACAGCCAAAAACCCCACAGGTGCTCCAACAGCACACCATAGTCTACAGTGTCAAATGCAGCAGAGAGATTGAGAAGGACCAGAATGGTACATGCCTTTTGATCTCTAGCCTTTAGGAGGTCACTCAATCACGGACAAGGACAGTCTCCGTGCTATGCTTCTTCCTAAAGCCAGACTGAGAGTATCATAGACATTGTGAGTTATAAGATGATCATCCAATTGCAATGCAACTGCCTTTTCAATTACCTTACCAACAAATGGCAGGTTAGAGATAGGCCAGTAGTTAGCTAGACAATCTGGATCCAAGGACGGTTTTTAAGGAGTGGTCAAACGACCGCCTCCTTGAGGGAGTCAGGAAAGACCCCTCTCCAAAGTCTTCACGACAATGTCAGCAAGGATTGGGCAGATAATTTCTACACATCCTACTAAAAGAGGTGCAGGGGCCAGATCCAAACTACAACTAGTTGGTCGCATTGTTTGGATGATCTTCACAATGTCACTGAACTCCAGCCGGTGAAAATCTGATCAGACAGACTGAGAGCATGCCACTTCCACCGACTACTGCAGTCCCCATAGGGAGAGTCGGACCAATGCTGGACCTGATGCTGGCAACCTTATCTCAGCAAAAACAAGTGAGCTCCTCGCATCTTAGCTGAGAAAAAACTTCTGGGCTGAAGACAGATTGGATTGCACAATCTGTCCACGATCTGGAAAAAGCTGAGCTGGTCAATTTTGTGCAGCAGAAATCTCCCTGGACAGGAACTCTGCCTTCTTACGGGTGATTTCTGATTGATACCATCATAATATGCCATCAACCTAAGCCTGTCAGCATCATGGCCCGACTTCCACCAGACTGTCTCCAGCCTTTGGCCAACTCGCTTAATTTCTTCAGGAGCCATCAATCCAAGGTCTCCTTGGATGGAGGTGAGAGGTCGAACACGAACAGGAGCAATTTTGTCCAGAGTATCTCCCACAGCCATATTATAGGTTAGTACAAGATCATCTGGACTCATGCATTCACCCGACAAGCTCGATAGATCCAGTGCGCTGTTAGGTAACTGGGGTTAATACCTTAAAGGGCGGTACAGAACCATCTCTGTAGGGCAGACCTATTGGGGGGCCCTGAAACTGAACCTTATGGTGTGATGGTCAGACCAGCTGACTGTTCCACCCCAGATCAGCGATCTCCATTCTCAAAAGAAAGATCAGATCCAATGAATGACCCCTATATGGGTCGGAGGTAACCACCTGTATTAGGCCCAGCGTCATCATCAGCTGGAGGAGATTTTGACAAAATGTGAGAGTTCATCATCGATCCAGGCATTAAAGTCCCCAGAACTATCAGTCTGGGAACCTCAACACCAAATCGACGAAGAAGTCTGCTATCTCCTGCAGGAATTCTCCACCATCACCTGGTGGATGGTAGATGAGATAATCCCACAGCCTACACCCCTCCAGGATATATTCAAAGGATCAGGTACTTCCCAGTGGCACATCCACAAGGTCCAGCTCAGTCTTAAACATAATGGCCACACCCCGCCTCTATGATCCAACCTCGGTGATTATCACTGAGAACCCGTCTGGATTACAGAAGGCCAATATAGAGCCTAGGATTTTCATCCAGCCAGGTCTTGGTGATGCAAGCCAGATCAGTTGATCCAACAAGATCAGCTATAATAGCTGTCTTGTTTTAATAGATCTGGTATTGCATAACACTGCCAAGGTAGGATCAGCTGTCGTGGAAGACCTTGCACCTGTCCATTAAAATCAGAACCCTTGGGTATGGGGACAAGACAAGAATAACCTCTATCCTGACCCCTTTTGCCAGGGCATCTCCTGAACCCCAAACCCTAATCCTTACCACCCCTCCTGTCCCCCAGCAGGCCCAGCTCTCCACCTTCACCCACGCTTCCTAAGAATGCCCAACGCCACGACACCTAAAATAGGTATTGGATGACAATGGGGGACATTCAAAGGGACATAATTCCCTGAGTCTGGTGGGGAATAACACCAACCGTCACTAAACCTCCCCAACATTATAATTAAACAAATAAACTGGAGAGAAAAAACAAACAATAATAAACAAAATAAACCTATCAGTATCAAAAATTATAAATAATAAATCACTCCTCACTCTCTCTCATGGGGGACAAACAAAAACCAAACACTATTACACATTTCAGAAAAGAAAATATAAAATAAAACCCAACCCAAAATATAACCTCAATGATAATAAAATACAATAACAAATTAAAACATCAGTTTTGTCCAGTAAGATACAATGTTCAGTGTCTTCAAAAGTTGCTGAGTTTCAAAAATAATGAACCGAACTGAAAAAGTGTGGTCTCTCACTATCACAACAAGGGATAATAAATCAGAACTGAAAATTGTGGCACTCTCACTACCACAGCAACTACAATAAAATTGTACATGAATCTCTTGTATCAACGAAGCTCTCTCACTGCTTCCAGAAAAATTTAATTACAGTACCTGAAAATGATGTAGCACTGAATAAAATAAGATGAAACGGCAAACCTTTGAAGGTCAAATCAAGGAGGATAATAGAGTGTATCTAGCCAGATAAAGAAAGGGCCCCGAACAAGAGATACCCACTTAGCCCACCAAAGCCACACAGTAAAACTAGGGGCTGTAAGGAGCAAAGGAGGAAGATTATCCACCAGCCCTTGGACTGATAGCCTCAACCCCACAGAGGAGTCTCAAGAACTGTGTGCCCAAACTCCATTACCAAGCCAGGGATCCTCAAATTCTCGGCCAAAAGCAGCTCCGCCACTCCTCCAAATAAATATCAGATGAAGCTCAAGCGATGAGTCAGCTAGACAGTAACTGACAGGGTGAGTCGAAGAAACTGCAGTCAGCATCCAGAGAACCGTAAGCCACTCCAGAAATCCAAGGCCACAACACAGTCAGACAGTCAGCATCCACAATATTTCCAATTAAAAGCTAAAATCCCATTGTCTCGATGTATAGCCAAATCAAGCAATAAGTCACCAGGATGCAAGCACTACAAACGTTTCCCTTCACCCGAAATCCTATAATGGGTGAGGGAAATCTCAACTCAAAGCCACAGAGCAGTAATCTTGTAATAAACCCAGGAAATCCCGATAGAGGCTCCACCAGTTGGTAAACTAGTCTGTGGCAAAAGTCCAGTGTACAAACAGGGCTACTCCCAAAGAAGCAGGTCAGAATGAATACAACACTTGACCATGACCTCCTGCATCTCAATGCTTCCACAAGCCCAGCAATTCAGTGTTTTTAGCAATCCTGTAGCAAACCCAGGAAACCCCCAAAGAAGCTCACCAATCTGCAAGCCACTCCGCTGCAAAAGTCCAATGTAGCAGACAGGGCTAATCCAAAAGAAGCAGGCCAGAATGAAACAGACACTCGACCATGATTGCCCACATTATACTGCCTCCAGAAGTCCTGTGGGATAAGTGCCCAGAGAGAGGAGGAGGTAGTCAAACTGTGTGTTCCTCTCTGTGTCCTGAGACACAGAGAGGGAGAAAGCAGCCACAGCTTCTTTGAATTAAGGAGGTTATTTTCTAGACTACACTGAACTGAATTATTACCTTTTGACCTGTGTAAGTAACTAGTATTGATTTTGTTCTTGTGGTTGACTTTGCTTATTTTAACTTTAGTTTGCCAGGGAGGAACTGTAGCTGGAGATATTTGCAGTCATTTGTGACTAGCCTGGTACTAACCTATGTGAAATAGGTGTTTGTTAAGGGAGGAAAGGAAGGAAGGAAGGCAATCCCTGGGGAGGGTCAGAGTTGTAGTTGATTGTTTTGGATGGCAGAGGTTTACTTCATCCCACCCCAAACACATAACTTCCTTTATAGCAGGGTTCTGACATCATGTCCCAAAACTACTAACAACATACACCTGTTCATATCTTTAAAGGCACAGCACACTGAATGGGGTAGAGACACTACAAGCTTGCACACAATAAAACAAGAGCAAAATCAACAAAAGAAGCATCTGTAACAGGAAGGGACACAGACATGGGAGAGTGGTGCAATGCACTGGCTGTGGAGCAGCAGTCTCCGGGAAATATTCTGAGACTGCATTGCTGTCTTATTTGCAGGCACTCTCTGGTCTGAGGGAGGAGGTTGTTCATCTCCATGGTGACCTAGCAAGGATTTAGAACCTGATCCTCACCAGGACCACCCAGGACACTGCCACTACCTCAGAGGTTGCCAAGAAAGAGGAGTGGTTGGACCACAGTGGGCTCAGGAAAGGTGAGGTGGTAGAACAGAGGCACATCCTCCAGTTGTGTCTCTGCAAAATTCATTGCCACTCTGGTGGAGCATGATTCTCTATGGAGGCACCTGCAGTGGATACCAAGGAGGATGCTGGGAACCTCCACAATGGAGACCAACAGGAGGTGGCACAGGAACCCCCAGGGAAGGAAGCAACTCCTGGTGGGTGACTCAGTTGTTAGTGGGTAGAACTGGGGAGGAGGGGAAGGGAGGTAAGGTGTCTGCCCGGTGCCATGGCTAGAGGATGAAACGAATCCTCAGGATCGTGGGAACAGCTGCAAGGGAGGGAGCTGCATGTCATTATCCACCTAGGGACAAATGACTTGGCTGAGAATGGGATCACAGTAGTGCAACAGGAGTTTGTGGAGTTGGGAGGCCTTAGACAAGTGGAACACACAGTAACTTTCTTGAAGTGCTACCTGTCTATGGCATGGATGAGGCTAGGGTACTCCACACCATGGATTCAGTGACTGGTTGAAAAACTGGTGCAGAGCTCAGGGTTTGGCTTCATTGGGGACTGGGGCTCCACCTGAGGATGAAGGCCTATACAGGTACAATGGTCTGCATCTATCCAGGAGGAGAACCAGGATCCTAGAGTATAGGTTTAAATGCTCATTGGTAGCATTTAAACTAGCAAGAAGGAGTCACAGAAAGGAGGAAATCCTAGACCCCAAAAACATCAAAGTAGTTAGTGAGGTAAACACCAAGATAGAGCAGTTGATAGGGAAGGGCAGGGGTGAATGGAGAAAAGACAATGGCAGTTAGGACAGGGATGGGGCAAAAGAAAAAAGCCATAAATTGGAGGTAATGAGTACCAATGCCCTAGTCTAGGCAAAAAGCTCCCTGAAATGGTGGCCCTAGGTGGAAGAGGATGCCTGGATATCATGGCAGTCACAGAAACATGGTATACAGAGAACCATGACTGATATATCAAAATACTAGGGTACACAATCTACAGGAAGGATTAAAGCAACAGAACTAAAAGGTAACACAGGGATGAGAGGAGGCACTGTGGGTCACCCTGGAGACTGAAAATGGCTCCACAGTCCACACAGGGGTTGTATACAGACCCCCATCTCAGGGGAGGAAATAGACAAGGAAATGATAGAAGGCATCCTTGGAATGGCAGAGAAAGGAGAAGTATTGCTGATAAGGGGCCTGAATCGCCAGATGTTAATAGAGCACCTTTGCTGCAGCTTCGTCCAAGAGCAGGCCAGTCTCGATGCCCTACAGGGGCATGCCTCAGACAGCTAGTTTTGGAACCCACTCTGGAGGAGCAATCATAGACGTGGTACTCTCAAATGGGGATGGAGAGAGGATCTCTGATCTTGAAGTGGGTAGCCATCTGGGAACAAGTGACCACCAAACAGTGTGGTTCAAGATAAACTTAGCTGTAGAGTCAAGGCACACAAAAGTGAAGGTACTGGACTTCAGGAGGGCTGATTTTGTAAAATGGGAGAGTGCCTCAGAAAGCACTAGCACACTGGCAAGAAGGTGAGGTGGAGCAACAATGGAGAAACAATAAAACCACCATCACAGTGGCAACAAGCCTTTGTGTGAAGCAAATAAACAAATCAAAATGAAAGAAAAACCTCTATGGTTCTCAAAAGAAGTAGCGGGAAGGTAAAGGAGAAAGAGATACCATTCAGGAAGTATAAGGAAACAGAAGGAGCAGGACAGAGAATTGTACCAGTTAAAGCAGAAGTAAGTGGGAAGACAGTCAGAATAGCAATGGCCCAAACTGAGGAAATGATAGCCAGCTTGGTTAAGAAGGGGATAAAACTCGTATAGGTACATTAGGGAGCAAAGAAAAGACTAAGGCAGGGATAATGAGGCAGAATAAAGAGGAAAGTGCATGGCTGTGAGTGACAGTGAAAAAGCAGGGATATGAATGAATACTTCTGTTCAGTATTCACAATGGAAAACAGGGGAGATACCTAATCCAGTCAATAGAAGCACTCTGGATAGAGGGTTGATATTAGTCCTGCCACAGAAGAAAGGGTTCTGAAAGAACTCTTAAAACTGAAGGTGGATAAAGCAATGGGGCCTGATGGGATTCACCCCAGATTCTAAAAGAACTAATGGAAGAACTAGTAACACCACTGACTACCCTTTTAATAAATCATGGGAGGATGGTATGTTACCTGAGGACTGGAGAGGGTGTATGTAATTCTCCTTCATAAAAGTGGGAGCAAGACAGAGGCAGGAAACTACAGACCTGTCAGTTTGACCTCAGTGGTAGAAAATGATGGAATCACTGCTGAAGGAAAGAATTGTTGAGTACCTAGAGGCTAGTGGGGACAGGACCCAAGACAACATGGATTCACAGCAGGAAGGTCACATCAGACAAATTTAATTGATTCTTTGACTGGGTGACCAAAGTAGTAGACCAGGGAGAGGCTGGTGACATGGCCTACCTAGACTTTAGCAAGGCATTTGACACAGTCCCACACAAAAGATTAATAAACAAATTAGCCAGCCTGGGAGTAGGTCCCAGGGTGGTAGCCTGGTAAAACACTGGTTAGACAACAGGACACAGTGGGTAATAGTAAATGGAGTCCACAGTGAAGAAAGGAGGGTTACTAGTGGGTACTGCAGGGTTCAGTACTGGGCAGTCCTTTTCAATGTCTTTATAAGTGACATTGCAGAGGACTGAAGGAAAGTATGTCTCTTGCAGATGACACAAAGATCTGCAACAGGGTTGATATGCAAGGCGGGTGGAAAAATGAAAAGATTTAGCAAGGTTGGTTTAATGGTCAAATGTATGCAGCTTAGATTTAACGCAAAAAAGTGCAATTAATGCACCTGGAAACAAAACCCAGGGAAGAGTACACAATGGGGGTGAGATACTGACAACAACAAAAATGGAAAGGGACTTGAGGTAGTCATATCAGATGACCTAAAGGTGGGCAAGCAATGTGAAAGGGCAGTAAGGGGCTGGGGGATACTGGGATGCATAGAAAGGCATCACCAGTAGAAAACAGGAAGTTGTTATCCTCTGTGTAGACAGCAGGTGAAACCCATCTGGAGTACTGAATGCAATTTTGGAGACCCAATCTCAGCAAAGACATAGAAAGGATGGAGGCAGTCCAGAGAGGGCAACTAAAATGGTACAGGGTCTGCACCAGAAGACATATGAAGAAAGACTTAAGGAGCTTAATATGTATAGCCTCGAGGAAATGAGGAAGAGGGGGACATGATAAAAATGTTCAAGTATCTCAAGGAATCAACAAAGTCCAAGAGGGTAGCATCTTTTAGAAAAGAGATGTGCAAGAACCAGGGGCACAATTTGAAGAAGGGGGCACTGCTCAGAGGTAATATGAGGAAGTATTTTTCATGGAGAGGGTTGTGGATGTATGGAACAGCCTTCCTGAGGAGGTTGTGGAGTCAAAACAATGGTGGAATTCAAGAATGCATGGGACAGTCATAAGGCAATTCTAGGGGTGGGGTAGGAAGAAGTAGGCTGTTGGTTAACTAGGATCTGCAGCTTATCCTATAGGTATGGAAATGGACAGACTGGGTAGGCCAAGTGGTCCTTATCTGCTGCCAAATTCCATGTTTCTTTGTACCTAGGCTGGATTTTGTGATTGTCTCCTGCAGTTGGATAGCTTCTATTCCCAGGTTGTCATGGCCAATCAGGTTCTAATACTTCATTTTAAATTTCAGTTATGTGTGGTTCATAGCTCAGTGCTTATGTAACATATTGGAATGATGTAGATGGTTGTTGAATACAGAGGTCAGCATAGAATGATTTGTGCTTAGGTACTTGGATGCTTGAATTGCGTTGTTTGATAATATTTTGATGGTTTTGGCCTTTTCTGTGTCCCATCTGTAGGAAGAAGGCTTGGTTTCAGAATTATGGAGCCCAAAAGAATAAATATCAACAATTTTCAGTAACTGAATGCTGAAGAAGTCGTGCATAACAATTTAATGATAAGAATCGATAATCACCTACTCCAACTCCAGAGAGTGTTACCAGTAGCACTCAGGAGAGAAAAAAACCCTTGGGGGAACCTCTGAGGACCAATAACTACTGACCTGCCCTTCCTTCACGGCATACTAAAGGAGAGATCCTAGTTAAACTAAATCAGCTAAATCTGAATTCAAATTTGTAGAATTCAATGCAGATGAATGGAGCTTAAGAAAAGCTGAACTGTAAATGTCTAGTGAAATAATTTCCTTCTAATAAAGTCCAAGTCTGAGAATCCATGTATAATTCAGAATGATGGAGAGTAGATATATTGAAGAACCATCTTCCGTACTTCAGTTGACAGAGGCATAATCCAAGGAATTGAATGATGGTGGAGATGAAGTTGATGACTGACTGAACTCAATACAAGAGACCAGAAATAATTGCATCCAGGTTTGATGTCTATGAGGCAGGACGAAATAAAAGTAGTACGATGTCCAGGTTTCTAATAGGGCTTGTATAGTACAAAGAATGAGAGAAGGCTTGAGGCTAGGCTATCAAGTGATGAATTCAGTTCTGATAAGAAGTAAAATCTTTAGGAATTGATATGAAGCAATGACTGTAGAGTTGAGCTGGAATAATGGCATGCTGTATATGATAATCGGAGACACTGGTGCAATTTATGAAGCATCCAAGTAGTAGAATGAGGTGAGCCCAAATGAAATAAGTCAGTCGAACTAAATCCAAAGTGAGAAGCTATAAGAGCTGGATTGCACCAACGAGTAAAGGAGAAGGAACAGACGTGCAAACCAGCCCCTGAAGAAAACGAGCTATTAGACAGCTGGCAGGATAGAGAGAGGTGACTGATTACAGTATGGGAAACCCGGCAGACCCAGGAATGACTGCTGGCAGAAATCAGTTGATGTAGTCCCTCAACGATGCGCAGGAATCCATCAGTTGGATAGGTACGTAATCACCTAGAAGAGACTGAGATGGAGACATGGCAACTGCACGAGAGGAATAACATGGAGAACTGAAGGCATGCAAATTCAAGGCATAAAGCAGACGAGACCTGAAGAGGCTGAGATGGAGATAACTGAAGAAGCGGAGTCCAACAGAGCAGCAGAGTCACAAGCCTGAAGATGGTAGAGCACAAGCAGGATAATGAAAGTCTGCAGGAGACACCAACCAAATCCTGGAAAGAAGCAGCTGTAATTCCACAGCTGAGGCACAGGGCGAAACATCCAAGACAGCAACCCTGGAAGCCGTTGAATGAGCACTGAGGCAATCTGAAAGCGTGTAAGTTGAGGACCAGCCACTTAGTTGTAGAAGTAGGAGTGACCAGGCATGCAGGGGAGCAAAGTCGAGATGGTAACTAATGTCCTGAAAGGTGAAGCATCAGTGAGTCCATGGCTAAGGCAGCAGAAGCAGGTATGCATAAGTAGAATAGAATCACCAGGTCCCAAACTGGTGGGCAGAAGTAGAACAAAGTAGGTGAACCTCCAGCTCAAAGGGCTAAGGCAGGTCAGAGAAGCAGGTGAGTAGTAGGTAAACCTCCCAGCTCAAGGGGTGAGGGCAGGTAAGAGAAGCAGGTGAGTAGTAGGTAAAGCCTCCCAGCCCGGCGGGCGAAGGCAGATCATAGAAGCTGTGAATCTCTAAGCGCCCGAGCTGAATGAGGCAGGTATAGAGTAGAAGTAGGTAAACCTCAAGCCCGATGGGTGAAGGCAGGTCATAGAAACAGACTAGTAGAAGGTAAATCTCAGCTCAATGGGTGAAGGCAAGTTGTAAGAGCAGGCGATTAGAAGGTAAACCTCCCAGCCTGATGGTCGAGGCAGGTTGCAAAGCAGTGGCAGATAATGCAATTGGAATTTTCTAACTGCATGCATTGCGGAGAAGCAGCGAAGGAACAGATTGCAAATTGTATGTAAATGGCATACTCTAATTAGTTTAATGTGTAGTAATACTGTAGTTTACAGGCAGACTTAGGAGAGGAGAACCAACGGCTGTAGGCTGTCGTGATCTTGAAGATCGAGGATAGAGGGATTGCAGCGAGAGATTTTGGTGGAAGAGTTGGCAATCCGACAAGACGATAAGCATCCTGAAACTGTAGGTATTCAAAGTTTGAGGCATTATTCAATGAAGGAAGACAAAAGGGGAACAAGGTCAGCAGGAGTCCTGGTGAAGATGGTAGCAGGAATTCCAGGAGTTGAAGTAGCATGGCGAGGAGCATCTTGGAGAATTGAAGTGAACCATCTTAATGTACTCCAGCAATAATCCAATTGGAGGCAGAAGCTTTAGGAACACAATTTATGGAATGGTAGGTCTGAATAAATGCAGCTCTGTGAGGAAGCATCCATGGAGCAGAGGAGCTAGCCCAATGAGCAACATGGTAGCTTCAGAAACACAAAGCAAATCCTGAGACATAATGTAAAGCAAGTCAACAGTGGTAAGGAGGACCTGAACCAGGCAAGTGAAATGTAATAAGACCCAAGGATCAGACGGAAGTCCACATGAAGAAGGAGGAATCTTGAAGCAATAGCAGAGCGAGCATGCAAGTGGGCAAGAAGCTGGGCAGCCCGAGACCTGAATCATCCAAGAAGGACACTGTGAGCTGGCAAGCAGGCATAGAAAATATTGAAACTTCAGGCTCCAATGCAGGCTGGGCAGTTAAGAGTGAAACCAGGGCTGAAGGCAATGGAGCAGCTGGGCCATATGTGGGGCAGGAGGGAGCTGGGACCACATGCAGGTCAGCAAAGGAAGGTGTAGAGGGTAGGCTAGGCCCCATGAAGGCTAGCAGTACCACAGACTAGCACACAGGGTAGCATGAGAGAGTAAACTCTTGCCAGGCGAGGTCCCAGCATGGTCAAACCTATATCAGTCAGGAGGCTAGAGAAAGGAGCAGGCCCTTTGAAACTCTAGAATAATCCCAGATAATCCTGTAGATAGCAGGAAACCTGAAGAAGCTGGAAACAGAAGTCCTGAGGAACAATAAAGTCCAGGGACGTTAGCCCTGATGAAGCCTCCAAGCCTGCAAATACATGCTTTCCACAGCTGAGGAGCCTTACTGAAAGTAGAATTGACTGGGTAAAGGGAAAAGCCAAATGACCAGCACTGAGAAGCAGAATAGGACGAGATGTTCAAATAAATGCCCCTGAATACTTCTCCCTGAGCATCCCGGAAATAAGGCAGCTTAAAACATCAAAACAATGCCATGCAATCATCGCCCAGATAAATAAAAGCTGAGAAGTAGTTGAAATTGCTGTGAAATGTCTGCAGATGCCATTCGGTACACAATGTAGAAAAGCGAGTCATCCTGAAAGGGAATGCTAGTCAAGGGCCGACACTAATGCAGTGGCATTCGTGGCAGCTGGAAAACATCGACATGATGAGAAGTCCATAAGGATGTACGGAGGAAAGAAATGCAGCGAGGAGAAGCAGAAGGATCCAGCAACAGGCACAAGCGAGTGCCTAAGCAGAAGAGTTCAAATGGTAGTCAGAGGAGGAATGAGGATCCCAGATGGGCTGTGGCAGTAGACAGCTGAGGTACGGTGGTGAAACAGACTGCAAATGCACAAGCTATGGTGAGACATGGAGCGGCTGCTCAGAAGTGGAAGAAAGGAGAAAGCGGAACAAACAAACTAGGGAAGCGGCAGAAGCGGCGAGAGGGGGCTGTAACCACGCCTGGTAGGAAGGTAGGACAAGGAAATCCCAAAGGAAGAAAAGCAACATAACAGGGAGCCAACTGACAGACAAACAAATTTGAGGGAAACAGGGGCAGAGGCAGACAGAACAAGAAAGAGCAGCCAGCGCCAGCACCTCCACGCAACAGTGTGGCTCACTCTAAGCAGAGCAGAGTCAGCTGCTCTAATTAAATAGGCAGTGGGGAGGAGCTCTTCCCCAACATAATCCTGGGAATCCCTTCAATTGTCAGCTCTGAGCTGGAGTTTTCTCTCTCTCTGTCTCTCTCTCCCCAGAGACAAAACTATTTTAAACAAGCCTTAGGACTAGCATAACCACTGCCCACCTACTTAATGGGAGGCAGTATAGCACAGTGGGTTAAGACTCTGAGCTGCAGATCTGAAGCCTGGGTTTGAGTCTCACAGTCACCTTGGTGCATACTGTGTGATCCTGGGCAAGTCACTTAACTTCCTTGTGCTCCCAGGTCACACCTGGAACAAGCTCTGCTTAGTGTGCTACTCCTGGTTAAACAATGTTCCTTTCCTTTCCTGTCCCTTAATGGCTGGCTTCTTGGGCTGTAGCCATCTAACTCAGTACAGAATTTAAGAGATGGGGCATGGCTGGCTACAGTTGGAGCAGACAGCCTGTCTCCATTCTGCTTCTCCCTGCCATTGGGGCCATTTATAAACAAAGTGGTTTTCTTGGCATCCCAGCTATACTTAAAGCAGCAGCAATCCAAAGAGCTTGCACTCCACAAAGTAATAAGTTAGCCAAGATACACTCTCAAAAATACATTTTAAAGCTTTTATTAGCAGTTACACGGTGAGAGTATACACACAGATTCCACTGGCACTTGCCCCGGTGCTTTGTGTCAAAACAATCCTTCATCAGGGGCATGGTAATGGAAGGACAACTATCAATAAATACCATCAATAATAAAATTTAATTGAAAACACCTATACAACGATTGAGTGAAAAAATATAACTAGAGAGACATGAATCAATTCCATACAAAATGCTATAAGCAGCAGATTCTAATTCCTGCAAATGGCTATAAACTAATGTTTCATTGTTACCGATGCCAAGTACTACTTTTAATTAAGCCCTCTTCGAGTAAGATAAATGTTTAAAGGTGTAAGCAAAACATCTATGGCATTTAAAAAGATTGTACTATATAAATGCAGCTAGTCTGTCAAACTTATAATATAAAACACTATTAACAAAGAGTTCTAATTTCTACACAGGGCAATAATAATAATTGCTTACAGATTATTTATGGTTGTGTAGTCTGGTGGTTTATTAGTTTTGTTTGTTTATTTGTTTTTGGATTATGTTATTGGTGGTTTTAGTCTAATTGTAATTGTGGGTATTTTATTTAAGAGTTACTTAGGATTTTATTTAGCTGTTTGCAGCTAGTTTGTTTCCGCTTTTGTTAAGTGTTGTTTAGTTACCCCTGTCATGCATTATTAGTCTTCCGATCTCCATGCCCTTCACCTTTTGCCCTTCTCCCTCCCATTTCCATCTACCAACACTGTCGGGTGCTTGGTATTGCTCAGAGGAGGGGTGGAGTGGCGGAGGCTATGGACTTGGTAGGGCGAATAAGCGGATCTTTCAGATAGGGCTGGTTAAGCCAGAAGACACCTGGGGAGAAATGGAGCCTGGAACATGGTGATCCATGTCTAGTCTCCATACCAAAGGGCTCCACCTATTCGGATGGGCAAGTAGTCTGGACGGCTCCGAGTCCTGTCCAACTCAGGCGGTGTTGTGCAATGCCAGATCTGTCAAAAACAAATCAGCCGTTATTTCTGATTTTGTTGGGATAGCAGATCTGGCTTGCATCGCGAACCTGGCTGGATGGAAATGCTGGCCCCATTTGGAGGCGACTGTTCCAGCTGGGTACTCGTGATTCACCACCGAGATTGGATCGCAGGGGAGGAGTAGCGTCTGTTTCAAGACCAGGTTGGGGCCTCGGTGTACCAAGTTGAGGAAGCTGAATCTTTGAGTGTACCGTGAGTGGCTGGTGTGGGTTGCAGGATAGCCCTCATCTACCATCCACCAGGAGACGAGAGATGATTCCTGCAGGAAGTGGCAGACTTTGTCACCGATATGGCGTTGAAATGCCCAGATTGATGGTTCTAGGCGACTTCAATGCCTGGGTCGACGACAAACTCTCTGCCTTTGGTCAGCACTTCCTCCAGTTGATGGCATCACTGGGCCTTACACAAATTTTACCTCAGCCACTCATAATCACGGTCACTCTTTGGATTTAGTTTTTCTCCTGGGGATTGAGGCCTCTGATTTGGTGGTGGAACCTGTCAGTTGGTCTGATCACTACACCGTGGGCTTCAATTTTGTGCTCCCCTTTGTAGGTCTGCCCCTGTGGAGATGGTTTGACACCGCCCTTTATGGGATGTGCGCGCCCTGAAGACCTGATGGCGGTGTTGAACCTCTCAGAGTTTCGATTGCCAGCTTGGGTCCAGAGGCCATGGTCTTGGCTTATAATCAGGCCATTTCCTTGGCCCTGGACTCAATGCTCCTGTCCGTGTTTGTCCCTCTCTCTCTGCCTTCGGGCCCCATGGTTCGATGGGTCCTTGAGGAGTTGCGACGTGTGGGCCGACGGGTTGGAAGCGTTGTTGGAGGAAATCTGGTCTAGATGCCGACCGCCTTAGTTTGGAGCAGCATTATCGGCTCTACCAATCAGAGATCTCCCATAGAAGGCAGAATTCCTGTCCAGGGAATCTCTGTTGCTCAGAATTGACTGGCTCAGCTCTTCAGAGACTGTGGACAGGCTGTGCAACCCAGCCTGTCTCCAGCTCCATCGAGCCTTTTCACAAAGGATTGTGATGAGATCACTCAATTCTTTACGCGAATAAGGTTGCCGACATCAGATCCAAGATCCATCTGACACACTCTAAGGGGAAGCTGTTGGTCAGCGTTTGGTCACGGAATCCTCTGCCTCGTGGTGTTCCTTTGATCTGCTGATGTTCGGTGATATTATCACGGATCATCAGGGATGCTCCTACGTGCTGTAGTCTAGATCGGGTCCTACCCCTGATTTTGGGTTGTGTTGAGATCATGGCCCGTTTCTGGCTCAAATAATCTGGTGCTCTCTAGAATTGGGTGAGTTTCCTAGTTCCTAAAGGAAGCTGTGGTGACTCCCCTTTTGAAGAAGGCTTCTTTGGACCCAGATATTTTTTCCAACTACAGACCGATCTCTAACCTTATCTTTATTGGAAAGGTTATTGAGAAGGTAGTAGCAAACCAGCTGGAGGACCATTTGACCATCCATAGTATCTATGAACCTCTCAGTCTGGTTTTCGTAAGAGGCATAGTACCGAGACTGCTCTGTTTGGGTGCTCAATGATCTCTTGATGGCGAGAGATCAGAGGAACCACTCTATCTTGGTTCTCCTTGATCTCTCCTCAGCTTTGACATTGTTGACCATGAGGTTTTGCTCAAGTGTCTGGAGTCCATCTGTGGACTGTCTAGTACAGTCTTAGATGGTTTCATCTTATCTGGGAGAGCATGAGAGTTGTGTCGGATTTTTCCTCTGACCCTTTCCTCTGCAGTGTGGTGTCCTCCGGGGCTCCGTGCTTTCCCCATGTTGTTTGCAGTGTACATGCTGCCCTGGGAGACATTGTAAGAAGGTATGGGCTGAGGTTTCACTGCTATGCTGATGATACCCAGCTCTACCTGTCTTTGTCCCTGACCAGGTTAGTGCTCTCTCGGTATTTAATAGCTGCATCGCTGAAATCCAGGACTAGATGAATGCGAGCTGGTTAAAGTTGAGCATCAGTAAGACTGAGGTTATGGTTGTGGACCGGGTCATGGGACAGGGGTTAGGGTCTAGTCAGTCCTCTGGCTTATTGCTGGGGGGATCAATCTTACCTCTGAAAGGGTGCATAACCTGGGAGTGGTGCTTGACAACTGGCTGACTCTTCAGTCATCAGGTGTCAGCAGTCATTAAGTCTGCATTCTACCATCTTAGGAACATTGCCAGGGTGAAACACCTTGTTCCGCCAGTGATTTACCCATGTTGGTCCATGCTTTCATGACATCAGGCCTTGAATATTGCAACTCCCTTTACTTGGGACTTCCTGGGTTGATATCCGCCACTTGCAGCTAGTGCAGAAGCTACTGCAAGGTTAATGATAGGGTGACTAGAAGCACACATATTACCCTGTGTGCGATCTGCACTGGCTGCCTATACAGTGGCAGATCACCTAAAAGTAGTCTTTGACCTTCAAAGCCCTGCACGACCTCGGCTCTGACTACCTGAAAGAGCTTCTGTTCCTACCGCCCGTTGACAGCTCCATTCAACCCGTGAGGGTTGCTAGAGGTTCGAAGGTTATACTGAAGTCTTCTGAGGCCAGGCCTTTGTGTTTGTGGCCCCAACCTCTCTGAACTCTGCCTGCTGGCTTAGGGAATGCACGACTGTGGAATCCTTTTAAGCGGATTTTAAGACGCTTTGTGTGAAGCAAGGCTTTCATAAATTGATAGAAACATAGAACATAGACTTTGAAGGCAGAAAAGGACCACTTGGCCCACCCAGTCTGCCCATTTCCTACCTACTGGATAAGCTGCAGATTCTAGTTAACCAACAGCCTGCTTCCTGTAACCCCACTATAACTGCTTTGTGTCTGTCCCATGCATGTTTGAATTCCCCACTGTTTTAGACCCAATGACCTCCTCAGGAAGGCTGTTCCATGTATCCACCACTCTCTCCATGAAAAATCATTTCCTCACATTACCCCTGAGCCGTCCTCTATCTTTAAACTGTGCCCCTTGTTCTTACTCATCTCTTTTCTGAAAGATGCTACCCTCCTGGACTTTGTTGATTCCTTGAGGTACTTGAACATTTCTATCATGTCCCCTGTCCCTCCTTTCATCAAGGGTATACATATTAAGCTCTCTCAGTCTCTCTTCATATGGTTTCTGATGTAGACCCTGCACCATTTTAGTGCCCTCCTCTGGACTGCTTCCATCCTGTCTATGTCCCTGCGTAGATGAGGTCTCCAAAACTGCACACAGTACTCCAGATGGGGTCTCACCAACTGTCTGTATAGAGGATAATCACTTCCCTTTTTCTACTTGTGATGCCCCTTCCTATGCATCCCAGTCCCTCTGGCTCTCCTTACTGACTTTTCACATTGCTTACCCACCTTTGGGTCATCTGATATGACTACTCCCAGGTCCCTTTCCATTTTTGTTGTTGTTAGTACCTCCCTGCTATTGTGTACTTTTCCTGGGTTTTTGTTTCCCAGGTGCATTACTTTGCACTTCTTTGCATTGAATCTAAGTTGCCATATGTCTGACCATTCCTCCAACCTCGCCAAGTCCCTTCTCTCATCTTTTCTACCCCTCTTGTGTATCAACTCTATTACAGATCTTTGTGCCACTCTGCAAAGAGGCATACCTTCTCTCAGACCTTCTGCAATGTCACTTATAAAGATGTCAAAGAGGATTGGACCCAGTACTGAGCCCTGAGGTACTCCACTAGTAACCCCTCTTTCTTCGAAATGTGTTCCATTCACTATTACCTTCTGTGTCCTGTTGTGCAGCCAGTTGCTACCCAGGCTACCACCCTGGGACCCACTCCCCAGGCTGGCTAACTTGATTATTAATCTTTGTGCCGGACTGTGTCAAATGCCTTGCTAAAGTCTAGGTAGGCCACATCCACAGCCCCTTCCTGGTCTATTACTTTGGTTACCCAGTCAAAGAAATCAATTAGATTAGTCTGACATGACCTTCCTGCTGTAAATCCATGTTGCTTTGGGTCCCATGCCCCACTGGCCTCTAGGTGCTCAACAATTCTTTCTTTCAGAAGTGATTCCATCATTTTCCTACCACTGAGGTCAAACTTACAGGTCTGTAGTTTCCTGCTTCTGCCTTCTCCACTTTTGTAAAGGGAATCACATCTGCCCTCCTCCAGTCCTCAGGTACCACCCCATCCTGCCATGATTTGTTAAAAGTGTGGTCAGTGGTGTCACTAGGTCCCCTAGTTCTTTTAGGATTCTGGGGTGAATCCCATCAGGCCCCATTGCTTTGTCCACCTTAAGTTTTAGGAGTTCTTTCAGGACTCTCTTCTGTGAATGGACTGGTATCAACCCCCTACCCAGAGTGCTTCTATTGTCTGGTTTAGGTAACTGCTCTCATCTTCTTTTGTGAATACTGAGCAAAGTATTCATTCAGTATCTCTGCCTTTTCACTGTCTCCCTCTGCCCACCTCCCTCTCCTTTATTAATCTTCACTATCCCTCCCTTAACCTTTCTATGCTCCCTAATGTACCTATAAAAGGTTTTATCCCCTTTTGACCGAGTTGGCTATTTTTCCTCGTTTGTGCTATTCTGACTGCCTTTCCTACTTCTTTCTGCTTTAGTTGATACAGTTCCCTGTCGCTCCTCTGTGATTCCTTATACTTTTTGAATGCAGCCTTTTCTCCTTAACCTTCCCTGCCACCTCTTTTGAGAACCGTAGTGGTTTTTACACGCTTTGTTTTCTTAATTTATTTTATACAAAGACTTGTTGCCTCTATGATGGCAGTTTTGATTTTTCTCCATTGTTCTTCCACCCCTCCTATTTGGCCATTTGCTAGTGCATTCTTCAGGTGTTCACCATTTTGCCAAAGTCACCCCTTCTAAGTCCAGTATCCTTGTTTTTGTATAGCTTATCTCCATGGTTGTGCTCATTGTGAAGCACACTGTGCAGTGGTCGCTTTTGTTCCCAGATGTCTACTGACTCTAAATTTGTGATCCTCTCCCATTTAGAGAGTACCAGGTCTAGTATTGCTCCCTCCCAAGTGGGTTCCAGCACTAGCTGTCTAAGGTCTGCCCCTGCAGGGCATCAAGAATGACCCTGTTGTTGCTGTGAATGCTGATTTTATATGTATATTTTGATTTTACGACTCATCTGTACAGCGCCTTGGTGCTTGAAAAGGCGCTAAATAAATAAAGTTTATTATTATATTATTATTATAATCTAAAATGTCATTTTACTGAAAATTGCGCTTTTAAGTAAAGCCCTGCCAAAACTTAAAAATATTAAAAAATATATACAGTATATATAGAGATGTATGCAAACTCCATAGCATTTAAAGGGATAGTACTATATAAATGCAAATAGTTTGCCAATTTCATAGCATAAAAGAAAAGAAATTTTGAGTTCTGCAATCTCACCTCTTGTTGCCACTGATCAACAGCCATCCTAAATATAATTTTATGAGATGAGTAAAGAACATGTAGGAGTAAGTAAAATCTGTGAAACAACAAGAACAATATATACAGTTGAGTGAATTTCATGAATGTTTCAATATTCTATATAATCCCTCACCAAGGTAAGCAATATACCTATATACCAACATCTCACAGTGATCAAAAGATTCATAAATTGAGGTTAACAATCACATTTATCCATTGTCATCATAGTAAATGGAACACGAAAAAAGGAAAATGGAAAAAGGAAAAGCTAGAAGAGAGAAAGGAGAATTATTAAAGATATGGCTTTATATCCCAGTTATCATTCATGCCAACAGGTTTAACACCTTTTTAAAATGAAAATCAACAACTTTATCTCCTGTCTAATACATTTGTCCAATGACCCCTTTCTTTAATCTTGGTATATGCTCCAGAGACGGGTATTCAAAGGATGCGCCATGCACAACAAAGATGCCAAGCGCAGAGTACAAAAATGCGACGATGCGACATTCAGCAGGCAGCTGCGTAGTGCAAGTTGCAATGCATAAAAGCGTAAGGTAATGAATGCATGTGCAACCGTAGGGAAGAACCAAGAATAAATGGAGAAAAGGACACTAACAGCATGTGCCATGCGAATAGGGAGCTAGTGGAAGTTAAGCGATAGAAAAATGATCCAAAATAAAAAGAAACAAGAGAGGCACAAGAACGCACAGGAAGCCAGAAGTGGGAGCAAGGTGACAGGAACAAGGCAGAGGATAGCAGTGAGCAGGACTGGGCAAGAGCAGGACAGAGCACACCTGGAAACAACTAGGAACAGGAAAGGAGTGGGAGCCTGTGCTACTGTGCAGGAGTAAAGGAAGTGCCACAGTGGACTGAGGGCAGTGGCAGTAGGCAGGACAGCCAAAGGCGGAGGTGTACCCGTGCAGGGTGAGCATCACAAAGGACTGTTGGGGAACAGGATAACAGCTGCTGGGGGGGACACCAGCCAGGGACATGGCCAGTGCCACTTTACAGATGGAGGCAGTAATAAGGGGTGTGAGAAGGTATGCAGCAGGAGGCGTGGGGCTGCAAAGGGCCCATTGGCATTACGCCCAACAGGGCAGCACCGAGCCCGCACCACCTTGGAACATATACTCTGACATAGAGATTGTGGGCTGGTGCTGCCTGAACCAGGTGATCCTGAGGCAGCTCTGTGAGCTGTGCAGTGTTGAGATGCAGGCACCACATGACAGAGCCATGCTCTGTCAGTGGAGACAAAGGTGACAGCTGTCATGTGCCTGCTCACCATGGGTACCTTCTAGAGACCAACAGGGACACAACAGGCATAACCCAACCTGCCACGTCATGCCTACTCACACAGTTCCTCAGTGCACTGCTGCCACATGCTGTGGAGTACATCCATTTCCCCAACACAGGTTGGAATGCACAGCACATATACAACAGTTCCACTGGGTAGCCGCATGATGCCTGGCGTGCTTCGGGCCATTGACTGCACCCTTGTGGCCATCCTACGCCCACCTGGCCCGGAAAGAGTGTCCTACATTAATCAGAAGGGTATGCCAGCATCAACTGCCAGGTGGTGTGCGATGCCAGGGGGCGATAACTCAATGTATGTGCCACGACCCTGGGAGCACATGATGCCTTCATCTGCACCAGTCTGCACTGTGCTACAGGTTCGAGAGTGGGGATATCCCACTGGCCACCTAGTGGGTGAGTATGCACATCACACAGGATGACTTGAGCAGATGTGGGGGTGCATAGTCAGAGGTGCCATGGGTACTGGCCTTGATGGCCCATGGCAGAGCAATGCAGACCACCATACTAATGTCCACCCTCTACACACAGGTGACGGTGGCCACCCACCGTCCCTGGCTGCTCACACCATATTGGTGCCCGTGACCCCATCGCAGCTACTGTACAATGAGGCACATGCCACAACATGGAATGTCATTGAGCGGGTGTTCAGGATGCTGAAGGCACATTTCTGGTGCCTGGACATCTGGCAGTGCCCTACTGTACAGCCCCTTAAAGGCCTGTGGGCTATTCCACACCTGCTGCATCTTGCACAACATGGCCAAAGACTATGGGATAGCTGTAGAGGTTGAAGAGAGGCACAGCAGAGGGGACAATGAGACACTGGTCCAGACGGTGATGGGCAGCCATACCCTGGGTGAAGGGACCCCGCTTGATTTGGATGTCACAGCTGCACCATCACAGAGGAGCACTTCGGGCCAACACAGGTAGGTCACAGGGCCATGGGCAACCACCAATGGCAAGGGCACAACCCACAGACAGGCATGGATGAACCCCAGGGTGAATGGCAGCAAGGAATGGGTCTGAGCATGG
The DNA here is from genome assembly GCA_016271365.2 of Neoceratodus forsteri. Classification (NCBI taxonomy): domain Eukaryota; kingdom Metazoa; phylum Chordata; order Ceratodontiformes; family Ceratodontidae; genus Neoceratodus; species Neoceratodus forsteri. Next base: position 271,723,722 of record JADMNL010000026.1, read on the forward strand.
AACCGCTGCGCTGTAAGGGATGGGCCAGGCCAAACATGACATGCGCTCCATACACACACACACACCACAAGATATGCACAAAGGGTAGAAGCGCCGCAACCCTCAAATCAACCTAGCCACACACAGGTCTGCACTCGACCATGCCCAGTGGCCAATATTACGTGTTCTCCAATGCTGGTCACCATTGCACACTGGTGGACAGCGCAATCGAGCATCATCATGCACATGCCCCAGTGGCCAGTAGCTGGGAGGATGTGCACAGGGACCATGTGTGCAGGACTGGATACCCCACAGTGCATTGCCACAATGCACAACACACTGCACACAGGGCAGCAGCAGACCAGTAGCCATGGTGGGAGACAGGTCAGTCAAGTGGCACAGTACCATTGCTGCCACAGATGCGTGGTGGCCCAGCCAAGACCACAGCTGTGCCAGGCTGATCATTGGCCTCATGGGGTGGCACTGACAGTCCTCCAGGGTGATGCTGTGAGAACATGACCATGTTCGTACGCAGGGGTCTGCAGCTCACCAAACATGCCCACACAAGGCGTGCTCAGTATGTGCTCCAGCCAAACCCGGTGTTGACATGGAAGGTGTCACACAACACCGGGAACGGGGGTGGACATGACACTGCGCAGTGTCTGCGGTGCATGGGCAATGAACTGGGTGCCCAATGTGGCATTGACAGCAGTGAATGCACATGTCTGCCTATCAATGGCAGCAGTCACATCCTCCCACTGCCAAGCCATCTCCGCCCAGGAGCAGACCATGGTCTCTGCTGCGCCGCTCCTCTGCCTGGTGCAAAACTGCACTGAGTGCATCCACTGCCGTCACAAGTCGCAACTGCTGATCCACTGAAGTCTGGGTAGGTGGCTGTACTCATCAAAGAGGTCATCTGCTGGTTCAGCATGCTGTCCCTCGTGGTGTTCCTGTGCCATGCTGGGCAGCACTTGATGATGGGCGCTGCACAACAGAGCCATGCCAGGACATGCCCACAAGTGGTGCACTGATGCCACCTGACACTGTCCCCTGTTGCCATTGGCCAACTGTTGGCACTGCACCTCTGGCTGCAGATCACCAGAGCTCACTGGTGCCACTACAGCGACATAACAGCCCCACCAGCCTGGACACACAGCAGTGCTTCCCCACTGGGGCATACAGGCACAGGCTGGGACTGTGATGTCATGCAGGCCTCCATGGTAGCACCCATGGCTACACTGGTGCCGTTTTCTGCTGTGGGACCATCCTGCATCTCACAAGTATCACTGCCCGGGATGGGTGATTCATCATCATCGGTGCGGATCTGGCACGGTCCATGTCCCAGCATGCTGGAGTCCATAGCCACCGTCATGCTGGGACACAGGCAAAGGCCTCGTCCACACCAGTACCACCATCTTCGTCCAGACAGACAGGCAGGTATGCAGTGGTATTGACCCTCGGACACCTGTGGAGGTCGATGGGCACTCCTCCATTTCAGGGCATCGCCCTTGGTGGACATATCCACCATCACTGACCCATGTAGATGCTCAGGAGCTATAAGGGAACACAGTGGCGTTAATGTCTCCACCCTACCCTGTGGCATTACCCCCACCTGCCACACAGTGACAGCACAGGACCTACCATGCAGTGATGGGCTGACACCCATCTGGAAGCCACCACCTGAAATGCCTTCTAGCACAACACCACATGCTGCCAGCCACCGCTCCTCCTGAGCATCAGGCATGGCACATCTGGCTCTCTCCACCACGGTTGCAGCACATGCTGCCCTGATGGCAGCCACCTTGTCCTTAATCCTCCTCTTGTCTGTGCCAACCTTCTTTTTACATTCCTGCACAGACCGCTGGTAGCTGCCATGCTGGTTCACGGCACGCGTGCAACCTCACACCATGCTTCAGCACGGGCCTGTGGTGTTCCCGCTGTCTGCTGAGCAGTGGTTCCCTGTCTAGGTTGGCCTCCAAACAGGGCATCTGTTTCTGCCGGTGATTGGGCCTCCTCCTTGTCCCATGTCCCTGTTCCTCCTCTTCCTCATGTTCAGTCATTATAGTGTCTGTGGAATGACAGGTGTTACCTTTGTTTGTGCGTCCCATGCATCTTCACACACCACAGTCCACACTTCCAAACAGCATGCAATCCACCACAATAGACTGCAAATACCAAACTATGTCCTCTGCAGCCCCATGTCACATTTATATAGTGCAAAGCATGCAAATGAGGTGAGGCGCAACTTTAAGTGGATGTTAATGCAGTGGCTGTGCCATTGAATTGCTGATTTGCATATGCTGGCTGAATATCACGCTGTTGTGCCTTGCACAATTGTGTTGAGTATGCTCAGGCAATGGCGCGCCTCAGACATGCACAGTAGGCACCACTTGGCGCGATGACCAGGTGCTGATGCTTGCTGCACTGATGAAGTACTGAGTGGGGAGGCAGTGCAGGGCATGGCCACCACTGTGCCAGTGGCACTAGTGCACTGTTCTTGTGTGTGGTGCTGTGCCCTGGAGCACCATAGGTGTCATGGTGCCACAGCGCCGGTAGGCCACTGCAAGGTGCATGCATGCAGGAGTCCCAATAGTGCTGTGGCGGTCCGCATGACAGACCTTGACCCTGTGGTTGATCTTGCCCCAGGTGCCATGCATCTGCATGGTGCACCCCTATCATGCTGGTTGGTGAAAGCACGAGATGGGAATGGTAGCGTATACCGCAGCATCTGTACATGGGGGCGTATGCTACAGAGTGCCATTTTGATCTGGCCTGCATGGATGATGCACGAGGAGAGCACCACAGTGAGCACGCTTAGAGCTGGTCAGTCTTGTGGCCATTGTTGAGCCCCATGCTGGGGCCCTGTTTGGGGAAGACCCATTGAACAGGCCAAGAAGCGCTGTGTGGGAGGAAGTGGCAGAGGCCATGGAGGAGGACACAGGGATTGCCGTAGCACAGATCAGTGTCGTCACCACTATGGGGACCTCCAGCGGAGGGACCCAGATATGCTGGGTTTACTTTGGGCATGTACCAGGCAAGGCATTGTGCCACAGCCAGGTAGGTGCTCCATCCATACACTGGTAGCATCCATCCGCCTGGGTATCGTGGTGTGCATGTGTTCACCATGCATGGGGGTGGGGTTGTCCAGTGTGGGCATGGTGGTGGTGCGGCATGGCTCGGCTATGCAGGATAGCACACACTGGTGGGGGGGCTTTGCTACTGTTTTTTCTGATGTTCCCTCTCCATGTTTGCACCCTAGGCCCTGAGGAACAACATCGTGCTAGGGAGGCAAGAGCACAGCGTGAGAGGGATGCTGCACAGCAAAACAGGAATGTGGCTGGGGGCCTTGGTACAGCAGTGCCCATCTGTTGTGGATGCAGGTGAGTGCCTTTCTTCCAATAACTTCTGTGCATGCTGTGTTGAAGGGTTGGTGGCGGTATGGCCACCAGCCCTGGCACCACCACCGTGCTTGTCACATGGTACACTCAGCACTGTCCTGTGGCACTGCATGCATGGGTATGAGTCACCGTGGTCCATGCATGCAGCGGGTACATGGCTGTGCCACTGCCTTTGCACCACATAGCCATGTCACTATATGGCCACCGTGGTGCTGTGCGGGACATGGGTGGTGGTGTGTACAGCAGTCCACATGGCTGTGTGCACCTGGGTAGGCAGGTCTTGTGGACAGTGGTCACTGTGGGTGGTCACACACCATCACAGGGGAGTGGCCCATGGCTGTATGCCATGCACAATGGGTGGCTGCAGGGGATGGACAGTCACATGTATTGACTCTGCTCCCTTGTCCTAGGTGGACATCACTGGACAGCGATTGAACGTGGCATGCAGGAGCTGCTGCAGCTGGCATGAGTGTCCTGGTGATTCTTAAGAGGATGGGCGGGACAGGGTCCAGAGCCGCAGTACCGGAGGCGCCACAGGAGTGGATAGGGGCAGGCAATAGGCCTTCCATGCCCCTGAATAACCTAGCCCCCTGGATCCACCTCACACCCCTTCTTCCCTCTCACATTTATTTACCCCTGCCCCATGCCTGCCCCATCTGGCTTGTGCCTTTCCCCCACACTTGTATGTAATTCTATATAAGTTTAATTGTTTCTAATATTTAATACACGCATTTTGTTATGACAGCTGTGGTGGTCTCTGATTTGCAGTAGGCTACAGGTGCTTGGCTGCAGTGGTGTGCATGGTGTCAGGGTGGTGCAGGCATGGGCGTGTGTGTGTGTGTGTGTCTGGCAGGGACCCCTATGGTGTGGGCAGGGGACTCGGTCACTGTCTGTGGTATGTGTGTTGTTCTCTGTGCACTGGATGCCTGTGTGCAGTGGTCCATAGTGCATGCACTGTGTCCATGGTGCCCTGTCAAACTGTCCATGGCCTGTGCAGCTGACACCTGCTGCATGTCTGTGCTATGCACTGTCTGCTGGCATGTCAGTGGTGGCTGTCCATGCTGCCGCCTGTACCCGGCACAATGCTGGATTGCCTCCTGTCACCGGTATGGTGCACATCTGCCTCAGGTGGCACTGTGGCCTCTGCTGTTGTTGTCCCCCTCCATGCTGTCACTTGTGTCTGTTGCAGGAAATGTGCTCCAATGTCTGTTACTTGTGCTCCAGCTGCATGCTGGTGGCGTCATGGATTCATGGTGTGTCGCGAGGGTGGCTGGTACACCTGTGCCATAGAAGGGTGCTGGCTGTGGGTACATGGCTGCTATGGCCACACACCAGTGGGTTTGTTGCCCTACTAATGTGTCCCTGTGTTGGTGTGCCCTTGGGTATGGGTGGGTGTTTGCTCATGCACTGTGTTGCATCCTGTGTGGTGCATGCTCGTGCACCACTGTGGGCATCTGTGCTGGCTATTGTGGCCAGTGCTGGGACAGGTGTGCTTGAGTGGGTGTGCAGGGTGCTGTACCACTGGTGGTGGGGTCTGGGGCAGGCCCTGTCACATGCAGGGTACCTTTTGCACCAATGCAGGGACGATCTCTCAGCTGTACCTTGGGGTGCCATGGCAGGGCAGCACTGTTCAGGGTTGCATTGTCACAGTGGGGGTGGTGGCATGCATAGGGTGACATGCACTGTTGGGTGCTGCTCCTGGGCAGGGTGTCTAGGGGATCACTGTGCAGGGTGTGCTCTGCATTGGTGGGATGGTGTAGCACAGGGTGGCGGACCTCCTTGTGTTCCGGTCACAGCTTGCCAGGGGTGTGCTAGGGCACCATGCCCCAGCTGTTGAATTGTTGCTGGTGTCCATGGGCTGGTGGTTCTTCCAGCTCTCCTCAGGTTATGTGGTTCATGGGGGTGGGGTGATGTCTGTTCTGCTGTGTTCTTCATGCCCATGTCTTCCATGGGTGGTGAAACTTTGCATCCTGTCCCTCGCATCCCTGGATATGCTGATCGCTGCTACCCTGCTCTACTACGCATCCCTGGTTGTGCAACTCACATCAGACCTGCATCACTGTGCATCCTGGTGTCACCATAGTGCGGTTGGTGCAATATTCAGTTGTGGTACTCAAAGCGCATCTTGGCCTGTGCAGTGTTTATATATCACATGTGTTGCGCATATGCACACTGCACTTGCACCTGCTATTGCACTACTTTGTGGTGCAGTTTGAATATCTGGGCCCTGACCTATAAATCTTAAGCTATCGGTACTGGACCCATGAACAGAAGCAAAGTGCACCCCTACTGGTGTGTCATCTCTCATATTCTCAATGCACCTCACATGTTCTTGAAGCCTCAGCTTCTAAGATCTAGTTGTGCAACCTACATAAACCTTACTGCATCCACACCAAAGGGTAGACACCACAAGTGGTGTATCACATGTTATACATTTTTCAATTTGTGTTGCTGTCATGGGTTCATTAGGGTGTCAAACATATTATGTTGTTCTGCAAACTTACAAATATTACACCTTTCGCACTTGTAGAATCCTTTAGGCCTTGTAGCAAACCAAGTGTCAATATTACCAGTCTGATATTTCAGTCTACTGTGTACTACCTTGTCAGAAATATTTTGACTCCTTTTAAAAGAAACCCTGGATTCTCTTTAACAGCATTCATTACCAGATTTTCACTTTTAAGAATAGTCTAGTTTTATGGACTATATGGCAACTCTCCTTGCTATGTGATTGAATTCTGTCACAAATGTATTAGGCTCATTCTCTATACCGTTTTTCCTGTCAGTGTTTTGTCCTGTAGTAATTCAGACCTGTTTAATCCAGCAGCTTTTGTTCTTGCCTCTGTTACTACATCTAAGCTGTAACCTGTCTAAAAATCTTTTTCAAGTTTTAAGCCTGTTCCTGAAAGGTAGCATCACTGCTACAGTTACACCTAATGCATAACATTTGCCCACATGGTATGGATTACTTCAATTGGGTGGTGAATATCATTTTCCTATGGGTTTGAGTGGAAACTACTTTACCAGGGACCCCTTGAAGAAGAATGTCTAAAAATTCTATTTGGCTAGCATTGGCACCAAATGTAAATTTCAGATTCCAATCATAAGGTGTTTAACCATTGTATAAAGTTTGCTATTTCTTTCATATCTCCCTCCCAAACACACAAACAATTGTCGATAAAACAATGCCATGATTTAACTATGCTGTGGTAGGGTTAAGGTTAGGGTAATAAATCTTAAGCATCTCAAACATTCCTAGGAACAAGTTGGCATAACTGGGTGCCATACTGGCACCCTTCACAATGCCACATTTTGAGAAAAATCTCATTACTGAACTCAAAAATATTGGGAGTCAATACAAACTGAAGTGCTTCTAATATACAGTCTGAAGGTACAGATCTATTACTGTTTTCTAACAAAACTTACGTGTCCTTATTCCTAATTCATGCTTAATGCATGTCTACAATGATTTAATATCTATGCTTAACCAGGTAAGTTCTTATTCCAGACCACATTCTCAAACTTATTCAAAACATCTCTTGAATCTTTAATATAAGAAGGTAATTCTACCACACAAGCCTGAAGGAAAAAATCTATGAAGTGTCCCAAATTCTCAGTGATATCATTATTGCCTTATCACGATTGAACTTCTTGGGGATTTCTAAAGTTTTTGTGGACCTTAGGCAATATGTAAAACCCGAAATGACTGGGTGGGGATTCCAAATAAACCTGAACACTTCTTCTGTTATTGAACCTCTTTCTACAGCTGCACTGAGATTCTGGAACAATTCCCTATTAAACACTGACATGGGATTACAAGTAAATATTTTGTAACAAATGGGATCCTTTAGCAATTCTTCTACTATGGAGATACAATGTAGTCTAGATATAATAACAATTTTGCCACCTTTATCTGCTCCTTTTACCACTATATCATTATTTTCATTTAGCTCTTTTAAAGCTGCATATTCATTTTATTCAAATTCTGTTGTCTGCTGTTGGTGGTCTGAGTTAAAGTTCATCTTCCTGAACAGCAAACACCCTTTCACAAGTCAGTACTGCAGCATTAGTGGTGAATGGAGTGAAGGCAGATTTATTTCTAAATTGATGTTTTCTTTGTTGCTCAAAAGCATGATTATCAATTTTTTACTTTTAGGTGCAGTTAATGAATAGGAAAAGTATTCAGAAGAACATTAAACTCATCATCTTCTATTTTAGCCAAAATCGAATTCTGGCAAAATGTCTGCTGTATTAGCAACATCCAGAGCTTCAATTAAAAATCAATATCTTTCATGGTGTTGGCAACATGTTTCCTGTTAACTCCATAGACCCGGTTTGTTGCTTTTCCTTCAAAAAACTTTAAGTCGAATCTTCTGAAAACTTCCTTAAATCCAGATGGATCTGAAATAGGTTAACCTTTGGAGTCAGAATGAAGTCAAACCTTGTTGCAGAGCCACTATTTGTGATTCATTTAAAGGAATTCCCAATATATTTATTATCAGTAGGATTTTTTCCCTGATCTTAGCTCCCTGTCCTCATCTTCTGATGCCGCCTTTTACTCCCATCTGGTTCTTTTCTTCTTCCTCTTTGGTCTAAGAAAGAATCCCTGGTGCTGATTTCTGCACCAATACCACTGGTTGTGGGTTCCATTTGTTCTCTATTTCTCTGTCCACCACTTGTTATGTTCTGGTTTGGGATTATTTTGCCCTCTATTGTTGGTATTGAATCTCACTCTGTTTCTGCTAGAGCTATGCCCACTGCATCCTCTGCTTTTGATCTTGTTCTTCCCACTTCAGAATATTACCCTGCAGATAATCTTCCTCATCTCTCTTTAATTTGGTTTGTTTTCTATCTATGATATCTGCTTCATATTTGTTACTTACTTTGCAGCTTTTCATTATGATCTTTATATTCTGAATCAAAGTGTCTGCAGTACAATATACAGTGTTGAGTTATTTCTTCAAATTCTCCAGTTTCTTATTATCTGCCTCAATAAGGAGCTTTAAAATGTTTCAGAGCACAGGACTGCCACTGCTAACCTCTCCTTTCTGAACTCAAACTCATCCAAACCGGAAGAAGGAACTATCATGATGTGGTGACCATGGGGACTTGTTTTTCTCAATGTATTCTCTAGGGTAGTAATATTGTAAATCAAGTCAAGAGGGGTGGGTAGGGGGAGAGGGGTAACGGACAGGGTGATCAACTGAGGGTAATGTATTGGAGGGATTAAGGGCTCTGAGGCAGAAGGACCAGATGGCATACACCCCAGGGTGTTGAGATAATGGCCGAGTTCCTGGCTGGACCGCTGACGGAACTGTTCATACTTCCCTGGACACAGGGTGTGTACCGTATGACTGGAGGGTGGCTCACGTGGTACCCATTCATAAAAGCAGACCAAAGGTTGAGCCGGATAATTACAGGCTGGTAAGCTTAACTTCCATCGTGGGGAAGCTGATGGAGACAATATTTAAGGAAAAGCTGGTGACCTTTATGGAAGAAGGTGGGCTCCAGGACAGTCACCAGCATAGATTTGTCTCTGGAAATCCTGCCAGATGAACGTAGTTGAGTATTAGGACTGGGTCATGAGGGAATTGGACAAGGGTCATGGGTGGATGTCATATACTTGGACTTCAGTAAGGCCTTTGATTCAGTGCCACATGGGTGGTTCGAGGAGGAGTTGAGATACGTGGTGGTGGGGACTAAGATGGTTAAATGAATTGAGAATTGGCTGCTGGGGAGACAGCAGAGGTAGTGGTGGTGGGGAATTCTTATCTCCAAGGCCTGTGATGAGTGGGGTGCCTCAGGGATCTGTACTGGGGCCAATGCTGTTTGGAATATTCATAGTGAACATCTTATATGGGATCAGGAATAAGATCAATCTGTTCGCCGACGATACCTAATTGGGGCGATGGTGGATGATATAGCAGGTCAGCAGGGGCTGCGGGACGACCTGACCAAACTGGTGGAGTGGTCAGAAGCGTGGCAGTTGGGGTTCATTATGAAAAGTGCAAGACCTGCACTTCGAGCAAAGAAGAAAGAGGATAAATAGGGGAAGAACAGTCAGGGTGCTGCGAAGGAAGGAGGAGGGGCCACTAGAGGCATGGATGGAAGCTGGAGGGGAAGATTCAGGGGAAAGGAGGAGGAGGTGTTACTTCACTGAGAGGGTAGTGGAGCCATGAAATGCACTGAGGGGCTGATGGAGGCAGAGACAGTGGAGGGGTTCAAGAGGGGCTGGGACAGGTACAGGGAAGGGTTCTGGAAGCAAAACCAATGCAGCAAGAATATCCGAACTTGGAAGGAGAAGCCAGAGAAGGCGAGGGGTAAGGTCAGCACCCAGTGGGGGCTGACCAATCGAGCAGACTCGAAAGACCATTAGGCCTATTCTGCTGGCATTTTAGTATGTTAGTATAGTATGTTAGCAAGTCTATTTCTTGTGTAATAATTTCTCAAGTTTTATAAAGGTAGCTTTGAGCTCACCAGCCACTGTTGATGTCTCGAGTACAGTAAGATGTTGTTTTCTCTTTGCCTTCAACTGTCCAGGCTCACATCAACTTCCCATCTGAAGCTTGAATCCCCACCTGCATTTTCACTGGCTTGCAAACTTCAATTGCACTCAGAGTAAGTAATCAAAGAAAATGTCTTCACTTCTCTGAAGATAAATGATCACAGAGTGGGAAAGGCAGCTTCAGTCAGTGGAAAATAAGGCATGCTATTCAAAATACTAGCCCTTTGCTCCGACTTAAAAGGGAACTGCCAGCTTTGCCCTTTGTTTTTTTCTCATCTCAACAGTGTGCTTCCATGCACATAAGTGCCCCAAAGTAAGGGGATAAAATAATGGGAGTACCACAGAAATAGAGAGGGTTTAGACTGCCCCAGTGGTCCCTATGGTGTTGCTGCACATTTACGGCTGTGTTCTGGGCCTTTTGCAGTGTTCCCTCCCATAGAATCATCAGTCAGGGCACATTTTTAAAAGAAATAAGTTTTTCTCTTTTGCTGCCTGCTTGCTCCATTCTAACCCCCCAGCAGGCAGCACAGTAGAGCCCCACGGGCTGGGACCACTGCTTCTGGCCGGCACATGGTGCCCAGTTTGAATCCTGGCCATTGGTTTGGGGCCTCAGCTCAGGGTTCTAGAACCAGAACCTCGAGCACCTTTAAAAAATGAAGAGCCACTTTCAGCAGATCATGTTGGGCCGTTGTAGAGGAAGGACCTAGAGAGTGCAGCAGAGACAAGGTGCTTACCTGGTAGTTGAACCAGTCTTGTCGACCTGCATTGGTGCCCTCTTCCAGCCAGTGAAGACTCTTGTTTCTGCTTATTCTTCTGCAGTCAAGTCTGGTGGTTCCCCAACAGAAGAATCCTGTCTCCTGTACTCCAGTGTGGGCTCTGTCTCGTCCCATTTTTATTCTGTGCCTGGTTCCCTATTTGATTGGTCCCTCATTGGCAACAGAGAAGAGCCACTTCAATGACTCAGGAAGACTTTGGCCCTTCTGTGGCTCTGCACCATCCTCAGTGGTGCCTGTTTCTCCTCCTATGGCTCCCTCCCACTACCAGAGACCACCCTCCTCCTACATCAGCTTCACCCCAGGCCGAGGCGGTGATTCAGTGGCACACAAAAGAGGTGCTGACCACATAAGTGTTTAAAATAAAAGTTTTCTTTTGGTTGGATATGGGCACCTGGAGCATCATCAGAGGACCAGGTGGGAGGACCAACTTATAACATTTAATATTCAGGGCGGCAATGCCCATGGGAGGTGCCAGCTTTGGAAGACCGATAGGGACTTATAAATATTTATAAAGGGAGGAGCAGGGTGGGACAGCCTGATTACTGAAGTAAGGCCATAGGCAGGCCAAAGGCTTAAAAAGGGCAATGCTAGGCCCAAGATTTAAAAGCAGGCAATCATAGGCCCATAATTTTGAGGTGCAGTAAAGCCCAGAGTGAAAAAAGGGCACCTTAGGCCCCAGTGGTTTGAAGGCAGCAAAAGAGCCAAGCATTTTAAAGAGGCTCTCCCATTAAGGCCTAGAGAAATAAAAAGGGCAGCACAGCCATCAAAAGCCGATCATTCAAGGGGGCTCTGTCAGTAGGCCCACAGTAATTAGAGGCCCAGCAGTTATGAGGGCAAGGCCAGCCCAGTGGAAAGAAAGGCCTTTACCAAGGGTTTGCCATGGTAGCCAGGTCCTGGTACAAAAGGACCCACAAGTGCAGTCCTTTTTCTGAAGGGTCAGCAAAAAGAAAGGTGCCTAGCACACAACTGCCATCTAGTAACTGTCAGTCGATGAAATGTGTATTTAATAGTATCTGAACTGTTGTGTTGATTGCAAAGCACCAAGACTGTGTTGTTACTAGGCTTTTGGTTATTTGCTCCTGCAAAAGAACAATTGCCCTGATTCTGCTAATTTCACTTGTTCTGGCAAATTGCCCCAGCAAAGAACAATTGCACCATAGTCTGAAATTTGCCCTGTTTCTGGAAAATTGCCCCAGCAAAGAACAATTGTCCCAGATTCTGGAAATTTGCCCTTATTCACAATTGCCTGCAAAGAACAATTGCCCTGGATTCTGGTAATTTGCCCGTTCCTGGCAAATTGCCACTGCAACAAACAATTGTCCCAGATTCTGGTAATTTGCCTCTGTTCCCGCAAATTGCCCAACAACAAATAGTTTTCTTGGTCCAGTGTGGAAGTGTATCTGCCAGCTTTAGTGTTGCCAACGATGTGTATAGACAGTATTCTGCCACGATACTGCTCTGTGATGTTGCCTGCCATCCTACTCCTACAGAATCAGTCTCTACCCAGAGGAAGACATCTTTCAACATCCCTCTTCTCCAGATGGTATCCATCCAGAGAATCCTCAACCACGTTCCTGTCGTCCACTGAAGTTGAATACACCAAAGTTGAGTATGTTGAAGCCCATGCAAGTCCCAACCGCTGTTTCTTGTTTCCTCCAGTTCGAGGTGGAGTACACCGAACTCCAAGTGCACTGCTTCTGCTATTCTATCATTGTCTCTTGGTTCCTGATCCATATGTCCCAAAGCTGACTGCCCACTGAAGAGTGTGCTTGTCCTGTAAGAGCCTTGTCTCGTCCCTGGTCATTCGTCACAAGTTGAGTCCATCAAAGGCCAATGCAGGACATGTCCACTGTTTATTGTTTTGTTCCAGTCTCCTGTGTTGACACTTCAGAATCATCCATCATCACCTCAAAATTGTCTGGTTCCTGGTTGCATCAGACTTCCATCTTCACCTCAAATTCTTCTGGTTCCTGGTTGCATTGGAATTTCCACTGCATCATCCAGTCCTTGGTAATCCTCCAGTGGGTTCATCACAAAGAATCATCCTTGTTCTTTTTCATCCTTGGTGGACCCAAAGTGGTTTTGTCTGGGAGCTTTCTTCAGCTAGTTTGATTCGGATAGCCATCCAGTGGGCTCATTCAGGAACCTGTTCCACTTGTCCTTTTGTGCTGGCAGCCTTTAAGAGAGTGGGTTTTATGCCAAGAAACATATGGTCTGTCTAAAAAACTCTCACCACCCCAGTGGCCTTAGCTTGGTCTCTGCTGAGATCCTAATCTGATTGTCATAGGAAATTCCTTTATCCTCTGTGGGCGATCCTACATCCCTATTGGGTTCTTAGTAGCTGTAAAATGGTCGATCCTGGAACCTTCCATCGGACTTTTGCAAGTATCCTTCTGAAAGTCCAGAAAGTATCCTTCTGAAAGTCCAACAGAGCTTGAAACAGTCTACCATGGTTGGCGCTATGGAATAACAGCTGCACTCTTTCTCCTGTTATTTCTGCATTCTGTGGCATGAGAACTGCGCATGCGTGATTCATGCATATGTGCAATTCTACTGGCACCGTCATGTTGTGAATGGCAAAATGCCATTTGTCTCAACTGCGCATGCACTAGTGCTGTGCATGTGCAGTTGCATTGCTGCCATGAGCACTGACAGCAAAGAAACCATGCTGCCATCAGGGTCCCAATCCCTGTGTCATCATTATGGTGCCGGCCCACTCATGTGACACACTGGGAGCCCACCCAGCGCCAAAATGTTTTTTCCAATGTCAACATAGGTGTCCCCAATCCCCATGTTGGCAGTATGTCCCCTCACTCATGTGGCACACTGGGATACCACCCCAGTGTGCCCAAATGTCTGCTTTTTTGGTTTTACCTGTAAATAAAGAAAACAGTCCCCAATGTGTTCTTCCATTTATTTCCTATGTAACAAATAAAATGATCCCTCATTGTCACCCAGTCCCTCCCCATCCAACTATCCACTGAGCACCCAAGGCCCCACCCCTTACCCATACTTACCTCTGGAGGTCAGGGCTGTCATCTTCTCTGGATTGGGACATGCCTGCACTCTTCAAAGCCAAACCACAAACTGAAAAATCAAAGGTAAGTGTGCTATAATGCCATTCAATGGGGTTTTCAACTTATTTTCATAAATAATCCATTTTGGAATTTTGACCCCAAAGTTTCAACATGGGGTCCTTGGGACCCCACCTCATAAAACTTTCACAGTCATTTCATTACTCAGTCCGAATGGTGATTTTGTCATTTTTGGGTGGAATCACCTTTCAGGGCCAATTCACAATATAACAGTGGCACTGTTCTTGAGGTGGGGTACAAAAAGCCATGTAGCAAATTTGGTGAAAACATTCAAAAATGACTGTTATGAGCAGTGTTGCTCAGTTTCACACATGCTCCTAACTTTGCCAATTTTAATATTTTCCCTCCACATTTTCAACATTGCCATTTTCACACCTCCTTTTAAACAGTACAGCTGTCATTTATCACATCCTGCCCAAAATGTGTTTTCGCACCTGTGGCACAGAATGGTACAGTCACTCTGCAAAATCACCTTTCAGGACAAGTGAGGCAAAATAACACTGGCACTCTTCATGTGGAAGGGTCCCAAAATGGCCATGTTGAAAATTTGGTGCAACACCTCAAAAATGGCTAAGATACACCCAGGTGTTCATTAATTTCTATGCACGTGGTGAACTTGCTCACTTGGCAGCTCATCACAGTCCTATCAGCTCTGGCCAGAGTTTGTTTTCTGTAACTACCAACTCTACTCGATGGTGTGCATGAAGACTTCAGCTATGACTGGACTCTGTGGTTTCTTTATCTGTACATACATTTGCTACTGGGACCTTCAATTTAGGGTAAACACAAACAAATAAACAAAAAATAAAGAGTTAGTGTACTTGTTTGAGTTGGGTGAAGGGAATGTTATCTGTGCAGTTAGCTAGGTGAAAAGGAACTGTGAATTAAGGGGAGTGGCTTAGGCGGCAGGAAGCCAGGTGTTTGGATTTAAAACTATCCTAGATAGCTTTTGGCAAAGAACAGCAAGAGGAAGGAGGTACTGTTAGAACTATACTACTCTACTGGGACTATATAGCCTCCTTCCCACCACCCTTCGTTAGTTCCACATTTATAGGTATAGGATTTGAATGACAACAGGAACTTCCTGTTTGGGAGCAGGAAGGAAGTGATCACACAAGCACAAAGAGTCACCATCTTAGAAGGAGAAGAGTAGCTCTCCACCCCCAGCTGCTGGAGGTCTGACTCTGAGCAAGTAAGAAGGAGACTACTGAGGAAAAGAGAATGTCCATCCCAGAACAGGAAGAGCAAGAGCTTTAAGGGCATGGAGGCAGTAGAAAAGTAGGGAGAAAAAAATAAACAGAGGAAAGAGTAAGCATACAAAACAACAGTTGAGGGCCACAAATAAGACATGATGGGAGTGGTGCAGTGCTCTGGCTGTGGAGCAGCAGTAGTGCAGGAGATGTTCTGGGGGATGTGGTGTTGTCCCATCTGTAGGCACCTCCCAGGGCTGAGGATGAGATTGCTCATCTCCAGGCTGAGTTGGCCAGGATTCAGGGGACCTCCTCTCCCATGCAGGGACCAACAGGGCCACCGCTGCCTCAGAGGTTGCCAACAAGGAGCAGTGGTTGGACCTCAGTGGGCTCAGGGAGGGGAGGGAGGGTGGTGGAATGGAGGCACATCCCTCCAGTTGTACCTCTCCACAATTCATATGCTGTTCTGGCAGATTGTGGTTCCTCTATGGTGGCACCTGCAGTGGAGACCAGGATGATGCTGGGAACCTCAACAAAGGAGACCCACAGGAGGGTGGCATGGGACCCACAGGGAAGAAACAGTTCCTGGTGAAGGACTCCATTGTTAGGAGGGTAGAATGGGGGAGGAAGGTAAGGTGCCTGCCTGGTGCCATGGCTTGGATGGACAGGAGCGTATCCTCAGGATGGCAGGGGCAGCTGCACGTCGGAGGAGCTGGATACCACTGTCCACCTAGGAATAAATGATCTGGCTGGGAAAGGGATCAGAGCAGTGCAGGAGGGTTTGTGGAGTTGGGAGAGGCCTTAGACAAGTAGCATGCACGCTATCCTTCTTGGAGGTGCCATGTGATTCAATCGATGGTTGAAAAACTGATGCAGAGCTCAGGGTTTTATCTTCATTAGAGACTGGGTTCTACCTGGAAGAAAACAGGCCTATACTGGCACAATGGTCTGCATCTTTCCAGGAGGGAGGGAACCAAGATCATAGAAGCATAGAATCTGCCGGCAGATAAGGACCATACAGCCTACCTAGTCTGCCCATTTCCCTACTTGGTTTGGCAATCCCTTCTCTTAACTGGAGTGCCTTTCCTTGCTCTGCTGTACAGCAGAGTGCCTTTAGCTTATCATGTGCGCTTGAATCCCTGTACTGCTTTTGCTTCCACCACTTCCCCTGGTAGGCTGTTCCACTGATCCATCACCCTCTCAGTAAAAAAAAACACTTCAGCATTCCCCAAACCTCCTTCCCTCCAACCTCATGTTATGCCCTCTTGTCCATGTGCTCTTTCATCTCTGAAATAAGCTCCCTCCTGTACCCTGCTTATTCCTCTAAGGTAATTGAAAGTTTCTATCATATCCCCTCTCTCCCTTCTCTCCTTCAGTGAATAGAGGTTTAGTTCCTTGAGCCTTTCCTCACAAAATGTAGAATATGTTTCTACTACTTTCCGCTTGATTTGTGACTATCATGCCCCTAAATCTAAACCTTGTAATAAACACTCCAGGTTACCATGGATTAATGATAAGATCTTGAAACATATTAGGGTAAAAAATTGATTGTGGAAGAAGGCAAAAAAATCTAAATTAAACTCTGATTGGGAACTGTTTAAAATCAAGCGTAATGAATGCAGACATCTTAAAAAAGGTAAGGGACCATTATTACAGAACTAAAATAAGTAGTAACTCAGATTCATGTAAGTTCTGGTAAACCATTAACCATTTAAGAAATCCTGGTAAAACTGGTAAACAAAATGACCTGACTTTGCAGGTTGGTGGTCATGTAATAGATGAACCTGGGAGAGTCTTGGAGGCCTTAAACAACTTTTTTGCAGATTTACCAGGTTGTAGAGGTAAAGGTAGTTCCAGGTCTGGTAATGCAGCACCCACACAAATAGAAAAGCCCTATAGTCTGCCATTATTTAGATTTAGAGTTCTAAAATCTGAGGTTTTAAGGAATTAAAGACCATAAACACCCGTAAGTCATCTGGGCCAGATGAAATTGAGGGTAGATTTCTTAAGTTAGCAGCTCCCTATATTGCTCCCATTATAACTTATATTTTTAATTGGAGTTTACAATCAGATTATTTCCCCTTATCTTGAAAGGAAAGTAAGATCAACCCTATTTGTAAAGGGGTGACACTAAGATTTAAACAATCATCAGCCCATAGCCTTATTATCTATTTTGTCCAAGTGTGTGAGAAATGTATAAGCAGGCAGATCTCCCAACACTTGGACAAATATAATTTACTAACACCATACCAATCTGGGTTCAGAAGGGTACATCATCAACAACAGCATTAGAATTAAAAACTAGGTTTTCACCTCATTAAACTCAGGCATGGAGACAGCTGTTGTCTTTGTTGATTTATCGAAGGCCTTGACCTGGTGAACCACTCCTCTTGCTGGACAAACTAAAAGGGGTAGGTGTAGTTGAAGGGCCTAGCAATTGGTTAAAATCTTATTTAACAGGACATATTCAGTGGGTGGCAATTTCCAGACACTATCTATGTCACAAAAAGTAATTAGAGGGCTCCTACTGGGGTCTCTTTTGGGGCCCCTGTTATTTCTTTTGTTTAACAACGACCTGTCCCATAGGGTGAGGCACTCAACCATAAGGCTATACGCAGACAATACAGCAATTGTTGCCACTGGAATTTCTGTTCTAGCTCTCCAGCTAAAGATCCAGATGGACTTTGCGAGGTGGGAGAGTGGTTCACCAGGTCAGGGCTTTGAGATACGTTAAAAACAAAGGTAATGCACTTTTCAATGAAAAATGTTTCCCAGATTTATATTTTTACAAATACAAATGAATCCCTTATCAGGTAGATACTTACTGCTACCTGAGGGTGATTTTTGATTCTTTGTTAAATTTTAATAGCCACATAAATACCACAATAAACAAGCATTTGTCAATGCTGAATGTTGTCTTGCTGGCATTGGCATTAGTAGTGCAAAAGTTAGAGATGCATAATAGGAATGGCAGTAAAGTATTGAACTGATGCCAACCCACCCCACCCTGCAGAGACTGACGGGCACTGGGATACACCTTTGGATCACGGCCATAGTGCTCACACCATTTCACCTCACCCTACCCTGCAGACACCGACAAGTGTTGGTGTGCTTTGGGGTCTTCTGGCCTTACTGTGCAGGACCAGTGGGTGACACCAGGGTGGGGGTCCAAAGAATATGGCAGCCCATGCCAGTCCACTAGAGCTGCCATTCCCCTTCCAAACAAGCCAGAAATGTGCCATAATATCAGACCAGTGCCAGTGACACCCCAGCCCATACCTCTTCAACCAAGACTGGGGGCCAGTAGAGAATGGGCTGCACTTGCCCTAGTATGAACTGGACAACTAGTCAGAGTGGGGGCACATAGGTGGTATGACAGCCCAAAGTAGATGCCCTCTGTGCCAGCTGCACTTGCTTCCCTAGCAATGTGCAGGATCATGCAGTTGTCTGTCCCTTGCCTGCCCCTAGCCCGCCGCAGATATGGGTCCTGTGACCATGATTTGGTCATGGAGTAGGCATACAACAATGGCTCTGGATTCTGTGGGGTGCCCAAAGCTGCACATCCTGTGCATGGGGGGCCTCTGCAGCTGTCCATCCCCTTTGCAAGAGTGGAGCAGCTGCAAGTATTGTGTGGAGCATGCCCTTATTTCAAAGCTATTACAGGAAGACGGCCTGCATGGAATTCTGATGGGAGAAAGCGTGTGTTTGCCATTATAAACACTCCTTTATAACGGCAAATTACAAACGTCTTTCCTATGAGAAAAAACGTACCCAGTTATTATATAGAGAATAAAGTATGGGTTGGTGTATGTGTAAGTTTACATACCTGAGGGTTAGATGCTTATAAACCCCGAAACGTAAGCTCGTGGGGTTTATGAAAAGCATCTAACCCCGAGGGTGTGTGTGAACTTCACATTTACACACCAATACACCATACTTTATTTTATATAATTAGTGGTAGCGTTTTCTCCGAGCAATTGTGATAAATGCAGATTGTGTGGATATGTTTTATTTAATTGGTCCGTTTTCCAGGAAGTATGGTGTGGTTATAGGTTGTTCAATTGGTCAGGAAGTGCTATGATGTCTTCTGCGGGGGAGGAAGCAAAAGAAAAAGAAGTTAGGAATCTGTGTGACATTTTTTTTTTTTTTTTTTACTTATTTCAGTTATTTGCGATACTGTGATGGCTCGACAGAGTGGGAGAGCTGTGGTTACGGCTTGCTGAGGTGAGTCCGTGAGATGGATTGTTGATTTAACTGGTGCAGTGTGCGACTGTCCGTGAGGAGAGCGGCCTCGTGGAATTCTGATGGGGGAATGTGGCGTGTTTGCCGTTATAAACCTCCTTTATAATGGCAAATTACAAACGCCTTTCCCTATGAGAAAAAACGCTACCCAGTTATTATAAACCAATTATATACAACTATGTCTACCCTAATAGAGATTTTCAATAGATAGAGTCACACAGCTATCCAGGAGTCTTTGCTATACCTAACTAATATCATGTACAATTACAACTTGTTTGATAAAGACTTGAAATTGCATTTTAAATGTCACATGGTTATCCAAGGATCTTACTAAAGGGGACTGAATATTCCAGACTCTCACTGCTGGGAAGAGAGAGGCACCATTCCCATATTTATTATACATTCTAATGGGACAGATTTTATATTTATGCATAGATCTTGTCAATTCACATTTACCCTTATTGTCTTTGGAAAAGAGAGTTTGTGTAGTATAATGACCAGGATAAAATACTAAATATTTGTGTATCAATATTGACCATTTAAAAATAATCTTTCTCCAAAGACTGCCAGTTTAATTTTACTAACATATTACAATGATGGATTTTGTAATTACATTGCAGAACATATCTAACTATTCTATATTGTACCCTGTCTAAACTAATCAACAAATACTTATTCATTGTTCCATAAACTAATTCCCCATATGTCAGTGTTGGCATGATCAACTGTTCAACCACTTTTTTCCTATCTATTGTTCATAGACACTTGGTAGTTTGTATTAAGGCTCCCAGTTTCTTGCTCACTTTATACATTGGTTTGTCATGCCTCTAAGCCAACATCTTGTGGTAGTGCAGATTTGAAGGCACGGTCTCTGTTGGGCGAATGCAGGCGCGCATCAGTAAGTGCATTCCTCATTCCCCAATCAGCCTGCATGCTGGCACCACACCATGCATACTAATGTGGCAAGCACATCTAAGGAAGGTCCACTGCAATCCGAGCAAAGCTTTCCAGATGCAGCGACCCTTTACTTTGCCATGCTGCGCGCCATTATGCATGTGCATGGTGGGACTACGACCATAGAACTGCCAACTAAGGGGTGCCCAATCCCCTGTCAATGTGCTGACGGGGAGCCCACCCCCGACAGCACCTGTAAAAGGAAAAATGATCCCTCATAATCTCCGTGCCCCTACCCCACCCGCACCCATCCACTGCACTCCTGCCTCCCCACACACCCCCATTCTCATCATACTTACCTCCAGAGCTTGATGCGATGATCATCAGTGGACTGGAAACACGTCTGCACTCTTCAAAGCTGACTGCGAACTGAGGAAATGCTGGTAAGCTGTATAATAGGAAAGATAGGGTTTTTGACTTTAATACATATCTCAGGCATTTTTAGAATTTTGGTTAAATTCTCAACATGGGGTTTTGGGACTGCTTCTCATGAGCTCTTGCACTGTCATGGCGTTATTCGGTCCCGAAAGGTGATTTGCAGTCACTGCGTGGAATCACCTTTCAGGACTGCTTAAGGAGATGACAGTGTCACTGTTCATGAGGGGGCTGTCAAAACCCTGTGTTGCAAATTTGGTGGGAAAAGATCCAACACATGACTGTTTTACGAGTATGCATAGCAACGCTGTAGCGCTCATAAGTTAGTGAATTCGCAATATTTTCATGCCAGATTCTCAACATTGGCATTTTACCACACCTTCTCATGAACTGTGGAGCTGTCATGTTTCACATCCTGGCCGAAATGTGTTTTCGCACTTCGGAGCAGAATAGTGAGGTCGTGGTGCAAAATCAGTGTTCGGACACATTACAAAATGACAGTGACACTGTTCATGAGCAGAGCTCTAAAATGCCTGTGTTGACAATTCAGTGACAATACTCATAAAGTGACTGCTTTCTACGAGGGTTACATAGCAACTGTGCAACACACGCTCATAACAGCGCGTTCGCAATAATCAGTGTAGGGATTCTTTACTAGACCCTCTGGCTTGCCCTCGGGTTTATGTAGCATCCCACACCTCAGGTGTGTGAAAATTCCTTACACATGCCACCCCATGCATTATTCTATATATTACAGCCATTAGTATAACTTACACTGTGGTTTGTATGTTTTTGAATAACAGACTGTATTTATTGAGTCTGTTGTAAGGTTTGGAAGAATTAGTATATGAATAACATGAATACTGAAAGATAAGATAATAATAATATTTTATTGTAAAGTTGTATTGCTTGATGTGTGTATGTTACATAACTGTTTTAGAGCAACTTAAGATACTGACAAACAGGACTGTCTTGTGAACAGGATTGTAAAATCCTAATGACTAGTATTCCTGTATAAAATAACATTTTATCTATCATTTATCTATCTATCATCTATCTATCTATCTATCTATCTGTCTGTCTGTCTGTCTGTCTGTCTGTCTGTCTATCTATCTATCTATCTGTCTATCTATCTAACTGGTTTGTGGTGCAGTCCCTGCATCATTTTGTTGCTCTTCTCTGGACTGCTTCCATTCTGCCTATGTTCTTCTGGAGATGTGGTCCTAAATTGGACACAGTATTCCAGATGAAGCCAACCAGTGATCTATACAGTGGCATCACCACTTCACTCCTCTTACTGGTTATGTCCCTTCCTATGCAGCCCACCATTCTGTTTGCCTTCTCCACTGCTTTTACGTGTTGTTGGCTGACTTCAGGTCACCGGATATGATAACCCAGGTCTCTTTCCTGACTTGTCATGGCTAGAACCTGCCCCACCAATCCTGTATTCTTCTCTTGGGTTTCTGTGTCCCAGGTGCATTATCTTGCACTTCTTAGCATTGAAACTCAACTGCCAAACCCTTGGCCATTCTTCAAGTAGTCTTAGGTTGTTTCTCATTTTATCCTGTCCCTCCTGTGTGTCGACTTTGTTATAGATCTTGTGTCATCCGTGAACAAGCATGCTTTCCCTCCAGTCCCTCTGTAATGTCACTTATGAAGACATTGAATAGAACTGCACCCATCACTGATCCCTGTGGACCCCACTGGTCACCTCCACCTCTTCCGATTTTATGCCAGTTACTACCACCCTCTGGGTCCTTGTTAAGCAACTTTCTGTGAGGAATGGTGTTAATGGCCTTACTTGAAATCCAGGTAGGCCACATCCACCGCTCTTCCTTATCCACCACCCTGGTCACTCAGTCAAATAAATTGATAAGATTAGTCTGACAGGACCTACCTCAGTGAATCCATGCTGCCTCGGGTCTTTTGTACCACTTGACTCCAAGAACTTCACTACCCTCTCCTTAAACAGGGACTCCATCAGCTTCCCCACCACTCATGTCAGGCTTAGATGTCTGTAATTGCCTGCCTTCTCCCTACTTCCAGTCTTGTGCAGGGGACCACCTCTGCCCTCTTCCAGTCCCCAGGTACCTCCCCATCTCTAATGATTGGCTGAATAGGGTTGTCAGTGGACCTGCTAGGACTTCCCTGAGTTCCTTCAACATTCTAGGGTGAATCCTGTCTGGCCCCATTGCTTTGTCTGTCTTTACTTTTCTAGTTCCTTCAAGACTATCCACTGTAAATGGGCTGGTGTCCACCTCTCCCCCTTGTACATCTTTTCTCATGAGTCTTGGCCCTTCCCTGCATCTTCCTTGGTAAATACTGAGCAAAAATATTTGTTCAGTACATCAGATTTTCAAGGTCATCTTCCATCCACCTACACTCCCACCCTTTCCCTTCTTTAACACAACAATACCATTTCTGGTTGTCTTCCTCTCACTAATATAACAGAAAAAGGTCTTATCCCCTTCTTAATAGCCTGGCTATTCCTTCCTCTATTCTTGCCTTAGCCCCTCTGACAGCTTTCCCAGCTTCTCTCTACTTCTCAGATATTTCAGTCTGTCTTCTTCTTCTTTCTTTGTCTCTTTGTATATCTGAATGCCTTACTATTTTCTTGCACTTTCTCAGCTACAAATTTAGAGAACCACAGTGGCCACTTCTTTCTTTTGCTTTTTGCTAAGCAATCTGACACATTGAATTGTCACTCCTGCTATGGATCTCTTGATTCCAAGCCACTATTCTTCTACCCCTCCCCATATATTCTGCTGCCAGGCAATTTTGAGCTGTTCCCCATATCCATGGAGTTGGCCTTCTGAAATCTAGGATCTTAATCTTTGAATGGCTTTCTTCTGCCAACAGTGTTGACTCTAAACCACACAGTTCTGTGGTCACTGGTACCAAGGGACTGCCCACCTCAACATCCATGATTCCGCATCCCATTTGTCAGCACTAAGTCCAGTACAGCCCCCTCCCTGGTAGGCTCAACTGCCAGCTGCCTTAGGTTTTCCCCATACATGGCAGACATAAGGTCCCTGCTCCTTGATGTACATGCAGTCTGAGTATTCCAGTCTGCATCTGGCATGTTGAAGTCACCCATTAGTAGTACTTCCCTTGGCTGCCATATTGTAAATGGCTTCCACTAATACTAGATCTATATCCTCCCCCACACAGGAGGCCTGTAGACTACTCCAGCACAGATGGTTGCTTTGTTCCCTGACTCCAGAGTAACCCACAATGTCTCTGTTTCTTCCCCGAATCCCTGAGCTCCATAGCTTTAATTCCTTCCTTTATGTACATAGCAACCTCTCCTCCCCTTATCCCTCCTATCCTTTCTAAAAGTGTATACTCTGGTATGGCTGCATCCCAGTCATGGTTCCTCATACCATGTCTCTGTAATAGCCACAATGTCCAGGTGTGTGTCTGTCATTAGTGTCGTTAGGTCTGGGATTTTGTTTCCCAGGCTGTGGGCATTTGTGCACATGACCTTCTACCTGTGTACCCCCTTAATGTTCCTTGTTTATTGGTCTTTCACCCTGTGCTGCATTAGAGATGTACCTTCTGTTCTTGCCCCATTGTAACGATGATAGTTTTGCGGTTTGATATTGTACTAGTTATTGGGTCCTCACTGCTTTCAGTTATGTCCTGTGGGGGCTATGATAATCCTCTTGACTGTCTATGCCTACCCCTTGGCAAGTTTAAATGAACACTGAGAATGCACTTAAACTTCTCAGAGAGGATATCTTTGCCTCCCTTGGGTAGATGTAGGCCATCTGAAGAATATAGTCCTTCATCCCTCCTGGTAAGGTTCCAGTCCTCAATTAAGTCATACCCACCTCTCCGCAACATTTCTTCAGCCATTTGTTGAATTCGATGATGCAGATGTCCCTTGCTTCCCCTTGCCATGGACAGGTATCAACTCTGAGAAGGTGACAGAGTGTGCTAATTGCACAAGACTCCTCCCCAGCTCACTGATATCTTGCTGTACTCTGCCTACATCTACCCCTTAGCCAAGTCATTAGTCCCCAAGTGAATAATGACGTCCTGCTTTCACCTTCCTTGTTACCACCCTTGTAATCCTAAAGGTTTG
Organism: Neoceratodus forsteri; assembly: GCA_016271365.2. Lineage (NCBI taxonomy): Eukaryota > Metazoa > Chordata > Ceratodontiformes > Ceratodontidae > Neoceratodus > Neoceratodus forsteri. The sequence goes on from JADMNL010000026.1 coordinate 271,748,323, forward strand.
TTTGCCTCCTTCTGAACTGTGCCCCACATGATAGATTTAAATGCTATATTGGCAAACATTTAAATAGCCAAGTGGGGAGGTACTGAAAAGGAGCAAGGAAATCTAGCACCTCCAAAAAATCAGGGTAGTTATTGAGGTAAATGCCAAAACAGAGAAGTCGATAGGAGAATGGTAGGGGTAAATGGAGAGAAAAGGCAAAGGCAGAAAGGATGGGGATGGGTCAAAAGGGGTAAGGCCATTAAAAATTGAGGGTAATGAATACTAATACCCATAGTCCAGGTAACAAGCTCCCTGGATTGGTGGCCTTGATGGAAGAAGGATGCCTGGATATCATGGCAGCCACAGAAATATGGTACAAAGAGAACCAAGACTGGGATGTTAACTTACCTGGGTACACAATCTATAGGAGGTACAGGGAGCGTAGAAGAGGAGGAGGAGGAGGAGGAGTAACTCTCTATGTAAGGGAAGGCATCAAAGCAATGGAACTAAAGGGTAAACAGGGAGGGAGAAGGCACTGTGGGTCACACTGAGACTGGAAATAGCACCACAATCCACATGGGGTTGTATACAGACCCCTGTCTCAGGGGAGGAAATGGACAATGAAATGACAGAAGGCATCCTTAGATGGCAAAAAAAGGGGAGATATTGTTGATGGTGGGCCTGAATATTCCAGATGTTAAACTGGAGTACCTTTGCTGCAGCCACATCCAAGAGCAGGGTCATTCTCAATGCTCTACATGGGGCAAGCCTCAGACAGCTAGTGTTGGAACCCATGCAGGAGGGGCAATCTTAGACCTGGTACTCTCAAACAGGAAAGAGAGAGGATCTCAGATCTAGAAGTGGGTAGCCATTTGGGAACAAGTGATCACCAAACAGTATGGTTCATGATAAATGCAGCTGCAGGGTCCAAGCCATACAAAAGTGAGGGTACTGGACTTCAGGAGGACTGATTTAGTCAAAATGGGAGAGTGCCTAACAAAAGCACTAGCAAACAGGCAAGAAGGAGGGTGGAGGAACAATGGGGAAACATCAAAACTGCCATCACAGAGGTAATAAGCCTTGTGTGAAGCAAATAAACAAATCAAAATGAAAGAAAAGAACAATGTGGTGGGGAAGGTTAGGGAGTAAAGGATAACATCCAGGAAGTATAAGGAAACAGAGAAGAGTGCAACAGTCAACTGTACCAGTTAAAGCAGAAGGAAGCGGGAAGGCAATCAGAATAACAAAGGTCCAAATGGGGGAAAAGATAGCCAACTCAGCTAAGAAGGGGATAAAACCATTTATATGTACATTAGGGAGCAAAGAAGACCAAGGGAGGGATAGTGAGAGGCAATAAAAGGAGGGAGGGTGGATGGGTGGGCAGAGAGAGATGGTGAAAAGCAGGGATACTGAACGAATACTTCTGCTCAGTATTCACAAAAGAAGAGGTGGGGAGGTACCTAATCCAATAAATAGATGCACTCTGGATAGAGTGTCAATATCAATCCTTTACAGAAGAAAGGGTTCTGAAAGAACTCCTAAAACTGAAGGTGGACAAAGCAATGGGCACTGACAGGATTCACCCCAGAATTCTGAAAGAACTAAGGAGAACTAATGACACCATTGACTACCATTTTTAACAAATCATGAGGAGGATGGTGTGGTAACTAAGGACTAGAGGAGGTGGATGTGATTCCCTTTCACAAAAGTGGGAGCAAAGCAGAGGCAGGAAACTACAGACCAGTTAGCGTGACCTCAGTGGTAGTGAAAATGATGGAATCACTTCTGAAAGAAAGAATGTTGAGTACCTAGAGGCAAAGTGGGACACTGGGACCGAGGCAGCATGGATTCGCAGAAGGAAGGTCATGTCAGACAAATCTAATAGGTTTCTTTGACTGAGTGACCAAAGTAGAGATCAGGGAAGGACTGTGGACATGGCCTACATAGACTTTTAAGGCATTTAACACAGTCCCACACAAATGATTAATACACAAACTAGCCAGTCTGGGGTGGGTCCCAGGGTGGTAGCCTGGGTAAATAATTTCCTGGACAACAGAACACAGAGGGTAATAGTAAACGGAGTCCACTCTGAATAAAGGGAGATTACTAGAGGGTACTGCAGAGTTTGGTACTGTGTCCTGTCCTTTTAATGTCCTTATAAGTGACATTGCAGAGGGACTAGAAGGAAAAGTGTGTCTCTTTGCAGATGACAAAAGATCTGCAACATGGTTGATACACAAGGGGTGGAAAGGATGAGAAAGGACTTAGCAAGTTAGAGGAATGGTCAAAAGTATGGCAGTTTAGATTCAATGCAGAAGTGCAAAGAAATGCCCTGGGAAACAAAAACCCAGGAAGAGTATACCAATGGTGTGCGGGGAGTGTAACAACAACAAAATGGAAAGAGACCTGGGGTAGTCATATCAGATGACCTAATGGTAAGCAAGCAATGTAAGAAGGCAGTAAGAATAGCTTGGGGATACTAGGATGTATAGGGAAAGGTATCATCAGTAGAAAACAGGAATTTGTTTGCCCTCTGTGAAGACAATTGGTGACACCCCATCTGGAGTACTGTGTGCAGTTCCGAAGACCTCATCTCCTCAAGGACATAGATGGAATTGGCAGTCCAGAGGAGGGCAACTAAAATTGTGCAGGGTCTGCAGTAGAAGCCATCGATGGAAGACTAAAGGAGCTTAATATGTATACCCTTGAGGGAAGGAGGAAGAGGGGATATGATGGAAACGTTTAAGTACCTCAAGGGAATCAACAAAGTCCAACAGGGTAGCATCTTCCAGAAAAAAAGATGTCCAAGTGTAACCTACCCAGTCCCTGGGGTTACTGGAATCCCTCATTGTCAGTGCTAGGTAGGGAAGGCAGCTGGTGAATAATCGGTTAAATGTTTTCACCTGCTCTCTCTCTCTCTCTCTCTCTGTTTACTTGGTCTCAGCTGAATTGAAAGAGGTGATGTCATTTAGAACCTTGCAGCAGCATAAACCCGTGGTAGCTACAGTAGCTGTGAGAGGGAGCTTTAAATTTTCAGTGAGTTCTGTACAGCAACCCAGAGTGAGCAGTTGGATGAGTGAAGAACTGCAGTGTAGGCACTCAGGAGAGCCTATTTATTTTCTCACCCTAATGCAGAGAACCATCTGCCTGCTAGTAGAGTGGTGGAAACCATCTAGCCGAGTTTCTGATTTTTTCTCATCCCATGTGAGATGAGGAGGACTGCAGAATGGATCCAATGGACAATCCCTGACTTTAATCCAGGACATTGTAGCTGCCTATTTATGTACAACTGTGAGTAATCTGACTTTGTATATCCTAGGAAGAATGTACCTGTTTTATTTTAGGGTGTATTCTGATAGAGGGACAAGTACACCAAGTTATGTTCTGTTTAGAGACTGTTCTCATGCCTTTTAAAGTTGGCTGACAATCGTAGAGTTCCCAGTGAGGCTTGACACATTGTTCAGGACTGTAAGTTATGCTCAGAAGTAGTGTGTTTCAAATACTGAATGTGAAAGTCATTCCTAAGGTGCATTATTGTACTGTTTTACTAAAAGTTTGAGTTGTAACTCTGAAAGAATTGCTGGGTATGGATGTAGAAGCAAAAGGTGGGCAACCCCCATCTGGAGAGACCAGTTCAGCACCACAGTTTCTGTAATGGTGCCTGCTTATTCAGAACATGGTGGCCAATGCCAGAAGAGAATGTTTACCCCATGGTGTGGGTTGTGCTAATTTTGAGCACCAATGTACTCCATCGTGGCCAGTTGCCACAATGTCAAAATGTTAAATGCTATGCCATATAGAAATGTTCTAAGTTGTGGCCAGTGCCACTGGAAGAAAGTGTGTGCTCCTTTGTGGCCAGTGCAACCAGAAGAAATGTATGTTTCAGGTGAAGCCATTAGTGCTGAAGAGAGTTCAAGGTCCTATGCAATGTCAAATGGGATGTGTAGAGTTTCTGTCAGCTACAGACCTTTGTTGTTCTGCATTGCCTTGTGCCATGGAATGTAAACACTTGAGGTCCACCTTTGCTTTTGTTTACCAGCTTTGGAATAAAGCCACACTCTAGAACCCCAGCCTGGTTTGGACATTCTTGTTACTGCTTCCTGTGTGGAATTACTAGGTACCCTCAGAAGTACAGACCTACAGTAACATAGCATCTAGTAAACATTCTCTCTGAGGACCTTGGTATAATGGTCATTTTGTGTGTAATTTGCTTTTGTACACCCCTTCCCTTTTCATACCTCTTGAAGTAGCGAGCCTGGTATACATTCTGCAAAGCTAGAGGTGGTACCAAAAAGTGTCCAAAGTAGTTTGGGTGCCCAGTTGAGGGTACCAAGGAGTAGCTTACTCTGTAAAGTAATGGGAGGGTTACAAAATATGGGGGCTTGTCCAAGGATTTTGTTTAATTTGAGGAGATAACTAGAGGATTTTAGCTGAGGGTATGGCTAATGTTTGTCTGTCCTGTAGCATGGTAGTCCAAACAGGAAAGGAAGTTTGCACAGAACGATTTTGCCCAGGAGGTGCCATACAAATGTGCTGTCTAGTGTGTCTGCTAGTACAGAAAGAACAGATGTGTTTTGTCAGCTTACAATGAACAGTAAAGCCAGGAAGTGTATGTCCTTGTCTCTCCATCCAGAACATTTAGAAACTTTTAAATTTCAATTTTCAAATGCCAAAATTAGTGTGACATTAGAAACAGAGAGAAAGTGCCTGAAAGTATCAAGAGCTTGTATGCAAATTGGAAGTCGCTAAAGAAATTGCCAAAAATCAGTGGAGAAAATGGTCAAAACACCCCACAGTTGAAATTGCAGCGGAGAAAAAAAGTTACAATTTGCAATTTAAATTTGCTCCTGCTTGACGATTGCCATGAAGTGAGAATGCGAGAGAGAGAGAGAGGCTCATTTGCACAGCATCGAGCAATTGGTGTGACTGCAGTCGGTCAGCCCCAACCAGCTCCTTTGTGCAGCCAAGTGTTCAAAGAGGAAAGAGCGAGTGGCGTGGTAAGCTTGTCAGACCAGGATCAACCATTGAGGGCTTTGAACATTCTAATCTGTATAAAAATAGACTTTTACTGTGTAAGTTCAGGCTCAACCCATTGTCCAACCAACTGGAAAATGAGTGCAGCATTCATGGCTACTATTGGGGGACCGCCAGCCCATTTCACCCCAGAGGCCTTCTAGGATTGTCACCAGGCTGAAAATTTCCACCAGAGAAAGACAGCTACTGATTTTAGTGAGAAAACCCAGTTAACTGAGCATCAAACTCTGTGTGATTTTTCAAGCCAACTGCATCTGTATGCAAGCAGTGTGATTGTTTTGCAAAGAAGTACTGTGTTGAAACAGAAATGCATCAAACAAAAATTCTGAGCCTAGACTGTGAGCATTCATAATGGGGTCAGCAATAGTAAAATATTTCTAAGCAAGAGAAGGACTGTGAATTGTATATTAGGCTGCAGCAAATAGGCAATCCTGTGCAATAGAAATACTGTGGACTTGCAAGTGACTTTCAGCACGTGTAAATAGTTCTTTGATTTGATGCTAATCACAAAGTCAGGTTAAAATCATATGAATGTGCTGAGAGATACAAGCAGTGCAAGCAATTACAATTTGAGAAAAATTAGTATCCAGAAAAGGTCAGAAATACCCTTTTGAACCAGAAACAGATTTGATCCATGATGAGAGCTACCTCTGCCGTTACAGGTGGGCTAGCAAATGTAAACACAGCAGCAAGAAGCCATTTTGTGAGACTGTAAAGAGACTAATGAACAATTCAGTAACAATCAACTGTTGTATGTTTGCTTTCAGACACAGTTAGGAAATCCGCTACCGGATCATGCCGCTATGATGGCAGAAGAGGTGGCAGCACTAAGAGAACTAGAGAGAACTTTCTATAGTGAAGTGTTGCCTCCAGATGTAGCAATCCCTAGTTATCCAGTGAGAATGTGTATTATGTGCCTCAAGGCTAGAAAGGATATGTTTCTGATACCCCACTGTTTGGATTACCTTGTGAAGTATGGTATGAGCAGGGAGATAATGCCAGAGAGGGCACCACAAATTTGTTTGGCTCTCATGTGGACCACAGTAGGAAACTCTGCATGTAGCAGCATGCAGCACCAGGTTAAACCTGTTGGGGAAGCCCCACAGAGTGTGGCACAGAAGAAGAAAGCAATGTTGATGTACTACAAGGCCGGAACAAAGAAGGTTTCCACACTCATGTCCCAGGTGAACAGTGCAACGGAAGGATCTGTGGACCCATGGAAGGAGGGTCCAAGTCCTAGACTAGTAGGGGAGGATGGACTGCAAGAGATACTGAACTGGGAGGTGTCTACCTCCGCACTCAGTGAGGTGGACTGTCTTGGTAGTGAGGACATCTACTCATTCCTGGGCTCAGATCCTGAGTGAGGAAGAGAAGGATGAAGATATATATCTTCATAATGAGGGTCCCCATGGGTCACCTCAAGCTCTTGCCTCAGAAGAGCCAAAGAGAGAAGAAGGATCCAGTAACCTGCCCACAGAGATGGTTGGGGACAAGTTATTTCATTCTTTGAGTATCGGCACTGGTTCAACAAGGACTGGCCACACCCAAGCTGGTCCATGGGCTGTACACTTGTGAAGAGTAATAAGGAGGAGACTGATACATGAGGGCTGACCTCATTTATGGGAAGTCCTTTCCTACCTTTCCTCATAGAGTCTGTGAGCAAATTGAACAGAACAGGCAATCCCAGTTATTGGAAGAGGCAAAAAGAATTTTTACTCTGGTGCAGCAGAATGTGTCAGGGACAGAGTCATAAATGATCGACATAAATTCTAGAAATTGTGCAGAACTCTGTTTATGGACACTGTGCAGAGTGTGGACAAGGCAGGAGTGAGACATTCCACAACATCAGCTTTGAACACCCAGATGGTGTCATAACTTTTGCACCTCACCTGAGTGGTACTACCCTTAATGGTGCACTCCCTGTGAATATGCCCAGCATGCCTAGACAGAAGCAAGCAGTGGCAGCCTGATGTCTGTCATCCAGCAGTAGCAGTATCCAAGGAGGAAGATGCAGCTCTACTGGCATTCCAGGATTTTTCAAGTGCATCCAGATTTATCATTCCAGCAGTGTTTTCCTGTTTCTATCGTCTGGCCTTCTAGATAACAACCACAGCTGTTTTCCTGTTTCATTGCCTGGCTTTTCAGATAATATCGATCCAGCTGTTTTCCTGTTTCATCGCCTGGTTTTCAGAGGACAACAACCCAGCTGTGTCTGAAGATGCCACCTGGTCTGAAGGGAGAGGGTCCTCAGCTCGAGAAATAAGGTGATCCTTTCTTTTTGATCTTCAAGAAACTGGTAAGACCAATTTTTAACTAACTGATTTTGCATAACACACTTTACATTGGCAGACTGGCCACAAACTGTTTGAATTGTCCTCACAGACTGTCCCAATGGATTGCAATGCTTTCCATGCCCTGCCCTGTTCCAGGACTGTTCTTCAGTGGGCTTCAGCTAGGAGAGGCTCTTTTATGGACTTTGCCCTTGGGCAACAACATTCTGTCACTAGTATGGAAATTTTAGGGCATTCCACACCCCCACCAAATGTTTTGTATAAATGCCTTCTTTCCAAGTTTGTCTTTTGTACTTTTATAGAAAAATATTTTGGGGATTCTCTAGTGTTCAGGTAAAGGTTTAGGCACTGTGTGGTATGCAGAATGTGTTTTGTTTTTGTTCTTGATCTCTTTCAGGTGTTCCTTTAGAAGAAAAGAAGAGGATGCTGAGATCAGCTGAGTTCCTTTTCTTAGAAATTTAGGATCGTTTGTGGTTAACAGGGTATTAACATACTTTTTCACAGGTGTGAGATTGTGGGGAAAGTTTGGGAAATGTAATGCAATGCAATGTGTTGTTTCCTTGTTGTTTTGTTTGCAGGTACCCTGGGAGCTTGGGGAGGTTCCCAGTGGGCAGCCTGGTCAGATAGATTTTCCCTAGAAGGCAAGGAGATTGACAGGCTGTGGTCCTCACCTGCAGTAAGGGAATTGGGACCATCATTTACCTGGCTAGGGTGTGTGTAATCCCTCTGTCCCCTAGGGGTTACTAGAATTCCATCAATGTCAGTGCTAGGTAGGGAAGGCAACTGGTGAATAACTGGTTAAATGGTTTTCACCTGCTCCTCTGTTTACTTGGTCTCAGCTGAGTTGAGAGAGGTGATGTCATTTAGAACCGTCACAGCACGATACAAGCCATGGTAGCTAGCTGTGAGTGGGGAGCGTAGAATTTTCAGTGAGTTTCTGTGTCAGCAGCCAGAGTGAGCAGTTGGAGGAGTGAGGAGCTGCAGTGTAGGCTGTGAGGAGAACCTATTTTTCTCACCCAAGTGCTGAGAACCATCTGCCTGCCAGTAGAAGAAATGGAAACCGTCTAGCAGGAGTTCTTTTTTTTCATCACCTGTGAGATTAGGAGGGCTGCAGAATGGATCTGAGGGCAATCCTCTGACTTTGATCCAGGATATTGAAGCTGCCTGTTTGTGTACAACTGTGAGTAATCTGACTTTGGGTATCCCATTCCCAGGAGCAATGTGCCTGTTTTCTTTTGAGGTGTACTCTGATAGAGGGTCAAATACATCAAGTTATGTTCTGTTTTGAGACTGTTCTCGTGTCTTTCAAAGTTGGCTAACGATCGTGGAGTCCACAGTGAGACTTGGCACATTGTTCATGACTTTAAGTTACACTCAAGTAGTGTGTCAAATGCTGAATGTGAAAGTCATTCCAATGTACATTGCTCTACTGTTTTACTTAAGGTTTGAGGTGTAACTCTGAAAGAATGGCTGGGTATGGACATGGAAGCAAAAGGTGGTCAACCTCCCATCTGAATGACCAGTTCCACACTACAGCTGCTGTAAGGGTGCCTGCTTATTCAGGACATGGTGGCCAATGCCAGAATAGAAAGTTTACTCCCTGGTGTTGGTTGTGCTAATTTTTGAGCACCAGTGCTCCATCATGCCAGTTAACCACTGCCAAAATGTTAAATCCTATGCCATATGGAAATGCTCTAAGTAGTGGCTAGTGCCTGTAGAAGAAATTGTGTACTCCTTTGTGGCCAGTGCAACTAGAAGAAATGTGTGTTTCAGCTGAGGTCATTACTGCTGAGGAGAGTTCAAAGTCCTATGCATATGGGATGTGTAGAGTTTCTGTCTAGTACAGACTTTTGTTGTTCTGCATTGCCTTGTGCCATGGAGTGTAAACACTTGGGGTCCACCTTTGCTTTTGTGTACAATCTTTGGAATAAAGCCACACTTTAGAACCCCAACCTGCCTTGGACATTCTTGTTACTGCTTCCTGTGTGGAATTACTGTGTACCCTCCAGAAGTACAGACCTAGCATAGCCCCCAGCAAAAGTTGTCTCCCTCAGGACCTGGGTATAATGGTCATTTTGTGTGTAATTTGCTTCTGTACCTCCCACCCCTTTTCTCACCACTAGAAGTAGCGAGCCTGGTATACATTCCCAAAGCTAGGGTGGTACCAAAGTGTCCAAAGTAGTTTGGGTACCCAGTGGAGAATACCAAGGGGTAGCTTACTGTGTAAAGTAATGGAGGAGGTGGTTATACAAGAACAAGGGTACAATTTGAAGATAGAGGGTGGAGGGCTCAGAGGCAATGTGGAGGAAAGCATTTTTCACAGAGAGGTGGTTGACACATGGAATGACCTTCCTGAGGAGATCCTGGGGTCAAATACTGTGGGGGAATTCAAGAAATGTATGGGACAGACATAAGGCAATTCTAGTGGGGTAGGAAGAAGTAGGCTGTTGGTTAACTAAGATCTGTAGCTTATCCAATAGGTAGGAAATAGACAGACTAGGGTGGGCCAAGTGATCCTAATCTGCCATCAATGTCTATGTTTCTATGTTTCTATTGCTGTAATTGATCTGAGTCAGTGGTTGTAAGGTCTTCAAATGGGTAGTTATTGTATTACAATACCTTAGGCAATACTAAAGGTGACATAGAGTATTGTACTGCAATACTGTAAGTGATTCTAAGAGTAACATAGAGTATAGTGGTACTAGGCCGAGGTGTACCTCAGAACATTTCTGTTTCTTTAGCAGATGATTTAGATACCTGGTTCTGAAACCTGAGTTCATAGAGCACCAGCATCTGTATAGGTAGTGTTTTATGAGAATTTTCTATTCATTAGTGTTTACTTACCTCTCCTGTGACTCGTCATCCTAACCTGTTATTGAATAAAGCCCATTGGGCAACAAACTCACTGAATGACTCCTGCCTCTCCTTTTGGGTAAATTTCAAATCTCCTTACTCATTCGAACCCTTGTGCTCACCACCAGCACAGTACAGCACCACACATATTCATCACATATGTTCTCTAGAAGACTCCTGTGTATGCCAAAATTAATAAATATTACCCTTTCTTCTTATTTTTCCAGTATTTTCCTCTTGAGTGGACCGACTTAAAATGTGCCAACTACCGGAAGCATATACATTCTGAGAACACTTGTCTCAAATGGAGCTCAGGCACAAAGTGCAACTTTTCACATACCTTGGAAGAAACAAGATTACCACAGGTGAGTAATTTTTTTTTAACCCCAGGAATACACTAATATTATACTCTTTGCAGACTATGTAGCAGTAGCACAAGGAGGTGACAGAATCTATTTAGGAAAATGACTCTGCAAAACAGCGTTGCCAAAACTGGTATCACTTTTGGCCTGAGTATCCAGGCTGTGATGTTTAGTAAAGGTATGGACTGACCTCCAGGTAGCTGCTTTACAAATCTCCAACAGAGGACCTCTCTGGCAGCTGCAATGGTGGCAGCTGTGCCCCCTGTGGAATGGGCCGAAGTCCTGAAGAGGGACCTTGTCCACCTTTTGAATAGCAAAACTGAATACACTGAACTATTCACCAAGATATAGTCCCTTTGAAGCAGGAGATCCTTACCTACTTCCCCATAGGTGAGGAACAGTTGCTGTCTGTCCTGCCTATAGTCCTTGGTATGAGCTATATAATAGCTCAGTGCTCTCTTAACATTGAAACATAGAAACATAGAAACATAGAATTTGATGGCAGATAAGGACCACTTGGCCCACCCAGTCTGCCCATTTCCTGTCTACTGGATAAGCTGCAGATCCTAGTTAACCAGCAACCTACTTCTTTCTACCCCCACCCCTAGAATTGCCTTATGACTGTCCCATGCATGCTTGAATTCCACCACTGTTTTTGACTCCACGATCTCCTCGGAAGGCTGTTCCATGCATCCACAACCCTCTCTGTGAAAAATACTTCCTTAAATTACCTCTGAGCCGCCTCCCTCTATCTTCAAATTGTGCCCCTTGTTCTTGCACACCTCTTTTTGAAAGATGCTACCCTCTTGGACTTTGTTGATTCCCTTGAGGTACTTGAAAGTTTCTATCATGTCCCCCTCTCCTCCTTTCCTCGAGGCTATACATATTAAGCTCCTTAAGTCTCTCTTCATATGTCTTCTGGTGCAGACCCTGCACCATTTTAGATGCCCTCCTCTTGTCAGCTTCCATCCTGTCTATGTCTTTGCAAAGACTGGGTCTCAGAACTGCACACAGTACTCCAGATGGGGTCTGACCAGCTGTCTGTACAGAGGGATAATAACTTCCTGTTTTCTACTGGTGATGCCTCTCCTATGCATCCCAGTATCCCTCAGCCCTCCTTGCTGCCCCTCTCACATTGCTTGCCCACCTTTAGGTCATCTGATATGACTACCCCAGGTCCCTTTCCATTTTTGTTGTTGTTAGTATCTCACCCCCATTGTGTACTCTTCCCCTGGGTTTTGTTTCCCAGGTGCATTACCTTGCACTTCTTAGCATTGAATCTAAGCTGCCATACATTTGACCATTCCTCTAACCTTGCCAAGTCCCTTTCATCCTTTCCACCCCACCTTGTGCATCAACTCTGTTGCAGATCTTTGTGTCATCTGCAAAGAGACATACTTTTCCTTCCAGTCCCTCTGCAATATCGCTTATAAAGACATTGAAGAGGACGGTCCTAATACTGAACCCTGCGGTACCCACTAGTAACCCCCTTCTTCAGAGTGGACTCCATTTACTATTATCTCTGTGTCCTATTCTCCAGCCAATTTTTTACCCAGGCTGTCATCTTGGGACCCACTCCCAGGCTAGCTAACTTGTATATTAATCTTTGTGTGGGACTGTGTCAAATGCCTTGCTAAAGTCTAGGTAGGCCATGTCCACAGCCCCTCCCTGATCTACTACTTTGGTCACCCAGTCAAAGAAATCTATCAGATTTGTCTGGCATGACCTTCCCGCTGTGAATCCATGCTGCCTTGGGTCCTGTGCCCTCTGGCCTCTAGATACTCGACAATTCTTTCCTTCAGAAGTGATTCCATCATTTTCCCTACCACTGAGGTTAAACTAACAGGTCTGTAGTTTCCTGCTTCTGCCTTGCTCCCACTTTTGTGAAGGGAATCACATCTGCCCTCCTCCAGTCCTCAGGTACCACCCATCCTCCCATGATTTGTTAAACAGGGTAGTCAGTGGTGTCACTAATTCACTCTTAGTTCTTTTAGAATTCTGGGATGAATCCCATCAGGCCCCATTGCTTTGTCCACCTTCAGTTTTAAGAGTTCTTTCAGAACCCTTTCTTCTTTAAATGGGCTGGTATCAACTTCTGTATCCAGAGTGTTTCTACTGTTTGTTTTAGGTACCTCCCTCTTCCTTTGTAAATACTGAGCAAAAATATTTGTTTAGTATCTCTGCCTTTTCTACAGTCACCCTCTGCCCACCCTCCCCCTTTATTAAGCCTCACTATCCCTCCCTTGGTCTTCCTTCGCTCCCTGATGTACCTATAAAGGTTTTATCCCCTTCTTAACTGAGTTGGCTATCTTTTCCTCAGTTTGCTGTTCTGACTGCCTTCCAGCTTCCTTTGCTTTAACTGATACAGTTCTCTGTCCTGCTCCTTCTGTGATTCCTTGTACTTCCTGAAAGCTTTCTTTTCTCTTGAACCTTCACTGCCACTTCCTTTGAGAACCATAGTGGTTTCTTACATCATTTAGTTTTGTTTATTTGCTTCACACAAAGGCTATTACCTCTGTGATGGCAGTTTTATTATTCCCCATTGTTCTTCCACCCTCCTTCCTGCCCATTTGCTAGTGCATTCCTTAGGCACTCACCCATTTTAGCAAAGTCAGCCCTCCTAAAGTCCAGTACCTTTGCCTTTGTATGAGCTTGACTCTATTGCTGTGTTTATTGTGAACTATACTGTTCGATGGTCACTAGTTCCCAGATGGCTACCCTTCTACATCTGTTATCTCTCTTCATCTCCATTTGAGAGAACCAGGTCTAAGATTGCTCCCTCTCAAGTGGGCTTCAATACTAGTTGTCTAAGGCATGCCCCTGTAGGGCATCTAGAATAACCCACTCTTGAAGTGGCTGCTGCAACTGCACTCCAGTTAACATCTGGCATATTCAGATACCCATCAGCAATATCTCCCTTTTCTGCCTTACTAAGTATACTTTCTATCATTCCTTGTCCATTTCCTCCCCTGAGAAGAAGTCTGTATCTAACCCTGTGCGGATTGTGGTGCCATTGCGGTCTCCAAATTTACCCACAGTGCTTCTTCTCCTCCCTGTTTTCCCTTTTGTTCTGCTGCTTTGATTCCTTCCCTTATGTAAGAGCTACTCCTCCTCCTTTACCCTCTCTGTCCCACCTGTAGATAGTGTATCCTGATATGTTTACGTCCCAGTCATGGTTTGTGTGAACCATGTTTCTGTGACTGCCACGATATCCAGATGTTCCTCCTCCATCAAGGCCACTAATTCAGGAAGCTTCTTACTCAGACTACGGGCATTGGTACTCATTGCTTTCCATTTTTGATGGCTTTACCTTCAGTTGCAGCATCCTCCACTGACCTTTCTACCTTGGTCTTTTCTCATTTAGTACCCTGTTTTGTAGGAGAGGCTGGGATTTTCCTGCTGCTTATCAGTGCCTCCCCTTGACTAGTTTAAAAGCTTGCCAATGAAGCATTTAAACCGATTGCTCAAAAGACTTGTTCCTTCCTGGACAGATGCAGACCATCCTGCCAGTATAGGCTGGTGTCCCTCCAGGTGGAACCCCAGTCGCCAATGAAGCCAAACCCTGTGCTCCACACCATTTTCAACCATTCATTAAACTGTATGGTGCAAAGTACCCTCACCTCACTCATGCCATTGACAGGCAGCACCTCTAAGAAGGATACTGTGTGTGCTACTTGTCTTAGGCCCTCCCAGTTCTACAAACTCCTTGCTGCACTGCTCTAATCTCATGTTGAGCCAAGTCATTTGCCCCTAGGTGGACAATGATGTCCAGCTCAGACTCCCGTGCAGCTGTTCTCGTGATCCTGAGGATGCACTTCCTGTCCCTCAAGCCATGGCACCAGGCAGGCACCTTACTCCAGTTTTCCCTGCTCCCCAGTTCTATTCCCCTAATAATTGGTCCCCACCAGGAGCTTCTTCCTTTCCTTGTGGTGTCCTCTATCTCCTTCCTGTGGGCCTCCCTTCTGACAGGTGTCCTCAGCCTCCTTAATCTCATCTGTGGGTGCATCCATGGGGCTGTGCTCCCTAGAATGAGTGTATGGATTGTGGAGTGGAACAACTGACTGGTTGTGCCTCTGTTCCACCTCCTCACCCTCCCTGAGCCCACTGTGGTCCAACTGCTGTGCTTTCTTTGCAACCTCTGAGGCAGTGGTGATGGCTCTGGTGCTCCCTGGATGGGGAGGTTCCCTTCTTACCATCCAGTCTGGCCTGGGGAAGGTTCCCTTGCTGCTGTCCAGTGTGGTCTGAAGACGGGCAAATTCCTCCCTCAGGGCAGAGAGTTGTCTGCAAATAGGGCAGCATCTCAGCCTCCAGAAAGTCTCCCGAAGACTGCTGCCCACAGCCATTACATTGCACTACTCCCCACATGACTATGTACTGTGTGTGTGTGTGTGTGTGTGTTTGTGTGTGTGATTGGCTTGTTATATAGAAATATATATTTTATACAATGTGTTTGCTTATATTTTCAGTGCTGTGTGCTAGAGAGGATATGACATTGATATGCACCTTGCACTCTTGAGGAAATGATGTCAGAACCCCAGGTATAAAGGAACTATTTCCAGGGGTGGGTGAGAAGGGGTTGGGCCTAAACTGTGCCCTCACAAAACAATCAGCTAAGAGCTCTGACCCACCTGCGATGAGTGCCTTCCTGTCAGCAAGATACCATACACAACAATTTGACAGAGCAAATCCCTTCTAATCAAACAGAGAAAAATCCAGACATTCAAGTCAGACACAGGTAAACCTCCCCAGCCCCAAACAGCCTGGTGGTTTGTGCTTCTGAAAGCAATCAGCCCCAAAATAAGTCAGCTGTGCTTTAAACTCTTCCTGCACTGAAAATCTTAAGAATTGTAACAAGACTGTCTTTTCCTGATTAAGTTCCTTATTTCACCTTTCTGTTAGAAGTAGCCTCCACCTGTAGAATATCTCTACTAAACCAAAGACTATTGTAAAGTTCACCTCCCTCTGTTGTCAGCACAACTACTTTCTTGCAAATCCTATGTTCAGTATTGTAGCTCCCAGCAAGAGGTAGCTTTCCTAAAAAATATTAGCTGTTCTCTTAACATCCAAGCTATGCATCCTATGCTCACCTGAGCTAGAGTGTGCAGTAAAAATACTGGTAAGGTGATAGACTGTTTCTGATGAAAGTCAGAAACTATTTTAGGAAGGAAATTTCTATTAGTTCTCAACACCACCTTATCACTGTGTAAAGAAATATAATCCTTTCCACACAGAGGCCTGTAACTCATTTATCCTCTAGCAGAGGTAAGTTCCACTAGGACAACACCTTCCAGGTAAGGAATTTGAGTTCTCAGAAGCTAAGAGATTAGAATGTGAAGCATAAGCTGGACAATACAAATGTTGAGGTTCCAAGCTAGCACTGGTTCCCCTATGAGGAAACAGATGTAAAAGGCTCTTAAAGAACCTTTTAAATATGGGATTCAAGCCAGGGCTACCTCTTTCCCTACTGAGATATAATCTGAAACTGAAGCCAGGTGAACCTTCAGAGTTGAGTGCTGCAACCCCAAGGAATGCAGATTAGACAAACAATCTAGGAGGGTTGGAATGCCAGCATATGCTGGGATTATGCCCTTGTCTGTAACCAAATAGAAAATATTTTCCATTTTGAGGCAAACATTTTCCTAGTAGAAGGTTTTCTGTAACTCTTAAGGACTTCTAGAACTGCTTTTTGAGTATTGGGAGTCTGAATATTCTAAGTCCTCAAGAGCCAAGCTTTGAGTCTAAGAGACCTGAGATTGGGATACACCACCCTTCCTTGAAAGGAAGTCAGTAGATTGTACCTCTGAGGGAGGTAGATGGTTTGCTCACTGACATTGAGAGCGACAAAGAGCATCATGGCTGCCTTGGCCAGTCTGGGGCTATCAGAATCATTGAGGCTGGCTGTGACCTGAGCTTTATGAGTGCTCTGAGAATCAGTGAAAAGGAGGAAGGTATAAAGATACTTGCCTGTCCAATCGAGAATCAGGGCATCCATAGGAACAGTCAGTATAGTGCAGTGGTTTAAGGCTCTGAGCTGCAAATCTGGTGACATCTAGCAGGCCAGACCTGGGTTTGAATCCCACAGCTTCCACTTGCATACTGTGTGACCCTGAGCAAGTCAGTTAACTTCCGTGTGCTCCCAGGTCGCACCTGAAAAAAGCTTTCAGCTTAGTGTGCTACTCCTGGTTAAACAACTTAAAAAAAGTCTCTTTCATTGGAGCCCTGCAGCAATAGAGGGTAAGTGATGGTCCTGGTGGGAAGCAAAGAGATCCATTTCTGAGGTTCACCGCCATCTAAATAGGACCTGCACCACTTGCCTGTTCAATGCCCATTCGTGGTGGGCCTGGTTTATCCTGCTCAAAGCATCTGCCAGGGTATTGTCCTTTCCTGGCTGAAGAATTGCTTGTATGGAGGCATTTAGAGAGTAAATTAGGCTCCTTATTTTCATTACTTCTGTATGCATTGGAGTGGATCTTGTCCCTCCTTGTTTGTTGATATAGTACATTGTGGTGGTATTGTCTGTTCTCATCTAAACTACTTTTCCATTTATAAGATGAGTGAAGGACTGAAGAGGCAGGTAAATTGCTTGTAACTCAAGAGATTTTGATGCAGGAGGGCTCTGCACTGTTCCAGGAGTCATGAACTATGTGGTCTCTAGGTGGGCACCCCATCCTAGAAGGGAGACATCTGTTGTGAGCACTGGGGAGGGCTCTTGCTGGAACAGCACCCTTCCCTTAGGTTATCTGGAACCCTCCACAGCTGGAGGGCCTGTAGAAAGGTTCTTGTTACAGGAACTAGTTTTGAAAGTGGCTCTCGCCTCTGGCACCAATGGGCCCTGAGGTGAAACTGAATGTCTCTCATTTGGAATCTGGCACCCATGATTATGCTTGTTGCTGAAGCCATGTGGCCTAAGAGCTGTAGAAACTGAGGTGCTGGTTTTGGCCTGCCCAGGATGAATGAGCTTGCCAGAAGCTGGATAACATGTACCCTTTCCAAGGGTAGAAAAGCCTTTCCCAGAATTGTATTGAGTTCTGCCCTATGAACTGCAATTCTTGGACTAGGGTGAGAACTGATGTTTTGGCATTTAGAAGGAACCCAAGTGGGAGGAGAGAACACCTTGAGCTAGCAGTAAGTGTTCCAACACTTATTGTTTGGATTATCCTACACTCACCAGTCATCCAGATATGGGAAAACTATGACACCCAGCTTTCTGAGATGTGCTACTACCACTGCTATGCATTTGGTGAAAACCCTTGGTGCAGAGGTAAGACCAAAAGAAGTGTTGAGAACTGGTAGTGGACTGAGGAAGTGTGAATCTGAAATATCTTTTGTGAGATTCTCTGACAGAGATGTGAAAATATGCATCTTTCAAATCTAAAGAGGCTAGCCAGTCCCCTTTTGTAGTGTTGGCAGAATTATTGTCATTGTAACCATTTTGAACTTAGGTTTCACCAAGTGCTTGTTTAGATGTCTGAGGTCTAGTATAGGCTGCCACTCTCCAATCTTTTTGTTTTTAAAATACCTGAAGTAGAACCCTTGCCCTTTTTGATTGTGTGGGACAGGCTCTACTGCTTTTGCCAGTAATAGATTTTTCACCTCCTGCTCCAGCAGTTTTCTTATAGGGAGGAACTGATGCAAAATGTTTTACCCTTGAAGGAGGAATGGACTTGAAGCAGAGGGAGAGACCTGACCCACTATTTCCATGACTCACTTGTCTGATGTTATCTTTTGACCAGTCCTGGAAATAGTGGGAAAGTCTGCCTTACAGGATGTGCAGATGCAGCCTGAATTGAAGAGTCAGGGGTTGTGCTTTTGCTGTTGCTGAGGTTGGGTAGAGTGAGGACCCTCTGCAGAAGCATCTTGTACCCCTGGCCCCTATAAAAACCTGTCTGCTGGGTTTGATACTATAGCTGAGAAGCAGCTTGTACCTGAAAGAAAGGTCTCCTAAAAGAAGTCTTGCCCCTGCCTCCCTAGAATAAGAAGTGGAAGGAGAAGGTTTGTCCCTCCCTGGTGGAATTACTTCTGAAAGTAGCCTTATATTCATGTACTTTTTCATGTAGGCTTCAGTTTGGGCACCAAAAAGGAATGGCCTAAACTGGGAAATCCATTGCTTTGTTTTGGGTGTCCTGGGTGAGGTTAGTAGCCCTCAGCCAGGCAAACCTTCTCATAACTATTGTACCAGCCAACCATCAGGCAGCAGTGTCATTATGTCAGCTGCCATCTGGAATAGTATTTGGAAGCCTCAAACCCAATTTGGCTGTCTCTAGTAAATCTGAAACAGTCAGGAAGGGATATGCCTCTGCATTATCCACCACAGACTGCCATAGAGCCATTTGGTAAAGGGCAGCATAGTCTGGTAAGTGGCTTGCTCACAGCCAGGGATGCTGAGAGGCAATTTCAGCTATACTGTCCACCTTTCTGGAATCTTTTCAGGTAGGTGAGAAGGCAAGGGTTTTGGCCTCCTCACAGGCCACCTGCTGTACAATTTCTTGATGATCTGGCGGCTGAATAAAAACTCAGCACCAGATCTTTCTAATTGGTACTTTTTGTCACATTTTTGTCAGTAGACGTGACAGTTTGAGGAGCTTATAAAATTTTCAAAATATCTTTCCTGAAAAATGTATAAACGAGGAAGGAGAAGTTGTTTTAAGAGGGTTAGCCCCATTAGTTCCAAATACTGAACTTCTTCTTCTTCCTGCACTTCTCAATTATTTGGCTATCCAGTGTTTCAACTATTTTCTTAATAGAGGAAAAATGGGAAGAAAAGTCATCTGACGGTCTAGGAGGGAACCAAAGTCTTGCTCAGGTGACACCTCAGGCTCTGTTCCTTCCTCCTCCTCATCGTCATCATCAGCACCACCACCCATTGTGGGAACAGGCACAAGCGGGTAGCAGCAGCTGTTTTATCAGCTAGAACAGGTACAGGCAGCTGGTGGGAAGCAGACCCTGCAGCACTTGCAACAAAGCCAGAGCTTGTGTAATATCTGCAGGACAGAATATTTATGGGCACCTGAGGGACCCCTTGGGGTGTTTCAGCCGGGATGTCAGTGTGCTTAGTTTTTGGCAGGCACTGGAGAGTCAGCCAGCTGATTGCCTCTGTTACCACAGCCCTCACCCATATCAGGGTAGATCTGGAGGTTCTAGAAGGATTGCCACATTCTTGGAGGGGTGGATTGGCCAGAGCTCAGGGACCCCTACTCAAGTCTTCTCTTAAGCATCGCCCTGCACTTCTCCAGAGTTTTTCAGGGAAAGACTTGCAAATATCACAAATCTCACTGAAATGTTAAACACAAGACAGAGCAGAACAAAGGTCATGTTTGTCTACTCTGGCAAATACCTCAACATATTTAATACAATTCTTAAAACCTGTAGGTCC
Organism: Neoceratodus forsteri; assembly: GCA_016271365.2. Taxonomy (NCBI): domain Eukaryota; kingdom Metazoa; phylum Chordata; order Ceratodontiformes; family Ceratodontidae; genus Neoceratodus; species Neoceratodus forsteri. Next base: position 271,768,215 of record JADMNL010000026.1, read on the forward strand.
TGTGTTCTTTTTAAGTTTATCTGCTATTATAGAAAACAGGACTCAGAAAACACTAAATGCAACAAAATTTCAAAATATGCAGTTGGTTTAAATAAGAAAGCTTCAGAAACCGATACATTTTAAAAGACACATGATTCAAGCGTTTCCAGAACAGAAACGCTCAGAAAACCGGAACAACCTCGATTCAAAAGTGGTTAAACTAAGTAATTTAAAAAAAATCAATTGGAAATCTATGAAAAGGTTTCCAGTAAGATTCATAAAGAGATTGGTTGCCTTGCTTTAAAGGAACCGTGGGGACCAATAAAAAAAAACAAAGAATTTAAACTGTGAGGTAAAAACACTAAATGACAATAAGAATAAGGCAGCAATGAAAAATAATACTAAATACTTCAGTTTTTTGATCTTGTGCACAATTTAGATGATCTTGATAGAGAGATCTCAGGGCATCTGAACTTTGCAGAGGAGACAAGAAATATAAGGTAGAATGCAGGCAGTTAGAATAGAGCAGTTTGAAAATGAATGCATGAGCTAAACATTCCATAATTAGCACAGCATTCTATTTGGCTCCTGGGCAGAGCTGACTTAAAGGAGCACTGCAAAAGAGTAATATTAGGTGGATTCCTGGGGTTAGAAGGAACTATTGCTGATCACTGAGAGGAACTAGCTATATGAGATCTTGTCTATCTTTTACAGCTGTGGGTGGAGTCTATTACTGTTTGGGCATGTCTTGTCTTATAACAGCCAATCGTAGCACCTTTGTTTGGACTTTTGGATGTATCCTTCTGAAAGTTCAATGTAGCCTGAAACACTGTGCCACAACTAGCCACTACGGAGTAACAACCTCACTATTTCGGCTGTTACTTCCACATTCCAGGACAAGAACTGACACATGTGACTCATGTACATGTGCAGTTCATTTGTTGCTGCCATCTTGTGAATGGCAGGATACCATTCACCACAACTACACATGCACGAGTGCCATGTGCGGCACAGTCAGAGTTGCCGCTGCCATCTTTCAGATGGCACCTTCCACACACACCCACTGCTCCTGTCCTTCCCACTCCTCCCAGCACATGCAGCAAAGGAAACCCTTCTGCTCCCTCACACTGCTGATGTCCTCCCCACTCCTCCATTCCCCATCCCTGCACAGACATTAGGGTGCTCAATCCCATGTCAGCATAACGTATACCCCAACTTATGTGGCACACTGGGAGCTCACCCCAATGTACCCAAATTTATGTTCTTTGCACCAACATCAGGGTACCCAATACCCATGTAGGCATCATGTACCCACAATCGCTGGCGCACAAAGAGCCCACCCCTATGTACCCAAATGTATGTTTTGTTTCTTCTTTTTCCACAACAATGGGGTACCCAATTACCATGTTGGCATCATGTACCCCAACTCATGTGGCACACTGGGAGCTTACCCCAGTGTCCCCACATTTATGCTTTTTTTCCCCTGTAAATAAAGAAAGCCATCCCCAGTGGGTGTGTTTTTTTACCTGTAGAAAAGAAAATGGTTTCTTGTCATTGCCCCAGTACCTACCCACCCTTTTACTGGACACCCACATCCCCTTACCCCTCCACCCCATACTTACCTCTGGAGGTCAACATTGCCATCTTCTCTGGACAGGGACACGTCTGCACTCTTCAAAGTCGAACCACAAACTGAAGAATCAAAGGTAAGCATGTTATAATGGCAGTAAATGGGGTTTTCAACTTATGTTGATAAATTAACCATTGTTTTGAATTTTGTCTACAAATTTCAACATGATTCTTAGGACCCCACCTCATGAACACTGTCCTGTCAATTTTGTTACTCAGACCTGAAAGGTGATTTCATGTTTGCTGTGCAAATCACCTTTCTGGACCGATTAATGAAATGACAGTACTTACACTATTCATGAGGTGAAATTAAAAAACCATATTCCAAATCTGGTGAAAACATTCTAAAAATGACTGCATTACAAGTGTGCATTGCACAATTTCTACACATGCTCCTAACTTGTCCAATTTTAATATTTTGGTCCAGATTTTTAACATTGACATTTTTGCACACTTCTTTATTAACAGCACAGCTGTCATTTTCACATCCTGCCCAAAACATGTTTTCACATCTGTGGCACAGAATGGCATGGTCACTCTGTGAAATTACCTTTCAGGACAAGTGAACAAAATGACAGTGGCATTCTTCATGAGGTCAGGTCCCCAAAAGGCCATGTTGAAAATGTCTTGCAACAACTCCAAACAAGCATTTGTCAATGCTGAATGTTGCTTGCTTTATGTGCTGTTTAGGAATTTGAAGTCATTGGAGTGCAAATATTGAAAATTCGCAAACTTACAAGCATGCGTAGGAACTGTGCAATACTGCATCGTAAAACAGTCATTTTTAGGAATTTTTCACCAAATTTTCAACATAGCCATTTAAAGACCTCTGCTCATGAACAGTGTCACTGTGATTTTCTTAATGTCCCATACATTGATTTAGTTTAATTGACTGCGCCGCATTGCGCGCTATATGTGAAACATGTTTTCAGTGAGATGTGAAAATGACAGCTGTACTGCTCATAAGGAGGTGTGGTAAAATGGCAATTATTGAAAATATGGAATGAAAATATTGAAATTTTACAAACTTAGCAATGTGGCGTAAATTTCATAATGCAACGCTCGTAAAACAGTATTTTAGGAATTTTTTCACCAAATTTTCAACATAGCCATTTTAAGACCTCTGCTCATGAACAGTGTCACTGTGATTTTCTTAATGAGTCCGGTACATTGATTTGCTCACCGACTGTGCCACTGTGTGCTATATGGGCAGAAACACATTTTGGGTGAGATGTGAAAAATGACAGCTGTACTGCTCATAAGAAGGTATGGTAAAATGGCAATGTTGAAAATCGGAGTGAAAATATTGAAAATTCAAGAACTTACGAGCGTGCATTAGGAACTCGTAACCACACTCATAAAACAGTCATTTTAGGAATTTTTCACCAAATTTTCAAAATAGGCTTTCTGAGAGCCCACCTTATGAACACTGGCAGTGTAATTTCATTAATGATTATGGAAAGGTGATTTCATGCAGTGGCTGCGAAATCACCCTTCAGGCCCGAGTAACGCCATGACAGTGCAAGAATTCATGAGAAGGGTCCCAAAAATCCATGTTGAAAATTTGATGCAAAAATTCCAAAATGCCTGAGATATGCAACAAAGTTGAAAAACTCTATCTATCCCATTATACAGCTTACTGGCATTTCCCTCCGTTCATGATCGGCTTTGAAAGTGCAGACATGTTCCCGGTCCACGAAGATCGCGCGCCAGACTCGGAGGTAGTAAGTAAGGGGAGTGTGGGGAGGTAGGTGCGCGGTGGGTAGCGGTGGGTGAAGGCAGAAGACAACGAGGGACTATTTTAAGTTTCAGGTTTTTTTAAATGACGATGTGGGACATTTGCCATGCTGGGGTGGGCTCTAGCATGGCACAAGGATAACTGGGGGTGTGTGGAGTCAACAGGGATTTGGCACCCCATCAGCCATGGCATCTGTTGCCATGCTGGGGTGGGCTCCAGCGTGGCACCCTGTACGGGGAGAGACAGTGGAGTCGCACGAGGTTGGGCACCCCGTCGGCCGACAGCTGCTGGGGAAGAGAGAGGGAGCCGATCGGGATTGGGCACCTGTCGGCCATAATGATGATTTGCCATGCTGGGGTGGCCCCAGCATGACATCTGGATGCTTTAGGGGCATGGAGCTGCTGGGGATTGGGCACCCCGTCGGCCCTACAGTGAGGGAAGGTGCATGAGCGCACATGTGTGCATGCATGCGCGTGCATGTGTGGGGAGAGCTCTGCTCACTCAAGCGAGCTCTCCTTTCAACTGTATGCCACTGAATTTTCAGCTTGTCATAGACAGTTGCAGCAGTGATTGGGGAACTGGGGCCATGCCTGCAAACACACTGACTGCATTGGAAGACAGGCTGACACACCTCGAAAACTCGGATGATGGTACTATGTTTCTTGCATGTGTGCAAGCAACATAAAAACCGTTACAAGCTGGGCATTCAAAACCTTCAAACACACATGTAACTTTTGTCATTTGGCAGCTCGTCACAGCCATATCGGCTCTGACTAGAATTTGTTAAACTCTAGGTCCTCTTTTGTAAATGGTGTTTGTAAATATTTGCACTGTGATTCTTGTTTGTATAAAACTGGTTTTGGGAATTATACCTTAAATGTAGAATCACACCTCCTGATTTATTACACCAGCACTCACTTATTCACCTAATACTACGTATTTCTTTTCTTTTATTTCAATAAACTTTATTAATAGTTGGTAACATCAGAACTGACATAATAACAAATAAATGGTCAAACATAGTCACTCCCCAACAAAACCCCAACTAGGAATCATGAATTGGAGTGCCACACACGAAACCCAACCCCCAATCCACCTCCTCCCTAATCCCTCCGTCAGGCGTGCTCCTGTTCCCTCCTGGATCACATTCACATTGGCAGTTCTACTCAGAAATTAACCTGGTTTCCACATTGTGAGAAAAAGCGTCCCAAGTGCCCCCACCTGCTCTGATAGGTCTGAGATTGATTATTCATGGTTAAAATGTGCTTTTCCAGTTGGAGGGCGAACTGCATTCCTTATGCCACTCTATAATTGAGTGAACTGATTTTCTGTCTAGTGCCTCAGTATGATTAACTTGACTATTGCGAAATTAAAGTTATTTGAGCTTTCTTAACATTAGAAATATTTTCCTGTAACAGGTTTATCAGACAGATACTTGGGTAATATAGGAATCTAAACCCAACAATGGGTCAAGGGAGTTCTTAATAGCGAGCCAGAACTTTTTAGTTGAAGGCAGGTCCACAGCATATGGTACAGAGTCCCGACATGGTTGACACACCTGGGACAATCAGGAGGGCCTTCCCAGTTTGTGTAATTTGGCTGGTGTAAAGTATAAGTTGTGCATTATATTAAACTGCATCAGTCACAATCTATCCTGTTTGACAAACCTATACAAGGTCTGCCAAATTGTGGTCCAGAAATGCGATTCTGCCCTTAATGAAAAAGGCTGCAACCAATAGTAACACACCCCTTGTGGAAGCTTGGGATCTGTCATCTGAATTAATTTATATACACGCAGACACCACGTGGGGTTCCTTCGCCACCCTCATCGCTTACTGAAAGCATCCCTACTCCCAAGTCATTCCCCTGAACCTAGCTGAGTTAGAACCACCTTCTTAAGTTGTGCATATTTGAAAAAGCTGTGACAGGCACTTTGAATCTAGCTCTAAAGAGAGCGATATTACCCTGCCATCTTCATATACTTCTCCAAGCTTGGCATTACTAAGGGAGGGTAAAATTCTCGAGGAATGGGCTTCCATCCAATCTAGAAATGAGGGTTTCCAGCGGCTGCTCCAGCGTAAGCCCAATTTTGTAATAAATGGGTTTTGTAGCTGATGCCGAGCCCTTATGGATCAACCTAGTGGCACATTCGAGAGGATTTGGAATTGCTTCGGAGCTGCATACAGAAGGGCGGAGAGAGAACAACAATGCTGAGCTGCCAGGGACTGCTCCACATCCAACCATAGTGGTACATACCCTTGTCTTTCCTCACTCTGTGTCCCCTTGACCAATAAGACATCCTTGTCAAATGGTGTGCACAGTAATATGAAAAGAAGGTGCACTAAACCCCCTGATCCTTGGGCGCGAGAGCTTCAGATAGGATCGCCTAACACTCTTAGCTTTCAGAGGAGGCAGCTACGCTAAACCCCCTGATCCTTGGGAGCCGAGAGCTTCAGATAGATCGCCTAACACTCTTAGCTTTCCAGAGGGGTTGCTATTACTTGGTTCAACCCATCAAACCATTTCTTTGGGATGAACAGGCCCAACATTCCTAAGGGATATAATACTCAGGGTAAGATGTTCATTTTTATAAGGTTAATACGCCCCCAAGAGAGAGAAGATCCTTCCATCTATCTAAGTCTAGCTTAATGGTGTGCACTAAGTCTGTGAGGTTGAGTCTGAACATAATGGGAATCTTCCTGGCAATCTTAATCCCCAGGTACGGGGACATTTAGGCTCCATAACAAACTAGAGTTGCTTACCGATTGAGATGTAATGCTATTTAAGGGAAAGACTTTGGTCTTGGACTCATTGAGTTTATAATATGAAACTGTACTACGGTATTTTCTCAACTTGCCCATCATGCACTTTGCCCTTTGTTGAGGATCTGTTCTGTATTCTAACCCTTTACTTGCAGCCTGAAGTACCTGATTTGTCCTGGACTGCTTGAGGTCACCAAATGCCCAGAGGTCAAGTAAGTGATCAGTGCTTTGTCTTCTATTATCCCCATTTCTACAATCAGATATACCCCTAGACAACAGGGAATGAAGGCTTACAGAAGTAAGTGATGTCACACTCAAGGGGTAGCCATGCAAAGTGTGTACTAGAAAGAACAGTAGTAAAAAACTACAAATGCACGTTCCACTTCTCCATCTGCATGTGTCCCTGCTTCATGCAACAACATCACACATAATCCTGCATGTTGGATTGTGCCAATGACATTAAGGGTCCACTGCAAAATATTGTATCAGGCCCTACCTCCACACCAATGAGCATAAAATAACCATCAGCACCTATAAAATGTTTGTAGTGTAAGTTCCTTTTATCAATCCTGCTGAGCATTCAGCTTGTCCACGCCACCCCTCTTCCCTTGTTAACACCAGAATTTAACTGAACAATGCATTTTGTCCCTGCTCCTACTGGTGACAATGGCACCAAGATCAAATGTTTTGAGTAATTGGCCCTATAGTTTATTTGACCCAAGAGGAGTTGGAACCTGCAGCAAAGACTTCCACAGTTACTATGACTGACAGAACACATTTCAAATTTTAAGTAGTGGCATACAAAAAGTTACAGGGTTGTCTTAGACAATTAAAGATTTTTTAATACTGACCTCTAAGGCAGTGGGCTACCTGTTAGTGCTGGCTGTACTGTGCCGTAACTCTTGTACCCCCGTCGGCACCTCTGCCAGCATGGTACATTCCAGCCAATCAAGAAAAGGAAATGGGAAATTGTTTAACCAGGAAAGCCACACAAAGCCAAAGCTTGTTTCAGGTGTGATCTGGGAGCATGAAGAAGTTATGTGACTTGCTCTGGGTCACACAGTAGGCCCAGTTGGGGTTGTGGGATGCAAACTCAGGTCTCAAGTTTTTCAACTTATAGCCCCAAACCACAGTACTACTGTTAGTTTTAAAATGACCTTTATGCTAAAGCCCCACCAGGCTTTCTGTTATAAAGTTGTTGCAACCGTGTTTCCCTCAATTTTTATGCCCATTAACATTCCACAGTGTAATAGCACCGCAATATAACCACAAACTGCTTGCAGTTCCAAGAGCTGCTTTGTGTTTCCATTTATATTTTCCATGAGCTCTGTCAGAAATTGTCAAACTCGGGTCCCTTCCACGCAATCACAAATAGAGATTTTTCTCCTGAGTGGGACTCTCCATGTTCAATGGGTCTGAGATTTTACTTTCTCCAGATACCCCATCTGAGATGCAGTATCCCATTTGTAGGGTTCCATGAAGCCGGTTCAACAAAAAAACTATCAACTGTCTCTACAGCGATGTCACAGTATCAGCTCATGAACATGGTTCACATTGTGCCATCCAGAACACAAGTGCATTTTATGAGGAGCTGTGCCCCACACACCCCAGATTTTATTATAATCATCTCCACAGCAGAGGCATTTTGCCATTGTCCCATCGCTGTATCATGCACCATTATAGCCACAAGTTGCTTTGTCGCTATATTTTTGATAAAATAATGCCAAATGCAGTTTTAGGGGACATTGCATTTACCAGCTTTTATATCTCAGTTTGTGAAGCATGTAGGGCTTTAGTGACAACATTTAGGTCACATTGCATCATAGTGTCTTTTATGAGATTTAAGAAGGGTTTTTTTGCTTCCTGGGTCCCAAACATGTGTTCTAGGAATTAGACTATCCTGCCTCTTTTATCCAAAAGTAGGTTCACATTGTTTGCATTTTGCCCTATTTCACCACATCTTGTAACGTAAACCTGGGCAAACCAATCAGTTTACCGGGCATGCCCACCAACCCAATCAGTGAACCTGCAGTCACAGAGTGTACCCCAATCAGTTAAACATGGCACTGACATCAGACAGTCTGGGAATGGGCAGCAAATTAATTAGTGTAACTGAGCATGTCCATCAAAAGATAAGTGTTTTGGGCATGTCCACTACAACAATTAGTAAACTCAGGAATGTATAATACACCAATTAATGAACTGCATCTGGAGATGTTGTTAAGTTTTACTTCACGGTGAAGTTCCAGTAAACTTGTGAAATTCACCTTTAAACTTCACAAATTGCCCACTTCACCACTTCGCATTGAGTTTTGATGGGGAAATGGCAATTTTTCAGCAAAAATGTGCCACTTCACCACTAAAAACTTTTGAAGTTGGCACTCTGTGCTATGTGAATTTGGCAAACTTTGTGAATGATGTCATGGAACAACATTTGCCAGCTTTGCACATCCTTAAATGCACTTGTAAAATGGGACTGGAGTTTTCTGTATGCTAATTGGCTAAGACGTACATGTAGGCATGTCCCTATCAGTGCATATTGCCCCAGCTGGTACATCTTATGCCAACCAGGATACAGTGCAACAAGATATCCATGTCCACTAGCAGGCTGTTGATTTAACGCTCTCCTGAAGAGTTTTCATCATTGCAGCAGCATTTCGCCATTCCTGTTTGCTTTTCAGCTTCTCTGGTCCCCATCGCATTCCCTGGTGCCAGCACTGCTGAAGTAGCACCTTGCTGACTAAATAAAATAGTATGGTAACTTCAAAGTGAAACTGTCTGAGAGCTGCTGCAGCACTGGCTGCTATGTTAATTCAACTGCCAGGTCCCTGTCCTCCTCTGTTCCTCATCTCCCCACAGTGATCATAACTGAGGCTGCTGCAGCACCTGCATTACAATTATTCAACTGCCTGGTCCCACTCTTCTATCTGTTCTTCATCTCCTCCACAATGATGTTAACTGAGAGCTGCTGCAGTACTGCCATTATATTAATTCAATTGTCTGGTCTCTGTCCTCTCTCTTGTCTCCCCTGCACTGATCATTGTGATGCTTGGACAGCTGGTTATGATTATTGTATGCTATTCATAATATAAAATATAGTATGTGATTGTCACACATAAGGCAGCTGTGCCATGGGTGCCCCATCCCAGGTTTCAGTAAAACTACAAGATATATAATTGACCAGGAGATCTCTATAATGTAATTAACTTTTGAGACATTGCATTTTATAGCCTTTTATGACCTGTTGCTGCCTCTGAAGTTGGAATGCTAAATATGCATTTTATTACAGGCAGGACATATCTTAGCTGATTCCTGTTGCATATAGTCACACCTAAGTGATGTATGGCAGAGTTGTAAAATCTGTAATGTTCCTTGGGAAAATAAGAAACCAGTCACCAATTCAAAGGAAATGTTGACTAAAACTGTTCTAATTTGGGAAATTCATTTTGCTGAAGTCACATTATTTAAAATATCTCCTGACAGGAAATCATGTTTGTATTTTTTGGTTCTAAAAGGAAGCACTAGATGACTCATATAATGGGAGTAGAGACACAGAGTTTTAAACTGAATACTGTGTCTGAACTTAGTTGTCATATACCATCTTTTGACAGTGGAAAGACACAGCTCTGATAAGAACTAAGAGGTAATACAATAGATAGAAAAGATCTAAATGTACTTTGGTAGTAGTTTGTCGGTAGTTTTCCTTGTTTTACTTTATGTGATTGTGTGCTCTTTGATACATTGTTCTGTATTTAGAGTTTACATATTTTTATCCATTTTATTAAACTTTTATTTAAAAGACCGCCTGGTGTCTGCAAGTTCTTTTTTGCATGTGACATATAGATGGATAAGTTTAACAACTGTTCAAAAGCTTGATGGTGTTACTAAACTGGGAAAAGGTAAGAATATACTTAAGGTATTTTATAGAGTTTTAAAGGGTTCATTTTGGATACCTGATTAAGAACCCTTAGGTGAAAGATATATTGCATCCTCCTGAAGAGAATATTATCTGATCCTGTATATGGGGTACACTAGCATAAGGTTCACAGTTTGAATCCCCACAGACATTAAGATTAAAGGTGATTCAGACTCAAAAGCAAACAGGAAGGTTACTCCTGTCTGTTACCTGTTTGCATTATTGTGCTCAGAGTTTGGCATTGTGGGAGCAGAGGGCCTGACATGCTGAGTGCATTTGTGACAGATTTGGTTGGCAGTGGTGTGATACATTTGGTAACACAAGCTTTAACTGTTCAGTGTGTCAGCTTAATATTGTACAGCTCACTTGCAAAGAGAGGCAACATTATATATTTTTTAAAAAACAGAACTATATCAATTTGCTTGCAGTCAAGTTCCTTCCTGTTTTATATTTTTTCTAAAGTACAAGTTAGAGTAGCTGTAGTTTGAGAAGAGATGGCTTCCAACTATGGCAGGTGCACTGCAGACTACTTGAGGCAGTTGTGCCAGGACAGAGAGTCCTGCACGAGGCAAGAGACACCAAGCAGAACCTCATAGATGCCCTGATGGCAGCAGATGCCCAGAGCATCGAGTCACAGACTGGACAATAAAGGACCAAATTTTGGGCTTGAGGGCTAGCAGCCAGTGCAGTGTCCAGATCCAATGAGGAGTACAGCAGGACCAGTGCAAGCAAAGGGCCACAGCAGCAGGAGAAGGTCACTAGCATTCTGGAGCCAGAAGCAATCAGGTTGAAGACTGAGTTGCACAGAATGGAGCTGGAGTTCCAGAGGAGGCTGAGCAGGAACAGCAAGAAGTGGAGTGAGAGCGGTGAGAAGCAGAGTGAGAACAGAGATGTGGAGTGAGAGAAGTGAGCAGCAGAGGACAAGAGGGAGTGAGAACAGCAAGAAGCTGACCATGAACAGTGAGAGGCAGACCAAGAGGAGTGAGAATGCCAGGGCAACATGAACTGGAGAAGCTATGACTCTAACCACCAGCTCCAGAGCAGTTAAGTGGCTTGGGTTAAACTGGAACTATAGGACTGGGTTACAAATGAAATCCCAAAGTAATAGCTGAATTTAAAAGAGGAGAGGATATGGATGCCTTTTTAAATTCTTTTAAAAAGTTTGTATTCAGGCAAATATTCCTAGGGGTCCTGGAGCTTCCAGCTATCCCAGCTACTTACTGGGAAAGCTCCAGGATGCATTGGGTCAAGTGGACAATGAGGACAGTAATGATTACAGCAAACTTAAAGCTGCACTTTTAAAAGTTTGATTTAACTGCGAAACATACAGAGCTAAATTCTGTAAGCTCAGAAGAAGCCCTGACATGGGCTACGAGGAGCTAGCCACAAACAATGTCAGTGTTTAAAACATTGGTGGGAAGATGAAGTTAACTCTGTAGATAAAATTGAAAATGGTATTTTGTTAGAACAGTTTTTTGAGCATGCCAGCAGAGCTGAAAACCTGGCTGGAGGACCGAGATCCCAAAACAGTACAAGAGGCTACTGAACTCTCTGACCGCTATGCCAAGAGCAGACCTGCTCTGAGTGCAAATGGGGCAGGCATGGCAGTGCAGAAAGGAAAAGCACCTTCAGGGCAGCTAAACCTTCACTGCCTCCACCAAACCAATTAGCCCCAGGTTTCAAAGAAAATATTTCTCTGAGAAAATAAACTAATGCTGAGTTTGTAAAGAAACTGGGCATATTGTTGAACAGTGTCCCAAAAGGACAAGCAATACACAACATGGGGCTAGAAAAGAAGTGGATTATTTGTATGTCCCTGGAAGCATGCCTGTGAACATGAGGGAACACATGTACCCAGTCATGATGAATGGTGTACAGGCACAAGCGCTAAGGGACACAGGAGCATCCCTGACATTGGTAAAGGGTTCTGGTAGAGCCTGGTCAGCTTATACCCATTAAATTTGTAACTGTAACAAGGGTTCACTGGTGAGGAGACCACATTGCCACTCATTTAGTGTTCTCCTAGACTGGGGTGAAACAGGGGAACTGAGCAAGAGGTACCTGTAGCCAAAACGTTAGCAGTTGATGTCATCCTTGGCAATAATCTCAAACAGGGGATGGTATGTGCAGTTACCCATAACCAAACAGAAATTGTAGTTCCCTGGGTCCTACAGAAGCCAGTGTGGAAATCACTGGGAGGCTGATTCCAAGCCTGTGTCTCTGATATGGAGACTAATGAAAAGGGTAGACATTTCCACACTAGCAGTTAACCACACAGCTATGGAGGGTTACTCCAAGAAGGAGGTGACCCATTGTCAAAGGTATGGGATGACAGTGACCTGATGCTAGTGCTAGGGACCCTAGTTTAGAGACTGAAGGGACCTGTCCCATGCCTTGGGAATGTGTAAGAGTTTGCAGCTGCTCTGAAAAGTGACCCTAGTCTAGAGAAACTGAGATCTTGGGCAGACTCTGATGGAGCACAGGAGGTGATGGTAAACATAAAGTTTATTGGGAAAATTGACTGAGGTATACTCAGGCTGTGAAGACAGAGGGAGGGGGATAGGCAGGGAGCTTATCATTCCCAAGGTGTTCCATGAGCAGTTCTCAAGACTGCACATGATATTCCCTTCTCAGGCCACCTGGGAAGCATGAGCGCTATGCAGTGATTGGCCCAGAATTTCTATTGGCCCAGAATTTCTATTTGCCCAACCGCACTCCAGCAAGTGAAGGTATATTGCAGGTCATGTCACCAGTTCCCAAGAAATAGGAAGGCTGGTAAGAAAACTCAAGCTGCCCTAATTCCATTTCTATTCCAGAGGGTGGGAATGGATATTGTGGGACCTTTAAATACCCCTAGCTCCTCTGGTAAGAGGTTCATACTGACTGTGGTGGATTATGCTACCCAGTATCCAGAGGCAGTCACCCTATCCTCACTGAGGACAGACAAAGTGGCAGATGCCTTACTTGGGATTTTCTCCCATGTTGGGTTTCCATGAGAGGTTATCACAGATTGAGGGTGTTCCTTCTTGTTGGACCTGATGAAATGTTCATGGAAGAAGTGTGAGGTGGTTCAGAGGTGCACGACACCTTATCAACCACAAGCCAGTGGGCTTGTGGAAAGATTTAATGGTACTCTGAAGACAATGTTCCAAGCATTTGCTGAACAGCATGGGAGACACTGGGAGAAATTCCTCCCCACCTGTTGTTTGTATACAGGAGGTGCCCCTAGAGTCCACAGGAAATTCCCTTGAGATCCTATATGGATGCCAGGTACATGGGCCCCTAGACTTGATCCGGGAGGACTGTGAAGGTAAGCACTCCACCCAGGACACTCCCTAGTGGATTATGTCCTTAGATTTAGGAAAAGGCTGAAGGAGCTTATGGGGTCAGTCCAAAGCAACCTGGCAGCTGCCCAACAGAAACAAAAAGTGTGGTATGACTGCAGAGCCATAGCTCACCATACAGTGGGTCTGGAAGTCATGGTCCTTATCCCAGTCTGGAAAGGCAAGCTGCAGGCTGAGTGGGCTGGACTGTACAAAGTAGTTAGAAAGATAAATGACATGAACTGTATTATACAGTTACCTGACAAAAGACATACAGAAGGGATGTACCATGTCAACATGATGAAGCCATATGCTAATATGACTGACATGGTGTTTGCAGTATGTATTCCTAGGGAGAGGACAGACAAAGGAGACCCGTTCTGGACTTGCTGGAAGAAAGCAAGCAGAAGTCCTCTGTGAAGGCAGTTAAATTGTCTCCCCAGCTGGCCCCGGACAAGATCCAGGAAGTAAGGGAGGTTTTAGCAGACTTTTCCCACTGTTTAGCACCAAACCTGGACTAACCCCTTAGCGATGCATGATGTGGATAAAGGGACACTGTTGCCCATATGGCGGACAGCATATCGAGTGTCAGAGGCTATCCAAAAGGACATTAAAAGGGAGGTGGAGGAAATTCTGGGTTTAGGAGTAATCCAGAGATTCCACAGCCCTGGGTCTCACCCATAGTCCTTGTGCCCAAGCCAGATGGTCTCATCATTTACTTGGATAGTGTGAACTGAATGCAGTCACAAAGTCAGATGCCCACCCAATGCCCTGGATGGATGAACTCCTGGACAAGTTGGGAGGGATGACATACCTTATGGCTATCGACCTGACAAAGGGGTATTGCAGGTTGAGTTAACTAACAAAGCTTAGGGAGAGGTCAGCCTTCATCACTCTGATAGGCTTATTTGAAAGTAAAGTATTACCTTTTGGAATGAAAATGCCACAGCCACTTACCAAAGGTTGGTGAACCAGTTGTTAAATGGTGCTGAGGAGTACTGTGGCATATCTTGATGACATTGCCAGCTTTAGTGCCAGCTGGGAGGAACACCTGTCCCACCTTAAGGAAGTGCTGGGCAGGATACAGAGGGCTGGGCTCACTGTTAAAGCTAAGAAATGCCAGGTTGACATGGCTGAAGTGACATACCTTGGGCATGGTGTGGCCGGGACAGCTCCATCCTAACTAAGTAAAAGTAGAGGTGATCAAGGCATTGCCCAGACCAGAAATGCAGAAGCAAGTCAGGTATTTTCTAGGGACAGCCGGGTACTATAGAAAATTTGTACCCAGTTACAGTGCCCTTGCTGCTCCCCTATTTGACCTGGAAAGAAAAAAGATGCCTAAGAAAATTACCTGGGAACCAGCCTGTGAAAAAGCCTTTACAAGACTGAAGGAGACACTGTGCACTGCTCCTGTACTGACAAGTCCTAACTATAGCAGACCTTTATAGTCCAGACTGACATCTCAGATGTGGGTATTGTGGCAGTACTGAGTCAGACATCCAAAAGGGAAACATCACCCTGTAGTGTGCCTGAGTAAAAGTTGCTTCCCATGAGCAGGCTTACTCTACTGTGGAAAAAGAGTGTTTTGCCATAGTGTGGACCCTAAAGAAGTTAGAGCCATACTTATATGGGCAGCATTTTGAGGTACAAATTGGCCACAACCCCGGTTTGGCTGACCCAAATGGGAAAAACTAAAGGTAGACTATTAAGATGGAGTCTTGCCTTGCAAGGGTATGACATGACAATCTTACATAGGGCTGGATCAACCAATCAGAACACAGATGGCTTGTTGCGTCTATATGAGGAGGAACTGATTTGGAAGTTCATCCCATGCAGAGGATAGGGACCCCAAATTCAGTCTAGGTGGGGAGGAGGTGACACTTAGTCAACTGGTTATGATTATTGTATGCTATTTGTAATATAAAAATAGTATGTGATTGTCTCACATAAAGCAGCTGTGCCATGGGTGCTCCCCAGGTTTCAGTGAAAACTACAGGATATATAACTGACCAGGAGATCTCTGTAATCTAATTAACCTCTTTGAGACATTGCATTTTATGGCCTTTTTATGACCTGTTGCTGCCTCTGAAGTTGGGAAGCTAAATATGCATTTTATTATAGGACAGGACATAACTAGCTAATTACTGTTGGCTATATTCACACCTAAGTGACGTATGGCAGAGTTGTAAAACCTTTGTTGTTCCTTGGGAAAATAAGAAACCAGCCACCAGTTCAAAGGAAAGGCTTGATTAAAGACTCATAATTTGGGAAATCAGTTTTGCTGAAGTCACATTATTTAAAATATCTCCTGACAGGAAATCATGTTTGTATTTTTTAGTTCTAAAAGGAGGAGTTAGATGACTCATAAAGGGGCATGGAGACACAATTTTAAACTGAATATCGTGTCCGAACTTGGTTGTCATATACCATCTTGGGATGATAGAAAGACACAGCTCTGATAAGCTCTTAGGGTAATACATTAGATAGAAAAGATCTAAATGTACTTTGGTAGGATTTTGTCTGTAGTTTTCCTTGTTTTTCTTTATGTGATTGTATGCTCTTTGATATATTGTTCTGTGTTTACATTTTATGTATTTTTAGTAAACCTTTTATTTAAAAGACAGCCTGGGTGTCTGCAAGTTCTTTTGCATGTGATATGAAGATGGTTAAGTTTGACAACTGTTCAAAAGCTTGATGGTGTTACTAAACTGAAAAAGTTAAGAATAATACCTAAGGTCTTTTATAGAGTTTTAAAGGGTTCATTTTGGATACCTGTTAGGAGCCCTTAGGTGAAAGAAATATTGTGTCCCCAAAGGGAATATTATCTGAGCCTGTACATTGGATACACTAGCATAAGGTTCACAGTTTGAATCCCCTGAACTTGTGACTAGCAGTGAACTGGACCCAAAAGCAGACAGAAGGGTTACCCTGTTTGTTACCTGATCACATTTTGCACTCTGAGGTTGGTACTGTAGGAGCAGAGGGTCTGACCTGCTGAGTGCATTTGTGACATTCATAACTGAGATCTGCTGCAGTGCAGCCATTACATTCATTCAATTGACAGATCCCTGTCCTTTCTCTGTTTCTCATCTTCCCCCATAGTGATCGTAACTGAGAACTGCCGCAGCACTGGCCGTTATGTCCTTGTCTCCCCTTCAGCGACTGTGATGACCGCTGATCTGCTGTAAGGCTTATACTTTGCAGCTTGAAAACTGCTATTCTCCTGCCATTAAAACCTTGCTCACTCAGCCATACTTATGCCAACTGATGCCCTGATAACCGTTGTTTCTTTATCGTAGCCTGCAATGGACAAGCTCACAAATCCAGTCTGCAACTAATAACGCCTAAAGAAAACTGAAATAAACTAAAATAAAAAACAGTGTTTGTGTGTTAGTGAAGAAACAGTTGGGAGGTGAGAGACAGACACCAGTGCCTCTAGTAGCTGGATGGGACATCGTATATGGTCTACAACTCTACACTGCATATGGACTATTTTTCTCTGTTTTGTATCTTTACCACTTTGCTGCATACTTTTTAAATATATTTTTACTGGGGTGTTTATGGAGAAGGCCCATTTTATAAGCAGAATAAGACACTCCAAGGTGTGGTTTATGGGCTGATAAGAGCACTTCCATGTACTAGAGGCACTCAGTGCAAGTGCCTCATGTCTCATTATGAACCTGAGGCATGCTCTTATGAGCCCATAAACCATACCGTTGTATCTATTCCTTACATATGTGTAAACCACACAATGTACAACACAGCATATAGTAAACTTTGGTACATACAACACACCAGTTAGTGAACTTTGGCATTTCCAATATTCCAATTGTGAACCAGAGCATGTACTATACACCAATTAAATGAAACAGGGCATGTCCACAATATCAATTAGTGAAACTGGGTATGTCTCACAAATGAATTAGTGAATAAGGTCAAACACCAATCTGTAAAGTTGTGAACAAGAGCTCATCTGACACACCATGTAGTGAACCAGGGTATACCCAACATACCAGCGAGTTATATAGGGTATACTCAACACACCACATAGTGAAACAGGGCCTTCCAATATGCCAGTTCAGAATCTGGACACCTCAATCCACCAATAAGTAAACTTGGACATGCCAGCACCCAGTCAGTGAACCAGAGCATGTTCAACAAACAAATTAGTTAATCAGAGCATACTCAACACTTCAAATAGTGCAACATTCCGACATGCCAATTGGCAAGCCTGGGCATTTCTTTTCATACTACCAGTTAGTGAATCTGGACATGCCTGAGCAGCCAGCTAGTGAACCAGGTCACATCAATATACCAACTAGTGAACCAGGATGTGTCCAACACATCAGTCAGTGAATTTAGGCATGTCCAATTTAATAAGTGTGCATGGGTATAGCCAACACACCAGTTATTGAACATGTAGATGCCCAACTCACCATTTAGGATATCAGTGCATATCTAACATACCAGTTACTGTAAACAGGCATATAAGCCCAGAAAGTGAACCTGGACATAGCCAGTTCATCAAGCAATGGGGCCTGGATCTTCCCAGCATACCAATTAAAGAAACAGGGTATGTCCAACACATCAATTAGGTAAAGTGGGCATGTTAAACACATGACCTTAGGCATGACTGTTACACCTATGTGTGATCCTGAACACAGTTTGTGTAACCCACTAATTATTAATGAACCAGGGAATGTCCAATGCATCAAATAGGGAGCTTGTCACATTAACACAGGTCTTGGATTATCTTGCTAGAATTTTGAGTATATACAGTAAAGTAAACAGATGAGCACACACCCCAGATTTTATTATAATCATCTCCACAGCAGAGCATTTTGCCATTGTCCGTCAGTTGTACTGCTACCATTATAGCCACAAGTTTCTTTGTTGCTATAATATGTTTGATAAAATAATGGCAAATGCATTTTAGTAGGACATTGCATTTACCAGCTTTTATATCTCAGTTTGTGAAGCATGTAGGGGTTTAGTGACAACATTTAGGTCACATTGCATCATAGTGTCTTTTATGAGATTTTAACAAGGTTTTCTTTTGCTTCCTGGGTCCCAAACATGTGTTCTAGGAATTAGACTATCCTGCCTCTTTTATCCAAAAAGTAGGTTCACATTGTTTGCATTTTGTCCTATTTCACCACATCTTGTAACATAAACCTGGGCAAACCAATCAGTTTACCGGGCATGCCCACCAACCCAATCAGTGAACCTGCAGTCACAGAGTGTACCCCAATCAGTTAAACATGGCACAGACATCAGACAGTCTGGGAATGGGCAGCAAATTCATTAGTGTAACTGGTCATGTCCATCAAAAATAATTGTTTTGGCTTGTCCACTACAACAATTAGTAAACTCAGAGAATGTATAACACTCCAATTAATGAAATGCATCTGGAGATGTTGTTAAGTTTTACTTCACCGGTGAAGTTCCAGTAAACTTGTGAAATTCACCTTTGCAAATAACTACAAATTGCCCACTTCACCACCTGCATTGAGTTTTGATGGGAAATGGCAATTTTTCAGGCAAAAATGTGCCACTTCACCACTAAAAACTTTTTGAAGTTGGCACTCTGTGCTATGTGAATTTGGCAAACTTTGTGAATGATGTCATGGAACAACATTTGCCAGCTTTGCTCATCTTTAAATGCACTTGTAAAATGGGACTGGAGTTTTCTGTATGCTGATTGGCTAAGGCGTACCTGTAGCCATGTCCCTATCAGTGCATATTGCCTGCCCCAGCTGGTACATCTTATGCCAACCAGGATACAGTGCAACAAGATATCCATGTCCACTAGCAGGCTGTTGATCTAACACTCTCCTGAAGAGTTTTCATCATTGCAGCAGCGTTTTGCCATTCCTGTTTGCTTTTCAGCTTCTCTGGTCCCCATCGCATTCCTTGGTGCCAGCACTGCTGAAGTAGCACCTTGCTGACTAAATAAAACAGTATGGTAACTTCAAAGTGAAACTGTCTGAGAGCTGCTGCAGCACTGGCTGCTATGTTAATTCAACTGCCAGGTCCCTGTCCTCCCTCTGTTCCTCATCTCCCCCACAGTGATCATAACTGAGAGCTGCTGCAGCACTTGGCATTACAATTATTCAACTGCCTGGTCCCACTCTTCTATCTGTTCTTCATCTCCTCCACAATGATGTTAACTGAGAGCTGCTGCAGTACTGCCATTATATTAATTCAATTGTCTGGTCTCTGTCTCTCTCTTGTCTCCCCTGCACTGATCATTGTGATGCTTGGACAGCTGGTTATGATTATTGTATGCTATTCATAATATAAAAATATAGTATGTGATTGTCACACATAAGCTGTGCCATGGGTGCCCCATCCCCAGGTTTCAGTGAAAACTACAAGATATATAATTGACCAGGATATCTCTATAATGTAATTAACTTCTTTGAGACATTGCATTTTATAGCCTTTTATGACCTGTTGCTGCCTCTGAAGTTGGAATGCTAAATATGCATTTTATTACAGGACAGGACATATCTTAGCTGATTCCTGTTGCATATAGTCACACCTAAGTGATGTATGGCAGAGTTGTAAAATCTGTAATGTTCCTTGATAAAATAAGAAACCAGTCACCAATTCAAAATGCTTGACTAAAACTGTTCTAATTTGGGAAATTCATTTTGCTGAAGACAGATTATTTAAAATATCTCCTGACAGGAAATCATGTTTGTATTTTTGGTTCTAAAAGGAAGCACTAGATGACTCATATAATGGGAGTAGAGACACAGAGTTTTAAACTGAATACTGTGTCTGAACTTAGTTGTCATATACCATCTTTTGACAGTGGAAAGACACAGCTCTGATAAGAACTAAGAGGTAATACAATAGATAGAAAAGATCTAAATGTACTTTGGTAGTAGTTTGTCGGTAGTTTTCCTTGTTTTACTTTATGTGATTGTGTGCTCTTTGATACATTGTTCTGTATTTAGAGTTTACATATTTTTATCCATTTTATTAAACTTTTATTTAAAAGACCGCCTGGGTGTCTGCAAGTTCTTTTTTGCATGTGACATATAGATGGATAAGTATAACAACTGTTCAAATGCTTGATGGTGTTACTAAACTGGGAAAAGGAAAGAATATACTTAAAGTATTTTATAGAGTTTTAAAGGGTTCATTTTTATACCAGAATAAGAACCCTTAGGTGAAAGATATATTGCATCCTCCTGAAGAGAATATTATCTGATCCTAGATATGGGGTACACTAGCATAAGGTTCACAGTTTGAAACCCCACAGACATTAAGATTAAAGGTGATTCAGACCCAAAAGCAAACAGGAAGGTTACCCTGTCTGTTACCTGTTTGCATTATTGTGCTCAGAGTTTGGCATTGTGGGAGCAGAGGGCCTGACATGCTGAGTGCATTTGTGACAGATTTGGTTGGCAGTGGTGTGATACATTTGGTAACACAAGCTTTAACTGTTCAGTGTGTCAGCTTAATATTGTACAGCTCACTTGCAAAAGAAGGCAACGATTATATTTTTTAAAAGAAACAGAACTATATCAATTTGCTTGCAGTCAAGTTCCTTCCTGTTTTATATTTTTTCTAAAGTGCAAGTTAGAGTAGCTGTAGTTTGAGAAGAAGATGGCTTCCAACTATGGCAGGTGCACTGCAGACTACTTGAGGCAGTTGTGCCAGGACAGAGGAGTCCTGCACGAGGCAAGAGACA
Organism: Neoceratodus forsteri; assembly: GCA_016271365.2. Taxonomy (NCBI): domain Eukaryota; kingdom Metazoa; phylum Chordata; order Ceratodontiformes; family Ceratodontidae; genus Neoceratodus; species Neoceratodus forsteri. The sequence goes on from JADMNL010000026.1 coordinate 271,789,267, forward strand.
CCAATCAGAACCTCATGGATGCCCTGATGGCAGCAGATGCCCAGAGCATCGAGTCACAGACTGTGACTGTAAAGGACCAAACCTTGGGATTGGAGGGCTAGCAGCCAGTGCAGTGTCCAGATCCAATGAGGAGTACAGCAGGACCAGTGCAAGCAAAGTACCACAGCAGCAGGGGAAGGTCACTAGCATTCTGGAGCCAGAAGCAATCAGGTTGAAGACTGAGTTGCACAGAATGGAGCTGGAGTTCCAGAGGGAGGCTGAGCAGGAACAGCAAGAAGTGGAGTGAAAACGGTGAGAAGCAGAGTGAGAACAGAGAGATGTGGAGTGAGAGAAGTGAGCAGCAGAGGACAAGAGGGAGTGAGAACAGCAAGAAGCTGACCATGAACAGTGAGAGGCAGACCAAGAGGAGTGAGAATGCCAGAGGCAACATGAACTGGAGAAGCTATGACTCTAACCACCAGCTCCAGAGCAGTTAAGTGGCTTGGGTTAAACTGGAACTATAGGACTGGGTTACAAATGAAATCCCAAAGTAATAGCTGAATTTAAAAAGGAGGAGGATATGGATGCCTTTTTAAATTCTTTTAAAAAGTTTGTATTCAGGCAAATATTCCTAGGGGTCCTGGAGCTTCCAGCTATCCCAGCTACTACTGGGAAAGCTCAGGATGCATTGGGTCAAGTGGACAATGAGGACAGTAATGAATACAGCAAACTTAAGCACTTTAAAAAGTTTGATTTAACTGCAGAAGCATACAGAGCTAAATTCTGTAAGCTCAGAAGAAGCCCTGACATGGGCTACGAGGAGCTAGCCACAAAACAATGTCAGTGTTTAAAATGTTGTTGGGAGGAATTGAAGTTAACTCTGTAGATAAAATTGAAAATGGTATTTTGTTAGAACAGTTTTTTGAGCATGCCAGCAGAGCTGAAAACCTGGCTGGAGGACCGAGATCCCAAAACAGTACAAGAGGCTACTGAACTCTCTGACCGCTATGCCAAGAGCAGACCTGCTCTGAGTGCAAATGGGGCAGGCATGGCAGTGCAGAAAGGAAAGCACACCTTAAGGGCAGCTAAAACCTTCACTGCCTCCACCAAAACCAATTAGCTCCAGGTTTCAAAGAAAATATTTCTCTGAGAAAATAAACTAATGCTGAGTTTGTAAAGAAACTGGGCATATTGCCAGACAGTGTCTCAAAAGGACAAGCAATACACAACATGGGGCTAGAAAAGAAGTGGATTATTTGTATGTCCCTGGAAGCATGCCTGTGAACATGAGGAACACATGTACCCAGTCATGATGAATGGTGTACAGACACAAGCACTAAGGGACACAGGAGCATCCCTGACATTGGTAAAAGGCATTCTGGTAGAGCCTGGTCAGCTTATACCCATTAAATTTGTAACTGTAACAAGGGTTCACTGGTGAGGAGACCACATTGCCACTCATTTAGTGTTCTCCTAGACTGGGGTGAAACAGGGGAACTGAGCAAGAGGTACCTGTAGCCAAAACGTTAGCAGTTGATGTCATCCTTGGCAATAATCTCAAACAGGGGATGGTATGTGCAGTTACCCATAACCAAAGAAATTGTAGTTCCCTGGGTCCTACAGAAGCCAGTGTGGAAATCACTGGAAGGCTGATTCCCAAGCCTGTGTCTCCTGATATGGAGACTAATGAAAGGGGTAGACATTTCCCCTAGCAGTTAACCACACAGCTATGGAGGGTTACTCCAAAGAAGGAGGGTGACCCATTGTCAAAGGGTATGGGATGACAGTGACCTGATGCTAGTGCTAGGGACCCTAGTTTAGAGACTGAAAGGTTCCTGTCCCATGCCTTGGGAATGTATAAGGAGTTTGCAGCTGCTCTGAAAAGTGACCCTAGTCTAGAGAAACTGAGATCTTGGGCAGACTCTGATGGAGCACAGGAGGTGACGGTAAACATAAAATTTATTGGGAAAATTGACTGAGGTATACTCAGGCTGTGAAGACGGATGTAGGGGTGATAGGCAGTGAGCTTATCATTCCCCAGGTGTTCCGTGAACAGTTTCTCAAGACTGCACATGATATTCCCTTGTTTGGCCATCTGGGAAGCACGAGCACTATGCAGTGATTGGCCCAGAATTTCTATTGGCCCAGAATTTCTATTTGCCCAACCGCACTCCAGCAAGTGAAGGTATATTGCAGGTCATGTCACCAGTTCCAAGAAATAGGAAGGCAGGTAAGAAACCCAAGCTGCCCTAATTCCATTTCTATTCAGAGGTGGAAATGGATATTGTGGGACCTTAATACCCCCAGCTCCTCTGGGAAGAGGTTCATCCTGACTGTGGTGGATTATACCCAGTATCCAGAGGCAGTCACCCTATCCTCACTGAGGGCAGACAAAATGGCAGATGCCTTCTTGGGATTTTCTCCCATGTTGGGTTTCCATGAGGAGGTTATCACAGATTGAGGGTGTTCCTTCTTGTTGGACCTGATGAAATGTTCATGGGAGAAGTGTGAGGTGGTTCAGAGGGCACGACACCTTATCAACACAAGCCAGTGGGCTTGTGGAAAGATTAATGGTACTCTGAAGTCAATTTTCCAAGCGTTTGCTGAACAGCATGGGAGGCACTGGGTGAAATACCTCCCCACCTGTTGTTTGTATACAGGGAGGTGCCCCTAGAGTCCACAAGATATTACCCTTTGAGATCCTATATGGATGCCAGGTACATGGGCCCCTAGACTTGATCCGGGAGGACTGTGAGGCAAGCACTCCACCCAGGACACTCCATAGTGGATTATGTCCTTAGATTTAGGAAAAGGCTGAAGGAGCTTATGGGGACAGCCCAAAGCAACCTGACAGCTGCCCAACAGAAACAAAAGGTGTGGTATGACTGCAGAGCCATAGCTCACTCATACAGATGGGTCTGTAGTCATGGTCCTTATCCCAGTCCAGAAAGGCAAGCTGCAGGCTGAGTGGGCTGGACCATACAAAGTAGTTAGAAAGATAAATGACATGAACTATATCATACAGTTACCTGACAAAAGACATACAGAAGGGATGTACCATGTCAACATGATGAAGCCATATGCTAATATGACTGACATGGTGTTTGCAGTATGTATTCCTAGGGAGAGGACAGACAAAGGAGACCCCGTTCTGGACTTGCTGGAAGAAAGCAAGCAGAAGTCCTCTGTGAAGGCAGTTAAATTGTCTCCCCAGCTGGCCCCGGACAAGATCCAGGAAGTAAGGAGGTTTTAGCAGACTTTTCCCCACTGTTTAGCACCAAACCAGGACTAACCCCTTATGATGCATGATGTGGAGAAAGGGACACTGTTGCCCATAAGGCGGACAGCATATCGAAAGTTCAGAGGCTATCCAAAAGGACATTAAAAGGAGGTGGAGGAAATGCTGGGTTTAGGAGTAATCCAGAGATTCCACAGCCCTGGGTCTCACCCATAGTCCTTGTGCCCAAGCCAGATGGTTCTACACTTTATGTGTGAACTGAATGCAGTCACAAAGTCAGATGCCCACCCAATGCCCTGGATGGATGAACTCCTGGACAAGTTGGGAGGATGACATACCTATGGCTATTGACCTGATAAGGGGTATTGCAGGTAGAGTTAACTAACAAAGCTAGGAGAGGTCAGCCTTCATCACTCTAATAGGCTTATTTGAAAGTAAATATTACCTTTTGGAATGAAAAATGCCACAGCCACTTACCAAAGTTGGTGAACCACTTGTGTTAAATGGTGCTGAGAGATGCGCTGTATACCTGGATGACATTGCCATCTTTAGTGCCAGCTGGCAGGAACACCTGTCCCACCTTAAGGAAGTGCTGGGCAGGATACAGAGGGCCGGGCTCACTGTTAAAGCTAAGAAATGCCAGGTTGACATGGCTGAAGTGACATACCTTGGGCATGGTGTAGGCAGGGACAGCTCCATCCTAACCAAGTAAAAGTAAAGGTGATCAAGGCATTGCCCAGACCAGAAATGCAGAAGCAGGTCAGGTATTTTCTAGGGACAGCCGGGTACTATAGGAAATTTGTACCCAGTTACAGTGCCCTTGCTGCTCCCCTATTGGACCTGGTAAAGAAAAAGATGCCTTAGAAAATTACCTGGGAACCAGCCTGTGAAAAAGCCTTTACAAGACTGGAGGAGACACTGTGCACTGCTCCTGTACTGACAAGTCCTAACTATAGCAGACCTTTATAGTCCAGACTGACATCTCAGATGTGGGTATTGTGGCAGTACTGAGTCAGACATCCAAAAGGGAAACATCACCCTGTAGTGTGCCTGAGTAAAAGTTGCTTCCCATGAGCAGGCTTACTCTACTGTGGAAAAAGAGTGTCTTGCCATCGTGTGGACCCTAAAGAAGTTAGAGCCATACTTATATGGGCAGCATTTTGAGGTACAAATTAGGCCACAACCCCGGTTTGGCTGGACCAAATGGGAAAAACTAAAGGTAGACTATTAAGATGGTGTCTTGCCTTGCAGAGGTATGACATGACAATCTTACATAGGGCTGGAGCAACCAATCAGAACACAGATGGCTTGTTGCGTCTATATGAGGAGGGAACTGATTGGGAAGTTCATCCCATGCAGAGGTTAGGGACCCCAAATTCAGTCTAGGTGGGGAGGAGTGTGACACTTAGTCAACTGGTTATGATTATTGTATGCTATTTGTAATATAAAAATAGTATGTGATTGTCTCACATAAAGCAGCTGTGCCATGGGTGCTCCCCAGGTTTCAGTGAAAACTACAGGATATATAACTGACCAGGAGATCTCTGTAATGTAATTAACCTCTTTGAGACAGCATTTTATGGCCTTTTATGACCTGTTGCTGCCTCTGATGTTGGGAAGCTAAATATGCATTTTATTATAGGACAGGACACAACTTAACTGATTACTGTTGGCTATATTTGCACCTAAGTGACGTATGGCAGAGTTGTTAAAACCTTTGTTGTTCCTTGGGAAAATAAGAAACCAGACACCAGTTCAAAGGAAAGGCTTGATTAAAGACTGTCATAATTTGGGAAATTAGTTTTGCTGAAGTCAATTATTTAAAATATCTCCTGACAGGAAATCATGTTTGTATTTTTTAGTTCTAAAAGGAGGAGTTAGATGACTCATAAAGGGTATGGAGACACATAATTTTAAACTGAATATCGTGTCTGAACTTGGTTGTCATATACCATCTTGAGATGGTAGAAAGACACAGCTCTGATAAGCATTAGGGTAATACATTTGATAGAAAAGATCTAAATGTACTTTGGTAGGAGTTTGTCTGTAGTTTTCCTTGTTTTTCTTTTGTGGATTGTATGCTCTTTGATATATTCCTGTGTTTACATTTTATGTATTTTAGTAAACCTTTTATTTAAAAGACAGCCTGGGTGTCTGCAAGTTCTTTTGCATGTGATATGAAGATGGTTAAGTTTGACAACTGTTCAAAAGCTTGATGGTGTTACTAAACTGAAAAAGTAAAGAATAATTCCTAAGGTCTTTTATAGAGTTTTAAAGGGTTCATTTTGGATACCTGTTAGGTGCCCTTAGGTGAAAGAAATATTGTGTCCCCAAAGGGAATATTATCTGAGCCTGTACATTGGTACACTAGCATAAGGTTCACAGTTTGAATCCTCCTGAACTTGTGATTAGCGGTGAACTGGACCCAAAAGCAGACAGAAGGGTTACCCTGTTTGTTACCTGATCACATTTTGCACTCTGTGGTTGGTACTGTAGGAGCAGAGGGTCTGACCTGCTGAGTGCATTTGTGACATTCATAACTGAGATCTGCTGCAGTGCAGCCATTACATTCATTCAATTGCCAGATCACTGTCCTTTCTCTGTTTCTCATCTTCCCCCATAGTGATCGTAACTGAGAACTGCCACAGCACTGGCCGTTATGTCCCTTGTCTCCCCCTTCAGCGACTGTAAGTGACCGCTGATCTGCTGTGAAGCTTATACTTTGCAGCTTGAAAACTGCCATTCTCCGCCATTAAAACCTTGCTCACTCAGCCATACTTCTGTCAACTGATACACTGATAACCGTTGTTTCTTTATAGTAGCCTGCAATGGACTAGCTCACAAATCCAGTCTGCAACTAATAACAGCCTAAAGAAAACGAAATAAACTAAAAAGAAAAAACAGTGTTTGTGTGTTAGTGAAGAAACAGTTGGGAGGTGAGAGACAGACACCCGTGCCCTCTAGTAGCTGGATGGGGCATCGTATATGGTCTACAACTCTACACTGCATATGGACTATTTTTCTCTGTTTTGTATCTTTACTTTGCTGCATACTTTTTAAATATATTTTTACTGGGTGTTTATGGGGAGGCCCATTTATAAAGCAGAATAAGACACTCTGAGGTGTGTTTTATGGGCTGATAAGAGCACTTCCATGTACTAGAGGCACTCAGCGCAAGTGCCTCATGTCTCATTATGAACCTGAGGCATGCTCTTATGAGCCCATAAACCATACCTCGTTGTGTCCTATTCTTACATATGTAAACCACACAATGTACAACACAGCATATAGTAAACTTTGGCATACAACACACCAGTTAGTGAACTTTGGCATTTCCAATATTCCAATTAGAACCAGAGCATGTACTATACACCAATTAAATGAAACAGTGCATGTCCACAATATCAATTAGTGAAACTGGGTATGTCTCACAAATGAATTAGTGAATAAGGTCAAACACCAATCTGTAAAGTTGTGAACAAGAGCTCATCCGACACACCATATAGTGAACCAGGGTATACCCAACATACCAGCGAGTTATATAGGGCATACTCAACACACCACATAGTGAAACAGGGCCTTCAATATGCCAGTTCAGAATCTGGACACCTCAATCCACCAATAAGTAAACTTGGACATGCCAACACACCAGTCAGTGAACCAGAGCATGTTCAACAAACAAATTAGTTAATCAGAGCATACTCAACACTTCAAATAGTGCAACATTCAGACATGCCAATTGGTAAGCCTGGGCATTTCTTTTCATACTACCAGTTAGTGAATCTGGACATGCCTGAGCAGCCAGCTAGTGAACCTGGTCACATCAATATACCAACTGGTGAACCAGGATGTGTGTCCAACACACCAGTCAGTGAATTTAGGCATGTCCAATTTAATAAGTGTGCATGGGTATAGCCAACACACCAGTTATTGAACATGTAGATGCCCAACTCACCATTTAGGATATCAGTGCATACCTAACATACCAGTTACTGTAAACAGGCATAGCAAGCCCAGAAAGTGAACCTGGACATAGCCAGTTCATCAAGCAATGGGGCCTGGGTCTTCCCAGCATACCAATTAAAGAAACAGGGTATGTCCAACACATCAATTAGGTAAAGTGGGCATGTTAAACACATGACCCTAGGCATGTCTGTTACACCTATGTGTGATCCTGAACACAGTTTGTGTAACCCACTAATTATTAATGAACCAGGGAATGTCCAATGCCAAATAGGGAGCTTGTCACATTAACACATGTCTTGGATTATCTTGCTAGAATTTTGAGTATATACAGTAAAGCAAACAGATGAGCATCTCCTCTAATATATTTTATTAACAATCAATGCAATACAGCATTTGTACAGCACCTTTCATAAAGACAGTCCCTCAATTAGAGAAGATAATCAAGAATAAACACATAACATAAATCAGAAAGAGAAATAATGCATAGAGGAGTAACACCCTATAAAGTGGTTATGGATAATCTTAGAAACAACAGATGTACATGACATGATATGACATGTTATACTTCTTCAGGTCAGCCACAGAAACATCTTCATGTGAGGTCCTTTTAAGTCAGGTATATGTCTCTTTATTGGTTTATGCAGCTATATTGGGGAAACAAAGACAACAGATCAATAAGATGCATTGAAAATCGTTCTTATTTGTTTCAGTTACAGTAAAAGTCCTCTGACTCTAAGGCCCTGTTCACACTGGGATTAATAGGTTAAAAGGTTTTCATCCAGATTGTAGCAAGGTGAAGCTGTGCTGCAATCTGTGTCCTAAAACCATGCTGAAACCCTGACTGGAGCAAGGCTTTAGCACAGTTGTAACCCAACATGGTTGCCTTAAGCCATATTAATAACAGTATAGATACAAAACATGCTTTAAAGCAACCGTGTTAATACTTAATACTAATACTTTTGCTAACACTATTGTGCATCAGATAAATACTGATATTTTTTTAATACTACTGTGCAATGTAGCAAAATTAGGCCTGGTGACCCATTTGAACTGCTCTCCACTTCTCAGTGGCAGTAGTTGTTTTGCTCAGCCCCATATAAGTATCCATGTTTATCGTGAATTTGTCTTTATTGGTGCTATTGACTCCATAGCTTGATGAATTCCACAGTCCCACAATTTGCTGTGTGTAGAAATGCTTTCATTTGTCAGCTTTAAATTTGGATCCTTTCACCTACTTGTCATGCCCCTTACATCATGGATTGACACACTCAGTTTTTGTCAATTTTCTTCAAAAATGTGTTATCTGAAAAGATGTTGAACATTACTAACGTCCCCCATATGCTCCTGTTTTTATGTTGGCTCGTGCTTGCGTGCCAGCCAACATATTACATTAGTAGCAAATTTGGAGGCGTGGTCACTGTTAGGCGAATGCAGGTCACACATCAGTAGGTGCATCCTCATTCTCCAATAAGCCAGCATGCAGCGCCACTCCAGGAATACATAATGTGTGAGCACAATCTAAGAAAAGGTCCACTGCAATGAGCCAAGCTAGTCATGACAGTACATCCCAGCGATGCCTTTCCTGGTGAAGCATTCTATAAACATGGTGGCAGTGACTGCTGCCACCGCCTGCCACAATGCCAACTTTGGGGTGCCCAGTGCCCCTGTTGGCATGCCCTGATCCTTCACGTGCTGATGGGGGCCGCTTGGCATAATGCATCCCCATTTATTGTGTGCCAAGGGGGTGTCCAGTCTCCTTGGCTCTAGCCCCCTTCAGTATGTGCCGATGAGGGTGCCCAGTCCCCAAGTGGCTAGGCCCCCAAACACTCAGGGGCATTCTGGCAGCCACCCCAGTATGCCAAATGCCCGGTAAAAAAAAAGCCCTGTAATGTTTTTTTTGTTTAACCTGTAAAGAAGATAACGGTCCTTCACGGTCTGTCCTGCTCCCTCTCCCAACCCATGCCCACCCTCTGCACACCCTGCCTTCTCACACAGACTCTCATCCCACACTTACCTCTGGAGTCTGGCTGACAATCTTCAGTGGACCGTGAACCGTCTGCACTCTTCAAGGCCGACCACGACCTGAAGAAATGCTGGTAAGCTGTATAATGGCACAAATAGGGTTTTCAACTTTGGTGCATATCTCGGGCATTTTTGGAATTTGTGTACTAAATTTTCAACATGGGGTTATTGGGACCCTCCTCATGAATTCAGTCACTGTCATGGTGTTATTCAGTCCCAAAAGTGATTTCACAGTCACTGTGCAGACTCACCTTCGGGACCGATTAACAAAATGACAGTGCCACTATACATGGTAGGCTCTCAAAACCCTATGTTGCAGATTTGATGAAAAAATCCAAAAATAACTGTATCATGAGCATCGTTGTGCATTTTCCACATACGCTCATAATTTCTGAATTTGTAATATTTTCCTCCAGATTTTCAACATTGGCATTTTCCACACCTCCTTATGAACAGTACAGCTGTCATTTTACATATCATGGCTGAAATGTGTTTTTAGCGCCGGGACAGAACAATCATGGTCACTAGCTAAATCAGTTTTTGGACAGTTTGAGAAAATGACAGTGACACTGTTCATAAGCAGACATCCTAAAAGCGTATGTTGAAAATTTGATGATGAAAGTCCATAAAATGACTGTGTTATAAGCATGAGTTGCGCAGTTTCCATGCACCCTTGTAACCAGCAAATTTGCAATATTTTCATACCAGATTTTCAACACTGACATTTTTCACACCTCCTTATGAACAGTACAGCTGTAATTTTTCACATCCTGCCCAAAATGTTTTTTTCGCACTGTGGCACAGAATGGCATGGTTGCTGAAGGAAATCAACTTTTGGGACAGATTAACAAAATCACAGTGTCACTGTTCATGAGAAGGTACCAAATGCCTGTGTTGAAAATGTGTCTCTTCAGAGTGGGGTAAGGTTGGCATCAGTTCAATACTTCACTGCCATTCCTATTATACATCTCTAACTCCTGCACTACCAATGCCAATGCCAGCAAGACAACATTCGGCATTGACAAACGTTAGTTTTAAACTGCACTCTGTTTTTGGCTGTAATAGGAAAAGAAAATAAGTTACAAGAAGTTACATGCACTCTGAAACACAGAAAAGCTCAGATTCAAATGCTGTTCTTGTCACCTGAATCAGTTACTGCACCTGGCAATGAGTATCCCACCATGCTTTGCTGTACCTACAATCCATTGTGATACTGCTGAAATCATGCATGAGAACTCGCTCAGGCAAGCATGACATTGGAGTGCAATCTGGATACTCAGACATCCATGCTAATACATGGCAATGAAAACGTTTCTTAAAAATTTTTAAAATCTCCTGCCAGTGTTGACAGGGCCTATTAAGGGCCCCCATTCACATGTGGGGCTGGTCATAACACGACTTGTGTGCAAAACATTTTGGTTTACCTCTACAATACCTGATAAACTTTGATATAGAAACTTAGATGGATTGATGCCTGGTTAAACAAGCAGCATGTCGATATTAGTGGTTGTGTTAGTGGGGTGCTCCAGGGCTCTCTCCTGGGTCCCACACTATTTAATAACTTTATGTCATCACTAAAAACCTCAGGAAATACATGGATTGCAAAATTTGCAGATGGTACAAAGGTTGGGGCTATAGTATGGCATCAAGAAGATATCACAAAATTTCAAAAAGACAGATAAACTAGGTGTGTGGAAGAACATCACAAAATGAAATTTAACATCGACAAATGTGCAGTAATGCATTTTGGAAAGCATAATATGTTAAGTAAGGATACTGTAAATGTAAGAACAATGCATACAGTTGAAACTGAGAAAGACCGGGATTCTGATTACTAATGACTTAACTTTTAGGAATCACACAGTGGAAGTCATTAAAAAGCTAACAGAATGATTAACTGTATTCTACGACATATTAAAAGCAGAGTCAGTGCAGTGATGATGCCATTGTATAGCGCACTTGTAAGGCCCCATCTGGAGAATGGAGTGCAGTTTGAACTCCAATGCATAGAAGAGCTGTATCTCCGCTCGAACAAGTCTAGATGAGAATAACTAAAAGAAAATAATTACCAACATCTGGAATATGAGGATATAATTCATAATTTATCATTGTATACATTGGAATATACAGAACTTTGGGGTGACCTCTGGTATATGCAGCATTAAGAATCCAGATCTTTGGTAGTGTGTAAGTTTAGAGGAAAAGAGGCGATTATATGCCGAGAGCTCATGGCTATCAATTAAGAGGTGAATACCGTAAAACCAATAAGAGGAAATCATGGTTTTACCCAAAAGGTGGTGACACCATGGAACAATCTTTCACCTGATGTAGTAAATAGTGACTCAATTACTGCATTTAAAAATAAGCTATGCAATAATGAAATCTCCATTTGAGACAGCTATGTCCTAAATACAAGACTATCTTGGCAGAAGCCATTGTCTTGATTATTAACTTATGAAATGTATTGTTCACTGTAGTATAATAGACTGCATCAGACTAACTTTGCCTACTTTAAGGCTAATATCTTTTACTACAAACCCAATAATTCCTGTAGTGGGCAGCAAGAGGAAATTCAGTTGCCTTGCAGTACATGTTAGAGCTTATAACAGTGATCTTTTGTTTGCTGGTCAAAGTCTTCCTTGGGCTAAGTACAGTCATAGAGGACTATACATAGCCTCTGGAGGAAAGCAGAAAAGGAAAACATCGTGTAACCTCAAGGGTGGCACTATCCCAGGGCTACTACCCCTGCCTGCTTGGCTGGTTGCAGGTTAAGGGCCTAGGTACTGAAATGGGTGCCTCCACCCAGAAGACAGGGTTGTTAGTAGCAAGGCTAACCTGGGTACAGCCCTCTGGGACACTGTAACCTCTCTTCCCTCCAGTGGCATAGACAATATGCAGCAAACACTTTCACAGTAGCCACATTCAGCATACAAATCCCCACACTGTTTGCACTTACCACCAGGGCTGGTTCCACTAGTTCAGCTCTGGTGACCCCCCTGTAAAACAAGCTTAGACACAGCAGAAATAACAATAGTATAGTGCTTTAGGTACAAAGTGGACCCACAGTCAGACTAAATGCAAAAGAGTCAAATCTGATTTGTTCAAGGGAATTGAACAAGGGAGGGGTGTAATCAGGTTGATTGATTCTAAAACTGATCTAGTCAGGCAATTATGCATGCACTTTTAGTCCTGCACAGTCACACACTCTGGGTACCCAGTTGGAAGTAAGGTGGGCTAGCCTGGAGCATTGCCTGGAGTAAGCCAGAGTTGTAGCTCGTCAGGGCCCTGTGATGGAAAGAAAAGGCATGCACAACCACACACAATTTGTAATCTAGAACCAGGAGGCTCAGTTCATGAAAGGAAGACAACAATGCAATCAGATGACAACACTTGTGATTTTAGTTGTTGTTGCAGGAGCTACCCTGATTGTTACTCATGCTACCCAATGCAAGACACAGGAGGGATGAAATGGAGACTGCAGGTTGACAACTGGTATGCCAGGAGAAGCAGGGCACAATGAATCACCGAGGTGTCATTCCTATTCGAGATGTTGAGCAGAAGGCTGCTCTCCAAGTGAGTCTCTGACCGATTGTGTTCTCTGTGCCTGAAGTAGCTGGCTGGGCCAGTGTGGGAGGGCCCAGACCAGGTAAAACAGTTCAGAAATCAGTCCGGGAAGGCTGAATGCAGCTTCCAGCAAATGTGGCACAATTAAAAGTGGGGAACCAAATTGGACCCATTAACAGCGCACAGCACATTTATAGTAAAGCAATCACCATACCACAAAGCAGATAGCAGTCTGGCAGCAATATCAGTGTCTACAATCAAAACCAGGAGTTCTATAATGAATGGATGTCCTGACAGGCCGATAGCATACAGCAAATCTTTGGTCTTCTTCAGGTTTAAGTCTGGTCACACTTCAGTGGCTTTTCTCCCACTCAGTTAGGAAACAGTGCAGATTATTCACAGATTCTTTATCCAGGGACAGCAGGCAGACAGGCCAAACTCAGCCTTTCCACCAATCTCTCCTGTGTGAAATACGCAGTAGCAGACTGCTCTGAATATCTTAAGCTGTTTACTCTTTCCACTCCTCACACAGACTTAATGCTCAGCCATGCCCAGTAATCAGGGCACAATGAAATGAGCTCAGAGATGTGGTCTGAAATAAAGCTTCTTTTATCTCTCTATGCGGGAGAGCTGAGGCAGGCAGGCCAGACTCAGCCCGTCCATGAAATCCATGCTACCTCATGGGGCAGCAGCTCCTCGAGCTGGAGCTGTTCACCTTCCAGCTCCAACTCACTTATGCCCCACTGCTACAGGTAGCTTGGGAATTTCCTCTGATCCAAAAGGTTCAATTGGTTGATTCGTCCATCTGTGAAAGAGAGGCTTCCCTCAGGTCTGTTTTGGCACCAAAATGTAAAACTATAATTCCTACAGAAATTTACTCCCATAAGACCTTGGGGACAGGCTTCATTTTAGAGTCCCCAAAGGTACTGATTGGTGCTGACTGGCAGTCAAAAACCAAAATGATGGTGCAATACATAAAGTCCATACTGCAAAGAAGGCAGGTTAAACAAACTACAATACTATTGCCACTAAAGCAGATACATAGTAAACAGTTACAAATTCCAATAAAGCTCACTCTACGCAATTAGCGATGACAGAACAGAGTGATAACACTGAAGTCTGGTCGGGACTCGAGCCTATACACACTTGGCCACTACCCAGAATAATTATGCACTACAAAATAGGCAGCTTTTAAAGAGACAGGCTTACAGACAATTAGGCACTGTCATGCAATTTCTTTTAAATAGCTAAAACACAGGACACCAGCCTGGCAGAGAGCATTTAGGCACACCCAAGGAAGACTTTCAGGACCCCCCATTTGTAGGGGGATTACACATCTGATTAAAGATTACAAAAGCTCTGACATCACTGCAGGCTATTAAACTCCGACTGTTTTCTACTACTATGATATCAGCTGCAGGGGATTCTGGCATTTGTACTAACAGATGATGTTGTCCTAGAACTAAGCAAAATTAGTTTGATGCAATCTACTATGCTACAATAAACAGTAAGTAAACAAAATGTTTTGCACGCAATAGGCACTTTAGACCAGCCCCACACTTGAGTGCGGGCTCTTTGTGCTGACTATTCCCTTAACATATACAGGGCTCTATGTAATAAGGCAGGCTGGATATGCACGATACATGTGTACCCAGCCCGTGTACCTAATGCCCACGTAGAGGTACTCAGTCACCAGCTTTCACTAATGCCTGCTTCCTGTCTGTGTCCCCATCCCCAGTGCACAGCTGCTTGGGGCAGATCATGTGAGAGGCAGGTAAGTATCCAATCAGATGCCCATTCTGGGTCAAATAGTTAGCTCCCCAGTTCAGTGCCAGCAAGGATTCTGGACAGGCACAAGTTCCTGGACTTTAAAAGCGTACAGGTGAGTCTCCAAATTGTTGGCCAGGGCATTCTGTGTGCAAGGGCTTGCGCATCTGTTGTGAATGCCGCAGGGGGTCCACTGGAGCCCACTGCATAGCATTCAGGCTTAGGATTTCCTACGTGCCTTGGTTATACAGTGTGTAAGCAATCTACCCTTTCATGCAGAGGGTCCATATTATGATATCTCATTCTAATACGTGTTTATTTATTTTTTACTGAATTTATTTGACCAGATAAGGCCACTGAGATTAGCAATCCCTTTTCAGGAGCAACCCGGGGGGGGAGGGGTACATATGGTAACCAACTGAAATTGAACCAGATTAAGCTGTTGGTGGTATTTTAGTGAATGTGTACTGCATTCCCAAAGTAACGTTAATTGCCTGATCAAATGACTGCAGAGTGTATTCAATTTTTACAGATGAGTTAAAAATTAGAAGGTTCTGAATCTGTCCCTGTGCAAGCAACTTACCATCTTTTAGGCTCTCTTGCAGATGAAATAGAAAGACCAGCTCAAATTGTAGTCATTCCATGTAACAGCATCTGTAAAGGGAAGAACAACAAGGATATCAGTTCAGAAATGTGAGTGGGTTGTTTAGAACGCATGCTGACAGTAACCTAGAAACAAATCAAAATTAACCCTACTCTGGGGTCATGTATAAGGAAGACACTGCAGGTGACAAGACCTGAATTCTAGTTAGTCATTGTTCACAGCTGCTTCTTTCATTCTGAAATTCCTTAAGCGCACCACCAAAGCTCAGAAGAGTGCTGCTGGTGCTTTACACTTGGTAGCCCATGGCATTACTGAAGGGTCTTCTGCATGGAAAATTGGAGTGGCGTTTTGCTCTGTTGTGTAAGAAATTTTAAAAAGTGCAGTGATAATCAGACAGGAGATAGTTCCCTTAATAGAACAGGAATAATACCTGAAAGTTACTCTTATAAGGCAGTAAGGCACTGGGGAATAGCAGAGAACCATGAACAAGTACGTTCCAGGTTCAAATACCATCACAATCAGTCTCTCTCTCTCTCTGACCTTGAACAAGCCATTTGACCTACTCAGTGTCACTCTTCCCAAACTGTTATTTAATCTGTTATTTACCCAGGATAGCTCAGGTGGTCTATAACATCATTATTTGGGGAAAGAATGAATGTGACAAAAACACAAGCTTCAGAATCAGGGTGCCAGGTTCAAATCCCAGTGGAGCAACTTTTATGTGTGTGACCTGGAGCAAGTCAAGTAATCTGTTTATAGTTCTGTCCACCCAACTGTAAAAACTGGTAAAAGCAGGACCCCACTGAAAGAAAGATATTGCATCTCAGTTGGGCTACCCAGGCTTTAATAAACTGTAAAATTTTAAAACAAAAAATCTTCCAGCTCTATGGTGCTGATCAGCATGGGACTGCAAGACATGCTAAAATCCTGGGTTCACTTCAATCTTGAACTGCCAGAAGCAGCTCAGGACAAGGAGGAAATCTTCCAGCTTAATCCCTCCTCTGGGAGGAAGGGTTGTCGATGCCACCACCTGATTGTCTCCTGGTGACTCAGGGAGTAGATTAGTCATTGCATGTTTAGACATTGGTTGTGAGTGCTGTTAGGAAACCCCTGTGTTAGGGACGGGTGGGTCTGGTGCTTTTATTGGATGGCACAGAGGAAGGGGAGAAACTGAAAACATTGGCAGGTTTGGATGGACAGATAAATCCCACCCACCCCTCCCAAAATGGCTGGTCCTCCACCTCTTCCCATTTCTGTCTCCATTATTACTTCCTACTGTTAAATTTATTCTTTGGATGGAACTGGTGCCCGCTGGTGAGGCAATACTATTTCTTCTACCACCTAAAAACATTATCATGTTGTGCCCCCTTCTGATGCCAGGGAACCTTTCATTCTTATATCCAGACATCTGTCTGTTCACATTCCAGCAACTCATCTTTGCCACTTGCAGCTAGTCTAGATGCAACAGCTCAGGTTCTGATGTGCCCTAGGACATTGTAACATATGACTCCAGTAGTAAATGAGTGAAATTAGCTGCCAATAAATTGGCCGGGATGGATTTAACTTACAAATCCCTTAACAGTTAGGTCGACTACCTTCTGGCACCTTTAGAAAAAATGGACTGCTGGCAGTATCACCACCTTGTCTTAAAGTAAAGGTCATGTTTCTTACTTTGGTTTTAGGCTTTACAGCCAATAATTTATGACAATGATAGTCCTTTGTACATCATTAAGAATGTTATGACTCTCCATTTCAGGAGGAAAGGGATCATAATTTGGGCCAAAACAAAGACCAGCTGACCCATTCCGTTTCCTAGTCTTCCAGCCCTGTCTCCAGTCATTCGAGCTATTCTATATGGGAGAGTTTCCAAAGCACTGGAGGAGGGCAGATGTAGTACCTCTTCACAAAAGTGGGAGTAGGGAGGAGGCTGGAAACCATAGACCAGTCAGCCACACGTCAATAGTGGGAAAAATTATGGAATCACTGCTTGAGTGGAACATAGGATCTGAGACAGCATGGATTCACATCGAAGGTCATACCAAACAAATCTAATTGATTTCTTTGACTGGGTAATTAGGGCAGTGGATTGAGGAGCGGTGGATGTGGCCTACCTGGTTTCAGTAAGGCCTTCAGTTCCATTCCACATGAAAACTGGTGAACAAGCTGGGACTCCTGGGGTGGGCCACAAGGTTGTAAACTGGGTCAAGAACTAGTTGAGTGATAGAAGACAGAGGGTCGTGGTAAATAGAGCTCAATCTGAGAAAGGAAGGAAGTGACCAGCAGGGTGCAAAGGATCAGTCCTGGGGGTCAGTCCTGTTAATGTCTTCATAGGTGACATTGTGGAGGCGCTGGAAGGGAAGATGTGCTTCTTGGATGACACTAAGCTCTGCAACAGGTGGACATGCTGGGAGAGTGGAAAAATGAGGAGGGACATATATAAGTTAGTGGAATGGTATAGAGTATGGCAGCTGAGATTCAAGGTGAAAAAATGCAAAATCATGCATTTGGGCGCAAGAACCCAGGGAGGATTACGTCATGGGGAGATACTGATGGTCACAAACAGGAAAGGCACTTGGGGTAATCATATCTGATGACCTAAATGCCAAATAATGTGACAAGACTGTGGGTAGAGCCAGTGGAGTGCTGGGGTACAAGTGGTATAACCAGCAGAAGAACTAAAATGGTGGTGCCACTGTACAGATCATTGCTGAGGCCCCATTTGGACTACTGTATCCAGTTCTGGAGGCCACATCTCTGTAAGGACATAGACAGAGTAGAGACAGTTCAAAGAAGGGCAACAAAGATGGTACAGGCCTGCACCAAAAGTCAAATGAGGAGAGACTGGGAGACCTCAATATGTATACCCTAGAGGAGAGGAGAGAAAGGAAGATATGATAAGAAACCAACAATGATTAAAAAGGCATAAACTGGGTACCAGAAGCTAGCATCTTTCAGAAAGGAGATGTCCAAAAAAAGGGCATGACATGAGATTGGAAGGAGGAAGACTAAGGGATAAAGTGATGAAATATTACTTCACGGAAAGGGTGGTGGATGCATGAAACAGTCTCCCAGTGGAGGTAGTGGGGCAAACACACATAAGGAGAAGTCAAACTTGTATAGGACAGGCATAGGAGAAATATTGAAAATTCGCAAACCCTACGGCGTGCGTGGAACTACCTAACATACGGTCATAAAACAGTTATTTTAGAATTTGTTCACTAAATTTTCAACATAGCCATTTTAAGATCTCTGCTCATGAACAGTGACACTGTGATTTTCTTAATGTGTCCCATACACTGAGTTCACACAGCGACTGTGCCATTGTAGCTACATGGGGCGTAAACACGTTTTGGGCAAGATGTGAAAATGACAGCTGCACTGCTCATAAGGAGGTGTGGTAAAATGGCAATGTTGAAAATCTGAGTGCAAATATTGAAAATTCACAAGCGTCTGACGTGCGTGGGAACTGTACCGCTAAGCTCACAAAAGCAGTCATTTTTTGAATTTTTGCACAATTTTTCAACATGGGTTTTGGGACCCCTTCTCATGAATATGTCACTGTCATGGCATTATTCAGGCCTGAAGGTGATTTCGCGCAGTGACTGTGCAGTGACTGCAAATTACCCTTCGGCCCGAATAAACCCATGACAGTGACATCATTCATGAGAAGTGGTCCCAAAACCCCATGTTGAAAATTTGCAAAATTCCAAAAATGCCTGAGATATGCAATAAAGTTGAAAACCCCTATTCAGCCCATTATACAGCTTACCGCATTTCCTCAGTTCGCGGTCGGCTTTGAAGAGTGCAGACGTGTTCCCGTCCACGAAGATCATTGCACTGAGCTCCGGAGGTAAGTATGGGGTGAGGGGTGTGGGGAGGCTGGAGTGCGCAGTGAGTGAGTGCGGGTTGTGGGAGGGACTGGGAGAAGCACCATGGGACCGTTTTGATTTACAGGTCTAAAAAAAAAAGACTCGTGGGGACGTTTGCCATGCTGGTGGGCTTCCAGCATGGCAGAAGAATGGCTGAGGGGCCGAGGGCCGACAGGTGATTGGGCACCCCTGTCGGCAAACAATGCGATGTTGCCACGCTTGGGGTGGCCTCCCAGCGTGGCAGAAGGATGGCTTTAAGTTATGGAGCCGACGGGATTGGGCACTCCGTCGGCAAACAATGCAGGACATTTGCCATGCTGGGGTGGGCTCCCAGCGTGGCACCAAAAGCTTTGGGGGGTGGCGTGATGCGGGGTGGCGTGGCGTCATGCTCTGTGTGACAGCGGTGGTTTTCTTTGAGCGAAGACCACTGTCATACAACCTCCGCACCCATTGGTGCAGGATCGCCATGCCTGCTCAATGGAGCAGTGGATTGCAGGGAGAGGCACACCTCCAAAGTGTGCTACTCTCCCAAAATGTTCTTACGCATGCTTGCAATGTAAAATGTTTGGAAAAAGACCCCTATAGACTACAGTGGGGCATGGCCACTGTGTCTCCTACTGGTTAGACATTATAAAATGTTTGAGCTTGGGGTGGGGATGAAGGACTAGGACGTAGAAGGATTTTCAGGCCATCATTTCAGCTCAAATTACCATCCCTTCCCTTCTGAACTGGGGTGTCTTAACAATTTTTAGCTATGCACCAAAGGAACATCCACAACAATAGGGTAATGGGCTATAAAGCCCAATACTGAAACTTAGAAATGTTGCTTTAAATCAAAGGTCAACCAAACATTTTAAATTCTAGAGCCCTGCATTTGGAATTCCCTCAGAATTCATTAAAGATTTTTCAAGTTCAGTTCCCAGCAAACAAGTTACTGTTGGCATAGGTAGCACTCAGTTACCACGCTCACCTCCAAATTTGAATTTATGGACCATCTTTAAAAGGATTTTTTAAACTTTGCATTTTCAGAATTATAACTGTGAAAAAAAGATGCACATTTTCTTTCAGGATGTCTTTATCAAACAAGGATACCTACTGTTCTGAACAAACCAAGGCCAACATAATCTTAGATTTACGAGATTGTCAGGCTGAGTACTCCAGTGTAGGTAGTTCATCTCACTTCCATCAGTCCACATAAAACTGCCTTCCTGCAAACAGGAGCAGAAGAGATTGGGAAGTGTGTCAGTAATGAATTCCTCAATATTGTATAGAAAGGCAGTCACATTTTTTGTTTTCATTTATTCATTTTGAAAAGAGGTAGAATATCAAGTGGCCATTGCCACTGTTGACCTGAGTCTAGATTAACATATGTACAGATGGGTGCATCATCGCTTAAATTACAATACAAAATACACAAAAATATTATATATTATGTTAATAATAAATAATCAGGAAATAAAAATCTAACTGCAGGCCATCTATCAAATCATTCATGTGGTACTTAAGTGGTGAATTATATTAAAGAAAGGGCTACAAACTGATTACCAAAGAAGGTAAAACTATTCTATAATGTTGATGCCCTGTAAGAATAATATTTCTGACCTACTGTAGCAAATAATTTCTTTGTGGAAGTAGCACTCTGTGAGACAATACATCACAAGTTTTAAAGGCATTATATCACACAGGGATATCATGACAAACATGTTAATAAGTCAGCTTGAATAAAATATTGTTGCTCATCAGCCCTTCTTTGGTCTCTCTCTCTGGGTATTTTGTGAGCTAACATGGGGCAAGTAAACCTCTTCTGGTTCATACTCTGATTTTTTTCTCTGCAGAAAGGAATGGAGCCAGGAATGAGCATTTACATGCACTGCCAGAGGGCATGTTTACTTCAAGGAAAACAAAAGTTAAAATTTGCAGAAAAAATATGTTGTGAAGAATGCTTTGATTTGTAGGTGTACCCTAGTAATTCCTTCCCTTTGTTTGCGAAAGGAGCTTTTCTAAATTTGCTTGCTGGTTTGTGGCCCTAGGGATCTCCATATTAGCATTTTTAAAGGTTCTTCATGTTCCTACAATGCCTCTTGCCCCATGTAACAGTGATGCATCCAGGACCATTAATTTGAAAAAAGCTGGGATATTTCTGATGTTAAGTAACTCTTCTTGTCCAGGGAGCTGTAATGAAGACTACTTGTGGACTGTCCACTAATTATATCATAGAGTGATTTGTGTACCTTTTTACGTTTGATGTGCTTGTGCACCAAATGTTTTGAGACAAGTACAAGGGTATTTTGGTGGGGGAGGGTGTCACTGCCAAACCCATTGCAGTTGAAACCACAATGGGCTGGACAGTCTACCAGTTACCACACACTGTGGTCATGACACAACTCACTGCTTGCTAGTCTGTACTTTCAAAATAAGCCACTCCAATCAGAGAGGCTTGGCGGGCCAGCAAGCAGCTGATTGGCTTTCATGGTGCGGAACAAAGAGGAAGAGCAGTGCAGTGTAGGGAGGACAAAACAGCAGCACAGTCAGGCACAGAGGAGGTGAGTCAAGGTTGGGGCTGGAAGCCAGACCTCACTGACACCACACCAGTCAAGGGAGACAAGGGCTTAGTGACCACTTGCTCCCAGTCCCAATGCATGGAGTTCACCCTAGTTCTTTTCTTTCTGGGTCTCTGCAACTCTCACTCCCTGGTCATCCAGAGTCCCAATCACATCACAGCAGTGCCTGCTCCATCCCAAGTGAGTCCCGTGTTGTATAATCCTAATTTCTTCTCCCAGCCCTGATGACCTCCAGTCCCTCCACCAGCAGACTGTTCCGAGTCCACTCCCTTGTTGAATCTTGACTGAAGAAGTTTAACTGCCCTCTGTCCCTGCCAGACTCCAGTCCAAGTTCTTCAAAAACTCTGAGGAAAGCTGTCCTTATCAGTCCCCTCCACCCCTGAAGCTTTATCCCCATTTATTTGAAATGCAGTCACTGAAACCAAGTTGCTGTGTATGTGCATTAGAACTATAAGAAACTCAAGTGCTGTCAGTGTCCCCCTCTCCCTCCTTTCCTCAAGGGTATACATATTAAGCTCTTTAGTCTCTCTTCGTATGGCTTCTGTTACAGACCCTGCACCATTTTAATTGCCCTCCTCTAGACTGCCTCCATCCTGTCTATGGCTTTGTGGAGATGGGGTCTCAAGAACTGCTGCATGAGTACTCCAGATGGGGTCCCACCATCTGTCTGTTTAGAGGAATAACAACTTCCTGTATTCTACTGCTGATGCCTCTCCCTATACATCCCAGTATCCCCCTAGCCATCCGTACTGCCTTCTCACATTGCTTGCTTACCTTTAGGTTATCTGATATGACTACCCCAGATTCCTTTCCATTTTTGTTGTTGTTACTACCACCCCCATTATTTACTCTTACCCTTGGTTTTGTTTCTCAGGTGCATTACTTTGTACTTCTTTGCATTGAATCTAAAGCTGCCATGCTTTTGACCATTCCTCCAACCTTGCCAAGTCCCTTCTCATCCTTTCCACCTCTCGTTGTGTATCAACTCTTTGCAGATCTTTGTGTCATCTGCAAAGAGGCATACTTTTCCTTTTAATCCCTCCACAATGTCACTTATAAAGACGTTAAAAGGACTGGACCCAGTACTGAATCCTGCAGTAACCTGTTAGTAACCCCTTTCTTTGGAGTAGACTCTGTTTACTATTATCCTCTGTGTCCTGTTGTGCAGCCAATTATTTGCCCAGGCTACCACCCTGGGACTGACTCCCAGGCTGGCTAATTTGTTTATTGCTCTTCTATGTGGAACTGTGTCAAATGCCTTGCTAAAGTCTAGGTAGGCCATGTCCACAGCCCTCCCTGGTGTACTACTTTAGTCACCCAGTTAAAGAAATCTATTAGATTAGTCTGATATGACCTTCCCACTGCAGATCCATGCTGCCTTGGGTCCTGTGTCCAGCTGGCTTCTAGGTACTCAACAATTCTTTCTTTCAGATGTGATGCCATCATTTTCCTTACCACTAAGGTCAAGCTAAAGGTCTGTGGTTTCCTGCCTCTGCTTTGCTCCCACTTTTGTGAAGGGAATCACACCTGCCCTCCCCTCAGTGCTTAGATTCCACACTATCCTCTCATGACTTGCTAAAAAGTGTAGTCGGCTAATGAGCAACAGACACAACTAGATGTGTTTACACCTGCTCCTCCATACCGAGTAAAATAAAGGAATTAAAAGTAATATTTGCCCAGATTTGAGATCATTTTGGTTGTGGGTCATATTTGAATGCACAATGGATGAGTCTCTTACCTCGGGTATGGGAAAAACTAGAGAGCAGCTGGGAAAACTGCAAGAAAATCGGCCTATGTGCAGGCAGACAACCTCCAGGTAGTTTCACTATCAGCCGCTGAAGTCAGTGCTCTGGGGTGTGAGCTGACGGACAGGTCCTTGCAAAGTTGAAACCACGGCTCTGCAAGCTTTGAAATCCACATAGATGACTGGCTGCATGAGGTGCTGACTCAACAGGCGACTCAGGCCACAAGAATTACAGAAGCTGAGGAAGGTCTCTCAGTTGGAAGATGAGCTACAGGTGGTCCCAGCGCAAATCATTGCATTACAAAAGAATTATGGGACATGAAGAGACAGCAGATTATCAAGAGAACTACCACCAGAGACTCAATCTTCATCTCTGTGGTTTACCAGATGGATTGGAGGGAGGAGTGTGATGGACTTTTGTACCATGACGTTGCCTAAATTGTTGGATCTGGAAGTTAAAAATGGACATCTTAAATTAGAGGGAGTGCATTGGACTGTAATGCCCAGGCCACCAGCAGGGCAGCCACCTCATCAAATGATAATGAGGTTTCATCATTACCAGGATCACGAGGCCGTGCTCCAGGCCTACCGGGAGAAGGGGCAGCTGATGTTCGAGGCCATAGACTCTTTTATCTCAGAATTACTCGGTGAGACTCCTGAAAAGAGGTAGCTGTTTAATGATGTAATGGCTGCACTATGGGCCTTGAAGGTGGAACATGATCTAATCTACCCAGCTACCCATAAAAGTGAAACATGAGGGCCAGTTTACCCTATCTGGGAAGCAGAGAAGGAGAAGAAGTTTATGAAGAGCTGAAAAAGGAAATGGGCTGATCTCTCTACTATATACAGAGGATGTTTGAAGGACATCTGTGGATGGTCATTAAGAGCTAAGAACAGTGAGGGATAAGAACCTGTTAGGACTTACTGAGTTGGCATGATTGGTGCAAAACAGCTCATCAGAGGTACATCAAATATGTATGTTCTCCCTGTTTTTCATGTTGGACTGTACCTTTGAATGGATCTGTACCCCCATTTCCCACACTCCATTTAGAGGAGGTGCAGGGTCTTCTTATATATGGCCCCATTAGGTCAGTTGGACTCTCAAGGAATAGGGCAGCTGCCACTGGGAAGTTGTGCCCGTTGACTCACTTCTACAGTTGGAACTGTTATGGTTGTGCTCAGATTCGCATGGAGAAATATTCATTTGGCCTGCCAGGCCATCTGTTTGGGTGACGAGTGTGGGGATAATCTGATTGGTCTGGGACAGAACAGGAGTGAAGAATGTCCTAGAGGGAACTGTCTCTAATGGAATGGATGGGGGAAATAATGCTTGGATGACGCAAAGAACTGATTCAATTTATGGTTCTGCAACACGTGCATCTAATATATGGCAGCCTCTGTTAAGACATTTGGGACTGGGTCTTTGGACCCTGGCACCATCATCCCATGCTTCATTTAAGAGGAGGTGCAGGGCATCACCATATGGTCCCGCTGGACTACCTGGACTGTTGAGGACTGTTGTACTGGTTCTGGGGGTGCATTCTTTGATTTGGGTCTCATGTGTTTATACTTCTTCCTTTATTAGTATCCTCAAGTCTGTTGGAAGGACAAATTTTATTTAAATATAGGAGCATTAAGGATTTATACCTCAGATGGTTAGGATGCATGGGTGTGTGTGGGGGGTGAAGGGTGAAGTTATGTCTGGGCATGTTGTTATGTGCATAAGCCTGAGAAACATTTAGAGACCCGGATGAGGAGACGAATGATAGGGTGACTTACTGACCCCACCCTTCCCTTCTCTCTCCTTTCTTATCTGCCTTTTTTCCTATGAAATGCTGGAGGAGTGGCCTCAGGGATAATGGGAGAAGAATTCCTGTATCTAATATAGCAGGAGTCGTGCCTCTGGAAGTGGAGTTTAGTCGGATGGGTGGATTTGCGGGGATGGAGGAAATAAAGAATTTACAAGGGTGTAAGGCATGTCATGTTTATCCAGCTACAGATAACATATGCACCTTCTGGGGTAGGAGTCTGGGGAAGGAGTATATGCAGTGACCGGTAGTCGAATTGGATTGATGGACTGGGTGAGATAGATACTCGGGGGTTGAACATGTTCGTGGAGGATATACATTGACACTTGTGCAGGTGTAGATAAGTGTCAAAGATGATGGGAAGGTAGTTATAAATGGGAAGAATGATTTATGGGAGAAAGAAGGAAGTAGTGAAAAAGGGGAAAGTGCCGAGGAGAAGGTTGGGGATATATATGGAAAATGGTTGGGGAATGGGTAAAGTTAAAGTTCAAAGTTTTGATTTCGGTTTGTGTTTCATGTTTTAAAGTTTGCATGTTTTACACACGTGCATAGTGTTAATAATATAGTGCATCAGGTATGAGGCAGACATGGAAGGATGGAGATCATGTCTCTGGGTATGCTGAAGGGGCAAAGGTGAAGTGGTTACCCAGACCCAATGGCTGTCCAATATATTCATGTAATGTAAGAGGATAATAACCCCAGTAAGCGCATTCATTTGCTTACTGTCTTATGTAGACAGGGGTGCAGGTTGCCACGCTACACGAGACCCACCTCACAGTGGCGGAACATGCAAAACTGGGTCAAGGGTGGGTTGAAAACTGTTTTGCAGCCTCTTATGAGGCTCATAAGCAGGGTCACTGTCCTTCAGCATAAACACCTCCCTTTTCATGTGCAGAGAGTGGTTAAAGACCAGACTGAGAGAAGGTATATTTTGTCATAGGGGAAGTGTGGGAGAGCAGGTCACGTTTGGTAACGTATACGCTCCAGCGGTTTTTGATGCCTTTACTATAACAATATCCTTTCCATACTGATTAAGGAACAATTTCCAGGTCTGCTTTTAAGGGGGATCTGAACTGCACTCTGGATTTTAAGCTGGATCACTCCCAGGGTAAGGGACGACAGCATGAGGGATTTGTCAGTGGAGTAGGGGCCTATTAGAATTAGATATGATTGATGGATGGTGGGAGCAAACCCAGGAGCAAAGAGTATACTTTTACTCATGAGTACAGCGGTCGAGATAGATTACATATTTCTTCCCGTACTTGGTATTGGAGGATGCAGAATGCATGGCATAGTCCCATTCATGTCTCAGACCATGCCATGGTGATTACGTCCATTAGGGTGAATAAGTCTAGAGAGCCCCCGGAAATTCCTGCCTACTTGCTGGGAGACAAAGCCTTTAAGGAGTATCTGGAGGAACAATGAAAGGTTTATTGGACCACAAATGCAGATTCTCCCACTAGCAAGGCCATTATTTGGGATGCAGGAAGGCATTCATGAGGGGGATGATTATTAAATATGTAGCTAAAATTAAGAGGGAAAACAGAAGACGAGACTGGAGCTAGAAAGGCAGGTGAGGAGTTGGAAAAACAGGCTGCACAGGGGAGGAGGATAGGATGAGAGTCATTAAAGATTACCGAGAGCTGCTTAATATCCTGCTCAGTGATGAAGCTAGAAGGGTGTGGACATTTGGAAGGAGGAAATTATATGACTGGGAAACAAACCCGATCCCTGCTGGCATGATTGATGAAAGGGGAGGTGTCGGTACATATTACTGCGATTAAGGATAGGCAGGGGGTGCTACAGAAGTCAGCACAGCAGATAAGGGAATAAAGACAAAGAACCTCTGTGCATAAACACTGAGGCAAGGGTTACCCAAAGGGTATTTGGCTGGGAAGCCAAGTTTCAAGAAAATACAAAATCACACATGCCCCCACAATGCAAAGCATCATGGGCTGCATATACAAATCACCACAGAATGTTATGCTGGTCCAACTTTAAGCAGAATTGCATGGTGCCAAAAGGCCTCCTCACACAGTTTGCAAAGGTGCTAACAGAAGACATAGACACACGTGTTTCATCCTACCAGGACTCATCAGTATGCCTCGTCTGTTTAACACCCCAGTGGAATGGACCAGCTACCCCTAAGGCAGTGTGCCTGGGATATATTGTGGTGAACCCATTAAAATAAAAAAAACATTTAAAAGACAAAGAACCTCTGTGCGTAAACACTGAGGCAAGGGTTACCCAAAGGGCATTTGGCTGGGAAGCCAAGTTTCAAGAAAATACAAAATCATACATGCCCCCACAATGCAAAGCATCCTGGGCTGCATATGCAAATCACCACAGAATGTTATGCTGGTCCAACTTTAAGCAGAATTGCATGGTGCCAAAAGGCCTCTCACACAGTTTGCAAAGGGTCCTACCAGGACTCATCAGTATGCCTCGTCTGTTTAACACCCCAGTGGAATGGACCAGCTACCCCTAAGGCAATGTGCCTGGGATATATTGTGGTGAATCCATTAAATTAAAAAACATTTAAAGACAAAGAACCTCTGTACGTAAACACTGAGGCAAGGGTTACCCTTAAAGATTTATTGGGAAGCCAAGTTTCAAGAAATACAAAATCACACATGCCCCCACAATGCAAAGCATCATGGGCTAAGATAAAGGAATGTTTCCAGAAGTTTTACGAAAAGCTTTATATGACAGAAGGGAAGAAGGAACAATGGTGCTGGGGCAGGTGTTTCTGTATACCTTGAGGCTTCCTCAGTTGACAAGTGAGCAAAAAGAGATGTTAATGGTCCTATTACAAAGGAAAGGTGACTCCGGCTATTCAGAAACTGCGGGTGGGAAGGCGAGTGGACCAGATGGGTATCTGTAGAATATTACAAATACTTGACAGGGCAGGTCTCTGGCCCATTAAGTAGTACCTTCCAGCAGGTGGATGGGAAGACTTTGAAGCTCCCAGACACTTTCTCAGATGCAGTGATTTGTTTAATCCCCAAACCAGGAAGTATGTGTCTGAATGCACCTCTTATAGGCTGATTTTGCTTTTAAACTGCTATGCCAAGATTTGGCAAAGGTTCTAGCGGTGGTAGATTGAGGTATTGTTGCCTGATATAGTCCACCCAGACCAGACCAGGTTTATTAAGGCGTCCCTTATATCATAATATGAGAAGGTTGTTAAATGTGATTTGGGGAGCAGAGGTGTGGAAAGAAGATACCTGTATTATATCCACGGACGCAGAAAAGCGTTTGACAGAGTAGAATGGACATATCTGTTTGAGACATTAACCCGGTTTGGTCTGGAGGATAATTTTGTGGCATGAGTACAGGCACTATACAACTCCCTCATGCTAAGGTGCTGGTGAACAGGGTTCTCTTGGAGGACTGGGTCTAGGTAGAGGTACAAGGCAGGGCTGCCTGCTGTCCCCGCTGCTCTTTGCCCTGGCAGTGGAACCGTTGATGATATAATCTGATAGAAGATGGGATCCGAGGAGTGTGGGGGCCTCTGGGAGCAGCATAAACTTGCAATGTATGCTAATGACATGTTGGTATGTATTACAGAGCCTGAGTCCTCTATGCCCACCCTGGTGAATTTAGTTGAAAGACTTGCACAATTTTCTGGGTATAAATTGAACTTACAGTAGATAAGCTGGAGCTTCACGACTTCCAAGGGCACCAGGGAGGAGTCAGGAGTGGGGTTCAAGAAATTAAAGGGGTATTTGACATATTTGGGGATTAAAACTGGTGGGTCAGTACAGTGGGGTCTTTATATGACTTAAATTATCTCCTATATTGAAGAGTATAGAGGCGAGTTAAGACATTGGTTGGCGCTTCCAATTTCCTGGCTTGAAGCATTAAATTGATTAAATGAACATCTTACCTAGGTTACTATATTATACAGATGTCATATATGGAATTTCTAAGAAGGATATAAAGAGATTGGAACGTGCTTTCTTTATTTATCTGGCAGGGAAAGCATCCGAGAATTGGTCTCCAGCATCTTAAAGTAGACACAGAAAGGGAGGCTTAATTTTCCGGACCTGGGAACTTATAGGCCAATGGACAGCTCGGTGGCTAGATTTAGAGCACAGGGATATAAAGGCATGGCTTTCTGCATACTTAGATAGGAGGGTATGGGAAGGAGGGACAGGTCCCCAAGAATAGAATGGTCCTCGCTGCTTTGGAAAGTTGGAGAAGGTTTTAAAAAGAAGGGGCAGTGGCAGTGGACACATACATGGTTCTGTGGTGGACAATCCATACCTTCTTCCTGGATTTAAAGATTTGGGATTTAAGGTGTGGAACAGGGGGCTAAATTATCTATAAGATGTATGTGGCAGTGGAGGGCTTTTTCCCTTTCTCAGATTTGTGACAAAGATTACAGTTGGGTAGGGGGCATTTATTTAGATATTTTCAGGTAAGGGCATATATGGCTGGACTGGTTAGGGAGGGCACTGGGGTGGGAGAAATGAGAAAGATAGAAATACTTATGCAGGGGTCAAAATGGGAAACAAAAGGTTTTGTAGGAAGAGCTACTAGAGATCTTAGATATAGTATGCCAGATCTCTCAGTTAAAACCCAAAAACCCTGGGAAGGATTTGGGTGTCCAAATATCAGACCAGAATTGGGCAGTGATGCTCCATCTGCACATGGGGCTTCTACTACGTAATAAATTTAAGGAGGCTTTCTACAAATTTATACACAGGATATATACCCACACACTGATAGTTAATAATCATCCTGCCACATCCCCAATGTGTGGCAGATGGCTGAGATATAGGTGCATATATTCATTGTTTCTGGACGTGTCCTGTGTTACAAATCTTTTGGGAAGCAGTAGTAGCTCTGGAGGTAGGGAGGATAGGGAACAGAGTGATCTTTATGGATCCTCTGACATGCCTATTTGGCATTGATATGGAGGATGGGGAGGAGTAGGGCCATTGCCCAGATGGATGAGGATTCTCCTAATTTTGGCTAGACATAACATCAAAATACATGGGTATCATTTACACCTAACAATTTCATAGCTGGTGCGTTGGTGGTACATACCCTGGCCTTGGAGAAATTGACCCTGCTTGTATAGGATAGGTTGGATTTCTTCACTAGGGACTGGGCACCTTGCTAGTGGATTTAACCCGCAAGCAAGTTTACTGATCTGGGATGGAAGGGATATGTAAAAGTAAAATTAAAGGGGACATGTTTAGCCGGGCCCATGATGTGAGGGTTGAGGCGCTGACGCTACACTCATGCCAACAAGCACCTGTGTTTGGGAATGAGCACGGGGTTGCAGCGGGTCGGCAGGGAGGAGAAGGATTGAGCATCTGATGGACTGCTCTCCATCTCCGGGAGGGGGGTTCTGGCGGCGGTGCTTGTCTGACCTCTAGCGTGGACTGGGGTCAGTGGCACATAGCCTCAAGCCATGGGGACGGGACATGACAGACACTTGATTGGGGCATGTACGGGAGCATGTGAGCACCCAGTCACAGGTGTCATGTACGCTGTGGCCCACAGGAGAAGAAGCAGAAAAGAGACCCAGCAGAATGAAGTTGTGCCTCGCAGCTGTCCCTCGAGAAGCACCTCCCTGGCATGGATCCGTTGGGGTGAGTCTAGTCACTCCCACCATCCTGCCATGAAGGGTAAGTCATGGGTGCATAAGGGAGGGGTCTGATCTTCGGGGCTAGTGCTGGAGGACAACAGATAGCAGGCTTGCAGCCGGAGCTCGGAAAGAAAGAAAGAATAAAAATAAAAGGGGGGGACATGTTGCTGTCATGACTGTGCACTGGGGTACTGAATTATTGAGCTAAAATATATATGTCTGTCAAATGGAATAGAAATAGATTAAACAGATATAATGTTAAGTACCTCTTAGATACTTGTGTAATATTCTTAGGTCAAAAGAAAAGAGGTAATGGAATACAATGTGTATGCGTGTATTTATAATTTATTTTATTTGAAATAAAATTTTTATGCAAAAAAAAAAAAGTGTAGTCAAGTCTGGCCCGCTGGCACTGAGGGTTGAGGCGTGGACCCCACTCCTCACACCACACCGTGACCCGGTTCGTAATGGACTCGGGAGCAACAGAGGTCACAGGGAAGGAGAGGATTGAGCATCCGGAGGACTGCTCTCCTCTCCTTTCCTGGAGTGGGTTGGGGAGCTTGCCTTGCTCTGTAGCAGACCCTCGTGGAGCCAGGAGCACTATGGAGTGGAGCCACAAGTGGACCAAGAAAAGAGAGAAATGGCATCTCAAGCAACCAGATGATGGCGCTCAGACCATCACCACCAAAGAGCCCTGATAGCCAGGACCAACCTCAGCAGCACACAGGGCCAGGAAGGTAAGCCATAAGGCACTTTTTCCCTGAAAGGAGAGAATCCATCTAGCGAAGGGACACATTGGGTTACCCTGGAATCAGCTGCGATATGAGGCGGGAGTTGGTGACAGGGTTCTTGAGGAGGTGAGCTCAGTCCTTGGTGGCCTGAGGAGAGTCTGCTCGAGATGCAGTGGGGGAGTAAATAGATAATGCAAAAACAAAAGGGTCAGTGGTGTCACTAGAACTCCTCTTAGTTCTTTTAGAATTATGCCGGTGAATCCCGTGTGACCCCATTGCTTTGTTCACCTTCAGTTTTAGGAGTTCTTTCATAACCCTTTCTTCTGTGAAAGGACTGGTATCACTACTAAGTTATGACTTATGATATGATATGACTGCTAGTAGCATGGGTGAAGTTCTATATTGGAACCCCTGAGTCTAGAAACTCACCCTCACTGACTTTAATGTACTTACTGAACTTTGGCCACACACAACTGTATTCAAGCCTTATTAGATGATAATTTATCATGTTATCATAGAGCTGTTCTCCAAGTCCAGCTTGCATGGGAGTATACTTCCTGACACTGAGAAGGAACCACCTTACTTTTATATGGGCTATATGCTAATGGGTTTATGTTTTCCTTTAAGTTAAGCAGTTACATTTAGATTGTGTGGAGGGGTCTATTCTACCCATCTGGTGTCTGGTTGGTTGCTATGGTACCATTACAGTAAAATGTTCCTATTGTCACCTCCCTAGATGAACCTCTCATGCTGGTTTCCAAGTTTAAATATCTAGGCATATGGATCAAAAGAAAGCTCTCCTATAACACCCACACTGACAACCTGACTAGCAAGCTCAAACCCAGACTAGGTTTCTTCTTCAGAAACAGGTCCCTCTTCCTGATTGAGACTAAAACTAGACTAGTCCAGGCCACCTTCCTTCTGCTACTTGATTATACTGACTTCATCTATAACTCCACCTCATCTACCAACCTGAATAAACTGGATGTCCTTTATCATCGAGCCCTACATTTCATTACCAAACCTTCTTCTGTACCCTCCACTGTGACCTACACACAGCTATTGGCTGGACTTCTCTCAATCAGACTTCTGATTCACTCTAGAACCTGTATGCTTAAAATTCTGCTGAATAAGCTCCCAGGATACATATCCTCAGTAATCCACATCTCCTGTTGCTCGTACTCCCTTAGGAAGTCCTGGGTTAGCAATATAGCCTAGAGGTTAGAGTAACAAGCTGTGAACAAGTTTGGTACATGCAGCAGACCAGGCCTTGGTTGACTTCTCATGACCTCCACTTGCATACTGTGTGACTCTGAGCAACTCGCTTAACACCCAGTGCTCCCAGGTCACCCCTGAAAACAGGCACTTGTGCCTAGTGGATCTTATCCGGTTACCAGAGACTAAAATAAAAAATTAAAAAGTCCAACTTTATCCTCCTTGATGTTCCTATGATTAGTACCTCCTTTGGTAAGCATGCAATCTCCTATGCCCGCCCTGCAGCCTGTAACAAATTGCAGTCTGTCCTTAAAATTTCCAGCCTTGCTTCTGTTAATTTCTTTAAAGCATTAGCCCCAAGAAGCGTGAAAGATATATGCAGTTGCCACTAGGCCTAAGCCTTGACTTACGCCTTTATCCATTTTCTTCTCCTTTTAGCTCACCCTCCTCGCTTCCACCTTTCCTCTTATATCCCACCTTGATCCATTTTTCTGTTCCCTTGTCCTCTTCACTAAGGCTTTGTGTTCAAATTCTTGGTCCGAGCCTCCTAGTATACTAGGTAATTTATAGTGTTACTTTACAAATATCTATATATTGTTTATATATTGAATTATATGTCATGTATAAATTGTATCTTGGCACTCTATGTTAATTATGTTTTAAGATTATACTGTTCCCTGTCATCTCTCTGTATATGTTTGCCGATTTATGATCTCTGTCCATGTTGCTGATTAATGTATATGTTACTGATTTATGTTCAGGTCCTTCTTGTGAATGAGCCTGCTCAATGGAGTAATTACTGCAATAAACTTGCCTTGCCTTGACCATTGGTGAGGCAACCAACCTCCTGGACCTGCCAGTTACTGGTTTGTGTTACTTGGTAACCTCAGGGAGGGCACTCCTTGGGCTCACCAACCTTGTGGTGTGGTTGGTATCCAGTAGCCAAAGAGAGTATGAAAAGCAAGATATAGTGAAACACTGAGGACAGTGACTTGAGTTGCTTAATTGGGCTAAGGACGGGTGTTTATTTGGGACACTTGTGCCACCCAGAATTCCTGGGCTACACAAGTTTGTGGTTCACAATTGCTTTATTCTAGGTCTTTTCTTTTACCTTGCATTTTATTGAATATAATGAAGATGTGTTTCTTTCATTTTTTCCTACCAGTTATTAATGCTACTGGACCTACCTCCATTGGCATCAAGGTCTGCTTCATGGACCGATTGAGTACTGGAGGTAAATTGGAATGTATGGACCACTGTCCTGAGTAGGGGCTGGCTCAACAGGTTAACGGATCTGCACCACCAATGCAATGTTTTTCTAACTACTATGTTTTCAATTTGTTTTGATTTTTGTTACATATACAGATGTATGTTGATTTGGTTAAATGTTATATGTTGTGGCTGGGGGAAGGAGGGTGGGGTTGGTATGGGATGGGCTTACAGCTTGGGATTTATTAATGCAGGAACAGGTATGACTGGGTATTGTCTAATTTGTGGTCAGAAATACCATTACAGGACTAAGGGATTGACATAACACTGATATACTATGAGTACACTTATTAAATATATTTCATGGAATATTAAAGGGGACAAACTCAATTAAAAGGTATAGGATTTTGCACCATTTGAAACAGTTGGGGCCCAGGTCTGCTTCCTTCAAGAAAGCCATTCTCCTACTGGTAGAATAAATTTTTTAGGCATCACTGGGTTGGACTGTTGTATGAGGAAGGCAATTCCACTACTAAACAAGGTATGGCAATTTTATTAGTTAGAACAGTTTGCTTCCAACTGGAGAAGGAAGTGGTTGATCCAGAAGGGTGGTACATTTAGACAACAACCACCAGCACAGGTTCACGAGTGAAAAGTCATGCCAGGCCAACCTGACTGAATTCTTCGATGAAGTAATAGAGATAGTGCATCAGGGAGGGGCAGTGGACGTGGTCTATCTGGACTTCAGGAAGGCCTTTGACACCATCCCTCACAGAAGGCTAATAATCAAGTTAGGCTGCTTAGGGGTAGAAGGCAAACTAACAAGCTGGGTGGAAAATTGGCTGGCAGATAGAACTCTGATGGTAGTGGTATATGGGTGCACTGCAAGAAGGGGTGACAAATGGGGCTCTCCAGGGATCTGTGTTTGGGCCCCATACTGTTTAACATATACATTGGGGATATTTCTGAGGGCCTAAATGGGAAGGTGTTTCTGTTTGCATACAACACGAATATCTGTAACAGGGTGGACACAGCAGGATGGGTGGAAAGAATAAGGGAGGTTTTGTCCAGGCTGGAGGAGTGGTCAGGGAAGGGAAGTGGCAACTAAAATTCAATGCAAAGAAATACAAAACTATGCACATAGGGCATAGGAACCCATGGGTAAATTGCTGGCTGGGGGAGGAACTTGAGACAACATTAGAAATGGACCAGGAGATTATCATTTTGGATAAGCTAAAGGTTGGCAACCAATGCAACAAGACAGTGGGGAAAGTGAGCAGAATATTAATGCTTCGGGAGGGGCTTTACTAGTAGAGGATGATCATGCCATTATACAAAACTTTGGTTAGACCACATCTGGAATACGGGGTTCAGTTCTGAAGGCCACACTTAAAGAGTGACAGAGACAGGGTGGAGAGGGTCCAGAGGAGGGCAACTAAGATGGTTCAGGGACTGCACAGAGGTCATCTGAGGAACGACTGGAGGAGCTACATTGAAGATGATGAGGGAAAGGGGATATGGTAAAAACCTTTAAATTTCTGAAGGGAATAAATAAGATGAGGGAAGGAAGCATATTCAGGATGAGTGAAAACAAATCAACTAGGGATATGCACACAAACCAGAGGGTAGCAGATTTAGGGAAAATACAAGGGAGCAGTTTTCACTTAGAGAGTAGTGGGTCCTTGAATGGCCAGAATGGATGGTGGTGTAGATTCAGTAAGCAATTTCAATAGGACCTGTGACAACTACATGGGGATAAATAAAGGTAAAATGACATAAAGAGAGTGGGATAAACCAGACAGGAGGGTGTATTCGGTCAGACTGGATGGGCCAATGGGTCCTTTAATGCCGGCAGATTTCTATGTTTCTATGTTTCCATTTCTATCCATGGGGTTTTAATAATAATAAGATGATACTCAGCAACATCTATGGACCCAGTATTGACTCACCGGCATTTTCACTGCCATACTTCATCTTCTTAGTTCGTTTCCTAATGTCCCTACATTGCTGGGAGGGATAAGAATGTGGTATTGGAAAATGATATGGACTGCATGCCAGTTAGGCAAGTGGGCCTTACCCCGCACAGAGAGAAGTTTAAAAGAGTTACTGGATACTTTGGGACTGGCAGATGTGTGGCATATATTACATCCGTTGTAGGCCCACACAATGAGATCTGGTGTTCATGGGTTTGAACCGACTTGATTATTTCTGACCACCCAGGAGTGGAGACAGGAATAGTCTCTTGTGAAATTAATTCCATACTTATCTTGGACCATGCTACAGTTTGTTTTATACAGTTTGCCAATGCCACAGAATGGATAAGTTCTGGAGGCTGAATAATCAGCTTCTAAAGGACAGATGGATGGTTGATCATCTGAAGGCTTTTCTCTTCAAGTTTTATGAGTTTAACAGTTTGGAGGTGCCAGATATTTTCTGGATGGCCACTAAGTGTAGCTTGTGCAGGAACGTCTCAGACTGGTTGCAAATTGTAAGCACAAAGCAGAACATGAAACGTTGAGGTACTAGCAAAGATAAGGGAAAAGAAAAGGAAACACTCTAGGTTGATGGACGCTACTGGCTTGAACTAAATTCCCTAACACATAAATATCAAGACCTCCTTAGAGAAAGAGTGGAGGCGTATAGTACAGCGGGAGTCAGCAGAAAGATTAATGGCCCTTAGACGGAAAAAACCTGAGAGTCTAGACTATTCCAGGCATCCGCAAGGATGATAATGGTGTCCTGATTATGGACAACTAGGGTATTGCAAATGAGTTCCCAAAATTTTATCAGGGCATTCACTGGGCAGATACCCCCACCAATTAGCAACAGAGGATGGATACATTCTTGGAAGGGGTGGACCTGCTGAAGGTGACAGAGGCCCAGTAGGTCAAGCGGGGGTTATCTCATCTGGTGAAGTCTTGGTGGCCATCAAAAGCCTTTGGCTGGATAGAGCCCCAGGGACTGATTAGGTTTTGGCTAAAAAAAAAATTTTTCATTGTAACTTACATTATTATAGTTGTGAAAAGTCCACGATTGCCAAACATGGCGGGCAGAGGCAAGCGTGCGTGCATTAAATTTACACTGAATGGAGCTGTGCAGCATCTGCCATGTTTGGTGATCATGGACTTTTCACAATTATAAAAAGTAAGTTACAATGAGAAAATGTTTTTTTAAGCCAAACAGCCTAATCAGGGGGTAAAGCTTTAGGGGTGGAGGGGACTGATAAGGACAGCTTCCCTCCGAGTTTCAGAAGAACTTGTACTGGAGCCTGGCAGGAACAGAGGACAGAGTGAAACATCTTCAGTCAAGATTCAACAAGGCAGCAGAGTCCATAGCAGCCTGCTGGGGACTGGAAGTCATCGGGTCTGAGAGAAGAAATTAAGACTGTGCAACAACGGGACTCACTCGGGATAGAGCAGCTGCCACTGTGCTGGGAGAGGACTCGGGATGGTCAGGAAGTGAGAGTCAGCGGGACCCAGAAAGAATGGGACTGGGAGCAAGCTGTCGCTGTCTGTGGAGATCAATGAACAGGGCAGACAGACTTGAGTCAGGCAGCCCTCAGCGGCTGGTGCACAGCACTGCATGTTTCATTCACTCCTTTTAACTTCCAGAAAGTCTGGAACAGTGGCTGAAGTCCAGCAGTGGTGTAAGGGCTTGGCAGAACTGAAGAATACAGACATCAGCCAGAGCAGTGATGGGACTCACCCACAGCTGGGAAGAGAGAGAGAGGGAGAGCAGCAGTCTGCAGTGCATTGGAACCTTCCCAAGACTACCATCACGTCTGAACCCCCTCCAGTTTTGTCAGTGGCAGTAAGTAGCAATAGCAGTAGGAGAGGTGCAATAAGTGGTATAATTCTCAACACTCCTACAGCAGCAGAAAAGACACCATTGGGATGGTGAATGGGTGTGCCAAAAGATTGTTTTATTTCTCTTTCCACATGAGTCGAGGCGCATTGGAAGAGAAGTGACATGATGCAACTCCAAAGCTCCCAGTCTTTCTTTGAGAGACAGCCAGGAAGGTGAGGTTAAGGGCTCCCAGGTCCATTTGAATAAAGAGACCACCCCAGAGGTGGAATATGTAGTGCCCAAAGTGATCGTCACCTGTGGCCCTCCAGAAACCTATTTACTTGCATACGCTGGAACCCCAGGGTTACACAGCAATAGGAGGATAGACAGGGACCTTTGGGATGCAAAAGCACTTTAGGCATTTTGTGAGGACATGAAGGGACCCCTTGACACAGAACGAGAGGGTACACATTTGGGAACCTGAGAAACAGTAAGGTACCCCTTTATAACTCCAGCCCACCAATTCACTGATGAAGTTTATTTATTTACTTAGCCCGGCAATCAGGCAGGCAGGTCCACTGGACCACCAGGGATATTGATGGGCTTCATTTATTTTCTTAGCCCGCAATCGGGCGGGCAGGTTCACTGAACCACCAGGGACATTGATGGGTTTTATTTATTTACTTCACCATGATCGGGTGGGCAGGTCCACTGGACCACCAGGGATGATAGGGATTTTATTTTCTTCTACTGAAGCCCATGATCGGGTGGGCAGCAGTCCACTGGACCACCAGGGATATATGATTTTTCTCTTTTTACTGCAGCCCTCGATTGGGCTGTGGAGCCTGTGCTGCACTACAGGGGCATGCTCCACTCTAGCCACTTGCACTGATGCAGTGCCACTGCACCATGCACACTGTTGGTGGCCAGGGTGCGATATTCAACAACGCTGTGCCATGGTGCGGCTCCATTGAATATCTTCCAGTCAATGCCCCTGCCCAGCCAAGTTGCGCTGCGCCCAAGCTTGTGCCACAGCCTGGTGCAGTTTGAATATCTGGGCTCAAGTGTTCATTTTCTGCTCCAATGTCCATTATTATGCATACACTCTTTGTATTCCTGTGCTTCTGAATGCAGCTTTTGGGGAAAAAGGTGTGCATTTCTGTTACTATTACAGTCAACATTTCCGCTTGCGTTTCTGTTACCATTCGTTAGCATTCCATTTATGTCACTGTGTGCGTTACCCTTTGGTTTGCGTTTGCACTTGCATGTGCATTACTGTAACCATTTCAATTTAGATTACTGTGTTTTTTTGCATTTCCTTTTGCATTGCCGTGTGCATTACCATTTGCGTTTGTATCGCACTTGCATTTAATGTTTCTGTTTGTGTTTGTTTCCTTTGATGTCATGGTTGGTGTTACCATATCGTTTGTGTTTCCAATTGCGTTACCATGCCTGTCACATTACAATTTGCATTTGCATACTGCGCTTATTTGCCCTTACGTTTGTGTTGCTGTTCCTTTGGCGTCATCGTTGGTGTTACTGAAATTGTTTCCATTTCAATTGCATTACTTTACTGTTCGCATGCTCATCACCTTCTGTGTTCTTTAGCCTTATCGTTTGCATTTTGGTAGCATTTCCGTTGTCGATTGCATTACTATGTCCTTCTGCATTGCCACTGCCATTACCGTTTGCATTTCTGTTTGCATACCCAATTTTCATTTCACTCAGTCATACATTTTTGTGCAGCAAAGTGACAAAAAATCACATGTGGGCCCAGCGCTCCCGCCACCACATTAGTCACTATTTATAGTGCACATTCTCAAAAGGAGGAAATTCATGGCAAAAAATCCATTTAATGCATCAGTTAGGTTGTTCCACAGCAACAAAAGTGAGGAAATTCAGTGTTAGGGTTGAAAACCTAACTGCATCACCCCACCACCACACACACATACATGCAAGTAGAGGAAGGACCAAGACAACTCAACTAATCACACACAACCACCAGCAGCTAACAGGAATAGCATACAACTATAAAACCATGAAACCCCACACCCATGCTCCCATTGGGCTGTCACGCAAGGTACTACTGCTAATTCTCCTCCCGGTCATTCCACATACTGCTAAACATATATCACTACAGATAACCGGACATCTTGGGCCACAGCTGCCACCAACACATAACATAATCTACACATGTGGTATTTTGGGTTTGTAGATCCAAAACAGGATTTTGCATTATTCCTTTAAATACTTTCGACAATCACTTTTTGCAAATGTGAAAGTGTCGTGTTATGACACTTTCCTGTTTGCCACATTATTTTGTGAAAGTATGCTCTAATGACTACACATCTTTGTCATCATCCTGCAAGCAAATGGTTGGGTCCTTTCACCTCAGATTTGCAGGATGGCAAGAACTGGTCCCACACATGTGCTTTTCCTGCTATTGTGCTAAAATACTTAAGGATTACATAGTTACACTGTTCCAAAATTGAGCAATTTGCCATAGACTAACATTGCAGCACCCATGACGCCTTTCACCACCCATATGTTGAAAAATAAGCCAGGTACACCATTTTCACTAATGCCAGCTTGGTTCACCTGTATGAACTAATCTCAAAGAACAACTTTGTAAATAATACGGTATATATCTCAAGTTGGATTTCTTCACTTCCTACAGTAACACAGGTATACACCTCCTGCTGGATGTGTGTGATTGGTTGTGTTGCCTTTGTCCTTCCCCTGCATGTATGTGTCTGTGTGGTGGTGGTGGTGGTGGGGGGATGTGCAGTTAGGGTTTTCAACCATAACACCGAATTTCTCACTTTTGTCACTGTGGAACAACCTAACTGATGCACTAAACAAGGTTTTTGCTATGAATGAATATATATATATATATATATATATATATATATATATATACTGTATATATATGTATATACAGTATATACCCTTAAAAAGAAAACCAATCAATGTCTGTTGCAATCACCACCATAACTGCCACCCCCCAAGCCCACACCATGTTATTATTACGGCACAGGGTACCTTATCCCCTGCTGGCTGCTACCTCTCCCCATGAAAGATAAAACCATCCATCAATGTCTGTTGCAGCCACCACAGTAACTGCCACCCAACACAACCCATGTCATTATTATGACATGGGTGTGCCAAATCCTCTGTTCTGACTAATACTCCCACCCCACAAAAGAGAAAAACATCCATCAATGTCTGCTGCAGCTGCCCACACTCAACCAATGTTATTGTTAGCACACAGGGGTCCCTAATCCCCATGCCAGCTGCTACCCTACAGCCTGTCTGTTTTAGTTATGTAGCATCAGGAGCTGGTGCTGCCAAATATAGTGTAGGGACAATACCGAATGGGTCCCACTGTGAAGTGGTGGTATAGCTTACTCACCTTGGAATTCCAGTCTGAAAACTAAGAGGACCCCTTTTTTCATGGAGTTTAAAGTAAGGAAAGCCAATAGGCAGTTAAATTGTTTAAATTTGAATATGTGGCATGTTTTTTTTTGGGGAGTGCACTGGATGCCACACCAGCAGCACCACCCTTCTCCAGAAATGTGAATTGCATTTTGAGTAATGCAAAGTTTTGAGCATGCTTTTGGTGGTCTATAACAGTGACATTGTGGGTGCACAATCCCCCAATGTCACCACGTGTAATAAAAGAGTCCCTTGTCATTTTTTTTGTAAACCTGTAAAATGAAAAACATCCATCGATGTCTGTTACACTCTTATTCCCCCACCTGACCTCCTCACTCAGCACTCACCTCCCCAAGCCCTTACTTAGCCAGTGGGGTCCAACACCATAATCCTCTCTGGACCGCAGACATGTCTTCACTCTTCAAAGCCAGACCATAAACTGTAGAAGCCAGGTATGCTGTTCAATATATTTCAATGGGGTTCTGAACTAAGTGGCATAACTTGGCCATTTTTAAATATTTTCCCCAAATCTTCAACATGGCTTTTTTGAGTCCCCAGCTCATGAACAATGGCAATGAAATTAGGCAAATCTGTTCCAAAAGTGATTTTGAAGTCATTGCATGAAATCTCCTTTCAGGCAGGAGTTGAAAATGTTCTACATCCATTTTCAAGAGATGGGGTCATAAGAAAGACATGTTGAAAATTTGGTGTAAAAATATTAAGAGAACAACAAAGTTATGAGCCTATGTTGACATTTGCAAACGCAGGCTAGTAACTTGGTAATTTTCAATATTCTGACTCCAAATTTTCAACATAGCCATTTCTTCATAGCACCTCATGAATGTAACAACTATCTTTTTCAAATCCTGGCCAAAATGTGTTTTCATACCTGTGGTGCAGAATAACGTTTTGGTGGGGATTTGAAAAATTTCGCCTACCAGGTTCATTAGAAGGCTATGCTGAAACTCTGCTGTGCAAATCAAATGCCCAGGTTATGACTGAATGTTACACTATTTCAGCATTCACTCATAACTTCACTAATTTTCAATATTTTAACTCCAGACTTTCAACATAGCCATTTTCCCACACCACCTTATAAACAAGATATGTGTCATTTGTAAAATCATAAAGGAGATGTGTTTTCATACCTCTGGTGCAAAATTACATTTCAGCCAATATACTATAATGGTATATGTCATGTCTATAAGATGAATCCTAAAACAAGTATCTTCAAAAGTTGATGTTGTCAAAATAAAAAATAAAGCGTTAACAAGCATTAACCATTTGGCAATGGCATTGACAAATGCTTGTTAAATAGCTAGTGTACTGCCTGTAAACTGCCTGCAATTAATTGTAGCTTTCAGATGAAGTCTGATATCACTTCTTATATCTCAAGTATGTATTCTTTTCTGTTGGCTAATTAGAAGATTTTCCACCTGGCAGTACTGGGTGATGTGTGGGCAGCACTCTGTCTGGAGGAAAAAATGTCAGTTCTGTTCCTCCACTACATCAACACTCAAACCACATTGACTATGACATCACTAGTAACCAATGAGAACCATTTCTCACTGCCAGGTTTCACTTTCACATGAAGCAGCAGGGACTGTCTCTCTCTCTGGTTACTAATGATGTAACAATTTCTTACATTTCGATTGGAAGCTTTGTGAAAGTCATTGCTCAGGCTGTAAGGATTGTAGTGCCTCAAGGTGTTTAGTCTCATTTCTGATGATGTAGTGGAGGAACAGAACTGACTTTTTTTTTCCTCCAGAGAGAGGTGCTCCACACATCACTGGTACTGCTAGGTGGAATATTTTCTAATTAACAAACAGAAAATAATTTAAAAATACTTCACATACTGGAAGTGATAGCTGACTGCATCTGAAAATTATTAATTCAAGCAGTACACTTGCTCTTTAATGGTTGTTTGTGATTTGATGAAACAAAAGCTTTAAAAACAAAGCATTCACTTCTGCTTGCTAGACCTAGACACATATCTGGAAAACAAAAAGCTGGATTTGACAGTTACTTATTTGAAGCCAGAATATCAGACTTCTAACAGTAGACTACTACTGCAGCAGTTATTACTCCATAACTCAATAGTCTTGGATGCATCACTGTAAGATGTGACAGGAGGTATTCTAGGAACAAGTACATGAACATGTACTCCCTGGAGGAGAGAGGAGGAGAGAGAGGGATATGATAGAGACATACAAGTATCTTACAGGGAGGAACAGGTGCAGGAATGCACTATTTTTAATCGAAAAGATGTTCCAGGACTAGAGGGCATGGGATGAAGTTGGAGGAGGATGATTCAGAAGAAACATGAGGAAGAATTTCTTCACAGAATGGGTG
Source organism: Neoceratodus forsteri (assembly GCA_016271365.2). Taxonomy (NCBI): domain Eukaryota; kingdom Metazoa; phylum Chordata; order Ceratodontiformes; family Ceratodontidae; genus Neoceratodus; species Neoceratodus forsteri. The sequence goes on from JADMNL010000026.1 coordinate 271,832,719, forward strand.
GTGGACAAGTGGAACACCCTGCCAGAGGAAGTGGTGGGGGCTGAAACAATCACGGATTTAAGAATGCATGGATAGACATAAAGGAATTCTGGAGGTCAGGGTAAGGGCAACAGACTTCCTGGAAAACATAAACTGAACTTACAAACTTAAATGGGCAGACTGGTGGGCCATAGGCCTTATCTGCCGACACTGTCTATGTATCTATGTATCTATGTAACAAGGAGACCCTTAACAAATGTGAACATGGAGATCCAGAAAGGCCATAAAACCAACAAGACATTTAGGAAAAACTCCTTACCACTAAAATGTGAAGCACTTAATAGGAGTGCACCTACAAATCAAACCACTTTGCACATTTTTTTTTTATTTTGACTCTAGTTCCCTCTAAAAGTGAAATGCCCTAAAATATAATAGTGTATTATCAGTTTGGCAATGTGTTCAAATTCAGGTATAAAGACCAGATAAACAGAGTGGCCCAGATATTCAAAGGGTTAGCCATCTTAACAAGTTACACCATGCACAAGTCCAAAATGCGCCATTCTGCGATATTCAGCAGGAGGCAGTTATGCCACTGGCAACAGGTTGCGCAAGAGAGCAATGCAAATGAATGCATGCTCAACAGGAGGGGAGGATCCATGCCAACCTGCGCAACCCGATATTCAGTCGGGTTACGCAGAGTTCTGCATGCGCAACCCCCAACCTGCGCCCGACAAGCCTGAGCCAAAAAAAAGGCTTAAGTTGAGGGCCACCCACAGGTGAGCTGTTGCATTGCAGGGCGCAACACAGCAGCTGCCACCCTGGCTGGCCCCCAAATCGGTCCCTGTGCCCCCACCAGCCCGATCACGGGCAGAACACGTACATGTCCCCCCTCCACACATCTCCCACAGGCCCGATCGCGGGCAGAACCGCGTACATATGCGCCCCCCACATCACCCACAGCCCGATCGTGGGCAGAACCTGTAGAACCCCCAGTGCCCGATCGGCGGGCAGAGATGTAACCCTCCCCCCAGCCAGAATAACTCCCTGGTGGTCCAGTGGACCGTAAAGCCCGATCACGGGCAGAATGTCTCACAACCCCCCAAACATCTCCCTGGTGTCTAGTGTCCCCCACCCACCCATGACCGCCTCCACCCGCTCCCCCCAGCGGCGGCGACAGCATCCACCGCCTGCCGCCCGCCCGCCCGCCGACTGACTGTCGGTAGGCTGCACCCATTGGTGCAGAGCTACAGCCAAGGGCAGTGCAGCCCTACCGGACAGTCAGTCAGCGAGCAGCTGGCGGCAGCGGTGGATGCTGTCGCCTGCGGCTGCGGGAGGCGGGGTGGAGGGCTTCGTGGGTGGGTGGGGACACTAGACACCAGGAGATTTTGGGGGTTGTGCTGTGACATTCCTGCCCACGATCGGGCTTTATGGTCCACTGGACCACCACGGAGTTATTCGGGTTGGGGAGGGTTACATTCTGCCCACGATCGGCACTGGGGGTTCATACAGGTTCTGCCTGAGATCGGGCACTGTGGGGTCTACAGGTTCTGCCCGTGATCGGGCTGTGGGAGCTGTGTGTGGAAGGCATGATGTGTTCTGGCTCAAGCATCGGGCTGTGGGAGATGTGTGCGGGGTGTCATAACTGTGATGCCCGTGATCGGGCTGCATTGTGCGTCGGTCCCGACGGCTGCTGCCTGGCAGGGTGGCCAGGAGCAAGTCCTCGGGATTGCGCACCTACATGCAAATGGCATGCAAATGGGGCCATAAATAGATGCAAATGGCCCCCTGCGCCTTCGCATAAATTATGGCTCCATTTGCATGTCATCTTTTGAATATCGGAAATTTGCGCATGGCGCAATGGTACCACACCACCGCAAGTTTAATGCTCAACTCAGCGGCTTGCGGTAGCGCAAGTTCCACTGGCCCATCGCAGAGATGCTGTGGCTGGGGGGTGATATTCAAGAGTTGCTCAACAGCGCACTCCTTTGAATATCACTCGCCACACCCCCGCGCAACTATTTGAGCAGTGCAGGGCTATGCCTCAGACTGGCGCAGTTTGAATATCTGGGCCAGTATGCAAATTCAATGCAAATACATTTAAATGGCTAAAAGTAGTTTGTTAGTAGCTGGGCCCAGTGTTTTCCTCAATGAAATCACACACACACACACACACACACACTCTCACACACACACACACACACACACACTTTTAAGTGTAACCAGAAAGATTACAGGATTCTGATTTTTTACATGCAGCCAGCATATTTTGTTTACCAATGAAAATATATATTTGCAGAACTTATAGTAATGTTATATATATATATATATATATATATATATATGTGTGTATATTTTTATATTTATCCTTTTGGTAACCAGGTAAGGCCCATTGAGGTGGTTAATGACTTGCTCAGAATCACACAGTATAAGCGAAGGTTGTAGGAATCAAACCCAGGTCTTCACAATATACAAGAAGAGCATGTTGGAATCAAAACCCATTCTGCTGGATGAAATAAGTTTGTTCACAGCTCTTTGTTTTAACTTCTAGGCTGTACTGCCAGCTGTAAATCAAAACTACACATTTCAAGGCTAGCGCCATGATGCCAGGCCAGTAGGTGCATAGCCACATTTGCATCTTGTAGACCTGAGATCACACCTGAAATTGTAAGAGAAAGGCTGTAAGAGAGGAGATGGAATAAGACAGAAGTTGGTGCTGTGGCAGCCCAGAAATCTATACTGACAAGAACACAGTAAGGGTTTAGAAATCCTGATATGGAGCCCCAAAACATGTTGACACCACAGATCCAGCCTTGAGATGTGTAGTTTTAATGATCAGCTGGCAGTACAGCCTAGAAGTTAAAGCAATCCTAAATATGAATTATTTTACTAACAGTTTGAAATGTAAAGGTGATAACTCACTAGATCCAATGCACACACAAAACAATTATTATAAATGTAGAAAGTGTTGTAATAACACCTAAAAGGCACTTAACAAAACAGATGATTTCCTATTTAACCTACAGTAAATGGATGGCCAAGTTCCACTGCGACATCATTTCCTGTCAGGAGCCTGAAACATATGGCGCTCCTAGCTTAATTGCAGGCTGATTTACATGTGAATAACTCTGGACTGCAAAGACTCATCTGCAATGGCTCGCTCAAATTAGCTTTGTATGGATTTTGGGACATTAAGAAACCTGTTGATGACAGCTCCCCTTTAACAGAGTGCCACTACTGCCTCTCATGTAGGGATGGGTGAAATATTTTTCTGCCAGCAGAATTCTGGCAAAATGCTGTTTCCTTCTGTAAATTTTGAGAAATTTTGATAAAGTTTCACCAAAATTGTAATTTTAGTTATTTCCATCTTATTTAAAAATATTTGTCCAACATGCACTAAATTTGGTATGGTGACTGTCCCATTGTCCACACAGAAGTTTACCATGTTTCAAATCTCTGTCTGTGATGATAACATGTAAGACTCAAACTTTCGGAAAGTTTAAAATTACAGTTAACAACTATGTAAACTAAAAGTGTTTGTGCAAATGACACCAAATTTGTCAATGTGACATTAACCATGCCCATACATATGTGTTCAGTTTCTGATCTCTAGCTTTAAAGATGACTGAATTATAGGCCTCAGAATATTCAGACATTTTAAAATCACATTTCTAATTATCAAACTGCTGAATTTTAGGCTCCTACAGTACATATTTAAAGCTAGAAAATATAATATCAACAATGTTATTAGGTTCACTGACCCTAAATATTAGACTTTAAGGCAACCACCATGGCCCAGCATCTAAGCGTCATGCTGTAATGCTGACAACCTGGGTTTAGGCGAGACCCTGGAAGGCATGTCAGGAGGCAGGTCATACCTAAACCTTTTAATATCAATTTAGCAGTTTCTATGAATCTTACAAGAAAGCATACATCTATGTTTTTAATTATCTAGTGCACAGGTGACTTAATTTTTTTTTAGTTGTTTAACCAGGGCAGCACATTAAGCTGAAAGCATTTTACAGGTGCATCCTGGGCACAGCAAGTTAAGTGACTTGCTCAGGGTCACACAGTATGTAAGTGGAAGCTGTGGGATTCAAACCAGGTCTGGTCTGCTGGATGTCACCAGATTTGCAGCTCAGAGCTTTAAACCACTGTGCTATACTGCCTCCCTAATACTGCCTGCCTAATTGTAAGTATGGAAATATTTTCAGAAATTTTCACATGATATAATAAATTGTTAGACTCTGAGCCCATATAACTTCCCACCCTTTATCCAAATGTAATGAAATATTACATGCTTTTAGGACATGTACAGGACAATAAGCATGCCAATGTTCAATCCTAGCTTTAACATGGACCAGTTATGGCCAATTAAACGATTCTAGAAACATCTGAACAATTCTGAAACATTCCATAGAATTTCATAAAAATCCACAAATTAGGAATTTGCTAATTTCCACTACCTCTACTCTTATTTCATAGCAAACAGAAGGTACCATTTTTGTGGCATTGTTTTGGGGATTTGTGGTTATGTATGGGAGCAGTGTTATGATATATGTTATAATTACAGTGCCGTAAAATTCATTTAGCTCAGCCTGGAGTCCCTCAACACTTCTGTACACTGCTGGTAGGGGACACTATGTTTGGTTTTGCTGGTAGTTAGTGTCTGGCTAGTCATGCTGGCTCACTTGCATATCAGCCTCCCTCACAGTTGTTTGCGTGCACTCAGTGGGGATTGCTGTGAACTTGGTTGGACAATCCTTTTGAGGAAATACTCGATGCACTTGTGTGTCAGCAGGGATCAGTCACCATGGGTGGTGACATGGGTGCATGACTTCAGTGCTAAGGGACTTTTCATACAGAAAGGAACCACTTAGTGAATGGGTTGGGGGATGCTGCAACATCCTCTCAGGTAATACAGATTATGGGAAACTGTGAAGAGAGAAAGAGTTGAGGAATGAAATACAGAGAATGCCAGAACCGCAAGCAGTGAGGAATGTTTACACTGGACTCCCAGGAATGCTTAATTGTACAATACAGTTGGAGTGGGTGGTTTCAGGTAGTAGCTTAGCATCTGTATTGTAGGTGGGAGTATGATGCCAATGCATGAGTAGCTGATAAGATGCTACCAGTGGCTGAGGGAATTTTGGTGCATTGTTTGGCTGAACGTGTATGTGGCACCTGGGTGAATAAGAGCATGATGCCACTGTATTTGGATGGATACAAGCATGGGGCATGTGTGATGCATGTGAGCACAGTATGCTGTTCAATGTAAGGTTTGGTGTGGTATGGTGCTTGGTTGGCTGGATGGTGCATAATTTGGTGGCTATGGGTGGGGCATTGTTGTTTTAGGGTGTATGTGGTGTTTACTGACCGCTGCAATTTTTGTAGGATCTTTAACTGGAGTGAAGCCAGCTGGTTGCGATGTATGGGACTGTGGTCATGCCTGTCTTTCTAGGAAATGTCTGAGTCAGTGTTTATATGCTGAGAGCATATAGACTGTGCTGAACTCATACAGTCCTCACACTACCAGTATCTACAGTGAAGTCATTACTGTATAATAGCAGCAAAGTTTCAGACTATGTAATTTTTTTTTCAAATTGTCTAGCTTGATGTTGTGGTTGAATCTGTTTGTGCAGTTGGGTGGTGGCTGAAGGTGTGCTTGAAGCTGAGGGGGCTGACCTCAGTCTCCAATACTTTGAGGATATACGTGGATCTGGTGCTTTGTGGGGTTCAACAGCAATTGTGTCTAATATTTGAGAGGTGAACCTATCTATACTATGTTGGGGAGGACGGTATATGTGCTTTAAGCTCGGGGAGGGTTAACCTGTATGTCCAGTGCTTCAGGGAGGGCAGTATGTCAGTCTGGTGCTTGGGGCAGGGCCTGTAATTGTTTGCTGTAAGGAAGAGTTGAACCACTGTGTATGGTGTATAGGGAGCATTAGTGAAAAGTATTGTCCCTACACTGAAATCCTCCATGTGGGCACCATAAAAAAAACTGCAAAACTGAGGATGGATGAGGTCCTCATATAAATACAATTAAAACAGTGAGACTGGTGAAACAGTAAGGACTGCTACAAAAAAGCAAACATAACAGAAAGAAAAATACCAACCTTTTCATTGCCAGAAAACTCTTGTTTTGCATTTAAATCTAGTATTATTGATTACTGGTTATTGACATTTACCTATAGAGTTCCATATTTAAATATAGAATAAAATATGGGGTGGTATGTGAAACAAGAGGTTTACACACACCTGAGATATTAGATGCTACATAGGTCCAGAAAGCAAAGCTTGAGGGGTTTGTGAAAGTATCTAACACCAGTGTGCTTATAAACCTCAAGTTTAAACACTCTACCCCATATTTATTTGATATAATTGCTGGATTTTCCTTTTTGCCACAGCAGTTATAGAGAATTGTAGATGTTCTGTTGCGTCAGAAAACTTCTGTTTGGTTTTAGCCCGGTCTGCACGTGTTCAGTGTGTACAAGATTTGTACATGTTTTTAAATTTTGTTTAGCCTGGTCCAACATTTGGAAATGTGTAAATTTTTTAAAATGACTTACCGTTGAGTCGCACTGGCAGTTGAGTTTTGGTGAGTATGCAAGTAGTAAGAGAAACTGGGCATGTTTGCCTTTATAAACACTCCTTTATAATGACAAATTACCACGGTTTCCCTATGGGAAAAAGGAAAGCCATTAATTATTAATTGCTATCACCCCATCTTGTTTCTCTACTTTAGGCCAAAAAAAGTTTTACAATATCATCCCCCTTGCCCCTCTCCTCATATCTATCTATTCCTCCTAATACTCTTCCTCCCAATCCTGCTACCCTCCTTCCTTCCCACCTCTGATCTATTAAAGGCTAGACCTGGCTGCTCATGTTATTTCCCAGTTTAAATATCTCTGCTTCTCATGAAATAACTGCTGCCTATGCTTTTATTTTTGTTTAAATTGTCATACCTGTCAAAGTTTTTTACCATATACTAAGACCTGTTTATTGTATACATGGCTATTTGTGTAAATTGTTCTTTTATTGATGTGGAACCTTTGTAACAGAGCCCTGGCTCATAGGTCTTGTAATCCAAAAAATAAAAGAAAGAAAAGAAAAATACCACGTTTCTGCACTTCATCACTAGTTAGTGTACTGCCAATTTCACCACGCTGTATGTGTGCACAATTTGTGTGTTTTGTAACTCAGTTTGTAACTCATGTTTATCCTTCCCAGGACCTTCCTAAAATGTGCCCCACTGAATGAAGATTTGAAACAGATACTCACTTGGCAGCACTTTTTTCATTCAGCTCTTTCTCTCTCTCTCTCTCTCTCTCTCTCTCTCTCCCTCTGCACTGGTGCTCAGTCCAGCTCTTAGCTCTCACTTGCTGCTTCCATCTACAGGACCATATGCTATCAAAATAAAATATGGATGACCATGTGCAACTTGCCTGTGTTTCTGTGATGTGATGACAGCATGGACATCCCAAACTTCACTCTCAAGGTCCATATGCTGTTGTCTCTACTCCTTGATAGAAATATAGATTTGTCACCCATACATTATTCCTTATATAGCATGTAATGGTTTGTGGTTCTGCATGGAAATCTGTGCCTAGAATAGGGTTGTTGTGTGCTGCAGTAGTGATATCAATATGCTGTTGGGCTGATATAATGGGTGTCACTACTGCAACACAACAACTTAAAATGCTGCTACCAAGTGATCTCCTCTGTTAAATCAAGCTGCAAGCTGTTTTTGTCTTAACTTGAACTTATAGAAACAGCAGCACTTGTGGGATGAACATTGAATCAATAATTTAAGCTAGCCACTAGCGCTTAAGCCCCCCATCATGAATTCACTGAAAGGATGCAGACTGTCTGAAATAAGCATGGATGCCTTTACACTATAAAGATAATGTATGGGTATCACACACAGACAGCCTGTGTCTTCATCTCAGGTTTTCAATAACAATCAAGCAACTGCGAGCTTCATTATTCAGGTTCCTGGCTGCCATAGAAACAGAGACAGACACAATCTTGTTGCACATGGCTGCCCATCAATTACCCTCTATGTTTACTGTATGGACATCATCATGGTGTAACTTACTAAAGCTGTCATGGGCCCCAATCCAGTAGGCGTTTCCCTGTCTGTAATCGGATAGGTTCCCCATCAATGTAAAAATATAATCATTTTCTTCAGTGCTATGGACAGATGCCAAGTGAGAGCCAGAGAAGTTTTTCTGGCAGTAGGCCTGTAGGAAACACAAAGCAAAAGGTGAATTCAAGTTGGTTAATAAATAATTCAAATATTAAATAATTGCTACACAGAACCTGTTCTGCCCAATATCTGCATTAGACAGAAGACATTTTAAAATGTACGTTACTATGTCATCAAGCATATGTCCTAAAAACAATTCAACAGATTAAAACAAAAAAAATTCCTAATTCATTAAGTTTTTATTATTTTGTCGTTACTGGCTGACCCAGTGCTTGCTGTCTGGGAGCTGAAGATGTGTGATCAATAGAATTCAAAGAGTCCCCCATTGAATCCAGCTAGTGATAAGCTGCAGCACAGAGATGGGACTCTCAGGGAGGCACCCCTGCCTGCCACTTATGGAGCAGCAGTGGTACCAGTTATTAAGGCAGCTATTCTCCTGCCATCTTGGAGACAGAGAGAAGGTGCAGCCAGGCAGCACTCCAACATTAGGGTGGCGAAACAAGATCAGTACTGCTGGAGCAGGAGGAAATAAATATAATCACGATTTTACCTGTAATTTTACCAGGATAGCCCAGATGAGATGAACTATCCCATTTAGCCTCTGTGTAACTCCTCCTCTCACTCTGGGCTACCTGTGTTTAATTCATCACCTAATTCTCTTCTTTCTCTTTCCCCACATGGTCATGAGGGCTTGCTGATTTTGTGTTGCCCTCCCCAATGTCCTCGCTGTGCACCATTCCAACCCTGCTGTTCAGGACTGCCACCAAAGGTACATGACCACAGGAACTTGAACTTCTATCAGTTTAAATTTAGCACCTTCTATATTTCTGAGACTGTTAACCTAAGCTGCACTTTGCTCCTTTACAGCTGCCGTCTACCGCTGCTGCAATTTTCAGCTCTTCCAACCACCCCTCTCCCTCTCTCTATTAAATGTGTACGCTTCTCACACTGTTTAATATTAATTAGCCACATAGGCAGTCTCACCTCTCTCCCAGGTCTCCCTTGACCTTGCATTGTCCTAACACCACAACCTCTCTTCTTAACAACCATAAGACTGCCCAGACCATACTAATCTCCTCACCTTTTCTCTATTAACTGGCACCCGCTCTGTCCATTAGCTCTGATAGTTCAAATCTGAACTTAATCCTCAATACTCATTGAAGCCCACTGTTTGTCATATTGATCACTATGCTGACTCCTTTCTCTAATTCTCTGATTTTCTTGCTGTTTTGTCCTCAGTGCCCAGTAACTCCTCACTCTTTTAACTGTATAATCCCTTTCTGCTACCTTTTCTGACCTCTTCTCTCCCTCATTTTCTGTGGTCTAGCTCCATCATGTTTGACTCCCCTAGGCTCTTAGGTATTTTCACAGTTACGGTTGGCCTTCAGCTTTGCCTGAATTATATTTCCCACCTATTCATTACCTGCTTTTAATCCTGACTAGAGCACATGATAAATCCTTGTTTTACTTCTCAAACTTCCTAATTCATAAATACCCACCTCTTACATGGCAGCAGACACTAAAAGCCATCCATCCTGCCAAGCTGGGTCACTACCTTATGACTCACCCTTCCTTTATACCCAAATGGTGGAGATGTCTTTATCATCTTCACAGAGAGGCATGAATAACTTTACTATGCCTTGCCTTATTTACGGACGTCAAGCTTAATCCTTGTACCTGCCCTGATACAATGCTTATCAACAGCTCTAATTGGTCCTACCTCAAGGGATTGAAAATGCTCACATAAACATTGAAGCCTGCTTGCCAATTATCAAGAGCTTGAGGCCTGGGTTGCCTCAATTCCCCTGATATTCTAGGGCTCACAGAAACATGACTCGGGTCAGGCATCCCTGATGCATTGTACAACCTATATGGCTATAAAATCTTAAGATTTGACCCTTCCCTCATCTCATAGAGGAGGTGGAGTTGACTTTTACTTTAAAACTCAACTTCAAGTCTCTAATCAACTCTCTAAGCTAACTGGCCCTGTGAAACCCTTCACACTGTCCTGAACTTTGGTGGTGCCAAGAAACTAAACCTTATTTGTGCATATAACCCCCCACTGAGTGCTCTCTCTCTGGGCTAACTGAACCTGTGGGTTGTCTCTCCTCACTAAAGGTAAACCTGAAATCATTCTTTTGGGTTACTTCAACATGGACTAGTTGTGGAGTGGTTCTGGTACTTAATCTGAAACCTTGGCCACATTTCACCTTTCCCAGCTTATAATGGATCCAACCAGATACTCTACAAACAGTACACACCAGTCCCTACTTGACTGGATCGCATCTAACAGATCTAACAAGATCTGCTGGCACATTCCCTAACTCTGTTAGTGACCACCTCCCACTTTCTGCATTTGGAATGGGCACCCACCAAAGACCCCCAGACTAATTACATTTCAGGATTTCTCTAAACGTAACCCTGTAGCATTACTGGTTGATCTGAGTCGAATAGATTGGTCTCCTCTTGTCCATTAGAGATGTCAATAATGCCCTTGACTATCTCACGTCAACTCTACTCACCTTCAGGAGCAGCATGTTCCCTAAAGAGGAGAAGAGTAAGGGCTTCAATACCAGGTGACTGCACAAAGATCTATTAGCCTCCATTAAAAGCAGGGACAAGACCTGGATCTCTGCTAAGAAGTCACAGCATCTGGAGGACTGGGAGAAATATAGAGCCTTAAGGAATTCCTGCAAAAGAGACTTACAATAAGCAGGGCATGGCCTGGTTGAGGAAGAGCATGGAGGCTTAGTCTTTTAGCTCTGGGATCATCTGGTTAAAATCCATACCATCCTACATAAACGTATAATGCTCTGACTATTTCTGCTAGATTGAAAATCTGCCTGTTGACCACTGGTAAAAAAATTGAAGAATAAGCAAGCCCAGCTACATTTTCATCTGCTAAAGAAGCAAGGAGCAGGGCCTGTGTAAACCTACAGAAACCACTATGGCCACACCATCCACTTCTAGAAATCCAGAGACCCTGAGAACTATACCGCTTGATACGGAGGTACAAGATCATCCCAACATAGAAACACTGCTCCAAACTTTGAACTTTGACTTAACCCACCAAATGCTCCTGGTTTGAGAACATAGGAGCACAACTAATGCACCTGCAACAAACAGTAAATAATTTGAGTGATACGGTGTAGAGCCACACTACATGCCTAGGCCAGTTGGAGCAGTCGGTGAACGATCAGGAGGACTCCCAACAGCTCATTGACTCTGAGCTACAGCAAGCTCTCTAGGAAATAGAATGCTGAAAGCCAGTATTGACTACCATGAAAACCGGGAGGCGTAATAATGTGAATTGTGGGCCTCCCAGAGGACTAGAAAGTAAAGACTGTGAGACATACACATCCAACTCACTCAAAACATCACGGGTCTCCCTGCAGACCTGACACTGGAGATCCAGAGCCCACCACTCTCCAGGATGAAAACCAGGTCTGGGGAATGGCCCCACATATTATAGTAAACTTCTTAAGGTTTCCGGACAGACAGCTGATCCTGGATGCATCCCATACTGTGGGCCAACTGAAGGAGCAAGGAAGTGTCGTCAGCATCTTCCCAGACTTTTTCAGGAAACTGCAGGGTGAGAGGCAAGCATTGACGATGGCAAGAAAGAAGCTACACGAACTCAACTGCCCATTCTTGCTTCTCTTTATCTGGCTCAGCTAGTGATAGACCAAGAAACCAAAAGAGTAGATATTTTACAGATCCTGAGGCGGCAATGCTCTTCATAACCCAAGAACTATCTCCAAGTAAGAAGAGGTTAAGGCAGAATAGAATGATTTGTAGGCAATTAAAGGTACTGTGCAAAGGCATCTGCAGCCTGGGCTTAACTAACATAGGGTCCCTTGTGTCTCTGTGGATCTGTTTGACTCTGGACCTCCTGGTCCTTGTGACTTGAGATGTTTTCAACCAGCCCCCGTCTTAAATTGGGCACACAAGTATGCAGATCTATAAGTCTTACCCATTGCAGCACAGGCTAGTGAAATTTGACTTTGAAGTTTAGCTTTGGTCCCAGGGCAGCCTCCAAATGGAGAACTGATGGTCTGGGTCCACCTTACAAATCCTGGTAGGCCGTTAGCTCCCTTGTGGAGTCAGCCTTTATTTAAATTGCCTGCCCCATGGTTTTGCTCCCTCACCCTAGCATCTGGGGAATAATCATGCACAGCGAGGCTGGTAATCTTCTTTCAGCGATCCGCAATGGGAAATACCCAGCCTATAATGGCAGGATCAGGAACCCTGGGTGTCTTGATATTTAAGGGTCTAGTCTTTCCAGGGGAAAACAATAATTTTAAAACAAATAATTTTAATATTGGTTGTTTGACCTGGATAGAGAGACATCAAATTTGAGAGGTTTGCAGTCCTGGAGATACTATTTACGTGGTCTAATGGCTTCTGACTGTGTATTAAGTCATTGATGGCACTGAGGCTATTTCAAATGCTACGGGCTCCTAATCTACTTTATTGTCCTGTTTTATATGTTATTGTTGTTTATGCATTATAATTGTTATTGTTTGCTCCTGCTCCTGAGGTTTAGGGAAGTCTGCAAGTTATAATCTGCAGGAGTGGGTGATCTTTAATTCACACAATGGTTTATTCCCTGGTTTACAAGGCTTTCAATTTGGGAGAGCGCTGACAATAATATTATAGTTGGGGATTTGGGGGAATGCCCTTCAACTGCACTTTTATTATGATTGGCTACTATATGGCGCAATCATTATATGGGATGTGCCTGGATGTGGATCTGACGTAAGAGCTATGGATGATAATCTGAAACTGCATAAAGGGAAAGCTCAGAGATGGCAAAAGGAACCACACAGGGTGTCGGTGTCCCTCAAAGGCTGTCCCTGGGCCCATCTTGCACTGTAGCATATAGCTTTCAAGGTGCAGGGTGGCTGGTGGGGAGTCCCTTCCCAAGTGGAGGGCTGCTCTCTGTCCCCACCCCCTTAGGATGGCTTGTTTAACAAGTAGAGGTACAATTGCACAGATGATCCTCAGCGCTTCCACGAGGAGTAGAGGGAAGAGTACTTTACATAACCTATCTGGGTTTTGAGGGTGGGTAGCAGGATTCTTGTGAGCTACTACATGTTTGAGAGTTTTGAGAGGTTATAGTTTATGGGGGAGAACGAGGGGAATGTTAGTAGATTGGGTGTGTTTTGAAGTTATTGTTTATTAAAACAGGTTTACAGTGCTGGGACATCACTGGAGTTTTATGATATACAGCAGCAGGAAAATAATGATGATGTCAGGTTATGCATTACCTAAAGTGTCTTACGTGGAATGTTCGGGGGTTCAAGGCTGTGGTCAAGTGGAAAAGGGTTTGGGCATATATAAACAAGAGAAAGGGGGATATTTGTTTCCTTCAAGAAACTCACATGGTGAAAGACGAAATTTCACAGCTGGCACAATCATGGGGAGGACGTTGCTGGTGGCACCTTTTTCTTCTAAGGCTAAGGGAGTGGCAATATGGATTAGCCCCGATTGAGGGTGGAGACACATTCAGTGAGGGCAGATCCCCAAGGGCGTTGTCTGGTGATGGATGTTACGATTGAGGGCTCCAGGTTTACATTAATGGCAGTGTATGGCCCCAACACAGATGACCCGGTTTCTTTTGACATATAGCAGTGGTCCTGGCCCTTTCCAATAACTTAATTATAGGGGAGACTGCAACACTTATTGGGATCGGGATGCGGACCACTCAGGGAGAGGGAAGAGGCCACCTCAAGAAGCTGTGTTGCCTTGAGAGACCTAGTGAGGATAGAGCCTTGCAGGAAGTGTGGAGGCACTTTTATCCAAACAAATCAGACTTCTCCTTTTACTCACCAGCTCACCAAGTTTTCACCTGGAAAAACTATTTTTAGTATCCCAGACATTCTGAGAGGGCTGAAGAACCATTTTATGGCCCAATATATGTATTGGACCATGCCCCACTGAAACTTAGTCTCCCTTGGGAAGATCTGATCAGCCTACTCTTCAGTGGAGGCTAGACCCAACACTTCTAAGTTCAGACCAGTACAGAGTTCATATGAGGAAAGTCATAAGGGAATGTTTACTTTATAATAAACTGGAGGACACTCTATTCCACCACATGGGAAGCCCTTAAAGCTGCGATTGGGGTGCCACTATCTCCACGCAGCATATATGCATAGAAAGGAAAGTACCACTGAGTCAGAATCAGAAGATAAAATTTTGATCCTAAAAAGAAATAATGGAGACAGGAATTTGGCTAGGTTGGGAGAACTGAATGCATTAAAGGGTAAACTTATCCAGTGTGCCTCTAAAAGGATCGAAAGAGATATATTAAAAATGGGTGTGAAAGCCTATTTTGAGGGAGGCACAGCAGGCAAATGGCTTGCCTGGAAAAGTAAGGGTGAAACAGGCGGTCAAGTTATTCTCTCCTTGGACACCCTAGGGGTTCTCTACTACAGATCCAACAAAAATTAATGATACATTTAGCGAATTCTATAAATGCTATATCAGACAGAGACTCCTAGGAGTGGACCTGGAAGCTTACTTTGACAGGGTCCTTCTAAGCTTGATAATCTTGGAGCATAAAAAGATGCTGGATTCGCAGATAATGACCCAGGAGGTTAGGGAGGCAGTTTGGGTTTCCAGTACAGGAAGGCCTCGGCCAGATAGAATTCCCATGGAATTCTATAACATTTTTGGAAGATTTACATCACATATTGGTCCCAAGATTGAAGGAGGCACTGGATTTGGGGTCTCTTCCCCATCCATGCAGCTGGCCACCATAATTGTACTCCCTAAACCAGGTAAGGACCCTAAAATTGTGGTTCATATAGACCCATTTCGCTTCTAAATGTGGACTATAAAATTTTGGCTAAGTTGATCACCAGGGTCTGGAACCATTGCTACCCACCTCATACACCAGGACCAATGTGGCTTTGTTAAGGAAAGACAGGCCAAATATCATTTGAGGAAAATTCTCAATATAGTATAGAAGGGTGAATAGTACAAATGCTCAACATAAGGGCCTCCTGGTTCTAAATGCTGAGAAGGCATTTGACAGGGTGGAATGGACCTTTATGTTTGCCACCCTAGGAAGTTTAAGCTTGGTCCAAGGATAATAAATTGGATCAGAACCCTTTACGCTTCCCAGTAAAGGTGTATACCTCTTGTATTATATATTTTTTCTTTGTTGTTCTACATTTTATATCTCCTGTCTATGTAATTGCGAACTGTATGTGTATGTGCCTCAGGACATCCTTGTGAATGAGCTTGCTCAATGGAGTCTTTCCTGCAATAAACTTGAACTTGAACTTGATATATGTGCTAACTATGGAGCTGCTGGCTTTGTCCATTTGACAAAACCAAAACATAACAGGCTGCCGGTTCGGTGACCGACACCAGATTATCTCACTATTTGCAGACGATGTGCTGCTGTTCCTGAGGGACCCCGCTCACTCTATCTCCTATTTGACTGAATTCTTTTTAGGTTTACGGTCTCATTTTAGGCCATAAAATTAACTGGGCAAAGTGTGAATGGCTCCTCTGGGGACTCTCCTAAAGGCATTGTTATCCAGGGATCTGTATTCCCCAGCAGCCTCCCAAAAATACTTGAGGGTTGTCATCCCAGGAAACTGTCCTTACTATTTAAAATAAACTATGGCCCCTACTGAAAAAATACAGACTCACTGTGATAGATGGAAAGAGTTCCTCTAATCTTAATAGGTAAAGTTAAAATGGCAAAGATGTTCATACTACTGCAATGTTGTTACCTCTTTCAAGCCCTGCTGGTTTGGATCCCCAAATATTATTTCAAATCTCTTAGGGAGTGACTGGGACATTATTATGGGTCAATAAGAGACCCAGAATAAGGCAGGTGATCCTATGGCAACCAGTGGGCGAGGGAGGACTGGGTCTTCCAAATCTTAGTCTGTATTTAATGGCAGCTCAAGTGACATTCATATTGGATCTGCACCAAACCACTAGTGAGAGGAATATGTGGTTGGAGATAGAAGGCACTGATGAGGAACACCTCTCAGCCCACAAATGCTTACTGCAGTCCTAAAGTGGTCAGTAATACATAGATGAAAAGAGACCTTCTCCAGAACTACCCATAAGAGTGTGGGTGAAGCTCATAGGATAATGAATTACCCACTCCTTGTCCCCAGATGCAGATATTGGGCTTGCATCATGGAAGAGGTTGGATATGCCAGGCACAGTGCAAGGGATTCTGAAAGCCTGGAAGGAGAAAGGCCTTCATTTAATACACCAAATCTATGAGCAAGATATCGTGCATTCATATCAGTATTTGTCTGAGAAGTTTGGTCTTCTCTCCTCGAATTTCTTCACCTATCTACAAGTGCGGCATAGATTAAGAAAGGGTGACTCCGAGAGTCCAGAATTTATTTGACCAAGACATCCGCACTAGAGGGTGCATAAGGGTCTCCCTACACCATGATAGGCCAAGACCCATATCATAGGGCCCTATTGGGGCATTACCTGACATTCTCCAACCCGTCAAGAGCAAGTGAGCATGAGATCTGAGTCCTGCTGCTCTGATGGGTGGGGATTTGAAGACAATTCTGGAAGGGGCATGAAATGCTCGATCAACAATAGGCTGTGAGTGATACACTACAATATCCTACATAGAACATATTTTACTCCTTCTTTGACCCCAAGTTAAACCCTGAACAATCGGATTTATGCACCAAATGTGAGGCACGAGAGGTATCTTTTCCCATCTGATTTGGGCTTATCCAAAGGTTAAGAATTACTGGTAGTGGATAGCTGAAGCCATGCGGACTGTGTTGAGGGTCCCTAGAATCTGGGTCTGGAGGTCTTGGGTCCAAAGGAAATCATTTTGGGTCTTCGGTTAGGCCAGGCTGTAGTGGGGGTTGGGACCACCCCTGTGGCCCTTATCACTTGCAGTAGGAAGGCAAATTTTGGCTTATCATTGGGGAGAAATCTATGCCAACAATTACTGAGGTAGGCTCAGAGACTTCTGTATTGTACGAAGATTGAGCACACTTAATATAAGGCACAAGATCATGAAGACAAATACAATAAAATATGGGAACCCTTAGAAGCTGCTATGGCAACTCAGTGCTTTCGAGCCTATGGGGATGACTCCTCTTCCTCAGTCTTCTGGTGAGCCGAATGTCCCTGCATAGGCCCCAAGGATCTTCCTTGAGGACCTCATTATAAATGTAAATCCTTTAGAAGTGGCAATATTTCTCAGCATAGTTTCTGCAATCTGATAAGACGGGGTGAACAATGTAGTTCAAGATTAGACCACTATTAATCTTGACATTGTGCTCTTCTCCTCACTGAATGCTTACAATTCATGATTGGTCTGATGGAATAGTGTGTACCTGTCTGTATATAAATTATGTTCTGGTATATCTGGTACTGTACCTTGAAAATAAAGTTTGAAAAAAAAAAAGACATCGATAAGCAATACAGACCTACTGTAATAAACTTCTCCAATCCTCTGCAGGAGATGCCTGCAGTTTCTGGAACCACATCAAACTTTCATGGGCCAATCCTGCAAGTCCGCCATAACTGAATTAACACTGAATGGTGCCAATTGCAACAACCTAGCAACGATTGCTAAAGCATTCAACACTCATTTTTCTGACCTCTCTGCCTATATGGGCATTTCTGGTGAAGTTCCTGCTAGCACCCATCCCTTAAAGAGGCACCACCTCTTTCACCTTAGACCAGTCTCATCTAATATACTGCATCTTCTTAAAGCTACCTCTCCTCATGGCTCTGCTGGACATGATGGACTACTGCCCAGGTTCATAAGAACTGCAGCCCCTGCTCACGCTGTCCCTGTCTCCAGGATAATCAGCCTCTCCATCATAACACAAACTGTACCGACTCTTTGGAAGACTTCCCGTGTGGTTCCTGTTCACAAAAAAGGGATACAACAATCATAGGTAATTACCGTCCTATGGCCATTCTCCTTATTCTTTCTAAATTACTTGAGAGTTTGTGGATGGTCAGATCACTGAATACCTCTCACCTCAATAATCTTCAATCCCTGGCTCAACATGGCTTTCAAGCAGGACATAGCACAACAACTGCCCTTCTTCAATTAACCTACAATATCCAGACTGCTATGGATAAGGGCTTCCTTACAGGACCCATCTTCATAAATCTTACGAAAGCCTTTGATCTTATTAATCACCCTCTGCTATTATCCAAGCTGCCTTCCTGGGATTCTCTCAGTCTGCTACTTCCTGGTTTAACAGCTACTTATCAGGCAGAAATAAATTTTTTAAATTGAAACTGCAACCTTTGATCCTGCCTCCACTAACCTTGGAGTTCCCCAGGGATCAATACTTGGCCCATTACTTTTCTCACTCTTTATTAACCCTTAGGCTGCCAACAGAATTAGAACGTATAGGAATTTTGGACTGATATATCAGTCCACGGCCATGCAAGGGTTAACAACCCACTGTCTCTGCCCTGTTCCTCTTCCATGATCCTATACGTGGATGACATGGTGCTCACTCAAGTTAAAGACCTGCTTTGCATAAATGCAAATCTTCAAACTGACTTTGATGGTCTACACTCCTGATTGCTACAAAACAAGCTGTTTCTCTAAACCAAAAAACATGGCCATGCTCTTTGGCTCCTCCCCAGACTCAATTCTTGTACCACCTCTCTTTCAATTAATGGTCCTGATGGCTCCCCATTGAGATGGTCTCCTCCTTAAAGTTTCCCAGGGTTACCCTCAGCCCATTTCTAGACTTCAACCTGCATTGACTACCACCTGTAATGTGGTGAACACCAAACTAGGTCTTGCTTACAAGGTCAGGTCCTCCTCGGTGATGAGTCCAGAGTGGCTATTGCACAAGGATACCTCCATCCGTGTCTGACTTATGTCCCTCTAGCCTATCTCAATGCTAGCAAAGGTGCCTTCCTAAAATGGAGCACCTGCTACAACATTTGTCAATTTGCTCTCTCTGCATCCAGACTGACCCACCATTGCCAGCTCTATACTAGACTGGGCGGATCACTCCATCCTCACATCGACTTTTCACTGCTGGCTTTCTAATAGACAAAATAGTTAGAACTGGATCCCTGAGGCCCTCACAGCCTTGTTAGTCCTACCAGACCCAGCTTATCCTCAGATCCTCAGATAAATCCTCTTTGTAATTCACAGATGCTCCACAAAAACGGGTGCTCTCTCCTTTGCAGTATCAGTCCCTAGAATCTGGAACTCCTCCCTTATCATGTCAAAATCTCACTTTCATACCAGGCCTTCAAAAGGGTCTTTGTGCATACCTAACTGACACTGACATCTGCTCTTGCCCATGCATGCCAAAGTCTCTCCTAACTTCAGAACACTGGGCTGTCAACCGACACCATTGGCTGGTTTAAGAGCTACCTTGAAGAACGGTCCCAAACAGTAAGAACCGCTGATACACTCTCGGACCCTAGACCTGTCTGCTCAGGAGTCCCCCAGGGCTCCATTCTGAGACCCCTCTTCAGCCTATTCTTAAACTCTCTACCGGATAGCTGCCCAGAACAAATAATTCTCTACGCTGACAATGCTGTGATCCTCACCTCAGACCCTGATCCAAACCAATTACAAAATAAACTTCAGCAGGCCTTCTCCTCCATCCAATCCTGGTTCCTAAATCATAAACTGCTTCTCAATCAGAAAAAACAAGTCTATGGTCTTTCACAGCCCCCACATCAAAACAAACAACTCCACCTCTCCACTGCAACCGAACAAGGAGCCATCCTAGAGCAAACACAATCGTTCAAGTACCTTGGCATCACCCTTGATCCCCACCTCTCATACGCTGTCCATATTAGCTAATGTGGCAAAGTCTGCCAATGCGGGTTAGGCATATTATTCCAGCACAGGAAACACTTAACCCCAGAAGCATTGTCAGTGGCCATCCAAAAGCTCCATTGTCAGCATCATGGACTATGGTCTTATCATATATGGGTCTGCAACTATCACTGCTCTCAAACATATCCGACCTCCCTGAATAAGGCCTGTCATCTCATCACTGGCTTACATCACCATACCAACACTTGTGACCTTTATTCCCAATCTGGATGGCTTCAACTGGACAAATGCATAAAATACCAAACCTGTATCATGGCCAAGAAAATCATAATGAGATTTGCCCCACCTGTGTGTCTGTGCCCTCCTTAAGCCTAGACATTGGAATGTCACTACAAGGATCCAATTCCATCTACTACATATCCCACAATGTCGCCTGACCCAGGACAAAAGATCATTTGCCTATCGGGCATCCAACTGGCTCAACTCTCTTGACAGCGACATAGTGACGCTCCAACACTTGGCCTTTTCAAGTCCAAGCTGCACCTCTCACTGCTTGTATCCCTGCGATTGCCCATCTTAACATTTCCATCGCTCCAGCTGCACATGCCCCAGCACCCAGCACTTACAATCAGTCTTTGCACCCCTAACACCTACCTGGCATATTCCCTCAACAAGGCCCCTGGCTGCACTGTCTTCCACCCTCACCCACTTCCCTGTATCTCCACTCCTGCCCTTCCCCATCCACCTCCTGTACTCCCTTACCCCTTCACCTCCTACCCTCAATCTCCTACCCTCACTTCTCCCCCAACGACCCCCCTTGTCTTGCTCATAGCTCAAGTCTTTGTACTGGTTATTACATGTCTGTAAGTCAGTGACGTTATGTTTTGTAACTAAAATGATGACTGTTGCACACGCTGATGTGGAACCTTTGTAAAAGAGCCTCAGCTCAAAGGTATTGTAATCCTAGATTGAAATAAATAAATAAAATACAAATAACAGCTACACTGGCCCCTTCAGCACTTCCTCTTTCTGCACTTGTAGTCTCTGATTGTTGTACTAGTCTCCTCTCCTTCACACCCTGAAAATCTATTTGTTTGTCCTCCTTATTGACCCACTCAGGGTCCTCCACATCATTAACTTCTACTTGCTCCTTTGTCGCTGCATCTGCTGATCCCCAAGATATTTCATGATATCTGGCTAGCATCTTGTCTGTCTAGAATGTAATATTTTGTAACCTGTTATTTGCTCCTTTGTTGCTTCTGTCATCTGATTATGTACACATTGTTTTGTTATTCATACACCTTCTGTAACATGCCAATTGTTAATCCTGTTTGTACATTTATTCCAATGTCATGTTATGTAACTCTCCTGGGTTGTGCCTGAATATAGGCAACACTCTTGTCTAGTGCACCTACCAGGTTAACAAAAACTGCTACATAGTGAGGGAGCAGTCACAGGGTATTTTTATTGTTTTAGATCCACTGCATGAGGTGGTACATTGATAGTGTTCCATTCAACTTAAATCTTTCACCAAAGTGCTCTTTTTGGCACTGGGAGTGCAGGTGAAACAAGAAGGACACAACTACACTTCCTGCATGCAACCTGCATAAACAGAGTGACCCAGTGAGCGGGTGAGTTCAAGGGACAAACAGAGATATACAGGGCTCTAGGAGGAGAGAGAACTGTATCAGTGCTATTAATTCCGTGTAAGGATTTAAAACAAAATGCTAGAAAGAATACAAACAGCCTCCGGGGAAAGGATAGTCGTGAGGACGTTGCCTAGCAATCGGACTAAGGAAACTGCACACAGAGGTGGTGTGTGGGACACAGAACATTGTAATGGTGATTTCCTGGTGGAGATACATGCCAGGGCAGTTAAGATTTCTGTATTGGGCTGCTGCTACACAGTGGGGGAGCAGTCATAGGATATTTTACTGTTTTAAATCTGCTGCATGAAGTGGTACATTGATAGTGTTCCATTTAACATAAATCTTTCACCGACATGCTCTTTTGGGACTGGAAGTGCAGGTGAGACAGGAAGTGACACACCTACACTTCCTGCACTTGACCTGCATAAACAGAGTGACCTAAGAGAGTGGGGCGAAAGTGCACGGTCAACACATTCAGAGATGCGTAGCAGAGAGACACGCGACCTGCACATGTCTGCTGTGTCCACTGGGGACACTGAGAAACTGGTAATACTTTTGATAAATGTCTGAGAGTATATTAAACAGTATTATAGATTACCATGATGCAGGCAAAGAGAAAATAAAGAAAACCCATAAACCAAGTACCCAATGCAAATGTACCGGGAGGAAGTAGAAACACAGGACTATATATGTGGCAAACGTCTTTTAATTAGTACATTGAAAACTGAGATAGAACAATTATGACAGAGGGTGGAAGTACAGAGGGAACTAGGAGAATTAGAAGCATCTATAGTTTCATTCACAGAGGGCATAAGAGGGATAAAACAAAACACAGTTGTACAGGAAATGAAACCACAGATTGGGATAGAGGACGAAAATGATAATAAAGGACATAAATGGGCAGCAGTACACAGTCAGAAACAACAAACTAAAGACAAGCTTAACACAAGTGTGCATCTTGAGATGGAAAATAAGTTTGCTATCTTAGACATAAGTTCTGAGGACCAAGAAGATGGCAAAAACATAGGGAAAAGATTTATGGAGATGTACAGGAAAATCTAGAGACAAATTACACTAAATCAGATATAAAACACACAAAAAACAATAAGCAAGTACAAAATAAAGAGGTTATAGTCACAGAGGAGAAAACAATCAGGAGAGCTATCCAGATATACAGAAACCAAAAAAAAAACATAACCAAATATTGGCCTAAACACAGAAAACATAAAAGGAAAAAGAGAAGGAGATAGAGATGTTCTACGTAGGTGATTCCATCACAAAGGGCATTGATTCAATAGTATGCCAAGGTAGTCAGATGAACATGATGGTGAGCTCACTCCTGGTACAAAACTAGTAAGTATAGGAAAACTACTAGAGGGGTTAGTGAAAGGACTAGATAAACCATAATTTATTTTGCATGTAGGCACTAACAATGTTGGAAATCGAAATGAGGAAACTATTAAACAAGATTACCACCAATTATAAAAATAATTAGAGAAAAGGAGAGATATTACAGTCTCAGGCCTAGTCCCAGTATTTAGAAGATATAGTTTCAAAAATAACAAAATTGACAAACTAAATATTTGGCTACGTCATACTGCAGACTCAATAATATTGACTTCATGGGCGACACAAACACGTTCAAAATAATAACCTTTCAAAAAATGATAGATTATATTTAAATTATGCTGGTATACACATTTTGGGAAAGAAAATAAATGAAGTCATCGCTTTCATTTAAACTGGATAAAGGGAAGGAGAAGTTAAACACCCAAATCTAAATGACAAAGATCCTAAAGATGGTTGGAGTTGGCAATGATAAATGCAAGGAGCCTGGTAAACAAATTTGATGAATTAT
Organism: Neoceratodus forsteri; assembly: GCA_016271365.2. Taxonomy (NCBI): domain Eukaryota; kingdom Metazoa; phylum Chordata; order Ceratodontiformes; family Ceratodontidae; genus Neoceratodus; species Neoceratodus forsteri. The sequence continues at coordinate 271,856,199 of JADMNL010000026.1, forward strand.
AGTACTTACTAAGTACAAATCATATACAAATTGCACTAATTACTGAAACCTGGTGGACCAGGGGTGATGATTTGGATAAAAACATTACAGGGTAAAATTTGTTCTCTCTATCTAGGAGATACAAAAGGGTGGAGACATCACCATCTACATAAATGAAATAATAAAGTGTGACAAAATAAAAGGGTAGAGGATGATATTGAGATACTGTGGGTAAAACTGATACCAAAAACTCACCCAAGATAAAACTGGGATTGTAGTACAGACCACCTTCAATCACATATGAAAACGATGAGAAAATTGTAAACATCTTAAAAATCTTGACCCTGAGATAAAATAATACTCATGGGAGACTTTAATCTGCCAGGAGTAGACTGGAGAAACGAAGCAGGATTTACAAAACTGAAAAATTGTTCCTCAAAGCATTTGATAAAGTTGGGCTCGAGCAATTGGTGCTGGGAAAAACTAGAGCAGAGAGTACCTTGGATTTAATACTAATGAACATGGGAAACTCAGTAAATGAGGTCCAAAGTGGAAGCCCACTAGGCTTCCACTTTGGACCTTGTTTACTAAAAATACCACCAACAGCTTAATCTGGTTCAAAGTCAGTTGGCATTCATCTGTCCCTCCCCGGGTCGTGACTGAAAATAGGCAGGATTTGTCTAGTGCACTTACCCGTCAGCAAAAGCTAAATAAATAAAAGAATAAAATAAATAGTGATCATCATACAGTATCCTTTAAAATCAAGGAAGGGCTAAAAGAAATAAGCACAGGAAACAACAGTATTACATTTTAATAGGGCTAATTTTCACTCTATGAGGAAAAATATAACACAATGGAACTGGGCAAAGGAACTAGAAAGCAAAAAGTAATGAAGATGTGGAAAATACTTGTGGAAAAACTAGGAAATACAATTTAAAACTGTATACCTAAAAAGAAAAATACGCAAACAAAATAAAAATGCTTCCAGGTGGTTAAACCCAAAGATAAAGAAACTAACAAAACCAAAAAATAGATGGTATCAGAAAACCAAAAAGCCACAATACACAAAACATAATTAAATACAGAAATCTGGTTGGACAAGTAAAAAGGGCTATTAAGAAAGCAAAAAGGCGTATGAATTTAAATTGGCAGTGCAAGTAAAAGATAACTATACGACCTTCTACACAGACATAAATAATGAAAAGAAAATACAAACAACTTAGAGCCTTTCAAAGATAAAGAAGGAAACATCCTAAATAATAAGGAAGCAGCAGAGAGCCAAAATAAATACTTTTGTTCAGTTTACAGTGCTGATACTTCAAACATTAAGAGGGCCAACATAAATTCTACACAGGGCGTATCATTATTAAAGTAAATGATGTACTAGATAGGTTAAACAAAATCAATATAAACAAGCATTTGTCAATGCTGAATGTTGCTTGCTTCTGTGTGCTGTTTAGGTATTTGGAAGTCATTGGAGTGCAAATATTGAAAATTGCAACTTACGAGCATGTGAGAACTGCTTCAACGCACGCCATAAAACAGTCATTTTTAGGGAATTTTTTCACCAAATTTTCAACATAGCCATTTAAGACCTCTGCTCATGAACAGTGTCACTGTGGATTTTCTTAATGTGTCCCATACATTGAGTTCAAGACAATCGACTGTGCCATTGTGCACTACATGGGCAGAAACACATTTTGGGCAAGATGTGAAAATGACAGCTGCACTGCTCTCATAAGGAGGATGTGGTAAAAGTAGCAATGTTGAAGAAAATCTGGGTAAAATATTTGAAAATTCGAGACTTATGAGCGGCATAGGAACTGCACAACGACGCTAGAAACAGTTATTTTTAGGGATGCCACCAAATTAAAATAGGCTTTTGAGAGCCCACCTTATGAACACTGGCCGTGTCATTTCATTAATCATTCCAGAAAGGTGATTTTGCACAGTGACTGTGAAATCACATTTCGGGCCTGAATAATGCCATGACAGTGACAGCATTCATGAGAAGGGGTCCCAAAACCCCATGTTGAAAATTGTGCAAAATTACAAAAATGGCTGAGATATGCAATAAAGTTGAAAACCCTATATATCCCATTATACAGCTTACCAGCATTTCCTCAGTTCGCAGTCGGCTTTGAAGAGTGCAGACATGTTCCCGGTCCACGGATGATAGTCGCGCCGAGCTCCGGAGGTAAGTATGGGATGGGGTGTGGGGAGGCAGGTGCACAGTGGGTGGGTGCGGGTTGTGGGAGGGGACAGGAGACTACGAGGGACTGTTCTTTATTCACAGGTTGTTTTTTTTTTACAAAGATGATGCGGACGCTTGGTTACGCTGGGTGGGCTCCTGTGCGGGCAGCAGGAAAAGCTGTTTGGGGAGGACGTGGAGCCGATGGGATTGGGCACCCCGTCGTCCAAAACAAGATTTGCCACACTGGGGTGGGCTCCCAGCATGGCACCTGGAAAGCTTTTGGAGGGTGTGAGCCTTGGAGCCAACGGGGATTGGGCACCCCCATCGGCTATAACAGTTTTTGCCATGCTAAGGTGGGATCCCAAGTGGCACCTGGACTGCTGTTGTGGGGGCGTGGAGCCAATGGGCGATGGGCACCCCACGGCCATACAGTGTGTGTGTGGAGGAGCAAGATCAGCACGCAGTATGCGTGCTTATGCATGTGTGTGCATGGGGGAGCTCTGCTCACTAAGGCGGAGCTCTCCTTTGAACTGTGTGCCACTGAATTTTAGCTTGTCATAGACAGCTGCAACAGTGATTGGGAACTTGGGCCGCACTTGCAAACACACTGACTGCATTGGAAGACGGGCTGACACACCTCTGAAAACTCGGATGATGGCACTATGTTTCTTGCACATGTGTGCAAGCAACATAATAAATTGCAAGGACCTGATGAAATCTACCCAAGGTTAATAAAGGAATTGGCTGGACAACTGGCTACAACACTCCATGCTCATCTTCCAGACTTCCAGGGACAGGGGTGAGGTGCCCCAAGGTGGAGGGAAGCCTTAGTGGTCCCTTATTTTTAAAAGGGGCAAGAACAGAACCAGAGAATTATAGACTGGTGAGTCTCACCTCTGTTATGCTAAAAGCATTGGAAAACATCTTAAAGGAACATATAATGGAGCATTTGCAATACAATGGCCTACAGGATCCAGTGCAGCATGGGTTTAGGAGGCTAGATCATGTCAGACAAATCTCTTAGTCTTCTATGAAAAAGTGAGAAGGGCATTGGACAGAGGAGATTCTGTGGATGTGATATTTTGGACTTTTCTAAAGCCTTCGATAAGCTTCCTCATCTCAAACTTATAAATACACTAAAACATTTCAAATTTAATAGTAACATAATAAATGGATTGAAGCCTGGTTGAATGACAGGAGACAGAGGGTGATAATTCAAGGAGATATCAAATTGGCCTATAGTGACTTGTGGGGTGCCTCAGGGTCCGTCTTGGGTCCTTGCCTTTTAATATTTTCATTACATCATTAAAAATAGATCACAAGAATATTTGGATAACAAAGTTTGCAGATGATTGTAGGATTGGTGTCATTAATACTAAGGAAAACATTGCAAATATACAAAATGCCATGGACAATATCAATATTTGGACTAAAATGAGCAAACTGAACTGAATAGTGCCAAATGCACAGTCATGCACATGAGGGAAAAACAATATAGGACATACATACACAATTGGAAATACTGAATTGAGGAAACAGTTGAAGAAAGAGATTTAGAGTTACAATCAGCTAAACCTAAAATTCAGTACACATTGTAATAAATTAGTTAGAAAAGTAACCAGACATTAAATTGTATATTAAGACACCTAACAAGTAGAGACAGGAAGATAATTATGCCACTGCACGGTGCCCTTGTAGGGCAAATCTGGAATACTGTTCCCAAGTATGGGCTCCATACAAAAAGGAAGACATGCATAAGTTGGAGGGGATACAGCATAGAGCAACAAGGCAGTGGAAGGACTCAGAGAGGTGTCCTACCAGGAGACTCCAGGAGTTAGGTCTGTATACCCTGGAGTTTAGAAGGACTAGGGAGACACGTGCCTACTGTATAGGGTAATGCAGGAAAGTAAACTGAGGAAAGAGTTGGGGGTGACTTTAAGAAAACCAAGATATAAATCAAAGAGACACACTTTTCAATTAGTAAAGCAAAATGGAAAACACTTCCTAGAAAATATTGGTTTAGCCAGAGAGTAGTCGCATATGGAATGCACTGCCACTTGAGGTAGTGGACAGTACAAACATGAAAGCCTTTAAATACAAACTGGATGAATATATGCTAGCCAAGCATAAAGGAATGCTTTAAAGCTCAAAATTTAATTCACATAAGGAGAAATAAAATGGGCAAGCATTAAGGACGAAGTTCAAAAGCTTGAAATACCTATGATGAAATAAATTTACAGTGTGGACAGTGGTATTTTTACCCAGTTTTATAACTGAGGAAGTGTGACACAGGACACTCATGGACTTGCAACGGGTCATATATTGCAGTTTATTCATTGATTTAAACAGTAAATCAGGAGCTGCAGTGGCTTTCAACATGGAACTCACAGTTTACAGGCATGTGCTCTATCCACTGTACCACACTGTCTCCAGTGCAAATACCATGATGTTTGTATTACATTTAAAGCCAACAGGTAAGTTATTGACAGTAGGTGCTCTGCTCTGCCTCAGGTACTGAGAATGTGGACTACCCTGCATTCTGCCATGATAATTTTCTTTAAACTCAAACCAGGCAGCTACATTCTTGTGGTGGGGCATACTGTACCTTCCACTGACTCTGTGCAGAGACAAACCTGATTTTACCTCAAGGATGCCCTCAGTCACTCCTAAATTTATCATTTCTGTCACGTAAAATTTGGAATTTGAAATATAAATAATGCAACATTAATGTTACAGTCTAGTTCCTTTCACAAAATGTTTTCACATGAAGCCAAATATTGAAACAGCTTTTTGAGATGATTTTCCATATTTTGAGATATGTCCTGGATTTTGGTAATTTAGCTCACATTTTTAAGCCCTTTCCTTATTTCTGAAACAGTTGGTTGCGAATTATGAATGCTAGGTGGTATACAACACACACACACACACACACACACACACACACACACACACACACACACTCACACACCCTGTGAGCAGAGTACCTTATCTCATACTAGGGTGGGTGGACCCAAAAGATCCTGACCCTATTAACTGATTAGGATCCAGGCCAAAGTCCTGATAAGTTCTTATTAGTTCTGATTTTAATCAGAACCTTTAGAAAATTAATTGTATAGCCTGAAAACATTACATTTCTGCCACTCTGCATGTCAGCTCCAACATAATTTCCCCTTCTTACTCCTGTTCTTCCATATTTGCCCTCCATTACCCAATTCTCAGTTACCACTTCTTCATATCTATCCCTTCACTGCTCCATTTCTCACAGATATCTGTTCACTCCTGCTCTAGTTCCTCATGGCCCCAGTTCTCACCTTTTGTCCCTCCCTGCCTCAGCGTTCTCAGATCTGTCTCCTACCCTGTCCCAACTGTCACATTTATGCCTCTTCTCTGATGCCCCAGCTTGCCATACGTCTGCTCCTGTTCATAATCCTGGCCTCTTCTTTGCCTTAGTTTTCAAAACTGACACCATCTCAGATCAAGGCCAGATTTACATCACCATGGGCCCTATGTACAGCAGTCACTAGGGGCCCCCAAGGTGTCCACTTCTCACCCACACAAACACTAAATGCATAAATGGCTGGCCCAGTGGCACTGAGGACTGAGGTGCTGTTCGTCTTACCTCGTGCCATGCCCGGCATCCTGGGTTCAGGAATGAGCTCTGGTGCTGGGGGTTGGCAGGGAGAGAGAGGATTCAGCAACTGGAGGACTGCTCTCCTCTCCTTTCTCTGGGGAGGGATCCAGGGCTCACCCGCACAGTAGCAGCCCCAGATGGAAGCCTAATGCAAGCTTAGGGCTGAAGTAGAGGGGCAGAGCTGCAGTGGATGTCAGAGGATGTCATTGCAAGTTCGAGCTCTGGGGAGGAGGGCAACATAAAAGAGGAAAAAAACAGAGGCCTGAGGAAGCAATGAGGGCATCAGGAGTCAGCCCCACACATCCCCAGTGCCGGAATGCCACACCAGTGATCCCCAGGCACCACTCATGAGAGACAGACCCTCCAATTTCAGGAAAACCCTGCCAAGGTAGGAGTGGTGGGCCCTCCCATGGGGGAGTGATCCTGGGGCTGGAAAGTTTCCATGGGAGGCAAACTGGTGGGAGTCTGGTGGGGAGTAGCAGGATGAGCTGAGTAGGCACCTCTGAGAGATGCCTCAGACCGAAGGGAGAATAAAAGAGTTAAAAAATACATAAACGCACATCTCCATTTTAGTTTTGTATATTTCTTCAGGCCTTCCTGCTTGCAGTAACACTTATAAACATAGACATAGAAACATAGACTTTGACGTCAGATAAGGACTGCTTGCCCACCTAGTCTGCCAATTTTCTACCTACAGGAGAAGCTGCAGATCCTATTTAACCAACAGCCTATTTCTTCCTCCCCAACAAAAATGCCTTATGTCTGTCCCATGAGTTCTTGAATTAACCCACAGTTTTAGACCCCACAACTTCCTCAGAAAGGCTGTTCCATGTGTTCACCACCCTCTCTGAGAAAAAATACTTCCTCACATTGCCCTGAGCCATCCCCTCTATCTTCAAATTCTGTCCCTTGTTCTTACACAAATCTTTTTCTAAAGATGCTACCCTCTTGGACTTTGTTGATTCCACTGAGGTACTTAAAAGTTTCTATCATGTCTCCTCTCTCCCTTTCCTCAAGGGTATACATATTAAGCTCCTTTAGTCTCTCCTTGTATGGCTTCTCTTGCAGACCCTGCACCATTTTAGTTGCCATCCTCTGGACAGCCTCCATCCTGTCTATGTCCTTGTGAAGATGGGTTTTCCAGAACTGGACGTTAGTACTTGAGATGGGGTCTCACCAACTGTCTGTACAGAGGGATGACAACTTCCTGTTTTCTACTGGTGATGCCTCTCCCTATACATCCCAGTATCCCCCAGCCCTCCCTATTGCCTTCGTGCATTACTTGCTTACCTCAAGGTCATCTAATATGATTGCCCCAGGTCCCTTTCAATTTTGCTGTTCTATCTCCTCCCCATTGAGTAATCTTCCCCAGGGTTTTGTTTCCATGTGCATTATTTTGCACTTCTTTGCATTGAATCCAAGCTGCCATACTTCTGACCATTCCTCCAACCATGCCAAGTCCCTCTCGTCCTTTCCACACCTCCTTGTGTATCAACCCTAATGCAGATCTTTGTGTCACCTGCATGGAAGCATACTTTTCCTTCCAGTCCCTCTGCAATGTCACTTATAAGGACATTAAAAGGGCAGGATGCAGTACTGAACACTGCGGTACCCCACTAGTAACCGCTGTTTCTTCAGAGTGGACTCCATTTACAATTGCCTTCTGTGTCCTGTTGTCTAGCCAATGTTTTACCCATGCTGCCACCCTGGGATCCACTCCCAGGCTGGTTAATTGACTATTAATCTTTGTGTGGGACTGTGTCAAATGCCTTGTTAAAGTCTAGGTAGGCCATGTCCACAGCCCTTCCCTGGCCTACTACTTTGGTCACCCAGTCAAAGAAATCAATTAGAGTTGTCTGACATAACCTTCCCACTGTGAATCCATGCTGCCTTGGGTCCTGTGCCCCACTGGCCTCTAGGTATAACAGTTCTTTCCTTCAGAAATGATTCCTTCACTTTCCCTACCACATAGGTCAAACTGACAGGTCTGTAGTTTCCTGACTCTGTCTTGCTCCCACTTTTGTGAAGGGTTATCACATCCACCTTCCTCCAGTCCTCAGGTACCACACCATCCTCCCATGATTTGTTAAAAAGGGTGGCTGGGAGGTGTCACTAGTTCTCTCCTTAATCTTTTTAGAATTCTGGGGTGTATTCCATCAGACCCCATTGCTTTGTCCACCTTCAGTTTTAGGAGTTCTTTCAGAACCCTTTCTTCTGTGAAAGGACTGGGATCGACCCCCATCCAGAGTGCTTCTGTTAATTGGATAAGGCACCTCCCCTCCTCCTCTTTTGTGAATACTGAGCAGAAGTATTCATTCAGTATCCCTGCTTTTCACTGTCCTCTCTGCCCACCCACCATCCATTCTATTCAGCCTCACCATCCCTCTCTTTGTCTTTCTATCCTCCTTGATGTACCTATAAAGGTTTTATTCCCCTTCTTACCTGAGTTGGCCATCTTTTCCTTAGTTTTGGGCCTTTGCTATTCTGACTACCTTCCTGCTTCATTCTGCCTTAACTGGTAGAGTTCTCTGTCCTGCTCCTTCTGTGTTTCCTTATACTTCCTAAAAGCTATCTTTTCTCCCTAACCTTCACTGCCACCTCTTTTGAGAACCAGAGTGGCTTTTCTTCCATTTTGATTTGTTCTTGGCTTGTTGCCTCTGTGATTGCAGTTTTGATGTTTCCCATTGCTGCTCCACCCCTCCTTCTAGCCTATTTGCTAGTGCTTTTCTGAGGCACTCTCCCATCTTGCCAAAGTCAGCCCTCCTGAAGTCCAGTACCCTCACTTTTGTGTGACTTGACTGTAGCTGAGTTTATCATGAGCCATACTGTTTGGTGGTCACTGGTTCCCAGATGGCTACTCACTTCTAGATCTGAGATCCTCTCACTATGTCCATATTTGAGAGTATGAGGTCTAAGATTGCTCCCTCAAGAATGGGTTTCAAAACTAGCTGTCTGAGGCATGCCACCTGAAGGGCATCAAGAATGGCCCTGTGTTTGGGTGTGTCTGCAGCCAAGGTGCTCAGTTAACATCTGGCATATTTATATCCCCCATCAACAGTATCTCCCTTTCTCTGTCATCCCAAGGATGCCTTCTATCATATCCTTGTCCATTCCCTCCCTGACATGGGGTCTGTATGCAACCTCTGTGCAGATTGTGGTGCCATTTTCAATCTCTAAGGTAACCCACAGTTCCTCCCTCCTCCCTGTTTACTCTGTTGTTCAGTTGCTTTTATACCTTCCCTTACATAAAGAGCTACTCCTCCCCTCTTCTCCTCTCCCTGTCTCTCCTATAGGTTGTGTACCCTGGTATGTTAACATCCCAGTCATGGTTCTCTGTGTACCATGTTTCTGTGACTCTATGATATCCAGGCATCCTCTTCCATCAAGACCACCAGTTCAGGGCTTGTTGCCCCAAACTACGGGCATTGGTACTCATTACCCTCCATTTATTGATGGCCTTACCTCTTTTTCCCATCCCTGTCCTTACTGTGTTTGTCATTTTCTCCATTTACCCTGCCCTTCTTCCTATCGGCATCTCTATCTTGGTGTTTACCTCACTTACTACCCTGATCTTTTGGGGGCTAGGATTTCCTGCTCCTTTCCAGTGCTTCCTCCTTGGCTAGTTTAAATGCTTGCCAATGAAGCATTTAAACCTATCACCTAGGATCCTGGTTCCCCTCCTGGACAGATGCAGACCATCACGCCAGTATAGGCCTGCTTCTCCAGATGGACCCCCAGTCCCCAATTAAGCCAAATCCCTGAGCTCTGCACCAGTTTTTCAACCACTGATTGAATTCCATGGTGTGGAGCACCCTAGCCTCACCCATGCCATAGACAGGCAGCACCTCCGAGAAGGTTACCGTGCACGCTACTTGTCTAAGGCCCCTCCCCAACTCCACAAACTCTTCCTGCACTGCTCTGATCCTTTCTTAGCTAGGTCATTTGTCCTTGGATGGACGATGACATCAGCTCCCTCTCCTGTGCAGCTACTCTGGCGATCCTGAGGATTCACTCCCTGTCCCTCCAAGTCATGGCACAGGGCAGGCACCTTACTTCCTCTCTTCCTCCCCTAGTTCTACCTTCCTAACAATGGAGTCCCCACCAGGAGTTGTTTCCTTGTCCTGTGGGGTACCATGCCACCTCCTGTGGGTCTCCCTGTGGAGGTTCCCAGCATCTTCCTTGGACTCCACTGTGGGTGCCTCCATTGAGGAACCACACTTTGCCAGAATGGCATATGAATTGTGCAGAGTTACAATTGGAGAAATGAACCTTTGTTCCACCACCCTCACCCTCCCTGAGCCCACTGTGGTCCAACCACTCCTCTTCCTTGGCAACTTCTGAGGCAACAGCAGTGGCACTGGTGGTCCCTGGGTGGGAGGGAGGTCCCACAAATTCTGACCAACTCAGACTGGAGATGACAACCTCCTCCCTCAGCCCAGAGGTGCCTGCAGATGGGACACCACATCCTCCAGAACATCTCTCGGAAGACTGCTGCTCCACAGCCACTGCATTGCACCACTCCTTTCTTGTCTTTTTCTGGCCCCTTAACTGATGTATGGATATTCCTCTTTCCTCTTTTTTCTCTCTACTTACTTACTGCCTCTGTGCCCTTTAAGCTCCTGATCTTCCTGTTCTGAGACAAGAAGTTCCTATATTTCTCATTAGTCTCCTTCCTTGCTCAAAGTGAGACCTCCAGCAGCTGGGGGAGAAGAGCTACTCTTCCTTCTAGGATGGTGAGTCTTTGGTGGCTCTCTGATCACTCACTTCCTGCTCCCAAACAGGAAGTTCATGTTGTCAGTTAAATCATGTGCCTATAAAACTAGAACTGCTTTAGGGTGGGGAATGGTGGGAGGGAAGAGGCAATATAGTCCCAGTAGAGAAGTTTAGTTATAATAACAGCAGCTCCTTCCTCCTGGTGTCTCTGCCTGTTCTCTGGCAGAAGCTATCTAGGGCAGTGTTTAAATCTGGCTTTAACCTGGCTTCCTTCTAGCTAAGCCACCCCCTACTTTACAACTCTTTCTACACTTAGTTAATGACACAGATAACAATTCCTTCAGCTGCCTGAGACAAACACCTAGATAACTGCACAGATAACACTTCACTTCAGCCAACTCAGACATACACACTAACTTTTTGTTTGTTTGTTTGTTTTTACCCTAAATTGAAGGTCCCAGTAGTAGAGTTCTAGTTCTTTAGTCCCAGTAGAAAAGTTTAGTTATAATAATAGCAGCTCCTTCCACCTAGTGTCAGTCAACAGCTGAGCGACAGATCACCCCTCCCTGAGAGATTAGAGCGAGACCCTGGGATGCTCAGTCCTATCCACCCAATCAACCTCCCCCAAAATGAACCTGGGTCACTAGCATGGTGAGTGGTAGTGCTATCCCCAAGCCACAATATTGGCCTCCCTCAGTCCTCTTTCCTGGTTGGCCCCAGCAATCTGAGACTGCTTTTTTTTTACATAAATATAAGTGTTTGTTCCTCAAAGAAAGTGGCTCAAGTGGTGAAAGAAGGTTGTGGTGCATTTGTATGGTACAAAACCAAATGTAATATGAAACCTACCTCATGCCAAAGATTAACAAAAGCACCATAAAAGTTTCCCACAACACACATTTAATCATTGCAATGCAATCCATCTCCATGATTATTTACAGTACATGCATTTTATGTTGAGATATATATATATATATATATATATATATATATATATATATATACTATGTATATATATATATATACATACACACACATATACTGTATACTATGCAAAAAACTTCATTAATGCATCAGTTAGGGTTCTTCTACAGTGACAAAAGAAATTGACATTAGGGTTCCCACCCTTGCCCACCCCACCAACAGGCATTGGGGTGTCGTTGAATCATCAGACTAACTCTCACCCCATCCCATGGTAAACAAGCTCAAGGTGGTGCAGTGTAGAGAATGGGGTGAGAGTTAGGACCGACGACCCAAAGCACACCCCGATGCCTGTTGGTGGGGGCGGGTGGGGGATGCAGGGTGGGAACCCTAATGTCAATGTCCTTTCTTTGTCACTGTAGAAGAACCTTAACTGATGCATTAACAAAGTTTTTATAGAATTTCTTTACTTTTAAGAAAGAAAAGAAAGTAGAATGTTGCACACGTTATGGAGCTTAGTCTTTTTGGCCCCACGCCCACCAACTTCTTGTAGGTGCCGGGCCACATTATATACCCAATGACTAAAAAGTACACTGACAACAGCAAGGCCACCCACCAAATAAATGTTAATCTAGTAGAGCAATAGAAAACGCTGTCCACAAAATGTAAACTGCACCACACAATATCTCTGCAAAAATATATTGTCCAACACATAAAACCACTATTGACATCTACGGGACATGGCATCAACACCCTCCAAATTTCAAGTAAAAAGACCAAGCCATGTCCGAGATATAGCATGTCACAATTTGAAATTTTCATTTGTCAGAGTGGCACAGTTCCACACCTGTTGACATTTCACACACACACACACACACAACAACTGAAAATTACATCCATGACACTAAGGCTAGGCACCCTATCAATTTCAAGCCACTAGCAGAATCCAAAACACTGTCCACAAGATGGAAAGTCGTCATGCAATATCTCCAAAGAAAATTTTCTCTGACACATAAACACCATAATTCACATCTACAGGACATGCCGTAAACACCCTGCAAATTTCAAGTAAAAACCAGACCGTTTCCAAAATATTCAATCTTAAAGATTGGTAAAATTTCCCTATCTATTGCATTTTAAAAATCTGGCTATCTAGTCCCTCCCTCGTAATCAAAGATGGAGATCAAATAACCTCATGATCAAAGAATTTGCAGTCTCACAATCAAAGAATTTGCAGGGTCACGACCAAAGAATAAAAACTGCTATAATTTAAAAATTAAAAGGATTGTGGTAAACCATCACCACGGTTCAACAGAACAAAGCCTCCTGAGTAAAACCCACCCTGATTTGTCTTCCTAGGACACCCTAGGCTGAGGAATTGATTTTTAATCTGGCCATCTCGTCCCTCGCCCGTGATGCATGATCGCAATCAAAGAATCTCACGATCAAATAATTTGCAGGCTGGCAATCAAAGAAATTGCTCATTCACGAACAAAGAGAAAGGGACAAGATGGCCAGATTTTAAATAGATTTTCTTAGTCCGGGGTGCCTAGAAAGTTATATGAGGGTGGGTTTTGCTCAGAGACTCACTCTACCATCTTAATAAAAATAAATAAGTTTTCAATATCCCTGGTAGTCTAGCGCCCCCCATCATGATAATATAACATATATAACCATCTCTGTATCCCTGGTAGTCTGGTGGCTCCAATCTGTATTTTTTAATAATGGTTTATTTTATCCTGGTAGTCTAGTGCCTCCCCATGTTATGTTATTTATATTTGTTTTATATCCTGAGTAGTCTAATGGCCCCTCGATCTATATTTAATTGCTACTGTTCTTCTTCATATCCCTGGTAGTCTAGCAGCCAAGCCCCATCATTATAAAATAGATCAGTATTTGCCATTACCTGGTAGTCTAGTATTGCCCCCATCCCCCACCCAGCCATGCCAGCCCACTCAGCACTCACCCACCTTCCCCAGCTGGTGACTGGCACAGCCCACCTCTCACTTCCATGGCCAGCTCCCGCGGTGTCTATTATGGCAAATGCAAAAGTGCTCTGAAATAATTTCTGAGCACCTCTTTGCATTAGTGCCTTCGTGAATACACAGTCAGTGGCTGATCTTGGAGGTGAGAGGTGGGCTGTGCCAGTCACGGGCTGGGGAAGGGTGGGTGAGTGCTGAGTGGGCTGGCACGTTGGGTGGGGTGGTGGGTGTCCACTGACTACCAGGTAATGGCAAATGCTTATCTGTTTTATTATGATGGGGTTGCTAGACTACCAGGATATGAAGGAATAATAGTAATTAAACACAGATTGGTGGGGCCACTAGACTACCAGGATATAAGAAACAAATATAAATAAAATACACATTGGGGGGTACTAGACTACCAGGGATAAAATCATCCAATATTAATAACATACACATTAGGGTGCCACTAGACTACCAGGGATACACAGATAGTTATATATTTATCATGATGGGGTCGTAGACTATCAGGGATATTGAAAACTTTTTTTTATTCAGATTGGGCAGAATGAAGCCCCTGAGCAAACCCACCCTCCTATAACTTCTAGGCACCACTGGTCTGAGAAAGTATGTCTAAATCTGGCCATCTTATCCTCACTCACGATGCACAATAGCAATCAAAGAATCTCACAATCAAAGAATTTGCAGTGAGCCACAAACAAAGATGTCAAAAGCTCAAACCTCTATTTTTGGACCAATTTGGATAAAACCAAAGGCATGGCTCGATAGATCGGAGTCCCCTGAGTAAAACCCATCCAAGTTTTACTTCACAAGTGACCCTGAGCCAAGATATTTGGGTTTTTCCAATCAGAACATTGAAAAGAAGAAGAAGAATAAGAATCAGCATTTATATAGTGCTTTTCATACATCCAAAGTGCTTTACAAACAATGGTAGACTGGTGGTGAAGTGACTGAATGTGTGGTGGCGGCCATATCACATCATCACCCACACACAGCCTGGATAATTGCATGAACGGTTTATGGAAAGGGGAATGTTGGTCAGGACACTGGGAATGTGCCCTACTCTTTTGCAAAGAGAACCCTGGTTCTTTACTTTAACTTGACACCCACCAGGACAACACCAGGATGGGTAGAAGGGACCTCGGTTTAACGTCTCATCCAAAGGACTGCACACCACAGCAGTACAGCACCCCCAATATTGCACTCGGATGCCAGCAATTTTTAGGTGCAAGTTCAATCCTGGTGTGGGATGAGAACCCACGACCTTCTGGTCCAGAGGTGGATGTGCTACCAACTGAGCCATGCTGACACCTAAAACAAGATGGCAGACCTCACGATCAAAGAATTTGTAAAATTCTCGGGACAAAGATTCTGAACTGTGAGGCTGCAAATTCTCTGCTCACCAGGCAGGACGAGATGGCCAGAACCCCATTTTTGTTCAGAAACATGCATATAAATTTTCCCATTGACTTATAATAGGAATTTAAAAGTGGTATAACTTTTGAATGCTTCAATATTTTTCATCAAATGAAAAGAGACATGTTCGGCCACTGAAGCTCTTTCAAACAAGCTATCTCACAGAGTGGCACACCACACAATAGCTGTGCAGGGCCACATCCAAAATCCCCAAAGCTACCTCCAAAACAGATAATTTTGCATTTTCAGCATTTCTGTATGCAAAGACTGTAAGTCCGACCAAAATGCAATTTAGCAGATCAAGAGCTCTACAATGCCTCACCATGCATGCGAAATTTCAGGAAATCTGTTGAACAGGTCCAAGTTATTAACACCCAAACTTTGACTTTTGGCTGAACCCTAACTATAGTGGAGCGACTGTGCCACTATAATGTATATGTCCACTATATGTACATATGTGTATGTATATATATATATATATATATATATATACATTATATATATATATATATATATATATATATATATATATATATATATATCATCACTGATCTCCAGCATGGTAGGCTGTATACCAATGGAGGGCCAGACGAGTTGGACTTCCAAGAAGTATGGTGACAACTTGTTTATTTCGCATCCTATCATCAGCTGCACCCCACATGGTTTCTATCAATAATTTAAACAATGCATTCCACAAGACATAAACAGCAAAATAATTAAATTGGTCACAAATGCTGATAGTTGTCATTTCAAACTACTGCTGTTCCCTATGAGTACTAAAGCAATCTAGTGGTTATTTCATCTCTTTTTCTTCTTACAACACCTTGTTTGATTAACTGGGCTTTCAAAGGTTTGTAACACTGGCTCATTCAATTCCAAGCAGGACCAGAGGTTTTCTGATGCCCACCTTTGTGACTAAAGCTAGCACCAGACTGCACCTCTTCTCTTATGGTTCTTTTCCCACTCATGTTCAGTGCAACACTTGCTCACAAAAATAAAATGATACTTCCTTTGAGCCAAAAGCCAGGAACACCACTCACCTTACTTCCCTAATGTTTCTTGCCATTCATAATCCCAGGCCATGATCGTGCTGCTCCCTAGTCCGACTCCAAACTCCAGAAAGCCTGATGTGGCTGCCTGTTGCCTCCTCTTATGCAGTTCCAGCACACACCAGAGTCAGGCCGCCCACTACTTGCTCCCAAAACCCCCAAAATCTACTAAATAAATAACTGATGGTGCTGCAGAACTGCCGGACCAACAGTGGCTGCAACTTCAATAAACCAGTGCTTCAGTTTCTCTGATTAAAAAAGTGCTCCAGAGAATTTCTACTCAGTCAGTTGCCACTGATTTGCTGCCTGCTCCTCTGGCCACTTCCATAGTCCACAACAGTAGTTTAGGCATCGTAAAGTACTGCATAAGCAAGGAAGCTGGGCCAGCGTGGTTGGCCGACTTGAGAACATTAATTATTTTTTCCCGATATCATGGCATTTCTGAGGGTACTGTAGAGATCAGAGGATTCTCTGATTTTTCCTCATGTGCAGCCACTGGTACAGAGGCGAACCAGACCCGTACACTTCTCAGCAGTGTTCTGATGTGTTCACTGGACATCACAAGATCGGGGGTTTCTGATTCTATATGTAACAGTCCTCCCATCCCTATCTCATACTGTATGCGTGTGTGTGTGTGTGTGTGTGTGTGTGTGTGTTTGTACACCATGTAGCTCTTCCATGCCTTGTCAATGAGACAGTAGCATTAACACTGGAGGTGAGGGCCTTCCTAGCTGGAGAAAGTTGCAACTGTACATTTAGTCTCAAATAGTAGTATGAAGACATAGGGAAAGGTGCCAGAAATGGAGATGGAAACATCATCATCATCATACAGATAACTGGGACTAAAGCCAACCTTAGTGTAACACTTCAGTGGCATATTTTGAATTTTTTATTTTAACCTTTGGTAACCGGTAAGGCCCACTAGGCACAAGTGCCTGTGTTCAGGGGCTACCTGAGAGCACTGGGTGGTTAAGTGACTTGCTCAGAGTCACACAATATGCAAATGGAGGTTGTGAGAATGAAACTCTGGTCTGGTCTGCTGGAGATACCAAGCTTGTTCATACCTTGTTCCTCTAACCTCTAGGCTATACTGCCAGCCAAATAAAATGCAATGCTTGTCCCTGCAGCTCAGACAAACCAAACCCATGAAACAACCATGGTACACCGAGTTTTGATCTGAGAGACCTGAGAGTGAAATAAAAAGAAGTTGGGTGTTGCCAAGCTGGAATGAATGAACAAGATGGTGGTGGCTCAGCTGGGTCCTCAGAGAGAACAGAAAAGAACTGGAAGGAAGATGCTTGAGATGGAAAAGGATCAGTCACTGGGAAGGAGAATTCAAGACTGTATATTGTGTGATTAGGTTGCAGCAAAGGATGGGTAGCTGGGAACACAGGAACAGTTGTAGACCCAATTACTTTACATCGGAGAGTGTATGAACAGATTAATGGAGAAACACAGCACCAGCCAGAGATGTGACTTTTCAAGTTTTTAGGTCAAAGGGCAT
Organism: Neoceratodus forsteri; assembly: GCA_016271365.2. Taxonomy (NCBI): domain Eukaryota; kingdom Metazoa; phylum Chordata; order Ceratodontiformes; family Ceratodontidae; genus Neoceratodus; species Neoceratodus forsteri. The sequence goes on from JADMNL010000026.1 coordinate 271,873,588, forward strand.
AGAAAGGTGGCAGAAACACATTGGGTTTCAGGTTTAATTTTTTAGCTAGCTTCCCTGATAATCTTGTGTCACTGTAGCTATGCTGGCAGGGAGGATAAACAGGTTTCAGGTGGTGATTAGTACCTACCAGAGATGTTAAGTTTAAGGCCCTGTCCACAGTGTCATGGGGTTTCTAAAATGTTTCCTAAAATGTTTTATTTCAAAGTTTGAGCACAGGTGTCACAGCTCTGATAACCATGCTTGCCTGCTTGAGTTCCCAGGCATGACTGTAGCAGAACTGCAAAGCATATGGTACCACAATGCATGTCAGGATACTCATAGCGGAGCGAGTAGTAGCGGATCGGGATGAAAATTGTGCCATACTATTCAGGGCTCACCACAGATATGTTGGTATGTATAAGCCCTCCCTTCCTTCTTAGCAACACTGTAGGGCTGCAGAAAATTACAGAAGTTACCTTAAACCATGTTAAAGCACGGTTGCATCCACACTACTGTTAACAAGGTTTAAGACAAACATTTTGCTCTGAAATCATGCTAAAACCTGCTCCAATCAAGTTTCTAGTATATTTTTAAACACAGTTTGTAGCGTGGTTTTACCTTGCTACAGTGAGGATGCAAATTGTGTTTCTCATTCTTGTAATGTTATAGACTGCCGGTAACATTACAACAATGCAAGTGTGGACAGGGCCTTAGATATGCAGCAGACCACACATATTCAGTACATAGACAACTGTAAACACAACACCAGTGATAAAATTGCAGGTTTTAGACTCTGTCATCCTCCAGAGCTTCATGTTCAGCCCTGTAGAGATGCTGTGAGGGAGGACTGGAGAAGCAAAGGTATGGAACAACACCCTAGTGCAGACCTGGGGAAGCATGGCTGGGTCAATGGGCAGGCAAGTTTAGTTTAGTTTATTTTGTTTACCAGGTAAACTCTCTGAAACAAGGTTCCTTCTTTTCTCAGGAGTGACAGAGGCAAAGCAAGGTAGTATAAACATCATTCATAATAACAAAATAATGTCAAGATCAACAGCAGCTACACTAGTAAAATACACGATTATGGGCCCCATATCAGAGCCAGGCACAATCGCAGAGCTGCTTTTGTGCTGCACTTGTGGTAACTCACAATCAGCTCTGAACCATATTTAGACTAGTGAGTGCTCACCAGTGGAGTGGTGCTAACTGACTGAATATTGAGCCATGTTGGTCAGAGTGCTAAGATGACCACTCCTGTGCTGACATGAACCAAGGCTACATATAACCTGCAGAGGATAGCTTCTGCCTGAAATGGAATAGTGCCAGGTCCCCTGAAGGCTATAGTCAACCTGAGTATGCAAATAAGCTCATAGGGCATGCAAGGTGCTAAGGGGCCATCTGCATAAGTTATGAGCTCATGTGGATGCTGCTGTGCCTTAACACCCATGCTGCTATAGTTCAAGCAAGGCCTGATGATAGTGATCGTATTCTATGACTGTGAGGTGGAGGCCAGCTGTGGAGGTGAAAGGAGGGCTGTGCTGGCCACGTTTCATGAAGCTTTGTGATCAACGAAAGGGGTTGAGGGGCCATGGTGAGTAGGTGGGTGGGGGTTCGTGAATAGTCAGCGGTGGGATGATACCACTGTGCCACCAAGTTTTACTTGAATTAAAGGAAACAAAGAAAGGAAGACACTTCCAGACCACTGGATGATCATCATATGTAGAAATAGTTTTATTCCACAGTTTGTGACACTTTTTCCCACATGTGACAATCATCCAGTCATCAAGAGTGCTTCTTTATTTGTTTCTACATTGCTGCATCTCATTTGGGAAGCACCGGTGTTTGCATGAAAGTACGCTTTTAGTGTGTTGTCTTACTTGCACTAAAGCAGGATGGGTGATTGGGCGAGAACCATTCTAACTCCAGGGCATTACTTCTAAGGCTGGGTGACTAGGGGAAACTTGGCACAGGCTTAAGTGGTTGCAGAACAGCCACTTCACCTTTAGGAAATGGAGGCACTGGCTTAGCTCTCAGATAAGACAACGTTTTCAGCAGTAGTAAACAGCTCTGCTTTAGGGATGTTTACCACCAACACCAATCTTTGAATATGCTCTTGTGCTGGTATTCATGAGAAACTCCTCATTTGCATAGGTGCAGTGGTACAGTGATCGCCTTAGCACTGCTGGGTTTAGCCAGCTCTCAGGGCCCCGTCTGGAGTACTGGTGCAAACCTAGGTTAGCGCTGCTGCAAACCACATTTGTGCAGGTGCTAACCTTTGAACATCAGGCCCAATGTATGGACAAAATATATTTAAAAGTGTTTATTGATCTTTCCTTTAGGTTAGGAAGGAAGATTATAGAAGAAGAAATATAAGGTCAAGGCAAGAAAGTTCCATACTGTACCTTGGCTACCAGATATCCAAAGAACATGGGCTCATTTTGGGCTGCAAAAGTGGAACCTGGAGATGGTTTTGCTTGAGGCGAAGAATTAAAATTTTACTGCATAAATTTAGCTGATCCAGTAAGCAAGCAGGTATCATCCCTATCAAAAGCCTATGGACAAGGCTGGCCATGTTTGGTTTAAAGTTAAAAGGCAATGAGTTAAGTTCAACCAAAACACACAATGACAAATCATTTTTTCTCAACAGGAGCAAATTCTGATTTTATTGAATAAAACCTACTTTTTATGAGTCTCAGTAGCTGGAGGAGGAGGAGCTATCACAGAAACCCTGCATTCAAAGATGGGTAACTGGTTTTGTAGGGCAACTGGTAACTTGGCCTTCCTTTTCAAACAGTCCTTGCCTTTACAATACTCCAAGCTTTTAGTAAAGGCCAGGCATCCTGCAGCATCACCCACAGAGAGAAATAACACATTTTCCAACAGGTGACATAAACCATTTATTTTTAAACTACACCAACACAGGCTGGTTTTTGTTTATTTATAATATCTGAAATAATGATGACCACCAGAAAAGGAGTCAGTTGTGGTATGTGCTTAATAAATCCATGCACTATATGGAAATATTATTTTACAAGTAATATTTTGTTATGTCCTAAAATTTACCTCTTTAAACTGACTTCCAACATTTGGAGCCTAAAACTAATTAGATTTCCAGAAAACTGGAGCAATTTCACATTTGGACTATGGGATTCTTTCCATCTATAACAACAAGTTACATCATCCTCTAAGCAAACAGCAGGCCTTTCTTATATAGGAAGACATGGGAAGGTATGTCAGAGATGGTTAATAACACAGAAATCATTGGAATCATTTATCACAATGTGAGATTTTAAAAGTGCATAATTTGGACCCTACAAGCATTCAGTCTTTATGGGCTCTAATCAAATTATAAATGGTATAAGCATGGGAGGCTGGGGGAGGGGCAGGGGCAGTATGGCTCCTATGCCAAGAAATGCAAAGTTATGCATATTACAGCCAAGAATCCCAGGACAGAGTATTACCTGGGTGGAGTCCGAGTATCTGCATCAGAAGAGGAGAAGGACCTGGGAGTGATGATCACTAGTGACCTGAAGCACTCCATGCAGTGCAAGAAAGCAGCAGCAAAGGCAAACAAGATGCTGGGATGCATGCTAAGCGGATCAGTAGGAGAGAGAGGTTATACTGCCTGGTACAGGTCACTGGTAAGGCCGCATTTAGAGTATGGAGTGCAGTACTATTGCCCACACCTCAAAAAGGACATTAACCTGCTGGAGAAAGGTACAGAGAGAGCTACAAAGATGGTAGCGGTCAGCAGGACAAGGCATACGAAGAGGTTGAGGGCACTGAACATGTACTCCTGGAAGACAGGAGAGAGGCGGGACATGATTGGGACATACAAGTACTTGAAAGGGATAAATAAGGTTGATAAGCAGAGACTCTTTAAGCTGAGTGGCAACCATATCACAAGGGGCACAGTCTTAAGTTGGAGGCTGGGAGGTTTGGAGGGAGGTCAGGAAGCACTTCTTCACAGAGAGGGTGGTGGACACTTGGAATGCACTGCCAGAAGAGGTCATCTCATTGAAGACAGTGGGCAGCTTTAAGAGGGTCTGGGATAGGCATGGGGAAGGTAAGAATCATGGGTAGAGAGGATGGGAGGAGTGGGGAGGAGGGCAGGGACATTAGCTCAAGCTGTGGACCCTGCAATATGAGCAGACTTGATAGACTAAATGGCCTTCTTCTGCTGGCTTCTTCATATGTTCGTATGTTCATATGCATGCTTTTGTAAATATAGTAGCCACAAAGAACTGGAATGTGGTGGCTGCCTCAGTAGTCCGGGCGGATCATAGCTACCATATGGGTGACCCAGGTTCTGGGACACACCTGGGACTCAACAGTCATGCAGCCCCAGGATGATGGGTACTTCCAGCAGCTGCACATCCTGTCCAGAGAAGGCAGGTGCCCTGGTTTGCCTGTTCAGTGACACCTGTGGAGGGCCAAGAGAAGGAATTCCCACCATGTTTACTGTGCAACAGCAGATTCCAGGCTTTGTGACAGTGTGCCAAGAGGGTGGAGAGCAGCAATACTTTTCTCACTTTGGTTTCCACCCTTTCCCTGCACTGTCATATGCAACACCCTCTATCAGGGCCTACGCTTACTCTATTTAAAGACCACTCTTGTAGAAAAATTTATACTTTGAAAAATACTAGAACCTTTTTACTTCCATGCATTAAAAATCGTAACCACCATGTATGCCCCTACCCCCACCCCACCCCAGTTGTACTTTATATTTCTTTTACACCTAGTGCAAGTAACCTATTTTGTCCACATCTGTGGCAGGGTGTCCAAGTTACATATTTGAATTGCTCACATAGGCTACAACACAAACAAAATGAGGAGAAGAGAGTTATACAAGTAACTCAGCTCTGTTCAGTTTGTAAATTGGGTCCCTGGTCCATACATACTTATCTCAAGCAGACTTTCTTACCTCAGCATTGAGCCAGTTCATCGGAATCATCACAGGCTTGTAGCATGCATCCCTGTACTGGTACCATCCATATGGGCAGTCCCCCTGAACACAGAGGCAGTGGTTGGCACTCTGTGCTTCATCTGTGAACAAAACCAAATATAACAAACATTTAGATTTTCTCATCAGAGGACAATCTTATGTTCTTTGGGTTACAGATCTGTAATGCAAAGCAGCTTTGATTCAGACCCCTGCCTTTGGTTTGGCTTTGACACTTTGGCTGAAGCCACTGCATTTTATTGGTATTGGGGTCCAGGAGGCTACAATTAGGGGTAAATACATATCGGTATGTACTGTACCAATATATATATATATATTGGACTTCTGTCTTCTGTCCCTTATCCCTCAAGTCACACCTGGAAACAAGCCTTCACTCAATGTGCCTTTTCCTGGTTACAAATTTTCAAATAAAAAAATAAAGTAAGGCAACCCCTCAAGTCGCCAGTCTACCTAGTGACATTCACCCATCTCTCCTCATCTCCATACCTCCAATAATATTTTTAAAATGACAGCCACTAGCACAGGGTCAGGGCCAGCAGTTTATTGTTAAAAACAGTTTGTGGGTTTGGGAGAAGGGTCAGAAGAGACCTAGGTGGTAGTCAGGGACTAGCCTCTGCCGCTTAAGATGAGCTAAAGAAGTTTTCTAATTTATTGACCAAAGACTGAAGTGACCTGAAGTAAGCCAAATTGAAGGTGCAATTGCTGATGTGTTTACATTTATAGAACCACAAATTTGGCACTGGTTCGTACCTTAGTTGTAGCACACATTGAATTGAGAAGAAACTTTTATAACTGGATGGACCAATGGTCTTTTCTGCCAAACTTTTCTATGTTTGTGTATTTCTACGTAACCACAGCAGATACAAGTGGCATATCTGTACAGTCAGGGTGATGCTGGTATGGCATGGACCATGCTTAATGTGCATTGCATTCTCAAGAGTTCATTAGCTGGCAAGTACTGTAGTCAAAGACAGTGTTACTTGACCAAAGTTGGTTGCATGTGAGTACTGAGAAACTCATAGAAACATAGAACATGATGTCAGAAAAGAACTGCCAGGCTCACCCAGTCTGCCTAGCATGTCGCTAGGACTTTGCTATTGCCTTCTGCTTGCCCCTCCCCAGATCTAACGGACCCTTGTGCCCATCCCATACTCTCTTGAATCCCCCACAGTTCTTGCCCCACCTTCTCCTCTTCCTCAGGGAGTTTGTTTCAGTTGTCCACCACCCTCCTGTGAAAAAAGAACTTTCTGATATTTCCTCTGACTTCCTCCCCTCCACTATCTGCAAATCATGCCCACTTTGTTTTTGACTGCTTCCTTAGCTGGAAACTATCCCCTACTTGCACCCTGTTGATACCCCTGATATATCTGAAGGTCTCAATCATGTCCCCCTTTCCCTCTTTGTGCCAGGAGTACATGCTGAGGTCCTTCAGCATTTCATCATATGACAGATAGCAGAGTCCCTTACCATTTTTGTCACCCACCTCTGGATGTGCTCCACCCTATCTACATCCTTCTTGAGGTATGGCCCTCAGAACTGGACCCCATACTCCAGTTGAGGCCTGACAAGCTGCCTGTACAAGAGTAATATGACCTCCCTCTTCCTGCTAGTTATTCCCCTGCGAATACATCCCAGCATCTTACTGGCCCTTGCCACCATGCCTAACAATACAGTGACAACAGCACCAGGTCACTGTAGTGTCATGTGAGATCCCTGTACTGCTGGGGGTGTGCCCCCAAAGCAACTCGGAGTTGATTAATTAAATAGCAGGGGGTGTTGGTGCAGAGCCCCCACATGGGGTTCACCCCTGAAGACAACACAGTTGGATGTCACCCTTTATGCCAACTGCAAATGCAGTCAATATAAGGATCGCTGTAACGCATAGTCGCCATAATGAAACTGTCAACCGACTGTCGAGAGCCTTCTCATATTGCTTTGTCATCTTCAGGTTCCATGAAATGATTATGTCAGGGTCCTTTCAGCTCTCTAACCTCAAGGGCATGCCCCCATACGGTAGGGAGCAGCTGTTTTAGAAGCCTAGGCTTCAAGATTATCAGAGCCCATAGCCATGCTTCTCTGAAATTGTACTGAATAGCTTCAGGACTTCATTAAAGTGGAAGTGGGAGTGAGACATCTGGAGGAGTACTCAAATTTAGCAAGGCTGGGAAGGAGGAAGTGATCACGGTTAAGTCAGAAAATTGTGCATTAAAAAAGTTGACTATAGTGTGAGGATTGTTATAGTGGGTGCCGGTAAGTGTCATGTCATTTGGGATAGGGGACTGGTTTGATCCTAGAAAGGTCTTGATATGGGACCAAACTTTTCTGGAATCACCAGAGGAGTTAGTTAGCAAGTCTTTGCAGTAAGAGCTTTTGCCTGTTTAATTTCCTTTTGCAGACATTCTGCTGTGCCATGCAGGTATTGTAGTCTGCTGTTTGACCAGAGAGTTTGAAATGGTGCCAATTTTTCTCTTTCCCTTAATTTGGTGAGTAGGTCAAACTTCAACCAACGAGTTTGCCTATTTTTAACACAGTGCGTTACAAGTCATCACTGACTATCCTGCAGCCAGAAAATTGCTTAGGAAGATATTATGGCTGACTGTGCATCACTAGTCTTGTTGCAAACTGGACCAGTCAGTACTAGAGACATCTTGTAGAAAAATGTGAGAATCAAAGTTTGCATAGTTTCAGAAAGTAATGAAGCGGTGAACCAGATTATGCTGTTAGTGTTATTTATTTATTTATTTAAACATCAGTTTACAACCTTTGAGCCAGAGGCTCATTTGCAAAAGTACCTCGTCACAGAGAGGACAAAACAGTACTAACAAGCGTATACAGATTCTGATGATGTCAGAATTTGAGAGACATTGTACAGACAATCCAACAAATTAATATAAACCATTAATTCTGCTATATAAACACTTTATTGATGACATCCCTATCTTATGGGAGATACACAGGACATCTCATACAATTTCAATAATATCTTAATTCATGTCCAAACTTTTGAGCTTCACCATTGAAAATAATCGAAAAGAGATACCATTCTAGGATCTGAAAATAAATATGGGAAAATAATGTGGTGGACGAGCTCTGGTGGTTTGTATCCCTATAGTTTGGGGTGATGCCAGATATAGTAAATCTGGAAGGAGAGGCTGGAGATGTACCCTAGAGCCAAGATGCAATGTTTATTAGCCACAGTTGGAGCATACAGAAAGACTTAGCATTCACTAACACTACACACATGAAAAAGAGTGAATAAGGTTACTGGGACCACAAACTGGCCCCACTAATGTCCTACAAAAGTCCAGGTTATTCAAGTCTTAAATGTCTAGTGATCTGATGCACCAAGCTTGGGTTTCTAGTATTTTGGTTGGCTGACTGCTGAAGGTGAACCTATGGAAGTGCTTCCTACACAGGCCTTAAAATAGGGCATCCCCAGTGAACCAAAACCAAGTAAAACACTGTAGGCCTCCTGGCTCTGGGAAGAAGGTGACTCCTGGCATCGCTAAGGCAACATCGACAGAGCAGCACCTGGTCGAGGATGGGTGTTGACACCAGGTAGTAGGGAAGAGAACCTCCTCTGGGGTTGTTGACTGCGGCAACCTCGGGCAGGTGATCTCTAGTTGAGGAAAAGATGCAGCATGCAGTGATCCACTGCACAACCTCTGGGTAGGTTCCCAGAACCCTTGCCACCTCACCCCTGCAGCTTCATAATCTGACAATCTTCGGTGTGACCTCTTGTTGCATCACTGGAACACGAGCCACCTATGGGCAGTACAATCAAAAGTGTGGTGAACCTTGGTGTGGCTTCTCATGGGCCACCAGTACTTATGACATCTCAGGAAATGGGGCACAGAGCCTGGCAATCCTCAGCAAGGCCTTGGTATAGGCCACTGGTAATGTTGACACCTTAGGACAATGTTTATTTGGGAGAATGGGCAATGTGGCTCCGAATTCGGTGGACAACTTAAGTCCCTTGAGCTAGAGCCGGGGTGGACCCTAATCTGACTCACTTTGGTGGGTCCTAGCTACCATCTGGCTACCACTTATGACCCCAAACTATAACCTGGGGCATTGTGGTGAACACTTGAGTTGTTGGAGGTCACTGGAAGTGGTGCAGGTGATACTGGGCTTCCGGGACCTTCCCTGAGTTGAAGAAGAGACACAAGAGGACTTCTGGATGAGGTGTGAGGTGTGTGCAGGAGCCTGGAACAGAACAAAATTAAAAACCTGAATGGCAATTCCCCTCCCTTGTATGACCAAGAGCCCTGCCATTCGGGATGGGGTGGCCCCAGATGTCTTCAGAGGGAGTAGTAGTAAGCAAGTACAGTAATCAATTCCTCATGGCAGTGCAGTCACACAGGACAATTGAGAAAATAAGGCAGTGCAGTCATTTAAACTTCTCAATTGAATATAGCAGTTCAGTCACAGCAAGCAGTTCAACAATTTAAAACAGTTTCATTGAATACAGCAGTTCAGACACAGCAAGCGGGGGTCCAGGCAACCATACCTCCTAACCTCCCAAATCTGAGGGCAGGGACAAACGACCAAAATCAGGAACACATCAGATAAAACAGTAATATTAGTCCCAGAAGCTGTATACAACATGTTTCTTAGTGTGAATAGCATTTTCTTAATGAGAATGAGACTGTAACATCAATGGCTGGCATTATTCTGTGATCCCAAACCCTGTTCTTTAGTGCCAGAAATGCCAGACTTAGGAGGGACAGAAGAACTTTCTGAGACAGAATCAGGGACATCCCTGAAAATCAGGAACAGCTGAGGGGTAGGCAAGCAACAGGAAATTGCAGGCAGATGAAGAAAATACAGTTTGCTTCATGGGCATTGAGACAGTTTGATGACCCACCCCCTTTCGAAAATGGAGGCCAGGGTACCTAGTGTCTCTGTCTCAACTATGGGCTGCCACGCCTCTTCTACTACATGGACAAAAACTAAGTTTTCCATTACTTGGGCTTAGATTACCCTAGAACTCTGAGCAAAGCATGCAATAAGGCTCTGCCAGGCTTTTTAGTAATTAGTTTCTTACAGCTAAACAATTAGAAATTCAGCAGAAAATGCACATTCTCACCAATAATAATTTGACCTGGCTTTACCTAGCACTTCTATGATTCTTGTCTAAGAGGGAGTGCCCAAGTGTCTCTATATGAATCACAGATTACCTAGAATAAGTTAAACTAGCAGAGATTCTTTCAAGAGAGGAGTTCACAAACACCTTTAATCTTGGTCTAACACAATGATTTGATTTTAACCCTTCTAGCCTCTGCCTTTTGGTTCTCATTTCTTTCTCTCCCCTCTGTCTCTATACAACTGGACAAGGTAGCAGCTTCCTCCACCGGAGGCGGTTACAATGGAAGCAATTAAACAATTTTAAACAATAATTACACAGTGCAGCAATGCAATTGCTAAACAAACAATCCTTTCCTGGCTGAAAGCAGGTCTAGCTAGGACTAATCATTAAAATACTGCTGGCCAACAGCCTACTCACCCCTAGAGTACAACCAAGATTTCTGTCCTATAGGGAATGCACAAACTAAGAAGGAGTGATAAACTTCTTCTCCTGGAGACTGCTGCATGGTAGGTTCACTGGGTCTATTTCCCTGCCAAATGAACAGACTCGAAACACTGGGGACCCAACTAGACAGCAGATTTCTGCAGAAAACAACCAAGGCTGCTACTGGGGATCTTCTGAGGAGTTACACCAAATGGACCCAGGGATTTCCTTCAACCTCCTAACAGGGAGCCAACATCCATTTGCCTTGCTTTCCTTCACCCTCCCTGGTCAAACTCTTTTCTCACTCTCTCCAGTCTGTGAAGAGCCTCCCTAGGCTGGGGCAGTCCTGGCTACCTGCCAGGGTTGGCTTCTTCATCAGAGGTCAACCTCCTAAAGCTGGGTCAGTGGCTTAAAAAAGTCTCCAGATTTGAATCTACCCTGGCCACAGGGATTGGCTGAAGGGCTCAGCCTGGCTTCCTTCTCCACTGGGGACAGAAATGTTGCCCAACTGGTTTGGCTGTCTGGGTGTTGGGTCTTGAGCAGGGGAAGGGTAGAAAATAAAATAAAATGGTTTTCTTTTAAAACCCTGAATCTAGACTCCTAGAACTGTCTGCTGGAGTCAGGCCTGTTCTGTGTTTCAGAGGGTCACCAAAGTTTTCATGGGTTTCCCATTAAGCTGCCAGGGTCCCCATAACTCGTCTGACCCCTCATATCTCTGAGGATCCCCTATTTTCTTGGTGCTCCCAATTTCCTGGGGTACGATAATAACATGACTATTATAGATCTATACTGCAAGCCAATGGATAAGAATACAATACTGCACTTAACTAGTTAATATCTGCCAGCATTAAAAGAGGGTATTCCATATGGGCAGATGCTCAGGATTTAAACGTGACAGTGGCAGTGAAGTAAGACTGCAAAGGAATATGGAAAATCTTAAATGCAGATTTAAACAATGAGGTTATAAAGAAAACCCTAGATCAAGCAGATAAAAAGAAGTAGAAAATTACTAGAGAAGGATTGCTTCAAGACAAAATTAAAGAAAATGACTCTAAAAGAATATGTCTCTCAACCTCTTTTTCTGAATTTTTCCAGAAACAAAACTAACTATCTTTCAGAACTGAATATCCTGAGATCTACAGATGCAGGAAAATAATCTTTAATGTAAAACCATGGGTCACTGCAAGAAAAACAAGTAACAATTTAAATAAAACAGTTCACTGACAGCACAGGTGTCCAGAACTATAAAATATGATGTGGCTTAATAGAGGTATAAAAGGATTTTTCTCATGTGAACACTGTGTACATTGTAACAACAGAATTAAAACCAAACAGATAAAAGTACATGTCAAAAAGGAATTTTGAAATCAAACACCTAATAACATGTGATACAGACCATGTGGTCTATTGTATTATCTGTCCCTGATCACTGTACTATGTGGGTCAAACTACAAGACCCTTAAAACAAGACTCACCAAACATAAAAGTCGATCAAATGTAAAGATGAGAAATCTCTGCTGGCACAACATTTCAATGAACATAACCGCCAGATTCTGTCCTTGAAATTTATGGGAATCAAGAAAGTAAGCAAATCAATCAGAGGAGGGAATTGGGAAACACAATTAAAATGAAGAGAGGCATGGCGGATATTCACACTAGGACTTACAGAAGCCGTTATGGACCAAATGAAAGTTTGATATGGAGTTCTTTCTCATAAGAAGAAGTTGAAAGAAATGAACTCAAATACATACAATATTGTTAAATACTATTTTGAAAACTATAGAATAGGATAAAGGGCAGTTAGTACTGTAACTGACATACTGTATGAAATATGTTTTCTTTTCTGTCTGTTATCAAGATTAATTTAATGAGGTCCTTTAAGGTTCTTTTATTAAAAAATGAGCAAACAGCTATTTAAGCTCTTTTAGAGTTTCTCCATATCTCTCCCCATGTCATAAACTCACTCCTCCCTCTACCCCTACATTTTTATAATTCATTTAAGTAAAATAAAACAGAAGTGTAGACTAAGAATCCTTCAAAAATGAAAATATAAATAACATAAAATTCAGGGATCCAATGACAGTAGAACATTAATAAAATAAGTGGTACAGCATCCTGAAACCACTCTAAAAATTAAGGAAAATATATTTAGGAAATATGGCTTTTAGACTGTAATGTTATCAGTATTTCACCATATAACTCTTCCTCATTCCAGGGTTTTGCTGTAACAGGTCTAATAAATGTTCACTACCCTTTTTGGAGCCAAATAAAACACATAGGAAGGGGACCACACTTCAGTTCACTCAGTAAACATGCCAATTCGGCAACAGTGTGGTCTTTAGAGGACCAAGCCATGGGTGACATCATCATTGACGTCATCACGCCAGACAAGGGCATGATAAACCATGGCTTGGCCTCTTCCTTGCTGCACAGAGAAACAGCAACAACTTAGAGATGTGGTCATGTTCTAACTAATGGCAGCCACTTTTAAAGTTTAAACTAAAGAAGTCCAAATAACTAAACACTTTTAAGTGGAGAATGCAGGTTAGAAATGTGGTTGGCACATAAAGAGAAACGGACTGCAGGATACAAAATCACATGCATACACAGAGTTAAAGAGTTGGGTAATCTAAATATGGTTTAACACAAGCTCCTTAACTTTTAGTGGACAAACAAGAAAGGGATTGTTTACACCAGATTATTTTTAAAGTTTAAATGTGCTTACTTTCAGGCAACTGTAAAATAGAAGTACTGCAACAAACTGAAAATAAAAGGTAAATAATGGACTGGTAAGGAAATACATTATATCTTTATGGCAGTATGTAATGCACAAAACCAAAATAAGTAAATGAGTAATTAACTACAGAGCGTGGTTCTGAGTGCCCTTTCTTGTATATTTCAAACCCACAGAAACCTCTTGAAGGAGACAGCCAATTAAAATAAAAGAAAGAAGTATAAAGCAACCAACGGGAAAGCCACCTGAAATTAAGCTATTAAAACAATGAAATTAAGGGTTATAAGATGGGATCTACATAATTATGCTAGAAGTAAATTAATATAAGAATTAAAGATGACTGAAACTTTCCCATCTGTTTCTTCCACCCCACCCCCACCCCATTTTTGTATTGAATCAAGAAAGGTGTCTACCTTTACTAACTAGAAAAATCATCTGAAGAATACATGAAGTTAGACAATGGTATAATGAAATTGAGGCAGGTATGTTCCCTGCAGAAATATTTGTAAAACAAGCAATTTAAGAAAAGCAATTTTTATGGTTTTCCATGCCACTGCAACATTTTGTATACTGATTGGTGCTTATTTTTGTTTAAATTATAGCCCCAAATGTGTTCTGATAAAGGAACATTTTAGTCCTGAAACATACAGTTAGCACTATAAGGGAGCAATAAAATAAAAATAAAACAAGAACTGAAAGATAAAGTGAACTGCAAGATGCAATTGGTTTATTATTTAATATAAGTGGGTTGAGGTATTCTAAACTGGTACACAATTATTCAGAGCTCCTTATCTGCCAACACTTTATATGTTTCTATCTAGTGTTCACAAATAGGGAGCATGCACAGGAAGTAACAATCAAGGAGCCCCTGGGTGGGACTTATCTTTGGATCTTTGATCTGTGGTTCCTGTTGGATCTGGGCATTGAAAGCATCTCAGCTAAGACCAAAATCTTCTTTTCGGGGATGACAAAGTGCAAAGGTGAGGAGACAACTGGCAGGCATCAGAGACTATTTGGGAGTGAAACAAATGTGGTTCATCATCTTCCTCCTATTCACTGCTTACTATTACTCCATCTGCCCCTGGTGATACACCCCTCAACTTTATGTCTGTGTCCAAATAGCCCTCATATCTGCACTGTAATCTGTCTCTCTCAGTCTTCTTTACCCTTGTAGTTCATTGTCCTCCAGCTGCCCCTGCAATCAACTGCAGCACTCACCCTCCCATGGCCCCTGTATGCTGCCATAATCCAGCTTCTTTTCCTTTCAGCCTTTCAGTCCTGTATTTCTCCCTCCCTCCTCTAACTATGCCTTCCTCACCAATGCATTTTGATAACCTTGGTGTACCTCTGTACCCCTGGTATTATGCTCCCATGAACCCTTCCTTCATGTTGTCCTCCTCACCTGTGCCGCCTCAGCATCTATCTCCCCAGTGCCCCCATTCATGAGCACCTCCAGAAATACATTTCTATTTGATTCAGTCCATCCAGCAGCAGCTCCAACCTCTTTGCCACCACTCTTTATGGTAGTGTAAAGCAACTGATCTGATGTCCTACCACTCCTTCCCTTTCCTCTTGCTTCCTGCCACTCCCCAGTCATGGTGTCTACTGGTCTATTTGGGTACTATGAACTCTTGCCCTCTTTCCTCCTCAGTATCTCCCTTGATCTCCCGGCCATGTGTCCACCACCTTTCAACCCAACTCTTTTCTCACCTGCTCTTTTCACATTTTACATACTGCAACCCTCCTTTCTATGACCCTTCTTTGCCTGGTAATCCCTGCTCTTAACTGTCCCTGGTACCTGCATATGTGGCAGATCCCTTCTCCCATAGTATGTCAAGGAATATTGCTGCCATATTTCCATTACAGTGTACTGCCCTTCACCTTCCTCCTCCCTCTGTACCTTCTTTGCTGATCCCCTGCACTACCCCTTCCATGAACCCCAGGTACTGTGCCCTCTTCCTGGTTCATGCTTCATCTCTGGATGTTTGAATGTGGTTCCTTTCAACCCACTGGCCCTTGTAGCAAGCACAAAGCCAGGCCAATCTCATTCCTTAGTCTCAGTGTCTGTCAGAGTGCCTGTCAGGATCTGCTTCTTGAAAGTAGTAAACGGTGGTTTGGCTTACTAATTTTAGCTGCTTGGACTCTCATCACATTTAAAGCAGTAGCAGTGAACTGGTTTCAGTTGACACCATACAGCATGTATGGTAGTTTGAACAGAACAAAATGCAGTTTTATATGGAACAGTTCAGCACTGTTCTGTCCTGTAGTACTTCATCACCCTCTTGTACCTAAACTGGACAAGTGGAGAAGCATCACGAGAAAACATTAGCATTTGAATTATGGCCCATGATTTACTTTTAGCACCACCGGTAATACTTGTCACACTATTTGTAGGCAGTGCAGGTCATGTACTATATAGTGCTGCTTACTAAACAAATATGATCAAATGATACTCTATACTCTTAAACAGTTACACACTACTCATAGTTAATGCACAGCCAGTGCCATGGATTGCTGCCTGCTAACTTGTGGGTAAGTGACAGTGCTAGGTACTATATAGTATCGTAAGACGAATCATCCTTCCGTAATAATTTTGAATACCTATTGATAAAACAACTACTAGGATCAGGCTAATAGGAAAACCCTCATTGCACTTCACTCCACAGTGTGACAGACCCTCAGAGTGAACATCAAACTGATCCAGCACAGTACATACAGTGATGAAAGTGAACAGGAACTTTTTGCAGCAGGAATGGAGTTCCTGTACTTCTTCCAACTGACACTGAAAATGAAATTCTTAAACCAACAACATCATGACAGTTTCTGACCCTGTGACCTAAAATCAGGTATCCATAAAAACATTTGACTTGTACAACAGTGCAATTTTGCTAGAAATACTTCAATATCTCTAACTGAATCTACTAGTGTCTAAACCGATAGACGTGTTCACACAGCTATTCTTCAGATTGAAGATCTTCATTCTGCATTTCATATTTGACAGTGCCTGAGTTCCTGTACTTCTTGTCTACCACTTGCCCCACTGAGTACATACTTATAATAATAACCACTGGCAAATGACTAGATGAAAACGTGACTTACAGAATCAAATATGTGCAGCACCCATAGCAGTCCAAGAACATACTGACCAGTTGAATAGAAAAAGGTTGAATTTATTCAAACACCAGCAACATATAACAGACGTGCAATCTTGCTCCCAGAGGAGAATATGCCAAAAAGCCATTGGCTTCCCCTAAAATCACACTTCCGGGACAGCGAAAGTTCATGGTGCACGCTCACACCCAGTATATGCTTCCGTGGTGGATCAGTTATCGCGTCCGAGTGAAAGGTGATTTTGATTTAAATTTAATAAAACAGGTACAATTTGATATTTTTGCATCTATGGGGGCATTCTACTGTACATGTTTGATAAGTGTGTGGCTACAAGCTTACAGATTAAAAGTAGTCAGAAACGTAGGGGAAAAGCTGACAGTGCCCCTTTAATGGCCATACTTACACCTCCCAGGTTGACTGCTTTCACAAACAAAGGGCTATATTGATAAGAGAACTTGTTTGTAACCTGGACATGTAGCTGAAACAATGAATGATATGACAAAATCTGTTTTAAAAGTGTGTGAGCACTCAAAATGGCTCAAAAACCTGACCAGCATAGAGCAAAATGGATTTCCTTATAGGGACCCTGAAAACCTGATTACCAGGTAAAACTGACAGGTGGCAACCTACTGGTGTCCATGATAATCCTTTCTATTCTTTCTCACTCACACCTCCAGAAAGTTAAGTTATTTAACTTGTTTGCATATCAGATTATTTTTATTTATTATTTTGTTTTTGTTGACGGTAAGTGCACTAGACAAATCATACCTATTTTCAGGCACGACCGAGGGAGGGAATACAGATGAATGCCAACTGACCTTGAACCAGATTAAGCTGTTGGTGGTATTTTCATGAATGGAGGAAATTTGGCCATTGCACTGGGAAATTCTCTGCTCTTTTCAAGAAGTGCCATGGGATCTTTAACATCCACCAGAACTACCAGAACAGGCAGATGGGACCTCGGTTTAATATCTCATCTGAAAGACGGCACCTCAGGAGTGCAGCACCCTCATGCTGCACTGCAGTGTCTGTATTGGGATATTAACCCAAGTACCTGGTGTGGGATAGAACCCACAGCCTACTGATTTCCAGACTCAGAGGTGAGCGTGCTGAGCCACTATCACTGCTATCTGAGGTGTGAGTATCCAGTGATGATGTCCCTTTCCATACAGAAATGAATATGGTAGTAGTACCGCACATACTTCAGTTCTTGCTCCAGGCTCAGTTAGACTCATTTCCAAAGGTGAAGTCAAATAATTCAGTTCAGTCAATGGTGCTGATTAAAAGATGCTGGTTAAACTAGTAGACCTGGTACTGCTTTATTAATACAGGACAAGAGAGTTAGTTAGGTGTAATTGAAAGGATGTGGGGGCACAGGAATGGAGTGGTTGGGTCCATCAGGGAGCTACACAGTGGCACAGAATGGTTAAGGATGGCCCTTTTGCCCAATGAACAAGTTAGCAACTAGGAGCCATAGTGGCACCCATAGCTGTACCTTGCAACTGTACAAAATGTTGATTTTAAAACCTAACAACATTTTTGGTTGAGGCATGTTTAGCTAGTTGTAACAAGTACCAAGTAAGCATTTCAACCCTCTGTTCCTCTGGTTCTCTTATCAAAAATACTCTAAGGCTGCGATTCTACGAAACCTTCTTTGTGTGGTATTACGTGTATGAGATTCAACATCAAGTATAGCAACCCCCGTCCATATCAAGATTTTCCATCAACTGTATTACTTCAGTGGAATCTTTAATGTAAGGTCTCAAATTCTTAACAAGTGGTACCAGAAATTGGTCAACAAATATGGATAGGGGTTCAGTGAGCCACCCTTTACCAGATATAATTGGTCTCCCCAGAAGGTTAATTAGAGATTTATGAATCTAGAATATAGAGAAACGTATTGGGCAAAGAGAAAGCTTATGGCTCTACAATTTGGGTGCAAGGGACAGCCACAAGGGATGAATGAAAGTATTGATTTAAGTGCCTTTCTAAAGAAATTTAGCTGTCAAATGCAGTGATTTTTTGTATTTATTTTGTTCCATCTTGACATGTGAAATGAGCTTGTATTTTTGATCTATGACCTTAAGTATGTGCCTGGATTATGCATGTAAGCCCTTAAATACGTGTAGCACATATGGTTGGTATACACTCTATATGTGCCTGCATAATGTCTTTCAAGCCATTAAATAAGTATAGCACATATGGTTTGTATATATTCTTTTTTTATAACTTTCTTTATTTCAAAGATTTATACATTAACATACAGACATAACTATATACATACATAGGAACTGATTCTTCTTGTACATATCAGATGATCAAATCTTTGAGAAAACCGGATAGTTCTTATACACTCATTTCTGATTTATATGTGGGGATATCAATAGCATTTAATCCTGCACCTTAGAATAAACAATCCATAAAGTACATCTCATTAGGGTACAAAGTCTCGTCTCAGTGGGGTAATATATAATGTCCATCTTCTCCACATGATTTCAAATTGATCTATATTTATTTATTAATGCTGTCAGCTTTTCCATTTGAAATAAATTAATCATTATATTCTGCCATAGGGTTATTTGAGGTGGACCTGTGCTCATTCAATTTTTTGTAATGGCTTTTTAATTGCTAAGATCATAATCCGTATAAGGTTCCTCGCTCCAGGATCCCTATACCTTTCAGCAAATCCAGGAAGAGATAGAGGGACTGGTTAAGCTTTATGGATGGTGATATTATACTTTGAAGGCTTCCTGAACAAATGTGAAGAAGGGCTGTAGGGCTGGCACTCTCAAAATATGCAAGTGCGTGGCCTGGGTCTCTCCACATCTGTATATATTCTTTTACTTAAATAATGTAAGAAAATATGATGTACTGTATCTATCATCTATACAGTTGATTCATTGGTGTTAATATATGGAAATACTTTTAAGAGGGCTGTCATGTCTAGGGCCCTGTACACACTACAGAGCTTAAAATGGTTTAACTGCCTTAAACAAACTGTGGTGTAACACGGGTTAAGGCAACCCATCCAGTGAGAAAGTCCATTTTGTCAGCTGCACAATAAAACAAAGATATCTTACAGGCAGCTATGCTTAGGAAGAATCCCGATTCTGCCCATTTTATTTTGCCCCAATCGGTTATGGTGTTTTCTTTCACAGGTATCCTGTCATGCACTGCGGCACCAACCAGAAGCCATAATGCTTTGAACTGATGCTGAGTATGCCTGGAACCTTTTCCATCAGACACAGTTGTCAGAATGCAATGTGGACCTCTGATAACTGTGCTAGGGACCGATCTATAAAACATTTTTAGTAAAATTTTATAAATGGCTCCTAGTGTGTACAGGGCCTTAAATGATTTAAAGAAGAGAGAATATGAATTCTAATTGGTAGCTGTTTATAATGTTCCAGGTTACAGAAATGTATCCATAAGCCTAAATGATCTGTATGTAACTGCACCTGTATAAAAGAGATGTGAAAAACTGTATTTTCCATTGTTTTGTTTTTATGGGCAGCGTTCTGTTGCCGTTCTCTTCACTGAACCAGTGATCTGAGTTTAACTATGTCACAGTTTGTACATAGAACTCTAAGTAAGTTTCTGATAGGAAAATAGCTCATGTTTAGCATTCTGTACATAAACTATGACATACAGTATTAAACACTCCAAATTACTGGTTCCAAAAGAGAACTGTGCAGAATCTTATCCATGAAAAGAAAATAATTGAAAACACTGTGTTTCATATCAGTGTTTATTATGGTAAGATTAAATATGGCTCATTTGGAGGCAAGTTATAATTTTCTCCTATGAAGAGCATAATAACTGATGCCAATTAGCACAGATTTCATGCCCATTTAAAGCAAAGTGAAATAGTACCAGTCCATGTTTTTGTTTACAAAATGCATGTGATTTGATTGATGTCATGTAATTATAATGTAATAATTATTGATTGTTTAATTAATGTGGAGATATAAGGTGACCACTAGAGGTCATTCACTAGATCCTCTGATGAAGCCTAGCAGTAGCGTGGGAAAGCGTTAGTGTGCTTACATAGAAACATAGAAGTTGACAGCAGATAAGGACCACAAGGCATATCCAGTCTGCCCATTTCTTTTTCTACCTTATGAATAGTGCCATCGGCCTTTATCAATAGTCTATCTATTCATACTCATCTGTATTGCTCCCTTATGCCTATCCCATTCCTGTTTGAAACTCTGCACTGTCTTCATATCCACCACTTCCTGAGGTAGGCTGGTCCATGCATCCACCACCCTTTCTTTGAAAAAGAACTTCCTCACATTACCCCCAATTGGCCTTCCTCTAATCTCATGCTGTGTCCTCTTGCCCTGCTATTTTTCTTTTACTGAAACATGTTAGACTCCTTCACCTTGTTAATGCCCTTAAGGTGTTTGAATGTTTCGATCATATCACCTCTCTCCCTCCTTTGCTGTAGGGTATACATATTGAGCTCCGTTAATCTGTCCTTATATTCTCATGTTTTCTGATGCAGTCCCTGCAACATTTTGGTTGCCCTTCTCTGGACTGCCTCAATTTGTTAATGTCCTTGAAGGTGTGGCCTCCACTACTGCATACAGTACTCCAGATGGGGCCTAACCAGTGTCATGTAAAAGGGATTATTACCTCCTCTCTGACTCCTGATACCCCAACTAATACACTCCAATATCCCCTAGCCTTACCAACTGCTTTGGTTGTCTGCTTAGATGATTTTAGGTCATCAGCTATGATGATGCCCAAGTCTCTTTCTTCCCTTGTCTGCCAGACTTCCCTCCCAGCCTATAGGTGGCTTCAGGGTTTCTCTTCCCTATGTAAATAATCTTGCACTTCTTTACGTTAACCCAGTTGCTTCATTTCCAACCATTTTGTTAGTTTATCCAGATCTCTTCTTATTTTGCCCACCCAATCTGGATCATCTACTCTGTTGCAGATCTCGGTGTCATCTGCAAACAGACAAACCTACTCTCAGTCCATCTGCAATGTCACTGATGAAGATATTGAGAGGACTGGCCCCAGAACTGATCCTGAGGTACCCGACTTGTTTGCATCTCTCTGAATGTATACCATTTGCCACCACTTTCTTTTTCTGCCTGATAACCAGTTTGCCACCCAGTTGACCAACTTCTGACCCACCCCAAGCCTACACAGCTTGTTAATCAATCTTCTCTGTGGAACAGTATCAAAAGCTTTGCTGAAGTCAAGGTAGGTGGACGTCAACTGCTCCCCTTGGTCCACCACTCTGATTACCGAAAAGAAATCTATGAGATTAGTTTGACAGAACCTTCCTTTGTAAACCCATGCTGTCTTGAATCCTGTGTGCCTATGGATTCCAGGTGTTACACTATCCTTTCCTAAGAGTGTCTCCATAATCTTGCCCACTACTGAGGTAAGACTGACTGGTCTGTATTTCCCTGCCTCCTCCCTGCTACCACTCTTGTGGGAGCAGGATCATGAACCCTTCTCCAGTCTTTGGAACCTCTCCTGTACTCAAAGACTCACTAAACAGTTCTGATAATGGCTCTGCTAGTCCCACCCTTAGCTCCTTTGGTACCCTGGGATGTATGCCATCAGGTCCCATTGTCTTGTCCACACTGAGCTTATTGAGCTCTTGTAGGACCCTTTCTTTTAATGAAGGTACTAGTGCACATCCTCCTCCATCCACCCTGTGTCCATGGTGCTGAGCTGTGGGCCCTGCCTACCTTCTCTTCAGTAAATCCTGAGCAGAAGTATCTATTTAAAATAAATGCTTTTACATGGTCCTCCTCCTCACATACCCCTTATCACCTTTGATTTTTAATACCCCTTCTGGACTTTCTCCTTTCACTTATGTATCTATAGAAAGTCTTGTCACCTTCTTTTATGTTTGTGTAGTGTTTCCTCGGTTTGAGCATGTGCCTGCCTTATTGACTTCCCTTCTTCCTTAAGGAAGTTTGGTATGCCTCCTATCTTCATTCTGCTGTGTTCCCTTATATTTCCTGAAGGCCAGCCTTTTGGCTCTGGCCTTTTCTGCTACTACTTTTTGAGAACCAATGTGGTTTCCTTCTTTGCACTTCCTTTTCTCTCTAGCACTATGAGATGTTGCTTCAAGTATTGCATTCTTAATGCTTGCCCACTTTGCCTGTACCTCTCTCCTGTATTTCATTTTGCCAGGGCTAGCTTAACTCTGTTGGCCATCTTATCAAAGTCAGACCTCTGAAGTCCCATAGTTTTGTCTTGGAATGGATGATTTAGTTCTAGTAGCCAAATTGAACCATACCATGTGATGGTCACTGACCCCAGGTGACCTTCTACCTAGAGATCTGTGATCCTTCCCTGTTAGTCAGTACTACAGCTAGGATAGCCCTGTCTCTTGTGGGTTGCTTTTGGCATGTTCTCCTATGAGAGATAGATTGGATGCTTGTTACATGCTGCTGGTGTTTAAATAAATTCAACCTTTTCTATTCAGCTGGTCGGTGTGTCCTTGGACTGCAATGGGTGCACATGTTTGATTCTTAATGTTGATTCTGGTCCTAGCACCATACCCATGGATCCTGGTGCTCGTTAGTTTGCTTGCATGAAAACATGACTATGTGTTTATCAAATAGTACATGCACACACTAAATGCACACAACACACACTTCTGTTAGAAGAACCCTTAACTACACTTCACTCCACAGTATGCCAGGCACTCCAAGTGATCAAGTGCAGTACACACTTTTGATATAATACCCTTCAATGCAGAAATTACATGAACCCACCTAATCAAATTCCAGTTTACTGTAATTTAGCAGAGAAGTGGAAGAGAAATTGCTAAACCAGGAGAAAAGCACACTAAGCTGTAACTTTTTGTGCTGTAACCTGGAGACCAAGCAAGTTAATTCAGTAGCTCAGGTTCACAAGAAAGTAAGTAAGATCTAATGGGATTCATACCTAGATCACAGCTCAGTGTCCTTAACCACTGCACTATGCTGCCTCTGACAGTAGTATGGATATAAATGGTATATGTTATTCTAATATATTACCAACAAGGGTAATATAACCATGAAATGCCTGTACATCTTCACACATCATTTTCCATTCATGCATACCTGATCTTCTGAAATGCTGTTCACTATACTAAAAGCACAGAGATCAATATGTGGAGACAAATAGTAGCAACACAAGCAGAACTATACTGTTAACTGGGAAAATGCATAATGTGGTGGGTCATTAACTATTATATTTCTGTGCTGCTGGAAACTTGTCTTTCAATTCCCACAAGAATCTATCCTGATTTCAGTGGTGAATGGGTTAATTTACAAAGGAATGTTGCTATCAGTGGGAGGTAACATTTGGTATGCTCTAATAACATTTAATAAGGTCTGTGGCTAGCAGTTGTACAAGTAAGTGAAATGAGTTCCTGTGTTACTGGTACAAGGAAATGCTGTTTAAATTCACTGAATTGTACTTTTGCACACCTAATCCACTGCTGTCATCAAGAGAAACACTGACAGGTAGGACATTTATTTATTAAATTTTGGTGACGGGTAGGCTCCATTTGATCAAGGTCCTTTTTCAGCTACCTGGGATAACAATAATACAAGTATTAAGAATGAACAAGACATAAGGAAACATTTGAGGCATTGTGAGTTACATCATGAGGTGGTTACAGTAAGAAAAATAGTGGATACAGGCATGGTTACAGGCACGGTAAAAGAAAAGCAGTGGATGCAGGCATGGGTACAGGCATGGTTATCATCATGACATGTAAGCAATTGGTAGTACTTTGCATATAGTTTATTCAAGGGTTTCACGTGGCCTCTGGCAAGTAGTCTGTATAAGGCAGGTAGTAGGAAGGTTAAACAAGGAGATGGGAGCTGGAGAGAGGGGCGAGCATTAGAGGTTTAAATGCCATGCCACTGGCATGCACTTGAGGACAGCAGATGGGACTTACTTGCTAAGTGTCATAGAGTTTTTTACTGTTTGCTACCAGCATGTACAAGTGCTGAGAAAAGCAAACCATGTTTATTTTTCAACATACTGTGAAACAGGGCTAAAGCACAAGTGTGATGTATATGCCAGATAAAGGAAGATTTCACAGTCAATCCTACATTTCAGTACAATGCACATTAACACACCAAGCTGAAACTATACCACACAACCTATTCCTTAGTGTTGAAAACAAGGGGTCGGACTTAGAGTTCCTAGGGGTCCTAGTGCCAGTCAGGTAAGTAACTGACAACAGACTAGGCTGGAAATGGTGATCATATCCAGTTTTTTAAAAACTTTAGAGAATTATTCTTCCGTGCCCCTGTAAGGGGTAGGGAGGGTTGTGAGGTCTGCAGAGTGGTGGTGCAGTGGAGAACTAATGCTGTAAACATGACTGCAGGACTGTTGATGCACACAGCATAGATGTCTGGTGAAGGCCCTTTCTATTCTACTTCACAGCAATAAATCAGCATAGCTTCACCAATGCAACCTTAAATATTAAGTCTAGGAAAAAAAACCTGTGAATGAATGCAGACTTAATTTTTTCATACCACTTCTTTTTACCCATAACGTTGGCATTTGTAACTACTACTTCAATCTTAAAGTTGATTCTTCAGCAAGCTTCTGTAATGTCAATGCAATTCTTCCTGTTTTCTATGAATGAGAATTTACTGTAATCTATCAATGAAGTTAATTGGCAGCAAATAACTCCATTGAGCAAGCTCATTACAAGGTGGTCCTGGACAGGCAAGATAGTGAAAGAAAAGTACAACAGATACACAAAATATAGTATAACAATTGAAGGTATCTCATACAATAAACAATATACATTTTACAGCACAATATCACAATTTACACTGATCTGATAAAATAGGTATACGATCTAATACAGGGTGTTCAGTGGGCAGGATCACTATGGCATTGAGCAATATCTGAGCAGTTTCAAAATATACAATAAGTCTTGGCATCATATAATTTGAGAAATGTGCACAAATTCTAAATAGATGTATAAAAGAAAAGAATCATAGCCTGGGAAAGGGAGGTATTTTAGCAAAAGAGGAGATGGGAATGTAGTGCTTTGATGTTTAAACATGCAACATTATGGCCCTTTTCAATCCACATTCAGCCTCTTTATCTGACATGTTGTTCAACTCTGTTCTCTTTGACCTGATGAAGAGAATATTGTCTCTTGAAAGCTAGTCTCAGAAATAATTTATAGTCCAATAAAAATCACCAGCAACATACTTTTTTTTTTTTTTTTAATCTTCTTCTATGTCTTTGACTGGACTAACACATCTACAACATTTCTTTGTTATAACAGTTCCAAAACTATGTATTCTGACACAGATCTCTTGGTCTACTAATTCTGGTGAAATTTGGTTCAGTTGTTTTAGCTATGGATGAGTAAAATGTGAAAAGACCATTTAAAAAAAAGGTCAATTCTTACAACAGTGCTTCTGACATGCACAAAGCAATCAGGGTACCAGGTCAATACCACCCACATAAGACAGCGCGGTATTAACCATGCTATCATTACTACACTTAAATTCAGAGCAACAAGTGTAGAATAGTGATGAGAGAAACGCTGTCGCTGCGCGGTGATCTGGAGCCAGGAGAAGTTGCCATGCTGGGTGCCTGGTTGAGACACTTCCATGGTGGAATGGCTAGGGCACCAGCACATGATGCAATCAGGAGACCTGGGGTTGTGGTTCAGTCCCCACCCGGTCTCCCCTGCTGCAACATTTGCTGGCATTTTTTAAATCAAACTCCTCTCCTGAGTTACTTCCCCATTCATGAAGTCTGCCCCCTGAAGTTAGTTAACTATCTTCCAGTGGTGTGCGGATTGGGGGTGAAGCCACTTACAAAAAATTAAACACCCATTGTTTTCAATGTGTGCCTTGTCACAACCAGGTTGGTATTTTCCTACACAGTTTGTGTTGCACACTGTTGGCTGTGTCATTTTAACTGCACTGTTTTTCCATATGGGGTATGACCCCGTGCCAGCAATCAGAGATAGATGAATTGTCCAAATCAGGGCTCTGGAATAAGGTGAGGCTACCATTGTTTCACTTGCATGACTCTCAGTCGTGACTCATGAGTACAAACTGTCCACCAGTACAGTTAATGGGGCTAGTTCTCTGTCCAGTACTGGGCCAATACTGTTCATGTAAGACAGTGTGGTATTACTACACTGTTTAGTGAGCACTGGCTTACAGCGACAGGGTTGAACAGTGGTAGGAGAATACTGCTACCCTTGTCACTGCAAAAGAATGGGAGAGGAAGAAGTTGCCATGTGCTGGGTGCCTGGTCAAGCCGTTTCCATGGAGGAGTGGTTACGGCACCAACACATGGCATGTGTGGAAGCAGCAGTGGGTGTGAGACCCCATGTAACTTTAAGCAGAGCACCAAATGTTAAAGAAAAATGAGTACATAGTGGCCCAGATATTCAAAAGGGTTGCATCATGTGCAATAGGGTTGCGCCTCATGCACAGTCCGAACCTGCTCCATTCTGCCATATTCAGCAGGAGGCAGTTGCGCCACAGAAAACATGCTGAGCAACAGCGCAATGCAAATGAATGCATGCTGAACTGGAGGGAGGAACCATGCATAAACTGCACAGCCCGATATTCAGCAGGGCTGTGCAGAGTTGTGGAGGCGACTGCAACCTCGCCTGCACAACTTGAGCCAAACAAAAAGGCTTAAGTTGAGGGCCACCCACAGGTGAGCTGCTACATTGCAGGGTGTAACACAGCAGCTGCCACCTGTGGCTGGCCTCAACCCAGTCCCTCGCTCCCCTGCAGCCCGATCGCGGGCAGCCGACTGTAATCCCACCACCACCCCACTGGCCTGATCGCGGGCATGGTTTAATCCCCCACCAGCCCGATTGCGGGCAGCAATGTAGCTCCCCGAGACAGATCCCTGGTGGTCAGTGGACGAAAAGCCTGATCGCGAGCAGTAGTGTAAATCCCCCTCCCGAATTCAGCCCTGGTGGTCTGGTGGCACATCCCGATTGCGGGATGTAAATGCTGCACAAATCCCCCAACATTGCCCTGGTGGCTAGTGTCCCCCTCCCACCCACCCGAGCCCCACCACCCTGCTCCCCACAGGCGGCGGGGCAGCATCCCTCCTGCCTGCGCCCGCTGCCTGCCAACTGACTGCCCAGTAGGGCTGCACACCCATGGGGCAGAGAAGGAGCCAATGGGCGTGCAGCCCATATTGTACATGACAGTCCAGATTTGTGAATGATTCATTCACAATACTGAACTGTCATGTAAGGTATGGGCTGCACGCCCATTGGCTCTTTCTCTGCACCAATGGGCGGCAGCCCTCACCGGAAGTCGTCGCGGGCGGCGGGCTGCAGGTGGAGGGATGCTGCTGCCCACCGGCTGGGGGAAGAGGGTAGTAGGGCTTGGTGGGTGGGTGGGAGAGGGGACACTAGCCACCAGAGCAATGATGGGGAGGATTTGTGAGCATTTACATCCCTGATCGGGATGTGCCACTAGACCACCAGGGCTGAATTCGGAGGGGATTCTACACCACGCCCGTGATCAGGCTTTTTCGGTCCACTGTACCACCAGGGCTGAATTCGAGGAGGGATTCTACACTACTGCCTGCGATCGGGCTTTTCAGTCCACTGGACCACCAGGGATGACTTGGGGGATTCTACACTACTGCCTGCAATCTGGCTTTTCGGTCCATTGGACCACCAGGGATACGCTCGGGGTGGAGGAGCCACATGGCTGCCCGCGATTGGGCTGTTGGGGGAATAAGCCATGCCCACGATCGGGCCAGTCAGGGTGGTGGTGGGGATTCTATGCTGTTTTGCCCGCGATCGGGCTGCAGGGCACCCCAATGGCTGCTGCCTGGCAGGCGCCAGGCGCAAGTCCTCGGGATTGAGCACCTGCATGCTAATGGCATGCAAATGGGGCCATAATCAGATGCAAATGGCCCCTGCACCTTGCATGAATTATAGCTCATTTGCATGTCACCTTTTGAATATAGGTTTTAACGATGGCGCCTGCTACTAGCCACCGCAGTTGAATGCTCTCTGTCAACTTGTGGTGGTGCAAGTTCCACTGCGCCATGCACAGTGGCTGTGGCTGGGGTGATATTCAAGGAGTTGCTCAATAGTGCAACTCCTTTCAATATCGGCCGGACACACCCCTGCACAACTATTTTGCGTAGCTGAAGGGCTTCGCCTATGAATGGCGCAGTTTGAATATCCAGCCCAGTAGATTTCATCCACAGAGACATAAACAAGGAACTGGCTGGCTTTAAACAAACCTTCTGGGTGTCTCAAATGTTTAAATTGTAACATCTGTCCTTATTGCAATGTTGGGAGCAAATTTAAACACCCAGCAGGTCCCGCAAAGGAATTTGAAGTAAAACAATTTATTATTTGCCATACCAGATTAGTTAAAAATAAGAATGCAATTATTGCAGATCTTGTCGGAACAACTGATCTGGCTTGCATCACTGAAACCTGGCTGGATGAAAATGCTGGCCCAACATTGCAGGCTGCAATTCCAGCTGGATACTCAGTGATACACAGCTCGAGACTGGCCCTCGGGGGTTGTGATCTGTTTCAAGACTTAGTTGGGCCTCACGAGTGTACCAGTTGAGAAGGCTGAATCATTTGAGTGTACTGGGTAGCAGGTGTAGGCTGAAAGATAGCTGCCATCTACTGTCCACCCAGGGATGAGAAGCAATTCCTACAAGAAGTAGCAGATTTTGTGGTCGACATGGCATTTGAGTTACCCAGATTGATGGTTCTGGGTGACTTTAATGCCTAGGTCGATGATGAACTCTCTAATTTGGACAGCACTTCCTCCAGTTGATGACATCTCTGGGCCTTACACAGATTCTTACCTCTGCTACCCATAAGCATGATCACCCCTTGATTTGGTCTTCCCTGGGCATCGATGCCTCCAATTTGGTGATGGAACCTGTTGGTTGGTCTGACCATTACACCGTGAAGGTTCAACTTTTGTGTCCCCTCTGTAGGCCTACCCTGTGGTGATAGTCAGTTACCTACCTTTACTGCCCTGATGGCCTAGTGGTGGTGATTGACCTCTGAGTTCCCTGTGGCAAGCAGGAATCCAGAGGCTTTGGTGCTGGCCTATATTAGGACCATCTCCTTAAGCTGAATTCTATTTCTCAGTCCGTGTTTCCTCTCTCTCCTTTGCCCTCGGGCCCGCTGGTTTGATCTGACCCTGAAGGAGTTGTGGCATTGGGGACGAAGGTTAGATGGGCGTTGGTGAAAATCCTCCTGGAGGCTGACCACCATAGATTGGTAGAGCATTATCAAGTCTACCAATCGATGATCTCCGAAGAAGGCAGAATTCCTGTTCAGGGAGATTGCTGCCACTAAAAACAACTGGCTCAGCTCTTTTGAACAGTAGACAGGATGTGCAATCCAGCCTGTCTGCAGATCAGAAGAGCCATTTCGAAGTGGAGTGCAACGAGCTTACTTGGTTCTTTTGAATAAGGTGGCTGACATCAGGGTGGAGATCCTCCTAACTCGCCTCTGCAAGATGCTTGTGATCAGTGCCAAGTTACTGTCCCTCGTATTTCCTGCAGTACCTTTGACTGGCCAGAGTTATGGATGTCATGGATTGTCCAGAAATGTGCCCTATGTGCTGTGGAGTTTGGGTCCGCCCAACTTCCTAATTATGGGTTGTTGTGGTATTATCGGCCCAGTCCTGGCTCAGATAGTCTGATGCTCCTTTGGCTAAGGTGAGTTTCCTAGCCTCCTGAAGGAGACGGTGGTGACACCCTCCTGAAGAAGGCTTCATGGGACCTGGACTGCCTGACCAACTACAGACCAATCTCAAACCTACCCTTTATAGGAAGGCTATTGAGAAAGAAGTGGCATACAACTGGAGAACCACTTGACCATCCATAACATCTACAAACCTCTCCAATCTGGTTTCAAAGAGGCACAGTACCAAGACTGCTCTGGTTCAGGTGCTCAATGATCATCTGATGGCTAGAGATCAGAGAAGCCACTCCATCTTGGTGCTCCTCTATCTCTCCTCAGCGTTTGACACCGTGGACCATGGAGTGCTGCTTGAGCACCTGAGATTCATCTTCAGCCTGAATAGTACAATCCTCACGTGGTTTAAATCTTTCTTCAGTGGCAGAACTCATAGAGTGGTGTCAGGATTTATTCTTCTGACCCATTCTCTCTGTCATGTGGGTTCCTCAGGGCTCGGTGCTGTCTCCCATGTTGTTTTGCGGTGTATATGCTGCCTCTTGGAGACATTGTAGAAGGTATGGGGTGAGGTTTCACTTGCTATGCTGATGATACCCAGCTCTACCTGTCTTTTGCACCTGACCAGGATAGTGCTCTCTTGATATTTAACAACTGTCTCACAGAAATCCAAGATTGGATGAATTCTAGCTGGCTAAAGTTGAATGCAGGAAAGACTGAGGTGATGGTTGTGCATCCAGGTCACCAGATAGAGGGGTTGAGGGCTGGTCAGCCCTCTGGACCTTTCTGGGGGCTCCCAGATCCTTATCACTGAATGGGTGTGGTACCTGAGGATGGTGCTTGATGACAGGCTAACACTTCAATCTCAGGTGTTGGCAGTCATCAAGTCTTCCTTTACCATCTTAAGAACACCACCAGGATCAAGCACCTTATTCCGTCTGATGATCTTCCTACAATGATCCATGCCTTTGTGACCTCGCCTTGATTACTGCAACTCCCTCTACTTAGGGCTACCTGGGGTTGATATCCACCAACTACAGTTAGTGCAGAATGCTGTGGCATGGCTGTTGACTGGGACTTCTAGGTCCTCTCATATTACACCTGTGCTGCACGATCTGCAATGGCTGCTGATTCAGTGGCAGATCACCTTTAAAGTTGGATTACTGACTTACAAAGCCCTACATGTACTGGGCCCTGACTACTTGAAAAGAGCTTCAGTTGCCCTACTGGTCTGAGTGACAGATCCACTTGGCTGATGAGGGGTTGCAGGAGATTCTGAGGGTGTCTTTAAAATCTTCTGGGGCCCACATATTTATATATGTATGTGGCCCCAACCCTCTGAATTCTCTACCTCGTCAGCTGTGGGAATGCATGACTGTGGGGGTTTCAAACAGGCTTTGGAAACTTTCTTATGGCATCAGGTTTTAGTTAAATGGATTAAAGGACCCTGATAAACTGCTCTATTGCTATATTGTTGATTTTATTTTGTTTTAAACTTGTTGTACAGCATATTGATATTCTGAAAGCCACTTAATTTAAATAAAGACTAAAAGACTATACCACTTTTGTAGTATACATTTTATGGTTTACCTACTATAAAGTTTACATTGGTAGAACAACCAGATTGCTTAAAACCCACATACAGGAACGTGTGAGGAACATTGTGATTTTATTTGTTTATTTGAATCTAGGATTACAAGTACATTTGAGCCAAGACACTTTTACAAAGGTTCCATGTCAGGAGGGATACAATGTAACACAGGTCAAGAAGTACAGGTTGTAATAAACATTGGGTTACAGAAAACATGGAGGCTTAACAAATTTTGTCAATGCAAACATGCATATTGGGACAGTACTAGGTAGAATACAATAGGAAATAGCAGCCAGAGGCCTTGTCAGCAATGCATTTGAAGTGCAGAGGAGAGTGGGGATGGTTGGACAAAGGGAAGGGAGGGAAGGGAGGGAGAATAGGTAGGGGAGAAAGTAAGTGCTGAAGTAAGGGGCAGGGGCAGCTGAGGAAGGTAGAGGACAGAATGGCTGTTCAAGGAAACAGTCACAGGTGCTGAGGTGGAGAGGATGAATACAGCCTGGATTAGAAGGGGCCAAGCTAGGGAAGGAGGAGATGTCGCTACTGGGACCATTCAACCAGAGTGGGTCCCTTTAGGTGAAAGCTCTTTGCCCCTGAGAGGACGGCAGTGAAGGATCAGAAGGAGGTGAGTAAGTGCACCTTGTATGGCGTGAGTTACAAGCAGGAGAAAGGAGAGATTAGATGCCAGGAAGAGAAACGAGGTTGTCTTCTTGGCCATTAAGCAGGTTTGGTATTTTATGTGGTTAGACAGTTGTAACCAGCCAGTTTGTGCATAGAGGTCACATGAAATGAATAAGATGGTGGGCACCAGAGATGAGATGACAGGCTTTGTTGAGGGCTGTAGCAATGTCGGAGTGCAGTGGCAGTGGCAGAGCCGTAAATAAGAAGGCTATAGTCAATCAGTGAGACCACAGAGCTTTGAACTGCAACAGTTAATGCTTCAGGAGTAAGGCATTACCTGTGCCTGTAGAAAAGTCCGATTCGATTATTAGCAGCTTTAGCAATGTTGTCAATGTGTAGACCATAGGATAGGTGACTGTCGATTGTGACTCAAGATATTTAAAGGAGTGTACCTGTTCAAGAGCAGCACCATTGCAGTTAGAAATGGTCAAGGGATGGTGCCTGTACTTGTTGTGAGTGCCGCAGAAGAGCATTGACTTTGTTTTTTCATAGTTAAGGACTAGCTTGTGTTTGATGAACCAGTTTTCGACTGAAGAGAAGCTAAGTTGTAGTTTGCACTGAAGGGGATGGAGTTCCTTGTGGGTGGAGTGGATTACAGTGTCATCTGCATAGAGTAGTATTTGCTCAGGGTAGGACTGAGGAGGCTATTCAGAAAGAGACTGAAAAGAAGAGGACCTAGAATAGATCCCTGAGGGACTCCAGAGTGAACCAGTCTACCATCAGAAGGACATCGCTAATTTTGTCTCTTTGGGATTGGTTTTCAATGTAACTTTTAAACCATGTCATTGCTATGGGTGAGAGCTCAGCATTTAGCAGCAGGTCAATCAGAAGGCGGTGATGGACAGTGTCAAAGGCCTTAGTTTAAGTCAATGTAGACAGAGCCAGTTAGTAGACCATTATCCAGGAAACTGTGGATTGCTCCAGTGTACTCCAGCAGGGCTGAGGTAGTGCTGTGGCCCTTTCTGAACATGTGCTGCTGAGGGCACAAGATATTATATTTAACCAGGTAATCCATGAGTTGGTCTGATACAATCCTTTCAAATTGCCTTTGAGAGGGGAGGCAAAATGGAGATAGGCCAGTAGTTCATGTGGAGGGCCTGGTCTCCAGTTTCGTGGACAGAGGTAACAGTTGTGGTTTTCCATCTATCTGGGAACTGACTGAGGCTGAGGGAGAGGTGTAGATTTTAGTTAGAGGGTAGAACTTCTTCAAGAGTGAGGGACAACAGTTTATGGTCACCAACTGATACTCCAGTAGGCCTTTATTTTGCATTACATCATAACTCATCACCTGATGGACTTAAGTTCATGGGGATCAAATGGGTACCAACAATGAAATATGGTGGTGGTAGAGTAAACAAACTTTTGATGAAAAAAGTGAATGAAAGTTCAGGTTAAAAAGTGTCAAACCAGATGGTCTTAATCACCAATGGGACCTCAAACCATTTTTAAAGAAAAGGAAAAGAAACTAGCATTTGTCCCCATTAAAGCTTGTAAAGTCTTCTTGTGATTAGGGACAATTCTGATAAGCATAAGACTGTTGTTGACCTTTTGCAGTTTTGATGACCTCCCATATAATTTACAACATATGGGTCTCTAGTGGGGTCTATTTGCAAAAGCAAAAATTTTAGAGGGCTCCTTTTACGACTGCATGGTGATGTCACCATGCTGATGTATGCTGTTAGTAGAGGAAGGGACTGGCAGGATTGTGAGAGTGTAGTCTTCCACTTAGTAGTTCAGTTAGGCTGCATCACTCATATTACTCCACTGTTCTTTTCATTTACTACAGTGGTGTGTGTCTCAACCCTGCCTGCAGTAGATAGCATTATTTCTAGAGCCCTTTAATAAGTGCCTGTTAAAACAGCTTAAGGCAGTAATGGTTGTAATTCCTATTGAAACAAATTCATGATTTTAAGGGCACATAAGATAAATAGCTTTGCAACTGTAGTATTCCAGTCTCTGCTTCAGTTTGATTCAACAAGAACATGCTCCTATTATGAGCTTATAATTTTCTTTATTGCTGCATATTTATCTGATTCTGTTGTACTGTATATGTGTTGATTTCCTGCAAAATGTGTCTTTAAAGGGACACTATCAACCCCCGTTAGTCTCAAAAGTGTCCCTAGTTTAGAAAACATATTTTATGATTGCCAAAATTCTGTAAAGATTGTTTATGTAGCTGGTAGTTTGATTCTGACTCTGAGTTTCTTTTAAAAAGTAAAAACAGACTGCTAACATACTGGTGTTATCACACCAAAACAAATTTGTTTACATTCCTCAGTGAACTCTAAATGCATCTTTCCTGAACTTAGGAACACCCACAAAACAGTTTAGCCCCTCATGATGCAATAGGAATTCAGAAGGCTACTGCCTTATGAGTGACTGCTCTGTTTGGTGTGTTTCTAAGAACAGAACCAGGATTGTAAACAAAACAAAGTTGTTTATAAATATACATTGCCATGCATTTCAGTTCTAATAAGTGAGGAGAAAGACAAAACAAACAGCAACATCAATGAATTTTAGAGAGGTAAGCAATCATAAAATGTAGAGTTTCAACTAGAAAAATATGATGAAAAACAGGTTGACAGTGTCCCTTTAAAACAAAGATGTTTATAACAGTTTCATAGTTGATGAAGCTGTGTGACTTTCTAGTTGGCTTTTTTATTGCTTCTGTCTCCCTGCTCTTGGATTACACTGAAACATATTTGAATCTTAACCTTTGATTATGTTGGTCAGTAATGTTCGGCCTTATTGTGTACTTTTAAAGTGGACAGGAACTGATCACTTATGTGCAGCTGCTTGTAATGTCTATTTTCATAAATTATATTCATGCCACTAAAGGATCCCTATTTAACTTTGCCTGAATAAAAGCTGAAGCTGTCAGTTGTACTCTGTGTTTTTTCTTTGTATGGACAGCATTCTGTGCAATTCCTTTCATGGAACCAAGAGTTTGGAGTTTTGACTGTGTCACCTCATGGTTTCAGAAATGTGAACATGAACTTAGTACTGCTCAATCCTGGTGCCACCAAACTCTTCCCATTCTGACACCAAGTGCCCTACCCTGGAGTCAGTAAGTGAAACAAGTAAGTGGACATTGACAGCAAACCCTGATGCTGCCAACCTTCCAGTCTGACATTAGATGCCCAGCCCCAGGTTCAAGAGTCAGTGAAAAAATGTAAGCAGGTAATGGGAGCCCAACTCCAGTGATGCTTTAGAAAGAAATGTTAGATTTTGCACTAATCTACTGTATTGCAGCATTGCTACCTGCTATTCATTGTACTATTGCACTTTGTGTACTTGCCAGTTGTACACCAAATAAAAAGCAGCTTTATTCCACATTCAGCAGTAAAACCTCAATCAGCTTCATAAAAGAATATGCAAATTCATAGGATGAATACTAAAAACTAGCAAATGTGCAGTAGTGCAATGAATAGCAGGGAGCAATGTTGAGCGGATTGGGAAAACCATGAATGTTTCAATCCAGAAGCAAAGCTTCATCTGTGTTAGTAACTTAATGCAGAAATGCCCTTATATTATCCACCTCTAGTGATGTGTACAAATTAAAATTTTAAACAACAAATGTGATGCATTCTCAGCATACTTGGAGACACTTATAAAATTACAGCTGGTTATTAAGGTAATGAAAAGTGTAATATCAAACCTGGTATAAACTACCCACAAGGCATATTTGCACAGTTGGGTAGTGCATGTAATAGAAAAAGCTTTACAATTAAACTTCAAAATCAGGAAATATAAATGTATATAGAAATCCATTTTTGGATGTTGGGTGAAGCACTGAGGACATAAGATGTACATGTATTCATATATACAGTATTTATATGCCCCTTCTCTTAAGAGACATTTTCTTTAGGACTGTGGAACCAATGAACACTGCAGTACAATGATTCCAAATGTCAGGAATCCATTCTAAAAAAACAGATTAAAAGCAGGGTATTATTATATCAGATGCTCAGCAATAATGGATCTATACATTGGGGTGGGGATCACTATAGCCCAGGTGTGAATGATTGCTTTGAACTTCTGTACTTTCTGTAAGACATCTATAGACAATCTTTATTTCCAGTATATAAAGATAGCATATTTTGCAATAGAAGTGTTTTCTATTGTTGTATGACTAAATGAGCATATGATATAATAATGTCCTGCTTTTTATTGTTTTTAGAATACATGCCTGACATTTGTAACTTGTATCGCTAGAGTTCATTGGATCCACAGTGCTAGAGGAAATGTAGCTCAAGAGTAGGAATATATGATGGTTAAACACCTGACCATTTTATATCCTCAGTGCTTCATCCTAACGTGTTAAAATGGACTTCTATATAAATTTATATTTACTGACACACCCTGCCAGAGGAAGCGGTGGGGGCTGAAACAATCACAGGATTTAAGAATGCATGGGATGAACATAAAGGAATTCTGGAGGTCAGGGGTGAGGGCAACAGACTTCTGAGAAAACATAAACTGAACTTACAAGCTCAAATGGGCAGACTGGGTGGGCCATAGGCCCCTTATCTGCCGACACTGTCTATGTATCTATGTATCTTTGATATTGTGGTTTATATGTAAAGTTGTTTGTATATTACATCTCTAACCAATTGCTGAAAATATGCCTTGTGGGTAGTTAATACCATGTTTGATGTTATAGTTTTCATTACCTTTCTTCTCAGGTGTAACTTTAGAGACCTCCTTGTGTCCTGAGGATGTGTCATGTTAGTACCAGACTGCCAGTTTCTCTTTCATATTTGATACTACACGCCACATTAGGTATAATAGAAAAAACTTAAATAGAATATTTAGCAAAA
The DNA here is from genome assembly GCA_016271365.2 of Neoceratodus forsteri. Taxonomy (NCBI): domain Eukaryota; kingdom Metazoa; phylum Chordata; order Ceratodontiformes; family Ceratodontidae; genus Neoceratodus; species Neoceratodus forsteri. The sequence continues at coordinate 271,910,645 of JADMNL010000026.1, forward strand.
CACTGCACTAATTCCTAATATCATAAACTTTCACTAAAACCATTTTGAAGCTGTACTGGCTCTGACTAGAGTTATTTATTTAAGTACTCTCCTTTGGGGCAAGATTATCTTGTATATATTTTGTTGACCTCTCAAGAAATAGAAAAATAAATCAGTTTAATATGATACTGTTGTTCAAGTTTTAGAAGTGTTAATATAAATTTATGTTCTATGTTTTCTTTTCTGCACCAAAATGAATTTCTACGATGGGGTTGTACTTTATGGGGCTGATAAGTATTTCTTGACCTTTTGTTAATTTTCTTGATTTCCCATGTAACTAGGCTATTTTGACTGTTTCTGAGAGTTTTAGCCATGTTATTGTTTGTACAGGTGAGCCACCCTTTATTGGGCTTCCTGTATTTTCAGTAAATATTGCCTTTTGTATCTGACTTTTAGCACCATTGGTGACCTTCTAGTAATTATTATTCTTTACTGCTCTCTCATAGGCAATACCTGCTATTTGCTGCTTCTTGGTTACCTCAATGCATCTCTTCACTGTTATTTGCAAGCTGCATGAATTGGTGGATCCCAGTTACTGACTGAAAGGTAATCACTGTCAAGCATTGCACATTTATTCCTTTCTGCATTTCTCTGTACTTGGATTTAATTTCTGTCAACTGGATCCCTGTAACAAACATTTAATATGATAATGGACTGTATTTAGAAATCCTTTTGTGACAGTCACATTTTGTTTTGTTTCTTTTGTATTCATTTTGTATTAACAGAGTTGCACCAACTGTTTTTGTCATATATTTATGTCAATTCTTCACATTGTGGTGACTGATAAATGGTTTCAGTTGTAAGGTTCCTCTATAACCACATCCCTGATGAAGGATTGTGCCAAAAGCACTGGGGTCTAGGTCTGCAGAACCTGGTCAAAATAAATGCATGTGCTGATACTTATTGCTTGCAACTATTTTATTGTCTGAGTAGCACGTGTATGGACATTTGCTGTGTGCTGGTTGCTTGGTTGAGCTGCTCCCATGGAGGTGGTTCAGGCACCAGCACATGGCATAGTCATAAGATCTGGGACTGTGGTTCAGTTCCGCCCCCAGGTCTCCCACCACAACTTTTTGCCATGATTTAAAAAATAACTACCCTCTTCTGAGTTTCTCCCCAAACCCAAGGTCACCCCACCCTCGGAGTTAGTTATTTAAGTTCCAGGAGGCATGGGAGAAAAGCCCCATGCCACCCCCAGAACAAAACATGAACACCCATTGTTTCAAATGGGAATGGTGCATGGAGCAGGTCGGTGTTTTCCTGACTCTGTTTTTGTCCACCGCTGTTTCTCTGCAGCATTTTTATGTTTGCTTGCTCGCATGTGCAAGAAACATAGTGCCATCATCCGAGTTTTCGGAGGTGTGTCACCCCTTTTCCAATTCAGTCAGTGTGTTGGCAGGTGCAGTCCCAGTCCATCATGTATGCTGGAGCTGTCTATGACAGCTCCAAAATGCAGTGGCGTGCAGTTGAAAGGGGAGCTACGCTTCAGTGAGCAGTGAGCAGCAGGGGTGTAGCCAGGAATTTCTGAACTGCACACCAAGTGTGAGTCACTGCTACCTCTCGCTAGGGTGAGCTGCCCTCCCCATTCATACCCCTCACCCAACACATCGTTTTCTGTATTATATACCAGTACACTGTTACCGCACCAGCAAAGGTTTAACAGACTGGCTTTTGTTACAATATTTTACTGTGACCAGCCTATACCTGATTATCAAGGTACCCAGTCCCACAGAGGTCCATTCCACCACTCCAGACATGCCACACCAACAGGTTTCAGACTAACAGACTGGCTTTTGGTTACAATATTGCATTGTGACAAGTCTCTGTACCACAATAATGTAACTTGCCTTTCAGCTGAGATATCCTGGATAAATGTCTAAAAGCAGGGCTTCAGACAGGCATAGGACGGGCATAAGGGAGCAATACAGATGAGTATGAATAGATAAGCCATTGACAGAGCAAAGGCCAATGACAAATTTATAAGGTAGAAAAGAAATGGGCAGACTGGATGGGCCTTGCGGTCCTCATCTGCTGTCAACTTCTATGTTTGTTTCTATATGTATATTGGGAAAAGCAGGATTCTCTGAAAACAAGATAGCATCCGAGCTGCACTAGCCTTGGGGAATACAACCTCAAAATGTGGCAGTGCAGGGCCCCATTGAAAATGAGATTTTATTCCAGCTGGATTATTCTGGGCAACTATACTGCAAAACTAAAACAGGACCCTATAGTCGAGCTCCACAAACAAGGAGATGTTGCATTTAGGATGATTCATTCTTGAAAAACATAAAATCAGAACCACACTAAAATGAGATCTTGAATCCTGGTAAATGCAGTATAAACATATGTAAAAACAGGACCCCATTGCAAATGATTTGTTACATCTCATCTGGTCTCTCTTGGATAAATATATAGATAAAATGTGTACAAGCAGGACCCAGTACAACAGCTTACAAGCAAACATTCAGCTCCGACAAATGCTTGTTACAGGAAAAACAAAGCCAACATAACAGGGTTTTAGTTAATGCTAAAAATTGATTAGCATTTTGCTCATAAAAGTGCTAAAACATTGTGAAAATGCATAGCACTTGCCTCACTTAGTTCAACATACATAACACTTCTAGAAAACCCATAAAAATATCTTCCTTACAGTTAGTATCATCAGAAGAAGAAAAAAACGCTAAATGTTAGCTACACTTACAATAAGTGCCCCACATGTGAACAGTATAAAGAAGCCTGACAAAAGGAATGCGTTTTTTTTCCTTTGCTGGCCCATTCTCACAGTGAAGTAATTTTTTGCAGGGTGCTAGGTTTCCTCTTTACAAGAAGCATTCAGAGCACAGAAAGTATAGGTTCAGGGAGCTTCCTTCTGGTCATTCGGGCAAGAGACTTGCTCGGGAGTAGGTATATTATTCAAAATACCTGATGTAACTTATTGACCTAGTTCCAGGGAGGGTACTAATTTTAGCCCCAAAATTCTAAACACCTTAATATGTTTTATTAATTTGCATGCACCACAAACAAAGACAGAACACAATTAAGGCTGCATTATTTTAGTACTTATCTATTTGCTCACAACAAGTAGTTTTTGAGGGCGACCAACTGTTCTTTATCATAGCAAGACAAAGTCATCACACAAAACAAAAACATTTTGGGATTCCTTTTTTTTTTTTTTTTTTTAAATCACCAATTACTACTGCCAGACTAAAAGATGCATATGATGTGCACTCAGGGCTACATACCCTACTTTCACTGAAATTCACCACCAGGATTGATTTTCTGTCCTCTAAACACATGATGACCTGTTGTACATTTGCTATGTTCACAGACCATAACTTAAGTATTTCAATTGGACAGGCTAAACTTATACAAAAAGGCCCAGGCACATGGAAGCTGAACTCATCTAATCTCATTTAAGTAAATGGAGTTTGCTGCAGCTATCCATCAGTTTATAGCAGCTAGGAAAACAGTTATTATATGAGGACCCCATTATCTGGTGGCAAGACACTAAACAAAACCTAATTAACTTCATACAATTTCTAAGTAAATCTAGCACTGATAATTATTTACAATGTGTTAAGAAAAGGAATCATTTTGCAACAGTTGCTATCCTATTCATATGCAACTAAGCAGGATTACTCTAGGAATGTTAGAAATGTAGTTATACCCCATCTCTGTTTAATTAGGTTTTGTTTAGTGTCTTGCCACCAAAAAATTGGGGTCCTCATATAATAACTGTTTTCCTAGCTGCTATAAACCGATGGATAGCTGCAGCAAACTCCATTTTACTTGAACAAGTAAACATGACAGCAGCCACCCTAGTCTAATGAAACAAAGGTTTAGGGTACATACAGGGACTACAGATTGTCCTCAGCTTTCCAGCACAGCTCCTCTGACATACCCAAATCTGCGTGACTGCAGCGCAGCGGCTGCTAGTGGCTAGGCTCCTAGTTCTTACCTTGGTTACGGACAAGTTCGGCATGGGTGCAAGGCAATAAGTCAACAGCCCAGGACTGCAATAACTTTGCAGGCAGCGACTCAGTCTCCACTTGCCCTCCGGCTTGTTCCACTCTTCTCCTTGGCTCATCGTCATCCACTCCGACCTTGGACAGCAGCACTACTGCAGTCCGAAGATTCTGAACTCACTCTGTCTCCAGTTCTGTCCCTCCGGACTCAGCGTCTCTACTGCAGCAGCAACGAACAAGCCACAAAGTAGAGACTATGTACACTATTTCATCTGCATTTAAGGAGCCGCAACTCCACTCCGCCCTTACTAGTCAATGTGCCACACCTCCTTTCTCTTATGCGGACCTGATTGAGATTATGGACATTTCCTCAATCAGGTCTGATGGAGATCCGTCACACCCATCCCTCCTTTAAACATTCGAAAATCGGTCAGAGCAGCCAGGAAAGACCGTGAAAAAAAAAACACACCCACACACAAACAAAGGAATGCGGACAGGACAGCTGGTTTCTGCTGCCTCCCTGATTTACTGCTGCGCCCTGGGCGTGTCAGGCGTATCGGTAGCTACGCCTTGGTGAGCAGATATCGCCTGCTCATGCACAGCTTCCCCTACACACACACAGACACAAACACACACACGCATACTGCATGCTGCCCTCCCATGCACACACTGTATAGCTGACGGGGTGCCCAATCCCCTGTCGGCTGTGCTGCACCCCAAAACCTTCCATATGCCACACTGGGTGCCCACCCTCGTGGCAACTCATGGTATGGCGGGGTACCCAATCCCCATCAGCTCCACTGTCCTCCCCCAAGAGTACAGGGTGCCACGCTGGCAGCCCACCCTAGTGTGGCAAAGTTGCTATTGCTGACAGGGTGCCCAATCCCCGTCGGCTCCACACACACAGCCATCCTTCTGCCATGCTGGGGCACCCAGCATGACAAACATCTAGCGTCCTCATTTAAAAAAAAACCTGTAAAGAAAACGGTCCCATGCAGTCTCCCTGCCCCCCAAGCCTGCACCCACCCACTGCACACCTGCCTCCCCACACACCCCTCACCCCATACTTTACCTCCGGAGTTCGGCACGACAATCTTCAGTGGACCGGAAAATGTCTGCACTCTTCAAAGCCAACCACGAAAGGAGGAAATGCCGTAAGCTGTATAATGGGATAGATAGGGTTTTTCAACTTTGTTGCATATCTCAGGCATTTTTGGAATTTTTGCACCAAAGTTTCAACATGGGGTTTTGGGACCCCTTCTCATGAATGCTGTCACTGTCATGGCGTTATTCAGGCCTGAAGGGTGATTTCACAGTCACTGCGAGAAATCAACTTTCAGGACCAATTAATGAAATGACACTGCCAGTGTTCATAAGGTGGGCTCTCAAGAAGCCTATTTTGAAAATTTGCTGGAAAAATTCAAAAATGACTGTTTTATGAGTATGCATTGCGCAGTTATTACGCATGCTCATAAGTTCACAAATTTTCAATATTTTAACTCCAGATTTTCAACATTGCCATTTTACCACACCTTCTTATGAGTAGTATAGCTGTCATTTTTCATCTCACCCAAAATGTGTTTCCGCCCATGTAGCACACAATGGCGCGGTAGGTGTGGAAAATCAATGTACAGGACAAATTAAGAAAATCACAGTGACACCGTTCATGAGCAGAGGTCTTAAAATGGCTATGTTGAAAATTTGGTGAAAAATTCCTAAAATGACTGTTTTACGAGTGTGTGTTGCGCAGTTCCTTTGCACGCTTGTAAGTTTACAAATTTTGAATATTTTCACTCCAGATTTTCAACATTGCCATTTTACCACACCTTCTTATGAGCAGTACAGCTGTCATTTTTCACATCTTGCCCAAAATGTGTTCCCACCCATGTAGTGCACAGTGGCGCAGTCGATGTGCGAAATCAATGTATGGGACACATTAAGAAAATCACAGTGACACTGTTCATGAGCAGAGGTCTTAAAATGGCTATATTGAAATTTGGTGAAAAAATTCTAAAATGTCTGTTTTACGGCCGTTGCGCGAGTTCCTATGCATGCTCGTAATTTAATATTTTCACTCCAGATTTTCAACATTGCCATTTTATTACACTTCCTTATGAACAGTACAGCTGCCATTTTCATATGTCACCCAAAATGTGTTTCGCACATATAGCGCACAATGGTGCTGTTGGTGTGCAAAAGCAATGTTTGGGACAGATTAAGAAAATCACAGTTACACTGTTCGTGAGCAGAGGTCTTAAAATGGCTATGTTGAAAATTTGATGACAAAAGTCCATAAATGACTGTGTTACGAGTGAGCATTGCACAGTTTCCATGCACTGTAAGTTTATGACTTTGTAATATTTTCAGTCAGATTTTCACCAGTGGCACTTTTCACACTTCCTTATGATCAGTACAGCTGTCATTTTTCACAACATGGCAAGTGTGTTTTCACACTTTCAGCGCAGAGATGCGTGGTCGCTGTGGGAAATCATTGTTTGAGACAGATAAAGAAAATCACAGTGACACTGTTCATGATCGGAGGCACCAAAATGCCTGAGTTGACAATCTGCTGTAAAAATCCTCAATCTAATTATATTACGGTGTCGTTGCACAGTTTCTATGTCATTCGTTGACTTCACCAGTTTTTAAATATTTTACTGCAGATTTACAACATTGCCATTTTTTACACCTCCCCATGAATAGTACAGCTGTCATTTTTACATCCTGTTAGAATGTTTTAGCACCTGTGGTGCTAAATGCCGTAGTCACTGTGCATAAGCAGCTTTTGGCTACCAAACTGATATTCCCCTGTTCATGAGGTGGGGTCACAAAACCATGTTGAAAATTTGGAGTGAAAATACCAACGAATGCCTGAGGTATTAGGGTTTCCAACCATAATGCCCAACCCTGTAGAGAATGACAGGCATCAGGGTGTGACTTGGGATTCTTGCCTGTGATGCTCATACCATTCCACACCCTGCAGCCAGTGAGAGGCATCGAGGTATGCCTTGGATTCTTACCCCAAAGTTCACCCCATTCTCCTATATCACACCCATCTCACCTTATTTCCTAATGGAATGGGGTGTGCATAATGCCAAAGACCCCATGGAACAGCATGACACTTGTCAGTGTCTGCAGGGTGGGGTGTGGTGAAATAGCGTGGCCGTTATGCCTGACGAACCAGAGGCACATCCCAATGCCTGTCACTCTCTGCAGGGTGGTGGTGGGCTGCTTCAGTTCAATACTTCCCTGCCATTCCTATTACGCAGCTCTGTAACTTCTACACTTCCACTGCCAATGCCAGCAAGCAAACATTCGGCATTGACAAATGCTTGTTAAGTGTGCTATTCTGACGTGTAGTGGAATAACCCGCTTGCATACTGGATAGGATAGCTGCATCATAAATTGTCTGCAGGGCCATGAACTAGCCAAGCAACAGGTCTGGGCAGTGCCAGATAGGACAGCTGCCTCACATATTGTTTGCAGGGCCATAAGTAAAACAAGCTATAGGTCCTGGGCAGTGCCAGATAGGACAGATGCTTCACATATTATTTGCAGGGCCATAAACGAGGCAAGTTACAGGTCATGGGTACTGAAAAATTAACTGGAATTTTTGCTGTTTAAGGCTATTATACCTATGCAATATATCAGAAACTTAAGTCCCATCAGCTGTACATTAATTTAGTGTAAATATGTATAGAGATTTTGTAGGCTCAATTTAATATTGTATGTCTTTAAATTTGTCACTGAACATTTTTATATTTAAATTGAATAGTGTGTTCAAAGTGCCCCACCCACCCCACCGAGGAGGACTTGACCTCTGAAGTGCTGGGGTTGATTGATGCAGGTATGGTTTGCCAGCCATAAATAAAAACAGCATTTGCACTTTATTTTGGTTCTTGGCTACTTTTTACCGAAGCTGATCTTCTAGAGTGTCTGGGTTTGCTGCCCATGATCAGCAACAACCTCCGTGGTAGCTGAGTGGCTCAATTTGGGACTTGCAACATCCATAAATGAGGCAAGCTACAGGTACTGGACAGTGCTGGATAAGACAGCTGCTTCACATAGTGGAAAAAGGGAACATTGTTTAACCAGGAGTAGCACACTAAGCTGAGACTTGTTTCCAGATGCGACCTGGGAGCACAAGGAAGATAGATGACCTGCTTAGGATTACATAGTATGCACCTACGGGACTCAAACCCAGTTGCACAGATTTGCGGCTCATAGCCTTACCCCACTGCACTATACTGCCTTCTTACAAAACAAGGCAAGTTACAGGTCTGGGACAGTGATAGAAAGGACAGTTGCTTTACATATTGTCTGCAGTACAATAAACACTTTTATTTGGCATCCCAAATATTATCTGCAAGGCCTTGCACATATTGTCTGCAGGTCTATACACAAGGCAAGCTACAGGTCTGGGACAGTTTCAGGTAAGATAGGTGCTTCACATATTGTCTGCAGGGCCATAAACATGGCAAGCTATAGCTCCAGAGCAGTGCCAGATAGGACAGCTGCCTCACGTATTGTCTGCAGGGCCTTAAACAAGGCGAGCTACAGATCCTGGGTGGTACCACATAGGACATCACAAATTGTCTGCAAGGTCATAAGCGAGGAAAGCTTCAGGTCCATGACAGTGCCAGATAGGACAGCTGCTTCACATATTTTCTGTAGGTCTATGCACAAAGCAAGCCACAGGTCCTGGGCAGTGCTGGATAGGACAGCTACTTCACATATTGTCAGCAGGTATATACAGAAAGCAAGCTACAGATCTGTGGCAGTGCCAGGCAGGATAACTGTTTCACATATTGTCTGCAGGGCTGTAAGCAAGGCTAGCTACAGGTCCTGGGCAGTGCCAGATGGGACAGCTGCCTCACATATGTCTGTGGGGCCATAAACATGGCAAGTTATAGCTACAGAGCAGTGCCAGATAGGACAGCTGCCTCACATATTGTCTGCAGGGCCATAAACATGGCAAGCTATAGATCCGGAGCAGTGCCAGATAGGGACAGCTGTTCACGACTGTCTGCGGGGGCCCTACACAAAGTAAGCTACAGGGCCTTGGCAGTGCCAGAAAGGACAGCTGCCTCAAATATTGTCAGCAGGGCCATAAACAAGGCAAGTTACAGGTCCTGGGCAGTGCCATCTAGGACAGTTACTTCACATATTATCTGCAGGGAAAAGCAAATCGGCAATATAACTTACTAGTGAACCAGCATGCAGCAACCTAAGTGTTACTGCATGGGGCTGCCCTCCGCACCCTCCTTCATGGGGGCTTCCCCAGCATGCCACGAAATAATGATTCTAACTCCAGGGGTGAATGTTGAGGGGGCACAAATTTGGGGCACCCCAAAATTAAGTCCAATAGCCACAGGCAGTGGCAAAATTTACACCCTCCCAACCCCAGCCCCGAACCTGGTACCTGCTATACTGGAGACTACCTACCTCACTACCACATGGCTGGTTCAGCAGAAGCAGGCGCAGTCCCTCCCAAAATACCTCTTCCCTTTCCCACCCCTACCCTCACCAATCCCCTGTTCCTGTCACCTTCCCTACATACCTTTCAACTGTACCACATTACGAAGAACGTTCTCATTTTACTTCACAAAATCTCCCTGTTCCACATTTTGAGGACTTGTTCCACATTCAAAGTCAACATTTCATAGCAAAATCCATAGTAAATGATGCAAAATATATTATTCAATTAATAACAGACTTTCTGAACATAAATACAAACATTTTAACAGTGTTCTGAGCCTCCTAGGTAAAGATTTGATTAAGTGTTCCACATTTTGCCCATTTGTTCCACATTTGACAGGAAATGTTCCACATTTGGGGAAAAAGGTTGAGAGGTATGTTCCCCTACCATCATGGTAAACCTAGTCACTAAACTTCAGGTAGCCCTTCCCAATAGTGCTGAATATGGAGTTGCTGTTTTGACGGTCATCCATATTCGGTCGCTATGATCACTGGATACCATCTGCAGGGACATAAACAAGACAAACTACAGATCCTGGGCAGTACCAAATAAGACAGCTGCTTCACATATTGTCTACAGGGCTATACACAAAGCAAGCTACAGGTCCTGAGCACTGGCAGATAGGACAGCTGCCTCACATATTGTCAGCAGGGCCATAAACAAAGCAAACTATGGGTCCTGAGCAGTGGCAGATAGGACAGCTGCCTCACATGTTGTCAGCAGGGCCATAAACAAAGCAAACTAAAGGTCATGGGCAGTACTATGTAGGACACATGCTTCACATATTGCCTCCAGGGCCATAAACAATGCAAGCTACAGGTCCTGGGCAGTGCCTGATAAGACAGCTGCATTACATATTGTCTGCAGGGCCATAAACAGTTTTATTTAGTGTCCCAATTTTATTGCATTATTTAATGGGTTGTACTTGCATATTTATTACAACTTTTTGATGAGTGTGTGTGTGTGTGTTTATATATCAATTAACAAAAACTTCATTTAAAACAAAGTTAGGGTTCTAGACATAAGTCATTAACCAAAGTGATACAGGTCAGGAAATTGGATGTTAGGGTTTACACTGCTATACCCTCCCCACAAACCTTACCATTGGAACCACACTCCCAACCTCCACACACAAACAAGCGTCAGGGTGTGCCTTAGGGTCCTCGGCCCCACTCCACCCAGCCCTACCATCGCAACACATAGAAACATAGAAACATAGACTTTGACAGCAGATAAGGACCTCTTGGCCCACCTAGTCTGCCCATTTCACTACCTACAGGATAAGCTGCAGATCCTAGTTAATCAACTGCCTATTTCTTCCTACCTCCAAAATTGCCTGATGTCTGTCCCATATATTCTTGAATTCTTCCACAGTTTTAGACCCCACAACATAGATACATAGATACATAGACAGTGTCGGCAGATAAGGCCTAAGGCCCATCCAGTCTGCCATCTGAGCTTGTAAGTTCAGTTAATGTTTTCCTAGAAGTCTGTTGCCCTACCCCTGACCTCCAGAATTCCTTTATGTCTATCCATGCATTCTTAAATCCTGTGATTGTTTCAGCCCCCACCACTTCCTCTGGCAGAGTGTTCCACTTGTCCACCACCTGTTCTGTGAAGAAATTCTTCCTCATGTTTCCTCTGAATCGTCCTCCCTCCAACTTCATCCCATGCCTTCTAGTCCTGGAACATCTTTTTCGCTTAAAAATTGTGTATTCCTGCACCCTGTTCCTCCCTGTGAGATACTTGTATGTCTCTATCATATCCCCTCTCTCTCTCCTCTCCTCCAGGAAGTACATGTTCAGTTCCTTCAACCTGTCTTCATAGGACTTGTGATGCAATCCATGCACCATCTTTGTTGCCCTCCTCTGAACCTTCTTTACCCTGTCTATGTCCTTACGTAGGTATGGTCTCCAGAACTGTACACTGTACTCCAGGTGGGGCCACTAGTGTCTTGTATAGCGGAATTATGACCTCCCTTTTCCTGGTGGTGATGCCCTGTCTGTACATCCCAGCATCATATTTGCTTTACCTGCTGCTTTGTCGCACTGTTTCCCTACCTTGAGGTCATCAGAGATGATAACCCCAAGATCCCTTTCCTGCTTGGTGCATGCTATATCTTCACCCCCCAACTAATATATTGTGCCAGTTTTGTGCCCCATATGCATTATCTTGCACTTCTTTGCATTGAATTTCAACTGCCAAACCCTGACCATTCTTCAAGTTTCTGCAGGTCCCTTCTCATTCTGTCTACACCCTCTGGTGTGTCTACTGTGTTACAGAGCTTTGAGTCATCAGCGAACAGTGAAATTCTGCCTTCTATGTCCTCTGCAATGTCACTGATGAAGATGTTTAATAGGACCGGTCCCAGCACTGATCCCTGTGGTACCCCACTGGTCACTGTTCCCTCTGTGGAGTGACAGCCATTTACCACCACCCTCTGTGTCCTGCCACCCAGCCAGTTACCTACCCACCACACTACTGTCCTGCCCACACCCATATTCCCCAGTTTGTGTAATAGTCTTCTATGTGGCACAGTGTCAAAGGCCTTGCTGAAGTCCAGATAGGCCAAGTCCACTGCCCTCCCTGATCCACCTCCTAGTCACCCAGTCAAAAATTCAATGAGGCTGGTCTGACATGACCTCCACCTAGTGAAACCATGCTGTCTTGGGTCCTGTAGTACATTGACAACCAGATGTTCACAATCTCTCCTTCAGTAGTGCTTCCATGATCTTCCCCACTACTGAGGTGAGGCTGACTGTCTGTAGTTCCCTGCTTCTTCTTTGTTCCCACTTTTGTATAAGGGGACTACATCTGCCAGTCCTCCAGTCTTTGGGTACCTCCCTGTTTCCAGTGATCGGCTAAACAGGATAGCCAGAGGTTCAGCCACCACCTCTTAGTTCTTTAAGGACCCTGGGTTCACCCCATCTGGCTCCATTGCTTTATCAACTCTTATTACATCCAGTTCCTTCAGGACCTTTTTTTCGTATAAAGGGACTTTTGTCCATTTCTGCACCATTCTCACCCCTTGTACTCCCTTCAGACCCATTACCCTCCTCTTCCTCAGTAAAGACTGAGCAGAAATACCTGTTCAATATGTCAGCTTTACTGTTGTCATCCTCCACGTGGCCCCCATACTTCCCCTTCAGTCTCACTATCCCTCCCTTGTCTTTCTTTTTCACTTATGTACTGTACCTGTAAAGGTTTTGTCCCTCTACCCACTGATTTTGCAATGTGTTCTTCTGTCTGAGCTTTGGCTTCCCTTACTGACCTCCCTGCCTCCCTTTGCTTCTCCTGGTACTTCTCCCTATCCCCTTCTGTCTGTGTCTTTTGTATTGCCTGAATGCAATCTTTTTGGCTTTCACTTTCTTTGCTACCTCTTTGGAAAACCATAATGGTCTCCTCTTCCTTTTCCTTTTGCTAACCTGCTTAATGAATAATTCTGTTGTTCTTGTAATCCCCATTTTAAATACTGCCCACTGTTCCTCAACCCCAGATTCCTGTCCCATTCCCTTAATGCCTCTTTCAAGTATCTCCCCATTTTCCCAAAGTCTGCCCCTAAAATCCAGGATACTTGTTTTGTGTGGTTTGGTTCTGCTCTTTCTGTGATTTCAAACCACAGTGACTGGAAGAGCTGTTCCATCGTCTACCACCCTCTCTGTGAAAAATACTTCCTCACATTGCCCTGATCTGCCCCCATCTTCAAATTGTGTCCCCTTGTTCATGCACATCTCTTTTCTGAAAGATGCTACCCTCTTGGACTTTGTTGATTCCACTGAGGTACTTACAAGTTTCTATCATGTCCACCTCTCCTCCTTTTCTCAAGGGTATACATATTAAGCTCCTTAGTCTTTCTTCGTATGGCTTCACTTGCAGACCCTGCACCATTTTAGTTGCCCTCTTCTGGACTACCTCTATCCTGTCTATGTCCTTGTGGAGATGGTGTCTCCAGAACTGGATGCAGTACTCAGATGGGGTCTCACCAACTGTCTGTACAGAGGATAACAACTTCCTGTTTTTGCTGGTGATGCCTCTCCTATACATCCCAGTATCCCCCAGTCCTCCCTACTGCCTTCTCATTGCTTGCTAACCTTAACGTCATCTTATATGATTACCCCAGGTCCCTTTCCATTTTCTTGTTGTTACTACCTCCTCCCGCATTTGTAGTCTTCCCTGGGTTTTTGTTTCCAAGGTGCAATACTTTGCACTTCTTTGCATTGAATCTAATTTGCCATACTTCTGACCATTCCTCCAACCTTGCAAGTTCCTTCTCATCCTTTCCATTCCTCTTGTATCAACCCAGTTGCAGATCTTTATGTCATCTGTAAAGAGGCATACGTTTCCTTCAGTTCCTCTGCAATGTCACTTATAAAGACATTAAAAGGACTGGACCCAGTACTGAACCCTGTGGTGCCCACTAGTAACCCCTTTCTTTAGAGTGGACTCCATTTACAATTACCTTCTGTGTCCTGTTGTCCAGCCAATGTTCTACTCTGTGCTACCACCCTGGGACCCACTCCCAGGTTGGTTAATTTGACTAATAATCTTTGTGTGGGACTGTGTCAAATGCCTTGCTAAAGTCTAGGTAGGCCATGTCCACTGCCCCTCCCTGGTCTACTACTTTGGTCACCCAGTCAAAGAAACGATTAGATTTGCCTGACATGACCTTCCCCTATGAACCCATACTGCCTTGGGTCCTGTGCCCCAATAGCCTCTATGTACAACTATTCTTTTCTCTTCAGAAGTGATTCCATCACTTTCCCTACCACAGAGGTCAAACTGACAGGTCTGTAGTTTCCTGCCACTGTCATGGTCCCACTTTCGTGAAGGGAATCACATCCACCTTTCTCGAGTCCTCAGATACCACACCATCTTCCCATGATTTGTTAAAAGGGTAGTCAGTGGTTTCACTAATTCTCCCTTAATTCTTTTAGAATTCTGTGGTGAATTCCATCAGGCTCCATTGCTTTGTCCACCTTCAGTTTTAGGGTTCTTTCAGAATCTTTTCTTCTGTGAAAGGACTGGGATTAACCTCCCCATCCAGAGTGCTTCTGTTACTTGGATTAGGCACCTCCCTCCTCTTTTGTGAATACTGAGCAGAAATATTTGTTCAAATTAAAACAAATCAAATCTTTATTTATACAGGTGATCATCTTTGAGCAAGCTCATTTACAAGATGGACCTGCTGTTGTCCAAGACAGTTATACATACTGTACATAGATTGAGAATACAAAGTACAACATGTGCAAAGAGTTACAAACAAATTTACAGAAAAGTGGTAGGTGCATGATATACATTCCAAATGTTCTTGTAGGAACATACATGCATCACTTTGCTGTAGTATGTACAGACTCCATGTATGCAGAAGTTGAGGTGTTATATTAAGTCATTCTTAGTCAAGCCTCCATCAGAGGTACAATTCTTTGCATTTCAGCCCTCAGTGACCATTTACCATACTTGGGTGAGGGTCCTGGGCTGCATAAGTGGCCTAATGAGTCTGTATGTTCCACTTAAACAGTGAGAGGAGAGTAATATGGGAGGTGGTGCCTTGGGTGCTGGGGGCCACTATGGCAGCTGACTGGTGGACTTGATTAAAATAGAGAGGGAGGAACTAGGTTTGTGGCTGGATGTGGTAAGGATAAGAGTGAACCATCAGCAGGACAGCTAGGAACTATGGAAACACTTACAGATTTCAGTGAACATTTTGTCATAAATGATCCTAAACAGGGCAAAACTGATAGAAGAACTGAGTCTCAAGGATCTTTGTACTCTGTTCCAGAGCGTAGGCAAAGTGTGGTTTATGGCAGCCCTGCCAAAGTGGGTACTGATCCTGGGGATTTTCAGAGAATTAGCGAGTGGCTTCTTGTGCATAGCTACTGATTGAGCTCAGGGGAGGCAGGCAACAATGTAATCTGGGAGTTTGTTGGTAAGGGCTTGAATGTCCAGAGTACTGCATTTCAACACAACCTATATTGAAGGGAAGGCCACCCTATGGCTGCATATAAAGAGCAGTGATGTGTGGAGGATGGGAAACCAGTTATAAATCTTAGTGCTCTGTGGTACAAGACATCCAGTTTTGCACGGAGTGAGATGGAGTATTAACCATAGATAATGTTAGCGCAGTCAATTAATGAGAGGAAAGTTGATTGAACAAGCTGTCTTCTTGCGTCTGCAGTCAGAAGGTGTTAATTCTGAAGAAGAGGCCAAGCCTTTGCTCTTAGCTTTTTCATCAGTTCTTCTGTGTTCCACAAAGGAGAGTTTGTTGTCCAGCCATATACCTAGATATTTGAATTTAGGCACAAACTCAAGATCTTTGCCTAGAAGGGTAGTTATGGGAGGAAGGGTACCAGCAGCAGAAGAGTAGGCCCAGATGCTAGATGGGGTAAAGAGCATGGCCTTAGTGTTTTTGCATTTAGCAGCAGCTTTTTGCTGAGAAGCTGATGCTGCAGTGTATTGAATTCAGTTTGTAGATCTGTGCATGTAGCTCCAGGAGTCATAGCTAGATAGAGCACTGTATCATCGGCAATCGAGTGGATACTGGCTTCTGTAATGCCTAGGTCCAAGTTGTTAATGTAGATGGCGAACAGTAAAGGCCCAGTATGGAACCCTGTGGGACTCCTCTTTTATTGGTTTGAGAGAGAGGCTCACCTTCGCCTTAATTTGTTGCTGCTATCAAAGAGATAATCCTGGAACCAGTCCAGTGAGGATGAGTCCATACCCATGGTTTTTAAGGTGGAGAGAAGTAGGCAGTGGTCAATGGTATCGAAGGCCTTGCTGAGGTCTAAAAACATAGCACAAACAAATTTTCTGTTGTCAAGGTCCCATTGCCAGTCATTAGTGACTTTGGCCAGTGCCGTAACAGTGCTATGCTTTGCTCTAATGCCAGACTGCATGGGTTAAGCAATGTAGAGTTGTCTAGAAATGATCTCAGCTGTAAATCCACAACTTTTCCAGCATTTTTGAGAGTATAGGTAGAAGAGATTAGCCTATAATTGTTCAGGTCGCATGGGTCCTCTGCTTGAAATAGGGGATAACATGAGTGGCATTCCATTCAGGAATAGAGCCCTGAGCTAGGAACAGGTTGAATAAGTGTGATATAGGTGGGGCAAGTATGTGGTATGCTATTTTCAGAAAGTATGGGTCAAGGAGTCGGCTCTGCATTTTTCTGGTATCTAGCCATAGCATAAGGTCTCTCTCGACTTTTATGGTGGTTGGGGAAAAGGAGAAGATCATATCTTTGTGACTTTGGTCTGGAGGCTGGCGGTGAGCTGTGGACGGAGACTACTTACTGGTACATTATCGAATGCCATGCCTGCAGTGGCAAAGTGGTTGTTGAAGGCTTGAAGAATTTCAGATTTATCACTGATAGTGACATTGTCGATGGTGATTTTGGAGGTAGTGCACTACCTGGGAGTGTCAGACAGTTCCTTTATGGTTGACCAGAATTTGGTTGGGCTGTTGGATGCGGATAGTAATTCATTTTGATAATAATTGGCCTTGGCCTCTCTGACCATTTTCGTGCAGGCATTTCTAGCTGTCCTAAAGAGACACCAGTCTGCATCAGCCTGGGATTTCCGGCCTTTTTCATAGCTGGTCTCTTTGAGTACAGCATTATTCAAATCCGATGAAAACCAATGGCAGGATCTGTTTTTTATTCATGCTTTTACTAGAGGAGCATGGTTGTTTAGGGCACTGGCTATGATTTCATGGAGAACATTATAGGCATCACCACTGATTTAGCCAAGTAGAAAGTCTGCCAGAGCAAGGAGTTTTTAGTTCTTGTAGGTAGACCAGAGGGTCAAAGTTCTGTCTGGATCTTTTAGTAGAAAACTTTGATGTACAAAGTGGGTTCGAGGTGGTTCTTATGCCAGCTATGAGACAGTGGTCACTAACATCTGCTGGAAGGATACTGGCATGGGAAAAGTAGTGTTTTGTTGACAAGAAGGCCATCCAGAAGTGTGCTTTTCATTGGATTTTTCTTGTTGATGTGCATTGGTTCTGTAATCATTTGGGTGAACCCATAGGGAGTCACCGAATTGTTTTAGGGTAGTGATCCGTTCGATATCCAGTCATAGTTATGGTCACCTAATATAATTGTTTCCAGAGGTGTCATGTCCATTTGTGAAGACAGGTGAGCCAGGAGTTGTGGTCCTGCTGCTGGGGTCTATAGCAACCTATTATGCTACCAAGTATCCTGCTTTTTCATTGTCCCTCTCTGCCCACCCACCATCCATTCTATTCAGCCTCACTATCCCACCTTTGTCTTTCTATGCTCCCTGATGTACCTATAAAGGTTTTATCCCTTCTTAACTGAGTTGGCTATCTTTTCCTCAGTTTGGGCCTTTGCTTTTCTGACTTCCTCCCTGCTTCCTTCTGCCTTAACTGGTACAGCCTCTGTCTGCTCCTTCTGTGTTTTCTTATGCTGCCTGAATGCTATCTTTTCTCCTGACCTTTCCACCACCTTCTTTGAGAACCATAGTGGCTATTTCTTTCATTTGATTTATTTATTTGCTTCACACAAAGGCTTGTTGCCTCTGTGATAGGAGATTTGATGTTTCCCATTGTTGTTCCACCCTCCTTCTAGTCTGTTTGCTAGTGCTTTTCTAAGGCACTCTCCCATCTTGCCAAAGTCAGCCCTCCTGAGTCCAGTTACCCTCACTTTTGTATGGCTTGACTCTGTAGCTGGGTTTGTCATGAACCACACTGTTTGATGGTCACTGTTCCCAGATGGCTACCCACTTCTAGATCTGAGATACTCTCACTGTCTCCATTTGAGAGTATGAGGTCTAAGATTGCTCCCTCATGAGTGGGTTCCAAAACTAGCTGTCTGAGGCATGTCACCTGTAGGGCATCGAGAATGGCCCTGCTCTTGGATGTGGCTGCAGCAAATTGATCCAGTTAACATCTGGCATATTCAGGTCTCCCATCAACAGTATCTCCTTTCTCTGCCATCCCAAGAATGACTTCTATCATATCCTTGTCCATTCTCTCCCATGACATGGGGGTCTGTATACAACCTCTGTGTGGATTGTGGTGCCATTTCAGTCTCTAAGGTGACCCACAGTGCCTCCTCTCCTCTGTTTACTCTTTTTTCAGTTGCTTTTATCCCTTCCCTTACATAGAGAGCTACTCTTCCCCTCTTATCCCTCCCTGTCTCTCCTGTAGGTTGTGTACCCTGGTATATTAACATCCTTGTCATGGTTCTCAGTGTACCATGTTTCTGTGACTGCTACGATATCCAGACATCCTCTTCCATCAAGGCCACCAGTTCAGGAAGCTTGTTGCCCAGACTACGAACATTGGTACTCATTACCCTCCATTTTCTGATGGCCTTACTACTTTTGCCCCATCCTGTCCTTATTGCCTTTGTCACTTTCTCCATTTACCCTGCCCTTCTCCTATAAACATCTCTATCTTGGTGTTTACCTCACTTCAACCTTGATCTTTTGGGAGGCTAGGATTTCTGCTCCTTTCAGTGCCTCCCTTGGCTAGTTTAAATGCTTGCCAAAGAAGCATTTAAACCCATCACATTGGATCCTGGTTCCCCTTCTAGACAGATGCAGACCATCATGTCAGTATAGGCCTGCATCACTCCAGGTGGACCCCCAGTCCTAATGAAGCCAAATCCCTGAGCTCTGCACAGTTTTCAACCACTGGTTGAATCCCATGGTGTGAAGCACCCTAGCCTCACCCTCCTGCATAGACAGGCAGCACCTCCGAGATGGTTACCATGTGTGCTACTTGTCTAAGACCCCTCCCCAACTCTGCAAACTCTTTCTGCACTGCTCTGATCCCTTTCATAGCCAGGTAATTTGTCCCTAGGTGGACAATGACATCTAGCTCCCTCCCTGTGCAGCTGCTCGCGATCCTAAGGATTCGATCCTGTCCTCAAGCCATGGTGCCAAGCAGGCACCTTACCTCCTCTCTCCTTCCTCACCCATTTCTAACTTCCTAACAATGGAGCCCCCACTGTGAGTTGTTTCTTCCACTGTGGGGTCACATGCCATCCAACTGTGGGTCTCCTTTATGGAAGTTCCCAGCCTCCTCCTTGGTCTCCACTGTGATGCCTCCATAGAGGAACCACACTTGCCAGAATGGCATATGAATTGTGAAGAGGTACATCTGGAGGGATGCACCTCTGTTCCACCACACTCACCCTCCCTGAACCCACTGTGGCCCAACTGCTCCTCTTTCTTGGCAACCTCTGAGGCAACAGCAGTGGTCCTGGTGGTACCTGGATGGGAGAGAGGTCCCACATCCTGGCCAACTCAGCCTGGAAATGAGCAACCTCCTCCCTTAGCCCAGAAAGGAGTCTGCAGATGGGACAACACTGCATCCTCCAGAATGTCTCCCGGAAGACTGCTGCTCCACAGCCACTGCACTGCACCACTTCCATCATGTCTTACTTCTAGCCACTTCACTATTGTTTGGAATTCTTATTCTTTCTCTGTTTTTTTCTTTTTGTCTCTCTACTTACTTATTGCCTCTGTGCCCTTTAGCTCCTGATCTTCCTGTTCTGAGATAAGAAGATCCTATATTTCTCACCACCCCCATCCTCCACACACAAACAAGTGCCAGGGTATGCTTTAAGATCGTGGACCCTAATGCTTTGCCTTATTCCATCTGTAAGGAATCTGACATAGTACAGTGTAGGAGAATGGGCTGAGCATTGAAGTCAGCGGTTGTTTTCTTAAATGACTAAATACCCATATTCACTATGTTGCTGCTTGACTGTCACTAGCTTGCAGTCTTATTACTGCCTGATAATGTGTCCAAGTAGGACTGATATGTTGACACTAGTTGTATGCAGAATTTTCAGATTTTGGTGGAACAAAATTCTGTGGAATATTCAAAATTCTGCCAAAATTCCAATTAGCCAGAAATGGAATGGTGGAATTCCACAGCACAAAATAGTTATGGAATTATTTTCTGCAGAACAATCACTGTTTGATCTCAATATTTTCTGTGGAAATTGTTATGGAATAATTTTCTGTGGAAAAGATACTGTTCTGCAAAATATTATTCTGTGGATCACAGTGGGCAGAATTCTGTAGGCAAAGAAGTGAAATTCAGCAGAAATTCCACCAGCAGAAAGGTCATTCTGCACTAATTCCACCAGCGAATTCCACATTCAGCACAGCACTAGTTGACACTGATTGTTAATAACTTTACCTATTAGTCTTGCTGCTTGTACCTGACCAGGCTTCAACTTGAGCTTGTGAATGTCTGTCATTACTATTTGTTCCATGTCCTTTTCTGACATGAAATGGAAACACCAAGTCTGTGCAACAGGAAAATATCGATGTTGCACAGACCAACACTGGTATTGTGCCGTCAAAAGGCAGCTCTTTTCCCCACACCTCCTGGGTATTAATATAATCAATTCCAGGTCAGAATTGTTCCAGAGAGGGGGAAATACCCATAGAAAGTAGCACTTAAACACAGGCCATTACAGTGACTGTCGCTGTAATGGTCTGTTTTAAGGTTTTGCTTTTGGTGTCGAGCAGAAGGGGCAAACTCGATGTGAAACTATTGTAAATGAGCACTTGTGCTCCAAGATGTTTTCTGAATGTTTAAATAAATAAATTAAATATGTTCTCTTCTCCTCTTCTTCCCCTCCCCAGGACACATCTGGAAATAAGCTGATACCAACTCAGTATGTCTTCTTTTCTGTTGAAACTTTTGAAATAAACAAAGCAAGCTACAGGGTTGGGCCAGTGTTCTATCAGATATCTACCACAACCACAGGGTACTATCTGTTTCAATGAGACAGAAGATTCACTGCTAAAATATCTTAATGCAGAAGTTAGAGATGCAGCACAATCTGTTACAGGCATTTGTTGATGCTGAATGTTGCTTGTTATGTGCTGTTTAGGTATTTGGAAGTGATAGTTCCAAGCCTTCCTCCCAAGACATCCACTGTGTCTTTCCATTCAGTATTCACAGAAGAGTGGAGCGGAAAGGCCACAGCAGTACAGCAGTTGCCAAGGGGAAAAGGTGGACAATAGTCCATTCAAAGGCAAAGAGTCCTGCAGGAGCTCACTAAATTGAAAGTGGACAAAGCGATAGAACCAGATGGCATACGCCTAAGGATGTTAAGAGAACTGCGAAGAGAGATAGCAGTACCTCTGACAGCCATGTTCACTAAGTCATTCAACATGAGTGAATTGAGGAAGGCACATGTGGTCTCTACACAAGTCCAGCAGCAGGGAGGAGGTGGGGAACAATAGGCCGTTCAACCTCAGCTCATCAGTGAGGAAGATCATGGAGACATTGCTTAAAGAAAGGATAGTGGGCATCTAAAAGCCATTGGAGCCCAGGACCATAGACAACATGGTTTCACAGTGGGGACATCATGTCAGCAAATGTGGTTGATTTTTTGACTGGGTGATAAAGGAAGTGAATCAGGGTGGGGCAGTGGGCAACGCTACCTTGATTTCAGCAAAGCCTTTGACACCATCGCACATAGAGGTTGATAAACTAGCTGGGTGGCTGGGCATGGGGAAAGGATGGTAAACTGGGTTAGAAACTGGCTAACAGACAGGAGGCAGAGAGTGGTGGTAAATGGGGTGCAGTCTAGAGAGAGGGGTGACCAGTAGGGTGCTGCAGAGTCTTCATTAGTAACATTGCAGAACATTTAAAGGAATTTTTTCACCAAATTTTCAACATAGCCATTTTAAGACCTCTACTCATGAACAGTGTCACTGTAATTTTCTTAATCTGTCCTAAACATTGATTGCGCACACTGACTGCGCCATTGTGTGCTACATGCACAGAAATACATTTTGGGCAACATGTGAAAAATGACAGCTGTACTGCTCATAAGGAGGTGTGGTAAAATGGCAATGTTGAAAATCTGGAGTGCAAATATTAAAAATTTGCGAATTTACACACATGCGTAGGAACTGCACAATGCACGCTCATAAAACAGACATTTTTGAATTTTTCTCCAGCTTTTCAACATAGCCATTTTAAGACCTCTGCTCATGAACAGTGTCACTGTGATTTTCTTAATGTGTTCCATATATTGATTTACACACCAACTGCCCCATTGTGCGCATAGGCAGAAACACATTTTGGGGAGATGTAAAATGACAGCTGTATTGCTCATAAGGAGGTGTGGTAAAATGGCGATGTTGAAAATCTGGAGTGAAAATATTGAAAATTTGTGAACTTACGAGCGTGTTTAGAACTGCACAACCCACACTCGTAAACAGTCATTTTAGGAAATTTTCACCAAAATTTCAATATAGGCTTTTGAGAGCTCACCTTATGAACACTTGCACTGTCATTTTGTTAATCAGTCCCGAAAGGTACACATACACAGTAACAGCGAAACCACCCTTTGGGCCCGATTAACACCATGACAGTGCAAGAATTTATGAGGAGGGGTCCCAAAACCCCATGTTGAAAATTTGGGCCTAACATTCCACAAATGCCTGATATATGCAACAAAATTGAAAAAACCCTATTTATTCCATTGTACAGCTTACCAGTATTTACTCAGTTCACAGTTGGCTTTGAAGAGTGCAGACGTGTTCCTGTCCACCAAAGATCATCGACCGAGCTCCAGAGGTAAGTATGGGGTGGGGGGTGTGGGGAGGCAGGGTGCACAGTGGTGGTGCAGGTTGTGGGTGGGGCAGGGAGACAGTGAGGGACTTTTATGTTTAAAGTTTTGTTTGTTTTAAAGTAAGATGATGCGGGATGTTTGCCATGTTGGGGTGGGCTCCCAGCATGGCAGCTGGAAAGGCTGTTTGTGGGGCTGCAGCTGATGGGGGATTGGGCACCCTGTTGGCTATAATAAGCTTTGCCATGCTGGGGTGGGCCCTCAGCACGGCAACTGAAAGCTTTTGGGGAGCTGCAGCCATGGAGCCGACAGGGATTGGGCACCGTCAGACATAACAGTTTTTGCCACACTGGGGTGAGCTTCCAGCATGGCACCTCGACAGCTTTGTAGGGGAGAGGCATGGAGCTGACAGGGATTGGGCACCCTGTCGGCCTTACAGTGTGAGCGTGGGGTGCATCAGTACGCACGTTGCATTTGGCGCGGCCACAGAAGTACGGTGTGTGGAGAGCTCTGCTCACCGAAATGGAGCTCCCTTTCAACTGTGCTGGGCGCTGCATTTTACAACTGCTGTCATAGACAGCTGCAGCAGTCATTGAGTACTGTGGCTGCGCCTGCAAACACACTGACTGAATTGGAAGACGGGTGCCACACCTCCGAAATCTCAGATGATGGCACTATGTTTCTTGCACATGTGCAAGTAACATAAAAAGTAGAAAAATTCACTTTTAGAGTAAAAATTTCCCTGAGCCTTGCTGAAACAGTGACACTGTGTTCCTCAGGGTTTAAAAGATCACAAAATACAGTGTCCTAAATTCTGCAGTGCCTGTCCAGACACAGAAACAACAATGACACATCCAAACATCAGTGCTCAGGAGGGCAATACAGATACTGTGTCATGTGGTTATTCAAACTCCAAGTATTTATTTATTTAAGAGAACTGTGAAATTACAATCCTTAGAGTCAGAGACTCCATTACAAAGGCTCTATGTCAGAAATTCAGTTAAATAGTAATACAAGACAATACATAAATATATAATACAGTAGTGAGTTATACAATACAGTAGTGAATTATACAGTACAGTAGTGAGAAGCTATACAATTAGTAGGTTGCAGCTTAGAGGGGTCCTAGATTAGAATCCTGGGTCTTAGTAAAATACAGAGGAGAAATGTTTACATGGTTGTAGACACAAGGAAATGGGTGTGGCCACCCAGTGGGAGGACTGCCGGAAATTTCATAGATCAGATCAGATCAGATCAAATAGCTTATAGTAGACTTACGTCCATAATGCTTGCCTTTTATAAGTAAGTAATCCTAAAGTTGTAGTTTATATCTGACCCCAAATTTAACCTCATTATTCATTACCCTACCTAAGTTAAGTTTAAAATTATTCATGTCTTTACTTTCAATTATTTTCATCGGCAGAGCATTCCAAGCTGTAATCACCCTTTGGCTGAACTAGTTTTTCTAAGTAATAGATTCCATTTCTCTAGGTGGAGTTGCTTAGAATGTTTCCAGCTGCTAACTCTACGTTGGTTGAAAACTAGGCCTAGCTCAGATCTAAGGTTATTATCATCCATTGCTCTAAATAGCATACACAAATCCCCATGCCTTCTCTACTGCAATGAATAAAGGTTAAGTCTTATCAATATTTCCTGATAAGATATCCCTTTAGTCCAATTATAGACCTGGTCATTCTTCATTGTACTGGTTCAACCCTTTTATATCTTCCTTAGTATATGGGGACCATATCTGGACACAATACTCCAGGTGAGGCCTAACCAATGCTACATACAGGGGAGCATTACTTGTTTAGCTCGACTGGAAATATGCCTGAGGATACAATTCAGTAATTGGTTGGCCTTTTTCACTTGGTCCCTCACGGTATATGTTAAATTTAAGGTCAGGCTTATGGTCACGCCAAGATATTTTTCATGGTGTGTTTCAATTAGAAATTCATTATTCAAGTAATACTTACGCTGTTTGTTTTAGGAACCTAAATGCATGATTTTACATTTACTAATATTCAGAGCCAATTTGCTATGTTCAATCCGTGAAAATGTAATCCAAAGCTTTTAGTAGTGCAGTGGTGCTTTCTATCCCATTCACCACTGCTCCCAAATGATAGTCATCTGCATATTAGGTAATTCCAATTGTAATTAGGAGATATATATAAATTAAAGGATGGGACCCAGGACTGACCCTAGGGCACCCCACTTGTGACACTGACCCATTCATAAAACACACCATTAATCACCACTCTCTGCTGGCACCCTCCAACCAGTTGGCAATCCAGTGCATGGTATTACTACTCAATTTAAAGTCCACTAAAATAGTAACATGTTCAAAATGGGCAATTTATCAAAGAACTTGGTGAAATCCAAGAATATTACATCTACGGAGTTTCTCCTATCTAATTCCCAATTGACTTTTCATAAAAGGTCAGTAAATTAGTTTGACAAGACCTAGTTTTGATGAATCAATGTTGACATGGGTCCATCAGTCCAAGTGTTAGTTGGTGCTGTTGTATGTGATCTTTAAATATGCCCTCATATTTTGCCCATTAAAGATGTCAGACTAATTGGTCTGAAGTTTTGGGTTTTGTTTGGGGTCCTTTTTGGGAGGGTACCACAGTGGCAACCTCCAGCCCTGTGGTATATTGCCAGAGTCCAGGGAGTGTTGAAATATGCGTGTCAGGGGTAAAATATGTAATCCACAAGTTCCTTCAAAACTCTAGGGTGTATGTCATCCAGCTCCGGAGATTTATTGACTACTAACTTTTTAAGTCTTTCCTGCACTTTTATTGGATTAATGGTTATTTGTCCTGATTTGGGTAATGGTAGCAATGTTTTTATTGAATACTGTGCAAAATAATAATTTTCATGTTGGCCATTTCTTTATTACTAGTAGGTAGCCCTAAATTATTAGTAAAATAGCCTACTGAATTTGTGATTCCCCTTAAGTTATTTATATAGGGTAAAAGCTTTTTATTATCATTATTTCTAGTAGCCAGGGTTTTTCCTGTTGTGTTTTTGAATGCTTTATACCTAATTTACTTTTTTAACCAATGCCCTGTAAACTGGAATTATATAGTGATTACCATGCTTAATATACTTAAATAATCTATTTTTTATTGATTAATTTTTAATAAAGGGCTTCATCCATCTAAGTTTTTTTTTATTGGTATTTTTTATACTAGGTATATTCATAACTACCACTCCCTTTAGTAAAGAAATCAGCATTTCCATTTTCTTCAACTGTGGCCTATTAAAATTCTTGCCCAATCCCATTTAGCCATGTTTTTCTTTATGGTAATAAAATTGGCTTTTCTGAAATGTAATCTCTTGTAGCTCTGTCCCAGTCTGCCCAACTTGGCCCTGAATCTGAAGTTTACACACATGTGGTCACTATTGTCCACTGGTGTTGTGGTACTAACATTAGCCACTCTGTTGCCCATAATGGATAATATAATATCCAGAATTTTGTCATTTCTAGTAGCGTGAGGGACTATTTGTTCGATCCCTAACTGTGCTACTAGATCAAGGTAAGAGTTATCGATTTTACTAAACCTAATATGAGCTGTCCAATCAATATTGGGCAAATTAAAGTCTCCCAGAATCAGAACGTTATCAGATAGATTTAATTCACTGATGTGCTTTAAAAGTTTGTATCATTTTCTAAAGAGATGGAACAGGGCCTGTAGACTAGGCTTAATTTTATTGAAATACCTACCTGGGAGTAAATTTTAACCTAAAGTGCTTCTAAATCCTCACACCATCAAAAACTTCCTCAGTTTTGATTGAATCATGGCTATAAATAGCCAACCCTCCCACTTTTTGTATTTCCTATTTTTATGAATACCCTATATCCTAGTATATTTTGTCCCATGTCATTCTCATTACCCCATGTCTCAGTGACAAATGCCAAGTGAATATCCTGTAACCAGTATAAGTTTAAATTCATCAAATTTATTGGTCAAACTTGGAGTTGTTTAATGTCATTCCATGTAATACTTAAATGCTTAGGAGAGTTTTAATAGGACAAGTGATTCCATGGTTTAGTGTGTCCTCCCACCCCATTTTCCAGTTTAAATGGAATTTTAGTACTTCATTGATTTTTTCCTAGAACTAGAGTGCCAAAATGGTTTACATGCAACCCATCTTATTTAAAACAGGCTTTATTAGAAAAGGTAGTGAAATTATCCATGAAACCAATATTTTTGGTAACACATTTGATGTAACCATGCATTTAATGTCGAAATTGACCTATTTCTTTTGAGTATATTCCCTTGTAGGTAAAACCCCAGAGATTATTTCCTCCCTTTCTTTGTTTTATCCAATCAACAATGTTGATATAATCAGTTTGCATGTCCCACCAGTTATTACTAGGTAGATCATTGGTTCCTTTATGCAGAAGTACAACAGGCTCAGTAGTGTTTTCCAAAAGGCAATCCAAAAGTCTAGAAACATCCTTTACACAGGCCTCTGGAAGTGTGCAACTGTTACATGAGCCTTTCTCCTTGACAAACTGTAGAGTCTATCCCTTTAAGAATAGAGTCGCCTTGCCACTATATCCCTGATTTTGGGAATGGTTAGAAGGATTCATGATTTGAAGGCTGTATTTGTACTCTAGCAATTGGTGTATTTAGCTCATCAGGGTGCTCTTGAGCCCCAACGTTGTCACCCAGAGATTCAAATTTGTTGTGCAGGGCAAAGGCGATACTAATTCCATTGATTCTGTGTCATCATATGGAATATTTACCCCAATGTCATTATTTATATCAGTTGTACTCAAATTAGATAGCAGGTTACTTGATTTTGACACGGCCTCATCTATAAAGTTTCTAAGAGATTTATTTCTCTATGTGTTTCCAAATGCTGTAATAACTGAGTTATTTCTCCTTGTAAAGTATTAATTTGAAGACATTTGTCACAAAAGAAAGTCAGGATCTGTAACTCCTTGTGTACATATTACACTGCACACAAATTTTTTTTTTTGCTTTATTTCGTTTTGCCTTATTTTGTGACATAACTAGGCAGTTTGTTAAATTACTGTACTAGCTACGGATGGAATTATCAATAATTATTTACCTCAATTGTGATCCTTGCAGGTGTGATACTGAAGTAATTTACTTCTGTCTCCCAGCCCCCAGGATCCCCATTGGACACAGCCGAACATGACATGCGTGTCTCTGCACGCATCTCCACGCTGCGCAAACGTGCACCCTGCCTCACACTTCTCCTGCTCACTGCAGGGTGAGTATATGCTGAATGTACCCCAGATGTTGTTGTCTGAGGTCACAGTACCCTTGCAGCACAGTGTGCTGGACAAACCGTAGTATTTGTGAGTGCAGGTAACAACTAAAAGGACAGTGCACTAAAAGTCACAGTTCCTCATTTAAAAACTTGCAGCAGTCCTATCTGTTGCCACAATACAGTTCAAGTGAAAGTACCAGAACTCTTTTCCCACATACATGTAGTAGGGCTCAAACACAGTTAATTTTTCATTTACACTAACGCTGCATATAAGATGAACACCATGTGTGCTAAGGTTTCTGTCTTTCACTGTCAGAAAGTATCTCTGAAACTGCTCAATAGGTAGGTTACAGGAGAGAGGGCGTGGGATTGAGGACACGGCTAGTCACAGTCACAGGTGGATTGTATGAGGTGTAGAGCAGAAAGAGAGGACTTGAATAGTCCCAGTAGCATTTCGTGGATATTACTAGGAAAGAGCATTCACCCAGATGGGGGGCCTATAGCAGTAGGAGCATTGGCATTTGGAGGTCCTGTAGTGGGGAACTATTAGGGTGGCTGACAGTGAGCTTCTGGTAGCCCGTAGATGGGATGAAGGTTGTGGATGCATGGAACAGCCTTCCTGAGGAGGTTGTGGAGTCTAAAACAGTGGTGGAATTCAAGAATGCATGGGACAGTCATAAGGCAATTCTAGGGGTGGGGTGTGAGAAGTAGACTGTTGGTTAACTAGGATCTGCAGCTTATGCATTAGGTAGGGAAATGGGCAGACTGGTGGGCCAAGCAGTCCCTATCTTCCATCAGATTCTATGTTTCTATGTTTCTATATTCAATAACGGAAAGTAATGAGGAGGTTACTGCCAACCAGAGTGCCTCTGGTGGTAAACATCTCCTATGTCTGTACAGAAATCCAAGTCTTGCATTGACAGCCAAACAGAGCAGGTTGATATGTTAGTGGTACGTTAGGTAAGAGTCTAGTGTTATACCCAGATATTTGAAAGTGGCACTACTTCGATAGAGGTGCCCTGGCTATTGAGGATGTTGAGATAGAAGGCACTGTGCTTGCTTTGGTGGTAAAGTAAAGCAGCACCACAGATTCATCAAGGTTCAGCGTACTTTTTATCGCAATAACATTGCATTTCCTCACCTTTTACACTTTTGCTTTAACCTAAAATTGTAGATTAACATTGTCTTTTGCAATGAAAACATATATGAACAAGACATTCAGAATAAAAAAGAGTTGCACATGTTTCATATATTGTCCATATATGTTTATACAGAACATTTTCCAACCCTCAAATGTTTTAGTTTTTTAAGAAAATATATTCAAATTAGAAAGCACGTTTTAAAAGAAGGTAAACATACAAGCTGTATAAGTACAACGTCAGCACCATTAGCATGTCTGCATTTGACAAACAAATTCTATTATTTAAAGAATCCAAACAAAGAGTAATTTTGGCATATTTAATAAGCATACTGTATTTTGAATTCTGTTATATATATATATTGTGGCAATTCAGTTGTTGATTTCTTTATAACATGTGCACTCAGAGTCTGTGTCACCAGAATCAGGAAATAAAATCACAGCCTTACTCTGCACCAAGGAGTTGTTTAGTATTTCTGCAGTATTAAATACAGTTTTTAAAAGTGTTTACTACTTAAAAAACACTTGAATCCAAGTCTGTGTTCAGTATGTCCTCACATGGCAAAAGGAAGAACACCACATTTGTCTCTTACTTTGTATTACCACTGATATTTCTGTCATTTTATACAAAGAGAAATAATGGATCTCACCTCCAGGAAGAAAGGTAACCAGGATAGCGGACATCAGTACCAGTGAATTCATCTACAAACATACAAAATAATCATAAGTAAAGTTAGAACTCAGTATTCTAATCCTAGTACTTTTCAGTCAGACCAGTTTAAAATTGTATTTGTTTACCTTTGCAGTGAATCTAATATAGTGCAATATGTTCTTCTTCTTTTCAGGAGATCACAGTTACCATCTGAATTCTGTCTGATACCTAAAGTGCTCCTTCTATTTATCTGCAGGATCCTGCCCTCAGCCAATCAGGACTCATCTTAATTGCACAATCCAAAAGTTTTATGAGTTTTTAGTGTGGGTGTGTGCAAACTGAAGACATAATGAAATATTGAGGTATGTCTTTAACACTTGAATTATTCTCTAGTCCTCAAGAACGCTAACAATAGACGCTAAGTTGAGAGAAGACTGACTTAAATGGAGTCCAGAACTTTCTATTGTAATGAAAGATACAAAACTGAGGTAGGGCTTTGTTTGTAGGTCATATACCCTTGGTCACCTCCACATCATCCCTATTGCCTCCACCCCACTTACCAGGAGTTGCAGTGTCTTCCTGTTTTCAGGCTGGATTAACAAGTCAGAGGCTACTGTTGCTGCTGCTCTGGGTAATGTGCAGTGGGTTGAAAACATGTGATTCTGGTTCTTTTATGTTGGCTCACATATGCGCAGCCAACATATTGCGGTAGTAGCAGATTTGGAGGCGCGGTCACTGTTGGGCTAATGCAGGGCACACATTAGTAGGTATGTCCTCATTCCCAAATCAGTCTGAATGCTGGTGCCACACCACGCATACTTAATGTGGTGATCATGACGTTTAAAGGTCTTCGCAATGTTAAGCAAAGCTCGTCATACGCAGCAGACCTCCCAACGTGTTTTCTCTGGTGAAACAAGTACATAACATGACGGCACACTGCCTGCCATAATAACGACTTTGGGGTGCCCAATCCCTGTCAGCATCATGTACCCCTCCCATTTGTTATAGTCGAGGGGGTGCACAATCCCCCTCGGCTCTTGCCCCCCACTTTCATTGTTTACCAACAGGTATGCCTAGTCCCCATTGGCTACAGCACCCCCAAAAACAATACTTAGGTGGCATGTTGAAGCTCTATCCCAGTGTGCCAAATCACCCTGAAAAGTATAAAACTGTCCCACAAGATTTTGTCTTTTTAAACCCTGTTAAAAAGAAAATGGTCCCTTCGCCATCTCCCTGCCCCCTGCAACCTGCACCCACCCTCTGCACACCCTGCCTCCCACAGCCCCTCACCCCATTCTTACCTCTGGAGTCTGGCATGATGATCTTCATGGACCAGGAACATGTCTGTACTTCTTCAAAGCTGACGGAACTGAAGAAATGCCGTAAGCTGTATAATGGCATAAATAGTTTTTTTCAACTTTGCTGCATATCTCAGGCTTTTTTTTATTTTGCACCAATTTCCAACTTAGTAATTAGACCCCTCCTCATGAATTCTGTCACTGTCATGGCATTATTCAGTCCCAAAAGGTGATTTTGTGGTCACTGCATGGAATTACCTTTTGAACAGAGTAACAAAACAACAGTGACACTGTTCATGAGGGGCTCTCAAAAGCCTATGTTGCAAATTTGGAGAAAAATCAAAAAATGGTTGTTTTATGAGTGTGTGTTACACTGTTTCCATGCACGCCTTAACTTCATGAATCTGTAATATTTTCACTCCAGATTTTCAAAATTGGCATTTTTCCACACCTCCTGATGAACACTACAGCTGTCATTTTACATATCCTGGCGTAATGTGTTTTGCATTTCTGGCTCAGAATTGCACAGTTGCTGTGTGAAAACAGTTTTGGAACAGTTTGAGTAAGTGACGGTGACATTGTTTATGAGCAGAGGTCCTAAAATGCCTATGTTGAAAATCTGGTGCGAATGTCCATAAATGACTATGTTACAAGCGTGCTTTGCACAGGTTCCATGCACCCTTATAACTTTGCAAATTTGCAATATTTCCATGCCAGATTTTCAACACTGGCAGTTTTTCACACCTCCTTATGAACAGTACAGCTGTAATTTTTCACATCCTGCCCAAAATGTGTTTCTCCACCTGTAGTCACAATGGCATGGTCGCTGTGGGAAATCAACTTTGGGACAGATTAACAAAATCACAGTACCACTGTTCATGGGGAGAGGTCCCAAAATGCCTATGTTAAAAATGTGGCTAACAAATGCCCCAAACTAATTGGTTACCGATGTGTGCTGTGCAATTTCTATGCATGCTCACGACTTCACCAATTTTCAAATTTTCACACCAGATTTTCAATGTTGCCATTTTTATGCCTCCTCATGAACAGTACAGTCATTTTCCACATCCTGCCCAAAATGTGTTTTCATCTCTGTGTCGCCAAATGGCATAGCCACTGTGCAAAACCACCTTTTAACTAACAAACTGATTGTGCCATTTTTCAAAGCCCATGTTGAAAATCTGGAGTGAAAATACCAGCACCGCCTCTACGGTGTTAGGGTTTTCCAACTGTAGCACCCACCCTGCAGAGACTGACAGGCATCAGGGTGTGACTTGGTATCGTCAGCTGTAATGCTCACATCATTCCACCTCCACACCCACCCTGCAGCCAGTGACAGGCATCATGGTGTGCCTTGCACTGTTCGCCACAAAGTTCACCCCATTCTCCCATACTGCACCCAGCTCAGCATATTTCTTCTGGAATGGGGTGAGTATAATGCCCAAAGACCCCAAAGCACATCACAACACTTGTCAGTGTCTACAGGGTAGGGTGAGGTACAATGTCATGATCGTTATAGCTGACAACCCAAAGGCACACCCAATACCTGTCAGTCTCTATAGGGTGAGGGTGGGGTTGGCGTCACTCAATACTTCACTGCCATTCCTATTACACAACTCTAATGTCAGCGCTACCAATGCCAATGCCAGCGAGACAACATTCAGCATTGACAAATGCTTGTTTAATGGCTGCATTACTGTTCAGCAGCCATTACTCTATCTGTGTGTGGGTAGAGTGGAAACAGAAAAGCTGAGATATCATTCCAGCTTCTAAATTAAAGAACATCCATCAGAACAATAGTTTTCATTACACTATTAGCACAACTGTGAAGCAAATAGTTTTCTGATGCATGTTTTCATCAGTTTCTGATCTGAGGGAATACAGCCTCCCACCTTCTTCCATGCTTGTTGTAGGGGAATTGGAGTTCCCATTGCCTAAGCTTATATGTGGTGGTGGTGGTGGTGAAGGGGATTATTCACTGTGCATACACCACAATTTAATTTGGACGTACTCATCTTGTAAGGAGAACCAGCAGAAATACTGCTAGGCTAGTAGTTTACTTTGAATGGACCTTTTGTGAGTGTCATGACCAGATGTTTCAGTGAGCAAGTTCTTTACTTTAAATGCCTCTTTCTAATGAGGGGACTGGCAGATGTACTGCTGAGCTAGCATTTTACTGAATTTCCTCTTGACTGTAACATGTGGCACTAAGCTGATGGTTTACTTTGAATAGTCTGCTGTCATGAGTAGGACTGGCAGAAGAGCCACATAACCAGCAGATTAATTTGAGTCTCTCTTTTGAAAGTGGGACCAACAAATGTACCACTGAGTTGAATGTTTACTTTGAGTGTCCTCTCTTTATGAGTGGACTTACAGAGTTGTTACAGAACCAGTATAATTAATTTGAATACCCCTTAGAAACACCAGAAACATATAATTTGTCAGTAGGAAAGGAAAGCTGTAGCCAGCTCCATGATACTGAATGATAGGGCATAGCTCTAGCATGATAGTGACCACAGTTTGCATCTTTATCCTGGGTGTCAGGAACAGAGGCCAGCAGGGAGGGATTCAAAGGTAGCCTTTGGATGCTTCCCCAAGGGGTGGGTGGGTATTGACCATTCTTGGAGCAGCTCCTGGTGGTGGCCCATGGTGATGCTTTAGGCTGCGTGGATGACCATATGTAGCCGAGTGTTCCCATCCCCAGGATGTCTCTGCAGATGCACAAGTGGGTGGTAGTGGGGCCCTGAAAATTGAAAATAGCCACCTGTAGCACCAGATGATATTTATCAGTAGAACCTCCTTCTGCCAAATGCCCAGTGCTCCACACCTGGCCCCTGACTGACATCCCTGGTATAAAGGACCTTCACCCCGTTGCCTCCCTGGGGACTGAGGAGAGGCTTAGACAGACATGGCAGTGAGGGTTGTGTCCACTGAGCAGAGGTGTGCTAGCATGTGAGATCCCCTAGGAGTGGGGATATGGGGGACCAGGAAGGAGCAAAAAAGAAAAGGACATCTAGGCCCACCCAGTCTGTTAAGATGCTCTCTACCTAATCTGTCTCCACAGACCTGAACTGGTCTCTGGTGATCCTCCCTCCTCTCTTATTTTGTTAATATACAGTACTCCTATGTCTATTTCACCACATGCTTGATGCCTGCCACTGTTTTTACCTCCACCACTTTTGCTAGCAATTTGTTTCAGGCATCTACCACCCTTTCACTGAAGAAGTATTTACTCACATCCCTCCTAACCCTCCCTCCAGTTCTGTTACATATCCCTAGTCCTGGTGCTCTTTCTTATTTGAAAGAGACTCCTCCTATACATTTTCACCCCTATGAGGTACTTGTTGGTCTCTAGCATGTCACCCTTGATCTCATTTTTCCAAGGTGTATATGTTGAGATCATCCTGTCTCTACTTGTAGAGATTCTCATGAAACCCCTGCACCATTTTAGTTGCCTTCCTCTGGACTGCCTCCACCTTGTCTACATCCTTTCTGGGGTGCCACCTCCAAAACCAGACAGCAAAGTCCTGGAGAAGTCTCACCTGTGAGCAATGCAGTGGAAACACCATCTCCTTTCCTGCTGGAGATTCTCATCCTTATACATCCCATTATCCTGCAAGCCCTATACACTACTTTGTCACACTGGCCTGCCACTTTGAGCTCACCAGATATGATAACCCCAAGGTCCCTATCCTGATCAGTGACTGTCAGCACCTCCCTTTGTCCTATACTTAGCTTTTGGCTTTCTATGCACAAGGGGTGTAATTTTGCACTTTGGCATTGAATTCCAACTGCCACCTCTGAATCCCTCCTGAAGTTTACCAAGATCTCTACATATTCTCTTTCACCCCGCCTGTGCATCCACCCTACTGCAGATTTTTTAAATTGCTATTTATCCCTCCAGACAGCACTGTCACCCAACTAGCACTCAGGCAGGGCAGGGCAGGTTCAGAGGGACCCCCATCACACTGTGGTTTGCCCCCAGGAAGGGACGGAGTGAGAATTGGCAGCCTTATCCCTCCTCATCCCCATCTCCTGTATCTTCAATCCTGTCAGGGTCCTTCCTGAGTCTAACTCCACCAGAGGCGAGGGTCTATCGACCCCTTGTTGGTGTCATGCCAGCTGGTGTTTTTCTTGGATGTACAGCCCCATGAGTGTGACATGTGATAACACCATGGCTAATGCCAGCGTTCATCATGCTTATCCCCGAGCAAGCAAGGGACATGTCAAACCCCAGCTAACGATAGAGGTTGTTCAAATACTGGTCTGAGAAACCTCCCCCACAGAAGGTGAGTGATCCTCAACCTGAGTCACCAGCATCACGAGCAGTAGTGCTACTGCTGCACTGGTGAGCTGGTGCCCTGCAAAAGGCATAAGTTCCCTTCTAGTTCTTCTGCAGTGTCACTTATGTAGACATTGACAAGAACTGGTCCCAGTAGTAAGTTCTGAGGTTGCCTGCTGGCCACTCTCCCACCACTTCAGTGAGTGCTGTTTACCACCACCATCTGTCATCTATCTAGTAACTGATTTCTAACTCAGTTCACCACTTTAGATCCCACCCTAGGCTGCTCAATTTCTTTGTCAGTTTTCTGTCTGGCACAGTGTCGAAGGCTTTGCTAAAGTTCAGACAGGCCACATTCACTGCCCTCCCTGGTCTATTTCCCTGCTTGACCAGTCAAAGAAATCTGTAAGAATCATTTATCATGAGTCATGACTCCTCCCCATAAATCCATGATGCCTGTGGCCTTGCAGCCTTTTGGATTTAAGAGACTATACCAGCAGTGGCTTTAGCAGAATTCAAGAAGTGTGGGGGGCACATACCCCATCGGTGACTTCAGCCAAATAGTGGTGTCCGGGGAATTGACCTCCAGAACAAATTTTGAAGAATTGATGCAAAATGGTGCATTTTAGAAGCATTTTCTGTGAAATCAGCAGAAAGACAGGCACAGAGATTTTATAGCTGAATTCCTGAGAAACACAGCATGTGACTTGAACCAGGAAGTGGAACATACCAGGTGTACTGCCTTAGTGCAAGCAATGATTAACAAGTTTACTTCCTCCCAAACCAAATGTTGCCTGGGAATGGGGGAGTGTGAATTTATTTACCCCATGAAGAAAGTTTGAAGAATTTGGTGCCAAAGCCCAGTGGTGTGTTTTAGAAGCACTTTCTATAAAATCTGCAGCAAGACAAGCACAGGGATTTTGTGTAGATAAACCTTGAAATGCACAGCAGCCAGGCCACCTGAACTAGAGATCCAGAACACACTTGGTTTATTGCCTTGTCTGAGAACCAAGTGCTCACAAACACAGACAGAAAAAGATTAATCAATGTTTTTCCTAAGCCAAATAGTGCCTGGGGCTGGACATGGGTGGTAACCATGGTATTTGCTCCTGAAAGAAATTATGAAGAATTATGTGACAAACTGTGCATTTCAGCACCATGTGCTATGAAATTTGCAGTAAGACAAGCACAGGAATTCATAGCTGAAATGGTGACATACATGGCAGGTGTAAGTTGAAACAGAGATTTCATAGCTGAAATCCTGACATAAATACACAACAGATGGCTAAATGGAAGAACCAGGGAACATTGCAATAGTCTCAGAACTATCTGCAAACAAAGACGGAATGAAAACAGTTTTAAGTAATGATTAACTTTCTTTTTTACAAACCAAATGTGGCATGGTGGGTGGGACACTGGGGATCTGACCATTGGAAGAAATCAGAACAAAGAAGGATATATGTGGCAAAGGGTGAACTTTAGAAGCAAGCAACAGTATGTAATGCGCATTAAACCAAACACAGGGAATTAGTAGCTGAACACCTTGCAATACAGAACATGACTTGTACCACTGAAATATTTGTTTGTCTCGGTCTTCATGATCTGTTCGATCCTGTCATATAATTTAGAGATTTTCTGCAGTGCTCTCTGTAGCAGGAAGCAAAGATCAACACGTCTGTTTCACAATTTTGCAAATCTGTCAATGACTTCATCTACATTTCTTCATTTTGTGGCCTCACCTCAATTGCTAATATAGCAAGACCAGTTAGTCTGTCCTGACCTATTGTGGATGCCAGGAAACATAGCCAGTGGCAATGAGTTAAGCAATGAGGAAATGTTCCATGAGGCATTTTCAGCAGACAATCTTTCAATAAACCTTTGAGCTACAAACAATTCTTCTTCGGAAAGTTGTACTCCATAATGATTGCACATAATATTTACTGTTGTCTCATCTAAAACACAAAACAAAGGACTTGTTGGTCTCAAAGCCTGAACTGCTTTCTGAGGTTTACCCCTCTTTGAAAATCGCCGTCCCAATTCCAAATCATGTTATTTAACACTGGATAGCAAACTTTAGTTCAGTGATCTGTTTCTGACATAACTGGCTGTTCTCTAACTATTTTGTCAATGACATGTACATCAAAATGAGTTGCTAAGTGATGGGTACATCGTGGATGGGTCCTTTATTCTGTTGCAGTATTGGGAGCTATGTTGTGGCACAGCTAATGCTGTTGCTTCAGAGAGTACGCTCTTTACATTTGTATTCATTTTGGAATGAAACCAGAGTATCAATAAATGCTTCTACTGCAATGCCAGCACTGGCTAGATCCAGATCTTCAGTATGCAGTAGGTTGTGGAGTCCTTCTGCAAATCTGAGAATGTGATCAAACAGGAAAATACAAAAGACAGTGATGAATGATATCAAGAAGTTGTAAAGTCCCAGTGCTTTGGATGTATTCCCATGGTCACATTGTGAGATAAGAGATTAAGGACTCACATGTATGATTCAGTGCTCTCATAGCTCTTTTCTGTCATCCCCACCTGGTGCTGCTGAGAACTGTGACCTTGAATGTTCTGTCAAGTCCCACTGCTTCTTGTACCTGTTTCAGTTTGTCACTGTGCACTACAGATGTCAAAAGTATGTATGCAAGCACTGCACCAATTTAAAGAAATGTTTTACTTCAGGAATGCACTGACATGAACCTACAAGAGTTAGATTTAACTCATGTGCGTGAACACACAGCATGAGTGCAGTCCTTTTGAAGAGTTCCTAAACACCATTGGGATGACCACTCATGACACTTGCACCGTCATAAGCTTGGGCAACAAAAGTAACATCTGGTTTAAGGATATAAGATGTTTTCAAGGTGTCATTGATGTTACTACACAACCCCTTGCATCCAGTTCTAAGACTTAAACGAAACATAGAAAACATTCAACAGGTTTATGGTTATGAACATATCTGACACATATGCTCATTTGTTTCTGGCATGAAATGTCTCGAGAGTCATCACATAAGACTGATACAAATTTAGCATTTTGACTTCTGCACAATTGCATCTGTAATACAGGATGCAGTAGACTGAATCAGACTACTCTGTGATTCAACTGATACATATGTTGCATTTGATGGGATGGGCTCATTAACTTGGAGAACTCTATCAAACTTTCTAATCAAGTCTTACGCCTCCCTGAAGTTTTCTTTATTAACACTGCCTCATCCTCATTGTAACCACAGAAAGGTAACCCTAGCCAACTCAAATGCAAAGTAATTTCTACTAATCTTTTCATGTAATCCCTTCTTGCTGAATTTCCTTAACCTTGACCTTGTCTACCTGTATCATGATGTTACCTACATCCTGTTTGCACTTATATGCAGACCAAGTGGCCATTGCACTCGATGAGAGTGACTTGTGTGTGCCCTGAATTCTTCCAATGTCTGTTTCCAGTTCTGAAACCCTGAGTTGTAAAGCTTCATCAACACATCCCTGCCCCTGCATGAAGCATCTACAGTACATGCAAGCAGAATGCACTCTGTTATTCACAGCTATACTCCAACCGACAGAAATCTTTGTACCAGTGATGGCTAAATCCTTGTCTTTTACCTCAATAAATTTTGTTATTGAAATTAGTTATAGGCTGTGGGGCCTTTTCTTTATTGCCAAGATCAGCAGGGGTATTATCATCAAGGTCAGGTACTGGAAGGTTCTGGGGCAAGCTTAACTCAATACAGGGAGGCAGTACAAGACTGTTCAACGATGCACTAGTAGTGCTGTTAGTAATAATACTGTCAACTTGATGGCTTTCTGTCTTACTTATTTGCTCATTACAAGATTCCTCGTTATCATTTTTTATGTCTGTGCACATGGTCTCATTCAAAGATGAAGAGGATACTGATGAACAACTTATTCCTGGCCTTTTCCAGCTGTTTCCATATTAAAGAAAGACCTTATGTCACAACTCATTGTGTTCTGGATGTTGTTCTACTTTAATTCAGTTGGGTCCAAAATAATAAAAGTAATAATTTATTATTCAATGGTGGTACCTATGTAGGTAGGCTAGCAAGTAACAGTAGTCACAAACCCTGCCTGTTTACATTTCTGGGGTTATATCCCAAGGCAGTAAGCAACTGAGTAATTTGTGATAGAGGTAGGCAAATAAAAACCTGCCTCTTTTTTTTCTGCAGCTATATACCCCAAGATGATTGGCAATCAGGTAATTACTGACAGTGGTGGGAAAACAACAAACACTGCCTATTTACTTTTTCCTGGGGCTATATACCCAAAGACCGTGGGCAATCAAGTAACTACTGATAGTGGTGGATGGACAGTCAGCCTCTGCCCTGCACCTCATCTGAATCAAGTAACACTAACTATCTAGTGATGGAAGGCAAGAAATAAAAAAAACAATACACTGCAGCAGCAGCTCTTCGGGCAGGCTGCTCAGCTGCTCCTTCTGCTGTTTCATTCACTTACTTCCAGTTCCTGAGTCAATCTTTTTGTTATTTGTATTTTTTTGTATTTGTAACGTATATTCTTTTTATCCTTTTATTTTTTTTTGGTAGGAGGGCTTAAACTGTGGCCTGAGAGGTAGTAGCACAGCAAAGAAGAGTAGCAGACTACAGTTAACTCCTGTTGATGAAATTGCACCCACCTCCTTCTAGGCACTAAGCAGCTCCTCCTCAGGTTCCCTCTCTATCTCAGGTGGCAATGCCTGGTGCCAATGAATATTTGCATTTTTGTTCCCTGCAAGCATAGATATTGAAGTTGAAACATCGACTAACTGCACAGGCTGTTTGCTCAGTGCAGCAGCTCCAGCTTGACTGGCTCCTATGTCTCTGTCTGATGACTCTCTCCCGCCTCAGGCCTCATCCCCACCTGGCTTCCAGTCCCAGTCCCAGCATCTATCTCCTCCCTCTCTGGCTCCCATGACCCATCCTCCTCTCAGTCACTCCTTCATCATTAACAAAAAAAATGAAATGAATCAGATGTGTATTTTTTTTACTTTGAATTTAAAATTTCAAGTAGAAAGACATGTTCACTCCTCACACTGTTCTGAGAGTCTCAGACTGCTAGTGTTTTATTGAGTTGACTCAAATAAAATGATGATCACACTCTGCAGAGTGTACAGAAGCTGCTCCAGCTCCACCTCCTGCCACACACCTGCTCCAATCACCATTATTGCCCACCCACATGGCCTTACCTGATTGGAGAAGCAATAGGTTTCTCTTGTTCTTCAGGTTAGGATGATCCATCATCCTAGCCACCATGGTGCCTGATCCCAGCCCCACATGATGATTATTTCCAATCCTCTTCATCCCCATCATGTGATTGACTGTCACAGAATCTGGATTCGCCAGTGACCCAGAATCAATGAGAGGGTTCTGCTGCATCTAGGACTCGGGACTCACCTTGCAAAGGAGGTAGGAAGTAATGCTGAGCTGAAGTGAGCAGGTTGCTGGGAGTAGGCGGAGCTGAGATGTGGCTGGCTCAGTCAGGGCATAAGGCGCTGGCACTATAGCTGATGGGCTGGAATGAAAGAGACCTATAATTATTTATTTATTTATTTAGTTTTTGTTGACCGGTAAGTGCACTAGACAAATCCTGCCTATTTTCAGGCATGACCCAGGGGAGGGGATACAGATGAATGCCAACTGACCTTGAACCAGATTAAGCTGTTGCGGTATTATTTTGGTGAATGAGGAAATTTGGCCAGGACACTATGGAAATTTCCCTACTCTGCTTCCTGTGAGTAGGAGGATCCATTTTCTGTGGGACCAAGATGGCAGAGGAGGAGGTTGTGTGTTTGGTGGAAGGGAAGGCCTCACTTTTCAGTGCATCACAAGAGGAGGCCCTTCAAGATGGTGAATCGAAACAGAACAAGAAGAGATCATGAAGCAATGGGATTTTCAGAGGATGATCATCACAAAGTTCCTATGTTACAAGACGCTGCTACGGCAAATTTACAGACCTCACTACCTCAGGAGGAGCTCCTTGCTTTTAAAACATCTAACTCGGCTGTGCATCTGGCTACTGAAGGTTCTTATGATAAACAAAGGGGTTCTGGTGAGTTCTTCTCATTTATTTCTACTTCTAAAATTTGACTTTACCGCTCCAGGGAATGCAACAGGCTGGCAATATGTTCATTGCTTCAAACAAGTGCCTAGAGCCTCATACATTGTTATTTTGCCCTTTGAGTTCACAGTCTTCTGCTCAAATACAGCATGTCTCAGCTATGCCTACAGATATAACTATTCATGAGGTTGAAAACCCAATGTGGAGGTCTGTAAGGTGCAAATAACTTTGGGATAGTTAAGGAGTTTAGTGCAGTAGCAAAGTAAGCACTCAGCTGCCACCCGCTGAGACACTCCCTGTCATGATTACTGCAAACGCTGTCAGTGGAACAGCTGCTAGAATTGTTGCAAGCGCTTCTGCAAAGCAGGGTTTGTCAGAACTAGTGTCTCCTGCACGCACTGTAATAGTACTAACCTCTTAACACACAGTAGGCTGGCAGTTTTAACGTTGTTTCAAACAAGTGCCTATAGCCTTTATCATCACAGCAGTATGAAGGAAAGGATTTAAGTACTATCGTCAAACAGACACTGCGGGAAAATGAAAGTTATAAATCTGTAGAGGTCTTATGTATTGGATCCACCTGCTTAGTAAATCAGCAGGGTTTATGCTTCAGCAACCAGTTACTGGGAATTTATACCTCCTACAAAGGAAGTTATTTTATCCCCTGATATTATATATCAATCCACACCAGAATCTTAAACAGGGGTTACGATTTCACCTTTCCAACTAGACCTCCTTTTAAACAAATTATAAAAGGAACTGAATCCTATGTGCCTAAAAGCCTCTTCTCAAAAGTCTGAATCTGAGACTGTTTCTTCACACTCAATATTGGAGTCCTGGTCACCAGGGAAAGCCTTATAATGGAGCAGGATGGAAACAGGCCTTATCAGGTACCTGGGTTCTGACCCAACATGTGAAACTGATTTTATTTTTCTTAAAATTCACCAGTATAGAAACCTGGTGTTCAGGTGGATACTTCAACTAAACCTATGGAACTTAAGATTCAGACAGGAGCTGCGGAGTCTTTTATTAACAGGCGATGGATCAACAAGCACCTCGGCCTGAGACACTTGATGGTACCAAGTCTGCCTCTAGAGAGCTATTGTACCACAAGAAGAGAGAATGCTCCACCACCATCTCAAAAGCCTCTCATGTCTGAACTTTTCTCTACAGCTAAAAGAGAGGTGGCTCAAGAAGGAATGCTGTTCACATTCGTTATAAGGGGTTGGAGAATAGACCTGATAGGTATTATGTGGGGTAAACTTTGTTAAAGGATTCACTCTTATTTCTCCCTAAGGATGTCTTTGCCTTTCTAAATATATCAGGGAAGATAATTTCGATGTAAGTTTCAGGTCTGCACAAGCTCTTGATCTTTTTGGGATAGCTACGGGCAAGTAAAGTTTTCACCAATATGGGCTCCTTATTGGTGATTCCTTACAAAACCTTTAATAAAATTTGTGACAGTTATGTTCCATAATGAGGGTGCATGTAGAAGATATTACCTTTGGCTTTCACAGAAATGTGAATTATTGAGTGCTCAGATCCTATTCTAGATTCTGAACAATTTTGGACAGGGGGTGGAAGTATAAAATTAAACTCAGACAATCAGAATCAGGTATAGAACACATCCCTAATTCTTTCCTATTAAGAAGGGATAGAGGGTTTGTTTTTATGGGGGCAGAC
This sequence comes from Neoceratodus forsteri, assembly GCA_016271365.2. Classification (NCBI taxonomy): domain Eukaryota; kingdom Metazoa; phylum Chordata; order Ceratodontiformes; family Ceratodontidae; genus Neoceratodus; species Neoceratodus forsteri. The sequence continues at coordinate 271,954,075 of JADMNL010000026.1, forward strand.
TAGAGCATGCTATAAGTGTGGCTATAGGACTCATCTATCTAGTGTGTGTGATCAGTCCTGATGTGACAACTGTGGGGAAGTGGGGTATGTCACAATGCAATGTGCAAATCATTCCAGATGTGACTTATGCGAGGAATATGGGCATGTGTTTAGTGAATGCCCCTGGCAGCTAAAAACAAGGCCACTTGTATCATTCCAGATTTGCTGATTCAAAAGCCCAGGATGCTGCAGGTTACCCCCAACTACCACCACCCCTGCATCTCCTTCCCCTCCCCTCCCTGATGGAAGGAATGGGAGGTCTAAGGCCCTCTTTGACAAATCATTACTTTCCAAACCACAGGTGCTTGAAAAGGGTAGTGGTAGCCCCTTGGAAGGTTGAACCCAGTAAAGTATCCCAGAAATTTTACAGTTGGCACCAGTTTGTTATACTGAACCTGTAGCTTCTAAACAGGAGCAGGTTGTTGGTGCCCCTGTTTCTCCCCACCTAGGGGAGGTCCTCACAGAACTTGTCACTCAAATCTCCTCCCTTACAGTTGCTGTTGAAACAAGTAATTCTTATGTAGCATTATTTACCCCTTGTGGGAGACACATATGGATTTGGGAGACTAGGATTCTCAAAAGTCCTCAGTTTCTGCCATGTCTCAAATCACAGATAATTATAAAGAGGAAAAAAGAAAAAGAAAGAAAGAACCGATGGAATACTTTTTCTAGATATTGCCATATGCAGTTAGTCTGGGGATCTTTGAACACCCACAGTTTGTTAAATGTTAACAAAAGACAAGCCTTGTTTCAATTAATGTATGATTTAAAAGTCTCTGTTATGTTTGTACAAGAAAACTGGATGCAGTCTATTTAAGAGTTATTAGCCTTTAAATGGGAATGGCCCTGAGACCCTCTTATTGGTCATTTGGGACTGACTGTGCGGATGGTATTGGCATTTTATTCAATTCTTTCAGTTTTCCCTTCTTAATTTAATTGAACTTATTCTAGGTACAGTGGTGATTCTGGATGGTAAATGGCTGAATTCTACATGCAGGTTTATTTTTTTTTTTTTTTTTATTTCGTTGTTTAACCAGGTATAGCACACTAAGCTGAAAGCTTTTTACAGGAGCAACCTGGGAGCACAAGGAGGTTAAGGACTTGCTCAGGGTCACACAGTATGCAAGTGGAAGCTGTGGGATTCAAACCCAGGTCTGGTCTGCTGGATGTCACCAGATTTGCAACTCAGAGCTTTAGACCACTGCGCCTATACTGCCTCCTATTAGCTTAGTAATATCTATAACCCTCATGGTAAAGTGGATAGAGTGGCATGCATGAAAGCAGTTCAGTCTTTTTAGTCACCACTGCAAAAGTATTATGGGGTGATTTTAATTGCTGTTTGTATGGAACATCTCAGCAGCATAAAAATGTATTGTGATTCCATGCTCTGACTTCCATCATAAGGATAGCAGGATTGGTGAATAGTTTTCTTACTGCACGCAGGGTCTTTTATGAAGAGAAAATTGCATACACTTATTGATCATATGATAGTATTCCATAAATACAGGTAAAGACTTTAGTATAAAACCATGTGAATTTTCAGATCACCTTTTTGGATTTGTTCTCTATCCTTAGGCAATTTATCAGATGGTCATAATGGGTGATGGAAATTAAATACATCTATTCTGGATTCTTTTCACATAAAGATAGGAATACAGGCTTTATTAAAGGCCTGTTTGTCTGTAGTTTTTTAGGAGCCTGGTGGGCAGATACTAAATTAGACATGAGTAAGTGGTTTAAAAAACAATGGGTTTTAACTAAAGGCCACAACTTTTAAAATATTTGTCTCTTATGCAGCAGCTGCAGAGGGTGATTACCTTTTCTTATAATACCAAATCTGATTATTCAAAACAGATTAAGCAGCTGAAAAATGATATGAGACTATATCAGTATGACAGGGCCAAGACTTTGCAAGCAATTCTAGTAAATGCTACAAGCAAGACCTCTATTGAGGATCCCTTTGAGGCATGCAAATCTTTGAGGATTCATCCACTATTAATTATCTGTATAATGCAGATGGGTCCGATGTCATCACATTAGTGCAGTTAAAAGACTTAATAGAACTATATTATCATTCTTAGAACCAGATTCCTCCATTAAGAAGGATTCTATATTCCACTATTTAAGTTTGGTTAACATTTCTTGGTTTCCTGAGGCGACTCAGTTATCTAGGCATCTATTACCAAACAGGAAATCTTAGAGGTTATTAAAAATCGAAACCTAACATTTCCCCAGGGATAGATGGTCTCCTAATCAGCTTTATAAAAAGTTTGCTGAAGAATGTAGTGATTGCTTACTATATTTATTTAATTTTTTTAGAAACTAATACTATTTTTTCTTCCTTTACTGAAGGCCTTTTGATACACCTGTTTAAATCTGGAGATAAAGCTAATATTAAAACTGAGGCCTATTACTTTTACTAAATACGGATTATAAAATGTTTTCTAGTATTCTTAATAACAGATTGAGGCTTATGCTGAAGGTATAATTTCTTCTTATCAATTCTGAGTATTCCCAATAGACAGATCCAATCAGCTTTAAGGATTTTAAGGGGTGTCATTAGTATTTATCTTTGGCTGGAAGATCTGGGTGTATTTTGATTGCTGATTTTGAGAAAGCTTTTGGCAGAGTGTATTTACCTTATTTGTGTTTAGTTCTCCAAACATATGGGGTTCCTGCAAAGATAGTGGATATAACTGAACTATTATATCAACACAATACAGTTTTCCATTCTTAAAATGCTGTATTGCCAAAAGTTTTAGGATAAAAACAGGGGTACATCAGTTGCCCCCTAAGTCCACTTTTATATGTTTCTTCATTGATCCCTTTGTTGCAGACCTTAATTAAAACCCCAAATGGACAGGGATAATGGGATTTCTTTATAGATCAGCTTTATCTGCAAGCTTATGTGGCCAAATTACATTTATATTTTGCAGATATATCTCAAATTCCTAAATTTTTAGAAGAATTTTATTATTTTCATTAGTTTCAAATGCAAAATAAATCTGCAAAAGACTAAAGGCCTGTTGATTGGGGCAATTGGTCCTGCTGAGATGATACAAAATGGTATCAGTATCTCTTGAACTCCCCAACAAATTTTAGGAATATTATTTGGCCCTCAAAATTTGCCTGCAGATAATTGGACTTTGGCACTAGAGAAAGTGGAAAAAAGTTAAGAGATGGAAACAGTGGAAATTTTCTAAATTGAAACATTCAGATTTTGAAACAGTTTATTTTACCTTGTTTGCAATATGTAGTAATGATTTTCCTCATCCACCACAGTTTGAAACAAATACCTATAGCATTTTTTTCAAATACTATGGGTGAATAGATTGAATCCAGTAAACGGCATTGTTCTTATTTAGGAAAACATTAGGGGTTTAGGGATGACTGATCCTATTCCATTTTGCATTCCTTATTTTTTATAACCACTGTTAAGAAGTGACTTCTTCAGTAGTAAGTTTAGAAAAGGTGTTGATGGATAAGGTGTTGGGAAGATATTTTCAAGCTTGGAAGATTTTAGCCCCAAAATTAAATTCCCATGTCCATATTCCTAACAATTTTAGACCTGCAGCACAAAAATTGTATAAATGGCAAATCACTAGAGACATGATTAAGGAACATAACACTCAGCCTCTGTATTCCTTAGTGATGGAGCGATTTATCCATAAGTTCCTTGTTTTAAAAATGGTCCTACTTCATTTAATACTAAAATATTGGCACATATTAATAATCCTGGATTACCTCCAGGTCAATGGGAAATGCAATGGTTGCTTACATATGGTAGATTAATTGTTTGGGGAATGTGAAATATAAGGTCAAAGAAGAAAGAAATTGTCCTTATATGGAATGCATAAACACAGAAGAAACTATGGAACATTTTCTTTTACAGTGTTCATATTCTATAGGTTTGTGGAAATATTTGGCCAAGCTATGGAAGTTTTCTTGGTTACAGTTCCTTATGTATGATATTCTGGTTTTAGGAATTTATCCATTACCTTTATTTAGTTTTCATGAGGATACTTTATCTCTATTTTGCTGTATACAGCATTTTTATGGCAAGCTAGATGTCAATGGGTGATTTATCAGCAAAAATGACATATGAATGTTACAAGCATTTTGTTACAAATGAGCTTTTAAAATGAATTTACAAGATATAAAGGTGGTTTCTTCATGTAAAGTTAATAAATGGTGGCAGGATTTAATCACTTTATTAAATATAAATAATTTACTGTTTATTTTAAGTTCTTAGGATTGGGTATATTGGGCCAAATATTCAAACTGTGCTCTTCTTAGACGCAGGCCCTTGCGCTGCACAAAATAGTTGCACAGGGTGTGGCCCGGGTGATATTCAAAGGAGTTGCGCTATTGAACAACTGCTTTGAATATCACTGCCCGGCTAGAAGCACTGTGCATGGCGCAGTGGTACTTGCACCACTGCAAGTTGTCAGAGTGGAGCATTCAACTTGGTGATGTGGTACCATTGCGCCCATGCGCAAAATCCCGATATTCAAAAGGTGACATGCAAATGGGGCCATAATTCATGCAAGGTGCAGTGGGCCTGCAATCATGAATTCCTCTCAAACATAGTTCAGAGTCCAGTGGACCTAGAAACTCCCAATTACATCCCGCGATCGAGTTTCCGGTCCACTGGACCACCAGGGCTATGTTTGGGGGTGTCATGATTACATCCCGCGATCAGGATCTACGGTCCACTGGACCACCAGGGATGTGTTTGGGAGGGGGGACACATTGCTGCCTGCGCGATCGGACTGGTGGGGGTAAACCATGCCCGATCGGGCTGCATGGGGCATATACCTCTCAACCTCTCATCTCATAAATCAGGGACAAGACATTAAAATATCAGGGACATGGACGCCATATCAGGGACACATATTAAGATTTGGTAGTATATACTCAGAAAGCTGGTATAATTAGAGGATTTATGTAAGATGATTTTTCTGAATAGGAAGGAATCTGTAACTTTAATATTTAACATTATTTTATGCTTACAATCCCCAGTGTTCGGTCACAAAAATACAATTGTTATGAGGGACAGAGACAAATTCTGAGGCATAATCAGGGATGTTCCTGAAAATCAGGGACAGTTGAGAGGTATGGGGGCACAGGGAGTGGGTTGGGGGCCAGCCACAGGTGGCAGCTGCTGTGTTGCACCCTGCAATGCAGCAGCTCACCTGTGGGTGTGCCCTCGACTTAAGCCTTTTTTTTGGCTCAAAGTTGTGCAGGCGCAGGTTGGGGTTGCACCTGCACAGCTCTGCACAGCCTGGTTGAATATCGGGCTGTGCAGTTTATGCATGGTTCCTACCCCACCAGTTCAGCATGCATTCATTTGCATTGCGCTGTTGCTCAGCCTGTTTTCAGTGGCGCAACTGCCTCCTGCTGAATATCACAGAATGGAGTAAGTTTGAACTTATGGAGTTGCAACCCTATTGCGCATGGCACAACCCTTTGAATATCTGGCCCATTGAGTTTATTTTAGGTATTATTCATTTTATTTTTCATTTTGTTTTTTTCTTCCTGTGTTACAGTGAAATACTGTGTTGTTTGATATTTTGAGTTGTATTATATGTTCATTATTGCAATAAAACTCCCTACTCTTTTCAATAAGTGCCATAGGATCTTTAACATCCACCTGAACTACCACCAATCCAGGCAGATGGAGGGTAAGGAAGGCAAGGCTGCCTTGGTGAAAAGGGGGGACACTAGCATAAACTGAGGGGCTTGTGCCCCATTTTCATGCTAATGGCACCCTTGTCTTCCAGTTTTTCTTTTAGTAGGGTTATTATCAAAAACCCACCACAATGGGAGTGCTTATGAACAGCTAGTGAAAGCAACATCTCAATCAGCTCCATCTCCACGAGGCCCGAAAGTAACATTAAAAGTAGTATTTATGAATGTAATCTGGTTAAAAGTGGAAGAACAGCAAGGAGAGGTCAGCATGGATGAATATCTTGTGTCAAATGTTGGGAAACCATCAAATGAGCTAAAGCAGCCAAGAAAACTGTGGCTCTGACTGCAACAAAAGGACCAGGCATATTTATGCTTTCCACAAATGAAATGAAAATTATCAGGTGGACACTGTCAGCTCAAGTAATGGCAGCAATCAGCCTAAAGCTGGACACTACCATTACTAAGACCACAGAAATGTCAGAACAAATCTCTGGCCAAGCATTGTGACTCACAGAAGCGGAGGGAAGAATCTCTACAAAGAAGATAGAACTCTTCGACTTCTGGAGTCTGTTATTGAGCTGAAGCAGGAGCTGGAGGAGCTCAAAGAACAGCTCGATTAACAAGAAAACTATTAAAGACGAGAAACCTCAGGATAAGAGGACTCCTGGAGGCAAGGAAGGAAGGAAATTCTCTTAAGGAATTCTGCAGTTAAATCCTGCCAAGTTATTAGCCTTCAGCCAAAAGGGTCTTTTAAAGTAGAAAGGATGCACCAAGTGTTGGCACCAAGGTCTCTGGCAGGGGCTGCAGAGGCAAATCATCTTCTGCCTCCACACAATTCTGTTGACTGACAGATGATCTGGTTTGCCTTAAGCAAAAGAGGGAGGTGCTGTATGAGAGGGTGAGGCTGTTCCTCCATCAAAACTTCTTTCAGCACCTTTAACATAAATTTCACCTGTTTAACTCTGTGCTTGCCTGGCCTGATGGTGTAGAGGCTGAGTTGCTGGCATATTACCTCTTACCACACCGGTAGACCCAAGTTCAGGAGCGACCTCAGGTGTCAGTGGGTCAGCTGGGAGGAAGATCAAACATTCCATGGAATGCTCTCCTCCTCCTCCTCTGGGAGGGTGGGAGAGGATGACCGCTGAGCTGCTGGCTCCTTGTGGTGGCCAGGGACTGGTGCATACTCCGGGGGGCACAGGGGTGGGTCAGCATAGACTGACATCGGATAGGCAGCATGCAGCACTTGGCAGCATCCTTCTGCCACTACATGACTGCATCATGAGGAGTTGGACCATTGTGGATGAAATAACAATCATCCAGTGTGCAACGGCAGACTGGATCTATCGGCAGTGCAGTGCAAACATTCAAGTCAGCTCCCTGAGCCCAGCTCCCAAGTCTTCACAGAGTGTAGGTAAGAACCGCTGTGAAAGGGGTCTGAGCTCTGACTGTGGCCAGTGTGGGTGCTGAGGAGTCCATGCTGGATTAGGGACACCACAGGTACACCCTCCAGCTGAAGAGTCAGAAACAGAATAAGTAAAAAAAAGCCCTGTACTAGACCTAGCCCCCCAAAAAATCAGGGGTAGTTAGTAAAGTAAAGTAAACACCAAGATAGAGCAGTCGATAGGGATAAGGGCAGGGTAAATGGAGAAAAAGACAAAGGCATTAAGGACAGGGATGGGGCAAAAGAAATAAAGCCATAAAAATGGAGAGTAATGAGTACCAATGCCCATAGTCTAGGTAAAAAGATCCCCAAATGGTAGTCTTGATGGAAAGGGATGCCTGGATATTGTGACAGTCACAGAAACATGGTAGACAGAGAACCATGACTAGGATGTCAACATACCAGGGTACACAATCTACAGGAGGGATAGGGAGGAAGAAGAGGAGGAGGAGGAGGAGGAGCTCTCTATGTAAGGAAGGGTCAAAGCAATAGAACTAAAGGGTAAGCATGGAGGAGAGGAGGCACTGTGGGTCACCCTGGAGACTGGAAATCACTCCACAATTCTCACAGGGTTGTATACAGACCCCCATCTCAGGGGAGGTAATGGACAAGGAACGATAGAAGGCATCTTTGGGGTGGCAGAGAAAGGAGAGATATTGCTGATGGGGGACCTGAATATGCCAGGTGTTAACTAGAGCACCTTTGCTGCAGCCCATCCAAGAGCAGGGCCATGCCTCAGACAGCTAGTTTTGGAACCCACTCAGGAGGAGCAATCTTAGACCTGGTACTCTCAAATGGGGATGGAGAGGGTCTCTGATCTTGAAGTGGGTAGCCATCTGCAAACAAGCAACCACCAAACAGTGTGGTTCACAATAAACTTACCTGTAGAGTCAAGCCACACAAAAGTGAAGGTACTGGACTTCAGTAGGGCTGATTTTTGTCAAAATGGGAGAGTGCCACAGAAAAGCACTAGCAAACAGGCAAGAAGGTGGGTGGAGCAACAATGGGGAAACATCAAAACTGCCATTACAGAGGCAACAAGCCTTTGTGTGAAGCAAATAAACAAATCAAAATGAAAGAAAAAACACTATGGTTCTCAAAAGAAGTGGCGGGAAGGTAAGGAGAAAAAGCATTCAGAAAGTATAAGGAAACACAGAAGGAGCAGGACAGAGAACTGTAGCAGTTAAAGCAGAAGGAAGTGGGAAGGCAGTCAGAATAGCAATGGCCCAAACTGAGGAAAAGATAGCCAACTCATTTAAGAAGGGGATCAAACCTTTTATAGGTACTTTAGGGAGCAAAGAAAGACGAAGGCAGGGATACTGAGGCTGAATAAAGAGGAAGGTGGTTGGGTAGAGAGTGATAGTGAAAAAGCAGGGACACTGAATGAATATTTCTGCTCAGAAATCACAATGGAAAAGCAGGGAGAGATACCTAATCCAATCAATAGAAGCACTCTGGATAGGAGGGTTGATATTTGTCCTTTCACAGAAGAAAGGGTTCTGAAAGAACTCTTAAAACTGAAGGTGTGTAAAGCAATGGGGCCTGATGGGATTCACCCAGAATTCTAAAAGAACTAAGGAAGAACTAGTAACACCACTGACTACCCTTTTAATAAATCATGGGAGGATGGTGTGGTATCTGAGGACTGGAGAAGGGCAGATGTGATTCCCTTCACAAAAGTGGAAGCAAGACAGAGGCAGGAAACTACAGACCAGTCAGTTTGACCTCAGTGGTAGGAAAAGTGATGGAATCACTTCTGAAGGAAACAATTGTTGAGTACCTAGAGGCCAGTGGGGCACAGGACTCAAGGCAGCATGGATTCACAGCAGGAAGGTCATGTCAAACAATTCCCTTTGTCCTATACTTAGCTTTTGACTTTCTATGACCAAGGGGTGTAATTTTGCACTTTTGGCATTGAATTCCAACTGCCACACTGTGAATCCCTCCTGAAGTTTACCAAGATCTCTGCATATTCTCTTTCACCCCACCTGTGCATCCACCCAACTGCCGATTTTTTAAATTGCTATTTATCCCCTCCAGACAGCACTGTCACCCAACTAACACTCAGGCATGGCAGGTTCAGAGGGACCCCATCACACTGTGGATTGCCCCAGGAAGGGACGGAGTGAGAATTGGCAGCCTTATCCCTCCTCATCCCCATCTCCTGTATCTTCGATCCTGTCAGGGTTCCTTCCTGAGTCTTGCCCACCAGAGGGAGGGTCTATCGACCCCGTTGTTGGTGTCATGCCAGCTGGTGTTTTTCTTGGATGTACAGCCCCATGAGTGTGACATGTGCATGACACCATGGTTAATGCCAGCATTCATCATGCTCATCCCAGAGCAAGCACAGGGACATGTCTACCCCAGCTAATGATAGAGGTTGTTCAAGTACTGGTCTGAGAAATCTTCCCCCAGAGAAGGTGAGTGATCCTGAACCTGAGTCACCAGCATCGTGAGCAGTAGCGCTACTGCTGCACTGGTGAGCTGGTACCCTTCAAAAGGCATAAGTTCCTTCTAGTTCTTCTGCAGTGTCACTTATGAAGACATTGACAAGAACTGGTCCCAGTAGTAAGTTCTGAGGTTGCCTGCTGGCCACGCTCCCACCACTTCAGTGAGTGCTGTTTACCACCACCATCTGTCATCTATCTAGTAACTCATTTCTAACTCAGTTCACCACTTTATATCCCACCCTAGGCTGCTCAATTTCTTTGTCAGTTTTCTGAGTGGCACAGTGTTGAAGGCTTTGCTAAAGTTCAGACAGGCCAAGTCCACTGCCCTGCCCTGGTCTATTTCCTGCTTGACCAGTCAAAGAAATTTATAAGAATCATTTGTCATGAATCATGACTCTCCTCCATAAATCCATGATGCCTGTGGCCTTGCAACCTTTTGGATTTAAGATACTCTACCAGCAGTGGCTTTAGCAGGATTCAAGAAGTGTGGGTGGGGGGCACATGCCCCCATAGGTGACTTCAGCCAAAAGGGTGTCTGGAGCAATTGACCGCCACAACAAATTTTGAAGAATTTGATGCAAATGGTGCATAAAATCTGCAGCAAGACAGGCACAGAGATTTTATAAGCTGAAATCCTGAGAAACACAGCATGTGACTTGTACCAGGGAAGTGGAACATTCCTGGTGTACTGCCTTAGTGCAAACAATGATTAACAAGTTTTTTCCTCCCTAAACCAAATGTTGCCTGGGAATGGGGAGGGGTGGAATTATTTACTCCTTGAAGAAAGTTTGAAGAATTTGGTGCCAAAGCCCAATGGTGTGTTTTTGAAGCACTTTCTATAAAATCTGCAGCAAGACAAGCACAGGGATTTTGTGTAGATGAAACTGAAATACACAGCAGCCAGGCCACCTGAACTAGAGAACCAGAACACACTTGTTTTACTGCCTTTGTCTGAGAACCAAGTACTCACAAACACAAACAGAAAAGATTAACAATGTTTTCCCAAGCCAAATGGTGCCTGGGGCTGGACATGGGGTGGTAACCATGGTATTTGCTCCTGAAAGAAATGATGAAGAGTTATGTGACAAACTGTACATTTTAGCACCATGTGCTATGAAATTTGCAGCAAGACAAGCACAGGGATTTTATAGCTGAAATGGTGACATACATGGCAGGTGTAAGTTGAACCAGAGATTTCATAGCTGAAATCCTGACATAAATACAGTAGATGACTAAATGGAAGAACCAGAGAACATTGTAATAGTCTCAGAACTATCTGCAAAGACAAATGAAAACAGCTTTAAGTAATGATTAACTTTTTCTTTTTTCCAAACCAAAAGTGGCATGGTGGGTGGGACACTGGAGGGATTTGACCATTGGAAGAAATCAGAACAAAGAAGAATATTTGTGGCAAAGGGTGAACTTTAGAAGCAAGCTATAGTATATAATGGCATTAAGCCAAAACAGGAATTAGTAACCAAACACCTTGTAATACAGAACACAGCTTGTACCACTGAAATAGTTGTTTGTCTCAGTCTTTATGAACTGTCAGATCCTGTCATATAATTTAGGGATTTTTGCAGTGCTGTCTGTAGCAGGAAGCAAAAGATCAACAGGTCTGTTTCACAATTTGGCAAACCTGTCAATGACTTCATCTACATTTATTCATTTTGTGGCCTCACCCTCAATTGCTAATGTAGCAAGACCAATTAGTCTGTCCTGACCTATTGTGTTATACAGGTAAGTCTTTATTTGTTTTAAAACACGAAGGATCATTCACATGAATATATAATGACTAGTATGTTAAGTGTAATAGTACCCAACTGGTGGATGACAGGAAACATAGCCAGTTGCAGTGAGTTAAGCAATGAGGAATGTTCCATGGGGAGTTTTCAGCAGGCAATCTTTAATAAACCTTTGTGCTACAAACAATTCTTCTACAGGAAGTTGTACTCCATAATGATTGCACATAACATTTACTGTTGTCTCCTCTAAAAAAACATGTTGGTTTCAAAGCCTGAACTGCTTTCTGTAGGTTCACCCTCTTTGAAAACTGACGTTGCAATTCCTAAATCATGTTATCTAACACTGGATAGTAAACTTTAGTTCAGTAATCTGTTTCTGACGTAACTGGCTGCTGTTCTCTAACTATTCTGTCAATGACATGTGCATCAAAATGAGCTGCTAAGTGATACATCGTGGATAGGTCCTTTGTTCTGTTGCAGCATTGGGAGCTATGTTAATGGCACAGCTAATGCTGTTGCTTCAGAGATTAATTCTTTACATTTGTCTTCATTTTGGAATGAAACCAGAGTATCAATAAATGCTTCTGCAATGCCAGCACTGGCTAGATTCAGATCTTCAGTATGCAGTAGGTTGTGAGTCCTTCTGCAAATCTGAGAATGTGATCAAACTGGAAAAGACAAAAGACAGTGTTGAATGATATCAAGAAGTTGTAAAGACCCAGTGCTTTGGATGTATTCCCATGATCACATTGTGAGAGATAAGAGATTAAGGACTCACATGTATGATTCAGTAGTCCCACAGTTCTTTTCTGCCATCCCCACCTGGTGCTGCTGAGAGCTGTGACCTTGAATGTTCTGTCAAGTCCCATTGCTTCTTGTACCTGTTTCAGTTTGTCATTGTGCACTACAGATGTCAAACAGAATGTATATCAAACACTGCACCAATTTAAAGAAATGTTTTACTTCAGGAATGCACTGACATGAATCCACAAGAGTTAGATTTAACTTATGTGCATCACAGAGAACACACAGCATGAGTGCAGTCCTTTTGAAGAGTTCCTAAACACCATTAGGATGACCCCTCATGACACTTGCACGCCATAAGCTTGGGCAACAAAAGTAACATCTGGCTTAAGGATATAAAATGTTTTCAAGGTGTCATTGATGTTACTACACAACACTTGCATCCAGTTCTAAGACTTTAACAAAACATAGAAAACATTCAACAGGTTTATGGTTATGAACATATCTGACACATATGCTCATTTGTTTCTGGCACAAAATTTCTCAAGAGTCATCACATAAGACTGATAAAAATGTAGCATTTTGGCTACTTGCACAGTTGCATCTGTAATACAGGATGCAGCAGACTGAATCAGACGATTCTGTTATTTGACTGATACATGTATGTTGCATTTGATGGGAAGGGCTCATTAACTCTATCAAACTTTCTAATCAAGTATTATGTCTCCCTGAAGTTTCCTTTATTGACACTAGTCTCATCCTCATTGTGACCACGGAAAGGTAACCCTAGCCAACCCAAATGCAGAGTGACTTCTACTAATCTTTTCATGTAATCCCTTCTTTGCTGAATTTCCTTAACCTTGCCCTTGTCTACCTGTATCATGATGTTACCTGCATCCTGTTTGCATGTATATGCAGACCAAGCAGCCATTGCACTTCTATGAGAGTGACTTGATGTGTGTGCACGAATTTCTCCAATGCCTGTTTCCAGTTCTGAAACCCTTGAGTTGTAAAGGCTTCATCAACACATCCCTGCCCCTGCATGAAGCATCTACAGTACATGCAAAGCAGAATGCACTCTGTTATTCAGCTATACTCCAACCAACAGAAATCTTTGTACCAGTGATGGCTAAAGCCCGTCTTTTACCTCCAAAATGTTGTTACTGAAATTAGTCATAGGCTGGTGGGGCCTTTCTCTTTATTGCCAAGATTAGTAGGGGTATTATCATCAAGGTCAGGTACTGGAAGGTTCTGGGACAAGCTTCTAACTCAATAGAGGAGGTAGTACAAGACCGCTCAATGCATGCACTAGTACTGCTGTTAGTACTAATACTGTCAACTTGATGACTTACTGTCTTACTTATTTGTTCATTACAAGATGGCTCATTATCAGTTATTATGTCTGTGTACATGGTCTCATTCAAAGATGAAGAGGATGCTGATTAAGAGCTTATTCCTGGCCTTTTGCCAGTTGTTCCCATATTAAAGAAAGACCTTATATCACAACTCATTTTGTTCTGGATGTTGTTCTACTTTAATTCAGTTAGGTTCAAAATAATAAAAGTAATAATTTATTATTCAATGGTGGTACCTACGTAGGCAGGCTAGCAAGTAACAGTAGTCACAAACCCTGCCTGTTTACATTTCTGGGGTTATATCCCAAGGTTGTAAGCAACTGAATACTTTAGCGATAGTAGTAGGCAAATAAAAACTGCCTCCTTTTTATGTTACAGCTTGCGTGTCATGAGAGCGTGTTGGGAGAGTAGCACACTTGAGGTGTGCCTCTCCCATCCAATGCACTGCTCCCCTTGAGCAGCCATGGCGGTCCCACGCCAGTGGTGCAGGAGCTCAGTATGACAGCGGTGTTCCTCTACTTCAAAGGAAAGCACCACTGCCATACTGAGTGCCACCCTCGTGTCATGCGCTACCTCCCCCGCACGCCTGTCACACAGCCCCCAAAGCTTTCATGCCACGCTGGGAGCCCACCCCAGTGTGGCAAACATTGTTTGTCCCCGTCGGCTCCACAACCCCCAAAGCCATACTACTGCCATGCTGAGGCCCACCCCACGTGGCAAACCTTTACTGTTGTATTGCGGTACTAATCCCCCTCATCGGCTCCTCGACCCCCCGCATAGTTTGCCAATGGGGTGCAATCCCGTCGGCTCCTTGGCCCCCACACATCTTCTGTCATGCTGGAGCCCACCCCAGCATGGCAAACGTCCCACATTTTTTTTTACCTGTAAAATAAAAATGGTCCCATGGAGAGTCTTCTAGCCCCCTCCCACAACCTGCACCCACCCACTGTGACCCTGCCTCCCCATCCTCCCTCACCCCATACTTACCTCCGGACTCCATCACGATGATCTTCAGTGGACCAGGAACACGTCTGCACTCTTCAAAGGCTATCTTGAACTGAGGAAATGCTTGTAAGCTGTATAATGGGCTAGATAGGGGATTTCTACTTTATTGCATATCTCAGTCATTTTTTTTTTGCACCAAATTTTCAACATGGGGTTTTGGGACCCTTCTAAAGAATGATTCACTGTCATGGTGTTATTTGGGCCTGAAGGTTGATTTGCAGGCACTGCACAGTTACTACATGAAATCACCCTTCAGCATTGAATGACACCATGACATGTTACATAATCATGAGAAGGGGTCCCAAAATCCCATGTTGAAAATTGGTGCAAAATTCCCAAAATGACTGTTTAACTGAGCGTCGTTAGCAGTTCCTACACAGGCTCATAAGTTTGTGAATTTTCAATATTTTCACTCCAGATTTTCAACATTGCCATTTTATCACACCTTATTATGAGCAGTACAGCTGTCATTTTCACATCTCACCCAAAACATGTTTCTGCCCATGTAGCGCACAAAGGCGCAGTTGGTGTGTGAAATCAATGTATGGACCACATTAAGAAAATCACAGTGGCACTGTTCATGAGCACAGGTCTTAAAATTGCTATGTTGAAAATTTGGTGAAAATTCCTAAAATGACTGTTTTCAGCGTGCGTTCGCAGTTCCTCATGCCTCAACGTTCAAATTTTCAATATTTTCACTCCAGATTTTAACATTGCCATTTTACCACACCACCTCATGAGCAGTACAGTGTCATTTTCACATCCTGCCCAAAATGTGTTTCTGCCCATGTAGCACACAAAGGTGCAGTTGGTGTGTGAACTCAATGTATGGGACACATTAAGAAAATCACGGCGTCACTGTTCATGAGCAGAGATCTTAAAATGGCTGGGTTGAAAATTTGGCAAAACATTCCTGCAAATAACTGTTTTACGGTGTCGTTGTGCAGTTCTACACACGCTCGTGGTTTGTTCAATATTTTCACTCCAGATTTTCAACATTGTCATTTTACCACACTTCCATATGAGCAGTACAGCAGTGATTTTTCACATCCTGCCCAAAACGTCTTTCCACCCATGTAGTGCACAATGGCACAGTCCGTGTGTGAAATCAATGTATGGGACACAGTAAGAAAATCACATTGACACTGTTCATTAGCAGAGGTTTAAAATGGCAATGTTGAAAATTTGGGAAAAAATTCTAAAGATGACTGTTTTAAGGCGTGTATTGCACAGTTCCACGCACACTAGTAGGGTTGCGAATTTTCAATATTTCCACTCAGATTTTCAACATTGGCATTTTACCACATTTCCTATGAGCAGTAAAGCTGTCATTGTTCACATCCTGCCCAAAACGTGTTTCCGCCTATGTAGCGCACAATGGGGGTAACAAACAGTTCATGCTGACAATTTATTGTGCAAATACCAGCAATCGCATAGGGCATTAGGGTAAAGCACCACACATGCCAAACACCACTGCAAATACCTGCAAGCAAACGCTCGCACTGACAAATGCTTGTTTTTTCTGGTGCTATATACCCCAAGACCATTGGCAATCAGGTAATTGCTGACAGTGTTGGGAAAACAACAAACACTGCCTATTTACTTTTTCCTGGGGCTATATACCAAAATACCATGGGCAATCAAGTAATTACTGATAGTGGTGGATGAACAATCAACCCTGTCCCTGCACTTCATCTGAATCAACTAACACTAACTAACTAGTGATGGAAGGCAAGAAATTAAAAGAAAACAATACACTACAGCAGCAGCTCTTCAGGACAGGCTGCTCAGCCCCACTTTCTGCTGTTTCATTCACTTACTTCCAGTTCCTTAGTCAATCTTTTTTATTTGTATTTTTTGTATTTGTAATGTATATTCTTTTTATCCTTTTATTTTTTTTGGGGGCTTAAACTGTGGCCTGAGAGGTAGTAGCACAGCAGAGAGGATTAGCAGACTACAGTCAGCTCTTGTTGATGCAATTGCACCTGCCTCCCTCCTAGCCACTAAAGCAGCTCCTCCTCTGGTTCCCTCTCTATCTCAGGTGGCAATGCCTGGTGCCAATGAATATTTGTATTTTTGTTCCCCAAGCATAGATATTGAAGTTGTAACATCGACTAACTGCACAGGCTGCTTGCTCAGTGCATCAGCTCCAGCTTGACTGGCTCCTACTCTCTGTCTGATGACTCTCTCCCGCTCTCAGGCCTCCTCCCTCCTGGCTCCTAGTCCCAGTCCCAGCCTCTGTCTCCCTTTCCCCAGCTCCCATGACCCATCCTCCATCCCAGTCACTCCTTCATCATTAACAAAAGAAAGAAATGAATCAGATGTGTTTTTATTTGAATTTAAAATTTCAAGAAGAAAGACATGCTCACTCCTCACACTGTTCTGAGAGTCTCAGCCTGTTAGTGATTGATTGAGTTGACACAAATAAAATGATGATCACACTCTGCAGAGTGTACAGAAACTGCTCCAGCTCCACCTCCTGCCCACACCTGCTCCAATCACCATTATTTCCCTCACATGGCCTTACCGATTGGAGCAGCAATAGTTCTCTTGTTCTTCAAGTTAGGATGATCCATCATCCTAGTGGTGCCCAATCCCCAGCCCCACATGATGATTATTTCCAATCCTCTTCTGCCCCATCATGTATCGTGCTGTCACAGAACCTGGATTCGTCAGTGACCCAGAATCAATCAGAGGGTTAAGCTTCATCTAAGACTTGGGACTCACCTTGTGAAGGAGGTGAGAAGTAGTGCTGAGCTGGGCGAGCAGGTTGTTGGGAGTGGGGTGGAGCTGAGGTGTGGCTGGCTCAGTCGGGCATAAGGCACTGGCACTGTTGCTGATCTGCTGGAGTGAAAGAGACCTATAATTAAAGGAAGGCAAGGCTGCCTTGGTGAAAAGAGGGGCACACCAGCATAAACTGAGGGGCTTGTGCTCCCATTTTTCATGCTAATGACACCCCTGTCTTTTAGTCTTTCTTTTAGTAGGGTTACTATCAAAACCCACCACAATAGGGGTGCTAATGAACAGCTAAGGGAAAGCAATGCCTCTTAATCAGCTCCATCACCACGAGGCAAGAAAGTAACATTAAAAGTAGTATTTATGAATGTAATCTGGTTAAAAGTGGAAGAACAGCAAGGAGAGGTCAGTATGGATGAATATCTTGTGCCAAATGTTGGGAAACTATCAAGGAATGCAGCTAAAGCAGCCAAGAACAATGTGGCTCTGACTGCAACAAAAGGACCAGGCATATTTATGCTTTCCACAAAGGAAATGACAATTATCAGGTGGACACTGTCAGCTCAAGTAATGGCTGCAATCAGCCTGAAGCTGGACACTACCATTACTAAGACCACAGAAATGTCAGAACAAATCTCTGGCCAAGCATCATTACTCACAGAGGTGGAGGAAGAATCTCTACAAATGAAGATAGAACTCTTTGACTTCTGGAGTCTGTTATTGAGCTGAAGCAGGAGCTGGAGGAGCTCAAAGAACAGCTTGATTATCAAGAAAACTATTAAAGATATAGAAACCTCAGGATAAGAGGACTCCTGAGGAGGCAAGGAAGGAAATTCTCCTGAGGAATTTTGCAGTTAAATCCTGCCAGTTCTTAGGCCTTCAGCCAAAAGGGTCTGTTTAAACTTGAAAGGATGCACCAAGTGTTGGCACCAAGCCCTTTGGCAGGGAGCTGCTGAGGCAAATCATCTGCTTCCACAGTTCTGGTGACTGACAGATGATCTGGTTTGCCTTCAAGCAAAGAGGAGGTACTGTACGAGGGCATGCGGCTGTTCCTCCATCAAAACTTCTCTCAGCCCCTTTAACATAAATGTCACCTGTTTAACCCTGTGCTTGGCTGGCCTGATGGTGTAGAGGCTGAGTTGCTGGTATATTACCTCTTACCACCCGTGACCCAGGTTCAGGAGTGACCTCAGGTGTCGGTGAGTCGGCCAGGAGGAGGAGGATCAATCATCCCATGGACTGCTCTCCTTCTCTGGGGAGGGTGGGAGAGGATGACCTGAGCTGCTGGCTCCTTGTGGTGGCCAGGGACTGGTGCATACTCCGGGGGCACAGGGGTGGGTCAGCATAGACTGACATCGGATAGGCAGCATGCAGAACAGCACTTGGCAGCATCCCTGTTGCCACTGCATGACTGCACCATGAAGAGTTGGACCATTGTGGATGAAAAACAATCCTCCAGTGTGCAACATGCAGTGCAGTGCAAACATTCAAGTCAGCTACCCTAAGCCCAACACCCAAGTCTTCTCAGTGTGTAGGGTTAGTACTGGCTGTGAAAGGGGTCTGAGCTCTGACTGTGGCCAGTGCTGGTGCTGAGGAGTCCATGCTGGATTGGGAAACCATAGGTACAACCCACAGCTGAGGAGTTAGAAACAGAATAAGTAAAAAAAAGCCTGGTCTTGACCTAGCCCCAAAAATAAATCAGAGTAGTTAGTGAGGTAAACACCAAGATAGAGCAGTCAATAGGGATAGGGGCAAGGGTAAATGGAGAAAAGACAAAGGCATTAAGAACAGGGTGGGAAAAAAATAAAGCCATAAAAAATGGAGGGTAATGTGACCAATGCCCATAGTCTTGGTACAAATCTCCCAAAATGGTGGTCTTGATGGAAGAGGGATGCCTGAATATTGTGGCAGTCACAGAAACATGGTAGACAGAGAACCATGACTAGGATGTCAACATATCAGGGTACACAATCTACAGGAGGGACAGGGAGGGAAGAAGAGGAGGAGGAGGAGGAGCTCTCTATGTCAGGGAGGGATCAAAGCATCAGAACTGAAGGGTAAACAGCGAGAGAGGAGGCACTGTGGGTCACTCTGGAGACTGGAAATGGTTCCGGCACAGGGTTGTATACAGACCTCCATCTCAGGAGGAGGAAATGGACAAGGGAAATGATAGAGGATCCTAGGGGGAGCAGAAAGGAAATATTGCTGATGGGGGACCTGAATATGCCAGATGTTAACTAGAGCACCTTTGCTGCAGCCACATCCAAGAGCAGGGCCATGCCTCAGACAGCTAGTTTTGGAACCCACTCAGGAGGAGCAATCTTAGACCTGGTACTCTCAAATGGGGATGGAGAGAGGGTCTCTGACCTAGAAGTGGGTAGCCATCTGCAAACAAGCGACCACCAAACAGTGTGGTTCACAATAAACTTACCTGTAGAGTCAAGCCACACAAAAGTGAAGGTACTGGACTTTAGGATGGCTGATTTTGTCAAAATGGGAGAGTGCCTCAGAAAGCACTAGCAAACAGGCAAGAAGCTGGGGTGGAGCAACAATGGGGAAACATAAAACTACCAATGCAGATGCAACAAGCCTTTGTGTGAAACAAATAAACAAATCAAAATGAAAAAAAAAAACACTATGGTTCTCAAAGAAGTGGCAGGAAAGGTAAGGAGAAAAGATAGCATTCAGAAAGTATAAAGAAACACAGAAGGAGCAGGGACAGAGAACTGTACCAGTCAAAGCAGAAGGAAGTGGGAAGGCAGTCAGAATAGCAAAGGCCCAAACTGAGGTACAGATAGCCAAATCAGTTTAGAAGGGGATAAAACCTTTTATGGGTACATTAGGAAGCAAAAGAAAGACGAAGGCAGGGATACTGAGGCTGAATAAAGAGGAAGGTGGTTGGGCAGAAAGTGACAGTGAAAAGCAGGATACTGAACGGATATTGTTGCTCAGTATTCACAATGGAAAAGCAGGGAGATACCTAATCCAGTCAATAGAAGCACTCTGGATGGGGGGTGATATTAGTTCTTTCACAGAAGAAAGGGTTCTGAAAGAACTCTTAAAACTGAAGGTGGGTAAAGCAATGGGGCCTGATGGGATTCACTCCAGAATTCTAAAAGAACTAAGGAAGAACTAGTAACACCACTGACTACCCTTTTAATAAATCACGGGAGGATGGTGTGGTATCTGAGGACTGGAGAAGGGCAGATGTGATTCCCCTTCATAAGCAGGGAGCAAGACAGAGGCAGGAAACTACAGACCTGTCAGTTTGACCTCAGTGGTAGTGAAAATTATGGAATCACTTCTGAAGGAAAGAATTGTTGAGTATCTAGAGGTCAGTGGGACACAGGACCCAAGGCAGCATGGATTCACAGCAGGAAGGTCACGTCAAACATACTGTATCTAATTGATTTCGTTGACTGGGTAACCAAAGTAGCAGACCAGGGAGGGGCTGTGGACAGGCCTACCTAGACTTTAGAAAGGCATTTGACAGTGCCCGCACAAAGATTAATAAACAAATTAGCCAGTCTGGGAGTGGTTCCCAGGGTGGTAGGCAGGTAAAACACTTGCTGGACAACAGGATACAGTGGTAATAGTAAATGGAGTCCACAGTGAAGAAAGGAGGGTTAATAGTGGGGCACTCCAGGGTTCAGTACTGTGGCCAGTCCTTTATAATGTCTTTATAAAAGTGTCATTGCAGAGGGACTGGAAGGGAAAGTAGGTGTCTTTGCAGATGACACAAAGATCTGCAACAGGGTTGATACACAAGGTGGGGTGGAAAGGATGAAAAGGGACTTGGCAAGGTTGGAGGAATGGTCAAATGTATTGCAGCTTAGATTCAACACAAAGAAAAGCAAAGTAGCCACCTGGGAAACAAAACCCTGGGCAAGAGTACACAATGGGGTGAAATACTGACAACAACAGAAATGGAAAGGGACCTAGGGTAGTCATAGCAAATGACCTAAAGGTGGGCCAGAAATGTGAGAAGGCCCTCTGTACAGACAGTTGGTAAGACCATATCTGGAGTACTGTGTACAGTTCTGGAGATGCCATCTCTGCACAGACACAGACAGGGTGGAGGCTGTCAGAGAGGCAGCAAAAATGGTGTAGGGTCTGCACCAGAAGACGTATGAAGAAAGACTAAAGAAGCTTAAGATGTATAGCTTTGAGGAAAGGAGGAGAGGAGGGACATGATAGAAACTTTCAAATACCTCAAGGAATCAACAAAGTCCAAGAGGGTAACATCTTTCAGAAAAAGAGATGTACAAGAACAAGGGGCACAAATTGAAGATAGAGGGGATGGCTCAGAGGTTTCTGGGCTTGCAAGGTGTCTAGAAACACAGAAACATAGAATTTGATGACAGATAAGGACCACTTGGCCC
This sequence comes from Neoceratodus forsteri, assembly GCA_016271365.2. Taxonomy (NCBI): domain Eukaryota; kingdom Metazoa; phylum Chordata; order Ceratodontiformes; family Ceratodontidae; genus Neoceratodus; species Neoceratodus forsteri. The sequence goes on from JADMNL010000026.1 coordinate 271,975,663, forward strand.
ACCTAGTCTACCCATTTCTCTACCTTACAGATAAGCTGCAGATCCTAGTTGACCAACATCCTACTTCTTCCTACCCCCACTAGAATTGTCTTATGTCTGTCCCATGCATTCTTGAATTCCCCACTGCTTGTGATTCTACGATCTCCTCAGGAGGCTGTTCCATGCATCTACAACCCTCTCTGTGAAGAAATACTTCCTCACATTACCTCTGAGCTGTCTCCCTCTATCTTCAAATTGTGCCTTGTTCTTGCACATCTCTTTTCTGAAAGATGCTACCCTCTTGGACTTTGTTGATTCCCTTGAGGTATTTGAAACTTTTTATCATGTCTCCCTCTCCCTTCTTTCCTCAAGGTATACATCTTAAGCTCCTTTAGTCTTTCTTCATATGTCTTCTGGTGCAGACCCTGCACCATTTTGTTGCCCTCCTCTGGACAGCCTCCACCCTGTCTATAATGGGGTCTCCAGAACTGTTCCCAGTACTCCAGATGTGGTCTTACCAACTGTCTGTACAGAGGCCAACAACTTGCTGTTTTTACTGGTGATGCATCTCCTATGCATCCCAGTATCCCCAACCCTCCTTACTGCCTTCTCACATTTCTGGCCCACCTTTAGGTCATCTGATATGACTACCCCAGGTCCCTTTCAATTTTGTTGTTGTCAGTATCTCATCCCATTGTGTGCTTTTCCCTGGGTTGTTGTTTCCCAGGTGCATTACTTTGCTCTTCTTTGCATTGAATCTAAGCTGCCATTCATTTGACCATGCCTCCAACCTTGCCAAGTCCCTTTTCATCCTTTCCACCCTCCTTGCGTATCAACCTTGTTGCAGATCTTTGTGTCATTTGCAAAGAGACATACTTTCCTTCCATTCCCTCTGCAGTGTCACTTATAAAGACATTAAAAGGACTGGCCACAGTACTGAACCCTGCTGTACCCACTAGTAACCCCTTTCTACATTGTGGACTCCATTTACTATTATCCTCTGTGTCATGTTGTCCAGCCAGTGTTTTACCCAAGGCTACCACACTGGGACCCACTCCCAGGCTGGCTAATTTTTTATTAATCTTTTGTACAGGACTGTGTCAAGTGCCTTGCTAAAGTCTAGATAGGTCATGTCCACAGCCCCTCCCTGGTCTTCTCGCTGGTCACTCAGTCAAGCAAATCAATTAGATTTGTCTGAGATGACCTTCCTGCTGTGAATCCATGCTGCCTTGGGTCATGTGCCCACTGGCCTCTAGGTACTCAACAGTTCTTTCCTTCCTTTCCTTCAGAAGTGATTTCATCATTTTCCCCATCACAGAGGTCAAACTGACAGGTCTGTAGTTCCTGCCTCTGTCTTGCTTCCACTATTGTGAAGGGAATCACATCTGCCCTCCTCCAGTCCTCAGGTACTACACCATCCTCCCATGATTTATTAAAAAGGACAGTCAGAGGTGTTACTAGCTCTTCCCTTAGTTCTTTTTAGACTTCTGGGTGAATCCTTCAGGCCCCATTGCTTTATCCACATTCAGTTTTAAAGTTCTTTCAGAACCCTTTCTTCTGTAGAAAGGACTAATATCAATCCACCTATCCAGAGTGCTTCTGTTGACTGTATTAGGTATGTTCCCTGCTTTTCCATTGTGAATACTGAGCAGAAGTATTCATTCAGTATCCCTGCTTTTCACTGTTGCTCTCTGCTGGCCACCTTCCTTTTTATTCAACTTCAACTTCAGTATACCTGCCTTAGTCTTCTTTGCTCCCTAATGTACCTATGAAATGTTTTATCCCCTTCTTAACTGAGTTGTCTATCTTTTCCTTGGTTTGGGCTTTTGTTATTCTGATTGCCTTCCCACTTCCTTCTGCTTTACCGGTACAGTTCTCTGTCCTGCTTCTGTGTTTCCTTATACTTCCTGAATGCTATCTTTTCTCCCTAACCTTTTCCTCCACTTCTTTTGAGAACCATAGTGTTTTTTCTTTCATTTTGATTTGTTTATTTGCTTCACACAAAGGCTTATGTCTCTGTGATGGTAGTTTTGATGTTCCCTATTGTTGCTCCACCCAACCTTCTTGCCTGTTTGCTAGTGCTTTTCTGAGGCACTCTCCTATTTTGACAAAATCATCTTTCCTGAAGTCCAGTACCTTCACTTTTGTATGGCAGCTCTACAGCTAAGTTTATAGTGAACCACACTGTTTGGTGGTCGTTTGTTCCCAGATGGCTACCCACTTCATGTTAGAGATCCTTTCTCCATCCTCATTTTAGAGTACAAGGTCTAAAATTGCTCCCTCCTGAGTGGGCTCCAAAACTAGCTGTCTGAGGCATGCCCCATTTAGGCATCGAGAATGGCCTGCTCTTGGATGTGGCTGCAGCAAAGGTGCTCCAGTTAACATCTGGCATATTCAGGTCCCCATCAGCAATATCTCCCTTTCTCTACCATCCAAAGGATGCCTTTTATCATTTCCTTGTCAATTGCCTCCCTCTGGGATGGGGGTCTGTATACAACCCCTGTGCCAATTGTGGTGCAATTTCCAGTCTCCATGGAGACCGACAGTGCCTCCTCTCCTCCTGTGTACCATTTAGTTCTGTTGCTTTGATCCCTTCTCTTAGATAGAGAGCTATTCTTCTTTCTCTTCTTCCTCCTGTCCCTCCTGTAGATTGTGTACCCTGGTATGATAACATCCCAGTCATGGTTCCCTATGCACCATGTTTCTGTGACTGCTATGCTATCCAGGCATCCCCCTTCCATCAAGGCCACTATTTCAGGGAACTTTTTACCTAGTCTATGGGCATTAGTACTCATTACCCTACATTTTTATGGTTTTATTTCTATTGCCCATCCCTGTCCTTATTGTCTTTGTCTTTTCTCCATTTACCCCATCCCTTCTGCCTATTGACTGCTCTGGCTGGTAGTTTACCCCACTAACTACCCTGATTTTTTGGGAGTTAGGATTTCCTTCTCTATGTGCCTCCCTTGGCTAGTTTAAATGCTTGCCAATGAAGCATTTAAACCTATCACCTTGGATTCTGGTTCCCATCCTGGATAGATTCAGATCATCGCACCAGTATAGGCCTGCATCTCACCCAGGTGGAGCCCCAGTCCCCAATGAAGCCAAATCCTGAGCTCTGCACCAGTTTTTCAACCAGTCATTGAATCTCATGGTGTGAGTACCCTAGCCTCATCTGTGCCATAGACAGGTAGCACTTCTGAGAAAGTTACCATCTGTGCTACTTGTCAAGGCCACCCCCAACTCTGAAAACTCCTATTGCACTGTTCTGATCCATTCTCAACCAGACCATTTGTCCCTAGGTGGATAATGACATCCAGTTCACTCCCCTTTGCAGCTGCTCCCACAATCTTGATGATTTGTTTCCTGTCCTCAAGCCATGACTCTGGGCAGGCACCCCCTCCCTTTCTCCTCCACCCCAGTTCCACCCCTAATAACTGGAGTCCCCACCAGCTGTTGTTTCCTTCCCCTGTGGGTCCTGTGCCACCCTCCTGTGGGTCTCCATTGTGGGGTTCCCAGCATCCTCCTTGGTCTCCATAGAGGAACCATGCTCTGCCAGAGTAGCGAATGTATTCTGTAGAGGCACAACTGGAGGGATGCACCTCTGTTCCTGCCCTCACCCTCCCTGAGCCCACTGTGGTCCAACCACTCCTCTTGTTGGCAACCTCTGAGGTAGTGGCGGTGGCCTGGGTGGTCTCTGGGTGGGGAGCAGATTTTCTGAATCCTTGCCAGGTCAGCATGGGACAAACAACCTCCTCCCTCAGACCAGAGGTGCCTGCAAATAGGGCAGCAATGCAGTCTCAGACTTTCTCCCAGAAGACTGCTGCTCCACAGCCAGTGCATTGCACCACTACCACATGTCTGTGCCCCTTCCTGTTGCAGATGCTTTCCTTTTCTTTTTGTTCTTGTTTTATTATATGCAAGCTTGTGAGTGTCTTTATCCCTATTGAGTGTGCTGTACATTTAAGAATATGAACAGGTGTATGTTGTTAGTTTTGAGGAAGTGATGTCAGTACCCCTGCTATAAAGGAAGTTATGCACTTGGGGCAGGTGGGGGAGGGGCAGCACAGGTAGGGTAAACCTATACCCTCCAGAAACAATCATCTACAATTCTGACCCTCCTATTGTTTAAGAACCTGTGTGTTGCAGGGATTTGTGGGAGGGGCAATGTAGCATCAGAGAGGACAACTTTGAAAGCAACATGAAATGGAAATGTTTTATATGTCTTAGCTTGTGTACATAAACAGACTATAACAGAGTATTGGCTGAAAATTCCGTAAAAAGACAAAAGTTAATAAAGGCTGGAAAAAGGACACAGCAGGGCTGCACATATGGCAGCTTTGGCCCATTAAGGTAAAAAGGTGCTAGAGCTGAAAAAACCAACATGGTCAGGTAGCCATATTGCAGGAAATGCATCTTACCATTGAAAAACATAAGAATCTAGTGGGGATGGGTGGGTGCTTGTCACGCTGCAGTATATAATTCACATAGAAGGGGTGAGGAACTCTTCCATAAGAATTAACCATTTAAGGTAGAAAGGGTTGTGCTGGATCCATAAGAGGCCGTTATGTCTGTGCAGTGAAATATGGGTGCTGAACAGGTCACTTATGCCAGTATATATGCCCTTCAGTGTTTGATGTAGAATTCTATAGGGATATGTTGGACATTCTAGTTAGGGAACAGTTTCTCAATTTGTGCATAGGTGGGACTTTTTGTGTCATGGAGCCCAGCCTGAATTACTCCATTGGGATAGGAAGGCAGAAGGGTGCTATCTGGAATGGAAACTGGGAGTGATAGATTTGGACCTTGTGGATGTATGGTGGTGGCTAATCTCAGGGGCAGGAGTGCACATTTTACTCAAACCCTCATGGAACCTGGTCCAGGCTGGACTACATTTATGTCACAAGGGAGGCATTTGGTGGGGTGAAGGATGTGGCACAAGACCCTAGCCATATGTTGTACCATACCATGGTGGTTATAAGGGATGTTTTCAAGGAGAAGAATGTGCCCCAACTTGGGATGGAGGTTCTCCATGTATCTACTAACACAGGAAAAATTTAGGAATTTCTGAAAACGTAGTGGAGGTTCTATAAAGCAGAAAATGTGGCTACATCCCTACAAAAGTCATTTATTGGGCAGCAGGATAGGCGTGTATGAGGGGATGATAATGGGGTATGTGGCAAACTATAGAAACAGCTGAGGATTTGCTGGCAGAATTTGGAGCAACAGCTTAAGGATACTGAGAAGAAATTGATAATCACACTGTCAGAGCAGCTGCAGTGAAAGTGCCTAGTGATCAGGGGACTCTCAATCTGCTGCTGATTGGTGAAGCTAGTATGTCACTAATCTACACTAGACAGAGATTGTAAGACTGGGAAACAGACCAGGGGCCATTCTGGCAAGACTGACCAGGGCAGAAGGGAATTGCAGTGGTAACACTCGTGAAAGACCAAGATGGGCACTCACATACCCACAGTGATAAGATGAGAAGGGCTTTTACAGCCTTCTATAAGTCTTTATATAAGGCAGATTGTAATAACACTGAGAATCTGTCCACAGAGTTCCAGGAGGGTTTCAGATACCAGAACTATCAGAGGAGCAGAGGAAAGTTAGGGGAAGACATCAGAGCAGGGAGATTGGAAGTGTGATAACACAGACTCAAGGTGGGAAGGCAGGAGGCCGGACTGCTATGTGATGGAATGTTACAAGGAACTGAGGGAGAGCTGGCAGAGACAATGGCAGTTATGTTGAGAGAGGCAGGGCAGGGGACTGCTTGCAGGACCTGATTTGTGTGCTCCCAAGCCAGAGAAGAACCCAACTGAGTGTGGGTCCCATATCTCTCCTTAATGTGTGATGTTAAGATTATTACGAGGTCTTGGCTTGGAAATTAGAGCTGGTATTACCTTTACTAGTACACCCAGACCAACCTGGTTTTGTTCAAGGATGCCTATCGTATCATGATATGAAAAGACTACTCAATGTGATACATTGGGGAAATCGGAATCCAGGACAAGTGGTGGTGCTGTCCATGGATGCTGCAAAGTCTTTTGATCACATTGAGTGGCCATACCTGTTTGGGGTTATGGGGAGGTTTGGGCTGGGGGACTCATATGTGAAAATGGTTAGAATGTTATACTAGGGGCCAAGTGCACAGGTACTGGCAAATGGAGGCCCCTTGACTCTGTTTGGGCCAAATTGAGGGATGAGACAGGAGTGCCCCCTGTCTCCACTCCTCTTGCACTGGCTGTTGAGCCACTAGCTATCTGGATCACAGGAGACATTAGAATTAAGGAGGTACAGAGTAGGTCAGGAGGGCAACACAAAGTTATGCTATATGCAGATGACTTGTTGCTATTCACGGCTGAACCTAGCAACACAATCCCAGCTGTATTGGAGGTCATGCACCAATTTGCAACATTTTTGGGATACAAACTAAACATATGCAAATCTGAGTTATTAAGGGTACCAAGGCCGAAGTTGGGAAGGGGTAACAGGTGGGGTTTCAAATCAATGAAGGATAGTCTCACCTACTTGGTGATAAAAGTGGGGCATGACCTGGTGAAGCTATATGGACTTTACTATGTTCCCTTATGAAGGAAATTAAAGAATGAACATGGAAAGGTGGAGAGCACTGCCCATGTCTTGGGTGGTAGGCATAAATCTCTTGAAGATGAATGTGCTCGTGAGGATCCTGTATGTCATGCAGATGCTTCCAATGGGGCTCCAAATGGGGATATCAAAGCTATGGAAAAGAATTTAGCAGAATTATCTGGCAAGGCATGAGACCTAGGATGAGCCTGTTGAGGCATGAAAGGCACCATGGCAAGGGGGCCTCAACTCACAGATCTCAAAGGAGATTTCCTGTCAATTCAAAATAGATGCATACAGGACTAGGTGCATGGGGAGGAGGCCTGCTGGGTGGATTTAGAGGGAAAGGAATGTTAGTCTGCCTAGCAGCATACCTGGATTTGGGAGGTAAAGGGAATACCACAGAGAGGGAGAGAAACCCAATGGTAGAATGGTCTCTGGAGGCATGGAACAAACAAGGAAGTGTAGAGGAGTCGGGAGGCCTTGTGGTAAGTGCAAATTAGGGGAATCCAGCCTTCTTACCAAGGATGGAGGATGTGGGGTTCAGGGTTAGGAGTTAGGGTGTGTGTTAGCTGAAGATCTATATGCTGAAGGGGTGAATATGTTTGAGAACATACAGGAGCAGTATAGTCTACCAGTCACTCACAGGTACAAATATTTTAAATTAAGGGCATTTGGATTAAGCAGGGGAGACTGGTGGGAGATGTATTGGTCTTAGAGCCTCTGAGGAGTTATGGTGGAAGGAACACTGCAATCCAAGGGGCTGATAACAAGGTCAGCGAAACAAGATAGAGAACTGTTCCCAAACAGGGTTCAGAGTTATGAGTTATGGGAAGGGATCTGGGGACCCTGATCTCAGTCAAAACTGGGTTTTAGTTATGGCATCTCATATAGGTCTTTAATGTGCAATGAGGCAAGGCAAGGCATTCTATTTTTTAGGTCACCCAATCCCTGAGGCTCTGGGTGCCTTACAAATATAATCATAAAATACAGATAAAAACACAATAAAATCACAAAATAAAATTAGAAAAACAAACATTAAGCCCGGTATCTACTAAAGCGGTTGGTCTGGGAGATCAAGCCATGAAAGCCAAGTCAAAGAAGTGGGCCTTCAGCCTCAGCTTAGAAACACTAATCGAGGGCCTCCTGGATTGCAGATGGAAGTGAGTTCCACAGGGTCAGCCCAGCAACACTAAAACAAGGTCACCCGATGTCTTCAGCTGAACCCTGGGAACATTCAGGAGGCCCCTCAAGGAGGAGCAGAGGGAGTGAGCAGAGGTCATAGGTAGTAGGAGCTCCAACAGGTATCCAGGACCCAGTCCATATAGGGCCTTATAGGTGAGCAAGCCCACCTTGAATAGAACCCTCCACCTGACTGAGCAGCCATTGCAGAGCAGCAAGACCGGGGTCACATGACTGGACCTGGATTGGCCTGTCAGCAACTGTTCTGCCATGTTCTGCACCAGCTGCAGCCTGCAGAGGGTTCCTCCCATGACCCTGAAGTATAGAGAGTTACAGTAGTTGAGCCTAGAGATCACAAAGGCATGTACCAGAGTCAGTAGATCCTCGGTGGTGTTCTGGAGGTGGTAAAGACACTCTTCACTACAAACGATACCTGATCTTCAAAGGTCAGCCTGCAGTCCAGGATCACACCAAGATTACGCATCCTCGGGAAGCCACCAATGCAGCAGACCCCAGGAAAAGCTCTGTGCTCTTCCCAGGTGACAACCCATCATGCCCATGACCTGGCTTGATGACCAGCACCTCTGTCTTATCTGGGTTAAGTCTCAGTCAGCTGGAAGCCATCCAGTCATTGATTTTAGCAAGACAACAATTTGCACATTAACAGTCTTGGATGTTCCGGGTTCAAATGACAAATACAACTGAGTGTCATCTGCACAACACTGAAACTCCATGCTGTATTGCTGAATGATCTCACCCAGGGGCAGCATGTACACTGCCAACAACATCAGTGACAGGATCGAGCCCTGTGGTACTCCACATGACAGGGGCATTGGGGAAGAGGAGAAATTCCCATTACTACCCGCTGCACCTTGTCAGAGATAGGATTCAAACCATCTGATGACAGTACTGGTGAGTCCACAAAACTCACAGAGCTGATCAAGGAGCACAACATGGTCCACAGTGTCAGATACTGAAGCAAGACTGAGGAGCGCAAGAACTCATCTGTCTATTCTGTCTCTAGCCCTGAGCAGATCATTATGCACCCTAACTACAGCGTTTCTATGCTGTGTCTAGCCCAAAACCCTACTGAAATGACTCATAGATGATGAATGACACTAGGTGGTCCTCGAGTTGCTGTGCCACAATTTCTCAACAACCATACCAAGAATGGTAGGTTGTAGATTGGACAGTAATTCACCAGGATGTCAGGGTCGAGGGAGGATTTCCTCAGAAGGGACCTCACCAGTGCTTCTTTCAAAGCTACTGAGAATACCCTTCCACCATCAGTACCTGGTAATCCTGGTGAACACCGTGTCAACAGCCTCGCGCATCCCATTAAGAAATGTGTTGGGACTGAGTCAATGCAAAATGTGTACTTCAGCTCTAAGATCCTCTAGTCACTTCAGGCACCTCTACCAGCCTAAACTCCTCCCAGAAATGCAGGGTGCCTCTGTTCGACCCAGACAGGGCACTGCAAGGTGGTTGCATTGCTGAATGAATCCCTGAATGACTAGACGACAATCTGTCAGAAAAGAACAGAGCAAACTCTTCACATAAGTGGATGAAAAGGTCTTCTTCAGCTGTAGACAGGCAGGATGGAGAAGCCTGTCCACAGTCGAAAAGAGGTGAAGTTTTGTTCTTCCCTGCTGCAATCTCCTGGACAGAAATTCTGCCTTCTAATGGGAGACTGCCCACTGGGACTCACTGTAGTGAGCACGCAGGGAACCAGTTTGTCGACTTCCAGCTGGGTCTTCCACAAATAATGCTCCACTGACCTTGATCTTCATCAACTTATATCCTTTCAAACCAAGAGGATCTTAAGTGAGAAGATCTGGGTCATCTCTAAACTTGAGTGATGACATCCAGTGCTTTAGAGACCACCTTATCATAGGTGGCCACCGCCTCACCGGTGCCAATTGCACAAGCTGCACCAACTCTAGATAGGTCAGCTTACACCAATAGTCCTTCTAGGTGCAAACCTTTTAAAGGGCAGTAGCTGACCATCTCCACAAGGGCAGGACTTTCAAGGAGGGCCCCAAACATGAGCCCCATGGTGCGTGATCAGACCAAGAGACACAATCAATCTTGAGGCTATCAACCCCAGACCCAACTGGAACACCAGATCAAGTGTGTTGCCATGCTGGTGGGTCATAGAAGCAACAGTCTGTGCCAGGTCCAGTGATGACATCAACTGGAGGAGGTCATAACCTAACTGCAAGGATTCATCATCGACCCAGGCATTGAAGTCACCCAGGATTAAACACCTGGGAACTCCAAAACCTGGTAGATGATGAAGTCTGCTAAATCCTGCAGAAACTCTCCTTCTGCCCCTGGAGGTGGTAAACAAGGAGAATCCTGCAACCTATACCTGGACACTAACACATGGCGACACATTCAGAAGACCGCTAATACCATCTAGATGCTCCGTGAAGCCCAGGTTGTATCTAAAAACAATGTCCACTCCCCACACCTGTGATCCTTCCTTGGGCAGTGCAGTACAGAGTACACAGCGGGGATGGCAGCCTCTAAACTGGGCCGACATTGTGACCTAGCCAGGTCTCTGTGATGCAAGTCAGGCTGACCGAGGAAATCAAGTCCACAAAACAGCAGTCTTGTCCTCTTTGGCCTGGAATTACAAGCATTGTCTGAAGAATATTAGAGGATGCATCTGGCCCTCTAACTGCCTGCCCACTCGGTCCAGTGGGACCCTGGGAATGGAGACCAAATAGGTCTGGCCTCTCCTAGGCTCAGTTTAAACCCAGGGCACCTCCTGCACCTCACAACCTCAATGCTACTCACCACAACCTCCTCAGTTGCCCTCTGCCATTGATGACCTACTCTCCCCTCGTAATCCTGACCTCCTGCAGCATCTGACAGCAGTAGATGGAACTGGGAGGTCAGTGAAAGGGTAGAGGTCCTGAAGAAAGAGACAGTATAAGTGATCCGTGTCTGGCTGTCATCCCAACACATCCCTCACTTGGCACACCAGACCAAATCGAAAATAATTATTAGGGAGAAGTTTTAACCAATAAAGGCATAGGTTTTCTAATACTAAACTAACTAACCTAAAACACACACACCTCACTCACTCTATTTATTTAAACACTATCACGGACACTATATTAAACACACACTCTTCAATCAAACCAACCATATACCCCACCACCACCACCACCCCCAACCACAAAAATAAATTATTTATTAAAAAGTCAACGGGAGAAGACAACAGTAAATATGAGCTGCACAATTTAAAGAATAAAAGTAGAATGTGCCAGGTAAATAAAGTTAACTGTCCAGTCAAAAACTGAGCCAAAGGCTGATAATTGTACAGGGTGCAGTTCAGAATGACTAGGAGCTCTCACCACCTATATTGTGATTGATTTTAATGTAGCACAACCATTAAAAGAAGATTTCGGCATTCAAGGAGTCTCATTCAGAAGCATCAAGTCGGAGAACTGCTCGATCTCACTTGGGCAGATCCAACCAAAAGTTCTCAAAATATGGACACTCACCCCTGATGGCAAAAGAATTCAAGGTGAAGGTAGAAGACAAGCTCTCACTGAATCAATGCCAAATCCTTCGCTCCTGGGCCAACAGATCAAACAGGAGTCTAGCAGGCAGGCTAGAAAAATGTCCTAAGGGAAAGTGATCCTCTTCACCCCTGCAGTTGAGCTCAAAGGGCTGCCTCTCTAAGTCCCAGGATCCACACATATGAAGAATCTCAGACTGGCGGGAGACAGATGGGGTTCTCCTGGAAGGCAGCATAGCTCCCACCTCCTGCCCTGCCAGTTACCCCCACCGCTCAACCGCCATCTGCCCCAACAGGATCCCATTTACCTCTGAGCTGGCCCCTGACAGTGGACATCTTGAACAACACAGCAGCAGTCACACAGAAAAAGACTGACTGGCAATTCCAACTCTCAGTGGTGCTGTTCCATGTCTTCCAGTCCTTCAGTTGAGTCCTTGGTTCCACGAATAAATTTAAAGAATCATAGTTTGAGTTTTTGCACGGGTTATATTGCCCACCAGTTGTGGTGTAAACATTCCACCCAGCAGCCTCTTCTATGTGTGGCTGATGCAGTGATGCCCTTTGGCATATACACATTACTTTTGGGAGTGTAGAGATCTTCACCCTTTCTAGTTATCAATTGCACAAACAATTTCTGAGGCATTGCATATACAAATGGTGGATACTGTGGTGTCCCTATTGTTTGGGATCGAGAATTGGGAGAGGAGGGTGGGAAAAATACCCCAGAATGGTAAGGATATTCTTGACACTGGCAAGATAGCACATTCAAAACACCTGAGAATCACATGCTAAAACCCTGAACCAATGGAAAATGTGGTGATAAATAACAGTATGAGATCGACTGACATATCAAAGGCATGGTAAGGAGGAGTTATTTCTTAATAAATGGAGGATCTACATAGACTCTCTGCTAGTGGGGAGGTTTGGCACTCAGACAGAGAGTGATGTGATTGCTCTACTACCATGTTTTGCAGGTGGAAAGATGATGGTTGGATCCTCAGTATCCTGGAGGTGGTGAGATGGGGCTCCTGTGGCCTGTAAGTAGAAGAATAAGCAGAATAAGAATGCTTTTGTGTTCCAGTGCTTTGTCAGAAGGTGTGTGCCACAGATCATAAAAGCTCTATGAGTAAGCCCATACTGAAAAGGAAGGGTGAATTTCCAGTTGTTTTATTCTCAGTCCCTTCATTTCTCAGTATTTGTACTATTCTACCATTCATTTTCCTTTTTATCTTTACCCTTCATTTTTGCTGCCAATATCTTTTCAAATACCCTTCAAATTACCCATCTTTTGAGCAGTTTATTCTAAACCATTCATTTGCCATTTTTAGTATTCTGAACCATTCATTTTCTATTTTTATCTGTCAAAATTGCTCCCAATATCCATTCAAATACCATTGAAATGACCAGTTTGCAGCAGTTAAATTATTCTGACCATTGCATTGTTTTTTGTTTTTGACTGCATTAGTTTACTACTTTTCAATGGATATTAAGTAAAACCAGTGGTTGGGTAAAAAAATCAAAGTGGGACTTCAAAGAGCCGACAGGCTAAAGCAAAGGTATCCCAGAGGGAAGCAGAGTGTACACTGCAATCCCTTCCTAACCCTCCCCGCACACACCCTATTAGACAAAGCCCTTTGGAGCTGCTCCCCATCACAGCCCCCATTTCAATATCCCCCACCACTCGCTCTCTGCAGTAGGTTCAAACCCCAATCCCCTTGTTTCACTGTCACCCAGCCTCTCACCATCTGGGATAGCATTAAACCCTATGCATGACTCTGCCATAGTCAATCAATGGTTGGAGGTTTCCAGGGTGTGCTACCTAGAGGCAACCAATTACAAATAGCTTAGTATTCTATTACAACGGCTCTGTTTTTCTTCTATTAGTCTAATTCTCATGTAATCGCTCTTTAATGCTTAATGATCAGACCTCTGTAACCACTGAATATGTGTATTGTCTTATTGTCTGCCCTGACGTGGAACCTTTGCAAAGAGCTCATGCTCAAAGGTCTTTCTGAAATACTAATTAAATAAATTTAAAAATTAAATAAATAAAAAAGAGTCCCATTTCAAAGTTAACACAGTGTAGAATACCACCACCTAACTGCACTGTACACTGCATTGACTTTCTGTCACATGTACTCCTTTACCACTGCATTATTTTTATTTTTGATGCACACAGTAGTAGCATTGCAAACAATTAACATTTTTCATGTACACTCCTTTATGACTGCATTATCTTTGCCATTTTAGATGCACACTGTAGTACCACTGCACACGCTTTTAATGTTCTCACATGAACAAGCTATAGGTACCCATTTCATAAGTGCAATAAGACACTCTGCAGGTATGCACTAGACAGTTTCAGTGCACAGCAAAGAGCTGAAGGCATGGCCAGTGGCCTTGTGCCTCTCGCGTCCCTGGCCATGTGCAATAAGTGTCTGGTGCACATCCCATGAGTCTTATTGCTTATGTATCCATAAAGAAATGTGTGGTTGAGCATTCACTAATGTTTCACCCATAGTAAGTTGAGCATCAAGTAAAAATGCATTGACATGATAGATTTAGTTGAATGCTAGGTGGCAGACACTTGAACTAAACCAGCAGTCAACAAAACTCATATTGCACTGTTGAATGCTTGGTGAGTATTTACACTGCTTTTTTCCCCAATTCTTTTCCCTCTGTTCACGGCCTGTGGAGCCTCTCTCAGGCATCCTACCTGTTCCTGCCCACCTGAGGTCCTCTCACCTCAAAGCTGCCTCCCCCTCCATCTGCAGCCAGTACCCCAGCTTCACCCTCTGGGGTGGGGTCTCCCCTCTCTTGGGTGCACTTCAAGTCAGACCCTGGCTATAGTGGCGGGACCGGGTGGAGGAACTGAGAGGCTGGATGAGCTGGATACGGCAGTGGGTATGGGGTCAGGTGCTGCCATCTACCCTGCAGAGCTGGGTTTCCGTGTTCTCCTGTTGCTTCTCCCTGCTTCCCCTCCCGCATGGGCACTTCTGATGTCAAGTGCACGCAACCTGCCGACCTCAGCCATGCCAATTTGTGCTGTCTGCATACTGCAGCGCCCGATCTCCACCGCGAGCCACTGGTATGCCGGACAGTCCTCAGCCTCCCTGGGGAGAGGTGAGCTGTCCGATGGATGCTCAATCCTCTCCCTCCTGCTGACTTCCATCAGCCTGGGCTCCTCCTGAACCTGGGTCAGTGGCGTGACGCGGTGTGGCATCCAGCGACTCAACCCTCAGCACCACTGGGCTGGCAGGTACTATTAGTTATTTATTTATTTTATTTATTTAATAGACTTTAGGATTACAACCTTTGAGTGAGGGACTCATTTACAAAGGCAGACATAGAATGGCAGCTAAAGGTTACAGTTTTTCAGTTATACAATATTGCAGAATCAAGATCAGCTATACATTGCATTGAATGTGTTACTGAGAGCTGTATTTACAGTTTTCAAGAGAACAGTAAGTTTGCTGCTGATAGAGGAGGGAGTAACAGTTTGATATTTACAGCAAGTAGAAATTACACAGATATCTTATGAGTGCAGCCAAAGGAGGCATTGTTAATAGATAAAGTCTGGTAGCCCTATCGGTAGGAGCTCAGTGGTGAGGTGGTCCTGTAAGATGATAGATAGATGACCGGCACTAGCTGGTACATTGGCAGCACCTTGAAGCGAGAATGTGCTCTCTGAGGGCTGACTTGAAAGGCCTGAATTTTTGGAGATGGAGGAGATGTCAGAGGAGTTTGTTATACTAGACTGGGGCCCTGTGTGGGAATGACCTTTGGGCCAAGGAGATTCTAACCCTGGGATGGACTACAACTGTTGGTTGGCAGTGCGGGTGCTCACTGAAGTGTGGGAATATAGGAGGGAGGGAGGCAGAAATCCCCAAGGTGGTAAGCCCCAGGTGTGTTTTCTTTGTGAGGATACATGTTTGATAAAATAGCCTTCATTCAGGGTGAGGAGATTTGTCAGTTATATAGGGTACAACTATGGGTACATTTGTCTGCCCCAGTGAGAGTCTGCACACTTTGTTTATGGTCAGGTGGATTTTGTTAAGGGCTGTGTGATCAGCAGCCAAGTAGATAGTGAGCCCATAATCGACTGGGAGAGAACTAAGGAGGTGACTGCCAGATTAAGGGCTTCCGGAGGTAGGCAATCCTTGTGCCAATACAATAGGCCTATCTGGACATTTATGACTGATGATAGAGTGTCAATGTGTGAATGGAAGGAGAGACTGGAATCAAATGTAAGGCGAGGTATTTATATGCATGGACCTGTTCTAGAGGAAGGAGAAAGTGGGAGAAGAATTGTTAGCTGTGCATTCATGGCCTTATTTTCTCGATGGGCAAAGAGCATGCTGTCTTTTACATTTACCACAAGTCTTTGGTCTATGAACCAGTTTTCAATCTGGTTAAATGCATGTTGAAGGAGGCCTGCAGTACTGTGGGATCTGGGTGTGAGGCAAAAGAACTGTGTCATCTGCATAGAGTAGTAGGTTGCCAGAGCAGGAATTTGGCAAAGTGTTTAGGTAGATGCTGATTAATAGAGGGTCGAGGATGGAGCCCTGGGAACCCCAGAGCAGACTGGCAGGGTGGTTGAGAGGGTGCAGTTTATTTTGACACATTGTGATCTAGCTGTGAGGTAACTGGTAAACCAGGAGCGCGTCCTTGGGACAGACCTATGTGGTGGAGTGTGCTTAAGAGTAAGGGGTGGGAGACTGTATCAAAGGCCTTTGACAGGTCGATGAAGACAGCTCCAACTAGGTGTTTTCTATCCAGGGCAGAGTGAATAAAATTAGAGAACTTAGTGAGAGCTGTAGTTGTACTGTGCCCAGATCTGAAGCCATGCTGCTCCCTGCAAAGTAGGTTATGAGCAAGCAGGTACTCAGTGAGTTGAGTGGCTATAATTTTTTGAGAGCTTTCAGAGTGGTGGGAGAATGGATATGGGATGGTAGTTATTGGGAGGTGCTGTCACCACTCTTCAGTACTGGGGTGACTGTGGCAGTCTTCCAGGCTGCTGGGAACTGCCCCAGACTTAGGGAGTGGTTAATGAGGTCAATCAGTGGAGAGAGGACTGTATCTAGTACTAGATGTAGGATTCTCATTTCAAAAGAATCTTTGCAATAGCAAGAGCCACTGAGTGCTTTAATGAGATAAGGCCTTGTCTATTCATAGAGATCACCCTGAGATGGAAGGGGGATGCTGTGTGTTAGGGGTGAGGTTGCAGGAGAGGGGTCAAAGAAGTTATTTGGGAGTACTGCACTAAGGTCAGAGAATGACGAGTTGAGGCAGTTGTCGATGGCCAGCGGGTCAGTGTTAGGAACATTGTTGACAGTTAGTGGGGGAGCTGGGATTTGCCATTGAGTTCCTTGATATTGTCCCAGATCAACCAAGCATTCCTCCAGGAGGAGGCAAGGGTCATTTGTAGTAGCCTGATTTGGCCCTTTTATGGTCCAAGTGCATCTGTTATGAGTCACTTTGTATGCTTGCCTGTCCGCCTGCGTGCGGATCGACTGCTTTATGAAAGAGATCATCTCTGTGCTTTAGCTGTTGGAGCAGTGCAGGCATGACCCAGAGGCATTATGTTTCTTGGATTGCACTTTTGCTAGTGGGGCATAGATGTCACATGCTTTATTAAAAGAACAGGTGAAATAATCAAGGGCTTCATCTATAGTAGGGGCCCAGGAGATGGGGACCAATCCCATTGAGTTAAGTATTTTATTCATTTTGTGAGGCCTCCAGGTCAGAGATGATGCTGGGCAATATAATTTGGTTTGGGCTTTTGCTGAACACATGACCAGGAAAAGAAGATATTTGAGTGATCGCTAGGAGTCCGGAAAGACTACCAGGTCAGAGATTCTGTGGGGGCGGTTGGTGAAAAGAAGGTCAATCAGGGTGCTAGAGCTGTTAGTGGGGTTCACCTGGTAGGTTGGTTGACCAGCTGGGTCAGGTCCAGTGCAGCAAAGGTGTCCTTGGCATGGTAAGCCGAACTGGTAAGCCAGTTCACATTAAAGTCTCCAACTATGATGTGTTCTGTTTTGGGGAAGCCAGAGATGTAGTTATCAAGGGATTGTATAGCAGGAGCTTGGTTTCTTGGGGGGCATATGTGACAGTAAAATTACAGGGGCTCTGGAGGATCTGGAGTAAGTTTTAATGATAAGGCTTGGGCACCATGGGTCCAGTGGAGAAGTTAGAAGGGCATGGCAGATCATGGAGTCAAGGATGTACACAGCACACCCCCACCACATTTGCCCACTCTGTTGGCTCTGTGAAGGGTGAAGCCAGGGAGGCAACCAGGTGTTGTTTTGGAGAGCCAGGTTTCTGTGAGGGCTAGCACACCTGGCTGATGTTGCAGTGTCCAGCAAAGGAGACCTGCCATCTTTTCAGTAAGATGCAAATGTTCATTGCAGCTATTCTAAGCCCATGGTGAGAAAGGCTAGGACTGGTAAGTCAGGGCCTGAGTTAGGATGAGCATTTCTGAAATTAGCAGGAGTGTGGCAAAGACACTGAGGAGAGTAAAGATTGTTGCCTTATTGTCAACGATAGCTGCCGCCTAGTTATAGTGCGGGTAGTACATGGGTTGCCAGGGTGATAAAGGTTGGAAAGAATAGGAATGTGATCCAGCATGGAGGTTGATGGTGGTGCATGACTGCAGGGAGATATGTGGGGATAGGGATGCATGACAGGCAGTGGCAGTGTCGATGGCAGTCAGAGATGGTCCGTGGGGGTGGGAGGAGTGGGAAGAAGACCCTTGAGGGGAGGGCTGAGGGGTCCAAGAAGTAGGATAGTAAGAGAGATCAGTAGGAGCCGGGTGATCCAGCGTGACAATGGTGCCCAGCAACTGGTGGTAAGGAGGCTGTGACCCAGTGTCGGTATAAGGGGCACTCAATACCCATAATTGTGGTAGGCTCTATGGCTAGCAGTAGGGTGATGGACTATGGTTTGTTAGGGTGTAATAATTTGCTTTAGGGAAGAAGGATTCTGGATGAGAATTGCTTAGGGGAGAGCAGTGGGAAGAGGAATGCAACCTCCAAGAGCTGTTGCCCTCTAGTGGCTTTGCAGTATAATCTGCAAATGGAAAAAAAAAACTAGAAAAATAAACAATCTTGTTACACTAAACAGTTGGTACTGGTAAACTCAGCATTAGCAGTTCTTGTATTACACAAGCATTTGTCAATGCCGAATGTTGGTTGCATTGGTCTGTTGAGCTTGCTCAGGGGCCTTCTGTCACTAGCTCAGTCGGTTTGTCCCAGTGCTGCAGACTGCTCTTTGTACTGGCTGCTGCCTGCATAGGCACCTTGTTCTGATGAGGAAGAAACCGCAGCTGTCCCGACAGAGCTCCATTGAGGTTGCCCACTCCCCCTGTGTCACTCACTCATTCTGGTTCTCCTGGTGCTGCAGGCTGCCCTTTGTACTGGGCTCCTGCCTCTGTTGGCGCTTTTTCTGCCCACAAAGAAATCTGCAGTAGTCCCGACAAAGCTCTGTTGAGCTTGTTCACTCCTTTCTCTCCTCGCTCATTCTGTTCTGCCGCTGCAGGCTGCCCTTTCTACTGGGCTCCTGCCTGGGTTGCTGCCTTCTTATGCCCACAAAGAAATTTGCAGGAGTTACAATACAACTCTGTTGAGCTCACTCACTCATTCTGGTTTTCCTGCTACTGCAGGCTGCCCTTTGTACTGGGCCCCTGCATGCATTGCTGCCTTTTCTGCCCACAAACAAATCTTCAGCAGTCCCAACAGAGCCCTGTTGAGCTCTCTGACTCCCCTCCCTCACTCGTTCATTCTGTGACTCCTGGTGCTGCAGGCTGCCCTTTGTACTGGGCCCCTGCCTGCATTGGCAGCTTTTCTGGCCAGAAAGAAATCTGAAGTAGTCCGAGACAGTTCCATTGAACTGGCTCACTTCTCCCTCTGTCACTCTGCATTCCTGCTTGCCGGCGCTGCAAGCTGGCCTTTGTACTGGGCTCCTGCCTGCCTGCATTTTCTGCCCACAAAGAACTCTGCAGCAGTCACAGTAGAGCCCGCTGAGCTTGCTCACTACTGCTCTGTCACTCACTCATTCTGTTTCTCTTGGCACTGCAAACTGAGCTTTTGTATGGTACTCCTGGCTGTGTTGGCACCTTTGTCTGTCCACAAAGAAACCTGCAGCTGTCCCAACAGCTCTGTTGAGGTCACTTAGTCTCCTCTCGCATCGCTCATTCTGTTTGTCCTGGTGCTGCAAGCCCTTTTGTATAGGGCTCCTGCCTGCATTGGTGCCTTTTCTGCCCACAAAGAAATCCCAGCAGTCCTGATAGAGCTCTGTTGAGCTCACTAAGTCCTCTTGTCTCACTTCGCTCATACTGTTTGTCCCACTACTACTGGCTGGCCCTTTGTACTGGGCCCCTGCCTGTATTTGACACCTTTTTCTGCCCACAAAGAAATCCACAGCAGTCCTGACAGCACTTCAGTGAGTTTGCTCACTCCTCCTCCCTCACTCGCTCTCTTGTTCTGTTTCTCCCAGTGCTGCAGGCTGCCCTTTTGTACTAGGCTCTTGTGTTGGGTGCTTTGTCTCAACACAAAGAAATCCGCACCTGTCCGACAGAGCTCAGTTGAGCTCGGTCACTCCCCTCTCTCACTCAATCTTAATCTGTCCCAAACACTGATTTCCTAGAGTGAACATGCTACTTTTGGCAGAGTGCAAAAACATATTTTAGCCAGGATGTGTGTTTTAGCCAGTCACTGTGGTGTGAAATCACAGAAAGAGCAGACCCAAACCACACAAAAACAAGTATCCTGGATTTTAGGGAGGCAGACTTTGGTAAAATGGGGAGATACTTGAAAGAGGCATTAAGGGAATGGGGCAGGAATCAGGGGTTGAGGAACAGTGGGCAGTATTTAAAATGGGGATCACAAGAGCAACAGAATTATGTATTAAGCAGGTTAGGAAGAGAAAAGAAAAAGGAGACCATTATGGTTTTCCAAAGAGGTAGCAAAGAATGTGAAAGCCAAAAGATTGCATTCAGGCAATACAAAAGACACAGGCAGAAGGGATAGGGAGAAGTACCAAGAGAAGCAATGGGAGGCAGGGAGGTCGGGTAAGGGACGCTGTAAGGGAGGTTTCTTACATATACCACTTTGTAATTCCAAGAGAGACACGATAGACATAAAGGCTGGTAGAAGAAATTTATTACCAAGGCAACAACTTCTTCAGTGCACTACAGTACACGATAGCTTAAATACTGTTGTCATGACCTACATACAAGAATATTTGTGATGGTACAAGACTGCATACATCGTACAGCATGAGCTACATACTCCAATTCAGAAAAACAAGCCTATGCCTTACATTAAAATAAATACCACACTCCCTATAATTAGTACATACAGAACATTCCAATCATGTAGTACTTGGCGCGAGGGGGTACTCATGGTCTTTGGATCTAATGGGTTACAAATGTTTGCGCATGACTTCCTGGAATATATTCAAAGAGTGTTTACACACAATGTATGCCCTATGACTTGCTTGAGGGCTCTGCCTTGCCTAATTTCCTTGTTTTATAGAACAGATGGCAACCTAAGTCACGCATATCTTGTGTAACAAGAATAAGGTCCAGAGAAGTCATGCATATCTTGTAACAAGAATAAGGTCAAGAGAAATAATTGGAAGCTGTAACATAAGGGGCACACTACTGTATCCTTATTACAGAAGCCAAAGCTCAGACAGAAGAACACATTGCAAAATCAGTGGGTAGAGGGACAAAACCTTTTACAGGTATATAAGCGAAAAAGAAAGGCAAAGGGAGGGATAGTGAGACTGAGGGGGAGGATGGGGCTGTGTGGAGGATGACAACAGTAAAGCTGACATATTGAACAGGTATTTTTGCTCAGTCTTTACTAAGGAAAGAGGAGGGTAATGGGTCTGAATGGAGTACAAGGGTGAAAATGGTGCAGAAATGGACACAAGTCCCTTTACGAGAAAGGGTCCTGAAGGAACTGGAAGTAAAAGAGTTGATAAAGCAATGGTGCCAGATGGAGTGCACCCCAGGGTCCTTAAAGAACTAAGAGAGGTGGTGGCTAAACCTCTGTCTATCCTGTTTAGCCGATCACTGGAAACAGGAGAGTACCCAAAGACTGGAGGATAGCAGATGTAGTTCCCTTATACAAAAGTGGGAACAAAAGGAGGGGAACTACAGACCAGTCAGCCTCACCTCGGTAGTGGGAAGATCATGAAAGCACTACTGAAGGACAGATTAGTGGAATATCTGGTTGTCAATGGACTACAGGACCCAAGGCAGCATGGTTTCACCAGGGGGACTCTATATTGCCTTAGAAGTGCCCAATGATAGTGCAATGGTAGTACAAAACTGTTTTCTGTATACCACGAGACTTATTTGGTACCACCGTGGTATCAGTATTGAGTACTGTCACCACAAGGGTATTATGTTAGAGGAGCAAATTGTTGTGCATATAAAGCCCAAGCTTATTTGGTATCAGTAAAGCATCAGTGTATCTAGAAAACTGATTCCACTATGGTACCAACATGGTACACACAAATCAAACAAAGTTTAAAAAAATACAAAATGAAACATACATAGAAACAGAAGTTGGCCAGATAAGGACTGTAAGGTCCATCCAGTCTGCCCATTTCTTTTTCTACCTTATGAATGTGCCATCCATCTGCCTTTGCTCTGTCAATGGCCTATCTAGTCATACTCATCTGTATTGCTCCCTTATGCCCAGGGCCCTGAGTTTTTCTGCAATTCTGCTGCCACGCCACCTGTGGAACTAACAGTGAATTCACTACCTCCCATGGAATTCATGGCCACCTGCAGAATTCATTGCCATGTGCAGAGAATTTGTTGCCCCCTGCAGATAATTTGTGGCGCCTTCATGGAATTCTCTCAGACGACCACAGAATGTTCAGCGGCAGTTGTGGAAGTTACACTTGCCATGGAACTTCCATACCTTCAAGCCTATCTCTAACACCTCTGTCCCCTGTGTCATTTATTCAGAGCGCTGCTCCACCAACCCTTTGGTGAGGATTTGCCTATTCAGGTTCTGTCTGCACTCTGTGCCTGTGTTTATGAGCTCACCCACCTCTTCCCAAAATTACCAGAAGACTCAGTCATATCATTATATTGTCCCCATGACTGAGTTGTAGAATTGAAATCGGGGGGATGGCAGGATCACTGGATGTGTGAAGGAGAGCTCTGCACAATAAAATAAGTCAGATCTGTGTACTGATCAAGTGCACTGTCCCGAGCCACATAGAACCCCATCTGGACTTACTTTCACTATATGCTTGCTTGTGTTTCCAATGCAAATGTATTGACAGCTGGACATCGTGGGGCTGACAGGCTCAGCCATTAATCTCAAGTTCCTCCTCAAGCTAACAAATTCCACACTGTGCTCATTTGGGGGACTTGATGAGTTCTTATTACAGAAATGCCCTCCCACACAAAGAATATCTGCAAACGGAATAAAGCCATGGCCTGTATCAAAATTATCTCTCTTAGTGCAGCCATTAAATAATAATTTTAGCCATAAAAGTTATATTTTTTATGAAACAAGTAATACTTTCTAGTAATAGTGAGATACTGAAGGCAGTAGTTTGGCACCACTACAAATCTGCTTCCTTCTCTGCCCCATGTCATTGACAGCCACCCTGGTGGAAATAAGTGGAACTGAAACTGAAGCACCCTGGCAAGTCCTGTTCTCCAGCATGATTCAGGGCCTTACTGTATTTAATTATTTTATTGAATGTATTTATTGATATTCTGGGAGACATAGAGGTAACTTTGCCAAAAAATTAAAATTAAACAAAAAACAATAAGCAACAAAAGTAGAGGTACCTGGGCAGCACTGTAATTTGTAGTCTGTTCTTGTCCATGTCACTGACAAGCACCCTTCAATGCTTTCCGTGGGCAAGATGTTTTCTGCAATGTATGTGTATTACAAATTCTTAAAAAGGACAAAATTCAACTATCACCCAGGCTCCTGTCATGGACCAGTCCGAAGCGGCTAGAAATGTGCAGAAACAGACTAAAAACAAGCATTTGTCAATGCCGAATGTTTGCTTGTTGGTATTAGCATTGGAAATGCAGGAGTTAAAGAGATGCAGAATAGGAATGGCAGAGAAGTATTGAAGTTCATACCAACCCCACCTCCATTCTGTAGAGATGGAGAGGCATTGGGATAAGCATGTGGGCGTCACCATTGGCGGTCATGCCATGTCACCTCACCTTATTCTGCAGACAGTGACATGTGTTGAGGTGTGCCTTAGGGTGTTTGGCTGTACAGTGACACCATTCCACGGACATATGCTGAAACAGGTGCAGCATAGGAGAATGGGGTGAAGTGTGGGGCAGAAGAGTCTAAGGTACACCTTGACAGCTGTCAGTGGCTGGGGATGGGGTGGGATGGTATGTGTAGTAGAGTCAGCAATCCAAAGACAGAGCCTGATGCCTGTCCATCTATACAGGGTATGATGTGATGGTTAGAAACCCCATCGCCACGGGCGCTTGTTGGTATCTACAGTACAAATGTTCAACATGGCCTTTTGTGACCTCTCCTCATAAAGCATTTTGGGACCTCTTCTCATGAAGAGTGGCAGTGTGATTTTGTCAATGTGTCCCAAACATTGACTTCCAACGGTGACAGTGCCATTCTGTGCCACATGTACTAAAAAGACAGATTGGGCAGAATGTGAAGAATGGCAGCTGTGCCATCCATAGGGGGTGTAAAGGGATGGCAATGTTGAAAATCTGTAGTGGGAATATTAGAAACGCCTGCACTTCTGAGCATCACGTGGAAAGTGCACAACTCATGCAGCATGTAACACAGTCATTTTATGGAGTGTCGTCACCAGATTTTCAACATAGGCATTTTATGACCTGTGCTCATAAAGAGTGTCACTGTGATTGTGTTAATGTGTCCTGAACACTGATTTGCCACAGCAATCCCGGTGTTCTGCACTGGAAGTGAAGAAACACAATTCTACCAGGTTGTGATAAATGATAACTCTATTGTTCATAAGGAGGTGTGGAAAATGGCAATGTTGAAAATCTGGAGTGAAAATTTTACAAGTTTGTGAAGTTATGAGTGTGCGTGCAAACTGTGCAATGCATGCTAGTAATACAGTCATTTAATGGAGTTCCATCACCAAATTTTCAACATAGGCATTTTAGAGCTCTGTTAATGAACAGTACCACTGTAAATTTTGTAATGTGTCCCAAACAGTGATTTCAACAGTGATGGTGCCATTGTGCACTGGAAGTGTGAAAACACATATTGGCCAGGATGTGAAATATGACAGCTGTATTCTTCATAAGGAGGTGTGGGAAAATGACAACGTTGAAAATATGGAGTGACAATATTGCAAATGTGCAAAGTTATGAGAGTGTGTGGAAACTGCAAAAGGCACGCTTGTAACACAGTCATTTTATGGACTTTTGTCACCAAATTTTCAACATATGCATTTTAGCACCTCTGCTAATGAACAGTGTTACTGATTTTCGTAATGTGTCCTGAACACAAATTTCCCACGACTGCGCTGTTCTGCACCGGAAGTGCAAAAGCACATTTCGCCAGGATGTGAAACATGACAACTGTATTGTTGATAAGGAGGTTAAAATGGCAATGTTGACAATGTGAAGTGAAAATATTGCAAATATGGTTACGAGAGTGCATGGACACTGTGCAATGCATGCTCGTAACACAGCCATGTCATGGACTTTTCTCACCAAATTTTCAACATAGGCATATTTGGACCTCTGCTAATGAACAGTGTTACTGTGATTGTTGTGATGTGTCCCAAACATGGATTTCCCACAGTGACTACGTTATTCTGCTCCAGAAGTACGAAAACACATTTTAGCCAGGATGTGGAAAATGACAGCTGTTCTGTTCATAAGGAGGTGTGAAAAAATGGCAACATTGGAAATGTGGGTGAAAATATTGCAAGTGTGCAAAGTTACAAGTGTGCATGGAAACTGCGTAATACACGCTTGTAACATAGTCATTTTATGGACTTTTGTGACCAAATTTTCAAGACAGTCATTTTAGCAGATCTGCTAATGAACAGTCACTGTCATGTTTGCAATGTGTCCCGAACATGGATTTCCTGCCACAACCGTGCTAAACTGCAGGAAGTGCAAAACATATTTCGTCCAGGATGTGAGAAATAGCAGCTGTATTGTTTATAAGGAGGTTTGTAAAAATGGCAATGTTGAAAATCTGGAGTGAAGATATTGTAAATGTGCGGTTACAAGAGTGCATGGAAACTGCACAATGCACGCCGTAACACAGTCATGTTATGGACTTTACTGACCACATTGTCAAAATAGGCATTTTAGCACCTCTGCTAATGAACAGTATCACTGTGATTATCGTAATGTGTCCTGAACATGGATTTCCTACTGTGACTTGCATTATTCTGGGCGGAAGTACAAAAACATATTTGCCAGGATGTCAAAAATGACAGCTGTTCCGTTCATAAGGAGGTGCGAAAAAATGGCAATGTTGAGAAATCTGGAGTGAAAATATTGCAAATGTGTGAAGTTACGAGCATGCGTGGAAACTGCACAATGCACACTCATAACACAGTCATTTTATGGACTTCTGTCACCAGATTTTCAACATAAGCATTTTAGCACCTTTGCTAATAAACAGTGTCACTGTCATTTTCATACTGTGTCCGAACATGGATTTCCCACAGTGACCACGCTATTCTGTGCCGGAAGTGTGAAAATACATTTCAGCCAGAATGTGAAACATGACAGCTGTACTGTTCATAATGAGTGCACAAAAATGGCAATGTTGACAATCAGGGTGAAAATATTGCAAGCGTGTGAAGTTATGAGTGTGCGTGGAAACTGTGCAATGCATGCTCGTAACACAGTCATTTATGGACTTTTCTCACTAAGTTTGCAACATAGGCATTTAGGACCTCTGATAATGAACAGTGTCACTGTGGATTTTGTAATGTGTCCCAAACGTGGATTTCCACAGTGACTGCGCTATTCTGCACTGGAAGTACAAAACCACATTTCGGCCAGGATGTCAAAATTACAGCTGTGCTAAGTCACGAGCATGCATCTAAATGGCACAACGCACCCTTGTAACACAGTCATTTTATGGACTTTTGGCACCAAATTTGCAACATAGTCATTTTACAACCTCTGCTAATGAGCAGTGTCACTGTCATTTTCATAATGTGTCCCAAACACGGATTTCATAGCAACCACTCTATTGTGCACCGGAACTACAAAACACATTTTGGCCAGGGTTTGAAAAATGACAGCTGTATTGCTCACAACGAGGTGTAAAAATGGCAATGTTGAAAATCTGGCATGAAAATATTGCAAATTCGCAAACTTACAGTGTCGCATGTAACTGCACCAGCATGCTCAAATAAAACAATCATTTTGGATTTTCCACCAAATTTGCGACATAGGCTTTTTGAGAGCCCACCTCATGAACACTGTCACTGTCATTTCATTAATCGCCCCAAAAGGTGACTCCGCAAAGTGACCGAGAAATCACCTTCAAGGCCGATTAGTGCCATGACAGTGACAGAATTCATGAGGAGGGGTCCTAAAAACTCCTTGTTGAAAATTTGGTGCCAAAATTCCAAAACTGGCCGAGATATGCATCAAAGTTGAAAAACACCTATTTATTCCA
Organism: Neoceratodus forsteri; assembly: GCA_016271365.2. NCBI lineage: Eukaryota > Metazoa > Chordata > Ceratodontiformes > Ceratodontidae > Neoceratodus > Neoceratodus forsteri. Next base: position 272,002,597 of record JADMNL010000026.1, read on the forward strand.
TTATACAGCTTACTGGCATTTCCTCAGTTGGCGGTCGGCTTTGAAGAGTGCAGGCGTGTTTCAAGTCCACTGAAGATCGTCGTGCTGGACTCTGGAGATAAGTATGGAGTAAGGGGTGGGAAGGCAGGGTGTGCAGTGGGTGGGTGCGGATTGTGGAGGGAGCAGGGAGACTAAAGGGACAGGTTTTTTTAGATTTAAAAAAATTTAAAACCAACGCTGGACGGTTTTCTCTTACAAGGACATTGGGCACGCTGTGTGGGCTCCCAGACACGCTGAATGTTTCTGGGGTGTAGCTAATGGGGATTGGGAACCCATTGGCACAAAAGCAGGAGCCGAAGAGTCTGGGGATTGCGCCCTTGGCACAAATTTACTTTGTTTTTCAGGGGGCTCATCATTATGTCAGCAGGGAGTGGGTCCCCTGTCAGCAAATCAAACTGGGAAGGGGCATGATGCCAATGGAGTGGGCTCCCCATCGGCAACTTTAAATTGGAGGGGATTGAAGCCGATGAGGATTGGGGCCCCATCAGCAAAAACACTGTTGTATGGGGGCACATGCTGCAGAGGGGATTGGCCACCCTCAGCTCGGGCAACTTTAGTATTGTTTGTGAACAGGTGACAAGCCGCCCACCATGTTCACAAACAATATTACAGTCGGCAAGTTCCACCAAGCAATGATGGGTCTCTTCCTCATTGCAGTGGAATCACTGACACTGCAATGACGAGGCGCCCCTGATTGTTGTGTGGAAACGCTTGCAACTTGGTGCAACTTTGGAAGCCAGTGTCATCAGTTCACTGTGCCTCCATTGGCCCACCACTGCCAAGCTCCCAAATGCTGTGCCTCCCTTGGCTGCTACAGTCCTGTGCCTCCACAACCCGGTTCTCTAATGCTGTCAATAATGTTTCTTGCACATGCATGCAAGCAAACATAATTACAGTACTGGCCAACCACCTCAGCTTTTTGTGACTTTTTGTGTGTAATTGTGAAAAACTATTTTGCAGTATTACCTCCATGGGTCCATTAATTAGACCCCTCTGGTGTTCTCCATTGCTCAGTACAAAAATAACATGCTGTAATTTAAAATCTTGCCCCCAAATGCAGCATGAAGCATCCATGACTATCTGTGACTGGATGATCCAGTGATCGTACCTGTAACAAAATAAAATTAATACACTATCAATTGTTGCTGTGTACACTCATTAAAAATAAACATTTATTTTTGGGTGCCTTTTTTTTAATTAGTTGTTTAGCCAAGAGTAGCACACTAAGCTGAAAGTTTTTTACAAGAGTGACAATTTAGGACACAGTCCCAGAGAACCATGAAAGGGCTTACTGATGAGTAGGACCCTATCCTTCCGTTGAGCCCTGCAACTTGCAGGGAAGAAGGGCACAATATTTCCCATTATGTATTCATGATTAATTGTTTGTTATTCTGCTCATGAAGTAATTTCCCCACCCTGAGTACCCAGTCGGAGCTCCCTGAGGCAAAGGTGGGTTGGTCTGTGTTTTCTCTGCAGAGACACGGAGGCTTGCTTGCACAAAGCACCTCCTTCACTAACACCAATAACATTTTAAGTAGATAGCCTAATAAATAAAAACAACAGCTGTGTTTTTCCAGGGTACTGCACTTTGAATTAATTTTTTTCACCCACTCAGCACTGAGGCTTACAGCCATAGGCTCACTAAGTACAAGTTAAATCCCTAGCACTACACATTTTTAAATAAATAAATTAATACACTAATTAATAAACACTGAGCTGTTCTTCACAGGGTGCCATTTAGTAACAACACAATGATGCATTGAGAGTGTAAATAAAGAAATACACTTTGCCCTAGAAAGAGAGAAAATGTAAAATGGATGCCTTGCATAGGTTCTCAGTTGGACCATTCAGTTCATTTTCACCCCAGTAGCAGGCCTCAAAGTCCAGAAAGAAAAATACTGTGCCCTGCTGGTGATCCCTGCTACTGCAGCTTTCTGGGGTTCCTTCCAGACATACTGCCTTAAAATAACATCATGTAAAGTTATTTAAGGTATCACTGCTTTTTTCAGCAAAAAATAAAAACATTAAATATTGCCAGAGACCACCCAATATGTGAAAGGCTTGCCTGTAGTTCGGTGTCCAAGCAGCCAGCCACTCTACTTCCTGAGCTATATAAGCAGTTCCTCTAAGCCTCACTGTAAAGCATTTTTTTTTGCAGCTGAAGGCTGTGTCAGTTTGTCCTCTGAGCTAGTTGGGCCTCCCTGGATGCCTGGGGCCTGCCCTCCCCTTGCTGCTCCTGCTTGTCTCTGCTGGGCTTCTGTGTTTATTTTCCTGTTTCTGGTTTGTATTTTGCCTTCGGCTGTGTGTGTGTGGTTCCTTCCTTTTGGGGGCTTTTAAGTTCCTAGCATACTGCCTCCAACTCCTAACATACTACTACTAAGAGCTTATGCTACTGCTTTAGTCACTACACCTGCAGCTACTACTGCTGTCTACTTAATTACTTTTGTTCCCAGTGCTTGTGTCTTACACTGTGCTCTCCACGCTTACACTACTGCTCAGAAACTGCAGTCATTATCTGTGTGTTTCAGCTCAGCTGCTCCATGTTGTATACTCAATTCTTTTTACCTGACGCAGTTTACTCTGATCCTAGCTGTGTTGCTCTAATTGTGCTTGCAACTTCATTGCACTGCCTGACTAAACCTGCTTTCAAAGCATTTGTCTCCATGTTTTATTGCAGTTACAACTCTGAGGTCAGCCATCTAAGCTCCTGCTGAGGCTGTTAATATAGCTTTGCTATTAACTCTTGCTTTGCCACTGATAAATCCTTACAGTATTTGTCCCCTTGATTTGGCTATTCATGTCTGGCTGGCTTATCCCACTGTTCAGTGTTGTTTGTCCTATGTTAAGCAGACCTGCCTACAGGTCCACTTATTATTGCTTTGTTTACTGACCTCACGTGCAGGTCCATACTTGCTTATGCAACCGTTGCTCCTTGCTTACTCAAACCATTGCTTCATGCCTACTGCCATCCCATTGGCTCAGCCAGGGAGTCTACTGCATTCAATCTGCATTCGACCTTGCATGGTCTCAGCACTCACTGCTCATTATGATCTCAGCATGCTGTGCTCATTCAGCTCACTAGCTTTTCAGCTCTCAATCACTTTTGGGGCATGCCAGCCATTCTATTCTAGCTCTGGGTTCCTGCAGCCAATGGTCTTGCTCTGCTTTTAGTCCGCATCTCGAGCATGTCCAACTTGGGGTGGGATCCTTCTCACCTGGCCCATAGCTGGGAATGTCCTCACCCCAGGATTGGCTTTAGTTGCCTGCTATGCCACAGCAGCTCCTAGTGTAGATTTATGAATAGCGGTGAAGGGTGGTAACGACAATCTCCTTTGGCTCCAGTGCTCCACTATATAGTGTTTCCCTGGAGAGCACCTTCACCACATCCTCCCTATGACTGCCTCTATTTCACCTGGTTTGATTTAGGGCAGGTAGGCCAGGTTAGTGCCTCAGCAGTTGTTGCTCTCCTCCTGTGCCTTGGATGCACTTATTGTTGCAGAATTTTCTCCCAACCTTCCACAGCATTCCGCTAGAGGGTTTGAGTGAGAGCCTTCCTCCAAATTGGAATATTTTCCACCTCTCTTAATTGGGTTTTCTAAATTGCAGCGGCAGAGCTGTCACTAACTAAACTATCCCAAGCCTGGAGGGAAGGTGACCTAGGCATTGGATCCCCAGAGATTTTTTCTCTCATAGGGTTTTTTTCTCTCTCCATTGCCTCAGGTCATAATACTTAGTTAGCTTAGTTGTTTCCCCTAGTTTCTTAGGTAGGTTACGTTGTTGGATGGAGGTGGAGATGACCTGCCATTCCCTCTCTCCTAGGGGATCCCTCTCAAGAACCAGCAGTATCATGCTATGCAGACTTGGGCGGTCATTACAACAACTGCGCATCTCATTGCATTACCAAACTGCCTATACTTCTATTACTATATGTAGTTACTACTCCTATGTCACAGTTACTGCTGCTCATATGCTTCATGTTGCCTCCTTTTTGGGAATGATACTACATTTTTGGGGATTGCTAAGGTACCTTTAGCCACAGGAACCATCCCATTGCACCTTAGGGGTGAAACCTCTCCAAGGGTTTCTTGTCTTGCGTACCCTACAGGGTAGTAATTCCTCTGGAATAGAGTGCAAATGGCCAAAACAAAATTAACACGGTTGCACAAGCATAACACTATACTGGCTGTGTAGACCAGTGAAATGAGAGGCTTGCCTGTAGTTCAGTGGTGAAGCAGCCAGCCACTCCACTTCTGAGCTATATAAGCAGTTCCTCTAAGCCTCACTGTGAAGCATTTTTTCTGCCCCACCATCCTCCCTCTTCCTCCTCCAGTGGCAGCACTCTCTCCTTAGGGGATTCCAGGTACTTTAGCTATGGGAACCATCCTTGCACCTCTAGGGATGGAACCTTCCATGGGTTCCTTACCTTCAGAATCTCTACAGGGTGGTAATTCCCCTGGAATAGACAGTGCGAATGGCCAAAACCAATTAACACAGTTGCACAAGCATAACACTATATTGGCTGCATAGACCAGTGAACTGGAATTAGTACATAGGAAAGTCTTGAGGAGGTTCCGTAATTAAACATTTATTCTCTGCCTGTAGCCCGCTCCTTGACATTATTTTTCCCCAAGCCATTAATTAAATGTTCTGCACCAATCACCCCTGTAGCAAGTCAGAGCCCAGAACAGCACTTATAATTAAATGTTTTTCCTGCCCACTCAGCCCCGGAGAACAGTGTTCTCATGTATGGCAACTGCATGCTGAAACAATCATGTCCTGTCTGGGACAGTGGCTGGATTTTATTTTACAAATAATTTTTGTCATGTTAGCAAGCCAGTGAGCCATCTTGATAATAAATTAAAATGATTCAAATAAAAAAACAACAAAAAAACCACAGACAGAAACCAGTACTGGACCCAGTCCCTGAGAACTATGTAGGCGTAATCTAATTACATAGATACATAGACAGTGTCAGCAGATAAGGGCCTATGGCCCACCCAGTCTGCCCATTTGAGCTTGTAAGTTCAGTTTATGTTTTCCTAGAAGTCTGTTGCCCTTAACCCTGACCTCCAGAATTCCTTTATGTCTGTTTACATACATTTGTTTACTGCTATCCCAACCAAAAACATTGCTTTACAAACTGGAGTTGCCAGCCTAGCTAAAGGAAGATTAATAAATAAACACATTCATACAGAATCCTGTCAAAGGACAGTTATTTTTATTTCCAAGGGGTGCTTCATTTCCTATTCAAATTACTTTTCTCCTGCCCAGGGTGGCTGTTGGGAAAATGGGTCACAAAATGAATTAAAATTACCAGAATGCACTGCTGCCTATTTTTTTGTCAAGATTATTGTGGCTTTAACACAACTCAGCCCCGTGTCTGGATATATTAATATGTAACAGTACAATGTTAGCCATGGTGGGGCCTTCCTGTCCATAAATCAAAATATATATAACACAACAAAATTAAATCTCTGTTACTGTCCAGGACTGTATCCCTAGCAGCAATTAATAACTACAGGGCTACACCATGCTCCACACCATGTAATTCAATCAGTGGTTGAAAAACTGGTGTAGAGCTCAGGATTTGGCTTCATTGGGGACTGGGAGTCCACCTGGAGGGATGCATGCCTATACTGGCCTGATGGTCTGCATCTGTGCAGGAGGAACCAGGATCCTAGGTGATAGGTTTAAATGCTTCATTGGCAAGCATTTAAACTAGCAAGGGGAGGCACTGGAAAGAAGCAGGAAATGCTAGCCCCTAAAAGATTAGGGTAGTAAGTGAGGTAAACAGCAAGATAGAGATGTCGATAGGAGAAGGGCAGGTGTAAATGGAGAAAATGACAAACAAAGTAAGGACAGAGATGGAGCAAAAAGGGTAAGGCCATCAAAAGATGGAGGATAATGAGAACCAATGCCCGTAGTTAGGGCAACAAGCCCTGAACTGGTGGACTTGATGGAAGAGGGATGCCTGGATATTATAGCAGTCACAGAAACATGGTACACAGAGAACCATGACTGGGATGTTAACATACCAGGTACACAACCTACAGGAGAGACAGGAGGGAGGGAGAAGAGAGGAGGAGTAGCTCTCTTTCTAAGGGAAGGATAAAAGCAACTGAACAAAAGAGTAAACAGGGAAGAGAGGCGGTGCTGTGGGTCACCTTAGATACTGAAAATGGCACCACAATCTGCACAGGGGTTGTATACAGACCCCCAAGTCAGGGAGGGAATGGACAAGGATATGATAGAATGCATCCTTAGGATGGCAGAGAATGGGGAGATACTGTGGTTGGGGGACCTGAATATGCCAGATGTTAACTGGTGCACCTTGGCTGCAGCCACACCAAAGTAGGGCCATTCTCAATCCCCTTCAGGTGGCATGCCTCAGACAGCTAGTTTTGGAACCCACTCATGAGGGAGCAATCTTAGACCTCATACTCTCAAATGGCGGTGAGAGGATCTCAGGTCTAGAAGTGGTAGCTATCTGAGAACAAGAGACCACCAAACAGTGTGGTTCATGATAAACTCAGCTACAGAGTCAAGCCATACAAATGGGAGGGTTTTGGACTTCAAGAGGGCTGACTTTGGCAAGATGGGAAAGTGTCTTAGAAAAGCACTAGCAAATAGGCTAGAAGGAGGGTGGACCAACAATGGGAAACATCAAAACTGCTATCACAGAGGCAACAAGCCTTGTGTGAAGCTAATAAACAAATCAAAATGAAAGAAAAAGCCACTATGGTGCCACTCAAAAGAGGTGGCGGTGAAGGTTAGGGAAAAAGATAGCATTAAGGAAGTATAAAGAAACACAGAAGAAGCAGGACAGAGAACTGTACCAGATAAGGCAGAAGGAAGCAGGAGGCAGTCAGAATAGCAAATGCCCAAACTGAGGAAAACGTAGCCAACTTGGTTAGAAAGGGGATAAAACCTTTATAGGTATATCAGGGAGCATAGAAAGACAAAGGGAGGGATAGTGAGACTGAATAGAATGGACAGTGGGTGGGCAGAGAGGACAGTGAAAAAGCAGGATACTGAATGAATACTTCTGCTCAGTATTCATAAAAGAGGAGGAGGGAGGTGCCTAATCCAATTAACTGAAGCACTCTGGATACGTGGGTTGATCCTCGTCCTTTCACAGAAGAAAGGGTTCTGAAAGAACTCTAAAACTGAAGGTGGACAAAGCAGTGGGGCCTGATGGAATTCGCCCAGAATTCTAAAAGAATTAAGGAGAGAACTAGTGACACCACTGACAATCCTCTTTAACAAATCATGGGAGGATGGTGTGGTACCTAAGGACTGGAGGAAGGTGGATGTGACACCCCTTCACAAAAGTGGAGCAAGACAGAGGCAGAAAACTACAGACCTGTCAGTTTGACCTCTGTGGTAGGGAAAGGATTGAATCACTTCTGAAGGAAAGAATTGTTGAGTACCTAGAGGCCAGTGGGGACAGGACCCAAGGCAGAATGGGTTCACAGTGGAAGGTCATGTCAAATGAATCCTATAGATTTCTTTGACTGGGTGACCAAACTAGTAGACTGGGGGGCTGTGGACATGGCCTACCTAGACTTTAGCAAGTCATTTGACACAGTCCCACACAAAAATTAATAGTGTACCCTTTGTCTTGCTAAACTGCTCAATCTAAACCCATCCTACCTCTATGCTATTTAAGCCCTACTTGTTTTCTTCTCTCCAGCTGTCTGTCCTTGAATAGGGCTGCTTCAGCTCCCTCACGGTCGGCGGCACCCAGCCAGCCACCGACCCGAGACCAGGACGCCCACCTGCAGCTGCTTGGAAGGTACGGGACAAGCGCAGCCATTGGAACACGGGCACTTCCAGCAAACCCGCTCTGATTGGCCAGGACTTTTCCCTGCTTCTGCCACCTGGCACTTTTTACAAATAGATTTTAGGTAGAACTAAGCACATTTCAAGTGTCTAATAGAAGTTTTCCATTAGCAGGTTATACAGACCTGCCACAGGGATTCTTGGTCTTTCATTAAAAAAAGTATACCCTCTGAAAGACACAGTCCCTGGCTACCTGGCCTTCCTGGCTGTATCCTCACTTCCCACTGATCCAGCTACTGCTCTACCTACCCCTTCTTCTAGCCCAGCCAGCCTGTCTTAACCCCTCCCTCTGCCTACCCTGAATTCTACCTTTATCATGCGCTCCACCTTCTCTACCCATATTCTATTTCTTCATGCCTGTCTTCCTCCCCTACTGCACATTCCAAAAGCCTGCTTTCCTCCCTTCCCCACAGCTTCCACATTCCTACATGTTTCCTCCACTTGGGCACGCTGCACACTGGTCACTGTCCTTGCCCAGGGTCCATCCTACCACCATGAAACTGTCCTACACCCACACTGGTCCTAGCCTCCCTCTGGTCCCCTGTCTACACTTACTCTCACCCACTATCGTCGATGCTCGGCAATTTCTCAAGATGCTAGCAGGCTAAAGCATTCCCTTAAAGAAATACACTGCAGCTCCTTGAGGCTAGTTCTCCTCCTCCTAATGCTGTCAGGCAACGTGCACCCAAACCCTGGACCATTCTGCTCTAAAGCCATTAATCTGAGCAAGTCTTTGGGTGCCCTCTCATTCATATCAATCAACATCTGCAGCCTCCTTCCTAAAATGGATGCCTTACAGGCCTTCACCAGCCAGCACTGCCCTGACATCCTGGCAGTTGTCGAATCCTGGCTCATGCCATCAGTACTGGACCATGCAATAAACCTTCCTGACTACAACATCTTTAGGCTGGATCGCCACTCCAAAAGAGGTGGGGTCTGCGCCTCTACTTAAAAACTCCATACAAGGGCACCACATCATTACCTCACTTCAACCCACAACTGCTCAGATACTGCAAGTGAGAATCCTCCTCATAGCCCAAAACAAAACCTCACTGTTGCCACCATCTACATCCCTCCCAAAGAACAGGGAACTGGTCTAACAGCTGTTCTTGACTTTGTAAAATCACTCCCACCAGACACCGAATCCATCCTCCAGGTGACTTCAACATCAACTGGCCTGCGGCTGATGCTGGTGCACAGAGGATACCATTGCTGCGGCGAACCTCACACAAATGGTTGACTCATCAACCAGGAAAAATTACAGGACCAGCACCAGCACACTCTTGACTGGATCCTTACCAGTCACCCATCGTGAGATTTAACACTAATGTCCTCCCTGACTCTCTGAGCGACCACTCCCTGTTAGCTACACTTGGTCAAATAAATTCATCAAACCATCACCAGAAATTATCCCCAGCAGGGTTCTACCCAGTGGTCACCTTCTTAACTCAAATCCCACCTCCTCCATCAAGACTGGTCCTCTATCTTCAATGCAACCAATATAAACACTGCCCTTGACCAATTCATAAACATCTTCACTGTGGCCTGTGACATGTATGTTCCTATTAAGAACACAAAGTCAAATCACTCAGTAACCCTTGGCTCACAGGTGACCTCCTCAGGATGCTAAAACAAGACACTACCTATGGAGCTGGCCAGAAACTTTGAAGGCAAACGACTTCCAAAACTACAAACATGCCCACAATGACTGCACAAAACCATCCGGCAAATGAAGTCTGCCTACTATAAGCATGCCCTCACAAACTCCTGGGTCAATGGTAGGGAATTCTGGAAGAACATAAAGGAACTCACTGGGAATCCACCCAAACCACCCCATCAATACTCAACATCAACGGGACCACAACCTCAACCCAAAAACCATTAGGATACCTTTAACAAAGTCTTTACGACCTCAGCACTGTCCTTCCCAGGACTACTTCAAAGATGGTGAAGCCCTCTGTCCACAATGAACACTACTCCCATCAGCTCCCCGCTTCTACTTCCAAGCAGTTAAGGCTCACCAACTACGCAAATATGTAACCAAAGCCCTTGGTAAATCAAGATTCAGTAATGACTCCTCGATCTCAAAATCCTGTCTCTCACACTTAATGAAGTGCTTAGTCCTCTGACCAGAATTTTTAACCTCTCCCTCAGCCTTAGCCAGTTCCCAGACAGATGTAAATCTGCTACTGTCACCCAATCCATAAAAGTGGTGACAAAACTGCCCACATAACTATAGACCTATCTCCTACTACCCCACTCTTCAAGGCACTAGAATGCATCATCTCGGTCCAGCCCACAGAATACCTGGATACATACAACATCCTGTGAAGAACAACACGGCCCTGCAAAGGTCACAGCACCTCCACAGCCCTACTTGAATTCACTGTCGCAATCCACAATGCACTTGACTGCGGTGAACTACTAGGCTCAATCTACATTGACTTAACTAAAGCCTTTGACACCATCAATCACCACCTCCTGCTTGTCCAGGTTCAGAACACTGGGCTGTCAACTGACTCCATTGGCTGGTTTAAGAGCTACCGTGAAGAATGGTCCCAAACAGTAAGAATCACTGATACACTCTCGGACACTAGACCGTCCACTAGGAGTCCCCCAGGGCTCCATTCTGGAACCCTCCTCTTCAGCCTATTCTTAAACTCACTACTGGACAGCTGCCCAGAACAAATAATTTCTACGCTGACAATGCTATGATCCTCGCCTCGGACCCTGATCCAATCCAATTACAAAATAAACTTCAGCAGGTCTTCGCCTCCATTGAATCCTGGTTTCTAAATCATAAACTGCTTCTCAATCAGAAAAAAAAAGTCTATGGTCTTCTGCAGCCCCCACAACAAAACAAACAACTCCACCTCTCCTTTGTAACCAAACAAGGAGCCATCCTAGAACAAACACAATCTTTTAAGTACCTCGGCATCACCCTGATCCCCACCTCTCATACACTGTCCATATCAGCAATGTTGCAAAGTCTGCCAGTGCGAGGTTAGGCATATTATTCCAGCACAGGAAACACCTAACCTCAGAAGCACTGGCAGTGGCTGTCCAAAGTTCCATTGTCAGCATCGTAGACTATGGTCTTATCATATATGGGTCTGCAACTACCTCTGCTCTCAAACGATTGCAACCTCCTGAATAAGACATGTCATCTCATCACTGGCTCACAGCGCCGTACCCACACATGTGACCTTTATTCCCAATCTGGATGGCTTCAACTGGACAAAAGCATAAAATACCAAACCTGTATCATGGCCAAGAAAATTATAATGGGTCTGTGCCCTCCTTAAACCTAGACATAGGAACATCACTACAAGGAGATCCAATTCCATCTACTACATATCCCACAATGTCGCACAACCCAAGGACAAAGATCATTTGCTCATCGGGCATCCAACTTGCACAACTCTCTTGGCAGCAACATAGCGATCTGCCAACACTTGGCCTCTTCAAGTCCAAGTTGCGCCTCACTGCTTGTATCCTGCAATTGCCCATCTTAACATTTCCAGTGATCCAGCTGCAATGCCCCAGCACCCAGCACTTACAATCAATGTTTGCACCCTTAGCACCTTACCAGTCATATTCCTCAACAAGGCCTCCTGGCTGCACTGTCTCCCACCCTTGCCCACCTCCCCATATCTCCACTCCTGCCCCGCCTCAACCACATCCCGTACTCACTTACCCCTGCACCTCCTTTTCCCCCGATCTCCCACCTCACTTCCCCACCACCCACCCCTTCCCTTGTCTTGCTCATAGCTCAAGTCTTTGTACTGGTTATTACATGACTGTAAGTCAATGACTATATGTTTGTAACTAAAAATGATGACTGTTGCAGACACTGACATGGAACCTTTGTAAAAGAGCCTCCGCTCAAAGGTACTGTAATCCTAGAATGAAATAAATAAATAAATAAACCAGTGAGAAGGATTTGGAATATGCATAAATTCTAAATTATCTCCAGATACACATATCCCTAAAACAATAGGAACATGTAACAGCATTATTTATTCTATTAAAAACCTTTATATCTCGAAATAGAGAGTATGTACTAATATTATACAGGTCCTATGTACTCCCACATCTCAACTATGGATCTCAATCTGAGTCCTTATTAAAAAGGACAAACACAGGGTGGAAAAGTCCAAAGACGTTTGACTAAATCAATAAAAGGCCTACAAAACATAGAATATGCTAATAGGTTATCAGAACTCAATCTTTATTCATTGGAAACAAGACAAACTAGGGAGATTTACTATTCTTACACCGTGTTCTGGAAGATAAAGCATTATTATCACAATGTAATATAATAAGGACTCATAAACTGTCAATTCAAGGTCACTCGATAAACACATTTTGTAAATAGAAAAACTAATAGGCATTTGAATTTCTACAGTATATGTACACCCTTATTGTGGAACAATCTGCCAAAAAGTAATGGAAACAACCTTGTTTGACTATTTAAAACAAATTAGATAAATTCCTGTCCTTAAAATAATAATAAATAAAAAAAAAAAAACAATACATTAGCAGATAAGCCCACTAGGAGTGGGAGACAATTAAATGGGCCAAGGCCTACTTTGTCTATACAAACCAAGTAACCAGCTTGGGAGTGGGTCCCAGGTGGTAGCCTAGGTAAAACATTGGCTGGACAACAGAACACAGAAGATAATTGTAAATGGAGTCCACTCTGAAAAAGAGTGGTTACTAGTAGGTAACACAGGGTTCAGTACTGGGTCCAGTCCTTTTTATTTATTTATTTAGGGATTCGGATCATACCTTTGAGCTCAGAACTCTTTACAAAGGTTCCACGCCAAACAGTGACAATGACAGCAATAATAAACAGTTTACATACAATACTCGAATAGTATGTAGCTAGTATACAGTAAGGATACAATGTCATTCATAGTACCAATGGTGATAGTACAGTGTCAAGAGCATTCAGCTAGGGTAAAGGACAGTGTTTATATGTAGCGAAGGAGATACAGGTGTGACACCTAGTGTGAGAGTCCAAGGAGGAGTCAAGGTGAGGGGAGGGAGACGGGGGAGGGCAGCCAGAAGACGTGGCTTTGTCTAGGAGGTTGGGGAGGTAGTGGTAGTAGGTTGGTTTTACGGTTGATCCAGTGGGAGAAAAGGCACAGGGGAGAGGAAGACAGAGAGATAGGGCAATAGGGAAGATTGGGTGTAAAAGGAAGGGAAGGAGAGTGTGGGAGTGGCATTATGGGTGTTAGAGTCCTAGTGGCAGTCACAAACTGTCCTAGTAAAAAGGTGTTGCCTTAGGCCATTTTTGAATTGTGAGATGCATTGGGAGTTTAGAATGTGCACTGGGATTTCACTGAGTCATTGGGGGCCTAAAGCTGAAAGCATGCTGTCCCTGCACAGTTTGATGGAAAGGTGTTGATAGGGCCCCTCATCCTGCCTCTGGTGGTATAGCTGGTAGCACTTGGTGTTAGGATGCTAGAAATGCATGGGGCAGTTTTACCCATTAGTGCCTTTTTTCCAAGGAGACATGTTTGAATATAATCCTGTTCTTTAGTGGCAGACAATTGGTCTCCTTGTATAAGGAGCAGGTGTGGTATTTCGATCTACAGCCATTGTGAGCCTACATGCCTTGTAGAGGGCAATGTGAATCCTTTTAGTGCAGTGTCTGTTGCTGCTCCATAGACCACCAATCCATAGTCGATGGTAGAAAGGATGGAGCTGGAGACTGAAAAATTGAGGGCCTCTGGAGTAAGATACTTTTATGCCTATACAGTACGCCCAGCTTGGTGTTCACTGCCTTTACCACTGTGTCGATGTGTTGGGTGAAGGTGAGGCAGTCATCAACGGTGACCCCTAGGTACTCTGAAGGTCTGAACTTGTTCCAGCAGCTCACTGACTTTATTGGAGATGGTGAGGGGAGGAGCTTCTTTTGTGCTGTGGGCTGGCTGTGAGCATTACCTTGTTTTTTTGTAGTTTAATAGAAGTTTATGGCTACAGAACCAGTCTTCCAGCTTGTAGAAGGATGCCTGCAGCTGGGAGTGGAGGGCAACTATTGATGAACTGCTGGTGAGAAGCACAGTGTCATCTGAGTGAAGTATCAGTTTAGTGTCACAGGCTTCAGGGAGATTATTTGAGAAGAGGCTGAATAGTAAGGGCCCCAGTATTGACCTGTGGGACCCCTAAAGATACCTCGTTGGAGCTAGATACTGTGTGCCCAATTTTTACATGTTGGCTTCTGTGTGTTAGGTAGTCCTTGAACCAGCAGACAGCATTGGTTGCAACCCCCAGGTTCTGTAGTTGAGTCAGGAGGAGAGAGTGATTGACAGTGTCAAGGCTTTGGTGAGGTCTATGAAGACTGACCCCACCAGCTTTCCTTCATCTAGTGCCTTGTGCAAGTAGTCAGTGTAGTCCAGCAAAGCTGTGGAGGTAGTATGATTCTGCCTGAAGCCATGTTGGTTTGGACATAACAGGTTGTATTTGTTGAGGTAATCTGTGAGTTGGTGGCCACAATCTTTTCCAGGGCTTTAGATAAGGGAGAAAGGATGGATATCAGCCTGTAATTGGCAGTGCATGTCATATCACCATTCTTGTGCACCGCGCATCACAGAGACTGTTTCCAGATCCTGGGGAACTGTGCAAGAGCCAGTGATTTGTTAAATAGTTTTGTAACTGGCACGATGATGACATCCAGTGTTAGGGATAGGAGTTTCATATCGATTCCATCACTCCCCATTCTGGTCTTGCCTAGTATTTTTTTTTGTATTTGTAGCTTCCTTCACTGACACTTTTTGAAGTAGAAGACAGGGATTGAGCCCTCTTGAGGCGCAGCAGTTGGTTTATTCCCCAGCAGAGTGCAGGTAGTCAGGGGTAGCACTCCAGTCAGGTCAGTAAATGCTGTGTTGAGAGAATCCGCGATGTGCTGAGGGTCAGTAATCATGATGTTGTCAATGTTGAGTGAGTGGGGATCTCTTCTCATCCTTCCCAAGAAGGTTTTGGATGTTATCCCAAAATTCTTCCCATTGCCCCAAGTTTTTAAGCTGCCCTTGTGGAAGTTGGCCTTTGCTTGGTGGATAAGGTTGGTGCAGTGGTTTCTTGCAACTCTGTAGCATTGGAAGTTGTGTTTGCTGTGAGAGGACCTGGCTTTTTCCCAGAGATTGTCCCTTTCCTTCATCTGGGCGAGGAGATCCCCTGTGATCTAAACCATTAACTTGACCCCTGAATTTTCTTTTCTCAGTGGTGCAAAGATATTGCAAATCTTGTTGAAGCCTCTATAAAGAAACTTAGGGCCTGGTCAATATTAGGCACATGATCGATGGGAGACCAGTCATACTGGGAGAGGGCAGAGGAGGGACCCAAGCTTGTCTCTTCCCCAAGACCCTACTATTAATTATGATAGGTGGGGCTTGCTCAATTTGTTTGACCATGTGAAAGTGACCGGGAGTGATCACTTAAGGTGTCAGGCAGGACCTTAAGTTCAGAGATCCGAGAAGGGTAACTCGAGAGGAGCCAATCGAGGAGGGTGCTCTTCCTGTTTTGTGGTTCCGCCTTGTTGGGCTGTCTACAAGTTGGATCAGACTGGAAGTAGTGACCATGTCCTTGAAAGGTGTGGATTCCTGCCTCCCAGTTGATGTTAAAGTCACCTGTTATGAGAAGCTCTGCGCCCTGAGAAAGGGTAGCAATTGTATCCAGTATTCTTGGGAGGCCATCCCTGGCTTTAGTGGGTGGAAGATAAACCAACGTTAAGATTAGAGATTTGCCGTGCCGTCCGACCTGTGCTTTTATTGCTAGAAGTTCATGATCATCCTCGACCCTGGTAACAGGGAGGACCGAACAGCATAGGTAATCCCTGGCATAGATAAGGACTCCTCCACCTCTCTTGCCACACCTGTCTTTCTTGAATTTTGATATCCTGAAGCATCACTTCATTGTCTTTTATCCTGCTTGACAGCCAGGTCTCTGTCAGACACAGAATGTCAGGTACATGGTTGGTCATCCACGCTTGGAGTAGGTCAAACTTTGCTGTGAGGCTGCAGATGTTCAGTGCAGCTACTTTCAGGCCTTTACTCTGTGTTTCCCTGCATTTGATACTGGTGGTGGGCCAGGATTGGCATGGACATTACCCGATAGAAGAAGCATGAATATTATTTTCTTGGCTGAGAGGTTTATGCAAATGGTGGGCGTATCTTGTGCCTCCTGCTCTTGCAGTGGGGAGGTGAGCATTCACCAGGGTGATCTTTATGGGCATGAAAATGGTAATGTTGATAACCATGGCAGGTGTCGGGTGCCCCAGGCTACAGGTGGGATGCAGGTGGTGGAAAGCTGGAGCTCCTTCGCACAGTTGGCATTGGGGTGCTATAGTCCATTTTTGTCAAGAGCAGGTTCTCAAGAGGGGTGGTAGTGGTCCAGCTTGGCATCATGGGCCTGTAGCACCCACAGTGAATAAAAAGAACTAGGACGATAGAGTAATCCATGGTAGAGCAGAGGTGGTGGCACTTGGGTGGTCTAACAAGCACACCAGGAGATAGCAAAGGAAAATGCTGAAGGTTAATTTCATCCACAGGAAATTAACTGTTGAGATCCAGGATCAATAATATGTTAAAATTCCTGGAAGGTGATAAACTGTGGCCTGGGCATATGCAATGTGAAATCCTTTTGTCTGTATGTATCCTTTGATCTTCAAAGTCCTCAGAGACAAGTACAATACCTTTGGAAAAGGTCAGACAAAAATGTTGATTTGGTCACAAAATGTGTTAAAATTCCTTTGTTCTTTAAAGTCCACATAGTGCAGTTGCTTTAAGAGTGGTCAGATGAGAATGTTGAAAATGTTGATTCAGTTGCAGGACCCAGCATCACCATGTTTGTAAGACTAGTTGTAAGGCATATGCTTCCTTGGGGAGGCTTCAAGAAAGTTGATTTAAAATTAAAAAGCTGATACCTGATGATGGCGATTTGCAGAAATTCAGTTCAGGAGACTTTCACCAATGTTGTGTGCAAGAATGGCACAAGTATTCCCAGCAGAAAAACATGTAAATGAACAAAAACTAACCTGCAGACATAGACGAGCACAAACAGCCACCCACACAGCCCCAGGAGGAGGAGCTTTTTAATGTCTTTATAAGTGACATTGCAGAGGGACTGGAAGGAAAAGTATGCCTCTTTGCATATGACACAAAGATCTGCATTGGGTTGATACACAAGGATGCGTGGAAAGGATGAGAAGGACTTGGCAAGGTTGGAGGAATGGTCTGAAGTATGGCAGCTTGATTCAATGCAAAGTGTAGAATAATGCACCTGGGAAACAAAACCCAGGCAAGATTACACAATGGGGAGAGGTAGTAATAACAACAAAATGGAAAGGGACCTGGGGGTAATCATATAAGATGACCCAAGGTAAGCAAGCAATGTGAGAAGGAGTAGGGAGGGCTGGGGGGATACTGAATATATAGGGAGAGGCATCATCAGTAGAAAATAGAAAGTTGTTATCCCTCCGCATAGACAGTTGGTGAAACCCCATCTGGAGTACTGCATCCAGTTCTGGAGATCCCATCTCCACAAGGACATAGACAGGATGGAGACAGTCTAGAGGATGGCAACAAAATGGTACAGGGTCTGCAAAAGAAGCCATACAAGGAGAGACTAAAGGAGCTTAATATGTATACCCTTGAGGAAAGTAGGAGAGGGGACATGATAGAAACTTTTAAATTCCTCAGTGGAATCAACAAAGTCCAAGAGGGTAGCATCTTTCAGAAAAAGAGTTGTACAACAACAAGGGGACACAATTTGAAGCTGAGGGATGGCTCAGGTGCAATGTGAGGAAGTACTTTTTGACAGAGAGGATGGAGAACGTGTATGAACAGCCTTTCTGAGGAGGTTGTGGGGTCTAAAACTGTGGGAGAATTCAAGAACGCATGGGACAGACATAAGGTAATTTTTGTTGGGGATAGGAAGAAATAGGCTGTTGGTTAAATAGGATCTGCAGCTTATCCTGTAGGTAGGGAAATGGGCAGACTAGGTGGGCCAAGCAGTCCTTATCTGCTGTCAAAGTCTATGTTCCATGTTAAATGACCCTGGTGCAATTGTTTTATTTTTGATGCCAGCAGGAGAACCACAGAGGGACATAATGGTGGGAGCTCTGGGGAATTCTCCTTATTCAGATAGCTCTACCAAAATATAGCAATACGACATAGTCCCACTTCACTGCATTTTTATTAAAATTGCATGCCTTATTTTCCCAGAGACCCACATCAAAGGTGCATTGCTGAATTAATTAGGCCCTCTGATTCTTTCTGGTTCTCAGCACACTTTGATGTGCAAAAATAAAATGCTGTAAATTAAAATCTTGCCCACCCAAAATACAGCATGAAGCCTCCATGAGTCTGACTGTCTGTAGCTGGATGATCCAGTGGCTGTACCTGAAATACACCAGCAATTGTTGCTGCGTGAGCTCATTTGAAAAAAAAACTTTACTTTTGGGTGCCAATATAGGACACAGTCCCAGAGAACCATGAAGGGGCTAACTGATGGGTAGGTTTTGGGGAAAAATATTCCATACCGCACAGATCAGAGACTTTTTGGATGTGATTTTTGTATTTTAATACCCATCCCTGTCCAGGATGAGGATGAAACACAAAATTGTAACCCTACTACAGGGTCTCAAAGGCTCCATGACGTAGCTTTTTGCTCACAGCATCTGGCAAAACAGTTTAAGAAAAAGACCCAGTCCTCCCAATGAGCCCTGCAACTTGCAGGAAGAAGGGCACAATATTTCTCGTCATGTATTCATGATTGTTTGTTATTCTGATCATGAAGTAATTTCCCCACCCTGAGTACCCAGTCGTAGCTCCCTGGGCCTAAGGTGGGGTCTGTGTTTTCCACTGAACCACGGAGGCTTACTTGAACAAAGCACCCATTCCTTCACTAACACCAATAACGTTTTAAATAGATAGCCTAATAAATAAAACCACAGCTGTGTTTTTCCAGGGTACTGCACTTGAATAAGTGTTTTTCCTCCCACTCAGCACCGGAGGCTTATTACAACTGTAGGCTCACAAAGTAAGCACAAGTTAAGTTCCTAGCACTGTAAATTTTAAATAAATACATTAATTCACTAATTAATAAACACTGAGCCATGCTTCACAGGGTGCCATTTAGTAACAACACAATGATGCCTTGAGAGTGTAAATAAAGAGTACACACTTTGCCCCTAGCAAGAGAGAAAACATATAAAATGGATGCCCTTGCATAGGTTCTCAGTTGGACCATCCAGTTCATTTTCATCCCCAGTAGCAGGTCTCAAAGTTCAGAAAGAAAATACTGTGCCCTCCTGGTGATCCCTGCTACTGGCATGAACGAAGGGTAAATATCCGAGTCCCCACTGCAGCTTTCTGGGGTTTCTTCCAGACAATCTGCCATAAAATAACATCATGCAAAGTTACTTAAGGTATCACTGATTTTTCAGCAAAAAAAAAAATATTGCCTGAGACCACCCAATATCTGGAATTAGTGCATAGGAAAGCCATGAGGAGGCTCCGTAATTAAACATTTTATTCTCTGCCTGTAGCCCAGCTCCTTGATATTATTTTTCCCAAGCCATTAATGAACTATTCTGCAACAACCACCCATGTAGCAAGTTGGAACCCAGAACAGCACTTTGAATTAAATGTTTTTCCCACCCGCTTAGTCCCGGAGAATAGTGTTCTCCTATATGGCAACCACATGTTGAAACAATCATGAACCAACATGAGACAGTGGCTGGATTTTATTTTACAAATAATTTTTGTTATGTTAGCAAGCCAGGGAGCCATTTTGATAATAAATTAAATGATTCAAACACAAAAAAAAAAAAAAAAAAAAAAACAGACAGAAGCTAGTACTGGACCCAGTCCCTGAGAACCACAGAGACTTAATCTAAATTACATTGTTTTACTGCTATTAAAACAAAAACATTTCTTTACACATGGAATTGCCAAATTCCTGCCTTGCTAAAGGAAGATCAATTAATAAACACATTACGCCCCAGTATCCTGTCAGAGGATGGCTATTATTTACATTAGGGGCTTGGTTCCCATTTCCTGCTCAGGGTGGCTGTCGGGGACATGGGGCAGAAAGGAATTAATATTACCGGAATGCCCTGCTACCTCCGTTGTCTTGTGAAAATTATTGTGGCTCTCCTTAGCTGCGTTTCCTGATTTGTTGACCCCAGTTCCAGATACCCTCATACTACTTTTTCTCCCCAAATACCCTGTCTGAGCCCACCGTTCATGCTAATACTGAACCCATGCCCAGAGAACCATGGAAGGGGCTTACAGATGGGTACAGTAGGTAGAAAAGAAGTGTGCAAAAAGAAAGAAAGAAATACTAATAAAAATATAACTAAACACAGAATGTGTGAATAACAAAAGACTTATTTATTTCAGGTTTTTTTTACAGTCAATAAAGGAATATTTTTGGTCCTCTCTGCCATGCCCCTACCACTGAGGTTACCATATTGGATTGAACATAACTTTGCCCCAAGTCCCTGGTCTGAGCTGCCCAGGTGAAAACAGGGTGTCCCTGAAAGCATGGCATCTCTGATTTCACTCAGCCCCGGAACCTTAGGAGGCTCACAACAATTTCTGCCCAACAGGCATGGAGTAATATTGATAAATATAAAAAGAAAAATTATATTGTCACTCCTGGTGAGCCTATGCTAACCTTTTGTTACCCAGTCCCTGGCTGAGCTGATTTATTTCCACTGGCATCTTGGTTGTTTTCCTGCCCAGCCTGGGAGGCTTAGAATCTCAGATTCAGTCCCTAGCACTAAGTAATTGTGACATAAATGAATTAAACAAACTAACCAGGAAAAAGCGCAAGTAAATAAATACACCAGCTCTGGATATTTTATATATATATATATATATATATCCTAATGTCAGCCACAGGACCTTCCTGTTAATAAATTAATATAGAATTAAAACTGATAAATCCCTTGATAGGATCAGTTTTTGGCAACCTTGCTAACCCAGCCAGTGAACCACACAGATGGACATGTTAGAGAGCTATGTGCTCTTCCTGTTAATAAATTAAAAATAGGCATAACTAAAACATAGTGCAAAACAGAATTTCTGTATGAAGGAAATATTTTTTCCTGCCCATACAGCCACAAAGGATGACAGGCTCACAAATCAAGTAGCAGTCTCTAGCATGACTCATTATTATTTAAATAAATACAAATCAGGCACCACTGAAGCACAAGGAACCAGCACTCTGGCTTTTGCTAAAAATAAATAAAGGTATGCTTCTTCACAGGGTGCATTTTAGTGAAAATACCAATAGGGTCAGGATAGTTTCAATGGCAATTAATAAAGAAAGAATAAAAAATACCAGTGCCCTAGAGAGGGAATAAAATATGTACTGTCATTCAAACCTGGGCTCTCATTTTCTCCATCCAGTTGCTTTCCATACACATTAATAGGGCTCAAAGTTTAAAAATACAGAACGAGATACTGTGCCATCCTGTGGAGCTCTGCTACTGCCATGGCAGTAGGGTAATTGCTCGGTCCTGCCCTTCGGATTTCTGGTGCTCCTTCCTGACATGAAATGAAATAACACACTGCAGACGTATTTAGCTGTATACTGGCACTGCTTTTGAATCCAATTATTAATGACCATATTGGCAGAGACCACACAATCTCTAGAAGTACCATCGGATGCCTCTGCTGGGTCTCAAAGTGAATTATAAATCCACCTGTCCATATCTCTAGGCTGTAGCCCTGCTCCCTGAGATGGCACAGTAGTGAACTTTATAAGGCACTGCACAGGAGATGGTATATATAGCACTGCAATACATATGAATGCAATGCAGTAGAGATGGAATATAAATATTAATTCACTGCCCTACAGATACTGCACCAAAGTACACAGTTGCTGTCTAATACATAAATTAAACTACTGTGCCCTTGTTGTGAGCCATGCTACCATGTAAGTATAATATATATGGGTATGGTTATGTAGGGTTACTCTAGTTAATAGTTATATTGCCAGAGAAGCCCACAACAAGCAATAATTACAGAACAGTGAATGAACACCTTTAAAAAGGAACTCACATATAAATATTATGAAAATAATAAAAGTGTCTCTGAAGTGCTGTAGTCTGATTGGCTGTTATTCCAACAGCCTTACATCAATCCTTGTTACACTGCAATGTGCAGCTATATCAAAGTTACACACAGATTCTTCCTGGTAGCATTCCATGCTCTCAGACTGCTGAATGATAGGACAGATACATTTTGGTTTTGAACCATCATTCTTAAACTGTCGGTGGCACAACACTTTCATAAAAAATCTCTCATGCATATGAACATATGAAATTGCCAGCCAATAAATGACCGATCAGTCTGTCTTGAGGCGCAGCATTTAAGTCTTTGGACTGCTGCAGCCCCTTCCCTCCTATGCATTGCTTTTACCCCTGTGTCATTCATTCCCACTACCTGCTCCCCAATGGTTTTCCCTCACTCTGAACCTGTCCCAACCCATTGTGATATCACCTCCTCTGACAGTGTGTTCCACTCTGCCACCACCCTTTCAGTGAAATAGTGCCTACTCATTTCCCTCCTTAATCTGCCTCCTTTCAACTTCAGATCATGCCCCTTGGTCTCCCTACCACATTTTAATTTGAAAATACTTTCAGTGCTTAGTCATTTTATTCTCTGCCATTGACAAAAATGTCAACAAGAAGACTTTAGCACTTTCCTTTTGGAATACTTTCTATTCTCACAATAAGGCACTCCAAAGGATTAGATTAATGTTCAGTAAATTAATCAACACCTAGGGCAATACATATGACAGTCAGTTGCACCTGGTGCCACATAACAGCCCTAGGTGGTGATTGTTGGACAGTGAACTAACCTCTGGCTAAGTGGCTTTTATTGTTTAATAAATAATATATGCTTAGTAAATTACAAGTACAACTAATCATATGATTTAATAATGGTCTGATTAAAGGCAGTATTTTACCAACATGTTGTACATATATTGTTGTGTTTGTCAATTCCCTCAATATGTGTTCAGGTTCAGTCCTGTACATGTTTTCAAACCTTCTCTATGGCCAGCCCGTCTTCTGCTCATGATACCTCTGGAAATGTGTGTGTGTGAGTGTTTCTTCATATTTATATTCGTAATATTGTTACATGCTGTAAGTTCTCGGAGGGAGCACTACACAAATACAGTATCTCTTATCTGCCTGTGTGTGTATGTATGTATGTGTATGTCTGTCTGTCTATCTATCTATCTATCTATCTATCTATCTATCTATCTATCTCATCTACCTAGCAATAACAAGATTAATTTTCTGTGACATGTATGATGGCAGTCATTATTTAATTATGACTCCCCAGAAAACAATTGATAGTGGTGTGCAGCAAATCGGACAGTTTTACTGGAATTGTACAAAATAACACAAAGAAGACACATACTTATTTGTGAACAGGATTTATTAGACAGCTAGCATAGAAAGCTGAATACATTTTGTGTGTGTGATCAAAACACCACTACATATTCTGGTTTACCTCCTCTTGACATTCCTAGTTTCTGTAAGGCAAGCAAAGCACAAGAGGTTATTTTGACTGTGCTTTTCTGCATGCATCTTAAAATTACTAATGTTTTCAAGAAACAGCCTTATTTGAATCACACAAACCTTAGTACCAAAGGTGAAATACTGTATGTATAAACCTACACAATGTCTGTCTATCTATCATTTCAACTGCTATTAAAATATGGTTTTCTGATCAGATTTTTTTCTTAAAGCTATTTCAAAAGCTTCACAAGACCACCAGCTAAGCAAAATAATGACTAGCCAAATAAGTAGACTTTACATTGGCTAACCACATGCACGCACCCACACACTTAACACCTTTTTGATTGACTGCTGGTCTTTCACACTGGATTGGCTATTCATGTGATCCAATATGATTTGATGTGGTCACAGTGGACAAGCCAATCAGAATGATTTACCCAAGAATGAGGCAGAAACATTTGCTATAAAAAGCCTAGTCTTTCCAATCAGAAACCACCTACCATGAGGAGGAACTCCTGTGATCTGCAACATCGAGAACCTGTTTAGAAGGAAGACAACTACCAGCAACATTACTTCACTGATTTCAACTGATTGCCAATATTTTTCTGTAAAGAGCTAAGCAGTTTCTATACTCTTTTTTAACCCAGAAAGAAAATGTCCTGTTCATTTAGATTCTTGAATTAATGTGTTTACCTGTGTTTATTTAACTATGGGAGCCTATGGAATTTTATAAATAATAATGTTTAACCATGGCTGTCTTATAAATAGTTCATTTGTAAAAGTATTTTTATTCACTTTGGCCTTTTAATGAATAAAACTGTTTGCATAGCCAGCTTCAGCATTATAAGTAACAAAGTGTGTTGCTTGCTGTCTGCCCACCCACCCCTGCAGTGGGCATCATCCCACAGGCCAGACAGGTTAGTTTGTAAAAGTATTTTTGTTCACTTTGGCCTTTTAATGAATAAAACTGTTTGCGTAACCAGCCTCAGCATTGTAAGTCACAAAAGTGTGTTGCTGGCTGTTTGCCCACCCCACCCTGCAGCAGGGCATCATCCCACAGGCCGGACAGGTTAGTTTGTAAATGTATTTTTATTTATTGTGGGCTGTTAGCAATGAAAAAGTTTCTAAAGCCACCTCTTAGATTTGCAAGTCACAGTGTGTAGCAAACTGGTTGCCCACCCATGCAATGGGCATCCCACCCTTCCTACCACGGTCCAAATGGGTTGGTTTATAAATGTATTTTTATTGCCCTTGGCTTTTTTAAATAAAGATGCTCCTATTGCCAGTATCACATTTGTAAGTCGTGTGTTTTGCAATGGTAGTTTCTACATAATGTATATGGCATTTTCCAAAATCGCCATGTTGCTAGTTTCAAAATGTTGACTGACTGCAATGTAATCTTTAAGAACTGAGACCATATTGACTTGTTATGCATCTGGCCTTTCAATGTGATAGCACATTATTAACATATGTATACTTTGTAGTCATGGAAAGGCAGGCTTCAAGCTGTAGTGTTTTGCACCTATTTGAATACAGATTATGTTTTTCTCTTAAAAAAGTCACACAATTCACAGCCACAAGAATATGTGTGATCAGATTAACACCTACATGCAAGCAACACATTTTGATTATTACTGATTATCACACAAGCTAGTCTTGCTGTGTCATCCAAAGAAGTGTAACAAGATTAGTAAGGAGAAAATAAACTGATTTAGGTTTGCAACATATTGTTGAAAATGTGCTAATATTACTTCACAAAAGTTACACATGAAGATTGTTGCTGCTGGGTCTCTGTGTGAGCTCATAAAATGATACATTGTTAACAAGCAGCTTATCAATTTGTAAAAAACACTGATGGACTGTAACAGAACTGTTTTAATACATTTTATCTTACAGTAACAAATTATGTATAGAGAATTGGTGTTATTGTTAATGATACTTATTAGTACTTTGTTACCTAAACAGTGATAACAGAGGATGGTTATAACTGTAAGTCATAAACAGCCTTACTGAACAAGGAGATTAATGTATTGTATTGAGAAGTTTTATAGTGATTGGTCAGTGACAACAAAGAAAATCATACACAACCAGCTAGTGAAGACAACTGACAATAGAAATGAAAACATGTTCATTTGTTTAAGTCACACAGTGTGCTGCACATATTTCAGCAAGTTCCATGTTTACCAAAAACACACAACTTAGAGAATAACTGGATAGAGGAAAGCAATTATGTGTCAGCCTCTGACATTCTCAAAAATAAAAGAATAAGCATGGCAGCAATCAAATTTCAGGCGTTAACTGTTTTTGTCTCTTTATCACTTCTTTGCTATTTCTGCTAACACAACAGAATGGAACACTTTGATGAAAATCCACTCCATCTTCACGCAACTGCTCCAAGACAGCATTGTATGTCACTGCTGCAGACCACCGCGAGAGTTTCCAAATGACCTGCATGCAGATGGTGGTAAATTATTTTGTTCTTGCTGCAATGTGGTGCTTGATCATGTCCGTCAATCAATCATCACTGACCACATGGCTGGCAAGAGGCATTTGAAGAGGAAGGCCAGGTTTGAAGAACAAGGAATCAAGAAGAAGCAGAGGACCCTGACAACATCACTACAATGCCAGACAACTGCGATGATGGCTAGAGTTGGGGCGCCAGGACTTTATAAAAATGTTGTTAGCAGCTAACATTCCACTTGAAAAGGCTGATCATCCATCAGTTAGGGCCTTCCTCTCTGCACATGTTAAAAGTGGGAGATCAATTCCACAGTCTGACAGCTGTGCCATGTTTATGTGCCTGACATATACGAAGCCCAAAAACAATGGTGAAAAAAATTGGAAGGGAAGAAACTGGCGGTTATTGTAGATGAGACCAGCAACGTTGAACACTGAACATTTGGTGGCACCACTGGAACAGGATAACACTGGATGTGTATGCCCATACCTGCTGGACATAAAGTTCCTGCCAACTGTAACACACAGCACAGTTGCAAAGGCAGTGATAGAAACAATAAATGAGTATGCCGTGGACTACAGTGACATTCACATATTTGATTCAGACAATGCAGCGTACATGAAAAAAGTTTCACAGATATTTTGTGCAGACTGCTTCCTAATTGCATGCACATCACTTGCCTAGCACACATAATGGAACTGATTGGGAAATTACAAAGACCCTTCAATGTAACACTAAACTACATGAAGGGGTTCAGAAAACTATTCTCACTGCCAAGTGGATGAAAAGCAAGGTACATGAATCACTTAAGAGAGGTGATCCTGGGTAAAGAGCAACTATGCCACCTGACCCTTGCTCTACAAGATGGAGCTAACATTTTGTGCTCCACTATACCACAGAGACCACATCGGGTTCCAGAAAGAATTTGTGGAAAAGGAGCTGCAGTTAACAAAAACACCATGTTCATCACTTCTGCTTCTTAGAGTAAGTATTACAAATTCATATTTAAACTGCATTACAGCTTGAGTATTTTGAATATGAAAAGGGGTTGTTTAGTATAGCATGCAGTGTGGCCTTATTAAAAAAAAGATATAAATATAGAAGAAAGAAACCAGGCAGTTTAGTAATCTCAGTCATACCCTGCTGTGAGAACAAATCATATGAGGACAGGAAGGTAGATAACTCTGGCTATCATTACTGAGTAGTGGGGACAGCACTCATGGGCCTTGCCCTTGACCTTCTGTCATCCTGTAAACAAATGTATTAACCAAAGTATGTATACTATTTCAATCAATTATACCATTTAATAAATTATACCATTTGTACCATTCTCAGTTACATGGGTGTGGTGTCATATTTATGGCTATTAATTATTATGGGTAACATAGAACACATGCAAGCACACAGAAACAAAGGAGAGAAAGAATTAAAGTGCTATACCTGGGACACTCCTTCTACTCTGTGTGCATCAATAATTATTATTATTAAAAATGAATGTTATTATACCAGCAGTAGATTTCTCTGCACACTTCTTACTCCAGCCTGCAGTGCATCAAACATTAAATGAAATGATGCCATTAATCATCAGGAATTGTATGTACTTAAAACCTACATAACAAGTAAGTTTTTTTTTCTTCTTTGTTTTTAGGTTATTTTATTGGATGAAACCAATTTGTGAAACTAAAGATGGAACTGGCATTCCTGGTAGAAAAGACTTCAAAACTCTGCTGCATGCTGGACAGATTTCAGTCTCAAGTGCTGATGGTGTCAGATGTGGTGGACACTCTAGAGGAGCTGCAGATCTATTTATTTATTGATTTAATTTATTAATTTATTTATTACAATATTTAGTTTTGTTGACCGGTAAGTACGCTAGACAAATCCTGCCTATTTTCAGGCACGACCTGGGGAGGGGGTACAGATGAATGCCAACTGACCTTGAACCAGATTAAGCTGTTGGTGGTATTTTAGTGAATAAGGGACATTTACCAGGACACTGGGAAATTCCCTCTCTTGCTGCAGAGGGCACTGAAGTGCTGCAGGAGAGTCTGGAGAAGCTCAGTATGTCCCAAACCATGGATGGGGATGGTCAGGTTTCTGAGCTCCAGAGGAAACACATATCCAGCCTGAAGAGAGTGCTATCATAGATCTGAATTCACTACCAGGAGTTATACAGGAGACATGTATGGAGCAACCTTTTATGGCTGATGCTGTTGGTGACCTGAATACTGAGGAAATTAAACTTCAAGAGGAACTGAGGCAAAGAAAACTCGATTATTGGCTCTAATTTCTACTGCAGAACAGGAATATAATCTCAGCAGACCCAGAATGGAGGAAGAAAGGAAAAATGGAAATGGTCACTAGCTAGTCCCATAATAGGGTACTAGCAAACATCTACCAATAAATGCTGGTTCTGCCCCGAGGAAATGTGGACAGTAATTATGAGGTTTTGATAAATGAAAATGGTTTATCAGGAGCTGTAGAAGACTTGTCTCCAGAGGACGCTTTACAGAGAGCAGGATAGTTATATAAAGGGAATTGCTGGGTTCCTGATCCATTGGTACAGATTCTGGGTTCTCTGGGTAACCCAAGTATGCAACTCAGCAGTATAGCTGGACAAAACCCTAAGTGCCCAAATGCTTCTTCTACAGCTGTGCATTTCGATATGGAGGCTCTAGGTTTAGATATTGCATCAGACATGGTTCCCCCTTTGCTGGTTTGCCAGGACTCTGAGGTTTTAAGTGGTTGTTCCCAGCAGAGAACTTTCAAGAGGACTTCCTAGCTATACGCTATGGAAGCAGTAGGAGAGAAGGAGGAAGGTTTGCAGCAAAACACTGGGTGGGGAAATGACAGTAGTTTCTCTAGAAGCGTTGCCTGCTGTGCAAGAATGGAGGAGTTCTAAGTCATATGCGGGCTTTTCGTAAGCCTGAAGAAGCAGCCAAAGGAGATTCTTGGTTTGGATCCGATTTGTTGGGAAGGCTCCAATTTCTCCTGATAGACTTTGGGTAGGGAAAAACCTTATTAAAGATCGGATGGGTTTTACTCCTATTGATATGTATGCAATTATACATGCACCTGGGGATAGGACTTATGATGTTAGCTTCTGTTCGATGGTACTTTCGGATACATTTTGGAAACTATATTATGAACAGAAAGACTTAGAAGAATGGAAAGATTCTTGGCAATCCCCATAACTAAACCAGCTATTAAAACTATAACAGTGTTGTTTAGGAATGAGGGGTAGATATAAACTATATTAAATTTTGTTGGAAGAATGATGTATAATCTTTGAATATCCTAGGCCAATCATGGACGGGAATGGATTTTGGAATGGAGGATGGAACTTTCGGGTTCAATTGAAACAAAGTGATAGGGGATTCAAGATCTGCCAAGTTCCTTTTGGGGAGGGACAGGGTATATTGTTTTATGCAGGATAGCCTAAAAGTTGTTACCAATGTGGAGCTTTAACAGCATTTAAACAATGACTGTGACAGCACAAAATGTTTTTTCATTGCGGAATTAGGTCACTCTGCTGCCCTATGTACAGCTCCCCAACCTGTAATCTTTGTGGGAACAAAGACCATGGTTTTCAGGAGTTTCCATGGGCTGCCCACAAATTAGAGGATCTTCAAATCATGAGATGTTTCTCTCTCAAGCTCAGAGGCCTTATAGTAATGGGGTAGAACATGATATGGTACATCCTCCTCCACTTCAGCGTAGTGGAAGGGTGGAGTAATGTCTCCTCCTCTAGTGGTAGTAGGGGGTGGTTGCATATGGGAAGACAGAGTACGGCTGCCCCCCTTTACCTCAGGCTAATAAAGATAAAGAGAATTCTGGAGTAGATGTAGTGGAAACCCTCTTTGTAATCCCCAAGGTTCTTCTAGGTGTATTTGGTTCAGTCCAATGTACCCTCAGGAGCACATAGCAGTAGTAGTCCTACAGGACAGTACTTTTCCAGGAAGTCCAGGAGTTCCTCCTTAAGCTTGCTAAGGGTGGAATGTTCAGATTCTGTGCATACAGTGTTACCTTTATCACCTTTAACCCTTTCTAATAGATTTTTCTGCTTTCACTTTGTGGGGAAGCAGGTGGATAGAGAAGACCCTAGGAAGAAGACCATGATTTCAAGTAAGTTTCCCAGATTCGGATGTTCAAAACTTACAGGAGGTGGTGTTACAAAAAGTTTTACAAGGTCAAGTAAAAAAATATAAATAAACCTCATTGAAGCTATTAGTTTATGAGTGGTATGTTTACATGTCAATAGTATCAAATCAGAATATAAATGGAAAATAACTTTTGGTATTTTACAAAGTTAGATTTTGATGTGTTTTGTTGCAAGACACAAGACTTCATACCTGAGTTGAAACATCGCAAGTGACTAGAGAATGGTGGTGGGTCCTTCCTTCTGGTCTATAGGAGTGGAAACATATTGTGGAGTGGGTTTCTGTTATCATTCTTCTAATGTTCAGGTATTGCATTTAGTGGATATTGATCCTGGTAGAGCATTATTATTAGATGTAGTTATTCTTTTCATGTAGATTGATTACAGTTTATGGTCCACAATCAAAAGCTTTAAGAATCAAATTGTTAAAAAAAAAATTCAGCCTTACTTGTTTACTAGGAGACAGATTTTTTTGGGGGAGATTTTAATATAAATGTTCAAGTTCAGAAAATTAAAGAAAAGCAATATTGTGATATGACTTTTTGAAAACCTGATATTTCAGGCTGGACTGAAAGATTTTCAGGGAGTAGTATAAGCTGTGGTAAAGCCACCTTTTTAAGGTAATCTTTCCTCCCACATTGATTTCTTATTTTGAAACAAATGTTGGAAGTCTCTGAAATTGTTATTTTACCTATTGAAAAGTCAGACCATATGTTGATTGGGGTAAATATTGCAATCCCCCAGTAAGGAAACTGGTTCAGGGTTTTGGAGATTGAATGAATTTTTATTAGGAAATCTCGTAATTGTGTCTGCTTTTAAAGAATTGCTAAGGGATAAGGTTTCCAGAATATTCTTATATGATGATACAGGATTATGGTGGAAGATTTTAAAATTCTACGGTAGAATGTTTGAAGACTCATGAGAAAGTTCAAACTCTATCAAAATACAAGGAATACTTAGTATTCAGGTATGAACTAGGTGTGTAAATATCAAGGCAGTGTGAGGAAGGATGGATCTTAGAGAGAGATTGCTGCAGTCAAACAAAATCTGAGATCATATCAGTGTGACCGTTTATGTTCCCTTCAGACAGAACAAACTTTTGGTACTCAGGGAATGCTGAAAGTATTAATTCTTTTGTCAGTTGTCAAAAGCGTAGAGAGAAGAAATTGATTAAATGTCTAAAAACATCACAAGAAACACTAGTAACAGATAATGGTACTGTTATGGGGATCATTGTTCAATATGTCAAAGAAATGTTTGGCTTCCTGATGGAATTTTCTCACTTTACTTCCCAAATTTTACAGGTGGCAGCTTTACCCAAACTTACTGAAGAATTTTGTGAGATTTTGATATCCCTTTTCAAAATTAGAAATGGATAGGGTAATTAAGAGTCTCCATGATGGGATTTCACTAGGCTCTGATGGTTTGCCTAATGAAATATATAAATTATTATGGGAGATTATTCCGGTAGAAATGCTGACTGTATATAGATTTTTTCAAGAAGAGTGTTATTTACCTCACAAAATGTATGAGGGTCTGTTAATTTTTTGTTTAAATCTGGGGATCCAACAGATTTGGTAAACTGGCATCCTATTACTTTATTAAATATTGATTTTAAGGTCTTTGCCAAATTATTAGGAAATAAATTAGCTATGATTATGGAAGATTTAATTAGTCCAACACAATTTTGTTCAATACCCAGAAGGAAAATTACTGACGCTTTGCTGATATTTAGGAGGTGGTAGAAGGGGATGGAGGGACTGGTATGGGAATTCTGGGTTTCTTGGTTAGTTTAGATCAGGCCAAAGCATTTGATAGGGTATCTCATTCTTTTTATGGGATTGTTTACTTGTGTATGGGATTCCAAAAAGTTTGTAGGTTGTTAGAAGTTTGCTATGGGTTATCCTTTGTAGTTCCTTACGAGAATGGTATTATGGGTCTTAAAATTCAGGTGTTGAGAGAGGTGCATCAAAGTTGTCCCTTGAACTCCCTTCTGTACGTATTTATGATTGATCCAATTATGAGACTTCTGCAGCAATCCCTAAATTTTAGGTCTATCCTGGAATATTCTTTTGCCTGTAAAGTACTGGCATATATGTTTATTGATTCAGGACCAACAGTCTCAGATTATTGCATTGGACCTTATTCAGGTTGTAGGGAAGCTTCAGGGCTACCTTAAACATTAGGAAAACACAATGTATAGACTTGAAGGGTTTTGGATACTCCAAGAGTGCTTGAGGTTGTGAGTGCTACAAACCCATGTAAAATTTTAGGAGTCTATTTTGGAGGTAGTGGAATGGCTGAATATAATTGGTCTTGATTATTATCTGTGGGGAGTGAGTAGATGGAACAGATGGAAAGTTGGAAAAAGAAAAGGGTTTTCCTGATTAAGTCCTTTTTAACCCTGATTTTTCTATATATTAGCACTATCTTTATGCTACCTAAAATATTGGAAGTTTCTTTATGTAGAGTTTTTTTACTTGTTTTAGGGTAGCCATTTAAACCTATTAAAAGGACCATATTATATAAAGAAGTTAAAGATGGAGGGGTGTATATGTTGAACCCTGTTTTATTTTTTTTAGGGTATTTTTATATACGAATATAGTACTCTCAATAAAAGGTACTACTCAGTTATAGAGTATATGGGGGTTTCTCTACTCAAAGGGATTTTGTTAAAATGGGAGAAGGTATTTTTCATAAAAATAAAAGAGTCCTTGTTTAGTAAAAAGGTGGGAGGGGTATTTGATTGGATTATTAAATGGGAAGTAAAATATAATATGGTACAAACCTTCTCTAGGTAGCTTCTGTATGAAGAGTTCTTGATAGGTCAGTTTCAGGAACACCCTTTTTCAAGTTTTTCATGCTTTCAACGGAAGTCAATATCTGCATATATTATGGATCCCGGATCCCTGAACAAATGTAGGATGCAGGTGGTTGGGGGTCCATCAGAAAATAAATGTTAAAGGAAACCAGAAGCATAACGCTTTGTAATGATAGTTATTGTCCTAGAGAGTGTTGTGTAGAAGTGATAGAAACAATAGACCATTTATATTATTCTTGTCCTTATATTATTCAGTTTTGGGATATTGTAAAAACAGATGGAAAGATAGGCTACCTATACCTCCAGCTTCTACATTATTATTTTTGGGATCCCTGCTACTCGATTTAATCAGTTGTATATAGGTATGGTTAGGGTTTTGTTTGCCCATTTTTATATTTGATATGGATTTGTAGATGTCGTTTAGTTTTGCAGCAACATGACATTTCTGCTTTAGATCTTTATTTTATTATAATACAGGAAATTAAAAATGAAGTCTGATGAATTATTACAGGGAATACAAGAAAATTGGCAGAAAAATTGGACTATTTTGATTTTTATAAAAAAGAAAAATATAAGGGAGGGGTATATACTGTTTTCTGTAATATGTTCAGGGATTTTGTATGAATTAATACTTATTTATAAGGTGTTTGTATTATTTAAAATGTTTTCCTTCTGTTTGGGGTTTTGTATGAATTAATGCTGATTTATGTTTATTTATTTTTCTCAATGACTTGTGTGATTGATTATGGATCTGTATATATTTGGTTATGATTTAATAAAAAATCCCTACTCTTTTGATAAGTGTCATGGGATCGTTAACATCCACCTGAACTACCACCAATCCAGGCAGATGGAGTCCAGATTTATCTGGAGTCAAACAGACAATGCATAATTGAAAGCTGTGGACAGTTTATTGATTTTGATGATGATGATGATGATGATGTGCCTCTGTCTGTTATGACAGACATGTCAGGTAAATTCAGGATGGCCTTCCAAGATGCCGCTGACAAAACTCATCAAATGTATGTCCACAGAGGGTCAGCCAGGATATCAGTATTTAAAGGAGATCAGGATTTTAATCCTCGAAAGGTGGCATTTATGCCACTGGACAAACATGAATATTTTGCATTCCTGTATGGGATGATGTATCAACAGAGGAGTTACTGGTGACTGGAGAGAGATACTGGTGTCAGGTATCTTGAACACAATAATGACTCTGAGATGTCAGCAGGCCTGTTGTGGAGATCAACACAGGATAGAGTGCCCAAGCAGGCAGCTGTGTCACAAACATGTCTCAATTCAGTGACAAACTCAGCAGATACTGAGCATAGCTTCATCATCCACAATTGGATTTTTTCTGAGAGAAGGCGTGGACTGTCAGACGACAACATAAGGAGACTTGCTTCCTCTGTTTTAACTCACAAATGATCAGAAGTGGAAAACAGTGAGGACTCAAGTAATGTTGATGATGCAAATGCTGAAGTTACTATTTTAGATTAAAAGTGTGTACAAGATGTGGACTGCATAATGCTTAATTTCTGATTTTAATTTCTGTGTATATTTCTGGAATGTGCGATGCTTATTTCGTTATTTTGTTTGCTGGCTTTTAGTTATGTGACTATTTCTGCATATATTTTTCTTTATTTTAATTTCTGTAAATATTTTCAGCCTTTTAATGTGCATTATTGCTTCAATAAAACACTAAGTTTAAAGAAAAGTTGTATATTTTCATTTAGTATGGACGTTAGGGGTAATTGTTACACATCAATATCAGCACCTGACTATATACTGCTAAGAACTAGTCAAATATAGTGAAAAACCTAAAAAACAGGTAATATTAAGGAAGACATGTGACGCAGAATTGCCACAGAAATTGATGCCTGGACACAGAAGTTCTGCAGCAAATGAGAACCATGCCGCAGAACTTTGCTATATGATGTGCAACAGAAAATTGGGGTCCTGCTACTGCCTATCCCATGCCTGTTTGAAGCTCTGCACTGTATTCATATCCACCAATTCCTGAGGTAGGCCATTCCATGCATCTACCAACCTTTCTGTGAAAAGAACTTCCTCACATTACCACTTAATCAGCCTCCGTCTAATCTCACGCTGTGTCCTCTTGTCCTGCTATTTTTCTTATATTGAAACATGCTAGACTCTTTCACTTGTTAATGCCCTTAAGGTGTTTGAATGTCTTGATCATATCACTCTCCCTCCTTTGTTCTAGGGTATACATGTTGAGCTCCTTTAATCTGTCCTCATATGTTTTCTGATGCAGTCCTCCGCACCATTTTGGTTGCCCTTCTCGGGACTGCCTCAATTTAGTTAATGTCCTTGAGAAGGTGTGGCCTCCAGTACTGCATGCAGTAGTCCAGATGGGACCTAATCAGTCAGTGTCTTGTAAAGAGGATTATTACCTCCCTTTTCTGACTTGTGATACCCCTACTAATACATCCCAACATCCCTAGCCTTACCTACTGCTTTAGTGGTCTGCTTGGATGATTTCAGTTCATCGGTGATGATGATGCCCAAGTCTCTTTCTTCCCTTGCAACCACCATCAATTCCTCCCAGCCTATAGGTGGCTTCAGGTTTCTCTTCTATATGTGCATGATTTTGCAATTCTTTGCATTAAACCCCATTTGCCACTCTTTTGACCATTTTGCTAGTTTATCCAGATCTCTTCTCATTCTGCCCACCCCATCTGATTCATCTACTCTGTTGCAGATCTTGGTGTCCTTTGCAAACAGACAAACCTTACCCTCCAGTCCATCTGCAATGTCATTGATGAAGATATTGAAGAGAACTAGCCCCAGGACTGATCCCAAGTACCCCACTTGTAACTTGCATCTCTTCTGACTGTATACTGTTTACCACCACACTATTTTCTGCCCGCCAACCAGTTTGCCACCCAGTTGACCAACTTGACCCACTCCAAGCCTAGCCAGCTTATTAATCAATCTTCTATGTTGAACAGTAGTGAAAGATTTGCTGAAGTCAAGGTAAATGACATCAACTGCTCCCCTTGGTCCCCACTCTGGCTACACAGTCAAAGAAATCTATGGGATTATTTTGACAGGACCTTCCTGTAGTAAACCCATGTTGTCTTGGATCCTGTGTCCTATGGATTCCAGGTGTTGTACTATCCTTTCCTTAAGGAATACCTCCATAATCTTGCCCACTACTGAGGTAAGACTGACTGGTCTGTAGTTCCCTGCCTCCTCCCTGCTACCACTCTTGTGGAGTGAGATCACATAGGCCCTTCTCCAGTCTTCTGGGACCTCTCCTGTGCTCAGAGACTCACTAAACAGTTCTGATAATGGCTCTGCTAGTTCCACCCTTAGCTCCGTCAGCACCCTGGGATGTATTCCACCAGGTCCCATTGCCTTGTCCACCCTGGAGCTTATTGAGCTCTTGTAGGACCTTTTTTTTGGAGGACTAGTGCACACCTCCCTCCCCTGTGTCCATGATTCTGAGCTATTGGCCCTGCCCTACCTTCTCTTCAGTAAATATCTATTCAGGATAGATGCTTTTACGTGGTCCCTCCTCACATAACCCCTTATCCCCTGATCTTAGCAATACCCCTCTGGACTTTCTCCTTTCACTAATAGAAAGTTTTGTCACCTTCTTGTACTCTTCATGCTAGTGTTTCCTCAGTTTGGGCCTTTGCTCTTACTGCCTTCCTGCTTCCCTTAGGGAAGTTTAGTATGCCTCCTATCTTCATCCCACTGCATTCCTTATGTTTCCTGAAGGCCAGCCTTTTGGCTCTGACCTTTCTGCTCCTGTTCTTGAGAACCAAGGTGGTTTCCTTCTTCTTTGCACTTCCTTTTCTCTCTAACACAATGGATATTTCTTCAAGTATTGCATCCTTAATGCTTGCCCACTTTGCCTGTAGTTCCTCACCTGTATTTCTTATTGCCATGGCTAGCTTAACTCTGTTAGCCATCTTATCAAAGTCAGTTCCTCTGAAGTCCCATATTTTGCCTTGGAATGGGATGATTTAGCTTGGGTGACCAAATTGAACCATGCCATGTCATGGTCACTGGCCCCAGGTGACTTTCTACCTGGAGATCTGTGATCCTTTCCTGTTAGTCAGTACTAGATCTAGGATAGCCCTGTCTCTTGTGAGTTGTTGTACCAGTTGTTTGAGGCCCTCCCCTGCAAGGAATCCACCATGTGTCTAGTTCTGGCAGATGTCCCTGCTGGTATTGACCAATCTGTATCTGGCATGTTGAAGTCTTCCATTATCAGAACCTCCTTTTAGCTGTCATGTTTTGTATATCTTCTAACAGTAATGTGTATATGTCCTCCTCCTGGTCTGGAGGCCTGTAGACAACCCCAGTTCATATGGCTGTCCCATTTCCTGGTTCCAGTGTGACTCACAATTCTTTTGGCTCCTTATGTGTATTCTGATATTGATAATCTGCATTGATAATGAAAAACATTATGAGCTGTACAGTTTATGCAAATCACAATAACAACCCTAGTTAAGTTCCTAAATTGAATGGGATATCACCACTACATTGAAATCTATTAACATTCCATTAATTTTCCATTATTTTCATGCAAACCCATTAATTTTTGCCATTACATTTCGTGTCACCTTTTAATGGCTAATTTTCATTCCCATTAAATTTCCATTAATTGTTGACGCTTCATGGTGCAAACCATGAATTTACTCATCCATGCCATTAATTAACCATGACAGGTATCCATTAAATATTTAATGAGTGTGGTATATCCCTTAAATTTTGTATCAGGCTATTTCTTTTTTTGAAATTACTATTTATTCTTCCTCCCAGCCTGCCACCTCTGACCTTCAGGGGGACAATTGGACATCCCACTGCCGGAACCCTACCCAAGCAGACCCCTAGGCCCCATGGAGCCACAAATTACCCCCGGTGGGGATTAGGTGGGGGCTCAGACCCCATAACTTACATTTCGTCGGGTCTGAGGTCTGCTGGGTGGGCACAGGTAATCGTGGGGACGGCCATGGTCCTCCCATCTTCCCGGCTGAAGCAGGCTTGTTTCTGTGTTTTCTCCCTCCCTGAGCAGCAAATTGCCTCCCCCACGTCATGATGTGGGCGTAACGTCCATGTTGCCCAATGACCGTCCATCCCAAATGGAGCTTGCAGTTCCTCGAGCCTCCGCTCAGGGTCATGCAAGTGTTGGGCATTGGCCGAATCCCTCCCGGAGAAGGCGAGCTGTCATTGGACGCTCAGCCTATCTCCTCCGGCTGATCCACCGATGACCCGAGTCCGCTCCCGAACCCGGGTCACCAGCGTGGTGTGAGGTGTGGCTTCTATCAAGCTATTTTAATGGCATGTTTAATAACCATTAAAACTGAGCAATGAGTTTTTCATTGCCATGAACATTATGTTCATGTTGTACCAATACATTAATGGCCATTAAGCATAGTTTTATTTACTAGCTATCTGTACTACTTTTCTCTAAGAACTATGAGTCCGCTTTGAATCCAGTGTAACCTTTTGTTTTACAGGTACTCCCCATCCACTCTTCAGAATCAGTATCTCCAAAGAGGTTCCTTCACCCAGACCATAAAGTACTCATAAATTAGTTACTTGATTGGGGATGTGGAGTTCAAGCCATAGTTGAATCTGTATCCATTACAGTGGCAGTCCATATGTTTGGTGCCATGATGCTATATTGTAATGAGGGACAGTTAAGATGTATGGGATCAGTCTCCCAGATGTGGCCCCTGCAGTTGGACCCCAAAGCTGAAGACTAATTTTTGCTACAGCACTTTCTGTATGTAGCAACTCATTTGCAGTGAAGTACAGCAGTGCTGAGGGATAAAATGAGGACACGTCACTAAGGGACTGTTGAGAGGTATGGGACAGTCCCTCCCACATGTGACCACCCTGCACTGCAGTGCTAGAGATTGTACGGACTGTCACAGGGTCAAAACTAACTTTTCAGCCACTAGCCTTAGGGCTAATGATTGAAAAATCCACCAACCCAACAGGAGTTTTACTAGCCCAGCCCAAATGACCAGAAAATCACAGTTGAAATGAATGGTCTCATTGAACTGTATATAGACCCAGTCATTTCAATGGCATCATGTTCTTGATATTTGTGTAGCAACAGCAAATGGTCCTGGCTCAGACCAGTTACCATGTCAATAGGAATGGAAATCAGTGTGGGATATGACTTCCTGCCTGCAGCTCATGAGAGGACCATTACTTTTGTGTTAAGGTGAGGAAGGAGGAGTCATCAAAATGAGGGAGCTATGACAGCCTCTCGTTTTAGAGGTGGTTCAATTTTTGAGTATGTCTTAGTGGGCAGCAAAGGCAGGAGTGTAATATCTCCAAAGATGGGGTCACCAGCAAGCTTTGTTGATGGCAGCAAGCACCAGTAAGGTGCCCCCAGGTGTCCCCTATAGTTTAGGTTGATGGCGGGGAAACATAGTGGCAGGAGCACCATAAAAGTAAAGTGCTTGTCACCAGTTAAAATGCTTTTTCTTCTTATTGCAGCCTGCCCGTGAAGGTGGCAAAAGCCAGTGTCACATCTAAGGTCCAGCTTGTGCTGGACAGCTGGTTGTTAGGGACTCAGCATCCTGAATGCCAAGGAGGATACTGAGAGTGGTCAGTAATGGCCATTGTGGGAGTTTGAATTGACTGCGAAGGAGAACAGTGAGGGGACTTCAGGTGCCCAGAAGAAAGAGAAAACATGAACGAAGTGCAGCAGAAGGGACAGGGGACACAGGAAATAAATTCAGAGCAAAAGTAGTACCTGCAGTCCTCCTCTAATCTCTGTGTCAGTCTTAATTGTCCCAGCAGTGTCTGTGGTCCAATAGTTGTTGCAATCCCCAGGATCAGCTACCCATTGAGGAAGACCTCCCACCTGCCTTCAGCCAGCAGGGCATCCAACATACATTTAACCCACCTCCCGTCTCCTCAACTTCTCCCTAGTTTGGGGCAGTGAGTCAGTGACAGTGTCAAAAGCAGTCACTGTCCACCTGAACTAATACTGAAATTAAAAAGATGTTTCTTTTCACACAGTGAGTGCAATACAATAAAGCACAGCTTTGGATGTTAGTGTGGTCAGGGCGAGGGACTGCCAAGGGTGGATCTTTTCAAATGTATTTAAAATCAGTCCAGAAAGGGCATATGGTGAGATGGTGGCCTTATTCAAAATTACCTACATTTATTTAACTCTCGCTCCTAAATGGAGCACAGGGGTGTACAGCATTCAAATTAAGTAGCTATTGGAGGTTGCACAGAGGGAAGGCAGGCCCTGAATTAGATAGTAAACAGGGTGTAAGATGGAGCAACTGTAGAGTAAAGCCCAGTTATAGCCAAGCTAGCCAGCTGAGCTACTGAATAATAAGGCTGCCCAAAGTTTTATTTAGTCACAGATTCTAAAGTCAGAATGCCCCAGGGTGATACAGGTGACTAGTAGCTAAGTTGCCTCCAGTAGCCATGCTAATGTTATAGGGTCTCTGGATCGGTTACTTAGATTACTAGCCCTTGCTAGGGCAGTGGCAACTATGCAGCTGGGTTGGCTAACAAGCTAGGTCTGTAGTAACTTTGCTGGTTGTGTGGGTATCTGCCTGGTCCATTATCTTCCCTTCCCCTTTCTCCTGACTGAAACTGATACCCAAGAGCACTTTAAATCAGTAAATTGTACAATTTTACAACACTAGCTTGGCTACTGTTTGCACTTAGCTATAGCTGCCTTTATCAACCTGGACACTCACTTTATACTCTGGGTTTTACTTAACTTAAATGGCCCCTGGTGCTTATTTCTGAATACATGTATTTCTTTTTATTTATTTATTGAAAAGTTTCATCAGG
This sequence comes from Neoceratodus forsteri, assembly GCA_016271365.2. Taxonomy (NCBI): domain Eukaryota; kingdom Metazoa; phylum Chordata; order Ceratodontiformes; family Ceratodontidae; genus Neoceratodus; species Neoceratodus forsteri. The sequence continues at coordinate 272,043,278 of JADMNL010000026.1, forward strand.
AGATGCACACTGAACAAACAATTGCTCATCTCCCAGTGAGTCCTGGGGAGAGGGTAGTGGAAAACACAATTATACAGGTCATACAAGTTGAATGGGAAATTGTTTAATCAGGAGAGGCACACCAAGCTGAATCTTGCTTCTAGTTGTGATCTGGAAGCACAGGAAGTTAAGTGACTTGCTCAGGGTCACACAGTATGGAAGTGGGGCCATGGTATTCAAACCCTGGTCTCCAGGTTTGCAGCTCAGAGCCTTAAAGCACTGTGCCATGCTGCCTCCTATGAATGCCATAATCATAAAGAACACATTAAGTACATAAAACAGAAGAATAAATGATAAAAAAACTTTGGGCCAGCTAACCTCATTCACAGTTCCAACTGGTAACATTTCCTGTCCTGTTTGCTATTCATATGGGACTCCTTTTGTCCTGCATTTTGTGGTTGCCCCACACTATTTAAAAACTCACTGTCCCAAGATCCATAGTGACTGTGAGCTTTGCGCCCATGCACAAGACAACCTGACTCACCATGGGACATTAAAGAGATCAGGAGAGAAAAGAAGTGGCCTGTGCTGTGACTTGTTGAGCTGCCTTGCCTGCATGTGGCTGTGTCAGTGAGTTGCTCATCGCTGTTCATTTTTTCTTTTGGTCTGTCCATGACTCCAGACCACAACTTAATCAGATCCAACACCAAAAGGGGACTAAAATAAATTAAAGGAGCTGCTCTTCTGGCGTTGGGCACTGACTTGCCTTAGATAAGCATCTTAAGAATTGCTTCAGGTTGGTTTTTGATCAGACAATCATTGGGGCCTGGGGAGTCAGTGAGACTGTGGTGTGAGGTTTGTGGGTGCCTGTGTCATTGGACTGGGAGTGGGAGTAAGACTCGGCAGATCCAGAGTGTGGGACAGAGGGGAGAGGATGGATAAGGAGCCGGAGGACTGATCAGGGCCTACTCGGATAGGGAGTCACTGCTAGCTTGCCGGTGGCTGCACTGCTGCAGCCTGTGAATGAGTCAGAGGAGTCCTGAGTCTTCTTCAGTTCAGACTGAACAACATGGAACTTGGGACTTGACTCAGCTGACTGAACAAAAAGTAAGTGCTGCAGTTGCACAGCAGCTGGTTGGGCTACTGTCAGGCTGGGGTGGCTGCTGTGCTGGGCCTGGGTGGGTGCATTTGGAGTTTGGAACTTTTGGGCACTAAGAAGAGGCAATCACAAGTATAGAAGCACATAGATACAGGTGCCTAGGGTCAAAACACACTCAGCAGGTCAGGCCCACTGCTCCCACACTGCCAACCCCAAGCAAAATATTGTGAACAGGTAACAGACAGGGTAACCCTCCTGTCTGCTTGTGTGTCTGAATCACCTTTAGTCTCAAGTTCTGGGGATTCAAACTGTGAACCTTATGCTAACATACCCAAATGTACAGACTCAGATAATCTGCTCTTCGGGGATGCCAGATATCTTTCGCCTAAGGGCATCTAACCAGGTATCCAAAATGAACCCTTAAAACTCTATAAAATACTTTAGATGTATTCTTACCTTTTCCCAGTTTAGTAACTCCATCAAGCTCTGAACAGTGTTTGTCAGTCTTAACCCTCTATACGTCACATGCAAAAGAACTTTGAAGACACACCAGGCAGTCTTTCAAAACAATGGTTTTACTAAAATGGATAAAGATATGTAAAATATAGACACAGAACACTATATCAAAAGCATACAATCACTTAAAAGAACAAGGTTAAAGTACAACACATGAGCTCCTACCACAATACAATTAGACTTTTTCTATCCAATGTATTACCTCTGTAGTGCTTATCATTAGATCTTGTTTCATAAGAGCCCAAAAAGATATGTCACTAAGATCAGACACAAGTCCTAGGTTAAACTGTGTCTCTCTCACACAGCCCTTCTGATGTCATCTAGCTGCTCCTTTAGAATATAAAATTATACAAACAATGATCTTCCTGTCAGGAGATATTTCAAATACTGTGACTTCAGCAAAAACTAATTTCCCCAATTATGGCAGTCTTTAATCAAGCCTTTCCTTTGATCTTGTGTGGTTTCCTGTTCCCCTGGCAGATGAAAGAATGTTATAGCTTTTTAACACCAGTTCATATTAAATGCCCTTCTTCTTAAGACATCATAAAAGTTTATGATCTTCATCCTCTAGCAGACTCATAAAGTCTCATTTCATTTCCACTTCAAAAAGCCTAGGTATATCACAGAAATGTAATAAAATGCCACTTTGAAGTAAGTCAGTTAATTAAATGGTTCCTGCTTCCCTGAAACCTGGGGGTAGGGTCACCCATGGCACAGCTACATTATGTGAAACAATCACATACTACATTTTGTATTGTAAATATCATAGAACAATTATAATTAGCTGGCCAAACATCACAGTCCTCCCCACCTAGGCTGAATTTGGGGCCCTATCCCTGCATGGGATGAACTTCCCAAGTCATTTTACTCTCATACAGATGCGATAACCCATCTGTGTTCTGATTGGTCGCTCCAGCCTTATGTAAGATAGTCCTGTCATACTCTTGCTCCATCTTAATAGTCTACCATTAGTTCTTCCCATTTCTGTCAGCCAAACCAGTGGGGTGTGGTCAGTGTGTACCTCAAATGCTGCCCATATAGTAAGGCTCTAACTTCTTTAGGGCCCACACTAGGCAAGGCACTCTTTACCACAATAGAGTAAGCCTGCTCCCTGGGAAATAACTTTTACTCAGGTACACTACTGGGTGATCTTTCTATTGGTTGGATGTCTGACTCAGTACTGCCCAATAAACACATCTGAGGCATCAGTATAGACTATTAAAGGTCTGCTATGGTCAAGACTTGTCAATACAGGAGCACTGCACAGTGCCTCCTTCAGTCTGGTAAAGGCTTTTTCACAGGCTGGTTTCAGGTAATTTCATAGGCATTCTTTTCTTTACCAGGTCAGATAGGGGAGCAGCCAGGGCACAGTACCTGGGTACAAATTTCATACAGTACCCTGCTGTCCCTAGAAACCTCCTGACCTGCTTCTGCATTTCTGGTCTGGGCCATGCCTTGATCACCCTCTATTTTACTTGGTTAGGACGGAGCTGTCCTAGGCCTACAGCATCCCCAGTGTGCCACTTCAGCCATGGTCACCTGGCACTTCTCAGCTTTGACAGTGAGCATGGCCCTCTGTATCCTGCCCAGCACTTCCTGAAGGTGGGACTGGTGTTCCTATCAGCTGGCACTAAAGATGGCAATGTCATCCCGGTATGCATGGCATACTCCTCAGTACTATTTAACACTTGGTTCACCAACCTTTGGAAAGTGGCGGGGCATTCTTCATTCAAAAGCATTACTTTAAATTCAAATAATCATATTGGAGTGATGAAGACCAACCTCTGCCTGGCTCTGTCCGTTAACTCTACCTGCCAATACCCTTTGTCAGTTTAATAGTAAGGTAGGTCATCCCTCCGAACTTGTCCAGGAGTTCATCCGTCCGGGCATTGGGTGTGCATCTGACTTTGTGACTGAATTCAGTTCACGATAGTCCACACAGAAATGTGTAGAGCCATCTGGCTTGGGCACAAGGACTACAGGTGAGGCCCAGGGCTGTGAGATCTCTGGATTACCCTTAAATCCAGCATTTTCTCCTCCTCCTCCTAATGTCTTTTTTGGACAGCCTCCGACACCTGATATGCTGTCTGCCATGGGTGTCTGTGTCCCTGTCTCCACATTGTGCATCACTAAGAGGGTTACTCCAGGTTTGGAGCTAAACAATGGGGCAAAGTCTGCTAAAACCTTCCTTACTTCCTGGATCTTGCCTGGGGCCAGCTGGGAGACAATTTAACTGCCTTAACAGAGGACTCCTGCTTGCTTTCTTCCAGCAAGTCCAGAAGGGGTCTCCTTCATCTATCCCTCCCCAGGACTACATACTGCAAATGCCATGTCAGCCCTATTAGCATCTGGCTACATCATGTTGACATGATACATTCCTTCTGTCTGTCTTCTGTCAGGTAACTCTATGATATAGTTCACATCATTTACCTTCCTAACTACTTTGTGCGGTTCTGCCCACTCAGCCTGCAGCTTGTCTTTCCAGACTGGAATAAGGACCATGACTTCCTCACCCATTGTGTACAAAGCAAGATCTTACTCTGCGGTTGTACCATACTTTTTTTCTGTTGGACAGCTGCCAGGTTGCTCTGGGCTGTCCCAATAAACTCCTTCTGCCTTTCCTTAAACCTAAGGATGTAATCCACTATGGGAGTTCCCTGGGTAGCATGCTTGCCTTCCCAGTCCTTCAGGATCAAGTCTAGGGCCCACATACCGGCGTCCATATATGAGCTCGAAGGGGAAAATCCTGTTTACTCTTGGGGCACCTCCCTGTATGCAAACAGGTGATGCAGGTATTTATCCCAGTCCCTCCATGCTTGTTCAACAAATGCTTGGAGCATTGACTTCATGGTACCGTTAAATCTTTCCACAAGCCCACTGGCTTGCAGTTGATAAGGTGTTGTGCATCTCTGCACCACCACACTTCTCCACAAACAGTTCATCAGGTCCAACATGACAGAACACCTCAGTGATAACCTCCTGTGGAAATCCAACAAGGCAGAAAATCCCAAGTAGTCATCTGTTACTTTGCCTATCCTCAGTGAGGATAGGCAACTGCCTCTGGATTCGGGTGGCATAATCCACCACAGTCAGGATGAACCTCTTCCCAGAGGAGCTGGAGTTATTTAAAGGCCCCACAATATTCTTTCCCTCCCTCTGGAGAGCTCCTCCACTATGGGCAATGGAATTAGGGTGGTTTGGGTTTTCTTACCTGTCTTCTCTATTTCTTGGCACCTGTGACAAGATCTGCAATCTCCTTCACCTGCTTGGTAAAGTTGAGTCAATAGAAATTCTGGGCCAATGCTGCATAGTGTGTGAGATTCCCATATGACCAGACAAGGGAATATCATGTGCAATCTTGAGCAACTGTTCACGGTATCCCTGGAAAATGACAAGCTGCCTGACTATCACCCCTTTCTTGGTCTTCACAGCCTGAATATACATCAGTCCACTTTCCCAATAAACCTTATGTATACCATCATCTCCTGTGCTCCATCAGAGTCTGCCCAAGTCCTCAGCTTCTCTAGACTAGGGTCACTTTTCTGAGCAGCTGCAAACTCCTTACACATTCCCAAAACATGGGACAGGTCCTTCAGTCTCTAAACTAGGGTCCCAGCATTAGTACCAGGGCACTCAGGATCACTGTCATCCCTAACCCTCTGACAATGGGTCTCCCTCCTCTTCAGAGTAACTCTCCTTAGCTGTGTGGTTAACTGCTACTGGGGACATTTCTACCCCTTTCATTAGTCTCCATATCAGGAGACACAGACTGGGAACCAGCCTCCCAGTGGTTTCCACACTGGCTTCTGTGGGGTCCAGGAAGCTACAATTTTCCTTTGCCTCTTGGCTTGGGTAACTGCACACACCATCCCTGTTTGAGATTGCCAAGGATGACGTTAACTGCTAACATTTTGGCTACAGCCACCTGTTGCATAGTTCCCCAGTTTCACCCCAGTCTCAGAGAACACTAGTGAGTGGCAATATGGTCTCTTCACCAGTGAACCCTTGCACAGTTACAATTCATTGGGTATAACCTGACCAGGCTCTGCCAGACCCCTTTACCAGCATCAGGGATGCCCTGTGTGCCTTAACCCTTGTGTCTATACCCCATTCTCCGTGACTGGTGCATGTGTTCCCTCATGTTCACAGGCATGCTTCCAGGACACACAAACAATCCACTTCTTTCCTAGCCCCATTCTGCATATTGTTCACCCTTTTGGGACACTGTCTGCCAATATGTCCAGTTTCATCACAGGCCCAATATTCGCTTTTTTTTTCCTCACAGAAATCTTTTCACTGAAACCTGGGGCTAACTGGTTTTGGTGGAGGCAGTGAGGATTTTAGCTGCCCTGAAGGTGTACTTTTCCCTTTCTGCACTGTCACACCCATCCCATTCACTCTCAGAGCAGGTAATTTCTAGGCATAGCAGTCTAAGAGTTCAGCAGGCTCTTGTACTGTTTTGGGATCTTGGTCCTCCAGCCAGGTTTTCAGCTCTGCTGGGCATGTCCAAAAAACTGTTCTAACTGAACAGCATTTTCAATTTTATCTAAAGAGTTTGCTTCAATTCCTTTCCAACAACATTTTAAACACACTGACGTTGTTTCATGGCTAGTTCCTCATAGCTCATGTCAGGACTTCTCTTAAGCTTATGGAATTTAGCTCTGTATGCTTATGCAGTGAAATCAAACTTTTTAACAGTGCAGCTTTAAGTTTGCTGTAATTATTACTGTTCTCATTGTCCATTAGACCCAATGCATCCCAAACTTTCCAAGTTGGTGGCGGGTATAGCTTGAAGCTCAGGATCCTCTAGGAATTTCAGCCTGAATACAAACTTTTCAAAGGAATTTTAAAAGGCTTCCATATCCTCCTTTCTTTAAATTCAGCTATCAATTTGGAATTCAATTTGAAATCCAGTCCTGTAGTTCAATTAAACCAAAGCCACTTACCTGCTCTGGTGCTGGTGGTTGAGTCATAGCTCCTCCAGTTCATGTCGCCTCTGGTGCTCATGCTCCTCACAGTCTGACTCTCACCATTCTTGCTCCCTCTTCTCCTCTGCATCTTGCTGTTCTCACTCCCTCTTCTCCTCTGCAGCTCACTGTTCTCTCTCCCTCTTCTCCTCTACGGCTTGCTGTTCTCGCTTCTCCTATGTCTGGAACTCTAGCTCCATTCTGAGCAACTCAGTCTGCACCTGATTGCTTCTGGCTCTAGAATGCTGGTGTCCTTCCATGCTGATGTCACCCTTCTCTGGCACTGGCCCTGCTGTCATCCCCACCAGATCTGGACACTGCACCAGCCACTGGCCACTTCATGCTCAAGGTTTGGTCTTTACAGTCACAATCTGTGATGTGATGCTCTGGGCATCTGCTGCCATCAGGCATCCATGAGGTTCCTTGGTGGCTCTCCCTCATGCAGGACTCCTTTGTCCTGGCAAAACTGCCTTAAGTAGTCTACAGTGTGCCTGCAGTAGTTGGAAGCCATCTTCTTCCTCCTAACTATGGCTACTGTAACTTGCACTTTAGAAAAAAAAATAAAACAGGTAGGAACTTGACTGTAAGCAAAATGATATAGTTCAGTTTCCTTTTAAAAATATATCACTGCCTTATTTTGCAAGGGAGCCATTACAGTATTAAGCTGACACATTGAACAGTTAAAGCTTGTGTTACCAAATTTATCTACACTGCTGCCAACCAAATATGTCAAAACGCACTCAGCAGGTCAGGCCCTCTGCTCCCAAAGTGCCAACCCCGAGCATAGTATTGTGAAAAGGTAACAGACAGGGTAACCTCCTGTCTGCTCAAGGGTCTGAATCACCTTTAGTCTCAGGTGTTGGGGGATTCAAACTGTGAACCTTATACTAGCATACCTAAATGTACAGGCTCAGATAATCTGCTCTTGGGGAGGATGCAGATATCTTTCACCTAAGGGCACCTAGCCAGGTATCCAAAATGAACCCTTAAAACTCTGTAAAAACCTTAGCTATATTCTTACCTTTTCCCAGTTTAGTAACACCATCAAGCTCTGAACAGTTTTGTCAGTCTTAACCCTCTATCGTCACATGCAAAAGAACTTCAAAGACACTCCCAGGCAGTTTTCAAAGTAATGTTTTTACTAAAATGGATAAAATATGTAAAATGTAAACACTATATCAGAAAGCATACACTCACTTAAAAGAACAAGGTTAAAGTACAACACATAAACTCCTACCACAATAAAATTAGTCTTTTCTATCTAATGTATTACCTTTATAATGCTTATCATTAAATCTTGTTTCTTAAGAGCCCAAAAGATATGTCACTAAGATCAGACACAAGTCCTAGGTTAAACTGTGTCTCTCTCTCACACACACCCCTTCTGATGTCATCTAGCTCCTCCATTTAGAATATAAAAATTATACAAACAATGATCTTCCTGTCGGAAGATATTTTAAATACTGTGACTTCAACGAAAACTAATTTCCCAAATTATGACAGTTTGTAATCAAGCCTTTCATTTGATCTTGTGTGGTTTCCTATTCCCTGGCAGGTCAAAGAGCTTTATAGCTTTTAACACCAGTTAATATTAAAGGAATAATGCATGACAGGGTGTGTGCCATGCTGGGATAATGCCACACCTGAGGGTTGTGCACAAGGCCACAGGTCGAGTGTGTCTAATGCTGCAGGCATGGTGTTATCCCAAATGACACACACCTGAGTACATTATTCCTATTATACAATGGCTCAAACAACACACACCCTGAGTGCATTATTCCTATTATACAATGGCTCATTGTTATAAATAAAATAAAACAATAATTTTAAAGAATGTTTTTATTAGTGTGGAAAAATATTTTTATTTCTTAAGAGGAGATGCAAAAAGACAAAGAGCATGGCAACCATAATGGTAAGAGCAGACCTGTGGCATTGTGTTGGGATAACACCATGGGTCCAGACCCAAATTGACCAATCACATTCCAAGATTCTTTCTTGCCATTGTATATTACATGTTCTTCCTCTTAAGACATCATAAAAGTTTATGATCTCCATCCTCTGGCAGACTCATAAAGTCCCATTTCATTTTCACTTCAAAGAGCCTAGGCATATCATAAAAAGGTAATAAAATGCCACTCTGAAGTAAGTCAGTTAATTAAATGGTTCCTGCTTCACTGAAACCTGGGGTGGGGTTACCCATGGCACAGCTACCTTATGTGAAACAATCACATACTACATTTTTGTATTACAAATATCATAGAACAATCATACCAGCTGGCCAATCATCACACCTAGTACTTTTTTTGTGGTGAGGGCCTTGAGCTGAGTGAAGAACAAGAAGCTGGCACAGTAATAATTGGCCTGGCATAAAGCCATGGTGTGGTGATGTGGGAGGAGTGGGTAGATGTTAGTATCAAGGACAGTTCCCTCACTGAGGTGGAATACTAAATTTAGTCTTAAAGCAGTAATTAATTAATATTTTAACACTAAGTTTAGTCATTTTTAATCTTCTGTAATCATCAGAAGAAGAATATTGCCTGTAGGAATACTTAATTCTAAGAAGTTCAACTGTAATTTTTTTTAAGTGTAAATTATTACTAAATGAACATTATACACAGATTTTTAGAAGCACACGTTATTGAATCTTTTGAATGATAAATGAAGACTTTTCCATACTTCTGTTTGTTTTATATGCACGCATGTTAATTCTGATCATGAAGCATAACCTTGATTATTATGCACTGAGATGATAGGCACATACCTGGGCTTCATTAGCCTCCTAGCTCCTTTATTACCTTGGTATGATCCTTAGTATGATCCTTCTTTTACAGTAACGTTTGCTCATTAAAATGCTAAGACATTAATACTGCTCTGTCAAACTGTAATTCTCTTCAAAGTACAATTTTTTAATACTGCTGAATCATAAATGAAGATTTCAGTCAGCCAAGTTGTTTAAGGATTTAAAGTAGCCCATCAAGGCTGGGTACATTAGGATGCATTTTTCAGTTCTACTAAGCAAAGGGGCAGATAAAACAACCAGGAATATCAATGAATTTTGGAGAAGGTAAGCAATCATAAAATGTGGGTTTTACCTAAAAGTATGATGCAAAATCAGTCAACAGTGTCCCTTTAAAATGTATACTGAACTACATTTTCCAGATGTCTATTCAGTCAATGAACTACATTTACCACATTTACCAGATCACATCCTGTCTCTGTCCAGCCTGAGTAAACAGAAATGCAATTTACTGTGGTCTCCATTTTGAACTGGTGTTGCCTGCAGCATCTAAGATTTACGTGTTAAGGTAAGTGCTTGTTTAAATAGAAAAGTGCATCTTTTTAACTCCTGAAATGTTAAATACAGTAAGGGAATCATCGCTCAGTTTTTGTTTTCTAAATGAAATGCTGTGCAGGTTTCACAGTCAATGTTTTGTTATGAAAAGATTTCTCTGCTCTGAACTCATGTGGCTACCTTTAAAATACAGTTTATTTTCAATCAAATTCTTCCTTAAAGTGTCTGTTATGCATTGTGCCTCTAGATGACTTGTTATTTGTGGAATTTTACTGATTTAATTACTTTAAAGTAGTGTCTGGGGGAATTAACAGCAGGAAGATTGTCTAAATGAGCAAATTCAGAATGCATTTTCTGTGTGTATCCATTCAGTAGCCTATTAACTATATTACAGAGAAGAGACTACAGCATTTTTAATCTGCTAATCTGGAATTAACTGCAGATAAAATAAAATTATTTACTACTGATATTTAGTGTGTTTGTGAGGGAGCTGTTTTTGTATTTAATATTTGTATTTGATTAAAACAGTTGCATGTGTCAATCTATTTTGTAATCTGGGGATCAGTGTACTTTTTGTTTTCTTTTGCTGAAGACTGCATGAATTTATATTTTATATGTTAGTATCTCACATTTTGTTTTATACTATGTTGAGAAGTATGGGTTCCATGGTTCAGAAGGGTGATGGGGGTTTAGTTGTAGGGAGGGTGGTCAGGAGGTGATTTTTCTCTGGAGGGAGGGTGGGTCCCACTCTTTGGAAGGGTGGTAATCTGGGTGTCCAGCTTTGGGAGGTTGCTCAACCTGGGGGCGGGCTGGTCCATGGCTGGGAATGAACACAAGGGTCCAGCTGCAGGGTTGTCTGCTGGGAGGCTAGTCCAGGGTATGAAAGAATGAGCTAGCAGCAGGAAGGGTGGTGATTGGTGGGCTAGTTCGAGGTTGAAGTGAGGTCCAGTTGCAGGGTGGGTGGTCAGATGGTGAGGCTGGTACAGGTCTTCTGGTGGATTCAGCCATAGGTAGAGCAGTTGGCGGGGACTGATGGGTCAGGGCTTAGAGGACAGCTTCAGATATGTTGTCTGTTGGAGTAGGTATTTGGGGTGGTGCTCCAGCAACATGAAAGTTGTATGGCACATTGTTGAAGGCTGGTCCAGATGCAGGAAAGGTGGCTGGCTGGGTAAGAGGTTGGTCCAGAGCCTGTGTGGTGCTCTAGCCCCAGTGAAGTTGCTCATAATGTGAGAGGCTGAGGCTAGAAGGGTTGTTCAGCTGCATGGAGAATAGTCTGGTGCCTTGGAAGGGTGATGTAGTAGGAGGAGGTTGTTGTTCATTGGAGGGGTGGGAGGCTAAAGATATTGATCAGCCTAGAAGGGATCCAGAGTTGTGAATTAACTAGAAACTACTAACATGTCAGCTGTTCAGCTCAGCAGTAGCGCTATGGCCATAGCGCATCTGATAAATGATGTATCCTTGTTTCACTTTTCTTTTACACCCATCTTGACACCTAAAACAATGATGCTATAACAATATGAAACAATCTGACCCTTATGGATTTTTTCCCATAAAGAAAGATTATGTTGTAACTCAAAATAAGCATGGTAACCATGTTTTTAATATTGATCTTAAATGCTTAGAGGACCACCACTTACTGGGCAAACAGTTATCAATTTGACATGGGGTTGCCGAAACACCAGGGAACACCCTTAAATTTTGAGCTAAGGAGGATTATACTGTGATGGGTTTGTACTGTAGCCTGTGAATTGAAACTGATAGTAAAGGAGAAGAAAAGACTTGAGCTCTGAGGGAGCTGTTGTTCCTTAAAAATTCAAACTTCAGTGAGGGGCGGAAGGTGTTGGGTTTGGTGCAGTAAATTAAACTTTGAGTAATGGAGGACTATTCTGAGGGGTTTGTACTGTAGTCTGAATTGAAACCTGAGAGCAAGGGAGAAGGAAAGATTTGCTCTGATGGGGCTGCTGTTCTCTGAAAATTCAAACTTCAGCATGGGGGATGATGTTTTGGGTTTGGTTAGTGCAGTAAATTTAACTTTGAGTTATGGAGGACTAGTCTGAGGGATCTGTACTGTAGTCTGTGAATTGAAAACTAAGAGTAAGAAAAGAAGGAAAGATTTGCCCTGAGGGACTGCTGTTCTGAAAATTCAAATTTTAGTGTGGGGAAGGGTGTTGGGTTTGGTTTGGGTGGTACTGGAATTAAAATTTGAGCTATGGATCTGTGGATCCCATTTAATAGAAGTGATGTGTGGCTACAGGAATTCACTACAGTGCTTGGGGGTTGGAGGCAGCTTGGGTGGTTTTGAGGGAGCCTGTAGTTGCTGAGAGGAACACAGCCAAAGGAGCCTATAGATATCAGGGGAGGGGCCAAGGGAACCTGTAGATGCCAAGGGAGAGGGCCAAAGGAGTCAGTAGCTGGCAGGGGAAGGGGCTGATGGAGCCAGTAGCCGCTGAGGGGAAGGAGGAGGCCCTATCCTCAACCTGATCCATGTATCTGGTCAAGGTCTGCGGGCATGATCATTATGTTCAAGCTCAGCACTCTGTGCTGAGTTGGAACCTGGAAGCATGCACCACACCTCACCTTTTGCGCTGACCTGCAAAGCCTGGGTTTGAATCCCACAATCCCACTTTCATACTGTGTAACCCTGTGCAAGTCACTTAATTTTCCTGTGCTCTCAGGTCACACCTGGAGCTTCGGCTTAGTGTGATTTTCCTGGTTAATCAGTTTCCTTCCCTTCCCTATTATATTAAAGCTGGTCCATTACCCCAGCAGAGGATCTACTAACCCACCTGGGCTACTGTTTAGAAATACTGTCCACCTGGCCATCCTAAGCTCCAAGAGATTTTTACTGAGCCCTTCCCCAAACACTTCTCTTTTCTTTCCTGTATTTTGTTTTCCTTATTTGTGACTTTTTCCCTACTGTGACCTGACTGTACCTTTCATTCTAAATTCACCTTTACCTTACTTGTACTGTTCTATATCTCTTGCATCTCTCAACTCAGCTTCTGCTCTTGCTATTGTATTTTCTCCATAGTAACCTGATTTTCTTTTATTTTATAGGTCTGACAGGACACATGCTCCATCCATAACCATCAGAAAAGTATAATTCTATCTTTAACATGTTCTGTCTGCCCTATTTGCTGTCTAAGAACTGTGGATCCTTTGTGACCCCTTTTTTATGTTACTTGCATGCATGTGCAAGAAACACATTGTGTTAGGCTTCCTTCACAAGTGGGTTGTGGAGGCACTGCAGTGTTGTGCCGAATGGCAGTAGCCCATGCAGGGATTAGTCTCTGCCTCAGCCAATAGAAGAGTATGCTATTGATCACAGGCAGTTAATGAGCATGCCACTAGGATCAAAGAAACTGAGCTGCTGCAATCAGAGAGTGCCCCATCACTATGCAATCAGCTGTTTTGCTGCTGGGCCTCCCTGACTGCAGCAGCCAATTACACATCTGCATTGTGTTGTGTTCCATGGAGACGGCTTCTCTGTCAGCCTCTCACAGTCCCCACGAAACCGACAGAAAGCCGCCGCCCACCATTCAGTGTGCCTTCTTGGTGAAACATTTCAATAAATAAAAGAAAGCCAACCGAGTGCCCAATTCTCTGTTGGCATGCACCCCTACCTGGTTCACCAATGGGCACCAATTCCCATCAGTGTGTTGCCCCTATTTGTTGTGTGCTGAGGATGCCCAACCCCTCAGCTAATGCACACTCACCCCAAGCACAAGCATAGTGCATGGCTGACAGGGTGCCCAATCCCTGTTGGCTCCAGCACCCCTCCCAAAAAAAGCACCCAGGTGTGCTGGCATGCTGGGAGCCCACTCCAGTGTGCAAAAAGTGTCCACGTCATCTATTTATTTGTAAAACCTGTAAAACAGAAAATGGTCCCTCACTGTCTTTCATGCTCCCTCCCTCAACCCGCATCACCCACTGTACCCACCTCATCACACCCCCCCTCACCCCCATACTTACGCGCGAACCTGGCGCGATGATCTTCAGTGGACCAGAATCATGTCTGCACTTTTCAAAGCCGACTGTGAACTGAAGAAATGCGATAAGCTCTATAATGGCAAAATGTTTGTTTGTTTTTCAACTTTGGCGCATATCTCAGCCATTTTGGGAATTTTTTCACAAATTTTCAACATGGGGTTCTTGCAACCCCACCTCATGAACTCAGTCACTGTCCATTTGTATTCGGTCCCAAAAGGTGACTTCACGCTCACTGCACGGAACCACCTTTTGGGAATTATTAATGAAACATCAGTGTCACACTTCAGGAGGTAGACCCCAAAACCCCATTTGGTGAAAAAGTCCCAAAATGACTGTTTTATGAGTGTGCATTGTGCAGTTCCTATGCATGTTCATAACTTGAGCATTTTAATATTTTCACTCCAGATTTTCAACATTGCCATTTATCACACTTTCTTATGAACAGTACAGCTGTCATTTTTCATCTTGCCTGAAGTGTGTTTTCCACATGTAGCATTACAATGTGGAAGGTTGTTGTATGAAATCAATGTTCATGACAGATTAAGAATATCACAGTGACACTGTTCATGAAGTAGGCCCCAAAACTCATGTTGAAAATCTGGTGAAAAGTCCCAAAATGACTGTTTTATGAGCGTGCATTCATGCAGTTCCTACATACACTCATAAATTCAAGCATTTTTAATATTTTCACTCCAGATTTTCAGTGTTGCCATTTTACCACACCTCCTTATGAACAGTACAAATGTCATTTTCACATCTCACCCAAAATGTGTTTTCGCACATGTAGCTCACAGTTGCATGGTCGGGTGCGAAATCAATGTTTGAGACAGATTAAGAAAATCAGTGACACTGTTCATGAGCAGAGGTCTTAAACTGGCTATGTCAAAGAATTTGGTGACAAAGTCCATAAAATGACTGTGTTATGACGTGCATTGTGCAGTTTCCACGCACCTCGTAAGTTCACGAATCGTAATCTTTTCAGTCCGGATTTTCAGCATTGCCATTTTTCCACACCTCCTTATGAATAGTACAGCTGTCATTTTCACACCTAGCCGAAATGTGTTTTGAACCTCCGCAAAGAATAGCACAGTCGCTGTGGGAAATCAGTGTTCAGGATAGATTAAAAAATCACAGTGACACTGTTCATGAGCGGAGGTCCCAAATGCCTATGTTGAAAATCTGCTGTAACAAATCCCAACGCTGGTTACATTATGGCTGTGCATTGTGAAGTTTCTACGCACACTTGTGACTTCACCAGTTTTTGATATTTTCACTCCAGATTTTCAACATTGCCCTTTTTACACCTCCTCATGAACAGTACAGTTGTCATTTTTCACATCCTATTTGAAATGGTGCAGTCGCTGTGCAATATCACCTTTCTTCTAATGAACTGATAGTGTCACTGTTCATGCATTGGGATCACAAAAGCCCATGTTAAAAAGTTGGAGTAAAAATATCAAGAAACACCAAGGTGTTAGGGTTTCGACCATAGCGCCCTACCCTGTAAGGGACTGACAGGCATGAGGGGTGTGACTTGGGACTGTTGACAGTAATGCTCATGCCATTCCACCCCACCCTGCAGCCAGTGGCAGGCATCGAGGTGTACCTTGGACCCTTTGGCTCCAGAGTTCACCCCATTCTCCTATACTGCACCCATTTCAATGTATTTCCTCATGGAATGAAGTGAGTGTAAAGCCCAAACACTTCAAAGCACACCTCAACACTTCTAAGTGTCTGCAGGGTAGGGTGAGGTGAAATGTCATGATCGTTATGGGCGATGACCCAAAAGCATATCCCAATGCCTGTCCATTTCTGCAGGGTGGGGTGGAGTTGAGTCAACTCAGTACTTCACTGTCATTCCTATACTGCATCTGTCTAACTCTTGCACTTCCACTACTAATGACAGCAAGCAACTCTTCGCATTGACAAATGCATGTTGTATTTTATTTTACAGGTACCATGGACATCATCCCTTACAGACCTGCCGCTGGCTCCTATTACTCAGCTAAGAAACTTGACTCCTACCTATATGGTTGGCTATAATGCTGTGGCCATGCCCATTACTGTGTGTCAGAGTTGGGCATGTGTGAGGGAGCTGAGAGAGTGTGTGTGGGGAGTGGGGGCTTGGAGGGAGAGGGTTAGTACTGCATCAGTGGAGGAAACAGAGTAGTTTTGGGACAATGGAGGTGGGGATGTTGGTGGTCATCATGGAGGGAGGGTACTGTATGAGCCAGTGGAGGAAGGGTCTAGTTTAGGGTACTTTGGAAGGTGGGAGCTAGTGTCTGACAACTGTCTTGTGTTGTGGAGAAAGAGGTCTAGCATTGGGGTGTGGTGAGAGGGAGACTATTATCCAAAGCTATGGAGTGTGAGGGGAATTTGTATTGGGGCTGTGGAGGGAAGAAGCTAGTATGGTGGAGGCTGTTGAGGAGGTGGCTTATGGGTGCTTTTAGATGGAGGTAGCCTGGTGTAGGGTGCTGTGTAAGGGTTCCAGCAAGTCTTGCTGTCAACAAAAAATTGTCAGACTTCACAGTGACAACATTTGGCCAAGAGATCACATCACCTGGCAATGTGTTGATGCCTCATAGCAATGGGACAAAATTACTGTTGCCCATTCCCGGGAACAGAATACTGGGAGAGTGGCTATCAGCAAATCACTGTACTGTGATATGACTGCAACAACCATTTTGACATTGGATGTTGAACAGATTGTTGTCGCTGTAATGGTTTCACTGTGGGGAGTCACTGTAATAACAGTATACCCTATGGAAGCAGGTGGGTTGGTGGAGCTTGCTGTAGGGAGAAAGGGAGTTAGTGTCTGGAACTGTGAAGGGAGGAGGCTAATGTTGGGTACTGTGGAGGCAGGAGGCATAGTTTCAAGTACTGTGCAGGAGAGGAGGAGGAGGAGGAGGCTATTTTGGGTGCTTTGGACAGAGGTAGACTAGTGTAGGGGCAGTGATGGGAGTGTGGCTACTGTTGGGGAAGGGATAGTGTTAGAAGGGATAGTGTTGGGAGAGTGAGGAAGAAGATGGGTCTAGTGTGTTGTGGGATGGGGAAGCTAGTATCTGAGGCTATGTAGGATGTGGTAGCTGGCGTTTGGGACTAGTACTAGGAGTTAACACCTCGGCTCATGGGTGGTGGTGGCAGCAGTAGTTTATAGTGTTGTTGCCTTTATTTTGTGTGGCTCTCTTTGGAGGTTCAGGACCATTAAAAATATTAAACAGTAGAAAATAAATATTTTTAATCAGTATTTAAAAACTGGCATAAAAACAGAGAAACATAGACTTTGATGGCAGATAAGGACCGCTTGGCCCACCTAGTCTGCCCATTTCCTACCTGTTGAATAAGTTGCAGGTCCCTAGTTAATCAACAGCCTACTTTTTCCTGTGCCCCACAAGAATTGCCTTATGTCTGTCTCATGCATTCTTGAATTTCCCTACTGTTTTTGACTCAACAACCTGCTCAGGAAGGCCATGCCATCGCAATACCACCCTCTCTGTGGAAAAATACTTCCTCACATTGTTCCAGAGTCATCCCCATCTATCTTCAAATTGTGTCCCCTTGTTCTTGCACATCTCTTTTCTGAAAGATGCCACCCTCTTGAGTTTGTTGATTCCTTAGTACTTTTATCATTTCCCCCTCCTCCTTTCCTCAAGGGTGTACATATTAAGCACCTTTAGTCTCTCTAAATGTGGCTTCGGTGCAGACCCTGCACCATTTAGTTGCCCTCCTCTGGACTGCCTCAATCCTGTCTATATCTTTGTGGAAATGGAGTCTCCAGAACTGCATGCAGTACTCCAGATGGGGTCTCACCAGTTGTCTGTACAGAGGATAATAACTTCTGTTTTCTACTAGTGATTCCTCTCTCTCTACATCCCAGTAACTGTATCCCCAGACATCTTTACTGCCTTCTCACATTGCTTGCTAACATTTCGGTCATCTGATAGACTACCCCCATGTCCTGTTCCTCTTTTGTTGTTGTTACTACCTCTCTATATTATGTACTCTTCCCTGAATTTTTTTCCCCTCAGGTGCATTATTTTGCACTTCTTTGCATTGAATCTAAGCTGCCATACTGGTGACATCTGACATAGCTTTGGGGATAATAAAGCCCCCAAAGCATGAGCTAATAAGGTTTTCAGACCCTGCCTAAAAGCCTCTAACCCAGAATGCAACATACCACCTCTTGGTCTTGTGGTGTTAGACAAACTTCCATCCTGTGGCTCTCACTAGGGAATCACTTGGAAGGAATAAGCAAGGTGAATTTACAGAACTGTTTAGCCTGAGCAACAATTAAAGGATTGTGGGGTTATGGTGGAAAATGTTGCAAAGGAGGTACAAGGTTCAAGAGGGATTTTTTTTTTTTTATGGAAAGGATAGCAGAACCATGGAACAGTCTGCCAGCCTAGGCGGTAGGTGTCAAAACCATAAATGATTTGAAGTAGAGTTGAGACAGAATGAAGGTTGTAGTGGCTACACAGGGTAGTTATAGTAGATAGGGGAACAATTGGTCCCAGGGTTTAAAAGGGAACTACATACTTGATGGACCTTTGATCTTTTCAGTCATCTTTGCTTATGTTGCCATTGCATGCATTTTGCTGTTACCCACTTTGGGGATTTCCTCCATCTTTGACTTGTCAGTTCCAGTGTTCTCCATGATTCTAGTGGTGCACTTTTTTGGGAGGGGATTTTGGGTCTTGCATTTGTTCCTGCTTCTGAGTGTGAGGTGCATACTAGATGCAGGCCCCACCCCAAGAGAAAAGGACAGGGAATGAACTGTATCTTTTTCCCCCAAATACTTTTGCTATTTGTCGGTTTTGCTTTTCTGCCCAGTCTTGATCCCATGTCCCTGACCTGACACATGCATGTGGAGACACGCTCACTACACCCTATGGGATGCCTCCCCCTACCAGTTGCCCATTACCACCTGCCACTGGAACTCCTTCTGGTGATGGCAGGAATGCAGGTGGGTGACCCTCCGCACTCAGGAGAGGACAGCCAACACTGATCCTTCTCCTGCCAGAGTCAGGAACCTGTCAAGTAATGTCTCTCGATTACTGTCAATGCCTCTATTGAGCCCATTGTTTTCCCCTTGTGAGGTAAACACTGCCAGTTATGGTGTGGGTGGATGGGGCTGGTGATTCCCTAGATACCCAACTTCATACTTTTTCAAGTTATGTCATCTAGGTGTCAGAAACAGCCCAATAACAGCCTCCCAACTTTCATTTACTATCTGGCTGATCCTGCCTCCTGCTGCTGATGTCAAGATGTCCTAAGTATGTCTGTGTCTGCCAACATGTTCCAATCATGCCTGCCTGTGAGTTAACCTGGAACATTGCCCCCTCTCCCGGAAGCCACTTAATTAAATCTATATATTATATTTTATTAGTGGGCTTTTTGTTTGTTTTTTATATTTTAATGCCCTTTTGGTCACCTGCTCTGGCCACTGCAGCTATCTCTGGGCTCTCCCAGCCCTAATGTGCATTTCAGTGTCTCCTAGCTATGTACTTGACCCTGTTAGGCTTGGTTACAGGTGGCTTGTCTTTACAACAAAATTTAGCCCTTTGGCATTCCTAAAGCCATAGTATGGCTTAAACTATGCCACACCTACTGCTGCTGCTGCTACCATCCAGTCTTCTCCCATTCTACAACCCTGCCCTAGGCGTAACTATTGCCACAGGAGTGGCTTTACTACCTGGCAGCTTCTGCCAGCTCTGCATTCAATCCTGACTTCAGCATTACTGCTGGGGTGGTTTCCTCAATGGCAGCTCTTTCTGGCTTCCAGCCTCGATTTCCAAAACAGCTGTTGCAGCCATGGGATGTAGCTATTCCATGGCCTCCTCCCTGCTGTTGCTTCAGCCCCTGAGGGCATAAAATAAACTCTGCCACCAAAGTGGTGGGAAAGTTAGTGGTGAGGGAACACTTCCAATATTGCCTCCTCCACTTCCTGCTGGCTCCATTCTCTCACGCCTCTCTCTCTCCTCCCCACCTGTGCAGAGTGATCCACAGCCTGAGCTCTGCATAGTCTGTGAGTTACAAGTGCCCACAGGCACTTTCACTCTAACATTATTGTGCTATGTGGCTGGCTGCAGGTACAACTCAACACTATCCTCCTCCTGCTACCCTTCCACATCAGCAGCACCACACAATACTATGGCTCAAAGAGGCCCCAACTAGAGCTCTAATAATGGTAGCAGTTCATTTCAAGGGAAAATTGGCATTGACCACAGGGTACTAGACCATAAGGGCTACCAATACTTTATAGCCTTCATGGCATTTCTCCTACCGGTCCTACTGTCAGATGCTTGATAGCGTACGACATTATTGCTAAACCCTGAAAGAGCACTGTAGTTTACAGCGAGTGGTGCAATACTGTGAATACTGCTGTACATGGTATTGCACTACTCTAAACATCCGGGCAGAATAAGACCTCTGCTGGGATGGGGTTCCAGCAAACAGCTGCAATGGCTCAAGGGACTGAGCCACTGCAGTGAGGAACCAAGTGCTGTGTCTGGGACTGGGTTTGATTCCCAGTCCCAGAAGCTTTATTTTTTTTACAGTTTGTGCGCTGCCTGAGTTAACCCCTCGGAGATGAGAATCTTTACTGGGGATCGGGGTGTGGAGGGCAGAGCACCAAAAAGTGCCATGCTGCATGGTAGAAATTATGCTGTATTGCAGGGGCAATTTTGCCATGTGGCATAATGTCTTATGGCATTATGACCCCGTGCTGGCATTCCTAGACCACAAGACTACCAGTACCTTTCTTTTTATTTACCAACAGCACCACTAGCCCCTGAAGAGCTTTCTACAGCCACCTGGCTACCAGGTACAATACTAATCACTGAACCACCAATAGGAGCTCAGGGTTTTGGCTGAGCCCCACTCCCAAACCAAATTTCCTTTCCTCTGTTTCTACGCCATATTTTTTTCCCCAGCTAACCTAATTTTAATTTATTTGACACATCTAACTGGACATGGACTCCTACATATCAGATAAGTGTAATTATACTCTAACTTACCTTTCACCTTACTGTACCCTCAGGTTATGTATCCTTTGTGGCCCCTTTTCTATTTTTTTACAGGTGTGCCGGACAACATCCTTCAAGACTCCTACCTCTGGCTCATACAGTGCTCAGGTAAGACCTTCTACTTAATCTGTATTAGGTGGGTTGACTGTAATTGTGTGCCAACACTGATCACATACTGAAGGGGCCATTAGCTCTTGAGCCCCCTCAGCCATGGTGTCATACTCCTCTTTGTATCCCTCTTAGCCCTGGCAGCAGGCTCTTGGCCCCATTCCCAACTTCAGGCTTCCCCACTTCCATAGTCATGTTGTTAGACTCCTGACTTCTCCCAATCATGGCCATGGGTTTCCAATCCTCAGTATCCTGGGTGGGGGTAGCGTGGTTCATGTGGTCCCCTAGGTGGTCCAGATGGGAGAAGAGGGTGAATGTATGTGGGGACTCTATTATGTGGGTGACCTTGGAGGTACAGGTGGGAGAAGAGGGTCATAGCTGGGGAACCCTATTGGGAGGGTACCTTTGGTGATTCAGATGAGTAATTAGGCTCCAAGGGGCCTATAGGTAGTCTGTGAGGGGCATAGTATGGTGGCTATTGAATCCTGGTTCTGGGGTTCTAGGAATGGTGTGAATGAAGGTGCAGGTGGTGTCAGAATCCTGGTTTGGTGACCCTGAAGATAGTCTGAGGGAAGAGTATTATGGCATACCGAACTGCAGAATCCCAATACCAGGAGCCCAAAATTATAGCCAACAGTTGGTCATCCTGACAGTCTGGAATTGCCTGCAGCAGAGTTGGCAATCATAAATAAGGAGGAGGGTGGAAAAGCCCCTCCCAAAACACAGAGAAAAAACATATACTGCGTGCAGGTCCAGACTTTCGGATACCGACTAGTGGGCTTTAATTTATGGGCTCCAGTGTTGGGATTGGCATTCGTATGCTATAGTAAATCTGATGAAGGTGCATGTGGGCATCTGGCCCCTGTTTTAGGGTCCTAAGGATTGTATGAGTGGGAGAATTGTATACAGATGTGTTTCAGGCCCAGGTTCTATGGGCCATGAGGTGCTCCAGATAGGACAAGGGGTGGAGGTGAGTGTAAGACCCATGTATACAAGTCCTATGGCTGGTCCATTTAGAAAATAAGGAAACAGGTGTGAGGTGGACACCCATTCCTGTGTCCCTTGTCTGGTACTGCTAGAAGTAAAGGGTAGAGGTGAGTTTAGGACACCTGTCTGGGAGTTCAAGGACTGGACAGTGTGGGGATGAATGTGGAGGCTGGTGTCAAATACTTTTTCTAAGGTTTGCAGGACTGGTCCTGGTGGGTAGAAGGACAGACATACAGTAGGTGAGAAATGCCAGTTTGAGATTCCAGAGCTAGTCTGGGTGGTTAAAGAGGAGGGACATAAATGAGGGAAGGCATATAGTGGTCTCAAGACTTGTCCAGGTTCCAGGTAGAGGGATATTGGGACATAAGTGGGAAAAAGCTATTCCAGGGTCCCAAGGCAGGTCTGGGTGGGCAGGCAAGGGAATGATAGATGTGGAAGGCTAGTCTCATGGTCCAGGGGTTATCTGTGTGAAGGCACATGGTGGCATATATGAGGACAGCCAGTATGTGCTCCCAGGGATAGTCCAAGTGGACAAAAGGTGAGATTTTCTAAGAAAAGCCAGACCTTGGTTCTCAACACTGATCCAGACTGAGGGACAAGGAGGGCGTACAGTAAAGCCTGCCAGGATAACGTGCAGTGTCATAATGTCCTGCATGACAAAGGGGACTGACTGCCATTGAGATTACATTGTTTACTATAGTAACTCTGTTGCAGCATGCTACAGAATTAGGTTTAATCCTGGCAAGTTTCATATGTACAGTAGGTGTTGTGGCAGATCCAGTGCTCCCAGGGCTGGTCTGAGTGGGTGGACAATGGAAACATAGACCTGGGAGGCCAGTCATCCCAAGGCTGCTCCATCTGAAGATATCATGGGAGCATAGATGAGGCAGACCAGATCAGCAGTCTCATGGCTGAGTCAGGGTGGAGGACAGGAGAATGTAAATGGGAAGACTGGTTTGGGTTCCAGTTGCTGGTCTGGGTGGGCAGAGAGGGACATGTAGGTGGTGGATGCTAGTCAGAGGTCCTAGGGCTAGTCTGGGTGGATGAAAATGAGGCCCATCGGTGGGACAGACAGTTTCTCTGGTTTGATGGTCATTTGATTTTTATGTTTCAGGACTGTTGCACTTTAAAGGAAAACTCTGGATTGCACGGGTTCCTTCCCCTGCTAACCTTACTCTCAATTTAGGTTTAGTAGAAAAAGTCCTTTTTCTCCCACGAGTAAAAGCTGTTTACTTTAATTTTGAAAAGTCTGCTACGAAAGTATGGTGGACATAGGTAGCTCCATTTACTGTAAGGTGCAGTGCTGCAACCGTGCACTTCAATGCATTTGTATTGAAGCACATGGTGCAGCACACACCGCACCTTTACAGTAAATGGAGCCACCTAAGCATCCGCCATGCTTCCGTGTAGCAGACTTTTCAAAATTAAAATTAAACAACTTTGTTGTGAGAAAAAGCACCCTTTTCTACTAAACTTAAACCAGAGGCTAAGGTTTGCAGGGCTGGAAGCCCTACAAAACTAGAGTTTTCCTTTAAAAGGTATTTCAGGCACAGCTTAAGGGTCTTGTTCATAATAGTTTATTACCAGTATTACAGTATTTTTTTGAAGGCTAATTAGCATTTTTGTGCACTTTTGAAGGGCATTTGAGAACAAATTGAGATGTTTTCAATGGATAAAACTGGTGTTTGAGGTACAATCAAAATCGATTTGAATTACTTCAAAAACTGAAGTATATTAGAAGGCCTTCATTTTAGGTGGTAAGAGGATATTCTGGGTGCAATTGAAGGTCTTTTTCAATCGTTTTCACCAGTCTTTTAACCTTCTTTTGAAGGCTATTTGCATTTTCATGCACTTTTAAAGGGCATTTGAGAATAAATTGAGACTTTTTTCAGTGGGATAAAAGCTGGCGTTTGAGGTACAATCAAAGACAATTTGAATTACTTTAAAAACATGAAAATAACTGAATCAGTTTTAAAAATGAAGAATTCTTGAATTGAATTTGAAGGCCTTCTTTTTCTGTGTAATAGCTAACCTGTGCTTCATAAAGGTAACAATTCACACATGCTAATTAGGTCTGGGCTGTAATTCTGATTGTTAGCCTGCTATCTGCGAGGGAACTTGCTATTGGATACTTCACACTACACTCACTCATGATTGTGTCACTTGCTTATTGCTATTGAAGCAGTGCTCAGGCAGATTAAGCATAGAAGGGACATCTGTATAGTGTGAACAAGTGTCAGAAATATATTATGTAATAGAAGGTAGTATCCTCTGGATGTTGGAAGGGGACTGTCCTGTATGCCTGTAAACTGCTAGCATTTTTAGTTAAAACTTCAATAAACAAATTAAACAAAAAACCCCACTGAATTAACACTGACAGCCAATAGTTGCTAGCTTCCTCCTTGCTGACAGCCAATAGTTATAGCTTTCTCCCTGTTGCTGCTTATATGTAAAGGACACATCAGCTCTTTTCTAGTCCCACGGAACTATGCCTGTTTCAGTGAACTGATGAATAAGGCTGTCAGTGAGGAAGCTATCACCTGCCAGTGTTCGTTTAGTATCCTTGGGTGTATCCCATCAAACCTCATAACCTTGTCCACCTTCAGAGCTTAAGTTCCCTCTGGAATGTTTCCTCTTAGAATAAACTAGTGTTCACTTTTCTCTCTCTCTCTGTTCTTGTTGTACCATGATAGTCAGACTGCTCCCTCCACTATGAAGACTGAGCAGAAGTACATTTTCAGGATGGCAGCTTTTTCTAAATCACCTTCTTCACAGTCTCCCTCTTTCACCCTTTTAATTCTCACTATCCTCCCTTGTCTTTCCTCTTCTCACCTATGTTTCTGAAGAAAGTTCTATCCCTTTAGTGACCCTTTGGCTATTATTTCCTCAGTCTGTGCCTTTGATCCCCTCATCACCTTTCCTGCATGTCTCTGTTTTAACTGGTAAACTTCTCTGCCCTCCTGCCTTTGTGTTTCCTTATACCTTATAAGCTACCCTTACCAAATTTGTCACAATGGCAATACAGTGGTGTAACAATGGCAATACAGTGGTAAGCTGAAAAATCCAATGTGGTACTACCCAGTGGTACTCTGGTATCACAGTGGTAAACAACATATTGATTTTCCTTGGTGGCTGGTAGTGAACTGGTACAATGGCATCTATATGGCAATTTTTATCATTTTCTCTCTCACACAAACACACACACTGGTAGTACAATGGTGTCACTTAATTTTAAGATTTTTGTCAGCTGCCCCAAACATTGGCACACTAGGAGCAGAATGGTACTGCATTATTTTGACATTTCAGTATTTGATACCTCTCACAGCAACCCTAGACTCATGGCACAATGGTACCAGTATTAATCTCATTATGCTCTAATGCATTGTTAAGCTAAATTACATTATTAACCTCATGAAGAACAGCTCTCAATTTCATAGTTTTATTTGTTCCCTTGTCTTTATCTTACTAGTCATGGACTGTTATTGTTCACATAGACCAGAACAACCAAAGAGTATTTGAAATACCAAATTGGTTAATGACTCTCAAACAACACTTTGCACCCAAACACAGGGTAGAATTGCAAAATATCCTAGATGATATGATTAGCTGATATGATATGAGCTGTTGGTGAATGGCTCTAAAAGAGTTGCCTCCTAGAAACAGGTATTATCATCTCTGCCTCCTCTCCCTGTCCCTTTGATCCCTCACCATTGGTTATATGGCATTTCACCAGTGTTCTGTGGTTCCTCTGCCCAGCCTGTACATCTGATGCTCCCAATACTGACCTGCCTGCCTAGTCCCCACCACCCCAACCACCACCATCCATGGTCTCCACCCTAAGATTACGCACTCTCCCCAGTGCAATTGGCAGAGACACTCTGCTCACTTCTGTAACCAGCTGAGGACTGCATTCCCATCTGTGCTCACATGCCTACTGTATAAACAGCTGTGTGCAGTTAGTGCATGATCACAAACTGTCATCCATTTTGTGGCTGATTGAGGGCTGAGAGGAGGTCTGTGCTGAATGTGATGGGGTGACAAATATATTGTAAGCCTGGTTGGCCGGGAGTAGTGGTAGCAATAAGAACTAATTGAGTTATGATGAAGGGGCTTTGGATGTACTGGGGCAATGGAACACTGGACAAAGGGATAGTAACAACCTACTGTATCTGCAGGGTGATTGTAGGATGGGAAGGATTGGACAGCAGATAAATTAAGAACTTTTACTGGTGGGATAATTAGGGGTGGGGGCCCACTGGACACTGGGAAATTAATAACCTACACTAGTGCGGTGGGGTAGGGGTGACCACTGGACACAATGGAAATGGGTACACAAACAGGAGATGCTGCAACAATTTTATTTCATTAACCAGGACCCAGGTTCTGTTCCCACTACTTGGTGCAATGTCTATTAGAATCCGGAGTAAGGAAGTCAGGAAGATGTCAACATCCCAGGGTTGGTACAGCAGCCTCACCCACCCACCTTCTATTGTAACTCACTCCCTGGCACCTGTCCTTCTGAGATGCAAAATAATTCAGGGATATTCCTGGGAGAGTAGCTCACATTTCCCACCCCGATTCCCAAATTCCCAGCAATAAAGCTGCAGCTCTGCCAAAGCTGAGTCACCTGTAGTGTAACTCTTTTTTTAGTTGTTTAATCAAGAGTATCACACTAAGCCAGAAAGCTTTTTACAGGTGCAACCTGGGAGCACAGGGAAGTTAGTTACTTGCTCAGGGTCACACAGTATGCAAGTGGAAGCTGTGGGATTCAAAGCCAGGTCTGGTCTATTGAATGTCACCAGATTTGCAGTTCACAGCCTTAAACCAATACACTAACTTTTCCTTTTAATCTGCTTGCCAAGACCCCATGAAGCTGCTTTCCCCTCCTTCTACCTCACTCCTCCCTCTTTTTCTCTCTCTCAGATACAATATCAAACTCCTACTTCCCCATCTCTCCTTATACTTCACTACCCTTCTCTCTCTCTCTCTCTCTCTCTCTCTGACACAGTATCAAATCACTGCAAATTTTATGGCACTGCTTGTACTTGACTTGTGTTATTTATTAGAGGTACCATCAAGGGCTATCATTAACCCAATGTGCAGTACTTTAATTATAATTGCTCCAATCAATCAATCAATCAAGTCTTTATTTATCCAGGTGAACACCATTGAGCAGGCTCGTTTACAAGGTGGACCTGCATTTCACAAGGTCAAGAATGACACTTTTATGTACAGATACTAAATAGACATAATTATACAGAAATATAAAAAATACACAAATCAATAACAAGTATTTCAGGTATAGGGTTAACAAGGTTAGGAGAATGGTATGAGAAGGAAATTAAAACATTCTGAAACAGCCAGAATATTAAAACATTTTCAAACAGCATGGCATATCATTGGTCAGGACATATACAAATTTAAGGGGCAGATATGAAGGGAGGAAGGGAAGGTACAGGACTGCAGCTGTTCTAGGAGGGGTGCTATGTAGATGGGCTGGGGACATATATGTTAGGAGTCTGAGGGTAAGAAATGTAGTGGATTAGCAGAAAAAGGTGGTGTAGAGGTGGAGACAATCAAGGGGTCGGGTTAGGTGGAGATGTAGTGGACAGGTAAGCAGAAGGCACACTAGCACACTAAGCATACTAGAAACAGCTGCATAGCTCCAACAGCCTTGGCATACAAGGTCATGAAGGTGGTAAGACTAACAGGAGACTCAGTTTCATAGATTTCTGTAGTTTGTTCCAGAGTGAGGGCAACACAAAGTCTATGGCTGCTCTCCCAATGCATGTATTAGCCCCAGGTACCTTTAGTAGAAGCAGAGAGAATAGCTTCTCTCAGTGTAAAGTTACCTACCACATATAACGGCAAACAGTCAGAAATGTATTGGAGTAATTTGTTGGTAATAGCTCTGTAAGTCCAGACAGCTGCATTTCTATCCCTTCTGTACTGAAGGAGGTCCATCCATAGATGCTTATAAGTAGCAGTGGTGGGTGGTGATAGGTAAGCCAGTTATGAATCTCAAGGCTCTGTGATATAAGTAGGGTTGCCACCTTTGGATGAGGCAGAAAACAGTTCTAAGCTCTGCTCCTAGCCCCACCACTTTTCATGACTCATCATGCACTGTTCCTGCAATAAAAGACAACACTTAAAGTAGCAGTTAAATAAAAATGTCAAGATACTGAACTGTACCTGTAAAGGTACTTTCCCAGGTTCTTCCTAATTATTTACTTATGAATTTATTTATTTATTGACATTGGTTAACGAGGTAAACATACAGAGATAAAAGAAATCTCATTTACAGATATGATCTGGGGAGACACGGGAAATACTAAATAGCATTCAACAGTACATACTTTGTATCTTTTCTGCATCCATTTCCTGTTCTTGTCCACAGTACTATTTCAAAAGCCAAAGAAGTGACCATACTGTTTTCTTGTGGGGAAAAATAATTTACAACACTTAAAATGCCTAAATTCTGTTAGAGATGAAAATGTTTTCCACCAAATAAAAGTGGAGGACAACTGGCTCTGTTACTGTTAGAAAAGGTGGAGACAGCTTTGCTGCAATGCCACTTTAAGATGCAGTGGAAAGAGTAGGTTAAGTAAGTGCTAATTGTGTTAATGGCCATACTTTACACCTCCCAGGGTGACTGTATTCACAAACAAAAGGCTACACTGACAACAGAACTTGTTTGTAACCTGACATGTAGTTGAAACAATGAGTGAAATGACAAAAATTTGTTTCAAAAGTATGTAAGCACTCAAAATGGCTCAAAACCTGACCAGCACAGAGCAAAACCAGATTATCTGATAGGGACCCTGAAAACCTGACCATCAGGTAAAAACCTGACCAGTGGCAACCCTAGGTATAAGGTGTCCAGTTTAATAAGACAGGAGGCATTACACTGACTATAAATGAAATTGGTATAATCAATTAGGGATTGAAATGGGATTGAACTAACTGCATCTTGGCAACTTTGGTCAGGAGGTGGTTTATTCTAAAGAAGAGACAAGCCTCTGCCTCAACTTTTCAGCAGATCCTCAACATGCTCCACAAAGGAGAGTCTGTAGTCTGCCAGACCCCTAGGTACTTGAATTTCACAACAAATTCCAACCTCTCTCCTAGTAAAGTGTTTATGGGAGGTAAGGAGCCAGAGACAGCAGGGTTCACCGAATGAGTAACTGGAGAGAACAGCTTAGCTTTTGTTTTTTGGCATTGAGTAAGATTTTTTATTAAGGAGCTGATTCTGCAACAAGTTGAATTCTGTTTGTAGATTTCCACAGGTGGCTTCCAGAGTTGGGCAGCTTAGGTACAACATGGTATCATCAGCGAAAAGGTGAATATTGGCCTTCTTGATGCCAGCATCAATATTGTTTATATAAATGGCAAACAATAGAGGCCCCAGGATGGATCCCTGTGGAACACCTTTTTAGTTGTTTGGAGAGCTCCCTTTGGCCTTGACCTGCTGAAGCCTATCTGTAAGGTAATTATTGAACCAGCACAGAGGTCAGGTGCAGACCTATCACTTTAGGGTGGAAAGAAGCAAGCAGTAGTCAACAGTGTTGAAAGCCTTGCTAGGAACATGGTACATACAAATTTACTGTTTTCCAGCTCGTTGCCAGTCATCAGTCACTTTGGCCAGAGCAGTAATGTTACTGTGCTTGGCTCTGCAACCAGACTGCATAGGGTTTAGAAGGTTCTTGTTATCTAGGTAGGTTCTCAACTAAGCAGTCACAATTTTTCCAGCAGTTTAGACAATATTGGTAGGAGAGATATCGGTCCGTAATTATTTAGGTCGTAGGGATCCCTGATTTAAACAGAGGAATGACGTGGGCAATTTTCCATAGGTGTGGAAGAGTCCCCTGGGACAAGGACAAGTTAAATAGGTGTGTGATTGGTACAGCTAGGATGTGGTATGCAATCTTTGAGAAGTAGGGTTGAGAGAGTCCAGCACCTGTGCTTTTTCTTGGTGTCCAACTGTAGAAGGAGGTCTGACCTCTTTCAGCGAAGCAGGAAGGAATGAAGACCACGTTAGTTGTGCTAGGTTCAGGAATCTGTGCACTAGTCTGAGAACATAACATGGATGCTGGTGAATTGTCAAATGCTAGGCCTGCTGTAGCAAAGTGGTTGTTGAAGGCCTGGAGAATCTCCTTGCTATCGTTGATAGTAACATTGTCTGAGATAATTTTTGAAGGAGGTACATTTCCAGCTGTATGCCCAGACAGATCTTTGATTGTGGACCAAAATTTAGCTGGGCACCTTGAGGCAGAGCCAAGCTCAGAACAGTAGAAGTTGGCCTTAGCCTCTCTAAATCAGATTGATGCAGGAGTTCCTAGCCTTCCTGAAGTGGCACCCATCCTCAGCAGTTTTTGATTTGTGGGCTTTTCCAGAATTTATCTCTAGCTAGTAATGCAGCCTTGAGTTCAGCAGAGAACCAATGGCAAGTTCTGGTCTTTATGCAGACTTTTACCAAGGAAGCATGATTATTTATGGCACAAGACACTATTTAATAAAAATGTCATATGCCATACTGATCGATTTGGCTAAGTAAAAGTTCTGCCAGTATACAGATGATTTCAACTCATCGATGTAGACAAATGGGTCAAAGTTGCATCTAGACCTTCTGGTGGAGAATTTAGATGTGGAGGGGATTGAAGTCAGATTTACACCAGCCATGAAGCAGTGATCGCTGACATCTGAGAAAAATATTTCAGCATAGGAAAAGGACTGTGGCTTGCTTGTAAGAAAGACATCTATTAGGGTGCTATTCCTGAGGTTTTCTTTTAGGACACATAGGTTCTTCAATGAGTTGTGTGAGCCACAGGAAGTTGTTATCCCTCTCTACAGATAGTTAGTGAGACCCCATCTGAAGTACTGCATGCAATTCTAGAACCCTTCTCCCCAAAGACATAGACAGAGTGGAGGAGCAACCAAAATGGTGCAAGGTCTGCACCAAAAGACATCTGAGGAGAGACTAAAAGCACCTTAATATGTATACCCTTGAGGAAAGGAGGAGAGGGGGCATGATAGAAACTTTCAAGTATCTTAAGGGAATTAACAAGGTGCAAGAGGGTACTATCTTTCAGAAGAAGAGATGCAGAACAAGGGGCACAATTTGAAGATAGAGGGGATGGCTCAGAGGTAATGTTAGAAAGTATTTTTCACAGAGACAGTTGTGGATTCATGGAACAACCTTCCTGAGGAGGTTGTGGAGTCAGGAACAGTGGGATAATTCAAGAATGCATGGGATAGGCATAAAGGCAATTCCAGTGGGGGCAGGAGGAAGTAAGTTGTTGATTAACTAGAATCTGCAGCGTATCCATCAGGTAGGGAAATGGGCAGACTGGGTGGGCCAAGCAGTCCTATCTGCCATCAAATTCTATGTTTCTATGTAGCCCAAGACAATTACAGAAGGATTTGAGGGGAAGGAAGCCCTGGATAACCAGTCATAATTGAGATCCCCTAGAATAATAGTTCTGAGGGTCCCAGGTCCCATAATAGTCGATTGGTGGGACAGGAGCTGGGGCCCAGCAGATGGAGGCCTGTAATACCCTATAACCCTGATAGCCATTGAGCAGGATGATTCAACCTTAAGGGACAGACATTTGAAGACATTTGTGATAGAGGAGTCAATGGTAGTGACTGTATATTTGTCCTTGACATAAATGGCTATCCCACCACCCCTAGTCTGCCTGTCATCTCTGAACAGCCAATAGATAGGGATATTAACCTCCCTGTCAGGAGTAGAAGATCTGAGCCAGGATTCTGAGACTACCAGCACATCTGGTTCGGTATGAATGACCCAGGTCTGGATCGATGTAAGCTTTTAAGAGACTACAAACATTAACATGCATAAAGCTCATTCCTCTAAGCCTTGTAAGGTTGGACAGAGATGACAAGGCTTCTAACAGGGTTAAGTTCAACATTGCCAAAGCATAATAGGAGGAGAAACACAATTTTTGTTTAGGGCAGTCAGAGATAATTTGAAAGCTCTAAATCTTCCGACTGCTTAGAATGACAGAACGAGAGTGCTGGGCCTACTATTTACACAGTGCTGTCCTAAGGATGCAGCTACTAAAACCCTTGCCACGTGGCTCCAAGTGGCATTATTACTGGGGATATAAGGGGCATACTCTCTGTATGGGTAGGGAGGTGCAGGTCCCACCCCCAGAAGCTACCTTAGAATGAAGCAAGTATGGGAGTGCAGGGGTGCAACAAAAGCTATGAGATGAGTTGCTGTACAAATAGCACTGTGACAGAGGGTCCGACTCCCTGTGTGTTATTTCAGCCTGGGTGATACACTACATAGGGCACCAGCCATAGAAAGATGAAGAGAGGGAGCTATGTATCAGCCCTCATATTGATGCCTTATAGTGAAAAATAGTAAGCTATGACTAAGGCAAAGTGTTTTATCTGTAGATGGCATAGCCAGATTACAGACTCTAGAGAATCACCAGACAGAACAAGACAAGTCGGTGTGTGCAGGTATTTGGGGACTTCACAGGGCTGAGCAAGATAGCAGATGGCACCTAGCCTATATGATCACTGAAGATGTGTAGTTTCCTTGGTAGTGGTACTTTAAAAGAAGGTAGGATTCTGCCAAAGAGGCTGCACCAATGTGGTCTTACACTGCTGTATGAGATGGTAATGTATGTGGTAAAGTAGGCTGCACCAATATGATCTTACACGCTTTATGAATTGGTAATGTGCAGTGCTGTTAACCTATGAAGAACATCGATGTCAGAGGTGTTTTAGATGAAAAAAGGAGTAGACCAAAGAATGAGAGGTTGTGGGGAAGGCTGTCTATATAATAATGAGCCTAGAGGGGATGGGTGGGTGGGCCCCAAAAATGCGGCTTTGCTGTTCCTCTTTGCTGGAAAAATCTGTGCTTGTGGTCTCAGGCATTGGCTAAGGAAGAGCCATCCACCCAGTGGCCACATGTCTCACGGCAGATGAGCTGGGAGCCTTGAGGGATAAGTCTACTGATAGGAAATAACAGCAAGGTAGATGAGAACCGTTTGGTACCTTTGAGGTTAATAGAGGTTGGGGACATGGTGGGCAGGCATGGCTGGCAGTAACCTGAAGGAGTGAGCTAGAAAGCCAGGGAGGGGTTTAAGTGTATTTAATCAGGACCAGTGGGTGGGGGCCAAAAAAATCAGGCAGCTAAGGCTCCCTTCCTGGAGGTAATCAGTCCCTGAAGGCAAGTCCGTACCTAAGCTTCTTTGAGGGTCTGGTGGCTTCAGACCTGGACTGTGGATGGCAGTCTGGCAGGTCGTGTTCATCAGAGAACCATGGCTGTGACTCTCAGTCCATTTGAAAAGAGAAGGACAGAGGAATTAAATAAAAAGGCGGGGGTAGGGCTGCTCGTGGAGCTAAAAAAGGTAAAATGGCTTAAACAGGGGGGTGTTGCAGACCAAAATGTTAGGCAAGGTGCCACAAAGTCTGAGAGAGCAAGAACAGGACTATTTAAAACACAGTACTAGAGTAAAAAGGTGAAAGGGGGTTCAAAGGCCAGAGCTGAGATCGCTACTGGGTCTTATGAGGAAACACACTACAGGCATTAAGATTAAATCAGCAAACTTCAACTATAAAATGCTAGCAAGACAGTTTTAACAGAAATCATAATCTAGTACAGTATCATTTAAGCATTAACAGTGCAGAGCTATATGGAGCCAATTGGGTGCTCCTAGGGCTGAATGCAGCCAGTGGGTCACAGCAGTAACAGACTCTGGATTTAAACCCAGAGACAACTGTCCTCATGTGATAAAGAAAATCAGGCAGCTAGGGCTCCCTTCCCGGAGGTAATCAGTCCCTGAGGGAAAGTCCATACCTGAGCTTCTATGAGGGGCTGGTGGCTTTATACCTGGACTGCGCATGGCAGTCTGGCAGGTCGAGTTCATCAGAGAACCACAACTGTGGCTCTCAGACTACCTGAGCTTCTATGAAGGGCTGGTGGCTTCAGACCTGGACTGTGGATGGCAGTCTGGCAGGTTGGGTTCATCAGAGAACCACGGATGTGGCTCTCAGACTACCACTTCTGACTACCTTTCACTGTGTAATTCTCCTGCACCTACTGGTCATGCAACTGTAACCATATTACTGTATTAAATAACATTCCAGTTGTCTACTCTGATGTGGAACCTTTGTAAAAGAGCTTGCGCTCAAAGGTCTTTCCAAACTACTAAATAAAAAATAAATAATCTGGTCTGGTCCCTACTGTGCACCTTTATCTAAAGACCTCTGGGAGTGTCTTGCCTCATGCTGTGCCTGCTGCTGCCTGTTCCTGCTTCTAACA
Organism: Neoceratodus forsteri; assembly: GCA_016271365.2. Lineage (NCBI taxonomy): Eukaryota > Metazoa > Chordata > Ceratodontiformes > Ceratodontidae > Neoceratodus > Neoceratodus forsteri. Next base: position 272,077,539 of record JADMNL010000026.1, read on the forward strand.
ATAGGGAACAAATGGCACTTGAAGACAGAACACCATCCAGAGTGAGACAAGGAATAGAGCACTATTGAAAAACAAGAATTTGTCAATGCTGAATGCTGCTTGCTTATGTGCTGTTTAGGTATTTGGAAGTGATAGTTCCATGCCTTCCTCCCAAGACATTCACTGTCTTTCCATTCAGTATTCACAGAAGAGTGGGAGGGACAAGGCAACAGCAGTACAGCAGCTGCCAAGGGGTGAAGAGGTGGACAATAGTCCATTCAAAGGCAAAAGAGTCCTGCAGAAGCTCACTAAAATGAAGGTGGGCAAAGCGATGGAACCAGATAGCATACACACAAGGATATTAAGAGAACTGCGAAGGGAGATAGCAGTACCTCTGGCAGCCATGTTCACTGAGTCATTCAACATGAGTGAATTGGAGGAGGGCACATGTGGTCCCTCTACACAAGTCCAGCAGCAGGGAGAAGGCAGGGAACAATAGGCCATTCAGCCTCTCCTGAGTAATGGGGAAGATCATGGAGACATTGCTTAAAAAGGATAGTGGGGCATCTAGAAGCCATCAGACCCAGGACCGTAGACAACATGGATTCACAGTGGGGGCATCATGTCAGACAAATCTGGTTGATTTCTTTGACTGGGTGACAAAGGAAGTGAATCAAGGTGGGCGGTGGACAATGCCTACCTTGATTTCAGCAAAGTCTTTGACACCATCCCACATAGGAGGCTGATAAACTACCTGGGTAGGCTGGACATGGGGAAAGGGTAGTAAACTGGGTTAGAAACTGGCTAACAGACAGGAGGCAGAGAATGGTGGCAAATGGGGTGCAGTCTAGGGAGAGGGTGACCAGTGGAGTGCTGCAGGGATCAGTCCTGGGGCCAGTCCTGTTCAGTGTCTTCATTAGAAACATTGCAGAATGGCTGAGGAATTTTTCACCAAATTTTCAACATAGCCATTTTAAGACCTCTGCTCATGAACAGTGTCACTGTGATTTTCTTAATCTGTCCCAAACATTGATTACTTTACCGACTGCACCATTGTACTACATACACAGAAACACATTTTGGGTGGTGTGAAAATGACAGCTGCACTGCTCATAAGGAGGTGAGTAAAATGGCTATGTTGAAAATCGGGTGCAAATATTAAAATTCTGAAATTACGAGCGTATAGGGAACTACGCAACACACGCTCATAAGACAGTCATTTTAGGAATTTTTGTCACCAAATTTTCAATATAGCCATTTTAAGACCTCTGCTCATGAACAGTGTCACTGTGATTTTCTTAATGTGTCCCTACATGGAGTTCGCATACCGGCTGCGCCATTGTGTGCTACATGTGCAGAAACACATTTTGGGTGAGATGAGAAATGACAACTGTACTGCTCATAAAGAAATGTGGCAAAATGGCAATGTTGAAAATCTGGAGTGAAAATACTGAAATTTTGCGAACTTACAGTGTGCGTAGGAACAGTGCAATGCATGCTCGTAAAACAGATATTTGTGGGACTTTTTCACCAGATTTTTATATAGCTATTTTAACACCTCTGCTTATGAACAGTGTCACTGTGATTTTCTTAATCTGTCCCAAACATTGATTTCACACACTGACTGCGCCATTGTGCACATATGCATGGAAACACATTTTGGGCAAGATGTGAGAAATGACAGCTATACTGCTCATAAGAAGGTGGTAAAATAGCAATGTTGAAATTCTGGAGTGAACTTATTGAAAATCCGTGAACTTACAGTGTGTGTAGGAACAGCACAATGCATGCTTGTGGAAACAGTCATTTTGGGAATTTTTACCAAATTTTCAACATTGGGTTCTTGGGGCCTACCACAATGAACTAACATACTAACATACTATTTGCCAGGCATATTAGGCCTTGTGGTCTATTGAGTCTGCTCAAACTTCAGATCCCTAGTTGGGTGCCGAGGCCTTCCCTCCCTTGTGTTCCAGAAACCCCTATCATCCATCCCCACCTCCCTGGGACAGGCCATCATCTGATACATCCACTTTCTGTGTCTGTCCCACCCTCTTGAACCCTCCACTGTGGATCTCTGAACCAGCTCGTCAGGCAGTGCATTCCAAGGGTCCACCACCCTCTCAGTGAAAAACCTCCTCCTCTTTTCCTCCCTCACCCTTCCTCCTTCCAAGTTCAAACCATGCCCTCTGGTAATACCCCCTGCTTTAGTCTAAAGATCCCTCCATGTTTACCCTATTTATTCCTTGAGGTACTTGAAGACCTCAATCATGTCCCCCTGTCTCTCCTCTCCTCCAATGAAAACAGGCAGAGCTCCTCAAGTCTGTCCTCATCACGCCAAATCCCTTAGCCCTCGTATCATCTTAGTTGCCTTCCTCTGTACCCTCTCCAGGAGCTGTATGTCCCTCTTCAAGTGTGGTCTCCAGTACTGCACACAGTACTCAAGGTGTGGTCTAACCAGTCCATTGTGCAGCAACAAAATCACTTCCTTGCTCCTAGAGGTGATCCCCCTTACGATGCATCCCAATATCCTGTTTGCCTTGCTAGCCACTCTCATGCACTGCTCAGAGTTATTCATACATGCATCCACCATGACCCCTAGGTCTTTTTCCTATTGAGGCCTCCAGTGCCTCCCCTTCCAGGGTGTACCTGTGTTTAGGGTTTCCCCACCTACCTACCTTGCACTTGGTGATATTGAAATTTAATTTCCATGTGTGAGCCCAGCTTTCCAGGGTGTCCAGCTCCCCTTACAGGGCCAACCTCCCTCTCTCCCTCAACTACAGCTCCCATCTTGGAGTCATCAGTGAAGAGACTCATTTCACACCCTATACCCTCCCTGATGTCAGATATGTATGCATTAAACAGGATCGGACCCAGGACCGAGCCCCCGCGGTACCCCACTACCAACCTCTCTAGGGTTCAAGAGCTCCCCACAGACCACTACTCTCTGGGTGCATCCAGCTAGCCAGTTTTTAATCCATCTGACCATCAAAGGGCCTACTCCTAACCCCATCAGTTTCTCAATCAGACCATTGTGGGGGACAGAGTCAAACGCCTTGTTGAAGTCCAAGAATAATACATCCACAGGCTTTCCCTGTCCAGTTCTGATGTTACCCATTTGTAGAACTCCACAAGACTGGTTTGACATGATCTACCTGGCACAAACCCATGTTGCTGACTATCCAGACCTCCCACCTCCTCCAAATACACCCCAATCGTTCCTTTAGTATACTTTCCACTAATTTTCCCACCACCAAGGTCAAACTGATGGTTCTATAGTTACCTGGTACTTCCCTCGACCCCTTATGGATTGGCACCACATGTGCCTCTCATCAATCCCTAGGTACCCTCCCTGTCTCAAGTGACCTGTTGAAGAGCTCCGCCAGGTGCAGCCAGTATGTCTGCCAATTCCCATAGTACTCTCAGTTGAATGCCATCCGCCCAGGAGATTTGTCTTTCTTTAGGGCCTTGAGGGCTAACCACACCCTTTTGGTGGAGATAGCATCATCCGTCCCTCCACCTTACTGGCCTTTTTATCCTTACCCAGATGTGACATCCCTGGGGTACCTCTCCTCCCTCTTGCTCCATTTCTGTTGCTCCTCTGATCCCCCTCACTGCCGCTTCTATCCCCATCATGCCTTGCTTTGTAGATATCCATCCCCTCCCTAGTGAACACAGAGGCAAAGTGCATGTTAAACCTCTGCCTGGTCCCTTGCCTCTTCCACCCACCCTCCTTCTGATCTCAATCTGCTGAGATGGCACTTAGATTTTCTCCTTTTCTCTCCCAATGTTACAAGAAGAACCCTTTTCCCTCCATGTATCCCCTGTGTTAGCTGTTGCTCTTTACTGGACTTTGCTCCTCCACCATCCGGGTGATTTTTCTAGATGCAAGATGGTACATTTACTTGTCCCTATCCACTCTTGTAGTTTTATATTTTTGTAGGCTGCCTTCTTTTCTATGACCGCTACCTGCACCTCACTGGACCACCAGCATGGTTTATGAGACCTTGCTCCCTTATGTTTCAACTTAGCGTAGATCCTGACTGCCTCATGAAGTCCCCATTTTATGACCTCCATCTCCTTCCACAATTGTCATTGATGTAATCCCTTCAAGTGATCCTTGAGAATATTTCCCATGCCCTCAAAGTCTGCCCCCTGAAGTCCACTGCCAGTGTCCTATATCTCAGCCCCCATGCTTATTGAAACCAGACAGTATTGTGGTCGCTCACTGTGACTGTGACACTGTTGTTTCATAAATCAGTCCCGAAAGGTGGTTCTGCACAGTGACCGTGAAATTACCTTTCAGGGCTGACTAATGCCATGATAGTGACAGAATTCATGAGGAGGGGTCCCAAAACTCCATGTTGAAAATTTGGTGAAAAAATTCCCCAAAATGCCTGAGATAAGCAGTAAAGTTGAAACAACCCTATTTATTCCATTATACAGCTTACCGGCATTTTCTTAGTTTGTGGTTGGCTTTGAAGAGTGCAGACGTGTTCCTGGTCCGCTGAAGACCATTGCACTGGACTCTGGAGGTAAGTATGGGGTGAGGTGGGGTGTGGTGAGGTAGATGCACAGAGGGTAGGTGCGGTGGGGAGGGGTCAGGACAGTCTGCGAGGAAGGTTTTTCTCTTATTTTTTTTTTTCTTTTTACTTGGATGGCGCTGGACTTGTGCCACACTGGGATGGGCTCCCAGTGTGGCAGCTGGAAAACTATTTGGGGATGGGAGCAGTGGAGCCGATGGGGGATTGGGCACCCCCATCGGCCCATAGAACCTGTTGCCATGCTGGGGTGGGTTCCCGTGACACCCGATAGTTTGGGGCTGGGACAGCAGAGCTGATGGGGAATTGGGCACCCCGTCAGCCATACAGACTGCTGCCATGCTGGGGTGGGCTTCCAGTGTGGCACCTGGAATCCTCTGGGGAGAGAGAGTGCAACACAGCTGATGGGGATTAGGCACCCCATTGGCTATACAGTGTGTGCATGGGGGAAGCACAAGCATGAAGTATGCATGTGTGTGTGTGGGGAGCACGTGAGCATGCAATCTTATCACTGCTCACTGAAAAGTAGCCTCCCTTTCAACTGTATGGCAACTGCATTTTCAACTGCTGTCATAGACTGCTGCAGCATTGATTGGAGAACTATGGCCATGCCTGCAAACACACTGACTAAATTGGAAGAGGCTGCCACACCTCAGAAAACTCGGATGATGACACTATGTTTCTTGCACATGCGTGCAAAGCAACATAACAAAATAGCCAGCCCAGAGGACACACATTTAATAGGGAAGGAGATGAGATACACTGAGGGCAATGTTATTTTCCAAGCTGCACAGACAGGCATAGATAGACAGATAAATAGATACATAGAAACTGTCAGCAGATAAGGGCCGATGGCTCACCCAGTCTGCCCACTGAGCTTGTAAGTTCCCATTATGTTTTTCTTGAAGTCTGTTGCCCCATACCCTTGACCTCCAGAATTCCCTTATGTCTATGTAACTTCACCCCCACCAGCCCTTTGTCTAATTAGCATGGCTGCTCCTCTCACCACATGGCACCAAAAAGAGGGGTGGGGGCTTACATAGCCAGTTTACTGTACATTTCCTTCTGAGCCTGTCATACAGACAGGCAAACCAAGTGTGGCAACAAGTGGCACACACTGGTGGGATCCTTACCATGGCCATCAACCTAGGTCCTTGGGAGAAGACGTTTGCTCACAATTATGCTAGATTTGTACTGCTGTTCAGGAGCACCCAAGTAAATCCAGACACCGTGGTCTTAACAAACATGGGAGATACATTAAGTGAATGCAAGATAACTACACCTCTAGGTACTAGTGACCGCTCCAAAGTATAATTTAAATTAGCTGAATTACTAAATAAACAAAGGGTAATACAGTTACTTTTGATTTTGGCAAAGCAAATTTTGCTAAGATGAAAGTAAACCTCTCAAACTGGCAGTAGAAAGATGATTTTGATAAAAATCACTAAATGATATATGGAAATTTTTCCACTAAGATTAAGCAGCAAGAAATTGAAAACATTCCTGTTAAACAAAAGCATCCTCCGAGAAACAATAAAAATACAATGGTGGACACCAAAATAAAAAAATTAATAAACAGAAAACATAGGCTGTTTAAAAGTGGAAAACAAATAGATCATATAAAACCAGGACTCAATATACACAAATAAACCAAATAAAAAAAATCAAGAAGGCTAAAATAAATTATGAAATAATTTAGCAAATAGAGTAGAAGAAATCATAAGGCCTTTTATGCTTACATAAATAACATCAAGGGAACTCAAACAGTATAGGACCCCTATAAAAATAAATGTGGATTCAACATCTGAAAATAAAGAAATGGCAGATCTAGTAAATGAATATTTCTCGACTGTTTATAACAAAAAAAGGTTTATATCCATTTATAATATCAGATATAAATCCAAAAGATAGAATAGTATTAAAACAAACTGAAGTGGAAAAATATAAGCTAAACTGGATCCAAAGAAATCCCAGGGTCCTGATAGTTTTCACCCAAAATACTTAAAGAATTGGCAGAGATAATAGCCCTCCTCCCCATTAACCTATATATTTAAAAAATCATTGGATACAGGGCAAGTAATTGATTGCTGGAAATCAGCAATTGTTATTCCAATTACAAAAATGTAATAAGACTGATCCTGCAAACTATCAACCTATTAGTCTTTAGTGCTATTCCTCAAAAATATTGGAGGAATATTAAAGGATAAGATAAATGAAAATCTAAAATTTAATCATCTCATTGACCATTTCCAACATGGATTTGTGAAGGAAGGTCCTGCCAGACAAATATGCTGGCATTTTATAACAGCATTATAGATATACTCGATTTGGGAATCGCAGTGGATGTGCTGTTCCTTGATTTTCCAAGGCTCCCCACCCAGAACTAATGCAACAAATGAGTAAATTGATTCTAAATCCATTCATAATAAACTGGGTTCAAAATTGGTTAAAATAAAACCAACGAGTGTGTATTAGAGGATCTCTCTGAGCGGTCAGAGGTAACTAGTAGCATTCCCAGAGTTCAGTGCTGGGCCCTGCTTGTTTAATCTATATGCATCATCTCTTCAAATAAAACATGATACAGTTTGGCTACAAAATTTGCAGATGACTGTAGGATAGGTGCAGAAGTAAATACCAGTCAAAATTCATCTGTCTTACAAGATACAATTGATAACATACAGTAGAAATATGGACAAATAAATTCAAGTTGACATTAAATCGAGATAAATGTTTTATCATGCATTTGGGAAATAGAAATCCAAAAATATCTTATAGATTAGGAAATATTGTTTTAAAGACATTAGATGAGGAAAGGGATCTGGGTATCATAATTTCTAGTGATATGTCCTTTTCATCACATTGTCAAAAATAGCTCAAAAGGAAATAGAATCCTAAATTGCATATTAAGACACATATCAGCTAAAGTAGGGCTGTTATAATGCCATTGTACATATCTCTGGTTAGACCAATCATGGAATTTGGTGCCCAGGTTTGGACACCATATAAAAGAGATACTGCGTTGTTGGAGAGAGTACAGAGGAGATCCACTAAAGCAATTCACAATATGGCGAAAAAAACTGAGACCCATCTGTCTGAGTTGAATATGTATTTCCTCATGGAGGAGAGAAGAAAAGAGGAGCATGTGCCTAGTGCACAGGGCATGGGAGAAACGATGATCTTTGGCAAATTACGGTCTTCAAATAAACACAAGTGCATATAACACTAGGTCTCATCCAATGCAGTTAACAGCACCACATAGAAAAAAGCACGTAGTACATGGTGGTTCAACCAAAGAGTTGTACATGACTGGAACAGACTACCATTGGAGATTGTGGCCAGCCAAACAACTTCTGTTTTTAAATCTAGATGGGATGTATACATAAATAAAATTAGAGTTTAAAATTAGATGGCGAGCATATGGACGAAAGTCCATTTTGGCTCAGTATCCTTCCTATGATTCCTCTGAAGCAATACCAGTACTATCCAAACCAGGCTGGGATTCTAGAGTGTGGCTTTTATTCACATACACAGAGAATAATCACAAAGTGAAGATGAACCCCCACAGGGCTACTCCTACTGGTAATGCAGATTACTGAGGTACAGAGAACACACACACAGAACCCTCAGGTTCTGACTTGAACAACAAACACTCTGGTTCTGAATTACACAAAAAACTCTCTGGTTCTGACTTACACAGCAAACTCTCTGGTTCTGAATTAGGAGATTGGCACATGTGGCTAGTACTAGGAGACTCCCATATTTCATGAGGAATTGCTAGTGGCACGTCACCACCAAAGAGCACATACAGGCTCACAGATAATCCAACCCACGTCTGGGTAAACTATTTTCTTCAGGCACTGGCCCAATGCACTGAAAGAAAACACAGGTGCCCAAACTGAACCCAGAGAGGTAAACTGGTTGCTTCAGATGGGGTGGGGTGGGGTCTCCACCTTTGCTTCCAAATATACAGTATACTTGGCCATTCATCTGTTCAATAACACCCTCACAGAAAACTTATAGATCCTATCTACCTATCTAGAGGCCAGAGGGCACAGGACCCAAGGCAGCATGGATTCACAGTGGGAAGGTCATGCCAGACAAATCTGATAGATTTCTTTGACTGGGTGACCAAAGTAGTTGATCAGGGAGGGGCTGTGGACATGGCCTACCTAGACTTTAGCAAGGCATTTGACACAGTCCCACACAAAAGATTAATATACAAGTTAGCCAGCCTGGGAGTGGGTCCCAAGATGACAGCCTGGGTAAAGAATTGGCTGGAGAATAGGACACAGAGAGTAATAGTAAATGAGTCCACTCTGAAAAAGGGGGTTAGTAATGGGGTACCGCATGAGTTCAGTTTAGGACCAGTCCTCTTCAATGTCTTTATAAGTGACATTGCAGAGGGACTGGAAGAAAAGTATGTCTCTTTGCAGATGACACAAGATCTGCAACAGAGTTGATGCACAAGGTGGAGTGGAAAGGATGAGAAGGGACTTGGCAAGGTTAGAGGAATGGTCAAATGTATGGCATCTTGGATTCAATGCTAAGAAGTGCAGGTAATGCACCTAGGAAACAAAAACCCAGGGAAGAGTACACAATTGGGGTAAGATACTAACAACAACAAAAATGGAAAGGGACCTGGGGTAGTCATATCAGATGACCTAAAGGTGGGCAAGCAATGTGAGAGGGCAGCAAGGGGGCTGGGGGATACTGGGATGCATAGGAGAGGCATCAACAGTAGAAAACAGGAAGTTATTATCCCTCTGTACAGACAGCTAGTGAGACCCCATCTGGAGTACTGCATGTAGTTCTGGAGACCCAATCTCCATAAAGACATAGACAGGATAGAAGCAGTCCAGAGGAGGGCAACTAAAATGGTGCAGGGGTCTGCACCGGAAGACATATGAAGAGAGACTTAAGGAGCTTAATATGTATAGCCTCGAGGAAAGGAGGGAGAGGGGACATGATAGAAACTTTCAAGTACCTCAAGGGAATCAACAAAGTCCAAGAGGTAGCATCTTTCAAAAAGAAGTGTGCAAGAACAAGGGGCACAATTTGAAGATAGAAGGGGGCGTCCAGAGGTAATTTAAGGAAGTATTTTTCACAGAGAGGTGGTGGATGTATGGAATGGCCTTCCAGAGGAGGTTGTGGAATCACAAACAGTGGTGGAATTCAAGCATGCATGGGACAGTCATAAAGGCAATTCTAGGGGTGGAGGTAGGAAGAAGTAGGCTGCTGGTTAACTAGGATCTGCAGCTTATCCATCAGGTAGGAAATGGGCAGACTGGGTGGGCCAAGCGGTCCTTATCTACCCGTCAAATTCTATGTTTCTATGTTTCTATCCTGAAATGTCTTTCACACTTAACATACTACATTACACACCTCTGAGGTGTTAGAAGGTTCAAAGTTCTGGAATTGGCACCGTCTCTTCACTAGACCCCAACTTTAGCAGATACTTTTAAACAGAAAACAGTCTTGGTGACAGGGTCCCTTTGAAATAGAAAATTCACCAAAAGGAATGGAGGGGCCCCAGGCTTTTCCACACAAAATTCACAGGTAGTCACAGAGCAGTTGAATCTCAGGCAGATTCAACACAGTCCAGAACTGGACCAGGAATTGCCCTGAATCTTGGAATCCACCCATCCTTCCTGGGATGGCGCCTGTAAAACCATTTGGCTTGGTTTCCACCACTTCACCACTAAGCTGTACTGACTCACACTAGGGTGAGAAACAAACAAAGGCACTACTTGTTGCTGTCTGACAGAGCTGAAGAGAGAAGGTGCACTACCTGCAATGTCGTCCACTGACTCCAACTGCAGAACTGACTACACTCTAACTGAACATTATAATCCTATCTCCCTACAGCTGCTAGCTGTGTGGCTTATGCTGATGTGACAGTTGCAAGATTACATCATTGTTTCAGCTCAGCTGAGACTGAAAAACAGAGCGTGACACTGAAATCCATTTAACTGGCATTTCACTAGCTGCCTCTCCCTGCCACTGATTCTAATGGGATTCTAGTAACTCCTGAGAAAAAGGGAGTTACATCTATACCATGCATTCTTAAATCCCTTGATTGTTTCACCCCCACCACTTCCTCTGGCAGGGTGTTCCACTTCTTCACCACCCTTTCTGTGAAGAAATCCTTCCTCATGTATCCTCTTAATCACTCTCCCTCCAGCTTCATCTCATGCCCTCTAGTCCTGGAAGATCTTTTCTGCTGGAAAATATTTTATGCCTGGACCCTGTTCCTCTCTGTAAGGGTACTTGTATGTCTTTATCATATCCCTCTCTCCCTCCTCTCCTCCAAGGGGTCCATATTCAAGTCCTTGATCCTGTCCTCCTAGGACTTGTGATGTAATCCTGTATCATCTTTGTTGCCCTCCTCTGCACCTTCTCTACCCTGTCTATGTCCTTACATAGGTAAGGTCTCCAGAACTGTACGCTATACTCCAGGTTGGGCCTCACTAGTGTCTTGTATAGTGGAATTATAACACCCTTTTCCTGCTGGTGATGCCTGCCTATGCCTCCCAGCATCATATTTGCTTTATCTGCTGTCTTGTCGCACTGTTTCCCTACCTTGAGGTTCCTTTCCTGCTAGGTGCATGCTATATCCTCACCCTCCAACTGATATGTTGTTCCAGGGTTTTTGTGCGCATATGTGTTGCCTTTCACTTCTTTGCATTGAATTTCAACTGCCATACACTTGACCATTCTTCAAGCTTCTGCAGGTCCCTCCTCATTTTGTCTACACCTGTTGTCCACTCTTACAGAGCTTTGTGTCATCAGAAAACAGGGAAATTCTGACTTATAGATACTGTGCAATGTCACCGATGAAGATGCTGAATAGGATCGATTCCAGCATGGATCCCTGTGGTACCCCACTGGTCACTCTTCCTCTGTGGATTGACATCCATTTACCACCACCCTCTTTGTCCTGCCACCAAGCAATTACCCACCAACCACACTATTGTTCTGCCCATTCCCATATTCCCCAATTTGTTTAATAGCCTTCTATGTGGCACAGTGTCAAAGGCCTTGCTGAAGTTCATAGGCCCCATCCACTGCCCTCCCTGATCCCTCCCTTGTCACCCAATTGAAAGATTCAATGAGACTGGTCTGACATGACCTCCCGGGTGAAACCATGCTCGTTGGGTCCTACAGTCCACTGGCAACCAGATGTCCCATAAATCTCTTCTTCAGTAGTGCTTCCAAGATCTTCCCACTACCAGGGTCAGGCTGACTGGTCTGTAGTTCCCGATTGCTTTTGTTCCCACTGTAGTATAAGGGACTACATTTTCTGTCCTTCAGTCTTTGGGTACTGTCCCTGTTTCCAGTGATCGGCTAAACAGAATTGCCAGAGGTTCAGCCACCACCTCTCTTAGTTCCTTTAGGACCCTGGAGTGCACCCCATTTGGCCCCATTGCTTTATCAACTCTTATTCTTTCTAGTTCTTTAGGACCCTTTCCCATGTAATGGCACTTGTATCCATTTCTGCGCCATTCTCAACCCTTGTACTCCCATCAGGCCCATTACCCTCCTCTTCTTCAGTAAAGACTGAGCAGAAATATCTGTTCAGTATGTCAGTGAAACCCTGTTCCCTGGGGTTACTAGAATCCCATCAGTGTCAGTGTTAGGTAGGAAAGGCAGTTGGTGAATATCTAGTTAAAGGATTTCACCTTGTCCTTCTCTGCTGCTTGGTCACTGCTGAGAGCCAAGAGGTGATGTCATTTAGAACTCTCTCAGCAACATATGCCACACTTCTTGTGTGAGAGTGGGGAGTTTTAGAATTCTGAAGTCAGATTTCAGAGTGTCATCCAGGAGTTCAGCTCAGCAGCTCACAGAGTGAGCAGCTCAGGGACTGAACAGTGTCAGTTTTCTCACCCTAGTGGAGGACATCCTTTCCTGATTTGTGAAGTGGTGGAAAACATCTTCAGGGTTCCTGTGCCTTTATCCCAAGTGTGATGAGGGGGATTGCAGAGGATTCGAGGGCAACCCTGATCCAAATATGAACTTTTGTGAAGCTGCTTTAGGTGTACAAATTGTGAGTAGATTCTGTCTGTTACCCAGGATATGTACCTGCCTTTTTCTGTGGGGTGACTCTCTGATAAAGGGACCCTTCGCCCAACTTCTGTGAGGGTTTTCTCAAGAAGATTTGTGTTTTAAAGTTTGCTGACAACAGCGGATGTCCATATGCAACTTTCCCTTTGTTCAGGACTTTAACCTTATACCCTGGTGGTGTTCCTGATGTTAAATGTGATAAACATTTCAAGATAACATCATTTTCTACAGTTTTAGTATTTGTGAGGTGTAACTCTGAAAGAATGGCTGGGTATGGACATAGAAACATAGAATCTGACAGCAGATAAGGACTGCTTGGCCCACCTAGTCTGCCCATTTTCCTACCTAACAGATAAGCTGCAGATCCTAGTTAACTGGACATGGAAGCAAAAGGTGGGAGACTCCCCCATCTGGACTGACCAGTTCAGCATTTCAGATTCTGTAAGGGTGCCTGTTTTCTGTCAGTGTATGTGGCCAATGCCTGAAGAAGTCTACCGCTTGTACAGTAAGGGGTGTTTTTATAGTTTTGAGCCTTGAGTGCTCCGTCATGGACAGAGTGCCACATTCCTATCCTATGCCATATGGGAGATGTTCTAAGTACTGACCTAGTGCCACTTCAGAATAATTTTGTGTGTTCACCATGGCTAGTTCCACAGTTTTGCAGATTTCTAATCCGTTGCCATAGGGAACTGTTCTAAGTACTGGACTAGTGCCATTTCGAGAAGAGATTTTGTGTGTTCACCGTGGCTAGTTCCACATTCCAGATGGTTAATCCTATGCTATATGGGAGGTTTGAATTCTGTTTTCTACAGATGTGTTCTGCATTGCCATGTGCCACCACGAAGTGTAAACCCTTGGAGGTCCCTCTTTACTTTTGTATTTCCTACTGTGTTTCAGAATTTAACCCACACTCTAGAATTCTAACCTGGTATGGGATATCTATTTACTGCTTCCTGTGTGGATGTACTGGGTACCTTTGTCCAGAAGTGCAAACCTAGCATAGCCCTTAAAAATGTTCTCTCCTCAGGACTTGGGATTTGGTTTTGGTCTGTTTGTGTGTCTACTACACACACCTTGTGTGTTTTCTTCTGCATCTGCAAATTTGTTTTCACCCCATCCTCTCTTTTCCCTAGACTGTGGGAGATGTGCCTACAGGTTAAATAAGGGGCGTTGGGGTTACATCAGCTTTACTGTTATTATCCTCCATGTGGCCCCTACCCCTTCAGTCTCACTATCCCTCCCTTTGCCCTTCTTTTTTCACTTACATACCTGTAAAACATAGAAACATAGACTTCAATGGTGGATAAGGACCATTTGGCCCACCTAGTCTGCCCATTTCCCTACCTATTGGATAAGCTGCAGATCCTAGTTAACCAGCCTACTTCTTTCCTACCCCTCTAGAATTGCCTTATGTCTGTCCCATTCATTCTTGAATTACCCCACTGTTTTTGCCCCCAGCCCCCACTGGAAGGCTGTTTCATGCATTCACCACCTGCCCATGAAAAATTACTTCCTCACGTTGCCCCTCAGCCATCCTCCTCTATCTTCAAATTGTGCCCCTTGTTCTTACATATCTTTCACTGAAAGATGCTACCATCTTGGACTTTGTTGATTCCCTTGAGGTACTATGGGTCAGTTATACACTCAACAGGTTACTAGCCATTGGCTGGGCATTGGCAGCTATACTGCTGGGGTGGCTGACTGGTTGTCCCACTCCTTCCCTTTCTCTTGTCTGAGACACAACTCTAGTGTGCTTAAATTAGAAAAACATGCAGTTTAGAATGCTAGCCCTGGATTCGGCTACTGGTGGCCATCTGGTTACTAGCCACCTTTTCCACCCTGTGGCACTCTTTTACAGATAGGGTTTGCTTTTCCCCAACTGGCCCAGTTGGTACTTTTTATAACTAAATGAAACATTTTGGCTAGCTAGCCATAGTTCAGTAGCCCACCTTGGCTAATGTATCTGAAAATGGGTCCTTTCTCTGCCCTACTTCTTCACTGGAACCTTTATTTTTGAATACAGGGCCTGCTTACCTTTGGTTCTGCCTCCGGAGCTATCTACTTTACATAGACCCATCTCTGCCAATGCTTCCTTGCTGGAGCATGATTTAAATAAATTTAAACAGATCTTCCCTTGGATGGTCTTTCTCTGGGGCCTTCCTAGCCCCACAAAACTGTGGCCATCCTTTGCTGCACCATCCAGTGTAATTAATCACATTTTCTTTCTTTAAGCAATTAGTTCTGGCAGACATCATCTGCCCAATTGGTGCTGACTCACTGCTTCAGCCTGGGGAGAAGTTACAGAGAGTAGGGCTCGTGGAGGAGGAGGTGGGATTTGGCTGCAGACAGGTGACTGGTACTTTCCCTTCCGGGCTTTCTGGCTGTTTGCTCTGCCTCAACACTCTACTGCTCTGTCGCACCACCACTGAGAGACTGGAAACATTTTCTTTTAACTAAGTAAAATAACAAATAGAGCTAAACAGAGCTTGCACCATGGCCAGCTGCCTGCTAGTTCCTTGGCTCACTGCCTTGATCACTAACACTACAAGTCACCACACCAACAGAACAGAGACTGGATGTCTTCACATGACCTGACAGGATGCAATGAGGAACTCTCCAAGTCTGAGGTAAGTCCCCACTGTTGTCACTGGCCAGCTGGTTACTGGCCCCTCATCTGCTACTACAGGTTCTCTCTTCAGTCTGCACTCTTTTCAAAATTAACAGTTGCTGCTGGCCACACATTCCAGAGCCCTCCCTACATTTGGGATACCACATCCCTAGTAACCAGGGCAGCAACCAGCTGCCCATCATGAGTTAGATCTTCTATCTTGCACAGGGTCATGCCAACTTGCTAACCAAGCTAAGCAAAAACAAAACATTTAGACTGCAAGCTGCAGTTTATTTCTATGGGGCTCTTGCCAGCCAGTTTGTTTACTTCCTTGCTCCTGAATTATCAGAGGCACCTGGGCACCTTACTGGGGATACTGGAGTTTTCTTAGGACTCCATCTCTGGGGTATTACAATCTATGTCCCAATGATAATTATTATTTAGGGAAGGGCAGGAAGTGTCCATCCCACATGTGCTCCTCATTTTCAGTAGTGGGTCAAGATTTTTTCAGATAGGAGAAATGAGATGCTGTATTTCCAAGCATCAAGGATTTGTTCTTAACCAGCTGATTTGTTTCCTGAAATTTAGAGGGTGGGGTTTTGGAGGCTTTAATTCTTCCTCTTGGCTGCTGTCCTCCTTTTCTAACTAATTTTGCTTCAATGGGAGGATGCCCTTTTAATTTCATAGGCTCAGGCTGTTTCCCATTTAATTGCAACTCCTCCTCCTGGGTGTGATTTCCCATTTCTCTTTCAGTTAATGCAGGGAACAGCCATTTTCAAATTAAGCTGGGAGCTCTGAGACTTATTGCAGAATACAGTATATTACTTAGGAATTCAGTAAGTTCATTGCTTCTTTTGGATCAGAAAGGTGTTTCTCCTGCCATTTTTAGATAAAATAAAAGTAATCTTGTTGCTGTGACTAACTGAAGTAAACTGCTCCCTTTTGTAAGGCAGTTCTGATGAAAAGTCTTGGAAAATTAGTATTCTATTCTCTTGCCTTTTACAGTTTCTATTATCTCTAGCTGCTTTTAAAATGAGCTCTTCTTCTGTGAAGTTTAGTGTAACTCCTAGTCTAACTAGCACACCACTTTTGGCAAGTTGGCACCCCGTTGAAAGGACTAGTATCCACATATGACGTACCATTTACTTTTGACAGAAACACTCAGATTGGTACCATCCCTAGCTTTTGAGTGTATAGCAGACTCATTATCAAAGGAAGGGGTGGGGATACAATAACCAAAATAAACCATTGCATTTACAACCAGGTCCATGGGGGAGAATACTAGGCATATGCTAGACCTATCTGCTGAGGTGGCTGCAATAACTTCACACAGAAAGCAATGACCAAAATGTCTAATGCAGCAACTGGGATAGTGCAGTATGGCTTTATAGCGTATGGTGTAATGTTGTTCTCACTCTAAATTCCACCATACTGAGACACTTTTCAGCCACATGTACTAAAATGAATGGAACGCTGTACTGACCGAATGTGCAGAACAGTGTTCCATTCATCTAGACTTCAACCCTCAAGCCGTGCTTTGAAATCATAAACTGAAAACTGCCACATGGCAATATTATCTAAAACTACACAGAAAATTGCTATGGCAGTTTTCAGAAATAAGAACAGTTCATTTGTATTAATGCAAAATGCAGGATCAACCAGGTAGTTACATTTTTGGCATCTTGACGTTTCTCTTCTCGCTAAGTAAGATGTTCGGCTGCCATGTTTTTTGTTTTGCAAAACCCTCCCACAGTAGAATGCCAACCAATGGGAGTGTGTGCTGCTAATGTAGGGATGCCCAGTCCTAGCAACCACACAACTCACCATGGACAAGCAGGAAACAACAATTTATTTCTTTCTATGCATAAAATGCATTACAAAAGCCAAAATACTAGATTAAAAAAATGTGAGGGCAACATACACTATAAAAATACTGGCTGGGTAACCCGTGCAGAACCAGTGTGTTCTGCCACCTTGAGGTCTGATTCCCAAGGACCTCTTGAGCTTCGCTGTCAAGGTCCTAGGGAATCAGATCCTCTGTGGCAGAACACATTGGTTCTTATGGTTACCCAGCCAGTATTCTCTATTTTCACAGATGTTACTAAAGCACAAGTGGACCCTCAATGGTTTGTCATGGAAAACAAGTACACTCTTTTCCAGAAAATCTTTGCTAAGCAGCACAGTTTTCCACAGAAACATCTCTATCCATTTTCGTTCAGTGCTTGTGGCTTGAACCACATACTTGAGCTACTTTCAAAACACATTTTCATTTCCCAAATTGAGGCTCATGGCATGAACCACATTCTTGAGCCATTTCAAAACACATTTCACAGTGTAAACTCATGACCTGAGTCACATACAGTATTTAAGTTTCATCCTAGACATTGGCATCTACCAGAGGACCTTGGCACCCATCAACAAAACAGTTAGCCCTGCCTTGTAGACTCTAGATGGTGTTCCTGCCACCCTTTTCCTAACTGACAGTCTCTGCCATTCCTTCAGGGTTACACTAAAGAAGCCTTCAATCCCCACTGAACTGCTAAAGACTCCAAACTCTAAACTTTAAATTTGACACCAAAGTGTATGAGGGGTCCTGACAGGTGTGAATTAGCCTTACCTTGGGCACACACACCTTAGCCAACTCCCTAATAAGAACAGATTCTGCATCTGTACTCATATATCTGTTGCTTCTTTCTGAAGCATGGAGAACAAACCAGAAAACACCCTTCTTCAGGGTAGCTTTTGTCAGAATTTCTCACACCATGTCCTTCTCAAAGGCAGCTGTAAACACTCTAGGACCTTCAGGGATTGCCCCTGGATCCACTAAACTGGCAGTCCCTCTCACTCCCCTGGGAGTGAAATCAAGTATTCCTGCTGCAAAGGTTTCCAACACTTCACTGGTAACTGTAGATTTAATCCAAACTTGGGTGAGGAACTCAGGGCTCCCTGCGACAGAGCCCCAACTGGCAGACCACCTGCCACTTTAACTCTCCAACTCAGACTAAGCTGAACTTTCTTTTTTTTCTTTCTTTTCTTTGTTTTTCTTGGTATGACTCAGCTTGGAAGTGATCAGCCTTATCATGTCATGATTTTTCAATCATTATAGATTGTGCTGCATTCCTGTCATCATGCATCATGCTGACCTATCTCCCTAAGGGTCCAAAAGTTAAAACGAATTAAATCACATTTTTTACCGATTAATACTCCACTTAATATCCTATCTTATTATCTATATAATTATACTTAATTCATTTATTTATAAGTTAATACTTCTGATTTAATACATTAGCCTATTTTGCTTTTACCCATTGGAAAGAGGCCCAAATTAACTAAATACTTCAATTTGATTACTTCAGATATAATGGAGCTATTCCATTTGCACTGTATTGCTCATGTAATTAAGCCAGGTCTCAAAGGCTGAAGGATCAGCGTTCTTCCATTTGACTAGTATGCCTTTATGTGCAATATTCATTGCCAGAGTATATAATGCCAGTACATGTTTATCCATTAAAGATGTAAATGTAAACACTAAAAGCAAAGTTGATATTGGTGTACTCTTACTATTTAATTTTGTAGCTTTATTAAGACAATTAAAATTTTAGGCCAAACATTTGAAAGTTTGGTACATGAATATATTAAATGAATTAAAGTTCCTGAAGTGTTCTCACATCTTGGACAGCTAGAACTAATTATAGGTTAATCTTATGTAGCTTTGAAGGGGTAAAATTATTTATTTATTGAATTTTGTTGACCTGGTAAGCCCACTGGACCTAGAAGTCCCTGTTTCAGGGAGACCAGGGGTGGGGATACAGATGGTGACCAATTGAAATTGAACCAGATTAAGCTGTTGGTGGTATTTTTAGTGAATGAGGGAAATTTGGCCAGGACACCGGGAAATTTCCTACTCTTCTTCTTGTGAGCAGGGGGACTATTTTTCCTGTGGGACTAAGATGGCTGCTGTCCCAAACCCTGGAGGAGGTGGAGGTGATGCAGCTCCTATAGACCCATCAGTTTAACCTCGGTGGTGGGAAAATTAATGGAGAGTATACTAAAGGCGATTGGGGGTTTACTTGG
Organism: Neoceratodus forsteri; assembly: GCA_016271365.2. Taxonomy (NCBI): domain Eukaryota; kingdom Metazoa; phylum Chordata; order Ceratodontiformes; family Ceratodontidae; genus Neoceratodus; species Neoceratodus forsteri. The sequence goes on from JADMNL010000026.1 coordinate 272,096,802, forward strand.
AGAGGTGGGAGGTCTGGATAATCAGCAGCATGGGTTTGTGCCAGGTAGATCATGTCAAACCAACCTTGTGGAGTTCTATGAATGGGTAACATCAGAACTGGACAGGGGTAAGCCTGTGGATGTATTATTCTTGGACTTCAGCAAGGCGTTTGACTCTGTCCCCACAATGGTCTGGTGGAGAAACTGATGGGGTTAGGAGTAGGCCCTTTGATGGTCAGATGGATTGAAAACTGGATAGCTGGACGCACTCAGAGAGTAGTGGTCTGTGGGAGCTCTCGAACCCTACAGAGGTTGGTGATGGGGTACCACAGGGCTCGGTCCTGGGTCCAATCCTGTTTAATGCATACATATCAGACATCAGGGATGGTATAGGGTGTGACATGAGTCTCTTCATGGATGACTCCAAGATGGGAGCAGTAGTTGAGGGAGAAGGGGAGGTTGGCCCTGCAAAGGACCTGGACACCCTGGAAAGCTGGGCTCACACATGGAAATTAAATTTCAATATCACCAAGTGCAGGTGTTGCATCTTGGTCAGAAACCCTAAACACAGGTACACCCTGGGAGGGAGGTGCTGGAAGCCTCAACAGGGGAAAAGACCTAGGGGTCATGGTGGATACATGTATGAATAACACTGAGCAGTGCAGGAGGCAGCTAGCAAGGCAAACAGGATGTTGGGATGCATCATAGAGGATCACCTCTAGGAGCAAGGAAGTGATTCTGCCACTGTACAATGGACTGGTTAGACCACACCTTGAGTACTGTGTACAGTACTGGAGACCACACTTGAAAAGGGACATACAGCTCCTGGAGAGGGTACAGAGGAGGGCAACAAAGATGATACGAGGGCTAGGGGATTTGACTTACGAGGACAGACTTGAGGAGCTCTGCCTGTTTTCATTGGAGGAGAGGAGAGCGGGGGACATGATTGAGGTCTTCAAGTACCTCAAGGGAATAAATAGGGTAAACATGGAGGGATCTTTAGACTAAAGCAGGGAGGCATCACCAGAGGGCATGGTTTGAAGTTGGAAGGTAGAAGGGTGAGGGAAAGAGGAGGAGGTTTTTCACTGAGAGGGTGGTGGACCCTTGGAATGCTCTGCCTGGTGAGCTGGTTCAGAGATCCACAGTGGAGAGCTTTAAGAGAGGTGGGACAGACACAGAAAGTGGATGTATCAGATGATAGCCTGTCCGGGGGTGGGGATGGATGATAGGGGTTGCTGGAGCACAAGGGATGGGAGGGTCTCGGCACCCAACTAAGGATCTAGGTTCGAGCAGACTTGATAGACCGTAAGGCCTAATCTGCTGGCAAATAGTATGTTAGTATGTTAGCTCTCTGTTTTGTGGTTTCTGCTCCAGATCTCCAGCCTACTATGCCTGTTGGTTTGCCTAGTGCTTGCGGTAATAATCAATCGAACTCTGCACCACAACTAGTTGTTCGTACACCACCTGATTCTCCTCCTGATTTTGGAACTCTCACCAGATTTTGGACCAGCATTCTCCTACAGTTCTTGGGACCTATACTAACACTATGTCTCCATCACATTTGAGACTGTTATATGAACAAAACCGTTCTCTCTTACAGCACTTCGTGCAGGAGGATGGCACTGCACTCCCCTGCCTACTGCCTCTGACCAGGCTGAATTGCACTCTGGGCTATCGCACACATCAACAATGGACTTGCCTACAGCTCCTACCAGTACCGCTTCAGCTACTGTAGGCAGGCTCTCCTCTCCGACTACTCACGGAGTACTTCATTTCAGACTCTGCATGGTCCCCTGCTTCCAGCTCTGTGTGCTGCAGGTTGGACTCAACCGCTTCCTGGTGCACCCTGGTCTTCTCCCGAAGCGGTAAGTGCACAGAACATTATGCAGGAAAACACAGTGACTGAACAGCCTGCTGAATCCACTTCCTTCCCTCATTCATCCTCAGTGGCTTTGCTATCCCTCGCCTTCCACTTTGACACAAATTTCTGCTGTTGGCCAGCCAACTCCAGAAACTTCAGGCCCTATGCAAGCTAAGGATTCTGCTTCAGTACTGCATCCTCCACTGGCAGTACTCTCCTCCTCGACAGCTGATTCTATTCTCCACTTGGAGAATCTTCCTTTCCTACTCTAAGTACAGGTGAGGCTTTGACTGACAGTCCTTTTGCCTCAGTGACCTGTTTCTGAACTTGAGTGAACCAGCCCGACATAGGAATGCAGTTCATCTGAAATATTTTGGTGACCTCACTACTGCACTTGATAGGAAAACTGATTTGCATTCCCTGTTGCATGACTCTATGGGTATTTCAGCAAGTGAATTGTTTGCTTTCCATACACGTTAAAGGGGAATCAGTTTATGATTTAAGTTTTAAGACTGTTTCTACTCTAGAAAAATTTTGGATCAAATATGATGTGGTGAAGTCACAGCCTTTATGGACCCCATTATGCTCATTCCTCTTACTAAACCTACAGTAAAATTGATTACTCTACTTTTTACGTAATGAAGAAGTGAGCATAGTGGATGTTCAATACTGGCTTAACAACGCTGCAACATTCTCAAGGCTCCCGTCCTATTTTGGATGAGGACCTTGTCTGGACAGGGGTTGGAAGGCTAAGGTGCAATTGAAGCTAGATAACAGGGGTATAGCTCATTTGCCAGGTAGTTTTATATAGGTAGGGATAGAGGTTTGTGTTTTTATCCCAGTCAACCCCGCACCTGCCATCGTCATGCGTTCTTGGATGCATTTGAGCCATACCTGCAATGAGCCAAGGTGCACTATTTGCTTGGCCTATGGTCATGTGATTCTCGGTTGCCCTAACCCCGGAGGTGTAATCTCTGTGATGAGACTGGCCATACTTACCATCAATGTCCTTGTGCTGACCATAATCAGTTGGACCGTCTCCCTCAGGATCAGATAGCCCTTATCACGGACTCTCAGGCTCAGGTTCTTCGCCAGTGTGAAGGGGACGGCCAGGTCGTAGTGCCCCTCCCCAGTGAGGATCTTCTCTCTGCTTTTCCTGTTCATCCAGTGGCAGATCCTGTGTTACAAGACCCAACCTCTCCTTGCACGGACCCGGTGCCTGGGGTTGTGCCCCTCTGACCCCATGCCACCCCCTACCCCTCCTGCTTTGGACCCCTTCATGGAGGTTTCTCAGGGAAAAAGGTAAGTCCAAAGGTAGCGTAAGGCTCCCAGCCCTTCCCCGGACAATCCATTTTGACCAGGAATCGCTATCAAGCCCTGTCCAAACTGAAGCAGTGGAGTGATGTAATGGATGAGGAAAATGACTCTGAATCTTCACAGGCCTCTTCCCTCCATTTAGACTACTCCTCTGATTCCCTACAAGATCCCTCCCCTACTACATCTGACACCAGGTGGCAATGGCGGTTACTTGATGCCTCTTTGCCTAATTCTTCATGTTTTCTGCAGGTCTTTGGTCCTTTCTTTCTTCTTATACCTGTGAGTTTGGGTCTTCACTGCCTCACACTTAATGTGTGCAGTATGAAATTACATAGAAAGCGTCTTGCCTCTACAGTATCTTTTGGATCTCCCATGATCTTTACTTACTTCAGGATACTAGGCTGAAGACTTGATATGAGCTGACCCAGGCTTCTGCTGGCTGGACTAGAGGCCCTTCCTATTGGTCTTCTGGTGAGGATACATGTGATGGGTTGGGTATTTTGTTTTCTGGTTTTGACTGTACCAAGAATGAGACTGGTTGATATTGTCACTGGCCATGCTTTGTTGCTTGATTGCACTTTCCATCGCCTGCTCAGGATTCTGAATGTTTATGCACTTCAGGGATTGCTGGTCAATCTGACTTATTTTGTTTTTTGCAGCCTTATTTACACCTCTAGACATCTTTATATGGGAGGAGACTTCAATTGTGGTCTCATTGTGGCTGACAGAGGAGGCTCCACACAGAAGCTTTTCGGGACTCTACTGCATTCATGTACTATTCTCAAGTCGCCTCTCTTAGAACAGGTTATTGCAAGGTGCATCCCAAAGAACAATGACCTGCCATAGAGGCCTTTTGGCCCAGTATTGATTTTATTTTTCTCCCAGAATGTTATGGTACAACAGGCAAGGGTCTTTCCTTATGAGACCTCGGATCACATGGCCATCTCATTGCTTTGTTTTTCCTTCTCGGCTTCTCATCCTCTTCTTGTTTCTTCGTGCTGCAAGTTGAATAGCTTCCTATTGTCTGATGGCAGCATTATTTGAGACTGTCGAGAATTTCTGTTGTCGAATTTCTGTTCTGGATGCTTACACCTCCCTTTACAATGGTGGGACGATACCAAATCGGATCTTAAACGCTTTTTCTTAGGTATGCAAGTAAATCTGTTTCCTCTTATCGTCAGTATTTGTTATTACAATGACATTTACAGGATGTAATCTCTAGGGCTGCTGAGATGGCTCAAGACTGCCCCTCTTATTGCTTCCTTGAAGACCCAGATGGAAGAATATCAATATAACAGGGCCTGCTTGTTGTGTCTTGAGGCTACTTGTGGCATCCACTCTTCAAAGGCCTTTTGATATGTACAGTGCTGTTCTGACAGGGTGGCAGCCACGCATTGAACGTCTTATTGACCCTGACTCTTCTAAGGTTTATGATACTATAACCCCTCTCCAGCTAAAAGTATTTCCCATTTAGCCAGTGTTTTTGGGACTCCTTCAGTGGCTACATCCGCTGCTATTTCCTTTTTCGATTTCCTGACCCCTTCTCCTCCTCCTGATCTTTGCACCAAGTTGACAGTCCCAATTTCCTTGTTAGAGGTGCAGGTGGCTATTAGAAAAAAAAAAGCGATCTACTTCTCCAGGGCAGGACGGCCTTACTGCTGAACTTTATCAAGCTTTTCAGATGTTTTTCACCCATTCTTACCTTGCTCTTTAATACTATCATTGCTACTCATTCTGTTCCTCGAATTTTTCAGAAATAATCGTGTTACTGTTGTTTAAGAAAGGAGATAGGTCGGACATACGGAATTGGAGGCCTTTGAGTCTCTTGAATGTGTACTATAAGATTTTTACATCCATCCTGCTTCACCATCTTCTTCCTGTTGCATCCACATTATTTCAGAAGTACAGACCTGTGCTGTTCCTCAACACTATTGTTTCCAATCTTTCCTGCTTAGAGATGTCTTTGCCTTTAGCTTTTCTTCTTCTTCTTCACTTCTTTTTCACTGGATCAGGAGAAGGCGTTTGATAGAGTGAATCATGACTACCTCCTTATCTCATTATGGTATTCCATGGCACTTTATTCAATGGATTAGATTGCTCTATTCCACTGCCTGGATCCATCCTTACATGAATGGCACCACTTGCCCCCCTTTTGAGTCGTGCCGGGGTTCGGCAGGGGCTGCCCTCTCAGTCCTCTTCTTAATGTTTTTCATATAGATCCATTACTTTGTAGACTCTTATGTCACCCATCGAGCCCTCATTTGTCCTTTCCTTCGGGTGCTCTGTCCCTACAGTATTGGCTTATCTGCGGATGATCTCTGCAGTCTCACACCCGCACCTACAAGGGGACTTAGTCCTCCTTTTAGCAGATTTGAATGTGTGTCTGGTTCTAAGCTTAATTATAATAAGAGTGCAGCATTGTACCTCAATTCCACCACCCACATTCACTTACGCTATGTTGCGGGAGTGCCTGTACAATTTTCCCTGGTTAAGTTTTAGGATTGACCTTTGGTTCCCCTGATGATGCCCCTCAAATTGGACTGTTGTTTGGACAAGGCCATTCATTTGGTTGCATCCTGGAAGGGTCATACTATTGCAAAGAGAAGTGGGTTTTGTTGTTGAAAACCTTAGTTCTTCCTTTATTTCTTCATGTGGCTTCAGTTTTCCGGTCCCCTTTTCCTTGGAGGCTCACTTGTATAATGTTTTCTTTCAGGGATTCTGGGGCTGCCGTTTAAATCCACTGAAACTTTCTTGCACATATCTTGATTATTGACACGGTGGGGTTCAGATGTTGAACCCTTGTTTTCACTGTTTGTTTCTTAGACTGTTATCCCTACCTACTGAATACACCCCGGTCTTTTAGATTTCTCTTTTCATCATCATATTGCTCCATTGTGCCCCACCTGGTGTCTCCCGCCTTTAAATCCCTCAGAATTTACGTAAGTTTAAGCTCCCACCTTTTTAAAATTTGTCAGTGGTCTCTGACCCCTACAGTGATTCTCTCTTCCTCAAGGAATCACTTTTATCAGTCTGTTTTGGGAACATCCTTTTGGACCTTCTGGTGCTCACGAGATTCCCTTGGCATACAACTGAGTCCATTGGAGTTTTCACCAACTGACTGATCCACAGATCCCCCAAAGGGTTTGGGATGTAACCTGGCTTTCTTGTCATGGCAGACTAGGTGTTCGTGGTAATATGAAGAATAAGGCTCATGAAGAAAGGACTTGTCCCGGATACGTGCCTTTCCATTCCAGAGACCATGATGCATTTCTTTCTTGATTGCCCCTATTCACAACTGGTATAGACCCTTCTCCTCCATAAATGGAAGGAAAAGGCCCTTCCTTTTCTTACGTATAATATTTTGATTTATGGTATTTATCCCCTGCTTTGGTTCATTACCATCCTAGTACTTTACGTTTAATTTTTGCATTTTGTCGCTTCTATTTGTGGCAGGCCAGATGTGCATTTTACTACAACAGAAAATGTGTAGTCCTACTCAGATTGCTGTCACTCAGATTTTACAGGGCTTACAGGCTGTTTATAGTTCTAAGAAAACCTCTGTATCGCCTGTTCCTGGATTTTTCCTAATGATGTAGTACTTTTTTGTGTGTTCTTTGCTTTTTCATTATAATTTTGTATGATTGTACTACTGTTCTTGCAATGTTTGTATACCATACAATACTCCCCTACTCTTTGTAGTGGGGATGAGATGGGGTTATATAATACTACAGATTCTCACTGCTTGTTATTCAAGTATGCTGTAATACTTACTTTTGTTTTTATTTAATTTATTATGGTTTTGTCTGATGCCATACACTTTTGTTCTTTTCTCTTAAGTTTTTAATGGAAGATTCCCCTACTCTTATAGTGGGGATGGGATGGGGTTGTGTACAACCACGGGTTATTTATGTTTGTAGTTCAAATGCGGCTGTGGTACTTATTTTTGTTTTGACCTCCTCCATTATGTTTTGTATGAAGCAATATGTTTTAGTATAATTTGTTTTCACTGCAACTTCCCCTACTCTTTTAGTGGGAATGGGATGGGTGTTGTGTGCCCATATGGATTATTTTTGTTTGTACTCCATGTGCAGTAATACCTAGTTCTGTTTTTGAATTCTTTTCTTATGGTTTTGTATGAAGTCATATGATTTGCATATTTTGTTTTCAGTTTTCAATAAAAAATTTCCCTACTAGACGTAGGGGAACCTCTGATCATCAGGATGGCTAGCTCAGTTGGTGAGCAGGCTGTCATGCAGCAGGTTGTGCTGCAGGTCGAGGAGCTGCTTTCTCCTCTTGCTGTAGAGCTTATGGAACCATAGATCTTCTTTGAAGCACTCACTGAAATGGGCACTTTAACAGAATCTGACAAGCTACTAGTGGAAAAGTGGGATGAACAGGATGCTACCTTGCTTGTTTCTTCTGGGAAGGAAGAGCGGAATCTGAGGGTGCGACTTTTGCGCAAACATCAAGGATCTTTCAGCGGATGTTGCTTCCACAGATCTTGAGGATTTGAAGCTTCTCTTAGCTTCTGAAGAGGAGAAGTTTTTAAGAAAAAGGAACTCTTGGCAGCTCTAGTGGCTGCAGTATTGAAATTTGACAATGAGGCTGCCATGTCACCATCTGCTCTTTTACCTTCTCCAGGTCACTACTATCCCTGATATTGCTCTAGAGCCTCCTGGCTTCAATGTTCAACCTACAGGTACTGTTTTTACATGATTTTCTGACCATCAGCAGGCCACAGTGTTTTCTTTTGCTGCATGCAAGAACAAACACTCCACTAAGTGCATTTTGAAACTCTCGAAACAGACCACTTCCTGGGCTGATCAGGTAGATGAGGCAGATGCCTCCTGGTCTGTTGACAGCACTTTGAAGTCTGCTGGATGGGCTCAGCTCCTGATTTGGGTCACGGGATCTCTGGGTTTTCACCCATCTCTACCTGAGGTTCATATGACTGGTGGGGATGTGCCTGCTCCTTCCCCACCCCTAATTCTACTACTCCTGCCATGTCTTTGCCACAAGATCCCTGTAGTAGGGCTTGATCTAATCGGACTTCACCTTCTGACACTCTGTTGCAGGACTTGCCTCTTGCTCTTCCCTCTGATTTGCTTTTGACTCAAAATGCTGTGCTTAGGCTGGAAACTGACACCTCTGTTTCCTCTCGTCCAACCAATGACATGACTTCTTCTAGGATGTAGCCATTTCATCCACAGATCACTTGGAGGACCAAGTGACTGCGGGATGAACGAGCCCAATACCTGGCTTTACTTTTTGATCACTGTCGTGTAATAACTCGTTCTTATACATCTTTTTCAAATCCCTACTTTTCAGCCAAGAGGCATAATGCTATTTGTTTTATTTATAAAGGGGGTATGGAGATTTTCCTGACCAAAAGTTTGTTGCTAAGACTTTACTGAAGGAGATTTTACATTTTTCATCTAATGAAATGTATGCTTTAATACATGTTTCTGGAGAAAAGACTTTTGACGTTAGTTTTAAGTTGAGTAGTGGTTTAGATAAATTTTGGAATGCTTATCAAAAGTCAGGCAAACTTCATTATGGTCCCTTTGAGGTGTTACCTTTAACCAAGACAGCTCAGAAAACTGTTACGGTTCTCTTTAGGAATGAGGAGTGAGCATCACTGACCTTATTTTCTGTTAAAAGCAAAGGTGTTCTGTGTTGGGGCATCCAGAGGGCAATCTTAGACACGAAGACATTTGGATGGGAGATTGGAGGATCAGGGTTATCCTGTGCTCCACTGAGGAAGGATTATAGCATCTCCCCAATTATGTGTTATTGGGTCGAGATAGGGCATTCTTTTTATGCCGCCAGCCTAAAATGTGCTATAGAGGTGGGAAATCCAGTAACATTAGTAGTGTTTGTGACCGTCTACAGTGCACATTTGTAATTCCTTTGGGCACACTAGTGGGCAATGCAGAAATGTAGCAGTGTGTACTTTATGTGGGGTTGTTGGCCACTCCTATGCCACTTGTTCTGAAGCTGCCCATAGGCAGCCTGACCCTCATGATTCTGAGGAACAAAGATTGATGGCAGCCATTGCACAGAGGTCCCATTCTACATGCTTCAAGTTGACTTCCTCTGCTCCATCCCCTCCTGTCTTGCCCCCATTCATCCTGTGCCTCCTGTTTCTTTGCCTATCCCCCTCAGGTCTGAAATTGCTATGGAAGATGTTTCAGAGGTCTCCAGGGATTCTCTGACCTTACCTACCCTTCCTTTCCCTTCCCCAGCCCTTTCCATGCCCCTCCTCAGCTTCCCCAAGAGTTGCTCTCTCAATCTAGAGTGACTCGATGAAAGTTATATAATAATCAGCCTGCTTCTAAGGTTCCCAAGCTGTCCAATACCCCTACCACTAATCTGTTTCATGCCTTACTGCTTGCCCAAGATGTCTCTGATGCAGAGTCGGAATCCTCCCAACCGGGGTGGAGGTCCTTAGTGGGCTCTCTGATATAGAATCTGAAGGGGTAGCTCCCTCTCACCAACCCCACCATCCCTGGAGTGATAAAGGGAAGAAGAGTAAATGTAAGCCTTCTTGAGGGATTTTTGGTGTTGCCTACATGTCTCTGTCATTAACCTTTTGTTCACTAAATGTGGACAGCATCAAGAATAAGATGCAGCAGGCTGCTATTTTTTCCTTTTAAAATCCACCTGTTGTAATATTTTCTTTTACAAGATACCGGTCACATACAGTAACTGAACTTTCTTGTGTGCTGCAGTGGTGGCACACTGGAGTTTCATATTGATCTTTGGGCCTAGAACCATGTTCTGGCATGGCCATTCTTTTCATGACACAAAAGTTAAAGTTTTGAAGTTGTTTGACCTAGTTACTGGTCGTGTTTGATTTTAGATGTGTTATTTCAGGACGTTTGTTTCTGACTACTTAAGGTTTATGATCCCAAACAAAAGTGGTAAGAGTTGATCTGGTCCATGTGATACAACCTTATCTCACACCTCACATCATGTTGTTTGGGGTAGAATTTTCAGATCATTGTGCTTTATGTATTACAGTTGGCCTGAATGCTGCAGTGACTCTTGGAGAGGTCTTTGGAGACTGAATTCTGCCCTTCCTGCTCACCAGAAAGTTTTCGTCATTTGCACTATTTTTTCAGCCCATAAATCTTTATATGACATGTATGAGGACCCCTGCATTGGTGGATTGATACTAAAAGGACCTTATCGGTCTATTAAAATCTATGGGAGAACATGTCAGGAGAAACTTATTTCTCTTATTTACAGTATAGGCAGCAGCTGCAGTGGTAATGTCCTTGGCCCAAACCACTAACTGTGCTTTTCTGCCCAAATTAGATCCTTAAAGGACAATATTGTGCCCTTCCACATGAATCAGTCCAACACTTTGAAATCTCAACAAATATATGGCACACAGGGAATTTTGCTACGGTCTGCCCTTTCTTAGTTGCAGGGACAGGGTACAGAAAAAGTTTTTGAAGGTATCACAGGACAGGACAGTCAGTTAAAAGTCTCCCAACATGACACGATGTCTGAAGTTACATTTTACACAATGATGCTTTTTCAGGAATGATCTGTTGATTTAGTTGCAGTCCAAGCTTATCTATAACATATTGACGTTCCCAGTTGTCCTCCCTTAACTCTTTTGCATTTGACAGACCTATTAGCCCCAGGAAGTGACCAGTGCAATCACCTCTCTACAATCATGTAAAGCTCCTGGTAGGGATGGATTGACCTTGGAACTTTATAAACTGTTGAGTACTGATTTTCCCAAGAACTTGCTGATGTCTATGATGACTTGTTATTGCCTTCTGATTTTGCTCTCGACATGGTGGGAGGTATTCTCATTTTATTACATAAAAGGATAAGAAGGAGCTTTCTAACTAGAGAGCAATTAGTCTCCTGAATGTTGATTTAAAAATCTTAATGAAGATTCTTAATGCTCACCTTTAACAGCGGCTTAGTGTCTCATTTCGCCTGCACAATCTTGTGCGATACCGGGATGAGCTATTACTGACCAGCTGTTATTTTTATGAGAAATGTTTGACAGGACACATGCTTTGGGTCACTCTGAGTTTATTTTGTCCTTGGATCAGAAAGGGCCTTTGACTCAGTGAATCATGATTTCTTATGGCTCACCCTTCAGCATTATGGTATACTCCTTGTATTTCTATTCAAAAACAAGTCTCATTCTACCCAAACAATCTTGAAAAAATGTACTGAGAAATAAATTCAATTCTTGTTGTCATTTTTATTTTTATTTTGTTTTCCAGGTTTCAAAATTACACACTTCTGTATTTCTCTTATAAATCCAAATATCAAATTCACATGCTCCTGAAAATGCTCTTATAAGTGTAATGTTTCAGAACTTTGATTTGTTCCTTCATCAGACTTGGAACTTTGTCTTAAATTTTCTGAATAAAGAAAAATAAAATTTGTAAATACTTTATAAATATTTATATATTTTAAATTATTAGTATAAACAAATGAAATCTAATATAGGTTTTATATATATATATATATATATATAAATAGATTCAGCTCAATATCAGGTGGAACAAACCTGTTTTGGACCTTTTCTTATGTTTTTCTAATTCAAATTAGCCTCTCTTTGTCTAGTAAATGCTCTTTGGCATAAATTTCTATCTAAAAGATAAATACACCCAAGTTACTCCTTTATATCATCTGAAATTCTAAAAGAGTATTAAGCCACTTGTTTAATGTTTTGCTTACTTAGTAATTCCAAAGCGTTAAATATTATCTTCTAAACGTAAATCTTACATGCACAAAGGCATTCATGAATCACTATAAATGCAAAAGAGTTTTGTTAAAACAACAAATGTTCAGGATTAAGTCCAAGCATAGTCTTAGTTTATATCTTTTGTTTTACCTGAGCTTGTTGTTTATAAATATTCAATATTTAATTCAAGAAGACAAGACACTACTGCTCCCAGCACCATTACATGCTAGCTCATTTGTAGTGTGAACTGAATTCACCTTCCAATTCGAAAGAATGGAGCAAGGACTCACCAACAACCTACTACTGTGCCACTGTGTCTGCCACAATGTTGGGTGTCAACAAGACCCACTCATACCTGCCCATTGTCACATCTACCACCACTGTACTCCCTCACAACACCTACCCACACAAACAAACCATACTACAGTTGCTAACCATGTTTACCCTGCTCAGCAACAACCACCCAGTTGCCTCTGGTATGTACACACCTTTGCTGCTGGGGAGCATCTCACCCCTCATAGCCTAACTGTCACCCTGTCTCCTCATAGCCCACCGCACCCTCCCCATAGCCCTCTGCCCATCTCTCTGTCCTTAAGCCTTCCATGTCTGTTACTTCACCTGGCCATCCCAGCCCTCACACAACTGCCCATTCCCTGCTCATCATTTTCTAAGCTTGCAGATGCCACTACCTGGCAAAATGCCACCAGTTCATAGCCCTTGTCAGGATCTTCCACTTACTTCTTCTACTATCTGGCAATGTTCACCCCAATCCTGGCCCAACAGTGCTCCCCCAACTGCGGTCATCTGCGAGCTTCGAATAGCCACTATGAATATCCGCAGCCTGCCTAAAAATGGCACCTCTGCAATGCTGGACAGCACAGCACCAACCAGACATTCTGGTTTTAACAGAAACCTGACTGTCAGCCAAGACCCTAGACTCATTTGTCTCTGTTCCTGGTTACTCTCTCATTAGACTTGATTGTAATGGCAAGAGAGGCAGTGGCAGTGCCTTCTATGTAAATGATTCACTGAATTACCAAGCCCTGCCTGCACCATCCCTAGACAATGGTGCCCAAGACCTCTCAATAAAACTTTCCCGACCCAAACCATGCTCCTCTTACTCTCAAAGTCACCTACATCCCACCCAGCCAATCTGCCTACCTGTAAAGTGCTTTCTGACTATCTAGCCAGCCACCCCACAAAATGTAACAAATCCTAGTTGCAGATCTCAACATAAACTGGCTGGTGAGCTATCAACAACGCGCCAAAGATACCTTTGCTGGCGTTAGATATGACCTCGACTGGTATCCCAGTCTACCAAGGCCATCCCCACTAATGGAACCTACACCCTACTAGATATCCTGCTCACTAATTGTCCCCACCATATTACTGACCTGGGTGTCCTACCCAATGCCTTAAGTGACCACTCCCAAATCATCTTCAGCTGGTCCTGTCAGCTACCTAAACCACCACCAAATATCACTTTTCATCATTGACTATGCCCAGGAGGCTTAGCTAAACTCAAACAATATCTAATTAACTGGGACTGGTCCCCTATTTCAAGCCCAGCACATAGATAATGCATTGCACTACTTCACCACTACCTTTAATACCACCTGTGATTCTTTTGAACCAACCATCAAAGTGACCACTAAAATGCAGTGCCCCTGGATCACCCAGAAATCCTACAACAGTTAACAATATATGACAACCTCTGGCATCATGCCACTGCCTCCAGTTTGCTAAGCAATAGGCAGGCCAATAATGCTGCCACAATAAATGTACCTGAGCAATTCATAAGGCCAAGGTGGAGTACTACAGAACCACCCTAGCCAGCTCCTGGGGTAGCAGAAAAAGTTCTGTGATAACATCAAGGAGCAATGATAAATCCCACTGCCTCCCTCACAATTTAGTGTTAATGGTACTACCACCACAAATACACTTCCATAGCTAACTGCCTCAACTCCACCTTCTCAGACATCAGCTTAGTCCTCCTAGCAACTTTTTTGATCCAATTCAGCCTACCCCACCAACTGAGCTCCTCCACCCCCTTCAAATTCAGAGTCATTATCCCTACAGAAGCAAAGTCTACCTGTCCAAAGCCCTCCAGAGCACCAATTACTGCAAAATGCCTTCAATATGAGTATAGACTCAGTTATCTCCCCCTTATGGACCTTCCAAATCTGTCCCTACACCTAGGCCAATTCCTAAACTCATGGAAAATGGCAGTGATAACACCAATATTGAAATGTGGTGACAGTTCCTGCTCAAACAACTACCGGCCCATCTCAATTCTCCCCACTCTCTAATGCCCTTGAAAGATCATGGCCAGTTAGTTCACTGACTACCTCCTGCAACAACCTTTTATGTAGGGAGCAGCATGGTTTCAGAGCTGGTCATAGCACTACAACTGCCCTCACAGAATTCACCAACTCCCTGCACTCCATGCTTGACAGGGACACCTCACAGGGGCCATGTTTATAGACCTCTCAAGGCCTTCAACATGGTTTCTGATCCCCTCCTACTTAACACATTACAGCAAATTGGGGTCTCTTTGTCCACTTTCATGGTTCTCCAGCTATCTTTCATCTAGAACCCAATTTGTTAAAATTAATAATACCGTGTCTACTATGCTGCCTGTGCACTCAGGAGTTCCTGGGGATCTATCCTGGGTCCCCTGCTGCTTTAGCATCTACCTCAACACCCTGCCTAAATCCTGCCCTGGCAACCTTCTCCTCTACATGGATGACACTGTTCTTTGTGCCACACATCCTGATCCTCTCTCTCCAGCGTACCTTACAAAACATCTTCTCTCAGATTGAACACTGGTTTACTGAACACAGATTGGTGGGCAACATTAAAAAAACTAAGACAATGCTCTATGCCTGCCGCTAAAACATATCAAAGGATTTCCCTTGGAAATACTCTCCACCTCTGTCATCCCACTGGAACAGGTCCAAAATTTAAGTATCTAGGTATTACATTTGACTCTTCCTCTCATTCCATGAACATATAAAATCCTCACCTCCACCACCAACACCGCATTGGTCTCCTTTACAGACATAAAGACTGCCTGCCACCTGAAGCACTTCATCTAGCCATTACCTCCTCAGTCTTATAGCTGGTGGACTATGGCATCACAATCTATGCTGCCACCGACCCTATGGCACTTCAAATACAAGTAGTCATCAATAAGGCCTGCCGGCTCCTCTCTGGTGCTAACAGAAATACATATACTTGCACCCTATATGCACTCACCAATATATTCTCCTTTGAGGAAAGACTATTACACCAGACCTGTCTCTTCACCAAATAAATCCACTTGGGTTTAACCTCAGTAGGTGTCATGGCTTCTCTTCAGGCAGCACCATCTCAGCATCCACATGGGATGCCCCAAAACTGTCTGAAGGTGCCTAGGGTCAGGACCACCCTGGCCCAGTGATCCTTCCCGCTTAGAGCTCCATCCTGGTACAATGCCTCCCACTGCCTGTCACATCATTCACCAATCTAGGTCCTTTTAAAGCTGCCTTAAGGGCCCATATAGTCTCCTCACATCAATGCCAGTATAACCAGTAACCTATGGATCCTGCACCATGCAGCTAGGCCACACATCTCCCTTGGCCAGGCACTGGCACTATTTCTAGCCTAAGGCTCTTCACCTCCCTTGATTACCATATAGTTGCACTGGACTATGAATACATTGTATTATGTATAAGACAAGGCCTCCTGAGGTGGCTTACTACCAGCTCATATCATGCATTGCTTTAGCTACTAATTGTATAGGTCTTAACCCCTTAGGTAAATATGTCACTAGCTCTGCCCTGTTTTAGCTACCAAATGTATAGGCATTAACCCGTGCTCATTGTATTTATACTCTGTATGATTGCTCACCCACATTTATTTTATGTATGTACTGTATGAATGTCTATGTTTTATTCTGATGTGGAGCCTTGGGAAACGAGTCTAAGATTCAAAGGGTTGTAACTCCAATTTCTGAAATAAATAAAAAAAAAATCAAGCAGTTTCTTAATATAATATTTCATTCCCTTATTTGAATCCAAAATGAGGTGGTAAAATAAATCCAAGCTCCTGCTCCTCACAATATGGTACACTTCTAGTACACCCATGACACTTGATACGTTTTGTACCACGTGCTTTCTCAAAGGTGTATGGGGTAAGCATACTAGACATCTTAAACACAGAAGGCTCTTAAAGCAATACGAGAATAAATAAAAAGATAAAAAGACCAGTGGAGGTCTACAGTATCAAAGTGGATAGTTAATATGCATATTAAAAAGTGCAACATCCTAAACAAGTGCAAACTGTTCTTATTAATGTAAATTATGCCTAATGAAACAAACATTTTCAAAGGAATATCCATATTGCAATTTGCCCTAAATCATTTCATTTATTGCACTGAGAATAGAATGCATACCAAGAAGGCTAGAAACAACACATTATGTGCAAAGACAAACCTCATCAGCATAGACTGTTGCTAAAAAGTAGCATTTCATATAAATAAATATGTAATCATGGTAATTATATTCTCTATGGCTTTTTAAATATTTAGAAATTGCAACAGGCTCATAAGCTGTAAAATACTGCACTCTAGTAGACAATAGTTAGAAAAAAACACCATAAAAATAATGGATTACACCTGACAGTAGGAAGTACTGAAAGGTAGAAACATTGCACAATATGTTTTTTCCTGGAAAATTCCTAACAGCAGAAAGTGCTAGTACAACCCGTGTAGAGAAAAAACAAAAATAAATCAAACAATGCATATCACAAAAGAAAATACAGACAGGCAAATCATTTTTTGAGAAACAGATTCACTTCGGTCCTGCCATTGAGACCTCTGCCCTCCACAGCCTTGAAGGCAAAGATCCAGTACTGTTCTCTCTTCAGTAACAAGCTATTGTAATTCCCTCTCCTTTTGACCAGACATTTTTCTTGATAACAGTACACATGAAAGTGTGTGTAATCTTAATTCTCTTTTGAAAACATGCATGGCTAAAGCATTTGTAAGATCTTCACTCTCTATAGCCTTTCATGTTCTCCAATCAGTGCTTTAAAAGCTCTTTTGTTTTCCCTACATAAAACTGCAAGCATTTACAAATGGCAAAGTAAACTAGGCACAAAGTATTACATGTGATAAAACCTCTGACTGAAGTGTCCTGCCACTAAATGGGTTTGTCTAGGCTTTTGTACTCACTAACTTGGGCAGTACTTACAAATACAGCACCTATTGTAGATATTCTCTCTTCTAGGTAACCACATTCTAGGTTTATCTGGTATTATAAAAGAGTCTCAGAAATGCTGCAATCTGATTGGCTGTTAGGATTCCAACAGCCTTACATTAATCCACATTATACTGTCAGTACAGCCTGATCACCATGGCATATGAATTCTTTCTGTCAGCATTCCATCCTCTAGCCCTGCTGAATGTGTGGAATGATGCATTCTGATTTTGAACTAGCATTCTTAAACTGTTGGTGAAAGAACTATTTTCTTAAAAATCTCCTCTAAATGAGAAAACAATGAAAATTATACTTTAAATTCTTTTCTTTTGTGTGTTTTTTATAATAGCAATAAAGGCACTCCCAGGAGTTAGATTAACAATCAGTTAATCACCCCTAGAGCAATATGGTACTCGGCTGTGCCTCGTGCCACATTACACCCTAGTGGGTGATTAACAGACTGTTAATCTAACCCCTGATCATGCCTTATTGCTTAAGTGGTTGCTAAGAATGCACAATGGTGTTCTTAATACTTATTCCTTTTCTAAACACCACTCTGGTCCCCCTCCTCCAGGTCTCTGAGACCTGGATCCTGTTTGGCAAAATGCTAAAGTTTCTTAATGATGTCTGTGATTTGTCTAGACTGAGGGTTATATGTACTTACAAAGGTAATCTGGAGATCTATATTCTTTTTTAACCTTATCCTTTTACAAGTCTCTCTTGGCAACTCATCAACAAGTTATTTTGCATTGCTAAGCAAATTGCTAGCATATCCCTCTCCTTTAATCTTTCTGTAAGTTCCTGAGCCCTAACCTGGTAGACATCCTCAGAACCACAATTTCTGTTTGTATGGATATACTAACCCCTCAAATTACATGTGCCAGATGACTACTACATTATTTGACAGAAGTAGGTTCTGTAGGATCTGTAGGTTTTCAAAACATATATATCATAGTAATGTTCAGGACCTGAACAATAGTATTATCACTGAAGCTCAAGAGCACAAACGCACAACTCAAAAACTGTTAAAGCTGGCAAATGTCAATCAAGCTTGAACATTTACAGCATGGATCATCATTGGACAGTTTCTCTCGGTGGGTGGCCAAAACAGTTTAGAAAACATGGAAGTGATCCCTCACTTAGCGAGAGGATAAAGCATCTATAGTGCTTCCTCAGTTTCTTTTTAAAAATCGTACCACACTGAGAATTTAGCTGTCTGATCCTATGCTCCCCCCCAAGAAACCAAAGGTAGGAGTCAAACAAAACTTTCCAGTACCATGGGTGTGTGTGTGTGTGAGTGGTTGGGTGACAGGGACACAGAGGCACAGTGAGAGTCTCAGAGAAAATACAGCAGTCGGCTCAGAGCCGACCGCCTAAGCAGTAACAAAACCACAGCAACAAAAATACTTGCATCCAAATATTTAAAAAAAATAATGGATATCTCACAGGGTATTACCGGTGAGATACCATCTTGAGGTTCTGGACACTGGAACCTCTGAAGCTTCACTTTCAAGGTTTCATATGTGTCCAGAGCCTCTCAATGGTATTACTCACCAGTAATATCCTGTGAGATATCCATTATTCTCTTTATACTCTGTGGTGGGATC
The DNA here is from genome assembly GCA_016271365.2 of Neoceratodus forsteri. NCBI lineage: Eukaryota > Metazoa > Chordata > Ceratodontiformes > Ceratodontidae > Neoceratodus > Neoceratodus forsteri. The sequence continues at coordinate 272,115,528 of JADMNL010000026.1, forward strand.
ATTGACTAACTTAACATAAAAAGTACTGTCATTTAACTGTCTCATGGTCTCTTTCTCATATTTTCAGTATCCATAATAACTATGCCCCCTTTTGTCAGCCTGTTTTATAGTTATGTTCTGATTTGCACCTAGATTTCTAAGTGTGTCCTCCTCAGCTTTACTGTGGTTATGAAAATATCCATCGTCAATATTTTGTGACAGTTGCTCAATTTCAGTCTTGCAAATTTTTAAGAATACTTGTAATGCAGACGACATGGGGAAAAAAAGGACTGTGGTTTAATGTTGTCTTTATATCTATTATTGGTCTCACCTGCTACACTGTCCTATGTATCATTTGGTGTTTTCCTTCTTGCAAAAATTATGTAAGACTTAGGTTACATCCCAACTTGTTAAGGTCTATTATTGTCCCAAATGGGTTGAACTTTCTAGTCGGTGTAAATGACAGTCCTTTATTCAAAACATGTGTTCTATTTTGTTTAGTACATAATTAGAAAAGTTCAATGTTGGTCTCAGATTCCCTACTTATCCTTGTCTCACCTGCCATGGTCTCCCTTAGCATTCATTTACACTTCCTTCTCTTCCAGCTCTTCTTTGTCCCACCTCTCTGGTCCATTCCTTCTGGGATTCCACCTAGTGGTCCACTGGTTGCACCATAGTCCTGGCTGTGATATTTAGGGGGGAAAGCACATACCTCCACCTCTTCTTCCCCTAAAAAGTCTTCTTCTTCCAAAGCACATTCTATATTTATCAAATTACTGGCAGTTGTTGTTTTCCTAGGCTTGATTATTCACTGGGGCTTACCTCTGTCTGTGGTCCAAAAATTCTCCTCTCTATAATTTCTCTCATCTCTCTCAAATATTTATTTCTTGCTCTGTTTTATCTTTCCTCATATTTTATCAAATTATCAGTAAAACTGTCCAGCAATCGATCATATTGTGGAGAGTGGGCAAATGTTTTCAAGACTTCCTCCTTTTTGTTAACTCTTTTTCAACTTCTTTCTGTATTAAAGCATTCTCAGACAGGAAAAGCTCAATATATTCTCTACTTGCCTTATGACTAACCTGTCCCATTTGTATTAAAAGCCCTCACTTTACTTTCCACAGTTTAGTCGTTTTAAAACTCCCAAGCCTCTTGGTGCTCTTTCTACTTCAAGATAGGCTTTAAGCTAATCTCCTCCCATTTCTGCCTTTTAATTTTCTGTGCAGTTTTTTTCCAATTGTGCAAATGCCTGTTATGTACTAAAAGGTCCTGTTGTGGCTGTAGAGTTGTCATTTAAAATGATGGTGTAGCTTGTTATATTTCCATTATTCTGCAACATCATATCACAGAGGAGTGGTTCTCATTCTGATGCTGTACCTACCATGGTTCTGACATTGAAAAAACAAAAACAAGTCATGTGTATGCAGGAGTATGTTTTACTTTCAGAAACAAGCACCAGTTTGAATGACTTAAACAGTTTTCTTCAGGCTGATATGAATGCCTTTTTATTTAACCTGTGCAGTCACAATTAGTTACAGTCAAAGCAATTTTTGGTGTGACCACACCAGAAAGTGGCCATGCACAGGGCAGAATGTAAACAACAATGAAACAGTTCAGGACCGGCACCTCAGCAAAAGCCTAAACAGTGAGACACTTTTGTTGTGTCAGTAAACTGTCAATATTCAGCCACATATCTAAGAGAAAGGAGCAAGAACTCATCAACAAGCAATTTCTTAATGAAATATGTTGTTCCTTTATTTGAATCTAAAGTGAGGTGGTAAAATAAATCCAAGTTCCCTGCTCCTCACAATATGGTGTACTTCCTAGTATGCCCACATCACGTGACACATTTTGTACCATTTGCTTTCTCAAAGGTGTATGGGGTGAGAATACTAAATATCTTAAATACAGAAGGCTCTTAAAACAACACACCAGAATAAATAAAAAGTTAAAAAGACCAATGGAGGTCTACAATATCAAAGTGCATAGTTAAGGTGCATATTAAAAAGTGCAACATCATAAACAGGAGCAAACTGTTCTTATTAATGTTATCTCCTGCCACAACTTTTCCACAATGACAATGCCTAAATCCTGCTGCCATTTCATTTTAAATTTATTTAAATCTCATTTAGTTTCCTCATTTAATGTCATACTGGTATTAATTTAGCATTGTTCTGTTTATATATTAGGGCTTCATAAATCTGTGAAGACTTATGTAACAATAATTTACTATTAACTTCTTTGATATAACTTTTAAGCTGCAAATACTGAAAATATTTCCGCTATGTAATTTATACTCCCTACTTAATTGAGTATGTGATTTCAGTTTGTTGTCTTGAAACAAAAAATCATAGTGGGATAAACCTTTTGTTTGCTATATTTTATATGCTTTATCTGCCAAAGAAGAGGCAAATGCTGAATTATTATATACTGGTGTATTGATTGATATTTGAAATTTTTCATTAATTATCTCATGTACCCTATACCATGCTTTTAAGACAGTAATAGTTGCTAAATGTTTAATGTATTTTGTTAATAATTAACTCACCTTTTGTTATATGGTATAAACAGAAAATGTTTTAATGGTATTTTAAGTAACTCACATTCCATTTTAACTATCGGAGATGAGTTTGAATTATAATGTATACAATGCTATATTGTGCAGCATTGAGTAGAGATGTAATATTTATAAAATCAGGTAATGCCAAATCTTCTTTCTCTTTAGATTTAATTAATGTAGAATAAGCTATTCTTGGATGGTTATTCTTCCAAATGAACTTGGTTACTATCTGTTTTAATTTGGAAAAATATGTTTCTGGGATTTCATGGAATACTTTGGAATAAATATATAAATTCAGGAAGAACATTCATTTTATAACATTTACCCTACCTATAACTGTTGAAGATAAAGTTTGCCATCTAGTTAAATCTACATCTGTCTTTTTTACTATATCTTCAAAATAATTATGAAATAGTCCTTGCAGTCTATTTGGAATTGTTATTCCTAAATAGGGAATCTGTTTAATTGAACTACATTTACATGAATCCAAAAGATGTATAGCTCAATGTTATTAAGATGCATAACATATGATTTTTGACAATTCTTTGTATATCCTGATATGGCACTAAATGCTATCATTATGTTAACCAACTCAAGTTGTCATATCAGCTAAACAAACAAGCATTTGTCAATGCCAGATATTTGCTTGCTGGTATTAGCATTGGAAGTGCATGAAGTAGACAGATGCAGAATAGGAAGGGCAGTTAGGTATTGAAGTGATGCCAACCCCACCCCACCCTGCAGAGATGGACATGCATTGGGGTGTGCCTTTGGGTCATCACCTAACGCTCACACCATTTCACCTCACCATATCATGTAGATACTGACAAGTGTTGAGGTGTGCCTTGGGGTGTTTGGCTTACAGTTCCCCATTCCATAAGGAAATATGCTGACATGGGTGAGGTATAGGAGAATGGGGTGAACTTTGGGGCTGAAGAGTCCAATGTACACCTCAATACCTGTCAGTGGCTGCAGGGTGGGGTGGGGGTAGAATGGCATGTGTATTACAGCTGGCAGTCTAAAGTCACAACCCTGACACCAGTCAGCCTTTACAGGGTGGGACGTTATGGTTAGCAACCCCAATGCCTTGGGCATTTTTGGTATTTTCACTCTAAATTTTCAGCATGGGCATTTTGTCACCCCACCTCATGAAAGCACTTGAGACCTCTGCTCATGAACAGTGGCACTGTGATTTTGTTAATCTGTCCTGAACATTGATGTCCCACAGTGATCGTGCCATTCTCGCCAGTTGTGCGAAACCACATTTCAGGCAGGATGTGAGAATGACAACTGTACTGTTCTTAAAGAGATGTGCAAAAATGGCAATGTTGAAAATCTGGAGTAAAAATATAAACAATTCTCGAACTTACGAGTGTGCATGGAAACTGCACAATGCAATCTCATAACATAGGCATTTTGTGAAATTTTGTAACCAAATTTTCAACATAGGCATTTTGGGACCCTCCACTCATGAACTGTGTCACAGCAATTTTCTTAATCTGTCCCGAACATTGATTTCCCACAACAACCATGCCATTGTGAGCTGGATGTGCAAAACACATTTTGGGCAGGATGTGAACAATAACAGCTCTACTGTTTATAAGGAGGTGTGAAAAAATGGCAATGTTTAAAATCTGGAGTGAAAACATCAAAAATGTTCAAAGTTATGAGCGCATGTGAAAAGTATGCAACGTACACTGTAACAGTCATTTTTGGGAATTTTTTTCAGCACCTTTGGGACCAAATAACGAAATGACAGTGACTGAATTCATGAGGTGGTTTCACAGGAACCCCATGTTGAAAATTTGGAGAAAAATTAACAAAATGGCCGAGATATACAACAAGTTAAAACAAAAACATTTACGCCATTATACAGCTTACTGGCATTTCTTCATTTTGCAGTCGGCTTTGAAGAGTGCAGACATGTTTCTGGTCCACGAAGATCATTCTGTGGGGCTCTGGAGGTAAGTATGGGGTGAGGGGTGCAGAGTGTGCAGAGGGTGGGTACAGGCTGTGGGAGGGACCAAATGGGCAGGATCATTTCCTTTGTTTCAGGTAACAACAATAAAAAAAAAAAACACTGTCGACCATTTTCTGTTTTTTGACAAGGTTTGGCCACACTGGGGTGGGATCCCAGTGTGGCATATTTGACTTGAGGGTAATGTTAGCCACCCTGGGTGGGCTCCCAGTGTGGCACACACACTTGGGGTGGGGCCATGCCAGAAATATGCCAACACAATGATCAAGGGCTGGGGGACTTATCATACGAGAGGAGGTTGAAGGAGTTGAACATGTACTCACTGGATGAGAGGAGAGACAGGGTGACATGATTGAAACCTTTAAATACATGAAAGGAATAAACAAGACAAGTACAGAGGGGCTGTTCAAAGTAAGGGAGGGAGAGACACCAGGGCCATGATATGAGACTGGTGAGGAAGGTTCAGGAGGAGATGAGGAGACACTTTTTCAGAGAGGGTGGTGTCTGGGTGGAATGAGTTACCTCCTAAAATGGTATGCAGTAGAACAGTGGACTACTTCAAACAAGGATGGGACAGGACAAGGGGAGTGTTAATGAGGGAAGGTGAAGGGAGGGCAGCTGCAGAATAAGGGGTGCTAGCTGCATATTCGAGCAGACTTGATAGACCTCTAGGTCTTTATCTGCTGGCAAATTTCGTATGTTCATATGTTCGTACAATGGGGGTTAACATGTCAGCAGGGAGATTGGGCACCTTGGCAAGTATGTCTGTGTTTGAGGGCATGATGCCGAGGGGATTGGGCACCCTCACAGACCACAACACAAAGGGAGCACATATGCTGACAGGGGATTGGGCACTCCCGAAGTCGACTTCCTATTCTTAGGGACTGTGAGCAGCAGGCAGTGAGCCACCATCCACCATGTTTATTGAAATGTTACACCAGGCAAGGCACGCCCTGCAATGATGGGTCACTCCATTATTGCAGTGGCAAAAGTGTTTCAAGTTGGTGGCAGACTTTTGCACTGCTGTCATAGACAGCATGCTATTTCATTTGTGCCACAGAGCCCAGTCTGCAAAATCAATGGCACCACTGGTCACAACACGACCGCACCTCCAAAACCTGCTATTCAAGCTACCACAATATGTCTATTGCGCACGTGCAAGACAATTTAAAAGTGACTTCAATCTCTATGAGTACTAAAATCAAGGCCCTAAAAGATTTAGGTGACAAACAGAATAAAAAGAAGTGTTGTACAGGTAAGCAATAAGACACAATGGGGTGTGCATTAGACAGTTCTAATGCATGCCTAGGGGACGTAGTGAGGCATGCGGCCATAGGTCGAAAAGGCCCAGTCTCATAGCTGTGCATTAGAACTGTCTAATGCACATCCTCGGGAGTGGCTTATTGTGCTTATAAAATGGGGCTGTGTATTCTAAATGAGGGTTCTAGTTTTAGCTGTGCATTAGACACATCTAATGCATGGCTAACAACCAATCAGATTGCTTGAAATCCTTTGCCCATTTTATAATAATTGATAGCCCTGTACAATGCCATACTACAACAGTCTTTAATTTCATGTCATATAATAACATTAACAGAGAAAGAAGATAAAATAATATGCAAAACTACCAATAACTTAGGCAGGTCTGCATCTCATTTTTATGTTTTGAGCATTAGGGAGCAGGGCGGACAGAGTGCAGTGGGTGGGAGTGGGAGGGTTTATGTGCACTACGGGTGCTGGGATGGGGAACTGAGGGAGCAGGGCCGACAGTATGCAGTGGGAGAGAGCAGGAGGTTTACATACACTTGGGGTGCGGGACAGGGAATGAAGGGAGTGGGGTGGACAGCACACAGTGGGAAGAGTGGGAGGGTTTACATAAAGTGTGGGTGGTTGGACAGGAATGGAGGAGCAGGGTGGGCAGCATGCATTGGGAGGGTGGGAAGGTTTACTTTCAGTCTGGGTGTCAGGATGGGCAACAGAGGGAGCAGGTGTACAGCACACAGTGGGAGGGAGGCGGGAGGGTTTACTTTCACTGCAGGTGCCTGGACAGGGAATAGAGGTAGTGATCAGACAGCATGCAGTGGGAGACAGTGAGGGTTTACTTGCAGTCCAGCTGCCAGGATGGGGAATGGAGGAAATGGGTGGACATCACGCAGTGGGAGTGAGTGGAAGGGTTTACTTGCACTCCTGGTGCTGGGACAGGGAACAGAGGGAGGCGGATGGGCAGCATGCAGTGAGAGGGAGTTGAAGGGTTTACTTAGAGTCCGGTGCCTGGACAGGGAATGGAAGAGCGGGGTGGACAGAATGCAGTGGGAGGGTTTAGACCCCAGAGCCAGTTGAATAACCAATTATGACTGACTTGCAATCCATTATTTTTTACATTTTTTTTTTCGTTGTATTCTTCTGCCTACCTGTGTCTGCATTAGCCTCCCTCTTCAGGGCTCCTGTGGTATCCTGCATCAGAGCCCCTCCATGGTCATCTTCACATGGGTACCCACCACTGTACCTCTGATATCCGGATGACCCACCAGTCGGGGTGAGGAGTCCCTAAACTCCCCAGACCTGTGATGAGTGTGCACCTTGCGCCTATCGGCCTCAGACCTCCCCGATCGCCGGCTCCCAAAGCCCATCTACTGGCACCAACACAGGCATTTTTCCTCCTGGCGTTTTCTCCTACCCTCTAGGGTGTCAGTATGTTAGGAAGGCAAGAAGCTGAGGGCATGCTGAGACATGCCCTCGCTTCTTCTGACATCCACCCTCCCACAGCGGCTACTTCTATACTGCATCTACCACTTGAGTTCCCATGGTTGGGGTATTGCAGCGAGGCTTGCAGATCACCCACCCCAGAGAAGGAGAGCAGCCATTGGGCACTCAATCCTTGTCATCCCCTGCCGCCCCCAGTGGCTCATGCTAGTTCCTGAACACAGGTCACCAGTGTACTTCGAGTGAAGACACCAGTGCCTCAGCCCTCTGTGGCACTGAGCTGGCTCGACTTGCAACTCATTGATTTTTTCAACTAGTTTAAAATTTATGACTGCAACTAAATGAAAATCAGAACAGCAGAAAAGACACAGCACCAACACTTCTGTAATATAATCTATAGTTTACTCACATGTGAGTGGAAAAGAGTAAATACAGTGGCGCCATACAAAGTGGCAACAGCTCCCAAACACACAAACTGTGCAAGTGAATGAAGACATGTCAACCTATTTTTTCAACTCCCACCACTGTAGAATTTTATTTATGTACTTGCAACACAACACTCTCACACATTTAGAGAGTTGCGATTTAGAAAAAGGTGGTAAAGGGGCAAAATGGCCACAAAAGTGAAGCAGAAACACCCTGCCTCAACTCAGAACTTTCTGTTGGTGTACATGTATAGCTTCCTCACACTCCCCTTCTCGAGTCTACCAGCAGAGGTAGTGGGCACAAAATCCTTGATGATTTCAAGCATGGCTGGGACAGAGTTATGAGCTAACAGGTACTCAGGGAGGAAGTAGTAAGTCAGGGAGCAAAGGGGTGGTAAATACCACATACTGACAAAAGGTCTTGGGGTATGATAGGCTGTTAGTGCAGAATGGATGGATCGCTTGTCTCCTGCCATCATTGTCTACGTTTTTATGCCAGGTACACTACAGCACAAACACACAGCTCTCCATTTATCTAGGGTCACATATACTTGAGTCTGGTAAAGAGCACACTATGGTACATGTAATGCTGGCAATAAGTGAGGACTGACAGCACTTGAGTTTAAGTCTACCACTCCAATACAGTGTACGCTGGTACAATGCAGGCTTACCCAAAATATGACATATTTAGTGCTGGTGAAAAATTAGCGACTAACAGTCCTGAAAACAGTAATTGTGCTTTCTTGTTCACGAGTCCTGGACTCCTGCCCTAGCAAAGGCTTGAAAGTCCTAACTAACACTGTGCGAGTCGGGGTGGAGTTCACACATACAGAACTGAACTTCAGTTTACCACTATCCAATGAGTCCTGTTTTATCACTGCATGCCACAAGTCTGTGTGCTGTCATGTTTTCTCAGTCTCTGCTTTACTTTTCTACCTTTAGTTGTTGCTTTCCTCTAACATTGTTGAGACTTCTGTCCTAAACTGCTGCAGTTACATTACACAGCTGATACTAAAACTTTTATTTTTCCAGCCGTGTTTAGAAACTGATTTGCTTACTCAGTCTCAATATCCTGGCACCTATGGAAAGCAATTTTAGTGGTCAGATGACTGCTACCCGGCTCCTTGCATCACAGACACAAACACTCATCCTGCAGTTACCTGCAGGTTTGCCAATGAGAAACATCACCTAAACAGCAATAGATTCAGTTTCAAAATACATTTTACTGACAAGTTTTATAAAACAAAGTATTACAAACAGTAAGCTCAATACACTGATAAAGTGCAAAAGTGTGACTTGCGGCCCCACACATGTGTATGCTCTTCCTCAGCACATGTCTGCCTCAGCAGGCACACACATGTGTGGGGTTGTAACTCAGCACTTTCACTTTGTGTGCAATAATGAGCTTACTGTTTGGAAGTACTTTATGTTATAAAACTTCTCAGTAAAATGAATTTTGAACTGAATCTACTGTTTTTGGAGTGCTGGTGTCTCATTGATATACTTAATTTATTGTTTGGTGCACCTGCAGTTGTGCTGCATGCCCGCCAGTCAACTATAGAAGTACTCCAGGCATGCCCATCTGATCGGAAGTGGCTTGCTGCTGCAGTGCACTACAAACTGACAAACTTGCATCAAAACATAACTGGTAGGCATCATGCCATGACACACACACACACACACACACACACACACAATGCACACTATCTCTCTGTCTCTCTGTCTCTCTCTCTCTCTCTCAGAGCTGCAAGTTAGGAAAAGAAGGTAAAGGGTGAAAATTGAAGTGGGATAGGGAAACACTCAGCTCAGAGCTTTGCATGTTGACTGTGTAGCTTTCCCTTTCTCACTCTCTCACTCTAGCACCTAAACAGGGCACCAGTACCATCCATATAATGACTATGGTGCAAGCTGCTTTCTCTTTCTCAGGCACTTACTGACACTTCAAAATGATTAAACCTTTTAATATTTGCAGGATAAACCAACAGTACAGTCCAAGAAAGTGCCTCAAAATTGAAATCCAGCAACCCCATGTCACCCAAGCCAAGGTTCAGTCACTCACCTCAGTGCTCACCATGGCCATCTGTCATCATGTCCCACTCGGTCAGGCATTCTCACTCTCCATTGCCGCTCTTTCACTGGCCAGCCCGGCCCCAACTGTTCTGTCTTCCAACAGTTCTTCTCCATCTCTCTCTCTCTCTCCGGTTGGTCTCTCCTCCTGTTGTCTAGTGATCAATGGAGTTGACTTCATTAGGGTGATGGTGGGACTCCAGAACCCTGTGCATTGCACAATGCAACAATAAACTGACAACCTGTACCACACTTTCTCCCCATTTCGTTCTCTGACACATGCTGCCCTGTTAACTGACAGAGGCTCCAAGTTCATGTGCAGCACACACAACTACTGGCTCTTCCTCTCTCTAATCTGGTTGCTGGAACAGGAAACAGAGGGAGCAGGGTGGACAGCATGCAGTGGGAGGGAGGGAGGGCTTACTTACATGCCAGAACTGGGAATGGAGGGAGGGCCAGACAGCACACAGTAAGAGGGAGTGAAAAGGTTTCTTGCACTCCTAGTGCTGCAATGGACAACGGAGGAAGTGGGGTGAACAGAAATGTCTCAGCAGGCAAGACACACCCTGTAATGATGGTACACCCTCATTGCAGCGGCCAGTTTCTTTCAGGCACACCCTGCAATGATGGGTGCTCTCTCATTGCAGCGGCCAATTTCTTTCAGGTTGGTGACATGCTTGAACTGGCGTCAGCAACAGCATGCCACCACATTGGACAAAGAGGGCCAAGCCACAAATGCAGTGAGTGGCATTAGCTGCCACAGTGCCACACCTCCACAACTTGCTTCTCTCTAAGCTGCCACATAATGTTTCTTGTGCATGCACACAAGCAAACATAACAAAAGACAAGGGCAGAATTTTCAAATGTGGGAACAGGGTCCACATATAGAGGTGCAGCAATGAAAGTAGATGCTTGTGGAGTACCTTGTCCTATTATCCAGTTTTCTTTAAGACACAGATGTAAGATGCCCAAGATGTACTCAAGTGGCCCCAATAATGATACACACCAGACCAAATAAATGTGATCTTATGGACATTCCCATGCACCAAGTATGCATCCGAAATAAGTTGCAGAAACATGACCCTTAGGGTATGTTATGTTTGCCCCTGCCATCTATGCAGCTATAGAATTAATGCTATGTAAAATATTTAAAAAATGGATTGAACATTTTGTAGCCTCTGACTGGCTGAATTCCATGGCAAGGGTACATTTTGCACCAGCACAGACTGGGGAAAAACAAGATCAAATCCAACCTGCCGTAACCCAAATCAGTGCCTGAGCAGAATGTTAAAGAAAGGATGTCAGCCAGTTTTTCCTCTTTTAGTGAGTGATGACCCACCCCAATGCACACACACACACACACACACACACACACACACACACGTTCTGCAAACAACTCATGCTCCTACCACACAACATCAGAATTAACTTTTGTTTCCAATTTTGTACCACATTTAAAAACTGCTGCCTTCCACCACTGAAGTTGCATGCTCTGCTACTGTCAACAATACCAGCATTTCCTGATTGATTGCACACTGCCCTGTATGACATTATTTTTACATAAAGAATTTTAAATATTTACTGAACTGGATGAGTTAGGTAAGAAGAGCTGTTGCTCTCCTCAGTCTTTCTCTCTGAACCTTGCTCATAATGCAACCAATATGCAACCACCATTTGTTGCTACCTCACACCAAACCACGGTGTTGAGTTCAAACACATGCTGACAGTAGAGGCACTTCTGTGGCCATGCTCTGCTTACATTAATGCTCTACACTTGGGCTGCATTTCTCACTGACAGCACACTTCACTTCTGTGACTCACTGTTTCTATAAAACACAGCAAACACGGAATACTCATAATAAAGAGTGCTTCTACATGCTCACTTTCAGTGCAGCAGTACCTCATATTATGCTTTGACAGTCTTTGTGAATCTTGTCAGTACCCCATTACTCAGGTTCTTGGTCTTGAATTGTACTTCAATTACTGACCGCATTGAGCTGCTGCAGCTTTACAAAGAAAACATTTTATAATTTAAATCAGACCTCTGACACATGCTGCCCTGCAAACTGACTGAGGCTCTGAGTTCATGTGCAGTGTGCACAACTCCCAGCCCTCCTCTCTCTAATCCAGTTGCCAGGATGAGGAATGGAGAGCAGGGCAGACAGCATGCAGTGGGAGGAAGTGGGAGTGTCTAATTATGTGCTGGGACTGGGAACGGAGGGAGCGGGCAGACAGCATGCAATGGGAGGAGTGGGAGGGTCTAATTATGTGCCAAGACCAGAAATGGAGGCAGCGGGTGGACAGCATGTAGTGGGAGGCAGCAAGAAGGTGTAATTACATGTCAAGAATGGAGGGAGTGGGGCAGGTAGCACGCAGTGGGAGGAAGTGGGAGGGTTTAATTATGTGCGGGAGCGGGGTGGACAGTACACAGTGGGAAGGAATGAAAGGGTCTAATTATGTGCTGGGACCAGGAAGGGAGGGAGGGAGCGGGGTGGACAGCACACAGTGGGAAGGAGTGGAAGGGTCTAATTTGTGCTGGTACCAGGAATGGAGGGAGCAGGGCAGACAGCACGCAGTGGGAGGGTCTAAGTACATGCCAGGACCAAATGGAGGGAGCGTGGCAAACAGCACACAGTGAGAAGGTCTAAATACATCCCAGGACCGGGAATGGAGGGAGCAGGGCAGACAGCATGGAGTGAGATGGTCTAATTACATGCTGGAACTGAGAACAGAGGGAGCAGGGTGGGCAGCATGCAATGGGAGGGAGCAGGAGAGTCTAATTATATGCTAGGACTGAGAATGGAGGGAGCGGGACAGACAGAATGCAGTGGGAGGAGCAGGAGGTCTAATTACATGCTGGGACCAGGAACTAGCAGGAGTGGGGTGGACAGAATGCAGTGGGAGGGAGCAGGAGGGTTTACTTGCACTCTGGTTGCTGGGATGGGGAACAGAAGAAGCGGGCAGACAGCATGCAGTAGAAGGAGCAGGAGGGTCTAATTACATGCTGGGACCTGGAACAGAGGGAGTGGGGTGGACAGCATGCAGTGGGAGGTAGCAAGAGGGTGTTATTATGTGCTAGGACTAGAAACAGAGGGAGCAGGGCAGACAGCATGCAGTGGGAGGGAGTGGGCGGTCTAAATACATGCCAGAACCTGGAACAGAGGGAGCCGGAGGGTCTAATTACATGCCAGGACCGGGGAATGGAGGGCAGGGTGGACAGCATGCAGTGGGAGGTAGCAAGAGGGTCTTATTATGTGCTGGGACCAGAAACAGAGGGAACTGGGCAAACAGAATGCAGTGGAAGGGAGCAGGAAGGTCTAAATATATGCCAGAACTGGAGACAGAATGAGCAGGGTGGACAGCATTCAGTGGGAGGGAATGGGAGGGTCTAATTACATGCAGAACTGGAAATGGAGGGAGCGGGGCATACAGTATGTAGTGGGAGGGAGCAGGAGGGTCTAATTACATGCTAGGAATGGAGGGGAGGAGGTGGACAGCACACAGTGGGAGGGAGCAGGAGGGTGTACTTATGTGCCAGAACCAGGAACAGAGGGAGTGGGGTGGACAGCATGGAGTGGGAGTGAATGGGAGGGCTTGCACTCCAGTTGCTGGGATGGAGAATGGAGAGAGCAGGAGGACAGCATGCAGTGGGAGGGAGCGGGAGGGTTCACTTGCACTCGGTTGCCGGATGGGAATGGAGGGAGCAGGGAACAGCACACAGTGGGACAGAGCGGGAGAGTTTACTTGCACTTGGTTGCCAGGACAGGGGACTGAGGGAGCGGGCAGACAGCATGCAGTGAGAAGGAGGGAGGGTTTACTTACTAGTGGGTGCCTGGACGGAGAATGGAGGGAGCAGGGTGGACAATACACAGTGGCAGGAAGTGGGAGTTTTAATTGCACTCCTGCTCCTGTGATGGACAAGGGAGGAGTGGGGTGAACAGAAATGTCTGGGTAGGAGGCACACCCTGCAATGATGGTGTACTCCTAATTGCAGCGGCCAGTTTCTTTCAGGCATACCCTGCAATGATGGGGCTCTCCCTCACTGCAGCAGCCAATGTCTTTCAAGTTGGTGGCACAACTTGCTGAACTGATGTCAGTAGCAGCATGCCACCATATTGGATAAAGAGGGCCAAGCCGCAATGCAGCAGCGGCATTGGCTGCCACAGTGCTGCACCTCCACAACTCACTTCTCTACTAAGCTGCCAGATAATGTTTCTTGTGCATGCGCAAGCAGACATAAAAATGTCTCTCTGCAGCATGGGACCATTCTCTTTTTTCAGAGGTATATTATAGACTGATATTTGGGGTGCTGGAGGGAGAGGTGGGGGGTCAGAGGGTATTGGGTGGGGAATTCAACTAAGGAGTGGGGTAGGTAGAGGAGACAAGGGAGTTGTTTTAGAGTATTAGTGGGGGTATACAATATATGCAATAAATCAGCAAGGAACTGGGAAGGTGGGCTTAGAGATCAAAACATGCTAAAGATTTCCATCACCTAATGATGAACAGTCTTCTAAAAGTAAGTCAAAGCAAACTATCCTTATTTTACAGCAGATGTCTCTTCCTATAATGAGAGATAACAGTGGTAACGTAACTAATGTGTTTGAAGAACAGGTGTGAAATGCATACACTGCTGTTCCACAAGTCAACATTTCAGCTTTTTCTACCAGTACAAATGGTGTATGGCAGAAACAGCTTCCAGCAAGGTGAAGTTACAGTGTTTTGTGTGAATATTATGGATATGACAGTTAGTCATACAGAAACTTGATTTAAAACCTTAGGGTGCATACTGTTTTACCTGGGTTGCGGTAAAGGCACATCCACTGCAGTATTTCTTGCAGGAGCATCACACAGTACTGTGATGAAATTTCTACAGAGAAGTAATTTCTGCATTCCTTGCAAACCTATGGTGCCTCAAATTGTTCCATAAGTAGCTGTCACTAACCAGCATTAACACGCTTCCTTTATTTATTTTTTTTTTTTTATATTTGGGTTACGACTGTTTTCCTAGTCTATGTTCTCATTATGTTACTTATTTATGACTGTGACTTTGCTTCTGTTACTTCTTGTCCCAGCTTGGCATTACTAAACTTAAGAAGAACTAGATGCTATTGAGAGAAAATTCTTTTTTTCAAATAACCAAACTGCGATCAATAGCATTATTTTCACAGTGCATTATTGCGAGACTCACACTATTTTAAAGATTGAAAGTTGACAACCTTTTATCAGTGGAGCAAGGTATCACCAACAAAACCTAGTGGCAATCCATGCAAACCTAGTGGCTGGCAGAGGTACTGTGGTCTCCCCACCCCTCCCCGGTCCATGATCACCCACCTGACATTGTAACATATATATTTTCCATAGTGTAGTTGCATCCACATCCTCAACTGCCCACCCAATATTGTAAAATATTTTTCCATAGTATAGTGGCCCCTCCCCAAACTCATCCCATAATACATAACATTTTTCCATAGTGTAGTGTCCCATCCCAGTCCTCAATTGCCCATCCAACATGTGAAAGGACATTTCCATAGTGTAGTACCCGCCCTTCGCTGTCACTGATCACCGCCGCCAAACCAGAAACCCCTATTCCTGGTAGTCTAGGGACACATCCCCAATCCCATCCAGGGTGATCCACCACCCCCATACACACCCATCCTAACCATACATTAGTGACCAGCACAGCCCTCCTGATGCCACTGCAGTTGGCCACTGACAGAGCCCTCAAGGAACACTGTACTGTACACAATACAGTTCCTTGACTGTGATTGATCAGTCACAGATGTTGATGTCTGTTGTTGATGTCTGCCCATCTGTGAAGCACAGTGTCAACTGCATACAGTTGTAGTTTAGTCCCCAACCCCAATTACAAAGCATATCATTTATAAATAATGAGAATAGCAAGGGACCCAGTACTGAGCCTTGGGGAACACTGTTATTTATGTCCTTTTGTTCAGATAAATTGTCTTGCCCATTAACGTCTTGTTTCTGGATGAACAAATAATTGTTAAACCAGATACAAGCAGGGTTGTCCAGATCCACCTACCTATGCTTTATTAACAGGAAGTCACGGTTTACCAGATCAAATGCCTTGGTAAGCTCTGTGAAGATAGGACCAATAGCCTGCCCTCCATCCATTGTGTCCAGGATATCTATAATCAATGGACAAGGTCAGTGACAGTGCCATGATCTTTATAAAAACCATGTTGAACATCAGTAAGAGGTGATGGAATTGAAAGTAATCCTGGAGCTGGTTATAAATCAACCTCACATGGACCTTAGCTATGGAGATAAGTAGCTAGATGGGTTGATAGTTCTCAAGTGGTTCTTTAGGACTTTCTTGGTGTACAGAAACCACTTGGCCAATTTTCCATTTCTCTGAGATAGTGCCCTGGTAGGTATTTATTATAGATGTTTTTGAGGGAGGCAATGGCTGGGGTAGAGATTGTTAAACAATTTGACTCCAGATTGTCATAACCTGGCAAGCTGTCAGTCTAGATCTGAGTCAACTGGGGGACCTCCTTCCTGGTAACCAGAAATTAAATTTGGGTAGTGACCCATGGAGTGAGGATTGGTGAAAATAGGAGTGGGGGCAGAAGATCCCCAATTTGGAGATACCATAAACTTGTCCATTCATTTTCAACCTTATATGAGTCATTGCATGAAGTGTTTATGACAGCTTCAGTCTTGATGCTTTGATATAAACCATTAGGGAGATTCCTTCTCAAAGAATGTAAGTAGTTGCAAAATGGACTTTCTCTGACTAGAACGTACTGCACCACAATGACAGAGAATGAGCACTAGAGAAAAGTACTGAGGCCTTGAGTTCTAGCTTACACAGTACTTCTGGTTTGCTGACATTAGCTCCTCATTCAACACTGGGCACAGCTGTGGTGCACACAGTGCAGAATGCCTTTGATCTGAACACATCTGGAGCCATTTTGATTAGAATTTAAAGGTAAGCTCCGGGAGCCAAGAAGAATTGTTAATAGAGCCAAACCCCAATCTTTAGCTCTCATATGTCTACCACAGATTATGCAAGAAGTGAAACATTCAAAATGTAATTAGTAATACACCAGCCTTCATGGACCAGGAATGGAGGGAGTGGGTGGACAGCGTGCAGTGGCAGGGGGCAGAAGGGTCTAATTATGTGCGGATTGGGAACAGAGGAGCAGGGCAGACAGCACACAGTGGGAGGGAGTGGGAGGGTCTAATTACATGCCAGGATCGGGAACAGAAGGAGCAGGGTGGACAGCATGAAGTGGGAGGGAGCAGGATGGTTTAATTACATGCCTCGACCAGGAGCCGGAGGGAGTAGGGTGGGAAGCATGCAGTGGGAGAGTAGCTGGAGGGTCTAATTACATGCTGGAAATGTAGAGCTGGGTAATCCTTGATTTTTTAAGGAAGAGCCGAGCCGGAGATGAGCCAAAGGTCTGGCTTGGCTCTTAGAGTCAAATCACGAGTCGAGCCAAAGGGTAATGTAAATAGAAATATTAGCCTGTCAAATTGCTCTCTAACATTATACATGGTTTGTATGGTTACTATGATGCCTGTAGATTCGTAAGTGATGTCATCAGCCTGCAACCTTTAACAATTCATATTAGCTGGAATTGTGGAAACATTACCTTGGAGGATGTTGTACCAATGACTGTTACATTTCTTTCCTTTCTCCTGCAAATGAATTGTCAGTAATGGGGCCACCTTTAATGTGGAAAAGTGTATGGTTATGCAGTTTGGCAAAAAAATCCGGAAATAAATTATAGTTTGGATGGTAATATCCTTAAAGTGGTACATGAGGAAATGGACTTGGTTATAAGGGTCTGCAATGACCTCAAGTTCCAAGCAATTTAGTGGTCAAGAAGAGAAATAAAATTTTGGGATGCATACATAGACACATTAAAAGCAGGAAGAGAGGTGTTACTCCTTTCTATACCTCTCTTGTGAGGCCTCATGCAGAATATTGTGTGCAGTTCTGGGCACCAGGCTATAAAGGGATGTTAGAGCCATGGAGAGGGTACAGCTAAGGGCTACTAGAAAAATATCTGAAGTTAAGGAGATGGGATACGAGGACAGGTTGAAGAAGCTGGATTTATATCCCTGGAATATCGTGGGATGAGAGGGGATATGTGCCTAGTTTTTGGGCATTATCTGATAATCAGCTTTGGGAGCAATTGGACCTGCGCCTTAGGGTTCAGTCATATAACACTCGTGCCCACCTCTTACAGTTGAGGGTGGATAGATGTAGGACAAAATCATGTTTGTTTTGGTTCTCAAATAGGGTGGCAAGAGTCTGGAATGACTTACCGATTGAGGTGGTAGCTAGTCAGAATATGTTATCTTTCAAACAGTCTTTTGGGTATTTTTGGGGGCAGAAATATAGTGGGATATTAAATCCCAAGTTTAAGTGAGCCAAATGGACATTAGTCTTTATAGAGCTCTGTATTACCAATGTTACCAATGTATCTTTTCAAGTAAACTCCTCTGTCTCATTCGCAGTCTATGTTACGTACAAATGTAAAAAATATATCCCATAAACATGTACAACATTGTGTTCAATGTTGTTGTTTTATTAAGTTATACAATGTAAAGATAAAGTATTTTAACATACCTTATAAATCAGCAAGTCCATCACAACACAGTATCAAGAACATTCATATTAATGTTACAACATCAGGTATTAAAAATGGGACTGCATTTATTTTTTTTTAGCAAATTGCAATGTATCTGAGTAAGACTGTTGGTGCAGTCTCAGCCTGAGACAAATTTTAGCATGCTTAGACTTTTCTGCTGATATCTGTTAGGACACCTGAAAGGAGGGTAGGATAACTGGACATCAGGGACAGTGATCACACTATCACACTTATGGAAGTATGGGGGGTATAATTTTAATGGTAAAGAGACATCAGCTGCCATACATTAAATCTCTTTAAATAAACAGTCAACTGATGAATCTCATTTCCTTCCCAAAAAACATACTTACCAAACAATATCAATAAACAATGGTACTTTTAAATTCAGAATCCTGTGGTTATGCTGGGGTTTCCCCAATTCTGGCGTGGTTTAGTCACTCAGCCTGCATCCTTGTAACCAAACCACAGCAGGCAAGGGTAAATTCAACATACCCACACCTGTCTTGGTTTATTACTTGAGCCTCTCTCCAGACAGAAAATATTACAAAAAGTATACTATTCGCTACATTGAAAATACTAGTCTTTTAGTTGTTAAACATTTTTATTGTTGACAATAAGGCCAATCATGCACACATGGCAGAGTATACATAGAAAAACATACATAATATACATTCGGATTGATCAGTAGTGACAATTGACACAACAGGATGACAATCAGCAATGACCATATAGGGTATCCTTCAAAATGTCAGCTCACTCTGCCCTAGGTGTGATGGGTTCCCATGTAGTGAAAATATTAACTATTTACAGCTTGGCAATCAATCTCCATGTTTAAGTATATCCAAAGGATACAGGGCAAGGGCTTTAAGAAATGAGAGAAAGGACAAAGGAAAGAAAGAAAGGGCGGCCTGCAAACCCCGCAAAAAAAGGGGAAGGACCCCATCTTTAACTAGAGTGAGGAGGACTGAACCTCACATGGAGGAGTTATTATGACAATGAAATACTAGTCTTTTAGTACCACAACATTACAAACTGATATGTGCTACAGTAACCACAACCTACAGTCAGCATCATATCACCTCAAACAACATTTCCCTGCAGATTACACAAAAATCAGCTAGTAGTAAATAGTTGTCCCTTTGTCTCAGCTGAAGTTATCAAAAGGAGATGCCCATGACACAGCCGATGTGAGCTTGGTGTAAAAGTGCTCTTTGCATTACGAGATTTTGGTTACATGTGGGACTGTGTGAAACTCAAAGTTCTACCTCTCAAACTTTATAGGTAGAACCCAAAAATGTTCTACTAGGCAGAACTAGGCTCTATTTAGGACTACTAGATATAGGTATACTGTTCAACTACATAGAGTCAGTTTATACTTGGTTCAAGACAAACTCACACCTAAGTTAAAAAATACTTAAAAGAACGTGCTCATGTTTCATCGAAATTCTAACCTCCATGTGAAGGGCCCAATGAGCAGATGTAAAAAGTATTAAATGTGCTAATTACTGATTATTATATTATTTTGAATCATATCTGGTTGATCTTGTGCCCTCCCCACCAGCATTTTAGGTTTCAACACCCTCTTCATCATGCACACAGCACTGAATGGCTGTCCCCACATGATGACATGGCAGAGCGGGGAGCAGCCGGGCTGTCTCCATAGACTTGCCACACTGCAGGACTTTTAAACAGCTCCTGTTTGGAGCCCATGTACTGCCAAGACATGGAGACCAGGTACAGACAGCTAGTGTGCCTGTTAGTCTGCACCTGTCTCGTATTGCAAGGACACTGATAGACTCAAATTGAGCTATTTGAAGCTACCATGTATTGTGGTAGCTTCAACAACACCGTTAAGATGTATTGGTCTTCATTCACAAACATCACCTCTAGCAGTCATGCCACATTACTTTACCCTTACTAACCTGATTCTACAATGTGCCTTTGAGCAAATTTGGGAGATGATGAAAAGGATTAGAAAAGGTGAGTTAAGGGGCATTAACACTGGAGGTAATGTTTATGAATATAGGGTGTTGTGCAGATGTGAGGCAAAATAATTTCTTGTACAGTTATCAACAGAAATATCCAGCTGGAATTCCATTATGTTCTAAATCTACCTGCAATCCAAGCCTTTAACTCAGCTGATGGGCAACCAAAGGGCTAAGGGCTATATTACTTTGGATGAGTCTGATGACCAGAAAGAGCTACAGAGTTGCACAATGTTTTGCTTGCCACTACACAGATACCAATGCAGAGCAGCCAGAGGACTATGATCTATTACCCCATGAGCCAGCTAGCCAGAAAAAGCTCTGATAAAACATTTTCAGCGAATTCTCCAGTAATTATTAAAATGAATTTGCCTGTAATGGAAATTGGTAGCTTGATGGGCCAATTGGTCCTTATCTTCCATCAAATTCTACATAAGAGACCAAAATTTATTTCAGGCATCTAGAAGCACAAATTTCCTCTCCCATAATTCTGGCTTTTTAGTAAGTGATCAAAAACCCTGGGGAAAAAACTGACTCTGCTGTGTCTAGCACGCTCAGTGTGAGATACAGTAGGAAGAATTGGTATGATACCCTACAGACTTTGTAGGCTTTACTTTAATCCCTTCCCCAACCATGCTTTTATTTTCACAGGCAGATTTGAGTTGAGCACTGACTGGGCTGAGCAGTGTTAGCAAGGCATCAAATGGTAATTCTGCAGACTAAAGTCTTCAAAACCTGCTGTTTTTGTTAATCAACCAGATGTTCTGTAAATTATGACTGTAGCTCAGTAGCTGGACTACACAGCCAGCAACAAGAGTGCAGCCGCAAATGATAACACAGTCTTATTGTGCGGGAGCTGAGTTGATTAATCTGAAACAGAACACTGCAGGTCAGCTAACACCCTGTGTGTAGTACACAGAGTTTTTCTTTTAAAGGTTTTATTTTTTAATCAGCACCATCCCACCAAACAGCCTGTAGGAACTACACAGTATGCCCCAAGAGAATAATAAAGTTGTTTTTAAAGAACTTGTTTGCCACATTCTTGGATCTGACAAAAGGAACATCACGGTAGCATGTAGTAGTTAAAGTCTGTCCCTTGGTTCTCACATTATGTTTACACCTAGATGGAGTGTCCAGGGTTTATGATTATTAGAGGGAAAAACATACAATGATAGATGGAGGAGTCATCCAGCAGCTCCTGACTATGGTTTGGAGACAGGGATTGGGGGGCAGAAAAGTAAGCTAGCTGAGCTGGTAATTGAAGTATTCCCTTTTTCCTGTTAACAACTAGAACAGATGACTTTATTAAATGTCTCTTATCATCAAGTAAAATATTATAAAAATGCCCTTCATTTCGTGGTTTGAATCCTTCCTCCTACTTTAGAATTTTGACATTTATGTTGCCTAGATATCACATTGAAGGCTACTACTCAACTGCAAAATGTTTTCACATGTATAAAAAGTTACTTAAATTGTGTGCAGTATTAATGCACAATAATATGTCAATGTGAAATTTTTTTGGTTTAACATGTCACGAAGTTGCAGCAAACCTATTCATCATGGATGAGATCAATCACCTATCATAACAACCTTTGCAATACTTGCCACAGTTAGATTTGTCCTAATTTGATTTTAGTTATATTGAGTTTTCAATTCAGATGTAATATGAGAAGTGGCAAAGCAATTTCCATGACTGTGATAGTGAGTGAGTCCAAGAGAAAGTGATGGGGTGTAGCTGGGTAATTTGGTTTATTCATGATCTTGTGAACAGATTACATATATATATATATATATATATATATGAGATACATGATGGGCATGAGTGTGCTATGGCAAATATTGTCACTCCTGCAGATTGGGCTCTGGATATCTCACAAGTGCGAAGGCACGGTAGAGATATCCAAGCTCACGATGCAGGAGTGACAATATTTGCCATAGCACACGATCTTCCCATCATGTATTCATATATACAATAGTGCCAAGAGTTTCAGAAGTTTTGTTATGCTGTCTTGTGTTCTGTTCCTGTTTATGTGTTTGCTCATTCTGTGTGTGAGCTTTTCTGAATGGGCTGGCAGTGTTAAAACTTTGAGATACACATGAGTGTATTTACAATGCTAAATGAGTTCGTTTTAGATAGGAGTGAGAAACATACTTTTGTGAAGCTGTATTGTTTAGCAGTCTGGCTGCAGTGAAGTTAAGAGCATCACAGTAATTGTAATGAGCTGAGAGGCAGAGTGTCAGAACAGCTGATACTGTTTTCAGTGATAATTAAGTTAGCTGCAGGCAGACTGCTGTGAAATTGAGAAATTGTGCTCTTTAGGATTCTGGATGCAGTGAAGTTAAGATTGTCACAGTAATTGTAATGGGTGAGAATCAGAGTTTGAGGAACAAGTGAGAGTGTGTTTCAGTGGTAGTTGAGTTAGCTGCAGGCAGTAGTTTAGAACTGTTCTGTGAAGCTGTGCTGTTTGGAATTCTGGCTGCATCACGTTGAGAGCATCACAGTAATGAGCTGGAAGTTGTGGGGGGATAGGTGTGTTTTGTAATGCTCACTGAGTTAGCTGTAGGCAGGAGTGACACCTCTCAGGTAGTTCTGCATTTGTGTCTATGGTAACTGGACCGGTGTTTCTTGCATGCTGAGGAAAGCTGCCTAGGGTGATGATATCAGTGACTCTTTGTGACCTGTGTGTGTAAATGACTGATATCATCACAGTAGAGCAGAGGAAAAATATCACACTGCAGTGGATGATACACTGTTTTATCTCACTCATTTACCACTCACCCATATTGTGTGTGTATATATATATATATATATATATATATATATATATATATATTTGACTTGGCTTGCTGTTCAGAGTTTATTTACACATTTCCTAGAGCTTATGTACTAGGGTCAGTATTTCATAAGGAGCACTTACCCAAATCTGACTGCTGGTGCCACAGCAAGGCAGAACAACAACTACAGAAGGACTCAGCAGCAGCAATATAAAGCCACTTGACTTGCCACCC
This sequence comes from Neoceratodus forsteri, assembly GCA_016271365.2. NCBI lineage: Eukaryota > Metazoa > Chordata > Ceratodontiformes > Ceratodontidae > Neoceratodus > Neoceratodus forsteri. The sequence goes on from JADMNL010000026.1 coordinate 272,138,861, forward strand.
CCAGCTTTTTATTTCCAGTTTCTAATACTCTCTCGGGCTGTTTCTCTCACAAGGGCATGCCTGTTAATGTAGGTAAACATGACATGCACAGCCTCTCTGACATTTGCACTGTTGTAGTACTACCGACTTCAATAATCAACATAGCAGAATTTGCCATTACTGAAAAATGGCTATTCCATGTTTACATTGACACAGTAAAAAATCAGTAAATTATATTTATTACTTTGCAGCCATTCACTGGCTTGCAGCCTGTCTTTAGGTGGCCTCCTCCAACTTCTAGATGACTTGTCTCTCTGTGAGGCAGTGACGAGTTCTTACTCGCAAATTGTAAACACTAATGTTTTTTCCCCATACTATGGCTCGCTTGTGGTCAGCACTAGGTTTTCTACAGCTTCCTAGCTGAGTCATGTCTGCTCACCAGGTATATGGGATTGAGGGAGTGGGGCACACAGCATGCAGTGGGAAGATTCACTTGCACTCGGGTGACGGATTGGGAATGGAGGAAAGCGGACAGCACACAGTGTAAGGGAGCAGGAGGTTTACTTGCACTCAGTTGCTGGGACAGGAACTGAGGGAGGGGGTGGACAGCACGCAGTGGGAGGGAGTGGGAGGTTTACTACATGCAGGTGCCTGGACGAGGAATGGAGAGGAGCAGGGTGGACAGCATGCAGTGGAAGGGTTTACTTTCTTGGCAGGCAGGATGTCCTGCAATGACAGGGTGCTCCCTCATTGCAGTGGCCAATTTTTAAGGCACACTCTGCAATGAGGGGCACACCTCACTGCAGTGGCCAATTATTTTAAGTTGTTGGCATGCTTGCTGAACTAGTGTCAGCAGCAGCGTGCCACCACATTGGATGAAGAGGGCCAAGCCCACAAATGTAGTGGCAGAATTCACTACCAGAATGCCGCACCTCCATAACCACTTCCTCCTAAACTGCCATGTAATGTTTCTTGTGCATACGCAGCAACATAACAAGCATTTGTCAATGCCAAATGTTGATTGCATTGGTCCATTGAGCTTGCTCACTGCCCCTGTGTCACATGCCGTTCTGTTTCTCCCAGTGCTGCAGGCTGCTGTTTTCTACTGGTCTCCTGCCTGCATTGGCACATTTTCTGTCCACAAAGAAATCTGCAGCTGTCCTTACAGAGCTCTGTTGAGGTGTGTCACTCCCCTCTCACTCGCTCATTCTGTTTCTGCTGGCACTGTAGGCTGCCCTTTTGTACTGGACTTCCACCTCTGTCAGCGGCTTTTTCTGCCCACAAAGAGATCTGCAGCAGTCCTGACACAGGTCTGTTGAGCTAGCTCACTCCCCTCTCTGACTCACTCATTGTGTTTCTCCCAGTGCTGCTGGCTGCCCTTTTTTACTGAGCTTCTACCTGCGTTGGCACCTTTTTCTGCCCACAAACAAATCTGCAGCTGTCCTGACAGAGCTCCATTGAGGTCGCTCTCTCCACCTGTCTCACTCACTCATTCTGTTTCTCCTGGTGCTGCAGGCTGCTCTTTTGTACTGGGCTTCTGCCTGCATTGGCATGTTTTGCTGCCCACAAAGAACTCTGCAGCTGTCCCAACAGAGCTCAGTTGAGGTGGGTCACTGCCCCTCTCACTCACTCATTCTGTAGCTGCTGGTGCTGCAGGCTGCCCTTTGTTCTGGGCTCCTGCCTCTGTTGGTGGCTTTTTCTGCTCACAAAGAAATCTGCAGCAGTCCTGACACAGGTCCATTGAGGTAGCTGACCCCCCTCACTCACTCTTTCTGTTTCTGCAGGCGTTGCAGGCTGGCCTTTTGCCTGGGCTTCTGCCTGCATTGCCGCCTTTTTCTGCCCACAAAGAAATCCACTGTAGTCACGATACAGCTCCATTGAGCTCGCTCCTCCCCCTCTCTCACTTGCTCATTGTGTTTCTCCTGGCACTGCAGGCTGCCATTTTGTACTGGACTTCTGCCTGCATTGGCACCTTTTTCTGCAGACAAAGAAATCCGCAGCTGTCCCAAGAGAGTCTTTGAGGTCGCTCACTCCACCTGTCTCACTCGCTCATTCTGTTTCTCCTGGTGCTGCAGGCTGCCATTTTGTAGTGGTTTCCTGCCTCTGTTGGCACCTTTTTCTGCCCAAAAGAAATCTCGCAGTCCGACAGAGCTCCATTGAGCTCGCTCACTCCCCTCTCTCACTCACTCGTTCCATTTCTGCCGGTGCTGCAGGCTGCCCTTTGTACTGGGCTCCTGCCTGCATTGCTGCCTTCTTCTGTCCATAGAGAATCTGCAGCAGTCACGATAGAGCTCCATTGAACTTGTTCCTCACTCCCTCTCTCACTCACTCATTCATTCTGTTTCTTCCACCACTGAAAGGTGCCCTTTTGTACTGGGCTCCTGTGTGCATTGCTGCCTTTTTCTGCCCACAAACAAATCTGCAGCAGTCCCAACAGAGCTCCAGTGAGCACACTCACTCCACCTCCCTCACTTGCTCATTCTGTGTCTGCCGGTGCTGCAGGCTGCCCTTTTACTGGGTTCCTGCCTGCATTGCCAGCTTTGTCTGCCCACAAAGACATCCGCAGCAGTCCCGGCACAGCTCCATTGAGTTCTCCTCACTTCCTCTCTCACTCACTCATTATGTTTCTACGTGGCACTGCAGGCTGCCCTTTGTACTGGGCTCCTGCCTGCATTGGCACCTTTTCCTGCCCACAAAGAAATCTGCAGCTGTCTGCTGACAGAGCTCCATTGAGGTCACTCACTCCCCATCTCACTCTCTCTTTCTGTATCTCTTTTCGCTGCAGGTTGCCCTTTTGTACTGGGCTCCTGCCTCTGTCAACATCTTTTTCTGCTCACAAGAAATCTGCAGCAGTCCGACAGAGCTCCGTTGGCCTGACTCACTCCTCCTGTCTCACTCACTCATTCCGTTTCTGCTGGCTGCAGGGCGCAATTCTCTACTGGGCTCCTGCCTGCATTGCCACCTTTTCTGCCCACAAAGAAATCTGTAGCAGTCATGATAGAGCTCCATTGAGCTTGCTCACCCCTTCTGTCACTCGCTCATTCTGTTTCTCCCACCGCTGCAGGCTGCCCTTTTATACTGGCACCTGCATGCATTGCTGCCTTTTCCTGCCCACAAAGAAATCTGCAGCAGTCCCAACAGAGTTCCATTGAGCTCATTCTCCCTCACTCTCACTCACTCATTCTGTGTCTCCAGGCACTGCAGGCTGCCCTTTGCACTGGGCCCCTGTCTGCGTTGTCGCCTTTCCTGCCCACAAAGAAATCTGCAGCAGTCCTGACAGAGCTCAGTTGAGTTCTTTCATCTCCCCCAGTCGCCTGTACTAATCTGTCCCAAACACTGATGTCCAACAGAGACTGCAGTATTCTGCGGAAGTGCAGGAAACACATTTCAGCCAGGATGTGAAAATGACAACTTTACTGTTCATAAGGAGGTAAACAAATGCCAGTGTTGAAAATCTGGCATGAAAATATTACACATTTGCAAACTTACAAGGGTGCATGGAACCTGCACAACACACGCTCATAACACAGTCATTTTATGGAGTTTCATCACAACATTTTCAACACAGGCATTTTAGGACCTCTGCTCATGAACAGAGTCAGTGTGATTTTTAATATGTCCGAACACCCGATTTCCCACTGCAACTGCGATATTGTGCACTGGAAGAGCGAAACACATTTTGACCAGGATGTGAAAATGACAGTTATACTGTTCATAAGAAGATGTGGCAAAATGGCAATGCTGAAAATCTGGAGTGAAAATATTGCACAGGTACGAGCGTGCATGGAAACTGCACAATGCACATTCATAACACACTCATTTTATGGACTTCGTCACCAAATTTTCAAAATAGGCATTTTAGGACCTCTGCTAATGAACAATGTCACTGTCATTGTCATTTTCATAATGTGTCCCAAACATGGATTTCCCAGTGACCATGCTATTCTGTGCGGAACTGAGAAAACACATTTTGGCCAGGATGTGAAAATGGCAGCTGTACTGTTCATAAGGAGGTACAGAAGAATGGCAATGTTGAAAATCTGGAGTGAAGTATTATAAATTTGTGAAGTTACAAGCATGTGTAAAACTTCACTAACACACCCTCATAACACAGTAATTTTAAGGATATCATCACCAAATTTTCACCATAGGCATTTTAGGACCTCTGCTCATGAACAGTGCCACTGTCATTTTCTTAATCTGTCCTGAACACTAATTTCCCACAGTGACCACGCTTTTCTGTGCGGAAGGCAAACACACATTTTGGCCAGGATGTGGAAAATAGCAGCTGTATTGTTCACAAGGAGTTCTGAAAAATGCCAATGTCGAAAATCTGGTGTGAAAATATTGCACATTCGCAAAGTTACCAGCGTCGTAGCAACTGCCCAATGCACACTCGTAAAACAGTCATTTTTGGATTTTCCACCAAATTTGCAGTATAGACTTTTTGAGAGCCACCTCATGAACACTGGCACTGTCATTTCATTAATCAGTCCTGAAAAGGATTCTGCACAGTGACAGCAAAATCATCTTTCGGGGACAAATAACATCAAGACAGTGTCAGCATTCATGAGGAGGGGTCCCAAAACCCCATGTTGAAAATTTGTTGCCAAAATTTCAAAAATGCCTGAAATATGCATCAAAGTTAAAAAAACCCTATTTATTCCATTATACAACTTACCAGCATTTCCTCAGTTCTTGGTCAGTTTTGAAGAGTGCAGACGTGTTTCCAGTCCACGAAGAGCATCACACTGGACTCAGAGGTAAGTATGGGGTGAGGGGTGGGGTGGGCAGGTGCGAGTGGGGTGGGCGAGGTTGTGGAAGGGGGGCAGGGAGACTGCCAAGGGACCATTTTTTACAGGTAAAAAAAAGATATTGTTGGACAGTTTTCATTTTACAGGGCATGTGGCATGCTGGGTGGGCTCAAGCATGCCTAGCGGATATTTTTGGGGGCAGCTGTAGCCTATGGGATTTGGCACTCCTGTCAGCACACAAGAAGAAGGAGGGTGTTACATTAAGCTCGACAGGATTGGGCACCCCATCGGCAGACAAGAAAAGTTGGGGTTCCATAATGCCGATGGGGAATGGGCTCCCCTATCAGCAACATAACCCTTGGGGCATGGAAGCTGGCAGGGATTAGGGCCCCGTCAGCAAAAGAAACATGGTGGGTGGGCGCATGCTCCGGGGATTGGGCACCTCGGTGTGGGGGGTTACTATTGTTTGTGAACATGGCAGCAAGCCACTGCAGTGTTCACAAACAATATCAATGTTCAAGGTTCCACCCTGCAATGACGGGTTACTCCCTCATTGCGCAAATAACTGATGCTGCAATGATGAGGTGGCCCTGATTGCAGTGGCTAAAACATTAGAAAGTTGTGGCACGGTGGCTGAACTAGTGTCAGCAGCAGTGTGCCATGGCATTGGGAAGCGGGCCAAGCCTTTAAAGGCTGTGGGGCACTGGCCACAACAGTGCCGCACCTCCACAACTTGCTTCTGGAGAAAGCTGCCACAATATGTTTCTTGCACATGTGCACATTCAATATAAAAGGGGTGTTATTGGCATATAAGCTAATTTTATGGTCACACTCTTGAATAATAATGCCCTTAATATTCTCATTCTTCCTTAAAGAAATTTGCTAAAGATTTCATAATCAAATAAAATATGAGAAGTGGCAGCGGGTACCCTACTGTGTCCCACGTGATAATTGAAAATACTTTGATACTGTATTATTGGTCTTTACTCTAACCATTGAGGACTTGTATATTAATTTTAACCAGTTTATAAATTGTTTACCTATGTTAATTTTAGTAAGCATATGAAATATGAACTGCCATTCTGTTTTATCAAATGATTTCTCCGCTTCTATAAAGCAAATATGCACTGCTATTTAATGAGTTATGTATAATATTAATTGTTCTTCTAATATTTTCATAGATTTTCTGTCCTTAAGAAATCCATTTTCATCTTGATGAACCAAAGCTGTCAAAACTGTTTGTAATCTAGATGCTACAATTTTTGTGAATATTTCATAATCTACATTAAGTAATGATACAGGATGATATGACTTGACATTTGTATGGGTCCTTCCCTTTTTTCTGTATAAGATGGATTGTAGTTTGATAAAAGTTTTTGGAATTGTTTGTTTTTCAGAAATGAATTGAATAACCTTAATAATATTGGTTTCATTATGTTCAGGAACTTTTTATAAAATTCAGTAGAAATGCCACCTTGGCCTGTCGCTTTATTGTTCTGCAAAGAATTAATGGCTATATCTATTTCTGCACTGGTTATTTCAGCATTCAGAATTGTTTTCATCTGTTCTGGTAATGTGTTTAATTAAACTGTATTTATAAACTCCTGAACTTTTTATTATCAGGTTCCAGTTGTGTTTTATATATATTTCTTGATAGAATTCTATAAACATTATATTTCTATTGGGTCCATTGTTATATAACAGTCTGTTCTTAATATTTTATTAATAGCAGTTCCACATTTTGTTAAGTTACCAGGAAAGTAAGGTTGATGATTTGTCTGAGAATAAATAGTTTGTTCGAGTTTGCAGAATAATTTTCTCAGCTTTTCTCTGCCATAAATGTATTACATAATTCATTTTTTGTACTAAAACTTTACATACCATTGGATCCATACTAATACCGTGTAGCATCTTTATCTAATGAATTTGTTGTTCAGGTTGTTTCTGCTTTATGTCCCTTAAATTTTTCCTATTCTTTTCCATTTTATGAAATAGTTATGGACCCACATCTTAACAATTTCTCACAGGTTGTTTATTTTTACATCCATCTTATTATTATAAGAAACACATTCTTGAATATCTATACTTATGTTGTCTTTTTGCTTTTTAGAAAACATAGTTGCAGCCAATCTCCAGTTCCAATTATACTGTGTTATAGCATAGATAATATGTAATAAGCATAGGTAATGATCTGATATTAAGATACCAGGGTATTCTATTTCACTTGCCAAGTGTAATAATGACTCTGAACATAGGAAAAAATCTACTCTAGAATATATTTTATGAGTGTTTGAGTAAAATGAATAAATTCTTTCATTTTGATAAAAAATGAGACCATGGGCGGATATTCAAACTGCTATTTTGTGGCGCAAGTCCTTACTACGGCACAAAATAGTTGCACAGAGGTGTGTCAGAGCGATATTCAAGGAGTTGCACCCTTGAGCCCTTGAATATCACCCCTGGCGCAGCCACTGTGCATGGTGCAGTGGAACTTGTGCCACCGCAGAGTTGTCAGAGTGGAGCATTCAACTTGTGGTGGTGCAAGTACCATTGTGCCATCGCCAAATCCCCATATTCAAAGGTGACATGCAATGGGGCCATAATTCATGCAAGGCGTAGGGGACCATTTGCATCTGATTATGGTTCCATTTGCATGCCATTAGCATGCAGGTGTGCCGATCTCGAGGACTTGGCGCCTGGCTCCCTGCCAGGCAGCAGCTGTCGAGGACCGACTGCCCCTGCAGCCCGATCATGGGCAAAACAGTGTAGAATCCCCACCACCACCCTACTGGCCCGATCGCGGGGCATGGTTTCGCTCCCCCACCAGCCCGATCGCGGGCAGCAAGTACTCCCCTCAACGTATCCCTGGTGGTCCAGTGGACGAAAACCCGATCGCGGGCAGTAGTTGTTTAATAACCCCTCCCAAATTCATCCCTGGTTGTCCAGTGGCACATCCCGATCACGGGATGTAAAAGTTGAACAAACCCCCTGAACATAGCCCTGGTGGCTAGTGTCCCCACCTCACCCACCCACGAAGCCCCACCACCCGCTCCCCACAGCTGGCGGGTGGCAGCATCACCATCTGCCACCCGCGCCCGGCTGACTGACTGCCAGTAGGGCTGCATGCCCATTGTTGCAGAGCAACAGCCAAGGTGCAGCCCATACCGCATAAGACAGTCCAGTTTTGTGAATGAATTTTATATTCCAAGACACAATTTTCATAACGTTCAGGCATCACCACTTTATATTGCTTCTATCTTTCCCAGAGCATCTCATTTTTAACCATATTTCCCTGCTTTTGGACCCTTGTTTAAATTCTGAAAAATAAAAACTTCTAGCTGATATGTATATAATAATGTCAGCTGATACAGTTTCCATTGATTTATACAAATATTCTTCCCTTTGAGAACACCCTCCTCCACCCTTTTGGGAGAAAGTTTTCTCCCCTTCACATTCATGTAGAAGGCTAACACAGCCTTCTATTGCACTTGCACAGTTGTTCGATGTCCTTACATCTACAGGTTCCTGGGACATCCTCAATTGTAGGCAAAATAGTCAAATTAAATGAAAAAGGATAAAGTCATCTTACCCTATTCTACTTGACAGATGGATGTCAGCATCACCTCTCTGGACCTGTGACCTGATGATCTTCTGCTGCTGGACAGACAAAATCTTTGGATCAGATTCTTCCATGACCTCCTGCTGGACCTGAATGGGAAATCTTCTCCTTCTCAGACCATGGATGCTGCTGCAGATAAACCTGGAACATCACAACAGATGCATCTTCTTCTTGGTTGCTGCCACTTTGGTGGCAATTGCTGCTCTGGCTTTGCTGTATTCAGCTTGGCATGCGGGCATATTTACTGATGAGTGGCACCATTCATGAGTAGTACCACTTGAGGTGTGGGACAAGATTGTCTCTTCATCTGAACGAACCACAGGAATATTATAAAATGTCTCTTGGCCAGCCTTCTCCATGATTCTCATTGAATCTATTAACAAAGTTCTGCCATGCTTCCAAAACCAAAGTCTCTCATTGCATACTTTTATTCTCACAAATTTGTTCACATTTGGGTGCAGGTTGGCACTAGGTTCCTCCCACAACCAGGCATGCCTCTTCTCCCTATTTCCTCCCAAATTTTTCAAGGGAAGAAAGGATATGTTTGTCCATATTCAGCCTAATCCATCTTTCGAACCACTCATTCATCCTTGCTGCTTTTGGTTAGGTCCAACCCAGAGTACGGCTTAGGGGTGGTGTCCTGGTTGAGACAGCTTCAAACACTCAGTGCAGAGTAAAAGCAGTTACCTCTACACCCAATGGCATGTTTCTAGAGCCCTTCTCCAGTTCTGTCTCAGGAGGCTCCACTGAAACCAAAGCTAGGGCAACTCTCATTGCCTCACCATAGCTATTGCATCTTTTTCTGTTCTACAAGCTATGCCCAGGAGCTGAGCAGTCACACCAGCTCCTGAATTTGACTATTCCTCAATGCATGTGTTGGCATTGGCCTACCAACACAAAGCTTTATTCACTTCATCTTCACCCACTTGACTTAGCTAGTGCCGTCAACCCATGGATCCACAGAACCTGCATCTGCAGCATCCAAATCCATACTTTTGGCATGAAATCTCCATTTCTTCCTGCCATTGCAGATCATCCTCACAAGCTGTCTCAGAAAATTTCCTGACTGCAAAAAGCCTGCTGCTGTTCTGATGTGGCCGGGTCCCCTGCCAATGTCCATGTTGGGACTAAGCAGATGTTTTTGCTTTTGCAATTATTGTTCCAGCTGCATCACACATCCCAAATTGCTTATGACAGTCTATGTAATGTGGGATTAGTAGAATATCCTTCCTGGCTTCAAACAGACAATACATACATTGACCAGAGAGTTCCATATAGCCACATCAGATGGTGCTGATTTGCAACTGTACAGTTGTTCAAAATGAACTAACTCATTTTCTTGTTGTGCAATCCACACCCTGGCATGGGGCTGGTAGTAGTGGGAGGAATTTGATGTCATTTTCTGCAAACAAACACACAGTCCCAAGCTACTATTCGGTGATCAAACTGAGATTTGGCATTAAATACACTGTACCAGTTCTGTTTACTCTTGCTAGGTTGTTGAACAGGCTGCCTGACTTTAGCATTTTGTTGTCCAACTTTGTACAAACTACTTTAAACGTTTCTGCTTTTAAAACACTGGCTCAAGATGGCACTGGTTGTTTTGTTTGCATTTCTGTCATCCCCAAATGGTGGCTGTAACATTTCTCCATCACACACAACAGTTTAAATTGCTAGAATGTTTGTCTGATCTTGTATTTAGCTGTTTTACTTGATGTACAACTCAATTTCACTTTTTTGCACATTTCAGCACATTCATACTTTCTCTGCACCTTCACTAAAATATCCTTGGAAAACCATAGTATTACCATTTGTTTATCATTCCCGTACCATTGTAGGTTCCATTGCAGTACTGGTGAAGTCCTCTTGGCTGGTATCACATTGGATTTGTTTCAATTCCATTATGATACCATTGCAGCCATGGTGGCATCATCTGTTCTGGTAGTATCTCAATGGCAATGCATGTGTGGCTGGTACTACAATGGTAGCACAATCCTACCATTGTGTTTTCATTGAGGTTGGTATCACAATGGATTTCTTTCAATTTCAATGTATTATCACTGCAGTACCATCTCCTGCATGGTAACACTGTTTTTTTTGTAATGTAATGGTAATACAATTAGTTGCCATTGTGGTACCATTGAAATTGGTCTCACAATGGATTTGTTTCAAATTCATTGTCTTTTTAAAATCATACTTTATATTCAATTTTCAGTTTTCAATGTACGCCAACATTTCCACAATTAACAGATTCCAATTCCAGTTACATATGTCAATGCATGGTGCAACAACACAACTCTGGTTGGTATTTAATCATTATACCAATTACAGTAAGATTCCTAAGTCTTCTTACAGTTTCCTAATAGGGAGAAGAATCTGAAAAATTTCATTCCAATTCATATGTTTCTCATCATCATAAAGTGTACTTCTTGTTGTTAAATCTAATATTTTATTCTAATAAAATATTCTCCCTAAAGTGTTTAAGCATTCATTATGATTCCATTCCCCAATTTCCAGCCAATTCCATTTACCCAATATCTGTCTTTTTATGGTTCTAGAAGCTAATGCACAAATCTTGTTTTCTTCCTTAGTGAGTATTTCTGTATTATAATCATTTAATATAAAGAACCTAAGATGGAATGGTAATCTTTTTCAAGATTATTTCTAATTTGTGTTACATTCTTTGCCACCAGATTATAATTTTGGACAGCCCCATAACATATGACTTAAATTACCTGTGTTACCACATTGGTGCCAGCACAACTTACTTTTAGAGTCTTTAAAGAGAAATAATAAATTTGGTGTAAAATATGCCCTATCCACTGTTTTCTACTAAATACTGTTATTTTGGCATATTGATTTATTTGCATCCTTAAGTAATCATGTGTCACTCTTTGTGTGTAATTGATTGTCAGATTTCTTGGTTCCATTTTTGTTGTGTTACAGTAACTTTCTTTTACATAGAGTCATCCTCGATATTTAAAAGCTGTAAATATACCTGTGCAGTTATACTGGCATTCCTCTTTAACCAATTATTTAAAGCAATAAGGCACAACAGGGTGTGTGTTATCATGTAATAACGTCATTCCTGGGGTGGGTTTGAAGCACAAGGCAGCCGAGTGCTTCCACCACCCAGGAGTGGCAGTTATTACATGATAACACACACCCTGGAGTGCCTTATTGCTATTATACAAAGGCTTGGTGTGTTTCTTTTAGTTGAATAGTTGTGTAATTAAGAGACATAGGCTGATTTGTTTCTTTTGCAATACTTTTACTTGTTGAATGTGTTTTATAAATTACAGATAAAATAGTCCCTTTTAACTTAATGAAACTGTTGGTTACAACTTGGAAATAGTTGTTACTGCATAAAACTGTTTAAAAAGTGGCAACATATTTAAAACATATATTTGAAAAATGTTAAGTACTTTACTTGCCACAAGTAATGGTATTTAAGACTTTGAAATGTAAACAGTTGAAAATGAACATTTGCTTTACTGCAATGGTATCAGTTCAGTGATGTGCTTACTCTCAGTAGAAGTTGAAGAGCGCACATTGTGTTGCCTTTGAATGTTGAAGCAATCCTGATTAAGAGGTGGTTGACTGCTTTGTTGAGTGGTGTTGTTGTGTGAGCATTTTTTCTGTTGCAGATTGGGTGGGTTGTTCCAGGTCATCTTGTGTTTCCTATCTGGCCATGCTGCTGCTTTGCTCGGGGTTTCAGTTGCTGCGGTGGAAGTTTAACTCAGTTCTGTCAGTCAGTGGTTTGGCACCTCAATATGATTTCAGGGACATCTCACTCTTGTGCTCGAGTCACGGACATGATTTGCCTGGCTTCAGGTCCCACTTCCATCAACAGCTGTACAGCAGTTGCTCATGAGCTATGATTTGTGTATTTATTTGTGGCGCTGTGAGCTTACAAATGCTGGGCATCTTACTGGCTAAATAATTTACACCCATCAGTTCGAGAGTGTACCATATGGGCTCTTGAGTGAGTTCATTTGTGGGTTTTTCTAGGGTGTAGGAAGAGGCACAGAGGGTTAGGTGGCAGCTTGGATAGATATAGTTCAAGACACCTGTGAGGGACATAGCGGGTTTCCTGGAATCTCAGACATGGCATCATGAAGGTTTTCCTGGTCCTGCTCCATTATTTTGCCATGGTTCTTGGTCTTTTAGTTGAGACGACATCGTAACGTATTTTAGCCCATGTTTGTTGTGCTTCACTGTAAGGAGTCTGCTTTTAGTGCTCTCTGTCCCTCACAGCCCCTTCAGGCAAAGTGCAGTTGAAGTTCCAGCCACAGTCTTCGGATGAGACCTGGTGCTGTGGCTGGGTTGAGGGCTTGGATAGTCTTATTTTTTAAATCTGACTTGGTGATGGGTGGGTGGTGGGTCGCTATGTCTCTGCCTTGTCTCCTGATATTTTGAGGTGACCCATGAATGCGTTGTTGGCAGGTTGGAAGTCAGTGTCTGTCATAATGTTGAAGCAGCGGCTGTTGGGGGCTCATTAATATATCTGTTCAGTCCAGCACGTAGACTAATGTAGCTGGAGATGCTGCATTGTTCTCCACTGCTGTTTTGTACACTGCTATAGAATTGATGTAAGATTTGATTCAGCTCTTTCAATGGGATTGTTTGAATGAGACAGGAGAGAGATTTTCTGACAGCCAGTCGGTGAATACATGAACAGCCCAAGCTGTCTGCGCTTTATATTCTCTTCATTGCGGTCGGTTTCTATTTGATCGATGTCTTCAGAGTCTATGTTTAAATGCCGTGTTTTCTTTTCCTTTGAGGTGCTTACATTGTAGTCTGGTGCCTGTGAAGTGGAAAGACTACGGTTGGATGAGTCGGCGAACATTTCCGTCATGGTGCTCTCAGCGAGGGTTAAACGATACTTCATGGGCGTTCATGACAGCTGTCAGGTGGGAGAAGTGATTCTTTTGTTTTAGGCGGCAAAGCGGTAGGCAGCTGTCAGACCTAGATACAGTGATGTTATTGATTAATAACATCACTGTCTCTAAACCTGTCAACAATCATATTAAGACATTTTTCTGCCATTGTATAATTAAATATATACAGTATCTATATTATAATATACAATACTTCTACTGATTCTATTCTTCAAAGAATTAAATTTATTGTATAATGTGGAATATAAAAAACAATTGTCCATTGTCATACCATTGTGGCCACAGTGGTACCTTCTGTGTGCAGTGGCAGTGCCATGGTGCACTAGGGGATCACTCGTGGCTCAATGACAACATTGTACTACCACTGCTATTGGTAATCCTGCAGGTGGTAGCATGGTGGTAAAGTGTTTTTATATGGTATTACACTGCCACTCCTGGTCCTTCCACTGCAGTACCCCACCCATCCATGGTATCAGACTGACATCCTCCACCAGTCCCTCCCCTCCCCTCATGCCTCATACCCTCCACTTTAATGGCTCTTCATCCTGCCCTGTCAACTTCCGCAGGACAAGATTATGCAGCTTATAATAAGGACCATATATGCATGTGAATGAACAGTTTTATTTTCGTGTGAACTTTTCATTACAACCATAACTATTTGCATCCTTTTTTCTTTTCAAAACAGCATGCCAAAAATATGGTAATGTGTAACGTTAAAATTGTAAAGAATTTGTATTCCAGCCTTTGCCTTTTTCTTTTCAAAAAAACACGTCAAATATGTTAATGCACAACAGTTTACTGTACATCTGGCAATTTGTATTTGAGCCATAATTGCACAGCAGCAGCAGCAATCAGTTGCTTGTTATGATCCCATTATCCAACCCCTTAGCTGCAGATTACTCATCCCACACCATCAACCTCCTCCCTCCAAGGTGTCAGTAAAAGTAATTATAAAAATAACAGCACCCACCTATAAGTGCACGCAGCCTCATTATTTATAGAGAACTGCACCATACCACCCATCCTACTTTCACCCATGATTGTGTGTTTTGTCAGTAAGATGCAACACACATAAGACATGTCTGTCCTGTAAGAAAAAAGAAAGCAGCTTATCAACCATCATTTGTCCTTGACGTGCTAAGTCAGTGGCTGAAGCAGCCATCAATGATGTCAAACCTATTGCTGATTGGTTCAGCAGTGCCCGTTTGCTTTATGTGGGACTTTAAGTTGACAGTTTTCTGCCTTCTGTCACCATGACTGGTAACATTGGGACACCTTAGTGGGAATAGATCTAGGTGTTATAAATATGTGACATATTGTTCATAAATAGAGCATAGTGGAAAAATGTTTCTCAAAACTAACATGAAAAAGAACTTTGTTAAAGTGCCCTTGGCAATAAGTATTGATGAGTTATATTGTCCCTTAAGTGCAGTTTTATCCAAGCTGCAAGTATTGACCAGATGACAATTATTATTGAAGAAAGAACAACTTACACTAAGGCATGATTTGTTAAGTTCCGCCAATAAGTCCATATTCTCTGCATATGTTAAATAGTTTGATTCAGTAGCTGTTTTACTTTTTTTGTGCTCTTTTTCTTCTGCTCCTCTTTGCTTCTGTTCTTTTGGTTTCATAACACTCTTCTGGTAGCGCTGATAATGTTCTTTCCTTGGTGGTTTTCTTGCTTGGCTGCATTTATTGTTAATGATTTGAGTGAATTTGCTTGTTCTGTACCATGGATGTGGTGTGTAGCAAAAGCTGGAAAAGAGAGCAAAGTCATTTCACTAGAGAATTCACGGGCTATATCAGTAATGCTCTCAGAGCTATATGTTGTACATAATCCTGAATTTCATATCTTTTAACCTAATGATTACATTGTATTTCTCTGCTGTTACTCCCAAATTATTATGAATTTTTTGCGACACTCAGTGAGCTTGTGCTATTCATGCCCAGTATAACCAATATTAAGTAGAAAATACAGCACAGATCGCATGAAGTCTGATTAGTATGTTTTGAACCTCAATGTATAAGTTATGATCTCACAATATATTATGCAACTAATAAATGTATATATATATATATATATATATATATATATATATATATATATATGTTTTCTTATGTTTTATTAATTTTCAAACTTATACAGAATATGACAAAGTCAACACATTGTCTCGTGAACAGGTACAGATACTGAAAACTGGGGAGGCAGGAAGAAAGAAGAGGGGTGGAGGGAGGAATGGAGGGTAGATAAAGGGATGGCATGACCACCAAACAAGTCAACTATTAAGTAACTATAGCTTGTGTAGGGTACACATTGTATAAAAGTCATAACTACTAATAAAATTAAGCAGCATACACTGATAGGGGAATCTGTCCAGACCTCAGTGAAGTGACAAGTAGCCCTGACTTGCACCACAAAAGTACATCCTGTCCCTTGAAGCAGTCACATCAGACTAACAGCAAGGGAGGCAAGGTAGGAGTGCCTATTAGTCAGAGGTAGCTTAGAGATACTCACAGTTCCAAGCTGAGTGGACCACACCTTCAACTGGGTGAAGTTCCTTCTTGGCTGAGTGCCTGTTAACCTTTGCAGGGCAACACTGCAGACCTCAGGTAGAAGCGTGCTTGGTTCCTATGGTCCAGGTACACCATTCCTGAAACAGAAAAAATAAGTCCACAAAGAAAAGTTCCGTAGGGATACCAGCTATTGCATTCATCCAGTCTCAGGCATAATTCCTGTGCTACTTTTTCTGGTACATCTGTTATATACCCCACAATGCACTAGTATGCTCACCATCCATGCCACCCCAGACATACATACTGGGTAGAGGCCTAAAACCAGGAAATAGCCACCTGATGTCCCATGTGGTTCAGCCAACCCCAGCGGGGGTGTATGGCCCCAACATTTTGAAACAGAGCCATCTGATTCTTCTTGAGGTGAGAGATTTTATCCAGAGCTGCTAAGTTTGAGGGAGTCTAGTATTTCACTGCTAGTGGGAGGGACAGTAGATTGCCATCCACAGGCCAGGGCTGTCTTAGTCTGAACGGCCAGTAGGGCAAGCTACCTTTACTCATGGTGGGCAAGAGGAGGGATCACTTTTAGCCCCAAAGAAAGAAGGTGGAGAGCTTGCAGGATGGGTTTTGCAGTACTGTTGAAGCTATCAGGCACACTGCTGTCACATGTGTTGAATCTTGGGGCAGGACCATGGGATGTGCACCAAATCAGCTCCAGGGCCAAGGCAGTGCCAGCATTCATTGGAAGGAGGAGTTTGGCTTCATAAAGAACGTCTAGGATTTGTAACAGAATAGGAAATCTTGTTTTGGATTAACCTGGTTCACATGTCCTTGAACCATTTGTCTGAATCCGTCCATGCCTGTTCCCATTGAGAGTCCAGGATGGTACACTGAAGCATCTTCTCTCATCTGGACTTTGTTGCAGCAGATTGAGAGGAGAGGTGTCCCTATGCTGCTTGTAGATATGACCAGCCAGACCCTGGACTTTGCTGCAGCAGATTGAGAGAGGGAAGGTGTCCTGTGCTGCTTGTAGATATGGTCAGCCAGACCCCTGGTCAATCCAGCCAGCCCTGGAGGTCAGCTCTGAAGGGACTGCCTAGTTTAGACCAGCAGAGGTGGAGAACTGCCTATATCTGCAAATACTTCAGAAGTCTGCTTGGGGTAGGTTACATCTATCCTGCAATGTCTGGAAGGAGGTCACTCTCAGGTCGAGAAGGTCAAGAGGTTCCCCACCCTCATTATGCCTCTGCTGCCCCATTGTGACCAAGCCATGCTGTGACTGTCTATGGTAATATGGGGATTGTGCCACAGGGTGTCAAGAGCAATATGTGGGAGGCCCACACCCAGTTTATTCATTGTGCTGTGCCAGATTTTCCTGGAGGCCACTATGATGGGAGATATTGCCTTTGGGTTTTCCAGGCTCAGTGACCCCGAAGAACACAACAGAGGAGGCATCAAGGAGCCCCAGCAAGTGTCTCTCTATCCCCACCCACTTCAAGCCCTTCCCTGGGATTTCTAAACCATTGGGCAGATTGGGTGGATTGGAAGGCCCATTTGTATTCCTCCATCCAGTTCTAGCACCCCTGGGACCAGTGTGCCTGGAGCTTGTTGTGACTGAACCAGGGTTTGAACCCTCCACAGTACAGTACAAGCCACATTAAACTGTCCCATCAATGAGTTGGTTTAGCATTGTTTTATTACAGTTTTCAGTGAATTGGAAACTCATGGTGCTTTGTTTTGAACACTTAATTAGCTCAACAGCAATGTTTACAAAATGTCTGTGCAACTCAATTTGATAGCACCTGAAACCCTGTCACACTGCAATGAAAAACTGAGTTGTAATTCTTAAAAACACTTTGTGCAAGGGATTTATCCTTAATCCGGCAACACTTGTGCAACTCAATCAAAATACTAAAGCAACTCACTGGCAAAACAGTTTAATGTGAATTATACTGTAGATCCCCAAACAGTTTATCAATAGGTTGGGTTCACTGTTTGGGTGGCAAGATTGGAAGGTAGGAGAGGATAGAAAATCTAGGGGCCATCACCATTTTAATGGCGCTATCCTCCCGCCAGGGTAGGCCAGAGTAGCTTCCATCTCTCAAACTCTAATTTGGTGCTGGCCAATAGCAGGAGGATGGTAACTCCTTAGATATCCTTTAGTTTTGGGAGACCACAATACCCAGGTACTTGATCCCAGATGGGACCCACAGTAAGCTGGTCTCCAGGGCTATTTGCTGGGTGCAGTGCCCATTCAGGGCATCGTCTCTGTTTTGGATTGATTCAGCTTGAGCCCTGAGATCTTGGCAAAAGTCTCCAGAAAGCCAGGACAGAGGGCATTGAGTGGGAGTATCAGCCAGAGGAAGGATCAAGTCATCAGCATACATAAGGGTCGGGTAGTTGCGTGGGCTCACTGTTATTCCCTGGATGTCAGGGTGATGTCTGATCATTGCAGCACGAGGTTCAACTGCCAGCACAAATAATAGAAAGGACATAGGGCATCCTTGCCATGCCCCCTTTTAGGGTATTTGGGGAGAAATTGTATGGTTGGTAGTAACCCTAGCCATCAGCAGATTGTAGATGGCCTGAACCTTACCCAGAAGCCTCAGCCTATTCCTAAGTGAGCAAGGGTGGCATCCAAGTTATCCTATTCAAGGCAGTCAAAGACTTTTGAAGTCAACTGCAATAGCTGTAGCCAGTGTAGGCAGCCACCTTGCTACATGCATCAGGTTCATCAGGACCCTCAGGTGGTCGGAGCTGTGCCCACCTGAAAGGGTGTATCAGGGGTTATGTGATAATGGTGATCGCTGATCGTCCAGTCACCATAAGGGTGAAGTTGCATCAACAAGAGATTTTTGGGTGATGCACTTCTGGAGCACAGCAAAATGGCACCAAGGATTTAGATTTTTAGTTTATGCGAGACTGCAACCTACAGGGGCTTTGCCTCCACGCCCCCTACTTAAAGATTCTCAACTCCAGGGTGTGCATGTCAGGGGTGCAATTCAGGGAAAATAAAATATCGGGCCAAGCACAACAAAAGGCATATGCGCCCAGACCTGAACAGCGCCATACCCCCACAGCTGAGAACCAACCCATGATACCACAATGCAGCTCAGCAGCTCACCACAGCACCACCCCTACAGCTCCTCCATCCCTTCCCAGCTCATGCTTGGCATGCTTATTCCCCATGCATGCATAGGCATATAGCGACATCTGGTGCTTACTTCACCTACCCCCACCATCCGGTCATCCACCTTCCCAGTCACCTCATCCACAGGTGCCATGACTGAGTTGGCCTTTGGTAGGCACCCACTTGCAGCTGCCATCATCATGGTATTCCATATCAGGGTAGACAGCAGGGGTCTCGGGGTGGCAGCACTTTTCACATGTATTTTGCTGTCCATGTTGATAAGGGAGATGGGTTGGTCGCCACCGGTTTGGAGAGGTCCTTACCCTTCTTGGGAATAACTATAATGTTTGCCTCTGAAAACCTCAGTTAGTAGCAGGGCCACACGCTGGCAAAGGGCTTGGTAGAGTCCACCATGAGCCATTCCTCCTGAGTTGCCCCTTCAGGCCTTTGATGGCTGCTTCAACCTATGTCACAGAGATCAGTGCATCTAGATCGTGGCCTGCTGGGTTGGAAGTTTGGGAGGGATTTTGTTCCCAAAGGGTTGAATCTTCATTGGGGAGTGGAGTGGGAGGAGTGGTAGAGATTGAAGTAAAATGAGGTCATTACTTTGTTTATATCCAGTGAGTTGGTTGCTAGCCCACTCCCATCCATCATTCCTGGTATGTGGCTGGCAGTTGCTGTTACCTTAGCTGGTATGCCAGTACCTTGTTGCCTTTATCCCATCCTCCGAGAATGTGTACTGAAGCTGGAGCATGGCAACTTTGGGTTTTCTGTTTAAGAGTTGATGGATCTTGAAGCATAGCCCCAGAATCACTCGGCCAATGGGTGAGAGGGCGAGGGCATGGCCTTATATGAGGCCTCTGCAAGCACAAGTCAGGATTCTAGGTCCATCAGTTTCTGCTCCCATTCCTGCCATTTGGCAGCCGTGATATCCCATTATGCTTCCTCTCATGATGGCTTTGAAGGCTTCCCAGGTGTTCCCTGGGGTAGTGTCAGAGATGAGATCGGACTGGAGAAAAGGGAGGCTTCCATTCTAGATCAGGGATAAAATCCAGGTAACACATGAGGAGTGGGTCTAGTTTCCAGGAGCATGATGGGGTTTCTGTAGGATCCCAGTCTAGAATGAGTTGGACGGTGCATGGTCAGAAATACTCCTGGGTAGGATGCTCTGTAAAGGGATTACGACACCAGCCACAAGTCCAACCTCCTATATGAGACATGGACTTCCAAATGGAAGGTATAGTCATGGACTCGGGGTGGAAAAGTCACCAAACATCCATGAGACCCTTGTCCTCCATCAGGAGATGAAGTGCTCTCCCTCCCAGAACATGTGCTTCAGTACTAGTCGTTCTTATCAAGGCAGAGTATCAGAGCCAGGTTAAAGTCCCCCAGCAGCAATGCACTGTGAGGTGGGGCCAGCGGTCAGGGTTTCAACTAGTAGGTTAAGAACAGAAGATCATCCTGGTTGGGGTCATGTACGTTGAACAGCATTATGGGGCCAGTAGGGGTGTTGTATGAGCCTAATACCCATCTCCCCTCACTATCAATCTACTGGTAGACAGATTCCAAGGCAAAGATTTATGCAGTAGGATGACTACTCTTTTCTTCAAGATGAGGTCTTTGCATGTACCATCTGTCCCACCCAGTCTTTCTTTAGTAAGGAGTGATCTGACCTGGTAAACTTAGTCTCTGGGAGGAAAGCCACCTGGGATTTAAGACATTTGACATGGGAGAGGACCTACTTTCTCCTGCGGGCAATTCAGACCTCTCACGTTCCAAGTATGCATTGTGACCTCCCTCGTTTACATACAGGAGAGGATCTATAGGCAAACCTATGCCCGGCCACTATCTATGAGACTACCTCTCTACAATACATACAGGGACAGGTACCCATACCCGACTGGGGCAGTTTCTTAGTAGGGGTCCTGAATGGGTGTGTGGTGCAAGTGCACCTTGGTTGATCTCACACTTGGGATCGATAGGAACTGGGACCTTGTCTTGTTATGTAACAGTACAAAATACCAATACCTTAGAGTTCAACTCTCAGCAACATCTACAGTAAGACAGCAATGCAAATATCTAGCACAATTAATAACACCAACAAAAGAGTATTTGGGGGTCTCAGGCTGGACTATAACTGGCTGTATAATCAGCCAGTGGCTTGCCCAGCCTGTCCTGAGAGTGGCATATCCCAAGGGGGTAGCAAAGTACTAGCCCAGCCGTGCTGAGCACCCTGGGACCATAACGTCTCACCCAAGGCAGTATCTACTTTAACTTTGAATATCGAACTACCCTTCGCTGCACTCAAGGTCAAACACATATACAGAGAGCAACCTCCCAGACAATAGGATATCCATTGAACCTGTAGGTTGATCAAACAGGGCCTACCACTGAGGACACAGTTCTAAAAGCCCTTAATAGCCATGCCCTATCTGCACAGAATGGAGTCATAGCTGCTGCAGAGGCTGCGTGCTGGTGGTGGGTAGGGGGCATTGTCAGGAGGAAGAAGGAGGCAATCCAGTGGGGAGGTGTGCGTGTGCCTTTCGAGAGGGTAGACAAAGTTACAAGTAGGGTGGATAGCATAAAGAACCCTACATCCTCCTGTCCAGTGATGCAGTGTGCACTCCATGAGGGTGGCCAGCAAGAACCCTTCTTGATCCCCCTCTCACTGATGGGGGCCTGGACAAGAGAGAGATGGCTAAGAGATCCCACAGTCTCTACAGATCCAGGAGCATATGGTGAAGGTCCCGCCATCCAGGCCGGCAGAGCCGGGGTACTGGACACCAATTAGAGTTCACTACAGGAGTGAGTCACCACCACAATCTGAGTGCATCTGCCAACAAGAGAGGGGAACATAGTCCTGCCAATTCTTGGCCCTCGAGCACCCCTCACGCCATGTGCCCTGGGACCAGCTGGAAAAGATGTGAGTAGAGTAGCTGTCGGGCCCCATGCTCCACTGGGCCAGAATGCATCAGAGAACCCTCATGGTAGGTGGATGTGAGGCACCACCATTTAGTAAGCCCAAAGAGCATCATGTAAGCTGGGGCAAAAGAAAAGGGCTAGGTGTAGGGAAGCAGGAGTCGGGGCATCGTGAGCACAGTCCATAACCCGGACAGGGGAACATGGGGAGATATTACAGCTATTAACCATGTAGAAAGCCAGTGCTAAACTACCCCTCCCATTCCACAAGAAACATGGTACAATAGTCTTGCTGGGAAGCAGTCAGAGAAGGAACAAGAATAAATGCTATCCTGTCCTTCGCTCATACCCCTAACTATCTAAGAGGAGCAGGGAGTCAGGGACGAATGCCTGCAATGGATGCAGATCCTTGTGCTCACTGGACTCCCTCAGCTACCTCCCAGTCCCTAACCTCCACTCCCCATTACTCTCCTCAGTCATACCACCCAGCAAAGATGCTGCTCTGATCTGAGGCTCCCATTTCAGGAGCACAGTTGCAGGGATGGTCACCTGTCTTCAGTCCTCAGGCCACTGGGCCATCCTGGGAGTCATCCCTGTATGCCTATGACAGTTCCTTGGGCCTCTTGGACTGGGACTGGTGCAGGAGTGTCCAGATTAGTTGCCCAGTCTTGCACATAGATCAGCTTCCTCCAGGGCCTCCTCAGGACTTTGGTGCCCATGTTCTCTGAGTCAGCGGCTTTGTTAGGTGAGATGACTGGTGAACAGAGTACCTGTTTTTAAAAGGATGGGCTGGTCACAATGGGTTCCTCCTCATCCTTGTGTTTGCTGGGCAAGTTTTGGTGCAGCTGTCCCACTCAATCTTGCAGGTGCTTTCTTCTAGTGTGCACCACTTGTTGGCTGCATTTTCAAGTTTTGTGCTAGGCTCCCACAATGAACGTTGAGTCTGGGGAGCATTCAAGAGGTTCACAGGTCTCGCTTGAGTGATGAGCAGTGATCAGCATAGTCCTTAGGTGAGCTGTGGGTGGGCCAAGTTCAGGGCTGCCCTCTGCGGTTGTTGTAAGGGCCAGGAAAGTTTTTCAAAAAGTCAGCAGCAGCCTCTGGGTGAAGCACTGCAAGGCTGTGCCATTGTAAGTAAATTTCAAAATCAGAAAGAAAAGGGTATGCCCAAGTCATGAAGCTTATTCCTGATGTCAGAAGCTCTTTCTATGGGTTGTCAGGTCTTTGGAATAGTCCTGAAATAGCATTATGGGTGTCCCTGCCAGTACAGGGCTCCCAGCTCCTACTCCCTGGTATAAATGGCCTCCTCTGTGAAATTTAGTAGGCGAGCCAGGATAGGGCGAGGCCTTTCTCCCAGCTTCAGGCCACGGTTGCAGAGTACAATGTGCCTGCTCAATGGTGATCTTGGTGCTGGGGGCAGCCTGAGGATGATGGGAGTGTCAGTTGAAAGAACTGGGTGGCTCATACCTCCTTGCTCCCCTCTTTGTATCCAAGGGTCGTAGGTTGTTTCTATGCTCCTATTCTCCAGGTCATCAAGCTTTTTCTGTAGTCCCTGGATTGGGACACCTGTTACTCAGTGTGGAACAGTGGCCTTATAAAATGTCCTTCTGACTGGATGCTTTTGCTCCATTAGCCCCATTTGGGAGTCAAGGTAGTCAGGCACCAGCGGTGATTAATGCTGGCTATTATGAGCTCATCCATCTGGCTGAGAATCAATGTGAACATTTTGGGACAGAAGGCATGATCTTTTGTTGCTGCATGCCATACTGTAAGGTGGTACTACCGAGTTTGGTGGCTGGAAGAGCGACATTGGGCAAACTGTACATAACTTGCTGAGGGAGGCAGTAACTGATCCAACGTCCTCTGGACTCATTTTGGTACACAGCCTGTAGGAATCATAGATTAAAAGCAGGATGAACACTCTAGTTGGCAGCTGCTAAAGATTTAAGCAGCCATTTTGGTTGATGGCTAAACCACGCCCCTTATGCAGCTAATATTCAAATCAAATGAAATCAAACTTTATTTATAAAGCGCCTTTCAAAATCAGGTGCTGTACAGACATAACTACCGTATTTAAAACAAACAGCAATATAAATTATTTAAAACAGTCTGGAAAGGCCTGAGAGAATAAATATGTTTTTAGCATGGTTTTAAGACTAGTGAGGTCAGGCATTCTCTTAACCGATGAGGTAGAGAATGCCACAGGATGATGCTGCAAATTAAAAAGCATGAACACGGGAGGTTTTCAAATGAACCTGGGAATCTCTAGCAATCCCTTGTCAGCCTATCAGAAAGGGCGATTGGGGATTAGGGAGTCAGGAGATCTTTCAGGTAGTCAGGCTCCAGTTTGTGTAGGGCCTTATAGGTAAGCAAGCCTACCTTATAGATGATCCCCCACTGAACTGGCAGCCAGTGCAGCTCGCGCGCTTACAGCCGTAATGCAACTGGTCCTAGAAGTGCCAATCAACAGCCTGGCTACAGAGTTCTGCACTAGCTGCAAGTGGCAGATATCAACCCCAGATAGCCCTAGGTAGAGAGCATTGCAGTAGCGGTTAGTACTGAAGGCATGGACCAAAGTTGGAAGGTCACCCGAGGAACCAGGTGTTTCAATTGGGCAATATTCCTCAGATGGTAAAATGAGGATTTAACCACAGCTGACACCTGAGATTTTAGGATCAAGTCATCATCAAAAATAATGCCCAGGTTACTCACCCAGTCTGAGGTAGTGAGCTGGACACCATCAAGCCATAGGCCCACCATGTGTCCAGCCCCAAAACCCACCCTTGGGTGACCCAGGTCCACAACTAACACTTCAGTCTTATCCAGTTCAGTCTAGCCAACTCAAGCTCATCCAGTCTTTGATCTTGGAGAGGCAACTATTGCACAGAGATTCCATCAACCTGTCTGGGCACAAAGACAAATGCAGCTGAGTATCATCTGCATAGCAGTGAAAACTCAAGCCGTATCATCTGATGATATCTTCCAATGGCAGCTTATACACTCGAGAACAACATAGGCACCAATATGGAACCTTGGCACCCACAGGACAAGGAGAGGGCATCAGAGGCAAAATTCCAGTGACCACCCTCTGAGACCTGCCTACAAGGAAAGATTAAAGCCATTCAAGGACTGTACCCAACAGTCCACAAAGGAACCACAGGGTCTCCAAAGCACCCCATGGTCCACAGTGTCAAAGGCTGCTGAGCGATCAAGAAGGACCAAGATGATACAAGCTTTTCGATCTCTCACCATTAGGAGGTCATTTAGAACTTGAACAAGGGCAGCCTCTGTGCTATGTCTCTTCCTAAAATCAGACTGAAGAGCTTCATAGACATTGTGAGTTACAAGGTGATCATCCAGTTGCAATGCAACCACCTTCTCAATAACCTTCCCCATAAAGGAAGGTTAGAGACAAGTCAGTAGTTAGCTGGATCAGCGGGATCCAAGGTTGTTTTAAGGAGTGTTTGAATGACCACCTCCTTCAGGGGATCTGGAAGACTCCCTTTCAGGATCTCCATGCAATTTCAGCTAGGATCGGGCAGATAGCGTCACACAACCCACCAATAGGGGAGTAGGGCCTGGATCCAAACTACAACAGGTTGGGCACGAGTCTGGACAATCTTCACAATGTCCATGAATTTCAGTGGGCTGAAATCTGTCCAGACAGGCCAGGTGCTCATTATCTCCTATTGACCTCACAACCCCTCAAAGGAGGCAGCACCAATTCAACCCTGATGTTGACAGCCTTATCTGCAAAAAATTGAATTATCTCATCACCTAATTTGTGAAAAAGCTCTTCTGAACTGGAGACTGGATTGCACAATCTGTCAACGGTTCAATTTTGTGCAACAGAAATCTCCCTGGACAGGAACTCTGCCTTCTTCGGGTGATTTCTGATTGATAATCCCTCATAGTGTTCCATCAATCTAAGCCTGTCAACATCAAGGCCAGATTTCCATGATGCTCTCTCCAGCCTTGACCAACCTGCCTCAACTCCTTCAAGGACCCATCATACCAAGGGATCTTGGGCGAAGAGTGAGTGGTGAACACGAACAGGAGCAGTCAAGTCCAAGGCACCTCCACTGCCTTATTATAGGCTAGTACTAGATTCCCTGGACTTGTGCTTTCACTCAGCAATCCGATAGGTCCAGAACCACTGATAGACCATCTGGGGTAACTCCTTAAAGGGCAGTACGGACCATCTCACCAATATTGGTGCAATACCTTCTTTTACAAGTTGTACTCTCAGCAGTCCTTTCTTGAAAACAAAGTTCTGGTGCCTTAAGAAATACTTAATATGACATTTTATTCTAATGTAAAATATCACTCCTTGAAAACATGAAACAGCACAATATTTCAGAAATGAATTTATATTAAAATTCACCATGTGTGTCAAAGTTAGTCTTGCTTTTGTTGAGTAATTTCATCATAAGCCACTGAAACTGTACTAAAAGCAGCATCCACCAGTTAACTGTGTCCTGGTTGTACACAATGTGTGTTGGGTATGTGAGTTATATTTTCTGAAAATATTTTCAGTTTACCTTTGGTGTCATCAATGCAAAGCAACGAAAGTTGCAGACACAAAAATCGGAGAATGCAATAGGCCTGGCCATGTGTGAAAATACTCTGCCACTTGTGAAAAGTGCTCTTGTACTTCTTGTACAGTGGGACACCCAACCCAGTAGATTGGTGTCCCACTAAGCAACTGAAATGTGCAAAATAATGCACCTGGGAAGACGGAACCTGGTGAGAGCTATAGCATGGGTGGTGTAGGTGCTGATGATCACCACAGAAGAAAGGGACCTATGAGGTATTATTTGGGATGACCTAAAGGTGTCAAATCAAAGCACAAAGGCTGCATGGAGTGCCAGTGGCATGCTGGATGCATATGAGGCTTACTTAGAGTACTGTGTGCAATTCTGGTGTCTGCACCTGTGGAAGGACATTGACAGGGTGTAGGCAGTCCAGGGAAGGGCAACCAAGATGGTACATGGCTTGCACCACAAAACATATGAGTAGAGATTAAAGGACCTCAATATGTAGTCACTGGAGGAAATGATGGAGCAGGGGACATGATATAAACATCAAGTGCCTCACTGACCAGATAGGGTCAGAGGCCACATAGAAGGATAGGGCTTACAGGCAGATTGGATGGGCCTAGCATTCCTTATGTACTGATGGTGTCTATATTTTTATGGGTATGCAAGTGACTTCACTTTAATTGTCATCTGAAGGATGCCACACCATAGCAGCACAGCATTCACCAGTATTGCATTAGAGTGCTAACCCTGATGGGATGATGGTGTATGCTTACACCCATTACCTTCTGTCCTCCATGCAGATGTACCAGCTGAGGCCTGCATGCATGATACTGTAGTGATGTATTATGAATTTTCAATTTACATGAATGAAAGTTTCCTCACATTTAAAGATGCATCAGAAATAAAGTTTGAAATACCTGATATAGCTTCAACTATCCTGGGCTCCAGCACCTTGTAGATCATCTCTCCTGCAGCAGTGGATATGGCAAAATATCTTTAGTGAAGAAGATGTCTAGTATGGGGATTAATAATGCTGCCGGTCCTCTTGTATTTTTTGTCTTTGACAAACTTCATCTGCCATCTTGTGATGTATACTCCACTTCCTTTATCAGCTCCACCATCTGAAATATATATATAGACATATTTATGACAGGTTGTTATGGTTTTGAATACTGTATAATGCTTGCTGCCTGCTGTGGAAGTAATCACATTCCTGCAGCTGTAGTAGAGTGACAGCTGTCACAATTGTTAATTCTTGGTCTACAAAATGTCCCCACCCACTTCTCAGTGTATTTTGTAAAGTGCATTGAAAGTGCCAGTTTTACAATATCTGCAATGCACTGTTGCTGCTTGGGAGAGCAATAATGTTGTCAGTTGCTGTTTTAAGGCTGCAGTGGGCAGAGCCCTTCAGCACTTTAATGATCACTGAGAAAGGGGACATTTCTTCCATCCTTACAACATGTTGGATTGCACCAGAGTGGCTTCTTCCTCCATGAAACAGTCCACCCATGTTGTCCCTACTGACCACAGCACTGCACTCTTTTCTGCAATCATCCTAGCTCTATCCTGCTCCTCTCAGCCCCACCCTCTACCCAACTTTTCCCTTCCGCTCCTCCTGCCGTTGCTCTACCACTCTTCTGCCTTAGCTGCACCATTCATACTCTGCTGATAGTGTCAGCCTGTTGCATTCTTTACGCTGTTGCTACCAACTTTGTTCTGGATCTAAATTTTGTCAATCGTTCTGCTTTTCAGCTCCTGACTCATAAGAAGTATTTTGTTTCAATCGTAGGAGCTGTAGTTAAACTTGACTTTAGCACCTCACGCCAGATAATGCCATCTAAGAGAGACAATAAACTGTGCCCTTTGTGTTATTTTATTCCTGTAAGAAATATAAAATGTGCCCTTCCTGTTAATTTATTCTAACCACGCTTTCTCTCGCTAATGGCAGACAGAGAACTGGGCTCAAGGACTTGCCATTCCAATCAGGTACTGTAGTTACTATTAAAAGACTGAAAAGAGAAAGGAAAGTTTTTTTTTCTGTTGCCCTCAGTGTTGCAGCAAGAAGGCAGCTTTAAGACCAAAACTGGGTAGGAACAGAGCTGTTCCTCTACTTTCAGTATTATGGCTAATTCCCATAATGAACGTTTTCATTATTTTAAAACTAAGGTTTGGCTTGTCCATTCCCTTCCCTGAAAAGTAACTCAGCACAAAATTTTTCTAAAAGAAACATGTAGAAGGGAACTGCAGGCATAAGACACTTCAGTGGGAGCACTGCTATGGAACAGAGTTACTAACATTACTATGCTGGGACTTGGATAACACTCTGTTCCTAGGCTCACGTCACACTAAACAGAACATCTAAAAGCCACTTGAAAATCTCCACACTCCACATAGGCTTTTTCTACTATCACTTTCAGCATAGTTCAAAACAGGGAAGCTTGTAACCCACAGAGCAGCATTTCTTTTCAAGCAAAGCTAGTGCCTGCTCCACATTTACTACACAGATTTTGTTTTAGGCATACTTACTTTTTGTTTAACATGTTCGCCAGGGGTCCAACAGAGCTTCAGTTTCATCACCTGATTAAAAGGTTCGGCATTTTTCTTATTTCTTATGCTGTAGCCTATAAAAGTGTTTTTTTAGCATTGTTACTACTTTCCTTCAAATCAAAATGTTCATCTAACAGCACTACAAAATAATTACAAACTCATTCAAAAATATTGTACTTGGCTTCACAGAGATGGGTAAGACACTGTGCATCTAGAACATGGCTGCAACTGATCTTTAAGATTTAACAAGCATTTGCCAATTTTCACTGCAACAGGCTCGAAACTCACAGAAGCATATTAAGCACACAGATAAAATCATGGAAACTACACAGTGCTAACCAAACTCGCTATACCACCTTTAAAAAAAACTTTGTGGTGTTTAGTTATTTCTTTTCTTTCTTTATGCTGTCTTTGTAAAGAAGATAAAACTGTTGCACATTTTTGTTTTCAAAGGAGGGAGTAAGGAGAAAGAGAGTATAAGAAAGAGGCTGCAGTTTTGCAGTTTCAGCATCCCCTCCTCTCTTTCTCTCTCATCTATTTCAATCTAACTTTGTGGTACTGAGGGTCTATCCAGGGGACGAGGCAAACAGGTCTATCTGTTTAATAGGGAAAGTAGTTAGTAGGTCAAGTAGTTCTATTTGTTTTAAATTATTTTTGTGTCTGAGATCTTACATCCTTAAAGGAGAAGTCCACCCAGAATGTGCAAAACATATGTTATGTAGAGTGTTTTGATATGTATGTTAAGTCCTAGTGTGTGCTTCCCTCTGTCTGCTATTAGGAGTTTTCCTAAATTAGCCTAGTAGCTGTATGGTAGTTTTATGACCCCGGGATCTCCATCACAAATAGGTTTATTGGCTTTCTTTCCTCCGATGCACCCTGGCTCATGTGACAGTAATGTAGCTATGCCTTAGATTTAGCAGGGTCTGTTACAGCTCAGCCATAAAGATAATACTTCTTTCAGAGTAGTCGCACTGCTAGATTTTGGTGAGTGTAATCATTATTATTTTGACATTAGTACCTTGTCCTGCTATGTTACAACCTATAGAGTGATGTTCAATTTTGCTACTTAGTACTGGTGCAAAACTGAAAGTGACTGAAAAGAATAGAGTAAACAGTGACATGATTCAAACACACACACACACACACACACACACACACACACACACACACAGCAGAACATAGCAGGACAAGGTACTGATATCAAAAATAATAATGATTACACTCACACCAATATCTAGTAGTGTGTCTTCTCTGGAAGAAGTATTTTCTCTGTGGCTGAGCTGTGACAGACCCTGTAACAAGACACTGGCTTCCTGCAGGGCAGTTAGACATCACACCAAAGGGCACCGGGAAGACTAGAGGCCATAAAAGAAACCAGAATGGCAACCTCCAAGGGCAATGAAACAGTGAAAGTTAGAAAACATCTCTCACAGCCAGAGGAAAGAAAACAGTGGGAACTGGTTAGAACACATTAAAAAGACTACTACATATCTTTTCTGATTTTAACATGGAGTTTTCCTTTAACAAGTTGCAGATGAGAATGGTAAAAACACACGCCAGACAAGTTCCTATTCTATAATGACAGGCAGCAGATGCTAAAAAATCAACTTGAAAAGGAAAACTGTGTGAATGCAGGCTATGCTTCAGCTCATCAAAATGGCTGTGTTTTCACTCTGATCATCTCTTTCAAAAGGTTAGACAAACACAATAAATTGGATTTACTGGCATGGCAGTACACATAAAAGGTAATGGTCAGAAACTGTAGCTCAGCAGTATAGGTTTTAGAACAAATGTAACTCTATTCTATACTTTTTTGTGATTTTGCAAAGGTGGATGTGTGTCATTCTATGAGTGCCACCATTGGGAGAAGGATCGAGTAAAATTCTTTTTATAACAACCTGTCTGCCTATTTTCTCATAAAGTAATTGCCTTACAGGTAGTCAGTGCAGGAGTCTTCATTACATAAGAAACTATAGACAATCTGTCTTATCAAGCCCCACTAAAACAGCTCCTTTAGTTAAATTATCTCTTTCCATAATGAGTGGCGCTCCCAAAAGCTTACATTCATGGCTTTATAATGGCGTCATGGGAGCGAGCTAGTAATTCACTGCTGGGGACTTCTCAGGGCTTCCTTATCAATTTAAAACTCCTAATGCAAAGCTACAGTAGATTATTTAGGAAAATACATAACTAATTCACATTACAACACTAATCTATTGCATGAGACTAATAGTGTAACATAATTTTAAGAGCAGGAAATATCAGATTCTGGAAAGGCTAGTAAAACCACAATACATCCCATCTGTCATTTAAGCATTTTATAGTTGTGGCTTTCAACTTATAGAGCCACACTGACTCTTTTGTAAGTACTTTTTCAGATCAATATCTCCTCTCCTATGTAGCCATATAAAATAACAAATCCTCATACAAACCATGCAATAATGCATAAAAATTACATGCATAGTATATGCATAAGGAAAATCTGCACTATGCACTGTTTATTAAAATGCAACAATGTAAATGTGAAACAATGGGAAATAATTTGATTGGAAGCATATGGCTCTTTTCCTCTCTCTCTCTCTGTCTCCATGCCTCTCTCTTCCCCTGATGTGTGTCTGTGCTCCCTTCCTCTGTCTGTCTGTCTGTTTCTCTCTCTGTTTCCCATGCTGAGTTCAGTGGTGTGAATGAATGCCCATGTGTATTGAGGGATCAATTTTCTGCCGCTCGCTTATTTTTGAGGGACACATCTTGAGTTTGTTCTGTTTGTCTTTTCTTAATGACATAAAAAGATCCTGGTCACCTCAGATTGGAGACAGGCCATAATTGAACTATTAATTTTAAATGAAAAAAAATCCTAAATTAAATATTAACAGTAGTATTAAAGAGTGTTTGTTGCAGGATACCACTACTAGAAATAACACATTTACAATGGCTTCCCAATTATAACCTGATTACAATTAAAAGTTGACACTAAAGCATAAACTATACCATAATGCATAACAAATATCCACAGTATATGCAGCACTTACTAAATAAAGCAAAACCATCTTATTTTCAGATAAACTGCATTTCCGTCCATTTGATACATTTGTCTGTTGTACTGCCCCTGTTCACATAAATATAACATCTATGGGTAACGTGAAAACTGTGCTATGGAAATGAGGCAGTATCTATGTTTATAAGCTGGTATGAGAAAAATGATAAATCAGACTAGAACAGTCTTGTTTAAAGAATGCTGAAACAGAGCCTGCAACCTTCCAGCCTTATTCAGTCAAATTGCACCCCACCATTAATTACTGCAATATATAACTATAACAAAAGTTAAATAAACAGAAACCCTCCCAATACATAAAACTAGCTAAACCAGTGGAAGTGAGAAATTCCTGAGAGCCTAGTAGTGCATCACAGGTTTTCTGGGGATCTACTAAGATGAAAGCCCCACCTGGACCTAGCACAGAGGTTAATGTGTCCATAGCCTGCTGTGGGATTTTTTGCAGTAAGGGATTCAAACCTATTACTGGTCGTGGCCCAAAAGAAACCCTATGTAGTAAATAATAAAGAGATAGTGATAAATATTTCAAAAAAGCTTTGAAGGTGTTGGTATTTTATTGCCACATCTGGGTTCCATTTCATCAGCAGGGTGAGAGAATGATAAGTTGTTGGGGTGGGGAGAAAAGGTGGTTGCATTAGATAGTTTTAAATTATATATGGTTTGTGGGTCCTTTTGCAGTTGGCAGGAGCCGTGCACATCGGGGGTTTCAGAGCTTTTGCAATCTGGAAACTCCCACACAGAGGGCTCTGCCCCCTAATTTTAGATTCCAACTCCATGTCTGAGTTGGTTTGGGAGGGTGCATGATGGGGAAAGTGCTGCCAGGTCCCTGGCAGTCTTCTACAGTGACATGTTGCTGTTGTCAGTAGCGATGCAAATTGCTGTTGAAGTGTTGCTGTATGGGGTATACTGCTTTAAGCGTAACAGCTATAATGACATCACCATGGATGACCATACTTAAACAGCATGAATTAGTGGTTGATAAAGTGCCAGTGCATGGCACAAAACACAGTTTGGTATTTACTAGCAGACTGTGGGACACTTGGCTCATTCCTGCTCTGTTTTATCTTGTATTTGTAGGTTAATAAAATATTTTTGTACTGCAAAGTACAGAAACTATTTTATTAACTTACAAATATGAGATAAAATAGAGTTGGACATATAGCAAAGTGTCCCACTATTTGCTAGTAAATACCTGTTTACATTTTGTGCCCTTCACTGGTACTTTATCAAGGATAACTAGATTACTAATTGGTGCTGTTTTAGTATGATCCTACATCATCACATGTGTTACACTTTAAAGCAATTAAAGATCCTCAAACCACACATAATTTATAAGTAATACAATACATAAGCATAAAAAAGACAGCACATGACATTCAAAAGCTATCGGTTAAATATCCAAGGAGATTCTCATTTTGCAATTTGCAGTGTTGGGACTCAAACATGTCTTTGGTTTTAAAAAAGTTTCATAGTAAACCTGAAGCAGAGAGCCATACTATATTTTGCTACTTGAATCCTCCAAATTATTCTGTGATAGCACATGTTGCTCAGCACAGGAGTATGCCTACGTGCTGGAAGCAGAGTTGTACTTTGTTAACATATAAGCATGAGCTCCGCCCCAAAACGGGCTGCGCTTTGATTCCTAAGTAAATCTGTCCATAAAAGATTCTACTATCCTAACCCTGAAGGTATTTTCAACACATTTCATACTACAAAGCAGGAGCTGATCATTTACTTATGACATTATTGAGTGCGAGCCCTTCTTTGCTGTTCTTTATGATTTTGTGGGGCTTTATGCTCGCTGCCTTCTGAGGTGACCCTTCTATTTTTAAGCCTTGTATATCTTGGGTTATGCCCCTGAGAGCCTAGTAGTGCATCACAAGTTTTCTGAGGATCCATTAAGGTGAGGCCCCACCCGGACCTAGCACTGAGGTTAATGTGTCCCACAGTCTGCTATGGGATTTTTGTTGCACATAAGGTGGATTCAAATCATACTGTCCACGGCCCAAAAGAACCACTATGCAGTAATTAAGAGGGAGTTCTAGATATTAATAAAAGCTTTGAAGGTGTTGGTATTTTATTGCCATGTCTGGGTTCAGATTTCATCAGCAGGATAAGAGGCTGATTAGTTGTTGGGGGTGGGGAGAGAAGGTGGACTGGCCAAGTCAGTTCTGCTTTTCCAAGTAACAAGCAGTGCAAAGCTTACTGAAACAAGCATTTGTCAATGCCGAATGTTGCTTGCTTCTATGTGCTGTTTAGGGATTTGGAAGTCATTGGAGTGTAAATATTGAAAATTTGCGAACTTACAAGCGTGCGTAGGATCACATAGCGCCTTACGTAAACAGTCATTTTAGGATTTTTCACCAAATTTTCAACATAGCCATTGTAAGACCTCTGGTCATGAACAGTGTCACTGTGATTTTGTTAATGTGTCCCATACATTGAGTTTGCTAACGACTATGCCATTGTGCGCTACATGGGCGGAAACATGTTTTGGGTGAGATGTGAAAAATGAAAGCCGTACTACTCATAAGAAGGTGTGGAAAAATGGCAATGTTGAAAATCTGGAGTGGAAATATTGAAAATTCGCAAACCCTGACGTGCGTGGAACTGCATAACGCACACTAATAAAACAGTAATTTTAGGAATTTTTCACCAAATTTTCAACATAGCCATTTTAAGACCTCTGCTCATGAACAGTGTCACTGTGATTTTCTTAATTTGTCCCTTGCATTGATTTCACGACACCGACTGCGCCATTCTGCACTTCATGGGCGGAAACACATTTTGGGTGAGATGTGAAAAATGACAGCTATACTACTCATAAGAAGGTGTGGTGAAATGGCAATGTTGAAAATCTGGAGTGAAAATACTGAAATTTACATGAACTTACGAGCCTTCTTCAGAACTGCATAATGCGCTCATAAAACAGTCATTTTGCGGAATTTTGGCACCAAATTTTTCAACAGGGTTTGGGCCCCCTTCTCATGAATGATGTCACTGTCATGGTATTGAGCCCTGGGGCGTGATTTTGCAGTCACTGTGCAGTCACTGCGCTGAAATCACCCTTCGGGCCCAAATAATGCCATGACAGTGACATCATTCATGAGAAGGGTCCCAAAACCCCATGTTGAAAATTTGGTGCAGAAATTCCCAAAAATGGCTGAGATATGCAATAAAGTTGAAACCCCCTATCTAGCCCATTATACAGCTTACCGGCATTTCTCAGTTCAAGGGTCGGCTTTGAAGAGTGCAGACGGTTCCTGGTCCACCAAGATCGCTGCCACCGGAGTCCGGAGGTAAGTATGGGGTGAGGGGTGTGGGAGGCTGGGTGCACAGTGGGTGGGTGCGGGTTGTGGGAGGGGGGTCAGGAGACGACCGCTGGACCGCTTTTGTCTTACAGGTACAAAAAAAAAGACTTTGTGGGATCGTTTGCCACGCTGGGGTGGGCTCCTCAGCATGGCACAGGACTTTGGGGCATTCAGCTGACGGGGATTGGGCACCCTGTCGGCAATGACTGATTGCCATGTTGGGGTGAGCTCCCAGCGTGGCACCAACTACTGGGGAGGAGATGGAGCAGCTCAGCCGATGGGGATTGGGCACCCGTCGGCTATACAGTGCGTGTGGAGGCGCTGCGCCTGTGGCTGGGGGAGCTGCGCGCGGGCAGCTTCTTATGCTGCTCACTCAAGCGTAGCTCCCTTTCAACTGTATGCCACTGCATTTTGGAGCGTGTCATAGACAGCTCCAAAATGCATTAGCTACAGGGGCAGCGCCTGCCAGGACACTGCCTGAATTGGAGGAGGAGGTGACACACCTCCGAAATCTCCGATGATGGCACTATGTTTCTTGCACATGCGTGCAAGCAACATAAAATGATTAAAATGCCTAATGCATGGTAACTTTAACCAGTCAATCAGGTATTTCAAAACATTTTGGTTGAATACTTTGTTATTTTATTGCTGTGTCTGTCATCTGGCAAAACATCAGTGAGCCTTGAGTGATGTCCATACATCAACAGAAGCAAAGCTCTCTCCCGTCACACGGCACATCACTCAGGAAGATCTCCTTAAACTTGAGTAAAATCCAGAAAAGATTATGTATGACCAGAATAGGAGCTCACAAGCTAAACTTGTAAGTGCCTAAAAAGGTATCATTCATTCAGGAAAAAGTAATCAAAACAAACAGCTAGTTATAATTCCAGTATGACATAACCTCCATTCATTTGGTATGCAGTATAATGCTTTTCTCAAAAACATTTAAAACGATTGGCCTATTGCTGTTGTGCAATAGCTTCTGAGTTACTAAATATATTATTCTGTGATAGCCGCGTTGCACAGCATAAGGAGTATTACCTGCTATGTGCAGGAAGCAGGCTATACTTTGTTAGCATATAAGCAAGAGATCCTGCGCCCAAAATATGCCGGACTTTGATTCCTTAGTCAATCTGTCCATAAAGGATTCCACTATCCTAACTCTGAAGGTATTTTAAACACATTTCACACCCAAAAGAAGACAGTATAATGCAGTGATTTAAGGCTCTGAGCTGCAGTTCTAGAGACCTGGGTTTGAATCCCACAGCCCCCACTTGCATACTGTGTGACCCTGAGCAAGTCATTTAACTTCTCTGTGATCTCAGATCACACCTGTAAACAAGCTTCAGCTTAGTGTACCACTCCTGGTTAAACAATAAAAAAGCAGGAGATGATCATTTACTTATGGTATTATTGAGTGCGAGCCTTCTTTGCTGTTCTTTATGATTTGTTTTGGGCTTTATGCACGCTGCCTTATGAGGTGATCCTTCTATTTTTTAAGTCTTGTATATCTTGGGTTATGCCCCTGAGAGCCTACTAGTGCATCACAAGTTTTATTTTTTTTTGGAGGGGGAGATTACAGTGAAAGACCACAAATTCTGTAATGAGATCTTCTTGGATATTTAACCTATGCATTCAAATTCCATATGCTGTCTTTTAATGTGTCTGTATTGTATTAGATAGTTATAAATTATATATGGTTTGTGGGTCTTTAATTGCTTTAAAGCATAACATCTGTGATGACATCACCATGAATGAGCATACTTAAACCACATGAATTAGTAGTTGATAAAGTGCCAGTGAAGGGCACAAAAAAGTCATTCACTACAGTATTTACTAGAAGACTGTGGAACACCTGACTTGCTTCCCAGCTCTGTTTTATCTTGTATTTTAGAACACTAAAATATTTTTGTACTGCAAAGTACAAAAATATTTTCTAACTTACAAATATGAGATTAAATAGAGCTGTGCATATAGCCAAATGTCCCACAGTCTGCTAGTAAATACTATTTACATTTTGTGTCCTTCACTGACATTTTATCAAGTATAATTAGATTAATAATTGGTGCTGTTTAAGTATGCTCCTACATCATGACATCACCACATATGTTACAACTAAGTAATTAAAGACCCTCGAACCACACCTAATTTATAACTAATACAATACATAAGCTTAAAAAGACAGCACATGACATTTAAAATTCTAGGTTAAATATCCAGGAGATTCTCATTATATAATAGTCTCAGCATATTCAAGACTTTTCAATAGTGGTGGACTCAACATGTCCTTGGTTAAAAAGTTTTGTTGTAAACCTGAAGTAGAGAGCTATCTTCTACTTTGGTAGCTGAATATACCAAAGCAGCCTGCCAACCACTGCTCCTTTCTCCAACCCCAGTGTCTCCTGGCATTGGAAAATAATTAAATGGCAAAAACAAAATAGACTTTCTGGTTTTGCTAAATCCAGCCATAAATAAGAGTTACGTAGATGCCATGTGAGCCACTGACAATTTCTTTGCAGTCCTCCCAACCATTTTACTTCTCACACAGTTCCTATTTCTAAGCAGCACAACTTTTATCTTTAACTCCACTCTCATTGCTCTTGCAACAGGAAGAAAACCAAATCAGAGCACGTTAATGAAATCAAACCCTCTTTGCTTCTGTTTTCAGTTAAGTAACTTCTTCATGTATGGACTGTCACAGGCTTTAGAACTTTTTAAACTTCAAAATCATATTTTTAATATAATAATACTGCACCGGAGTGTTTCTGTGACAGAATGCACTTGTGCCATTGGTTAACTTGAGGAGTGCTATCATTATGACATCACACCCTTAGCATAGAGGAACGTCTTTGGGATAAACAAGAAGGAAGGTAGCCAGCCTGATAAAAATGTACTATAGTTTTTAGCAAACAAAAATCACCGGAATAAGTAATTCCACAACAGTACATACATTTTGCAGCAGGATGCAAATTTATCAGAAACTTCTGTAGCTGTGGAACTGAAGAAGTCCATGGGCCTTGCACAAGGCATGGTATCCAAAGGCTTTTCTTTAAAAGCAATGTTAGCATTTGATATTAACATACTTTGGTGTAAGCATCCCATTTTGTGAGTGTTTGATTAAGTCATGCATCAGTTTAACTAATTTGGGCAGTTTTCAGAGTATGGCTCTGTAACTGAAGAGAAACTAAAGCATATTTGTACTGGCACCCGATAAACACAGTGGCAAGAGATTGTTGCTAACTGTTTTTGCATTGCTTAACCAGGAGTGGCACATACTGTTGAAGCTTGCTTACAGGTGCGACCTTGGCACAGGGAAGTTAAGTGACTTGCTCAGGGTCACACAGCTAACTGGTTGTGGTGATCACGTAGTATTAGTATCTTATCTTAAGCCATATTGTACTATGCCTAAAGGAGATTGCACTGTGTGGTCACTAAACACATACCAGCCATGCAAAATGAAGGTTTAGCTCATTATTCAAATGGCCTGTTTGGCAATGCTGAAAACATGACAACTCACACAATCCTGATCACAGACTTTAGTAACACCCACTGACTATAGGGAGAGTTACAGGCAGGTAGTGGAGGTGTCAGGTTTAATCCATTGCAAAGGGAAAGAGGCTAGTGATGGGGTTCCATATGGTGCTAAAGAAGCAGTTCAGATTAATGAATGACCCTTTGCCTGTTGGACTGCCAGGTCAATCCCCAGCATGGCAGGGTATGAACATCACATGTTAACACAGACAACAGTCTAAAATGAGGATTGAGAAGATTTGAGAAACATTCTCCACTGTTATGGTTGTGCACATCCATACTTTTGAATTATATTCTCCCCGACCATCCATCTCCCCAAAGAACATAACACTAACACTGGGGTGCCCAATCCCCAGTATTACAAACAAGGAATCCTCTGTCTTTTTTCATTTCACAATGACACTGAGGTGCCCAATCCCCCATTTATGTGATCTTGTACATCCGTTCATTTTTCTTTTCATTTCCCCCCCACCTGAACCTCCTTCTCAGCACTCACCACCCCACACCTCGCCAGGAACACAAGAGTGATACTGGGGGTGCCCAGTCCCCATGTCATGTTTGGGAATCCTCTGTCTTTTTTCTACAACCTGAAAATAAGAAAACCATCCATCATTGTCCGTTGCACCATTATCCGCCCCACCCAATCTGCCCACTCAGCACCAACCCACCCCTAGCCCTTACTAACCCACCTGGAGGTCCAGTGCTATAATCATCTGTGGACCACACACATGTCTTCACTCAGCAAAACCAGACCATGAACTGAGGAAACAGGTATGTAGTACAATGTAGTTCAATGGGGTTTTGAACTTAGTGCCATAACTTGTTCCATTTGTTTTCCCTTCCCACATTTCTCCTTTGATCACTCCTTCTTCCCTACTTTCTCCTTTGCTCCATTACTTGTCTACTACTTCCATGAATAACTTACATCCCGTGGGTATCTCTACCCTAGAGATCTCCCTAATCTATTTCTGCCTGTGATGGGTCACTTTCTACCCCCATTTCTTCCATCCCCCACAACTGCTTTAGATGTCAGTCAAAGTTACATTTAAACCATCCACTGAGGACTATGGTTCATTCCTGGATGCAATCAGTCCATCACTTCTCTATAGGCTTTTATCCTTTCTGGTTGGCCCATTCCCTAGTGTAGCCACAGCCTCCTTTCTGCACCATTTCTTCTACCATTACTTGAAAGTCTTGGTGCAGAGATTCCTCTTGTTTCCATATAGTACAAGATGCACTTGCTACATACATTTTAAACACAAGGGAAACACAGGATCAACCCCATAAGTTATCTACATTTACCAAAAATAACATTTACCCATGCTCCTGACTATGGCACTTCAATTTTAAGTTGAAGCCATGACACACACTTATCAAGTTAAAGCCTCAGCAGCCCTAGTGGCTATGCCAGAGTTTGTTTGTTATACTCATATAAAGCAATACGGTCTGAATATCAAAGTTCTGTAAAAGTGCTTCATGTGCATGCAGGCAATATTTTCTGCACTAACTTTGGAAATATGTTACTGCATCCAAGACGTTTTCATATAGATTTCAATGTTGACCAGCTTGGTTGCAGTCTGTGGCAGTTATAGCTTCAGCCTGTGACCTCATGTGGACAAGTGTTTAATAAAAATAGTTTTACATGTAATGTTTTTTTTTAAGTATGGTATCTCACAGGAGCTGGAGATTATGAAATATACATAAGTTTGTCATGTGTGCCAATAAACATCAAATCCACATCACAGGATGTCTGCACTAAAATGAGGCAAAGAACTGTTGACTTCTAATAAAACAAGCATTTGTCCATGCTGAATGTTTGCTTGCTAGCATTGGCATTGGCAGTGTAGGAGTTAGAGAGCTGCATAATAGGAATGGTAGTGAAGTATTGAACTGAAGCCACCCACCACCACCCTGCAGAGACTGACAGGCATTGGGGTGTGCCTTTGGGTCATCAGGCATAACGGCCAAGCCATTTCACCACACCTACCCTGCAGACATCGACAAGTGTCATGGTGTGCCTTGGGATCTTTGGTTCTTATGCTCACCCCATTCCATCAGGAATATGGTGAGATGGGTGCTGTATAGGAGAATGGGGTGAACTTTGGGGCTGAAGAGTCCAAGGCACACCTTGATGCCGCCACTGGCTACAGCGTGTGGAATAGTATGAGCATTACAGGCGAGATCTCAAATCACACCCCTGATACCTGTCAATCTCTACACGGTGGGTGTTATCATCAGAAACCCTAACGCTTCAGGCATTCATTGGCATTTTCACTCCACATTTTCAACATGGGTTTTGTGACCCCACCTTATGAACAGTGGCAATATAATTTCATTAGCCAAAAGCCGATTTTGCACAGTGACTATGCCATTTGGCACCAGAGGTGCGAAGCACATTTTGAACAGGATGTGAAAATGACAGCTGTACTGTTCATGGGGAGGTGCAAAAATGGCAGTGTTGAAAATCTGCAGTGAAAATATTTAAAAACTGGTGAAGTCACGGAGCAGGTAGAAACTGTGCAACGACACCCTTAATGCAATTAGTTTGCGATTTTTACAGCAGACTGTCAACACAGACATTTTGGAACCTCCCTCAAGAATAGTGTCACTGTGATTTTCTTAATCTCCCAAACAGTGATTTCCACAGCGACCACGCATTTCTGCACTGGAAGTGCGAAACACATTTCAGCCATGGTGTGAAAATGACAGCTGTACTGTTCATAAGGAAGTGTGAAAAATGCCAATGGTGAAAATCTGGACTGAAAATATTACAAATGCATGAACTTACGAGGGTGCCTGGAAACTGCGCAATGGTCGCTTGTAACAGTGTCATTTTATGGACTTTTTTCACAAATTTTAACATAGATATTTTAACACCTCTGCTCATGAACAATGTCACTGTGATTTTCTTAATCTGTCCCGAACATTGATTTTGCATACCGACTGCGCCATTGTGCGCTATACGTGGAAACACATTTTGGGCGAGATGTGAAAAGTGACAGCTGTACTGCTCATAAGGAGGTGTGGTAAAATGGCAATGTTGAAAATCTGGAGTGAAAATATTTAAAATTCGCAAACTTACAAGCCTGCGTAGGAACAGCACAGTGCATGCTCATAAAACAAAGTCATTTTTGGGAATTTTTATAATGTACTCAACATAGGGTTTTGGGGCCTACCATGAACTGTTACACTCTCATTTCATAAATTGGTCCCAAAAGATGGTTCCATGCAGTGACCGTGAAATCACCTTTGGGGCCAATTAACAAAATAACAGTGCCAGAATTCATGAGATGGGGTCCCAAAGCCCCATGTTGAAAATTTGGTGAAAATTCCTTAAATGCCTGAGATATGCATCAAAGTTGAAAACCCTATTTATTCCATTATACAGCTTACTGGCATTTCCTCAGTTTGCGGTCGGCTTTGAAGAGTGCAGCCATGTTCCCGGTCCACTGAAGATCATCGCACCAGACTCCAGAGGTAAGTATGGGGTGAGGTGGAGGTGGGGAGGCAGGCACAGAGGGTGGGTGCTGGTGTGTCAGAACAGTCAGCGAGGGACCGTTTTTCTGCAGGTTATTTTTTTTTGTAGACGATGTGGGACTTGAGCACGGTGAGGTGGGCTCCCAGCATGGCAGCTGGAAGTCTGTTTGGGGGCAGTGGAGCCAATGGGGATTGGGCACCTGTCTGTCATACAGACGGTTGCCACACTGGGGTGGGCTCCACCCTGGCACCCAGTAGTCTGTTGGGGAACAGTGGAGCCAATGGGGATTGGGCACCCCTGTTGACTTACAGACCACTTACAGACCAGGGTGAGCTCCCAGCGTGGCACCTGAATCCCCTGCACCATTTTGGTTGCCCTTCTCTGGACTGCCTCAATTTGGTTAATGTCCTTGTGAAGGTGTGGCCTCCAATATTGCACGCAGTACTCCAGATGGAGCCTAACCAGTGTCTTGTAAAGAGGAATTATTACCTCCCTCTTACGACTTGTGATACCCTACTAATACACCCTAATACCTCCCTAGCCTTATCTACTGCTTTAGAGGTCTGCTTGGATGATTTCAGGTCATCAGTGATGATGATGCCCAAGTCTCTTTCTTCCTTTGTGACTGCTAGCAACTCCTCCCAGCCTATAGGTGGCTTCAGGGTTTCTCTTCCTATGTGCATGATTTTGCACTTCTTTGCATTAAAATCCCAGTTGCCACTCATTTGACCATTTTGCTAGTTTATCCAGATCTCTTCTCATTCTGCCCACCCCATCTGGATCATCTACTCTGTTGCAGATC
Organism: Neoceratodus forsteri; assembly: GCA_016271365.2. NCBI lineage: Eukaryota > Metazoa > Chordata > Ceratodontiformes > Ceratodontidae > Neoceratodus > Neoceratodus forsteri. The sequence goes on from JADMNL010000026.1 coordinate 272,181,933, forward strand.
TTGGTGTCCTCTGCAAACAGACAAGCCTTACCTCTAGTCCATCTGCAAGGTCACTAATGAAGATGTTGAAGAGGACTGGCCCCAGGACTGATCCCTGAGGTCCCCACTTGTGACTTGCATCTCTTCTGACTGTATACCATTTACCACCACTCTGTTTTCTGCCCTCACAACCAGTTTGCCACCCAGTTGACCAACTTCTAACCCACCCCAAGCCTACCCAGCTTATTTATCAATCTTCTATGTGGAACAGTGTCAAAGCTTTGCTGAAGTCAAGGTAGGCGACATCCAATGCTCCCCTTGGTCCACCACTTGGTTACCCAGTCAACAAAATCTATGAGATTAGTTTGACAGAACCTTCCTTTTGTAAACCCATGCTGTCTTGGATCCTGTGCCCCTATGGATTCCAGGTGTTGCACTATCCTTTCCTTAAGGGTGCCTCCATAATCTTGCCCACTACTGAGGTAAGACTGACTGGTCTGTAGTTCCCCACCTCCTCCTGCTACCACACTTTTGAGTGGGTTGGAGCATGCAGTGAAGTCGAGTGCTTCCATCACCCCAGGAGTGACATTATTACACAATAACACACACCCTGTAGTGCATTTTGCTATTATATGATGGCTCAGGTTTAAAATAGAAATAAAAGATTATAAAAAAACTTTGTTTGAGTTTTTATTTATATGTTTTTTTGTTGGAGGCATATATCACTAGTGTAAGAAAAAGTAGTCCAGTAGATGGTGCTGGTGCTTTATGCTGCCCCCAAGGCTTTCTGTCATTCTGAGTGCCCCCAGACACACACTCACACACACTTTGTGCATCTGCAGCAGCTAAATAGCATGGACAAGCCCGAGCTAGCAGGCTGTGGCTCTCTCTGCACTGAATTTTTAAATGACTGTGACCATTTCTGTGACCTACTCTCATTAACTGCTTGCAGTCTGTAGAGCTCCTCAATTGGCCCTTCTTGCCCAGCATTTTCAAACAATTTTGTGTTGGACTCTGCCTTGTTCCTTTGAATTTCCAGCATTTCTGAACTGTTTTATTTCTAACAAGGTCTAAGATTTATTACTGCCCTCCGCAGCTCCACTAGCAGCATTTCTACTTATTTTAATTTGGCTGTCACAGTAGCTGCTTATCGAGCCCTATTCTGATTTGTTAACTTGCAGTAACTATAGGGACCCATTTTGCATTGTCCGCACAAGAGGCCATCAGGAGAGCTAAATCTGATTATTTCAAAGCTGCCCTCACCACAACATGGGAAACAGGCAGAAATTCTGGGACAATCTGAAATCCCTCGATGGCAAATCTACCCCCGACATACTTAACACAATGGGGCTATTGCAATCAGCCCTCAACTGGTAGACAAATGCTAAACTCCACCTTCTCAGACCTCAGCACTACCCTTCCCCAAAATATTTTCAGCCCAAACCCTTGCACCCCCCGGCATCACCTCCTCCTTTGATTCCACACATTCACTATGGGAATCCAAACCCTACCTTCTTAGATCCCTCAGGAAAATGTATTTTAGTAGCAACCCTCTTGATCTCTGGATTCTGCTGCTGACATTGGATGAAATCATCTCTCCTAACTTCTCTCCTCAACCTCTCCTTCTGCCGGGTAAGTTCCCCACAGTATGGAAGATGGCTCATATTGCCCCATACACAAAGCAGGTGACCGCCTTACCCCTAGCAACTACCGCCTGATATCTATTCTCTCTCCCACTCTCCAAGGCTCTTGAGTGCATCATGGCAGACCAGCTTACTGAATACCTCTTTAAATATGACCTACTGGCCCCAGAACAGCACAGTTTCAGAAAGGGTCACAGTATGACCACAGCCCTACTTGAATTCACCAGCTTTATACACACTGCTCTTGTCAGTGGCAGATTGGCAGTGCAGTGTTCCTTGACCTATCTAAAGCTTTTGACACTGTGAACCACCCACTCCTACTCTCCACTCTCTCACTACTTTGCCTATCTGATGACTCCAAAGCTTGGTTTACCGACTATCTGACAAACCTCACCCAGAGGGTAAAATCCACTCCACCATCTCAAAACCTCTCCCAGCTCTTTCTGGAGTACCACAAGGCTCCATTTTTGTCATAGTGTCAGTGGTTCAGTAGGTAGCACACTCGCCTCTGAGGCCAGGAGATCAGAGGGCTGTGGGTTCAGTTCCACATCTGGCACTTGGGTTAATATCCCAGTATTGACACTGTAGTGCAGCTTGAGAGGGTGCTGCACTTGAGGTGATTTATTTCAGATAAGATGTTAAACCGAGGTCCTATCTGCCTGGATTGGTGCTAGTTCAGGTGGATGTTAAAGATCCCATGGAACTTATCGAAAAGAATAGGGAATGTTTTATTCAAAACTGAAAACAAATTCTATAGAAATGGATTGTCATCGTACAAAACTGAAACAAGAAACAACAGCAAAACAATTGAAATCATACAATATACAGGAAACCCAAGTAAAGGGAGGGAAAAACAAACCAATCCAACAAACAACACTAGAAACATTAACCAGTATCCAACCATTGTATCGCCTTCCATTTCTTATGAAACTGGGAGGATGATAAAGAACAAGAATCAAAAGGCCAATTTCAAAAAGCCAATTATGAATCCTCCAAAATAATTGGTCAGGGAAAATAAAAAGTGCGAGGGACCAAATACAACGAACCTGCCAAACATGATATTTGATACCCCAAAATTAGTCTAATTGTATCTACAGTAAAGGAGTCCCACTCCAACGATAAAATACCAAAAATAAACAAGTAGGATCAATAGTTGAAATGGAAATGGGCCCACCGAACATAAAGTAGGGACCAAAACTGTAAAATAAAAGGACATTCAAAAACAAATGTAACATAGTTTCTAATTGAGTCGTACAAGTAAGAAATCTTGGACAGTACTGTTCTTCAATACTCTTATGTTTCAGATTATTCTTAACATTCAGTTTACCATGGACTGTAAGCCATGTAACATCCCACATATAATTAGGAAGGCTTGGAGAAGTAGTAAGGCAGAAATTTGGGGCAAATCATTACGGAATAAATCAGGAAAAGCACAACTTTCTGAAAAATGTTGATCCAACAAAAATAATACAATCTTTTTCTAGAAAATTGAGTAAAAGAAACGAAGGAGATCTTCCATTTCTTAATATTACCAAACAGGAATGGAGATAAACTGGTAATCGAACAATAGGTGTTTGTTTGTGAATGAGGCCATCCTTTGACCAACCATCCAACCAAGGAGAGACATGGTCAGAAAGCTATAATGCCCATGCCTTAGAACAACCAAGGACAAGAGGAGAAATATTTTATATAAGAAAATACTAAAAAACAAAAAAACTGTTAACTATATTCAGACCTCCAGAATCAAGGAACAATATAAAATATTCCTCTTGATGGGTTCAAACGACTCCCCAGATTATGCGAAAAAAGACCATAAAACCGCTTTTAGAGACAGGCACGGGTAAACCGCACTAAATGTAAAAAGACCAATAAAAAGGTATTAATCATATAAATTATTTTCTTTTAGACAGATTCCATTTATTCCAAAGAGTAACCTTCCAATTTGCAAACTGAATAAGCATTTCCCAATTATATGCGGCAGTGTCCGTCTCACAAAAAAAATAGATACCTAGAATTTTACAGACAGTATTACTAACAGGAATCCCCATAATAACTGACTGTGAGGAAGTATGAGTGCCAAAATAACAACATTTACTCTTAGATAAATTAAAGGAAGCCCCAGTTCCTCCTTGAAGGCAGTAGTCAACCGTTCCACAGCAATACAGGAAGGGATGTCAGCCAAAAAAATATAAATCATCTGCATATGCTACAACAGGATTTCAGCGTCATCTGAGCCCAAAGAGAGACCTCTGATAATATCCATATGAGGAAATGGCGAAAGCAGAGGTTCAAAAAAAAAAATATATAACGATGGAGCTAGAGGCAGCACCCTTGGCGGACACCACTTGCCACCACGGATGTGCCGTGCCCTAACCAGCCATTGACATAAGGAACAATAACAGCATGTAAATAATAATTTTGTAACCAGCCAACAAAACGAGAAGGGAAACCCATAGCCAGCATGCAAGTCCAAAAGTAGAGATGAGACACATTATCAAAGCTTTCACTTGGTCCAACATAATACAAATACCAGCAAGTTCATCCCTTTCACCACATTCAATAATTTCACAATTAGAATCAGGGCATCTGTAATAGTATGGCCAGGCATTGAACAAAACTGTGCTGGGGAAATAATGTCAGACAAGAAACAAGAGATCCGTAAGCCAAGAATTTTGGTAAAAATCTTGCAATCCGAATTCAAAAGTGTGATTGGGTGCCAATTATTCAGGTCTCCTTGTCTCCAGATTTGTGAAGAAAATCAAAGCCCTCATTCATACTGGGAGGAAAAGTACCAAGAGAAAGACAAGCATTGAACATGGAAACCAAATGGGGACCCAAAACGGAACCAAATAAGCCATATACTTCATTTGGGAGTCCATCCTTGCCTGGGGCTTTATGTTTCGAAGAACCTGAGTAACTGCATGAAATTCGGATAAGGAAATAAGAGCCAACAAAGACAACAAAAAAATTTCAGGAATTTGCATCAAAGAACTATACTTTAAACCATTCAGCAATAGATTGTGAAGTAACATTGAAATCTGGCAAACAATGACTGGACATGGTATCCACAAGATGAAGGATGTCTTTTGCTTAGAGACCCTAACACCCTTAGGATCTAATAAAATGCTGATATCCTTCTTAAACCTATAGGACATATGAGCGTCAAAAGGATTCATACTGCTAGAGGATCCTAAGTACCAAATCTCATATCTCTCTCTAGTTGCTGTTGCTTTAAATTTTGAATCTTTGCCAATTCAGCTTTAACTGCTTGTAAAGCATGAGAATCTACAGGTAAACCCAAATGAAGTTGGGAATAAAACGTATTCAATAACTGCTAGAGGATTTATGATAGGATTTACAGGAAGCTCCCAATATATGACCAATCTCAAGAAAATATTCTTTAAATAACAGTTTAGAATCCTCCCACCAATCTTGTAGGGAATCATAAAAAAAACTGAGTCACGGGCATGCAAAATAGATAAAAACCTTCCCGCACTGCAGGAATATCCAGAAGAGACAAATTCAACTTCCAGTATCCCAGGCCTTTAGAAGTTTGTGCATAATCAGAAAGAGAAAAGCTGAGAAGGCAATGATCAGAAGAAGCAATCAAAGAAACTCGAGGTGTAAAACATGAAGGGAAGGGAAGGGACACGAACCAATAATCAATACGTGATTTTGAAAGCCTTGTAAATAGGTAAAAGAAGAAACTTCTTCAAAACATCAAGGAGACCAGTTACCTTTATCAAATCATTCAAACAGTGAGTGTCGCAATAAAGTTTGGAAGTAGCGGATTTAGCTGTCCGGGAGATATTAAAATCACCACCCAACAGAATATTCCGACTGGAAAGCAAATGGGGCGAAGAAGGTGCAACAGTTGAATATGATCCCATTTGGTCTGAGGGGCATAGATATTGATTAATCTAAAGGGAATAGAATGAATAGACACATCAAGCAACAAAACCCTCCCAGGAGAAATGTGAATCACATCCGTCACTTTAATAGTATTCAAGTGAAACATATTCCAACACTAGAGCAGAGGTCAGTGCCCCTGACCAATAACAAGGACCCCAGCCCCATAAATCAGTAGCCACTGAAAAATCCTAAACAGTATACAATCTGGTGTCTTGAAAAAAATAAACATCATGATGTAAATCTGAAAATAAAGAAAAGGTGACTTTTTTATACAATGACCTAAGGCTATTAGCATTCAAACTAGCCAAATTAACATCATTACGAGGATCGAGAAAGGAGGATTAAGAGTGAGAGTTCAGTTTTCACTGCTCTTACGCAACCCAAACCGGAAGACTTTTTCTGTTTATATTTGGCACCCACCTTGGGTCAAGAACAGAGTCTGGGTCAGAGGCCATATCTACTTGGAGGGATGTTGTGAGGCAGAATCGAATCATGATCTGCAGTGTCCATGGTGGCCAAAATACCAAACTTATTTGACACAGACACAGGGCTGGAGACTGAGCCCAGTCAGTACAGAACTGTGTTCTACTCCAGAGAGCAGGAGAAAGGAGACACTGTCTACTACTACCTGAGAGTCCAAGGGAGGTACCAACAAAGGAGGTGAAAGAACCGGAGGAGTGGGGTTGTAGGCCAGTGGACACTATAGGAATAACTGTGGGAGTGGAAGTACTGTTTGAAGGACAAGAGGGAGGAACAGACAAGGTGGAGGCTAGAGCAACAGAGTACGACTTTGGCCTCTGGGAAGTAACAGACCCACCCCCATTCAAAAGATTCTACAGCTCTAAAAATAAGTAAATCCTGCATAGCAAAATCTGAATCGCAGTGTTATGTGCAGCCTTCGGGCAATCAGGGAAGACATGTCCTAATTCTTCACAAAGGAACACTTCACCGGATTCAAACACTGGCAGCCAGAGTGGCCATACTCCCACATTGAAAACAAAAGACCTTCTCACAAGACGTGCTAATGTGCTTGGGAGAGCCACATTTATAGCAACGCCAGGGTTGACCAGGATAAAACAAAAACCTTTATTCCGGCCAATAAAAAACAGTTTGGAAGATGTACGAATTCATCATTGACACTAGGAGTTTGATTTTAAAACGCCAACCCCATTCCAAAATCCTTAACCATCCAAAACAGGGTCAGGATCACCCTGAACCTCACACCGACATTTCAACCAGGAAAGAATATCCACCAATTCACCCTCATTCCAAAATAGAACAGTAATAACTCTAAAAGGCTGCTTTGTCAATGGTACCACATGAAAGGGACCACAAAGGGTTAGTTTTCAGTGAGGCATAGCATAACCAAAAGTTTCCAAAGCTGATGGAGTCCTAAAGCTAATGTCAAAAGAGTGCTCTCCAGGAGCGTGAATCAGGGCATAAATGTCTGCAGGTGAGAATCCCAGGGACTGCTTGACTAAGACCCTTCCCACATAAAACGATCCAGAACTTCAGGTAGCCCACTCGATATCACAATCTAATGGCATTACGTCATTTTGCCAGTTCAAGTGGTTTTGCAAATAAATCAGGAGAAGCGGCCTTGGGGAAGGATAGGCAGAGGAACAGGAGAAACACTCTGAACCACAGCAGAGAAATCACCAGAGTTCAAGGCAGGAGGAGCAGGAACAGTACTACCTGAAATTGCAGCTAAAGGCTTCGTAGGCAACCTTGAGTCTTGAGGAAAAGCATTGTCTCGAGGTAAAGAATCATCCACCACAGAAGCAGAATGAGCCAAAACATCCTCCGATGTGTTCACGTCTACTACCCAAGATCCATCAGGAAGCTGCTTCCAGCCCGCTTTGGAAAGCGCAGCTCGGAGACCATTGGTCTGCAGCAGTTCAAACAATGAATCTGCTGGATGAAACATTCAACACAGATGCTACCTCTGGTGTCTGCGCCGGAAACTCCACGTCATCAGCCGAGCCAGGACCGAACTTGAAAGTGCGACGGGTACATCTGGAGATATGCCAAGTAAGCGTTTACATTTTTTCAAGCAAATCTGCCCTAGCAGATGTAAGGGCAAGTTCCGCTGCACTAGCTGATCCCTCAGTGCTTCCACGCTGCAAAACCATGTCCGAGACCACGGTGTCTTCAATACTGTCTTCCACTGCACTCAATACAGGCTGAATAGCATCCGAAGCATTAGTGGAAACTGCGGAAGGCAAAATCCCATTGTGGGCAGATGGTGCATGTCCCAGCCCGACATTGGCTGCGCGACCATCCTCCTCCAGAGCCGACAGCATACTGACCCCTCCATAGACGCCACGTAGAGAGACAATGCCCTCCAGAGTAGGGGTGTTTTATTGGCAAAATAACATAAAGACAATAACACATTTTAGAACAAATAATATCTCAATAACAGAGAGAAAACAATTAAACATAATTACTTAAATACCACAAAAACAAAGCATTCATAAGAAACTGTAGATTTAAAGAACTTGTGCCAACTTTTTTCCCTCATGGCTATCGCTAAATACACTTTTCTATAACATCCACACATTATACTTAAATTTAATAAAGTGAAAAACCCTTTCCACCATTTCCGCAGGGTTCCTGAGGTAACTCTTAAAGCATCTAGAGAATAAATTTGAATTAACTCCTTAATTATCAATTCACTAACCTTAAAATAAGGCATTTTCTTTTGATAAAGAACCCATTGTACCCTGGCTTGCCATAAATAATATCTTAAACACCCCAAGAATAAAGACAAAGTCTCTTCATGGAATTTGATAAATTAACTGGATAACAACCTAAAATCAATAAATCATAAGTCATATTACATAACCATCTAAATCCCCATAAGTTAGCTAAATACTTCCATAGACCAATAGCATATGAACATCTGAGAAAAAAATGCTCCATGGATTCCTCCACATTAATACATTCTAGGTATGGACACATTCTCTCCTGTAAAGATTTATATTTCGCATTACCTTTGACATTTAATCTCCCATAGAAAATTAACCACTGTGTTTCCCATTGTTTCTGAGGCATCCTAATATTGTTTAATTGTACCAAAACTTTATCATTTAATACTGTAGGGCAATTTTAAATCCTGGTTCCAAGGGACGCACAGTTGACATTAGATAACGGTAAAGCCCTTTCATGTTGTTATTCAAAATTATCTGTTTTTGTATCTGCCATTTAAACAATTTCTGTGCTGAAGGCCTAAAATATAAAGGTACAGCTAAATGATGATTTAGTTTGGGAGCCAAATTAAGCCAGTTCTTAAAATATTTACCCATTGTTTTAAATACCAAGTCTCCTCAGCACTTGAGTCTGCTTTTAATCCTTCTTTAACCAATTAGCAAGAAATAATGCATGCACAAAAATAACTGGATCAACCATACCCAATCCACCCTTATTTTTCATCAAGTACATGTAACCCCTTTTAACGGGATTTAAACGATTGCCCCATAACACATTTGAAAAAAAACACTGTATAACTTTGATTCAAAAGCACTGAAGGGGAAAATCATGGATACATATTGTACCATAGGGAGAAGAAATTGCTTAATGACTTGCACCCTTTTCAATTTGGATAGTTTCCACTATTTCCACCTTATTCACTTTAGACTCTACTTTTGTAATGACACTTTCCCAATTCTCAATAGGTATGTTCTGGGAACCAAACTTAATTCCTAATATTTTAAGAGGAATCCTAGAAATATAAATGCCCTCCTGCCATACCTCATTAATCCCTGTTGCACCCATTAATAATCCCTTAGTTTTATTTAAATTTAATTTTGCATTAGATACCTTGGAAAAGTCCTTGAAGGCTGACACAAAATGGGTTACTGAAGCATAATCCTCAAGGTATACTACTAAGTCATCAGCATAGGCCTGGATTCTTAATTGCAAATCTGATCTATTATTGACTGTCATACCCTTCCATTTCTGACTTGAAGCTATAATTTGTAGAAAGGGATCTAAAGCAAAAATATAAAGAAGAGGGCTAAGCGGGCACCCTTGACTAACGCCTGTATTTAATCTAAAACATTCTGCCTTATAACCTTTAAATATGGAAACACAAAATAACTATCATACAATTTCTCTATGATATCCACTAATTGGTTTGGCACCCCATAGTGTTTAAGCTGAGGAAGAGAAAGGGCAAATAGACTCTATCAAAGGTTTTATCCAAGTCTGCAGTCATTAAACATCTCGATCGATCCTATATCAGAGAGATGCTCAATAACATCCCTAATTAACATAAGAGCAGACTGAGCCGTCTATCAGGTAATCCACAATATTGGTAAGGTGAAATAACTCCTTTCACATAATTTTTAATCTATTATTTAAAATGCAAGTAAATATTTTATAATCTGAATTTAAAAGAGTAATTGGTCTCCAATTAGCAATGTTTTCTTGTCTCCTGATTTAAAATGTAAATTAATAATCCTTCTGAAAAGGAAGGAAAATAATGCTTTATCTAGAAAAAATTTGAACAGTAGAAAAAGGCACTGACTTAATTGTTCAGCAAATTTTTATAAAGATTATTAGAATCCCATCTATCCCTGGTGAAATATTCAATTTCAAAAGCCTAATGGAGTTCAAGATTTCTATCTGTGTAATGGGCCCCATACTTCCTGTCTCCTTAACTGATCACCTGGGATCACAATCTCCTTTAAGTAAGCATCCATAGAAGAGATTGAAATCTTTTCTAGGGGTTCTAAAGAGCGATAGTGGTCTACAATCACTCTCGAATGAGATACAGAAGAAGCCATACTACCATCCGCGTTCTTAAGTAACTCCATTCTTGTAGCTTCTCTTAGTTGTTTACACATCACAAAAGGATCTCCAATAGGTGATTTTTAATTCCATTAGTTAAAATGGCTTGCATGGTTTTGCCTCTGTCATATTGAAAATCTCTCATCTTAGCTTTTAGGTTAGCAATTTGTTCAGAATAGTCATACCTAGATGTATAAGCTATGGTCATGAGCCTCTGTAATTGTTGCCTAATGCCTAAGTAACGTGAAAATTGTGATTTTTGTTTTAACTCCTTGAGATTTGAACCAATTTCTAAAATCAGCTTTTGTTTCCAACCACCAATCTCTAGGTCTGAATATAAGAAGGCCACCGATAATCTAGCACTTAAAAGGTATTTTACTCCTGCTTGAATAAAAGGAAGATCCAAAGAAGAATTATTAAGTTTCCATCTAGTATGCCTACACTCTTTCACATCCGAAAGACAAAAATACTAAAGAAAAGGAATGATCAGAAAACTCACAAGGAAATATTTTAAAGGACTCTAATTGCATATTAGCTGATACAAACATATGATCAATTAAAGTAAAACATGTCCCTTTTAAAGGAAAAGCTACCCCTGCCTGCATACCATTATTACAATTCAAAGACCAGCCTCCTTAATAATTTTCTCTAAAGCATTAGTATCACAGTATGTTTTTTAGTTTTAGATTTAGAATGAGCTGAAATAGGACAATTAAAGTCACCTCCCATAATATTCTAACAGTTGTTAGTAAAAGGCTGGACCATTTTAAGCAATTTACCCTACCGCTTTCGTTTGGGGATTATAGATATTAATGAACCTAAAACATAACCCTTGCCACTTCCCATCCACGATCAGAACCCTTCCTGGTATTAAATCATTAGATTATGCAGTTGAAAGTCAAATGAGTTAAATACAATTCCTATACCATCAGCAGAGTCCTCTCCAAAAGACCAAAATGAGGGGCCCCAGAACCACTCTCTTTAAAAGATACCGACTGTTCTATGGAGTACATCCATGTTTCCTGCAAGAAGCATACAGAAATTGGAAAGTCGTGAATGTAATAAAAAGGGCTTGTCTTTTGACCTTATTTAATAAACTATGAACATTTAAAGAACCCTATGCCAAACTCATAGCCATTTTTAAAGAAGCCAATCATTATTTTTTCCTCTTTTTCTTTTCTTGTCCTTATAGTTATCAAAAATTTGAGACCTAGATGAAAAGGAGGATTTTTGAGAATCGGAGTCTTCAACCTCTATCTCAGTATTACCCCATGAAGAGAACAGAGCTGCATAAGAGTTACTAGTTTCAATCTGAACTACCAAGGGGAGGGGAGTTTTGAGAGTAGATTTCTAGTAGATCTTCTCTGGGGCAACCTCACCGCTGATTTACTTACTGTGGCTACAGAACTCACCTCCTTAACTGCTCCTTCCTCATAACAAACCGGGGAAATTCTGAAAGGCTATGAAGAACCATGCTATCCTTCTTTAACCCTTCCCCATCTGAAGGTGATTCCAGCCTACCCGCCCTACCTGCTGAAAATAGCTTTCCCTTATCCCCACCCTTATCCAAACCCTTATCTTTTAACCCCTCTTTTGAGTCAGTTGTCTTTTTAGCCTGAGTAGTAGCCTGGGGTGGGGAATGCTCACACTGTGAGGAAGCTTTAGCCATGGTGTCTTGTGCTTTCTGTATGAAAACCTCGAATTAGAACATTGTGCTGTCCTTTGAGCAGCCCATGGACACATTTTAAATGTATGACCTTTAGCTTCACATAACTCACAGCTAGCTTGGTTATTGCAAAACATAGTTAAATGCCCTATCTCTCACAATTGTCACAGCGAGGTTTGTCACAGACACTTGAAAGATGTGTTCTAGCACCACATTTGTAGCATGCCGCAGGTTGTCCACTATAAAAACATACCCTCTATCTTTCCCCAAAGAAAAGAATTAGGAATATGTTCAATCCCTGTCTCTGACTGCCTTAGTTTAACTTTATACTTCCATCCACCAGTCCAGAAACCCTCTATATCTAAGATAGGCTCTGGCTCACTTAATACCTCACATTTTTCTTTAACCAAAATGTTATATCCTCTACCCAAACTCCCTCGTTCAAACATGATTGTGACAAATTTAAGTAGTGGTTTAGATAGGGAATAACAATAAGAGAAGTCCAAACAGGTGAAAACTTAACTTGGTTGTACCTAACCCAAAACAGGTCTAAAGCATGTTGAGAACGAAAACTGATGTCATAATTGTCTTCCCTGAAATATTTATGAAAGCATAAACATCCTGCGGTGTAAACTTTAATGAGTCTTTTAGTAAGGTTTGCCCACAATACCTATCGGGCCTTACTTCCAACCCTCCTTTATATCTCAATCTTATGGCATTATGCCTTGGAGCAGCTTCCCTATGGGAATTTGAAAATAGTTCGACATCAAAGGTTTCTGAGCAGAAGAAGGGGGGCTGCACATTAACCGCAATTGAATTCTTCTGCATAGGTTCCTGCGTTGTAATAGTAAAGCAGAATGATTGTTCAGGCTAGAAGTACCAGAAGGAGGATGTAAGATTCTTTCTCTAATTTATTATTCATCTCACCTCTGACCCTTTCTGCTGTTGACAAACTGGAAACCATTCTGGAGAGTGCTGCGATAAGGTTGAGTTCAAATCCCATGCAGGGTCAGGCTTCCATTCCCTGAGACTGTTTGTTTCCACCCAGCCTCACATAAAGCTTTTGTGGTGACCAAGTAACATGTGTTCCTTCATTTTGTACCTGAGGGAGCAGTCATTGGAATATTTGGATTTGACTCCTCTTCTTCTTTTTTTTTTTTTTATTATTGGGAAAAAAATTCAGTAACCCTCGTTGTGAACCTGCAGACGACTGATAAGTTACTGTTGGGTCAGATAAAGAGTTCTCCTTATTCTGGTGTTTAAAGACAAAACCAGTCATTTTGTTTAGGTGTGGTTCCTCTTTGTCTCCAAAGGGGAAAACAAAACTGAATCATTACTCAGGTCGTAGATTTTCCACCTTTGCAATTTGTGTCCTCTGTAATTGAGCTGGGCTGTAGGCACTTCGCTATTAACCACGAAAACACTGCCAGCCTGTATTTGATTTAAAGCGTACTCCTGCTTTTGTAACCACATCTCAAGCCCTGCTGAAATTTTCTTTCTGCTGCCGGGCTAAAAGCAAACCCGCTCCAGCCTTAGAGCTATCAGTGCTGTCATTAGTGCACCTGGCATCATTAACAAGCTCAACGCTTCCTGAGCTTCAAAAGACCGGGAACAAGTCTGTATTTTAAAATCAAAGGGATTCGCTCTCCAACACTAACAGTATCAGTGGAAATGATTTTAGACACAGGCACAGTACCTTCCAGAAGCTCTTCGTTTTGAGCCGACATCCTGTGATCCTTTTGTCGCATTTTCTCTGTTTGAAGTCCTCTGTTCGCTGAAACAACACGCCCACAGGCTCGTTTAAAAGAATAAACTCTTCTTTATTTTTAGAGTTTGAAACAGTTCCAGAGTCTCACACGAATAGGAGCACCAGCCTGCTTGCTAGGAAGAACTGGTTTGCTCCCAGACTCAGGTTCAAATCTCACCGATTCCATTTCAGTTTGTAAAGAAACAATAACTTGACCACTTTCTTCTTTTTATAATCCACTACAGCTTGTTCCCATTCCACAAAGGCATCTTGAAAATCTGCATCCGAATCTCTCAGCCATATCCACGGCTGAAGCCTCTACTAAGCCTGGAGTAAGAGTTGAGGCTGGCTCTCCTACTCCACTTGCTTCCTCCACCTTCCTTGGTTCACTTGGAGCAGCCATCTTGGAAATGGCCTGGCCCCTACTGGCAGCAATGCAGCAGCAGAGTAGGAATTTCCCCAGTGTCCTGGCCAAATTTCCCTCATTCACTAAAATGCCACCAACAGCTTCATCTGGTTCAAGGTCAGTTGGCATTCATCTGTATCCCCCATCCAGTCGTGCCTGAAAATAGGCAGGATTTGTCTAGTGCACTTACCCAGTCAAAACTAAATAAATAAATAAATTTGAGGTCCCTCCTCTTTAGTCTCTACCTCAACTCTCTCCCCAAAGCCTGCTCTGGTGAAATCCTATTATATGCAGATCATGCCGTCCTCTATGCATCCCATTACGACCCTTCTCAGCTAGAACTCTCTCTCCAAATCTCCTTTACTGAGGCTGAATCCTGGTTCACAGAACATAAACTTGGCTAAACCAGAAAAGTCTAAATCAATGTTGTTTGCCCATCACCAAAACAAACTCAAACACTCCCCTATGCATCAACAATTCCAACCCACTGCTTCTTGAGAAAGTCTACTCTTTCAAATATCTGGGCATTACTCTTGACCTGCCCCTCACTTTCTATGACCACATACACTACCACTGTTCCAATCTCAACTCCTGTATTCGCCTTCTATATCGACATAGGCACTGCCTCCCACCTGAAGCCCTCCAACTTGCCATCTCCTCCTCTGTCCTCTCAATACTGGACTATGGCATTTGTCATCTATGGGGCAGCTGACATCACTTAACAAAGCCTACCATCTTTCTCTGGGTTGCCTTAGTTCCACCCACACCTGCTCCCTACAACCAAATAAACTGGATGGACTTCAATGACAGACTACAATACCACTTGTGTCTTCTGGCCAAAAATCTCCTCTGGTCTCTCAGCTCCAGGCTCTCCCTCTCCTGCAACCTGCTCCTCTTACAAAGGTTTACCAGGGGCTCCCTCAAACCAACCCACCTGGTGCCAATATTTAAAACTTCACTTGGCCAATGCTCTTTTGCCTACATTGCCCCTCATGGCTCAACTACCTCCTCTCACATTACCAAGGAACCTAAGACTGGCCAGTTTAAATCACTCCTGTGCTCCCACCTCCTCTCCGCACACTCTTGTAGCTGCCCCTAACTCCTTTATCAACTGATGATTGACTTATCCTGCCTTCCTGTCCTATCCTCATTTTCTGTAATGGGCCCTGTCCAGCCCCCCTCCCTCCTGCTGCTCCTCCTCTCTCCCTTTCTCACCCCCCACTGCTGACAATGGACTCTGTCCAGCTTTCTCCTGTGTTGTAGCCCTCCTTCTATATCTCCTGTCACCCTGCCATCCGCTGATCCTGCTGGCACCTGCCAGTACTCTGTGCTCCTGATTTGATTGTAACCTACAAAGC
Organism: Neoceratodus forsteri; assembly: GCA_016271365.2. Lineage (NCBI taxonomy): Eukaryota > Metazoa > Chordata > Ceratodontiformes > Ceratodontidae > Neoceratodus > Neoceratodus forsteri. The sequence goes on from JADMNL010000026.1 coordinate 272,197,435, forward strand.
ACAGCTCCTCTTTAGGAAATTGCTAATTATCTGACCTCCTTAGAGCTTCTAAGGATATCTAATTTCTCTGTCTGTCCCTTCACGCAGACATCCACACTGGAGCACGACTGAGCCAGTTGGACTAGTGCTGCCTTCCCACGGTCGTCCAAACAAAGAAAAGTGCCCGCCTCTGTAGTGTAGAAGGAGCCTGCCAATGCCCACGCTTGTGCATCTGCAACAGGTAAACAGCACAGACAAACCCTGAGCTAGCAAGCTATGGCTCTCTCATTTAATTTTCACCCCCCACACTCCCCACCCCTCCCTGATTAAATCCTCTCTAACCACTCCTCTTTCACTAAATCTGCTACCATTGGCTCCTGCAAAGCCCTTCCTCAATTTAAAGCTACAGTTGCTTTTTCTCCTGTGTCTTTCCTTCCTCTGAGACTTCTTCTGGCATCCGCCTTCATCTCACTGTGTGTGTTCCTATAGCCCCTGATCACACCCTTCCTTTCAGTCCCCAGCCCCAACCTTACATTTTCTTCCACCTTCAACTTTCTGTCTTCTGACAGATCTTAATTATCACTACACCGTATTTTATCCATTGTCACCCCTATCCTGCTAAAATGAAATCATACTGTTCTCAATGCTGGCTGTCTCTCTACCAGCTCTTCTGGCACTGTTTGATTTCTGTGAAACTGTGCTTGCCCATGTCCAACAGCACCTTGCCTTCCTATCTGTCACCCACCCCCATCACATCCCTCCCCACTGTCATCATGGGATATGTTCCTCTTGGACACATCTCACTCTTCTTCCTCTCACATCTGGAATGCCATCTTCTTGGGTACTACCTGACTTCCTCTCCTGATCTCCCTTTGTTCCTCCCACCCTTATCTACTCCTACTATCTCTCCTCCTCCTAGCCCGTGATGTCGAAAACCCTGGCCCAACAAACTCCCACATTAACCCCTGTTCAAGCACCTGGACAAATGCTCTGGTCTAAAATTGTACACATCAGCAACTCTAGCCTTCCTCCAAGTTCCCTGAGCTGGAGGCATGGGTTGCACTATACAAACCCTACATGTTGGGTCTTACTGAAGCCTAGTTAAGCTGCATCATACTCAGGGCCCTGGTGTTCTGCGCAGAATTTTCTGATTTCCATGTGAGGGCTCCTTGACTTCATGTGCAACATTTTCTGATTTCTCTGGCATGATTTATTCATTTCTCTGGCAGAATGCAGTCCTGTCCTTGGCTAAATATGATGTAATGTCATCGATGACATCATATGCTGAGCATTGAGGAGGAGCTTCAGGATAAACGAGGTGGAAAGAAGCCTGACACTATGGAAAAACAGTATATTTATATGAAAATTCACCAAAAACAATGAATTCTGTGGCATTATATATATATTGTGTGGCATGATGCAAATTCTGAGGCAAATTCTGCAACTACAGAACCACAGAATTCCAGGGCCTTGATCATACTGCAAACAACTATCAACTACCTGGCTATACCCTACTACATTATGACAGGCCAGGAAAGAAAAAAGAGGTGGTGTTGCTCTGTTCTTCAGAGAACCTCTCACAGCCAATATCATCCTTAGCTGTGACCCCACTTCTCCAAGTGAATGGATGGACTGGATTCTCACAAACAGGAAGACCACATACTGCACATAGCCACAATGGCTGGCTCCATTAGCCACCACTCCCGGACTATCTCCTTTGGTCATCAAAACTTAAGCACCCCAATACCTATCCTTCTGTAATTTCCACAGCCCCAACATCACTAGTCTTCTCGGAGGTGACCTGGTCTTTGACTGGTCTGTCTCTACTCTCTTGACAATGTGACCCCAGCAGTTACCACTTTTACTCCAGATGCTCCTCACCCTACAGGACAGGTTCTTTCCTGTTACCACTAGATGAGTCAGAGGTGGTCACTCGCCTGGGTCACCAAAGATCTCCTAACCTCATGAAGGACAGGGATCACGCTTGGTCTACTTACAAAGCATCCCCCTTCCCTCTCTCTGGGATGCCTACAGATGTTGGAGAACCAATGTAAATGCCTTGCTAAACCCTGAAACAGATTCATTACCGAGTCTGCAAAAGGCTAGCTTTGGCAACCTGAAGAAATTCTGGGAATCAATCTGCTCACTGATAAACCCCACACCAGCAAGGCTGCCATGCACCTGAGTTCCTGGATGGCCTGGTCACTGACCCATGGAAGTGGTCAGTGCATTTAATATTAAATTCACTGACCTATTTATGTACCCCAACAAACTCCCAAATGATATACCCATTAGCTCGGTCTCTGATACACACCCACTGCCTTCCTCTGCCTGCCCTATTACCCCTCCATACCCCTCCTTCTACTTCAAAGCTCTTTCTAGTGCAGACACCACAAAGCTCCTTAAGAGCCTCCTGAATCATGGCTCACGTGGAGCTAATGGCTATCTCCTGTCTTCCTCAGGTTGGTCTTGCCTGCTATCACTGAACCACTCACCTTCATTTTAACCTTGCTCTTACCACCTCCTCCATGCTTGACCCCAGGAAGACTGCTAAGGTTATCCCATTTTCAAAGCCGTGACCCCAATCCTCTGACAACTATCAGCTGATCTCCATCCTCCTCCATCTTAACAAACTACCTCAAGAAAGCCATCCTCAACTAGCTCACTGAGCACATAGGCATCTGAAATCTCCTGTAATAACAGCATGGTTCCCACAGGAACCATTCCACTGCCACTGCCTAACACTCTCCTGACCAACCACATCCTCATCAATACGGATAGTGATAAAGCCACCGGTGCAGTCTTCATTGACCTCTTCAAGGCCTTCACATGGTCAACCATGCCCTCCTCCTCTCAAGCGCTAACATACCTGGGCTGTTTCAGGAAGTAACAAACTGGTTCTGGAGCTTACTGACTGCTCTCAATTCATCTGTATCAGCCAGGCTTGCCCCTACCCAGCCTGTCTCCATAGGGGTTCCCCAGGGTTTGATTCTAGGCCCTGACCTATTCTCCTTATTTATAAACTCACTTCCTCAGACAGTCTAGTTGTCACTCTCTCTTCTATTCTGACAACCTAGTATTCTTCCACAGTGACAACCAGTTTCTTTGGCTCTACCTAGAACTATGCTGTGGCCCACAACTGATTTACAAATAATCTCCTCCTGATAAATGCTAAAACAAAATCCATGTTGTTGAGATCAAAACCATTCCTTGCCAAAGCCAGGACTCACTCCGCCCTAAACATTGTTTCCTGGTGGTCTTGTCCCAGTGGATGTCAATACTTTCAAATATCTAGGAGTCTTACTGGACCCTCCCTCACCTTCTCTGGAGCATGTCAATTCCCTTGTTCATGGTTTCACCAGAAATTAGGTACGACTTATAGATTCTGACATTATTTCACCCTGAGGCTAGGCTAGCCATTGTCCAGGGTAATCTACTCCCAATCCTGGATTATTGTTCACCCATCTACACGGGACATCTTCAGTTGCTATGTGGCTCTGCTGCCTACAATAGTGCCTGCTGATTTTCCTTGCTTGCCCCTTTTGTCCCACTACTGTGTCCTATATGATTCCCTTGATTGCTTCCATTACTGGGCCACTTCAACCCTACCCTCTGCTGCCTGGTAGATACTGTCATCCGTACTGGTCAGAAATCCCCTTGTGGCCCTCTTCAGGACGGAACTCTCACCACTGCCACCACTCTAGCAGCACCCCTCCTCCTAACTGTTTTCAGGTAACCACTAACATGGGAGACAGAAGATTGTCTGCATCAGGCCCTATGCTATGGAATAGACTGCCAGCTGAACTCTGCTCCACTGACACTCACAGTGGGTTTAAATCCCAACTCAAACTTTGGCTTCTTGATAATTTTGCCTGCCACTGTTCCCTGGGTAGCCCACCTTGCCTGTTCTGCCACTCCCCCTTGTTCCTATCTTATGTACTTATTGTGTGTGTGTATACATATATATATATATATATATATATATATATATATATAATGTATTAAGTATACCTGACCTATGTATTTCAATAACCTGCACCTTGTCTGCTATTATGTACTGTAATTTTAACCCTGTGCCATTGTAAGTGGCCTGGGTCATGCCTGAAAACGTCCCTGGGATCAGTGCACCTACTCAGTTATCAAAGTCATAAATAAATAAACACTTGTTTCTAGCCATATAGTTTCATTGAGGCACTTTTGTTGATTTGATTTACAGTTTTTTTTCAGTTCCTGTGTGTGAGGGAATGACCACTGAGCACCGAGGGTGCACCACCACCTGAGTCATGAACAGTGCGGCTGGAGAAATTTTGCCCGGTACTCTGTTTTCTGGAACAGAAAAGGATTTAGATATGTTTGTGAGTACTGTGTGTTGTTTTCACTTTGCCAGTGTTCTGGACAACAGGCTAAGGGTGTTTGAAGTGAATGACTTCAGTGAAACCGTCTGACAAGCAGATTCACGGTCTTCCTGGTTCAAGCAAAGCCGTTAACTTATGAGAGAAAAAGAAAAGTAAAAGATGGTCATGAAAGTTTATTTTCTCACCTACAGTGTTGTATTTTGTGTGACTGCCACAGTTTTCAGGGGAAGTTGTGTTTCAGGGTGGTGATGTTCGGGAGCAGGACTGAAGTCTTTTAAAGCAGGCAGACCAGAGCTACCATAACTTGGAGGAGAGAGCATGATTTTAGGTGTTATCTGGTCATGCATGTGCCTGAACTTCATACAGTGATATTGTTGTTCAAAACATTACAGTCCCAGGCACACACAGACCAATCAGGATACAAGTAATTTTCTTGCCATTGTATACTGTTCAACTTTTACCCTGAATGTGAACACACTGTGCATTTCTTTCCATGGAAATGCACTGCCAGCCACACAATAAAGTATTGTATCCTAATACAGGGTTCCAAATGTTTATGTTTTTACACTTTCTAAGGATTCTGTTCTCCAACTGCAGTTTGATGTTTTATTATATTCTGATGACTGCAGCACAAATAGGATTCAGCAAGCAGTCAAGTAGAGGAGTTGGCAGCTGGATAGTCACACTGAAAGCAGTTGATCAGCATAGAGAACTGCAGAGGTGTAAAGCCACATAGAAGATGTATGTGTATCTTGTAATATTCCATGTCATGGCAAGGCAAAATTTATTTGTATGGCACCCAGTCACAGAGACTCTGGGTTCCTAACAACAAAACAATACAAGGAGTAAAACAAATAAAGAATGAATAAAATCCAAACACAGATTAAAGTACATCGGTTGTCAATATCTTAACTGATCTCAAATAGTCTGGCAGGGGCAGTTAGTCTGGGTAGGCCAGGTGGAAGAGGTGGGCCTTTAGCCTCAGTTTGAATACCCCAATTGAAGGGGCCTTCTTGACTGCAGATGGTAACAAGTTCCACAGGATCAGCTCAGTGACACTGAGCATGATCACCCGATGTCTTAAGCCAGACTCTGGAAATATCCAGGAGACCCTTGAAGAGGAGTGGAGAGAGCAGATAGAAGTTGCAGATATCAGAAGCATGTAATACACATCAAATTGTAACACAGTCAGTAGCCCTGTAACAGTGCTGTCTGTGAAAAGTACTGTTGATTAGGCCAATAAGGAGATAGCAACATGAAGCTCACAGAAGAGAATGATTACAGTGTTGCAGTGCAGCATCTGCATTTGTAGAGCAGCATTATTTGGGTCATTATGGAAACTGCACTGTTGTCCTATAAGCATGCACCTCTCTTTTTCATGTAGTCAGTTGCCATATCCATGCTGAACTGTCCTGGGTTAATATGTGTTCCCAGAAGTCAGGGACCACCTACTCAGCGCTCTTACCTTAGGGGTTGCACATAATGAGGAGGTGGTGTCAGACCCATTGGAACAGCCTACGGAGGAGGTGGTGAGACCTACCTTCCAGGTGTAATAGAATGCATTGCATAGATACAAGGGACTGTTACAAGCAAGGGTGTAGTGAGGGCAACACATCAGGGATGTTCTTTTTGTTACTGCAGGTAAATCATCTGTGCAGAGTTGGGGCCACGTGGTCCTTCTCTGCTGTCAACTTCAATGTTTCTATGCATAATCCAGCATGATATTACATTTCAAGCTTCCCTATTTCTGATTCAGACACTTGACATTCTAAGTTGATGAGTGAACAATCTGTGAATGTGAAGAATAAAGGGAAATGAACTAGAATCTAAGATTCATGATGAACCTTCAATTTTTCTGCCTGCTCTGTATACATCAATCCAGGCTTGGGTCTGTCATCATGTTCTACTGGCTTGCTTTTCACTTAAAGGAAGCATAGACAAGAATATACTTTAAATGTTGACTATTATCACTTCATGTTCCAGATGCACTGTCGGCTTGAAACTTAGTCATGAGTTCAAAATTCCCAATGGACACAGGTAAGTAAATGGTCTTGGCCTTATAATGTTCTCTGAAGGGCCAAACATACATTTTGTAACCACATCTCATACACTACCACAGTACGTCCCAATCATTTTGAACTCTATGCCAATAAACTTTACATATGTTCATCTACTGGGATTGACATGCCACTGAGCCATACATGCCATATGCGGTGCATATCTCTTCCTTTTCCCTCCCCAGCTTCCCTTCTCCCACTGGCATGCAGTGATACACATGTGTGCATTGGCAGCATGTGACATCACTGCTGACAGGAACAGTGCTGTGGCACCCCTGTTTGTGCAACCCTCTACAACACAAGCATTGATGTTACAGTTTCCATTTTGATGTGGTACAGTTGTCTGTCTTCAAAGTAAAGTATCCGGGGTGCTTGTCACGGAAAATATGAACCATTCCTGTCAGTGTAAGAAAGGTGCAGCCAAGAGCAATCACATACTAATGTGCATTGCTACAGGAATCACCTCAAGAATAAGAAAGGCATCTCCGGTGCACAGATCAATGGTAAGGCCTCCACTGGAGTGCACTTTACAGTTCTGCAGCCTGTATTTGAAGAAGGACATCAATTGTTTAGAGGATATCCAGCTGAGGGTGGCAATGATCAGGAGGATGGTGGAAGTCTTTGGCAGAATGTTGTGGGAGCTCAACATGTACTTTTTGGACTAAAGTAGGAGAAGGTGATATGATGCAGACCTTCAAGTATGTAAAGGGCATTCAGGGTTAGTATTGAGTGCATGTTTTATTTGAAGGGGAGGGTATCACCAGGGTCACAGTCTGAAGGTGGAAGTGAGGATGTTCAAGTCAGAAATGAGGAGGTACTACTTTATGTAGATATCGTGGCAAGAAGGAACACACTATCTGTGGAACTGATATCACTGAAAACAGTGGTGAGCTTTTTAAAGTGGGTGTGACATGGTCAGTGGCAAGGTGCAAATTGGAGAGAAGTGCAGCAACAAGGGTAAAAGCATCCTGGGTCAAAGAGGATAAAATTGGGCAAAGGATGGTGGGCATTAGCAGTACTGTAAACTAGGTGTCTGCACAAAGGAGCATACTATAGATGGCTTGCCTGTATCTCCTGGCATTTTGGTATGTTTGTATGTTCGCATGAGCACACTGCCAATAAACAGATTTATATCTGATCCTTCAGTTGCTGTTGTAATCTGGCTTATTAAATCAGGTTAGTGGTGGGGCACTATAACATGCTTCCCATTGTACATCATGGCACTGTATCCATCAAGTGTACTTGTAAAGATATACTTACAAGCATCAGCTAGCCTGTCCTGCAGACTGAACACTTTCTTACATTGGAAACATATTTTCTTCTCATAAGCATGGCATGACTTGTGTCTTTTCTGCAGTGTTGGAGGTTCAGAGGAGTCATATAAATTATCTTGTGTTGACTGTTGAGGTGACAATGTAAAGTCTCTTGAAAGTTCAGACATCCGATGTGTTAGTGATCTATTACTTGATGTTTATGTTGTACAGATTGGTCTAACTGGAGACCAGTGTAGTTATTCCAGGTAATTTATGCGGCATCGGCAAAGAAGGACTGGTAGGTATCATATGTTTGATAGGTGTCATGGCAGAGGTACTTGGTGATATAACGAGTGCTAGGAGATGCATTCTGTTGAAGGTGTAGTGTCAGGTAGCCTCACTGCGTGTAATCCAGCTTGATCATCTTTTTCCAGTATCTGTGCCCTAGTTAGTTCCAACCATTGCATGGACTGATCTGCTTTAGTCATTTGTTTAACTTGTTCCTTTACTTTTCTACTTTACTGTTATCCTCCTCTCCCATTCCACCATCACTGTCGATACCCTGTTTTGTAAATTCTGTTTGATGCTGTCTGCGCAGTGTTGGTGTACTACCCTCTTCAAGCTCTTCTCTTCTGTTGACCCTGTGCTTTTCAGGCTTACATTGTTTTGCAATGTGACCACCTGTATCTTTATGATCTTATCCGCAATTTTTCTGCTATCCTTTCCAGTTTCTTTAAAAGATTACTTTTCTTATTAACAGTCTCTTCTTTGTTTTCTATATCAAGAAAATGTAATAAGTATAACTTTGTGTTCTCTGTATATTTAAAAGCATTACTTCAGTCTATTTTGCAATAGCAGTAACTTAAGATCATCCACGACCCACAGGACAACTTTACTAAACCCTGTTTTACGCACAGCTTGTATTCAGTGTTGGAATTATACTTCCAGAGGTACCAGGGATCTACAATTTTTGGAATAGGGACCATCTGAGTCTGTTCAAATTGGTTTGTAGCGCACACCAATGGGTCAGATGGGAGGCACTCTGCACTAAACACTACTGCTTAGTTTGTGTAGCCAATATTTTCTTAGTAAAAATAAGCATACAGTGTAAAGCCTTGTATTAGATGGCTTTTAATGCATTTTCTAAAACTACATATTTGAGCATGGCATAACTGGGAAAGGTACAGACCAAAGCTTGTTTCTAGGTGCGATCAGGAGAGGAAATAACTGGTTCCATGCTAAAAAGAAAAAGCTACAACGCATACATAGTTATTCATTTATATATTTACTTATTTATTTGAGGGCAGGGAGGTAGTAGAATGCCAATTAAGGTGAAACCTGGTTGGGAGCTTTAAACATATGTTCTGCATGGTCGTAATGCATTTTGTAACAAATAAAACTATTTTAGCTGAACCTGGTGCCGGTTCATTTTGCTTGTGCTATATTGACTGATTGGAACCAGGCACAGGTTAGTATGAGGTTATGGAGTGGATTTTGAATAGTAAATACAAAACAATAAGTAACTGTAGAAGAAGAAAATACCAGGTACAGAGAATACATTACATTAAGGTGTAGAAGTTAAAGAAATTTGCAAATGTACAAAAGCAATACACATATGTAGGGAGAACAGTACTGTAAATGCGTGAGAGTGGATGTGGGGACAACTACACAGTGCAAATGCAGTACAGGAGAGAGCCATGTCTGGAGGATGATGGTCAGCAGCTTTTGACATGATAAATTGTACCAAAACAAAGAAAATGCAGTTGCAAACTAAGTAACATGTATTATACAGCATCACAGACCTACAGCATTTAAATTATGCAGCTAAGCTTCTTCATTTAAAATGCAGCTGCTGGCCCTGTGTACTGCTTCTGGAATACATGCATGCTTCCCATAAACATATTGTAGTCATGACAATGAACTATTGTATTCTGCACTTGATTTGCTCAGCGCACATGTAACCTGTTTCAGAATCTGTGCACAGTTTAAAGGCTCTGTATGTACAGTACTTAAATGTCAGTATACCTGACTGTGAATACTTTGACAATGGGTAATTGCCTAATCATTTTATATAACTGAAAACAAAATTAAAATAAATGGCAGAATGTCATATTGTCTTCTTCAATGTTATGGTTTGAAAAGATTCCAGAGATTACAACTGTCTTCTTTTTCATTTGGGGTTGCACACCAGTTTTCCATGCTGTTGATGGTCTATTACCTCTGTTAGCCAGGACTTCACAAATGGTCTGGGATCAAACTCAGAGAAGGGTGGGCCATTCAGTGTAATCCACATTGCACTTCTCATATGTTCAACAGAAAGTCAGTTTCTTTGTGGAATGCCAGTTAGGTTCATGGCAGAGAAGTCCCTCTCAAATTCTGCTGTTGATGCTGAATAAGTTCTCACTACAGCCATGAATCTTGCCAGTTGGCCACCAATAGAACCAGAAAGTTTGTAGGTCCAAAACTCTGCAACCTCATCTCTACAGTCAAGTGCAGTTCTCTTGCCAGCACAACTACTTCCCGTTCTCAATGCAGAATTAGTTCTTGCTCTCTTTTGGCCAAGTTGCCTTATTCAGAGGGATTACTAGTTTATCAAAGTCTGAGTCAGGGAATCTGGCAGACAGGTTGTTCACAAGGGACAGGTAAAACTGTTGTTGATTAATCTTTGGCAATGTAGGCTGAAGCTGAATTCTATTAAACACCTTCTCATCACCAATCTGTGATTTGACTTCATGAATACTTTGTCCATCAGTAGACTTCATGGCCTTTAGTACAAGATGGGTGCTTCTCATATGCTCCATTGCTTCCAAGATTGACAAATCATGTGTTTGTAGTATCCGTGACAAGTTAGACAGTTCTCTTAGGGTATCATTCATTACAGCAAGATCCAAAACAAATCCAATGCCAGCAAGATGTTTCTTTAGTCCAAGACATATTGCATGTTCAGCTGATGATTTGTCTCTGTCCTCTAAGATGAATGTAAAATGAGAATGTAATGCCTTGTATGACCATTGAACTGATTTCACTGTCTTGTAGCTGCTGGCCACCCATCGTACACAAAGATTGGGTCAATTTTCAAAAGTTCACAGGAGGCTTCTTGTGCTATTGAAGCTATCTCGCTTTTTGTTTTTTGAGGACTGGCTGAATAAAGTGTGCAACTTTCAATGAATATTTCAAAGTGATTAATTCCTCCAACTTCAGCAACAGTATTAGCAACTGCTATTTCTAATCTGTGGGCAAGGCAATGAATACCAAGCACCACGGGAAATTTTTCCTTCATTAAAGTACAAAGTCCACTTTTTGTATCTGTCATTACTGAAGCACCATCTGTTGCCAGTCCAATCATTTTCTTGGCTAAATGCTCTTCAGTTACTGTAGCTTTCTAGATTTCAAAACCTTAAAGACAGTGTCCTGAATGACCTGTACAGTGGTGGCTTTACTTGCTTCAAGTAAGGTAAGAAACATGTTGTCTACATTTCAACCTCCAGTATCTGCATGTGATAAAGTATGATCAGTGCCTTGTCAAAAATGTACTGTATTCCAGTATTAATGAAAGAAAATTTATAGAGTACAAATGTGCTACCAGTCTTCTCTCCATCTCGTCGGCTATGTGTTCCATAATGTTGTAGCAGCTGTGATGAGACTGATGAATATTTCCAGCTTATATTCCATTCATCTCTAGTAACTGCAGAAGAACAGCCTGTGTTGAAAAGGGAAAGTCTTTTTTAGCGATAAAGTATGCTGTCTGAAGGAAAATTCAGTCTCTGCAAGCAACTTAGTATTTATATCAAGGACACATGATGGAAGTGCTCCTTACTTCTTTCCTCATGTATTTTAACCATGGCTATGTGTGCCTTAGTGCCACGATGCTCAAATTTTTTTTTCAGTGCTTTACTGTTCCTTGCTGTGACTGTTGCATTTATCCAGGCAGGTGCATGGTATACACCAGCGGATTTATCAAACACTGCCTTTACAACTGTACACACACTGCATCTCAGATATCCTTTCTTTAAAAACCATAAATAGCAAGCCATCCACTTTGTACTGTTCCATAGTCCACATGTCTGGAATCTCTGTGCCTATGGAGAGGTCTGTGTCATTGCAGGTTCTGCATCACTGGCAGTCACTGCATCACATGACATAAACTCTGTGTCACTGGAAAGGATGTCTGCATCACTGAGATCATCTCTGAGTCATCTGACATCTCTGTGTCATTGAGAGGTTTTCTGCATTTCTCTGTGCCTCTGGTGTCTCACAAGCATTAGTTTTGCTCTGGAAATTGATTGACTATACAGTTTCCTTAGTTCTTGTATGTTTGCTCACTGGGGCAAGATGTTCAGGCATCTCATCTTCCACTTGCCTTTTGTTATATTTAGGAAAAATTCTGGATATCCATAATTACTGCAATCTGCAAGTGCAGAGAATTTTAAAAGGCAGTGATTAAACTTTGCTCACCGATTAGATAACACGATAGCAGTACACATGACAAACAGTGTATGGATGATAGGCTGCAAAAGTCATCTCAAGCACACTTCTCCAAAATGTTTCCAGTGCATCTTGTGGTACTAAAACTAAACATATCTCTATAGATGACTGGCTGCAAAACCTATCTCAGCACTTTCCAAAATATGTTTAGGAGTATCCTGTGTCAGTAGAAATTATCTGGAGTCCATAGATGGCAGTCTGCAAAACTTATTTCAAGCAAAGATTTTTTTTTTTTTTTTGTGCCGGATCCTGTTGCAGTAAACATGACTGGGAATCTATAGATAATAGGAAACAACTAGTGTCTCACTGTCAAGCACACTTACAAAAATGTTTGGTGGATCCTGTATCTCGTGTGCATTTATGACTAAGTTGATTCCATTGACAGACTTTTAAAGATGGAGGAGGAGAAGAAGAAGAAGAAGAAGAAGAAGAAGAAGAATTTGTATAGCGATTTTCATGCACAGTGTATCCTAAAGCACTTTACAAGCAAAGCTAGACTGGTAGTGAAGTGACTGAATGTGTAGAGGCACACATAGCCTGGACAATTGCATGAACCAGTTTGGTGGAATGGGAATATTGGCCAAGACACCAGGAATGTCCCCTAATCTTTGCGAAGAATGCCTTGGGTTCTTTTACTGCTACCTGGATACCTACCAGCACAGCACCAGGATGGGTAGAATGGACCTCGGTTTAATGTCTACTGCAAATGATGGTACACTCAACAGTAAAGCACTCTTAATACTGCATGCAGGTGCCAGCATGTTTAGTTATGAGTTCAATCCCAGTGTAGTCTGACAACCCACAACCCTGTGGTAAAGAGGCAGATGTGCTATCAACTGAGCCACACTGACACCTGGCATCTGCATTACAACCATCCAGGGAAACGGAAGAGAGCTTGTCAAAAATGCTGTTCACTAATGATGCACTGCAAACATAGATTTTCTACTGGTTTTAATTTTCACAGTACTGCCATACTGGTCCAAGCTGTGACTCCTTCTACTTATGCTATAAAACTATTGCATTGATCTGTACTTTATGCTGTTGCCTCCAGCTGATGACCTCCAGTATGAGAAAAATCAGTTAGGTCCTGTAGTACAGGTTGAATAGCCTCATATCAGTTAGCATTGAATCTACAGGTCACTGGCAACAAACCTTAGCAGTTTCAAAACACAAGGACTCTGGAGCAAGAATAGACAGTAAACAGACTGTCTGACATACTGTGCTGCTTCCTTAGCTTCTTCTGTAAGGGTTCAGACATAAACAGGCCTGTTACAGCAATCCAAATGCACTGCACACAAAAAGCCTATGCTATCTGAAACAAACTATGTTACATAGATACATAGATACATAAACAGTGTCAGCAGATAAGGGCCTATGGCCCACCCAGTCTGCCCATTTGAGCTTGTACATTCAGTTTGTTTTCCTAGAAGTCTGTTGCCCTTACCCTGACCTCCAGAATTCTTTATGTCTATCCCATGCATTCTTAAATCCCGTGATTGTTTCAGCCCCACCACTTCCTCTGGCAGGGTGTTCCACTTGTCCACCACCTGTTCTGTGAAGAAATTCTTTCTTATGTTTCCTCTGAATCGTCCTCCCTCCAACTTCATCCCATGCCCTCTAGTCCTGGAACATCTTTTTCGCTTAAAATAGTGTTTTCCTGCACCCTGTTCCTCCCTGTAAGATACTTGTATGTCTCAATCATATCCCTCTCCCCTTCTCTCCTCCAGGGAGTACATGTTCAGTTCCTTCAGCCTGTCTTCATAGGACTTGTGATGCAATCCATGCACCATCTTTGTTGCCCTCCTCTGAACCTTCTCTACCCTGTCTGTCCTTACGTAGGTATGGTCTCCAGAACCGTACACTGTACTCCAGGTGGGGCCTCACTAGTGTCTTGTATAGCGGAATTATGACCTCCCTTTTCCTGCTGGTAATGCCCTGCCTATACATCCCAGCATCCTATTTGCTTTACCTGCTGTCTTATCACACTGCTTCCCTACCTTGAGGTCATCTGAGATGATAACCCAAGATCCCTTTCCTGCTTGGTGCATGCTATATCCTCACCCCCAACTGATATATTGTGCCAGGGTTTTGTGCTCCATATGCATTATCTTGCACTTTTTGCATTGAATTTCAACTGCCAAACCCTGACCATTCTTCAAGTTTCTGCAGGTCCCTTGTCATTCTGTCTACACCCTCTGGTGTGTCTACTCTGTTGCAGAGCTTTGTGTCATCAGCAAACAGTGAAATTCTGCCTTCTAGGTCCTGCGCCATGTCACTGATGAAGATGTTGAATAGGACCGGTCCCAGCACTGATCCCTGTGGTACCCCACTGGTCACTCTTCCCTATGTGGAGTGATAGCCATTTACCACCACCCTCTGTGTCCTGCCACCCAGCCAGTTATCTACCCACCACACTACTGTCCTGCCCACACCCATATTCCCAAGTTTGTGTAATAGTCTTCTATGTGGCACAGTATCAAAGGCCTTGCTGAAGTCCAGATGAGCCATGTCCACTGCCCTCCCTGATCCACCTCCTAGTCACCCAGTCAAAAATTCAATGAGGTTGGTCTGACAGACCTCACCCTGGTGAAACCATGCTGCATTGGGTCCTGTAGTCCATTGACAACCAGATGTTCCACCAATCTCTCCTTCAATAGTGCTTCCATGATCTTCCCCACTACCGAGGTGTAAGGCTGACTGGTCTGTAGTTCCTGCTTCCTCTTGTTCCCACTTTTGTATAAGGGACTACATCTGCTGTCCTCCAGTCTTTGGGTACCTCCCTGTTTCCAGTGGTAGGCTTAAACAGGATAGCCAGAGGTTCAGCCACCACCTCTCTTAGTTCTTTAAGGACCTGGGTGCACCCATCTGACCCCATTGCTTTATCAACTCTTATTGCTTCCAGTTCCTTCAGGACCCTTTCTCGTGTAAAGGGACTTGTGTCCATTTCTGCACCATTCTCACCCCTTGTACTCCTTCAGACTCATTACCTCCTCTTCCTCAGTAAAGACTGAGCAGAAATACCTGTTCAGTATGTCAGCTTTACTGTTGTCATCCTCCACGAGCCCCATCCTCCCCTTCAGTCTCACTATCCCTCCCTTTGTCTTTCTTTTTTCACTTATGTACCTGTAAAGGTTTTGTCCCTCTACCCACTGATTTTGCAATGTGTTCTTCTGTCTGAGCTTTGGCTTCCTTACTGACCTCCTGCCTCCCTTTGCTTCTCCTGGTACTTCTCCCTATCCCCTTCTGCCTGTGTCTTTTTGTATTGCCTGAATGCAATCTTTTGCTTTCACTTTCTTTGCTACCTCTTTGGAAAACCATAATGGTCTCCTCTTCCTTTCCTCTTGCTAACCTGCTTAATACATAATTCTGTTGTTCTTGTAATCCCCATTTTAAATACTGCCCACTGTTCCTCAACCCCTGATTCCTGTCCCATTCCCTCAATGCCTCTTTCAAGTATCTCCCCATTTTCCCAAAGTCTGCCCCCTCAAAATCCAGGATACATGTTTTTGTGTGGTTTGGTTCTGCTCTTTCTGTGATTTCAAACCACAATGACTGGTGGTCACTGTTTCCCAGGTGCTCCCCACTGTTACCCTGTCACACTGTCCCTGTTTGTGAGCACAAGGTCCAGTATTGCCTTCTGCTGAGTTGGTTCCATGACCAGTTGCTTGAGGAAGGCACCCTGAAGGGAGTCCAGGATAAATCTGCACCTAGTTGATGCTGCTGCTGGGATGCTCCAGTCCACGTCTGGAATATTGAAGTCTCAACCAGTACTACCTCAGCCTTGTCTGCCATCCTTTGGATGGCTATCATCAACTCCCTATCTGTTTCTTCCTCCTGGGCTGTATGTTCAATAATAAGAGTGAAACAGCACCGCAGCAGAACTGTCATGTCAGTGTTTCTCTCTCTGCAGGTTTCATCATACTTAAGCAGTAAGGCACGAGCATAACTGGTCATTGGTTGCAGTACCTTTACCCCATGGTCAGGGGTGTTGTAAGCCATGTTGCAAAGCCAAATGGGCCCAGAGGCAATTTTTGAAAACAAAGAGTCTAATAGTTTACAAACCCACAAAATTTACACTAAAACATTGACAAACTATGCAAAATAGTCACTCCACAGATGTTTTTCACTTTTCAGTCACCTGTCTTTCTTCATATTCAGTATACTGTCATGATTGTTCACCATGGAATAGAATAATTCAATGTTCTGCATTACTCCACTTGTAGAATGCCTCCCACCACAAACACAAGGAATGGTGACATGGAATACATGAATTCAAAATTCTTCAGAGTTCCACTGATGCGTGCACACACACACACAGTCCTCAGGTAGATCCACAACCTCAGTTTTATCAGTTACCTGGTAAGGAGCCTCACATTATGAGAGTCAGTGTCCCATATTTTAAGCATCAGTGTACCTATCTCAGAAGTTGTAAGGTAGGCACTCTATCATGTTCAAGCTCAAAGTTCTTATTGCTCTGAAGTGTCACTCAAGCATACATGTGATATATACAACTTGTTACGAGGGAGATTTGGGTCAAATTAGGAGGAGATTGCCCTGCCGACTTGCTTAAGAGGGAGATTTGGGTCAAATTAGGAGGAGATTGGCCTGCTAGTAGGGAGATGTCGTAATGTCATGAGTTTGTAATTAAATGATGTCAAAAATAAGAAAAAGTCATTACAAAATGTTATGTATTTCATTTTGTCAAGTATAAGCACTAAAAGAATAAACAACTAGTTGTATAACATTATCATATACATTGTTCATCACTGATTTAATTTTTATATGTCTTTATCTGCCCCAAAAATAGATATTTTGGACAGAATTTTACTCAAGCAGGAGATTTTGTTTCCCAGGAGGGAGGGAGGGAGTTCAGTCAAAAAACAGGAGTCTCCTGCGTAAGAGGAATATATCACATGTATGCTCAAGTCAACACCCCTCTTAGGAGGCAGATCTACTGATTCTGACCACAAAATAAGGGTTCTTATCACACAGCCAAATTGTTGTGTCTGACTGCAAGATGTAAGATAGGCAGTGCAAACCCCATTGCAGGACTAGGGATCATTTGTTATGTTGCTTGCACGCATGTGCAAGCAACATAGTGCATCATCAAGTTTTCGGAGGTGTGGCACCTGTCTTCCATTCAGTCAGTGAGTTTGCAGGCACGGCCGCAGTTCTCCAATGACTGCTGCAGCTGTCTATGACAGCAGTCAAAATGCAGTGGCATACAGTTGAAAGGGAGAGCTCCGCTTCAGTGAACAGAGCTCCTCCCCACATACACGCATGCAAGCATGCATATTGCGTGCTGATGCGCTCCTCCTCCCCACACACACTGTATGGCCGACAGAGGTGCCCAATCCCCCGTCAGCTCCATGCCTCCCCACAAAAGTTGTACCAGGTGCCACGCTGGGAGCCCACCCAGCATGGCAAAAATGATATAGCCAACGGGGTGCTCAATCCTCCGTTGGCTTCTACTGCTGCACGCCTCCAAAACCTTTCCAGGTGCCACACTGGGAGCCCACCCCAATGTGACAAATCTTGTTATAGCTGATGGGGTGCCCAAAACCCTGTCAGCTCCAGCCCCCCAAACAGCCTTTCCAGCTGCCATGCTGGGAGCCCACCCCAGCATGGCAAATGCCCCACATCATCTTAATTTAGAAAAACCTGTAAATAAAAAGGTCCCTCGCAGTCTCCCTGCCCCACCGCACCCATCCACTGCACACCCTGCCTCCCACACCCCTCACCCTCTACTTACCTCCAGAGCTTGGTGTGACGATCATCGGTGGACCGGGAACACGTCTGCATTCTTCAAAGCTGACCGCGAACTGAGGAAATGCTGGTAAGCTGTATAATGGAATAAATAGGGTTTTTAACTTTGTTGCATATCTCAAGCCCAAATTTTCAACATGGGGTTTTGGGACCCCTCCTCATGAATTTTGCACTGTCATGGCGTTAATCAGGCCCGAAGGGTGATTTCGCGGTCACTGTGTGAAATCACCTTTTGGGAATGAGTAATGAAATGACACTGCCAGCATTCATAAGGTGGGCTCTCAAAAAGCCTATGTTGAAAATTTGGTGAAAAAATTCCTAAAATGACTGTTTTACTGAGTGCATGTTGCACAGTTCCTCAGCACGCTTGTAAGTTCACGAATTTTCAATATTTTCACTCAGATTTCCAACATTGCCATTTTACCACACCTCCTTATGAGCAGTACAGCTGTCATTTTCGTGATCTTGCCCAAAATGTGTTTCCACCCATGTAGCGCACAATGGCGCAGTCGGTGTGCGAAATCCATTATAGGACACATTAAGAAAATCACAGTGACACTGTTCATGAGCAGAGGTCTTAAAATGTCTATGTTGAAAATTTGGTGAAAAATTCCTAAAATGCTGTTTTGAGTGTGTGTTGCGCAGTTCCTCATGCCTTCGTAAGTTCGCTAATTTTCAATATTTGCACTCAATGACTTCCAAATACCTAAACAGCACATACAAGCAAGCAACATTCGGCATTGACAAATGCTTGTTCTTAGATGATAGTCATCTGGGGGAGGGGCACAAAATGCCAGAGCTGGAAGGACCTATCTACTCACAGCATTAAAATGTGTGTCACTGGCATTTAGAGTGTGGAGCAAATGACCAGATGTGTAGCACATTCTTTATTTCAAAGAATAAGGATAACTGCATTGGCTTTCACATATTTAGTGTTAAAGGATGTTTCTACACTTTTCCTTATAGTTTTGAATGACTTCTGTGTGGAAATAAACAGCCCCACTATCATAAGGAAACATCAGTAAATGTATTATTCTATAGTGATAACAGAATAGTTTTTATTTATTTATTTTAGTTTTTTTTGACTGGGTAAGTGCACTAGACAAATAGTTGTTGGGCTTTATGAGCTTAGAACCAGACCATCTGGTAATAAGCTTCAATATACATTTCCAAGATGTTTATTAACCCCTGGTCTGGTTATCACTGAGACCCCTCTCCATTATAAAATGTTATTATATCGAAATGAAGAAAACAATTGCTTGAATCAGTCTATGTGGCAGTACAGCACATCTGTAAAAACAAGAAATGGCAGGCAGCTCTCATACAATGCTGTTGAGTTGCTCTTGGCCAATCAGAACACAGGGTTAATACAGGCCCATCACTGGGCCCACTATCTAGTTTTCACAGAATAATTGGACAGTGGCTTTTTATTCTGAGAGGCTGGTGGCAGTCTTACGTAGTATGATGCTCCATTTATTAGAAGATGCTTTTTAAAGAATGTCTATTAAAGAGCAGGTTCCTATTATTTGTATTGCTGCCTGCCTGCCTAGTTGATAATGACCTGCTCAGTAGTAATGTCCCAAAGTGTGGCATAAAAGTCCATTGCTGTTAAAGTGATTTCACTAGTATTCTATTTTCGCATGCCTGCAAAAAACCCGACTTCACAGTTTAATACCACACCGCCCATGCAGCCCTGTTTTGTGATGTCACAAAGAAAGCTGTGTGGCGCACCCCATTGAGTACTATGGGGCTGATATTTCTACCTATTTCTATACCCTTTACGGTTGGGATTTTAGCAAAGCAAAGCGATCGATCGACTAATAGCGTCCCAATTAGTCGATCGATCGCTTGCTTTGCTAAAATCCCAACTGTAAAGGGTATAGAAATAGGGAAATATCAGCCCCATAGTACTACCGGCGCTGTCATGCAACCTTCATTTTGTGACATCACAAAATAGGGCTGCATGCGTACCGGAATGGTGGTGTGTGTATTAAGACCGAAGTCAATGTTTTTTTCAGGCATGCCGAAATTAGAATTTACAAGTAAAATTACTTTTTAACAGCAACAGACTTTATGCCACACTCGGGACATTACAACTGAGCAGTACGTTATCGACTAGGCTGTGGCAGGCAGCCATTAGAACCTGCTCTTTAAGTCAGGGAGACTTGTTTACAATGGGGTTCTGGCTAAGATGGCTAATAACAACAGTTACACAGGCACTCATACATGCTTACAGAGTACAGTACATACTGCACATAAATACATTTACATGAGTATTTTGAGATCCTTCTCAAAGTGGCCAATTTTTACAACTTGCAAGTCTGATAGCAGTTTTAGCATTAGTGCAGCAGGAGTTAAATAGTACAAGGCCTGTACACAGAAATTGTGCTTTGCTATGATTCCTTCTAACTTTAGGGGTGCCTTTTGGGGTGACTGTATGCTTCACATATTCATAGAGTTATGGAATTGATAAGTGATTTGTGTGGTACTTTTAGTCCTAAAAATACATTTTTAGTTTCCTTTAACAATATGACTGAAGCGATCTGGGCTGACAGTATAACCTGGAGGTTAGAGTAATGAGCTGCGAATGAGCTTGTTACATCCAGCAGACCTGGATTTGATTACCACAACCTCCTCTTTCATACTGTGTGACTCTGTGTGACTCTGAGCAAGTCACTTAACCATTCCAGTGCTTCTGAGTCACCCCTGAAAACAGGCACCTGTGCCTAGGGGCCATAAAATAAATAAAATCATGGTTATCTATTGTAAACCACACCTGGTCCTGGCAGACACAACTAAAAACACTATCACTTGTAACAAACAAATATAAAACAAGCATTTGTCAATGCTGAATGTTTGCTTTCTGATATTAGCATTGGATGTGCAGGAGTTAGACAGATGCAGAATAGGAATGGCAGTGAAGTATTAAACTCACGCCAACCCTGTCACAAATGCCCTCCACAGGTCAGGCCCTCTGCTCCCACAGTGCCAACCTCAAAGTGCAATAGTGTGAACAGGTGACAAACAGGGTAACCTTCCTGTCTGTTTTGGGTCCAAATCACCTACTAGCCTCGAGTCCTGGGGGTTAAAATGTGAACCTTATGCTAGCATACCCAGTTAACAGGCTCAGATATGTACCCTCTCGGGGTGCAGTACAATCTTCACCCAGGGGCAGCTAACCAGGTTTCTAAAATATACCCTTAAGACTCAATATGAGACCTAGGTATATTCTTACCTTTTAGCAAGCTTAGTAACACATTCAAGCCCTTAACAGCTGTCAGACTTAAACACAGGCTCAGCATTCACATGCAAAGAACTAGGAAAAAGCACAGGCAGTATTTTAAAGAAAATATTGTTTACTAAACTTTGTAAAACAGTTAGAATCAAACACAGAACAATTATATCATTAACATACAGTCACATGAAATAAATGGGAAGTTTACAGAACACAAATACTGTCGTCTACCCCAAATACTTAAAAGTTTTTGCCTATCCTGAACGTTGATTTCCTACAGCAATCATGTCATTCTGCTCCAGATGTGCAAAAACACAGTTCAGGCAGGGTGTGAAAATGACAACTGTACCATTCATAGGAGTTGTGAAGAGAGGCAATGCTGAAAATCTGGAGTGAAAATATAAAAATGCTTGAACATACGAGTGTACACGGAAACCACGCAATGCACGCTCATAACACAGTCATTTAGTGGAATTATTTCACCAAATTTCAACATAGGCATTTTGTGACCTCTGCTCATGAACACTGTCACTATGATTTTCTTACTCTGTCCTGAATGTTGATTTCCCACAGCGAGTGTGCTATTGTATGCCAGATGTGCGAAAACACTTTTCGGGCAGGATGCAAAAATTACAGCTGTACTGTTCATAAGGAGGTGTGCAAAATTGACAATGTTGAAAATCTTGAGTGAAAATATTACAAATTCTCAAAGTTACAAGTGTAGTGGAACTGTGCCATGCACACTCATAACATAGTCATTTTATGGACTTTAGTCACCAAATTTTCAACATAGGCATTTTGGGACCTCCGCTCATGAACAGTGTCACTGTGATTTTCTTAATCTGTCCCAACACTGATTTTCCACAGTGACCACGCTTATTCTGCACCAGAAGTGTGAAAACACATTTCAGCCAGGTTGTGAAAATGACAGCTGCACTGTTCATAAGGAGGTGTGAAAAAATGGCAATGTTGAAAATCTGGAGTGAAAATATTACAAATTTTCAAAGTTACGAGTGCTGGAAACTGCTCAATGCATGCTCAGAACACAGTCATTTTTTGGGAATTTTTTCACCAAGTTTGTAACATAGGCTTTTTGGGAGCCCACCTCATGAAACATAGAAACATAGAAGTTGACAGCAGATAAGGACCGCAAGGCCATCTAGTCTGCCCATTTCTTTTCTAACTTATAAATGTGCCTTCAGCTTTTGCTCTGTCAGTGGCCTATCTGTTCATACTCATCTGTATTGCTCCTTTATGCCTATCCCATGCCTGTTTGAAGCCCTGCACTGTGTTCATAGATATAGAAAATTATCATCTAATTAGCCTGACCTCAGTGGCTGGTAAATTAATGGAACGAGTAATGAAGTCTCTAATAGATCAAGATTGTAAAAATTAGGAATTTATTATTCAAATCAGCATGGGTTTACTCCCAAGTATTTCTGCACCACCAATCTGATATCTTTTTACAATAATATAAGTACTCTACTAGATGTGGGTATCCCTACTGATGTAATTCTTTTGGACTTTAGTAGAGCTTTTGATAAAGTCTCACATGAAAACTCATTACTAAAATGCACAATCTTGGTTTGTCACTTGATATTGTCAACTGGACTTTAAACTGGTTGACAAATCATTCTCTGAGAGTCAGAATTAATGATATCTTGTCTGATTCGGATAGTGTGACAAGTGGTGTACCACAGGATCGGACTTGGGACCAACATTGTTAACCTTTTATCAGTGATTTACAAACAGGGTCAAATAACTTCATAGTTAAATTTGCAGACAATACTAAATTGGAGGGCAAGGTTAATAATCAAGAAAATATTTCTGCATTAAAGAAGGATTTGGAAAAATTAACACTTTGGGCAAATGAAAATCATATGTAGTTTAATCAAGACAAATGTTTAGTAGTGCATTTCGGTGTAAATAATCCAAAACGATATATCATATAAATGGACTACCACTTCACTCATCAAGTTGTGAAAAGATTTAGGATATACAGTATGTTAATAATAAACTTACATCAAATGATCACTGTGTTAGAACTGCTTGCA
Source organism: Neoceratodus forsteri (assembly GCA_016271365.2). Taxonomy (NCBI): domain Eukaryota; kingdom Metazoa; phylum Chordata; order Ceratodontiformes; family Ceratodontidae; genus Neoceratodus; species Neoceratodus forsteri. The sequence continues at coordinate 272,220,619 of JADMNL010000026.1, forward strand.
TGACCAACAGACTTTTGAGGCAAATAAAAAGCACTTTTGTTAATCGCACTGAACAATGCCTTATTCCATTGTATAGGGCATACATTAGACCGTATTCAGACTATGGCCCCTTTCTGGAATCCAAACCAAAAAGACATAGCAATTCTTGAACAGGTTCAAAGGAGAGTAACTAGAATGATTCCAAGATTAACAAACTTGGATTATCAGAACAGATTAAAAGATACTGGTCTCTTCTCTCTTCAAACTAGAAGTTTAAAAGGTGATATGCTTATGGTTTTAATTTAATAAATTCACCAGATCTAACGGAAAAATGTGGTCTAACACTCTCCAAAAGGAGACATGTTTTGAGACTGCATAATAAACAGCTTGAAGTAAAACTTATAAAACCAGCAAAAGGGGAAACTTTTTCCAATAAGAGTATCCATTGTATGGAACACCTTGTCAAGAAGAATTGGTAGAGGCAACTAGTGCCACTGTCTTTAAAACAAATTAGATGTTTGGTTGAGGGATAATAGATAAATAATGTCCCACATAGTGTGGGAACAGTCTCGATGGGCTCTGGCCTTCTTCTGTTCTTTCATACCAAGTAATACCACTTCCTGAGGTAGGCCGCTCCATGCATCCACCACTCTTTCTGTGAAAAGAATTTCCTCACATTCCCCTTAATCAGCCTCCTCTAATCTCATGCTGTGTCCTCTTGTCCTGCTATTTTTCTTACATTTAAACATGTTAGACTCTTTCACCTTGTTAATGCCCTTAAGGTTTTTGAATGTTTCAATCATATCACCTCTCCCTCCTTTGCTCAAGGGTATACATATTGAGCTCCATTAATCTGTCCTCATATGTCTTCTGATGCAGTCCCTGCACCATTTTGGTTGCCCTTTCTGGACTGCCTCAGTTTGGTTAATGTCCTTGTGAAGGTGTGGCTTCCAGTACTGCACGCAGTGCTCCAGATGGGGACTAACCAGTGTCTTGTAAAGAGGATTATTACCTCCTCTTATGACTTGTGATACCCCTACTAATACACCCTAACACCCCCCACCCCAGCCTTACCTACTGCTTTAGAGGTCTGCTTGATGATTTCAGGTCATCAGTGATGATGATGCCCAAGTCTCTTTCTTCCTTTGTGACTGCCAGCAACTCCCTCCCAGCCTATAGGTGGCTTCAGGGTTTCTCTTCCCTATGTGCATGATCTTGCACTTTTTGCATTAAATCTCAGTTGTCACTCTTCTGACAATCTTGCTGGTTTATCCAGATCTCTTCTCATTCTGCCCACCCCATCTGGATCATCTACTCTGTTGCAGATCTTGGTGTCATCTTCAAACAGACAAGCCTTACCCTCCAGTCCATCTGCAATGTCACTAATGAAGATACTGAAGAGGAATGGCCTCAGGACTGATCCCTGAGGTACCCCACTTGTGACTTGCATCTCTTCTGACTGTATACCATTTACCACCACTCTCTGTTTTCTGCCCGTCAACCAGCTTGCCACCCAGTTGACCAACTTCTGACCCACCCCAAGCCTACCCAGCTTATTTATCAATCTTCTATGTGGAATAGTGCCGAAAGCTTTGCTGAAGTCAAGGTAGGTGACAACAACTGCTCCCCTTGGTCCATCACTCTGGTTACCCAGTCAAAGAAATCTATGAGATTAGTTTGACAGGCCCTTCCTTTGTAAACCCATGCTGTCTTGGATCCTGTGCCCCTATGATTACAGGTAGTTGCACTATCCTTTCCTTAATGAGTGCCTCCATAATCTTGCCCACTACTGAGGTAAGACTGACTGGTCTGTAGTTCCCTGCCTCCCTGCTACCGCCTTGTGGAGTGGATGAACAGTGACACTGTCTTTTTTATTAATCAGTCCTGAAAGGTGTTTCCACACAGTGACCATGAAATCACCTTTCAGGACCAAATAACAGATGACACTTACTGAATTCAGAGATGGGGTCCCAAGTACCCCATGTTGAAAATCTGGTGCCAAAATTCACAAAATAGCTGAGATATTCACATAAGTTGAAAAAACTTTTATGCAATTATACAGCTTACCAGCATTTCTTCAGTTTGCAGTCAGCTTTGAAGAGTGCACATGTCTCCCTCCACCAAAGATCTTCATGCCAGGCTCCAGAGATAACTAAGGGTTAAGGGGATGGGGATGTGGGTGCACAGAAGGTGGTGCGGGTTGGGGAGGGTATTGCTAACAGAGAGGGACCAATTTCTTGTTTACAACTTATAAAAAATAAAAAATAATGTGGGAAGGTTTTCTTTTTACAGGTACATGGCATGATGGAGTGGGCTCCCAGCATGCCACCTGGGTGTTTGTTGGGGGTTGTAGTCGACAGGGATTGGGCACCCCATCTGCACATACAGAGTGGTTGGGGACACATGAGCTGAGGGGATTGGGCACCCCTGACACACAACAAATGGGGGGCATTATGCCAATGGGGACTGGGCTCCCATCAGCAAATAAACTTGGGAGGGGCATGCCAACAGGGGATTGGGCACCCAGTCAGCTTTCATGGGGACTGTGAGAGTTGGGCGGGGATGGCCACCACCATATTTATTTAAAACAAATGAGGACATTATGCAGACAGGATGGGTCTCCCACCAGCAAATGAACTGGGTAGGGGCATGGTGATGGGGATTGGGCATCCCCGTCAGCTTTCATGGGACTGTGAGGCGAGCGACAGCCAACGCTATGTTATTTCAATGGACACCAGTCAGCCAAGCTGTGATTTGTTGCTGGAATCAGGGATCGCCCCCAGCAGCAAAACAGCTGCTTGTTAAATGACAGGGTACTCCGTGATTACAGCGGCGAAGTTTCTTTTTAGTTGGTGGCATGCTACAAAACTGCTGTCATAGGCAGCATGCTCCTCTATTGGTGCCACAGAGACCAGGCCCAAAATGGACTGCTGGCATTGGCCACAACACTGTCGCATCTCCACAACTCACTACTACAGCAAACTGCCACAATATGTTTCTTGTGCATGTGCACAAGCAAACATAAAATGTCCATTAAAACAGGTACAAATGGTTTGAAATTCAAAATGGTGCAAATCGCAACAGGTCCTTTTACAACCAGTAGTACATTGGCGTAGGAAGTCTGTGTGACTCAGAATCAGATACTCAAGTGAAAAGAACAGTACAGCCCAAACAGCTGTTACCCACACTCGCATGAATCATGTTTGCAAAACTGTCTCCATAATCTTCTACAGCTAATACATTCTCTAACTGAAGCCACCCATGTGCAGTAAGGGTGTAGACAGGCATACTCACTGTACACATCTGTATACAGTTTTGTTGAGTGCCTGTCACAAACCATATGCCTTTCTGTTAACATTTTCATTCTAATCTGTAGTATTTGGCTTGGTGTAGGCCACTGAAGAGCACCTCTGCTTAAACTTCTGTGTTCAGGAGGCAGATACATGTATAACCTCTTTAGAGATTACAGGAATCATCTGACAACAATCTGACTTGTTTGGAAGGGGGTACCATTTGGAAAGGATATGTACATTTTTAATGGGGAGTGTAACTCTTGGAGATTGTGTACAAAAGGAAATTTCTGGCTACACCTGGATGTGCAGCTTAGGAGTTCAGCCATCCAAAAATCTCCCTTTCCTTGATTGCTGAAGGAACATGCTCCACTAGCCCACCACGGAAAAAAAAAAGGAACTGGATGAAAACAAGGACTCCTTTATAGCTTTTTTTTTTTGTTCTTGAGATGAAAATAAATTCAAGCACTGTCCTTCTAGCTGAAGCTGTCCACCCCTGTCAGAAATAAATGAACCACCCCAAGGTTTATTTACCTCTGCTGAACAGGACACCTCCCAACACTGAAACATTAATCACCACTCTTTTATCACCTTATACTAGGTTCCATGTACATTCCAGCAGTCATTTCCTTAGTATTGGTGAGGCCTTATGGATCTGGCACCAAAGGGTAGCTGTAAACTAGATATGGTAGGAGGAAACTGCAAAAGGCCTTCTTTATGCCTTTATTGTTATTATCCTTTAGAGGACCCAAGGAAATAGATACAATTGTTCACAGTAAGATAGCTTTCTATGCTGAATGAGACTCTGTGCTTCATTAACTTTGACAGTACCCTGAAGGTACCAGAATTCTTTTGGGGGCCTATGTCATATTGAGAGTTTATACTTTGCAGGTTCTTGCCTGATACCCAGGAATTAATTGTTGCCCAGTGTCGAATCCTCACCTCCACCAGCCACAAATTTACAAATATATAAAGAAATTATTACTTTCTAATGAAGTGCCTTCACACTCAGTGAAATACTGACTACAGCAAAATTAGCTTTTCACATCTGCATCTCACAACTCACAACATAACTAGAGAGGGCTGCTGTCTGTTACACTATAAGGCTATATTACGGCTCCATATCTTGAAGGCATTGATCATTTTAAAGATGCACTGCCCTGAATACAGTATTAGAACATTTAGTATCAGGGCACTGGATAATATACCAGTCAGTGAATAAGTGATGGAAAGCGGCAGTGACAGAACAGATTAAAAAATCTAATTGCATATACCCAAAAGGACTACTGAACTGTAGAACAGATTCTAAACTATCCCTGGAAAATTGGTTAGTTTCTTTAAATAGTTACTGTGTAATAAATACTCTACATCTCGTATCAACTGTGTTGATTATGCAAATTATTCACTAATCAGGTTAGCCAAACACAGATTAGTTTAAAAAATATTAATATTGTCTAAAATGTATAAACTATTGTATTTACTACTCTGTAAATGTAGGGTTGTGCAGATATAAACTTAAAGGAAACTCCATGTTAAAATCAAAAAAGATATGTAGTATTCTTTTCTTCTAGGCATAACCTCTTCCCAGTGTTTTAACTCTGGCTGTGGAGTTGCTTTTTGTAACTTTCTCCTGCTGTTTTATTACTGAGTGTTGCCATTATGGTTTCTTTTATGCCCATTGTACCATAAAGTCTTTCCAGAGTGCCCTTTTGGCGTGATGTCTAATTTCCCTGCAGGAAACCAGTGTCTTGTTACAGGGTCTGTCACTGCTCAGTCACAGTGAGAAGACACACTGCTGCATGTTGGGTGAGTGTAATCATTATTATTTTTAATATAGGTACCTGAAAGGCACTGAGAGGAATAGCCAGATGAGTTCAGACACAACCACTGTAAACAGTGACATGATTAAAACACACACACACACATACACACACACACACACACACACACACACACAGAGAGCAGGACAAGGTACCAATATCAAAAATAAAATGATTACACTCACCCAAAATCTAGCAGTATGACTCTCTGGAAGAAGTATTCACTCATGGATGAGCGTGACAGACCCAGTAACAAGTCATTGGCTTTCTGCAGGGGTGATTAGACATCACACCAAAGGGCACTCTGGGAAGACTGTCTGGAACAAGAGGCCATAAAAGAAACCAGAATGGCAACCTCCAAGGGCAATACAACAGACATGGAAAGTTAGAAAAACAGCTCTTACAGTCAGGGAAATAAAAAATACTGGGAAGAGAAAGATAACACAGAAAAGAATACTACATATCTTTTTCTGATTTTAACATGAGTTTTCCTTTGGAGCACATAACTATTGTCCAAAGTGCAAAGAAAAGGATCCGGCTACCCAAATACACTGACATAGAATGAACTTTCAGGCTAAGTTCTGTTGTCAAAAATATTTATTGAATAACTATATTTAAAATGTAGCAACAAATAGCTTCTCTACCACCTACGTTTCACATCCTGTGTGATGCTTTATCAGGGCCTAAAAGTTCATTCTATGTCAGTAGATTTGGGTAGCTGGATCCTTTTGTTTGCAGATATAAACTTATTCTTGCACACCAATCATAGTTCAGTGTCTCAATCCCCCCACCCCAGGGTCTAGGGTCTGAGGATTGCTGTAGAAAGGTAGAATATATTTTGGTACAAATGAAATACAGTATATACACCAGTGCTATCTTATAAGGTTCTGCAAAGATTAATTATTTCTATAGCACACTTGATTTTATGTTTAGCAACTCCTGGACCTTCTTTCCCTTCCCTGTCATCATGGTGAATTCCTCAGCTGCAATAGTTTATTGATAGTCTTGTTTAAATGTAAAAATAATAAGCACTGTATTATTAGCTTACTAAACAGCATAAGAGACAATCAGAAGTAAACAAGTAACTTGGCTTTTAAAGTGGATATTTTTTTGTCACTATTTGTCTTAAAAATTGGTGAAACATTTCAATAAATAAATAAAACTATGTTACTGCAGTAATAGTTTGAATGTGTGTAATGAATCATTTATTGCATGCAGCTTTTGGGATAGTTACACACAAGGTATTTGTTTGTCTCCTACTAAACACCACTCCTGATAACGAATCATATGGAAGCCAACATATGTTGTATGCGTGTTTGCAGTCTGGTTTATGTAAAGTATGTGAATACAGACGCGGTGCCAAGAGGTCTCTGGCTAGGAGAGAAACGACCTCTTACTTGCAGCAAAGGACTAAGAAGGGCTTGCCGTAGCCCATTGATTCCCTGGCTGTTCTGATTACTACCCTGAGTCTAGGTATGGGGAGGAGGAGGTGCCACCACCCTCAAATTATTCTGTGCTTGCAATGCTCACCTTCAGCCATCCTCTGTCATCCATTTTGAGCATGGCAAACATTGAGGCTCTTATATTTCCATGTAGTACGCCAAGTCTTGCCCTACTAAAATAATGGAATACTACATGGAAATAAATAACCTCAATGTTTGCCATGCTTTAAAAAATGGGATAACAGAGGGATGGTTGAAGGTGACCAGGTAGTAATCAGAACAGGCAGGTAATCAATGGGCTGCACTGTGCATACACCTGACCATCCACATGTGGATTACTTATGAAACTAATAGACAGAGCCTGTCATTTGCACAACTTAGAGAAAATAAATACCTTACCAGTGACTTTCAGAGCACAGGTCATATTGTGGCGTGGACTTAACACAGAAGGATGATGAGAGTCAGCATTCAATAGCCAGGGAAGTTCAGTTATGGATGCAAGGGCCTGGGGAACTTGGAAGTGAAGAAGGGAGCTGCAGAAGAAGCACTAGCACTGGACCGTGGAACTCGGCTCACAAATTGACTGATGGATTGGGAAGGAAATTGTTTTACTCTGCAGCAGCAGTGCAGCATACTGAAGGGGCAGAAAGAACTGAAGCACGACCGCCCGGCATCAATCAGCACCTGGTATGAGACCAGTGCAGAGAGTGGGGAACAAATGGACTGTAGAAACTTGCAGGTGCAAAGGCAGTGGGGCAATTTGGAGCTTGTTTTAAAGCTTACTGGTACCTTCTGTTATTTGCAATGGCATGCCAATGGCACTCGGCAGCAAGTAGCAAAGAGGCAGCAGCACAGCACACAGGCTAGTCCATCCCTAATCCCTATCACACTATGGAATAACCATCCTTGGCCTGTTATACTCCCACCTTAGTGGAGACTGGACTGACTGGTACTGGCAGCAGGAATCCTTGGGCAACAGAATCATTACTGATTGGTCCAGCTTCACTAGTCACACTGCGCATGAGATACACACATGAAAGGTGGACTGCAGGACCAATCTGTAATGGTATAGGACTGTAAATCTTCATCTTCAGGTGGGCTGTATAACTCCCCACTCACTCGAGCCGAATGTGATTGTCACTGGCACTGATTCTTGCTGGCTTTCAAATTATGGCATACAGATGGAATGCCAAGTGTTTCAGGGAAGCAGCTCTTCTTATCTTCATTTCACACCAGATCAGGCAGACTCTAGCTTAAAGTAAAAACAAATTGCATGGCCAAAGGAGAAGGCTGCCTTAGACTACTGATGCTAAAGTCCAGTTGAAAAAATAGGTACTGGAGCCAAAGCCTCAGCCCAGCAGCATTCATTAATTTCTTAAAGCTGCTGGTGTTCCTAGAAGAGGTACTGGGGCTGAGCCCTGCTAGCCCTGGCCTAATTCTAACAGTGCTTGTATTACACTTACTTCTGGTCATTCCTTCTCCCTACTGCATGTTTTTGTTGTCATTTATGTGAAAACAAAGTCTTTATTCCTAAAGATATCATGTATTTGTGTTATTTTCTCCATACTTGAGGTCATTATACACACTTTGTGTATCATATGGCAACACCCTGTGATGACAAACATAGGAATATGACTTGAAGTTGGAAGTCATCTATACTGGCATATGAACTATGACTGAACCTGTGTGTTACAGATTGTGTATTCATGCAAATGTACTCGTGATTATACAATGATCTCTTAAAATCCTGCTTCCGATTGGCTCATTGGCATGATTTACACCATGTTAATCCTGCCATCACCCCACAGGAAGAAGTGCCAACTGCTAGCCAGTCAGCCACATCATGAACCCCTAGAAATCAGTCGGACCACCTCCAAAACCCACTATGTCTAACTCGCTCTTCCACTCAGGGTCTCTCAGTCTAGTCCCAGCTGGGAGTCACAATCTCAGCGCACTGCTTCACAGAAAATGGAATTACATGGGTCCAGACTGTATTTCTTTTTTCAACATTGATCTATGCTGCTACTTTGTTTTTTAACAGATTACAGAACAAATCAGTGCAAATGGGCATGCGACTTGACAGCTGCAACCGCATCTCGCTACACCAACAGATCTCACAGGACATTGCCAAGTCTGTCTTTTGCTTCAATATTAAGAATTACATGAGCCATTGCAAACTACTGACATGCTGTCTTTCCATCTCTATCTCGAATCCACCTTCTCTTTAAAAAATGCAGCTCAACTTTTCCGGTTTCTCTTTGTACTAAATTGGAGTGAATGGACAGCCAAGGGAGCCTCTGCCTTACAACCCATAAGTACTTTATGTGGTACATAAATAATCCCCACCAACACACAGAAATATTAAATATAAAAGCCAGTTTTCTTTATTTAATTTTCTACCTCCCAAAAAACAGGGACATGGTATAATCGCAATATGCCACTTAGGGTGTGGTGATGTCGAGATTTACCCACTTCTGGTGTGGTTCACTCACTTGACCAATGGACTCGTGACCAAATAACACCAGGCATGAGTAAATCTTGCCATCAGCACCCTCTTGTCGTGTACCACACAAATGAATAATGGGTAGCATCAATATATAAAATATGTATGGTATGCAAACTGAATTGTGCCTAATTAGTACAGGTTTGAAAATGTTCTTTGTGGCATTGGTAGTTGATTAAGTTGTTATTATCAATTAAACTTGTCTGTCATCAAAATTAAGACAGCGTAGTACAATTGCCCATCCAGTGGCCATCGTCCTCTAATGCTATCCCCTTCAAAAAGTAGGAACGGGTCATCAGCATCAATTTTGTTGTCATCAACCACTGCATACTGTCCATCATTCTTGAACTGCAGCAGGAAATAACATAATATAAATAAATACAGAAATGTCCCTATATTCCATACATTGAGCTTGTCAGGTACATAACTGTAAATTAACATTTTTGTTTTCGTAGCTGCAAAGTAAATGTACTTCAAACAGACAATATTTCTTTGCTGTAATTTCTATTGAAACATAAGTGTCTCCAGTTCTGCACGGTGCTGACACCTGATGTAAGTTAAATCAATGTTAAAATTACTCATTCAGTTGTCTGACTGAACGTAACATGTACTGTTGCAATAGAGTATGTACTCATGAGCTTACTAATGCAGCATCACGGGTTCTGCAATGGTGTCTGTCATCTTCCCAGTTCCCAGGTCTTGTCCAAACTGAATGCTACCTGTTTGTAAACACTGAAATTCTCTTTACTGATGCTATCCTTGCTTGATTGCAACATCCAACATGTATAGGTCACATGCAGGTGACCATACTTTTAACACAATCTTTGGGGTGGCTGCCAGAACACCACATATCCCAGGGAGCCACAGCATAAAGTTGTGCTGCTGATGTGCCTTTGTGAAACTTGGCAATTGAGGGAGAATATGGGACTTTGTGAAGTAAACATGTGTAGGTACCAGGTGATGGACCAACTACCCCATCAGTATCTGGTGCCCCTGTGCTTCAGGTTTCTACATCTGCATCCCTCTCACAGACAAGGGTCATTTCCTTTCCATAACAGACAGGAAAGTCTGTTAAGTGGTGGGGATGTTGCTGATGGACAACCGCATAGACTCCTCTGGGACATACACGTAAGTGGGTGGTGGGGTCCATGAACAGTTTGTGCTAATGTACAGTGTTGGAAGTGACCATTGAGTGGTGGTTACAGGTTTGCAAACTAAATAAAATGTAAACAAAACAAATAGAGTTCTATAGAATGACTGACATTTGGAGATACTTATGATCCATGCTAAAAATTCTGCATCTTGCCCACTGCGATTTCATACACATGCCAACTGGTACATTTGTTGCCATGTTGTCTCTGTCATATACAAAATACATTCTCACATTAGTATATTGGTCAAAGCAGTTGCCAACAAAGTGTAAATATAACATCAGTAATTCCATATCACCCTTGTATTGCCCCACCATTACAGTTATCACCTTTCAACAACTGCTGTGGTAACTTAATGCATTTGAGCATGCAGCTGTTCTATACCCTCTCTCCTCAAAAGACTCGTGTGCACTTGACATGGGCATGTTACATGTGGGCATATCTCTGAGATGTACAAAACTGTGAGAACTTTGTTACACTTCCAGTAACATATTATTACCTTTTTCCCCATTTTCCAACATTTATCCAATATATCTGTGCACCAAAGATGTCATATAAGCAGATAATCCCCAGTAAACACCACCATCAGAATTGGCATGCTGCAGAAGCACTGTGATCCCCCCACATCCCACCTTAGCCACTGATCAGATCTGTATGCAGTTTTAGCATACTCTTCCACTGTCCTGGAGCATTCAGATCTTGGGAGTGACCCTCCTTTTTGTGCAATATTCCATCATTGTCTTAGAAGAGGTCCCACCCCATACACATGCGGACACATCTAATAGGTATATATATTTCTTCTGCCCCCACACTGCACTTCCTTCACAAGTCTATGGTACAGTGTCAGCAAATATTAAAATGCTCCAATCATATTCCCCTCCGTGCTGCTTCAAAACACATCTCACATGCAATCAGCATTCCCACAGCATGCTAGTACTGAAATAAATTAAAAAAATAAATGTGTATATCAGGAAAAGAAATGATAATCATGTGTTCTTGCATCCGCTATGAGAGCAGGCAATATGTTCTCAGCTGAGTTTTGCAGATTGAAAGACCGAGAATAGCAATCATGGGTGCTTTATCAATCAGTACACACAGCAAAATTGCCAGCTCGCACAAACAGCTTCCTGCAGAGGCCAGGCCTCAGTAGTAGTAGTAGTCTGTTCACAGCCGAGCCTGAGGCCTCACCTCGATTCCACACCCGGTTGTGATGTTTTGATACAGTAAATAATCAGACACTTTTACCAGAAATGATCACCTCCATTGCTGAAATAATGAAGGCATCCAATTAGCAATCATGCTTCAATCAGTGCCCAAGCAGCCAATATTTCAGCTCACACAGAGGCCAGGCCGCAGTGGTAGTCTGCTCGCAGCTGCCCTTAAGGCCTACCCCGATTCCACACCCGGCCATGATGTTTTGGTCCAGTAAATAATGAGACACTTTTTCCAGAAAAGATCACCTCCATTGCTGAAATAATGAAGGCATTAGATTAGCAATCATGCTTCAATCAGCTCGCACAAACAACTCCCGCAGAGGCCAGGCTTCAGTGGTAGTCTGCTTGCTTAAAGCCAGGTTCCCACCCAATCATGATTTTATGGGCCAGTAACTTATAAATAATAAAGTAGACACTGTTTACCAGAAACGACCACCTCCATGAGTTACTCAAATAATGAAAATTAACACTGGGGTTTCATAGTGTGCTGTTTAAATTTGGTGGTAGACCAACACCTGTAATCTCCTCAGGACCATCAGTGGCAGATATAGCAATGTTGCACAACACAATCCCATTACAAGGTGTTCAATATTTGTAGAAAAAGTGACCCTTACCCATTTTCTATGCTTGAACAGGTCCAGACCTTCCTTGCTGTCCCGCACCACTGCCGTCCATTGCTGCCAGACCACTGCATCAGCCACAGTGCGCATGTGTGTTGCTCAGGCATTGATTGGCCACTAGAAGTCATGGAACCTGACTATCCCAGAACACGTGAGAGGAGTTTCTTATATTTCGCAGTGGAGGGTGGAAATTATTGATGACCGCTATTATTGCATAGTAGTATTTTTATTTCTGTGCGGGACCGCAAGGGTTCAAACCCCACTCTGCCCCTAATTGGAGGTACAGTAATGATTGCAAAGTTTTTCTTGCTGTGCTCTTACTAGTGAGAGGTTGCTTACTCATGGATGAGCTAATTTTGGGGCTGATACAGGTACAAAAGGGACCTCATTGCAGAATGCGAATAAAAAGGTGAATATGTTAGGATGGTGACAGTCGGAACCTTCATTCCTCACAGAGGTAGGATGTCTGGATGTTTTAATTAAGATGTGCAGTGAGGGTCCCGGTAGTACAAGCGCATGCAGTCCATGGGGTGGTTGCGAGGGGCTGCAGTTTTTATCCAAATATTCAAGCATCCTACAACTCTGTATCTGCTCTGATCTGCTTATATTGTTGGTTCTCACACCACCTCTCCATCCCAGTAGGTGATGACCGCAGTGGTTTCTGGTGCGCCTATTGTGCTGCTGTCTTACTGAAGTTTGGCAATGGAATTGGAACTTATTTTATCTTTTTCTAGTGTGATTAGGGTTATTTATTTACTTTTGAATGGTCTTTATACGTTTCAGAATATTAACTTGCTGTGAAGAGCAAGGCTGTGGTCAACATGGTAATTATATGCCAGACGGTAGCACTGACTAAGCATGAGAGATGGGTCATCAGAGCATGCAGAGGTGCTCCTGCACCAAGCCATCTCTCTGCTTCTAAAATTAAATAGTTCCAGTTACTGTGTTAGTGCCCTGCTGGTCACAGTGCCTGTCCACGCTGATCATGTTTTGAGTAGAGTGTACACACAGGTATGGACACCCTTAGCATCAAAAGCACAGTTGGTTGTTCTCCTAACAGTGTCAGGTCATTGTGTTTCTGTACTGAATTTTACCTTTAACATGTAAATCAGAGTACCATGTGAGCACAACCTTACCCCGTCCTTTTACTCCAACAGCTCTTGAGTACTACCTTGAGCCTGCTCCTGGTACACTCATGCGCTATAATGGTTCCGTTGCATTATTACTCTTTGCATGTTTATATGTTCTTTTGTATGATTTTGGATACGTATTTAATTTACCAATGTTCTACTACTGTTTATTGTACAATACCTTGTGTTCCAACTGTTGCATAATCTTACAATGTTGTATTGTTTGTACTACCCACATACTATTGTAACTGATCATCCTTCACAACCCTATGTAACCCCTTCCCCGGGTCGCACCGTGAGATGAGCAACTTGTTGTTCAGTGTGCCCTCCTCATGAAATAGTTCAATAAGTAAATAAATTTAAGCACGCTTTGCTTGAATCCCAAACAAAACCTGTTAAGGATAGAGCCTTGAAGCCAGCCCTATGGCACTTATGGTTGAGGTGCTGGAGGCCACACCTCATGCCATGCCAGTGACCTGGGTTCAATGACAGACTCGAGGAGCCAGGGGTCAGCAGGGAGGAGAGGATGGAGTATCTGGAGGACAGCTCTCTCTCCTCTCCCGGGGAGGGATCCAGGGTTGCTCAGTGTCCTGGCGGCCTAATGGAGATCATGGACACTGCAGGAACACCAGCCAACAGAAGTGAGGGGCGGAGGTGGCAGACACCAGCAGGGCAGCCATGCATGGGCATCATTGCATGCCGCACTCCCAGGGTGCACCATAAAGAGTGAAAATTCCTATAGACCAGGATAGGCAACTGCATGCTGACCGACCAAGTCACACTCCAGCACTGGACTTCTCCTTCCATCTTGGCTGACCACCCAGCCTGGCACATTAAATTAGCATAAGAGCACCCTGGGAGGATAGGGCGGCCCGCCTGGAGCATGCAGAGCCAGGGATCTGCCTGGCTGGAGCGGGAATGGGGAGAGCTCAAGTGGAAGGTATAGCTCATGGGAGTGGAGGATACCCAAGAAAGTTCCATGTCAATGGCGCAGAAAAAGAATCTACAAAAGAAAAAGGATAGGAGCTTTGGGCACGTCAATCAGATGTGATCAGGTGAGTCAGGTGTTGCTAGTGGATCTAGAATGCCTTTAAATGGAATATACCTGCTCACTGATGACTCTAAACCCTTCTCAGGATACCCTGGGAAGATGGAGTGCAGGTGGTAGGAGTATGTACAGGATCTGCAGAGACACTTCATTGTTGGAACTAACAGCAATTGTTCAAAGTGGTGAAACCATCTTTTCCTTCATTCACAGTGCTGGGGCATTTTGTATGACTTGCAGCTGAAGTGCAGCTATCATAGCGTGTTGGTCAAAATTAAAGTAACATTGGGCTACATTGGAGCAGTGGATTGCTATTTACAAACTGAAGTTGTATGTGAAATAGTGTGCTGTGAAGCAGTTTGTGTCCAAAACACAGGGACCAAATATGGGTGTGTCTGTACAAATAAATATAGAAGCAGAAAAGCATAGAAATTGTCGGCAGATAAGGACCGCAAGGCCCATCCTGTCTGCCCATAAGCCCCCCTATGCAGCCTCTGACCCTATCTGGTCAGTGGTCTTTCATCACTCTCTCACACCTAAGGTTCCCTTGTGCCTGTGCCAGGCATGTTTAAAACCCCACACTGTGCTCGTTCCCAACCTCTTCTGGCAGACCATTCAAACATTCACCACCCTTTCCATGAAGAAAAACTTACATTTCCTCTTAATCTACCCCTCCATTTCATATCATGCCCCTCATTCTGGTATTCCTTCTGCATTGAAGAGGTCTCCCTCCTGTGCATTGTACATGCCCTTGAGGTACTTGAAAGTTTCTATCATGTCCCTCACTCTCGATCCTTTCCTCAAGCGAGTACATATTGAGGTCCTTTAGTCTCTCCTCATGTTTTGGGGTGTAAGCTCTGTACCATCTTGGTCATCCTTCTGTGGACCTCCCACTCTATCAATATCCTTTCACAGGTGTACCCTCCAGAATTGCACGCAATACTCTAGGTAAGGCCTTACCAATGTTTTATGCAATGGCATCACCACCTCTCATCTTCTGCTAGTGAGCCCTCTATCTATGCACCCTATCATGATAATGGCCCTACCTGCAGCTTTTGTGTTCTGGTTTGACACTTTTGGTCATCAGAAGTAATAGCCCCTAGGTACCTTTCCTTTTGGTGATAGTCAGCACCTCCCTTCACATCCTGTAACTCTCCCCAGGATTCCTCTTCCCAGGTTCATTATTTTTACTTGATTGCATTGAACCTCAGTTGCCACACCTCTGACCACTTTTTAAGATTCCCCAGGTTCCTCCACATTTTCTCTACCCGTTCTGGAGTAGACAACCTGTTGCACTTGTTGGTATCATCTGAAAACAGGCAGACCTTTCCTTCCAGCCCTTCTACAATGTACAACTACATTGAACAGGACTGGTCCCAGGACCGATGCCTGAGATACCACGCTGGTTACTTCCTCTCCCTGATTGGATCCCATTTACCACTACCTTCTGCCTTCTGTCTGTAAACCAGTTACTAACCCAGTGTATCACATTTTGTCTCATGCCCAGACTACCCATCTTGTTAATCAGCCTTCTACATGGGACAATGTAAAAGGCTTTGCTGAAATTGAGGTAGGCAACATCCACCTCCGCCTCCCTGATTTACTTCCTTTGGCATCCAATAAAAATTCTATAAGCTTCATTTGACATGACCTTCCTGCTCTGATTCCATGTTGCCTTGGATCCTGGGCACTGTTTGATTCCAGGTGTTTCACCATCCTTTCCTTCAGCAGTGTCTCCATGATCTTCACCACCACTGAGTTGAGGCTGACCGGCTGTAGTTCCCCACCTTCTCCATACTGCCATTTTGTTCAGAGGATCTACATGTGCTGTAATGGCAAAACACATAATTGTATCTAAATTGTCACAGGCATATTATAACACAACACAGGCAGCTTTTGTGTCTGGATAACATTTTCTTTCAGCTATGACTTTTCTCTTGAAGTAGAAAATAAATGAACCAGTTGCAGTGTTGGGAGAAGCTCAGCAGTAGTTCCTCTACAAAACTATGTGGGGATAGTGGCTTTTCAATGTTATTAGTTCTGTTGGCTACTGGCTATGAAAACGTAATTACTGAATGTAGCTTTGATTTCACCGTTAGAGGCTGCAACTTTGCACAGTATAATTAATGACATAGATTGCATTGTCTTTTACACCTGGTGCTAAACATGTACATATTTCACTGGTAAGACAAAGACTGTGGGAGCTCTTTTTCCCATTCATAGCTGTAAGTAAAGTATGGCTGTTACCCAATCACATTCTCTGACTGTCCATAACTGATTTGTGATCTCACTATAACCATTGAGTGACAGTAGGGATGAGCAATAAAATAATAACATGGCTATGGTTAAATGGATCATGGATCACTGGCAGTTTTCATGGGTAGGGTGCTGTCTTACATCAGGTTTCAGTGTGCTGCTTTATTTTCCATGCCAGATGTCTTCCATTTCATAGCTGGATTGCTCATATGTGTTCAGTGGTGTTGTCTCTACTGGCCCCTCAATGGAGCATTGGTCTATGGTCATGCAGCATTACAGATGGTGACTTGCCACTTCTGAGCAATTTAATAACCCATGTGCCAGCAGTCTCAGATTTCAGTTCACATACATGATATCCACTGCCTGTATGTGTTACAATGGTGACACTTAATGTGTTTCTCGCATGTTCAGAAGTGACACCTACGGTAAGCACAGTTGGTGGTGTACCTGAAAGTGGACTTCAGAGCCAACATCAAAAGTCACACTGGAATTAAGTTTGTGGTTGTTAGACAGCCAGAGCTCAAGTTAAGTAGTGTATACATCACCTGTAGTGTAAAGTAACATGATTGTTTCTAATGAGTGCCAATATGACTTGCATAACGTTTTCATTTGTTACAGATTTGGATTTCAGTGTGCTGCAGCTGCACACCAACATCACGAAAGGGAGAGGTGAGTTGCATGTCAGCTTACTTTCCTATTTCTGTAAAATCCCACAACGGCACACAGTAATCGGTATAGGTATATAGGATGACATGTTTTGGCAGCAGTATACCAGGAGTTAACATCATACCTGAACATCACCCCATTGTTGTTGTTTAAGGGCAGAGACAATGTTCAACTGTGCTTACTTTGACCATAAATGTGCACCATTACTGGGAAAGAAAACCCCAAATAAATGTCCTCACTGGACAGCTAAAGTATTTGTATAAAGTTGTACTACTGCACTTACTGAATGGAGCATTCCAGGCATGACAGTGGCCAACAGTAATGACCTGAAGTTCATTTATTATGAAACACAATGCATAACAGAAGACATTCCAAGTTGGTTCCATTTGTTAGGCACTGGCTACCACTGCCTTTCAGTCTCCATTTGACACACAATAGGTCCTGTGGTTTTAGCTGTGCATATAGGAAAGTTCAGGGCATTTGTGCCACAATGCAAAATGACTTTGAAATAAACAGGTCAACTTAAGCCTTAGGCTGCTGACAGAATTTGAATGTATAGGAATTTTGGACTGATATATCAGTCCGTGGCCAATCAAGGGTTAACTGAGTCACGTTATCCTCTGCAGCAAAGTGCAATAAATATTACCATCACTTGCAATATCATGGACACATGCTGCTCCAAAGACATTTGTGCTGTAAGTATTTCACAGAAAAGGCAATTAAAGAGTGTTATGTTGCTGCCACATGCCATGTGGCAACCTGACATGATTAACTTGCAGCATTTTAGTACAGTTTAATGAACTGGTCGAGCAGTGTGTGTTGCCATTACATTGCACCCTGATAGACATATTTGATCCAAGTCTTCAGTCTAACTGCTGTGTAAATACACTTGGTGGCATATCAGTCAGTAATGTGAAAGCTACTTCCAGTAATGTGAATAATTAGATAGAATATTGTAACTTATATTTTATTAGGGTAAAGCCCCGAGAACAGGAAAGACTTCAGACTGTATGTAACATTGGAAAATCCCAGTGAATCGGAACTAAGAGCATCAGCTTGGAGGAGAAAAAGAAAAGGAAAGAAATAAGTCAGACTTTTCCTGTTGAACCCAATGAATCGGATACTAATGAAGAGGAACACAGCAGGAAGAAAGCCATTTGACCACCAGTGTACCACAGGAAAGCATACTTAGACCACATATTGATTGGTGCCAGGAAGGCCATAGCCAAGATATTTTGTGAACTGCATAACCGACTGAGGTTTCTGTGGAGGACACAGCAGAAGAAACAGAACACAGCTGAATGGGCTACATGTTATTGCAATGTGGGTCCTTTCAACTCTGTGCTGACATGCATTTTTTTTTTTACTTGTGTGTCTTGAAACAACATGCATGCATGACTTGCATGTGCAGAAAATATAATTCTCCAAGGGACGGTGTGCAACACGCTCATTCACTGTTCATCCACTACCTGTGCTATGTTGCACACCGGCAAGTTCTCAGTCAGTAGTCATTACACAGACTTTAGAAAGAAATTCATGCCAATTCAGTTCTCATGCTGTTTGTGTCTATCAATATGGGGTTTAAGTGCTTTTCCCTACAGATATGTTGGTTCAAACTTCTTTAAAATTATTTTGTAGCATGTACTTACCATACAGAAAAATACAGGATCAAATTTGCACCAGCCCAGTAGCGACATGATGGTCAACTTCTTCTTGTTCTTGTGCAATTTCTTTCTGCTAGATATGTTGGTTTTCATTGGAGCATTGTTGTTTCAATAAGTGCAGCAGCTAGGCCAGTGCAAACCTATATGGGGCTACAGGATTTATAAAACTCAGTAGACATAATGGCTAGTGGCTGCAATGCTCAATTTCAACCCCTGATTAATTTACACAAGGCTTTGATAACCATCAGATAACAATCTTTTGACTTTCTTTAACCATATAGACCCTGGGATTAAGCATTTCAGGTTTTACATTCAGAATTTCTTATCAGCTGTTAAATACTTATATCATAAATGTACTAATGAGGCACTATAGGGTTCACCCCCATTCTCAAAGTCAACAGCTCCCTGGTGTCGGATTCATGCTTGGTGGCCATTGAGTTTAATGCCTACTACACATCCATTGCCTGTCTCCCACCCTTCTCTCTCTCTCATCTCCCCACTGATGCCCTAAGTGTCCTGGTCTCCTGAACCCATCAAAACATTCCTGTCCTGATGACCTCGATCCTAAACTTCTTTCCTGTCTGCTCTACTATTGCCCACCCTATCTCCTTATTCCTAAATCTCTCCTTTATGACAGCACAGGACCCTACCTCCTGGAAACACACTGTAGTTATTCCTTTCCCCAAGGGTGGAGATTCTTCTGCTCCTGGCAACTATCACCGTATCTCTCACCTCCCTACCCTTGCTAACTTTCAAAAACACCTGGTTCTCTTCCAACCTTCCTCCTATCTCTCTGATTCCTCCTTTTCACCCTGTTCCAATCTGGCTTTCAGAAGAACCATTCTACTACTACCTCCCTCCTCAGGCTCACTGACTCCATCCTTACTGGGATGGACTATGGCCTGATCACCTCAGCCATTTTTGTTGACTTAGCCAAAGTGTTCAACACTGCTTCCCACACCCTTCTTCTTGGCTCCCTCTCAGCAGCAGGACTGGCCTCATCTGCTCCAAACTGGTTTAAATCTTACCTCACCAGTAGGACACAATCAGTAAGTATCTCAAATTCTACCTCCCTCCTCTCCCTATTGACACTGGTGTCCTCCAGGACTCAGTGCTAGGTCCCCTGCTTTTTTCCATCCATCAATGACCTTCCAACAGCGTGTGCTTCACCTCCTTCATTCATAGGAAGGGAGGAAGCAGATAGTGCAGTGGTTCTAAGGCTCTGAGCTGCAAATCTGGTGACATCCAGCAGATCAGACCTGGGTTTGAATCCCACAGCTTCCACTTGCATACTGTGTGATCCTGAGCAAGTCACTTAACTTCCTTGTGCTCCCAGGTCACACCTGAAACAAGCTCTGGCTTAGTGTGCCTTTCCTGGTTAAACAATTTCCCTTTCCTTTCCCTATATATGTCAATGATATTGTCTTGTACTGCTCCAGCAGTAATTCTGCAGCTGTGGAAACCAGCTTACAGCATGACTTCAACCAGGTTCATCTCTGGTTTGCCTCACATCATCTCTCCCTCAATGCCAAGAAGACAGTCTCTATGACCTTTGGCACCAGGCAGAGACTCTCTAGGCTTTCTGGCATGCCCTTTTCCACACCCTTGATGGGACAGTCTTTGAGGACACATCCTCTTTAAATGCATTGGGGTCTGTCTGGACCAACACCTCAACTTCTATACACATCAAAGCCATTCTGGAAGAAACTGCACCCCAAGTGTGGTGCCCTGTACAGGAACCGCAGTTGCATCCCACTGATTGTGAGTGCGAACTTGTCCAGAAGATGATTCTCCCATTCTTGAACACTGCAATGTAGTCTACAGTGCTGCTCCCAAATCTTCCCTGGCCAAATTGGACTCCAACTCTTAATACCACTTTTCCCTTTGATCCCCCTTGTACTCACCACTGCAACCTTTATCATGCCCTTGCCCTTCCTCCACTGTCCAACCGGTGGCTCTCCCACGGTGCCAAAATGACCTCCAAATTCTGGATTGGTGAACTCCTTCCTACCTCCAATCTTCCCTTGCTACCCTCCTCCCTCCCATTCCCCAAGATATACTGACAAATGCATCCTGTTTGTTCCATGCAGATCTACCCTCATTGGCCAGACAGGCTTCTAGCACAGCTTTCCTAAATCTTGGAACACACTCCCACAAATACAGCACTCCTCCTCCACCTACTCCTTAGGTATTGCTCTATACAACTTCCTCTGTTCCAGCTGTACCTGCTTTAATCCTCCCTAACTGCTCTCTACCCTGTTCAGCTCATCAACACCCAGATCACCTTGCAGGGTTCATGCATCCTGAAAGGGAAACAGGTTTTGTTGACATGTCATCAGCCTTCTTCATTTCATTTCATTTTTATTTTATACTGGAAGGTCTGTGGTCAGGCCCATTTTCACAGATGTCCAGTTATAACAAAGTAATACAAAACATGACAAACATTAATCTCATTGTTCTTGCCTGTCACCTGATCTTGCCCCCCACTTTACAGGGTTCTCTATACCCTGGAGGGAACTTGATCTCAGCAGTCTTCTCCACTCTCCCCTCCTCCTCTATGCTACCTGCATTTTCCAGCTCATCTTAATACCCTCCCTCAAGTCTCTATTTTTGCCAACTTTCCCTCCTGCCATAGTCTTTGCTTAGCACATGTTTGCTATCTGTGAGCATAGCACTGAAAACATCATAGCACTATGATTGTTTTGTTGCATTACTATCTGACGGGTCAACTGTTAACTGTACCGTAGCAACCCACTGGCTGTATTCAACTGTCTCATGCTGCAGCTGTCTGTACTGCTCATTATTGTGTATTATTTAAGTCAAATGCTCCGTATTGTATCTGTTCTCTGTATCTGTAACTCTCTGTTTCTAATTCCTCATTGTATGCCTCCCCTGGTCGCACCATGAGACAAGCAACTTGTTGTTCAGTGTGCCTTCCTAGTGAAACATTTCAATAAATAAAGCAAATAAATACCTTTCCTTATTTTAAACATGTGATATATTACTACTGATGCACTACTGTACATTGATAAAACACTGGTTAAAACTGGAATGCAATTCTCCTACCCGTGCCTTTCTTAGAATAAGGTGAAAGGTTGGGAGGCTTACATGGGCAGATTAGATAAATCACACAGTCCCCTTCTGCCAACACCTTATTATGTTCTTATGTTAATTCTGAAACAGAGCACCATCAGGTCTAATTGGCAAAAAATCATCTGCTTTCAGTAAAACATCATGGCCCCTTATGGGCTGAAGTAGTAATTGTACCATTTCTACAGATGACCAGGATGGAAGCAATAATGAAGATATACAAAATCACATGCCCCACAATGCAAAGCATCATGGGCTGTATATGCAAATCACTACAGAACGTTATGCTGGTCCAACTTTAAGCAGAATTGCATGGTGCCGAAGGCCTCTCACACAGTTTGCAAAGGTGCTAACAGAAGACATAGACACGTGTTTCATCCTACCAGGACTCATCAGCATGGCACATCTGTTTGACACCCCAGTGGAATGGACCAGCTGCCCGTAAGACAGTGTGCCTTAGATATGTTGTAGTGAACCCATTGAAATAAAAAACTATTTAAAAGACAAAGAACCTCTGTACACAAACACTGAGGCAAGGGTTATCCCAAAGGGCATTTGGCTGGGAAGCCAAGTTTCAAGAAAATACAAAATCACAATGCCCCCACAATGCAAAGCATCATGGACTGCATATGCAAATCACCACAGAATGTTATGCTGGTCCAACTTTAAGCAGAACTGCATGGTGCGAAAGGCCCCTCACATGTTTGCAATGGGTGCTAACAGAAGACATAGACACGTGTTTCATCCTACCAGGACTCATCAGTATGCCACATCTGTTTGACACCCCAGTGGAATGGACCAGCTACCCTTAAGACAGTGTGCCTCGATATGTTGTGATGAACCCATTAAAATAAAAAACTATTTAAAAGGCAAAGAACCCTGTGTGCAAACACTGAGGCAAGGGTTACCCTAAAGGGCATTTGGCTGGGAAGCCAAGTTTCAAGAAAATACAAAATCACACATGCCCCCACAATGCAAAGCATCATGGGCTGCATATGCAAATCACCACAGAATGTTATGCTGGTCCAACTTTAAGCAGAATTGCATGGTGCGAAAGGCCTCTCACGCAGTTGCAAAGGGTGCTAACAGAAGATATAGACACGTGTTTCGTCCCACCAGGACTCATCAGTATGCCATGTCTGTTTGACACCCCAGTGGAATGGACCGCTACCCTTAAGACAGTGTGCCTCAGATATGTTGTGGTGAACCCATTAAAATAAAAACTATTTAAAAGACAAAGAACCTCTATGCGCAAACACTGAGGCAAGGGTTACCCTAAAGGGCATTGTGGGAAGCCAAGTTTCAAGAAAATACAAAATCACACATGCCCCCACAATGCAAAGCATCATGGGCTGTATATGCAAATCACCACATAATGTTATGCTGGTCCAACTTTAAGCAGAATTGCATGGTGCTGAAAGGCCTCTACACAGTTTGCAAAGGTGCTAACAGAAGACATAGACACGTGTGAATGAAGAGTATGACTATAACTCTTATGACAGCTCAACTGAATTCACTTCAGATTCTGAAGATTCTGGAGGAGCTCCATGTCAGAGTCCTGCGTGGTGAATGACCATTACAGAAATAGAACAGCTGTCTGAAGGATGTCCTATCACCACTGTGGAAAGCATCTTGCTACTCATGAAGTTCAGTGTGATGCACAAACTGACAGCAAGTGCAATGTCTGATCTGTTCATATTGCTGACTGCTTACTTTCCTGCACAAGCTAAGACATGGACTTCCTTCAACCAATTGAAACAGCTCCTCACTAATCGAGCATCACCATTACCTCATCACAGCTACTGTGCCACATGCCTCAATTACCTTGGTAAAGAGGGAGATGTTTGTCCCTGTGGAAGCAATGCATCTAACATGTATGTCATCACTTTGTCCATTGAGCAACAGATAAAGGAAATGTTTAAAGGTAAGAAAACAGTGCACAACAAATGTAACACAGAAAAGGTACAGATATTGGATAGGCACATATAACGTGGTGCAAACAGTGTTTGCACAATGCTACCCATCATTAGTGATATATCAGTAAGGGTACACACCATATTCTGAAGAGACCTTGGACACTGCAAGAAGGAAAATCCTCCATGCACAATTTTCACTAAACACCTTAAAATATCAGTAATGCATATGTGGCACAGAAAAAAAATTAAACATTTCGAAAGTGCTACAGTACTGAGCAGTACTGAACATCTGTGAAACACATCCCTTAACACATATAGTTAAGGTTTATGCCACACACCTCCTCATCACACCGTCTATGGAGCAGACACATTCTGTGTTGTGCAATGGTGCATCTACCAAAACAGAGGCACTTTTGTCTTACAAGATAGTCCTCAGTAGTATAAGTTCATATATCTCATCAAATGTTAAATTTCAGCCAATCAGCGATGCCACATCATTTGACAGGTGGGCGTGTCCTAAAATGGACCAATCAGAATCGTCCCTTGTTAAACTGGAAGTCCCTCCCTAAAATGCACTAGCCCCACCCACTTCTGGCAGAAGTGATGCAACCTCGAACCCATGTCCCGCCTTGCACAGGAATGACATGCTCAACCCATGTCCTGCCCCTTGTGCAGGAAATGACATGCATTCGAACCTGTGTCCTGCCCCAAGTGCAAGAAATGACCCACACTGAAACTCTAGAAGTGACATAACACCACCATTTTGTAAGCGTTATGCCCTTGTTCTCATACACCCTCGAACCCTGCCACCCATAATTTTGTAAGCATCCCACGCCCTCCTTCTCGTACACTCATCGAACCCCTGCCATGCCATCCTGGCTGGAACCCGAGTCCCACCATGCTAGCTTGAACTCCTGTCCCCTCCTTTCTCCTGCACCCCTACTGTCCTGGCTCAAACCCTGTCCTCTTCACCACTGTGCTCCACCCACCCCAAAAATCAGTTAGGGTTTATGTAGTGTTATGTGCCCCTGTAGGCTTGGGGGTATAACTACAGGGCATGTGTGTGTTTTTATTAGGATATTTTCAGAAAGAAGTATCTAGAGGCAACCTGATCATGCAGAGGTTTCACAGATCTGTGTGGAGACCCCCAAGGGAAATTCATCTGCCTGTGTGAGTACCCTTTTCTGTTTTTATAACAATATACAAAATAATTTAACATGCATCTGTAGGACTGTGTCAAACTTACATCAAAAGGATACCTTTATGTATATGCATGTAACATTTATAAGCTAAAACGGGGACCTCTGTGTAAATAAGATGGTTCAGCAGTTTCTCTGGATAGCATTGCAACATGCTGGCTGTGTGTGTGTGTGTCCCTCATTAGACATGTAGGAAAAGCAATGTATTTTAAGTATGTTTAAAATATAGATGGGCTTTTTGAGTCCATGGGCCTGTTGGCAGTGTTGATGGGTGTCTTTGTCTGTTAAGATGTGGCAAAACATCTGTTTTAACAGGATCTGTAAAAATGTATCTTTATGCTTTTGTTACAAAATAAATGTCTATAGTTACATTATCAAAAATTAAACAGTCATGTAGTACTAAATAAGAAAATAAATAATATGTTACAAAGAAAAGACAGAATGTAAAATGATAATGTTTTCTTTCAGAATAATTTTAAAGCACACAGTCTTCTTAAAATGTATCTACAGCTTTGCTTAGAGTCGGTGTAAAGAATACACTTTGTGTGTGTGCTATGTTACACTAAATTACTGATTTAAAGGTTGCAGCTGTTTTCGAAAAAGAATTTCCATTTTGATTTTTAAAACATAACTTGTTGACACTCAACTGTCGTTATTATAAACTGTGCCTCTTTGTGTTTTAAGATTGATAAAAAGCATCTGTTTTAATTAGACTGTGACCAAAATTTTAGCAGAAAGACATAACTTTTTTCTAAACTCTCCTACTGTGTAAATGAGAAAAACAGGTGATTCTCATGATTAACTTTTAACAAAATAAGTTTTATCTTCTGATTAGTGGTATTGCAAGCTGTTTTACTGAATTACTAATTTAAAGGACACAGCTGTTTAAAAAGACAAGATTTTCATTATACATTTTAAAAGCTAACTAAGCCATAAGCTTATTTGGACTTAAAGAAGCAGTCTGCATACCTTTTAATTAGACTGTGACCAAAGTTTTAGCAGAAAGGCATTTCTCTAATGCCTTCCAGCTGTCATAGGAAAGGAAAAACAAAAGCCTACATTGAGTAGCCTAGGACTTATATATTTCCCATGGAGAAGGGGTGGGGGTTGCTGGACAGTATCAGATGTTAAGATGTTTTTCACTACTAGCTACGTACTTGGGGGTGGTCTGAGTCATTTTTATATAAGCATTTCGAGATACTGGAAGCTAAAGACAAAAGAACAGAGTGAGACTGCTAAAACTACTTCTTGAGCTAAAAGAATTTTTAAAACATTTAACAAGCAACAATGGAGCCATGGGTTGTAAATTAGGACCTTATCCAAATGTTTGAAGAGCTGACTAATCCACAGTTTACCACTACAGAAGGTGTGTATTTTTATTTTTAACTAGAAATAGTAGATGCTGCAGGTTTTAGAGTTTAAATTTTGTCTTATGAAAGTTTAAAATACTGAAAGTAGTGACAGGGGTGTATTTTCTGTTTTAAACAGCAACACAGCGACTTCCTGCAGGAAAGAGAGGGAGAAAGAGAACATTACATGAATGTGATGCTTTCAAAGGCACTCAAGAGTTTCTGCTGGTGTGAGTAATGAACAAAATAGACATTGCTTGACTGTAAATGCTGTACAGCCATCTACAAGCAGTGGCACAAGAGTTTGACAAAGAGTTATTGAACCAAAGGTTTCAAGAAAGGGACATTAACATGCACAATGTTGGGAAAGCCTATATTCTTAAAACAATTGATAGTTTGTTTAATGGCTTGGTAATTGAGGGCAGATTATCTAGTGAGGATTAGATCATCAGATGTTTAAATCTGAGTTTTCTAAAAGTACAGGTACTTTATTGAGCAGTGTGCTTGCTTCAGTGCAGCATCCAAGTTCTCATGCAAAGAGCTGAAAATGATGGCAAGTGCTGCCCACATGTACGAAAAGTACAGGGCTTGGAGGAAACAGTGGCAAATACAAAAATAAAATTACAAAGTGAAAGCACAGAAGCTCTCACAAGCTGAGTACAAAGGGTGGCAGCACTAACAAAATGAAAAAAAAATAACAAATGGGTCAAAAAAGAAAAATCTGGGTAAAAAATAAAACAATCCGATAAAATTTGATAAGAAGAGTAAAGCTTGCCAGGAAAATATTACAATGTAGGTTGTTACAGCATGTTGCTAATGTTCAGCAGTCTGAATTAGAAAACCATCATGATGATGAACTGGCAAACAGGTCACCCCTACAGTATTTTTAGAATCTGTGCAGGAATATGAACACATTTTAAAAAATTTAATGCTGCAGAATTTCATCAACAATATAAGTTTATAAATCTAGATAAAATAAAATCTTTTACAGAGGCTATTGCTGCAATGCACCAGGCTATACAAAATTTGTTAGACAGTGTGATGAGAGAAACTCGGCCTGGTGACTTTATACAGGTAAGATTAAATGCTGCTTCTTTAAATCAACCCTTGTTCTCAAGGAAAACGTGCCCTAATGAGTTAAATGCTGCCATCTTCTTAGATCAGATAGCTGATATGCTACAGAGCAATACAGAAATCATTACTGATGACACTATACATCTTGTGGTAACTACTATCAGGAACCACCAGGGTTTGGGGTGGGGGAGATGGACACTGAGCTCCATCTTGTATAGCAGGATTTTAAAAAAGAGACGATACTTGATTGATTTAAATAACAGAGATAATAGTTTGTGTTTGGTGGCTCCAGTCTCGCACTCTTAAATTCACATGTGCGTGACAGTCAGTTGTTGAATAAGGCTAAAATATTGCATGCTGAGCTAGGTTTGTCAGACCAAACCCCGTCACTTTTACTGATGTGTCCCAGTTTGAACATTTTTAGAGTCAAAATTAAAGATTTTATATCATAATGAAGGAAACTGGCAAACATTTTCAACAGGTCCAGAAAGACTTCCTAAAACACTGTTTGTATTATTACACGATGGGCATTTCTATGGTATAGCAAATGTAAAAATTCATCTGCTCACGGTACCTCTGTGAATATTGTGATGTAGCCTATAGTCATAAGGGAAATCATATCTGTGCACAACAGTGAAAAGTTTGCTTTGACCCCAGTTGTCTTGAACAGGAAACTGACAAAGCATCATGACCCAAGTGTAAAAGATTTGTAGGTCTTAGCGTGCCTAGAAAGACATTTAGCTAGAGCTGATGGGAGTACAGGGTCTTGTAAATCCATGAAACTGTGTGAACAATGTTTTGTCTTTTACAAGGGATCTCATACATGTAAATTGATTCAGTGTAACAGATGTGGTTCTTTCATGACAGCAGACAAGCATCTGTGTTACATGTCACTACTCACAGATGTAAAATCTCTGAGAAACATACAGTGTTTGATTTTGAAGCCACACAAGAAATGGGGTGCACATACCAAATTTTGTGTATGCTAAGCAATTAGATGGGGAGAGGTCCTGGGAATTCAAAGGGAAGATTGTATAAAAGATTTTGTAGGACATCTTATTGATGCACCATTTAGACACTACACATTTATAGCATGCAATGCCAAAGGCTATGACAGTTATTTTATCATTAGCCAACAGGTCAAGGAAAGAATTGATATTAAATTGCTCACACAAGGAGGAAAACTACTCGGTGTCACAGTGACATCCCTACACATCAGATTTATTGACAGCCACTGTTTTCTTCCTTTTAAACTAGCAAAAATCCCTGCAGCCCTTGGATTTGAGAATGAGATTGCTAAAGGTTATTTCCCCATGTTTTTAACACCAAGGCTAATGAAAATTATGTAGGCCCCCTGCCCGATGCTCAGTTGTATGGTTCTGAATAAATGCTGCCTGCAGAAAAGCAAGAGTTTTGCAATGGTACCTAGCTAACTGACATAGAGAATTTGATCTGAAAAGAGAGTTTTGCTACTATTGCCAGTTAGATGTTGAAATTCTTGAAAAGCCTGTGTCAAATTTAGGAAAGAAGTGATGAACATGACAGCCAAAAGTGTTTTAAAGCAGTCATATGGTGATACAGTGGAGTATGAAACAGTATCCTTAGACCCCTTCCAGTACGTCACAATAGCCTCAGTCTGCATGGCCATGTACAGATTTTTATTTTTGAAGGAATGCACTGTTGCTGTTCTCCCCAGATGACTACCACAGACAATTGAAGAGATACTCCACACCTGCTATTCGGTGGCTTATGTACATATCTGAGAAAGAAAACATTTCTATTCAGCATGCGCTAAGGGTGGTGAATTTAAGGTGGGTCCGTACTTTTGGATGGCTATTCTGTCATAAATGGAATACCCACAGCATTTGAATTTAATGGTTGTTTTTTCATGGCTGCAACATCTGTTACTGTGGAGAAAGATAGAAACCACATGACAGGGACTAGTTTTGGACAGTTATTCAATAGGACCACGCACAAATTTAATTTTCTAAAAAGCAGTGGTTTTGCTGTTAGAGTATTGTGGAACATGAATGGAAGCAATGCTGACTACAGATCAGGGTTTGAATAATTTCTTGAGGACAGGCAGCTACCACAGCCACTTGAACCTAGGCAATCACTGTTTGGGGAGAACAAATGCCATTTGTCTGTACTATAAGATGCAGCCTGATGAGAAAATACACTATTATGAGTTTACCGCCTCTACCCTTTGTTAACAAAACCAAACAGTATCCAGTCGGTCATCCTGACATCATTTATGACAATTTTGATGACCTCACTCAGTACTTGGTTTAGCAAAAGTAAAAGTCTTACCCCAGAGGCCTTTTCTTTCCAGTGCTGCCAACCAGGATTGGTAAAAACTTGTGTTTACATTATGTCGCAGATGCACTGAAAATAGATTTCAAACAACATCATGCGCACATGATGATGAGCAAAGGTCACTTACAGGTACCTACTGTACTGTAGAACTAAACCTGGCACTGGAAAAATGCTACAAAATCATTAACATTTATGAAGTTTGGCATTTTAAAGAGTCATGCACAGAGCTTTTTGCAGACTACATCAAGCTGCATCTAAAGGCAAGCAAGAGGCATCTGGTTTCTCTCATGGGTAAAAATGAAGTGGATAAAGTCAGGTACAGTCAACAGTATTTTGAAAGGAAAAAGTACATTTGAACCCTGCAGCCATAGCTGTTAACCCCAAGGAGACAGATATCTAAACTGTTTTAAATTCTCTTTGGGACAAATTTGGCAGAGAGCTAATTTGCCACCATGAGCATAGTAACAGATCCAGAGAAATTGTTTCAGTATGTTTTGCACCTTATCACAATGTCGCTTCATGCTTTTTCATCGATAATAAAACAGCTTGTTTAAGCTGAAATATACCAGTGATCATTACCCAAATTCCAATAATATCAACATATTTATAGCTAGTTTTACAACAGCATATGCCAGAGTGGAACTCTACAACCTTCTAGATAGGTTACAGGACAGATGCCTTTACCATGACACAGACTCTGTCATTTTTGTGTCCAGACCGGGTGACTGGGCCCCACCTCTGGGTGATTATTTAGGGAGCTGACCAGTGAACTTCCTGCAGATGAACACATTACAGAGTTTGTTTCTGCAGGCCCAAAACTTATGGCTACAGGCTGTCCAGTGGAGAGGTTGTTCTTAAAGTGAAAGGGTTTACCCTTAATGTAGCCAGCAGTAAACACATTAATTTTGAAAGTCTGAAGGACCTGGTCTTTGACTATACCGGTCACAGATCTCTAAAGAAATTACCGTGAGTCAACCCAGCATTATTAGGAATAAAAGCAGTGGTCCCTTGAAACAAAACGTTGTTCAAGACCCAGAGAGTAGTTTATGACAAGAGTTTTACAAGACAAATTTAAAACACTTCCTTACGGATACTGATTGTGAAAATGGATATCAGGTTGCAACATCCCTTTACTTGTCTGTTGGCTGGCCCTCTAATAGTGGGAAGAGCTTCTTTATAAAACAGTTGTTGGAACATGCTGATGCCACTTTATCACACAAGCCTGAAAATATTGTCTGGTTCTACAGCTGTTGGCAACCTTTGTACAATGAATTGCTGTTAAATTTCCTCAGATTAAATTTGTGGAGGGGCTACCAATGTCACTAGCTGACAATGATCTCTCACCCACTGGAAAGGTAAATTTTGTTGTTATAGATGATTTGATGGACTCTGCCTGTCAAAATAGTGAAGTGGAGTATGGGTTTACCAAGTATAGTCATCATAAACAGTTGACAATATTTTAATTGTCCAGAATGTGTTCTGTCAAGGTAAAAAGCAGGACCATCACACTAAATGCCAAATACATGATTTTGTTTAAAACCCCAGAGACAAGCTGCAGATCATAACTCTGGCTAAGCAGATGTATCCTGGTCAGACAAAATGTTTCTTAGAAGCTTTTGAAGATGCCACAAGAAAGCCTCATGGCTATTTACTGGTTGATTTAAGATCCAATACACCAGACAAATATAGACTGCTTAGTGGGATGTTTCCTGACTGGCCTGTGGCATATGTCATGAAAAACACATTCTGCTTCTAAAATATTTGATACTGTATTGTCATTATGTCTAAAAGACTGCAGAGAAATCTGTCTGTTTTAAAGTGACTAGTAAAAGGCCTCCGAGTTTAAGAAAAGCTATTTTATGTTCAGCCTCTGATGATCTGATATCAGCTATAGCTGAGATAGCCTTAAACACTCTCAAAGGAAATATTCACTGTCAGCAAAACAGGTTTGCTGAAAAAATGGAGAGTCATTAAAACTTTAGCGATAAACAAATATCCTTAAAAGGAAAAAGAAAATAGTTAATCAGACAGGTGCTTTTATAGGAACGCTGCTAGAATTGCCATCCCTTTGATCACCGGCCTGCTGGCTAACAGATAATGGATTTTACTCAGAAAATGCATTTGGTACCTCAGCAACAGATGGCTCACATTAAAACTAATTACCCTGATCAGGATATGAGAAAAGTTGCAACTAACAGTTTGGACACTGACATGAGAGCTATACTGTCCCGGACTGATTTATCAGACTATGACAAAGCCAAATGTACTCTGCTGTGTTACAGCGCTATCTGACTTTGGTAAGACAAGGAGAACAAGCTAAAACCAGTTTGACATTACTCATGCCTGAAAATGAATCAATGTCTGACCCCCATGCGGACACGGTAGAGACAGCTCTGCACTAGTACTATGGAAAAAGACATTTTAAGTAGTGTTTCTCATCGGTCTAAAACCAATGCTGAACTTTTGTTAAAGCATATGGCAAAGAACAAGTATATTGTGTTTTGGAGTGATAAGGTGGAATTAATGTATAAAGGCACTGTTGTTTCTAGCTCTCACATGGTCGATTTGGTAAGAGCGGCTATAGCCACTCACACAATCCCTGACCACAGAAAGCCAAAGAGCTGGGATGTTTTTGTCAAAGCAATGGCTGAGTCTAACGTATCCACCTCAGTGTTTGCTCACTCAGCAAACAGGAGCTATGTGGAAAGACTGAAATTGGCAGCTGGTGCAAACAGCCACAGCCATCTCCAGTTAACCAATGGTCAGTGACGCCCAAAAGACAAAAAGTCTTTTAAGAAACCTACATGGCTCACTATGTAAAACTTAAATGCAGTCTCTATGTATGAATGTTAGATACCTCAGTCACAGTTGTGTACAGCCTATGTTAAATATTTACCTCATATTAAATATGTAATCCTACCTCAGTGACTGCTGTGTACAACCTATGTTAGTCATTTACCTCATATTGAATATGTAATCCTGTTTTACAAAAAGTGTTTATATTGATGCATGTTAGCCTACCTCATAGTTAAATATGTTAACATGTTTTAGAAAGAGGTGCTTATCATAATTCTACCTCAGTGCTATGTTATATATAGTGTCATTGTTTAACAGGAGATGCTTTTGTTTATTATGTCTTATCCATGATGTTACCATTGATGCATGTTGTATTTATTGGCATTTGTTTTTACAATACATAGATACATAGACAGTGTCAGCAGATAGGGCCTATGGCCCACCCAGTCTCCACTTTTGAGCTTGTAAGTTCAGTTTGTTTTCCTAGAAGTCTGTTGCCCCTTACCCTGACCTCCAGAATTCCTTTATGTCTATCCCATGCATTCTTAAATCCCGTGATTGTTTCAGCCTCCACCACTTCCTCTGGCAGGGACAATAAATACCTTTATATTTTATATATTTTGTCATTATTGAAGACATTGCATATCTGAAAATTTTAAACACAGGCCCCCCAGTTTGAACACAGGTGTCCCCCAGTTTAAACACAGGTGCCCCCAAGTTTAAACACAGAAAACACAGAGACACACAATTATGAGCGTTTATATATGATTTTATAAGTGACTGGTTTTGAATAAAATTACAAGCAGTTGCATATTTTAAATTCATTACAAGACAAACAAGTCTGAACATGTTGCCACCTCACTGATACATGCCCTGACATGTTTAGATGTCTGAAAAGGTGATGTACAAAACTAGTTACCGTGGCATCATTTTTCAGCAAATCATTAGAGTACATTTTAAAATGTGATCATAAGAAAGTCCTTTGCATCTGTGGTGTAAGAAAAAGATGCAGTGAAATCCACAGGTGGTAGAAAAGGTATCTTGTAACTGTGTGTTTTGGTACAAAATGTTTTTGCATTTCTGTTTAAAAAAACAATCGTTTGTGCATGATTGTCAGGATGAAAACTGTAGCTGTCAAAGAACTCCCAGTCCCATTTTCTGAAATGTGTACAGCTAACCAGTGCTGTCCAGGGAGGTCATGGGGGTCAGTATTGATGACTAGTGCTGCAGTAAGGTTTCTCATTCTCTCCTTGGGTAGCAGATCACATGGAAACATGCCCAGAAAGCAGTCACAGATGTGGGAGTCATTGGTTACAATTTTTTCCAGCTGCTTTGTGTTCATTTTTATGGTTTATCACATATAATCAAAATGACATTTATTCTCTGGTTTATTTCAATGACATTATCAAAACACAGCATAGATAATGAGATTAACTGTTTGTGGAAGGGTTCTGCAAATCTGATCTCAGCTCTGAGGTTCCCAGTTTTAATTAAAGAATAATGATCAGCACATTCTTGGTCCAGAGGAGATCAAAGGCAAACAGGGTGTACCCTTGGGTAAATTCCTGATGGTTAACTACTAGCGGATGATCTTTCATAGAGTTCTCCACCACTAGTACTAGATTAAAATATTCTCTCACAGCATTCCCATTTCTAAAATCGGGCTGCAGAGGTTTAGTGGGGATTTGTTCACCGTCCAGATACAGAGCCACAAAATTATTGTTATAATGCTTAAAGTTAAAGGGGTTTTTAGTGTAGGAACTGCTAAAAGCATCATTGTCAACAAATCCCATCACCATCATTTTGGTAACTGTCCCAAAACAAATTATCTTGGTTGCAGACCTGCTACCTGCAGGGAAGATGAACACTTTCATACCCACTCTGTCTATAGGGTATTTAGTGTTGGAGGTCAGCGGGACTTCTGAGTGTCCCAGACGAACCTCGGGGTCACTTTAACCCTTTTGACAAACAGAGAGGTGGCCATGACTTTTAGCTTATAAGGCTCAGCATCTCCACTCTTCAGGCAAAGCTGTCCCTGTTATGTGTCAGTTTAATTTTAATATCCACGCCATTCAGCATCAGTTTCTCTTGAAAACAAGTCTGCATGCAAGTGTCCCAGCAGCTCTACCCTCTACTGAGATGTGTGAAGGAGCTTCTTTATTAAAACCTACATTGTCAACATCTCTGTCTGTGATTTCATGTTTCCCCAGGGTGCCTTTGTAAAATAACCTCATGGTAAATTGGGTAGAAAGGGTCTCTTCACTGAAGTTCAGCACAGATTCTTTGACAGCCCTGTAGGGTAACAGTTATTACTCTGACTGATGAGCTGATCACTGAAAGTCACATCCAGCTGACTGAAAATGGTGGCCACTGGGTAGTTTATAAGACCCACTTTGGCCACAGCAGGTATATCACTACAATCCGCTTAGTGATTTTGCAAACCAGGTAAAGAAGTGTGTTGTTTAGATCCAAATAGTCTTCACCATTCCCTGCTATATAAAATTCAATCGATGAGTTTTCTGAAAGGGCAGCCAGAGGGGTATCTCAACATAAATGCTTTTTTCAATGCTTGTCTGTGTGGGAGAAACAGAAAACAAGTCAAGTTCTGATTTTGTGCTTTCTTCAGAACCACAGTGCATGAAAGCTATGTTTTTAGAACAGGTCTCTGCTTTTTATGACGCCTTGAAGATCCTTTTGCCTTTGAACGTTTTTTATGTGAAGTTTTGCATTTTGAAACACCTCTTTAAAGTAGCCAGGGGAGGCCAATGAGAAGCAAAGGGTATACTCTGGCGCCTTCTTTACCTCTCTTGAATACAATCAACCCTGAGCCACCCTGGAGTAGGCTTTATCACCCCTGACATCTTTTGAGTGGTAGCACTAGTCACATGCCCCACAACATCCTTTGCAACATTTTTAGCAGCTGTCTGTAGATGTGGTTTTGCAATTTCAAACCCCTTCTTAAAAATGGAACTGCTTTTCTGAATAGACTACTAAATATCCCTCCTATATCAGAAGCATACATAGTAGGAAGTCCATGAAAGCTGGGCAGACCATATCCTGCCTGTGCCTTGTAATAACTTCTGTACAAGGCAGGGTCCCCATAATGTCGAACCATCACTACCCTTGTTTAAATTTTAGAGCACTCTCTGAGAAAAATGCAACTTCACGATCACCTTTCCAAATCGAAATGGTACAGGTTAATTTTGATCATTCTTTATTTCAATAGTGACTATATCGATCCGATGTTTACTAACTGTTTGATAATGGGGTTTATCATAGGTCACGGTCACTATCTCATTGTCTTGGCCTCTGACGGGTATTCATCTCAGCAAAGGCACACTTGACTGTCACCCACTATTTCATGCATGATAATGTCAGTGTAGATATATAATGTGTAAAACCCATTAATATCTGTAGGGTTCATTGTTAGATTCTTTCCTACACCTACCTCAGAGTCTGCTAAAACCCAAAAGGCACTGTAGTGCCCGTGCATAAACAAAATGCATTTGATGTCACTGTCAATGCTTATTTCTCTCCTGACGGTTTGTTGTTTCAAAACCACTGGCAGGTCATTTACTTCAAATATGCTTTTATTAATTTGAGAAATAACACCAGCCATGTTAGGATAATAGCCCGATGGAATTTTAAATGCTTCTGACTCAGTAAAGGGTCCAGTTGGTGGTGTTTTACTGTGGGCTACGCTTAGAGGCTGATAGAGCATACTGAACCTGTTTTTCTGTGCAGGCACATTGTCCCAGGTATGAGGGTACTGAATTTCTGCTAAGCCCACTTCCCATTCACCAGGTAGTTCAAGCGTTTGTGGTAACTTTACTGTAAAAGTGGATATAGTATTGTTGGGGAAAATGTTGTGTGTGGCGTTGCTGGGCAATGTGATATAAAATCCATTTTGAGCATTTTAAGCCTTATCTGCTTCTAATGTCCGAACCTGTGTTGCCTCAACCCAGCTATTAAATTTATCAGGCCACCCTCTCCACTTTACCAGATACCAAGTTTTTCTGCCACGCTTTTTCTCTGCCAGGATTTTCTGCACCTTGTCACACGGTCCTCATCAGGTTCAATTTTTGCAGCTCTTCAGCATAAAAGTACCTTTAATGTCTTCCCCTGATAGTCTTTTAGCTTATAGGTGGGCCTCTGTATCTTAAGACCTCCATCACAATAAATATCTCATCTGTGTACATCTGTACATATCCTTTTCAAACACCCCTTTAGCTTAGATAGTCTCACATGATCATCTTTCTGAAGGGTACCCTTTGTTTTTTTGCCAAGAACAGAATTATCAGAGGATCTTCCATACACCCAGGGCATTGGAAGGGTTAACATCCACAGGTCTGTGTTTAACGCTTCTGTGATAAGTATGGTTATAGCTGTGCACCAGATCTCACAACACATCTGTATATTTCCAAGTGTTCTGGGCTGTAAAGTAACGCCACATGCATGACTTCAGTGTCCTATTAAATCTTTCTACAGTGCTGGCCTTAACTTCATTATTCATCACAAAATGGTGTATTTTATTTTGTTTTAATAGGTTCTTTAAGGAAGCATTTAGAAACTCTTTACCCTGATCAGTCTGCAACTTCTGAGGTGTGCGTCCACTTTAATAATAGTTTTAAAGGCTTGCATCACTGCCTTGCCTGATTTTTCTTTTAAAGTCACTACCCAGGCATACTTGGACAGCACATCGATGCACATCAGTATGTGCTTAAACCCATTATTGTACTTTTGCATATTGACTCATATCCACTAAATCAGCTTGCCATTGTCTGTCTATGTCAGAAACAATGACACAATTTCTCTTAAATCGGACTCTGGCTGCTTTGTGTAATGAATAGGGTCCTGTTTCAAGCCATTCTTCTCAACACCTTTCCTGGTGACATCTTTATCAAGTTTTTTTGCAGCCTTATACAGCTGAGTCACCTCTGAAACCACCCACTTTTTTGCATTAAAATATATATTCTGGAACAGGTGATCATTCATCTTCTTCTCAACCCCGATACATCTGTTAGCTAGCAAAACTCTTGTCACCAGTAAAATAAAGCATGTGCTCTTTCATTCTTTTAAAACACTGACAACCACAAAGTGCAATGCATGATTATATTTTATTTATAAATGCACACGCATAACAGTATTTGAAGATTTACTTTACATACTTTATAATACATAAACTAATGCATATAGCTGCTACG
The DNA here is from genome assembly GCA_016271365.2 of Neoceratodus forsteri. Lineage (NCBI taxonomy): Eukaryota > Metazoa > Chordata > Ceratodontiformes > Ceratodontidae > Neoceratodus > Neoceratodus forsteri. The sequence continues at coordinate 272,258,343 of JADMNL010000026.1, forward strand.
CATAAGAGGCATAACACATGGCAAGCATGCAATGATTATATAATATCTTTTTTTCTACTCTTCCATTTTACATGCTTCGATAATACCCAGAAACAGCAACTTTTGAGCTGCATGTTTACACAAGCATTGGCATCGTCCACTTCCTAGTTAGTGATGAGGTGGCACAATACATACACACACATATGCCATACACCACTCAAAATAACAAGCCTGATTTTTAAGACAATCTGTTACATCTAAAATGTTGTTCACCTTGCATACTGCTCTCACGGTTACTGTTTTCCATTACGTCAACATAGAGTCTCCATACAAGGGTAGCAACTCGTTAATCAGAGTCAGTGTGTTTTCTGCTAGTGAAGCAGCAGCAGCATCTTCAGAGCAGACATTTAATGCAGGCTGCTTTCCAAAGTATATAGGTTCCTTTAAAATGTCCTTTATCACACGGTACAATGTAGACATCAAGACTGTCTGGAATATTGGGAGCATGCCAGTATGTTCCATCTGAAAGTACATTATAATACACTATTTAGGAAAAGCATATGCTAAATCTGGTTTATGAAACACAACAAAAGCGATAAAAGAAACAACATTTATGATGACAGACTCAGACCCCCATTCTGCAAATGAAACACTAAAAGTCAACAGTGGTACAGATAAAACCACAAAAGTGTATCACATCATAAGAATTATGCATAAACTCTATAGCAATTTTAAACATTGCTTCCTCAAGAGTAGCCCTCCATCCTTAAAATAATCCACAGTTTCCTTTTGGGGTCCTTCTGGGAGACCATCAAAAGACCTTGGCATGTCTCCAAAAGTACAGACAGTGCTTGTCCTGTAGGTAGATTTAAACCAGGTTGTTTAGCTCTGTGTCTGACTAGTTGGTAAATAAGCCTCTGGAAGCACTGACAGGGTGTTTCCATCGTTGTATACTCTGGAAAAACATACAGCACTATGTTTTAGTGATCTCTCACTGCATGGGGTGGTTTAGCAAGTGGAAAAAGCCAGGGTAATAATATGAACAATATTAAAATGGTAACAAGTAACGGTTTTGGGGGGTAAATGTTTTTAACAACATAAACAGGGTTCCTGAATTTCTTATATAATTTTTTAAAGGGCCCTTTTGACCAGTGGATCATTTCAGCAAACAGAGAAGCCAGGTTAACAACACGCATAATATCAAAGGTTTTTCTGCTTTGTAGTACACATACATACATGACTATGACGATCATGACATAAAGTCCACAAAGACATTCATCATCTTCCATAAATATATCGGCAAACACTTTAACATTCTCTACAAGTGGCAAAACTGATTCATTTATGTATTTATCTGTATCCTCCCACACTTCTGGAAGGGCACACATCATCAGTTCAGAGGCTGCATGTATCTCACGAAGGCAAATGTCATATTGAGGTGAACCAAACAGTGATGAATGGCAGTAATGGCTTAGGATCAGATACATAAGCCTTTAGTTCTTTGTACTTGCATCCCAGTGATTATCTGTAAAATAAAATACGACACATTTTGGTACTGAAATGTTTACATGTAGTAATTTGAGGGGGCAGGGTGGGGTAATTTTTTTTACAATATAAACAGGGTTCCTGAATTTCTTTTTAGAAATTTTTAAAGGAACCTTTGCTGACCAGACAGCAGGCATCTTTTTAATTTCACTGTCTGTCTGCTGTAACATTTGATAACTAACCACATGGGGTCATCGGATTTTCTCACATCATTTAAAATGTGACTTATAGTTTCCAGGGTACAATTGGTCATATTTAACCCCGATGCTTCATAGCGATTGCTGCAGGTCACGGGCGTGAGCTGCCCTATATGTATGGCTTCAGAAACATTTCTGTATGCTTCTTTAGACATTGTCATCAAGGATACATGAATGGTTTTTCTGACTTGGATCATCTATCTCACACCCAGGACAGGAATCAACCAATTCACAATGTATCACCCTCTGTATCACTGAGGCAATTATGCCAATGGATGGTATGATACATAACGTATTTACAATACATATCGTGGTCAGTTTTGGGGGTTTACTACTGAGGTCTGGTTTTTCACATGAGGTCCCCTGTCTAATCTCAGTAGAAGAAGAAGAAGAGGGTTGGGCAGTGATCACAGCCTGTTCTGTGACATTTGAAACATTCTATCACTCCCTGTATTTCTAACACACTGGTTCTCACACATCTCATTAACAACCACATTTGTATCTTTCACACACCAAAGACAGTCAAGCAGTAGATTTGTGGAAAGTCGTGAATCCATGCTGTCTGAATATGACTGCTGCTCTATCACAAATCCTTCAGTCTATTAAAGTAAAACAGAAAACAGCATTGGTCCTCTGACTCATTATAGGTAAGATTTAGTTCTACTGTTAACTCATCTCCCACAGTTACACCATGTATGCATGTCACCACTCACATTTTTTAAAATGTTAAAATGCATTTACCTCATCAAGGCAACTCTTTCTTCTTCTTCTTCTTCTTCATTTTTCTTATCTTTGTCTTTCTTAGCCTGGGCTTGACTGCTTGTGGCTGCATTATCATCATCATCCACCTCTTGGTCAGAGGCACCTCTTGGCTGTGTCTTGGATTTCTTTTTCACAACATTCTCTGATGCTTTTTGGTGTATCGCTGACCATCTTCTCTGGCTCCCCTTTCTTGTCACTCTCTGTTTTGGGTTCTCATAGTAACTTCTTTTTCTGCATCAGATTCACACCCCAGCAACTCTTCAAGGTCTTGCAGTGGTGTCTCTTCAGAAGGACAGTCAGATTTAGGATTTCTGATTCACCAAACTGTTCAGAGAGTTTCTTTTCATGTCAGACACTCTTCCACTGAACAAGACTTGTGTGGGACATTCTTTTCACACTCATGTAGTACACTACGTTGACTTGGGTTGTGGGGCCCCGATAGCCATCTTCTTGCTTGGCTTTTCATCTCCAGACTTTTCATTAGGTGGTGTGACAATCTGGCCTGTTGCAGGGAGGTTGAATTGAGAAGCTCTGCGCGCCATCTTCTTGCTTGGTTTTTCATCTCCAGACTTTTCATTCAGTAGTTTGCCAGTCTGGCCTGTTGCTGGAGGTTGAATTGAGAAGCGCTGTGCTGTGCTGTGCTATCTTCTTGCTTGATGTTTTGATAATCTGCTCCAAGTCTATAAAATAGAATCTGAGGAATCTCTTAAAAGCTGTGCCTTCTGGCTTCAAATGCAGGGTTTATATAACGCTTGCAAGATGGACTGCCCCTTGGTAAAACCATCACCACACCCAATCATACTATACATGGTAACATGTGTCAGAGGCACATCTGTTGTAACCCCCACCCTTTTTAAAACATTATAAATATCACCACATTTCATTCAGCCTTCTCCTTGATACTACGAGAGCAGAAGGGTGAACTATAGGTATGTGTATTCCTTTTTCTGATATATTTTATTCTTTTAATTCATGATGGAGTATAAATAATTAGTTTTGTGATTGCTATAAAGTCACACACACACACAGCCAGCATGTTGCAATGCTATCCAGAGAAAACTGCTGAACCATCTTATTTACACAGAGGTCCCCATTTTAGCTTATAAATATTACATGCATATACATAAAGGTATCCTTTGATGTAAGTTTGACACAGTCCTACAGATGCATGTTAAATTATTTTGTATATTGTTATAAAAACAGAAAAAGGGTACTCACACAGGCAGATGAATTTCCCTCGGGGTCTCCACACAGATCTGTGAAACCTCTGCACAATCGGGTTGCCTCCTAGATACTTCTTTCTGAAAATATCCTAATAAAACACACACACATGCCCCCTGCAGTTATACCCCCAAGCCTACAGAGGCACATAACACTACATAAACCCTAACTGATTTTTTGGGTGGGTGGAGCACGGTGGTGAAGAGGGACAGGGGTTCACACCAGGATGGTGGGGGTGCAGGAGAAAGGAGGGGACGGGAGTTCAAGCTAGCATGGTGGGACTCGGGTTCCAGCCAGGATGGCGTGGCAGGGAATTGAGGAGTGTACGAGAAGGAGGGGTGAGGATGCTTCAAAATTATGGGTGGCAGGGGTTCGAGGAGTGTATGAAATGAGGGGTGCAGGACACTTACAAAATGGTGGGTGGCAGGGGTTCGAGGAGTGTACGAGGATGAGGGGCGAAGACACTTACAAAATGCTGGTGTTATATCACTTCCAGGGTTTCAGTGTGGTCATTTCCTGCACAAGGGATGGGACATGGGTTCAATGCATGTCATTTCCTGCACAAGGGTGGGACATGGGTTTGAATGCATGTAATTTCCTGTACAAGGCGGAGCACAGGTTTGAGGTTCGCGTCCTTCTGCCAGAAGTAGGCGGGCTAGTACATTTTAGGGAGGATTTCTGGTTTAACAAGGGACGATTCTGATTGGTCCATTTTAGACACGCCCACCTGTCAAATGACATAGCACGCTGCTGATTGGCTGAAATTTTACATTTGACTAGATATATGAACTTATACTACTGTCCTCAGTTGTGTCCCCCACACTAATCAAAGATGTCCTTTTGTGCAAAGACATAATCACATGCAGTGTAGAAGACCATCATCCCTGTCCCTGATCTCTGTGTTGAAAATGGAAAGTGTAACACTTCACTGCATTTCTAATCTAACCACCACCAAAGCAGTTAGTGCCATATCAACATGGCCCACCCATATAATCAACTTGATGGCAATCAACACAGTAGTCTGCTTGCAGAAATTGGTGCACTTTACATTTACTACAGGCAAATCCAACAAAGGGACAGGGGAACAGCAGCACAGATAAATTAGACCATTGCACTGCACAAAGAGGATCATAACAGAGGTGTCATACATACCAAATGGGACATTTGCATGACTGCATGTGCTGAATATTGCTTATGGGGACCATAGTGTAACCCCGGACCCCTGCCTTTAGCAAACGATAGGTGGCATGCTGTTGAAGCTGACAGCAATACCTGGTGGGGACTGGGTTCGGGAGGATTAGGTTACTCGGCACAGGGGCCTAGGTTTTGCTACTCTGCACAGGGCACCCAAGTAAATCTGAACACAGGAAGCAATAACTGTAATGTCCAGAACCAGGAATGGGATTCTACAGTGTGGTTTTTATTCACATCCAAGCTGAACAAACAAAGCATAGACAGACCCCTACAGGGCTACATTCCGGGTAATGCAGATTAGAGACAACAGAACACTTTTTTCACTATTCCAGCCCTCAGGCTCTGAACCCACCAGGCACACAGCCTGGGCTTGCACGAGCTTTGGGTACACAGCCTGACTTGTACACTACTTGGGTTTTCCCCAATGGCCTGCCCCACCGGCCACTTGATCCACGCCCATTTTGGGAAATGAACCAGTTTTCCTGTTGTGGCTCCCCAAACCACCTTAAAACCTTCAACTCCTAGAGGGAATTTTTCTTCCAATCCCATGTGGGTACTTCCCTCATCACTGGCCAAGTGCATGAGGCAAAGTAGAAATCACAAAGCAAATCCGTAGAGGTAGACCTGGTCACTAAAGATGGGGGTCTCCACCTCAGCTCCCACAATCCATACCAGGCCATTTCTATGGAAACTAAACAACTCTTTTCTGAAAGCTTGACAATGTAGATTACTGGGTAGATGTATGTCACATCTCCTCTACATGTCTTGACTTCCACTATGTGTTGGACTTGAACATACTTTTACTTTTGGCTGCTTCATTACTCTAGGCCTCCCACTACTTCAGTAGTCCAATCCCCACTATCACACAAGTCCCAGGATGAAAACATAGGCCCTTTGAAAGAGCAGAAACTCACCCTCTGGTTGCGGTGCCCCACAGGTGATTCACAAACTCTTCTTGTTTCCCAAAACTCTTGAACCAAATAGGCAGCTTTTTCACTAGCAGAAAACCAGGGGTTGCCCCTGGAATATGCAGGAAACCCTTCCCTGCCCCATCCCCTGAGGGATGGGGTACTGAGACCTGAATCAGTGGTCTGCACCACTTTAAAACTATCTTCTGTGTCTCTCCTTTAGATGGAAACATACACCTTTTTCCTACTGGTAGCCCTATGTCAGGGCTGAGGCTCCACGAGCCTACACAGAGCTGCTGTGCCCCTCTCAGCAACCTCCAAACTCCAACTGACCTACAGACTACTGCTCAAACCTCCCAACATTCTATTCCAACTCCTGCTGCAGATTCCACTGTGGCTCATGCAGCTGTGACAGTTCTATGGTGATGTCATCCCTCAGTCTCAGCTGAGACTGAGAACAGAATGAGACAGTATGAAATCCATTTAAATGGAGTTTCACAATCTGCCTTCCCTGCCTACCACTAGGTCTTACTGGGATTCTAGTAACCCCAGGTAACAAGGGGTTACACTCACCTTGACCAGGAAAATGACTGTCCACAGTCATTGTCTACCCGGCTTTAGGCCATCCCACCCTATGTGCTACCTGAGAGGGGGGCTCTCTCCTACCATGTGCAAGCACAGGCAGGCAACACTAAGGCCCTAGAGGCCTTTAGCTGACATATCAGCCCCCTACACTACCCACTTACTATACATGCCTAGTGGCCTGGTAGAACTGTCCAGAGCATAGCCTTAATAGCTCAGCACTGCAACCCCTACTGCAGGTTAGGGCCACAGCCTGTCTATCCCCTCTAGCCCTCTAGGGAAAACCTATCTGCCTCTAACTTAATACCCCCAAAAAACAGCAACCTGGGACCTCACTGACCTTGGGCAACCTGCAGCCACACACCAAGAAATTAATACCACATTATTATATCACTTTACTGCCTCCTCCCTACCCCCACAACTACATCTGTGGAAGGAAAGAGTTAATACAGTAACAACAACAATAACAACACCACAGTACTTTAAACCACTACACACTAAGTACTAATGAGGAACTCCGATGAGCCCTCCTCCTTTTCTTGTCTCTTTTATCTTCTCCAGGAACACCTGCAAGAAAAAGAAAGACAACACACACTCTCTAATCTGCATACACAGTCTACCTAAACCCTACCATCAAAACACTGAAGAATCCCAAAAAGATTTTTTTTTTGAAAAGGTAGAAAACAGTATATACACTAGGAAACAATGACATTATTTACAATACATTTGGGGTGGAGTGCCCTAAAAGTCCCAACTAGTGACCACAGTGCCCGAAAGCTATTCCAATAAAGAGTGTCTCCTGGGCCAGAGCCCAGTGAAGCACAGCTCTAACAGGCCAAAGTCCCGAGGTGAGTCTTTGAGGACAGTTCACACATTTTGGAGTTCTATGTAGGTGTGTACTGCAATGTCATAAAGATGGAAAAGTTTGACTTACCATCTCTTTGTAGTATGAAAATTCTGAACTGACCTGCACCTCTGATGAAGACTCTCTGGTAGCATTTCTTCTGATACAGCTGGGTGGACATCTTCCGAGAACTACAGGAGGGCACATCTGGGAACTGCTGGGTTGATGTCATCTCTGGAGATGGAACCTTAGAACAGGAACAAAAGGAAAAAACAGCTGGTCTGACGATCCAATTACCAGGCGATGAAACAGGATACAGCTGGGCTGATGTCCTCTCTGATCTGAAGTCATCTGCTGGGCCAGTCGATGGATTCTGGAAAGGTCAGTACACTCTAGAACTGATGAATGTGGGGCACCTGAGTCCTGGATGTCCATACTGGCAGATCAATAAAGGCACTTCACAGTCTTGTGTGGCAGTATTGACTACCACTGCTCAGCTTTCCATTTAGTAGGCATGGGCACATTTGCTGGGAGGTCCTTGCACTGAGGCCAATAGTACTGGGGTCAGGAGCTTGAATTATTACCCCATCTGGGTGCACATAATTCACACAGTGGGAGATTTCACATCCCTCCATCCACTATTCGCACTCTGTCTATAAACAGTGTCCTGCCTCTTCCACTGGGTATACTTCTCATGAAACAGTCTGTTCTTTACATGCTTGTTTGCCCCAGGATGCACACCTTTCATTGCTTTGGCCCAGATCCAGATTTCTGCTGTTCTCAATCTCCTCCCAGACTTTCTGAGGAAAGGTAGGAAAGGTCATACCATAGATTTCATTTGCCTTTCTATGAACCAGTCTCTCCTCTTCACTAGCTTTGGTCAACCTGAGACCGCTGGACTGGCTTGGGGTGGCCAGTCCTGGTTCTGTCAGCTTTGCATCCTTAAAGAAATTAAAATGGATTCCTGACTTTTCTTCTTGCACAGCCAGGGCAGTGGCATCACCACTCTCTTCCATGCATTCCTCCAAAGCAAGATCTTGAGGCTGTTTACCTGTTCCTTTTCACAAGGTCACATAGGTTCCCCTCATCTTCCTCTTCACTGAGGATCTGAGCCCAGGAGTGAGCAATCGTTCTCACTCCTGAGACTATCCACTCATCACTAGGTGCAGAGGTCGACACCTCCCTCAAAGGCCTCCCGATCTCATCTTCTCCTAAGAGACTTGGCTAGGCCTCCTCCAGGGTCTACTGATGCTTTATCCGAATTTCCTTCTGGGATCCAGCATCTGAAACTTCAACTTCTGGTTCCGTCTCTAACTCTGCACCCTCTAGCTTTGTGCCACACACTCGAGGGGCCTTCTTCCACAGGTTTCACCTGATGCTGTGCTGCCAACTGCAGATTCCTGAACCTTTGTCCATGTGGGAGCCAAATGAATTTGAGGTGCTTTATATAAGCCATATTTTCTAGGCATCCAGCACAGTGAGAAATCATGAAGATGTCCTTCCAGCTCTCAAGCATATTTGACACACATGCACCCAAAAACCAGGAATCGCCACATGAGGAGGCAGTTGTTCTCCATAGCACCACTTTTCAATATCCTCAGTATATTTACTGCTGCTGTTACTGCAACCCGGCATGATCCGGGAAACAAGTTGGTCCTGAGGCCATAACTGCAGAAAAACAAACAAAAGCTCACTGTAACTGAAAGTCCCACTTTATTAAACACTTTCTTTACTTTTAAATGGCTCCTCTGCTGCTGTGTTTATTTTACTACCCCACCCTGTAATGGCGGCAGCAGTCCTCTGTGCATCATCATCCAGAAATTGGGTCAAGTCACTGCACACCGATTTACACGACTACTGATAACTTTTGCTCAAACTGCACAAACTTGCACTGTTCTTGTTCTAAACACATTTACATGATTTTCCACTGACTTTTACATGCTGGAATCATTTCTTTGACTCACAGTCCCTTAAAGCTTCAGGTTTTTAAGCATAGGATTGCCTGTAAAACTAGTGCTGCACATTTGGCTACAACTCATAGTCTCTCTCTGGCTTTAAACTTTAAACTGAGGCTGAACTCATTACTATGCACACAGTCAATGGCTTAACAGACTTGCACTTGCTGGCAGGACTTGCCACAGTCATTACTTGCAAGCGACTACACTGCTGCACACATATTTTGCTGGCATTGGGCAGAAAATCACTGTTTGAGCAATTTCAATGTTAGTACTTACTGTTATCAGTTATCAGTTTGCTGTGATGGGGAAAAAACAGCCTGCAGCCAGTCTTTTGAGACCTCAGAACAGAAACGGGTGGGCAGTCCTGCTGATCGCTCCTCGACCACCACACTCACAATTTAGATGATCGATTAGCAGGTTGAACCTGATTTTAAACAAGCAAATCTATTTTTAGAAGGTTTACAGCATTTTAACACTCCATGATGCTCCTCCACAAGCCAGTACATGCACTCCACTCACACTTCTCTGAATGCTGGGGCAGTCTCTGTAGAGCTGGCTGAGGGCAGGACTGATTGCAGCTCACCAATCACACGACGCCATGCAAATGAGCCTCTTCTTCTCATGAAGTGCTCATCTCCTCACAGCGATCGTTGAGCAGGCAAATTTAAACTGCAGAATGCATTTTTTTCTCAACTGACTCCAAGGTGGGAGTCCATTTCAGCCATTTAACATAGCCATTTATACTGCAGTCTCTCAGTTCATTCAGAAAGCATTTCCAACGTCCAGGGCACAATTTTCCTGTTGCTACCCTAGTCTTCCACACTTTTCTTTACCACAGTTCTTTTTAAAAGCATTTCCAACATCCAGGGCACAATTTTCCTGTTGCTACCCCTAGTCTTCCACACTTTTCTTTACCACAGTTCATTTTAAAAGCAGGCAGAAACACTGTAAACAATTTGATGCAGGACAAGGGCACACTCTTTGGCTTTACTGCTCCTTGGTAAACAGCTGGCATTTCAAACAGCAGCATAAGATCCACAGCACAGAGCAACACACCAGTTAGCTTGCTTTCAGCTTTTGGGCTACCCACTGCCAGATAGCCAAAATGATAGCCCTTGCCCAAGTACCTTCCTCCCAGAATTAAATCCAAAGTGGTGCCTCCATTTTGCAACCCCAGACCCCTGCCTTTTAGCAAAATGACAGGTGACATGCTGTTGAAGCTGACAGCAGTACCTGGTGGGAAATGGGTTTGGGAGGATTAGCTACTTGGCACAGGGCCTAGGTTTAGTTACTCTGCACAGGGCACCTAAATAAATCTGAACACAGGAAGCAATAACTGTAATGTCCTGAACCAGGAATGGGATTCTACAGTGTGGCTTTATTCACATCCAAGCTGAACAAACAAAGCATAGATGGACCCCATGGGCTACATTTCTGTTAATGCAGATTAGAGACAACAGAACACTTTTTTCACTATTCCAGCCCTCAGGCTCTGAACCCACCAGGCACACAGCCTGGACTTGCACACAGCTTTGGGTACACAGCCTGACTTGTACACTACTTGGGTTTTCCCCACTGGCCCAGCTCCCCACCGCCACTTGATCCACGCCCATTTTGGGAAATGAACTAGTTTTACTGTTGTGGCTCTCAAACCACCTTAGAGCCTTCAACTCCTAGAGGGAATTTTCCTTCCAATCCCATCGTCTGGGTACTTCCTCATCACTGGCCAAGTGCATGAGGCAAAGTAGAAATCCACAAAGCAAATCTGTAGAGGTGGACCTGGTCACTAAAGATGGGGGTCTCCCACCCACAGCTCCCACAATCCATACCCGGCCATTTCTCTGAAACTAAACAACTTTTTCTGAAAGCTTGGCAATGTAGATTACTGCAGACGTATGTCACATCTCCTCTACATGTCTTGACTTCCACTATGTGTTGGACCTGAACATACTTTTACTTTTGGCTAAGCCTATTACTCTAGGCCTCCCACTACTTCAGTAGTCCAATCCCACTATCACACAAGTTCCAGGGTGAAAACATAGGCCCTTTAGAAAGAGCAGAAACTCACCCTCCGGTTGCAGGTGCCCACAGGTGATTCATGAACTCTTCTTGTTTCCCAAAACTCTTGAACCAAATAGGCAGCTTCTTCACTAGCAGAAAACCAGGAGGTTGCCCCTGGAATATGCAGGAAACCCTTCCCTGCACCATCCCCTGAGGGATGGGGCACTGAGACCTGAATCAGCCACCTCCACCACTTTAAAACTATCTTATATGTCTCTTTTAGGTGGAAACACACACCTTTTCCTACTGGTAGGCGATGTCAGACTGAGGCTCCATGGGCCTACACAGAGCTGCTGTGTTCTCTCTCAGCAAGCTCCAAACTCCAATTGACCTACAGACTACTGTTCAAACCTCCCAACATTCTATTCCAACTCCCTGCTGCAGATTCCATTATGGCTCATGCAGCTGTGACAGTTCTATGGTGATGTCATCCCTCAGTCTCAGCTGAGACTGAGAACAGAGTGAGACATGTGAAATCCATTTAACTGGAGTATCACAAGCTGCCTTCCTGCCTACTACTAGGTCTTACTTGGATTCTAGTAACCCCGGTAACAAGGGGTTACAATAGCACAACTAAATAAGGTGCACCTGTTGCTGTGAAGAATGTAGAATATTACATGAACATGCATTTAAGTGTTCTCACTGATTTCCTTTCAGATGGGGAATTTTACCATGGTCTTCAGCATAGACTCAACAAGTTCAAAGAAGGACAAATTGAAGCTATTTATGATGGGCTCATATATCAGATGCATCTTGCAAATGATGGTGTACTTTGTAACAGGGCAACATATCCTTTCAAATCAACACTGATGGAGTCAACATATTCAAATCTTTAACATATAATATTTGGCCCATCTATCTAAAAGTGAATGAATTGCCACCTGAATTGAGAAATAAATCACAATTTATGGTTCTTGCAGGGTTGTGGTTTGGTGGAGAAAAACATGCATTTCCACATTCTTGAAGCCCATTATTAATGAATTGAAACAAGCAGCAGATCCAGGTTTTCAAGTGGATGCTCCTGACAGTAGGACTACAGTAAGCAAAGCAATCATTCTCTCTGGACACTTAGATACACCAGCAAAATCAATAATCTTGGAGCATACACAGTTTATTTATTTTTATTGAAGTCTTGGATACACCTGTGAGCGGATGCTCATTGAGAGGTTCCACGTCAAATATATTAAACAACAAGGCAAAAAAAAAGACTGAGGACAATGTACAGATAATACAATGAGAGTTCAGCAAACAGATAATGAGAGTATTAAACATAATGGGTACAAAAATCCAGCCAGGTAAGCTGCAGCATTGTACAAAGTATGCCTGCATCAGTAGGAGGAGGAGGAGGAGAAGGAAGGAGAGAAGAGGGGCAGGGTAAACAAGGCAGTGTGGGAAGAGGCAGGGGTTTGACTGGGACAGTATAGGGATACAAGAGGTTGGGGATTGCTTAGTGCCATGGTTTGCCTATCCCAAGGGTAGGGACTGAGAAGTGCTGGTGGTAGTCAGTCAGTGTACAGGGTGTCTAGTGGCAGCACCTGCAGGAACGCCTGTCAATAAGGTGTTGGCACTATCTGAGTTTGAAGGATCCAAGAGTAGTAGAACCAGAGAAATCAGGCAGTAGCATGTTTGTCCAGAGTGATGCCTGGTAGGAGAAAGCACGGTGTGCCATGGATGTGCGGCATCTGGGCACAGGAAGGTTTTGTGGAGAAGCTCCTGGTTTGTCTAGTGTTTAGCAGTAGAGACAGTAGGTTCTGAACTCCAGGAGGAAGCCGGTTTAGAATAGCCTTTTGGTGAGAAGGCAGGTTTGATATCTTATTCTGTTGTTAAGTTGGAGCCAACCAGCACACGTATGGATTAGTTTAGGTGCATTTGTAAGCAAACAGCAGGCTTTATTTAGGGCAACAGTGATGCATTAAAGTGCTGTGGCAGTTGCAGATCCATATATTACCAGACCATAATCTAAAAGGGATACAATCGAGCTGTTAATTGCCAGATTCAGAGCTTCATGCATGAAACAGTGCCTGTGTCAGTAGAGGATGCCGATTCTGGTGTTGATGGCTTTAGCAGTGTTGTCGATGTGCTGTGTGAAGGACAAGGAGAAGTCAATTGTAACCCTCAGGTATTTGAAGTGTGGGATGAGTTTCAGGGTGCAGCCACTGTCATTCCATATTGCCAAGGGTAGATTTTTAGATTGTTTTGGGCTGTTGCGTAGCATGGTTTTAGTCTTTTGTAATTCATGACCAGCTTTTGTTCTGTGAACCATATTTCAGCTGATGCAAAGTCGCTTTGGAGATCTGTTTTGAGGAGTTCTGGCACAGGTTGCTGGAAGAGATTACCACATCATCTACATATAACAGCATGCGGCACTGGCAAGCTGTCGGTAGGTTATTTAAGAAAACACTGAATAGCAGCAGTCCCAGTTTTGCCCTTTGTGGTACACCAGATATGACAGGTTGGCTATTGGAGAGGACATCCCCAATCCTAACTTTTTGGGAGTGGAGGCTCAGGTCGATGATAAATCAGTCCACAGTTTCAGTTGCAAGTCCAATTTCAGAAAGCTGCTCGAGGAAGAGGGCATGGTGAACCATATCAAAAGCCTTTGATAGGTCAATGAAGGATGCCCTTATGAGGTGGCCTTGGTCCAAGGCATTATTGATGAACTGGGTGAAGTATAGAAGGGCCGTGATGGTACTGTGGCCACTCCAAACCCATGTTGCTCTGTGCAGAGGAGCTTGTGTTGGTTAAGATAGTCCATCTGGTCAGCCATAATCCACTCCAGTGCCTTAGAGAGTGGTGGGAGTATAAAGATTGGTCAGTAATTGTTGAGTAAAGTTCAGTCCCCACTTTTATGTATAGGAGTTGCTGTGGCAGACTTCCATTTTGAGGGAATTGAGAGTGGCAGAGGGAGAGGTTAATAATTTTGTTAGTGGTCCAATTATTTCACACAGTGTTAAGCGAACAAATTTGAGTTTAATGGACTGTATGGGTGTACATTTTGCACAGAGCATGGGATGACTTGCAGAACTGATCTGAGAGGACATTATCATGTATATCCTTACAACTTACACTTTCCTGATGATTTTGTGGAAAAAAGAAGAAAGACATCAGTGCTGCAGGCTGCAATGGAAGTTGTGAGTACCATTCCATTGACGCCAGTTTTGGGAGTGATGGGTGTCTGTCCTCTAGCAGCTTGCAGTCATTTGACATTGTTGATGGAGTTTCCTTTGACTATATGTATACTGTTGCACTTGGAATAGTGAAAATGCTTCTAGGATTGTGGTTTGACAGTCAGCATCATTCACAGCCATGGTTCATTGGTATTAAACTTAGTATCATTGACAAGAGACTTCTTAGCATAAAACCACCAAACAGTATAACACACACTCTACAGCCATTAGCTATGACACTTAAGCATTGCAAGGCAGCTGAACTGGCAACATGGCTGTTTCTTTACAGTTTATCTTGTTTATTTGGCATTCTTCCACAATGTTATTTCCAACATTTTGCTCTTCTAGTAGGAGTATTCCTGCTGAACTCCTGCTCAATATCACCTAGTGACTTACAGGTCTGTAGACTCTTGATGAAACAATTTTGTAACATGATGGCAGATCTCTATGAAGAAAGGAGGCAAACCACAAATGTACATTTACTGCTTCATGCAGCTGATTGTGTACAAAATCTTGATCCTCTTTGGTAACAATCTTGCTTTGTGTTTAAAGACTGAATGGTGATCTAAAGAACATGTTTCATGGAACACAGAAAGAACATTTGCAAATATCATCAGCAGTTATTTTCATAAAAATTACATCTTTTAAGTAAAACACTGGAATCCAACTCTGTAGCACAAATGTTGTATCAGAACTCTGACATTAAAGGAGTGCTGCCAGAATTTATACATTGTTGGAAATCACATTCCATCACTGAGTGTCATGCAACAATAATACCCAACAGGATGGGCGGTATTGGGCAGTATCGGGGATCACCTAGGGGCATAATGAGGCCCGGTTGCAGGCGGAGGGCCTTATAGCCCCTGAAGGTCTGGTATTGCCCATACTACCCACCCTGGAGGGTATTATTGTGCTTAGAATGGGCCATTGTATTATCTATGTTTGAAAGAATAAATGTACATGCCAAAAGTTAAAACTATTAAGTGTTATATTTATTTAAAAAAATAGTTCCTCCACCAATATTACAATGATATGTTTCTTTTTGAGCTCTGCTGTTTGTCCTAGTACAGCCTTTGTAACAGTGATCTTTTGGGAGCTGGTTGTCATGGTAACCCCAACACACAGCTTAATATTGTCAAATGCATTATTCCCTGTCCATTCCTGAGCCTTCTCATGCTTTTGCTGTTACCTTTATAGTTTAGGTAAGTAGGGCTACATTTAGAAAAAACAATCCATTGATTGTAGTTTGGACTGAGGAGCATGGTGGTGGATGGTTGGCAGGATTATTGTGATGCTTAGTTAAGCAGGGCTACCATTAAAAAAATCTATTAATTGGGGTGTTGGGCTGAGTAGTGTGGTGGCGGGTGGGAGACAGATTTATTGTGCTCAGCTGCCGAGGATGATCAGAAGGTGTATGGTTTTAGTATGAAGGCAAACTAAGCCTGCAGAAAGGCAGGTAGGAGCACCAGTGAAATTTTTCTTGCCCTTCATACAGAGTACCGTATTGATTTATCCACCCTTATGAGCAGTTTGTTCGCAGCCAGAATGATGAGTGGGTGATGTTTCAGAAGGATTCAAGGCACTACGAGGGATGGTTTAAATGAATGAAAAAATGTGTGACACGGTGTTGGAAGTGCAAGGGTGTAGTTTGAAAGCTAAATGTATTGGGGATCAGCACGGAGACTGGACAGCATGACAGGAGTCGGAGAGAAAAGAAAGATGGCAAAGGTAATTTTATTTTCTGGCAAACGTGTCCCATTTGTGGGATTTAAGTTATGAAGTGAAGGGTGAAAGTATGTGCAGTACAGCGGAAAGGGGCAAGGAGCCATTCAACAACTAATAACATGGTATGTGGAGTTTTATGCAGACAGCTTAGGGAGCCACTTGATGAGCGAGCAATATCAGTGGGTTTTATCCGCAGTAGAAAATAAATGAAAGAGAAGTTTGTAGAAGGAAAATAGGCACACAGATTTCTTTTGGGCAGTTACTGGGTGGTGAATGCGTGTGGGGGCTTTACTCGCCATCTCGCTTAGTGATGAAAAAATGGTGGCAATTTTAAATTTTTTGTCCAGTTTTATTTTATGGGAAATGTGTCCCATTTATGGAATTTAAGTTGTGGGGTGACAGGCAAAGTATGTGCAGTACAGTGGAAAGAGCAAGGAGCCATTTGACAACTAATGGCATGATATATGGAGTTTATACAGAGAGCTTAGGAGACACTTGATGAGCGAGTGATGTCAGCGGATTTTACTCCAGTAGAAAGTGAAAGAGAAGCTTGTAGCAAGGAAAACAGGCACACAGATTTCTTTTTGGCAGTTACTGGGTGGTGAGTGTGTGTGTGTGGGGGGGCTTTACTCACCATCTCGCTTAGCGATGAAAAAAAAATGGCAGCAATTTTAATTTTGTGTCCAGTGCTCCAACCAATCATGAAGCATGCTGGCACTAGGATACTTATCTGGGTATGAAGTGGGTATGTGCTGGGCTTTTATTTGGTGGGCATCTATTTTCTGATAGATGCCCACCTAAATAAGTGTCTCATCCAATCAGAAGAGAGAATTGTCTTGGCCCATTTTCTAAGAGGATGGTAGCAGATGGTAATTGATGAATGTAGAATGTCTTATGCAATGCAGTTGGAAATTTTCAAACAGATACTTTAAAAAAAAACTCTTTACACTTGTTCTGACTACACCAGTTAGAAAGAAACAGCTTTACAGTATGCTTCTCTGATTCAAACACAGGCAGGTTATGGTATGGTCAGTTCTTGCATTACATAAAGGTATGCTTTGTGGAATAACAACCTTTGAGGTACTGTGCTGTCACCAGAAGACTAGAAGACAGAAACCAATGTTTCTAGAGATCGAACAACATTTTATTACTGTTTCCAAAGGTGACTGTGACATAGGAGAAAAGGAACTCATACCCATTACTGCAATTCAGAAAAATATGTCTACGTTGCCTTTAAAGGTCAAGTTTTGCCTTCATAAGTCCTCTGCCAAACACAAAAGAACTAGATTAAAGCTATTTTCAGTCACTTTCTCCTTCTCATGGCATGTCACTGTCCTCCTTAAAATCAGCAGCACAGCATTCTTCGTGCCAGCAAACCTATCTATGCCAGTGTCATTGTCACTTACTGTCACTCTCCTTCTTTATCCAGAGCAGCAGCAGAACCCAGTGTGCAGTGCCTAATACAAATCGATCTTATTATCCATCACACAGATCGTCACTCTCATTATCCAGAAGCAGTAGCAGACCCAATCTGCAGTGCCAACATACTGGCCAGTGGCTTCAGTCAGTGTCATTCTCTTTCTCATGCAGTCATGTTCTACTTATCCAGAAGCAGTAGCTCACCCCATTCTGCTATGACAACATACCAGCCAGTGACTTCAGTCAGTATCCTTCTCATTATCACGGACTATCACTAATGTTCCACTTAACCAGAAAGAGTAGCACACCCCAGTCTGCAATGCCAACATACCAACCAGTGGCTTCTGTAAGTATCCTTCTCATTATCACAGACTATCAATCATGTTCTACTTATCCAGAAGCAGAACAACCCATTCTTCACTGCCAGCATACCAGTCAGTGCCTTAAGTCAATCTCCTTCTCACAGACTATCTCTCCTTTAACTTTATCCAGATGCAGCAGCACACCCCAGTCTTCTTTGCCAGCATACCTTAGTGGCTTCAGTCAATCTCCTTCTGTCTCATGGACTATCACCCCTTATCCAGGATCAGCAAAACATACCAGTCTACCTGCTATAGCAGTCTCTTCCTATATGGACTACCATCTCCATAACTAGGAGAAACAACACAACTCAGTCTGCAGTGCTAGAGTACCAGACAGACAGTCTGTCTACTTCAGATTCTCGGTTCTCTCACTGAGCTCCAGCAGATCAAAACAACAGATGCATGTTAGGCTATATATATAGATATATATATCTATATATATATATATATATTCTTTGTAAGAACTTTGTCAATGAATCAGTTAGAGTTGTTTCTACAGCAACAAAAGTGTGGAAATTCAATGCTTAGATTACCAGCCCTAACACTATACCCCACCCTCCACACAACAACAGAGGGTGTTTGTTGGGAAGTTATTGGCCTAACTTCTCACCCCATTCCATATGTAAGTAAGCTGAAGTGTTGTAGTACAGTATAGAGAATGGGGTGAGAGTTAGGGCAAAACGACCTCAACAAACACCCCAATGCCTGTTATTGTGTAGAGGGTGGGGCAGAAGGGCGGGGTGTTAGGGTTAGTAACTCTAATGTTGAATTTCCACACTTCTGTCACTGTGGAAACAACCCTAACTGATGCATTAACAATTTTTTTGCCAAGAATTTCCTTACTTTTTGAAAAAGTGTAATATAACTAGTAACTGATGTGTGTTGGGTCCGCACTCCCACTAAGCTGCCCATTTGTGCATAATGATATGTGACTGTGGAGCATGGGCACTCAGGCCCTGCACTCCCACTCTACACATAACCAGAGCCATACAGCAGCCTACAGGGCAAAAGGAACTCTTGTAACACTAATTTGCCAATATCTCAGCAATGGTAGCAGCTATGAAAAAATTCCAGTGTCATATAATTATGACAACAAGATCTCAACGTAAGATAAGTTGACTAAATCTGTATCTCACATAGTTTCTGAGATACAGACACTGAAAAGCACTCTGGGTGCTAACTTTGATGGTGTAATATTGGCCTCACGGACATGAAAACGAGCCATTGGAATACTAATTTCCAAATATCTCAGTAATTGTACAAGGTAGAGAAAAATTCAAAATTCATGATATTCATGACTTTCCAACTTAAATATGTACCTAGTTCCCCTTTAGGGCCTAAGAACTTTGCGCTGAAAAATTTATATCTTGAACTGTTTCAGAGATACAGATGCTAAAAGGGGTCATGGGTGCCGCAATGTTATCCTATGGAAAATTTCTCAACTTCAGAATACTGTAACTTTGGGCCCATTGACTGTTTCGGTACCAAAGTATCGAAGGCAGATCTGTTGGACCAGGGCTTATCACCCTGCAAATTTCAGGCCAAACACAATCCACCTTGGAATAATTAAGTGACAAAGAAAACAACACATTAGAAAATGTGTTCGTGCAGTGTTATCGCAATTACTTTAATGTGTTTAGGGCACTCCTATCTCTATAATGGGAATGTTGTCACGTACAGAAAATGTTGTAGAAGTTACTTTTTAATCACAACTATTGTCTC
This sequence comes from Neoceratodus forsteri, assembly GCA_016271365.2. Taxonomy (NCBI): domain Eukaryota; kingdom Metazoa; phylum Chordata; order Ceratodontiformes; family Ceratodontidae; genus Neoceratodus; species Neoceratodus forsteri. The sequence goes on from JADMNL010000026.1 coordinate 272,277,989, forward strand.
AACAAGTAAAAATGTTGCTGTGATCAGGAAACGGCAGAATGGTGGAACAAGTTTGAAAAACATATTTCCAGACCACCTGGTGAAAAAGTAATGTCAGTGTCATGTTCATCAGGGCCCAATTAGGTAAACACAACTGTTGGTGTTTACCAAAGCACATTATTTTTGAGTTACAATGTTTTTGTCTCTCACTAACTGAAAACAAGATGGTGGCAGCATGAAAACAAATTCATGGAGCACGACAACAAAAATGTGATCATGAAAGTTTTCACAATGCACATATACATTTTCCAATAGACTATAATGGGACATGAACAAGTTGAATAACTTTTAAACGGAGCAATATTTTTTCACAAAATCTTCAAAAGGCACCAGTTCAACCTAGGCCACATATACAGTAGACAAGCAAATCTGAATCCACTCAAACGATTCTTCAGTCCATTATGGATGACAGAAGAAATGTGCAAATTTACCCTTTTACATGTTTTTGATGCTCTGCGGTTTGCAAAAGTACATTCAACAGGAACAAAACTTTTCAGATCCAGAGATGTATTGTTGGCAGTTGTGCATGCAAAATTGCAGTCAAATCAGGCAAACAGTTGCAAAGTTATTAAAGTGCAAAATTATGGATTTAACATATAAATGCCCATGCAAACCTAACTACCAGGCAGGTATATTATTGTAGTGCCCCAGAGTTGGGGCACCACAGAAACAAACAATAAAAAGTGGCAAGCTTTATAGGTGCCTCAGTATAGTAGAAAGGTGCCCCAAATGTGCCAAGGTGCCCAGTTTAAGATGCCAGCATCAAAATCTGTTCAAACCCCGCTTAAACTATTGTAAATAGTTCAGAAATAATGCTAAAGTAAAGTGCAAAGCCTTGCTGCATCTAATAGAATGCCAGGCTAAGCAGATGGAATGCTCACTGTGTGGTACCTGCCATGCCTTCCAGAACTAGAACCCAGAGAGTTGCAGTTTAAAAAAATAATTATACAATGGCAACTAAAATACCCTACTCTCATTGGTCAGCTGGCACTATCACCCTGTTGTAAAATTCAGCATCACCAACAGGAACAAGTGCCAGCCAGCCGAATCTCACTAACTGCAAAAAATATTAAAAATCAGTCCGAGCCACCATCTTATTTTCCTGAGTAAACGTTGCTACTCCGCCTCTGTCACCAGTCTCTCTTCACTGCTGTACCACTTTGTCTTACTCCCTAATTCATAAAAAACAAAAACACAAATTTTGCCACAAAAGAACCTTTACATTTCCCTACACACCGTTCTGCCCACATACCTTGAACATAAACACAAACCACGATCTCTAATGCAGCACACCGCTGAAGACACCCCGCTCTGTTCCTGTTTCTACTCAACACCTGCTCGCAACACGCGTTAACAAGCGATAAAAAAACAAACTCTGAAGCCTAAAACTTTGTCTTCTATGAATCACCAACAACAGGCATTTAATTTTAACACTGCTCTCTCTCTCCTTCAGTCGGGCAATAGAAATGTTTTAAATGAACGAACGCTCACAGCCTCTCTTGCTTTGTGAGCTCCACCTATCAAACCTCTCGCTTGCTGTCCATTACACTCTTATCTTTCTTTTTACTCTCTTCAGTGAAAAAGACAAACAATCACAGCATATTACTGTCTCAGGCTGCTCCATTTATCCATAGGGATGGGTGTTTTGTTCTCGTCATCCTGCCGTCTTGTACAGATTCGCTTACTGACATGAGATGCTCAGAGAAAGCAGATGAGAAACAATTTTAACAAACTGAAAAAGAAGAAATTTGCAGATTATATTATAACACTACAACACAGAATGAAACTAAATCAACTTTTGTCATTATAAGATGTTTTAATGATACAAGCTTTGTAATAGGACCATGGCTCCACCAACCTACACTTTTTTAAACAAAACACACTGCACTATTTTTGTAGTGTAAGAACAAATTCAATACAAAGCTATAAAAATATAAAAATAATTATTTTCTATTCATTTTTTAAACAAAAATTAAGAGACCCATTGTATAATTGCAATAAACCACCCAGGGTGTTGGTGATGCTGGTTTTACCCATGCCTGGTGAGGTTTAGTCACCGGCCTGTGGCCTTGTGACCAACCATGCCAGGCGGGGTAAAACCAGCATCATCCACACCCTGTCATGGTTTATTGCTTAATTATCTGTTTGGAGAATTGTGGGATTATGGAGGAGAGAGGACACAGAAAGCCAGGAGGGACAAGAAAGGCTTGCCAGGAGGGCTGAAGCTGTCCCTGAGGGCTTTGCCATGTGCCCTCTGCCTCCAATCACTGAAGAAGCAGCATACCATCAAGTGTTTGGTCCATGCTGCCGTGGTGAGGCACCAGAAACATGAAGAAACATCCTGTTGTTTCCCTGTAGGGCTTGGTGCCCCATTTTGTTGTTTTTGCTGAGAAGTTAATGTTTCAGTTCCCACGCTGTACATCATTCGACAGTCTGAGGACCTCACAAGGTCCCTGTTTGCCTAATATCTTCCCGTAGTTCCTCCCTCTGTGAGCAGCACCTCCCCTCCGTTCTGCATCCATTCATCCCTGGTCTGGTTTGGTGAGTCGGTGGCAGTACACTGCAAAGTGCTGTCCATGTTAAACTAAGAGAAAAGTTTTATTTTTTCATTTATTAATGCTAAGTGCAAAAGCTACAAGGTGCCTCAGTGACACAGGAAATGGTCACAGAAGGCTTGATTTGCATAATTAAATATTCAATTGGCTCGGCGATGCCCAGGAGGGCCCAGCATTGAGAGTACAGAGGTGCTCATAAATATGTATTAAAGTGGTGGGAGAACCCCATTTGGGATCAAGGATCACGGAAATTAAAGAGGCCAGAGATAAAAAATGGTCCAGAAGTTAAAAGGGTGCAGCGACAAGGCCCAGCAACAGAAAAAAAAGGCCCAGTTCATTAAAGGGACACATCATCATGGCTTGCAATACAGGGGGCCTGGTAATGTAGTAGGGCCCAGCAATGCAGGGACCAGTGTTTAAAAGGGGCTGACTCCAGTAGGGCCAATCATTTAAAGGGGTCTAGCTGATTGGCCTGGTGGCACTGAAGGTTGAGGCACCAGTGCCACACCTCGCACCACACTGATGACCTGGGTTCAGGAACAGACTCGGTCCACTGGGGCTGGCAGGGAGAGAAAGGATTGAGCGTCCGACTGACCTCCTTTCCTGGGGTATGGGTCATGCATTGCACTACAGAGGCCAGCCACACTACAGTTGCATGCAGAGCTTCATTGGGGAGCACAGCGGGCATCAGCACAGATGTGCTTGGGATGCCATTGCATATCCGGCTCCCCAGGGAGAAAGAACAGCAGAAAATGGTAGGGGTGATCTTGCGGTAGCAGCCATGCCCTGCTCCCTGAGCATGAGAGGTGCCTTGCCCAGGGGTCGGGCTGACCACTGTGGCATGGGGCACTATCCACATGCCAGATCTGGCTGGGATGGGGGTGCTGGTTGCCAGAGGTTGTGGGCCCACTCTGCAGAGGGGAGAAAATATGCTATGATAAAAAAGGGGTATAGCCAAGTGAAGCCCAGATTTAAAAAGGGCAATAAAGTAAGCCTAGGACCCAAGGGCAAGAGTAGGCCCACTGCTAATTAAAGGGGCTCATTAGGTGCATGGCTAGTTAAAGGGTAAGTTAGGCCCATTGCTGTTAAAGGGCAAGTTAAGCCCATTGCTAGTTAAAAGGGCAAGTTAGGCCCATTGCTGTTTAAAGTGGCAAGTTAGGCCTGCTGCTAATTAAAAGGCAATTAAGCCCTGCTAGTTAAAAGGCAAGATTAGGCCCATTGCTGTTTAAAGGGGCAAGTTAGGTCCACTGCTACTCAAAGAAGTGAATTGACCAACTGCCACGTTGCACTGCTACCTAAAGGGGCAGTTAGGCCCACTGCTAGCCATTTACATTCCCAGGGATTATAGAAGCCCAGCAGCATTAGTGACCCCAGATGTTTAAGGAATCTAGCTAGCCATACATAACCACAGTAACGGGAAGAACCCGATCTAGTTAAAGGGACCCTTGTGAGTTAGGTCCACCAGAGCTAGGGTTCACCCAGAAAAGTGAATTGCCTATATATTTACTGTGGTCTGGACATTGAGACTGTATATAGACCACTGCAACAAGAACTGAGACTTTATTTGCATTGCTATTATTACTACAAACAGCAAAAGTGCCAGAAAGTATTGCTTTGTTGACAGCATTTCAGTGTTACAAGGAGTTTGAATCAGTCCTCAGCAAGTTTCTGGAATCCTTTCACCATCATGTATCCAGATCAGTCTTCTTCAAGTACTCCAGAAATCATCTTCAGTGCATCTCCAAGCACCGAGCAGCAGATCTTGAAAAGCCTTGCTGCAGTTGTCTCAGTTGCAATGTCCTGTTTATTGTTTTCACTGTCCAGTTTCCCAGTGTATGGCCTGGCCCAGTACAAAGGTACCATCCACTTCCTTGTTTTATCATGTATATCAATGTGCCATCCAGATCTTCTGCCACAGAATCCTTCATCATCATCGTGTTTCTTATTTTACGAGTCGTTGGCTTGTCTGGCCTTGGTGCCCAGAACCCTGTGTTTCTCACATTTCACTGACTTTCTTCTCAGTATCTTCTTCATGTCCCGGCAGTCCAGAAGAGGGCTGTGGCTGGATGTTCAGTATCTTCTTTGTGTCCTGATAGTCCAGAAGAGGGCTGTGGATGGGTGTGCAGTACTGTATCTTCTTCTTCCCGGCAGTCCAGAAGAGGACTTTGACTCTTCTTCTTCTCCTTCTTCTTCTTCTTCTTCTTCTTCTTCTTCTTCTTCTTCTTCTTCTCCTCCTCCTCCTCCTCCTCCTCCTGATTCTTCTTCTTCTTCCCTCAATGGGTTCTGAGGCATAAAATCTTTGCACTGTTCCAAACTTCCAGCAACCCTAGAGAGGTGGGGTGTAGCCAAGAGACTTATGGCCTGTTCAAAATCCTCTCTGCAGTCCTTTAGTTGCTAGCCCAGTCAGCCAAGTGTTCCCCTTGCATTTCCTATCCTGCAACCCAGTTTCTCCTTGATGACAGAGGAGCTCATCTGTGCACAAACTGCCTTTTACAACTAGTGTAGAGTATTGTAGTTTCTTAAAGTGGTGTACTCCAGGTAATAGGCCCTAGGTAAAGGTGCACCTCAGGATAGTATTAGGAAACTGCATAGTAAAGTTGTTGATCATAGAGTATAGACTGCTCATGAAGTGGAGCTGTTAAAGTCAATTACTGCAAGTGTGCAGTGAGCCACCCTCATACCACTCATATCTCAGACCGCTCAGAAAGTAGAGCTATTGCAACCATTAAATTTAGAGTTCTCCTTGTACAGGAGAGTAGGTACAAGTATTCCTGAGACCATGTCCCCATTCCCATTTTGTATGAATAAAATCCTGAGCAATATTTGGAATCTATTTCTGACTTACAGCTCTATTTGTCAGGTACCACCATCTACCTATTTGGCACCTGTGTTTGTCATTTGTATGCAAGTTACTGGTGTCATCGATACAGTTGCTTTATTTACCTTTTATATTGATGCAGAAACCCAGCACATGTTAACATCCATTGTATCATCTTCAGGGCACCACACTATATATTTATTTTTTGAAATTCTCTTTATTCATTTTACTTAACAACAAAGTAATAATTATTAACACAGATCAAATGCAGCCAGATAAACAGATGGAGCACACTATATATTTATATACAATGGATACATAATAGGGACTCAGTAATACAAGATTTATTTTCACAAGAGCTGTTTGACCATGGTAATCTCATGAGTGGCGAAGCCACCAGTGCTGTGCCCAAGGTCAAACAGCTCAAATGAGAATAAATCTGTATTCAACAAGGTTTCTGTTACATATTTCATTTATGCAATAGGGACTTTAGGATTGTGTAAGGAGTTTTGTTTCAAATTGTTTATTTAATTTTTCATGTTACCATCATGGACTTTCAGAGTTTTTCCCAGGGTAGCTAGGCTTAGCATAGTGGTTGCTACAGTCGCTATTGGTGTTTCAACTCACATTATGGACAGTACATAATGAAAAAGTATGATGACAATTTTTTTTTTAAATTTTTGTGGGGAATTTGTCAGAAAAGTTAATAAAAACTGAATTTTCTGTCATTTTTGCTGATTAAAATGTTTTTAAAGGCATCTATATATGAAACACCTCTCATTTTGTATATAATTTTGTACTGAACAACTTTTGTGCTCAATGTACTATGCTATCAGTTTTCGTTTTAAAATTAATTGTATTTATTTGTCAAAAAGTGCAAACAAACCTTAACTTTCTGTTGCTTTTTGCTAATTTTAAAAAACTAAATGGCATCTATAAATGAAATACCACTTATTTTGTAGATAATTTTGTGCTTGACAACATTTGTGCTCACTGTGCCATTCTATCATTTTTGTTTTAAAGTTATTTATGCTTGAATATTAGTCCTGCTACTGAGGCTGAACATTCTAAATTGCCTGCTGACATGGCAACTGTGTATATAAATGAGTGAAGACATAGTAACTATGCATATAAATGGTTTTATTTACACAGTAGCTACAATACATGTTATTTATAGGCATGCATTTATTTTTCACACCTGTTGCATAAATATATATCTATATCTATCGATATATATATATATATATATATATATATATATGTATGTATGTATATTATAGTGGCACAGTTGTGCCACTATAGTTAGGTTGAGGTCATTTACATACTAAAGTCAAAAGTTTGGGCATTAATAGCTGGACCTGCTCAAAGGATTTGCCTGGAATTTGGTATGTGTGTGGGGCATGGTAGATCTCTGAACTGCTGAATTGTGTTTTGGTCAGACTTATAGTCTTTGCACATGAAAGTGCTGAAAAATGCAAAATTATACAGTTTTGAAGGCAGCTTTGGGATTTTGATGGGCCCTCACAGCTGTTGTGTGGTGTGCCACTCTGTGAGATTGCTCATTTCAAAGAGCTTTGGTGGTCAAACATGCCGCTTTTTGTTTGGTGAAAAATATTAAGATATTCAAGAGTTATGATAGTTTTAAGTTCCCATTATAAGTCAATGGGAAATGTATATGTATGTTTTGTGAACAAAGAATGGGGTTCTGGCCATCTCGTCCCACCTGGCAATCAAAGAATTTGCAGCCTTCGTTCAAGAATCTATGTTCCCGGGATTTTAAAATTCTTTGATCTTGAGCGTCGTCATCTTGTTTTAATTTTCCAATCAGAAAAACACAAATATCTCAGCACAGGATCACTTCTGAAGTAAAACTTGGATGGGTTTTACTCAGGGGCTCTAATCTATCATGGCTTTGGTTTGAGCCAAATGGGTCAAAAAATAGAGTTTCAAGGTTTTAAAATCTTAATTCGTGGCTCACTAAGATTTTGATCATAAGCCTGCAAATTCTGTGATCACGAGATTCTTTGATTGCAATCGTGCTTTTCAGCAAGGGACAAATGGCCAGATAATAAAATCTATTTTTTCAGTCCAGGGGTGTCCTAGGAAGACAAATGAGGGTGGGTTTTACTCAGGGCTTTGCTCTGATGAACTGTGGTGGTGGTTTACAGCAATTCTTTTAAATTTTTAAATTATTATAGTTTTTATTCTTTGGTCGTGGCCCTGCAAATTCTTTGATCACAAGCCTGCAAATTCTTTGATCATAAGATTCTTTGATCGCCATCTTTGATCATGAGGGAGGAACAAGATGGCCAGATGTTTTATAATGGAATAGATAGGGACATTTTACCAATCTTTAAGATTGAATATCTGGACACGGTTTGGTCTTTTTTTGTTGTTAAAGATTTTATTGTCATTTCAAACAGGACACACAAACAGATATATGATACTGAGATGGTGTATGAAACCATACTGCAACATTTGATACGGACATAAGAGATACAAACATAAGAAATATTAAGAGTAAAGAGTAAAAAGAAGTACTGTCACTTGAAATGAATATAATTCTAGACAATACGATATAATGTAGATATACATAAAAAACTCAGTATACAAGGATTGTCAGGGCCTACCTAGACCTTCCCACCCAAAAGGGTGAAAGCCATGGGTTATTGACTGGAGAAACCAAAAGTAGCAGTGGCACATGGGGCCTATGATAGGTAAGATAAATGGAGTTGAGTCCTGGGCCAGGCCTAAACTAATTTGAACTATATACACCTAAAAAGAAACAAGAAGGCAAACTGATTCTGAGATTTAAAAAAAAGATCCTGAAAAATAGTGAAAAATGGGACTGCCTATACAATCCAGACAAGACAGGGGCCTCCATGGAACTGTAGACCACCTAGGATTGGACATCATGACAGTATTTGTAACAGAGATATGGCTGCCAGCGTGTGTCAAATTGGATCCTGAGCCCCAGCAAAACTAGAGAGCACCTCATATATAGCTCCTTGGGCTAGTGCCTGAAGGAACTCTCGGAAGGATGGGACCTCTGGGGACCACCATCTCATTAAGATAAATCTTTTGGGCCCCAGGACAATGGTTGGGTGTGTGAGAATGGGCACAGCCTAAAAGGAGGAGAGGGGATGTGGTACTACTTGAGGAAACAGCAAAGCACACACATCTTGAATCGCTATCCAGAAGTACTGAAGATTGGGACACTCCCAGAATATATGAAAAAGATGAGCCCCTTGACTCAACATCTCCAGCAAGTATCATGCTGGAGGAGCCCCATCTTTTAAGGTTAACCAGATCCCTGTACCACCTGTGGAGGGTCTTGTTCATAATGAGACATGTGCAATCTCACCCAAGTGTGGTCCCATTGGAGCTCAGAAATAGGAGAATGAAAGTCCTTTTCCCATTGGGCTCTAGCTGACAAGGTGGGATTTGCAGAGGCAACTCGAGGCATTATAAATCATACTGGCTCTGTTCCTAGAGTAATGTAACCAAGACATGATAGGATGCGGCCTTGATTGCGACCCCTTGTTTTAGGAAGTTAGAAGATGGGTGATGGTGGTTTGGTCTTTTACTTGAAATTTGGAGGGTGTGTATGGCATGTCCTGTTGATGTGAATTATGGTGTTTATGTGTCAGATAAATTTTGTTTTGTGGAGATATTGCATGATGCACTTTACGTGTTGCAGACAGTGTTTTTGCATCGTGTTGGTGGCTTGAAATTGATAGACTGCCTAACCTTAGTGTCATGGATGTAGTTTTCAGTTGTTATGTGTGTTAAATGTCAACAGGTGCGGAATTTTGCCACTCTAGAAAGAAAATTTCAAATTTTGACATTATATCGAGGACATGGTTTCATATTTTTACTTGAAATTTGGAGGGTGTTGATAGCATGTCCTGTAGATGTCAATAGCGGTGTTTATGTGTCAAACAATATATTGTTTGCAGAGAAATTGTGTGGTGCAGTTTACATTTTGTGGACAGCGTGTTTATTGCACTACTAGATTAACATTTGTTTGGTGGCTGGCCTTGCTGTTGTCAATGTATTTTTAGTCATTGAGTGTGTAATATGGCTAACACTTACAAGTGGGTGGGGCGTGGGGCCTTTGGGCCGCACTCCCACCAACCTCTTGCTAACTTTAATACTTTTCTATTCTTTCTTAAAAAGTAAGAAAATTCTATGCAAATAACTTGTTAACGCATCAGTTAGAGTTCTTCTACAGCGAAAAAAGTGAGGAAATTCAATTTTAGGGTTCCCACCCTTGGACCCCCACCCACCAACAGGCATCAGTGTGTGTGTTGGGGTCATCGGCCCTAACTCTCACACCATTCTCCTACACTGCACCATCTCAGCTTGTTTACACATGGGATGGGGTGAGAGTTAGTGTCGCAAATCAGCCATCTTGTTTTTAGTTGGTGGTCATAGAAATGCTTGGCATTTAAATTTGGGATCCTCTAGGGACACAATTCTTGTTGTGTTCACCTAGTTGAGCCCTGAGGATGCTAGCCATATCTTTTTGGGGCAAACACCCCAGAAATATGTTTTAAAATTTTGTAAAAAGTAGTGTCATAAGTACTTCAGCATATGCAACACTTTTGTAATTTTATTTGAGAAAGTGTCGTGATTTGCAAAAGTGCTTTGCGACACTATGGTCAAAATAATAGGGAATCTTTGCTACCCTGCTACAAAAGAATGGTTTGGTCTTTTGGGATGAAATTTGTAAGGATGAAAGCCAAGATCCCACAGATGTGCCTTTTGGTGGTTCGGTGACAAAATATTAGAGGGCTGCAAAGTTCGGCACTCCAAAGTTGACAGTTTTTCCCATAGGCTAACATTAAAGTGTACACCATGCTTTTCAGGACCTGTATCTCGAAAGCGGTTCGAGATACAGACTTTCATCAGATGAATGCTTAGTCCCCTGGTAGGGGTTAAAGTACAAAACTAGCCTGGAAAGTCATAAATAATACGAGATTTTACATTTTTGTCTATGTCGATAGTTCCTGAGATATAAGGAATTTAGTATTCTAAGCGGTCATTTTCTGCTCCGAGAGACATTATTATACATACTTTTTTGATTCACTGTGCTTTTGAATGCACCTTTTGGGAAAAAAGTGTATGCATTTCGTTATACTACTGTTAGCATTTCTGCTTGTGTTTCCGTTACGTTAGCATTTCTGTTTACATCACTGTGTGCATTACCCTTTGCGTTTGTGCTGCGTTTTGCGTTACTGTTACCGTTTGCATTTCCATTACCATTTTTCTTTGTGTTTACTTTTGTGTCACTGTGTGCATTACCATTTGTGTTTGCATACTCACTTGCATTGCATTTGATTCGCATTACTGTTTACTTGGCATCATTGTTGGCATTATCATAACCGTTTGCATTTCCAATTGCATTACCATTACCGTTGTGTGTTCCTTACCATTTGCATTTGTGTTTCCATTGGCCTCAGCATTTGCATTTTGGTAGTGTTTCCATTGTTGAGTGCATTACTGTTTCCTTCTGCATCGTCATTGCTGTTTGCATTTCTGTTTGCGTTTCTGTTACCATTTGCATTTTTGTTACTGTTTTCATCACCGTTTGTGTTTCTGTTGATGTTACTGTTGTGCTACCATTTTCGTTACCATTTCTGTTTTCATTTATGTTTGTGGTTGCTTTTCTCTTACCGTTTGCATTATTTCCATTTGTGTTACTGTGTGTGTTAATGTTTGCGCTTGTGTTTGCATTACTGTTAGCATTACTGTTTTCTTTTACCTCACTGTTACCATCACCTTTTAGTTAACAGTACCATTTGTGTTTTTGCATTTGTGCAGTGCACTGTAAAACACTGTTTTCCTATTTAACTGCACTGTATTCCATGACACATAGTGTAGCCAGTGTGCAGTTGATTGGTCTGAAACTTGCCACGTAGAAAGACCTTTGTTCAAGGAATATGCCAGTTTTGTTTGTGAAAACATGTTGCTCCGTTCAGAGTTATTGCCTCTGAAGTTGGCCCCTTTGTGATTACAGATTTTTCGGCCACCAGGTCTGCCATTTTAGCACATTTTCAGCAGCGATTTCAGCCATTTTGTGGTGGAAGACTTCTTAAGGGTGCAGAAACATAAAAATAAAATATCTCTGGAATGGTTTGGTCTTTTCACATGAAATTTGGAGGGTGTTGCGTGGATGTCCTGTGGATGTGAATAATGCTGTTACATGTTGAAAAATTCTTCACTGCAGAGATACTGCATGATGCAGTTAATGTATTGTGCATAGCATTCTGCATGGTGCTACTCACTTGACATTTATAGCATAGGTAGCCCCAGTGGTACAGAGGTGCCTTGCAGTGGTTTGGTGTGTAAAATGTTAACAGGTGCAGAATTATGCCACTTGATGAATGAAAATTTGGTTCATTATGATTTATAATACATCTTTGACTGTGACAATTTTTGGGTCACTGGCAACTCAGGTTCTGAATTGTGCATGTTATGTTGTTTGCTTGTGGTGCTGTGTGACCATTGAATGGATGTACATAATTCTGGACACACGGTGTGCTATGGTACCTGTTTTCATTTACAGATTTTTCATTTCAGTCGGTCATACAGTTTTTGCTTGGTAAGTGACAAAAATCACATGATGGAGCGCTGGGGCCCCTCCACCACATACCATTCACTATTTGTTGTACAAATTCTCAAAAAGAAGGTAAATTCATGGCAAAAACTCAGTTTAATGCATCAGTTAGGGTTGTTCCACAGTGACAAAAGCGAGGAAATTCAGTGTTAGGGTTGCCATCCCTTGCACCCATGCCCACCCACCCCCACCAACAGACATCGGGTGTGTGTTGGGGTCATCAGGCCTAACTCTCACCCCATTCTCTATACTGCACCATGACAGCTTATTTACACATAGAATGGGGTAAGAGTTAGGGTGGTGCCCCAATGCACGCAATGCTGTTGGGGGGAGCAGGTGAAGCATGGGGGGCAAGGGAGAACAACCTAACACTGAATTTCGCTCACTATCACTGTGGAACAACCTAATTGATGCATTAAATGGAGCTTTGCCAAGAATCTATCTATCTATCTATCTATCTATCTATCTATCTATCTATCTGTCTATCTATCTATGATATGCAGGGGAACCTGTTGGATAAGCAAGTTATCTGTACAGTAGCTTGTGACCTTGAGTAACCTCACAAATGGTGAAGCCATGAGTGAGATTCATGAAGGTCACAGGCTGCTCTGAATAACTTATTTATCAACAGGCACCCCCACATACTGGATTTATGCAACAAGGCAAAAGCATGTATGGTGGTTCTGATTAGCTGAAGCTTTATTTTTGTTTTTCAGTTAATAAGGAATGGGGGTCTTTTTATTATTTGGTGGCATCTGTTTTGTGTGCCATGTTGGTATGCCCATTTGTAGTGAGTGCATTGAATAGTGGTTCAGTACATTTTATGTTGGCAGCATGCCTTTTATGGGCTTTGATTTTGTGTGTGAGTGGGCTGATCATTTTTTTGAAAATTGCATCTCTGTTTCTCACTTACCTAGTAGCCAGTATTGTATTGCCTGTGAGCTGGGGTGTGACTGTAGAGTTTGGTTTTGTAGTTTATTTTTTATTGACAATCCCTTGTTTTGATCTCCAATCAAGTCGGAAGTGGAAGCGCTCATGTGTCTTATGTGGTGTCGACTTACAGAGTTCGGGGTCCTGGGAGAGGAGTACTGAGGTAGTGGGCGCTTTGTAATATAGTGTTTTTTTTATTTCTTTGTTTTATTTTAAAGCACCATTTCTTGAAGAAGGCGGAAGATGATGGACTGAAGTGACAGTTGTGTGGAGGCGGGGACTGCAGCAATTAGAATGGAGTAAGTGGAACCGGTGACTGGCAGGTTGGCACTTAGATGAGGAGAGAGAACAGGTACCTTTGATAAAATGAGGCATAGAGACAGCATTATTGTACATTATAGTAGGATGGGAGTTTAAAAAGTAAAAATGGTTTCCTTTATTAGTTCTGGGTGCTTACTTGTAGTTTAGAAAGGCTGGAGCCTTGTAGGGGGGTTAACTGGCTGGCAGAGCTGCTGAAACAAGAGATGGCAAAGGAAGATAGTTATATGTGTTTTATATATATATATATATAGATAGATAGATAGATAGATAGATAGATAGATATAAATATATATATATAAACATACAATGGTGAGCTGTCAAATAACAGATAAATGGTTTATCTATACAAGTGCTGTCTGACCTCGGGTAACCTCATGAGTACTGTAAGCCATGAGTGAGGTGTCTGAGGTCAAACAACAAAATATTACTTTGACTGTTTATCTTTTTTTTCTAATGATAATTTCTGGAACTTTCAGTTAACGTTCCACGTGTATATCTATCAAGCATAGAGGTTGTTATTAAATGAAACACCATTCATTTTGTAGAACACTTCTTGCTGAACAAATGTCATGCCCACAGTACCATGTTACCCTTTTCATTTTAAAGTTATTCGCATTTGTTTGTTGAAAAGCGAAAAAGAAATTTAATTTTCATCTGTTTTTAATTATAAAAAACTAAAAGGTATCTATAAATGAAACACAATTTTGTATATATTTTGTGCTTAACAGCTTCCATGCTCACAGAACCAGGCTATCATTTTCATTTTAAAGTTATTTTCATTTGTTGTTCAAAAAATAAAAAAAAAAAAATAAATTTTCATCAGTTTTTTGCTAATTATAGAAAATCTATAATGTTTCTATACATGAAACACTGCTCATTTTGTAGATAATTATGTGCTGAACAATTTTCATGCTCAAAGTACAATGCTATCTTTTTGTTTTAAAGTTATTTGAATTTGAATATGATTAATGTGGATAAACGAGTAACTGTGTGGATAAATAAGTAACTGTGTGGATACATGAGTAACTGTGTGGATAAATGAAATTTGTAACATGGGGATGAATACCACATAATTTAAAGGCACCTAATTGGTCAGATATGGTCATCTGATGTCTTTCTAGTGGGTATTAATGCCAAAGTAATGCCTACTAGTTGTAGTACCTACCGTCACTACATGTAAGCCACCCACAAGACAGTGACTCAAAAGTGACAGTTGGATTACCACCCACCTGCCCAGGCTAATTGTCACTTCTCAGCATACTTGTCACTCATTGCAATGAACAATTTTAATGCTATATTCTCCTATGTGGAGTAATGGGGATAAATTATTGGTCGACAAACAACAGTGGGACAAGATTTACCATAGCTGTGAAGGAAAGCACAGGGAAATAGAACATGTACCTGTGTCTGCTGCTGTGTCCTGTACCATGTGCTTGGTATGTCCCACATTGACTTCTAATATGCTGTCAGTAGAGCAGAGTCTTTCCATTGCCAGCTGTAAAGAAAAAAAAAAAACTTTTGGAGCAGAAGATGAAGCGCAAAGGTAGGATGGCTTTTCCTCAGCCATCTAGACATGCAGTATTAAGCACTGAGCAGTTGAATGATTTGGAGTGCCACAAATCTGAGCGAACACTCAGAAAAATACTGTGTGGGCATGCAATGTTTTCAGTGTCTGGCTGAAATCAAATAATTTGTCTGTTGACATCAGTAGTATCCCTATACCTGAACTTGCAAATCTGTTAAGAAAATGTTATGGAACTGTCCACACTGAGGACTGTAAGAGTACAGCATAAGCTCATATGTCAGATTAAGAGCTGGTTTAAACTGATATATTAATAGTGTTGATGTTAACAGAAAGGTTAACATAGCTACAGACCTACAGTTTCAGTCTGCAAATAACATGTTTGTAGCTGTACTGAAACAGTACAGAAGAGCAGAACAGGACATTTCTTCCCATCATCCCAGCATATCTGATGAAGATTTGTGTAAAATTAGATCTTGCTCTAGATTGTCACCATAGTCTGCATATAGACTGGTACACAGACTCTGGTTTGAGCTGCAGTTGGGACTACGCAAGAAGGGAGAGAGAAGGGCAGCAGAAACTGAAGCATGAGTCCTTTGTAATAAAACTGATGAAAGTGGGCAGGAATACTGTATATAGGTCTTTCCTTTAATAGAGAAGAAAGAACCATAGCAGAATTTGTGACCCTAACAAAGATCTCCTTAGTGGTGTACTGTATTCTCAACCTGGGAGTTGTGACTGCCCAGTTGCTATGTTGAAGAATACATTGCCAGATACCCCAAAATCCTCCAGCATTCTACCTCCATCCTTTAAAAATCCCCAGGAGACATGAGACCAAAAGCAGTGCTGGTTTAGTCATCAACCAAGGAATGAAATTATCTTGGGATCTTATTTCCCAGATATCTCAAGATGCAGAACTATCCACCCAGTATACTTATCATTGTATAAGAAGCACTGCAGTGCATATTTTGTCTAATGTTGGTCTTGCATCTCGTGAATTATATCTGTCACTGGGCATAGATATGAGACCAGCTTTTGGAATTATTGGAGTCTATCATATAAAGATACTGTAAGAAAAGTGATCCTCCATTATATCCTCAGCAGAAAAGAAAGAGCACAGTGATGATAACAACTGTACAAGGACTGTACAAAGTGAGCCATCTCCTTGCATGAAATGAACTTTGTCCACCAGAGAAAGTGAAATACCAGTACCTTCAAGCACAACAACAGCAGAAAAAGTGGGTCCTGTTGTGAAACAATTGCATGATGAATCAAAAAACTCATTCTGGAGAACTGTGTAACAGCCCGACTCACAGTAGTGCAGAAGCTGAGCAGAAACCTGTAACACACAATACCACTCCCAGAAGGCGAGTATAAATCTGGTTTGCAAACTCCAACTATCCCTTTTAGTCCCTTCAACATGTCCCATTTTAATATAAATGGACCAGCTGATTTCAATTACTGCTCTGCGAAGGAAAGTGCAGATTAAGATGGTGTTTGTACCCTTCCTGTGTCAAGCAATAAAATTGAATCATTAGTGATATTGTGAAAATGTTTACAGTCTGCAATATGTGCAGTAAAGTTAAATTAATTGTAGTGTATGATTCTGAAGAATATTATAATAATCTTTAGTAAAACAGAAAAGAATACAGTACTGCGTAATGCAATGTAAGGAGCATATACAAATCAGCAATGGGCATATCCCATAGTTTGTGGCAGCCAGTTAATCCACATCATTAGCAAGCAAAATAAATGTGTTTTCTGAGAGACTGTTAAAAATTTTAAGATATTTATAGCCATAGTACTGCTGTTGTGTTGCATCACTAAACATTAATCAGACATTAGAAACCACCAAATAAACAAGTATTTATCAATGCTGAATGTTTGCTTGCTGGTATTAATATTAGAAATGTAGGAGGTAGACAGATGCAGAATAGGAATGGCAGTGAAGTATTGAGCGTCACGCCAACCTCCATCTTGTAGAGATGGACGGGCATTAGGGAAAGTGTTTGGGTTGTCACCCATGATGTTCATGCTATGTCAACTCACCCTATTCTGCAGACACTGACATGTGTTGAGGTGTGTCTTGGATGTTTGGCTTTACAGTCACCCATTCCATAAGGACATATGCTGAAAAGGGTACAGCATGGGAGAATGGGGTGAAATGTTTGGCAAAAGAGTCCAAGGTACACCTCGATACTTTTCATTGGGTGAGGAGCTGGGGGTGGGATGGCATGAGCAGTACAGCTGGCAATCCAAAGGCACACCCTGATGCCTGAGTCTGTACAGGGTGGGACGTTATGGTTAGAAACCCTAATGCCCCAGACATTTGTTAGTATTTGCACTACAAATTTTCATCATGGCCCTTTGTGACCCCATCTCATGGAAGCTCTAGGACCTCTTCTCATGAAGAGTGACAGTGTGATTTGTCAATGTGTCTCGAACTTTGACTCCAACAGCTGCCATGCCATTCTGTGTCACATGTATGAAAACACAGATCGGGTAGGATATGAAGAATGACAGCTGTACCATCCATAAGGAGGTGTGAAGAGATGGCAATGTAGAAAATCTGTAGTAGGAATAGTAAAATGCTTGCATTTCCAAGCATACGTGGAAACTACGCAATGCATGTGCATAACCACAGCCATTTTATGGACGTTCATCACCAAATTTTCAACATAGGTATTTTAGGACCTCTGCTCCTGAACAGTGTCACTGTGATTTTCTTAATGTGCCCCAAACACTGATTTCCCACAGCAACTGCAATTTTGCACGAAGTGCAAAAGCACATTTTAGCCAGGATGTGAAAATGACAGCTGTACTGTTCATAAGGAGGTGCAGAAAACTGACAATGTTCAAAATATGGAGGAAAATATTGCAGATTTGTGACGTTACAAGAGTACGTGGAACCTGCGTAATGCGCTCGTAACAAATTCATTTTATGGACCTGTCTCAAAATATTTTCAACATAGGCATTTTAGGACCTCTGCTTATGAACAGTGTTACTGATTTTTCTTAATGTGTCCTGAGCACTGATTTCCCCAGAGACGAGCTATTCTACACGGAACTGCAAAACACATTTGGCCATATGTGAAAAATGACAGCTGTTCTGTTCATAACGAGGTGTGGAAAAATGGCAATCTTGAAAATCTGGAGTGAAAATATTGCAAATTGGTGAAATTACAGTGCATAGCAACTGCACAATGCACATTAGTAAAACAGTCATTTTTTTATTTTTCCACCAAGTTTGCAACATAAACTTTTTGAGAGCCCTCCTCATGAACACTGGCACTGTCATTTCACTAATTGGTCCCGAAGGTAATACTGTACAGTGACCATGAAATCACCTTTCAGGACTGATAAACACCATGACAGTGGCTGAATTCATGAAGAGGGGCCCAATAACCCCATGTTGAAAATTTGGTGCCAAAATTCCCAAAAATGCCCGAGATATGCACCAAAGTTGAAAAAACCCTATTTATGCCATTATACAGCTTACCGCATTTTCTCAGTTTGCGTTCGGCCTTGAAGAGTGCAGACATGTTCCGGTCCACCAAAGATCATTGCACCAGGCTCCAGAGGAAAGTATGGGGCAAGGGGGTCATGGGCGTGGTCCGTAGAGGTGGGCGAGGTTGGGGAGGGGCATCGGACTCCAACGAGGACAGTTTTCTGCTTTGCAGGTTAAAAAAAATCACGGGATGGTTTTCTCTTACAGGGTCATTTGGCACGCTGGGGTGGGCTCCCAGCATGCCACCTGAGTGATTTCTTTTGGGGGCTGTAGCCAATGGGGATTGGGCACTCCCATTGGCACATGGGGAGCAAGAGCCGAGGGGATTGGGCACCTGCTTGGCACAACCAAATATTTGGGAGGAGCCATTATGCCGATGGGGAGTGGGCTCCTCCCTTGCGAAATACATTGGGGGTGAAATGAAGCCAGGAGATTGGCCCCATTGGCAAAACACTTTTCTTGAGACACATGATGCTGAGGAGGATTGGGCACCCCTTGGCATGGGAGGTATTGTTGTTTGTGAACATGGCATATTGCCGCTGCATTCACAAACAATATTACAATAGCAATGTTCCTCCTAGCAATGATGGGTCACCCTCATTGCAGCGAATGGCTGATGCTGCAATGACGAGGCAGACCCTGATTGCTGCAGAGAAACGTTCCTACTTGGTGGAACTTTTGGAGACCAGTGTCATCAGTACACTGTGCCTCCATTGGTCCACCAGTGCCAAACTCACAAAGGTAGTGGCTCTGTTGGCTGCTACAGTGCCGAGCCTCCACAACCGCTTCTCTCCTAAGCTGCCACATAATGTTTCTTCCACATGCACTAAGCAAACATAATAAATGTCAGTGGATGGAAAACTAAGGTTTCTTCAGTTTTTAAAAACTAATTAGCATATGCATATAAGCAAGAGTTATGTTCCTACTAACAAGTGAATGCAGAGTATTTTCATGGGAAATTACTTTTTCTGAGAACATTCTAAATATTTGAAGAAATAATATTAATATAAAATGTGTTGTGTTACATTAGAACATAACTGTAGTTGTGAAATATTGAGGCCACCATATAAATAAATATGACTTCATAGAAAACAAAGTTTTGCTATGTTTTAGATAAAACCTTTAAAATATTAAACTTTGTCAGTGTTTTTTGTCAGCCTAAGAAATAAAAAATAAAACCACATAATTGCCCATATTACAAGTGCATTAAGCCCTCTAAAAGAGACTTCTCACTTAGGGATATGCATGGCTGGGTGGTTGTAGGTACTCATGCCACAACCCCCAACCATCCATAATTCCCCAGTAGAACCCTCCTTTCTCAGAGGCTTAATGCTTACTTACAACATATGTTTGGGATAAAGGTAGGGATAAAATGTAGTATCTGAGGCAGGTCATGGAGATATCACTGTCTCTCCATGTTCCTACATTCATGGTGATATCTCCACTTTCCTATACATCATATCAATGAAAGTGAAATTATGCACTTTCACAAGAACAAGTTGCTACATATCTCTCTCTCTCAATGACTTGCAACCCCTTCCCGCTTTAACATCTGGTTGATCCTGCCATAATTTATAAACAAATACTTATTTTAAAACTTATCTGGTTAACCCTGCCATTTTCACACATTCTCACGCTTGTTTACATAAGAAGCACTTCCACCTCTGTTCCTATAAAGTAGTGTGAGCAAGCTGGGGACTGAGCACTCTTAATAGTTACAAATCATGTCAGGGCAGAGATTTAAAATAAGAAACTTTCTTTCCAAAATTAGAAAACTGTGTCTTTGTTTACTGCTTGTACCCAACTAGAGCACTTTGTTTTAAAACAAGCTACCAGCTAGTTTTCAATGAAATGCAATGCAATTTCAATACAAAGAAGTGCAAAATAATGCACCTGGAAACAGAAACCCAGGGAAGATTACACAATGGGGGTAGTAACAACAACAAAATGGATCAGTACCTGGGGTAATCATATCAGATGATCTTAAGGTTAGCAAACAATGTGAGAAGGCAGTAGGAGGGCTGGGGGTATACTGGGATGCATAGAGAGACATCACCAACAGAAAACAGGAAGTTGTTATCCCTCTGTACAGACTGTTGGTGAGACCCCATCTGGATTACTGCATCCAGTTCTGGAGACCCCATTTCCACAAGGGCATAGACAGGATAGAGGCATTCCAGAGGAGGGCAACTAAAATGGTGCAGGGTCTGCAAGAGAAGCCTTACGAGGAGAGACTAAAGAAGCTTAATTTGTATACCCTTGAGGAAAGGAGGAGAGAGGACATGATAGAAACGTTTAAGTACCTCAGTGGAATCAGCAAAGTCCAAGAGGGTAGCATCTTTCAGAAAAAGAGACGTGTAAGAACAAGGGAACACAATTTAAAGATGGGGCGGTTCGGGAAATGTGAGGAAGTATTTTTTCACACAGAGTGGTGGACACATGGAACAGCCTTCCTGAGGAGGTTGTGGGGTCTAAAACAGTGAGAGAATTTAAGAATACATGGGACAGACATAAGGAAATTCTTGTGGGGGTAGGAAGAAATAGGCTGTTTGTTAACTAGGATCTGCGGCTTATCCTGTTGGTAGGAAATGGTCAGTCTAGGTGGGCCAAGCGGTCCTTATCTGCCGTCAAAGTCTATGTTTCTATGTTATGTTTCTATGTTGCAGAGAGGCAAGAAACAGCATCTTCAGAAAACTAGATGCAAGACCGTGTGGCTGTAGTTATAGCAACACACATTCATGCTCTCGACTTTTACTGAAGCTGCCAATTCATTCACGTTCATCTTTCAACAATCTGCAGCTTGTTTTAAACAAATTTAAGTAAACTGAACAGAAATAACACTGCTTTTCTAACTTTTCAAAGAGAATGCTTTATTTGAAACCTCTACCCAGATATGATTTACAACAATTGACAGCGCATGGACCTTGGCTCAGTCATGCTACTTTACAAGAACTGAAGTGAAAGTACTTCTTTGCAGGATCAACCAGATAAGTTTTAAATAAGCATTTGTTTAGGGAGAAAACAGAGTGCCTTTATTAAATCTCTGCCATGAATACGGACGAACATGGAGCTAGACAATGTGTGCTGTATATGGACCTTAAAGCTAACCTCAAAGATGCATTGACTCTTGTTGACGGATGCAATATGTTGTAGTCTGGGGATAATATTCTGTTTTTGTAAGGGACTTGCAAAGACTACTGATAAAGCTGCTAACCTTTGCAGATGTCAGTTGGATTGATAACTGTGTATAAATCTATAGCTATACATATAAATAAATAAAGGGATCCGTCAAATTGGCACAGCATTAATAGCACAGAATAGAATAGCATGCACATGTTAGCACATGCAACATTAGCATTGACCCTTTATGTAGTGGCTAGTAACAGTACATTGCGCTCATTAGAATTGCACACTGGTGTGTGTTACTAATCGTGCTCTCTCTGTCAGCAGCAAGGGCCAAGGTGATGCGCCACTTGCTACTCACTGCATGCCCACTTCTCTCTTCCCTCTTGGGTTGTGCCCACACTTTGCAGTCTGCCTGACGTGCCAGTTTAGGGCATCTCAATGTCTGGAATCCTGAATGTCCTGGCAGCAGCCTGCAGTCAGACACTGGCGGCAGCGCCAGCAGGTTGGACAGCAGCAATTTTATTGCATTTTTAATTGTTACCAGTGCGGACCTTCAGCTGGCTTTTCTGTGTTTGTTGTGTTACTTCTGTGATCCAATTGTCAGTGTTTGATGCACTTTGCAGGCAGTGGGTGCTGCACTTTGCAGGCAGTGGGTGCAGGGTGAATCAGCTTATTTCAGTGTAATTTTAGCTGATATAAATTTCCAGAGTCACGGTTTTGTTCAGATAACACCCTAGGGTACCACCTTCCTTCTTGTTTACTACAGTATGTTACTTCTTTAATGGTTGCAGTTGGCAGTGGGGGGCACTATTATTTATAAGATAGATAATCGGGGCCATAGTATTATCAGACAGTTTATTATTTAGCATAAGGTAACTTACTGGCAACATGCTATTTGGCATGGCCACATTAGAGGGTAACATTTTGTATCACGTGCTAATATGTGCGTGCTAATAACTCCACGATTTTGACATTGATCCATAAATATAGAAAATAATCAAATTCTAAGAATAGAAAAACCCTGTTATAAGTTTGTTGTTTGAGGTGGGGTAGTGTATCTTGTGTGTGTGCGGGGGCAAACAAATGTTGCATAGAACAGTACCTGAAATGGCCTGACTGAAGATATCATATTTATCTTCACTCAAGGCCAATGAACGTCAAGATATCATTGGCCTCTCATGAAGATAAATATGATATCTTCAGTCAGCCATATCATATCTATTTATCCACACAGTTACTCAGAATAATGGGTTTATCACACTCCATTTATGTCCACCCCATTGCATAAATATATAGGGATATGCAATGGGGACAAGTAGAATAAATGATTTATCTGCACAAGAGCAGTTTGACCACCGAAACCTCATGAGTGGCGTAAGCCACGAGTGAGGTGTCCATGGTGAAACTACTCAAGTGCAGATAAATCATTATTCCTAAAGTTCCACTGCATATCCGATTTATGCAATAGGGATTTTTATTTAGTTAGTATTTATTGTTCTTGTTTTGTTTGCTTTTTCAAAAGTAAAATAGGGAGGGTTATGTTGCAGTCTCCTGTATGTCAATGTAGTTTTTACAAAGGTTGTTAGGGATAGAGACATTGTTGTTAAGGACTCCCCGTCCATACAATAAAATGAATCTTGGTGTAGGCTTTTAATTCTGAGTGGGTGGGCAAGAGATTTTGAAAAACATGGCAGCTCCCTCTCTCACTTAGCAAAGAGTCAAAGGTGGTCACTGAAGTTTGGAGCCATGCCTGTTTGTGTTTTAAATGTAATGTAGTGTATTGCACTTACTTTATCTGGATGATCCTGCCTTTTATAGTTAGCCTTTTCTCCTGTAAGTGAGTGAGCGATCGTGTCGTGCATCTGTCAGAAGAGAGACCAAGATCCTCAAGTTGAAGACTGTGGTTAGCAGCAGTAGTTATGCAAGCGTGGTTTGGCAGTTTAAAAAAGCGAAATTCCATTTTATTTGGTGTCTAGTTTAGTGAGAAAAAGAATCAAGATGAATGCGAAGCAGAGTGGTTATTTTGGTACAGTAGTGTTTGGGGAGGAAGCACGAGACAAATGCGGAGCGGGGATGAGTTCTGAGAAATTGGTAGTAGGGAAGAGCAGGATCCTAGTCCAGATTGTTGCAATGAGGAGAGAGAAGGAAAAACTAAAACGTACATAAAACAAGCATTTGTCAATGCCGAATATTGATTCGTTGGTGTGTTGAGCTCACTCACTGCCCCTCTGTCACTCGCTCAGTCTGTTTCTCCCAGTGCTGCAGGCTGCTGTTTTGTACTGGGCTCCTGCCTGCATTAGCACTTTGTTCTGCCCACTAAGAAATCTGCAGCTGTCCCGACAGAGCTCCGTTGAGGTGGCTCACTCCCCTCTGTCACTCGCTCGTTCTGTGTCTCCTAGCACTGCAGGCTGCCCTTTTACTGGACTACTGTCTCTGTTGGAGGCTTTTCTGCCCACAAAGAAATCTGCAGCAGTCCCAGCACAGGTCTGTTGAGCCTGCTGACTCCCCTCTGTAACTCACTCGTTCCATTTCTGCCAGCACTGCAGGCTGGCCTTTTTACTGGGCTCCTGCCTGCATTGCTGCCTTTTTCTGCCAACAAAGAAATCCGCAGCAGTCATAATAGAGCTCCATTGATTCCACTCACTCCCCCTTTCTCACTTGCTTGTTGTGTTTCTCCTGGTGCTGCAGGCTGCTCTTCTGTACTGGGCCCTGCCTGCATTGGCACCTTTTTCTGTCCACAAAGAAATCCACAGGTGTCCTGACAGAGCTCTGTTGAGGTCACTCACTCCTCCTGTGTCACTCACTCATTCTGTTTCACGTGACACTGCGGCTGCCCTTTTGTACTGGGCTACTGCCTCTGTTGGCGCCTTTTCTGCCCACAAAGAAATCTGCAGCAGTCCTGACAAAGCTCCACTGAGCTGCTCACTCCTCCTCTTCTCTCACTCGCTTATTCTGTTTCTGCCAGTGTTGCAGGCTGCCGTTTTCTATTGGGCTTCTGCCTGCTTTGCTGCCTTCTTCTGCCCACAAAGAAATCTGCAGCACTTACAATACAGCTCCACTGAGCTTGCTCCTCCCCTCTCTCACTCGCTCATTCTTGTTTTCCGCCACTGCAGGCTGCCCTTTGTACTGGGCCCCTGCATGCATTGCTGCCTTTTCAGCCTACAAACAAATCTACAGCAGTCCCAACAGAGCTCCGTTGAGCTCACTCACTCCCCTCCTCACTCACTTGCTCTGTGTCTCCCACCGCTGCAGGCTGCCCTTTTGTACTGGGCTCTAGCCTGCATTGGTGGCTTGTTCTGGCCAGAAAGAAATCTAAAGCAGTCCGACACAGCTCCATTGAGCTCTCTCACACTCACTTATTCTGTTCGGCCGGCGCTGCAAGCTGGCCTTCTGTACTGGGCTCCTGCCTGTGTTGCCGCATTTTCTACCCACAAAGAAATCTGCAGCAGTCACAATAGAGCCCAGCTGAGCTCACCACTACCGCTCTGTCACTCGCCATTCTGTTTCTCTTGGTGCTGCAGGCTGCTCTTGTGCACGAGGCTCCTAGCTGCATTGGCACCTTTGTCTGTCAACAAAGAAATGCACAGCTGTCCCGACAGAGCTCCATTGAGGTCACTCAGTCTCCCTCTCTCATGCACTCATTCTGTTTGTCATGGCACTGCAAGCAGCCCTTTTGTACAGGGCTTCTGCCTGCATTGGCACCTTCTTCTGCCCACAAAGAAGTCTGCAGCAGTCCTGATAGAGCTCCGTTGAGCTCACTCAGTCACTCTGTCTCACTCCCTCCTACTGTTTCTCCCACTGCTGCAGGCTGGTCTTTTGTACTGAGCCTGCCTGCATTGACAAATTTTTCTGCCCACAAAATCCGCAGCAGTCCAAACAGCACTCCGTGAGTTCTCCTCCCCTCCATCACTCACTCTCTTGTTCTGTTTCTCCCAGTGTTGCAGGCTGCTCTTTTGTACTGGGCTCTTGCTCTGGGGCATTTTCTGCCCACAAACAAATCCACAGCAGTCCCAACAAAGCTCAGTTGAGCTGGGTCACTCCCCTCACTCGTTCAATCTTAATTTGTCCCAAACACTGATTTCCCACAGCGACCGTGCTATTCTGGCAGGAGTGCAAAACATATTTTAGCCAGGATGTGAAAATGACAGCTGTACTGTTCATTAGGAGGTGTTGAAAATGCCAGTGTTGAAAATGTGGCATGAAAATATTACAAAATTGCGAGATTACAAGAATTAGTGGAAACAGTTCAACACACGCTTGTAACACAGTCATGTTATGAGTTTCATCACCAGATTTTTCAACATAGGGATTTTAGGACCTCTGCTCATGAACAGTGCCATTGTCATTTTCTTAATCTGTCCTGAACACTGATTTCCTAGAGTGACCGTTATTCTGCGCCAGAAGTGTGAAAATACATTTCGCCAGGATGGGAAAAATTACAGCTGTACTGTTCATAAGTAGGTGTGGGAAAATGGCAATGTTGGTAATCTGGAGTAAAAATATTATAATTTTGCGAAGTTAGGGCGTGCATACAAACTGCGCAGCACAGCTGTAACACAGTCATTTTATGGAGTATCGTTACCAAATTTTCAACATAGGCATTTTAGGACCTCTACTCATGAACAGTGTCACTGCCATTTTCTTAATCTGTCCCAAACACTGATTTCCCACAGTGACCGCGCAATTCTGCACGGAAGTGTGTAAGCACATTTCCACCAGGATGTGAACAATGACAGTTCACGGTTCACAAGGAGGTATGACAAAATGCCGATGTTGAAAATCTGGCATGAAAATAATGCAAATTCACAAAGTTATGAGCCTGTGTAGCAACTCTTGATGCATGCTCATAAAACAGTCATTTATGGGATTTTTTCACCAAATTTGCAACATAGGCTGTTTGAGAGCCCACCTCATGAACACTGGCACTGTCATTTCATTAATTGGCCTGGAAGGTGATTCCCACGATGACTGTGAAATCACCTTTTGGGGCTGATTAACGCCATGACAGTTCATGAAGAGGGTCCCAAAAACCCCATGTTGAAAATGTGGTGCCAAAATTCCCAAAATTACTGAGATATGCATTAAAGTTGGAAAACTCCCTATTTATTCCAGCTTACCGGCATTTCTTCAGTTCATGATCGACTTTGAAGAGTGCAGGCGTGTTCCCAGTCCACTTCAGATCGTTGTGCCAGACTCCGGAAGTACATATGGGGTGAAGGGGTGTGGGAGGCATGGTGAGCAGTAGGTGAGTGCGGATTGTGAGGGGGGCCAGGAGACTGCCGGGGACAATTTCCTTTTTCTGGTAAAAAAAAGAAAAGATGTCCCAGGACCATTTTACTTACAGGGCATGTGGCACATTGGGGTGGCCTCCCAGCATGCCACTGGACTCTTTCACTGGGGGTCAGCAGTAGCTGATGGGGATTGGCAGCCCCGTTGGCACACAACAAAGGGGGTTTAGATTATGCCGATGGGGATTGGGCACCCCATTGGCAGACAATGAAAGT
Source organism: Neoceratodus forsteri (assembly GCA_016271365.2). NCBI lineage: Eukaryota > Metazoa > Chordata > Ceratodontiformes > Ceratodontidae > Neoceratodus > Neoceratodus forsteri. The sequence goes on from JADMNL010000026.1 coordinate 272,304,934, forward strand.
GGAGAGGAGTTACAGAATGCTGACAGGGGTGGGCTCCCCGTCAGCAAACTCAACATTGGGGCACTGAAGCTGATGGGGGTTGGGGCCCCATCAGCAAAATAAACACACAGTGGGGGCTTATGTTGTTTGTGAACACGGCGGCAAACTGCTGCCATGTTCACAAACAATATCAGGTTTGGAAGTTCCTCCCTGCAATGATAGGCCACTCCCTTATTGCAGCAGATGGCTGATGCTGCAATAATGAGGCGGCCCCTGATTGCAGGGCGAAATTGTCACAAGTTGGTGGTAAGGTTCAAAACTACTGTCACCAGCAGCATGCAACGGCATTGGGGTAAGCAGGACAAGCTTTTGCAGGCTGTGGGGCATTGTCCATGACAGTGCCATGCCTCCACAGCCTGCTTCTGAGAAAGTTGCTCTAATATGTTTCTTGCACTGTGTGCAATCAACATAAAAATGAGTAGTGGGTACACTGGCAAAGAGAGATGAGGATGCTGCATAGACTGTTGTGCTGTGCATTTGTTTTAAACAGCTGAAACTTGCTTCCAGGGTTAGCTGAACTGTTACTGTTTGTGTGTAAATGTCGGAAGTAATGCCAGCATGAGGGGTAGTGATTGACAGCTTGCTTTTATTCCATGTGTGGGATACATTTTGGGGCTGAGATCTACCCCACATATGTGGAGATAAATGGATTTATGCAATGGGGTTTGGATCCACACTATTGCATATATGTATTAGGGGTGTGGTCGCGTCCCTATAGTTAGGGTCGAGTATGTATTTTAATATTAAACCCCAATTTTGTGTGTTAATAACTTTTCAACTGTTCAACGGATTTGCATGAAATTTGGAATGTGTAGTCTGGTTAATCTCTTAATTTACCAAGTTGCGTTTTAGTTGGACGTACAGTTTGTGCTCCACAAATCACTGAAAATGCATTTTTTACCACTTTTATACATTTTGCCCACAGCCCTGTGACCACAATGTTTGATGTGTTGGTCTGAAATTTGGAACATAGAAAGAATATGGGCCAAAGAACATCCAGTACTGGTTTAGTTAAAAATATTAATCTGTTACAAAGTTATTTAATTTTAATTCTGGGGTTCTGAGCAAGCTTAGTTCACGCCAAGATTTACCACTCATAATCCTGAAGTCATTTCCTTGACTGAGACCTGGCTGACAAAATCCACCCCAGGCTCCTTTGTCTCTCTCTCCCCTGGATACTCTCTCTTCCAGGCAGACCGGATTGAGTAAGCGGGGTGGTGGCTGTGCCATCTACATTAAAGAAGCCCTCCCTGGACTTGCCCTACCAGCTCCTACCCTTGACTTTGGGGCTCAGGCGCTGACACTAAAGCTAACCCCTGACCCGTTAAGGGCCCTCTATCTAACAACTGCTTACATACCCCTAGAAATCAAGCGCCAGCTCTAACCTCCCTTCACGGATTACCTCCTTGCTGCCTCACCTCTCGGACCTAATATTAGTGGGTGATCTTAACATCAATTGGCTTAGCCCCACTTCCTCCTCTGCCTGTGACTCCTTTGCTGTAGTAGATATGACTCAACTCATCACCCACCCCACTAGGACCAACCCAAAGAGAGGCATTAGTACTCTTCTTGATGTGGTCCTTTCCAATCGCCCTAATCGGATTGTTGACATCCAAGTCCTTCCCGACTCACTTAGCGATCACTCTCCATACTTTTCACTGGACTTCCACAGTAGCCAAATCATCTGCACAGTCCTTTCCCGGTGGCGCCTGAAGCCGGTGGCCTGAAAAAATCAAGGAACTTCTGGTCCAAATTGATTGGTCGCCTATTCTGTTTGCCCCTGACATTGACACTGCACTTACCTTCTTTATCCAAACATTCAATAAAGCCTGTGATATCTTTGCTCCTCTGTCAGTCCACCGATCCAAGATGCAAATGCTCCTGGGTGACTCTGGCCCTGATCCAACAACTTAAACATAGGGATAATTTATGGCACAGTGCCACTGAGACTAGCCAGCCTAGTGATAGAACAGGTATCTGCGGCTGCCAGAAACAAGTGTACCTGGGCCATCAGAAACCAAGGCTGATCATTATCAGGCCTCCTTACACCTCCTCTTGGGGAATCCCAGAACCTTCTGGAATAGTATCAAACAGTTAAATGGAAATGCGTTCTCCCTCCCTCATCAGTATCAATGGCTCTCTCTCCTCCAATCCTGCCCTTATTGCTAACTGCCTCAATACCTCCTTTACAGATCTTAGCCCTCTCCTCCCCAAGGACTTTTAACCCCCTCATCTGCCGGTCTTTACATGCCTGTACTTTCACCTCCTGGGTCACTGCTCAAGAACTCAGACCTCACCTAGTCAATGCCCTTAGGAGCAATAGTAAGGGTAGTGACACCCTGGACCCCTGTATCCTTTGGCAAGTTCTAGATCTGGTCCTTATGCCTATTACCAATCTATTCAATAAATCTCTCTGTCTGGGGCAATTCCCAGCTATCTGGAAAATTGCCACAGTCACTCCCATTCATAAAGGTGGAGACAGGACCTTGGCGAAATTACCAGCCTATCTCCATTCTCTCCCTCTTTCCAAAGCCCTGGAAAAAGTAGTGGCCTCCCAATTTACTGACTACCTCTCCAACTATGACATTCTCTGCCCTGAACAACACGGTTTCTGGGCTGGCTACAATACCACTACTGCCCTCCTAGAATTCTCTAACTTTCTCCACTCCTCCCTGGACCAAGGCTCCTTGGCTGCAGCTGTGTTTGTAGACCTTTGAAAGCATTCGACACCATCTCCCATCCCCTCCTTCTGGTTGCCCTCAGTTACTCTGGCTTTGCCACTGGGCCTATCTCCTGGTGCGCTAGCTATCTGTCAGCCCGTTCACAGTGCGTAAAATTGGGGGGCTCTCTGACATACTTCCATCCTTTCCATTCTTGGACCCCTACTCTTCTCCCTTTACCTTAACTCCCTCCTGGGTTCCTGTAGTAGTAATATATTATTGTATGCGGATGGCAGCCATTATCTTTGCCACTGATCATAACCTATCATTCTCCAAGACTCCTGCAAAGATCCTTTAATAAAGCTGAGGGTTGGTTCAAGGAACGTAGGCTGGTGATAAATCTCAAAAACTAAAACTATGGTCTTTGCTCACCCACAAAACAAGTTGTGCAACTTTCAGCTCAGATACATTCAAGCTCCAAGCTCATGCTTGAGCAAGTCTGCTCCTATAAATACCTTGGGATCCACACTTTGACCCTCCTCTCCTTCCATGGCCACATCTCAGCCCTTGCCACAGCGGCGAATATCAGACTAGGCATACTACACGGCACAAAAGTGTCTCTCCATGAGCACCTTTGACTCTAGTCACCTCATCCATACTGTCACTAGTGGATTATGGGTTGCCTGTGTATGGGCCTGCTGGTCAGACAGCTCTCAACAAAATTCACACCATACTGAACAAAGCTTGCAGGCTAGTCACAGGCGCCCCCAGGTTAACACTCACCTGTCAGTTATATGAGAAAGCTGTATTGCTTGACCTTGATGAATGGCTCAAATATCAGACCTGTATCATAACAAAAAAACCCTCCTTGGTCTATCCCACCAGGTCTGATGACCACCGCTGCTTGCTGCTAACATAAAGTGCACACCTGTTCCGCTGACAAAACCACCCTATTGATCCCTAGGGCTAGGACCGCAAGACGGTCAATAAGCCTCACGGCTATAGAGCCCCCTTCTGGTTCAACACTTGCTCCCCATCCATCTCCGATGCCCTTCTATATCCTGCTTCAAAACCTCCCCACGAAATCACCTAATCAGTATTCGTAGCTGCACTTGCCACTAGTTTTAGCCTGGATAAACAATATGACAAGGCTACCCGAAAGCTACTTATGACTACTGTATGTTAGATTGCTGGATGATAATTTTGTTTTCTCTCTCTATTGTTTTCACTTGATGTACCACCCATTGTTTTGTACCTGTACTGTTTACATGCTGTTGTATTGTGACCTGCCTTTATGTGACAAGGTACCTTTGTAAATGAGCCTCTGGCTCAAAGGTCTTCCCAAACTGCTGTACAAATAAATAAAAATAAAAATAAAATAAACAAAGTTTTTGCAATGAATATCTATATCTATCTATCTATCTATCTATCTATCTATCTATCTATCTATCTATCTATCTATATTCTTTGCAAAAAACTTTGTTAATGCAACAGTTAGGTTCTTACCAGGGTACATAACCTACAGGAGAGACAGGAAGGAGAAGAGGGGTGAGGAGTAGCTCTCTATGTAAAGGAAGGGATAAAAGCAACTGAACAAAAGAGTAAACAGGGAGGAGAGGAGGCACTGTGGATCACCTTAGAGACTGGAAATGGCACCACAATCCATAGGGGTTGTGTACAGTCCCCATATCAGGAGGAGGGAATGGACAAGGATATGATAGAAGGCATTCTTATGATGGCAGAGAAAGGGGAAATATTGTTGATGGGAGACCTGAATATGCCAGATGTTAACTGGAGCACATTTGCTGCAGCCACATCCAAGACCAGGGCCATTCTCGATGCCCTACAGGTGGCATGCTTCAGACAGTTAGTTTCAGAACCCAGTCTTGAGGGAGCAATCTTAGACCTCATACTCTCAAATGGGGACAGTAAGAGGATCTCACATCTAGAAGTGGGTTGCCATCTGAGAACAAGTGACCATCAAACAGTGTGGTTCACATTAAACTCAAGCTACAGAGTCAAGCCATACAAAAGTGAGGTACTGGACTTTAGGAGGGCTAATTCTGGCAAGATGGGAGAGTGTTAGAAAAGCACTAGCAAACAGGCTAGAAGGAAGGGTGGAGCAACAATGGGAAACATCAAAACTGCCATCACAGAGGCAACAAGCCTTGTGTGAAGCAAATAAACAAATCAAATGAAAGAAAAAGCCACTATGGTTCTCAAAAGAGGTGAGGGAAAGTCTGGGAGAAAAGATAGCATTCAGGAAGTATAAGGAAACACAGAAGGAGCAGGACAGAGAGCTGTACCAGTTAAGGCAGAAGGAAGCAGGAGGGAAGTCAGAATAGCAAAGGCCCAAACTGAGGAAAAGACAGCCAACTTAGTTAAGAAGGGGATAAAACCTTTATAGGTACATCAGGAGCATAGAAAGACAAAGGAGGGATAATGAGGCTGAATAGAATGGACAGTGGGTGGGCAGAGAGGGACAGTGAAAAAGTAGGATACTGAATCAATATTTCTGCTCAATATTCACAAAGAGGAAGGGAGATGCCTAATCTAAGTAACAGAAGCACTCTTGATATGGGGTCGATCCCAGTCCTTTCACAGAAGAAAGGGTTCTGAGAGAACTCCTAAAACTGAAGGTAGACAAAGCAATGGAGCCTGATGGAATTCACCCAGAATTTTAAAAGAATTAAGGGAGAACTACTGAAACCACTGACTTCCCTTTTAGCAAATCATGGGAGGATGGTGTGGTACCTGAGGACTGGAGGAAGGCTGATGTGATTCTCCTTCACAAAGTGGGTGCAAGACAGAGGCAGGAAACTACAGACCTGTCAGTTTGACCTCTGTGGTAGGGAAAGTGATGGAATCACTTGAAGGAAAGAATTGTTGAGTACCTAGAGGCCAGTGGGGCGCAAGACTCAAGACAGCATGGGTTCACAGCAGGAAGGTCATGTCAGATGAATCTAATTGATTTGTTTGACTGAGTGACCAAAGTAGTAGACCAAGGAGGGGCTGTAGACATGGCCTGAGTAGACTTTAGCAAGGCATTTGACACAGTCCCACACAAAGATTAATAGTCAAATTAACCAGCTTGGGGGGTCCCAGGGTGGTAGCCTGTAAAACATTGGCTAGACAACAGGACACAAGGTAATTGTAAATGGAGTCCACTCTGAAGAAAGAGGGGTTACCTAGTGGGCACCAGAGGTTCAGTACTGGGTCCAGACCTTTTAATGTCTTCGTAGTGACATTGCAGAGGGACTGAAGGAAAAGTATGCCTCTTGCACATGACACAAAGATATGCAACAGGGTTGATACACAAGGAGGCATGGAAAGGATGAGAAGGGACTTGGCAAGGTTAGAGGAATGGTCAGAAGTATGGCAGCTTGATTCAGTTCAAAGAAGTGCAAAATAATGCACATGGGAAACAAAACCCAGGGAAGATTACACAATTGGGGGAGGTAGTAACAAGAACAAAAATGGAAAGGGACCTAGGATAATCATATCAGATGAGGTTAGCGAGAAATGTGAGAAGGCAGTAGGGAGGGGCTGGGGTACACTGGGATGCATGGGGAGAGGCATCACCAGCAGAAAATAGGAAGTTGTTATCCCTCTGTACAGACAGTTGGTGAGACCCCATCTGGAGTACTGAGTCCAGTTCTGGAGACCCCATCTCTGCTAGGACATAGACTGGATAGAGAGGCAGCCCAGAGGAGAGCAACTAAAGTGGTGCAGGGTCTGCAAGAGAAGCCATATGAGGAGAGGCTAAAGGAACTTAATATGCATACCGTGAGGAAAGAAGGAGAGGGACATGATCAAAACTTTAAGTACCTCAGTGGAATCAAAAAGTGCAAGAGGGTAGCATCTTTCAGAAAAAGAGATGAGCAAGAACAAGGGATACAATTTAAAGATGGGAGCGGTTCAGGGAAATGTGAGGAAGTATTTTTCACAGAGGGTGGTGGATGCATGGAACAGCCTTCCTGAGGAGGTTGTAGGGGTCTAAACCTGTGGGAGAATTCAAGAATACATGAGACATACTTAAGGTAATTCTTGTGGGGGTAGGAAGAAATAGGCTGTTGGTTAACTAAGATCTGCAGCTTATCCTGTAGGTAGGGAAATGGTCAGACTAGGTGGGCCAAGCGGTCCTTATCTGCCGTCAAAGTCTATGTTTTTAAGTTTCTTACTACAGTGACAAAAGCAGGAAATTCAACATTAGGGTTTTCAACCCTAACTCTGACTACCCCCCCATGGCACCACTACCACATATAGACACACAGAGACACACACACAAAGACATAGACACGCACACACAGAACACACATATACAACTGAGGGGCAGTACACACACACAAAGACAGATAGACACATACACACACACACACACACACACACATATATATACAACTGGGAGGGGTACAAAGGAAGACAACCAATCACAATACACACCATAACGCAATAGAAATAACATACAACTTAAACATATCACAACAGCCATCCACCTAACTGTTGCATTAAGGAATTTTAGGGCAATCAATTTAAACTCTTAACTGCAACACTCCTATTTTTATAATAGAAATATGACACATGGAATAAAATAGTAGTGTGCTGGTTATATTTTCTATCATCCGGTACTGCCGCGATGATTTACCTGTGAAGTTATGTGTAATGGCACAATATTATTAGTGCAGATAAACACAGTGTTATTTGTTTTGGTTTTTTGCCATTCAAACTTTATTGAGGTTTTACATTATAGAGAATAAATCCACAGTGTGATATACATATCAAAGACAAAGATGCACATTTGCATAAAAGGATTCATTCTCTCCACTCTACCTCCCCTCCCCCTTATCCCCAGCACAGACTTATACATCAGTACTAAACCGACATGAGGTTTAGGAGGAACCTCCATCAGCTTGACAGGAATACAGAGTTGCAGAGGACCCCAAATTCTTTTAAACTTCTTAATTTATTCTGAGATTAGCAATAATCCTCTCAATTTTGAGATTGGCCAGAGTTCTTGTAGCCATTCCAAGTAAGAAATTTCCGTGGTAGTCTTTCCAGTGCCTTAAGACAACTTTCTAGTGATAAGGAAATTAGAGACATATGGTACTTCCTATTAAGGACTGGAATGGAAATAAAGTCACCTAAGAGGCATATCTCTGCTGTAAATAAATCGTCCAGGCCCAGTAGGGGGCGACCCTTTGTTTAGTAGAACAAGTGGGGGCTACTTTGGGACAGTTCCAGAAAATATGGAGCAGATCCCTCTTCCTGCTGACATTGTGTACAAATTGAGGAAGATGTAATACCCAGCCTCACCAATTTTTGTGGTGAAGATGAAGAAGAAGAATTAGCATTTATATAGTGCTTTTCATACACAGTATCTCAAAGTGCTTTACAAGCAATGCCCACACACAGCCTGGATAATTGCATGAACCAGTTTATGGGAAGGGAATGTTGCCAGGACACTGGAATGTTCCTGCTCTTTACGAAAGAGTGCCCTGGGTTCTTTTACTTCCACCTGGACACCCACCAGGACAACACCAGGATGGGCAGAAGGGACCTCGGTTATGTCTCATCCAAGGACGCACACACCAGCAGTACAGCACCCCCAATACTGCACTCAGATGCCAGCGATTTTAGGTGGAAGTACAATCCCAGTGTGACAAGAACCCACGACCTTCTGGTCCAGAGGTGGATGTGCTACCAACTAAGCCACGCTGACACCTCGAATAGGAATAGGAATAGTAGATATTACGTAATATTTTAAATTGCATAAGCCAGAGTCTATCTTGAAGCAGAAATTTATGACAATTCTTCCTCAAAAGAGGCCAATCAAACTCATGACCAGGAAAAGAGAGGACCAATAGTCTACAGGACGAAAAGTATAGGATAAGACCAAGTATAGAGGATAATATATATTTTTGAGACTGCATGGAAACCTGCCAGCATTCATAAATCTGACTGGAAACTTATTTTGCAGCTGGAGGGGGACAGTCCCCATAACCTTTATCAAAAGGTGCCAGAACTGGAAAACCTTAAAAATCTTAGTCAATAATAATAATAATCTTTATTTCTATTGCACCTTTCAAAAATCAAGGTGAATTACAATAAAATAACAACATATAAAACATCATAAAACAATTAAAATCAAGACTAAATACTCAACATCAGTCAGTGTCCACATCATCTCCAAAAGCCTTTTTCCATAAAAAGGATTTTAAACCTCTTTTAAAACCCTCCACCGTCATGCACTCTCTAATCCAATGGGGTAGAGAATTCCAGAGAAGTCGGTGCCTGCAACATAAAAGCTCGGCACCGAAGATTTTAAGACTACCTCGGAATCTCTAGAAACCCCTTGTTGACTGAGTGGAGTGGTCACATCAGAAGGTAAGGAACCAGAAGATCTTTCAGGTAGTCAGGCCCAGACCTTGTAGGGCTTTATATGTCAGTAATCTGACTTTAAAGGTGATCCCACTGAACCGGCAGCCAGTGCAGATCCCCGCAGCACTGGTGTAATATGGGAGGAAAGAGAGTCCCCATTAACAACAGAGCCACTGAATTCTGCACTAGCTGCAAGTGGCAGATATCAACACCAGAAGCCCAAAGTAAAGGGAATTGCAGTAGTCCAAATGTAGGTCGCAGGCGTGGATCAGCGTGGCAGGTCGCCGGACGGAACAAGGTGCTTGATCCCAGGATGTTCCTTAGATGGTAAAGGATACCTTAACAACCGCTGACACCTGTGAACACAATGTCAGCCGATTGTCAAGGATCACCCCAGGTCACACACCCATTCGGAGGCATGGAGCTCAACATCCCCCAAGAATAAACCTGAGGTTTGATTTGCCCCCAACCCCTCAATCCGGCGGCCAGGATCCACAACCATCACCTCTGTCTTCCCAGAATTCAACTTCAACCAGCTGGACCTCATCCAGCCCTGGATCTCGCTGAGACAGTTGTTAAACACTGAGAGTGCTCTATTCTGGTCAGGTGCAAAGACAGATAGAGCTGGGTATTATCGGCATTGCAATGAAACTCCAGCCCATATCATCTTACAACATCTCAGAGGGAAGCATGTACACGCAAACAACATGGGGACAGCACAGAGCCATGAGGCACCCCACAGGACAGAGAAGTAGGATTGGAGGAAAATATCCCCGAACCACCCTCTGAGTTCTACCTGTGAGGAAGGAAGAATCATCTGTGTACCAAACCCGACAGCCCACAGATGCATCTCAGGTGCTCAAGCAGCACCCCATGGCCTACGGTGTCAAAATGCTGCTGACAAATCCAGGAGGACTAAAATGGACCATTTTTTCTGGTCTTTGCCATCAGGAGATCATTGAGCACCAACCAGTGCGGTCTCAGTGCTATGCCTCTTTCAAAACCTGATTGAAGAAGGTCATAGATGTTATGGATGGACAAATGGTTGTCTAACTGGGCTGCCACCACTTTCTCAATTACCTTCCCCACAAATGGGAGGTTGAGATGGAGTCTATAGTTGGCTAGGGTCTGGATCCAGAGAAGACTTTTCAATACTGGTGTCACCACCGCTCCTTCAGGGAGCAGGGATATTCACCAGAGTCTAAGGGGCACCAGACTATCCTAGCTAGAACCGGATGATAACTCTCCACAGCCCATAATCAGGGTAGTGGGGCCCAGATCTAAACTACAGCATGTGGTGTGCATACCCTGGACAATCCTCACAACATCTTCAATTTCCAGCCTTTCAAAGGAACTCCAGGCAAACAGGGGCTTGTAGCATGCAGGCTGGTCCAACGCAGCTTCCATAGAGAGTGCAGTGCAGTCTCAGCCCTGATGTCAACCACCTTATCTGCAAATAATCAAGCAAGCTCCTCACACTGCATTTGTGAAAAGGCTCGATGAACCTGTAGTCAGGCTGGGTTGCACAACCTGTCTACGGTTCGAGAAGAGCTAGGCTGAGTCGGTTCTGCAGCAGCAATTTCTCCGGACAGGAGTACTGCCTTCTTATGAGTAATTGCTGACTGATAAAGTTTATAATGCTCTAGAGTCTAAGATGGTGGCATCTAAGCCAGATTTCACCAGCACTTCTCCAACCAGTGTCCTAGTCGCCACATCTACCTCAGATCCTGGTCAAACCAGGAGGATTGAGGCGAAGGAGAAGAGCCTTTGCAGGTGGGAGCAATAGAATCAAAGCAGTGGTAATGGACTTATTATAGGCTAGAACCAAACCTTGGGATTTAAGCTCATCCCAGGAAATTCTGATAGGTCAAGTACTGCAGTTAGGCCTTCGGAGTATACATCCCGTAAAGGGTGGTACTTGACCATCTCCACAGGGGTTGGCCTACACAGAGGGTGTGAGAAATTGAATCTCACAGTGTGATGGTAAGACCATCTGACAGGTTCCACCCCACATCGGAGGCCTCCATCCTCAGCAGGAAGACCAGATCCAGGGAATGGCCGTGTTTATGAGTGGCAGAGGTAGCCACCCGTGAGAGATCCAATGAACACATCAATTGGAGGAAGTGCTGACCAAATTGTGAGAGTTCATCGTCAATCCAGGCATTAAAGTCATCCAGCACCATCAACCTGGGTGACTCAAATATCAGGTCAATGACGAAGTCCGCCACTTCCTTAAGGAATAGTTTCGTCACCGGTGGACGATAAACGAGTGCCATCCTATAGCTCCCACCTGCCACTATGACACATCTGAAGGATCTGGTCTCCTCAACTGGAACACTAGTGAGATCAATCGGTCTTGAAACAGACGGCAACCCCCCACCGATCCAATCTCGGGCGGTGTATCATCGAATACCAGTTGGAACTGCTGCCTCAAGTACCAGGCCAGCATTGCTATCCAGACAGGTTTCAGTGATGCAGGTCAGGTCCGCTGTGCCCACCAAGTCTGCTACAATGGCAGTCTTGTTCACAACAGACCTGGTATTGCACAGCACTGCCTGGGTTGGATGGGACTCCTGGGATGCCCCAACCACTGCCCACCATTTGCAGAGGTGGTGCCTTGGGTATGGAGGCCAAACAGGAAGGCTCACGTTCAGCACTCCATTTCACCCCAGGGCATTTTCTGGACTTGACCACTCTGATGTGAGCACCCCTCATCCATCCTATGCTGTTCATATCCCTGCCCTCCACAACCTCAACGAGCAATTCCCAAGGCCCTACAGTGTTGGTAAACAGGAAAAGCAATGAGAGGGAAAAGAAAGGGTGGAGGGCATGAAGAGCTGGTGGTGATGAACAGTGCATGATGGGGGTGGGATAACAATATATATCGTCAGTCCACAGATGGAGCTGATGACACCAATATCTAAACTCCCTGTAGTAAAATAAAATCAGAACACAACACAAACCTCAAAAATCTATAAAATAACTCAGAAAAAGAAACTAAACCGTAAATAAAACAAAACTTAACAAACACAAATCTACTTGACATAAATTGAGCTACAAAATCAAAAATCTAAATAAACAAACAATAAAAACAATAATTGATTAACAACAACATCCAGTCCATGTGAATTCCAAGGGTTTTTAGGACCATGGAGCTCCCACCTCCACAGCAAAATGACCAAATATGGGGCCATGGACTCTCACTCCATGGATCCAACAACTGAAAAATACAGTTTTAAATGAAGTCAAAATTCCCAGAGGCTCCACCAATTCAAACCCCCCAAGGGACTCTCACCACCCAGGTGGAGTAAGTACAGGCAGGAGACCCTCCAAAACAAAGTGATGTACTGTGGTAGATGGATCCAGGTATAGTTAACAAAAGTACAGTACCAAAGTTCACAATCCTTCATGGGTTCTCACCACCGCAAAAGATCACACCCCAAACTGTACCCTTTGAGAAACCCCACGGAATCATCTCCACCACTAGACAAATTAGGCAGCAAGCAGCGTAAATGTTTTAATAAAAGCAGAGGTCTTACTTTGATGTAGTCATCCAAGGATCGATCAAAAGAGAACGGACCAAGGGAACCAACGCCTGCACCAGGGACTCACCCCAGGAACACCCGCCTCACCTTGGACATTACTGCCACCTGGGCAGCTCTCCAGCTGTCACAGTGCATATCAGAAGTGCCAGGAGGCCCGCCGCAAGTAGCAGCAGCCTCCCGCCCACCACCTTCAAGAGGACAGGTGCCGAAGCACAGCCCACTGGCCACAGACAGGAAAGCCCTGAAAAGTCTCAGTTCTTACTTCACCATACTCTCCTCCTTTCCAAGAAAAGAGAACTGGGCGTGTATCTGCACAGTGGTAGTTCAGATCCCTGCTCACAAGCAGATAAATCTAGGAGGTGCCTAGACCTCCGAACAAACAACTCCACAGCCTTCTATTATGACCCGCACTCCTCCACTCGCTCTGCTGCACGGTGCCACGCAACAATAAAGCTTCGACCCCAACTCCAGATGCTAGTCCTCTCTAAACCAAAAAAGAACCTTCACTATCATAGATGAATGCTGGCACATTAACGGAATTGTGAGAACCGGAATGCCAGATAAGTTGCCACGGCAAAAAGGACTCTTCACTGCCCAGGATAGACCGAAGTTGGATATGATGAAAAAATAAGAATAAACACAAACTCAAAGACTACTAAGTAAAAATAAACTAAAAACCAATCACACAAAGCTACTACATGGGAATAGAATGCTAAAATTAAATTTAAAATTTCGGAAGCAGCATAGTACACTTAGAGACTGCCTGTACAGCACAAGCCATCTTGCTCACGTCACATTAGTGGGGAATATGAAATTTAAACATAAGTTCCTCGAAGAAAGCCAGTGCCCATCTTCTACAATAAAGCCTTTGAGTTGACAGTCCTTTATCTGTGGGAGCCAGCTGGATAGGAGAGGTCTACCATCAATTTTGAATTTGGGGTTACCTATAAATACTTGGGATAAGTTTATGATATTAGCATATTTTAGATAACTACACAACTGAGAATGAACCCTGACAGAAGCTACTATAGGAGAATGGCATAAAGATGTAGGAAGGGAACCTGATTTTATATTGTAACATAGCTGAGGAGAAAAGGCATGCTCCTTTATACATGCCAACTCTACTTTAAACCAAAACAGAATAAATGTGAGTTCAGAATGGGGTCCTCCATAGATAACCATCTGAAGTATTTGTTTTCATGGCTGGCCCAGTAATACAACACTATATGAGGCAGTCTTAACCCTCCCTTTATCTTGGAGCTGCTATTTTGTGATATGCCATTCTAGACTTTTGCAGCCCAGATGAAATTAGTAATAATACTGTGAATTTTTGATCCACTTTAAAGGACCAAATAATCAATAGATTAAAGGGTAAAAAGGCGAGGAAAACATTCATTTTGATCAAGGTAATCCTTCTCAAAGGAAGAGGGATGAGAAGAGACCATCTATTTAAGTCCTGACTGACCGTGCAAACAAGTGAATCAAGGTTAAGCTGTTAAAGACGAGATAAGCTCCTCATGAGAGTGATTCCTAAGTATTTAATAGAGTAGGAATTCCAGGAGAGTCAAAAGTGGAGGTTTCACCTATTTGAATCTTATAATTAAGAGAGAAAGACCAAAGTTTTTCAATATTTAATTTGTAATTAGAGATTTTGCTAAATCCATCTATGACATTTAGCACCGCTGGGATAGATGTAACAAGGTATGATATTTGAAGCAGAAGATCATCCATATAGGCTGAGACTTAGGCTACTTGACCATAGAGGGGATACACTTGAATTTCTTGGGATTCAGTTAACCTACATATGAGAGGTTCTAAATAAATACTTGAAAAACAGTGGAGACAAAGGACAACCTTGCCTTGTCCCACAAATAGTGGAATGATTCGAAATTATCCCATTGCAGGATACCCTTGCAGTGGAATTTTATAAAGAGACCAACCCATTTCTGAAAAACTAAAGGAAAGCCAAATGCATTCATTGAGGCAAGTAAATAATTAAATAATTCCAGTGAACTCTGTCAAAAGCTTTCTCGGCATCGAAATAAGAGAGCAGCAGGAAATGTGCATTCCTGGAGACTGAGAAAACATGGGCTAGAGAATGCATGTGATCCACTGAGGAGCTTCCTTCATAAATGCAACCTGTTCTGGACCTATTAGTGAGGGAGGGCTTTGTCTACATGGTCAGCCAGGAGTTTTGTCAGGATTTTAATATCATGATTAAGGAGTGATATTGGTCTATAATGGACACAAGATGGGGTTTATCCGGTTTAGGCAGTAGAACAATTAGAGCCTCAAACAAGGATATGTCAGATTCTTGACCTGAGAGGATATATACTGATAGAGAGGCAAGAGAATGGGTATTAATTGTTTGGCAAAAACTTTGAAAAGTTAGAAGAGAAACCGTCTGGGCTGGGTTTTGTCTGAGGAGATTTCTGATTATTCTTACTAACTCTTCCTGGGAAAACTCTGATATGAGAAAAGCCTGCTGTGAATCTGAGAGGGAGGGTAAGTGAGACTCTTTCAAATAATGAACTAGATTTTCATCAGCTGGAGGATCTGTCATAGGACCATAGAGCTGTTTATAATAGTAGCTGAATTCTGCTGTTATGTCCTTTGGAAGGTTTTCATGGAGTTATCTCCTAGGAAGTGGACAGCTGCAATTAATCTGGAAGCTTCCTGTTGTTTAACCTCAGTGCAAGCATACAACATACCTTCTCTCTTGGTCAGTGTAGGCAGCTTTAGTTTACAAAATGTGAACTCGGCCTGCTCCCCAAAAAGTCCAGGTAGGAATTCCTTAATTTCACTAATTCCTGCCTATACTGTTCTGAGAAGAGTGAGGTGAGTTTGGATTCTCTATCCCAAATCTGAGCAAGGAGAGCTGCATGCAGCTTTTCCTATCTTTCTTTCTCTGAGAGGTCAAACTAATCAGGACCCTCTCAGATATGCTTTGAGTGCTCCTCAGTCTACATCGGGTTATTTTGTAGAGTTATGATTAATAGAAATAAACTGAGACATATGGTTGGATATATGTTTAACCACTTCTGGGTCTTGTAACAGTTGGTTGTTAAATTTCCATCTCATTACCTTTCTCCGGAAAGCTGGAAATGCAATTAGGAGTTGACCACTGATTGGTCTAAGGGAGGCCCTGTACATATAGCGAGTCCAAAACACTGGGTATAAGGATTTCAAATGAGAAGATAATCAATTTGAGAGGATCTCCCATGGGCCTGAGAAGTGAAAGTATACTCTGCACAGTGGCATATAAAATTCTCCATATATCACAAAGACCAGTATAGTCTAGTAAACCCTGAACACCTTTTGGGCAGGGAAAGGCCTTACGGAGAGATCAGACCTATCCAGGGTTGAATATATACAATGTTTAGATCCCCACCCAGAATTATTGGGATATTCAAGAAAGGACTAAGGCTTCTATAACCTGTACAAAAACCCGGAGTATTAGAATTTGAGCCATATGTACTACCCAATAGGATGTCCAGAGTGTAGTCTGCCTCTAATTAAAAGAAATCTGCCTGTAGGGTCTGATATAGTTTGGAGATGTTTAAAGGAGACCGATCTGTGTATTAAAATCATTACTCCTCTACTCTGGGTGTTACCTTCCACTGCAAAACCTGTCCTACCTGTTGATGCCGCATTTTAAGTGCTTCAGAGTTAAGCAGTGGGACTCCTGAATGAACATAATGTCGGCTTTAAGAAGATTTAAATGTTTCAGTATTTTATATTGATTAGTCTTGTGTCAGGCCCTTTAACATTCCAGGTAATCACTCTAAGATCCCAAGCCATAGAGCATCTCTGTCACTAAGGTGATATCTGGGGTACATTAACACTTGAATGGTCCCTGTGTACCTCAATTATTGTGAATTCTGTGCTTCCCTCCTACTAACCCCTAACATTTCCTTCCTTCCCTTTAAAGAACTGTTCCTAAGAAAAATACAACAAACACCAAAACACCCCCATCCTCCCCCCCCACCCTCCTCCATTTTGCTGTGGTCCATGATGGGCAGAACACACATTTTACCCTCCTCCACCGAGCCTATCTGTCCCCCAACAAAAACATATGCTAAAATAATAGTGCAAATACCTATGGTCAGGCTAATTCAAGTCACCACCAATAGGTGTATTCTGTAAACCTTGAGGAAATAACCTCGATATATTCGGCAACCAACTACAATTCCTATGATGCCAAAAATAACAGTGAACTACTAACCCAACAAGAGGTACTTCTTACTATGGAACTCGCTGTCTAAGTGAGTTCAGAAGCCCTAAAGGGGACTTCATATCAGTGAAATAGTTAAGCTTTTATCTGTATAAGTATACCCTATCATGAGGGTGCACCTTATTCTAAGTCTTTAACTTGTAAGAACCTGCATAAGAGAACCATCTACTAATGATACTCCACTAAAAGAGATCCTTACCTGTGGAAGAATGAAATATACAGATTAAATACAGAAAGCATAAATACAGATTCAGCCATAACAAAACAAAATAACTCCATGCATAGCTATGAAGGTGGCAATATGTTGAAAATAAGGTAATAATTATATGTATATTGCCAATCCCCAACCAGGAGAAAGGGAGGATGAAAAGGCTGCATATTTTCCTGATCCGAAGTCCCAGACACTTGAACTTAAACTCATCTTGCAAATGACAGGAAAAGAAAAGAAAATACTCTGCCGATTGAGCTTGTAATGACCTGACAAGCTCTGGTGCCATCTAATTGTGAAACATCAGATTTGAACAATGTAAAGTAGTATTCAGGTGAAACTCTGAATCACCCCACAGTCCTTCAACAAAACCAAACAGAGCTTTGGGGTGAATGTCAAAGAAAGATGAACTTCCAAAAGCAGAGCCTCCATCCAGCAGCTATAGAGACAAACAGCCGCCCCTATGAGACACTTTAACATCTGTGCCCTTCCTGCTCGGGAAACCCATAGTCCAGAAGTACCACATCAGACACTGTAAACATGAACTTCCTTTACAGATCCAAGGTGGATCAATGGCAGGTTAAATCCAGACAACAGCCAGGTGATTCAGAAAAGCTCTGGAGCTGCTGCTTTAAGGCCGATCATTGCTTGTTCCACTTCCTCAGTAAAGTGACCCAGGAGCCTGAAAGGCATACTTGGAGCCATGCTGGGAACCCCATTCTAAATTTGATCCCGCAGTGATTAATTTTGACACCAAAGGTGAAAGGAGGACCTTTTTGACCTACAGAAAGTGGCAGGTCTTGAGCAGCCTAATTTTTGCCCTTCCCACTGCAACTCTTGGGTGTCTCTGACCTTTAGTAAGAAGTGCTGCTGCTCTTGAAAATTCAAAAGCAGAAAATGAAGGTGCGGGAGTGCGCCTGTGTTGGCATCAGAGGAAATGCATGATGAGCCCTTTCAATTGTGTATCTGGGACCAAAGGGAGAGGCCAGCTACCTTCCCACAAATTTCTGAGCAAACAAAATAGGATCCAGGCCCTCCTCCTTCTCGGGCAGTCCAATTAATACTGCATTATTATGGCGATTTTGCCTCCAGATCCATGACCTTGCTTTCCATCTTAACTAGGCGTTGATGAACTGCTACCAGCTCGGGTCGATTTTTGTCCTGCTTACACTAAGAGAATGGATGTGGCCTCACTGTCCTGATGTTCTCTGCCTGAGATCCTCTAAGGCTTTTGAAAAGGATTTTATGTCCCCATGATTTTCTGTATTTAAGCCTTAAAAGATTGGAACTCCTATAAAAATCTGGCAAGTGTAAGGGTTCAGGATCCATATTAGTGCAGGTTGATTCTGTATTGGATGAGTGAAAGAGGCCTTTGATTTTTGGGGGTTGCAGGCAGGGTATATTTCAACATCGCCTTGCGTATCTCAGCTTCCATCGGATCACTTGTAGATGCTTGAGTCTTCTGACAGTGTTTAATATCATCAGCCCAGTAAAACTATCACCAAAATAATATATTTTTTGTAGATTAGAGGACGTTAGGCTGGAGCTCATGGAGGAAGTTGTTACCTGGTGCTCTGCATCATGTGACTCCTCAAACACAGTGTTATTTGTACAGAGAAATGGTGTCTGATGTTATGTGCTCATAAATACATTAGTAAGAACAAGGCACACATTAGTACTTTGTCACAATTTCAAAAATTCACCCTCTGGTTTAGCTTACTCCCTTCTGCATGCTGCTCACAATGACATCACCTACTAGCAATTGAACTTACTTCATTAAACCTCTGATCCCTCCAGATTACACTCCTGTAGTTGGGCTGTTTGGGTTCCTTAAGGCCCTTCAGGCATTATGCTTTGTTACAGCATAAGTACCAGCAGTCAGTGTACCTTCTGCCACTTGTGAGCAGTCATGTACTGACAAAAGACATGTACCTTTCTATAGTGTGGTAGTTTCTGAAAGGATCTCAAGTGCTTCTTCAGGTTCTTCCATTAGACGACAGTCTTGTAACTTCATGAGCCATCCAGTCTTTGTCAGTCAGCTGGTGCCTGAAAGATATACTCAGCATTTCTTCTACCAGCAATGGGCAGTCATGTACCAACATGCACTACACACCCTTGTTAAGAAAGATGATGTCTGAGACAGTTGGTCAGTACTGCTTCAGCTTATCTTACAAGAGAGCACTCAGGTAACAGCAAGAGCCATGAACTGTTCCTGGCACTGGTAGTGTCTAAGACACATGCTCAGATATGATCAGCACTGCTTCAATCACCCAGAAGAGCGGGGGTAGGCATGGTCATTAGAGACTGTAATAAGAGATGGATAAGGAAATTTAAGCAATAATGACCAAACAGCCGGTCATTTTCTACAGATTTACGACCAGTTAGGGTGAAAGGGAGGCCACCCCAGCCACCTAGTTGTTAATCAATAGGAAATGAGTGGTTCTGAGGTCATTATTGAGATGAGAACTCGAATAATAATAATTTTTCTTTGTTTTTAAACTGCTTGTGTCACAGTGTGAGATCAGCAGCTGTCATGTTAATCACTTCTTAAAGCTTTCAGACCTGCATGGACACCAATCAGCACACTACCTGACTTCATGACTAATTAATTAGACTTATAACCATGACTGAAGCCTTCCCAAAACAAATAGACATGTAAGCTGCTTTTGTAATTCCAGCAGCACAGTAAATCATTGCAGCAATATCCACAATGATAGAAAATATGACCCAATACTATTTTTATGTCGTAGTCATATTCCTATTGAAAAGATATGAGTGTCTGTCATCATTTTAAATGATCGTAGTAAACTTCCATAATGCAACAGTTAGGTGATAGCTGTTGTGGTATGTTTAATGTTAAGTTGTATGTTATTTCTATTGCATTATGGTGTGTATTGTGATTGATTGTCTTCCTTGTACCACCCCCAGTTATATGTGTGTGTGTGTGTGTGTGTGTGTGTGTCTATGTGTGGTAGTGGTGCTGTGGGGGAGTCGAGTTAGGTTGAAAACCCTAACATCAAATTTCCTACTTTTGTCGCTGTAGTAAGAACCCTAACTGTTGCATTAATGAAATTTTTTGCAGAGAATTTCCTTCTTTTTGACAATGTAAGAAAGCTAACAAACGACACCTACCAAGCAGTGACTTTCCAAGTGAGAAACTGAAAGTAGTACTATGACGTAGTTACATGCCTCACACAGCTGTCACTTAATTGGCATACAAAACTCAGTTTATAACGTTGAAGCATACTGAATAAAGACATGCATATGCACTCCTAGTGTCAGTACATTGATTGTCATCCTAAACTTCAATCATATCACATTGACATACAGTTTCAAAAGAACCACAGACACAATAGATAAGTTTGTAAAATATTTAAAAACTAAATGCTAATTGTTTTTAGTTTGAGTTTTTTGAATCAAAGTCAAATTGCAAAACTCACTCAGTGTCATATAACTTCTGTGAGTATTTCATCACACAACACCAGGAAAAACTAACATGAAAAGTCATATGAAACTAAGCAAGTCAATGTTCCTGGGGTGGCCAAAACCAAATGCATTGAAGAATAACAGAAAAGCATGTGCAGCAAAACAGCAACTGTAAACATTGCTGTAGTGTTGGGAAACTATTTAAGCCTTTACACTATGTGCATCTGGGAAAAATTCCCACCCAACCCCATAATAAAGGCAATCAGACAAGCATCAGGCACATACTTAGATTGATATTTAGTACAGTGTGTGATTTACAGCACTATTCTGTCAACATTAAAAATTAAAACCTGAGCATACATAATGATCAATTAAATAACAGTAACAAAATTGTAACACCATTTGTAAAAAGTATAACATGCAACAGTTCAAATCATTGCTATAATAAGTAATACTTTTGCATGTCAAATGTTACCAAGAGAATGTGAGTACTTAAATTCAGAAAATGTATCCAGATACCAACTGTCACGTACTGATTAAGTATCGTAAACACTTATACAGTCTTGAATCATAAACCTTTGTAATAATCAGAAACAGTACATAAAAATCAGTATTATTCAACATGCATAAATGTAAACTGGTGAATACCTCAGCACTATATAAGTCAATACTATATTTACAGTCTGTATAAACTATTCAAATGACATGGTACTGTACAACTTAAGTTATGTAAGGCAAAAATGCATATATATATCTAAGTAGTAATTGAACATCTTACAATAATTACTATAGCAAAGTATTAATAGTAAGTGTCACTGTACACAGTACAATCAATGAGATTATACTTTATACAAAGCAGTAGATGCATAGCAGAAACCATATTACTCAGAGTGACTGTAATGTGTGTAGCAACAACATGCATGCTGTGCACATAGAATACTAATGGCAGCTAACATGATGCTCATAAACCACTCTACACCAGTACATATGTACAACCCTCGACAAGCAAAGTGTCACTTTGTCTGCACAATCTCAAGTCTTGCATCAGCAATTTAAATTGATGAGACATATGTAATGCAGTATTATCCCAGACCGTTGGTAAACTGAAAAGTGCACCTACATCTGTATTTGCCTGTAAGGTGTACAGTGTCAGCATACTGTTTGGCATATATCAGACCATATCCTATGAGACATGTTGCAGAAATGCATTACTAAACTGATCACCACAGTGCAATAGCATGTAGCTACAGCATCAACATGTACAGTAGGTAATACTAGTGATCTACAGTGAAGCATTAATAGCTAAAATGTGACAAAGCATACAACCCATACCGATTAAAGGCCCGCTTAGGCTGTTTATTACTGTATACTAAGATCACAGCTACAGATACTTTAACTGTAGTCGTATGAATACCTGCATCTACATATACACTCACTGTAATGTTTCATAAACATTCAGAGATATACATACACATCTACAGCAAAACTGGCATGCAACAGTCTATGGACTGCAGTGCTGTATGAAGCATAAGTGGTAGTATATCACCATCTTTATTCTTCAGCCAGATGAAGTTCATTGTAATTCTTCAGGACCAGGACATACGCATCCTTTAGGTTTCGAGGCAATCTCTGTTTAAAAGAGCTCATGTAGTCATTGCATTCCATCCCCATTGCTGTACTTGAGCCATGTGACATAATGACCTGAATATACAGACACTCCATGGTGGAATATGATAGCCTCAGCATCGAAACATGATCCCATGAATTGTACTCTTCCAGCTACAAAATCTGTGATTGGTGTCTCAACACATAGTCCATGTGCATCAAACATTTGCAAGACTAGAAGCAGATACTGAGAAAGGTTTTAAGTCATATGGACTGAACACACTCTCCTCCACATGGCTACACCTCCAGCCACACTCAGCATTCTTCAGCAGCAGCCTGAACTTAATATATTCTCCTGTGGAACATACAGTGATATCCACAACATGTCTTCTGTCACTTCCTTTTGTGAATGCTGACAAGACAAGCAAATGTATTTTGTGACATAAGTAACAGCAAGGTATTGTCAGATTGGAATGCCATTAGAGTCCAAACTGTTTATGATAGCCATCTTAAACTCAGTTATGTCTTGTTGGATGTTGTTGGAGAATGATTGATGCCCTTCTATCCACCAGAACATATAGTGTGTCAGAGTTTGTATCATATTGTCATGTTTTCAGTATCATTAATAACCTTCTTTAGTGACTGAGACAATGGTGTGTCACAAGAAGACTGAATAGTCCTCACAAGTGAGACATATCCAAAATACCTGGATTGCAGAGTTAGCATAGCAGTTAACTCCAGTACTATTGTTAAATGCTGGAACAACAGACATACCAAGTACCTTCATACACTGTGGAGAGTCATTCTGTCGTTGAGATTTAGAATCATTCTTTATGCTGTCAACATTCAAACTGAGTCTGACTGTTTGATACCTCTTTTTCACACCACAGCTTGTCACTGTAGTATCAGTCCATGACCCATGCACTGGCAGTGGTATCAGAGCAATAATGGCTGGTATAAATTACCTAATCTGTTGTACTCTTGCAACACATTGTCTGTCAGTACGTACCTTTGTGTGGAGCAATATTGATTATATGCAACCAGGCAAGTGTATACATGTGAAGTGCAACATAGGTCATTCCATCTTCAAAGATGCCTGTGCCTATGCCAACCATTGCTGAGTCCAAACTAAGCCCCATGCGACTTGTGGATGGACACTGCATATGCAATACACACAGGAAACTGTTTTCTTGTCACATACAGTATATGTTTTCATAAGCTGAAACTTGACAGTAGTCCTAGAAATAGATAAGGACTGCTCAGTGTTATCATACTTCACCACAAGTGCCTCAATGAATGTCCTTTGAACACTGAATTCACTGTCAACAATATGTTCCATTACCATTTACCATGCCACGTTCAACATCAAGGTTGAGTTGTAGCATGATGTGTGCATTCATACCTAATTAGAACAGGTTCTAACCCTGCTGTATGAGACACATCTGACTTCAGCTCAGACAATCACTTGGACAGCTTTGCTATTATATTCTAGCTCAAGAGTGCACCATCAACAATGTCAACAGCATGCAAGTAATGACCTCTTGACCCTGTCTCTGCAACATAGTGGTGCTGAACTCTGCACACTGTTTCAATTGAGGCATGAGGCACACAATTCAAGCAGATTCTGAGTAGACAGAAGTGGAAAGATCGTATGCTGATGTCAGATTATTGCAGTCAGTAGTGACTCATCGTGTCATCAAGACAGCGAAATTTTGTCTGACAATGACCTAACTCAAGCCTGATCCAAAAGTATTTTGCATCCCAGATCATGGCTCTGCTGCATATTTCTTACAGCTTTATGTAACTAAACAGCTCCCAAAATTGATTCCTCCAATGCACCCAATATTTTTTTGCATCCTTCACAGATAGTGTTCTGAAGACATGCTGTCCATTCACAGGTGCAGGTTGTAGGAGGTCACCAACACAACAAGACTCTTACCACCAAATGGCTGCCCATCATTACCAAGTATCTCTTGGAGGCAAAGTTGTATACATGCAACGTGACATTTGATACCATATTAATCTCATCAATAGTGAGTACCTTCATCTTGACAAACACTAATCACAGCTCAGATGCCATCTCATGGGAGAATTTACATCTTACCTGTCTTACCATGCTCCACAGGTAACATAAAGATCCTGTGTCACACCACCAATGTTGTATGCTGCCAATCCGGTTGGAGCACTAACAGCTACTGAACATCACTTCCCCTGTTTGCCTCCTTATCTTTGTGTAACTGCTTGATAACAAAACTCTTCCCTGTTCCAGCAGAACCACTGACAAAAGAGTAACAGAGGCTCATAGTTTGGACATGTGCATTGTTTCCTCGCGTGATGGATACCATGTGCAACTGATTCACGGACAGCATCAAATGCAGTATATTGCTGCATTTGAGATGATCAATCAGCACACTTGTATCACCAGTAAGATGAAAAGAATGTTCCATTGCACTTTAACCTCACTCATGAGAACCACAGGATCATTCAGTGGTAGTGGAGCACCTAGAATACCCTCTCCTCAGGATCCAAATTTTCCTGAGAATTTCCGAGTATCTTCTTCCAGCATCTTCTGAGCTTACTCCCATCTGCTCCTTCTCTAATTCCAGTCTACTAATGTATTTGTCAGACTGCTGACTCCTCAGGTTTCACATGTCAGGTAGAACTGCTCTTCTAATGTCACAGTCTCCTCTTAATGTCTGCTCATCCCTCCATGGTTTAAACAAGAACAGCAGAGCAAATAGTAATGCTCCTTGCTGTCTGGTAGAGAGACTCAATTTTCAGTAGTCAATCAACAATGCCTTATTCCTTTTTAACAAGACAGCCATCACAACCTCTGACTTTATAGATGTCTCAGGTCTCATCTGGTGATACATCTGTCTTGTAGTTATACCCACCACTGAGTCACATGGTACAGCCATGTCATCCATTGCATCTGACCACTTGGGGTAGTAGGTGTCAATGAGATTGTTCTTCAGAATATTCTTTGACAAAGAACAGTGCATGGCCAACTCTTCAATCTCAACATGAGATTTCAAGACACACTTCATTTCTCTTTGTAGTTCACATTGAGAAACCGTACAGCATCAGACTTGCACATACAAGTGTGTCCCAATCAAGTGATCACTTGCCTCATATGCCCCACACTCCTTGTGAGACAGTGTCTTCAATCCCAATGACCAGAGTTGTGAACTTGATCGATTGGATGCTGCAGTTTCTTCCCAAAGCTCAAGCAAACTTGTCTGTTCATGTTTAGTAATGTACAATGTGACATAATGTACAAGAGACAGTGAGTTATCAGCAACAAACTGCACATCAATGTTTCCTTGCCACATCAGAGTACAGTAGGATTGTAATCAGTAATAAACACCTCATTCTCCTGACGAGGTAACTTGTAA
Organism: Neoceratodus forsteri; assembly: GCA_016271365.2. Taxonomy (NCBI): domain Eukaryota; kingdom Metazoa; phylum Chordata; order Ceratodontiformes; family Ceratodontidae; genus Neoceratodus; species Neoceratodus forsteri. The sequence continues at coordinate 272,330,424 of JADMNL010000026.1, forward strand.
ACCCCTTCGTGGACTTTGCCTTGAGATGGTGATGCATGGCCAAGACAAGTCATTCATATGTCCTTGCTGGCAAACATGTCTTGGAAAGTCAAATCGACAGCTGGTGTACCATTGATTCTGGCTCTTCACTGGCGGTGACAGTACCTTCCACAAAGTAGTCACTGAAATTTTTGCACCAGCTTCCACGTGTGGGACTATCATACTTATCAGGGATCTGACACGTTACATAGCATGTGATGAATCTCAACACTTCAGATGATTCATTATCACCAATATGAGGTGCATCTTTGACCCACAACATCAAATGAATGTGTGGCGCACCGCATGCTTGATATTCAATCCTCTAAAAGTAATGCTCAACTAAGCCAAGAGTAGATTTTCCTTAGACAAAATAAATGTCAGTATTTCGTGGAAGCAATGGTGAAAATGATGTGACACTGAAACAGGATCAAGGCAGAACATCTCACCAAGTGTCACAGATGATATGCCATCTACATCAGAGTTGGACCATCTCAACATGTCAATCAACTCATCCAACTGTACTCATACAACAGAGTCAGAAACCAAGTGGCTGCACCACATTAATGCAGCATGGTCATAACCTCTGAGTGCCTACAATACCAGTATTCTTTCATGCCAAGTAGGTTTGACAACAGAGATATTAAATTCACCTGCAGTGTTTCCTCCTTTTTCCAGTTGATGTAGAAACTCAGCTGCTGTCATACCCTCAATGGGTCAGTCAAGCACAGCATATGAGCAATGGATTCAGAGAGGATACTGAGTTCACTTTCCCACAGCAGATGGAACAAATACTGTATGTTCCTACAAAACTTGCCATCCTTGTTCAATACTCTTGATGTTCAATATTCAGCACCAGGAACATGAACCTCACATTCATCCAGATGACCTCTTGTTCCATTTGGGAACAAATCTGGAAAACAGTGAGCTTCAAGTTGTTCTTCCCATGTGCTAACAGGACTACCTTCAACCTGTTGCATTTGATACAAGTCAATGTTATCACCAACTGGATTGCTACCATGCAGAGGGTGAATCGTGTATTGTTCATACACATGCTCATGAGTTGACACTTCAGTCTTCTCAGTCATTGGCTTGGTAGTGTCTACCAGTCCAAACTGACCACTTACATCTGACAGTTCAGGAATATCAAGATCAGCATATAAAGGATTATTGCTCTTGAGATACTGCAGAGCATGTTTCACATTCTCAACATTGACAACATCTTACCAAATAACTTTGGACTTAGTAAGTACACCATTCACCAATATCACCATACTGTTTTCCTTAGAAATTGTCTCCACATCCCTTTCAGTGGAAGAGGCAAATAGATAACTGCCCCTTTAGAGAATTCACAAGCTCTTTCTGGGGTACCTTGGAGTCTTAGTATTGAGCCGCAGAATTGTCTGAAATGGTTTCATGGTCCAATCAATATCCATTCAAATATATTCAATAATGTAATCTCACTTGGTGTTTCATCAGCTGCCATATTGTTAGCACAAATCTGGCTGACAGCAAATTACTTTTAACCTTTGACAAACACTGCTGACACATAGTCACTACTGGATCCCAATCAAGTCACTCTTCACCAGTAAATAAGACACTAATTGTGCCCATATATCATTGAAAGATCTAATATTTTCAAGATTCACTGTAACAGACAGCAAGTGTAAAGCAGTCTGTGACACGAACACAAATAGAGTCAAACTTCTCTGTCTTAACTATCTCAAATTTTGCTACTTCCTTGCAGAACCTTGTCAGGATCTTAGATTCTGACAGACTGACAGTGGAAGATATTGTGGCAGAAGAATTTTCACAGGCAGCGCCAAGATGTTTACCAGTATGCTGCACATCTTATATCACATGTTTTGCAGAGTCTATAACTCCTCCTGTCAGTAACTCATCAAGCTGTTTGTACACTGAAACAGCTTTTCTGACCTGGTATATTTTATGCACAAAACTAAGCATTGCAGGACTGTGCACAGCAATTATATGCATGTGATGAAATACACTGTTGCAACACCACTATTCAAGCAAGCTAAGAGTGTCCCAACAATCCCTTGTGCTTAGAGATTTCATAGAGATCAATCTTATGTAATAAATCAGATCTCTGTTTCTTTGTACTTCTCAGACATGTTTATATAAAATTTGCAATGGCATGAAATGATGATTGACGCTGATTGCAGGTGTTATCACATGTCCATGATAGGCAACATCTATTCACAGTACCAGTTTGTGTTTCACCCTCATTATCTGAGACACTTTTTCTACTGAATGTGACACATGTAGCACATTAGAAGCCTTTCCAGCCTCATCAAGCAAGATGACAAGCTCCTTTGAGACTGGTTTATATGATTCACCAAAAGAAAGCCTCTGTGTGCTCTTTGTGTAACCATATGCCTTGAAACACATCACAAAAGTTGTCTCTATTGAGACATTCAATATGTAGTAGTCTGTTCCAGACTGACTGTACAGTTCAGTGAAGTTTTCAATTTCTTTCATCATTTTCTTCCACAAACATGAAACACAGCAAATGCCATGTTTACAAATCTACGAACTCTAAGTCATAGTTTCATCAAAGACAATTTACTCTTGAATCTTTTCCCTTGATGTTTCTACAATGTTTGAAATCATCCGTTCAACTCTAGATTTGTAAGCAAGTTTTGGAAGAAAGATTACTTGCTAACATGGCCACAAGAAGCAGGCTTTCCTTTTGTTTACAACTGTGAATAGACGTATTCTGAGTATGCATGTGCACACTGGAATGTGTCTTCACAGGAGTACATGTAGTGGTAAAGCATGATCCACTTGCATCACTCAATGTAGCAGAGTGAGCATTATCACTACTGGCATGCAACTGTTTTCTGCTACAACACTTGGTAGTCTGTTTTACGTCTCTTTTAATATGATTTCTACCAGTACTACTCTTCATTGATCTTAAATACTGTAGGCATCACATACATTTTTTAGCTGTACATTGTTTTCTATACTTAGCTGGCATTTTTAAAAGTGAAGATTCACAGTTCTCAGTCAATATTAAAATAGTATATCACACACCTACAAGAGAAAATAAGAAAGAAGTTAGTTTCATATTACCATGAAAAATTTACAATACAAATCTAATACAGTTGTACCCTTTTAGCTGTTCATTCTTCCATCACAGTATAAAACCATATTGAAAATTACTATGTCTTTCGATGGGAAACATAGGCCATATTGTCATGTAAATATGCATAACCATCATATATGTAATCGGACACTATTTTCTGCTTTTGCAGTTGTGCCACCATTATAAAGATAGGAATACTGAGGCCATATCACAAATAGTCATGTAACAGTGCACAACCACATTTTCTTTACTGTGTTGTCTTTACTCATTCATTGAGGCAAGTAAAACTATGATATTTGGCTCCATTTTGTCCAAGATCTGTATCTCTACTTGCAAAATCTGCATTTTCAGTGTTTTGTTTCAGAAACATTCACCACAACCCTACATATACATAATCCATACACTGTTCTACTAAATGCACCCCACTCAAGAAAGACAACCCAGATCTGCAACATACTCAAATACAGTACAACAAATAATCTTGAAGAAACTACTATATCAACTATCTGTGACACTACAAACCCACCAAGACATGATTCTAGCTTGCACATGCTCAACAGGAGCATCCCCTCCACACACACACACACACACACACAACACAGACACCAATTACAAATCAGTCACAGACAAATATCTTCATAGCCTGAAAAGTACCAACTGTGCTCCTTGTGACACAACATACACAAAAATACATTGCAAAATATCACAAAGGTTCAGCTCCACTCTGCCCTTCTCCATCCTACTAAACCTATATACCAGTACCCAACTAAACTGTGACACCTAACAATATTCATAAAAGTGCCATATTAACTCCCTTTCAAACCCATACCTACCAACCCATGAGTAGATATTACACAACATTCAACCCAACTATTTTACTCCGTCACCCTCCTGCCTCATCAACCCAGATACCTGTACTACTGTAAGACAGATATTGCAAATAATACCCAGAACAGCATGACTCTCACATGCAACAGTCTGCACTTACATGTCATGAAGCCTAAACCAGATTTTGTGCCCTTCCAAAGTGATACACAACTATGCAACACCAATAGCAAAATCAACAGGTAAAACTACTGTCTATAGCCCCTGTGACATCCCCATGACCACCATACATGGCTGTAACCCACCACAAAGCCATGTAGCCATACCCAAATGTACTACAAACGTGGTCCAAATCACCACGTTAAAAAGTATCACATGTATTCTGTATCACATCCCACACACACAGATATATTACACAATCTTGCAGTAACTCAAACCTTATGCCCCCAACCCAAGACAAATACTTCCTATGAATATAAACCAGATAGCAAAATCACAACCTGAAAACTACCATGTATACTCCCAAAGAGAGAACACCCCACCTGTTCATGCAGTAGTACACACACACACACACACAATCCCAGTGTGGCACCTGAAGCCAACACTCAGTAGTGTCATAGTGCACATTCTCACAATGAAGTAGCAAAACAAACACTAGTCAAGATAATTCTTGTGATGTACTATTACTGCAATCATTGCACATATGATCGTGATACTTCCTATGTTCATAATGGCAATATAGCCACTGAACGAATGAGATTATATTATTATTACTATTATTTAAAAGAATGTACACATTGTCACGGTCATATGTGCAATGTTTTCCCTGAATACATGCAGATTGTGTAGCACTAAACATATTTCCATTGTTCTTTCAAGCTTTTCCTTTGACATCAATGACATATTACAGTGTCAGTGGCTCAGTAGGTAGCACACTTGCCTCTGAGGCCAGGAGATCAGAGGGCTGTGGGTTCAGTTCCCACATCTGGCACTTGGGTTAATATCCCAGTACTGACACTGTAGTGCAGCATGAGAGGGTGCTGCACTCTGAGGTGCCGCTTTTTGATGAGATGTTAAACTGAGGTCCCATCTGCCTGGATTGGTGGTAGTTCAGGTGGATGTCCATCGCATTTATCGAAGAGTAAGAGAATTTCCCGTGTCCTGGCCAAATTTCCTCATTCACTAAAAATACCACCAACAGCTTAATCTGGTTCAAGGTCAGTTGGCATTCATCTGTATCCCTCCCCGGTCGTGCCTGAAAATAGGCGGATTTATCTAGTGCACTTACCTGGTCAACAAAAATAAATAAAATAAATAAATAAATTATTGCATTTAAAGAAAGTATGTCAGGCACATAGTCCTTGTGATCGAGCTTTCTGCCCTTTCACCTTTCCTCCCATGAAGCATTGCAACCAGGAAGTGCTTAAAATCAGCTCTAGTAATGCCAGTGACCAGCAAATGGCTAAACAATGAATAAATACACTAACACTATTGTTATATCCTCACAAAATCATATTAATTCACTCTATTAATGACTATGATACTGTTAATTACTGTGATTGTCACACTTGCTCCACTAAGTGCTGCCATATTTTTTCACTGAAAAACACCCACATAAGCAATCTAACCAGTCAGAGACAATTGAGACATAATTGACAACCAACATCAACAAACCATATCATCATGGTAATATATTCATTTTTTTATGCTAATGCAAACCACAGGAAACAGCTTGGTCCACCAATGAAACAGCAGTAAAATCAAGGAAAAAGAAGGAAATTCCACCATGTTTGGTAAACTGAGCAGCAGCACAGAACAGCAAGTAAGTCCACCATCTTAAGTTACTAGAAAAACAGTTGTTTAAAATTACATACAAATGTTGTAGTTTGATAAATTTTAACAGCAGAATTCTGAATTTTATACCAGTTTAAGAGCCTGACGTCTAAACATTCAGTGTACTATTATTTTAACATAGTAAATTAGCTCTTCAAATTGTACTCACCAGCACATCTCAGTTCAAAAGGACTGACACAGAGAAAGCATGGCTATGAAGCTATCTGCCAGCAAATCAGAATCCATCTAGTGATGTATTTTTCAAACCATCCAATGACAGACACAATAATTCCCACCGAAACAGAAAAATGTTTAGTCTACTCCATAGCCAATAGGAAAAAATAGAAGGTAGTAAGGCAATGAAAATTTACTCTTGGTAGTAGCTGTATTCAACAGCCAATAAGTATTCAGTTTGGCACTGTTGCTGTATGTCTGAGCCAGAAAAATGTAGAGGGAACAGTGACAGAACTCCTCAGATGCAACTAGCCATCAACAGACTCACACTGTCTTACTTGATATCTCTGTAACTTTTTTATTTTAAAGAAAGTAATATGGGGGCATAACCAACCACCAACCAAGATGGTGACCTGATTGAGCAGCTCTCTCTATCTAAGAGCCTAGAACCTGATTAAATACAGTTCCTGTGAGCCCCAAAGGGAATTATCTATACAATGGTGACCTGAAACCATTCGCTTACTTTGTGCTGTTTTCCAGAAAATTGGATACAGGACTCCTTCAACAGCAGTTAGTCTGTTCTGGAAGCCGCCCACACAGATAGGGCCGTATGACACAGTCAACCTCAGGAAGAGAAGAGCCCTTGGTCAGAGAGATGTTCACCTCCATAATGACTAGCATCGATGCATTAACGTTGGCAGTGAACACCACCACAGTATCAATGCAGCAACTGGATGCAAGAGTGGACTGAGTTGAACAGAAAGCGACAGCTCAAGAAGATGCAATGCAGGGCATTGTGCAACTATGTGGGAACAGGTGGGCCAAATCCATTTTTACAAAACTGAAGATCTGGAAAATAGTAACCACCACAAAATATATGGATCCTTGGCTTTCTGGAGGACTGCGAAGCAGGGAAGTGCTATCTTTCTGCAGCGTAGCATCCCTGAAATTTTACAACTTCCTGAGGGTACTAGGGTCATGATTGAAAGGGCGACTGCTCATTGCAGCCCAAACCCAAGCAAGAGGACAGACCTAGACTATTTATTGTGCAAATTTTAAATCATGCAGAAAAGAAGCGATCCAAGCTAGAGTCAGGAATGAGGCAACTCCGCTGGAATAAACACTCAATTATGATCTTTCAAGATTATTCCAGGAGTTAGCTGCCAAAGGAAGGCTTTCACTGATGTCCATCACAAGCTGCATACCTTACAAGTCCCTTTACCCTGCCCTATCCAGCCATTCTACAGATCTCAGTCAATGGTACCACACATAATTCACTTCTCCGGATGCTGTGATGGTCTTCATTGCAGAGAGAGGTCACGGCAGCCCAGGGCTCCTCATCTTGCAATCAGAAGGAAGGACTGAACTGCTGATCTTTAGTGAAAGAGGATCGTTGGATGCCGCAACGGCAACATCCGCTACATCCCCTCATCAGGCACTGGACCCCGTAAACTATGAGCTAAGAAAAAGACCACCGACATCACCACATTGTAAGTGTGACCACCTGCAGGAATGGGTACTCTTCTCAGAACAACAGGATCAGAATTTTACTTCAGCAGATATGACCGAAATAGAATATGTTAGCCCATATTTCTCACAGAATCATTTCCCACTACAAGACCTGCAGACAGTGATCGAGGTGAAGAGATGGCTATCAACCAAGCAACCTCTAACAGAAGCTCCTCCGGAGGAGAAGAAACCACATGGCCTCGGCCACAGATGCAGCCTCCCTTACAGGATGTGGAGACACATCTTCGCTCCCGGTTCTCCACCAAGCCGCAATGCCAAAATAACCAGGCAGAGCCACAGCAATCCAACCAGGATGACAACCTGATCAATCACAAGTTCAAAGGACTAAAATCAGATAAGTACCGAGGATAGATGTCTTGGGGAATTGGTGATTAATGGGGGGATAGCAAGAACAACTGGGGACTGTACAGCTTGGAGATAAAAATCTAAACTCTATTAGCGCAAGTCAGTACGGCCCAAAACAGGCCTCATTCTTGCCTCTAGATGCCAAACCCAGAGGTGCATGTTAAAAGGAATATCTTGTAATGATAGTTTTACTGTGGCCTGGGCCAACTATGTAGTGAGTTTATAAATGTGCTGCGTACTGGTTAAAGTGTGAGCAATTGGCTAAAGGTTACTCAGTTTTATTTCTGCCTGTTCTGGTAGATCACTTTATACCTTCCCCTTTTTCCTATGTTATATGCACAAGCCTTTTTAGGTGTAGTGCGGGAGGAATGACAGGGATGCCAACCATGGTGGGATGCTGACACGTACTGAACCTTTGGCAGGCCCTATACCCGTAGGGCAGACTTTCTACTCCTCATGCACAGGGCATTGTGAAGGAAATGCGCAGTTGAAATAAATCACTCACACCCTGGTAGGGGGCTACACGTAGTCCAACTCTACCATGTGCTTCTCAGGTAATTATTGTTTATTTGGGGTGAAGGAAATATTGGCAAGTGGACTGTGAGAAAAATTCTCAACATCTTTGGAAGGTGTCTCAGGCTTAGCCACTTTAGGATACATCTCTAAAGAGCTCCTCTCCTCTGTAAAGTAACACACCATTTCATATACTGGAATAAGCAGAAATAGATCTAGATTTAGATTTAATTTTCTGTTTTAACTCCAGACGCCTCCACTTGGAGGTAGAAATTATAGTGATGTACTTGAGCATTAGGGTAAGATTTTAATAATGTAACAGGTTTGTTGCTTAACCCTCCTGGCCTGAATGATAATGATGTTAGCTGGATTACCCCAGGTCGTATATAAATTTTCAGTATGATAGTTCCTTTGTATTATAGATATTGTATTTTAATGTTAATTCCAAGAGGGTTTGTTTTGTTAAGGGCTGTCTGTCTAACTTATGGGGTCTGAAAGACAGTAGGTTTAGTCTCTCAGACCCATTGATTAGGACCCTTTGAATCCCTCTCCCTGAATTCTAAAATGGAGGGAATGCAATGGCTCTGGTTGCACCAAGGCAGATGATTATATAGCTATGTCACCAACAATACCTGGGTAGACAAGCCAGTAAAAATACAACTAAAGATCCTGGATCTCCTGGGGGCCAAGATTCTCTGCCAGCCATAGTTAGATTTATAAATATAGATAACTCAACGACCTCTCCATTGCCCGGTAGCGGGGTGCAGGCTGTCACACATATGTGTTTCCTGAAAGGCTTGGGGCAGTGATTTAATGATAATCTACACTCACTTGTATTGACTATACAGTACTGGTCAGCCTAGCAGCTGTGTAGTGTATGATAATCTTCCTTTATGGGGAATTCATCTCCTTGCCCCACAACACGATCAGACATACCATTGGCTGGGGCTCCAGCTGGTTAAGTCCCTTTGTGCTTTCTAGTGTGTTTAGTTTGATAAGTTAAGTAGTTTTAGTTAGGTAGATATAGACAGTAGACACAAGGCCCCTAACCAGTAACAGTATATTGTTAATTTCTAATCAAGTCCTCTAGATGGCGATAGTATATTTGAGACACTTGCTGTGTAATCTGTTTCATAGGTCAATACAGTAGGACTGGCTCCAAGGTACCCATTACTGAGTTCTTCTAATTCCCATGGGTAACCATTAGGCTAAGATGACGGATGTGGTGTTCCACACCCGAATGTCAAAGGCTGAATTCCCCAGTGAAACGCAGAAAGTCTTGACACATCTGAAATGTTTACACTCAAAGTTGCCTTTCTACAGGAAACTAAACTGTCAAAGGACGACCATACTATATGAATAAGGATTGGATGGGCCAACAAGTTCATTCTAACGCTCATACTAGGAAGCATGGTGTCCTAATTCTTTTGCATAAGTCTCTCCCTGAACATTAATGCAGACAATCAAGATGGCAGATTTATTTATTTATTTATTTGTACATCAGTTTACAGCCTTTGAGCCAGAGGCTCATTTCCAAAGGTACCTCATTATATAGAGGACAAATACATTACAACATTATGTTACATCTTTGCGGTTACAGATTTGGCAATCACATGCTGTTATTTCTTTGTCACATCATTGAGGTTACAGGTTTGGCAATCACATGCTGTTACAGTTATTAGGATGGGGAGAAACAGATTAAACATACATTGGCATAAGCATACACTGTAGTAGTGCTGCGGAGACAGCAGGTGGTAATAGTTCAGTGGGCTATAGGACGTGGTTGGTGATTGGTGGTGGGAGTCGCTCAGTGAGCTTTGTCAGTGAATAGTGACTGGGTCACCTTAGAGACAAGCGCCAGCTATGTGTGTTAAATAGCTGGCTCCAAAGTGCAGTTTGAAGCAGGAGATCATGGGGGTATCAGAGATGGAGGTAGGGAGTGTAGTTATACCAGGAGGGAGCTCTGTAACAGAAGGACCTTTGTCCATGGGTGGCCCTGGACCTGAGACCAGTAGAGTGGCTTTGCAGGAGGTTCAAGTTTGAACTAAGGATTGTGCTAGGTGGATGGAGGCTGTCAGCCTGGGCGGGATAGCCCGAGAAGATTTTTTCATTATGAGGCAGGTTTGGTATCTGAGTCATTCGGTCCAGGTTAAGCAGCATTGCCATGTCATATATCTGGCAAGTATGTGTTAGCCTGGGGCCCCGATAATTAGCCTACAGACCTTAGTCATGGTGAGGTGGATTTTATTGAAGCGGTCGAGTCCGCAGCACCACCATAAACTGACAGGCCGTATTCCACAAGGGACATTATTGAGGATGTGACCGCTTGTAGTGAGGGTGTTGGGGGAGGCAATTTTTGAAGCGGTGATCAGGATACCTAGCCGGCAAATTGGTAGCTGAGGCAAGAGCATCAATGTGGTCATGGTATGTGAGGGCTGACTCAAATGAAACCCTGAGGTACTTGTACGAGCAGACTTGTTCGAGAGGATGTTTGGAACTAGGGAGGATGTGGAGTGAGAAGTTGCTGGCTTTGTTTTGAGGATGGGCAAAGAGCACAGATTTTGATTTTTGAGATTGTTTACAAGTCTATGCTCTTTAAATCAGGTTTCAGCATCATTAAATGATAGTTGCAAGGTGTCCTGTAGGAAGATGGGGTTTCAGTGGGTGGCAAAGATGATGGCATCATCTGCATACAGATAATTTTACCAATGCATGCATTGGGCAGGGTGTTGAGGTAGAGCGAGAAGAGTAGAGGTCCTAGGATGGAACCTGGGGAACACCTGAGTGGATGGGAGATGTTTTGGAAAAGGCCCCATTAATTTTAACATGCTGGGACAGGGCAGATAGGTAGCTGGAGCACCAGGAGACTGGCCCAGTGGTGAAGCAGGTGTGGCTGAGGGCATCCAGCAGGAGGGGTGGGAGACAGTGTCAAAGGCCTTTGAGAGGTCAATGAACACTGCCCCGCTAGTGAGCCAGAGTACAGGGAGGAGGTAGAAAATTTGAAAACTCTATGAGCGCAGTGCTGGTACTGTGACCTACACAGAAACCATGCTGTTCTGGGCAGAGGATGTTGTGTTTGGTCAGGTAATCAGTAATTTGAGTGGCCACAAGGTTTTCTAGGGCTTTGGAGAGGGATGGGAGGATGGAGATAGGCCAGCAGTTCCCAGCTGTGGACCTGTCACCTCCTTTGTGTATGGGCGAACTGTGGCAGTTTTCCAGGCTGAGGGAATTGCCCCAGGCAGAGGGATTTATTGAGAAGGCTAGTGAGTGGAGCAAGGACCTGATCCAGCACCCGACGGAGGATATTGGGGTCCAGGGAGTCCTGCCAGTACTATTGCTCTTTAGTGCTTTAATCAGGTGGGGTCTGACTTCCTGGGCAGTTACCCTGTGTAAGTGGAAACTAGGGCATCGGATGACTGGGGGCAGGTAGGGAGGGTCAAAGAAATCGCTAGGGAGGACCAACTAAGGTCCGTGAAGGATGAGTTGAGGAAGTTGGCTATGCAGGCAGAGTCGGTAGAGTTAGAGCAGCAATGGTGATCTGGGAGGGGAGCGCGTGCTCCCATTTAGTTATTTAATGTTGTCCCAGAATGTTCTTGTACTCCCAGGAGGAGGTGAGCGTGGCCTGGTAGTGATCGGCCTTTGCTTTTCTGATGGCCCAGGTGCATTTGTTTCTTGGGGCATTGTATGCCTGTCTGTCCGCCATCCGCCTGTTTCTGTGGCCAGGTGCCATAGGTTATCCCTGTGCTTGAGCAGTTGAAGCAGGGCAGGAGTAACCCAGGGTGCATTACGTACTTTGGTTCAGACTTCCATTAGGGAGTGCGGAAATGTTACAGGCTTTGTTGAAGGTTTGGGAAAAAGAGGTTAGGGCAGTATCTATATCAGGGGCGAGTGTATGGGTGACCAGTTAATTTGGGCAAGAAGTTGCTTAAGGCTTTTAGTCCACCTGGTCTGAGGCGCTGACATAGTGTGGAATGGGCTGTGGGTTTGGGTGTGGAGGTGCCCAATGGAAAAGGATAGGGAGTGGTCACTAAGTGAGTCAGGAAGGACCTGGATATCATGGATTTGTTTAGGGCGGTTGGTGATGACCACATCTAGAAGGGTGCTGGTACCTCTCTTTGTGTTTACTCTGGTGGGTTGGGAAATGAGTTGAGTCAGATCTATAGCTGCAAAAGAGTCCTGGTGGTGGAGGAGGATGTGCTGAGCCAGTTCACGTTCAGGTCACCCACCAGGATTTGGTCAGCTTTATGATGTAGGGTTGTAAGATAATCTGTTAATGAAACCAGTGCCAGGGTTTGTTTTTGGGAGAATATAGGCAGTGGTGAGATAAAGGGAGCCTGGACGGGTGCGGAGTCAGTTTGAGGGTTAGGACCTGCCCCATATACAAAGCTGGGGCAGGGAGTGCTTGTCCAGTGAGAGAGTCCCTGGTATAGATTGTACAGCCCCCCCGCTTACTCACATAATCCTCCCTGCAAAGGGAGTAACCTGGGAGGGAGACAAAGGAGTCTGGAGTGGATTTTGATAGCCAAGTTTCCACCAGTGTTATGACATCTGGTTTATGCAATGTGACCCTAGCATTGGAGGGAATCAAATTTTTAAGGCTGCATATACATAGATGCTATGCAGAGCACTGGTGACCCAGCTGGTGGGCTAGTATGGACTGGGCCTGGGTTGGTTTATATATTGCCTGTCAGGAGTAATAGAATGACCACCGCCCTGGCCAGGGGGGTGAAGGGTGAGCTTTGGATAGGTATGTGGTGAGGAGGAGGGAGCTTCTGGGCACAGGGGTGGGCAGGGTTATCCAGTCTGGAAAGGCAAGAACGATAATCCTCCAGTGGGAGCCTGGAGAAGCAGCAGGGAGGTGACTAGGGAGGGTGTCATGGGCTAAGGCATGTGGTGAGTGTAGGGTGGGATCATACTAAATCCAGAACAAATGAGGGAGCTAGTGCCAGTGAGCCTGTGGGTGCAGGTAGTGTGACAAGGGTGTCAGAGTAAGGATGAGGGGAGGCATTTTAGTAAGAGGTAGGCTAGCATATCGCTAATGGTAGCAGCAGGGCAGGTAGGTAGAAATATTTTAGTTGCCCTCCAGCAAGCTTAGATGCCACTTTGGATCAGTGGTAGTGACACGGACTCTGGTGGACAGGGTACCAGGTTCAAAGACTCTCTCTCAGGGCAGTTGGAAAAGGGACTTGGGTGAGAGCCATGCTCCATGTTCTGGGGTCTAGAAGCAGACTAGGTTTGGGCCCAAATGGGGTGTGAAATAGTGATTCCTAGTGGTCACTGGGTGTGGGCTTGGAGGTGATGGCAGGGGTCCGAGAGGGGCTAGCTATAGGGCTGGGTGTGGGGGAGGTGTGGGCAGGGTAGCTGTAAGCTGAAGAGAGAGAAGTGGAATAGGCTGTTAGAAGGGATCCAGGAAGAAGGGAGGAGGTGATCTGGATAGAGGTACTTGTGGTGGGGTCTCAGGATCCCTCTAGTGACTGGCAGGTATAACCTGCAAATGGAAAAATGGGACTTAGTATTTCAGCCAGCAGGAAGTGATGTCATGGGGAGGGCTAATAAATTAAGGGATGCCGTGGGTGGGTGGCTCGGGCAGGTGGGGCAGACAACGCACAGCGTCGTCAGGCTAACACCCTCTGAAACAAGCCAGAAGAGAAGGTAGGATCTTTACCTATTAAGCCCTCGTGGCTGCCCCTGTCCCTGATGTGGAGCGAGTGAGTTGCGGTGGATTCTGGTGGGAGGGGGGATCACAGAGACCTACAAGGAAGAGACAACAAAGAAAGACATTAATATGCAGCGGGAGGCTTGGGTCTAGCGGTCCTCACTGCACATGCGCACACCTCTGTTGGAGATTCAGGATAAGGCACTAGTGCACATGCGTGAGTAATGGCATCCTGGAGAGGCTGCAAGGTAGGAATCACAAACATGCACAAAACACTGTCTCTGTTAACTCTACCGAGGTACAATAGGCTAACTGGCTAGCAAAGAATACTGCTAAAACAGTAACTAGATACAGTCGCTAGACACAGATCAGGCATACAATGGAGGTACAGCTGTTAAAGTCTCTTAAGGTGTCCCATAGTGCCCCTGAATTCCCACTTTCTGAAAGGTCCATCCTGAGGCTGAAAAAACTATCTGTTGCTAGTTTGGGGCAAATAATTGAACACCCCTCTGAAACAAGCCTGGAGAGAAGATAGGATCTTTACCTATTAAGCCCTTGGTGGCTGTCCCTGTCCCTGATATGGAGCGAGTGAGTTGCGTGTGGATTCTGTTGGGGATAGCTATGTACCAAACTCTCACAGGCTCACTTACATTATGCAATATCTATGCCCCAATGAGGACAATCTCCATTCTTCCATAATCTCGCAGAGGTGATATTAGAGTTTAATCTCAGGACTGCCCCCTCCTTGTAGGTGGGGATTTTAATCTGACTCTGGTTCCATCTCTAGATAGGAACGACACAGGAAAAGAAACACACATCAGAAGTGGAAAGCCCTCCTCCAACTGATCTCAGATCAGGGGCTCACTGAGCTATAGAGACTTTTCACCCCAGAACGAGGGATTGCACCTACCACTCAGAGGTCCATGCCTCATATAGTGAAGCTGAACTTCTGGTTAGGCTCACCAACTATAACATCCAAAACCCTCACTGTTACAATTCTCCTCCAAACCATTTCTGACCATGCCTTGGTGCAGCTTCTTATACAATGGGACATTGTAGCTCCACCATCTAGACAATGGAGATTAGACCTCTCTTAGTGAGGGACCCAGACTTTATTCCATGGGCCAAAATGAAGCCTCCCTTTTTGTTTAAAATCCCATAGCAGACACCTCTGCCGCTACCACATGAGAGGCTTTTAAGGTCACGATGAGGGGTAATATTATGGGGTATGTAGCGGTAAGCGGAGAGAGAAGGAACACCAATTGGCGACCTTAGAAAAGAAGAGTAGTATAGGAAGACATCTTTAAGTCTATGCCCTCCCTCCATTCACTCTCTTACAGGCAGAACCATTTTGGGTCTGCGCTTTGAGATTAACTAGCTTTTAATAGGAAGACTGAAGCAGCTATTCTCTAAGACATACCTTCTGGGAGGGGGCAAAAAAGGGGGCAAACACCTGCATACCAACTAAGAAAGCAACAGGTTAGCAGATATATTTTGGGTCTAAAAATAAGCAAGGAGTATTGAGCACATCCCCAGAGGACATTAAGAACAACATGTCTTCTTTCTATAAATCTCTTTATTCCTCCACACACACAGAACCAAATAGGAGACCCAATCATTTTGGATACTTTACATCTACCCAAACTGTATTGGCAGCTATTCAAGGTCTGAAAAAGGGAAGTCCCCGTAGTGATGGCTACACAGCAGATTTTATCAGGCATTGATCCAGATTATTTCCTCTTTTGACCTTAGTTTTCCAGGCGATAGAGTTTAAGGGTGCCTTCTCCCCATGTATGAGGCCATTATTGTGGTCATCCCAAAAAAAGACAAGGATCCCACTTACCCGGAAGTTACTCCAATTTCTCTCATCAATTTTGATAGCAAACTGTATGCTAAATCCAGGCAACCAGACTTGGCTCCCTATTCCCTGGGCTTATACACTCATCACAGGTGGGCTTTATACTGGGTCACCACAGCTCAGACCACTTGAGAACCCTGATGAGTCTGGTGCCCTTTTCTAAGTCACTTCCAACACCAGCCACTGCGATTGCAGTGGACTTTGAAAAGGCACTCGACTCTACAGAAAGGGACTACCTCTATAGGGTTCTTACACATTTTGGGATTCGGGACATATTTCTTTCCTGCATACAGGCAATATATGCTGGCCCTTCAGCCAGAGTTAATACAAATTCAGTACTCTCCCATATTCCCACTGGAAAGAGGTACAAGGCAGAGTTACCCTTTTCTCCTCTCCTTTTCATCTTAGCCATCAAACCTTTGGCCACGGCAATACGAAATCACCCCGATATAACTGGCCTGACAGTGGGAAGCATACGGTACACAACTTTAATGTATGCTGATGACCTTTTACGCCTCTTGTCAGATGCTCAATGCACCATCTCTCCTGCTCAGTCTTCTAGATGCCATTTACAGATATTCAGGCCTGCGACTGAATCAGAACAAGACTGAAGTAATGCCCCTTAACTGCCATTGTACACAATAGATGGTTGAGGCTGCTGACCTACTTTGGGCTCCTAATGGAATAACTTTTTGGGAATTATCTTAACCCGTCCTTGATACAATATGGCTGAGTAACATACACCCCTCCTCTCCTCCATTAAGACAGAATTTGACAGATGAAAGCTCTTTAAACTTACTCTAGCTGGGAAAATTGGCCATCAGAATGATATCTGCCCCAAGCTTTTTTACCTCCTTATGCATTTGCCTGTCCCTCTTTCTAAGCACTGGCACAGGGCCTTTGATAGGCTGGTTGGAGATTTGCTCTGGGAATGATCTAAACCTAGATACAGCCATTCCAAACTTAGGTCCCATTGGAGGCAAGGTGGCTGGAATCTTCCATGGATAGGGCTTTTCTGTTGGCCCAAACGATCAAGTGGTTCTGCCCTTCTCCTCCCCTCTCCCCACAATGGATACAAATTGAGCTGGATATGACGGAACTGCCCTTCCTTCCTCCCTACTCTTAGGAGGAACTTGTCTCAAAATCAGACCAGTCCACAAACCTAATACAGAGCACAGGACATCTACAGTGGAAACATCCCAAGCAAATTGGTTTGGTGCCCACAGGTGAATGAAAATGGACCCTCTCCCGCTCCCATATGTTCCCTTTGGCAGAATCCTCCATTACCATAGGTGATACTGTAGTGTTATGGCAACATTGGTTGAAGTTGGGCATTTCCAAAATGGAAGATATATTGGTACCAAACCTCAAAACAATCCATACCTTTCAGTCCTTCTGACAGATTTGGGAAATTCCATACTCAGATTTCTGGAGGTATCTCCAACTTAGAGAAGCAACTCAACATCTTCTAGCCCCTACCTTGATCTATGGTAAAGCCTCTGAACCCTCTGACCTTAATACCAGGTTACAACATCCTCGGGGATTAGCAGGCCATATATATGCCAAAATTAGGGATATGCTTCCTTCTCAATTGGAGGAGGAAAGATGTAAATGGGAGAAGATGTTGCAATCCCATATCTCTCCTGAGGCTTGGGACCAGGCCTGGAAAGATACCCATAGCTGGTTCAAAGATGCCAGATCCAGACTGATTCAAAACAAAATTGCCCATTCTTGGTTTTGAACTCCTGCAGTTCTGCACAAAGCCAAATTGCTGGAGTCCGATTGTTGCTGGAGATGTCAGAAATCAGGGGTGATCTCTTATACATATTATGGTCCTGCCAGGGACCCAACCCCTCTGGTGAGAAATACAGACTTTAGCCTCTAAGGTAATACAACAACAGATTCCCTTAGCCCTCAGTTCTACCTAGTGGGAATATGTAGGATCTTCTCGGCTGCCACTGCAGATGTACAGGTGGCTTGCTCTGTTGACTCTGCAAACTAAAAGGGCCATTTTCTGCAAATGGAGATCCTCTCTGGTCCCCACAACATCAGAGATTCTGCTGTCCTCTCAGCCTTGGCCAAGTTAGATAGAATTTCCTATCTTCAGATATCCCACATTTCTATATTCGGACTTTGCTGGACACCTTACCTTAACTATGTACAGCCTCAGACAGGGGTATGATGAATGCTTCCCCAAACTAGGCTGGATACAATATGGTTGAATGATGACAGTTACCACAGAGAATAAGCATCTCGATGGGTAATTCATGCCTATCTCTTCTCAGGGTTTGATTTAATATTGTCCATCTTTTCACTTTCACTCTCTATTTTCAGGTATATTTGGTTGTACACCTGATCTTCCATCTTTATGCATAAAGAAGTATTTAAGTTAAGAACTCAAGCTTTGGTATATATCTGTTTCTGCCCTAGGTTGGTCAGAATTTTGCAGAGCATATACACACTTCTGCTGAACTCTTCTCCAGTGACCATGAAAGGAGAGTTGATTGGCATGTCCAGACATATGGAAATATACTTGGTTTGCTTATGTCTGGCAAAGATGATTGTTTGTGGGGAGACTTTGCCCTGGGTGAGTGTAACAGTTTGTTACTTACATGAATGTTTTCTTCTAGATATTTTGAATGTGTGTATTAACAATTAGACTTGTTGCTACAACTCTATGACATCATCTACTAATTTCAGTGAAAGATCCAGGTCACTTTACTACCCCTGTGAATCACCAATCTGCCCTTGTAGTAACAGTGGGATTATTGGACTGATATGTCATTTGCCTTAAATCTGCACCCTGTAACCACCGCAGATAATGATGTGAGCTGTGTCAGATTGTTAAATTCAGAAAATAATAAAAGTATATACAAAAAAAAAGAAAGTAATATAATGGCAGAGCAGTCCAGAATCTCAGCATGGATAGTCGGCAGCAGTTTAATTCATCGTGGTGGTCAATATGCCAGCAGAAGTCACTTTGGCAGTGACATTAAACCTACCATACTGTAAGGTTTATTGGTTTGCAAGGGAGGCATGAGGTGGGAGCAGTTCATGCCTACTATGCAACACCTCTTGAGCAGCCATTCAGCACCAGACATACCGCTGATCCATCTTGAATGAAATTATTTGGGCAACAAAAGGTGGGTTGATTTAGTTAGTGAAGCCAAATTGAACCTTGCTTCACTTAGAGATGTTGCCAGCCTGTAAACTCATATATTCAGATATTACTGAGTGGGTGGTCTGGTGAGCAGATCAACATGTGTATCTACTTGACAGAGCAAGGAAAAGGTTAACATACACATCTCTGCATTTCTACATGATCTGGGAATGTGGACAGTCCATCATCCTGAAATTAAGTATTTTAAAGATTGGCTTTATCTAAGAGACAGTGTCCACTTCTCAGACACAGGCAATTGCTTCTTTTGGGAGACCTCCGAGATGCTATCCATGCTGTCATCTGAAGAGGGTCTGTGTCAACACCTCAGCATAAAAGGCTCTTTTAAGAGCCACCATCATTGTCAAAAATAGAAGAACACACACAATCATATTTCACTTAGATACAAACATTGAACAAGAGATACTGTGTAACTGTGCTAGTGTAATATTACAGATTCCTGATAAAAGGGATTCAACTTAGCATATTAGTTGTAACCTGGTTAGTTGCCCTAATGGGTAGCTTGTATGCAACTCCAGTGCTTTGGGGGGCATACTAAGGTTGAAGTAGACAGCATGTAGCCATGAATTGATCTTTGTAAGATGTGGCAGCCACTAGAAATGGTACTTTTCACACTATTATTTGAGCTCTCTGGGTTACTTTGTGTACAGGTGCCTTATCTTTTGGGGGCTATATACTAGCATTGGTCACACACATCATGCGCCCATGTATTGCTGATTCTCAGGCATGACAGTGACTACAGATGGTACTTTTTGCACCATTATTTGGCTTCTCTGGCTTAGTTGTGTACAGCTATCTTAGCTGTGTGTGTGTGTGGGGACATACTAGCATTCAAGGTACACAGCATGCAGTCATCTATTAGTCATTCTCAGATCTGACAGCAGCTACAGACAGTAGGCTTCATACCTTCATTTGGCATCTCTCGGTTACGTTGTATACAGGTACCTTAGCTCAGGGGTGCAGGAAGGACATATTACTCTTACAGACACATAATATGCAGCCATGAACTACTTGCTTGTTATGTGTGACAGTGACTACAGATGGTAAATTTAACAACATTACTTTGTCTTTCTGGGTTATGTTGCGTACAGGTACCTGTGCTTTGTGGGTTGGGGTATACTATGGTTCAACACACACAGCATGCAACCATGTATTGGTGGTTGTCAGGCATCACATTGACTACAAACGGCAATTTTCGCACTATTCTTTGGCTTCTCTGATAACGTTGTGTACAAGTACCTTAGCTGGGGCAGGCATACTAGGTTTGAGGCGCACAGTCATGCATCATTCTAGTAGTCATTGTCAGGCATGACAGGGACTACAGGTGGTACTTTCACACATTTATTTGGCCTCTCTCGGTTAGCTTGTCTACAGGTACCTTAGCTTTTGGTGGGCAGAGAGGGGAAGAGGGACCATACTAGACTTAAGGCACACACCATGTAGCCATGGAATGCAGTATGTTATGTCTGACAGATACAACAGGTGTTAAATTTAACACCATTACTTTGCCTCTGTGCCATTTGTTTTGTACAGGCACCTGTGTTTTTGGGTTTGGAACATGCTCAGATTCCAAACACACAGTATGCAGCCATGCATTGCCCATTGTCATGCATAACAGTAACTACAGACAGTACTGTTTACACCACTGTTTGGCCTGTGTGTGGATTAGCTTGTGTACAGGTACCTTAGCACAGGAAGTGGGCACACTAGAGTTGGAGGTGCACACCATACAGCCATGTATTAGTTATTCTCAGCCATGACAGTGACTACAGCTGCTACTATTAACACCATTATTTGGCCTTTGTGGGTTACATTGTCTACAAGTACCTGTGCATTGGGGCTGGGGCATACTAGTCTGGGAGGTGCACAGCATGCGACCATCTACTGTAAATTGTCAGGCATACAGTGACTGCAGACAGTACTTTTCAAACCATTATTTAGCCTGTCTGTGTTAGGTTGTGTACAGGTACCTTAGCTCAGGGTAGTGGTACACTAGGGTTGCAAATGCACAGCATACAGCCATATATTACTTAATGTCACCTGTAACAGGGACTACAGAGGATACTTTTCACACCATTATTTGGCATCTATGGGTTATCCTGTATACAGCTACCTGTTTTGGAGGTGAGGACATACTAGTGTTGGAAGTGTACACCACATAGGCATGCACAGTTCGGTATCAGTCATACAGTGACTACACCCGTACATTTCACACCACTATTTGGCCTGTATCGGTTAGGTGTGTACACGTACCTTACCTCAGGCGGTGGGTGGGGATGCATACAATGCACAAGTGCATAACATGGGCCCATTTACTACTCATTGTTATCCATAACAGGTACTGCAGACATAACTTTACACACCATTATTTGGCCTCTCTTGGTTTTGGTCTGTACAGGTACCTTAGCTCAAGTAACTGGCGGGAGGAGAATACTAGCCTTATAGGCACACAGCATGTAGCCATAGACTAGTACATGCTGCATGTGGCAGGGACTACAGATGGTAAATGTAACAACATTACCTGCCCTCTGTGGGTTGCGTTGTGCACAGGTACCTCTGTTTTCAGATTGGGGATATACTCAGATTGAAACACACAGAATGCACCCTCGTATTGCCCATTGTCAGGCATCACAGGGACTACAGAGCAGTACTGTTTATGTCATTATGTGGCCTCTCTGACTTAGGTTGTGTGCAGGCACTTTAGCTCAGAAGTGGTGGTGGGGAGGGACATACTACAGTTCAAATTGCACAGTAGGTGCCGATGAGGTACTGGGTGTTATGTGTTACATGACAGCAGGTGATAAATGCAACACCATTAGTTCATCTCAGTGCTTTTCAGTTCTCAGTTCTTTGCTCCTTGGCTGGTTTTCCAACACCTGGCGCTTCCTGATCTCAGGAAATCTCTTTCTGTGCTGTGTTCTGGATGAATTTTTTTCAAGTTGCTCAGTAGTTGCCAATGAGGTACTGGGTGTTATGTGTTACATGACAACAGGCGATAAATGCAACACCATTAGTTCATCTCAGTGCTTTTTCAGTTCTCAGTCCTTTGCTCCTTGGCTGATTTTCCAACGTCTGGCACTTCCTGATCTCAGAGAAATCTCTTTCTGTGCTGTGTTCTGGACTGAATTTTTCACCCACCCCTTCCCCACCTCCTCACAGTATTAAATAGACCCTTACTCCGCCCTTTCATCAGTCTAGCAGCTGATTGGTCACTCCACTGCTGCACATTTTCATGTTATTGGCCTCCCTGTCTTCAATACCTGACTTGACCCACTTTCTCACCGCCTTTTAAAGCAGTCCCACCCACAGGATCCACACATGCTCTCAATTTTTTCTCCAGCTACTCCATCTAACTCCTCTCAATTACTGCTGTACCTGCCCTATTGTTAGGGACCTCACCTAATTCGACTATATACCCTTTCAACTATAAACCAGCTAGCAGTTAAGCAGTCCAGCAACACCAAACAAACTACCATGGGGTGCAACCACCTACTACTACTCCTCACTACCTCTTTTGGCATTGCTGGTACCATATACAAATTCGGACCCCTACCTCCCCACTCTGAATCCTCACTGGGTGCAAGCTAGAAGAAAAGCATACACATGGCCACTACCACTTCCAGTAATGATAGGCTCTTTATCCTCCTGCACCTCCCATACACAGTTATTGCTAAGCTAACCTTTGCAAACGTAACCTTAATGGTTAGCTTCCCCCAATTTAACACAGGTGTTTAGGCACCTCCCCACCTGAAGCACAGGCGACAGAAGACACAAGGAAGATAAACATCACCCTATCTGCCAGAAAGGTTATCTTTCTGCTACTGCTACTCTCTGGCAATGTTCACCTAAACCCTGGACCAACAACCCTGAGGAGCAGGGGGTCCATACAGTGAACAGCCTAAAGATAGCATTACTAAACATCTGCAGCCTAACTGCCAAATTCGACCAGCTCCAGGCTTGGATGACCATCCATGCCCCTGACATCTCTGCCTAACTGAAACCTGGCTGTTGGGTAGGATCAAAGATGGTGCGTGGCCATCGAAGGATTCCAAGCATTTCAACTTGATAGAATTGGCAGGAAGGTGGCAGCTGCCTCTATATGCCAGAAACTCACTGAGTTGCTCTGTCCTCCCCATCTCCAAAGTTGTGGAGGATTATGAGCTATTAGTGGGAAAATACAAGTCAGCCTAAAAGGCAAGACCCTTACTATCACCACAACCTACCTGCCCCCAAGAAAGCCAAGGAAGGCCTTCCTCTTGTTACAGTGGAAAGAAATTAGCACAGTCAGAAATGGCTCAGAACTCATCTTGACTGGTGACTTTAATATTAACTGGTTATGTAAGGAGGCAACACCCTCCAGAGACCTAATCAACTCCCACAATCTCACGCAACTCGAACTCACCCCACCAGGCAGAACTACAAGGCTGGTACCAGCACCCTCATTGACTGGGTCTTAGCTAGCTCACTGACTTGATTCTCCAAACTCAGGGTTCTCACGGATGTGCTAAGTGACCACTCAACAATCTCCTTTATATTGACCACTAAACTTGCCAAAGCCCACCCCGGCTCATCGAGAGCAGGGTTCTGTGGAAAGGCAAACTTGGATCCCTCAAATTGGCCCTGTCTGCCTATAACTGGTACCCCATCAACAAGGCACCTACACTGGACCAGGCCCTTAGTTTTCTCACTGAGGGCTTCAATTCTATCTGTGATATCTATGCACCATGCACAAAATGGAAAATTTGGGGAGGTTAACAGCTGGATTGATGGCAAGCTCCTCTCTCTCCTAAAGGAGAGGGACTGCCTCTGGGAAAAAGCCTTAAACTCAGGCAGCAAGCATGACCTACAGTGCTACAAAATGGCTAGAAACCGGTGCACCAAACTTATCAGGCTCTAAAAGCCAATTTCCATAAGACCCAGCTTAACAATGCATGGGAGATGGAAAGAGGTTTTAGGACAACATCAAGAACATCCTTGGTAAAGATCAAAAGCAGCACCCTAAGATGCTCAACATTAATAACTCATCCTCCTCAGATCTGCTAGCCATTGCTGATGCCTTTAACCAGACCTTTACAGACCTGTCCTCAGTGCTGCCTCCAGACTACCTTCTGCCTGTGGAGGATCAAGGTTGTGCCAACTTACTCATATCTAACCACCCAGCCTTCTACTTTAAGAAGATAATGGTGAAGGAGGCCATAACGATGATCAGGAAAGTCCAAGGCAAAACCAGATTGGGGAGTGACAGGCTAGACATGAAGTTACTATCTCCCACCCTTGATTATTATGCCCATAATAATGCTAGTTAATAAATCCTTGGCCTAGCTCAATTTCCAGAGGTATGGAAGCAAGCCCTGGTAACTCCAGTGCATAAAAATGGTGACAAGGTGCTGGTGTCAAACTACAGGCCAATATCTATCCTCTCCCCACTGTCCAAAGCTTTGGAAAAAATCACGGCAAGTCAACTCACAGAATATCTCAATAAGTACAATCCGCTCTGCCCAAACCAACATGGCTTCAGGCAAAAACACAGTACCACCACGGCACTGCTGGAATACACTGACTATGCTCACAAGGTGCTGGATGAAGGCAAATTGGTGGGTCTGTCTTCATTGACCTCACCAAAGCCTTCAACACTGTCAACCACTCTCAGTAGTACTCTATCTCCAAAGATTGGGTGTGGCACCAAATGCAGTGAACTGGTTCAATGACTACCTAACACACAGGAGCCAGCAAGTCAAAACTGGGCAGACGTTATCCAACTCCAGAGATGTACTCCTAGGAGTCCCTCAAGGATCAATTTTAGGGCCCCTGCTTTTCAGCCTCTTTGTAAATTACCTACCCACAGCCTGTGACACCAAACTTATTCTGTATGTTGGACAATGCCGTGCTGCTGAGCAGCAGCACCTCTCAGGGTTGCCCTATAAACAGAACTACAGAACTCTTTCAATGAACTCGAGGACTGGTTCAGTAGGCAAAAGCTGCTACTAAATTACAAGAAAACCAAGGCCATGCTACAATCCAGCCCCTACAACAAACACAAGCATGCTCCTCTCATAATCACCAACAAGGCTGGTGAACAGATTGAGCAGGTGCACTTGTTCAAGTACCTTGGAGTCACCATTGATGACTCTCTACTTATACACACCACGAAG
This sequence comes from Neoceratodus forsteri, assembly GCA_016271365.2. NCBI lineage: Eukaryota > Metazoa > Chordata > Ceratodontiformes > Ceratodontidae > Neoceratodus > Neoceratodus forsteri. Next base: position 272,355,612 of record JADMNL010000026.1, read on the forward strand.
ACTCCCTTGTCAAAGTGGCAAACACAAATATAGGGTCCTCTATAGGCATAAAGAAATCCTTCACCCCAGAAGCACTCCAATCTCAGTCTCCAGCTCCATACTCTCCATGATAGACTACGGGTTGGTGGTCTATGGAGCTGCTACTGATACAGTGCTCAAAAGGGTCAAATTGCACTCAATAAGGCATGCCTCCTCACGCTGTGTGCAGATCACTACACTCATACTTGCACCCTGTGAGCATACAAACTGGCTTAACCTAAAAGACAGGGTCAAATACCAAACTTGCCTCTTGGGAAAGAAGGCACTCCTTGAAAAACCTCACCCTGTATAGGAAACCTGCTTGAGGCTTCTCTCTGAACACACATCACCAGACGGAGGAAGAATGGAGCACTGTCCATACCATTCCACTGAACCTCACTAGGGCAGTGTGCTTTCTCTATCAGGCCCCCCTTTGGATAAAGGAACTCCTGATGAAATTACAAACAAACAACAGCCTGTCTCAATTCAAAGCAGGCCTCAAACACCACCTAATGTCTAACTCAAAATGTACCTGCTTCTCAGGCCCCACTTGATAGACAGGCCTACCCCCAAGATAACACTCCACAGGGCTACCTAGAGAACCCTGCCTCCATTCCAGCCTAGCCAAGGGATTAAGTAAGCTATCGGTCCTCTTTAAACACACTTGGTACTGCTCCTCCCAAACCCCCACACACACACCATACTCAACAAAGCCCTCTGGAGCTGCTCCCCATCACAGCCCCCATTTCACTATCCCCACCTCACACTCTCTGCGGTTGGTTTCAAACCCAATCCCCTTGTTTCACTGTCACCCAGCCACTCGCCATCTGGGATAGCGTTAAACCCTATGCAGTTACTCTGCCATAGTCTATCGATGGATTTGGAGGTTTCCAGGGTGTGCTATCTAGGGCAACCAATTAGAAATAGCTTAGTATTCAATTACAACTGCTCAGTTTTTTCTTCTATTTGTCTAATTGTCATGTAATCGCTCTTTAATGCCTAATGATCAGGCCTCTGTAACCACTGAATATGTGTATTATCTTATTGTCCACCCTGGCGTGGAACCTTTGTAAAGAGCTCACGCTCAAAGGTCTTTCAAAATACTAATTAAACAATTAATTAGTTAATTAATTAATAAACAGTGCAGCACTTTTGTAGATGTACTTGTGTTTTGAGGTAGGGCATACCAGAGCTGGAGGCACACAGCATGCAGCCATGTATTTCTTGTAGTGAAGCACAACAGTCACTACAGAAGTACTTTTCACACCATTATTTGCATTCTGTGGTTTACATTGTATACAGGTACCTTAGCGTAAGGGGAGGCATAACACACTACTCTTGAAATTGTGCAAGATGCACACATACTTTATTTCTGGTTAGGTATGACGTACTAGACTCATTTTATTTAAATCTTTGTTTATTCCCCTGTTCCTTAGTATTTCACATTTGCATAGGCTTTCAGAGATGGGAACAGCTGAATATTAAATGTTAACTTTTAATAATAATTTAGAACATTTTTTTTCTCAGGCATGCCACGTTACTGGAGTGATAACCAGATCCACTGCTGTTAGAGGCCATTAGTAAGTTGGCTGACCCAACAATTGTAATGAGGGCCACAAATGCTCCCCTAAAAAGTCCTGGCTGGCAGTGGCAAAACACCTCGAAAAGGAAAAACATCTGCCAGACAAAAGTGGAGAATGTGTAGGGCCAAATGGAAGCTACTCAGGCAAAAATTCTATCAATTGCAGAAGCTGGGAAAGATTCCTCAAAAGACCAGGCCTGGTATGACTAGGCATACGAGCACTGGATAAGGCAGGGAACCCCAGTTTTGGGAGCGTGTCCTGAACAGTAAGTATTAATCAATACACAAAAATCTGAACTTAACTAGCTTCATAAATCTTTAATAAGTTATAGCACAAGCAAACATAATACTGTGTGTAGCATCTTTAAACAGTAATACAAAAAATAAAGCAATACATCTGTACTGCTGTAATACACAATGAAATCAACCACTGAAGTCAGTTATGATGTCTTTTGTCTTCTCTATCCAACAACTGTAACCAGAGCTCACTCCAAGAGCAATTACAAGGCCTAGTCCATATAGAGCAGGGGCAGAACATCATTCTGATGATGATGACGTCATCATCATCAGCTCAAAAGGTAAGTAATACCATACTGTTCCACAATAAAAAAAGACAAAAAGTAAAAACTAAAATCAACTGAGCATTAATATAACACCTGAGAGGGCCTTCTTGCTATTATAATAAAAGTCCTATTAAGCAATGTTAAACCTTGTTCAGCATATGGTTAACCTGTACATGTATGTTAATAAAAGAGTAACATAACTTGCTACAATGTTTACAGCCAATCAAGCTGCATTTCTCAGATCCTTTTTACAATCTCTTTTAATTTATAAAGAAAACTATTTTTAAAATACACATTGTGCTATATACGATGGATGTAATTATAGCACCAGGAAACCCTCCACAGTGTGTCAGTCCCTACACAGCCACAATCAAGTGTCAGCTCAGTCCTCTACACTGTCATATTTTAGAAGTGCAAACCCCAAACCCTCTTGTACATTGTTATGCAAGTCTCACCATCTGTGCCATATATCATATGTCCTATAATTGCCTTGTACTGTCAACCACCACCTAACTCAGGTCCAATCTGTGACTAAGTTGTCTCAATGATGATTCAACTTCATAAATAGACATTGATTACATGATTGATTGATAAATAATCATTATACATGTATATAATAAAATTAAACCTTTTCTCAGGACCACTGGAGACCAGGATTTTGGCTACTGCTAAAACAGAACCTGAAGAAGCTGGAACATCACAATGTGTGTAAACATCACAAAGTTATTATTAGTATATAATTGTATCACAGTATATAGCAACTGTTTACATATGATGCATAAGTACAGTATTACAGCATGAATATCACCACTATAAGGCATGTTGTTACTGGCTAACTAGTGTAACATTTAAAGATTTTCTAAAATGTTTTGCTTGAATCAGAAGCAAAAAAATATTTACTATGCTATGACATGCAATATTGAAATTTATATCCGCAGCATAAAATCTTCTCATTCACATGTGTAGCTTTGACCTTCAAAAATATACTGTCTTACTCCTCCCATTTTGTTCTGAGTTCAGGACAGAGAAAATCAATCTACTTTAAAAACGTATTCAGCAGTTCATCTAACACTTAACTTTTCAGGCTTTCAACTGTCTGATATTACAAGTTCCCAGTACTATAGCAAAGTATCAAGGCAATATGCTTGACCATACAAAATACATCCGTGACACTATATGCAAAAGTGTGGTTGTATTCTTTATTAAGATAGCACTATAGTGATCATATTTGAAATATTCAGCAGTTGGTGTAAAATTAACTTTTAGGTTGTTTCCAGTGTTTGTCTTTGTAATTTTGCAGTACCGTAGCAAAGCAGTGTGACAATATGCATGACCATACAGAACTGTGACAGTATATGTGACCTTCACAGTTGTATTCCCATTATAAAGATAGGACTGTTGTGATCATATTAGAACTACCACGGCAATACTGTGTAACCAAATTTTATTGCTTTTCTGTCACTGTATTTTAGCAAAGTAGATTATAGTACTTGAGCAATAAGGCATGACAAGGGCTGTGCTATAGTGGGATAACGGCCCACCTCAGGGTGGGTTGAAGCAAAAAGCGTAGCTGAGATCTTTCACCCCCAAGAAGGGCCATTGGGCCAGCATAACACACCCTGGAGTACCTAATTGTGATAATGAAATGGATCATTTTAGTAAATTTCACACATTTTAAACATAATACTTTCAGCTGGGCCATTGTGTTGGATAACAGACCAGCTCAAAGCAACTCTCAGCCAATCAGAATTCAGCATTCTTTCTACCCATTTCATAATCTAAAAAATAGCTCGAACTTCCCTACTAAGTAATGCATCTTCAAATCGCATTGAAGACAAAAATTAATAGTATCTGTCTCCACAACTGTGACTGACAGTGTATGTATCTTCAACTTTGTATATATAACCAATAACCAATACGGTTACCACTCTTGCCCCACTACTTAACTTATACTAAACAGTTTAGATCCCAATTGTCATAACTGCTAATGACACAAAAATATAAAAGTTTCAGAACAACCATATACTTATTATTCATATCTTTTTCTTTCTGCAGCAACATTGGACGTTATTCCTGTGGCACTGATCAAGGCTGAGGAGGAAGATATGGACACATCAACAGGTATGTGTAGAACATGCACCATTGAACACTATTTTACTATGATATACACATTCCTCAGCACATCATTAGAAAACCACATTTGTGATTCTGCATCTACCAAGTCTGTCCATCAGATATGCCAGTCAACCTGTAAGAAATCATTCTGTTACCAGTGCTAATGAACTGTCTTCAGCATCTGAGTATGCATGTATTCCAGTACTACCAATAGCCACCAATGCCTCAATGCTTATAAGAAATTATATCCATAGAAAATCACAATAAAAATTAAATGTAATAACTTTAAAACCAAAACAAGAAATATATACAGTATGGCATATCAAGGAATGCCAGTGTCACAACTAACTGTCTTGCACAGTTCCCTGTCACCTTGAGTAATGTCATCACTGGCAAAACTACAAGTAAGGGTTACAAGTTCTCAGCAGCAACAGTTCCAATAACTTTGTCATCCCAGGTACCCACTCCATATTTGATTTATGCAGCAGGATTAGTTTGACTTCAGTTTTCTTACATGTAATATTTTCTGTGAGTCCTTTCCATGTTGTTTCTCCATGCCTCATTGCTGTGTTTAATTTGAAGGTATGCTGTAGTCAGAAGAAGAAAAATAGTTGTTTTGTATTCATAACAGTATTTTCATTTTAAATGTGGTTCTGTTTTATGTATGCAGATTTCCAGTCATTCCATATTTGTGCCTGTGTAGTACATTATAGTCTGTAGCCCATAGGTCCACACTGTGGACCAATAGGCTATAGCTCATACTGTAAGCTGTCATTCGGTGGGTGGCCAGGTGGCATGCAGCTGCCTGCCGATGACGGAGGAAGCTGGGTGTTCAGGGGTCCTCTGTGGATGGGAGGAGGGGGGACTACTGTACCACTAGGTATCTTATTGTACTACAGAAGTCCACAATCAAGCATACAGGAGGAGATAGGACCACTCGACCACCAGGGAGGGTTATTTTAGTACAAATGTCCATGATCGGGCATACGGGTGGAAAAGAGGACCACTAGACTACCAGGGAGAGTTATTTTAGTACTAATGTCCGCAATCTGGCATACCAGGGAATGGGAGACCACTGGACCACCAGGGAGGCTGTGGGTGCTTGCAGACAGTGTTCCTGCTGGGAGGGTGGCCACCCACAGCTGGCAGCTGTTGAGTTGCACCTTATAATATGACTGATCACCTGTGGGTGACGGCATTTGAGCTCTGTTTTTGGCTCAACTTTGTGTACATCTGGGGTTCTGCCAGCCGATGAGCCGCTACAACCCGACCTGAATATTGAGATGCACCATGTATGCATGGGCACACCCCGGCAGATGCACCATGTAATTAACAATGCACTCCAGGGCATCAGAACTTGCACTGTGCAAGGCATCCTTTTGAATATCTCACTGGGTGTATTGCAGGTTGCGCCAGGCACAACCCTTTGATTATCTCTCCCATACTATATATAATTGTAGTTTTCAAAATATACCATCTAATCACTTACACCTCTCCATCTGTCTCTCTCTATCTCTCTCTCTCTCTCTCTCTCTATATATATATATATATATATATATATATATCTTTTTTGTGTCCCCACAGGATCGGAAGAGCCATGACTAGCAACAGTTAGTGAGCACCTGAACACTCTGATTCTGGCACGCACAAAACAATCAACAAATTGGGCACCTCATAAAGCTGATAAAACATCAAAATGCCAGACATTTCAGGAACACCAAACTGCTAATTGCAATAGAAAAGGCAATAACAGCAAACAGCAATGAGATAAAGTGCCTGAATCAGACTGTTCAGGTGCTCACAAACACAATCAGCAGCACAGTACCACAGATCCAGCAGACTGCACATGTTCCAACAGCAGCAGCCAAACGTCCGTCTCCAGTAACCTGATGTTCTGCCCCTTCTCTAATATTTCTTGTGTGTGGAACTTTCTCAATAAAGTACCTTCCATTTTGCCCTACACAATCTCCCAGCCACTGCCAGACAGGTCTCCTCAAACTCCTCATATAGAAGTAATCAATAAGAGACTCTGGGGCTCTGCATTAAACATTTTTAATGCACAGCCAAGTGCATTATGAAGCAAAAGCTGCAGGTCAGGTGCCTTCAGCCCCTGGCCATACATTAGAAATTTGTAATGCACCCCGAGTCTCTTATTGTACTTAAAAAGAGTCCCGTACTTTATTGAAGTGTCCATGTGAAGAAGGTCCCAATTACCACTTTAAGAAATTTACATAGTTTTATTACTTACTGTGCTAGTTTGTATTTAAAATTATATCTGGTTGATCTGGTGCCCTCCCACCACCATTGTAAAGCTCAGAGCTCTCCTGGTGCACCCACAAGCAGCTGCAGCTGTCCCCATAATGACGTGACCTGAAGGAGCACCTGGGATACCTCCTTAGAGGCTAACACTATTACCACAGTTACAAACAGCTCCAGTTTGAAGCCTAAGTCCTTCTGTGATATAAGAAGACCATGTATTGTTAGCTGACACAGGCTCTGCCAGTCAGTACCTGGTTTCCAGTATAACGGGCACATGCAGATTCAAACTGGAGCAAGTTTGAACATATGGCAATACAGATTACTATATTGCCATATCTTCAAACAGCTCCAGTTTGAAATCTACATGTGGCCCGTGATGTACCAAGACCAGATATTGGTGGCAGAGTGCCTGTCAGTTGGTACATGGCCTCTTTACATCACAGAAGCACTAGGCTCCAAACTGGAGCTGTTTGTACCTGTGTAATGGTCTTACCCTATGGAGGCAACTGACTGTATTGTTATATCATTCTCGTACACACATACACAGACAGATACAAAACCCTCCAAAATCTGGTTTTACTTTCTTGTTTTCACATTTATTACTGTGTCTCCATTTCTTATTGGTGGCCAAGTGTCTACCCACTTTTAGTGACACTGAGAAGGAAGACAGCGTCTCCAATGTTAACTGCCCTAGTTTGCGCTTTGGTTTAATGGCGCAAATAACATTTCCTCGCGAGGACCAGCGAGGTGCCTTCTTAGGGTAGCACTATTACCACACCTACAAACAGCTCCAATTTGGAGCCTTAGTGCATCTGTGATATAAGAACACCATTTACTGACTGACAGGCACTCTACCAGTCAGTAACTGGTCTCAGTATATCACGGGCACATACAGATCTCAAACTGGGGTTTTGAAGATTCGACAGTACAGACTATTATATTGCTGTATCTTCAAACAGCTCCGGTTTGAAATCTGCATCTGCCCATGATATACCGACAACAGGTACTGACTGGCAGAGTGCCTGTCAGTCTGTACATGGCCTACTTATATCACAGAAGCACTTGGGCTCCAAACTGAGCTGTTTGTAGCTGTGGCAATACTTCACCCAATGGAGACAATGCACTGTATTGTTATGTCACCCCCAACACACATACACAGACAGATACAAAACACTCAAAAATGTGGTTTTACTTACTTGTTTTTCACATTCATTACTTTGCCTCCATTTTCTTATTAGTGGCCAAGTGTCTACCCACTTTTAATGACAGTTAGCAGGAAGACAGCATCTCCTATGTTAACTGCACTAGTTAGTCTTTGGTTTAATGATGCAAATGACATTACCTGTGAGGGACCAGCCGGGGTGCCTCCTTAGGCTAACACTATTACAACAGCTGCAAGCAGCTCCAGTGTGTGGAGCCTTAGTGCTTCTGTGATACAAAGGAGACAATATACTTGCTGACAGCAACTCTACCAGTCAGTACCTGGTCATGGTATATCATGGGCACATACAGATCCCAAACTGGAGCTGTTTGAAGGTATGGCAATACAGACTACTATATTGCCATATCTTCAAACAGCTCCAGTTTAAAATTTGCATCTGCCCATGATATACTGGATAACAGGTACCAACTGGCAGAGTGCCTGCCAGTCGCTAAATGGCCTCCTTATATCACAGAAGACTTAGGCTCCAAACTTGAGCTGTTTGTAGCTGTGATAATACTCTTATCCTATGGAGACTATGCACTTTATTGTTATATCACCCCACCACACACACAGACAGATACAAAACTCTCAAAATGTGGTTTTATTTAATTTTCAACATTCATAACTTTGCTTCCATTTTCTTATTAGTGGCCCAGTGTCTACCCACTTTTAGTGACAGTAAGCAAAGACAGTGTCTCCCATGTTAACTGCCCTAGTTAGCGCTTTGGTTTAATGGTGCTGTCACTAATGGTTTTAAATCTGGGGACGAGGTTTACAGAGAACAACAAGGCTCAATTGAATGCTGTATGTTACAATGTTAAATTATTATATATGCAAAACATTTTATTTACAACCAATATCATATAATTTTAATATATATTTTTCTTACCAGATTTTATGTTTCAGAGAAATAATAAATGAATATTTTTGTCTCTATTTTCTTATTAATGGGCAAGTGCCTACCGCTATTAGTGACAGTGAGTGGGAAGACAGTATCTCCCATATTAAGTGTCCTAGTTAGCGCTTTGGTTTAATGGCGCAAATAACATTACCTGTGAGAACCAGCCAGGAGGGTGCCTCCTTAGGCTAGCACTATTATCACAGCTACAAACAGCTCCAGTTTAGAGCCTTAGTGCTTCTGTGATATAGGGAGACCATATACTGGCTGACAGACACTCTACCAGTCATTACCTGGTCTCCAGTATATCATGGGCAAATATAGATCCCAAACTGGAGCAGTTTGAACATATGGCAATAGAAGATTACTATATTGTCATATCTTCAAACAGCTCCAGCTTGAAATCTACATGTGCCTGTGACATACTGAGAACAGGTATTAACTGGCAGAGTGCCCGTCAGTCGGTACATGGCCTCCTATATGACAGAAGCACTTAGACACCAAACTGGGGACTTCAGTGATGTCACGAGCTAGCAACAGCACACTAAGACAAGCTCCTCTCCTGAAACCTCTAAAAATGCTAAAATTAAAAGGAGATTGCACCCAAAGCATCCAGATGGCAATGATGATGCCTCCTAAAGACAGTTGGAGCAGAGCTAAGTTCAAAGGAACCTCGAGGAAATCTGATGCAACAGGATTAAAACCGTCACCTCTAGAAGCCAGCCAGAGCCCATCTCGAGTCAGCCTACCAGATATTGATAAAGAACATGAACAACTAACATGATTGAGGTTTGATAAGTTGTTTAATGAAATAAAAGAAATGCATGCTGAAAATAGAGCAGAATTTAAACAACTAAACCAGCATTTCTTGGGTCTGGAAAAAGATTTGAGGAGGTGGAGGAGCGACTTAGCAATACAGAAGACACCACCATTAAAATGAATCTGACCATCCAGGCACTTCTACAACACACAGAGAAACTACAAAATGAATGTGTGGATTTAGAGGGTCAGTCTAGATGGAAAATATACGTATACACGGATTGCCAAGAAACGGAAACCAGCCAATGCCAGAATTTATTACTGACTTAATAAAATATATATTGAATCTACCACCAGGATTTAAGCTCAGTATAGAATGAGTGCATTGAGCTCTACAATCAAAGAACTCCCAGATTCAAGACCTCGGTCAATCATCATAAAATTTAACAGCTACAGAGTGAAAGAACAGATATTGAGTAAGGCATGGCAACAAAAGAAGTAAAATATCTATCTCACAGGCTGTATTTCAATCATGATTATCCACCTGAGATACAAAAGCAAAGGCTCCAATACACTCCCATCCTGAAGGTTCTGTGGGCTAAAACATCAAATTTAATACCCCTACCCAGTTCAATTGAGAATCGTGTGGCCAGAAGGTACTAGGATCTATGACACTTCTGAGGGAAGATGGTAAGGCCTTATTCGATAAAGGCCTGCTGGAAGCACCACTCTACACACTACAGAACTCGGATTCCCAGCAGGACATGTAATCGGCATCTGACTGGCTGTTGGCAGCCTCCAAGAGAAAATGAGGGCGCAGTTTCTGATGTCATCGCTAGTGCCCTTCACGACGGTACATGCAGCATTTCTTAAAACTCAGGCAACTACGAGGATTCAGGCTGAAGATACGCAGGACTGAAAAGATAAGTAAAGAAATTATCTTTGATATTCCTCAGAACTTTGAGAGATGTGTGACTTGTGCAGCATAGGAGAAACAGACTGATGGTTTCAAGTACAGAACCTCATCGATCTAGACCTTTGCTACTGCTCAGACTGAATTTTTAATTAGATAAGATTCTGGAGCATGATGCTAAGTTTCACCCTGCAAAGAATTCTATAAATTATAGCATGTCAGCAAAACTCCAGTAGAACATTTATTCACAGGGCATTCATAAACCTGAAATAATAATGTGGTGCAAATTACTTGTTAGACTGAGGGGATGAGCTTGTTGAGATCATCCTAGCCTCTGATTTATAATATTTTGTGCTAGCACTCTGAGTAGTTTGGTAACCAACGTCACAAACTGTGCTGAAATTCTCAGCGACAAGATCCTAATTAAGATTACTGCATGCTCACAGGGAGCCACTGTTTTAGTGGCGAGAAGAACTTACTTCATCTCCCCTGAAGTTCACTTTTAAGTGAGCAAGATAACTGGTGGCAGAGATCAACTGAAAGCTTTGTGGATCTCTACTTTGGAAGCCAATAGATGGTAAAAAGTGTTGCAAAGTTATGGATTTTAAAAATCCACTTGTGGTGTTGTTGAGTTAAAGGGAGAGAGTTTTACTGTCATGATAGAATTTAAGGTTAATACTATTTATAGATATAAACTGTGTAATGGAGGAATTGGGTAATCTATACCAATAGGGGTCACCACTGATTTACCACGGTTAGCTCAGATTTGCAAATATTATCTTATAATGTCAATGGGTTAGCCCACCCCATTAAGAGAGCCAGAACTATGACTTTTCCAAAGAAATATGGAGCTGCTTTCATTTTACTACAGAAACCACATGAATAAACTGGAACATGGAAAACTCCTAAAATTTGGATATAAGGAAATAGTAGCATCTGAATACGGTAAATGCCGTAGAAAGGAACAGTTATTTTAATTCCGCACTCCACTTGTTTTGACCCCAAAGATACAATAGTGGACAAGCACGCATGAATACTCAGCTGCTAAGGGACACTATAATAGATCTATGCTCACTCTGATCTCATTATCGCACCACCAGACACTGTATTTACATTTATCATGATTTCTTCCTTAAGGTGATACATTGGGCGGAGGGCCACTTGGTAATAGGAGGAGACCTCAACTTAAAACTAAACCTATACTGGACGCCTCAGGACAGTCTCCTAGAGGGAAGAGGGTGGCCAGAAGGTAGATAAATTATTGGAGAACTTGGCCTAACTGATGTTTGGTACATACCATAAAAATGCTAAACAATATCGTATTTTCTCACCCTCACAAACATATTCAAGACTAGATTATTTTCTTGTTCCAAAAGAATCTTTAGGAGCCTGTAGATCAGTGGAAATAGGATCGAGCTTGCTCTCAGATCACCCCCTATATACCTACCCTTGCTATAGGACCCCCAAAGCAATCAACATTTGGAGATTAAACCTTTCTCTCCAAATCAAAGAGAACCAGGACATTATAACTCAGACTATAAAACAGGCAGTACAATTTAATCAACACCCTGATGTTTCCTGGGATTCTATGGCATACAATTACAGCCCTTATTCGAGGGACATTTATCAAGATCGCAACTCGATTAAAAAAACAAAGAGAAAAAGACAGAATGACTTGCAAGATCAGATAAAAGAGCTAGAGAAACAACAGCAGCAAAAACTAAATAAAGAAAGGGAAAGCAAATAAAAGATTGAAGACAGAATTAATAAAATCCTAGATTATCAGGTAGAACAAAGGCTAATTTATATAAGGCAGAGATTTTATGAGGGGGACCAAAAGCACTAAAACTTTTGACCAGTAGGTTGTGCCAACACAGGAATAGAGCTACAATTACTAAAATTAGAGACCCTATTAAACATACATTATAGTATAAAATTGAGGATACAGCTGAGTCCTTTAGGAAATATTATCAGAACTTATATGCTAAAGGCCCTACCCCACTGCACAAGAAATTGAAGAGTGCTTAACCCCTTTAGGACTCCCAAATCTACGGAGGCACAGGAAGAGACACTGAGTGGGCCTTTTACTGAACAAGAAATTTCCTAGAAATTATGAATTTAAAAACAGGAAAATGCCCAGACTGGGATGGGCTGCCGACATAATTCTTTAAGCAATTTAAAGAAACAGTCTCCCTTTACTCTGTAGTGCATATAATTATGTAAGAGCAGATGAGGGTAAGATGCCCCATCGTGGACACAGGCAATCGTGTCAGCTATACCAAAGCCAGCAAGGGACACCACCAATTGTCCATCATACCATCCCATTTATATGCTAAACACTGACTATAAGATAATGACAGCCATATTGGCTAGAAGAGTGAATGGAGTCCTCCTGGACTCATACATATGGACCAGGCGGCTTCATCCCAGGTAGACAAACACTGGATAATGTCAGAAGGACAATTAACATTATAGATAGATTGCAATCTACAACCCAACCAATTTGTATCATGAGCCTTGATGCTGAAAAAGCATTTGATCAGGTTTCATGGCAATTCCTCTAGGCTCCCTGGCCGGCTTTTGGTTTCCTAAACTCTTTTGCGAATTATAACTAAGATCTACATGAACCCGATGGCTTATGTACAAGCCAATGGATATATCACAATCTTTCAGACTGTCCAGAGGCACACGACAGGGATGTCCTTGTCCCCTATTCTTTTTCACTCTATATTGAGCCATTAGCACAACATATAAGATTAAACCAGGACATACAGGAGTGACATGGATAACATATCCCATAAAATTGCATTATATGCAGACAACGTCCTACTATATTTAACAGATCCTGAACATTCTCTCCCAGGGTATTCCAACAAATAGAGACCTTTTAAGGTTATCTGGTTACAAACTAAACTGGTCGAAAACAGAAATTCTAACAATGAATGCCCATATACCCCAGGTACTCAGGCTTAAATACCCAATGAAATGGGATTGCCTAATATTAAATATTTAGCGGGTGAGACTGGGTAGATCGCCCGCCTACCTATATAGAGATAACTATCCTCCTCTCCTAAAGGCAGTATGGACAGATCTCCAGAGATGGTCGCTCCTACCACTCCTTTTATTCAAGGTTAAAAGCCTTTAAAACAAACATAATACCAAGATTCCTCTATTTGTTTCAGGCAGTTCCCTGCCCAATATCTCTTTTGGAAGAGGAAAATTATGTCATTTTATGGGCCTATCCTTGCCCAAGAGTATGAATAAAATTGTGTTTCTGCCCAAGCAAGCAGGGGAAGGGCCTGCTCTAACCTACAAGATTTTTGGTTGGCACTCAGATGAAGATGGCCCTACTATGGTCACACCCACAATATACAGCCCACTGGCAACAAATGGAATTAAGTACCCAAATGGACATTCCCTCTCTAAGATCATTTTAATCCCCAGCACAAATAGACATACAATCATATCAAGGATATGCATATGAACAACACTAATAGGGTGGATACAGGGGACTAAAAGGATTTACAGCCAAAATATGTGAAAGTACAGAAGCTGGAGTTTGACCAGAATTCCAGCCAGCCTCCTGTCACAGGTGGTATACCCAACAATTGAAGGAGGCTAATATGCATCCTGGCAAGTACTTAAGGGGCAGGATATATTACCTTTGAAATCCTCAAAACCAGAAACAAATGGAATGCATCAGATTGCATCTATTACTATCAGATAAGGGATTTTATAAATACTAAGCTGAGACAGGTGGTGACTTGGCAGGATGAGAGGCCTTTCCCCAGGCCTTTGAAATCATATGAGGGGCACTCACAGTAAAGGAGCAATAACTATGTTGTACAATAATTTGATTGCTTGATAATGGGGATAATACTCAAAAGACTCAAAAGTGGGTGGAGGAACTGAATATTACATTAAGTTCACAAGCTTGGATTAAAATTTTTAGAAATGTGTGGAGACAACCTCCTCACCAAACTGGTGCAAGTTTAGCTGGAAGCTCAGAATTAGATACTTTTATACCCCAGCAAAGCTATGTAGGGCAGGTTTATTGCCACAAGTGTTTTGTTGTTGTGTGAGACCACTTCAGCTGATCAATCACATATATTTTGGTTCTGCACTATGATCCAGAGCTATTGGTCTCAAATATGTAAGCATTTGACTGAAATATTTATGCTGACAGTTACTATAGCCCCAGAACACTGTATTCTTGGCTTGTACCTGGACAAAGTGAGGGGCAGGGAGGCACATTACCTCTAGGTTATTTTAACAATAGCTGCCATGAAAGCCATTACAAAAAATGGCTTCAACATAAATCTTCAGAACTCCAGGACTGGTTAGTAATAGTGAACCAGATCCAACATATGGAAAGGATAACACATTCTATAAACCATTAGAACAAAAAGTTTGCTAATAGATGGAATCGGTGGGATTTATATCAAAATAAGATCTAGTAAGAGGACCAAATGGTGCTGTCATTAATAATCACCACCCATTCTTTGTTACCCTCCCTAATACAGGATGGGATTTGTCCATCCTGCCTCTTCTTGTCTCAATCCTATTATCCTTCAAACAATTTTAAAATTAATTCTTATGACAGTACCAGTTGATTGAGTGTTTTACTCTCCCAGACAGTTTATAAGTTATAGCTCAGAAGTTTAGAATAAACCTGTTTTCTTTTCTTTTTTCAGGATAAAATATAAACAATACTGGGTTTTACCCATGTTAAGTTGTTATATTAATCTAATGTTAAAAATACTTTTAGATCAAGTAGGTACGTGAATTATAAATAATACTTATTACTTGTTTTGTAAACAAAAAGAGAGAATTGATAAGAAATGAGTAATGATTATTCATTGTCTGAATATTCGGTGAGATATTATACATTATGTATAAAATGTACTCCTCAATAAACAAGTATAAAAATAGACACCAAATTGGAGCTGTTTGTAGCTGTGCTAATAGTTTTACCTTATGGAGGCAATGAACTGTATTGTTAACCTGTTGCTAGCCTTACTTGTAGAGCAGAAAGCAGCTAACTAAAATAAGCTACAGTTTCTTATTAATTTAACACTTATATCTCAGCAGGAGTCAGTGTCTGTTGAAATTAAGCAAGACATATCACGTTATTAGAAGTAGAAGGGTCTTATTTAGGGTTAAAGAAAGAAAGAAAAGAAAGAAAGTCAGTGTGTGTTCTGTGCTCTGAAGGGTACTGTATCAACTTACTGTGCTAAACCAGTAGGCGGAGAGAGCTTAATTGGGTGTAGCTTAGACACTATAAAAGCAGGTGACTCAAATGACAACTTCCTGTTGCTAGTCTTGCTTGTAGAGCAGAAAGCAGCTAACTGAAAGAAGCTACATTTTCTTATTAATTTATACTTATATCTCAGCAGGAGTCAGTGTCTGCTGAGATTAAGCAAGACAGATACTTTATTAGAAGAAGGGTCTTATTTAGGGTTAAAAAAAAAGAAAAGAAAGAAAGTCGGTGTGTGTTCTGTGCTGTGAAGGGTACTGTATCAACTACTTTGTTAAACCAATAGGAAGAGAGAGAGAGCTTAATTTGGGGTGTGGCTTAGACACTATAAAAGCAGGTGACTCAAATTACAACTTCCTGTTGCTAGCCTTGCTTGTAGATCAGAAAGCAGCTAACTAAAAGAAGCTACATTTGAGTTTCGCATGTCTGCTGTGTCCGCTGGGCACGCTGAAACTGCTGGCATTAGACAAACTTGGATAAGATAGTTTTAGCATATCCTCTACTTAGTAAATATAAACCTTTAATAATGGAAAAGAACTTAGTAAGTTTATGCAATGTTTGATGTATAGTGAGGGAAAGTATGCGAGCGAGTATGTATGTGCTAATTGCCATCTAATTAGTACTATTGAAGCAGAGGTAGCATTTCTGCTTAATATTAAACCAGTTTCTACTGATATTAGGAAATTGGAAAGTTACATTGATCTTATGGATGAACAACTTCATTCTGATGAACAATTTCTTTCACATTTAGGTAGCATTTCTGTGCCTCCTGATGAGGAGACAATTGTAACAACTAGTACTAGTATACCTGTTTCCTCTGCCCTCTCATAATGTGGATGATTATCCACCTCTTCTCATGATAATGATGACTGGACCATTGTCACAAAGCCTCTTAAAAAGGAAGGGTGGTCAAATACACAATAGTGCCCTATTGAAACTCATAATAGGTTTGAGCAATTGACTGTACCAAATAATGAAGTACTACATGATTTATCCTGTGCATCACCCTCTGTTGATAATAATGGTTTAAAACACTTTTTAAGCAGGAGTTAATGCCCATGAATACTTGTCCTAATAAGTCTCAAGCTACCAAATCAATACCTATTAAGTTAATCGATCCAGAGTGTGTTAAACAATCACCAGCTTCTCATTCTTGTACCCCTACTGTCTCAAAACAAGTGTTAGTCTTGGGAGATTCAATCATTAAGCACATTGACAGGGTGGTAAGCAATAGTGACAAGACAACGCACTTGTTCTAGCTTCCGTGGGGCCAGGGTATCTGACATTACCTCCATGATGCCTAAAATTTTACAAAATGCGGAAAATCCACTGATTATCATACATGCTGGTGTTAATGATATAAACAACACCCTCATTTAATCAGTTACAACAGGACTATGGGCGTTATGTAACCTGTTACTTGATAGGGATGCTGTGTATGTATATCTGAAATTCTACCTGTCCTGAGAGCAACATCTACCATGATGCAGAAAATCAAAGCCCTAAATGAATAGCTGAGAAAGTGGTGTTTTAAGCAGGATATACCCTGTATTTCTCACTGGGAATCATTTTCAGATCATTCTTCCTTGTTTTGCTGGGACGGTTTACATCTCAGTTGTAGGGTAGTACACTTATGGGGAAAAGTATCACTAAAATCATAAATAATTGTTTAAACTAAAAACAATGGGGAGAATGGGTCTATTCCCAAGTCTCTGAATACTTACCAAATATTATTACAACTAAATGTAAATTCCTAGCTTTGAATGCAAGATCTTTAAATCAACTCAAATTAGCAGAACTTGAAGCCAAATGTAAAACTTTAAATATAGGTGTAGTGGGAGTAACTGAAACTTGTGGGACGATCCTCAATTTGTTCCAGAGAAATTCCACGTTATAAGTTATATCATAAAACAGATTAGATAAACAAGGCGGTGGAGTTGGTTTGTACATATGAAATGATATTCCTTCTTCTGAAGTGTGTTCCTTTCTTTGGAAAGTATATGGGTTAAAATCTAATTGAAGGAGCAGTCCTATATAACTATTGGTAACATCTATCACCTCCATCTGCAAATTCAGATTACACAACTGATATGTTTAAAGAAATTACACATTTTCAGAATCTCAAGATACTGTAATATTTGGTGACTTTAACCTCCCTCATATTAACTGGGACTCATTCTCAGGACAGTCCTATGCGAGAAAGGACTAATAGATGTGGTAGTTAGTACTAGATTACAACAACTTGTTACTGAACCCACTTGAGGTCCTAATATTTGGATCTATGATTTACTAACATAGAGCAATAAATTAGCAATTTACAAATTTGGGATCCACTTGGGACCAGTGATCATTCATCTATTCTTTTGAAATTCAACAGTTTAAAACATAAAGAAGTTACACAATACAAAAATTATAACAAAGCAAATTTTCTAAAATCAACAAATTCTTACAAAACATAAACTGGGAATTTAATCTTCTTAATTGTACAACACAACAAGCTTGGGACTTTTTAAACATTGTACATTATTTGAAAATACCTTTATTCCATCTAAGAGGAAATTTAATAATAAAAGAAAAATTCCCTTGGTTCAACAAGACAATAAAAATCAGATTAAAATAAAATTAAACTTTTAGGAAATTTAAGAATAGTTCTGTTTCATTTTAAAACTACTCTATTACATAAATACAGACTATCTGTGAAAAAACTTAAAAATTCTATTAAATTGGCAAAAAATAAGCTAGAATTTAAACTAGCTCACACAAAAGACTGTCACAAATCTATTTTCTCCTATATAAATAGTAAAAAAGGTGTATCAAGGACCATTGGCCCATTATAACCAGTGGCTCTTCTCTATCTGATATAAAAACCTCAAATCTCTTTAATGAGTACTTTTGTTCTGTCTTCTCAAAATCACCTATTAGTACATTTAAAGTTCACCACATAGATTATAATAGGTTTTATCCAACTGACATTATACATGCTATCAAAAACTAAAAAAAATACTAGTCCGGGCCCAGGCTATATTCATCCATGGTTTCTGATCGAAACCTCTATAAATATTTCTATACTTTTGTCAATTATTTTCAATAAATCCTTACAAGAAAGCATTGTACCAAATGATTGGCGTTCAGCAATAGTTACTCCCATATTTAAAAAGGCAATATAGGTTCTGTGCAAAATTATTGTCCAATTAGCCTGACCTCAGTGGCTGGTAAATTAATGGAACAAGTAATGAAGTTCTAATAGATCAAGATTGTAAAAATTTGAAATTAATGCTTCAAATCAGCATGGGTTTACTCCCAAGTATTCCTGCACCACCAATCTGATATCTTTTACAATAATATAAGTACTCTACTAGATGTGGGTATCCTCATGATGTAATTCTTTTGGATTTTAGTAGATAAAGTCTCACATGAAAACTCATTACTAAAATGCACAATCTAGGTTTGTCACCTGATATTGTCAACTGGACTTTAAACTGGTTGACAAATTGTTCTCAGAGAGTCAGAAGTAATGATATCTTGTCTGAGTCAAGTAGTGTGACAAGTGGTGTACCACAGGGGTCGGTCTTGGGACCAACATTGTTTAACCTCTTTATCAGTGATTTACAAACAGGGCAAATAGCTTCATAGTTAAATTTGCAGACAATACTAAATTGAGGGCAAGGTTAATAATCAAGAAAATATTTCTTCATTAAAGAAGGATTTGGAAAAATTAACACTTTGGGCAAATGAAAATCATATGCAGTTTAATCAAGACAAATGTTTAGTAGTGCATTTCGTGTAAATAATCCAAAACAATATATCATATAAACGGACTACCACTTCACTCATCAAATTATGAAAAGATTTAGGATATATGTTATTAATAAACTTACATCAAATGATCACTGTGTTAGAACTGCTTGCATGACCAACAGACTTTTGAGGCAAATAAAATGCACTTTTGTTAATCGCACTGAACAATGCCTTATTCCATTGTATAGGGCATACATTAGACCATATCTCAGACTATGGCTCCCTTTCTGGAATCCAAATAAAAAAGACATAGCAATTCTTGAACAGGTTCAAAGGAGAGTAACTAGAATTATTCCAAGATTAACAAACTTGGATTATCAGAACAGATTAAAAAGCTATTGGTCTCTTTCTCTTCAAACTAGAAGATTAAGAGTGATATGCTTATGGTTTTTAATTTAATGAATTCACCTGATCTAATGGAAAATGTGGTCTAACACTCTCCAAAAGGAGACATGTTCTGAGACTGCATAATAAACAGCTTGAAGTAAAAACTTATAAAACCAGCAAAGGGGACACTTTTTCCAATAAGAGCATCCATTGTAGGAACACCTTGCCACAAGAATTGATAGAGGCAACTAGTGCCACTGTCTTTAAAACAAATTAGATGTTTGGTTGAGGGATAATAGATAAAAATGTCCCACATAGTGGGGAACAGTCTTGATGGGCTCTGGCCTTCTTTCTGTTCTTTCATACCAAGTAATACCAATTTATGTCACCCCACCACACACACACACACACACACACACACACTCACACAGATACAAAACCCTTCAAAATGTGGTTTTAGTTAGGTTTTTTTTCAGATTTATTACTTTGTCTCCATTGTTTTATTACTGGCCAAGTGCCTACCCAGTTTTACTGACAGTGAGCGGGAACATAGCATCTCCCATGTTAAGTGCCCTAGTTAGTGCTTTGGTTTAATGGCACTGTCACTGAAAGTTTTAAATCTGGAGAGGAGGCTTATGGAGAACAGCAAGGCTCAAATTGAATGCTTTATCTTACATTGTGAAATTGTTATTTATAGCATATTATCCTTTACAACCAATGACATATAATTTTCATATACATTTTATTACCAAATTGTATATTTCAGGAAAAAGAATAAACACTTGAATTACCAAACACTGTCCACCTATTGTATTTTTCTTATTGCAATTCTCATTTCAGGACTGCAACCTGAAGTACTAAAAACTACATTGTATCTCTCAAATGGCATCAGAGTAAACACAACCACCCCAATGCACACCCCAATGCCTGTTGCTGTGTGGAGGTTGAGGGCATTAGTGGGGAGGGCTGGATGCTTTAACTTACAGTTAACCGTGATTCCATACAGCACTTGTGTAAACCAAGGAGCCCTCTCTACAGCAATTTGCCCATATCTCATGAAGCGCATGTGGCACAAAGCAAAGTTTTTTTATCATGTAACATTTTCTCACCTTCCACCTTGGCTAGCCCTTGTCAGACTGACCCCCAAGCCCCATGCCCCAGAATTACTGGAGCTTACCTTATGCCAAGCCCAGGAGTGGTGCCTGCAGAGTCAGTTACCATCCAGCTGCCAGCGATGTTTTCCCTACCATTTTCTCCCAAGGGCCCCTAGAGTAGAGTACGCATGTGTGTAGGCATGCATCAGTCCCATGGCCCCAGTAACAGCCCTTTCCTCTCACCCATTGGCCTAACACCTGGGTCCTCTTTTGGCCCGTGCTGTCCCAGCCTCCACCAGATGGCAGCAATCAGCCAACAGAAGCCATCCCACCTCCCAGAGAGAAGAGCATGCCTGTCAGCACCTCCATCCAGCTCCGCCCTCCCTCCATTGCCAACCTCTGACAGCCGGGCTCATTCCCAAACCCGAGTTGCGCGTGATGTGAGGTTAAGCATCCAGTGCCCTAGCCCTCAGCACCACTGGTCCAGCAGCCACAAAGCAAAGTTAAGTGTCATTGTAGTGAACATACTTGTTTAATAGGAAATTTTTTTTTTGTCACTGTGGAACAACCCTAACTGATGCATTAATAAGTATTTGCAAAGAATTTCCTTTTTCTTTAAAGTATAATGTAGTAGTAATAGAAATTGGCAGCTTGGTGAAAGTGCAGGGCCTGAAAATCCATGCAAGTGTGGCCCGTAGTATGTGTGTTTGTGGGAGCGTGGGCCCTCTAGGAACTGCACTCCACTTATAGTTAAGCATGGTTCCATATAGCACTCATATAAAGCAAGGACACCTACTTACAGTAATTTGCCCATGTCTCCATGAAGCACATGCGGTGGAAAGCGAAGTTAAGTGTACTAAACATATTTGCCTAATAGGAAATTTTGTTTCTTTTGTCACTGTGGAACAACGATAACTGATGCATTAGCGAAGTATTTGCAAATAATTTCTCTACTTTTTTAAAAAGTGTACTGTAAGTAGTAATAGAAATGGGTGGTGTGGTGGGGTTCAGTTAAGGAAGACAGCAGGAATCATAAAATATTGTGCAAAACACCCTGAGGTGTTGTTTATTGCTAGTTTTGTACAGGTGGTATTTTCAGATGGAAACTTTGTCAGGTTACTATAAGAAAACAAGAGTATGAGCTGGGAGCTTAGCTAGAAGACCTCTCACCATAGCTCTGCAGTTAGACCTTACAATGCCCTCTAGATAACAGGAACTGAACCCATTGCATGGCATGGTCACCCTGCCAATACCCTTGGTTTCAGAAAGTTCCTTTGCAGCCTAAGTATCTGCAAACTCAGGCCTCTGCAGCTTCTCACCAGTCTGAGTCCTCTCCCTTTGGTAAATTCTGGGTGAGCAGCTTCTAGCATCCAGGTATCCCAAACCTGACCTTTGGAGGACCAGGGCCAATCCCAGGCCACAGTGATTACTCCTTGCTTTTAGGCTTTACAGGAATTTCAACCTGAACTCCAATGGAGCTTTTCTCACCCTTCACCCTTGGGTAGCCAAGATCTCAATAAATCAACACTGGCATGTCTCTCATGTGTTTGGCTGGTTCTCTGGCTCTACACTGCTTCTCTCTGAGGTTCCTCTCTGCTCCTCAGCCCAAAATAAAGACTGACTGTAGGTCGCCTAAGCAGCCCTTATATACTGCGTGAGGTGTCACATGATTTGTCAGCCATGTTCTATTAAACAATTAGAGGAATACTAATTCACACAGCTGCATTATTTTCAAGGAAATATACAGGATATATATATATATATATATATATAGAAGCAATTATTACACAATGCTAAATGCCTTACATAAGCATAAACACAAGAAAATACAAAAAATATCCTTATCAGAAAGTTCATCCCTCTAAACTAGTCACTTCCTGGCAGGACAAGACTGAAGCCTTCCTATATACTAATGGAATTAAGGCCCAGCCCTTCCCTAAGGAACACCTTTCTAAAATGGCTGCAGCTGCTGATGTAACATCAGCAGGAACACAGAACCAGGAGCTTCTGAACTCCCAGCTTCCAGGTACAAACTCCTTTTAAAAAGCATAGATTGTTCTGAGATGAACTCAGCCTATTGTAACTATTATCCTGTATGTACTTTTATAGTTTATATAGTTTTACAAATCTCCTTTTCTAAAGCTATCAAATACTTCCTTATATCATGTTTTGTTTCACAGGAAGATAGCCTCAACTGTTTCCTAAAATCAGCAGCAGCCTGCAAACAGCAAACTATTTAGCACAGGTATATTTGCCTGTATTTATTACTACTCAACACTTTGTTATACTTATACGGAGGTGTTTGTGGGGTGCATCCTCCCATTAAATAGCTAAATTGCCATGCTTGCACTCAAGAGTTTCTACAGCAAGGAGAGCTTTATTCATTTGTTATCTGGCAGGTTCGCATGGGCAGTTTCTTTTACTCTTATTTAAAAGCAAAGCCCTCATGTCATGCTTCATGCACGGTGATCTCTGTAGACCAGCATGCCACATTCTTTGGGGTGGAGAGAACATAAACTAGTTAGAAGACTACCCTGGTAGGGGCAAGCTAGCAAGGCTCAGAGATGAATAACAAAATATAATAAAAAAGTAATAAAATAATAATAAAAATGTATTTGTTAAGCACAGAATCAAATATCAAAGTGCTGTACAATCCACAAACTCTAAAATAAATGAGCGCAAATAAATAAAACCACAACACCATTAAATATTATTATCCAATACTAAATATGCTAAAGGTCAGAAAATACTAATCATCAGGAAAGCACATGCAAATAAGTGTGTTTTAAAGCAGTTTTAAAGCTCTCCACTGTCTGGCATTCTCTCACTCGATGAGGTAGAAATTCCACAGGGTGGGGCAGCAAAAGCAAAAGCTCAAGCTCCTGAAGGCTTCAAACACACCCTGGAATCTCAGAAATACCTCGTTGGTTGAGCGGAGTGGTCTGAGGGGATAGTAGGGACTCAGGAGGCTTGTAGGTAGCTTGGACCTAAGCTGTGGAGGCTCTAAAAGTTAGCAAGCCAACATTAAAGGTGATCCACCACTGAACAGGCAACCAGTGCTGAATTGTAGCACAGGTGAAATATGACTGGATCAAGCTGACCCAGACAACAACCTGGCTGCAGCATTCTGCACTAGCTGCAGTGGCGGATGTCAACCCCAGCAAGCCCTAGGTATAGGGAGTTACGGTAGTCAAGACGCGAGGTCACAAAGGTGTGGACCAAAGTTGGAAGGTCACCGGACAGAATGAGGTGCTTAATCGGGTGATGTTCCTGAGAAGGTAGAAAGAGGACTTGACCACAGTTGACACCTGCAAATGCAGCATCAGCCCATCATCAAATATCACCCCAGATTCCGCACCTGCTCAGAGGTCAGGAGCTGAAAGCCCACAAGCCAAAGCCGGGACTTACACAGGGAAAGAAAAAGGTAACTGCAACTTTTTTACTTCCAGGGACTACTTCATGCCTTGCATCCCTAATTTGGCACCATGGGGTAAACTTTGTTGAAGCTGAGCTGCTTTAACCATCACTACAGTTTTCTAACTGGGATAGGGTCAGCACAAGTGTGGCAAATAGCATGTGTGTTGTGGGAGCCCTGGCCCTGTAGGCCCCTGTGCTCCACTTACAATTAAGTATGGTTGCATGTCACTCATACAAAACAAGGAGGCCTACTTACAGTAATGTCCCATGTCTCGTGAAACGCACACACTACAAACCAAAGTTAAGTGTTGTTGTAATAGTAAAACTCAGTAGTTGTCACAGCAACACAGCAACCTAACACATGTCTGTCATCATTTTCCTATTACAGGCACTGAAACATACTGTGAGTGTCACCTGTGAAAGCATAGCAATCATTGTCACGCACAAACATGTACACATGGGATAGTAATTTGCAAATAACTTGGGAGCCATACATCTTAGGAAAAAAATTCAAATTTCAAGAGTTTCTTGGCTTTATAACCTAGTTCTATACTTAGCCAATGGGCCCCAATGAGGGCTAAGAATTTTGTAAACAAAAGTCCATATCTCAAACCATTTTTGAGATACGGGACCCAAAAAGCATCAAGAGTGCCACAATGTTATCCTATGGCAAAGTTCTGAACTTTGCAATGGAGTAGCTATAGCCCTGTTGAATGTTTTAGGACCACAACACCAAAAGGCACACCAGTGGTAGTATGCCTTTCCACCATGAAACATTCATGGTAATAGCACAATCCACATTGCCACAACGAGGGTACAAAGAAAAACCTGCACTTCAATGTTATCCTACAGGAAAATTCCAAACTTCACAATGCTGTAACTTTGGCCATGTTCAATCATTCTGCTCCAAACCACCAAAAGGCACACTTCTAGGGGTAGGGCTGTGCACCCTAAAATTTCAGGTCAATACCACAGCCACGTAGCCACAATGAAGTGACAAATAAAACTACTCCCACAATGTTATCCTATGAGAAAATGTGTAACTTCAGAACGCTATAACTAGGGACATGGTGAATGTTTTCAAAAGCAAACCACTAACTGGCACAACTGCAGCGTAGAGGCTTGCCACCCTGAAAATGTCAGGCCAATATCACAATCAGTTTGTCACAATCAAGTGACAAAGAAAACAGCATTTCAGAAAATGCGGCTCTGCACTATTACTATGGTCATCTAAGAAATGATCGTGACACCCCTATATTTATAATGGGAACACCACTGTGAATGTAAAATATAGCATCAACGTGTATTTTAAATGACCGTGCATATTGCCGTGGCACTTTGAGACAGTGTCACTATCAAAAACAACAAAATGGTTGAAAAAATTTGAAAACCACATTTCCAGACCAGCTGGTGAAAAACTAATGCCAGATTCCTGTTCCTCAGGCCCAAAATCATAAACCCAATGGTTGGTGTGTTGAAAAGTGCAATATTTTTGAGGTATATTGTTTTTTTCTCTCACTAACTGAAAACAAGATGCGGCAACAAAACACTATTTTGACAAGCTCGACACTAAAAATACTATCACAGCAATTTTCAAGCAGCAATATACATTTTCCCATAGGCTATAATGGCACACTAAAATGCTAAAACTTTTGAATGGAACAAGATTTTTACACTAAATCTTCAAAAGGCACATCTGTGACCCAGGACCCATGTAACCCATCCAATTTGAACCCACAAGGATACATTCTTTAGTACAAAGTAGACATCTAAAGAAAACTGAATATTGGTGATTTTCTTGTTTTCAGCACTCTATGATTCAGCAATCATAAAAGCAATCAACACGAAGATTCCAGATCCAGAGACCTGCAAAAATCTTTCTCCATTCCAAATTTCAGGCAAATCAGAAGAGCGTTTGCAAAGTTATTAAAATGCAAACTTTGAGGTTTAACATAGAAATAGCTATACAACCCTAACCACAGTGGCACTATCGTGCCACTATAATATATATATATATATATATATATATATATATATATATATATATATATATATATATATATATTATAGGGCATGGTTACGCCTCTATATTTATGGTTGAGTAGGCACTTTAATGTTAAACCTCAAATTTTGCACAGCAATAACTTTGCAACTGTTCAATGGATTTACATGAAATTTTGCTTGCTTGGTCTGGTATGGTAGATCTCCTGTATTATCAAGTTGTGTTTCAGTCAGATGTGCATATTTTGTGCAAGTGAAGCACAAAAATGCACTTTGTGTTGTTTTGCCCGTGGCGCTGCTAAGACACTGTGAGGGCTATTGGTCCAAACACAGAACATAGAAAGAGCTTGGGACAAGGAATATGCCAGCATTGGTTTAGTGAAAAAATATTAATCCATTCAAAAGTTATTAAACTTTTAATTTCTCATTATATCCTATGGGAAAATTTACATGTATATTTTGCAAAAGAATGGCAGTCTGGCCATCTGGTCTTTCCTCATAGCTGAAGATTTTGCATGCTCACAACTCTCTGACCTGAGGAGGAAGTTGCCCATCTTCAGGCCATGCTGGACAGTAGTAAGGGAACCTTCCCTTAGGCCACACTGGATGGTAGGAGAGGAACCTCCCCATCCAGGAGTACCTATGCCACCACCACTACCTCAGAGGTTGCGAAGAAAGCACAGCAGTTGGACCACAGTGGGCTCAGAGGCATGAGAATGGTGGAACAGAGGCACACTCAGACAGTTGTTCCACTCCGCAATCCATACACCATTCTGGGGAGCATAGCTCCCCTATGGATGTACCGCAGAGGAGACTAAGGAGGCTGAGGACAACTGTCATGAGGAAGGCCCACAGAAAGGAGACAGAGGACACCACAAGGAAAGGAAGCAGCTCCTGGTGGGGACCCAATTATTAGGGATAGAACTGGGGTGAGCAGGAGAAACTGAAGTAAGGTGCCTGCCTGGTGCCATGGCTTGGAAAGACAGGAAGCGATCCTCAGGATCACGAGAACAGTTGCACGAAGTCTGAGCTGGACATCATTGTCCACCTAGGGACAAATGACTTGGCCCATCATGAGACTAGAGCAGTGCAGAAGGACTTTGTAGAATTGAGGAGGGGCCTAAGACAAGTAGCACACACAATATCCTTCTCTGAGGTGCTGCCTGTCAATGGCATGAGTGAGGCAGAGTACTTTGCACCATGCAGTTTAATGAATGGTTAAAAAATGGTGTGGAGCACAGGGGTTTGGCTTCATTGGTGACTGGGGTTCCTTCTGGAGGACACCAGCCTATACTGGCAGGATGGTCTGCATCTGTCCAGGAAGGAACAAGTCTTTGAGCAATCAGTTTAAATGCTTCATTGGCAAGCTTTTAAACTAGTCAAGGGAGGCACTGATAAGCAGCAGAAAAATCCCAGCCTTTCCCTACAAAACAGGGTACTAAATGAGAAAAGACCAAGGTAGAAAAATCAGTGGGGATGCTGCAAAAGAAGGTAAAGCCATCAAAAATGGAGAGCAATGAGTACTAATGCCCATAGTCTGAGTAACAAGCTTCCTGAATTAGTGACCTTGATGGAGGAGGAACATCTGGATATTGTGGCAGTCACAGAAACATGGTACACACTCAAAACCATGACTGGGACGTAAACATACCAGGATACACTATCTACAGGAGGGACAGGGAGGGTAAAAGAGGAGAAGGAGTAGCTCTTTACATAAGGGAAGGAATCAAAGCAACAGAACAAAAGGGAAAACAAGGAGGAGAAGAAGCACTGTGGGTAAATATGGAGACCAGCAATGGCACCACAATCCGCACAGGTGTTGTATACAGACTCCTTTCTCAGGGAGGAAATGGACAAGGAAATGATAGAAAGAATACTTAGAATGGTAGAAAAAGGGAGATATTGCTAATGGGTGATCTGAATATGCCAGATGTTAACTGGAGTGCAGTTGCAGCAGCCACTTTGAAGAGTGGGGTTATTCTAGATACCCTACAGGGGCATGCCTTAGACAACTAGTATTGGAGCCACTCAAGAGGGAGCAATCTTAGACCTGGTTCTCTCAAATGGAGATGAAGAGAGGATCACAGATGTAGAAGTGGGTAGCCATCTGGGAACTAGCGACCATCGAACAGTATGGTTCCAACAAACACAGCAATAGAGTCAAGCCATACAAAGAGAAAAGTACTGGACTTTAGGAGGGCTGACTTTGCCAAAATGAGTGAGTGCCTAAGGAATGCACTAGCAAATGGGCAGGAAGGAGGGGTGGAAGAACAATGGGGAATAATAAAACTGCCATCACAGAGGCAACAAGCCTTAGTGTGAAGCAAATAAACAAAACAAAACAATGTAAGAAACCACTATGGTTCTCAAAGGAAGTGCCAGTGAAGGTTCAAGAGAAAAGAAAGCATTCAGGAAGTACAAGGAATCACAGAAGGAATAGGACAGATAACTGTATCAGTTAAAGCAAAGGAAGCTGGGAAGGCAGTCAGAACAGCAAAGGCCCAAACCAAGGAAAAGATAGCCAACTCAGTTAAGAGGGGATAAAACCTTCTATAGGTACATCACGGAGTGAAGGAAGACCAAGGAGGGTTAGGTGAGGCTTAATAAAGGGAGGGAGGTGGGCAGAGGGTGACTGTTTAAAGGCAGAGATACTAAACAAATATTTTTGCTCAATATTTACAAAGGAAGAGGGGAGGTACCTAAAACAAACAGTAGAAACACTCTGGATACAGAAGTTGATACCAGCCCATTTACAGAAGAAAGGGTTCTGAAAGAACTCTTAAAACTGAAGGTGGACAAAGCAATGTGCTTGATGGGATTCATCCCAGAATTCTAAAAGAGCTAAGGGTAGAACTAGTGACACCACTGACTACCCTCTTTAACAAATCATGGGAGGATGAGGTGGTACCCGAGGACTGGAGGAGGGAAGATGTGATTCCTTCACAAAGTGGGAGCAAGGCAAAGGAGGAAACTACAGACCTGTTAGTTTAACCTCAGTGGTAGGAAAATGATGGAATCACTTTTAAAGGAAAGAATTGTTGAGTATCTAGAGGCCAGAGGGTCACAGGACCCAAGGCAGCATGGATTCACAGCGGGAAGGTCATGCCAGACAAATCTGATAGATTTCTTTGACTGGGTAACCAAAGTAGTAGATCAGAGAGGGGCTGTGGACATGGCCTACCTAGACTTTTAGCAAGGCATTTGACACAGACCCACACAAAGATTAATATACAAGTTAGCCAGCCTGGGAGTGGGTCCCAAGATGACAGCTTGGGTAAAGAATTGGCTGGAGAATAGGACACAGAGAGTAATAGTAAATGGAGTCCACTCTGAAGAATAGGGGGTTATTAGTGGGCACCGCAGGGTTCAGTATTAGATGGTCCTCTTCAATGTCTTTATAAGCGACATTGCAGAGGGACTGGAAGGAAAAGTATGTCTCTTTGCAGATGACACAAAGATCTGCAACAGAGCTGATGCACAAGGTAGGGTGGAAAGGATGAGAAGGGACTTGGCACAAAGTTAAAAGAATGGTCAAATGTATGGCAGCTTAGATTCAATGCTAAGAAGTGTAATGCACCTGGGAAACAAAAACCCAGGGAAGAGTACACAATGGGGGTGAGATACTAACAACAACAAAATGGAAAGGGACCTGGGGTAGTCATAGCAGATGACCCTAAAGGTGGGCAAGCAATGTGAAAGGGCAGCAAGGAGGGTTGGGGATACTGGGATGCATAGGAGAGGCATCACCAGTAGAAAACAGGAAGTTATTATCCCTCTGTGCAGACAGTTGGTGAGACCCCATCCGAGTACTGCATGCAGTTCTGGAGACCCAGTCTCTGCAAAGACATAGACAGGATGGAAGCTGTCCAGAGGAGGGCAACTAAAATGGTGTAGGGTCTGCACCGGAAGATATGAAGAGAGACTTAAGGAGCTTAATATGTATAGCCTCGAGGAAAGGAGGGAGAGGGGACGTGATAGAAACTTTCAAGTACCTCAAGGGAATCAACAAAGTCCAAGAGGGTAGCATCTTTACAAAAGAGATGTGCAAGAACAAGGAGGCACAATTTGAAGATGGGGGTGGCTCAGAGGTAATTTAAGGAAGTATTTTTTCACAGAGAGGGTTGTAGATGCATGGAACGGCCTTCCGGAGGAGGTTGAGGAGTGAAAAACAGTGGTGGAATCAAGCATGCATGGGACAGTCATAAGGCAATTCTAGGGGTGGGAGTAGGAAGAAGTAGGCTGCTGGTTAAATAGGATCTGCAGCTTATCCATTAGGTAGGAAATGGGCAGACTGGGTGGGCAAGCGGTCCTTATCTGCCATCAAAATCTATGTTTCTATGTTTCTATAAAGATTTTCTCACAGCTGAAGATTTTGCTATCGCGCAGCTGAGAAATTTTAAAGGTGTAAAACTTTAAGATTACATATCTCATTAATGGTTTGGTCTTTTACTTGAAATTTACAGGGTGTTGAGGGGATGCCATACAGATGAGAATTATGATGTTTAGGTGTTGAAAATTATTATAGCAGTGCTGTCACACCCTATATTTAGGGTTGAGTAGGCACTTTTAGGTTAAACCTCACATTTTGGCGCTAATAACTTTGCAACTGTTTAACCGATTTGCATGAAATTTGGAATGCACGGTCTGAAATCGCTGATTTCTTTATCTGCTAAGTTGCATTCAGGTGGACATATGGTTTTGGCACAGTGACATGCCAGAGAATGCACCTTAGGCACTTTAATGTTAACCCTCAGATTTATGCGTTAATAACTTTGCAGCTGTTCAGTGGGTTTGCATGGAATTTGCAAAGCATGGTCTAGTTTGGTGGATCTCTTGATTTACTAAGTTGCATTTGTTCGAACATATGGTTTTGTGCAGTGAAATACCAAAAAATGCTGTTTTGCCATGTTTGTGCATTTTCTGTCTGTGGTACCGCATGGACACCATGTGGTCTATTGGTCCAAAACTTACAATGTAGAAAAAGCTTGAGTCAATGTACATGCCAACATTTGTTTGGTGAAAAATATTAATCTGTTCAAAAGTTATTACAATTTGAAATTCCCATTATATCCTATGGGAAATGTATATGTATTCTTTGCAATGTTAATGAGAAAGACCAGATGGCTCAAATTGAGACAACCATATCTCAGTCACAGTTTGGTCTTTTTACTTGAAATTTGCAGGGTGTTGAGGGATGTCCTAGAGATGTGCATTATGCTGTTTAGATGTTGAGGAATTAATTGGCTGCAGAAATATTCAATGATGTAATTGATGTTTTTCCCATAGGATTACACTGTAGTCTGTGTCATGAAGTTTGGTGCCGTTATCTTGGAAACGAAGTGAGATACAGATTTTTTCACACAGGCCACCCAGCTCATCTATTGGTGAGCTATGCTGCTATAAAAAGATTTTAAATCATAGGGTAAGCCCATGTGTTTTTTTTCATATGTTGCAAGGTTCATGAGATATTGTGAAATTACTGTCACAAGGGTTGAAAAGTACCTGTCCAGTTTCTGTGGCCATATCTCAGAACTGATGTGAGATATGGGTACAGTTAGTGGTGGTTGCATAATCTACTTACTGCCATGGGTACAATGACACTTGAATTTCTTTCCCTAGCTGTTACGGTTCCCAAGATACAGACAAATTACTGTTACAGGCATTCAGTGGCCAATAGGAATGCTGCATGGCTCTGTAGCTATGCACAAGTGGCAGCTCAGACTCAGAGGGCCCACGGTCCCACACATGCATATTGTTATGCAGAAATGGACAAGCTGGTGGGAGCATGGGGCCTCTTCCACCAGTAAATGCTTTTAATGGTTATTATGGGAGCTGGTTGCACCCTATATTTAGGGTTGAGTAGGCACTTTAATGTTAAACATCTAATTTTGCACGTTAATAACTTTGCAACTGTTCAACAGCTTTACATTATTTTGGAATGCACGGTTTGCTGTGGTAGATCTCCTGTATTACCAAGATGTGTTTTAGTCAGATGTATGGTTTTGGGCAGTGAAGAACCAATAAATGCCCTTTTCACCACTTTTGCCGTTTTTGCCCATGGCACTGCATGGACTCCATGTGTGCTATTGGTCCAAAACATGGGACGTAGAAAGAGTTTGGGCCAAGGAATATGCCAGCATTGATTTGGTGAAAAATATTAATCCATTCAAAGTAATTGAACTTTTAATTTCCCAGTATAGACTATGGGAAAATTTATATGTATATTTTGTGAAAGAAGAATGGCAGTCTGGCTATCTGGTCTTTTCTCACAGCTGAAGATTTTGCTATCTCACAGCTGAGAAATTTTTAAAGGTGTAAACATTTTAAGATTGCATATCTCATTAACGTTATGGTCTTTTATTTGAAATTTACAGACTTTTGAGGGGATGCCCTACAGATGTGAATTATGATGTTTAGGTGTTGCAGCATTATTATAGCATGTGGTCACACCCTCATATTTAGGATTGATTAGGCACTTTAATGTTAAACCTCAAATTTCACTTGGTAATAACTTTGCAACTGTTTAATGGATTTGCATGAAATTTGGAATGCACTGTCTGGTATGGTCGATTTCATAATCTGCCAAGTTGCATTTCAGGTGAACATATGGGTTTGGCACAGCAAAGTACCAGAAAATGCACTTTTAGGCACTTTAATGTTATACCTCAGATTTTGCACGTTAATAACTTTGCAACTGTTAAAGCGTTTGCAAGGAATTTGGAATGTATGGTCTGTTATGGTGGTTCTCTTGATTTTTCAAGTTACATTTCAGTTGGACATACAGTGTTTGCACAGTGAAGTGCCAAAAATGCTCTTTTCACCAAGTTTGTGCATTTTATGTCCTTGGCGCTGCATGGACACCGTGTGGTCTATTGGTCCAAAACTTAGAATATAGAAAAAGACTGAGCCAAGAAACATGCCAGCATTTGTTTGGTTAAAAATATTAATCTGTTCAAAAGTTATTACAATTTGAATTTGCCATTATATCCTAGGGAAAATGTATTTGTATTTTTGCAGTGTTAATGAGAAAGACCAGAGGGCCCTAGGAAAGACCAAATGGCCTAAATTGGGATGACCATCTTCAATCACTGTTTGGTCTTTTACTTGAAATTGCATGGTGTTGAGGGGATGTCCTAGAGATATGAACTATGCTGTTTAGGTGTTGGGAATTATTATGGGGGCAGTCACACCCTATATTTAGGGTTGAGTAGGCACTTTAGTGTTAAACCTCAAATTTTGTGCGTTAATAACTTTGCAACTATTTAACAAATTTGCATGAAGTTTGGCATGCATGGTTGGTATGGTTGATCTCTTGATCTGCCAAATTGCATTTCAGGCAGACATTTGTTTTGGTGCAGAAAAGCACCAAAAATACACTTTAGGCACTTTAATGTTAAACCTCAGATTTTGTGAGTTAATAACTTTGCAACTGTCCAACGGATTTGCACGGAATTTGGAATGCATGGTCTGGTATGGTGGATTTCTTGATTTACCAAGTTGCATTTCAGTCAGATATGCAGTTTTGCACAGCTAAGTGCCAAATAATGCTCTTTTGCCACGTTGTCGTTTTTCCGGTAGTGCTGCATGGACACCGTGTGATCTGCTGGATAATTGATATTTTTTCCCATAGGATTACATTGCAGTCTGTGTCATGACTTTCAGTGCCGTTATCTTGAAATGAAGTGAGATGCAGACTTTTCGCTACAGGCAGCTTAGATCACCTGTAGGTGAACTACACGCGGAAAAAGATTTTAAATTATAGAATAAGGCTGCATTGAATTTGTTTCATACATTGCATGGTTCATGAGATATTGTGAAATTACTGTCACAAGGGTTCAAAGAGTGCCTGTCCAGTGCTTTTCAGTACCTATATCTCAGAAACGATATGAGATACAGGCACAATCATTGGATGTTGCATGAAGTACTCACTGTCAAGATTACAATGATGCTGGAATTTTTCTATCTCTTATGGTTCACAAAATATGCACAAATTATTGTTACAAACATTAGGTGCCCTATAGTGCTGCTGCGTGGCTCCATAGCTTTGCATAAGTGGGAGTATGGGCCCAGATGCATATTGTTAGGTAAAATTTGCACCTTGGTGGGAGCTGGGCTCAGCGCTTCCTTCAATATGGATTTTTACTGCTTATATTACACTTTTCAGAAAGTAAGGACTTTTTGCAAAACTGAGTTAATGTATCATGGGGTTAAAGCAAACAAAGTCAGGAAATGAGACATTAGATATGATCCTCTAACCCCCCACAGGCCCCACCATGATCCTCCACAGACTGACAGATGCCGGGGTGTGTCATTGGGAGTCATGAGGCCTAAATCTCCACCCATTCTCCTTTTACTGTAGCATATCAACATGCTCACATTGAATAGGGGTGAATTTAAGATCTCTGTTAATAATATTCCCCATCATCAAGTCGTCTGTGGAGGATTGAGGTGGGGCATGGGGGGTTAGGGTTCAACCTCACGTCTCATTTTCTGACTTTTTGCTTAATCCTAAAATGATCCATTAACGCAGTTTTTGCATATATATATATATATATATAGTGGCACAATAGTGCCACTATAGTTAAGGTTGAAGAAGAAGAAGAATCAGCATTTATGTAGCACTTTCATACACAGTGTATCCCAAAGTGCTATACAAGTAATGTCAAGACTGGTAGTGAAGGGACTGAATATGTGGTGGTGGCCATATCACATCAACACCCACACACAGCCTGGACAATTGCATGTACTAGTTTATGGGAAGGGTATGTTGGCCAGGACACTGGGAATGTCCTCTACTCTTTTGTGATGAGTGCCCTGGGTTATTTTACTTCCACCTGGACACCCCAGGACAACACCAGGATGGATAGAAGGACCTCAGTTTAACATCTCATCCAAAGGACAGCACACCCCAGCAGTACAGCACCCCTACTACTGCACTCAGATGCCAGGGTTTTAGGTGTAAGTTCAATCCCAGTGTGGGATGAGAACCCACAACCTTTGTCCAGAGGTGGATGTGCTACCAACTGAGCCATGCTGAGTACCCCATTTATGGATAAATCTGAAATTTAGCATCTTAATAACTTTGCCACCGAATGACAGATTTGCTTGAACTTTGGAATGCATGGTCTGGTACCATAGGTCTCTGGATCTGCCAAGTTTTGTTACAGTCATATGTACAGATGTGGAGCTACAGAGTGCCAAAAATACACAAATTATGGATTTTTGCACATTCTTTGCTTGTGTCTACAGCACACATGGTTTATGTGACCAGTCCAAAACCTTCAGGGAACATGCAGTTAGGGTCCCCGATGTGCCTTTTGAAGTTTTCATGAAAAAATATTAAATGGTTCAAATGGTATTCAAAAACAAGTTTCCTATTATAGTCAATGGGAAAATTAAAAAAATGCCAAATGTCACAAATGTGTTTTTATTTTTGCAAATTACTCATGTAGTGTCTCAAATTGGCCATCTTGTTTTCAGTTGGTGGTCACAGAAATGCTTGGTATTTAAATTTGGGACCCTCTAGGGACACAATTCTTGTTGTGTTCACCTAGTCGAGCCTTGAGGATGCTAGCCATGTCTTTTTTGGGGGTAAAACACCCCAGAAATATATTTTTAAAATTTTTGTAAAAGTAGTGTCACAAAGTACTTTTGCATATGTGACACTTTCATGATTTCATTTCGAAATTGTCGGATTTGTGAAAGTACTTTGTGACACTATGGCCAAAACAATAGGGAATCTTTGCCACCCTGTTGCAAAGAACGGTTTTTCTTTGGGGCTGAAATTTGAAGGAAGAAAGAAAGCCAAGATCCCACAGATATGCCTTTTGGTGGTTTGGTGGCAAAATATTACAGGGCTACAAAGTTATGGCACTCAAAATTGATGATGTTTCCCATAGGCTAACATTCTGATGTCACAGTCCTTTCAGGGCCCGTATCTCAAAAGCAGTTCTAGATAAGGGCTTTTTGTTGCAAAATTGCTTAGTCCTCACTAGGGGCTGAGTACAAAACTAGCCTGGAAAGTCATAAATAATACGAGATTTTCAATTTTTTTCTATGTCGACGGTTCCTCAGATATAAAGAATTAGTATTCAAGTGCTCATTTTCTGCTCGAGGAAATTATTATGCATACATTATTTGTATTCCTGTGCTTTTGAATGCACCTTTTGGGAAAAAAGGTGCATTTGCATTACTATTACCGTTAGTGTTTCCACTTGCATTTCCATTAGCATTAGCATTTTCGTTTACATCACCGTGTGTGATATCCTTTGCATTACATTTGCACTTGCGTTTGCATTACTGTTACCATTTGCATTTCCATTACCATTTTTGTTTGCATTTACTTTTGCATCACCATGTGCATTACCATTTGCATTTGCTTATGTGCTTGCATTTGCATTTCCATTTGCATTACTGTTTACTTTGACATCATTGTTGGTGTTACCATAACCTTTGCATTTCAGTTGTGTTACCATTACCATTTGCATGTTTGTTACCGTTTGCATTGAGTTGGCCTCCAGCGTTTGCATTTTCAGTAGTGTTTCCGTTGTTGAATGCATTACTGTTTCATCGTGTCACTGCTGCCATTACAGTTTGCGTTTCTCTTTGTGTTTCTGTTACCATTTGCATTTTCATTACCATTTTTTTGCCGTTTGTGTTTCTGTTGCCGTTAGCATTTGCGATACCATTTGCTTTGCCATTTCTGTTTTCATTTATGTTTGCTCTTGCATTTCTCTTACCCCTTTGCATTATCATTTCCATTTGTGTCACTGTGTGCATTACCATTTGCACTTGGATTTGTGTTACTATTTTCTTTTACCTCACTGTTGCCATCACCATTTGCATTAACATTACCGTTGTGTTTTTGGCGCTTTGCACAGTGTACTGCAAAACATATTTTTCCTATTTTTCTGCACTGACTTCCATGATGCATAGCACAGCCAGTATGTAGTTGATGGACCTGAAACTTGACATGTAGAAAGATCTCTATTCAAGGAATATGCCAGTTTTTGTTTGGTGAAAAAGTGTTATTCTGCTCCAGAGTTATTGACATTTGAAGTTGGCCCCCTCATGGTCACAGATTTTTTTGCCCACCAGATTCACCATTTTAGCACATTTTGGTTGCAATTTTCGCCATTTTGTGTTGGAAGACTTCTTAAAGGTGCAGAAATGTAAATGTAATATCTCTGGAATGGTTTGGTCTTTTCACATGAAATTTAGAGGTGCTGAGTGGATGTCCTGGGGATGAATAATGCTGTTTACATGTTGGAAACATTCTTCACTGCAGAGACACTGCATGATGTAGTTAACAGTTAATGCATAGCATTCTGCATGGTGCTACTGGCTTGAAATTGATAGTGTAGGTAGTCCTAGTGGTACAG
Source organism: Neoceratodus forsteri (assembly GCA_016271365.2). Lineage (NCBI taxonomy): Eukaryota > Metazoa > Chordata > Ceratodontiformes > Ceratodontidae > Neoceratodus > Neoceratodus forsteri. The sequence continues at coordinate 272,393,198 of JADMNL010000026.1, forward strand.
AGGTGTCTTGCACTGTTTTGGTGTAAAACTTTAACAGGTGCAGAATTATGCCACTCTGACAAATTAAAATATGGTTCATTATGCTTTAATAACTTCTGAATCATGTGTCTGATTTGCCTGGCATTTGAATGTACAAAGATTTATACTACATCTTTGACTGTGACACTTTTCAGGTTGCTGACCTTACGGTTGCTGGAATTGTGTATGTTATGTTGTTTGCCCATGGTGCTGTGCTATCATTGAATGGATGTATACACAATTCTGGACACACGGTGTGCTATGGTACATGTCTTCATTTACCAATTTTCATTTCAGTTGGTCATACAGTTTTTGTACAGCGAATGACAAAATCACATGGTGGGACCGGCTCTCACCACCACATTCCATTCACTATTTATAGTACAAATTCCAAAAGAAGAATAATTCATGCCACAAACTCCATTTAATGCATCAGTTAGGGTTGTTCCACAGTGACAAAAGTGAGGAAATTTGGTGTTAGGGTTGCCACCCTTGCACCTCATGCCCCACCCACCCCCCAATGGGCATCGGGATGTGCGCTGGAGTTGTCAGTTCTAACTCTCACCCCATTCTTCTATACTGCACCACCTCAGCTTATTTACACATGGAATGGGGTGAGAGTTAGGAGACAACCCCAATGCACAGCCCGATGCCTGCTGGTGGGGGCAGGGTGGTATAGGAAGGTGACAACCTAATACCGAATTTCTCATTTTGTCACTGTGGAACAACCTAACTGATACATTAAATGGAGTTTTTTCCATGAATATGTGTGTGTATATATATATATATATATATATATATATATATATATGTGTGTGTCTCTTTCTCTCTCTCTCTATATATATATATAGCATTCTATTTTGAAACTGAACTGATGGCTGTTATGTAAGGATTAAGGTATGATAAGGGAGTGTTCTACTCTGAAGTAATGCATGGTTGGGGGTTGAGGCATGAGGCCGCAGGCAGGATGCCTACAACTACCTAACCATGCATTAATTCCATAGTATAACGCTCCCTTGAGTGCCTAATGCACTTATACCATGGCAAGTGTTGTGTAAAATGTTAATTGCTGTGGGATATCTGCAGTAATCTTTGCCAATTATTCAGTTTATAGCAGGGACAAATGACTCAGAGATAGAAATTCATACAATATTTGTTATTCATTGAAGAGCGATTCTTTGCCACTCAAACCAGGCACGATATATCATAGTTGCTGATAACCCAATAACCTGCATGAAACATTTTAACAAGTCTTGCTTTTTAAGCCTCGGTTTCATAGTAAAATGCTTGCAATGGTTAGGAATACAGAGTTATCTTGCTCGATAAATGCAGTGAACAATAATATGTAGTGCTGCATTGTTGGTAAAATATCTTACCGATTTTCTATACAGAATGGAGCACGGTCAACATTATTCCAATACAGCATTGCAAACTTTGATAATATACTGGCTACTGTCCTCCAGCATTATCTCTGCCTTGTTAGACTTCTGCATCTCCTGTTAGTTGTGCATGCATCATGTGATTTCAGGGTGATTACCAGTTTAAGACAGTCATAGCTAGTACAGCACGCTTAGCTCTGAAGCGCTTCCTGAAAACAGTTTGACTGAAATATTGCTATTCAGTACGACTTCGTACCCCGCATTGCCCAATAGAAAAACTTTCATAAATATTGCTCTACATAAGATTACTAATGATATTTGCACCTATTAAAGCAGTTACTATTAAAATGTTGCATATTGTGGAAAAGGAGAGTGAATTGTAGAGTAGTTGATGACAGTTCTGTGGGTTTGTGAGTGGGTGGGAAGAAACAGTGCTTATTTGGAAACAAGCGGTCATCCGGAGCTGTCCTGGTCTCCTTTCTCCTGAGCTCGCTATTCTCATTATCTGAACTGCCTGCAGTACAGAGGAGTGGAGCATATGCAGTCTTGTAACATGACAAAAATGAAAGTGTTCAAATGGAGTGTTTCTTGTGGGTTTCTGTTTTTTTTAGTGGTTGTACAGAGTGCTACAAGACCAACTGTGCATTATTTGGGAATTAATGCATGGCTGGCTCTATTAATTGACCAATAGAAATGCTTTATTTGAGCACTTTCATTTTTGCCATGTTACAGTGTTATTTGCATACAGTGTGGCTTGCCAGCATGAAACCCACTTTTGCAGTCTGCTGCAGCAGTTATTGCAGTAAACAGTGTAATTTCAATTGGAATTAATCCAGGAAAATGTGACACTGCCAAGATGAAGTGAAATGTCAGTTTCCTGCATTACAAAGACTAAATGACATTGATGTCATACTGTTTTCCATAGTAACTCTGAAGCAGCATGCCAAAGATCACTGCAAAATGCTACAAAATTGGTTTTCATCCTGGCAAGCTTCACTGTACTGCTCATAATGGTTTTCATTATCAGTGTTTGTTTCTTTTGTATTTCTTTCAAACTTTGATTTTGATGTGTACCATGTTGGTACTACAGTGGGACAAATTTTCTAGATTCATTGATACCACAGTGATATCAAATAAGTCTTGGTGATATACTAGACAACAATTTTGTACTAATTTTTGGCAAGGTTGGAGGAATGGTCAAAGGTATGGCAGCTTAGATTCAATGCAAAGAAGTACAAGGCAGTGCACCTAGGAAACAAAACCCAGGGAAGAGTATACAATAGGGGTGAGATACTGACAACAACAAAATGGAAAGGGACTGGGGGTAATTATATAAGATTACCTAAAGGTGGGCAAGCAATGCGAGAAGGCAGTAAGGAAGGCTGGGGGATACTGGGATGCACAGGAGAGGCATCAACAGTAGAAAACAGGAAGTTGTTATCCCTCTATACAGACAGTTGGTGAGACCCCATCTGAGTACTTGTGCAGTTCTGGAGACCTCATCTCCACAAAGACATAGACAGAGTGGAGGCTGTCCAGAAGAGGGCAACCAAAATGGTGCTGGGTCTGCACCACATGAGATAAAAAGGAGACTAAAGGAGCTTAATATGTATACCCTTGAGGAAAGAAGGAGAGGGGGACATGATAGAAATTTTCAAGCACCTCAAGGAATCAACAAAGTCCACGAGGGTAGTATCTTTCAGAAAAGAGATGCAAGAACAAGGGGCACAATTTGAAGATAGAAGGGGAAGGCTCAGAGGTAATGTGAGGAAGTATTTTTTCATGGAGAGGGTTGTGGATGCATGGATCAGCCTTTCTGAGGAGGTTGTGAGTCAAGAACAGTGAGGGAATTCAAGAATGCATGGGACAGACATAAGGCAGTCCTAGTGGGGTAGGAGGAAGAAGGCTGTTGATTTACTAAGATCTGTAGTGTATCCATCAGGTAGGACAATGGGCAGACTAGGTGGGCCAGCGGTACTTATCTGCCATCAAATTCTGTGTTTCTATGTTTTTATGTTACCATTGCATTATCATTGTGCACTATAAAGGCAATATAGTGCATCACATGAAAGGGCAGTCAGAATTATGTAATACCGCTGTGGTACCATTCCCTTTACCAGTCTTGGCAACCTGCAAATTTGCCTATAGGGATGCCACTGTACCATGACACTACCACTGAGGTCAGAAAACTTGATTAGATTGACACCATTGTATTACCAGACTACCATTGTGTCGTACCATTGCACAATTTCAAGTATACCCAGGTATTGCTAATGATAGAACACTGTGTTGACATTGCAACACATTTGATAAGGAATTTCTTTGGACCTGCAGGATCAGTACTGCACTGCATTTCTCTATTGAAAGAGTCACTCACACACAGTCCACCTTTAAATACTCACATTCTCTTTCTCTCTCTCTCTCTGTCTCTCTCTGTATTACTTTTGCTACATTGTTGTACAGTTCTTTGACTTCTTACATCACAGTTCATTTTACTTTGCACTTGGTACTCACTGAGGCAGTAGCTGATTCCCTCATCTGATGGTAAACAGCCTGCTGCTGGTTTGTAGGGCCTTTCTGGTGATTGGGCTAGCAGACTCATGGATTGGTCACAAAAGCATAGCAACCACTACTACTTGCAGTCGACAAATGGGTTGAACCCAGACTTTACTGTGAAAGTTCCAAAATAAGTTATGTTCCAAAACAATTTCTGCTGTCAGCAGTTCCTCTGCTGCTACTCTGGTTAGCATGCTGCCTTCTCCTCCTTGAATACTCCACAACACTGATATCCAGACAAACGGTGGGCTTGGTTCTGTTGGACTAATCACATGACAATATGCAAAGGAGCTCTCTCTCTCTCTCTCTCTCTCTCTCTCTCCCTCTCTCTCAGCCACACTCCTTCACAGTGATCATCGAACAGGGCAAATTTAAAACACAAACTGTCACTTTTTTCTTCGCTGGCAATTTCAGTGGGCAAAGCACTTTTAAGGCTTTTGACGCAGTTCTTTGTGCATTTTCTTAAGTGACTCTCAATTTTCACAGTACATACTTGAAACTTTCTGGACACTGAGAAATTGCTGTTATTAAAGTCAATACATACTTTTTCCTTGCAATTTGAAACTTTTAAGTAGTTTCTTAGGTACTTGAATCGTCAAGGCAAAGGCAATCATTGCTCAGCTCAACAGTTCATTTTTCAGTTCAAACACACAAGCAGCACATTTTTTCATTTTCTTTCACAGAACCACAGGCAGCAAAATATTCTCAGATGGCATTTACCATGGCACAGACTTTGGTTTCTTACAACAATCTTCTGTTTTGTACACAGCCACCAGACAGGAAGATCCTAGACATACCGCCAACATTTTACCTCTCACCCAAAAACATACAGTATCCCATGGATGAGCCTTCACATTTTGTAACCCCATGCCATTTTGACAAGTTTGCACCCCACATTAAAAGAACAAGTACCCACATCAATCAATCAATCAATCTTTTATTTTAAAAAGGCACTATTCCAGAGATCATAGCACCCATTACAATAAATAGATAAATCATATAAAACCAACAGTTCAAATAAACAATTTAGAAATCAACATCAAAGGTAAGCTCAAACAAGTATGTTTCTAAGGCAGTTTTAAAGCTCTCCACTGTCAGACACTCTCTTATCCGATGAGGCAGAAAGTTCCACATGAAAAGGGCAGCAAACATAAATGCCTGTGACCCAAATGTCTTCAAACAAACCTCAGAACCTCTAGCAATCCCTCATTGGCCATGGAGTGGTTGGAGGGGCAGTAGGGAGACAAAAGATCTTGCAGGTAGCCAGGATACCATTTACTTTTGGCAGAACTACTCAGATTGGTAACACTCCTAGCTTTAGAGTGTATACCAGGCATATTATAAAAGGAAGGGAATGGGGTACAATAATCAAAATGAACATTTGCATTTACAACCAGGTCCAGAGGAGAGGATGCTAGGCATATGCTAGACCTAACTGCTGAGGAGGCCCCAATAACTCCACACAGAATGCAATGATCAAAATGTCCAATGCAGCAGTTGGGATTGTGCAGTATGACTTTATTCACAGATGTTACTAAAGCACAAGTGGACCCCCAATAGTTGGTCATGGCAAACAGGCACGCCTTTTTCTGGAAACTCTTTGCTAGGCAGTAGAGTTTTCACAGAAACTTCTGTATCCATTTTTCCCAAAGTGGTTTTGGCCTGAACCACATACTTGAGCTACTTTCAAAACATATTTCCATTTCCCAATTGGATGCTCGTGGCATGAACCACATTCTTAGCCATTTTCAAAACACATTTCACAGTGTAAACTTGTGACCTGAACCACATACAGTATTTAAGTTTCATCCTGGGCATTGGCCTCAACCCAGGTGACCTTGGTGCTCATCAACAAACCAGTTAGCCCTGCATTGTAGACTCCAGATGGCATTTCCCCCCTTTGCCCCAACTGACACTCTCTGCCATTCCTTCAAGGTTACACCAAAAGAAGCCTTCAATCCCCACTGAATTGCTAAAGACTGTGAACTCTAAACTTTAAATTTGATACTGAAGTATATGAGGAGTCTTGACAGGTATGATCAAGCCTTATCTTGGGCATACACACCTCAGCTAAGTACCTAAAGAGAACAGTTTCTGCATCTGTACTCACATGCAGTATCTTTGCTCCTTCCTTAAGGCATGGAGGACAAACCAGAAAACACCCTTCTTCTTCATGGTAGCTTTGTCAGAATTTCTTGCATATTGTCCTTCTCAAAGGCAGCTGTAAACACTCAAAACATTCGGGGATTGCCTTTTGGATCCACTGAACTGGCAGTCCCTTTCACTCCCCTGGAGTAAAATCGAGGATTCCTGTTGCAAAAGTCTCCACCACTTCACTGGCAACTGTACATTTAATCCAAACTACACTGCTTGCCATAGAAAAGTTTAATAGTAATGAGGTAGTCCTCGATGGGTGCGGTACACAACTGGCACCCAGCGGTACAGAGAAATACCTTGTTACTGCTCACAGTGCGTGTAGCATGTAGCTGAGTTGTTAATTAATTGAATCCATTCATTTTAGCTTAAATGTGCCAGTGACACTGGTCATTGTGAAATTTATCTTAACAATTTACAATTGCTCGGCAGGTGTCACCACTGTCCATAGTTCATGTCAAGTCTACTTGATTGAAAATGCAGCCCCACTAATTTAGTGCAATAACTGCCACAAATATTTGTATTTCAGTACAGCTAACACTCTTTCAAAAAGAACTGTATGGCCACATCAGATCCAAACACCTTATATCAAATTCCAGTATGTTTGAGCTGGTGACGGTGTGGCTACATCTCAGTCAAGCTTTAGAACTACATGTGCTGATATTAGTATGGTTACCCAAAATTCAAGCACTTGACCGGTATTGGTGGTTTCAGGGCTAATTCTTGTTCAAGCATTGAAATCAGTGTGATACTCTCATGTTAGACAATTTAAAATTGCAAACACATGAATGTAGTGATAAATGGCTGTTACCATGATAATGATATTGTGGAACTGATGATATGCTTTGTGTTGTTTGTTTGAATTGTTTTATACCAGACTAGTACTGGTTGTCTTTCATAAATTAGAGTGATTTCAATTATGGCTGTAGTTCTTTAAAACTGAGGTGCCACAAGTAGTATGTTGACAGATACTGTAGATGTACTGATTTATTTTGTTGCTATTGGCATACAGTGCACTATTAATCCTGGTCTGATTCACAACGCTAATGTTAGGGATTTGTGTGGCATTGACTACAGTGTGCATAAATATCTTGCACTCCTCAAATAAATAAATAAAATACCATGGTGTGATTGGAGGATAAATTTGGTGCTAATTAAAATGCATGGATTGCTGTACATCAATTTCTCTGACACTGATTATGGTCTACAGAACCACTCAGAACAAGTAACTGAGCTGAACTGCTGTGTAATTCATTGTGGATGCAGTGATTTTATCAGCAGTAATTAATAGGTAGGGTGAGGGAGCATAACTTGTTGTGGTGTTAGTAGGTGGGTTAAACTAAGGCACCAAATACCTGTTATAGTGCTGTTATCCATATGTGTGGACAGGAACAGGAATGCCAGCAGTAGAAGACAGGTATGTACATAATCAGGGCAAGTAAATAGATCCCAGTACTGTTAACTTATGATGAGTGTACATTCTCCATCTGGTCTGCAGCACTAGTTTCTTGTGTTCCCATGGTTATTTCATTCCAGTGCCACAGTACCAATGTAGTGACCTGTCAGGAAAATAGTTTTGAATTGAATAGCCAGTTTGATAAATAAATTGATCTGGTTCCTGTGGAACAAATTTACATCCCATGCACTGCCTGCTGTTACATAAAGATATTGTGATAAAAATAAATAAATAAAATCCATGGTGAGATTGGAGGATAATTTCTTTGCTAATAAAACATATGAGCTGCAGTAAATCAATTTCTCCATCACTGAATGTGGTCATACAGTATCACTCAGGCCAAGTAACTGAGCTGAGCTGCTGAATAATTTGTTGTGGATGCAGTAATTTTATCAGTAGTAAATCATAGGCAGGTGAGGGAGCATGGAATGATGTGGTGTTTGAGGGGGGCTCATTGGTGCAGGTCAGCCCACACTGCTTTCATAAAGCAAGGCTCAAGTACATGTTATAGTGCTGGTGTCAATGTGAGTGGACAAGAACCGAATGTAGGCAGGCAGTAGATGATAGGCATAACTGCAATGGGGCAAGTAACAGATCCCAGTACTATTAACTTCTGATGAGTGTACAGTCTCAGATTGGCCTGCAGTGCTAATTTCCTGTGTTTCCATGGTTGTTCCATGAGTTACCCTCTGTAACTCCACCCCTTTAATCAGATGTGAACCCATCACCAGCACTCTATGTTTTATGTCCCTCAACCAATACCCATACCAGAACCCCACTTTATGACCCAACCAGGCTAGCTAATTTGTTAACCAGTCTTTTATGAGGAACTTTGTTAAAGACACTGCTGAATTAAAGGTAGGTGACATCATCTGCTCTACCCTGATCCACTTCCTTCTGCTCCAAGTGAAAAAAGTATATCATATCTGTTTGACATGACCTTCCTACTGTGACTCTTCACTGCCTTGAATCCTGTTATCTGTTTTACTTAAATTGTGCAAGGATCCCTTACTTGTGCAATGTCTTGAAAATGTTGCCCACTACTGAGGTTGGTCTGCCCAGTCAGTGGTCTTCTGCTTCCTCCTTATTTCACATTAGTGATGAGGGACTACAAAATCACCCTTGCAGTCCACTAGAACCACTCCTGAATTGATCCACAGATTCTGCTACCAATTCACTGACAAGAACCCCACACCTCTTCATTGAATATGGATCAGAAGTATTTATTCAGAACTGTTTTTAGCTGTATCCTCCACACACACTCCCACCCTACTCTTAGCATCACAAGCCAACCCTTGTCCTTCCTTCTTTCACTAATGTGCCTATTGAGCATGTCCAGTGCACTTCTATTTATATGAAATTAACATATCAGAATTAATTGTATGGACAGAATGCATGATCAAAAATACATGTGTGGAGGGTAGGAGAGGTGGAAACAAGACACAAAATGGAGAAGCTTATCATGTCACTGTGTGGTCTGGTATAGCACCATAATGCACACTGTGTTGGGTATTATTCTTACTTAACATAACCCTTGATCATGCGTTATACTGTGGAGCACTGAGACAGCCACATCCCATGTAAGTATAAAACACATCACTTAGAAATCACTAGTAATGCTTTAAACATGCAGTGAGAAATGGTCAACACCAACATAAAGGAAAAATAATTATGAGTACAACCATACGTGAAAAATCAATTGCAGCATTGCATGGCTTAATATGAAACAAATGTTATTAGGGGAACTGAAGTGATGCACAACTGCGTGGCATATGTATATACATAAAATTCATTCTTTTCAATGGAGAAATCATTAAATATAGGAGTGTAAAAGATAATTGTGGATATCAATATAAAATATTGTCATTTTATATGTATGCTAAATTTATTGATGGTTAGAGATGAAAATAAAAGAAAGGAAAACTATGAGGTTGGAATCAAATGTATCAAGGATTGGTACATAGTAAATCCTATTTTTATGTCCTTTTTCTTTTTCTTGCAGCTCAGAGCATAGGTGCTTCTATCAAGACTTGAAGACTTAGCTCATCATCATAGCTGCTGTATGCCAATTAGACAAATTTTGTAGGAAAAGATGCCAACTTTTTTCATAATTGTTGATATCTTGATCCATAAAATGTAGAGCCCCACTTTATTGCAATCCAAAATTGTTTTCTATCCATTCTGTGTAGGAAAGGGGATATGAATCTTTCCACTGTTCTAATAAAGTTTTTTACTACGGTCAAATCTATATTTACTAAGGCCCAGATATTCAAAGCAGTTGTGCTGGCACAGTGCAGACTTGTGTAAGGAGTGATATTCAGCGGGAGCCAGTATGCAGTAAAATCTCATTGCACCAATGTGCAACTATAATGAATGCAGGTGCAAGTGCAGGGCATGCCCATGAATATCCAGTGCACTGTGATATTCAACCATGAAACCATGGCGCAAGTGCAGAGCAAATCAGAGATGCACCGAGCAGACTTGTTCCTATAAATACAGAGTGAAAGCACACAGAAAGCACTTGCACCAGGTGAGAGGGAGTGAGAGAGAAAGAAAGAAAGAAAGAAAGAAAGAAAGAAAGAAAGAAAGAAAGAAAGAAAGAAAGAAAGAAAGAAAGAAAGAAAGAGACTAAGGCAGACACAGAGGGAGAGGAACAGAGGTGGCAGTGACTAGAGAGACGTGGCAGAGAGAGAGTGAGAGATAGGCAGACACACTGCCAGGCTGTGCTCCAGGGTGGCACACAGCCAGCAGCAGCCAACTGCCCAGGGGCATATTGGACAGCAAGGTCCAAGGATAGTGCACCCTTCATGATGGATGCCTTAATGAGGTGTGAGGGGCAGCAGGAACAGAGACGTGGCCGTGGAAAGGCCCGTTGGCAGTATGCCTGACATGGGTGATGCGCGCCTGCATCACCTTCCGAGCATTAAAGTGACATGGAGATCGTGGGGCCAGTACCACCTGAACAGGGCCATTCTGAGGTAGCTCTGCAAGCTGTGCAGTGAGGAGATGCAGGCACCCACCAGACAGAGCCATGTCATGTCTGTGGAGATGAAGGTGACACGTCATGTGCCTGCTCATCACAGGCACCTTCCAGAGACCAACAGGGGACACCACAGTCATAACCCAGTGGCCACATCCTCCCTCCTCACACAGTTCCTCAACACTTTTCTGAGACGTGCGTTGAATACATCCATTTCCCCAGCACACAGGCAGAGTGTGCAGCAACCATACAGGACTTCCACAGAGTAGCACGATGCCTGGCATGATTGGGGCCATTGATTGCACCCATGTGGGTATCCGCATGCCACCTGACTATGAGGGTGTGGCGCACATCAAGAGGAAGGGGAGCCCGAGTGTCAACTGCCTGGTGGATCGCGATGCCACAGAGTGCATAACCAATGTCTGCACCACACACCTGGGAATGCACATGATGCATTCATCTGGCACAGCACTGCACTGTGCAACAGGTTTGAACATGGGATATCCCCATGGGCCACATAGTGGGTGAGTATGGCATTGGCAAGGGGCGACAGGCAGAGCATACCTTGGGATGGAGGAGGGCAGGGTGCATGTTGGCGGCACCAGGAACAAGCAAGAGGCACAGCATAGCATAGCAGAGGGCTAATCATGTCAATATCCACACAGGGGACAGTGCCTATCCACTGCAGCCCTGGCTGCTCACCCCGTAACCATTATCCCCAGCAAAGGAATGTTACAACGAGGCATGCGCCAGCACATGCAACATCATCGAGCGAGTCTTTGGCATGCTGAAATCATGGTTCTGTTGCCTAGACAGGTCAGGCAGTGCCCTACAGTACAGCCCCTCGAAGCTTGTGGCCCTTTTCCTGGCCTGCTGCATACTGCACAATTTGGCCATTGACCATGGGATAGTTGTTGAGGCTGATGAGGGTAACAGTAGCAGGGACGATGAGGCAATGGGCAGAAGGGAAGTGGACATCCACCCCCCAGGGCGGATGGATCCCCAGCCGGGTCCAGCAGGCAAGACTGCACTGGGACACCATAGCGTGGGAGCACTATGGTGCACACAGGTAGGTGGTACATATACATGCATAGGCCACACAAACAGCTACAGCACACATGCAGGGTGTATGGCAATGGGCATGTACCCAATGCGGCAGCAAGCAGGGGTAAGGAGGACAGGGCACACCCACACACAATCACACATAGCACCCTCACAACAACTCCCTCCCACACACACACACACGTACCCACACACACAGGAATGGGCATGTAGCGTGGAGCAGATGCAGTGCACCAGTGCACAGGTGCAACCAGTGCAAGACTGCTGTCATCACACCCATGTCATACAGCCCAGCAGTTGGACAAACATGCACATAGGTGGCGTGTTGTGCAAAACACAGGCACCACACCTGTGGTAGGCACACATACCACTCATATGTGCACTGGGCAGCAGCTGCAGGCAGGTGGCATGCACATCAGGTCCACTGCATGGACCCATGGCCACCACGGCACTGGAGGCAGCCATGCCTGGGTCGATCATCAGCCATGGGTGGTGCAACAACCCCAGAGGTGGTACTGTGACCACAACAATGTCCAGAGGCGGTGTCAAGGCACCCAAACAGCCCAGCCCTGGTGTGCCTGGGATACTGACATCAAAGCCAGGCATTGACTGCACAGGGGTCACCTGACACCGGTCAAGTGGTGGACTATGCACTATGGGGAGTCAACTGTGCCCATCAACACCCTGTGGCAGTCAGCAGCACAAAGCCATCCGAGGTCACAGTGGCAATGCGATCCAGGATGCAGTCGTGGCCTTCTGCATGCACTGCATCCTCACCAGGATCTGTGCAGTGCCCCTGTCCTGCTGCTCGGCTAACTGGCACACCTCCATGTGCAGGGTGCACTCCAGTGGTGAGCAGCACATGTTGCTGAACAGACTCTCGCAGCACACTGGGTTGCTCAGTCAGTGGGTCAGTGTCCTGGGGCTCCTGGGCTGGATGCCAATCCTTGTGGAGACTGGCCACACTGCACAGACCCCTCTCTGATGGACACTGCACAGTGGAGTCTGCAGGGGATTGGTATGGCAGGTGCACCAGCGGTAGACCCTGTGTCCGGCTACCTGGTGGCACCCGCGAGCCTGCTGCTGTCACCCATCTGACTGCTGCACAACACTCAGCACCTGCACGGCTGCACCACCTCCACCAAAAGCACAGCCAGGGCAGCACACCACTGCGCCTGCAGTGGTGTTGAGCAGCTGTTCCACCACTAGCAGAGCACTGGGTGTGCTGCCTGTGTCAGTGGCCAGCAGGAGCATCTCCCTACAATGGTGACCATGCTGTCCAGGATGAGCGTTACGTTGTCATCGGTGTCGGACCCTGCCCGATCTGTGTCTCTGCGCCAGGACCCCAAGGCTGGCATCCTGCAGGAACACATCCAGGGCCTCATCTGACCCCAGGTCCAGGACATTCACCTGCACTGTGGTGGTGAGCTGCAGCCTGTCAGGCCCCGGATGCCCATGGAGGTGGAAGGCTGGTCCTCTGGAGCTGGCGAGTGGCTATGGCTGCTGCCGCTGCCACCCCATCAACTGCATGGAGGTGTGCTGGTGCTGCAAGGGAAGAGGGCATGTTAGTGATGCATTGCCTACATGTGCCCCCCACACTGCCACTGCATGTGTCCTGCAGCATGGCATGCATGGACATGCATGCCGGCTGCATGCACACTGAGCATGGCTGTGTATACACCTCCATGGCCCCAGCAGTGCCTGGCCAACATACTTACTATGTAGTGATGGTCTGCCACCCATCTGGAATCCACTACCAGGCACACCTCCACTGTGCTGCAGTGCATGATGGCTGCTACCATCTCCTCTTGCACCGTGAGTGGTGGTGCATCTGCAGACCCCTTCTGGTGGCATTCCAGCATGCACAGATGGCCGCCACCTTCTCTTTGATGCACCTCTTGTCCATGCCCACCTTCTTTCTGCACTCCTGTGCTGACCACTGGTGGCTGCCCTGCTGGTTGACGCATGCCGCCACCTCCTCCCATGCCCCAGCCCTGGCATGTAGTGTACCCATGGTACCACTCAATAGGTGCTCCCATCAAGGTAGCCATCGAACAGGACCTCTGTCTCCACCGTGTGAAATTGGGCCTGTGCTTGCGAGCAGGCCCACACTCCTCAACCTCCTCATGTTCCAACATGTCGCTTCCCTGTTGACATGGACATCACAGTGTGTCAGTGGCAGCAACACCTGTTTCATCCCACCCTGCTGTGCCAGCTATTTCCAGAGCTGCAGCAGCAGGCAACTTACTCCAAAAGGGTGCAATACTGGTCCATGGCCTGTGCTGTTCCATGGCGCTATGTAGTGCAACACATGCAGATGAGCTTGGCGCAACGGTAATGATGTACTAATGCCCCGTGCACTACGCATTGGCTCATGAGCTCATTTGCATGTGGTGCCTGAATACCGTGGTTTTGCTCTGTGTGCACTGAGATTACTCTGGAGCAAGTCGTGGCACAATGTGCATGCATCTGTGGTGTGCAGGCCAGCAGTGTGCATGTGCCAAATAGTAACATGGTGTCACTTGTGCACTGTGCACTGACTGTGCGATAGGGGGCATGGAGCATGCTGTGCCAAGCCTGCTATCGTACGTGCACACTGAGCAGAGTGGGCGGGCCCCTGACTCCTACTCAACCCCTGACCCTGAGTCACCCCTCATGGTGCCCTCGCTTAGCCATGCTCATGCCACACATCTCTGAGACTGCACAATGGGTGGACACAGCACATGTTCCTCACATCACACATCTGGCGATGTCGTGGCCACATCCACTTACTGCCTTCATTTTGCTCACCAGCTACAACTTACAGTACGGTGCAGCGAAGGCACCAAGGGCATAAAACAGGATGCAGGTTGAGCTGGTGAACCTGGTCATCTGTGTCCAGCCCTACACCTCCCAACTGTTTGGCCAGGTGCCCTGCAGCAGCCCAGGGTTGCGGTGTGGCAGAGGATTACTGCCACACTGCAGCAGTGGACTAGGGTTGCCAGGACAGGGAGCAGTGCTGCCAATGATATGGAGACCTCATGAAAATGGACCCAGAGCACCTGAGGAGTCTGGAGATGCATGTCAGGTGTGGGGCTGTTCCACAGCCAGGTGAGTAGGCCTATATTGCATGGTTGCCCTGGTGCTGTACTGTGGTGTTGGCTAGGCTGCCTGGCATGCCCTGCAGAGTGGTGTACTACAATCATGTGCATCATGGGGTGGCACATGTCGGACAGGAGCTCACCCTGGGCACAGGGTGGAAGTGGTGGGCAGCTACTATGGATGTTTACTGATGTGTACCTGTCTATGTTCCATTCCCAGGGCCTGAGAATCACCTCAGTGCAGTGCTGGCAGTGATAGCAGAGGGCAGCAGGCTGCAGCACAAAATAGAGGTGGCACAGGAGCGGCTCCAGCACCAGCAGGGCCATGGAGGGCAGGTAGGCATGGTCATAGTCCTTCGACTTTACATGGGGGTGGTAGGGCATGGGTGCGGACATGGCCACCTGTGCCATGTGTGCTCTGACAGCTGTGTGTGTTGCACTGTGCATGGTGCTTGCCGCTGTGGCACATCCATTGGATACATGTGCCAGCTGTTGGTGGGGTGGGTGTGTGCCCGGTTGCCACTGACATTGCTGTGGTGCTGCCAGTGCACTGTGCCATGTGACTGTCATTGCGCAGTCGGGTGGCGTTGTGTGGCAGGACCATAGCTGTGCACTGTGTCATGGTCTGCCGCATTGCTGGCAGGCATTGTCCACTCCCCTATGGGTGGCCGGTGCAGGCCCTATGGGGTCTGTGTTCCCACTGCCCATTGTGCACAGTGGGTAGGCATGGTTCCTTGGGACATTGCATTAATCACCTGTCCTGTCCCTTGTCATAGGTGTCCGCATAGAAGACGGAGGTCTGGTACTGCCAGCTGCTCCAGCAGCTGATTCTGATCTGTTCTATAACCATGGAGGCTATACTGCAGGTTCACCACATGCTCCTCAATGATTGGAGGCAGTGAGGGTGCCAAGGGTGGCAGGCCATGGCTGCTGATGAATGGACCCCAGCATTCCCATTTTCCCTGCTGTACCTCCCTACAGCCCCTCCTCCAACTGTACAGTCCCTGTTTCCTGTCCCTTTCTCGTTTTCCTACCTTTTCCCAACCCCTTGTTGCTGTAAAAGTTTTTGGAATTATATCTCTTTGACTTACCTGCCTGTGTCAGTGTCTGCTTTGCAGGTGGCATGAAGAGCAATGCTGCAGTGACCCAGTGCCTGTCCATGTGGTGTGCATGTGTCGGGTGCATGTTGTGCCTCTGTGGTTCACTGCTGTGTGCTGTGGTGTGTTCCACTGTGGTGGTGTCCTTCACCTCGGTCAGTGGCTGTACCTTGGGATGCCCATGGGGCGGCTGTCAGGGTGTGTAGTGGTGTGTGCATGGTGATGACACACAGTCATGGTCTTTAGTTGGGTACTGGTCACTCACTGTGCTGGGGCCCCTGCTTGACATTGTGTGGCTTGTCTCTTGTGGTCTGTCATGAACTTGGCACCCAGTGCATTCCGTGTCTGCTGTGTGGGCCACCTGTGTGTCTGTGTGGTGCGTGTGTGTGCTTGGCTGCATGGTCCTGGGTGTGGCCTGCTGTAGTCTGGGTGTGTTGGGGACACAGCCTGTGGGGGTCTCTTGGTGGCCCTCCATTGGCCATTAGCACCTCCTGTTGCCTACTAACTGTGCCACTGTTGTGTTCTGGGAGTCTGGTTGCCTGTTGCGCCTGCTGTGCCCTGCTGGTGGTGGCCTCCTAGCGGCCTGTCACTGTGCTTTCCTGGCTCTGTCCCTGGGTCTCTTCTCTGTGCCATGCCCCCCTCTGTTGCTCTGCTGCTCTACTTTCACAGATGCGCTGGGGCATCTCTGTCTGCACTATGGCACAACTGTTTGCGCCTTATGGCGCAAGTCTGGTGCACCATGGCACATGCCTGGTTGCACCATGGTGCATGCCTGGTTGTGCCATGCTGCAACTGTGCCATATTCAGCCATGTTGCACTGGCACAGCGCAGTCAGTGAAACCTCTGAATATGACTCCTATTACGCCACGGCAAATTGATTTGAACTACAATGACTTGCGCTGGCCTTTGGAGCATTTCTGAATATCTGGTCCTAAGTTTTTTGACTGACTAATGGATCCTGTGTCTCTATTTGTAACCCGAATATCCCATTGCTGGGGTCAAATGAAAATCATAGCCCAATATTTTACCAAAACATTTAAAATAAGATCCCAGTATACTTTAATCTCTGCAGTTAACCAGCATATGGGATAAAGAACCCTTTTCAGTCTTTCATCTAGGACAAATTTCAGAAATTGAAATATTTATTTTATTCAAGCGTGCAGGAGTTAAATAGGCCCTATGAATGGTATTAAATTGAATTTGGAGTAGTTAATTATTCTTTACTCTGAGATTTTTCAAGTTTATGACCTCTTGCCATTTCTCTTCAGAGGTTCTAATTTGCAAGTTCTTTTCCCATGATTCCTTAGTAACTGATAATTGGTTGGAGACTAAATCCAGTAATGTTTTATATCAGCCTGAAATTATGTGATTTTTTGAATCCAGACCTAAAAACATTCTTCTAGAATGGAAGTTGATATATTAAGAGAGTGTTTATTTATTTTTAATAACATTTTTGACTTGTAGAAATTGGAATAGGCTATGTTCTGATATGGTGTGTCTTTTCTTAAACTCTGTAAATGACATAAACACCCCATCAACATATAAATCTCCCAGCTCTCAGATATTTTTATCATGGTACCAGTATCTGAAAGTGCTATCCAATAAAGAGGGGGCAAAGGAATTGTTATATTGGAGTGTACATTGTTAGTGTACAGTGCATAGGTCCCTTCCTAATTTAAAATATTCTTTCCAAGGAAAGCCTGTGCAGCTAGTGGTGGCCAGGGTATCAATTTTTTTCAGTTGAGGAGAATATAACAGGAATAGTGAGAACAAAGTTTTTATCGGCAAACCAGCTAACTTTCTTTCTTCCAGAAGAAATCCTGCCTTTAGTTTATCTTCTGGTTTATGAAACTACCAGTAAACCACCTCTAGCTATGCAGCTAGACAATATATCCAGAAATCTGGGCAGCCCAAGCCTCCTTTACCCTTGTCTAAGTAAAGTTTTGTTAAAACAATTCTAGGTTGATTCCCAACCCAGGGATTGTTCTGGTTATTTTTCCAGCTCTAAAAAATCCTATTGAGAAGTAATGGAATTGACTTAAAAGGAAAAGAACTCTAGGCAGTACATTCATTTTCAAAATGTCAAACCTGCAAATCAGTGCTAAAGGTAAATACTGCCATTTATCCAGATTCTTCTTGATTTTCTGTACTAAAGGATCATAATTTAATTGAATTACCCTATTAGCGTCCTTTGCCAAGACTACACCTAAATATTTTACTTTATCTTTGCTAATTTTAGTCAGGGTGGGGTTTGTTAAATTTTTGAATCACCTAAGTATAAAACCTCACTTTTGCCCCACTTAATGTTATAACCAGAGTATCTACTATACTCATTTGTGATATTATTTACCATAGGGTATGAAATATTGGGACTACTAAGGGATGACAGGATATCATATGCATATAGTATATTGACCAGATGGTGGTTATCAGTTTGGAACCCCAATCTCTGACATTGTGCCTGGATTTTTGCTGCTAGAGGTTCTAGAAGAGGGTAAATACAAGGGGGGGTGGGCATCCCTGTCTCATTCCATGATGCAGTGGAAAATGATATGAAATAGATGCATTTGTTTTCACTCTGGCCCTTGGTGAGGAATATATCAGTTGAATCCATTTAAGGAAATTCCCTTATGCCATACTGTTTTTTGGTTTCTATTAAGAATGGCCATTGCACCCCATCAAATGCCTTCTCGGCATCTAAAGATAAGAGTGCTGTATCTAAATCTGTATCGGCCTGTATTAAGCTGAAGCCCTTCTGGTATTGTGCTCGGGTCTCTACCTTCTATAAAGCTGACTTGGTCCTGATGGGCCATCCCTCATACCACTTTTGTTAACCTATTTGCCAATAACTTGGCAAAGATTTTATAATCACTGTTTAATAATGAAATCAGCCTGTATGATGAAAATTGGTCAGCAAATTTATCTTTTTTAAAAAGCAGAGTAATATCTGTCTCACGTAATGATGGTGGAATTTTTTCTTCAATAAAAGTTCGGAAATAGTTCCTGTAGTATTGGGGCTAGTGACTATGAAAGATTTTTATAAAGTTCAAAGGGTAGTCCATCGGGACCAGCGGCCTTCCCATTAGGTAGTTTATTTATTACCTGGAGTACCTCTTCCACTGATATAACCTTGATAAAGAGTTCCAAGTCAGTTTCTGGAACCCTTGGCAAAGGAACCCCATCCAGATAATTTCAAATTGTGCCAAATTCTACCCTTTGTTCAGGTGTGTATACTGTTACATAGAACCTTTTGAAAGTGGAGTTCATATGTCTCTTCCACTTCTAGGACCCCACACTCCCCTTACCCATTAATTTGGCTTCTGTTTTGTTCTGCACATAACTGATAGGCTAATAGTTTGTCTGGGAGATCCCCATAGAAATAATACTTTGCTCTGGCTTTAAGCATTGCCCTGTTGTCCTGGGATTGGAGCAAATTTTCAATACTATTTCTAGCAGCCATAACTTTTAACTTAGATTGCTCAGATCTGGTGCTGGCATGTTCTGCTTCAGCTACCTGTAGTGTTCTTTCCAGTTCTTGCATTTTTAATTTCTTTTCTTTTCCTAATCCCAATCTGCTCATTACTCACCTTATATATACTTTGAATGTTTTCTGTACTAGCTGTATTCCAAGTATCTTCAGGTCATTTCATCTCAGAAACCATCTAACTTCCTCTGCAATATTGCTTTCAAAATCTGGGAGGGACCATAACGTATTAAGAAACCCCATTCAAAGTTTTGTTTTGGAACAGAGAATTTTCTAATGTGAACTGTAAGAAACAAGGAGAGTGATCAGATACTCTAATTGGTTCATAGGATATTAGTTTAACCTTAGGACAGAAGTCTTTATTAATAAAAAGCCAATTCTTGAAAAAGAGACATAAGTTTTAGAGTAGTATGAATATTTTTATTAAGAGTTGGGAAACAATGTCTAAAGGGATCCTGCAAATTCAGATCAGTAATATATTCCTTTATTACAGCCACTGTTTATTTTTTTCCCTCGCTATAGGAGCTGTATCTATTAAACTGAGGGTAATATTGAATCACCCAATATTATAGGAGCATTAAACTGGGCTAAATCCAGAAAGAAATCTGTAAAAATGGTAGATCTTCATTATTATAGCCATACATTCTGCTGAGTCTCATGCACTTTTTAAAATGTCCACCATGATTGTCACAAAGCGACCATCCTTATCTACTTAAGATTTAATAATTTTATGGTTCAGCTTTTTTATAAATATTGCTGTGCCTCTCGCTACATTTGAGAAGGTGGAGAAGAACCCTTGAGTTTTAAACAGGTTGCTGAAATGCGTTGCATCCTTTTGTTCAGAATGTGTTTCTTGTAAAGTAGAATGCCTGCTTTTTCTATCTGCAATACTGATGATGTTTTAATTTTAATCCTATCCCTGCAGCCATTAAGATTCCTAGTCATAATGGAGAGTTCAGCATATAATGTATAGTATTTCAGAATTGTTCAAACATTGTTACCTACTTTATTTCCTAAATTTGTCATATAAATCATTGGATCTAATCATTCAAATATACCCTTCTTAACCTTTATGATTATTGTTTCAATAAAGATGGGAGAGATAGGCTGTACAGCAAATTCTATTCAAATGGAGCACCCACGCAACTTATTTTGGTTTGCATAGTTTATCATAATTTTTTATCATAAGTGTATTCCTGTCTTCCCCTCCCTACCCATAACCTTCCAAAGAAAAAAAACCACCAACCACTCCTGACCATATGCTGAGAGTAAATTTATTTTATCATCTAGATTACCCAAGTTCTGATTTATAAACTCAGTTAGTAGAAAGAAGAAACAAAGTGGATGTCCTGATAGATAGACGCCCCTCCCCCATATGACGTGTCTAAACTTCAGTTGTGTGAAGAGATGAAGTAGAAGTGGCTCCCAGCACAGGGATAAACTGTTCTCTCTGATAGCTCCTATTAATCATAGGTAGAGCAGTGTACTCTAGCTTGCTGAATCCTCAATGTGACTGACTAATAAAAATTAGAGGAAAAGAGAAGGGAGAAGAGATACTACCCAGAGATAACTCTTCCTTAACTTCCAACATAGTATGTGGGGAGAGGTGCATAATTTCTGTTCAAAGTCACCCACACCCCATTTCTTCTCCTCTTCCTCTCCTTCCCTTCCCTTCCCTTTTCTCCTCCCTCCACCCACTCTTCCCTCCTTCTCCTTCCCTCCCTCTTTATTCTTTACCTTTCTTTTCCTCTGTTACCTTTTCTCTCACCTCCATCTCTTCCTCCTCCTTTCTTCTTCCTCTCCCCTGCTTTCTCCTACCTTCTTCTCCTTCCTTCCTCCCTTACCTTCTTCCTCTCCATTTTCTTCTTTTATGCAATTGTCAAAGGGAGTATCCCTATAAAATGCTTATTAAACATGTATGGGGACTTAAGTCCTGACCAATTCCACAGGAGAACAGGGCATAAATATATATAGAGGAAAAAGGGGATACAACCTCACCCATAAATCTCCCATTTATACAGAGGTTTGATTTTTCTAAGGGAGGATGAGTTTTAGGTCGATAAGGGGTTTGCATGAGAACTAGCCTGTTTGGTTAAGGCTTCATCAACCTCCACCGGAGTATGAAAGAATTGTTGTTTCCATCAAGATTCACCTTAATTTAGCCAGATAGAGTAACTGAAAGGAATCCTCCTTCTTTAATCTGTCTCTTGTTGAATCAAAACTTTTCTTCTGCTAGTATTGAGGAGGAAGATCTGGATATATTTGCAGCTTCATCCCCAATTTAAAACATAGGTGCCAGCTTTATGCTAATTTAAATTGACCCCCATATTATTGACTTCTCTCATTGACTCACTTGTGGATAACATTATTAGAACCAATGTTCCAGTATCTCTTGCCTCCTCCTTCTTCCACAGTCATCTTCCTCTGACTTACGGTCCACTGATCAATCCCTTCTTCAAACTCCAAGATGTAAAAGTGCCAGTTTGGCTCAAAGGTTGTAATTCTGAAAAATAAATAAATAAATAAAACATCTAAGGGAACCTATGCTTTTGTCTGTACTGCTCCTAAATTCTGGAATTCCTTTCCTTAGGATTCGGTCTGCTCCAAGCCATCCCTTCTTTTTTTTTTGCACCACTTTTTATTAAATTTTAAACCAGTTAATACAGAGACATGGAAAGAAGTGTAAAACCAGGTGTACAAAAATATCAAACTCAATACATCCAGACAAGTCACCACCATAACCTTTGGTCTCTGTAAACCCCCAACCGACCTCCTTCCCATCCCCTCCTGCAAGGCACTGTGCTACACCCCATCAGAAATAAAAACTATGCCTACCAGACTAAGAATATGCAGCTAATAACGGGACCAGATTCTCTCAAGAGAGGCAACTGGTTATGTAGAACAGCTATCATTCTTTCCACTCTGAGACTCGCTAATAGCTCAGACAACCATTCCGCATAGGAAATAATTGTAGAGTCTTTCCAATGCTTAAGGACTAATCTTTTCACAGTAATTGAAATCAATGACATATGATACTTCCTTGCTTTGACCTGGCAGTTTGACATTACGCCAATAAACAAACCTCTGGGGTAAACATCTCCTCCAAGCCTAAAGTAGGATAGCTTTATCTTTAATCTCTCTCCACAAGGGTGTAATTCTTGAGCATTCCCAAAAGATATGGAGCAGATCTCCCACCCGCAGTATCTGTAACACTTAGGGTCAGGCAAGACCCTAAGGTCTACTAGTTTCTTTGAGGAGTAGTAGATATTGTGCAAAAATCTCAAACTGTCAACTTAAGGCGGTCCTGTTTAAGAAACTTGTGACAGTTCGTCCAAATATGCGACCAGTCCAACTCAATATCAGGAAAAGCCCTGGCCCAGCATGTCGATAAAGCCAGATTTTCAGTGAAGGTCCACTGACTCAGGACCTGATAAAGTTTTGAGATCGTGGGGGTTCCAATCAAGGGCGACAGTATCCCAAAAAGTAATACGGGGTGGGTGGCCCCATTTGTTCCTATGTTCTGAATAAGCAGGTGATGCAGTTGGTAAGCTTTGAAACAGTCCTTTCCAGATAAGTTAAGTTTATTTAATATATGAGAGGTTGAGACTAATTTACCATCCCTCCCAGGAGATCTCTAATCGAACACTCCTCTAGATTAGATAACCAACCCTGTCTAATAGTTTGATGCCCAATTAATAAGTGAGGATTACCAACAATTGGTTGAGTGCTGTCAACGAGATGCTCATATTTTAAAAGTTACAGAGTTGGTTGTGTATCCTTAGGGAGGTCCTTATAGGTGAATCCCTTAAAGGAATGGAGCACCCCAGGGTACTATAACACAAGGCTTCAGGATTAAGACCAGACTCTTGACCCACCTAACCTCTAAATTAACCCAAAGCGGGACATAGTCTTTAGAATGGGAGGAGGATTCGACAAGGCCCATCTGCCATATTTATTTATATGGGTCACCAGAAATAAAGGGCAAAATGGGGTAATTTCAGTCCTCCTAGCTCTTTGGGCACCACCAGTTTTAGATAGGACATTCTAGCCTTCCTAAAATTCCAAATGAAATCGGCAACCAGTTTATGTACCCTGTTAAACCATGCCAGAGGAATCCAAATATTAAGCATAGCTAATGGATAAAAAGCCTAGGAAAATGTTCATTTTAACTGTGCTTATTCTGCCCCAAAGTGACAGAGGAGCTGCGCCCACCTCTTCATGTCCAACTCCATGTGCGCACTAAAGTATCTAGGGTTAAGATGACACGCTCTGGGCTATTCACCAAATGAAGACCTAAGTATTTGAGAGACTTGGGACTCCATCCCAAACCCAATCCTGTAATGTCAGTTTTAATAACTCTGCAGTTTAAGGGATATACCACCGTTTTCTCTTGATTTAATTTGTAATTGGATAGGGTGCTAAACTCCTGTATCATTTCCAACAAAATGGGGACCGAAGAGGCGGGGTTGGATACATAAATTAATAAATCGTCATAAAGCTGTTACTTTCACCACCTGATCCCTGATTCTTATCCCTTTGACCCTATTAGAATGAACAATCTGCCTAATCAATGGTTCCAAGTACAGGTTGAATAGGAGAGGGAAAGAGGACACCTTGCCTAGTCCCAACATATAGGTTGAACGGTGAGGAGATCACCCATTACAAGTCACTCTTGCCATGGGGTAAAGTATAGGGCCCTGACCCAGCTAATAAATTTCTCCGAAACCCCACCTTATCCATCACCCGAAATAAGAAAGCCCAGTGATCCTATCAAAGGCCTTTCAGCATCCAGAGAGACACAGTGCCAAAGGGAGGCCGGCTCATCAGCTACTGAGATGACATGGGATAATGTTCTAAAATGATCTGCCGAGGATCTGCCTTCATAAAACCCACCTGTTCCGGGTCTATTAGGTTTGGCAGCAGTTTACTAATTCTTTTCGCCAGAATTTTAGATAAAATCTTAAGATCATAATTTAACAGGGAAATAGGCCTGTAACTACCTGGGTTCTCAAGAGGTTTATCTGGCTTAGGTATAAGTACTATAAGTGCCTCAAATAAACTTTTATCCGTTCGGCTCCTGAGAGAATATGTTGGTATACCCTAGATAGTAAAGGGATCAACTGGTGAGAAAGGGTTTTATAAAATTTGAAAAACCAAGCCATCCCTTCTTAAGAAAAATGTATCAGTCTTACCTTTGTAAACCTACCCTTGCATGTGTTTTAACCCCATAGAAATACTTCTGACTGAATTCACCTGGTTGAGGCTCCTCTCCCTTCCTCGTGGTCTTATTTCACTTATACTCTTTGTGCACCTAACCTTGTCTTGCTTTGCCTCTCCTTAGTGCATCTCTCACTGTTATCACTCTAATGCTCCCCTGTGAACTAACCTTACACCCCAGGCACCACTACCTGCCTTGTCAAATTATAATATGGATTACTAATTGCTACTAGCTGTTATGACCTTGTTTTACTGCAGGCACTTACCCTGGCACTGTACTACTTTTTGTTGTATGTCAGGCGCTAAATTGTTATCTACCCCATGCACATGTTGAACCATGTCTTCTGCTGTGAACCTGTATCATTGCTGCTGTAAATCAATTGTTTTGCTGACGAAAGCTCTCTTACTATTCTAAACTGTTGATTGTACCTATTACTGTCAAAACTGTACCTCTGTTATTGCAACCCCATCCTGGGATCTCTGACTGTAATAGTCTTATTTGTAACCTCCTGGGTTGTATCTGAAAATAGTCATTTATATGGCTAGCACACCCACTCGGTAAACAAAACTAAATAAAATAAAATAAATACATAAATGAATTCCTTCCATTCTTACCTTTGCCAGAATTTTCTCTCTGTCCTGGTAATGCACAGGTTTAATATACATAAATCTAGGTCTCCCAAACTGTCCTTAGGGTCAAGGCCCTGTGAGCCTGATCTAATTCTAATTTTTTGAGATGAGTATTTAAGACCTAGAGCAGTGGTATGAAGTTCTTCACAATACTGGACTGGATCCTGACCTCCAATTCCTCTGGAAGGCTTCCAATTTTCAAATTACTCTTCTGGATCTAGATTCCATATTTTCCAGCTTTGCTTTTAAAATTTCCAGTTCTTTGTTACATTTTTCCAGGCTATTAGACAGTTTAGGCATAGTATCTTCTAGTCTACTGACCCTTTCTTCACGCTCTGCAGTTCTTAATGTCAAAGATTCCAGATTTTCTACTACTATGTTTATTTTTTGAGCTAGCAACCTCAATGTCGAATTAACTGATTCAAACCCCATTTTCATTTCAGTTAGGATATCTTCTTGTGGGTTGCTACATTTTATTCCATCCCCAGCTTATCGTCAGGTATACTGCAGTGGCTAGCTGTTTGTAATTTTATCCAAACATTTAAGATTACCAAGGTTCTTAGAACCTCATATTTTTTTTTTTTTTTGCAAAATCATTTTCTATTACATTTTCATAAACATACCTTTGATACATAAAATCATAAGAAAACATAACAACCACAAATATAATACAAATAATAATCAACACAAAACATGTGCCAGCTACATCTGCCTGGTCTTTTGCTTATCTGATAGTCCTTGATGGGAGACATAATGTTACAATAAATAAGAGAAATTAATACTAAACCATTTAAAACATAATTTCTTACCTTTTAGGGTTGTGGGCAGAGCCTACAGACCTTCTGTCATGGCTCTAAAATGGCTTTTACTGGAACTTCCTTATTGGACATTTTATGTATTCCTCCACAACTGTAATGTAGTGCACTCCTCCAACTGATTTTTGCTATTTGCTGCTCTATGTTAAAGGCATCTGAAGGGGGAGGGGTGCTACTGTATTGTACCTCAGAACTTCTCAGGATATTAACAAAAAACTTTTAAATTGCTGTTTCTGTCATCTGGCCAGCTCAGTCTAACATATTTGTTCTATTTCTTTCAGCAACCTAGGAGTTAACTCTTTTTTTGTTTTTGTGAAAATGAAAGTCAGACACAGTGTCAGATTACATACAGAGGAACTGCAGTTTGTTAGTGACATTCCTTTCTACAGGACAGGTTGAAGGCAAGCACTGGAAACAGAAGACTGTTTTTTTCTCATTTTATAATATGATGTACTGAGTGTGTATTTACTTGCAGGGTCAGGGCCTTAAAGAAAATAATTACATTTATGTAACTCATTTAAGATTCCATCAGGTGGTCAGAAAAAGTCTGAGAGAATTTGTGTAAAACTAACAAATGAAAGATGCAAAAATAGCATGCACACTGGCCTCCAGACTGGAAGATCAGAAAGCCGTGGGTTCTATCTCAACACATGCATGTGATTTAAAGAGCTAATGTATTGCCTAAAACTAATATTAGATTTTAAAAGCAGTCAACCATTACCTTTTATATTTGAGGTACTTTTTCTTTTCCTTTGTTTAATTAGAAGATTGTTTACCTGATGTTAATATGTGTGATGTGTGGAACAGCACTGTGTGGCAGTTGACATAGCTAGCTATACTGCCACCAATACATCATTAACATTGTGACCTCACTGACTGTGACATCACTGCTACTTAGCAACAGCAATTTAGTGACTGCTGTCATTCACCTGTGATTTCACCGTCAGTGATATCACAATGCTGATGATGTAGTCGGGCAGTAGAGCTAGATATGTTAGCTGCTATGCTAAGAGCTGTTCCACACATCCCCTGCAACATTATGACATAGAACACTCTGATGGGAAAAGGAAAAAGAAAAGTACTTCAGAAATAAAATTTTATAACTGACTTCTTAAAATGTATATTATTTTAATGTCTGCCTGGTTAGGCTCAATTAGCTTTTAAACTCAACACTTATACTGTGGTGCAGCATGGCTGGTGCTCCTGCCTTTTCTGTCTGCCTGCTCAGGAGGATGTTATGGATCCTATGGCACTTCTCAAAAAGAGATGGAAATTTCCATGATGTCCTGGCCAAATTTTCCCATTCACTAAAAACCACCAATAGCTTAATCTGGTTCAAGTAAGGATTTATGCCATGTTACACTTTCAGTTGGTTACCACCTGTAGCCCCCCGTCACCCCTGAAAAAGGGACTTTAGTCTTAGTGGCCTACCTGGTCAACAAAAATTCAACAAATAAATAAATTTGCCCATTATGCCTAATAGATTCCATGTAAATCCAAATCATTCCAAGGCCATCTTGACATATAATTTTAATACCTAACAGCAAATCAGAGCCCTTTTCCGATAAAAGGCTGCCAACATATTAAATTTAAATAAACAAAAAGTCACAGATAAGGAACTAAAGGCTTATGGAAAATCTACAGGATTTATACAGGATTTGATGCTGTCTCTACAGGAAAAATACAGGAAAAATTAGGGTTTGTTACAGGAAAATGGTTATTTGGATCTGGGAGCACTGTGATGATTGTGACTAAACAGCATTATATGGCACCAACAAGAAAATAACTTTGGTCATTTGGTATCGGATCTGTCTAGGGTTTATTTCTTTAGGGTATCTAGAAGTACACACTGAATTTATTTGATTTAACTCTCTTATATATAAGTGGATAACTGTCAGCAATGGATGGAACCCAGACACCATCCAGAGGGAATCTTTTTTACACCCACTTTAATCTACTAGAGGCCTCTCACAGGACTGCAGCCTCTCCCAGTGACAAAGCTGCCAAGAGGGGCTCCTATGTATTCAAGGAATGCTCCTCCTTATTCTTAATAGAATACGACAGGCATTCTAATGCATGAATCTGTATGGTTAGGTATGGCACTGTAAGCTGTCACCCATGTGTTAAGTATGCAGCCTGGCTAGTACCAATAGCACTCGCACCCACCTCGGTAGTCCCACTCCTCTGGGACTATTTCATCAACTCCAAATAATAAATCTATTGGGTTAAGTCCCAGTTTCCTGCAACACATTTTCCCCACCCCTGTGCACCTCCTTCCAGAATCTCTGTAGAACTGGACAGATCCAGAAGTAATGAAAATTGGTGCTCACTTCAGCCTTACACCTACCACAAATAGGGGAAACATCAGGATTGAATGCATGTACTGCTGCCAGAGGACAGTACAACCTGTGGACAAATTTGTACTGTCTACACCATCTGCAACCCCAGAGGCTCAAAAGCAATTGTCCAGGGTAACCTACTTCCTATCTTTGACTACTGCTCCCCATTTACTCTTGTACATCCTCAGCCCTCAGAACCAGGCTCACATCGGCAACAACAGTGCCTGCTGTTTTACACTCATGGCACCTTTCTCAACTTACCAGTGCAACCTCTACAGTTCCCTTGGCTGGCTACACCTCCATGGTTTCTTTGATTTTACCTTGGTTGTATCATGGATAGTACCTCAGAAGCGGTGATGCATCCCTCTCTTCCCCTTACTCAAGGTCAGAACTCTACCTAGGTGTCTCCGCTCCTCTACTGTCCCTCCCCACATGTACTGAGGATTTCCACTGGTATGGGAGAGAAAGCACTATCTGTTGCTGCCCCTACACTGTGGAACAGGATCCCTGCCCTCCTCTCCTCTAACACTCATTCTGCTTTCATATCCCTCACAAATCCTGTCTTGTGGATACAGCAAATTGCTTCTGCCTATAAGGAGTAGACCCCCTCACCTAACACTCTCTATCATGCACTAACCTGACTCCTCCAGGAGTTTCTTAGCTGCTCTTCCCAAGCTTGTTTCTGGCTCCTGTTCTCCCTCTTCTCTGTCTAGATTTGACTTTCAAAGGTGGGGTGAATCAAGGAGGAATGGTAAGGTTTGTTTGTACCCTCTTATTGTTTCACCTATTGTACCATGATTTCCACCATTTGTTCCTGTATTTATTATTCCTTGTATGTAAAAATGTTCTTGACTCTGTTTAACCTGTAACATCCCTGTGCCTTGTGATTTAAATTGTTGCCTAACTATGCTATCATTTGTGGCCTGGTCGCCTGAAAATGGTCCTTGATCCGCACCTACCCGTAATCAAAGACATAAATAAATAAAATAAAATAAAATAAGACTCCTGATATTTGTTACATATCAGCATCCTCCTAAAGAGCTACAGCAGTAATAACCAGTTTTCTTCTGAGATGTCCCTTTGTAAATCTTCCTCCCACTGCCTTTAATTTTCTGTGTAATCCAGGAAAAATTGTCTCCCTAAGTGGACAGCTCTTCCAATCAACCCCTTTGAGTTCACCCTGGTACTTAGGACCAAATGTTCCACTTGCATCAGAGGGAGTCAGCCTCTTTGTCCTATCCAGGGTATTTGCATAGGCTCTAACCTGCAGAAATGAAAAAGTGTTCCCTAGATATACCAAATCCCACTCTCAATTCCTCAAAGGAGCACATCTGATTCTCTCCACATATCCTAATGCATTTAATCCCTTTAGCATCCCACATTTGGAATCTCTTATCCTCTAGGCCTACCAGGAACTATGGATTATCAGCTACTGGAAGTGGTAATGTTTCCTCCTGCACCACCTGTATTAGTTTTTAGAATTTGCATCCACCCATTTATTACAGCCTCTACCATGGGGTTTCCATGACCTAGCCTATGATAGGTCTTAAGTCCACCCTACACCAAATATGCTAAAAGTCTACCCACCCTTCTCTTCTTCCAAGTCCAACCATCCCACTACCCTAGGCCTGTTAACCCAGTTACTTACATATTTAAATTGTAAGACCATATAATAATTCCGGAGGTCATGGAGATTTAATCTTCCTCTAGAGTTATCTGTCTGTAGTCTTTGCAGACTTGCTTTGGGCACCTGCCCTCCATCAAAAGTCAGAGAATGCTCTCTCCACTCTCTTAAAATCCACCCTAATAAGTCCTACATGTAGCACCTGTGTTATATAGAGTATCCTTGGGAGTATGTTAATTTTAATAAATTAATACAGCCCAACCAGGATACAGGGAGTTCTCTCAATGTCTCAAGTCCTCCATTATGGTTTTGAGCAGAGGGGTGTAGTTAAGTCTATAGTGATGCTAGGTCCTTCCCTATGTGAATACCAAGATACCTAAAAGATATTGTTACCCTTTGAGGCCCCATGTCCCCTGCCGAGTGGTCATCCCCACCTCCCCATAGTATGATTTCAGACTCACCAAAATTTATTTTATAGGCAGAAAAGGCTGCAAAGATCCTTATCAGATCCAGGAGTGGCAGGATAGAGCCAGATGGTTCCATTAAATAGAAGAGCATATCGTCCACATACAGCATAACCTTATGGTGTGTGTGTGTCTGATTTACCCACAACCCTCTATTCCCGGGTGTGCTTAGATCCCAGCGCAGTGGATTAATGGCTAGAGCAAACAGTAAAGGGAGAGAGAGACACCTGACTCATACCTCTAAATAATGAAAATTGCTCAGTAAGCATGCCATTTACCAATACCCTAGAAGTGGGCTCCTATAGATCTTCTGGACCATTCCTGCAAACTGGCTCCCAGGCCAAAGCGTGTTAGCACCTCTAAGAGGTTCTCATTCAATGCAGTCGAATGCCTTCTCAATCGCCAATGGACAGCACTGCAGTGCTACCCATGCACCAAGAGGCCAACCATACAACATTCAACAATTTATGCATATTGGGCCAGAGTATCTTCCCCATCAGCCAGTCTGGTCTGGGTAGACCAGCCCCAGGAGAAGTTAGCTGTCTTCCTGCCAAAACTATTGCCAGTATCTTAGCATCACAATTTAATAACAATATCAGTCTATAGGATGAGCATTCCTGCATGTTCTTACCTGGTGTAGGGACCAAGCATATGATCGCTTCATTAAAAGAGGCAGGAAAGCCTCTCCTGAGCATCTGAAAAACCTTACAGAGAGTTTCCACCACCTTTTCATGAGTAACTTATAATATTCTGCAGGGAACCCATCTGATCCACTAGCTTTATTCCTCCTTAAGCTCTGTATGGCCTGCTTAATTTCACTTCTGAGATCTCCTCCCAGCTGCTTCCCTGTTGCTTTGTTATTCATGGTAGGACAACTCCATCTAAAAGTGTCTAGCCTTGTCCAGAGTACCTCCACACTCCGCTTGGTACAGCTGCTGGTAGAACTGCTTAAATTGTATTCTAATTAACTTTTTATCCCATATTAACACTCCTTGAGTGTTCTTAATTTCTGGAATGTGTGTATAGGTTCTTCTTCCCTTTACCAACCTCATCAGCAATGATCAAGGTTTATTTCCCATTCAAAATATCTATTCCTGGCAAAAAGCAGGCTGTTCGGTGCCTCTCCCAAAAGGAGGGCTTTCAATGCTTTTCTAACTACTGCTAACTCTCTCATCATTCCTCCATATAACTACCTGCTAGTGCTCTTTCTAATGTTTTAACCTCTGTTCTAGCTCTCTCTCCAAAGTCTTCTTTCTTTCTTAACTTTTGCCACAAAATGTATAATAGCACTCATATAAAGGCCTTTCCTGCATCCCAAAACACCCCAACAGATTGACTGACCCCTCATTCATCTCTGTACAGTTCCCACTGCTCTTGATATATTCCACAAACTTTTCATTGCCCAATAAATACCTAGGAATTTCCAAAGTGGCGGGCCTCCCTGATCTCGCCCACTTGATACATTAGACTAGACCATAGCATGGTCTGATATAAAATTGGACTATGTTGCATTTTTGTATCCTGCCTATCCATATTCTAGGAACACAGATATAATCCAGTCTGGACCACGCTTTGTGTGGGTTACAAAAGTGTGTATTTCTTTGCTTCAGCATAGATCAACCTCTAGCTATGTGTCATGTCCAGATCTGTCATCCCCTCCAACCAGGGTCTTAGGCCCCAATATTCCTTCCCTTGGCCTCTGAGTGGTTCATTACTGGTTCATTGTGGCATTAAACCCCCCATGATTAACCCCCAAACTGTTTCTGTACTAGTATATCCAGTATTGTCTGATAGAAAGTGGGGTCAAAATTTGCTGGGCATATATACTGTCCAGGGTGGTGGTTTCACCATAGAGGGTACCTTCCACAAAGACATATCTACCATCCATTGGGTCTGAAACTACTCGGTAGCAACGAATGGCAGATGCTTATTTATTAATACCGCCACCCCTCTTTATGTGAGCTGTATGATGATCCATAACATGCCCTTACCCACCCACATACCATTTTTGATGCTCCTTAGGGGTTAAATGTGTCTCCTGCAGGAGAGCTATCTGTGCCCCATGCCGGTGCATAGCTGTGAGTAAGTTGTCCTTTTAATCGGGGAAAAGACCCCTCTACATTCCAGGATATTATATTTATATTTTTTTAGTAGCCATAACAGTTCTTCTTCACATTCCTCCTCATCCCTTCCATTTTCCACCATTTAGTAACCACTAACAGTGTGATTTTACTCCCATAATAATGTCCCATAATTATACTGGCAGTATAAAGTTTCATCAGATTCAGTAAAACAAAAGCAATAAGGCACATGCACACATTGTCAACATTAGAACAGTAACAACATTGAAAATATATCCCTAACCTATATACAAGTATTTCTCCACCCCCAGCCTCATCCCTCCCTCTACACTTTATGACTCCACACAGATCCTCATCTCTGCCATTCAACTGGAACAGCAAATCCCACCTCACTGTAGACATCCCTCCCTCCCCACCCTTCTCAACCTTATATCCATTAGAGAGCATTCTATCATCCATAGAGAAGACAGAGATAAACCTTCATTTCTGCTTCTGCTCAGTGCACCCAGCACTCCACCATAACAACTCTTCTCTTTCCCTCTACTTCTTGAGTGTTACAGAACACAGTACCACACACCCATCTGATCTCTGACTGCCTCCACACAGCAGCCTCCTCATAGTGTCTTTGCATGGGACCAGGCCCTGAGCCCAGAAAGCACACCGCATACTCCTCCATATTAGCCCATTAGAAAAGATGTGCAGAGGATGAACCAACAATCACCTCAAGTTACCATTTTATACTTTTCCGTGTACTCTTCCCCATCCCCAGTTTCACAATGTCTGAATCAGGATCACCCCTGCAAATGCTCCATGACCAGTCCCATTCAATGCTTAATTGTGAAAGCAACATAGGAGAAGGCAGCATGAATCAAATACCATGTGTGCCATCCCCTACACCACTCCCGAGTTCACCTTGGGCATAGAACAGCACAATCGGGGCCATGTTTCTTCTGCATAAGTATAGTTATCAGGTGTTCATTAAACTATGTAGCCTATCACCAGGAAGAAGACTCCTTGTGGCATCATCGCCTTCTGGCCCTCATCAAAGCCCAGTCCTTAAGGGAGAGAAGTCCCTTCTGAGACCATGCTGTATTTTCACCAACAATCCATTCATTTTAGGAAGTCTTCCAACCAACAATGTTAATAAAGAGAGTAAAAGTCACCAACAAAACAAAAGGGAGCCCCAGAACTATATTTAGAGTTCAAGTTCCTTAAACGCTTATGTCCTTTCATAGTTTGTACATCCACTGCAGACATCTTAACAGTCAGGCTAGCCAGCCCATCTTGCACCACACCTGGATTTTCCACACTTCAGCCTACCTTCTTTTTCAGATCCTCCTCAAAACTTATAGCCCTGCCCCATTCCCAAAGGAGTACGATGCTCCTCATGCTTGATTTTGAGCACCGCTGGATAAATCAGGAGGCTCTTGGCTTTTCTCTCAAAGTTGGCCAACACAGGGCTGAAGGCACGTCACTTTTTCAGCAATCTATTTGAATAATCTTTGAACAGGTACAGTCTGGCTCCCTCAAATGATAACTCTTTCATTCTGCAATAGGCTTTCAGCACTGCCTCTCGATCTTGGTAATTATGGAAATGGCAGATGATTTGCCTAGGTGGCTTTCCTGCTGGTGGCTTTGGGGTGACTGCCCTGGGGCCTGCTCCAACTTAATGCAACATCTTTTCGGTTCAAGTCCCAACAGGCTGGAGCATTTCCGAATAAAAGTAATGTAATATTCGCCTTCCTTTCTCAGACAGTACTTAATCTGCAAATTGAGGCATCAATGGTAGTTCTCTTTGGCAGTCAAATAATTCTTTAAACTCAGCTAGCTCTTTTTGAGTGCTACCATCCACCCTGGGATCGGGTCTACCACATCCTCCAAGCTTGAGATTTGATCTTCAGCTTCCATAATTCTGGCTGTCTGAGTCGCCAACTGATCCATGATAGCCTGGAGCCTAGTATCCAACGTTTACTCCATCTTTCCCAATATGCAGTCCAGTGCCTCCATAACTGGAGACATAACCTGTCTCCCCAGTGATGTCAGCTCAGCCACAGATAATAAAATCAGGCCCAGGGCCTCAGGTTGCTAGAGGCCATCCATTTCTTCGGTTCATGGCTGCCTCCCGTTGTCCCTGCTCCTGGATTTTGACCAGAAACTCATCCATGGTAGCTGTACTTCTCTGTATGTTTTCATTTTTTAAACTTTAA
This sequence comes from Neoceratodus forsteri, assembly GCA_016271365.2. Lineage (NCBI taxonomy): Eukaryota > Metazoa > Chordata > Ceratodontiformes > Ceratodontidae > Neoceratodus > Neoceratodus forsteri. The sequence goes on from JADMNL010000026.1 coordinate 272,427,841, forward strand.
TAATAGGATGCTGTTGAGTTTTAAAAGATTTTAAATGCAGAGGTGGGAGCTATGGGAAACCACGTTCTCACTCCTTGCTGCTCATTAGCACCCCAGAACCTTGAGTTTTAATTGAAGATGTCATTATATTAGAGGCCTGAGAATACCCTGTAGAGTCTTTCTTAGGAAAGATGTCATAGACATGCTGTAGGGATTTTAAAATGGCCCTCTAGTCTGTAGACCAATTTTAGAAGAAGGAGAAAACTGTGGTTGCTCGTTATATTAATCTTTTTTTTCCTTTTGTTCTCTATTTCTTATCCCTCTTTTCACTAGGCTTATGTTGTTGCTTGCTGTTGGACCTAATAGCAGAGCTTGCCCTTTTCCTGACTACTAGAAAGGGCGTTTTTCTGCTGAGGCTCAGGATTTTGGGAGGGGAGCTACTCCACCTGCAGTATGCTATCTTTATTACAGATGAGCCACCAGAAAAGTAAAAGTCCTCCTTACTTTCCTCCTGTGAAGACTCAGCTTTTGGCGGTGGTGTTTCTTGAGTTTTGTTTCCGGTTGGTATCTTGTATGGAGGCATCCTGTTACTCAGACACTCAGTGTCCTGCTGTGAAGATCCTTTTGGAGACCATTGTGTTAGCTCAAAAATGTGGTGATAGAGCTTGGACATGCTTGCGCAAAAAACATCACCGTTCGCCAACCCTTTTCTGCCAAAACTGAAAACCCAGCACTGCTATTCACAAGCACGACTAGGGAGGCCGAAATGAAAGTGGGGAATACAAACACCAGCCACTGAGATGCAGAGATGCCAGGAAGCACCAAGCAAAAAGAAAAATTGCAGCCACAGGTATGCATGTACAGGACCGCCAAAGTAAGACACAAGCAGAAAAAGAAGGGACGATGCTCAGAAACAATCTAAACTGCTAGAGTCATTTCTAAAAGGCAGAGAGCTTAGTTAATGCATATCTGTAAATCCCTGTGCAAGGGAATGTTCCTGCTCGCACAGCTGTCGATCAGTCGGCCTTCCTGTCTTCGACTAGAATAGGAAACCGCACCTTATTACGCAGTAAAGAGCTACTAATTATGTCACAGCCAGAGCTCCAATAGTAAATCCTATTGCAACATAACATGGTGGGACTGATGGGGGAGGCAGATATCCTAATGCATTGTGTTGTGACACATGTACGTGATCACAGAAAAGAGTGCATGACTAGGTAGTGTTTTGTGTTATAAGTATTTTTTATTATTTTAATGTTTTACTGTTTTTTTTTTTATTTATGTTCCTTGGCTGTACATTACATAATCAGACACTGTGCACAGAGATACCAACCTGAGAGTTATATTCTGTAGGATACACTGTTGGTTATTTGTGTGCAGGATGTATCCAGCACCACACTCTAACAAAACATGTGACATCAAGAGTTATAAAGAGGTAGTGTAAAATTACTGCAACTGGCTTAGTGTGAATTTAGTGTGATTATATTTTAGTATCTGATCTGATACTAGGAGGCAGTATAATGCTGTGGGTGAAGGCTCTGTGCTACAGATCTGAAGACCTGGGTTTGAATTCACAGCTGCCTCAGTGCATACTGTGTGATTCTGGACAAGTCACTTAACTTTCTTGTGCTCCCAGGTCACATCTGAAACAAGCTTCAGCTTAGTGTCCTACTCCTGGTTAAACAATGTTCCTTTCCTTCCCTCCTTCCCTGATGTTTGGAGAGGTGTTTTTGTTTGTTTTGTTTTTAATAAAGAAACTATGATTTATGACCCTGAAATAACAATTATCTACTTATTGTTCAGAAGATTTAAATTAAACAATTATTGATGTTGTGACTTAATGGCTGCATTGCATTAAAAGAGCAAAGTCTTAATAAACCAAAAACCTCAAGAAAGGGAAATAGGAGCTTTTTCTAGCTAGGGCTATTGATGAATGCTCAAAGGCTGCTTGTCAGTGAACTCGACCCTTTTGTATGACCAAAGGGAGGCAGGCGAAGGGCTAAAGCTTGCCTTTAGTCAGTGATCTGTGAATGACCGTAAGTCCCGATCCTGAATGATGTGAGAGAAGCCCTAAAGTGAAACATTGAGTCAAAGAGGAGGAGGCATATAAATTACATGAACACCTAACGTCATTGGTAATCCTAGCAACACCTTTTCACATCCTTGGCATTTGTCTCAGTGCATTCTGCTGAAGGTTAGTAGTGTGCTTTTAAGGGGTTTCTTGCTGTCTGCTGGAGATGGGTGTTATAGAATTTTGACAGGCTGTGTTTCTGAAATGCTTACTAGCACCTTCAGATCTACCAGGCTTTACAGTGAGACTTTAGTTTAGCTACAGTAAATATCACTAGGACCATATTGACAGCCCTTTGTGAACTAATACTTGTAATAAAAGCTGACTTATGATCCATGCAACACTGCAAGTATATTTCTATTAGTCAGCCTATTTTTGGCATTTGATTCCATATTGTACAACAGCAAATGACTAAACAAATAAAAATACAAGGTTCAAATTTTCTGTTGTGAAATGAGAACACAAAATTCATTTGATATTAATAATTTGTCTGCTCAGTTGTCCATTTCATGTCCTTTATTGTAGCATTTTGACAAGAAACAAACCAGGAGTAGTAAAATAAATCAATTTACACTGGAAAACTGTCTAAAGCTGTTTTATGTTGGCTTACGCATATGCAAGAAACATCTTGCCACAGTGCAAGTCTTGGGTAGCGGCGGCTGCTGTTGGGCCGAATGCAGGGGCATGCATCAGTAGGTGCGTCCCTCACACCCAAATCAGCCTGCATGGCACCGCCACATCATGCATACATAATGGGGTGAGCACAGAAAGCAAAGGACTGCTGCAATTGTCATATGCAGTGGTCCTTTGGCAACGTCGCCACCATTATGGGCATGTATATAGCCGGAGAGGCTGCCTCACCTATGTTTCATTGGGGTGCCGCCCAATCCTGTTGGCAACCCCATGTTTGTATGCCGATGGGGAGCCTAATCCTCGCCGGCATCCACCACCTGCAAATGTGGAATGCCAAGGGGGTGTCCAATCCCTCGGCTCGCCCGCTTGCATTGTACGCTGATGGAGGAGCCCACTCCTGTTGGCATCACCCCCAACTGTTGAATGCCGAGGGGGCCACACCCTCAGCTCACGGCCTCGACTTTTGTTTGCCGTGCGGGTGCCTAATCCTCGCCGGCTACTGACCCCCAAAACCCACTTAGGTGGCACTCTGGGAGCTCACCCAAGCATGCCAAATGCCCCTGCAGTGCCAAACTGTCCTGCGATGTGTTCTTTTTTTTTTACCTAGAAAACGAAAACCGACCTTCATAGTCTAGATCCCCCTCCCTCCACCTGCACCCACCCACTGCGCATCCTGCCTCACCTCACCCCATACTTACCTCTGGACTCTGGCACGATGATCTTCAGTGGACTGGGAACATGTCTGCACTCTTCAAAGCAGACCGCTGAACTGAGGAAATGCTGTAGGCTGTATAATGCAATGAATAGGGTTTTTTCAACTTTGTTGCATATCTCAGGCATTTCTTGATTTGGCACCACCAACATGGGTTTTTGGGGCCCTCTCATGAATTCTGTCACTGTCATGGCGTTAATCAGCCTTGTAGGTGATTTCGCAGATCGCGATTGCCAGTGTTCATGAGGTGGCCTCTCAAAAAGCCTATGTCCCAAATTTGGTGGAAAGATCTAATAAATTCCTGTTTACTGAGCGTGCATTGTGCAGTTGCTATGCAGGCTTGTAACTTCACGATCGCAATATTTTAATGCAATATTTTCAGTATTGGCATTTTTCTGCACCCTTGTGAACAGTGCAGCTGACATTTCCCACATGCCCGAAATGTGTTTCCGCACTTCCAGCACACAATTGCACAGTCGCTGTGGGAAATTAGTGTTTGGGTCAGATTATGAAATGACAATGACACAGTTCATGAGCAGAGCTCCTAGAATGCCTATGTTGAAAATTTGGAGCTGATACTCCATAAAATGATTGTGTTACGGCGTGCATTGGCAGATTGCATGCATGCTTGTACCCTGTGCATTTGTGATATTTTCACTCTGGATTTCCACCATTGCCATTTTACACACCTCTTGATGAACAGTACAGCTGTCACTTCACATATCCTGCCTAAAATGTGTTTCTGCACTTCCAGCGAGAATAGCGTGGTCACTGTGCTAAATCACTTCTTGGATACTTTGAGGAAATGACAGTGACACTGTACATGAGCAGAGGTGCTAAATGCCTATGTTGAAAATTTGGTGCTGAACGCCCACAAACTACAGTGCTGCAGCGTGTTTTGCATATTTGCCATGCACCCTTGCAACTCCGAGAACTTTAGATATTTGTATGCCACATTTTCAGCACTGCCATTTAATTACACCTCCTTATGAACTATGCAGCTGTCATTTTTCACATCCTGCCCTGCATGTTTCCCCATACTGCACTACCAACACCCACAGGGACACCCTAATGTCTCTCTCTGTAGGGTGGGGTGGTTGGCATCAGTCCAATACTTGACTGCCACCCTATGCTGCATCTCTCTAACTCCTGCACTGCCAATGGCAGCAAGACAACATTCGGCATTGACAAATGCTTGTTTCATACCTTATTAAAAATTATATTTTATTAAATGGGTGGCTAATAATAAATGTACAGTACTTCTAAAGAACTACTGGTAACATGACTTTCCTATATTATGGACCAAAAGAATGTCTACACATGCAACAAATCCATGCTTCTTCTTTTTATGATTAAATAATTCAAGCACTTCAAAGCAAATATGTCTTCCATTTAAACTGTAGGTAGCACGAGATATTAGTGCTGGTGATTGGAGTGCCTACAATAAAGGTGACCCAATCCCGGTATGACTACTGAGCTACTGTAGGGTAGGGTGGCTGGATTGGGAGGGGCAGCAAATATAGCAAAGTGATGTTGCTATACGACATGGGGGAGCAAGCATGCACAGTGAGGGATGGGAGGGAATGTGAGGGGTGGTGCCATGGCGACTGCCAAGCCAACCCGTGGCATGGTGGTGGGTTGGCTGCATTGGTGGGCAGGGTACTGGGTCTGGTCCAGACACTGGTCATTTTTGTTGTATCCGAACCTTTTTTTACGCTTTTCACACCCCCCGATATGTACCCCCTGGAGTTGAGAATCCTTGCGAAGTAGGGAGCACAGCCCCCACATAAAACAATAAGAACAAAGTCCCTGGCACCATTTTTGTTGTGTTATCAGGGTGTCAGAATGCCAAATAAATTTTTCGTACTTCTGATTTCTCGCAATAACGGTAATCGCCTTTAGGCTTTCGGCCCATTATCATATAAACCAAAATGTACAGTATAGTGCTTCCCTTGATGAGCAATAGACTTCACAACTATAAGTCTCAAATCATTGGTGTTAATATACAGCAGTGATCTTGCCATGAAATTAAAAAAGATTTATAAGGAAAACCCTATTTCTTTCAAAGAATATACTAGGAATGCCAATATGGTTTTTATTTGATCACATGTGAAACAATATACTGTAAAGAGCACTCCGTCTAAAGTGGCTCAGACTGTGCTTGTCTCATTATTGTCAGCTGATTTTATGTACAGTATTTACAATGAATGTTTACTTACAACTTAGAATACTGATGGAAACATGGTCCTAGCTCCAAAGGAACAAAAATAATTACAGAACTGATGGAAAAGTAAAGCATGTGTTACAAAGTTACATGCCCCTGATAGATGTGTCACATAGCAATGGTACAGTTAGCAGAGAAAAACCTGAGCTATCAGTGTAAAAGAACTAGAGACAGAACATTATTTTGTGTTCATTAAAATGGTTGACCTTTTTGCTTACCCTCCCCGCCAATCCTGTCTCAGCCAGCAGTCAATACTCAATAAAATATATCGATCTCCAGTGGAGAGTAATATAAAGATTGCACTAGATAAGGTACCCTCTTGCATTTATTTTATATTTTTATGTAACTGGCGTCATGGCTGCTTCTGTTTATTAGCTACACATCACTCATCTCAAACATCAGTTTATATTAGGAACACAACAGAACAGATATTCACAGTTGTAGAAGAAGCTGCTGTGAAAGGAGGAGTCAGAATTCAGAAAATAGAAATAAATTACCAGCATTTACAGTATAATGCAACAGTGAAATGTAAGCTACTAACTGCTTCACTTTCAACACCCCACACAGAAAAGCAATTATGTTTATGTACTACCTACTGTAAATAGAGAAAACAGTTAAATTGGGATTGGTACTGTGTCAGTTTATAGGAGCTCATTCCTACAGTATGTGTATATATACAGTACACTAAGTGTGTGTGCTACCTAAATAGAGAAAAATAAATAAATCTGGTCCACCACTCGTCAGCTAATGAGGCATACTGACTGGGTGTATGTAAAAGACACAATAGAAACTGCAAGGGACAGGCTTTGAAAAGTTATGCAAACAGTATATTGTACCATCAACTGCATTTTAATTCAAGTCTGGCAAACAAGTAAAGTGGGTTGCAACCTACTGTACCTGGAATTCCTTTACTAAACCCTCTGGATTGGAGCCCAGAATACCCAACACAGGTTTTGTAGATACTCAGGTAGATGAAGTAAACCCTTGGCTAGATATTCAAAAAGGTTGGAGGCATGGCACAACAGTGTTGCCATGCCAACCCACTGATGCGCCCAGGCGCAGTATTCAAAAGGAAAGTCGTCGCACAAATCCCGATGAACCGGAGTGCATCTGTAATATATGCAGGCACAGTTGGGGGTGCCCGCGCATTACCTGCACAGCCTGATATTTAGCCTGGGATGTGCAGAGTCATGCATGCGTAACCTCATCTGAGCCTGCACAAAGTTAAGCCAAAAAAAGGAACAAGTGATGGCCACCACAGGTGAGCTGTCGCATTGCAGGGTGCAACACAGCAGCTGCCACCTGTGGGTGGCCACCTGAGTTCCTGCTGCACCTGGCAGCGCCCCCATGCCCCATGGGGCATCTCTAATCACACACCCCCAAAGTCCAATATCCCTGGTGGTCTAGTGGACTGCACTGAGCCAGATCACGGGCATCTCTACAATCGCACCCTCCCAAGTCCAATATCCCTGGTGGTCTAGTGTACCCCACCCCATCTGCCCACTGGAGCCCACGCCCTGCTCTCCCATCTGCCGGTGGGCGGCAGCACCACCACCTGCCACCCGCCGCCTGCTGACTGACAGCTCGGTAGGGCTGCATGCCATTGGTTCACAGCATAAGCCAATGGGCGTGCCAATATACTCATGTCAGTCCAGATATGTGAATGAATTCATTCACAAATCTGGACTGAGTAGTACTGGATGGGCTGCACACCCATTGGCACCTGCTGTGAACCAATAGGCCGTCACAGCCCTACTGAGCTGATCGATCAGTGGGTGTGATGACAGGCGGGTGGGTACTGCCACCCGCCAGCAGACGGGGAGTAGGGCAGTGGAGGAATCCAGTGGGTGGAAATGAAGCGAAACACACTGACCACCAGGCATCATTGGACTGGAGTGCAATCGTCACTGATTGCGTGATCGGGCACATAGTGGTCCACTGACCACCAGGGATATTGGACGGTTTTTCTTTATCTTACAGGAATTCCCGTGTTTGGGCTGCAGGGGCGCCAGTCCCCGATGGCTGCTGCCTGGCAAGGCACCAGGTGCAAGTCGTCGAGATCGGCACTAACTGCATGCTAATGACATGCAAATGGGGCCATAATGAGCTGCAAATGGCCCCTGTGCACCTTGCATAACTTATGGCCCCATTTGCACGTCCCCATTTGAATATTGCAGGTGCTGTGCATGGCACAATGGCACTTGTACCACCACATCTCCATGCTCCACTCTGGCCACTGCGCTGGAGCAGAGTGCCACTGCGCCCATGCACAGTGGGGTGGCTAGGGTGCTATATTCAAAGCTGCCGCCCCATAGCGCAGTTCCATTGAATAACCCCCAGGCAACACCCCTCACAACAAAGTTGAGCTGGACAGGCTTGCGCCACAGCATGGCACAGTTTGAATATCCGGCCCTTATATACTGTAAATGTTCTTAAATCAATTTTAAATCTCTCTTTCTCCCAGGTCTTGCCTGAAAATAAGCAATATACTTTATCTAGTTTATCTATAGTACCTGGTTAAAAAGCTAAATAAAATACTGTAATTTTAACTTGTGTATGTTAATACATAGAAATCAGTGACTGTGCAGGGCTCACAGAACAGAGAACAAGCATCCTTAGTCAAGCAGATAGGACCAGTGAGCGACACATTATTAAATATGCCATACAAGGGACAGTAAAACAAAGAGGCTATATTAGATAAGGGCAACAAAGAAAATAAAAAGTTAACTCAGTCACTCAATTTATATGTTGTCATAAAACAAAGCCTCAGCTGTTGAGATGCTAGGGAGCAAATGATAGGAAAGGGGATATACATGTTTTTTTTTGGTAACATTTTAAAATTTACATTTATTATGCATCTCCTTCCTAATCTGGATCCATTGTACAGTATGCATGATCTGTTTCAAATCTGTGAATGAGAGGCCTGACAGGATTCACCCAGAATTTTAAAAGAACTAAGGGGAGAACTAGTGACAGCACTTACTACCCTTTTCAAAAATAATGAGAGGATGGTGTGGTATGTGAGAACTGGAGGAGGGCGGATATGATTTCCTTCACAAAACTGGGAGCAGGACAGAGGCAGGAAACTACAGACCTGTCAGTTTGACCTCAGTGGTAGGGAAAATAATGGAATCACTACTGAAGGAAAGAATTGTTGAGTACCTAGAGGCCAGTGGGGCTCAGGACCCAAGGCAGCATGGGCTTCACAGAAGGTCATGTCAGACAAATGTAATCAATTTCTTTGACTGGGTGACCAAAGTAGTAGACCAGAAGGGCTGTGTATATGGCTAACTAGACTTTTGCAAGCCATTTGACACTGTCCAACACAAAAATGAATAAACAAGTTAGCCAGCCTGGGAGTGGGTCCCAGGAATATAGCCTTGTAAACATTTGCTGGACAACAGGACACAGAGGATAATAGTAAATGGAGTCTACTCCAAAGAAAGGTGGGGTTACTTAGCAAGGTACCACAGGGTTCAGTATTGGAGCCAGTCCTCTTTAATGTCTTTATAGGTGATTGCAGAGGACTGGAAGGAAAGTATGCCTCTTTGCAGATGACATGTCTGCAACAGGGTTAGCACACAAGGGAGAATGGAAAGGATGAGAAGGGACTTGGCAAGGTTGGAGGAATGGTCAAAAGTATGGCAGTTTAGATTCAATGCAAAGAAGTGCAAAGTAATGCACATGGGAACCAAAACCAGAGGAAGTGTACACAAAATGGGGGTAGCTACTAACAACAACAAAAATGGAAAGGGACCTGGGAGGCATATCAGATGGCCTACAGGCAAGCAAGCAATGCGAGAAAGCAGAAAGGAGGGCATCACCAGTAGAAAACAAGAAGTTGTTATCCCTCTTACAGACAGTTGGTGAGACCTCATCTGGAATACTGCATGCAGTTCTGGAGACCCATCTATGCAAGGACATAGACAGGATGGAGGCAGTCCAGAGGAGGGCAACTAAAATGGTGCAGGGTCTGCACCGGAAGACATATGAAGAGAGACTAAAAGGAGCTTAATATGTATACCCTTGAAGAAAGGAGGGGAGGGCATAATAGAAACATTTAAGTACCTCAAGGGAATCATCAAAGTCAAGAGGGTAGCATCTTTCAGAAAAAGAGATGCGCAAAGAACAAGGGACACAATCTGAAGATAGAGGGGGACAGCTCAGAGGCAATGTGAGAAAGTATATTTTTACAGAGAGGGTGGTGAATGCATGGAACAGCCTTTCCTGAGGAGGCTGTAACATCAAAAACAGTGGGGGAATTCAAGAACACATGGGACAGACATAAAGCACTTCTTGTGAGGTGTAGGAGAAAGTAGGCTGTAGGATAACTAGGATCTGCAGCTTATCCAATAGGTAGAGAAATGGGCAGACTGTGTGGCCCAAGCATTTTTATCTGCCATCAAAGTCTATGTTTCTATGACTGTACAGTATGATAAAAGTGAAACTCAATACATCATTAGTTGAATACTAGTTACCAAATTTAGCTCTCTTCTTTTAAAGGAGACTGCCAGATACAGTATGTGGTCTCTTTTTCGGTGTGTGTGGAAGCTGCATTTTACATACATCAAAAATAAAAACATAAACTGTAAACACTTTTTATATTGAAATCCTTATAGCTTACTTTACAGCCTGCATTAATCCCTTTTAAAGCATGGGGAATGGTAAAACTCCTACCAAACAGGGTATTACACATATACCTAGGATCTAGTAGTGTTGATTAGTGCAATATATAGAGCAAAATACATTGCCTCATTCACTCATTTCATTTCTCCTCCCCCCAGCCTCACGGACTGCTCTTGGGCAAGGACTGAAGGCTAGCTCTCACACGGCTAACATTCCAATGCTGAACAATTCACACCTCCATTCAAGTATGGAAAGGAGGGGTAGTTGTGCAATTACATTGTGAAAAGTAAGTTGATGAGGGATGGATGTGATTTGGATGGGTCGGCTGATTGTTGCTACAGAAGGCGCTGCATACCATGATCATGCATTATTTATGTTTTAGAGAAATCTGGGTGGCATGGAGAGGTTGGCGAGATACAGATAGTACATTCCAACTACTAAAATATACACACACCAAAAACCTGGTAGTGCCTTAATAAAAGCAGCAATCATGGCTACTGACATACTGTAAATACTGGGTTGCATAATGAGACAATTCAATTAAAAATATAGAACTGCAGTATAAGATTTCCCTCTTAGTATCCTACACAGATTTCTTGCTCCTTCTGCCAATTCCTCCACATCTGTCTCTTCGTGTTTTTGTTGTTGATTCATTCTTTAGTTTCTGCTTTGTGGGTCTCACAATTTTTTTGTTTGTTTTCTATAAAATCTGCTGATGTAGAAGGTTAACTACATTTAATACTGTTAGTATAGATGAATTTTATGACATACTATCCAAAAGATTATTGAATTAAAGAATACTTATGTGCCATCTAGATAAAATTCTCTTCAAAAAGCCTAAGCCTAAATGGTTGTCTAAGGATTTAGTTAAATAAATTAAGAACAAGCATTTGTCAATGCTGAATGTTGATTTCGTTGGTCTGTTGAGCTCGCCCAGTGGTCCTGTCACTGGCTCAGTCTGTTTGTCCGGTGCTGCAGGCTGCTCTTTTGTACTGGACTGCTGCCTGAGTTGGCACCTTATTCTGCTGATGAAGAAATCCGCATCTGTCCCGACAGAGCTCCATTGAGGTGGCTCACTCCCTCTCACACCGCTCATTCTGTTTCTCCTGGCGCTGCAGGCTGCCCTTTTGTACTGGGCTCCTGCCTGTATTGAGTGGCTTTTTCTACTCACAAAGAAATCCACAGCTGTCCTGACAGAGCTCCGTTGAGGTCGCTCATTCCACCTATCTCACTCAGTCAGTCTGGTTCTCCTGGTGCTGCAGGCTGCTCTTTTGTACTGGGCTCCTGCCTCTGTTGGCACCTTTTTCTGCCCACAGAGAACTCTGCAGCGGTCCCAATAAAGCTGCATTGAGCTCTCTCACTCCCCTTCTCTCACTCACTCATTCTGTTCCACTTGACCCTGCAGGCTGCCCTTTTTCTGGGATCCTGCCTGCGTTGTTGCCTTCTTATGCCCATAAAGAAATTTGCAGCAGTTACAATACAATTCTGTTGAGCTCACTCACTTGCTCATTCTGGTTTCCTGCCACTGCAGGCTTCCCTTTGTACTGGGCCCCTGCATGCATTGCTGTCTTTTCTGCCCACAAACAAATCTGGGAGGTCACAACAGAGCCCTGTTGAGAGCTCACTGACCCCTCCTCACCCACTCGGGTCTGTGTCTCCCAGCGCTGCAGGCTGCCCTTTTGTACTGGGCTCCTGTCTGCATTGGTAGCTTTTCTGGCCAGAAATAAATCTGAAGCAGTCCTGACACAGCTCCACTGAGCTCGCTCACTCTCCTCATCACTCTCACATTCCGTTTCCATCAGCGCTGCAAGCTGGCCTTTTGTACTGGGCCTGCCTGCATTGCCACATTTTATGCCTTCAAAGAAATCTGCAGCAGTCACGCTAGAGCTCCGTTGAGCTCACTCAGTACTGCTCTGTCACTCACTGTTCTGTTTCTCTTGGGCCCTTGAACTGCTTTGTATGGGGCTCCTGGTTGCACTGCACCTTTGCCTGTCCACAGAGAAATCCACAGCTGTCCCAACAGAGCTCCATTGAGGTCACTCAGTCTCTCTCTCTCTCTCTCTCTCTCTCTCATTGCTCATTCTGTTTGTCCAGGCGCTGCAAGCTGCCCTTTTGTAGGGGGCTCCTGCCTGCATTGGCACCTTTTTCTGCCTTCAAAGAAATGCCAGCAGTCCTGGTAGAGCTCCGCTGAGCTCACTAAATCCCTTGTCTCACTTGCTCATACCATTTCTTCCACCACTGCAGGCTGGCCTTTTGTACTGGGCCCCTGCCTGTATTGACGATTTTTCTGCCCATAAAGAAATCCACAGCAGTCCTGACAGCGCTTGGTGAGTTGCTCACTCCCCCCCACTCACTCTCGTTCTGTTTCTCCCAGTGCTGCAGGCTGCCTTTTGTAGTGGGCTCTTGTGTTGGGACCTTTGTCTGCCCACAAACAAATCCGCAGCAGTCCCGACAGAGCTCAGTTGAGCTCATTCACTCCCCCTCTAACTCGGTCGATCTTAATCTATCCCAAACACTGATTTCCCAGAGTGACCGTGCTATTGTCCGGCGGGAGTGCAAAACATATTTTGCCAGGATGTGAAAAATGACAGCTGTAGCGTTCATAAGAGTCATGAAAATGCCACTGTTGAAAATGTGGCGTGATAGTATTACAAATTTGCAAAGTTACAAGGGTGCGTGGAAACAGTTCAATGCACGCTTAGTAACACAGTCATGTTATGGAGTTTCGTCACCAAATTTTCAACATAGGGATCTTAGGACCTCTGCTCATGAACAGTGCCACTGTCATTTTTTAATCTGTCCCAAACACTGACTTCCCACAGTGACCCACGTTATTCTACGTCAGAACTGTGAAAACACATTTCAGTCAGGATGTGAAAAATGACAGCTGTCATAAGGAGGTGTGAAAAAATGGCACTGTTGAAAATCTGGTGTGACAATATTACAAATCTGCTAAGTTACAAGGTGCGTGGAAAGTGCACAACACACACTTGCAACAAAGTCAATTGATGGGCTATCATCACCAAATTTTCAACATAGGCATTTTAGGACCTCTGCTCATGAACAATATCATTGTCATTTTCTTAATCTGTCGGACAGTGATTTCCCACAGCGACTGTTCTATTCTGTGCGGAAGTGCAAACACGTTTTGGCTAGGATGGGAAAATGACAGCTACACTGTTCATAAGTATGTCTGGGAAAATGGCAATGTTGAAAATCTTGAGTGAAAATATTATAAATTTGCAAAGACACGAATCATGCGTGTCAACTGCGCAATGCACACTGCAACACAGACATTTTATGGAGTATCATTGCCAAATTTTCAACATAGGCATTTTAGGACCTCTACTCATCAATAGTGTCACTGTCATTTTCTAAATCTGCCCTGAACACTGATTTCCCACAGCAACCGCAGTATTCTGCATCGAACTGCTTAAAACACATTTCGCCAGGTTGTGAACAATGACAGCTATACTGCTCACAAGGAGGTGTAAGAAAATGCCAATGTTGAAAATGTGGCTTGAAAATATTGCAGATTCATGAAGTTACGAGCATACATATCAACTGCATGCAATGCACACTCATAAAACAGTCGTTTTGGATTTTTTCCACCAAATTTGCAACATAGGCTTTTTGAGAGCCCATCTCATGAACACTAGCACTGTCATTTTGTTAACTGGCCTGAAGGTGATTCTGCACAGTGACCACACAACCACCTTTTGGGGCTGAATAACACCATGACAGTTCAAGAATTCATGAGAGGGGTCCCAAAATCCCATGTTGAAAATTTAGTGAAAAAGTCCCAAAATGCCGAGATATGCACTAAAGTTGAAAAACCTTATTTATTACATTATACAACTTACGGATTCCTTAGTTCACGGTCGGCTTTGAAGAGTGCAGACATGTTCCTGGTCCACCAAGATCATTGGCGCCAGACCCCAGAGGTAAGTATGGGGTGAGGTGAGTGTGGGGAGGCAGGGTGCGTAGTGGGTGGGTGCAGGTTGTGGGAGGGGGGCCTGGGAGAGCTCTGAGGGACAGTTTTTTCTTCACAGGGTGAAAAAATAAGACATCGGGGACCATTTTCCTCTTTAACAGGTGCTTTGGCACACTGGATTGGGCTCAGGGTGCCACCTGTGTGGGTGAGTGGGTGCGTTAGCCGACGGGGAATGGGCACCCGTTGGTAAACAAGGAAAGGGAGGAGGTAGCTGCAGGAGCCAAGGGGATTGGGCACCTCGGCTATAGAAACAGAAGGGGGTGGTCATTATGCTGACCTGATTGGGCACCCCTCTGCAGGAACAACGGGGGTATTATGCCGATGGGGATTGGGCACCTTGTCGGCAGCAACAAAATGGGGGTATCATTATGTCGACGGAGATTGGGCACCCCATTGGCAGGAACAACATGAATGCCAATGAGAGTAGGCTTCTGTCAGCAAGTAAACATGGTGGGGGAGAGGGGTTATATTGTTTCTGAACATGGCAGCAACCCACCGCCATGTTCACAAACAATATCAGGGGTTTCACATCCTGCCCTGTAATGACGGGTCGCTCCTCATTGCAGCAGATGGCTGACACTACAATGACAAAGCAGCCTCTGATTGCGGCGGCGATTTTTGAAAGTTGTAGCCGCGCTGGCTGAACTAGTGTCAGCAGCAGCATGCCATGGCATTGGGGATGGGGACAAGCCTTTGCAGGCTGTGGGGGCATTGGGCACAACAGTGCCATGCCTCCACAACCTGCTTGTGTGGAGAAAGCTGACAGATGTTTTCTTTAAAAGATGCCGCTAATCAACATGAAAAGGGTAACTGTTATGCAACATATTTTAAAGTGTCATACTCCTCAAATTAGAACTCCTTTCTATGTACTCAAAAAAAAATGTAAATACAGCATACGTGATCTAAAGGAAATATGAGATGAACCTGGCCTTAAATGCCAGAAAAGACAACAGCAGTCTTTTTTTTCTTATATTAATTCTATGAAGAAAACTAATTGTCAAGTTGGCCCCATTCAAATGAATGAAAAATTAATTTGTCATCCACTTGATATGGCCAATTACTTTAACATTAATTTTGTAATGTATTTAAAAAACAAAAAATTGCCCAGTTGATCTTCCCAAGGTGCTCATATATCAATATCAGAATCAGATATCCAAGCTAAATTAACCAGTCTTAAGGGTAAAATTAGTGCATCTCCTGCGACATTCCTGGTCATCTTTTGCATCTACTAGCAGATAGCTTAACTACCCCACTAAAATTATTGTATGAGTACTGTCTCAATTATAACTATGTGCCTGAACTCTGGAAAATTGCTTATGTAATTCCTATTTATAAAAAGGTCCCAAAAGTGTATGGGAAAACTATAGACCGATAAGTCTTACCTCATCTATGGGTAAAACATTGGAAAGCCTAATTAATGATTTGATTACTACATCATGTAAAACACTGATTCCAACAACACGGTTTTAAGAATGGCAGGAGCTGTTTAACTAACTTGCTGTGTGTTTATGAAGATTTAAGCTTCCAGATATATAATAGACATCCTAATGATTTAGTTTACATAGATTTCAGTAAGGCCTTGGATTATCTGCCTCATTGGGCCCTTATACAAAAGCTATATCTTTCTAACATCAATCCATTTTAATAGCATAGATAGCAAATTGGCTGGACAATCGACACAACATGTTCTAATAAATGGACAACTCTCTTGTAAAGGGCAGATCACAAGTGGTGTTCCTCAAGGGTCTGTATTGGGCCCTTGTTTGTTTCAGTTCTTCATAGCTTATGTTACACAACAAAATTGTACCAATTCAGTAAAATACTCAGATGATATAAAGATTGATGGTCCAGTTACATAGAAATATAGAAACATGGACGGCAGTTAAGGACCACTTGGCCCACCAGTAGCCTGTCCATTTCCTACCTATTGATAAGCTGCAGATTCTAGGTAACCAACAGCCTACTTCCTGCAACTCCCCATTATAATTGCATTATGTCTGTCCCATGCATGTTTGACATCCCCACTGTTTTAGACCCCACAACCTCTCCAGGAAGGCGGTTCCATGTGTCCACCACTCTCTCCAAGAAAAATAATTTTCTCACATTACCCTGAGCCATCCCCTCTAACTTTAAATTGTGCCCCTTCTTCTTACACATCTCTTTTCTGAAAGATGCTACCCTCCTGGACTTTGATGATTCCCTGAGGTACTTAAAAGTTTCTATCATGTCCCCCTCCCTCCTTTTATCAAGGGTATACATATTAAGCTCTCTCAGTCTCTCTTCATATGGTTTCTGATGTAGACCCTGCACCATTTTAGCTGCCTCCTCTGGGCTGCTTCCATCCTGTCTATGTCCTTGCATAGATGAGGTCTCCAAACTGCATGCAGTACTCCAGATGGGGTCTCACCAATTGTCTGTATAAAGGGATAACCACTTCCCTTTTTCTACTTGTGATGCCCTCCCTATGCATCCCAGTATCCCCTGGCTCTCCTTACTGACTTTTCACATTGCTTACCCACCTTTAGGTCATCTGATATGACTACACCCAGATCCTTTCCATTATTGTTGTCATTAGTACCTCCCCTGCTATTGTGTACTCTTCTCCTGGATTTTTATTTCCCAGGTGTATTTGGCACTTATTTGCATTGAATCTAAGTTGCCATATGTCTGACCATTCCTCCAACCTTGCCAAGTCCCTTCTCATCCTTTCTACCCTTGTGTATCAACTCTGTTATAGATCTTTGTGTCATCTGCAAAGGCATACCTTTCCTTCAGACCCTCTGCAATGATACCTATAAAGATGTTAAAGAGGACTGGACCCAGTACTGAGCCATGAGGTACCCCACTAATAACCCCCTTTCTTCAGAATGTGTTCCATTCACTATAACTTCTGTGTCCTGCTGTGCAACCAGTTTGCTACCCAGGCTACTACCCTGTGACCCACTCCCAGGCTGGCTAACTTGATTATTAATCTTTTTGTGCGTGACTGTGTCAAATGCCTTGTTAAAGTCTAGGTAGGCCATATCCACAGCCCCTTCCTGGTCTATTACTTTGGTCACTCAGTCAAAGAAATAAATTAGATTCATCTGAAATGACCTTTCTGCTGTGAATCCATGCTGCTTTGGGTCCTGTGCCCCACTGGCCTCTAGGTATTCAACAATTCTTTCTTTCAGAAGTGATTCCATCATTTCACCAAAGAGGTCAAACTAACAGGTCTGTAGTTTCCTGCTTCAGCCTTGCTCCCACTTTTGTGAAGGAGAATCACATATGCCCTCCTCCAGTCCTCAGGTCCCACCCCATCTTCCCATGATTTGTTAAAAATGTGGTTAGGGGTGTCACTAGGTCCTTCCTTAGCTCTTTTAGGATTCTAGGGTGAATCTCGTCAGGCCCCATTGCTTTGTCCACCTTGAGTTTAAGGAGTTCTTTCAGTACTCTTTCTTCTGTAAATGGACTGGCATCAACCCCACTATCTAGAGTGCTTCTACTGTTTGGTTTAGGTAACTCCTCTCTTCTTCTTTGTGAATACTGAGCAAAAGTATTCATTCAGTATCTCTGCCTTTTCACTACCTCCCTCTGCCCACCTCCCTTCCCTTTATTAATCTTCACTATCCCACCCTTAACCTTTCTTGCTCCCTAATGTACCTATAAAAGGTGTTAGCCCCCTTCTTAACTGAGTTGGCTATCTTTTCTCGGTTTGGGCCTTTGCTTTTCTGACTGCCTTCCCACTTCCTTCTGCTTTAATTGATACAGTTCCCTGTCGTGTTCTGTCCTGTGATTCCTTATATCTTTTGCATGCAGCCTTTTCTCCTTAACCTTCCTGACACTTCTTTTGAGAGCCATAGTGTTTTTTATTCCGCTTTGTTTTCTTGATTTGTTTCACACAAAGGCTTGTTGCCTCCATGATGGCAGTTTTGATTTTCTCCAATGTTCTTCCACCCCTCCTTTCTGGCCATTTGCTAATGCATTCCTCAGGTATTCACCCATTATGCCAAAGTCAGCCCTTCTAAAGTCCAGTATCCTTGTCTTTGTATGGCTTGTCTCCATGGTTGTGTTTATTGTGAAGCACACTGTGCAGAGGTTGCTTGTTCCCAGATGTCTACTGACTTCTAAATCTGTGATCCTCTCTCCATTTGAGAGTACCAGGTCTAATATTGCTCCCCTTCCAAGTGGGTTCCACCACTAGCTGTCTAAGGCATGCCTGTGGGGCATCGAGAATGGCCCTGCTTCTTGATGTGGCTGCAGTCCCTGTCACCCAGTTAACATCTGGCATATTCAGGTCCCCATCAACAGTATCTCACCTTTTTCAGCCATTTTGAGAATGCCCTCTACCATTTTCTTGTCCATTTCCTCCCTTGAAAATCTTGTTCAAATAACTGCTTATTCAAAGTGACCTGGACAAATTGTCAAAATGGATCACTACCTGGGGAAGAAATTAAATCATTAAAAGTGCAGAGTAATGCATTTTGGGGTAAATAATCCTAGGCATACTTATATTCTGGATAATTTGATGTTGGCTAGTTCATCTACAGTAAAGGATTTGGGTGTTTTCATATCGGATGACTTTCTCCTAATTCCATATAAATGAGGTTATCCTTAAAGCAAATTGAGTTATCTGGTCTATCAAACATAATATTACATCAAGAGATACTAAAGTTCTGATGCCTCTGTATAGAGCCTATGTTATCCCACATTTGGATTATTCATCCCAACTAGGGTGTCCTTTTAGGAAACAAGACATTGCACTATTAGAAGGAGTACAGAGAAAGTACACCAAAATGGTGCATGACCTAAGGAAGTTCCATATATCAGAACAGACTAATTTCATTGGAGCGAACATCCCTATCAATTAGGTATTTGAGGGATCTCCTTCTTATGTACAATATTATAAATTATCCATATTTAATAACAAATTTGGGGTTTCTTTTTAAGGATTTAACTTATAATATTAGGGACATCCTTTGCAGTTACAACTAAAGAAATTTAGTCTTCTCCACCAAAGATTTTTTATACTGTACGTATTATTAAATCATGGAATTCCTTACCTATTGAAGTGATTGTCAGCAATTGAAACAAACATATAAAAGGGCTTGGAGAAATACATTCTTTCAGGTGGTATCCATAGTTAAGATTAGTATATAGGAGCACTTTTTGGGCCTTACTGGCTCTTTTGCTTCTATCAAATCCTAGTATGAATCCTAGTATGTTTAAGGCTCAAAGGACTGTCTTTAAACTGAATCCACTATAATCGCTGAATAATTGTATGGTGAATCTTGTGGGAACAATCAGGTTGTGCTTCACCCTAAGTTTCCATGTAGTGGTGTGCAACTGCTTTTTTTTGTTAAACAAAATCACCAATTATTCATGACCTCAAAACATTTGACATTATTTAATAATCATTATTCATGCTAAGAATAAATATGGTGCTGCAAAAAGATTCCTTTGCTTATTCTGTGTAGTCATTCTGGATACCCAAAATGAGTGTTTTACTTGCACAAACCATTTACAAATAACTACTCCACCCCTCTTTCAGGCGATGTTTGAACAATCAATTTATGTTGTGTGCAGAGTGGTATCCCGTGAGAGAGGCGTTGCTGCTATTGAGCACCTACAAAAGGGTGACTCAATAGTGGCAGCTATTCTCAGGGCTAGTGGATGGGGTGAATGTCGTTATATGTACACGGGGAAGTGTGCATGTTGTGTGACAGGTGGAAGGGAGGGAGGTTTGTGAGGTGTAGTGCAACTGTGGGTTGCTGATCTGGCCATGTGGTGAGGGGCGTTTGTGACAGGCTATGGTTGGATGGGTGGCAAGTTTGGTGCTGGGCGCATCAGGATTTTGTGCCATTCTGAGATTTATTTTTCACCCTCCAACATGCACCTCCCTGGAGTAGAGACTCTTTAGTAGGGGGAGTACAGGGGCAAAGTCACCCACTGGGGTGGAGGGTGCAGCCCCATGCATAAACAAAAGAATTGAAGTTGCTGACACCCTTTTTGCTGTGCACCGGGAGTGGATTTTCGCCAATGTACAGTTGCCCTAACAGCAATCATCTTTCTGCATCTCTGTTATCACATAAACCTGTGCAAAGTTGTGAGTGAACAACCATCTGCTTATCCTCTGGTGTATTTAACACTAAGTAATGAAGAAAGTCTACTGTGCTGCATTCCATAATGATTTCAACAGATCTGTTAGTGAATATATTTCAAAATGATTTCTGTCATGAATGGTACAACACTTCATTAGATATTTTTTAATCTATTTGTAGAACTGATGTTGCACCTTTGTTCTGTGCTGTTTTAACCTAATCCCAGTAACAACCTGTCTGTTCCAGAATTGCAACTGAAAATAGACACCTGCCACTAGAGTGTCATACCTGGTCACCAGAGTATAAAATAAAAATGGAAGAAAATAATGTTGAAGTTCTCCAACTTGATTAAGTCAATTTGCACTATGGCTAGCTATCATTGATTGCTACTAATTTCAGCATGTTACCCGATTTGAACCTTGGCCATGTTTGCATTCTAGTCATTGATATCGGGACTGATAAAAAAAAAAGAAAATCAGAACCCCACAAAAATACAGTGTCATGGGAGACTGGTAGATGCAGTAAAATAAATCTTATCTGTAATGTAACTCACACGTCTGGGGAATAGAATGTACATGATGATACCGTTATACCCTATGTCAAACAGTTTATTTCTGTCTGATGGACTGCATCTATGTGTACTCTTATTTTTTTGTTGTTATTGTTGGAAATGGGAAACTCAAATTTAATATGATATGACATGATATGAACACCCAATTCATTGGGGTTCCTATAGGCAACTTAGGATTCATCCTGTACAGAATTTATAATCACATTACAAAATAGCATCATTTATGTTCACGGGTAATAATTTAACATACGAACTGACTTGTGAGGTATCTGCCATACATCTTAAGAACAAAATAAAAATTACTAGGCAGTTTGGTGGAACAGAAAATAAAACAGCTAAGAATAAACAGAGGTATGCAAGTGTTACAATTAAACATTTCTTACTATTGGCTGATAATGCATGACATATTTTAAAAGCTACCTACAGTGCTTCACAGCTGAGCAAAAGGCAGAAACACCCACTGCCATTATTGTGCATAGATCGGTGCCCCACCAACATGCGTATGCAGATTTCAAAGGGGTCAAGTGTAACCCCTCCCAGTGATCAACATTAATTCATTTAACAGATGTATTCAAGAGTGAATAGTGTACCCAGCCCCTCCCTATTACACCTTCTGAACACCAGCAAGGAATTAGTAACTTTTATAAACAGAGCCAGAAACAAATGATTTGATACCTTCTATCTATATATCTATATATCTATATCTATATCTATATCTATATCTATATCTATATCTATATCTATATCTATATCTATATCTATATATGATACCTCTTGTTCTTTTCTGTAACATCCATGTTGGTCCAATAGAAGGTATCAAATCATTTGTTTCTGGCTCTGTTTTAAAAGGACCAACAGACACCTACAACATAACTTTTTATAATACTGTCTGAACTACCAGTGTGGCCACTGCAAATCTGACAAATTTGTTAGCCAGCAATACAAATTCAGATTGAATGCTAATACAGATACAGCACAAATCAACAATCGGGCAATGGGTACAAGCTGTATCTTTAATTGTCTGACACATTGTGATAAACATTTAAGGAAAATTTCTTTACAGCCAAAATACAGTTTAGTTTGATTGCTTTTCTTTTAACTTGATTACATAAACTGCAGTAGAGAAGTTTATCCCATCTAATTCATTTAATCATGTGTATATGTGTGTGTGTGGGGAGGGTAATACTGATCAATTAATTTTCCCCCACGTTATAAATACATGAAATCCTTACAAACGGCTATATATTGTATATATTAATTTCTACAATATTCAATAAAAACATATGTAAAAGATAGTGCGGGATAATATATATAAAAATTTGTAGATTAACAAAAACTTATGTTTACTTTTGAATAAAATCACACATAATTTGCAACAGATATGAACTGTCTTACTTGTTTACATTGTTGCTTGCTTTATACTGTGTTTTAGAGAGTGAGATAATGTTTTCCTGTAACCCAAGAGTTCTGCCTGCATTCACATTTGCAGCTGCGCTTGGTTACAAGGCCCAGTTCATTCAGAATGTGTTTTCCTTTCTCCTTGCAGCTTACACTAAGTGATGGCCAACTGTGCTGTTTGTTTAGCATAACTTGGAATCTAAATGATCAAAAGGTATTATGATATAAATGTCTTTTAATTCTAGATGATTTTTTGTCGGTATGGAGCATTTCTTTTACCTAATAAATATGAGTGGTGTAATCAAAACCCCTTCTGCAACCCCATTAATTAAGTTGATGGCTCAAATGCTCACAATTGTATTATTTAAATGTGATGAGAGCCATACCATGACAAGATGTGGAATTCAATATTTGCAGAGGTACAGTAGTTAATTGAGATGAACACTCTCCTCTTGCCCCCACCACCACCTATTTATTTTATTTATTTATTCAATCTAAGATTATGTATTACCTTTGAGCACCAGGCAACTCATTTACAAAGGTTCCACATCATCAGGGAGGGGTAACAATAATAGATATAGGGTAAAAGACAGTTACAACAAATACTTAAACCACATATGTTACCATCTCTAAACTACATTTCAAACAGCAGCGTCATTAAAGAGGAGAAGTAGAGAAGAAATTATTTGAGGATGGGAGATGAGTTAATAGTTCAAAGGAGAATGTAGAAGCCAAAGGCTTTGTCATAGTTACAAATTAGGGGTAGGCAAGGGGAGTTGGGGCTAGCAGGAGGGTTGTCAGGATGTGTGGGAGTACAGAGTAGCATGAGATGGAATGCTGGGGATTGGGCACCCCAATAACAGTGACCCAGTCCCTGGATGTATGTCTCCAGGGCTACCAAAGAGTAGGGCAGCTGGATGGGGGTTGGCGAATAGAGCAATGGGATGTCACTACACATACACACATGGGGAGTGAGCACACACAGTGAGGGTAGGAGGAATGTGAGGGGTGTTGCCATGGTGGATTGCCAAGCCAACCCCATGGCATGGTGGGTGGGTTAGTGGCATTGGTGGGCAGGGTACTGGGTTTGGGTCTGACACTGATGCATTTTTGTCGTGCCTACCTGAACCTTTTAAAAAATGTTCACACACCCTGACATGCACCCCTGGAGTTAAGAATCCTTAAGTGGGGGAGCGGGGTGTAGTCCCCCACATAAAACATTAAAAGCTATGTCCCCAGTGCCATTTTGTTGTGTTTTGGGGTGTCAGAGTGCCAGAAAATTTTTGGCATTTGACTTGTGATAACGGCAATCACCTTTAGTCTTTCACCATTATCACATGTAACCGAGTACAGCAGGGGAGAGAATGAAAAATGGGGATATGGAAGTTAGGGATGCAATCACAGAAGTATTCAGTTAAGAGGTGTTGTCAAAGCTGATGTTTGAACTGGCCGACTTTAGGTAGGTTAGCCAGTTCACTGCAGACCATTGCATCAGGAAGGTGCTCTGAAGAGAAAAGAGCATTGACATTGAGTAGTCCAGCAACTCAGAACAAGAAGGAGTTTGCTAGAAGAGGTGCGATGTGTTAGGTCTTGTGAGATTTGTTAAGGTGGCATCCACTCCCGGCGATATGAGCCCAAGGAGCACCTTTTTGTAAGAATGCATGTTTAGTATTTAATTCTTCCAGTTAGGTGGAGCCACTCGGCCTGATCATAGACCTCACAAGTGTGGGTGAGATGGGAGACACCTGTTAGATGCTACAGACCTTGTTCAAGGCAACAGTGAGCCTTTTGAGTGCAGTAGCAGAAGCTGCTCCATATATGACTAGGCCATAATCGATGACTGACAGCACCGAATTATGAATTGTTAGTTTGAGAGCATCAAGAGCATCCTTTTGTGTCTATAGAATAGGTCAGTTCTAGTATTGACAGCCCTAGCAACATTCTCAATGGGCAGCAAAAGTGTAAGGACTATCAAGGGTAACCCAAGGTACTTGAAGTGCTGTATTTGCATGAGGGGTGGTCTGGTTATTTCTGGGATGGCAAGCAGGAGCACTTTGTGTTTACTGTGGTTGGATGAAAATAGCACAACTTGTGTCTTCTTGTAGTTTAGTGCCATCTTATGTTTGATAAACCAATGCTCAACATCCGTGAAACCATTCTGTATATTGATTTTGAGCAGGTTTGGGTCTGGGTGGCCTGCAAAGATGACAGCATCATCCGCATAGAGCAGGTCCGTTGGTGGCACGCAGAGATGGCAGGTTGTTAAGGAAGATGTTGAACAGGAATGGGCCTAGAATTGATTCCTGAGGTACACCAGATCGAACTGGCCTACTGCTACCTAAGGTATTGTTATTAAATGAAATTGTTGCATTACATTGCTGCAAATAATGTATTGTGGAAAATAAACAGAATACAAAATTGCCTCACTAAATTCTGATGAAAAAAAATCAGGAATGAGTTTTAAGATGTTGTGCAGATTGCTAATAAATTCTCTATGGAACCTCAATCAGAAAGTATGGTAGAGTAAATATTAGGTTTTATTTATTGTATTTTATTCAGTTTGTGTCCAGATCTCTTCTCTTTGTTGGACAGATGTGAGACAATCATGATGCTTCTAGTAGCAAAAGATGCACAGAGATATGATGATGAGAGACAATAGGGCAGTTAAGTTCAAGGAAGTTAGATTCACTCACTCATAACAATTTATTGAACTGTTACTTTCAAAGTGATCTGCTTTGCTCTGTGTCAGAGCCAGTAACTCAGTTTCTCTCAATTATCTGCTTGTGTCTTTTCTTTATTTTTCTTTATTTTTATTTTACTGCTTTTCATGTAATGAACATCAGATCAACAGATGATTTGTTCATACAAGTTCAAAGACATTGACAGTGTCATATGCAAACACTGCACTGCCTCCACTGAACCTTTTTTTTTCATTTCCATCCAGACAGTGGCAACACTTGCTTTTCTTCTTTTTTAATTGAATACTGTTGTAACATGCATTCATTAATTAAAAACTGCATAAATTTGTTTAATGCACAATGAATAGACCAGTCTATATCTTCCAAAATGATTCATTGTCAATATGTACTTAGTTATTATTCTCCGTCAGTTTGTCTGATTGCCTTTTGCAGTTCAATCTGCATTCAGTAATCTATGAAATGTGCAAAGCTGATTTGCTTCCTCTATTAGGAGTACGATATTTACTCTAAGGAAACATTAAAAAATATTAATTATTTACCTGTCACATCTGTGTTTTTATTTATCAACGTTCCAACTTCACAGAATCACTCCGCCTTCATGTTTATTACAGAAAGTGGAAATGCATATTGGCTTGCCCTTTTATTTTATTTTATTTTTATTATTATGCCTTTTGTTCTCTATTCGTATGTAAGTTAACTTAACATACCTTGGGTAGCTATGTGAATTTCACCCGTTGGACTTCTGTGCTTGAGATGTGAGGCATTAGACCTTGAATCTGTTGGATGTGATTCAGACATCCTGATTGTGCATCTATGAGACGCCACCTGCTGTTAAGGGTGTGGAGGTACCAGCGCATAGTGACAGAAAATCACAATGTATCCAACAAATGGGTGGGGAATGGCGTGGGGTGGTGGGGATTGGATGTTGTCTAGCACCATTGATCATTTGATCAGCTGCTATTACAACATGGCATAACAGAACATATTTCTCAGCAATGCATTTGTTCGAGTTCCCATACCCTCACACTGCTAACATGACATGCACCAGTGTCTGCACCCATATAATGCTTAAGGGGAAATATTGGTATGTTTAACATGACAGTATTTGTAAAACAACAAGATGGGAAGGTAGGGTGAATAAAATCAAAAAGTAAAACTGGGAAGAGTGAAATTTTAAATCCTACACAGTAAATCAGTGGAATCTGCTATCCTAAAACATGAGGAGAGTACAACAAAACTAGGAAATACTTTTTGTTGGTGGTTGCAGAGGGGTAACATTTACATTTGTGGCATATTTGTGCTGGAGTAACTTGAATTAATTTACAAATTGGGACGTATCACCACCTTTTTCCAAATTATGTGCATTCACAGAAACTCTTGAGTACTGTGCCTTATCACTTGTTTTATTAAAAATATTGTTCAATAACAGATGAAGCATAATTACTAGATATGCACCATTCTCTGTCCATTCATAAGGGATGTCATGTAACACTATTCACCACCAACTGTAGATTGTCACAAAATAAAGTTTTAATGTTTACAAATACTTGGGATGCCATGGAATGGAATCCCACTGATGTAAGCTGTAATTATTTTGCCAGTGACTGACTGTATCCCTGTCTAAAGTGTGGCTACTGTAAATATGTCAAAGAGCCTCTGCACAGTGCTAGATATCTGGTTCCAGTGTGAGCCTCCCTAGACATGGTTCAACCTGCAATCCTGTTGTTTGCATTTGGTCCACTAGCCACTGTCTCATACTGCCTGTCTTAACTGTCAACAGTCCTGCCATTTGCTGCCAATCTTCAGAGTGAATTATAGAATAAGCAAAGTCTCTGTGCATATGTGTGACTATGAATAACGATTAGGCATGACACAAAGTGTGACTGTGAGGAATTGTAACTTGAAGTGCAAACAGCCTCCTGATGCACATATAAATTATACTGTATGTACAGTATAAGCCACTGAATGAAAATAGCATGCTAAACATCTGACCTCGAGCCAAGTTCATGACCTCCTGAAAAAATATAGTTTTCACACAAAGCTGTTGTTGATTTGTTTTTCAGTTTCTGCTTTGCTGGGTTCACCTTTCGTTTGTTTGTTCTCTACAAAAGCTGCTGGATAGAGGGTTCAAGGCTAAAGGAACAGTTGTGTTATTTAACTTTTTCCCCTTAGACTGCAGTTTACAGCATCATGTATTTCAGTGTCTACATATTATTTTTTGGGGGTTGGATGGATATGGCGTAATATGTACTGTGAGTATGGCAGAGAGGGGCATACAGTACAAGTGTACAGTAGGTTGGGGTGAGCGTTGTCAATGGCAGTTTCCATTCACATACCACAATCAAAATGACCTTGTTTACTGGGAGAGTTAATTATTAATTATTATTAGTAGGGCTAATGTAAATGATTGGCAATTATTAAAGTGTTTTTAACAGTGGGTGTGATTGAGTAATTTGATCACTGTATCCTCTGTAACCCAGGCCACCTGCAGGTTAATTCTACCCTGATAATCTTTTAAATTTCAGGCACCAAATATTTCTGTGATAGCTGGGGAAGTCATCTGGTGGATAAGGGAGGAATTGCTTTTCAATAGCTGATAAAATGAGGCTTCCAACACAGCGGACTGAGTACCATCTCTAATGCACCACTGCAATCTTGCTAATGCACTGCAGAAGGTGATAACAAGTGGTGTACCTTGTTATTGTTAAACTTTTCTATGACATGCACTGTAGGTTGAGAAACACAGGGCTCCCTGTGACAGAGTCCCAACTGGCAGACCTCCTGCCACTCTAACTCTCCAACTCAGACTAACTGAACATTCTAAACTTCCCTAAGCAGCTGACTCAAAATGGTTATGATGCTGCAAGAATTCTAAATGACATAATCATCCCTCTCAGGCTACCTGAGTAAACAATGATGTCATTATGTAGAAAGCTCCGAATAAGCTCCTTCCAGCTGCCTTTTCCACCTGCCTAAGACTAGTGCTAATGCCAATGGATTCTAGTAACACCAGGGGACTGGCTGGTTAGATTAGAAATAAGCAATTATATAGGTCTTAGATTTTCCTGTTGTTTTAGTGTTGGGACAAGTGAGATGTGAGTTCTTTCAATGATTATTTGATGTTCAAGGTTAATGTTTAAAAGTCTGGAAGAAAGTTTTGTAAAAAAAAAACTTCTGTCCCTTCTCATCCCTTCAGGTATTCCTATTATGACTCTCAGGTTACTCCTCCAACATCAGTTTTTAAATCTTCAATTTTTCTAATAAGTAGCTAATCTGGTTTCTGTTCATGTAGTTATTCTAGCTTAGAGACAACTACTTCTGTGTAGTTTATTCTGTTTTCAACTGCATAAACGTTGTCATTTGCATGCTGGACAATTATTTCTAATTTAGCCATTGCTATTTTTATGCTTTCAATTTCTTTTAGGTTCTCAGAGAAAATATTCCTCAATTCAGCAGGGAGGAGGGGCACAGCATTCATTACAGTTCATTCAGCACTGTTTAAAGTTGCAGCAGGTTCTAACATTTTATTTTGACCTTTCCTGATGTCAATACCTCACAATACAGGACTCAGTTTGTAGCCTAGGGTCTGTTCTGTTAGGATGTGAGGTTATTTTTCAAAAATACATTGTTTGGATCGTGGATGTTGGATTGTTCGCTACCCGGTTCAGTTCTTCAGGTGGCCATCTCTGTTGCTCCTGCACATGGAACCCCAGCTAGCACTTTCTATCCACGGTCCACCTTACACATATTCAGAGGTTATATTCCTCTGCTCAATGTATTGCAGGGTGCACAGATTGATCAAAATACCAGCCAGGCCCACACAGTGTAATTTAGGGAATGTCCATCTGTAATTGGGCACCAAGTCAGTGTAAGAAAGGTCTGAGTAGCTTGTAAATAAACAGTTTTGATTTTTTTTACTTACAGTAAGTCTGATACAATTTTAAAAGTTTCAGGAACAGTCTGGGAAAGAAAACCTTCTTAATGTGCATATACCCCCTCCCATGTCTGTTTAGATGGTTGGAAATAGATAATTGTGATGATTTTACTATCTAGTCTGATTTAAACTTTTGTGGATAAACAGCTGGTCCTACTTTATGTCCTTTCACGCTGGCTGAAGTAAGCTGGTGGTAGGACTGCAGTGTTTGAGCAAAACACAGTGGACAGAAAACAGTATAGCTGATGGGATTAACATCATGGATGGGAACTTCCATTGGTGCCATAACTGTATGTCCTTCATGTACATGGGAAATGTACCATTGTAGTTGTATAAAATGTCATCCAATAAAAGCAACAGTTGCCAACACATTTCCTGACTTTTTGTTTCTACATATTAACTAAGAACAATTTACCAACACTAATTCTGACTTTTCTTTTTGAAGGGGCTGTGCCCATACACCCCCATGCAGGGAACTTCTCCCCACATCCCCGTAAATAAATATAATCAATTCGGAGTTCACACAAGCAGACTAAGCAGAAGTAACTTGGCTCAGGGTAGATTTGTCTTTCTATTGGTAACTTTCTGGAGGCTTTTGAGCTACCCTTAGCTAGGATCACATACCAGGTAATTGTGTTACATTCTTGAGGTGTTCTTTCTTCTGGCAGTAGTTCCTGAATGTGTTTAATACAGTTGTTTTTGTGATTTGTATTGTTGAGTTTGGGATTTATTTCAACAGGCATTGTTAGCAACCTTCTGGGAACTTCTCTGTCTCCCTCAGCTAGGATCAGTTTACAGCTAATTGTGTTTAAATACCTGTGTGTTCTCTCACACATAGTAGCAGTGTTAAGCAGAAGAAGCTTGGCTAGTAGATTTGTTTTTGCTGGTAACTTTCTGAGTTTTTGAGCTACCTCAGCTAGGGATCACATTCCAAGTTATTGTGTTACATTCTTGAGTGTTCTTTCTTCTGGCAGTAGTTCCTGAATGTGTTTAATAGTTGTTTTTGTGATTTTTATTGTGAGTTAGAGATTTATATTTCAACAGGCATTGTTAGCAACCTTCTGGGAGCTTCTCTTTCCCCTCAGCTAGGATCAGTTTACAGCTAATTGTGTTTAAATACCTGTGTGTTCTCTCACACATAGTAGCAGTGCTAAGCAGAAGTAGCTTAGCTCCAGTATATTTGTCTTTCTGTTGGTAACTTTCTGGAGATTTTTGAACTATCCTCAGATAGGATCACATTCCAGGTGCCTGATTGTTTTGTACAGAGCATGGGCAGGACAGGAGACACCTGGGTGCTCTGCTTTATAGACTTCGACAGAGACACACCTACTTAAAGGCATAGGGAATATTTGGCAGCACCCTACAAGATAGGACCTATCTGAGAATACAGGTAGCAGTACAAGGGAACAGCAGTCAACTAGGTTAGCAAAGGTGCTTGAAACAGAAAAAAGAGAGTAATTTAGTTGGAAAGGGAGAAAGGGAAAAGAAAAACTAACTGAGAAGGAGGTGGTAGTAGTAAGCAGGTTCAGGATGATGCAGGGAGTGGTGCAGTGCTCTGGGTGTGGTGAGCAGTCTTCAGATGAACATTCTGGGTACTGTGGTGGTGCCCCATATGCAAGCACCCTCTCTGTGCTGAAGGTGGAGATTGCCAGTTTCCAGGCTGAACTGGCAGCAGTACTGAGACTCTCATCCTCACCAAGAGACCACGAGGTCCCCAGCCTATGCCACAATGGCCACCCAGGCAAATGGTAAGGTGGACAACAGTGGGCTCAGGGACCTTCAAGGGAGGGGCAAAGACACATCAATCATCCAGTCCAGCTCAAAACCCCTTCACTGTTTTGGAGGAGTGGAGGGTCCTGCAAAGGAACCCGAGGCTGAAACCAGGGAGGATGTGAGGGTTCTCCAGCAGGGATACCCAGTGACAGAAGGAAGAGAACCTCAAAGGAGGAAGAAGTTACTCCTAGTGGGGACTTGATTGTCTGGGGAATGGATCTGGGCACAGATAGGAGAAAGGAAAGGAGTTCAAGTCCTTCCAGGAGGCACCACATGGGGGATCCAGAGGATTGCTGAAGCATTGGCAAGAGAGGACTGGATGTCATTGTGCATGTGGGAACAAATGACCTATCCAAGGTCAGGGCTAACTTGGAACAGTTAAAACAGGACTTCATAGGTTTGGGGGTCTGGGGAAAGTAACAAAATCTATGACATTTACGGAGGTGCTGCCAGTCCATGGCATGGAGGGGGATAGGAATCTCCACATTAGTAACTTCAACTCAAGATTGAAGGCCTGGTGCAGTGAGAAGGGGTATGGTTTCATTGGCACTGGAGTCCTACCTGCGATGGCCCTGTGCAGTGGGGATGGGTTGCATCTGTCAAGAAAGGGAAAGCAGCCTTCAGTGAACAGTTCAAACACTTTGCTGACAAGCTTTTAAACTAGCTGGGGGCAACAAGAGCAGGCAAACTCTAGCAGCCCACCACCACATGGTAGAAAACACTAGAATGATGTTGCCAAGGTCACCTGGACCAGGCTGAATGGGAGAAGCAATGAAAGCAGGACACATGTTAAAGTTAACAGAGATGGGAGGAAACTGCAGGAGACAAAACCAGGAGTGGAGCGAGGACAAGCAGTAATACTTGAGGCCATGCTGACAAATGCCTGCAGTGTGGGAAATAAAATCCCAGACATGGAGGCTGTGACAGCTGAGGCAGACCTGGACATAGTATCAATAACTGAAACCTGGTACACTGCCAATCATGGGTAGGAAGTAAATATACCAGGTTATACTCTGTTTAGGCAGCATGGGGAGGCAAAAGGGGAAGGAGTTGCCCTGTATGTTAAGAAGGGTATAAAGGCAACACAGATACAGGGTAGGCAGGGGAGGCCGAGGACTGTGGTCATCCTTGAACCAGGAAATGGCACAGCAATATACACAGAGGTAATATACAGGCCTCAGGTAAGGGGAAGAAGTGAACAGGGACCTTGAGGATGAAATACAAAATGGCATTCTGCTGATGGAGGATTCAATATGCCAGATGTGGATTGACACCTCAGCAGCTGCTTCAGTCAGAAGCAGAGGCATCCTGAAGTCCCCAAGGGACAGGACTCAGGCAGCTGGTGCTTGGTACTTGGTGCTTGATCCCACCAGAGATAGGGTGGTTCTTGATCTAGTAATGACTAACAGGGAAAGAATCACTGATGACAGGATGGAGAGGCAACTAGGATCCAGTGATCACTACATAGTGTGGTTCAGCATACAGACATGGATTCAGTCAAGTCACACTAGGGTGAAGGTTTATGATTCCAGTTAAATGTTTTATTGATTTTGCTACAAAACATGAATACAACATAATTCCACATATTGGTACAAATATATATGGAAGGAGCAGTAATTGCACATAAATGGTTGTGGTCCATTGAACCTGGAACATGTGATTCCCCTCTAGGTAATATCATTATAAAACAAACATTAGTAATCTTGTCAAAGTATATACCGCATGAAAGAGTCATTAGCTCACTTTTGTGATTAAGCCCAGTTATTGTAGTGAAAAGGCACCTACCTTAGTACTGCCAAGGCTCACAACCATAGGGCGGTAACACTGCTGATATGCCAAGGCTTCAAGTGTTACAGTAGATATACCTTCTTATGGTCATTGTAGAGGAAGCACCTGGAAGGAAGGGTACCACAAAGTAAACAAAGCGATATATATGATTTTAGATGTTAGAGTTGCACAGCTGATTTGATATGGTCTGTGGAGAATAAAGAACAAATAATAAAAGAGTAAGGAGAGCAAAAACAAAACCATCAAGACATATAAAGAGGAAAAATTACACTATACCACTATTACCCACTAAGCTAAAATGTTACAACTTAGGGGTAAGCTATGTACACTACTGTCTATATGCACATAACATAGTAGTCACTGTTGCCACAACAAATTCAGCAGAAAAGTCAAGGTCATGCATTTTAAACTGTCAATAAGCAATCCTATAGTGTTAGAACCACTTAAATCAACCAACTCCTGCTCTAGATGCCAGGTATGCCATATATGGTGCCCAGCAAAGTTAGAAGGATTCTATCTGCCCCATTATCAGGTGTCAGCGTCTTTCCATTTCATGCACAGATGTGAGTGTTGCTAAGATTTCATTCATACAGGGCATAGCAAGGCTTCTCCAGTTCCTCAGAATTGTATGCTTCACCTGCATAATGAACAACATTAGCCATCTAAATTCTCGGAAGTTAAGTTGTGGAGCCTCAGACCTCAAACCTAGCAACATAAGAGCTGCACTGGCTGGGACAGGGCATTGGATGGCCAGGCTGGCTTCATGAGAGAGTTTCTCCATATACCTGAAATCCCAGGGCATTGCCATAGGATATGGTACAGGTCCCCAGGTTGGAGACATCTCCAACAGGCGTCATGTGTTAATACCTTCATCTTCTTAAGCACTGTAGGGTCCTATACCATGAGTGCATTATTTTGTTATGAATAAGCTCTGCTGCGGCATCCCTGTGCACTTTGTATCCAACCTACCTACATTGTTTCATTGTGGCTCAGAGATTTGTATTTGCAGGGCCTTCTCCCATTTAAGTTTGGTGGATATATTTCAGGTGGGTAAAGTTTCTCTGACTACTGCATATACTGTCGCAACTATCCCTTTGTTTTGAAGAAGCCACTTTGTTATGGGAGGCATAAGGTCAGTAAACATATTTCCCTGTCACAGAAGGGGTTTAAGGGTGTCTCATATTTGTAGGTATTGCCAGAAGTCAGAATTAGCCAGCTTCCACCTAGCTTGCAAGTTTTGATAAGAATCCACCAGTAGGAGTTGTACTCAGGAAGTCCTAAATATATAAAATCCATTTGTTCTTCCATTGAGGCAAAATCACCGGTTTGTCCACTACTGTGAGAATAGGGTTGCCCATAAAGGTGTATGTAGAAGGGGAAGGGCAGGGAATCTTATTTTTCTGTGAAAAGCCTCCAGTATCTAATTGAGGGGCTGATGGTTGGATGTAACTGGAGTGCATGGGAGGAGGAAGCCCAAAATATAGAGGCTGCCACAGGAGTGCCACTTAGAGTCTGCTCGATCTTTAACCATTGAGGTGATTCTTTAGAGTGTGGACAAAACCATTTCAAAGTTTGAACACATTGAATGCTATTTTGTAGCCTTCCATCCATGGGAGACCCCAGCCACCCCTTCTCCAATGAGCCCTGAGCTGGTTCCTACTGAAGCACGATCTGGCATCACACCAAAGGCAGGAGCCAATCATTGCATCTATTTTTGAAGCCAGTGAGGTGGTAGGGACAAGGAAATATGTGAAAGCAGATGTAATATTTTAGGAGCAGGGGTCATCTTGAAGGCCGCAATCTTACCAGCCATAGTGAGGTATAGACGTGCCCAACTGTCCAGCTCAGCTTTACACTTGATTAGTAGGGGGCCTAGGTTATTATCCCACCACTTTGTGATATTTGCCCCAATCTTAATGCCCAAGCATGTAATAGTAACCGTGACCATTTTAGACCATAGTGGGGTATTTTATGAGAATGGCAAGGAGAGTTGAAGAGAAGATCTCTGTTTTGGATTGGTTGACCTTAAGCCCCAAAATAAGAGAGAATTGGTCTAGCAGGGACAGAAGAGGCAGGATTGATATCTGGGCATTCCCTAGTGATACTCAAAAGTCATCTGTGTACATCAAAGTCGAAAATTGTATCTGCCCTATGCCTACATCTTTATGAGGGGTTCTGTCTGATCACAGCAGCCAGGGTTCAACTACCAGGACAAACTAGAGGGGAAAGGGGCAGCTCTGCCTTGTGCCTCTGTAGCTGGAATGGTTCTGATTGTATGGAACTGGTAAGGACCTTAGCAAGGGAAGATGTATATGGCAGTTACAGTGGATCTAAAGTGGGGCCCAAAGCCCAACTACTTCAAAACAGACTGCAAATAGTCTCATTCTATGGAATCAAATGCCTTATTGAAATCAATTGCAAGGCTGCAGCAGGCGCTGGAATCTGATTTGCCAGATGGATAAGATTAATACAGTTGCCACCACTTATAATGGGCACATTTGTCATAGCAGCTTCTGCCAGTTACATGCAATGGGTGTATCGTTGCTTAGGAAAAAACAAGAGATGGCACTACAGAGAAAACAGTGGCATTTATTGCTCTATCCAAATATACAGTGCTTTAAATCAGAAATCAGGCACAACAATCAAACAAGTTAAACAATGAAAGATACATGAACTGTACACAGCAAACAAACAAATTAGTTAAACATCAAGATACAAGGCAGAAGTTAGACACGGCATCAACAGAACAGCTGAAGTAAAGTACAGTAAAGCTCAGTACAGTACATTGTTTTAGATAACTAGTGATTTAACCTGCATGACCACCTTTTTAGAACCAGGTTCTGCTCCATGGCACATTCGCAATGTCAGAAGCACGGACCTCACATCAGCAGGAGTAACTTTTGTAATCCTCTTTACTGTCTGTAATTTTGGGCTCGTCTTCCTCTTCTTACATCTTTTGGGGCTCTGCTCCACCTCGTCACTATGTCTGAGGCACTCAACTGTTTTAAACACCATTAATCACCTATAATTACCTGGGAGCACCGTGGTGATCGACAGCTGTGAGATGAGAGCAGCAAGTATGTGCTAATTGGTGCTAGATTGATGGGGGAACAGGTGCTGAAGGTGCTAAAACTTCAGTGATGAACTGCTGGGCTGCCGGAATGAGCAGTGTGGCATGATCGTTATAAGCAGCAAGATTTGCATTGAAACAATAGCATATGGCAAATGGTTTCCCGTATTTTGCCCATTTTAACCGATTGCATGCATTATGCATGGGCGGTATAAGTGAGCCGATTGTAAGTGTTCTTAGGTGATCCGTGCTGTATCTGCCTTTACAAACCAACTTGGGAGGAGCAATGAGGAGTGGGAATAGCGGAGTTAATCTGTTGGCCAACACCCTGACATAAATTTACTGTCTGAGTTGATCATTGAGATAGGGCGGTAGCTGGCCACCTCCTCAGCTGGCTTACGTTTTTGGGAGCATGGTGCTAATGGCCTCCCAAAGGGTGCGAGGCATAATACCCTTAGCCTCCACCTCTGTAAAGACCTGGCACAACAAAGGGAGATAAGAGAAGCCAGCATCTGAAAAAAGTCCACAAAGTACTCATCCCTCTGGGAATTTCCTTTTTAAAACCATCAGCTGTTGATACTTCCTCTTGGTTAGGGGCTTCAAGGGCAGCACTCTGTGTGGGGGAAAGCTTGGGAAGGTTTATGGTTTGTAAGAAGGCCTGGGTGTCTGGGCTGACTTGGTTCTGGATGAAGTATAAAGTTGGGAATAAAACACTGTCATGATGTCATTTACCTCCTGGGGTTTAGTTTGACCATCCCTGAGGTTGGGTCTTTCAGTCCCAGTAGAAATCTGTTTGTTTGTTGTTTCCATAGTTGGTAGACCAACATTTTCTCACTTTTATCCCCACCTTCCCAGTAGGAGTGCCAGATCCTGGTAAGAGCCCGATCCACTCTCTGGATATGAGCTCATTCATTTTAATTCTTATATCAAGGACTCAGTGCCCACATGTAGAATGAGAAGAGGGTTGTGGCATAGTTTAAGGGCTTGCTCTGCAGTGAGCAAATCACTTTCGAGTTGGGTCAGCTCCTTTTCTCTAGTTTTTTTCTGTGTGCAGCATAGCCTATGATCTTGTCCCACATAGTAGCTTTGTAGGCTTCCCAGGTGTTTTGGGCTAAGGTCTCCTCTATAGGGTTCTCCTGAAGAAATATTTTTGTTTTGGATTTGGCCCAATTGGCAAATTAGTCATGCCGAGGAGAGGATAAATTTGTCAAGTGGGAGAGCAAGTGGCAGTAGGGCCCAATGTCAAATTAGTTGTTCTGGAGCATGATCAGATATGACTGTGGGAGAATTGTAGATTCTAAAACATGCTGTGTAAGGGTTTGTGACATAAGCCAGAAATCCAGCCTGCTAAATGAACCATGTACCATAGAGTGGAAGGTGTAATTATGGACTGTGGGACGTACTAGTCACCAAATGTCAACCAGCTGGTATTCAGAGCTAAGACTCAGGGTGGCTAGTACTCCCGAGTATGAGTTTATTTACCCTGATCACTTCCGTCCAGTATGAGGACTAAAGTGAGATTAAAATCTCCCTGAGCAATGCGGGCATGTCAGACTCCACCATTGATTCTAGCTTAGTATTTAGGTCAAGAAAAAGGAGAGGTCATCACATTTGGGCGTAGACATTTACTGCAAGGAGGTGACTGGTGATTAGCTGCCTACTTTTTAGAACTGACCATGAAAGTGACTTATGCAGCAGGATGGCCACGCCCTTTTTTTTGTAGAGGCACAGGCATGCAGCTCTGTCCCCACCAGTCTTTGATTAAGTATTAGTGATCCTGCTTGATTAACTTTGTTTCCTGCAAAAGGCTACCTGGCTTTTTAGTCTTTTCAGATGTGTCAGCACCTACTTTCTTTTTGAAGGAGAGTTTAGCCCCATACATTCCATGTTATAAAGGAGATTTCATCCATTACGTTGTCTATAATGGATCATATTGAGAGGAGGGTGAAGATATCGAACCATGAGGGGTTCTATCAAGACTGACATATGGTGCTAACCTACTCTATTGTATGATAAGTGGTTGTCCAGAGGCACCAGCAATAAAATTAGCACATTTTAACACATGACAACATCTGATAGCACAGTGACAATAAAATCTGAACAGTGCAGAAATAACATAAACTATGAATAAGTACGCAACCTCTCGCATTGGTACAAGGGGTGTCTTACACTGAGGAATCATTGCCTCACAGGCCTTACCAACCCGACCTGTTGGGGGTAGCGAGAGTATAAACTCAAACAGAGGAGCCCATGCAAGCATTTCCAGCCTCGGGGTTTTGATGGAGGATATAAACATGATATAAGTTAGATAAAAACATCCATGTTCTCCGTAGCAGAGCTGAGGCCTATTGTGCTGGGACCACTCAGCATTATTCAGTTATTCCCAGAGGCTCAATGTCTGCATTTTAGCTGCTGGATAAAAGTAGAAGATGCATAAGCTCTCTGGCATGTGAAGGATGTCACTTTGGCAGGGAGTATCAGTCACAGCAGTGAACTAAAGCCCACCCGTGCACATGGTGTGAACCAGCTTATCACTCATTTCTGCCTGATGCACATACCACCTTTATCAGAAGATCCCAAGCCCAGTGTAGGGGCAGGAGCAGCCAGCATTAGACAAAATTTTCCCGATCCCCCATGAGTTCTGAACATAGAGAGAACAAGGAGCCAACCGCAACTGTACAATGTAACACTGGTTTAGTATTTTGGGGAATCAATTTTATCCTTAAAGACAGATAAAGAACATTAACCACTTTAAAGACCTAGCAGTGTCCCATATTCTTACCCACATGCATGGCTATGGTATGAGATCCAAGAGAATAGCGTATCTTACACAAATGAGGAGATATATATTTTATCCACAGGTACCCCCAGTCTCAGACCATGCCAGATAATAAAGTTAGGGCACTTATCTAAGTTGGGTCCTGTGGCTCTGTTGCTTGAAGTAGTTCTGTGTCGGACGGAGATTGCTGTTGGGCCCATAGGTTTGTCATACAGTTCTGAGCCGCTGTCTGTTCTTCTTGTCATCCTTTGGGCCAGAGGGAGGCAGTAGGTGAATTTTCAGCTACGGTCTGATCTTGTGAGGATAGTTCAGACCTTCTGGCCTCCTGCACCATCTCCTCTTCTGGGTATTCAGGGAAGTCCGTTGTTTCATCCAATCCACCGGCGTTAGTAAAGAAAATATGTTAGAGGATAGGAACTTGCAAATGGATTCCATGGAAGGCATCAATGGTGATAAGGATGCAGCATTAAAGCTGTGTCCTGGTCTTAAGATGATCCCTTTTGGGGTGTTTGCCCATTTGTTGCCACTTGCGTGACCTAGCTGGTAGGGCTGAGCCATCCCTTGAAATTGAAATCCAGATGGCCTAACTTCTGTAGTGAAAGCTCCCAGGGCACTGGATTATTTTGGAGTATGCATTCTCTTTGTGAGCACATTTGACTCTAGATTGAGGTGGCCAGTTAGTATGTAAGTAGTCCATAAGACTGACTGGGGTGGCAAAGGAGATAAAGTGCCATTCATCTCCAAGCACATGGTCGCTGGATATCTAAGGAAAATCTGATTCCCAAAGCATGCATGATGCATCGGGCTTCTGTATACTCTTTCTTCTAGCAGCCATGTCACGGCAGTAGTCTTGGTAGATGAGAATTCTGTGACCCTGCCATGAGAGAGCCCTGAGTTTGCAAGCCCTAAAGTAAACCATTCCTTGTCTGTGAAGTTCAGTATATGGGCCATAATAGGTCTGCCTCTGTTCCCCAGTTTAGGCATTGGGTTTAGAGTCCTATGTGCATGCTTGATTGTCATCCCTGGCAGTAGGTCATGTTTTAATAATTCAGGCAGGGTGTCATAGAGAAATTCTAGTGTGTTCCCACACTCTGATTCCTCAGGGAAGCCTAGGAGTAGCAAATTGTTGCAGTGACTCCTATTTTCCATGTCATCCATTTTTGTCTGCAGTAGGTGGATTGTCCGTTCTTGCTCCCACACCGTAGAGGTGAGAGCTTCTAAGCGTAGAAGTATTTTTATGGTTTTTGACTCAGTTTGACCGAGCCTGGCATCCAGTTGGTTTATGGCCTGAGTTGTGTTATTAGATGCTAAAGTTACCACAGCCATTTGGTTCAGCAAAGTTCTAAACATTTCATTGGTTTGCTGTGCAGTCTGGCCTGTGGTGTTTTTCAGATCCTTTACGTCTTGACATGGTGGAGTACGTTTGTTGTGGGTCTCCCTCAGAGCACGGAGCACAACTGGAATAATAAGAAGCAGGATGATCCTGGCAGGTCCAGCTATTCAGTTCTTTGCTACACCATAAATTTTAAATGGTAGAATGGTGTAAACTGTGGAAAAAATAACCCTTGGTTAGACAGCGCTCACATTAGGCAGCCATCTCGCTAGGAGCCACGCCCCTCAGAGGTTTATGATTTCAAAAGGCAGACTTCACTGAAATGGGAAGAGTTATGAAAAGTGTCCTGGAGAATAGGGGACAGGAGAGGGTGGAAGAACAGTGGGAGAACCTAAATGGAGCCAGTTCTATGTCATAAGGGTGAATTCAGCATACCATACGCCCTTATGGCAACCCCACTCACCGAAATTAAATTTCAGTGATGTGGGATCCCAGCCAATAAACCGGTGCACAAAAACCTCTTCTTTGTTTCAGCCCCCGCATCCTCCTCCTCTTTAGGATTCTCAACTCCAGGGGTGCATGTCAAAAACACTGTCTCAGGCCAGGTGCAACAAAACTACTAGTGCCCGGTCCCGAACCCTGTATCCCCACCACCCCAAGCCAGCACCTATCTCCTGCATGTGATGCCAGCTTGCCAAAACTCCACGGCCCCACCTCTCATACCCTCCCACCCCATGTCTACCAGGCTCATTCCCACCCCCACGCACATATACCCGTGGACCATTCTGTCGCCTTTTCATGACAGCCCCATCCAGTCACTTACCCACACCCCTCATGTCAGGGCACTAGCTGAAAGAGGGTCACCTGCTTTGGCAGGTGCCCACTCGCTAGTGCCCCATATCACAGGATACCAATGGAGCCATAGTAGAAGTAACAAACAAATGCATCTGACTGGTAGCAAAAAGCAAGGGAAGGAAAAGGCCACTACAGTCCTCAAAAGAGGTAGCAGGGTTCCGGAAATATAAGGAGACCCAAAGGAGGAGGACAGAGAGGTGTACCAAGAGTGTCTAAAGAAAACAGGGAGGGTGGTGAGGAGAGAGAAAGGCACAGACTGAGGAAAGTTTAGACCAGACAGTAAAAAGAAGATAAGACATTCTACAGGTACATCAGAGACAGGAGGAAAACCGGGGGTGGAAATTAAACTTAAAGGGAAGTGTAAGGAGGAGATGTAGATAAGGCAGACATACTTTAATAAATACTTGTTCAGTATTCACAGAAGAGCGGGAGGAATAGGGACCACAGCTGAGCATCAGATGCCAAGGGGAGAAGAGGTGGACAACAGTCCATTCATGAGGGAGAGTCCTGCAGGAACTCACTAAACTGAAGGTGGACAAAGCAATGGGACCAGATGGTATACTCCAAGGACACTATGGGAGCTGCAAAGAGAGCCAGCAGAACCTCTGGCAGCATTGTTCACTGAGTCACTTAACACAGGAGTGGTGCCAGAAGGTTGGAGGAGGGCACATGTCATGCCTCTAAACAAATCAGGCAGTAGGGAGGAGGTGGGCAGCTATAGGCTGGTCAGCCTTACCTTGGTAGTGGGGAAGATCATGGAGACACTACTTGAGAAAAGTATAGTGGGACATCTAGAAGCCATTGATGCCCAGGACCCTAGGCAACATGGGGTCTATGACATTTCACTCCCACCACTTTCACTCCTGTCATTTCACTCGTGCAACTTTACTCCCATGCACATTCACTCCTGGTCATTTCACTCCCATTAATTTCAGCATTCAGTCAATCAGTAGAGTATAAAGTTTTTGTAGCTGTACCCAGCATTCTTAACCACCTAAATCACATAATCCCATAAGAGCTGAAGAAATGCAATGCAAATGCACACATCAATAAATACACCTGTTTTGATAAAATAAGTAAGCCTTACATGTGTCCAGAAACCAGCAGGATATGGAGTTTTATAAATTCCAGGTAGAATTCCAAATACCAGAAAATAAAAACTTTTGTTTCTCTGAAATAAATAAGCCTACATGTGTCCAGAAGCTTCT
Organism: Neoceratodus forsteri; assembly: GCA_016271365.2. Lineage (NCBI taxonomy): Eukaryota > Metazoa > Chordata > Ceratodontiformes > Ceratodontidae > Neoceratodus > Neoceratodus forsteri. The sequence continues at coordinate 272,469,568 of JADMNL010000026.1, forward strand.
TGTAATATGATCAGAGATATTAAAACAAACAGCCATTCACCGTAACATTTTGTCTTTACCTAGAGAGTACTTTTTGGGCACAGCTATACTCCTCTGAGGTTTTATAAAAGAAAATGATTTGAAATAGTTCTCACTTCTAGCACAGAAGCTCAGAACACTAATGGGTATGTGCACTGATGCGAGACGTAAGCCTTGTAATATGATCGGGAGCTGCTTTGGGAGCTGCTTCTTGTGTCTGATGGAACTGCTGGTTCATGTGCTGAAGGGTATGACTGCTGCATTATGTAGGAATATTTAAACTGATTGGACTGCAGCTTTTTCACCATGGGACTTAGCTTGTAGAAGTTGTTGCAGGTTTTTTTTTTTGAAATTTAAGTTTATTGATTTAACATACAAAACATAACACTAACATATGTCAAACAGATAGAATACAGATAATACACGGTAAAACCAAAAAGAAAAGAAAAAAGAAACCCACCAACAAACCCCCCACCCCCACATGTCAAAGCCCTCCCCAAATCCCTCCCTCCACCCATTACCCACCTCCCCACCCCATATCCTCTTCCCTCCCTCCACCCAAAACTAGTGTGCCAAACAGGTATTGCTCAAACTGAATAAGTAAAGGTACCAAACCGCCTCATACCTATGCTTCAGCCCCACAGTAGAGAACACATCTGACAATATATGGCAAGACATAGATTGTCTATGTGGGTATTAGGAAAGGGCCAAGAACTCATTGGTGTAAATATAGTGCCTGCAGTCTACCCCATCTTTTCTGAAACAAGTCCAGGTGACAGCATAGGCTGGCTACCAGACTTTCAGAATTAAGGTAAGCAGAAAGCTCAGCCAGCCATTCAGCATATGTCAAAGCCAATTGATCAGTCCAGTGTCTAAGGACCAGTCTCTTGACTGCCATGGACACCAAGGCCATGTGATACTGGCACTCCACACCATCCATGCTAGAGTAGTCACCCAGAACACAAATCTCAGGGGTGAAAAAACTTGAGAGACCTAGCAGGGGATCTAGATTATCTTGGATAGAAGACCACAGAGGGGCCACCTTGCAACAAGACCAGAAAATATGTAAGGAATCCTTCATCCTGCATACATCTGGAGCAGGTAGGGTGTGGGAGCTTCTTAAGCTTGAAAAGCCTCTAGAGGTAGTACAGATTGTTCACAATGTAATATTGGGTAAGCCTTAGTCTATCTTGAGTAAGGAATCCTATGAAGGTCCTTCCAGATGCGAGGCCAATTTGAGGTAGCCTCAGGCAGCAATGAGGACCAGATACTAGAGCTCTAACGGGTTCCGGAAATTTATAATTTAAGAAAGGAGTAAATTAACGTAGATGGAATGTGTTTAGAGGCAAGGGTTTTTATTTGAGACAGGAAAGGTAGACCATTGATTCACTGAAGGAGGTGCCAAATTTCTCAGCAATAAGATGCCTTAACTGGTAAGTTTTGAAAATCTGAACATTCGGAATGGCATATTTTGCAAGTATGTCATCTGAGGAGAGAAGAGATCTTGGTCGTAAAAGTGTTCCAGCCTGGTTTCCCTAATTTGTGGGAAGCCACTCGAAGTAATCATTGATTTACCCAACTTAATATTAGGATTAAGAATAACAGTTGGCCCAAGTCCCGCCCAGAGAAGATATTCATAAAACGCAAACATTGAAAAAGAGATTTAAGAGATACAAGAATCGTATGGTCCAATCCACCAGTGGTTACCGATAGAGAGTTATAAAATTGCATGTGTGTCCAGCTTAGTCTCCGAAAGAATTGACCTTTCAACTTGAAGCCAGACCCGCATGGGAGATCCGAGTTCGTTGAGCCATCTCCTAACTTAGCAAGGTGAGCCGCCCAATGGTAAAACAGAATGTTAGGTAACCGGAGACCACCCTTATCTTTAGGAAGGGATAACTTAGAGAAAGAATGCCTAGCTCCCTTGCCTCCAAATGAAGTTAGAAAACATCACATGAAATTGCTGAAAGTAGGAGACAGGCAGCCAGAGATTTAGCAAGTTAAGGGGTAGAAGACACAGGGAGAACATTCATTTTAATGATATTGATTTGGCCCCAAAGAGAAATGGGAAGGGTGGACCAGTGCAGTAAATCCTGCTGTATGAAACCTTTAATATTGTCCAAAGTAAGCTTCCTAAGGAGGAAAACTCTGTCTAGAAGTAAATCCCTAGGTACTTGATCAATCTGGGAGACCATCTCATACCAAAATTTACAAAATCCTGTTTATAATGAGAGCATTTAGCGGAAAAATTTCAGATTTAGAAATATTTAATCTATATTGAGAGAGGGCCCTGTACTGCCTAATAACCTCTAATGCCACTTTTAAGGAGTCAGCAGGGCATTCAACATGCAGGAGTATATCATCCGTGATATGCAGAAAGAACCAGCTCCGCTGTTGCACTAAGTTGTTGCAGGGTTTGCCATGATAATAAAACAAACAGCCATTCACCTTAACATTTTGTCTTTACCTAAAGAGTACTTTTTGGTACAGCTATACTTCTCTGATTTGAAATAGTTCACTGCTAGCACAGAAGCTCTTGTGTCCAGTGGGACTGCTGCTTCTTGTATGCTTCTTGTGCTGAAGGGTATGACTGCTGCATTAGGTAGGGAGATTAAACTGATAGGAGATTAAACTGATGGAACTCCTGCATCTTGTAATATGATCAGGAGCTGCTTGGGGCGTAATGATAGGAGCGATTTTGTCAGGAGCGAATTTGTATGGGAGCCGAAAATGTTGGTAGTGAGAGTGGTGGGAGCGAAATGACGGGTGCAGTGCCATGCTCCCAGCAACATGGGATCACAGTGGTAGGTCATGTCAGACAAACCTCATAGTCTTCTTCAACTGGGTGATGAAGGAAGTAAATCAGGGGTGAGGTGGATGTAGCCTACCTCACTTTCAGCAAAGCCTTGACACCATCCCACATACAGTAGACAGCTGGTTAACAAGATGGGTAGTCTAGGCATGGGAGACAAGGTGGTAAACTGGATTAGAAACTGGCTAATAGGAGACAGAGGGTGGTGGAAAATGGACTATCTGGGGAGAGGAGGGCGACCAGGAAAGTACCTCAGAATCAGTCCTTGGACCAGTTCTCTTCAATGTATACTCAGTGACATTGCAGAATGGCTAGAAGGAAAGGTTTGTCTGTTTGCAGATGACACATAGATCTGTAACAGGGTGGATACTCCTGAAGGGGTGGAGAAAATGAGGAGGGACCCAGGGAAGCATGAGAAATGGTCTGTGGAGTGGCAATTGAGGTTTAATTCAAAAAAGTTGAAAACGATGCACCTGGGACACAGTAAGCCTGGGGAGAGCTGCAGGGTTGGGGGAGGAGTTGCTGTCAGTAACCAAAGAGGAAATAGACCTGGGGATTACTATTTCAGTATATGCCAGTATATGGCACCAATATTCCTTCACCATCCTTGTACTCATTATGTGAGTGACTGTCATGGCCCTTATTGTGATATATATGTATTGTACATATTGTAGATGTTAGTTTAACTTTCTCTTGCCAAGCTTTAACATGTGAATTCTCTGTATATTATTGTGTTATAAAACACATTTTCTTGTTTCTGTATGTATAACTGTCTCATAAGTATGTGATGTAATTGCTGTGCACCAACTCGAACCTTGACCTTATCAGGTCCATCTTGTAAATGAGCCTTGCTCAATGATGATCGCCTGAATAAATAAAGATTTGATTGATTGATTGATTGATTTCAGATGACCTGAAAATGTTCAAGCAGAGCACAAAGGCAGCAGAGAGAGCCAGAGGCATGCTGGGGTACATAGGAAGGGGTATCACCAGTAGAAGGTGTGAAGTAGTGATGCCATTATACAAAACCCTGATCAGATGTCACATGGAGTACTGTGTGCAAATCTGGAGGCAGCACCTTCAAAACAACATTAAAGGGGAACTGTCATCATCAAGGTTTCTTAATGTCTGAACGCCCATGAAATTAATTTGATTGAGCCATTGACTTTATCTGTGAGTCTTTGCAGTCCAGAGCTATTGATATGTAAATCACCCTGTAATTAAGGGCTGGTGGCAGCCATATGTTTTAGCTTCTGAAAGGAAATTATGTCACCTGAGGGTCTAGGTCCTCCTTTAACTGTATTTAATCCAACAAGTTAAACAGGAAATAGTTTTATTAAGTATGTTTTAAGGTGTTATAACAATATTTTCTACATCTAAAATAATTGTTATGTATGTAGATTGAAACTAGTGCGTTATCACCTTTACATTTCAAACTGTTAGTAAAAATAATCCATCTTCAGGACTGCTTTAACCTTTAGGCTACAGTGCCAGCTGATCATCAACAACTACACATCTCAAGGCTGGCTCTGTGGTGCCAACAGGTATTGGGGCCCCATATCAGGATTTCTAAACCCTGGCTGTGGAATATCTAGATATGTAGTATGGTAGGGCTGCACACCATTGGCTCACACTGTGAACCAAATGGCAGCCTACTAGTGTCAGTCAGCGGGCGGCGGGGCAGCAGGTGGATGGGGTGCTGCTGCCCGCTCACTGAGTGGGGAGCGGGCGGTAGCTTAGTGGGCGGTAGGGGGCACTACTAGACCACCAGACCACCAGGGATATTAGAATTTTTTTACAAACACCGCAATCAGGCAGATAGCGTCCACTGGACCACCAGAGATATAGGACAGATTTGTCTTCTTTTATACAGATGCCTGTGATCGGCAGAAAGCGGTCCACTGGACCACCAGGATGTTGGAATTCATGTTTTTTCTACAAATGCCCGAATCAGGCTGATAGCGGTCCACTGGACCACCAGGGATGTTGAATTCATGTTTTTTTTACAAATGCCCGCAATCAGGCATGGGGTGCCACCAGGTGCAACTGAACTCGGTGGCCACCCACAGGTGGCAGCTGCCATGTTGTGTCCTGCAATGTGGCAGCTCACCTGTGGGTGGCCATCAGTTGTTCCTTTTTTTGGCGTAACTTTGTGCTGGCCCAGGTAGGGATTGCGACGCATGGCTCTGCACATCCCGTGCTTGAATATCAGGCTGTGCAGAGTATGCATGGGCACGCCTCCAACCTGTACCTAGATACATTACTGATGCACTCCGGCGCATCAGGATTTGTGCTGCACACACTTCCCTTTTGAATATCGTACAGGGCGATCAGTGGGTTGTACATGGTTGCGCCCATGCACAACACTTTTGAATATCTGGGCCTCAATATATTGTGATACTATCTCAGTGGCCTGTTATTTGCCTGCTGATAATGTGATTTTGGAAGCCATATAAAGGGCTGTAGTACACTGCAGAGTACCCTTCATTTATGGGGTGAACTGGTAACAGGCAGCGATACAAATTATATTTTGTATGACCATATCCACTGTTGCTATCCTTTTGGGACAGGTATAGGTTTGTATTTTGAGAAAGTGGTTGATATTCCAGGAAAATAACAGTATTCATCCCTAACCACAGTCAGTGCAGGATTAAAAATAGTGACATTTTGTATAGCTGTGGTTTTGTATCATCCAGCAGCATTATGTATAGGCGTCACAGGGAGTATGTGACACTGCTATGGGTGGCATGAGTGCTGTGCAGAGTCTGGTGAAATATTTGACTTTGTATTCCATGTGCAATCATACAGGTCTAGGAAAACAGGGTGTACTGGTGTAGGAAAACACCACGTGTTTTAATACATAATAAAGAACATATTTCTGTGCATCACACATCACAAAACGTATAGTAGGGGCTTCTGTACGACATCACGCTGCAATACAGAACATTCAAAGTATGTCAGAAGTTTTTAGCATAGAAATGATTGCTAACACACATGCTTGCTGGAAAACAGTTAACTTACATTGCCGCTTGATTACCCAGTATAACTGAAATAATAACCAGTAATGTAAGGATATACTATTAATATAGAAATTAGTTGTATATAGATGTACAATTAAGTTATGTTTCTACAGGAATGTCAATTCCATGATATCAACAACCTAATATTTCATAACAGTCTTTATTTATTTCAGTGTAAAAATATCATAGATACATGATTGTTGCAGAACTGCAGCTTTGGAGCACAAGGACATTGGAGTAACTTAATGAAAGACACACAGGGCCCAATTCTAGAAGTGGTGCAAGTTGCAGCGAGCGCAACTTGCTCCACCCACACCAGTAATGACCCTGGTGCCTATTCTAGAAGCCGCAGGGGTCTCCGCAACAAAGTCCTGCGACTCATGACATGTAGCCAGGCACACCTCACGGAGGGTGTACCTGGCCAGCATGTTGCAACCCACTACCACAGGTCACAAGTGCACCCCTCTGCCCAATAAGCCACATAGCCACCCTGCAGGGCAGCCCACACCCCCTGCCCCCAAGCCACCAGTATGTGCCCCACAGGGTGGCCCACACTCCCTGCCCCCAAGCCACCAGTATGTGCCCCACAGGCCTGGCCACACCAACTGGCCCCAAAATCTACATATATGTGCCCCACAGGGCTGGCCACACCACCTGGCCCCCAAACCTCAAATATGAGTCCAGCAGGGTTGGCCACACCAAGTGGCCACTGAAACCCCCATAGATATGCCCCACAGGGCTGTCCACACCTCAGCCCCCAAATCCTTTCTATTATAATATACCTTGCAGGGCATCGCTGTCATCTCATCACCCTGCGTACTTCTGAATTGTCCGCCATATGCATCAAAATTCTTTCCTGGTAGTCTAGTGGCCTCACCAGCCATGCCAGCCATCCAGCACCCCTCACCCATCCCCAGCCAGCGACTGGCACAACCACCTCTCACCACCACAGCCCGGCAGCCAGCTGAGTGCAGCATGGCGGGCGTGCTGTAATGACGCACTCAGGGGTGTTTCTGGGTGTCTTTTCAGATGCAGCGTTCTTACTGCACTCGGTTGGTGGCTAACCATAGTGGTGAGAGGTGGGCTGTTCCAGTCAGTCGGCTGGGAACGTGAGGGTGCTGGGTGGCTGACATGGCTGGGTAGGGGGGCCACCTAGACTAACAGGGCAGGATTTTTGCTGCATATCTCCTCCTGGTCAGCACCTGCTGCACTAGGGAACCATGCCTGACATCCCCACAGATTTTCCCCTGTGATAGGGCCAGGAAGGGACAGCCATCATCCCCTACCTGGCAACACACATCTAGATGGGACAGAGCAACTGGCTAAGGGTGCAGTGAGGAAGGCAGGCAGGACTTCATACAGTCCTTGCCTCTCTTTTCCTCTGTTCTTCACAATTACTAACCCAACCACAGTGGCATGTAGGTGTGAGTGCAGGCATGCATACCTACAGAAACATGGCACCTCCATTCTCATTCATTGGGCTACTGGAGCTACTCCCAGGCCTCCACCTGGGGCAGATAAAGGCTAAGGTGGTAAATCACCCCACCCTCCCCAGAAGAGAGAGAGGAGAGGAGAGCTATCCTCCAAACACTCAATTCTCTTTTCTCAGTTGACCCCTGGTGACCCGATCTCATTTCCAAACCTGGGTTGCTGGCATAGATAAAGATGAAGCACAGAACACCTCTGCTATCTTCACCACTGGGTTGATGGAGACACTGTACATTTCCAGAAAAAGAATTGTACATCTATCAGAAACAACATTTTCAGCAGTGCTAAATATCCATTTACGGTAAACACTAGTAGGAGATCATCTCACAAGCTTCATAGCAAGAGCAGATAGTGCAGGCCTGATCTTTTCTTTCCAGTCAGTATTTAAAAGGGTCATCAATAATATTTATTTATTTGCTTTGTAACCAGGTAAGTGCACTAGACAGGTCTGCCTATTTTCAGGCACAACCCGGAAGAGCACAAATCAAGGAACAGGTAAAACAAATACATATACAATGTTGTACAATAGGAGATTCTAAACAGTTGTGCAGAGGTGTGAGTCACATAGTACATAGAGGAGGTACATATCACACAGTATAATAAGAACAAAACAGACAAAAAGGCACAATTTATGGCTAATAATGAACACAACATGACAGTGCTGTTGGTAAGTCAGCAAGGAGACAACCCAGGCAGAGACAGGACAAAGTGTAGCTGCAGCTAAAGAAGAGTGGGATGGAGGAATCAAGAGGCCACAAGGAAATGTGAGTGCAGGACAATGGTAGATTTGCATGACTGGTGAAGCTATGGACATTTGCAAATGTCAAGGGAGGTGAGGTAATTGGAGAGGCCTTTCTTGAAAGTGGGGTGGGATTTGGAGTGCCTAAGATCAAGTTGGAGAGTTCCAAATTTGGGGCATTGAGGGAAGGCAAGTTCACCCATCCTGGTAGAGCATTTTGGGAAAGATAACAGAGCTGAAGACATGGAACAAAGAGAATGAGGGCAGTCCATGGGGGTGAGCATAGCAGCAACATGGAAGGGATAGAAGAACGAGTTACGCTGTCAGTCAGACAACCTAATGAATAAGCCCAACGTGAGGAAGGAGACAACCAGTGGAGGTTAGAGTAGGGAGTACAGTGGTGCTTAAGACAAGGAGCAGATAGCACAAATCTATAAACACTGTTGTAGGCAACATCCCACATTTGCAAAATGTTTGCCTGTGCCATGCAGAGAGAAGTTAAGAGATGGATCCAGTGTGACTCCTTGGTATTTGAAGGACTGAGTTACTTCACAATGGAGCCATCAAGACAAGAAACCTGGAGAAATGGAGTTGAAGCAACAGTTTTCCTTGTGACCCAAAGAGATAGCTAGGGTCTTGTAACATTAGCACCAGGCAGTGGGACATAAGCCAAGTTTGGATATGATGAAGACTCAGAGGAGAAGTGGAGTTAATTTCATGAATAGAGCTGGAGGAGACATAGAGAACCAAGTCATTGACATAAAGTAAGGAGAGACTGTGGGAGGGCAGTGAAGGTAGGTTATTGATGAACAAAGAAAAGAGCAGGGGCCCAAGTATGGAACCTTGTGGGATTCCCTGAATGAAGCAAGGCGGGCAGAAAGAACTTTATGACAGGAGAGAGACTGAGAGCGGCTCCACAGATAGCTGGAAAACCAGGTAAGTGTAGATTGGAAGGCTCCAATACAGCCTAGTTGATGCAGGAGCAGGTTGTGGTTAACCGAAGTCAAATGCCTTTTGACATGTCAATAAAAACAGCCCCAGTAAGCTGGCCTATATCCATAGCAGATTTGATGTCACTGGTGAATTGCACTAGGACCATTGTGGTGCTGTGGTTTCACCTAAAAGCCATGTTGAGCAGGAGATTGCAGGTTAAAGTTGGCAATGGAGTTAGACACCTGGTGATGGATAAGCTTCTCCAGGAGTTTACTGAGGGTTGGCAGGAGTGCAATAGAATGGTAGTTTGTTAGGTTTTCGATTACCCTTTTGAAGACTCGATAACCTTGGCATTTTTCCAGGAGAGGGGCACAGTACCCGAGCTAATGGAGAAGTTGAACAATTGCATGATTGGGGTGGCAAGAAGAGCCTCCTAATTTGAGAATTCTGGGTTCCAGTCCATCAGGGCCTGCGCTGCCATGGGGAGACATCACATTAAGAGCTTGTAGGACATCCAGCCTGGAAACTGGGTGAAGAATCGGAAGGATGGGATGGGAGGGAGGTCAGAGGGGAGGCATGGCAAAAGGTGACCATCAGCATTAAAACTAGGGAGGCAGTAAAGAGTGAGCTGCAAGCATTAGCTATGATACTAGGGTTGTTACAGGAGACGTTATTTATTAGAAAGTCATGGGGGTTTGGGATGTGGAACATTCCATTATGTAGTTTTTTGTGCCCAGTACCTTTTTGGGTTACTAGAGGTGGTGTGAAGAAGCCTCTATAGTAATTGCTTTCAGCAGTCCATAGCACTTTCTTACAAGAGTTATGAAGGGAGCAATATGCAACGAAGTTAGAGAGCAAGGAGGAGGTTTTCCATCTGGTCCAGAGTTGGTCCCATGCTTTAAGCATATGTAGAAGAGGGCTAGTTAACCATCTGGTAGGGCGCGTACCCTGTGCCTGATGGAAGGAATTGCTTGGACCGCAAGGAGCACAGAGAGTTGGTAAAGTATTCTACAGTCAAGTCAACGTTATTTGTCACAGTATGGGGACCAGTCGATATGCTGAAGATGCCTTAGAAAAGCTTGAGGTGTCGAGGGCAGAGAAGTCAGACATGGAGATAATTTTGGGTGGGGAGCTGGCACCCAAGACACAGGTGACAGGTGAATGGTCACTAATGGAGTCCAGTAGCATGGTCATAGGAGATATTCTGTCTGGCCTGTAGGTAAGTACCAGTCAAGGAGGGTGTGACTATTACCATTGGAATGTTGCATAGACACGGAGACAAGTTGGATTAGGTTGGCCTTGCTTATATTAGAGTCAAGGACAGGAGGCTTGGGCCTAGCCAATTCTGATTGAAGTCACCTAGACAAATCACTTCATTGTTTTTGGTGGCCTGGGGAAGAAAAGCCAGGACTCCTCGAGCCCATGTTTGCAGGAAACTGGAGGCATGTAGGTGCAAACAATGTGCATTTTTTTGAGTCACCCAGCAGAAGCAATGCATGAAGCACCTCACAGGACACAAGAGGGGCATGGTAGTAAGGATTAGGTTTAGATGAGGCATGTAAAATAGTGCCAGACTGCCACTTCTATTTGATGCGGCCGATCAACCCAGAACAAGTTGTATCCAGGAGGAACACAGAGAATTGGGAGAGAAGGCTAAGCGGGATTCCAGAAATTGCAAGGAGATCAGGCCTTTGAGTGGTGGTCCAAACTATAAGTTCTGCATGATTATTAACCAAGCTCTTATATTAAGGTGGGCAATCTTTAGTCCTCTGGAATGGGGCCCAGGGAAGAACTGACCGAAAAGTGAAGGAGCCCTGTGGCCATGGGACCAGAGTTAGTTTCCACATCACCTGCCAAAGATAAGGAGAGGAGACTAATCCAGGTAGCAGCAATCAAAAAGGTGAGGATGGTCCTAGCTTTGGAGATGCATTTAGATGTGTTGTGAGACCTAGTCAGGCGGAGAACCAGTTTTGGTCATGAGTGTTCGATATGGCTATGAGTCACTTGAGGGAGTGGTAGCAGATTGGAGAAGGTAAAGTCCTTCATGTAAGCAGAAAAGCCTGGAAGAGCAGCAGTGGGGGGTGAAGTATTCAGGGCAATGCCACAACAGAGAGGAGTCAGTAGGTCTAGCAGGTAGAGTGGGGACTGTATGATCATGTAATAGAATCTGATATTTACATGGTCTTTTAAACAGGCATCCACAATATCTGAAGGCTGCTCCATGACATATGCATCTGAATTATCAGTTTCATGAGATTTGACCAAGAAATATAAGATTCATCTGTGAGCTTTTCTGAATGACATCATTTTTTTAAAGACTGTGAAGATGACTTTCTGTAATGACAACCTGAAGCAATGAATGGTAGCACTAATTGAAAGATACTGCTGTCATCACCAACTAATGTTGCATCATCAGCATCTCCTTGTCAAATATGGCTTCCTTTTCCTGTGTAATTACTAAAATCAGCATGTCTTTCTACTTGGCATAAGTCACTAAGATCTGATGATGGCAACTGTTACAACACTAACTGACAGTCAAGAAGAGTTGAAAGAAGAACATTTTTGCTTTTTGTCATATTGCTGAGTGTCAAGCAATTCTGGAATTGCTGTGTCAGTCAGTTCATAAGGATACACCAGATCTGTGTCCTTTTTGGTCAAAACCTCTATGCAGCCTCATGAGTTCATTGCATAATAACTTTATGATGGAATAACCTGAATAAGAGTCACATTAACTTTTGCTAATCTGGCAGCTAGCTTCCTTAAAGGTAGTAAAGAACAATGTAAGATACTCCATAAGGTCCCAGTGAAAAAAAATTAGCATTACACCATCTGAACATTGTGCTGCATGATACAATACATTCATGGTTTGTCATCTTTTGTTTGAGAAGCCTTTCTGACATGCATAACATTGGGTTCCATCTTGTTGAAACATCTTGCTTTAGTTGCTGTTTTGGTGAGTTGTTTTCTTTCTGGAAGTAGCCAAGATACCATATGATTTACCATAAGTATCTGAAATGGCCATAGATTTTCTTTGCCACTCTTGTCTCACTAGTTTTATTAAGCAGTTGTCACTGGAAAGGAAGGGTTGCACTCACAGATTTAATAAGTGTGCAAAACATGTAATATGAGAAAAAACACCACATTTCAAGCACAAACAATGTTAGCGTCATTGTCTGAAACAAATTAATAAGGGATCCAGAGCTGCAAAAACCCTCAAAAATTGTCTGGACCTGACACCTCTTGCTATTCTTTGCAGGCCACCATTTCTCAACAGAAGAGACCCCCAGTACAATAATCAAGAGGCCTGCTCTGTCATAACTGTTGTTCAAGTTGTGAAATACACTGAAATAAGTACGATATGAATAAAAACTATGGTAAAAGTGGAAATGTAACCAAATCTGATCTACAACCTTCAATATTGCTCAGATTTTGTACCAGTTGTGAACATTGAGGCTATTCACATAAAACAAGTCTCATTCCATCATGTCTTTACAGTACAGACCATTATATGCAGTTATTGTGGAAAATACTTCCAAAATTGTTGATTTTCAAGCTAAATTTGTGAATACACTTCATAGTGTTTCCTCTGACAAAGTAATCATTGCATTTATATTACATTCTACCACATTTCTTTCTTATACAATGTTTCTGCTTTCATTTAAAATAAATCTGACTCAAATATCACGAGTTATAACTGAGATATTCCATTTTATGTACCTATACCCCCAAATGGATGCTGTCACCATCCTACCAGGATTTGTCAGTTTGCCCATATGTACATTTCTAATTTGATTTTGGTATGGTTTCAAATACTGTATAGGAATTTATAATTCATTTATTTATTTATTGAATTTTGATGACGGGTAGGCCCACTGGGCCCTTAGAGGTCCCTTTTTTCAGGGGCGACCGGGTGCAACAACAACAAACAGGTAACATTTCAGTACAGACTGGAGAGTGGAATAGTATTTTAAAAGTAAGGTACATATCTTTGCAGGCATAAAAGGATGGAAAGCATGAAGGTAACAAATAATAATGAGCACGTTAAGCTTTAAGCATCCTAAATAGTAGATTAGATACCAGGTCCTCAGGAAATAGTGGGCAGCGTCTGTAGACCTAGGGTTAGCTGATAAGTACACAGGGGTTGGAAGAGGGATAAGTTAGGGACCCAAGTGCACCTTCAAAGAGAAGAGACCAAATGTCCTGCCAAGATGGCTGTTGGGAGGGCAAGTGAGCTGCTCAAGAGGCTGAGCTAGGTCAGGTACTGTGGCATAGACATATGCTCCCATTGAGCAGGTGTCCCTTCAGCAGCGTCCGAAGCTATAAACAGTCTCCGCCTCCCGGACCTCAAGGGGAGGTTGTTCCAGGTGGAAGGGCGGTGTACACAAAGACCTAGACCCGGCTTTGGTCCTAATCTTTGGGACCTCGAGGAGAGATTGTCCTGATGAGCGCAGGCACCGTGGGTTGGGTTTTGCCCTGCGGTCCAACCAGGCTGGGGGAGAGGGACCAAGTATCTTGTATGTAAGGCAGAGGGAAGGGGTAAGCTAGGCAGAGCATCAGCGACTGCCATCTGAGCCTGGATTGGGCCCTCACAGTGGTGAGTCATAGGGTGAGACAAGGTGGCAAAGCAGACTGTCTTATTGTACAGAGTCTGCAGCCTTCTAATTCCATCATGGCCACACCCTGGAGGATCAGGGCCCCGAATGTGAGCTTTGGGAGGAGTACACTTGTGGCAATGGCTGCCCTGGCTTCAGGAATGATTTGGTCCTTTAGTCTATAGGATGCTAATTTCACATGTATGGCTTTTGTGATTTGATCTACATGATTCTTTAGGGTAAAACCTTGGTCCAGGGTAAGGCCAAGGTATTTGGTAGAGAGACCACCTCAAGTTTTGCACCCACCCTGGAATGGAGTTGTAGGTGGTGTGACTCTCTGTTCCCAGGGATCTAGGGCCAAAGACCATTACCTTCATTTGCTAGTGTTTAGAACCATTTTGTTCAGGTTAGCCAGTCCTCCATCAGGTGGATGTCTTCTTGGAGGGCTGTCTGCAGCTCGGGTAAATTATGGGAGCCTCTGTAAATGACTGCATCATCCACATACTGAATAGCACTGCTACTACTCGCAGTTTTGGGCAGATCATTAATGAACAGTGTAAAGAGAAGGGGCCAAGGATAGACCCTTGGGGTACCCTTTCTTTAAGTGGACCTAGCTTAGAGACTTTATCCTCCCACTTTACCCTCTGGGTGCGTCGGAAAGATAACTCTGGAACCATCCCAGTGAGTGAGAATCAAGGCCAAGAGAACACATTTTTGTAGAAGGAGGTTATGGTTTACCAGGTTCGAATGCTTTGGATAGGTCAATGAAGACGCCCCTGTGCTGACCCCTCCATCATTATTACTCAGGACATCAGCTGAGAATTTAGTTAGAGCAGTATCCATTCATGGTTGGCCCGAACCCGTGCTGAGATGGCGAGATTACCGGTGAGTTTCTAGGTAGTCCCCGGAGTTGAGGTAAACAAGCTTCTCCTGTACCTTAGCTATGGAACACAGCAAGGAGATAGCCTGAAATTCTCAATGGGCTCTGCTGCTCCTCCCTTATGTAAGGGAATCACAAGTGCTTGTTTCCAGAGCTTGGGTACTGATCCCTCCATTATGGACGATTGATCAGCCAAGTTAGGGGTTTAGCTAAGGCTGGGGCTCCCTCTTTTAGGATTCTTGTTTGGATCCCATCAGGAATATCCCAGATCCTCTTAGGGAAGGGATTTGAGGGTAGTAAGGACCTCTTTTTCCCGACCAACCTCAAGTGAAACAAAAGGGCGATCAAGGTCCTGGGGCCATTGTAAAACTGGGTTACAATTCGTGTCAGGAGGTCCCTGCTTATATGCCTCCAGGTTCGTGAAGTAGGTGTTAAGGGTCTCAGCAATATGAGATCCCTCATAGATTAGTTGCTCATTAGCCAGGATTGGGCTGGGTGGCGTTTGAATGTTCCTTTGAGGAGTTCGTTAATGTGCTTCCAGAAAAGCCTAGGATTGCCAAAGTTAGTTTTTGAAGGTTGGTGATATAGGCTTTCTTTACTAACAATGGCCTTTTTACACTGATTTCTAAGGGCCTGTGAGGCCTCTAGGTCCCCGATTGCCTTGAGTTCTGGTACTTATTCCAGGCCTTGTCCCGGTGGACATCAGGCTTTAGAAAGGCAGGATCCATTTGTAGCAGCTTCCCTTTACTCTGTGTGTTTTTAAAGGGCTAGAAGGTCCATAATTCTCATGAGGGATGTCTGGAAGAAATTGACAGCATCCTCCAGACTGGGAGGTGCCTTATATTGCTCTTAGTAATCTGCCTAGTTATGGAATGCTCTTAATGTAATCAGTTTGATGCTTTGTGCCAAGTATTTATAACATGTATTATTTTCTATTTCAGATTCATGACTCATCAACCATGGAGCCAGCATTCCAGCTCAGCACTAAAAGGCAGTGATGAAGTGCAAATTACTCCCACTGCCTCATTTGTCAGCAAGATGTAAAACAAGGCTCTTTAGAAAGACTGACAGAGCTTAGATAGCTCACCTTTTGCATGCAATTCAGAACCATGATAATGACATTGCATTCCAACTAGAAAATTATGTGTTATATAAAGATGATTTTTTAGCAAAGACCCCAGTAATCCATGCACATTGTTGCAATACATACGCCAACAAAAAAATATTGAACAAAAGTGCTGCAGAGTTTCAGAACAGGACAGTGAGTAACCAAATCCATCTCACATGGTCACCGATCTTCAATCAATAGCCTATTTGATTACAAGAGTAAATGTTCTGTGTGTGAAAAGGAGTGGGATAAGAGGAGAATAGAAAACTGTTGATTGTTTCAAGTTTATTGCAGGAAAACTCCATTGAGTGAGCTCATTCACAAGGAGGTCCTGAATAACACAGGCAGATTGAGACATACAGTACATAACATATATCGACAGGAGTTACAAGGCAACAAAATCACATTAAGGTAGATACAAACAAGGAGAATATCTTGGTACAGGGTAGCAATATACTAAAACATACAAGGTCTCATCGATTCATATGCAGTAGGGATACAGGCAGCAGCATACCACATGGTAATGCTAACATCAGCAACATACTGCTAGTGCAAAGAATCTAAGTGCATAGGTATATAAATCTATAACACAAGGCACTGGCATACATTTATTGAGGGATGACTATAGGTAATTGCATATGTTGTTATATGGTACTTATATGTGACATGGATATGGATGTAGCCTTCAGGCACTTAAAGCATGAGGAATAAAGGAATTCAGGGAGGAAAGAATGAATGGCCATTGAGTAGGCTAAGTGGGATGAGGTAAGGAGGTATGGGAGGTGGCCAGGATAGATGGTGAAGGGATGGATGAGTAGGATAAGTGGGGTAAGAGGAAGGGGTCAGGATTGTTGGTAGCTAGGGAAGGATGGGTACACTTGGAGGTAAGGTGGATAAGGAGGGGGACTGAGTAGCTGGTGAACTGATGGGTTTCATGGGAGGGTGGTTAGCTCTTGGGGCAATGGCATGTACGTTAAAGGCTTTCCTGGCTAGAGCTATAAAACAGTTCACATAGACAAGCTTGGTGAATTTAAGATCAGATTGCATTTTATTCCAGACTGACAGAAAACGAAGCTAATAGCACCTCTGCCATGTTTAGTGTGCACTCTGCGCACATTCAACAGAAGCGAGCTCAGAATTCCATAGTGAGTATTTGCTGTGTGACTTGTATATAAGTGAACAGATATGCTGTGGCAATTTGTCCCACAGTATTTTCATCATCCAGAAGCCAATTTGGAAGCATCTATCTTGTGGCTAAGGATGTCAAGCCTACTGCTTGGCAGAGGTCACAATGGTGCATCCTATGCTGTGCATTTGTTAGTGCAGTGCACAGTGATAAAGAGGTCAAATTTGTGCATGTGAGTTGCAGAACTACAGTTATATATGATATCTTCATAATCTATCGGGGAGGAAGATGGTTTATACCAGTCTTCACCTGATGTCTATTGTGAATAGGGATTTGTTCCTGTAATGGAACCCCATCCTTGCTTTCAGCTTTTTAACAAGGTAATCTATATGAATGCTGAAGGACAATTTTCTGTCCAGACAGACTCTCAGGTACTTAAATTGGTTCACAATCTCTAAGGTGTCCCCAAAGATGGTTGTGATGGGTAGGGTGTGCTGTATGCTTGAGGATGTAGCCTGATTGCTAGAAGTAAAGAACAATACTTTGGATTTCTTTGCCTTCAGTAGCAGCTTGACATGAGCAATATCAAGCTGCATTTGATTGAAGTCAGACTGCAGCTCAGCACACGCTTCATGCAATAAGGGCTTAGAGGAGCACCATGTCATCTGCAAAGAAGTGAAGTTTGGACTTGTGGATATTTGTACCCATGGAGTTAAGGCAAATGGTAAACAATAGTGGCCCTTGTATGGAACCTTGTGAAACTCCTCTTGTAACTGCCACTGGATCTGATAGCCCCATCCACTTTGATCCTTTGCCACTTACCTGTAAGATAGCTGGAGAACTGGGTTAGAGTGACCATTCATGCCCAGAGACCTGAGACAGAAAAAGAGAGGTTGTTTTCCACAATGTCGAATGCCTTGCTAAGGTCTAGAAACACAGCACATGTGGACTGCTTAGTGTCAAAATCAGTAAACCAGTCATTGGTCATGTGACCAAGACTGAAGCAGTGCTATGCTTCTGCCTGAAACTGGACTACAGAAGATTGAATAAATTATTGCTGTCCATGAATTCCTTGAGCTGAGTGTTAATTTTTCCATAATTTTGGACAAGACTGGCAAAATGGAGATGGGTCTATAGTTGTTGAGGTTACTCCAGTCACCAGACTTAAATAATGGCAGGATGCCTGCTGTTTTCCAGCAGGAGGAACAGTGACTGTGGAGATGGATAGATTAAAGATATGCATAAAAGGCACTGTTAGAAGGTGACTCTCTAGTTTTAGGAAAAAGGCTTCAATTCCATCAGCCCCAGTGCTTTTCTTAGTGTCCAGTTTGCTCAGGAGGTCCTCAATATGCTTGGAAGATTGCAACTGTTGATTGTCAAAAATCTGTCATGGCAAAAGCTAAAAATTCAATGACAATACCATGCTACATAAATTGCAAGGGTTTGGTGTTGAATGCCTAGATCTGATAACACATGCTTTTGATACCATAGATAACGTCTTAATAACTATACAGATAAAAGAACAGTCATGGAAGATGATGACATCTATGACGTAGGGTTCTGTTGGCTAATTTCTCAAATTTATAGGCCAATATTTGGCAATGGAAGTGTCTTCTATATCACTAAACTTGGACATATATCACCAGTGATTAAAAGATCACCGTGGAGATGATGCAGCATCCTACAGGTCAGGAAGTCTGAAAAGACACCTACTGACATACTAAACTAATCCAGTGCCTGTATGGTAACTAGCCTAGGAAGAAGTATGGCTTTCCTATTTAGCTAGCTCCTCAACAGTTATTGCACATTTGGTTGGGGACAACACTTTAAGCCCATTGCAGGCTAATATACTCTTTATAAAAAGGAAGCTATTTGAAACAAAGGCATTTTGGTTAGGGACCCAGCTGAGGGTGGTCTACCTTGATGTTAGTAGCTGGTAAACTTCACAACAGGGTCCTGAGGTGAATACCAAGAGACCCCCACTTCTTTTGATATTTAATTAGTAAGTAGCCAATCCAGGCATGAACATTTTCTAAACTTCGGATTTTAAATTAAACTATAAAGTCGCCAATCCAGGCTGATCAATGTTCATTATTACATTTACTCAAATGTTTTTATCTTTTGGTGGGGAGAGAAAGTACATGACTTTGTTTCTTTAAGTCTGAAAGGAAGTCTTCTGACATGCTACACTAATCCCAGTGGCTGTAGGATAACCATAGTTCCTCAGAAAGGTACATCAAGTCTCTTGTGTTCAGCACAGTTGTATGTTGGACTGCTGATTTCAAAGTCACCAAGTTAAAGCAAACATCAGAATATACAGAAGAAAGTGAAGACAAACCTGATGATACTCAGACTCAAATGGATGCAATTATGTTCAGTTAAATGTAATAAAATTAATTAGGCCTGAACTGAAAGAGTTTGGCAGAGAAGTGTGTTAAAGGATTACATCAGCTAAAGAGTACATATTACAAGACAAAGATGCATGTGAAACAATGCTGGATGTGTCTTATGAAGCAGCTTCAAAATGTGTGGGTACTACTCTTTACAGTCAGATGGCTTTGATGCTTACCAATGTCATTTCAGAAGTAGGCAATGATCAGAGAGTTTAGCTAAACCCAAAGCAACATGAGCGGGTACTGAATCTTGGACAAGACATATATGCAGCTGTTGCTGGTGTTCCAACACCAAAATATGTTGGTACTGCCCTACACCTACTAAAGGCCACCCATAGCAAGGAGACTGTTGCCATGCAAAATAGATTTGAAAAATAGCATTAGTTACTAAGATGCCCAATGTTATATTGCTACCATGGCAGCATGATGATGAGCAGGCGGTTTAAGATGTAGTTTGCATAACCATGAATCTGAAGTCAGGTCGACTCACACAGTGTGCAATTGACAATCTAGACTTACTTCCATGAGAGTACAAGGATGGTAAAACTATGCATGGGACATTGCATGCAATATATAAGTATTCTTATGAAGGTGAGGATCAACAGTCAATGGCTATTAGGTGCCCTAGTTAAAAAGCATTTGCCAATGCTGAATGTTCACTATTAGTACTGCTGTTATACATGCCTCCCATATTTTTCTGTGTATATTCCTCTGCCTTGCATTTAAGGCATCACTCTCAACACAAATTTCTTATGTTCTTCCAGCACAGGTTTAATTCATTAGAAAAACAAGCATTTGTCAATGCCAAATGTTTGCTTGCTGGTATTAGCATGTTAATGCAGGAGTTAGAGAGATGCATAACAGGAATGGCAGAGAAGTATTGAATAATGCCAACCCCATGCTCACCCTGCAGAGATAGACAGGCATTGGGGTGTGCCTTGTCATCAACCATAATGCGCCATTCCACCTCGCTCCCACCCTTCAGACCACTCAGTGTTACAGTGTGCCTTGAGGTCTTTGACTCTTATGCTCACCCATTCCATAAGGAAATAAACTGAGATGGTTGCAGCATAGGAGAATGGGTGAACATTAGGCCAAAAGACCAAATGGCACACCCCAGTGCTTGTCAGTGGTTGCAGGGTGGGGTGGGGGTGAAATGGGGTGAGCATTATGGCTGACGGCCCCAAGTCACACCCCAACACCTGTCAGTCTGTACAGGGTGGGCGTTAGAGTTGGAAACCCTAACTCCCCAGGAGTTTGTTGTATTTCTGCTCCAAATTTTCAACATAGGCTTTTGGGACCCCACCTCATGAACAGTGATAGTATCATTTTGTTACTAGATCCCACAAGGTGATTTCCACACAGACTGTGCCATTCAGTGACACAGGTGCGAAACACATTTTGGGCAAGATGTGAAAATGGCAGCTTTACTGTTCATGAGGGAGTGTGAAGAAATAGTAATGTTGAAAATCTGGACTGGGCAACATGCTCCTGAGCTGGTGGCCTTGATGGAAGAGGATGTCTGACATCGTAGAATCACAGAAACATGGTACACAGAGAACCATGACTGGGATGTTAACATACCAGGGCAAGACAACCTACAGGAGAGACAGGCAGGGAGAAGAGGGGAGGATAGCTCTCTAGTAAAGGAAGGGATAAAAGCAACTGAACAAAAGAGTAAACAGGAGGAGAGGAGGCACCGTGGGTCACCTTGGAGACTGGAAAGGCACCACAATCTGCACAGGGGTTGTGTACAGATCCCCATGTCAGGGGTAGGGAATGGACAAGGATATGATAGAAGGCATTCTTAGAATGGCAGAGAAAGGGAGATACTGTTGATGGGAGACCTGAATATGCCAGATGTTAACTAGAGCACATTTGCTGCAGCCACATCCAAGAGCAGGGCCATTCTTGATGCCCTACAGGTGGCAGGCATTAGACAGCTAGTTTCAGAACCCACTCGTGAGGAGCAATCTTAGACCTCAGTACTCTCAAGCGGGGCAGTGAGAGGATCTCAGATCTAGAAGTGGGTTGCCATCTGGGGACAAGTGACCTTCAAACAGTGTGGTTCACATTACACTCAGCTACAGAGTCAAGCTACAACAAAAGAGGGTACTGGACTTAGGAGGGCTGACTTTGGCAAGATGGGAGAGTGCCTCTGAAAAGCACTAGCAAACAATCTAGAAGGAGGTGTGGAGCAACAATGGGGAATGATCAAACTGACATCACAGAGGCAACAAGCCTTGTGTGAAGCAAATAAACAAATCAAATGAAAGAAAAGCCACTATGGTTCTCAAAAGAGGGCTGTGAAAGTCAGGAAGAAAAAGATAGCATTCCGGAAGTATAAGGAAACACAGAAGGAGCAGGACAGAGCTGTACCCAGTTAAGGCAGAAGGAAGCAGAGGTAAGTCAGAATAGCAAAGGCCCAAAGTGAGGAAAAGATCGCCAACTCAGTTAAGAAGGGGATAAACCTTTTATAGGTACATCACGCAGCGAAAGTCAAAGGAGGGATAGTGAGGCTGAATAGAATTAACGGTGCATGGGCAGAGGGGACAGTGAAAAGCAGGGATACTGAAAGAATATTTCTGCCAGTATTCACAAAGAGGAGGGGAAGTGCCTAATCCAATTAACAGAAGCACTCTTTGATAGGGGGGATCAACCAGTCCTTTCACAGAAGAAATGGTTCTGCAAGAACTTCTAAAACTGAAGGTGGACAAAGCAATGGGTCCTGATGGAATTCACCCCAGAATTCTAAAAGAATTAAGGGAGGAACTAGTGAAACCACTGGCTACTCTTTTAATAAATCATGGAGGATGGTGTGGTACCCGAGGACTGGAGGAAGGTGGATGTGATTCCCTTCACAAAAGTGGGACCAAGACAGAGCAGGAAACTACAGACCTGTCAGTCTGACCTCTGTGGTAGGGAAAGTGATGGAGTCACTTCTGAAGGAAAGAATAGTTGAGTACCTAGAGGTCAGTGGAGCACAGGACCCAAGACAGCATGGGTTCACAGTGGGAAGGTCATGTCAGATGAATCTAATAGATTTCTTTGACTGGGTGACCAAAGTAGTAGACCAGGGAGGGGCTGTGGACATGGCCTACCTAGACTTTAGCAAGGCATTTGACACAGTCCCACACAAAAGATTAATAGTCAAATTAACCAGCCTGGGAGTGGGTCCCAGGTGGTAGCCTGGGTAAAACATTGGCGCACAACAGGACACAGAAGGTAATTGTAAATGGAGTCCACTCTGAAGAAAGGGGTTACTAGTGGGTACCGCAGGGTTCAGTATTGGGTCCAGTCCTTTTAATGTCTTCATCAGTGACATTGCAGAGGGACTGGAAGAGGAAAAGTATGCCTTTTGCAGATGACACAAAGATCTGCAACAGGGTTGTACACAAGGAGGCGTGGAAAGGATGAAAAGGGACTTGGCAAGGTTGGAGGAATGGTCAGAAGTATGGCAGCTAGATTCAATGCAAAGAAGTGCAAAATAATGCACCTGGGAAACAAGAACCCAGGGAAGAATACACAATGGGTGGGGAGGTAGTAACAACAACAAAAAGGAAAGGGACCTGTGGGTAATCATATCAGATGACCTTAAGGTTAGCAGTCAATGTGAGAAGGCAGTAGGGAGGGCTGGGGTATACTGGGATGTATGGGAGAGGCATCAGCAGCAGAAAACAGGAAGTTGTTATCCCTCTGTACAGACAGTTGGTGAGACCCCATCTGGAGTACTGTGTCCAGTTCTGGAGACCTCATCTCCACAAAGACATAGACAGGATAGAGGTAGTCCAGAGGAGGGCAACCAAAATGGTGCAGGGGTGTGCAAGAGAAGCCGTATGAGGAGAGACTAAAGGAGCTTAATATGTATACCCTTGAGGAAAGAAGGGAGAGGGAGGACATGATAGAAACTTTTAAGTACCTCAGTGGAATCAACAAAGTCCAAGAGGGTAGCATCTTTCAGAAAAAGAGACTTGCAAGAACAAGGGGACACAATTTAAAGATAAAGAAAGGCAGTTCAGGGCAATGTGAGGAAGTATTATTTCACAGAGAGGGTAGTGGATGCATGGAACAGCCTTCCTGAGGAGGTTGTGGGTCTAAAACTGTGGGAGATTTCAAGAATGCATGGGACAGACATAAGGCAATTCTTGTGGGATAGGGCTGTTGGTTAACTAGGATCTGCGCCTATCCTGTGGTAGGAAATGGGCAGACTAGATAGGCCTAGCGGTCCTTATCTGCCGTCAAAGTCTATGTTTCTATGTTTCTATGACTGAAAATATGAAAACATGAAGTTACGAGTGTGCATAGAAACTGTACAAGACACGCTCTCCTCATGAACAGAGGCACTGGAATTTGGTACTCTGTCGAGTTGATTTTGCACAGTGACACCTTTCTGCACCACAGGTGCAAAACACATTTGGGAAGGGTGCAAAAATGACAGCTGTACTGTTCATAAGGGGTGTGAAAAAATGACAATGTTGGATATTTGGAGTGAAAATCTTAAAAATTTATGACATTACAGGTGTCTTAGAAACTGCACATGGACATTCTTAACACAGCAATTCTGGAGTATTTTCACCAAATTTGCAATAAAGCTTTTTGGAACCCCACTTCATCAACATTAGCATTGTGATTTTGTTAATTGGTCATGAAGGTGATTCCATGCAGCGACAACAAAATCATCTTTCAGGACCAAGAAACGAAAAGACAGGGACTGTGTTCTTGAAGTGCAGTCCCAAGAACCCCATGTAGAAAATGTGGGACAAAACTCCACAAATGGCTGAAATATCAACCTAGGTTACCCCTCCCATTTATTGCCATTATAGGACTTAAAGTGATTTTCTTCAGTTTGTGGTCAGCTTTTAAGAGTGCAGATGTGTTCCTGGTCCATAGAAGATAGCTGCTCCCAACTCAGAGGTAAGTATGGGTGAGGGGTGCAGGAGGTGAGGTGTGCAGAAGGAGGTGCGGATTGTGGGATGGGGGGCTGGCGGGAATAATGAGGACTGTTTTCTTTTTTCAGGTTAAAAAAGACACAGGGCTATTTTCTTTTACAGGAAACTAATTATGGATTTTGGCACACTGGGGTGGGCTCCCAGTGTCCTGAGAATACTGGGGGATCAATGCCGACCCAGGGTTGGGCACCCTGAGGTCAGAGAATATAGAGGTGTGGGAGCATCTGACACCACAGGTAGTTTTGGCACACTGGGTGGGCTCCCACTGTGCAAATTAAAGGGGAGAGGATATATGCTGACACAGGTTGAGTACCCCAATGTTGGCAAGCAGGGGGATCCATTAGCATGATTGATTGTGCTTAGGTAAAAGTGCCACCAGGCACCTGAATACTCTAGCCCATACAGAAACTTAGGATGTGTCCTGCTCTGCAAAGGTGGAGAAAATAGGGAAACAGAGATAGTGGGATGTGAGAGGATGAGTGAGGAAAGCATCTCCTCTCACCTTTCAGGAAGGAACTGGTGGGGTGGTGGGAGGTGGAGATGTCATGGCAAAGCAGCTGTTTGCTCTGTGGTGACCAGCAGATAAAGGAAAAAGCTGCCACATGATTGGTGCAGCTTTTTCTTTTCAAGTGCAGACACCTTCAGGCTAAACAGCATCAGGACCAGCCTGGCTGATGATTGGTGTGATACTGTTGAGCCCTTGAAGAACACTCTACATTGGACAGACAGTGTCACACCCCTCAAAGTCACTATCCGAGGAGTTTGCAGTGCATGCACAGACTCAAAATGTGAGTCTTCTCACACATATCTTCAACAATTTCAAGCAGGAAAATCAATCACAATCTCTTTTAGTTTTTTGTTTTCATTAATTGATTTATTATTTCTCAACAGATAGAATACTTCAGAAGCTAAATACAACTCATCATAATATAATTCACTTTTTTACCAGGCAAGAAATAGGATTCATTACTGTCAGCTTTTAATATGCTTGGGTATTTCTCCTCACAAGATAGATTGAGGTTTCAGTTGTCTATTTTTCTTCAAAAGGTTCATTTGGGTCTCTTGCCAGTCTATTGATTTATTTCTGATACAGTATACTCTAATATTTTTCAACAAGGTCACAAGAAAGGTATATGTTTCAGGTCCCATTTTTACAGCTGTGGGCAGAGTCTACAGCCATTATGAGGATCGACTGTAGTTTACAAAAATGGCCAATCATGGAACCTTCCATTGAACTTTTGAAGTATCCTTCAAAAATCCAGTGCAACTTGAAACAATCCATACGATCATCTATACGGAATAACAGCTGCACTGTTTTGCTATTACTTCCACACTCCAGAAGCCAAGAACTGTACATGCCAACTTATGCACATGCGCAGTTCCACTTGCGCTATTCATGTTGTGAATGGCAAATGCCATTCACTGCAGCTATGCTGTGTGAATTCTGTGCATGAGCAGTTGCATCACTGCCATCTTTTGGATGGAATTCCTCCTACATCCTCCCACTTCTTCTGTCCTCCCCTCTCCCTCCCAGCACTGGCAAAAAACCCTCCACACCCCTCACACTGCTGCTGTCCTCCCAGTTCCGACCATTCCCCATCCCTGGCTGACACGGGGCCCAATCCCTGTCGGCATCATACACCCCAACTCATGTGGCACACTAGAGCCCACCCCAGTGTGCCCAAATTTATGTTTTTCCTGTAAATAAAGAAACCATCCCCTGACATTTTTTTACCTGCAAAAAGAAAATGGTCCCTCGTTGTCATCCAGTCTCCCTCCACCATCCCCACCCTCCCTTAGTACACACCTCCTTGTACCCCATCGTGCTTCTGGAGGTTGGTGCTGTCATCTTCTCTGGACCGGGACACATTTGCACTTTTCAAAGCCGAACCACAAACTGAAGAATCCAAGGTGAGTGTGTTATAATGGCAGTCAATAGAGTTTTCAACTTATTTTGATAAATCAGCCATTTTGTGAATTTTAGCCCTAATTTTCAACATGGGGTTCTTAGGACCCCTCATGAGACACTGTCACTGTCGATTTCACTACTCAGTCCTGAAAGGTGATTTTGTGAGTCGCTGTGTGGAATCACCTTTCAGGACTGATTAATGAAATGACAGTGCAACTGTTCATGAGTGGGGTCTAAAAGTCCTATTACCAATCTGGTGAAAAATTACAAAAATTACTGTGTTATGGGCATGCATTGTGCAGTTTCTATGCATCCTCCTAACCGTCAATTTTTATATTTATAGCTGTTATTTTCATATCCTGCTCGAAATGTGTTTTTGCATCTGTGGCGTAGCAAACTGGCACTAGGGACTTGCATGTAAATGTTTTCTGTTGGGGGAAGCTTTGCCCCTGCATCTATATGAGATTCTCAACTATGAGGGGGTGCACAAATGTTTAAAAGAAAGAATTGGGCCAGGTGCAACAAAACGCACCAGCGCCCAGACCAACCCAGCACCCTGCCACCAAAGCTGTCAACTCACTCACCATGCCACTAAGCCAGCTCAGCAGCCCACCACAGCACCACCACTTGAAATCCCTCCTGCCCTCCCTGTGCATGCTTGCTCCTCTTCCACGTGTGCATATGCATAGTGACATCCCATTGCTATATGTGCCAACCCCCACCCCATCCGGTCACCCTACCTCATCAGTAGCCCCAAAGACAAACACTGGGATTGAGCCACTGTTATTGCAGGCGCTCAATCACTGATGATCATGTCACAGGCTACCATATAATAGTCTTTGCCTGACATGATTTTTTGTGCAGTTCCATGAAGTCAAACATTGGCTTCCACAAGGAGATCCTCTATTTCAGTT
This sequence comes from Neoceratodus forsteri, assembly GCA_016271365.2. NCBI lineage: Eukaryota > Metazoa > Chordata > Ceratodontiformes > Ceratodontidae > Neoceratodus > Neoceratodus forsteri. The sequence goes on from JADMNL010000026.1 coordinate 272,496,449, forward strand.
TATTTCATTAATTACCTAAATGCACATGAAATTCAGTGCAATGTGGCAGTCACCCATATAGTATAACTTTGCCATACTTCTCGGCTTCTTTTCTGAAGGCCAAGAGCAATCTGATAGATTGCTTCATCTCAGGTAATTATGCAGAATTCCTTTTTTCTGAGTGACCTTCATACAAAACTGAAGTGATGCTTTGACCACATCAAGGTTTACAAGAGGTTCTGGAAAGAAGGCCCATAACCAATCACAGTCACCTATACTTCCTGTTGGGTAACTAATTCATAAAGGAGGACCATGTAACAGGTTTTGATTGTTCTATGACATCTAAATAAAGTGTGGGCCCACATTCACTAAATGCCAAAGCCAGTCTAGAGGATAAAGTGGATCTGTGGTCTGCTGTGGTGCTATTGCCATGCCAGCAAGTGAACAACTCTTCTGGCAGTCTTGGAGGGTGAGATTTATTTATAAATTTCTTTATAAATTTCTTGGGATCCTCAGCAGCATCCTGTAGTAGTGCAATAGGAGCTGTTGGCAATCCTAATTTACTTTTGCAATTGTTCTGTTTGGCCCTATAGTGATTATAATCAGAAAGTAGACTAGAGAGACTGAAACAAATGATTCATATGTCAAACAACTAGGATACCGGAAGAAGTAGACACGTTAATGAACAAGTTCCATGAGGCAAAGTGCAAATTCCAAACAACAAGACCCTGACTTATGTACATGGATATGATTCAGATTCTGAATCAGTTTATCTATGCTGAACAAGCTGGACAGTGGGAGCAGCACCAGGCTGAAGTTGAGAAAATGCTTCCATATCTTGTGACTGCTGGACATAACAAATACGTTTTCAGCATTCCCCATTACCTGTCCACTATGAAAGACCTTCCAACCACAGCACCAGACATCATTAAAGCATTCAGATTTGGCACATTCACCACACAATGAACAGCTGGTAAGTTTAATGGAGTGTGGCTGATATGCCCTTAAGCAGATGGATAACAAAGATGCCAAGACCCAGCTTTTCTTGGCATAACTCGTAGCCTGCCACCATGGAAAAATACTTGCATTCATTACCAGCACTGACAGCAATCTCTGAACAAACAAAGGTGATAGCTCACTTTCATAGCACAGAATATCACAAACACCATGGAGACTCTGAGTACAGCACAGAAGGACAGTACAGCAATTAAAACAATGATGAATGCAGTCAATGGCAGAATGATCAATCCATTCATCTGTGATACCAGTGATCTTCTGAACATTTCTACTGGTCAAAATGATACAGGAGAAGAGTCCTGCAGGAACTCATTAAATTGAAGGTGGGCAAAGCGATAGGACCAGATGGCATACACCGAAGGATATTAAGAGTACTGCAAGGGAGATAACAGAACCTCTGATAGCCATGTTCACTGAGTCATTCAACACAGGGGTGGTACCAGAGGAGGATTCGAGGAGCACCTGTAGTACCTCTACACAAATCCAGCAGCAGGGAGGAGGTGGAGAACTGTAGGCTGGTCAGCCTCACCTCAGTAGTGGGGAAGATCATGGAGACATTGCTTAAAGAAAGGATTGTGGAGCATCCAGAAGCCATGGAGCCCAGGACCATAGGCAAAATAGATTCACAGTGGGGAGGTCATGTTAGACAAATCTGGTTGATTTCTTTAACTGGGTGACAATGGGAGTAAATCAGGGTGGGGCAGTGGACATTGCCTACCTTGATTTCAGCAAAGCTTTGACACTGTCTCACATAGGAGGCTGATAAACAAACTGGGTATACTAGGCATACGGACAGGGTGTTAAACTGGGTAAGAAACTGGCTAACAGGAGGTAGAGGCTGGTGGTAAATAGGTACATTCTGGGGGAGGGGTGACTTGTGGAGTGCCTCAGGGATCAGTCCTGGGGACAGTCCATTTTAATGTCTTCATTAGAGACATTGCAGAGGGGCTGGAGGGAAGATCTGCCTGTTTGCAGATGACACCAAGATCTGTAACAGAGTGGATACCCCAGAGGAGGGCTAGAAAATGAGGAGTGACCTGGGAAGCTTGAAAAATTGTCTGAGAACTGGCAACTGAAGTTTAATTCAAGAAGTGCAAAATTATGAGCCTGGGACACAGAAACCCTGGGGAAAGCTACTGGCTTGGTGGTGGTGGTGGGATTGCTGACAGTCACAAAGCAAGAAGGTACCTGGGAGTTATTATTTCAGACAACCTGAAATGTCAAAGCAGAGTACTAAGGTAGCTGGGAAGGCCAGTGGTATGCTGTGTGTGCATAAGCAGGGTATCACCAGCTGAAGGACGGAGGTAGTGATGCCATTATATAAAACCATGGTCAGGTGTCATATGGAGTACTGTGTGCAGTTCTGGAGGCCACACCTTTGTAAGACATTAACAGACTGTAGACGGTCCAGAGAAGGGTGACTAAGATGGTACAGGGCTTGCAGCACAAGGCTTATGAGGAGATTAAGGAACCTCAATATGCACTCGCTGTAAGAGAAGAGGAAAGAGGGAACATGATAGAAACATTCAAGTACCTCAAGTGTATAAACAAGGTACGGGGAAACATTTTCCACTACAGGAGGAGCACAGGAATGAGGCAGCATAACACAAAATTGGAAGGTGGGAGGTTAAGAGGGAATATGAGGAAATTCTTCACAGAGAGGGTGGTGGATGCATGGAACTGCCTGCCACAGGAGGTGGTGGGAGTGAGCACTGTGGATGGATTCAAGCATGCTTGGGGCAGGCATAGGAGAACCACAGAAGTACAGCTGTGGGAGGGTCAGAAGCAGTAATCCAGTACAAGGGCAGACTAGCTTGGCCAGACAGTCCATATTTGCTGACAATGCCTATGTTATGTTTCTATGTAATTATATAAATACACTACTTTGAATAAAGCCAGAGAGCTGCAGCTGCATCAGCATTGTGAGGGATAGGTATGATGTTAGTCCATCAGTAAACTTGAAAAGGGAGGAGCGAGGCAGGAAAAGCTTCATCATGCAAACAGCAGAGCATATGAACCTCAGGAATCCCTGCCCATCCAGTATTGGAAAGACTTCATTGTCAACTCCCAAAACAAGGCCAGTCTCCTTGATTTCTTGGGAGGTGCTTGGATAAAGCACAATTCTCAGCTACCAGAGGGATGTAGATTGATTCTTGGTGGATTGTTCAAGGACCTAGGTCATTCCGTTCTCTCAAAATACGACGTGGCAGTAATTCCTGAATTGTCATGTACACAAAACATGAAGAAGCAGATACAAAACAATGTCCCATATCACATATTGTGTAAACACACTTGGATACTGAAGAGTATTAGTGGCAGCCATGGACATAGATGTGATCAGAATTGCATCTGCTATAGCACTTAGATGGCTGTCTAGAAGAGCTATGGGTTCAGAAGATGGGTATGTACCTGTCATGCCATTTAGTAGCAGCTTTTCTTAGCACTATGTGCAACACAGATGCATCACAACTACTTCTACCCTGACTCCTTACCCAAACAACATGTCTCCAAACCTCACTTGCACTACAACCCTTCCTAATGGGTTGAAGCTCCTTAACCTGAACATCTGCAGCCTGCTACCTAAAATTGATCTCCTACAAACTCTCATGATTTCACATACCCCTGACATCCTAATTATTACTGATACATGTCTCAAAAAGCATCCCTGACAATGTCATTGTTATCCCTGGGTATTCCTTCTCCAGACAAGATCAATCGGGTCACGGAGGGGAGCCATGTATATCCTGTACTCACTGCAGTTTACTACCACCTTAGCTACCTCCATCCCAGCTACCTATGAAGCCCTTGTCACCCACATTACCCTTTCTTTCTCAATCCCAATCTTTGTGGCTGGCATCTATTGCCACCATAGCATTCAACCCTTGGTTACAACTGAACTCTTAACCAATATCACATGTCTCTGTAATCTGGTGAACTGTTCATAATAGGTGACGTGAATCTAAATTGGTTGTCTCCCAAGTTAAACAAGCTATGCAATGACGTCACTGCTCTAAACCTCACTCTCCATATACATGAGCCCACGCTTTAATCCCAAAACACAAAACCACACCCTGCTTGATTGGGCACTCACAACCCACCCACACCCCATCATTAAATCTGGTCTTTTCCTGATGCCCTTAGTGATCTCAACCCCATTTTCATTGTACATAAGGTCCATTGCCCCAAACCTCCCCTAAAATCATACAGATCCACTCTTTAAATCCTTAGACCCTACCCCACTCAGCTCTGCACTTGCTTCCTTTGACTGGGTCCCCCTCTACTGCCACTTCTGTTGACCAAGTCCTTGACTATTTTAAGGATAAATTCATTGCCACCTGGAATGCCTTTGCTCCTTTCAGAAGGACCAGAGTCTGTGGGCTTCACCTTCCCTGGATCACCCCAAATTTCTGGACTGCTTCAGGAAGTGTGATCGAGCCTGGAGAAAAAAAAACTACTAAACATCCAAATAACTATGCCAAGTACAGAATGCTATGCAATTCATGTACTAAAAGTTACTAGACTGAGCTAAGACTGATTATTTCAACTCCTCATTCCTGACTAACATTAACTCTCCATCTCAATTCTGGAGGGTAGTTCATGCCCTATTCTCTCCCCCCTCACCCTCACCTCCAGTTCTCAAAATAAATAACTCTCTAGTTTCCAACCCTGGCTCTGTAGACCAATGAATTTAATGCCTACTACATCTCATGCGCCATATCCTAAATTCCCTTTCCTGCCGCCTACTAATTTCAGCCCTTCACCTCAGCCATTGCTCCTTCTCCCTTTTCCTTTTCCAGCTATCTCATCTGATGAAGCTCTTGTAGTGCCCTCCTACCCCAGTATCCCTCTAAAGGCTCCTCACCAGTTGAGTTTGATCCAGAAACTTCTCTACCTTTCTGTTCCTGCAATTGTATCCGGTCTCTCTAATCCTTAACCTCTCCTTTATTTCAGCCAAGTACTCCTTATCCTGAAAACATGCTGTAGTCCTTCCTCTCCCCAAGAAGGTGACACATCCACTCCTGGCAACTATCACCCCATTTCCCTCATTCCTACCCTTGCCAAACTTCAAGAACATTAATTCTCTCTCAACTATCACCCTTCTCTCCAATTTCTCCTTCTTCACTCCCTTCCAATCTGGTTTTGGAACAATCACTCAACAACCACCTCCCTCCTCAAGCTACTGACTCCATCCTTTCAGTGAGGATGATGGCCTGATCATCTCAGCCATCTTAGTTGATCTAAGCAAAAGCTTTCGACACTGTTTCCCATTCTCTCTTCTTGATTCCCTCTCCTCAGTTGGCTTTGCTCTGTCAGCCACTAACTGGTTTAAATCCTACCTCATTGGCAGGACACAGTCAGTGAGAGTCCTTGATTCCATCTCCCCTCCACTCTTATCAACACTACTGAGCGCTTGGTCCCTTACTCTTCTCCATTTCCTTAATGATCTTCCATAACTCTCATCCTCATCTATCCACATGTATACTGATGATACTGTCTTATACAGTTCCTGTAAAACCCTGCTGCTGTGGAAACCAGCTTACAGCATGACTTCAATGAAGTTCAGCTCTGGTTTACTTTTCACCAGCTTTTCTAAATATCAAGAAGATAGTCTCAATGACCCTTGCAACCAGGCAGAGACTCTTTGAGGCTCCTGCCCTACCCACCTTCCACACCCTTGATGGGACCATCCTGGAGGACACCTCCTCATTTATATTCTGGGGTTTGGCTGGATCAGCACCTCAACTTCTCTGTGCATATCAATGTGATCCTGAAGAAACTGCATACCAAGTTTGGTGCTCTGTACAGGAATTGTAGTTGCATTCCACTGACTGTGAGGTGAAATTGTCCAGAAGATGATACTCCCCATGGTTGACTACTGTGACATAGTCTTGGTGCTACTCCCAAATCTTCCCTTACCAAGTTGGACACTCTCTTAACTCCTTCTGCCACTTTGCTCTCGACTCCCTTCCCTCCACCACTGTGAACTCTATCACTCTCTAACCTTCCTTCCACCATCTCACAGATGCATCTCACACTGTGCCAAACTAACCTCCAAATTCTGGTTTGAGTGCTCCCTCTATCTCTCTCATCCTCTCTCCTCCACACCCCCACCCACTCTTTCAGATCTAATGACACCTGCACCTTGATGGTCCTCACCCTCCACCCTCATCGGTCAGACTGGTTTCGCCCATCGTTCCCTAAAATCTTGAATTCCTCCCCTGAAATATGATACTCCTCCTCCAACTACTCCCTTACCTCTGCCCTACACAATTACCTTTCCCTCAGCTGTTCCTGCTTTAACCCTCCTTAATACCTATCCCCAATTTCTGCATTCCCTACCCTGAAGGAGAATCAGGAAATAGCTGCCCTTCTTCTCATGTTTAGTTATTGCCTCTCCCCTCTCTTATCCACCTGCCCTTCTGGGTCACCCGTGTGCAAAACCTATCCCATCCTTTTACTCCAACAGCACTTGCGTACTACCTTGAGCCTGGTTCTGGCACTCATGTACTATAATGGTTCTGTTGCATTATTACTCTTTGCACGTTTATATGTGCTTTTGTATGATTTTGGACATGTATTGTAATTTACACAATGTTTCACTACTGTTTATTGTACAATACCTTGTGTTCCAACTGTTGCATAATCTTACAATGTTGTATTGTTTTTACTACCCACATACTATTGTAACTGATCATCCTTCACAACCTTGAGTAACCCCTTCCCCAGATCACACAGTAAGATGAGCAATTTGTTGTTCAGTATGCCCTCCTGGTGAAACATTTCAATAAATAAATAAACAACTCACATCAGTTGTTTTTGTGATTACATTTTAGTGGCTGTGATACTGTTAGCTATCCCTTCAGAAGATGGAAGGAGCATGCTCTAAAAGTTGGCCTTGAAAATGCAGCCAGTCTTCATGCATTAGTAGATTATGGCAAACCTGGAGTAAGTCTAGATGTCACTGATGAGGTCATTTCAGCAGTGCATGAGTTATTCATGAAATTATATTACAGAGACAAGTTCAGTGGTGGCCTGGATGCCTCCGAGGTCACCTGTATGTGACTTAACAAAGGTGACCTATGGACTCTACCACCAACAAGTTGCCTTTAGACTTCAAATGCTACACTCTGCACCAGATAGCAATCAGTAAAAGGGTTAATGAGTCAAATCGAGTTCTTCTTGACCCTACATTGTTTGGGTTACTTTTCAAGAATGCAGGCTATTCCATCATTATGATGACAAAGGAACCAAAGTCAAAGTGGCTGTGCAAACTAAGTACTGCAAATGCAAAAGCAACATATGCCAATGAGACTGCATGTGTGCTAGGACAAATGTCAAATGGGTTATTGCATGTATATGTAATGCTGAACTCATGAAATGTAGTCAAGTTCAAATGAGTCTGACTTTGGAAGACAGTGACAGTGACAAAGTGACATTGAAGGTCACATCTGTATAATACTGGTGAAAGTCATGAAATTGACGAATACTGATGGACTCATGTAATTGAATAACCAGTCATTATCAATGTACAGTAATTTATTTATTTATTTTTATTTATTTAATTTTGTTGACCGGTAGGCCACTGAGACTAGAAGTCCCTTTTTCAGAGGCGACCAAGGGAGGGATACAGATGGCAACCAACTGAATTGAACCAGATTAAGCTGTTGGTGGTATTTTTAGTGAATGGGGGAAATTTGGCCAGTACACCAGGGAAATTCCCTACTCTGCAGCAGGGGGAACCTTTAGCCATTTTGGTTGTTTGCCAAGATGGCTGCTGTCCTAGACCCTGCAGGAGGTAGTGGTGATGCAGCTCTCTGTCTCCAGATTTTAGTTCCTGATTCTCAGCCTTCTATGCCTATTGTTCAGCTGAGTGTCTACAGAAATGGTCATTCTGACTCTGTGCCTTGTTGGGTTCTCCTTCAGTTGTGCTTCCACCTCCTACTACTGTTAATGCTTCTGAAACTAACTCACTGATTTTGGACCAACTTCCATTACTGCTCCTGGGACCTGCTACTACCTTGTCCTCAACGTATTTGTGACTGCTCTAGGATCACCATCACTTCCTCTTACAGCAATTTGTGTGGGAGGATGAAGCCTTACACACTGACTTGCCACCTAATTCTGCTCAGGCTGATTTACAAGCTGTGCTACAAGCTGCATCACCAGGATTGTTTTCTTTTCCTATCTGTTCTGCTACTGTACACCTACTCCTGGCTCACTCACTCCCACGGCCATCCACGGAGGTACCTCACTTCCAGATTCTGTCTGGTCCCTGGCTTCTGCTTTCTGAGCTGCAGGTTGGACTCAACAGCTTCCTGGTGCACCCTGGGCTTCTCCTCGAGCAGTAAGCACACAGAACATTATGCAGGAAAACTCAGTTCCCATTTTGCCTACCACAGCTACTCCCTTGCCTATTCAATTTCCACCAGTTTATTGCAACATCTCTTTCTGGCTCCATCCCAGGTCTCTAACGTTGGCCAACTGACAACTGCAACTATGGACACTACGCTTGATCAGGATTTTCCTCAGTAGCACAACCCTCCCTTTCAGTGCACTCCTCCTCAGATGAAGATTCCCTATAATGCATGGATAACCCTCCCTTGCCTCCTCTACCTTCAGGTGAGGCTTTAACGGATCATTCTTTTTGTCTCAGCAACCTTTTTCAGAACTTGGGTGAACCAGCTCAGCGTAGGAATGTGGTTCATTTGAAATATTTTGGTGACCTTACTGTTGCTTCTGATAGGAAAACAGTATTGCATTTCATGTTGTGAGACTCTTTGGGGATTTCTGCTAGCAAACTGTTTGCCTTCATTCATGTTAAGGGGAGTCTATTTATGATTTAAGTTTTAAGAATGTTTATCGTTGGAAAGGTTTGGACCAAATATAAATTGGTGAAATCTCAGCCTTTATGGACCCTTTATGTTCATTTCCCTTACTAAACCTACGGTCAAGATTATTACCTTCTTTTTTCATAATGAAGGTGTGAGAAAGCGGATGTCCAGTACTGGCTTCAGAAGCACTGCAACATTCTCGTGGGTCCTCGTCTATTTTGGATGAGGACCTCATCTGGACGGGGGCTGGAAGGTTAAGGTGCAATTGAAACAGACTGACCAGGTTATTATTCATTTGTCAGTTAGTTTTTATATTGGTAGAGACAGGAGTTTGTGCTTTAACTAGGTCAGCTCCGCACTTGCTATAAATGCAGTGCCGGACACACCTCAGTCATACCTGTGCAAACCACATTGTACTGTTTGCTTGGCCAATGCCACGTTAGCCTGGGTTGCCTAAATAACCACAGAAATGTAATCTCTGTGATGAGAATGGCCATACCTACCACCAGTGTCTGTGGGCTGACCATAATAGGCTGGATCACCCTCCTCAAGACCAGGTGGCCCTCATCTCTGACTCTCAAACTCAGGTGCTCCGCCAGCAAAATGGGGAACACCAGGAGATGGTGCCCACCCTTTGGTGGCGTTGTCCCAAATTCTACTCTCTTTATTCTGGTGTATGGTCATGTACTGCAGACCCAGATTCCTCCCTGCATGGACCCTGCCCGGAGTTGTTACCCCAACATACCCCCTCAGACCAGGAATCCTTCACGGAGGTTTCTCAGTGTAAAGGGGTAAGGCAAAGAGTAAGCATAAAGCTCCCACCTCCCCAGCAGTCAATACTGACCAGGAATTGTTACCAGGCCTTGACTAAGTGGAAACAGTGGAGTGACATAATGGATGAGGAAAATGATTCTGATTCCTCTCAGGCCTCTTCTCTCCATATGGACTTCTCCTCTGATTCCCAGCAGGAACACTCTCCTCTAGATCAGGCACCAGGCAGCAATCTGTGGTTATCTAGAGATTCCTTTTTCAGTTTCCCATTTTTCTATGTTTTCCACATTATCCATTCTCCTTATGCCCGTGGGTTTAAGTCTTCACTGCTTCACACTTAATGTGTGCAGCATGAAATCCTGAAAACTCCTCACCACTTTGCAGTATCTTTTGGATCTCCACATGATATCTACCTAATCCAGGATACTAGATTAAAGACTCACTACAAGCTGTCCAGGGCTTCTACGGACAGACCAAGGCCCTTCCTACTGTTCCTCTGGTGAAGATAAGTGTAATGGCTTGGGTGTCTTGTTTTCTGGTTATGACTGTGCTGTTATGAGATCGGTTGATATAGACCCTGGATGTGTCTTGTTGCTTGATTGCACTTTCCACTGCCTGAAGCTCAGGATTCTAAATGTTTATGTGCCTCAAGGTACTGCTGCCAGATTAGATTTATTTTGGCTATTATAACTGTATTTACACACCTCTTGACATCTTTACATGGGGGATTTCAACTGTGGTCTTACCCTGGCTGACAGAGGGGTTCAACTCAGAAGCTTTTTGGAGACTCTTCTGCATTGTGGACTATCCTTCAGACAGTTTTCTTAAGGATGACTACTGTGAGGTGCATCCCAAGGGTGCAAGACCTATCACAGAGGCCTTCTGGCCACTCATATTGATATTTTCTTCCTCTCTCAGAAAATCTTGGTTTGACAGGTGAAGTTCATTCCTTGCGAAACCTCAGATCACATGGCTATTTCACTACTTTGTTCTCCTTCACAGCTTCCTATCCTCTTGTTGTTTCTTCTCGTTGGAAGTTAGATAACTCATTGTTGTCTGATGGTTGTATTTTGAGGAGTGTCATGGTCTTTGCTGGCCCGCATTTCAGTTCTGGATGCTTATGCCTCCCTTACATTGGTAGGAGAATACCAAATTGGATCTTAAACATTTCTTTCTCAGGCATGCTAAAAGAAAACCTGCATCCTCTTATCGTCAGTATTTGATTTTGAGGCAGCATCTGCAGGATACTATTTCAGAGCTTGCTAGTCTGGGCATGATTATTCTCCTCTTTTGCTTCTCTAAAGACCCAGATGGAAGAGCATCAATATAACAGGGCTCACTCCTTGTGTCTTGAGGCATCTTGTGGCACTCATTCTTCTAAGGCCTCTTTTGATGTTTTTAAGCATGTTTCTGACAGGGTGTCAACCACACACTCGAACATCTTACTGCCCCAGACTCCTCAGTGATCTATGACACTGTGGCATCCCTCCAGCAGAGTTTTTCCACTTGGAAAATGTCTTTGGGACTCTACTGCAACCCTACCTGCTGCTGCTTCCTTTTTTGATTTCCAGATTCCTTATCCCCTTGAGATCTCTGTACCTGATCTCCTTGTTAGAGTGCAGGCAGCCATCGAGAAGCAAAATGTTGCACTTCTCCAGGAGGGTGGCCTTACTGCAGAGCTTTATCATGCATTTTCTGACCTTCTCTCTCCCATCCTTACCTTGCTTTTTAACACTATCATCGATACCCATTCAGTTCCTCGACACTTCTCAGATGCTGTTATGTTTCTTTTGTTTAAGAAAGAAGATAGATCGGACATTCAGAATTGAGACCATTAAGTCTCTTGAATGTGGACTATAAGATTTTACATCCTTTTGCTTCACCGACTTCTTCCTGTTGTATCCCATGTTATTTCTGATGTTTAGACTTGTGCCATTCCTCATGCACTATTACATTCAATCTTTCACTTTACGAGATATCTCTGCTTTTAGCTCTTCCTCTTCTCCCTCGCTTCTTCTTTCTCTGGACAGGAGAAAGCATTTGATTAGGTAAATCACAAATACCTCTTTCAGCTTCTGTCTCGCTATGGTATTCCACCACATTTTATTCACTGGGTTAGATTGCTCTATTCTACTGCTTGGATCAGCCTTACGTGAATGGCACCCCTGCCCCCTTAGAGTCAGACTGGGGTTAGGTAAGGCTGCCTTCTAAGTCCTCTTCTTTACTTTTTTCACATAGATCCTTGCTATGCAGAATTTTGCACCATTTGTCTATCCACATCTATTTTTTCCTTCAGGGTGCCCTATTCCTATGGTGTTAACTTATGTGGATGACCTATGTATTCTCACCACTCCTCAACTTCAAGAGGCAGATTTACTTCTCCTTCTTATGGAATGTGAACGGGTGTCTGGTTCTAAATTGAATTATGGCAAGAGCTCTTCATTGTTTCTCCCGATGCCACCACCCCTGATTCTCTCCTCTATATTGCTGGGGTTCCTTTGCAATTCGCCTGATCAGGGTTTTGGGATTAACCTTTTGTGCCACTGATGATGCCTTACCAGTTGGACTGTTGTTCTGGATAAGGCTTCCCACATGGTTGCTTCCTGGAAGGGTTGCAGTATAGCAAGGCGGAAAGCAGGTTTTGTTGTTGAAGACTTTTGTTCTTCCTTTGTTTCTTCATTTGGCTTCCAGTTTTCCCAGTTCACTTTTCCTTGGAGGCCCATTTGTATAACGTTTTCTTTCAGGGATTCTAGGGTGGTCGTTTGAACCTGGTTAAGTGAACTTACACATATCCTGATTATTGCCATGGTGGGGTTCAGATTTGAACCCCTTGGTATTTTCACTGTTTGTTTATAAATCACTATTCCTATCTTTTGCAATCCCAGCCGGTATTTTGGATATCTCTTCATCATCATAGTGTTGCTCCATTGTGCAATGCTTGGAGCCTTCCACCTATGGAAATACCTTGGAATTTTCAAAACATAATCTCCCCATTACATAATCCCCACTTTTTGAAGATTTGTCAGTGGTCTTTAAACCCCATGATGATTCTCTTCTTCAAGAAGCATTTGTATCAGTCTATTCTGGGGTCATCCTTTTGGACTTGCCTGTGTTGTGAGGTTCCCTTGGAACTGTTATAGACTCCTCCAGTGTCTTTCTTCAATTGACCGATCCACACATTCCTCAGCAGGTTTTGGAATGTTACCTGGTTATCCTGTCATGGGAAGCTTGGTGTTCATGATAACCTGAAGCATAAGGCTCAGGAGGAGAGAACTTGTCCTCGAGACATGTGCCCATCTGTTCCTGAGACCATGTCACATTTTTTTTTATTGAATGCCCTATTCTCAACCTGTGTGGACCCTTCTCCTCCATAAATGGAAAGAAAAGCACTTCAACCTTATGTATGATATTTGATTTATAGTATTTATCCCTGGTCTGAGTCATTATCATCACATCACTGTATGTCTGATACTTGCTTTTGTTGCTTCTATTTGTGGCAGGCCAGATGTGCATATCACTGCAACAGAAATTGAGTAGTCCTACTCAGCTAGTTTCTCAGATTTTACAGGTCTTTCTCACTGTTTATTGTTCTGAGAAAACATCTGTATTGCCAGGGGTTTCAGCGGTACTGGGCTTTGTGTTCATGGATCCTTCCCTGACTACATTGTTTTATTTTTCTTGTAATTTTGATTTCCTGTTTTCTTATTTTTATATGCTATATTATTATTGTTTCTGTTTCTTCTACATTTCATTATGATTTTGTGTGCTGTAACACTGTTTTTGTATGGTTTGTTTCAAGTTTTTGCCTGCAACATTCCCTGCTCTTTTGATGGGGTGGGATGGGGTTCTATACAAATGCAAATTATTAATGTTCTATGTTTCATGTATGCTGTAACACTTATTTATGTGTTTGATTTCTTTTATTGTGCATTTGTATGACTTTCTGTATTTATGTATATCTTGTTCTAAGTTTTCAATAAAAATTCCCCTACTCTGACAGTAGGGGACCTGGTTCCTGTGAGCAGAATGGAGGACTCCAGCCAGTTTAGGCCTGGATGTAGACAGGGACACACAGCAAAGAGTGGACCAAGGTTCAGAAGTTTGCTTCAGTCAGTGCAAAGAGATCCAAGCGGAAGGTGGTCAGGAGCTCGTGGGTGTACTGAAAGAATGGATGTAGTTTCTATACCTATACCAGCCTCAATCACAGCAAGTATGGTGATAACTGAGGAAGAAAATCAAGTTACAGAAGAAATTTATATCGAGGGTGAGACCCACCAAGAAAACTTAAATGGGAATGACGACATCATTATAGATGCACTCAGTATGGATGAAGAAAAAAGGAAAAGACATGATCTAAGTCCATCTATTTGTGCTGCAAAAATAAAGTATGTTGGACATTTTGGAAGATGACAGAATACAAGGGCCATCAACCCCTGAGACTGATTCAATCCCTTTCCTTTCTCGGCTTCACAGTCATTATGGAAGCCAGAAACTGCATTACAGAGGGCAGGGTGGATCTTTCCAATGGTATATGGATACCTGACCCAGCAAACCTTTGCTGGGCACCTCAACCATGAGCATGACCTTATCTCGGAAGAAATACAGATGTAGAAAATGACTTATGAATGGTTTGCAAGAAGCACTGGAGGATACTTTGGCAACATTAAAGGGTGCGGCACCTGGAGACTTTACTTATGCATCAGACGTGAGTCTGAGACCTCCCGATGGCTGGGAGACACAGGGTGCAGTCAAACTGAGGTGCCACAACCAAATGCAGTGAACACAACATCTTAGAAGGGCTATATAATCACAATTTAAATACAGGTACAACTTTAAATGATTTTAGAAATAAAAGGAAAGGGAGAAAAGGAGCAAGGGGTAAACAAACCAGCTATGCAAATTTATTTCATAAGCCAGAAGAAATGGCTAGAAGAAGGTTTGTGGCAGAATACTTTATAAGGAAGGCCTGGATCTGCATCCAGATAGGATCTTTGTGGAGAAACATTTTCTGTTAGACTCATTACAATTTACACCAGCTGAAGTCCATACACTGTTCCATGCACTGGGAGAGCACAATTTTGATGTTAGCTTCAGGACAGCAGCTTTCTTAGATAAATTTTGGGCAACGTTCTATGAAGTAAAAAATCCTGAATGGAAGCCTTTTATACTAGTGATTTCCATTACCAGACCAACAGCATAAGTTGTGACAGTGCTCTTCTGGAATGTAGGGGTCAATGTACTTGATATAGTATATTGGCTAGAAAAAGATGTACTGTTAATCGCATACCATGAGCAATAATTGATGAAAATGGATCTTGGACAAGCGATGGAAATTTTCTATACAGTTAAAACTCACAGAGGAGGGGTTCCAGCACCTGCCAAACTGTTTTACATAGGTAGGGATTGAGATATCCTTTTTACCAAGGACAACCATGCTTTTGCTACCACTATGGATCCTCAACCCATTTAAATTCTGATTGCACTCAGCTAAAGTGCTCAGTTTGTGGATCATTGGGTCATTCTGCAACAACATGTACAGTCTCCCTGCATGCAATCTCCGTGGGGTGGAAAACTATGCATTTTCTACATGTCCTTGGGCTGCAAATAATACAGCTGATTTCATGGAACATGACTTTCATATTAATAAGGCCTCTAAAGAAAACACATGGTGAAACCACACAAAGAAGGACATTCAAAACCTGCAAATACTTTTACAAATGTTATGGAGGAACGAATACAAAAGAACACCCAAATCTGGTAGAGTCAATAAAAAGTAAGTTGGATTACACAATCAGTGGGTACCCCCATCCCTCTGAGGTCAAGAAGCAGTACCAGAGTGCTGCCAAGTAATAACACAGCACAGGAGGAAGAAGAATTTCAGTTAGTGGCAAAAAAAGCTGCCATGAAACCTACAGACTCAACTGAAATACAACTGTTATGATGAGCAATCAGTATGAACCTTTAGAAAGCTGGGGGATAATGGATAATGATGGTGCTGAAGCATCTTTACCATGTGTAAATAGTGAATCGATTGAGAACTTGCCACAAATGGAAAGACCTTATGAAACACTGTTAAGTAAATGGATAATGAGTTCAAGTAAAAGAAGCTTTCCTGAAACTAACACGCAGCTGTATGAATCCTCTGGCCTTAAGTTTGGTTAGCTTAAACGTAAACAGTATATGCTCAGAGTATAAAGAAAAAGCTACTTTTGTGATAATACAGTTGCTTCCCTATAAACTCTTTTACTGCAAGAAAACAGACTTTATTCACTGATTGATGCTAATAATGCTACAGTAGACTGGTTTAAAGGACAATCCTTTTGGTCGATGGGACAAGACTCGTGTTCTGGAGTGGCGATTTGGTTTTCATCCAATGACTGTTCATTCAGAAATGGGTAGAAACAGAACTGGATAGAGCTCTGTTGATAAATATATCAGTAAGTCAGCTGTACTACAGGATTATAAATATTTATGCACCACAACGAAGGCAGCAAGAGTAGAATTATTTAAGAACATATCACCATATCTACAGTATATACAAGCCAAATAGTACTGAGGGCAGATTTTAGCACAATTTAGATGTAAAAGGAAGAAAACAATCATACTGTGATACTAATGAATTAAAAAGAGTATAGCTACAGCAAGTCTAAAACACATTTTGGTTTGAACCCCAAGCCAACGTTTTCTAAAGGGCTTATATACCAGGATCAATTTTGGCTAGTATCCAAGAATTTGTTGATAATAATATGACAGAACCTGTAGAAACCTCAGACCATTTTAGTATTGCCATACAGATTTTGGCTTCACCATCTGATTTTAATGGAAAATGTGTTTGGAGGGCTAATATCAGTTTATTACAAAACATAGTTTTTGCTGTACCCTACAGAACATAATTAAAGATAGAGAATCTGTATTTTTCTTTATGATTCCCTGATACAGTGGTGGTGTGACACAAAAGAATGTCTTCAGCATTTTTAAAAGCCAGTCCACGATAAATAGCAAACCAAAACCACAAGACATATCAGTTACTTAGACAAAATTGCATTAAGTAATTTCCTTAGAACAAGCTACAGGAATAACTCATTCAGAGGAAATAACTAAAATTAAACAGGACTTAACAAACATACAGTATAATAGGCAGAAATCATTGGAATTAGAACAATGTTTTGGAGCACAAAGGAGGAAAAATCAAGCAAATTCCTATGAAGATTGTAAACAAAGAACCAATGTTAAGCATGTGGGAGAAATTAGAGATCCTTCTAGAGTACTGGAAAGGGGCCTCCAACATTCTCAGACTATTGGATAGTCATATAGCAAATAAATCTGATAAAGAGTTTTGGGAGCAGGAAGGGATGCCAGTACTTTTAGATGCTGCAGACCTCCTGAAAGTAAACAAGCCTGATATACACAAATTATGTGAGAATTTCCTTCTAGAAAAGTTGGATTTGTTATGAAAAATCTTAAAAATCCAACAACACCAGGCTCTGATGGGTTGCCTATAGAGGTATACAAAACATTATGGAAATAATGTCAAATAGCATGTTAGCAATTTTAATGCATTTCTAGTTGAAGACCGAATCACAGAAAGAATGTATGATGTGGGCTAATGATTTTTTCTTTAAAGCAGGGGATAAAGCAAAGATAGAGAACTGGTGTCCTGTTACATTGCTCAACACAGGCTATAAAATATTTGCTAAATTATTAAGTAATAGACTTGGTATGGTACTTCAGTATTTAATTCACCCATCACAATATTTGTTTGGTGCCAGGCAGAACTATACAGAATGCATTATTATTAAGAATTGTTCACTCAAGGAAACAAAAAGTAATTTCAGTTATTTGGTAATTTTTTTTGCAGTTAATTTGTTTATTGAGTTATTTCCATTTATAACATACAGTACAATAAAGGCATACCGTGATTATATGCACATAAGTGTATACTAGCACTTTATACAATAGTTGATATCAAGTGCTAAATAGCTGAAAGTTGCAAGATACATATGTATATAAAATAATACACTGATAGGATAAGATACTTGCACTGTTTATATAGAAAGGAAGAGAATATGTACTAGGTTATTATAAAATACATATTTGTTTAACAGTATATTGGTATAACTATTTAAAGGAGTTGCGAAGGATAAATAAATCATGCAATAATTTAAAGTGATACCATAAGGAAGGAAAAAAAGTTTTATTTCTGAAGAAAGTTTATGTAATCTTGCCAACATAAATGAAACTCATTAAGTCGGCCTTGTATCAAATATGATATCCTTTCCAAGAGGCATAATAGGTTAAGCTATCCAGAATATCTGCCACAGAGGTTATTAACTGAGTTTTCCATCTTACTAGTATCAACCTTTTAACCTGCATAAATAGAATATTTAGCCATTTGTGTTAGTATTTTGTTAGTTTTGTATTTTTATTAATAATGCCAAGTAGACAGAATTTGGGATCAAGTAAGTTGTGGCAGCCAATAATTTTATATATCAAATTAAAACAGCCTGCCATACTTTGTATATTGGTTTACATGACCATAGTATGTGTAGAAGGTCTCCATTAGGTAGATTACATCTCCAGCAATTGTTATTAGCTATTAAGCCCAATTTATGCAGGTGAGAAGGGTTCTATACCATAAGTGCAATATCTTGTACTGTATCAGCATGCTGCAAACATCTCAAAGGTGTAATGACAAGATTTCCAGCATTCATCCCATTGGGAATTAGATACGTTATCTTTTAAAGCAGCATTCCATCTGTCTTTGGCTTAAGAGATTGATTCGTAACATATCCCTAATTAATTTATAAATCTTACTGACCAACCCAGAGGAGGTATTAATCCATGAGTTAATGTATAAAGAGTTTGTAAGTGGTTCAATGATTTGTTGAGTAACATGAAGTGTAGCCGATCGAATTTGCAAATATTTCCAGAATTCGTTTTTGAAATATGCCATTTGCTTATAAATTGCCAAAGGTATCTAATGTCATACCTTTATTATCAAGAATATCTTTCAGAAAAATATATTCTTTAGTTCCAAGAGTTACAATATAGGTTTGTTCTCCAAGGTAATTTTCGAATTTCCCATAGAGGTGTAAAAGTTATAGGGTGAGGGTCCACTTTGAGCCATTTATGCAATTTGAACCAATAATACATGAGCGATTTAATTATGGGATGATTATTTGTTCTAGAGGTTTGCTGAGGAATATAAGAAACTATTAGGTATTGCCCCTCTAGACATGGAGGCTTCCATATCGAGCCACAATGGCGAGTTATGGTTAGGTTTAGAAAACCATTTAATAGTTTGCACTGCTCTGAATGCCCATAAGTAGGCCATGAACCAAGGTAAGCCAAAACCTCCTTTAGACCAGTGTGAGCGTGGTTTAACTCAATTGAACCTCGGAACACAGCCCTCCCATAGGAAATTTCCTACTATTTTGTCAATTTTTGAAGTAAGTGGGGGAGTTTTAAGAGGGATAAAGGAATAAGTAAAGAATTTTAGGAGTAATATTCATTTTATAGCAGCAATTTTACCAGGAAGTGAGAGGTTTAGATTTCTCCATTTGTTTATATTTGTTTGGATATCTATAAGCAAAGGCTGTAGATTTAATTCCCAAATTTTATTAAGTTCGAACTGATTTTTACCCTAAATAGGTGATGCCCTGAGGCGCCATCGAAAACCTAGTAGGTTATTTATAGAGGAATTACAGCATTTATTTAATGGTAATATCTCCGTTTTTGATAATTAACTTTCAAACCAGAAAGTTTAGAGAACATATTAAATTTTTGAATAAGTGGCTGTGCAGATAAATCTAAATTTTCAAGTAAAATAAGCATATCATCTGCATGATAAAGATGTATAATGCACACTCTATAGGTATTCCTGTGATATCCTTATGTTGTCTTAAAAATGCAGCAAAAGTTTCTAGAGCTAAGATGAACAACGATGGTGAGGCGGGCATCCTTGTCTAGATCCCTTTCAAGTTTAAAGGGTTTGGATAGCGTAGAGTTAGTGAGAACCCTGGCTTGAGGTTTGTATACAGAAGTTTAATCCAAGAACAAAAATATTACTAAAACCAAAATGGCTTAGCACCATAAGAAATTTCCAATCTAAAGAATCAAAAGCTTTTCAAAGTCAACAGCAATGGCTGCAGCAGGTGAATTAAGAGATTGGGCTTTATGCATTAGATTAATCAAAGAGCGAAGATGATCAGATCCTGCCTACCTTTCACAAAAGCCCACTTCGACCTGTGAATTAATTTAGGGATATGTGGTTGATCGACTAACTAAGATTTTAGCAAATATTTTGCCATCTGTGTTAAGTAAAGAAATGGGTGGTAATTCTCCGGTAGGGTATTATCCTTATCTTTTTGGGAAGAACAGTGATGATTGCTTCGGTCATAGTATGAGTAATACACCTTCTTAGAGGACTCTATAAATACCTTACATAATATGGGAACTAGTTGATCTGATAAGAGTTTATAGAAGTCCACTGGGTAACTCATCTCCACCAGGACATTTACCAGACTTAAGGAAAAAAGTGCCTTCTTTACTTCTTGTTCAGTAAAGGTGCATCTAAAGAACATATTGCATCTTGGGAAGTCGGGGAGCATTATTCTATCAAGAAAGGATGATATCTCTGAATCTGATGCTGAAGAAAAGACTTATATAACCTTTTGTAAAAGGAGGTCATAATCTCATTGATTGAGGATTCATTGGTTTGAATTCCGCCCACCTGATCTTTTAGAGCAGCAATATGCCATTCCATTTGTTGCATCCTAAGTCTATAAGCAAGTATTTTGCTTCCCTTTCCCCTCCTTCCCAATATTTATGTTTTATTCTTAATAATGCTTTCTGTCTTCGAGCAATTATTTCGTTGATTTGCATGCTGATTGTAAAATTTCATAGTGCAAAGGAGATGAAGTATCAAGGTGAGGTTTAGCCATGTAAAGTTTTTGTTTTGCTTGAAGTAGATTCTCAAGGTTTCTAATATTTTGCTCCTGGTTTCCTTCTATGCACTGCAAAGCTAATTATTTTGCCCTTAAAGTAACTTTAAGAGCTTCCCCAAAAGTTCCCATGGAGGTATCACTTGAGTCATTATGAAGAATGAATTCTTCAATTTGTGCTTTAATCCAGGTAAAATTCTGGATCTTTCAGTAATAAAGGGTCCAGTCTCCAAGATAGAGATTTTTAGGGTAGGCCCCACATAAGTGAAAGTTTAACTGGTCATGATCGGATATAATTAAGGGAGAATATTAACTTCTAATATATTCGCTGTAACTTTAGGAGATGTTAACCAGTAGTCAATTCTACTGTAGGATTGGTGATGAGGAGAGTAAAGGTGAAGTCTTTGTCTCTGGGATGAAGGATCCTCCATATATCAGATAAACCCAGATCTTTCATTAATTGTACTACCAAATTTAAGCTTTTAGGATGACTTTCATCTGAGTTATTACTTTATCCATAAATGGATCAAGTGTAAGATTAAAATCTTCTCTGATCAGTAAGGGTGATTTAGTTAAGTTTAATGAAACTAGGTGTTTAATCAGCTCTTGAAAAATTGAGGATTATTCACATTAGGCGCATAGATATTGACTATTGATAATGGGCCTGAAGGAGTGTCGAGGGTTATAATAAGCCACCTACCATCCGTATCTTTTAAGGCGTTAGAGGTTTCCAATTTAGGTTTTATGAATTAGTATCACTACCCCTCTTTTTTGTGGGAGCAGGAGACTGCAAAACCTGCTACCCATTCCCGCTTTAATCTAGAGTTATCTGCATCTAAGAGTTTAGTTTCTTGCAATAGAGCAATTTGTATTTTATGTTTTCTGAGATTGTTAAGAATTTGCTTACGTTTACTTGGAGTATTTAGTCCCCTGACATTCCAAGTACATATTGATAGATTAGCCATCATATATATATATATATATAATATTTGTAATAAATTACATAAGAATTGGGAGTTATATACCCAAGTAATTTCAGTATTAGTCTACAGAATATCTCTATGTGTATATATCAGCCTAAAGATATTATTGGCAAGACATTGTAAAACAACCATTTAAAGAAATATATATAATCTACCTGAATACCTTCATTGCAGCTCCTTACAACTAAACTAACTATATTATCTAAAAATAACCTAACTGTATAACAACAATACACTAATATCATTTAGGATAAGCAGAGGAGAAAGGTTGGTCCAATCAATAAAGAAAAATACTAAATAGAGAGGGACCAAGACCGCTCTTTGCTCTCTAGACATAGCTTATCTAATAGGAACTGTAATAGTAAGTCAAATAGTTAAAACAAACTAAAATACTATCCAGTTCACCTAAGTAATAGATTGAAATACTTCAAATAGAACAGATTTAAATCGTAATCTTCTAAGATGAAATTACAATAGAGTGAAATCTTAGACTACCAATAGAATTCTATATTGAATTCTCACACTATAAGTGTAAATCTGATTAGGTTTTATCAATATAAACACCTCCAACATCATAGTAAATTCAAAGTTTGCTAGTACAGCCAAATTTGGGAAAAAAATTTCGTTATTATACATTAATAGATGAGGACAATCGTCCTATCATAGATGCATCCTAACACATGTACTTATAACTAGTAACTGTGTACTTGATGAGTCCTCGTGTATAAATCGCAGTCTTATTTATAATTTATAAGAGATTTTATAGTGGTCATGTGACTCTGATGCAAATTCAACCTATCAAGTTGAGATACCATACACAGTGAGCCACACACATAACAATTAGTTTCTAATCTATATAAGTTTAATCGATTCACACTAGTAAATAATCTCAATCCTAGTTATAAAGAGTGTATGTAAATGTAGAAAGAAAAAAAAACAAACCTCTAAGGATTCCTCAGTGAGACGATCAATCATACATGTCTGTATCAGGATATTTTTCTTCATATAATTACCATAACATTAACTCTACGACCAGGTTGGACATTTACATTTGAGTTATGGAGCTAAGATATAACAGAAGAGCCCATTACTTTACATTAATGCTGTTGATATATTAGCAATGCAATGTCTAAACTTTAAAGTGTCAGGTCACATATCGGTGTGACCATAAACCTGATGTTAATTATTTTTCCACATATTAGTCATATATGTTCAGCAAAGAATACCAGGATCGTTAGGGAACACATTGCAATCATCTCCGGTGTTTCACTGGTGTAGTAGCTCCTTTGTATTTGCTTTTACCTCGATGTTTCTTTTTGGGAGGTTCATTTAATTTTGCAGGAGAGCTATCTATGTTGTTACCCCAAGAAATCTCCATGAGGTTACTACCTGTATCAGCTCCCATTAACCCATTTCTTTCTTCAGATAGGCTTCCATCCAATTGTCTAAACCCTGCAGCAAAGCATATTTATTGTGCACAGGAATATTAGGGATAGCTAGAATATCAGAGATAGGATTAGCTTCAACGGTGCCCGTTTTCTCTGGGCTGCAACATCGCAATCTCGGGTGGTCAAGACCTAGGGCGTCCGTTCCTTCACTCGATCAGATTGTCTTCTTTTAGACATCTCAGGAGAGTCGGCCGGCTGCGATGTATTCTGCATGATTGTCCCAGCTGAGGCTGTATCAGAATCATCCCATTCAAAACGAAGCGGAGCAGGTTTCCTCCAGTCTCGCATCCTCCTGGTGAGTTGTCAAGTGCGTATTTCAAAAAGATAATAGGGATTCCGGAGGTGAAAGTCCTTATATGAGATGCCATCATAAACCTTCATTATTGCAGGTATCTGGTGAGAAACGGAGGCCTACTTGGTGCATAAGTCTTCTTGCTGGAGTGTAGGCCCTTCGCTTAATAGAGAGTTCCTTTGAGAAGTCACGTAAATGTATATTCTGTTGCCTTTGCCATATAAGTTGTCCCAAGTCCGTGAATTTTGTAAGATGAGTTCAACACTAGTATACTTAAGAAATTTAACAATTATTGGTCTTGGTCTCTGATATCTGATTGGGTTTGGGGCCTAATGATCTGTCTTGCGCTCTATAGTAAGATCAGCACCGACTTGTAATTTGAGCAGTTTTGCAGCACTAGAGATAGGAAGGATGCCATATTATTATTTTCCACTCCTTCTGGGAAACCAAAGATCTGAAGGTTATTTCTCTGATTTCTATTCTCCATGTCCTCTAGTTTTGCTTGAAATTCTTTAATTGTTCTGTCTTGAGATCTAATGATGTTTTTAAGATCTTGTATAGAGACCTCATTAAGCTGAGTTTTATTTTCTGTACAGGCAAGTCGAGTCAATAGCCTTCATAATTTCAGAGTTACGTTGTGTATGCTGTTTTTAAATCTTGCATGTCCGCTGATATTTTGGTGAACATTTCTTCTATTTTTGCAAAGATGATATCTGCAGTTCGGAGTTTGCCATTATAACGATCGGTAGTAGGCCTTCAGATTTTTAATTGTCCCAGTTAAGTAATCCAGCCAACGGGAGAGAGAGAGAAAATATGAACTTTAAAAGTTTACTGTAGGATTATATCAGTATTGTTCACCTTAGGAGATTGTTCCCAAATGGCTTAGATGGATAACAATGATGTTAGATGGTGTTTATTAGTAGGAGCTCAGTGATCGGCCATCCATCTTGCAGGTGCCAGGCCACGCCCTCCATTATTGTAAGTTTTGACCTTGAAAAGCATTTGATAATTAGGCTCAAGAATTTATTTGGTTGACATTACTGAAGTTCGAGTTCCGATCAAAATCAAAAATTGGATTCAGATTTGTTATTTTTTGGCTTTAGCAAAACCTACGTGAATGGTTGGGTGGGTAAGAAATACTATGTTAGGAAGGGTAAGGCAAGGCTGTCCATTAGCCCATTACTGTTTATATTGGCATTAGATCCCATAATAAGAATTATACATAGAACACGCTTCTAAAAGGCATAATAAGCCCAGGGTGGAGGTTGGTTAAAATGATCACATAAGTGGATGATCTTTGATTCATTAGTCTGGATAAGGAAGATGGAAGCTACTTTGCAAATTTATGGTATCCTTATTGGGCTGTATTGGATCTAAAATAAATCTGGAAAAGTAGTTGTTTAGAATTAGCTGGGACACAGGGAGTACAGACACAGATCAGAGGATAGAAATTTCAGATAGTCCAGTAAGATTTTAGGTTTATATTTTGGAGTGAACCCATTAGCAGCCCATAACTGGGAGATATGTATCAATAAAGGACGAGCAAGAATAACCAGGTGGGGAACTGGAGAATGGGGAGAAAAATAAATTACTTTTAATTAGATCTTTTTATTACCTATTCTTTTGTATATTAGCATATTTTTCCTTCACTGAAACATATGATGACAAATGTTTATGGACTTTTCTTTTCTGTTTTGGGGAAGTTGGTTGAATCTGATAAGAAGGAGTACTTTATATTTGCCATTTGCAGGAGTCACATGATGCAACCGACTGGATAAGACACACTCCACAGAGCTCTGCTCACCTGACCGCTATATTACAATTAAAACCCTTAATTCATTTACTACCAGTTCATTAGCGATGGATCATAACTTGCTGCAGTCATCAGAAAGCTTCTACAATTAATTGAATTCAGAAATGGAAGCAGAAATCGACTGGTGGCACTCAGACATCGCTGTCAGTCATGCCAGAGAAACAGCCTAAAAGCCTCGGTGAACACATAACTACTACAGGCTTCTTCGCAACAGTTCTATGAACCTTGGCTCCACAAATGGCTGAATAAACTCCCTCAGTCTGGAAAGATTCCTATTGCAGTTCCAGCCTTTTAGAGATGAAGTAAGATCTCTCATTTCAGAAGTCAAAACTCTCTTGGAGGCTTTAGGAAACTAACAGAGGGTGAGAGATAACACAGCCCACATATGTTCTACAGAGAAGCGGACAGAAGATGGAAGACTTAATCATTACAAACCGACAAACTATTAAGAAGCTGGAAAATAAAATTGAAGATCTAGAGGAGAAGCCGGTATAATAATATTGTTTTAATTGGAGTTCCTGAAAAACAGGAGGCACAGATCCTATATTATTCTTGCAGAAATTCTGAACAAAATTGCTGGAGCCATCATCATTCGGACCTACATATACCCTAGAGAAGGCCACCAGGCCCTCAGGCCCATGCCACCCACATCGGCTAGTTCAAGACCCTGATTTGCCGTATACTCAATTACTAAGAAAAACAGCATATCCTGCAAAAATCAAGGAGTTGAAAGATATCTTATGCGAAGGGTGGAAAATAAAATTACACAGGACCTCCAGCAACAGTTCATCAATGTTCACTTTATTCCACCGCTGGTATCTAAATGCATTGTGGAAGGAATAACATTTGGGCAGTCTATCCAGCCAAATTTCAAGTTTACCTGGTTGAGACCTGGCACTCGTTTGAGGACCTGGACCCTGCTCTATCCCTCCTCAAACAAAAGCACCGGCACTATTCTCAATCGTTGACTGATCCTTGAAGGATTATAGGACTTCACCTTAGTTGCAAAAGGAATCCAAGGGTCGATTTCAGTTCACTTTGATCCTCGTGTCCTGACTATTTGACTCAAATCATCATAACACTCATTTTAAAAGGATTCAATTTCCATATCCACATAAGGCCGCATAGGAGCAAGGTTAATACCTAGAACTAACTCCTGATTAGTTTGAACTTTAGCAGCGTATCAGCCATAGAGTTAATTAGAACACAAACTGCATTACAGTACATCTGACTCATTTAAAGGACTAAAACTGCTAGTGGTAATCTAAGTTTATTTATGGATGTTGTTTACCTCTAGTTATAAATAATT
This sequence comes from Neoceratodus forsteri, assembly GCA_016271365.2. Lineage (NCBI taxonomy): Eukaryota > Metazoa > Chordata > Ceratodontiformes > Ceratodontidae > Neoceratodus > Neoceratodus forsteri. The sequence continues at coordinate 272,522,836 of JADMNL010000026.1, forward strand.
CTGCTCGAATTTTCTTTTTTTCTCCCCTTTCTCTTTCTTATTATTTTAAGGACTAAATCAGGGAGTTTCTATTTCACCTGAAATTAAGGTTGTCAATTTTAATCTCCTATGGATGTCTAATCCATAGCAGAATTGACTTTCCTGAGGTGGTCATGACTATAAAGTATAGTTACAGTTAGATGTTTTAGAATATCACAAGGGAATAAGGAATACATACCAGAATAATATTACAATTCTGCACATGATTAAGCAGGCCTGTCTTGTTATGCCTCTTTCAGGAGATAGAGGCATAAAAATAACAGTTGAAATTATACATAGTTAAAACTAAGATAAAATAGGATGTTATATTTCAGGGTGGATAGGGTGACGGGGTGTGGGAGGCCTCCAGTAAGCTGTACGCCATGGACCAAGATGGTAGGGGAGTGGATAGTTCAATATCAGGCAGGTTGACCCATAGGTACATGGCCAAGATAGTTATTATTTCTTTTTTTATGCTGGGCGCACATCATGGTTTTTATTTGGGGTTGGGAGGGAATGTTATTAAAGGGAAATAGGGAGAAAGGAATGGGTAGGAACACGGAATGTATATTTTGATCTGAAGGATGCAATAATGGGAAGGATTGGTGCCAACCGTGGGGAACAAATTATTTCTGCTGGTCAAAATATTTTTGTAACATACTTGTAGTCCAGCCAATGTGTGGGGCACAAACAACTATCATGACACACTCAATTAAATTTAGTATGTGGAATGTTAAAGAGCAAGGCATCCTAATAAGCGTATATGAATTTAAAACACCTAAATTTGATCAGTCGTGAAATTACATTTTGCAAGAAACCCACCTCTTTCAAGCTGAGGAACTTCTTTTGTGAAGACAACAAATGGGACAGGTATTTGCCTCGAGGATTCCGATGCAGAAAGAGCAGCCTTCCTCATTAAGAGATCTCTCCTTTCATGTGCGAAAAGTGTATAAGGGATGGAGAGGAAGGTATGTTTTCATCATGGGAAAAATGTACTCGTACAGTATACTCTTGGGCTGTGTATACGGGCCTAATGTTGACTCCTTCCTTTTTATGGACTTAATCTCAATTTTAACATCCTTTCTAAACATACCTATGGTGATTGGGGAGACTGGAATTTACTTTTGACCTTTAATGGATAAATCATCAGGGTAAAACCATGAGGTCTTACGCCAGCTAAAGAGCCTGTAGAGATTTAATCAATAGTCTAGGTTTATGTGACCCCTGGCAGACTCTCCATACAACCGCATGGGAATACACCTTCTGTTCTACTGTTCATGGATTCATGAATTGATTACTTTTAGGTGAGCAAGTCACTTGTTCAGAGTCTTTTGATAGTAGAATGGAACCAGGGTGGTTCAGACCACACCATGGTGACATGCCTTCTCTCTCTCTCTATCTGTAAACTGGGGGACCAGCTCACAATGGAAACTTAATAACCGGCTATTAAAGGATAAACATATAACTGATAATATTATATCAGCAACAGGATTTACAAAAACATCAATTGGGGTTCGACCCAGTCAGTTGTTAATGAATGGGGGCCCTAAAATGTTTCTAAGAGATGAGTTCATAAAATGGGCCATAGTCAAGAAAAAGAAAGAAACCCAGGAAGCCAAATGACTTCTTACAACTAATTAGAGTTAAAGAGAAAAAATTTATAAAATGCACCTCAGAATCTGAGAGAGCAGAACTAATTAAATTGCAGAACTCTTACTCAGGAATTACTTAGGGAAAAAGCGGAATGGACGATATTAAAAACTAAAGCAACTTACACTGAACAAGGGAAAAAGCTGGGAAACTATTTGCCTTTCAACTTAGAAAGATTGAATCAACAAAATGTATAGTAGCAATACAAAAAGATCCCCAAAGCCCTCCTGATGAAGGTGGTTGAAATCAGCAAAGAATTTGAGCAATATGACAAACTTTTATATGCCAGAATGAGTCACTGCCAACCACAAACAAAGTCAATTCTTATTTAGATGGCCTCCCCTCCTTTCACTATCAACCATTCAACATGACCAATTAATACTACCCTTCTTGGAAGCTGATATAATCAAGTTATTAAGTCCCTTCCATTGGACAAAGCTCCAGGCCCTGATGGATTCATTTCTAACTTCTACAAACAATTTGCCTCTCAGTTAGCTCACTTATTAAAAATGGTATACATCAAGATGCTAAATGAGGCTGAAGTGGACCCCTCAATGTTGGAGGCTACTATAGTTATTCTCCCAAGGCCTGGTAGAGACTTAACACAAATAACAATTACCAGCCAATATCTCTACTCAGTACTGATTTAAAGATTCTAGCCAAACTATTGGCTCTTAGGATTGAAACAGGTCCTCCCTCATTAATTAGTGTGGACCAAGTAGGTTTCATGAAGGAAGAATGTCGGTGGGCCACCGTCCAACTGTCTCATATATCTCTGCATCCAGAAATTCCTCACAAGTTATGGCATTGGTTTCTCTGGATGCAGAGAAAGATTAATAAGGTAGATTGGCAATTTTATTTATAACACTACATAGATTTCAATTCCTAATAAATTTATCTCATAGATTCAAACATTATATTCGCTCCTACTGCCCAGGTCTTTAGCAATGGTGTTTTCTTCATCTTTCCCTCTTGAATCTGGCACCAGACAGGGATGCCCTCTATCACCTCTACTATTTAATTTATATTTAGAGCCCCTAATAGTCTCTATTCAAAACACCCCAAATATACAGGATACAATTAGGACCAACTATGTCTAAAATTATGGTCTATGCAGATGATATTCTGCTTCATCTCACCACATAAAACCTCCATCCAAAACTCCTAGATTTAATACAAGAATATAGCTCTCTTTCTAATTATAAACTAAATACTGAAAAATCATTAATATTTCCACTTAGTTCTAAAGTTTATAAACAGGAAATCCTAGAATTTGGCCTTACATGGGTTCCAAAACAATTAAATATCTCGTAATACACCTCTCCACCAATATAACCCAACTACATAGAAATTAAATCTGGATGATTTAAATAACTTAATACAACAAGACCTTAAAAGATGGCAAGATCTGCCACTGACCTTTAAGGTAGAATAAATATAATCAAAATGAACCTCCTTCACAAATTTTCTATCACTGAATCTTTTGGACATTTGGCTCCCAAAGCCCTGGTTCAAAACCATTCATAACAACATATCCAACTTCATTTGGAGAAATAACCTCCCCACAGAGCATACAATAAACTTGCACACAAAATTTTAGGGGTCCCAGACTATCAAATTTCAACTATACTACTGGGTAAGCCAGCAGAGTAAGTATCTTCATTGCGGCCCTGGATACCAATGAATATAACCTGGTTTGACTTATCATAGAAAAACACCTCCTATCTCAGTCAGGGTTAAAGCGTTGCGCTCCTCTATTCCTAAAATACAAAACCTACCTTCCAATTTACAAAACAACCCAATAGGAACTTGATTCATACCCACATACAATTATGTTCTACTCTAGGACTTGATGTTTACCCAAGACCTCTCCCAACCTATATTCCAAAACCCAAATCTCAAAATAGAAGGAAAATTATTTCTTTAGACTGGATCCCACTTCCACCAATGTGTGTAGCTTGAGAACTCTGCAATTCTGAATCAAATTGGCTATCCACTGCTGAAATACTAACAAAATTCAGCCTCACAAATAATTGGGCATTTAAAATATTTCAATTATGATACGCACTCATGGCTATTTTAAGGTTAGTACTAACAGGACAGACTCTCAACGCTGGATCAACACTAGCGGAACCTAGCACTAGCTCCATGCAGTTTCCTCCTATAAACATTACTTTGCCCACCAATATTATCAAAGTAGATGGTGTTCCCAATATTGGCATAATCTATACCCAAATTCTAACCCCGCTGGTCCAAAATATGGAAACATGCCACAAGTTGATAACACAAGATCGACTTCAGATGATGCAAATGCAATTTCTCAATAACATGTATTTACCCTACAAAATTATTCAAAATGGGTGAGCAATATCTCCCAACTGTAACAGATGTCACCAGGACAGGGAACCTTACAACGTCCCTTTTGGGAATGCTGTAAAATCACCCTCTATGGGATCAAATCAAATCCAATATGACCCCCTTTAGAGTTACAAGACTACTTCACACCAAAAGTGTGTTTATTGGGAGATTTCAGTGGATTCCCTCAAATGACCAGAAACTATCATATAATGCTAATAGCTATGTCTGTCAAGAAAATTGTCCTCAAGCATTGGAAGGACTCCATTCAACCTACTTATGTTGAATGGCTGCAAGAACTCTTCTTTAACTGATGTATAGAGAAATGATGGCACGCCTCAATAATAGAATGCATATTTACAAGAAGAGATAGGAAACTCTTCAAGTCTTGTACTCTATCTGAGAAAGTGTAAGATGTTTGACCAGATAACTCTCTTATAGATAGGATGATATTATACCACCAAATGTATATATTGGTGGTTGGCTACCGGGGGATAGTAGGGAGAGGGATGGATGGGGAAGGGGAGGGGATTATTTAGGGTTGTTTGTTATTTTTAAAATCCCTGTCTGTATGTCTATATAATTTCCCCATGTGGGGAACATCTGGATGTAATCTGTATGAAAAAATTAATAAAATTTGAATTAAAAAAAGATTTGCCACTTGCAGAAGGAGAAGTGCAAATGATAAATCCAACAGTGTTTTCTTTACAACAATTATTACAACAAATTTAAAACCAATAGTAGAAATTATTCACAACCATGGGTGGGTTGGGTTTCTATAGAAATTGCAGAAATATGGGCAGAATGGGAATAAGGGACATTCCAGCATAAAAACAAGAGCGTTATCAGCTGACTGCAAGCTAGGATATAGTTTTAATCATATTCAGAACTGGAAAATTACATATTCTGATTTCACACAATGTACTAGAAAGACATTATACCAAAGTATTCTTCATGATAACATTTTTGAAGAACATTTTAACCATCTTACACAACCAGAAAAGTTAAATATTAAGCATAGATTATTGGATAACAGAATTCCTGCACAGATGGGATATTGCATGATTGGGGTACATGGACATATAAATACAAGAGGAAATCACAGGCATAAACAGGTCACAGAAAGATAATATTTTAGGAATACCTGCATACAACAAATAGAGATGATGGATCATCTTTATTTTGACTGTCCATTCATTAAAGAATTCTGGGAATATGGGAAGCAAATTGGATAGATTCCCTTTGGAGAAACTGGAACAAGACACAATTATATTTTGGTAATTTCCCAGTTAGTTGGGAAAAACAAGTAGAGTACAATGAATGTTGTTTCAGTATTTATTTTATATTGGGTGTGGCAATTTAAGTGTAGCTTTACTTTCCAACAGAAGCAACATACCCCATTACAGCTGTTTTGTTATAAATAATTGTATTACTTGTTTAAGAGAATCTGAATTTAAAGTTTTAAAAGGAAATCTGGAAAGGTACTGGATTGAGTTTGGCTGATATTTTGGGTTAAAAATGTAATAAAAATTTAACAGTAAAAGAAATAAGGTATAAGAATAAATACAGGATTTATGTTAGCAAATTTGCTTTCTTTAGGAGGTGTTGACTGGAGATAATGCATTCTATTATTTAGTTTTATTGTTTAAAAATATATTTTATATTTTTGTATAATTTATGTATGAAGTGAATACATGTTTTTGTATTAAGTTTTATAAAGCTTTTAATAAAATTCCCTACTCACCTGTAGGGAATCTTTATCTCCCAAGATTTCTGCCACCGAGGAAAGAGCATGGATGTGTCAGGAGCAGAGGAGCAGGCCTCCTCTCCTGCTCTTCAAACTCTGAGGCTGAAGAAAATATGACTGGAAAGACAGAGGAAAGAATACTAATATGTTTGCATCTGAGTCTGAAATGGAAAACCAAGATGTGGACCATTCACAAAGTTGGAAAAAAAAAAGTTGGAGCTACTTGATTTGCTTTCTGAGACTGAATTAGCAATTTGCATGGAGAAAATGCAGCGAATACAGAGGCAGAGCAGAAGCAACAAGAACAGGACAGTGAGAATGCTCCAGGACAGTGAGAAGGCTCCACAACTGATTGAGACAAACAATGAGGTGGCAGCATCAAAGTCCTCTGAAACTGAACAAGCCAGGCCTAAAATGGATGGTGCTGGAATCATCAAGAGGAAAACATGAACCATGTACCTTTACAAAATACAGTGTACAGGGAAAATCTTAAAGATACTGAGCAACTAATACAAGAGGAGAACCCACTTTTAAACCCTGTGGTTTATGAGACAGTTTCTGAAATGAAAACTGAAAGAAAAAAAGTGATACAAACTTTGGGATTATTATTTATTTATTATTACATTTTGGTGACGGGTAAGCCCACTGGGCCCGGAGTCCATTCAGAAGCGACCCAGGATTACATAGCATTGATAAATAACACAGTATGATACAGAAATAGTACAGTATGATACAGTCGGTTGGTTACATGTCATGCAAGCAACATACAGTTGTTGTAGTATACAGGAATGTAGCAGAAAACCAAAATAGAAAGCAAGAAGGAAACCCAAAATTGGAATGCAGATGTGGCTTTAGAAGTGGCAGGATGGTTAAAAACAAAGGAGGGACAGTGGAAACTGGACTATTCAGATCCCAAAATGATACACTATGAGAGAGACTTGCATACACATAACATAGCTAGAGTCCAAATAGAGGATGAACAACCTACAACCGAGAGCAGGGGCCCCTATTACAGAAAGAGGAAAACAAATAGAGGGTTCTAAAGAAGATACCAGTACTGAAGATTTAAGCAAGATGTCAGAATCAGAGAATGTGGACCAGAATAAAACAAATGAAAGACAATTTTCTGAACTGTTTGCTTCTGGTGGGGAACCACTCAGAAGGAGCAGTTAGGTTAATTTACAAAGAAGGGTTAGAGATAATACCAGAAAGAGTGTACATAGTGAGAACATTGATTACAAGTTCTATGAGATTCTTTTATTAGAAATATATGCCCTTATATGCATTGGAGATTCAAATTATGAAATTAGTTTCAGGTCTGTATTAGGACTTGAAAGGATTTGGAAGCTAAATATAATGCAATGTGTAAATCCTTTATGGAGCCTGTTTCTAGCCCTCCCCTAATGAAACCAATGATAAACAATAAAATGAATATATTTAGAAATTAGGGCATTGACATATCTGATATCATTTTCTGGTTAAAACAAAGGTGTGAGGTGATGGGGTCTCCCTCCCCATTATAGATTCTGAACAAATATGGACTTGGGGTGGAAAGTCCAGGTAAAACTGAAACAAACAGACATGGGGGTACTTCATCTTCCAGGCAGTTTCTTTTTGGGGAGAGATGGTGGTCGCTATTTTCTATAGGACATAGAAACATAGAAGTTGACGACAGATAAGGACCTAAGGCCCATCCAGTCTGCCCATTTCTTTTCTACCTTTTGCCTTTGCTCTGTCAGTGGCCTATTTATTCATACTAATCTGTGTTGCTCCCTTATGCCTATCCATGCCTGTTTGAAGCCCTGCACTGTATTCATAGCCACCACTTCCTGAGGTAGGCGTTCCATCCATCCACCATCCTTTCTGTGAAAAGAATTCCTCTCGAGTACCCTTAATTGGCCTCCCTCTAATCTCATGCTGTATCCTCTTGTCCTGCTATTTTCTTATATTGAAACATGTTAGACTCTTTTCACCTTAGTTAACACCCTTAAGGTGTTTGAATGTTAGGATCATATCACCTCTCTCCCTCCTTTGCTCTAAGGTATACATATTGAGCTCCATTAATCTGTCCTCATATATCTTCTGATGCAGTCCCTGCACCATTTTGGTTGCCTTCTCTGGACTGCCTCAGTTTGGTTAATGTCCTTGTGCAGGTCGGCCTCCAGTACTACACACGTACTCCAGATGGGGCCTAACCAGTGTCTTGTAAAGATGGATTATTAACCCCTCTTATGACTTGTGATACCCCTACTAATACACCCCAACATCCCCTAGCCTTACCTACTGCTTTAGAGGTCTGCTTGGATGATTTCAGGTCATCGGTGATAATGATGCCCAAGTCTCTTTCTTCCTTTGTGACTGCCAGCAACTCCCTCCCAGCCTATAGGTGGCTTCAGGGTTTCTCTTCCCTATGTGCATGATCTTGCACTTCTTTGCATTAAATCTCAGTTGCCACTCTTCTGACCATTTTGCTAGTTTATCCAGATCTCTTCTCATTCTACCAATCCCATCTGGATCATCTACTCTGTTGCAGATCTCAGTGTCATCTGCAAACAGACAAGCCTTACCCTCTAGCCCATCTGCAATGTCACTAATGAAGGTAATGAGAGGACTGGCCCTAGGACTGATCCTGAGGTACCCCATTTGTGACTTCGCATCTCTTCGGACTGTATACCATTTACCACAACTCTCTGTTTTCTGCCTGTCAACCAGTTTGCCACCCAGCTGACCAACTTCTGACCACCGAGCCTACCCAGCTTATTTATCAATCTTCTGTGTGGAACAGTGTTGAAAGCTTTGCTGGAAGTCAAGGTAGGTGACATCAACTGCTCCCCTGGTCCACCACTCTGGTTACCCAGTTAAAGAAATCTATGAGATTAGTTTGACAGGACCTTCCTTTGTAAATCCATGCTGTCTTGGATCCTATGCCCCATGGATTCCAGGTGTTGCACTATCCATTCCGTAAGGAGTGCCTCCATAATCTTGCCCACTACTGAGGTAAGACTGACTGGTCTGTAGTTTCCTGCCTCCTCCCTGCTACCACTCTTGTGGGTGGGATCACATGACCCCTTCTCCAGTCTACTGGGACCTCTCCTGTGCTCAGAGACTCTGTATAACTGCTTGGTAAAGCCACACCTTGAGTACTGCATGCAGTTTTGGAGGCCACACTTAAAGAGGATATTGAACTCCTGGAGAGGGCCCAGAGGAGGCAACCAAAATGATCTGGGGCTTGGGGACAGGACCTATGGATGGTGTTGGGATCATCAAAAGGAAAACATGAACCAGGTACCTTTACAAAATACAGTGTACAGGAAAATGTTAAAGATACTGAGCAACTAAATCAAGAGGACAACCCACTTTTAAACCCTGTGGTTTATGAGACAGTCTCTGAAATGAAGAGGTTCGAAGAGCTAAATGATGTACACATTGGAAGAGGGAAGGGACTGGGGGCATGATAGGGTGTTCGGGTACATGAAGGGGTAAATAGGTGAGGAGCAGTCAGGGTGCTCTGAGGAAGATCGAGCAGCAACCAGGGCATGGGTGGAAGCTGGAGGAGATGCAGGGAGAAAGGAGGAAGTGCTACTTCACTGAGAGGTTGTAGAGCTATGGAATGTGCTGCCTAGGGGATGGTGGAGGCAGAGACGGTGGAGGGGTTTCAAGAGGGGTGGGACAGGTACTAGGGAAGGGTTCTGGAAGCAAAGTACTGTGCAGCAAGAATATCCAGGACTGGGAAGGAGAAGCCAGAGAGGCGAGGGGCAGCAAGGTCAGCTCCAGGGTGGGGACTGACCAAACGAGCAGACATGAAAGACCACTAGGCCTATTCTGCTGGCATTTTAGCATGTTAGTATGATAGGGATACCTTTAAAGAACAAACACCAGTAGTCAAAATATTGGCATATGCTGACAATGTAGTACTAACATTAGATGAAGATACAGATGAAAGTACATTAAAACAGTCACTAGAACAGTATGCCAATATATCTGGATCTAAGATAAATTACAACAAAAGTACAGGAATGTATATTGGAACTATAACAACATCTCTTAGGCAGACAAAGGGATCGTGATAAAAGAACAAGATATAAACATATTAGAATCACATTTGGGAAAGAAAATGTAGCAGAAAGAACTGGGAAGCATGTTTAGAATTAACAATGTATAAAGTAGGGCTATAGAAAACAATAAAATATCCAAACTGAAGAGAGTATTGTTACTAAAACATTAATGCTCCCTATTTTTTGTATGTAAGTGTGTATATCCAGTTCCAAATCAGATGGAAGCTAAGATATTAAGTATATTTTTCCAAGGATTTTTGGGGAGTCGACTAAACCTATGAAAAGGAATGTCACATATAGAGCAAAACAGAGGAAGGATGTGGAATGATAAATCCTATTGTCTTTTTAACTGCATATTTTTTTCATATAATATTGCAGAAGTTTCGAATAATCAGAATAGAATTTGGGAGATAGGGTGAAGAGGTGGTTAGATCCATATATAGAGAAGTGGCAAATGGGACATATAAGTAAAGTTAAACAGATAAAGGGTCCAGAATATATGATCAATACTGTAAAAAGATCGAACAATGGAATATTACTTTTCAGACACACTAACTAAAGATAAGACGATGTTATATCAAATCATACAACAAGCTTGTTTCTATGAGACACAGCATATACCAGCTTGTCTAGAAATGAATATACAAAAAGTTTGGAAATATTTAAATAATAACAGAATACCCAGGCAATTATGGGATGTACATTGGCTAACTATTCATGGACAGATAGGGTATGGAACAATCATAAGCACAAGCAGTTAAAAGATAGATTCTGAATAAGAGAAGAATGTGTACAACAATGAGAGACTCAGAAGCATTTATATATAACATGTCTATATACTCATAATTACTGGAAATATCTAGCAGTGAGATGGAAAGAACCATTATTTGATCACATTGAATATGAAGAAGTAATACTGGGTTTATACAGTGAAGCCTGGAGAAAATATGACAAAGAAACATTACAGTTAATTGGAACAATATGTAAGTATTATATATGGCAAGCAAGGTGTGCATGGGTACTGTAGCAGAAAGTTATATCATATGAAAAGCTGACAAATATGATTGAAGGAGACTATGAAAGTCTATTTTTGAAATTAAAGTATGTTGCATCATACACATAAAACACTATGGAGAAATATAACATGGATAAGTAAATGAATAAGGAAAAATAAGTGACAGAATGGTTGGACTATTGTATATATTGTTTATTATGTGTAAATGCCCGTAAATGTGGATAGATATATTTGTATAAAATGGAAATTGCTACTTATCAAGTAAAATTCCCTACTCACAGGTAGAGGACCCTTATCAACATTTGCCAAGATAGCTGACTTCCAAGATGGTGGTCAAAAGGTGGATGGAGGACCTAGAAAGGCTGACACTAGCCAGTCGATCCCTGTGGAACCTGATACTCCAGAATCTAATGCAGGAAATCCTGCTATTGCTGCAGAAGATGTTTCTAACTCTCCTATGGCACCTCTTACTCAGGAAAGAAGAAATTTGCAAGGTACTGTGTTTAATGCTACAATTGTGTCTTCACCTGAATTATCTCAAGAGCAGTTGATACAAGAAGATGCCTCTTTAAACACTGATATTCCAGACGCCACTTATCCTGCAGCTGTAGGACACACTGCTGATATTGCATCTCCTCTCCATATTAATGATGAACGTTTCACTTCTAAGGATGTTCAACAACCTGCCTCATGCATCTCAGGCAGACAAATAGAAATCAGCCTGACTTTGCCGCTACTTGGACCCTGAAGCAGAGCTAAAGGTTCTGGCTGGCAGCGACCCACAGAAAATGATTCTGGTCTTCCCTGAGACCTGTCAGCATCGGGAGATAATCTCTGCAGCACAAATATCAGTGCATGACCCTCATCTGAAGACTGCTCTCCCATGGCGATCTACTGTGACTTCTGAGAATGTTCCTGCCTCGCCCTGCAGATGAGTTTAACTTACAACCGCAACAGGCCCCAGCTGTGCACAACAAACCGATTCTTCTTCCGAGGATGAAACTCCTCCTGTTCTTCCTCCAAGTGATTCAATTCCAAGAGGAACACAGTGAACATAGATAAAACTTTTTAAGTTAAGTGACTTATTTGCAGCTGCAGGACAGCCTGCTCAGTGCAATAATGCCGTTTGGCTGAAATGACTAAGGGATGTGTCTACAGCTCCAGCCAGAAAGACAGTCCTTCATAATATGTTAAAAGATATGCTTGGTATTAGTGCATCTGAACTTTTCACTTTTATACACATTCATGGGGTGTACACATGATTTAAGCTTTAAAATGTGACAACTTTGGAGTCATTCTGGGCTAAGTATGAGCTAGTGAGAAGTTCTCCTTTTGGGCCTCTTTCCTTCTCATTCCTTACTAAACCTGCAGTAAAATTCATTATGCTGCTGTTTAGAAGTGAAGAGGTCATCATTGCAGATATGCAATACTAGCTCATGAAGTGCGATATCTTAGACACCCCACACCCAATTTAAGATGATGATTTTGTATGGATTAAGGGTTGGAAAATTAAAGTTCAATTACAACAAAATGAGCAGGGCATTGCACATCTCCTAGCAGTTTCTATATTGGGAGGGATAAGGATATCTGTTTCTACCAGGACAGCTCTGAACTTGCCACAAGTGTGGGTTTAGGACTCACCTCAACTATACCTGTGACACACTTTGCTGTACTCAATATCTAGCCTATGGGCATGTTAGCCTTGATTGCCCGTTACCCCCTACTTTACAGCCTTGTGATGAGCTGGGTCATACTTACCAGCAGTGTCCATGGGCAAACCACAATAGACTAGCTCATACCCACAGGACTAGGTTGCCCTTGTACATATTCTCCAGTCGCATGGCCCTCAAGCATAGGAAGATATAGTATCTTTAGTAGAAACCCTCCAGCTCCAGAAGAACCAGCAATACGTGGTACCGGCCTCTGTCTCTGAGACTCTCCCCTCCCCTTCCTCTCCAGCCACAATGGACATAATACAGGATGATGTGCAGTACCACCCAGAGTAGAAGGTGTTTACCAGTAACAACCCCAGACCAGGGTCATGTACAACCCCCCAGCCCATGAGTTTACTTTAGTAAAGAGTTCCTCGGAGAGGGAATGGGAAGAGGAAATCAGAAGGCCATACTCCCAGAAAGACAATCATGACCAGAAATAAATTTATGGGCTTGGCAAAAAACAAAACAAAACCACAAGGAGCATTAGGGATTCTAAAGAAGAAGAGGACGGGGGTTCTGATTCTTCCAGGGCATCCTCTTCTAAAATAGAGGTTTCTTTAGAAGAGTAGAGTAAACCCTCTAATGCTGGAAAGAAACTTTCCCAAAGAGGTGATTAATAACTTTTCTTCCTTTTTCTGCATAAATCCTCATGCATGCTGCCACTAAAATAAGTTGTCTCACTTTAAATGTATGCAGCATGAAGTCCTTCTAGAAACAACTTTGACCTACAGTTTCTAGCTGATCTGCTTCATGGTATCTATTTACTGCAGGATACCAGAATGAAAACAAGGCATGAAATTAATCAGGCAAAATGAAATGGTCAGAGGTCCTTCATTCTGGGCTCACGGTGAGGACTTATGTGATGGTTTGGGCATTCTTTTTCTGGGTATCATTTCTCTTTTATTTTTTTTTACTTGTTAGGCTTCTTGGCTTCAGAGGGGCCTTGTCTCCTCCTACTCCATCCACCAGGGCATTTCCAGGCATCCTTCCCCAGATTCATTTTGCTTATGGGGCCAGGATTTTGCATTTCCCCTTCTCCCTGATCCCTGAGGACATTGGTACACAGGACAAACGCCCAGAGAGACAGCATGCTGACGCATGCCATTGTCAAGTGCCCACAATGTCCTCCCCACCCGACTCTGGAGAGCCACCTGTGCCCTGATGCTAGTGCTTCCCACAGGCATATGCGTTGGGTGCTTGTAAGCACCCCTAGGAACCCACCCAGGAGGAGGAGAGCATCCATTGGGATGCTTGATCCTCCTTTCCCCTCTGAACCCCTCTGACTCGAGGTCTGTTCCTGAACCTGGGTCACCGCGTGGTGCGGGTGTGGCGTCCAGCGTCTCAAACCTCAGCACCACAGGGCCAGCTCTGGGTATCATTTCCATGTAACAAAGTCCTTGATATTCTCCCTGGGCAAGCTATGCTAATTGATTGTCTTTTTAGGCACTTAAAACTAAGAATCATCAATGTATATGTCCCTGAGTGTTGCTGCCAGATCAGAGCTTTTTTTTTTTAATTCAACCTTTTTGCATACTTCTAGGCAGGTATTTTTGGGAGAAGACTTTAACTGTGGTGTATCCCTGACTGATAAAGGGGTACAACAAAGAAAATGTTTGGGACTCTACCGCATAATAAAATTTTAGTCACTGCTAATATGAAAGATGAATTTTGTGCCATAATCCCAAAGGAACCAAAGACTTATTATAGAGGTACATGCTACAAGGATTGATTTCATTTTTTTATCTAAACACATCACTGTGTCTCATGGGGTGGTCATCCTTGTGAGACCTCTGATCACAGTGCAGTCTCCTTAACCTGCTCCCTCAGCAGGGCCCTCTTCATCACCCCCACTTCCAGATGGAAATTAAATAACACCTTACAACTGACCCTAATATAGCTGTGGCAGGTTTAGAACTTCTAAGGGTCCGATGAACTGTTCTTGATGCTTATCATTCTCCCTTAGGTTGGTGGTAGGACACAGAACTGGATCTGAGAAACTTTTTTCAAAGTAAGGCTAGGACTAAAACTTTATTGGCCTACCTTATTTATTCTAAATTAGGCAAAAACTGCAAGACCTCATTTCTTCTTCATATGAATTTCAGGTGGACAACACTCAGGCCATTAAAACCTCAACTCCCAAATGGAGTTATATCAGAATAATAGGGCTATGACTCTAAAATTAGAAGCACATAGTGGCACTCAGAATTCTAAACACTCCTTGGATATATTAAAGGGATGCTCAGATAGAGTTGCAGCCACCTATATAGGGAATTTATTGGACCCAGACACAAATAACCACTGCACTACATTACCTCATATGAAAAGTGGCTCAGAAATATCTAGAGCACATGTTTGGGGAAACATTACCCACTAGGGGACCTTCTGACTTTCTTACTGATATTATAACACCAAATATCTCCCAGGAACAAGTATCTCTCTTACTGCTCCAATTTCTGTAACAGAAACTAGCGAGCCATCTCCTTCAAAAGAAACGTGCTTCTCCTGGGCAGGATGGACTCACAGCTGAGTTTTACCAGCACTATATAGAACTTTTCATCTATTTTGACAATAGTATTAATAATATATTGTTTGCACATTCAATTCCAAATCATTTTCTGATGCTATTATGATTTTATTATTTAAAAAGGAGACAAATCAGATATAAGAAACCGCGACCTTTCTTAGTTGGCTCAATGTTGACTATAAAATTCTTGCCTCTATTTCGTTGAGCAGACTACTTTTAGTGGCCCCACTCCTTCTCACTGAATCAAACGTGTGCGTCCCACTCAGCTCAACAAAGCAAAATCTATCCTTATTAAGGTATGTTGCTTATTCTTCCTCTGTAAACAGTCCTTCCATGCTAATCTCACTAGATGAAGAAAAGCATTTGACTGGGTAAATCATATCTATTTCAGGTTCTGCGTCATTATCACAGTCCATAGACATTTATTCTTTGGGTCAAACTGTTATACCACATTGCTTGGATCACCCTCACATAAATGGCTCCCTGGGTCTCCCTTTTAGGGCAAAAGGGTATGCTAAGGCTGCCTCCTAAATCCCATACTTTATGCATTTCAAATTGATCCCTTGTTGCAGAAGATAATGCAACACCCCAGAATTCCTTGCATACCTTTACTCACAGGGCATCACTTCCAGTCATCACAGCTTATGCAGATGATCTATGTATTTGCACTACCCTTCTTCTTAGAGACTCTTATCTGACAGCAATAATTACTAAATCTGAGGACCTGCCTTGGTCAAAACTAAACTATAATAAAACGCAAGTCCTCCATTTACCTCCTGAAGTGACACCGCACAATCTATCCTGTTTGGTGGGATACCTGTTGTAGCTGGATCCACTAAAATGTTGGGGCTATTTGTAGGTAGTAATGATGATGCTTCACATAACTGGACATTTGTTATAGAAAAGCTAACAGAATAGTGCTTTCCTGGAAAGGTTGGTCCATCTCCAAAAGGAAAAGTGTATATTTATTAAAACTCTTATACTACCTCAATTCTTAGATGTTGCCTCTATTTACCCATTACCTTTGTCATTAGAAGCTAAAGTTTACAATGTGTGTTTTCAAGCATTCTGGGGTAGCAGATTAAAACCCTGTCAAAAGGCAGTATACCTACCCACATTATTGTTTTGGGGTGCGGATGATAAACCACATATTTTCTTTTTTACACTCTATTTTTCACATGGCATATTAAACATTTTACATCTCTCTACCCTTTTGGTACTCTATAGCCAAACATTCAGCTATTCTATTACTTTTGGTCTGGAATCAAGTACCTTTTGAAATTCCCAGAAATTTTAGGAAGTCTAAACCCTTATATTTGGTACCTGCCTTTTCAAAATGACAATGGCAATGGCATATTTCCTCCAACAATCTACTTACAGCAACCAGAAAGCAGATGTATCATTATGTGCTGGACAGTATTTTTTTGAAGGCTCATTGATTCAGGACTTGCAAAGGATTGTTTTAGATTCAAATAAGTTTTTTCAGCAGCTTACTGACCATAGAATCCCCTTGAGGTGATGGGATGTCACATAGCTATCCTGCCATGATACCTCGGTGTTCGGGCAACTACAAACATAAGTCCATAGAAGAAAGAATGTGTCCCTGAAGCACTTGCTCAGGGATTGTTGAGACAATGTATAATTTTTCATAGAACATCTGTACATTACAGCCCACATTATTAAACATTACATTACAGCCCACGCCTTTAATTACAGCCCATACTGTACCTGTCATTTGGTGGGCGGCAGGGCAGTATGGGGGTTGCAGCTGCCCGCCAATGATAGGGGGCGGGGTGGCAAGAGGTCCTGTGTGTTTGGAGGGTGGGGTGCCACTGGATCACCAGGGAATTATTTTATGGAGCTTACCATGATCGAGGCTGGGGCGGGGTGGTCCACTAGACTACTAGGGAGTTATATTATGGTGAATTACCAGAGATGGAGAAATTGGGAGGGGTACCACTAGACTACCAGGGACTGATGTCAAGTACATTAACAGCAATTGGGGTAACAGGAGGGTGGGACACCACTAGACTACCAGGAATGATGTCAAGTACATTAATGGTGATCGAGTAGCAGGAGGAGGGGTCACCACTAGACTACCAGGAATTATATTAAGGTGATCTACTGCGATCATGGCTGTAAGGTGAGGATGCCCAGGACCCCACTGTGCACACTTCATGCTGTGCAGGGCACCAGGCACAATTCACTGGGCTGCCCTGTGCAAGGCATGTAAATGGGGCCATAATGACATGCAAATGGCTCCATTTGTGCCTTGCATATATTATGGCCTCATTTGCATGCCCTCTGCTGAATATCACGGGTGATGCACCCAGCACAACTGCATTTTCACTGGCATCCCCATGCTCCCTATCTACGGCTTGCACTGGTGCAGTACCACTGTGCTGTGTGCAGTGCCACAGCACCATGCACTGTCCGTGCCATATTCAACTGTGCTGCACCATGGCATAACGCCATTGAATATCATCTGTTCTGACCTGGCGCATCCCAGTTGCGCTTGCACCCACTCTTGCACCACTGCTAGAAGTAGTCTGAATATCCAGGTCTAAGACTTATATTTGCATTTTGTAGGTTCTATATATGGCAAGCACGCTGTGTATTCCTGTTACAACAAAACTTTATCCTATAGGACAAGTATTGTCTCAAATTCAATCACAATTTACAAGCCATTTATTATACTGAAGAAAATAAATTGTCAACTAGTGTACATAAAATGTATTGGAAGAATTGTGGGTGAATCTTGAATTAGCACTTTTAGGAACTTTAGGGTTAGTGACTTTATGTTTGTATTGAGTGTATAGTCTCATATACACCATGTACACTATCTATGTTCTTTCACAAGTTTTCTAGTGAAATGCATAGTAAAGGATTTCTCATTTTGTTTTCATCATGTTCTTGCAGCCAGAACTATGTGGGAAGAGTTTAGGAAAAGGGACACCTTCTTCAGGCACCTCCCCAATGCAGAGAGGAGGAATGCTGTGAGAATACAATATTTGGGGAGCTTACCAAATATTCCAGACAGAATCTATGTGGGAGACATCTTATTAAAGAACCCTAGGCTTATTTACTAATGAAATCTACCCTTGATACATGTGGCTGGTGATAGTTTGTACAACATTAGTTTCAAAACCCTCAAGGTCTGGATAGATTCTGGTCAAAATATGAAAAATTGAGGTACTCTGCTGTATGGTTACCATTCAGAGCAATACCATTGACAAAACCAGCCATTAAAAATGTAACTATCTTGTTTAGTAATGAAAATGTGGCAATACCTGATATTTCACATTGGTTGCAACAGAAATTTGATATTTTGGGCCCTCCTCAGCCAATTTTCAATGAGGAGAATTTGTGGACAGGGGATGGAGATAGGGTACGTTTGAGAAGTACAAATCAAGCCCCAATTAATTTACCTAATAGTCTGTTATTGGGTAGAGAACAGGGATGTTGTTTCTATGCTGGGCAACTGAAGACATGTTTTAAGTGTGGCTCGATCTAGATATGTATTTAAGTTCAGCATGTGGCTGCTTGAACTGCAACCTATGTCTTTCTTAAGGTCACTAAAGTTCTGAGTGTCAAAAGAGCTTAAGTGTAACCTGTGTGATGAATCAAGGCATACTTATAGGTCCTTCGTCCTTGGCCACACATAATAGAACTGATTGTTCTGACCAAGATACTATCCTTACAGAAGCACAAAAGAGAGATATTAATGCCCATAAAAAGCTCATGACACAGAGGTCACGTGATGCATCAGCCGAGTGAGTCGATAGCCTTGACTCCACTTCCACCCATCTACACAGCTGAAAAATATCTGTTTTGAGTCATCTGAACCGCTTCGTCCTCGTGACAGCCTGCTAATCTGCTGTGGTCCTGCCTGTTTGAATCCAAGAATGCCAAGTTGACCACAAGCCATCTGTTCCATGGAAGAAGAGATGCGCCTGTCAGCCCGACAAACACCCACCACTCACTCCGGAGAAGGGCAAGGTTCCCAAAAAGTGAAAACCACACCAGAGATGCAGGCAAAAGTCAACTCGAGCCAGATGCCTCTCACAGAAGAAAGGTTTCTTAGACTCTCGCCAATTAAGGATGCCTTGCTCAGTATTACAGAGCGACTAGCCACTTTACAAGCAGCTTCAGAAACCTTTCACATTGCATGGGTGACATAGACACCCTGACCACCTCCTTAGAAAACTGGAGATCCCATCCGGACTCTAAGTCTACGGTCCTCTGCAGAAGGGTTGCCAAGCTGGAGGTTAATATGAAGACCTTGAGGGCCGTAGTCATCAGAATAATTTGTTAATAAGGGGCTAATAGAGGAGCTGAGGCCAAAACTCCATCCTATTTCTGAAAAGAGTTTTGTGAGAAAATAGCAGGACTCTCCTAATGGTCCTGGATACATTATTGAATGGGCCCACAGAGTTTACGGCCTACCTCCCTTTGAATTGTCCTACCATACCTAATTTTCAAATTGCTCAATTTTCTGGACAAGACTCATATTCTCATCAAACTGCAGAGATCCTTTGGGAAGGTAACAATATTAAGGATTACACAGGATCTCCTCGCTTCAGCGGCTGAAGATAGCTGAATATAACCCGCTCATATTCAAATTCCTTGTGGCTGGATTTGTTTTAAGATGCTGCACCCTGCTGGATTGCAGTGACCCACCAGGGAGCGGTGAAAACCTATGAATTGGAAAGCCAAGACAAAATGAACTTACCACTCTCTTCCCAGATATCTTTCAAGACCCTAAATAACTGAGAGACTTCAGTTTCATATTGTGGATTCTCTGAGACTTGTTTTAAAGTCTGTTTCTTGGAAGAGACTTGTGGTAACCCTGGGAACTCTGATTATTTTATGACTTGGAACTTCACCCTGATCTTTGTGGAGATGCTCCTCCCTGGCCCAGAGCATCTCACAGAAAACCCTGCATTTTCTGGATTTTCCCAGTCTTGTGGATCTGTGGTTAGGGATTTTCCCCAGTTCCATGGTGCAGGGAGCTGTTCGTTCTTTGAAATGCTAGGCCTTCTAGTAGGGATCTGGTTGCAGTGAGCTCATGACATGCCAGCCTTTACGGGAGAGATGTCTCCGTCCACCCGGTGGTTTAGGTATGTCTGTGGGTTTCTCTGCTGGTACTGAGGCCATTTGGGGTGTAAGGAACTCTGCTCAGCCTACACATTTGTGGGACTCCCAGGACGCTGGCTTATTATGGTGTCAGTGAGCAAGGCTATAAGGGATCTCTCCTTGACTCATAGAGGATCAACATTACAGGCCATTTGTGGCATGTGGGTGGGAGGGCCCTTCAAGGCCCTGCTGGTAGAGTTCAGAAACTGCATCCTGTATCCAACTGGAGGCACAGAGGAGGAGTTGGTCTCGACTTCCTCCCTCCCCTAATCGATAACTGCAGGCAGTCTAACACAGAATACATGAGGGGCATTGGGGGTGATTTTCCAGCTGAGGTTAAGTGTTCCTTCTGATTGTGACCGGCAACCCCAAGCTGTGGTTGGGGCACTGGCTGGAGCCTGTCCGCTTCCATGCCTGTGGTCCTTCTCCCTCTGGCTTGATGGCCACTGACTATAACAGCTCCTTGGGTCTGGCTGGAGTCCCCAGGTTGGGCTGGAGTGTAGGCATTCATGGTTGGGGCCTCGGTACCATGATTGTGAAGACCATAGAGCATCCTAAGGATGGTGAGGAGGAGGGAGACAAGGGCCTGTGGCTATTACTCCTGGAGAAGCAACCGTAGTGGCACTCCTGAAGGCAGGCATTCTAAGATTGAAGAATTCCCAGCATTTGTGATCACTTTCAGGTGTGGGAACCAATGGAGTCTGGTTCTACAGTCACCACAAGGGATGTGTCTGGTGCAGGGGTGAGGGCATCACATTCAGGATTGGGTATAGGCATTGTAGTTATCTGGCACTGTTGGGGTTTTGCCTTAGCTATATTGTATTTGCTGTGGGATGGGTGGGGTCGGGGCCTGCAAAGATGTTTTGGTACATCACAGGCAAGATGTTTTCGGAGTTGCAGCCAAAAGGCCAGGGAGGCTGATTGTTGCTTTGGGGTGTTGGATTGTTTCATAGGGCATTTCTTGGGAAGGACTGTATTAGGGATGGGGAGGGACCTCAGGGGAGGGTGACACCTGGAGTATTTCACCTGCACTAAGCTAAGTTGTTTAGGGGCAATCGAATAAAGGAACAGGTGGTCATGATGGGTACTATTTTTAAATTAATTTCCTGGAATGTAAAGAGTGCCAACAAAAACGAAAAGAGGTATATGATTTTAGGACATCTCAAGAAGTTTCAAACAGACATAGTTTTCCTGCAGGAGACACACCTCAAGCAGGTGGACATACATTACTTCCAGTGGGCCTGGGTGGGGCAAGTTTATGGTGGGGCTGAGTAACATGAGGGGATAGGCATTCTGATTCAGAGGGGACCCCTTCCAAGTGATTGCCAAGTGGAAGGATACGAAGGTCATTTTTGTTTCTCTATGGCTGTCTGGGGCTAACAGAGTTGGTGATAGGAGGATGTATGGTACCAACATGGATTTTACTGCTTTCTTTGCCCATTTGGCAGAACAATTGCTGCCTTTCTCGCATCTCCCTATCTTTATTGGAGGGACCAGAATCTTGTGGTCCACCCAGACTTAGATAGATCCGTGATCACCGGAAGGGGCCTCACTGGCTCAGCAAGGGATTAGGGACTTCATGGGATCAGTTGGGCTAGGGAGACCCGAGGCATATCTTACATCCCGGTGATCAGCAACACACCTTCTTCTCTCTCCCCATAGGTCCTACTCCCGTAGCGACCATTTTTAATTACTCTTTCCAACCTCTCAGGTCTCCTTACTTAGGAGATCCTGCCCACTGTGATCTCAGACCATGCCTCAGTGTGCGTGAAACATTTTGCTGAAGGGTCTTCAAGAGCTTGACAGGGCTTGGAGGTTGAACATAACTCTTCTTAAAGACCCACAGTTTGTGAAGTCTCTCAAGGAATACATTTGCACCATTTTTGAGCTTAATGAGGGAACTGTATATGGCATAGATACTCTGTTGGGAGCAGCTAAGTGCGCCATCAGGGGAGTGCATTCATCTAGCCTCAAAGGCCAAGAAACAGAGGGAGGAAAAGATTAAAGATCTACTGGCTCAAATCTGTTCCTGGAACATAATGTATCTGCTTCGATGAGCAGACCATTTGGACCAGGCTCCATACCCTGTAGGGCACAATACTTTGGCATGCTAGCAGAACAGGCAGACCTTTCCTTCAAATGGTTAAATTCAGATACTTGGAGTCCGGAAAATGGCGGGCAGACTGTTGGCTTGAGGCTAAAACAAATAGAATCACAGCAGACGATACATAGTCTCCAACCCTTTCTGAGTGGTGAAATCTACTAAGCCACGTGATATTGCTAACGCTTTCCTTTTGTTTTGTAAGAATCTGTGTAGTGAAGACCCAGTTCAGGAAGCTGATTTGGTTCACATTGATGATTATTTGCATTCTATTGCTCTTCTCAAGCTTACATACTCTCAACAAGACATATTAAAGCCCTATCTCTCAAAGTGAGGTGTGGCAGGTTATTGGGCAATTACCAAGGACAAAGCTCCTGGAGCGGATGGCTTCCACAACCAGTTTTATGCTACCTTTATAGATATATTAGCCCCTGTCCTTACTAAGTTATTGAACTATTTGCAGAATTCTGGCCTTCGGATCCCATGTTCACCCAAGCATGGATCTCGTAATTGCCAAACCTGGGAAATTGCCTGTTACCCGCAACTACCGACCAATACCTCTTTTGAACTCTGATCTCAAAATTTTGGCAAAGTCCTGGCCAATCGACTCCATAAAACCTGGCATGGGCTTATCAGTCCCTCACAGGTGGGGTTTGTATCGGGCATCACTCCTTTGACCATATGCAAAGGTTCTTCATCTTATTAAGTTAACAGGAGATAGAAAAGTTCTAATGGTCCTGGTCTCCCTTAATGTGGAAAAGGCGTTTGACTGGGTCTCTTGGCCTTTTCTGTTTGCCACACTGCAGAAATTTGGTTTTCCCATCAATTTAGCGAATGGCTGAGGGTGATATACTCACAACTAGCACAGCATGACTGAATATCGCAGGATACGCTAGAGCGCAGTCAGAGGTGCGCCAGACAGCAACCCAACATGCGCACAGTGCAACCATGGATGCAAGGGGCCGAGGAAGATGCACCAAGGCACAAAAGGACCAGCCACAGGCACAGCAGGGAGCAAAGCACTGGGGAGAGGGTGTGGCTGCTGGGAGGCAGTGGAGATAGGCTGGGAGGCACAGCTGGGCCAAAAGAACACTGCCCACTGAGTGTGGGCATGTAGTAGCCCCCATCCACTAGCACCAGAGCAGTGGATGAATGAAAGGTGGCACCAACAGCCAAGGGTGGGCTGACACCGCCACCCTCACAGGACGGCATGCCCCCACTCACCTGGTCCACAGCCTGCCACACTCCGCACACGGCACCCAACACACATGCCTCACAGCCCAACATCCAGCCCATGGCCACCCCAAGGCACAGCCACTGACTGATGGGCAAACACCACCATGCACAGCCCACAGAATAACAGAGCACCACAGCCACCCACCACACCATTGCAGCATGGCTCCACTCGCCAGCATCAAGCAGACACAGACACAGATGGGTAAGCAAAGTAATCTGTATAAAATAACTATGCACAGTGCAAAACAGGGAACAAGGCAGGGGAACTATATACAAAGCAGGGATAGGGTAGGTGAGGGTGGGATGGGGACAGGGGACAGGGCTATACAATGGGACAGGGAAGGCAGGGAAAGGTGATATGGGGCAGGAAAGGTAAAATTGGACCCTATGGGTGGCCGCATCTGGCTGCCATCTGGTGCTGTCCTCGCTACCCTCAGCAGGAGCCATCTCATCAGCCTCGCACTTCCAGGGTGGTAGTGGTGATGGAGATGATGAACCGCAGGAGGTGGCCACAGACTGGCTGTCGACCACCCTTTGGACACCTATGGCAAAGGAAGGAACAGGAGATCAGTGCATGTCCAGGGCACCCTAGCCCTCCACTGTGTGCAGCAGACAGTGGGGACACACGCCCTGGGGTGGCACCCTGGCCACCCACAGTGGGTGGGCCTATGACTGCCACTGACCTGGCATGCCACGGATGTGCAAAGCACTGAACACCACCGGACAAGGGCCATCCACTAGCACAGTGGCAGGCAGGTGGCATGGTGCAGTGGCGGAACTGCAGCAGCACTGCTGGCAGCCGGATGCACCCACAGCCCACCAACAGCTACCACACATGTGCAATGGCCACCCCATGGTACCACACACACCACGGGCTGAACACAGCTGCCATGGCTCAGCACACAGGGGCGAGGCCATACCCCACCCCGCTTACCACCCTGCACAACAATGTTTGAATGCACAACACCTACCTGCCCGCCATGGTGCTGCACATGCCAGTCCTGCTGCTCCTCCCCTGGTCCCACAGCACCTGCAGAAGGACCCGCAGTGGCCTGCCACGCCCACCAGGCACCCCCGCCACCCTGGCTCTCCTCCAGTCTTCAGGACTTGGGCGGGAACACAAACAGGCACACATCAGAACACAGCCACACCTAGAGCCCACTGCCCTCACCCCACAAGCACAGTGTGCACCCGGCCTGGCAAGGCCACAGGGCTGTGGCGCGAGCGCACCAGTGACTGGCAATGCCAAGCCACAGGGCACACAGTGACAGCACCTCCGGCATGGCATGCAGCCCTGCCTGCCCCATGAAACACTGGACATGCACAGACCCAGGCGGAACACACTTACCTGGCCGTGGCAAGGTCCCCCTCTGATGGATACCTGCAGTGACACGAGCCTCTGGGTCCCTCCTTAACAGGTCCCCATACTGGTAGCGACACTGCTCCCTCATGTGCTGCACACCGATTGCCAGGACAAGACCATCTGTGACATTCTGCCACACCTCAGTCCTGGACCTGTTGAGGGCTGCTGACCCAACAGGCTGGCAGCATGGGGCTCCACCAGGTTCATCAGCTCGACCTGGCTCCAGTTTTGGGAATGGAGCACTGCGTGCCATGGCATGCTTCCTCCACAATGAAGCAGTCCAAAATGGCACCCTGTAGTGCACATGCACAACGTGCTCGAGATGCGTGCCTCACACAGAGATGCGCTGCCTGCAGCAATTTTGTATCTCTGGGGATGCACAGCATGTGCATGGCCACACTGGCATGGTGCAGAGGTCCCTGGGGGCATAGGGCAGAGCAGGGTCAGCACATGCAATGTGCGGTGAGCACTATTGGGGACATGATGCATGTTGCTAATAGTGCCGTGAGGCACCACGCCCATAGGCCTATAGCACCAGGCGTCATGGGCTCCAATGGCACCCGAGCACCATGGGCCCTGGTGCCCGAGCACCATAGGGCTACAATGGCACATAGGGCACGTGTCTGCCAATGTGCTCCTAGCGCACGCTGCACAATAGGCGATGTAGTACATATTGTGGTGATGTGTTGATGGGCGATTGCATATGTCAGTTGTATTATGCTATGACTTGTGCCAGCACAAGTCCATTAAGTGCAACAACACGATATTCAGCTGACATATGCATATTAGCTCATCAGACTATCTGTGGGGCACTGGGGAATTAGCATCTCATTACTGTTGTGCATTGGCCATTTGCATGCGATGCGCTGTAAAGGTGCTGCATGACAGCACAGACCATGGACCTGTATTGCAACCATCTGAGGTAAGTTGCACCTGCAGAGGGGATGGACAGCACAGCAGGATGGATGACTGGTGTGGGCCACTACAGCCACTAACCACATGTCCCTGCCCACAGGTAGCAGCATGTCTGAACGTGAGAAGGGTGAGAGCGTGGCCTGCCCGCAAGTGCAGGCCCAACTTCACCTAAAGTGAGGCTGATGCCCTGTTCGAGGCCTACTCCCAACAGAGAGCCTTGCCGAGTGGCGCCACTGACACACCACAGGCCAGGGCCACTGCCTGGGAAGAGGTGGCAGAGGCTGTGAACCAGCAAGGCAGCCACCAGCAATCTGCACAGTAATGCAAGAAGAAGGTGGGCACCAACCAGCGCCAGATCAAGGAGAAGGTGGCGGCCATATGGACCACCAGGTTGGCCACGGTGGGGCCAGGCTGACATGCCACAGCTCATGCCACAGGAGGAGCTGGTGGTGGCCACCATGTGGTGCAGTGCTGTTCAGGTGTGCCGGGAGGTGGCTTCCAGACTGGAGGAAGCCCATCGCTACATGGTAGGTACAGCAGCATCGGGGTCCATTGCTTCAGCGGCACTAACGCATCTGTGTTCCCTTCCAGCACCGAACACCAGCATGCAGTGGCAGGGCACCTGTGTTCGCTGTGGGGCATGCCCAGCCCTGGAGGACCAGCCATCCACCTCCACTGGCATCCGGGGCCCAAATGGCTGCAGCACACCACCACCGTCAGGAAGGATGACCTGGGCGTGGGGGCAAACAAGACCCTGGCTGTGTTCCAGTGGACACCAGCAACGGCATGCTGTGTGCGGAGACACAGATCAGGGTGGGCTCCAACACTGATGATGATGTGACCATTGTCCTGGACAGTGGAGGACTTGTCATGGGGAGACACCCATACAATCCACCAACCCTGGCAGTGTGGCTGGTGGCCTGTGATCAGTGGGACAGTCACCTGCCACTGCCCGTGATACTGCTGTGTGCAATGCTGACATGACACTGGGGACAGTGGTGGTGGTGCAGCTCAAGGTGCTGGCCAGCACACAGGGCCGGAGGGCGGCAGATGGCTGGGGACATTGTGAGGCCAGGTGCAGCATCCACTGCCGCTTGCGCTTGTCATTGAGCAACCCTAATGGGACCTCGCTGTGCAGTGCCCACCTGGACCGGGGCAGTGCAGTGGTCATAGACCACCAGTGGGTCAGCACCATGCCCATGCACCCTCTGGCACCCACCCCTTGCCTGAGCACAACCGATTGCTTCAGGCATCCATGGACCAACAGGCGCGGCTCATGGATGGGGTGCATGCACTCCACGCGAGAGGTGCACCAGGCAGCCGAGCAGCATGACAGGGGCAACGTGCAGGTCCAGGAGGCCACATTGCCTGCAGGAGGACACGACCACGCCCTTGACCACTTAACCACTGCAGTCATGGTCAGCCTTGCCCCACTGGCTGCCACGGGCCCGCCGCCGCCGCAGACCCCACAGAGTGCATTGTCGACCCCACGGACCTGGCATCGAGCAACCCCTTGGTGTCGATGCTGGGCTCTGCTGTGGGCATCCCAGGCATGCCTGGTGTGGACCTGTTTGGGAGCCTGCAGACCCCTATGAGGGACACAGTTGTGTTCCGCAGTTCCACCTGGGACGGTCCACAGACCCCCGTGGCCGCTATGCAGCCTGGGTCTGTTGGGTGGCACTGCATGGCCGTCCTTATGTCTGTGGTGGCTATGTGACACAGCAGAGCTGATGTGCCCACCACCCTGTCCGGCTGTCAACTTCCGCTGCCCTGTGTGCACATGGGCATTGTGTGTGTGTGGGTGTGTGTGTGTGTGTCTGTGCATGCATGCCATGGATGTGGCATCCGTGGATTACGCCACACACTGGCCGTGGTGTGCACCTGCCTGGCCACTGGCCCCTGTGGCATGCGTGATGATGTCACCACAGCACTGGTCGCACATGTGCACTGGTGCCCTGCATCTGATCCACACCAGGTGCTAGCCCGGCCATGCCTGCGGGCACCACTGTGTGTGTGTGTGTGTGTGTGTGTGTGTGTGCTGTGCTGCGTGGTTGTAGGTGGACGTGGCATGGCCACACACCTGCCTCTGCCCCCTGCCTGTCTGTGCATGCTGCAGGACACCCCACACATGCCTGTGTGTCTTGCCACTGTGGCCATCCTGTGCATGGGTGTTTATCCACTTACCTGCATGCACCGTAGTGCTCCTCTGCTATAGTGTCTCAGTGCTGGTGTGCCATCCTCATCAGCCAGGGATCCTTCCACCCGGGGCTGCCCACTGCCACATGGACCATCGGCCACTTCATCCCCACTGCTGTTCCCTCCTTGATCTCGATAGCTATCCCACGGTCAGTGACCATGTTGTGCAGCATGCAGCAGGCCAGGAATAGGCCACAGGCCTCTGAGGGGCTGTACCATAGGGCACCGCCAGACCTGTGCAGGCAATGGAAATGTGCCTTCAGCAGTCCGAAGCACGCTAATGATGTTCTGCATGCTGGCATGTGCCTCATTGTACTGCTCCTCCACTGGGGATGACAGGCTCTGGTAGAGGGTGAGCAGCCGGGCCAGAGGGTAGCCACTGTCACCTGTGTGGATGGAGACATGGTTAGCCTGGTGTCCTCTGTCACTGTGTCCCTTGTTCCTCCCAGCCACACTCTGTGGCGCCCCTACCCTGGTTACCCCTCCCATGCCCTGGTGTACCCAGCAGCCTGTGGTCTTGCATACTCACCCACTAGATGACCGTGGAGATGTCCCCACTTGAACCTGTGGCACAGTGCTGAGCTGTGCCAGATGAAGGCATCATGTGTCTCCCCAGGGTGTGTGGCACAGACATTGGTTATGCACCCCTGGCATCACACACCACCTGGCAATTGATACTGGGGTAGCCCTTTCTGTTGATGTAGGCTACCCCCTCAGGGCCAGGTTGCATGTGGATGCCCACATGGGTGCAGTCGATGGCCCCTACACGCCAGGTATATGTGCTACCCTGTGGAACTCCTGCATGTTTGCTGTATGCTCTGCCTGTGTACTGGGAAGTGAATGTATTCTGCAGCATGGTAGCAGGGCATTGAGGAATTGTGTGAGGAGCCATGACACAGCTGACTGGGTTTTGTCTGTGGTGTCCCCTGTTGGTCTCTGAAGGTGCCCGTGGTGAGCAGGCACATGACAGCTGTTACCTTGACTCCACTGTGAGGGTGTGGCACTGTCTAGTGGGTGCCTGCATCTTCTCACTGCACAGCTCACAGAGCTGCCTCAGAATTGCCCGGTTCAGTCAGTACTGGCCTATGATCTATGTGTCAGTGTAGGTCTCATAGCTGATGTGGGTCGGTTACCGCCTGTTCCGGTGTACCCATGGGCCCTTCTATGGTCGTGGTGCCCTCGCCTTGCCTCCCACACCCCTCATTACAGCCTCCATCTGAATATTGCACTGGCCATGGCCCCTGTTGTTCTGTCACCCCAGGTGTCCGGCTCCACTGGCCCACCCAGCTGTGTGTGGCTGTGTGTGTGTTCAGCAGGGCCCCTCCTATGTACCCTGCCCCGGCTGGCTGGTTGTTGCCTGTGGCCTCTATCTCCCACCCCTGTGGGTGCCTGTGTCGCTCCACTTGGCACTGGTGGCACTGTGTCATGCCCACAGTCTCTCACACCTACCGCTGCCTCCTGTCAGTCACACTCTCACTCACTCTCTGTCTCACACTGTCTCCCTCTCTGTCCCTGTCTCTCGTCTCTTTCTATCTCTGTCTCCTTCTTCATCAGCAGACAGCCTGTCTGTCTCCATCTGTCATGCTCCCTCTGGTGCAAGTGCCCTCCTCCTACTTGCTCCCTGTTTTTATAGGCTCAAATCTGTTCCATGCAACTAACGGTTTGCTCCTGGGTCTTGCGCCATTGGTGGGGTTGAATATCGCACTGTGCCACATATTCATGGGTACACCCTGCCCTTGTGCATGGATATCTTATTGAGCATTGCGACTGTTACTATGTACTGTGCAGTTGCTGCTGCTGAATATTGCTTTGGTGTATTTCTGCAGTTGCGCCATGCGCACCTGCTTTGCATATCCCACCCTATGTGCATAACTGGTATATAATCTGAGCAATATTGAAGGTTCTAGATCATCTTTGGTTAAATTTCCACTTTTCCAGATTTTCCTCATATTTTTACTCACATTGTACTTATAATAGTGCATTTCACAACTTGTACAAGAGTTGTGACAGAGCAGGTCTCTTAATTATGGTACCACGGGTCTCATTTTTCCAAACATGGTGGCCTGCACAGTGTCAAGTCAAACCTCATTCAGGAACCCTGGATCTCTGACTAAATTCAACATCAAATCCCAGTGGCAGTGGTATTGACCACTCAGAAATTTTGTCATGTATCTCTCCCAAAATATTGTCAGTGTTGTGATGCTTACCAAACATGCTGATACAAAGTGCTCCCCTTTGCTTTCCTTCCTACAGATTATTACTTATGGTGGTGTTTAAAGATTATTGTGTCACCCAATGGGCTGTGATGCAAATATAATTGGTTATCTGAGAACTCATCCACACGTCTGTGGTCAGGTAAACAGTTCAACTTTTGATCTCTTAAAGAGCCATTTTTTTTTACTTTGCATACATTCATAGATTTTGGGAAGAGCTACAGTGGCAAAATATTTATGCCTTGGGGCCTGATATTCAAAATGTGCTAAGTGGAACACAAATATTTGTGCAGCACTTTCCAATAGCCCAGGTCCCAGAAGATACTATATTCAGTGAAATGACACACTGGTGCCAGTGCCAATCTACTTAGAGTGGCTTAAATAAGGCACCGCAATAGCTTGTACCCATGCTTAATTTCTAATATTCAATCAGACTCATGCAAATGAGCCCATTGGGAATGAAAGGTGCTAAGGGACCATTTGCATGCCCATTGTGGGCTCATTTGCATGGGGAGCAAAGCTGGTTTATGCGGTGCCGCCTCCCAATTACCCAGTCCCAGAGAGTTATCCCTGATGCTAGTGGTGTCCCTCCCTCTGACTCCACCTATATACAGCAACTATAATGTCCCTGGTGTCTAGTGGTGCCCTCTCCTCCAATCCCACTTCTGTACAGAAGTTATCCTGTCGCTGGTGCCTATTAGTCCCTACCACTAACTGCATCAATACCCAATGTTTAAAGTATTATTCCCCAGTGTCTAGCAGTCTCTTGCCCTCCCACACCCATGCCCAATGTTTTATGTCTTAGTCCCTGGTGTCCAGTGGTCCCCCACCTGATCACCCACCTGATGGACAACAAGTGACCCTGGTGTCCAGTGGTCCTTCCCACAGCTGATCACACACCCTATGGACAGACAAAGTTTCCCTGGTGTCCAGTGGCCCTCTTCTTACCTGATGCTTTGCCCAAGTAATACAAAACTAATGTTCCTAACCCCTGTCTAGTATGTGCCCTGCATTTGACAGCCCCCCACAATCATCACCCAGCCAATGATTTGTGGAATACCAGGTGCCAAGTATTGTCACCCCCGACAACACCCCCACAGCTAGTAATGGAACCAGTGAACCAGAGGAGGCTATCTCTGCAAAGCAGTGTCAAAAAGATGGAGATTAGTGTCCAAAAGGTGGATAAGCAGAAAAGGGGCAAAATTCAGCAGAAGGGCAGACAGCAAGGAGAACCAGGGATAAATGACAACCAAGGAAGGGGCTGAGTAGAACAGTGAAGCAGTCTAGGAGGTCAAATCATGGAAGCCAGTGTGCAAATGCCAGGAGCCTTAGCAACAAGATGGAAGATCTGGAGGCTGTCATGGTACAGTCAGACCTGGACATTGTGGCCATCACTGAAACCTGGTGTAATGATAACCATGACTGGGAGATGGCCATACCTGGCTACAACATATTCAGAAGAGACAGAGCAGGCAGGAAGGGAGGAGGAGTGGCACTGTATGTGAAAAATGACATAAGGGCCACACAGATCCAGGAGGAACAAAATGGGGAGAGATACTGTGGGTTAAGCTGGAAAGGAAAATGGGCCAGCCATCCGCACAGGTGTGGTCTATAGACCACCAGCCCAGGAGGAAGAAACAGATAGGAGTTGATGCTAGCCATCCAAAGGATGGCAGACAAGGGTGAGGTAGTACTGGTTGGAGACTTCAATATACCAGACGTGGACTGGAGCATCCCAGCAGCAGCATCAACTAGAGCAGATTTATCCTGACTCCTTCAGGTGCCTTCCTCAAGCAACTGTCATGGGAACCAACTCGGCAGAAGGCAATACTGGACCTTGTGCTCACAAACAGGGACAGTGTGATGGGGGTAACAGTGGGGAGCACCTGGGTAACAGTGACCACCAGTCATTGTGGTTTGAAATCACAGAAAGAGCAGAACCAAACCACACAAAAACACGTATCCTGGATTTTAGGGGGCAGACTTTGGGAAAATGGGGAGATGCTTGAAAGAGGCATTAAGGGAATGGGACAGGAATCAGGGATTGAGGAACAGTGGGCAGTATTTAAAATGGGGATTATAAGAACAACAGAATTATGCATTAAGCAGGTTAGCAAGAGGAAAAGAAAGAGGAGACCATTATGGTTTTCCAAAGAGGTAGCAAAGAAAGTGAAAGCCAAAAAGATTGCATTCAGGCAATACAAAAAGACACAGGCAGAAGGGGATAGGGAGAAGTACCAGGAGAAACAAAGGAGGCAGGGAAGTCAGTAAGGGAAGCCAAAGCTCAGACAGAAGAACATTGCAAAATCAGTGGTTAAGGGACAAACCTTTACAGGTACATAAGTGAAAAAGAAGGACAAAGGAGAGGATAGTGAGACTGAAGGGGAGGATGGGAGCGTGGAGGATGACAACAGTAAAGCTGACATATTGAACAGGTATTTCTGCTCAGTCTTTACTAAGGAAGAGGGGGTAATGGGTCTGAAGGGAGTACAGGGTGAGAATGGTGCAGAAATGGACACAAGTCCCTTTACACGAGAAAGGGTCCTGAAGGAACTGGAAGTAATAAGAGCTGATAAAGCAATGGGGCCAGATGGGGTGCACCCAGGGTCCTTAAAGAACTAAGAGAGGTGGTGGCTGAACCTCTGGCTATCCTGTTCAGCCAATCACTGGAAACAGGGAGGTACCCAAAGACTGGAGGACAGCAGATGTAGTCCCCTTATACAAAAGTGGGAACAAAGAGGAAGCAGGGAACTACAGACCAGTCAGCCTCACCTCGGTAGTGGGAAAGATCATGGAAGCACTACTGAAGGAGAGATTGGTGGAACATCTGGTTGTCAATGGACTACAGGACCCAAGGCAGCATGGTTTCACCAGGGGAGGTCATGTCAGACCAACCTCATTGAATTTTTGATTGGGTGACTAGGAGGTGGATCAGGGAGGCAGTGACATGGCCTATCTGGACTTCAGCAAGGCCTTTGACACTGTGCCACATAGAAGACTATTACACAAACTGGGGAATATGGGTGTGGGCAGGACAGTAGTGTGGTGGGTAGGTAACTGGCTGGATGGCAGGACACAGAGGTGGTGGTAAATGGCTGTCACTCCACAGAGGGAAGAGTGACCAGTGGGGTACCACAGGGATCATGTGCTGGGACCGGTCCTATTCAACATCTTCATCAGTGACATTGCACAGGATATAGAAGGCAGAATTTCACTGTTCGCTGATGACACAAAGCTCTGTAACAGAGTAGACACACCAGAGGGTGTAGACAGAATGAGAAGGGACGCAGAAACTTGAAGAATGGTCAAGGGTTTGGCAGTTGAAATTATGCAAAGAAGTGCAAGATAATGCATATGGGGGCAAAAAACCCTGGCACAATATATCAGTTGGGGTGAGGATATAGCATGCACCAAGCAGGAAATGGATCTTGGGGTTGTCATCTCTGATGACCTCAAGGTAGGGAAACAGTGTGACAAGGCATCAGGTAAAGCAAATAGGATGCTGGGATGTATAGGCAGGGGCATCACCAGCAGGAAAAGGGAGGTCATAATTCCAGCTATACAAGATACTAGTGAGGCCCCCACCTGGAGTACAGTGTACAGTTCTGAGACCATACCCATGAAGGACATAGACAGGGTAGAGAAGGTTCAGAGGAGGGCAACAAAGATGGTGCATGGATTGCATCACAAGTCCTATGAAGACAGGTTGAAGGAACTGAACATGTACTCCCTGGAGGAGAGGAGGGAAAGAGGGATATGATAGAGACATACAAGTATCTTACAGGGAGGAACAGGGTGCAGGAAAACACTATTTTTAAGCGAAAAGATGTTTCAGGACTAGAGGGCATGGGATGAAGTTGGAGGGAGGACGATTCAGAGGAAACATGAGAAAGAATTTCTTCACAGAACGGGTGGTGGATAAGTGGAACACCCTGCCAGAGGAAGTGGTGGGGCTGAAACAATCACGGATTTAAGAATGCATGGGATAGACATAAAGGAATTCTAGAGGTCAGGAGTAAGGGAAATAGACTTCTAGGAAAACAAACTGAACTTACAAGCTCAAATGGGCAGACTAGGTGGGCCATAGGCCCTTATCTGCCGACACTGTCTATGTATCTATGTATCCATGTATCTAACATAGCTCTGGCCCCATTCATATTCATATTCACATTCACTGATCCCTGTCCCCAGGCACATCCTCATTGGTGCTAGTGGACTTCCTTCCCACCTGTGACACCAACAACCCCCATCTCCTGTACCTGCCCATTGGTGCCACAGTGAATCAACAGTGAGTGACAGACCCTCCACACATCCCCTCAGCCACACACTGTTTGACTGATGCAGCAGCATTCTGCTAATGTATATGGCAGTTGGCCTAATAAGGGAAAAACTCTCAGCTTCAGTCAGATGGTGGGTGGTCAAGGTGGTGTGTGAAGGACTGTGTTGCTTGCGCTGATTCCCTGCAGCACCGATAGGCAGGTACAAAAGACCAGGGGTTGCTTGTTGGTGCCATGGGTGGTGGAGCATCTACTAGCACCAATGAAGGATGGACTGGGGGAGTGGATCAGTGAATGTGAACAGGCTGGAAGCTGTGTTGTAGGGCAATGGTACCTGAAATCTGGCATCCCACAATTCAGTAGTGGGACGATGATCATTGGGGAGGTTTTCAAGCCTGGGATAGGGATCAGATGGGGAAGGGACCACTAGACCAGGGACAATAGTTTTATCATACTCAGGTAGGGCATCCGGTGAGGGGCAGGATCACTGGACACCAGGGACACTTCCTCCATCTGGTGGGTGATCGGGTAGGAGAGTGACCACTAGACACCAGGGAATATTTCAATTGTACATTGGGAGGACATTGGGTGGGAGGGACCACTGTACATCCAAAAATGGTTGTCCAACCACCGAGCATAGATGTAGGTGAGGGAGGGACCACTGGACACCAGGAACACTGTTGTTTTGGATCAGGACTGGCGTGGGGGGCTGTTGTACTTCCTCCACTCTGCTAGGTTTGCACAGGAGTAGGTCATGGTCTAGTTGGCAGTATTTGCTGCCATGCAAGGACACCACTCAAAATGCCCTTCCATGGTAACAAATACCTTAAATATTGGACTGCATTGATATTCAGGTCCACACCACTTCATTTGCATTATGCCCCCACTTCCATAGTTTGCACAGGTGCAAACCCTGTTTGCCTGTACTAACCAAGCTTTTCAGTATAGGACATCTAAGCAGAACCTGGTTTGCATTGGCAAATTAGATTTGCACCCATGCAAACTTTTGAATATCTGGCCCTTGAAATGTTGTAACATGGCTCAAAGTATTTTAAGGGACTCTAAAACTCTTGTTCTCCATTACAGAAAATGGTTGCAGGCCCTTGGCAATAACTTCAGCAATTAATTGATAAATGTTTATTATTACCTGATGTGATTTACTGTGGTAGTATTCTGTTATAAAATCACAGTAATGGTCCACTATTTAGTTCATGAAGTGGGCAAAACCATGTGATTCACTAGCAGGCTGTAGCTTTTCTAAATGCTTTTGTTAGAGAAGTTGAACATATTTTTTTCTCTGTCTGCGATTCACAGAAACAGAAATTGTCGGCATATAAGGACTGCTAGGTCCATCCAGTCTACCCATAAGCCCAACCTAGTTTGTGGCCTCTGACCCTACCTAGACAATGGCTTCTCACCCTCATTCCCACCTGTAAAGTTACCCAATGCCTGTCCCAGCATGTTTAAATCCCTCCAGCATGCTCGTTCCCACTACCTTCTGTGGCAGACTATTTTATGTGTCCAACACCGGACTGTGAATAAAAATGTCCTCACATTTCCCCAGTGGCGCCATGCCCATAGGGCCCGAGGGGCATGTGCCCCCAATATTGTTGTGCAGTGTATTAAAAAATGTATTTAGTATTTTATTTTATTCTCCGAGGGTCGGAAAATAAAATGCTGTTTTCCAAAGTCTTTTGGCAGGGGATGGGGATCTGTAGGTACCGTGTGGAGCTGCAGGTGGTTTTAAAAATGTACTAGCTCCCACTGGGCTGGTAACTGGCTTCTGGGCTGACTTGGCTGAGCACCTGTAAGTAACATAAAAACAACAGAGAGACAGAGAGACAGACAACAGTTGATTGGTAGCCATAGTCATCCATGGCAACCACAATTAACCATGCAGAGTGAATGACAACAATCACCCCAATCACAACTTCTCCTTTTGCTTTCCTTTAGCCACTGCTAGCCAGCCAAACACAGTTGAGCTGAAGTGCAAAGAAGCAGCTCATGCTGTAAACTGGTTCATTCATCATTTATTTGAGCACCATTCTTACGTCAGTCGGTCAATTCCTTTAGTTTGGAGAGTTGGATGAGACAGAGACACAATGTTCCTCCAGACCAGAAGACAAGACAAGTTAGTTCCTGCTTCCTGGTTTAAGAAAAACAAAGGCCAGTACCACTGAGCAGCTGGCAGCAGCAGGGGAAGGAAGGCTTTAGGCTAGGAAGCAATGTGGTGCCCGCAGCTGGTGAGATGACCTGGGTCCCAAGCAGACAGCCATCAGCCAGTAAAGGAAAATCATCTGTGACAGGGCTCAAGGGGCAGGGCTGTTGGTTGCCTGTGAGTTACAACAATGTGAGTGTGTGTGTTTGTGAGGATCGGGGCTGGGATGGGACAGGAGTCGGGGCCTGCCTGGGGAAAAAACTGTGCTGTGGCAGCGGCTAATTACTTGCCACAGTTTTGGGACTCAGAACAATGGGGAGTAATGGATTCCCATCATTCTCACCCTGACAGCAAAGTAGCAAACTTTTGAAAGTGATTAGTCAGAACTGAACTGCAGGGTGTGGTCCTAACAGTGCCATGTAAGTTACTGCAGTAATCAGGTGTCTCACTTCTCTTGTTAGTCTCTGCAATTACCTGTAAAATGGTGAAAACAGCTACAATTAGAAAACAAAACAGGAAGCTCACTGACACACAGAAGTGTGAAATGCCTCAGATTAACAGCTCAGGCAGTAGTGACTCATTAGTTAAAAGCAAAATACCAGTGCACAAACCCCCAAAAATGGCACATGTCACAGATTGCTCAGCCAGTCAGCCCTCTACTCTCAAAGTGCCAACCTCTGAGCGTGGATTGTGAACAGTTCAAGGTAACCCTCTTGTCTGTTTTGTGGGTTCGAGTCACCTAGTCTCAAGTTCTAGAGGATTCAAACTGATAACCTCTTATTAGCATACCCAATTATCAGGATCAGATAATTCTGTCTTCGGGGCCAGATATCTTTGCCTATGGGCACCTAATCAGGTATTACAAAATGAACCCTTAGAACTCTATGCAAGACCTAGAGAACTCTATCTGTTTCCTGTTTGGTATCACGATAAGCTCATACACAGTGTCAACTATAACCTTCAAAGCTTCACTTATATAAAAAAGAAATTTCAAGGCACACTAGGGATTTTCTGTTTTAAAATATATATCTTTACTTTAAAATAGGTAAAATAGGAAAACAGTAAAATTACAGAACAAAATATCCCAACACATATAGCCTTAAAACAAACAGGTCCTTACTTCTTAATCTTTCAGTGCTTTGTGGCCTCTCTTCTCTCAGTCAGAAATATGAATGTGTGTCTAAGGTTTGCTCAGTAGGTTTAAAACAGTACTGAGCCGGCCTTCTCTCTGAGGTCACCTACTGTAACTCCGCCTTGGTGTAACAAAATCTATATTTTATAACACATGATGGCCTACTAAGATATTTAAAAAATAATACATGACATAATACATCTCCTCTTCTCATGTTGACTGATCAAAACTGGTCTCTGCTTCACACACATCAAAGTCTCTTTGATGTAATTCAAGGACTTCTTGGAATGGTTATTGTACCTTCCAATTTAGTCTGGGTCCTGCTTGGCCCAGACATCAAATACCCTTTGATGTAATTAATGGCTGTCTTTGGGAGACACCCAAAACACATGCATGCTCTTTCCTTTATGACACCTAGTGCAGATCAAAGGATTTCCTGAGGACATCATGAATGGCTAATTTTATTTCCTGGGATCAAAGCTAATTGACAAGGTAATTGTATTTCAGAAATCTGCAGTTTAAACTACCTCCTGTCCTTTGAACTTATCCCTGGGGGTTTGATGTGTCAGTTTCAGCAAGCCAGCATTTCCTCCTGACAGACAGTTCATATCACATTTTTTATATTTACAAAAGAAAATGACACATGGATCAGAACCAGCTGTCCAAGTGTGACAGCACATATTAATATTTAAACAATGTAATGGCCTAATGGCTTCACTTACTTTAAACTCCATGTAAAAGGCAGGGGTCCTCTTAGTTTTCAGATTGGAATTCTAAAGTGAGCAAGTTATACCACCAGTCCACGGTGGGACCCTTTTAGTATAGTCCCTACACTAGCTTCTCAACTCTGAAATGCCTGCAGCGGCTACTCACAAATATAGAGTGCTGCCTGGATTGGCCTAAAATACATTGCCTAATTGGTTCCTTAAATAAGGTTTCCACCCAGGAACATTTACAGGTGGTGGGAGAGAGCATACTGAAGGGTGCCACACTCCCCAAATCAGCATGCTCCCTCTGCATTGCCCACAAATGCAATTCACATATCTACTGGGGTGCACTTCAAGCCAATTTAGGCAGCACTCTATATTTATGAGAAGCCACTGCAGGTATTTCAGAGTTGAGAAGCTAGTGTAGGGACTATACTGAATGGGTCCCACTGTGAAGTGGTGGTATAGCTTGCTTACCTTGGAATTCCAATCTGAAAACTAAGAGGACCCCTTTTCATGGAGTATAAAGTAAGAAAAGCCAATAGGCAGTTAAATTGTTTAATTTTGAATATGTGCCATGTTTTATTGGGGTGTACTTGATGCCACACACCAGTAGCACCCTTCACCAGAAATGTGAATTGCATTTTGAGCAATGCAAAGGTTTTGAGTATGCTTTTGGTTGTCAATAGTGGCTTATTAACCTGTTTACGCAGCGGACTAGACTGATTAATGTCAGGACAGCAACAACGACTTCTCTGAGAATAACACCTACCTGCTACAAACAAGAAAAGTCAAGATAGTCATAATGTAGTAAAATAGACACTCAGTTCCATGGTAATGGTAACCTGACCTGACTCCTGACTTTTTAGAGGTTCCTTGCTGTGTGAACCTAGCCAATCTCTGACCATAACCCCAGCATGAGACTGCTTTTGTTAATTTTTACTTTGTGGCTGCATCACCAACCACCACTTGCTATTTTACAAGCAGGATTCTTTACTTTTCCTGTTCACTTTTGTTGTTACTAATGACTCTGCCAGTAAGTAATGGACCCAACATTTTAGTATTACTTTTTGGTTGTGGTTCAGCCTGGTACTGGGTTTCACGCGGCAGCAGTGCTTTTGTTTGTTTTGGGTTTGGCACTAGGCAGCCTTTGTATTACACAACTTTCAGGACTGCATGTATTTGTTGCCTTTTCTTTGCACATACCTGCCAGGGTACATGGCAAGCCACACACAGGTTTAATATGCGAAGCCTAACGCACCTACCAACAGTGACTGCATGAAGTGCCATGATGCCACCTGAGGCAAGGGTGATCTTATCCCTTGGCCAGTGCTAATACCCTCAAGCTGAACTAGTTGGGTTACAGTCTCAGTAAGGTTATAAGCTGATATGTAAATTGTGGTGGGGCGTGCTTGGTGGGCACTTGTAGCTGTCCTGTCCTGCCCCCTCATCATCCCAGGTGGGGCAGTGGGGAGGGAGAGAGGGGAGACAGAGAGAGAACTTTTGCAGAATTATTAGTCAGATCTGAGCCTGGAGCAAGCCGAAACTATCACCTTTTATATTTTTATTTAATTCACAATGAGTGAAGTTTCTAAAATGTATTGCTTGAACTTGTAATATCTGAATAAAATTCAGTACAAAATGTCAGGAACTGTTGTTGAAAGGTAGTAAGAGGAGGGTAGCGTAATGCCAGCCCCCCATGCTGGCATGTTTTCATGAAATAATCCAATATGTTACAGATAAAATAATGTAATTTAAAATAATTGTTTTCCTACTTATGCTTTTGTATCCTTTGCAATGTCTACACACCCACACTTAGGGGCATTTGAAATTAGGTCAGCTAAGTCCCTTTACTACAGAAGGTCATTCACTCAATTACTTTTTAGTGGTGCTGCAGAATGAATCAGTGAGGAAGTGTGCCCTGGAAAGTTTAAAATTAATTTGCTGTGTATTTCTCCCTTGACATCATCACGAAGTTAATAAGTTACAGCTTCTCTTTACCTTGTATCTTGTGATAGCTTGTGTTGAGAGCACACTGTGAGAAGGTAAAGTGAAACTGGGAGGTAGTACTGTCGAGCGGGCAGCACAAGTGGTGGTGGTGAGTGGCGAGTCACTGTGTGGATAAATGGGTGATGACGTAATCACTATGGGAATAACTTGAAGTTATTCTCATAACAGTGTTTGGTAGAATGCTGTTCTGCATGGAAATCCATGCCTGGAACAACATTGTTGTGCTGCACTCAGTGCATCACAATCTTGTTGTGCTGCGCTGAGTACATCACCGGTGCAGTACAACAAGATCAAATCTTTCATGCATGTGCAATGTTGGGCTGCGGCAGTGACAAGGGACAGAGGAAACAAGCAGTGCTTGAATAAACTGCTCCAAAAGGTACTTCACATACCGCTAAAACTTTGTTTAGACACACCATACATTATAAAGATTGTCTATGATGAGTCATTCACAGACAAGGATATTCTCTGATCTTGAGGTCTCCATGTTAATGGAAACCTCTCGAGCTGCTCTCGAGGTCTAGCATTGTCATGGAAACCTCTTGATCAAGAATATCCTTGCTGTGAATGACTCCCATGACAATCCTCTATGTGATTATGTCATCACTCATTTATCCAACAGTGACTCAGATAACTAGAGTTATCTGCTAATTTTATCCTGACACCTGTTGCATTAATCTTGATAGCATTAGGGATTGCTGTAATACTAAACAGAGGATGAGTGCCTGCAGCTGAATTGTGTGTATACTGGGAGTTTACAATAGACATGACCATCACCAGTTTTTATGGAGAGGGAGTTGTGGCTTTGTACATTAAAGGGGATCAGTCAGCACAAAGAACCCCACTATCAAGTGTGGGGCTGGTCCCATTGTGCATTTTATGTGCAAAAACATTTTGTTTACTTACAGTCTACTATGCTACAGTAAACGGTATCAAACTACTGCAATTTTGTTTAGTTCTAGGTTGGCATCTTCTGTTACTACAAATCCCAGAATCCTTTCAGCTGCCATCAGAACAGTAGGCAGCAGTGGAAGATTCAAAAGCCTGTAGTACATGTTAGAGCTTTTGTTTAATCTCCATGTAGATCATTTCTAGTTCTGTTTTCTCCAGTTGCTAATTACAGCCCTCTGTGATTGTACATGGCCCAGGGAGGATGGCAGGACCAGCAAACAAAATATCAAAATAAAATTTATGTAAACTCTAATATAAAATGCAGGCTAATGAATCTCCCTGCAGCATACTGTTCTGAGACCAGCTGCAGGAGATGCTGGGATTTTAGTAAGAGAAGACGTCAGCCTAGAAGTAAACAATTAGTCTGATACACTCTACTATGCTGCAGTAAACAGTAAGTACTAAACTAAAATGTTTTTGCACACACGGCCAGCTACCACAAATCTTACAATGTGGTCCTTGTCCCCACCTGCTGGAATCTACTCTGGGCCTCTCTAAATTCGCGATTACAAATTGCTGATCTTCTGCAACCCACAGAACTAGTTCACTCCACATGGCAACTGGCACAGTCCGCTTCTCAAACTTCCTTGGCTGGTCACCATCTGAACTGATTTACAGCTCTCATCGCTTGCACGCCATACTGTGTAAATTTTTCTTAGCTGTTGGTCTGACAAAGAAATAAGAGGAGTCTGTGTCAATTGCTGTGGTGGGGTTCTGAGTGACTATTTGTCACTGGACACCACCATTTTGCCACATGCAGCTGAATAGGTTGACCTTGGTTCTTACTTAGCATAACCTGGTTTTCACCACACCATCATTTCCAGTTCAGTTCTTACAAAATTTCTTTGAAATACAAAGTTCACTGTCCACTGACTGAACAAAGACAGAAAAATATGTATCAATGCTTTATCATCATGATGGCATTTAGCATGTTGGGGAACAGTTTCTTGGACAGCTAAAAGTCACCAAAATACACCATTTGACCTCCATATTTCAAAATGTTCCCAGGAGAGCATGCCTCTGGACCCCCTGATAGGTTTGGATTTTGTACCCTGCAAATTTTCTGGTTGCCTGACACCCTGCATTTCCCCTTAACCTGCCACTTTCCAATTTCATATCATGCCCCTGCATTATTTTGCACGTCTTTGAATTGAACCTCAGTTGCCACACCTCAGACCATTTTCAAGCTTCCCCAGGTCCTTCCCATTCTCTCCACCCTGTCTAGAGTAGCCACCCTGATGCGGATCTTGATGTCATCTGCAAACAGGCAGACTTTTCCACCAGTCTTACTGCAATGTCATTAATGAAGACATTAAACAGGACTGATCCTTCAGGTACCATGCTGGTCACCCCTTCTCTGTAGAGTGGATCCCATTTACCACCACCCTCTGCTTCCTGTCTGTTAGCCAGTTCCTAACCCAGTTTATCACCTTGTGACCCATGCCCAGACTACCCGTCTTGTTAACCAGTCTATTATGTGAAATGGTCTTGAAGGCCTTGCTGAAACTGGAGGTAGGCGGTGTCCACTGCACCCTCTTGATTTACCTCCTTCGTTACCCAGTCAAAAAATCTATCAGATTCCTCTGACACAACCTTCCTTCTGTGAATCCATGTTGCCCTGGATCCTGGGCACAGTTGAATTCAAGTGTGCCACTATTCTTTCTTTAAGCAGTGTCTCCATGATCTAACCCACCACTGAGGTGAGGCTGATCAGCCAATAGTTCCTTGCCTCCTCCCTACTACCACTTTTGTGTAGA
Organism: Neoceratodus forsteri; assembly: GCA_016271365.2. Taxonomy (NCBI): domain Eukaryota; kingdom Metazoa; phylum Chordata; order Ceratodontiformes; family Ceratodontidae; genus Neoceratodus; species Neoceratodus forsteri. Next base: position 272,566,067 of record JADMNL010000026.1, read on the forward strand.
GGGACTACATGTGGCCTCTTCCAGTCCTCTGGAACCACTCCTGTGTTGAGTGACTCAGTGAACATGGTTGCCAGAGGAGCTGCTAGCTCCTCTCGCATCTCCCTTAATATCCTTGGGTGTATGCCATCTGGCCCCATTGCTTTGTCTACATTCAGTTTTGGAATTCCTCCAGGACTCTCTCAACTGTGAATGGGCTAGTATTTTATTCTCCACCCCCTTCATGTTTGTTACCCAGCTGTCGTCCCTGACCCTTCATTGAATACTGAAAGAAGTATTTGTTCAGTATTTCTGCCTTTTGCAGGTCTCCTTCCTTAGACTCCCCTGTTCTTCACCATCACTGTTATTTGTAGGAATCAGGGGTAAAATTAGGCAGGAGACCACAGAAACTCAGTTCCACCACCTCTTAGAAAAACTGTGTAAGAGTTCCACCACCTCTGCCATCTTTCATCACTGATAACTATAGAAGAGTTCCATCACATACTGTAGAAATTACAGTTCTATCACCTAGAAATCTAGATATAAGAGTTCCCCAACTAAACATTTCCAATGTAACCACTGATAGGAATTAGGTGTCAGTGTGATTCAGTTGGTAGCACATCTGCCTCCAAGACAGAAGGTCATAGGTTCTAATCCACAACTGATTGCAGTTGGATTATAAACACATGAGGCCTTAATGCCACATTAAGGATGCCACACTGTTATTTTCTGCTATGTTTTCATGCATCTGGCAGCCAAAATTCAAAAGCAAAATAGTGCAAAATCATGCACTTAGGGCACAAAAACCCACAAGCAATGTATCAACTTGGGGAAGTATTAGATCATAAACAGGAAAGAGACCTGGGAGTTATTATTTCTGATGACCTGAAGGTTGCTAAAAAGTGTGATAAGGCAGTGGGAAGGCTAGTGGAATGCTCAGAAATAGGTAGGGTATCACCAGCAGAAAGAGGGAGGAAATACTGTAAAACTGGTAATTAATACTGAAAATTAATCTCGCTTATGTTCATGGGTCTATTAGCCGTGCAAACATAATTTAACCGCATCAAAGAAAGAAAGCAGAAATTAACGTACAGCACTCTTTATTTATACAAAAGTTGTAGACAGTAAAATACAGTACATTTCATTATTAGTTCAGTTGGTGCTGTAGGTGCAGTATTTATTCTTCCTTCAGCTTAAACAGGAGTCTGTGAAGGGAGAAAAGAGATAACTAAGAAACTACATAATTAAAGAAATAGTATACAGCAGCAGCATACAATATTAGTCAGCTTACTTATTTAGGAGTGTGTGCTGCTCAATTTCCTGGCTAAATCCTTTGCCACACTGTGTAACTGTGGACAGAGAGAAGCAGAGAGAGAAAGAGAGAGAGAGAGAGAGAGAGAGAGAGAGGAGAGAGGAGAGAACATTAAGCAGCTGGAAAATAAAAGAAAAACACCACCATTCTCATTTGTCGTACCTATCCTTGTAGGTTCTCTCTCTGCAGTCCTCTTATGTTCAGCGAAGCGTACCTTATTCCACATCAGCGGTGTTAGTCACGGTAGTGTCTGCTTTGGGCATATCAGGAATATCGCCGACTTCTCTCTCACTCTCTACTATGTGCTGTAGCACCCGATAACCTCTGAAACCTGCATTAAAATGTGTAAGATTTAATGATGAGTGACTAAATGAAAGGTGGTACAGTATTACTGATGGAAATTTTAAATTACATATAATAATTTCCTAACAATTGTCATGTGTTGCTTTGATCCCTGCTTCTTTGAACACGTGGAGACAATAATCTTTTCTGGCAGTTAGGTCAAGAAATGTTTTCACAAGCACTTTGCAAGCTGTATCTCAAGTTTGGGGATAACATGTTGCTAAACTCAAGTTTACGTGTTTCACTTTAAAGACGGTAACGCAAAATTTGCTTTATGCTTCATTTAACAGTTTTACAGTAATACCCTATATAGACTGCTGGTGAGACCCCACCTCAAGTACAGTGTACAGTTCTGGAGGTTCCGTCTCTGAAATGACATAGATAGGGTGGAGGCAGTGCAAGGAAGGAAACCAAAATGGTGCAGGGCCTGCATCAGAAACCCTATGAAAAAGGCTTAAGGATTTAAATATATGTACTCTCTAGAAGACGAGGGAATGAGGGGATATGATAGAGACATTCAAGTATCTCACAGAAATAAGCAAGGTACAGGAAGAGAACATATTTCAAAGGAAAAGATGCTCAAGGACAGGGGTCACAATATGAAACTGGGGGTCTTAGAGGAAGCAAGAGGAAATATGAGGAAGTACTTCTTCACAGAGAGGATGGTGGATGTTTGGAGTAGCCTCTGAGAGGAAGTGGTTTGGGCTAGAATGATCACAGGATTTAAGAATGCATGGGATAGACACAAGAGGTACAGAGAGCAAATCATTCATTTTGAGGCTTTGTGAAAATAGCTTCACATAACTGAGGTGGAACATTTGGCTGATACCATGGCTGGAGCAACACAGTCAAGGGAAATAGGAAGGAAAAACAAAAATTAAACAGTAACAGCCATCACAACATCAAAACTATTTACCTACAGTCTGTCACAAATCCAGCAGCACCATCAACACTCCAGGCACTGACCATATCCACCTCACCAGGTGGCCAGCCTGGCAGCAACAGACTTCAATACTGCCTTTCACTTAGAACACTATTCCATATCCCTGTCATTTGCCTTTGCTATTCCATCACTCTACGGTCACTATTCCCTCCCTTGCTCTCCTAACCCATTTTCTAATCCTATGGGCACAGACACTGAATAGCTCATATTTGAGTCGCAGTTACGTTCACCCATATCACGGTATACCCAGGCCAGGAGTCTCTCTTTCAAAAATATATGTTAAAATAAAGAGAACAAAGTGTGCCCTTCTTAATCTAATCCCCTTTCCTTATTTTATTTCTTTTTTATCAGACAAGACAAATATGAGAAGAGACATATTGCTTCTGGCTAACTACATCTGAACTTTGCTTGACTGTCATATTTTTTAAATCCTTTCTCCTCTCAAGTCCTCCTGACTCCTGACCTGAAATCCTTTCCCAAGGTCAAGTCCCTCGTTCACAGGTTCCCCCACTGAACACATGCACTGCACACTATAGTGCAAAGTAATGCTGTATGATGACTCATGGTCCAGCAATGCAACTGGCAGCTGTAACTTTGGACCAGACCAGCAGTTCCAATCCAGGGTACTTCGATAGCTCGGGTAGTGCCATGAAAGGCTTTGTATACTTGAGTTGGCCTGGCCAGGAGGGTCTGGCTGTGCAACAGAGGCAGTCCACCTACCACTAGGAATTAGCAATAAAACATGAAATTGATTAGCCTGTTCCCAGTTTTTAAGGGTGGTGTTCCAAAATGGGGTGCAAACTTCTGCCTCGGTTGCACTGTCATCCTTTGGGCAATGCCAAATAATAGGCAGTCTGTTTTATATGTTGCCCGCAAAGGTAAGGACCAGACTTTCAAAGTAGCTAGATTGCTGCAAGCTATGGGTGCACCGAGATATGACAGACCGGGCTTGCAGCAGTCTTATTGGATTTCTATCCCATGTGACAACTGCTGCAAGTTAGACCAGCATTTTGTGGTTTAACTACATCAATCCCTGGGTCACTTTTTCGATGCTTGTGCAAAATATTTGAGTGCAATCTGCAATAAATTGGGTAAACTATCATAACTGTGTGCAACCTACTAAGGTCGGGCACAGTGGCAGCAAAAGCCTTTGGTGCCTGCCATATTCAAAGTGTTGTGGTGCAGGGCTTGACACAAGCCTTGCACTACCCTGAATCCACTGCAGTGAACATCTGGATTGGACTCCTCTACAGCCACAGAGACTGTCTCCCTCAGAATGTCCTCTGGCTGGCTATCCCTCCTCCATTCTGTCCCTGGTCGACTATGGGCTTCCCGTTTATGCTGCTCTGACTCCACCGCCCTCACCAAAGTCAGACCTCAATAAACAAGGCATGGAGTCCCTGACTGGTGCCCATGACAGAGCACACATGCCAGCTCTACTCCTCCTCTAACCTACTCACCTTTGATGAGCACCTGCACTACTACACCTGTATACTTGCCAAAAATCTCTACTTGGGCTCTCCCCATCCTGGGGTTGCTGCAACCCTAAAACTAGCCCCCAAGTCAGTCGCCACCCAAAATGCAGTCAAGCCACCTTCCAGGCTCCCAGAACCAGGATCTCTCACCCAAAGATCCTTCCACCACAGGGCCCCCTCCTGGTACAACACCCTCCCACCTCATATTGCAAGAATCCCTAAAATTGGCCCTTTAAAACTGCCCTCGCAGCCATCTCACCAGCACTCGGAGCTGTAAGTGCTCCTGACTGCCCAAAGCCTGAACTAATTTTATATTATCTCATCTGGCACCCTGCCACAGACAAAGTCCCCTGGACTGCCTCATTCCCTCCCCAGCAACCCTGATCCCCTAGGTACTCACTCTCTAGACCCTCTAGAGCGAGCCTCATTATTTAATATATTTGACTGACAGAATTTGCAGATGATTGAAAGTCTCTGCACACCTATGTGCCATTGGACTTGCTTGTATGTTCACTTTATTGTATCTCACCTGTATCGTCCACCAATGTTGTACTTCCTGTCTAATATTGTCTACCCTCCCTGCATGATGAGGTGCCATTGTAAATGAGTCCTTGACTCAAATGTTGTAAATCCTATATACTCAATAAATAAATAAATAAACCCAGCCCAAAGTGTTCAGTGCCTTAGACTTTCACACCACAGGCCCAGCTTATGGCCATTCTTCTTAATCTATCATTGTCATTTGGCACCTTGGATTAGCAACTCTTTGCTGATCATATGTGGACCTATGTGGGACACCCCAGTACAATGTTGTTATGTTTCCTATCCTTTCTGGTTGGTTGGGAGTAGTGTATAGCACTTGGGACATTTTCTTACCAAGTGGCTGCTGTTTCTTTTGGCATTACACAAGGCTGAATCTTGTCCCAGTGTTATTTTTTAATCAATACTTTACCTCTGTATGTTCACTTTATGGCAACCCACCCCAGCCCTCCACTGACCCATCGGGTGAACTTACTGTTAACCTCCAAGGGTAGCCTGCCACCTGAGGTAATTAAGAACCTGAGTGAGAAGTTAAGTGGTATGAGGCATTTTCCTCCATTTTCATCCCTGATAGATCAGCATGCAATGACATGGAGTGTCTGCTAAAGTCTCCCATGTTCTGTTTTTCCCATTGGTACTGCCACATGGCCTCTGTCAGTTGGCAGTCAGCTAGTTCATCACAGGTTCCTCCTCCGTGATGGAGGAGATCAATCTTACTGATGTTCAAACCTCTCTCACCTGGCCCACCACCACCAGCAAAGTGAGTTTACTCACAAACTTGGGTCATCAGAATAGCAGCAGGTAAGACATCCAGTGCCTCAACTCAGAAACTTGGGCTGATGAGAACAATGACTAGGACCAGTGGTGATCCCTTGATACACCTTATATATAGACCTGCTAGAGAGATGCATGGATAGAGGTGGCGAGGTGGCTATTTACATCAGGGAAGGAATAGAAGCGACTGAGGATGCAGCCATTAGAGGAAAGGGAGGTAGAACAATTGTGAGTACAGTTCAGAGTCATCAAGAAGAAAACTTTACTTGGGGTGGTTTACAGGTCACTAGGACATGGAGAGGGACAAATAAGGAACTAGGAGCAGAAGTAGTAAATTGGGAAGCAAAAGGGGAGGATGTACTGAAATAGTAGGTTATCTCAACCTACCAGACATGTGGGCCACCCCAGGATTGCCAGAAGCCAGGCCCTGCTTGATACTTTCAAGACTGCATACTGGTGCAGCAGGGCATGGAGCCCACTTGGCAAACAACCATTCTCATTGTGGTAATCACTAACTTGGAAAGAGTAGATGGAATGTGGACTGGGGAACCACTGGGATCCAGTGGCCACACTACTAAATGGTTTGAGTTGCCCTGGGCACCAGTAAGCCCTCATGTAAAGCTGAGGTACTACACTTGAGAAGGTTAGCTTTCTACCAAATAAGGAACTAGTCATGCTTAGGTTAGCTGCAGTAAACAGAATCAGGAGAGTGGAAGAAGGACTGAGAGACATAAAGGTGCCAAACTTCTTTGAAGATATCTCTTTCCTCAAGCCATACCTTTGGAACTTATAGCTGCCAGGCTATAGGACCACATGGAAACTTTGCCAGAATCAGTCATAGGCTGCCAATGACAATGTCAGACATCAGCATATAGATAAACATGGGTGGCCCCACCTCTTTTCAGTTTTTTCCCCACCAGTCGGACTCGTCGGACCTGGAACAGAAATGTTGCTGCTAATAGCTACTGTTTTATTTCTTTTTCATTGATAAATAATTCACTTTTAAAGTGATGTTGACAACCTGCATATCATTGAAAGCCATTTAAACTCTTCCAATACTGTGAGTGCGGTGAGAAGATTTTTTGGGGAAGAGTCCCTTGTAACCTGTGTCTGCTGTTTGTGCCTCTCACATCATTAAAGCCTGTGAGTTCTGTAGGGAGTTCAGTTCTGCAACCAAGTGATATAGGAAGAAGGCTTTGGAGAAAGGTCTTCTCCAGAACACTGTGAAGAGAATGGAGAAGCAGATCAAGGAAAAGCCCCATCAATGACCACATTCACTGATTTGTAGATGTTCAAGTCCCAGAAGAAGTCTTCTAGCAGCTACTGTACAAGCACAAGCACTGGGATAAGAACAAGGCCTCCCTGGCTTGCTCTAGGTCACCCTATGGCATTCAGATATGACCTCCATTTCATCATCATTCACTTTGGCAGCAACACCTTGCTCCCCAAGCACTGACCAGACAACAAGGTCAGGGCACAGCATAGACTCTTCTGGGGAATGTAGGCTATTCCACTAAGCAAAATCTGTTGGAGTTCCTTGAATTGCCTCAGACACCCTCAGCTATGGTTCCTCCTTCTTTCCAGCATCACAGTATGCCACTGATGCTGCTTGTAATAGGTCTACCAACATATCAGCAGTATCTAGAAAGGCTAATATAATGTATGCTGCCCTTTATGTGAAGGCTTTTATGCCACACAGCCTGGAACAGACTTAGCAGTCATTACTCCTGCCCATGACAGGACAAAGGCACTCAAACACCTTGGCTCCCTCCCTCCTGATAAAGAATCATGGAGGTTGGATGTTCTTAGCAAAAGTATATATGCTTCCAGAACTAGTAGGCCTAAGGGTGGCAAATGATCAGTCACATATGATAAAATACCAGAACACCCTTTGGAGGCAGGCTAAGACATCTGTACAGACCTTGCCGTGAGGGTTCTGAGAAGCAGGAGTTGTTAAAACCCTCACTGCTGGTGCTGATGTGGGAAACATTTACTTTGCACAGCATGAGCATGGTTCTCTATGGAGGCACCAGCAGTGGAGACCAAGGAGGATGCTGGGAACCTCCCACATTGGAGACCCACAGGAAGGTGGCACAGGACCCCCAGGGAAAGGAAACAACTGCTGGTGGGGGACTCCAGTTGTTAGGGGGTAGAGCTAGGAGAGGGAGGAGAAAGGGAGGTAAGGTGCCTGCCTGGTGCCATGGCTTGAGGGACAGGAAATGAATCCTCAGGATCATGGATCAGCTGCACGGGGAGAGAGCTGGATGTCATTATCCACCTAGGGACGAATGACCTGGCTGAGATTGGGATCAGAGCAGTGCAACAGGAGTTTGTGTAGTTCGGGAGGAGCCTTAGAAAAGTAGCACATGGTAACTTTCTCAGAAGTGCTACCTGTCTATGGCATGGATGAGCTAGGGAAGACTCCGCACTATGGGATCTAAATGACTGGTTGAAAAACTGGTGCAGAGCTCAGGGATTGGGCTTCATTTGGGAATGGGCTCCACCTGGAGGGATGCAGACCTATACAGGCACGATGGTCTGCAACTATCCAGGAGGGAACCAGGATCCTAGGTGATAGGTTTAAATGCTTCATTGGCAAGCATTTAAACTAGCCAAGGGGGAAGCACTGAAAAGGAGAAGGGAAATCTTAGCCCCCAAATAAATCAGAGTACTTAGTGAGGTAAACACCAAGATAGAGCAGTCAATAGGGAGAAGGGCAGGGTAAATGGAGAAAAGACAAAGGCAGTAAGTATAGGGATGGGGCAAAAGAAATAAAGCCATAAAAATGGAGGGTACTGAGTACCAATGCCCGTAGTCTAGGTAAAAGCCCCTGAAATGGTGGCCTTGATGGAAGAGGGATGACTGGATATCGTGGCAAGTCACAGAAACATGGTACACAGAGAACCATGTCTGGGATGTCAACATACCAGGGTATATGATCTACAGGAGGAACAGGAGGGAAGAAGAAGAGGAGGAGGAGTAGCTCTCTATGTAAGGGAAGGGACAAAGCAACAGAACTAAAGGGAAACAGGGAGTTGAGGAGTCACTGTGGGTCACCCTAGAGACTGGAAATGGCTCCACAATCTGCACAGAGGTTGTATACAGACCCCCATCTCAGGAGGAGGAAATGGACAAGGAAATGATAGAAGATATCCTTAGGATGACAGAGAAAGGGAAATATTGCTGATCAGGGACCTGAATATGCCAGATGTTAACTGGAGCACCTTTACAACAGCCACATCCAAGAGCAGAGCTATCTCTCGGATGCCCTACAGGGGCATGCTTCAGACAGCTAGTTTTGGAACCCACTGGGAGTATCTTAGACCTGGTACTCTCAAATGGTGACAGAGAGAGGATCTCTGATCTTGAAGTGGGTAGCCATCTGGGAACAAGCACCACCTAACAGTGTGGTTCATGATAAACTTAGCTGTAGAGTCAAGTCACACAAAAGTGAAGGTACTGGACTTCAGGAGGGCTGATTTTGTCAAATGGGAGAGTGTTTCAGAAAAGCACTAGTAAACAGGCAAGAAGGTGGGGTGTAGCAACAATGAGGAAACATCAAAACCGCCATCACAGAGGCAACAAGCTTTGTGTGACACAAATAAACAAATCAAAACAAAAGGAAAAAACACTATGGTTCTCAAAAGAAGTAGCAGGGAAGGGAAGGGAGAAAAAGACAGCATTCAGGAAGTATAAGGAAATGCAGAAGGAGAGGACAGAGAACTGTACCAGTTAAAGCAGAAGGAAGTGGAATGCAGTCAGAATAGCAAAGGCCCAAACTGAGGAAAATATAGCCAACTCGGTTAAGAAGGGGAATAAAACTTTATAGGTAAATTAGGGAGCAAAGAAAGATTAAGGCAGGGATACTGAGGCTGAATAAAGAGGAAGGTGGTTTGGCAGACAGCTACAGAGAAAAGCAGGGATACTGAAATAATACTTCTGCTCAGTATCAGAATGGAAAAGCAGGGGGAGATACCTAATCCAGTCAATAGGAGCACTCTGGATAGGGGGTTGATATTAGTCCTTTCACAGAAGAAAGGGTTCTGAAAGTACTCTTAAAACTGAAGGTGGACAAAGCAATGGGACCTGATGGGATTCACCCCAGAATGCTAAAAGAACTAAGGGAAGAACTAGTAACACCACTGATTACCCTTTTAATAAATCATGGAGGATGATGTGGTACCTGAGGACTGGAGGAGGGTGGATATGATGCCCCTTCACAAAAGTGGGAGCAAGACAGAGGCAGGAAACTAGAGACCTGTCAGTTTGACCTCAGTGGTAGGTAAAATGATGGAATCACTTCTGAAGGAAATAATTGTTGAGTACCTAGCATCAGACAAATCTAATTGATTTCTTTGAATGGGTGACCAAAGTAGTAGACCAGGGAGGGGCTGTAGACATGGCCTACCTAGACTTTAGCAAGGCATTTGACACAGTCCCGCACAAAAGATTACTAAACAAATTAGCCAGCCTGGGAGTGGGTCCCAGGGTGGTTGCCTGGGTAAAACATTGGCTGGACAACAGGACACAGTGGGTTATAGTAAATGGAGTCCACAGTGAAGAAAGGAGGGTTACTAGTGAGGTACCGCAGGGTTCAGTACTGGGGCGGTCCTTTTAATGTCTTTATAAGTGACATTGCAGAGGGACTGGAAGGGAAAGTATGTCTCTTTGCAGATGACACAAAGATCTGCAACAGGGTTGATACACAGGGTGGGGTGGAAAGGATGAAAAGGAACTTGGCAAGGTTGGAGGAATGGTCAAATGTATGTCAGCTTAGATTCAATGCAAAGAAGTGCAAAGTAATGCACCTGGGAAACAAAAACCTGGGAAGAGTACACAATGGGGTTGAGATACTGACAACAACAAAGATAGAAAGGGACCTGGGGGGTAGTCATATCAGACGACCTAAAGGTGGGCCAGCATTGTGAGAAGGCAGTAAGGAGGGTTGGGGATACTGGGATGCATAGGGAGAGGCATCACCAGTAGAAAACAAGAAGTTGTTGGCCCTCTGTACAGGCAGTTGGTAAGACCACATCTGAGTACTGTGTACAGTTCTGAGACTCCATCTCTGCAAAAGACATAGACAGGGTGGAGGCTGTCCAGAGGAGGGTAACCAAAATGGTTCAGGGTCTGCACCAGAAGAGATATGAAGAAAGAGTAAAGGAGCTAAGATGTATAGCCTTGAGGAAAGGATGGAGAGGGGGGACATGATAAAAACTTTAAAATACCTCAAGGGAATCAACAAAGTCCAAGAGGGTAGCATCTTTCAGAAAAAGAGATGTGCAAGAACAAGGGGGCCAATTTGAAGATAGAGGGGGACGGCTCAGAGGTAATGTGAGGAAGTATTTCTTCACAGAGAGGGCTGTGGATGCATGGAACAGCCTTCCTGAGGAGGTCATAGAGTCAAAACAGTGGGGAATTCAAAATACATGGGACAGACATAAGGCAATTCTAGTGGGGGTAGGAGGTAGTGGGCTGTTGGTTAACTAGGAACTGCAGCTTTTCCGTGAAGTAGGGAAATGAGCAGACTAGGTGGGCCAAGTGGTCCCTCATCTGTCATCAAATTCTATGTTTCTATGATGTCTCTGATACCTCAGCTAGGGCTCCAGTCTCTGGCATATGTCTCAGAGACTTCTCCTAGCTGAGGGTAGCAGGCTTTGCCAATGATGTGTAGCACACATCTTGAATGCCCTCTTCAGAGGGCACAAGTTGTTTGGACATTAGGGAGAAGACGTTTTGAAGGACCTTCAGTCCTCAGGCAGGACCCTCAAGTCTGTTTATTTGCCTTATCATACCCAGCCAAGTGGTAGGAAAAAAGAGGTACTTTTTGTCCCTCTGTTGGTAAAGAGCAACATCAGACCTACAGTGGTAATCATGCAAAAGTATACCATTACTGCACACCATGCATCATTGCACGGTGGTGGTATACATTTTATTCAGTAGTACTGTGCACCATGCATTATTGCACAGTAGTGGTATACATGTTATTCAATGGTACTATGTATTTGCACAGTAGTGATATACTCGCTACCGGATACTTTTCGCGTGATCACCACTGTATAAAGAGCAAGGAAACGGAAAAGTACAGTAGTCTTGCCAGTTCTCAGCACCAACCCAGGTGCCTATTCCAAAGCACCTAGAGGTGGTGGAGCCAGTGGCTGTACTCCATTGGCTCCATCTCACTCATTACCTTCCCCAAACCATCACTGCCTCCAAGGGTCTTTGTAGGAGGGCCACATCGCACTCAAACTGAACCAGTGGAGGCAAATGATGACAGATGTTGGGATCATGGACATCACAGAGAAGAGCCATGCCTCTGGAGCTCTTAGACACCCCTCCAGACCATCCCCAGCTATGTCTACATACCCTCCAGGGTACATACCTCTGCTGCTGGGGAAATCCAGACCCTGCGTTGCAAAGGGGCTATAGAACTGCTTCCCCAGCACAAAGGAACACAAGATTTTACTCTTGCTTCCTTCTCATCCTGAAGTGGACAAGAGATATGTGGCCTATTCTGAATCTCAGAGCCCTGAACTCCTTCACAGAGTACAAGAAGTTCAGAATGGTCACTCTGCAGGGTCTCCTTCCCTTAACCAACTAGGGACTGGATCTGCTTACTAGATATGAAGGGAGGCTTAGCCATATCAAAATCTAGCACTCTCACAGCTTTTTATTTAATTCTCCCAAGGAAAGAGGGTGCCCTGTTTCTAAACAATCCTTGTCCAAATGGCTAGCCAACATATTACATTCTGTTACAGGAAGTACAATAAGGAGCTTCCTGGTGGGCTCCGTGGTCATTCCACAAGGAGTAAGGCCACTTATGTTTCTTATTTCAGAAATGTTTCCACTGCAGAGATATATGCAGCTGCTAGAGAATACTGACCACCTTCACTAAGCATTACAGTCTGACATTGTCTCTTGAATATGGGCAGGATTTGGCCATGTAGCCTTGCAATGTCTTCTGGCATACACCTTTCTGTTTTGCTACCACTGCCGGTATTCAGCTTTGGTACTACTTGGGACTCATTCCAAAAGTGTGCCCTGAGGAAAGAGATATCTTCCAAGAAGATAGAACAGTTACCTATTTAGCATAACAGTAGATCTTCAAGAGAATCTCCTTCATGCCATGCTGTCCCACCCAACTTCCCTTTTGGGGTAGTGACAGCTGATTTTGGTTCAAATATCTCCATAGCTCCATTTTCCAGCCCTCTGTAATGCCTACTTGTTGAGTGCTGGAGTCTCTCCTGGTTGCCTATTGGGAGATCCCTCTGAACCTGACCTCCACTGGGGAACTGAGAACAGAGAGGCTGCCCATGTTTATCTATAAGCTGATGTCTGATGTTGTCATTAGTGGCCTCTGACTGACTACTTGCAGAAGTTTCCATGTAGTCCTAGAGCCTGGAGGCTATAAGTTACAAAAGTGTAGCCTGAGAAAAAAACTCTCAAGATCTACTGTTACAGTAAGTTTATATGTATCTGTTCTTAACGTCAATTAAAACATGCACAAGAACAATTACTAGAGAAACAAGTATAAGAGTCCAACTTTGTTCTTTGAAAAGGTCAGAGATGTAATGAGGGCCAAAAAGAGATCTTTATAAGGTACAAGAAAATCAGAGGGATGAGCACTATGAAGAATATTTTCTTGCTCACCTCTCGCAAATCTTAGTAAGACAATATGCTTTCTCCTTCCATTTCCCCAGTCTCTGGAATTCTCTCCCTAACTATTTGCTGTGCTCCATCCAAACAAATCCTCTTCTCACTTCTCCAAGGTCATACTACTCCTTCTTGTAATTCCTTAGCCTTAGATTTCATCTAGCTCAACCCACTCCATCCTTTTCAAATAATAATGCTCTATTGCCTATCCCAATGACCCACTTCTAATCTTTTAGTTATGCTCCTGTTATAGACTTATTAGTGCTCATACTCACGCTACTGATATTTATCTTGTATTATGGTTTACTGCTTTGTACTGTATATTTTACCTTGTGATATATGTCTGTAACCCTCTTGTTCCCAGGAGTTACTAGAATCCACTTAGAATCAGTGGCAGGCAGGGAAGGCAGCTTGTGAAATGCCAATTAAATGGATTTCACAGTGTCACACTTGTTTTCAGTCTCAGCTGAGCTAGAGTGATGATGTCACTTTAGAATTGTTGCAGCAGCACAAGACCGTATCTAGACTATGGCTCCCCTTCTGAATCCAAACCAAAAAAAGACATAGCAATCTTTGAATAGGGTTACCACTGTCCTGATTTTCGCAGGACAGTCCTGATTTGAGGCAGCTGTGTCCTGCAAAAACATGAAAATTACTAAATGTCCTGATTTTATAGTAGAAAAATGTTTTCTAACTTTCCACTAAATGTTTTAGAAAACTACAATACCTTAACTAAAATACCTTACAATGATAAGAAACCATGAAGCACCTAAGAAACTACAATTCTTAGCCTTAATTCTGATTATATAGAGAAAACAAGTCTGTTGCATTGGTCTAGGTTACATACTGTCCTACGAAAATCATGGTTCAGTAAGAAATGTCCCACTTTTGGGCTTCTTAAAAGGTGGTAACTCCTATTCTTGAACAGGTTCAAAGGAGAGTAACTAGAATGATTCCAAGATTAACAAACTTGAATTATCAGAACAGATTAAAAGCTACTGGTCTCTGCTCTCTTCAAACTAGAAGATTAAGAGGTGACATGCTTATGGTTTTAATTTAATAAATTCACCAGATCTAATGGAAAAATGTGGTCTAACACTCTTCAAAAGGAGACATGTTCCGAGACTGCATAATAAACAGCTTGAAGTAAAAACTTATAAAACCAGCAAAAGGGAAACTTTTTTCCAATAAGAGCATCCATTGTATGGAAACACCTTGCCACAAGAATTGGTAGAGGCAACTAGTGCCACTGTCTTTAAAAACAAATTAGATGTTTGGTTGAGGGATAATAGATAAATAATGTCCCACATAGTGTGGGAACAGTCTCGATGGGCTCTGGCCTTCTTCTGTCCTTTCATACCAAGTAATACCAAGTAAGTCACATTGGAATGCTAGCTAGGAGATAGCATTAGAATGTTGAGTTAGAGTTCAGTAGTCTGTGGAGTTCCAGGAGAAGGCTGCAGCCTAGGCAGTTCCTCAGTTTTTAGCTCTGACAGAGAGCTACCACAGTGTCTGGTGTTTGTTCTCACCCTAGAAGTGGAACATAGAAGACAGAGAGTGAGTGGTGGAAACCAGTTCAAGTAGGCTTTCCAGTATCTCATCCCCAGAGGGTTGGGTGGGGGGATTTCCAGAATTCAGGAGCAATCCCGGTCCAGCCTGAACTGTGTAGATGCTGCCTGAGATTCATCTGCTTTGTGAGTACCGAGACTTTTGTGTGGAAAAGCCCTGGGGCACCTGCATTCCTGTGGTGAGTTTTCTCCGACAAAGGGACTCTGTCACCTAGACTGTTTTTTTTAAAAGTTTCTGCCTACTATGGGGTCCAGAGGGACTTGCCAAGTACAGAACTTTTAGTTTATGTCTGATTTAAAGTACCCTAAAGTTGGAGTCTAGTGAAGAGGCATTGCCAATTACAGAACTTTTAATTTCATGACATCTCAGAGGTGTGTAATGTAGTATGTTAAATGTGAAAGACATTTCAAGATAGCATCTACAAGTTTTCTGTGAGGGTGTTATTAACCAGATGAATGGCCGAGTATAAATTTGGAAGCAAAGGTGGGAGACCCCCCATCTCTAGCAACCGTTTACCTCTCTGGGTTCAGTTTGGGCATTTTTTTATTCAGTGCATTTTGCCAGTGCCTGAAGAAAATAGTTTACCCAGACATGGGTTTGGATTTTCTGTGAGCTAGTATGTGCTCTTTGGTGGTCAAGGGTGCCACCAATAATTCCTATGAAATATGGGAAAGTCTCCTAGTACTGGCCTAGGGTGCCTAGTCAAGGGAAGTGTACCAGTTATGGCCATGTGTGCCAGTCTCTATTCAGAACCAGAGTGTTCGCTGTTCCATTCAGAACCTGAGGGTTCGCTGTGTGTTCTCTGTACCTCAGTAATCTGCATTACTAGTGGAGTAGCCCTGTGGGGGTCCATCTTCACTTTGTGATTATTCTCTGTGTATGGGAATAAAAGCCATACTCTAGAATCCCAACCTGATTTGGACAATACTGTTATGGCTTCCACTGTGTCTGGATTAACTTGGGTGCCCGACCAGAAGTACAAACCTAGCTTAGTTGTGAGCAAACGGTTTCTCCCAGTACCCTGGCTGATAGCCATGTTAAATGGTTCCCCAGGTGTGAGCCAGGTAGTTGCCACACTTAGTTTACCTGTCTGAGGATGACAGGCTCCGAGTAGATGTATTGGTAAACTGAACTGTAGTGACAACCCCCATCCCTCTTGTTGGCATCATGTGTGAGAGGAGCAGCCTGCTAGTTGACCAAGGGGGGCAGTGGGTGGGTTACATGTCTGCATCAATTTGTAGTTTAATTTTATTTCTTGTATTGTCCTTACCCTTACCCCCAGGATGCAACTGGAAATTAGCCATTTGGTTCAGTATGTCTTTCCTGGTAAATCCTCTTACTCAAACAGACAGACAGACAGATAGATATGATATATAAGAGAGGCCAAAAGGCAGTCAAGCTCAAAAGGCAGAATCAGAACAGCATATTGCAAAGGGGTCAATGGAGGAGAAACTAGTTTTTAGTTATACAGTATGAGGGAAAAAGAAAGATGGGAGAGGTATTATCAGGCTAAAGGAAAGGTACAGTGTACTAGAGAAAGACTGGCAGAAAGTGGTCAAGCAGAATGACTATCCTACTTGATATTCACCACAGAAAACAACTGGTTCTTGCCAGAGCAACATAAAGGCAGCTGGTAGAGGGGTCCTCAAGATGAGACTACAGAAGTATACAACTAAAGGAATCAGATGGGGAGTACTACCAACACAGTCTAAACACTCAAGATACAGTGGGAAGAGAGGATATTATCGCATCATGATTGACTGCACAGTTTGGGTAACATATAATATGTGATAATATCTTTCATAGTTTTAATCAGTGTGAGTCTAAGCTATGGCTTCCAACTGATGAGATGTCTCTTTGACACTGCAATCAGCTGCTTGCAATATCACTACATGTTGTTATGGATACTATTATGATGTCATAAACAGAGGATTATGAGGGCAGGTCTTGACAAGCAGCTAGAGCAGATAAAGTATAGGTGACAGTGATCCTGTTTTATGTAAATGTACATAATCTGAATATGAATGTGTAACTACACCAACTTGGTATCTATGTAAATTGTTGGAAATAGTGTTAAACAGAAATATGTTTATGTTTGACAACCAGTACTTAGAAACATCAGGGAACTGCAATGGGCTACAGTAGTAGTAGTAGTAAAACCATGTATTTTATAAAGGAAAGAAGTTTCATGTCATTAGGGTAAAGTTACCATGTTTACAAGACAGTCCTGTTTCAAATGTAACAATCATGTGTAACACTACATAGACATCATACATAACATAACAGAATACATTAGACACTCAATAAGTTATAATTAACATTTCAAATCTTACACATTATTAACAATGACATTCTGTGGTAAAATGTATTTCAAATTGTCATTGAATTTCCATAAGATGTTAAAGTGCACACTGAGTAAGATAATCTATTCCATCTAATGGAGGCTTGGTATTGTAAAGTTTTTAAACTGAATTTGGTCCTTAATTTGGGAATTACCAGTCTATTTTCATGTACCATTCTAGTTAGTGCTCTTGTAGTATTAAGGAAGGACATTACAGTAGTAGAAATATAATGTGTTGTGTATTTTGTTGAGTCAACCCATGGGCATCACAGAGAGATGCAAGTGGGGCTGCATTAGAGAGCCAGCCAAGGTTAAAGTCTCATAGGATAATAGTTTCTGGCAGCCTTTGTCCTAGCTTGTCACCTAGATAAGACACAAGCTGCAAGCCAGCGGACAGTGGCTGATAGCATCCTATTACACAAAGTGCACTAGTCTGTGTAATCTCCACTTTGAGTATTAGACATTCAAATTCATTGGTGACAGATGATGAGGACAAGCAGAAAGCTGCAAATGTGTCCTTACATAGATAGCTACCTCTCCTCCTCCTCTAGTTGGCCTGTCAGCTCTGAACAAGGCATAGTTGGGGATGTTTACTTCCCTATCTATGATGCCAGGTCTGAGCCAGGTTTCAGAAATCACTAGTACATCAGAGAGGTATGATTTACCCAGGCTTGGATCAAGGTGATCCTTTTAGAGGCTGCATATATTAATATGCAGGAAGCTCATTCCTTTAGATCTGCTAGTTCTGCTGGAGATGCAAAGCTTCTGGAAGGCTAGGGTTAAATGCTACGTTGCCTGAGCATAGCATAAGGATAAGTAGGATTTTTCTAAGTGCGCCAATTATAAGCTTAAAGTTCCTGCTTTTTCCCGTCCTAGTAGATTTGTTGCCTTTGGAGAGAGGAATGTTGCCACCACATGTAAGGTGACCTGCTGTTCGACGTAATACCCAACTGCAAAATGCAGGAGGGGATAGTAGTCTGCATGGTGGGAGGCGGCCTTGTAGTGAGGGCATGGTACAAGTACTGCTAGATTGTGTAGGCCAAGAGCAGGATTCGACATATGGATGCTTGAATTCACAGAGGCAATTAAGGGATAAGTTGCCAGATACCATACAGCATAAGGTACTGTTATAGTCTATGCATGACGGAAGCTCAGGTGGCAGGTTCTGGGCCAGCTGGCACCACCAAAAGAAGGGGCAACAAGAGAAGACATATAGATCCCCACATGATGGAACCTTGCAATAAAGTGGAGCTGTCAGATTAGCCCAGTGCCCAAAATGGATGCTAAATTATTATAGTTTTCAGTAGCCTACAACTGAGCCTACAGTTCCAGGTCAAATTGATCCTTTGTGCATTAAAAATTATTTAATGAGGGGGTACACCCAGGGAGAACCTACTTGCTTGAGCAAGGCATGGTCCTATTTCAGGATTTTATAACATGTTCTACAGATGGTGTAGTATACTTTGAATTGCTAATGTGGAGCTTTTACATGGATGTACCACCTGTGCTTTAAAGACTCGGGTGTGCACATGTCAGAGCAATCCAGAGAATGGATAAGACACATGCCATTGTGAAACATATAACAAGGAACCCACAGGTTAAACATAATATAAAGTTTACTGGGATTGAACACGTCACATGTGGACCTTGAGGGGAGACCTAGAACAAAAATTGGACAACAGGAAAGTTGGTGGATTTACACCCTGGTGCTAGGTCTGATAGAGGATTAAATGAAAATATAGATTTGGTGGCATTTTTAAATAAATTAAAACAAATTAATAAAAGATTGAAATAAAAATAGTCCTCTGAAGAAAAATAAAGAAAAATAAGGAAGACATGGATCCAGAATTAATGCATATGTTGGTAGCCTTATATTTGGATAAAATGTATAATATGTTATACTACAGTATTAAATATCTATTGTCCTTCCACTCTGATAGCAAACATTATGCTTTATTTATAATGCTACTTGACAGATCTGCTGTGCCAGTCTGTCATGACTGATTTTAGAATGGGAATTGTAGCACTGGGGCATGATTAATTGAATATGCACAGGTGTATCCGATTAAAATTAATGTATTTAAAAGGCAAAATGGTTAGGTGAAGCACTATCTGATAAAGCCTAGGTGTTCTAGGTGAAGTAATTACCATGCTGAATGTGTTACCTGTCTGTGAGTGGTTCATGATTTTGCTATGTGGGACAATGCAATAAAATAGCTTAAGAGTGAGGACCTGAATTGTGGGTGCTTTGCAATCTTTCTTGACTGTGCCATGTTCAAGTAATGGTGCTATAGCACCACGTTAGTCCTGGTGCTCTCCATTTCTCTCTTTTGTGCATTTTAAGATTGATTTTTAGCACAGGTTCCCAAGTACAAAGGGTAAAATTAAATAGCCTCACTCAGTACTTTTTCATCTCACGACGTGCATATTTGTATTGCATTTATCCCAAACTGCAGTGAGTAATGTTGTGAGTATTTTTATAAAAATATTGTTTAGTTGGGTGTCAGTAGTCTCCTCGCTCACCGTAATTAATATGGTGGGCAACGCAAATGAGGAGGGTCCGAGTTCAAACCCAATAGAGCTGGCAGCTTTTGTGATTTATTGTTTGCATCAGAGGGCAGTGTGAACCCAATGTTGGCTATCACAAATACTTCAGCTGATGCACCTGTGATTGTGAATCCAGAACTATCTGTAGAAAACTGAAAAGCAGGTACTCAAAAGCAAATGGATGTATTGGCATTGAGTAACACTGAGACCTACAATATTTGGAGGTTCGTGGTTCTGAAAGTTTTAAGAATATTACAAAACCAGTATATGGAATGGATGACAAGGAATTTATGGACTTATGGCAACAGAACATGGAGGAAGCATCAACTAAAAATACACAAATGATTTTACAAAGGGCTGGTCTGGTAAGAACTACTTTTATTATGATTAATTAAGAAACAGAGGAGTACTTAAACAAACATACTTCCAGTGAGGAGTTTGAAAATGTAAGTGCAACGCTAAAAGCAAAAGTAGCAAAATATGATTTCCAACTACAGACAGCAAAGAGAAAAAGTTTATCAGGGATAAAATGATTATAGACTTAAGCAAGTTTATGACTAGCCCTCTGAAAACATGTTCCTAAAAAGTGGTGAAATAAGATTGATTTTAATAACAACAAACACTGCAATATGAACTGAAACAAATGTGGGTGAAACCTCAGCACTAATACTGAGAATACGATCTTAGCTTATACTACTGAACCTCAGACATGGACAGCTCAGATCCTGACCCTATTTTAGAGTGTGAGGAAGAACAGAACCTGGGTGCAGTCAACGAGAACTAGATTCAGGGAGCAATGCCAACAGTCACACCAGCAACCCATGCCCAACAGAGGAAGAAGAAGAAAACATGGGGAGGGTGGCGTGGCAGAGGGGACAGGCTATTGATAAATTCTTTACTAACCACAAATGAACTAAATAACTCCCAGCCCCACTCCCACCACTCATGTCCATTAATAAATATCTCTGGACATGCATTAACTGAAATACAGATAAAAGTGCTACAGGGGTTTATCCTATGTGCCTACTATGGACATACATTTCTTTAACACAACTGTGGATATGCACAAGTTTGCAAGGAACCTGACATTTAAAGCATTCCTATTAGTTGATCGATCACTGTGATTTATTAAAATCCTAACAGGAAAGGATATAAAACATGTGAAAATATCGCCCTCATAGTAGTGAATGGGCGCTCATACAGCCTTAATTTTGTGACGTCACAAAACAGGGCTGTGTGGGCGGCATGGGGGCATGGTTTGCAGACCGAAGTTGGTCCTTTTGCAGTGCTAAGGAAAAACAGGAATTTATGAGTGATATAACTTTTAATTGCAAGGATGGATTTCTGCCAAAGTTTGTATGGAGACTCAGAGACTGGTCAGTTATCAACCACACTCAGGCTAGCAGCTACTAGGAAACTGCTCTTTAATAGAACCTATATTAATAGTGGAATGTTAAGCTTGAGCTCTGTTTTCAAACCACTGTCCCTGGTTGCATTTCCTGCAACCATAAGATCCTACGTAGCATGCAGAAGCTAAAACAAACTAACTTATCTACTCTAATATAACAAATTAACCCACTTTAAGACAAACCCTTTTGAACAGCAAGGGTATCTCTAAGATTGAAGTCACAGATCCCAAGAAATTAACAGGTACACCAACAGGTTTGCCATTGGATATGGACAGTTGATATGCAGTGCCTCTAGGTTCTAGTGGGGATAGGGGAGCTCAGAATATAGTAAGGTTCCCTTGGAAGAAACAAGATTACTATGTAAGTAATGTTTTCTTCAAGCCCCATGATATCTTACTGTATTCTGACAAATGCAGACAACCCAAGCAGTACCTTTGGAGGTGGGCAGAGAACCTATTTAGGAACCAGGCTCTGCAGCACTGCTGTGCCAAACCTGGCATCACTTTAGCCTGGGTATCCAAGCAGTAATGCTTGTGAATATGTGAACAGTTTTCCAGGTGGCTGCTTTACAGATTTCCGCAGAGGAATGTCTCTTGAAGCTGCTATGGAAGTAGCTGTTCCTCTAGTAAAGTAGGCCCTGAGACCCAGTGGAGGCTGTTTGACCACTTGCCATAGTAAAATTGGATACAGGCCACAATCCACCTTATGATGGACCTTTTGTGGCTAGTTTACCTTTTCCCACTTTCCCGTATGTCAAGAAGAGTTGGATACTGTGCCCCATGTGGCCCTTTGTGTGGACCAGGTAGCAGCTGATGGCTGTCAACATCTAGGCTATGTAGTCTACATTCCCCTGAAGTGGAATGGTCATCAAAAAGCCTGGCAGTGTAATGGACTGATTAGGGTGGAAGTCAGATACCACCTTGGGGAGAAATTCTTGTTAGTCCTGGGACAACTTTGTCCCTATGGAATGCAATGTAGTCCATCTCCATGGATAAAGCCTGAAGCTCACAAATCCTTCTGGCAGAAGTAATTGCTACCAGGAACTTTGTTTTCCAGGTTACATACAGTATTTGAGATCTGCCGAGGACATAGGCTCAAAAGGTGGCTGCATGAGCTGTGCAATACATATGTTGAGATCCCAGACTGGGGTGGGGTTCCTGTGTGGGGATACAAATGCAGCCTGCCCCTGAAGAATTTTCTGATTGCTGGGTTTGAAGCTGGAGATTATGCCTTTCCTGCTGATAAATAAGCAGAGACAGCTGCCAAGTGCACTTTCAGAGTGGATGGTTTTAGACCAAAGGAATGACGGTGGGTCAGGTAATCCAGGACCACTGGCAAACCTGTGTTAGTGTGGTCTATCTGTTTACCCTGGCACCAAATGGAGAATTTTTCCTACTTGATGTGTAGGCCTTCCTAGTGGAGGGCTTTCTAGAAACCTTAAGGACCTCCATGAGCCCTTCTGAGAGAAGTAGGTCATCATACTCTATGTCCTCAAGAGCCAGGCCTTGAGCCTGAGAGACTGAAGATTGAATCCTGTCCTGAAGGAGGTCAGCAAGTTGTGTTTCCTGGGAGGCTGATCAGTTTGGCAACTGGTAGTGCCAGAACCAGGGAGTACCAGGGCTGCCTGACCCAGTCTGGAGCAATGAGGATCTTTGTTGCTGGCTGGATTCTGAGCTTGTTCAGGACTCTTAGCAACAGAGGAATGGAGGAAGGCATACAGGAATTTCCTGTCTTAGCCAACAGTAGTGCATCCAGTGGGACTGTGAGCCCCTCACTGAGGGCCTGCAGCAAAACTGGGGAGCTGATAGTTGTCTGGGGCTGTGAAGATGTTTGCCTGGAATGCCCCACCTTTGAACACAATCTGCAACACCTGCTTGTCAGGGACCACTCATGGTGGTTCTGATTGATTCTGCTGAGAGCATCTGCCAGGACATTGTCCTTCCCTGGTAGGTGGACTGCTGAGAAAGAAATTCTGAGAGAATATGCCAGACTCCAAATTTTCATGACCTCTATGCACAGGGGTGTTGACCTTGTCCTTCCTTGTTTGTTTATGTAGTACATGGTGGTTGTGTTGTCTGTCCTGACCTGTACCACTTTTCCCTGTAGCATACTGGCAAAGGCCTGGAGTCACAGGAGGACTGCTCTGAGCTCTAGCAGGTTTATAGCAACAGTGACTCCTGCTTGAGTCACGTGCCATGAGTATTGTGCTTCCAGATGTGTCCTCCATCCCAGGAGGGAAGCATCCATGGTTAGCACCAAGGAGGGGTTTTCCTGCAGAAATGGTCTACCTTGTCTGAGATTGCCTTTTTCCAGCCACCACTGAAGTCCTGCAGGAGTGTTCCTGTGACTGACACCAGCTTTGACAGTGAGTCTCTTTTGATGCCAGTGCACCTTGAGATGATACTGAATGTCTCTCATTTGGAACCTTTGCTCCAACACAATTGCTGTGAAAGCTGCCATGTGGCCCAGCAATTGTAGGAAGTGTTGTAGGCCTTAGGCTGTGCACTTTGAAGGTTCCTGCCAACTGTGTAAGGCTGTCCATTCTGCCTGTGGAAGAAAAGCCTTCCTCACATGGGGCTCGATTCAAAGATGCATGGTGCAACTCGTGGGTGTATACAAGTTGTTACGCTGGGAACCCTGCACCATATTCTAAGACAGACAGGGTCCCGGCACCTACATCCTGGGACTTGTGACAGGCATAGGCTAGCACTACAGGTATGGTGCAATGGCCCCATGCTTCAAGTTGCAGCCCACTGCAAACTGCCTCCCACCTGGAGCACCACTGCAGCACCGGGGCCATGGGAGGGCTGGACAGGTGGCACTGGCATCTGGGGGGCACTTCAAGAAACTGACTCCAGGAGTTACCAGCATTCAGGGGTGGGGACATGTATGTGTTGGAGGGTGCAGGGGACACTGCTGGTACATTTCCACAGCACTGTGGAGTGGGTATCCATCGATTGGCATGGATGGATGCCCTACAGACCATCTCTGACGGTTCAACTCTGCAGCGCCAATGTGGCTTCTGGCCCTGTGTAAGTGAGTTATTGCAGCTGCCTTTTAGAATAGGGCACAGGTGCTGCCAAACCCACCCTTACACCATGCCACTGTGGGTTGCAGGCATAGTGAGTAGCAAAACCCACGTTAGGGGCACAACTCAGATAATGTGTGGCTAAGGCACCTTTTTGACAGGCACTGATGCTTATGCCTGGCATAAGTTGCGATTTGTGCCATTGGTGCAGCCAGAATCACCTTGTGCCAGGCATAATGCCTTGGAATCGGGCCCACAGTGTCCGGCTCAACTCCTATGAATTCCAGGAGCATTACTGGCTCCACACAGACTTTCTCAGGTTGACCAGGAACCCTAGTGGCTGTAGGCTATCTTGTGTGAGTGCCAGGGACTCTCTTACTTGTTGAGGGGACTAACCTATGACTAGCCAGTCATCCAGATAAGGAACACTGCCACTCCTGTCTCCTTAGGTGTGCCACAACCACAGCTAAGCATTTTGTGAACACCCTTGAGCAGAAGTAAGTCCGAAAGGCATTGCCTTGAACTGGTAATGGCCTGATGGCAGTCTGAATCTGAGATACTTTCTGTGGGACTGCCTGATAGGGATGTGGAAGTAAGCATCCTTTAGGTCTAGAGATGTCAATCCCTGCCTTAGGGTTGGGAGGATTGTTGTCAGAGCACCATCTTGAACTTTGGTTTTAACAAATGTCGGTTTAGGTGCCTGGGATCCAGTATGGCTCACCACCTTCCAGTTTTCTTTGTTGTGAAGAAGTATCTTAAATAAAGGCCCTTTCTTCTTTGTGCCTGATGAACTGGTTCTATTGTCCTTTGAGACAGCAGGGTCGATACTTCCCATCTAGCAGTAATGTTTCTGATTGGGAACAAGGTCTAAAGACCCTTGCCCTTAGGTTTGGCATGAACATGAAGCTTAGAGCAAGGCCCTGGCCCACTACCTTCAAGAACCACTTGTCTGTGATGATGGACTGCCATTCTTGGATGTAGTGGGCTAGCCTGCCCTACTGGGGTTGGGGTGGTGACTCAATAGACACCTCAGGGTGTCTTCTTGGCTTGGCTGCTGTCTGGGTGCAGGGGCTAGTTTGGTTGCTGCCTCTTGCCCCTGCCCTTGAAATAACCCCTCTGTGGCTGGTACTGGAGAAAAGCTTGAGACTGAAAAATGGCCTATAGTGTCCCCTGCCTCTGCTTCCTCTAGCTTGGTGCTTCTGGGATGTAAATGTCTTTTCCTTGGCATCAGCACTTTTGCATGCTGTTTTGTAGTCATCCATTTTTTCATATAAGCCTCTGTCTATACCCGAACAGAGACATAGGCTCACATGGGAAATCAAGGGCTTGGACTGTGTGCCTTGGGTCAAATTGGTGGTTCTGAGCCAAGCAAATTTTCTCAGAGACATAGATGCAGCCTTTTATCTGGCAGCAGTGTTGTTATTGTCCACAGCCATCCTAAACTGGGCTTTTGATGCCTCTATACCCCTCTTCACAGTTTCTTCTAGATCAGATGCCACAGGGCTGGGACAGATTTTTGTATCTCCATAACAGTATTTCATAGTGTTCTCTGATATCTGGAAACATATGCCATATAGGATGCTTGCCTGATAATCAGAGAGGATCACAGATACACCTTCTTGGCTATGGAATCCATTTTCTGGAATCCTTGTCTGGTAGTAGTGATGCTAAAGGTATGCCAGCCTTATCACAAGCTGCAGCCTGACTACCCTTCATGACTTGGGTGCCCAAAGAGAAACTCTGCTCCACCCTTAGCCACTCAATATTTATTGTCCACTTTTCTATCTACAGGTGGCACAGAAGTGGAAGTCTGCAAGACCTTGTTCACCTGTTTCTTCAAGGACTTACGGATGGGAAGTTACAGCCTTTTAGAGACTGGGATGTTCATCATCTCCATATAGTCCTGTTCTTCCTCCTCATCAGTGGACTCCTGAGTAGGGAGGTCTAGCGTTTGGGCCACTTGCTTTATAAAAGCAAAGTGTGATGTATAGTCCTCAGTTCCCTTGTCAGGTGAATTAGGATGGTGGGGATCAGAAAAGATATCCGGTTCAATAGGCTCTCCATAGTCTCATCCTCTCTCATCTTCATCCTCACCTTTCTCCAAAAGGTTCTACCCCATGTTCCAATGAAGCAGGAACAGAGGAAGAACCAGAGGTTTGTTTCTGCAACCACTTCTCAACCGAACTGGGTACTCGATTGAGCAACTGGATAATTCTATAGCATTCGCTATCTCCTCAGCAGTTGAAATAGTGTCATTTTTGGTTGTGGGTCATGCAATGTGTGTTTCTCCTTTTTCTTCCTTTTCCTTGTAGTTGCTGGTTCAGTGGCAGTATCTGTGGGTTTTTTCTGCCTGAAGAACCATCACCCTTGTCAGAGGGCTGTTCCTCCAGTTCTTTATGGCTGGTAACTGTTTTGCCTGTAGTGGGGTCAGTGGCTTTCTCGGATATCTTCTTCTGCAGTTGCTTAAGCCACCTCTCAAACATCGACTGAGGGATGTTTTGCAAATATTACAGTCCTCTTTGAGGTAGTCAAACCTCAAACAAAAACACAAATCAGATGAGGATCTGCTTTAGTAGACGGTCCCCACACTTAGTACAATGTTGGAAACCTGTGTGGCCCGTTCTTTCTTAGCCTGAGACATTTATCCCCAAAACACTCTTTGTTTGTTTGTTTTTTGGGGGCAGTAAAACCAAACAAGAGTTACCCAGGTAAAATGTTTTTAAATAATAAGAACAAACTTACCTTAACAGTTGAAAGAAGAAAATTACTGAGATTTACCTCAGAAATAAAGGAAGCTACATTTCTTCTCGGTTGAGAAAACCTATAAGGAACCAAAAACTTACCCGATGAACTAGACTAAGTCTATCTGTGAACCAAGGACAGTGCTTTAAAATCAAAATAACTGAGCAGACTTCAACAAACTGAGGGGGAAAAAACTTCTTCAAGTAAGTGAAGGAAAGCTCGAGACGCTTACTGAGGTAAGCGGAGAAGAATCTGACGGTTGCAGGAAGTGCAACCAGAGACAGTGGTTTGAAAACTGAACATAAGCCTAACATTCCACTATTAGCATAGGTTCCATTAACCATTTTGGCTCCAGGGCAGTCCTACGGTGAGACTATACTGCATTTGTCAGAATACAGTAAGATTTCCTGGGGCTTGAAAAACAGTTAATGTCATAGTCATTGCAAATTATTCTCTGTTCAGATTATAATTCATGAAATAATTTTAAGACAATGAGGACTGATTAATTCAAAACATTCCAGGTACATCTTTTGACCATAAGTGTGTGCCTTGTGCACGTAGTTTTAACATTCTGAAGGTCTAAGTTCTGTTGGCACAGCCCATTTCTCATGATGGAGATTCTCTAACATTCTGAAATGTAAAATTGTGACTTTATGTTCAAATACAATTTCTTCTAAATAAAGGCGTTTAATATGATTTGTAATATATTAATATGCACAGTTCCTGTGTATTGTATGGTTATGAGTTTCTTCTCAAAGTCCTTCATGTGTCTGATGTACTCAGCTTCACTTTGCAGTTCTCTCACTCAAAGAACTGAATAATGCTCTCTTATAACCATGTAGGCATGTTACACCTCTGGTCTTACACACATACTTGATATTTACTTCTAGTTACCTTACCCTGGGGAGGGTGGCAGTTTTATTTCATTGTGGTTCTATTCAGAATCCTTGAAAATGTTACTATGCAGATAGGAGTAAGGGTAAATAGTGTCACATTTTTGTCCTGTAGGTATTAGGATACATGATCCCTTTTACTTGGGATTTCATGAGAAGTTGAATTCCTTTGGGAACTATTGCAGTGATTGATGTGAATGAAGGTTCATTAGGAGAATGAATGAGTGTGTGTGTGTGTGTGTGTGTGTGTCTATCTCCTTAAAGTTAGTTATCCCCCGCATTATGAGGATATGGGGTAGGGTGTAGGTGTTCGGTTGTGAAGAGGAGGAGAGAAATGAAATTGTTATCTGTTTTTCAGATTCCTTAGACACTTCTGGTATATTAAATTGTTATACACTGAGAATTTATTGACATCAGTACATATTAGGCTACATGGTCTTAATTCCTTGGTGGTCCTCAACAAGAGTTTTGTTTGACACTAACACTGTCAATTTATATTTAAATTATGATTTATAAAGTCCTGTCACTACACTACAGGTTTTTGAAGTTTATGGGCATGATATCTAGGTGGAGAGTATAGCTGGTGATAGGTCCAGCTAAGTTTTAACATCATACAGTGTGCACTGATGTTTTTAAGACAGCTTTACTGGTAACTTCTTGTCTATAATGTATACATTGAAACTTCTTGGAGTCCTAGACAATCTTAGTATGTCTTTAATCTGGGTGGGGTTGTTTTCAGTAATCACATTCTTATACACTCTGTGACACTCATAGCTTGATTTAAGAGTCATCTGCTCCAGCAATGTTATCCTATGTCAATTAAATTTACATGCAGTAGGATTCTTTGTATGTGTTTTGCACAAAGCACCTTTGACCCTGGGATCCTCCCAGCTAAAGGTAACATAGTACTGTTAAACTTCTCTGACATCATCATCTGTATTTTTTAAATGAGTATGTTAATCCAATGGGGATTTTTTCTGTTTTTCTGCATGATCTAGCTATTAAAAGTATTGTTTTTTCTAAATAACTGTGATTCGGTTTCTGAAGAAGAACTGGTTGGTTTGAAAGCTAGAGCACTTTGTTCTTGTTGTTACATCTATGTTGGTCCATTAAAAGGTATCAAATCATTTGCTTCTGGATCTGCCTTTATAACCATGAAAGGCACAGTAACTGTACATATTGATATAAACTTACAGTACTGTATTTCATTGTCCACGTTTTCTCATTGCATTGTCAGGCGATCTAAACCTCACTCTCAGGTTCTTTGTAATAATGGGCATGCAAAGTGTTGCATAAGAGTAATAAACTTGTTTATTACTGCCAAAAGATAAATCACAGTTGCCCTAAGCAGTTCTCTTATAAAGGAACTGGGAGTCAATGCTAAGTATTCCCTATACCTCGAGGAATCTTCGTTATCTCTTGGGGTCTCCGAATTAAAGATGTAATGTCTACATTATATACCTATGATAATTACCATGGTTACAGTAAGATAGACACATTTCTAATTACAGAGATGAGCCCTTGGCTAAATTAGAGGTGGCTCTCAGTCCAAGATGACTACTACAAAATTGTATAATTTTATCACTTTGTAAAGACAAAAGAGGTACAGTTCATACATAGCTGTGTAATAATACAAATCATCAGAATATGGCAATACTGACTCATATATCATAATCATTACAACGACACAGATGTCCTAACATCTTGCAAGCAAGAAATACATGTATATATTACAAGTAAAGTGTATAACAATACTGTGCATACATATTCTGACATCTACTCTTATATGGTAGATGACCTTAGCCCTATAGGTTAGTATAACATATGCATACATGCTAGCTGTCTGTAGTGTATCTCTGGGGATACCAATTAGGGTGAAGAGACCTCATGTAACATTCTCCCTTGTTGCCTTAATGGGGCAACACAAACAAGCCTAGAGAATAGGTCAGGAGCAGGGGACTTTACAGACCTGGACGTGGGCCTTTGTAAAGGAACTCCAGCTGCTCAAAGAGTTGGCGTAATGTACGCCATAGGCAGCAAAGCATAATAATAAGGAAAATATCAAAATGCTTGTATAATAACAAAATATTTAAATGTAATCTCTAACCAAGTGTTAGTAAGTGCACTATTCATATCACCATCATTAATAAGTGCTAGAATAGCTTTGTTAGCTTTAGAAATATTATTGCTGATGTGGATGAGGTGGGTGTTTTTCCTCTAAAAGTGATTTTAGTGTCAGTGTGAGTGGATCAATGTGTACATTAAAGTAAGGTAAGGTAAATACTCAGAAAGTATAAGCAAATAATCAGGGTTACCATCAATAATATCAGCATCCATGATAGAAGACAGGGTAAATAAAGTGTGCCCAATAACTGATTTTTGATGGGGCACAAAACAGAAGTTTGACTATCAATAGAACATGTTTTAAGGCCATAAGTATAACTTTAAAAATTGGTAACTACACAATACTCTCCATCTGAATTATATTGCATTTTAACAGTAGGAAGTTTCCATTTTGCAACTGTACTGAGCAAGTATAAGTCTGTTTGGAAATCCATATTGACAGGCGTTGAAGTTCCTCTCAGTAAGACTGGTAGAGCTTGGAATCATCAGGAGCCAATGTTGAGTCCTGGTATTCTGTGCCATTTGTGGTGATGTCATCATCCATGGAAAAGGACCAATCAATACTGTCTGGGAGTAGCCACATACAGGTTTAATAACATCAAATACGTCACAGCGACACAAATAAATATACTTTTCTTCACATAGCAATCCATGTGCGGAGTGACCCAGGCATCCAGAAGAGGATGGAAAGCCAACAGAGGAGGTAAGTTGAGGCGTTCCCTGTAGATGTCTTCATCAAGGTGCCCAATGGAGTGTACAGTTGTGAGCTTATCACAAAAGCTGTAGTAGGATTAAAATGTGGTAAAGAGACAGTCAAAGAAACAAGCATAGTAACCTTGATGGAACATGTCTTAGAAGTAAAACAAGGACCAGTATTAGGGTGCCTGGTCACAAAACCCAAATTTCGAGCTGTAGAAAGTGGAATACTTGAAGTTTGCATCACACATAGAAATACATGTTGAAGACTTACATTGAGGACAATACCACTTAGATATACATTTATCATGTACAATATCAGGATTCTTCCAGATTCAAGATCAAGGAAGAGGTTATTGATGGTAGTGATACTGTAGGAGCCATAGGCTGAGCATAAGCTATCATGGGCAATATATTGTTTATCTGCTTCTTTATTGTTCTGAGCAATAAGTGCATTGATCCTGTCTTTAGAATCTGTAAATGCCTTTAGCAATGTCAGGCATGTTATATACAGTGTATCTTTCTTCCTGACTAAGGCCAACCACACCATGCAATAAAGGGTATAATATCATTTACCAAACCAGTTTGGAATTTCTGTGAATGTGATTTGATAGCAGCAATGTCAGCTTTATTCCAAATAGACATGGCTGTACCAAAAGACCTTTAACAGTGCCTGTGGCACCAGTGACATCAGAATTGTCAACTGCCATATATTATGTTTATGACTTTGATCATCAGGATTAGGTTTTTCCTGAAATTGCCTCTAAGCTTGGTGGAATATACCCTGGCAATAGGGTCTTGAGTACGAATTTGAAAAGCGCTAAGCTATTGAGTAACAAAGTACTATAAAACAATGAAGTATTAGTATTATGACACATACCAAATTCGTTCATATTCCAGTAAGTTAAGTTAAACAGAACAGGTATATGCATAAATTGTAAGTTATTGATAAGTGAGTTCCAGGTAAAGCAGTGGCTGTAAGACCACTACTAGGACATGGGGTGTGTTTTGGACACTCAAAAGTTGTTTGTCCATAGGGGGTAACACAGATAGATACATGGCTGCTGAGGCCATGTTATGGACAGCACAAAATTTCCTGGCAGAGTCTTTAGACAAGGAATTACAATATGAGGGTCAATTAAGGCAGTAATATTGTATAAATCAGAATGTCTAAGAGAAGTTTGAAGTAAAGACAGAGAACCATTTGGGATAATTTTGCATTGGGCCAACCATGGAAAGTTCCCTGGAGAGCTTGGTCACAGGAGTATTTGTCCTTATGATGTGGTGTGCCACTCAATTTGTAGGGTAGATTTATCAGAGCAACAACGAGGCAGTGAGGTAGGCATCTGAACCTTCCTGGACAGTAATCAAATTGTCAGGAATATTGATGGAGACTCCTTCTGGAGCAGTTGCTGGTGGATCAAGGTGAGGAAGGAGTTGCTTTACTGTGCCTTGATGCAGGGGATGACTCCTAAGATGAGGAGATAAGGGCACAAGATAGCCATCTTGTCAATATCTGAAAAGAAAAATCAAACATTAGTAAATTAATACTATTCTGCCCAGTGGGGTGAGGAAAAGTAATTATGCTCCTTTATACAGCTTCAGTTGGTTTGCATGTAATCATTTGTCAGTCAGTTTATTGTTTTGCATGAGTCTAACCTGATAGACTGCTGGACTGAGCAGTGGAATAGGGTCCCTCTCACTTATTGGAGAAAGAATGTGTGGGATGTGCAAATCTGAGAACCATTACCTGATCTCCAACTTGCCAATCCACTTCTTGTGTGTGTTTGTCAAACTGAATTTTGACTGTTGCTGGGCATTGCCCATGCAGTTAGCAACATACAAATGAGTGTATAAGGTCTTGTCTAAGTTTTTCCACATATTAGCCTACAGACACACGGTCTGCAGTGGAGGTGTGCAGGTCAAACAACAGGTGTTCAGGTAACCTCATATTTCTACCAGTCATCACCTCAAGGGTGTCAGCTGGATGGTGGCTGAGGGTGTACCCTAATTACCATAAGGACTAACGGCAATAAGGAATCCCAATCCTTGGGCTTGTCCTCAATGAATTTGGAAAGCATTTGCTTAATCCTTCTGTTGGCTCTCTACTTGACCTGAATGTTGTGGGTGATGAGGTATGTGAAACTTCTGATGAACTCCAAGGAGTTCAAGTGCTTCTGTCATCAATTCATCTGTAAACTGGCTCCATTGTGGAGTCTACCTTAAGAGGTAGGCCCCACCTGGAGAAAATCTGTTCTACCAGGATTTTGGCAGTGGTTTTAGTAGTGCATGTCTTAGTGGGGAAAGCTTCCTCCCACTTCAAGAAAAGTATTTGTTTTTCTACTAGTATTGGTCAGTGGACCAATAAAGTCAATCTGTATGTCATGCCAAGGGCCCAAATGTCTTTGTGGTAGTAGTTTGGCATTGTGTTGGAGTAGGAATGGGGTTATTTTATGCCCAAACAAGGCAATTGTTTATGTACTGTTTGACATTGTTTGTGACGCAGGCCCCAAGCTGTGGTCTTAAGCCTCTAGAGTGTATTTTATACTCCTGGTGTCCCCGGTGGGGTATCATGCACTTGGTGCAAACATTCAGACCGAGAGATGATGGGGAGCCACCCACAATTTGGTGGGGGTGTCTTCTGTTGATACCAGATGAGCTTGTCATCTGGTGACAGATGTAACTTACCTTCATATCTTCGGTAGGGGTTGTGTTAGGTAGGTTTTCTCAGTATCTTTATCTAGGAACCTGAACACATCTTTGAGTTCAGAGTCAGAATGTTGGGTGTCTGACAAGTCCAAGGGGTGAAGGGTTCAGGCTTCTTCTAACTGCTGCAATGTGACTGCCGCAGCGGGTTCTGGGTGGTCCATCAGCCATATGCCTCCGCTCGGGCCCTTCCTTTGAAAGGGAGTCAGAGTGTCATTGAAGGCATGGTAGGGATCATGTATGGGGGCTTTAACTTGTGTACATAGAGTTTGTGTGCAAACTTTGTGAAGTGAATGTATGTATATTACCAGCTCTTTGTGTTTTGCCATGCCATCAGATGAGAGGAAGGAGTTCTTCTGTCAGAAAGGAAGAAATTCTGTAAGGAACAACAAACCCAGTTAGAGTCTGTGAAAATAATGGTATCCTCAGTTCCACGCTGGATAAACTCAAGGCACAGGCCACTGCTGCCATTTCAGCATTGTGATGATGCTACACTGCAACGCTTTGAGAGTTTTACAGTGTTAGCTTAAGGGTAAATGGTTAATATGCCCATTCCTGCTATCTGTTCTCCCTGATAATAGGAAGCTAACCCATCCATAAAGACGTGA
This sequence comes from Neoceratodus forsteri, assembly GCA_016271365.2. Lineage (NCBI taxonomy): Eukaryota > Metazoa > Chordata > Ceratodontiformes > Ceratodontidae > Neoceratodus > Neoceratodus forsteri. The sequence continues at coordinate 272,599,745 of JADMNL010000026.1, forward strand.
CTCAGTGAGGTGCTCTCCAGTACCTGTGGTGAAGCAGGAAGAAAGGACCTGGATCTGGTAGATCAGTTGGCTGCAATGTACAATCATAGGGTTCCTTGGAAAAGGAGACCATGTGCCAGCATGGATGGCATTTTGGCTGGGTGGACCTTGATGTCTCTGTTCTGGAGAAGGAGGGACAAGTGTGTTAGTCTGATATTGGAGACTGACCCATCCTTCATTCTATCTGATAGCAGAAAGGTTGTTGGGGTGTGGTTGCTGTTGATGATCAAGGGGAGTACCCAATGATATACAAAAGTGCCTGACAGCCCAGTAGGTAGCCAGAAGGTTCCTTTCACAAAGGCTGTACTTCTATTTCACTGGAGTCAGGAGCAGTGATGCATATGCAATGGGTCTCAGGGTGCTATGGACCTTCTGTGCCAGCACTGCAGACATAGCAATGTCAGAGGTGGCACACTCCAGATGGAATGGCAAGGCTGGATTAGGGTTCACCAAAGCTGGAGCTGAGGCCAAGGCCTGTTTCAGAGTCATCACAGCATGGGTATGTAAGGGCCCCAATTCCAGGAATGTCCTTTTCAGCAATTCATACAGGGGTGGTCTTCTGAGCAAAATCACAAATCAAATCTCTAGAATAGTTTACCATACCTAGAAACCTTCTAAGAGGGCCACGCTGGTGGGCAGTGGCAAGTCTTGCAATTCTTGTATCTTCTTCTAGGTAGGACTTTGGCCTTGGTTTGTTATCCTCAGGCCTAGAAAGAGTACCTCCTTCTGACATAGTTGTGCTTTTGTAGGGTTGCATTTGAGGCCTGTCCTCTGGATGAGGGTCAGTAGTTCATCCAAGAGATCCAGGTATCATTCCTGTGTGGCTGTGGCCAACAGCAGGTCATCCACATATTGCAAGAGACACTGGGGTGCAGAGAAACCCTCAAGGGCATCCATCATGTGTAGATGGAATAGGGAGGGTCTGTCATGAAACCCCTGTGGTAAGCAGGTCCACTTGTACTGCCTACCCTCAAAGGTGAAGGCAAACTTGTATTGACTTTTGGGAGCCAATGGCAATGACCAGAAATTATTGGAGATGTCCAGTGCACTAAACAATTCTTGGTCAGAGGTCAGTAGTTGCAGCACATCTGGTGCTGATGCCACAGTTGAGCACAACTGGGGTGACCTGGTTTAGTCTCCTGTAGTCAATGGTAAGTCTCCAGGCACGTGTGTTTTGTTTTCACAGGCCACACTGAGGAGTTTGCAATGGAACACATGTCCTGATTACACCTTATTTGAGGAGTGATTTTATTGTTTCGTAAGAGAAGACAGGACCGCAGGTGGAAAGGGTTATTGCCTTTGCCTCTCATGTGTTGGGCCTGTCACTTAATGACAGTATGCATCCTGCCACGATCATGCTTATTGGTGGCAAATGCCTCCAGATGCCTTTGTAGGATGGGGAGTAGTTTTGGAAAAAGCTCATGGTTCTTGAACAAATCTATGACGTCTTTACTCCTTGTCATTTGCAGATATTGCTGCAACCACATGGGAGTCAGGGATCATGATGGTATGATATTGCCACTTAATTTGTATCAGTAACATGTTGACTAGGTCTGCCACACAGAGATATTTCCCTGCTCAGTAGGCCTTCAAGTGTCCCAGTGTCACAGGTAATGGCAGAATAGAACACAGGTAACCTAGTTCCCGTCTACACCAGACATGTTGGTCCTCCATCCGGTGGACCAAGGGGATGTCTGGAGTTGTCATCATGCAATACAGGTACATGCTTACGGTATCAATAGTGCTGTTCATAGGCAGCCCCTGACCTCGGCCTCTGTGCAGGGCCTTCCATTTGTATCCAAGACCAGCTTGCTTACAATCTGGACTGGGGCCTGTAATTGCCAATCTGCACTGGCGGAGGCATGGGGAGTTCCTGAAAGAGGGTCTGGGCCTGGTTCCTGTGAACCACTTCACCATGCTGCACTGGTGCTATATAGGAGCCACTTCCAGGTTCAGGCCTGTATGGGCCTGAAGGCCTATACTTGGTGTCCCTGCTGCCTGTAGAGGCCTGTTGTCCTGGTTCCACTAAGGAGAGTACTTGCCTGAGAAGTTCTCGAATTTCCGGTTTTCATCGGCTATTCCCTATATGAAGGGCCTGTTCATTGTTGTTTACCCTTGTTGTTCTTGTATGCTTTCTTATTTTTGTGGTAGTTCTGGTTCCCACCCCAGAATTATTGTTGTTGTTGCTGCTGTTGGGCCTGCTGGAGGTGTTGGTTGTCTGCAGGTAGGGCTGTTTCTCTTGGGCCTGTCCCTCCACCGTGTAGTGCGTTGTAATCTCTGAAGTGGCTTCAATGGCAGCTACTTTCTTGGAACCTGAGCTGGAATCATGGATATAGAGTTGATAAACTCTCTCTGTTTTCTGAAGGATATTGGCAAACCTCTCCATGGTGGGATAAGTGGTTGGCTCTACCTTCTCTTACTGCAGGGATCATGCTCCTAAGGAACAGGGTTCTGTATTCAATGAGCTCTACATCTGCAGCTTCACCCATGAGATGTTTCCTGCCCAGTAGGCCATCCAGAGTCTCTGGTGGAAAGTCGCTGGAATTTCCTTCACATTCTGTTTTACAGGATATGCAAGCATCACTTTTACTACACCTGGGCTATGTGCAGAAATGAGTGCAGCTGCTACTTCATCAAAGGTGGCGTGACCATCCTGACAGATGGCATCAGGGAGTTTGCCCAGAGTCCAGGTTCAATGGTCTGGCATAGGATCTCGGCCTGGTAGTCTGCCAGAGACTAAGCATTTCACATTTAGCACGCACCTTTTCCAAGTAGCAACTGAGGTTGTCGGACGGTTCATCTGACCAATGCTGTCAGCTATTTGCTGAACAGAGTAAGCCATCTGTAGGGGATTATTGGGATGATCAGGTAGAGGTAGATTACCTCGGGCACCATCTAGGGTTGCCTGAGCTGTGGCCTTGGCCACAGTATGAACCATGCCCTCCTGAGTACCAGCTTCCTGTAGGAGCTGCTTAATCTGGGTTCTCAGGGCTCATTTATTTCTCTCTGAAATGGGTACATTGCCTATAGCAGTATCAATCATCGTCGCTATCTTCTGCCTGTCTTCCACATTAATAACAGTTACCGGTGGTGCCATCAGGACTAGGCTTGGGCCTACTCCCCATCATGGGGGTCACCATGTTGGCATCGCACATAATGTGTGTCACGTCGGTGATGATGTAGTGACATAGGGTGGTGGGTTGGGGTCCGTCATTGTGGATGGTGGGGAAGGGTGTCTAGGCCATAGTAGGTGTGTGACTGTGCATTGTATTGTGAGATGTCATCATCTGACTCCTCCTCTTTAGATGATGTTGTCAAGGTGGGGGCTATGCCTCCTATCGCCTTGACCTCTCCAGCGAGAACCTCGCTGATGGCGTTAGTTTGTCATCTTTGTTTCACATTCATGATGACTCACTTTGCAAAATTCATATCCACATCATCCGCATCTGCTTCTGTAACACTATATGTGCGCTCAATTCGCGATTGTCCCTAGTAGCTATTTTAAGTCATTATGTACCTGGTTTATCTCATCCTGTAGCTCTCCCAACTCCTCACGAACTCATCATTCAATCTACTTAATTCATTCATTTGCAAAGTCTGTCTCTTATCGTATCTCAAACTTTCACACTCCATCTTCAACATACAAAGTTCCTGTTCACCTGCCTGCTCAGAATGATGCAAAAGGAATCCTTTTCATTTCTCAGAGTTTGGGTCTGACTCAAATCCTGTTTTTGTCTCACATTCTGTTTCCTGCAACCCTATCTCCTTAAGAGATGAGATTTGCAGTTCAAGGGTTAAAACCTCACTTCAGAGGCTTCCACAGCAGCGTAGAGCTGTGCCAACAGTCCTTTAGTTTCTCACTTCCTGGATGTTTGTCTCATCTCTGAGTACTGGGTTGAAATCCCAGTACAGGGTTTTCAGATTGACTTGCATCCCGTGAAGTCAGCCCATCCTCCATGGGATGCAAGGAAGTTTGAGACATCAAATCTCAAGTGTGCAGATATTTGATACTGTGGCCATTGTGTGGGAGGAACGAAAATCAAACTGTGAAAATGCACCGTGCTGTGTATCGATCCACAACAGGTATTTATTTCAGCCGGGCTACTGTGCACTTATAAGCTACAATTCAAAACTGCCATGGGGTGAGGTGAGTCAGCATCGACCACACCCAGTAAGCAGGTAGACTTTGCAAGGGATTACAAAGTGGGCAAAACAGGACAGCTGATGTGAGAATGCACACTTACAGTCCCTGTTGGGAGGGAAAGTTGTAGCAAGTGAAAACTTAGCAAACTCCAAATATTGCCTGCTCGCTGGATGCCAATTGTCTGGAAGTCTAAACCTCACCTCGGTTCTTGGCAATAATGGGCATGCAAAGAATCACAAACACATTGTATAAGAGTAATAAACTTGTTTATTACTGCCAAAAGGTAAATCACAGTTGCCCTAAGCAGTTCTTACCAAAAGGAACAGGGAGCCAATGCTAGCGTTCCTATACCTCGAGGAATCTCTGTGTCTCTTGGGGTCTCCAGTAGAAGACATAATTGTAACCCCTTGTCACCCAGGGTTAGTAGATCCCACTTAGAACTAGTGGCAGGCAGGCAGGAAAGGCAGCTTATGAGACACCAGTTAAATGAGTTTCACACTGTCTCACTCTGTCCTCAGTCTCAGCTGAGCTGGAGGATTACATCACTAAGAATTCTCGCAGCAGCATAAGCCACAATGGAATGCAGCAGCAAGAGGTTAGTTGTAGAATGTTTGGGATTTCAGAGCAGTTTGCAGAGAAGTGTTGAGAGGAGGAGGTGTGCTGCAGTTGGCAGCCCCTCAGAGCCTAGCTCTGTTATAGAACTACACCAAAAGTGGGTTGTGTGTTCTCACCCTAGACAGAAACACAGAAGAGACCAGCAGGAAGTGGTAGAGACCGTTCTCAGTGTTGTTCCAGTGTCCCATCCTTGGAGGGATGGGAAATCAACATTTCAGGGGCAATCCCTGGCCCTGTAGAAAGGAAAAAGCTGCCTGAAAGAAGTTGTACTGAGGTACCAGAGAATTTGTGTATTCCTTTGAGAGAAGCCCTGGGCACCATCATACCATGGTTGAGTCTGCTCTGATATAGAGCCTATGTTTCACCAAGACAGAGTTGTATAAAAGCATCTGCCTACTGTGGGGTCAAAGAAGACTAGCCAAGTACAGTACTTTTAATTTATGTATGGCTTAGCAGCATCTGAAACAGTGGGAGTCTAGGGAAATGGACATAACCACTTACAGAACTTTTAAGTCAGGACACCACCTGAATAGAGAGTAGAATGTTAAATGTGAAATACATTTTGAGATAGCATCTACAACCAGAGAGTTCAAAGAAAGGTGTTGTATCCAAATGAATGGCTGAGTATAGATTTGGGAGCAAGAGGTGGAGATCCCCATCTGCAGTAACCAGGTTTACCTCTCGGGTTCAGTTTGGGCACCTATAGCTTTCTCCCAGGCACTTGGCCAGTGTCTGCAGAAAGTACCGAGACATGTGATTATGGATGTTTTTCCCTTTAGAGCTAGAAAGTGCTCATGGGTGGTTTAGGAACCACCATCAAACTCATGTTATATGGAGAAGTGTCCTAGTACTGGCTGGGGTGCCAAGGAATCAAAGTGAAGAGTACCAGTTCGGGAAGAGTGAGCCCAGATGTGTTCAGAACCTGTGGGTTTTGTGTAGTGAAGAAGATGCTCTGTCCTCTGTAAATCTGCATTGCCAGTGAGTGTATCCCTGTTGGGGTCATTCTTTGCTTTGTTATTCCTGTGTTGATGTGAATAAAAGCCACACTCTAGAATCCCATTCCTGGTTTAGACATTTCAGTTATTGCTTCCTGTGTCCGGAATTACTTGGGTGCCCCTGACCAGAAGTACAAACCAGCCAAAATGCTGAGCAAACAGATTTTCTCCCTGAACCTAGGCTAGCCAAGTAGTGATTTACAAACATGGAGGAGGCACCATACTTGGGTTACATAATGTCTTACATTATATACCTACAATAATTACCATGGTTACTGTAAGATAGAAACAGTTCTAGCTACAGAGATGAACCCTATTAGCTAAATTTGAGGCGGCCTCAGTACAAGATAACATTATACAATTTTGTAGAAGTCATCACTTTGTAAAGACAAAGAGGTACATTTCCAACATAACCGTGTAATAATACAAATCATCAGAAGTATAAGGAAGTATAAGGAAACACAGAAGGAGCAGGACAGAGATCTCTACCAGTTAAGGCAGAAAGAAGCAGGAGAAGTTAGAATAGCAAAGGCCCAAACTGAGGAAAAGATAGCCAACTCAGTTAAGAAGGGGGATAAAACCTTTTATAGGTACATCATGGAGCATAGAAAGACAAAGGGAGGGATAGTGAGGCTGAATAGAATGGACGGTGGTTGGGCAGAGAGGACAGTGAAAAAGCAGGGATACTGAATGAATACTTCTACAATATTCAGAAAAGAAGAGGAGGGGAGGTGCCTAATCCAATTAACAGAAGCACTCTGGATAGGGGTCGATCCCAGTCCTTTCACAGAAGAAAGGGTTCTGAAAGAACTCCTAAAACTGAAGGTGGACAAAGCAATGGAGCCTGATTGAATTCACCCCAGAATTCTAAAAGAATTAAGGAAAGAACTAGTGAAACCACTGACTACCCTTTTAACAAATGATGGGAGGATGGTGTGGTACCTGAGGACTGGAGGAAGGATGTGATAACCCTTCACAAAAGTGTGGGAGCAAGACAGAGGCAGGAAACTACAGACCTGTCAGTTTGACTCTGTGGTAGGAAAGTGATGGAATCACTCTGAAGGAAAGAATTGTTGAGTACCTAGAGGCCAGTGGGGCACAGGACCCAAGGCAGCATGGGTTCACAGCGGGAAGGTCATGTCAGACGAATCTAATTGATTTCTTTGACTGGGTGACCAAAGTAGTAGACCAGGGAGGGGCTGTGGATATGGTCTACCTAGATTTTAGCAAGGCGTTGGCACAGTCCCACACAAAAGATTAATAGTCAAATTAACCTACTTGGGAGTGGGTCCCAGGGTGTTAGCCTGGATAAAACATTGGCTGGACAACAGAACACAGAAGGTAATTGTAAATGGAGTCCATTCTGAAGAAAGAGGGGTTACTAGTGGGTACCGCAGGGTTCAGACTGGGACCAGTCCATTTTAATGTCTTTATAAATGACATTGCAGAGGGACTGGAAGGAAAGTATGCCTCTTTGCAGATGACACAAAGATCTGCAACAAGGTTGATACACAAGGAGGCGTGGAAAGGATGAGAAGGACTTGGCAAGGTTGGAGGAATGGTCAAGTATGGCAGCTTGGATTCAATGCAAAGAAATGCAAAATAATGCACCTAGGAAACAAAAACCCTGGGGAAGATTACACAATGGAGTTAGTAACAACAACAAAAATGGAAAGGGACCTAGGGAAAATCAGATCAGATTATTTTAAAGTTAGCAAGCAATGTGAGAATGCATTAGGGAGGGCTGGGGGATACTGGGATGTGTAGGAAGAGGCATCATCAGCAGAAAACAGGAAGTTGTTATCCTCTGTACAGACAGTTGATGAGACCCCATCTGAGTACTGCATCCAGTTCTGGAGACCCCATCTCTGCAAGGACATAGACAGGATTGAGGCAGTCCAGAGGAAGGCAACTAAAATGGTTCAGGGTCTGCAAGAGAAGACATATGAGGAGAGACTAAAGGAGCTTAATATGTATACCCTGAGGAAAGGAGGAGAAGGGGACATGATAGAAACTTTTAAGTACCTCAGTAGAATCAACAAAGTCCCAGAGGATAGCATCTTTCAGAAAAGAGATGTGCAAGAACAAGGGACACAATTTGAAAATGGGGGCGGTTCAGGGTAATGTGAGTAATTATTTTTTCACAGAGAGGGTGGTGGACGATGGAACAGCCTACCTGAGGAGGTTGTGTGGTCTAAAACTGAGAATTCAAGAATGCATGGAACAGCCATAAGGCAATTTTTGTGGGGGTAGGAAGAAATAGGCTGTTTGGTTAACTAGGATCTGCAGCTTATCCTGTAGGTAGGGAAACGGGCAGACTAGGTGGGCCAAGCAATCCTTATAGAAACATAGAAACATAGAAGTGGACAGCAGATAAGGACAGCAAGGCCCACCCAGTATGCCCATTTCTTTTCTACCTTATAAATGTGCCATCGGCCTTTGCTCTGTCAGTGGACTATCTAGTCATAGTCATTTGTATTGCTCCCTTATGCCTATCCCATGCCTGTTTGAAGCCCTGCACTGTATTCATATCCACCACTTCTTGTGGTAAGCCATTCCATGCATCCACCACCCTTTCTGTGAAAAAGAATTCTCACATTCCCCTTAATCGGCCCACCCTAATCTCATGCTGTGTCCTCTTGTCCGGCTATTTTTCTTATATTTAAACATGTTAGACTCTTTCACCTTGTTAATGCCCTTAAGGTGTTCAAATGCCTCGATCATATCACCCTCTCCTCCTTTGCTCAAGGGTATACATATTGAGCTCTGTTAATCTGTCCTCATATGTCTTCTGATGCAGTCCCTGCCATTTTAGTTGCCCTTCTCTGGACTGCCTCAATTTGGTTAATGTCCTTGTGAAGGTGTGGCCTCAATACTGCATGCAGTACTCCAGATGGGGCCTAACCAGTGTCTTGTAAACAGGGATTATTGCCTCCTCTTACGACTTGTGATACCCCTACTAATACACCCTAACATCCCCAGCCTTACCTACTGCTTTAGAGGTCAGCTTGGATGATTTCAGGTCATCAGTGATGATGATGATGCCCAAGTCTCTTTCTTCCTTTGTGACTGCTAGCAACTCCTCCCAGCCTATAGGTGGCTTCAGGGTTTCTCTTCCTATGTGCATGATTTTGCACTTCTTGCATTAAATCCCAGTTGCCACTCTTCTGACCATTTTGCTAGTTTATCCAGATCTCTTCTCATTCTGCCCACCCCATCTGGATCATCTACTCTGCAGATCTTGTGTCATCTGCAAACAGACAAGCCTTCCCTCTAGTCCATCGGCAAGGTCACTAATGAAGATGTTGAAGAGGACTGGCCCCAGGACTGATCCCTGAGGTATCCCACTTGTGACTTGCATCTCTTCCGACTGTATACCATTTATCACCACTCTCTGTTTTCTGCCTGTCAACCAGTTTGCCACCCAGTTGACCAACTTCTGACCCACCGAGCCTACCCAGCTTATTTATCAATCTTCTATGTGGACAGTGTCATAAGCTTTGCTGAAGTCAAGGTACGCAGCAGCAACTGGGCCCCCTTGGTCCACCACTGGTTACCCAGTCAAAGAAATCTATGAGATTAGTTTGACAGGACCTTCCTTTGTAAACCCATGCTGTCTTGGATCCTGTGCCCCTATGGATTCCAGGTGTTGCACTATCCTTTCCTTAAGGAGTGCCTCCATAATCTTGCCCACTACTGAGGTAAGACTGACTGGTCTGTAGTTTCACCTCCTCCCTGCTACCGCTCTTGTGGTAGCAGGAGGTACCACTCTGCTGTCAGAGTCTATGTTTCTATGTTAAGATGGTAACTCCAACTCATATATCATAATTATTACAAGGACAGATGTCCTAACATCTTGCAAGCAAGAAATACATGTATATATTAGAAAGTAAAGTGTATAACAATATTGGGCATATATATTCTGACATCTACTGTTGTATGGTAGATGCCTTGGCCCTATATGTTAGTATAACATATGCATAAGTGCTAGCTGTCTGCGTGTATCTCTAGGGATACCAATTAGGGTGCAGGGACCTTGTGTAACAACATGATTTATGATCCATTTATACAATGTATGTGAATGTTAGTTTTACCGATAAAAGAGCCATTGAAGCAGTCTAAATGAGAGAAACTTGGTCACTATACCTGTACTTCCTGGAGTACCTTTGACCTGCCAGAGCTTGGGGATATAATGCGGATTGTCCAGGGATGCGCCTACGTGCTTTAGTTTAGATCCTGCCCAACTTCCTTGATTTTGGGTTGTTGCGATATCATTGGCCCGGCTCTGGCTCAGGTAGTCTGGTGCTCCTTGAATCAGGTGAGTTTCCAAGCTCCCTGAAGGAGGCAGTGGTGACACCCTTTGAAGAATGCTTTGTTGGATCCCGACATTCTAGCCAACTACAGACTTATCTCGAACCTTCCCTTTATAGGAAGGTTATTGAGAAAGTAGTGGCAATTCAACTGGAGAACCACTTGACCATCCATAATATCTATGAACCTCTCCAGTCTGGTTTCCAAAAGAGGCATAGTACTGAGACTGCTCTAGTTTGGGTGCTCAATGATCTTCTGATGATGAGAGATCGGAGAAACCATTCCATTCTGGTACTCCTTGATCTCTCTTCAGCTTTCGACACTGTGGACCATGGGGTGCTACTCGAGAGCCTGAGGTTCATCTGTGGCCTGACAAGTATGGTCCTCAGGTGGTTTACATCTTTCCTAATGGGCAGAACACAGAGAGTTGTGTCGGGATTTTTCCTCTGACTCACTACCTCTGTCTTGTCGGGTCCTTCAGGGTTCGTGTTGTCCCCATGTTGTTTTCAGTGTATATGCTGCCCTCAGAGACATTGTAAGATGGTATGGGCTGAGGTTTCACTGTTATGCTGATGATACCCAGCTCTACCTGTCTTTTGCTCCCTACCAGGTTAGTGCTCTCTCAGTATTTAATAACTGCATCGCTGAAATCCAGGACTGGATGAATTTGAGCTGGCTAAAGTTGAACACGGGAAAGACTGAGGTTATGTGGTTGTGGGACCCAGGTCGCAGGATAGAGGGGTTGAGGACTGGTCAGCCCTCTGGTTTATTTTCTAGGGGGCTCTCAGATTCTTACCCTCAAAGAGGTGCGTGGCCTGGGATTGGTACTTGATGACAGGCTGACCCTTTGTTATCAGGTGTTGGCAGTTGTCAAGTCTGCTTTTTTCATCTTAGGAACATTGCCAGGGTCAAACATCTTGTTCCGTCCAGCGATCTGCCTGTGTTCATCCACGACTTTGTGACCTCATGCCTTGACTACTGCAACTCCTTTATTTAGGGCTTCCTGGGGTTGATATCTGCCTTTTGCAGCTAGTGCAGAATGCTGCTGCTTGACTTTTGACTGGGTTCTCTCAGAGGTCGATATTACTCCTGTGCTGCGTGATCTGCACTGGCTGCCGATTCAGTGACGGATCACCTTTAAAGTTGGTTTACTGACTTATAAAGCCCTACATGGACTTGGTCCTGACTTCTTGAAAGCTTCTGATTCCCTACACCCTGTGTGACAGCTCGTTCAGCTGTGAGGGGTTGCTGGAAATTCGAGGTAACTCTGAAATCTTCTGGGGCCCGTGCATTTATGTTTGTGGCCCCTACCCTCATGGAATTTCTACCCCATCAACTTTGGGAATGCGTGATCATGGGGGTTTTAAACAGGTGCTTAAAACATTTTTGTGGGGTCAGGCTTACCAGTGAGCTGTTGGTATCTGTAATTGTTGTATTATATGTTATTTTAATAGTTATTTTACAGAATTATGTTTTATTATTGTAAAGCATCTTGTTATTTAAAAGGCTTAAAAAATAAAGTTTATTATTGTTATTATAACTCATTAATCCTCACTTTAGACAGGTTACAAATCAACCCTCTACCAGTAGGAGAAAGGTTGAACAATGTCTGATGACATCGTAATTGACTCTGCTGCCTTCATAATAGAGCAATGAAATCAAATAGAAACAGTCACATCTTCATAAAACACTATTATTTCAAAGTTTTACATAGAAACAAAGAAAGCTTATGCAGCAAAGGACTTCTAGAAATACTTAGTTGACCTTATTTTCACTACCAACACTACACCAAGTGTAATGCCTCGATAGTACCCACCTTTTAGCCAGTCAGTTTCCTGTTGTCCCCAGTCCCCAATATGCCCAGGTCTCTATAAGTAAACTGCAGCTGCAGTTTAAAACATTTTTTTCTTTTCTCCTGCAGCCACCCAGTCCCAGAGCGAGGGAATACCATCCTCGCACTGGGCAGCTGCCTGCCTGCCTCCTAGGTTGTTAGGACTTGGCGTCCCAAATGTAGGGAGGGCTTTCTGTGGCCAGTAACGGCTGTTTTTGAATGTTTTCGGGAGCTAGCAGTCGTGGTGGTCGGGTGAGCATGCTCAGGTGCCCCGAGAGTAAAAGGAAAAGTTCTGTGGCCCAAGGCAGGAGAGAGAGGACACAGGAGGTAAATGTAATGGTAAAGAGTACCTGCAGTCCTCCTCTTGTCCCTGTAGCAGCTCCCCAAGACTGCGGTGGTTCTGGAGTCTGGCGAGTCCCTCCAGTGTGGCAACTTTTCCTGTTGGCAGTCGACCTCTTCATGAGCTAGTTAACCCAGTTTATTTAATTTTTAATTAAAAGTTAATTCGTCCTCGGCAGCAGTGCCTACAAGCGGGCCATGTCCTGAAAAGAAGCGCCTGGCTGAGCAGCAAAGCCCCTTAGTCATCCACCGACCACCTGCCTAATTTTCCTCCAGTGCCAGCAGCAACAAAGCCTCCTCCTCCTCCTCTTCCCAGCCAGCAGCTTCTCCCAGGTCTGGGTGGTGAGTGGGCAGCAGCACCAAATGGCAGGTGATGACCGCCAAATCTTTAAATTAAATTAAAATACAATTTTAATTGGCGCCATTGGGTGCTGAGAGGGACAGCCTTAGGGCAGCCTATAGGGGCAAAAGCAGGGCACTTTAGAGAAGGAAGCATCAGTGGGTGGGGTTATTTAAAATTATTTAAATTTGCTCTTGCTTGGAGCACAGGCAGGGCGGAGCTAAGGAGGGCTATAATTTTGATAGACAGAGGTCCCTGCCAGGCCTCACAGATTTAAAGGGGCAATATCAGGACCAGCTATTTAAAGGGGAAATACTGGGCCCAGCTCTTTAAGAGGCCACACAGACCCCAGCAAGTCAAGGGGGCCAGCTTAGAGTACAGAAAGCCCCAATGCCTTAGGCCCTAGTCAAGTGGGATACCAGAAAGGGCTAGTTAACCCAAAAGCTACTGTTTAATTTTATTTAGCACATATAAGAGCCAGTATGGGCAGGGACAGCTCCAGTTATTTTAGTAGCCACAATAGCCAGGTGGGCTAGTGAATTAGAGGCCAGGTAGCCTATGTATTGTCTTGATGTTCTTTACATTCTATGCAGTTTTCTCCAATTCTGGGTGGGCCATTGAGAGGAAATCAGCCTCGGATAAGGTATAGTGCCCTAGATTGTAATCCATTGGCCAGTAGCCAAGTGGCTACCAATAGATAAGCTAGCAAATATTTAACGAGTGCTCTCCTTTGTTTAGAAACACACTCTGTTATTAGTAATAGCCAGCATAAAGTAAAGGGGAGTGAGTCAGGCAGTTAACCACCCCAGGTCAGTAGCCACTGTGCTCGAGGGCTAGTAACCCCTGTTACTTCCCGTCACCTCTAGTCTGGGAAGGACAGTTAGGGAGGGACTCTTAGTGCTTAAACTAATCTGAGTACTTTTGCATTAGGGTAATTTTCCCATTAAGTGCCTTCGAGCTTATTACCAGTGAGAAGGGTACAGAAGGTATACCCCAGGGTCCCCACATAGCTGGCCCTTAGCTTTTAGTAGATTTTTCCCAGTGTATTCCCTTTCTAAAGTCCCTGCCTGGATTGCTGCTGTGTGATACTGAGATTATCAAGAAAAGCAAAGCATTGTAGAGACATTGAGACTGTGTTTAACAGAGATTGTGTCTGAATTCTATGATATAGCTACTTTTTCCTGCTTAAGCTGTTGTGCTGCAAGAAACTATTAGATTAACCCTGTTTATGTTTTGTGTATTTCAAATGTTCTGCTTGCTTTCTTCCACTGGATTATGCTTAGAGACTATGGGATCAATCCTGCACCAGTGTCTCCACCAAGGAACTGCCTTGCACGATACCAAACTGCCCGCTTGCCTAAGAATTGAACTCTTTAGCCTGATGCTAATCATCTTCACCTGATTTTCACCTCCTCATGAATTGTTGATAGCAGTGACCAATCAGAGAATGATATCACCTTCCTTCTCCTATGTTGGAGCCAGTTGGCAGTATAGGTCTAGCACAGTTAGCTCCTGGCCAACCGCTTCACATCCAGAATGTCAGGTCATTCCTCTCCTAATCAGTCAGTCATAATTTATTGTTCATCCAAAACTTAAAACAAAATTATTGGACATTACAACAATACATATATATTAAAATTGTTTTAAAACAATGACAAAAAAAAAAATATGATAAAGTGCATTCAAAAATGTTTACAAAAAAATAGTACTAAATAACAACAATATTATTAAAGAGCACTAAGTATTATTTTTATATTGCAAGCTTCTTTTCCTCTTTTTCTTTGCCTAATCACCATCATGAAGAAGTTTGCAATCTTAACTGCTTTTCATAAGTCCTTGGATTTAGTAGAATGAATACCACATCATACAAATTATTTGCATAAATAGCAAGAGTTGATGCAAGCTGAACTTTTCTAACTTTATCGCACAAGGGACAATTAATTATAATATGATGCAAATCCTCCTTAAACCCTTTCCTACATTTACAATTTTCATCATCATCTGTAGTTGTTTTATCTATTCTATTAAAATATACATATTTAAATGTAATTAGGCCCATTCTTGCCCAAGTAATGGCTTTACGTTGATCTTTGAAATTGAGAGGGTTACATATTCTTCAAAGCTATGAGTTGTTTTATTTTCTCTAAACCAAGAAGCACATTTTTGTTTTTTAACTTTTCCATATCTTGTGTCCCGGCAGTCCAGATAACTTTTTTCTTTATTATATCTTTGAATTGTACAGAGATTTTAATATCTCTATTAGCATCATTCCATAAATGTGCTACTTTATAATTTTCCAGGGTCTTAACCAAATAGTTCAACCACCTTGTTTTTATCCCAATTTCAAACCAATTATTTTCTCCTTTAAACATAGCATAGGAAGAATATTTTTCTCATTATTTATGATTTTAACCAATAGTTTAATAAACGTGTTTCTTTAATAAAACAGAGTTTTACTTTGCCAATTCTGCTCTAACCATTGCATTAGCTGTTGCCTGTGGAGCTTGTAAAAGTGCTTTATAATAGTATGATAAAGGGCTTTCCAGCAAATTCTCAGTGTTATCTTGAAAGCCCCATATTCTGGCCCCACATAACAAAATTGGATTCAGCTTAGCCTCTCCTGCGATTAGTGCAGGAGAATCACTTCTCTCCATATCAGTAATTAAATTTAATAAGGCTTTTGTACATATTTTAGCTTTGACACATTGAGCTTTTAGATGTTTTATCCAATTATCCTTCATTGTAATTTTACTCCTAAATAATTGTATTCTGATACTACTCTATTAATTCCTTATAGCAATAGATTTTGCATTTTGAAATATCCTTATTATGTTTCCTAGGATCATAACCTTGTTTTCTCCAGGTTAATCCTAAGTTTTAATTCAATACTTTTTTGCCCAAAATATCTATCTTTTTGCAGACCTGACTTGGAAAGGGATAATAAAATAATATGTCAGCATATGTCAAAGAACTCCACGCTCATTGAATCAATCTTTGGAGAATCCAATTTATCCTCTACTTTATCTTCAAGCATAACATTTATATAGATGTTAAATAATATAGGCGCCAAAGGCAACCCTGCTTTACTCCTCTATAAGATGAAAAGGGTTCAGTGAGTTCCCTAACTCTCCATATCTCACCATTGTCTTAGTGTTACAGTACAATCCAACAATTGAGTAATAGGGATAATGGGAGATGTTTCTCATACAATAGTTTCCATAATATATTTCTATTAACTGAATCAAATGCATATGCAAAATCAATGAATAATACATAAATGTTCATCTTTCTTAGATTAACATATTTTTTAATAAATGGTTTATGACAAAGATGTTATCTATTGTAGAGAAACTTCTCTAAACCAGCTTGAAGTGGTTATAAAATATTATGTTCTTCAATCCATGAGAGGAATCTCTCCAAAATTACTCTGGAGAATATTTTGGATGATATCCTCAATAAACTAATGGGTCTGAAATTACTTGGGTCATATACAGAACAATTTTATGTAGTGGAACAATAATATTAGTTGTTCAATCAGGAGGGTATAATTATATTTTAAGCATAAATTTAATAAAAAGTCAATACTGGAATCCAAAATAATTGTATTGTTTGTAAATCTCAGGCGGAATTAAATCAGGGCCTGGAGCTTTATTATTTTTAATTTACATAAATCGATTCTACCTCTTGTAAACTAATGATTAAAGGGTCATAATCATGAAAGGAGAAATCCTCCATCAATGTAACATTTTCATTCCTTCTTTATAATTAAATATTGTTTTAAATGTTCTATCCAAACATCATTTGGAACATGTATTGTAGGGAAGAATTATAATTATTAGTTCCTGATGAAACCAATTCCCAGAATCTTTTGATATCATTTGATTCTATCACCAACATCATTATATCCCATTGTTTCATTTTATCTTTGTTTGTTTTTTCTTAATAGTTTTATATATAATTTCTGGCTTTGTTTAAATTGTTACAATTTCTTCAAGAAGGGTGTTTTGGTCCATCTAATCAGGGTGCTAGCTCTTTTTAGCTGCAATACAATGCTTATCAAACCACAAGTCCTCTATTTTCATGTTAGTATTATTTTCTTTATATATTTTCTAATTATCTCTCATTTAGTTTAGCCAAAGAATAATCCAATAGGAACATATCTCTATTGAGTTCCTTGACAATAAACATATTGCATATCCCAATGTGCAAACATTTCATTTAACATTCTTTATTCACTTGTGAGCGAAGCAAGACCTTTCTTCCCTAATGGACACCTGACATTGTGGTTTGACTACTTCACCACATCTTTCATCATCCATCAATTTTAAAGTCAATTCTAAAGAGGCGTGATCACTTTCAGGTCTCATCATTATTTTTGTGTCCCAAATATGTCAAAATGTTTGGGTAGACATAATACATAATCTATAACACTCTGTACACAATGTGAAAAAGGTCATGTTTCCCTCAAATCACCCTTCAGCTAACCATTTAAAACCATAAGTGGGACATTTTCTATCAATTTCTTTAACCTCACTCCATTTGTGTTTGTGGTTTTATCCATACTATTCCTTTTGTTACATTCATCCAAGTTTAATTCTCCTTCAAAATGACTTAAATTATCATGTCTGGCAATTCTGGCATTAAAATCACCTGCTATAATTATAATATGATCAGGAATCTTTCTAATATAGATTCTATATCTTCAGAAAACATAGTACACAAATTTTCATTATTATTGGATGAGGCAGGTGGAAAATAAACATTAATAAAATGAACTGTTGACATCCCCATCTTAACCTTAAAATGATATAGTTAGTTTCAATTTTAATCTGTGTTACAAAGGAAATATGCTTCTTGATTTTATATATGTGGTTAGACCACCAGAGAATCTCCCATAAGTTTTATTTCTAATTGCTGATGAATGAAATGCAGCAAAACCATTTAAATCAATCTTTTCTTTAGACCAGGTTTCTTGGAACAATATAATATCAAACTCATTAATAAAATGTTTCCATTCATTGTCCATCAATTTACCAGACAATCCTGCTATATTCCATGTCAATAGGTTAGTGTTATAAAACATGTGTATTACTTTCATTAAAGTTAAGAGGAGTAACAATACCATCTTCCAGTCAATGTTGTTTTCATCTAAACCCTGTTGTGACAAGTTATTCAGGTCTGTCAATAACAGACCTGCTATATCCAATTTTTCTGCATATGCTAAAAGTTCTTTAGTACTATATTCTGAGCTGCATTTGATGTTAATTTGAGTATTTGAACCATTTAAAACATTCTCCACTCCTCTATATGTCTATTTGTTATTTCTATTTTCATCAAACTTGAGAATAGAGACATTATAAATGATTGTAAGACTACCTCATTTTCTCCTTGCATTCTGTTCAGACCAAAAGTGTCAAAGTATAATTGGTTTCTCTAACATTCTCTACATGTATTAAATTTTCATCATTTTGTTTAGAGAAATCCCATTTTAAATTCTCCAAAACTGTATCAAAAGATCTTGATTAATTTATTTTAGAGAAAGTTGGTTCTGACTAAATTGAGACATGATTGTTTGTCATGATACAGGTGCAGCTATTTCAAGACCTAAAAATTTAAATTAGGTTGCTTAAAGCAGACTTTTTTTTGCAACTTCCATTTCATTTAGTAGAATATAAACTGGACAATCTTTGTCCAAAGAATCTCTTGTCACCAATAATATGTCCTGAGTTTCCAAATTTACTTTCAATTCTACTTTAAATAAATATTTCATAAGATCCTTCAATGATTTCGTTGTCTCATAATGTTTTTGAAAAACTCCTGTTATCCTAACAACTGTTTCTTTCCTTCTAATATAATGACTTTCATCTCTTCGGTGTCTGTCATTTCTTTCTTCTTTCTATTCTGAAGTTTGTTTTTCAGTTTTTGAATCTTTTTCTCCACTCCTCTTTGGCCAAAATTATCTTTCATTTTGTCTGAGTTCCTTCATTCTTATTCTTTAACACTACTATTGGTTCAATATGCTGTCAACAATTTCCCAGCACCAAACCCTCATTCTTTATTGTTTCCACCTTTAATGATTCCTTTTGGGTATCTTTTTACTCTTTCTATTTTTTCCACTACTTCCTTTCCTCTTCCCATTCTGATTACAAAATTTCTTCTCTTTTCTATTATGGGAGCATCTATCATCTGTAGTGGTGAAATGGATACTCTACCTTATTCAATTTGTTTTCAATATTGCTTATTTTATTTTCTACAGTTTCCATTGTTTCCATTAACATAGTAGTAAAACTGTTAATTTTCCTCTTATATCATTAAGGGCTTCCAGCAAAACTATGTTTGCCATTATTGGATGAGCAAGGGCCTTAATGGTATATTTTGACAATGTATCAGGGCATTGCATAAGGAATTCAGGATCCAAAATGATACTTTCAACTTCCTTATCAAGCTTTTGGAAAACAGTATTTGGAGATCCTACTAAATAGAGGTGTCTGCAATATCTAAAGATTATCGATCATGAGATTTCCAGAAAGATCTAACAGACTAAATGGATCTAACTTAGTCATCTCTTTTGAGTCATCAATTGTAATTATTTCATCTATCTTAGTTTCTCCCTGCAACAATTTATTTAGGGTTTTATTTCCTATTTTTTTTCCTCACACTTATTCCTAGATTTTATATGCCCCTTTACTGTACTTCAAAATAATCAGAAATTTTAGAGATGCTGTTTTTAATTTTACTAATAGGAGGATCTATCTCCTTCTGAATTCCACTCCTGGACATTTACTCATTTCTCCTTCTTTCTTAACCTTATTGGCATTCTCTACATTATCAAGAAAAGGTCATCTAGTAAGGATTTTAATGTGTTGTGCCAGCTTTTAAACTTTCTATAAATTCTTTATTTTTAAAGCTGTCTCTCTCACTATATTCTCAAAGCATCCCTTCATGGGTGTTTGCTTATTATTTTCTTTATTATTTTCTTTGAGAATTTCTGTTATCTTTTCCAAGGTTTTTCCTTCCATACCCACATCTACCAAACTTTCTACTAAATTTTCAGATTCATACCCAAAGTCAACCTCCTCCTTATCTTTGACTGTTGTGATCATAAATTCTCTCACTGTAAGTATTACCTGAGCAACCACTCCCGTCGTCCGCGGGCAAAACCACACCACTGGGTTTTGTCTAAACGTCGCTTATTTGATCAAACCTTACATGCATGGGACTTCTACAACGGAGAAGTTCTCCGATTACAATTTACAGCAGCTTTTTATAAGCTAGATTTTGCACTCTTATCTTGAAAAATACCAACATTTCAGTATAAGCCAATCATAAGACAGCATAAAAGTTTTTAGTAATGTAACAGAAAAACACATTGATATGCATGAGGTATTTTTCCACTGCTTATTTTATTTCTTTCCCATTACTGCTTGATACATATGCCTGGGTCAAGCTGACCTGAGAGAGACAATGAGTTTCACTCACACCATAGCAACGTGCACAGCTTGCTCTTCAATGCTACTATTGCTGTTATTTTTATATTTTGCCCAGGCATGCTCTTATCTTTATATTTTGTCCAAGCCTGTTATTCAGGCTGGTACAACCAGTTCTGCTCAGTTTTATCTATCTTTCTGTTTTTACAAATGTACCTCAAGTAACCTCAGTACAAATTTATAACCCTTAAAAAAGAAAAACATGAACTCAGAAATTTATACTACATTCATTATGATTTTGTTACAGCATGGCTTTCAAAGCAGCATAGCTTCAAGGCATTTAATAGCAAATATAGCTTTAGGATATATAAAAATTCCTCACACTGTTTTGTTTGTTTTCTGAATTTTTTCCACTGGGGTTGATGTTGTTATTTCCAAATTTCTCCTAAAGACACAGCCTTTTCTTAATCAGCTGTCTTTTACCTTTTCTTTAGAATTTTTAGTGACCTTTACCTTTTCTTTAGGGCAGGTGTGATGATTTTACCATTTCTTTTATTCATCTTTAAGGAGAAATTTATTATATATAAAGATATAAAAACCTATAAAAATAAAAATAAATAAATTGATCACAGATACATACAAAAATTTCACACAGTCCACAATTCACTGAATCAAGTCCACTAATGAATCCTCAATTCAGATAGCCACAGTTTTCAGACTTAGTTGCAGCATCCAATGATTTAGCGCTGTGTGTCAAATTCAGTAATATTCATGCAGAGCAGTCAATGCACAATACTGAAGCAGATTATTTCAAAAGTAAATCATGAATAGTTCAGAAGTAGCCCAGAAAACACAGAACTTCTCAGAAAGAACCTTAAAACAGTTCGTATATAGTTTGAGAGGTTCTAGGAGTTGAGTTATCCCTGAATAAATCCAATCTGTATCACAACGATGTTTATAGTTTTTCTTTCTTTGATAAGTTTGAACTTCAGCATCCAAAGAATGATAAGGGCTAGGTTAGTTGCTAAAAAAATAAAAACACAAAAAGCTGTTAAATTTAAACAAATTAACAAATTAACACGTGATTAACACCTAACAACCACCTGATAGTCACCCTTAAATAACTATAAAATAACATAGAAATCTAAAAACTATCAATTTCACCTTATCCAGAACTTTAATAAATCAACTGAATCAAAACGTACCAACTATGAAAGAGGAGAGCTTATAGAAGCCAGGATTAAAAAACATAAAAATACATAGGTTGCTCTTACTAGGCTCTACTAACAAACCAATATTGAAAAAAAAAGGCATATAACCTATTTCTTATAATATCAAACCACAACATAAACAATACTACTTACTCTTCATAATTATATACAAAAAATTAGTACTGCAACTAATAAGTTATTAACTTCACTCAGGACTTGAGACTCGAGAGGCAGATTTCACTAGAATCCACTTTGGCCCACTTTGTAAAGACTCTTCACAGTGCAGTAAACCAATATCTCATACAAACAAAATCAAATTAAAAGGG
Source organism: Neoceratodus forsteri (assembly GCA_016271365.2). Taxonomy (NCBI): domain Eukaryota; kingdom Metazoa; phylum Chordata; order Ceratodontiformes; family Ceratodontidae; genus Neoceratodus; species Neoceratodus forsteri. Next base: position 272,621,323 of record JADMNL010000026.1, read on the forward strand.
GACTTGCCACCATGAATACTAATGCTTCAAGAGTGAAGTCGATATTCAGAGCACCACTGCCAGCTGGAGATCCAAGAACGCCAGCGCATGCACTTTTTCACCAGATCTTGCAATCATGTGACAGTTTTCAAAGAAAACCCCGTGAAAACAAAAAAACTATAAAATAAAATAAAATCTTTCCTTTATCACCAAATCCTAAACTATCTTAAAAAGTGCATGAACATATGGTAATAATTATCAAACTAGTTATAAAACTGACTAACACTAAACAAGACAAAGCACAAATATAACACGCATAAAAAGTTTTAGATAATACTTTACTAAAAACTGATAAAATTATAAGTGGTGTATTCACACAAACAAATAAAACAAAGCAGAGCCGATTACAAATGTTTAAAAATATAATACTTCCTCTAAAAAAATTGAGGGTATTCACGGAGACTCGCAGAAACTTCAGATATCTCTTAACACCACGGCCAGACTCAGGCAGACTCAAGCGGACTCAAACAGGGACAATAAGCACTTCTCCTCCTGCAGACGCAAACAGCTTGCTATCACTGCAATATGCAGAGGCTGGACCAGCAACGTGCCGCAATCCTGCTGCACCCCTCGCTGGGTACTCGCCGCCTTCCTCCTCACACCACTGCGACCTCACCAGCGACTGCAAAACAAGCTCCGCTGCTGCAAAAGAAGAAAAGCAGGAGAGAAGGAGCCAGAGACAAATCCACTCCACAAGAGAAATTAAAAAGCTGATTTAGTCAGATATGAATCCAGGTATGAATCCAGGAAATTTTATCCAGGCAATGGATGAGACGTTAATCCGAGGTCCCATCTGCCTAGATTGGTGGTAGTTCAGGTGGATGTTAAAGATCCAATGGCACTTATCGAAAAGAGTAGGGAATTTCCCCGTGTCCTGGCCAAATTTCCTCATTCACTAAAGATACCACCAACAGCTTAATCTGGTTCAAGGTCAGTTGGCATTCATCTGTATTCCTCCCCGGTCGTGTTCTGAAAATAGGCCGGATTTGTCTAGTGCACTTACCCGGTCAACAAAAGCAAAATAAATAAAATAAAAATAAATGCTAGCATACCTTTACTAAACTAAAAACAGCATATATCAGCTCCTGCTTCATCCGACAGAGCCAGCCTTTGATCAGTCAGGGTCGCTCAATCCATTCCCCTTCCTAACAGTGTTTAGGTAGTGCAGGGAACTGCGCTGGTTCACAGGTAGGGATCCATTGTAAAACAAAGGTGGGGCTTCAGACGCAAGTATCCAGAGACCTCGTCCCAGTGTCTGCATCCTGTCTTGTGCCCTGGAGTCCAGCTTCAGCCCAGTGTCTGCATCCTGTCTTGTGCCCTGGAGTCCAGCTTCAGCCCAGTGTCTGCATCCTGTCTTGTGCCCTGAGTCCAGCTTCAGCCCAGTGTCTGCATCCTGTCTTGTGTCCTGGAGTCCAGTTTCAGCCCAGTGTCTGCATCTTGTCTTGTTGGCTGAGAAAGGAGCCTGCAGTGATCTATGGGTTACAGGTGGCTTTTGCTTTATGTTTTTAACAGGAGCAAAGAGGTCACAGGCCCTGTTGAAGGTGGTGATGAAGTAGTCAAGAGCCATGTTAACATCCTTGTATATAGGTAGCCAGTCTTGCAGGTTCAGGAAGTGTTTGAGATGGATGAGTTGTCCACGGGGAGGACTCTGCTAGAGATGATCTTAGGGGGCTTGATAAATTTGTTTGACTATTCACAGATGACCGGGAGTGGTCACTGAGAGAATCCGGATAATGGTGGTAAGGAGATCCTGGTGGGGTGGCTGGTAAGTACCCAGTCCAGAAAGGCACTGGTGCCGGTTTTGTATTTTGTCCTAGTGGGAGTTGCAACCATCTGTGAAAGGTTAGCAGCTGCTATGGCATTCTTATGAGCACAAGCATCCGATGCAAGCCAGCTTATGTTGAAATCACCTAGCAGGATAAGTTCCGAGCCAGGAGGTTGGGTGTTGATAAAGTTGAGAACTTTGCTGAGTCCATGACCTTGGTCCCTGGGTGGGATGTACACGGAGACTATTGTAAGGGCTTTATGATTGGGTCCTAGGAGAATTTTGATAGGTAGGATCTGGGCCGAGGAGTCAGGCGGGTGAGCTTGATGGGATGCCCCATAAGAGTGTCTTTAATATAGATGGCACAGCCTCTTCCTCTTTAGAGACACGATCTAGTCTGAAAATGTTGTAGCCCTATAAGGTAATTGCCAAATTGGGAACTTTTGGCATCAGCCAGGTTTCAACAACAGCTAGGAAGTCAGGGTTATGTTGGTTTGTGAAGGATTGAAGAGCATCAATCTTAGGCAGTAAGCTGCAGATGTTGAGGGTTAAGAATAAGAGCCCTGTTCTTTTCGCGCAGCTTTAGCTGATGGGGCCTGGGTTTGATGGATGTCACCCGAGCTCAGTAGGAGGAGGAGCAGGCGCTTCATAGAGCATAAGCATAATTCATAGAGATAGTTTGTGTCGTCGCTTTTTTAAGTGCGGTTAGCAGGTTCCATACAACAGCCCCAGTGTGATGCAATGTGACAGAGAGGGAATAAGCTGGCCCAAAGACTGGGCTCATAAGCATTTAGAGAATCCAGGTATTAGTGAATGGCGGTCCATGGAGAGGACGTGATGAGTAGTGGAGTGTTCCTGAAGTGGCAGTTAATAACTAAGTGGATGGTGGGGGGTTAGGGGTGGCAGGGACCAGGGAGGAGAAGAGAGGAGGCAGAGCAAGGAGGGAGAGAAGAAGTAGGAGCAGGGAGAAAAGTTCACACATGGCAAGCGTAAGGCACAGGTGATGGGAGGAAAGGAGGACAGAGGCTGAAAGTGAACATTACAGACAGAAAGTGAGAGAGAGAGAAAGAAAGGCATAGAGCAATTGGGGAAAAAGAATCGCTATAGAGTACAAGAATCACTGTAGAGAGATAGGATCCTCAGTTACAGAGTTACAGTAGAATTGTAGAACACTAAGCTACAGTAAAGTTATAGCATACCACATTACAGTATAGATTGGTTGTATATTGCTTGACCTCTTTGGTGCCTTGCACCAAGTAAACCTCTTTTATTCCCTGAGTTTGTCTCCTGCCTCTCCTTACTCTAGCACAGCTACAGCGAAATCAGACACTTGTGCTCACTACACAAGGACACCACAGTACTCGATCGAAGGTGTGCCTCCTCTTTAACTCTGTTTATAATACACATGTGCCTATCCACACATGTGTGAAGCTCCCAGTGTCTTCTACCCTGGCACTTCTTTTGGCAGGCTCTTCCAGGCCTTTACCAACTTTTTATGTGAGAAGTGTTTCTTCACATCTCTCTTAACATCCCATCCTCGAAATTTCATAGCATGCCCCGTGTACTGGAGTGTAACATGATTAACCCTCTAATAGTTATATTTATATTTGTGATATACATATATGTTTATGTGAAAGTCTGTCTGCTTAGGAAAATGGCAGCCATTAGCATTTAAAGGGCTGACCTTTTGACCCAACCCAGTAACTGCAGTAGCAGATGGTTAGTTCTTCTCTGTTGCTACAGTGCTTCCTTCCAAATGCCCAGTTATAACACATTGTAAAATATTACTACTTTGATCTGCTCGGACAAAGTATACACTCTATAACTCCCAAGGAAAAGAGCATTTTAACATATTAGAAACGTAGAAACATAGACTTTGATGGCAGATAAGGACCGCTAGGCCCATCTAATCTGCCCATTTCTACCTACAGGATAGGCCGTAGATCCTAGTTAACCAACAGCCTATTTCTTCCTACCCCCCACAAGAATTGCCTTATGTCTGTCCCATGCATTCTTGAATTCTCCCACAGTTTTAGACCCCAACCTCCTCAGGAAGGCTGTTCCATGCATCCACTACCCTCTCTGTGAAATAATACTTCCTCACATTGCCCCTGAACTGCCCTCCTTCTATCTTTAAATTGTGTCCCCTTGTTCTTGCTACCCTCTTGGACTTTGTTGATTCCACTGAGGTACTTAAAAGTTTCTATCATGTCCCCTCTCCCTTCTTTCCTCAAGGGTATACATATTAAGCTCCTTTAGTCTCTCCTCATACGGCTTCTCTTGCAGACCCTGCACCATTTTAGTTGCCTCTCCTGGACTGCCTCTATCCTGTCTATGTCCTTGCGGAGATGGGGTCTCCAGAACTGGACACAGTACTCCAGATGGGGTCTCACCAACTGTCTGTACAGAGGGATAACAACTTCCTGCTTTCTGCTGATGATGCCTCTCCCTATACATCCCAGTATACCCCAGCCCTCCCTACTGCCTTCTCACATTGCTTGCTAACCTTAAGGTCATCTGATATGATTACCCCTGGTCCCTTTCCTTTTTGTTGTTGTTTCTACCTCCCCACCAATTGTATATTCTTCCCCTGGGTTCTTGTTTCCAGGTGCATTATTTTGCACTTCTTTGCATTGAATCCTAGCTGCCATACTTCTGACCATTCCTCCAACTTGCCAAGTCCCTTTTCATCCTTTTCACGCCGCCTCCTTGTATCAACCCTGTTGCAGATCTTTGTGTCATCTGCAAAAGGCATACTTTTCCTTCCAGTCCCTCTGCAATCTGAGTACTTTTGCATTAGGGTACCGTGACCATACGTGTTATGCTTTGTGTTTCAGACGCTCTTGCCGCTTGCATTTTCTGTTTCTGTTGCCTTTGGCATTATTGTTGCTGTTACAGTTACCATTTGCATTTACAATAGTGGTGCCATGATTGTCGTATTACTACTTGTATTTACATAAGTGCTTGCGTCTCCGTTTCCATCACTGTTTGCTGTGGCATCACTTTGCACTTGCTTTTCTATTAATGTTTGCTTACTATTTACATTTGCATCACCATGTGCATAACTGTTAGTGCTTGCGTTTACGTTGCACTTACCATTACTATGTCACAAAATATCACGTGGTGGGAGTGCCTCCCACCACCACTTTCCATTCACTATTTATAGTCCTCATTCTCAAAAAGGGAAATTCATGGCAAATCTCTGTTTAATGTATCAGTTAGGGTTATTCCACAGTGACAAAAGTGAGGAAATTCGGTGTTAGGGTTGAAAGCCCTCTTGCACCCTCAGCCTGCCCCCAACCAGCATTGGGGTGTGCATTGGGGTCATCGGTCCAACTCTCACCCCATTCTCCTATACCTCAGCTTATTTACACATGTGATGGGGGTGAGAGTTAGGGCCGACGACTAACAACGACACCCCAATGCCAGTTGGGGGCGGGCTGGGGATGCAAAGGGGCTTTCAACCTCAACACCGAATTTCTGTACTTTTGTCGCTGTGGAACAACCCTAACTGATGCATTAAATAGAGTTTTTTATGAAATATATATATATATATATATATATATATATGTTTTGGAATGTGTTTAGCAGTGGCTGAGACATATGACTGATAAAATTAATTCAAGTTCTCAGGTTTGAGTAACCTCACAGCCAGCATCTGTGATTGAGCTGTGTCATCAGGAGGAGGAGGAGTTTGAAAGAAATATATTACCAGCCAGCTGGGAGAAGAGTGCATTTTATTTTTGGTTTGGTGGGCATTTGACAAATCTGCCCTGGACTTCTGACAACCCTCACAGCATTGTAGGTAAATTTCTACATCTGTTTTTTTTTTTCTTGAAACCTAGGATAGTAGAAATTCAGTAATGCTATGTTATTTTTGTATAGTTATCCATTTACTTTTAAAAGACTGTAAACCCAATTTTATATGTTCTGTGTTTTGTAGTTTATCTATTTTAATTTTCAGTAAACAATATTTTCTTAAAATTCTACCTGTGCCTTTCTCAGTTTCCTTTGCATGCGAATGCTGGAAAGTGTAAATAATTTGACAACTGTTAAGGTCTTAAAAGTGTTACTATCTTACTAAGGCAAGAATATACCTAGGTCTCACATTGAGTCAAAGGAACACTTGTGAACCAGGGTGGTGCCCACTGTGAAGTATTGCACTACATCCCCAAAGAGAGTACATATCTGAGTCTGTTAACTGGTGTGCTAGCAGAAAAGGTTCACATTTGACCCCAGGACTCGAGGCTAGAAGGTGATTTGGACACAAACAGACAGGAGGGTTACTCTGTCTCCTGTTCACATATTACACTATGAGGTTTGGCACTGTGGGAGCAGAGGGCCTGACCTGTGGGTGCGTTGTGTCATGGAGTTCCTCCCCTTTGTAACAGGGCCCCTGCACATTTTTTAGCCCAGTGAGGTACTTATAGAGTTCATACATGTCCCATTTTGCTCTCCTCTCTTCCAGGGAGTATATGCCCCACTCCCCAGTCTCTCAATATATGGCTTCTCATGCAAACCTTGCATTATTTTAGTAGCTCCCTCTGACCACCTCCACCCTGTCCATGTCCTCCTGGAGGTGCAGCCTCCAGAACTGGATGCAGTACTCAGTACTCCAGGTGGGTACAACACCACCACCCTTCTCCTGCTAGAGATCCTTCTGCCAATGCATCAAAGCATCCTTCTTACCTTGCCTACTGCTCTGTCTCACTACCTGCCACCTTGAGATCATCAGATATGATCACCCTATGGTCCCTCTGTAGTCCACCTGTTTCCTGGGGTTACTAGAATCCCATCAGTGTTAGTGCTAGGTAGGAGAAGGCAGCTGGTGAATAACTAGCTATTTAGATTTTCACCTGCTCCCTCTCTTCTTACTTTGTCTCAGCTGAGAGGGAGATGTGATGTCATTTAGAACTCTCGTAGCAGCATAAGCCCACACTAGCTAGCTGTGAGTGGGTAGTTTAGGATTTTCAGTGAGTCTGTGAGTGGTCAGCAGAGTGAACAGTGTAGGAGTGAAGAGTTGCAGTGTGGGCTCTGAGAGAGCCTTACCTTTTCACCCTAGTGCTGAGAACCATTTGCCTGCCTTGTAGAAGTGGTGAAAGCCATATAGCAGGAGTTCTGATGTTCTCATCCCTAGTGAGATGAGAAGGACTGAAGAATGGATCCAAGGGCAATCCCTGACTTGATCCAGGACATTTGAAGCTGCCTTGTGTGTACAACTGTAAGTAAATCTGACTCTGGATTCCCAGGAGGAATGTACCTGCTTTTGCCTGTTTTCTTGTGGGGTGTACTATGATAAAGGGATTATTTACACCAAGTTCTTTTCTGGTTGAGGCTGTTTCTCAGACCTTTTCCTAAAGTTGGCTGACAACAGTGGAGTCCCCAGTGTGACTTAACATGTTGTACAGAACTTTACCCTTTTACTCATATGTAGTGTTTTTCCAATGCTGAATATGCCATACATTCCAAGATGCATAGTCCTTCATTTGCTAACTGTTGAGGTGTAACTCTGAAAGAATGGCTGTGTATGGATAAGGAAATAAAAGGTGGGCAATCCCCCATGTGGAGTGACCAGTTCAGCACTTCAGGTTCTGTAGGGAGCCTATTTATCCAGGCCATGTGGCCAATGCCTGAAGATAAAGTTTACCCCCTGGTATGGGTTGTCCTAGTCTTGGGCACCAGTGTGCTCCATCATAGCCAGGTGCCACATTGCCTAACCTTTAAGCGCTATGCCATATAGGAATAAGTTGTAAGTCATGGCCACTATTGCTAGAAGAAATTGTGCACCCGCTGTGACCATTGCCACTAGAAGATATGTGTTTCGGTTCAGGCAATACTGCTGAATAGAGTCTAAGTCTATGCTATGTGGGAAGCTTCAAGTATCTGTCTGCTACGGTAACCCCTGAGGTGGGTGCATGAGGAAGGGCACTGTCCGTGTGCAACTCCTTCCTGGTGCAATCCACTCACAGCAATGGGAGGGTAGGGCACCCGGATGAGGCTGTGGGTGAACTGGGTAACAGGATGTCACTATGTGTATGCAGGTTGGAGCGAGCACAGTGAGCATGGGCTGGGAGGGGCAGAGAGGCTGTAGGGGTGGTGCTGTGGTTGCTGGCTGAACTGCGTTTGTGGTGTTGAGGGTTGGCTAGTGGTTGGGGTGGATGAGGTACGGGTACAGGGGTGGTGTGATTTTATTGTGCCTGACCAAACTCTTTATTTTTTACTGCTTTCACCTCTCCTGACATGCACCTCCCTGGAGATGAGAATCCTTAAGTAGGGGGTGCGAAGGAAGCCCCCATGAGGGGGTGTGGGGTGACACAGCCCCCTACAGAAAGCAGTAAAAACTGTCCTGGTGCCATTTTCCTGGTGTGTTGTTGTCAGAGTGCCGAAAATGTATTCGGCACTCTGACTGTGCGATAATGGTGATCATCTTATATGCTCGCCATTATCACATAAACCCATCTGCTACAGATGTTGTGTTCTGCATTTGCCTTATGCCACAAAGAGTAAACACTTGGGGTCCATCTTTGCTTTTTGTGTACCAACTGTCTGGAATAAAGTCACACTCTAGAATCCCAACCTGGTATCAACAGTATAGTTACTGCTTCCTGTGTGGATTTACTTGGTACTCCTCCAGAAGTGCAGACCTAGCATAGTCCCTAGCAAAAGTTGTCTCCTCAGGACCTGGGTTTAGTAATGGTCATTTTGATATCTTGTAAATACTGTTTTATTGCTTTGTACCCCAATGCTCTCTTTCCCTAGACAGAAAAGTATGGGAGATGTGTACTAGTTAAACAAGTGGCCAATAGGGATACACCTTTCTGTCTTGTTAACTGTAAGAAACCCACATCTTCTACATAGTTCCTGGGTTACCTTTCCCAAGTGCATGACTCAGCACTTTTGGCACTGAACCCCAAGTGTGCTCCCTAGATCACTCCTCCAGTTTCCCCAGATCATTTGACATTCTCTCCACCTCCTCCATGGTGTTCACCTTGATTCAGATTTTGTGCCATCTACAAAGACATAGCCCTTCCTCCAGTGCCTCAGCAATGTCACTTATGAAGACATTGAAGATGCCCAGTACTGATCCACAGTACTCTACAGTACTGCTCACTCTCCCATCTTCCAACAGACTGCCGTCTACCACCTACCTTTGCCTCCTAGCTCATAACCAGTTTGTGATCCTGTTGTTCACTTTCTCCACAACTCCCAGGCTGCAAAGTTTCTCTATAAGCCTCCTGTGTAGTACAGTGTCAATGGCCTTACTGAAGTCAAGATATGCCACATCCACTGCCCTCCCTGATCCACTTTCCTAGTTTCCCAGTCAAAGAAATATATCAGATTTGACATGACCCATATCCATGTGAAGCTCGTATGTCTGTGGTCCTGAAGCTCCATATGTCTCCAGGAACTCCATCAGTCTATCCTTCACCAGGGACTCCTTAACTTCCTCACTACTGATGTGATGCTGACTGGTCTGTAATTGTTGAATTCTCCCTGCTGCTGCTCTTGTGCAGAAATACCACTTGGCCTCCACCTTTCCTCTGCAATGAACCTCATCACCAATGCGGTGCTAAATAGCATTGCCAGAAGGGTGACTAGCAGCTTGCTCAGCTCTAAATACCCATGGATGGATCCCATCAAGCTCCACTGCCTTGTTTTCCTTTACAGATTCCAAGCCACGGCAGGTTCTCTGTTCTGTAAATGGACTCATACCCACCCCATCGGTGACTATTACTGCGCATTGGTCTGTCTCCTTCCACTGTGAATACTGAGCAGAAGTATTTGCTTAAAGGTTTAGTTTTTCTTGGTCTTCCTCATAGTTCTCTACTCCAGGTCTCCTAATCTTTACTATACTACTCTGTGTCTTATGCATCTCACTCACATACCTGAAGAATGTCTTATTTCCATTCCTGACCTCCTGGATGAACCTTTCCTCAGTCTGAGCCTTTGATGTTCTTACCCCTTTCCTGCTTCCATATTTTTCTCTTGATATACCTCCCTATCTGTCTTTGTTACATAGAAACATAGGCAATGATGACAAAAGACCTGTGGTCCATCCAGTCTTCCCATATTCTCTATAAGCCCTGGAGCCTAATTCCTCCAGGGTACTAACCATCCTATCCTCCCTTCCCATTCTCTTCCATGATACTGTTGTCCTGAGCAACCAAAGTACCTTCATTCTATCACAACCCTGTTTAAAATGTCTGTCTTCACAGTCACCACCTCAGCTGGTAGACTGTTCCATGGCTTCATGACCCTTTCCATAAAATAGTACTTCCTTATTTCCTCCTGGACCTCCCTCCTATCAGTTTTCACATGTCCATGTAGCTGCAAGTTAGTGCTCAAGCTAAATAGTTCACAGCAGTTCAGTTTACAATTCTTGTCAGGAACTTGACGGTCTCTAACATTATCTCCTCTTTCCATTCCTCTCTCCAATAAGTACATATTCAGTGCCTTGAGGTGCTTCTTCACAGGATACGGCCGGATGGCTCAGAATAATTTTGTTACTCTGCACTGCACTATCTCCAACCTATCCTTATCATTTCTGAGGTGAGGACTCCAAAACTGAGTGTAGTACTCCAGGTGAGGTATCCTCTTTCTCTTGTATTAGTACCCTCACAGTACATCCCAGCATCCTATTAGCTTACTATAGGCCTTGCTACACTGACTTGATTGCTTAAGAGAGTTGAAGACAATAACTCCAAAACCTTGTTCTTCTGCTCTAGTGCTTAGTCTCACCCCTCCCATCCAGTACTCCACCTTGGGGTTCGTGTTCCATAGGTGCATAACCTTACATGTTTTGGTGTTGAATTTCAATTGCCAAACCTTAGACCAGACCTCTAGTTTTTTAATCTATCTGCATTTCCTATATTCATTCATCACTATCCACATTCCCACTTAGCTTTGTGTCACCTGCAAAGAGACACAACCTGCCCTGGATTTCATCTCCATTTCACTGATGAGCATGTTGAAGATGCCCGCCCCAGGGCTGATCCTCATGGCACCCTGCTCATAACCTCCCTCTCTTCTGACTTAATCCCATTGACCACCACCCTCTCATGTCTGCCCTTTAGCCAGTTACACATCCAGTTTACTATGGGTTTAGCCGCAGCCAGGTCCAATATCTTCTTGAGCAGTTGTTTATGAGGTACTAAGTCAAACACATTTTTGAAGCTGAGGTACAGCAAATCCACAGTGTGGCTCCCTATTTAATTCCTTTGTCACCAAGTCAAAGAAAACTAAAACTAAAATATGGAGTTGGACTGGGGTGCAACACCAAGAAACACGAGTCGGTGTCTTCCTCACACCAGCACAGTGACTTATGGCAGACAGGTGATTTCTGTCCCTGCAGCAGGTGTTCATGGTGCTTGTGTCGACCTTGTGTCAGCATACTGGGATGGAGTACATGGGAAAAGACCTAAAGATGCTCGAGGTGTTGTCTGAGATGTGGCAGCTGAAATTTAATGCCAAGAAGTGTGCTGTGATGCACTTGGGAGTAGAAATACAAGAGCAGGATATATCTTAGGTGGGGAAGAAATCAAAGAAACAGAACAGGAGAAGGATTTGGGGATCAAAGTCTCCTTTAACCTTAAGGTAAGAATCCAGTGCAGCAGAGCAGTTGAAAGGCCATCAGAATGTTGGCATGCATAGGCTTGGGCATTACTAGCAGGAGGGAGGTAATAATGCCTATTTACAAAGCCATGGTGAGGCCGCAACTGGAGTATGGGGTTAAGTTCTGGAGACCACATCTTAGCAAGATGTAGATGCATTGAAGGGAGTTCAGAGAAGCTCACCCAAGATGGTGCAAGGTATGCAGGGAAGACATACAAGTAGAGGTGAAAGGAGCTGGATCTGTACACAATGGAGACAAAGAGGGAAAGGGAGACATGATTGAAACTTTTAAATATGTAAAGAGGCTCAACAAAGTAGGAAAAGGGGTTTACTTAAGGAGCTGGTGACACCTTACAAAAAATTTGAAAAACATAATAATTAGGTACAATTCAGCTTCCATTCCATACATATTCTAGATTGCTCCTCCCAGTATTTATTACTAAGAGCATTTGCATGAGTAGTTGATCTTTATCCTTCAGGGTTCATCTGTTCTCATAGTGACTCCTACTTCAAGTCATAATCCCATGTTGTGACATCATAGTCAGTTGCCATGGTAATAACTGTGCGGTCACAAGCAGTGCTTTTATGAATTCAGATATGGAGACAGCAAAACTACTAGATGAACTCTTCAGGAGCAAAGATCCTTTTTCTTGCAGATGACCTCAATAAAAATAATGGGAGGTTAAATACAGAATGAATGTGAAAACAAGCTGGGCTATGTCTAAATATGATGTTTTGTTAAAGTTCCCTGATGACATCAGCTGCTCTTTAGGAGGAAAGAGGGGGTGATAACTAGAGGGCACAGCCTCAGACTGCAAGGAAAAGATACAGGGACAATGTGAGAGAGCGTTTTTCACAGAGAGTGTGGTAGAGCCCTGGAACAGACTGCTAGACAGAGTGGTGGGGGCTAAATTGGCAGAAGAATCTAAGAGGGCATGGGACAGGTATATGGGGCTGAGTATTGGGGAGGATGGGGCTGGCAGGGAGGAGGTAAGAGGAACAAAGGAACAGACTAGATGGGCTGGTGGTCATTTTCTTCCATCAAGCTTCTATGATTCTATGATCAGTGACTCCATCAGCTTCCCTACTGTGGAGGTTAAACTGACAAGTCTATAGTTTCCTGGTTGCTCATTATCCATACTAAGGATCATACTAAGGAAAATACAACAGCTAGAAGGCTGAAGCCCATTATGCTCCTATTCTAATCCAATGTATAGTAAGAAAGATCACACCCATTACAAATGAGGTTATCTAATCTATTTTTAAAATACTTTAGTTTCACTAATGACAACCTCAAGTGGAAGTCTATTCCATGGACCAACAACTCTAATGGTGAAAAGGTATTTATGACTTGATTTCACAAAGGGTTTTCTAACTAATTGTAAAAGATGTCCCCGATGTTATGATAACAGCTTTTAAATTCTAGGCCAAGTTCACACAAAAGATAAGGATCTTGAATGATGTCATATAATAACATTAGATCGCCACGGCTGACGTGGAGATAGAGGCATACATTTTAGGATATTCAACCTAACCTCATAAGAGACATCATATAGCCCTGAAATCTTTTAGTAAATTTTCTCTGTATTGATTCCATTAAAAGACCTTCAGATTTTTATATGGACACCATAGCTGGAAGGCATATTCCAGATGCGGTCTAACGTATGTATGATACAATGGTAATAACACGTCATTCTTTCTCGATTTAATATTGTGTAAGATAGCCCACATGACTTTATTAGATTTATTAATTATGTTATGAACGTGTTTATTGTAAGAAAGGTTGTCTGAAATGGTTATGCCCAGAGCTCTTTCATTTGAAGATGTATCAAGTATTGTACCGCTTAAATAATAAGGGGTTTGTTAATTACTAGAACCTAAATTCATTACCTTTGCCTTTGGAGACATTCAAAGACGCACTTCAGATCTTAACCCATGTTGAAATGTGATCAAGATCTCTTTGAATAATGTCAGTTTGGTAATCAAAATGCAGGGGCCACTTTATTTTGCATCATCTGCATATATCTGATGAAAAGATGAGCAACCTATAAGGTCAGTGATAGGGCCTGAAACAGGCATGGGCCCAGTACCATGCCCTGAGGTACTCACTTGTCACAAACCCTGAACTGATTTGTGGTCATCATAGAGACTTGATGGGAATGGTTTTGAAGCCAATTGATTATCCAGTTAATTACAATGCTGTTTATATTTAGTTTATGGAGTTTAGAAATTAGTGCCCAGTGAGACATGATGTCAAAGGCTTTACTAAAATCAATGTAAATTATATCACATGGTATATTTTTATCAAGTACAGAATTAATCTGTTCATAGAAGCAAATTAAATTAGCAAATTAAATTCTGAAGTGAAACTACTTTCCAATTCCTTGTAACCTCCCAGTCCTAGTGAGCTATTGAACAGACCTCCTAGTGGTTCAGCCATTTCAGTTGCTAGATCCCTAAGCATCTTCTGATGCAAGCTATTTGGTCCTGGGCCTTCTAGCGTAACAGCAGTCAGTCCATACAAGTCCCTTTCACCAGTAAACACTAGCTGTTACAGTTTGTAATTGTAAAATGGACACACAATGGTCTGACTCAGAGTACATCACTGATCACAACTTGTGAGGTCTTGTATAACTCACTTGAGGCTCTGTCACTATAACATATTGTCCTGCCCCTCACATGGAAGGTAACTGGCACATTTAGAGTCTGCTCATTGTTTATCTCATGTTTATGCAATATAGGTAAGAATAAAAACCTTGGCTTATAGATAAATAATGTATTTCTGCAGCCTGATGACCTAAACTGAAGATAAATAATTTATTAACATTCTTGGTGAGTCGCTCCATTTGTCTCCAGTTTAGGTTTCTCTCAAAGGAGCTCCTAACAAAAAGAAAGCAGCATGGACAATGCCTGATGACATCACAAATACCTCTGCTGCATTCAAAGCAGAGCAATGAAAGCAAACAAAACAAACTCTGGCCAGAGCCGATAGGACTGCAGGTCAGGAATTGGCAATAAAATAGTGAAATTACCTTTGAGCCTGCAAAATGTAACATAAGGTCATACATTTGTTGTTTTGTAGTATTTTACACCAAATTTTCAACATTGCCTGAATATGATGATACCTCATGAAGAAGGCCAGAGAAAATGTTCAACTCCAGCCTAAAGGTGATTTCATGCAGGTACTACAAAATCTACTTTTGGGACTCAAAACACATTTCGGTAGGAATTGAAAAATGGCAGCTGTTGCATTCATGAGGTGCTGTAAAGAAATGGCTATTTTGAAAATTTGGTAACCAAGTCATTCACGGTTTTGTAATGACTATTAAAGTATGCATTGTAAGCCCATTGGTCCACGGGGGCCCAATACACTTACAGGTGCTACTGTAAGCTGTATTTGGCAGGCAGCCGGTGGTATGCAGGTGAGTTTGTGCTGCCCGCCAATGATGGGGAGGGGAACTGATGGGCAGAGGGTCCTGTGTTGGTGGAGGATGCCACTGGACCACCAGGAATGTTTTTGTAGGGTTTACTGGTGAGCAGGGTTACAGGCGGGAGGGGGTACCACTAGACTACCAGGGATAATTTTACATATACATCAGTGATCGCAGCTCTGGGTGGGGTGGGGTGTGGCCCACTAGACTATCAGGGATATAATATACTGTTATTTCCAGTGATCATGGCTACAGGGTGAGGGGGTGCCAAAGGTGGGAGGGTGCCACTAGACCAGGGACATCTGTGAGTGCTTATGCATACTGTTGAGGGGAATGTTTGCCACTACAGCTGTCGGCTGCTGTGTTGTGCATTGCAGTACAGCAGTACACCTGTGGGTGGCTGGTACATGAGCCTTTTATTTAAGGCTCAACTTTGTGCCCAGGTATGTGGTGCACCTCAGGGTTGTGTCAGCATATGCGCACTTTGTCAGGCTGAATATCGAGATGTGCGCATATGCATGGGCACGCCCTATGGAGATGAGCCACATACCTGGGCACATGCAATTATCATTCAGCCACGGTATCGGAACATGCGCTGCTCAAGTCCTCTTCTGAATATTGCACTGGGACGCATTTGGGTTGTGCTGGTGCAACTCAGTTGCGCCAGGTGCAACCTTTGAATATCTGGGCATTAAGTATTGTTTATAGTTTTCATTAGAACTGTTTATTTGCTGATAATGAAAATTCTCTTCTATTTTTACCTGCTCATCAGTGAAATCTCTTCTGCTGTCCCTGACAGTGACATAATTGAGTCTGTGGCTGTAAAAGAGGCCTTTATAGTACATGGTTAGGGTTTATTTTGTATATAATTTGGCGGCTGTTTAATGTTGTTGTGCACATTCTAAGAATTACTGTGCACGCTCCTTAATGAATATTTATGAGCAGATCCATCCCTTGCCATCTTATTGGTCTTGACAGATGTCTTAGAAAACATGGCAGCGCCACTTACCAAGATGGTCTGAACATGGACTGCTCTACTAGTCTCCATGTTTCCAGATCGCAGCAGTTTTAACATATTTTAATCCAAGTCCTGCCTGAACTTTGAGCATCACACTTGATTGGGACTGCAGCAGACAACAGTCACAATTCAATGAAAATGGAATGCAGCACACACGATGGACTCAGCTGCTGGCAACAAGTGGGATGTCAAACATATGGCATACAAGTGAAACCTTGTGAAGCGCAAATGTAAAACAGCTTTTTCCTTAAACTCAGGAACAATATACTATAAAAATAAAGCATGGTGAGTATAACAACTTGATTGTTTCTTTTCTTGGGGTTGAATATATCAGTATGAAACTCTTTGAGCTTTGCTCTTGAGGTCCATATGCTGGTATCTTCAACCTCTCGATGGAAACACAGGCTGTGTATACTTGCCCATACTTTATTCCTTATGTTTTCTGTGTGTACAGTATGTTGGGACAGTAACATTATGCCAGTGGCACTGAGCAGAATTTTGAATCCCTGTATTCTATGGTAAACATTCCATGGTAAACATTTCATATCTGGAATGTAGGGAAAGAAAAAACAGGATGAAGAAAGTAGGCAATAAAAAACAGGATGAACAAAGCAGACAATAATATTTCATAAACAAAGAGAAAAGGTAGGAAAACACAGTTACATAGGCAGAGGCAGATGCAAACTGCTGAAATACATTACTGAAGTTTATAAAAGCACATACATTTGAAACATTCATGGGTATTTTATCACACACACACACGCACGCACGCACACAACACACACACACACACACACACACACACACACACACACACACAGCAACCTTGCAGGTTTAAAGTTTTGAACACATTTCCATTAAGAAACAGTACTTAAACTGATTTAAAATGCAAGATAATATTTTTCTTATAATAATGTGTACACACAAAGTTTTCATTATGTTTTATTTTTTAACTAAATCCACAGTTACCGGATAGGTACTATTTTTTGTATTCAGAGTTAAAATGGAAGCTATATTTCAATGAAAGGTCCAATGTTTTTTTTTTAATATTTTCTTCTTATTTTCATTCATTTTAAGTCATATATTTAAATGTAATTCTATAAGAGCAATAAGACACTCCAGAGTGTGCCATTATATAGAGAATAATGGATGGATCAGTAGGTGGTTATTGCAAGGTTTTTTCACATACCCCAAGAGGTGGAAAGTCACATAAATCCCAAGAGTAAAGCTAAAGGGGTTTAGCAAGGCATCTCACCCCAAGGGGTGTAAAGTCTGAGTTTACACAGCTACCCATCCTTTATTTTGTATAATTACTGGGATTGGTTTTGACAGGTGCACACAGGCCATATTCATCAATGGCTACCACCTGTCCATGGCTCCACCCCAGCATGCAGGACTACAAGGTGGACAGGGCAGAGTAGTGGACCTAGGTGGGCATCCAATATGAAGCCCATCCCAGGTCCCAGAGTAGATCCCTTACATGAACAGGCATGGGTCTGGGTGCATGAACAGCACCCACAGGTGAATGGACCCACGCTAACATGCCAGTATCCGCGGGGCCAGCGCACCCATCATCAGCCCACTCAGCAGTGCCTGCCACACCGATGACTCCCAACAGCAACACCAACCATCCCCAGCTGCACAGTCCAGCCCACCCCAAGCATGAGGACTGGTCCTGGGCAGCACAAGACAACCTCCCAACACACACACACACGCACTCCAGTGTAACCAACCCGTACCAGCCCCAGTTCACCAGTGGTCCTCACCATCTGCAGAACTGGCAGCCTCCACCTAATGTCCTATATCATCCTGCTGGTGCTGCAGTCAGAGAGTGCCAGTGGCACAGACCTCCATGGCCAGTGGCTGTCTAACATATGAACATATGAATATATGAAGAAGCCAGCAGAAGAAGACCATTTGGTCTATGTGCCTGCGTGGTCAGATGGCTTGTAGCCATGGAGGTGTATGTAGGGCTGTGCCACTGGCTGCATCTGACCCGCAGCACCAGCAGGATGATACAGGGCATTGGGAGGGGGTTGCCAGTACCACAGATGGGTGGGGATCACTGGTAAACAGGGGCTGGTACTGGGCTGGGGTACATTGGACACCTCTGTGGGGAGGGATTGACTTGTGCCCAGGACAGGAGCCAACATTGGGGGCTGTGCGAACAGGAAGGGTGCAGCAATGTGTGATGTGGGGATGCTGTCCCACAGCATGGCATAATGCTGGCCATGTGTGGGAGGTGGGCTGTATGAGCACCATGGTGCAGCACTGGGATGGGGGTACTGCATCGAGGATGGAGCAATATTGTGTGTGTGTGTGATCAGACTTTGGGGAATGTGGTCAGGGCAGTACTGTGTGTGTGTGGGGTGCCTGCTTGCCATAGAGATGTTCTGGTGGATGATATGTGGCAGGGTCAGGGTGCATAAGAGACTTATAGCAGGGTTCTCCCTGGCATAACAGGTGCCCAACTATGCACCCCAGTGTGCAGAACTATGCAACTTAGTGCATGGTGTGTGTGCTGGCACACTCCACTTGCCCCTGTGCATTGCTGTCCATGTTGCTGGGGGTATTGGGTCCATAGGGGCCGTGCAACCCAGGTCATGCATCCTGCACAGGAGGTGCAATGGTGCAGAGTTGCTACATGCCTTGGATCCATGGCAATGTATGAACCGCATATTCGTGCATAGGCCCCTATAACATGTAGCAGAGGCTGTAGCTATGAATAGCATCACAACCTAATGTAAATGGTAACAGCAGGTGAAAAACTTCAGTGCAGCACTATCTGGAATCATAAACCAACCCCTGAAGGGGGACCAAAGCTGCAGAGGAAAGAGGACCAGGGCAGGTCAGATGGGGGGCTGACAGCAGCAAGAGAGAGAGCCAGGAGATTAATCTGCTGCCTAAGGGAAGTGGTGGAGGTGAGAGAGGAGGGAGCAGGTTCCAGAGAGAAGGAATGTGATAAGAAAAGGCTGACTGCTAAGCAGAGGAGTGAGGGTGGTGGAAGGAGAAGTTGTGAGGATCTAGGTGTAGGAAGAATGTGTGAGAATCTCTGGATGAAAGGGAGCATGATGCAAATGGAATGGGAGCGATGAGGGGGGAAGTCAGAGGGCAGCTACCTAAACCAGTATTTAGACAGCTTAATGGGACTGGCAATGGGAGGAAGGGGAGGAAGGAGAAGAGGAATAGAGGAACAACGGTGAGTCCGAGATAGCAGTTGATAGCAAAATGACAGAAGGCACTATAGAGGGTGACCAATCTGGCAATGGAAGAGGAGGACAGTACCACAGATCACATCCACATATCTGAAGATTGGGAACACCATTTTGGTACCAGCTACTGCTAAACCTGTAAGACAAACAATCTTTGTTATGTATGGTACAGGGCAGAAAGCTTGAGACAGAGCTTGGTAAGGATGGCATCAACATGGGCAGAGAAGTCAAACTGACTGACAAGCTACACACTGAGATACTTAAAAGATGGGACCACTTCAAAGAGGGAACCATCCAGGGTGGACATGGTGGGAGGAGGTGAGCCTGGTCAGATTCTGGCTGGTGCCAAAGGACATTGGCAGTGTTTTGTGTTGCCCAGGAACTGGCTGGACTGGAACTAGCGCAGGACATTGTGGAAGCTTTGTTGAAGATGGACTCACAGCCACAACTGAGATGCCTGAGGAGTAGAGAACTGTGTCATCTGCATACATGTGAATATGTGAGCTGGTACGGGCACAGGAGATTATCAAGAAAAATGGAAAAGAGGATTGGACCCAGAATAGAGCCTTAGGGACCCCAGCCAGGACTGGCAGTGGGGACAAGATGCCCTACCTGATCCGACTGTTACCATGAGTGATGTTCCACTTCTAATTGCTCTTTGTTTGGCCTTCACAGTAAGTAAGTGGGGTATTGTTTTCCTGTCACCAAAACATCTAGCAAGCAATGCAAAAATAAAGAAAACTGGAGTAAAAGGTAACTGAATTGTTTACTGTTATAAAACGCAAGGGTCAGAATATTTGTCCAACCTTGCCACAATGCAACTTTAAGATGCAGAGTGGAAAAATTAGATTAATTTTATTGCTAACAATTCTAATGGCTGTATTTAATACCTCTCAAGTTGACTGGCTTTACAAACAAGGAGCTGTATGACAACACAATTTGTTTGTAACTTGCACCTGTAACTAGAACAGTGAATGATTTAACAGACACTTTTTAAGTGTTTGTGAACACTTAAAGTGGAGGAAGAATAATAAAACAAACATTATGTTCTAAATATTAAAAATAATTTGTCACCTGGATGAAAGTAGTACCAGAATGTTATGATGATAATGGAAGGCATCATGGGTACTGTATGCAAATTACAATGAAGGAAATTATACTGTCTCTGCTATATTTTGGTGTTTCTTTAGCAGGTAGCTTTGGTGACGTAGCGTTTTCTGCATAACCCTTGCTTCACTGCCTTTACAACAAAGATGACAGGATGATGGGGAGAAAGTGAGGGAAAAGTGCCACCAACAGGAAGTGGTGCTCACACTAGAAAACATTTCAATTTTGAGAGAAAGAACATGGCACTCACCACAAGTAAGGAAATACCTAGTCAGTAAGCTACTTGCTGGTTCAGAAAATCCTCTTTTATTGAAAGCAACAAAGCATGAAGGTACAAACACTGGTGCATGCTGCAACAGCATTTGTACCTTCATGTCTGTGTGTGCTTTCAGTGAAAGAGTGTGTTTTTGTACCAACAACTAATTTTCAGGACTGGACATTTCTTACTTGAGGTAAGCACTGTCACAAACACACTTCGTAGGTCAGGCGCCTGCTTCCACTGTGCCAACCACAGAGCACAATGGTGTGAACAGGTAACACACAGGGTAAGCCTCCTGTCTGCTTTTGGGTCTGAATCACCTTTAATCTCAAGTTCTGGGAGGAATCAAACTGTGAACCTTATGCTAGGGGTACCTAAATGTACAGGCTCAGATAATATTTCTCTCGGGGATGCAATATATCTTTTGCCTAAGGGCACCTAACCAAGTATCCAAAATGAACCCTTAAAACTCTGCAAGAGACCTTTGGTACATTCTTATGTAACCCCCTGTTACCTGGGGTTACTAGAATCTCAATAAGACCTAGTGGTAGGCAAGAAGGCAGCTTGTGAACGCCAGTTAAATGGAGTTCACACTGTCTCACTCTGTTCTCAGTCTCAGCTGAGACTGAGGGATGACATAATTTTAGAACTGTCGCGCTGCATAAGCCATACTGGAATTTTGCAGTTAGAGGTCAGAGTAGAACATTGGGGAATTTGAAACCAGTCTGTGTGCAGTCTTAGAGAGAGACTGTAGTGCAGCAGAGTGTGTGTAGGCTCAGAGCTTTAAGCTCTGTTTCAGAGCTACTTTTGTTTAAGGTGTGTCTTTCCACCTGAAGAGGAACACAGGAACTGCTAATTGAAGTGGTGAAGACCACTCAATGAGCTCAGAGCCCCATCCCTGAGGGGATAGGGGTAAGGTGTCTGCCTGTTTTCCAGGGCAAACCCCTGGTCCGCTAAGGAAAGAAGCTGCCTGTCTGAGTTGTGCTGAGGCACCAGAAGCTCTATAAGAGATTCCTAGAGGAGGAAACGCTCAGGGGCACCTGCAACCAAAGGGTGAGTTCGCTTCTAAAAGGCCAAGTCTTTTCACCTGAAACAGAAGGAAACTAAAGGGACTGTTACTGTGGGGTCAGGAAAAGACAGGCAAGTACAGTTGGAAGATGTGGGGATTGGACTGCTTAACTCAGTGGTGGTCTAGAGTAATGGACAAAGCCACTTATAAGTATGTTCAAGGCCAGCACAAAATGGAAAAGAAGGAATGTGGGACTGGACTGCTTAACCTGTGGGGGGTCTAGAGTAATGGACAATGCCACTTATTTTTAAGTATGTTCAAGTCCAGCACAAATGGGAAGCATGACAAGTAGATTGAATGTGAAATACATTTAGCAAGAATCTACACAGCAAAGTGTTAAAGGATGAGGTGTTTACAGTCCAGAGAAATGGCTGGTATGAATTGTGGAGCAAAAGGTGGGAGACCCCCCATCATAGTAACCAAATTCACCTCTACAGACTTGCTCTGAGACACCTTTGCTTTCCTTCAGATACTTGGCCAGTGCCTGAGGAAAGTACCCAGATGTGGGATTAAAGAGGAAGATTTCCTGATGGAGCGAGGTGCTCTTAGGTGGTTTAGGAGCCACCAGAAAATGTTTCCATGAAGTATGGAAGGTGTCCAAGTGGCTGGCAAGGGAGCCGAGCTAGGAAAACCCAGAGCAGTGTACAAGTTTGGGCTGTGTAACCCAAAGCAGCATACAAGTCCGGCTGTGTGCCCAGTGTGTTGTATAGCCTGAGGGCTAAAGTGATGAGGGTGTGTTCTGGTCTCCTTTAATCTGCATTACCAGGAGTGTAGCCCCATTGGGGTCCATTTATGCTTTGTTTATTCTGTTTGGATGTGAATAAAAGCCACACTTTAGAATCCCACTTCTATTATTGGACATTACATTATTGCTTCCTGTGTTCAGAGTTACTTGGGTGCCCTGTGCAGAGTAGCCAAACCTAGCCTATGTGCCAAGAGACATGTTCCTCCCTGAACCCAGCCCACCTGGTAGAGCTGTCAAATAGAAATGGCATACACTTTACCTTTTTCAGTTTAGTAACACCAACAAGACCTTCAAACAACTGTCAGATTCTAACCATGTATGCATCACATACAAAAAGAACTTGGAAGACACACCCAGGCAGCATCTTAAGAAATGTGGTTTACTAAAATTGTAAAATTAGTGCAATAAAATATAAAACAAATATCAAGAGCTTACAGTTACAAAATAAAATGGGAAACTTATAGAATAAAACTCCTACCACAATACATTTAGATCTGTGCTAAGGTATTACCTCTGTAAGTGCATTTTAAAGTTAGATCAGAGAGCTGTGACTCTCTAGAGTCTCAAGATGATAGATCAAACAGTTCAGACACAAGTATTAGTTTAACTCTGTCTCTCCACCCCATCTGTGAGTCATCTAGCTCCTCCTGTTTAGAATTAAAAATTGCAAACATGATTTCCTACCAGGAGATATGTTAATAATGTGACAGCTGCAAAAAGTCATTTCCCAAATTATGAGTCTTTGATCAACATATCCCCTTTCATGTTTTACAATCTGCACTCTGTCACAAACTCTCAACTAGGTGATAGAAAGCATACAGGATCAGACTAAATGACGTCCCTTTTCTGATATCATAAAATGTATATTTAGTTTCCAACTTCAAAAGCATGAGATCATGAAAAGGCCATAAAATACAAATTCTCAAGGAAGTTAATTACATGATTACAGAGATCTTCTGGTCCGTGTATACATACTAGTTATACTAGGAGTTATACTAGGAGGTATAGACGTACAGAAGGCTGAGGCCCTATATGAGCATGTCTCCAGCCATGCTGGTACATCCAACATTTATTATAACGATAATGTATCAAGTTTGTGTTTAAAATTAACATGATCAGCATTTTCCACTAATGAACTAGGGAGTGAATTCCACAGGCATTATCCTTTGTGTATAGTAAGAGATCCTTTTATTTGTTTTAGGATATGTAAGAGTCAGCTGGTATTTGTGACTTCTGTTAAAGTTATGCTTATTGTAAGACATATCCAATTGTGTGAGTAGCTCATCATCATTATAAATATTGTGTATAAATAAAACATCCCTTCTTTTTCTTCTTTGTTCTAGAGAATACATAACCAGCTCTTCCAATCTTTCCCCATAACTTTTGCTGGACATATCAGATACTAGATACATAGATACATAGACAGTGTCAGCAGATAAGGGCCTATGGCCCACCCAGTCTGCCCATTTGATCTTGTAAGTTCAGTTTATGTTTCCTAGAGTCTGCTGCCTCTACCCCGACCTCCAGAATTCCTTTATGTCTATCCCATGCATTCTTAAATCCCATGATTGTTTTAGCCCCTCGTCACTTCCTCTGGCAGGGTGTTCCACTTGTCCACCACCTGTTCTGTGAAGAAATTCTTTCTCATGTTTCCTCTGAATCATCCTCCCTCCAACTTCATCCCATGCCCTCTAGTTCTGGAACATTTTTTTGCTTAAAATTGTGTATTCCTGCGCCCTGTTCCTCCCTGTAAGATACTTGTATGTCTCTATCACATCCCCTCTCTCCCTCCTCTCCTCCAGGGAGTACATGTCCAGTTCCTTCAACCTGTCCTCATAGGACTTGTGATGCAATCCATGCACCATCTTTGTTGCCCTCCTCTGAACCTTCTCTACCCTGTCTATGTCTACGTAGGTATGGTCTCCAGAACTGTACACTGTACTCCAGGTGGGGCCTCACTAGTGTCTTGTACTATTTTAGTTATTCTCCATTGCACCCCTTCTATTTTATTTATGTCTTGTATGAGATAGGGGCTCTACAAAGGGAACAATAATCCAGATGTGGCCTCACATAAGCCCTATATAGTGGCATAATACATCTTCTATCCTGTGATTTAGGCTGCTGACACCTTGTAATTTAAAACAGCCAAATCCCACAGACTGACCTTTATATACTGACCATTTATTTATAATAGCAATATCATACAATAATCATAACCAGCTGACCAAATATCACAAGCGCTGTTTCTTCCTCAGAAATGATGTGATGATGCTTTAGGCACATGGTGTGGCAGCCACTGGAAACCACAGATGTTCAGCAAAGCTGGATTCTTGTCTGATCATTGGCATTGGCAGCATCATGACACTTGTACAATGTCCAAACAAATGAGGCAGCATGCAGTAAAGCGATTTTGAGATGAGGCCCTAGTAAATATGATAGAATCTTGAATGAATTACATGTGCATTGGAATGGATGTTACAGTACCTACTGCAACTCTTGATCTCACACTATAGCATGAAAAGGAATCCATTTTTGAGACCAGCCATTGACTGCTTTTTGAGTTTCTAGGGATGAAAGGCCAAAGTGGATGACTGTTGGCAACATACCATAGCCAGGAATAACAAGCCTGCACTCATATGAGCAAAATGAACCACACTTGTATGGATTATACCAAAACAGGGTGGCCTACATAGCAAACTAAATGGTTAAACAATGAAGCAGTCCATTGATGTCTGTTGCTGGCACCCCATAACTGTCACACTACCCAACCCTTCCACTCAGCACCCATCCCCAAACATAACACTGACACAGCGGGTGTCCAATCCTCCAGTGTCCAAACCTGAAATAAAGAAAGCCTTCCTCTGCATTTTTCTTTTATTGTTTAATACACCCTGTAAAAAGAAATGGTCCATTGATGTCTGTTGTGCCGTTAGTCCCCACCTCAAAAACCCTTACTTACACAGTGGAGATCCAATGTCAAAATCTTCATGGAATGGAGACATATCTTCACCTCAAAGTCGGACCATGAACTTTGAAAATCAGGTATGCTGTTCAATGTATTAGGATCCTCCTCATGAATATTTACAAAGACATTAAGCAAATCTGTCCTAAAATGTGATTTCACAGTCACTGCACAAACTCACCTTTTGGACAGGAGTTGAACATATTTCTCCACCCTTGTTCATGGGTAGGACTCCTAAGAAGGGGATGTTGAAGATTGGGCATAAAAATATTAAAAACAATGAAATTATAAGCCGACATTGACATTTGTGAACACAGGCTCGTAAGTTTGTTAATTTTCAATATTTTGACTCCCAAATTTCAACATAGCAATTTCTTCACTGCACTGCACAGTGTGATAACTGTCATTTTTAAATCCTGGCCAAAATGTATTATTATTCCAAAAGGTGATTTCCAGTTGCTGCATGAAATCACCTTTTGAGTAGGATCTGAAATGTCGCCCACCCATTTTCATGAGGTGTGTTCATAAGAATGCTATGTGCGGTCATAAGAAGGCTAGGTTGAAACTCTGGGGTAAAATATGAAAAGACAAGCATTTGTCAATGCCTAATGTTGTCTTGCTGCCATTGACATTGGTAGTGCAGGAGTTAGAAGAGATGCATAATAGGAATGGCGGTAGTATGGAACTGATGTCAGCCCCACCCACCCCATCCTGCAGAGACGGCGGGCATTGGGGTGGTGTGCCTTCAAATTAAGTCGGCCATAAGGCTCATGCCATTTCACCTCACCCTACCCTGCAGACACCGACAAGTTTTGAGGTGCCTTGGGTGTCTAGGCTTGTTATTCACCCCCATTCCACGAGGAAATGCACTAAAATGGGTGCAGGATAGGAGAATGGGGTGAACTTTGGACCTGAAGAGTCCAAGGCACACCTCAATGCCTGTCACCTGCTACAGCATGGGGGGTGGGGGTGGAATGGCATGAGCATTACTGTCGACAATCCCAAGTCACACCCTTTGATGCATATCAGTCCCTGCAGGGGTCGGAAACCCCAACACCCTGGTTGTTTTTTAGTATTTTCACCCAAGTTTTCAACATGGGTTTTTGTGACCCCACCGCATGAACAGTGACAGTATTAGTTTGCTAGCCAAAAGGTGATTTTGCACAATGACTGTGCCATTTGACACCACAGGTGTGAAAACACAATTTGAACAGCATGTGAAAAATGACAGCTGTACTGTTTATGAGGAGGTGTAAAATGGTAAAGTTGAAAATCTGGAGTGAAAATTTAACAAAATTGGTGAAGTCACTGATGACGTAAAAATTACACAATGCACTTTCATAACGCAATTATTTTGGGATTTTACACCAGATTTCCAGCATAGGCATTTTGGGAGCCTTCCGCTCATGAACAGTGGCGCTGTCATTTTCTGAATCTGTCCTTGAACGTTGATTTTGCACAGCGACCATGTCCACTGTGTGCCACAAGTGTGAAAACATCGTTTCAGGCAGGATGTGAAAATGACAGCTGTACTGTTCATCAGGCTGTATGCAAAAGTGACAATTTTAAAAATCTGGAGTAAAACATTAAAACATTGGTGAAGTTATGAGCATGCATAAAAACTGTGAAATGCACGCAGGTAACTCAGTCAGTTTGGGGAATTTTTTCACCAAATTTGCAACATGGGCTTCTGAGACCTCTCCTTATGAACACTGTCACTGTGATTTTTGTAATCTGTCCCAAACATTGATTTTCACGCTACCATGTTATTGTGTGCCACATGTGCGAAAAACACATTTTGGGCAGGATGTGAAAAATGACAACTGTACTGTTCATAAGGAGGTGTGGAAAATGGCAATGGAGTGAAAATAAAAAATTCTTGAAGTTATGAGCATATGTGGTAACTGCATAATGCGTGCTCAGAATACAGTCATTTTTAGAATTTTTCATCAGATTTGCAATATAGGCTTTTTGGGAGCCTACCCATAAATAGTGACACTGTCATTTCATTACTTGATCCCGAAGGTGATTCCACACAGTGATCATGAAATCACCTTTGTGACCAAATAATGACATGATACTGACTGAATTCAAGAGGCAGGGTCCCAAGAACTCCATGTTGAAATGTGGTGCAAAACTCACAAAATGGCTGAGATATCCACCTAACTTGAACCACTTTCCATTGATGCCATTATACAACTTACTGACATTTCTTCAGTTCATGGTTGGCTTTAAAGAGAGTTAGACGTGTTCCCGCCCCACCAAAGATTGTCGCGCTGGGCTCTGGAGGCAAGTATGGGGTGAGGGGTGCTGGAGGTGGGTACACAGAGGGTGGGTGCAAGTTGGATGGAGGTCACGGACACAATAATTGATTGTTTTTCTTTTACAGGGAAAAACAAACAAGACATCGAAGGACTTTTTTTATTAACAGGTGTTTTGGCACACTGTGGTGGGATCCCAGTGTGCCACCTGTGTTTTCTGTGAGGAGGACTGAAGCCAATGGGATTGGGCTCCTGTTGGCCACAAAATGTGTCTGTGTTTGGGGTTGTATGATGCTGAGGGGGAATAGGCACCCTCAGCACACAAATAAAACAGGGGGTCATTATGCCATTGAGATTAGTTCCCTGTCAGCAAATGCACTGGGGGCCATGCTGACAGGAGATTGGGCACCCTCAATGTCTGCTTTCATGGGGATTGTGAGAGGTGGATGGCAACAGCCACCACCATGTTTTTGAACTGTTACACCATGCAGGACTCCCTGCAAGACGGGTCACCCTCATTGCAGCGTGAAACTTTTCAAGTTGGTGGCATACATTTCCACTGCTGTTATAGACAGCATGCCATTTCATTCATGCCACAGAGCCAAGCTGAAAAGCAGTGGCACCATTGGTCACAAGATGACCGCACCACCAAAACCTGCTATTCCAAGTTACCACAATATGTTGCTTGTGTGCACAAGACAACATAAAAACAAGCATTTGTCAATGCCGAATGTTGATTTGCTTGGTCTGTTGAGCTCGCCAGTGGCCCTGTGTCAGTGGCTCAGTCTGTTTGTCCCAGTGCTGCAGGCTGCTCTTTTGTACTGGGCTGCTGCCTGTGTTGGCACCTTGTTCTGCTGAGGAAGAAATCAGCAGCTGTCCCAACAGAGCTCCATTGAGGTGGCTCACTCCCCCATCTCACCTCGCTCATTCTGTTTCTCCTGGTGCTGCAGGCTGCCTCTTGTACTGGGCTCCAGCCTGTGTTGGTGGCTTTTTCTACCCACAAAGATATCCACAGCTGTCCCGACAGAGCTCCATTGAGGTCGCTGTCTCCCATGTCTCACTCACTCATTCTGGCTCTCCTGGTGCTGCAGGCTGCCCTTTTGTACTGGGCTCCTGCCTCTGTTGGCGTTTTTTTCTGCCCACAAAGAAATTTACAACAGTCTCAACAAAGTTTCAGAGCTCACTCACCCTCCCTTCTCTCACTCACTCATTCTGTTCTGCCGGCACCCTTTTCTACTGGGCCCTTGCATGCATTTCTGCCTCTTTTCTGCCCACAAAAATCTGCAGCAGTCCCAACAGAGCCCCTGAGCTCACTAACTCCCCCCTCACTGCTTGTTCTGTGTCTCCTACTGCTGCAGGATGCCCTTTGTACTGGGCTCCTGCCTGCATTGGTGACTTTTTCTGGCCAGAAAGAAATCTGAAGCAGTCCCGACACAGCCCACTGAGCTTGCCTACCCCTCTGTCACCTCTTGCATTCCGTTCTGCCAGCGCTAAGCTGGCCTTTGTACTGGGCCCTGCCTGCATTGCTGCATTTTCTGCCCACAAAGAAATCTGCAGCAGTCCCAGTAGAGCTCCTGAGCTCACCCACTACTGCTCTGTCACTTGCTCATTCTGTTTCTCTTGGCTCCGCAGACTGCACTTTTGTGTGGGGCTCCTGGCTGCTTTGGCACCTCTGTCTGTCCACAAAGAAATCTGCAGTTGTCCCGACAGAGCTCTGTTGAGGTCGCTCAGTCTCCTCTCTCATCGCTCATTCTGTTTGTCCTGGCGCTGCAAGCTGCCCTTTATACAGGGCTCCTGCCTGCATTGGCGCCTTTTTCTGCCCACAAAGAAATCCCAGCAGTCCTGATAAAGCTGCGTTGAGCTCACTAAGTCCCCTTGTCTCACTCGCTCATACTGTTTCTCCCACTGCTGCAGGCTGGCTTTTACTGGGCCCCTGCCTGTATTGACACCTTTTTCTGCCCACAAAGAAATCTGCAGCAGTCCTGACAGCTGTCGGTGAGCTCGCCACCCCCTCCCTCACTCACTCTTCTTGTTCTGTTTCTCCCAGTGCCACCCTTTTGTACTGGGCTCTTGTGTTGGGCCTTTGTCTGAACACAAACAAATCTGCAGCAGTCCCAAGACCTCATTTGAGCTCAGTCACCCCCTCTCACTCAGTTGATCTTAATCTGTCCCAAACACTGATTTCCCAGAGTGACTGTGCTATTGTCCGCAGGAGTGCAAAACATATTTTAGCCAAGATGTGAAAATGACAGCTGTAGTGTTCGTAAGGAGTTGTGAAAAAATGCCACTGTTGAAAAATGTGGCGTGACAGTATCACAATTTGAAGTTACAAGGGTGCGTGGAACAGTTCAACGACGCTAGTAACACAGTCATGTTGGAGTTTCATCACCAAATTTTCAACATATGGATTTTAGGACCTCTGCTCATGAACAATGCCACTGTCATTTTCTTAATCTGTCCCAGACACTGATTTCCCACAGCGACAACGTTATTCTGTGCTGGAACTGTGAAAACACATTTCAGTCAGGATGTGAAAAATGACAGCTGTACTGCTTATAAGGAGGTGTGAAAAAATGGCACTGTTGAAAATCTGGTGACAATATTACAAATCAAGTTAAGGGTGCGTGGAAAGTGCACAATGCACACTTGTAACACAGCCAATTGATGGGCTATCAACACCAAATTTTCAACATAGGCATTTTAGGACCTCTGCTCATGAACAGTATCATTGTCATTTTCTTAATCTGTCCCGAACAGTGATTTCCCACAGCAACTCGTTCTATTCTGCACCGGAAGTGCAAAACACATTTTGGTCAGGATGGGAAATGACAGCTGTAGTGTTCATAAGTAGGTCTGGGAAAATGGCAGTGTTGAAAATCTGGAGTGAAAATATTATAAATTACTAGAGTTACAAGCGTGCGTGCAACTCACAAACACACGCCGTAATACAGTCATTTTATGGAGTATCATTACCAAATTTTCAATATTGGCATTTTAGGACCTCTACTCATGAACAGTGTCACTGTCATTTTCTTAATCTGTCCTGAACACTGATTTCCCACACCAACTGCACTATTCTGCACCAGAAGTGGAACACATTTTGGCCAGGATGTGAACAATGACAGCTGTACTGCTCACAAGGAGGTGTGAGAAAATGTCAATGTTGAAAATCTGGTGAAAATATTATAAATTGCAGGTTATGAGTGTGCATAGCAACCAGCAATGTATGCTCGGAAACAGTAATTTTTGATGTTCCCACTAATTTGTAACATAGGCTTTTTGAGAGCCCACCTCATGAACACTGGCACTGTCATTTCATTAATCAGCCCTGGCGGCGACAGTGACCGCAAAACTACCTTTCGCGGCTGAGTAACGCCATGACAGTTCAAGAATTCATGAGATGGGGTCCCAAAACCCCATGTTGAAAATTTGTGAAAAATTCCATAAAATGCCCAAGATATGCACTAAAGTTAAAAACCCTATGTATTACATTATACAGCTTACCGGCATTTCCTCAGTTCACGGTTGGCTTTGAAGAGTGCAGACGTGTCCCGTCCACTGAAGATCATCACGCTTGACTCAGAGAGGTAAGAATGGGGTGGGGGTGGGGAGGCAGGGTGTACAGTGTGTGTGTGGGTTGTGGGTGGGGGCAGGGCAAGCGAGGACAGTTTTTACAGGTTAAAAACAACGCTAGTAGAACTGTTTTCCCTTCACAGGGGTATCTGGCATGCTGGGTTGGGCTTCTGGCATGCCACCAGAGGATTTTATTTGGGGCCAGCAGTAGCCGACGGGGATTGGGCACCCCATCAGCAGGAACAAAATGGGGGTTCATTATGCCGACGGGACTGGGCACCCATCGGCAGGAAGAAAAGGAGGGTGGCTCATTATGCCGACGTGATTGGGCAATTCTATTGGCAGGAACAAACAAAGGGGGTTCATTATGCCAATGGGGATTGGGCACCCATCGGCAGGAACAAAACGGAGGGGTTACAGAATGCTGATGGGGAGGGCCTCTGTTGGCAACAGCAGAAACATGGGCATCACAGCAGACGGGATTAGGCCCTCGCCGTCAAGTAAACACAGTGGGGAGGGGGTTATATTTTTGTAAACACGGTGACAAGCCACCACCATGTTCACAAACAATATCAGGGTTTCACATCCCACCCTGCAATGATGGGTCGCCCTCATTGCAGCGGATGGCTGATGCTGCAATGACGAGGCGGCCCCTGATTTCAGCAGCTACTTTGTTAGAAGGTTGTGGCATGCTGGCTGAATTAGTGTCAGCAGCAGTGTGCCATGGCATTGGGGAACAAGCTTTTCAGGCTGTGGTGAGTCTAAATTGCAATTTTTCAATATATGCTCATGACTGTTAATTTTCAATATGTTGACCCCAACTTTCAACATAGCCATTTTTGACACCACCTCTTGAATGTGACAGCTGTCATTTTTAAAATCCTACCCAAAATGTGTTTTAACACTTGTGCACAATTAAGTTTCAGTCATTGTTTTATAAATGTCACCTGACATGCTCAGGAGTGCTCATAAAACATTATGTTGAAAATTTGGGAAAAGTCTGAAAAACAGTACAAAAAGCAATGCTTTATCAGCAGTGAACATTCAGCACTGGCAAATGTTTGTTTCTAAACTGCACTGCTATGAACTCACAAATACAGTTTGGCTATCGAATTCTGCAGGTGTACAGATCTGGGATAGGTGAAAGACCTGTTGGCTGAACCTTTATTACCCATAATTATATTGTAGACATTAGTCATGGGTAAGGTGAGGGCTCAGCCAATCAGGTTCCTATATTTTTGGCAACTAGTTTATAATTTTGATTATCCAATTCCATTTACTTGGACCAGTTATGGTATAATTCCAGCTTTTCCAAACATACTCTACTACAGCCACTGTGGTGATATTATATGGTTAAGTGGCACCAAATTATTAACTGTATTCTTATTGCTTACTGTAAACCTTATAGCTTGTGCCAACTAATTATTCCAGCACTTTAAAACATGCACTTTAAAACATAGGAGAAACATAATGTTATTTTAATTCCTCTAAACATATTCTAGTACCACTACTGCTGATTAATAATGTACAAAATAATGTTCAAAATGGCAGCGCTTATATTATTTATTTATTTAAATGTTTCACCAGGAGAGTATACTGAGCAGACACCTGCTCATTTCAGATCGTCCGGGGTACATGGAGAAAGGTGCATTTGATTACAGCAACGAGTACAACAGTAGAGATGTTTTCATAGTAAGTGAAATGTAGACGGTTTACAAATAATTTCAAGAGACAAATGTACAGATAATAATACAACAAAGAGAATGGGACGATGAGTAGCTAGATGCACAGTTATTTTAGTGAAGTTGAATATCTTGACAATACAACAGTAATAATGCAGGTAACAGCTGAGGCGGCAGTCATAGTTTAGCAGCCTCGTACCTCGCATCTAAGTGCCATAATGTAAATACAGCTATTTAGGGATGATTAGAAGCAGGAACAAGTGGGATGGAAATGGGCTTAAGAAGGTGTTGAGGCAGTGGGGAAGGGGTGGTAGATGGTAGAGGGGAGAGAGGAATTCCACAGCTTGGTAAGTGGTAAGAGAAGGCAACCAGGCCAGTGGAGGTGGACATGTGGGACAGCCAGTAAGGGAGGGTCATAGTGTCTGAGGGAGTGGAGGGGAGGAGTGAGGGGCAAGTGCAGAAGAGAGATAAGAGGGCAGGGACTGAGACCAGAATCTTTCTGTAAGACTAGCACACAGCCAGCCTCCCATCCTGAAGGGAAGGGAGGGATAGGCCTTGGTAGAGGGCACAATGATGAGTACTGTGAGTACAGTCAAGGGGCAAAATGACTGAAGGAGTGAATGAGGGTATCCAGTCTGGTTAGGGAAGTTTTGGGGGCAGCACTGTAGACTACATCCCTGTAGTCAAAATGGGGAGTATAATTTTCTGTACTATTGCATGGTGAGCTGGCAGCAGGATGAACCCACAGTTGTGATACAGGGCACCAGTTTGGGTGCAGTTTCTGTGGATGGCCTCAATATGTACAGAAAAGTTGAGGTGCTGGTCTAGCCAGACCTTGAGGCATCTAAAGGAGGTGCAAACCTTGGAGTTCCATTTCATCTAGGGTGTGAAATTGGAAAAAGGGAGCCAAGATAGTCTCTGCCTGGTGCCAAAGGACATGGAGACTGTTTTCTTGGCACTCAGAAAGAGCTGATTTGTGAGAAACTAGTACTGCACATTCTCAAGTCATGCTGTAGTCTGGTTGCAACATTAGAGGTAGATGAGCCTGATGTATATGATAGTGTAGTCCACATAAATGTGGATGGAAGTGTGTGAAGGCAGAGGGCAACTCATTGAGGAAGATAGAGAACAGCAAAGGACCAAGGACCAGAGCCTTGAGGTTACAACAGTGCTGAAGGTGATGGAGAAGGAGTGAGAGTCACCTATCCTGAAAACTTGAGTCCTACCTACTGTACAAGGTAAGAGTGGAACCAGTTGGTGGTCTGCCTGAAAGCCCTGCTAATGATACATGTGTTCGGAGGAGAGGTGGAGACAGTGTTGAAAGCCTTTGCAAGGTCGATGAATATGGCAGAGGTGATGAGGCACTGGTCCATGCCAGTAAAAATGGAGTCAGTGAGCCTCATTAGGGAGGTTGTGGTTGGGTGTAACTTCCTAAACCCTGACTGGGGAAGAGGAAGAAGGAGGTGGTGTTGAGGAAAGGGAGAGCTGGGAGAGAATGAGGCATTCCTGAAGTTTTACAAGAATGGGGAGTAGAAAGATAGATCTATAATTTCCAGTGGAGGAAGGGTTGTTATCTTTAGAGGGGATAAGAGTGGCATGCTTCCATTCTGATGGGATAGTAGCAAGAGAAGGAGAGGTTGAGGAGTGAGGCAAGGGGGAGCGGCAATGGCTGGTCTGCTAAGATTAGCATTTTGAGTCCTGCCCTGAGGAACATTTACCTTTGAGGGTTAGCGAGAGGAGGGCATTAAAACCTCTACCAGAGTAATGTGGTGAAAGGAGAAGGAGGGTGAGGAGCCTGGCTAGGTTAGGGAGGGGCAGTGGGGCTTGCACATGGGGGCTGTGGGTAGGGTGGATTGGAGTGTGGAAGCATGAGGTAAAGAATGAATTAAACCAGCTGCCATGGCAAGCTGATCAGTTAAGGTGTTAATACCAGCTTTAACGACAGGAGTGGGGGGCTGGGATGGGGGTTGGAAGAGTGATTTCACCACCTTACAGAATTTGGAGGGATGACATATGTTTGTAAGGAAGCTGGATTTAAAATAGTCTGCCTTAGCCCACCCAGATTGCTCTTGTACAGGCACTGCGAAGGATGTGACAATTTTGGTACACCATGGTTGAGCCAGTTTTTTTGTGAGACTTCCAAGTTTGATCCCCAGCCCGAAGGCAGTCCATGAGATTGGCAGTGATCCATGACAAGTGAGAGTCTTGCATGTGGATGAGTATGAGGGGCATAGGAATCCCAGACCATGAGGAACTTGGACGGAACTAGTCCAGTGTGGAGTCCATTGAGGTGGTTTGGAGGATGAAGGACCAGTCAGTGTTTGCACAAGTCATTTAGGATGGGTAAATAAGAGCCAGTGATTTGTAGGACCAGACCAGCATAGTTTTGGAGGGAGAGGCTTTGTGTATATAGATTTACTGGACTACATAAATTGGATGGTGGTCATTTAAGATCCAGTAGAAGACCCACAGTGATTATTCGTGTGGGTGGAGGTGCTGGCTCAATCTAATAGAATGTGGTTTTGAGTTTTGTCATTTAGCCATGAGGGTTCATTAATCAGCTGGGTTAGGTTGAGAGGCAATATCATTGCAAATTTTATTGTGGGAGATGGAGAGCCAATTCACGTTGAAGTATCCTAGGATATGGAGGTCACTGTCAGAAATGAGTGATTGTAGGTGTAACCCCTGTCACCTGGGGTTAATAGAATCCCACTTAGGACTAGTGGCAGGCAGAGAAAGGCAGCTTGTGAGATATCAGTTAAATGGGTTTCACACTGTCTCACTCTGCCCTCAGTCTCAACTGAGCTGGAGGGATGACATCACCATAGAATTCTCACAGCAGTATAAGCCACATTGGAATGCTGCAGCAAGGGGTTAGTGTAGAATGTTGGGGATTTCAAAGTCAGTCTTCAGAGAGAGTTGCTGGAGAAAGCAGTGAGGAGGAGGTGTGCTGCAGTTGGCAGCCCTCAGAGCATAGCTCTGTTATAGAGCTACACCAGAAAATGGGTAGTGTGTTGTCACCATAGAGAAGAACACAGAACAGAACAGCAGAAATGGTAGATACTGCTTCCCATGTTGTTTCAGTGCCCCATCCCTAGAGGGATGGAGAGAATCTAGCATTTCAGGGCAATCCCTGGCTCTGTAGGAAGAGGAAAAGCTGCCTGACAAGAGAATTTGTTCTGAGATACCCGAATTTGTGTTTCCTTGAGAGAAGCCCTGGGGCACCTGCAAACCACGGTGAGTCTGCTCTGAAACAGAGCCCATGTTTCACCAAGACAGAGTTGTGTAAATGTATTTGCCTACTGTGGGGTCAAGAAAGGACTAGCCAAGTACAGTACTTTTAAATTTGTGTATGGCTTGAAATGCATCTAAACAGTGGAGTCTGAGGAGATGGACATAGCCACTTACAGAACTTTGCAAGTCAGGACAGCTGCATAGAGAGTAGAATGTTAAATATTATATAAATTTTGAGATAGCATCTACAATCAGAGAGATTTGAAAAGGTGTTGATCCAAATAAATGGCTGGACATAGATTTGGGAGGAAGGTGTGAGATCCCTTCTGGAGTAACCAGGTTTACCTCCATGGGTTCACTTTGGCACCTATAGCTTTCTCCCAGGCACTTGGCCAGTGTCTGCAGAAAGTACCCAGATGTGAGATTAAGGAAGTTTTCCTTTAGAGCTAGAAAGTGCTCAAGGGATGCTGAGGGAGCCACCATCAAATCTCCATGATATATGGAAAAGTGTCCAAGTGCTGGCCGGGTGCCATGCCAGGGAATCCAAGAGAAGAGTACCAGTTCAGGCTGAGAGCCCAGTGTGTTCAGAACCTGAGAGTATATGTGTTGTGAAGAAGATGTGCTCTGTCCTCTGTTAATCTGCATTGCCAGAGAGTTTAGCCCTGTGGGTCCATCTTTGCTTTATTATTCATGTGTTGATGTGAATAAAAGCCACACTCTAGAATCCCATTCATGGTTTGGACATTTCAGTTATTGCTTCCTGTGTTTGGAATTACTTGGGATCCACTGACCAGAAGTACAAACCTAGCCAAAATGCTGAGCAAACAGTTTTCTCCCAATCCTAGGTTAGCCCAGGTAGTGGTTACAAAATGAGGCACCGCGACTAGGGCTTACATAGGGTAGCTAGGAAGTCAGTGATAGCTGGCATGGAGGGACTGGGTCAGCTGTAGGTGGTGGCTATGTAGATGGGTATGGTATGAGGGAGTTTTGTGCCAACAAATATTCAATATTCTGCGGGAGGAATATACGAACAAGGACAACTGGAGAGCTGAGGAGATGAACATGGCAATACCACCTCCTTTTTATTTCCAGGCCGTCATTGCAGATGACAGAGTAGCCTGGGATGGAGATACATGTATCATGGATATAAGGCTTTAGCAATGTTTTGATTATGATCAGAATATCAGGCTTGAGGGATAGGGCAATAGGTTGCAACAACAAGATTTTGGGAGAAGGCTCCTGATGTTTAAGTGTGCTATCTTTAGGCCCTTTGGTAGCTGAATGGGGGCAGGTCCATGGTTGGGTTATATGTCCCCAGCCATCAGTAGCAGGAGCATTAAAATTCCTGGATAGCGATACCAAGACTTTACAGTGAGAGGAGAGGGGTGCGTAAGAGCCTCAGATGTCCCAGTGGGGATTTTAAGGGTGAAGGCCAGCATGGAAGCAGCGGGAAGTGTGGAAGGCCCAGGTGTCCAGATGAACAGAGGCAACAGGGGATCTGTGGGGTGGTGGTTACAAAAGAGGGGTGGGGCAGAGAAGGGAGGTTGAGTAGAAGGCCTGAGGCACAGGGAGGCAAAGGAACAAGGAGAAAGAGGAAGGTGTTGGTGACAAGGAGCATGGCATCGGGGTGAGGTTAGGTGCACTAATTATTTACTGTGGGGTAGCAGCATTGAAAAGGACTGGAAGAGCAAGTGACAGGCAGAGAGTGCTGATAGTCACTAATGCTGTGTAAAGAAGTGTATAAAAAGGGCAACATCTAGCAGTGGATTGTGATAAACTGCAAGTGGGAAAGTTGTCTGTTAGTAAATTTCAACTTGGGACGTCACATGGTGTCACTCATCATATAAAACAATGATTGCAAAGGAAGGCAGCAGCAGCCGCTGCAGAGTGGCCGAGGACCAAATGACTGTAGACTCTCAGGAAGCTCCAAAACAGCCGCACCTTATGCGGGGCACATGACCAGCAGCTTGGGAGGGCATGAAGACTTTGGCCCTGACAACCACAGGAAAGCTGCACCTCTGGGGAAAGACAAAAGAGGGATCACTACCTGAAGCTGTGGTATAAAAGTGTAGAGGTAAGGAGGGGGAGGTGCAGGCAGGGGCAGGGTGAGACAGCAGGGACAGAAAGAGCAGACAGACATTCAGTACTTCAGTTTAAGGTGTCCCACTCTAGGCATCTGAACAGAACTAACTGCATTCATTTGCTACACAAAATTTGAGGTGCCCTGGTAAAATAAGTTAGCTCCAATTTAACAAGTACTTTTAAATAAAATACTGCCCTGGCACTGTCTGTGCTCAGATAATAATTAATTCAAAGCTGCCCTGCCTCTGACAATCATGAGTGCTCCAGCTAGCTCTGCCCGAATTAAGGGGTTCAAAATTAGCTAAAAAATCAAGGACTAGCAAGAAATAAACTATCTCCACTTCTTTGCTGATTTTACACAGGCAGGAGGAAGGGATTAATTAGTCAGCTTGTAGTTCAGTTTAGTTTAAAAGTGTTCATCCTGGTTTTTCAGCACTAAATTCAAAATGCCTGTAGACTCCTTGAGGAAGCTTCAAAACGACAGGACGGATGGTGAATCAGTAACTGAGAGGGCATGAAGTTGCCCAAAGCGGACCCCAATTCAAATAACACACCACACTGTTTTGGTATAAAAAGAGCCGTAGCTCTTTTACTTAATCAAAATTGTTTACATTACATGGACTACTTAACATTTATAAAGCATAATATGCACATCACATTCAACAGATATGCACATTACAATATATATCTATATACAAATCACTATACATAACCACATCATTTCAATATATGTACATTAAGTATCCCATCCCGTGAAGACCCTTTGGGCAGCCACAATTCATGTATTGCTGAAACCCTGCTCCTTCATCCACTTACAGTATTTGAGGGAACTCTGGCCTTTAGTCCAACAGACCCATTAAAGGCCGTGCCTTCCTTAAGACAGTTCCTCCCCATCTTCCCCAAATTTAGGGCCTTCTAGACCCATGATGAGGAGACATGCCCATCCGGGCGCACTTCCCACTGAAGCTTGGCTCCCAACATTTCAGTGCACTCCCCCATGTAGGTGCCTTCCTCCCTAATCTCTGAGGCATACCTGCCCCAGGGTCATGCCTCTCCCCAGTGACACCCAATTGCAGTTCTTCTTATGTCTGGAGCCTTCTTACCCAGGGTCAGCCATTGAATTACTGCCGCCTCTTGTTCCCTATATCAGTTATCATCTTGGTTTACTTACTAGAGCAGTGACAGAGCTCTTGCTGCAGCCTGGCAGCTTAGTGTGGGAGGGTGGGAAAACTTTGAGGTGAGGAGCTGTTCCAGGAGGGCCGAGATCCCCTGGGACCATTCTTAAAAGGCTCTGCCATGCTCCTCCCTACAGGAACTATCAGGGCAGCCCTCTCGAGGAGCTCCTCGGATAGGGCCTCCTGCTTGGGGTGGGCTGTCTCTTCCTTGGATGGTGGGTGGCCCTCCTAGCCCCACCCTTTTGAGGACCATTGGCAACTTGCTCTCCAGTGAGAGGGCTGTGTGGCATTGCTCAAAGCGGACCCCCCAATTCAAATAACACACACACTGTTTTTGTATAAAAGGGTCAAGCTCTTTTACTTAATCGAAAATTGTTTACATTGCATGGAATACTTAATATTTATAAACATAATATGTATTTTACATTCTGACAGATATGCACATTACAATATATATCTATATACATACATCGCTATACATAAACACATCATTTCAATATATGTACATTAAGTATCCCATCCTGCAAGACCCTTGGGCAGCCAAATTCATGTATTGCTGAAACCCCGGCTCCTTCATCCACTTATTTGAGGGGAACTCTGGCCCTTTAGTCCAACAGACCTGTTGAGGCCATGCCTTCCTCAAGACAGTAACCTCCCAATCTTTCCCAAATTTAGGGCCTCCTAGACCTTGACGAGGAGCATGCCTGTCTGGGGCCACACTCCACATATCGGAATCTTGGCTCCCAGCATTTCAGTGTACGCCCCGCCTAGGTGTCTTCCTCCCTGATCTCTGAGGCATACCTCCTAGGGTTGTGCCTCTCCTGGTGATACCCAATCACAGCTCTTCCTATGCCCGGAGCCTCTCTTACCCAGGGTCAGCAATGAATTACCGCCACTTACATGTGGTGCCAACACGTATCTCCCACTAATGCCCAAGGAATCTTACTTTTACCAAACAATACTGTCTCACAAAATCATTGAGGGTATTGTTAAAATGTCATTTCAATGTTTGACAGATGAATCCTGTTCCAGTTATACAGGCCCTTATCCATCTTGGTGATCAAGAAATGCCTGATAACCTTCACACCCAGCAAGGCCATGAAATAAGGCACCTCCATATTCTCAGACCTGCGTGCTTTGTCCATGGCTCCTGCCTTTCACTGACCATGCCACTGCTGGCCTGGTATGATTCTTGTCCATGCCAGAATGGTGCAAAACAACATTTGTTTTAAGAGGGCCAAACCCCTCTTAATTTCCCCATTAATCCGGGTGCCCCAGGGTGACCAAGTTGTTCCCTCCCGGGTGTGAATAACCAGCAGCCGGTAGTTGACTGATGTAGGCCCAATCTAAAATCATTTCACATAATGCCCCCACTTCATCCCCCTTTTCCTGCCCATTGAATCACAGCTCGACTTCTTGGAATGCCCAGCTGTCTTGTGTAATGCTGTTTTTCATCCTCGTGTTTGCCTCCCTCAAGTGTGAATGACCCACAGTCCATATCCGAGGGATGTTGCAGCCATGCCTGTAAGACAAAACAGAAACATGTGAGTATTCTCCACTTTGAGCTTCAGTTACAACTTGTGCTGGATTCCCAGTGTCACTTCCGGATGTGTTGTGCTGAGGCCTAATGTACCCCATATATGCTTTTGATGCCCATCTGCCGACCTCTTTATCTGTTCTTCTTTTAACCACACCTGGCTGCCTCGGTGGCTGCTCCAATTCTGAATGAATGGGTGTTGTAGGAGAGTCGAGTTTACACTCGACATCCATAAACCCTTTAGTAGGACAGCCATGAACTGCCACCTTGTGACAGCTTTCACATCCCCATGCACAAACAAATGCCCCAGTCCTGTTGGACAACCTGCCACATACTCCTTCATTGACAACCATGGGCAAATGTTCCCTGGAGGAGCCATGACCAGTGTTATAATGGCGGGGGCTGCTCTGGTTCGTTTTGATTTTCACAGCTGAAGACACAGTCTGTCTTGCCAGATGACGAAATCACTGAACTGAGATTGGTTTTCTGACTTGAGTTAGACTGTGGTACCAACTCTGACATCCAGAAGGCCCTGAAAATGCACATATGTATAGGGCCCTGAAAGCTTGGTTTCACAGCCCAAGCTGCAAGTAACTGCCAGTGCTTTCAGGAGGCTGGACAGTTCAGCTAGTCCTATGTACACCATCTTCATTTGCTTATAAAGTGTCCTGTAAACAAATGCAATTTCTTAGTTTTAATGCCAGGAGTTTGACACAGAAATTTGATGAGTTATTTGCTGTTATCTCGAATAAGAATTTAGATATTGTTACAGTATGTGAAACATGGGGTGATTGTGACTCCCCTTGGACCAAGCAACTTCCAGGATATACTTCATATTATTTGAATCAAGTAAAAAGAAGGGGGATGTATTGCCTCATTTATTAACAATAAATTGACTCACTCAATATATCTAGCCTTATAAAACTCATGATCTCCCTATTGAGAGTCTGTGGCTTAAAATTTTCTTATCCAAAGGGATTTCATTATCCTTGGGACATGTTATATTCCCCATCTTCAACTAGTTTAATTGTGGATGCTATTCTTTCTGAATTTGAAACAGCCACACAAATGGGTTATGTTATTATTACTGGTGATTTCAATCTCCCAGATATAAATTGGCAATCATTTACAGCATCTAGTAGTGTTAGTAATAAATTCATGTCCACCTGTTTGGTACTGGATTTACATCAATGGATAAATACAGCAACCCGAGGCAATAACATATTGGATCTGGTTCTTAGCAGTTCCGCCTTAGACATTAGAGAAGTGCATATTTCTATCCGATTGGTAATAGCGACCATAACTCAATCTTTTTCAACTTAGAGACACACTGTCTTTAATAATAATTCCTCGATAATATATCTGTAGGACAAAGCTGATCGTCACAGTAT
Organism: Neoceratodus forsteri; assembly: GCA_016271365.2. Classification (NCBI taxonomy): domain Eukaryota; kingdom Metazoa; phylum Chordata; order Ceratodontiformes; family Ceratodontidae; genus Neoceratodus; species Neoceratodus forsteri. Next base: position 272,663,477 of record JADMNL010000026.1, read on the forward strand.
AAATCTTCATTTAAAAAGTTAACTGGTTTTCTTTGTTTAAGGATAAAACCCCACTTCAGAGTTGGATGTTTTTCAAATCTCTTATTTTGAATTTGCTGGATACTTACATTCCATCAAAAATAAAAATTCAAATGGAAACAGTCTCCTAGATGGTTGAATAAAAATATTAAACTTTTAATAAATATAAAAATAAAAAACATTGTTATTATTTAAAAAATAGGTCTGTTTCCAATTGGGATTCCTATTTGAAATCAAGCAGAAAATGTAAATCAGCCATCCATAGGGCGAAAGCAAAATGGAATTGACTTTGGCATCTTCAGCAAGCAAGTCTAATTCAAAACAATTTTACTCATATCAATTCCTTCAGGAAAAGTCCTAGTATGGTGGGGCCTCTACAACAGACAATATGCTTATTCATGAGCCAAAAGCTATGGCAGATGTTTTTAATAGAATTTTGTAAAGTTTCTCTGAACCAGCGGCACAATCACCGGATCCTAATATAACACCATTAGATCCTCCTATCACATTCTCAGCTGAGTCTATTATGAATAAATTACTTCATTAAAAGGTAAATTTTGTCCAGGCCCAGATTATATAGCAGGGCATTTGCTTTATTTATTATCTGAACATATTGCCTTCCCACTTAAACTCTTGTTCAATCTTTTTCTACAACATAATTTTATCCCTGGTGAATGGAAAGAGGCATTTATGGTTCCTATACATAAGAAGGATCCAAACATCAATGGGAAAATTATCAGCCGATCAGCTTGACTTCATCAATTTGTAAAGTATTAGAAAGCCTACTTAAGGATATTATATCCCAAGTAATTGATGCATCTGATTGGGAACAACATGGCTTAAAAAGGGTAGAAGCTGCCTTACAAATTTACTCTGTTTCTATGAACACTTTAGCTTTTTTGGATGATTGCATAGCCTGTGATATTGTCTTTATTGATTTTAGTAAAGCTTTGATTCCATGCCACACTGGGCTCTTATTCAAAAACTATCCAGTCTCGGCATTAATAGTTACATAATGAAATGGATTCATAACTGGCTTTCAGATAGAACTCAAAGAGTGATGATAAATGGGACTTTTTCTGATTCTGGCAGAGTACTAAGTGGCATTCCTCAGGGCTCAGTTTTGGTCCCTGCCTTTTCAGGCTTTTATATTTGATTTAACTTATTCTAGCCTTTTCTATACTATTAAATACACAGATGAAGTGAAGATTGAGGTCTAAGTTCAAATTATGATCAAATATCCTGTATTCAGCATGACCTATATGTTATCAGTACTTGGGTTAAAAATGGGGAATGAAGTTAAACTCTACAAAATGCAAAGTTATGCACTTGGGTTCTAATAATTTAAATTTCCAGTATATTTTGGATGAGTTACCATTGTGTGCCACTGTCGATGAGAAAGGTTTGGGCATAACAAAATTTGACAATTTAACCTACTCTAAGCATATGTATTCAGTTATTAATACATCTAATAAAATTATATGGTCTGTTTTGTGCAATATTAGATCTCGTGAACAGGAAGTGTTGTTACCTTTATTCAGGTCCTATGTTCGATTTCATCTTGAATACGCCTCACAATTGTGGTGTCCCTTTAAAAATCATAAAATTTTTCTCTCGAAGGGTTAGTGTAAATATACTAAAAATATCTGGACTTGATTCGTTATCTTGGTGATCTAGGTTGGACACATTGAAACTAATGTCTCTCACCACTAGACGCATTCGAGGTGACCTTCTTCTTCTGTATGACATCATTCATGACCTTTATCATGACTGAATTAGGTTTTCATTTAAAACAGCAATATAATACTAGAGGTCATATCCTTCAGTTAACTGCTAAACCCTTCAAACATAACAATCGTAAGTATTTCTTCTCTGTAAGAATTATCGGGCCATGGAATCGACTCCATCTGACGTAGTTACTAGTAATACTAAAGAGATTTTTAAACATCGTCTCGATACCTTAATCATGTCTGGGTACGATTTATCATTTTATTCTATGGCCTAGTATAGGAGCATTATGGGCCTTGGCCTACTAGCTCTTTCAGTCAATCTTAGTATGAACCTTAGTATGAACTCTATGGGCTTCCTAGTGTCTGCCTTTTTTTTCTGCGAGTTTAGACATGCCTTGTATAATTTTCTTTGTAATGAAACTGTTGGTTGGGCTAGGAAATCCTCGGACTTGTAAGAAAAGCAATGCCCACCAGTTGGAGGCGATAGCTGCCAGAGATTTTCCCAGGCTTTCTAAGTGGAGGATGCAGCTTTGAACTTGTCTTTGGTATTGTGCAGTTCCATGCTTACCTCATGACCACAGAATTGCTGAAAGACCCATAGCTACCTACATACTTCCTTCATGTCGAGGGGCTACAGTGAGCTGTACCAGTTGCTGCAATCTTGGTTCCCAAGTCTCCAGACCACTTTGATATCTGTGTGGGGAGCAGGTCTGCCACAGGGCTAGCTGCATGAAGTTCTCGCTGAAATTGAGACAGGGCATCAGCTATAACATTTCTTTTCTGGCAAATGACGTGCCTTAAAAGAGATGTTGTACCATAGGCAGTATAACACAAAGACCCACAGAACTTCATCACCTCTTCAGAACGAGAAGTCTGTTAGTTCAATATGTCTCTACAGCCCTGTTGTCAGTGTGAAACAGTGCTGTTTTTTATTCTGAATTTTGTGCCCCCACGCCTACAGCTACCATGATAGGGAACAGTTCGAGAAGGCTGATGTTTTTGTGAGCCACTTGATATCCAATCCTGTGGCCAGCATCCTGCAAACCACGCTCCTTGACAGAATGTTCCAAAGCCAATACCACCTGAAGCATCGTCACCATGTGCAGATCCAACAGTTGGTCTGCCGGTGTCTGCCAGATGGTGATACCATTGAAATCTTGTAAGAAGAGTTCCTATACCTGTAAGTCTGCTTTATGCCCTGTGTTAGTCTGATGTGGTGATATGATTTTAGAGCCCCTCAGTGGCTGATGCCATCTGCCTGAGGAATGGCCTGCCTGGGCGTAATTGCCCGCATGCAGAATTCAAGTGTCCTATAACAGATTATAGCTGTTGTAGGGTCACCTTCTTGCCCTTCCCATCTCACCTAACAGCTTGCTCAAAAGTGCCACCTTGACTTTTGGTAGCTGGGAAACCATGGCCTCGGAGTCTATTTCTATGCCCAGGTATGAGAGGCAGGTAGCAGGGCCTCTGTTTTTCCTGTGCTAGCGGGACACCAAAATACCCCATTAATAAGGTGAAACTTGCAGCATCTCAACACATGTGGTTCCCCCTGGGGCCCACAAATAGGAAATCATCGAGATAATGAACTATGTGTGTGTTCGTGTGTTTTCTGGTGGCCCACTCCAAGAAGGTTGAGAATGCTTTGAAGGCTGAGCAGCTTACGGAGCATCCAATGGCATAGCCTTGTCAATATACCATTGACCTCCAACTTTAAACCCAGTAGATCCTGATAACTCAGATGTACTGGTAACAGGCTAAAAGCTGATTTAATGTCACTTTTTGCCACCATTGCCCCATGACCCAGCTTCTTGTATGTGTGCAAAGTCCACATCAAAAGTTGTGTATTGCACTGTGCAATCCTCTGGGTTGATGAGGCGCTCACTGAACCACCTTTCAGGTAGGACAGGTGATGAATCAGCCTGTATTCCTTACTTCCTTCTTGGGACCAGCCCTAATGGGGATACCCTGAGGTTGTGAACTGGGGGTAGTCGGGATCCCGCCACCCTGCCTGTCTCTACTTCCTTAGCAATTTTCTCCAGGATATTGGGAAGTAAATTTGTAGACTTGAGATTGTGAGCTGTGGTTTCTACCTTGGCCTCTTGTATGGTATCCTAAAACCATACTTGAAACTGTCATGTATATATTTTGCTATTGTTTTCTGGGTAGCAGTCAAGCCAGGGTCCATCCAGTCTAACTGTACTGGTGAATTAGCTAAACTTCCCAGACACCTTTCCTTTTCAATGCTTGTTCCTTCGTTGTTTGGTTTCTTGAGGATTGTAGTGTGCATTCCGAGACCTTGTGTTCTCTCTCTGCACAGCTTGCAGATATGCCCGTTATTTACAAAAAGGAATGAAAACATTTTCCTTTATTGTAGTTGTAACATGCCTTCCTCCCTGTCCCTTCCTCTGTTCCTTCCTGTACTTGCCCCCGTTTGTCTGGCAACAACATGACCACTATCAGTGTAAGTTACCACATTGGGCTGCGCGTCATATAAGTGGACCCACATGTCTATGTGCGCTTTATCCCATTTGAGATTGGGTTGTCGAGATAGTTTTAAATGAAACTGCTTGTCATATTTTAGCCATGCATATCCATCAAAGGACAGATGCGAATGTTATGGTGTCCCTGTATTTAAGCAGAGCAATTAGCTTATCAGGGTGTTTCATCCCATAAACTGACATATATATGTCTAATGCTGCCGCCCATTCTCAAATGTGAAAGGCACCTTTGGCTGCCATGGCCTCTCTTGTTTATTCTTTTCTCATCATTCACTTCTGGATCTCCCTGTGTAATAGTGAGAACATGTCTATAAATTCTCTTTCCAGATTTTTTCCTAGCGGTGTCAGATCAGTGGTCCCCAATGGGTCTTCTACCCTGGCATATGCCCAATGCTCTGGTGCTGCTGTTTTTGAGCTGGTTAAATGTAACCCGTCAAAGTACTAGGAGTAGATCCGTTTAAGAGGCAACCATTTCCCATGCTTCTAAGCCTGCCATCAAACTTTCTTTGTTGGCTGAGGATGTTGTATTGAGAGGCACAGCACCTGTCCATACCTGAACTGCTGCCCTTGAGCTGCTACCTCCTCCTGCCCGCTGTCCCTTGGGAATCAATTCGACTGGGAGGCTGAACCAGCAATAGCTCAACCCCTAGGGTGATCCGCTGTCCACCCCTAGATGACTTGAGGGCTTTTTCCACCCCTACCTATGTGGGATCTGTACCCTTGTGTCATCCCCCTTGTCTGTCTATTTGGACCTGGTATCCTACCATGGTGGGCTCTGCCCACTGTTGTGTTCTAAAACCAAAGCTAACCATTGGTGCTTGCACTCACCCCGCTAGTCTCTGGGAGGTACCCTTCATCTGGCTCATTGGCGAAGCAATGCCCGAGACCCTGTGTTGGGAGCGGTCATGCCCCCATGCTGGGTTGTTGGGAGACCAGGGAGCAAAGGGCCCCATGAATTTGTTGTTGCCTAAGGCAGAAAATTACTTGGCCCTATATATGAATGGCCACATGAAGAGGTTGCTGCCATAATTGGTGCCATAGCATTGCTGGCACCAAATTGTCCCTGAAGGCCCATGCTGCCCCATCTGGTTGCCTACCTTTACTCCCCTGATCTCCCTGTGTTTTACCAAAATCTAACTGCTGATGGTGGCCCTCCGTCCTGTCTCTGAAGTGCCTGGCCCTCTTCTGTTCCTTTACCTTTGTGGCCTTAACCATATCTTCCAGGTTTTTTCTCCATTTTTATACCTTGCCTTTTCTGTTACCGATTCCAGTGGTAGCCATTCCTGCTCTCACTGGATTGCTCATCCTCGCTATCAGAATCAGACCACACTATTTCTACTGACACATCACTGTATTGATCTCCCCATACTCGCTGATTTTTGGCTGGACCATTGGTGCCACCAGGGGTTTCCATTTCTTCATTCGATGCCCTGGGCTGGACCATGGACTTGCTCTCCTTGACTCTGCTCCTTTTTTTTGCTATGCTTTCTGCCCACCTCTGCCACTGTTTGAGCCTTCACGCATTTTCTGCCCACCTTGCCCTTTCTATTACCAGCTTTTTTCTGAGCCACACGGATTCTAACATTGGGCCAATGGCTGGCTATACCTGAGTTGACGCCCTTCCTCCTCAGCCGGTCCCTGAGGTCTGTGTTCTGCTATGGTGGGAGGGTCTACCTCTGGCAGCTGTTACTCACCTGGATGGGCAACCCACAATTCTGGTTTCAGCCTGGATATGGTCACCAGTCAATCTGACCCACCAATGTCTTTTGAGCATTGCAGGGGCCTCGCGTAAAACTTGGTCCTGACCTTGTGCTGGGGTAGCCAGTTCAAAGATTGTGTCTGACTTCCCTAGACCTGAAGGTCTTGACTGGAACCCTGTGCTGGTGTAAAATTTTGGGGGCCTGGCTGTCCAGAACCTGATTATTCTGAGATTCAGCCATTGTACAGGTATTGATTGTAAGGTGCAAAGTGGTGCTAATGATGCAATACCTATTTGAGACAAAAACATATTCGTTATTCCTGCCTATGTTTTAAATGCCTCTACAAATTAGCACTCTAACTGACTGTACCAGGACATTCTTGAATATACTGCCCCAACATACAATCGCTACCTTGATGGGGGTGGGTAGTGAAAAAATTGCCTGGGTTTGGCATGCTAAGCATGGTAAACTGGGGATTGTGTCCCCGGTGGCAGGCCAGAGGAGGCATCACTGAGGAACCAGCCAAGCAAAGTCAGAGAAATTCCATAGCCAGGGAACCCGTTACTTGGACTAGGACAGTTTTCAAGGAAACTTTCTGTGGGGTGAGGCTCAGCTGGGGATTCTTTGTATTTTCATGCAGAGAATGCATGGAGGAGGGCTCCTAAATACCAAGAACTGAAACCTACTCACTAACTTGGACTCCGAATACCACCCTAAAATACTAGAGACACCAACAAAGGCTAATTGGAAAATTAGTTACAAGTCGATAATACCCTTTCTTCCTCCTCTTACTAGCCCCTAAGATGCAAAACCATCGACTTCCTCCCTTTATGCTCTCACCCTGCTTAATGCTGAAATCCCTATACCACCCAATCTCTAAATAATACGATGGCAGAATCCATAATGCTCTAAAATTCTATAGAGAGAACAAATAAGTCCGAAAATTATAATTGGCCCACACAAAAAAACACACACACACACACACACACACACACACACACAAACCAAACCACTGCACAGGAAGGAAACTGAACAGCAGGAAAAGGATCCACTACAACTTTTCTTATTACCTTAGTACATGATTGGGTCCTACCCAGTGGCTAAATTGAATGTGTAATCCCTACGCCCCTGCCTTTTTGCAAATGACAGGTGGTATGCTGTTGAAGCTGACAGCAGTACCAGGTGGGGATTGGGTCTGGAAGGACTAGGTTACTCGGCACAAGGGCCTAGGTTTGGCTACTCTGCACAGGGGCACCCAAGTAAATCCAAACACAGGAAGCAATAACTGTAATGTCCAATACCAGAATGGGATTCTAAAATGTGGCTTTTATTCACACCCAAACTGAACAAAGCATAGATGGACCCCACGGGGCTACATTCCTGGTAATGCAGATAAGAGAAACAGAACACTTCTTCAACACGTCAGCCCTCAGGCTCCAGATCCATCAGGCACACAGCCGGGACTTGTACGCTGCTTTGAGTACACAGCCGACTTTGTACACTATTTGGGTTTTTCCTGGCCTGTCTCCCCTGCCGCACTCAAAACCTGTCCATATGTCAATGGACAAATTTTCCTGGTGGCTCCTAAACCACCTTGGAGCCTTCGACTCCTTTAGGGAAATTTTCTTTCAATCCCACATCTGGGTACTTCCTCAGCACTGGTCAAGTGCCTGAGGCAAAGTAAAGGGCCACAGAGCAAATCTGTAGAGGTGAACCTGGTTACTAAAGATGGGGGTCTCCACTCCAGCTTCCACAATCCATACCCAGCCATTTCTCTGGACATTAAACAACTCTTTTTGAAAGCTTGGCAATGTAGATTAAAGGGTACATGTATAGCACATTCCCTCTACATGTCTTGACTTTCCCTTGTACTAGACTCGAACATACTTAAACATCTCTTTCTGAAAAGCTTGGCAGTATAGATTAAAGAGTAAATGTATAGCACATTTCCTCTACATGTCTTGCTTTCTCCTTGTGCTGGACTTGAACATACTTTTAATTTGGCTTAGCCTATTCCTCTAGGCCTCCCACTGATTAAGCAGTCCAATCCCCACTTTACAACAGTTCAGGTAAAATGTAGGCCCCATGACAAGAGCAGAACTCACCTTTTGGTTGCAGGTGCCCACAGGCGAATCTTGACAGCTTCTGGTGCCACAGCACAACTTAGAAAATAAGGCAGCTTCTTCCTAGCTGGAACCAGGAGGTTGCCCTGGAATAACAGGCAAACCTTCCACCCTCATCCACTCAGGGATGGGGCACAGAGACCAGTAACAGCGGTCTCCACCACTTCAAGAACAGCTTACTGTGTTCCTCTTTGGTGGAAACACACACCTTTCCCTAAAAGTAGCTCAATATCAGAACTTTAGACTCCAAGAGCCTGTGCACAGACTGTTGTGCTCCTCTCTTCAAGACTGCTCACACACAACTGCTGCTGCTCACTGTTCAAAATCTCCCAACATTCTAACCTAACTCCATCTACAGATTCCAATGTGGCTCATGCAGCTGCGATAGTTCTATGGTGATGTCATCCTCAGTCTCAGCTGAGACTGAGAACAAAGTGAGACAGTGTGAAATCTATTTAACTGGAGTTTCACAAGCTGCCTTCCTGCCTACCACTAGGTCTTACTGGGATTCTAGTAACCCCGGGTAACGGGGGTTACACTCACCCTGGGCCAGGAAATGACTGTCCTGCAGTCATTATTTACCCTGCTTAGCCATTCCACTCTATGTGCTACCTCAGGGGGGTGATCAGGCCCCTCCTACCATGTGCGAAGCACAGGCAGGCAACACTAAGGGCCTAGAGGCCTTTGGCTAACATTTCAGCCTCTACTCTACCCACTAACTATGGGTGCCTAGTGGTTTGATAGAACTGTCCAGAACATAGCCTAATAGCTCAGCCTGCAACCTCTACTGCAGGTCAGGGCCACAGCCTGTCTATCCCCCTACCCCTCTAGGGAAAATCTATCTGCTTCTAACTTAAAAACCCCAAAATAAAAACAACCGGGGACCTCCCGACCTTGGACACCATGCAACCACACACTAAGAACTAATACCATCTATTACATTACATTACTGCCTCCTAACCCACAACCACACCTGTGGAAGGAAAGGGTTACTACAGTAACAACAACAACAGTACTTTAAATATTACACATTAAAGTACTATTTAGAACTCCGATGAGCCCTCCTCCTCTTCTTGTCTCCTCTTCTATCTTCTTCAGGAACACTTACAAGAAGAAGAAAGACAACACACACTTCTAATCTGCATACACAGTCTATCTAAACCCCTACCATCAAAACACTGGAGAATCCCAAAATATATTTTTTTTTAGAAAAGGTAAAAAAATAGTATAAACACTAGAAAACAGTAGAAAAACAATGACATTATTTACAATACACATTTGGGGATGGAGTGCCCTAAAGTCCCATCTAGTGACCACAGTGCCCAAGGCTAGTTCTTTAAAGAGTCTCTCCTGGGCGGAGCCGGTGAAGCACAGTTCTAGCAGGCCAAAGTCCCAAGGGAGTCTTTGAGGACAGTTTACACATTCTGTAGTCTGCTAGTGTAGGGTGTACTGCAATGTCATAAGGATAGAAAAGTTTGACTTACCAGCCCTTGTAGAAGGAATAACACACACTGACTTGCTCCTCAGCCGAAGAATCTCCTGGCAGCATTCTTCCGATACAGCTGGAAGATATCTTCCAGGAACTACAGGAGGGCACATCTGGAAATTGCTGGGTTGATGTCATCTCTGGAGATGGAACCTTGAAACAGGAACAAAAAGGAAAACAGCTGGTCTGATGTCATCCGATTACCAGGCGATGGGTCAGGATACAGCTGAGCTGGTGTCCTCTCTGGATCTGAAGTCATCTGGTGGGCCAGTCGATGGATTCTGGAAAGAGGCAGTACACTGTAGAACTGATGAATGTGGGGCACCTGAGTACTGGATGTCCATACTGGCGGAACACTGCAATGGCTGGTGTGGCAGTATTGACTACCACTGCTCTGTTTTCCATCTGGTAGGCACAGGCACATTTGCAGGGAGGTCCTTGCACTGAGACCAATAGTACAGGGTGTCAGGAGCTTGAATTATTACCCTGTCTGGCACACATAATTCACACTGTGAAAGGTTTCATCCCTCTCTGTCCACTATTCAACAGTGTCCATAAACAGTGTCCTGCCTCTTTTTCACTGGGTGTATTTTTCATGAAACAGTCTGTTCCTGACATGCTTGTTTGCACCAGGATGCACAAATTTCATTGCTTGGCCCAGATCCAGGATTTCCTGCTGTTCTCAATCTCCTCCCAGACTCTCCGAGAAAGGTAGGAAAGGACATCCCATAGATTTCATTCGCCTTCCTACGAACCAGACTCTCCTCTTTACTAGCTTTGGTCAACCTGAGACCGTTGGCCTGGCTTGGGGCAGCCAGTCCTGGTTCTGCCAGCTCGCATTCTCAATGAGATGAAAAATGGATCCCTGACTTCTTCTTCTTACACAGCCAGGGCAGTGGCATCACCACTCTCTTCCATGCATTCTTCTGAGGCAAGAGCTTGAGGTTGTGTACCCTGTCCTTTTTCACAAGGCCACATAGGTTCCCCTCATCATCTTCCTCACTGAGAATCTGTGCCCAGGAGTGAGTAGTTGTCCTCCTCCTGAGACTATCCACTCTTCACTGGGCGCGAGGTTGATACCTCCCATTCAAAGCCTCCTTATCTCATCTTCTCCTATGAGACTCGGGCTAGGCCCCCAGGGGTCTACTGATGCTCTGTCTGAATTTTATCTCTGCGATCCAGCATCCAAACATCAGCATACTGTTATGTCTGCAAATCTGCACCCTCTATCTTTGTGCCACACTCCCCGAGGGGCCTTCTTCAACAGGCTCTGCCTGGTGCTGTGTTCTGCCAACTATAAATTCCTGAACTTTTGTCCATGTGGGAGCCAAATGAATCTTGGGCGCTTTATACAAGCCGTATTTCTCTAAGCACCCGAACAATGAGGCACCCAGAAGATGTCCCTTCCAGCATTTAAGCATGTTAAACACACTTGCACTGAATATCCAGGAATCACCACATGAGAAGGCAGTTGTCCTCCATAGCAACACCTTTCAATGTCCCTTAACTTATTTACTTCGCTGCTACTGCAGCCCGGCATGATCCGGGTAGTGGGCTGGTCCTGAGGCCATGACTGCAGGGAAAACAAACGCTCACTGTTACTGAAAGTCCTACTTCACTGAACACTTTCTTGTACTTTAAAAGGCTCCTCTGCTAGTGTGTTTACATTACTACCCCACCCTGTAATGGTGGTGGCAGCACTCCTGATCATCAACATTCAGAAATTGGGTCAAGCCACTGCACATCTGATTTACATACACTACTGATAACTTGGCTCAAAACTGCACAAACTTGCACTGTTCTTTTCCTAGCACATTTATATGATTTGCCACAGACTTTTCACTTGCTGAAAACATTTTTTTAGCTCACAGTCCCTTAAAGCCTCAGTATTCAAGCACAGGATTGCCTGTAACTAGTGCTGCATATTTTGCTACAACTCACAGTCTCTCCACTGGCTTTGAAACTTTAAACTGACACTGAACCCATAACTATGCTCACAGTCAATGGCTTAACAGACTTGCTTTAGCTGGTAAAACTTGACACAGTCTTTATTTGCAGAGACTACACTGCTGCACACATATTCAGCTGGCTTTTGGCAGAAAATCACTGTTTGAGCAATTATTACTGTTGGTACTCATTGTTATCGTAGGTGTTTGCTGCGATGGAAAATGGCCTGCCGCCAGTCTTGGAGGCCTCAGAAAGGAAGCTGGTTGGCAGTCCTGTCGATCGTCTCTCCGATCACCACAGTCAAAATACAGTCGATCGAGATGCGGGTTGAGCCCGATTTTAAACAGAAAAGTCTATTTTAATACTTTTACAGTGCTTTTTAATCACCTCAATGCTCCTCCACTAAGCCAGTACACGCCTCCCTCACACTCCCTCTGAATGCTGGGCAGTCACTGTAGAGGCTGGCTGGGGGGGCGGGGCGATTGCAGCCTCACCAATCACATGACGCCATGCAAATGAGCCTCTTTCCCTCACGAGTGCTCTTCTCGGCAATCGTCGAACAGGCAAATTTAAACTGCAAAACACTTTTTTTTTTTTACTGACTCATGCTGGAGCTCATTTTAGCCATTTAGCATGGCCATTCACACAACAAATCTCTCAGTTTACAAAAACATTTCCAACATTCAGGGCACAAATTTCCTGTTGCTACCCTAGTCTTCCACACTTTTCTTTATCACAACAGTTCTTTAGAAAGCATTTCCAACGTCCAGGGTACAATTTTCCTGTTGCTACCCCTGGTCTTCCACACTTTTCTTTATCACAACAGTTCTTTAGAAAGCACTTCTCACATCCAGGGCACAATTTTTCTGTTGCTACCCCTAGTCTTCCACACTTTTCTTTATCACACACAGTTTTTAAAAGCTGGCAAAATGCTGTAAATATTTGATGCAGGACAAGGCATACTCTTTCAGCTTTACTGCTCCTTGGTAAACAGTTGGCATTTTAGCAGCAGCATATGAACCACAGCACACAGTGATACACCAGTTAAACTTGCTTCAGCTTTTTGGCTACCCACTGCCAGATAACCAAAACGCTAGCCCCTTGCCCAATCACCTTTCCTCCTGATAATGCAGATAAGAGTAACAGAACACTTCAACACTTCAGCCAGGCTCTGACCCACCAGGGACACAGCCCAGACTTGCACGCTGCTTTGGGTACACAGCCCGACTTGTACACTATTTGTTTTTTTCTTGGCCCGACTCACCTGCCGCCACTCAAACCCTGTCCATATGGCAATGGAACATTTTCCTAGTGGCTCCTTAACCACCTTAGAGCCTTTGACTCCTTAAGGAAATTCTTCAATCCCATGTCTGAGTATTCTCAGCACTGGCCAAGTGCCTGAGGCAAAGTAAAAGGCCACAGAGCAAATCCAGAGGTGAACCTGGTTACTAAAGATGGGGGTCTCCCACCCAGCTTCCACATTTCTCTGGACATTAAACAACTCTTTTGAAAGCTTGGCAATGTAGATTAAAGGGTAAACATATAGCACATTTCCTCTACATGTCTTGACTTTCCCTTGCACGAGACTCGAACATACTTAAACATCTCTTTCTGAAAAGCTTGGCAGTGTAGATTAAAGGGTAAGTGTATATAGCACATTTCGTTGCTACATGTCTTGGCTTTCCTTGTGCTGGACTTGAACATACTTTTACTTTGGCTTAGCTTATTCCTCTAGGCCTCCCACTGATTAAGCAGTCCAATCCCACTTTACAACAGTTCAGGTGAAATGTAGGCCCCATGACAAGAGCAAACTTCACCCTTTGGTTGCAGGTGCCCCACAGGCAAATCTTGACAGCTTCTGGTGCCACAACACATTTCAGAAAATAAAGCAGCTTCTTCCCTAAATGGAACCAGGAGGTTGCCCTGGAATAACAGGCAAACTTTTCACCCCATCCCTCAGGGATGGAGCACAGAGACCAGTAACAGCGAGCGGTCTCCACCATTTCAAGAACAGCTTACTGTGTTCCTCTTTGGCGGAACACACACCTTTCCTAAAAGTAGCTCGATATCAGAACTTTAGGCTCCAAGAGCCTGTGCACAGACTGCTGTGCTCCTCTCTTCAAGACTGCTCACACAACTGCTGCTGTTCACTGTTCAAAACTCCCAACATTCTAACCTAACTCCCATCTGCAGATTCCAATGTGGCTCATGCAGCTGCGATAGTTCTATGGTCATGTCATGCCTCAGTCTCAGCTGAGACTGAGAACAGAGTGAGACAGTGTGAAATCCATTTAACTGGAGTTTCACAAGCTGCCTTCCTGCCTACCACTAGGTCTTACTGGGATTCTAGTAACCCTGGGTAATGGGGGTTACACATGCAATAATTATTGATGCCAGAAACTAAAGGCCAGGGTTGCTAAAATAGAAAGGGACTAATAAAAGGACCAGGAAGAGAAAGGGAAAAACAGCAGAAGTTGAGAAATAACTGCTGTTGTGCCAAGTTACATTGAAATATAAAGGACATGAGGCCTGGGGAGCAGAGAGGAGGTGTGCACAACAAGGAGGCTGCAGATAAGGTGCTGCTTGGTGAGGAGAATGGTAGGAGTGGGAGCTGAACGAGGATATAACTACTGGGGCTCATAGATCTACTCTTTGAGCGGACCGAAAAGGACACTGCTGAAGATTGGGAGGTAACAAGAAAAAGGAACAGCAAGACTGAACAATAATAATACCAGATGCACACACTGACTGTAACAATAACATTTAAAATGTTCAAAAGAAAATGGGAGACAATTTTTTTTAAATTGTATCAAGTTTGTAAACACATAATATAAAAGCCAAAAAGCCAAATATAATTATGCCATAAACATAGCCTCTGTGAGATTAAAAACTCACAACCCTTTGCACCAGAGGCAGATGGTTTAGAACACTGCACCACAAGCTGCCAGCCGGCGCCACGGCCAGTCGGGCGGTGGGGCCCACGGGCTGCAAATGGGAAGGAAGGAAAATTAATGGAAATAGGGAAAGGGCTTGGGGGAAGCTGGAAACAAAGCAACCGAAAGGGCACCGAGGGATAGAATTCTAAATGTGGCCTGGAAATTGATTTAAACTGACCAGGCAGGCTGGGAGACAAAGGAAGGGAGAAAAGAGCGAGCCAGGCGAACATAAAAGAGGAGGGACAGGCAATCAAAACGGAGAAACACGTGGCCCTGACTAGGATGGGGGTCCACACCCGGGAACATGAAAGGCTGAGGGGCCATCGACCACAAATAAAGGCAGAGTTCGCTCACAATCAATGTGCCACATGAAGGCTTCTTCCCGACGGCACATATCCCTTAAACTGGCTGATTTCAAGGCCAATGATGCACACTTCATGGCAGGTATATCGATGAGTGGTGAAGAAGGAGGGTAAAGGCAAAAACACTTACCTGACTGAAAAGAAACCTGATAAGATGAAGCCCACCCGTAGGAATCTGTAAACAGAAAATAAAGCCAGCGAGCAACCACGAACTAGGGAAAGTGAGGTGCTGTAAGGCAGGAACAATGAGAATCTAAACGGCCAAAACTTTGTGTGAGGAGCTGTTCCAGGAGGTGAGATCTCCTGGGACCGCTCCCAAAAGGCACTGTCATGCCCTCCCTGCAGGAACCATCAGGGCCAGCCCTCTCAGAGGAGCTCCTTGGATAGGGCCACTTGCTCCAGGGGCCGCCTCTTCCTTGGATGGTGGGCTGCCCTCCAGCTCCACCCTCTTGGGGCCATCAGCAACTTCGCCCCCCCGTGGGGGCCAATTCTTGGCCCTCGTGACCACAGGATAGCTGCATTCTGTCAAATGGAGCACATTTTGAAGCTTTTGTTTCGTTAATTTACTAGCTCCATCATTAAATGTTTTTAACTTATATGAGGAAACCTCCTGACAATAATAATGTGTAAAAGTTAATGTTTGATTGAAATTACTATTTGAGGGGTATTGCTATAAGCCTCTGCTCCTTTATTGCATGTGCTCGACATCTCGATTATTTTACTGTCACGCCAGCATGGATTATTGCACATTTGAACTTTAGGTTGAAGAGAAATATGGGGAAATCCGGACTGAAACACCGGGATCCTGATTCCTAGACAGGTTGCCCTAGTATAACAAACATCTGGTTATGCTGTTTGCCATTTTGCAGTCTTGTGGTACTGGTTAAAAGAAAAATAGCTCTCGCCATCCAGCATTGTGGACTGGTATCCGAAAGCAGGTGTTAAAGGCAATGTCCCTCGTAAATTCCACTAGGTATACATCGTGAACCTCCGACATGCCTGGTAATTCCACGCTTGTATTCATGGTTCTTGGATTACTCAAAAAACGGAGATCCCAGTTACTGCACAACCCGGTAAGTCAGCTTCCACGTATAGGCGGTGCCGAGTCCTATGACTCACGTGTTGTAAAGAAAAAGCGGGTGGGGCAGTGATGCTTTACCTGTAACGGAAAGTGAAACAAAAACTACTTGAGCAGTTAAAATGGCTACTAGCACAGAAGAGAACAGAGAAACTGCTTTAAAAATTCCAGATTCACGAAGGGAATATCAGCTA
This sequence comes from Neoceratodus forsteri, assembly GCA_016271365.2. Classification (NCBI taxonomy): domain Eukaryota; kingdom Metazoa; phylum Chordata; order Ceratodontiformes; family Ceratodontidae; genus Neoceratodus; species Neoceratodus forsteri. The sequence goes on from JADMNL010000026.1 coordinate 272,679,549, forward strand.
GCTTGTCTCTGAATGAATGTTTAATATGCTCAGTTTGTCAAAAATCTTCAAGCAGCCGGTGACGGTAGAGTGCGAACACAGCTTCTGCAGGGTCTGTCTTGACACGTTTTTGGATAGTCAGAAGAACCCCTGTTGTCCCAAGTGTGGACAGGAGTGTGCCAAAAAGGCGACCTGTTAACTCGTCACTAGCTAACTTGGCAGGGAAAGCAAAGGGATCGAACCCGAATAACTTGCCTAATCTGAATACAACGACTCAGTAGGAGCATGCTGAGATTCCTAAAGAGGCTCATACTTGGAAGGACAGGGTTCAAGTAATGAGGAAGATATTTTTGCAATGGGCAGGTCAGTGACAGACTCGTTATATAGTGAGAACCTCGATCAGGAAGTGTCAAGTATGGATCGGTGACTACTATCAGAAAAACAAGCGGCATCTGTCGATTAATATGAGAAACAGCACTGAACAGGCCAGCACTGTCGACAGTGGAATTTGTGACACTGAGCGAGAATCCATCATGACGGAACCGGCGAGTGGCGACCAGGACAGTGAATCCCTATTGAAGCAGTCACAAAACATACAGTGAGTTAACATAGAAGCACATTATAATGTGGTGCATCAGGTGCAATTCAATGGGCTGGATACAGGAATCTGCCAATATCACCATAAATATGGCCAGGACTATCCTTACTTGCACACTGTTGTATACAAGACCCCATAACCTAATAATGATAGCCCTATTGCTAGTCTGGCTGTGTCTGTGGTGGTGATTAAGCTCATGAATATTCATTAGCCTATCTCGTGGTGTTGTTTCCCACCAGTTCAGTTGCCCAGTATTTTAACAGAGTGCACTGGGGTGGCTGGTAGATCATGCATCGTCACAGCAGTTCTCCAGTACATAGATATAGCAGGGCAAGTAGTTATAGTAGACTAGTTATATGCTTATGCCATCGGCTAAAATGGCCATTGTGAGGGGATTCTGCCTCCCACCCTAACCTATGGGGCTCCCTTATTTGGGGCTGCTCATAGAACTGACCTACTCAGATGGGATATTACAAATAACAACACATGTCGCTATGCTCTTCTGCTCCATGGCTTAAACACCACTGTCAGCTTTATGATGATCTTGGTTGGCTGTCTCCATTAGCTAGTAGGAAATACTATCTTGGCTTTCTTATTGATTCGATAATTCAAAATCAAACCCCTAGGTGTCTTGCAGCTATGCTTGTTCCTCAGGACACACTCCATGGTCTACGATCAGCTGATAAACTCTTTCTGAATTTGCCAAGGTGCTGCACTAGGAAAGGAACTGTTGCATTTGAGCATGCGGCTCCACAGCTGTGGAATTCCTTCCCTTGACATCAGACTTCTAGCTCCACACATGCTTTAAGAGTAAACTGCTCGAATCTGCTGATTGCTGATACCTGTTCCTGCCTTCTCCCTACTTAATGACCGATGTATTTCTCACCTCTATATAACCTCTTACTGCCTCAGCCTGTCCTGCTCCCTTTCCTACCCATATACAATCTTGCACTGCAGGCATCTCCCTTACACTTACATACACTCATATAATCTAATTTCATGGCTTGCTGCCCTCTTCCTCACTTAACGACTCTTTCCTTAATGAAACCCCTGCTCTCAATGGTTATTTCTTCCTTTGTATTACCTGTTTCTGTGTGCCTTGTTCTGTTCATGGATATGTCACTTGATAATTTAAGTCCAAGGTCCTCTCTATTCATTGCATAGGTAGGCACCTATGAACTTATGAATGATCTACTCTGTATGTCTCTGATATATTGTATCCACTTTAACTTGTAAGTGAAGCAATTTTACTTTGTATGTTCTGATATATTGTATCCTATTTAACTCATTGTATGTAAGTACTTATAATTTGTTATCCTGTTAAGTTTCTGCATGTCTGTACTCTCCTGGGTCATGCCTGAAAATAGTCATTTTATGGCTAGCGACTTAACCAGCTAACAAAGCTAAATAAATAAATAAATAAAGTAAGGGAACTGCTTACTTCCCTATTCCTGGTGTCGGACATCTCTTTGTTCCAGCTGTCTGACTGTGATTTAGGTGGTTTTATGGGAGCAAATGATCCCAAATGGTTGGGTCAGATTTTTCTTTCTGATTTGCATGCTGTGTCCGAGCTTCAGAACTGACCAGTGCTGTCTGCAGTGTTCCAGTGCAGAGCACATGCAAATGAGCCTGGCAGTTCCAGGTACTACTTTGTTGCTGACAATGCTGCTCTTTCAGTAGACCGTATGCCACCCAGGATTATTGCTGAGTGACACCATCATGCATAGGATGGGATCTGGCCACCAGTGGTGGGACAGATACTATTGGAAATAAAAGTGGTGTATATTCCCAAGTTCAGCCCATTGAGTTCATAAACTAATCGGTAAATCACTCCCACCATGGTATATTGTGCCTCATCTTCCCACCCTCCTTAAACTAAAAATCTGATCCAAATAGGTGGGCAGAATAGATTCAAAGAACCCAATCATCAAAGACACTTCAGTTATGCATGATTTCTGTGTATCTGGGGTGCATTGGCCTGTAGCAGTGGGAGCAGGTGTGCATCCTGGAATCCACATCCCTTGCCCTCTGTGGTCCACTGTTGAAGGAGGCATTAAGGATAGGCCAAGTGGGTCCAGATCATGGGTATGCAGTCAGATACCCATGCTGGTCAGCAGTGCATACCTGCCTGCACAGGGTGCAAGGGCTGATAGGTTAACAGGATATGGCTGTCCTCAAGGACTGCCATATCCCTTCTGCAATAATCAACTTTTTAAGGCTGTACTTTCCTGTAATGGTACAGCCCAAGTCCTCCCTAGCAGCTCAGAGAGCTGGATGTGCTCTTCCAACTAACTGGGCTCTGTGAAAGGTCCAATGACCTGGTGGAGAGGGGTCATAAGTATTAAAAGATGACCTATGCCCCTTCCAGCAGTAATCTGCACTGCTGACATCCTACTGAAGACTGACACATTCTTATTCCTGTCCCTTGTCCACCCATCCAAGTGATCCATGTAGCAAGACACATTGTAGAATTGGGTGAAGAGGACACACATTTCCAGTTGTGGATACCATGGGGTGCCCTGTTGTGCATTCTGCAAATAGAAAGCACTCTGCAGCTTTTCATGGCCCTCTGCATGTGTTGAGGGACAGGGAACCATTTATGAATTGGGCCAGAACTGAGCATATCTTGGTCACAGCTTTGTACTGTCCATGATGGTCTACACCTTATGGCATCCTCAAACCCTAAGTGACACTCCACCAGCACACAGCCCCATGTGGTGGCAAGGAGGTTGTGTAGGTTTGAAGCATCTGCATCCATTCAGATGCCCATGCTGATCAGCAAGTGGAGCCATTCCTATGCAAGGTGCAGGGAAGGATGAGCTATAGCGCCAGTCCTCCAAGGCTTCCATTTCCTACTGGAATAAATGTAAATATTCTGAACACACCTGTTGGTCTTGATGTCCCCAGCCCATGGTGGAGCCTAGGACTGCAGACTTGAATGTATTTGGTTGATTGACCCATGAGCAGTTATGTAGTTGGTAGGAGCAGAGCATGTAGCCACTAATGCTGTCTCTAGCCATACATGTACGTAGTGGCCACACCCTCTTCTGGCCATGTGTGTGCCCACCAACTGGCCTGTGCCATGCTGGTGCCCATGTAACCCACACACATGACTTGGCATTGGGTGTGGATGAGGCCAGTTGACAGGGCTGTGGATGTGTGTAGGTCCCTGCATGTCCAGAGCAGGATCTCTGTGCACCACAAGCTCTTCTAACCCTCCTCCTCAGATACAAAAGGGGTTGTTGAGGATTGAGCTCAAAGTCATACAGGGACAGTGTTTCTTGGGACAGGAGGTTTTTTTTGTTGTTGATTTTTATTGTGTTTTACAGCAACATAGTGTAGCTATGCAAGACTTAAGGCCTACTGCTCAAAAGCACTCCAGATATGCATGACTTTCACTTATCTTTGGTGCACTGGCCATCAGCTCCAGGAGCTAGTATACCTGCCTGCATCCCTGCTTCTTTGGTCTGCTTGTGTGAAGCCATGCATTAGGGCAGGGGCATGGTAGGGTGGCAGAATGGATCTGGACCTCAGTCATTCAATTAGATGTACATGCTGGTCCACCAGTGTATCCAAAGGGACCCTAACCCACTGGAAAGATATTAACTCACAGAGATGCATGGGATGGTGCCAGTACAGCTCCTCAGCCCTCTCTAGCAGCTCAGCAGGCTGGGTGGGGATGATCTGCCCATCATTCAGGCTCCAAAGGTGGTCTATAGTATGGCAGTTGGGGGGCATGTATGTGTTAGTACAGCCACTTGGGTGGCAAGCCTATACCCTCCTCTAGCCATCTGCAGTATGAAAATTATTTTGAGAATTGGGCCCTTGCTCTGCCCCCTCCCTTGCCTAACCCTTTCCCGGTGGACTGTATAGCCAAATATGTTGTTCTGGATTGGGTGCTAAGGAACATGCACCTTGTTATGGATGACATATGGTGCACCATTTTATTTGTTTTACATTTTGATAGGGAAGTGCACACTGACAGGACACAGATTTCAGGGCACTCTGGGAGCACGGGCAGGCTATGAGACTTGCTAATGGTCACACAGTATGCAAGTCGCAGTTGTGGTTGCTAAACCTGCCACTTCTGGATCCCCAGTACTCAGCTCTGTGGTCAAACCTCTAGGCTGTACTTTGTTGGGGAGGCTCCTAAACATGTCATGACAGATAAATGGGCATTGTTATGTCAAACTTTAATGTCATGCTTATGCATGAGCTGTAACTACAGCATGTTATCTTGTAGTATGTAATGTCATTTATGTAGAAGCTGTAACTACTGAATGCTGTTTTGCTTTCTCCTTGTATCACATAATGTATCCTTGTCCCTTGCCCCGTGGTTGCACCTAGAATCAAGCTTAGGCTCAGTGTGCCTTTCCTGGTTATCAATTCTAAATAAATAAATAAATGAGATGTCTTACTGTAACACTTTTTAGGTCTACTATTTTATCAAGTTAAGAATTTTACCATCACTATAGTATTTTATACATCTAGACCACAAAAACATTTTACTTTTCATCTTTTCATCTGTGAGCACATTCCCCCAGCCAAAAGAATGAACACCACAACTATAAAATAATATGTTTCCCACCCTGTTTCACTGCAGACTCTGCCCTCCCAGCATACTGGAACAGACCCTGGACTGAAAAACAAAATCTTCTTTGCAGTCCTAGCAACCTCAGCTTGGTTTGGTAGATCACTAAAAGACTCACAATAAGAGATTACTTCAACCTCTTACCCAGAATATAATCCATTACAGTTACTAACAGTACTAGTACAATGAGAAACCACTCCATAGCAGTTGTAGAGGCCGCCATCACTCAGGGTGAGGGTCCATTTTGCATTGTTAAATATCATGTTAAAAAGTAGAAGAGGGTGAATAGGCTGAAAAAGGGCCCCCATCCTCTCACCTCCCCCACCATCACCTATTTGGCCTCCCCATGAAGGATGATTGACATACTTCTCTTTGTTAAATGAGATCCTTATTAAACACTGCAGTTTTAGGCACTGACTACATATATTGTGCTCTCACAGTTCCAGCAACAGACTGCAGTTTACAAAAACATCTATTCCTTCTTTCACTTAACATTGCAGTCCAGCATTACCAGAAACCCTTACACACACACACACACACACACACACACAACACACACACACACACACATATATGCACCCTGTAGCCTACATCTAAAGTAATCACCTTTCCATCCTTGTGTCCCTCTGATGCCCCTCCTCACACAGGCCCTAAGATAGACACTACACAAAACAAGCATTTATCAATGTCGAAGTTCGCTATTGGTACATGTGTTAGCATTGTACCGGTGGGGCAGGACTACAGGTCCCAGCGCAGGCTTATTGACATGCAGTTGAGTAGCATCATTTCTCACCAACAATACAAGGTTCTTATTTATTCCCCAGGTAACTTTCTATTGTCTGTTCCCCCTGCATCCTCAACTCTCCACACTCAGGCACCTACTCCTCATTGTAGTCCCTCCCTGACTCTTTTGTAGGGAAGGAGAGGCCCCACTAGGCACCCCTGGAAGATCGGGCACCATGACTTGGGAGAGAGGGAGTCTTGCCCTATGGACCCTTTTCACAGCACTGAATGGTGGGAAATTGAAGAGCATTTGTCAATGCCAAATGTTTGCTTGCTTGCTGGTATTGGCATTGATAGTGCAGAGGTTAGAGATGTATAATAGGAATGGCAGTGAAGTATTGAAGTAATGCCAACCCCCCTCCCACCCTTCAGAGACTGTCAGGCATTGAGGGAGTGCTTTTGAGTCATCGGCCATAACACACCATTCCACCTTACCCCACACCGATAGGTGTCGCAGTGTGCTCTGAGGTATTTATCCCTTATGCTCACCCCATTCTATAAGGAAATAAGCTGAGATTGGTGCAGTATAGGAGAATGTGGTGACCATTGGGCCCGAAGACCCCATGGCACACCCTAAATACCTGTCAGTGGAAGCAGGCTGGGGTGGAATGGGTGAGAAGCAGCTGATGACCCCAAGTCACACCCCAAGCCTGTCAGTTCAGGTATAGGTGGGCGTTACGTTGTAAACCTAACACCCTGGGCATTTTTTTTGCACCAAATTTTCAACATGGGCTTTTTGGAACCCCACCTCATGAACAGTAGCAGTATAATTTTGTTATTCAATCCCAAATGTGATTTCGGACAGCAGTGTGCCATTTGGCACCACTGGTGTGAAAACATATTTCAAGCAGGATGTGAAAACCGACAGCTGTACTGTTCTTGAGGAGGTGCAAAGAGATGGCAACGTGGAAAATCTGAGTTAAAATATGAAACGGTGGCAAAGTTATGAATGCTGAGAAACTGCAATGCATGCTTATAACACAGTTATATTTTGGAATGTTTCCACCAAATTTTCATCATGAATTTTAGTGACCTCCTCATGAACAGTGGCACTGGAATTTTGTTACTCTGTCCCAAAAGTTGATTTCGACAGTGATCTGCGCCATTCTGTGCCACAGATGCAAAACACATTTCGGAAGGATGCAAAAATGACGGCTATACTGTTTTTATAAGGGGTGTGAAAAAGGCAATGTTGGAAATTTGGAGTGAAAATATTAAAATTGATGACGTTATGAGCATGCATAGAAACCGTATAATGGATGCTCTTAACGCATTGATTTTATGGAGTTTTGTCACCAAATTTGCAACAAGGGCTTTTTGACCCCCACTCATGAACAGTGGCACTGTCATTTTTTAATTGGTACCAAAGGTGGTTCTGTGCAGTGACTGAGAAATCATCTTCGGACTGAAAAATGAAATGACAGTGATCGTGTTTATGAGATGGTATCACGTGAACCCCATTTTGAAAATTTGCAACCAACACTCCAAAACTAACTGAAATATCGACCTAAGATGAAACCCACCCATTGACTGCCATTCTAGGGCTTACCATCATTTCTTCAGTTCCCAGTTAGTCTTTGAAGAGTGCAGATGTGTTCCTGGTCCACAGAAGATCGCTGCTTCTGATCTCTAGAGGTAAGTGTTGGTTGGGGCGGTGGGGAGGTGGGGTGCACAGAAAAGGTGCGGATTGTAGGAGGGGGGTAGGAATGACAAGGGACTGTTTTTCTTTTTAAGATTAAAAAAGACCTCATGGGATGGTTTTCTTTTTACAAGTGAAATAATAAAATGGATTTGGCACACTGTGTGGGCTCCCAGTGTTCCAGAGTACTGGGTGTGGATGATTACCAAACCCAGGATTGAACACCATGAGATCAGCTGAGAAACATAGGGGTGTGGAGCGGTGGCACATCCGACACTGAGGTGGGCATCCTGATGTTGGAAACATCAAAGAGGTAGTGTTTTGGCATGCTGGGTGGGCTCCTGGTGTGCCACATTAATGGAGGGAAGGGATACATGTTGACACGGGATTGAGCACCCCAGTGTTGGCAGGGGGATAAGTGCTGGACCCCATGATCATGTTTCAGTGAAAGTACCTATGGGCACTGAAAACTGTCAGTCCGTATGGAGCTTAGGCTGTGGCCTGCTCTGCATGGGTGGGGAATAGGAGCAAAGGAGTCAGGGAAGTGGAGGAGGCACGGATTAAAGCACCTCCTACCAACTTCCAGAATCATTGCTCCGTGCCACTATTATAAATTTATTTGGGATGCAAGGGACTGAGAGGATGGGACCATTGGTGATGGCGGAGACATCAGCCAGGCTGATCAGGGCGAAACAGGTGTTTGTAGGCGTGACCTGCAGATGAAATGAAAAAGCCATCACATGATTGGTGCAGCTTTTCCTTTCAAGTGCAGACCATTTCAGGCAAACAGTGTCAAGATAAGCCTGGCTGATGATTGGTGCGATACTGTTGAGCCCTTGCAGAGCACTCTGCATTGGTCAGACAGTGTCAACCCCTCAAAAGTCCTCATCGCAGTACGCTCGACGCGCATGCCCAAACTTAAAAATAACTTTGAACCTCCTCCTCTCAAGTCAGTCCATGCTGTCCCAGCTACTGTGATAGACCCTAGACAAAAAAAAGTTCCACCTCACTTCACTCTGCAGACACACTCTTACAATTCATAATGACAGAACACAGAACAGCACAGTTATTTTCCATTTTCTTGCTCATTGCAGCTTTAGCTTCTCCAGCTATCAGATAGACCACAGAGAAGCATCCTCCCAATGACCGTTCCACACACTATTCTGGATACATCAGGGTATCTCACAGGAACCAGGGAGGAAACGAGGGAGATGAGGTATCACTACGGGTAGTGTGGATGGCAACTTGTCCTGCAGTGCTGGAAAGCTGAATCATTTGGGCAGAGTTTCTCATTGAGAAAGTGGTACAAAATACTAAGAAGACACATGTACCCTGGACACAGATCTGCATCCATAGACAGGTGCACAGTGGCCAGCATGCAGGTACATGTGCTACTGAATGGTGTCTGTTATTCTGCCTCCTGGCACACTGCTGCATGGTGGCGGATCAGAGTACATGGCGGAGGGCATCCAATCAGATGCCAGTCATGGGTCCGAAGTATATCCCCTACTCTGTCTGAGCAGGGTATTCTTGGAGGGTAAAGTTTAAAAAATGGGCGAATGCTCAACTGGCTACCCCAGCCCACCCTGATGGCTGGGGCAGCATGGTGAGGTGGGGATGATGTCCTACAGCCTGTGGGGTTTTCCTAGTGGAGAGCACAACAAATATGGCAGGGTCTTTGTGCCATATCCTGTGTCACTCTTGTCTGGCACTCCATACCTTTTGAATGGTATGCAGTGTGGACACATCCCTGACAAATAATGCATTTTTAAGGAAAGGGTGCCACTGTTGTACATATACTCCAAATGTGGCCTCTAATTACCTATATAAGGGCAGTATGCCTTCTTTACTTACTGTTAATTCTCCTACCAAGGCATCTCAACATTTTGTTTGTCTTGGCTGCCTCTCTTGCACTGTCACGGAGTGCTACAAGTCACTAGTTATTATCACACTCATATTCTCTTCCTCTTCTGTTGCACATAATGGACTCCTCCTAGGTAGTAATCCGTCCTTGGATTCTATAGGCTCAGATGCATAACTTTGCATTTTTTTTCATTAAATCTAAGATGCCAAATCCCTGAGCACCTCTTAAACTTTTGAGGTCCTACCATGGGTATGGAGTCCCTTCAGCTAAAGCATGGGTAAATTTATTCTTAATACCATCTCCAACATTATTTATAAAGACATTGAACAACACCAGCCCAAAGAATGAGCTCTTTGGAACCCCACTCAATACCGCTCCATTGTTAGATAATTCTGCACCCATCAATACTGTCTGGGTTCTTCTCCCCAGCTAGTTTTCCACCTATCTGGTCATGTTCACTCCAACCCTTAGATCCACCAATTTCCTGATCAGCCTCATCTGGGGTACAGAATCAAAGGCTTTACTAAAATCCAGGTAGAGGATGTCCATGACCTGACCCTTAGCCACTGTTTTGAAGACCCAGTGAGAGAATCTAGTCAAATTAGTTTAATACAACTTCCATCCCATAAATCCATGCTGTTTAGCATCATGAAGACCCTGCTCATCTAGATAGTCAACCAACCTTTCCTTAATTATAGTCTCCATGAGCTTGCACATGACTTGCAGTCAAACTGATTGGTCTGTATTTCCTGGGTGATCTTTAGGACTGCTTCTATGAATAGGTACCACATGGGCCATTCTCCAGTCTTGTGGTACCACATTTGACTCAAGGGAAAACTATTGAACGGTCTGCCAGTGCCTCTGCAAGCTAACTCGGCACCCTTGGATGTACTCCATCTGAAGCTGGAGATTTGTCTACCTTCAGTGCTAATCATCTGTTTCTCACTTTATCTACCTTTATTACCACCTCCACGCTACCTTCTTCCCATGCACATCTTCTCCCCTGTTAGTACAGGTCACTCTTTCTCCTTGTGAACAAGGAGCAGAAGTATTTGTTTAGCACTTCTACTTTTTCACCATTCTCTCCACCCATCATTCTCAGGGGTCGAAATTAAGTTTTGCAGTCACTAGCTGGCAGGGCTAGTGACTGGGAAATCCACTTGCCCCACAGACTTTTCCACTGGCCCGTTGACTTACATACTGAAGTGTTGCATTCTCCAGTACAAGCCTGCAGGGGCTGGTCTAATAAAATCTTATTAGCTTGATGCAGAATCTACCAGCATTATACGAAACCCAATAATTCAATCCTACTTATCCCTTTTTTCACTTATGTAATGAAAAGACTTTCTTCTCAAGCTCCTCTGCTAACTGCAGTTCTTGCTTACCTCTAGCCTGCCCAACTACTTCACTTGCTTCACTAGCTATCTTTAGGCAATTGTCTCTGTCTTCTTCCTGTTGATCTTCTTGAATTTCTGAAAGCTAACCTTTTGTCCAATATTGCCTTGGCAACCTCAGTACTATTCAACTTGGTTTTCTGACTGTTGAAGTTTCCCTTGAACCTCACACATTAATATGTTGTAGCTAATATCCCCCCTTAATAGACCACTTTTGGTCTGCCCCATATCTCACGCTGATGCCCATTAGGTGCATCCTAACACCTCATCTTTCCAAAGTCTGTCTTACTAAAGTCCAGTAGACAGTCTTAGTGTGTATGTTCTCCATACCCATTGTGCAGCTCCTCTGAATATCTCCCCACTGTGTCATGTTCTTCATACCCATATCTAACTATGTTACTTCTCACCAGCATTGCAAATGCCATCTGTTGCTCCTGCTGTTGTCTGCTGTTTCACATCCTGTACAGCATTAGAGCGGGGCCCGAGTTTTCAGCGATTCCGCGGATGCGGCAAACCACGGAAATATCCGCGAATTTGCCATCACCGCGAATTCGGCCGCCCATGGAACAACCGTCAGTTTATTTGCCGGACGGGGTGCCCAACTCGCCGGCTTCACTGTCCCTCCAACAGCATATGCCACGCTGGGAGCCCACCCCAGCGTGGCAATCAATGATTTTGCCGACGGGGTGCCCTAATCCCCATCGGCTGAACGCCCCCCAGGCCTTGCACGCTGGGCCCACCCCAGCGTGGCAAACGCGTTAATAGTTTTTGCCAACGGGATGCCCAATCCCTCGCCGGCTGAATGCCCCCAAAGACAGTCTGCCATGCTGGGAGACCACCCCAGCATGGCAAGCGTGTCCCGCGACGCTCTTTTTTTTTTTTCCTGTAAACAAAAACTGTCCCACGGCGCTGCGCTCTCGCCCCTCCCACATCCCGCACTCCACCCACTGCGCACTCAGCCTCCCACACCCCCCACCCCATACTTACCTCGGACTCTGGCGCGACGATCTCTGTGGACCGGAACACGCCTGCACTCTTCAAAAGTGACCGCGAACTGAGGAAATGCGCAAGCTGTATAATGGGCTAGATAGGAGGGGTTCAACTTTATTGCATATCTCAGGCATTTTGGGAATTTTGCACAATTTTCAACATGGGGTTTTGGGACCCTTCTCATGAATGATGTCACTGTCATGGCACTATTCGACTCGAAGGGTGATTTCGCGCAGTGACCGCGCAGTGACTGTGAAATCACCTTCGGAAATGAATACCTCCATGACAGTGACATCATTCATGAGAAGGGGACCCAAACCCTATGTTGAAAATTTGGTGCCAAAATTCCAAAAATGACTGTTTAACGAAGCGTATGCTACAGAAGTTCCTACGCAGGCTCGTAAGTTCGCGAAATTTCAATATTTTCACTCCAGAGTTTCAACATTGCCATTTCACCACACTGTCTTATGAGTAGTACAGCTGTCATTTTTCACATCTCACCCAAAATGTGTTTCCACCTTGTAGTGCAGAATGGTGCAGTCGGTGTGCGAAATCAATGTTCCGGACAGATTAATAAAATCACAGTGATACTGTTCATGGGCAGAGGTCTTAAACTGGCTATGTTGAAAATTTGGTGACAAACACCCATAAAATGACTGTGTTACGAGCGTGCATTGTGTCAGATATGGCAAAAAACAAAAAGGAAAAAAATTAGGGTAAAATGTGCGTAGAATTGCCGCAGAAATTGGTGTTGAGTGCAAGAGAAGTTCTACGGCAATGAGAACCTCGCCGCAGAACTTTGCTCCAATGTGCCAGAAAAATCGGGGCCCTGGTATTAGGCTGTAATTTGACCCACAAATTCATCCTCTCAGACTATATCAGCATCATCCCAACAGTCTTTTTCTGTCGTAAATAAAATAAATATGAAATAAAAATAAAAATACTGTGTGACGATGAGCCGGAGGAGGGGGGACAGCAGTGAGTTTGGGGAGCACATGGAGGACCAAAGCAAATACTAACCATTTTAACCAACTGAGATATGCTGTCAGAAACAAAAGCAGTAAAAGCGCCAAAAACTAGTGGGATTTGGTAAGCCAGTGAAATGTCTCTTTAAAAAAACTGTTTTCACAGACAGTGGAGACCTGAGCAGACAAGCATGGTGGTGGTGGTAGTGGGGGCGGGGGCCACATCCTCTTAACTCAGGCCACAGTGACACTTTCAGTCTCTAAACATATCTTGGATTCTTCAATACAATTTATACAATGTTTCACCTGGGTAATGGTACTTTTAATTGACAACCCCACCAAGAAGGTAATAATCAATACATATGCTATACAATAATCTGGGGTAATCACTTTACATACAAAATCTTGATAATACAAATAAAGTCTTCCACGTCTTGTTGTTCTTTTTCTCAATCTTTTATTCGCCCTCGTTTCGCTCCTCAGAGCTTGTTAACAGGGCATAATTCAAACATTACAATCCATCTGTTTAAAACAAAATAACACTTTTAAGTATACCCTTTAAATAATAATGTAGTTACAATTACGATTTTATTTTTCATAATATGGCATCAATTGATTACCATAACAAACTTCCATAATTCAAAATTCCTGTTCAATTGTTACTTATTCCACATCAAATTCTCATTAATCCCTGTGAACACATTAAATTGCCATCATTAACATTCATATTCCACATTTAACTGTTTGACCAAGACATAATATTCACAATGATTACCCCAGATTATTGTATAGCATATGTATTCTTCAATACAATGCCTTGAGAAAGAACACGAGATATGTTCAAAAACATTTGTCATGCTTCATGTCATGCATTGGCCTAGCATGGTCTTTTTTTTTGTACTGTTTTTTGTTACTAAGTTACAGTACATAGAATGCCTGTCAATGCAGAAACAGGGAGACATAAAGCATATTCAGAGAGCACAGGGAAAGCACAAAGAGAAGAAAGCTCTGAGCCTTGTTGGAATCACTCGTGGCAAAGACAAAGTGGAGCTTGCAGTTTCATTTATTTTATTCCAAATAATTAAGTAAGCATAAGAAAGCAGCTGAGCAAATCATTATGGAGTGGGTTTGATGTGAGTGTGGATTGATGTGTAGGTATGCCCACCAGTTGGCAACACCATTACAGAGAACACGTTGATGCAGTTCTAAAGTTCGCTGTAATAGTCCTCCCGAGACCCCGGCACACTGCCTCCCAGGCCTGTAGCCATACCAAATCAACTCTGACTCAGAGTTGACAATCCTTTCTGGCAGTACTGGGGCAAAGCCCTCAGCATGGGAGTTCAAGGGTAAGGCCCCTGACAGAAAAACAGTCAGATCTCCAGTCAGATTTGTCAGTCGCGAATTTGTGGTCGACATAAATCTGTTGCTCTGATGACGGTTGACAACTTACAGTAGTTGTTGAACCGTTATCATAGAGCTGGATGTATGAGATGAGTGGCACACTGGCAGATAGTGTTATATTCTGTATTCTAGCATCTATGTGTGTAATGTATTGCAGTCTATAAGAATCACTGGTTATGGCTCCCTTTTGTTCATTCTAGCGAGGGAACACTATTTCTTTACTTACAGCTTCATCCTGAAATCACTATTCAGTGAAGGGGAGTAAAGGAGTATTTTATTCCTGTTTTACCTGGTTTACTCCCTCTTTCAACTTTCTGATTTTAGTAATTTGTTTCCACTCTTCACATTTACAGTATGTTAGTATATGCTCATAGTTGGCAGCATAATACAATGCTACTAGCTATATTTACGCATTCACAGAGCGTAAGCAGTAAAGGTGGTGAGAGAAACAACATCAGCACCAGTTCTGTACAATGCAGGAGTCCATTTCAGAAGAGTGTCAAGTGCTGTCCAGAAGGGAAATTGCAACAGAAAATGGTCAAAGTAAGGTCATAGCACTACACTGTAGAACGTAGGGAAATATGTGAAGATACCACAGCAGTATCAGGCAAAGACAGTCACTGACTGCATGCACCCAGTAAAGTTGAAACTTCATTTATAGGTGGGATGGGGAAGAGTCTGAGACTGGTCAGGGATGGTATTACTACCATTTAGCGTGAAAGTACTACCAGGTGGATGAAGTTAGCAGTGAATACATCCCAGTGTAAAATATTATCTGGGCCAGTGTCTCTATGGCCCTGTACACTAGGGAGCTTAAAACAGTTTAACTGCCTTAAACAGTTTTAGGCCCTGTACACATTAGGAAGAAAGAGTTGCACCATTTTTAAAAGTTTTGGAAATGTTTTAAGCTCACCTCAGCAGCCCGTCCAGATTAGTTTTCAACCGAGTTTTAACTTGGTTATAACACTGTCACCCCATCTGCATCTGCATTTTGTAATGTTTTGTAACCGGTTCCCCAGAATGGAGAGAACTGAGGACCAAAATCAGAAACATGGCACTGACACGGATCAAGAAACAGACTTCCGTCCGCACTATAAAGTAACATGCTTTCACTGCTCAAACCATTTTATGTTTGCTTGCATGCATGTGCAAGAAAAACATAGTGCCATCATCCGAGGTTTTCGGGGTATGTCACCTCTTCCAATTCAGTCAGTGTGTTGGCAGGCGGGGTCCCTGTCCACCAATGCATGCTGGAGCTGTCTATGACAAGCTCCAAATGCAGTGGCATACAGTTGAAAGGGGAGCTACGCAGGCGAGCAGTGATAAGATATCGCCTGTCCATCGCAGCCCCCCACACACACACACACAGAAACGACGCACGCATACTGTGTGCTGCCCCCACACTCTATAGCCACGAGGGTGTCCATTCCCCGTCGGCTGTGCTGCGCTCCCCAAAGCCTTCAAATGCCACGCTGGGTGCTCATCCAGCATGGCAAGTTATCATATAGCCGACGGGGTGCCCAATCCCCGTCGGCTCCACTGTCCCCCAGTGGCTGGGTGCCACGCTGGAGCCCACCCCGCGTGGCAACTGATCGTTATGGCCAACAGGTGCCCAATCCCTGTCGGCTTCACGCCCGAGCCATCCTTGTGCCACACTGGGAGCCCACCCAGCATGGCAAACGCCCCGCCGCCTTTTTAAAAACCCTGAAAAGCAAAAACGTCCCACGCAGTCTCCCAGCCCCCATCCCACAACCCGCACCCACCCACCGCGACTCCTGCCTCCCTGACACCCTCACCCCATACTTACCTCCAGAGCATGGCGTGATGATCTTCGATGGACCGGGAACACGTCTGCACTCTTCAAAGCCGACCGCGAACTGAGGAAATGCGGTAAGCTGTATAATGGGATAGATAGGGGTTTTCAACTTTATTGCATATCTCAGGCATTTTTGGAATTTTGCACCAATTTTCAACATGGGCTTTTTGGGACCCCTTCTCGAATTCTTGCACTGTCATGGCGTTATTTGTCAAGGGTGATTTCAAGAGCCACTGCACTAAAATCACCTTCTGGAATGATTAATGAAACGACACTGCCAGTGTTCATAAGGGGCTTCAAAAGACTATTTTGAAAATTTGGTGGAAAAATTCTAAGAATGACTGTTTTACGAGCATGCGCTGCAGTTCCTATGCACGCCGTAGTTCACGAATTTTCAATATTTTCACTCCAGATTTTCAACATTGCCATTTTACCACACCTTCTTATGAGCAGTACAGCTGCCATTTTTCACATCTCACCCAAAATGTGTTTCCACCATGTAGCGCACAATGGGCGCAGTCGGTGTCTCGAAATCAATGTCACGGGACATTAAGAAAATCACAGTGACACTGTTCATGAGCAGAAGTCTTAAAATGGCTATGTTGAAAATTTGGTGAAAAATTCAAAAATGACTGTTTTACGGGCGGCGTTACGCAGTTCCTATGCATGCTCGTAAGTTTGCAAATTTAATATTTTTACTCCAGATTTTCAACATTGCCATTTTATTACATTCTTTATGAACAGTACAGCTGCCATTTTCATATGTCGCCTAACATGTGTTTTCAAGACATGAAGCGCATAATGGTGCTGTTGTTGTCGTAAAGCAATGTTTGGGACAGATTAAGAAAATCACAGTTATACTGTTCATGAGCAGAGGTCTTAAAATGGCTATGTTGAAAATTTGGTGACAAAAGTCCATAAAATGACTGTGTTACGAGTGAGCATTGCGCAGTTTCCACGCACCCTTGTAAGTTCATGACTTTGTAATATTTTCAGTCCAGATTTTCACCAGTGGCATTTTTCCACACTTCTTTATGAATAGTACAGCTGTCATTTTTCACAACATGGCCGAAGTGTGTTTTCACACTTTCAGCGCAGAGATGCGTGGTCGCTGTGGGAAATCATTGTTCCGGACAGATAAAGAAAATCACAGTGACACTGTTCATGATTGAGGCACCAAAATGCCTGAGTTGACAATCTGCTGTAAAAATCCCCAACCTAATTATATTACGGTTGCACAGTTTCTATGTACGCTTGTCACTTCACTATTTTTTTAATATTTTTACTGCATATTTACAACATTGCCATTTTTACACCTCCTATGAACAGTACAGCTGTCATTTTTACATCCTGTTCAGAATGTTTTTGCACCTGTGGTGCTAAATGCCGTTATCGCTGTGCATAAGCAGCTTTCCAACAAACTGATATTCCCCTGTTCATGAGAGGTAGGGTCACAAAAAACATGTTGAAAATTTGGAGTGAAAATACCAACAAATGCCTGAGGTATTAGGGTTTCCAACCATAACGCTCAACCCTGTAGAGAATGACAGACATCAGGGTGTGACTTGGGATTCTTGCCTGTAATGCTTATACCATTCCACACCCTGCAGCCAGTGAGAGGCATCGAGGTATGCCTTGGACTCTTGGCCCCAAAGTTCACTCCATTCTTCTATATCGCACCCATCTCACCATATTTTCTAATGGAATGGGTGCGCATAAGGGCCAAAGACCCCAGGAACACCGTGACACTTGTCAGTGTCTGCAGGGTGGTGTGGTGAAATGCATGCGGCCGTTATGCCTGACAACCCAAAGGCACACCCCAATGCCTGTCACTCTTTGCAGGGTGGTGGTGGGGCTGGCTTTAGTTCAGTACTTCACTGCCATTCCTATTACGCAGCTCTGTAACTTCTACACTACCACTGCCAATGCCAGCAAGCAAACATTCGGCATTGACAAATGCTTGTTTTAAACAGATTTAAGACTAGCTTCCAGCAGGGTTTAAGCACGGTTTGCTAACACGCTTTCAAACCATGCTTTAATGTGGACAGGCACCATATTTGTAATCATTTAAAATGTTTTAAACACCTTAAAACATTTTAACTAGCCTGATGTGTACAGGGCCTTAAGCCCCAGAACACGGTTTGCATCTGCACTAACATGGTTAAAACCGTGTTACAACCATGTTCTTTAAACCATGCTAAAACCCTGCTAGACAGGAAGTCTTAGCACAGTTTTAAATAAACACAGTTGCCTTAATCAGTGTTAACAGCAGTGAGAACATGAACTGTGCTGTAGCATAGGTTAATGCAACCCATCCTCCACGAAAAGTCATTTTTCCAGTTGTACAGTGTTAAAAAATACCTTGCTGGCATTGCCGAGCTGGCAAAGAAGTTCTGGTTCTTGCTGTGTATTTTCCCTGATCAGTTTTGATGCTCAATCACAGCTATCCCGTTATTTATTCATTTAGCTTTTGTTTACCAGGTAAACATGCTAGGCAGTCAAGTGCCTATTTTCAGGTGCGACCGGAGAATTACAAAGGTACAGGCAATAACAATTCAGAGACAGGGTAATAGAAACAGCAAGGTGAAGTCCGAGGACTCAGACAATATATAGATACAGAGACAAGGTAGCAGCAATCAACAAGTTACAGACAGGTATGGGCAGAGGGCTACAGCCAGGTACCATCAGGGAACAAATATAGTGCAAATACAGTGTTAAAGCGAGGCAATCAAAGGAGGCAGTTAAGGAGCAAATTAAAAATCAGCAGGGCATTTTGAGGAGAGCACTGAAGGAGCACTCAGTCAGTCAATAGATGGGCACTTTGCCCACCGTGGAGGTGGGACAGCTAGGAGAAGAGGCAGGCAGATGGCATAAGCCCACACTCAGTCATAGACGGGCACTGGCATACTATGGAGGATGGGACAGTTAAGAGCAATGGCAGCCAGAAGCTTGTTTTAGGTAACCCCAGAGGAGGACCCGAAGCATCTGTGTGAAGGGCAGCTCTTACATGAGCAGGGAGAAGGTTCCAGGCTCTGGGGGCAAGGGCTGAAAGGAAACTGACCCCTGTGAGGAATGGGTTTTGGGATCATGAGAGCCTGGGAGTCACTGGACCTCAGCTGATAGCCAGAGGGGCGGGCTGGAGCAGTTCGGCAAGTGCCAGAGGGTTGACAATCAGATTATGTTGTCAGTAAAGTTGGCCATAGCAAAGGATCGATGATTACTAGGGGAGCCAACCCAACCTAGAGTAGAGCTGGCAGTGATGGGTGAGCCAGGGGGCTGATCGAGGCGAGCGACACATGTTGTTATATGTGGTCTCATTTAAGTGAGCCAGGATTTTGGGGCGTTAAGTGAAGAGATGAGCCCGCAGCAAAGCGTGGAGAAAGACCCTTTGCAAGGGTGAGTCGAGCAGCTGGGGTGAGGCAGCTTTGGTTCTGTACGCCAGGCCCAGTTCCCAGTTTGTGGCCTTGCAGGAGTTATGTATGTGCAGGGAGAGTCCAGCTGAGGGTCAAGGATTGCCCTAGGTACTTGAAGGAGTCGACAACCGACACAGAGATGCCTTCAGAGCCAGTGATTGCGAGATCAGCTTGATGTGCAGAGGAGCGAATAACATGGCCTGCATCTTCTGGAGGTTGATGACAAGCTTATTAGCCTTGAGCCAGGATTTGATGCGGTCGGAAATCAGAGTTTAATCTAGAGTTTATGTCCTGATATCCTGTGAGCCAGCTAGAAGCACCAGGTCATCGGCTAAGGGTGGCGTGTCTGGATGCAGAGACCGAGGCAGCTGATTGATAAAAGGGAGAACAGTAAGGGTCCTAGGACAGACCCCTGTGGCACCCCACAGGTTATCGATGCCAGCCCAGAGAGCTTTCTGGAACTTTGTGTACTGTTGCCTACCTGTGAGGTAGTTGGAAAACCAGGCTAGGACTGGGGAGGAAAGGAAGAGGGACTGGAGGGCAGTACCCAGGAGAGTGTGATCAACCAGATCAAAGGCTTTTGACAGGTCAATGAATATGGGCCCGTGAGTTTGCCCTGGTCAGTTGTCATTCTGATTTCATAGGTGACCTGTGCAAAGGCAGTGGAGGTGCTGTGCCCTTAAGGAACCCATGCTGTGCAGGGGAGAGGAGGCCATAGGTATGGAGGAAAAGAGCAAGCTGGAAGGCAACAACCTTTTCAAGCAGTTTGTTTATCGCAGACAGAATCACTGTGGGGTGATAGTTTTCAAGTATTTGGGGATCTCCACATTTGAGTACCAGGATCACTTGAGACACCTTCCATATGGCGAGGATGGACCCAGCTATGAGAGAAGAGTTGAGAATGTGGGAGATAGGCTGGGCAATGAGGGGCTACCAGGTTGAGTGATTTGGGCTCAAGGTTGCCACACCCTGCGCCAGAGTGAGGGAGAGACCAGCAAGGAGCTTCCGTGTCTCAGTGCAGGAGACATACTTGAAGTATAAAGGTGGGGAGGAGGATGGGACGCAGTGCCAGAGTGGGACTCAGATCATTTGTAGCTGAAGGCTTGGAGATGAAGTCAGACAGTTGGCTATAGTTAGGGCATTGTGACAGCTGACCGTTGATTTGCAAGTCAGAGACCTGGGGACTGGCAGGACCATTAACGGTATGCTTGATGGTGCACCAGAAACTCCTAGGGTTCTTGGCAGACGATCAAGGGAGGATTTGCAGAACCCACTCTTGGCTGAGTGGATCACCCACGTTTACAGGAGTTTCTAAGCTGTCTGTAAGCCTCAAGGTCAGATCTGTCCCCGAGTTCTTGAATTTTAGCCAGCTTTTGTCCCTAAGCTTCATCAGGGCGAACAGGTCCCCTTGTAACCATTTGGTGACAGTGCCTTCACTCTTCTTTTTATGAGTGGGACATGTCTGTCTTGTAACAGGGCAAATGAGGCTAGGAAGCAGTCAAGAGCAGTAGAGGGGTCACGCTCGGTGTAGACCAGGGACCAGTCTATTCTATGGAGGTCAGTAAGGAAGTTGTAGTCAAATTTTGAATAGTCCCTCATCTGAATGACTTTTGAGGGAACCTGGGAGCAGAGACCTTCCAGATACAGAAGGTGGGGAATGGTCAGAGATGGAATCAGGAAGAGGCCAGAAACTGAGATACAGTCAGGCCTATTGCTCAACATCCAGTCTAGAAGAGTGCCCTGCACCCCAGAGGAGGAACGTCTGGTGGTCTCAGTGAAAAGCTGACCTAGGGCGAGACCGGACAGAAGGGTTCGTAGACTTTGGCTTTGCCACTCAGCCAGCTTAGGTTAAAATCCCCAGACACCATGAGTTCATTTGTCCCCACCTTGGGACTGAAGCAGTCAAGAAGGTGCAAGAGCCCATGTACACCACCTTGGGTGGGTTGTAGTGCAGGCCAGGTGGAGCTTCTTTGTGCCACCCAAAATAAGAAGGGCATGCAGGAACTCATGGGAGGGGTGAGGTATGACAGGCAATTTAAGGTGAAGTTTATAGTAGGGCAGTAGTCCACCCCGTTTGGATCCCTCTCTGTTCTTTCTGGTGGTAAGGTGGCCGGGAGGGCCAGACAGAATCAGGATGGGCTGGTTTAAGCCAGGTTTCAGAGATCCCCAGGATGTCCGGATTGTAGTGGGCGACCCAGGCCATTAGGTCAGGGAGGTTAGCGAAGGCTGCAGATATTAAGGTGGGCAATCTTTAGGCCCTTTGCATTCTGCCCTTGTGGGGAGGCATGCTGAAATGAGGGGTTCAGATGTTAAGCTAGGCCAGCAAGCCCAGACTGGAAGTAGGGGGCCAAGTGCAGATAGGGCATATAACAGCTACACAGCAGTATTGCAATGCGTGAGTAGCTACAACCCGCAGATAAGCAGTGGTGGTGGATAAAATCTGTGAGTAGGAAGAACTAGTCAGCAGAATAGAGATAATTAGCAGGCAGAGATCAGATCACAACCATCAATGCAGACAATAGTGGCAAGAAATTCTGAGCTAGGTCATAAGCTGTAACACTAGCTAACAAAAATAAACAGACCACCACGAGGGATCAGCAGAGAGTAGGATCAGACTGGCACAAGGTTAAAAGCTAGCCATAACATGTAATAGATTATAGTGAAGTGAGACAGATTCATAGTGATCTCGCTAGGGGTCAACTGAGAGAAGGGACAGGCAGGAGTTTCAAATAGCAGAGACAAATATAATAATAGGCCGCCAGGAGAGTGGGAGGCTTAGGCGCATTTAATGGGAGGAGGGACGGGCAGGTGGGTGCGACTATTCATAAGTCACAGCTTAGTCCCAGAGATTCAAGTCGGGAGCCCGACTGGCACAATCCTTAAATAAAATCAGATTGAGCTCCAAGGAGCTCTGGTTTCTTGCAGCTTTAGCTAAAAGTAGATAAACTGCAGCTTTGTGCAGTTTCATCCTCCTCCAGCTCCGATGAGCTGAAAGCAAAACCTGAATCCCACAGAAATTGCCTTACTTTTACAGCCTTGCAGGGCTAGCAGTGCAGAGAGGACTTTGGCACCTTTTGAAAATTTAAACTCAGTCCCCAGAGATTCAAGTCGGGAGCCCGACTGGCACAAATCCTTAAATAAAATCAGATTGAGCTCAAGGAGCTCCGGTTTCTGCAGCTTTAGCCCAAAGTAGATAAACTGCAGCTTTATGCAGTTATGTACTGCAACACCGATAATGCTTTGTATTGATGCTACAGTCGTGCGGAGAACCTGCTCAAGCAAGCACAAATGTAGTAATACAGTGTGGCTGCTCCAACAACCATGCTAAGGACCAGTTTACAAAACATCTTTAATAATGTTTTAAAATCAGTCCCTAGTGCGTATGTAGCCCCCCATGGGGACTTAACCTTCTGTCTGTTTTCCTGTTTCTACTCCCACAATGTAGTGCCTCCCGATGCCTGCAAGTCCTTTGTGATTGTTCCAGTTTCACCGCTGGTCCTAGGTCCAGATCTCCAGCGGCTGCAATGTGGATTTAGCCCATTTGGGCTCAAAAGCGTAAGCCATGATTCCTTACTGTTCTCTTTAGCACTCTGGTTCTAGCAGGATCACATGTGCATAACGTGCCTTTAATCTCTTGATCACCAAATTTGTGGTCAATTGGGAGACAGTTTTGCTGCCCTGGTCCCTGCCTTGGTCAGTGTGGGGACCGGTGACTCAGCAAGGGCCAGGGGGCCCTCTTTTATATAAATAGGAAGCGCTGCGAGCGCTGCCAGTCTGTGGCTCATGAACATTAATGAGGAGAGCCTCAGGCTTATGAATATTAATGAGCTGTCTGTACTAGCACAATGGCCAGATTAAATAATTTGCGCTAGCAACAGGCACAAAGAAGCATAGAAACATATAGAAACAGAATTTGACGAGATAAGGACCACTTGGCCCACCCAGTCTGCCCATTTCCCTGCCTACTGGATAAGCTGCAGATCCTAATTAACCAGCAGCCTACTTCTTCCTAACCCCACCCCTAGAATTGCCTTATGACTGTCCCATGCATGCTTGAATTCCACCACTGTTTTTGACTCCACAACCTCCTCCGGAAGGCCGTCTCCATGCATCCACAACCCTCTCTGTGAAAAAATACTTCCTTAAATTGCCTCTGAGCCGCCCCCCCATCTTCAAATTGTGCCCCCTTGTTCTTGCACACCTCTTTTTGAAAGATGCTACCCTCTTGGACTTTGTTGATTCCTTGAGGTACTTGAAAGTTTCTATCATGTCCCCCTCCTCTTTTCCTCGAGGCTATACATATTAAGCTCCTTAAGTCTCTCTTCATATGTCTTCCGTGCAGACCCTGCACCATTTTAGTGCCCTCTCTGGACAGCTTCCATCCTGTCTATGTCTTTGCTGAAGACTGGGTCTCCAGAACTGCACGCAGTACTCCAGATGTGGTCTGACCAGCTGTGTCTTTACAGAGGGATAATAATTCCTGTTTTCTACTGGTGATGCCTCTCCCTATGCATCCCAGTATCCCCCAGCCTCCTTGCTGCCCTCTCACATTGCTTGCCCACCTTTAGGTCATCTGATATGACTACCCCAGGTCCCTTTCTGTTTTTGTTGTTGTTAGTATCTCACCCCCATTGTGTACTCTTCCCTGGTTTTTGTTTCCAGGTGCATTACCTTGCACTTCTTAGCATTGAATCTAAACTGCTATACATTTGACCATTCCTCTAACCTTGCCAAGTCCCTTTTCATCCTTTCCACCCCACCTTGTGCATCAACTCTGTTGCAGATCTTTGTGTCATCTGCAAAGAGACATACTTTTCCTTCCAGTCCCTCTGCAATGTCGCTTATAAAGACATTGAAGAGGACCGTCCTAATACTGAACCCTGCGGTACCCCACTAGTAACCCCCCTTTCTTCAGAATGGACTCCATTTACTATTACTCTCTGTGTCCTATTCTCCGGCAATTTTTACCCAGGCTGTCATCTTGGGACCACTCCCAGGCTAGCTAACTTGTATATTAATCTTTTGTGTGGGACTGTGTCAAATACCTTGCTAAAGTCTAGGTAGGCCATGTCCACAGCCCCTCCCTGATCTACTACTTTGGTCACCCAGTCAAAGAAATCTATCAGATTTGTCTGGTTGACCTTCCTGCTGTGAATCCATGCTGCCTTAGATCCTGTGCCCTCTGGCCTCTAGATACCGACAATTGTCTCCTTCAGAAGCGATTCCATCATTTTCCCTACCACTGAGGTTAAACTAACAGGTCTGTAGTTTCCTGCCTCTGCCTTGCTCCCACTTTTGTGAAGGGGAATCACATCTGCCTCCTCCAGTCCTCGGTACCACCCCATCCTCCCATGATTTGTTAAACAGGGTAGTCAGTGGTGTCACTAATTCTACCCTTAGTTCTTTTAGAATTTTGGGATGAATCCCATCAGGCCCCATTGCTTTGTCCACCTTCAGTTTTAAGAGTTCTTTCAGAACCCTTTCTTCTGTAAATGGGCTGGTATCAACTTCCATATCCAGAGTGTTTCTGCTGTTTGTTTTAGGTACCTCCCTCTTCCTTTATAAATACTGAGCAAAAATATTTGTTTAGTATCTCTGCCTTTCACAGTCAAATTCTCTGCCCACCCTCCCCTTTATTAAGCCTCACTATCCCTCCCTTGGTCTTCCTTCTCGCTCCGATGTACCTATAAAAAGTTTTATCCCCTTCTTAACTGAGTTGGCTATCTTTTCCTCGGTTTGGGCCTTTGCTGTTCTGACTGCCTTCCAGCTTCCTTTGCTCTTTAACTGATACAGTTCTCTGTCCTGCTCCTTCTGTGATTCCTTGTACTTCCTGAAAGCTTTCTTTCTCTTGAACCTTCACTGCCACTTCCTTTGAGAACCATAGTGGTTTCTTACATCATTTAGTTTTGTTTATTTGTTTGACACAGAGCTTGTTACCTCTGTGATGGCAGTTTTTATTATTCCCCATTGTTCTTCCACCCTCCTTCCTGCCCATTTGCTAGTGCATTCCTAGGCACTCTCCCATTTTAGCAAAGTCAGCCCTCCTAAAGTCCAGTACCTTTGCCTTTGTATGGCTTGACTCTATTGCTGTGTTTATTGTGAACCATACTGTTTGATGGTCACTAGTTCCCAGATGGCTACCCACTCTACATCTGTGATCCTCTCTTCATCTCCATTTGAGAGAACCAGGTCTAAGATTGATCCCTCTTGAGTGGGCTCCAATACTAGTTGTCTAAGGCATGCCCCTGTAGGGCATCTAGAATAACCCCACTCTTTGAAGTGGCTGCTGCAACTGCACTCCAGTTAACATCTGGCATATTCAGACTGCCCATCAGCAATATCTCCCCTTTTTCTGCCATACTAAGTATACTTTCTATCATTTTCTTGTCTATTTCCTCCCCTGAGAGAAGTCTCTTATACAATCCCTCTGCGGATTGTGGTGCCATTGCCGGTCTCCAAATTTACCCACAGTGCTTCTCTCCTCCTGGTATTTGATAGACTGCAGCTTTGAGGAGATGTAATTATAGAACTATCTCTGCCTTAGGAAAGTTAACCAATGACTGGTTTCACCACCTGGGACTCTAAAGTAGTTACAGGTGCTGTGTTCCTCAACCTGAGTAAAGCATTTTATACTGTGGATCCCAACCTATCCCCACTTAGCTTCTCTTACTTAGTCACTTCTGCCTCCACAGTGCTGGAATGACATCCCTAGCAACCAGAAACTGTTCCACCTTGGGATATGGACACTCAAATCACTACATATTAAATCCCAGACTATATCTCATCCTTTGTCCATGTCTCTCACTGCGCTTACTCCCTAAGGAAGACTTCCTTCCTCCTGAACATCCCATGAACTAGAACCTCCCTCAGCAGGGGACATATATCACATTTCCCCTGTGGCTTGGAACAGCATTTAAATGGTACTCAAGCTCTCTGGCCTGCTCAGTATTAGTTTTTCAAGTCGCTCTCCTCTAGGCACTTCACTGCTGAATACAAATGTCCATGGTCCTAGCTATCACAAACCCTTCCTCCACTCCCAGCCATTCTTCTGCCAGAGACACAAAGTGGCTGTAGGCAACAGAAGTCACTAACATGGGGATGTCATATTGTCCTTTGGTGCTGGCCAGACCCTTTCCACTCTTCTGGAAAAAGCAACCTGAGCCTTCAGTAGTGAGAGAGCTGAATGGAAGTTCTACCTCAGCAGTGAGAATGCTGGAAGCAATCCTGGATGCCTCAGAGAAAGAAAGCCATTTTCTGCAGGTAATCTGAGTGCATAAATTGTGTCATAAGTACAAGTCTGCGAAAGTCTGCAAGGGGCGAGAGAAGCCTAGAATGCAGTGTGACTGTATAAGCTTAAGGGAATCTGCAATGGGCAGAGAAGCCCAAGTAATTTAAGATGCGACTATATCTGCACCTAGTTTAACCAAAGCAATAAAAGGGTGGACACTTGCTTAGTGATAGAGAAGTATCTAGCGTGAAAGTTATATAGATGTCTGAACTGAGCAGTGCCACAAGGCTTGATGGGGAGTTCTCTGATGATGAGAATTTTTCCAGGTAGTGTCTGGTGGGCCAGTAACTGTCTCTGTGTCCAGTTGGGAGCTACAAACACCAGCAAGAGCAACACGGGCCTATGTCTGTGTATCTGTGAGCCTGAGAGAGTGCTGTTAAGGAACTGTCTTACTGCCAAGTAATGTGTTGAGAGCATAGAAAGCTGCAGAAATCAGTTGCTTCCAAGTAGTGTGTGTGTGTGTGAGTCTGGAAAGGACTACAGTGTCAGCTTTGCCAACAAGTAGAGTCTGCAAAATAGTACTGAGCCTTGCTTCAAGCTCAGTCAGAACAAGTTGATTCAGTTGGTAGTGAGCCGTGCCTCAAGCTCAAGTTTGGCATAAGTGTCTCAAGTGGTAAAAGCTAAGTTCAAGTTGCCTGGTGTTATGCAAGAAATGCATCTGGGCACCAAGTTGTTTTCAGGAGTGAAGGCATTCAGGTCAGCCCCTAGCCTTAAGGAAACACATCCACATTGAAAGACTGTATCTTGTGGTTCACTTTGGGAGCCATTGCCTGGGCTCTAGTTGCATACTCTGAGCAGGAGCTTGTATGCTTGACCCTAAAATAGCTGGGAGTGTGCCATTGTTCTAAAGTTCAAGCATACTGGAAAAGGTGGTGACTGCCACGTGGAGCACATACAAAGGAACTGTGACTACTGATGCTGTTACTAAGATGTAAATGTGCTAATGTCGAGAAATGTGCTGAATGCTACACAACCATCAAATTGGGTTTTGGGAGACAGCCTGGTAGTGTGATACCGTGGCACTGCCATGCATTTCCCGAGGGCATAGCCTAGACATGGGGTCAGAGACATACTGGCCCAGGTCCCAGCCTGGCCTATCCAGTAAGGTGACTGCAGTCCAGAAAGGAACACTGTCTACAGAAATTAATATGTAGCCTCCACCTGCAAAGCTGTAAGATCCCTGCAGTCAGTTTTGGGCCCTGCCTATTAGTCTTTGTCTGCATGTTGATTTCCAGAGTCAGAGTTTCTGCCTGCTGCAGTCACTGCAATTGTCTGCTGCAACCTGGATGTGATTCTTAATCTGTAGTAGACAGGGCCCACGCTGCCACCAATCCAAAAGGGATGTACATATTTAAAAGGTTCAAATAGACTGGGTCGTCCAGCCACGGATACAGTGGTCCCAATATTTTGCCAGTGTGTGTTTATAAATTACGAACATACAAAATTTGCCAGCAGATAAAGGCCTAGAGGTCTATCAAGTCTGCTCGAATGTGCAGCTAGCACCCTTCTTCTGCAGCTGCCCTCCTTCCACCCTTCCCTTCATTAACCCTCCCCTTGTCCTGTCCCATCCTCGTTTGAAGCAGTCCACTGTTCTACTGCATACCACTTCAGGAGGTAACGCATTCCACCCAGCCACCACCTCTCTGTAAAAAGTGTCTCCTCATCTCCCTCCTGAACCTTCCTCACTCTAGTTTCATATCATGGCCCCTGGTGGCCCTCCTCCTTACTTTGAACAGCCCCTCTGTACCCATCTTGTTTATTCCTTTCATGTATTTAGAGGTTTCAGTCATGTCACCCTGTCTCTCCTCTCCTCCAGTGAGTACATGTTCAACTCCTTCAACCTCCTCTCATATGATAAGTCCCCCAGCCCCATGATCATCTTTGTGCGCTCTGCGCCTGCACCCTCCAGTAACTTAATGTCCTCTTCAGATACGGACGCCAGTACTGCACGCAGTACTCCAGGTGTGGTCTAACTAATGACCTATACAGTGGCAGATTCTCCTCCTCCCTCCTCGAGGATATACCCTTGCAATACAACTCAGCATTTTGTTGGCCTTTGCAGCTGCCTTCCTGCATTGTGCCGAGTTGTTCATTGACCCTGTAATGAGCACACCCAGATCCTTCTCCTCCTCCTCCTCTGTCTGGGCTAGCTGCACCCCCCTAGCTGGTAACTCCTCCTTGGGTTCTTCATCCCAAAATGCAGCACCTTGCACTTTTGGCATTAAAGCCCAGTTGCCAGGTGTCTGACCAGGTTTCAAGCTTTGTCAGATCATCCTGCAACCCCTGCCATCCCCTAGGTCATCCACCACAGCGCCTACCTTGGTATCATCAGCAAACAGACTGATCTTGCTCTTGATGTCCCTGATATGTCTGCAATAGAATATCCCAAACAACACTGGTCCCAACACTGAGCCCTGTGGAACACCGCTCATCACTGCCCTTGGGTGTGAGAGCTCCCCACCCACCACCACCCTCTGTTGCCTTCCCTGCAGCCAGTTTCCTACCCATCTCACCAGCTCTGCACCCCCCATGTGCCTACTAACTTCCTTCCCAGCCTTCTATGTGGCACTGAGTTGAATGCCTTACTGAAGTCCAGATACAGGACATCCACTGCATGGCCCCTGTCCAGTTGCCTAGTTACCCAGTCATAGAACTCGACCAGGTTGGTTTGGCAGGATCTGCCACATATGAAGCCATGCTGTCTGCTGTCCTGTAGTCCTTTGGCCTTTAGGATGGCCACCAGCCTCTCCTTCAGGATAGTCTCCATTAGCTTACCAACGATGGATGTGAGGCTCACTGGTCTATAGTTTCCCGGTTCATCCTTGGGGCCACTCTTGTGGAGGGCACCACATGAGCCATCCTCCAGTCCTGAGGTACACACCCGAATGTAGTGAGGCATTAAATAGGTCTGCCAAAGGTCCTGCAAGGACCTCTGCCACTCCTTCAGTACCCTGGGGTGGATGCCATCTGGGCCTGGTGCCTTGTCCACCCTCAGTGCCTTCAAACCCTCTCGAACTCTGCTCTCCATGATTTCCCCATCTGTCACCACTTCCCCCCTGCTTCTGCCATTTCTCCCACCTTGGGTGTCACCCCTCTTCTCTTTAGTAAATACTGAGCAAGTAGCTAATTTAGTGCTTCCATGTATACGCACCCTGCTTCCACCAGCCCCCCCTCCTTCCTAATCCTTACTATGTGGTCCTTACAGCTCCTTTTCTCCCTGATGTGCCAAAGTCCTTCTCCACTTCTTAATGCCTTGTGCCAGCCTGAGTTCCGTGATGCTTTGGCTCCCCTTACTGCTCTTGTCACCTCCTTGATTCTGTCAAGTACTCCTCCCTGTCCTCCCCCTCCCTGTTTTCTTGTACTTCCTAAAGGCAGCTCTTTTCCTCCTTACCTTTTCCATGTTCTCCTTGCTCAACCAGATTGGCTTCTTAGCCTTAGCCTTCTTGCTCTGGGCTTTGCAGCAGATTTTGGTTGCCTCCACTATCCCCAGCTTTATGAGCTCCCACCTCTGGTTAGTGTCCATACTAGATTGAATTCTGGCCAGGTACCCTTTCACCACTTCCCAATCCTCCCAAAGTTGGCCTCCTGAAGTCCAGCACTATTGTGCCAGATTTCACTCCTTCCTTGCCCATATCCAATGTGAGCCATACTGAGGGTGATCACTCCCTGACAGCGGTTCCTCCACTGTAAGTTCTCTCACAAAGTACCCATTTGCCAGCATAAGGTCAAGGGTGTTCTAACCTGGTCAGTTCACTGACCATTTGCAGCAGGAAGCTGTCCTGGAAGGCATCCAGCAGTACCTGCTCCCTTCTGTTCCTGGTTGTTGGGGTGCTCCATCCACTCCTGGCATGTTGAAGTCCCCACAATCACCCACTACCCTTCTTGCAGGTCCTCCTTATCTGTCTCGCTAGTTCCTGTCTAACTCCTCCATCTGAGATGGTGGCCTGTACACCACTCCCATTCTAAGAATCCTATTCTTGGAATCCTGGATTTGCATCCAAAGTGACTCCATACTACCCTCCTCCCTTCCTCCCTTACACACTTCAGTCCTTCCTTCACGTATAGTGCCACCCCTCCTTTCCAATCACACCCTGTCCCTACGAAATAACCTGTACCCTGGTACAGACAGGTCCCAGTCATTGTATTGGTGGCCCATGTTTCCATGATGGCTGCAATGTCCACCTCTCCCTCTGCCATGAGAACCTGTAACTCTGCAGTTTTCCTCCCAAGGCTCCTAGCATTAAAGGAACCACCTTCCACCCTTCCCCCATCCTGCCCTCCTTTCCTAGCATCACCAACAGTACTTGCCATTTGTCCTTTGTCACTGTTATGGGGGTAAGCTCATATGGTTTCCCAACCTGTGGTCTCTGCATATCTCTTCCCCAACTGCCACCCCTACTCCTAGTTTAAATTCCCAACTTCCTCTATGTACTCCTCCATCCTCTGTTTCAACACTTTCTTTCCCTCCTCACTCAAGTGTAGTCTGTCCTTGGCATAGAGACTACTGTCCTCCCAGGTCCCTCCCCACCCCCAACAGCCCATACCCTTTAGCACAACACCAGGTTCTTAGCCATCCGTTAAATTCCTCTATTCTCAGCTTTCTTGTTGTGCTTGCCTTTGGCACAGGAAGTATCTCTGAAAAAGTTACTGATCTTCCTGCCCCTCACATAATTGTGCTAGTTCCTGAAACCTCCTCTGGACTGTATCTACTGTCTTGTCAGCCAGGTCGTTTGTCCCAAGATGTGCAATTAAATTAATCCAATTGCTTTCTTCACGGACCCCAACTAGCCAACCAATGTACAGCTGAATCAAAAGGCCTGCACCTTTAAGAACTGTGTGTTACTGGGTACCCAGGTTTTGTATATGGAATTGTGGGTTCTGTATGCTTCTGGGAACTAGTACCAGTGTGTGGAAATGGTAAATACATTTTGCCATAAAGGTAGCTAGCTAGATAGCCAGGACTCTGACTATCTCAGAAGGTTGGTGGTGGGTGCCACTGTGATTTAAGATGTAAATCTAAATGCAAAGTGATTATTTTGATTGTCTGAAACCAAACTAATCAAACCAGTACTACTCTTATCAATTATAAATAGCAGAACCTGTATTCCATGTTTACCCTCCTAGCCCTTCACCACATAAACTTGTTTATTTTGCAGATACCAGTCTTGTGAGCATATTATTGGTAGTAAGTCAATAATCGTATAGTGTCTTGGTTGTGGGGAATGTTTTCAGCTCAGGCTTGAGGTGGTATTATAATGATGTGGTGGGCCCAGCATCCCAGAGGGCTGTACTATGTTAAAGCTAGCCCACTGAAAAGTATGCTGTGGGTGGAGGCACTGAAACATAGAAATGTAGAAACAAAGACTTTGATGGCATATAAGACCACTTGGCACACCTAGTCTGCCCATTTCCCTACCTACTGGATAAGCTGCAGATTATGTACATTATGTTATCTTGGGAATGTAGCAGTCTAAAGTTAATCTTAGGAACCCAGGCCCCTCAACCTTGTTAGTGGATAGCAAGGCAGGGGTAGTAGCCCTTGGTATAATCGGCGCCAGGGTTTGCATGTACACGACGATTTTCGCATGTGTTTTATCGCCCGACTTTTGTTTCTGTGTGGATTCTCCTCTGAAAGTTGCTTTCTTTGTCTTATTTTCATTTTATTAATATGCTCTCATATTTATTACTCAAAACAACTATGAGTTGAGGAGAGAACTATGTTTGCAACAGGGACATGTGGGAGTTGCAGACCAGAGGAGATGGATAAAGGCAGAGTCATGGACATGGGCGGTCTGTAGGAGAGCACCAGGTGTGTGAGCAAACTGGGACAGCAGGATGGGTGATGTAGTACCCTCTCACACATATACACACATAGACAGTGCAGTAGGGTTGTCAGAACTAGTTGGGGAAGATTCAAACCATCCACGAACCCTGGTGTTCGAGTTCTAATTCAGAACTCGAACACTGCAAATTCTAAATGGGTTCGAATCAATCTGAAACAAATCATTTTTTTAATGTATTAGGAATAAACCGCAACCCAAGCAACATGAAGCAACCTGCCTGATTTCAAAGTAGCAGCCCCGAGTGAAAAAATCTCACTTGCATACTGTCAGCTCCTCCAGTCCGCTTCAGCTCCAGTATGATCTGCCATCCCATCATGCCATGTGATGCCATTAGTGTTGTTGGGGCTGAATGGTGTGGAGTTAGACTGCGTGCCTGCGTATTTACTTCATCCTAGTCCATGTTACCACCTGACCATCTGCTGTGCAGTCAGGTGGTGGTCAAACACGTAAACAGCGCGGCTGCAGCTCCGTTCATTTAGTCCCACCATGAAGGAGTTGCAGCAGCTTGTGCTACTACACTCTGTCTGGGCCAGCTCTTCTCTTTAGTCTCTGGCTCTGCTAATAATTGCTAATTGTGAAATCGTCGTCAGATTGAGTTGATTTATTGCAAAGAAAAGTAAAAAATAAAGCTAAGGGGTGGGTGGGGTGAAAAGGTGGGGGGGAGGGAACTGAAGAAAAGAAAGGGCCAAGGAACAGTTGGTGACAGGCTCAGCCTCAGGATGAGACAGAGGGAAGTTAAAAAGTTGCTGAATATTTGAGAGAAACTGAGAATTTATCTTTCATTTTCAATCTCAATTCAAATAAATCAACAATTCAAACTTCATTTCTGCTCATGCTACTTGTTTCACACGGAAGGAATGATTATCATCACCCTGGCTGGGGAGGGTGAAGAAATTAAAACAAACAGATTTACTAATTGTGAGGAAAATTAAGTTTAACTTTAATGTGAGAAGTTGAAACATTTGAATCTGATGGCGTTTTACTTATTACTTTATACCCTACTCCACAAAACAAAGTAAAATAATAGGAGGGCAGGATTCTGTCTGAGGACTGTAGTACTGTGCTGAGCATTCTTCTATTCCACCCTATAAAATTCCTGATAGAAAAACACCAGGCTGTTTTGAGTTTTTACAGTACCCCCTAACTTGTGTGTTGTGTGTGTGACTCCACTCTACTGTATCTCTATTCTCCTGTGCTGTTATCCCATCACCCTGCTGCGGCTGCTGTGTACCCTACCCATTGTGTGTTACTGTGAGAAGCCCATTGTTGGGCAGTCGTGTGGTGGCGTTATATATGACAGAAGCATATAAATAATTTTAGTGTTAGAGATTGAAAAATCTCTTTCCTTGGGTTGTATGTGTGTGTGACTCTGTCTCCTGTGGTCAGCCCATCTCCTTCTGCTGTGTGCTTTTGATTGCACTGTACCCTACCCAGTGTGTGTTACTGTGTGAAGCCCAGTGGCCAGGTATGTGGTGGCATTATCCTTAAATACATGACAGAAGCCTAAAATATATTTCCTGTTGGGAGGAGAGACCGAAAAATCTATTTCCTTGGTTTGTGTGAGTAACTCCGTCTCTTGTGGTCAGCCCATCACCCTGCTGCTGTGCGCCTTGACTGTACTGTACCTTACCCAATGTGTGTTACCTGTGAAGCCCAGTGGCCAGGTGTGTGGTGACATTATTCTTAAATACACATAGAAGCCTAAAATATATTTCCCTGTTGGGAGAAGAGACAGAAAAATCTCTTTCCTCGGTTTGTGTGTGACTCCATCTCTTGTGGTCAGCCCCATCACCCTGCTGCTGTGTGCCTCTGGACTGCACTGTACCTTACCAGTGTGTGTTACTGTGTGAAGCCCAGTAGCCAGGTATGTGGCATTATCCTTAAATACATGACAGAAGCCTAAAATATATTTCCCGTTGGAAGAGAGACAGAAAAATCTCTTTCCTTGGTTTTGTGTGTGACTCCATCTCTTGTGGCCAGTCCCATCACCCCTGTTGCTGTGGCAGCCCCTTTGACTGCTATGCATATGCCTATGCCCAGCAGCCCAATCATTCTATAAGCCTTGAACCTGGGATCCTTTAGTTGCAAACTGTCATATTCTTTAATTACTTTCAGTCCACTGCATCACAGTGTCACACAGCCAAAATAAAATTTTGGAGTTGTAGCCAGCGATCATAGATCACATTGCTTTCTTACACAGGAATTGTGTGGGTGTATTCACTGTAGTATAATGGTACTGTTATGGCTGACACCTATATGATGAAGCATCTGGTGCTGGTGTTTGAGCAGGTGTTGGTGGTAGTGGTAATCCTGGTGCTAACAGAAATAACCAAAATGTTTCACGTGATAAAAATTCAACAAACAGCAAAAGAGCAACAGCGAAGTGGTAAAGGGGGACCTTTAAGAAAACCTGTGCAGCTGCTGGAGTCACACAGAGAGGCACCATAAGGTATGCCATTCATGCTGTTAAAATCCTGTGACTAGCAGTAATAATGCAAGTGACAGTCAGTCCCTCTCTGACTCAAACAGTAGCTTTTTGTCTCAGTCTGTCACTGTTGTGTCTTGTGATGTATCATTACTTCGTCAACAAAGTGAAATGAGCAAGTCTGCTGACAATTAATCAGGTAGTGCACTTGCAAATACATCCAGCACTGTTGGCGATGAAAAGGACATATCCATTGAATCCACCACTTCTGTGTCGGCCAGCAATGAAAATCCATCAAAGTCCTCTGCCCACTCTTCTAGCACCAAGGAGCATGTCCCGGGTTCTGTTAGGACAGGTGAAAAGACACAAACAGTCTTTAGCTATCTTCCTAGCACTTGAACAAAATCTGTCACATCTGAGGTGTGGAATTATTGCTCTGTCAGTAAACTGATCCATGCAGAGCAATTTGTTCCCTGTGTAAACAGAGTGTAAGCCATGGTAAAGTTGTGTCATGCCTTGGCACTACAGCTCTTAAATGCCATGTGAAAAGCATTCAGTTTTGCTTGATCGTCCAAAACCCATGTCCTCCATTTTCCAGACCACACGTGAGAAGGGTCAGGAATCTGAAATGGATACTGAATTGTCTGAACTTGATGCGGACAGAGCCAGTCCCAGACCCAGGATCACTGTTACCACCAATGCCAGCACCATTAGTACCATTTGCACATCCAGTGATGGCACTGAATGTATAAGTCCTAGTCCACCATCTCAGCATCCATCTGCCCATCGAAGCACAGTGTATAATAAACCAGCAGGGGCATGTTGTAAACAGCTAACACTGTCTCAGGCATTTGAAAGGAAGAATACCTTTACTAAAATGATCCAAAGACCCTTCATCTTAATGACAGAATTGGTGAACTGTTAGCGGAGCCCTTCTCCCATACTCTTTGGTAGATCATGAGGATTTTAGGGAGCTCATGAAGCTAGCAGAGCCTTGGTACAATGTTCCTCATTGTAGATACTTTTCCTATGTTGAAATACCAAATGTTTATCAGGCTTTAAAAGCGACAGTGATGCTTGCACTTAAAACTGCAGGGGGTATTCATGTCACAACAGATATGTAGACCAGCACTCAAAACATAGATTATGTGTCCCTTACTGCTCATTGGGTCACATTTTCTTGTGCTTCTTCAAAAACAAAGACACCTCAAAAGATGGTGCTGCTGCATATAAGAAGTTTGGGCAAAGTCATACAGCTGCAAACATCTTGCAGGAACTAAATGATCTCCTTGATGAATGGGTTTATTCTCACTGTCTAAAATATGGCTTCATAGTAAGTGACAATGGAGCCAACATCTTGAAAGCACTACAGGATGAAGGATTTATGCATGCTTCTTGCTTTGCACATTGCTTACATTTAATTGTCATGGATTTCTCAGCAGTGAAACACAAGTGGATGGTATGATTGCTGTTTGCAAAACTAGTGACTCACTTTTCACATTCAACCAAGGCTATATGGACATAGTCCGAACTGCAAAAAACACAAGTTGCCCCAGCAAAAGCTGATTCAAAATGTTTCACACTTTGGAACTCAACGCTTTATGTGCTGCAGCACCTCTTGGAGAAAAAGCAAGCTGTACATGAGTATTGCTCCAGTTACATTATTGGAGATGGCATTATGCTGTCTGTGCTGCAGTGGAAATTAATGCAGACAGTGTGCTGCATCCCAGCTCCTTTTGAGACAGCTGTAAGGGACATGTCTTCTGAAGGTGCATCTCTGAGTCAGGCTATCCCACTCATAATGCTGATTTCACAACATCTTAGTATTCTAAATCTACAAATAGAAAAGACAGATCTGAAGCTCAGACAACATTTCGACTGTAGCATGGGAATCTTGTAAAGAGAATGAGCGCTCAAAACCAATGACAAATTAGTTGCAATGATGAAATCAAAACACTACATCCTAGCAACTCTCTTAGATCCCAGTTTCAAGGCTATACATCTTTCAAAACAGATGATATAGAGCAGTACAAATGTCTGCTGCTAGATGAGCTGCAGCACTCACAGGAGTTAAACACAGACACGCACAGTACCCTCAGGTTGTCATCACCACAACATGCAGGTTCATCTTCACAAAGGATACAGAACTGGAAAAGTCACCAAACATTAACAGTAGTTGTTCCACCATTGCCACTTCTTCAACCCTTAGTAGCAAGCTAAATCTGTGGCAAAACCTTTCCCAAATTGCTGCTATACCAGATTATGCTGATTCCTCTTCTGAGCGGTCTCTGTCCATCATGGTAGACAGTTACCTGCAAGAACTGCCTATTCCTATTGATGCATGCCCGTTTGAATACTGGAGATCAAAAAGTTGATTTGGACAGAGCTGTATGATGAAGCCTGCAAACATCTTGGTTGTCCTTCAACAAGTGTCTCTTCAGAATGCATGTTTAGTACAGCTGAATATTGTGACAGACACCAGAAATAGGTTGCTGCCAGAAAATGTACACACGTTAACTTTTATTAAAGTTAATAAGTCATGATTTTCATATCCCTACAAGAGTATGCAAACTGATCCTGAAGTGATTGATGTTGTGGATGTTGATGGTGATGATAAATCAGATGGTGGTGGCTGGTAAATACTGTGTGGGACAGAGTCTCTGGACAAAAAGGAAACTTTTACAGATTGTGATACTTTGATTGTCTCTCTCCTTTCTCGGATCTACTACCTTGGACTATATACCCCAAGAACTTTCACCATTTCATGTCAAACTGCTTTCTAGCTAGGGTCTAAAGTCAACACGTTTTATATACAGGGCAATTTTAGCATCAGTGGGAACAGGCCCAAATTTGGCATAAAAGGGACACTGTCATGTCAATCATTTCTATATCATATTATTTATAGTTGAAGCTTATATTTTTGGATTTACCTTATGTGACTTTGTGGTGCATCCGTATGGGCTGGGACCGGGACAGTATATTTTCAATTTTAAAGAGGATAAAACAATGAGTTCTAATTGGTAGCTGTTTATTATTTATTCAATTACAGAAATGTTAGCTATAAACCAAAAGGATCCATATGTAACTTACTTTACTGAATAAAAATATGGAAAAACTGTATTTTGTATTGTTATGTTTCTGTGGGCAGCATCCTGTTACAAGTCTCTTCCTGGAAACAGTTATCTGGAGTTTTACCTATGTCATGGTTGAGTACATATCATTCTGTAAGCATAGGTCTCATACCACAGTAGCTCGTAGCTTAACATTCTGCTGTACACAGACCATGGCATAATAGCAACAACTCTCAAATTACTGGTTCCATGAAGAGGACTGTACAGAATGTTGCCAATAAGAAGAAAGCAATTGAAAAGAAAGTTTTTCACATAAGGTTGTTTATTAAGGAACAGTTAAGTATGGCTCATTTGGAGGCAAGACTTTGATTTTTCTTGAGTAAGCATGTGGTGGTTTTAGCATTTGGAGAGGAGGAGAGTATGGAGGGTGGGAAAGGGCCTGAGGTTGGTTTAACATGGATGCAAGAGGGAGAAAGATGGCATGGATGCCAGTGCATGGGTGAGGGTTGGGGTTGGTTTTAACATGGATGCAGGAGGGAGAAACATGGCATAGTTGGTAGTACATACAGTAGGTGATGGTTGGGGAGTGGGTTTTAACATGGGTAAGGGACAGAGAAGGGTGACATGAATGGTAGTTCATGACTAAGTGTGGGTAGTTTAAACATTTGAGTGAGGGAGGAGGGTGGAATACATGCTTGAGGGGGTGAGGGTTGTGGGTTGGTTTTAACATGGTTGTAAGAGTGTGGGTGCTACTGCATAGATGAGGGTGGTGGAAGAACGTGGAATGGGTGTTGGGGAGGTGGGTGCTATTTTAGTCCTTTCATTTACAGATTCGTGATCGGCTGGGGATGGTGAGGAAAAGATGATGACAGACCGATGGTATGGGACGGCTGTACCGATTGCCCACTGTGGAACCTACTATATATATATATATATGTATATATATATATATATATATATATATATTTTTTTTTGTCTTCTTAAATACATTGCAAACTGCTGCCACCTAGCACAAGTGTCCTGCCCCTTTAAGAAAAGAATAAAGAAATCAGAAATAAAAGAAAATCTGCATCAACAATTTTCATGGAATGTGACCTATCATAAAGTGTTTTTACTTTACAAGTAGTGATAATTTGATACATAATGGGGTTGACAGACACTGTCCCACTCCTTTAAACATCACATGCCAACTGCTGCAGCTACATTAAATGTTCCTTAAGTTAGTATGTGGTGAGGAACCACTTTTTATTTATGTAACTGAAATACAGATTTTATTGATGTATCAGCTGAAAATGCATCATCTCTAGCAAGTTGTATGTATTACTTCAATTTGCCAACAAGAGTGTTGGTATATGTATGCATTATCTTAGAAAATTGCATGCATTTTTTGCCAAGCAACGACTGGCATATTTTTTATTCAAATGTCTTGACTGACTATTTTATGACATAATATGTTTTGCAACAGTTCCACGTCTGCGGCTGCAGTACCTTGGCTTGACTTTGTTATAAAAGCTTTCTTTTAAACATAGCAATGTTTGATTTACTCATTTAAACACAAATCAGAAAATAACTGAGATTTGGTAATATCAGTTTTTTTCCTAATAGTTCATGATGATGAGTATATATAACTGAGTACATAAATGGCTAATGTGCCTCTTACTTTCACTAAGGAACTATGATGTAGTTGCAGCAGGAAAACTTTTAACATATGGGTGGGTGGGCCTGTTACGTATTAAGTTGCTGGCTTTAGCAAACAGAAGAAACCATAGATAAACCTAGCTGTGTTTCTATCAATGTCACACATGATCATTTCTCTCCTCCTTATATTAAACAGTTTTTCCTTTACAGGTATTTCATTACTATCTTCATTACTGGCAGCACAATTAAACAAGCATTTGTCAATGCCGAATGTTGACTCGTTGGTCTGTTGAGCTCGCTCAGTGGCCATCTGTCACTGGCTCAGTCTGTTTGCTCCAGTGCTGCTGGCTGCTCTTTGTACTGGGCTGCTGCCTACATTGGCACCTTGTTCTGCTGAAGAAGAAATCCTGCAGCTGTCCTGACAGAGCTCCACTTGAGGTGGCTCACCCCTCTCTCACTCCTCATTCTGTTTCTCCTGGTGCTGCAGGCTGCCCTTTGTACTGGGCTCCTGCCTGTGTTGGTGGCTTTTCTACACACAAAGAAATCTGTAGCAGTCCTGACAAAGTTCTGTTGAGCTTGCTCACCCCTTCTCTCACTCACTCATTCTGTTCTACAGCCGCTGCAGGCTGCCCTTCTCTACTGGGCTTCTGCCAGTTGCCTTCTTATGCCACACAAAAATTTGCAGGAGCTACAGTACAGCTCTGTTGAGCTCATTCACTCATTCTGGGTTTCCTGCCACTGCAGGCTGCCTTTGTACTGGGCCCTGCATGCATTGCTGCCTTTTTCTGCCCACAAACAAATCTGCAGCAGTCCCAACAAAGCCCCATTGAGCTCACTGACTCTTCCTCTCTCACTCGCTTGTTCTGTGTGTCCTGGCACTGCAGGCTGCCCTTTATTCTGGGCTCCTGCCTCATTGGTGGCTTTTATGGCCAGAAAGAAATCTGAAGCAGTCCTGACACAGCTCCACTGAGCTCGCTCACTCCCCTCTGTCACTCTGCATTCCATTTCTGCCGGCGCTGCAAGCTGGCCTTTGTACTGGGCTCTACCTGCGTGATGCATTTTCTGCCCACAAAGAAATCTGCAGCAGTCACACTAGAGGTCTGTTGAGCTCGCTCACTACTGCTCTGTCACTTGCTTATTCTGTTTCTCTTGGCGCCGCAGACTGCGCTTTTGTATGGGGCTCCTGGCTGCGTTGGCACCTTTGTCTGTCCACAAAGAAATCCACAGCTGTCCCAACAGCTCCATTGATGTTGCTCAGTCTCCTCTCTCATCGCTCATTCTGTTTGTCCTGGCGCTGCAAGCTGGCCTTTTGTACAGGGCTTCTGCCTGCATTGGCGCCTTTTCTGCCCACAAAGAAATCCCAGCAGTCCTGATAGAGCTCCGTTGAGCTCAGTAAGTCCCCTTGTCTCACTCGCTCATACTGTTTCTCCCACTGCTGCAGGCTGGCCTTAGTACTGGGCCCCTGCCTGTATTGATACCTTTTTCTGCCCACAGAGAAATCTGCAGCAGTCCTGACAGCGCTCGTGAGTTCGCCACCCCACCCTCCACTCACTCTCTCGCTCTGTTTCTCCCAGTGCTGCAGGCTGCCCCTTTGTACTGGGCTCTTGTGTTGAGGCCTTTGCCTGCCCACAAACAAATCCGCAGCAGTCCCGACAGAGCACAGTTGAGCTCGGTCACTCCCCTCACTCGGTCGATCTTAATGTGTCCCAAACACTGATTTCCCAGAGTGACCATGCTATTGTCCGCAGGAGTGCAAAAGCATATTTCAGCCAGGATGTGAAAAATTACTATAGTGTTCATAAGGAGTTGTGAAAAAATGTCACCGTTGAAAATGTGGCGTGACAGTGTTACAAATTTGCAAAGTTACAAGGGTGCGTGAAACAATTCAACGCATGCTTGTAACACAGTAGTGTCATGGAGTTTTGTCACCAAATTTTCAACATAGGGATTTTAGGACCTCTGCTCATGAACAGTGCCATTGTCATTCTTAATCTGTCCTGAACACTGATTTCTCACAGTGACCATGTTATTCTGTTCCAGACCTGTGAAAACACATTTCAGTCAGGATGTGAAAAATGACAGCTGTACTGCTTGTAAGAAGGTGTGAAAAATGACACTGTTGAAAATCTGGTGTGACAATATTACAAATCTCTGAAGTTACAAGGGTGCGTGGAAAGTCGCAACACACTCTTGTAACACAGTCAATTGATGGCTATCATCACCAAATTTTCAACATAGGCATTTTAGGACCTCTGCTCATGAACAGTATCATTGTCATTTTCTTAATCTGTCCCAAACAGTGATTTCCCACAGCGACACTCTCTTCTGCGCTGGAAGTGTGAAAACATATTTTGGCCAGGATGGGAAAAATGACAGTTGTACCGTTCATCAGTAGGTCTGGAAAAATGGCAATGTTGAAAATCTGGAGTGAAAATATTACAAATTCACGATCACGAGCATGCATGGCAACTGGCAACGATGCTCGTAACACAGTCATTTTATGGACTATTGTTACCAAATTTTCAACATAGGCATTTTAGGACCTCTACTCATGAACAGTGTCACTGTCAGTTTTTAATCTGTCCTAAACACTGATTTCCCACAATGACTGCGCTATTCAGCGCCGGAAGTGAAACACATTTCAGCCAGGATGTGAACAATGACAACTATGCTGCTCACAAGGAGGTGTGGCAAAATGCCAACATTGAAAATCTGGCATGAAAATATTGCAATTGTGAAGTTACGAGTGTGCATAGCAACTGCGCAATGCACCTTTCGTAAAACAGTTGTTTTCTGATTTTTCCTCACCAACTTGTGCAACATAGACTTTTGAGATCCCACCATGAACACTGGCACTGTCATTTCATTAATCAGCCCTGAAGGGTGATTCCACGCAGTGACTGCGAAACCACCTTTGGGGCCGATTAATGCCACGACAGTTCAAGAATTCATGAGGAGGGGTCCCAAAACCCATATTGAAAATCTGGTGGAAAGAATTCTCAAAATGCCCGAGATATGCACTAACGTTGAAAAACCCTATTCATTACATTATACAGCTTACCGGCATTTCCTCAGTTTGTGGTCGGCTTTGAAGAGTGCAGACGTGTTCCCCAGTCCACAGAAGATCATTCGTCCAAGCTCAGGAGGTAAGTATGGGGTGGGGAGGGTGTGGGGGAGCAGGGTGCGCAGTGGTGGGTAGCGGGTTGTGGGAGGGGCAGGCAGACTACGAGGACCGTTTCCTTTTTCAGGTACAAAAACTGTCACAGGACCATTTTAGCTTTACAGGGGCATGTGGCATGCTGGGTGGGCTCCCAACATGCCACCAGAGTCTGCTTTGGGGGGCAGCTGTGGC
The DNA here is from genome assembly GCA_016271365.2 of Neoceratodus forsteri. Taxonomy (NCBI): domain Eukaryota; kingdom Metazoa; phylum Chordata; order Ceratodontiformes; family Ceratodontidae; genus Neoceratodus; species Neoceratodus forsteri. The sequence continues at coordinate 272,722,599 of JADMNL010000026.1, forward strand.
CAATGGGGATTGGGCACCCCAGTGACGGCAAACAAGAAAAGGGGCATATGGCACGCTGGGTGGGCTCCCAGCGTGCCACCGGTGTCTTGTTTTTGAGGGGGAGCTGTAGCCAACAGGGGATTGGGCACCCCAACAGCAAACAACAAAAGGGCGGGATTCCTTTCTGCCGATGGGGATTGGGCACCCGTCGGCAGACAATAAACGCAGGGGGTCACAGTATGCCGACGGGAGTTGGCTCCCCGATGACAAATAAACATGGAGGGTAGATATTGTTTAGAATATATGCAAGCCGCCACCATGTTCACAAACAATATCAGATATCCTACATCCCGCCCTGCAATGACGGGTCGCTTCTCATTGCAGCAGATGGCTGACGCTGTACGACAAGGCAGCCCCTGATTGCAGCGGCTGATTTTTAGAAAGTTGTGGTGCATGCTGGCAGGAACTAGTGTCAGCAGCAGCGTACACAGCATATGGGGGACGGGGACAGCCTTGCAGGCTGTGGGGCATTGGGCTCAACAGTGCCATGCCTCCACAACCTGCTTGTGGAGAAAGTTGACACAACATGTTTCTTGTGCATGCCGCAAATCAACATAAAAATAGGGTTTGAGTTCTAAAAATTTCTTAAAAGATCAGAACCCTAGAAAGTTCTAGACTAGAACTAGAACCCAGAACTTCAGAGGGTTTTGACAATCCTACAGTGCAGTAGCAACAGCAAGATGTGGCATTCTTATTTCCTCCAGTTGTCCCGCATCACTGCCACAGCTTCAACTCCCTGTCCCCCCGTGGTACCATGGCCACTGCAAGACTGATCCTCTAAGGATGAGCCATATTCCAACACTGTGCTCTCTGGTTTCTCACCAAAGCAGTAGTGGAAGTCCCTTTAGTTTGGGAGTTTTTGAGACTGAGCTCATATGAGAGCATAATCAGTAGTTAACAGTGTGACACCATGGTTCAGCAGGGTAAGAGAGGCATACATTTGGAATTGGGGTAGCACACTTGCCTGAAGATCCAGCACCTCCAGCATTGGAAGGAGTACAAGAAAGCAATGGCAAGTGGTGGTGATGTCACTGCTAGTGGTGTCTTCAGAACCATGGGGGGCAGCACAGTAAGTGACTACTGTGTGCACAGTTGCTAGAGGGATATGAAGGAGTCTGAGGCCAGCAGTCAGACCCGAGGTAGGCCAAGTACAGCAGCAGCACCAGGGCTTCCATCTTCTAATTCTTCACCACCGCATCCTCCACTAAAACTGAAGTGGTGCAACTCTGCATGAGAAATGGGGACTCTACTGCACCAACATAAAACATAGAATTTGATGGCAGATAAGGACCGCTTGGCCCACCTAGTCTGCCCATTTCCTACCTAATGGATAAGCTGCAGATCCTAGTTAACCAACAGCCTACTTCTCCTACCCCACTAGAATTGCCTTATGTCTGTCCCATGCATTCTTGAATTCCCCACTGTTTTTGACTGTACGACCTCCTCAGGAAGGCTGTTCTATATATCCACAACCCTCTCTGTGAAGAAATACTTCTCACATTACCTCTGAGCTGTCCCTCTCTATCTTCAAATTATGCCCCTTGTTTTTGCACATCTCTTTTTCTGAACGATACTACCCTCTTGGACTTTGTTGATTCCCTTGAGGTATTTGAAAGTTTCTATCATGTCCCCGCTCCCTCCTTTCCTCGAGGCTATACATCTTTAGTTCCTTTAGTCTTTCTTCATATATCTTCTGATGCAGACCCTGCATTATTTTAGTTGCCCTCCTCTGGACAGCCTCCACCCTATGTCTTTGCGGAGATGGGGTCTCCAGAACTGTACACAGTACTCCAGATGTGGTCTTACCAGCTGTCTGTACAGAGGGCCAACAACTTCCTGTTTTCTACTGGTGATGCCTCTCCTGTGCATCCCAGTATCCCCCAGCCCTCCTTACTGCCTTCTCACATTGCTGGCCCACCTTAAGTTCGTCTCATATGACTACCCCCAGGTCCCTTTCCATTTTTGCTGTTGTCAGTATCGCCCCCATTGTGTACTCTTCCCTGGTTTTTGTTTCCCAGGTGCATTACTTTGCCTTTTTGCATTGAATCTAAGATGCCACAATTTGACCATTCCTCCAACCTTGCCAAGTCCCTTTTCATCCTTTCCACCCCACCTTGTGTATCAACCTTGTTGCAGATCTTTGTGTCATCTGCAAGAGACATACTTTCCCTTCCAGTCCCTCTGCAATGTCACTTATAAAAACATTAAAAGGACTGGCCCCAGTACTGAACCCTGTGGTACCCACTAGTAACCCTCTTTTCTTCACTGTGGACTCCATTTACTATTACCCGCTTCTTCTGTTCTTCTGAGGGAATGGAAGAGCTTCATCATGGAGCAGGTGCTTCTCCCTCTGTTCCACTCTGCCCATAACTATATTAAGATAGTCTTTCCTGTCACCTTCTCACTTCTGTTTATGTAAAAATAAAACTAATTAAAATCCTTTTTCTCTGTCTCTTTACTGTTTTAATACATGCTTTCCTTGATCGCCGCCTGTTCTTCTTTTCTTGAAAATAAAAATACAAAAATCTTATTTCTATAATTGCACAGTCCATGTGTAACCCCTCACCCCTGCCTTTGTAGCAAAACAACAGGTGGCATGCTGTTGAAGCTGACAGCAGTACCTGGTGGGGACCTGGGTTTGGGGAGGATGAGGTTACTCGGCACAGGGGACCTAGGCTTGGCTGCTCTGAACAGGGCACCCAAGTAATCCAACACAGGAATCAATAACTGTAATGTTCAGAACCAGGAATGGGATTCTTCAGTATGGCTTTTATTCATTTCCAAGCTGAACAAACTAAGCATAGACGGACCCCCATGGGGCTATATTTCCTGGTAATGCAGATTAGAGGCAACAGAACACTTTATCACCATTTTCAGCCCTCAGGCTCTAAACCCACCAGGCACACAGCCCGGATTTGCACGCAGCTTTGGGTACACAGCCTGACTTGTAGACTACTTGGGTTTTCCCACTGGCCCTGCTCCCCACCGGTCACTTGATCCAGCAGTCCATTGGAAGAATGAACCAATTATCCAATTCATGATCCATTGGAGGAATGAACCAATTATCCCACTCACGGTCCATTGGAGGAATGAACCAAGTATCCCATTCATTGTCCATCGGAAGAATGAACCAATTATCCTGTCGTGGCTCCTCAAACTACACTAGAGTCTTCGACTCCTAGAGAATTTTCCTTACAATCCCATGTCTGGGTACTTCCTCATCACTAGCCAAGTGCCTGAGGTAAAGTAGAAATCCACAGAAGAAATCCGTAGAGGTGGACCTGGTCACTAAAGATGGGAGACCACCCACCTCCACCCACAGCCATACCCAGCCATTTCTCTGGAAAACTGAACAATTCCTTTACTGAACTTTCAAATGTAGATTAAGGGTAGACGCCTGTCTCATCACTTCTACATATTATTTGCATCCCAACAAATTCTGGAACTTAAACTACTTTTAACTTGCTTAGCCCATTACTCTAGGCTTCCCAATATTTAGTAGTTTAATTCCCACATTGTCACACAAGTCCCAGGGTGAAAAACATAGGCCCTTTAGCCAGAGCAGACACTCACCCTCACGCTGCAGGTGCCCCACAGGCGACTCACAAATCTTCTTTTCTCCCAAATAAATACTGGAATGAACAGGCAGTTTTTCCTCCACAAGCAGATAGGGATTGCCCCAGGAATCTGCAGGAAACCTTCTCATCCCCCTAGAGGGAGGGGCACTGAGACCGAAAACAGCGGTCTCCACCACTTCAGTAATCTTCTGCTCTCTTTAAGGTGGAGAGAGACACACCTATTACTTAAAAGTAGCCCTCTGTTAGGGCTGAGGCTCCTAGAGCCTTCACTGGGCTGTTTTAACAGCAAGCTCCCTACTTCACACACACACTCACTGAAGACTGACTTGTAGACACTGATTTCAAAACTCCCAACGTTCTATCTAATTCCCTTTGCTGCAGATTCCAATGTGGCTCATGCAGCTGCGAAGTTCTATTGGTGATGTCATCCCTCAGTCTCAGCTGAGACTGAGAACAGAGTGAGACAGTGTGAAACCCATTTAACTGGAGTTTCTACAAGCTGCCTTCCTGCCTATCACTAGGTCTGACTGGGATTCTAGTAACCCTGGGTAACAAGGGGTTACACATGTGCGATATCATTCTCTTCCCTCTGCTACTGTTCTTGTGTTGAACTGTTGCTTACTGTACATACTGCACACTGTTCAATGCATGTGAACAAATAATATAAAATTGTCTAGTCCCTAGATTTTATTTGCTGTCTTAAGTTCATATTGTGATGTGTCAGTGACCCACTTGGGCTGAGTCCGCCTTTTCCTTGATAGCATCATTTTGCATTTTAGTCTGCGTTAATGCACAAGCACAATATTACAATTCTCACTTTCAGTTATTTTTCATGACTAGAAATTATTAATGCTAATAATATGCTGCTGCTGCTGCTGCACTGTGTAAGTGAGCCTCTTAGGACTGAGTCTCTTCACAGCCACTGTTCTTGGCACTGGTCAAAATTTCTCATGAGCCAGAAGTTATTTTGGTTGCTACGTATGTGTTGCTACTCCTCCACTGTGTAAGCCACCCTCTAGACCAAATCCCTCCACAGCCACTGTTCTTGTTGCATGTTGAAATTTCTTCAGAGTTCCTAAGTCATTTAGCCTTCTATATGTGTGTTGCTGTGTCCGTTACCTTCTCAGAATGAATGCATTCTTCCCTTGGGCCATCAGCAGTCGGTAGAGGTAGGAGGGTGTCATGTCAAATCAGTGACTGCATTTGAGCAAGTCAATCTGAGCAACTGAAAATAACGTGTGTTCTCTACCTCATCAGGTATGAAATTGCCTGACCGTCTCAGCTTTAAAGGAGCTCTGAAGACCCACCTTTTAGTATAGCTTTAATGATTTATATTAGCTTTAATTTTATTGTATTTATTGTTTTATGAACTGCATAGGCGCTTTGGTTTTGAGACAAGCGCCTTTTTAAAAATAAAGTTTGAATTGAATTGAATTGCTTTCAGAACTTGTGATAAAGAGCAATCGTTATTTGACTGAGTGCAACTTGTTCTGGCACATTATTTACTCTGGTGTTCTACTTCTTTGGTCTTGTAGATGGTTATTTTATTAAGAGGTTCGACAAAGCCCCCGACCTGACTGGTGGGTGAGGGCATAACCTCCACAGGAAAAATATTGCAGGGATGTATTTGATTAGTGAGCACTTAGTTTCATTTTGGGTAATAAATGAATTGTCTTTTTGTCTGGGTTGCGACCATGTCTCCATAGTGGCATAGTGTGTAGAGTACAGTGTCAGGTGTTTGTGAAGTTGTGCCTGCTGAGTTGTTGGGGTTTGAATTCAGGAGTGTGTGCTTCATGGTACTGGGTTACTTAGTGGTGTTTTTGTGGAGTATCATGTAGTTATTTTGCATCTTTTGTTTTCTGGTGGGGATATTTTCAGGTGTTTCTAATTGGTTTTACCATGCCGCTGTGACAGTGGCTATGGAGACATCCTGACAGCAACAGATGCATTGCTGAGTGTCGGCAGTGCAGTGTCAGGGATGCCTCCACCCCACACCCTGATCACTTGGATTCCAACTCCTAGTTGGAGTTGGACCGGGGGCAAAACACCTGCAAGGCAATCCCTTGGCCGTCTGGAGACCATCACAGTGACAGGTGGATTTTGGCGAATCCTGTGTTGCTGTGGTGGTCTTCGCCGTCGGTCTTTCATGAGGCATTGGTGTACGTTTCTAATTCACCATGGTGTCTATTGTACTGTAGTTCTCCAGTGTTAGAACTGTTAATTGAGGGGTGGTTCAGTTTATCTTCTTATTAGTTGCTTTTAAAAGGGTTTTTGCTTTGTGAGTCTGTTGATCTATTTTTTTCACCTAGTGTTTTCGCTGTTTTGGCAGTTGCTGTGTTTGGTAGTCACTGTCTTAGTTCACAGTAATGTGGGTTCGCTGATATGCTTGTCATGGTTTCATATGGAACTGGTAGGTGGCATCCTCTTCCTTCTGCTCCGGTCCAGGCTGGTGGCCCACAGGATCCGTCCATGATCCCATCCACTTTTTTTTCTCAAGGACCTCACCTCTATCTTTTTCAACACATATTATATATATATATATATATAAATATATATATACTATATATATATATATATACGTATATATATATATATATATATATATATATATATATATGCAGATGACACAGTTTTCTACACCTCAGGTCCATAGACGGCGGCTGTGGAAATCTCGCTTTAGCAAGATTTTCACAATATCCCTGTTTCCACACTGTAACAAGGTTACATACTGGTTCCAGGCTAGCTAACTAACTGTCAACACCAAGAAAATGGTGTCCGTGATCTTTTGAACCAGCAAAATTTGGTCTGGCTTGCACCCCCTTCTTTCCTATCCTGGATGGTTCCCCTTGAATTAGTTCATTCCTTCAAGTATCTTGGTGTGTTGCTTGACAGCAGGTTTGTATCTGTGCCATCCCTGCTGTTGCACCCCAGCCCAGTCTTGGTGTTCTATACCATAACAAAGACTGCTTGGCTCTGCAGGTTCCTCTGCTAGTTGGTTACCAAATGGTGTTCGCAGTCTTGACTATGCAGATATAGTTATGGTACAACCTCTCCTCTTCCCTTGCTAGACTTGACACCTCTGTAACGCATTCTGCTGTTTTGCTACCAGCTACCCCCTCGCACTTACCATAGCTCCTTCTGCTTCTGCCTTTCCATCTTCTACCTTCTCTACTGTTACCAGCATCACTGTGCATCTTTATCTCTAAATACTGATTTGGGGCACTGCCCTTGTCCCTGTCTGCATTCATGTCTCCACCAGCCTGCCTCATACTCCCTTCACTGAAGGGATCCTCAAAACCTTCTCCATCCCTTACCCTGACTCCAGTGCTGCACGCTCTGACTTCTCCTATCACCTTACCACCCTCTGGAACCTCCTCCCTCCATGCATCTTTCCTCTCCTCACTTCCTTAGGCACCAGCTTAAACTCCTACCTGCTCCCTCTTGCTTCTTTCTGCCCTCTACCTGACCTTGGTTCCCTCCTTCCCCCAGTTTTGGACCCTCTTCTGGTGTTGGTTCATGATTTCCATTATCAATGCACTGATGTGTTTCAGTTAGTTGCCACCTTGTACAGTGGGCTTTTGGTGCTGCTCATAGCTCCAGTACCAACCAGCCATTATTCTTATTTTCCATTGATATCATGTTGCACCACCTTTGTATGTGCTTTTTTGTAATGTATATCTATACTTTTGTGTCTAATTAACTGCATCCCACCCAACCCCCCGTTGCACCTAAAACAAATGTTGGCTCAGTGTACCTTTTCCTGTTACCAATTTACAAATAAAAACATCCATCCACAGACACTCCTGTTGTCACTTTGAATGAGTAGGAATTAGACCGGCAAGTACAAGACTGAAATTATTTAGACTGTAGACCAAGCCATGATGTGTTTCACCCATGAAAGGAAACTGAAAATAAAAAGGAAAAGGAAACAAAACATCATAAGGAAAGGATACTTACCATAATGTTGGTAATGAAAATGCCTGGAAATGACATGATGTGGCCCCAGACACATGAGGTGGAGGAGGAGAGTTTCTTCCTTTGGGAGATAGTAGGTCAGAGACCTGTGAATATAAGAGAAAATGATTTAGACTTCAATTATATGTTTGTCAAGTAGCCACTGTGATGGTCACAGGGTATATCCATTGTCTACTCTTTCCCAGCTGTTACCTGTGAAGACATGAGATAATTTATGTTTCCTCATTTGGCCACTATGGTGTCTGCATGGTAAGTCTTTTGTTCATGTCCAGTGGTCAGCTGTCATAACCTGGTGCATTATACAGAAACAGGGATTGTATTCCTGTACTAGCCCAACATGCACTCATACAGAAAATGATCCTACCCACTTTTGACTATGCAGACATAGTCTATAGTGTTGCTCCCATATCCACTCTGGCCAGACTGGACACACTGTATCACTCTTTCTGCTCTAGCCTGCCCCCCTCATACCCATCACTGTGACTTTACACTGCTTCTCCTTCCATCCTTCTAATCCAGACATTACACCCACTCTGCTTCCTTCATAGCCAAAATTCTGGTTTGAATCTCACCCCACCATTTTTACTCTCTGTACTCCCACCACCCCCCGCAGCTCTAGTCCCAGACCCTGGCAATATCACATAGATCCTCTACAGCTGGTCAGTCTGCCTCTCGTTATCCCCAGCTGTGGAAAGCTCTTTCTCCCCCATCAGAAATGCACCCTCCAACACAGCCTTTACCTTCCTCCTCCATAACTACACCTCCCATTCTTGTTCCTGCCCAATATTCGCCTCCTAACCAGCCCAGGCATCCCTCAACCACATATATAATGGCCTTCTTTCCACTTGTACTCACACTTGTCACTTAACAAACATTATCTAACTCCTCTACAACCTGCCCAGTCACCTCCAGATCTCCTGGTACTTCCTCACAGGACAACAATCACCACAGTAACCAGCAACAAATTGAGATCACCCACTCAATCACTCCTCACCCCTGCTCAGTTATAATTTCAGATCCCTCTGACCAGGATCCTCCCTTCCTTGACCATTTTTTCCATTTTCTATTCACTAATAATAATCACCACTCTCCTCAACACTGCTTTTGTATTATTGTGATTATCCATTGCAGTTCTATTATTCTTGCCCTGCTGCCATGGAACCTCCCTTATCCACTGCTATCTTTGCCAAACTGTACTAAAATTGTTATTGCCATACTACTGTACATTTTTCCTTTTTGCCTCCCACAGGTTGGTGTTATCTGCACTGGTGCTGATCCCACTGCTTCTGTTGGCATCTCTCACATTGCTATCTGCCACACTTTGAGTGTCTTGCCTGTTAAACTGTAAACTATGTATTACTTGCTATGCTATACACATGTATCAGCTCATACAAGTATCACACTTTCAATCTAATTCTGTAAATATTGTCCTTACTGTAAATGCCATGCTACCTTGTGATTTATAGTAACGCTATATATATATATATATGCTGTTTTTTGTAATATCTTATGTAATTTGTTTACCTCCTTCACCCTCTACCCCCAGGTCGCATCTGGAAATGAGCAATTTGCTCAGCATGCCTTCCTGATGGAACATTTACATAAACAAATAACATGAGAGGAACTGGTTTTCCTCAGAGGGCTATTATGGTAGCCACATGGTATAGTCATTGTTCATTCTCATCCCAAGTCATGGTTGTCAGTCACTTGTGAAATGTAGAATTTACCTGCAGAAAAGGACAGGTATGCCCATTTAGTCTGCCTTACTTTTCACTGCTGATGTGATACCATCACATTAGTAATGAGTCACGTCATGCACTGAGCTGGCAGTATAGTCTAAAGGTTACGAAACGAGCTGTGAATGAGCTTGGTACATCTAGCAGACCTGGGTTTCTAACTTCCACTCGCATACTGTGTGTCTCTCAGCAAAACACTTAACTTCCCCAGTGCCCTGATTCACTCATGAAACAAACACTTGCGCCTAGTGGGCATTACCCAGTTACCAAAGAATTAAAAAAAACTGTACTGGCACAGTGGTGCCACAGAGTAGTGGCAGAATAACAGGCAACTTGTTTGCTGCTGAGAGGGGTTTAGCAGGATGTCACAAACCCACTCAAGCAGGTCAGGCCCTCTACTACCAAAGTGCCAACCTCCCGAGCACAGTCTTGGAATAGTGTAACAGACAAGGTAACCCTCTTGTCTGTTTTGTGAGTTCGGATCAACCTTTTGTTTCAAGTCTTGGAGGAATTCAAATTGTTAACCTCCTTGCTATCGTACCCAATGTACAGGCTCAGAGATTTCTGTCTTTGGGGCCAGATATCTTTGCCTCGGACACCTAACCAGGTATACAGAAGTGAACCCTTTAAACTTTAATAAAGACCTCAGATTTAAAATGCTTCTCTTTCCAGTTTGGTACCACTATCCAAGCTTATGCCTGCTGTCTGCTTTAACCATATGTACTTTTCTTACAAATGAAAGAAATGCAAAGACAGATCAAATAAGTTCTAAAAAGAATTTTACTAAAATATTTAAAATATGTAAACACAAAATACAGAACTTTGTATCCCAAGACATACAAATCTATTAAAAGAAACAAGGTTTAAACAATGCAAATTCCTGCTTCGGTACTTAGATTTAACTCTCTGTCTAAAATACTTGTTTTAAAGTGCTCACCGATGTTTTCTTGGTTGGTGTCAGATAAAAGTGTCTCTGTGTAGTAAAACAGAATAATCTTTATTCCGTGAACAACTGTATAGGCCAACCTTTTGGGTGAGGTCAGCTAGTTTCCCTCTGTCCGATTATATTTAACAAAATAAATATAATAAAAAAAGTAGGCTTTTTAAAGTATCAATTTTGTAATCCTTCAGCATGTCTCATGTTTTAAATGACATCTCTTTGATCTCATGCTGTACCCTCCTCACACAGGCTTCACAGGGATACAACCTTCACACCCATGTGTAACATCCTAGCTTCCTTCTAACGTCATAAACCTTGTTTATGATTTCTCTCTTAACAAAATTAACTTAAGTCCCTAATTAACTCAGAAAAACAGGATCCTTGATTAAAGCCTTACATGTAACACATTGTCTCTAAAAACTGAGTGTGTATGATACGCATGCTGTCAGCATTTCTCTTAGCTTGCATCTGTCAGCTAAAATCTTGGGGGATGAGTGAGGTCAATCCTGGTTCACCACATTTGCAGCAGAGACAATTCAGTAATACATTTTATATTAAAAACATGATACACTCAGAGCTGGCTGTCTACGCTCACACTCCTCCCCACCTAGACTGAATTTGGGATCTATCCCCTACATGGAATGAGCTTCCAAATCAGTTCACTGCTCAAAGACTCTAGACAGTCCATCTGTGTTCTAATTCTTTGCTCCAGCCCTATGTACGATTTGTATATCATACCCTTGTAAAGCAAGACTCCATCTTAATAGTCTCCCATTGTTCTTTCCCATCTGTGTCAGTCAAACCAGGGGTTGTGGTCAGTCTGCACCACAAAATGCTGCCCATACAAGTATGGCTCTATTCTCTTAGGGCCCACACTGTGGCAAGACATTCTTTCTCCACAGTGGAGTATGCTTGTTCCTGGGAGCAGCTTCCTGCTCAGTTACACAACTGGGTGATCTGTCCCTTGGCTAGATGTCTGGCTCAGTACTGCCCAATACCCATGTCTGAGGCATCCATCTGAACTATAAAGGTTTTGCTGTAGTCCGACTTCTCAAAACAGGAGCACTGCACAGTGCCTCCTTCAGTCTGGTAAAGGCTTCCTCACAGGCTAGGCCCCAGGTAATTTTCTTGGCCATCCTTTTCTTTGTCAGGTCAGATAGGGGTGCAGCAAGGGTACTGTAATTAGTACAAACTTTCTGTATTACCCTGCTGTCCCTAGAAAGCTCCTGATCTGCTTCTGGGTTTCTGGTCTGGGCCATGCCTGGATCACACTTGCCTTTATTTGGTTAGGACAGAGCTGTCCCCGCCTACCACATGCCCGAGGAATGCCACTCTTCCATGGCCACCTGGCACTTCTCAGCTTTGACAGTGATCCCAGCCCTCTGTATCCTGCCCAGCATTTCCCAAAGGTGTGAAAAGTGTTCCTCCCAGCTGGTACTAAAGGGAAATTCTTTAACCAGGAAAGGCACATTAAGCCAGAGCTTGTTTCCAGGTGCGATCTGGGAGCACAGGGAAGTTAAGTGACTTGCTCAGGGTCACACTGTATGCAAGTTGAAGCTGTGGGATTCAAACCCAGGTCTGGTTTGCTGGATGTCACCAGATTTTCAGCTCAGAGCCTTAGACCACTGCACTGTACTGCTAAGATGGAAGTGTCATCCAGGTACACCACGGCGTACTCCTCAGCACCATTTAACACCTGGTTCACCAACTTTTGAAAGTGCCGGGCGTTCTTCATTCCAAAAGCATTACTTAAACTCAAATAAGCCCATCGGAGTGATGAAGGCCGACCTCTTCCTAGCTCTGTCAGTCAATTTTACCTGCCAATACCCCTGGTCAGGTCAGTTGTCGAAGGTAGGTCGCCCTCCCAACTTGTCCAGGAGTTCATCCATCTGGGGCATTGGGTGGATGTCTAACTCGTGACTGCATTCAGTCCACGATAGTCTACACAGAAATGAGTTGAGCCATCTGTCTTGGGTACAAGGACTACGGGTCAGACCCAGGGTGGGATCTCTGGATTACCCCCAAATCCAGCATCTCCTCCACTTCCTCCTAATGTCCTTTCTGGACAGCCTCTGACACCGATATGCTGTCCCGCCATATGGGCTCTATGTCCCTGTCTCCACATTGTGTGTCACTAAGGGAGTTAGTCCAGGCTTGTGCTAAACAAGCAAAAAGTCTGCTAAAACTCCCTTACTTCCTGGATCTGGTCCTCAGGCAGCTGGGGAAATGATTTACTGCCTCCACATAGGACTCCTGCTTACTTTCCTCCAGCAAGTCCAGAAGGGGGCCCCTTCGCCTATCCCTCCCCATGACTACACTGTAAACACCATGTTAGCCCTATTTGCATATGGTTTCATCATGTTGACATGGTACATCCTTTCAGTCTGTCTTCTGTCAGGTAACTCCACAATGTAGTTCACGTCATTTACCTTCCTAACCACTTTGTATGGTCCTGCCCACTCAGCTTGCAGCTTGTCTTTCCAGACTGGAATAAGGACCATGACTTCCTGACCCACCATGTATGAGCTGAACTCTGACTCTAGTGGTCGTACCACACTTTTTGTTTCTGTGGGGCACCTGCTAGGTTGCTCTGGGCTGTCCCCAAAAGCTCGTTTAGCCTTTCCCTAAACCTAAGGACATAATCCACAATGGGAGTTCCTGGGTGGTGTGCTTGCCTTTCCAGCCCTCCCAGATCAAGTCTAGGGCCCACGTGCCCAGCATCCATATAAGAGTTTGAAGGGGAAAATCCTGTCAACTCTTGGGGCACCTCCCTATATGCAAGCGGAGGTATTTCTCCCAGTCCCTCCCATGCTGTTCAGCAAATGCCTGGAGCATTGACTTTAGGGTACCATTGAAGCATTCCACAAGCCCATTGGCTTGTGGGTGATCGTGTGTTGTGCATCTCTGCACCACCAACACTTTTTCCATAAACATTTCATTAGGTCCGACATGAAGGAACCCCTCGACGTGATTACCTCCTACAGAAACCCAGCACGTGAGAAAATCCTAAGCAAGGCATCTGCCACTTTGTCTGTCCTCAGAGAGGATAGGGCAACTGCCTCTGGGTACCGGTGGCATAATCCACCACAGTCCGGAAGAATCTCTTCCCTGAGGAGCTGGGGTATTTAAAGGCCCACAATATCCATTCCCCTCTGGAATGGCTCCTCCACTGTGGGCAAGGGATCATGGCCACTTGGGTTTTCTTGCCCACCTTCCCTATTTCTTGGCACCAGTGACAAGACCTGCAATACTCCTCACCTGCTGGGTGAGGTTAGGCCAGTAGAAATTCTGGGCTAACCGCTGTGTGGTGTGCATGATTCCCAGATGACCAGACAAGGGAATATCATGGGCAGCCTTGAGCAACTGCTCACAATATCCCTGAGGGAACGACAAGCTGCCTGCCTAGCATCCCTCCCTCTGTCTGTACTGCCTGTGTATACATAGTCCATTTTCCCAAAACCTTATGTCTGCCGTCCTCCCTCTGTGCCGTCTGAGTCTACCCAAGCCCTCAGCTTCTCTAAACTAGGGTCACTCCTCTGAGCAGCTGCAAACACCTCACATAGTCCCAAGGCATCGGACAGGTCCCTTCAGTCGCTAAACTAGGGTCCCTAGCACTAGTGTCAAGGCCCTCAGGATCACTGTCAATCCCGACCCTCTGGCAATGGGTCACCCTCCCTCTTCGGAGTAACCTTCTGCAGCTGTGTGGTCACTTGCACGGGAAATTTCTACCCCTTTTATCCATCTCCCATCTGAGACACATGCTGGGGAACCAGCCTCTCAGTGGTTTCCACACTAGTTTCTGTGGGGTTCAGGGAACTACAATTTTCCCTTGCCACTTGGCTATGGGTAACTGCACATACCATCCCGGTTGAAGATTATTCCCAGGATCACATCCACTGCTAATGCTTTGGCTACAGCCACCTGTTGCATAGTTCCCCATGTATCACCCCACTCCAGGAGAACACTGGCCAGTGGCAATGTTTTCTCTTCAACCAGTAAACCCTTGTGCAGTTACGTATTTGTTTGGGATAAGCTGACCAGGCTGTACTAGATCCCTTTCACCAATGTCAGGATGCCCCTGTGTCCCTTAACGCTTATGCTCTGTACACCATTCACCATGACTGGGTGCATCTTTTCCTCATGTTCACTGGCATGCTTCCAGGGACACACAAACAACCCACTTCTTTTCTTGCACCCGTTGTGTATTACTGCTTGCCTTTTGGGACACTGTCTGGCAATATGCCCAGTTTCTTTACACAACCAACAGGCATTTCTTACTTCAGAGAAATATTTTCTTGAAACCTGGGGCTAACTGGTTTGCGTGGAGGCAGTAAGGGTTTTAGCTGCCCTGAATGCGTGCTTTTCCCTTTCTGCGCTGCCACGCCCACCCCATTCACTCTCAGAGCAGGTCTGCTCTTGGATAGTGGTCCAAGAGTTCAGCAGCCTCTTGCACTGTTTTTGGATCTTGGTCCTCTAGCAGGGTTTTAGCTCGACTGGCAAGCCCAATACAACTGTTCTAATAAAATCACATTTTCAATTTTGTCAACAGAGTTTGCCTCAATTCCTTCCCACCAACATTTTAAAACTGACGTTGTTTCATGGCTAGCTCTCAGAGCTCATATCAGGGTTTATCCTGAGCTTACAGAATTTAGCTCTGTATGATTCAGCAGTTAATTCAAACTTTAACAGTGCAGCTTTTAGCTTGCTGTAATCATTGCTGTCCTCACTGTTCATTTGACACAATGCATCCCGAGCTTTCCGTAAGTAACGGGGATAGCTGGAAGCTCCAGGACTCTCTAGCAATTTTAGTCTGAATACAAACTTTTCAAAAGAATTTAAAAGGCATCCATGTCCTTCCTTCCTTAAACTTGGCTATTAATTTGGAATTCAATTTGTAATCCAGTCCTGCAGTCCAGTTAAACCCAAGCCACTTACCTGCTCTGGTGCCGCTGGTCGGAGTCATATCTTCTCCAGTTTGTGTTGCCTCTAGCACTCCTGCCCTCATGGTCTGTGTCTCGGCATTCTCATTCTCTCTTCTCCTTGGCAGCTCACTAGCGCTCATGCTCCTCACGGTCTGCCTCTTGCTGTTCCTGCTCTGCCTCACGGTCTGCCTCCCTCTGTTCTCGCTCTTCCTCCAGTTCAATCCTCTGTAACTCAATTTGCAGTTTGAGTACCTCTGGATTCAGGATACCGTGGCCATTCCCTGCTGCTGTGGCCCTTCACTGACAGTGGCCCTGCTGTCCTTTACCGGTCCACGGTCTGTGACTCGCTGCTCTGGGTATCTGCTACCATCAGGGCATCTATGAGGGTACTGCTTTAGCTGTCACCCCAACGGGACTCCCTGTCCCTTACAACTGTTTCAAGTAATCTACAGTGTGCCTGCTGTAGTCTGAAGCCATCTTTTCCCTGACTACGGCTACTCTGACTTTGCACTTTAGAAGAAAAAAATAGGTAGGAACTTGACTTTTACACCAAGTGATATATAGTTCTGTTTCCTTTTAAAATAAAACTCTTGTCTTTTCTTTCTTTGCAAGAAAGCTACGGTCTCAAGCTGACACAGAACAATACAAGCTTGTGATACCAAAATTATGCCACTGCTGCCAACCAATCTGTCGCAACCCACTCAGCATGTCAGGCCCCTACTCCCAAAGTGCCAACTCCTAAACGCAGTCTTGTGAACAGTTTAACAGACAAAATAACCTCTTCTCTGTTTTGAGAGTTCGGATCAACCTTTGGTCTCAAGTCTTGGAGGATTCAAACTGTTAACCTCTTGCTATTGTACCCAATGTACAGGCTTAGATATTTCTGTCTTCGGGGGCCAGATATCTTTGCCTACAGGCACCTAACCAGGTGTACAGAGGTGAACCCTTTAAACTTTAATAAAGATCTCAGATTTAAAATGCTTTTCTTTCCAGTTTGGTACCACTATCCAAGCTTTTGCCTGCTGTCTGCTTTAACCATATATACTGTTCTTACAAATGAAAGAAATGCAAAGGCAGACCAAGTAGTTCTAAAAGAATTTTACTAAAATATTTAAAAATATGTAAAACACAAAATACAGAACTTTTATATCCCAAGACATACAAATCTATTAAAAGAAACAAGGTTTAAACAATGCAAATTCCTACTTCAGTACTTAGATTTAACTCTCTGTCTAAAATACTTGTTTTAAAGTGCTCACCGATGTTTTCTTGGTTGGTGTCAGATAAAAGTGTCTCTGTGTAGTAAAACAGAATAATCTTTATTCCGTAAACAACTGTATGCGCCAACCCTTTTGGTGAGGTCAGCTAGCTCCTCCTGTGTCAGATTATGTGTAAGAAAAATATATCTAATAAAAAAGTAAGCTTTTATAGTATCAATTTTGCAATCCTTCAGCATGACTCATTTCAAATGACATCTCTTTTGATCTCATGCTGTACCCTCCCTCACACAGGCTTCACAGGAACATTTACAACCTTACACCCATGTGTAACATCCTAGTTTCCTTCTAACGTCATATAAACCTTGTTTATGATTTCTCCTTAACAATATTAACATAAGTCTGTAACTAACTCAGAAAACAGGATCCTTGATTAAAGTCTTACATGTAACACACTGTCTCTATTAAAACTGAGTGTGTGTGTGTGATACACATGCTGTCAGCATTTCTTTGCTTGCATCTGTCAGCTAAAATCTGGGGGAGTGAGGTCAATCCTGGTTCACCACATTTTCAGCAGAGACAATTCAGTAATACATTTTATATTAAAAAACATGATACAGCACTCCTATGAACATAAACTGATGTTCTTTAGAATCTAGGCCACTACTTCACTACCACGTGTTCCTGTAAAAGGAAAGAAATGTATCTGGGTCATTGTGCAGATGGTATAAACGTTGTTTTCTCAGTTACTACCCTGTTTTTCACCTTCTTTCATGGGAGGTAGGTTCAGAGAGAGAATAACGGAATAGTGTGATGCTTCCACCCAATGTATTTTATTTATTAAATTTTGGTGACTGGGTAGGACCACTGAGCCCTGAAGGTCCCTTTTCAGGGCAACCCGGGATAACAATACAAGTTATAAGAATGAACAAAGACATAAGGAACATTTGAGGCATTTAGAGTTACATCATGAGGTGGTTACAGTAAAGAAAAATAGTGGATACAGGCATGGTTACAGTCATGGTAAGAGAAAGAAGTGGATACAGGCACTGGTGCAATTTCGCCAGATAAATTGGTCACCCATAAACCACGCTCCTGACATAGATAGTGCCTTACCTTCTTTTCCCAAACCTTTAACAAAGCCTGTGACCTCTTTGCACTCTCACGGGAGCCCGAACTAAAAGCATAATGCACCCTGGGTTACCCTGCCCTACTACAACTGCTCAAGCACAGGGATAATCTATGGTACCTTGCCACAGAAACAGGCTGGATGGCTGACAGACAGGCATACAACGCTGCATGAAACAAGCGCACCTGGGCTATCCATAAAGCAAAGGCCGACCACTACCAGGCCACACTCACCTCCTCCTGGGGTGTGCATGAACATTCTGGGACAACGTTAAACAATTAAATGGGAGCGTCGCTCCCCATCCCAGATCACCATTGATGGCTCTACCTCTACTGGCCATGCCTGCATAGCCAATTTCCTAAACACATCCTTCACGGACCTTAGCTCAGTCCTCCCAGCAATGTCTTTAACCCACCCTCCCTACCGCCCCAGTCATCCAACGCCTAGTTTCCACCTACGCAGGGTAACTGACCAGGAAGCCAGACCGCACTTGCTCAAAGCATCAAGAGCAATAGTCCCGGCAGCGACTCCCTGGACCTCAGCATTCTCCATTGGGTGCTGGATCAGGTCCTTGCTCCGCTCACCACCCTTCTCAACAAATCCCTCTGCCTGGGGCAATTCCCATCTGCATGGAAAACTGCCATAGTTACGCCTATACACAAAGGAGGTGACAGGTCCTCTGCCGGGAACTACTGACCTATCCCCATCCTCCACCCCTCTCCAAAGCCCTAGAAAACTGGTGGCATGCAAATCACTGAGTACCTAACCAAATACAACATCCTCTGCCCAGAACAGCATGGCTTCAATGCAGGGCACACTACTGGCACTGCACTAATTGAGTTTTCAAACTTCACACTCCTCCCTGGACGCTGGCTCTAGTGGGCAGTGTTTGTTGATCTCTCAAAGGCCTTCTACACTGTCTCCCACCACCTCCTGCTTGATGCCCTCTGCAATACTGGCTTCTACTGGGCCACTCTTCTGGTGCACTAGCTACCTGTATGACCGCTCCCAATGTGTCAAAATCAATGGACACTTTCCAAAACCTGTCCCATCGGCTCAGGTGTTCCCCAGGGCTCCATCCTGGGACCACTACTCTTCTCGCTCTACCTTAACACCCTGCCCAGTGCATGCACTGGTAGAATTCTGCTGTATGCAGATGATGCCCTCCTCTTGCCACCCATCCCAACCCCATCTCACTTCAGGACACCTTACAACTATCCTTTAATGAAGCCGAAACCTTGTGTAAAGAGCACAGACTTATCATCAATCTCAAAAAAACAAAAACAATGCTCTTTGCCCACCCCAAAAAAAAGCCAGCAACTTCTCACTCCACATCCTTCCCAGCTCCAAACAACCCCTTGAACAAGTCCGATCTTACATGTACCTTGGGGTTCCTTCGACTCAGCCCTCACCTACCACACCCATATTGATGCACTTGCTTCTGCTACTAATGTGTGGTTAGGTATCCTCTACTGCTATAAAATTGTCTCCCCATTGCCCTCCGACTAGTGGTTACATCCTCGATCCCTGGTGGACTATGGCCTACCTGTATATGGTGCTGCTGACTCAACTGCCTCAATAAAATCCGCCTCACCCTGAATAAGGTATGTAGGCTTATTACGGGGCCCCAGGCTCACTCACACATGCCAGCTCTATGACAAGGCAATGCTGCTTAATCTAGATGAAGAGGCTACAATACCAAACCTGCCTCATAATGAAAAAATCTTCTCGGCTATCCTCTCTAAGGCTGACAGCTCCATTCGCTAAGCCCAACCCTTGGTTTGTACTCAAACCTCTTGCAAGGCCACCTTCTGATCCCAAGCTCTAGGACCACCCATGGACAGAGGTCCTTCTGCTATAGAGCTCCATCTTGTATAATGTGCTCCCTACCCCCACTCTGACACCCCACGATCTCCACCTTCAAACTGCACTCCGGAACCAGCTATTTAATATACATAGCTGCACCTGTCTCTAGTTGAGGCATAGCCCACCATGCACTGGCAATGCGCTTGAGCAGCACCCTACCTCACCTCCTCAACATGCCTGCTTGCCCATTGAACTATTATCACCATACTGCTTCTGCATGTTCCTCATGCAAGAATGTGCCACTGTAACTAAGCTGTTTTTTCTGTACAAATTATTGTAACTACATATTTGTTTTATAAAATTTGTAACCGATGGTACAAAGAGTCTGTAATATATTTGTCTTCAATGTGACAAGGTATCTTTGGAAATGAGCCTCTGGCTCAAAGGTTGTAAACTGATGTACAAATAAATAAAATAAAAATAGTGTGCCTGATGACCAGTAGAATACTGCCTGTTAAGATGCAGTACTAACCCACCTCCTCCAACAATTATCGGACAAAACCTTGAAACACATTAATATTAGTACCCACTCTTCAACTGCAATTGCTAACATCCTGGACAATTTAAAGTAGACTGTTAAAAATATGGTCACATACCAAATGTTAGAGATAAACCACAGGACTTTATTATTCTGCAAATCTGGTCCCATGGAAGAAATGGTATTATACCAAATGGGTTAAACAATGACTTTGAGTAATATCAACACACTGGCTTGATGTTTTGGGTGCTTCACCTTAAGTGATTTGTGTTCAGATATCTAGGCCTCTCCTGAGAGCTAGCTTGCTGGGCATTCCCATGCCCACACACAGTTGATGACCAAGGTCTGTTGTACTGTGGGTCCTCCAGCATTCATATTCCACAAGTTACAATGACTTTCACAGAATAATTTTCTTTAATTGTAGTTAAATATCAACTACTGGGTACCCAAACAATTTGAATACACTTGCAGGCCTGGTGTCATGGTGCCCAGGATCTTGTGCTTGTGAAGTTGCTGATACACAGACTTGCTTTAACCCACATAGTTGACATTTTGGCTAGCACTTTAGCATGGTTCAATTGTAATTAAACAGGGAACTTTAGAAAAACTGTAATCCAACAGGAAGTGCAGAACAAATTGCAGCAGTTTCTCTGGTTGACTAGCCAGTACTCACATGTCCGCACTAGGGAAGTAGGTAAGTAGTACCTGATGCTTCAAGATGAACAATGTTTGGCCGGCCTGGTAATGCTGAGGTTGAAGTGCTGGATGCAACACTTCATGCCATGCTTGCGACCCCAGTTCAGGAGTGGGCTGGGTCATTGGGGGTCAGAGGGCAAGGAGAGGATTGAGTGTCCAGTGGAATGTTCTTCTTCCTGGGAGGGAGGGGTAGTAGATCCTGCTGTCTGGTAACGCCTGATGGAGACTGGGGTGCAGTAACAGTTGGGATCACCAGCACAGAGATTTGGCTGCAGCAGTGCTCCTTTGAACATATGCAGGAGCACACATGTCTCACACTGGTGGGCTTTGCACTACCAAGCCAGTGGGAGGGATAGAAAAGTAGTAAAGCCTCATTTGCCTAGTAGGTGATGGTGGGTCCAGTGGATTGGCCCCTTGCACAATACCAGGTCCTACCAACTAGCTCCTGGTTCTCCCTCCACTCCCTGGTCACTTACTAGATTCTAGATAGAGTGCCAGTAGGGAGTTAGCAGTCCCACCTCAGGGGCTCAGTGCCGGGGGGTTGAGGGCCAGAGGAGACAGAGTGAGATGGGCCCAAACTGGGAGTCAGTCGAGGACTTCACGTAGCATGAAAAGGCCATAGCCCAAGAGACCACACCAGAGAGAGAGGTCAGACAAAGAGACGAGGGGCATAAAGAAAGTTTAAAAAAAAGATGAACAATGTCACAGCAGGAGATAGTAGTCGATGGCCAGGTTTGACTGATCTTGGCATCACAGTGCTTCTCTGCTCACTCAGTGCATGGCATTGTGATTAAGTTAGAAGGGCTGAGACTGAGGACTACCCCTGAAGAGTGGGGTTATCTTGGTGCCTTGGCCCCCATTATAACCACCCTGGTCGGTTCATGTACATGGCTTTCACCATGACCGCCGGAACCTGACATTTCCTCTGAGCATTCCACCAACTGGGTATGACATATTTGCATTCATCCACCAATCTGGCCAGATCGGGATAAAGTTTAGTTGGGTGGAAACACAGAGAGTGGGCAGTATGGCCCCAGTCTTGACTCCGGGATCCTGCCATTATTATATAATCTGTTACCAGACTCACCAAAATTATTTGGTCTCAATCTATAAAAGCTGTATATTCATTATAGTCTAAATTTGCTTTGTGACTATGGGTAATTGTAAGGGAGAATGAGACCTCCTAATTCTTCAAATATTTTGACATGTACTTTAAAACCATCAGTTGCCTGATGCCTGGGGCAGTCGATATCCTACATCTATACTTGTATTTGGGATCTAGGAGACACCAACCCAAATATTTATGCAGTGGTTCTTGGCATAGGAGTTCTACACAATTTAGTATGTGAATATAAACTGGGACTGTTATTTTAAGAGTCCCTGCATGGCCAGGAAACAACAATCTAATCCTGTTTTATTTCTGAGGTTATCTGTTTCTAAACTTAATGCTCTAAGTTTTATAACATTCTTCTGACAGACAGAACTGAAATCAGGATTCATGATAAAAATGTTTACTTTTTGTTAAGACCGTTTGAGTTTTACAAATGGTTTTGAACATTAAATGAATAGGCAGTTCCAATCTTAAAACCTCTCTTACAAACTTGTATTGTTTATAATGACAATTTCTTAAATACAGATTTTTGGCATGTAAATAAGCAAAGACAATGTTCTAAATTGTATAAATTCTTGTAAGACATTCATAGATTTTCTGAACAGCAGTGCAAAGTTAACAAAATAATTTCCTCATCGTAGATAAAAGTACATTTAAAAGAAATTAAAGCAATAGCCAGGTGCGAGTTCTTAGGTCCTATGCCTAAGTGGTAACACTCACCAGACCTTGTACAAACCGATGTCCTGTGAAGTCCTAGGAACTTGGGTGACCTGCAGTTGTCCCTCTGTGACTCCTTACCTTGTCTGGGGTTGGTGAGAATGTATATACTTTTTGATGAATGAATTAATGGGAGGCTGTATGCAAATGACCCTCAAATGGTGTAGAAGGTCTAATGTCCAAATTGCTCCTGGTGTTTTAAATGATTAGGTGCTGAAGGGTGTACATGACCAGAAGGCATCTATTTATTATAAGGAGGTTGTTTATAAATTTGGTTTGACGTCACATTATTTTAAATGAGATTGCAGGAGCAAAACCTTCATTGCTAAAAAATACTTCATTCTGATAAATTACACATTTAGATGGGGATTTGAACAGTTGGCGACTTTTTGTGGTTAGTTGTTTACCTGACAGAGCAAGGTTGTGGTCGGGCATTGCTATTGATGGAACAGGGTTGACCGCCCTGACCACTCATGCAGGCTGGCAAACCACAAATGCAGCGGGGCTGACCGATTATTGACCTCTTACAGACCAAGCTGATTGGGTAATAAATATACTGTCTATGTTTATTAGTGGGAAGTCTTTTATAGATGTTTTGAGGAGGCCACACTCTAGGACTCATGAGGACAACATCTGTCTGAGATTTACAAGTCTGTCTTCAGTATTTCACTTAGAAATATCTGACAATTAAAACTTAGTACATAAGCATCACACTTTGTGGATACTTAGAAAGACTGAGTACTTAAGTTTCAAACTTTGTAAGATACAACATACAGATCCTAAACTGTTAAGTAATTGATCACACTAAAATCCATTAGTAATTATTATCAAGTAATACAATTTGTACACATAAAATGCATTTTTATTGTTAGTAGAAATTAGAAACAGATGCTTAAGCCTGAGTGGCTTAATTGTATTGTCAGGGTCCGCTGAGTGGGAGATCATCATGAATCCATCTAGCAATTAATTCCTCAACCTCTGGGTCCAGTTCCTCCACTGCAGGGGCAGTGGGACAGGTAGGCCTGTGGAGGATGTAACCCAAACCAAGGAGTGGGGAGCCCATGAAGGAGCATGCATATCCTGCCAAGGGGCAGAAAAGTTGAAAGACATTGATATGTTTGGTGGAACAGGTAAATGAGATGAGCCAGACAATGGCCCTTCTGGTAAGGGGTAGGGAAACCAAACCCAGTGATGGACAGACCTGGGGTGCTGGCCACAGGGCAGTAGGTGTTGATGACTGAGCAGACCCAGTTTGGCCTGGGAATGGGTGAGCCTGGGACAGCTGGTTCAGCGATGGAGTGGCTAAAGAAATGGCCCCATCTGATGGGGCAGATTGACGTGGAGACTGGGAGTGTGAATCACATGGTGGGTCAGGCCTGCTTGGTGGATTTGATACTAGGGCAGGCCTGATGAGGCCTGCAGAATAGTATTGCATGCATCCACTCCCTTGACAGAAATGTTTTGGAAAAAGAATAAAGGACTGACTGACTAATGTAATGCATAAATGGTTAGGCATATCAGTAAAAGGCAGTCTTTTGATCACACTGAAGTGTTAGGTACTCTATTAGATCTTTATGTTCGGCCATTAGATGCTTTCTTAATAGTACTGCTACTTGTTTACATCTGAATCCAGAAAATTTGTGATGACAAAGGACACATTCCGCTCTGTCTCTAGAATGGGGTTGGACGAGCAATGCTGAGGCTGAGATTATTGGTCCCCCCATGGAAAGTTGACTCCAGAGCTTGGTGGTGTCTTAGGCAGGCCTGAGTGGTTTGAAAGTGTTGGGGTCTCGGACCATAGCCAGCCATCTGAAAGTTAATAAAATGGTTTATGAAAGTAAAGAGCTTTGACTTATCATCTGCTACAGCAGAGTACTAGAATAACAGCAGTGATTCCCAAAATTACTAATATGGTGTGGAATGGCTCAGTCAACAACCGAATAGTGATTTGATCCAATTAACTGGATTTATCCAATCCCATGCACCTTTTCACACATGACACCAAACATCGATTGAGGGCATGATTGAACTTGTGTTTCCAGTTTGTAAATTCTGTTTCTGATTGTTCCAGTTGAAGTTTCACCGCTTGTACCTGCAAGGTTTTCACATCCCATGCAAGGTTTTTATATCCTCATCCAGGTTATATAGCTCATTCCCAAATGCTTTCTGTCTGTTGTAGAGAGTAAAACCTAAGGAATTGCATGATTATGCTAAGTACTGTGTTTAGCCTGAAACTGTGTGTTGGATTAACTTTTGCTGTGAGTTGGTATACTTATGGGTTTGTAACAACAGAGATACTGATGATTGTTCTGCAGTGCAGTTATAGTACATGATGCAAAAATCTGTGATATATTTCCAGGTATAGCCAGAAATAAGAATGGGGGTGTCTAAGATGCCAATAGTTCTGCTGTCTAATAGTGTGTTGTTTGGTAGCATGTTGTGTGGTGAAAATATAGGCCCAGACATTCAAAGGGTTGTGCATGGTGCAGCAGTGTTGCACCATGCCAACTACTGATGTCCCCGTACAATATTCAAACAGGAATTGCGGCTAGCACAAATCTTGATGTGCCAGGCGCATCAGTAATGTATGCAGGCGCAGGTAGGGCGTGCCTATGGCTACTCTGCACATCCCGATATTCAGCCTGGGGTGTGTTGAACCATGCATGCGCAACCCCTACCGCGCCCGCACAAAGTTGATCCCAAAAAAAGAAGCAATGGCCGCTACCCACAGGTGAGCTGCCGTATTGCAGGGCGCAACACGGCAGCTGCCACCTGTGGGTGGCCACCCGAGCTCGCTGCACCTCTGTGGTAGCACCCCCATGCCCGATCGTGGGCATTGGTATGTAAAAATAGAATACGATATCCTGGTGGTCCAGTGGACCGCTGTCCGCTCGATTGTGGGCTTGAGTAAAATGATAATGATTCCATTATACCTGGTGGTCCAGTGGACGCTGTCAGCCCGATCACAGGCTTGAGTAAAATGATAAAGTTTCCTTTATCCCTGGTGGTCCAGTGGACTGCTGTCAGCCCGATCGCGGGCTTGAGTAAAATGATAAAGTTTCCTTTATCCCTGGTAGTCAGTGGACGCTGTCAGCCGATCGCAGTAAAGTAATAAGGTTCCTTTATCCCTGGTGGTCAGTGGACCGCTGTCAGCCGATCACAGGCTTAAGTACAATGTTAATGATTTCTATATCCCTGGTGGTTCAGCAGACCCCCTACCACCCGCCCACAGATCCCCACTGCCCGCTCCCCCCACGGTCCGGTGGCTGGGCGGCAACACCCACCGCCTGCCGCCCGCCGACTGACACCATCGGTAGGGCTGGACACCCATTGGTCCACAGCGTGAGCCAATGGGCTTGCAACCATACCGTACATACATTCAGATATGTGATTCCATTCACATATCTGGAATGTAGTACAGTATGGGCTGCACGCCCATTGGCTCATGCTGTGAAGTAATGGGCATACAGCCCTACCGATGGTGTCAGGTGGCAGATGGCAGGGCAGCAGATGGTGGGTGTTGCCACCTGCCGCTGACCGGGGAGCGGGCAGTGGGGATCAGTGGGTGGGTGGAGGGGGTCCGCTGTACCACCAGGGATAAAGCAAACTTTATCATTTTACTTAAGCCCGATCAGGCTGACAGCGTCCACTGACCACCAGGGATAAAGGAAACTTATCATTTTACTCAAGCCCGCGATCGGGCTGACAGCGTCCACTGGAATAAAGGAAACTTTATCATTTTTCAAATGCCTGCAATGGGCTGAGGCACATTGCGGCGCTGCAGGGGCGTCCCGGTTCCTGATGGCTGCGGCTTGACAGGGCACTAAGCGCAGTCACCGAGGATCGGTGCTCCTGCATGCAAATGGGGCCATAATGACATGCAAATAGCCCCATTTGCACCTTGCATGATTATGGCCCTATTTGCATGTCACTTCTGAATATCGCGGTTGATTGCACCTAGCGCAATGGAACTTGCGCTAGCGCATTCCCTGCTCCACTCTGGCCACTGGTGCTGGTGCAGTGCCACTGCACCATGCGCACTGCGGGTGGCCAGGGTGCGATATTCAATGATGCTGAGCCATGATGCAGCTCCGCTGAATATCGTCCATTCAACGCCCCCGCGCAGCCAAGTTGAGCTGCGCCCCAGGTTTGGCGCCACAGCCTGGCGAGTTTGAATATCTGGCCCAGTGTGTACAAACTTTGAAATGGCCAGCACCACTGGAGGATTGAGGTGTTAGTAGATTGAGGAACACAAATAATAGGCTGTGTGAGTAGAAACAGATTTGTATGCAAGGGTATTGGTGGAGCAACATGTAGTTTGCCTGCATATGAGCAAATGGTGTGGGTAAGCTTGAGTACTTGAATTTTATAAATCAATGGGTCAAAGCAGAATTCGGTCTTGCATGCTTACTCTCCATACAGGCAGTCTCCTCTCAGAAGTGGATACAGGTGCATGTTTGCTGCTTCATTTAAGTCTTCCACCAGGTTTAGTTGATTTATTAGGTCCATGCATTTATTGCTGAGATTATTATTAAGTCTTGTGTATTTTCTCCCAGATGTTGTAGGGCCTCTTGGTACACCCAGTTGACTTCCATGATCGTTGTTAGTCATGTCCTAATGAACCCTTTTGGTGTCTTCCTCTTGGTGCTTGTATTTTTGCATATTCAAGGATTCTGTATCCTGATGCATAGTCATAGATGTCAGCTTGGCAGGTGCCTGTGTAGTTGGAATGTTTGCAGGAGAAGAAATTACAGTTGGTCCCAAGGATTGTGGGGGCATATTTTGTTTTCCCAAATCTTGGATATCTTTTAATTCATTGTACCACTGTCTCAATGGGACTGTGAAATTGATCATAGGTGGCGGGCAGCCTAGGGTGCAGCTCCATGGTATGCAGTCTGCCTTATTAGGAGGTGGCTGATAACAAGCACCAGTTTCTTTACAAGGCACATATATGACTTGGGGAAGAGACTCCTATATTTGAGATTATGTAAATGTATGTGCCCAATTGTAGTCCCTTACACAGTGGACAGTATAATCAAGTCTTTTGGTTGTACACTGACATTTTATAGTGGGTAATATTGTTTCCATTGATTTTGCTTCCAGTCACATTGGCACTGTAGTAGTACTTGAGGGACCCAGACTTCATGGTTGTTGTACCTTTTAAGGTGGCATTAAGGCATGGCATACCAAGTCGATTGGTGCTGTACCAACTTTCTGAGCTAGGCTGGCAATGATGTGGGAGTCTATAATAATGTCCATTTTTCTTAATGTAGCCAATATGATACAGTGGGATATCTGGAGAGTAGAGGGTGTACTTCTTTGGACAGTCTTGGTACTGCAGAGGGTCTTCTGGTTTGCTTTCTTGGGTCCAAGCTACATAGTGCATCCCAGAGAAGTCTTCATACCACTTGGATGTCAAGCTTTTGTCAAGGAAATTACACCAGTAAAGGGTGAGGTTTACTGATATGGCGGGCTGATTTTTAGTCCATTTAGAACACAAATTGCAATGTACTTTTACCTTCTTCAAAAGGCTTGCAGTCTTTTAAGTAAAGGTAAGTGGTAACGTGGTGGTATATAGTCCATGTAGTTGTAATGTCCATACTGAAGTTGCAATGATACAGGCGGGGTTTGACTGCCACAGGCACTTTTCAGGTATCTGGACTTGACTTGCTGGTCATGTTCATGTAGGTATGAGTTGCATATTTCTAGGTGTATAGAATGGCTTTGTGTTGGCTTCAGTGTAGTCTTATGTATTGGCTGTGAGGGAGTACCCAACCTGTTAGGTAACCTGAGGTTAGGCTGCACTATTGGTATCTGCATTGGTTGATGAACTATTCTTGGCTAGGGACTATGTCTTGGGTCAAGACATCTGGGTTCACATCATGTGGCAAGTAGGAGGCATAAATCGGCATGATGAGAAAAAGTGATAGAGAGGGTCCTTTTGCAGTATCTTACATGTTAAGTGTTTCCCTTTCTTTATGGTTTTGTTCTTATGAGATGCCGCATGAGCCTTCCTGGGTCATCCGGCATGGTGTAGAACACGTTAGTCTTTTTAGAAATGACTTGGGTTAACTGCCCTGCACCATATTATACCCAAAGCTATAGGAATGTCCAAAAGACAAAAGTTTGCTAACTGAAACAAATTCACTACTAATATAAATATATGTAAGTATGTAAAGAAGTTAAAGAAACAAATCTCGCAGAGCCCCTGGAGGTTTCTCTCGAGAACTTGTCTTTTGCAGTAATTTAACCTAGGTGTTGATTTCAATTTGGGGACTTTGCCTGTTCTGTACCAGGTTTTGGACTTTTCAGCATTTACTTGAGCAGTTTACCAAAAGCAAACCCAAGACAGAGGCTAAGTGGAACAAGAACAGTACAAGCGGTAGCATATGAAATGGTTATTTCAAAGTCTGCAGTCTTTTCTTCCTTTTTCTTTGGGTTATGGGGCCATCAGTCTCCTGGACCTCTGGTTTGTTGGACCTGGCTGCAACTCGGAGAGTGTATGGATATCGAAGGGAGAGTTTGGGATATTTGACCATCAGACACATCAAATTATGTGTGGTGCTTTCAACTCTGCCTTGCATCAGTTTTCCTGGCCAATTTCTTGTAAACGCCTGGCATTTCTGAAATGTGGCAGTGGGGCATTTATCGACTGTTGGGCTTGCTGAATCAGTCTTCTAAGTTCCCAGGTTCCTCTGGGCATCGTAGTCCTCCAACCAGGCTGGGAACTCACTTGACGTCCCTGCATTTGGATGGAAGGGTTATTAGCTGCCATCTGAAACAGAGCATTTCTTTAATTGTGAAGTATGGACCCATTTAGGTTTGTTCTTTACTTGTATGAGGACTGTATTGTTAACTACTTGTTTTATTTTCATTGGTTTTGTAAACTTGAGTCCCATAGAGGTAGGTACTAATTTTTCCAGCAGACCCAATCTCCAATATTATATGGGTTTATTGGTGGTTGCACCTTCTATCTTAATTCTGTTGGGTCCTGTCTTGTATCCGAGTCCAGGATGGTTTGCATTTGCATCTGGGCTCCATTAAGAATTGATAAGGTGACAACCCATGTTTTGAGAGGGTCTGTTTCTGAGGTGCATAGTGCCATAGGCAAACTTCTGGTCCAGTATTTGTTTTGTCCCGTTCTCAAGGCTTGCTTTAACTGTTTGTTAACATTTGACACAAGAGCCTGTGACTGTGGATGGTATGGGTACATAATGCCAATTAATGCCATATTTTCAATTATGTGCTAAGAAACATGTATATTTTTAAAATGTGAGCCCTGATCTGAATGCATATGAGTGAATTCTCACCGAGGAAGATTTCCTAGTTATGGTATCCACCACAAACTTGGCAGTTGCTGCCTGTGCTGGAAAAGCTTCAAAATATTGTGTAAAATGATCATTGATTACCAAAGATATAGCATACTTTCACTGGGAGTAAGTGGCCCTGTAAAGTCAATATACACTCTCCCAGGGCTTTTGAGAACTTACTTGCACAATGGGAGTGGAAATTGGTTGAGCCTGCTTATGTTGTTGGCAGATCACACAGTTATTTACATACGTTGTTATATCTTTTATCATGGAAGGCTAAATTGACTTTTGGTTTAGGATGGTGTAAGTTGCTTTTATGCTTGGGTGGACATGTCCCATGCCTGTACGTGCTAAATGAATTAGTTCTTGCATGCAGGAGTTATCATTTACCAAGTAAGTTCTTCTTGTTGCTTTTCAATTAGACCTTCGACTCCCATTTCTGCAATTTTGGAAAACCCTGCCGTCCAGGAGGTGGCCAACCCTGTTCACCAGGGCAGACTTTCATCATGGTTTGACTGGTGGTGAGTGGTAGCAACATGGTGCAGCCTAATTTCACTAAACCATCTGCCCGGTGTTACCCTGGCACTGCATGGAAGAAATGCCATCTCTCCCATGCCCCCATCACGTGGGATACAGTAGGTCTAGCAGGGTTTGAGAGGTCACTTGCTTGCATAATCTCACCCCAGTCTGATGAATATGCATCGGGCTATTTTGGACCCAGATTGTAGTTGTGGACTATGTAACTGCTGTCAGTAAAATAAAATTTGGTTGTGCTTTAATGCCTCCTTTAATGCAAAACCTCAGGGTGTTGTGCCAATTTTGCCCTGACTGGCACTGCTTCTCATCTATCAATAGAGTATTCTCCTTGTTCTGTCTTATGGCCTATAACTATGCCTATTCCTGCTCTTCTTTTACTGTTTAAATACTGAATGCTTCCATCTGAGTATGCTATGGTACTACCATTTGGTATATCTGCCCAGGAAATGTATTTTAAATCTGGGGGCTACCTGTATTATCTGTATGGTGAATGTAATGCTCTTTGTCTATGACGAAAGTTATTTTCTCTGCATTGAATAGTGTGCTTAGGTGTAAAGTTCAAGCCTTGTTTAGGGCTACTGCTGTTTTTTTTTTTTTTTTTATATTAGGCCAAAGTGCTTGGGTCTTAACATGCTGATATTTTTGGCACTTCGCCATAAATGTGCTCGGTTTAAGATTTGCTAGAGGGCTAACAGTGGCTTGATGGGTTTCAAAAAGTAATTTTCTGCATTTGTAAATGACCCTGTGTGATAAGAGACTAAATTATTTTGTTGTTGTAAGGCTGCAGAATAATTGCTGTGATCTGATGTCAATATGAATGTCGATTGGCAATGAGAGATTTATTGGTGTCAGTTTGTGATGTTGCAACACCCCCTGCTGCAACTGCTGTAGAGTTCCTCTTTTCTTTGTCTCACTTGAAATGTGTTGGTGATTGATACTGAGATTTTGTTATAACATCACAGTTTAGCATGAGTCCTAGCAAATTGCATAGTCCTAAGATGCATTGCAATTGTTTTTTAGTTTGAGGCACTTTGATATTTTAAACCTTTTCTTAAAAGTCTTCTGGTCTATGCATTTGCCCAAGTATACTGTTTGTAGACCCACTTGCCCTTTTTTCCCAGTTGATTTTATAACCATTTTCATAGTCTTTGGGCTACTCTTTGCAGGGTATTGAAGTGTGCATCTGGGGAGTCATGGCTAAAATAAATGTTGTCCATGTAAACCCTTATGTTAGGAATGCCCTCTAGTCACTAGTTATGAATGACAGAAAAATATTGGAACAATTTTTGTAACTCTATGGCAGGCTGTTAAAGCAGTATTGTCTGTAGTTTACAGTGAATGCAGTCTTAAATTGATCTTTGGGGTGCAAAGTGATGGAAAAGAATCCATTTTGACATCAAGGACAGTTTTGTAAGTTTTTACTGGGAGATATTCCGATTGTTGTAACATGTCATTGTTTTGACATGCATTGTCTCTTGAGTATTTGTCTGTAGTCTACCTCAAGGTGGATAGATCAGACTTTTTTTTTTTGGTACTGGTAAAACAGGTGAATTGGTAGAGGAAATGTACAATCTAATAATGCCGTAATTTAAAAGAATATTAATTGCTTTTAGTAGCCCACTTTTATATTGTGTTTTAATGGGATATTGTTTTAGCCTGGGGTGTACATCACTGTGTATTGTTACAGGTGGCATGTCTATGAGTGCTGCATATTCTGATCTGGTGGTTTCTTGACTCAACTGTTGGATTCTAGCTTTATGATTGTGTGGCAAGTTTGTTCAAATGGGGTCGATCAGTGACAGTATTTAACAAGGCACAGTGTCTGGCATCCCATGCGCCTAAGACACCTTGCACTGGTATATCTGCTATTATCACCTCGTGGATGATTATTCATTTAAACTGGGACCTCGGGTCCTTTTACTGCTAGGCTGACCCATAACAGTATAGTGTTTTTGTTTATAGGCTGAAAAATCGTATGGGTAGTTTCTGAGGGGCAAGGCTGTATGTGTGGAGCCTGAATCAATAAGCAAAGTTTCCTCAACCTCTGCCTCTATTATTGCCCCAGTAGGGGTGACCCCTGCCTCTATTAAGACTGTCATGAGGACTTAAATTATATCTGTATTGATGTGGATTTTGTGGTCTGGGGTTGGCTTAGTTTGTTGGCTCTCCCTGTGGGGAGTGCTGTGGTGATGGCTGTTACGGGTGCTATCCCAAAAGGGCTGCTGTGGGGGTTGTCCCAAAAGGGCTGTTATGCCTGGGGTGAATTTTGTTCCTGGTTTGTTTTTCTTACAAAAGGCTGCTTATCTGGTTGATTTAATTTTGGTTTTGGTGTAGTAACTGTAATTTTTAATTGCCTCATCCCAGGGCCAATTCTGTATACTATGATGGTCAAACTGAGTCTGGAGTGAAGGATTCAAGTAAAGCCTCAGGGTATCCACATCAATGTCTGAGACCTCATATTGTAAGTGATATAGCCAATCGTGGAAGTCCTTACTATGTGTTGGTGCCATTCTGTGGTGCGCTGTATCACATCCTCATTTTGTAAGTCATAAGTATGACGCAGGCAATAGATGATAGATTTTCCTGTGTCATAGTGGTCTTTAAAAGTTTGTATTTAACTGCATCTAGTGTGTGTTTTAATGCTTCAAGAAAAACATCTTCACTGTATTATTGGGAAAAATCCCATGAGTTGGGATGCATGTTTATGAGTATTGTTTAAGGTAATACCTTCGTGGAGGCACAGCTGGTCCTTTAGTAATTTTATTTTATTTTTCTAGTTTGTTTGAAGGGACCAGAGTCAGAATGGGAGATGAACCTTGAGTTTGTTGAATGGGTGGATGCGTCAGTGGTGACTGAATGGGTAATTATCCCTGGGAGGATTGATGTGACGGTGAGGCGCTGGACCCTGAATGGGGAGTTGTGCCTGCTGAGTAGATACAGTATTTGCTGTGGGAGAGGTAGCATGATTGTAAGTGCCAGCGTGGTTGGTTGCTGAACAGGCATCTGAACTGGGATTGTTTGGGTGGGCTGAGTAGTCACTGAATTGTGTGGGTAAATGGGCATGGGGTTGTGAACAGTGGTCGGATTGTGAATGGTGACTGGTATTGGGGTGAATTCTGCAGCACTGGAAAGGCAGAATTAACCTGTTAGGGTGTCAAGAGAAATTGGCTGGAGGAAAAGGAGCGATACTTGGATAGGTGCAAGGGTATGAATTTTGATGGCAGTGTGGCAGTGCCTTGATATTGTAAGGTGAGATTTTCCATTGTCAATCTTTAGTCATATATTCCAGAAGGGTCGTGTATATTTCTAGGACCCTGGGCAAGTGTATTATGTTGCCTGAATTGAGGTCATAACAGGCAAGTCTCCATGATTGAGCATGCTTGAGTATTTGTGAAACCTCTGGGTCAAATTATATGTCATGCTGCAAGCGCATGGCGAGGTGTGCCTGTATTTGTGGCAAGTGGGTATTAAGTCCAACATAGTGTTGGAGGAGGATTGACAGTACAATACTGGTGATGGGCAGATAACAGTGGTCTTGAGAGGGTATTGATGGAGTTTTATTGGAAATTTGACTGGGTTGATTTTGAGGTGTCACTTGCCTCGGTTGGGAGGGTTGCATCGGATTGGGAACAGGGTGGTTTTGAGGCATGGAATGTTGATTTGATGATGCTGGTAATTGTTGGGTGTTATTGTGGGGGCACTGGACTGTGTATGGGGAGTGTTTGGTATTTCTTTGCTCTCGAGACTTAGGCACACTCTCAGACCATGGGCTATGGAGTTGTTTGTAATCTGTATCCGAGCTAGAGTCTGAATCATCATTTTAAAACTAATTTTCTGAATAAGGTTGAGGATTGTCAAACTCCTCGATGGTCTATTTGTGGTGATGCATCTGCCATCAGCTTGGATAGTTTGACTTAGTCTTTGCACTTTTTATTTCTGTAAGTGTCTTTTTTAACCCATGAGACATGACGAATGGTGTCTTTTGTTGGTCTTGTTCCTGTCCTGCCTGGTCAAGGTCTGACATGGATGGGGCACTTTGTATTCTGCAGGTCCTGGCTTATGTTTACATCTCTGGCACCTGGCATGCGAAGTGTGAGTTTGAGGGTCACTAAATATTTCCCGTGGTCTCCGTCTGATAATAGGGAACTAGTTTTATATTGTTGGATGTCACCATGGAGGGTAGATGGCATCATATGAATTTTGTGTTTGTATGTTGGGATTCGCCATATGAATTAAAAGGGATAATAAATAGACATGTGGGGTAACCATTTGAGGAGTGGGGTTGTCTGGGTCCTTCAGGCTCCCCATTAAAACAACACTGGTTGGGTTCTTGTACATGGCTTTCACCATGACCGCCTGAACTTGACATTTCCTCTGGAGCATTCCACCGACTGGGAATGACGCTTTGCAATTCATCCACCAGTCTGGCCATATCAGAGTAAAGTTTACTTGGGTGGAAACACAAAGAGTGGTCAGTGTGGCCCCTGAGTCTTGACTCTGGGCTTCTGCCATTATTATGTCATCTGCTACCTGACTTACCAAGATTATTTGGTCTCGATCTTTGAAGACTGTATATTCATTATAGTCTAAATTTGCTTTGTGACTATGAGTAATTGTAAGGGGACAATAAGACCTCCTAATTCTTCAAATATTTTGACATGTACTTTAAAACCATCAGTTGCCTGATGCCTGGAGCAGCCGTATATCCTACATCTATACATGTGTTTGGGCTATAGGAGTCACCAACCCAAATATTTATGTAGTGGTTTCTGGCATAGGAGTTCTTCACAGTTTAGTATGTGACTATAACCTGGGACTGTTATTTTTAGAGTCCCAACATGGCCAAGGAAACAATATTTCTAATCATGTTTTAATTCTGAGGTTATCTGTTTCTAAACTTAATGCTCTAAGTTTTATAACATTCTTTGACAAACAGAACTGAAGTCAGGATTCATGATAAAAAATGTTTACTTTTTGATAAGACCATTTTGAGGTTTACAAATGGTTTTGACCATTAAATGAATAGGCAGTTATTACAATCTTAAAACCTCACTTACTAACTTGTATTGTTTATAATGGCAATTTCTTAAATGTAGATTTTTGATATGTAAATATGCAAACACAAGGTTCTAAATTGTATAAATTCTTAAGACAATCATAGATTTTCTGACTAGCAGTGCAAAGCAAACAAAATAATTTCCTCTTGTAGGTAAAAGTATGCTACATTTAAAAGAAATTAAAGCAATCGCAGGATGCCAGTTCTTCGGTCCTATGCCTAGTGGTAACACTCACCAGACCTTGTACAAACCAATGTCCTGTGAAGTCCTAGGAGCTTGGGTGACCTGCAGTTGTTCCTCTGTGACTCCTTACCTTGTCTGGGGTTGGTGAGAATTTATATACTTTTGATAAATGAATTAATGGGAGGCTGAAGTCCAATGCAACTCAAATGGTGTAGAAGGTCTAATGTCCAAAATTGCTCCTGGTGTTTTTAAATGATTAGGTGCTGAAGGGTGTACATGACCAGAAGGCATCTATTTGTTATAAGGAGGTTGCTTTGAATTTGGTTTGACATCACAGTGTTGTAAATGAGATTGCATTAGCAAAACCTCCATTGCTAAAAAATACTTCATTTTGATAAATCATACATTTTAGATGGAGCTTTGAACATCTGGCCACTTTTGTGGTTAGTTGTTTACCCGACAGACCAAGGTTGTGGTTGGGCATTGGTATTGATGGAACAGGGTTGACTGCCTTGACCACTCATGCAGGCTGGCAAACCACAAATGCAGCAGGTTGACCGATTATTGACCTCTTACAGCCCAAGCTGATTGGGTAATAATATACTGTCTTTGTTTATTAGTGGAAGTGTGTCATACAGTAGATGTTTTGAGGAGGTCATGCTCTAGGACTCATGAGAACATCATCTGTCTGAGATTTACAAGTCTATCTTCAGTATTTCACTTAGAAATATCTGATAATTAAAAACTTAGTACATACTGTAAGCGTCACACTTTGTGGATACTTAGACTGAGTACTTAAATTTCAAACTTTGTAAGATACAATATACCAGATCCTAAACTGTTAAATAGTTAATTGATCACACTAAAATCAGTTAGTAATTATTATCAGGTAATACCAATTTGTACACACAAAAATGCATTTTTATTGTTAAGCAGAAATTAGGAACAGATGCTTAAGCCTGAGTGGCTTAATTGTATTGTCAGGGTCCGCTTGGGGAGATCATCATGAATCCATCTAGCTATTAATTGCCCAACCTCTGGGTCCTGTTCCTCCACTGCAGGAGCAATGGGACAGGTAAGGCCTGTGGAGGATGTAACCCAAACCAAGGAGTAGGGGAGCCCGTGAAGGAGCATGCAGATCCTGCCAAGGGCATAAAATTTGAAAGACATTGATTGGTTTGATGAAGAAGGTAAAAAAAGATGAGCCAGCCAGTGGCCCTACTGGTAAGGGGTAGGGAAACCAAACCCAGTGATGGACAGACCTGGGGCATTGGCCACAGGGCAGTAGGTGTTGATGACTGAGCAGACCCAGTTTGGTCCAGGAATGGGTGAGGTGGGATGACTGGTTCAGCGATGGGATAGACTGGGTTAAATTAATGACCCCATCTGATGAGGCAGATGGACGTGGAGCCTGGGTGGGCTAATCCTGTGCTAGATTAGGCCTGCTTGGTGGATTTGGTACTGGGGCAGGCCTGATGAGGATAACATGCAGAGCACCACTCATTACCCCAGTGAGTGCCTCTTTAATCAAGAGTACAAGTACCTGTGAGACAAGCTCCTGATCACTGCCTCCCTTTAATACACTACACACAGCAGAACAGCTCTTTCTCAGTCTAAAATTCTGGATTTCAAAATACCATAGGATTGGTACGGCCTTGGCAGGTTCACGGACCATGTCAGTAAGGCTATGGATGGAGGGTAGCTTATTGGTGCTGTGTTTATGGACCTGACCAAGGCCTTTGATTTGCGGATCATTCCCTGCTGCCCGGGAGGCTGAGGAGCATCAGGTAGGTTGGCTTACCATGTGACTGGTTTAACAGTTACAAATGTGACAGCCAGGATGCAAAGCAGAAATGCTTCAGAATATCACAGAATGCTTCAGTTTACTGCAGGGCCATTGTAAGTCAGTGGCAATTAAACCTTTGTTATGCAGGATTTTGTGACATGTCCTTAATGCAAGTTACTGCGCTTCATCGTGGTTGACTCCAATGTACTTGACTGAACGTCCACTAATGATAAATTATGAAGATGCTTTATCTAGTACAAAAACATTGGAGCAAGAAGTGCTCCAGGCATCAGTCTTCAGGACCTGGCTATTTTCCGTGTTCGTTAACATTTTACAATCATAATTGACTAATACTAAAACCATACTGTATGCAGTTGATATTATACTGGCACGGTAGCACCAGTATATTAGGATTGCTTGCAAACTTCTATGTTTTACCCATATTGTTGTGCATTAATAACTTTGGAACCATTTAGTGGATTGCAAAACATGTGGGATGCAAATTACTAGTGGTAAGTCTCTTTATGTACTAAATTTCTTGAGGATCTGTTTTCAGGTTTTTAGATACAAACTGTCGAAAATGATAAATTTAACTGTTTTGCAATTTCTTTCTACAACCATTTCTCAGAAATGGCTTTGTGTTGCTATCTGAAATTTTCAGGGTAGAAATCTTATGGGTCACAAATGTGTGTTTTGAAGGTTTGGTGAAAAAGGTAATCCCTTGAAAAGTTATTAAACTTTTAAGTTCCCATTATTCCTATGGGTAAGATAAATGTTCCACATTGAAACAAGCTTGTTTTCACACATAGGTGTCTTGTTTGTGCTGGCAGGGTTACATAGTGTTAGTGGTGAGCCTTCTGCCACATTCTCTGTATGTGAGAAACAGTGGGATTTTCTTGTGCAGCCGTAGCTTGAACTTGTGCTGTGTGCACACACACACACACACACACACACACACCCCTTGTCTTATCGGATATACTATGATATCTCCAGAACTCGATATGCTGATGCTCAGCATACCGAGTAAATCAGTCCAAATGCCCAGGCCTGAATGACTGAACATGCCCAATATATTTAATTTTGGGTATGTCAGAAATAAAGTGTTTCATGCAGAGGCTCTTTGCCCACCGCACCCACCATACCTTTCCGTGAATCTAAAGTAACCAACTCTGAGGGTGGCTGGACCCCGGAGTACAATGTTAATTGTTACACGGGTGCAGTGTGTAAATGCCGACCTGGTCCAGAACCTGGTCACACACAGTATGCTGGCCAAGCTACCAGTGGTATTCCCTCCACAACACCAGGGCAGCTCGGCCAGCAACTCCATCCAGTCATCCTTTTCTCAGAACAGATGGAGTAAGGTAGCATTCCATCACATCCGCTACCTTACCCAGTTGGGAGCAATAGCATCAGGTGTACACGCGTCGGGTTAGAGGCTGTATTGGCAATGCTGACGGGACAGTGCATGTCTGGCAACAGAGTTTCCAATTAATGCAAGTATACTGACTTTTCATCCTCTTTCAGCCCTCTGGCACCCATTGAGTATTCCTATTCAGCAAGCTGGCATTCATCGTGTCTATCCCCAAATAACCCCTGATGCCCATGCTTCTGTATCCCCACACTCTCCACCACCACATCCACCGTGTCTGTGTATTCCCAGTGCACCTGTCATATATATTCACATGCAGCACCCTGGCACACATCATTCCCAGTTATAAAATTACATTTATTTCTGTCTCTGCAGGGCAGAAGCCCCCAGTCCCTTCTGTTTTTTATTACATTGCTGACATTAGAGGGGCCTAATCCCCATGTTGGCACATTCATTTATTTCTTTATTGGATTAAACCTGACACCAGGTTACCCAATCCTGGTGTCAGACCCCCACTTACTCCCTTCTGTTTTTATAACATTGCTAACATCGGGGCCCAATCCCATGTCAGCACATTTATTTATTTGAATAAATCTGACACCAGCATGCTCGCTCCAGGTGTTAGACGGGCACCCCCATCTGTTTTTTGTTTTAATAAAATCGTTGCCATCAGGGGTTCAATACCATGTTGACACTGCAAGACACCCCCGAAAGGTGTGTGGCATACTGGGGAGCCTACTCCCAGTGCTCCCTAATGATTGTTTTCTTCTTCTGCTATAGAGAAGAAAACTGTCCCATCATCATTTTTGCTCCTGAAATAAAGAAAAGGTCCATTGTTCTCCCTACATTCCCTCCCCATCCCTACCCTCCCACTGAGCACCCATCGCCCCACTCCCTCCCATTACCCATACTTACCTCTGGAGATTATCTGGTGTTTTCTTCTGTGGACTGGGACATGTCTGTAATCTTCAAAGCCAAACCGTGAACTGAAGAATCAAGGTAAGTGCCATATAATGTATTTCAATGGTGTTTTGAACTTTTGTTGATATCTTTGCCATCTTTAGGTATTTTTCACCAAATGTTCAGTGTGGCCTTTTCGGACCCCACCTTGAACCCTATGACTGCTGTTATAGTTATTCAGCCCAAAAGGTGATTTTGCCATTCCTGCATGAAATCACCTTTTGGGACTGATTAAAAATGACAGTGCCACTGTTCATGAGGTGGGTCCCAAAAGCCCATGTTGAAAATTTGGTGAAAAAATTCTTAAACATTGCTGAGTTATGAGCAGTTGTTTATCTATTTCCATGCATGCCTATAACTTTGCCACTTTTTATGTTTTCACTCCAAATTTTCAGCATGGCCATATTTTCACAGCATCTCATGAATAGTATAACCATCACTTCTGACATCCTACTTGAAATGTGTTTTCACACTTGTGGCACACAATGGCGCTGTCATTGCACAAATCACCTTTCTGAACTGAGTAATTAAATGGCAGTGCCAGTGTTTATGAGGTGGGGTCCCAAAAACCCACATTGAAAATTTGGCAAAAAATTCATAAACATGAGTCAAGTTATGGCGGTCATTTAACTGTTTCTACGCATATGCATAACTTTGGTGATTTTCATATTTTGACTCAAATTTTCAACATAGGCATTTTTCACACCACCTCTTTAATAGTACAGCTGTCATTTTCACATCCTGGCTGAAACATGTTTTCAAACCTGTGGCACAGACTGTCTTTTGGCACAGATTTCAGAATTTTCACCAGGTTAAACATAGAAACATAGAATTTGACGGCAGATAAGGACCACTTGGCCCACCCAGTCTGCCCATTTCCTTACCTAGTGGATAAGCTGCAGATCCTAGTTAACCAGTAGCCTACTTCTTCCCCACCCCTAAATTGCCTTATGACTGTCCCATGCATGCTTGAATTCCTCCACTGTTTTGACTCCACAACCTCCTCTGGAAGGCCATTCCATGCATCCACAACCCTCTCTGTGAAAAAATACTTCTTAAATTACCTCTGAGCCGACCCTCTATCTTCAAATTGTGCCCCTTGTTCTTGCACAACTCTTTTTGAAAGATGCTACCCTCTTGGACTTTGTTGATTCCCTTGAGATACTTGAAAGTTTCTATCATGTCCCCCTCTCCCTCCTTTCCTCAAGGCTATACATATTGAGCTCCTTAAGTCTCTCTTCATATGTCTTCAGGTGCAGACCCTGCACCATTTTAGTTGCCCTCCTCTGGACAGCTTCCATCCTGTCTATGTCTTTGCGGAGATTGGGTCTCAGAACTGCACACAGTACTCCAGATGGGGTCTGACCAGCTGTCTGTACAGAGGGATAATAACTTCCTGTTTTCTACTGGTGATGCCTCCTATGCATCCCATAATCCCTCCAGCCCTCCTTGCTGCCCTCTCACATTGCTTGCCCACCTTTAGGTCATATCTGATGACTACCCTCAGGCCCCTTTCCATTTTTGTTGTTGTTAGTATCTCACCCCCCATTGTGTACTCTTCCCTGGGTTTTTGTTTCCTAGGTGCATTACTTGCACTTCTTAGCATTGACTCTAAGCTGCCATACATTTGACCATTCCTCTAACCTTGCCAAGTCCCTTCTCATCCTTTCCACCCCACCTTGTGCATCAACTCTGTTGCAGATCTTTGTATCATCTGCAAAGAGACATACTTTTCCTTCAGTCCCTCTGATATCGCTTATAAAGACATTGAAGAGGACCTGATCTGTCTTGAACCTAAATTTGCCCTAGTAACCCCCTTTCTTCAGAGTGGACTCCATTTACTATTACTCTCTGTGTCCTATTCTCCAGCCAATTCTTTACCCAGGCTGTCATCGTGGGACCCACTCCCAGGCTGGCTAACTTGTATATTAATCTTTTGTGTGGGACTGCATCAAATGCCTTGCTAAAGTCTAGGTAGGCCATGTCCACAGCCCCTCCCTGGTCTACTTACTTTGGTCACCCAGACAAAGAAGTCTATCAGATTTGTCTGGCATGACCTTCCTGCTGTGAATGGATGCTGCCTTGGGTCCTGTGCCCCTCTGGCCTCTAGATACTTGACAATTCTTTCCTTCAGAAGTGATTCCATCATTTTCCCTACCACTAAGGTTAAACTAACAGGTCTGTAGTTTCCTGCTTCTGCCTTGCTCCCACTTTTGTGAAGGGAATCACATCTGCCTCCTCCAGTCCTCGGGTACCACCCCATCCTCCCATGATTTGTTAAAGAGGTAGTCAGTGGTGTCACTAGTTCTACCCTTAGTTCTTTTATAATTCTGGGATGAATCCCATCAGGCCCCATTGCTTTGTCCACCTTCAGTTTTAAGAGTTCTTTCAGAACCCTTTCTTCTGTAAATGGGCTGGTATCAACTTCTGTATCCAGAGTGTTTCTACTGTTTGTTTTAGGTACCTCCCCTCTTCCTTTGTAAATACTGAGCAAAATATTTGTTTAGTATCTCTGCCTTTCGCAGTCACCCTCTGCCCACCCTCCCTCCCTTTATTAAGCCTCACTATCCTCTCTTGGTCTTCCTTCACTCCCTGATGTACCTATAAAGGTTTTATCTCCCTTCTTAACTGAGTTGGCTATCTTTCCTCAGTTTGGGCCTTTGCTGTTCTGACTGCCTTCCCAGCTTCCTTTGCTTTAACTGATACAGTTCTCTGTCCTGCTCCTTCTGTGATTCCTTGTTCTTCCTGAATGCTTTCTTTTCTCTTGTTTGTGAGGTGGGGTTCATAAAGAGCTATATGTTCAAAATTTGTGGTCTAAATATGACAAAAATGCCAAAGTTATGACCATTCATTGCAAATTTGGTACATCTGCCTGATAAATTTGGAAATTTTAAATATTTTGACCCCTGATTTTCAACATAGCCTTCTTATTACCAAACCTCAGGTATGTCACAGCTGTCATTTTAAAATCTTGTCCAAAATGTCCTTTCACACTTGTGGCACAGAATGGCATTGCAGTTGCACATAATTTTGTTTTGGTGGGGATTTGAAT
This sequence comes from Neoceratodus forsteri, assembly GCA_016271365.2. NCBI lineage: Eukaryota > Metazoa > Chordata > Ceratodontiformes > Ceratodontidae > Neoceratodus > Neoceratodus forsteri. Next base: position 272,765,257 of record JADMNL010000026.1, read on the forward strand.
ATTTTCTCTACTTGGTACATGTGCTGGTAATAAGATAGCTATGTTGATACTTTGGTCATGCATCTACAGAGGGATGTATGTGCAGAGTCTGAGGGACCCTAAGCACCCACACAAAATAAGGAAAATCACTGGGCATGGAGTACAGAGCCCAAAAGGCCCTGCACTCACCATGACATAAGGACAGTTATGGAAGTAAACTGTCTCAGAAAAAGTAAGGAAATTAATTGCAAAAACATTATTAATGCCATTAGGGTTGAACCATCAAAAGTAGGAGCAATGCGACATTAGTATTCCCAAGCGTAAGGCCGCACTCCACTGTACATGCAGGAACATGTATGATGGATGTGTTTGTCGTTGTAAACCCTGATGCTCACCCCATTCCATGAGATAGGTTAGACAGGTGAAGTGTAGGACAAAGGGTGAGCATTATATGTTCAATCAAAACACATCCATCATGTGTTCCTGCATGCACAGTGAAGGTGTGGTCTTTATGCTTGGGAACATATAAGGTTGCATTTCCTTACTTTTGATGGTTCAACCTTAATGGTGCATTAACAAAGTTTTTGCAATGAATAATACTATACTCCAGTTCTTCATCTGTTGATGTACTAAATCAATCACTGAATATCAACTTTTCTTTATTATTGACTGGCTTAACAAATCATCATCTGTTGTGGAATAATAATATAAAACTAAATGCATGTCATTTTTTCCAAACCAAGATTAGAAAATGTTCCTCACTTTCTGTATTGATAAAACTGGTGTTCAGCTTCAACAGGTAAACAAATCCAAGTACCTTAGGTATTACATCCATTTAGCATTTTCAATACATATAAAACTATAGACAAACCAACCAAAAGTTGGGTGCCTTATTAAAATTACAGAATTGTCTTAACTCCAAAGGCCAAACTTTCTGTTGCTAATTGTGTCTTGTTACCTATGATAAATTACAATTTTTTTTCTAGCCTCGTCAGTACTGAACAATCATTACTGAATACCACATTTTATGGATTTATAGAGTTGGGCTAAAATTGCCTTTTAAAACGCACCATTGTATTCTGTATTATCAATCTGGTTGGTTACCACCTAAACTTAATAGCCTATTTAACTTGTATGTGTTGTTAATAACATTTTAAGGCAGACAACTGAGTCTCCCTTTATTCACTGTTTAAATTTTAAAAGGACAACAGACTATTAAGGTCTAATGGCACTAGTAAAGTTGTAAATATCAAGCTCTCTACTGAATATGGGTGAACGTGCATTTATGGTCCATGGCACTGAACTGAAATAATCTACCCAGGTCTTTAGTGATGCTCAGAGTCATGAAGCTTTTAAACAGCATTTAAAGAAATATTTTCATAATTGTAATGTAACAGTTTTTCATAATTTTTATTGTATCATGACTAAGTCTTTGTATTTGTAACCATGTAAGTGTACCCCAGCATGGTGCGGGCTTTACCTTGTTGCTTCCTCCTATTGTGCCAGCAGTCCTGGTCCTGTAGTGGGCCCCTAAATGCTTCTGCCAGCCTTGTTGTTTCCATTTATGCTGAAGAGACCAGCGGATAAAAATAAGAAAAAAAGTAAAGCCGCTCTCTTGGTTCGGCGATTATACCACATGACTCACGGTGTACTAGCTACCACTTTTGGCTCTCTCGAGGATAGGCATGGTGGTGTTAAGATGTAAGCTGCTCCATATGCTCCAGCAGCTCTGGCCAGCCCTCAATGAGTGCCTGGCCCTGTGGGAATAAATAATTAAGTAAGGATGTGAAGCACTTGGGAGAAAAAATAAAAATGTTTTAAAAGTGCTCATAAGTGCTATATAATTAATGTGTGCCTGTGACTTTAAGGGCAGCAGAGGCACCTAATGAATATTTATGAGCCCTGCCTATATACTGGGGGATAACTCTACAGAGGTAGTGATGGGCAGGGAAGCTACTACCACTGTCATGTCCCACTCTGCCGCTGAATATAAGGGCAGAGACACAGCTACAAATGTATGGGTCCATTAAATGTAAGGCTTTACTGTTTGCCCTGTATCATAATGCAACCCTTGCCCTGTCAAAGAGTGGCATCTTGCAACCAGGACCCCCTTGTACACAGATAGGGCAACAAACCACAAGCTGACATACATAAAGGTACCACCCTTTAGGGTAAATACCTGGCTTGGGCATCTAAGAGGTGGGGGTTGGAGTGCAAAATAACATTTCTATTTTCTCCAAGTTCTGAGAGTGAGGTGCCAGGGCTATGTATGTCTCCTATCTGAGGGGGCCCCATACTCAGTTCCACTTACAGATGGATTGTCCACAACTAGAAATTGGGATTGCATTGTATGGATTTATTTCTGAGAGATGTTGGCAGAAATTGGGTGGTCCACAAGTTTAGAACTGTCACTACAGACACATTACTTACAGTCAAGAAACTCTTGCTTTCTCATAGAAACAGGCAGTATTTGCATTTCACATGTCTACTTTTCTACCATTTGAACTGTCCATCACTCTTCCTTGGGATCTCTGGACTTCTTTACTCAGTGTCTAGTATGTGGGGTTACACACACACTTTAATTCAAACAAGACATCCTCCTGACAAGATGGGCTAAGTTAACACCTGCAGGGTGAACTGTGCCTTTCAGGTAACCATACATTGGATCTTTCAGTCCCATTTGGATTAGCTAAAGACCTCCACACAGAAAATACATCTACATTCAGCACATGTTTTGGTGAAAACGGGGTCCTGAGTGATGTAATATAGCCTTGTCTTGGGCAATAATACATCACCAGTCAACTCCCAGCATCCTGCCCATGTTACTGTACTCACAGTTTGTTTGTCGCTTTGTTACAGACATCAGGCTTTAATAAAGACACCTCTCTTTCATCAAAACCATAACTTTCACAAAGAAAACTCTCTGTCTGTGTTCTGGGCAGCTGGACAATGTTTTAGCCCCTCTGGGAATTGCCTCTTAGACCTACTGAATTCTCAAGTCCCATTTTGCTTTCCCAGAAATGGCCCACTGGGTTCTTGTTAACACAGGTCTCCACCACTTCTTGTAGCAATGCTGTTGTCCCACCTCTAGGGTTAGAAAAGATGAGTAGAGGTCCTTCACCTAGCCTAGGGTAGGCTGGCAGGCCCCCTACACTCAGAGCTCGACTCTCCACTCTGGACACTACACTATTGCCCCAAGAGTCTCAGCTGTTTCCTGCAGCTGAGCTCAAAAGGTTTATGCTGCTGCAAGAGTTCTAAATGGACATCACTCATTTTCTATCTAGCCTAGTTAAGTAAACAGTGAGTTGTCTGTAAGCTTCTAATAAATTCCCTACAAGCTGCCCACTACCTTTCTACTGATAAGCAGCAGGAAAATCCCAGCCTCTCCCTACAAAACAGGGTATTAAATGAGAAAAGACCGAGGTAGAAAGGTCAGTGGGGATGCTGCAACAGAAGGTAAAGCCATCAAAAATGGAGAGCAATGAGTACCAATGCCTATAGTCTGGGTAACAAGCTTCCTGGAATTAGTGGCCTTGATGGAGGAGGAACATCTGATATCATGGCAGTCACAGAAACATGGTACACACAAAACCATGACTGGGACGTAAACATACCAGGATACACTATCTACAGGAGGACAGGAGGGTAAAAGAGGAGGAGGAGGAGGAGGAGTAGCTCTTACATAAGGGAAGGAATAAAAAGCAACAGAACAAAAGGGTAAACAGGGAGGAGAAGAAGCACTGTGGGTAAATTTGAGACCGCAATGGCACCACAATCCGCACAGGGTTGTATACAGACCCCTTCTCAGGGGAGGAATGGACAAGGAAATGATAGAAAGTATACTTAGAATGGCAGAAAAGGGAGATATTGCTGATGGGTGATCTGAATATGCCAGATGTTAACTGGAGTGCAGTTGCAGCAGCCACTAAGAGTGGAGTTATTCTAGATGCCCTCACAGGGGGCATGCTCTAGACAACTAGTATTGGAGCCCACCTCGAGGGAACAATATTAGACCTGATTCTCTCAAATGGAGATGGAGAGAGGATCACAGATGTAGAAGTGGGTAGCCATCTGGGAACTAGCGACCACCAACAGTATGGTTCACAATAAACACAGCAATAGATTCAAGCCATACAAAGGCAAAAGTACTGGACTTTAGGAGGGCTGACTTTGCTAAAATGGGTGAGTGCCTAAGGAATGCACTAGCAAATGGGCAGGAAGGAGGTGGAAGAACAATGGGGAATAATAAAACTGCCATCACAGAGGTAACGAGCCTTTGTGTGAAGCAAACAAACAAAACAAAACAACGTAAGAAACTACTATGGTTCTCAAAGGAAGTGGCAGTGAAGGTTCAAGAGAAAAGAAAGCATTCAGGAAGTACAAGGAATCGCAGAAGGAGCAGGACAGAGAACTGTATCAGTTAAAGCAAAGGAGACTGGGAAGGCAGTTAGAACAGCAAAGGCCCAAACTGAGGAAAAGATAGCCAACTCAGTTAAGAAGGGGATAAACCTTTATAGGTACATCAGGAGCAAAGGAAGACCAAGGAGGGATAGTGAGGCTTAATTAAGGGAGGGAGGGTGGGCAGAGGGAGACTGTGAAAAGGCAGAGATACTAAACAAATATTTTTGCTCAGTATTTACAAAATGAAGAGGGGAGGCACATAAAACAAACAATAGAAACACTCTGGATACAGAAGTTGATACCAGCCATTTACAGAAGAAAGGGTTCTGAAAGAACTCTTAAAACTGAAGGTGGACAAAGCAATGGGGCCTGATGGGATTCATCCCAGAATTATAAAAGAACCTAAGGGTAGAACTAGTGACACCACTGACTACCCTCTTTAACAAATCATGGGAGGATGGGGTGGTACCTGAGGACTGGAGGAGGGCAGATGTGATTCCCTTCACAAAAGTGGGAGCAAGGCAGAAGCAGGAAACTACAGACCTGTTAGTTTAACCTCAGTGGTAGGGAAAATGATGGAATCACTTCTGAAGGAAAGAAATGTCGAGTATCTAGAGGCCAGAGGGGCACAGGACCCTAGGCAGCATGGATTCACAGCGGAAGGTCATGCCAGACGAATCTGATAGATTTCTTTGACTGAGTGACCAAAGTAGTAGATCAGGAGGGCTGTGGACATGGCCTACCTATACTTTAGCAAGGCATTTGACACAGTCCCACACAAAAGATTAATATACAAGTTAGCCAGCCTGGGAGTGGGTCCCAAGATGACAGCCTGGGTAAAGAATTGGCTGGAGAATAGTACCCAGAGAGTAATAGTAAATGGAGTCCACGCAGAAGAAAGGAGGGTTACTGGTGGGCACCGCAGGGTTCAGTATTAGACTGGGTCCCTTCAATGTCTTTATGTTTACATTGCAGAGGACTGAAGGAAAAGTATGTCTTTTGCAGATGACACAAAATCTGCAACAGAGTTGATGCACAGGGTGGGGTGGAAAGGATGAGAAGGGACTTGGCAAGGTTAGAGGAATGGTCAAATGTATGGCAGCTTAGATACAATGCTAAGAAGTGCAAGGTAATGCACCTGTGAAACAAAAACCAGGGAAGAGTACACAATGGGGATGAGATACTAACAACAACAAAATGGAAAGGGACCTGCGGGTAGTCATATCAGATGACCTAAAGGTGGGCAAGCAATGTGAGAGGGCAGCAAGGAGGGTGGGGGATACTGGGATGCATAGGAGAGGCATCACCAATAGAAAACAGGAGTTATTATTCCTCTGTACAGACAGCTGGTGAGACCCCATCTGGAGTACTGTGTGCAGTTCTGGAGACCCAATCTCCGAAAAGACATAGACAGGATGGAAGCTGTCCAGAGGAGGGCACTAAATGGTGCAGGGTCTGCACCAGAAAACATACGAAGAGAGACGAAAGGAGCTTAATATGTATAGCCTCGAGGAAAGGAGGAGAGAGGGGACATGATAGAAATGTTCAAGTACCTCAAGGAATCAACAAATTCCATTAGGGTAGCATCTTTCAAAAAGAGTTGTGCAAGAACAAGAGGGCACAATTTGAAGATGGGGGGCAGCTCTGAGGTAATTTAAGGAAGTATTTTTTCACAGAGAGGGTTGTGGATGCATGGAACGGCCTTCCGGAGGAGGTTGTGGAGTCAAAATCAGTGGTGGAATTCAAGCATGCATGGGACAGTCATAAGGCAATTCTAGGGTGGGGGTAGGAAGAAGTAGGCTGCTGGTTAACTAGGATCTGCAGCTTATCCAGTAGGTAGGGAAATGGGCAGACTGGGTGGGCCAAGCGGTCCTTATCTGCTGTCAAATTCTATGTTTCTATGTTTCTAGACTAACACTGATGGTATTATAGTAACCCCAGGGGACTGGGTGGTTACAATAAGATAAAAGTTGGGACATTGATTGAACTGTCTTACTAGCAGCCATTTTGGCAGCCTTGTGACCACTGTACAGCCAATCAGTAAGTCCACATCCCAAGGAACTATAGTCATGGCTTCTGCAAAAAGGAGAGGTGCAAGTTTGCCTCCAAAAAGCCAGTGAATAGGTCATCGAGTGAGCCCATTGACTATCACTTTTTGGTTGACAGCTAGCAACAGATAATCAGAGACTGACAGGTTCCCCAACAGCCTGTTCTGGCCAGTCAGAAGCAGCTTTGGCTCTTGAAAACCCTGAGGAGAAAGACAATTCAGTCAGTTCGACTGGCAGCCCTCCTGTGGGGGAGGTTCCTGCCTCTTGCTCAGTGATGATGTGGAGAAAAGAAGAAGGCCTGTCTGGGGCTTGCCTCAGCTAGTAGCCCTAGAAGGCATCTGTGTTGCCTTCCAATGAATGGAAAGAGAAGCTTCGGTTTAAACATTGTGATTTTCTGTCCAGAGGCAAGAAAGTTTCCTGAGAGTTTTCCTGAGGAAAGGAAGTCCAGTTGAATTCTTTAGTGAAGAAGAAGGCTGCCTGGCGGCTTGCATGGCCACTAACCTCAGGAGGCACCTGTATTGTCTTCCAGTGATTGGAAAGAGTTTGCCAGAATGAAGATGTTGTTGCTGACCAGTGTCATGGTCATTGACTGGGTGTCCTAGGAGGGAAGGAAATGGCCCAGGATGCCTGTGATGTTTGAAGAGGTACAGAGGTCTTCTTGGAGGCTTGAGCAGCCAAGAGCTAAGGAAAGCCTGCCTGAAGTTTCCAGTAGATGAAAAGTGAATTGAGACTGCACCTTAATGGCGTGATTTTTGTTCTCCGGGTTCGTCAGCACCTGCATGGTGAGGAAAAGTAATTTCTGGTACCAAGGCACTGTTCGAGTACAGGGTGCTTTCACTCAATACCAAGGTTGGGGGCTCAGAAGACCATTCAATGTGCCCAAGTCTTATTGGGATGGCATGCTCAGTGAGAGTGCACAGATTGTATCCTGTATGCAAAGAGCCACATCTGCCACACTGGTATTGTGGTTGAAAATGTCTCCAACAACCTGATCTGACTAAACTGTTCAAATAAAGCTGTCAACTTGATGTGAACTTGAGAGAGACTAAGTTTCTAGCAACAGCCACCAGCAAGGTGGAGTCCAAATGACAGCATTGTTGCATCTAGATGCTATTAATTCCAGCTCTGGTGGAAGATTATAACTGCAAGCTGGAATTTGCAGCCAGGTATGGAAACTGCAAACCCTATTAAGTAAGGTAGACTGGGCCACAGGGAGCCACTGGCACATGCCTGGGTGCTAGGGCACTCTGGATCCAGTTGAGAGCCAGACCATGTGGTTATTCCTGTGTCTGGGTTAACTTGTGGCCTGGAAAGCCTTGTGTTTGTGCTCTGCATCTGGCCTGCTTGATGGGCTGAAGGGTACAAGCTGCTAGAAACCTACAAGCAAGTAAAGGTGCCAGTTTTCCAAGCTGCAAGGTGTCAGCTACATGTATACTCCACTCCAGAGTCTCTAATTCCAGAGTTGTGCAGTTCCATTTAACCCAGAGCTACAGTTCTAGTGCCACCCGAGATTGTTTGCAGAATGGTGAGTAAATGCAGGGATTGTCCTGTCTATAGGGAACTGTACATAGCTGTGTTCAAGTTATGGTCAATGGCATAGCAGAAGTTTTAGGTGAAATTGTTTGTTTTAAGCATGCCAGTGCCTGCCAACCAGCTGCATCACAGGCCTGCAATGTTAGTGCTGGGTACCCAGGGACAGAATAGCGGGGCTTGTCTGGACTGGGGACTGGTACCAATTGGGGATTTATTTTAGTGGCAACAACCTGCAGCAGCTAGCAGTCAAAGAGTTAAAATATATATCCATCTAATGGCTGGTGGTTGCATGCCTTGACTTTGTTCATATTTAAACTGCCAAATTCTGGTAAATATGCTACTTGCTAAAATGCCTCTGCACAAATGAAAATGTTGTTGAAACTCTACTCCAGTTACCCTTTCCTAACCTTCCTCATGTAAATAAATGGTGTTTAATTGGTTTGGAAAAATGTTGACCCATAAGCATATTATTAGTGAGCATATTATTAGCGTAAGTCAACAATTGCAAGTTATTGAAAATGTGTGTTTTGTTTCAGGTATTCCATGTGTGGGATGACTGTAAGGGTAGATGGGTGGGTACAGCATCCCAGGGATTGTATACTACTAAAATTATCTGACCCACTTCATATTTTACTCTGGGTGGAGGCACCATGCTTATTATGAAATTACAGTATTTGAAACAAACTCCCAGACCATTCTGAACAGAGCCCAGGTCTCTCAACCTTGTCTGTTCACACAAGGCTGGGGCAGTAGCCCAGTGGCACCACGGTGTCTGGGTTACATAAGTTGATTACTTGTAAACATCTTGGCTGTTTGTAATGTAGCCCCAGGTCATGTGTGAAAAGGGCCTTGGCTCATTGTACTTACCTGGTAAACAAAAATTAAATCAATCAATCAACAGTCTGCAGATGTCTTCAGCAGGTTCCCTCTCTTACTACAATATAAGCTTTTGTGCACCATGTTCGTTTTGATGGCAATTCCAGCAACTGGGTTCTCTCATCCCAGGATCTCTGACCCAGAGGCCTGGCTAGGCCCACAGCTTTCCTGCTCTGCACCTCTGGTCTCCCTAACTGCTAACTGCTTAGGAAGGACTGCCATGAACTCATCCTCGGTGGGGAAGAATTAGAAACAGAGAATCTGATGGTATATAAAGGCCACTTGGCCCACCCAGTCAGCCCATTTATCAGTACTTCACTGTCACCACAGACCCTATTTGATCTGCAGCTTTTTTTTCTCCCCTTTCCACCATGATTCCTTATGCCTATTCCATGCATTCTTGAACCCCACAACAGTTTGTGCCCCACCATCTCCTGTACAAAACTGCTCCAGGAATCCACAACACTTTCTGTGAAGAAGAACTCTCATATCTCCCTGAAACTACCCCTTCCAGCTTCATATCATCTCTCCTTGTTCTTGAGCACCTTTTTTCTGCAAAATACTTCCTTCTTGTAACTTATTTACCTCAGTGAGGTATTTAAAGGTCTCTATCATATATCGTATTCCCTCCTCCAGTTTGTACATGTTGAGGTCCTTTAGTTTCTCTTCATAGGGCTTTGATATAGCCCCAGCACCATTTTACTTGCCCTCCTCTGACCATCTCCACTCTGTCAATGTTCTTCAATAGATGTGGTCTCCAGAACTGGGCACAGTACTCAATGTGGGGTCTTATCAGCGATCTATACAAGATTAACACCATGTCCCGCCTTCTGCTGGTGATGCCCTTTCTATGCACTCAGCATCCCACTAGTCCTTCTGACTTCGAGTCTCACTGCCTGGTTACCATTAGGTCATCAAATATGACTACCCCTAGGTCTCTTCCCTGCTTGGTTGCCTTCAGTATCACTCCACCCATTTCTCTGATCCCTGGATTTCTGTGTCACAAGTGCACTATTTTGCACTTTTTCACATTGAAACACAGCTGTCATACCCTTGACCATTCCTCAGATATCCAAGGTCTGGGCTGATCCTTCAACTCCCTCCTGGGTGTCCACCCTGTTGCAGATCTTGGTGTCATCCACAAAGAGATGAACCTTACCTTCCAGACCCTCTGCCGTGTCCTTTTCAAAGACATTATAAAGGACTGGACCCAGCACTGATCCCTGAGGTACCCTACTAGTCACCCCCTTTCTTGGAGAAAAGTATGTTGTTTACCACTACCCTCTGTTGCCTGTCCCTAACCAATTTCTTACCAGTTTACAATACCTTCTTACACACCCAAGCTATCCAGCTTGCTCACTAAAAACATAGACTTTAATGGCAGATGAATACCACTTGGTCCACCCAGTCTGCCCATTTCCCTACCGATTAGATAAGCTGCAGATCCTAGTTGACCAACAGCCTACTTCTTCCTACCCTCACATGAATGACCTTATGTCTGTTCCATGCATACTAGTCTCTTATGTAGAAAGGTGTGAAAGCCAAATAGGCCACATCCATCATTCCTCCTGATCTAATTCCTTGGTCACCCAGTCAAAGCAATCTGTCAGATTTGTCTGAGATGATCTCCACCCAGTGAACCCATACTGTCTTGGGTCCTGTAACCTGTTGATTCAAGATATTCCACAATTCTTTCTTTCAGCAGTGTTTAACTTTCCCACCACCGATGTCCGGCTTTTGTGAAGTGGGACTACATCTGCCCTCTCCAGTCTGCTGGTACCATCCTGGTATCCAGTGATCTTTTAAACTGGACTATCAGAGGTGCAGCCAGAACCTCCCTGAGCTCCCCAACACCAACTTCACCTAGCCCCATTGCCTTGAGCTCACCCCCCACCTTTTTAGATTCTGACTAGCTATCCAAGTCGTCATAAACACCCTGTCTTTCTTAGTGGCTACCAAAGTGTGCCAAACACTTTCTTGCTGTTCCTTTCATGTACCTGCCTTCTTTCCAAGACTCCTTGCATTGCAGATAGCAGTTCACAGGGTTCAAGAGTAACAAGATGGTGATGTCCACTTAGCTACACACAGCTCAAATCATGGCTGCTGCTTTAGATAAGTTAACATACTGTTAGTTGTTGGTTTTACTTTATAAACAGTTAATACAACTGGAATTATAATATGGACTGCTCCTGTCAGTGTTGGTGGTCCTCATGGCTCAGATTTGGGTGTGGTGCACCCTTTCATCAGTGGCATACAATGACAGAACATTCATTTCTTGGCTTCCAGCCACAGTTCCAGCTGAAGGGTGCAGGCAACACAGTTGGACCTACCTTGAGCCACAGGGGATTCAACATGTAAGCCCACCACCTCTTAGGGGTTACATAAAATATAAAATAAAACTAATGCTTACTGTCACATTAGAGATAACCATGCCTTGTTCTTGCATGACAGGGAGGAAGCAGTGTCTTGCTTGCTGGAGGAGGAGTGGTCTGCCTGGCAATGGCATCTTTTTGTAACTAGAAATTTCCATAAAATCAGCATCATACACTGATACTCATGTACAAGACATTGGAAGAAAAGCAATGCAGAGGTTCTATAACTAGCTGTATTTCAAAGTGTAAGTTAATCATTAAATTCCTTCTGTTTTGTTGGTCTGTGACCAAAGTCTCACTCTGTTTGTCCTCTCGTAAAATTAGTTTATTGTACAGCATCGTGTTGTTATGTACAGTATATACATAACAAAAGATAATGCAGAAACCATTTAACATTTAATAAAGAGCAGTAACAACTTGTAAACTGTGTTTGTGTCTGTCTTACTCATTTGTAGCAATACTGTAAGTCCAATGGACCCCTTTGGGATGTTGCAATCCAATATGGATTCAATGTTGTAGGCCTATTTCACATGCGTGGAGGCCATATACCTTTCCCATTTGTCCCACATTTCAAAGATATTTTTTCCTATTTAATTGGAGTTCATCTGTAAGTCTCTCCATATCAGACACCTGCTGGACCCTTGCTTTCCATTCAGTGATATTTGGTACTGTGGCAGAAAGTCAGTGGCAGGTAAGGGCGTTGACTGCCATGAGACAAAGGACATGGTACATCTCCCTGTTTTTCTGTGTAATTAAAACCAGGGAGATAAGCCTAGTAACAGGATTTTGTGCTGTAAAGGGATCAGGATAACCCAAATATCCTCCAATTCTGCATGGATATCTATCCAATACCACTGAATCTAGGGAAATGCAAAAATACATGAATGAGCACCCCTGTCTGGGCACTCCCTCCAACAAGTGACTGGGTATGTTGACAGAAATGAGCCACGATCATGGAAGATGAAAGAAAATAACCACAAATTTCCATCTGTTTTGCCTCCATTCCAGTGAGGTGATGGCCTTCCATCCCTCTCCAGGATTTGTTGCTTTCAGCATCTATCTTGTGCTGTCCAGAGACTTCCTTCCATCTCTCTCGAACCTTATCTAGGGAGTGGCCATAGACCATGTGGAGAGTTTGTACATGATGGAAATAGATATCCCATGATGTTGGAGACATGTCATCCAGTGGAAACAATCTCTCACTTTGATCATGTCCATAGTGTCCCGGCTGGCTCTTATTTATGCCTGACCCACCCAGCCCTGTTTCCCCAGTTCCCCAGGTCTTATCTGCCTCCTCCTAAACCTCCACAGTTATGCCCTCCTTTGCTGGGGTTGGGAGTCCCTCAACCAGCTGGTTTCAGGATCCAGTCCTCAAGGGGTGCCGGATTCACCAGATGTGAGGCCTGTGATGGTAGCGGTCATCCAGCATGGCCAGGAGTGTTTTTTTTTCCTTTTTCTACCTCAGGAGACATGAATCACTGACATCAAGGCATGCGTGACATCTGCCATGTTTCCTCTCAAGTTGTAGCTTGGGCTGTGACACAGCTATTTCCTTCCTCCCTCCCCAATAAGAGGAGAGTGGTCCTTCTCCCTGGCCAATCATCAGATGCCTCGGGCTTGTTCCTGAACCTGGAACACTGTTGTCATGAGTGGTAGCACTACTGCTGTGCAGTCAAGCTGATGTCCTAGTTACTTTTACTTTACTTTCCCTGTCAGGAGGTAGAGCCTTACTTTCAAAATCCTGAAGTCACTACTGGGTAAGAATTTAGCTCTTTAGCTCTATGGATGATAAACACAGCACCCTGAAAAGAATTAAGAGAAGGCTGTTAGTCTCAAACGGTTCAATCAATCAAACAAGGTTATTTTATACTGGAAAGGTATGTGAACAAAATGCCCATTTTCACAGACATCCAGTTTTACAAATGGTTCCCAAGATACAAGAAAACAATATAAATAGTACATAGAAAATACAATTAGTGACAGCAATATATATTACAGGATTGACAGCCAGACCTGAGTAAATATTATAAACATATTACAAAATACCTGCATAAGTACAGGCAATATATACAACAGAACAGACAGACCTGTGTAGATATAATCGTATTACAAAGTACCTACATGAGTACAAGCAGTCTAAGGTAGTGTCTGGTAAACAGGACTTAGTAAATAGTCATTAGGACAGAGTGCAGGTACAGTACTTATTGGCAATTCAGAACCTGCAGATTTATTGGTATACGTGAACAGTAATAAAGCAGGTATAGCCTGCCATGATTTCCAGGAGAACATGTGAGGAGATCAGGGTTAGTAATCCTGGGGTGGGGGTGAAACAAGTGCAGGAGAGTGAGGGAGGGAGCTGGTTATAGAGCTTGGTGCCCTTAAAGGTAAGGGAGTTTTGAGCCAAGGAAGTGTGGAAAAAAGGACGTGGAATATGTTGTTGAAAGTTCCTCTGGTTAGTTGGGAAGGAGCAGACTTAGGAACATAGATGCCATGCTGGTAGGACATTTGACCTGCTGAATTTTGTAAATGAAGGACAGATTTTTGGGATGAAAGGATCCATTTGTGGGGAGCCAGTCAAGTGCTTTGTATAGGTTGCAGTGATGTGTTCTCAAGGGAGACTAGTGAGGAAGTGAATTATATTGTTGTAGCTGGATCTGAGTTTGCAAAAGAGTTGGGAGTTAATGGGTTCCAGGGGCAGAATCCAGGGTAGTTATTTCCTGTGGGAAATTGGAGTGCCAATTATTACTGTGAGGGGTCCTATTCTTACTGTGTGTGAGGCAACATAGTTGTTGTATCTCTATAGAGGTCCTTGTCCATGGGTTTTGCAATTGCTGGATATGTAGTGGGGTCAAGGTTATGAATGATAAAGTATAGAGTCGGTCCGGAGGTCTACTCTGTTTTCAGATGATGTCAGTCCAAAACAGTATTTGGTTTTTAGAGGTTTATTGAGCAGACTGAGCTGCTAAATAGTGCCATTCAATGTTGGGAAGTCCTGTGTCCCCTTTTTCTCTGGGTGAGGATTAGCAATGATATTTACACTGGCTAACAAGTCAAGATTTGCCTCTGGATGCATGCAGGGAGGCAGCAGCCCACGCTTAGTCAGATATGGACCAAGTAGTCCAGAAAAGGAGGAGACAGTGTCTTGCTTATTGGAGGGCAGGCATGCTAAACCTGGCAATGGCATTTATGCTGGTAAAGAATATCGGTTTGTGGATGCATCAGATGGAGGCAGAGGTCAATGTTATTGATTGCATTTAACTATGCAGTGTTCAGTAATTATGTTTTGTCTGTAGGCATCACAAGGAGGAAATAGGAGATCGTGCTTGAGTCCAGGAATGGCAGTACAACTTGGGAAAGTTAAATAACATAGAAAAAGTATAAATCATAAAGGAATAACTACAACTGATGAGGACAGGAAGGACTGAATACAAGGCTTTATATATCATCCTCATTAAGGAAGCCCCCATCACAGGCTTCCAAATCAACAAATGAAGATGTGCACTCAGTTCAACAAACACATATTTCCACACAAAACTGCAATTAAGATTGGATATTTATTGTGGTATTCAAGAAAATAACTGCACTCACTTCAGCACCCCACAACTGTTTTTCCATACATTGGGAACATTTAAGTTGAAAAACTGCCAGTATTAAATCAGTGTCAGTGGCTCAGTAGGTAGCTCACTCGCCTCCGAGGCCGGGAGATCAGAGGGCTGTGGGTTCAGTTCCCATATCTGGCACTTGGGTTAATATCCCAGTACTGACACTGTAGTGCAGCATGAGAGGGGTGCTGCACTTCGAGGTGCAGTCTTTCGGATGAGACGCTAAACCGAGGTCCCATCTGCCTGATTGGTGGTAGTTCAGGTCGAGCGTTAAAGATCCCATGGCACTTATCGAAAGAGTAGGGAACTTCCCGTGTCTTGGCCAAATTTCCTCATTCACTAAAAATACCACCAACAGCTTAATCTGGTTCAAGGTCAGTTGGCATTCATCTGTATCCTCCCCCGGTCGTGCCTGAAAATAGGCAGGATTTGTCTAGTGCACTTACCCGTCAACAAAAGCTAAATAAATAAAATAAAAGAGGAGGCCAAACTGCCCTGCACTTCACTTTAAATGAACTTTGTCATGCCCCAGTTGTGAGGTTTTGAAGCTGGAGTCAGGTTTACTAGATGATGAAATTTGGTTACAATATTTGATTTCAGGAGGCAATCAGTAGCTTCCACTTATTGTTATTATGTGTACTGTTCTGTGCAAATTTTGATGATTAGTATTCTTTTGTGTGTGTGTGTTTGTCCATTGTGGAGTTTGAGTAGTGATTTGCCAAACAGAATACATTACTAGTTGGAACATTCTCAGTCAGTTTTCCCTTACACACACTAATTTGTGCACCCATGATGCTTTGTGCTGGGTTTAAAACTTTTCATTGTATGTATGTTTACAGAAACAATATAAATTGGGCACTGTCTGTCTTCTTGTACATACTAACATACTAAACACCAGCAGAGTAGGCCTGATGGTCTACTAAGTCTGCTTGTGCTTCAGCACCCTAATTGGCTACCGTAGCCCTCTACCTGCCTCCTTCCACTTTTACTCCATCTCCCTGTCCTGCTCCCCCAAGCAAACCAGCCTCTGCTTTACCCCTGCCTATACCTGTCCCACACTCTCTTGAATCCCCCATGGTAGCTGCCTGTACCAGCTCCCTGGGCAGCACATTCCATGGTTCCACCACTCTCTCAGTAAAGTACCTCCACCTCCTTTCCCCAATCCTACCACCATCAATCTTCCAACTGTGTCCTTGGTGATTCCACACCCTTCAGTTGAAATATCCTATCTTGGCTTACCTTATTTACTCCCTGAGGTACTTGAAGACCTCAGTTATATCCTCCTGTCCCTCCTTTCCTCCAGCGAGAACAGGTTGAGCTTCCTTAGTCGCTCCTCATATATCATATCTCCCAGGCCCCAGATCATTCTGGTTGCTCTCCTCTGAACCTCTGCAGGAGTTGGATGTCCCTCCTTAGGTGCGGCCTCCAGAACTGCACACAGTACTCAAGATGTGGTCTAACCAGGTGGTTGTACAGTGGCAAAATCACCTCCTGTTCCTTGAGGTAATCCTCTAGTGATGCATCCCAGCATCCTATGTGCCCTGACCACAGCCTTTCTGCACTGCTCTGAATTATTCATGTTAACATCCACCAAGAATCCTAGGTCTCTTTCCCTGCCGTGGCCTGCAACTCATCCTCTCCCCCACTAGGTGTACGCATAGTTGGGGTTTTCCTCCCAGATGTAGCACCTTGCACTTGGAGTTAAATTTCAATTTCCAGGTGCAGGACCACCTATCCAGAATATCCAGGTCCTCTTGCAGGCCAATCTCCCTCCTTCCCTCCACAACCGCCCCCAGCTTAGTCTTCTGCAAAGAGACTCATTTCACACCCGATACCTTCCTGATATCAGAGATCTAGACATTGTACCACTTATGCATCTTGTTTAATGTTTTCTTTATGATCATCTTTTAATTATTTTACCTCTTTTCACTCACTGTAAAATGACAAGACTTGGAATGTGTCAGGTCTCAGAAAACTGTAGCAATAGTTGTTATGCATCCTTATGGGACTTAGTTTTTACTGATCTTGGAATCACATGTGCTTGTTGACGTTGGAAGCATTTTCATTCCAGGAATTCACCTTTGCTTGAAACTGACATTGTTTGGAATGTGGTGTAGTTCTAAGTTATCTAAAGTTGTACATCACACTTGTCCAGGTCAAACATCTGGGGCCTGATGTTCAAAAACACAAAGTAGAGTGCAAAGGCTTTTGCTGTACTTTGCAAGTGTCCGTGGTTCCAAGAATATTATATTCAGTTTGATAGCACACAGCACTATCTAACTAAATATATAGGGCCATGATGGTGCAACACTAAGTCAAGTTACACTGCCCTGACATGAATCCTTGCTGTGTAGGGAAGTACACCACAAGAATGGATTGCACTGGAGCACTAGACGAATTTTCAGAAGAACCCATACAGATGAATGCATTGGGCATGCAAGGAACTGATGAGCCATCTGCCATTATGGGCTTATTTCCATGGATAGCAATGGAAGGTTTGCATGGCACCACCTCCATTTGCCTGGTTTCAGTGAGGAAGGCAGGCCTAGTGCCTAATGGTCCCCCAGCTCCTGAGCACTGACCAATAAGGGTACAAAATAATCCCTGGTGCCCGTTGTTGTTCCCCCAAGCTGCCTGCCTGTACATGAAGAAAATAATCCCTGGTGCTCAGTGGTCCCCTGGTATCCAATCTCCAACTGTACAAGACAGCAGCACCCTGGTGGCTAGTGTCCCCTCCAAGATCACATCCCCATTATGGTAGCAGATGTTTCTGGTGTCCAGTAGTCCCTACCTGTCCCTGAATCCTGGCCCCATTGCACACATAATAGTCCTTGGCATCCAATGATTTCCCCAGTGACTGATCCCGGCTCAGACTAAGTATGTCAACAGCTGGTGGATTGAGGCCCCTTCCTTCCTTCCGATGTCCAATCTCGACCCTGATACACACAATGTTCTGCAGAGCATGCCCTGCTGTGTAAAGCTGGAAAGCTGAAGCCAGGTAATCTATGTGGCAGAATGTACACAATGCCCTGTGGTCATGTAATACCTCCACCCCCCAGCTGACTGTTCTGGTACGAGAGTTGTTCCTGGTTGTCTAGCAGCCCCCTTCCTCAACCGCTCAATGAGCCATGTCACCCCAGCAGGCTGATCCCCACCACAGTACAGAATGGTGCCACAGACAGATACAGTGACAGGCAGAGTCCTCCTCACACCTCCTTGGCCAGCTGCTATATGACACTGCTGGACTCGACATCCTATGTAGAGCATAGGGAGTGCATCCACTGTACTGTATACTGTACTGTGGATGCATGCACTATGCTGTACATAGGACACAAGAGTGCAGCAGTGTCATGTGATCGCTGGCCGAGGAGGTGTGGGGAGAGCTGTGCCGGGTCACTGTATCTTTCTGCAGCACAGCCAGGTACTGTGGGGTGTCTTAACCCACAGTGGTGGGGATGTGGCCTGTTGAGGGTTGGGAGGTAAATGCTAAACACCAGGGACAATTGTCATGCTACTGAACGGTCAGTGGGAGGTGCTACAGGATCACTGGGCATTCTGCACATTCTGTCACATAGATTACCCTGGTGTCACATTTGCACATCAGGGCATGTACTTCTGGAATATTTGTATTTGTACTGGGGTAGGGATTGGTGGATGGGAAGAGGCCTTGGTCCACTGGCTGTCAACATGCTTCATTGGAGCCAGGGATCAGACAACAGAAAAAGGGGACCACTGGATGCCAGGGCCCATTATGTATATGAGGGGGCCATAGTTTGCGTACCGTGAAGGCCCACTGGATGCCACCGACATCTAATACTGTAATGGGGATGACGATCAGAGGGTGGGGGACACTAACCACTAGGATGCTGTCATCTTGCAGTGACAGATGATCAGGTACTGAGAGGACCACTGGGCACCTGGGATTATGTGTTTGTTCTATGGGCTGGTAAACAAACGGAGGGGTGACCAATAGGCACCAGAGAGTATCCCTAGATAATTAGCCAGATGGCACTCAGGAGGGGACCACGGACTACTGGCAAGCAGGTTTATTCCTTACCAGCCAATGTGGATATTGACTGCAGTAACTCTGCATGTGCTAGAGTTGCCTGGAGTTAGGGGTTTTCTTCAGTGGTATTTGCGCTGCCCAAATGGACCATGCTAAGCCTTTCTGCACAGCACAAATGCACTGAATAAAGGATTGTGTGGTTATTCCTCTCCTCACACCTCCCTTGCTCACCTGCATACATGGGCCCAGATATTCAAAGGGGTTGCTCCATGCGCAACAGGGTTGCGCATCGCAGAATCTACATTGCGCCATTCTGCGATATTCAGCGAGGAGGCAGTTGCTCCACTGGCAACAGGTTGCGCCAAAGAGCAATGCAAATGAATGAATGCATGCTCAACAGGAGGAGGAACCATGCATAACCTCGCCAACCCGATATTCAGTCGGGTTAGTAGAGTTGTGCATGCGCAACCCCAACCTGCGCCTGCACAACCTTGAGCTAAAAGGATCAAGTTGAGGGCCATCCAGTGAACTGCTGTATTGCAGGGCGCAACACAGCAGCTGCCACCCCTGGCTGGCCCCTCAACTCGGTCCCTGTGCCCTCCACCAGCCCGATCGCGGGCATAGAGTAACACATACCTCTAACTGTCCCTGATTTTCAGGGATGTCCCTGATTTTGCACAGAATTTTCCTCTGTCTCTCGTAAAATTTGTGTTTCTGTGACAGAACAGTGGGACTGTAAGCATAAAATAATATCAAACATTAAAAATACAGACTAGTTCTTCTTCAGAAATGCATCTTATACAAATCCTTATTCTATCAGATTTCTGAGTGAATATTACCAATTGTTAAGATGTGTCCCTGATTTGGCATCTTTGTCCCTGATTTTTTAAGCCTTGTCCCTGATTCCATGACACAGAGAGGTTGAGAGGTATCAGAAAGTTCATCCCTCTAAACTAGTCACTTCCTGGCAGGACAAGACTGAAGCCTTCCTATATACTAATGGAATTAAGGCCAGCCCTTCCCTAAGGAACACCTTTCTAAAATGGCTGCAGCTGCTGATGTAACATCAGCAGGAACACAGACCCAGGAGCTTCTGAACTCCCAGCTTCCAGGTACAAACTCCTTTTAAAAAGCATAGATTGTTCTAGAGATGAACTCAGCCTATTGTAACTATTATCCTGTATGTACTTTTATAGTTTATATAGTTTTTACAAATCTCCTTTTCTAAAGCTATCAAATACTTCCTTATATCATGTTTTGTTTCACAGGAAGATAGCCTCAACTGTTTCCTAAAATCAGCAGCAGCCTGCAAACAGCAAACTATTTAGCACAGGTATATTTGCCTGTATTTATTACTGCTCAACACTTTGTTATACTTGTACGGAGGTGTTTGTGGGGTGCATCCTCCCATTAAATAGCCAAATTGCCATGCTTGCACTCAAGAGTTTCTACAGCAAGGAGAGCTTTATTCATTTGTTATCTGGCAGGTTACACGCCTTGGGCAGTTTCTTTTACTCTTATTTAAAAGCAAAGCCCTCATGTCATGCTTCGTACGGTGATCTCTGTAGACCAGCATGCCACATTCTTTGGGGGTGGAGATTGCAGAACATAAACTAGTTAGAAGACTACCCTGGTAGGGGCAAGCTAGCAAGGCTCAGAGATGAATAACAAAATATAATAAAAAAGTAATAAAATAATAATAAAAATGTATTTGTTAAGCACAGAATCAAATATCAAAGTGCTGTACAATCCACAAACTCTAAAATAAATGAGCGCAAATAAATAAAACCACAACACCATTAAATATTAATTATCCAATACTAAATATGCTAAAGGTCAGAAAATACTAATCATCAGGGAAAGCACATGCAAATAAGTGTGTTTTTAAAGCAGTTTTAAAGCTCTCCACTGTCTGGCATTCTCTCACTCGATGAGGTAGAGAATTCCACAGGGTGGGGCAGCAAAAGCAAAAGCTCAAGCTCCTGAAGGCTTCAAACACACCCTGGGAATCTCCAGAAATACCTCGTTGGTTGAGCGGAGTGGTCTGAGGGGATAGTAGGGACTCAGGAGCGCTTGTAGGTAGCTTGGACCTAAGCTGTGGAGGGCTCTAAAAGTTAGCAAGCCAACATTAAAGGTGATCCACCACTGAACAGGCAACCAGTGCTGAATGTGTAGCACAGGTGAAATATGACTGGATCAAGCTGACCCAGACAACAACCTGGCTGCAGCATTCTGCACTAGCTGCAGGTGGCGGATGTCAACCCCAGCAAGCCCTAGGTATAGGGAGTTACGGTAGTCAAGACGCGAGGTCACAAAGGTGTGGACCAAAGTTGGAAGGTCACCGGACAGAATGAGGTGCTTAATTCGGGTGATGTTCCTGAGAAGGTAGAAAGAGGACTTGACCACAGTTGACACCTGCAAATGCAGCATCAGCCCATCATCAAATATCACCCCCAGATTCCGCACCTGCTCAGAGGTCAGGAGCTGAAAGCCCACAAGCCAAAGCCCGGGACTTACACAGAGGAAAGAAAAAGGTAACTGCAACTTTATTTTACTTCCAGGGACTACTTCATGCCTTGCATATCCCTAATTTGGCACCATGGGGTAAACTTTGTTGAAGCTGAGCTGCTTTAACCATCACTACAGTTTTCTAACTGGGATAGGGTCAGCACAAGTGTGGCAAATAGCATGTGTGTTTGTGGGAGCCCTGGCCCTGTGGGCCCTGTGCTCCCACTTACAGTTAAGTATGGTTCTGCATGTCACTCATACAAAACAAGGAGGCCTACTTACAGTAATGTCCCATGTCTCGTGAAACGCACACACTACAAACCAAAGTTAAGTGTTGTTGTAATAGTAAAACTCAGTAGTTGTCACAGCAACACAGCAACCTAACACATGTCTGTCATCATTTTCCTATTACAGGCACTGAAACATACTGTGAGTGTCACCTGTGAAAGCATAGCAATCATTGTCACGCACAAACATGTACACATGGGATAGTAATTTGCAAATAACTTGGGAGCCATACATCTTAGGAAAAAAAATTCAAATTTCAAGAGTTTCTTGGCTTTATAACCTAGTTCTATACTTAGCCCCCAATGGGCCCCCAATGAGGGGCTAAGAATTTTTGTAAACAAAAAGTCCATATCTCAAACCATTTTTGAGATACGGGACCCAAAAAGCATCACGAGTGCCACAATGTTATCCTATGGCAAAAGTTCTGAACTTTGCAATGGAGTAGCTATGGCCCTGTTGAATGTTTTAGGACCACAACACCAAAAGGCACACCAGTGGTAGTATGCCTTTCCACCATGAAACATTCATGGTAATAGCACAATCCACATTGCCACAACGAGGGTACAAAGAAAAACCTGCACTTCAATGTTATCCTACAGGGAAAATTCCAAACTTCACAATGCTGTAACTTTGGCCATGTTCAATCATTCTGCTCCAAACCACCAAAAGGCACACTTCTAGGGGTAGGGCTGTGCACCCTAAAAATTTCAGGTCAATACCACAGCGCACGTAGCCACAATGAAGTGACAAATAAAACTACTCCCACAATGTTATCCTATGAGAAAATGTGTAACTTCAGAACGCTATAACTAGGGACATGGTGAATGTTTTCAAAGCAAACCACTAACTGGCACAACTGCAGCAGTAGGGCTTGCACCGAAAATAGTCAGGCAATATCACAATCCAGTTTGTCACAATCAAGTGACAAAGAAAACAGCATTTCAGAAAATGCGGCTCTGCACTGTTACTATGGTCATCTAAGAAATGATCGTGACACCCTATATTTATAATGGGAACACCACTGTGAATGTAAAATATAGCATCACGCGTGTATTTTAAATGACCGTGCATATTGCCGTGGCACTTTGAGACAGTGTCACTATCAAAAAACAGCAAAATGGTTGAAAAAAATTTGAAAACCACATTTCCAGACCAGCTGGTGAAAAACTAATGCCAGATTCCTGTTCCTCAGGCCCAAAATCATAAACCCAATGGTTGGGGTGTTGAAAAGTGCAATATTTTTTGAGGTATATTGTTTTTTTTCTCTCACTAACTGAAAACAAGATTGCGGCAACAAAACACTATTTTTGACAAGCTCGACACTAAAAAATACTATCACAGCAATTTTCAAGCAGCACATATACATTTTCCCATAGGCTATAATGGCACACTAAAAATGCTAAAACTTTTGAATGGAACAAGATTTTTACACTAAATCTTCAAAAGGCACATCTGTGACCCAGGACCCATGTAACCCATCCAATTTGAACCCACAAGGATACATTCTTTAGTACAAAGTAGACATCTAAAGAAAACTGAATATTGGTGATTTTTCTTGTTTTTCAGCACTCTATGATTCCGCAATCATAAAAGCAATCAACACGAAGATTCCAGATCCAGAGACCTGCAAAAAATCTTTCTCCATTCCAAATTTCAGGCAAATCAGAAAGACGTTTGCAAAGTTATTAAAATGCAAACTTTGAGGTTTAACATAGAAATAGCTATACAACCCTAACCACAGTGGCACTATCGTGCCACTATAATATATATATATATATATATATATATATATATATATATATATATATATATTTATATATATATATATATATAGGGCATGGTTACGCTCTATATTTATGGTTGAGTAGGCACTTTAATGTTAAACCTCAAATTTTGCACAGCAATAACTTTGCAACTGTTCAATGGATTTACATGAAATTTTGCTTGCTTGGTCTGGTATGGTAGATCTCCTGTATTATCAAGTTGTGTTTCAGTCAGATGTGCATATTTTGTGCAGCGAAGCACAAAAAAATGCACTTTTGTGTGTTTTTTGCCCGTGGTGCTGCACAGACACTGTGAGGGCTATTGGTCCAAAACACAGAACATAGAAAGAGCTTGGGACAAGGAATATGCCAGCATTGGTTTAGTGAAAAAATATTAATCCATTCAAAAGTTATTAAACTTTTAATTTCTCATTATATCCTATGGGAAAATTTACATGTATATTTTGCAAAAGAATGGCAGTCTGGCCATCTGGTCTTTCCTCATAGCTGAAGATTTTGCATGCTCACAACTCTCTGACCTGAGGGAGGAAGTTGCCCATCTTCAGGCCATGCTGGACAGTAGTAAGGGAACCTTCCCTTAGGCCACACTGGATGGTAGGAAGGGAACCTCCCCCATCCAGGGAGTACCTATGCCACCACCACTACCTCAGAGGTTGCGAAGAAAGCACAGCAGTTGGACCACAGTGGGCTCAGAGGCATGAGAATGGTGGAACAGAGGCACACTCAGACAGTTGTTCCACTCCGCAATCCATACACCATTCTGGGGGAGCATAGCTCCCCTATGGATGTACCCGCAGAGGAGACTAAGGAGGCTGAGGACAACTGTCATGAGGAAGGCCCACAGAAAGGAGACAGAGGACACCACAAGGAAAGGAAGCAGCTCCTGGTGGGGGACTCAATTATTAGGGGGATAGAACTGGGGTGAGCAGGGAAAACTGAAGTAAGGTGCCTGCCTGGTGCCATGGCTTGGAAAGACAGGAAGCGTATCCTCAGGATCACGAGAACAGTTGCACGGAAGTCTGAGCTGGACATCATTGTCCACCTAGGGACAAATGACTTGGCCCATCATGAGACTAGAGCAGTGCAGAAGGACTTTGTAGAATTGAGGAGGGGCCTAAGACAAGTAGCACACACAATATCCTTCTCTGAGGTGCTGCCTGTCAATGGCATGAGTGAGGCGAGAGTACTTTGCACCATGCAGTTTAATGAATGGTTAAAAAATGGTGTGGAGCACAGGGGTTTGGCTTCATTGGTGACTGGGGTTCCTTCTGAGGACACCAGCCTATACTGGCAGGATGGTCTGCATCTGTCCAGGAAGGGAACAAGTCTTTGAGCAATCAGTTTAAATGCTTCATTGGCAAGCTTTTAAACTAGTCAAGGGGAGGCACTGATAAGCAGCAGAAAATCCCAGCCTTTCCCACAAAACAGGGTACTAAATGAGAAAAGACCAAGGTAGAAAAATCAGTGGGGATGCTGCAAAAGAAGGTAAAGCCATCAAAAAATGGAGAGCAATGAGTACTAATGCCCATAGTCTGAGTAACAAGCTTCCTGAATTAGTGACCTTGATGGAGGAGGAACATCTGGATATTGTGGCAGTCACAGAAACATGGTACACACTCAAAACCATGACTGGGACGTAAACATACCAGGATACACTATCTACAGGAGGGACAGGGAGGGTAAAAGAGGAGAAGGAGTAGCTCTTTACATAAGGGAAGGAATCAAAGCAACAGAACAAAAGGGGAAAACAAGGAGGAGAAGAAGCACTGTGGGTAAATATGGAGACCAGCAATGGCACCACAATCCGCACAGGTGTTGTATACAGACTCCTTTCTCAGGGGGAGGAAATGGACAAGGAAATGATAGAAAGAATACTTAGAATGGTAGAAAAAGGGGAGATATTGCTAATGGGTGATCTGAATATGCCAGATGTTAACTGGAGTGCAGTTGCAGCAGCCACTTTGAAGAGTGGGGTTATTCTAGATACCCTACAGGGGGCATGCCTTAGACAACTAGTATTGGAGCCCACTCAAGAGGGAGCAATCTTAGACCTGGTTCTCTCAAATGGAGATGAAGAGAGGATCACAGATGTAGAAGTGGGTAGCCATCTGGGAACTAGCGACCATCGAACAGTATGGTTCACAATAAACACAGCAATAGAGTCAAGCCATACAAAGAGAAAAGTACTGGACTTTAGGAGGGCTGACTTTGCCAAAATGAGTGAGTGCCTAAGGAATGCACTAGCAAATGGGCAGGAAGGAGGGGTGGAAGAACAATGGGGAATAATAAAAACTGCCATCACAGAGGCAACAAGCCTTAGTGTGAAGCAAATAAACAAAACAAAACAATGTAAGAAACCACTATGGTTCTCAAAGGAAGTGCCAGTGAAGGTTCAAGAGAAAAAGAAAGCATTCAGGAAGTACAAGGAATCACAGAAGGAATAGGACAGATAACTGTATCAGTTAAAGCAAAAGGAAGCTGGGAAGGCAGTCAGAACAGCAAAGGCCCAAACCAAGGAAAAGATAGCCAACTCAGTTAAGAAGGGGGATAAACCTTCTATAGGTACATCACTGAGGAAGGAAGACCAAGGAGGGTTAGGTGAGGCTTAATAAAGGGAGGGAGGGTGGGCAGAGGGTGACTGTTTAAAGGCAGAGATACTAAACAAATATTTTTGCTCAATATTTACAAAGGAAGAGGGGAGGTACCTAAAACAAACAGTAGAAACACTCTGGATACAGAAGTTGATACCAGCCCATTTACAGAAGAAAGGGTTCTGAAAGAACTCTTAAAACTGAAGGTGGACAAAGCAATGTGGCTTGATGGGATTCATCCCAGAATTCTAAAAGAGCTAAGGGTAGAACTAGTGACACCACTGACTACCCTCTTTAACAAATCATGGGAGGATGAGGTGGTACCCGAGGACTGGAGGAGGGAAGATGTGATTCCCCTTCACAAAAGTGGGAGCAAGGCAAAAGGAGGAAACTACAGACCTGTTAGTTTAACCTCAGTGGTAGGGAAAATGATGGAATCACTTTTAAAGGAAAGAATTGTTGAGTATCTAGAGGCCAGAGGGTCACAGGACCCAAGGCAGCATGGATTCACAGCGGGAAGGTCATGCCAGACAAATCTGATAGATTTCTTTGACTGGGTAACCAAAGTAGTAGATCAGAGAGGGGCTGTGGACATGGCCTACCTAGACTTTAGCAAGGCATTTGACACAGACCCACACAAAAGATTAATATACAAGTTAGCCAGCCTGGGAGTGGGTCCCAAGATGACAGCTTGGGTAAAGAATTGGCTGGAGAATAGGACACAGAGAGTAATAGTAAATGGAGTCCACTCTGAAGAATAGGGGGTTATTAGTGGGCACATTAGAGGGTTCAGTATTAGATCGGTCCTCTTCAATGTCTTTATAAGCGACATTGCAGAGGGACTGGAAGGAAAAGTATGTCTCTTTGCAGATGACACAAAGATCTGCAACAGAGCTGATGCACAAGGTAGGGTGGAAAGGATGAGAAGGGACTTGGCAAAGTTAAAAGAATGGTCAAATGTATGGCAGCTTAGATTCAATGCTAAGAAGTGCAAGGTAATGCACCTGGGAAACAAAAACCCAGGGGAAGAGTACACAATGGGGGGTGAGATACTAACAACAACAAAAATGGAAAGGGACCTGGGGTAGTCATAGCAGATGACCCTAAAGGTGGGCAAGCAATGTGAAAGGGCAGCAAGGAGGGTTGGGGATACTGGGATGCATAGGAGAGGCATCACCAGTAGAAAACAGGAAGTTATTATCCCTCTGTGCAGACAGTTGGTGAGACCCCATCCGAGTACTGCATGCAGTTCTGGAGACCCAGTCTCTGCAAAGACATAGACAGGATGGAAGCTGTCCAGAGGAGGGCAACTAAAATGGTGTAGGGTCTGCACCGGAAGATATGAAGAGAGACTTAAGGAGCTTAATATGTATAGCCTCGAGGAAAGGAGGGAGAGGGGGGACGTGATAGAAACTTTCAAGTACCTCAAGGGAATCAACAAAGTCCAAGAGGGTAGCATCTTTCAAAAAAAGAGATGTGCAAGAACAAGGAGGCACAATTTGAAGATGGGGGTGGCTCAGAGGTAATTTAAGGAAGTATTTTTTCACAGAGAGGGTTGTAGATGCATGGAACGGCCTTCCGGAGGAGGTTGAGGAGTGAAAAACAGTGGTGGAATTCAAGCATGCATGGGACAGTCATAAGGCAATTCTAGGGGGTGGGAGTAGGAAGAAGTAGGCTGCTGGTTAAATAGGATCTGCAGCTTATCCATTAGGTAGGGAAATGGGCAGACTGGGTGGGCCAAGCGGTCCTTATCTGCCATCAAAATCTATGTTTCTATGTTTCTATAAAGATTTTCTCACAGCTGAAGATTTTGCTATCGCGCAGCTGAGAAATTTTTAAAGGTGTAAAAACTTTAAGATTACATATCTCATTAATGGTTTGGTCTTTTTACTTGAAATTTACAGGGTGTTGAGGGGATGCCATACAGATGAGAATTATGATGTTTAGGTGTTGGAAAATTATTATAGCAGTGCTGTCACACCCCTATATTTAGGGTTGAGTAGGCACTTTAAGGTTAAACCTCACATTTTGAGCGCTAATAACTTTGCAACTGTTTAACCGATTTGCATGAAATTTGGAATGCACGGTCTGAAATCGCTGATTTCTTTATCTGCTAAGTTGCATTTCAGGTGGACATATGGTTTTGGCACAGTGACATGCCAGAGAATGCACCTTAGGCACTTTAATGTTAACCCTCAGATTTGCGCGTTAATAACTTTGCAGCTGTTCAGTGGGTTTGCATGGAATTTGCAAAGCATGGTCTAGTTTGGTGGATCTCTTGA
The DNA here is from genome assembly GCA_016271365.2 of Neoceratodus forsteri. Classification (NCBI taxonomy): domain Eukaryota; kingdom Metazoa; phylum Chordata; order Ceratodontiformes; family Ceratodontidae; genus Neoceratodus; species Neoceratodus forsteri. The sequence continues at coordinate 272,793,527 of JADMNL010000026.1, forward strand.
TTTACTAAGTTGCATTTTGGTCGAACATATGGTTTTTGTGCAGTGAAATACCAAAAAATGCTGTTTTTGCCATGTTTGTGCATTTTCTGTCTGTGGTACCGCATGGACACCATGTGGTCTATTGGTCCAAAACTTACAATGTAGAAAAAGCTTGAGTCAATGTACATGCCAACATTTGTTTGGTGAAAAAATATTAATCTGTTCAAAAGTTATTACAATTTGAAATTCCCATTATATCCTATGGGAAATGTATATGTATTCTTTGCAATGTTAATGAGAAAGACCAGATGGCTCAAATTGAGACAACCATATCTCAGTCACAGTTTGGTCTTTTTACTTGAAATTTGCAGGGTGTTGAGGGGATGTCCTAGAGATGTGCATTATGCTGTTTAGATGTTGAGGAATTAATTGGCTGCAGAAATATTCAATGATGTAATTGATGTTTTTCCCATAGGATTACACTGTAGTCTGTGTCATGAAGTTTGGTGCCGTTATCTTGGAAACGAAGTGAGATACAGACTTTTCGCTACAGGCCACCCAGCTCATCTATTGGTGAGCTATGCTGCTATAAAAAGATTTTAAATCATAGGGTAAGCCCGCGTGTTTTTTTTTCATATGTTGCAAGGTTCATGAGATATTGTGAAATTACTGTCACAAGGGTTGAAAAAGTACCTGTCCAGTGCTTTTCGGTGGCCATATCTCAGAACTGATGTGAGATATGGGTACAGTTAGTGGTGGTTGCATAATCTACTTACTGCCATGGGTACAATGACACTTGAATTTCTTTCCCTAGCTGTTACGGTTCCCAAGATACAGACAAATTACTGTTACAGGCATTCAGTGGCCAATAGGAATGCTGCATGGCTCTGTAGCTATGCACAAGTGGCAGCTCAGACTCAGAGGGCCCACGGTCCCACACATGCATATTGTTATGCAGAAATGGACAAGCTGGTGGGAGCATGGGGCCCCTCTTCCACCAGTAAATGCTTTTTAATGGTTATTATGGGAGCGCGGTTGCACCCCTATATTTAGGGTTGAGTAGGCACTTTAATGTTAAACATCTAATTTTGCACGTTAATAACTTTGCAACTGTTCAACAGCTTTACATTATTTTGGAATGCACGGTTTGCTGTGGTAGATCTCCTGTATTACCAAGATGTGTTTTAGTCAGATGTATGGTTTTTGGGCAGTGAAGAACCAATAAATGCCCTTTTCACCACTTTTGCACGTTTTTTTGCCCATGGCACTGCATGGACTCCATGTGTGCTATTGGTCCAAAACATGGGACGTAGAAAGAGTTTGGGCCAAGGAATATGCCAGCATTGATTTGGTGAAAAAATATTAATCCATTCAAAAGTAATTGAACTTTTAATTTCCCAGTATAGACTATGGGAAAATTTATATGTATATTTTGTGAAAGAAGAATGGCAGTCTGGCTATCTGGTCTTTTCTCACAGCTGAAGATTTTGCTATCTCACAGCTGAGAAATTTTTAAAGGTGTAAACATTTTAAGATTGCATATCTCATTAACGTTATGGTCTTTTTATTTGAAATTTACAGACTTTTGAGGGGATGCCCTACAGATGTGAATTATGATGTTTAGGTGTTGCAGCATTATTATAGCAGTGTGGTCACACCCCTATATTTAGGATTGATTAGGCACTTTAATGTTAAACCTCAAATTTCACTTGGTAATAACTTTGCAACTGTTTAATGGATTTGCATGAAATTTGGAATGCACTGTCTGGTATGGTCGATTTCATAATCTGCCAAGTTGCATTTCAGGTGAACATATGGTTTTGGCACAGCAAAGTACCAGAAAATGCACTTTTAGGCACTTTAATGTTATACCTCAGATTTTGCACGTTAATAACTTTGCAACTGTTAAACGTTTGCAAGGAATTTGGAATGTATGGTCTGTTATGGTGGTTCTCTTGATTTTTCAAGTTACATTTCAGTTGGACATACAGTGTTTGCACAGTGAAGTGCCAAAAAATGCTCTTTTCACCAAGTTTGTGCATTTTATGTCCTTGGCGCTGCATGGACACCGTGTGGTCTATTGGTCCAAAACTTAGAATATAGAAAAAGACTGAGCCAAGAAACATGCCAGCATTTGTTTGGTTAAAAAATATTAATCTGTTCAAAAGTTATTACAATTTGAATTTGCCATTATATCCTAGGGGAAAATGTATTTGTATTTTTTGCAGTGTTAATGAGAAAGACCAGAGGGCCCTAGGAAAGACCAAATGGCCCAAATTGGGATGACCATCTCTCAATCACTGTTTGGTCTTTTTACTTGAAATATTGCATGGTGTTGAGGGGATGTCCTAGAGATATGAACTATGCTGTTTAGGTGTTGGGGAATTATTATGGGGGGGCAGTCACACCCCTATATTTAGGGTTGAGTAGGCACTTTAGTGTTAAACCTCAAATTTTGTGCGTTAATAACTTTGCAACTATTTAACAAATTTGCATGAAGTTTGGCATGCATGGTTGGTATGGTTGATCTCTTGATCTGCCAAATTGCATTTCAGGCAGACATTTGTTTTTGGTGCAGAAAAGCACCAAAAAATACACTTTTAGGCACTTTAATGTTAAACCTCAGATTTTGTGAGTTAATAACTTTGCAACTGTCCAACGGATTTGCACGGAATTTGGAATGCATGGTCTGGTATGGTGGATTTCTTGATTTACCAAGTTGCATTTCAGTCAGATATGCAGTTTTTGCACAGCTAAGTGCCAAATAATGCTCTTTTTGCCACGTTTGTGCGTTTTTCTCCGTGGTGCTGCATGGACACCGTGTGGTCTACTGGACGTAATTGATGTTTTTCCCATAGGATTACATTGCAGTCTGTGTCATGACTTTCAGTGCCGTTATCTTGGAAATGAAGTGAGATGCAGACTTTTCGCTACAGGCAGCTTAGATCACCTGTAGGTGAACTACACCGCGGGAAAAAGATTTTAAATTATAGAATAAGGCTGCATTGGAATTTGTTTCATACATTGCATGGTTCATGAGATATTGTGAAATTACTGTCACAAGGGTTCAAAGAGTGCCTGTCCAGTGCTTTTCAGTACCTATATCTCAGAAACGATATGAGATACAGGCACAATCATTGGATGTTGCATGAAGTACTCACTGTCAAGATTACAATGATGCTGGAATTTTTTTTCTATCTCTTATGGTTCACAAAATATGCACAAATTATTGTTACAAACATTAGGTGCCCTATAGTGCTGCTGCGTGGCTCCATAGCTTTGCATAAGTGGGAGTATGGGCCCAGATGCATATTGTTAGGTAAAAATTTGCACCTTGGTGGGAGCTGGGCTCCGCGCTTCCTTCAATATGGATTTTTTACTGCTTATATTACACTTTTTCAGAAAGTAAGGACTTTTTTGCAAAAAACTGAGTTAATGTATCATGTAGGGTTAAAGCAAACAAAGTCAGGAAATGAGACATTAGATATGATCCTCTAACCCCCCCACACAGGCCCCACCATGATCCTCCACAGACTGACAGATGCCGGGGTGTGTCATTGGGGTCATGAGGCCTAAATCTCACCCATTCTCCTTTACTGTAGCATATCAACATGCTCACATTGAATAGGGGTGAATTTAAGATCTCTGTTAATAATATTCCCCATCATCAAGTCGTCTGTGGAGGATTGAGGTGGGGCATGGGGGGTTAGGGTTCAACCTCACGTCTCATTTTCTGACTTTTTGCTTAATCCTAAAATGATCCATTAACGCAGTTTTTGCATATATATATATATATATATAGTGGCACAATAGTGCCACTATAGTTAAGGTTGAAGAAGAAGAAGAATCAGCATTTATGTAGCACTTTTCATACACAGTGTATCCCAAAGTGCTATACAAGTAATGTCAAGACTGGTAGTGAAGGGACTGAATATGTGGTGGTGGCCATATCACACATCAACACCCACACACAGCCTGGACAATTGCATGTACTAGTTTATGGGAAGGGGTATGTTGGCCAGGACACTGGGAATGTCCTCTACTCTTTTGTGATGAGTGCCCTGGGTTATTTTACTTCCACCTGGACACCCCCCAGGACAACACCAGGATGGATAGAAGGGACCTCAGTTTAACATCTCATCCAAAGGACAGCACACCCCAGCAGTACAGCACCCCCTACTACTGCACTCAGATGCCAGGGTTTTAGGTGTAAGTTCAATCCCAGTGTGGGATGAGAACCCACAACCTTTTGTCCAGAGGTGGATGTGCTACCAACTGAGCCATGCTGAGTACCCCATTTATGGATAAATCTGAAATTTAGCATCTTAATAACTTTGCCACCGAATGACAGATTTGCTTGAACTTTGGAATGCATGGTCTGGTACCATAGGTCTCTGGATCTGCCAAGTTTTGTTACGGTCATATGTACAGATGTGGAGCTACAGAGTGCCAAAAAATACACAAATTATGGATTTTTGCACATTCTTTGCTTGTGTCTACAGCACACATGGTTTATGTGACCAGTCCAAAACCTTCAGGGAACATGCAGTTGGGGTCCCCGATGTGCCTTTTGAAGTTTTCATGAAAAAATATTAAATGGTTCAAATGGTATTCAAAAAACAAGTTTCCTATTATAGTCAATGGGAAAAATTAAAAAAAAATGCCAAAGTGTCACAAATGTGTTTTTTATTTTTGCAAATTACTCATGTAGTGTCTCAAATTGGCCATCTTGTTTTCAGTTGGTGGTCACAGAAATGCTTGGTATTTAAATTTGGGACCCTCTAGGGACACAATTCTTGTTGTGTTCACCTAGTCGAGCCTTGAGGATGCTAGCCATGTCTTTTTTGGGGGGTAAAACACCCCAGAAATATATTTTTAAAATTTTTGTAAAAAGTAGTGTCACAAAGTACTTTTGCATATGTGACACTTTCATGATTTCATTTGCGAAATTGTCGTGATTTGTGAAAGTACTTTGTGACACTATGGCCAAAACAATAGGGAATCTTTGCCACCCTGTTGCAAAAGAACGGTTTTGTCTTTGGGGCTGAAATTTGGAAGGAAGAAAGAAAGCCAAGATCCCACAGATATGCCTTTTGGTGGTTTGGTGGCAAAATATTACAGGGCTACAAAGTTATGGCACTCCAAAATTGATGATGTTTCCCATAGGCTAACATTACGATGTCCACAGTGCCTTTCAGGGCCCGTATCTCAAAAACGGTTCTAGATAAGGGCTTTTTGTTGCAAAATTGCTTAGTCCCTCACTAGGGGGCTGAGTACAAAACTAGCCTGGAAAGTCATAAATAATACGAGATTTTCAATTTTTTTCTATGTCGTACGGTTCCTCAGATATAAAGAATTTAGTATTCCAAGTGCTCATTTTCTGCTCCGAGGGAAATTATTATGCATACATTATTTGTATTCCCTGTGCTTTTGAATGCACCTTTTGGGGGAAAAAAAGGTGTGCATTTGCATTACTATTACCGTTAGTGTTTCCACTTGCATTTCCATTAGCATTAGCATTTTCGTTTACATCACCGTGTGTGATATCCTTTGCATTTACATTTGCACTTGCGTTTGCATTACTGTTACCATTTGCATTTCCATTACCATTTTTGTTTGCATTTACTTTTGCATCACCATGTGCATTACCATTTGCATTTGCTTATGTGCTTGCATTTGCATTTCCATTTGCATTACTGTTTACTTTGACATCATTGTTGGTGTTACCATAACCTTTTGCATTTCCAGTTGTGTTACCATTACCATTTGCATGTTTGTTACCGTTTGCATTTGAGTTGGCCTCAGCGTTTGCATTTTCAGTAGTGTTTCCGTTGTTGAATGCATTACTGTTTCCTCCTGTGTCACTGCTGCCATTACAGTTTGCGTTTCTCTTTGTGTTTCTGTTACCATTTGCATTTTCATTACCATTTTTTTTGCCGTTTGTGTTTCTGTTGCCGTTAGCATTTGCGATACCATTTGCTTTACCATTTCTGTTTTCATTTATGTTTGCTCTTGCATTTCTCTTACCCTTTGCATTATCATTTCCATTTGTGTCACTGTGTGCATTACCATTTGCACTTGGATTTGTGTTACTATTTTCTTTTACCTCACTGTTGCCATCACCATTTGCGTTAACATTACCGTTTGTGTTTTTGCGTTTGCACAGTGTACTGCAAAACATATTTTTCCTATTTTTCTGCACTGACTTCCATGATGCATAGCACAGCCAGTATGTAGTTGATGGACCTGAAACTTGACATGTAGAAAGATCTCTATTCAAGGAATATGCCAGTTTTTGTTTGGTGAAAAAGTGTTATTCCGTTCCAGAGTTATTGACATTTGAAGTTGGCCCCCCTCATGGTCACAGATTTTTTTGCCCACCAGATTCACCATTTTAGCACATTTTTGGTTGCAATTTTCGCCATTTTGTGTTGGAAGACTTCTTAAAGGTGCAGAAATGTAAAATGTAATATCTCTGGAATGGTTTGGTCTTTTCACATGAAATTTAGAGGGTGCTGAGTGGATGTCCTGGGGATGTGAATAATGCTGTTTACATGTTGGAAACATTCTTCACTGCAGAGACACTGCATGATGTAGTTAACAGTTAATGCATAGCATTCTGCATGGTGCTACTGGCTTGAAATTGATAGTGTAGGTAGTCCTAGTGGTACAGAGGTGTCTTGCACTGTTTTGGTGTGTAAAACTTTAACAGGTGCAGAATTATGCCACTCTGACAAATTAAAATATGGTTCATTATGCTTTAATAACTTCTGAATCATGTGTCTGATTTGCCTGGCATTTGGAATGTACAAAGATTTATACTACATCTTTGACTGTGACACTTTTCAGGTTGCTGACCCTTACGGTTGCTGAATTGTGTATGTTATGTTGTTTGCCCATGGTGCTGTGCTATCATTGAATGGATGTATACACAATTCTGGACACACGGTGTGCTATGGTACATGTCTTCATTTACCAATTTTCATTTCAGTTGGTCATACAGTTTTTGTACAGCGAAATGACAAAAAATCACATGGTGGGACCCGGGCTCTCACCACCACATTCCATTCACTATTTATAGTACAAATTCCCAAAAAGAAGAATAATTCATGCCACAAACTCCATTTAATGCATCAGTTAGGGTTGTTCCACAGTGACAAAAGTGAGGAAATTTGGTGTTAGGGTTGCCACCCCTTGCACCTCATGCCCACCCCACCCCCACCAATGGGCATCGGGATGTGCGTTGGAGTTGTCAGTTCTAACTCTCACCCCATTCTTCTATACTGCACCACCTCAGCTTATTTACACATGGAATGGGGTGAGAGTTAGGGAGACAACCCCAATGCACAGCCCGATGCCTGCTGGTGGGGGCAGGGTGGTATAGGAAGGTGACAACCTAATACCGAATTTCTCATTTTGTCACTGTGGAACAACCTAACTGATACATTAAATGGAGTTTTTTCCATGAATATGTGTGTGTATATATATATATATATATATATATATATATATATATGTGTGTGTCTCTTTCTCTCTCTCTCTATATATATATATAGCATTCTATTTTGAAACTGAACTGATGGCTGTTATGTAAGGATTAAGGTATGATAAGGGAGTGTTCTACTCTGGAAGTAATGCATGGTTGGGGGGGGTTGAGGCATGAGGCCGCAGGCAGGATGCCTACAACTACCCAACCATGCATTAATTCCATAGTATAACGCTCCCTTGGAGTGCCTTAATGCACTTATACCATGGCAAGTGTTGTGTAAAATGTTAATTGCTGTGGGATATCTGCAGTAATCTTTGCCAATTATTCAGTTTATAGCAGGGACAAATGACTCAGAGATAGAAATTCATACAATATTTGTTATTCATTGAAGAACGATTCTTTGCCACTCAAACCAGGCACGATATATCATAGTTGCTGATAACCCAATAACCTGCATGAAACATTTTAACAAGTCTTGCTTTTTAAGCCTCGGTTTCATAGTAAAATGCTTGCAATGGTTAGGAATACAGAGTTATCTTGCTCGATAAATGCAGTGAACAATAATATGTAGTGCTGCATTGTTGGTAAAATATCTTACCGATTTTCTATACAGAATGGAGCACGGTCAACATTATTCCAATACAGCATTGCAAACTTTGATAATATACTGGCTACTGTCCTCCAGCATTATCTCTGCCTTGTTAGACTTCTGCATCTCCTGTTAGTTGTGCATGCATCATGTGATTTCAGGGGTGATTACCAGTTTAAGACAGTCATAGCTAGTACAGCACACGTTTAGCTCTGAAGCGCTTCCTGAAAACAGTTTGACTGAAATATTGCTATTCAGTACGACTTCTGTGACCCCCGCAATTGCCCAATAGAAAAACTTTCATAAATATTGCTCTACATAAGATTACTAATGATATTTGCACCTATTAAAGCAGTTACTATTAAAATGTTGCATATTGTGGAAAAGGAGAGTGAATTGTGGTGCGAGTTGATGACAGTTCTGTGGGTTTGTGAGTGGGTGGGAAGAAACAGTGCTTATTTGGAAACAAGCGGTCATCCGGAGCTGTCCTGGTCTCCTTTCTCCTGAGCTCTCGCTATTCCCATTATCTGAACTGCCTGCAGTACAGAGGAGTGGAGCATATGCAGTCTTGTAACATGACAAAAATGAAAGTGTTCAAATGGAGTGTTTCTTGTGGGTTTCTTTTTTAGTGGTTGTACAGAGTGCTACAAGACCAACTGTGCATTATTTGGGAATTAATGCATGGCTGGCTCCTATTAATGACCAATAGAAATGCTTTATTTGAGCACTTTCATTTTGCCATGTTACAGTGTTATTTGCATACAGTGTGGCTTGCCAGCATGAAACCCACTTTTTGCAGTCTGCTGCAGCAGTTATTGCAGTAAACAGTGTAATTTCAATTGGAATTAATCCAGGAAAATGTGACACTGCCAAGATGAAGTGAAATGTCAGTTTCCTGCATTACAAAGACTAAATGACATTGATGTCATACTGTTTTCCACAGTAACTCTGAAGCAGCATGCCAAAGATCACTGCAAAATGCTACAAAATTGGTTTTCATCCTGGCAAGCTTCACTGTACTGCTCATAATGGTTTTCATTATCAGTGTTTGTTTCTTTTTGTATTTCTTTCAAACTTTGATTTTGATGTGTACCATGTTGGTACTACAGTGGGACAAATTTTCTAGATTCATTGATACCACAGTGATATCAAATAAGTCTTGGTGATATACTAGACAACAATTTTGTACTAATTTTGGCAAGGTTGGAGGAATGGTCAAAGGTATGGCAGCTTAGATTCAATGCAAAGAAGTACAAGGCAGTGCACCTAGGAAACAAAAACCCAGGGGAAGAGTATACAATAGGGGGTGAGATACTGACAACAACAAAAATGGAAAGGGACTGGGGGGTAATTATATAAGATTACCTAAAGGTGGGCAAGCAATGCGAGAAGGCAGTAAGGAAGGCTGGGGGGATACTGGGATGCACAGGGAGAGGCATCAACAGTAGAAAACAGGAAGTTGTTATCCCTCTATACAGACAGTTGGTGAGACCCCATCTGGAGTACTTTGTGCAGTTCTGGAGACCTCATCTCCACAAAGACATAGACAGAGTGGAGGCTGTCCAGAAGAGGGCAACCAAAATGGTGCTGGGTCTGCACCACATGAGATAAAAAGGGAGACTAAAGGAGCTTAATATGTATACCCTTGAGGAAAGAAGGGAGAGGGGGGACATGATAGAAATTTTCAAGTACCTCAAGGGAATCAACAAAGTCCACGAGGGTAGTATCTTTCAGAAAAAGAGATGTGCAAGAACAAGGGGGCACAATTTGAAGATAGAAGGGGAAGGCTCAGAGGTAATGTGAGGAAGTATTTTTTCATGGAGAGGGTTGTGGATGCATGGATCAGCCTTTCTGAGGAGGTTGTGGAGTCAAGAACAGTGAGGGAATTCAAGAATGCATGGGACAGACATAAGGCAGTCCTAGTGGGGGTAGGAGGAAGAAGGCTGTTGATTTACTAAGATCTGTAGTGTATCCATCAGGTAGGACAATGGGCAGACTAGGTGGGCCAAGCGGTACTTATCTGCCATCAAATTCTGTGTTTCTATGTTTTTATGTTACCATTGCATTATCATTGTGCACTATAAAGGCAATATAGTGCATCACATGAAAGGGCAGTCAGAATTATGTAATACCGCTGTGGTACCATTCCCTTTTACCAGTCTTGGCAACCTGCAAATTTGCCATAGGGATGCCACTGTACCATGACACTACCACTGAGGTCAGAAAACTTGATTAGATTGACACCATTGTATTACCAGACTACCATTGTGTCGTACCATTGCACAATTTCAAGTATACCCAGGTATTGCCAATGATAGAACACTGTGTTGACATTGCAACACATTTGATAAGGGAATTTCCTTGGACCTGCAGGATCAGTACTGCACTGCATTTCTCTATTGAAAGAGTCACACACAGTCCACCTTTAAATACTACATTCTCTTTCTCTCTCTCTCTCTCTCTCTGTATTACTTTTGCTACATTGTTGTACAGTTCTTTGACTTCTTACATCACAGTTCATTTTACTTTGCACTTGGTACTCACTGAGGCAGTAGCTGATTCCCTCATCTGATGGTAAACAGCCTGCTGCTGGTTTGTAGGGCTTTCTGGTGATTGGGCTAGCAGACTCATGGATTGGTCACAAAAGCATAGCAACCACTACTACTTGCAGTCGACAAATGGGTTGAACCCAGACTTTACTGTGAAAGTTCCAAAATAAGTTATGTTCCAAAACACCTCTGCTGTCAGCAGTTCCCCTGCTGCTACTCTGGTTAGCATGCTGCCTTCCTCCTTGAATACTCCACAACACTGATATCCAGACAAACGGTGGGCTTGGTTCTGTTGGACTAATCACATGACAATATGCAAAGGAGCTCTCTCTCTCTCTCTCTCTCTCTCTCCTCTCTCTCAGCCACACTCCTTCACAGTGATCATCGAACAGGGCAAATTTAAAACACAAACTGTCACTTTTTTTCTTCGCTGGCAACTCAGTGGGCAAAGCACTTTTAAGCTTTGACGCAGTTCTTTGTGCATTTTCTTAAGTGACTCTCAATTTTCACAGTACATACTTGAAACTTTCTGGACACTGAGAAATTGCTGTTATTAAAGTCAATACATACTTTTTCCTTGCAATTTGAAACTTTTAAGTAGTTTCTTAAGTACTTGAATCGTCAAGGCAAAGGCAATCATTGCTCAGCTCAACAGTTCATTTTTTCAGTTCAAACACACAAGCAGCACATTTTTTTCATTTTCTTTCACAGAACCACAGGCAGCAAAATATTCTCAGATGGCATTTACCATGGCACAGACTTTGGTTTCTTACAACAATCTTCTGTTTTGGTACACAGCCACCAGACAGGAAGATCCTAGACATACCGTCAACATTTTACCTCTCACCCAAAAACATACAGTATCCCATGGATGAGCCTTCACATTTTTGTAACCCCCATGCCATTTTTGACAAGTTTGCACCCCACATTAAAAGAACAAGTACCCACATCAATCAATCAATCAATCTTTATTTTTAAAAAGGCACTATTCCAGAGATCATAGCACCCATTACAATAAATAGATAAATCATATAAAACCAACAGTTCAAATAAACAATTTAGAAATCAACATCAAAGGTAAGCTCAAACAAGTATGTTTCTAAGGCAGTTTTAAAGCTCTCCACTGTCAGACACTCTCTTATCCGATGAGGCAGAAAGTTCCACATGAAAAGGGCAGCAAACATAAATGCCTGTGACCCAAATGTCTTCAAACAAACCCTCAGAACCTCTAGCAATCCCTCATTGGCCATGCGGAGTGGTTGGAGGGGGCAGTAGGGAGACAAAAGATCTTGCAGGTAGCCAGGATACCATTTACTTTTGGCAGAACTATTCAGATTGGTAACACTCCTAGCTTTAGAGTGTATACCAGGCATATTATAAAAGGAAGGGAATGGGGTACAATAATCAAAATGAACATTTGCATTTACAACCAGGTCCAGAGGAGAGGATGCTAGGCATATGCTAGACCTAACTGCTGAGGAGGCCCCAATAACTCCACAGAATGCAATGATCAAAATGTCCAATGCAGCAGTTGGGATTGTGCAGTATGACTTTATTCACAGATGTTACTAAAGCATGGGACCCCTCAATAGTTGGTCATGGCAAACAGGTACGCTCTTTTTCTGGAAACTCTTTGCTAGGCAGTAGAGTTTTTCACAGAAACTTCTGTATCCATTTTTCCCAAAGTGGTTTTGGCCTGAACCACATACTTGAGCTACTTTCAAAACATATTTCCATTTCCCAAATTGGATGCTCGTGGCATGAACCACATTCTTAAGCCATTTTCAAAACACATTTCACAGTGTAAACTTGTGACCTGAACCACATACAGTATTTAAGTTTCATCCTGGGCATTGGCCTCAACCCAGGTGACCTTGGTGCTCATCAACAAACCAGTTAGCCCTGCATTGTAGACTCAGATGGCATTTCCACCCTTTGCCCCAACTGACACTCTCTGCCATTCCTTCAAGGTTACACCAAAAGAAGCCTTCAATCCCCACTGAATTGCTAAAGACTGTGAACTCTAAACTTTAAATTTGATACTGAAGTATATGAGGAGTCTTGACAGGTATGATCAGCCTTATCTTGGGCATACACACCTCAGCTAAGTACCTAAAGAGAACAGTTTCTGCATCTGTACTCACATGCAGTATCTTTTGCTCCTTCCTTAAGGCATGGAGGACAAACCAGAAAACACCCTTCTTCTTCATGGTAGCTTTGTCAGAATTTCTTGCATATTGTCCTTCTCAAAGGCAGCTGTAAACACTCTAAAACATTCGGGGGATTGCCTTTTGGATCCACTGAACTGGCAGTCCCTTTCACTCCCCCTGGAGTAAAATCGAGGATTCCTGTTGCAAAAAGTCTCCACCACTTCACTGGCAACTGTACATTTAATCCAAACTACACTGCTTGCCATAGAAAAGTTTAATAGTAATGAGGTAGTCCTCGGGAGCGGCATACAAACTGCGCACCCAGCGGTACAGAGAAATACCTTGTTACTGCTCAAAAGTGTAGCATGTAGCTGAGTTGTTAATTAATTGAATCCATTCATTTTAGCTTAAAGTGCCAGGTGACACTGGTCATTGTGAAATTTATCTTAACAATTTACAATTGCTCGGCAGGTGTCACCACTGTCCATAGTTCATGTCAAGTCTACTTGATTGAAAATGCAGCCCCACTAATTTAGTGCAATAACTGCCACAAATATTTGTATTTCAGTACAGCTAACACTCTTTCAAAAAGAACTGTATGGCCACATCAGATCCAAACACCTTATATCAAATTCCAGTATGTTTGAGCTGGTGACTGTGGCTACATCTCAGTCAAGCTTTAGAACTACATGTGCTGATATTAGTATGGTTACCCAAAATTCAAGCACTTGACCGGTATTGGTGGTTTCAGGGGGCTAATTCTTGTTCAAGCATTGAAATCAGTGTGATACTCTCATGTTAGACAATTTAAAATTGCAAACACATGAATGTAGTGATAAATGGCTGTTACCATGATAATGATATTGTGGAACTGATGATATGCTTTGTGTTGTTTGTTTGAATTGTTTTATACCAGACTAGTACTGGTTGTCTTTCATAAATTAGAGTGATTTCAATTATGGCTGTAGTTCTTTAAAAACTGAGGTGCCACAAGTAGTATGTTGACAGATACTGTAGATGTACTGATTTATTTTGTTGCTATTGGCATACAGTGCACTATTAATCCTGGTCTGATTCACAACGCTAATGTTAGGGATTTGTGTGGCATTGGACTACAGTGTGCATAAATATCTTGCACTTCAAAATAAATAAATAAAATACCATGGTGTGATTGGAGGATAAATTTGGTGCTAATTAAAATGCATGGATTGCTGTACATCAATTTCTCTGACACTGATTATGGTCCTACAGAACCACTCAGAACAAGTAACTGAGCTGAACTGCTGTGTAATTCATTGTGGATGCAGTGATTTTATCAGCAGTAATTAATAGGTAGGGTGAGGGAGCATAACTTGTTGTGGTGTTAGTAGGTGGGGTTAAACCAAGGCACCAAATACCTGTTATAGTGCTGTTATCCATATGTGTGGACAGGAACAGGAATGCCAGCAGTAGAAGACAGGTATTGTACCAATCAGGGCAAGTAAATAGATCCCAGTACTGTTAACTTATGATGAGTGTACATTCTCCATCTGGTCTGCAGCACTAGTTTCTTGTGTTCCCATGGCTATTTCATTCCAGTGCCACAGTACCAATGTAGTGACCTGTCAGGAAAATAGTTTTGAATTGAATAGCCAGTTTGATAAATAAATTGATCTGGTTCCTGTGGAACAAATTTACATCCCATGCACTGCCTGCTGTTACATAAAGATATTGTGATAAAAATAAATAAATAAAAATCCATGGTGAGATTGGAGGATAATTTCTTTGCTAATAAAACATATGAGCTGCAGTAAATCAATTTCTCCATCACTGAATGTGGTCATACAGTATCACTCAGGCCAAGTAACTGAGCTGAGCTGCTGAATAATTTGTTGTGGATGCAGTAATTTTATCAGTAGTAAATCATAGGCAGGGTGAGGGAGCATGGAATGATGTGGTGTTTGGAGGGGGGCGCTCATTGGTGCAGGTCAGCCCACACTGCTTTCATAAAGCAAGGCTCCAAGTACATGTTATAGTGCTGGTGTCAATGTGAGTGGACAAGAACCGGAATGTAGGCAGGGCAGTAGATGATAGGCATAACTGCAATGGGGCAAGTAACTAGATCCCAGTACTATTAACTTCTGATGAGTGTACAGTCTCAGATTGGCCTGCAGTGCTAATTTCCTGTGTTTCCATGGCTGTTCCATGAGTTACCTCTCTGGTAACTCCACCCCCTTTTAATCAGATGTGAACCCATCACCAGCACTCTATGTTTTATGTCCCTCAACCAATACCCATACCAGAACCCCACTTTATGACCCAACCAGGCTAGCTAATTGGTTAACCAGTCTTTTATGAGGAACTTTGTTAAAGACACTGCTGAATTAAAGGTAGGTGACATCATCTGCTCTCACCTGATCCACTTCCTTCTGCTCCAAGTGAAAAAAGTATATCATATCTGTTTGACATGACCTTCCTACTGTGACTCTTCACTGCCTTGAATCCTGTTATCTGTTTTACTTAAATTGTGCAAGGATCCCTTACTTGTGCAATGTCTTGAAAATGTTGCCCACTACTGAGGTTGGTCTGCCCAGTCAGTGGTCTTCTGCTTCCTCCTTATTTCCACATTAGTGATGAGGGACTACAAAATCACCCTTGCAGTCCACTAGAACCACTCCTGAATTGATCCACAGATTCTGCTACCAATTCACTGACAAGAACCCCCACACCTCTTCATTGAATATGGATCAGAAGTATTTATTCAGAACTGTTTTTTTAGCTGTATCCCTCCACACACACTCCCACCCTCTACTCTTAGCATCACAAGCCAACCCTTGTCCTTCCTTCTTTCACTAATGTGCCTATTGAGCATGTCCAGTGCACTTCTATTTATATGAAATTAACATATCAGAATTAATTGTATGGACAGAATGCATGATCAAAAATACATGTGTGGAGGGTAGGAGAGGTGGAAACAAGACACAAAATGGAGAAGCTTATCATGTCACTGTGTGGTCTGGTATAGCACCATAATGCACACTGTGTTGGGTATTATTTCTTACTTAACATAACCCTTGATCATGCGTTTATACTGTGGAGCACTGAGACAGCCACATCCCATGTAAGTATAAAAACACATCACTTAGAAATCACTAGTAATGCTTTAAACATGCAGTGAGAAATGGTCAACACCAACATAAAGGAAAAATAATTATGAGTACAACCATACGTGAAAAATCAATTGCAGCATTGCATGGCTTAATATGAAACAAATGTTATTAGGGGGAACTGAAGTGATGCACAACTGCGTGGCATATGTATATACATAAAATTCATTCTTTTCAATGGAGAAATCATTAAATATAGGAGTGTAAAAGATAATTGTGGATATCAATATAAAATATTGTCATTTTATATGTATGCTAAATTTATTGATGGTTAGAGATGAAAATAAAAAAGGAAAACTATGAGGTTGGAATCAAATGTATCAAGGATTGGTACATAGTAAATCCTATTTTTATGTCCTTTTTCTTTTTCTTGCAGCTCAGAGCATAGGTGCTTCTATCAAGACTTGAAGACTTAGCTCATCATCATAGCTGCTGTATGCCAATTAGACAAATTTTGTAGGAAAAGATGCCAACTTTTTTCATAATTGTTGATATCTTGATCCATAAAATGTAGAGCCCCACTTTATTGCAATCCAAAATTGTTTTCTATCCATTCTGTGTAGGAAAGGGGGATATGAATCTTTCCACTGTTCTAATAAAGTTTTTTTTGCTACGGTCAAATCTATATTTACTAAGGCCCAGATATTCAAAGCAGTTGTGCTGGCACAAGTGCAGACTTGTGCCAAGGAGTGATATTCAGCGGGAGCCAGTATGCAGTACAAATCTCATTGCACCAATGTGCAACTATAATGAATGCAGGTGCAAGTGCAGGGGGCATGCCCATGAATATCCAGTGCACTGTGATATTCAACCATGAAACCATGGCGCAAGTGCAGAGCAAATCAGAGATGCACCGAGCAGACTTGTTCCTATAAATACAGAGTGAAAGCACACAGAAAGCACTTGCACCAGGTGAGAGGGAGTGAGAGAGAAAGAAAGAAAGAAAGAAAGAAAGAAAGAAAGAAAGAAAGAAAGAAAGAAAGAAAGAAAGAAAGAAAGAAAGAAAGAGACTAAGGCAGACACAGAGGGAGAGGAACAGAGGTGGCAGTGACTAGAGAGACGTGGCAGAGAGAGAGTGAGAGATAGGCAGACACACTGCCAGGCTGTGCTCCAGGGTGGCACACAGCCAGCAGCAGCCAACTGCCCAGGGGCATATTGGACAGCAAGGTCCAAGGATAGTGCACCCTTCATGATGGATGCCTTAATGAGGGGTGTGAGGGGGCAGCAGGAACAGAGACGTGGCCGTGGAAAGGCCCGTTGGCAGTATGCCTGACATGGGTGATGCCGCGCCTGCATCACCTTCGAGCATTAAAGTGACATGGAGATCGTGGGCCAGTACCACCTGAACAGGGCCATTCTGAGGTAGCTCTGCAAGCTGTGCAGTGAGGAGATGCAGGCACCCACCAGACAGAGCCATGTCATGTCTGTGGAGATGAAGGTGACAGCCGTCATGTGCCTGCTCATCACAGGCACCTTCCAGAGACCAACAGGGGACACCACAGTCATAACCCAGTGGCCACATCCTCCCTCCTCACACAGTTCCTCAACACTTTCTGAGACGTCGTTGAATACATCCATTTCCCCAGCACACAGGCAGAGTGTGCAGCAACCATACAGGACTTCCACAGAGTAGCACGTATGCCTGGCATGATTGGGGCCATTGATTGCACCCATGTGGGTATCCGCATGCCACCTGACTATGAGGGTGTGGCGCACATCAAGAGGAAGGGGAGCCCGAGTGTCAACTGCCTGGTGGTATGCGATGCCACAGAGTGCATAACCAATGTCTGCACCACACACTCTGGGAATGCACATGATGCATTCATCTGGCACAGCACTGCACTGTGCAACAGGTTTGAACATGGGATATCCCCATGGGCCACATAGTGGGTGAGTATGGCATTGGCAAGGGCACAGGCAGAGCATACCTTGGGATGGAGGAGGCAGGGTGCATGTTGGGCGGCACCAGGAACAAGCAAGAGGCACAGGATAGCATAGCAGAGGGCTAATCATGTCAATATCCACACAGGGGACAGTGCTCATCCACTGCAGCCCCTGGCTGCTCACCCCTGAACCATTATCCCCAGCAAAGGAATGTTACAACGAGGCATGCGCCAGCACATGCAACATCATCGAGCGAGTCTTTGGCATGCTGAAATCATGGTTCTGTTGCCTAGACAGGTCAGGCAGTGCCCTACAGTACAGCCCCTCGAAAGCTTGTGGCCCTTTTCCTGGCCTGCTGCATACTGCACAATTTGGCCATTGACCATGGGATAGTTGTTGAGGCTGATGAGGGTAACAGTAGCAGGGACGATGGAGGCAATGGGCAGAAGGGAAGTGGACATCCACCCCCCCAGGGCGGATGGATCCCCAGCTGGTCCAGCAGGCAAGACTGCACTGGGACACCATAGCGTGGGAGCACTATGGTGCACACAGGTAGGTGGTACAATATACATGCATAGGCCACACAAACAGCTACAGCACACATGCAGGGGTGTGCATGGCAATGGGGCATGTACCCAATGCGGCAGCAAGCAGGGGTAAGGAGGACAGGGGCACACACCCACACACAATCACACATAGCACCCCTCACAACAACTCCCCTCCCACACACACACACACGTACCCACACACACAGGAATGGGCATGTAGCGTGGAGCAGATGCAGTGCACCAGTGCACAGGTGCAACCAGTGCAAGACTGCTGTCATCACACCCATGTCATACAGCCCAGCAGCTGGACAAACATGCACATAGGTGGCGTGTTGTGCAAAACACAGGCACCACACCTGTGGTAGGCACACACATACCACTCATATGTGCACTGGGCAGCAGCTGCAGGCAGGGTGGCATGCACATCAGGTCCACTGCATGGACCCATGGCCACCACGGCACTGGAGGCAGCCATGCCTGGGTCGATCATCAGCCATGGGGTGGTGCAACAACCCCCCAGAGGTGGTACTGCGGGACCACAACAATGTCCGAGTGCGGTGTCAAGGCACCCAAACAGCCCAGCCCTGGGTGTGCCTGGGATACTGACATCAAAGCCAGGCATTGACTGCACAGGGGTCACCTGACACCGGGTACAAGTGGTGGACTATGCACTATGGGGAGTCAACTGTGCCCATCAACACCCTGTGGCAGTCAGCAGCACAAAGCCATCCGAGGTCACAGTGGCAATGCGATCCAGGGATGCAGTCGTGGCCTTCTGCATGCACTGCATCCTCACCAGGATCTGTGCAGTGCCCCTGTCCTGCTGCTCGGCTAACTGGCACACCTCCATGTGCAGGGCATGCACTCCAGTGGTGAGCAGCACATGTTGCTGAACAGACTCTCGCAGCACACTGGGTTGCTCAGTCAGTGGGTCAGTGTCCTGGGGCTCCTGGGCTGGATGCCAATCCCATGTGGAGACTGGCCACACTGCACAGACCCCTCTCTGATGGACACTGCACAGTGGAGTCTGCAGGGGGATTGGGTATGGCAGGTGCACCAGCGGTAGACCCTGTGTCCGGCTACCTGGTGGCACCCGCAGCCTGCTGCTGTCACCCATCTGACTGCTGCACAACACTCAGCACCTGCACGGCTGCACCACCTCCACCAAAAGCGCACAGCCAGGGCAACACACCACTGCGCCTGCAGTGGTGTTGAGCAGCTGTTCCACCACTAGCAGAGCACTGGGTGTGCTGCCTGTGTCAGTGGCCAGCAGGAGCATCTCCCTGCAATGGTGACCATGCTGTCCAGGATGAGCGTTACGTTGTCATCGGTGTCGGACCCTGCCCCGATCTGTGTCTCTGCGCTCAGGACCCCAAGGCTGGCATCCTGCAGGAACACATCCAGGGCCTCATCTGACCCCAGGTCCAGGACATTCACCTGCACTGTGGTGGTGAGCTGCAGCCTGTCAGGCCCCGGATGCCCATGGAGGTGGAAGGCTGGTCCTCTGGAGCTGGCTGAGTGGCTATGGCTGCTGCCGCTGCCACCCCATCAACTGCATGGAGGTGTGCTGGTGCTGCAAGGGAAAGAGAGGCATGTTAGTGATGCATTGCCTACATGTGCCCCCCACACTGCCACTGCATGTGTCCTGCAGCATGGCATGCATGGACATGCATGCCGGCTGCATGCACACTGCATGGCTGTGTATACACCTCCATGGCCCCAGCAGTGCTCTGGCCAACATACTTACCATGTAGTGATGGTCTGCCACCCATCTGAATCCACTACCAGGCACACCTCCACTGTGCTGCAGTGCATGATGGCTGCTACCATCTCCTCTTGCACCGTGAGTGGTGGTGCATCTGCAGACCCCTTCTGGTGGCATTCCAGCATGCACAGATGGCCGCCACCTTCTCTTTGATGCACCTCTTGTCCATGCCACCTTCTTTCTGCACTCCTGTGCTGACCACTGGTGGCTGCCCTGCTGGTTGGACGCATGCCGCCACCTCCTCCCATGCCCCAGCCCTGGCACATGTAGTGCACCCATGGTACCACTCAATAGGTGCTCCCCATCAAGGTAGCCATCGAACAGGACCTCTGTCTCCACCGTTGTGAAATTGGGCCTGTGCTTGCGAGCAGGCCCACACTCCTCAACCTCCTCATGTTCCAACATGTCGCTTCCTGTTGACATGGACATCACAGTGTGTCAGTGGCAGCATCACCCTGTTTCATCCCACCCTGCTGTGCCAGCTATTTCCAGTGAGCTGCAGCAGCAGGTGCAACTTACTCCAAAAGGGTGCAATACTGGTCCATGGCCTGTGCTGTTCCATGGCGCTTATGTAGTGCAACACATGCAGATGAGCTTTTGCGCAACGGTAATGATGTACTAATGCCCCCGGTGCACTACGCATTGGCTCATGAGCTCATTTGCATGTGGTGCCTGAATACCGTGGTTTTGCTCTGTGTGCACTGAGATTACTCTGGAGCAAGTCGTGGCACAATGTGCATGCATCTGTGGTGTGCAGGCCAGCAGTGTGCATGTGCCAAATAGTAACATGGTGTCACTTGTGCACTGTGCACTGACTGTGCGATAGGGGGCATGGAGCATGCTGTGCCAAGCCTGCTATCGTGCACGTGCACACTGAGCAGAGTGGGCGACCCCTGACTCCTACTCAACCCCTGACCCCTGGGTCACCCCCTCACCAGTGACCTCGCTTAGCCATGCTCATGCCACACATCTCTGAGACTGCACAATGGGTGGACACAGCACATGTTCCCTCACATCACACATCTGGCGCATGTCGTGGCCACATCCACTTACTGCCTTCATTTTGCTCACCAGCTACAACTTACAGTACGGTGCAGCGAAAGGCACCAAGGGCATAAAACAGGATGCAGGTTGAGCTGGTGAACCTGGTCATCTGTGTCCAGCCCTACACCTCCCAACTGTTTGGCCAGGTGCCCCTGCAGCAGCCCAGGGTTGCGGTGTGGCAGAGGATTACTGCCACACTGCAGCAGTGGACTAGGGTTGCCAGGACAGGGGAGCAGTGCTGCCAATGATATGGAGACCTCATGAAAATGGACCCAGAGCACCTGAGGAGTCTGGAGATGCATGTCAGGTGTGGGGCTGTTCCACAGCCAGGTGAGTAGGCCTATATTGCATGGTTGCCCTGGTGCTGTACTGTGGTGTTGGCTAGGCTGCCTGGCATGCCCTGCAGAGTGGTGTACTACAATCATGTGCATCATGGGGTGGCACATGTCGGACAGGAGCTCACCCTGGGCACAGGGGTGGGAAGTGGTGGGCAGCTACTATGGATGTTTACTGATGTGTACCTGTCTATGTTCCATTCCCAGGGCCTGAGAATCACCTCAGGCAGTGCTGGCAGTGATAGCAGGGCAGCAGGCTGCAGCACAAAATAGAGGTGGCACAGGAGCGGCTCCAGCACCAGCAGGGCCATGGAGGGCAGGTAGGCATGGTCATAGTCCTTCGACTTTACATGGGGGTGGTAGGGCATTGGGTGGCATGGCCACCTGTGCCATGTGCTCTGACAGCTGTGTGTGTTGCACTGTGCATGGTGCTTGCCGCTGTGGCACATCCATTGGATACATGTGCCAGCTGTTGGTGGGGTGGTGTTGCCCGGTTGCCACTGACATTGCTGTGGTGCTGCCAGTGCACTGTGCCATGTGACTGTCATTGCGCAGTCGGGTGGCCGTTGTGTGGCAGGACCATAGCTGTGCACTGTCATGGTCTGCCGCATTGCTGGCAGGCATTGTCCCACTCCCCTATGGGTGGCCGGTGCAGGCCCTATGGGGGTCTGTGTTCCCACTGCCCATTGTGCACAGTGGGTAGGCATGGTTCCTTGGGACATTGCATTAATCACCTGTCCTGTCCCTTGTCATAGGTGTCCGGCATAGAAGACGGAGGCCCGTGTACTGCCAGCTGCTCCAGCAGCTGATTCTGATCTGTTCTATAACCATGGAGGCTATACTGCAGGTTCACCACATGCTCCTCAATGATTGGAGGCAGTGAGGGTGCCAAGGGGTGGCAGGCCATGGCTGCTGATGAATGGACCCCAGCATTCCCATTTTCCCTGCTGTACCTCCCCCTACAGCCCCTCCTCCAACTGTACAGTCCCTGTTTCCTGTCCCCTTTTCTCGTTTTCCTACCTTTTCCCAACCCCTTGTTGCTGTAAAAAGGTTTTTGGAATTATATCTCTTTTGACTTACCTGCCTGTGTCAGTGTCTGCTTTGCAGGTGGCATGAAGAGCAATGCTGCAGTGACCCAGTGCCTGTCCATGTGGTGTGCATGTGTCGGGGTGCATGTTGTGCCTCTGTGGTTCACTGCTGTGTGCTGTGGTGTGTTCCACTGTGGTGGTGTCCTTCACCTCGGTCAGTGGCTGTACCTTGGGATGCCCATGGGGCGGCTGTCAGGGGTGTGTAGTGGGTGTGTGCATGGTGATGACACACAGTCATGGTCTTTAGTTGGGTACTGGTCACTCACTGTGCTGGGGCCCCTGCTTGACATTGTGTGGCTTGTCTCTTGTGGTCTGTCATGAACTTGGCACCCAGTGCATTCCTGTGTCTGCTGTGTGGGCACCTGTGTGTCTGTGTGGTGCGTGTGTGTGCTTGGCTGCATGGTCCTGGGTGTGGCCTGCTGTAGTCTGGGTGTGTTGGGGGGACACAGCCTGTGGGGGGGCTCCCTTGGTGGCCCTCCATTGGCCATTAGCACCTCCTGTTGCCTACTAACTGTGCCACTGTTGTGTTCTGGGGAGTCTGGTTGCCTGTATGCGCCCTGCTGTGCCCTGCTGGTGGTGGCCTCCTATGGCCTGTCACTGTGCTTTCCTGGCTCTGTCCCTGGGTCTCTTCTCTGTGCCATGCCCCCCTCTGTTGCTCTGCTGCTCTACTCTCACAGATGCGCTGGGGCATCTCTGTCTGCACTATGGCACAACTGTGTTTGCGCCATGGCGCAAGTCTGGTTGCACCATGGCACATGCCTGGTTGCACCATGGTGCATGCCTGGTTGTGCCATGCTGCAACTGTGCCATATTCAGCCATGTTGCACTGGCACAGCGCAGTCAGTGAAACCTCTGAATATGACTCCTATTACGCCACGGCAAATTGGATTTGAACTACAATGACTTGCGCTGGCCTTTGGAGCATTTCTGAATATCTGGTCCTAAGTTTTTTTGACTGACTAATGGATCCTGTGTCTCTATTTGTAACCCGAATATCCCATTGCTGGGGTCAAATGAAAAATCATAGCCCAATATTTTACCAAAACATTTAAAAATAAGATCCCAGTATACTTTAATCTCTGCAGTTAACCAGCATATGGGATAAAGAACCCTTTTCAGTCTTTCATCTAGGACAAATTTCAGAAATTGAAATATTTATTTTATTCAAGCGTGCAGGAGTTAAATAGGCCCTATGAATGGTATTAAATTGAATTTGGAGTAGTTAATTATTCTTTACTCTGAGATTTTTCAAGTTTATGACCTCTTGCCATTCTCTTCAGAGGTTCTAATTTGCAAGTTCTTTTCCCATGATTCCTTAGTAACTGATAATTGGTTGGAGACTAAATCCAGTAATGTTTTATATCAGCCTGAAATTATGTGATTTTTTGAATCCAGACTAAAAAACATTCTTCTAGAATGGAAGTTGATATATTAAGAGAGTGTTTATTTATTTTTAATAACATTTTTGACTTGTAGAAATTGGAATAGGCTATGTTCTGATATGGTGTGTCTTTTCTTAAACTCTGTAAATGACATAAACACCCCATCAACATATAAATCTCCCAGCTCTCAGATATTTTTATCATGGTACCAGTATCTGAAAGTGCTATCCAATAAAGAGGGGGGGCAAAGGAATTGTTATATATTGGAGTGTACATTGTTAGTGTACAGTGCATAGGTCCCTTCCTAATTTAAAATATTCTTTCCAAGGAAAGCCTGTGCAGCTAGTGGTGGCCAGGGTATCAATTTTTTTCAGTTGAGGAGAATATAACAGGAATAGTGAGAACAAAGTTTTTATCGGCAAACCAGCTAACTTTCTTTCTTCCAGAAGAAATCCTGCCTTTAGTTTATCTTCTGGTTTATGAAACTACCAGTAAACCACCTCTAGCTATGCAGCTAGACAATATATCCAGAAATCTGGGCAGCCCAAGCCTCCTTTACCCTTGTCTAAGTAAAGTTTTGTTAAAACAATTCTAGGTTGATTCCCAACCCAAGGGATTGTTCTGGTTATTTTTTCCAGCTCTAAAAAAAAATCCTATTGAGAAGTAATGGAATTGACTTAAAAAAGGAAAAGAACTCTAGGCAGTACATTCATTTTCAAAATGTCAAACCTGCAAATCAGTGCTAAAGGTAAATACTGCCATTTATCCAGATTCTTCTTGATTTTCTGTACTAAAGGATCATAATTTAATTGAATTACCCTATTAGCGTCCTTTGCCAAGACTACACCTAAATATTTTACTTTATCTTTGCTAATTTTAGTCAGGGTGGGGTTTGTTAAATTTTTTGAATCACCTAAGTATAAAACCTCACTTTTGCCCCACTTAATGTTATAACCAGAGTATCTACTATACTCATTTGTGATATTATTTACCATAGGGTATGAAATATTGGGACTACTAAGGGATGACAGGATATCATATGCATATAGTATATTGACCAGATGGTGGTTATCAGTTTGGAACCCCAATCTCTGACATTGTGCCTGGATTTTTTTGCTGCTAGAGGTTCTAGAAAGAGGGTAAATACAAGGGGAGGGCATCCCTGTCTCATTCCATGATGCAGTGGAAAATGATATGAAATAGATGCATTTGTTTTCACTCTGGCCCTTGGTGAGGAATATATCAGTTGAATCCATTTAAGAAATTCCCTTTATGCCATACTGTTTTTTGGTTTCTATTAAGAATGGCCATTGCACCCCATCAAATGCCTCTCGGCATCTAAAGATAAGAGTGCTGTATCTAAATCTGTATCGGCCTGTATTAAGCTGAAGCCCTTCTGGTATTGTGCTGGGGTCTCTACCTTCTATAAAGCTGACTTGGTCCTGATGGGCCATCCCTCATACCACTTTTGTTAACCTATTTGCCAATAACTTGGCAAAGATTTTATAATCACTGTTTAATAATGAAATCAGCCTGTATGATGAAAATTGGTCAGCAAATTTATCTTTTTTAAAAGCAGAGTAATATCTGTCTCATAAATGATGGTGGAATTTTTTCTTCAATAAAAGTTCGGAAATAGTTCCTGTAGTATTGGGGCTAGTGACTATGAAAGATTTTTATAAAGTTCAAAGGTAGTCCATCGGACCAGCGGCCTTCCCATTAGGTAGTTTATTTATTACCTGGAGTACCTCTTCCACTGATATAACCTTGATAAAGAGTTCCAAGTCAGTTTCTGGAACCCTTGGCAAAGGAACCCCATCCAGATAATTTCAAATTGTGCCAAATTCTACCCTTTGTTCAGGTGTGTATACTGTTACATAGAACCTTTTGAAAGTGGAGTTCATATGTCTCTTCCACTTCTAGGACCCCACACTCCTTACCCATTAATTTGGCTTCTGTTTTGTTCTGCACATAACTGATAGGCTAATAGTTTGTCTGGGAGATCCCCATAGAAATAATACTTTGCTCTGGCTTTAAGCATTGCCCTGTTGTCCTGGGATTGGAGCAAATTTTCAATACTATTTCTAGCAGCCATAACTTTTAACTTAGATTGCTCAGATCTGGTGCTGGCATGTTCTGCTTCAGCTACCTGTAGTGTTCTTTCCAGTTCTTGCATTTTTTAATTTCTTTTCTTTTTCCTAATCCCAATCTGCTCATTACTCACCCTCGTATATATACTTTGAATGTTTTCTGTACTAGCTGTATTCCAAGTATCTTCAGGTCATTTCATCTCAGAAACCATCTAACTTCCTCTGCAATATTGCTTTCAAAATCTGGGAGGGACCATAACGTATTAAGAAACCCCCATTCAAAGTTTTGTTTTGGAACAGAGAATTTTCTAATGTGAACTGTAAGAAACAAGGAGAGTGATCAGATACTCTAATTGGTTCATAGGATATTAGTTTAACCTTAGGACAGAAGTCTTTATTAATAAAAAAGCCAATTCTTGAAAAAGAGACATAAGTTTTAGAGTAGTATGAATATTTTTATTAAGAGTTGGGAAACAATGTCTAAAGGGATCCTGCAAATTCAGATCAGTAATATATTCCTTTATTACAGCCACTGTTTATTTTTTTCCCCTCGCTATAGGAGCTGTATCTATTAAACTGAGGGTAATATTGAAATCCCCACCCAATATTATAGGAGCATTAAACTGGGCTAAATCCAGAAAGAAATCTGTAAAAAATGGTAGATCTTCATTATTATAGCCATACATTCTGCTGAGTCTCATGCACTTTTTAAAAATGTCCACCATGATTGTCACAAAGCGACCATCCTTATCTACTTAAGATTTAATAATTTTATGGTTCAGCTTTTTTTTTATAAATATTGCTGTGCCTCTCGCTACATTTGAGAAGGTGGAGAAGAACCCTTGAGTTTTAAACAGGTTGCTGAAATGCGTTGCATCCTTTTGTTCAGAATGTGTTTCTTGTAAAGTAGAATGCCTGCTTTTTTCTATCTGCAATACTGATGATGTTTTTAATTTTAATCCTATCCCTGCAGCCATTAAGATTCCTAGTCATAATGGAGAGTTCAGCCATAATGTATAGTATTTCAGAATTGTTCAAACATTGTTACCTACTTTATTTCCTAAATTTGTCATATAAATCATTGGATCTAATCATTCAAATATACCCTTCTTAACCTTTATGATTATTGTTTCAATAAAGATGGGAGAGATAGGCTGTACAGCAAATTCTATTCAAATGGAGCACCCACGCAACTTATTTTGGTTTGCATAGTTTATCATAATTTTTTTATCATAAGTGTATTCCCTGTCTTCCCCCCTCCCTACTCCATAACCTTCCAAAGAAAAAGGAAACCACCAACCACTCCTGACCATATGCTGAGAGTAAATTTATTTTATCATCTAGATTACCCAAGTTCTGATTTATAAACTCAGTTAGTAGAAAGAAGAAACAAAGTGGATGTCCTGATAGATAGACGCCCCTCCCCCCATATGACGTGTCTAAACTTCAGTTGTGTGAAGAGATGAAGTAGAAGTGGCTCCCAGCACAGGGATAAACTGTTTCTCTGATAGCTCCTATTAATCATAGGTAGAGCAGTGTACTCTAGCTTGCTGAATCCTCAATGTGACTGACTAATAAAAATTAGAGGAAAAGAGAAGGGAGAAGAGATACTACCCAGAGATAACTCTTCCTTAACTTCCAACATAGTATGTGGGGGAGAGGTGCATAATTTCTGTTCAAAGTCACCCACACCCCATTTCTTCTTCTCCTCTCTTCTCCTCTCCTTCCCTTCCCTTCCCCCTTTTCTCCTCCCCTCCACCCACTCTTCCCCTCCTTCTCTCCTTCCCTCTTTATTCTTTACCTTTCTTTCTCCTCTGTTACCCTTTTTCTCTCACCTCCATCTCTTCCTCCCTCCTTTCTTCTTCCTCTCCCCCTGCTTTCTCCTACCTTCTTCTCCTTCCCTTCCTCCCTTACCTTCTTCCTCTCCATTTTCTTCTTTTTATGCAATTGTCAAAGGGGAGTATCCCTTATAAAATGCTTATTAAACATGTATGGGGACTTAAGTCCTGACCAATTCCACAGGAGAACAGGGCATAATATATATAGAGGAAAAAAAGGGGATACAACCCTCACCCCATAAATCTCCCATTTATACAGAGGTTTGATTTTTCTAAGGGGAGGATGAGTTTTAGGTCGATAAGGGGTTTGCATGAGAACTAGCCTGTTTGGTTAAGGCTTCATCAACCTCCACCGGAGTATGAAAGAATTGTTGTTTCCCATCAAGATTCACTCTTAATTTAGCCAGATAGAGTAACTGAAAGGGAATCCCTCCTTCTTTAATCTGTCTCTTGTTGAATCAAAAACTTTTCTTCTGGCTAGTATTGAGGGAGGAAGATCTGGATATATTTGCAGCTTCATCCCCAATTTAAACATAGGTGCCAGCTTTATGCTAATTTAAATTGACCCCCCCATATTATTGACTTCTCTCCATTGACTCACTTGTGGATAACATTATTAGAACCAATGTTCCAGTATCTCTTGCCTCCCTCCTTCTTCCACAGTCATCTTCCTCTGACTTACGGTCCACTGATCAATCCCTTCTTCAAACTCCAAGATGTAAAAGCAGTTTGGCTCAAAGGTTGTAATTTGAAAATAAATAAATAAATAAAACATCTAAGGGAACCTATGCTTTTGTCTGTACTGCTCCTAAATTCTGGAATTCCTTTCCTTAGGATTCGGTCTGCTCCAAGCCATCCCTTCTTTTTTTTTTGCACCACTTTTTATTAAATTTTAAACCAGTTAATACAGAGACATGGAAAGAAGTGTAAAACCAGGTGTACAAAAATATCAAACTCAATACATCCAGACAAGTCACCACCATAACCTTTGGTCTCTGTAAACCCCCAACCGACCTCCTTCCTATCCCTCCTGCAAGGCACTGTGCTACACCCCATCAGAAATAAAAACTATGCCTACCAGACTAAGAATATGCAGCTATTAACGGGACCAGATTCTTCAAGAGAGGCAACTGGTTATGTAGAACAGCTATCATTCTTTCCACTCTGAGACTCGCTAATAGCTCAGACAACCATTCCGATAGGAAATAATTGTAGAGTCTTTCCAATGCTTAAGGACTAATCTTTTCACAGTAATTGAAATCAATGACATATGATACTTCCTTGCTTTGACCTGGCAGTTTGACATTACGCTCAATAAACAAACCTCTGGGGTAAACATCTCCTCCAAGCCTAAAAGGGATAGCTTTATCTTTAATCTCTCCACAAGGGTGTAATTTTGAGCATTCCTAAAGATATGGAGCAGATCTCCCACCCCAAGCACATCTGTAACACTTAGGGTCAGGCAAGACCCTAAGGTCTACTAGTTTTTGAGGGGAGTAGTAGATATTGTGCAAAATCTTAAACTGGGTCAACTTAAGGCGGTCCTGTTTAAGAAACTTGTGACAGTTCGTCCAAATATGCGACCAGTCCAACTCAATATCAGGAAAAGCCCTGGCCCAGCATGTCGATAAAGCCAGATTTTCAGTGAAGGTCCACTGACTCAGGACCTGATAAAGTTTTGAGATCGCGGGGGTTCCAATCAAGGGGCGCACAGTATCCCAAAAAGTAATACGGGGTGGGGTGGCCCCATTTGTTCCTATGTTCTGAATAAGCAGGTGATGCAGTTGGTAAGCTTTGAAACAGTCCTTTCCAGATAAGTTAAGTTTATTTAATATATGAGAGGTTGAGACTAATTTACCATCCCCTCCCAGGAGATCTCGAATCGAACACTCCTCTAGATTAGATAACCAACCCTGTCTAATAGTTTGATGCCCAATTAATAAGTGAGGATTACCAACAATTGGTTGAGTGCTGTCAACGAGATGCTCATATTTTAAAAAGTTACAGAGTTGGTTGTGTATCCTTAGGGAGGTCCTTATAGGTGAATCCCTAAAGGAATGGAGCACCCCAGGGGTACTATAACACAAGGCTTCAGGATTAAGACCCAGACTCTTGACCCACCTAACCTCTAAATTAACCCAAAGCGGGACATAGTCTTTAGAATGGGAGGAGGTATTCGACAAGGCCCATCTGCCATATTTATTTATATGGGCCGCCCAGAAATAAAGGGCAAAATGGGGTAATTTCAGTCCTCCTAGCTCTTTGGGCACCACCAGTTTTAGATAGGACATTCTAGCCTTCCTAAATTCCAAATGAAATCGGCAACCAGTTTATGTACCCTGTTAAACCATGCCAGAGGAATCCAAATATTAAGCATAGCTAAGGGATAAAAAGCCTAGGAAAATGTTCATTTTAACTGTGCTTATTCTGCCCCAAAGTGACAGAGGAGCTGGCCCACCTCTTCATGTCCAACTCCAAGTGCGCACTAAAGTATCTAGGTTAAGATGACTACGCTCTGGGCTATTCACCAAATGAAGACCTAAGTACTTGAGAGACTTGGGACTCCATCCCAAACCCAATCCTGTAATGTCAGTTTTAATAACTCTGCAGTTTAAGGATATACCACTGTTTTCTTGATTTAATTTGTAATTGGATAGGGTGCTAAACTCCTGTATCATTTCCAACAAAATGGGGACCGAAGAGGCAGGGGTTGGATACATAAATTAATAAATCGTCATAAAAGCTGTTACTTTCACCACCTGATCCCTGATTCTTATCCCTTTGACCCTATTAGAATGAACAATCTGCCTAATCAATGGTTCCAAGTACAGGTTGAATAGGAGAGGGAAAGAGGACACCTTGCCTAGTCCCAACATATAGGTTGAACGGTGAGGAGACTCCCAATTACAAGTCACTCTTGCCATGGGGTAAAGTATAGGGCCCTGACCCAGCTAATAAATTTCTCCGGAAACCCCACCTTATCCATCACCCGAAATAAGAAAGCCCAGTGATCCCTATCAAAGGCCTTTTCAGCATCCAGAGAGACCAGTGCCAAAGGGAGGCCGGCCTCATCAGCTACTGAGATGACATGGGATAATGTTCTAAAATGATCTGCCGAGGATCTGCCCTTCATAAAACCCACCTGTTCCGGGTCTATTAGGTTTGGCAGCAGTTTACTAATTCTTTCGGCCAGAATTTTAGATAAAATCTTAAGATCATAATTTAACAGGGAAATAGGCCTGTAACTACCTGGGTTCTCAAGAGGTTTATCTGGCTTAGGTATAAGTACTATAAGTGCCTCAAATAAACTTTTATCCGTATCGGCTCCTGAGAGAATATGTTGGTATACCCTAGATAGTAAAGGGATCAACTGGTGAGAAAGGGTTTTATAAAAATTTTGCGAAAAACCAAGCCATCCCTTCTTTAAGAAAATGTATCAGTCTTACCTTTGTAAACCTACCCCTTGCATGTGTTTTAACCCCCATAGAAATACTTGACTGAATTCACCTGGTTGAGGCTCCTTCCCTTCCTCGTGGTCTTATTTCACTTATACTTTGTGCACCTAACCTTGTCTTGCTTTGCCTCTCCTTAGTGCATCTCCTCACTGTTATCACTCTAATGCTCCCCTGTGAACTAACTCTTACACCCCAGGCACCACTACCTGCCTTGTCAAATTATAATATGGATTACTAATTGCTACTAGCTGTTATGACCTTGTTTTACTGCAGGCACTTACCCTGGCACTGTACTACTTCTTTGTTGTATGTCAGGCGCTAAATTGTTATCTACCCCATGCACATGTTGAACCATGTCTTCTGCTGTGAACCTGTATCATTGCTGCTGTAAATCAATTGTTTTGCTGATGAAAGCTCTCTTACTATTCTAAACTGTTGATTGTACCTATTACTTCTAAACTGTACCTCTGTTATTGCAACCCCATCCTGGGATCTCTGACTGTAATAGTCTTATTTGTAACCTCCTGGGTTGTATCTGAAAATAGTCATTTATATGGCTAGCACACCCACTCGGTAAACAAAAACTAAATAAAATAAAATAAATACATAAATGAATTCCTTTTTCCATTCTTACCTTTGCCAGAATTTTCTCTCTGTCCTGGTAATGCACAGGTTTAATATACATAAATCTAGGTCTCCCCAAACTGTCCTTAGGGTCGAAGGCCCTGTGAGCCTGATCTAATTCAATTTTTTTGAGATGAGTATTTAAGACCTAGAGCAGTGGTATGAAGTTCTTCACAATACTGGACTGGATCCTGACCTCCAATTCCCTCTGGAAGGCTTCCAATTTTCAAATTACCTCTTCTGGATCTAGATTCCATATTTTCCAGCTTTGCTTTTAAAATTTCCAGTTCTTTGTTACATTTTTCCAGGCTATTAGACAGTTTAGGCATAGTATCTTCTAGTCTACTGACCCTTTCTTCACGCTCTGCAGTTCTTAATGTCAAAGATTCCAGATTTTCTACTACTATGTTTATTTTTTGAGCTAGCAACCTCAATGTCGAATTAACTGATTCAAACCCCATTTTCATTTCAGTTAGGATATCTTCTTGTGGGTTGCTACATTTTATTCCATCCCCCAGCTTATCGTCAGGTATACTGCAGTGGCTAGCTGTTTGTAATTTTTATCCAAACATTTAAGATTACCAAGGTTCTTAGAACCTCAAGTATTTTTTTTTTTTTTTTTGCAAAATCATTTTCTATTACATTTTCATAAACATACCTTGGATACATAAAATCATAAGAAAACATAACAACCACAAATATAATACAAATAATAATCAACACAAAACATGTGCCAGCTACATCTGCCTGGTCTTTTGCTTATCTGATAGTCCTTGATGGGAGACATAATGTTACAATAAATAAGAGAAATTAATACTAAACCATTTAAAACATAATTTCTTACCTTTTAGGGTTGTGGCAGAGCCTACAGACCTTCTGTCATGGCTCTAAAATGGCTTTTACTGGAACTTCCTTATTGGACATTTTATGTATTCCTCCATAACTGTAATGTAGTGCACTCCCTCCAACTGATTTTTGCTATTTGCTGCTCTATGTTAAAGGCATCTGAAGGGGGAAGGGGGGTGCTACTGTATTGTACCTCAGAACTTCTCAGGATATTAACAAAAAACCTTTTTAAATTGCTGTTTCTGTCATCTGGCCAGCTCAGTCTAACATATTTGTTCTATTTCTTTCAGCAACCTAGGAGTTAACTCATTTTCTTTGGTTTTTTGTGAAAATGAAAGTCAGACACAGTGTCAGATTACATACAGAGGAACTGCAGTTTGTTAGTGACATTCTTTCTACAGGACAGGTTGAAGGCAAGCACTGGAAACAGAAGACTGTTTTTTTTCTCATTTTATAATATGATGTACTGAGTGTGTATTTACTTGCAGGGTCAGGGCCTTAAAGAAAATAATTACATTTATGTAACTCATTTAAGATTCCATCAGGTGGTCAGAAAAAAGTCTGAGAGAATTTGTGTAAAAACTAACAAATGAAAGATGCAAAAAATAGCATGCACACTGGCCTCCGAGACTGGAAGATCAGAAAGCCGTGGGTTCTATCTCAACACCATGCATGTGATTTAAAGAGCTAATGTATTGCCTAAAACTAATATTAGATTTTAAAAGCAGTCAACCATTACCTTTTATATTTGAGGTACTTTTTCTTTTCCCTTTGTTTAATTAGAAGATTGTTTACCTGATGTTAATATGTGTGATGTGTGGAACAGCATTGTGTGGAGTTGACATAGCTAGCTATACTGCCACCAATACATCATTAACATTGTGACCTCACTGACTGTGACATCACTGCTACTTAGCAACAGCAATTTAGTGATTGCTAGTCATTCACCTGTGATTTCACCGTCAGTGATATCACAATGCTGATGATGTAGTCGGGCAGTAGAGCTAGATATGTTAGCTGCTATGCTAAGAGCTGTTCCACACATCCCCTGCAACATTATGACATAGAACACTGATGGGAAAAGGAAAAAGAAAAGTACTTCAGAAATAAAATTTTATAACTGACTTCTTAAAATGTATATTATTTTAATGTCTGCCTGGTTAGGCTCAATTAGCTCTTTAAATCCCAATACTTATACTGTGGTGCAGCATGGCTGGTGCTCCTGCCTTTTCTGTCTGCCTGCTCAGGAGGATGTTATGGATCCTATGGCACTTCTCAAAAAGAGATGGGAAATTTCCATGATGTCCTGGCCAAATTTTCCCCATTCACTAAAAAGACCACCAATAGCTTAATCTGGTTCAAGTAAGGATTTATGCCATGTTACAATTTCAGTTGGTTACCACCTGTAGCCCCCCCCCCCGTCACCCCTGAAAAAGGGACTTTTAGTCTTAGTGGGCCTACCTGGTCAACAAAATTCAACAAATAAATAAATTTGCCCATTATGCCTAATAGATTCCATGTAAATCCAAATCATTCCAAGGCCATCTTGACATATAATTTTAATACCTAACAGCAAATCAGAGCCCTTTTCCTGATAAAAGGCTGCCAACATGTTAAATTTAAATAAACAAAAAAGTCACAGATAAGGAACTAAAGGCTTATGGAAAAATCTACAGGGATTTATACAGGGATTTGATGCTGTCTCTACAGGAAAAATACAGGAAAAATTAGGGCTTGTTACAGGAAAATGGTTATTTGGATCTGGGAGCACTGTGATGATTGTGACTAAACAGCATTATATGGCACCAACAAGAAAATAACTTTGGTCATTTGGTATCGGATCTGTCTAGGGTTTATTTCTTTAGGGGTATCTAGAAGTACACACTGAATTTATTTGATTTAACTCTCTTATATATAAGTGGATAACTGTCAGCAATGGGATGGAACCCAGACACCATCCAGAGGGAATCTTTTTTTTTACACCCACTTTAATCTACTAGAGGCCTCTCACAGGACTGCAGCCTCCCAGTGACAAAGCTGCCAAGAGGGGCTCCTATGTATTCAAGGAATGCTCCTCCTTATTCTTAATAGAATACGACAGGCATTCTAATGCATGAATCTGTATGGTTAGGTATGGCACTGTAAGCTGTCACCCATGTGTTAAGTATGCAGCCTGGCTAGTACCAATAGCACTCGCACCCACCTCGGTAGTCCCACTCCTCTGGGACTATTTCATCAACTCCAAATAATAAATCTATTGGGTTAGTCCCAGTTTCCTGCAACACATTTTCCCCACCCCTGTGCACCTCCTTCCAGAATCTCTGTAGAACTGGACAGATCCAGAAGTAATGAAAATTGGTGCTCACTTCAGCCTTACACCTACCACAAATAGGGGAAACATCAGGATTGAATGCATGTACCGTTGCCAGAGGACAGTACAACCTGTGGACAAATTTGTACTGTCTACACCATCTGCTAACCCCAGAGGCTCAAAAAGCAATTGTCCAGGGTAACCTACTTCCTATCTTTGACTACTGCTCCCCCATTTACTCTTGTACATCCTCAGCCCTCAGAACCAGGCTCACATCGGCTACAACAGTGCCTGCTGTTTTACACTCATGGCACCTTTCTCAACTTACCAGTGCAACCTCTACAGTTCCCTTGGCTGGCTACACCTCCATGGTTTCTTTGATTTTACCCTTGGTTGTATCATGGATAGTACCTTCAGAAGCGGTGATGCATCCCTTCTCTTCCCCTTACTCAAGGTCAGAACTCTACCTAGGTGTCTCCGCTCCTCTACTGTCCCTCCCCTACATGTACTGAGGATTTCCACTGGTATGGGAGAGAAAGCACTATCTGTTGCTGCCTCACACTGTGGAACAGGATCCCTGCTCCCCTCCTCTCCTCTAACACTCATTCTGCTTTCATATCCCTCTACAAATCCTGTCTTGTGGATACAGCAAATTGCTTCTGCCTATAAGGAGTAGACCCCCCCTCATACCTAACACTCTCTATCATGCACTAACCTGACTCCTCCAGGAGTTTCTTAGCTGCTCTTCCCAAGCTTGTTTCTGGCTCCTGTTCTCTCCCTCTCTCTTCTCTCTGTCTAGATTTGACTTTCAAAGGTGGGGTGAATCAAGGAGGAATGGTAAGGTTTGTTTGTACCCTCTTATTGTTTCACCTATTGTACCATGATTTCCACCATTTGTTCCTGTATTTATTATTCCTGTATGTAAAATGTTCTTGACCTCTGTTTAACCTGTAACATCCCTGTGCCTTGTGATTTAAATTGTTGCCTAACTATGCTATCATTTGTGGTCCGGTCGCCTGAAAATGGTCCCTTGGATCCGTGCACCTACCCGGTAATCAAAGACATAAATAAATAAAATAAAATAAAATAAGACTCCTGATATTTGTTACATATCAGCATCCTCCTAAAGAGCTACAGCAGTAATAACCAGTTTTCTTCTGAGATGTCCCTTTGTAAATCTTCCTCCCACTGCCTTTTAATTTTCTGTGTGTAATCCAGGAAAAATTGTCTCCCTAAGTGGACAGCCCTTCCAATCAACCCCTTTGAGTTCACCCTGGTACTTAGGACCAAATGTTCCACTTGCATCAGAGGGGAGTCAGCCTCTCTTGTCCTATCCAGGGTATTTGCATAGGCTCTAACCTGCAGAAAATGAAAAAAGTGTTCCCTAGATATACCAAATCCCACTCTCAATTCCTCAAAGGAGCACATCTGATTCCCTCTCCACATATCCTTAATGCATTTAATCCCTTTAGCATCCCACATTTGGAATCTCTTATCCTCTAGGCCTACCAGGAACTATGGATTATCAGCTACTGGAAGTGGTAATGTTTCCTCCTGCACCACCTGTATTAGTTTTAGAATTTGCATCCACCCATTTATTACAGCCCCTACCATGGGGTTTCCATGACCTAGCCTATGATAGGTCTTAAGTCCACCCACACCAAATATGCTAAAAGTCTACCCACCCTTCTCTTCTTCCAAGTCCAACCATCCCACTACCCTAGGCCTGTTAACCCAGTTACTTACATATTTAAATTGTAAGACCATATAATAATTCCGGAGGTCATGGAGATTTAATCTTCCTCTAGAGTTATCTGTCTGTAGTCTTTGCAGACTTGCTTTTGGGCACCTGCCCCTCCATCAAAAGTCAGAGAATGCTCTCTCCACTCTCTTAAAATCCACCCTAATAAGTCCTACATGTAGCACCTGTGTTATATAGAGTATCCTTGGGAGTATGTTAATTTAATAAATTAATACAGCCCAACCAGGATACAGGGAGTTCTCCAATGTCTCAAGTCCTCCATTATGGTTTTGAGCAGAGGGGTGTAGTTAAGTCTATATAGTGATGCTAGGTCCTTCCCTATGTGAATACCAAGATACCTAAAAGATATTGTTACCCTTTTGAGGCCCCATGTCCCCTGCCGATGGTCATCCCCCACCTCCCCCATAGTATGATTTCAGACTCACCAAAATTTATTTTATAGGCAGAAAAGGCTGCAAAGATCCTTATCAGATCCAGGAGTGGCAGGATAGAGCCAGATGGTTCCATTAAATAGAAGAGCATATCGTCCACATACAGCATAACCTTATGGTGTGTGTGTGTCTGATTTACCCACAACTCCCTCTATTCCCGGGTGTGCCTAGATCCCAGCCGTCAGTGGATTAATGGCTAGAGCAAACAGTAAAGGGGAGAGGAGACACTCCTGACTCATACCTCTAAATAATGAAAATTGCTCAGTAAGCATGCCATTTACCAATACCCTAGAAGTGGGCTCCCTATAGATCTTCTGGACCATTCCTGCAAATCCGTCTCCCAGGCCAAAGCGTGTTAGCACCTCTATGAGGTATTCTCATTCAATGCAGTCGAATGCCTTCTCAACGTCAATGGACAGCACTGCAGTGCTACCCATGCACCAAGAGGCCAACCATACAACATTCAACAATTTATGCATATTGGGCTAGGAGTATCTTCCCCTAACAAAGCCAGTCTGGTCTGGGTAGACCAGCCCCAGGAGAAGTTAGCCTAGTCTTCCTGCCAAAACTATTGCCAGTATCTTAGCATCACAATTTAATAACAATATCAGTCTATAGGATGAGCATTCCTGCATGTTCTTACCTGGTGTAGGGACCAAGCATATGATCGCTTCATTAAAAGAGGCAGGGAAAGCCCCTTCCCCCCGAGCATCTGAAAAAACCTTACAGAGAGTTTCCACCACCTTTTCATGAGTAACTTTATAATATTCTGCAGGGAACCCATCTGATCCACTAGCTTTATTCCTCCTTAAGCTCTGTATGGCCTGCTTAATTTCACTTGAGATCTCCTCCCAGCTGCTTCCCTGTTGCTTGTTATTCATGGTAGGACAACTCCATCTAAAAGTGTCTAGCCTTGTCCAGAGTACCTCCACACTCCGCTTGGTACAGCTGCTGGTAGAACTGCTTAAATTGTATTCTAATTAACTTTTTATCCCATATTAACACTCCTTGAGTGTTCTTAATTTCTGGAATGTGTGTATAGGTTCTTCTTCCCTTACCAACCTCATCAGCAATGATCAAGGTTTATTTCCCATTCAAAATATCTATTCCTGCAAAAAGCAGGCTGTTCGTGCTTCTCCCAAAAGGAGGGCTTTCAATGCTTTTCTAACTACTGCTAACTCTCTCATCATTCCCTCCATATAACTACTTGCTAGTGCTCTTTCTAATGTTTTAACCCTCTGTTCTAGCTCCTCTCTCCAAAGTCTTCTTTCTTTCTTAACTTTTGCCACAAAATGTATAATAGCACCCCATATAAAGGCCTTTCCTGCATCCCAAAACACCCCAACAGATTGGACTGACCCCTCATTCATCTCTCTGTACAGTTCCCACTGCTCTTTGATATATTCCACAAACTTTTCATTGCCCAATAAATACCTAGGGAATTTCCAAAGTGGCGGGGCCTCCCTGATCTCGCCCACTTGATACATTAGACTAGACCATAGCATGGTCTGATATAAAAATTGGACTATGTTGCATTTTTGTATCCTGCCTATCCATATTCTAGGAACACAGATATAATCCAGTCTGGACCACGTTTGTGTGGGTTACAAAAGTGTGTATTTCTTTGCTTCAGCATAGATCAACCTCTAGCTATGTGTCATGTCCAGATCTGTCATCCCTCCAACCAGGGTCTTAGGCCCCAATATTCCTTCCCTTGGCCTCTGAGTGGTTCATTACTGTTCATTGTGGCATTAAACCCCCATGATTAACCCCCAAACTGTTTCTGTACTAGTATATCCAGTATTGTCTGATAGAAAGTGGGTCAAAATTTGCTGGGCATATATACTGTCCAGGGTGGTGGTTTCACCATAGAGGGTACCTTCCACAAAGACATATCTACCATCCATTGGGTCTGAAACTACTCGGTAGCAACGAATGGCAGATGCTTATTTATTAATACCGCCACCCTCTTTTATGTGAGCTGTATGATGATCCATAACATGCCCTTACCCACCCACATACCATTTTTTGATGCTCCTTAGGGGTTAAATGTGTCTCCTGCAGGAGAGCTATCTGTGCCCCATGCCGGTGCATAGCTGTGAGTAAGCTGGTCCTTTTAATCGGGGAAAAGACCCCTCTCACATTCCAGGATATTATATTTATATTTTTATTAGTAGCCATAACAGTTCTTCTTCACATTCCTCCTCATCCCTTCCATTTTCCACCATTTAGTAACCACTAACAGTGTGATTTTACTCCCATAATAATGTCCCATAATTATACTGGCAGTATAAAGTTTCATCAGATTCAGTAAAACAAAAAGCAATAAGGCACATGCACACATTGTCAACATTAGAACAGTAACAACATTGAAAATATATCCCCAACCTATATACAAGTATTTCTCCACCCCCAGCCTCATCCCTCCCTCTACACTTTATGACTCCACACAGATCCTCATCTCTGCCATTCAACTGGAACAGCAAATCCCACCTCACTGTAGACATCCCTCCCTCCCCCACCCCTTCTCAACCTTATATCCATTAGAGAGCATTCTATCATCCATAGAGAAGACAGAGATACAAATCCTTCATTTCTGCTTCTGCTCAGTGCACCCAGCACTCCACCATAACAACTCTTCTCTTTTTCCCTCTACTTCTTGAGTGTTACAGAACACAGTACCACACACCCATCTGATCTTCAGACTGCCTCCACACAGCAGCCTCCTCATAGTGTCTTTGCATGGGACCAGGCCCTGAGCCCAGAAAGCACACCCGCATACTCCTCCATATTAGCCCATTAGAAAAAGATGTGCAGAGGATGAACCAACAATCACCTCAAGTTACCATTTTATACTTTTCCGTGTACTCTTCCCCATCCCCAGTTTCACAATGTCTGAATCAGGATCACCCTGCAAATGCTCCATGACCAGTCCCATTCAATGCTTAATTGTGAAAGCAACATAGGAGAAGGCAGCATGAATCAAATACCATGTGCCTGCCATCCCCTACACCACTCCCGAGTTCACCTTGGGCATAGAACAGCACAATCGGGGCCATGTTTCTCTTTCTGCATAAGTATAGTTATCAGGTGTTCATTAAACTATGTAGCCTATCACCAGGAAGAAGACTCCTTTGTGGCATCATCGTCTTCTGGCCCCTATCAAAGCCCAGTCCTTAAGGGAGAGAAGTCCTTCTGAGACCATGCTGTATTTTCACCAACAATCCATTCATTTTAGGAAGTCTTCCAACCAACAATGTTAATAAAGAGAGTAAAAGTCACCAACAAAACAAAGGGAGCTCCCAGAACTATATTTAGAGTTCAAGTTCCTTAAACGCTTATGTCCTTTCATGTTTGTACATCCACTGCAGACATCTTAACAGTCAGGCTAGCCAGCCCATCTTGCACCACACCTGGATTTTTCCACACTTCAGCCTACCTTCTTTTTCAGATCCTCCTCAAAACTTATAGCCCTGCCCCATTCCCAAAAGGAGTACGATGCTCCCTCATGCTTGATTTTGAGCACCGCTGGATAAATCAGGAGGCTCTTGGCTTTCATCTCTCAAAGTTGGGCCAACACAGGGCTGAAGGCACGTCACTTTTTCAGCAATCTATTTGAATAATCTTTGAACAGGTACAGTCTGGCTCCCTCAAATGATAACTCTTTCATTCTGCAATAGGCTTTCAGCACTGCCTCTCGATCTTGGTAATTATGGAAATGGCAGATGATTTGCCTAGGTGGCTTTCCTGCTGGTGGCTTTGGGGTGACTGCCCTGTGGGCCTGCTCCAACTTAATGCAACATCTTTTCGGTTCAAGTCCCAACAGGGCTGGGAGCATTTCCGAACAAAAAGTACGAATATTCGGCCCTTCCTTTCCCTCAGACAGTACTTGAATCTGCAAATTGAGGCATCAATGGTAGTTCTCTTGGCAGTCAAATAATTCTTTAAACTCAGCTAGCTCTTTTTTGAGTGCTACCATCCACCCTGGGATCGGGTCTACCACATCCTCCAAGCTTGAGATTTGATCTTCAGCTTCCATAATTCTGGCTGTCTGAGTCGCCAACTGATCCATGATAGCCTGGAGCCTAGTATCCAACGCTTACTCCATCTTTCCCAATATGCAGTCCAGTGCTCTCCATAACTGGAGACATAACCTGTCTCCCCAGTGATGTCAGCTCAGCCACAGATAATAAAATCAGGCCCAGGGCCTCAGGTTGCTTAGAGGCCATCCATTTCTTCGGTTCATGGCTGCCTCCTCTGTCCCGCTCCTGGATTTTGGACCAGAAACTCATCCATGGTAGCTGTACTTCTCTGTATGTTTTCATTTTTAAACTTTAATAATAGGATGCTGTTGAGTTTTAAAAGATTTTAAATGCAGAGGTGGGAGCTATGGGAAACCACGTTCTCACTCCTTGCTGCTCATTAGCACCCCCAGAACCTTGAGTTTTAATTGAAGATGTCATTATATCAGAGGCCTGAGAATACCCTGTAGAGTCTTTCTTAGGAAAGATGTCATAGACATGCTGTAGGGATTTTAAAAATGGCCCTCTAGTCTGTAGACCAATTTTAGAAGAAGGAGAAAACTGTGGTTGCTCGTTATATTAATCTTTTTTTTTTCCTTTTGTTTCTCTATTTCTTATCCCCTCTTTTCACTAGGCTTATGTTGTTGCTTGCTGTTGGACCTAACAGAGCTTGCCCTTTCCTGACTACTAGAAAGGGCGTTTTTCTGCTGAGGCTCAGGATTTTGGGAGGGGAGCTACTCCACCTGCAGTATGCTATCTTTTATTACAGATGAGCCACCAGAAAAAGTAAAAGTCCTCCTTACTTTCCTCCTGTGAAGACTCAGCTTTTGGCGGTGGTGTTTCTTGAGTTTTGTTTCCCGGGTTGGTATCTTGTATGGAGGCATCCTCGTTACTCAGACACTCAGTGTCCTGCTGTGAAGATCCTTTTGGAGACCATTGTGTTAGCTCAAAATGTGGTGATAGAGCTTGGACATGCTTGCCGAAAAACATCACCGTGTTCGCCAACCCTTTCTGCCAAAACTGAAAACCCAGCACTGCTATTCAAGCACGACTAGGGAGGCCGAAATGAAAGTGGGGAATACAAACACCAGCCACTGAGATGCAGAGATGCCAGGAAGCACCAAGCAAAAGAAAAAAATTGCAGCCACAGGTATGCATGTACAGGACCGGCCAAAGTAAGACACAAGCAGAAAAGAAGGGACGATGCTCAGAAACAATCTAAACTGCTAGAGTCATTTCTAAAAGGCAGAGAGCTTAGTTAATGATATCTGTAAATCCCTGTGCAAGGGAATGTTCCTGCTCGCACAGCTGTCGATCAGTCGGCCTTCCTGTCTTCGACTAGAATAGGAAACCGCACCTTATTACGCAGTAAAGAGCTACTAATTATGTCACAGCCAGAGCTCCAATAGTAAATCCTATTGCAACATAACATGGTGGGACTGATGGGGGGGAGGCAGATATCCTAATGCATTGTGTTGTGACACATGTACGTGATCACAGAAAAGAGTGCATGACTAGGTAGTGTTTTGTGTTATAAGTATTTTTTTATTATTTTAATGTTTTACTGTTTTTTTTTTATTTATGTTCCTTGGCTGTACATTACATAATCAGACACTGTGCACAGAGATACCAACCTGAGAGTTATATTCTGTAGGATACACTGTTGGCTATTTGTGTGCAGGATGTATCCAGCACCACACTCTAACAAAAACATGTGACATCAAGAGTTATAAAGAGGTAGTGTAAAAATTACTGCAACTGGCTTAGTGTGAATTTAGTGTGATTATATTTTAGTATCTGATCTGATACTAGGAGGCAGTATAATGCTGTGGGTGAAGGCTCTGTGCTACAGATCTGAAGACCTGGGTTTGAATTCCACAGCTGCCTCAGTGCATACTGTGTGATTCTGGACAAGTCACTTAACTTTCTTGTGCTCCCAGGTCACATCTGGAAACAAGCTTCAGCTTAGTGTCCTACTCCTGGTTAAACAATGTTTCCTTTCCCTTCCCTCCTTC
Organism: Neoceratodus forsteri; assembly: GCA_016271365.2. NCBI lineage: Eukaryota > Metazoa > Chordata > Ceratodontiformes > Ceratodontidae > Neoceratodus > Neoceratodus forsteri. Next base: position 272,836,869 of record JADMNL010000026.1, read on the forward strand.
CCTGATGTTTGGAGAGGTGTTTTTTGTTTGTTTTGTTTTTAATAAAGAAACTATGATTTATGACCCTTGGAAATAACAATTATCTACTTATTGTTCAGAAGATTTAAATTAAACAATTATTGATGTTGTGACTTAATGGCTGCATTGCATTAAAAGAGCAAAGTCTTAATAAACCAAAAAACCTCAAGAAAGGGAAATAGGAGCTTTTTTTTCAAGCTAGGGCTATTGATGAATGCTCAAAGGCTGCTTGTCAGTGAACTCGACCCTTTTTGTATGACCAAAGGGAGGCAGGCGAAGGGCTAAAGCTTGCCTTTAGTCAGTGATCTGTGAATGACCGTAAGTCCCGATCCTGAATGATGTGAGAGAAGCCCCTAAAGTGAAACATTGAGTCAAAGAGGAGGAGGCATATAAATTACATGAACACCCAACGTCATTGGTAATCCTAGCAACACCTTTCACATCCTTGGCATTTGTCTCAGTGCATTCTGCTGAAGGTTAGTAGTGTGCTTTTTAAGGGTTTCTTGCTGTCTGCTGGAGATGGGTGTTATAGAATTTTGACAGGCTGTGTTTCTGAAATGCTTACTAGCACCTTCAGATCTACCAGGCTTTACAGTGAGACTTTAGTTTAGCTACAGTAAATATCACTAGGACCATATTGACAGCCCTTTGTGAACTAATACTTGTAATAAAAGCTGACTTATGATCCATGCAACACTGCAAGTATATTTCTATTAGTCAGCCTATTTTTGGCATTTGATTCCATATTGTACAACAGCAAATGACTAAACAAATAAAAATACAAGGTTCAAATTTTCTGTTGTGAAATGAGAACACAAAATTCATTTGATATTAATAATTTGTCTGCTCAGTTGTCCATTTCATGTCCTTTATTGTAGCATTTTGACAAGAAACAAACCAGGAGTAGTAAAATAAATCAATTTACACTGGAAAACTGTCTAAAGCTGTTTTTATGTTGGCTTGCACGCATATGCAAGAAACATCTTGCCACAGTGCAAGTCTTGGGGGCACGGCTGCTGTTGGGCGAATGCAGGGCATGCATCAGTAGGTGCGTCCCTCACACCCAAATCAGCCTGCATGGCACCGCCACATCATGCATACATAATGGGGTGAGCACAGAAAGCAAAGGACTGCTGCAATTGTCATATGCAGTGGTCCTTTGCTAGACGTGGCTCACCATCATGGGCATGTATATAGCCGGAGAGGCTGCCTCACCTATGTTTCATTGGGGTGCCGCCCAATCCTGTTGGCAACCCCATGTTTGTATGCCGATGGGAGCCTAACCCCGTCGGCATCCACCACCTGCAAATGTGGAATGCCAAGGGGGTGTCCAATCCTCTCGGCTCGCCCGCTTGCATTGTACGCTGATGGAGGAGCCCACTCCTGTTGGCATCACCCCCAACTGTTGAATGCCGAGGGGGCCACACCCTCAGCTCACGGCCTCGACTTTTGTTTGCCGGGCGGGTGCCTAATCTTCGCCGGCTACTGACCCCCAAAACCCACTTAGGTGGCACTCTGGGAGCTCACCCAAGCATGCCAAATGCCCTGCAGTGCCAAACTGTCCTCATGATGTGTTCTTTTTTTTTTACCTAGAAAACGAAAACCGACCTTCATAGTCTAGATCCCCCTCCCTCCACCTGCACCCACCCACTGCGCATCCTGCCTCACCTCACCCCATACTTACCTCTGGACTCTGGCACGATGATCTTCAGTGGACTGGGGAACATGTCTGCACTCTTCAAAGCAGACCGCGAACTGAGGAAATGCCGGTAGGCTGTATAATGCAATGAATAGGGTTTTTTCAACTTTGTTGCATATCTCAGGCATTTCTTGAAATTTTGGCACCACATTTTCAACATGGGGTTTTTGGGGCCCTTCCTCATGAATTCTGTCACTGTCATGGCGTTAATCAGCCTTGTAAGGTGATTTCACAGTCACGGTGCCAGTGTTCATGAGGTGGCCTCTCAAAAAGCCTATGTCCCAAATTTGGTGGAAAAGATCTAATAAATTCCTGTTTTACAAGCGTGCATTGTGCAGTTGCTATGCAGGCTTGTAACTTCACGCATTCGCAATATTTTAATGCAATATTTTCAGTATTGGCATTTTTCTGCACCCCCTTGTGAACAGTGCAGCTGACATTTCCCACATGCCCGAAATGTGTTTCCGCACTTCCAGCACACAATTGCACAGTCGCTGTGGGAAATTAGTGTTTGGGTCAGATTATGAAAATGACAATGACACAGTTCATGAGCAGAGCTCCTAGAATGCCTATGTTGAAAATTTGGAGCTGATACTCCATAAAATGATTGTGTTACGAGCGTGCATTGGCAGATTGCATGCATGCTTGTACCTGCTGTGCATTTGTGATATTTTCACTCTGGATTTCCACCATTGCCATTTTTACACACCTCTTGATGAACAGTACAGCTGTCACTTCACATATCCTGCCCAAAATGTGTTTCTGCACTTCCGGCGCAGAATAGCGTGGTCGCTGTGCGAAATCACTTCTTGGGACACTTTGAGGAAATGACAGTGACACTGTACATGAGCTAGAGGTGCTAAATGCCTATGCTGAAAATTTGGTGCTGAACGCATCAAAATCCAGTGTTGCAGCGTGTTTTGCATATTTGCCATGCACCCTTGCAACTCTGGACTTTTGTATATTTGTATGCCACATTTTCAGCACTGCCATTTAATTACACCTCCTTATGAACTATGCAGCTGTCATTTTTCACATCCTGCCCAGCATGTTTCCCCACACTGCACTACCAAACACCCACAGGGACACCCTAATGTCTCTCTCTCTCTGTAGGGTGGGGGTGGGTTGGCATCAGTCCAATACTTGACTGCCACTCCTATGCTGCATCTCTCTAACTCCTGCACTGCCAATGGCAGCAAGACAACATTCGGCATTGACAAATGCTTGTTTCATACCTTATTAAAAATTATATTTTATTAAATGGGTGGTTAATAATAAATGTACAGTACTTCTAAAGAACTACTGGTAACATGACTTTCCTATATTATGGACCAAAAGAATGTCTACACATGCAACAAATCCATGCTTCTTCTTTTTATGATTAAATCATTCAAGCACTTCAAAGCAAATATGTCTTCCATTTAAACTGTAGGTAGCACGAGATATTAGTGCTGGTGATTGGAGTGCCTACAATAAAGGTGACCCAATCCCGGATATGACTACTGAGCTACTGTAGGGTAGGGTGGCTGGATTGGGAGGGGCAGCAAATATAGCAAAGTGATGTTGCTATGCGTCATGGGGGAGCAAGCATGCACAGTGAGGGATGGGAGGGAATGTGAGGGGTGGTGCCATGGCGACGCCCAAGCCAACCCGTGGCATGGTGGTGGGTTGGCTGCATTGGTGGGCAGGGTACTGGGTCTGGTCCAGACACTGGTGCATTTTTGTTGTATCCGAACCTTTTTTTTACGCTTTTCACACCCCCCGATATGTACCCCCTGGAGTTGAGAATCTTGCGAAGTAGGGAGCACAGCCCCCACATAAAACAATAAGAACAAAGTCCCTGGCACCATTTTTGTTGTGATCAGGGTGTCAGAATGCCAAAATAAATTTTTCGCACTCTGACTTCACAATAACGGCAATCGCCTTTAGGCTTTCGCCGTTATCATATAAACCCAAAATGTACAGTATAGTGCTTCCCTTGATGAGCAATAGACTTCACAACTATAAGTCTCAAATCATTGGTGTTAATATACAGCAGTGATCTTGCCATGAAATTAAAAAAGATTTATAAGGAAAAACCCTATTTCTTTCAAAGAATATACTAGGGAATGCCAATATGGTTTTTATTTGATCACATGTGAAACAATATACTGTAAAGAGCACTCCGTCTAAAGTGGCTCAGACTGTGCTTGTCTCATTATTGTCAGCTGATTTTATGTACAGTATTTACAATGAATGTTTACTTACAACTTAGAATACTGATGGAAACATGGTCCTAGCTCCAAAGGAACAAAAATAATTACAGAACTGATGGAAAAGTAAAGCATGTGTTACAAAGTTACATGCCCCCTGATAGATGTGTCACATAGCAATGGTACAGTTAGCAGAGAAAAAACCTGAGCTATCAGTGTAAAAGAACTAGAGACAGAACATTATTTTGTGTTCATTAAAATGGTTGACCTTTTTTTGCTTACCCCTCCCCCCGCCAATCCTGTCTCAGCCAGCAGTCAATACTCAATAAAATATATCGATCTCCAGTGGAGAGTAATATAAAGATTGCACTAGATAAGGTACCCTCTTGCATTTATTTTATATTTTTATGTAACTGGCGTCATGGCTGCTTCTGTTTATTAGCTACACATCACTCATCTCAAACATCAGTTTATATTAGGAACACAACAGAACAGATATTCACAGTTGTAGAAGAAGCTGCTGTGAAAGGAGGAGTCAGAATTCAGAAAATAGAAATAAATTACCAGCATTTACAGTATAATGCAACAGGAAATGTAAGCTACTAACTGCTTCACTTTCAACACCCCACACAGAAAAGCAATTATGTTTATGTACTACCTACTGTAAATAGAGAAAACAGTTAAATTGGGATTGGTACTGTGTCAGTTTATAGGAGCTCATTCCTACAGTATGTGTATATATACAGTACACTAAGTGTGTACTACCTAAATAGAGAAAAATAAATAAATCTGGTCCACCACTGCGTCAGCTAATGAGGCATACTGCTGGGTGTATGTAAAAGACACAATAGAAACTGCAAGGGACAGGCTTTGAAAAGTTATGCAAACAGTATATTGTACCATCAACTGCATTTTTAATTCAAGTCTGGCAAACAAGTAAAGTGGGTTGCAACCTACTGTACCTGGAATTCCTTTACTAAACCCTCTGGATTGGAGCCCCAGAATACCCAACACAGGTTTTGTAGATACTCAGGTAGATGAAGTAAACCTTGGCCCAGATATTCAAAAAGGTTGAGCATGGCACAACAGTGTTGCACCATGCCCAACCCACTGATGCGCCCCGGCGCAATATTCAAAAGGGAAAAGTGCGTCGCACAAATCCCGATGAACCGGAGTGCATCTGTAATATATGCAGGCACAGTTGGGGGGGGGGGCGTGCCCATGCATTACCTGCACAGCCTGATATTTAGCTCGGGATGTGCAGAGTCATGCATGCGCAACCCCTATCTGAGCCTGCACAAAGTTAAGCCAAAAAAGGAACAAGTGATGGCCACCACAGGTGAGCTGTCGCATTGCAGGGTGCAACACAGCAGCTGCCACCTGTGGGTGGCCACCTGAGTTCCTGCTGCACCTGGCAGCGCCCCCATGCCCCATGGGGCATCTCTAATCACACACCCCAAAGTCCAATATCCCTGGTGGTCTAGTGGACTGCACTGAGCCAGATCACGGGCATCTACAATCGCACCCTCCCAAGTCAATATCCCTGGTGGTCTAGTGTACCCCACCCCATCTGCCCACTGAGCCCACCGCCCTGCTCTCCCATCTGCCGGTCGGGCGGCAGCACTCACCACCTGCCACCCCGCCGCCTGCTGACTGACAGCTCGGTAGGGCTGCATGCCCATTGGTTCACAGCATAAGCCAATGGGCGTGTAGCCCATACCGACATTCAGTCCAGATATGTGAATGAATTCATTCACAAATCTGGACTGAGTAGTACTGTATGGGCTGCACACCCATTGGCACCTGCTGTGAACCAATAGGCGGCAGCCCTACTGAGCTGTCAGTCAGTGGGTGGCGGAGGACAGGCGGGTGGTACTGCCACCCGCCAGCAGACGGGGGAGTAAAGGCAGTGGAGGTCAGTGGTGGGGGGGGGGCACACCAGACCACCAGGCATATTGACCGGGGGCTAATTGTACTGTTGCACGTGATCGGGCACATAGTGGTCCACTGACCACCAGGGATATTGGACGGTTTTTCTTTATCTTACAGGAATTCCCGTGGTTTGGGCTGCAGGGGCGCCGTCCCTCGATGGCTGCTGCCTGGCAAGGCACCAGGTGCAAGTCGTCGGGGATCGGCACAACTGCATGCTAATGACATGCAAATGGGGCCATAATGAGCTGCAAATGGCCCCCTGTGCACCTTGCATAACTTATGGCCCCATTTGCACGTCCCCATTTGAATATTGCAGGTGCTGTGCATGGCACAATGGCACTTGTACCACCACATCTCCATGCTCCACTCTGGCCACTTGCGCTGGCGCAGTGCCACTGCGCCATGCACAGTGGGGGTGGCCAGGGTGCGATATTCAAAGCTGCTGCCCCATAGCGCAGTTCCATTGAATAACCCCCAGGCAACACCCCTGCGCAACAAAGTTGAGCTGAGCCCAGGCTTGCGCCACAGCATGGCACAGTTTGAATATCCGGGCCCTTATATACTGTAAATGTTCTTAAATCAATTTTAAATCTCTCTTTCTCCCAGGTCTTGCCTGAAAATAAGCAATATACTTTATCTAGTTTATCTATAGTACCTGGTTAAAAAAAGCTAAATAAAATACTGTAATTTTTAACTTGTGTATGTTAATACATAGAAATCAGTGACTGTGCAGGGCTCACAGAACAGAGAACAAGCATCCTTAGTCAAGCAGATAGGACCAGTGAGCGACACATTATTAAATATGCCATACAAGGGGACAGTAAAACAAAGAGGCTATATTAGATAAGGGCAACAAAGAAAATAAAAAAGTTAACTCCAGTCACTCAATTTATTTTGTGCAGCATTAGATGTTGTCATAAAACAAAGCCTCAGCTGTTGAGATGCTAGGGAGCAAATGATAGGAAAGGGGGATATACATGTTTTTTTTTTGGTAACATTTTAAAATTTACATTTATTATGCATCTCCTTCCTAATCTGGATCCATTGTACAGTATGCATGATCTGTTTCAAATCTGTGAATGAGAGGCCTGACAGGATTCACCCCAGAATTTTAAAAGAACTAAGGGGAGAACTAGTGACAGCACTTACTACCCTTTTCAAAAATAATGAGAGGATGGTGTGGTATGTGAGAACTGGAGGAGGGCGGATATGATTTCCCTTCACAAAACTGGGAGCAGGACAGAGGCAGGAAACTACAGACCTGTCAGTTTGACCTCAGTGGTAGGGAAAATAATGGAATCACTACTGAAGGAAAGAATTGTTGAGTACCTAGAGGCCAGTGGGGCTCAGGACCCAAGGCAGCATGGGCTTCACAGTGCGAAGGTCATGTCAGACAAATGTAATCAATTTCTTTGACTGGGTGACCAAAGTAGTAGACCAGAAGGGGCTGTGTATATGGCCTAACTAGACTTTTGCAAGCCATTTGACACTGTCCAACACAAAAAATGAATAAACAAGTTAGCCAGCCTGGGAGTGGGTCCCAGGAATATAGCCTTGGTAAACATTTGCTGGACAACAGGACACAGAGGATAATAGTAAATGGAGTCTACTCCAAAGAAAGGTGGGGTTACTAGCAAGGTACCACAGGGTTCAGTATTGGAGCCAGTCCTCTTTAATGTCTTTATAGGTGATTGCAGAGGGACTGGAAGGGAAAGTATGCCTCTTTGCAGATGACATGTCTGCAACAGGGTTGGCACACAAGGGAGAATGGAAAGGATGAGAAGGGACTTGGCAAGGTTGGAGGAATGGTCAAAAGTATGGCAGTTTAGATTCAATGCAAAGAAGTGCAAAGTAATGCACATGGGAACCAAAAACCCAGAGGAAGTGTACACAAAATGGGGGTAGCTACTAACAACAACAAAAATGGAAAGGGACCTGGGGAAGGCATATCAGATGGCCTACAGGCAAGCAAGCAATGCGAGAAAGCAGAAAGGAGGGGCATCACCAGTAGAAAACAAGAAGTTGTTATCCCTCTTACAGACAGTTGGTGAGACCTCATCTGGAATACTGCATGCAGTTCTGGAGACCCATCTATGCAAGGACATAGACAGGATGGAGGCAGTCCAGAGGAGGGCAACTAAAATGGTGCAGGGTCTGCACCGGAAGACATATGAAGAGAGACTAAAGGAGCTTAATATGTATAACCTTGAAGAAAGGAGGGGAAGGGGGGCATAATAGAAACATTTAAGTACCTCAAGGGAATCATCAAAGTCCAAGAGGGTAGCATCTTTCAGAAAAAGAGATGCGCAAGAACAAGGGGACACAATCTGAAGATAGAGGGGGGACAGCTCAGAGGCAATGTGAGAAAGTATATTTTTACAGAGAGGGTGGTGAATGCATGGAACAGCCTTCCTGAGGAGGCTGTAACATCAAAAACAGTGGGGGAATTCAAGAACACATGGGACAGACATAAAGCACTTCTTGTGAGGTGTAGGAGAAAGTAGGCTGTAGGATAACTAGGATCTGCAGCTTATCCAATAGGTAGAGAAATGGGCAGACTGTGTGGCCCAAGCATTTCTTATCTGCCATCAAAGTCTATGTTTCTATGACTGTACAGTATGATAAAAGTGAAACTCAATACATCATTAGTTGAATACTAGTTACCAAATTTAGCTCTCTTCTTTTTAAAGGGAGACTGCCAGATACAGTATGTGGTCTCTTTTTTCGGTGTGTGTGGAAGCTGCATTTTTACATACATCAAAAATAAAAACATAAACTGTGTAAACACTTTTTATATTGAAATCCTTATAGCTTACTTTACAGCCTGCATTAATCCCTTTTAAAGCATGGGGAATGGTAAAACTCCTACCAAACAGGGTATTACACATATACCTAGGATCTAGTAGTGTTGATTAGTGCAATATATAGAGCAAAATACATTGCCTCATTCACTCATTTCATTTCTCCTCCCCCAGCCTCACGGACTGCTCTTGGGCAAGGACTGAAGGCTAGCTCTCACGGGGCGAACATTCCAATGCTGAACAATTCACACCTCCATTCAAGTATGGAAAGGAAGGGGGTAGTTGTGCAATTACATTGTGAAAAGTAAGTTGATGAGGGATGGATGTGATTTGGATGGGTCGGGCTGATTGCTACAGAAGGCGCTGCATACCATGATCATGCATTATTTATGTTTTAGAGAAATCTGGGGTGGGCATGGAGAGGTTGGCAAGATACAGATAGTACATTCCAACTACTAAAATATACACACACCAAAAAAACCTGGTAGTGCCTTAATAAAAGCAGCAATCATGGCTACTGACATACTGTAAATACTGGGTTGCATAATGAGACAATTCAATTAAAAAAATATAGAACTGCAGTATAGGATTTCCCTCTTAGTATCCTACACAGATTTCTTGCTCCTTCTGCCAATTCCTCCACATCTGTCTCTTCGTGTTTTTTTGTTGTTGATTCATTCTTTAGTTTCTGCTTTGTGGGTCTCACAATTTTTTTTGTTTGTTTTCTATAAAATCTGCTGATGTAGAAGGTTAACTACATTTAATACTGTTAGTATAGATGAATTTTATGACATACTATCCAAAAGATTATTGAATTAAAGAATACTTATGTGCCATCTAGATAAAATTCTCTTCAAAAAGCCTAAGCCTAAATGGTTGTCTAAGATTTAGTTAAATAAATTAAGAACAAGCATTTGTCAATGCTGAATGTTGATTTCGTTGGTCTGTTGAGCTCGCCCAGTGGTCCTGTCACTGGCTCAGTCTGTTTGTCCGGTGCTGCAGGCTGCTCTTTTGTACTGGACTGCTGCCTGAGTTGGCACCTTATTCTGCTGATGAAGAAATCCGCATCTGTCCCGACAGAGCTCCATTGAGGTGGCTCACTCCCCCTCTCACACTCGCTCATTCTGTTTCTCCTGGCGCTGCAGGCTGCCCTTTTGTACTGGGCTCCTGCCTGTATTGGTGGCTTTTTCTACTCACAAAGAAATCCACAGCTGTCCTGACAGAGCTCCGTTGAGGTCGCTCACTCCACCCTGTCTCACTCACTCAGTCTGGTTCTCCTGGCGCTGCAGGCTGCCCTTTTGTACTGGGCTCCTGCCTCTGTTGGCACCTTTTTCTGCCCACAGAGAACTCTGCAGCAGTCCCAATAAAGCTGCATTGAGCTCTCTCACTCCCCTTCTCTCACTCACTCATTCTGTTCCACTTGACCCTGCAGGCTTGCCCTTTTCTGGGATCCTGCCTGCGTTGTTGCCTTCTTATGCCCATAAAGAAATTTGCAGCAGTTACAATACAATTCTGTTGAGCTCACTCACTTGCTCATTCTGGTTTTCCTGCCACTGCAGGCTTCCCTTTTGTACTGGGCCCCTGCATGCATTGCTGTCTTTTTCTGCCCACAAACAAATCTGCGGAGGTCACAACAGAGCCCTGTTGAGCTCACTGACTCCCCTTCCCTCACCCACTCGGTCTGTGTCTCCTAGCGCTGCAGGCTGCCCTTTTGTACTGGGCTCCTGTCTGCATTGGTGGCTTTTTCTGGCCAGAAATAAATCTGAAGCAGTCCTGACACAGCTCCACTGAGCTCGCTCACTCCCCCTCTGTCACTCTCACATTCCGTTTCCATCAGCGCTGCAAGCTGGCCTTTTGTACTGGGCTCCTGCCTGCATTGCCACATTTTATGCCTTCAAAGAAATCTGCAGCAGTCACGCTAGAGCTCCGTTGAGCTCACTCAGTACTGCTCTGTCACTCACTCGTTCTGTTTCTCTTGGCGCCGCAGACTGCGCTTTTGTATGGGGCTCCTGGTTGCACAGCACCTTTGCCTGTCCACAGAGAAATCCACAGCTGTCCCAACAGAGCTCCATTGAGGTCCTCAGTCTCTCTCTCTCTCTCTCTCTCTCTCTCATTGCTCATTCTGTTTGTCCAGGCGCTGCAAGCTGCCCTTTTGTAGGGGGCTCCTGCCTGCATTGGCACCTTTTTCTGCCTTCAAAGAAATGCCAGCAGTCCTGGTAGAGCTCCGCTGAGCTCACTAAATCCCTTGTCTCACTTGCTCATACCATTTCTTCCACCACTGCAGGCTGGCCTTTTGTACTGGGCCCCTGCCTGTATTGACGCATTTTTCTGCCCATAAAGAAATCCACAGCAGTCCTGACAGCGCTTCGGTGAGTTTGCTCACTCCCCACCCCCCCACTCACTCTCTCGTTCTGTTTCTCCCAGTGCTGCAGGCTGCCCTTTTGTAGTGGGCTCTTGTGTTGGGACCTTTGTCTGCCCACAAACAAATCCGCAGCAGTCCCGACAGAGCTCAGTTGAGCTCATTCACTCCCCTCTAACTTCGGTCGATCTTAATCTATCCCAAACACTGATTTCCCAGGTGACCGTGCTATTGTCCGAGGGAGTGCAAAACATATTTTTGCCAGGATGTGAAAAATGACAGCTGTAGTGTTCATAAGGAGTCATGAAAAAATGCCACTGTTGAAAATGTGGCGTGATAGTATTACAAATTTGCAAAGTTACAAGGGTGCGTGGAAACAGTTCAATGCACGCTTGTAACACAGTCATGTTATGGAGTTTCGTCACCAAATTTTCAACATAGGGATCTTAGGACCTCTGCTCATGAACAGTGCCACTGTCATTTTTTTAATCTGTCCCAAACACTGACTTCCCACAGTGACCACGTTATTCTGCGTCAGAACTGTGAAAACACATTTCAGTCAGGATGTGAAAAATGACAGCTGTCATAAGGAGGTGTGAAAAAATGGCACTGTTGAAAATCTGGTGTGACAATATTACAAATCTGCTAAGTTACAAGGGTGCGTGGAAAGTGCACAACACACACTTGCAACAAAGTCAATTGATGGGCTATCATCACCAAATTTTCAACATAGGCATTTTAGGACCTCTGCTCATGAACAATATCATTGTCATTTTCTTAATCTGTCCCGGACAGTGATTTCCCACAGCGACTGTTCTATTCTGTGCCGGAAGTGCGAAAACACGTTTTGGCTAGGATGGGAAAAATGACAGCTACACTGTTCATAAGTATGTCTGGGAAAATGGCAATGTTGAAAATCTTGAGTGAAAATATTATAAATTTGCAAAGACACGAACGTGCGTGTCAACTGCGCAATGCACACTCGCAACACAGACATTTTATGGAGTATCATTGCCAAATTTTCAACATAGGCATTTTAGGACCTCTACTCATCAATAGTGTCACTGTCATTTTCTAAATCTGCCCTGAACACTGATTTCCCACAGCAACCGCAAGTATTCTGCATCGAACTGCTTAAAACACATTTCGCCAGGTTGTGAACAATGACAGCTATACTGCCTACAAGGAGGTGTAAGAAAATGCCAATGTTGAAAATGTGGCTTGAAAATATTGCAGATTCATGAAGTTACGAGCATACATATCAACTGCATAATGCACACTCATAAAACAGTCGTTTTGGATTTTTTCCACCAAATTTGCAACATAGGCTTTTTGAGAGCCCATCTCATGAACACTAGCACTGTCATTTTGTTAACTGGCCTGAAGGTGATTCTGCACAGTGACCACACAACCACCTTTTGGGGCTGAATAACACCATGACAGTTCAAGAATTCATGAGAGGGGGTCCCAAAAATCCCATGTTGAAAATTTAGTGAAAAAAGTCCAAAAAATGCCCGAGATATGCACTAAAGTTGAAAAAACCCTATTTATTACATTATACAACTTACCGGGATTTCCTTAGTTCACGGTCGGCTTTGAAGAGTGCAGACATGTTCCTGGTCCACCGAAGATCATTGCGCCAGACCCCAGAGGTAAGTATGGGGTGAGGTGAGTGTGGGGAGGCAGGGTGCGTAGTGGGTGGGTGCAGGTTGTGGGAGGGGGGCCTGGGAGAGCTCTGAGGACAGTTTTTTCTTCACAGGGTGAAAAAATAAGACATCGGGGACCATTTTCCTCTTTAACAGGTGCTTTGGCACACTGGATTGGGCTCCAGGGTGCCACCTGTGTGGGTGGTGGGTGCGTTAGCCGACGGGGAATGGGCACCCCGTTGGTAAACAAGGAAAGGGAGAGGGTAGCTGCAGGAGCCAAGGGGGATTGGGCACCCCTCGGCTATAGAAACAGAAGGGGGTGGTCATTATGCTGACCGGGATTGGGCACCCCTTCTGCAGGAACAACGGGGGGGTATTATGCCGATGGGGATTGGGCACCTTGTCGGCAGCAACAAAATGGGGGGTATCATTATGCCGACGGAGATTGGGCACCCCATTGGCAGGAACAACATGAATGCCAATGAGGAGTAGGCTTCCCTGTCAGCAAGTAAACATGGTGGGGGGAGAGGGGGTTATATTGTTTCTGAACATGGCAGCAACCCACCGCCATGTTCACAAACAATATCAGGGGTTTCACATCCTGCCCTGTAATGACGGGTCGCTCCTCATTGCAGCAGATGGCTTGACACTACAATGACAAAGCAGCCTCTGATTGCGGTGACGATTTTTTTGAAAGTTGTGGCACGCTGGCTGAACTAGTGTCAGCAGCAGCATGCCATGGCATTGGGGGATGGGGGACAAGCCTTTGCAGGCTGTGGGGGCATTGGGCACAACAGTGCCATGCCTCCACAACCTGCTTGTGGAGAAAGCTGACAGATGTTTCTTGCGCATGCGCGCAATCAACATAAAAGGGGTAACTGTTATGCAACATATTTAAAGTGTCATACTCCCTCAAATTAGAACTCCTTTCTATGTACTCAAAAAAAATGTAAATACAGCATACGCAGATCTAAAAGGAAATATGAGATGAACCTGGCCTTAAATGCCAGAAAAGACAACAGCAAGTCTTTTTTTTTCTTATATTAATTCTATGAAGAAAACTAATTGTCAAGTTGGCCCCATTCAAATGAATGAAAAATTAATTTGTCATCCACTTGATATGGCCAATTACTTTAACATTAATTTTTGTAATGTATTTAAAAAAAAACAAAAAAATTGCCCAGTTGATCTTCCCCAAGGTGCTCATATATCAATATCAGAATCAGATATCCAAGCTAAATTAACCAGTCTTAAGGGTAAAATTAGTGCATCTCCTGACGACATTCCTGGTCATCTTTTGCATCTACTAGCAGATAGCTTAACTACCCCACTAAAATTATTGTATGAGTACTGTCTCAATTATAACTATGTGCCTGAACTCTGGAAAATTGCTTATGTAATTCCTATTTATAAAAAAGGTCCCAAAAGTGTATGGGAAAACTATAGACCGATAAGTCTTACCTCATCTATGGGTAAAACATTGGAAAGCCTAATTAATGATTTGATTACTACATCATGTAAAAACACTGATTCCAAACAACACGGTTTTAAGAATGGCAGGAGCTGTTTAACTAACTTGCTGTGTGTTTATGAAGATTTAAGCTTCCAGATATATAATAGACATCCTAATGATTTAGTTTACATAGATTTCAGTAAGGCCTTGGATTATCTGCCTCATTGGGCCCTTATACAAAAGCTATATCTTTCTAACATCAATCCATTTTAATAGCATAGATAGCAAATTGGCTGGACAATCGCACACAACATGTTCTAATAAATGGACAACTCTCTTGTAAAGGGCAGATCACAAGTGGTGTTCCTCAAGGGTCTGTATTGGGCCCTTGTTTGTTTCAGTTCTTCATAGCTTATGTTACACAACAAAATTGTACCAATTCAGTAAAATACTCAGATGATATAAAGATTGATGGTCCAGTTACATAGAAACATAGAAACATGGACGGCAGTTAAGGACCACTTGGCCCACCCAGTCTGTCCATTTCCCTACCTATTGGATAAGCTGCAGATTCTAGGTAACCAACAGCCTACTTCCTGCAACTCCCCATTATAATTGCATTATGTCTGTCCCATGCATGTTTGACATCCCCCACTGTTTTAGACCCCACAACCTCTCCAGGAAGGCGGTTCCATGTGTCCACCACTCTCTCCAAGAAAAATAATTTTCTCACATTACCCCTGAGCCATCCCCCCTCTAACTTTAAATTGTGCCCCCTTCTTCTTACACATCTCTTTTTCTGAAAGATGCTACCCTCCTGGACTTTGATGATTCCCCTGAGGTACTTAAAAGTTTCTATCATGTCCCCCCGTCCCTCCTTTTATCAAGGGTATACATATTAAGCTCTCTCAGTCTCTCTTCATATGGTTTCTGATGTAGACCCTGCACCATTTTAGTGTCCTCCTGGGCTGCTTCCATCCTGTCTATGTCCTTGCATAGATGAGGTCTCCAAAACTGCATGCAGTACTCCAGATGGGGTCTCACCAATTGTCTGTATAAAGGGATAACCACTTCCCTTTTTCTACTTGTGATGCCCCTCCCTATGCATCCCAGTATCCCCCTGGCTCTCCTTACTGACTTTTCACATTGCTTACCCACCTTTAGGTCATCTGATATGACTACACCCAGATCCCTTTCCATTATTGTTGTCATTAGTACCTCCCCTGCTATTGTGTACTCTTCTCCTGGATTTTTATTTCCCAGGTGTATTACTTGGCACTTATTTGCATTGAATCTAAGTTGCCATATGTCTGACCATTCCTCCAACCTTGCCAAGTCCCTTCTCATCCTTTCTACCCCCTTGTGTATCAACTCTGTTATAGATCTTTGTGTCATCTGCAAAGAGGCATACCTTTCCTTCCAGACCCTCTGCAATGATACCTATAAAGATGTTAAAGAGGACTGGACCCAGTACTGAGCCATGAGGTACCCCACTAATAACCCCCCTTTCTTCAGAATGTGTTCCATTCACTATTAACTTCTGTGTCCTGCTGTGCAACCAGTTTGCTACCCAGGCTACTACCCTGTGACCCACTCCCAGGCTGGCTAACTTGATTATTAATCTTTTGTGCGTGACTGTGTCAAATGCCTTGTTAAAGTCTAGGTAGGCCATATCCACAGCCCCTTCCTGGTCTATTACTTTGGTCACTCAGTCAAAGAAATAAATTAGATTCATCTGAAATGACCTTTCTGCTGTGAATCCATGCTGCTTTGGGTCCTGTGCCCCACTGGCCTCTAGGTATTCAACAATTCTTTCTTTCAGAAGTGATTCCATCATTTTCCCCACCAAAGAGGTCAAACTAACAGGTCTGTAGTTTCCTGCTTCCAGCCTCCCACTTTTGTGAGGGAGAATCACATATGCCCTCCTCCAGTCCTCAGGTCCCACCCCATCTTCCCATGATTTGTTAAAAAATGTGGTTAGGGGTGTCACTAGGTCCTTCCTTAGCTCTTTTAGGATTCTAGGGTGAATCTCGTCAGGCCCCATTGCTTTGTCCACCTTGAGTTTAAGGAGTTCTTTCAGTACTCTTTCTTCTGTAAATGGACTGGCATCAACCCCACTATCTAGAGTGCTTCTACTGTTTGGTTTAGGTAACTCCTCCTCTTCTTCTTTTGTGAATACTGAGCAAAAGTATTCATTCAGTATCTCTGCCTTTTCACTACCTCCCTCTGCCCACCTCCCTTCCCCTTTATTAATCTTCACTATCCCACCCTTAACCTTTCTATGCTCCCTAATGTACCTATAAAAGGTGTTAGCCCCCTTCTTAACTGAGTTGGCTATCTTTTCCTCGGTTTGGGCCTTTGCTTTTCTGACTGCCTTCCCCACTTCCTTCTGCTTTAATTGATACAGTTCCCTGTCGTGTTCCGTCTGTGATTCCTTATACTTTTTGCATGCAGCCTTTTTCTCCTTAACCTTCCCTGACACTTCTTTTGAGAGCCATAGTGTTTTTTTATTCCGCTTTGTTTTCTTGATTTGTTTCACACAAAGGCTTGTTGCCTCCATGATGGCAGTTTTGATTTTTCTCCAATGTTCTTCCACCCCTCCTTTCTGGCCATTTGCTAATGCATTCCTCAGGTATTCACCCATTATGCCAAAGTCAGCCCTTCTAAAGTCCAGTATCCTTGTCTTTGTATGGCTTGTCTCCATGGTTGTGTTTATTGTGAAGCACACTGTGCAGAGGTTGCTTGTTCCCAGATGTCTACTGACTTCTAAATCTGTGATCCTCTCTCCATTTGAAGTACCAGGTCTAATATTGCTCCCCTTCCAAGTGGGTTCCACCACTAGCTGTCTAAGGCATGCCCTGTGGGGCATCGAGAATGGCCCTGCTCTTGGATGTGGCTGCAGTCCCTGTCACCCAGTTAACATCTGGCATATTCAGGTCCCCCATCAACAGTATCTCACCTTTTTCAGCCATTTTGAGAATGCCCTCTACCATTTTCTTGTCCATTTCCTCCCCTTGAAAATCTTGTTCAAATAACTGCTTATTCAAAGTGACCTGGACAAATTGTCAAAATGGATCACTACCTGGGGAAGAAATTAAATCATTAAAAGTGCAGAGTAATGCATTTTGGGGTAAATAATCCTAGAATACTTATATTCTGGATAATTTGATGTTGGCTAGTTCATCTACAGTAAAGGATTTGGGTGTTTTCATATCGGATGACTTTCTCCTAATTCCCTATATAAATGAGGTTATCCTTAAAGCAAATTGAGTTATCTGGTCTATCAAACATAATATTACATCAAGAGATACTAAAGTTCTGATGCCTCTGTATAGAGCCTATGTTATCCCACATTTGGATTATTCATCCCAACTAGGGTGTCCTTTTAGGAAACAAGACATTGCACTATTAGAAGGAGTACAGAGAAAGTACACCAAAATGGTGCATGACCTAAGGGAAGTTCCATATATCAGAACAGACTAATTTCATTGGAGCGAACATCCCTATCAATTAGGTATTTGAGGGGATCTCTCCTTCTTATGTACAATATTATAAATTATCCATATTTAATAACAAATTTGGGGTTTCTTTTTAAGGATTTAACTTATAATATTGGGGACATCCTTTGCAGTTGCAACTAAAGAAATTTAGTCTTCTCCCACCAAAGATTTTTATACTGTACGATTATTAAATCATGGAATTCTTACCTATTGAAGTGATTGTCAGCAATTGAAACAAACATATAAAAAGGGCTTGGAGAAATACATTCTTTCAGGTGGTATCCATAGTTAAGATTAGTATATAGGAGCACTTTTTGGGCCTTACTGGCTCTTTTGCTCTATCAAATCCTAGTATGAATCCTAGTATGTTTAAGGCTCAAAGGACTGTCTTAAACTGAATCCAATATAATCGCTGAATAATTGTATGGTGAATCTTGTGGGAACAATCAGGTTGTGCTTCACCCTAAGTTTCCATGTAGTGGGTGTGCAACTGCTTTTTTTGTTAAACAAAATCACCAATTATTCATGACCTCAAAAACATTTGACATTATTTAATAATCATTATTCATGCTAAGAATAAATATGGTGCTGCAAAAAGATTCCCTTTGCTTATTCTGTGTAGTCATTCTGGATACCCAAAATGAGTGTTTTACTTGCACAAACCATTTACAAATAACTACTCCACCCCTCTTTCAGACGATGTTTGAACAATCAATTTATGTTGTGTGCAGAGTGGTATCCCGTGAGAAGGGCGTTTGCTATTGAGCACCTACAAAAAGGGTGACTCAATAGTGGCAGCTATTCTCAGGGCTAGTGGATGGGGTGAATGTCGCTATATGTATACACATACGTGGGGGAAGTGTGCATGTTGTGTGACAGGTGGAAGGGGAGGGAGGTTTGTGAGGTGTAGTGCAACTGTGGGTTGCTGATCTGGCCATGTGGTGAGGGGCGTTTGTGACAGGCTATGGTTGGATGGGTGGCAAGTTTGGTGCTGGGCGCATCAGGATTTTTGTGCCATTCTGAGATTTATTTTTCACCCCTCCAACATGCACCTCCCTGGAGTAGAGACTCTTTAGTAGGGGGAGTACAGGGGCAAAGTCACCCACTGGGGTGGAGGTGCAGCCCCATGCATAAACAAAGAATTGAAGTTGCTGACACCCTTTTGCTGTGCACCGGGAGTGGATTTTCGCCAATGTACAGTTGCCCTAACAGCAATCATCTTTCTGCGATCTCTGTTATCACATAAACCTGTGCAAAGTTGTGAGTGAACAACCATCTGCTTATCCTCTGGTGTATTTAACACTAAGTAATGAAGAAAGTCTACTGTGCTGCATTCCATAATGATTTCAACAGATCTGTTAGTGAATATATTTCAAAAATGATTTCTGTCATGAATGGTACAACACTTCATTAGATATTTTTTTAATCTATTTGTAGAACTGATGTTGCACCTTTGTTCTGTGCTGTTTTAACCTAATCCCAGTAACAACCTGTCTGTTCCAGAATTGCAACTGAAAATAGACACCTGCCACTAGAGTGTCATACCTGGTCACCAGAGTATAAAATAAAATGGAAGAAAATAATGTTGAAGTTCTCCAACAGTTAAGTCAATTTGCACTATGGCTAGCTATCATTGATTGCTACTAATTTCAGCATGTTACCGATTTGAACCTTGGCCATGTTTGCATTCTAGTCATTGATATCGGGACTGATAAAAAAAAAAGAAAAATCAGAACCCCACAAAAAATACAGTGTCATGGGAGACTGGTAGATGCAGTAAAAATAAATCTTATCTGTAATGTAACTCACACGGTCTGGGGAATAGAATGTACATGATGATACCGTTATACCCTATGTCAAACAGTTTATTTCTGTCTGATGGACTGCATCTATGTGTACTCTTATTTTTTTTGTTGTTATTGTTGGAAATGGGAAACTCAAATTTAATATGATATGACATGATATGAAACACCCAATTCATTGGGGTTCCCATAGGCAACTTAGGATTCATCCTGTACAGAATTTATAATCACATTACAAAATAGCATCATTTATGTTCACGGGGTAATAATTTAACATACTCAACTGACTTGTGAGGTATCTGCCATACATCTTAAGAACAAAATAAAAATTACTAGGCAGTTTGGTGGGAACAGAAAATAAAACAGCTAAGAATAAACAGAGGTATGCAAGTGTTACAATTAAACATTTCTTACTATTGGCTGATAATGCATGACATATTTTAAAAGCTACCTACAGTGCTTCACAGCTGAGCAAAGGCAGAAACACCCACTGCCATTATTGTGCATAGATCGGTGCCCCACCAACATGTGTATGCAGATTTCAAAGGGGTCAAGTGTAACCCCTCCCAGTGATCAACATTAATTCATTTAACAGATGTATTCAAGAGTGAATAGTGTACCCAGCCCCTCCCTATTACCCTTCTGAACACCAGCAAGGAATTAGTAACTTTTTATAAACAGAGCCAGAAACAAATGATTTGATACCTTCTATCTATATCTATATCTATATCTATATCTATATCATATCTATATCTATATCTATATCTATATCTATATCTATATATGATACCTTTTGTTCTTTTCTGTAACATCCATGTTGGTCCAATAGAAGGTATCAAATCATTTGTTTCTGGCTCTGTTTTAAAAGACCAATCTGACACCTACAACATAACTTTTTATAATACTGTCTGAACTACCATGTGGCCACTGCAAAATCTGACAAATTGTTAGCCAGCAATACAAATTCAGATTGAATGCTAATACAGATACAGCACAAATCAACAATCGTGGCAATGGGTACAAGCTGTATCTTTAATTGTCTGACACATTGTGATAAACATTTAAGGAAAATTTCTTTACAGCCAATACAGTTTAGTTTGATTGCTTTTCTTTTAACTTGATTACATAAACTGCAGTAGAGAAGTTTATCCCATCTAATTCATTTAATCATGTGTATGTGTGTGTGGGGGAGGGTAATACTGATCAATTAATTTTCCCCCACGTTATAAATACATGAAACTTTACAAACGGCTATATATTGTATATATTAATTTCTACAATATTCAATAAAAACATATGTAAAAGATAGAAGGGATAATATATATAAAAATTGTAGATTAACAAAAACTTATGTTTACTTTTGAATAAAATCACACATAATTTGCAACAGATATGAACTGTCTTACTTGTTTACATTGTTGCTTGCTTTATACTGTGTTTTAGAGAGTGAGATAATGTTTCCTGTAACCCAAGAGTTCTGCCTGCATTCACATTTGCAGCTGCGCTTGGTTACAAGGCCCAGTTCATTCAGAATGTGTTTTCCTTTCTCCTTGCAGCTTACACTAAGTGATGGACAACTGTGCTGTTTGTTTAGCATAACTTGGAATCTAAATGATCAAAAGGTATTATGATATAAATGTCTTTTAATTCTAGATGATTTTTGTCGGTATGGAGCATTTCTTTTACCTAATAAATATGAGTGGTGTAATCAATAACCCCTTCTGCAACCCCATTAATTAAGTTGATGGCTCAAATGCTCACAATTGTATTATTTAAATGTGATGAGAGCCATACCATGACAGATGTGGAATTCAATATTTGCAGAGGTACAGTAGTTAATTGAGATGAACACTCTCCTCTTGCCCCCACCACCACCTATTTATTTTATTTATTTATTCAATCTAAGATTATGTATTACCTTTGAGCACCAGGCAACTCATTTACAAAGGTTCCACATCATCAGGGAGGGGTAACAATTAGATATAGGGTAAAAGACGAGTTACAACAAATACTTAAACCACATATGTTACCATCTCTAAACTACATTTCAAACAGCAGCCATTAAAGAGGAGAAGTAGAGAAGAAATTATTTGAGGATGGGAGATGAGTTAATAGTTCAAAGGGAGAATGTAGAAGCCAAAGGCTTTGTCATAGTTACAAATTAGGGGTAGGCAAGGGGAGTTGGGGCTAGCAGGAGGGTGTCAGGATGTGTGGGAGTACAGAGTAGCATGAGATGAATGCTGGGATTGGGCACCCCAATAACAGTGACCCAGTCCCTGGATGTATGTCTCCAGGGCTACCAAAGAGTAGGGCAGCTGGATGGGGTTGGCGAATAGAGCAATGGGATGTCACTACACATACACACATGGGAGTGAGCACACACAGTGAGGGTAGGAGGAATGTGAGGGTGTTGCCATGGTGGATTGCCAAGCCAACCCCATGGCATGGTGGGTGGGTTAGTGGCATTGGTGGGCAGGGTACTGGGTTTGGGTCTGACACTGATGCATTTTTGTCGTGCCTACCTGAACCTTTTTAAAAAATGTTCACACCCCTGACATGCACCCCTGAGTTAAGAATCCTTAAGTGGGGGAGCGGGGTGTAGTCCCCCACATAAAACATTAAAAAGCTATGTCCCCAGTGCCATTTTGCTGTGCCCTGGGGTGTCAGAGTGCCAGAAAAATTTTTTGGCACTCTGACTTCGTGATAACGGCAATCACCTTTAGTCTTTCACCATTATCACATGTAACCGAGTACAGCAGGGGAGAGAATGAAAAAAGTGGGGGATATGGAAGTTAGGGGATGCAATCACAGAAGTATTCAGTTAAGAGGTGTTGTCAAAGCTGATGTTTGAACTGGCCGACTTTAGGTAGGTTAGCCAGTTCACTGCAGACCATTGCATCAGGAAGGTGCTCTGAAGAGAAAAGAGCATTGACATTGAGTAGTCCAGCAACTCAGAACAAGAAGGAGTTTGCTAGAAGAGGTGCGCATGTGTTAGGTCTTGTGAGATTTGTTAAGGTGGCATCCACTCCCGGCGATATGAGCCCAAGGAGCACCTTTTTTGTAAGAATGCATGTTTAGTATTTAATTCTTCCAGTTAGGTGGAGCCACTCGGCCTGATCATAGACCTCACAAGTGTGGGTGAGATGGGAGACACCTGTTAGATGCTACAGACCTTGTTCAAGGCAACAGTGAGCCTTTTGAGTGCAGTAGCAGAAGCTGCTCCATATATGACTAGGCCATAATCGATGACTGACAGCACCGAATTATGAATTGTTAGTTTGAGAGCATCAAGAGCATCCTTTTGTGTCTATAGAATAGGTCAGTTCTAGTATTGACAGCCCTAGCAACATTCTCAATGTGGGCAGCAAAAGTAAGGTGACTATCAAGGGTAACCCCAAGGTACTTGAAGTGCTGTATTTGTATGAGGGGTGGTTCCTTGGTTATTTCTGATGGCAAGCAGGAGCACTTTGTGTTTACTGTGGTTGGATGAAAATAGCACAACTTGTGTCTTCTTGTAGTTTAGTGCCATCTTATGTTTGCTAAACCAATGCTCAACATCCGTGAAACCATTCTGTATATTGATTTTGAGCAGGTTTGGGTCTGGGTGGCCTGCAAAGATGACAGCATCATCCGCATAGAGCAGGTCCGTTTAATTGACACAGCAGATGGCAAGTTGTTAAGGAAGATGTTGAACAGGAATGGAGGCCTAGAATTGATTCTGAGGTACACCAGATCGAACTGGCTACTGCTACCTAAGGTATTGTTATTAAATGAAATTGTTGCATTACATTGCTGCAAATAATGTATTGTGGAAAATAAACAGAATACAAAATTGCCTCACTAAATTCTGATGAAAAAAAATCAGGAATGAGTTTTAAGATGTTGTGCAGATTGCTAATAAATTTCTCTATGGAACCTCAAACAGAAAGTATGGTAGAGTAAATATTAGGTTTTATTTATTGTATTTTATTCAGTTTGTGTCCAGATCTCTTCTCTTTGTTGGACAGATGTGAGACAATCATGATGCTTCTAGTAGCAAAAGATGCACAGAGATATGATGATGAGAGACAATAGGGCAGTTAAGTTCAAGGAAGTTAGATTCACTCACTCATAACAATTTATTGAACTGTTACTTTCAAAGTGATCTGCTTTGCTCTGTGTCAGAGCCAGTAACTCAGTTTCTCTCCAATTATCTGCTTGTGTCTTTTCTTTATTTTTTCTTTATTTTTATTTTTACTGCTTTTCATGTAATGAACATCAGATCAACAGATGATTTGTTCATACAAGTTCAAAGACATTGACAGTGTCATATGCAAACACTGCACTGCCTCCACTGAACCTTTTTTTTCATTTCCATCCAGACAGTGGCAACACTTGCTTTTCTTTTTTTTAATTGAATACTGTTGTGACATGCATTCATTAATTAAAAACTGCATAAATTTGTTTAATGCACAATGAATAGACCAGTCTATATCTTCCAAAATGATTCATTGTCAATATGTACTTAGTTATTATTCTCCGTCAGTTTGTCTGATTGCCTTTTGCAGTTCAATCTGCATTCAGTAATCTATGAAATGTGCAAAGCTGATTTGCTTCCTCTATTAGGGAGTACGATATTTACTCTAAGGGAAACATTAAAAAAAATATTAATTATTTACCTGTCACATCTGTGTTTTTATTTATCAACGTTCCAACTTCACAGAATCACTCCGCCTTCATGTTTATTACAGAAAGTGGAAATGCATATTGGCTTGCCCTTTTTTATTTTATTTTATTTTTTTATTATTATGCCTTTTGTTCTCTATTCATATGTAAGTTAACTTAACATACCTTGGGTAGCTATGTGAATTTCACCCGTTGGACTTCTGTGCTTGAGATGTGAGGCATTAGACCTTGAATCTGTTGGATGTGATTCAGACATCCTGATTGTGCATCTATGAGGCGCCACCTGCTGTTAAGGGTGTGGAGGTACCAGCGCATAGTGACAGAAAATCACAATGTATCCAACAAATGGGTGGGGAATGGCGTGGGGGTGGTGGGGGGATTGGATGTTGTCTAGCACCATTGATCATTTGATCAGCTGCTATTACAACATGGCATAACAGAACATATTTCTCAGCAATGCATTTGTTCGAGTTCCCCATACCCTCACACTGCTAACATGACATGCACCAGTGTCTGCACCCATATACGCTAGGGGGAAAATATTGGTATGTTTAACATGACAGTATTTGTAAAACAACAAGATCGGGAAGGTAGGGTGAATAAAATCAAAAAAGTAAAACTGGGAAGAGTGAAATTTTTAAATCCTACACAGTAAATCAGTGGAATCTGCTATCCTAAAACATGAGGAGAGTACAACAAAACTAGGAAATACTTTTGTTGGTGGTTGCAGAGGGTAACATTTACATTTGTGGCATATTTGTGCTGGAGTAACTTGAATTAATTTACAAATTGGGACGTATCACCACCTTTTTCCAAATTATGTGCATTCACAGAAACTCTTGAGTACTGTGCCTTATCACTTGTTTTATTAAAAATATTGTTCAATAACAGATGAAGCATAATTACTCGCATATGCACCATTCTCTGTCCATTCATAAGGGATGTCATGTAACACTATTCACCACCAACTGTAGATTGTCACAAAATAAAGTTTTAATGTTTACAAATACTTGGGATGCCATGGAATGGAATCCCACTGATGTAAGCTGTAATTATTTTGCCAGTGACTGACTGTATCCCCTGTCTAAAGTGTGGCTACTGTAAATATGTCAAAGAGCCTCTGCACAGTGCTAGATATCTGGTTCCAGTGTGAGCCTCCCTAGACATGGTTCAACCTGCAATCCTGTTGTTTGCATTTGGTCCACTAGCCACTGTCTCATACTGCCTGTCTTAACTGTCAACAGTCCTGCCATTTGCTGCCAATCTTCAGAGTGAATTATAGAATAAGCAAAGTCTCTGTGCATATGTGTGACTATGAATAACGATTGTGGGCATGACACAAAGTGTGACTGTGAGGAATTGTAACTTGAAGTGCAAACAGCCTCCTGATGCACATAAATTATACTGTATGTACAGTATAAGCCACTGAATGAAAATAGCATGCTAAACATCTGACCTCGAGCCAAGTTCATGACCTCCTGAAAAAATATAGTTTTCACACAAAGCTGTTGTTGATTTGTTTTTCAGTTTCTGCTTTGCTGGGTTCACCTTTCGTTTGTTTGTTCTCTACAAAAGCTGCTGATGTAGAGGGTTCAAGGCTAAAGGAACAGTTGTGTTATTTAACTTTTTTTTCCCCTTAGACTGCAGTTTACAGCATCATGTATTTCAGTGTCTACCATATTATTTTTTTGGGGGGGGTTGGATGGATATGGCGCAATATGTACTGTAGAGTATGGCAGAGAGGGGTATACAGTACAAGTGTACAGTAGGTTGGGGTGAGCGTTTGTCAATGGCAGCTTCCATTCACATACCACAATCAAAATGCCCTTGTTTACTGGGAGAGTTAATTATTAATTATTATTAGTAGGGCTAATGTAAATGATTGGCAATTATTAAAGTGTTTTTAACAGTGGGGTGTGATTGAGTAATTTGATCACTGTATCCTCTGTGCAACCCAGGCCACCTGCAGGTTAATTCTACCCTGATAATCTTTTTAAATTTCAGGCACCAAATATTTCTGTGATAGCTGGGGAAGTCATCTGGTGGATAAGGGAGGAATTGCTTTTCAATAGCTGATAAAATGAGGCTTCCAACACAGCGGACTGAGTACCATCTCTATAATGCACCACTGCAATCTTGCTAATGCACCGCAGAAGGTGATAACAAGTGGTGTACCTTGTTATTGTTAAACTTTTCTATGACATGCACTGTAGGTTGAGAAACACAGGGCTCCCTGTGACAGAGTCCCAACTGGCAGACCTCCTGCCACTCTAACTCTCCAACTCAGACTAACTGAACATTCTAAACTTCCCCTAAGCAGCTGACTCAAAAATGGTTATGATGCTGCAAGAATTCTAAATGACATAATCATCCCTCTCTCAGGCTACCTGAGTAAACAATGATGTCATTATGTAGAAAGCTCCGAATAAGCTCCCTTCCAGCTGCCTTTTCCACCTGCCTAAGACTAGTGCTAATGCCAATGGATTCTAGTAACACCAGGGGACTGGCTGGTTAGATTAGGAAATAAGCAATTATATAGGTCTTAGATTTTCCTGTTGTTTTAGTGTTGGGACAAGTGAGATGTGAGTTCTTTCAATGATTATTTGATGTTCAAGGTTAATGTTTAAAAGTCTGGGAAGAAAGTTTTGTAAAAAAAAACTTCTGTCCCTTCTCATCCCTTCAGGTATTCCTATTATGACTCTCAGGTTACTCCTCCAACATCAGTTTTTAAATCTTCAATTTTTTCTAATAAGTAGCTAATCTGGTTTCTGTTCATGTAGTTATTCTAGCTTAGAGACAACTACTTCTGTGTAGTTTATTCTGTTTTCAACTGCATAAACGTTGTCATTTGCATGCTGGACAATTATTTCTAATTTAGCCATTGCTATTTTTATGCTTTCAATTTCTTTTAGGTTCTCAGAGAAAAATATTCCCCTCAATTCAGCAGGGAGGAGGGGCACAGCATTCATTACAGTTCATTCAGCACTGTTTAAAGTTGCAGCAGGTTCTAACATTTTATTTTGACCTTTCCTGATGTCAATACCTCACAATACAGGACTCAGTTTGTAGCCTAGGGTCTGTTCTGTTAGGATGTGAGGTTATTTTTCAAAAAATACATTGTTTGGATCGTGGATGATGTTGGATTGTTCGCTACCCGGGTTCAGTTCTTTCAGGTGGCCATCTCTGTTGCTCCTGCACATGGAACCCCAGCTAGCACTTTCTATCCACGGTCCACCTTACACATATTCAGAGGTTATATTCCTCTGCTCAATGTATTGCAGGGTGCACAGATTGATCAAAATACCAGCCAGGCCCACACAGTGTAATTTAGGGAATGTCCATCTGTAATTGGGCACCAAGTCAGTGTAAGAAAGGGTCTGAGTAGCTTGTAAATAAACAGTTTTGATTTTTTTACTTACAGTAAGTCTGATACAATTTTAAAAGTTTCAGGAACAGTCTGGGAAAGAAAACCTTCTTAATGTGCATATACCCCCTTCCCATGTCTGTTTAGATGGTTGGAAATAGATAATTGTGATGATTTTACTATCTAGTCTGATTTAAACTTTTGTGGATAAACAGCGCTGGTCCTACTTTATGTCCTTTCACGCTGGCTGAAGTAAGCTGGTGGTAGGACTGCAGTGTTTGAGCAAAAACACAGTGGACAGAAAACAGTATAGCTGATGGGATTAACATCATGGATGGGAACTTCCATTGGTGCCATAACTGTATGTCCTTCATGTACATGGGGAAATGTACCATTGTAGTTGTATAAAATGTCATCCAATAAAAGCAACAGTTGCCAACACATTTCTGACTTTTTGTTTCTACATATTAACTAAGAACAATTTACCAACACAATTCTGACTTTTCTTTTTTGAAGGGGGCTGTGCCCATACACCCCCCATGCAGGGAACTTCTCCCCACATCCCCGTAAATAAATATAATCAATTCGGAGTTCATACAAGCAGACTAAGCAGAAGTAACTTGGCTCAGGTAGATTTGTCTTTCTATTGGTAACTTTCTGGAGGCTTTTGAGCTACCCTTAGCTAGGATCACATACCAGGTAATTGTGTTACATTCTTGAGTGTTCTTTCTTCTGGCAGTAGTTCCTGAATGTGTTTAATACAGTTGTTTTTGTGATTTGTATTGTTGAGTTTGGGATTTATATTTCAACAGGCATTGTTAGCAACCTTCTGGGAACTTCTCTGTTCCCCCTCAGCTAGGATCAGTTTACAGCTAATTGTGTTTAAATACCTGTGTGTTCTCTCACACATAGTAGCAGTGTTAAGCAGAAGAAGCTTGGCTCAGGTAGATTTGTTTTTCTGCTGGTAACTTTCTGGAGTTTTTTGAGCTACCCTCAGCTAGGATCACATTCCAAGTTATTGTGTTACATTCTTGAGTGTTCTTTCTTCTGGCAGTAGTTCCTGAATGTGTTTAATAGTTGTTTTTGTGATTTTTATTGTGAGTTAGAGATTTATATTTCAACAGGCATTGTTAGCAACCTTCTGGGAGCTTCTCTGTTTCCCCCTCAGCTAGGATCAGTTTACAGCTAATTGTGTTTAAATACCTGTGTGTTCTCTCACACATAGTAGCAGTGCTAAGCAGAAGTAGCTTAGCTCCAGTATATTTGTCTTTCTGTTGGTAACTTTCTGGAGATTTTTGAACTATCCTCAGATAGGATCACATTCCAGGTGCCTGATTGTTTTTGTACAGAGCATGGGCAGGACAGGAGACACCCTGGGTGCTCTGCTTTTATAGACTTCGACA
The DNA here is from genome assembly GCA_016271365.2 of Neoceratodus forsteri. NCBI lineage: Eukaryota > Metazoa > Chordata > Ceratodontiformes > Ceratodontidae > Neoceratodus > Neoceratodus forsteri. The sequence goes on from JADMNL010000026.1 coordinate 272,865,703, forward strand.
GAGACACACCTACTTAAAGGCATAGGGAATATTTGGCAGCACCCTACAAGATAGGACCTATCTGAGAATACAGGTAGCAGTACAAGGGAACAGCAGTCAACTAGGTTAGCAAAGGTGCTTGAAACAGAAAAAAGAGGAGTAATTTAGTTGGAAAGGGGAGAAAGGGAAAAGAAAAAACTAACTGAGAAGGAGGGGTGGTAGTAGTAAGCAGGTTCAGGATGATGCAGGGAGTGGTGCAGTGCTCTGGGTGTGGTGAGCAGTCTTCAGATGAACATTCTGGGTACTGTGGTGGTGCCCCATATGCAAGCACCTCTCTGTGCTGAAGGTGGAGATTGCCAGTTTCCAGGCTGAACTGGCAGCAGTACTGGAGACTCTCATCCTCACCAAGAGACCACGATGTCCCCAGCCTATGCCACAATGGCCACCCAGGCAAATGGTAAGGTGGACAACAGTGGGCTCAGGGACCTTCAAGGGAGGGGGCAAAGACACATCAATCATCCAGTCCAGCTCAAAAACCCCTTCACTGTTTTGGAGGAGTGGGAGGGTCCTGCAAAGGAACCCGAGGCTGAAACCAGGAGGATGTGAGGGTTCTCCAGCAGGATACCCAGTGACAGAAGGAAGAGAACCTCAAAGGAGGAAGAAGTTACTCTAGTGGGGACTTGATTGTCTGGGGAATGGATCTGGGCACAGATAGGAGAAAGGAAAGGAGTTCAAGTGCTTCCAGGAGGCACCACATGGGGGATCCAGAGGATTGCTGAAGCATTGGCAAGAAGAGGGACTGGATGTCATTGTGCATGTGGGAACAAATGACCTATCAAGGTCAGGGCTAACTTGGAACAGTTAAAACAGGACTTCATAGGTTTGGGGGTCTGGGGAAAGTAACAAAATCTATGACATTTACGGAGGTGCTGCCAGTCCATGGCATGGAGGGGGATAGGAATCTCACTATTAGTAACTTCAACTCAAGATTGAAGGCCTGGTGCAGTGAGAAGGTATGGTTTCATTGGCGACTGGAGTCCTACCTGCGATGTGGCCCTGTGCAGTGGGGATGGGTTGCATCTGTCAAGAAAGGGGAAAGCAGCCTTCAGTGAACAGTTCAAACACTTTGCTGACAAGCTTTTAAACTAGCTGGGGGGGGCAACAAGAGCAGGCAAACTCTAGCAGCCCACCACCACATGGTAGAAACACCAGAATGATGTTGCCAAGGTCACCTGGACCAGGCAGAATGGGAGAAGCAATGAAAGCAGGGACACATGTTAAAGTTAACAGAGATGGGAGGAAACTGCAGGAGACAAAAACCAGGAGTGGAGCGAGGACAAGCAGTAATACTTGGAAGGCCATGCTGACAAATGCCTGCAGTGTGGGAAATAAAATCCCAGACATGGAGGCTGTGACAGCTGAGGCAGACCTGGACATAGTATCAATAACTGAAACCTGGTACACTGCCAATCATGGGTAGGAAGTAAATATACCAGGTTATACTCTGTTTAGGCAGCATGGGGAGGCAAAAAAGGGGAAGGAGTTGCCCTGTATGTTAAGAAGGGTATAAAGGCAACACAGATACAGGGTAGGCAGGGGGAGGCCGAGGGACTGTGGGTCATCCTTGAACCAGGAAATGGCACAGCAATATACACAGAGGTAATATACAGGCCTCCAGGTAAGGGGAAGAAGTGAACAGGGACACGAGGATGAAATACAAAATGGCATTCTGCTGATGGGAGGATTCAATATGCCAGATGTGGATTGGACACCAGCAGCTGCTTCAGTCAGAAGCAGAGGCATCCTGAAGTCCCACAAGGGACAGGACTCAGGCAGCTGGTGCTTGGTACTTGGTGCTTGATCCCACCAGAGATAGGGTGGTTCTGATCTAGTAATGACTAACAGGGAAAGAATCACTGATGACAGGATGGAGAGGCAACTAGGATCCAGTGATCACTACATAGTGTGGTTCAGCATACAGACATGGATTCAGTCAAGTCACACTAGGGTGAAGGTTTATGATTCCAGTTAAATGTTTTATTGATTTTTTGCTACAAAACATGAATACAACATAATTCCACATATTGGTACAAATATATATGGAAGGGCAGCAGTAATTGCACATAAATGGTTGTGGTCCATTGAACCTGGAACATGTGATTCCCCTCTAGGTAATATCATTATAAAACAAACATTAGTAATCTTGTCAAAGTATATACCGCATGAAAGAGTCATTAGCTCACTTTTGTGATTAAGCCCAGTTATTGTAGTGAAAAGGGGCACCTACCTTAGTACTGCCAAGGCTCACAACCATAGGGAGGTAACACTGCTGATATGCCAAGGCTTCAAGTGTTACAGTAGATATACCTTCTTATGGTCATTGTAGAGGAAGCACCTGGAAGGAAGGGTACCACAAAGTAAACAAAGCGATATATATGATTTTAGATGTTAGAGTTGCACAGCTGATTTGATATGGTCTGTGGAGAATAAAGAACAAATAATAAAGAGTAAGGAGAGCAAAAACAAAACCATCAAGACATATAAAGAGGAAAAAATTACACTATACCACTATTACCCACTAAGCTAAAATGTTACAACTTAGGGTAAGCTATGTACACTACTGTCTATATGCACATAACATAGTAGTCACTGTTGCACAACAAATTCAGCAGAAAAGTCAAGGTCATGCATTTTAAACTGTCAATAAGCAATCCTATAGTGTTAGAACCACTTAAATCAACCAACTCCTGCTCTAGATGCCAGGTATGCCATATATGGTGCCCAGCAAAGTTAGAAGGATTCTATCTGCCCCATTATCAGGTGTCAGCGTCTTTCCATTTCATGCACAGATGTGAGTGTTGCTAAGATTTCATTCATACAGGGCATAGCAAGGCTTCTCCAGTTCCTCAGAATTGTATGCTTCACCTGCATAATGAACAACATTAGCCATCTAAATTCTCGAAGTTAAGTTGTGGAGCCTCAGACCTCAAACCTAGCAACATAAGAGCTGCACTGGCTGGGACAGGGCATTGGATGGCCAGGCTGGCTTCATGAGAGAGTTTCTCCCATATACCTGAAATCCCAGGGCATTGCCATAGGATATGGTACAGGTCCCCCAGGTTGGAGACATCTCCAACAGGCGTCATGTGTTAATACCTTCATCTTCTTAAGCACTGTAAGGGGTCCTATACCATGAGTGCATTATTTTGTTATGAATAAGCCTGCTGCGGGCATCCCTGTGCACTTTGTATCCAACCTACCTACATTGTTTCCATTGTGGCTCAGAGATTTGTATTTGCAGGGCCTTCTCCCATTTAAGTTTGGTGGATATATTTCAGGTGGGTAAAGTTTCTCTGACTACTGCATATACTGTCGCAACTATCCCTTTGTTTTGAAGAAGCCACTTTGTTATGGGAGGCATAAGGTCAGTAAACATATTTCCCTGTCACAGAAGGGGTTTAAGGGTGTCTCATATTTGTAGGTATTGCCAGAAGTCAGAATTAGCCAGCTTCCACCTAGCTTGCAAGTTTTGATAAGAATCCACCAGTAGGGAGTTGTACTCCAGGAAGTCCTAAAATATATAAAATCCATTTGTTCTTCCATTGAGGCAAAATCACCGGTTTGTCCACTACTGTGAGAATAGGGTTGCCCCATAAAGGTGTATGTAGAAGGGAAGGGCAGGGAATCTTATTTTTCTGTGAAAAGCCTCAGTATCTAATTGAGGGGCTGATGGTTGGATGTAACTGGAGTGCATGGGAGGAGGAAGCCCAAATATAGAGAGGCTGCCACAGGAGTGCCACTTAGAGTCTGCTCGATCTTTAACCATTGGTGATTCTTTAGAGTGTGGACAAAACCATTTCAAGTTTGAACACATTGGAATGCTATTTTGTAGCCTTCCATCCATGGAGACCCCAGCCACCCTTCTCCAATGAGCCCTGAGCTGGTTCCTACTGAAGCACGATCTGGCATCACACCAAAAGGCAGGAGCCAATCATTGCATCTATTTTTGAAGCCAGTGAGGTGGTAGGGACAAGGAAATATGTGAAAGCAGATGTAATATTTTAGGAGCAGGGTCATCTTGAAGGCCGAATCTTACCAGCCATAGTGAGGTATAGACGTGCCCAACTGTCCAGCTCAGCTTTACACTTGATTAGTAGGGGGCCTAGGTTATTATCCCACCACTTTGTGATATTTGCCCCAATCTTAATGCCCAAGCATGTAATAGTAACCGGTGACCATTTTAGACCATAGTGGGGTATTTTATGAGAATGGCAAGGAGAGTTGAAGAGGAAGATCTCTGTTTTGGATTGGTTGACCTTAAGCCCCAAAATAAGAGAGAATTGGTCTAGCAGGGACAGAAGAGGCAGGATTGATATCTGGGCATCTCCTAGTGATACTCAAAAGTCATCTGTGTACATCAAAGTCGAAAATTGTATCTGCCCTATACCTACATCTTTTATGAGGGGGTTCTGTCTGATCACAGCAGCCAGGGGTTCAACTACCAGGACAAACTAGAGAGGGGAAAGGGGGCAGCTCTGCCTTGTGCCTCTGTGCAGCTGGAATGGTTCTGATTGTATGGAACTGGTAAGGACCTTAGCAAGGGAAGATGTATATGGCAGTTACAGTGGATCTAAAGTGGGGCCCAAAGCCCAACTACTTCAAAACAGACTGCAAATAGTCTCATTCTATGGAATCAAATGCCTTATTGAAATCAATTGCCAAGGCTGCAGCAGGCGCTGGAATCTGATTTGCCAGATGGATAAGATTAATACAGTTGCCACCACTTATAATGGGCACATTTGTCATAGCAGCTTCTGCCAGTTACATGCAATGGGCGGTGTATCGTTTGCTTGGGAAAAAAACAAGAGATGGCACTACAGAGAAACAGTGGCATTTATTGCTCTATCCAAATATACAGTGCTTTAAAGTACAGAAATCAGGCACAGCAATCAAGCAAGTTAAACAATGAGAAAGATACATGAACTGTACACAGCAAACAAACAAATTAGTTAAACATCAAGATACAAGGCAGAAGTTAGACACGGCATCAACAGAACAGCTGAAGTAAAGTACAGTAAAGCTCAGTACAGTACATTGTTTTAGATAGCTAGTGATTTAACCTGCATGACCACCTTTTTAGAACCAGGTTCTGCTCCATGGCACATCGCAATGTCAAAGACGGACCTCCACATCAGCAGGAGTAACTTTTGTATCCTCTTTACTGTCTGTAATTTTGGGCTCGTCTTCCTCTTCTTACATCTTTTGGGGCTCTGCTCCACCTCGTCACTATGTCTCGGAGAGCACTCAACTGTTTTAAACACCATTAATCACCTATAATTACCTGGGAGCACCGTAGTGATCGACAGCTGAGATGAGAGCAGCAAGTATGTGCTAATTAGTGCTCGTTGATGGGGAACAGGTGCTGAAAGGTGCTAAAACTTCAGTGATGAACTTGCTGGGCTGCCCGGAATAGGCAGTGTGGCATGATCGTTATAAGCAGCAAGATTTGCATTGAAACAATAGCATATGGCAAATGGTTTCAGTATTTTGCCCATTTTAACCGATTGCATGCATTATGCATGGGCGGTATAAGTGGAGCCGATTGTAAGTGTTCTTAGGTGATCCGTGCTGTATCTGCCTTTACAAACCAACTTGGGAGGAGCACATGAGGAGTGGGAATAGCGGAGTTAATCTGTTGGCCAACACCCTGACATAAATTTACTGTCTGAGTTGATCATTGAGATAGAGGCGGTAGCTGGCCACCTCCTCAGCTGGCTCTACGTTTTTGGGAGCATGGTGCTAATGGCCTCCCAAAGGATGCGAGGCACATAATACCCTTAGCCTCCACCTCTGTAAAGACCTGGCACAACAAAGGGAGATAAGAGAAGCCAGCATCTGAAAAAAGTCCACAAAGTACTCATCCCTCTGGAGATTTCCTTTTTAAAACCATCAGCGCTGTTGATACTTCCTCTTGGTTAGGGGAGCTTCAAGGGCAGCACTCTGTGTGGGGGGAAAGCTTGGGAAGGTTTATGGTTTGTAAGAAGGCCTGGGTGTCTGGGCTGACTTGGTTCTGGATGAAGTATAAAGTTGGGAATAAAACACTGTCATGATGTCATTTACCTCCTGGGGTTTAGTTTTGACCATCCCTGAGGTTGGGTCTTTCAGTCCCAGTAGAAATCTGTTTGTTTGTTGTTTCCATAGTTGGTAGACCAACATTTTCTCACTTTTATCCCCACCTTCCCAGTAGGAGTGCCAGATCCTGGTAAGAGCCCGATCCGCCTCTCTGGATATGAGCTCATTCATTTTAATTCTTATATCAAGGACTCAGTGCCCACATGTAGAATGAGAAGAGGGTTGTGGCATAGTTTAAGGGCTTGCTCTGCAGTGAGCAAATCACTTTCGAGTTGGGTCAGCTCCTTTTCTCTAGTTTTTTTTTCTGTGTGCAGCATAGCCTATGATCTTGTCCCACATAGTAGCTTTGTAGGCTTCCCAGGTGTTTTGGGCTAAGGTCTCCTCTATAGGGTTCTCCTGAAGAAATATTTTTGTTTTGGATTTGGCCCAATTGGCAAATTTAGAGTCATGCCGGAGGAGAGGATAAATTTGTCAAGTGGGAGAGCAAGTGGCAGTAGGGCCCAATGTCAAAATTAGTTGTTCTGGAGCATGATCAGATATGACTGTGGGGAGAATTGTAGATTCTAAAACATGCTGTGTAAGGGTTTGTGACATAAGCCAGAAATCCAGCCTGCTAAATGAACCATGTGCATGAGAGTGGAAGGTGTAATTATGGACTGTGGGACGTACTAGTCACCAAATGTCAACCAGCTGGTATTCAGAGCTAAGACTCAGGGTGGCTAGTACTCCCCGAGTATGAGTTTATTTACCCTGATCACTTCCGTCCAGTATGAGGACTAAAGTGAGATTAAAATCTCCCCTGAGCAGTACGGGCATGTCAGACTCCACCATTGATTCTAGCTTAGTATTTAGGTCAAGAAAAAAGGAGAGGTCATCCACATTTGGGGCGTAGACATTTACTGCAAGGAGGTGACTGGTGATTAGCTGCCTTACTTTTTAGAACTGACCATGAAAGTGACTTATGCAGCAGGATGGCCACGCCCTTTTTTGTAGAGGCACAGGCATGCAGCTCTGTCCCACCAGTCTTTGATTAAGTATTAGTGATCCTGCTTGATTAACTTTGTTTCCTGCAAAAGGCTACCTGGCTTTTTAGTCTTTTCAGATGTGTCAGCACCTACTTTCTTTTTGAAGGAGAGTTTAGCCCCATACATTCCATGTTATAAGGAGATTTCATCCATTACGTTGTCTATAATGGATCATATTGAGAGGAGGGGTGAAGATATCGAACCATGAGGGGGGGTTCTATCAAGACTGACATATGGTGCTAACCTACTCTATTGTATGATAAGTGGTTGTCCAGAGGCACCAGCAATAAAATTAGCACATTTTTAACACATGACAACATCTGATAGCACAGTGACAATAAAATCTGAACAGTGCAGAAATAACATAAACTATGAATAAGTACTGCGCAACCTTGCGCATTGGTACAAGAGGGTGTCTTACACTGAGGAATCATTGCCCTCACAGGCCTTACCAACCCGACCTGTTGGGGGGTAGCGAGAGTATAAACTCAAACAGAGGAGCCCATGCAAGCATTTCCAGCCTCGGGGGTTTTGATGGAGGGGATATAAACATGATATAAGTTAGATAAAAACATCCATGTTCTCCGTAGCAGAGCTGAGGCCTATTGTGCGGGACCACTCAGCATTATTCAGTTATTCCCAGAGGCTCAATGTCTGCATTTTAGCTGCTGGATAAAAGTAGAAGATGCATAAGCTCCCCCTGGCATGTGAAGGATGTCACTTTGGCAGGGAGTATCAGTCACAGCAGTGAACTAAAGCCCACCCGTGCACATGGTGTGAACCAGCTTATCACTCATTTCTGCCTGATGCACATACCACCTTTATCAGAAGATCCCCAAGCCCAGTGTAGGGGCAGGAGCAGCCAGCATTAGACAAAATTTTCCCGATCCCCCATGAGTTCTGAACATAGAGAGAACAAGAGCCAACCGCAACTGTACAATGTAACACTGGTTTAGTATTTTGGGGAATCAATTTTATCCTTAAAGACAGATAAAGAACATTAACCACTTTAAAGACCTAGCAGTGTCCCATATTCTTACCCCATGCATGGCTATGGTATAGATCCAAGAGAATAGCGTATCTTACACAAATGAGGAGATATATATTTTATCCACAGGTACCCCCAGTCTCAGACCATGCCAGATAATAAAGAGTTAGGGCACTTATCTAAGTTGGGTCCTGTGGCTCTGTTGCTTGAAGTAGTTCTGTGTCGGACGGAGATTGCTGTTGGGCCCATAGGTTGTCATACAGTTCTGAGCCGCTGTCTGTTCTTCTTGTCATCCTTTGGGCCAGAGGGGAGGCAGTAGGTGAATTTTCAGCTACGGTCTGATCTTGTGAGGATAGTTCAGACCTTCTGGCCTCCTGCACCATCTCCTCTTCTGGGTATTCAGGGAAGTCCGTTGTTTCATCCAAATCCACCGGCGTTAGTAAAGAAAATATGTTAGAGGATAGGAACTTGCAAATGGTTCCATGGAAGGCATCAATGGTGATAAGGATGCAGCATTAAAAGCTGTGTCCTGGTCTTAAGATGATCCCTTTTGGGGTGTTTGCCCATTTGTTGCCATGGCTGACCTAGCTGGTAGGGCTGAGCCATCCCTTGAAATTGAAATCCAGATGGCCTAACTTCTGTAGTGAAAGCTCCCCAGGGCACTGGATTATTTTTGGAGTATGCATTCTCTTTGTGAGCACATTTGACTCTAGATTGAGGTGGCCAGTTAGTATGTAAGTAGTCCATAAGACTGACTGGGGTGGCAAAGGAGATAAAAGTGCCATTCATCTCCAAGCACATGGTCGCTGGATATCTAAGAGAAAATCTGATTCCCAAAGCATGCATGATGCATCGGGCTTCTGTATACTCCTTTCTTCTAGCAGCCATGTCACGGCAGTAGTCTTGGTAGATGAGAATTCTGTGACCCTGCCATGAGAGAGCCCTGAGTTTGCAAGCCCTAAAAGTAAACCATTCCTTGTCTGTGAAGTTCAGTATATGGGCCATAATAGGTCTGCCTCTGTTCCCCAGTTTAGGCATTGGGTTTAGAGTCCTATGTGCATGCTTGATTGTCATCCCTGGCAGTAGGTCATGTTTTAATAATTCAGGCAGGGTGTCATAGAGAAATTCTAGTGTGTTCCCACACTCTGATTCCTCAGGGAAGCCTAGGAGTAGCAAATTGTTGCAGTGACTCCTATTTTCCATGTCATCCATTTTTGTCTGCAGTAGGTGGATTGTCCGTTCTTGCTCCCACACCGTAGAGGTGAGAGCTTCTAGCGTAGAAGTATTTTTATCGTTTTTTGACTCAGTTTGACCGAGCCTGGCATCCAGTTGGTTTATGGCCTGAGTTGTGTTATTAGATGCTAAAGTTACCACAGCCATTTGGTTCAGCAAAGTTCTAAACATTTCATTGGTTTGCTGTGCAGTCTGGCCTGTGGTGTTTTCAGATCCTTTACGTCTTGACATGGTGGAGTACGTTTGTTGGTGGGTCTCCCCTCAGAGCACGGAGCACAACTGGAATAATAAGAAGCAGGATGATCCTGGCAGGTCCAGCTATTCAGTTCTTTGCTACACCATAAATTTTTAAATGGTAGAATGGTGTAAACTGTGGAAAAAATAACCCTTGGTTAGACAGCGCTCACATTAGGCAGCCATCTCGCTAGGAGCCAAGCCACGCCCCCTCAGAGGTTTATGATTTCAAAAAGGCAGACTTCACTGAAATGGGAAGAGTTATGAAAAGTGTCCTGGAGAATAGGGGGACAGGAGAGGGGTGGAAGAACAGTGGGAGAACCTAAATGGAGCCAGTTCTATGTCATAAGGGTGAATTCAGCATACCATACGCCCTTATGGCAACCCCACTTCACCGAAATTAAATTTCAGTGATGTGGGATCCCAGCGAAAGTAAACCCGGTGCACAAAAACCTCTTCTTTGTTTCAGCCCCCCGCATCCTCCTACTTTAGGATTCTCAACTCCAGGGGGGTGCATGTCAAAAAAAAAAACACTGTCTCAGGCCAGGTGCAACAAAAACTACTAGTGCCCGGTCCCGAACCCTGTATCCCCACCACCCCAAGCCAGCACCTATCTCACCACGCCATGATGCCAGCTTGCCAAAACTCCACGGCCCCACCTCTCACATACCCTCCCACCCCATGTCTACCAGGCTCATTCCCACCCCACGCATATACCGTGGACCATTCTGTCGCCTTTTCATGACAGCCCCATCCAGTCACTTACCCACACCCACTGTCAGGGCACTAGCTGAAAGAGGGTCACCGTTTTGGCAGGTGCCCACTCGCTAGTGCCCCATATCACAGGATACCAATGGAGCCATAGTAGAAGTAACAAACAAATGCATCTGACTGGTAGCAAAAAGCAAGGGAAGGAAAAGGCCACTACAGTCCTCAAAAGAGGTAGCAGGGTTCCGGAAATATAAGGAGACCCAAAGGGAGGAGGACAGAGAGGTGTACCAAGAGTGTCTAAAGAAAACAGGGAGGGTGGTGAGGAGAGAGAAAAGGCACAGACTGAGGAAAGTTTAGACCAGACAGTAAAAAAAGAAGATAAGACATTCTACAGTTACATCAGAGACAGGAGGAAAACCGGGGGGTGGAAATTGTAAAACTTAAAGGGAAGTGTAAGGAGGGAGATGTAGATAAGGCAGACATACTTAATAAATACTTCTGTTCAGTATTCACAGAAGAGCGGGAGGAACAGGGACCACAGCTGAGCATCAGATGCCAAGGGGGGAAGAGGTGGACAACAGTCCATTCATGAGGGAGAGTCCTGCAGGAACTCACTAAACTGAAGGTGGACAAAGCAATGGGACCAGATGGTATACTCCCAAGGACACTATGGGAGCTGCAAAGAGAGCCAGCAGAACCTCTGGCAGCATTGTTCACTGAGTCACTTAACACAGGAGTGGTGCCAGAAGGTTGGAGGAGGGCACATGTCATGCCTCTAAACAAATCAGGCAGTAGGGAGGAGGTGGGCAGCTATAGGCTGGTCAGCCTTACCTTGGTAGTGGGGAAGATCATGGAGACACTACTTGAGAAAAGTATAGTGGGACATCTAGAAGCCATTGATGCCCAGGACCCTAGGCAACATGGGGTCTATGACATTTCACTCCCACCACTTTCACTCCTGTCATTTCACTCGTGGGCAACTTTACTCCCATGCACATTCACTCCTGGTCATTTCACTCCCATTAATTTCCAGCATTCAGTCAATCAGTAGAGTATAAAGTTTTTGTAGCTGTACCCAGCATTCTTAACCACCTAAATCACATAATCCCATAAGAGCTGAAGAAATGCAATGCAAATGCACACATCAATAAATACACTCCCGTTTTTGATAAAATAAGTAAGCCTTACATGTGTCCAGAAACCAGCAGGATATGGAGTTTTATAAATTCCAGGTAGAATTCCAAATACCAGAAAATAAAAACTTTTGTTTCTCTGAAATAAATAAGCCTTACATGTGTCCAGAAGCTTCTTGTAATATGATCAGGAGATATTAAAACAAACAGCCATTCACCGTAACATTTTGTCTTTACCTAGAGAGTACTTTTTGGGCACAGCTATACTCTCTGAGGTTTTATAAAAGAAAATGATTTGAAATAGTTCTCACTTCTAGCACAGAAGCTCAGAACACTAATGGGTATGTGCACTGATGCGAGACGTAAAGCCTTGTAATATGATCGGGAGCTGCTTTGGGAGCTGCTTCTTGTGTCTGATGGAACTGCTGGTTCATGTGCTGAAGGGGTATGACTGCTGCATTATGTAGGAATATTTAAACTGATTGGACTGCAGCGTCTTTTTTCACCATGGGACTTAGCTTGTAGAAGTTGTTGCAGGTTTTTTTTTTTTGAAATTTAAGTTTATTGATTTAACATACAAAAACATAACACTAACATATGTCAAACAGATAGAATACAGATAATACACGGTAAAACCAAAAGAAAAGAAAAAGAAACCCACCAACAAACCCCCACCCCCACATGTCAAAGCCTCCCCAAATCCCTCCCTCCACCCATTACCCACCTCCCACCCCATATCCTCTTCCCTCCCTCCACCCAAAACTAGTGTGCCAAACAGGTATTGCTTCAAACTGAATAAGTAAAGGTACCAACCGCCTCATACCTATGCTTCAGCCCCACAGTAGAGAACACATCTGACAATATATGGCAAGACATAGATTGTCTATGTGGGTATTAGGAAAGGGCCAAGAACTCATTGGTGTAAATATAGTGCCTGCAGTCTACCCCATCTTTCTGAAACAAGTCCAGGTGACAGCATAGGCTGGCTACCAGACTTTCAGAATTAAGGTAAGCAGAAAGCTCAGCCAGCCATTCAGCATATGTCAAAGCCAATTGATCAGTCCAGTGTCTAAGGACCAGTCTCTTGACTGCCATGGACACCAAGCCATGTGATACTGGCACTCCACACCATCCATGCTAGAGTAGTCACCCAGAACACAAATCTCAGGGTGAAAAACTTGAGAGACCTAGCAGGGATCTAGATTATCTTGGATGAAGACCACAGAGGGGCCACCTTGCAACAAGACCAGAAAATATGTATGAATCCCTTCATCCTGCATACATCTGGAGCAGGTAGGGTGTGGGAGCTTCTTAGCTTGAAAAGCCTCTAGAGGTAGTACAGATTGTTCACAATGTAATATTGGGTAAGCCTTAGTCTATCTTGAGTATGGTACCTATGAAGGTCCTTCCAGATGCGAGGCAATTTGAGGTAGCCTCAGGCAGCAATGAGGACCAGATACTAGAGCTCTAACGGGTTCCGGAAATTTATAATTTAAGAGAAAGGAGTAAATTAACGTAGATGGAATGCTGTTTAGAGGCAAGGGTTTTTATTTGAGACAGGAAAGGTAGACCATTGATTCACTGAAGGAGGTGCCAAATTTCTCAGCAATAAGATGCCTTAACTGGTAAGTTTTGAAAATCTGAACATTCGAATGGCATATTTTGCAAGTATGTCAGCTGAGGAGAAGAGATCCTTGGTCGTAAAAGTGTTCCAGCCTGGTTTCCCTAATTTGTGGGAAGCCACTGAAGTAATCATTGATTTACCCAACTTAATATTAGGATTAAGAATACCAGTTGGCCCAAGTCCGCCCAGAGAAGATATTCATAAAACGCAAACATTGAAAAAGAGATTTAAGAGATACAAGAATCGTATGGTCCAACCACCATGGTTACCGATAGAGAGTTATAAAAATTGCATGTGTGTCCAGCTTAGTCTCCGAAAGAATTGACCTTTCAACTTGAAGCCAGACCCGCATGGGAGATCGAGTTCGTTGGAGCCATCTCCTAACTTAGCAAGGTGAGCGCCCAATGGTAAAACAGAATGTTAGGTAACCGGAGACCACCCTTATCTTTAGGAAGGGATAACTTAGAGAAAGAATGCCTAGCCCCTTGCCTCAAATGAAGTTAGAAAACATCACATGAAATTGCTGAAAGTAGGAGACAGGCAGCCAGAGATTTAGCAAGTTAAGGGGTAGAAGACACAGGGGAGAACATTCATTTTAATGATATTGATTTGGCCCCAAAGAGAAATGGGAAGGGTGGACCAGTGCAGTAAATCCTGCTGTATGAAACCTTTAATATTGTCCAAAGTAAGCTTCCTAAGGAGGGAAAGCTCTGTCTAGAAGTAAATCCCTAGGTACTTGATCAATCTGGGAGACCATCTCATACCAAAATTTACAAAATCCTGCTTATACGTGAAAGCATTTAGCGGAAAAATTTCAGATTTAGAAATATTTAATCTATATTGAGAGAGGGCCCCGTACTGCCTAATAACCTCTAATGCCACTTTTAAGGAGTCAGCAGGGCATTCAACATGCAGGAGTATATCATCCGCATATGCAGAAAGAACCAGCTCCCGCTGTTGCACTAAGTTGTTGCAGGGTTTGCCATGATAATAAAACAAACAGCCATTCACCTTAACATTTTGTCTTTACCTAAAGAGTACTTTTTGGGTACAGCTATACTTCTCTGATTTGAAATAGTTCTCACTGCTAGCACAGAAGCTCTTGTGTCCAGTGGGACTGCTGCTTCTTGTATGCTTCTTGTGCTGAAGGGGTATGACTGCTGCATTAGGTAGGGAGATTAAACTGATAGGGAGATTAAACTGATGGAACTCCTGCATCTTGTAATATGATCAGGAGCTGCTTCGGGAGCGTAATGATAGGGAGCGATTTTGTCAGGGAGCGAATTTGTATGGGAGCGAAATGTTGGTAGTGAGAGTGGTGGGAGCGAAATGACGGGGTGCAGTGCCATGCTCCCAGCAACATGGGATCACAGTGGGTAGGTCATGTCAGACAAACCTCATAGTCTTCTTCAACTGGGTGATGAAGGAAGTAAATCAGGGGGTGAGGTGGATGTAGCCTACCTCAATTTCAGCAAAGCCTTTGACACCATCCCACATACAGTAGACAGCTGGTTAACAAGATGGGTAGTCTAGGCATGGGAGACAAGGTGGTAAACTGGATTAGAAACTGGCTAATAGGAGACAGAGGGTGGTGGAAAATGGACTATCTGGGGAGAGGAGGGCGACCAGGAAAGTACCTCAGGAATCAGTCCTTGGACCAGTTCTCTTCAATGTATACTCAGTGACATTGCAGAATGGCTAGAAGGAAAGGTTTGTCTGTTTGCAGATGACACATAGATCTGTAACAGGGTGGATACTCCTGAAGGGGTGGAGAAAATGAGGAGGGACCCAGGGAAGCATGAGAAATGGTCTGTGGAGTGGCAATTGAGGTTTAATTCAAAAAAAGTTGAAAACGATGCACCTGGGACACAGTAAGCCTGGGGAGAGCTGCAGGGTTGGGGGGGAGGAGTTGCTGTCAGTAACCAAAGAGGAAATAGACCTGGGGATTACTATTTCAGTATATGCCAGTATATGGCACCCAATATTCCCTTCACCATCCTTGTACTCATTATGTGAGTGACTGTCATGGCCCTTATTGTGATATATATGTATTGTACATATTGTAGATGTTAGTTTAACTTTCTCTTGCCAAGCTTTAACATGTGAATTCTCTGTATATTATTGTGTTATAAAACACATTTTCTTGTTTCTGTATGTATAACTGTCTCATAAGTATGTGATGTAATTGCTGTGCACCAACTCGAACCTTGACCTTATCAGGTCCATCTTGTAAATGAGCCTTGCTCAATGATGATCGCCTGAATAAATAAAGATTTGATTGATTGATTGATTGATTTCAGATGACCTGAAAATGTTCAAGCAGAGCACAAAGGCAGCAGAGAGAGCCAGAGGCATGCTGGGGTACATAGGAAGGGGTATCACCAGTAGAAGGTGTGAAGTAGTGATGCCATTATACAAAACCCTGATCAGATGTCACATGGAGTACTGTGTGCAAATCTGGAGGCAGCACCTTCAAAACAACATTAAAGGGGAACTGTCATCATCAAGGTTTCTTAATGTCTGAACGCCCATGAAATTAATTTGATTGAGCCATTGACTTTATCTGTGAGTCTTTGCAGTCCAGAGCTATTGATATGTAAATCACCCTGTAATTAAGGGCTGGTGGCAGCCATATGTTTTGGGCTTCTGAAAGGAAATTATGTCACCGAGGGTCTAGGTCCTCCTTTAACTGTATTTAATCCAACAAGTTAAACAGGAAATAGTTTTATTAAGTATGTTTTAAGGTGTTATAACAATATTTTCTACATCTAAAATAATTGTTATGTATGTAGATTGAAACTAGTGCGTTATCACCTTTACATTTCAAACTGTTAGTAAAAATAATCCATCTTCAGGACTGCTTTAACCTTTAGGCTACAGTGCCAGCTGATCATCAACAACTACACATCTCAAGGCTGGCTCTGTGGTGCCAACAGGTATTGGGGCCCCATATCAGGATTTCTAAACCCTGGCTGTGGAATATCTGGAATGTGTAGTATGGTAGGGGCTGCACACCCATTGGCTCACACTGTGAACCAATGGGCGTGCAGCCCTACTGAGGTGTCAGTCAGCGGGCGGCGGGGCAGCAGGTGGATGGGGTGCTGCTGCCCGCTCACTGACCGTGGGGAGCGGGCGGTAGTTCAGTGGCCGGGTAGGGGGGTACCACTAGACCACCAGACCACCAGGGATATTAGAATTTTTTTTTTTACAAACACCCGCAATCAGGCAGATAGCGGTCCACTGGACCACCAGAGATATAGGACAGATTTGTCTTTCTTTTATACAGATGCCTGTGATCGGGCAGAAAGCGGTCCACTGGACCACCAGGGATGTTGGAATTCATGTTTTTTTCTACAAATGCCCGCAATCAGGCTGATAGCGGTCCACTGGACCACCAGGGATGTTGGAATTCATGTTTTTTTTTTTACAAATGCCCGCAATCAGGCATGGGGGGGTGCCACCAGGTGCAACTGGAACTCGGGTGGCCACCCACAGGTGGCAGCTGCCATGTTGTGTCCTGCAATGTGGCAGCTCACCTGTGGGTGGCCATCAGTTGTTCCTTTTTTTTTGGCGTAACTTTGTGCTGGCCCAGGTAGGGATTGCGCATGCATGGCTCTGCACATCCCGTGCTGAATATCAGGCTGTGCAGAGTATGCATGGGCACGCCCCCCCCAACCTGTACCTGTATACATTACTGATGCACTCCGGCGCATCAGGATTTGTGCTGCACACACTTCCCTTTTGAATATCGTGCCAGGGCGCATCAGTGGGTTGCACATGGTTGCGCCATGCACAACACTTTTGAATATCTGGGCCTCAATATATTGTGATACTATCTCAGTGGCCTGTTATTTGCCTGCTGATAATGTGATTTTGGAAGCCATATAAGGGTGGTGAGTACACTGCAGAGTACCCTTCATTTATGGGGGTGAACTGGTAACAGGCAGCGATACAAATTATATTTTGTATGACCATATCCACTGTTGCTATCCTTTTGGGACAGGTATAGGTTTGTATTTTGAGAAAGTGGTTGATATTCCAGGAAAATAACAGTATTCATCCCTTAACCACAGTCAGTGCAGGATTAAAAATAGTGACATTTTGTATAGCTGTGGTTTGTATCATCCAGCAGCATTATGTATAGGCGTCACAGGGAGTATGTGACACTGCTATGGGTGGCATGAGTGCTGTGTGCAGAGTCTGGTGAAATATTTGACTTTGTATTCCATGTGCAATCATACAGGTCTAGGAAAAAAACAGGGTGTACCGGTGTAGGGAAAACACCACGTGTTTTAATACATAATAAAGAACATATTTCTGTGCATCACACATCACAAAACGTATAGTAGGGCTTGCACGACATCACGTTGCACACAGAACATTCAAAGTATGTCAGAAGTTTTTAGCATAGAAATGATTGCTAACACACATGCTTGCTGGAAAACAGTTAACTTACATTGCCGTTGATTACCCAGTATAACTGAAATAATAACCAGTAATGTAAGGATATACTATTAATATAGAAATTAGTTGTATATAGATGTACAAGTCATTAAAGTTATGTTTCTACAGGAATGTCAATTCCATGATATCAACAACCTAATATTTCATAACAGTCTTTATTTATTTCAGTGTAAAAATATCATAGATACATGATTGTTGCAGAACTGCAGCTTTGGAGCACAAGGACATTGAGTAACTTAATGAAAGACACACAGGGCCCAATTCTAGAAGGGTGGTGCAAGTTGCAGCCGAACGCAACTGCTCCACCAACTACAACAATGACCCTCGCCCTATTCTAGAAGCCGGCAGGGGTCTCCGCAACAAAGTCCTGCGACTATGACATGTAGGGCACACCTCACGGAGGGTGTACCTGGCCAGCATGTTGCAACCCACTACCACAGGTCACAAGTGCACCCTCTGCCCAATAAGCCACATAGCCACCCTGCAGGGCAGCCCACACCCCCTGCTCCCCTGCCACCAGTATGTGCCCCACAGGGTGGCCCACACTCCCTGCCCCCCAAGCCACCAGTATGTGCCCCACAGGCCTGGCCACACCAACTGGCCCCAAAATCTACATATGTGCCCCACAGGGCTGGCCACACCACCTGGCCCCCTAACCTCAAATATGAGTCCAGCAGGGTTGGCCACACCAAGTGGCCACTGAAACCCCCATAGATATGCCCCACAGGGCTGTCCACACCTCAGCCCCCAAATCCTCTCTATTATAATATACCCTGCAGGGCATCGCTGTCATCTCATCACTCCTGCGTTCCAACTTCTGAATTGTCCGCTACATATGCATCAAAATTTTTTCCTGGTATCTAGTGTCATCTTCACAGCCATGCCAGCTATCAGCACCCCTCATCCATCCCAGCCAGCGATTGAGCACCACTCACCTCTCACCACCACAGCCCGGCAGCCACTGAGTGCAGCATGAGGCTGCATGTAACGACGCACTCAGGGGTATTACTCTGGAGGTGTCTTTCAGTACGCGCTCATACTGCACTCAGTTGGTGGCTAGCCATAGTGGTGAGAGGTGGGCTGTTCCAGTCATCGGCTGGGACGGTGAGGGTGCTGGGTGGGCTGGCATGGCTGGGTGGGGAAGTGGGGGCCACTAGACTAACAGGGCAGGATTTTGCTGCATATCTCCTCCTGGTCAGCACCTGCTGCACTAGGGAACCATGCCTGACATCCCCCACAGATTTTCCCCTGTGATAGGGCCAGGAAGGGGACAGCCATCATCCCCCTACCTGGCAACACACATCTAGATGGGACAGAGCAACTGGCTAAGGGTGCAGTGAGGAAGCAGGCAGGCAGGACTTCATACAGTCCTTGCCTTCTCTTTTCCTCTGTTCTTCACAATTACTAACCCAACCACAGTGGCATGTAGGTGTGAGTGCAGGCATGCATACCTACAGAAACATGGCACCTCCATTCTCATTCATTGGGCTACTGGAGCTACTCCCAGGCCTCCACCTGGGGCAGATAAAGGCCAAGGTGGTAAACCACCCCACCCCTCCCCAGAAGAGGAGAGGAGAGGAGAGCTATCCTCCAAACACTCAATTCTCTCTCTTTTCTCAGTTGACCCCTGGTGACCCGATCTCATTTCCAAACCTGGGTTGCTGGCATAGATAAAGATGAAGCACAGAACACCTCTGCCATCTTCACCACTGGGCTGATGGAGACACTGTACATTTCCAGGAAAAAAGAATTGTACATCTATCAGAAACAACATTTTCAGCAGTGCTAAATATCCATTTACGGTAAACACTAGTAGGAGATCATCTCACAAGCTTCATAGCAAGAGCAGATAGTGCAGGCCTGATCTTTTCCTTTTCCAGTCAGTATTTAAAAGGGTCATCAATAATATTTATTTATTTGCTTTTGGTAACCAGGTAAGTGCACTAGACAGGTCTGCCTATTTTCAGGCACAACCCGGAAGAGCACAAATCAAGGAACAGGTAAAAACAAATACATATACAATGTTGTACAATAGGAGATTCTAAACAGTTGTGCAGAGGTGTGAGTCACATAGTACATAGAGGAGGTACATATCACACAGTATAATAAGAACAAAACAGACAAAAAGGCACAATTTATGGCTAATAATGAACACAACATGACAGTGCTGTTGGTAAGTCAGCAAGGAGACAATTCCCAGGCAGAGACAGGGAACAAAGTGTGTAGCTGCAGCTAAAGAAGAGTGGGGATGGGAGGAATCAAGAGGCCACAAGGAAATGTGAGTGCAGGACAATGGTAGATTTGCATGACTGGTGAAGCTATGGACATTTGCAAATGTCAAGGGAGGTGAGGTAATTGGAGAGGCCTTTCTTGAAAGTGGGGTGGGATTTGGAGTGCCTAAGATCAAGTTGGGAGAGAGTTCCAAAATTTGGGGGCATTGAAGGGGGGAAGGCAAGTTCACCCATCCTGGTAGAGCATTTTGGGAAAGATAACAGAGCTGAAGACATGGAACAAAGAGAATGAGGGCAGTCCATGGGGGTGAGCATAGCAGCGAACATGGAAGGGATAGAAGAACGAGTTACGCTGTCAGTCAGACAACCTAATGAATAAGCCCAACGTGAGGAAGGAGACAACCAGTGGAGGTTAGAGTAGGGAGTACAGTGGTGCTTAAGACAAGGAGCAGATAGCACAAATCTACAAACACTGTTGTAGGCAACATCCCACATTTGCAAAATGTTTGCCTGTGCCATGCAGAGAGAAGTTAAGAGATGGATCCAGTGTGACTCCTTGGTATTTGAAGGACTGAGTTACTTCCACAATGGAGCCATCAAGACAAGAAACCTGGAGAAATGGAGTTGAAGCAACAGTTTTCCTTTGTGACCCAAAGAGCATAGCCAGGGTCTTGGTAACATTAGCACCAGGCAGTGGGACATAAGCCAAGTTTGGATATGATGAAGATCAGAGGAGAAGTGGGAGTTAATTTCATGAATAGAGCTGGAGGAGACATAGAGAACCAAGTCATTGACATAAAGTAAGGAGAGACTGTGGGAGGGCAGTGAAGGTAGGTTATTGATGAACAAAGAAAAGAGCAGGGGCCCAAGTATGGAACCTTGTGGGATTCCCGAATGAAGCAAGGGCAGAAAGAACTTTATGACAGGAGACAGACTGAGAGCGGCTCCACAGATAGCTGGAAAACCAGGTAAGTGTAGATTGGAAGGCTCCAATACAGCCTAGTTGATGCAGGAGCAGGTTGTGGTTAACCGAGTCAAATGCCTTTGACATGTCAATAAAAACAGCCCCAGTAAGCTGGCCTATATCCATAGCAGATTTGATGTCACTGGTGAATTGCACTAGGACCATTGTGGTGCTGTGGTTTCACCTAAAGCCATGTTGAGCAGGAGATTGCAGGTTAAAGTTGGCAATGGAGTTAGACACCTGGTGATGGATAAGCTTCTCCAGGAGTTTACTGAGGGTTGGCAGGAGTGCAATAGAATGGTAGTTTGTTAGGTTTTTCGGATTACCCTTTTTGAAGACTGCGATAACCTTGGCATTTTTCCAGGAGAGGGGCACAGTACCCGAGCTAATGGAGAAGTTGAACAATTGCATGATTGGGGTGGCAAGAAGAGACACTCCTAATTTGAGAATTCTGGGTTCCAGTCCATCAGGGCCTGCGCTGCCATGGGGAGACATCACATTAAGAGCTTGTAGGACATCCAGCCTGGAAACTGGGTGAAGAATCGGGGAAGGATGGGATGGGATGGGAGGAGGTCAGAGGGGGGAGGCATGGCAAAAAGGTGACCATCAGCATTAAAACTAGGGAGGGCAGTAAAGAGTGAGCTGCAAGCATTAGCTATGATACTAGGGTTGTTACAGGAGACGTTATTTATTAGAAAGTCATGGGGGGTTTGGGATGTGGAACATTCCATTATGTAGTTTATTTGTGCCCAGTACCTTTTTGGGTTACTAGAGGTGGTGTGAAGAAGGCCTCTATAGTAATTGCTTTCAGCAGTCCATAGCACTTTCTTACAAGAGTTATGAAGGGAGCAATGCAACGAAGTTAGAGAGCAAGGAGGAGGTTTTCCATCTGGTCCAGAGTTGGTCCCATGCTTTAAGCATATGTAGAAGAGGGCTAGTTAACCATCTGGTAGGCAGGCCCCGTACCCTGTGCCTGATGGAAGGAATGTGCTTGGACTGCAAGGAGCACAGAGAGTTGGTAAAGTATTCTACAGTCAAGTCAACGTTATTTGTCACAGTATGGGGGACCAGTCGATATGCTGAAGATGCCTTAGAAAAGCTGAGGTGTCGAGGGCAGAGAAGTCAGACATGGAGATAATTTTGGGTGGGGAGCTGGCACCCAAGACACAGGTGACAGGTGAATGGTCACTAATGGAGTCCAGTAGCATGGTCATAGAAGATATTCTGTCTGGCCTGTAGGTAAGTACCCAGTCAAGGAGGGTGTGACTATTACCATTGCTGGAATGTTGCATAGACACGGAGACAAGTTGGATTAGGTTGGCCTTGCTTATATTAGAGTCAAGGACAGGGAGGCTTGGGCCTAGCCAATTCTGATTGAAGTCACCTAGACAAATCACTTCATTGTTTTTTGGTGGCCTGGGAAGAAAAAGCCAGGAACTCCTCGAGCCCATGTTTGCAGGAAACTGGAGGCATGTAGGTGCAAAACAATGTGCATTTTTTTGAGTCACCCAGCAGAAGCAATGCATGAAGCACCTCACAGGACACACAAGAGGGGCATGGTAGTAAAGTTAGGTTTAGATGAGGCATGGCAAATAGTGCCAGACTGCCACTTCTATTTGATTGGGCCGATCAAGCCCAGAACAAGTTTATCCAGGAGGAACACAGAGGAATTGGGGAGAGAGGCTAAGCCAGGTTCAGAAGTTGCAAGGAGATCAGGCCTTTGAGTGGTGGTCCAAACTATAAGTTCTGCATGATTGTTAACCAACTTCTTATATTAAGGTGGGCAATCTTTAGTCCTCTGGAACGGGGGCCCAGGGGAAGAACTGACCGAAAAGTGAAGGAGCCCTGTGGCCATGGGACCAGAGTTAGTTTCACATCACCTGCCAAAGATAGAAGGAGGGAGACTAATCCAGGTAGCAGCAATAAAAAAGGTGAGGATGGTCCTAGCTTTGGAGATGCATTTAGATGTGTTGTGAGACCTAGTCAGTATGAGGAACCAGTTTTGGCTTTCATGAGTGTTCATATGGCTATTGAGTCACTTGGGGAGTGGTAGCAGATTGAGAAGGTAAAGTCCTTCATGTAAGCAGAAAAGCCTGGAAGAGCAGCAGTGGGGGTGAAGTATTCCAGGGCAATGCCACAACAGAGAGGAGTCAGTAGGTCTAGCAGGTGAGAGTGGGAATTGCATGATCATGTAATAGAATCTGATATTTACATGGTCTTTTAAACAGGCATCCACAATATCTAAGGCTGGCTCCATGACATATGCATCCTGAATTATCAGTTTCCATGAGATTTGACCAAGAAATACAAGATTCATCTGTGAGCTTTTCTGAATGACATCATTTTTTAAAGACTGTGAAAATGACTTTCTGCGAAATGACAACCTGAAGCAATGAATGGTAGCACTAATTGAAAGATACTGCTGTCATCACCAACTAATGTTGCATCATCAGCATCTCCTTGTCAAATATGGCTCCTTTTCCTGTGTAATTACTAAAATCAGCATGTCTTTCTACTTGGCATAAGTCACTAAGATCTGATGATGGCAACTGTTACAACACTAACTGACAGTCAAGAAGAGTTGAAAGAAGAACATTTTTGCTTTTTGTCATATTGCTGAGTGTCAAGCAATTCTGGAATTGCTGTGTCAGTCAGTTCATAAGGGATACACCAGATCTGTGTCCTTTAGTCTATAGAGGATGCCTAATTTCACATGTATGGCTTTTGTGATTTGATCTACATGATTTTTTAGGGTAAAACCTTGGTCCAGGGTAAGGCCAAGGTATTTGGTAGAGGAGACCACCTCAAGTTTTGCACCCACCCTGGAATGGAGTTGTAGGTGGTGTGACCTCTCTGTTCCCAGGGATCTAGGGCCAAAGACCATTACCTTCATTTTGCTAGTGTTTAGAACCATTTTGTTCAGAGTTAGCCAGTCCTCCATCAGGTGGATGTCTTCTTGGAGGGCTGTCTGCAGCTCGGGTAAATTATGGGAGCCTCTGTAAATGACTGCATCATCCGCATACTGAATAGCACTGCTACTACCGCAGTTTTTGGGCAGATCATTAATGAACAGTGTAAAGAGAAGGGGGCCAAGGATAGACCCTTGGGGTACCCCTTCTTTAAGTGGAGCTAGCTTAGAGACTTTATCCTCCCACTTTACCCTCTGGGTGCGTTCGGAGAGATAACTCTGGAACCATCCCAGTGAGTGAGAATCAAGGCCAAGAGAACACATTTTTTGTAGAAGGAGGTTATGGTTTACCAGGTTGAATGCTTTGGATAGGTCAATGAAGACTGCCCCTGTGCTGACCCCTCCATCATTATTACTCAGGACATCAGCTGAGAATTTAGTTAGAGCAGTATCCATTCCATGGTTAGCCCCGAACCCGTGCTGAGATGGCGAGATTACCCGGTGAGTTTCTAGGTAGTCCCGGAGTTGAGAGTAAACAAGCTTCTCCTGTACCTTAGCTATGGAACACAGCAAGGAGATAGGCCTGAAATTCTCAATGGGCTCTGCTGCTCCTCCCTTATGTAAGGGAATCACAAGTGCTTGTTTCCAGAGCTTGGGTACTGATCCCTCCATTATGGACGATTGATCAGCCAAGTTAGGGGTTTAGCTAAGGCTGGGGCTCCTCTTTTAGGATTCTTGTTTGGATCCCATCAGAATCCCAGATCCTCTTAGGGAAGGAGTTTGAGGGTAGTAAGGACCTCTTTTTCCTGACCAACCTCAAGAGAAGTGAAACAAAAGGCGATCAAGGTCCTGGGGCCATTGTAAAACTGGGTTACAATTCGTGTCAGGAGGTCCCCGCTTATATGCCTCCAGGTTCGTGAAGTAGGTGTTAAGGGTCTCAGCAATATGAGATCCCTCATAGATTAGTTGCTCATTAGCCAGGATTGGGCTGGGTGGCGTTTGAATGTTCCCTTTGAGGAGTTCGTTAATGTGCTTCCAGAAAAGCCTAGGATTGCCAAGGTTAGTTTTTTGAAGGTTGGTGATATAGGCTTTCTTTACTAACAATGGCCTTTTTACACTGATTTCTAAGGGCCTGTGGCCTCTAGGTCCCCGATTGCCTTGAGTTCTGGTACTTATTCCAGGCCTTGTCCGGGTGGACATCAGGGCTTTTAGAGAAGGCAGGATCCATTTGTAGCAGCTTCCCTTTACTCTGTGTGTTTTTAAAGGGGCTAGAAGGTCCATAATTCTCATGAGGGATGTCTGGAAGAAATTGACAGCATCCTCCAGACTGGGGAGGTGCCTTATATTGCTCTTAGTAATCTGCCTAGTTATGGAATGCTCTTAATGTAATCAGTTTGATGCTTTGTGCCAAGTATTTATAACATGTATTATTTTCTATTTCAGATTCATGACTCATCAACCATGGAGCCAGCATTCCAGCTCAGCACTAAAAGGCAGTGATGAAGTGCAAATTACTCCACTGCCTCATTTGTCAGCAAGATGTAAAACAAGGCTCTTTAGAAAGACTGACAGAGCTTAGATAGCTCACCTTTTGCATGCAATTCAGAACCATGATAATGACATTGCATTCCAACTAGAAAATTATGTGTTATATAAAGATGATTTTTAGCAAAGACCCCAGTAATCCATGCACATTGTTGCAATACATACGCCAACAAAAAATATTGAACAAAAGTGCTGCAGAGTTTCAGAACAGGACAGTGAGTAACCAAATCCATCTCACATGGTCACACGATCTTCAATCAATAGCCTATTTGATTACAAGAGTAAATGTTCTGTGTGTGAAAAGGAGTGGGATAAGAGGAGAATAGAAAACTGTTGATTGTTTCAAGTTTATTGCAGGAAAACTCCATTGAGTGAGCTCATTCACAAGGAGGTCCTGAATAACACAGGCAGATTGAGACATACAGTACATAACGTATATCGACAGGAGTTACAAGGCAACAAAATCACATTAAGGTAGATACAAACAAGGGAATATCTTGGTACAGGGTAGCAATATACTAAAACATACAAGGGTCTCATCGATTCATATGCAGTAGGGATACAGGCAGCAGCATACCACATGGTAATGCTAACATCAGCAGCATACTGCTAGTGCAAAGAATCTAAGTGCATAAGGTATATAAATCTATAACACAAGGCACTGGCATACATTTATTGAGGGATGACTATAGGTAATTGCATATGTTGTTATATGGTACTTATATGTGACATGGATATGGATGTAGCCTTCAGGCACTTAAAGCATGAGGGAATAAGGGAATTCGGGGGAGGAAAGAATGAATGGCCATTGAGTAGGCTAAGTGGGATGAGGTAAGGAGGTATGGGGGAGGTAGCCAGGATAGATGGTGAAGGGATGGATGAGTAGGATAAGTGGGGGTAAGAGGAAGGGGTCAGGATTGTTGGTAGCTAGGGGAAGGATGGGTACACTTGGAGGTAGGGTGGATAAGGAGGGGGACTGAGTAGCTGGTGAACTGATGGGTTTCATGGGAGGTGGTTAGCTCTTGGGGCAATGGCAGTGCTACGTTAAAGGCTTTCCTGGCTAGAGCTATAAAACAGTTCACATAGACAAGCTTGGTGAATTTAAGATCAGATTGCATTTTATTCCAGACTGACAGAAAAAGCTAATAGCACCTCTGCCATGTTTAGTGTGCACTCTGCACATTCAACAGAGCGAGCTCAGAATTCCATAGTGAGTATTTGCTGTGTGACTTGTATATAAGTGAACAGATATGCTGTGGCAATTTGTCCCACAGTATTTTCATCATCCAGAAGCCAATTTGAAGCATCTATCTTGTGGCTAAGGATGTCAAGCCTACTGCTTGGCAGAGGTCACAATGGTGCATCCTATGCTGTGCATTTGTTAGTGCAGTGCACAGTGATAAAGAGTGTCAAATTTGTGCATGTGAGTTGCAGAACTACAGTTATATATGATATCTTCATAATCTATCGGGGGAGGAAGATGGTTTATACCAGTCTTCACCTGATGTCTATTGTGAATAGGATTTGTTCCTATAATGGAACCCCATCCTTGCTTTCAGCTTTTTAACAAGGTAATCTATATGAATGCTGAAGGACAATTTTCTGTCCAGACAGACTCTCAGGTACTTAAATTGGTTCACAATCTCTAAGGTGTCCCCAAAGATGGTTGTGATGGGTAGGGGTGTGTGCTGTATGCTTGAGGATGTAGCCTGATTGCTAGAAGTAAAGAACAATACTTTGGATTTCTTTGCCTTCAGTAGCAGCTTGACATGAGCAATATCAAGCTGCATTTGATTGAAGTCAGACTGCAGCTCACACCACGCTTCATGCAATAAGGGCTTAGAGGAGCACCATGTCATCTGCAAAAAGTGAAGTTTGGACTTGTGGATATTTGTACCCATGGAGTTAAGGCAAATGGTAAACAATAGTGGCCCTTGTATGGAACCTTGTGAAACTCCTCTTGTAACTGCCACTGGATCTGATAGCCCCATCCACTTTGATCCTTTGCCACTTACCTGTAAGATAGCTGGAGAACTGGGTTAGAGAGTGACCATTCATGCCCAGAGACCTGAGACAGAAAAAGAGAAGGTTGTTTTCCACAATGTCGAATGCCTTGCTAAGGTCTAGAAACACAGCACATGTGGACTGCTTAGTGTCAAAATCAGTAAACCAGTCATTGGTCACTGTGACCAAGACTGAAGCAGTGCTATGCTTCTGCCTGAAACTGGACTACAGAAGATTGAATAAATTATTGCTGTCCATGAATTCCTTGAGCTGAGTGTTAATTTTTTCCATAATTTTGGACAAGACTGGCAAAATGGAGATGGGTCTATAGTTGTTGAGGTTACTCCAGTCACCAGACTTAAATAATGGCAGGATGCCTGCTGTTTTCCAGCAGGAGGGAACAGTGACTGTGGAGATGGATAGATTAAAGATATGCATAAAAGGCACTGTTAGAAGGTGACTCTCTAGTTTTAGGAAAAAGGCTTCAATTCCATCAGCCCCAGTGCTTTTCTTAGTGTCCAGTTTGCTCAGGAGGTCCTCAATATGCTTGGAAGATTGCAACTGTTGATTGTCAAAAAATCTGTATGGCAAAAAGCTAAAGAATTCAATGACAATACCATGCTACATAAATTGCAAGGGTTTGGTGTTGAATGCCTAGATCTGATAACACATGCTTTTTGATACCATAGATAACGTCTTAATAACTATACAGATAAAAGAACAGTCATGGAAGATGATGACATCTATGACGTAGGGTTCTGTTGGCTAATTTCTCAAATTTATAGGCCAATATTTGGCAATGGAAGTGTCTTCTATATCACTAAACTTCGGGACATATATCACCAGTGATTAAAAGATCACCGTGGAGATGATGCAGCATCCTACAGGTCAGGAAGTCTGAAAAGACACCTACTGACATACTAAACTAATCCCAGTGCCTGTATGGTAACTAGCCTAGGAAGAAGTATGGCTTTCCTATTTAGCTAGCTCCTCAACAGTTATGTGCACATTTGGTTGGGGACAACACTTTAAGCCCATTGCAGGCTAATATACTCTTTATAAAAGGAAGCTATTTGAAACAAAGGCATTTTGTTGTTAGGGACCCAGCTGAGGGTGGTCTACCTTGATGTTAGTAGCTGAGTAAACTTCACAACAGGGTCCTGAGGTGAATACCAAGAGACCCCCACTTCTTTTGATATTTAATTAGTAAGTAGCCAATCCAGGCATGAACATTTTCTAAACTTCGGATTTTAAATTAAACTATAAAGTCGCCAATCCAGGCTGATCAATGTTCATTATTACATTTACTCAAATGTTTTTATCTTTTGGTGGGGGAGAGAAAGTGCACTGACTTTGTTTCTTTAAAGTCTGAAAGGAAGTCTTCTGACATGCTACACTAATCCCAGTGGCTGTAGGATAACCATAGTTCCCCAGAAAGGTACATCAAGTCTCTTGTGTTCAGCACAGTTGTATGTTGGACTGCTGATTTCCAAAGTCACCAAGTTAAAGCAAACATCAGAATATACAGAAGAAAGTGAAGACAAACCTGATGATACTCAGACTCAAATGGATGCAATTATGTTCAGTTAAATGTAATAAAATTAATTAGGCCTGAACTGAAAGAGTTTGGCAGAGAAGTGTGTTAAAGGATTACATCAGCTAAAGAGTACATATTACAAGACAAAGATGCATGTGAAACAATGCTGGATGTGTCTTATGAAGCAGCTTCAAAATGTGTGGGTACTACTCTTTACAGTCAGATGGCTTTGATGCTTACCAATGTCATTTCAAAGTAGGCAATGATCAGAGAGTTTAGCTAAACCCAAAGCAACATGAGCGGGTACTGAATCTTGGACAAGACATATATGCAGCTGTTGCTGGTGTTCCAACACCAAAATATGTTGGTACTGCCCACACCTACTAAAGGCCACCCATAGCAAGGAGACTGTTGCCATGCAAAATAGATTTGAAAATAGCATTAGTTACTAAGATGCCCAATGTTATATTGCTACCATGGCAGCAGCTGATGATGAGCAGGCGGTTTAAGATGTAGTTTGCATAACCATGAATCTGAAGTCAGGTCGACTCACACAGTGTGCAATTGACAATCTAGACTTACTTCCATGAGAGTACAAAGGATGGTAAAACTATGCATGGGACATTGCATGCAATATATAAGTATTCTTATGAAGGTGAGGATCAACAGTCAATGGCTATTAGGGTGCCCCTAGTTAAAAAAGCATTTGCCAATGCTGAATGTTCACTGTTAGTACTGCTGTTATACATGCCTCCCATATTTTTCTGTGTATATTCCTCTGCCTTGCATTTTAAGGCATCACTCTCAACACAAATTTCTTATGTTCTTCCAGCACAGGTTTAATTCATTAGAAAAACAAGCATTTGTCAATGCCAAATGTTTGCTTGCTGGTATTGGCATTGTTAATGCAGGAGTTAGAGAGATGCATAACAGGAATGGCAGAGAAGTATTGAAATAATGCCAACCCCCATGCTCACCCTGCAGAGATAGACAGGCATTGGGGGTGTGCCTTTGCGTCATCAACCATAATGCGCCATTCCACCTCGCCCCACCCTTCAGACCACTCAGTGTTACAGTGTGCCTTGAGGTCTTTGACTCTTATGCTCACCCCATTCCATAAGGAAATAAACTGAGATGGTTGCAGCATAGGAGAATGGGGTGAACATTAGGGCCAAAGACCAAATGGCACACCTCAGTGCTTGTCAGTGGTTGCAGGGTGGGGTTGGGGGTGGAATAAGGGGTGAGCATTATGGCTGACGGCCCCAAGTCACACCCCAACACCTGTCAGTCTGTACAGGGTGGGCGTTAGAGTTGGAAACCTAACTCCCCAGGAGTTGTTGTATTTCTGCTCCAAATTTTCAACATAGGCTTTGGGACCCCACCTCATGAACAGTGATAGTATCATTTTGTTACTAGATCCCACAAGGTGATTTCACACAGACTGTGCCATTCAGTGACACAGGTGCGAAACACATTTTGGGCAAGATGTGAAAATGGCAGCTTTACTGTTCATGAGGAGGAGTGTAAGAAAGTAATGTTGAAATCTGGACTGGGCAACATGCTCCTAGAGCTGGTGGCCTTGATGGAGGAAAGAGGATGTCTGGATATCATGTAGAGTCACAGAAACATGGTACACAGAGAACCATGACTGGGATGTTAACATACCAGGGCAAGACAACCTACAGGAGAGACAGGCAGGGAGAAGAGGGGGAGGAGTAGCTCTCTATGTAAAGGAAGGGATAAAAGCAACTGAACAAAAGAGTAAACAGGAGGAGAGGAGGCACCGTGGGTCACCTTGGAGACTGGAAAGGCACCACAATCTGCACAGGGTTGTGTACAGATCCCCATGTCAGGGTAGGGAATGGACAAGGATATGATAGAAGGCATTCTTAGAATGGCAGAGAAAGGGAGATACTGTTGATGGGAGACCTGAATATGCCAGATGTTAACTAGAGCACATTTGCTGCAGCCCATCCAAGAGCAGGGCCATTCTTGATGCCCTACAGGTGGCAGGCATTAGACAGCTAGTTTCAGAACCCACTCGTGAGGAGCAATCTTAGACCTCATTACTCTCAAACGGGGCAGTGAGAGGATCTCAGATCTAGAAGTGGGTTGCCATCTGGGGACAAGTGACCTTCAAACAGTGTGGTTCACATTACACTCAGCTACAGAGTCAAGCCTACAAAAAGCGAGGTACTGGACTTAGGAGGGCTGACTTTGGCAAGATGGGAGAGTGCCTCTGAAAAGCAATAGCAAACAATCTAGAAGGAGGTGTGGAGCAACAATGGGGAATGATCAAACTGACATCACAGAGGCAACAAGCCTTTGGTGAAGCAAATAAACAAATCAAATGAAAGAAAAGCCACTATGGTTCTCAAAAGAGGTGGCTGTGAAAGTCAGGAAGAAAAGATAGCATTCCTGGAAGTATAAGGAAACACAGAAGGAGCAGGACAGAGCTGTACCAGTTAAGGCAGAAGGAAGCAGAGAGGTAAGTCAGAATAGCAAAGGCCCAAAGTGAGGAAAAGATCGCCAACTCAGTTAAGAAGGGGATAAACCTTTTATAGGTACATCAGCAGGGAAAGTCAAAGGAGGGATAGTGAGGCTGAATAGAATTAACGGTGCATGGGCAGAGGGGACAGTGAAAAGCAGGATACTGAAAGAATATTTCTGCCAGTATTCACAAAGAGGAGGGGAAGTGCCTAATCCAATTAACAGAAGCACTCTTTGATAGGGGGGATCAACCAGTCCTTTCACAGAAGAAATGGTTCTGCAAGAACTTCTAAAACTGAAGGTGGACAAAGCAATGGGTCCTGATGGAATTCACCCCAGAATTCTAAAAGAATTAAGGGAGGAACTAGTGAAACCACTGGCTACTCTTTTAATAAATCATGGAGGATGGTGTGGTACCCGAGGACTGGAGGAAGGTGGATGTGATTCCCTTCACAAAGTGGGACCAAGACAGAGCAGGAAACTACAGACCTGTCAGTCTGACCTCTGTGGTAGGGAAAGTGATGGAGTCACTTCTGAAGGAAAGAATAGTTGAGTACCTAGAGGTCAGTGGAGCACAGGACCCAAGACAGCATGGGTTCACAGTGGGAAGGTCATGTCAGATGAATCTAATAGATTTCTTTGACTGGGTGACCAAAGTAGTAGACCAGGGAGGGGCTGTGGACATGGCCTACCTAGACTTTTAGCAAGGCATTTGACACAGTCCCACACAAAAGATTAATAGTCAAATTAACCAGCCTGGGAGTGGGTCCCAGGTGGTAGCCTGGTAAAACATTGGCGCACAACAGGACACAGAAGGTAATTGTAAATGGAGTCCACTCTGAAGAAGGGGTTACTAGGTACCGCAGGGTTCAGTATTGGGTCCAGTCCTTTTAATGTCTTCATCAGTGACATTGCAGAGGACTGGAGAGGAAAAGTATGCCTTTTGCAGATGACACAAAGATCTGCAACAGGGTTGATACACAAGGAGGCGTGAAAGGATGAAAAGGGACTTGGCAAGGTTGGAGGAATGGTCAGAAGTATGGCAGCTAGATTCAATGCAAAGAAGTGCAAAATAATGCACCTGGGAAACAAGAACCCAGGGAAGAATACACAATGGTGTGGGAGGTAGTAACAACAACAAAAAGGAAAGGGACCTGTGGGTAATCATATCAGATGACCTTAAGGTTAGCAGTCAATGTGAGAAGGCAGTAGGGAGGGCTGGGGTATACTGGGATGTATGGGAGAGGCATCAGCAGCAGAAAACAGGAAGTTGTTATCCTCTGTACAGACAGTTGGTGAGACCCCATCTGGAGTACTGTGTCCAGTTCTGGAGACCTCATCTCCACAAAGACATAGACAGGATAGAGGTAGTCCAGAGGAGGGCAACAAAATGGTGCAGGGGTGTGCAAGAGAAGCCGTATGAGGAGAGACTAAAGGAGCTTAATATGTATACCCTTGAGGAAAGAAGGGAGAGGGAGGACATGATAGAAACTTTAAGTACCTCAGTGAATCAACAAAGTCCAAGAGGGTAGCATCTTTCAGAAAAAGAGACTTGCAAGAACAAGGGACACAATTTAAAGATAAAAAAGGCAGTTCAGGGCAATGTGAGGAAGTATTATTTCACAGAGAGGGTAGTGGATGCATGGAACAGCCTTCCTGAGGAGGTTGTGGGGTCTAAAACTGTGGAGATTTCAAGAATGCATGGGACAGACATAGGAATTCTTGTGGGGGGTAGGAAGAAATAGGCTGTTGGTTAACTAGGATCTGCGGCCTATCCTGTAGGTAGGGAAATGGGCAGACTAGATAGGCCTAGCGGTCCTTATCTGCCGTCAAAGTCTATGTTTCTATGTTTCTATGACTGAAAATATGAAAACATGAAGTTACGAGTGTGCATAGAAACTGTGCAAGACACGCTCTCCTCATGAACAGAGGCACTGGAATTTCGTTACTCTGTCCCGAAAGTTGATTTTGCACAGTGACTGCACCTTTCTGCACCACAGGTGCAAAAACACATTTTGGGAAGGGTGCAAAAAATGACAGCTGTACTGTTCATAAGGGGGTGTGAAAAAATGACAATGTTGGATATTTGGAGTGAAAATCTTAAAAATTTATGACATTACGAGTGTGCGTAGAAACTGCACAATGGACATTCTTAACACAGCAATTCTGGAGAGTATTTTCACCAAATTTGCAATAAAGCTTTTTGGAACCCCACTTCATCAACATTAGCATTGTGATTTTGTTAATTGGTCATGAAAGGTGATTCCATGCAGCGACAACAAAATCATCTTTCAGGACCAAGAAACGAAAAGACAGGGACTGTGTTCTTGAAGTGCAGTCCCAAGAACCCCATGTAGAAAATGTGGGACCAAAACTCCACAAATGGCTGAAATATCAACCTAGGTTACCCCCTCCCATTTATTGCCATTATAGGACTTAAAGTGATTTTCTTCAGTTTGTGGTCAGCTTTTTAAGAGTGCAGATGTGTTCCTGGTCCATAGAAGATAGCTGCTCCCAACCTCCAGAGGTAAGTATGGGTGAGGGGGGTGCGGGGAGGTGAGGTGTGCAGAAGGAGGGTGCGGATTGTGGGATGGGGGGCTGGCGGGAATAATGAGGGACTGTTTTCTTTTTTTTCAGGTTAAAAAAAGACACAGGGCTGTTTTCTTTTTTACAGGGAAACTAATTATGGATTTTGGCACACTGGGGTGGGCTCCCAGTGTGCCAGAATACTGGGGGGATCAATGCCGACCCAGGGGTTGGGCACCCTGAGGTCAGAGAATATAGGGGTGTGGGGACGCATCTGACACCACAGGTAGTTTTTGGCACACTGGAGTGGGCTCCCACTGTGCAAATTAAAGGGGGAGAGGGATATATGCTGACACAGGGGTTGAGTACCCCAATGTTGGCAGGCAGGGGGGATCCATTAGCATGATTGATTGTGCTTAGAGTAAAAGTGCCACCAGGCACTGAATACTCCTAGCCCATACAGAGCTTAGGATGTGTCCTGCTCTGCAAAGGTGGGAGAAAATAAGGAAACAGAGATAGTGGGATGTGAAGGAGGATGGTGAGGAAAGCATCTCCTCTCACCTTTCAGGAAGGAACTGGTGGGGTGGTGGGAGGTGGAGATGTCATGACGCAAGCAGCTGTTTGCTCTGTGGTGACCAGCAGATAAAAGGAAAAAGCTGCCACATGATTGGTGCAGCTTTTTCTTTTCAAGTGCAGACACCTTCAGGCTAAACAGCATCAGGACCAGCCTGGCTGATGATTGGTGTGATACTGTTGAGCCCCTTGAAGAACACTCTACATTGGACAGACAGTGTCACACCCCTCAAAGTCACTATCCCGAGGAGTTTGCAGTGCATGCACAGACTCAAAAATGTGAGTCTTCTCACACATATCTTCAACAATTTCAAGCAGGGAAAATCAATCACAATCTCTTTTAGTTTTTTTGTTTTCATTAATTGATTTATTATTTCTCAACAGATAGAATACTTCAGAAGCTAAATACAACTCATCATAATATAATTCACTTTGTTACCAGGCAAGGAAATAGGATTCATTACTGTCAGCTTTTTAATATGCTTGGGTATTTCTCCCTACAAGATAGATTGAGGTTTCAGTTGTCTATTTTTCTTCAAAAGGTTCATTTGGGTCTCTTGCCAGTCTATTGTTGATTTATTTCTGATACAGTATACTCTAATATTTTTTCAACAAGGTCACAAGAAAGGTATATGTTTCAGGTCCCATTTTTTACAGCTGTGGGCAGAGTCTACAGCCATTATGGGATCGACTGTAGTTTACAAAAATGGCCAATCATGGAACCTTCCATTGAACTTTTGGAAGTATCCTTCCAAAAATCCAGTGCAGCTTGAAACAATCCGTCACGATCATCTAATACGGAATAACAGCTGCACTGTTTTGGCTGTTACTTCCACACTCCAGGGCAAGAACTGTACATGCGCAACTTATGCACATGCGCAGTTCCACTGGCGCCACCATGTTGTGAATGGCAAAATGCCATTCACTGCAGCTATGCTGTGCGAATTCTGTGCATGAGCAGTTGCATCACTGCCATCTTTTGGATGGAATTCCTCCTACATCCTCCCACTTCTTCTGTCCTCCCCACTCTCCCTCCCAGCACTGGCAAAAAAGAAAACCCTCCCACACCCTCACACTGCTGCTGTCCTCCCAGTTCCGACCATTCCCCATCCCTGCGCTGACATCGGGGAGCCCAATCCCTGTGTCGGCATCATGCACCCCCCAACTCATGTGGCACACTAGGAGCCCACCCCAGTGTGCCCAAATTTATGTTTTTTTCCCTGTAAATAAAGAAAACCATCCCCTGACATTTTTTTTTACCTGCAAAAAAGAAAATGGTCCCTCGTTGTCATCCCAGTCTCCCCTCCACCATCCCCACCCTCCCACTTAGTACACACCTCCTTGTACCCCATACGTACTTCTGGAGGTTGGTGCTGTCATCTTCTCTGGACCGGGACACATTTGCACTTTTCAAAGCCGAACCACAAACTGAAGAATCAAAGGTGAGTGTGTTATAATGGCAGTCAATAGAGTTTTCAACTTATTTTGATAAATCAGCCATTTTTGTGAATTTTAGCCCCTAATTTTCAACATGGGGTTCTTAGGACCCCACCTCATGAGCACTGTCACTGTCATTTCACTACTCAGTCCTGAAAGGTGATTTTGTGGTCGCTGTGTGGAATCACCTTTCAGGACTGATTAATGAAATGACAGTGCAACTGTTCATGAGGTGGGGTCCCAAAAAGTCCATATTGCAAATCTGGTGAAAAAATTACAAAAAATTACTGTGTTATGGGCATGCATTGTGCAGTTTCTATGCATCCTCCTAACTTCGTCAATTTTTTATATTTATAGCTGTTATTTTTCATATCCTGCTCGAAATGTGTTTTGCATCTGTGGCGTAGCAAACTGGCACTAGGGACTTGCATGTAAATGTTTTCTGTTGGGGGAAGCTTTGCCCCCTGCATCCCCACTTAAGGATTCTCAACTATGGGGGGGTGCACAAATGTTTAAAAAGAAAGAATTGGGCCAGGTGCAACAAAAACGCACCAGCGCCCAGACCCGAACCCAGCACCCTGCCCACCAAAGCTGTCAACTCACTCACCATGCCACTAAGCCAGCTCAGCAGCCCACCACAGCACCACCACTTGAAATCCCTCCTGCCCCTCCCTGTGCATGCTTGCTCCCTCTTCCCACGTGTGCATATGCATAGTGACATCCCATTGCTATATGTGCCAACCCCCACCCCATCCGGTCACCCTACCTCATCAGTAGCCCCAAAGACAAACACTGGGATTGAGCCACTGTTATTGCAGGCGCTCAATCACTGATGACTCATGTCACAGGCTACCATATAATAGTCTTTGCCTGACATGATTTTTTGGCAGTTCCATGAAGTCAAACATTGGCTTCCACAAGGAGATCCTCTATTTCAGTTTATTTCATTAATTACCTAAATGCACATGAAATTCAGTGCAATGTGGCAGTCACCCATATAGTATAACTTTGCCATACTTCTCAGCTTCTTTTCTGAAGGCCAAGAGCAATCTGATAGATTGCTTCATCTCAGGTAATTATGCAGAATTCCTTTTTTTCTGAGTGACCTTCATACAAAACTGAAGTGATGCTTTGACCACATCAAGGTTTACAAGAGGTTCTGGAAAGAAAGGCCCATAACCAATCACAGTCACCTATACTTCCTGTTGGGTAACTAATTCATAAAAGGAGGACCATGTAACAGGTTTTGATTGTTCTATGACATCTAAATAAAGTGTGGGGCCCACATTCACTAAATGCCAAAGCCAGTCTAGAGGATAAAGTGGATCTGTGGTCTGCTGTGGTGCTATTGCCATGCCAGCAAGTGAACAACTCTTCTGGCAGTCTTGGAGGGTGAGATTTATTTATAAATTTCTTTATAAATTTCTTGGGATCCTCAGCAGCATCCTGTACTAGTGCTTTACAATAGGAGCTGTTGGCAATCCTAATTTACTTTTTGCAATTGTTCTGTTTGGCCCTATAGTGATTATAATCAGAAAGTAGACTAGAGAGACTGAAACAAATGATTCATATGTCCAAACAACTAGGATACCGGAAGAAGTAGACACGTTAATGAACAAGTTCCATGAGGCAAAGTGCAAATTCCAAACAACAAGACCCTGACTTATGTACATGGATATGATTCAGATTCTGAATCAGTTTATCTATGCTGAACAAGCTGGACAGTGGGAGCAGCACCAGGCTGAAGTTGAGAAAATGCTTCCATATCTTGTGACTGCTGGACATAACAAATACGTTTTCAGCATTCCCCATTACCTGTCCACTATGAAAGACCTTCCAACCACAGCACCAGACATCATTAAAGCATTCAGATTTGGCACATTCACCACACAATGAACAGCTGGTAAGTTTAATGGAGTGTGGCTGATATGGCCCTTAAGCAGATGGATAACAAAGATGCCAAGACCCAGCTTTTTCTTGGCATAACTCAGTAGCCTGCCACCATGGAAAAATACTTGCATTCATTACCAGCACTGACAGCAATCTCTGAACAAACAAAGGTGATAGCTCACTTTCATAGCACAGAATATCACAAACACCATGGAGACTCTGAGTATACAGCACAGAAGGACAGTACAGCAATTAAAACAATGATGAATGCAGTCAATGGCAGAATGATCAATCCATTCATCTGTGATACCAGTGATCTTCTGAACATTTCTACTGGTCAAAATGATACAGGAGAAGAGTCCTGCAGGAACTCATTAAATTGAAGGTGGGCAAAGCGATAGGACCAGATGGCATACACCGAAGGATATTAAGAGTACTGCAAGGGAGATAACAGAACCTCTGATAGCCATGTTCACTGAGTCATTCAACACAGGGGTGGTACCAGAGGATTCGAGGAGGGCACCTGTAGTACCTCTACACAAATCCAGCAGCAGGGAGGAGGTGGAGAACTGTAGGCTGGTCAGCCTCACCTCAGTAGTGGGGAAGATCATGGAGACATTGCTTAAAGAAAGGATTGTGGAGCATCCAGAAGCCATCGGAGCCCAGGACCATAGGCAAAATAGATTCACAGTGGGGAGGTCATGTTAGACAAATCTGGTTGATTTCTTTAACTGGGTGACAATGGGAGTAAATCAGGGTGGGGCAGTGGACATTGCTACCTTGATTTCAGCAAAGTCTGCACTGTCTCACATAGGAGGCTGATAAACAAACTGGGTATACTAGGCATACGGACAGGGTGTTAAACTGGGTAGAAACTGGCTAACAGGAGGTAGAGGCTGGTGGTAAATAGGTACATTCTGGGGAGAGGGGGTGACTTGTGGAGTGCCTCAGGGATCAGTCCTGGGGACAGTCCATTTTAATGTCTTCATTAGAGACATTGCAGAGGGGCTGGAGGGGAAGATCTGCCTGTTTGCAGATGACACCAAGATCTGTAACAGAGTGGATACCCCAGAGGAGGGCTAGAAAATGAGGAGTGACCTGGGGAAGCTTGAAAAATTGTCTGAGAACTGGCAACTGAAGTTTAATTCAAAGAAGTGCAAAATTATGAGCCTGGGACACAGAAACCCTGGGGAAAGCTACTGGCTTTGGTGGTGGTGGTGGGGGGATTGCTGACAGTCACAAAGCAAGAAAGGTACCTGGGAGTTATTATTTCAGACAACCTGAAAATGTCAAAGCAGAGTACTAAGGTAGCTGGGAAGGCCAGTGGTATGCTGGTGTGCATAAGCAGGGGTATCACCAGCTGAAGGACGGAGGTAGTGATGCCATTATATAAAACCATGGTCAGGTGTCATATGGAGTACTGTGTGCAGTTCTGGAGGCCACACCTTTGTAAGGACATTAACAGACTGTAGGACGGTCCAGAGAAGGGTGACTAAGATGGTACAGGGCTTGCAGCACAAGGCTTATGAGGAGAGATTAAGGAACCTCAATATGCACTCGCTGTAAGAGAAGAGGGAAAGAGGGAACATGATAGAAACATTCAAGTACCTCAAGTGTATAAACAAGGTACGGGGGAAACATTTTCCACTACAGGAGGAGCACAGGAATGAGGCAGCATAACACAAAATTGGAAGGTGGGAGGTTAAGAGGGAATATGAGGAAATTCTTCACAGAGAGGGTGGTGGATGCATGGAACTGCCTGCCACAGGAGGTGGTGGGAGTGAGCACTGTGGATGGATTCAAGCATGCTTGGGGCAGGCATAGGAGAACCACAGAAGTACAGCTGTGGGAGGGTCAGAAGCAGTAATCCAGTACAAGGGCAGACTAGCTTGGCCAGACAGTCCATATTTGCTGACAATGCCTATGTTATGTTTCTATGTAATTATATAAATACACTACTTTGAATAAAGCCAGAGAGCTGCAGCTGCATCAGCATTGTAGGGGATAGGTATGATGTTAGTCCATCAGTAAACTTGAAAAGGGAGGAGCGAGAAAGCAGGAAAAGCTTCATCATGCAAACAGCAGAGCATATGAACCTCAGGAATCCCTGCCCATCCAGTATTGGAAAGACTTCATTGTCAACTCCCAAAACAAGGCCAGTCTCCTTGATTTCTTGGGAGGTGCTTGGATAAAGCACAATTCTCAGCTACCAGAGGGATGTAGATTGATTCTTGGTGGATTGTTCAAGGACCTAGGTCATTCCGTTCTCTCAAAATACGACGTGGCAGTAATTCCTGAATTGTCATGTACACAAAACATGAAGAAGCAGATACAAAAACAATGTCCCATATCACATATTGTGTAAACACACTTGGATACTGAAGAGTATTAGTGGCAGCCATGGACATAGATGTGATCAGAATTGCATCTGCTATAGCACTTAGATGGCTGTCTAGAAGAGCTATGGGTTCAGAAGATGGGTATGTACCTGTCATGCCATTTAGTAGCAGCTTTTCTTAGCACTATGTGCAACACAGATGCATCACAACTACTTCTACCCTGACTCCTTACCCAAACAACATGTCTCCAAACCTCACTTGCACTACAACCCTTCCTAATGGGTTGAAGCTCCTTAACCTGAACATCTGCAGCCTGCTACCTAAAATTGATCTCCTACAAACTCTCATGATTTCACATACCCTGACATCCTAATTATTACTGATACATGTCTCAAAAGCATCCCTGACAATGTCATTGTTATCCCTGGGTATTCCTTCTCCAGACAAGATCAATCGGGTCACGAGGGAGAGCCATGTATATCCTGTACTCACTGCAGTTTACTACCACCTTAGCTACCTCCATCCCAGCTACCTATGAAGCCCTTGTCACCCACATTACCCTTTCTTTCTCAATCCCAATCTTTGTGGCTGGCATCTATTGCCACCATAGCATTCAACCCTTGGTTACAACTGAACTCTTAACCAATGTCACATGTCTCTCGCAATCTGGTGAACTGTTCATAATAGGTGACGTGAATCTAAATTGGTTGTCTCCCAAGTTAAACAAGCTATGCAATGACGTCACTGCTCTAAACCTCACTCTCCATATACATGAGCCCTCACGCTTTAATCCCAAAACACAAAACCACACCCTGCTTGATTGGGCACTCACAACCCACCCACACCCCATCATTAAATCTGGTCTTTTTCCTGATGCCCTTAGTGATCTCAACCCCATTTTCATTGTACATAAGGTCCATTGCCCCAAACCTCCCCCTAAAATCATACAGATCCACTCTTTAAATCCTTAGACCCTACCCCACTCAGCTCTGCACTTGCTTCCTTTGACTGGGTCCCCCTCTCTACTGCCACTTCTGTTGACCAAGTCCTTGACTATTTTAAGGATAAATTCATTGCCACCTGGAATGCCTTTGCTCCTTTCAGAAGGACCAGAGTCTGTGGGCTTCACCTTCCCTGGATCACCCCCCAAATTTCTGGACTGCTTCAGGAAGTGTGATCGAGCCTGGAGAAAAAAAAAATCTACTAAACATCCAAATAACTATGCCAAGTACAGAATGCTATGCAATTCATGTACTAAAAGTTACTAGACTGGCTAAGACTGATTATTTCAACTCCTCATTCCTGACTAACATTAACTCTCCATCTCAATTCTGGAGGGTAGTTCATGCCCTATTCTCTCCCCCCTCTCACCCTCACCCTCCAGTTCTCAAAATAAATAACTCTCTAGTTTCCAACCCTGGCTCTGTGACCAATGAATTTAATGCCTACTACATCTCGTGCGCCACATCTCCTAAATTCCCTTTCCCCCTTGCCGCCTACTAATTTCAGCCCTTCACCTCAGCCATTGCTCACTTCTCCCCTTTTTCCTTTTCCGCTATCTCATCTGATGAAGCTCTTAGTGCCCTCTACCCCAGTATCCCTCTAAAGGCTCCTCACCAGTTGAGTTTGATCCGAAACTTCTCTACCTTTCTGTTCCTGCAATTGCTTATCCGGTCTCTCTAATCCTTAACCTCTCCTTTATTTCAGCCCAAGTACCCTTATCCTGAAAACATGCTGTAGTCCTTCCTCTCCCCAAGAAGGTGACACATCCACTCCTGGCAACTATCACCCCATTTCCCTCATTCCTACCCTTGCCAAACTTCAAGAACATTAATTCTCTCTCAACTATCACCCCTTCTCTCCAATTTCTCCTTCTTCACTCCCTTCCAATCTGGTTTTCGGAACAATCACTCAACAACCACCTCCCTCCTCAAGCTTACTGACTCCATCCTTTCAGTGAGGGATGATGGCCTGATCATCTCAGCCATCTTAGTTGATCTAGCAAAAGCTTTCGACACTGTTTCCCATTCTCTACTTCTTGATTCCCTCTCCTCAGTTGGCTTTGCTCTGTCAGCCACTAACTGGTTTAAATCCTACCTCATTGGCAGGACACAGTCAGTGAGAGTCCTTGATTCCATCTCCCCTCCACTCCTTATCAACACTACTGAGCGCTTGGTCCCTTACTCTTCTCCATTTTCCTTAATGATCTTCCCATAACCTGCTCATCCTCATCTATCCACATGTATACTGATGATACTGTCTTATAC
Organism: Neoceratodus forsteri; assembly: GCA_016271365.2. NCBI lineage: Eukaryota > Metazoa > Chordata > Ceratodontiformes > Ceratodontidae > Neoceratodus > Neoceratodus forsteri. The sequence continues at coordinate 272,907,937 of JADMNL010000026.1, forward strand.
AGTTCCTGTAAAAACCCTGCTGCTGTGGAAACCAGCTTACAGCATGACTTCAATGAAGTTCAGCTCTGGTTTACTTTTCACCAGCTTTTTCTAAATATCAAGAAGATAGTCTCAATGACCCTTGCAACCAGGCAGAGACTCTTTAGGCTCCTGCCCTACCCACCTTCCACACCCTTGATGGGACCATCCTGGAGGACACCTCCTCATTTATATATCTGGGAGTTTGGCTGGATCAGCACCTCAACTTCTCTGTGCATATCAATGTGATCCTGAAGAAACTGCATACCAAGTTTGGTGCTCTGTACAGGAATTGTAGTTGCATTCCACTGACTGTGAGGAGTGAAATTGTCCAGAAGATGATACTCCCCATGGTTGACTACTGTGACATAGTCTATGGTGCTACTCCCAAATCTTCCCTTACCAAGTTGGACACTCTCTTTAACTCCTTCTGCCACTTTGCTCTCGACTCCCTTCCCTCCACCACTGTGAACTCTATCACTCTCTAGCCTTCCTTCCACCATCTAGATGCATCTCACTGTGTAAACTAGCCTCCAAATTCTATGGTTGGCCACTCCCCCTCCTCCCCCCTATAGCGTGGGGGTGGGGGACCACTAGACTACCAGGAAAAGTTATATATTTTATTTTCAACAGGTGTTGGGAGCCATGTTTGGGGGACCACTGGAACATGAGGGGTTTCAGTGTGTTTTGAGGCTACCGGGGGTTGAGGATCATGCTGAGGGGAGACAATAGTCTACCAGGGTGTCACAGGCACACACTGGAACAGGGACCATGATGGCAGAAAAGGACTGCCTGGCCCCGCCAGTCTGCCCTGTTCCCTATCTACTGGATATGCTGCATATCCTAATGACCCTGCAGCCTATGGCCTCCTGCCCCCACCAGGTTAGCCTTATGCCTGTCCTATGCATTGCGTCCCCCCACTGTGTTTCACCCACTACTGCAGTGGGGTACCTATGTTATTGGGGGAGGCATCCTCTAGGGCATGTATGACCATGGGCAGTGTGTCTGTTTAGCTATCAATCTGTATATGTATGTGTATATATATATACACACATACATATATACAGGTCCTGCTTGCACAGCTGCATGGGTGTGTTGTATGCACTGACTGTGCTTGCCAGCACATAGTTCCTGCTGCTTCCAGCTTGTACTTCCATTCTGACCAATAGGGGATGCTGTGGGCATGCCTTGGCCTGCAGCATTCAGCCAGTACTTCCATTCTGAACAAAAGGGGGAGCTTTGTGCTCCATGCAGTAGCACTGGGCAGACTGCATGGTAATATATCCTAAACAGCACTTAATGAGATGCAAATGTACTTGTTTGCCCATGGATTTCCTAAGTAGGCTCATTTGCATGGGATCTTTGAATATAGCTCCCGTTTGCCCCGGGCTAATGTGTTAGCACTGTGCAGACAGGTTAGCCCCGGGCAAACCTCACTTCAACATAGCATACTAAGCACAGTTCTGCAGTGTGTGGCTTACTTTGTTGTTTGCAGTCATACCTCTCAACTGTCCCTGATTTTCAGGGACATCCCTGATTTTACCTCAAACCTTTACTCTGTCCCTCCTACAAATTGTGTTTCCATGACCAAACAGTGGGGATTGTAAGCATAACATAATGTCAGACATAAATGTTACAGACTTGTTCTGCATTAGAAAATGCATTTTATATTACACCACTTATTCTACCAGCTTCCTGAGTGGATATCACTAATTTGTAAGGTGTGTCCCTGATTTTAGGCCCCATCCACACTACACCACTTGCACCCGGTGACGGATGCAATCCATTATGGCTGCGGAGCGGTGCAGTGCATCCACACCTCGGCGGTGTCCGTTACGGGACCGGCACCGCCAGTCCACACATCGGGATCTGGGCGACCGTTACAGTGGCGCCCGATCCCACAATGCAGCTCATGCTGCGCTTTGTGCCCTGCAGGGGACCATTACTGGCAGTCCACACTACCGCCGGTAACGGTACCTGGGCCAGACCGGTTTCATAACCGTTGTGGAAACCACCTCATAAGTGGTTTCCACAATGGTTACGAATACGCCTCCTGTAACATTACCAGTGTAAACGCACGCCATTACTATGGTGGTTTACACCCTTGGTAACGTTACAGAAGGGTTTTCAGGCTGCAGTGTGGACAGGGCCTTAAATCTTTGTCCCTGATTTATGAGGCAGGAGGTTGAGAGGTGTGTTTGCAGTAGATGTGAGACATCTCTGTGCAATCACACACAATGTTCTCCACCTGCAACACTGGCTTGGTACAGAGTCTAATGAGCTGCAGTTGCAGTTTGCACTTCCCTGTTGCTATATTCAGTGATATCTTATTCCCTGGCTATTTTTGCCCTGCACTCCCAGACCTGTTTGACCGGCTTCCTTAGACTGCTATATTCAGCAGGATTAGCACCGGGCTATTTCCTTTTGAATATAGCTTGCGTTGTGCTCCGGGCTAAGTTTGCCCACCGGGCAGTGCTAATTTAGCCCAGGGGCAAAGTTTTGAATATCTGGCCCACAGTATATAAAAGTTTTTACCGGTCATTCCTATAATGTTAAGCCATATAGATACTGTCTCAGTACAGTCAGTGCATGCCATTTCAATCATGTGGCACTCTATTTCATCTTTTGTATAGATGGCAACACTGTCCCCTCTACATAGAAACACAGAAACATAGATTTCGATGGCAGATAAGGACTGCTTGGCCCACCCAGTCTGCCCATTTCCCTACTTATTGGATAAGCTGCAGATCCTAGTTAACCAGCAGCCTACTTCTTCCTACCCCAACCCCCTAGAATTGCCTTATGACTGTCCCATGCATGCTTGAATTCCACCACTGTTTTTGACTCCACAACCTCCTCCGGAAGGCCATTCCATGCATCCACAACCCTCTCTGTGAAAAAATACTTCCTTAAATTACCTCTGAGCCACCCCTTCTATCTTCAAATTGTGCCGCCTTGTTCTTGCACACCTCTTTTTTTGAAAGATGCTACCCTCTTGGACTTTGTTGATTCCCTTGAGATACTTGAAAGTTTCTATCATGTCCCCTCTCTCTCCTTTCCTCGAGGCTATACATATTCAGCTCCTTAAGTCTCTCTTCATATGTCTTCCGGTGCAGACCCTGCACCATTTTAGTTGCCCTCCTCTGGACAGCCTCCATCCTGTCTATGTCCTTGCGGAGATTGGGTCTCCAGAACTGCACGCAGTACTCCAGATGGGGTCTCACCAACTGTCTGTACAGAGGGACAATAACTTCCTTGTTTCTGCTGGTGATGCCTCTCCTATGCATCCCAGTATCCCCCAGCCCTCCTTGCTGCCCTCTCACATTGCTTGCCCACCTTTAGGTCATCTGATATGACTACCCTCAGGTCCCTTTCCATTTTGTTGTTGTTAGTATCTCACCCCCCATTGTGTACTCTTCCCCTGGGTTTTTGTTTCCTAGGTGCATTACCTTGCACTTCTTAGCATTGAATCTAAGCTGCCATACATTTGACCATTCCTCTAACCTTGCCAAGTCCCTTCTCATCCTTTCCACCCCACCTTGTGCATCAACTCTGTTGCAGATCTTTGTGTCATCTGAAAAGAGACATACTTTTCCTGCATTCCTTTCATGGTTTACAAAACAACCGGTACCCAGAAATCTTCTGGTTCCATTTGCTGTATTCATCCAACCATGTTTCTATGATGCGAATGATGTCCTTGTTGCCTTTGTGACCAAATATGATAATTCGACCATTTTTTCTATATTTAAACTGCATGCATTTAATGACATAATACTTATTTGCTTCTTTTGGTTTTTGTTTATTCTTTGTTTATGACAATCTTGTCTGGTTGGTTTGGTATTGTCCTTCACCCAATTGCTCAGTTTAAAGTGACTGTTACAGCTCTTAGAATGCTTAACCCTAGTGTCTTGATACCCTTTCAGCTCAGGTGGAGCCCTTCCCTGCAGTGCAATTCAGGCTTGTTTTGAAATGTGTCCTAATGTTTTATGAAGATGTCATTCCTTTCTTTTGACCAATTTATTAGCCATTGGTTCAGACTTTCTTCCATTGACTTTTTTAGGTGCTTTTTAAACAGCTGGCTGTGTTCTGTTATGTGTCTCAGTACAGTTACACTCTATAATAAATTATTTGGTTACACTTCTTTCTGATACAATATGCAATATGTTTTCTAGTAGTTTCTAACACTAAGATATTTTTACTTTTGATATTGTTCCTGGACTCCCGTATTTATGGCTGGATTAACCTGTATGCAGAATACGCCATGGCGTAGGGTCCCGTGGTTCAGCAGGGCCCCCTCATTGTTTAATTTAACTTAATGTAGTTCCTTTTTCCCTACCCGGCAGACCACAGCCACTGACCTCGGACCGGCCATACTTGCTGTACTGTTGAGTGGCTGTGGGATCATCTCATTCACAGCATTGCCCAAAACGAAAAGCACCCCCCCCCCGAGTCAGGTCCCCCCCCGCTCAGAGCGAGTCTCTCAGTCTCTCTGGATCTGCCTCTTGGGGGGGGGCAGAGTGAGCTGCACAGCACAGCACAGCACAGACAGAGTAGTCCACAATCAGTCCACCCTGACATCACCACCACAGCCAACTATGTCTCAGAGGTCCTCCTGGAGGTATGGCTACTGGGGAGCAGGAATCTGCGTGCGTGTGAGTGGTGTCGGGGCATGTGGCCGGGTAATGAGGAGTCGAGGAAAGAGGAGGAATGACTGGATAATGGTCGGTCGAAGATCGTCTCACTCTCGATCGAAGAAGACTACAGACTACTAGGAGAGAGCTGGCTGGGCTGGAGTCGTCTGATTTGCCACCGTCCAGCGCTTCTTTTCATCAGATGTTGATGACGACTCTGACTCTGAGACTTGGAGAGATGGCTTGCTGCTCATTGTGTGCTGGTGACTGTAGTCAGTCAGTGCTGCTGCTGGGCCTCTGGTCCTGCGAGGAGTCCCATGCCAAGTCCGATGATCAACCAGTCTGTCAGGGCAGGCCACACCACCAGGTATGTTGTTACTTACTGCATCCTAAGTGCCAACACTGTCATGTTAACTTTCTTATTTTGTCTTGACTTCAATGATTTTTGGATTTGGTGGAGGATTTGGTTGGATTGGAAACAGCAGGAAGGGAACACTTAACAGCAGTTAATAAAACTGAAGCAAAAAAATGACAAAAAAAACAGAGAAAAGAAAATAATTGCATTTACATGGGGGTGAGGATTGCTTGCTACTGCTACTAGTCTGGGCTCAGGGGGCTGCAAGATTCAATAGCCATGGGGGGGCTACCAACTATATTCACTGCTTGAATTTGAGTTATTTGATGCATCATTTATCAGAAATCTGGGAGCAAAACCACATTGCTCTGAAAGGATTCTACTTAGCTTCACCACTAAGTTAGAGGTTAATTGTTAAATTGATGAATTGCTGGAGTTTACAAGGTTTATGTGTACCCGGAACCACAGAAGAGTGCGATGCTGGCATTTAGGGGCCCCCCCTGATCCCAAAATATGACTTGGAGTAGGGCCCCCACATCCATTAATCTGGCCCTGACCGTATTAGGCATAATATGGTGGAATCAAGTTGATATCAGCTGAAGTAACACTTGTAATTAACTAGGTTTCTGACCGAGCTATGGTTATAAGCCTGATACAAAGATACATAGATACATAGACAGTGTCGGCAGATAAAGGCCTATGGCCCACTCAGTCTGCCCATTTGAGTTTGTAAGTTCAGTTTATGTTTTCCTAGAAGTCTGTTGCCCCTTACCCCTGACCTCCAGAATTCCTTTATGTCTATCCCATGCATTCTTAAATCCCATGATTGTTTCAGCCCCCACCACTTCCTCTGGCAGGGTGTTCCAATTGTCCACCACCCATTCTGTGAAGAAATTCTTCCTCACGCTTTCCTCTGAATCGCCCTCCTCCAACTTCATCCCGTGCCTCTAGTCCTGGAACATCTTTTCGCTTAAAATAGTGTATTCCTGCACCCTGTTCCTCCCTGTAAGATACTTGTATGTCTCTATCATATCCCCTCTCTCCCTCCTCTCCTCCAGGGAGTACATGTTCAGTTCCTTCAACCTGTCCTCATAGGACTTGTGATGCAATTCATGTACCATCTTTGTTGCCCTCCTCTGAACCTTCTCTACCCTGTCTATGTCCTTAAGTAGGTAAGGTCTCCTGAACTGTACACTGTACTCCAGGCGGGGCCTCACTAGTGTCATGTATAGTGGAATTATGACCTCCCTTTTCCTGATGGTGATGCCCCTGCCTATACATCCCAGCATCCTATTTGCTTTACCTGCTGCCTTGTCACACTGTCTCCCTACCTTGAGGTCATCAGAGATGATAACCCCAAGATCCCTTTCCTGTTTGGTGCAAGCTATATCCTCACCCCCCCAACTGATATATTGTGCCAGGGTTTTTCTGCCCCATATGCATTATCTTGCACTTCTTTGCATTGAATTTCAACTGCCAAACCCCTGACCATTCTTCAAGTTTCTGCAGGTCCCTTCTCATTCTGTCTACACCCTCTGGTGTGTCTACTCTGTTACAGAGCTTTGTGTCATCAGCGAACAGTGAAATTCTGCCTTCTAGGTCCTGCGCAATGTCACTGATGAAGATGTTGAATGGACCGGTCACAGCACTGATCCCTGTGGTACCCCACTGGTCACTCTTCCTCTGTGGAGTGACAGCCATTTACCACCACCCTTTGTGTCCTGCCACCCAGCCAGTTACTTACCCACCACACTACTGTCCTGCCCACACCATATTCCCCAGTTTGTGTAATAGTCTTCTATGTGGCACAGTGTCAAAGGCCTTGCTGAAGTCCAGATAGGCCATGTCCACTGATCTCCCCTGATCCACCTCCCTAGTCACCCAGTCAAAAAATTCAACAAGGTTAGTCTGACATGACCTCCCCCTGGTGAAACCATGTTTCCTTGGGTCCTGTAGTCCATTGAGAACCAGATGTTCCACCAATCTCTCCTTCAGTAGTACTTCCATAATCTTCCCCACTACTGAGGTGAGGCTGACTGGTCTGTAGTTCCCTGCTTCCTCTTTGTTCCCACTTTTGTATAAGGGGACTATATTTGCTGTCCTCCAGTCTTTGGGTACCTCCCCTGTTTCCAGTGATCGGCTAAACAGGATAGCCAGAGGTTCAGCCACCACCTCTCTTAGTTCTTTAAGGACCCTGGGGTGCACCCCATCTGGCCCCATGATACTTTAGTCTTTGCTGTGTATTGGGTTTCTTTAAGTAAGTTTTAACAACCTTTTGCCTGAAATTTAAAGATTAGCTGTGGCTTTTCTGCACAGTTTTAAATAAAAGCAATTGATTTTGTTAGATTTATTTAATCATGAGTTGAAAAGCATCTATTGAGCACTATATATTATACATACTGGTAGTAAAAGAATAATTCGAAATCTTAGAAGAAACCAATGAGAGTGTAAACCTCCATTTCACAGAAAAGAGGCAATGGGAAGCATTTCTAAAATGGAAACAAAGCACAGGACAAAGTCCCCTACTGTTGCCAGACATGCACAAAGTGGTGTAATGGCACAGGTGCAGAGCAAAGTTTGCATGTGCCAAAGCTGTTCCATTATACCTCCATGTGAGTGCAAGGCAATGAAGGAATAAAGTGCATCCAAAGGCCCCTGCTGGCCAAGAAAGGAGGGACAGCCAGTAGATAGACAGGTAGGACTTAAAACAAGCATTTGTCAATGCTGAATGTTTGCTTGCTGGCATTTGTAGTGGAAGTGCAGGAGTTAGACAGATGCAGTATAGAAATAGGAGTGAAGTATTGAACTGACGCCAACTCCACCCTCACCCTGCAGAGATGGACAGGCATTGGGGTGTGCCTTTGTGTCACCGCCCATAACGGTCATAACATTTCACCTCACCCTACCCTGCAGACACTGATAACTGTCAAGGTGTCCCTTGGGGTATTCAGGCTTTACGCTCACCTCATTCCGTAAGAAAATAAGCTGAAATGGGTGTAGTATAGGAGAATGGGGTGAACTTTGGGGCCAAAGAGTCCAAGGCGCTCCTCCGTACCTATCACAGGCTGCAGTGTGGGTGTGGGGGTGGAATGGCATAAGCATTACTGTTGACAGTCCCAAGTCACAACCCTGATGCCTGTCAGTCTCTACAGAGTAGGGCGTTAGGGTCGGAAACCCTAACGTCTCTGGGCATTTCTTGGTATTTTTACTCCAAGTTTTCAACATGGGCTTTTGTGACCCCACCGCATGAACAGTGACACTATCAGTTTGTTAGCTGAAAGATGATTTTGCAGAGTGACTGCGCCATTTGGCACCACATGTGTGAAAATACATTTCGAACAGGATGTAAAAATGACAGCTGTACTGTTCATGAGAAGGTGTAAAAAATGGTAATGTTGAAAATCTGGAATAAAAATATAAGAAAACTGGTGAAGTCATGAGTGTGTGTAGAAACTGCACAACACACACCCATAATGTAATTATTTGAGGGATTTTTTACACCAGATTTTCAACATAGTTGGGACCTCTGCTGAAGAACAGTGTCACTGATTTTCTTAATCTGTCCCGAACACTGATTTTCCACAGCAACCGCGTTATTCTGTGCCGGAAGTGCGAAAACACATTTTGGCCAGGATGTGAAAAATGACAGCTGTAGTGTTCATAAGGAGGTGTGGAAAAATGCCAATGTTGAAAATCTGTAGTGAAAATATTACAAATTCTTGAAGTTACAAGGGTGCGTGGAAACTGCACAATGCATGCTTGTAACACAGTCATTTATAGACTTTTGTTACAAATTTTCAACAAAGGCATTTTAAGACCTCTGCTCATGAACAGTGTCACTGTGATTTTCTTAATCTGTCCCAAACATTGATTTCACACACGACCATGCCATTGTGCACTTCATGTGCAAAAACACATTTGGACAAGATGTGAAAAATGACAACTGTATTGTTCATAAGGAGGTGTGCTAAAATGCCTATGTTGAAAATCTGGAGTAAAAATATTTAAATTTCTCAAAGTTATGAGCGTGCGTAAGAAGTGTGCAGTGCACACTCGTAAAACAGTCATTTTTTTGAATTTTTTGCCAAATTTGTAACATAGGCTTTTTGAGAGTGCACCTCATGAACAGTGACATTGTGGTTTGGTTAATCAGTCCCAAAAGGTGATTCCACACGGTGACCATGAAATCACCTTTTGGGACCAAATAACGCCATGATAGTGACTGAATTCATGAGGAGGGGTCCCAAGAACCCCATGTTGAAAATTTGGTGCCAAAAGTCAAAAAAATTACCGAGATATCCACATAAGTTAAAAAAAAAACCATTTATGCCATTATATGGCTTACCTGCATTTCTTCAGTTCGCAGTCAACTTTGAAGAATGCAGACATGTTCCCTGTCCACCGAAGATCATCGTGCCAGACTCTGGGGGTAAGTATGGGGTGAGGGTGTGTGTGGGGAGGTGGGGTACACAGAGGGTGGCTGCGGGTTGGAGAGGAGGCAAGAGAGTCAATGAGGGACCGTTTTCTAATTTTTACAGGAATTAAAAAAAATTTTTATAGAAGACACTGTGGGACTTTTGGCACACTGGGGTGGGATCCCAGCATGCCACCTGGATGTTTGGTGGGGGGCAGTGGAGCCGACAAGGATTGGGTACCCCATCAGTGATACAGTGTGCAGGTGGGAGTGCATGAACACGCTGGGGTGGGTTTCCAACGTGGTACATTACACAACAAATGGCAAGGTCTATCATGCCAATGGGGATTGGGCTATCCCGTTGGCAAATGAACTGAGGAGGGGGCATGCTGACAGGGGGATTGGGCACCCCATCAGCTAACAGGGACCGGGAGAGGCAGGCGACGGCTGTCCGTCAGCTTCGTGGGGACTGTGAGAGGCCGACGGAGAAGCTGCCACCATGTTTCTTTGAAATGGGACACACACAATGCAGCTGTTATTGGCTGCTGCAGTCAGGAACTGCCCCACAAACACAGCTGATCATGACGGGGTGCTCCCTGACTGCAGTGGTCAACTTTCTTTGAGCATAGTGGCATGCTCATTAACTGTTGCTACTGAAACAAGGTGTTTCGCGTGCACGCACAAGCAAACACAATTACAGGAGCAAGAACCGAACAATCACCAAGGAACAAACAAGCATTTGCTCAGGGAAAAGCTGTTTGCTCCTGGGTTACACAGCTCCATAGTGGAACCGTGACATGCAAATAACAACTTTGCCCATAGAAGGGGCAAAGAAGATATTTTCATGTCAGGATAGCTTCATTACAACAGGATGAGCAAACATTTGACCTCCCAACCTATGTTGGCTGAGTGCTCTGCACTAAAGTAGAAAACCATTCCTTGACGTGGCCAGCAGCCATTCTCTTACAGCATGAAAATGATTCAAACCTGAATGAATAAGCAAAGCCATGGGTAGTAAGCGCTATTTGGCTGACAATGCAGATCAGTCAGCAGTTACTACTGACACATCCCTGATTCATTCAGTTCAAATGAACCAGTGCTATGGTTTTCTTTATTACAGGTACTCAATGGCAGTATCCTTAGAGTGTTAATGGGGAAGGAGGGAGCTCAGTGCCAGTGGATGTGTGTGATGGGGGGTACCAATTGGATAATACTGAGATATGAGAGCAGCCACTTGACATCAGGATTGTTTTTAGTCTGCAGTACAAGGATTGGGTAAGGAGGGCCACTGGACACCAGGGATGCCATGTGCTATGTGAAACAGGGATCTGATAAGTGAGAAGGGTCCACTAGACACCAGAGGTGTTGTGTACAATGTAAATGGAGATCATGTGAGGGAAAAGGGAGGCCACTGGACACCATGAATGTTTTTATGGTGTGATATGTGGATCAAGTGACATGGGACACTAGAATCCATGTATGTTGAGTTCTGTGTGAAACAGGGATCAGGTGCAGTAGGGAGGCTACTGGACACCAAAGGGTTAAATGTTCAATGTGAGGTGGTTGTTGAAAGGGCACACAAATCACTTGCCTTCACCCGATGAGGGAACTCAGGTGATGATGGCTGTGTTTTGCATCCTATTAAAAGTGCTTTTTGCTTATGGTAGCCAGCATTGCCCCAGCAGGCTAGGCATGCAAGCAAAAGACTTCCATTGTCCCAAAGTGCACACACTAGCACTACAATTGCCTTGGTCAGGTTCACAAATGTCCTGCACATTAATACGGAGCTTGGTATGTTCACCAGTGCAGTTTTCATGAATCTGACCAAGGCTTTTGACTTACTGGACCAGTCCATGCTGAAGGCAAGACTTGTGCAGGCTGCCTAGGACTCCCAGTCCTGAACTGGTTTTCTAGTTACCTATCAGGATGCCAAAAACAACAAAAAAATGGAGTTTAATCTAATACAAGTACCATTTCTCATGGAGAACCACAGGGTCCATATTGGAGACCCTATTTGTTTCCCTGTTCATTAATGGGCTGCCGCACAACTGTAGTAGAGCAAACATTTTGCTCTACTCAGATGATGTGGTAATCTACACTATGAACAAGGATGTTAAACCATTAAATAAAACTCTTTAGAGTGAACTGAATGCAGTGTATTTGTTTCAGGATTAAAGATTGGCGTTAAATAAGACAATGACAAAAACAATGCTCTTTAGTACTCCATACAAGATAAGCAATACTTTAGTCAGGGAAAAGCACAAAATTAGGGGTTCATTTTTTTCAAATTCTAGGTTCCTATGTGCACTAGTGCTGTGTGGAATGCAGAATTCAACCGGCAGAATTAGTGCAGAATTACCATTCTGCTGGTGGAATTTCCACTGGAATTTCGCTTGTTCACATGTGGAATTCCGTCTACTGTGATCCGCAGAATAATATTCCATGGAACAGTATTTTTTCAGCAAAAAATTATTCTGCAACAATTTCTGAGGAAAATATTGAGATCTGTGGAATAACTGATTTTTCCTCAGAAAACCATTCTGCCACCATTTTATGCTGTGGAATTTCACCATTCTGTTTCCAGCAGAATTTGGGTGGAATTTTGAGTAATCAGTGGAATTCTGTTCTGTCAGAATTTGAAAATTCCACACAGCACTAATGTGCACTTACCTAGGAGTGTAAGTAAGGAATCAGTAGCAAGGGTGTTTCAATCAGTGGAACCAAGGCCAGCATCATAAAAGCAACAGACAAAAATTGTCCTGTTTAATAAACAACTTTATTAAGTATCACAAAATCATTAAAAATGGCAGGTCACCCACATGAGGATCTAGAGGAATGCAGCAATAAGAAGTTTGAGCCACAGCAGCAATATCATGCTAGTTCAACTGAATTTTACTTCTCACTGTAGTGAGTTGCAGTGCAGGTCAAAAGTGGCAGCTATAAAGAATTTCAGTTCATGTGCGACTTAACAAGATGTACAGAGAGCATCGTAACACCAAATGGCACCTTCGCTCTCGGTGATTGCTGACCACTTCCAAGTGAAAAAGCATGCTAACACATTAATACAAGTGCTAAGCCCTCTGAATATAGGGTGGAATGCATGTTGTACAAGCAACAGATGGGAGTGCAGCATAGGACACTTGTGAAGTACTCAGTGTAGCACTAGTGACTGTGCAGGCACAAAGGGGGCAAAGTGGTGCAGCCCTGGGCATGGCACTGGAACAGGAGTGTCACAGTGGGGTGGCTATGGGTGGGCGACGAGGGCACCAAGAACAGACACAGTACACAAGTGCAATAGTACAACAGCAGACGCAGCACACAGGTGCAACAATATCAAAAAATAACTTTAATCCTAACAACAGGCAACAGGCCATTAAAGCAGAAAAATGAAAGAGAAACAGGGTGTGATGTGGTGTGCAAAATTGGGGCAATCACGATGCCACTGGTGGAGGGGATTGTGCTGAAAGAGGAGTATGTGCCTGCTGCTGCACAGCTAGTAGATGTCTGAAGTCCTCTTCCATCCCCCCAGTCACTGAAGAATGAGGTCCTGTTGCTGTGCAAGGTGGCGGAGCAGGTCATCCCATCCCTCTGTGACTTCTGGTTGCTGGGCCTTAACTGCACTCTATTGACACCTACAGACAGAAAGAACAGGTACTCAGCCAACCATGCACACAGGATGGAGCAGGCTGTCGGTGCCTATCATATGCAGTCATGGGGAAGCCTCCCAGCACATGCACCAACATGTTAAAAAGGGAATACCTCTAGTGCACAGGTTCTGTGAAGTGAAGATGGCCCTCGCCATCTGGATACCTGGACATGTGCAGCTGGAATCCATGTATGGTCTGGCACTGCTGTGTTATCACAGAGCTGATGTGCAAGTGTTACTACTGTTTGCAGGACAAGGGGACCGTGGGCACTAAAAGACAGGGTAGATGCACATGTAAAGACTGTGACAAAGGAAGGTGGCATATGGTTAACACTGTGCCACCCTGTGATCACACAGATCAATGCAGCTTGTAGGCCTTGTAGCAGCAGTCCAGGTGTATCCCCCATCTCCAGCTCTGTACCATTTTAGATGTGGAACACCAGGGACAGTATGAGGGATCAAAACACTGCCAAGGTGCACATGCAGGGATGGCCCCATGCTGCAGCAGGGCTGCTCAGAGATGGCATGTACCCACACCAGCAGTGGGTATGCTGGTAGTGGTGTACAGCACATGTAGATGCAGCAGCACCATGGCAGAGGCCACCAAGAACTGGCATGTGTCAAGTAGTAGGGTGGGACACACAGACAACCTGTGGTTGTGCAAGGGGACACCAGCATACAGGCCACTTATGGTGTGCAGGACAGTCCAGTCAAAGTTCACTTTGTGTCACTGGCAGGACAGGACACAGGCACACACTTCATACAAAACAGTGATGAATAGGCTGGGACCAGAAGGTGGCCTGATGTGGGCCTGCCAAGTGCACACCATTGCAGTGATGCTGTATCTGACAGAGTGCTGCACACCCAGTGCACTATCAACACACCACTTGTGGACAGATGCCACGGCTGTAATGGGCTGACAATCCCATGGTTGTCACAGGACCCAATGGAGGCCCTGGTTGGAGGCATGTGGGATTACTAGGATGCTTGGTAATGTCCTGGAGAATTCCATAGATGATAAATCAACCACCTGGACCACCCTGCCACATACTGCATGCTGCAGATGTACCACACTGCCTAAGATGGCTGTACCACCACTCATCACAGAATGCTGCCACATGGCCACAATGACTGCATAGTGATGCTGCCTCTGCATATACGTGTGTCACTGGGTCTTCCCAGTTAACATTCCAGCTGCCCCAGTAGCCATCAGCATAGCATGGCCACACCACTGTGGGGACAAGAGGACTGTGCCCCCAAAATTGCCCTGCATGTCACAGGGTGCACATGGCCATGATGGCTGCCTGTACAGCCAGCCTGCCCAGATACAATGGAGTCCATATCCCCGTGAAGGCACTGTGTCAGTTATCCTGTGCCATGGCCACACCTCAAAGCACTCTCTCACAGGGTTCCACCTGAACTACACAGCTGTGGCCCAATGGTCCACCCCACTGTGCCTGGTCTGTGGGCCCCAGGTGATCTACTGAGGCACTCCACACAGCACCAGTAAAATAGGCAATAGCAGCAACCACATGAACACCCATGGTGGGCATCTGCACCATTTTGGTGGCCACTGTGGCATGGGAATACCACACAGACAGGTGCCATCCACCTGCTGGAAACCACCAGACAAAAGACATGGCCATGGGGTGTGGTAACTTCAGTCAACAGTGCAGTACCCACAACTGGGGTGGTGTGCACTCCACTGCAATGATCCCCATGAGTCTCAATGGTGGGGGCTATGGTAATGACACAGCAGGACCCAGCCCAGTGGCACATATGTGCCTTGTGTGGTTAGTGCACATCATGACACAGCCTGAGGACACACTGTTGGCCCACTGCTCTATGTGCAGGGCCAGTGCTGAACACTGAATGCCCTGAGATGGCATCCCCCACCTGAGACCTGCAGTATAGGGGCCATAACCACCTAGTGGTGGACCACAACAGTGGTGGTGGAATTGATCTGTGTGGCAGACAGGTCCGACCATATCCTATCCTATCCTCACCTGGTGAGGCACCTCCGCCTTTAAATGTTGTGAGCACATGGTGACCCAATCCCAGTGGGTGCACATGGGCGGTGTGCAGCCCCATACTCCCAGTGGTAGCTCCCTGTACTTTGCACACCCTCATGGCCTGGCTATCCCACCCTTCCCACCTGGCCAAGCTGCTATGTCCCAAGACAGCAGAACACCAGCTGACCCATCATGAACCCCCAGTGCCCTAGGATGCCTAGTGCTGCTTCCACCTGTCAGGCCACAGATACTGTGTTGCGTCAGTTGCCCCATGCCAGCATGTGTGGTGTCAGCAGGCAGTAGCCCACCCTTGCCACCTGTACAGTCCTGTACTAAGGGGACAGCCACTCACCAACCAATATGGGTGTTTGGCTAATGCATATTGCTGTGTAAAAGTGTCCAGTGATATCTGCACAAACATGTAGGCCCAAGGGACACAACCAGTACAGGATACTCACCTGTCAGCTGTCTTCCACTGTGACTGGCATGGCCACATCATGGCCTGTCAGCCAGTCGTGCAACACCCTCCTCTGCCAGTGGTGCAGTTGCTAGTGCTTTTGCTGTCAGCCTGGTTAGTACTCGAGATCTGAGTGGAGAAAATAAGAGCTGTTGTGAGAACCTTGCTGTGCAACAGTGCACCCTATGCAAGACACACTCTAAGCATCTGTGTGTCTGAACCAAATGGAGACCTCCCACCACCTGTGGCAGGTGCAGGTGTGCATGCAGAGCAGGTCCATGGCATACCCGTGTTACCAGCTGTAGGAACATGTAAGGTGGAAGGGTGGGACATTCCCCATGGGTGTGGTCCCCCGTGGTGGTGACACTGAGAGGGCATGATGACTGCTGTACTGGGCCCTGACCAGGCTGCCATGAGGCGCTGCTTAGGCATGGCCTGCTTGGCCCCAATCCATGTACTGTGTGCTTGGGTATGCAAGGTCTAACCATCAATGCGTGACAACAGTGGCATGACCCACATGCACTTCAGACTGGGCTGCCACAAGTGTTGGGTATGTGCCAGCACATCATATAATAGAGAGTGATCCATGCATACACAGTGCACACCCTAGCAGCACCTGGACCATGCAAGGACACAGCTATGTGGTGATGGGTGGACCCGTGTGCCATATAGCCCCTGGACTGGGCCTGAAGTGTGGAGCCGCCAGGTTGGGCAGCCTGGTCACAACTGTGGCAGTTACCTTTCCAGGCTGTGGCTCACAATATGAATACATAGGATGTGTCATCCCCTGCCAGCCCACATGTGGCATCCACAGAGTTAGACCACATAGGGGCTGCTCTACCCATCCTGCAGATTCCAGTGTTCCAGGGCATCCCCTGTTGTGCAGATGGGCCTGTTGCACCCACAGAAAGCTGAGGTGTTAGCAGCCGTACTTAGGCACAGGGTCACTCCAGTGATATGGAGTAGCTACAGAACATGTATGGCCAGCAAGGGGGTGCCAGTGCCCATGTGAAAATGTCAGAAGCAACCCATTGGGGGCCATGATGTCAGTGGGGTAGCTGAACTGTCAAGCACAGTCCCTGGTACCTGTCTGTCTACATGCCCATACATGCACCAGTCACACACTATACTGCATGTATCTGGTCTGAGGACTGTACCCCCAGCTACCATGAAACAGAGATCCCACAGGTGGTGCTACTCCTATTGCTGAAGGTCGTTGTATCAGTGGTAATACTGATCCCCATTGTGTGCCACCCCAGTCTACCATGTGAGGTGTCACCCCACAGAGACCCACACTTAGCAGCACTACCTGTCTGCCCCTGCCACCTCCCTCAGGAGGTGGTCATCCCTGCTGAGCACCCATTTAACCAGGTTGGCTAGCTCAACCGTTATCCAACACTGGTCAAGCTGGATGACCACGCTTCATCACCTGGCTGAGTTAGTGTCAGTGGATCAGTAGGTGGCACACTCGCTCTGATGCCAGGAGATCAGAGGGCTGTGGATTCAGTTCCCACATCTGGCACTTGGGTTAATACCCCAATACTGACACTGAAGTCCATCTATGGGAAAGGGCTACCCGGAAAACGGCAGCCATATTGCCCAAACATGTCATGGCTAAATGATCAGAAGTCTCAATTGGTAGAGTAGATACCTTATGTATGGTTAAAGATTTAGATGTAAAGAGGTAATCTATTCTTGCCCATAAAGTCCCCTTAAAAAAGGTGCTCTGTCCAACAGAGTTAGCCGCCACAAACACATCACGAAGGGCTGCGGTTCAAATCATATTGTTCAAGCAGGACACATTGCTAAACATTTTTTTCATTTTACAGCCCCTATCCACAGGGGAGAGACTACAATTGACATCATCACCAAAGATGACAATTTCCTGGGTGTATAAAAAAGGTCAGGCCAAATTAAACAATGCCAACTGGGTTGCTATGCTTTGCGGTGCATTAATATTAATAAAATGGAAATCTATATCTTGAAAAGAGACATCCAGTAAAAGGGCTCTTCCAGGTTCAATATCCATGAGTCTTTTAACTTTGAAACCAGGTCCCCAGACTAGAATACACAGTTCCTGTCCCTAAGACCAAAAGGATAAACCCACCGACCACGGAATTTTAGCTTGAGCCAGTTCGTATTCAGTTAATGCAAAAATCTTGCAAGAAAAAAACATTATGACTCAAGCTATTCAGAATGTGAAAAGTAGTGCAATGTTTCTTAAAGGATTTTAAACTGTTCACATTCGGAGTCAGCAGGCTTATTGGGGGTCCATTTAAATAGAGGAAAAAGGAGGTCAGCCATCTGGTTTACATCTAGGTTTCCCCTTGTTCTGAGCCTTTTTTGGTTTGAAGAAGTCAGGAGGTAGGTCAGAGGTAGGCTCCTGGATCCCTGAGGCCACTGAACAGGTGTCCAAATCCCCTTCATCCTCATGACAATTCCCCCATTGTTTCCTTTTATACAAAGTGGAAATTCTGTTCCTAGTCACAATAAGGGATTCATATACACAAGGCTCCGATTTTTCCTGACTTTTGTAGAGGAAGAAGAACGTGCAAGTTCCACATGGGGCTTCCACGGTGGGGGGCATAATGTCCATTGGGGTAGAATTCTGTGAGTCTAGACTAATGGTAGGAACAGGAGGCCCATCTGCCACCACAGGTAAAGAGGATGTAGAAGAGCACTCAATAGCCCCATGACTAGAAGTGTCTAAAGCTGCGTCACTAGGGAGCCTAGTAGTGGGGGGGCATATTGGGGTTTGAAGAAGCCGTGTGTAGTTTAGCCTGTGACATCTTAACTTGGTGGACTGTTATTAAAGAGTCAGGGTCCTGCATAGCCTTGTCCAATCTATTATGAACTGCCCAAGGACACTTAAAATAAGTATGACCAGATTCCTCACACAAATTGCATCTGAGAGGATTAGGACAACCCAAACTCACATGTCCAAAATCCAGACACAAAGTGCAACGAGGAAGGGAGCAGGTGGAACTAAGGTGGATCCTGGCTCCACATTTGTGGCACGTTTTCAGCTGACCCGGATAGAAACAAATGCCCCTATCACTACCAATGTGAAAACTGCCAGGCAAGAGCTGAATACCCAAATCAGTATGTCGCAATTGAACCTTTATGCATCAACCCCCCCCGTCCACACAAAGTCATCATCCAGTATTGGGATGGGGCTTTGTATAATCTCACATTTTTGCCTTAGCCAATACTCTACATCCTCAATATTAACCCTCTCATTATGAAACAACAGAGTAATAGTTTTAATAGTGGATTTAGTTAGCTGGATAACAAGAAGTCCTGCCACTCCGGCTGATACTTCACTAAGTCCAGTTTCTGCCAGAACTTTTCAAGAGTACTATTATTTCTAAAACTCACATCGCAGATATTTTCACCCTTAATATGAATAAAAGCAAACAGGTCTTGAGCTGGTATTCCCATAGAGTGATGCAACAAATTCTGCAAAACAAATTTCATATCTGGGAACGTTTCTAGTGTCCCGGTATATTTTAAACATACAGCGCTCTGTCTTTGAGCAGGCTCGCCCACTTGTTTAAATGGATCAGTCATACAGAAGGCTGGAACAGGTAGAGAAACAGAAGAGTCATGTCTGGCATTGGCAGGTAAAGGCACAGAGACACCCAGTCCAGAATCTTTAGTGTGCACACTAGAAGGTGCAGCCGTTTCCAGGGGAACATCAGAGAGAGGCAAGGGATCAGTCAGGGCCTTGGTTACCATCGACCAAGAGACAATTGTACCTGAACCACAGTCAGTCTGCAGCTGTGAAACCTGATCAGGTTCTAGTTGGTGAGGAGTAGGAGATGTGAAACTAACTTCAGAGCATAGTTTAGCGATGTGAGGAGTCCCAGACAAAATCACCATAGGCATCTCAGATAGCACAGTAGCAACATGCCAAGTAGATGCAAGGGAAAGCTGCTGAATTTCAGCAGCTGTAACAGGCCATGGAAAAGTCCATCCAGTGGTACCTTTTGTTGGAAGCCAGCCTGCAGCCCTCAACACAGGGGCTGGGTCCTAGTTCTGCTAAACAAGACAGGCATTTGAAACAGCGTCAGTAAGTATATCTTGTGACATACCAGCAGTTTGGGCAGGAGCATGGGAGAGGGAAGTGGAGGCAAAGCCAGGAGAAGGAATGTCTTGAGAAGTTTGAAATAAAGCAGAAGGCATACCCGTGTCAACAGTAGAGTCGATAAACACCGGAGTTTCAGTTCTAGGAGCCACCTGAAGGGATTGTCCCACAGTTTTAACCAATAATTTTAGCAGAAATGCTTTGTTATGGAGAATCGCATTTTGTAGCAACTGTTCTTCTTGGACAGGAGTCAGCAAGTTAATAGAAGAGACGTTAGTGTGCTCCAACCTTATAGCTGTCGAGTTGCCTCCATAGGAACTGAACCAGTAACCTGAGAAGCAGCAACAATCCCCTCATCAGTATCAGTGTCCAGTAAAAAATCCACAATGTCTTCCATTTCAGTCTGTTTTAGGTTAGTGTCTGAAAACTCATTCGGCACAACAGGTTGAGGTATACTAGAACTGGAATCCTTGTTCTCTCCACCACCCGCACCTCCTCCTCCCCCGCACTGCATGTCAGCCATCTTGGAATTGGCCGACAAGGGTCCCCCTACTATCAGAGTAGGGGAATTTTTTATTATAATAACATCATAGAAAAAAATACAAAAAATACAAATGAAACAATGAGTACTGATTATAAATCTGAATCAAGAGGAACCATACAAATCATTATAAACAATATTAATCGCAATCCTAACCCGGCACTTAGCCATAGACATAAAGAAACCTACTTTCATACCCCTTGGCACACTGCTGGAAAATAATTCCAAACCTCCCCCCCCAACACTCTTGATCTATTTATATTTAATAAATAATGTAAATCCTTTCCACCAATTAGTCACCTTTCGTGCTGTTCCAAATTGTAAATCTTTTAAATACACCTTCTCCATAGCCCCTTTTATCAGTAAACTGATTGTCTCATAAGACATCACCTTTTGATAAAGAACCCATTGGCATCTAGCCTGCCATGAATAAAATTTTAAACAACAACAAAAAATCTGTAAGGTTTCTATATTGTAACTGGCCCCAAATTGAGGAAAGTTACCCAAAACCAAAATATCATAGTTCATATGCAACAACCATCCCATATGCCATTTTAAAGCCAGGAATTTCCAAAGGGAAGTATAGAGCAATAAAAAAGAAGAAATGCTCTATGGTTCTTTCCTGATTGATACAGTCAGAAAAGGACTAACTTTCCTCTTTAACCTTGTGTTTAGCATTTCCACTCCCAATCTTCCCATATACAGTTAACCATAAAAATTCCCACATTTGTTCTGGCAATCTTGGATTATTTAGCTGAGAAAGCGTCCCTGGTATTAGAGTAGTAGGATAGTTTTTTAAAGCTGGCACTGAAGGACATAATATCAACATAACTATGTCGTATAATTTGGGCCCTGTATTCATTTTAATAATTTGTTTGGAAAGACCCCCTTTGTAGAGTTTCTTTACTACTGGTTTGAAAAATAATGGGACCTGTAAATTCTGTGATAGTTTCAGGGAGGTAGTATGCCAAAATGAAAAATAATGATTAAGAACACATTGTAATAGAGAACTATACCGAGATGCTGATGGTAATAATCCCACTTTGACATTTTTGAGAAATAAATAAAGTAATAAAAAATGTGATTGGGTCCACCATTCCTAGTCCCCCTTTTTTTTCCAGATAGGTATATTGCCTTTTCATGGGATTAAACCTATTGCCCCAAAACATCTGAAAAAATAGACTGTATAGTCTGGTTTCAAATTCTTGAGGGGGTAGAAATATCAGTGCTGTATATAAAAATTTGGAAATTAAAAACTGCCTAATGACCTGCACCCTTTTTGTTTTGGCTAATCTCCAATGTTTCCAAACTTGCACTTTAGTATTAGCAGAGGAGAAAGCATGTTCCCCACTTTAGTGTCGGGAGATTCTGAGGCCCAAAGTATAATCCCAAAATCTTAATGGGAGCTGAAGAAATATGAAATCCCTGAATGAAACTCTCAGCAGGATAGATGACCCCAATAAATACACCCTGACTTCTTGTTTTATTAATTTTTGAATTAGAAACCTGAGAATATGAGACCAAGAAATCCAAAAAAATTGAAATTTGAGTATAATCTGAGAAAAAAACACAAACATCATCTGCATAGGCTTGTAAATATAATGCATCCAAACTGGGGGATCCCAATACCCCTTTCCACTGCAGATAATGTGTTATTGATTGTATAAATGTATCTATTGAAAATAAATATAATAGCGGACTTAATGGACACCCCGACGAACCCCTGTAGCTATGTGAAAGCCCTCTGTAATGCGATTATGAATAATTGGATGAATAATAGCAGTATCATAAAGTGTTTTTACCCAGTGGATGAAGGAAGATGGAACCCCATAATGTTGCAAGGTTAAAAACAAAAAAGGGTGATATACCCAATCAAAAACTTTCATTTGGTCTAGGGCAAGAATGCATCCTGACTGCTTATGTGATGAAAGATATTCAATTAAATCTCTGATAATCATAAGGGCCTGCTGTATCTTTCTGCCCGAGGCCCACAATATTGGGATGGTGATATAACCATGTTTGCAAAGACCCTAAGTCGTGAATTTAAAAGGCTAGTCAATAATTTATAATCTGAATTAAGAAGTGTAATTGGTCTCCAGTTTTCCAGGTTCTCTTTATCCCCTGTTTTAAATATAAAAATCAACAGGCCTTCTGAAAACCAAAGGGGGAATGTAGGGTTGAGAGGAAAAAATTAAATACCAAAGCCAAACATTTTGATAATTTGGAGGGGAACGCTTTGTATAATTCTAATGTTATTCCATTGATTCCTGGGGAAATCCTGTTCTTTTGGGATTTTATTGCAACCTCAATTTCTGCAGCTGTTATTGGGGTAATTAAATTAAACATATCAAAATTAATTTTGGGAAGACGAATCATTTTTAAAAAAAGTTCCATCTCCTCAACACTAGGGGGCTCCACTGGGTTATGTAATTCCAAAAATTGTCTGATTGTGGCATGAATCCTAGTTATATCCTGAACTTGACACCCATCCTGTGTTATTAAAGAGGACATTGTAATTTTTGATTTATATTGTTTAAAGGCCTCATAGGGATCCCTATAAGGCTGTTTCGAGTGCATTCTTGAAAAGCACTTTCATAGTATTGGCCCTGTTGTATTGTACCTCCTGTAGTTGTTGTTTTATGTTTGCAATTTGGGATGAGTAATCAAATTTGGAGGTGTTTGCCATAGTAAATAAATAATACAGCTGCTGACGTAGTTTTAAATAATTCAGGAATTTTACATTTTCTCTAGATCTGCCAAGGTTTGAAAGGAGTCGTTCTAAATCCTCCTTTGGCTTGCTCCACCAGTCACCTAAATTGTCATAAAGAATAGTGACTGAGAGTCGTGCACAGAGCAATGATTTTATGGCCTTTAACAGAATTGGATTTTTTAACAGAGGAGAACTTAATTTCCACCTTGGTTTTTGGGGAGATATTACTGTACTGGATAAAATTTTACATTGAAGGAGTAAATGATCTGAGAAAGTCATAGGGTATGTATAAAATTTACATGGGAGGAGTTTTTGACAAGAAAATATAATCAATTGTAGAAGTAGGGTGTTTTTAATAGGTAAATTTTGGACCCCTTGTTGAAATTGTTTACTATCTACTAGGCCAGACGTTCCAGTAATTGAAATAAAGCATTGGAGTCACAATAAATTTTTTTTCCCTTATCCGTAAGTCCACCCTTCACTTTCTGTAACCCACAGTTAAAGTCACCACATAAAAAAAATGTGAAAAGTAATTAAAAAGGGTCGAATCATGGAAAAGATGGCCACCCTCTCTGCCTTTCTCTGGGAACAATATACATTAATAAATCAGCAAACCATGGAGTTCTATTTTCCATCCAAAATCATTAGTCTTCCTAGAATCAAATCAATAATTTTTAAAAGAGAAAAATCATATGAATTAAAAAGAAAACCTATACCATCAGCAGTCTGTTGACCGAAAGACCAGTAGGAAGGGCCCCAACACCATTCTCTTTGAAAAAACCTGGCCTGATCCAGTGTAAACATCCAAGTTTCTTGAATAAGACATATATCAATAGAGGAACTGTGAATATAATCATAAACAGTCTGACACCTACTTGGATTCAATAAACTATGGACATTTAAGGAACCGACTGTGAAGCCCATTTAATAGAAAAGGAAGATCAACCATCCGTTTTCCTTCGTTTTTTCTTTTTCCCTCTGTACCCCTCCTGTGGGTGAAAGGGGGAAGGGGGACTATCTTGAAGTATCTGTGACTCAGGTTCACCACAATCCATGTCAGTATCCCCCCACTGAGTGGATAAAACAGCAAATGGATTGCTAGATTCAATCTCCACCTGGGGGGGGGTTTGGTTCCTTGAGGACCTCCAAACTACAACTACCGGTGGAGGTGCCGGAGTGTCTGGTACCTGATTCCCCTGCTGTGAACTATAACACACAGGGGAGAGAAGAATAGGGAGAGTAGGGAAAGATAGGGGAGGGTCAGAAGAACTGGGAAGGGCCTGGTCTTTTGACTGCCCCATAGTGTGGGATGAATCCATATTTGTGTCAGCCACATCCACAGAGGTAGCTGTAGTTGTCTGAGGAGAACTATCTGCTAGGTCCTGAGCTTTCTGAATAAGAAGGTCAGGGCTGCCACTACAAACTTTATTTTTTGCTGCCCATACACATTCTGAGAAGACATGCCCACTGTTTTCGCATAAGTCGCATTTGGTAAAATTGGCACATTGAAAGGCAATGTGACCTATTTCCCCACAATTATCACAATGGGGCCTGTCACAAGAACTGGGCAAGTGAGTACGAGACCCACATTTTTAACAGGCCCTAGGCTGTCCAGCATAAAAACAAACCCCCCTATCTCTCCCTAAGAGGAAAGAGTTGGGGATATGTTCTATACCACTATCTGTTTGTCGAAGTTTCACCTTAAACCGCCAACCTCCAGTCCAGAACTGCTCAGAATTGAGAATGGCTTCAGGGGAACTTAAAACTTCACTTTTTTGGGACAACCACTAGGCAATATCGTCCACATAATCGTTACATATTTAATCAAAGGTTTAGATAAGGGAATAATGAAAAAAGGGGTCCATATGGGAGAAAATTTTACCCGGTTATACCTCTCTCAAAATAAATCTAAAGCATAGGTAGAATGAAAACTAGCATCGAAGTTATCTTCACCAGAAATGTTAATAAAAGCAAAGACTTCTCTAGGTGAAAATTGCAGAGTCTTTTAATAGCTTTTTCCCCACATAATGTCTATCTGGTCTCACCTCCAATCCCCCTTTATAGTGCAGTTTAACTGCATTTCTACAAGGCGCAGATTCCTTCTTAATTTTAGAAAACAAATCTGACATTAATGGTTTCTCTAAATCAGGTGTCTTTTTTGAAAGAGTAGAAAGATTTTCAGTTCCAGAATTTATAACTGAATCAGAAAGGTCAGTGGCTACAGGAACAATGGTCTGGGAGGCCGCAGCTGAGGGCCTTACAGAAGGGAAAGCATCAGAACAAGCTGCAGCTGACAAAGTTGACAATGTTTCAGGAGATGACTGGGGTTTCCAAGCTGGCTCATTTTGGGAAAAATTAAATTTTGGATCCCAACCAGGTGTTGGATGCCTGGTACCCTTTTTCAAGGTCCACTCTGCTTCACTGAGAGCTTTCTGGGGGGACCATAACTCTGTAGCCTGGGGTTGTGAAAGGGGGCCAAGTGATAGTGACCCTGAGGAAAGTTCTGAAGGTCCTTGAGGAGAGGAGGTGTTTGCAGTAACACTGGTACCTATATTACATTTAGAGAAAAAAGAGCAGTTCATTTGTCCTTACTTTCATCCCCCGTCTTATCCTGTAATAATTGTTGCCATGTTGAAAAAAGAAATTCAGAAACTCCATCTTGATTTAGGGGGGTAGTTTGAAATACACAGGAGGTATCAGAAGTAGGGCTATCAGTCGAAGAAACAGGTAATGAACTGCGGAACACAAACCCAGCAGTTTTTGTAAGCGTGATACAGCAGGGCTCAGGATCGGAGCTTTCGCTAGCTATGGTAATGTTATTCGGGTCTTTAGGGTGCACAGGATCAGCGAGCGGCAAGTTTAAGCCAGGTTGCTGTTCATATAACTGTTGTGAGGGCTCTAGGCACTGAATCGCTGTGGATTCATTACTGCCAGCCGACACAGGAGCAGAATGCAAGTCATTAACAGTGTTTAAAGTTTGTACAGACTCACCAGAATCAGTAAGCTCTCCACACAGCTCAGTATCACGGCTAATGACAGCCTGTTTGGAAGTACTGACAGGTGCTGCTGAGGAATGCATTACACACAGCTGCTGCTGGAGTCTGTCTTGTTCTTTAGCCAAAACAGCAAGCTGGAGTTTAAGCTGTTCCTGTAAAGCTGCTTGATTAGGAGTCGTATTAAACATGGCATTACTTATCGGTTGAAAAACAGGTAGAACTTAATTCATTGTAGGCACTGGTAATTCTATATCCTGCAATATTTTATCAGCATATACGGTATTATTTTCAGGTAAAACTGTAGAATCCAAGGCAGAGCATGACAGCTGCTCCCCTTCTGTCGGAGCGTCCATCCTCCTTCACGAACCTGACGAATCCATAGCAGGAGAAGTAGGCTGAAGAGCAGGAGCTGGAACCTGGGGACAGAGAGCAGCATTTCCACCACCGCCACCAGGATCTGAAACAGCAGTCATCTTGCAGTGACCAGAAAAAGGGCCCCTCTGCTCACAGGAAGCAGAGTAGGGGAATTTCCCTGGTGTCCTGGCCAAATTTCCCCCACTCACTGGAAGTACCACAAAAAGCATAATGTGATTCAGTCTCAGTTGGCATTCATCTGTGGGGGATTGTGAGGGGGGAGGGGCAGCTGCAAAGCAGGGTGCTAGCTGCACACTCAAGCAGATTTGATAGACCATGTGCCCTGTATCTGATGGCAAGCAAGTAAGTAAGAGATGTTCCACTTCATTAGTGTCCTGAAGGGGTTCTGGGCTATAGGAGCTCACCCCTAGGCACAGTTGGATCCTCTTCTCCCAGAAGCCCCCCAATGAACCCTGTGGCCTTGACTGTCAAGAAGGATTGCTTCCTCTCTCTCTTTCTATCCAAGAAGCCTTTTTTTTCTAAAATTCAGCAGTTAGTAGTCAAGTGGTCTTACTAAAATGAGGCATCAGTCTGACAAAACCTTTTCCCTTAAAACCCAGGCAGAATTGATGAGAAAATCATAAAAAGTTTACTTAAAGAAAGAAAACACGTTAACATATTCTACACAATTTAGTGTATTGGGTTGCAGACAACAATGTAAAAAAAATGTGCAATTACACAATAAATCTACACACTATAAATGCTAACATTTTGTACCTTATTGATGTTTGGAGTCCAAGGCATAAAAAGTCCCATTTGCCAGAAAACTTCTTCAAGTTTTGTGAAACATTCTCAAAAAATTCAACAAGATGATGTTAGTCTCTAAATTTTCTTCTTCAGCACAATTCAGGGTTTTTCAGAGAACAGTTTCTTTCCCAATAGTTTTTCTCTCTTTCTTCAGTGAGACAAAGTTCTTCTCACTAATCAGTAGTTCCTTTTCAACAAAACTACCCAAAACTAACACTTGGCAAAATTGTACTAAAAAGCCCTGTTTTCTGGCTGTATTCCTTTTTCATACCGCAACCTCAAGTGATGTCATTCTAGCCAACCCTTTTGATTGGTCAGCTATTTATGAGCTGATATGTTTTAGCAGTTCACCTTTTTTCCTGGAGAAGTCTATCTTGCCCCACTCTAGTTTCTCCAGAGTATAAAATACCAGAAAAGTAGCTTCCTCCCTGCCCCGCCTGTCTAACGAGCTTAGGTTAGCATGTTGACCATGGGCTGAACAGTTTTTGATAAGAGACATTTCTGCTCTTCGATCTCAGGAAAGCCACAAAAGGACCCCACACATCATGTCACCATTCTCCTGGTTGTGAGGTCTGAGCATTCAAATACAAATGAAATGTTAAATGATTTATTTAAGCCAGCTCCTGGCTTTCAGCCCTTTGATATGTAAGCCTATCTGAGAGCCAGACTCGTCCCTCAGCTTTTTAAATATTTCCCCAGGTTTCCTCATAGAATGTTTAAAGGGCCAGTGGATTAATTTTAAAACACAATCCATCTATCTATCTATCTATCTATCTATCTATCTATCTATCTATCTATCTATATGTATTTAGATATATAGATATATATGTAACCCCCTTGTACCCAGGGGTTACTAGAATCCCACTTAGAATTAGTGGCAGGCAGGAAAGGCAGCTAGTGAAATGCCAGTTAAGTGGATTTCACAATGTCACACTCTCAGTCTCTTCAGTCTCAGCTAAGCTGGGGTGATGGTGTAATCTTGGAACTGTCACAGCAGCATAAGCCACACTCAAGCTAGCTGCAGGGAGATAGCTCTAGAATGTTCAGTTAGAGTGTAGCAGTCTGCGGTTGGAGTCAGTGGAGGAGGTTGCAGGTAGTGCAACTCCTCTCTACAAGTCTGTCAGAGAGCTACCAGTAGTGTTTTTCTTTGTTTCTCACCCTAGTGTGAGCCAGTACAGCCTAGTGGTGAAGTGGTGGAAACCAAGACAAGTGGTTTTAATAGTGCCCCATCCCAGGAGGTATGGGGTGGATTCCAGTATTCAGAGGCAATCCCCTGCCCCAGTCTGGACTGTGTTGAAGCTGCCTGAGATTCAACTACTCTGTGAGTACCTGTGACTTTTGTGTGGAAAATTCCTGGGGCACCTGCATTCCTTTTGGTGCATTTTCTCTGACAAATGGACTCTGTCACTTAGACTGTTTTCTGTTTAAAAATGTCTGCTAAAGTTAGGGTCTAGTGAAGCGACAGTACCAATTCCAGAACTTTTTACTTTCTGACACCTCAGAGGTGTGTAATGTAGTATGTTAAGTGTGAAAGACACTTCAAGACAGCATCTTCACGTTTTCTGTGAAGGTGTTATTAACCAGATGAATGGCAGAGCATAAATTTGGAAGCAAAAGGTGGGAGACCCCCCCCATCTGGAGCAACCAGTTTACCTCTCCGGGTTCAGTTTGGGCACCTGTGTTTTCATTCAGTGCATTTGGCCAGTGCCTGAAGAAAATAGTTTACCCAAATGTGGGTTGGATTCTCTGTTAGCCTGTATGTGCGTTTTGATGTGGGTTGGATTTTCTGTGAGCCTGTATGTGTGCTTTGGTGGTCAAGGGTGCCACCAGTAATTCCTCATGAAATATGGGAAAGTCTGCTAGTACTGGTCATGTATGCCAACCTTCTAATTCAGAACCAGAGAGTTCACTGTGTAATTCAGAACCAGATAGTTCTCTGTGTAATTCAGAACCAGAGTGTTCGCTGTTCAAGTCAGAATCTGGTGGTTTGTTGTGTGTGTTCTCTGTACCTTAGTAATCTGCATTACCAGTAGGAGTTGCCCTGTGGGGGTCATCTTTGCTTTGTGATTATTCTCTGTGTATGTGAATAACAGCCACACTCTAGAATCCAAGTCTGGTTTGGACAGTGCAGTTATTGTTTCCATTGTGTCTGGATTTACTTGGGTGCCCCTGACCAGAAGTACAGACCTAGCATAATTGTGAGCAAACATTTTCTCCCAGGGACCCAGGTTGATGGCCATGGTAAATGGTCCCAGCAGGTGTGAGCCAGGTAGTTACCACACTTGGTTTGCCAGTCTGTGTATGACAGGTTCAGAAGTAGATGTACTAGTAAACTGGTTATGTAAACCCCCACCCATCTCTTTGGATCCATGTGGTGAAAGGAGCAGCCCTGCTAGTTAAACAAGGGGGCTGATGTGGGTGTTATATATATATATATATATATATATATATATATATATATATATATTAGAGGCAAAAAACTCCATTTAATGGATCAGTTAGGGTTGTTCCACAGTGACAAAAGTGAGGAAATTCAGTGTTAGGGTTGAAAACCTCCTTGCACACCTCAGCCCACCCCAACCGGCATTGGGGTGTGCGTTGGGTCATCAGTCTAACTTTCACCCATCACATGCGTGAACAAGCTGAGGCATAGGAGAATGGGGTGAGGAGTTAGGACCAACGACCCCAACGCACACCGATGCTGGTTTAGGGGTGGGCTGAGAGGGTGCAAGGGGTTTTCAACCCTAACACTGAATTTCATCACTTTTGTCACTGTGGAACAACCCTAACTGATGCATTAAATTGAGTTTGTTGCATCTAATTTCCCTTCTTTTTGAGAATGAGGACTATAAATAGTGAATGGAATGTTCCAACCACGTGATTTTTTGTGACATAGTAACAGTAACAGCAATGCAAACGCAAGCAGTAATGGTTACGCACATGGTGACACAAACATGAATTGTAAAGCAAGCGTTAGAAACACAGACTCAAAGTAACTCCAACATGAACAGTGATGCAAACGGAGATGCAAGCGCATACGGAAACGCAACTGGTAACACGCACGGTCACGGTACCGCTATTGTAATGCAAATGATAACTGTAACAGCAACAATAATGCAAATGGAAATGGAAATGCAAACACAAATGCAAGTGTGTATGGAAACACAAACTGTAATGTGCACAGTGATGGCACCGCAATTGTAATGGTAACAGCAACAATAACGCCAAAGAAAACTGAAACGCAAATGTAAGCACATATGGAAATGCAAACCGTAATGCACATGGGCATGGGAACACAATTGGAAACACAAATGGTAACGGTAAGAACAACGATGATGCAAAACGAAAGACAAACACAAAGTAAAACGGAAGGGCAGCCACCAACAGAAATGGTAATGCGCATGGTGATGCTAAGCGAAAGACAAACACAAACAGTAGTGGAGACACAAATGGTAACAGTAACTCAAATGCAAACAGAAACTAAAAGGGTAACGCACACAGTGGCGTACACAGGAACGCTAATGCAAACGGGCACGGAAACACAAGTGTAAAGCTTACGTGTAACAGCAACTGAAGCACACAAAGTATTTTTCCCCAAAAACTCCATTGAAAAACACAGTGAAAACGAAGAATCTATACATAATAATGGGCCTCGGAGCAGAAAACAAGCAGTTGTAATACTAAAATGGTAACATCTCAGTAACCGTAAGATGTAGAAAAAAATTAAAATTTCACATGATTCATAAGTTTCCTGGCTAGGTTTTCACTAAATGCATAGCCCATAGGGCTACGTATTGTAACAATGAGAATTTCATATCTCACACCGTTTCTGAGATACAAGCCCTGAAAGGTGTGGCAGATGCCACCATGTTAGTCTATGGGAAAAAAACACCAACTTCGGAGTACTGTAACTTTGCTTCCGTGCAATATTTTTTCACCAAACCACCAAAAGGCACATCTGTGAGATGTTGGCTGCCTTCCCTCCAAATTTCAGCCCAAAAGACCAAATTGTTTTTTTTTTCAGCTGAGTGGCAAAGAATTCCTGTCATTTTGGATATAGTCTAGAATAGTGTCGTGATTTGAGACACCTTTCTCAAAAATTTGCAAAAGTGTCGCAAGTGCGACACTACTTTGCGACACTACTTTTTCCAGAAATTTGAAAAACATATTTCTGGGGTGTTTAACCCCAAAATAAAGACATGGCCAGCATCATCAGGGCATTAATAGGTAAACACAAAAAGAATTATGTCCCTAGATGGTACCAATTTTAAATGCCAAGCATTTCTGTGATCAGTAACTGAAAACAAAATGGCAAATTTGCGACACTGCTAGGGCCATTTGGGACACTAAATAGTGCATTTGTGACACTTTCGAACTTTTTGTTAACTTTTCACATTGACTTATAATGGGAACTTGTTTTTTGAATAACTTTTGAACTGTTCAATATTGTTTCATGAAATCTTCAAAAGGCACATTGAGGAATCCGGCTGCATGTTCCCTGAAGTTTTCAGACATGTTGCGCAAACTGTGTTACCTGTAGGAGGGAGCAAAGTATGCACAAAAAAAGTAATCGCCCGCATGGATGTCGCCTAATAACTCTGTAGCCATATATCCGACCGGTACAAAAGTTACAAGATCCCAAGATCTACGGTTACACCCCGAGCATGCCAAATTTCAGGCAAATCCATTAAACGATGGTAAAGTTATTAAGGTGCAAAGTTTCACCATTTAACCTTAAATGGACTACTCAACCCTAACTATGGTAGCACTACTGTACTACCATAATTAAATATATATTAGAGGCAAAAAAAAATCAGTTTAGTGCATCAGTTAGGGTTGTTCCACAGTGACAAAGTGAGAAATTCGGTGTTAGGGTTGGCCTCCCTTGGACCCCCAGCCCACCCCCAATGGGCATCGGGTGCACATTGGGTCATGACCTAACTCTCACCCCATCACATGTGTAAAGAAGCAGGGGTCTAGGAGAATGGGGTGAGAGCTGGGACTGACTGACCCCAATGTCGCACCCAATGCCGGTTGGGGTGGTGGCTAGAGGTCCAAGCGAAGACTTTCAACCTAACACCAAATTCTCACTTTGTCACTGTGAACAACCCTAACTAATGCACTAAACAGAATTTTGCATCTAATTTCCCTTCTTTTTGAGAAGGAGGATGATAAATAGTGAATGGAATGTGATGGAGGGAAAAGGGTCCCACTCTCCCACCACGTGATGTCTTGTTACATAGTAACAGGAACTGCAACACAAATGCAAGCGGCAATGGTTACACACATGGAAAAGCAAACGTAAATGGTAAAGCAAACCTTAATAGAAATGCAAGCGTAAAGTGACGCTGAAGCGAACAGTGACACAAACAGAGATGCAAGTGCATATGAAAACTCAACTGGTAACATGCACAGTGATGGCACCAGTATTGTAAACACAAATGTTAAGTGTTACAGCAACAAGAACACCAAGGGAACAGAAACAAAAATGTGAATAGAGCGGCATAAGTAAACCTGAACACATGTGGCCTGGACATGGTACTGCAATTGTAAATGCAAATGGTAAAGTTAACATGAAGAATAATGCCAAAGGAAACAAAAACATAAACGCGAGCAAATGCATTCAGAACGCAGAATGAACGAAGACGGTCAATAAGCACCCAATTGTAAATACAAATGGTAATGGTAACAGCAACAATAACACCAAAGGAACAGAAAGTAAGAGGAAATGCAAGCACATATGGAAATGCAAATTGTAATGTGCATGGGCAAATAGCATGAGAAGGAAATGCAAATGGTAACAGTAATAGCAATGAAGAAGCAAAACGAAAGACAAATGCAAACGCAAATGAAAGGGCTGCCATAAATGCAAATGGCACTGCACGCAGTGAGCATAAACCAAAATGCAAACACAAACAGTAGGAAATGCAAATGGTAACAGTAATGCAAACGCAAGCGCAACCGAGAACGCAAAGGGTAACGCACATGGTGGTGTACATGGGAACGGTAACACAAATGGGTAAATAAACGCAAGTGGAAACAGTAACTGTAAGATTAACAGGAGCGCATACCCTGTTTTTCCCCAACAGCTGCATAGAGAAACAGAGTGTGTACAAAGAATGTATGCATAATAATGGGCCTCGGAGCCAAAAATTAGGTGTTGTAATACTAAATAACTTATATCTCAGTAACCGTATGACGTAGAAAAAAAAAATTTCACGTGATTCATGATTTTCCTGGCTATGTTTTCACTGAACACATAGGGCCGCGCCTTGTCACAACAAAAATTCAGTATCTCGCACCATTTTTGAGATACGAGCCCGGAAATGCGTGGTAGATGCCACCATGTTAGTCTATGGGAAAAAAACGTCAACTCCGGAGTATCGTAACTTGGCATCCGTGCAATATTTTTTCACCAAACCATGAAAAGGCACATCTGTGAGATGATGGCTGTTTTCCTTCCAAATTTCATCCCCCAAAAAAACAAAACCATTCTTTTGCAGCAGGGTGGCAAAGAATTCCTGTTATTTTAGCCATATAGCCACGATCAAAGAATCTCACAATCAAAGAATTTGCAGGCTTGCGATCAAAGAATATGAAGGCTTATGAACAAAGAATAAAAATGTTTGTAATTAAAAAAAATGAGACAATTGCAGCAAACCACCACTATGGATCGACAGAACAAAGCTCCCCGAGCAAAACCCACCCTCATTTGACTTGCTAGGGCACCCCTGGGCTGAGAAAATGAATTTTTTAATCTGGCCATCTCGTCCTACTCTCATGATGCATGATCGTGATCAAAGAACGTGGCGGTCAAAGAATTTGCAGGGTCGCAATTAAAGAATTTGGCTCCTCACGAACAAAGAGCGAGGGACAAGATGGGCAGAGATGAAAGCCACTTTTCTGAGCCCAGGAGTGCCCTACAAACATAAGTGAGTCTGGGTTCAGCTCAGGAGACTTCGTTCTGCCCCATGTGAATAATAATAATAGTGTATCAAATGTCCATGGTAGTCTAGTGGCCCCCCCATCATAATAAATAATTGTATATTCTTAATGTTCTGGTAGTCTAGTCCCCCAATGTGTGTTTTTCTTTATCCCTGGTAGTCTAGTGGCCTCCCCCGAGTTGTATTACTACATTATTACTGTTAATATCCCTGGTAGTCTAGTGGGCCCCCCATTTGTATGCAAGCAATAATGCCCTCCAGGGTGGGTGGTAGTGGGCAATACTGGACCGGCCAGGGGTGTAATGAGGCCCGACGCCGCAGGCGGAGGGCCTTATAGCCCTTGACCGGTCTGATAGTGCCCATACTACCCACCCACCCTGGAGGGCATTATTACACTTAGAAAATGGGCTACGTGACATTTTTCTGTGCACATGGGAAAATAGAATACAAAATACTTAAAAAAAATTACTAGAGAGAAATTAAGTGTTTTTTGTTGATTAAGTAGTTCCTCTGTGCTGTTCTGTCTCCTAATGCCCCCCGCCGAGTCAGGAAGCCATTCTGTTGTACTACCCCACACACACACACACACACACACACACACATGCGTGCGCACATCCCGGACAAGTTCTTGTTAAACTCTGAAGCCATTGTGTAACAGTATTTTTTTAAATATATTTACTTTTCTTTTAACTGTTACTTCTGCACGATGTGGCCGGTGATTCTTTCGTGAGCAGGACGGGACCCACGACGGAAGATCAGGAGCTGCACATCCAGAGAAGTCAGCCGCGGTACAGTGGGAAAACAACAGAAACAAGGTCATGCTTTTTTTTTCCTATTGGTCTGTCTCTGCTCGTAAGAATTGGGTTCAGTGTAAAACAAGTCCGCTATGTTTTGATGAGAAGCCTGGCTAGGAAAACATAGAAGTGGGAGCTGTTTGAAGTGGCTCCCACAAACAGAGCCGCGCTGCCGGGTCGCAGCGGTTGTGAGAGCGGGTGGAGTGGATCGGGACTTGCTTGATTGATTGTGTCAGCTGAAGATGTTTTTGGGAGAAAAAGTAGTAAGAGGGTTTTTTTTTTTAAGATGCTACTGCTTTTGTTTCTGTACACTGGTTCAGGGAGTGGGGCTTCTCGCTCGCTCTCGCTAGCCAAGCAAACAAAATAGCGGCTATTTGAATTTGTGTGCCCAGTGTTTCAGCCAATGATGAAGCAGGCTAGACACAAGGTTACTTGGCTGGGCATTAGGCAGGTTTGCTGTCAGATGTTTTATTTGGTTGGCATCTATTGAAAGTTAATGTACCCCTGCAGAGTGGGTACCAGCCAATCAGATGCCTCCAAATAAAAAGCCTATTTTCTAAGCAATAATATCCACTATGTCTGTACATATCCCTGATAGTCTAGTGGCCCCCACCCCTCCATTATAATATTATAAATAATTATTCACACATGTCCTGGTAGTCTAGTGGCCCCCACCACCCCACCAAGCCATGCCAGCTCACCCAGTACCCCCCACCCTTCCTCCAGCTGGCGACTGTCACAACCCACCTCTCACCTCCACGGCCAGCCACCGACTGTCTACATTACGAGCGGCAATGCAAAGAGGCACTCTGAAAATATTTCTTATTTACTTACCTCAGAAGTGATCCCTGAGATGAGATATTTGTGTTTTTCTGATATGAAAACTGAAAACAAGATGGCAGACCTCATGATCAAAAATTTGAAAAAATCCTCAGGGACAAAGATTCTTGAACGGCGAGGCTGCAAATTCTTTGATCGCCAGGTGGGATGAGATGGTCAGAAACCCATTCTTTGTTTGCAAAACATACATATACATTTTATCATTGACTTATAATGGGAAATTAAAGTGGCATAACTTTTGAATGCCTTAATATTTTTTCACCACACAAAAAGCGGCATGTTTGTCCACCAAAGCTCTTTCAAACGAGCCATCATGCAGAGTGGCATGCCACATGATGGCCGTGCAGGGTCACATTCAGAATGTCAAAAGGTGCCTCCAAAAATGGAAAATTTTGCATTTTTCAGCACTTTTGTACACAAAGACCGTCACTCCGACCGAAATGCAATTTGGTAAAGCAAGAGATCTACCATGTCCCAACGCGTGTACCAAATTTCAGGCTCCAAAGTTATTAACACCCAAATGTTTGACTTTAGTATGTAAATGACCGCTGAACCCTAACTATAGTGGTGCTACTGCACCACTATAATGGTAGCACGGTAGTGCTACCATGGTTAGGGTTGAGTACCCCATTTAATGTTAAATGGTGAAACTTTACACCTTAATAACTTTGCCACCATTCAACAGATCTGCCTGACATTTGGCAGGCATAGGGCATAACCATAGATCTTGGAAACTGCCAACTTTTGTATATACACCTGCGGAGTTATTAAGAGACATTCTGGGGTGCATCTAAGTGCTTTTGTGCATTCTTTGCTTATGCCTACAGGTCACATGGTTTGTGCGACCAGTCAAAAAACTTCAGAGATCGTGCGGCCAGGGTCCCCAATGTGCCTTTTGAAGATTCAAAAAACAAGTTTCCCATTATAGTCAATGGGAAAAGTTAACAAAAAGTTTGACAGTGTCACAAATGCAGTTTTTAGTGTCACAAATGACCCCTGTAGTGTCGTGAGTCAGCATTTTTTTTTCAGTTACTGATCACTGAAATGCTTGGCATTTAAAATTGGGACCATCTAGGACACATCTTTTGTGTTTACCTAGTCGAGCCCTGGGGATGCTAGGCATGTTTTTATTTTGGGGTTAAACACCCCAGAAATATGGTTTTGAAATTTGGGGAAAAGTAGTGTTGCAAAGTAGTGTTGCACCTGTGACACTTTCGTGATTTTTTTTGCGACACTACTTTGCAACACTATGGCCAAAATGACAGGAATTGTGCATTATCCTTTGCATTTCTGTTTGCACTTGCGTTTGCGTTACTTTTACCATATGTGTCTACAGTACTGTTTCTGTTTGTGTTTCACTTTGCGTCACCGTGCGCAATACCATTTGCGTTTGCGGTTGCCCTTCCGTTTGCATTTGCATTTGTCTTTTGTATTGTGTCATCGTTGTTATTACCATTACCATTTGCATTTCCAATTGTGTTCCCATGCCCATGCGCATTACAGTTTGCATTTCCATACATGCTTGCATTTGCATTTCCATTTCTGTTTCCTTTGGCATTATTGTTGCTGTTACCATTACCATTAGCATTTACAATTGCGTTACCATGATTGTGCGCATAATGGTTTGCGTTTCTGTATGCACTTGCATTCGTATTTCCATTCCTTTTTCCTTCAGCATTATTTGAGCTGTTACCGTTACCATTTGCATTTCCAATTGCGGTACCATGACCGTGCTCATTACAGTTTGTGTTTCCATACACGCTTGCATTTGCCTTTCCATTTCTGTTTCCTTTGGCATTATTTTTGCTGTTACCATTACCATTTGCATTTGCAATTGCAGTACCATGATCGTGCTTACGCTTTGCTTTTCCATATGTGCTTGCATTTGCCTTTCCTTTTCTGTTCCTTTGGCATTATTGTTGCTGTAACAGTTAACATTTGCATTTACAATAGCGGTACCATGACTGTCGTGTTACCAGTTGTGGTTTCCGTATCTTTCGCCGCTCGCTTTGCAT
Source organism: Neoceratodus forsteri (assembly GCA_016271365.2). Classification (NCBI taxonomy): domain Eukaryota; kingdom Metazoa; phylum Chordata; order Ceratodontiformes; family Ceratodontidae; genus Neoceratodus; species Neoceratodus forsteri. The sequence goes on from JADMNL010000026.1 coordinate 272,945,558, forward strand.
CACGGGTTCGCTTAAGGCCACTCTGCACTTATGCTTTCTATTAATGTTTGCTACCATTTACATTTGCATCACCATGTGTGTAACCATTAGCACTTGTGTTTGCATTGCAGTTACCATTACTATGTCACAAGGCATCGGGCCCGTGCTCCCACCACAGCATTCTATTCACTATTTATAGTCTTCAGTCTCAAAAAGAAGGGAAATTCATGGCAAAAACTCAGTTTAATGCATCAGTTAGGGTTGTTCCACAGCGACAAAAGCAAGGAAATTCGGTGTTAGGGTTAAAAAAGCCTCCCTTGCACCCCCCAACCCACCCCCCAACCGGCATCGGGGTGTGTGTTGGGGTCGTCGGTCCTAACTCTCACCCCATTCTCCTATACCTCAGCTTGTTTACACATGTGATGGGGTGAGAGTTAGGGTCAATGACCCCAACGCACACCTCAATGCCAGTTGAGGGGGGCGGACTGGGGTGTGCAAGGGGCGCTTTCAACCCTAACACCAAATTTCCTCATTTTTGTCACTGTGGAACAACCCTAACTGATGCATTAAACTGAGTTTTTTGCCATGAATATATATATATTTATTTATGCAATAGGGGTGGAGACAAACAGAGTGTGATAAATCTGTTTATCTGAGTAACTGTGTACATAAATTTCATTTATGTATACAGTGCTTATGTCATCAGCCATTTATCCACACAGTGCTTATGTCATCAGCTATTTATCTATACAATGCTTATGTCATTTAGAATGTTTGGCCTCAGTAGCAGTATTAACCATATTCAAATGCGAATAACTTTAAAACGAAAAATGATAGCATGGTACTGTGAGCATGAAAGTTGTTCAGTACAGAAATATCTACAAAATGAGTGGTGTTTTATTTATTGATGCATTTTAGATTTTTTGATAATTAGCAAAAACACAGCAGAAAATTCATATTTTTTCATTTTGTCCACAAATGTAAATAACTTTAACATGAAAAATGATAGCATGGTACTGTGAGCATTAAGTTTATTCAGCACAGAAATATCTACAAAATGAGTGGTGTTTCATTTATAGATACTTTTTAATTTTTTCAGAATTAGTGAAAACAGCAGAAAATTCCATTTTTGTGCACTTTTTCATCAAACAAGTGCAAATAACTTATAAACAAAAATTGATAGTATGGTACTTTGAGAACAAAAGTCGTTCAGCATAAAAATATCTACAAAATGAGAGGTGTTTCATTTCTAGATTCCTTTTAGATTTTCTATAATCAGCAAATAATGGCAGAAAATTACATTTTTATTCACTTTTTTGACTAACACATGCCCCCTACAAAAGCAAAAACAAAAGAATTGCATAAATGGAATATGCAATGGAAAACTTGTGTAATAAATGAGTTATCTGCACTCGAGCAGTTTGACCTCAGACACCTCACTTGTGGCATGTGCCATTCGTGAGGTTACCTGAAGTCAAACTGCTCTTGTGCAGATAAATCATTTATTATACTTGCTTCCATTGCATATCCCTTATATATCTCATACCTGAACAGTACAAATATCTGGGGCTATCTCTTCACACTGGGCACAATATTTCCTAGTGTAGACTTGCATAATGTTTGCATTGTACAGTGCTGTGCATGCGCTCCATGCTCCACAAGATGACATTGTGCATGTGTGACCTGTGCATGATCTGTGCTAAGCAGTGCTGACATGCATGGGGTCATGCAGTAAAATAATATCACAGGCTGGTGATGTTGTCATGCTTGTGCTATGCTGCTATGTGGTGATCATATAAAAGTCTGGAAGTGGTGAGGTATACCTCGAGGTACCAGGTACCTCCTCAGCACTGCCATACATTTATATGATCCCCACATGAACTTGAGTCCCCCAGTGGTATCTCAAGGTATACCTCAGCACTTCCAAACTTTTATACAGTCACCACTATATATGTGGCACATCACATGACACCATGCTCTAGTGCTACCATGGTTAGGGGTGAAGCCTAACTCCACTATATTCAGCCAGGCTGTGCAAATCAAATCTTTGGGCAGTCCATGGGCAAGTGAGCCCATTAGCATCTCTTTCCAGGTAGATCCACATACATTAGTATGTCTGATTACACATGGGCTAATTAAGGGGCTGAGTGCACCACCTACACAATTCAGTGGAAATGTAGGCAGGCTGAGACAGCATGGAGGATCACATGGCCAACACAGGTAGGTGTACAGAGGAGTCCTTTCAGTAGGATTTTGTGTGCATTGCCCTATATGCAGGGCCCCATGTTTACTGCGACAAAGTGGGCCTACATTCTGCAGCAGAACAACTGCTGATTCTGCAGTCATTCTGCGGCAGATAAATTGTATTATACAGCATACCTTCAAAGGAATTAGTTCTTAGTTAACCCTTGACTGCCTTCATGCAACCATTCTGCTACTATGAAAGTGGAACAGCAGGCCATTTAACAGTATGTAGTCTTCGTATCACAAATATTAAACAGCAGTAACCCAAACCTGGCACAGCCATGGGCATTAGTGTTCTTTTTTAATGAATTCTCCCTCCCACCCCAAATTTGAAGGCTCATCTGTTCTTCTGGAAATTGGTGGCCTTTGCTGTTCTTCTAGGTAATAATCAGAGGAGCACATACACACTTAGCTAAAATTACACAGAAGACAAAACCTGCTTAGATTTCTTCTAGTTTATATTTACAGTTAGCAGATATAAAGAAAGACTCCAACTTGAAAGCCTTTTTTTTCTGATTTTCATCCAACGTTCTTTTAGATTATTATTTTTTTAAACTAGGAATACCCCAACTGCCTTGTAACAAACATGTTGAGTGCAGTGTGCAAATCCGTGAGTTGTGGGGTGGTGGTGGATGTCTTCCTATAACAGTGAAGGAGAGTGTAACTTGCAGTGTCTGTAGGATTTGTTGACTCCTGATTTTTCTTTTGGGAGGACACACTAAAAAATGCAAGCAAGTCATTCTTATTAAGCTGGAGTAACCTTGGTTAGCATGTTCTCTTCTCCTCAGAATATATGTTACCTTAATGCCTGTCATGATTCGCCATCTGCATGGCCACAGGGTAACTGCCCCAATGGCCACAGATATAGCAGGACAAAGACCTGTGGACCAAGAATCATAGACCCACATACAAGGCCTTCGCAGCTGTCAGCTGACAGTCCAGCATTAAGCCCCCCCCCATCCACAGGACCTAGGGTCCAAAACAGGGCATACAGACATGTAGGACACTGACCCAAATGCAGGGCGGTTTCTCACACAGGGACAGCAGATAAGCATATGCATTTCCAGACCCCACTGAATACTTCAGATCTGGCCCCATCCCCAACAATGGGGTGCTCCAGTACATGACTCAGACAGGTGGGGTGGGTGCACCCCACACTTCCACATACTCAAGGCTGTTGATGTAGCTGTGCAAGTCAGCCATCCCTCTGGGAAGAGTTGTGTCCATGTGCCAGCTGGGTCACATGGTCCTCCTGGAATCCAACTTGTAGTGGTTACAGCATCAGTGGTGCTGGTGTGTACCAGTATACTGATGTTACCACGAAACTAACACCGTGAAGACCGTTACATCAACAAATTCGGCAGTTCATTGTAATGTTTTTTTGGTATACCAACACAGTGTCTCTGGGACCTGTACCTTTCTTGAAACAAATCTGACCTGGAGTTGATTAGTTTAAAGTCTGGGGTTGCGCGGAGGCAATATGACGCACAATGCCAACTGTTGGCATTGTGCCATCGCTGTAAATGTGGTCAACAAGTTTCCTGTCAAACCACAATGGTGGAACCATGTGTATCATGCCATAGAATTGTGAGTATTGAATAGCAACCCTGTGCCCAAGGCACAAGGACAACACTATTCCTTTGCATACTGCTGTAGATACCCTTCTTAGCATGTGGCATACCTGCATAAGTCACACATGTTAAGGAATGATGTGATCATGTGTGACCATGTCACAAAACCAGGGCCCTGACATACAGCTATCACAGAGGTTTGGGGGTGGGCAGGGTGCCCATTATACATCTACCACTGCAGTGTAAGTCATGCAGCAGTCATGATAGGCCATACAGGCTGTCCACAGCGATTATACATTGTGGGTGCCTGCCATTTCACTGTATGTAGCATAGTCAGAGGTGGATAGGTGGTCTCCCAGGATACACTGGGACAGCCAAATGGCCTCATGAAATGACTGCTTCTCTGAGTGACAGCTGTGGGGGCTTCATGTCATTAACAATCCCTGCAGGTACACCACATGAGGGGTCCACCAACCCCCTAGACTTCCTGGCTGTGCTGCATATGCATGGGTTGATGTGGCCAGTGGCATTTGACCTACACAGGCTGATGCCACAAGGTGGGCACACAGGTCCCCATAGCTCTGCAGAGGTGGCTGGGGCAGCACTTGGGTGGACCCTTGTGCCAGTGTGCCCAGAAGGATGGCTACTGATCATGTGTCACTGTGGACCTGTGTGTATGCTACAGAGACAGTGGGTGTTGCTGCTGCATCCCTAGGCCTCGAGCTGACATGTACTGGAACCTTCCATATTGTACACAGCTGGCCTGGGTGGTCAATGTCCCTGTGCCTGCACCAGTCAACCACAGCACCTGTGTCCAGGTCTCCCCAGCCAAGGCCCTATGCAGTATGGGGTGCGCAGAGCACACATGTGGGTAGAGCCACAGTGACATCACCCCAGTGACCCATGGTAGCCACACTGAGTACTGTTGTCTGTTCAAGGGGTGTGACTGATATCCTGCAGCAGTAGACATGGGCCTAGCTGCTGTCAACAGTGGCCAGGATGCCTCCATATCTTTATACCATGATGTTGCTGCCCAGGACCCCAATAAACTGTGCACCACTTGCCCATGGGCTGCAGCTGATCCATGGCCATAGGACACCGCAGTAGTCTGCCTCACACCCCCTATAGCATGCTGAGGCAGTAACAGTAGTCCTCCCCATGACACTACTACCCACCTGCTGCTTGGTAGTCTCCTCAAATGTAGGTGCACCTGTGGTTGGCCATGGGGACATGGGCCCCTGACACTGTTCACCCTCATCAGCCATCACCAGTCATGATATAGGCCACATGCATGGCCCAATTGTGGTCAAGTGGGCACCACTGCAGTGGAACAGAAGTGTGGGGACACCTCCAGGCTGTACACCAGATGAAGCATCACTCTCGTTCACGTCTATGGCATTCTTCCCTTTGGTATTTGTGAACTGGGCCTTCCCTTTGGTATTTGTGAACTGGTCACTCACCAGTACTCTGTTTTTACTCCATTTTTGGTTTTAGTTACCGACAGTGAGTTAGTGAGTTAGGGAACGAAAGTGAGCAAGGAAGTTTTTGTACTGGCATAACGGGTTATAGAGGTGGCCACAGAGCTTAAGGATTTGCAGATTACAAAGTTATTTTACGTATTCCGTATTTCCATGTCCTGTATCTGTGTTGCAGCAGCTGTTACTGGAGTCTTTGGTGTTTAGGAGGGTAAAATAGTTGGCCTACCTGTCCTGTGAGCTGGACTGAGGTGTGCACTGGAGGAGTTGGGGAGAGGATCTGGAGTGGCTGGTGGGCATTCCACTGGTGGAGAGTGGAACCAGTGGAGTGGAGTTTTTGGAGCTGGAATATAGTAGGTGATGTTTTGATTAACAGATCAATCCTGGAATAGCATCGTCCCTTGATCAGTGATGGACTATCAGGGAAAAGCATTTGTTAGATCTTGACCTCCAAAAGTGAAGATTGTGTGGGCGGTGGGTTCTCTTGCTCAGTCCGAGGAGGTGGCCACCCTGCCTGATGGAGTCGGGCAGGAGAAGTGGGCTTGTGCTCCACTGAAGGTTGGGCAAAACTCTGCTGGTGGGCTGACCCGGCTGGGAGTTGTAGCTTTAGGCTCTGTGGGTGGGGTGGTCAGCTTCCTCCTGGGTGTCAGTGAGAGGGATTCCCTTTATGCCCAGTCATTATTGGGCACTAGCCACTTTACACCCTGCCCCTGATGGCAGCAAAGACAGCCATGGGGGGGTTAGGTGTTGCACTAGTGGCTTTATTGGAGGTCTGCTCTGGAACTTGAACTGTATTGGAAGATCTTTTTATTTCTGGACTGTTGGATGTTTCCCCTGGTATCTGGATTGCTACTGGACCTTCCCTTTGGTATTTGTGAACTGGTCAGACTATTTTTTCCTAAACCTATATACATATGGTTTTGGCAGTGAGAGTGCCTTTAGCTGTATGTGACTAGTTTTCTGGTTAACAGACCTTCTGATGGAACTACAATTGGTCAGACTGTCTTAGACCTTTTTAAACTTATTGGCAGTGAGAGTGCTTTACAGTTTTGTTCTTCCTATTAATTTCTGGTTTGCTCTTCTGGTTCAAGTGGGAGTTGAGATGTGACTAGCCTTTTCTAGTTATGCAGAAAGAGGTGGGTGCTCTATGGACTATCAAACTGAACTTTAAATTGAGAGACTTATAGTGACTGCTTTCTTTGTCTGATATACTTGCATGCTGCTAGATGATTTTGGTTTAACATTATACTTAGTTTAAGTTTGTTGAGTTTGATAGTTGGGGTGAGTGTGCTGATTGGTGTTGAATGTTAGGGTGTGAATTTGTGGGGTGGGTGTACGAGTGGGGAGTGTATGAGCATTTCAGTGGATTTGAGGACTATGGTGTGTGATGCTTGCTTGTGGGTATGTGCTGGGAATGTGTGAAGATGGTCAGGCACTACTCCCCTACCAGGCTCAGGGACCTCCATCCTTTTAATTGTCCTCCTCTATCCTCAGAAGCATATAGGTTGTGTCGGGCTCTGGGATAGCTAGGAAGAGAGGGGCTGGGCCAGTGGGGAGTGGAAAGGAGTGGGCGGATTGGGGTAGTGGAACAAGGAGACACCTTGGGATAAAATGGGTTCAGCAGAGGGGTCCTCCTGCCTGATTCCCATTCCCAAGGGCTCTATTTTGTGCAGACAAGTGATGCGGTCTTCCTTGGTTGCTCTTCCTACTTGGACAGTGTTAAGCAAGGCCAGGTACATTGAGAACAAAACCACTTTAATAGCGGAGCTTGTTGGGTCATCGGGCCTGGCTTGCATCACCAAGACCTGACTGGATGAAAATGCTGGCCCTGTGTTGGCTTCTGCAATTCCGGCTGGGTACTCAGTGATACACTGTCTGAGAATGGATCAAAGGAGCAGGGCTGTAGCCATCTGTTTTAGAGTGGAACTGAACATTGTGGATGTCCCAGTGGGGACTACCAACTCATTTGAATGTATAGTGGGCACAGGTGTAGGGTGCAGCCTTCTTCTCGTCTACCATCCACCAGAAGATGGGACCATTTTCCTGCAGGAAGTCACAGACTTCGTCATCAGTGTGGTATTGGGATCCCCTTCATGTTTGATTCTGGGGGATTTCAATGCCTGGGTCAATGATGAACTCTTGCAATTTGGTCAAGATTTCCTTCAACTAATGAGTTAGTTGGGCCTTACACAGGTTGCTACCTCTGCGACCCACGTTCATGGTCATTCATTGGATTTGGTTTTCCTCTTGGGGATGGAGATACCCAACTGGGTGGTGAAGCCAGTCAGATTTTCTGACAATCACACCATAGGGTTCAGTTTTGCGGCTTCGCCCAGTAGGTCTGCCCCTATAGAGATGGTGTGGCACCGCCATTTGAGCGGTGTGACCTAGATGGTCTAATGGTGATGCTGGACCTATTGGGTATACCGAGTGAATGCATGGTTCCAGGAAATTTAGTACTTGCCTATACTAAGGCTGTGATAGTGGCCTTGGATTCCATAGCTCCTGTTTGTGTTCACCCCTCACTCTTCACCCAAGGTCCCCATAGTTTGATGGGACCTTGAATGAGTTAAGGAAAATAGGATGAAGACTAGAGAGGGACTAGCAGAAATTGGCCCTGGAGTGTGACAGACTTAGATTGATGGATCACTACGGGGTCTATCAGTCAGCAATCACCCATAAGAAGGCAGAGTTCCTGTCCAGGGAGATTGCTGCCACATAGAACTGACCAGCTCAGTTCTTCCAGACTGTTGACAGATTGTGCAAGCCAATCTGTCTTCAGCCTGGTGGAACTCTTTCACAGGAGTGGTGTGAGGAGTTTGCTCAGTTCTTGACAGATAAGCTTACCACCATCAGGTCTGGGATCTGTCAAGCCCACTTTAATGGGAATTGAGAAGGTTGGTAGGAGGTGGCAGGTGCCCAGTTTACCTGGTCTGACTCCAGCCAACCAGAAAACACTGATATTGTAAGGATTATCCAAATTTTGCGGCCAACCAGCTCTAGTTTGTTCCCAGGCCCAATGTGCCTTCCTATAGGGTACACTGAGGAAATTAGCCTGGTCATAGCCAAGATAGTCTGCAGGTCATTGGAGAGGGGGATCCTCCTGGACCCCCTAAAGGAGGCGGTTGTTTGGCCACTCCTTAAAAAGCCCTCCCCTGACCCAGACTGTCTGGTTAACTATACACCTGTCTCTAACCGGCCTTTTGAGGGTAAGGTTATTGAGAAGGTGGTTGCACTGCAGCTAGATAATCATTTGTCCAGCCATGACATCTATGATTCTCTCCAGTCATGATTTAGGAAGAGACACAGTACCGAGATGGCCCTTGTTCAGGTGCTAAATGACCTCCTAATAGCGAGAGATCAGAGGACTCATTCTATCTTGGTCCTCCTTGATCTCTCTGCAGCATTTGACACTGTCAACCATGGTGTGCTGTTGGAGCACCTGCGGCTCATCTGTGGACTGTCTGGTATGGTCTTCAGATAGCGTCAATCTTTTCTTGAGAGTAGGACTCAGAGAGTGGTGTTTGGGATTTATTCCTCAGCCCCTCTCACCATATCCTGAGGGGTACCGCAGGGTTCTAGCTTGTCACCCATGTTGTTTGCAGTGTATATGCTGCCATTGAGAGAGATCATTAGGCAGTACGGTCTGAGATTTCACTGCTATGCAGATGATACTCAGCTGTACATGTCCTTTGTGCCTGGACAGGATGTGATCCTCCCAGTATTTAACAACTGTCTAGCTGAGATCCAGAACTGGATGAGTGCCGACTGGCTGTGGTTGAACCCGACTAAAACTGAGTTGATGGTTGTGGACCCAGATCATTAGGAGGTGGGTCTGTTGGCAGGACAACCCTCTGGGCTTTGGCTCGGGGGTGGACAGCTGACTACCTCAGATTGGTGTGGAACCTGGGCGTTATTTTTGATGACAGTTTGACCCTTAAATCTCAGGTGTCTGCCGTTGTCAAGACCTCATTTTACCATCTGAGGAATATCACTTGGGTGAAGCATCTGGTTCCTTCTGATGATCTTCCAGTGTTAGTCCATGCCTTTGTAACCTCCCTCCTCAACTACTGCAATGCTCTACCTAGGGCTACCATGGTTGATATTCGCTGTATGCAGCTGGTGCAGAATGTGCAGCCAGGTTATTAACTGGTACTTCCAGGACCAGTCACATAATGCCTATGCCCTCGGACTGCACTAGCTGCCAGTACAGTGGCAGATCACCTTTAAGGTCAGGTTACTGACCTATAAAGCCCTACAATGAGGACCCATTTCTTGCAAGATCTCCTTCACCCTTACTGCCCCTCCATCCTCTCCAATCCACCAGTGAGGGATTGCTGGAGACTCCAGGGTCCATCTAAATACATCTGGGCCCAGTCTTGCCTTTGTGACCCGACCTTGTGTGGAATTATCTACCTTGTTGGGTACAAGAGTGCCTGACCATCCAGAGTTTTAAAACAGCATTAAAGACATACTTATTTAGCCTAACTCAGCCAGATTATTTTTAGATTAGTTGATTTGATATTGATGGAGTTGCAGTTTGGATTTTAAAAACTTGTTTGAATAGTTACAAATGTTTACTATTGTTTATGTTTGATTTTTCTTTATGTTCAAGCGCTTCAGTGTTTAGAAAGGTGCTTTTCATAAATAAAATATGATTTGATGATTTAATTTGATTTGATTGATTTGATGATGACCTGTGTCAAACTACTTCCTCTGGCAGATACCAGGGACAACAGTTACAGGCAGTGCACCCACTGCTTTAGTGCAGAGGAGCTACATGCGCTTGTGCAGGCCAACAAGGTCAGGGAAGAGAGAATATCCTGCAGAAGGAGCATTGATGCCTGTGTTCAGATGGTCTGGGAGGAGATCACAGATGAGTTGAATGTTGTTGGCAGCTGGGGGCAGACTCTGGTGGCAGTGTGGAAGTGCTTCCAAGACCCATGGTGGCACATGAAGAAGGTCATAGTGACCAGGAGCTACATGTCATGGGCAGGGGCCCACAGGCATCGGATGATGCCCAGTTCTTAGATCTAATGGAGGGGCCATGGTATCGATGCTAAGGACAGTGAAGGTGATGGGTGTTGAGTGGTGGCTAGGAATCCCACGTCAGGCCCACACAGTCATGTGAGTACATGGATGTTTCTTACCTCAGTGCATGTGTGTTGATTGTACAGTTGTCCACCAGTGTTGGCGACACTGTAGCTACATGGTAATGGCACACATGGTATGGGGCATCACTGCCCTGTCCCCACAAACATGTGACACCCTATTATGGGCCTGTCAATGGCCAGTCACAATGGCATTTTGCCCATCCATCTCACAGGTGGGGACTGTGTACCCAGGACTTGTGGGGTGTGCTCATTTAGAAGGGGTGTGGGTGCAGTGTTGTACCATGTGTTTCTATGGGTGATGGGGTGTGACACCGTGTATGAAGGGTGTGTGCCTATTGATGATGGGGTGTGTGCAGCTCAGTGCATGTTGTGTTTCACATGTGTGGTATGTGCATTCACTGGAGATGGGTCATTGCAGTGGTGGCATTGCCCGCCCCCCACACTGGTGGTAGTTTTCTGCCCTGTGTCAGTGTGTGTTCTTCCATACCACATTCAGCACCTCCCTACAAACACTGCATTGGCCAATAGCATTGCCCACCAGGGCATGCATGCTGCCCCTACTGTATGGTGTACTATCTGCTGTGTGCCACCCTAGTGCCCCTGTTATATCCTTACATCACAAGCGATGGCATCAGACATGGAGGAGGATACAGTGGGACCTCCTCGCATGTGCTGTTTCAGCTGCCATACCACCCAAAGGACCACTGTGAGAAGGTCTGCTAGGAGACAATGATGAGACATACGTTGAGCTTGGAGCTGGCAGAGTTGGCCCCACATCATGAGAGGTGGTCCCCCACAGCCAGCCCCATGCTACCATTGTCCAGCCACCATTACCACGCAGCTCCCTGAACATACAGTTGCCAACCACCCTGGACCAGGCACTGCCATGTCTTAGACACACCTGGGTACCATTGTTACTATGACTGCTGCCAAACCTGGCACTATCGACACTGCTACCCATGCTCCTAGTACACCTCCTCAGGAGGGGTTGGGTGGTGTGTCTATAGCCCTTTCACACCATATTCATTGTATTTTGCTAGATGTGACTGCTGCAATGCACCCACCTCCCCTCACCAGCCCAGTCATGGTCTGAAACCAGGCCACACACCGCCCACGGGTGCAGCCAGATTATCTCTCACTGGACAGCCCTCAGTGGAAGCAGGATGCATCAGGGTCCAGGCAGCTGCTGGGGCTGCCATTGAGTCACAGACTGCAGTGCAGTGGAAGGTGACATACCTCTACCACATCTTGCATGAAGACAAGATCTGCATCTGCCACCTACTGCATGAGGACATGCAGTGGGCTAAGCAGTGAACAGAGGCCCATGAAGCCTGGTTACTAGCTGCCCCTAGAGAACCTGTGCAAGGCAGTGCAGGAAGCCAGTGCCACTTTGATAGATGCTGTGAGGACCAGCTATAACCCCGCCTCTCCAGCAGGTATAGCCCCAGCGCACAACAGACACCACAGCATGCACTGATGCAACAGGATATCAGGACAGACATGGCCTACATGCCAACATGCCCAGTACACCCAGTTCCATGGGGACAACACATACACACTGGGTTGCAACCTGACCCTACCCAGGGTGGAACCTTGCAAGCCTGCACTGAACCAGAGTGACACCATCACCATATGCATCCCCATACTGTCACAACAAGCCACCCCCCTAGACAGTGGACTGTGCTGCCATATGATCAACCATGTATATGTCACAGAGACATAGGTGGCACATATTTGCCCAACCCCAGGCTGTTCCATCACCCTCGCATGACCCTGTGGCAGCTACTGTTAGAACATGTGTTGCCTCCTGCCCTGGCATAATGGCCTGACTGGTGTGACATGTAGCCCTATGCCACCTGGCTAGTGGTTCTCCTGTTGACCCCAGGGCCCCTCCACCCATCATTATCTATGTCCATGTAACCCTGTGTGCCACACCCATGATGTTGGACCACTACTGCCAGGCACCCTCATCCCCCAATTTGCCTTGCCATTTTTAGTGTTTGCAGCCCTGGACCACTGCCCAGCATGGCCATCACTGTCTGTGTACCATATCATTCTTCCCCTTTACTCTGTTGCAGAGACATATGTGCTAAGGGTAACCTGTTGTCCACTGTCTTGGCCATACATCACAGATTCCATTGTTTCTCATGTTCATGCTTCCTCTGTCATTGTTGCTACTGTTGGTGTTATTACTGGTGATCCGTTTGGCTCATAATACAGTAGTGAAGCATGCAACAGTTTATTGTGTGTTTTGTACTCATCTGGCAGATCTGTAGCTGTCACGTATAATGTGGGGTCTGCACTCCTGGGCCCTCCTGGCCATTCAGGGGTCTCACCTGTTGAGCTGCTCTGGTATCCTCTGCTCCCCTAGCTCCATTTCAGATGCACTCTGCACCTATGTGAACAACAGGTATACTCCATGGATAAGCACCATGTCGTGTAGTATACAACAGGCTAAATATGGCACAGGCCTTGTGAGGGGTATAATGTAGAGCACAGCCAGAATGGTCCAGGCACCAAAACTGCATCTTCAGTATGCCAAAGATGTGCTCTGTGCTGCTGCATGTGATAGTGTGTGCCACATTGTACTTGTCCTCAGCTATGGATGCAGAGTGGAGGACAGGTGTTAGGAGTCAGGGACACAGGGGATAAGCAGTGTCCCCTGTAAGGGAAGGGCATATGTTAGTATGTTATCACAGTTGCAGCAACTGAACAATGGTGACAGCCCGCAACCCCTGGGCCATCCTAAGAACCTTTCATCCTACCACTCCCACTATGAGGCATGTTTCTGTGTTCTGCAGCTTTACATCACATATTGGGGATTTGTGGGGGGCATGTTACATGTATTCACTGGCAAGGTGTCTACTGGCAATGTCTCCACTTTCCACTCTCTGGCACAGGACAGAATTGTGCCATATGAATGTGTTGTGGGTACTGCCAGGGTAACATACCAGGACACTGCTAATGCCCCCATTGCATCACACATTACCTAGCAACTAATGGAATGATACTGTTTCTTATTCAGATAGGCATCCACACCATCACTGGTGAGTGCCTGGATGGTCAATGGCACCCAGACCTGCAGGTACAGTAAGTGTACTTTACAACCTCCTGCAGCACTACAGTATGTGTGCTCCCCTGAATGCCATCTTGGATTTAAAGCTGTAGTGTCTCTGCCACCTCTGAGGTTTGCCTGGCCCTAAAGCAGCCTTTTCACAGGCGGCATTTGTGCAGCATTATCAATCCTGCATTGAGCCCCTTGCACAGTGCTATCATACTGAATATGGCACTGCACCGGTATACATAATCATGCCCTTCCCTTTATGCACTGCATATATTTTCTTATCGTGCATGAGCTAACCCCATTAGAGTGTGCTACAAGAACCCTTTGAATATTGCATTTCAGGGGCAAACCCACCCAATATGGGCACAATCACCTTGCACTGGGCACAATCTTTTGAATATTAGGGCCCCGAGGTTTGTACTTGATTCCTGCTTAAACAAAACTGGCTGTCACTAAAGAGGAGGAATGTTTATAGAACTGGAATGTTCATAGCTTGATATGTAATGCTGTGGTGGGCACCTTAAATGGTATTATTAATTTAAAAGGGGCTAATTGTGATTTACGATAAGATGACACTGCTACACTGCTTACTCCAAAGTTTAGATCCAGCATTGCTCGGAGATCAATGGTCCACGTACTACCAAAAACTTGGAATGCATTTCCTCCAGCCTTAAGGAAGATAAACGCCCTCAGTCTATTTAAATCTACATCGAAATGTAATTTAATCAGTATTACACAGGCTGCTTGTCTTGTATAAACTGTTTTGTCTGACATTACTTTCAATATTTCATGATAATATCATAGTGTGCTCAGTTTGTGTATAATTACACAATAAAATTCTGTGTATTTTGTTACTTTTCCTTTTTTAACATTATTTCCTTCTGGTCACTAGTGACGGTGAAGACTCATGCTACCAGCATAACCTGTGTGACCGCCAAAAGCAGTGGGACAGGGGGTTTGTGGCTATAGAGTTGCTGTTTGCTGCATATTTTGTTGCATATTTTGGAGCTTTATGTGTAATCTGCTAGAGAGTGAGTGAAGGCACCAGGAAATATCCCTGGTAGCACAGGACCACAGACAACAGTGTCTTTACTGTTTTACAGCATGATAGAAACAAGGTGCTATTGATTTTAACTGACTGGGTGGAGAAGCACCTTTATTTTAATCCTTTGGGCTGTTTAATTGTGGTCTAGTGGGCCGTGACACTCAAAACACTTCCAGGTTGTGGCTCAGTACTTAAGCTGCAGTTGTAGCAAGCGGCAATACTTCTGCTACCAGCATTACCTGTGTGATCACCAAAAGGGGTGGGACAGGGGGCTGGTAGCTATAGTGTTGCTGTTTGCTGCATATATTGCTCATATTTGGGAGATTTGCGTGCAATCTGCTAGGGAGTGAGTGAAGGCACCAGGAAGACTCCCTGGTAGCACGGGACAACAGACAACATTGTTTTTACTATTTTACAGCACCATAGAAACAAGGTGCTATTGATTTTAACTGACTTGGTGGAGAAACACTTTTATTTTAATTCTTTGGGCTGTTTAATTGTGGTTTAGTGGACTGAAACCCTGAAACACCTCTGGGTCATGTCTCACTACTTAAGCTACAGATGTGGCAGAGCAGCGCAAGTTCAAGTGGCACAATTGTTGCCATGCAGAGACACACATGTCTAAGTACATGTTCTAATGTTGATGGGAGGTGGGAGTGTGGAGGCCACATAACATCTTTGGGCAGTCTTACAAGGACACTACCAGGTAATTCAGCCTGCAACCTGAATGTGCACACTGCATTTATCAGGATACTTGAGTAAAATCAAGCATTGATGAAAATGGATAGCTATATAGTAATGCTGAAAATGGGAGAATTGGGGATAAGGTGCAAGAAATATGTGCAATACAGTATAAAGGAAAGTACAGGGATACTAGAGTATATATGTGCACAGTGCTATGAAATAAATAACTTAAAAGTTAAGATACTGGGACTGGAACTAGAACTAAAATGATATAGACAAGTGGAACAGCCTGATGCTGTCAATAACGATGTAACAGCCTTTCATAAAGAAGTATGCACAAAAGGGATAAAAATACAATTGAAGTGGAAGGAGATTGGGAATATCAATCAGTTAGAAGTAAGCAGAAAAAAGGCAGGAGGGCCATGACCTTTAATATCCCCCCCCTCAGAATGCTTTTTATCATTGTTAGCCCTAAATGAAACAACACACAATCAGGATGATGAACTCTGTCAACAAACACAAAATGTGGAGGATGAAACATGGACAGGAAAAAAATCAACAAGCAGAGAGAGAGAGACTTATAACCCAAATCGAAGAAGTAAGTGTACCGAGGAAGTAATATAGACAAATATGCCCCCAGCTATAGTCCATATTCAGCCATGCTATTCAGATGGTATGTAAATGGAATGTGAAACAGTAAATACTGTTCTATTATGTTTAGAAAAAAGGGTCTTTGTGGTGGGAGATTTGATAATCAAATACATAGATGCATACTTTAATGGAAGAAGTGACCAGTACCTTTTTGTCAGGAGCTAATCTATCTGACATCAAAACACTGCTGCCTAAGATACGTGCAAAACAGTATGATAGTCCAGTAGTTATAGTGCATGCTGGAACTAATGATTTGAGAAAGTCCAGAGAGGACCAAATGTTCCTTGATTATATGGATATTGAGAAGCACATGCAGGGCACATTAATAATTTCTGAAATCTTTCCATTTGCGAGGGCCAATGAGAAAGTGAATAATAAAATAACAAGAATAAATAACTAGCTAAGACAATGGTGCCTTGTGCAAAATATTGAATGAATAAAAACATGGGAAGATTTTACTAACAAACCAACATTATACAGTAGGGACAGACTACATCTGAATAGAAAAGAGAGTAAAAACTGGGGCAATCATTTAGGGAACACATAGATGGACATTTAAACTAGTGTCACATGGGAGAAAGGGCCATAAAGAGTCTATAGACAAGAAAAGTACTGGGGGTAGGGATAAAATAAAATAAGATCGAAAGTATTTGAGACTGAGAAGTTAAAGGTCCTTCATATTAATGCAAGGAGCATTACGAAAACAAGCATTTGTCAATGCCGAATGTTGTCTTGCTGGCATTGGCATTGGTAGTGCCGGAGTTAGAGATGCATAATAGGAATGGCAGTGAAGTATTAAAATGACGCCGACCCCACCCACACCCTGTAGAAACTGACAGGCATTGGGGTATGCCTTTGGGTCATCAGCTATAACGCTCATGCCATTTAGCCTCACCCTACTATGTAGGCACTGACAAGTGTCGTAGTGTGCTTTGGAGTCTATGGGCATTATACTTACCCCATCCCATAAGGAAATATGCTGAGATGGGTGCAGTATAGGAGAATGGGGTGAACTTTGTGGCCGAACAGTGCAAAGCACACCACGATGCCTGTCACTGGCTGCAGGGTGGGGGTGGAATGGCATAAGCATTACAGTTGATGATCCCAAGTCACACCCTGACACCTGTCCAGTCTCTACAGGGTGGGATGCACCATTGGAAACCCTAACACCATAGGCATGTGTTGGTATTTTCACTCCAAATTTTCAACATGGACTTTTTGTGAGCCCACCTCATGAAAAGCGGCACTATCAGTTTGTTAACTGAAAGGTGGTTTTGCACAGCAACTATGCCATTTGGCAACACAGGGACGAAACCACATGTTGGGCAGTATATGGAATATGACAACAGTATTGTTCATGAGGAGATGTAAAAAAATGTAAAAAAAATGGCAATGTTGAAAATCTGGAGTGAAAATATGAAAAATTGGTGAAGTTATGAGCATGCATAGAAACTGTACAACACATGTCCATAACCCAATTATTTTTGGGATTTTTTTAACCACATCTTTAACATAGGCATTTTGGGACCTCCCCTCATGAACAGTGGCAGTGTGATTCTGTTAATTATCCGAAACATTGATTTCACACAGTGACCATGCCATTGTGCACCACAGGTGCAAAAACACATTAAGAGCAGCATGTGAAAAATGACAGCTGTACTGTTCATAAGGAGGTGTAAAAAAATGCCAGTGTTGAAAATCTGGTATGAAAATATTGCAAATTTGTGAAGTTACAAGGATGCATGGAAACTGCCCAACGCACGCTTGTAACACAGTCATTTTATGGAATTTTGTCACCAAATTTTCAACATAGACATTTTAGTACTTCTGCTCATGAACAGTGTGACTGTCATTTCCTGAAACTGTCCCAAAAACTGATTTTGCACAGCGACCACACTATTCTGTGCCAGACGTGCAAAAACACATTTTGGCCAGGATATGTAAAATGACGACTGTACTGTTCATAAGGAGGTGTGGAAAATGCCAATTTGGAAAATCTGGAGTGAAAATATTACAAATTCACGAAGTTATGAGCGTGCATGGAAACTGTGCAATGCACGCTCATAAAACAGCCATTTCTTTTATTTTTTCAACCAAATTTGCAACATAGGCTTTTTGAGAGCCCCCCTCATGAATAGTGGCACTGTCATTTCATTAATTGGTCCCAAAAGGTGGTTCCATAGAGTGACCACGATATCACCTTTCAGGACTGAATAACGCCATGACAGTGACAGAATTCATGAGGAGGGTTCCCAATAACCCCATGTTGAAAGTTTGGTGGCAAAATTCTTAAAAATGCCTGAGATATGCACCAAAGTTGAAAAAACCCTATTTATGCCATTATACAGCTTACCGGCATTTCTTTCAGTTCGCGGTCGGCTTTGAAGAGTGCAGACGTGTTCCCGGTCCACCAAGATCACCGCACCAGACTCCAGAGAAGTAGGGGTGGGGTGTGTGGGGAGGTAGGGTGCACAGAGGGTGGTGCGAGGTTTTGGGAGGAGGCAGGGAGACTGAGAGGGACCATTTTCTTTGTTACAGGTTTTAAAAACAAATACATTGCGGGACTTTTTTTTTTACAGAGTATTTGGCATGCTTGGGTGGGCTCCCAGCGTGCCACCTAACTATTTTTTTTTGGGAGGGATGCTTTAGCCAATGGGGGATTGGGCACCCCTGTCGGCACATTCCGAAGGGGGGGACATGAGTCGAGGGGGACTGGGCACCCCCCTTGGCACACAACAAAAGCGGGGAAGGAGACATTATGCTGACAGGGATTGGGCCCCCCATCAGCAAAGAAAAACTGTTGGGGGGCTCATGATGCCGAGGGGGATTGGGCACCACCTAGGCATACATTGTAAATGGGAGGGGGATTATTATGCTGACGGGGAGTGGGCTTCCCCATCTGCATTCTGACAGGAGGCAGCGGCAGTGT
This sequence comes from Neoceratodus forsteri, assembly GCA_016271365.2. Taxonomy (NCBI): domain Eukaryota; kingdom Metazoa; phylum Chordata; order Ceratodontiformes; family Ceratodontidae; genus Neoceratodus; species Neoceratodus forsteri. Next base: position 272,964,314 of record JADMNL010000026.1, read on the forward strand.
TGCGTGCATATCGGGAGGTGTGTTGTGGTCATGCTGCATGAGAGCTCCACTCTCATTTCAGCAGACCTTTTGTTAGATCTGGTGGCCACATTCCAAATTGCAGATGTTGCACCTGCATGCTGCCTGATAGGGAAATGAGGGACGCACCTACTGATGCGTGCCCTGCATTCGCCCAACAGTGACCGCGCCTCCAAATGTGCTACTATCGCAATATGTTGGCTGTGCATGTGCAAGCCAACATACAAATAGATGAGTTGACACATATTCTATGTAAAGACAACTTAGATAAATGTGGAATAATCAACACTTGGCTAAAGGAGGATGACTGGGTTCCAGAAATCCAGGGTTATGACTTAAACTATAAAGTATGGCCTGAAAAGACAGGTGATGGTGTTGGACTGTTTGTGGCAAAACATTTAAAAGCACATGTTATAGAGACTGAGGAAAATGACAGCATGAACATAGAGCAGTTGTGGGTTAAACTAACAACAGGACACACATCTATCAATTTTTGCATATGCTATCGGTCACCAAGGTTGTCTGACAGTGAAAATAACTGTTTTTTTTTCATATGATTGAAACTATGAGCTTAAATAATAACTGTATCCTTATGGTTATGATTTTAATCTCCCAAACATAAACTGGGAGAATGATCAGGGTAGAAGTAAGATGGAGAAACATTTCCTGGAGCTATGCTCAAGCTGTGGTAATATTGAAGGTATTATAGGAGATACAAGTCATACAACCACTGGGACCTAGTGATCACACCATTGTGTCCATATCCATTATGGAAGGATCAGTCAAAATACAAGGGAAAACAAAAATCAGAAATGATGGAAAAGCAGATCATGTGTTACAGGCCTGGGACTGGAACTCTGATTTGGCTGATCTCAGCACTGAGGAAACATGGGTAAAAATAAATAATAAAGTACAACAATGTGTAAGTAAGCTATAAGACATCACAGTTTGTGCGTAGAACATATTTTATGCACACTTGGGGTGTTGTAAGGCACAAGGCCTTGGCCGAGTGCATTCAGCCCTTTGGTGTGCTAACATACGTTATATGCACACCTGGGAGTGTTTTACTACACTTATGAAATGACTCACTTAAGTTGTATCCTAAAACTACACATAAAAATATTTTTTAATTGCTTGCAACCATATTTTGACTAGATAATCTTACTCATGAGGAAAATAGTCCCTTAGAAAGAAAGGAGGAATGGGTGTAAAGCAATTAACTCTGTAAAGGGCCCATATGAAAAAGGATCAGGGGCTGGAGCGCAGGTATTTGTTAGTGCAACTAACTTTAAAAACAATGCAAAGAATGAGTATTGATTTTATGTTGGGACTTGTTTTTCACAGTACATGGAACATATTTTACACCGCGCTATCAGCCAATGAAATTGCTTAATTTTCTCTTGCCATTTCATAACAGCCTCTGTCCCACTGGTAGAGAAATGTTATAGGGCAGGTTGAATTCCTAAATGGTTTAACAAGAAGATACATAGATTGATAAATACTATAAATAGTGAAAAAAGGTGTATCAAGGGACATTGGTCCCATTATAACCAATGGCTCTTCTCTATCTGATACAGAAACCTCGAATCTCTTTAATAAATACTTTTGTTCTGTCTTCTCTCAAAAATCACCTATTAGTACATTTAAAGTTCACCACGTAGATTATCATAGGTTCTATCAAACTGACATTCTACAGGCTATCAAAAAACTAAAAAAAAATACTAGTCTGGGCCCAGACGGTATTCATCCATGGTTTCTGATCGAAACCTCTATAAATATTTCTATACCTTTGTCAATTATCTTCAACAAATCCTTACAAGAAAGCATTGTACCAAATGATTGGCGTTCAGCAGTAGTTACTCTCATATTTAAAAAAGGCAATAGAGGTTCTGTGCAAAATTATCATCCAATTAGCCTGACCTCAGTGGCTGGTAAATTAATGGAACGAGTAATGAAGTCTGTAATAGATCAAGATTGTAAAAAATTAGGAATTTATGATTCAAATCAGCATGGGTTTACTCCCAAGTATTTCTGCACCACCAATCTGATATCTTTTACAATAATATAAGTACTCTACTAGATGTGGGTATCCCTACTGATGTAATTCTTTTGGACTTTAGTAGAGCTTTGATAAAGTCTCACATGAAAAACTCATTACTAAAATGCACAATCTAGGTTTGTCACCTGATATTGTCAACTGGACTTTAAACTGGTTGACAAATCATTCTCAGAAAGTCAGAATTAATAATATCTTGTCTGATTGGGTAGTGTGACAAGTGGTGTACCACAGAATCGGTCTTGGGACCAACATTGTTTAATCTCTTTATCAGTGATTTACAAACAGGGCCAAATAACTTCATGGTTAAATTTGCAGATGATACTAAATTGGGGGGCAAGGTTAATAATCAAGAAAATATTTCTGCATTAAAGAAAGATTTGGAAAAATTAACACTTTGGGCAAATGAAAATCATATGCAGTTTAATCAAGACAAATGTTTAGTAGTGCATTTTGGTGTAAATAATCCAAAAACAATATATTATATAAACGGACTGCCACTTCACTCATCAAATTGTGAAAAAGATTTAGGGATATATGTTAATAATAAACTTACATCAAATGATCACTGTGTTAGAACTGCTTGCATGACCAACAGACTTTTGAGGCAAATAAAACACACTTTTGTTAATCGCTCTGAACAATGCCTTATTCCATTGTATAGGGCATACATTAGACCGTATCTAGACTATGGCTCCCCTTTCTGGAATCCAAACCAAAAAAAAAGAAGGCATAGCAATTCTTGAACAGGTTCAAAGGAGAGTAACTAGAATGATTCCAAGATTAACAAACTTGGATTATCAGAACAGATTAAAAACTACTGGTTTCTTCTCTCTTCAAACTAGAAGATTAAGAGGTGATATGCTTATGGTTTTTAATTTAATCAATTCACCAGATCTAATGGAAAAATGTGATCTAACACTCTTCAAAAGGAGACATGTTCCAAGACTGCATAATAAACAGCTTGAAGTAAAAACTTATAAAACCAGCAAAAGGGGAAACTTTTTTCCAATAAGAGCATCCATTGTATGGAACACCTTGCCACAATAATTGGTAGAGGCAACTAGTGCCACTGTCTTTAAAAAACAAATTAGATGTTTGGTTGAGGGATAATAGATAAATAATGTCCCACATAGTGTGGGGAACAGTCTCGATGGACTCTGGCCATCTTCTGTTCTTTCATACCAAGTAATACCAAGTAAAAAGGAAAGATAAGGCATATAAAAATATAGGGGGCATCAGAATGAAAGATACATAGATTGATAAAAAGGAAAGATAAGGTGTATAAAAAATATTTGGGGAATCAGAATGAAGTGAATAAAAGGAAATATAAGTACTTACTTAAAAAATGCAAAAAAGAAATATGTGCAGCCAAAGCAAGGATGGAACAAGGCTTAACAAATAGTAAAAAGGACAACTATAAAAATTCTAAAATTACGTTGGGAGCTTAAGAAACACTAACAAATCTATACTTAGTTTAAAGCTGGTGGGATAGATTAATAGAAAATGAAGTAGAAATGACACATGCCTTTAATACATATTTTTAAGTGTATTCCAAGACCAAGACAAGTATGAAAACAAGCAAGAGGGGAATGTAAGTGTAACCAGGGGTTGGGTTGATGTTATTTTTTGTTTTATTAACGCTGTGCGGTGCCTCCATTGTGTAACCCACTACCTGGCTTCCTGGGTTCGGGGAGAAAACTGTTGCTCCGTATTTTGGCTAGGTTTGACTTCTAGTCAGGGGCATCCAAGTAACTCCGGACACAGAAAGCAATAACTGTAATGTCCAAACCAGGAGTGGGATTCTAGAGAGTGGCTTTTATTCACAACTAAACAGAAAAACAAAGCATAGATGGACCCCCATTGGGCTACACTCCTGGTAAAGCAGATTTATGGAGATCAGAACACATTTTCCACACACTGTAACCCTCAGGTTTAGAAACACACTGGGCACTCAGCCCAAACTTGTACTCTTCTCTGGATTTCCCCTGGCCTGGCACATCTGACCAGCCTTGGACTACTTCCCTGCATGGCACATCCGGCCAGCAACTGGACTACTTTCCATATGGCATGGAACATTACTTGGTGGCTCCCTAAACCAGCCATAAGCACATACAGGCTGCATGAAGGGAAAAATCTTCCATCTAATCCCACATCTGGGTACTTTCCCGAATACTGGCCAAGTGTCCGGAAGAAAGCAACAGGTGTCCAAAAGTGAAGCTGTAGAGGTGAATCTGGTTACTCCTGATGGGGCGGGTCTCCCACCTCTTGCCCCCATAATTCATACCCAGTCATTCATTTGGTCTCAAACACCTCTTCGACTGAAAACTCTGGGTTTGTACAGTAACACTTTAAATGTATATCACACTCATAATCTACAGTCTCTGGAACCCCAATGTACTGACTTGTGATGTACTTTTCTAAGTGACCATGTCCATCCCTGTAGACCCCCACATATTAAAGGTGTTCAAGTCACATACTCCTTAAGCACTGTACTTGACTGTCCTTTCCTGACCCACAGTAGCAGATACTTAAACAACATTCTTGGTGAAACATAGGCTCTCTGGCAGAGCGAATCACCCTGGTTTGCAGGTGCCCACAGGCTTCTTCCACAGGAAAACTGAAAATACTTCTTGGTGCCCCAACACAAATCTTCAAGACAGCTTCTCTCCTGTCAGCAGGGCCAGGGGATTGCCCCTGAGAGCTGGTCTGGATCTCCCCCCATCCCTCTCAGGGATGGGGCCCTGGAACAACTGGGAGATGGTCTCAACCACTTCCAAACAGTATCTTCTGTGTGTCTATCTAGGGCGAAAATACACACCCACAACAACAGGTAGCTCTGATCAGAGCTGAGGGCTCTGAGGGACTGCCCACTGCAGTGCACCTCCTCTCTCTACTGAGTCTCCCACTAGACTGCCTAAAGACTCTCCTGAAAACTGAATTCAAAACCTCCCAACAGTCTATCTAACTCCCAGCTGCAACATTCCAATGTGACTTATGCTGCTGTGAAAATTCTATATGATGTCATCCCTCCAGCTCAGCTGAGACTGAGAACAGAGTGAGACAGTGTGAAATCCATTTAACTGGAATTTCAACAGCTGCCTTCCTGCCTGCCACTAGATCTAACTGGGATTCTTGTAACTCCAGGTGATAGGGGGGTTACATAAGTACTCAGGCATTAGATTACAAAATAACTGCTACACAGGTAAAAGAAAGCTTGTCAGCTTAAACATATATAGATCTTGTGGCCCAGATGGAGTACATACAATGTTTTTAAATGAGTTGGCATCAGAATTAGCTGGTCCTCTGGCTATACTCTTTAATAAATCAATGTTTGAAGGGAGTCTTAAAAGCTTGGAGAATGGCTAATATTATGCCGATACATAAATCAGGTAATAAGGCAGTGGTAGACAACTACAGACCAATACGTATTACTTCTGTGATAGGTAAAGTAATGTAGACCTTGGTTAAAGAATTCTTAGAGGAATATCTTAAGCAACTCAAGGAAGTGAACATTTCACAACATGGGTTCGACTCTGGCAGATCTTGTACCAGCAATTTGTTTCACTTCTTTGAACTTGTGAGTTAGGCATTAGATTATGACCTACCATTGGATATGGTGTACTTGGATTTTGCCAAGGCTTTCGACTCGGTGTCCCATGAAATTATGTTGAACTCCGTTACAAAGACTGGGGTACAACAGGGTCTGGTTAAGTGGATAGGATCATGGTTATCAAGCAGATACCAGAGGGTGTTGATAAAAGACTTTTTCTCAGATTAGGGGAGGGTTGCTAGTGGGGTGCCCCAGGGATCCTTTCTGGGGTCCATACTCTTTAAAATCTTTGTCTCCACTCTGCAAGTGGAGCAGGTATACAACAATGTATCCTGGAGGCAACGAGGGGGGAAAACATTTTGGAAGTCACCTTTACAAATACGTCTCAAATTATTAAACAGGTTACTATTCAACCTCAGGTTGGATTAAGTGACCATAATTCCATACAATTATGTTAGATTGGACAACTGAATTGGTGAAGGGTAGCACAACCCAGCACCTGTATAGAAAAGGGGATTATAGGGTGATGAGAGAAGTTTTAAACAGTATAGATTGGGAAGGGATGATGGCAAATCAGGATACAGAGAAATCATGGGAGTTGTTCATGAAGAAAATAAATGAGTTAACAGGTAAATATGTCCCATAAAGGAAGGCTTATAATTATAAAGGAAAAAAGCCGCCATGGCTAACTAAGGGTATAGTAAGGCTCTGTAGGAAAAAGAAGGTTCTGTTCCAGAAGATGAAAAACGAAAAGACATCAGAATTTAGGGATAAGTATAAGAGGTGTCTTAGGAGATTGAAAAATGAAATAAAATAATCAAAAAAATGACTTGAAATAAGATTGGCAATGAATAAAAATAATAAGAGTTTTTATGCCTATGTAAATAGCAAGAGGAGAGGAAGTTGTATGATGGGTCCGCTGACTATAAATGGAGAGGTGATATCTGACCCACTGAAAATGGCAAATTAATTTGGTAAATGCTTTGGCTTAGTCTATAGGAATCATGAGGATAGTACAGAAATAAGGGAGGGAACAGGTGGTCAAATAGATCTGAAGGAAATAATAACAGAAGAAAAGGTAATGAAGAAGGTTATGGAGTTGAGGGTTGATAAGGCAGCAGGCCCAGATGGGATTCACCCATATTTAATATAGTAGTTAAAAAATGAGCTGGTATCAGTGATTACCATGTTGGGGCAAAGATCACTAGCCGAGGGAGTGGTGCCTGAGGATTGGAGAAGAGCATTTGTGGTGTCGATATATAAGAAGGGGAAGATGGATCAGGTGGGAAATTATTGACCAGTGAGCCTGACGTCGGTGGTGGGGAAGATGGTAGAGGGTATCCTTAGTGAGGCTATAAAGGATAGTATGAAAAGTAAGGGGAAAGTGGATGGGAAATAACATGGATTAGTTTCTGGAAGGTCATGTGAGACTAATCTGATAACATTCTATGAATCAATTAATAAATGGGTGGACAAAGGAAAAAGTGTGGACATGATAATGCTGGATTTCAGCCAGGCGTTTGATACAGTCCCTCACCACAAGATAATCGAAAAATTGATTGGACTGGAAATTGATTTCTGTATTGCTAAATGGGTGATGCAGTGGTTGAAGAATAGCAAACAACAAGTAAAGATAAGGGGTTGTGTGTCAGAACCACATGGGGTGGGAAGTGGAGTCCTCCAGGGGTGGTGCTGGGATCTCTGTTATTTGGCATTTTCATGAGTGATTTGAATATAGAAGGTGGGAATATGATAGCGAAGTTTGCTGATGATGTCAGAATGGGGGGGTTGTGGATACTTTTGATGATAGGCTAACGTTTGGGAAGAATCTATTAAGAATTATTTTGAAGTGGGTAGAGATTAATGGTATGATCTTTAATAAGGACAAATGCATCAAAATGCATCTAGGAAGGCAAAATGTGCAACAAGATTATGACATGAAAGGTCTACATCTAATGACATCAACATGTGAGAAAGATTTGGGTGTTTATATTCAGAATGACCTAAAAAATGGTATACATACTGGGAATATATCCAATAAAGCTATGTTTGTAGTAAACAGTATAAGAAGGGGTTTTCTTTCTAGAGGAAGGCAGGTGTTGTTGCCACTGTTTAAAATGCTGGTTAGGTCCATATTGGATTACTGTTCAACTGTACGGAGTCCCTTTTTGATAAAGGATGTGAAATTGGTAGAAAGGCCACAAAGGTCCTTTACAAAACTGATAGCAGGGTGTGTGGGCTTAGATTATGAGGGTAGATTGGAAAAATTGGGTTTGTGGTCCTTGAAGGATAGAAGAGCTGGGGGGGGGGTATACTGTGTTTATATAAAATTCTAAGAGATAATAATATGATGATGGATATGGGAATGGAATTGAAAGGTAAAGTTTATCAGTTGAGAGGACATCATAGGCAGTTGAAGGAAACAAAATGTAGGACTGAAATTATAAGAAATGGTTTCAGATTAAGGTCACTAAGAATGTGGAATGGACTGCCACAGGAAGTGGTGGAGGCTGATTGTTCAGCCACTTTTAAGGTTAGATTAGATAAATATCTCACTGAAGTAGGTAACTTCGGTTACCGCCACTGAATAGTGGGGAAAGTCTATATGGGCTTTGCCTTCTTGACTTTCCTATATTCCAGTATGAAATCCAGTATGGATCTGCAAATATGCAGATGATGCAGGGGTGGGGTCAGTCGTGAATGATGTGGAAAACATTACCAATTTCCAAAAGCAGTTGTATGAACTGGAAAACTGTGCCAATCAACATAAGCTTAGATTTAATAAAAAAAAGTGTAAAGTGATGCACTTTGGTCACAACAATACCAAGGCATCCTACATGATTAACAACAAAATTATTATGAGTACTGACTGCTAAAAGGATCTTGAGGTAGTATTTACTAGTACACTGACATTTGACAATCACAGTAACGATATAACAAAGAAAGCAAATAAGGTAGTGGGAAATATTTTAAGAACTATCAGGAGTAGAAAGAAAAATTTACTTGTTCCATTGTACTGATCCCTGGTAAGGCCAATTCTAGAGTATGGTACCTCCTTTAGTACTCCTCAGAGTGTTGGAACAGCCAGAAATATATAAAGAGTGCAAAGGTGACTAACTAAAAGAATTAATAGAGTCCACAGTATGGACACTGGAAATAGACTACAAGAATTGGGGCTATACTCAATGGAATATCGGAAAACAAGGGGGATCTGTGTTTCATATATAATGCTTTACAAAACAGTATACTGTGGGAATCGACTGACTTATGTGACAAGAAACAGTCCGGTAAGCCAACTAGAACCTATAAATACCATCTCCAGGGGAAATGTATAGGACCATTAAAAGAGGAATGTGGTACAGTCAGAGGGTGGTTGAGGTATGGAATTCCTTGCCTAGGGACATTGTTGGAGTAGAAGTCCATCAACTTTTAGAATATTGTCGGATAAACACAGAGGGCAAAAGAAATGGGATTTTGTCCACTGAAAAGTGGCAAATCCACAAATAGCTCATGAGGCTACAGGACTTGAAACCCTACCTATGAAGTCATCTCTCTGGTAGGGCCTGCTTAGTCACTTCTCTACCACCCACCAGAACCCCTCCCCAATGGAGGAATTGAGTGCTGGCTCCCCCCTTCCTTCCACTAAGCCCAAATGGGAGGAGGAGGAAAGGACATTGGAGAGTCAAGTTGGGATTGGGGCCAGCATTGGGCATTTGGGAGTGACCTTGGTGCATCCTCTGTTGCTTCCCTGCCAACTGTGCTTCTTCCTCCTGGAGTGCTTCCCACTGAGAGACCAGATGTGCAGTATTATACAATTGGGTCTTATATTCCAGCACTCTGATTGGCTAACTGGCACCTTTCAAGCGTTGTAAAATCTAGCATTACCAACGCAAAAGGTGCCAGCCAGCCGCATCTCAGTAACTGCAAAAAAAAAATTTAAATCGTTCCGAGCTGCCATCTTGTTTTCTTCACTAAATGCTGCCTGCTGTGCCACTCCGTTACCCCATAATTTTTAATAAAAAAACGCCAATTTTGCCAGAAATAAAAAAACGTTACAATATATTTCCTCTACATCTTTCTAGCTACAAACCCAGAAGCTAAGCGGAAAACCACAATCTCAGGATGCCCCACTCACAGCGCTGAAAGACACCGCTCTCTGCCTGCTTCAGCCTGCCATGTTCTGCTGCGTTGTAAGCTGACAGACACAAACTTTAAAAAAAACCCTGAAGCCTGAAACCTTGCCTTCTGTGTTTAACTAAGCAGCAACTGACATTTAATTTCCACACTGCGCCTCTCCCTTCATTCAGGGAAAAGAAACAAAGCTTCACAGCCTTTCGCTTTGAGCTCCACCCACTGACCTCTCATTTCCTGTCCATTACAGCCCTCTCTTTCAGTCTCATGAACAAATTACTCTCTCTCCATCACAGAACACAGCTATTTTTAAAAAACAAACCTTCACAGTCTCTCTCTCTCTCTCTCTCTCTCTCTCGCCCTGCAGCATGCACAATCTTAGAAGCCAGCACAAATGAAATGGCTCCCCTAGCCTACACTGTTTTTAATCCAAATATACTGGACTATTTTTTGTAGCGTAACAACAAATGAAATAAAAACTCAAAAAAATGAAAAATTATGATTTTTCTCTTAATTTTTTCTGACAATAAAATTAATAGGGACATTGTATAATAGCAATGTACTCCAGGGTGATGATACGAGTTTTACCTACGCCTGGCGAGGTTTACCACCGTCCTATGCCTCGGTGACCAAACCACCGCCAGGCGGTAAAACCAGCATCACCAACACCCTGTCATGGTTTATAGTTTAAATGTCTGTGCAGAGGATGTACCTCTGTTGATGTCCACCAGCACCTGCCCCCGAAGCAGCATGCTCCTTGCAGCACCCCCCAGGTATCCAATGGGAGCTGCTGCAGAGCGATGCATACCCACAGAGCGACCCTAGGAGAGGAGAACCATTCTCCAGATGCTCAATACTCTCTTCCCTCTGCCAACCCCCAGCGACCAGAGTTTGCTCCCAAACTGCAGTCACCAGCATGGCTTGAGGTGTGGTGTTCAGCACTTCAATCCTCAGCACCACCGGGATGGATATATTACTTGTTTTTAATAATTAGATATAATTTTAGCTTACATGAATTTATTGTATGAGTAATAAGGCACCACAGCGTTTATGTATTTATGTAATAACATCACACCATGGGTGATTGAAGCACAAGGCCATAAGCTTTGTGCATTCAATACCTGAGAAATTACATTATTACACAATAACACACATCCATGGAGTGCCTTATTGCTATTATACATTTATATTAAAAAATCATTTTTTTTAATTCTTATATTGTTTTTTACTTAATTTTCCAATGTGTAGGTGTCTGTATTCAAGATAAGGCTACAGTTTCTGTTTGTGCCACTAGGTGGTGCTGTCATTATAATGCTGCTATCTTCCTTCCTGACCACAACTCTGTTCCTGTCCATCTGTTGCAAAGTCTGTCACTGCCCAGTCTCTTAACCAGCCATCTGTGTGATGGTGTTTTTTTTTCTTTACTACAAATGTTCCACCATTTGCCTCCTTGGCATCACTGTTCTCCATTTTCTTCCTTAGCCACCAACCTGCTGCATTGTTTGTGAACAAGAGAGGTAATGGAAAGAAACAGCCATGTGCTGCTGTTTTCAAGTTTCACTCTTTGGTTCACTGGAATGTTGGGTCGGAGTTACTTTTTTTTCAAAATTATAATCAAAATGAATAAAAAAAAACTTCACCTGTCATGAGCAACTGCAATCAGTAGTGGAAATGGACAGCCATACAGTGTCTGTTTCAAGAACTGTCAAGAAAGAGTTTGTTTGGCCTGCTCAAGCAAAGAATTACTCATACACAAAAAAAGTGTTTCTTATTGTTTTTTTTTTATTGCACCAAGGTCTCAATGTTTTGCCTACCCATTAGGCTTCTTCTGGAGAACTCCGTATTTAATTAGAAAAAATACATTCCAGAAATTATTTTTACAAATATATTTTTTGGCTCAAATGGCCATTTTTCAACTTTAAACTAAAAATGCTATTTACAGTCATTTATACATTTAGCTTTAAATTTTCACAAATATTCCTTGATTCTGTTATCACTTAATTCTCACAGTATTATGACTAGTATACTGGCCACCATTATTTTTACTTTGCATAATTAAAAATACTTCCTGCCTTGTAACTTGGAACGATATGGCTCCTTGGCTACTATATTTTCTTTCATCTATTTTTTCAAATGCACTATAGTAAAGTAATGATATGTGCTTTAGATATTATTCTATATATTTAGCTCATATACAGTTTTTTATTAAAAGAAGTTTACATAGTGACTCACCTGTTATAGAATGTTTTTACTGTTTGCACGTCTCTTTTCTTGTATGCTCCTTCTTGTTTTTAACATTGTAATACATCAAATAAATCTTATAAAGAATCACAGTTGTATCTGTAAACATTCTGAAATAATCAATCTCATTTTTGTTAAGATGATTTAAATTTTTGTGTGTAACTTTAAATTTTATCAGTTCTATCTTTGTATCTGCTGTTCTTTGTATCCAAAGCATTATGTTGTTGGATCTGTAGCAGTTAAGATTCCAGTGTTTTATGTTTCTTTCATCAGGTTAGTTATTTTAACATATTTTACTGATAAACGTTCCTGCAAAGCAGCTATAGGCATACAACTAATAGTACTTCAAGCTTCTTTATACTTTTATAAAATGGAAATGTCATTTAACTCGGGAATTCATCTGGTCACAGTAGTGTTTTTCAAACAATTGAAAAAGTACAGAGGCTGCAACAGTTGGCAGCAGCTGTATTCTGTCTGGGGCCATCCTCCCCTGGACCAAGGAAGGAGGAAGGAAGGAGGGAGAGGGAAGAAAGAGGTGGTCTTGAGGGGGCTAGGCAGGGTCCAGTGATAGGACAAGTGACCACAAAGTCCTCCCACTTGGGAAGAAGATCACATCCTGTGGGGGGAGGGAGAAGAAAGAGGAATTTCTTGGACTATTCTATAGCCAGCAGTTCCTCCTCCTCCTCTTTCTTCTTTTGCCCTGTTAAGATCACCCACCTGTGCACCCCAGTAAAAGCAGGGTAGTGGGTCTATGCAGTTAGGTCCCATCTTTTGCCCCAATATGGGTGACTACACTAGGGGTCGGGTAGTGGCATTTCCCAGTTTTCCCTTGTAAAATGGTTTCACAGGTTTTTTACCTCAGCCAAGAGAATTTAAACTGAGGCAGATGTGGGAGAATACTAAATAGGCTAGGCTAAATAGCCAGGATAAGGGTGATATGTCAAGCTGTCACAGTCATGATTTGGCTTCTTGGGAGGATCACTATGACATGGAAGGGTGGCAGGGGGTGGTGATGAGATGAATTCTTCTGAAGGGCTCACACCCCTTGTCTTGTCAGTATGGAAATAGAAACAGAGTACCTTGAACTGGGGCAGGGGTCATGGTCCACCTCCAGCAGGTACAGCTATACTGCAAGGCTAATGGTGCCTGATGGTGGCAGCCGAGCAGCCTTGGCCATTATGGCCATGGGCAGTGATTCTTCCAGGTGTGTATGCGGATTGTTAATCAACAAATGCATGGCTGCAGCCATTTCTTCCAAGACCTGTGTCTGTGTTTTCTTTCTGGGGAATGGGGGGGTATGGATGGATACCAGGCAAGTTTTAGCTCTCAAGCTGACGGCTTTCTTTCTAAGAAAAAACACTGGTGAATTTAAGAAAAATAGCCCTCCCTTTCCCATTATATTGTTAGCACAGAAACTTTTCCTCCTGTGGTTTTCTATGTTGTGGTCTGTTGCTGTCCCTGGTGTAGCTATCCGAGCTGTCTGACCCAGAATCTGTGCTTTTAGTAAATCTTTTGTTGTACTTCTTATATCTGTACACCCTATTATTTTTATTTATTTAGTTTTTGTTGACCAGGTAAGTGCACTAGACAAATCCTACCTATTTTCAGGCATGACCCGGGGCAGGGGGATACAGATGAATGCCAATTGACCTTGAACCAGATTAAGTTGTTGGTGGTATTTTTTTAGTGAATGAGGGAGATTTGGCCAGGACACCGGGGAAATTCCCTTACTCTTTTCGAGAAGTGCCATGGGATCTTTAACATCCACCTGAACTACCACCAATCCAGGCAGATGGGACCTCAGTTTAGTGTCTCATCCGAAAGACAGCACCTCAGAAGTGCAGCACCCCTCTCATGCTGCACTACAGTGTCAGTACTGTGATATTAACCCAAGTGCCAGATGTGGGAACTGAACCCACAGCCCTCTGATCTCCCAGCCTCGGAGGCTAGTGTCTACCTACTGAGCCACTGACACTCTGTGTAAAACTTTCTGATTTTAATCTCTTTAAGCATTTTTCATATTGTTTTAGTTTACTGTTAACATCTTCTAACCATTCATTTAGTTCTTCCACTTATGATTTGAGTTTTAAGGAACTGTTCATACTCATGTATGTCTTCTGCTAGTTTCCTTCTTGTTTTTATAACAGCCTCTAGTAAGGCATACATAAAATCATCACCACATCCAGTCCTTATGCCCTTCCACTTAGTTGTCAGTGTCTCATATTCTATCCCCAAATTGGGTCCTATCATAACCCTCAAACCACGGAGTATCCTTTTTAAACTCAAAATATTTGGCTAGTGTTGAACCATGAAGGTTCAGTCTTAGATCTTGTGTTTTTTTTGGTTTCATAAACAGGTGAACATGTCTCTGTGCTAACAATATAAGGAAACAGAGAGAGCTGTTTCCATTAAATACATGAATGTTTTAACTAAGGAGGGAAGCTATCTGCTTGAGAGCATGCTTTGAAATGTGAGAAAACATTACTGTGACTAAATGAACTGCCAGGGTGTATGGCCATTACTTTTAAGGAGAGTGTAATGAAGCTTGAAGTACAGTACCATGTGAATTTTGTTTATAGGTACTTTGATAAATTGGTGGAAATGTTTCTGTGCTAACAATATAATGAACCAGAGAGTGCTGTTTCTCTTAAGTTCACCAGTATTTTGTCTTGGAAAGAAAGCTGTCATCTTGAGAGCTAAAGCTTTTTTCAAATGTGTGAAAAACACTACTATGACTGGAGGAACTGCTGAGTTAAATGATATTTGCATTTAATAAAAGTACTGTATAAAGAAGCTTAAAGTGAATTTCTGACTTACCCTATGGCAGCTACCACTTGCATGATGTGGTAACTGCCCTCTGTGGCATACCTCTCAACCTCTTGCCTCATGAATCAGGGACAAGGCTTAAAAAAATCAGGGACAAAGACCCCAAGACAGGGACACATCTTAAAAACTGGTACTATTCTCTCAGAAAGCTGATAGAATAAAGGGTTTTGTCTTAATCTTAAGATGCATTTTCTGAAGAAGAACAAGTCTGTTAATTTATTGTTTGACATTATTTTGTGCTTTTAATCCCCATTGTTCTGTCACAAAAACTCAAATTTTACGAGGGAGGGAGAAAGGAGAATTTTGAGGTGAAATCAGGGAAGTCCCTGAAAATCAGGGACAGTTGAGAGGTATGCTCTGTGGTAGTCATTCTAGCCAGGTTAGACAAAATGTGTGCAGCCCATATTGCAGATATTTTCCTCGTAAAATTAGTTTTAGCATCAGCTGCCCAACGCATTCTAAGAGCTCCAGTCCAGCCGCCACACCCAATGATCCTTGTTAGTCAAGTGGTACCTTTCATTAGTCTGTTAGTGGACATTCTTGATGTTAAAAATGAATGAAAAATCTAGCCCCATTTATTTCAATGGTGCACACCACTGCACTCTCCCTCACCACACATCATTACGTGCTTGAGCACAGTGGGGTGGCGGCTGGAATGGGGCACTCAGAATGCTTTGGGCAGCTGATGCTAAAACTAATTTTATGAGGAACATATCTGCAATATGGGCTGCATATGTTTTGTCTAACCTGGCCAGAATGACTACCATGGAGGGCAGCTACCACACCATGTGAGTAGCTCCCTATATTGGAAATGTCCTTTAAAGCACTATTAGTTTTATGCCTATAGATGCTTTGCAGGAAAGTTTATTAGTTAAATATGTTAAAATAACTAACTTGATTAAAGAAACATAAAACACTGTCATGTTAATGTCTATAGATCCCATAACAGGATGTTTTGGCTACAAAGAACAACACAGATAAAGAGATAGTGCTTCTGCTGAAATTTGAAGATACACACACACACAGACTTAAATAATCTTATCAAAAATTAGATTGATTATTGTGGAATGTTTAGGGGCACAGCTGTGATTCTTTATGAGATTTATTTAATGCATTACAGTGTTAAACAAGAATTTGTCAATGCCGAATGTTGTCTTGCTGCTTTGGCATTGGTAGTGCTGGAGTTAGAGATGTATAATAGGAATGGCAGTGAAGTATTGAAGTGACGCCAACCCGTCCAGAGACCAACAGGCATTGGGGAGTGCCCTTTGGTCATCAGCAATAACGCTCATGCCATTTCGTCTCACCCTACCCTGCAGAAACTGACAAGTGT
Source organism: Neoceratodus forsteri (assembly GCA_016271365.2). Taxonomy (NCBI): domain Eukaryota; kingdom Metazoa; phylum Chordata; order Ceratodontiformes; family Ceratodontidae; genus Neoceratodus; species Neoceratodus forsteri. Next base: position 272,980,472 of record JADMNL010000026.1, read on the forward strand.
CGTGGTGTGCTTTGGGCGTTATACATACCCCATTCCATAAGGAAATACACTGAGGTGGGTGCAGTATAGGCAAATGGGGTAAACTTTGTGGCTGAACACTGTAAGGCACACCACGATGTGTGTCACTGGCTGCAGGGTGAGGGTGGGGGTGGAATAGGAAGCATTACAGCCAATGATCCCAAGTCACACCCCTGATGCCTGTCAGTCTGCATAGGATGGGGTGTTACAGTTGGAAACCCTAAAGCCACAGGTGTGTGTTGGTATTTTCACTCCAAATTTTCAACACTGGCTTTTTGTGACCCCACGTCATGAAGAGTGTCATATCAGTTTGTAGGTGAAAGGTGGTTTTGCACCGCGGCTATGCCATTTGGCGACACAGGTCCAAAAACACATTTTGGGCAGTATGTAAAAAATGAGAACTGTATTGTTCATGAGGAGGTGTAAACAAATGGCAATGCTGAAAACCTGGAGTTAAAAAATGGGAAATTAGTGAAGTCATGAGCATGCAGAGAAACACACGTCCGTAACCCAATTATTTTGGGGATTTTCTTAACCACGTTTTCAACATCCAAAAGTCCAAAAAGTTGATTTCCCACAGTGACCATGCCATTGTGGGCTACAGGTACAAAAACACATTTGGGGCAGGATGTGAAAAATGACAGCTGTACTGTTCATAAAGAGGTGTGAAAAAAATGCCAGTGTTGAAAATGTGGCATGAAAATATTGCAAATTTGCAAGTTACGAGGGTGCATGGGAACTGCACAACGCACGCTTGTAACAGTTATTTTATACAGTTTTGTCACCAAATTTTCAGCATAGGCATTTTAAGACCTCTGCTCATGAATAGTGGCCCTGTCATGTCCTCAAACTGTCCCAAAAACTGATTTCGTACAGCGACCCTGCTATTCTGCGCCGGACATGTGAAAACACATTTTGGCCAGGATATGTAAAATGACAGCTGTACTGTTCATAAGGAGGTGTGGAAAATGCCAATGTTGAAAATCTGGAATGAAAACATTACAAATTGATGAAGTTATGAGCGTGCGTGGAAACTGCGCAACACACACTCGTAAAACAGCCATTTTTGGGATTTTTCCATCAAATTTGCTACACAGACTTTTTGAGAGCCTCCCTCATGAACAGTGGCACTGTCATTTCATTAATTAGTCCTGAAAGGTGATTCCATGCAGTGACTGCGAAATCACCTTTCGGGATGGAATAATGTCATGACACTGACAGAGTTCATGAGGAGGGGACCCAATAACCCGATGTTGAAAATTTGGTGTAAAAATTCCCAAAAATGCCCAGATATCCACTAAAGTTGAAAAAACCCTATTTATGCCATTACACAGCTTACCAGCATTTCTTCAGTTCGCAGTAGGCTTTGAAGAGTGCAGACGTGTTCCCAGTCCACCGAAGATCGTCGCACCAGGCTCTGGAGGTAAGTATGGGGTGAGGGGGTGTGGGAGTGTAGGGTGCACAGTGGGTGGGGGGCAGGAGACCACAAGGACTGTTTTCTTTTTACAGGGTGAAAAAATGGGAACATCGGGATGTTTTTAATTGCAGGGATATTTGGCATGCTGGGGCCCCAGCATGTCACTGGATTGTTTTTTTGGGGGCTGTAGCTGACGGAGGATTGGGCACCCCATTGGCACATAATGAAGGGGGAGGAGCCAAGGGGATTGGGTACCCCTCTGCACACAACAGATATTGGGAGGGGAGACATTATGCCGACAGGGAGTAGGCTCCCCGTCGGCAAAATAAATGGGGAAGGGGGCTGAAGCCAATGGGGATTGGGCCCCCATTGCCAAAGAAAGACTGTTGGGGGAGTGCATAATGCTGATGGGGAGTGGGCTCCCATCTGCAAATGAAGTGGGGCGAGGCATGCTTTGTAAGGCGGCAGTCAGTGCCGCCATGTTTAGGTGGGAGGCGAATTATTGTGCTGCTGCAATGAGAAGCTTGATTCTCATTGCAGTGGACCTTTTCTTAGATCTGGTGGCCACATTCTGAATTGTTGGTATGGCGCCTGCATGCTGGCTGATTGGGGAATAAGGACGCACCTACTGATATATGCCCTGCATTCGCCCAATGGTTACCATGCCTCCAAATCTGCTACTACCGCAAAATGTTGGCTGCACATATGACAGCCAACATAAAAACACAAGAAGGAGCTTACAAGAAAAGAGATGTGCAAACAGTAAAAGCATTCTGTAATAGGTGAGTCACTATGTAAACTTATTTTAGTAAAAAAAACTAAGACACTGCATATGAGTTAAATATATAGAATAATGTGTAAAGTACTTATCATTATTTTACTAAAGTGCATTTGAAAAAGCAAATGAAAGAAAATACAGTAGTCAAGGAGCCATATCTCTCTAAGTTACAAGGCAGATAGTATTTTTAAATATGCAAAGTAAAAATAAAGGTGACCAGTATACTGGTGATAATACTGTGAGAATTAAGGGATAACACAATTAAGGAATATTTGTGGAAATTAAAGCTAAATGTATAAATGACTGTAAATAGCATTTTTCAGTTTAAAGATGAACAACCATTTTTCAATGCCGAATGTTTACTTGCTGGTATTAGCACTTGAAGTGCATGATTTAGACAGATGCAGAATAGGAATGGCAGTGAAGTACCGAAGTGACGCCAGCCCAACCCCACCTTGCAGTGATGGACAGGCTTTTGGGGTGTGCCTTTGGGTTATCACCCATAATGCTCACGCCATTTCACATTACCCCATCCTGCAGACACCAAGTTTTGAGGTGTGCCTTGAGGTGATTGGCTTTACAGTCACCCCATTCCATTAGGAAATACACAGAAATGGGTGCAGTATAGGAGAATGGGGTGAACTTTAGGGCTGAAGAGACCAAAGCACACCTTGATGCCTGTCACTGGCTACAGGGTGGGGGTGGAATGGTGTGAGAATTACAGCTGGCAATTCAAAAGCACACCCCTGATGCCTGTAAGTCTGTACGGGGTGGGACATTAAGATCTGTTGGTATTTGCACTACAGATTTTCAACATGGCCTTTTGGCGACCCCACCTTATGAAAGCATTTGGGACCACTGCTCATGAACAGTGGCACTGTGATTTTGTTAATCTATCCTAAATGTTGATTTCCCACAGTGACCATGTCATTCTGCGTCAGACGTGTGAAAACACAGTTTGAGCAGCACGTGAAAAATAACAGCTGTACCATTCAGAGGGAGGTGTGAAGAGATGGCAATGTTGAATTTTTAACATAGTTATTTTGGGACCACTGCTCATGAACAGTGTCACTGTGATTTTCTTAATCTGTTCCAAACATTGATTTCCTCCAGTAACCCCGCCATTGTGTGCTGGATGTGCGAAAACATATTTTGGGCAGGATGTGAAAAATGACAGCTGTACTGTATATAAGGAGGTGTGAAAAAATGCCCATGTTGAAAATCTGGAGTGAAGATATTACAAATTCCCCAAGTTATGAGTGTGCATGAAAACTGCAATGCACACTCATTACACAGTTATTTTGTGGAATTCTTTAACCAAATTTTCAACATAGACATTTTGGAACAACTGCTCATGAACAGTGTCACTATGATCTTCTTAATCTGTCCCAAACATTGATTTCCTACAGAGAACCACACCATTGCGCTCCAGATGTGCGAAACCACATTTTCAGCAGGATGCAATAAATGACAGCTGTACTGTACATAAAGAGGTGTGAAAAAAATGCTCATGTTGAAAATCTGGAGTGAAAATATTACAAATTCTTGAAGTTACTAGTGTGCATGGAAACTGCGCAATGCACGCTTGTAAAATAGTCATTTTGTGGAATTTTATTTTATTTTTATTTATTTTAGTCTTTAGTAACCGGGTAAGGCCCAGTAGGCACAAGTGCCCGTTTTCAGGGGCGACCTGAGAGCACTGGGTGGTTAAGTGACTTTCTCAGAGTCACAAAGTATGCAAGTGGAGGTTGTGAGAATCAGATTCAGATCTGGTCCGCTGGATGTATCAAGCTCATTCACACCTTGTTCCTCTAACCTCTAGGCTATACTTCCAGCCTAGAGGTTACCAAATTTTCAACATGGTTCTTATGGGACCACTGCTCATTAACAGCATCACTGTGACTTTCTTAATCTGTTCCAAATATTGATTTCCCCCAATGACCCCACCATTGTGTGCTGGATGTGCAAAAGCACATTTCGGGCAGGATGTGAAAATTACAGTTGTATTGTACATAAGGAGGTGTGAAAAAATGCCCACGTTGAAAATCTGGAGTGAAGATATTACAAATTCTCGAAGTTATGAGTGTGCATGGAAACTGCGCAATGCATGCTTGTAAGAGTAATTTTATTGAATGTTTACACCAAATTTGCAACCTAGGCTTTTGGGGACCCAAATCTCATTAACAGTGACACTGTCATTTTGTTGATCAGTCCTGAAAGGTGATTCTGCACAGTGACCACAAAATCACCTTTCTGGAGCAAATAACAACATGACAGTGACTGAATTCATGAGATGGGGTCACAAGAACCCCATGTTGAACAGTTGGTGCCTAAATTTGCAAAAATAACCACTAGCACTTAAGTTGAAAAACCCTATTTATGCCATTATACAGCTTACCGACATTTCTTCCATTCATGGTTTGCTTTAAGAGTGCAGACGTTTCCCACTCCACTGAAGATCTTTGTACCAGACTCAGAGGTAAGTATGGGGTGAGGGGGGGTGTGGGAGATGGGGTGTGCAGAGGGTGGAAGCAGGTTGGGGGAGGGGGCACCAGAGACAACATTGAACGGTTTTCTGTTTTCACAGGAAAAAAAAAAGACATCGCAGGATGGTTTTTTGGTGTTACAGGGACAATTGGCACACTGAGGTGGGTTCCCAGTGTGACATCTGGGTGTTTGTTGGGGAGGAACTGGAGCCAACAGGGACTGGGCACCCAGTTGGCACAGAAAATGTGTCAGTGTTTGGGGGGCGCATGAGCCGAGGGGGATTGGGCACCCCCCCGGCATGCTACTGTTACACAGGGGAACATTATGCTGACAGGGATTGGGTTCCCCTGTTGGCACATGAACTGGGGACAGGGCATGCCAATGAGGGATTAGGGAGCGCCCAATGTTGACTTTCATGAGGACTGTGAGAGGTGGACAGCGACAGCCGCCACCATGTTTATTGAAATGTTACACCAAATAAGGCACCACCCTGCAATGACAGGTTGCTCCCTCATTGTAGTGGCCATATTGTTTCAAGTTGGTGGCACACTTGCAAAACTAGTGTCACCAGAAGCATGTGCATGCATTGGTGACACACAGCCAAGCCCAAAAAAACAGTTGTAGCATTGTCCACAACAGTGCCACACCTCCACAACCTACTTCTCTCCTAAGCTGCTGCAACATGTTTCTTGTGCATGTGTACAAGCAAACATAAAAATGGATATTTGAGTCAAAAATATCTTTCGTAAAAATGATTTCTTGAATAAATTTTTTCTAATTAAATATAGAGTTCTCCAGAAGAAGCCTAATGGGTAGGCAAAACATTTGGGACTTTGATACATTAAAAAAAGAACAATAAGAAATACTTCTTTGTGTATGTGCAATTCTTTGATTGAGCAGGCCAAACAAACTCTTTCTGGACTGCAGTATTCCAAAAACTGGGTCAGCTACACTATTAAGCAGAATATACAAAAACTGTAAAAGATCTGATTGGTGATTACCTTCAGAACTACAAGCATGTTTGAGGAACTTCTCACGTCTTCACTAGTCTACATAATCCATGTCTAGGGAAACATAAATGTACAGTGGACAAGTACTGTAACCAATATGTTACAGCACTGTTATCTTATTGTCCAGCTACACACACAAGCTGGTAGCTCTACTTTATGAATGTGTTCTAACACCGTGCCATGCAAGAAATCATGCTCTGTATAGTGCTCTCAATGCCACACAACTTTTTTATCTGCACCAACCTCTTGTCTAGGTATGTCTATATGACTGACAACATTCTGCAATCAGAATGATGTATAGGATGCCAGCCCAGTGGCACTGAGGGTTGAGGCACTGGACATCACACCTCGAGCCACGCCTGCGACCCAGGTTTGGGAATGAGCATGGGTGTTGGGGCTGGCCGGGGATAGGAGAGGACTGAGCATCTAGGGACTGCTCTCCTTTAATGGGGAGGGTCAGCTCAAGCTGCTGCACTGGTGGCCTCTGGTGGTGACTGGGAATCACAGCCATCAGTGGTTGCAACAAGAAGGTGGGAGCTGTGGCAGATGTCCTTTGGGTGTGCATGGGTGCATGCACCTGCTGAGCTGGATGTCATTGCATGTCTGAGCTCCGAGGGGGAAACTTCCACCAGAAAAACCTCTCGGCTCTGGTAGGCAAGGGTGGGGCCAGGGACCACCTCCCATGTCCAACGCCGCATCTGACTGCTGCCTCCAGTGCTCCTGCCACACCCAGATGACTGACCAGATTCCAGACAGGTCATCCAGGAGGAAGGATGGTCCCGCTCTGGGGGGCTTAATTCCAGGGGACCAGGTACCGGGTGTGTGGCAGTGGAGCATGGGGAACCGGATGGTAGGAATGAGCCAACAGCAGGATGGGATGTGGTTTGTTGAGAGCCCACACTGGGAGAGTTTGGAGCCAGGGTGAGAAAGAAAGTCTACAAAAAACAATCAAAAAAAGAATGATGTATAGGTCTGCTGTTCCTTGTATCAGCAGCTGTTGTATCACCATATAATGTTGGCACAGGTGTTGGTTTTAATGGTGAGCTTATAATTAGCATGGGTGCACTGCCAAGGGGGCCAGCCTGTGCTGCAGGGTCTCTGATCATCCAGACACTATGGATTGGAATGGTGCAAGGGACTGTTAGACCAGATCTGGCTGGTCTAGCCTCTAGCTGGATCTCTGAACTTTGAGAAGGCTTGGAAAATACCACAAAGGTGGTGTAGAAGCCATGGTGTGGCACAAGTCCCTTTTCTGCCATGGTGCAGGCTGCAGTTCAGCACAAGCCTGGAGCATTGCAGTTAGGCACAGGGGGAACCGCTAGTGCTGCAAGCACAATTTCAAAACTGGGACTGATACAAGGTGCAGCACAGTGTGCCCCTTGTGTCATGTCTTTTTGATGCAAGCACCTTGATTGATTTTTATTTTAAACTTGTCGCTTGTGAAAACGGGTAAATTGCCCATCTTGCTTACAAATATAACAAATAAAAATGAAATAGGAGGCAGAGGGTGATGATAAAAGGAATAAGCTCAAGCTGGACTGAAGTGACTAGTGGAGTTCTCCAAGGGTCAGTGCTGGGCCACTACCTGTTTAACTTATAAATTTCTTCCATGAGGTGTAATAATGGAGTATGGGTGTCAAACTTCACTGACAATTGGTATTAGGGTTGACAGCCTCGGAGGCATAAACAACATGCAACAAGCACTAAATGATTTAAGTATATGGGCAGAAGAACACACATTGCAATATATCTTTGAAAAGTGTACCATCATGCATTTGAGGAACAGAAACACCAGTGCTACATATACCCTATTTGATATACCGCTTAAGGTAGTAGACAATTAAAAGGTTCTATGCATTATTGTTTCTATGGATTTAAACTTTAAAGATCATTGCAACCTTATCATTCAAAATGCAAACAGGTAATTAACTAGTATTGTGAGGCACATCAAAAGTAAAGCAAAGAAGGTGATTGTACCACTGTAGACTTCACTAGTTAAGCTTCCCCTGGAGTATTGTGCCCAGTTCTGGGCACCATGAACAAAATCAGGGATTAGAAACCTTGAAAGGATACAAAGGAGGGCCACTAAATGGTTAAAGATCTCAAGGACCTGGAATACAATGGAAGGTTAAATAGATTGGGATTGTTCCCCCTAGAATACCAGAGGTTGAGTGGGGATATGTGTCTGTTGTTCAGAGCCATGATGGATGATGATTTGTGGAACTGTGTACAGTAGGTCTTAAAATAAATAACCAGCCCTACAGCACAAGATCTCACCACCTCCAGTTAAAAGGTAAGATATGCAACACTAGAAAGAGGTCTAGTTGGCATAATCAAAGGGTAATAACATTTTGGAACTCATTGCCAATAAGTGTGGTGGGTAGTAGAAACATGGTAGAACTCAAGTGCAAACTTCATGACTACTGCATTCAAAATAACATCATGGGCTGTAGATAACTCTCAATGTGAGCTATATGGACTTACATCTAATCTGCTCTGCAACAACCTGCAACACCTATGGTACCTATGAAGCACCTTGTGTCTGTCCTGACCATTTGAAAATGAAGCCCAGGAAATAATAAAGAGGAATACAGAAAAAGAAGGTGTAAACAAAAGCATAGCTATCCAGGTGAGGGTGGGGCATAAAAGGGAGGTTGAGATGTAAGCATAGCCATCTAGGAATGTGGTATGAAAAGGAGGATATAAACATATGCATAATCATCAATGCAGGATGGGTATAAAAATAAGGTTTAAACAAAAGCATAGCCATTCAGTGTGTTGGGGGGTTGGGAGAGTGAGAAACATGATTTGTGACAAGGAAGGGCATGAAATTGCAAACATGGGGTAGGGAACAGGTGTGACAAGCTCTTCTATATGCAGCCCATACCACCATCATGGACATGGGGCTGGCACATGAGTCCAGGTGGCAGCAGGGAGAGCATCATCCAAATTATGGGGACAGGTAAAAGGATAATGTTAGCAGCCCACAGACTTGGACCTGCAAGGTACTGACCCAGCTGAGAAGCAGGCCATGGCCAGTGGTGCGTGGCATCTGGCCCCCCATGGGCTGATGTTAGGGGTGTTCTAAGGGTTCTGAATGTATGTGTGCCTACACTGTGGGGAGTGGCCAGATGCTGAGGTGCCAGCCATGGAGTGACATTTGCCTCACTGGAACAACCAACAGCATGGGTAGCACCTGTTTTCTTAAAGACCATGGCTAGGTCCTCCAGCAGCCATCATGCCAAATCTGGTCATCATGGACTGTTCCATTTGGAAGAAGCAGCCTCCAAGTCCACCATGTGCTCTGCATAGCAAACCTCTGTACACTGCTCATGGGCCTGCAGCATTGCCCACATGTAGCCCATCTAAGCCTTCAGGCTCTCCTGAGCCCCCACAGTGGCCTACATCAGCTGCCTGTTTGCTCCTACCTACTGACAGAGTGGACTTATTCCTTGGGACAAGGTCAGGCTGCACCCTGGCCCATTGTGTAGGTTGAGGTGGCACCACAGTCAGTACTGTGCCTGGAGGAGTGTGCTGGGGTGGCGCAGTAGTTGCTGGGCTGATTGGCCTGGGGTGGCACACCAGTGACTGGGCTGGAGGCATGGGCCAGGTGCAGCACATGAGTGGTTGGCCAAGGGTCATGGCCTGGGGTGGTACAGTGGCTGCTGGACAGGGCATGGGCCTGAGGTGGCACAGTGGTGGCAGGTCTGGGAGCAGTGGCCTGGAAGAGCACTGCAGTGGTTGGTCCAGGGAGGAGGGTAACTGAATCACACTGGCAGGGGATGCCAGCAGGGACAGTGACCACTGGCAGAAGTACCCTTATTGGCATCCTGACCCTCAGTGGGGTCCGAGCTGGCCCCGGAGTCATCCTACTACCTCCAATCCTCCACAAATGTCTCCTTGTCAATGTCTATTTTGTCTTCCTGTGCCACAGCAGGGGCTGGCTGCAGAAACAGAATCCTTCTTGATGGCCGGATGCAAAATCACCCACTGTGTCCAACACAAAGGACTGGGCTATTGAGAAAAGAAAGAAACATAGCTGAATAATGCACATATCAGTGGATGGGCAATGCCAGCATGCAGGCCCAGTGTACTACATATAGATGCACACACACACACGTGCACACACAAACACATGCCCCTCATGTATTGCAGAGTCCAAATACCCCCAGTGTTGCACATAATCACACACACCTTCCATCACCAGTAATCACACAGCGTACAACATCCATGTGGCAAAGTAGGGGATTTCCCTGCAAACGTCCACACCACCATAGGAAACCTGGATATTGTGATGCTTGGCCAGCTGGTTATGATTATTGTATGATATTTGTAATATAAAAATATAGTATGTGATAGTCTCGCATAAGACACCCTGTGCTTCCATGGTTTCAGTTTTCAGGTTTCAGTGAAGCTACAGGATATGTAAACTGACCAGGAGATCTCTGTAATGTAGATAACTTCCTTGAGAAATTGCATTTTATGGCCTGTTTATGACCTCATGTTTTTGAAGTAGAAATCAAATGTGACTTTATGACTTCAGAAACAGGACATCATTAAACTGGTTCCTGTTGGCTATCTCACACCTGGGTGATGGACTGCAAGGTTGTAAACCTCAAAGGAACTGGTTGATCAAAGTTTCATAATTTGAGAAATGAGTATTTGTTGATGTTGCATTATTTAATATACCTCCTGATTGAACATCATGTTTGTATTTTTTTTATTCTAAAAGGAGGAGCTAGATGACTAACAGAAGGGGTATGGAGACACATTTTAAACTGATACTTGTGTTTGAAATGAATGTCATATCATCTTTGGACTCTAGAGAGACCCATCTCTTTGATCTAACTTTAAACACACTTTCAAAGGTAATACCTTAGAGAGCAAAAATCTAAATGTATTGTGGTAGGAGCTTTGTTTTGTAATCTTCCCTTGTTCTTTTATGCAATGGTGAGCTCTTTGATACATTGTTCTGTGTTTACATTTTTAATATTTTTATCATCTTTAAGTAAAGTACATTTTCTTAAGATTCTGCCTGGGTCTCCTCCGTTATTTTTGCATGTGGAGTGCCTGTATTTTTAAGTCTGACAACTGTTCAAAGACTTGATGGTGTTACTAAGCTTGGTAAAGGTAAAAATATACCTAAGGTCTCTTACAGAGTCTTAAGGGTTCATTTTGGATATCTGGTTAGGTGCCCTTAGGCAAAAGATATATATGGCATCCCCTGAAGAGAATATTATCTGAGTCTGTACATTTGGGTATACTAGCATAAGGCTCACAGTTTGAATCCCCCAGAACTTGAGACTAAAGGTGATTTGGACTCAATAGCAGACTCCCAATAGCAGGGTTACCCTGTCTGTTACCTGTTCACACTATTGCACTCAGAGGTTGGCCTGTGGGAGCTGAGGGCCTGACCTGCTGAGAACGTTTGTGACAGATTTCACCAGGCAGCCCACTCACCATTGTGTAACCCATCCAACAGGCACACCATTACAGAATGTGCATGCTGCAGTGTGGGTCCACATGTATGTCGTGCAGTGGCAATGTAGGATACATGCATACAGCTATGGTAGGAAGTGTCAAAATAAAACTTATTTGTGCAGTACTTCCTGTGTTCACCCTCTGTGCCCATCACCATGGTATGTGCCTCCCTCTAACAAGATGTAACTTCCAACAGCACTGTAGGGGAAAGGGAGCTGGAGATCAAGTAGGGTCTGTTGTGACAATCTAGGCAGGGATAAATGGGCAGACTAGTTGGGCCAAGCTGTCCTTATCTGCCAATAATTTCTCTGTTTCTATGTTTCTACTGGTGCATGTGCACAACCGGCCTCAATGGGCTTGGGCTACAGCATTTACTCACATGGCCAAATCAGTCCCACTTGGTATTTATAGCCATCTCTGAGATCACTGTTACTGTGATGAGCTGAAGCATGCCTGACATAAGTACCACTGCAAGGGCTACAGAATCAGCTGTTTGGGGCCTACCACATGTGGCCAGGAGGTCAGACTGTGCCCTGGCTATGATGTCATTTGTGCACCACTTAAGGTCACCTGCCTTTATCTTTACCTTCTTCAGCACCTGGCCCCATCTTCCTATGGCATTCACAGACTTCATAATATCCTGCCAGACTCTTGCAATGTCATCCCATGTCCCTCAGCAATGGCCCACCAGTTCCTCCCTGGACATGTATGGATGGGCAAGGGCCATTAACTCTTCCTTTCAAAAAACTTCCTTTTCTGTACCTTGTCATCCTCTGTCATGATATCTGCTAGGAAGTGGAGGACACACAGCACATAGCATTGTATACACACAGCAGAGCACAGCGTACAGAGCACAGGTACATTGGCATGCATGCCCAGTGCCCTCTGGCTAGGACATGCACGTATCCCTACAGGACAGGGCCATCCACAGTGAGCTGACTATCTGTCACAGATTTTAAGGCATGTGAAGACACAGCTTGAGGCAATTCTGCATACAGCATAAACCCACTTCTATGAACACTCCTACCTCTGTTCCAGGTCATTTCAAACTACACTGATCTCTAGCCATCTGCAGTATTTTAGTGGAAGTTGCATGATGCTGTTTGTTCTTTTTATATCCTCCATGCACACTGAAACATAGTAATGACACACAAATGTGGATTTAAACCACTGGCTGGTTAATTAGATAATTTGCATGCAACATTTGAATATTGCATTTCTGTGCTTAGTGCTATATTGAAAGCGCAGCACTAGCACTATGGCCAGTGTGGCATTGGCCATTACATTGTGTGATGACTGCCGATGTTAACCTATGAAAAATCTCCCAGGGCGGGCATAAACTGAAACCAAATGACATGATTACCCTGGAGAACCCTGACACCAACACCAACCACTCTGTTTTATTGACCTGCAACTTTATCGATTGAAAAGGCAACAACTTCTGAAGTAAAATGGCCACAACAGCTTTTTTTCCCTGAGGGGAGGGACTCTGAGAAAACCTTCCCCATTCAAGACCGTTGTGGCTTACTTTGCTCCAACTCTGATAACCTGGTCTCTTGCAGAAAACCCACATCACAACTCCCTGAGATTGACTCAAGTCATCGAGGCACCAACAATTATATAAAGTCCACTCCACTTATAGCACCCACGTTTAAGACGGACAATCGGTTTGTCTGGGCAAAATTTAATAACCATTTGCCAGTTCCATAGCCGCCAATGTTAAAATCTCTGGATATAGCGTTCTATGCCCGCCTTCTATTTCGGGCAGATTAGTTCCTAATTAGTGTCAGTTCACACCTCGTCATGCAGTTTGCAGAGCTTGCCAAAGTGTGAATGGACACTAATTACTAGCTATTCTGCCTGAAATATAAAGGGCATAGAATACTAGGACCTACACCAGCAGGGCTCTGCATTCCTTTCACCCAGTTCCAATCGGAGACTTTTCTCTACCTTCCGATCACACAAGAGAGCATCTTAAAATTCTCCTGCCTCCCTAACATTGTGCAAGAGCATCTAAAAATGTCTCCGCCTCCCCTAACATTACAACAAATCGATAAAAAATATTAGCTTTGGTTACAGTTTCAATCGGAGAAAAAAACAACTGTGCATCTGGTTGGAGACTTTCCCCTACCTTCCGATCACTAAGATAATGGCACTCGGGAACAAGGAGCAGTTTAAATTTGCAGGATGGGCAAAGCAGCTCCACCGTCAGTTTAGCAGTCTCACTACCCACATAGCCTTATTCAGAGGCTCTCGCCTCTGCCCTCTCTTCTGATCGCTGACAATCATGGCACACAGGAACAAGGAGCAGTTTAAATTTCCTCCATTAGAGCAAATACTGTAGTGGTCAGAAGGGTCAGAAGAATCGCGCTTGCCACAAGAGAGCATCTTAAAATTCTCCTGCCTCCCTAACATTGTGTAAGAGCATCTAAAAATGCCCCCGCCTCCCCTAACATTACAACAAATTGATAAAAAGTATTAACTTTGGTTACAGCGACCAACCCATATAGCGGACAGAATGTGCTTGCACATATGTGCCAGTTATAAGCGGTGGGGACTGTACTACAAAACAGTATTGTCTTCTGTTTTGGATTGATTTCTTGTTACAGATACTAATAAGATTGTTAAAGCTAGAATTTTGCCTGGTAGTATTAGTGACCATAGCCCTGTACTTTGCTGCTGGTCAGCAAAAAAGAAAATGATTCCTCCAGTGATAACATTTTCTCATAATTTAAAACAAATTAGATACAGAAAAATTAAGAAATGCTCTGATCTCCACAAATTGATCAGTTGTAGAGCAAGCAACAGTATGTGATAGGTTTATCCCTAAAAGATTAAGAATCGGGGGGGGGGTCACATATCAATGGGTCATTCCTGAACATTTGGAGAAACTGAGGGAGTGTTACAGGAGATGGAACTTATACAGAAAAATGCCCCGCCAGGAAAGGCTATTAGCCTATAAAATAGCAAGAAATAATTGTAAATCATTTGTAAGGAGACTAAAGAGAGAAAGAGATTATTTCATTAAAAGGCCAAGGGAATTTGAGGACAAAAATGTATCTATCATGGAGATTAATATACAATTTAATGGGCAAAAAATGCAATGTCTTACTACACATACTAGGCTGGCGACTGATTCAAATTTGATTGCTCAAGAATTTAATAATTTTTTTTTCAGATTTAATTAAATGTGTTCCTGCAGGTAACGTAAATTTACTAGCCCCTCCTTTAAACAAAATAAGTTTATCTTTTCCAAAGTTTTATTTTAAATTGCCTCAACCAGTCAAGGTTTTGAGTTATTTGCTGAAAATGGATCCCGGCCCCTTTCTTGGATGTGATGAGATCAACTATAGGCTTGTGAGGATCATCGCAGATATTTTGTGTTACCCTATTTCCTCTATATTTAATTTATCACTCTGTCTTTCTAGTTTTCCTACTGTTTGGAAGGAATCAGTTGTAGTCCCAATATTTAAATTTGGAGACACATCTGATATCCCAAACTATTGTCCAATATCTCTTTTGGCTCCGTTAGCAAAAGTATTGTAAAGAATGATTTTTGGCCAGTTGTTCGAACATCTTTCTAAATATGACATCCTCACTCCTGAACAACATGGATTTAGACCAGGTCATAGTACCATGACAGCCTTGGTGGGGTGCGCAGGCGCTGTACAGATGACTCTTGATCAGGGCCATCTTACGGTTGCAGCATTCATGGACCTTGCCAAAGCTTTTTATCTGGTCGACCATGGTTTTCTTTTGGCATCATTAGGTGAAGTAGGATTTTCAGAGGACGTTGTTGGCTGGATGAGGAGCTATCTGAGGTTTCACATGCAGAAAACAAGAATTCATGTAATTTTTCACTTTCTGCCCATGTTTCACTAGGTGTGCCTCAAAGGTCAATTCTGGGTCCTCTTCTTTTTAATCTTTTTCTGATTTCTCTTCCTTTGGTTTGTACTCACTCACAGATTCTATTATATGCTGATGAGGCAGTGATCCTTATAAGCGCAATGGATCTCAAAACAGTACAGGCCAGTTTGTCACATGACTTTTTGGCTTTTTATGATTGGTTTATTAAGAAGTGGCTTGTATTAAATAAAAAAAAAATACATATCTGTGGTTTTTCATAAAAGTAAGTGTAGAGTAAAGCAGAACACTAGTCTTTCTTTGCTGACAGCTTCAGGGGCTGAAATAGAGCAAGTACAATTCAAATACCTCATTCTTATTGTTGTTGAGGGTTTCACATTTGAACCTTTTATTTCTAATATAAGGCTCCATGCATGAAAAGGGGTTACCAATGGATCATAAGGTTTGTAATGCAGTACATATGCAGGATTTTGAGTATAATACTGTCATTGATATGGGCTTTTTAAGTAGCCTATGTGGAGAGATACATAAAATAACATTAATGGAATAGGAGAATTCCATATTAAACAAACATTTGTCAATGCTGGATGTTGATTGCGTTGGTCTGTTGAGCTTGCTCACTGGCCCTCTGTCAGTCACTCAGTCTGTGTCTCCCAGTACTGCAGGATGCTCTTTTGTACTGGGCTTCTGCCTGCTTTGGTACCTTGTTCTGCCCAGTAAGAAATCTGCAGCTGTCCTGACAGAGCTCCGTTGAGGTGGCTCACTCCCCCTCTCTCATTCACTCATTCTGTTTCTCCTGGCACTGCAGGCTGCCCTTTTGTACTGGGCTCCTGCCTCTGTTGGTGGCTTTTTCTGCCCACAAAGAAATCTGCAGCAGTCCCAACACAGGTCTGTTGAGCCTGCTGACTCCCCCTCTCTCACTCACTCATTCTATTTCTGCTGGTGCTGCAGGCTGGCCTTTTGTACTGGGCTCCTGCCTGTGTTGCCGCCTTTTTCTGCCAACAAAGAAATCCACAGCAGTCATGATAGAGCTCCATTAAGCTCACTCACTCCCCCTCTGTGACTTGCTCATTGTGTTTCTCCCGGTGCTGGAGGCTGCTGTGTTGTACTGGGCTCCTGCCTGCATTGGCACTTTTTTCTGCCCACAAGAAATCCACAGCTGTCCCGACAGAGTTCCGTTGAGGTCACTCACTCCCCCTGTGTCAGTCACTCATTCTGTTTCTCATGGCGCTGCAGGCCGCCCTTTTGTACTGGGCCTCTGTCGGCACCTTTGTCTGGCCACAAAGAAATCTGCAGCAGTCCCAACAAAGCTCCTTTGAGCTCGCTCACTCCCCTTCTCTCACTCGCTCATTCCATTTCTACCGGCGCTGCAGGCTGCCATTTTCTATTGGCTCCTGCCAGCGTTGCTGCCTTCTTCTGCCCACAAACAAATTTGCAGCAGTTACAATAGAGCTCCATTGAGCTCACTCACTCCCCTCTCACTCACTCATTCTGGTTTCCCCTCCACTGCAGGCTGCCCATTTGTACTGGGCCCCTGTGTGCATTGCTGGCTTTTTCTGCCCACAAACAAATCTGCAGCAGTTCCAACAGAGCTTCATTGAGCTCACTCACTCCCCCTCCCTCACTCACTTGTTCTGTGTCTCCTGCCACTGCAGGCAGCCCTTGTGTACTGGGCTCCTGCTTGCAGTGGTGGCTTGTTCTGGTCAGAAAGAAATTCGAAGCAGTCCCAACACAGCTCCATTGAGCTCTCTCACTCATTCCGTTCCGGCCGGTGCTGCAAGCTGGCCTTTTGCACTGGGCTCCTGCATGCATTGCTGCATTTTCTGCCCACAAAGAAATCCACAGCAGTCACAGTAGAGCTCCATTGAGCTTGCTCACTACCGCTCTGTCACTCGATCATTCTGTTTCTCTTGGCGCTGCAGCCTGCACTTGTGTACAGGGCTCCTGGCTGTGTTGGCACCTTTGTCTGTCCACAAAGAAATCTGCAGCTGTCCTGACAGAGCTCCATTGAGGTCGCTCAGTCTCCCTCTCTCACACGCTCATTCTGTTAGTCCTGGCGCTGCAAGTGGCCCTTTTGTATGGGGCTCCTGCCTGCATTGGTGCCTTTTTCTGCCCACAACGAAATCCACAGCAGTCCTGATAGAGCTCGTTGAGCTCACTCAGCCCCCCTGTTTCACTCGCTCATACTGTTTCTCCCACCGCTGCAGGCTGGCCTTTTGTACTGGGCCCCTGCCTGCACTGATGCCTTCTTCTGCCCACAAAGAAATCCGCAGCAGTCCTGACAGCGCTCCGGTGAGTTTGCTCAGTCTCCCTCCATCACTTGCTCTCTCGTTCTGTTTCTCCCAGTGCTGCAGGCTGCCCTTTTGTACTGGGCTCTAGTGTTGGGGCCTTTTTCTGCCCACAAACAAATCTGCAGCAATCCCGACAGAGCTCAGCTGAGCTCAGTCACTCCCCCCTCTCAGTTGTTTAGTCTTAATCTGTCCCAAACAGTGATTTCCCACAGTGGCCGTGCTATTGTCCAGCAGGAGTGCAAAAACATATTTTAGCCAGGATGTGAAAAATGGCAGCTGTACTGTTCATAAGGAGGTGTGGAAAATGCTACTGTTGAAAATGTGGCGTGAAAATATTACAAAATTGCGAGGTTACAAGGGTGCGTGGAAACAGTTCAATGCACGCTTGTAACACAGTCACGTTATGGAGTTTCATCACCAAATTTTCAATATAGGCATTTTAGGACCTCTGCTCATGAACAGTGCCACTGTCATTTTCTTAATCTGTCTCAAACAGTGATTTCCCACAGCAACTGTGTTATTCTGCACCAGAACTGTGAAAACACATTTTGGCCAGGATGTAAAAAAAAATGACAGCTGTACTGCTCATAAGGAGGTGTGAAAAAATGCCATTGTTGAAAATCTGACGTGACAATATTACAAATTTGCGAAGTTACAAGGGTGCATGGAAAGTGTGCAACGCACACTTGTAACACATTCATTTGATGGGCTATCATCACCAAATTGTCAACATAGGCATTTTAGGACCTCTGCTCATGAACAGTATCACTCTTAATCTGTCCCGGACAGTGATTTCCCACAGAGACTGCTCTATTCTGCACCCGAAGTGCGAAAACACATTTCAGCCAGGATGGGAAAAATGACAGCTGTACTGTTTATAAGTAGGTGTGGGAAAATGGAACTGTTGAAAATCTGGAGTGAAAATGTTATAAATTCGCAAACTTACGATCGTGTGTGCAAACTGCGTAATGCACGCTTGTAACACAGTCATTTTATGGAGTATCATTACCAAATTTTCAACATAGGCATTTTAGGACCTCTACTCAAGAACAGTGTCACTGTCATTTTCTTAATCTGTCCTGAACACTGATTTCACACAGCGACCGTGCTATTCTGCGCTGGAAGTGCGAAAACACATTTTGGCCAGGATGTGAACAATGACAGCTGTACTGCTCACAAGAAGGTGTGACAAAATGTCAATGTTGTAAATCTAGCATGAAAATATTGTAAATTCGTTAAGTTACGAGCGTACGTAGCAACTGCGCAACGCACGCTCACAAAACAGTCATTTTTTTGATTTTTTTTCCACCAAATTTGCAACATAGGCTTTTTGAGAGCCCACCTCATGAACACTGCCACTGTTGTTTTGTTAATCGGCCTCAAAGGGAGATTCCGCACAGTGACTGCAAAACCACCTTTTGGGGCCGATTAATGCCAAGACATTTCAAGAATTCATGAGGAGGGGTCCCAAAAACCCCATGTTGAAAATTTGGTGGGAAAATTCCAAAAAATTACTGAGATATGCATTAAAGTTGAAAAAAAAACTATTTCTACCATTATACAACTTTCCGGCATTTCCTCAGTTCCCAGTCGGCTTTGAAGAGTGCAGGCGTGTTCCCAGTCCACAGAAGATCGTCACACCGGACTCCGGAGGTAAGTATGGGGTGAGGGGTGTGGGGAGAGGCAGGGTCCACAGTGGGTGGGTGCGGGTGGTGGGAGCTGGGCCAAGGAGACCGTGAGGGACAGTTTTCTTATTTTACAGGTTTAAAAACAAAAACATCAGCAGGACAGTTTTTTTCTTCAGAGGGCATTAGACACACTGGAACGGATCCCAGTGCCACCGACTGCTTTTGGGGCCAGTAGCTGACGGGGATTGGGCACCCCATCAGCACACAAGTAAAGAGGGAGATCACATTGTGCTGATGGGATTGGGCACCCTGTCAGCACACAATATCAATGAAGGAGTGTTTTACATAATGTCGATGGGAGAGTAGGCTCCCCATTGACACCTCCAAGTAAAGGGGTTCCATCACCCGGCTGCTTTTATTGGGGGCCAGTAGCCGACGAGAGATTGGGCACCCAATCAGACACTAAGTAAAGGGGTTCACATTATGCCAAAGTGGATTGGGCACCCGTCAGCAGCACAATATCAATGAAGTGTTTGACATAATGGCGATTGGGAGTGGGCTCCAGCGTCGGCACAATCAACACAGGGCCAGTGAAGCTGATGGGAATTGGGGCCCGTTGGCAGCTAAGCATGGTGGGGGGGTTATATTGTTTGTGAACATGGCGGCGAGCCGCTGCCATGTTCATGAACAATATCAGGGTTTTACAGCCCGCCCTACAATGACGAGTCGCTCCTCATTGCAGCGGATGGCTGAAGCTGCAATGGCGAGCGACCCCTGATTGCGCGGCTGATTTTTATAATGTTGTAGCGCTGGCTGAACTAGTGCCAGCAGCAGCATGCCACTGCATTGGCGGATGGGGAACAAGCCTTTACAGGCTGTGGGGGCGTAGGCACAACAGTGCCGTGCCTCCACAACCTGCTATGGAGAACTGCGCAACATGTTTCTTGCACATGAGTGTAATCAAAATAAAAATGCACTTTGATTATTCAAAATGCATGAAAATTTGTGTACTGATCTGTGACATGACTACCCATGTGATTGACACAGTCTCTCAGTGTCATTAACTAGACTTTTCTGGCAATAAAAATATTTTTGTAACTAATTATGTGCCCTGCTCTCATTTATCACACTTTCTTAGTGTCTACCGTGATTCCCACCCACCTGCGGGGCCCTAAACATCTGGTCTCATGTGTAACCATTAATGTAGCCTTATATTACCTCTGAACTTTTGTAATAATCTGCACTTTGATGCTATTTGTAGTTGTATTTTTGTCTCCGGATTACTTGCTGTATTTGTTTAGGGATACTACAGTACATGCCCTGTTTCTTTAAGTACACAGCATGATACATAAAGCTGTCCTCTTTGCTAACCTGATCCTTTCATGTCCACACCATTGGATGTTCATCTTGCGATAGCAGGGGGTCAGAGACCACTTGTGAAACCATTTAGGTGCTTACATCAGCATGAGATTGGGGCGAGCCATGGGGGATTTAAAGATGATTACCTGCTATTTCTAGCCCTTTCCTGTGATCGACTATCTTGTCCTGAAGAGCTCTTGTCCTCCTGTGTGACTCTTGTTACATCACTATCCTCCACTGCATCAGGTAAATACCGATCATACCTGCCACAAAAAATACTGTTTTTTTTGGACATTTTTTTTACTAGTTTTGTAATAAGTGATGAGCCTTTGGGGGTTATTAGTAGTGCAGATGGACCCACCCTGGATTCCCTTTTGCCTTCTGGATTTGGTGTAAGTGCCATTTGAATTAAAATGTGATTTGGGACAGCAACTTCTTTATGTCCTGCTCACCATGGTCTTCTTGAAGAAGTTGAGAAGGAGTTACAGATTAACTTTCCAGACTACTATGCTTTATTTGAAATTTCTTTTATGTTGGGATATTTTTACATACTACTATTACAATTTTGAGAGGTGGAATTGAGTGGGTGTCAGGATTAGCACACTACATTATTTAGTTATTAGGGAGGGTTTGGTACCTGTCTTTTAATCCATACGTAATCCCAAACAGTGATTTCCTACAGTGGCCGTGGCTATTGTCCAGCAGGAGTGCAAAACATATTTTAGCCAGGATGTGAAAAATGGCAGCTGTACTGTTCATAAGGAGGTGGAATGCTACTGTTGAAAAATGTGCGTGAAAATATAAAATTGCAGGTTACAAGGGTGCGTGGAAAACAGTCTATGCACGCTTGTAAATACGCCAGCCACGCTATGGAGTTTCATCACCAAATTTTCAATATAGGCATTTTAGGACCTTCTGCTCATGAACAGTGCCACTGTCATTTCTTAATCTGTCTCAAACAGTGATTTCCCACAGCAACTGTGTTATTCTGCACCAGAACTGTGAAAACACATTTTGGCCAGGATGTAAAAAAAAATGACAGCTGTACTGCTCATAAGGAGGTGTGAAAAAATGCCATTGTTGAAAATCTGACGTGACAATATTACAAATTTGCGAAGTTACAAGGGTGCATGGAAAGTGTGCAACGCACACTTGTAACACAGTCATTTGATGGGCTATCATCACCAAATTGTCAACATAGGCATTTTAGGACTGCTCATGAACAGTATCACCTTTAATCTGTCCCGGACAGTGATTTCCCACAGAGACTGCTCTATTCTGCACCCGAAGTGCGTAAAACACATTTCAGCCAGGATGGGAAAAATGACAGCTGTGACTGTTTATAAGTAGGTGGGAAAATGGAACTGCTGAAAATCTGGCGAAAAATGTTATACCGCAAACTTATTTATCGCAGGTGTGCAAACCGCGTAATGCACGCTTGGTAACACAGCGTCATTTTATGGAGTATCATTACCGAATTTTCAACATAGGCATTTTAGGACCTCTACTCAAGAACAGTGTCACTGTCATTTTCTTAATCTGTCCTGAACACTGATTTCTTGCTAGCGACCGCCTGCTATTCTGGCGCTGGAAGTGCGAAACACATTTTGGCCAGGATGTGAACAATGACAGCTGTACTGCTCACAAGAAGGTGTGACAAATGTCAATGTTGTAAATCTAGTACGAAAATATTGTAAATTTAGGTTACGGTAGCGGCATTAGCAACTGCGCAACGCACGCCACAAAACAGTTTTTTTGATTTTTTCCACTGAATTTGCAATATAGGTTTTTTGAGAGCCCACCTCATGAACACTGCCACTGTTGTTTTTTGTTAATCGCCTCAAAGGAGATTCCGCATGCGACTGCAAAACCACCTTTTAATGATTAATGCCAAGACATTTCAAGAATTCATGAGGAGGGGTCCCTAAAACCCCATGTTGAAAATTTGGTGGGAAAATTCCAAAAAATTACTGAGATATGCATTAAAGTTGAAAAAAAAACTATTTCTACCATTATACAACTTTCCGGCATTTCCTCAGTTCCCAGTCGGCTTTGAAGAGTGCAGACGTGTTCCCAGTCCACAGAAGATCGCCACACCGGACTGGAGGTAAGTATGGGGTGAGGGGTGTGGGGAGGCAGGGTCCAGTGGGTGGGTGCGGTGGTGGAGCTGGGCCATGGAGACCGTGGAGGGACAGTTTTCTTATTTTACAGGTTTAAAACAAAACATCATGGACAGTTTTTTTTTTCTTCACAGGGCATTAGACACTAGGGTGGGGTTCCCAGTGCTGCCACCTGACTGCTTTTTGGGGCCAGTAGCTGACGGGGGATTGGGCACCCTCATCAGCACACAAGTAAAGAGGGAGATCACATTGTGCTGATGGGGATTGGGCACCCTGTCAGCACACAATATCAATGGGGAGTGTTTTACATAATGTCGAGTGGGGAGGGCTCTCTGGCCGGCATGCACACACGTAGTTGGGTCTACGCTTAATTCACTGCTTTTATTGGGGGCTAGTAGTCACGGGGATTGCATCAATCAGCACACAAGTAAAGGGGGTCTACATTATGCCAAAGTGGGATTGGGCAATTCCCCGCCAGCAGCGACAATAATATCAATGGGGGAGTGTTTGACATAATGATGATTGGGAGTGGGCTCCAACGTCGGCACAATCAACACAGGGCCAGTGAAGCTTGATGGGAATTGGGGCCTCTGCTGGCAGCTAAGCATGCAGTGGGGAAGAGAGTTGTTTAGGAACATGGCGGCAAGCCGCCGCCATGTTCATGAACAATACTGTGGTTTTACAGCCCGCCCATAATGACAGGTCGCCCTCATTGCAGCGGATGGCTGAAGCTGCAATGACGAGGCGCCTCGATTGCAGCGGCTGATTTTATAATGTTGTGGCACGCTGGCTGAACTAGTGCCAGCAGCAGCATGCCACTGCATTGGCGGATGGGGAACAGTTTTACAGGCTGTGGGGCATTAGGCACAATAGTGCCGTGCCTCCTCAACCTGCTTGTGGAAAAGCTGCCGCAACATGTTTTCTTGCACATGAGTGTAATCAAAATAAAATGCACTTTTGATTATTCAAAATGCATGAAAATTTGTGTACTGATCTGTGACATGACTACCCATGTGTTTGACATAGTCTCTCAGTGTCATTTAACTAGACTTTTCTGGCAATAAAAATATTTTTGTAACTAATTATGTGCCCTGCTCTCATTTATCACACTTTCTTATTGTGCTACCTTGATTCCCACCCACCTGCAGGGGGCCCTAAACATCTGGTCTCATGTGTAACCATTAATGTCGCCTTATGTTACCTCTGAACTTTTGTAATAATCTGCACTTTGATGCTATTTGTGTTGTATTTTTGTCTCCAGGTTACTTGCTGTATTTGTTTAGGGTACTACAGTACATTGCCCTGTTTCTTTAAGTACACAGCATGATCGCAAGCTGTCCTCTTTGCTAACCTGATCCTTTCATGTCCCACACCATTGGATGTTCATGCGCGATGGCAGGGGTCCAGGGGGGCCACTTGTGAAACCATTTAGGTGCTTACATCAGCATGAGATTGGGGCAGGCCATGGGGGGATTTAAAAGATGATTACCTGCTATTTCTAGCCCTTTCCTGTGATCGACTATCTTGTCCTGAAGAGCTCTTGTCCTCCTGTGTGACTCTTGTTACATCACTATCCTCACTGCATCAGGTAAATACCGATCATGCCTGCCACCAAAAATACTGTTTTTTTGGTTGTTTTTTTTTACTAGTTTTTGTAATGTAAGTGAGCCTTTGGGGGGTTATTAGTAGTGCAGATGGACCCACACCCTGGATTTCCCTTTTTGCCTTCTGGATTTGGTGTAAGGGGTGCCATTTGAATTAAAATGTGAATTTGGGACCTTAAACTTCTTTATGTCCCTGCTCACCATGAGGTCTTCTTGAAGAAGTTGATAAGGAGGTTACACAGATTAACTTTCCAGACTACTATGCTTTATTTGAAATGTTCTTTTTATGTTGGGACTGTATTTTACATGCTACTGTTACAATTTTGGGGAGGGGTGGAGATTGAGTGGAGTGTCTGGGATTAGCACACTGCATTATTTGGTTATTGGGGAGGGTTTGGTACCTGTCTTTAATCCTTGGGCTCTTTATTTTTGAGATACTGATATTTATTTTGGTTTTTGGTTCCAATGCTTTATTTTAAATGTGCTTTTCATATATTGGGATGGTATTTTACATACTGCTGTTACAATGATTGTTTTTCTTGGGGGTTATTAAAAAGATTAACTGCAGTATCTGATATTTATTGTAGTTTTTGGTATTTAAAAAAAAAGCATATTTCCTGTATTTTCCTGGGCACTGCCAGTACAATCCACCAACACTTCTGAATGTGTGCTTCTCCTTACCAAAGAGCTGTATGAGTACTGTACCTTAGTACATCTCCCAAATGTGAAACACTACCCCTCAGAATGTGGAACACTTCATCAAATCTATTACTCAGAAGCTCAGACCACTGTTAAAGGTGTGCTTTTGTGTTCACAAAGATAGCCATTAAATAATTAATACATTTTTCATATGAACTGCTATGCATTTTTGCTTTATAATGTTGTTGCTGAATGTGGGACAAACCTTCTCAATGTGTAACAAGGAGCTTTTGTGAATAAAATGAGGAACTGTTCTTCATGAGGTGGTACAGTTGAAAGGTATGGCATGATCAGATGTGCTTGTTAGTGTGGTGTGCCCAAATTAGGCAACCATAATTTTTTTTTTACTTTATTTAATTCTCCTTTGGGTCTCCACCGGTTAGCATCTATCTTTCAGCCACCCGCCTAGTCCTGCACCCCGACATCAGGCAGTTAACCCTTTCTTCCTCCACAGTTTACCCTCTGTGGCAGGGCAGTGAGGAGCCCTCCCTTGCTCAAACTCACCTCGACTAGGATTCAGATTCTGGGAAGTGCCATTCAGAGTTAGGGCCTGCGGTGGGTGGCTGCCATCATCCTGCTTGATCTGGGACCTCATTTTTCCTTGTTCTGTGTTACCCCCTGGGTAGAGCATGCGATGTTGGCACTGGCCATGCAGTGCACAATTCTGCCCATGGCACACTGGCCAGTCACCGGCATGACAGGAGGTAATGCACGGATGCCTCAACCCTCCCCATCACTGGGTCAGTGGCAACCACAAATTTAGGTGGAGTGGCAGGTTTGCCTGGCATGATCTTGACATTAGTTGTGATGGGCTATTGCATTGTATAATGCATTTGTTACTGGCTTCTTTATTAGTAGGGTGCACCACTTCTGTTTTATCTTGGTGCATCACAGGTCACCCACAGGATTTGTTGTTAATCTGGGTACCAAACCATATGGTCATCGATTATTTTTTTTGTGGGGAGGGGGTTGGTGCACTATTTGGTCTATGTATATCAGATCTGGTGACGGTTCTTGACTGAGTTCCTGTGGTATGTTTTGTGGTGTGCCACCATTTTTGGTTGGCAGATGGCTGGAAGCGTGCCTACATTTTGTTTGCAGATGGATAGATGTGTGCCACTGCCTCCATTTTGCTTGCAGGTGGGTGTATGCATCCCTCCATTTTGTTTGTAGATGGGTGGATGCATGCCCCCATTTTGTTTGCTTATTTGTGTATGATTGCCTCCATTTTGATTTTCAAATGGGTGGATGCATGCCTCCATTTTGTTTCCAGATTTGTGTATGATTGCCACCATTTTGATTTGCAGAGGGGTGGATGCATGCCTCTATTTTGTCTGCAGATTTGTGTATGATTGCCTCCATTTTGATTTCAGATTGGTCTATGCATGCCTCCATTTTGTTTGTAGACATATGTCTACATCCCTTCATTTTGTCTGCAGCTGTGTGCATGCATGGCTTCCTTTTTGCTACCAGATGGGTGTATGCTTGCTGCCATTTTGTTGGCAGACCTGTGGATGCCTGGGTTCATTATTTTGCTTTTTTTTTCTTTCTGGCAGATGGGATAATGCGTGGCTCATACTGTGCTTATTACATTTTTCTCCTTTTTTGTCTTCACTTGAGAAGTGATTTAATAATCTGAACAGCTTTGTTAGTTGGTTCGTGATTGTTTTGACATTGGGTTAGGATTTTAGTATTTGAAAACAAAAACGAGAACATAATGAATTTATTTATTTAGTTTTTTTAGCTTGGTAACCCTGCCTGCTATTTTGGTTTAAACTTAAAAATCACCAAACAACCCCAGATGTGCGCTTATTGTATTCAAACAGATAGTTTGTAATGGGCTGGTGATCTTGGCAGAACCCATTTTGTGTGTGACTATGCCCACAACCCCCCCCCAAAAAAATAAGTTATGCATATTGCACATGTATTTGCTATACCGTTACACCAATTACCGGTTTATGCACAATTCAGTTGTATGCCTAAGTAGGCAGCAACTAATGTTGGTGGGGTGGCTGGTTTGTGTGCTGTGATTCAGATGGTGTTTGGGTGATGCTGCTGCATTAGCTAACTTGTCTGGCACTGCCTGCAGTATTCTATTTTTTGCACATATAAAGTGTTTATTATTGTACCTTTGTGGATTTTCTGGTTGCATCGCAGGGCAACCACAGCATATTATTGATCATAGCACAAAACCATGTGGTCACTGTTTTTGGAGGGGTGGAGCTTAATGTTAAAAAGTACTCTCCCCATGCTGCTTGTTGTGGTGCCCTAATTAGGATACATTATTCTCTGAGCCATATTGGTTAGCCATATCATACGTATGTGGTGGGTTTTCACAACTTTGCCTAGCAAAAAAAAAAAACTTACTGTGGAAACCAACTATACTGTTTTCTGCAGGTGTTGTCTGTGTTCGGTTTACATGGACAGTCCATTATTCAGGTGATATGGACTGATGATGCCCTGATTAGAATGCATACTTTAATGATAAACTTATTTGAAAGATTCTATCAGGTATTTAGCTGCATGCCTCAATACTGTCTGCAGATGGGTGGCGTTGTGCCTCCATGTTGTCTGCAGATGGGTAGTGGCATGCCTCCATGTTGTCTACAGATGGGTGGTGGCGTGCCTCCATGTTGTCTACAGATGGGTGGTGGCGTGCCTCCATGTTGTCTACAGATGGTTGGTGGTGTGCCTCCATGTTGTCTGCAGATGGGTAGTGGCATGCCTCCATGTTGTCTACAGATGGGTGGCGGCGTGCCTCCATGTTGTCCACAGATGGGTGGTGTCATGCTTCCATGTTGCGTGCAAACAGGTAGTGGTGTGCCTGTGGTACTTTAATGTCCCCTGTTACATGTGCAACCCTGCTTTAATGTCCCCAGTTACATGTGCAGTCCTGCTTTTATGTCTGCTGTTACACATGCAACTTTGTGGAGGCTTCTTCTCAGGCCCAGAAATTGAAGTTATCCTACACCATACTACATTTTTATAAGTTGAGTCACAGCATTAAAAAATGCTTATAATAATTGCTTTATTACAGAGCTGAAAAATCAACACTAATGTCACACTTTGATAGCCCTTTTTCATGCATAGACCCATAACTAAAGTTTTGCATCAAAGACTGGGAGCACTTTACTATCTTTTTTTTTCCAATTGCTTAACCAGATGCGACAAACTAAGCTGAAAGCTTGTATACAGATGCAACCTGGGAGCACAGGGAAGTTAAGTGACTTACTCAGGGTCACACAGTATGCAAGTGGGGGCTGTGGGATTCAAACCCAGGTCTCCAGATTTGTAGCTCAGAGTCGTAAACCACTGTGCTATACTGCCTCAATCTGCTTCTGGTTCCTTCTACCAGGAAAATGTAAGCTCAGAATTTTTTAATTCCCATAATAGGTTATGGATTATTAATTTACTACTCAGCCGGGGTTGGTTTATTATCTAGAGTTAGGGTACTTTTTAATTCAGTGGCTAGATTTTCCACCCAGTTGCCAAAAAGACCAATCATTGTACCCTTTTTGAAGCCACAGGAATTTTGCTCTTGGAGTGTTGATACAAGCAGCAACTTGGTATGTTGGCAAAAAAGGTGTCCCTGTACGAGATCCCTCCCCTTCTAGCTTCCATTTTCACTAGACATTATAGTGTAGCTGCTACCAGGGGTGTAGCTAGGGATTTAAAATTTGTACACAGAGTAGCCTCACTGCACCCCCCCCCCATTGTCAAGCCTCACCCCGGTCCACATTCTTATTCTCATACACTCACCCACTACTCTTTGAATCACCATCAATGTCAGACTCACAGACTGGCTTTTGGTTACAATGTTGCATTGTGACAACCCTCAGTACCACATACACAGCAACAAGACTGGCTTTTGGTTACAATATTGCATTGTGACAAGCCTCTGTACAACATCAAGGTAGCCAGTCCCACAGACGTCTATTCATACCAGTGCCTGTGCTCATACACATTATCCACTCACTTAAGCTGAAGTGCCACACCAGCCAAAAGAAGTCAAGTAGTGAAAAATCAAACTCTGAATGGTAACATCCCATCAGCAGTGTACCCTTACCAATTACATGAAAATGACAGTGACAATTTACATTACTTACCATGTAAGAGGGCTGGGTAAGCTAGATGGTGCTCTGGTTTTGGTGTTCTGGTTTAGGTCCAATCACCTTAACCACCTAAACCGTTCACACCAACTAGCCCAGTACTTCAGACTTTGTTAGTTCACCAATTTAAAATGCAGCTATGAATCAAATATCAAGATGCAACACCAACAGAAAAAAAAGAAAAAAAAGAATGCAGAGCCCTACATCAACTGAAAGTCCACTCATACCCAAAGTAACCAAAACTCACCCACTGAACAAAATGGTAACATACTCACAGCAGTGTGCTATTGCTAACTGTTACAATTACAGGAATTATGTACATGACTTTCTGTAGGAGAGGGCTGGGTAAGCTAAATGGTGCTCTGGTTTTGGTGTTCTGGTTTAGGTTCAATCATCGTAACCACCTAAACCATTCACACCAACTAGCCCAGTGCCGCAGACTTTGTTACTTCACCAATTTAAAATGCAACTATGAATCAAATACCAGGACGTGACACCAACAGAAAAAAAAAAAAAGGAAAAAGAACACTGAACCCTACACCAACCAAAAGCTCACTCTTACCAAAGTAACCCAAATCATTCACTCAACAAAATGACAACATACCCACAGCAGTGTGCTATTACCAACTAGTCCAATACCTTACAGAATTAGGTACATTGCCAGTTTAAAAATTGCAAATTGTGTAAACTGAGTGTTTCATTTAAGAATTATCTAGCTGTTATACATATTGTATTTTCTAAACAACTGCCATGAGCTTCTGAAGAAGGACTGGTTGGTCCGAAAGCTAGAGCACTTTGTTCTTGTTGTTACATCTATTTTGGTCCATTAAAAGGTATCAAATCATTTGCTTCTGGGTCATTTAAGAATGGAATACAAATGTAACAAAACAAGGCACATCAAAAGTTGACCACCCACGCCAACCAGAATTAGTGTACTCACTCATATACACCCAAATAACCACTCTATCAACAGAAGAATGTCTAATAATTTCTTCTAATTTTTAAACAAATATAGCAGAAACCAACCAATACATCAAACCACAGCACAGACAGTAAAACAAGCTCCACTGGCAGATGCCACCTTGTCACAAAGTTAATCCAATGATCATTGCATGGGTTGAAATCTTTCAGTACTTGCTCCATGTCAACTGGGGTATCATGATGTAAATGCAGCAGTCCTAAACCAGTCAGTCGACATTCACTCATACTGTTCTGTAGCCAGGTCTTTATTCTTCACAGTGCACTAAATGATCTCTCTGCCAAAGAAACACTGTCTGGCACTGTGGGCAAAACACAAAGAGTTGTGTTGATATCTGGGTAGAATGCAGGATTTACCAGAGATAATGTAGAAATTATGCTGTTTGGCTGTTTTTCATTTGGGACAGACATCCATTTAGTCTTTCATCTCTGCAGTTCTGCTCTAAAGCTGTCCAGGCTGGAGAGGTCACCCTTGTATGCACTGTATATACAGCCGTCACCATTTCTTCAGTGTCCATAACATGCAGTTTATGTGGCAACAAGTACTGCATGAGAAAACGTGGGTGGCATTCAATCAGCTGTTCCAACAGCTCTGAAATAACGTGGTCCAAGAAAAGAATTAAGATGTTTCTTCTGTGGTATTCCTGTGGTTCTAATGCAGCAATATTGTTCCTCTGCATTTGTCGTCCACATATTTTTGGCATGGATTCTTCAATAAACGCACAGCTTGCTAGCCATTTCACCTCATCATACAGTGCACAAAATCTGGTATCAGCATCCTCTCTCATGCTTCAAAGTGTCTCAACCACAGCATTTGCTTCTTCACATGCCTGAATCAAGTCAATATCCTCACGTTGCAGGTACAGATGAAGAGGTTTATTAAGTTCCAGAATTGCCTCCTAAGACACCAAACAAACAAGGAAATCCAATATTGTGATGGAAAACTTAAATCTAACAGCATCCTCATCAAAATCGGCAGTTTTCTCCAAGGTGCTGACTATCACAAGATATTTTGCTTTGAAACACCTAAGTGAATCTCCTTGGCTCATCCATCGTGTATTCCCAGGGGCAGGCGAGGCTGTACTTCAGTCTTCTTTCTCCTTCTCATCTTACCAGTCACATGGAAAGTTCATGAATTCTTTCAGTTCTGTCAAATACACATTGCTGTGCTTGGTAAAGGATTTCAGTGTTGCAATTACTTTTCTGCATGTGTCAAACATATTTGAAATCTGGTGTGTTTTACAGGAGTGAACAATTACAGTGTTCAAATTATGGGCTTTGCAGGCACTGTAGGCAGCTTCAGGAAGGACTGCATGTATTCTGGCTTGCACTCCATTAAATTGGCCACTCATGTTGCTGCCTCGATCGTAGCTTTGGCCCCTCATGTATTCCTTATCAATACCCCAAGCAGTAAGTCTTTGCAAGAACAGTTCTGCAAGGGCTTCCCCAGTTGTCTGGAAGGCTTCCACAAACTTGATAAAATCTTCTCACAGTTGCACAGCGCCATTTTCACTTCGATGAACGTATTGCACCACAAGGGTTATCTGCTTTTTGGATGTCAGTGGTCCCATCTGCAATCAAGCTGAAGAATTTTGCCACTTTGACCTGTGCCAGAATTCTTCTTTGAATCTGTTGACCCATCAACTGTATCAGCTCATTCTGAATTTGTGCCGATGTGTACTGTGCATTCCGTGATGCACAATCCAGATGTTCTTCGAAGAGTGTGTCCAACTCAGCTGTGTATTGTTGAAGTGCATGGAACTTTCCAATGGTGGGAAGCCTTCCTCTCAGTGCTATATTATACCTTCCACAAAGGAGAATGATGTTCATAATGCATCACAGAGCATGCCTTGTTTGGTCAGTTGTTTTCTGATCCTGCTTTACAAGGCACAGATAAGCCATTGTCCCTCTCCAATTGCATATGCTTATAAATGCTTCTGCCCTTGCAGTGGCATTCCCATGTTCTTTTGAATTGCTGTGCCTGTCTAGAATCTTTTTCCCATTTGACCAGTCCATCATTGGTGTAGATGCCAAAACTGTTTCCTTGCAGGTGTTAAACAGAAAACATGATCCACTGAAGATGGCATCCAGATGCTTTGAATATTGTGCAAAATTGTACTCTCATAGAAGCTGAGGATTGAAACGTCGATACTGCTGCTGCCCACTGCAAGATTTCATTGTTCGTTTTGGAAACCGGAAGTTTTGAGGTGGTTGCCATTGACTTGTTAAGATCCTCTTCTTTTGGACTTCTGTCAGTGTCTGGCGGTCATAGAACCCAATGTCTCCTTCATTGTGCACATGCCAATCTTCTCTTATTAGAGGACTCTCTGTGCTACTGCTCCATGGCATTAAAGGTTCTTGACCCAAAGATGTGGTCCCAGGTACAGGTCCTGCTGCAGCATCATCAATATTTAAAGCAGCAACTACAGAAATTGCAGCTGGCTCTTCAGGGACATAAATTTGAGCTGCTACGTCATATTCATATTCATTGCCAAGGGCTTGCCTATAATGAAAACAAGATGAAAGAAGAAAAAGTAACATCAGAGGAATGATCATTTATCACTTTCAATGCCTACAAAACACTGTTGGCTCAATATAGTACTTGGTCACTTGCCTGTTTTTGGCTGGTGCAGCCTGTATAAAGGTAAGCCATTTTAGGCAGGTGCAGTTTGTCGTAGGGACCCAGATGATGTGTGGTCTACCTCAATGATGGTAACTGGGTGACTTCACAGCAAGACCCTGAAGTGAATACAAAAAGACCACCACTCAGTTTGAAATCTAATTAGAAAGCTGTGAATCCTGGCTGGAAAAATAGATTTATTGTTACAATTGACCCCATGGGGGGCACACTGGATAAGGTTTGAAAAGGGAGCTTTGAGTAGGGACCCAGCTAATGTGTGGTGTACCTAGATGATGGTAGCTGGGGGACTTCATAGCAGGGCCCTGAAGTGAATACCAAAAGACCACCACTCCATTTTGAAATCAAATTAGTAAGCAAAATAAAATGAAGGACCAATCTACCAATCAAGCAATCAATCAATCAATCAAAATCTTTATTTATTCAGGCGAACATCATTGAGCATAGCTCATTTACAAGATGGACCTGAGTGGTCATAACAATATAAGGTTACAAATTTTACACAAAACATGGTACTGAATAAACACAAATACAATGATTTATGAATGAGACAGATATACAAATATTTACATATATACAAGGCAAAAATGACAATAAACCTAAATCATATTAAAGAGAGAAACAAACAGTATAGTAGGATAAAGCTCGGATAGTTGGACTTGGGTGGGCATTTTGTATGAAGTTGGTTGGAGAACAAGCTAGAAGAACGATAGAGAAATGGGGAGCTTAAAAGGGATGGGGAAGGAGGGGTGTGGGAGGACTAGACCTTTGTGGAAGCAGTTGCATGATTCTGGAATTAGAGTGGTGTGCAGCTTTTTGAAGGATATTAAAGGAATGAGGTATCCAGTTTCAAGGTCTTTTGAAGAAATTCCAGATAAGTGCTAGGGAATAGCTTGATTGCAGCCTTCCATACCGGGTGCAGGTGATAGGAATCTTCAGCATGATGAGTTTATTGATCCTTAGGGTGTAAGGCCTGGATGTGATCCGATTGAAACAGTCTGAGATGTAGGAAGGGAGTTTGTTTGTCAGAGCTTTGTAGATCCAGATAGCAGCATTTTATTTCTTCTGTGTTGCAGGGATGTCCAACTGACTGCATTGTAGAGAGAGCAATGATGGGTGCTGGAGGGAAGATCTGTAATGAATCTAATAGCTCTATGATACAAGGTGTCTAATTTATTTAAATGGGAGAGTTAGCAGTGGCCATAGAGGAAGTCAGCATAGTCAATGAGGGACAGGAATGATACCAGGATTAGTCTTTGTTTGGAATCTCTGGTCAGGTAGTGTTTGATCCTGTAAAATAGTCTTTGTCTTAGCTTTTTCAGGAGCTCTTCAATGTGGCTAGTGTCGTCAAGTTTATTGTCAATCCAGACTCCAAGATATTTTGAATTTGTCCACATATTCCAGATTTTCACCAAGGATGGTAGATAATTGTGGGAGGGTGAATGATGGGACAGTGGAAGAGCAGTTCTTGGTGGCAAAGAACATAGCTTTCGTTTTCTTGGCATTTAGTAATAATTTCTTTTCTAATAAGTTGTGCTGTAGGAGGGAGAATTCAGACTATAAAAGCTCACAGGCTTTTGATGGTGAGGGATTGCTGACATATAGTACAGTGTCATCTGCAAAAAGGTGAATATTAGATTGTGAGAGATTGGAGTCAATATTGTTGATGTAAATGGCAAAGAGGATGGGGCCCAGGATGAAGCCTTGCGGTACACCTCTTAGGAGTGGTTTAGAGGTAGATAGGTCACCTTCATTTTTACCAGTTGTAATCTTCGGAGAGATAGCATCTGAACCATTTAAGAGAGAGTGAGTCAAGGCCTATGGAGTTCAGAGAGGAGATTAGTAGTTCATGGTCCACAGTGTCAAAGGCTTTGCTTAGATCCAGAAACACAGCACAGGTGTTATTCTTTTGTCTAAGGCAGTCTGCAGCCATTTGTAACTTTGCTAAGGCAGAGATGGTGCTGTGTATAGATCTAAACCCAGATTGAGCTGGTTAAGGAGATTGTTGGTATGAGGTAGGCACTTAACTGAAAGTTTACTAACTTTTCTCAAGCATCTTGGACAGTACTGGTAAGATGGAAAATGGGCCATAATCGTTGAGGTCCATGGGATCACCTGCCTTGGGTAGTGGAAACACTTGAGCTGTCTTCCATATTGAGGGATAGAACCAGTGGCTAGGGACAGATTGAAGAGGTGGGTGAGGGGCAGCTAAGGCATGCAGTGCTACTTTTAGAAAGTAGGGATCCAGGAGTCTGCACCTGCACTTTTAGTTGTATCTAGTTGGAATAGAAGGTCTTCTACTTTTTTAAGAGTATTGATTTGAAGGAGAATGTGGAAACAACCTTTGTCCCTCAGTAGATTGTATGTTTAGTGATGATCTCAATAGGTTTGCAGGTGAGAGTCAAGCTAGGCCAGCTGTAGTGAAATGACGTTGAAGGCATTTAAGATTTCTTGCTTGTCAGTGATTTCCAATACTATTTAGGTGCACTTTGGGTGGTAAGACAGGGTAGAAATTTGACCTAGGATCCCTTTATGGTACCCCAGAACCTGGAAGGGTTGTGATAGGAGGCATCCAATTCAGCTGTGTAGAAGGCAGCCTTGGCATTTCTTACTTGTTTTGTGCAGGAGTTTCTGGCTTTTCTGAATTGAAGCCAAGTCATTTGGATCCTTTGTCTTTCTTGCCCTTTTCCAGAGTTTATCTCTAGGCAAGAAAGTGATTTAAGGTCAGCAGAGAACCAGCAACAAGATTTGAGTTTGGTTCTGACACTGGTGAGGGGTGTATGTATATTGAGGGCACTTATGATAATATCACTTAAGATCTGAAGAGCTGTCTCTATTGAAGCTGTGAGATAGAATTCTTGCCAACGTGTGGTGTGGCACAGATCATGGGAGATATCCCGAAATATTAAAGTTCTTTTGACCTCTTGGGAGTAATTTTGCAGGGTTGGGTGGCTTGATTGTTGATCTTGCCAGCTATGGGACAGTGATCACTTATAATACTGAATAGCACCCAGCATGAGAAATACAGATGAGGCTTATTTACCAACATGATGTCCAGGAGTGTGCTGTTGAGATTATTCTTTGGGTTAATCCTTGTTGGTTCTTTGATTAATTGAGTGAATCCATAAGTGTCACAGAAGGCTACTAGGGTAGATGCATTGGCTAGCCAATTTAAATTCAGGTCACCTAAAATGATGGTGTCCTCAGGGCCTAGATTAAGTATAGATCCTAGGTGGGATAGGAGTTTGAGGCCTGCAGAGGGGCCGCCTGTAGCAGCCAATCAGTTGAAAGGATAATATGTTGGGAAGAGTTATTTTAATTGATAAGCATTTGAATTCCCTTTGGCTGTGATGTAATATTGAGGCAGGATGCAGAGATGTTTGCTTTGACATAGATGATACCCCACCGCCCCTGGATGGACGGTCAGATCTGAAGAGCTGGTAGTTGGGAAGGTTTATTTCACTGTCTTTTGCTGCAGATTTGAGCCATGTTTCAGAGATAACCAGAAAGTCAGGTAAGGTGTGTGCAACCCAGGCCTGTATTAATGAGAACTTTTTTAGGAGGCTGCAGGCGTTGATGTGAAGAAAACTCAGGCCATTTATGGAGGCTAAGTCAGATGGGGAGATAGAGCTTTCTGTGGGACCAGGGTTGATTTCAACAGTGCCAACACAGACTGTGCAGAAAGAAGATTAGTTTGATGAGGGCACCAAGTGATAGGAATAGGGAGTAGTCAGAGGATTTTTTCTTCTGCTTGGGATCCAATGTATAGTGGGTGATGATCCTGCTGCGTGTTATAGATTTTGTCATAGAGTACCAGCTTAATGGACAGGCATAGGGGTCATTGTAGTGCCAGTAAGGGCAGCAGGGGCTTAAGGAGTTCGAACTGGTTGTGAGCCTTTTGTGGATACCCCAAGGATTACTGTGCAGAAGTGGCAGTATATACTTGTGGGAATTTAGGGGCATCCACTGGGGACAGTAGAGGGACAGTCCCTGAAGTAGCCTCCCAAACACCATGGCATGGGCTACACTGGTTTTCTTCTGGATCCGAGGGAAGGTGAGAGGCAAAGCAGCAATAGGGAGGCACAGTAGCATGGTGGAGGGTAGGTAGGGTTAAAGATACTAAAGGTGATGTGAAGAAATGAGCTCGGAATTGGCTAGGAGATTAGCTATGGGCAGGACAGAGATTCGTGGGAAGGTGTGTATAAAAGAAACACCCAGGAGGGGAAGGGGGCGGCAAAATTTTATGGCTTTCCTCGCATCTTTTCTGGCTGTCCTCCGGCCTCCTGGTTCCCTTTCTCAGCTATGTAGGTGGCCACCCGCCTCGCTGGCGGCTCGAGCCCCCACGGTCTCTGGGTGCTCGAGGGCAGGGCCGGCTAGAAAGGAGGGACAGAGGAGAGGGCAGTCAAAAAGCACTTAGATGCAGCAGCCTGCAAGAGGTGCTAAAATCAATTTACACAACAAAGACTGGTGGGTAGGGGTAGAGGCGCCTGAGCTGCCTAGCCCAACACAAGTCTCCCAAAAGACTGTAATCACTCAGAAATCAAACAAGAAGGCATTTTACAAGAGTATGCAGTAATAAAAGTAATACCAATTTATTAATTTACATAAAAACAGACCACTTTATGTACACCATAGCAGGTGTCTTCACCATACCCAGAACATTCTCAGAAACCACATCTAAAAACCAGTCAGCAGCAACATCATCAAGGCAGCATCCACAGCCAACAAATAACACGCCATAACTAAACCCCATAGAAACAAATTGTCTCATAAGGGAGAACCATAACATGCATGAGATACAAGAAGTCTTCCCCAAAAAAACATAAATTACAATAGCTCCCTCATAAGAGTGCTGTTCCAAAATGATAAAAAT
This sequence comes from Neoceratodus forsteri, assembly GCA_016271365.2. Taxonomy (NCBI): domain Eukaryota; kingdom Metazoa; phylum Chordata; order Ceratodontiformes; family Ceratodontidae; genus Neoceratodus; species Neoceratodus forsteri. The sequence goes on from JADMNL010000026.1 coordinate 273,017,826, forward strand.
AAAGAAAACCAGTGAAGCGTGGTTGCATAAATCTGACATGCTGCATGCTGGGGGAGGTGACTGTGTGATGACTCTTATCTGGTACAGTAGCTTGTGACCCCCTATGTAAGGGCAACAAGAGTTCACAGGCAACTGTATCAGATAAATGAGTAATTTCACAGTCACGCCCCATCCCTTATAAATAAGGGATTGGGTACCACATGTTGAGGACTTTACACTTATTCCATGTTGGCTTTAACCAGTTAAAATAGGACATCAAAATAACTTACTGAGTAGAGGACAGTCTTTCATGGATGTGTGCTGATGTTGCAGCAGATGAAAGTGTTTCAACTTGGCTAAAAATGAAAAAGCGGTGTTAGATATAAACTGCAGAACAAAGGTGTGTTAGAAGGGCAGTAAAATGTTATCATTAGCATACTTCACCTTTTATATCTTACCTTTTACCAGTATAGGGCCATAAACTTATCAAACAGTATAGTACAGTACACAGAAGCACACAGTAATAAAAATAAATAAGATAGATGCTCCTAGTGTACAATTAACAAGGTATCAAAAGTCCTAGGAGAGAAAAAGAGAGTCACAGATGTAAACAAATTATACTGTGATAAATACAACAGCCATTTAAATGCATATATTAATGAATGGTATCTCAATAACTTACCAAGCTGAGGACAGTCTTTCACGGAGCTCGACTGGTGTCACAGCAGATGCAAGGTTTTCAATGCACCTGAAATGAAATGGCACTGTTAGATATGAACTGCTGCAAAAAGGCATATACAAAATGCATCGCCTTAGAATTTCTAATTAACATATGTTACCTTTTAATTTAGCTGCTACTAATATGAAACCATAAACTTACGAAAAACTATGGTCAATTACACAGAAGCACAAATGAACAGCTAGAAGGGGGATAATGTAAAATATGGAAACAAAAGTCCTACGAGAGGAAAGTAGTCACAGAGGTGTACTAGTTATATTACAAATACACCTGCCATCTTAACACTGTTAGACGCATGAAGGTTGGCATACTGTAGAGCTTACTACTACATGTTCATTCACTTACCGTATTAGGAAAGAGGCCAAACCCCGTGACAGCTGTAAGTAATTGTAACTGACATTTTTAGTATGAGAGACCATGGCTTTTCCAGTTGGCAATTCACAAGCTGTGCCAGAAATGTCTGGATGAAGCCCAGAAGTGAAAGGCATGTCCTGCACTATGAAAATCAAACTATGGGTCTATATTCCATGAACACTACAGAAATATATATTTGTCATGATGCATATGCAGCACAGTATAATGCACATGTTAATGCTTTTCTCCTTAGGATTACTTAGAAGCAGTTAGCACCATATTTTAAGTTAATTGTGCTGAAACCCATTCCAGGTCACAGATAAGTACATAGATATATAGATACATAGACAGTGTCAGCAGATAAGTAACTGTTAATGAGTTCTGAACTTAGAGAACAAACACACTGCCTCACACATTTGGAAAGCTCATAATTAGCAGCAAATGACTGTGTGCCAACATTTTATCCAGTGAAGTAGAGTTGGATTATTACTAATGTAACCCCTTGTTATCCGGGGTTACTAGAATCCCAGTAAGACCTAGTGGTAGCCTGGGAAGGCAGCTTGTGAAACTCCCAGTTAAATGGGTTTCACACTGTCTCACTCTGTTCTCAGTCTCAGCTGAGACTGAGGGATGACATCACCAATAGAACTTTCGCAGCTGCATAAGCCACATTCGAATCTGCAGCAGAGGGAGTTACATAGAACATTGGGAGTTTTCAAAGGGAATATTCAGAGTCTCCAGTTTGCCTTCAAGTAAGAAGGAGCAGTTCCAGTTTGGCTTCAGTAAGTGAAGGAGTCAGTGTCAAGTGGTGGAGACCACTGTTCGGGTCTCAGTGCACCTCCCTCCAGGGGGGGGATGTAAAGATCCCCATGCAGATCCCTGGGGCAATTCCCTTAATTCTGCCAGGAGAAAGAAAAGCTGCCATTTCAGTTCAGTCTTTGTTTTGAAAAGTTGGAAGATTTGTGATTTGCCTGTGGGGCACCTACAACTAAAGGGTGAGTGTTTGCTCTAACAATAGAGGGCAAAAAATATGTTTCTTCAGCCTGGGACATGTGAGGAAATCTAGGAATTGAGCTACAATTTGGGAAGCCTATAGGACTAGGTCAAACAAATGGAGTAGTATCAAATGCTAGAGTGCTGTGTGATTTCAAGTAAATTGTAGAGGGATGCGACAGTTCATCTACCATTTAATCTACATTCAGAAGTTTCAGTTTTCCAAAGAAATGGCCGGGTATGGGCTGTGGGAGTTGGAGGTGGGCACACCCCCCATCTTTAGTAACCAGGTCCACCTCTACGGATTTCTGCTGTGGTTGCTACTTTGCCTCATGCACTTGGCCAGTGATGGGGGAAGTACCCAGACGTGGGTTGCAAAAAGAAATCTCTCTAGGAGTCACAGACTCTAAGTGGTGTGGGGAGCCACAACAAGTGTAAAGAAGAATTCTCTTGGTGAGATGGGGAGTCATAAGAAGTAAGGAAGAAATCACTCTAGGAGTCACAGACTCTAAATGGTGTGGGGAGCCACGACAGGATAATTGGTTCATTCTTCCAATGGACCGTGGATCAAGTGGTTGGCGGGGGAGCCAGGCCAGTCGGGCTGTGTACCCAAAGCGCATGCAAGTCTGGGCTGTGTGCCTGGTGGGTCCAGAGCCTGAAAAACAGTATAATTGGTTCATTCTTCCAGTGGACCACGTTGTAGTCTCTAATCTGCATTACCAGTAAATGTAGCCCCATGGGGGTCCGTCTATGCTTTGTTGTGTTCAGCTAGTTTGTGAATAAAAGCCACACTGTAGAATCCCATTCCTGTTTCTGGACATTACAGTTATTGCTTCCTGTGTTCGGATTTACTTGGGTGCCCCTGTCCAGAGTAGCCAAACCTAGGTCCCCCTGTGCTGAGTAACCTCATCCTCCCCGAACCCAGGTCCCCACCAGGTACTGCTGTCAGCTTCAACAGCATGCCACCTGTCATTTGGCAAAAGGCAGGGGTGAGGGGTTACAAAATGGAGGCACCACTTTGGATTTGTTCAGGAAGGAAGGTGCTCGGCAAGGGGCTAGCATTTTGGCTATCTGGCAGTGGGTAGCCCAAAAAGCTGAAGCAATTTCCCTAGTGTGTTGCTGTGTGCTGTGAATCTTGTGCTGCTGTTTAAAAATGCCAACTGTTTACCAAGGAGCTGTAAAGCGAAAGAGTGTGCCCTTGTCCTGCATCAAAATTGTTTACAGCGTTTTGCCTGCTTTTACAAATAAACTGTTGTGAAGAAAAGTGTGGAAGACTAGGGTAGCAACAGAAAAATTGTGCCCTGGATGTTGGAAATGCTTTTAAAATGAATTGTTGTGAAGGAAAGTGTGGAAGACTAGGGGAAGCAAAAGGAAAATTATGCCCTGGACGTTGAAAATGCTTTCTGAGTGAATTGAGAGACTGCAGAGTAAATGGCTATGTTATATGGCTGAAATGGGCTCCCGCCGTGGAGTCAGTTGAAAAAAAAAAAGTTGCATTCTGCAGTTTAAATTTGCCTGCTCGACGACGCTGCGGAGGAGAAGAGCCTCTTGAGGAAGAAGAGGCTCATTTGCATGGCATTGTGTGGTTGGTCAGGGTGCAATCAGTCCCGCCCCTCAGCCAGCTCTACAGAGACTGCCCCAGCATTCGAGAGGGAGGAGAGTGCAGTGCGTGTACTGGCAGTGGAGGAGCATCGAGGAGTGTTCAAAGCATTGTAAACAGTTCAGAAATTGACTTTTTTGCTTAAAATCGGGCTCAACCCGCTAATCGATCATCAGAATTGAAAGTTTGGTGTTTAAAACGACGATCGCTAGGACTGCCCGCCCATTTGTATACTGAGGACTTCAATAACTGGCTGCAGGCCGTTTTTCCCCATCGCAGCAAATTGCTACTGATAACAGTAAAAGTAAACATTCAAAAAACTGATCAAACAGTGATTTTCAGTCTATGCCATATAAAATGTGTGTGCAGCAGTGTAGTCGCTTTTCAAGTAACAATTGTGTAATGTCCTGCCAGCAAGTGCAAGTCTGTTAAGCCATTGACTGTGTGCATAGCAATGAAATTAGCCTCAGTTTAAAGTTTGCAGCCAGAGAGAGACTGTGGGTTGTAGCAAAATGCAACACTAGTAAAAGCAGGCAATTCTGTGCTAAAAACCTGAAGCTTTTAAGGGACTGTGAATAAAATAAATGTTACCAGCTTGTGAAAAGTCCAAGAAAAATCCTGTAAATGTGTGTAAAGCCAGATCAGAGCAAGTTGTGCAGTTTGAGTAAAAGTTACCAGTAGCTTGTGTAAATCGGGTACGCAGTGGCTTGACCCAGATTCTAAATGTTGATGCACAGGAGTGCTGCCGCCACCATTACAGGGTGGGGTAGTAAAGTAAACACAGCAGCAGAGGAGCCATTTTACAGCTGAAAGAGTGTGTCAATAAAGTGGGACTTTCAGTTACAGTGAACTTTTGTTTATTTTCATGATTATGGCCTGGGACAGCTCATTACCGGATCATGCCCGGTTTCAGTAACAGCAGCAGTAAATAGACTGAGAGATATTGAAAAGTGGTGCTATGGAGGGCAACTGCCTCCTGATGTGGCAATTCCCATTATCCAGTGCGTGTATGTCAAATATGCTTGAGTGCTGGAAGGGACGTCTTCATGATTCCTCACTGTACTGGTGCCTACAAAAATATGGCTTGTATAAAGCGCATCCATCCATTTGGCCCCACATGGACAAAAATTCAGGAATCTGCAGTTGGCAGCACACAGCACCAGGTGGAGCCTGTGGAGGAAGGTCCCTCGGGGGAGTGTGGAACAATGCTAGAGGGTGCAGAGTTAGAGACAGAACTAGAAGTTGAAGTTTTGGATGCTGGATCCCAGAAAGAAAGTTCGGATAAAGCATCAATAGACCCCTGGAGAAGGTGCCTGGCCTGAGTCTCTTAGGTGAAGATGAGATGCGGGAGGCCTTTAAATGGGAGGTGTTGACCTCCGCACCTAGTGATGAGTGGATAGTCTTGGGGGTGAGAACGACTGCTCACTCCTGGGCTCAGATCCTCAATGAAGAGGAAGATGAGGGGGAACCTATGTGGCCTTGTGAAAAAGGAACGGGTACACAGCCTAAAGATCTTGCCTCGGAGGAATGTATTGAAGAAAGTGGTGATGCCACTGCCCTGGCTTTACAGGAGGAAGAAGTCAGGGATCCATTTCTAATTTCCTTAAGGATGCATAGCTGACAGAACCAGGACTGGCCACCCCCAAGCCAGGCCAGTGGTCTCAGATTGACCAAAGCAAGTAAAGAGGAGAGACTGGTTTGTAGAAAGGCAAATGAAATCTATGGCTTGACCTTTCCTACCTTTTCTTGGAAAGTCTGGGAGGAGATTGAGAACTGCAGGAAATCCTGGATCTGGGATGAAGCAATGAAAAGTGTGTATCCTGGGGCCAACCAGCATGTAAAGAATAGACTGTTCCACGTAAAGTATACGCAGTGGAAGAGAGGCAGGACACTGTTTATGGACAGAGTGAGAATAGTGGATGGAGAGGAATGTGAACTCTCCCACTGTGTGAATTATGCGGGCCCAGATGGGGTAATAATTCAAGCCCCTGACCCCCGGTACTATTGGTCTCAGTGCAAGGACCTCCCAGCAAATGTGCCCGTGCCTACAAAATGGAGAGCCGAGCAGTGGTAGTCAATACTGCCACACCAGACTGTGAAGTGCCCTTACTGATTCCCCAATATGAATATCCAGGACTCAGGTGCCCCACATTCATCAGTCTACAGTGTACTGTCCTGTCCAGCAACCATCAACTGGCCCACCAGATGACTTCAGATTCAGAGAGGACACCAGCTCAGCTGTTTCCTGTTCATTGCCTGGTAATCGGATGACGTCGGACTAGCTGTTTTCTTTTTGTTCCTGTTCTAAGGTTCCATCTCCAGAGATGACATCAGCCCAGCTGTTCCCAGATGTGCCCTCCTGTGGTTCCCGGAAGATGTCCGCCCAACTGTATCAGAAGAAATGCTGCCAGGGAGAGTCTTCAGCTGCGGTGCAGGTCGGTGCCTAGTCTTGTACTACAAGTGGCTGGTAAGTCCGAACTTTTCTATCTTTATGACATTGCAGTACACACCCTACACTACAGACTTCAAAAATATGTGAACTGTCCGCAAAGACTCTCCCCTTCGGGACTTTGACCTGTTAGAACTGTGCTTCACTGGGCTCCGGCCCAGGAGAGACTCTTTATTGGACTAGCCTTCTGGCCTTGTGGTCATTAGTTGGGACTTTTAGGGCACTCCATCCCCCCAAATGTGTATTGTAAATAATGTCATTGTTGTATTCTAATGTAAATACTGTTTTTCTACCTTTTTTCTAAAAAATCTTTTTGGGATTTTGCAGTGTTTTGATGGTAGGGGTCTAGGTAGACTGTGTATGCAGATTAGGAGCATGTGTTTTATCTTTCTTTTTCTTACAGGTGTTCCTGGGAAGACAGAAGAGAAGACAAGAAGAGGAGGAGGGGCTCATCGGAGTTCCTCATCAGTGCTTTATTGTGTAGAAATTTAAAGTACTGTGATGTTATTGTTATGGTTATTGCTGTATTAACCCTTTCCTTCCACAGGTGTGATTGTGGGGGTAGGGAGAAGGCAGTAATTGGTATTTTAATGGTGTGTGGTTGCAGGTTGCCCAAGGTCAGGGAGGTCCCGGGTTGTTTTTTGTTTTGGAATATTATGTTAGAGGCAGATAGGTTTTCCCTAGAGGGTTAGGGGGGTAGACAGGCTGTGGTCCTGAACGGCCATAGGGACTGCAGTGCTGATCTATCAGGGCTATGCTCTAGATGGTTCTACCAGAGCCACTAGGTGTCCATAGTAAGTGGATAGTGTAGAGGCTGACATGTCAGCTACAGGCCTCTAGGCCCTTGATGTTGCCTGCCTGTGCTTGCACATGGTAGGAGGGGGCCTGATCACCCCCCTCCGCAGGTAGCACATAGGGTGGGATGGCCTAAGGCCGGGTAAATAATGACTGCGGACAGTCATTTTCCTGGTCAAGGGTGAGTGTAACCCCTTGTTACCCGGGGTTACTAGAATCCCAGTAAGACCTAGTGGTAGGCAGGGAAGGCAGCTTGTGAAACTCCAATGGACCGTGGATCAAGTGGCCGGAGGGGGAGCCAGGCCAGTCGGGCTGTGTACCCAAAGTGCGTGCAAGTCTGGGCTGTGTGCCTGGTGGGTCCAGAGCCTGAAAAACAGTATAATTGGTTCATTCTTCCAGTGGACCGCGTTGTAGTCTCTAATCTGCATTACCAGTAAATGTAGCCCCATGGGGGTCCATCTATGCTTTGCTGTGTTCAGCTAGTTTGTGAATAAAAGCCACACTGTAGAATCCCATTCCTGGTTCTGGACATTACAGTTATTGCTTCCTGTGTTCAGATTTACTTGGGTGCCCCATCCAGAGTAGCCAAACCTAGGTCCCCCTGTGGCGAGTAACCTCATCCTCCCCGAACCCAGGTCCCCACCAGGTACTGCTGTCAGCTTCAACAGCATGCCACCTGTCACTTGGCAAAAAGGCAGGGGTGAGGGGTTACACTAAGCATTATTCTCTCATTGTATGTTTCTATATTCATAAATGTGCTGTTGCCGTAAAGCTAAAAACATGATTAATGTGCATCTAGTGTCTATGCTTTGTTATGATGGGAAGTTGCCCTTTAAAGTCTAGGAAATTAATTCTTGCTGTGCTTTACTGTTAAATAAATTAAAAACCAGACAGTGGCCTGTGTATGTGTGTGTGTGTGTGTTTCAATGTTTAGAATGCATAGTTCTTCAGTTGTGAGACTATGAACTTCAGTCTGTTTCTGTATTATGAGTCTGTGTGTGACAAACTTTTGAAAATCTAACATCTGACTTGCGATACAACAGTCAGTATGTTGTTGGTATCTGTAGAATAATGAAGTGCTTTCTCCTGTATCCCACTCATGCTCGCTAAGTGTCACAGCACAGTTAGTGCAGTGGTGAGCCAGCAGCTGCAGCATAAGACCCCCTCTGAGGTGATCAGGGTGATCATCACAAAAAGCAAACAACAAGCATCATCTTAGCTACATTTTATATTAATTCCAACTACAACACAACAAAACAGAGCTTCAGGTTTTACATTTGGCTGAATCACACTTGTGTACAAGTCCTCCAGGTTGAAACCCCCAGCCCTTGACGACTGCAGCATGAGGCAGTCAAAATGGATAATATATTTGTATTTTAAACAGTGCCACAGAGAGGGCTTTGGCGGTAGTGACCTGCTTTCACCAGCTCCCTTGCCCAACATTCACAATAACAGGACCTGGTGGCGTTCACTTGTGTAGTCTAGTCCACCACACACACACACACACCATGCACACCCACACCACACACACACACACACACACACCACATGCCACCATATACCCACCCACCACATGTACACCCACCAACCACATTCACACCCACGCACCACATGCATACCCACCCACCAACCACATGCATACCCACCAACACATGTACACCTCATGAGCAAACAAAGCAATCATACTGCCAGTGCTCATGTACAAAGGGTACTAAAAATGGTCATCAACAGCTTGGAGTCAGCTGGCCTGGTGGCACCAAGGGTTGAGGCGCTGGACGCCACACCTCGCGCCATGCTGGCGAGCCGGGTTCTGGAACCAGCTAGGGGAGGCAGTGGTTGGCAGGGAGGGAGAGTGGATTGAGTATCCGGAAGACAGCTATCCTCTCCCTGGGGAGGGATCCAGTGCTCTCTGGTACAGTAGAGACCCCCGGTGCAGAGCAGGGGATACTACTTAACAGAAGCAACAATGAGAGAGGAGCACAGTGGACATCTATGGGTAGCTGTTGTGACATCATCCACACAGCTGTGCTCATGGGGATAAATAAGGAAAACAATCCCCATCTGCGGGGATAGGAAAAGGCACCACAATCCACTGAGCCACACTTTAATATATCGGTCACCTCACCTCTCCGGGAGCCTACTGCCCAACTGGCACATTAAATTCCCAGATAGCACACCCTGGGCAGATAGGGTGGCCCCACTTCAGGGGGGTTCACAGCTGTTGGGTCAACCGGGTCAGTATGGAGGTGAGGGCAGAGTGCTTCAGATGGGAGGTAGAGCTCACGGCTATGTGGATGCCAGACAGAGTTCCTCATGGGCAGAGTAGAAAATAGAGTTGATAAAAAAAAAATATATATATATATATATAAAAATAAAAAAAAAACAGCATGGAGCCATACACAGTTTTGACTGAACATTATACGGTGTGTTCACAGTTGTGTAATTAAAGTGCACATTCCTAGTACAGCACTTGTTTCACTTATCAGCAATAACTGGGCAGTGCTCTACTAGGGATGTGTACTTTAATTAGAAAGTCCTGGAGAAGGGCAGTGTCCACTGCAATGTTCAGTCCTCTCAGGTCCTTGATAACACAGGCTTGTTCTCAAATAGTTGCTGTGAGTGGTAGCCATATGCACTGCACCAATGGTCTGGCATCCCTTTCCCTTTCTATCCTCCCTGACTTGAATCACAGGAGGGACTACAGAGGGGCAGCTCCCTTCTGGACTCCAGAATATGGAGTACATCTGGGTTGGGATGGGAGAGGGGCACATGACATGAAGCTATGTGATGCCCAACTTCTAAGTGCACCTGGTGTCCCAGCTACTCCACCTGTACTTCTGACAGAGAAGGGAGGATGGACATTTCTCCATCTGTACTTCTGACAGAGAGGGAAGGATTGACATTGGAGGAAAACGGTCCTGGAACTTGATGAACCCAGGTGCACTTGGAAGTTGGGCATCACACAGCTTCATGTATTCCACTCCCATCCCTACCCATAAATATGTGCCTCAGATTGGGGTCTGACCTTCTGCACTCCCTCCTGTGGGGCAACTGACCACTGGCATCTATAATATGCTGGAGTGCACATACAATTTTTTTTTTAATGAAAACCATAATATTCTAAAATGCTAAATCAGAAATAAAGTTTGAACAGGTAATTGCAGTTTTGATCAACAGTATGTCTCATAGGTGGCTCAGAGGGTGTGGGGCAGGAGTGCCCACACAGAAAGAAATGACAAAAACTAAATTTTCCATGTAAAAGTCCATCACAACTGAAGCAAATGGCAATGACACCCAGGAGGTGTGTGTGTGTGTGTGTGTACACGAGGAGAAAGAATTAATAAAAATAGAAAAAAGGGGGGAACAGAGAACAACATTTTAGTGAGTTTATAATTTCTGGAAAATGTTGTTTTTTGTTATTACCTTCTGTGGGGGCGCTGCCCCCCCCCAACAACTCACACCCAGATCCTCCTGAGAAGTCACTGCAGTTTTGATCTACACAACTTCTCTAGCAGTGCTACTTATGTTTCTTTTCAGCTGAGACTGCATAGGTGCTTAACGTAGTTCTCCAAATAACCGAACCTGGCCTTATATCTTCACACTCCATAATATTCTTAAATGCTGAATGAGAAATAAACTTTGAAGTTTTAACAGTAAATACAATAGTTCCCATACTGTTTTGAGCTTGTGCATCTCAGAGGACATGTTCATCATTCATGCAAACACATACAATATTGGAGAGCTGTACATTCAGGAGTATTCAGGCAGACAGGCACTAAATCTTCCTCTTTAACTCTCCATATGCAGCACTGCAGTGCACATATACATTGTTTTTATTTCTGTGAAAACACTGTTCAACATACACTGCCTGTCACATTACCTAACCCAAGCCCATTCCCAATGCCACTTTCCATTCCACAGTCTGAAAAATATCTATAGCCCTAAGTAGGTAAACTGCTTTCAAATCCTAAAGAAACAACACTTTTCTACACTACAACAATCATCCACTAAAATACCACCAAGTTAACAGCTTAATCTGGGTCAGTCAGTTGGCATTCATCTGTATCCCTCACCCCCAGGCCGAGCCAGAAAATAGGTAGAATTAGTCTAGTGCACTTACCTGGTAAACAAAAACTAAATAAATAAAATAAAATGCCCCTTCCCCCAAGGTCACACCTAGAGATGAGGGAGGCAGCAGTATAGTACAGTGGTTTAAGGCTCTGAGCTGCAAATCTGGAGACCTGGGTATGAATCCCACAACCCCCACTTACTTGCATACTGTGTGACCCTGAGCAAGTTGCTTAACCTCCCTGTGCTCAGGTTGCACCTGGAAACAAGCTTTCAGCTATAATCAAAACACACCCCACATCCCTTCTCCCAAGGTTGCACCAAGAGATGAGGGAGGCAGCAGTATACTGCAGTGGTTTTAAGGCTCCAAGCTGCAAATCTGGAGACCTGGGTACGAATCTTGCATACTGAGTGACCCTGAGCAAGTCATTTAACCTCCCTGTGCTCAGGGTGCACCTAACAAGCTTTAGTTTCAGCCATTGCTGTCTCCTGGTTAAGCAATTGGGAAAAACTGGGGGGAAAAATATGAGCTCAGTGTGCCTTCCTGCCTGGTGAAATATTTAAATAAATAAAACTCTGTGGCCCTAATAAAAAAAAAGCTGTGCTGCAGCTGGGACCAACTGGCTACCATTGCCAACCAACAACTAGTGTGACTGACACTGACACTGTCATGACATTTGTTTCCAACCAAGAACCAAGTCCAAACACTTACAGCTTCACCTCGGAGTCGGACCATACATACCTGGCTAAATAATACAGCCCCAACTCAAGAATTTCTATTCTGAAATTCGAATTCTCCTACTGTCTGCACTGCAGAGGTTGCTTGCACTGCCATTCAACAGAGAGTAGGACTAGTAGTAGGGATAGGCGGACCCGAAAAGGTCCTGACCCTTATTATCAGGATCAGGATCCAGGTCAAAGTCCTGATTAGTTCTGATAAGTTCTGATTTAAATCAGAACCTTTTGTATAATGTGAGGAAAAGTGAAAATCTGCCATAAACATGCACAAAATGGCACTGAGATCTATGACACAAATGCAATTGTAAACAGCTGAAGCTCTATCAATGTCTGTTGACCATTTTGTCCTTTTTAGCTGCGTTTGTTCTTATTTTATGAAATTAAGACACTTTTGCTTTAAACTGCACATTTTAGTTTGGGTGACAATAGAAGACACTGGCAGAACAGAGGTTAAAACCACCATGAGATATGAGTTCAGGCAGGTACTGAGTAAGCACTGAAGCTCTGTCTGTTGGCCATCCCTATCCCTTCCCTCTTTCCAGGTTGATCTGTGTTTTTCTTTTTATTCCCCTTAGCCCTTTTGGGTTTTTTTAGCTGCTTTTTTCATGAAATTAAGGCACTCTAGCACTTTACTTTGCAGTTTGCACTGCTGGACAAGTTTATAGTTACGGCAAGTTGCGCAACAAGAGAACTTCTACAGAAGACATTGGCAGAGCACAAAAACTGCCAGGATGGTAGGAAGGGAACCTCCCCCATCCAGGGAGCACCAGAGCCACCACCACTACCTCAGAGGTTGCGAAGAAAGCACAGCAGTTGGACCGCAATGGGCTCAGGGAGGGTGAGGATGGTGGAACAGAGGCACACCCAGTCAGTTGTTCCACTCCACAATCCATACACCATTCTGGGGGGCATAGCTCCCCTATGGATGCACCCGCAGAGGAGACTAAAGAGGCTGAGGACAACTGTCACAAGGGATGCCCACAGGTAGGAGGTAGAGGACACCAAAAGGAAAGGAAGCAGCTCCTGGTGGGGGACTCAATTATTAGGGGGATAGAACTGGGGGGAGCAGGGAAAACTGAAGTAAGGTGCCTGCCTGGTGCCTTGGCTTGGAGGGAGAGGAAGCGCATCCTCAGGATCACGAGTACAGCTTGCACGAGTTCTGAGCTGGATGTCATTGTCCACCTAGGGACAAATGACTTGGCTCAACATGAGATTAGAGCAGTGCAGAAGGACTTTGTAGAATTGGGGAGGGTCTTCAAGACAAGCAGCACACAGTATCCTTCTCAGAGGTGCTGCCTGTCAATAGCATGAGTGAGGCGAGGGTACTTTACACCATGCAGTTTAATGAATGGTTGAAAAAATGGTGTGGAGCACAGGGGTTTGGCTTCATTGGAGACTGGGGTTCCAGCTGGAGGGACACCAGCCTATACTGGCAGGATGGTCTGCATCTGTCCAGGAAGGGAACAAGTCTTTTGAGCAATCAGTTTAAATGCTTCATTGGCAAGCTTTTAAACTAGTCAAGGGGGGGAGGTACTGATAAGCAGCAGGAAAATCCCAGCCTCTCCCTACAAAACAGGGTACTAAATGATAAAAAGACCGAGGTAGTAAGGTCAGTGGGGGATGCTGCAACAGAAGGTAAAGCCATCAAAAAATGGAGAGCAATGAGTACCAATGCCCATAGTCTGAGTAACAAGCTTCCTGAATTAGTGGCCTTGATGGAGGAGGAACATCTGGATATCATGGCAGTCACAGAAACATGGTACACACAAAATCATGACGGGACGTGAAACATACCAGGATACACTATCTACAGGAGGGACAGGGAGGGTAAAAGAGAGGAGGAGATAGCTCTTTACATAAGGGAAGGAATCAAAGCAACAGAACAAAAGGGAAAACAGGAGGAGAAGAAGCACTGTGGGTAAATTTGGAGACCAGCAATGGAACCACAATCCACACAGGGTTAGACAGACTCTCTCTCAGGGGGAGGAAATGGACAAGGAAATGATAGAAAGTATACTTAGAATGGCAGAAAAGGGGAGATATTGCTGATGGGTGATCTGAATATGCCAGATGTTAATTGGAGTGCAGTTGCAGCAGCCACTAAGAGTGGAGTTATTCTAGATGCCCCACAGGGGCATGCCTTAGACAACTAGTATTGGAGCCCACTCGAGAAGGAGCAATCTTAGACCTGGTTCTCTCAAATGGAGATGAAGAGAGGATCACAGATGGTAGTTGGTAGCCATCTGGGGAACTAGCGACCATCGAACAGTATGGTTCACAATAAACACAGCAATAGAATCAAGTCAACAAAGGCAAAAGTACTGGACTTTAGGAGGGCTGACTTTGTCAAATGGGTGAGTGCCTAAGGAATGCACTAGCAAATGGGCAGGAAGGAGGTGTGGAAGAACAATGGGAATAAAAACTGCCATCACAGAGGTAACAAGCTTTGTGTGAAGCAAATAAACAAAACAAAACGATGTAAGAAACCACTATGGTTCTCAAAGGAAGTGGCAGTGAAGGTTCAAGAGAAAAAGAAAGCATTCAGGAAGTACAAGGAATCACAGAAGGAGCAGGACAGAGAACTGTATCAGTTAAAGCAAAAGGAAGCTGGGAAGGCAGTCAGAACAGCAAAGGCCCAAACCGAGGAAAAGATAGTCAACTAGGTTAAGAAGGGGGATAAAACCTTTTATAGGTACATCAGGGAGCAAAGGAAGACCAAGGGAGGGATAGTGAGGCTTAATAAAGGGAGGAGGGTGGGCAGAAGGTGACTGTGACAAGGCAGAGATACTAAACAAATATTTTGCTCAGTATTTACAAAGGAAGAGGGAGAGGTGCCTAAAACAAACAGTAGAAACACTCTGGATACAGAAGTTGATACCAGCCCATTTACAGAAGAAAGGGTTCTGAAAGAACTTAAAACTGAAGGTGACAAAGCAATGGGGCCTGATGGGATTCATCCCAGAATTCTAAAAGAAATAAGGGTAGAACTAGTGACACCACTGACTACCCTCTTTAACAAATCATAGGAGGATGAGGTGGTACCCGAGGACTGGAGAAGGGCAGATGTGATTCCCCTTCACAAAAGTGGGAGCAAGGCAGAAGCAGGAAACTACAGACCTATTAGTTTAACCTCAGTGGTAGGGAAAATGATGGAATCACTTCTGAAGGAAAGAATTGTCGAGTATCTAGAGGTCAGAAGGGCACAGGACCCAAGGCAGCATGGATTCACAGCAGGAAGGTCATGCCAGACGAATCTGATAAATTTCTTTGACTGGGTGACCAAAGTAGAAGATCAGGGAGGGGCTGAGGACATGGCCTACCTAGACTTTAGCAAGGCATTTGACACAGTCCCACACAAAAGATTAATATACAAGTTAGCCAGCCTGGGAGTGGGTCCCAAGATGACAGACTGGGTAAAGAATTGGCTGGAGAATAGGACACAGACAGTAATAGGAAATGGAGTCCACTCTGAAGAAAGGGGTGTTACTAGTGGGGTACCCCAGGGTTCAGTATTAGGACCGGTCGTCTTCAATGTCTTTATAAGTGACATTGCAGGGGGACTGGAAGGAAAAGTATGTCTCTTTGCAGATGACACAAAGATCTGCAACAGAGTTGATGCACAAGGTCGGGTGGAAAGGATGAGAAGGGATTTGGCAAGGTTAGAGGAATTGTCAAATGTATGGCAGCTTAGATTCAATGCTAAGAAGTGCAAGGTAATGCATCTGGAAAACAAAAACCGAGTGGAAGAGTACACAATGGGGGGTGAGATACTAACAACAACAAAAATGGAAAGGGTCCTAGGGGTAATCATATCAGATGACCTAAAGGTGGGCAAGCAATGTGAGAGGGCAGCAAGGAGGGCTTGGGGGATACTGGGATGCATAGGAGATCACCAGTAGAAAACAGGAAGTTATTATCCCTCTGTACAGACAGCTGGTCAGACCCCCGTCTGGAGTACTCGTGTGCAGTTCTGGGAGACCCAATCTCCGCAAAGACATAGACAGGATGGAAGCTGTCCAGAGGAGGCACTAAAATGGTGCAGGGTCTGCACCGGAAGACATATGAAGATAGACTTAAGGAGTTTAAAATGTATAGCCTCAAGGAAAGGAGGGAGATTGGGGACATGATAGAAACTTTCAAGTACCTCAAGGGAATCAACAAAGTCCAAGAGGGTAGCATCTTTCAACAAAAGAGATGTGCAAGAACAAGGGGGCACAATTTGAAGATAGAGAGGGGGCGGCTCATAGGTAATTTAAGGAAGTATTTTTTCACAGAGAGGATTGTGGATGCATGGAACGGCCTTCCGGAGGAGGTTGTGGAGTCAAAAACAGTGGTGGAATTCAAGTATGCATGGGACAGTCATAAGGCAATTCTAGGGGGTGGGGGCAGGAAGATGTAGGCTGCTGGTTAACTAGGATCTGCAGCTTATCCATTAGGTAGGAAATGGGCAGACTGGGTGGGCCAAGCGGTCCTTATCTGCCATCAAATTCTATGTTTCTATGTTTCACTATGAGATATGAGTGTAGGCAGGTACTGAGTAAGCACTGAAGCTCTGTCTGTTGGCCTTCCCTATCCCTTCTCCCTTGTCAGGTTGATCTGTGTTCTTCTTTTTATTCCCCATGGCCCTTTATTCTGTGCCTTTTTTAAATAAAATTAAAGCACTCTTGCACTTTCCTTTAATAAAGTTTAGTTATTAGAGCAATGAGTGAAGGTAAGGCACTACTGGTACTATACTGGCAAGCAAAGACTCAGTAGTGTACAGGCTTTAGTTAGAGCAACAACAGAAGGCACTACTACTGGCAGACACAGTAAACTAAAACCACCACCATGACACAGGGTGACCAGTACTAAGCACTGAAGCTCTGTCCAGTATCCCTTTGTACCCTCCCTGCCCCACCCTCCCGGAAAGGTTAATCATTTTTTCTTTAATCCTCTTGAACTTCCCATTCTCCCCTCCCGCCATCTTCTTTATCCCTTATTATCCCCACCCCACTGACTTTGTTTTAGCAGCTGCAGGCTAAAGTTTATTTCCAAGGCTCTGCTGGTGGTAAAACACGAGGACGAGAGATTCATCTCTGCCACTAAACTCCTCTCAGGTTCTCAGCCATGCTCTGATGGATTCCCTTGGCGCAGACCATTATATATCCTCAATACTACCTGACCAACTTATGACTGAGTATGACGTATGTCACGCAAGCTGTTCTCTCCATCTCCTTCCGACTGTGCCCCCAACTGATAATAATCTTTGACGTTAACATCTATTATTGCAGATGTTTTTGCATTTATGAACTACAATCTTTGCACTTATTATCCTATGGCACTTTTCTACATAACTTCTATTTTTTCAAAAGCACTTTATCCTTTAACAAGGGCAATATCTAGCCTCTAATTGCACCTTGTCTGTATACGTTTGACAGCATCTTTCACCCCTCTGTGCCACTTTTGTTTTTTTACCTTTATGTTTTTAAGCCTGGTCACTATTAATGGTGTGACATTCTTTTATCTTCCCTTTACACACAACACTTTCAGCATGTTTGACACTGTCATTTTAAATCACTTTGTTTAACTTACACGTATGAAACACACTGATTTCAGCCTTGAGAAAGCGCTTAGTATCGCATGAAAATGTTTAGCTGGTGAGGGAGTGTGTTTCCCCTAGAATGACATTGTTGGAGTTTATCTTTGCTTTTATCATTTATGGATCACCTGAAATTATTAATAAAGCATTCGTGTACTGTGGAACCTGCATTACTGTGGACCTTTCACTGTTTTCATCTGAGGGCAGAGACCATGCTGCCGATGTTCCGTGATCTGTAAGCCCTACCTCTATTTCATTTTTTTAAGCAAGCCATTCTTCTTTCCTCTAACTGTGCCCCCTAACTTGAACCATGAATAGCTTAGCCACCAAAGTTCCCACCCAGCTGCACCCCTGTCCCCTCGCCGCCCATTTCACCCACCAGCCCAATTAGACCCTCGTGTCTAGTGGCACCCCCTCACTACTGCCTTACAGTAACCCCCATCCCCACCCGCTATTCCCAATCCCTGGTGTCTAATGACCCCCCATCCTCTGATATTGCCGGCACAGAAAAAAACTTACTGATGTGCTCCTCCAGGCATGTGGCTATGAACTTGGGTGAGAGTAGACAGTAGCATTTTGTCAGGCTTCCAAGTTCCTTAGTCCCAAGCTTCAGTGCAAATATTATACTAGTAGACAGTTCTGGATTGCAACCCTGTGCCACGATCAAGCCGGCAACTACAAACTGCAAGCTTATTGTAGCTGCCAGCTTGATCGTGGCTCACGGCTGCATTCTGGAATTTCCTGCTAGCATAAATATTGCTCTGTAGTTTGGTACTGTGAGCTGAAAGCCTGACAAAAAGCTACTCCATCCTCTGCTCTCACCCAAGTTCATAGCCACAAGCCAGAAGGTGGAGGAGCACATCAGTAAGTTTATGGTGCTGGTGCGATGGGGGTGGGGCGCTAGACACACCAGGGATGACCATTTTGCATTTTTTAAACATACCAGCCACATGCAGCCAGTGGACCCGGACTTGGTACATTTAGGCAATGGGTTCTTATTGATCTGGGTCCACCGGCTGCATTAAATCTGGGGGGGGGTTCTAATTTTTGGCAGATTGTTCCGCCCATCCCTAATGAGCAGCTGGCTGCTGTTTTATTTTACTGATGGATTTCAGTAAAATATAAGTGATTATGCTGTTTTGTGGTTTCTTTTTCGTTGGCAGCAGTTGGCAGGCAAATGCACTGTGTGCTGACTGCTGAACTTCTGTAGTGCTGGGTCAATGGGTTCAGGTTGTTTCAAGAACTCGGCTGCGGTCGGTGCATTCTCGACTCTTTCAGCAAAGGCTCCCACGATGTCAGCGGCTTCCCTCAGTATTTTCTCTTCAGCACTTTGGAACTCCCTTTGCCTACAAAGTGAGTGAAGAGCAGTGGAGAGACTCCCAATTTATTCTACTGCCTCGGATCTGAGTGGGGACAGAAAAGTTCAGGTCTGAGGGCGGAATTGAGAGTAACAGCAATGGACTGAGCATCACCCTGTCATTGGTTGTTAGGGCACACATATCACCACCTGTGTCGTAAACATGCTCGGTCCGTGAGAGAAAATAGGGACATGCAGTTCCAAAAGGAAAACATGGCATAATCAGTCTTTTAGCCGGGTGTGGTGGTCAGATTGCATGTCTATGGGCTGGCTAATGGTTATGGCTTCATTCCGGCTGGAGGAAGGAAAGGACTGGGACAGACACAAAAATGAGGTATATTGTCAGTGCCAGGGCCAGTGCCAGCCAGCTTTAACCCCACCATGCTTTTAAGCCGGAATTGGCTAATATTAATTTAAGCTCCCAGAGTGGCAGACAAAGGTGGCTGGCTGGGTGGGTGGGACATTCGAAAATGGCACCCCCCCCTCACAGTAAAAGGTATGCAGTTGCATACACTGTGTATGCCTGCCTATGCCCTTGGCTGCTACTAGGTCATGTACATTTTTTTCAGTTCTAAGAAGGCTGACCTCAACAGGTCAAAGATCCTTTTAATATGCATTACCTTCCTTTTTTAATTCTCTATTATCCATTTTTGATTGTTTAAACAACTCCATTATGACCTTTAAGACAAAATTAAAATGTTACTTATCAAATCAATTTAAATCATACTTTATTTATAAAAAGCACCTTTCCACAACCAAGATGCATGTACAATAAATAATTAAAATACACAAAAGGTAAAACAATGTAATAAAACCAATCAGCATAACATCATTAAAAATCAGGGTAGACTAGGCTAAATAGATAGGTTTTCAAGGTAGCTTTAAAACTTTCGACGGTCAGGCAATCTCGTACCCCGATGAGGTAAAGAATTCCACAGGGTCAGGGCCATAAAACTAAATGACCTGGCCCCTGATGTCTTCAGATGGACCCTGGGGATCTCCAGCAATCCTTCATCGGTGGATCGGCGAATATGGGGGGCCGTAGGGACAAAGAAGATCTTGTAGGTAACTAGGTCCCTGGTCACGTAGGGCCTTATAGGTCAGCAAACTGACCTTAAAGGTGATCCGCCATTGTACTGGCAGCCAGTGCAGTCCGTGGAGGACAGGCATTATATGACTGGCCCTGAAAGTACCAGTCAGAAGCCTGGCTGCCGCATTCTGCACTAGCTGCAAGCGGTGGATATAAACCTTCAGTAGCCCTAGGTAAAGGGCATTGCAGTAGTCAAGGTGGGAGGTAACGAAGGCATGGACCAGAATTGGAAGGTTGTTGGAAGGAACCAGATGCTTCACCCTGGCGATATTCCTCAGGTGGTAAAAAGAGGTTTTGACAACAACCGACACCTGTGATTTAAAGGTCAGACAGTCATCAAATATAATGTCCAGGTAACTAACTGTGCACCCCCAAGCCAAAGACCTGAAGGTGATCCTGTTAGCAAACCCGCCTCCTGATAACCAGGGTCCACAACCAACACCTCAGTTTTTTCTGGGTTTAACTGCAACCAGCTCACACTCATCCAATCCTGGATCTCAGTGAGACAGTTGTTAAAAACCAAGACAGCATCACCTTGGCCAGGCACAAGGGACATGTAGAGCTGAGTATCATCTGCATAGCAGTGAAAACTCAAGCTGTACTGTCTAATAATCGCTCCCAAAGGCAATATATACATCGCAAACAACATGGGTGCCAAGATGGAGCCCTACGGCTCCCCACAGGATAGGGGAGTGGTGCAAAGGAAAAAAAACCCAGACATCACCCTCTGAGTCCTACCCTAAAGGAAAGATCTAAACCAGTTGAGGACTGAACCAGACAGTCCACATATAAACTGCAGGCACTCCAACAGCACTCCATGGTTCACGGTATCAAATGCTGCAGAGAGATCTAGAAGGACCAAGATGGAACAGGTCTTTCGATCTCTCACTATTTGGAGGTCATTTAGTACCCAGACAAGGGCCGTCTTGGTACTATGTCTCTTCCTAAATCCGGACTGGGGAGAATCATAGACATTGTGGCTGGTCAAATGATCATCCAGTTGTGATACGGCCACCTTCTCAATAACCTTACCCACAAAAGGTAGGTTAGAGACAGGCTTGTAGTTAGCCAGACAGTCCGGGTCCAAGAAGGGTTTTTTAAGAAGGGGCTGAACCATGGCTTCCTTCATGGGATAAGTAAAAATCTCCCTCTCCAAAGGCAACGAGACTATCTTGGAAAGGACTGGGCCAATTTTATACACACATCCTACTAAAAGGCGTGTGGGGCCTGGGTCCAAATTTCAATTGGTCAGTCAGAATGACTGGATGACTGGATGACCATCACAATGTCATTGATTGTGGGCAGGTCAAAGTCAAACCACACAGACTGGGTGTCTGATATTTCCTGCTGACCACCACAACTCTAATTTAAGAGAGTTAGGAGGAGATTGGACCTGATTGTGGCAACCTTATATGTGAAGAATCGAACAAACTCCTCTCACCGTTCCAATGAAAAAACACTTCTTGGCTGAAGACAGATTGGATTGCACAGTCTGTCCACAGTCCTGAAGAGCTAAGCTGGTCGATTATACTCAGCAGCAATTTCCCTGTCAGGAATTCTGCCTTCTTACAGGTAATTGCTGATTGATAGGCCCAATAGTGGTCCATCAAACTAAGCCTGTCACACTCCAGGCCCGATCTTCGCCAACATCTCTCAAGTCTTCGTCCCATTCTCCTCAACTCCCTCAAGGTCTCATCAAACCATGGAGACCTGGGGCGAAGAGTGAGGGGGTGAACACAAACAGGAGCAATGGAGTCCAAGGCCCCTACCACTGCCTTGTTATGGGCAAGTACCAGGTCCCCAGGATCCATGCATTCATTTGGTAGACTCAATAGGTCTAGCGCCACCATCAGACCTTCCAGAGAAACACCCCTCAAAGGCAGTATCGGACCATCCCCGTAGGAGCTGGCCCACTAGGAGGGCCAGGAAACTGAATCCAATGGTGTGGTGGTCAGACCACCTGACTGGTTCCACCACCAAATCGTATATCTCCATCCCCAGGAGAAACACCAAGTCCAATGAATGACCATCTATATGGGTTGAGGAGGAAATAACTTGTGTGAAGCCCAGAGAATTCATCAGCTGGAGGAAGTCCTGACCAAATACTTATATACTTGTATGAGGAAAGCGATTGTAAATGTTTATCCTGATGTGTAATCCTACATGTTTTGTAGATGTTTGTTAAAATTGTTTGTAAATGTCTATACTCATGTTCAATTTAATTGTTCTGTTAATGCTAAGGTTGTTTGGACATTGCTTGATTTTTGTTTGGGTTTGTCTCATGTAATTTTTTGTCTATGTATACTGGTCGACCATGTAAATGGATCTTTGGCCCATGGATTTTCCAGTAAAAACAAATAAAACAAACAAAGTTCCTGCAATATCTGGCCCATTTCACCACACTATTAATGCCTTTAACATTAAAGAAACATACCTTGAGGCAACCCATATAACCACAGTCAAAAACAAGTGAAAGAATGACCCCTCAATGACATTGATCCACCCCTACAGGCCATATACCCAATAAATCCCCCCAAAGAACAAGAAAAAACCCTGAACCTCACACCCAGCCAACCAACAAAAACTAAAAAAAAAAAAATAACCCAAAAATGGAAGGCTGCATAGGGGCCAGTACCAAAAGGTACACAAGTAGGCCAAGGATGGCACATGCCTACAAGAACAGCCAGAGTTCCCAACAGAGAGCAAGAACCCCAAACCAGGGATCCACCCAGTGAGAGTGAAGTAGCCCAAATTCTAAGAGACCCTCACCTATCGCATCCCTCTACTGAAATGGGGCTTCTGGACCCAGCACATTGTAGTCCCATCCCTTTGACCCTTGCAATAGTATAATCCTTAGGTGGTGCTTTCCTATTGGCTACTACCCCTGTCTGTGTAACTAAGCACAGGTTAAGGGGCCTGATCTCAGTGAATGGGTGCCTCCACCTGGAGGAATGGTTTTGGGGTAGTTTAACTGCTGTTGGTATAGCCCTCCAGGATGCTATAACCACCCACCAACCCTCCTAGTGGCCTAAATGGTTCAGCAAAAGAACATTCACATTTGCCATATGACAGTAATGATATGCTCACCCTACCTGCACTTACCACCAGGGCTGGATCTTCTGCAACTGCCCTGGAGATCCCCTGGAAAATAAGACCAGTGATGCAGCAATACAATAGCGGTGCTGTATCCCTACCAATAAGGTACACACTAACCATGTTAAACGTAAAAAAATCACAATCTGATTTATTCAAGGGGATATGAACATGGGTGGGGCGTAAATCTAGCAAGTGATTGGTGGATCTGATTTAATTCAGGCTGAATAAGCATGTGCAGTGAGTCCCTTTAACACAGTCCTCACAACCCTGAGTACCCTCTTGAACAAGCTAGCCTGAAGCATTGCCCAGGGTAGGCCTGTGTTGCAGCTGTTGTTATGGCTCTTAAGAAAACAATTAGCATGCACTCAACCCAAATATTTGTAATCCGGAGCCAAATGGCTCAGTCCATTGCAATAAAGTCAAACGCAAGAACTTCAGATGACACACATATGATTTAGCTTCTGTTACAGGGAGCTACCTTGTTTTCTACTCATGCTACTTAGACCAGCATGCAGAACAGGTGAGATGAAGACCTCTTGGTGTTGTACTGGATTGCCAGGGGAAGCACAGCCTACATGACTCATTGTGGTGGTCATTACCTGTTCAGTGGTGTTGAGCAGGGGGCAGAATCCCCAAGCAGGTCTTTCACCAGAAATGTCTCTGAATCAGGAGCAGTGGCCTAGGCCGAGGTGGCAGGGCCCAGGCAGAGCAGACAGCTTGAATAAAGTTTGTGATGAGTGCTGGATAGCCTCCAGCTGGCATAACAGACCTCGTCGTGGGGAACCAAATCATCATCCATGCAACTCATTCAGCAAATCTATAGCACTTAAAGGATTTTGCCACAGTTCAGGTAAAGTCCATTTGCAACTTGCAGCATCTCTGTGCAAACCTTTCAATCTGGGGCTCACTTTGGTACCAGGCAGGCCGATCACTTCTGGAGCAAGTCTTCGGTCCACTCTCAGGTAGCACTAATACACTTTTTCTCTTCAGACATAGGTCCCGGTCTGGTGATCTTGCAAGTCCAACTTTCACCTCAAGGCAACACTTCACACTAGAAAATGTGGCAGGCAGGCTAGCAGAGCCTTCCCGACGATTCTCTTTAGGCTCCAAGCAGGAGCAGCTGCTCGATGGCTCAAGCTGTTTACTCTCCAAACTCCAACTCTCAATTGACACACTGCTTCAGGCAGATCTGAGGATTTCCCAGTAATTCAAAAGGTTTGGTTGACTGAGGGAACTGTCTGTCACAGAAAGAGCTCCTCCTCCAGGTCCATTTAGGTGCCAAACCTTAAAACCTACAGTTCCTACAGAATTTCAATCCCACAAGACCTCCAGAGATAGTCTCCATTTTAGGTCCCCTGAAGGTTCAATTGGTCCAGCACTGGCAGTCCAGAACCAAGATGGTGGCTCTTATACCAAAGTTCAAGCTGCAATGGAACGTAGGTTTCACAAACTCCTATATTATAATTACAGCAGATGAACAGTAAATCAACACTTTCCCTAACAAATAGTGATGGCAGAATGGAGCAGAAATATGGACTGTCTGACTGATCATGAGCCCTAAATCACCCACACCCAGCCCAGACTAATTTTCTAACACAACATAGATGCTGTCTTAAAGAGACTTGCGCGGAAGCCTACTGTAGCAATCTCATGCAGACGATTAAAGCTACTGCAGACACAGGACAACATCCTGACAGTGGGTATTAGGCAAGCCCCAGGAGACATTATATGAACCCCTATTTGTAAGGGGGTAACAATAGGATAATACAAAAGGAAGAAGAGGGGGCACAGAAGCAGGACTCAAATAATAATTAAAAAAGCAAAATATCTTTTGATTTTTATGTTTGCTTGCACGCATGTGCAAGAAACATAGTGCCATCATCCGAGTTTTCGGAGGTGTGGCAGCCCTCTTCCAATTCAGGCAGTGTGTTTGCAGGCACAGCCGCAGTTCTCCAATGCCTGCTGAGCTGTCTATGACAGCTCCAAAATGCAGTGGCATACAGTTAAAAGGGGAGCTATGCTTCAGTGAGCAGTGATCAGAGTATCGCCTCATGCGCAGCTCCCCTACACAACGCACACACAAACGCACTGACGCATACCGCATGCTGCCCCCCACGCACTGTATAGCCGATGGGGGGTGCCAATCCCCCATTGGCTGTGCTGCGCCCCCAAAGTTTTTCATGCCCACGCTGGGTGCCCACCCCAGCGTGGCAACTCATCAGTAGCCGGCGGGGTGCCCAATCCCCGTTGGCTCCACTGTCCCCCCACCGAGTACAGGGTGCCACGCTGGGAGCTCACCCAGCGTGGCAATAGATGCTTATGGTCAATGGGGTGCCCCAATCCCCGTTGGCTCCATGCCCAACTAGCTGTCCTTGTGCCATGCTAGGAGCCCACCAGCGTGGCAACGTCCCGCATCATCCTTTGAAAAAAACAACCTGCAAATAAAAACTATCCCTCGGCACTTCTCCTGCCCCCTCACAACCGCACCCACCACTGCATCCCTGCCTCCCCACAACCCCCTCACCCCATACTTACCTCTGGACTCTGGCACAATGATCTTCAGTGGACCGGGAACATGTCTGCACTCTTCAAAGCCGACCATGAACTGAGGAAATGCCGGTAAGCTGTATAATGGGATAGATAGGGTTTTTCAACTTTGTTGCATATCTCAGGCATTTTTTGGAATTTTTGCACCAAATTTTCAACATGGGTTTTTTGGGACCCCTTCTCATGAATGCTGTCACTGTCATGGCATTATTCAGGCCAGAAGGGTGGTTTCGCAGTCACTGCGCAAAATCACCTTTTGGGATCAATTAACAAAACGACACTGCCAGTGTTCATAAGGTGGGCTCTCAAGAAGCCTATTTTGAAAATGTGGTGGAAAAATTGCAAAAATTGACTGTTTTACTAGCGTGCATTGCGTAGTTCCTACGCGCATGCTCGTAAGTTCGTGAATTTTCTATATTTTCACTTCAGATTTTCAACATTGTCATTTTACCACACCTTCTTATGAGTAGTACAGCTGTTATTTTTCACATCTCACCCAAAACATGTTTCCGCCCATGATAGCACACAATGGCGTTAGGTGTTGCTAAATCAATGTACAGGACAAATTAAGAAAATCACAGTGACACTGTTCATGAGCAGAGGTCTTACAATGGCTATGTTGAAAATTTGATAACTTTATTCTAAAATGACTGTTTCACGAGGCGTGCGTTGCGCAGTTCCTACGCACGCTCGAAAGTTTACAAATTTTCAATATTTTCACTCCATATTTTCAACATTGTCATTTTACTACACCTTCTTATGAGCAGTACAGCTGTCATTTTTCACATCTCACCCAAAACGTGTTTCCACCCATGTAGCGCACAATGGCGCAGTCGGTGTGCAAAATCAATTTATGGGACACATTAAGAAAATTACAGTGACACTGTTCATGAGCACAGATCTTAAAATGGCTATGTTGAAAATTTGGTGAAAAAATCCCTAAAAATGACTGTTTTTTCTGGTGACGTTCTTTGTATTCCTCGCATGTCTTTCGTAAGTTTCAATGAATTTAATATTTTCTCTCCAGATTTTCAACATTGCCATTTTATTACACTTCCTTATGAATAGTACAGCTGCCATTTTTCATATGTCGCTTGAATGTGCCAAGACAAGTAGCTATACAATGGTGCTGTCAGTGTGCAAAAAGCAATGTTTGGGACAGATTAAGAAAATCACAGTTACACTGTTCATGAGCAGAGGTCTTAAATGGCTATGTTGAAAATTTGGTGACAAAAGTCCATAAAATGACTATGTTATGGAGGAGCATTGGCGCAGTTTCCACGCACCCTTGTGGGTTCCATGACTTTGTAATATTTTCAGTCCAGATTTTCACCAGTGGCATTTTTCCACACTTCCTTATGAACAGTACAGCTGTCATTTTCACAACATGGCTGAAGTGTGTTTTCACACTTTCAGCGCAGAGATGCATGGTCGCTGTGGGAAATCATTGTTAGGGACAGATAAAGAAAATCACAGTGACACTGTTCATGATCGGAGGTCCCAAAATGCCTGTGTTGACAATCTGCTGTAAAAAATCCTCAAACTAATTACATTACGGGTGTGCGTTGTACAGTTTCTATGTATGCTCGTGACTTCACCAGTTTATTTAATATTTTTACTGCAGATTTGCAACATTGCCATTTTTTACACCTCCCCATGAACAGTACAGCTGTCATTTTTTACATCCTGTTCGGAATGTTTTTGCACCTGTGGTGCTAAATGCCGTAGTCGCTGTGCATAAGCAGCTTTCGCCTAACAAACTGATATTGCCACTGTTCATGAGGTGGGGCCACAATTGAAAATTTGGAGTGAAAATACCAACGAATGCCTGAGGTATTAGGGTTTCCAACCATAACGCCCAACCCTGTAGAGAATGACAGGCATCAGTGGTGTGACTTGGGATTCTTGCCTGTAATGCTCATACCATTCCACACCCTGCAGCCAGTGAGAGGCATTGAGGTATGCCTTGGACTCTTCTGCTCAAAGTTCACCCCATTCTCCTATCGCACCCATCTCATCATATTTCTAATGGAATGGGGTGCATGGGAGCCAAAGACCCCAAGGCACACCGTGACACTTGTCAGTGTCTGCAGGGTGGGTGTGGTGAAATGGCGTGACTGTTATGCCTGACGACCCAAAGGCACACCCCAATGCCTGTCACTCTCTGCAGGGTGGTGATGGGGTTGGCTTCAGTTCAATACTTCACTGCCATTCCTATTACGCAGCTCTGTAACTTCTACACTACCACTGCCAATGCCAGCAAGCAAACATTCGGCATTGACAAATGCTTTTTGTTTATGCTGTGGAGGTTGGGGCAACAGTGCCATCCACTCTCAAGTACAAGTTTAAAATTCCTGACTTCACCTCTGGCCAGAGAATCATTAAGTTACAATACACCAGCAGAGTTTGCATTTACTGTACCTGGGGAAGTCTTGCCATAGGCTGCAGATACAGCCATTCCATCTCTACATTGCAGGTTTCATGGGAAAAGAATAAATCCACATCCTGCATCATTTCTTTCCCTGTTTCCACAAATCTTTCACTACCAGCTCTGGACTGTAACACATGGGCTGCTGTCAAAGAGGCAAGAGTGCTACTTAGACCAGACACCTGACAGAAGGGCATGAGCAACAGAAGCCCAGCTTCTAGTTGTTCTCTGTCACACAATACCAGCCTGTGAGGTTGCAAACATGAATATATATTTTGTTTGTCCTGTGCATGACATCTACAGTAGTGTGTAAAGACCATGCTAAGGTCTCCTGTTTCAGTCATTTGTTTTCTGGCAT
The DNA here is from genome assembly GCA_016271365.2 of Neoceratodus forsteri. Taxonomy (NCBI): domain Eukaryota; kingdom Metazoa; phylum Chordata; order Ceratodontiformes; family Ceratodontidae; genus Neoceratodus; species Neoceratodus forsteri. The sequence continues at coordinate 273,045,995 of JADMNL010000026.1, forward strand.
TGACTTTTTTACTATGGCACACATGACCAATACACTTCCTACAGGCTTATGCTGCAATAATGTGCAGTCATTAAAGTCACCGCTGGTTGCCCCCCCAAAAATGTCCAGAAGTCCTTTTTATAGGAAAAGGATAATATGCTTCCAGCATCAGTCTCTTTATTATACCACGTAAGTATCAATTTGCCATCTTCCACATGTGCGGCACTGACGTTCGACAACATGAAAAATGATTATATGTGCTGCGCATTATGAAAAGGTGGAACTGCAAGCTATGAACACTGAACAAGTTAATGTTCTTCTGTTTAAACAGTCTGCTGTGAAAAACATTTGGCAATAGTATTGTATCTGCTCTGAAATTCTCAAATATGGGGCAACACTTGCTGTGAGGTAAAAAAGCCCCAGGTGGTAAAAACCAGTTAATAAATGATCTGATCAAATATAGAATAATGCCTGGGGAAGTGTGTGTAATGAAGATGTTATGCACACACAAGGCGTGTGATGCCTTATAAACCAAGAGAGAGAAGATCAAAGGGATTATCAAGGCATCGCACACTGAAGGTATACATAAAATCCAAGTTACCACACTTCCCCATCTTTTGCTTTTTATTGTAGCTGGTAAAGGAGAGGTAAGAACAAACATGATTTTAATATGCTTCAAATGGGGTTGCAAAGTGAGCCGCTTGTTCTCCCTCCCACCTATTGCTATACTCAAAGCAGCACTGGAGCGTTGCCTGGACACAGTAAAGCCTGTAGCCAATCAGGTTACTTGTGAGTTGGGCCTCCAGGACCTGAACAAAGATTGAAAAAAGTTCCAGATTTGAATGTCTGACCCGATTTCTCACCAGGGCGATTGGTGCATGCAGAGTCTGTGAAGCAGTACCAAGGAGGACAATGAACTTTGGGCTGGCAAGATGAGCCACCTGTTCTTTCGCCTCCCCCCCCCCGCCATGATCGCCTCACTCAAAGCAGCTTGGATCTTTACTGGGACACTAGTATTTATTGTTTCTTGAATGAAATACATATCTGCTTTTTGACAGAAAACAGTGTCTGTGCTTGTGCTCGACAGTTGAGGATTTCCCACTCAGCATTAATGAGATGGCCCTGAGCATGAGAAGTAAGCACGAGGAGCTAAAAAGCACCAGAAAAGGAAACAGTTTTCTGATTATGGAAAAGTGCTTGGTCAAACTCCGTTATACACTGCCCGTTATACATGGGTGTATATAATGGAGTTTGACAGGTGATATGTGTGAGGTGTAATCACTACTGACCAGTTATAATAAAATAATTACAATTTAAAAAAAAGATTAGTCTTAGATTTTTTTAAACTGTTTATTCACAGAGAAAGAGCAATAAGAAAACAATAATATCATGTATAATAAAATCGTTTTCATACAAAGACCTCATACATGTGTGGCCATTTCTTTATATATGCTTTCAAATGCAGCAACTTATAGAGGCATGAGTCTATTGTAAACCCCTCTTTAACCTCTTCAAGGTACAAATGTTTCATCCACTTGAGATATCTAGAAAACCCATGGCCGCCTAGTAAGTTCAGATTGGGAATCTGACTTAGGTAGAATGTAATGGTATGTTCTAAATAATATATTTCATTTACAATATTATGCCATTGGGCAAGCGTTGGGGGTGTTTGAGTTCACCACAGGCATGTGATAACTTTTTTGCAGCAACTACATTTTTGTATAGCATATTTCTCCTACTAGGGACTGTTCTTTTCTCATGTACGTATAAGAAAACCAACTGAGGTGCTAGCCCTAATTTCATACTCAGCAATTGTACCAGAGCAGTACCAATCTCTCTCCAATAGGAGACAAGTAGCGGACAGCTCTGGAAAAATGTGAAGTGAATTTGCTTGGGGCTCCCCACAGTGATGCCAGCAGGCACCATATGACTCTGGTAGATATTTAACTAATTTGTTTGGTGCATTAAAAAAATGAATATGGCATTTCCAGATAAATTTGCCCCAGTATGCTGCCTGTAGTATTGCCATCGAGGGGTAATAGACTCCAATCACATCTCATAATATATATGCATAGAAAGTTCAACATTCCTGGCCCAAAGGATTGACTGTATGGTCTCCAGCCAATTATACCTGAGAGCTTTGTATGCCAAGCCTATTAAATGTGGATAATTCAGACCCCTTATAGCATCATACATTAATTTCAGGAGTGGAGGAACAGAATTAGGGACGGTGTTCCTTGGGGTCCCTTCTGTGTCAAGAAAAACCTCACTTGTAAATATCTATAGTGTTCTTGATTAGGTATTTGGTAGGAGACAAAGAACCACAGTGCGCAAGTACTAAGGCAATGGTTACCCCAAAGGGCATTGGCCAGGAAGCCAAGTTTCAAAGAAATACAAAATCACACATGCTCCCATAATGCAAAGTATTATGGGCTGCATATGCAAATCACCACAGAATATTTTACTGGTTCAGCTTTAAGCAGAAATGCATGGTGCCAAAAGGCATCTCACACAATTTGCAAAGGGTGCCAACAGAAGACACAGACACATGTTTCATCCTACCAGGACTCATCAGTGTGCCTTGTCTGTTTGACACCATAGTCGAATGAACCAGCTACCCTAAGATGGTCTATCTAATTAGGTTTGCCACAACATAACTCAGATTGCTGGTGTTATTTAGAACAGTTTCTTAGGAATCTATGATTTTATGTAAAAACTGGCTTTAAAGCAGTTATTTCATACATTTATTTTTGTACGAGCCACTTGCCTCAGCCTCGGGGGTACCTACAACGTTCCTGGTATTCAGCTGTGTCCCAGTGAATCAGGATCCCAGTGTCACAGTGCACAATGACAGGGAGTTGCTTGCATTTTTTCCCCCTCTTTTCTCCAGGTGCATGAGCTACGAAAAGGGTGCTGGCACGAAGGACCAAGATCCAAGTGGGAAGCTGTGTGGAGACACGGCTGCTGTCAAGCACCCAACAGTGCTGTCCCCCTCTTGACACCATCTACTGAATCTGCAGCCTAGAAAGGGCAAAATACTCCTGTGGGTGGTATGGCATGAAAGCAACAGGATGTCAAACTGATAGAGACTATTTCAGCCACACATTTGACTCTGTTTCACAAAATGGCAGAATTGCTGAGGCCAAAATATTAATTAAAGTTTAATGAATGGGAGAGCTGAGTGTGTGCATCCAATGTTCAGTTATTTTATGCATTCTGTACAGTGGCAGGTATTGTTAAATGGGTTGCCAGTTCTAAATGAAACACTGGGTAAAATTCACAAAACATGCACTTGTTACATAATCTAACACTAAAACATGCAGGACTTGGCTCTCACTTGTGGATGTCTATGACAAGTTAGTAGCATGTTTAGATTTTTTAATCAGAATATAAGTGCAGCACAGAGAAAATTAAAAAATTGAAGTTTCAAGCAATTAAAGTGGCAAAATATGCCATGCCCACAAACTGTTCACTTGCAAAGTACAACCTGAACACTTTGTGGCTAAAGTAGGGATTATAAGAGTTCAGCAATGGTAGACACCAGCTGCAGATTTTCTAAATCAGTCAGTAGCTCATTGCTTGAACAGTTATTTTGTTTTTTAGGGCCTACAGCCATTTTAGGATCACTCAGTAGCTATAAAAATGATAGATTGTGAAACCTTCTATTGGACTTTTGGAAGTATCCTCCCAAAAGTCCAACGGAGCTTAAAATCCTCTGCTACGATCAGATGCTATGGAATAACAGCTGCACTATTTCAGCTGTTAATTCCACATTCTGGGGCATGAACTCTACATACACAGTTCTGCTGGCACCATCATGTTGTGCATGGCAAAATGCCATTTACCACAACTACGCATGTGTGAGTGCCTCACATATGCAGTTGCATCACCACTGCCAGCATGGGCAACAAAGAAAACGTGCAGACATTGGGGTCCCCAATTCCCCATGTCAGCATTATGTGGCCCAACTCATGTGGTACACTGGGAGCCCACCCCAGTGTGCCCAAATGTATATGTTCCCCATGCTGACACTGGGGTTCCCAGTCCTGGTGCCGGCATTCTGCAGCTCCCCCCCACTCATGTGACACACTGGGAGCCCACCCCAATGTACCCAAAAGTATTTTTTTTCAGTTTCCTGCAAATAAAGAAAACAGTCCCTTGACATGTTTTTTGTTTATCTGTAAAAAAAGAAAACAGTCCTTCATCATTGCCCCATTCCCCTCTCCTCATCCCCATCCTCCCACTGAGCACCCACCTCCCAGCACCCCACCTTACCCCATACTTACCTCCAGAGGTTGGCACTGTCATTTTCTCTGGGCCAGGACACATCTGTACCCTTCAAAGCCAAACCACAAACTGAAGAATCAAAGGTACTGTAATCATGGTATAATATGAGGGTCAATCTTCATAGACCTCACAAAGGCATTTGATACCATAAACCATCAACTCCTATTGGAATATCTACCCTCTATTGGCCTGTCCATGGATATGGTCACCTGGTTTAACAGCTACCTGTCCGACAGGTCACAACAAGTCAGAACTGGAGACTTACTATCTAAACCCACAGCAGTGACTCTTGGAGTCCCTCAAGGCTCTATACTGGGTCCACTTCTGTTTTGCCTCTTCGTTAACCTCTTGCCCTCAGCCTGTCGCGCACACATGGTGCTTTATGTGGATGATGCTGTCATCTCCGTGAATGGGATAAACCTTCCAGCTATCAACCAAGAGCACGAAGCTGACTTCCACAGGCTCAAGGCGTGGTTCCATGACAACAAATTGTTGCTTAATTACAAGAAAACAAAGAGCATGCTCTTCACATTTCCACAGAACAGGAAGAAATTCGGGCTTCTACATATTCAGAGCTCTAAAAGGGTTAAACTTGAGCAGGTCAACACCTTTAAATATCTTAATATCCACCTGGACAGTACCCTCTCATTCTCAACACATGTCGACCATGTAGTCAAATCTGTAAATGCAAAGCTAGGTGTTCTTTATCAACATCATCACTACATGCCACCAGAGGTGCTGAAGCTTGCAACCCATTGCTCAGTGCTATCATCCATTGACTACAGCCTCCTAATCTATAGTGGAGGGACCAACACTTTCCTAAAAAGGGAAAAACCCTTCTTAATAAAGCTTGTCAGCTAGTTTTGAGTGCTAAGGGCTGGACACATACATGTGACCTCTACAAAGCTACTGGATGGCTACCCCTTCACCTCAGGGCTCAATACCGGGCCTGTCTTTTAGGAAAAAAAGTCTTACTAGGGCTTGCCCCTGTTTCTACCTCATGCCTTTTTAAAACAGACCAGTCAACTATTAGTACTCAGAGGTCCTCTCGGAGCTTGCTTGCTGTTCCTTTCAAGTGCACCTCAACTACTCAAAGGTCCCTGTCCTTCAGAGGACCTAAGTTGATAAACGATCTACCCCCTGCCCTCATCAAGTGTCAAAAGGTCAGCAATTTCAAAGCTGGTCTCTGAGCACATCTTGCTCTATCCTGCATGTGTGACTGCCCCTCCTAACTCTATCGTATCACTAACAGCTATCAAGACGCCCCCTTCTCCTACTCTCTCCTGTCTACTCCCACCTGTTTCTCCCCATCCCTCTCCCATCTTCCCACCACTCTTCTGTCCAACCTCACCCTCCTCCTCCTTTTACTACTACTCCTCTATACTTTTTGATCCTCTAACTCCTTTGACAATGCCTCCTCAGGCTGCCACTACTCCTGCTATCCTCCCACTTCCCTATCCTGCTGCTTCCCTTACCCTGGGTCGGTCTCACTCCAACCCTCAGCTGCCTATCCCACTCTACAGTCTTGTCTTGCTAGTCCATCTTTGAAATGACGCAGAAATCTCCCTGAGATCTTTAAGCCTCCTGGAATCAAATGTGTATTCTCTGACTTTGAAAATAATTCAATGTATGTAAGCAGTGTAACCCTGAACCTGTTGAATCATTTTCTTTGAAACTATTTTTTATTCTGCATATGTATTTCTATTGTTTAAAAGTTACTGCTGTTAAAATGACTGTCTTGTACCTGTCTGACCTGGAACCATTATAAACAAGCCATTGGCTCAAAGGTATTTAATCCCAAACTGAAATAAATAAATAAATATCACTCAATGGGGTTTTTAACTTATGTTGTTGAATAAGCCATTTGTTTGGAATTTTGGCCCCAAATTTTCAACATGGGTTCTTGGGACTCCACCTAATGAAAACTTTCACCGTCATTGTGTTACTCAGGCGCTAAAGGTGTTTTTGTGGTTGCTGTGTGGAATCACCATTTGGGACCGATTCACAAAATGACAGTGGCACTGTTCATGAGGTAGGATCCCAAAAAGCCCATATCGCAAATTTGATGAAAACATTCCAAACAAGCATTTGTCAATGCCGAATGTTGATTGCATTGATCCACTGAATTCGCTCAGTGGCCCTCTGCCACTCGCTCATTCTGTTTCTCCCAGTGCTGCAGGCTGCTGTTTTTGTACTGGGCTCCTGCCTGCATTGGCACCCTTTTCTGTCCACTAAGAAATTCGCAGCTGCCCAACAGAGCTCCATTGAGCTCACTCACTCCCCCCCCTCACTCGCTCGTTCTGTGTCTCCCGCTGCTGCAGCCTTTCCTTTTGTACTGAGCTCCTGCCTATGTTGGGGGTGGAATGGAACCCAGAGCATGGGACTCCATGCTTGGTTTCCATACCCAAGGGCACTACTGATTATAGTAGGCAGATGGTTCGGGCAGCCCGAGAGGTTCGTCCAACTTGGGCAGTGTTATGCAATGCCAGGTCAATTAAAAACAAGACTGCAATTATTGCAGATCTTGTTGAAACAGTGGAGCTGGCTTGCAGCACTGAGATCTGGTTGGCTGAAAATTCTTTCCCCATTTTGGAGGCTTTAATTCCAGCCGGGTACTCAGTGATACACCAGCTGAGATTGGATCGTGGTGGGGGGGTTGCGGTCTGTTTCAAGACTGAACTGAACTTCATGAGTGTACTAGTTGAGGAAGCAGAGTCATTTGAATGTACCGTAGTAACAGGTGTAGGTTGTCAGATCGCCCTCATCTACCGTCCACCCGGCGATGAGAAGTGATTCCTTCAGGAAGTCGCAGACTTCATCGTCGACATGACGTTTGAGTTGCCCAGACTGATGGTTCTGGATGATTTTAATGCCTGGATCGATGATGAACTCTCGCAATTTGGACATCACTTCCTCCAGTTAATGACATCTCTGGGCCTTACACAAGTGGTTGCTACTGCTACTCATAAACACGGACACTCCCTCGACCTGGTGTTCCTCCTAGGGATTGAGGCCTCCAATTTGGGGGTGGAACCAGTTGCGTGGTCTGATCACTACACCGTGGAGTTTAGTTTTAGCACCCCCTTGTAGGCCTCCCCCTGTGGAGATGGAGGTACCGCCCTTACGAGATATAAGTTCTCAGAGCCTATCTGCGGTACTTGACCTATCATCCCTCTCTGTGGCAAGCAGTGATCCAGAGATCCTCGTGTTGGCCTATAATACGGCCATCTCGGGGGCCCTGGATGTTATTGCTCCAGTCCGAGTTCATCCTCTTTCCCTTTGCCCTCAATCCCCATGGTTTGACAGGGTTTTGAGGGAGATGCAGTGACTAGGACGAAGACTAGAGCACCGCTGGTGGAAATCTGCCCTTGCTGCCGACCGCCGTAGATTGATGAACCATTATCAAGTCTATCAATCCACAATCACCTGTAAGAAGGCAGAGTTCCTGTCCAGGGAGATTGTGGCAGTTCTGAACCGACCAGTTCAGCTGTTCTGAACTGTGGACAGACTGTGCAACCCAGCATGTCTCCAGGTTTGGAAAGCATTTTCGGAAATAGAGTGCGATGACCTTGCTCATTTCTTTGCTGATAAGGTGGCCAACATGAGGGCAGGGCTCCAGCCAGCACACTCTCTGGGTGTTGCTTGTGATCAGCATGAGGTCACTGTTCCCTGGTTTTTCTGGAGTACCTTCAGCTGCTCCGACTTCGTGGATGTCATGCGTATCATCCAGGGTGTGCGCCCTACATGATGTAGTTTGGACCCTGGACCAGCTTTCCTGATTGTGGGTTGTCTTGATGTTATTGGTCCGGTCCTAGAGCAAATAGTTTGGAGCTTCTTGGAATCTGGAGAGTTTCTTAACTCTCTGAAGGAGGCGGTAGTGATACCACTCTTGATGAAAGTTACTTTGGACCCAAATTGCCACACTAACTACAGGCCAATCTCTGACCTTCCTTTTTAGGGAAGATTATTGAGAAAGTAGTGGCAGCACAACTGGAAGACCATTTAACCATCCATGACATCTATGAGCCCCTCCAGTGTAGTTTTCGAAAGAGACATAGCACCGAGACAGCGCTGGTTCGGGTGCTCAATGATCTCCTGATGGCTAGAAATTAGAAGAGCCATTCCATCTTGGTTCTTCTGGATCTATCATCAGTGTTCGACACTGTGTACCATGGGCTGCTACTAAACCTTCTGAGGTACATCTGTGGAATAACGGGAACTGTTCTCAGATGGTTTACATCATTCCTCACTGGAAGAACTCAGAGAGTGGTATCTGGAGTGCTTTCATCAGATCCAGTTTCTCTGTCTTGTGGGGTTCCTCAGAGTTCAGTTTTGTTGCCCATGTTGTTCACGGTGTATATGCTAGCCCTTGGAGACATTGTAAGAAGGTATGGGCTGAGGTTTCATTGTTATGCTGATGATACCCAGCTCTACCTTTCTTTCGCACCTGACCAGGATTAAACTCTCTCGATCTTTAATAACTGTCTCAAAGAAATCCAGGAGTGGATGGATTCGAGCTGGCTGAAGTTGAACTCTGGTTAGACTGAAGTGATGGTTGTGGAACCTGGTCGCTGGACAGCAGGTCTGGGAGGTGGGTCACCCTCTGGACTTGTTCTTGGGGGTGTCCCTTTCCCAACTTCTAACCAGGTGCGAAACCTGTAGATAATTTTTGATGAAGGGTTGACCCTGCATTTGAAGGTGTAGGCTGTCGTCAAATCTTCCTTTTACCATTTAAGGAATATCTCCAGGATTTAACATCTGGTTCCATCCAGCGACCTTCCTATTTTGGTCTATGCCTTTGTGTCTTTGCACTTAGATTACTGCAATTCCCTATACCTGGGGCATTCTGTGGTGGAAATCCGCCGCCTGCAGCTGGTGCAGAACAAGGTGGCCCAGCTTTTGACAGGATCTCCTCAGCCCTGTCATATTACGCCGGTGCTGCGCGAACTGCACTGGCTACCAGTTCAGTGGCAGACCACCTTTAAAGTTGGCTTGCTGACTTTCAAATCCCTACATGGACTAGGCCCGGATTATCTGAAAGAGCTCCTGGTTTCCTATTGCCCTGGGCGATCACTCCGCTCAGCCGGTGAGGGGTTGCTAGAGATTTCTAAGGTACATTTGAAATCTTTGGGGGCCAGATCTTTTATGTTCATGGCTCCCTCCCTCACTATGGAATTCTCTACCTCATCAGTTAAGGGAGTGAATGACTGTGGAGGGCCTTAAATCAGCCTTAAAGACTAATCTGTGGCACCACGCTTATGGTGATTGATTATTCTGTGTGATAATATTTATGGTGCTGTCTGATTTTAATGATTGGTTTAATTCTGATTTGTTTGGTTTCAATCTGTACTTGTTCTTGGTTCAATCTTGGTTTTCTGAAAGGCGCCTTAAAAATAAAAATATTATTATTGTTTTTCTTCCCACAAAGAAATCTGCAGCAGTCCCAACACAGCTCCATTGAGCTCGCTCACTCCCCCTCTCTCACTCACTTGTTGTGTTTCTCACGGTGCTGCAGGCTGGCTTTTTGTACTGGGCTCCTGCCTGCATTGCAGCCTTTTTCTGCCCACAAAGCAATCTGCAGCAGTCACAATACAGCTCTGTTGAGGTCCCTCACTCCCCTTATCTCACTCGCTCATTCTGTTTCTCCTGGTGCTGCAGGCTGCCCTTTTGAACGGAGCTCCTGCCTCGATTGGTGCCTTTTTCTGCCCACAAAGAAATCTGCAGCAGTCCTGACAGAAGTCCATTGAGCTCGTTCACTCCCTCTCTCACTCACTCATTCTGTTTCTGCCTGCGTTGCAGGCTCTCCATTTGTACTGGGCTCCTGCCTGCATTTGCACCTTTTTCTGGCCAGAAAGAAATCCACTGCTGTCCAAACAGAGCTCTGTTGAGGTCGCTCACTCCCTATGTGTCACTTGCTCATTCTGTTTTTCCTGGCGCTGCAGGCTGTCCTTTTGTACTGGGCTCCTGCCTGCATTGCCGTCTTCTTCTGTCCACAAAGAAATCTGCAGCAGTCACGATAGAGCTCCGTTGAGCTCACTCACTCCCCTTCTCTCACTCGGTCATTCTCTTTCTCTTGCTACTGCAGGCTGTCCTTTTGTAGTAGGCCCCTGCATGCATTGCTTCATTTCTTCCACCAAAGAAATCTGCAGCAGTCCTGACACAGGTCTGTTGAGCTCACTCATTCCCCCTCTCTCACTCGCTCATTCCATTTCTGACAGCATTGCAAGCTGGCCTTTTGTACTGGGCTCCTGCCTGTGTTGCTGCCTTCTTCTACCTACAAAGAAATCTGTAGCGGTCACAACAGAGCTCCACTGAGCTCGCTCACTCCCCCTGTCTCACTCGCTCATTCTGTGTCTTCCGCTGCTGTAGCATGCCCTTTTGTACTGGGCTCCTGCCTGCATTGGGGTCTTTTTCTGCTCACAAAGAAATCTGCAGCAGTTCCGACACAGCTCAGTTGAGCTCGCTCACTCCCCCTCTCTCACTCACTTGTTGTGTTTCTCCTGGAGTTGCAGGCTGGCCTTTTGTACTGGGTTCCTGCCTGTGCTGGCACCTTTTGCTGCCCACAAAGAAATCCGCAGCTGTCCTGACAGAGCTCCATTCTTTTTCTCCTGGCAGTACAGGCTGCTCTTTCATACTGGGCTCCAGCCTCTGTTGGCACCTTTTTCTGCCCACAAAGAGATTTGCAGCAGTCCTGACACAGCTCCATTGAGGTCACTCACTCCCCCTCTGTCACTTGCTGATCTGTTTCTGCCAACACTGCAGGCTGGCCTTTTGTACTGGGCTCCTGTGTGCATTGCTGCCTTTTTCCACCCACAAAGAAATCCACAGCAGTCCCAACAGAGCTCCGATGAGCTCCCTCACTCACCCGCCCTCACTTGCTCATTCTGTGTCTCCCGCTGCTGCTGCTGCAGCCTGCCTTTTTGTACTGGGCTCCTGCCTGCATTGGGGGGGCTTTTTCTACCCACAAAGAAATCTTCAGCAGTCCTGACACAGCTCTGTTGAGCTCTCACCCCCCCTCTCTCACTCACTCATTGTGTTTCTTCCGGCGCTGCAGTCTGGCCTTTTGTACTGGGTTCCTGCCTGTGCTGGCACCTTTTGCTGCCCACAAAGAAATCCGCAGCTGTTCCAACAGAGCTCCATTAAGGTCGTTCACTCCCCCTGTCTCACGCACTCATTCTATTTCTTCTGGCACTGCAGGCTGCTCTTTTGTACTGGGCTCCAGCCTCTGTTGGCACCTTTTTCTGCCCACAAAGAAATCTGCAGCAGTCCTGACAGAGCTCCATTGACCGTACTCACTACCTCTCTCTCACTCACTCATTCAATTTCTGCTGGCTCTGCTGGCTGGCCTTTTGTACTGTGCTCCTGCCTGCGTTGCTGCCCTTTTCTGCCCACAAAGAAATCTGTAGCAGTCCCAACAGAGCTCCAGTGAGCTCACTCACTCCCCCTCCCTCACTCACTTGTTCTGTGTCTCCCACTGCTACATGCTGCACTTTTGTATTGGGTTTCTGCCTGCGTTGGCATCTTTTTCCGCACACACAGAGATCTGCAGCAGTCCTGACACAGCTCCATTGAGGTCGCTCACTCCCCCTCTGTCACTCGCTCATCCTTTTCTGCCGATGCTGCAGGCTGGCCTTTTGTACTGAGCTCCTGCTTACATTGCAGCCATTTTCTGCCCACAAAGAAATCCACAACAGTCACGATACAGCTCCGTTGAGGTCGTTCACTCCCTCTGTCTCATTTGCTCATTTTTTTTCTTCTGGCGCTGCAGGCTGCACTTTTGTACTGGGCTCCTACCTCTGTTGGTGCCCTTTTCTGCCCAACAAAGAAATCTGCAGCAGTCCCAACAGAGCTCCTTTGAGCTTGCTCACTCCCCCCCACACACTCATTCCATTTCTGCCGGCACTGCAGGCTGCCCTTTTGTAGTGGGCTCCTGCATGCATTGCTTCCTTTTCTGCCCACAAAGAAATCTGCAGCAGTCCTGACAGAGGTCCGTTGAGCTCGCTCACTCCCCTTTCTCAGTCGCTCGTTCCGCTTCTGCCAGCGCAGCAGGCTGCTCTTTTGTACTGGGCTCCTGCCTGCATTTGCACCTTTTTCTGCCCAGAAAGAAATCCACAGCTGTCCCGATGGAGCTCCGTTGAGGTCACTCTCTCCCCCTGTGTCACTCACTCATTCTGTTTGTTCTGGTGCTGCTGGCTGTCCTTTTGTACTGGGCTCTTGCCTCTGTTGCCACCTTTTTCTGGCCACAAAGAAATCTGCAGCAGTCCCAACAGAGCTCTGTTGAGCTTGCTCACTCCCCCTTTCTCACTCGCTTATTCTGTTTCTGCCAGCGCTGCAGGCTGCCCTTTTGTAGGGGCTCCTGCCTGCATTGCTGCCCTTTTCTGCCCACAAAGAAATCTACAGCAGTCACGATAGAGCTCCCTTGAGCTCGCTCACTCCCCCTCTCTCACTTGCTCATTCTGTTTTTCCTACTGCTGCAGGCTGCCATTTTGTACTGACCCCCCGCATGCATTGCTGCCTTTTTCTATCCACAAAGAAATCTGCAGCAGTCGCAACAGAGCTCCGTTAAGCTCATTCATTCCCCCTCCCTCGCTCGCTCGTTCTGTGTCTCCTGCTGCTGCAGTCTATCCTTTTGTACTGGGTTCCTGAATGCATTGGCAGCTTTTTCGGGTCACAAAGAGATCTGCAGCTGTCCTAACACAACTCCGTTGAGGTCGCTCAGTCCCCCTCTCTCAGTTGCTCGTTCCATTTCTGCTCGAGCTGATGGCTGGCCTTTTGTTCTGGGCTCCTGCCTGCGTTGCTGCCTTTTTCTGCCTACAAAGCAATCTACAGCTGGCATGATACAGCTCCGTTGAGGTTGCTGACTCCACTTGTCTCACTCGATCAGTCTGTTTCTTCTGGCTCTGCAGGCTGCCCTTTTGTACTGGACTTCTGCCTCTGTTGGTGCCTTTTTCTGCCCAACAAAGAAATCTGCAGCAGTCCCAAAAGAGCTCCTTAGAGCTTGCTCACTCCCTCTCTCTCACTCACTCATTCTGTTTCTGCCTGTACTGCAGGCTGCCCTTTTGTACTGGGCTCCTGCCTACATTGCCGTCTTCTTCTGCCAGAAAGAAATCTGCAGCACTCACGATAGAGCTCCGTTGAGCTTGTTCACTCCCGTTGTCTCACTTGGTCATTCTGTTTCTCCCAATCCTGCAGGCTGTCCTTTTGTAGTGGGCACCTGCGTGCATTACTTCCTTTTCTGCCCACAAAGAAATCTGCAGCAGTCCTGGCAGAAGTCCGTTGAGCTTGCTCTCTCCGCCCTCTCAGTGGCTCATTCCGTTTCTGCCGGCTCTGCAGGCTGCCCTTATGTACTGGGCTCCTGCCTGCATTTGCACCTTTTTCTGCCCAGAAAGAAATCCACAGCTGTCCCGAAAGAGCTCTGTTGAGGTCACTCACTCCCCCTGTGTCACTCGCTCATTCTGTTTGTCCTGGCGCTGCAGGCTGTCCTTTTGTACTGGGCTCCTGCCTCTGTTGGCACCTTTTTCTGGCCACAAAGATATCTGCAGCAGCCCCGACAGAGCTCTGTTGAGCTCGCTCACTCACCCTCTCTTACTTGCTTGTAACATTTTTGTCAGTGCTGCAGGCTGCCCTTTTCTACTGGGCTCCTGCCTGCATTGCAGTCTTCTTTTGCCCACAAAGTAACCTGCAGCAGTTACGATAGAGATCCATTGAGCTTCCTCACCCCCCTTCTCTCATTCGGTCATTCTGTTTTTCCCACTGCTGCAGGCTGTCCTTTTGTAGTGGGCCCCTGCATGCATTGCTTCATTTTCTGCTCACAAAGAAATCCACAGCAGTCACGATAGACCTACGTTGAGCTTGCCCACTCCCCCTCTCTCACTTACTCATTCTGTTTCTGCTGACGCTGCAGGCTGGCTTTTTGTACTGGGCTCCTGATTGCATTGCTGTCTTTTTCTACCCACAAAAAATCTGCAGCAGTCAGAATAGACTCCATTGAGCTCGCTACTCCCCTGTCTCACTCACTTGTTCCGCTTTTTCCTGCCGCTCAGGCTGCCATTTTGTACTGGGGCCCCTTAGTGCATTGCTGCCTTTTCTACCCACAAGAAATCCACAGCAGTCCCAACAGACCTCCGTTGAGCTCACTCCCCTCCCTCACTTACTCATTCTGTGATTCCTGCTGCTGCAGCCTGCCCTTTTGTATTGGGATCCTGCCTGCATTGGGGGCTTTCTCTGCCCACAAAGAAATCTGCAGCTGTCCTGACAGAGTTCCGTTGAGGTCGCTCACTCCCCCTGTCTCACTCACTCATTCTGTTTCTCCTGCTGCTTCAGGCTACCTTTTTGTACTAGGCTCCTGCCTGCGTTGGCTGCTTTTCCTGCCCAGAAAGAGATCTGCAGCTGTCCTAACACAGCTCTGTTGAGATCGCTCACTCCCCCTCTTCCCCTTGCTCATCTGTTTCTGCCAGTGCTGCAGGCTGGCCTTTTCCACTGAGCTCCTGCCTGTATTGCTGCCTTTTCCTGCCCACAAAGAAATCTGCAGCAGTCATGATAGACATCCTTTGAGCTTGGTCACTCCCCCCCTTCTCTCACTCGCTCATTCTGTTTCTGCTGACACTGCAGGCTGGCCTTTTGTACTGGGCTCCTGATTGCACTGCTGTCTTTTTCTATCCACAAAGAAATCTGCAGCAGTCATGATAGAGCTTCATTGAGCTCACTCACTCCCCCGGTCTCATTCAGTTGTTGTCTTTCTCCCGCCGCTTCAGGCTGCCCTTTTGTAGTGGTGCCTGCGTGCATTGCTGCCTTTTTCTACCCACAAAGATATCTGCAGCAGTTCCGACAGACCTCCATTGAGCTCACTCACTCCCCCTCCCTCACTCACTCATTCCGTGTCTTCCACTGCTGCAGCCTGCCCTTTTTTACTGGGCTCCTGCCTGCATTGGGTTCTTTTTCTGCCCACAAAGAATTCTGCAGCTGTCTTGACAGAGCTCTATTGAGGTCACTGACTCCCGCTGTCTCACACACTCTTTCTGTTTCTCCCGGCACTGCAGGCTGCCCTTTTGTACTAGGCTCCTGTCTCTGTTGGCATCTTTTTCTGGCCACAGAGAAATCTGCAGCAGTCCCGACAGAACTCCATTGACCTTACTCACTCCCCCTCTCTCATTCGCTCATTCCATTTCTGCCGATGCTGCAGCCTGCCCTTTTGTACGGGGCTCCTGCCTGCATTGCTGCCCTCTTCTACCCACAAAGAAATCTACAGCAGTCACGATAGATCTCCCTTGAACTCACTCACTCCCCCTCTCTCACTCACTCATTCTGTTTCTCTCGCCGCTGCAGGCTGCCATTTTGTACTGGGCCCCCGCATACATTGCTGCCTTTTTCTATCCACAAAGAAATCTGCAGCAGTCTCAACAGAGCTCCGTTGAGCTCATTCATTCCTCCTCCCTCACTCGCTCATTCTGTGTCTCCTGCTGCAGCAGCCTGCCCTTTTGTACTGGGCTCCTGCCTGCATTGGTTGCTTTTTCTGCTCTGCCAGCGAAATGAGCAGCAGTTATGTGGCATGTTCTTTGAGCTCGCTCACCCCTCTTTTTTTTTTTATTAAATTTTATTACAGTTTCTATTACATAACACATCATGGTCATGGTACAGTCGATGGAAACATGTGCATTCAGTATTGAAATAAAACAAAATGAGTGAAATAAATAAAAGGAGGTCCCCAGTCCCCAACCACCATCCCTCCCCAAGATCTCCCACCTGTGCCAGACACAATTACCCAGAACCTTAGCTTTATTTATAAATTTCGAACTCTAAGTCTGCTATGGTGGTGGCATTTGTTAAGAGTATAACGCAAGGAATGGGGCCCAAATTTTGTTGAATTTGCTCAGTCTGTTTTGTAAACTGGAGATCATCTTTTCCATTCTGATACTGCTTAGCAGCTCCATCAACCATTCATCGTGACGTCAACGCTTCCTTGTCCTTCCAATGTCTAAGTACCAGCTTTTTAACAGTCATAGCTATAAGAGCCACATGATACTTCCGTGAATTTACTGGAATTTCAGAATAATTTCCTAATAGACAGATGTCGACCGAGAACAACTCATCAAGCCCTAACAGGGGATCTGTCCTCTGCTTGATCTGCGACCTAAGGGGGGCTACTTTAGGACAATGCCAGAAAATATGAGCTAGATTACCCTCACCTTGACCACACCTCAAACAAATGACAGAGTGCTCCTTGTCGAATTTGGCTATCTTCTGGGGGATGTAATATAAATTGTGTAAGATGCGGAACTGCATAAGTCGGAGCCTGTCTTGAGTAATAAATGCATGGCAACCTCGCCAGAGTATCTCCCAGTTGATAGTCATCTCTGGCAAGAGAGTTTCCCAATAATTCGTAGGTCTGAAAGGCCCAGGATGCATTCTATTATATAGAGAATTGAATATTTTAGAGACTGCATGGGGGAGGCCTACAAATTGAGTCAGTTCTACCCAGAAAGGGGTAGTTTCTGGCCTTGGGGAGTGCGCTCCAATAGTCTTCACTAACATGTGCCGCAATTGGAATAATTTAAATATGTTGGAGGTTGGCAACCCCGACTGTCTTAAGATGTCAGTGGAAGAAGCCCATTTTTGTTCTGCTCCCGCCCAAAAATAACTGAGCTTGACCTCCCGGAATTGTGGGATCCGTGAGGGGGAAAGAGTTTTCCCATCCAATCTGATATTGGGGTTGCCCATAAGAGGTTGTTCCAAGTCCCCACAGTGATGATATTTTATAACCGAACAGAACTGGGAGTGGATACTCACCGATGTGGCGATTGGCGATCAAGCCAAGGTTTAGGAGGTTCTTGGGTAGGACAAAGAAGCGCCGCTGGGGAAAGATTATGACGGCGGGTGTGGACTCTGTT
The DNA here is from genome assembly GCA_016271365.2 of Neoceratodus forsteri. NCBI lineage: Eukaryota > Metazoa > Chordata > Ceratodontiformes > Ceratodontidae > Neoceratodus > Neoceratodus forsteri. The sequence goes on from JADMNL010000026.1 coordinate 273,063,148, forward strand.
GGACCCAGAGGAGATGTGACCTCAGGATGGCCAGGGTCAGGAGAGGTAAGCCATCTTAAGTATTTATTACGTGGCTGGCCCAATAATAGAGGCCGACATGCTGTACTTTAGTCCCCTTTGAGCTTAGGGGCGGCTAGCTTATGAAAAGCTAGTCTGTGCCCTTTACCTGCCCAGATGAAGTTGGCAAAGATATTATGCACCTTTTTGAACCATGCTTGGGGTAGCCAGATATTCAGGAGGCTGAGTGGGTAGAGTAGCCATGGGAAAATGTTCATTTTGATAAGGTTGACCCTGCCCCAAATCGTCAGAGGAAGAAGGGACCATCTATTTAGATCTTAAACAATGGTGTTTAATAAGGAATCCATATTGTGTTTGAGCACCAAGGAGATACTTCTCGAGAGGGTAATGCCTAAGTATTTTAATGATTTCCTTTCCCAGGATAGGCCTAGGGCATTGACCTCACTCCTCATCACTCTTTGGTTGAGGGGGAACACTACCGTTTTTCCCACATTTAATTTATAATTTGATAGTAGGCTATATTCTCTGATAACTTCTAGGAGGCGCGGGACACCTTTTTCGGGGTATGAAATGCAGAGAAGTAGATCATCTGCGTAGGCCAAAACCTTAATTTCAACCTCCTGTACCGATATGCCTTGGATCTTGGGGTCGGCCATTAGACTACGGATAAGGGGTTCAAGGTATAGGTTAAAAAGCAGTGGGGATAGGCGACATCCTTGCCTTGTACTGGAAAGGACAGGGAACCTATCAGAACAGCACCCGTTACAGAGAACTCTGGCTGTCGGAGAGGTGTATAAAGCTTGTATCCAGTTCTGGAATTCAGGGGGGTATGCCGAAAGTATGCAATGCCCGGAAAAGGAAGTTCCAGTCAACTCTATCAAAAGCTTTCTCGGCATCCAGAGAGACCAAAGCCACTGGGAAGCCAGCATCTCTGGATGCTGAGAAAGCATGGTCCAGGGTTCTAATATGATCACTAGCCATCCTACCCGTCATGAAGCCCACCTGTTCTAATCCTATCAAGTCTGGGAGAATGGTACTCAATCGATTTGCTAGCAGCTTACTCAGGATCTTGATATCCTGATTGAGTAGTGAGATCGGCCTATAGCTTGCCACATCTTCTGGGGCTTTACCTGGTTTTAGAATGAGAACAATTATTGCTTCGAATAATGAAACATCTGTACTCTTTCCAGCTAGAATCTGCTGGAAGACAGGAAGAAGCAATGGGGCGAGACTCTTCGCAAATGTTTTGTAGAAGTCACTCCCCCTCTCTCAGTCGCTCATTCTGTTTCTGCTCGAGCTGTTGGCTGGCCTTTTTGTACTGGGCTCCTGCCTGCATAGCTGCCTTTTTCTGCCCACAAAGTAATCTACAGCAGGCATGATACAGCTCTGTTGAGGCTGCTGACTCCACTTGTCTCACTAGCTCATTCTGTTTCTTGTGGAGCTGCAGGCTGCCCTTTTGTACTGGGCTCGCACCTCTGTTGGTGCCTTTTTCTGCCCAACAAAGAAATCTGCAGCGGTCCCAACAGAGCTCCTTTGAGCTCGCTCACTCCCCCTCTCTCACTCACTCATTCTGTTTCTGCCGGTGCTGCAGGCTGCCCTTTTGTACTGGGCTCCTGCCTACATTGCCGTTTTCTTCTGCCCAGAAAGAAATCTGCAGCAATCACGATACAGCTTCATTGGCTTCGTTCACTCCGTTCTCTCACTTGGTCATTCTGTTTCTCCCACTCCTGCAGGCTGTCCCTTTTGTAGTGGGCCCCTAGGTACATTTGCTTCTTTCTGCCCACAAAGAAATCTACAGCGGCGGTCACAACACAGCTCTGTTCTCCTCCTCCTCCTCTCACTCGCTCGTTCGTTTGTGGGGGCTGCAGGCTGGCATTTTGTACTGGGTTCCTGCCTGCATTGCCACCTCCCTCTACCCACAAAGAAATCTGCAGCAGTCCCAATAGAGCTCCGTTGAGCTCACTCCCTCCCCCTGTCTCACTCGCTCATTCTGTTTCTCCCGCCGCTGCAGGGTGCCATTTTGTACTGGGCCCCTGCATGCATTGCTGCCCTTTTCTACCCACAAAGATATCTGCAGCAGTCCAAACAGACCTCCGTTGAACTCGCTCACTCCCCCTCTCTCACTCGCTCGTTCCGTTTGTGCCGGCACTGCAGGCTGGCATTTTGTACTGGGTTCCTGCCTGCATTGCCACCTCCCTCTACCCACAAGAAATCTGCAGCAGTCCAATAGGCTCCGTTGAACTCACTCCCCTCCCTGTCTCCTCGCTCATTCTGTTTCTCCACTTGCAGGAGTTATTTGTCTAGACCTGCCATGCATTGCTGCCCTTTTCTACCCACAAAGAAATCTGCAGCAGTCCCAATAGAGCTCCGTTGAGCTCACTCCCTTCCCCGTCTCACTCACTCGTTCTGTGTCCCCCACTGCTGCAGCCTGCCCTTTAGTACTGGCTCCTGCCTGCGTTGGGGGCTTTTTCTGCCCACAAAGAAATCTACAGTTGTCCCTACAGAGGTCTGTTGAGGTCGCTCACTCCCCCTGTCTCATGAACTCATTCTGTTTCTCCTGGCACTGCATGCTGCAATTTTGTACTGGGCTCCTGCCTCTGTTGGCATCTTTTTCTGGCCTCAAAGAAATCTACATCAGTCCCAACAGAGCTCCGTTGCCCTTGCTCACTCACTCCCCCTCCCTCACTCACTCGTTCTGTGTTTCCCGCTGCTGCTGGCTGCCCTTTTGTATTAGGTTCTTGTCTGTGTCAGCGGCTTTTTCTGCCACAAAGAGATCTGAAGCAGTCCTGGCACAGCTCCGTTGAGCTCGCTAATTCCCCTCTCTCACTCGCTTGTTGTGTTTCTCCCGACACTGCAGGCTGGCCTTTTTCACTGAGTTCCTGCCTGCGTTGGCATCTTTTTCTGCCCACAAAGTTGTCCACAGCTTTGCCGACAGAGCACCGTTGAGTTCGCTCAGTCACCCTATCTCACACACTCATTCTATTTCTCCTGGCACTGCAGGCTGCCCTTTTGCACTGGACCCCTGCCTCTGTTGGCACCTTCTTCTGGCCACAAAGAAATCTGCACTAGTCCCAACAGAGCTCCGTTGAGCTTGCTCACTCACTCCGCCTCTCTCACTCGTTTGTTCTGTTTCTCCCGCTGCTGCAGGCTGCCCTTTTATACTGGGCCCCTGCATGCATTGCTGTCTTTTTCTGCCCATAAAGAAACCACAGCAGTCCCAACAGAGCTCCAGTGAGCTCACTCACTCCCCCTCCATCACTTACTCATTCTGTATCTCCCGCTGCTGCAGGCTGCCCTTCTGTACTGGGTTCCTGCCTGCGTTGGCGGCTTTTTCTGCCCACAAAGAGATCTGCAGCTGTCCTAACACAGTTCCGTTGAGGTCACTCACTCCACCTTTGCCAGTTGCTTGTCCATTTCTGCCAGCGCTGCAGGCTGGCCTTTTGCACTGGGCTCCTGCATGCATTGCTGCCTTTTCCTGCCCAAAAAGAGATCTGCAGCAGTCACGCTAGACCTCTGTTGAGCTTGTTCACTCCCCACCTCTCTCACTCATTCATTCTGTTTCTGCTGATGCTGCAGGCTGGCCTTTTGTACTGTGCTCCTGCCTGCGTTGCTGCCTTTTTCTGCCTACAAAGAAATCCACAGCAGTCACGATAGAGCTCCATTGAGCTTGCTCATTCCCCCTCTCTCACTTGCTCATTCTATTTCTCCCACTTGTGCAGGCTATCCTTTTGTTCTCTGCCGCTGCGTGCATTGGCATCTTTTCCTTTCCTCAAAGAAATCCACAGTTGTCCTGACAAAGCTGCATTGAGGTTGGTCACTCCACCAGTCTTATACATCCATTCTGCTTGTCCTGGCACTGCAGGCTGCCCTTTTATACTGGGCTCCTGCCTCTGTTGACACCTTTTTCTGGCCACAAAGAAATCTGCAGCAGTCCTGACAGAGCTCCATTGACCTTACTCACTCGCTCGTTCTGTTTCTGCCGGTGCTGCAGCCTGCCCTTTTGTACGTGGCTCCTGCCTGCATTGCTGCCCTTTTCTGCCTACAAAGAAATCTGCAGCAGTCATGATGGAGCTCCGTTGAGCTCACTCGCTCCCTTTCTCTCTCAGTCACTAGTTCTGTGTCTCCCACTGCTGCAGGCTGCCCTTTTTTACTGGGCTCCTGGCTGCGTTGGCACCTTTTTCTGCCCACAAAGAAATCCGCAGCAGTCCCGACAGAGCTCATTTGAGCTCGGTCACTCTCCCCCCACTACTGCTCAATCCTAAATTATCCCAAACAACGATTTCCGACAGCGACTGCGGTATTCTGCACTGGAAGAGTGAAAACACAGTTCGACCAGGATGTGAAAAATGACAGCTGTACTTTTCACAAGGAGGTGAGGAAAAATGCCACTGTTGAAAATGTGGCGTGAAAATATTACTAATTTGCGAAGTTACAAGGGTGCATGGAAACTGCACAACACATGCTTGTAATACAGTCATTTTATGGAGTTTCATCACAAAATTTTCAACATAGGCATTTTAGGACCTCTGATCATGGACAGTGTCAGTGTGATTTTCTCAATGTGTCCCAAACACCGATTTCCCACAATGACTACACTATTGTGCGCCGGAAGAGCAAAAACATATTTCTGCAGGATGTGAAAAATGACAGCTGCACTGTTCCTAAGGAGGTGTGGAAAACTGGCAGTGCTGAAAATCTGGAGTCAGAATATTGCAAAGTTGCGAAGGTACGAGCATGCGTGGAAACTGTGCAATGCAGGCTTGTAGTGCTCTCATTTTATGGACTTTCATCACCAAATTTTCAACATAGCCATTTTAGAGCTTCTGCTAATGAACAGTGTCACTGACATTTTCATAATGTGTCCCAAACATGGATTTCCCACAGTGACCGTGCTATTCTGCGCCCGAAGTGTGAAACACATTACAGCCAGGATGTGAAAAATGACAGCTGCACTGTTATAAGTGTAGCAGAACAATGGCAATGTTGAAAATCTGTAGTAAAAATATTATAATTATTTATCTCATTTAGCCGCATGCAAACTGCACAACACACTCTCATAACACAATCATTTTATGGAGTATCGCACCAAATTTTCAACATAAGGCATTTTAGAACCTCTGCTCATGAGCAGTGTCACTGTCATTTTGTAATCTGTCCCGAACACTGATTTCCCACAGCGACCATGCTATTCTGCGCCGAAGTGCGAAAAACACATTTCAACCAGGATGTGAAAAATGACAGCTGTACTGTTCACAAGGAGGTGGGGAAAAATGCCAATGTTGAAAATCTGGTATGAAAATATTACAAATTGTAAAGTTACAAGTGTATAACAACTGCACAATGACGATCATAAACAGTCATTTTCTGATTTTTCCACCAAATTTCCAACATAGGGTTTTTGAGAGCCCACCTATAAACACTGGCACTGTTATTTCATTAACTGATCCCAAAAGGTGATTCCATGGTGAATGTGAAATCACCTTTCTGGACCGATTAACATCATGACAGTACGGAATTCATGTTGAAAATTTGGTGCCAAAATTCCAAAAAATGCCCAAGATATGCATCAAAGTTGGAAACACCCTATTTATTCAATTATACAGCTTACTGGCATTTCTTCAGTTCGCGGTCGGCTTTGAAGAGTGCAGATGTGTTCCCGGTCCTCCGAAGATCATTGTGCCGAGCTCCAGAGGTAAGTATGGGGTGAGGGATGGGTGTGGGAGGGGGACAGAGAGAGATGGTGAGGACCTTTTTTGCTGGAAAAAAAACATTGCAGGACTGTTTTTTTTTCAGGGTATGTGGCATGTTGGGTTGGGTTCCCAGCATGCCAACAGACTCTTTGAGGCTGCTGCAGCCAATGGGGACTGGGCACCCCCATTGGCACACAACAAAATGGGGGTCACATCATGCCAAGAGAGATTGGGCACCCCATCAGCAAACAAGAAATGGGGGTAAGTCGACGGGATTGGGCACCCCGTCGGCAAAGACAGAAGTGGGGGATGAACTTAAGCTGAGGGGGACTGGGCATGCCCCTCAGCACACAACAAATTTGGGAGGGTGATACATACTTACAGGGACTGGGCTCCCAGTCAGCAACAGCCCTGCAATAAGGGGTTGCTTCCTTATTGCAGGGATGATGCTGCAATGATGAGACGGCCTCTGATTGCAGCGGCTAAATTTTTACAAGGTTGTGCCACACTGGCTTAACTAGCAGCAGCATGCCACGGCATTGGGGGAAGTGGGCCAAGCCTTTAAAGGCTGTGGGGGCTTTGGCCACAACAATGCTGTGCCTCCACAACCTGCTTCTGAAGAAAGCTGCCACAATATGTTTCTTGCGCATGCACGCAATCAACATAAAAATGATTGTTTTTTGTATGCACATTGCACAGTTTCTTCGCACACTCCTAACTTTGCCAAATTTTTATATTTTCAACATTGCCATTTTGCAAACCTCCTTTTAAACAGTACAGCTGTCATTTATCACATCCTACCCAAAGCGTGTTTTGGCGCCTGTAGCACAAAATGGTACAGTCGTTATGCAAAATCACCATTTGGGACCAGTGAAGAAAATGGCACTGGTACTCCTCATGAGGAGGGGTCCTAAAAAGGTAATGTTGAAAATTTGGGGCAACACCTCCAGAACATGACAAAGTTATGCCCGGGTGTTCAATAATTTCTATGCACACATGTAGCTTTGCTCACTTGGCAGGTTGTCACAGCCCTATCAGCTCAGGCCAGAGTTTGTTTCTTTATGGGATAATACACTGCTCTGTGATTTTCAAATAGACAAAGAAAAACTGTCAGCATAACACAAATCAAATAAGAGGACATATATACATAAATAAGCCTCACTTTATTATTGACAAGGTGTCTGTGTCATTAGATGCCATTTTAACAACTATTCTGATAAATACTATGCCTGATATGTAAGTGGCAATGACCGAAGCTCTGTAAGTGCATGCCATAGTTTCCTTTTTAACTGCAAACTGCAAATCTACAGGCAGACAGAAATAGAAAACTGCATCTTGAATGATGTGCAAAGCAGACAGCTAATAGCCTGTGAACACTTTGCACTGTGCTAATTTGGTATCTACACAATTTTTGAATGAAGTCCATCTTCTTCCAAGTTGTGTACAGGAGTGCTTGGAAACAACTGAGAAGCTTCGTGAGATATATTACTATTTTGGACTAAATATCTGTAACTAATCTCTCTCTCTTGCTTACATCTGAGAGTTTTCCTCACTTTTAAAGTGGTATTGCTTTGTGTTTGTTTTAGTTTTTAATTCAGGAAGGGGTTTTTAAACTGCTAATCTTCTGCATATTTGATTTTCCTTTGTGGCTAACTGGACTGATTACTAGAATTCTGTGAGAATCTGCATCAATATATTTTGCAACTTTTGGTGGGTTTACATCTGAGAGAAGTTTTCCTCACTTTTAAAGTGGTATTGCTTTGTGTTTGTTTTAGTTTTTAATTCAGGAAGGGTTTTTAAAACTGCTTATCTTCTGCATATTTGATTTTCCTTTGTGGCTAACTGGACTGATTACTAGAATTCTGTGAGAATCTGCATCAATATATTTTGTAACTTTTGGTGGGGTTGTGTGATTCAAAATAGCAAAAGCTGCAGTCTGTAATTGGATGCCAAACATAGCCTGAGGTGGGGGTAATTGTCTTCACAAGTCAGAGCTCTGCATCACAGCCATTTGTCTAGCTAGACCATTTCAGCATTATTCAATTACTATAAACTAGTGGTGGGATCCTGTTTGAGGCAGAAGTCCACCTTCTTCCAAGTTGTGTACAGGAGTGCTTGGAAACAACTGAGAAGCTGCGTGGGATATACTATTTTGGACTAAATATCTGTAACTAATTCTCTCTCTCTCTCTCTTGCTTACATCTGAGAGAAGTTTTCCTCACTTTTAAAGTGGTATTGCTTTGTGTTTGTTTTAGTTTTTAATTCAGGAAGGGTTTTTTTAAAACTGCTTATCTTCTTCATATTTGATTTTCCTTTGTGGCTAACTGGACTGATTACTAGAATTCTGTGAGAATCTGCAGCAATATATTTTGCAACTTTTGGTGGGTTTACATCTGAGATAAGTTTTCCTCACTTTTAAAGTGGTATTGTTTTGTGTTTGTTTTAGTTTTTAATTCAGGAAGGGGTTTTTTAAAACTGCTTATCTTGTCAGCATCCTCAGAAGGGCTGAAATAACTGCATATTTGATTTTTCTTTGTGGCTAACAAACCACCAGGCTGTTTTGGGGCTGGAGAGGTTTACCTGTGTCTGACTTGGATGTCTGGATTTTTCTCTGTTTGATTAGCAGGGTACTTTCTCTGTCAAATTGTTGTGTAGGGTATCTTGCTGACAGGAAGCCACTCATCGCAGTGGTGGGTGAGAGCTTTTAGTTGATTGTTTTGTGAGGACACAGTTTAGGCCAGTCCCTTCCACCCCTCACCCACCCACCCTGGAAATAGTTCCTTTATACCTGAGATTCTGACATCATTTCCTCCGAGTGCAAGTGCTTTTCACTGTCATATCCTCTCTAGCACACTGCACTGACAATATAAGCATGCACATAGTATTATATATATATTTCTATATAACAAATCACACATGCACGTGCGCACACACACACAAATACAATAAAAAAAACTAGATAAACATGTGGGGAGTATTGCAATGTAATGGCTGTGGGGCAGCAGTCTTCCAGGAGTCTTTCTGGAGGCTGAGATGCTGCCCTATTTGCAGACAACTATCTGCCCTGAGGGAGGAAGTTGCCCGTCTTCAGGCCGCACTGGACAGTAGTAAGGAAACCTTCCCCCAGGCCACACTGGACAGTAGGAAGGAACCTCCCCATCCAGGGAGCACTAGCGCCACCACCACTACCTCAGAGGTTGCAAGAAAGCACAGCAGTTGGACCACAGTGGGCTCAGGGAGGGTGAGGAGGGTGGAACAGAGGCACACCCAGTCAATTGTTCCACTCCACAATCCATACACCATTCTGGGGGAGCATAGCTCCCCTATGGATGCACCACAGTAAGAATGATGATAACTGTCACAAGGGAGGCCCACAGGAAGGAGGCAGAGGACACCACAGGTAAAGGAAGCAGCTCCTGGTGGGGGACTCAATTATTAGGGGTATAGAACTGGGGGGAGCTGGGAAGACTGAAGTAAGGTGCCTGCCTGGTGCCATGGCTTGGAGGGACAGGAAGCGCATCCTCAGGATCACGAGAACAGCTGCAAGGGATTCTGAGCTGGACGTAATTGTCCACCTAGGGACAAATGACTTGGCTCATCATGAGATTAGAGCAGTGCAGGAGGATATTGAGTTGAGAGGGACCTAAAACAAGTAGCACACAGAGTATCCTTCTCAGAGGTGCTGCCTGTCAAAAAGCATGGGGAGGCGGAGGGTAATTGGCATCATGCAGTTTAATGAATGGTTGAAAAATGGTGTGAGCACAGGGTTTGGCTTCATTGGGACTGGGGTTCCACCTGGAGGGACACCAGCTTATACTGGCAGGATGGTCTGCATCTGTCCAGGAAGGGAACAAGTCTTTGAGCAATCGGTTTAAATGCTTCATTGTGAAGCTTTTAAACTAGTCAAAGGGGAGCACTGACAAGCAGCAGGAAAATCCCAGCCTCTCCTACAAAACAGGGTACTAAATGAGAAAAAGACTGAGGTAGAATGGTCAGTGGGGGATGCTGCAACAGAAGGTAAAGCCATCAAAAAAGGAGAGCAATGATACTAATGCCCATAGTCTGGGTAACAGCTTCCTGAATTAGTGGCCTTGATGGAGGAGAAACATCTGATATCGTGGCAGTCACAGAAACATGGTACACCCAAAACCATGACTGGGACATAAACATACCAGGATACACTGTTCATAGGAGGGACAGGGAGGGTAAAAGAGGAGGAAGAGTAGTTCTTTACATAAGGGAAGGAATCAAAACAACAGAACAAAGAGGAAACAGGGAGGAGAAGAAGCATAATAGGTAAATTTGGAGACAGGCAATGGCACCACAATACGCACAGGGTTGTACTACAGAACCCCTTCTAAGGGAGGAAATGGACAGGAAATGATAGAAAGTATACTTAGAATGGCAGAAAAGGAGTTATTGCTGATGGGTGATCTGAATATGCCAGATGTTAACTGGAGTGCAGTTGCAGCTGCCACTGAAGAGTGGAGTTATTCTAGATGCCCTACAGGGGCATGCCTTAGACAACTAGTACTGGAGCCCACTCGAGAGGAGCAATATTAGACTTGATTCTCTCAAATGGAGATGGAGAGAGGATCACAGATGTAGAAGTGGGTAGCCATCTGGGAACTAGCGACCATTTAACAGTATGGTTCACAATAAACACAGCAATAGAGTCAAGCCATACAAAGACAAAAGTACTGGACTTTAGGAGGGCTGACTTTGCCAAAATGGGTGAGTGCCTAAGGAATGCATTAGCAAATGGGCAGGAAGGAGGGATGGAAGAACAATGGGGAATAATAAAAACTGCCATCACAGAGGTAACGACCCGTTGTGTGAAGCAAATAAACAAAACAAGATGATGTAAGAAACCACTATGGTTCTCAAAGATGGCAGTGAAGGTTCAAGAAAAGAAAGCATTCAGGAAGTACAAGGAATGTAGAAGGAGCAGGACAGAGAACTGTATCAGTTAAAGCAAAAGGAGGCTGGGAAGGCAGTCAGAACAGCAAAGGTCCAAACCAAGGAAAAGATAGCCAACTCAGTTAAGAAGGGAATAAAACCTTTATAGGTACATCAGGAGCAAAGGAAGACCAAGGAGGGATAGTGAGGCTTAATAAAGGGAGGAAGAGTGGCAGAGGAGACTGTGAAAAGGCAGAGATACCAAACAAATATTTTTGCTCAGTATTTACAAATGAAGAGGAGGTACATAAAACAAACAGTAGTAACACTCTGGATACAGAAGTTGATACCAGCCCATTTACAGAAGAAAGGGTTCTGAAAGAACTCTTAAAACTGAAGGTGGACAAAGCAATGGGGCCTGATGGGATTCATCCCAGAATTCTAAAACTAAGGGTAGAACTAGTGACACCACTGATTACCTTTTATCAAATTGTGGGATGATGGGGTATTCCAGGGACTGAGGAGGCAGATGTGATTCCCCTCACAAAAAGTGGGAGCAAGGCAAGCAGGAAACCACAGACCTGTTAGTTTAACCTCAGTGATAGGAAAATGATGGAATCACTTCTGAAGGAAAGAATTGTCGAGTATTTAGAGGCCAGAGGGGCACAGGACCCAAGGCAGCATGGATTCACAGTGGGAAGATCATGCCAGACAAATCTGATAGATTTCTTTGACTGGGTGACCAAAGTAGTAGATCAGGAGGGCTGTGGACATGGCCTACGACTTTAGCAAGGCATTTGACACAGTCCCAAACAAGAGATTAATATACAAGTTAGCCAGCCTGGGAGTAGGTCCCAAGATGACAGCCTGGGAAAGAATTGGCTGCAGAATATTACACTGAGAGTAATAGTAAATGGAGTCCACAGAAGAAAGGAGGGTTACTAGTGAGGTACATGAGGTTCAGTATTAGGACTGGTCCTCTTCAATGTCTTATAAGTGACATTGTGAAGGACTGAAGGAAAAGTATGTCTCTTTGCAGATGACACTAAGATCTGCAACAGAGTTGATGCACAGGAGTGGGGTGGAAAGGATGAGAAGGGACTTGGCAAGGTTAGAGAATGGTCAAATGTATGGCAGCTTAGATTCAATGCTAGAAGTGCAAGCTAATGCACCTGGGAAACAAAAACCAGGGAAGTGTACACAATGGGGCTGAGATACTAACAACAACAAAAATGGAAAGGGACCTGGGGTAGTCATATCAGATGACCTAAAGGTGGGCAAGCAAAATGAGAGGGCTGCAAGGAGGGTTGGGGGCTACTGATGCACAGGAGAGGCATCACCAGTAGAAAACAGGAAATTGTTATCTCTGTACAGACAGCTGGTGAGACCCCATCTGGAGTACTGTGTGCAGTTCTGGAGACCCAATCTCACAAAGACATTGACAGGATGGAAGCTGTCCAGAGGAGGGCAACTAAAATGGTGCATGGTCTGCACGGAAGACATATGAAGAGACTTAGGAGCTTAATATGTATAGCCTCGAGGAAAGGAGGAGAGGGGGACATGATAGAAACATTTAAGTACCTCAAGGAAATCAACAAGTCCAAGAGGTAGCATCTTTCAAAAAAAGAGGTGTGCAAGAACAAGAGGGCACAATTTTAAGATAGAGGGCAGCTCAGAGGAAATTTAGGAAGTATTTTTTCATAGAGAGGTTGTGGATGCATGGAACGGCCTTCCGGAGGAGGTTGTGGAGTCAAAATCAGTGGTGGAATTCAAGCACGTATGGACAGTCGGCAAGGCAATTCTGGGGGTGGGGGTAAGAAGAAGTAGGCTGCTGGTTAACTAGGATCTGCAGCTTATCCAGTAGGTAGGGAAATGGGCAGACTGGGTGGGCCAAGCAGTCCTTATCTGCCATCAAATTCTATGTTTCTATGTTTTGCTATGCCTATGGTCAACTAACCAAGTGGCTGCCTAAGACTGTCAATGGCAGTGAAAACCTCAATGTGCATGTTCCTGTAGCACCTCATATAACCGTTTCTTGGGATGATGCTGCTACTGTACATATCATTCAGTCATAGCGGTCCTCAGATGTCAATATTAAAATAAAAAATCCTGTTTTAGACTAACATGATTATCATTACATAGCCATTATGAAGGGTTAGTTGTTTCATGCACTGCTACTTTAGGCTGCAGACTAACTTATGAGAAGGCGCACTTCCAATGTACCTCTGAGCATTTGCCCACACTTGCACAATCCTTTCCTCTCCCTAGCATGCGGGCAATCCATCTTTGCCTACCCATTGCACTCTGCAGAAGAGGATGTTGCCTTCCCTGCTTGAACATAGCCTCAACTTCCTGCTCACTATACCACAGTAAGGTGTCCATTTGAGTGCTAGCACAGACAGCTGTACTAATAAGAGAGAGCTAAAAGTTTGTGGTGGGTAGTGTCTTGAATGTGGGAGATCTTGATAAAAGGTAGGGTAGAATTGTAAGAATAGGCAAAGGTGTCCATATTAACTGGAAGACATCTCTTTTAAGTAATTAGAGGCCTTCATTAGAATGCATTGCCACCTAATTGGTTCCCTGTGGAAAGTCCAAATAAAGTAAACATTTCTATTAACTGTATTCCTGTAAAGTGGCTTCTACTGCATAGTTAACATAGATATAACAAGTATGCAGTATAGCAGCCCAGAGGCTAAAGCACCAAGATGTGCACCTGAAGACACAGAAAACTTGGATTTGGAAACCCACAACTACCACTTGCACACTGTGTGGCTCTCAACAAGTCCCTTAACCTCCCTCTGCTCCTAGGTCACACCTGGAAACCAGTTTCAGCTCAGTGTGCATTTTTCAGCAAAAATATCTACAACATAGCAAGGAAACATTTATTTAACAGAACAAACAATTATATCTCAAAGCTATTTCCAAAGATAATGTTTTATATAATGCCTGAAATTATACTTCAAAAGCTGAAAATGTTAACTATGAGTTGTGGAAATGCAAAATTTGTTCAAGTGAAAGTCTGGACTCCAGTCAACATGATTTAGTTCCAATGTATCACTATCAGTGCTGTAAAACAACACACTGACACAGGGTTCACAATACATAGCATCAGTCCTTGAAATAAAGAAAATCTCTTCTCATTATCTTCTGTTTTTGATAAAACTTGAAAAAAGAAAATGGACCACTAATCTCCTCCAACCCTCTGATCCCCCACTTGCTCCCCTCTCAGCACCCTTTGACAACCTCTCCCACTTCCTCTCTTTGTAGTACAATGTAATATATATATATATATATATATATATATATATATATATATATATATATATATATATATATATATATATGTATATATATATATATATACATATATATATATATATATGTTGTGGTTTACGTAGCTTTTGACCCCAAATGTTCATGATCATGAGAGGGAGTTGTCACCTGACCAATCCACTCCAAAACATGTTTTCACAGTTGTGCCACAAAATCGCCTATCACATTTTTAAAACATTCCGCCTATCCTTGATTATAATATGGGGTCATCAAAAGACCATGTTGAGAAGTTGAGGCCAAAATTTCAAAAAGACAACTATGGTGCGAATAAAAAAACCATTGAACTACTCATAACGTTGTTATTTTTCTTGTTTTTGGCCCCGTATTTACAACATAACTTTTTTGTTACCGCATCTGAAGAACACGATAGGTGTCAGTTTTCAAGTCCCTCCAAAATGTGTCTTCATGCTAGTGCCAAAAAATGACATTTTAACTAAGATTTAATATAAGAAACATGATATGTTTGTAACCTCTCACCCCTGCCTTTTTACCAAAATGACAGGTGGCATGCTGTTGAAGCTGACAGCAGTACCTGGTGGGGACCTGGGTTCAGGGAGGATGAGGTTACTCGGCACAGGGGACCTAAGTTTGGTTACTCTGCACAAGGGCACCCAAGTAAATCTGAACACAGGAAGCAATAACTGTAATATCCAGAACCAGGAATGGAATTCTTCAGTGTGGCTTTTATTCACATACTAGCTGAACGAAACAAAGCATAGACAGACCCCCATGGGGCTACATTTCTTGGTAATGCAGATTAGAGACTACAATGTGGTCCACTGGAAGAATGAACCAATTATACTGTTTTCAGGCTCTAGACCCACCAGGCACAGCCCAGACTTGTATGCTTTGTGTACACAGCCCATTAGTTAGCTCCCCATACCACTTGATTCACGGTCCATTGGAAGAATGAACCAATTATCCTGTCGTGGCTCCCCACACCACTTAGAGTCTGTGACTCCTAGAGAGATTTCTTCCTTACTTCTTATGACTCCCCATCTCACAAAGAGAATTCTTCTTTACATGTTGTGGCTCCCCATACCACTTAGAGTCTGCAACTCCTAAAGAGATTTTCCCTTTTGCAACCCCACGTCTGGGTACTTCCCACATCACTGGCCAAGTGTGTGAGGCAAAGTAGCAACCACAGCAGAAATCCATAGAGATGGACCTGGTTACTAAAGATGGGGGGGTTGCCCACCTCCAGCTCCCACAGCCCATATCTGGCCATTTCCCTGGGAAAACTGAAACTTCTGAATGTAGATTAAAGGGTAGATAATCTAGCGCATCTCCTCTACATATTACTTGAATCACATAGCACTCTAGCATTTGACACTACTCCACTTGTTTGGTCTAGTCCTATAGGCTTCCCAAAATGTAGCTCAATTCCTAGATTCCCACACATGTCCCAGGGTGAAGAAAACATTTTGCCTTTTTTGTCAGAGCAGACACTCACCCTTTAGTTGCAGGTGCCCCACAGGCAAATCACAAATCTTCCAACTTTCCAAAACAAAGGCTGAACTGAGCTGGCAGCTTTTCTTCTTCTTGCCAGAATTAAGGGGATTGCCCCAGGAATCTTCATGGGGATCTTTACAATCCCCCCCCCGGAGGGAGGGGGGCACTGAGACCCGAACAGTGGTCTCCACCACTTGAGCACACCTTCACTTACTGAAAACAAACTGGACACTGACCCCTTCTTACTGAAGGCAAACTGGAAACTGAACTTTCCCTTTGAAAACTCCCAACGTTCTATCTAACTCCCTCTACTGCAGATTCCAATGTGGCTTTTGCAGCTGCGAAAGTTCTATTAGTGATGTCATCCCTCAGTCTCAGCTGAGACTGAGAACAGAGTGAGACAGTGAGAAACCCATTTAACTGCAGTTTCACAAGCTGCCTTCCCTGCCTACCACTAGGTCTTACTTGGATTCTAGTAACCCCATGTAACAAGGGGTTATATGTTCATAATGGGGTGGGGGATAAGAAGGACTGTACTGAAAATTTGGTGGAACTTTTCTAAAAGAATACAGAACTGCACTTCACTATTCCTCTTAGTGCTGTCCACCTGCACTCCCTTTCCAATGCAGTTTGCTTCTTTTGGAGAAGGCTGGCTGGTAGAAAGCAAAAAGAAGGAGTAATGGCACACGAAGCTAAACAAAACAAATAAGCAAAATGTCAAGCATTTGTGGACAGCAGTAGGCTCTCTAAATTTCGGGCAATGGATACAAATGAAAGGTGCAATCAGAAAGAAATAAAGCAAACAAAATGAGTATTGAGAGAGTTTGGAATAGGCAATAGAGCCATGAAGAGGAAACAGCTTGCCATAAATGAAATATGGTGAAGTACATGTGTTAAAAACACTTTGCAATCAAGTACAAATGAAGCCATATGAAGTGATATATAAACACAAATTGTTTTCAGTAATGACTGTAATATAACTATCTTTGCACTCTTAACGTTCAAACAAAAGGAGTTTTTAAAAAAAAAATACATGTTAGTTTTAAGCACGTTAATGAAAATAAAAAAATTAATACCCAATGAGTGATGTTTTGCTAAAAAGGGGGAAAAAAAGAAGCAAACTGCATTGGAAGGGGAGTGAAGGTGGACAGATCTATGAGGAGTAGTGGAGTGCAGTTCTGTAGACTTAATTACCCTGCCACATATGCACCCCAAAACCTTTAAGAATGGAAAGAAAGGGTAATAGAGCAACACTAGCATGGGAATGTGATTTCTAAAAGAATATCACAGTTTCAGGAATAAACATTGAAAGTCTTCAATGTTTACTCATAAATTCTTCATTTTTCCATATTTTAACCCTAGCTTTTTAATCTTACCCAATCTTTTTACTCTGCCTCATGCACATGACAGGTGTCATTTTTTCAATCTTGCTCGAAATGTTTTAATGCTTGTGACACAAAATGATGTTTTGGAGAGGATTTCATAAATTGCATCTGTCTAGAGGTGTGCAAAAAAAATTCCACTGGAGCAGCCCTCCACTCTTGTCTGCTGCCCCATGAAGCTGTCACACAGTTCCATGAGTGGGAGCTAGAATGTCAGTGAATGAGCACATGATTGTATAAGTGTCATTCATTCCACATGACAACTCAATATCCAGCTGTGAAGGAAAGGAGTGGGCTGTGCCAGTCGCCTACTCAGGGTCAGGGTGGGGGAGTGGGGACTATCAGTTGGAGTGGGGGGCCACTAGACACCAGGAAAAGGGGATTACTTTTTTACAGGAACCAGGTATAGGGAGGGGGGCCATTAAACACCAGTGAATAATGCAGGTGGAGTGATTATCCTGCCATTTTTTTATTATTATGGGGATCAAGGGTAGGAAGGGGGGTCTGCTAGACACCAGGGGGTTATAATTTTTTGTGCTGTGATCAGTGGATTAGGGGAATCACTAGACATCAGGGAGGGTTTTGTTTTACATGGGACATGTGATTGGTGGGTAGGGAGAATTTCTTTGTTTACATTTGGCTCACAATTAGCAGGTGGGGGGCACTAAACACTAATGTTACACATCGGGCCATGATCGGCAGGGTGGCCACTAGACACCAGGGACTATGTTTTAACCTTGGGCATGTGATCAGAGAGTGGGGGTACCATTAGATACCATGGATTTGTTTATTTATTTAGCTTTTGTTAACCAGGTAAGCATGCTAGACAGTCAAGTGTCTATTTTCAGGTGTGACCCAAGTTTAAATCTGGCCCACAATCAGTAGGTGGGGGGGGGCACTAGACACCAGGGAATTTATGTTATACATAGGGCCATGATTGGTCAGATGGGGGGGCACAAGACACCAGGGAGTTTTTTTTAACATGGAACCACTGATCAATGGGTGGGGGGACCACTACTAGACACCAAGGACTTTTTTGCATTGACTCACAATCAGCAGGTGGGGGGACCGCTGGACGCCAAGGTGTTTTATTCAACAGGGGGCCAGCAATTCATGAGGGGGGGGACTGTATTATGATATGGAATAATACATTAAATTGCAGATGGAATACATTCTGAAGTTAACATGTATTATTCCGCAGTTTGGTGAAAAAGTCTGCAGAACCAGGTGAAAATCTACGGAAGATTCAAATCTTCCCAATGGCAGAATTTTGAAAACATTTTCAGAATTTCTAAAATTTGATGGAAGTTCCACAAAAGTGGAATTCACAACTTCAGCCCACCTCTACACCTGTCCAAAATGATGTTTTGGACAGGATTTTAGAAACGACACCTGTCATATTCATAAGCTGGTGTCATAAAAAGACTAAGATAAACATCTAGGGTACAAATCTAAAAGAAACAACAAATTTACGAATGAACACTGATATTTTTCAATGTTCACTTATAATGTTGCTTTTATTAGATTTTTTTAACACAAATTTTCAACATAGTCATGTTTTTTTACTCCATAGAATGAACATAGCAGGTCTTACTTTCAATTCCCCTTCCAAAACCTATTTTATCATCATTCCACAAAATCATGTTTCTAAACACATTTGTTATAAAATGGCAAAAAATGAAATAATCCAGAAATTTCATTGGTTGAGAAGTTTCAGCTGACCATGCATCAGATTTGTATAAATGCATGGCCAGGTACCAAATCTCATTTTTCTCCCCCCAAAAACCTACTTAGAATAATTTTATAAGTGTAATAAGCACCTCCAGGGTGTGCATAATTGGATTTTTGTGCACTTTCCAGGGGCATAGGGAGACTCAGCCTTCAACATTGTGCCTTACTGCACCACTGGGGCATGCATTAAAATCCTATAATATCTCACCCTGTTGAGGATTATTACTTATATTAATGACACCTGTCATGTTTGCAGGCTATGTAGTATTGTGGAGAATGTTTATATTCCAACAGAAAGGAATATTGTAAAGGTTTGTGAAATTCTATGAAATTCCGCCAAATTAGTCAGAAGAAGAATATCATTTCACTGACCACAGTAGATGAAATTCTACAGAGTGAACAGCAAAATTCTGATAGAAATTCCTTCAGTGGAATGGTCATTTTGCATTTATTTTGCTGGCAGAATTCTGCATTCTGCACAGCAAAATTGTTGGGGGCAATAAAAACTGCTATCTTGAAAATTCAAGGTCACAGTCTATGAAAACATATAGAATAGTGGTTGGGTAACCATCCACAACAAACCTGTGTTTTCATTGAGGGTGTTGATGACATCATAGAGACCTTGAGGGCCAAGCTTGAGAGGTCCCACTGATGACATCAAGTCCTTAGATGGAAACACAGCCTCATGTGTGGATGGTAACCCATCTACTAAAGGAATAATGCCTGACAGGGTGAGTGTTATGCTGGAACAACATCCCACCTCAGGTGGTTGAGCCCGAGGCCACCGGCTGAGGGTGTCCAACACCCGAGAAGGGATGTTATCCCAGCATAACACCCACCCTGGAGGGCATTATTCCTATTATACAATGGCTTGTTGTTTTATACAGAAATAAATAATTTTAAAGACTATTATTTGGTGTTTTAAAATTTTTTTTAAGAAAAGATGCAAGCAGTGCTCAAGGTGCTCTATGATATCATCAGCAGGGAAGTTATGCCAGGATAACATCCCTGCTGTGATAGCCAACTGACCAATCAAGAGCCAAGATTCTTTCTTGCCATTGTATAATGTTTTATAAGGTATAAGTTGCAAATAAATGTCATTAATGCTCCAGTTAGGGTCAAAGAGACAGTAGTTTGGAAATGAGGTGTAAGGGTTTCTCACCCTAACACCCACCCTCCCAAACCAGGCGGGGGGGCAGGTGTGGGTTGTGCCCTTATCTTTTCAATCCTAACACTCACCCCATTCCATCTGTAAATAAGGTTAGATGCATATACTTTAGGTACAGTATGTAGTTGTGGAGGGCCCAGTACTTCCATTTATAGGACAACAGCAACCAAATTGTCAGCAAAGCCATCTTATTATCCTACCTCATGTACCCAGTACATAAAATGTTTGAATCCCCACCAAAACATAATTCATCACAAATGCAATCCCATTCAGTGCCACAAGTGTGAGAACACATTTTGGGCAGGATATGAAAAACGACAGCTGTGACATGCACATGGTTTGCAGGGTCATCAGGAAAGGGAGCCAAATAAGCTGAATCCTCACAAGAACAGTGTTTGCTATGGATGTGGGTCACAGGGAAGGGGTCAGGTTATGGGGATTAGGGGTGGACAGAAGACTAGAACAGAGTTATGGATGGTCTCCCTGAATTTAAGGAGCCTGTGTAACAATATGGCTGAGCTCCAGGCTCTCTTAGCTGTAGGGCTGATGAATGTTGTGGTCTTCACTGAAACCTTGGCCACCCAACACCAAGACTGGGATCTGGTGATCCCAGGGTACAGAATTTATAGGACGGATGGGAGGGAATTTATGTAAGGGATGGGATTAGATGCACTAGAGACAAAGGGGAGAAAGGGAGAACATAGACTCTAGAGGTAGAAAACTAAGTCTGGGAGGTGGTGTATAGACCACCAGCTCAGTCTGAGGAATTGGACAGGGAGTTGGTGGAACAAATTTGCAGGGTATGTAAGAAGGGGACTGTGGTGATCGTGGGGGACTTCAGTCTGCCTTGGGTGGATTGGAGTACCACAGTCACCTCTAATGCTAGGGATCAGGGTATTTCTGGATGCATTTCAGAATAGTCTTCTGGAACAATTGGCTAGTGTGTCAACTTGGCTAGATAATACCCTCGACCTGGTACTTTTGAACAAGGAAGCAGTGAAGGAAGTTAGGGTGGAGGCCCCACTAGCTGGGAGTGACCACCAATTGGTGTGGTTTGCAATCAGCTTGAGCAGGGAGTCCATAGAAACAGTGACAAGGGTGGTGGACTTCAGACGGGCAGACTTTGGGAAGATGTGAGGAATCCTGATAGGGTGCCTAGAGGGGATAAGATCTGGGATGGATGCACAACAGAAGTGGGATACTGGTCTGAAAGAAGAAGCTACTGAGGCTTGTACTAGGACTTGGAGCTGGAAGAACAGAGCTAAGAAGACAAGTTGGCTGAACAAGAAAGTATTGGAAGAGGTGAAGGTAAAGATGGAGGTATTTTAGAGATTCAAGAAGACAAATGGGGGAGGACAAGGAGGAATATGTGAGGAGGACCAGGGAGGTAACCAAACTAGTAAGAGAGGTCAAGGCCTCCAGAGAGTTAAGGTTGGCTGAGGGCATCAAGGGAGGAGGGAAGGACTCTTTAGACATGTGAGAGAAAAAAAGGAGATACAGGGACCAAATAGTACAGATCAGGAGGAGCAGGGGTGAGTGGAAATGGAAGCAGAACACGTGGAAGCACTGAATTAATATTTCTGCTCTGTGTTCACCCAGGAGAAGAGCAGTCCACTACCTCCATGGACTGGGAAGGTGGGAAATGGGGAGGGGTGACAGATGGGGAGAGCATGGAGCAGACACTAGAGGGTCTGAAGGCACTTAGAGTGGACAAGGCACAGGACCTGTTGGCATTCACCCCATGGTGATGAGGGAGATGGCAGAGATGTTGGGCACACTACTGGTGGACCTGTTCAACACCTCCCTGGACATAGGATGCATGCCACAGGACTGGATGTTGACTCACGTGGTGTGCATTCACAAAAGTGGCCCAAAGGGACAAGTCAGGAAACTACAGACCTGTTAGTCTTACTTCCATAGTGAGCAAAGATATGGGAGTGATCCTGAAGGAGAGGCTGGTGACTTTTCTTGAGGTAAATTGGCTCCAGGATGGGCAGCAGCATGGGTTTGCCTCAGGAAGATCATGTTAGATTAACCTAATAGAGTACTGTGACTGGGTAACAATAGAGCTGGATGGGGCCATGCAGTGAGAGTTCTGTATTTTGACATTAGCAAGGCTTTTGATTCAGTGCCTCATGGGCAACTAGGGGAAGCTGAGATCCATGGGGTGGGGGTGAAGATGGCCAATTGAATCATGAACTGGCTGAGGGGGAAGCAGCAACAATTGATGGTGAGGGGGACTCTCAACCCCTAGACATATGACAAGTGGGGTACCACAGGGCTCTGTGCAGTGTCTGGTATTTATTGGCCTGTTTACATCAGATATCTCACATGGAGTTAGGAGCAGGATCAGTCAGTTCACAGATTATACCAAGATCGGAGCGGTAGTGGATGATGTGGGGTGGAAAGAGCTACAGGAGGATCTAACACAACTAGAGGAGTGGCTACAAAATAGCAACTAGGCTTCAATGCAAAGAAGTTTAAAGTTATGCACTTCGGGGTGAAGAACCTGAGGAGGGAATACTGGTTGAGTGGGGTGAGACTGTGGTTCACTGATGAAGAAAAGGAGCTGGGGGTGTTGATAACTGACAGCACGAACAGCTCTGCCCAGTGCAGAAAGCTGAACCAAAGCTAACAAGATGCTGGGGTGTATTGCAACAGGAATCTCATCCAGACATAAGGATGTGATGCTGCCCCCTCTGATTCTTTAGTCAGGCGACACTTAGAGTATTGCATGCAGTACTTGCAGCCATATCTGAAGAAGGATAGGCTCCTAGAGGGGGTGCAGTGTAGGGTGACAAAAATGATACAGGAGATGGAAGGTGAACCCTACATGAACAGATTGAGGCATCTGAGTTTGTATACCCTGGAGATGAGTAGGGCTTGAGGGGATATGATTGAAACGTTCACATATCTGAAGAGGTTCAACAAAACTAGCACAGATGGGTTATTTAAGTTGAGGAAGTGAAGGTATACAAGAGAACACAAGCTAAGATTGGAAGGGCAGAATTACAAAAGAGAGGAGGAGGCATTATTTCACAGAAAGGGTGGTATCAAAATGGAATACCCTACTGGAGGAGGTAGTATCAAGTAGGATGGCGAGCACTGTAAAATGGCTTGGGAAAGGGCACTGGAAGGTCTGGGTTAATAGTAATGATAATTTGCCAGAAGAGAGAGATAGAGAGGAGGAGGAGAGGGTGAGGCAGCTGTGATCTAGGGGTGCTAGCTGTACACCCGAGCAGACTTGACCATTAGGCTTGTTTCTGCTGGTAGATTTGTATGTATGTATGTGCATACATGAGGTGGGGTAATAATAAGGCAATGTTGAAAATCAGGGGTCAAAATATGCAGCATTTCCAAAGTTATGAGTATACATAGCTAAATTGCAATGAATAGTCATAACCTGAGCATTTTTCAGTATTTTAACCCCACACTTTCAATATAGCCTTTTTATGACCCCACCTCATGAACAAGGACAGAAAAAAAATTTCCATTTCCCGTCTGAAAGGTGAATTTGCCAAGCGACCGAGAACTCACCTTAGGGTAGTAGTTGCATAAGGACAGTCCTATTGTTCATGAGGTGGGAACCCCACAAGTTTATGTTGAAAATCTTGGGTCAAAATCTAAAAAAAATGTCTAAGTTATGCATAAAAGTTGAAACCGCCACTGAAATATATTGAACTGCACTTACATTAGTCTCTCATATTGCAGTGGCCTGTTCCAACAGCAACATGTCTTTCATCAGAGAGTGATTCAAATTCAAAGTTTATTTTGCCAGGATAACACCATTGAGATAACTCATTTGTGAGGAGGTCCTTGGGGGGACATAAGTACAATACAAAATATAGAAAAGTTACAGTGGTACAATACAAATACAGCTGAGATACCATATACAAGGAAAAACAGACATAAGGAAGTTAATTAGGTACAATAATGAATAGCAAAATGTTTTCAAGTCTAATACAGGTGCCTATACAGGTAAAGCTAGTTGATTACAACAATTATTTTTATTTATTTATTTATTTGCTCTTGATGACCAGGTAAGTACACCAGGCAATGACCCTGCCTATTTTCAGGAACGACCCGGGAGAGTACAAATACAGCATTAAACAGTCAGGTAACATAAGAACAAAGACAATACAGTAATAAGCAGTTTCTACACATGGATAGCTTAGGAATATCCAAAATACAGAGCATGGCTAGATAAATTAAAAATCTACACAACCCACTCCTTAGGGATGTGGAGTTTAATGATGGAAGCAAATGAAGAAACCTGAAAGAATGAAGTACAATAAGGAAGAGTAGGAGAGGTGAATCAGGCAGGTATATTGCAGTCACAAATATCAAGTGCTTGGAGGTGAGAAAAAAGTGCAGATTTGAAGGAGGAGTGAGATGAGGATCACTTAAGGTGAGGAGGCAGAGAATTCCAGTATTTAGGAGCAACGTGAGAGAAAGTCTGTTCCCCCATTTTGGTGGGATAGGAAGGGACAGAGAGTAGATTATCATCAGCCGACCTCAGAGAGTGGTGGCAATGCACAAGAGTAAGCATGGACGCAAGGGAGTCAGGCCAGGGATACCTTGTCAAGGAGTCAATGAAACATCCTACAGAGTATGTGTGACAGGTGCTGGGTGACAGCCAATGCAAGGAGGAGTATAGCAAGCAATGGTGCGTAAGCCAAGGGGCTGAGAGGGCAAATCTACACATGTTGTTATAAGTGATGTCCCACTTACGGAGAACACCAGCATTAGCCTGGGCGAAAAGAGGGAGAGCGTACAGCAGACTTGGGAGCAAGACCCTGCTTGTCACAGATATCCTAGCCTCAGGGGTTAAGGAGTGATGAACACTGTAAGCAGCACCAATCTTGGTATTTACCAATTTGCATAGGTCACTTACATGAAGAGAGAATTCAAGAGAGGAATTTAACCTAACTCCCAGGTATTTAAAGGAGTAGGTAGTAGAGGCTGATGACCCATCCTGGCAGAGCATACAAAACCTGAGGGACCTGGAAGGGACTTTCCTAGGGGACCCAAAAAGCATAGCCTAAGTCTTAGGTAGATTGAGTATAAGGAGATTGGAGGTGAACCAGGATTAGAGTTGGATAAATCCAGATGTCAGATGATCATTAATGACTTCAATTGAGCCTGAGGCAGAGTAGAGGACAAGATCATCAGCGTACATTATAGACCAGCAGTGGGGGATAGAGGAGGGAATATTATTAACAAATATGGAGAATAGTAAGGGCCCAAGAATAGACACTTGGGAGACTCCACAGGAGATGGAAGCAGGAGACAATAGAACCTTGCCAAAGGAGACAGATTATGACCTGTTGTCAAGATAGCTTCAGAACCAGGAAAGTGTGGGTCCAGTGGCACCAAGGAACTCCAATTTGTGCAGGAGCAGTGAATGGTTAACCAGATGAAATGCTTTGGAGTGGTCGATAAATACTGCCCCTGTAAGAAGGCCTTTATCCATATTGGAGTTTACCTCACTAGTAAAAAGGGTGAGAGCCATGGTGGCGCTATGCCCAGCCCTGAAACCATGCTGAATGGGAGACTGGAGATTACATTGGAGTAAGTGGGTCGAGATCTGGCGGTGGATTAGTTTCTCCAGGATCTTACTGAGTGTGGGGAGGAGTGAGATAGACCAATAATTTGCTAGGATTTTAGGGTCACCTTTCTTGAAGACAGGGATAGTCTTAGCAGATTTCCAGGCTAGCGGCACCGTGGAAGTACAGATGGAAAGGTTGAACAGCTGAGTAATTGAAGTTGCCAGGATAGGGGCAGCAAGTCTGAGGATCCTGGGTTCAATACTGTCCAGGCCAGGACTGCCATGAGTAGGGACTGATTTCAGCAGCTTTAGGACTTCAGAACATAGCACAGGAGAAAGCATAAAAGGAGGAGGAGCTTCACAGGGAACAAGAGGAGGAGTGGAAGGTTGTGATGCGCTGGCAGGGGGGCATTTGGAACAGAGGAGAAGATAGTGTTAAAGGCATTGGCAATGGTGGTGGGATTGTCACAATGAATATCATTGATTAGCATGTCACTTGGACTTTGTGGCTTAGTATTTCCCAGTACCAGATTAATATGAGACCAGTAGTTTTTAGGGTTGGTAGCAGAGGATTTTAGGAGTTCAAGATAATACATGCTCTTGGCGATGCGAACCTCCACCTTGCAAGAGTTTTGCAGTGAGCAATATTCGTCAAAATCACTTTGTAGCGTAAAAGACTTCCACTTTGACCAGAGTTTGTCACGGCATTTAAGCAATGACAGGAGAGGCCTTTTTAATCACTTGGTCACTTTCCCCTTGACTCTACGAGTTAAGATTGGGATGTGTCTGTGCTGCAGGGCCAGTAAGGTAGAGTTGAAGTAGTTTGTCGCAAAGTTAATATCAGTGGTGGAGAAAAGTGGAGACCAATCAACTTGTCGCAAGTCACTGCAGAACAAAGCCTAGTTAAAATTGGAGAAGTCAGCAAAGGATAGAACTTTGGGTGGATTTAATGGAGGAGGATACCCCCACACACAGAAAACAGGACAGTGATCACTAATGGAGTTAGGAAGAACTCCCACCAGGGAGTAATGATCCTTATGATTTGTGAGGATCCAGTCAATGAGGGTGTGCCACGTGGAGTTCTGTGATATCCTCATGGGGGACTCAATAAGTTGTAGAAGATTGGCCTTACTGATAGCTGAGGTAAGGAGAGAGGAGTCCTGACCCAGCTAATCAAGATTAAAGTCACCCAAACAGATGACCTCATTGTTTTTTGCCACTGACGAAATCAGGTCAACAATCTCCTCAAGTCCAAGCTTGCTATATTTGGGTGTATTGTAGACACAGAAGATGTGCAACTTCTTGGCACCACCCAGGAATAGGAGTGAGTGAAGAACTTCACAGTTATTAAGAAGAGGGGTGTGTATTAGAGAGATATTGATGTGATGTTTATAAAAAAGGACCAGCCTGCCTCCCCTTTTGGAGGAAGGTCGGTCAACCCTGAGCAGGTTATACCCAGGAATAGAGCAACTAAGGTCCGAGACAGATGGTTTCAACCAGGTTTCAGATAGGGCAAGGATGTCGGGTTTGTTGACATGCACCCATGCATCAAGCTCCGGGAGATTGTGCAGGAGACTCCGGATGTTAATGTGGGCCAAAGAGATACCCAGAGTCAGAGGTGGGAGATGAGCAGAGAAGGAATTTGATGTTGAGTGAACCACGATAGGGCCAGGGTTAGGTTCAATGTCCCCAGAGAGTGAGATAGTTAACAGTATGATCCATAAAGTGGCCAGAGTAATGGTGCAGGATGTTGCCCCATGAAAAATATGATAGGTGCAAAAAGGGTTTACTTACTAAGTCCCGCGATCATTTTTCCAGCATTAAATATTATTGTTGCTGATTTCCCATTTCAGAGTGTTCCTGATGTTCAATAAGGCTGAAATCAAGAAATACCACTGACTGCTGACAGCTGTTAATAGCACCGATTTCTATGCATTTTATTTGTGTTTGTTTTGCCCAAGGAAAAGCTATCTTGTAAGAATGCTATTGCGACTGTAAGACTAATGGCATGTTCTTTCCCTTGTTACTTACATTTGTCTGTTGTGTTTACTGCAGGTAGGCAGTGCTGTGGTTTTGCTGTACCGGGGATAACAAATTGAATCTCCACTATGTCATTGCATCCTCCTGCTACTTTTATGGCTGATGTGCTCTGCAAATAAAGTCAGCATGCCTCACCATCTGAGGCTCTATAACTTTATTTATGCACCTGGAAACTCAGAGTCTGACAGCTGAGTTAGTACCTGTAATTGTCCAGGTAATGGTGTACAGGTGCTACCGTGCAGATGCAGGATTCAAATCCAGGCTACATGCAATCCGGGCTACATTTAGTAACTAGGTTACAGCACCCAGCTTTATTGTAAGACAAAGGAAAAGACTGTGATTGTAATAAGCATTAAACAGCAGCACTCAACATTGGATTTTTTGAGAGTAATTGCACACAATCTTTACATCTAAGTACTTTTCTGAGCAGTTCACAATTTTAACATTTGAAAGAAAATTTGGAAATTTTAATAGTTGTGCTATTTATGGTGTGGAAAACTGAATAAGATTAATGGATTACAGGAAGTAGAAACTGAAAGGACATATCAGGTTCTGACTGTGAAATGGTGAGCACATTTCAGGATTATTGTATTCAGGATTATTCAATGTCTGTATTAAATTAATTATGGATTATTTTTTCAGGATTTTAATGCAGGATTTATAACGGAGGGATTTAGGATGGATCCCACAAAAAGTAAATTGGAACAATAGAAGAGGACATAGAGTGGAAGGTCGAGGGATTTTATAGCAATAGAGGATGGTCAAAAGCAGAAAAAGTAATACAGGTTACAGAAATATAACAGGAGAGAAGAACAGGTGTGGTGGAAGGGAGGGGCTGAAGAATGCAGAAAACTAAGAAGCGTCAAAGGGGGAGACATGCAGGTGGATGATATACAAGTACTTAGTACTAGTGCTGGATGAGGGAAATAGAGAGGTTGGAAGCAAACTGGGTCAGAAGTGTGGGTGGGAGAAAGGAATTATTAAGCGCCAGGAGTCAGAGAGAATATACATGACTACAGTATCAAGGATTTGAACATACACAAACAAATGGTAAGGTTAAGTTTAAGTTTTTTTTTTTATCATCTTCTATAAGGTTGGCAGGGCATAACTTAGGAATGAAGAACCAAACCCTGTTTGAATCCGTGAAGTATTCCTTAGAGTGTACACACTGGAGGCATGTCTAAACATAGAGCAGATGTGGAGAGGGAGTTTCAGGGTTAGAGCTCTGTAAACCCAGAGGGATGCATTGCGGCACCTCCTGACACTAAGGGATGGCCAACCAACCTGCAAATAAAGGGAGAAATGGTGGGTGCTAAAAGAAGCATTTGTAATGAATCCCAAGGCCCTGTGACAGAATGTGTCAATGGTAATTAGGGTTGACTTTGAACTATGGCTGTAGAGAAAATCCACATAGTCAATTAATGGGAGAAAAGTTGTTTGGACCAACCTTAGTTTAGTGTCCTGGGAGAGCAAGTGCTTTATGCAATAGAATAGACCAAGCCTTTAGCAATGTTTTGTGTCCATTTCCTCTATATGCGTTACAAAGGTAGTTTTCAATACAGCCAAAAGCTGAGATATTTAAATTTCTCAACTGGTTCTAGTACTTCTTTCAGTATGCTCTTAATCTGAAAATTTGCATTCAAGGAGTCGGTGGAAACCTTTATTTTATTTTATTTGTTTATGTATTTATTACTGTAGAGCAAAAAAAAAACACATATGTTGTGGGTAATACCTTTTAATGGACTAACAAATTAATTTCTAAGACTAGCTTTCGAGTAGATAAAACCCTCTTCCGCAGGTGAAAGTGGAAACAGCTTAACAGCATGGCAGATATTGAGGTTGGATATGGATTCAAAACATAGACTAGCAGTTTACACATCAAAGCCTTACAACCAGTTCACACTCCTTACAAACAGTAAGACTCTAATTGTCAATGGAGTGTGTCTTGAAGAGCTCAACTTGTAAGATCAAAGGGCAGCTTAACTTTACTCTGGCTCTTGGACCATCAATTAACATTTGTAAAACGTCAAGACAGGAAAAAAAATACAACCCTTTGTCTTTAGAAGGTACCTGTTAAAAGAGCCAGAGGGTGCTGATGTGAGGGTTTGAAAAGAAATTCTGAATCACTGTGTTAAGCATAATCACTGGTAATGTGCTAAAAAGACAACATCTTTATTAAGTCCGTTTTCTTTAGTGACAAAATATTGTATCTTTTTTAGTTCAAATATTTGCCGTTCCTGACTGTTTTTGAAATGATCTTTTAACACTTTGACAGTAAAATCACTGATGAGATGATCTGGTCTTGAAAAATGTTACCCTAATGGTGTATTTTCATTTTGATGGGTAACTGTGAATCTGTGGTGATTCATTCTTGTTTTGAGTTCCCGTCCAGTTTCACCAATATAGCAGCCTTCCTCATATTTCTTACATTGTATCATATAAATTACATTGCTAGAAAAACAGGTA
The DNA here is from genome assembly GCA_016271365.2 of Neoceratodus forsteri. Lineage (NCBI taxonomy): Eukaryota > Metazoa > Chordata > Ceratodontiformes > Ceratodontidae > Neoceratodus > Neoceratodus forsteri. Next base: position 273,092,875 of record JADMNL010000026.1, read on the forward strand.
TATGAGTTTTAGATTTTAAATATTTTTCCATTATGAATGACATGCGTCAGGAGAGATATGTGTACATAGTTTGCAGTGAGGTGCTTTGCATGGTTTTGTACCTTTCTCGCCTAGCTGGAGCTCGGTGGGAAGTTTGCTTCGCACTAGTTTCTGCTTCAGGTTTGGTGGTTGGTGGAAGGCGAGCACTGGTGGAGTGGGAAATATATTTTTTTATTTCAGGCAGAAGGGATATAAAACCAGCACCATTTATAGGTATATCCATTCTGCACTCTGTAGACCTAGGGAAGAACTACTATGGTACAAGCCACAGAGAATATCTGAATGCACACCTCTAGTAGTAACCTACAACCCAGAAATGGAAAAACTACAGAAAATAATTAAAGATCTACAGCCACTACTGTCTGAAGATGAGTTTCTAAAAAATATATTTCCCACTCCGCCAGTGCTTGCCTTCCTCGAATCAAAAAACCTGAATCAGAAACTGGTGCAAAGTAAACTTCCCACTGGCTTGAATTTTTTTTCCTGTCTTGACTTTTAATGAATGTTAACTGATAGTCCAAGAACCAGAGTAAAATTAAGTTGCCCTTTGATCTCACAAGTTGAGCTTTTCAACAGACACACTCCAATGACAATTAGAGTCTTCCTGTTTGTAAGGAGTGTGAACTGGCTGTAATGCTTTGATGTGTAAACTGCTAGTCTATGTTTTTAATCCACATCCAACCTCTATATCTGTCATGCTGTTTAGCTGTCTCCACTTTGACCTGCGGAAGAGGGTTTTATCTCTTGAAAGCTAGTATTAGAAATTATTTTGTTAGTCCAATAAAAGGTATCACCTGCAACGTATTTGTTGTTGTTTTCTTCTCTACATTGTTGACTGGATTAACACGGCTACCGGATTTCTTTTTTTATTTAGTACTAGGATTACAAATACCTTTGAACCATCAGTTCATTTACAAAGGTTCTGCATCAACATGAGAAGTATAAACAAACTTAGGGATCAAATAAAAGAGAAATCCATACAGTTAATAACTGATCATCATAAAACACTAACAGCAACAATTACACATAACGTTGGTTCAGGTCACATGTAATGGGTACAGAAAACCTTGATAAAATTGGCATCATATGTAAAAACAGTAGGCGCAATAGGTCCAAGTAACATACAGACATTCGGTATACTGTAGGTAGCATAGTCCTAAATTACAGGGAGGACATAAAGAAGGAGATGTACAACAAGGTAGGAGGAGGAGAGCAGAATAGCGAGGGGTTTGATGAACACTATGAAAGGTTTGCAGTGTAGAGGGAGAACTAAGAGGAATAAATGCTGCCAAGATTGTGGCATTGTCACGAAGTGCTAAGCAACAGAAGTGTCATGGCAAGGAGGGGGAGAAAGGGGAAAGGGGGAGGAGTGCGGGAGAGGACCAAGGGTAACTCAGTGAGGGTAAGCAGGTGGTACATAGCAGGGAGGGGAGGTATGGGGGAGAAGAGAAGGGGGGAGCAGAGGAGTGTGGAAAATAGAGGAGGGTAGTCAGGGAAATGAAAAGTGTTTAAGCCAAGGGTAACACAGGTAGAGTAAGCAGTAGGAAGGGAGGGTGAAAGAGGAGAGGGATAGGAGTGGAGGACCAAGTGGTTAGAGGAGGGAGGGGAAAAGAAGTGGGAAGGAGGGGGAGATTGAACTAGTGGGCAGCAGGGGCCTGAGGAGAGAGCAGGTGACCCATAGGCCTAGGGGGTGCAGTCACACTTGTTGAGATTAGTGAGGTGCTGACATAGCTTGTGCTTGTATGGGCCAAGTTTATTCTGATCTGAGACTACAGTAGGGAGGTCATTCATTAATGTCTGGGCCCTGCTAAAGAAGGCACGCTGAGCCTGGGAGGTACTGCAGAATGGAACAAGATACTTGGGTTTGAGTGTACCACAGGAAGGCAAGTTATGGGTGGATTGCATGAAGGCATGCATCACCGGAGGGGTGAGGCAAAGGCAGATTTTATTTGCCAGGAGGCAGGTCCAATAGGATAATTTGCCACAAGACTTGAGCCAGTTACATTGTTTGTATAGATCACAGGTATGCATACGCTTACCTGTTCCTGTGACAAGTCTGCAGCACTTATTAAGAGAGCTCCTGATTCTTTTTAAGGTGGTGTCTGAAGCAGTCCCATAAAAGATTAGCCCATAGTCAATACTGGACAGGATAGAGCTAGTTACAGCAGTGCACATGGCTTCATTGGTCAGGCAGTGGTGTTGGTAATAAAGGACTCCAATCCTGGAATTAATGGCTTTGGAGATGAGGTGAACATGCAAGTTATAGGAAAGTGTGGAGTCAAGGGTAATGCCAAGATATTTAAACTCATGAACTTGGTCAAGTGGTAGTTGTTGCATGTTGTAGATGGTAAGGCTGGCCATTCTAAATTTGCTGTGGGAGTTATAAAACAGCAAGGCCTTGTTTTTTTTTTTATAGTTCATCAGCAGTTTATGCTGATCAAACCAAGATTCTGCATGACTGAAGTTCTTCTGGAGATTCTGGGAGAGAGGGGCAGGGTTAGTATGGGTAGAAAAGAGCACAGCATCATCTGCTTAAAGTATCATTTTATTTGCACAGGATGCAGGGAGGTTGTTAATTAAGAGGCTGAATAATAGCAGTCCAAGGATGGATGCCTGGGGTACACCAGAGCACGCCAGGAGGCTACGGGAAAATGTCATTGATCTTAACTTGTTGGCTCCTGTCTGTAAGGTAGCTTTCAAACCTATTTGTGACCTCATGCAAAAGGCAATGAATAAAGAGTGACTCCAGCAGAGACCAGTGATTCACGGTGTCAGAGGCATTTTGTAGGTCAATGTACACTGCACCTAGTATGTGTCCTGTATCAAGGGCTTTGTGTACATGGCTAGTAAATTCAAGAAGGGCAGTGGCAGTGTTATGGGCTTTTTGAAAGCCATGCTGCTGTGGACACTGTAGATTATATTTGTGGAAGTATTCAGAGAGCTGGCCCAAAACAATACATTCAAGTACCTTGGAGAGTGGTGGTAAGATGGAGATGGGGCAGTAACTGCAGTGCAGAGACCTATCACCCTTTTTGTGCACAGGTGGACAATGGCTGTTTTCCAGAGCTGAGGGAACAATTTGAGGGAGAGTGAGAGATTTAGGAGTTTAGTAAACGTCAGTAAGACATCTTCGAGGGAAAGAGAGAGGCGTTTAAGATCCAGTGTGTCACTGATGAATCTGGATTTGCCTAGGACTATTCAAGGTATTTCCAGGATTCAGCAAGGGATATTCTCCTGAAATAGAGAAAGGGGTTGTCCTGAGGTGGTCAGTTTTACAATTTGGACTAGGCAGGGTAGAGTCATTGAAAAAGTTAGGGGGTAGGACACTGCTAAGATAAGTAAATGCGTGATTAAAGGTGTCAGCAATTTCTTTATGATCCTGGCTGACAGTGCCATTTACTTCAAGCATGGAGGGAGAGAATTTGCTGGGTTTCCCCATGAGGCATTTAATGTTTTCCCCAAAAGGATTCGCTGTTGCACCGTGTGTTTGTTTGCTGATGTTTGTAAAATACCTGTTTGACTCTACTTGTAGACTGGGTGCACTCATTCCTTGCAGCTTTATAGTGCTGCAAGTCTGGCTTTTTCCCAAATGCCAGGCATGGTGCCAGCGATTATTCATGTGCTGTATCAAAGTGATTAGCTCAGGAGTAATCCAGGGGCTGTTGGAGGATCTCAGTTTTCATTTTTTAAGGGTGCGAAGTTGTTGCAGGCTTCATTGACCTGGGTAATAAAGTAATTGAGGGCCAGGTTGATGCTGCTCATGGAATCAAGGGGTGACCAGTCAATCTGCAAGAGTGCAGCAAGGAACTGAGGAAGCATTTCTTTCTTTAGGACACGCTGGTGGCAGAAAGTGGCCTTTGACTTGGTTGATTTATTTGGCCATTGGAAGATTACAGGGAATGGTCACTGATAGAGTCAGGGAGTACTAAAGTATTAGTGATTTTATTAGTGTGGGTGGCAAGGATCAGATCAAGCAGGGTGCTACAGCTGGTTCTGTAGATGAATTGGCATGAGATCATAACAGCATGGTGAAAACAGCAGATACCAAGAATGCCACACGCATAACTGCGTGTGGCATAACAGCGTTGGCACAGAATGCCAACCAAGACAGTATAGTGCACACCACAGCAATGCTTTTGTTTTGCAGGGCCACCAAGTTGACTCCATGATGTGGGGGTTCGCCCTCTCACCACCCGTACTAAATATAACCACACCCATGGGTCATGGACTTTGAGGAAAAAGATCTACTCTGAATTTGTTTTTCTTTCCCCAACAAAAAACAATGGCAACATCATTCCTGGACCTGAGGAGAACTGAACCACAGTCCCAGGTCCCTGGTGACACCGGGGGCAGGTGCTCTAACTACTCCACCAATGAAGCACCTCAGCAGGGCACATCCCTGCAGTATCCTTCACCTTCCTCATTGCGGGTCTACAGGGGTAGCGGTTCTTACCATATGCTTATAGGACCCCTGTTGCTGTAGTACCAGTCGTGGTATTTACAGCATTTATTGCACACGTGGTTCTATCCACACTGTATTGACCCAGTAGGAGTTGAATCTTGTAGGGGATAGAAACCGTTTGGGTGATATCTATTGCAGTAATGGCTTCTTTGTAGGGGCTAGCTTCGGGAGCCAACCAGTTCACATTAAAGTCTCCCAAGACAATTGTCTCACTGTAGGGGTGTGATTGTCAAGGAAGTCAGTGACTAGTTGAAATCCAGCTGCTTGTTCGTGCAGGGGATGTACACAGATATGACTGTGAGTGATTTTCCTTGCTTGGTATTAGGGGACAAGTGTATATTTTTGTATTTTTAGCATTGAGGAGTAGTTTGAGATTTATTTAGTTGCTTTGAAGTAGGTCAAAGTCAAGTTGTAACTCAAGGCAGGTGAGTTGGGGACTAGGCCTGGCAACATATAACTCAGTATCTTCTGCAAATAGGTGTACATTTGCTGTGCTGACATTGTTGTTACTATTTGCCATTTACATTAATAATATTAACAGACCTAAGATGGAGCCCTGTGGAACTCCTCTCATGATAGGTTTTAAAGAGGAGAGGGCACCATTGGCTTTAACCTGGTGCCGCCTGTTGATAAGATAACACGAGAACCAATTTAGCAAGGTATCATCTGAAGTGAAATTATTTAATTAGTCCAATAGTAATTAGTGCTCAACAGTGTTGAAAACCTTGCTTAAATCTAAAAAAGAGGTGCAAACATGGTGCTTAGCATCAAGGGAGGTTAACTGTCATCTGTAACTTTTGCTAGAGTAAATACTGTACTATGTTTGGGGCAAAACGCAGATTTCAGGGGTTCAGTAGATTGTCTACTTCTAGGTGGTCTCTGAGATGGGCATTGACCAGCTTTTCAAGAAGCTTAGATAGAATGGAGAGAAGCGAAATAGGTCAGTAATTATTGAGGTCTCATTGGTCACCAGATTTAAGCAAAGGGATGACATGGACAGTTTTCCAGTTGGGAGGAATAAAACCTTGGGAAAGTGATAGACTGAACAAGTGGGTGATAGGCGAGGCCAAGACATAGTATTCTGTCTTTAGAAAGTAAGGTTCAAGCAGATCCACTCCTACACTTTTTTAGGGTCAACAGCGAACAAGAGATCCTTATCTTGCTTGAGCGAGATAGGACTGAAGCTAAATTGTGAAGAGACAGGTCTAGTTTTGGGGAAGGTGGTGAAAGGGTGCAAGCAAGTGGCTGGGATGATAGCTTGCTGATGGAAGAAGAGTCAAAAGCTATGCCGGCTATGAAGGAAAATGATGATTTAACTGGTCCAGAATATCATCAATATTTTTTTTTTTTTTTTACCAATTATTTTACCAGGTGAGACACACTAAGCTGAAAGTTTGTTTGCAGGTGCAACCTGGGAGCACGAGGAAGTTAAGTGACTTGCTCAGGGTCACACAGTATTTGTGTAGGTAATGTCCCCTGAGACTATTTTAGTTGGGAGGGATGAAGGTGAGCTATGCCCTTCGATTTCCCTAATAATATTCCAGAATTTAGCAGCATTGATTTTGGATGACTCCAAAGCATACTGGTCGTACTTGGCCCTTTTGCCCATATATGAACATATGAACATACGAACATATGAAATTGCCTGCAGATACAGGCCATTTGGTCTATCTAGTCTGCTTGAGTGTGCAGCACTTTAGTCCATTAGTCTGCAGCTGCCACCCCTCCCTCATATCCCCTCCTCACCATCTCATGCCCCCTCCCAATTTGTACCCTCCTCTTGAATCTGTCCCACCCTGTCTTGAAGCCCCCAAACAATGCAGTGATATGACTTCCTCTGGCAAAGCGTTTCACCCTGCCATCACCCTTTCTGTGAAATAGTGTCTCCTACATTCCCTCTTGAACCTGCCCCCTTCCAACTTCATGCAGTGACCCCTGATTTCCCTTCCATTCTTCAGACTGAATATACATCTGGTCTACTCTGTTCAAACCCTTCAAGTACATGAAGGTCTCAATCATATCCCTTTTCTCCCTTCTTTCCTCCAGTGTGTAAATACTGAGCTCTCTTAATCTCTCCTCATATGGTCTGTCCCCCCAGCCCCAGGATCATTTTTGTTGCCCTGCGCTGTACCCCCTCCAGTAGTTTGATGTCCCTTTTTAAGCAAGGGTGCCAGAATTGCATGCAGTACTCTGGGTGCAATCTCACCAGGGACCTATACAGAGGCAAGATGACCTCCCACTCCTGGAAGCAATCCTCCTTGCAATGCAGCCTAACATTCTGTGTGTCTTCACTGCTGTCTTTCTGCACTGAGCAGAGTGGTTCATCTCCACAGTTATCAGCACTCCCAGATCCTTCTCCCCCTCTTGGATTTTGTTAGCGGAACACCCTTTATCAGTAATTGTGTCCTGGGTTCATGCCTACTGAATGCATCACTTTGCATTTCTTGGCATTGAAATCAAGTTGCCAAGTGTGAGATCATTGTATAAGTTTTGTCAAATCCTCCTGAAGTACTTTTGCCCCCCCCCCCATCTACCTTGGCACAAATCTTTGTGTCATCTGCGAAAAGACTGATATTGCTCTTAATCCTTACTGGAATGTCAGCTATGAGAATGTTAAACAGAACCAGTGCCAGCACTGAGCCCTGTGGTACTCCACTTGTTACTGCCCTGGGTTTAGATGCCTCCCCCCCTCACTACTGTTTTCTGCTGTCTACCATGCAGCCAGTTCTTGACCCATCTGATCAGTTTCTTCCCTGCTCCCAGACTCTTCAACTTGTAGGTCAGCCTACCATGTGGCACCGAGTCAAAGGCCTTTCTAAAATCTAGGTAGGGAGAGAGAGAGAGAGAGAGAGAGAGAATGGGTCTGGTGCACTGGTTTCTTGCTGCTCTGAAGGGAGCCCAATCAGCTTCAGATTTTGTCTTGTGGGCCCATTCCCCCTTGGCGTCATGCACCCCCCAACATAGACCAGTTTTCTGTGCTGACGGGGGGCCCAATCCCTGTCATCTTCAATCCCCCTCCCTAAAAATACAGGTGGCACACTGGAAGCCCACCCCCAGTATGCCAAAAACAACCTGTAAAAAAAATGTCCTGCAATGTCTTTATTTTTTCCCTGTAAAGAAAACAGTCCTTGTTGTCTCCAGTACCCCTTCCCCAACCTGCACCCACCGTCTATGCAACCAACCTCCCCACACCCCCTTACCTCCGGAGCCTGGCACGATGATCTTCGGTGGAACGGAAACACGTCTGCACTCCTCAAAGTTGACCGCGAACTGAAGAAGTGCTGGTAAGCTGTACAATGGTATCAGTGGGGTGGTGTTCAACTTAGATGGATATCTAAGCCATTTTATGTGACTTTTGGCACCAGATTTTTAATATGGGGTTTTTGGGACCCCACCTCATGAACTCAGTCAATGTCATGTCGCTATTTTGTTCCAAATGGTGATTTCTCAGTCACTGCATGGAAACACCTTTCAGGACCAAGTAACAAAATGACAGTGTCACTGCTCATGAGGTGGGCTCTCAAAAAGCCTATGTTGCAAGTTAGGTGAAAAAATTCCAAAAAATTACTGTGTTATATGAGCGTGCGTTGCAGTTTCCACGCATGCTTGTAAGTTTGAAAAGTTTTAATATTTTCACTCCAGATTTTCAACATTACCATTTCTTTCAGTCCTCCTATGAACTGTACAGATGAAATTTTCACATCCAGTCCAAAATGTGTTTTTGCACATCTGGTACACAATGGTGCTGTCACTGTGGGAAATCAATGTTTGGGACAGATGAAGAAAATCACAGTGCCACTGTTCATGAGCAGAAGTCCCAATTGCTTTCATGAGGTGGGGTCACAAATAGGCCATGTTGAAAATGTTTTGTGCAAATACCAGCAAACATCTGGGTTGTTAGGGTTTTTAACCATAATGTCCCACCCCATACAGACTGACAGGCATCAGGGGGATGTTTTTGGATTGCTGGCTGTAATGAACATGTCATTCCACCCCCACCCCCACCCTGCAGCCATTGACAGGCATCAAGGTGTGCCTTGGACTCTTTGGCCCCAAAGTTCTCCCCATTCTACTATTCTGCACCCATCTCAACATACCTTATGGAATGGGGTGGGCATAAGGCTTAACAACCCCAGTGCACAATACAACACTTGTCAGAGTCTGCAGCAGGTAGGTGAGGTGAAATAGCATGAATGCTATGGCCAACGACCCAAAGGCACACCTCAATGCCTGTCATTCTCTGCAGGGTGGGGTGGGGTTGACGTTGGTTTCATACTTCACTGCCATTCCTATTATGCATCTCTCTAACTCATGCACTACTAATGCCAATGCCAGCAAGACAACATTCAGCATTGACAAATGCTTGTTTTCTGCTGTACAAATATATTGGTAAGTTTGTTTTACCTTATGTAGTTTACAGCTGCTTGTTGCAAATTTCTCTGAGAAACAATGGTGTCTTCTAAGTAAGAACACCAAACACTTATCTCCTCCTTCCTTTTGAGCCTGTTTTTGTGAGTTCTGTGGCACAATGAGTGACATCAGCACCAAATTCTCACATGAAATGCAAATTCAGTTGCTGAGCAATTGTACATTTTCATCACCATATGAGCGATGAATGGGGCTTGCAAACACAGGAACTTTTGCACTGGTTTGGTTTTCATGTTGTTATAGTTGAGGCATCGGGAACATCAATGGAACAAGTAGTGTTTGGCTACCAAAACAATCACCAATTTTCCAACATTAAAAGGTCATCAATAAGCATTGGTACTTTGTAAAAATGGACTACCCTAATATACCAGTGTTGCAAAAGAGGCATATAACTGCAGCTAAAAGAGTTAAATACTTGAAAGACAGGATAGTAAAATCACAATTCAGGACAGTTGAGAACAGGAAAGAACAGTTGCTGCTGGGACTCCTACAACCAGGAATTGTACCCTGAGGTAAATGTTCTTTCTGTGGACATACAACAAAGAAAAATGCTTTTGTGCACCCATACACAGGGCAAACAATTACTATCAGACATCATATAGATTGCACTACCGCAGAGTCATCTATGTGTTGCAGTGTCCCTGTGACAAGTTATACAAAGGACAAACTAGCAGAATGTTGAAACCATGTATCCAAGACTACAAGGGAGATATTAGAAGGGACAATGAAATGTTACTGGTAGCCCAACATTTTAATACAATAGCCACAATGGGGCATAACTCTGATCTTGGGGTCTCAAAATAATCCATAAACCACATGGGGGGGGATTGTGGGGACATGCTGTTGAATCCTGAAATGTGGTGTTTTTTTTTTTACACAGATTTATTGGACAGGAACGTAGGAATGAACACAGAAACTAATTGGCAATCTTGTGGGTAAACAATGGGCTAGAGAGGTACAGGGAAATCAAGTGATATGGACAGATACACCATTCAGTCATGGGGTATGAGATAGATATGGGGACACATAGAAAGGGACTGGTTAAAGGTTCACATCAAAAATATAAACATAACAATAGAAACTAATGAGTAAGTTCAGTGTGTTTAGTAAAAACAGAAGAAATGTTCATTTTTGAAATGGAAAGTGTTTATGACTGTTCTATTAAATAAGTGAGTTGCATTCCCTCACCCTGCTTATTGTCTTTTTTGCACAGCACAGTGTTTTTCATTGCACCATGGTATGATGTGATGCTTTCCATTGCATCATGGTTGCAAGAACCCCCCGCCCCCCACACTGATTCTTCATTTGCACAGTGTGAGTCTTCTACCATTATAACAATTGTATTATGCATTGTATATTTCGGTGATGGTTTAAAATAATGATGCCTCAACTATAACTACATGGAAACCAAATCAGTGCATAAAGAGACTGGTTTTCCAAGCCCTGTTCATTGCTCACACAATGATGAAAATGTACAGTTGCTCAGCAACTGATCTTGCATGCTGTGCAAGAACTTAGCAATGATGTCACTGGTTGTGCCATGGGATTCATAAAAATGGTCTGCAGATGAAGGAGAAGATAAGTGTTTGGTGTTCTTACTGAGAAGATAATATTGTTTCCCAGATAAATTGGCAATAAGCAGCCACAAACTGTATATACTTATTTTTACCCATTGTATGTATTATCATGTTGCTTACATGTGTTAACTTTCCCTTCAGCTTGAAATGTCATTATGTTGTCTTCTGACGTGGAGCCTTTGAAAAGGAGTCTCTGACTCAAAGGATTGTAATTCTGATACCCTTAATAAATTAATAAACAAATAACATAAGGTCAAATGAACTTACCAATATATTTGCACAGCATAAGAAAGTATTCAGAAACAGTTATGAGACATGATTGCTAAGAAACACTTATTCTTTAGAGCAGAAGGGATAGAGAATTGCAAAAGAGTTACACTGTATATGACAAAACAAACAAAAGCTTCTAAAATAAAAGCACATAAACAATAATGTATACACTTTCGCTTCAGATGAGGGGTGGCAGGCATTATACAGCAGTACAAGTAGCACTGATTTGGTGGTTGTGGCACTAAAAAAATAATTTATTTCAGCTAGCAATTATGAAATAAGCTGTACTTATTTCATTTTATTTACAGGCTGTTTAAAGGGATTAGAAAGTATAAAAAACTGTACCAGTTAAGAAATGCTATCAACCAAAGCAACACGGTAATACCAGCAGTATTTTGCTTTAAATAATGTTTCATTAAAATTCAAAGAAATAAGTTGAATTTATACTAACAAATGACTGATTACAAAAATTTGTATTGGGCAATATAAAATAATATACCCCTTGAACAAGGTCCATTAAGAGTGAAACGTAGGAGAAATAAAAGAATTTAAAGGAGAAAATTAAAAAGTGTGGAGTTATGATTTGAAGGGCCCCTGCACATCAAGGTTTACTGGAACATAATAAGTACTTCAGAGAGTTGAAAAGAAATCAAACAAGTTTAACCATTTCTCACATTCTGTATTTAACATTTATCTGTTTATGCCCCCGTTCTCTAATTGCCCCATCTGCTTGACCCAGCCCTAACTCCATCACCCTGGCATCCTCTAGGTCTTACTGGAGCCTACCCATGTTCTCCCAGAGCTTACCCCTCTGGCAGGGGAGGTGGGCTCCCCCTTAACTCTGCTGCAGAAAAGAATCTGGTATGGGAGACCATGCCAAAGCAGCCAGGTGTGGCACCTGCAAGCTGGTCGGCTTCATCCTGCCACTTAGGGCAGTTTTGATTTTTTTTCTTTGGAGTTTGCCATGGTACTGGTGTTAAGGGCGGGCCTGACATGCATGTATACACACAAATGCATGTCATGCTGTGCCTACCAACATCCTCCCACTTACAAGCTGTTCTAGCTGCACTGCCACCTGTGGTCACTCAGGTGGCAGTATAGCAATGGACCTGGCTGTCTTTCCTCCCCAGAAGGGCTGAGCATTCTTTCAGGACACTCCATCTTCCTCCCTCAGGCTGGTTCCCTCCCAGCTACAGTCTAACCATCAATGAAAAGCCACAGATGAAAAAATGCAATCAATGTATGCTAAAATTCAACATCCCCTTTTTTATCTTTGTAATGTTAATGATTTCCATCCCATCTGCAGTACTAAATATGAACAACATTGCACTTTTCTTATCAAGCCAGATAGAACCAAGGCATTCGACACAGTCAACCATGTTCTCCTTCTGTCCCAACTAAAAGCAGTAGGCATTTCACCAGACTCACTATGCTGGTTCAGGAGTTACATCTCTGATCAGGTACAGCAGGTAAAATTGAACACCCTCTCTGATATCCTACCTGTTAGTACTGAAGTCCTCAGGGATCCATCCTGGGACCACTATTGTTCAGCCTCTTTATAAACTAGATCCCCCAAGCATGTTGCTACAAAATCCTCCTTTATGTAGATGATACCGTCATATATACAAGCCACCCAGACCCTGGCACCCTAAATCAATAGCTTCAGGGAAGAGATGCAGTGAATTTAAATTACACCAGCGAAGTGGTGGCAAAGTGGCCAATTTTGCCACACGGAGAAATTCACAAAATGTTCTGTATTAGGTGGAATTTTGCCAAGGCAAAATTTTGCCTTCCATGGGTGAAATTCCACCTTCCACAGTGAAATTCCACAACAGAAGATGAAATTTAACATACTAGCATACTAAAATGTCAGCAGGATAGGCCTAACGGTCTCCCCGAGTCTGCTTCGATTTTCAGCACCTGCACTGAGGGACAATTTTAGTGTCCTCCTCCCCTTGGGTTATACTGTCCCCAGTCTCAGCAGTTCCACCTGTATTGGGCCTGGTCAGATTTACCCTCCCCTGTACCTGTCCCATCCCCTCTTAAACCCATCCACAGTCTCCACCTCTACCAGCTCCCTGGGCAGTACATTCCATGGCTCCACCACCCTTTCAGTGAAATAACATCTCCTCCTCTCCCCCCTCTGAGCCTGCCCCCTTCCAGCTTACACCCATGACCTCTTGTTGCCCCACCATCCTTCCTTTGGAACACCCTGACTGGACCTCCTTTATTGATCCCTTTCATGTAATTAAAGACCTCAATCATGTCCCCCTGTCCCTCCTCTTCTCCAGGGTGTAAATGTTGATCTCCTTGAGCCTCTCCTCATAGGTCCTCTCCCCCCGGCCCCAGATCATTTTGGTTGCACTCGTTCGGACCCTCTCTAGGAGTGTAATGTCCCTCTTTAAATGTGGTCTCCAAAACTGTACACAATACTCGAGGTGTGGCCGAACCAAGCAGTTATACAGTGGAAGGATCACTTCTGGAGGTAATCCTCCTGGTGATGTACTCCAGCATCCTATTTGCCCTTGCCACTGCCCCTCCTACAGGTCTCTGAATTGTTCATTTTGACATCTACCACTACCCCCAGGTCCCTCTCACCCTCCATGACTTGAATCATGTCTCCTCCCAGGGTATATCCCTGGCCTGGATTTCTGACTCCCAGGTGCAGAACCTTGCACTTTCCCACATAGAATTTTAGTTTCCATTCTCCGACCACCTTTCCAGAGCCTCCAGGTGAAATTTTGTCATTCCAAAAGGGAAAATGTCACTGGTTCACTGGTGACATTTCGCAGTTCACTCCATGAAACAGGATGGAATTCTACGGATTGCTCTGTGAAGAGAATTCGCTCACTTCCTCCACCACTACTTCAGAGTGACTTCAAAACATTGAAGACTGGTTCTGCTATGCTAAGCTACTCTAAACCATAAAAAATGGAAAACAATGTTTTGCACAACCCATAGTCAGTAATTCATTCAAGTTAACCATTATGAACAAATTTACTGAACCACTGGAGATGGTCAACAACTTTAGTATCTTGGTGTCACTTTGGGTAGTTCCATCTCCTACTCCACCCATACTGACTTGTTCACCAGGTCTGCAAGTTGCAAACTTGGGCACCTGTATTGACACCCATTACTGCCCCATGTATGATGCTCTCCAACTTGTTATAACTAGCTCTAGTCTTCTGGTATAGACTATGACCTTTGCTATTTACAGCTCAGCCCCTGACACTTTCCTCAGGCGGATAGCCACCACCCTGAGCAAGGCATGCAGGTCAGCACTAGGAGCTCCTCACCTAACCTTCACCTGCCATCTCTATTCTTGTACAGGTTGGCTAGACCAGGAAAAAAGAATTCAATACCAGGTCTGTCTACTGGCTAAAAAAGTGGCTATTGGCCTGTTGCCATCGGGAACAAGTGCTATGCTCAGCCCTTCAGAAACTGTCAAGCCAACCAGAGCTTCAAACAACAATCTAGTCAAGGTTCCATTCTGGCATACCATGCAAGGTCAGAGATCCCTCGGTTATAGGCGCCATTCTGTTAAACTCACTTCCAATTTAGTTCACTTCTAACCCAAGATTGGGCCCTTCAAAGCAAAATTATGGACCCACCTGTTATCTTGTTACCCCTTGCCCTTCCCCCAATAATAGCACTTCTCACACATCGCCTGATTACAGCACATACAACCTTCCATTCCTGCCACCTTCCCCTCTAAATTGACTACCCCTCCTCTTCTCTTCTCCCCAAGTCTATCCCCCACTCTTGCCTCCCTCCCTCCATCATCCTCTCTTCCTCCAACATCCAATCTCTCCTGTTTTCTCTAACCAGCATCCCTTATTTCACATCTCTCCATGAATACCCTATCTCTTATCTCCTGCTGCCCCTGCTTTGAAACCCATTCTCCCCTCTCTCACCCTTTCTACTGACAAAGGCAGCCCTTGTATGCTTCTTGCACTATTTCACTATTGTAACCTTTTGTAATACATATGAAATGTACTGTTAAACCCTCACTGGAAATGTCATCTGAACTTAACTTGTGTAGTGCACTTGCTATCAATATTTATGTTTTCCTAATAACGTGGAACCTATGTAAATGAGCCCTAGCTCATAGGTTGTAACTAGTATACAGTAGTTGGGAAAGATATTGGAACCCCAGCAACTGATCCTCCTAAATTCAGAATTCAAGAAACAAATGAATGCCTGGAGCTACTTCTGATATATTCAAACATACATAAAACACACTGTAAAAGCTAAAAGAATGTTCTAAAATACCATCTGACCACAAGGCACAAACTTGGGCACAGACCTCATTGTCCCTCAGAAACTAAACCCCCTTACTTGCCATATGAGGTACAGCATGTGTTCATTTTGAGATTGATAGGGATCCAAACTGCAAAATAGAAGTTAATGCCTTTCACAGGTGATTACTTCTGTGGAGAAAGCATTCCTTATTCAAAGATCCCCATGCAAATAACCTAGTAGCAGAGACACTATGCTCTAAGACAATTTGTATCTCATTGTTGCCTCATTAAAAGTGTAGAGCAAACATTATTTTCTTGGAATGCACTGAGGAAGTCTCCCCAGCACTGGTGCCATCAACTACCCCAATGCCATAGAATCATCTTGATCTAATCTCCATGCCCAATATGCAGTGGGATCCATGAGGGTCTGGTGAACACTCAACCCTCACCCAATCCTCAAAGTAAATAATACCCTGTCTCACTAGCATGGTGCCTGAGGATTAGAAATGAGCTGCAGTTATACAAAGTAAAATGACCACTGAAATATACTACACTACTGGTCTCTAAGAAAAAGCAAGCCAGAAGTCTTTAATACTGCTCCCCACTTCTTAGTGGCTGAAGTTTTACCAAACTTGGGGCTTACGTATGAAGCACTTCTTCTCACAACCACATCAGTGGTGGTGACACGTAACTCCCACTCAACATGGCTTTTTTTAATTGCCATTGAACACTCATCTTAGTTGGAAGTTATGTGTTTTACCACATATGTGATGATGAGAGCAGGTCATAAACCATCTCCCAAGTTTGTTCTAACTTAATGATCATTTGGGCATGTAATATCTAAATGCACAATTTCATGGTTAAAAAACTAAGCTCTGAACATGCACATAATGGCATTTGGTGGACTTAGTTTGTTTCCATTCACAGGTCCTGTATTACTGTACATCACTGTATAGTGCTACAGGGCTTGTGTAGGGCAGATGGTGGCTAGCCAGGGAGGTGAGTAGAGACAGGATAAGGGCTGGCCACTATCTGAGGGACATTTTGGGTGGAAAGCTACTGGGAGGCTGAGGAGGAGGGGTCCATTGAGCATCAGGATATTATTTACTTCATGGATTGGGTATGGATGGGGTCCACTAGACTACCTGAGAAAGTAATGATACTCAGGGGATCAGAGAAGAATGCACAGGACATGTGGTTAGCTGGTGGCACCAGTGCTGCTGGCAGAGATGGAGAACCATTGTGCACATGTATTAGAACTGATATATGGAAGTATTAACTAGCCCAGAGCAAACAGCTGGTTTGCACCTCCCTAAACCATTGACTATGCCAGGCCAGCTGTGTGCAAAGGACTCACATTTTATTTGCATTGGTGCCTGGTATGCCTTAGTACACATGCATTAATGGTTTAGAGCATCACTAACCGTGCCTTGCAATGTGACACATTCAGTGTTTACAGTGTTGTTCAAGTACAAAACACAGTTAGTGTGGCTCTGACCCTCTTACTGCTGGTGCTTATTGTTCCAATACCTTGCCTGTAATGTTTAAAAAACAAAACATCTAGACCTTAAATTAAAATAATGTCCTCTTAAGCATTTGACTGCACAATAAGCCTGGGTAACAAACTGGACATTCTAATGAATCCCCCTTTCTTGTCTCCACAGAAAAAACTATGACAGTGAAAACCATCAAAAGGATCATTTGTGTCATTGTCGTATTTGGCATCTCCATCTTGTATCATTATGACAAGATTGACCTGAACGTGAGTTCATAAATCTATATGTACAGACACTAAAGTTATATGTTGTAATTCCCATTACTTGTAATGTATTGATGAGCACATGGCAAAACATATCACAGAGTCATATTAAAGTGAATGATTCAGAGGAGTCACTGACTTTTTAGGATGGTTGGAAAGGATGCAGTGCTAATTAATGACAGTGATGGACACATCATGCATTGTGTGATTAATTGATTGATTGATTGATAACTCCTTTCTTCACACTCTTCTGACATAACATTCTGAATTGGATGATGTATTTATCTACAGGTCATTTTGATAACAGACACCACCTGATAACATTAAAATAGAACACGAGGGGTTTCATGTCTAAATGTAAAACATAAAATACAACAAGATAATGCAGAGTTCCAAAACTTGCAGCTTTATTTGGGTAAGTCCATGCAAGGGGGTTACCAATGGAGGTTCACATTTATATTAAAAGCCCACTGTGTTGCAGTCTCAGTCATCAATTCATAATGACAGTATTTTAAAGTAGGTTATATGAACAGTCTCCACATAACATAACAAATTCTAGCCAGAGCCAATAGGGCTGTGAAGAGTTACCAAATGACCAAAGTCATTTTCTTGTTGGTGCCATGTAGTGTCGTGTAGTCACAATCATCACAGTGCTCCCAGATCCAAATAACCAGTTTCCTGTTACAAGCCCTCATTTTTCCTGTGTTTTCCCTGTAGAGGCAGCATCAAATCCTGTATAAACTATACATTTTCCATAAGCCACTAGTTCCTTATTTGTGACTTTGTTGTTTATTTAAATGTAATGTGTTGGCAGCCTTTTATCAGGAAAAAGGCTCTGATTATATGTCAAGATGGCCTTGGAATGATTTGGATTTATATGGAGTCCATAAGGCAAAATGGGGAATTTATTTATTTGTTGAATTTTGATGACCAGGTAGGGCCCACTAAGACTAGAAGTCCCTTTTTCAGGGGTGACGGGGGGGGGGGTACAGATGGTAACCAACTGAAGTTGTAACATCGCATAAATCCTTACTTGAACCAGATTAAGCTGTTGATGATATTTTTAGTGAATGGGGAAAATTTGGCCAGGACACTATGGAAATTCCTCTACTCTTTTTGAGAAGTGCCATAGGATCTTTAACATTCACTTGAACAAGCAGACAGAAAAGACAGGGGCATTCCCCTACTCTTCCTGCAGGAATGCTATCACTTCCTGTAGACGGGATGGAGGGATCCAGTATTCAGATGGACACAGGATGAGGAAATGCTGATGTGGCAGGGGAGATGGCCTCCTCCCCTGCCCAGCCTTTGAAAGAGGCTTTTGATTTAGAAAATGGTTCAGAAGAAGAAGAAATGGAGATAAGCATTGATGCTAGCAAAGTCCTGAGCAATAAGGAGTAGTGTTAGGCAGAACTGGAAAATTTCACAGCGAAATATTTAGCATAATTAACACATTACACAAAATATTTCACTGGGCAATAAATACAAAATTTCACCCGTGGTAGTGGCGAAAGTTTGCCCCCATGCTAGCGTAATTTTGCCTGCAGGTGAAAGTTTGCCTGCGGTAAAATTCCACCACTGTTACTAAATTTTGCCACCCACGGGCAAAATTTTGCCATTGGTAATGGACTCTCAGATGGCGTAAATGTGGGTGCAAATGTGAAATTTCAGAGCACTTTCCGGAAACATTTTGCCCAGTGAAATTGCCGATGTCGCCACAATTTCACCGTCAAAATTTTATTCCACTGCATCTCTAATAAGGAGTTACAAGACAAACAGTCTATGCTACTGAATAAGGGCTCACAATTGGAAATCTTAGCAGAAAATACTGCAATCCAAAATCTTGAACAAGAGAAAAAAAACTGGCAAAAATGCAAACAGCTGTGAGAAATACAATTGCAGCGCGAAAGCAGCCAACATCCAGCAAACCCAGCCTATTAAATTACAGCTCTGTGGTGACTCAGCATCAGAAGACAGTGAGAATGCTCACAAAGGATCCATGGAGCAGGGAAACAAACAGCGAGAGACCAAATCCAGAATCTCCACAACTGGCAGCAAAAATGCTAGTACAAGCAAGTGCCTAGAGTCAAAACTGGGAAAAAAAGGAAACTGGAAGGCAAATGATTCACTTGAACACAAAGCAAGACAAGAAATGCCCGATTGGGAAAACAAACAGATGGACCATCAGGTTAAGACTCGTTTGGTACAAGGCGATGCATCAGGTACCCCCTCAAAAATATCAAAACAGCTGGGCACTTCAAATATCGAAAAAGAAACTCAGAATAAGGATTTAAATGCAATTAAATTGCATGATCCAGCAGGAGCTGCAGCCCAAAAGGGACCAGGATGCGAAGCAGAAGGTATACATCTTACTCATATTCTTAAACAAAACATTTTATTATCTGATAAAATAAGCATATCTGCTATAGTTAAGCCTCAGAAGGAACTAAATATTATGATGAAATCTGAAGATTGGGGAGGGACCACAGAGAGACTCCAGGCCATGAAGGAGTAGATACAATGGATACAAATAGGCCTAATATTGAGCTCTGGGGGATGTGGAGGGAGGACAGGCAGTGTTGGGGCCATGGAAGGAGGTAAGTCTAATATCTGGGGCTGTGTAAGAAGACTTAGCTAGCATCAGGCAACAAAGGGAAGGGAAGGGGGCTAGTGTCTGGGGGTGTGTAGGCCTGTGGAGGAAAAGTATCTTGACAGCCTATAAGTGGTGGGTGGGTGTTTAATGGGTCTAGGAGGTATCAGTGGGGGCCATGCAGGGAGGCAATGAGTCAAAGGCATGAGTGGGTCTTAATTGACCAGGAGGGACAGGAATGTTAAGGTGCTGCAGCTGACAGGTGTTACTTGTTAGAAGAGGGCTTGAGCACTCGGGGTCTGTGAAAGGAGTGCAAAGGGCATGAGAGCGGATTTAGTGATCTGTAAAGTGAGGGGACATCAAGTATTGGGGATAATTAGCCAGTCTACCCCTACAGCTGGAATCCTTCCACAGACCAACCAGCCCCAGAAGCTGGACCCACCGAAGAACATACTGGCTGTGTGCTCCATCCCACATCTTGACCCCCATTTTGCAGAGGGTTTTGGTGGGTATAAAGGGAGTTTATGTCAAGGGTTAGGGAGTGGACTTGCAGTCTCTAGCATCCATTGGTAACAACTCTGTCCTCTCATTCCATGTAAATTAAGTCATTGGCATCCAGTGGCACCTCTTCACTCTCCCCATCCCATATTAAAAAGGCAGTCTTTGCTGCCCAGGTGTTCCTCATTTTTTTTTTTATTTTGTTTATTTTAGGATTACATGTACCTTTGAGCCAAGGCTCTTTTACAAAGGTTCTATGTCAGAAAAAACAAACAACAAGGAAGCAACATTGAAATAACAGTAAACAATTCATGTACAACAGTGCGATTGAAATTGGTAAATTATAGGAAGAGTAAGGTGTAGAGGAGGATGAGAAGTGTAGGTAGTTAACAGAGGCAGCTATAGTAAAATGGTGAACACAGCTAGGACACATGTGCCCACAAGGAATGGGTAGAGTCAGGCACCTGGGAGTGAAAGAGAAACAGGGATGAGAGGAGAGAGGGAGGATGAAGATGCAGCCAGAGGCATTTGTCGAAAAATAAATGGGAAGGAGTGATAGAAGAGAAAAAGGGGCAAGGTGGGGGAGAAAAAGTGCTATAATGGAGCAAGGAGAGACTAATGAGGTGGTATGAAGACCTGAAATTTGAAGTGGCACCTCAGGAGCTGAGGGTAGGGGGGCTGGGGGGACCTGGGGTTTAGCAGTATATAAGTCAGGATTAAAGCTGTGTAGGTCATCAGCTATAAGAGGTAGTCACAGGAGCTAGAGGCTCCTCATACCCCTGCTGTGTCAGAGACAGGATGCGGCTTGTGGCTATGCCCTAGTTCTTGTTTAGCTAGCAACAGAAGCACTTTAAAATATTTTTATATGAGAAAGAAAAAGTCAGCTTTAGATTGCAAGTAATTTAAAGTTTAAGATGCAAATAATGTAGCCATATACTTATTCTTAAAGAAGACAACCTGTCAAACTTAAAACAGGTAAAAACTATTGTAACACTTAAGTCATGGCTTGTTTAAGTCAAAAGCATATATTTGCAACATTTTTATGCTGAAAGTGTAAAACTCTTTTATTCTTGATTTTGTAGTTCATTTAATATGCCCTCTAAGTAGTTTGCATAATCCATTTGCCCTTCCATCTGATTACTAGGTGCAGGGCACTCTTTATTAGTTGATTAACCTCTTCATCAATATCTTGGTTTGGTTGGTGGTTGGATCAAGTTGTCCCATTTGGGACACCTGTATGAGGGCTGTGCAACAGAAATACATGCAGCACAATCAAATTTTTCACACAGTGAGCTGAGTAGTATGTATTTATGTAATTGCCATTTGCATAATGACCTATGGTAGTGGTGGACAATACTTCTCAACTATATGCCACTGGAATGAGTGACACAGACACTCTGAATTCTTGTTGTTTCTTCCTTCTGTGACTTGCACATACCCCAGATGGGAGAGGGGATTTCAAGGCATTGCTCAGCTGAAAAGGCTGGTTGTGGGGCTGATAGTGGTCCTGGTTCATGAAGAATGGCCATGGGGGAGGTAAATGTTGGGATGCAGATTCAGTGGTTGCTGAGATGCCATCCTTCAGATGAGATGTTAAACCAAGGTCCCTTATGCCCATCTCTGGTCTGTGGTCTCCAGGTGGAAGTAAAGTTCATACTGGCTAATTTTAAAAAGAGCCACAGGGGTTCCCAGCATATCTCTCTAATTGTCCCTGATTTTCAGGGACGTCCCTGATTTTGACTCAAAACATTTTTTAGTCATATTTAACCTGCAATCTGCATGTCATTTGTTTTTCCTTCAAGTCTGAATGATTAGTTTACTGAAGTTGCATTTTAAGGGTCAGGTCTCTTTTAGTAGTATTTACCCCGTGATCCGCACATCATTTTTTTCCTCTTCACGTCCGAATGATTCGTGGCTGAGGGTTTACTGAAGCTGTATTTCAGGTGTCCCTTATCCCTGAACAAATATACAATATACTGTACATTTTCAAAATGAAGTTTATATAAAATTATAGTAGAGAATAACACATTTAGTTTATTATAATACCCATGTAAATAGGAATGCTTTGGATATTGGTTGAGATGTAAAAAAGCTTAAAAATCTTTCTCTGTCCTAATTTTAAATTTATGGTAAACTGTTAAAAATGTATTCAAACAATAAAGGTCACTTTAGGACCTTCATCTGGATTGGGATGCTTCTTCAGAATGTTCTTAGTGTTGTTCTCATGCTAACATTCTAGTTATGTCATAAATGTTAAATAGCAATACTGTAGAAGCCAATCGAGAGGAGAGGCAGTGGGTGGTTAAGTGCTTTGACAGATCAGATTTAGGTCACATGTGCACTAAGCCCATTACATATACTGTAATAAACAACAATACCTATCTACTGAATATGCAGTTGGGATAAATGCATTCACTGAAAGCTATTCATCTTTTCTCCATGCTAAAACGCTAATTCTGGTCTTGGGTGGGTTTGAGCAAATATATAAAATTTAACATTTCAATAAAAGGTGCTTAAATGTGTTTGAACTCCTAAATGTGATATTTGTTCTTCTACATAAATTGAAATATGCTGTACATTTTGGCAGAGATATACTGTACATTGCTTGTTGAATGTGTATATTGTTACAGCCATTACTGCACTGTAAAAGTGCATATAAAAGTGTAGAAGGTTCTTACCATTTTACAGGTACTGTATTTATCACCCAAGTACTTGAAGTTGAAACACCCTCAAGTTTTTAACATTTTAAAACCACAGAAAGGAACAAAAGTGGAAAATGGAGTTCAGAAAGTATTTTCCTTATCTTGCAAAGTATTTTTAAACACTCTTCTGAAGTCTTTGTTGAAAATTATATAAGTCACAGGATTCAGTGAACTATTACAACAGCAAATTCAGAAGAAGAATTTCAACAACGTTTTGGGGATTTTGCAAGCTTTTCTGCAAATCCCATGTAAGCTATAACTGAAAAAGAAGGGGAACCAGCACACCACAAAACACTCATTGCCACAGCCAGGATGAAAGTAAATCTCCTTTCTCTAGCCTGAGTGACTTTCTTTCTAGAAATGGTGTTTCTTAATTTTTTTTTTCTAGTGGAGAACAGTTCAATGGATCTGTTGCTTGATCAAGACAACCAACTGCATTGCTTGGAGAAGGAATTGGCTTTGCTGTTCTTCCTGTCTGTTTTTGACGTTGTGCTCTCCTCCCGACTCTTCCTCCTTTTCCCATCAGAGACGTTACTTTCATCCAGGTCGATTTCCACCAGCTGTTATGCCCTGTGATGACTGAGCACTGAGGAACAATGCCCATTTTCCTTCCCGTCATTGATCTTTAGAGAGGTGCTCCAGATCAGTCCTTTTTCAGTTTTAGAGGAGTCGTCTGCCCCACACTTTTTCTCTGACAGGGTCTTTGTCTTGTGTTTTGTTACTTGGTATATCTGGACACATACAAGCACCATGATAATGCAGGGTGCAAAGAAAGACCCAATGCAAGATAAAAGGATATCCCAGGTTTCATCATTTAGTTGGCATTGTGGCAAGGCATCATGTATAGGATTCCTGTCCATAGAAATGAGTATTGGGAACAATATAACCATGTAAATCAGTCATGCAGTCACAATCACGCCTTTTATTCTTCTTGGAGCTCTTCTGAGATTATATTCTATAGCATGCATCACTGACCAGTACCTACTGAGGCTTATTGCACACAGATGCACTATAGATGAATGATGTACAGTAAAGCACATCTAAGGTTAAATAGATATTGCATGACAGACTCCCAAAATACCAGTAGCCCATGATCTTGCAGGCAAAATTCTGCATTTCACAGGCAAAATACTTAATTTTGCCAGCATTTTGCACACACAAAATATTTTGTGAAATGCACAAATTTCACAAAACATTTTGTGGAACTAAATTTTGCACATCTCTACCTGCATATTTATTGAGGTTTCTGATTGATCCAGCATTTGAGGGACTTTTCAAGTGTCTGTCCTGCTGTCACAGGGTTGGGTTGATTAATCTGTAACATCCTATCTGTAAGTGCAGCTCGTGTGACTTTCAACTGAGCTGGAATGCTGTTCTACCACAGAAGGGTTGAATAGCATTCCATCAGATTTGCACTATGGTAAAACAGCATTTCTGCTCAGCTGAAAAGTAGGTTAGAACAACATTCCACCATACACTACATGAAAGTTTAGTATGAAGAAAAGCATTTTACTGAATGTTCTTGTGAGTATCATAGAGACTGCAGTATTAATAGCCTTGCTGACCATGGGGAACAGATTAATCTTGTTTGCAATTAGGGTCATTTTAATTCTTTTATTAAAAAAATAATTATATAAAACTTATATTTTGAGGATAACAAATGCACCATGAATGTTTTTGCACTATTTCTTCCTGATTTTAATTAAACACATTCTAAGCTTTAATTTTATATCAAGATTGCTGATGTTATTTTGAACAGTTTCTTAGGAATCTATGTAATTTTATGTAAAAAAAACTGGCTTTAAAACAGTTATTTCATACATTTGTCTTTGTACATGTCCCATGCCTCAGCCTCAGGGGTACCTACAATGTTCCTGATATTCAGCTATGTCCCAGTGAATCAGGATTCTGGTGTCATAGTGCGCAGTGCCAGGGAGTTGTTTACATTTTTTCTCACCCTTTTCTCTAAGTGCATGAGCTACGAAGAGGGTGCCAGCAAGAAGGACCAAGGTCCAAATGGGAAGTCGTGTGGAGATATGGCTGCTGTCAAGCACCCAACAGCACTGTCCCCCTCATGACACCATCCGCTATCCAGCGCAGTGCCAGTTAGTCCCATGGAGAGGAGCATTGTTGGATGACAGCTCAATTCTTGCTCCTCCCTCCCTCCCCCCCTGCCAACCACTGATGTCCAAGTCTCGTTTCTGAACCTGGGCCGCTGGTGCAGCGCAAGTTGTTGTGGTCAGAACCTCAACCCTCAGCACCATGGGACCAGCTAATTTCATACATTTTTACTGAACAAATATATGAAGTGTATAGTATGAATCTGCAGCCTAGAAAGTGCAAAATACTCCTGTGGGTGGTGTGGCATGAAAGCAACAGGATGTCAAACTGATAGTGACTATTTTGGCTACACATTTGACTCCGTTTCACAAAATAGAAAAATTACTGAGGCCAAATTTTGATTAAAGTTTAATGAATGGGAGAGCTGAGTGTGTGCATCCAATGTTCGGTTATTTTATGCATTGTCTACAGTGGCAGGTTATGTTTAATGGGTTGTCAGTTATAAATGAAATGCTGGGTAAAATTCACAAAACATGCACTTGTTACATAATCTAACACTAAAACATGCAGTGACTTGGCTCCCACTAGTGGATGTCTATGATAAGTTAGTAGCGTGTTTAGATTTTTTAATCAGACTAGAAGTGCAGCAGAGAAAATTAAAAAAATAGAAGTGTCAAGCAATTAAAGTGGCAAAATATGCCGTGCCCACAAACTGTTGACGTGCAAGTACAACCTGAACACTTTGTGGCTAAAGGAGGACTATAAGAGTTCAGCTATGGTAGACACCGCAGCAAATTTTCTAAATCAGTCAGTAGCTCATGGCTTAACAGTTGTTTTGATTGCTCAGTAGTTCTAAAAATGACAGATTGTGGAATTTTATTGGACTTTGGAAGTATCCTTCCAAAAGTCCAACAGAGTTTAAAATCCTCTGCCACAATCAGCCACTATGGAATAACAGCTGCACTATTTCAGCTGTTACTTCCCATTCTGGGGCATGAACTATGCATGCACAGTTCTGCTGGCACCATTGTGTTGTACATGGCAAAATGCCATTCACTACAACTGTGCATATGAGTGCCTCACATATGCAGTTGTGTCACTACTGCCAGCATGGGTAACAAAGAAACTGCAGACATCGGATTCCCCAATCCCCATGTTGGCATTATGTGGCCTAACTTCATATGTGGCACACTGGAGCCCAATGTGCCCAAATGTATAGAAATTCCTCTTCTGCCGACACTGGGGTTTCCAGTCCCAGTGTCAGCATTATGCAGCACCCTCATCTCTCATGTGGCACACTGGGACCCCACCCCAATGTGCACAAAAGTACTTTTTCTGGTTTCTGCAAAAAAGAAAACAGTCCATTGACATGTTTTTTTTTATCTGTAAAAAAGAAAATGGCCATTCATCATTGCCCAGTCTCCCTCCACCATCCCCATCCTCCCACTGAGCACCCACCTCCCAGAACCCCACCTTACCCCATACTTACTTCCGGAGGTTGGTACTGTCATTTTCTCTGGACCAGGACAAGTCTGCACTCTTAAAAGCCAAACCACAAACTGAAGAATCAAAGGTACTGTAATCATGGCATAATATGAGGTTTGATCTTCATAGACCTCACAAAGGCATTTGATACCATGAACCTTTAACTCCTATTGGAATACCTACCCTCTATTGGCCTGTCCATGGATACGGTCACCTGGTTTAAAAGCTACCTGTCTGACAGGTCACAACTCAGAACTGGAGACTTACTATCCAAACCCACGACAGTGACTCTTGGAGTCCCTCAAGGCTCAATACTGGGTCCGCTTCTGTTTTGCCACTTCATTAACCTCCTGTCCTCAGCCTGTTGTGCACACATGGTGCTTTATGCAGATGATTCTGTCATCTCCGTGAATGGAACAAACCTTCCGCTATCAACCAAGAGCTCACTAACTTCCACAGGCTCGAGTGGGTTCCATGACAACAAATTGTTGCTTAATTACAAGAAAACAAAGAGCATGCTCTTCATGCTCCATAGAACAGGAAGCAATTTGGGCTTCTACAAATTCAGAGCTCTAAAGAGGTTAAACTTGAGCAGGTCAACACCTTTAAACATCTCAGTATCCACGTGGACAGTACCTCTCATTCTCAACACATGTTGACCATGAAGTCAAATCTGTAAATGCAAAGCTAGGTGTCTTTATCGACATTGTCACTGCATGCCACCTGCAGCACTGAAGCTTGTAACCCATTGCTCAGTGCTGTCCTCCATTGACTATGGCTTCTAATCTATAGTGGAGGGACTGACACTTTCCTAAAAAAGGTAAAAATCCTTCTTAATAAAGCTTGTCAGCTACTTTTGAGTGCTGAGCGCTGGACAGATACATGTGACCTCTACAAAGCTACTGGATGGCTAGCCCTTCACCTCAGGTTCCAATACCAAGCCTGTCTTTTAGGAAAGAAAGCCTTATCAGGGCTTGCCCTGTTTCTACCTCATGCCTTTTAAAAATAGACCAGCCACCTATTAATACCCAGAGGTCCTCTACGAGCTTGGCTGCTGTTCCTTTCAAATGCACCTCAACTGCTCAAAGGTCCCTGTCCTTTAGAGAATCTAAGTGGATAAACGACCTACCCCCGACCTCATCGAGTATCAAAAGGCCAGCAATTTCAAAGCTGGTCTCCGCGTACATCTTGCTTTATCCTGCATGTGTGACTGCCCCCTCCTAACTCTACCATACCACTAACACCTATCAAGACTCCCCCTTCTCCTACACCCTTCTGTCCACTCCCACCTGTTTCTCCTCTATCCCTCTCCCATCTTCCCATCACCCTCCTGTACACCCTCACCCTCCTCCTCCTTTTACTACTACTCCTGTATAATTTTTGACCTTTAACTCCTTTGACAATGCCTCCCCAGACTGCCACTACTCCTGCTATCCTCCCACTTCCCTATCTTGCTGCCTCCCTTACCTGGTTCGGTCTCACTCCGACCTTGATCTGCCTACCCACCTACAGTATTGTCTTTAGTCTATCTTTGAAATGATGCAGACATCTCCCTGAGATCACTAAGCCTCCTGGAATCAATTGTGTGTTCTCTGACTTTGAAAATTATTCTGTGTATGTAACCACTGTAACCCTGAAACCATTGAATCATTTTCGTTGAAACTATTTTTTATTCTACATATGTACTTGTATTGTTTGTAAATTACTGCTGTTTAAATGTCTGTCTTGTACCTGTCTGATCTGGAACCTTTATAAACAAGCCGTTGGCTCAAAGGTATTTAATCCAAAACTGAAATAAATAAATAAATATCACTCAATGGGATTTTCAACTTATGTTGACGTATAAGCCATTTTTTAGAATTTTGGCCCCAAATTTTCAACATGGGGTTCTTGGGACTCTACCTCATGAAAACTTTCACCATCCTTGTGTTACTCAGGCGCTAAAGGTGTTTTGTGGTTGCTGTGTGGAATCACCTTTTGGGACCGATTCCACAAAGGACAGTGGCACTGTTCATGAGGTGGGATCGAAAAAGTCCATGTCGTAGATTTCATGAAAAATTCCAAAAATTACTATTATGAATGTGCATTGCACAGTTTCTTTGCATGCTCCTAACTGCCAAATTTTAATATTTTCCTCCACATTTTCAAGATTGCCATTTTGCAAACCCCTTTTAACAGTACAGCTGTCATTTATCACATCCTGCCCAAAACATGTTTTGGCACCTGTAACATAAAATGGCATGGTTGCTCTGCAAAATCACCATTTGGGACCAGTGAAGAAAATTACACTGGCACTCCTCATGAGGAGGGGTCCTAAAAAGGTAATGTTGAAAATCTGGTGCAACACCTCCAAAAAATGGCCAAGTCACACCCAGGCGTTCAATAATTTCAATGCACACATGTAGCTTTGCTCACTTGACAGGTTGTCACAGCATATCAGCTCAGGCCAGAGCTTGTTTCTTTATGGAATAATACACTGCTCTGTGATTTTCAAATAGAGAAGGAAAAAGGTCAGCATAACACAAATCAAATAAGAGGATATATATACATAAATAAGCCTCACTTTATTATTGACAAGGTGTCTGTGTCATTAAATGCCATTTTAACAATTATTCTGATAAATACTATGCCTGATATGTAAGTGGTAATGACAGAAGCCCTGTAAGTGCATGCCTTAGTTTCTTTTTTAACTGCAAACTGAAAATCTACAGGCAGGCAGAAATAGAAAGCTGCATCTTGAACGATGTGCAAAGTAGAAAGCTAATAGTCTATGAACACTTTGCACTGTGCTGACTAATTGGGTATCTACACAATTATTGCTACGCCTATGGTCAACTAACCAAGTGACTGATTAAGACTGTCAATAGCAGTGAAACCTCAATGTGCATGTTCCTGTAGCCTTCATATAACCGCTTCCTGGGATGGCAGCCCTGGAGGATGATTATGCTGCTGCTGTACATATCATTCAGTCATATAGGTCCTCAGGTGTCAATATGAAAATAAAAATCATGTTTTAGACAAATATGATTATCATTATATAGCCATTATGAAGGGTTAGTTGTTTCATGCACTGCTGCTTTAGACTGCTGACTGAGTTATGAGAAGGTGCACTTCCAATGTACCTCAGAGCATTTTCCCACACTTGCACAATCCTCTCCTCTCCTGGCATGTGTGCTATCCATCTTTGTCCTACCCATTGTACTCTGCAGAAGAGGATGTTGCCTTCCCTGCTTGAACATAGACTCAACTTCCTGCTCACTATACCACAGTAAGGTGTCCATTTGAGTGCTAGCACAGACAGCTGTACTAATGAGCGAGAGAGCTGAAAGTTTGTGATGGGTAGTGTCTTGAATAGGGAGATCATGCTGAAAGGTAGTAAGTTGTAAGAGTAGGCCAAAGTGTCCATATTTACTGGAAGACCTCTTTAAGCAATTATAGCCTTCATTAGAATGCATTGCCACCTAAATGGTTCCCTGTGGGAAGTCCAAATAATGTAAAGGTTTGTACTAACTGTATCCTTGTAAAGTGACTTCTACTGCATAGTTAACATAGATATAGCAAGTAGGCAGTATAGCCCAGAGAGTAAAGCACCAAGATCTGTACCTGAAGACCCAGAACACCTGGATTTGGAAACCCACAGCTACCACTTGCACACTGTGTGGCTCTGAACACGTCCCTTAACCTCCCTGTTCTCCCAGGTCACATCTGGAAACCAGTTTCAGCTCAGTGTGCATTTTTCATCCAAAATATGTACAATAAAGCAAGGAAACCATTCTTTAACAGAACAAACAGTTATATCTCAAAGCTATTTCCAAAGATAATGTTTTATATAATGCCTGAAATTATATTTCAAAAGCTGTAAAATGTAAACTGTGAGTTGTGGAAATGCAAGATGTTTTCAAATGAAAGTTTGGAGTCCAGTCAACATGATTTAGTTCCAATGTGTCACTACCATTGCTGCAAAACAACACACTGAAATGGGGCACCCAATACCTAGCATCAATCCTTGAAATAAAGAAAATGTCTTCTCATTATCTTCTGTTTTTTGATAAAACTTGAAAAAAGGGGGGGCGTGGCCTGGACCCAGAGAAGATGGCTGCTTGATTCCTTCGTTCTGCCCTAGCCTGGAGAAAATCTGCTCATATTTGACCACTATGCTCGACTGAAAAATCTTTCTTGCTGACGGTTCCCATCCTGACCTACCGCTGGTACTTACTACTGATGGTTTTCTCTAGGGGAATGGCCACGCCCAGAACTGCACGAGCCGTGTAGGTTTCGGTCCTGGCACCAGTCTATGCGATGTAAAGGCCCAAGCACGGTTACAGGCAGATCAGTGACGCATAGTTCTCCCCTTCTCCCCGTTCCCCGTCGGGAGGCGCTTCACGGGCAGTGGATGTCCTAGTAGGACTGGCATCAGACCGGCAATAATCTAGTAACATTGCAGCTGCCTACGAATCGGGAGTTGCACCTAAACAGATGGATCAGGCCAGCAGCTCTAGTGAGGGCACTGAGTCCAGGATGGCCCTCAGCACAACGGATCACCCACAGGTGGAGGAAGCCTTGGCTAATATTACCAAAATGTTGGAGGCACTACTTAGTAGAGTGGACACAATTGACGCCTCCCTTGCTGGTACCGTTGTGGATGTTCGCCACCTTGAAGACCAGCACAACATCCTTAAGCAGCAAGTGGAGGAGCTGGAAACCCAACATCTAAGTACCCTTCACAGGCTTAGGGACCACGAAACTAAACTGGCTCAGTTGTGGCACAGAGCGGATGATCCAGAAAACTGGAGCAGAAGAAATAATATCAGGATCTTCAGGGTGCCAGAGGGGATGGAAGGCCCAAATATGGAAAGGTTCTTAAATGAATGGCTCCCCCAGCTCCTCGGTGAATGGTGGAAAGAGTCTGTGGGGGTGAAATGTGATCATCATGTCCCTGGCAGTCCGAATAGTAGTAAGAGCCCCCGGACCATAATTGCCTACATACTGCACTTTTCTACTAAAGAGAAAATACTCAGGGCCACAAGAAAGCTGGGGAGTTGACCTGGAAGGGCCATATTATCTCCTTTTATAAGAATTTTCCCAAGAGGTTGCATCTAAACACAAAGCCTATAACCAGCTGAAGAAGGTGCTGAGTGCAAATACCATTCACTATTGATTCAAGAATCTTACCTCCTTGCACCTGTCAAAGAATGGTAAGTCCTTTCTGGCTGAGTCCCCTCGGGGCACTGAGTCCTGGATCCGAAGTCATTGGCCTGGCCTATTATCATGGACTACATCCCCCAGACATCTTTGGGAACCACGGGACTGCGTAGAGCATGGAACAGGTGGAAAGGGCAATGCTGTTCATAGGGACTCTGATCACAGAGGGATGCGCCCCCACAATAAAGATCTCTGCACACAATGACAGCTTTGGGCCCCAGCAACTGAAGAGGCCACTCAGCCTAATCTCGGTTTACACAGTGAGGGTGCAGCAGCCAAATTAGTGGACTCACCTGATTTCTGTCTTCCAATGAAGCAGCATCAGCAGGCTAGAAGCTCCCATTCCTCAGTATCAGACAACCCTGCTGTGTCCCCTCCAGCAAAACTTCTCCGGGCGGATAGGTCAGCCCTGGATACGGGAAAGCATCTGGAACCTGTGGAGAGCCAATCAGTGGGTCATTCAGAAGATCCAATCCAGTTGGATTGGGCGGAAGTGATGAAAGAGGCCGAAGAGGATGTAGCAGCGACTGAGGGCCTGCTTAATCCAGGACTTAGAACCTTTGCTGAAGCTCTTACGACACTAAGCAAGGGAGAGCCATTTAAAAATGTATGAAGTATTGAGGCTATGACAGATATGTATATCTTTCCAATGGCTGGCCCAGGCTGCCATACTCCCTAAGGGTCAATGGCAAGACTGGAGGGACTTCCCTGTTTTCTCTTTCCTCCATCTCTGCCTCTGCCTCAGCCGAGACCCGATCCTCGTCCCTGAGAACTTTACTTTCTCCAGTTGTGCACACGTGACTACCCTTCTGGGTAGCTGCAGGCCTCTGCTGTGTGGTGCTGCCCTGTACTATTAGCTCCTTTCGTGCCCCCCCCACCCTTTCCCTTTCCACAGAGGGTGGTGCACGGGCAATTGTTTGCCATAAATACTGGTTCTAGTGCTACCACAGGATGGCTTCACCCTCCTTGTGGATGTCCTGCTCTGCCATTTCCAAGTCCCCCCATCCCCCCCTTTTAACTCCCGCCTAATTTGATATGTACTCTTGATACTTTGACCTGTAATAGTAACTACATGACTGATAGATCCCCCCTTCCACATCCTATTTCCTGACCAGGCGGACTATCCTGGTACTTGCTGGTTGAGGGTGTCTCATCTAGCTCAGGTTGGTCAGGATAGTTGGGACTACCACAACCCAAGGAGGAAGGTCACAGCTCCAATCCAATGAAGGTGGGCTGGGACAGACCACCCATATCTGGTGCGACCTTCCACCTTTACTTATTGGGTGTCTGAAGCATAGTGGCTGTTGGGTGTACCAACCACCCTTCTCACACGTTCACGTCAGCACCATAACTGAGTCTGTAGTGCTTACAGTAAGTTTATACTGTGTAACACTGACATTGTTGTTGGATAATTGTTTTTGCTACTTCTACGGTTTTTCAAGTTTTATAACTGACATCTTATCTTTCTTTGTTTTGCTTAGATTTCCTTTGCAGCTTTCAGATGGAACACCTTCCACTGCTATCACTCCTTCTCTCTCAACTCTTACTTTTTGGGGTTATGGGTGACATGCATTTCAGCACAAGTTGGTACCCAGGTACTCCCCTCTGCCCATTCTATCTCACTCACTTGTCTCCACTGCTGTTACCAAGTTGGTGAGTACCTTTTTTCTCTGTTACATATTTGGTGGTGCACAAAAGAATGACTCAGACCTCAATTGGGCCGTGCGGCTGGGAGTGCATCTCTTGGAATATGCATGGACTGAACCACCCGGTAAAACGCACTAAAGTTCTGCAATTTTTAAGCTGTATGAGGGCGGACATAGCTTTACTTCAGGAGACGTACCTTACCACCCACACGGTCCAGTGGCTAAAGAAGCTTTGGGTGGGCACAGTGTTAGCTAGTTGTGCCTCCATGAAATCCAAAGGAGTTGTCATCCTACTACGGAAGTCAGGCCCTTGGACTGTGGAGGCCCAGCGTAGGGATTCACAGGGCAGGTGGGTAAAGGCCAAGTTGTCATACCCAGGTGGCAAAGTCATAGTAGCCAATGTCTATGGCTTTAACTCAGACACAGAAGATGTCTACCCTGCTCTGAGACAGGCCTTGGCTGATCTCTCAGCTGAAGAACTCGACATCCCAATTTTGCTGGGAGGGGACCACAACCTGGTGCGATATATCTTTTTAGATAAATCTCTCCCCACATCACAGTTCCATCCAAGAGTCCTAGAATCCCTAAACACCTTAATATCAGAATGGGGGTTGGGGGACACTTGGAGACTTCTTCACCCGACAGGGTGAGACTATACCTTTTTTTCTAATGTACACGGGACATATAGCAGGCTTGAATTTTGGCTGGCCAATTATGCTGCTCTTCCCGGGATAGTGTCTACCACCATTGGCAGTATACTGATATCAGACCATGCCCCTGTGACAATCACCTTTTTGCCCCCAGGGCAAGGACCGCCTTCAACAAGATGGAGGTGTAACCCACTTTTGCTGCAAGATACAGCTTTTTGAGAATTTTTAAAGGAAGAGTCTCACGTCTATTTCACCCTTAATACCCCAGGGGAAACCAGTGCAGCTATAGTATGGGAAGCCTTCAAGGCATTTATAAGGGGGAGAATTTTCTCCTACTCTATGGCTAAAAACAAAGGGCACAACAGATATCTGCGCTACAAGCTGAACTTGTAGGCCTGGAAAGGTGCTTTAAGTTATCCACTGCTAATCCATTTAACTCTCCTCTTCTGGCTGACATCACTGGCCTAAAATACAAAAGCAATGTATTGTTAAACAGAAAGGTGGAGTGGCAATTAACTCGGGCCAAACATCTCTCCTGTGAGGGAGGGGACAAAGGGGGAAAACTATTAGCCTATTACCTCCGAAAGCAGCAGGCATCCTCTAGGATCCTCGCTTTAAAGACCAAGCAGGGGAAGGTAGCGACTACACCCAAAGCTATTAATGAAACTATGCAACAATTTTATCAAAAACTTTATCAGTCCCAAAACACCTTGTCTGACGTCGAGTTAACCCGGCGCCTGCAAGAGTTTTGTCAAGGAGCCCAGCTACCAATGCTGTCCGACAAACAAGCCCAGGCATTGGATGCCTTAATTACCCAAGATGAACTTCGTCTGGCCTTATCTCACATGGCTAAAGGGAAGGCCCCGGGTCCGGACAGGATGTCCATTGAGTTATATCAACTGTTGCAGAGTGAGATCACTACCCCCCTTTTAAGTGCCCTTCAGGAAGCCCAGAAGGACACTTTACTCCCCTCTACTATGCGGGAGGCCCTCATCATGCTAATCCCAAAAAACGCATTGGATGGACTACTTTGTGCGAACTACAGGCCCATATCGCTCCTCCCAGAGGATACCAAGTTACTAGCCAAAGTATTGGCAACCAGATTGTCCCCAATTCTGTCAGAATTGATTCATCCCTCACAGATGGGGTTCTCAGTGGGGACGTCCTGTGCAGATAACCGCGTCTTATTCTTAACCTTAAATGGTTGGCTCTACAGTCCGATACTCCCATGTCTGCCTTGGCGATTGACTTCGCTAAGGCATTTGACTCTCTGGAGTGGGCATACCTCCACCAGGTTCTATGATTGTATGGTTTTGGGCCTCACTTTTACTCTTGGGTATCCACTCTGTACAATCAACCCATGGCCAGAATCCTTACTAATAAGGTCATCCCCCCCACCTTCTCCCTGTACCGAGGTACCAGACAGAGCTGTCCCCTCTCCCTCTGCTCTTTCTGGTGGCTCTTGACCCACTGATAAGGAAGCTTACCGCCACTCTGAATATCACTGGTATCATAGTGGGTGATTCATCATATCTAGTCAATGCCTATGCAGATATGTTGCTTACGCTTTCTAATCCGCAAGCCTCCGTACCCTCGATTCTGTCCATCCTGCAAGAGTTGGCATTTCTATCAGGACTCCGGGTGAACCAAAAGAAAACCACACTTTCTCCATTAAATAAGAAATGCAGTAGGCATTGTCTGCTTGGCACGGCTATTACCTGGGCCCCACAAGGTTTCTCCTATCTGGGTATCACTATTACATCAGCCTGGAAAGATTTAGAATCAGTTAACTTTTCCCCACTTCTGGCATCGTTAGCGGCCGAGATACAACGGTGGAGGAAGTTACGCCTCACCTTGAAAGGGAAAGTTGAAGCCATTCGAATGTTTATTTTTTCCAGGGTCTCCTACTTACTTTCCAACCTGTCTATTCCCCTCACTCAGAAGCCATTTCAGGCCTTAGATAGGCTAGTAGCACTGTTCCTCTGGGAGGGCAAGGGCCCCTAGA
The DNA here is from genome assembly GCA_016271365.2 of Neoceratodus forsteri. Lineage (NCBI taxonomy): Eukaryota > Metazoa > Chordata > Ceratodontiformes > Ceratodontidae > Neoceratodus > Neoceratodus forsteri. The sequence continues at coordinate 273,128,490 of JADMNL010000026.1, forward strand.
TGGGGATGTGCGAAGATGCATGCCCACTGGACCAGGGAGGGTTTGAACCTCCCGTGGTTCATGGGGTATCAGCTTGCCTTTCAGATGGCCCAGGCCGTGGCCTGGTTTGCTCCTCGCTCTCCCCCCCCCCGTGGATTCAGTTAGAAACCGCCTTGTCGCCCAGGGTTCCTCTTTTTTCTCTCCTGTCTGGCAGGCAATCCATGGGGCAACATCTGACGCCCCTTATGAAAGAGACGTGCAGATCCTGGCGTAGGGTAATGGCTTTAGCTAGGGTTCCGAAAGTGGATTACCCCCCCTCCTCTTCGCAATGCTCTGATTTGGAATAACCCCCTTATCACGGTGGATTATAAGCTAATCCTTCGAAAACTCTGGGCCTCTAAGCACATCAGTATGGTTGCGGATCTCCTTCTTCCAAACACGTACGTACTGATGTCCTTTGAACAGCTCAGGGACAAGTACGGCCTGCCATCCCAAGATTTTTGGAAATTTCTCCAATTAAGGAGTGCCTTAACTCCCCTTCTCAACTCTGCCTCATCCCAATCCAAATGGGGCTGCCTAGATAATCTTCACCAACTCAACGGTGGCAAGGGCCTTGTAGGCTCCCTGTATAGAACACTTAGAGGCACGCAGCCGGATACATCTCTCTCTAGCAAAACTGCATGGGGCCAAGACGTTCCACATCCTATATCCCCTCAGCAGTGGTCAGAATGTCTCAGGGCAGCCCATACAGCTTATGAAGACTCCAAGAGCCAGCTTCTTCAACTTAAAATTTTACTTAGATGGCATAGGACCCCTGCAATCCTTTTCGGTCGTCAGCTAATCTTGCAGGATAAATGTTGGAGATGTCAATCTTCTCTGGCCCACTTGCTGCACATACTCTGGTCTTGCCCAACAATACATATTTTCTGGACACAAGTCCTGAAGGACTGCTCCACCATAGTAGGCACACAAATCTCCCTTCAGCACTACCCTCTGTTACTGGGGGATGCCTAACCACTGACTGCACTCTCCTATTATAGCAAAGCATGGGTCCTGGTTGCAGTTATGGAAGCGAAAAGAGCTCTCCTGTAGAAATGGAGAAATCCCTCACCTCCTACAATTCCGCACTGGTGGGTGGCTATGGCTAGACTGGCTGTCTTTGAGAGACTTACGGCAGTAGCTAAGGGTAAACTGTCTGGTTATCATCTTAAATGGGATGCATATTTGCACTCTCATATATGCATGGTTGTGCCCCCCCATTGCAAAATCCCCCTGTTGGTTAAATATGGGTTGTGATAATAGAGGGGGGGGTCTCCCCCTCCAAAGGTAGTTCATGCTTTTGTTCCCCACCACAGTGGTCTGTGTCTTCTGTTTATCTCCTACCTCTCTTGTTGCTCCCTGGATACTTTATGACCTGGTGGCTATCTCTCTGGCCGACTCCACTTGTAAAAGGTTTGTCTGGCCCACTCTAACCTGCTGATCTTTACATATTACCCCAAATGTGTGTCTGTGGCTGCTTACAGTATGATGTAGACAGATAATGTAAAGTATAGATGGTTTGAAATTCATTATGGAATTTCAGATGTGTTAAGATAAGTTGTTTCTTTAAGTCAGGTATATCGGCAATTGATGTATAATCTGACAGTTAGTATATGGTTGTCTGAAACTGGAACTGCTAATGCTGATATAGATAGCACTGTATTGTGTATCCTTTCAATGTTGTGCAAAGATCGGAAAATCAATAAAATTTTACATGATAAAAAAAAACTTGAAAAAAAAGGAAATGGACCGCTGATCTTCTCCAACCCTCTGATCCCTCACTTGCTCCTCTCTCAGCACCCCTTGACAACCCTCCCACTTCCTCTCTTTATAGTCCACTGCTGTATTGTAATATATATATATATATATATATATATATGAATATATATATATATATATATATATATATAAATGTTGTGGTTTACATGGGTTTTGACCCCAAATGTTCATGATCATAGAAACATAGAAACATAGATTTTGACGGCAGATAAGGACCGCTTGGCCCACCCAGTCTGCCCATTTCCCTACCTAATGGATAAGCTGCAGATCCTAGTTAACCAGCAGCCTACTTCTTCCTACTCCACCCACTAGAATTGCCTTATGACTGTCCCATGCATGCTTGAATTCCACCACTGTTTTTGACTCCACAACCTCCTCCGGAAGGCCGTTCCATGCATCCACAACCCTCTCTGTGAAAAAATACTTCCTTAAATTACCTCTGAGCCGCCCCCCCTTCTATCTTCAAATTGTGCCCCCTTGTTCTTGCACACCTCTTTTTTTGAAAGATGCTACCCTCTTGGACTTTGTTGATTCCCTTGAGATACTTGAAAGTTTCTATCATGTCCCCTCTCCCTCCTTTCCTTGAAGCTATACATTCAGCTCTTAAGTCTCTCTTCATATGTCTTCTGGTGCAGACCCTGCACCATTTTAGTTGCCCTCCTCTGGACAGCCTCCATCCTGTCTATGTCCTTGTGGAGATTGGGTCTCCAGAACTGCACGAGTACTCCAGATGGGGTCTCACCAACTGTCTGTACAGAGGATAATAACTTCCTGTTTTCTACTGGTGATGCCTCCCTATGCATCCCAGTATCCCCCAGCCCTCCTTGCTGCCCTCTCACATTGCTTGCCCACCTTTAGGTCATCTGATATGACTACCCCAGGTCCCTTCCATTTTGTTGTTGTTAGTATCTCACCCCCATTGTGTACTCTTCCCTGGGGATTTTGTTTCCCAGGTGCATTACCTTGCACTTCTTAGCATTGAATCTAAGCTGCCATCATTTGACCATTCCTCTAACCTTGCCAAGTCCCTTCTCATCCATTCCACCCCACCTTGGCATCAACTCTGTTGCAGATCTTTGTGTCATCTGCAAAGAGACATATTCTTTCTCTCCAGTCCCTCTGCAATGTCTTATAAAGACATTGAAGAGGACCGTCCTAATACTGAACCTCATGGTACCCCACTAGTAACCCCTTTCTTCAGAGTGGACTCCATTTACTATTACTCTCTGTGTCCTATTCTCCAGCCAATTCTTACCCAGGCTGTCATCTTGGGACCCACTCCCAGGCTGGCTAACTTGTATATTAATTTTTGTGGGACTGTGTCAAATGCCTTGCTAAAGTCTAGGTAGGCCATGTCCACAGCCCCTCCTGATCTACTACTTTGGTCACCCAGTCAAAGAAATCTATCAGATTTGTCTGGCATGACCTTCCCACTGTGAATCCATGATGCCTTGGGTCCTGAGCCCCTGGCCTCTAGATACTCAACAATTCTTTCCTTCAGAAGTGATTCCATCATTTTCCTATCACTGAGGTGAAACTAACAGGTCTGTAGTTTCTGCTTCTGCCTTGCTCCCACTTTTGTGAAGAGGAATCACATCTGCCCTTCTCCAGTCCTCGGTACCACACCATCCTCCCATGATTTGTTAAAGAGGTAGTCAGTGTGTCACTAGTTCTACCCTTAGTTCTTTAGAATTCTGTGATGAATCCCATCAGGCCCCATTGCTTTGTCCACCTTCAGTTTTAAGAGTTCTTCAGAACCCTTTCTTCTGTAAATGGGCTGGTATCAACTTCTGTATCCAGAGTGTTTCTACTGTTTGTTTTAGGTACCTCCCCACTTCCTTTGTAAATACTGAGCAAAATATTTGTTTAGTATTTCTGCCTTTTCAAGTCACCTTCTGCCCACCCTCCTCTTCTTTATTAGCCTCACTAGCCCTCTCTTGGTCTCTCCTTCGCTCCCTGATGTACCTATAAAAGGTTTTTCCCTTTCTTAACTGAGTTGGCTATCTTTTCCTTGGTTTGGGCCTTTGCTGTTCTGACTGCCTTCCCAGCTTCCTTTTGCTTTAACTGATACAGTTTTCTGTCCTGCTCCTTCTGTGATTACTTGTACTTCCTGAATGCTTTCTTTTTCTCTTGAACCTTCACTGCCACTTCCTTTGAGAACCATAGTGGTTTCTTACATCGTTTCATAAGAGATGAGTTGTCACCTGACAAATCCACTCCAAAACATGCTTTCGCAGTTGTGCCACAAAAATCACCTATCACCTATTTAAAACATTCCACCTATCTTGATCATAATATGGGGTCATCAAAAGACCATGTTGAGAATTTGGGGTCAAAATTTCAAAAAGACTATGAAAATAAAACATTGAACTACTCATAAAATTGTTATTTTTCTAGTTTTTGGACCCACATTTACAACATAACTTTTTTGTTACTCCATCTCAAGAACATGATAGGTGTCAGTTTTCAAGTCCCTCCAAAATGTGTCTTCATGCTAGTGCTACAAAATATCATTTTAACTGAGATTTAATATAAGAAACATGATATGTTCAAATTGTGGGGGGATAAGAAGGACTATACTGAAAATCTGGTGGAACATTTCTAAAAGAATATCACAGTTTTATGAATAAACATTGAAAGTCTTCAATGTTTACTCATAAATTCTTTATTTTTCAATATTTAACCCTAGCTTTTTAATCTTACCCAATCTTTTTACTCTACCTCATGCAAATGACAGGTGTCATTTTTTTCAATCTTGCTCAAAATGTCTTTTAATGCTTGTGACACAAAATGATGCTTTGGAGAGGATTTCATAAATTGCATCTGTCTAGAGGTGTGCAAATAAATTCCACTGGAGCAGCCCTCCACTCTTGTCTGTTGTCCCGTGAAGCTGTCACACAGTTCCATGAGTGGGAGCTGGAATGTCAGTGAATGAGCAAGTGATTGTATAAGTATACACTCATTCACTGACAACTCAGTGGCCCACTTGTGAAGGAGAGAGGAGGGCTGTGCCAGTTGCCCACTCGGGTCAGGGTTGGGAGGGAGTGGGGACCATCTGTTGGGGTAAATAGACACCAGGGAATGGGATTACTTTTTACAGGGACCGGTATAGGAGGGGGTTCACTAGACACCAGTGAATAATGCAGGTGGAGTGGTTAGCCTGCAATTTTTTTTATTATTATGGGAATCAGAGATAGGAAGGGGGGTCTGCTAGACACCAGATAATTATAATTTTTTTGTGCTGTGATCAGGGGAATCACTTGACATCAGGGAGGGTTTTGTTTTACATGGGACATGTGATTGATGGGTAGGGAGAATTTCTTTGTTTACATTTGGCCCACAATTAGCAGGTGGGGGGAGGGTCACTAAACACTAGAGAATTTATGTTACACATTGGGCCATGATCAGTGGGGTGGCCACTAGACACCAGGGACTATGTTCAAACCTTGGGCCCATGATCAGAGTGTAGGAGGCACCATTAGACACCAGGGATTTCTTTGTTTAAATCTGGCCCACAATCAGCAGGTGTGGGGGACCACAAGACACCAAGGAATTTATGTTATACATAGGGCCATGGTTGGTCAGATGGGGGGACCACAAGACACCAGAGAGTTTTTTTTTAACATGGAACCACTGATCAATGGGTGGGGTGATCACTATTAGACATCAAGGATTTTTTTGCATTGACCCACAATCAGCAGGTGGGGGGACCACTGGACACCAAGGTGTTTTATTTAACAGGGGGCCAGCAATTCACGGGGGGGAGCTGTATTATGATTTGGAATTATACATTAAACTGCAGATGGAGTACATTCTGCAGTTAACATGTATTATTCTGCAGTTCAGTGAAAAAGTCTGCAGAACCAGGTGAAAATCTGCAGAAGATTCAAATCTTACCAATAGTAGAATTTCAAAAGATTTCTCAGAAGTTCTGAAATTTCATGGAAGTTCCATAAAAGTGGAATTCACAACTTCACCCCACCTCTACAGCTCTCCAAAATTATGTTTTGGACAGGATTTTAGAAATGACACCTGTCATATTCATAAGCTGGTGTCATAAAAAGACTATGATATACATTTAGGGTACAAATCTAAAAGAAACAACAAATTTATGAACAAACAGTGATATTTTTCAATGTTTACTTATAATGTTGCTTTTTATTTTATTTTTTAACACAGATTTTCAACACAGTCATGTTTTTTACTCCATAGAATGAACATAGCAGGTCTTACTTTCAATTCTCCTTCCAAAACCTGTTTTATGGTCATTCCACAAAATCATGTTTCTGAACACATTTGTTATAAAATCGCAAAAAAAAGAAAAAATCCAGAAATGTCATTGATTGAGAAGTTTCACCTGACCATGCATCAGATTTGTATAAATACATGGTCAGGTACCAAATCTCATTTTCCTCCCCCCAAAACCTACTTAGAGCCACCTTATAAGTATAACAAGCACCTCCAGGGTGTGCATCATAGGAATTTTGTGCACTTTCCTGGGGCATAGGGAGACTCAGTCTTCAACAGTGTGCCTTAATGCACCACTGGGGCATGCATTAAAAATAGAATAATAGATAGGTTCCTGTGCATTACAATGTAGTAATTCCATCAAGAGATTCGCTCGAGAGGTTCCATGTCCCCAGAACCTCGAGATGCAATTATTGCATTGTAATGCACAGGAACCTATTTTTTATTTTTTTTAATGTATGGATGTGATTTTCGATTTTCTTTTCTCTCAGGCAGTTGGCAGCTGCAGTGAACAAGTCTCTCCGTCCTGGCCACGCGCCACACTGTCTCACTGCTTGGTGTTTTTTTTTTGTTTTACTGAAGGACAGCCTACCTTTTCCATGTCTGGGGAATGGAGGGTCAGCTGGATATCTGTATTTTTCAGATATTTAAAACAAAAAAGCTGCAAAATGTTCCAGTTGAGAAACACTCTTGGTAAGCGAGACAGTGACTGCCATGTTTTTCGAACTGTTCTGCCCACCCTAACAGGAGAAGTGGCCAATTGGAAGGCACATTTTAAAAGACGTTGGGAATTACACTAGCACATGCGCTGTTGTGATTTGGTGATAATACTATCGTTCAGGTCCCCAATGATATTATTACGGCACCTGAACGATGGTATTATCACTCCTGAAGTGTAGTATTATCACTTTGGGAGTGATAGCATTATGGGGAATTTTTTGTATGCTTTTCTAGTATATTATTTTCATGATCCATATATTAAAATCCTATAATGCACACCCTGTTGAGGATTATTACTTACATTAATGACACCTGTCATGTTCGTATGCTATGTAGTGCTGTGGAGAATGTTTATATTCCAACAGAAAGAAATATTGTAAAAGTTTGTGAAATTCTATGAAATTCTACCAAATTAGTCAGAAGGAGAATATCATTCCACTGATCAGAGTAGGTTAAATTCTACAGAGTGAACAGCAAAATTCTGATGGAAATTCCTCCAGTGGAATGGTCATTCTGTACTAATGTTGCTGTCAGAATTCTGCATTCTGCACAGCAAAATTGTGGGGGCAATAAAAACTGCCATCTTAAAAATTCAAGGTCACAGTCTATAAAAACATACAGAATAGTGGTTGGGTTACCATCCACAGCAAACCTGTGTTTCCATTGAGGGAGTTTATGACATCATAGAGACCTTGAGAGCGAAGCTCGAGAGGTCTCATGGATGACATCAACTCCTTAGATGGAAACACAGCCTCAGCTGTGGATGGTAACCCATACACTGTTTTATAAGGTATGAGTTGCAAATAAATGTCATTAATGCTCCAGTTATGGTCAAAGAGGCAGAAGCTGGGAAATGAGGTGTTAGGGTTTCTCATCCTAACACTCGCCCTCCCAAACCAGGCAGGGGAGCAGGTGTGGGTTATGCCTTTATTTTTTCAGTACTAACATTCACCCCATTCCATCTGTAAATAAGGTTAGATACATATACTGAAAGTTCAATTCAGTATGTAGTTGTGGAGGGCCCTGTACTTCCATTTATAGGACAACAGCAACCACATTTTTAGCATAGCCATCTTGTTATCCCACCTCATGTAAGCAGTACAGAAAATGTTTGAATCTTCACCAAAACATAATTCAGCACAACTGCAATGCCATTCTGTGCCACAGGTGTGAGAACACATTTTTGGCAGATCTGAAAAATGACAGCTGTGACATGCACCTGGTTTGCAGGGTCAGCAGGAAACGGAGCCAAATAAGCTGCCCCCCCACAACAACAGTGTTTGCTATGGATGTGGGTCACAGGGGAAGGGTTAGGTTATGGGGATTAGGGGTGGACAGAAGACTGGAACAGGGTAATGGATGGTCACCTTGAATTTAAGGAGTCTGTGTAACAATATGGCTGAGATCCAGGCTCTCTTAGCTGTAGGGCTGGTGAACATTGTGGCCATCATTGAAAACTGGGCCACCAACACCAAGACTGGGATTTGGTGATCCCAGGGTACAGAATTTATAGGAAAGACTGGGAGGGGAATTTATGTAAGGGATGGGATTAGATGCACTAGAGACAAATGGGGAGAAAGGGGGGACATGGACTCTAGAGGTAGAGAACTAAGGCTGGGGGGTGGTGTATAGACCACCAGCTCAGTCTGAGGAATTGGATAGGGAGTTGGTGGAACAAATTTGCAGGGTATGTAAGAAGGGGACTGTGGTGATCATGGGGGACTTCAATCTGCCTTGGGTGGATTGGAGTACCACACTCACCTCTAGTGCTAGGGAGCAGGTATTGCTTGATGCATTTCAGCATAGTCTTCTGGAACAACTGGCTAGTGTGCCAACTCAGCTAGATAATACCCTCGACCTGGTACTTTTGAACAAGGAGGCAGTGAGGGAAGTTAGGAAGGATACACCACTAGCTGGGAGTGACCACCAATTAGTGTGGTTTATAATCAGCTTGAGCAGGAAGTCCATAGAAACAGTGACAAGGGTGGTGGATGTCAGATGGGCAGACTTTGGGAAGATGTGGGAAATCCTGATAGGGTGCCTAACGGGTATAAGATCAGGGATGGTGCACAACAGAAGTGGGATATTGGTCTGAAGGAAGCTACTGAGGCTTGCACTAGGACTTGGAGCTGGAAAAGCAGAGTTAAGATGCCAAGTTGGCTGAACAGGAACGTATTGGAGAAGGTGAGGATAAAGATGAAGGTATTTTGGAGATTCAAGAAGACAAATAGAGGGAGGACAAGGAGGAATATGTGAGGAGGACCAGGGAGGTAACCAAACTAGTAAGAGAGGCCAAGGCTTCCAGACAGTTAAGGTTGGCTCAGGGCATCAAGGGAGGAGGGAAGGACTTTTTTAGACATGTGAGAGAAGACAAGGAGATACAGGGACCAAATAGTACAGATCAGGAGGAGCAGGGGCTGAGTGGAAATGGAAGCAGAACACGTGGAAGCACTGAATTAATATTTCTGCTCTGTGTTCACCCAGGAGAAGAGCAGTCCACTACCTCCATGGACTGGGAAGGTGGGAAATGGGAGAAGGGGTGACAGATGGGGAGAGCATGGAGAGCAGAGCACTAGAGGGTCTGAAGGCACTTAGAGTGGACAAGGCACAGGACCTGTTGGCATTCACCCCATGGTGATGAGGGAGATGCTAGAAGTGTTGGCCACACTACTGGCAGACCTGTTCAACACCTCCCTGGACACAGGATGCATGTCACATGACTGGAGATTTGCTCATGTGGTGCACATTCACAAAAGTGTCCCAAGGGATGAGCCAGGAAACTACAGACCTGTTAGTCTCACTTCCATAGTGAGTAAATGTATGGAAATTATCCTGAAGGAGAGACTGGTGACTTTTCTTGAGGTAAACTGGCTCCAGGATGGGCAGCAACATGGGTTTGCCTCAGGAAGATCATGTTAGATTAACCTAATAGAGTACTGTGACTGGGTAACAATAGAGCTGGATGGGGCCATGCAGTGAGAGTTCTGTATTTTGACATTAGCAAGGCCTTTGATTCAGTGCCTCATGGGCAACTAGGGGGAAGCTGAGATCCATGGGGGTTGGGGTGAAGATGGCCAATTGAATCATGAACTGGCTGAGGGGGAAGCAGCAACAATTGATGGTGAGGGGACTCTCAACCCCTAGACATATGACAAGTGGGGTACCACAGGGCTCTGTGCAGTGTCTGGTATTTATTGGCCTGTTTACATCAGATATCTCACATGGAGTTAGGAGCAGGATCAGTCAGTTCACAGATTATACCAAGATGGGAGCAGTAGTGGATGATGTGGGGTGGAAAGAGCTACAGGAGGACCTAACACAACTGGAGGAGTGGCCAGCAAAATAGCAATTGGGCTTCAATTCAAAGAAGTATAAATTTATGCATTTTGGGGTGAAGAACCTGAGGAGGGAATACTGGTTCAGTGGAGTGAGACTGTGGTTCACTGAGGAAGAAAAGGACCTGGGGGTGTTGATAACTGAAAGCATGAACAACTCTGCCCAGTGCAGAAAAGCTGAACCAAAGCTAACAAGATGCTGGGGTGTATTGCAACAGGAATCTCATCCAGACATAAGGATGTGATCCTGCACCTCTCCAGTTCTTTAGTTGGGCTACACTTAGAGTACTGCATGCAGTACTGGCAGCCGTATCTGAAGAAGGATAGGCTCCTAGAAGGGGTGCAGTGTAGGGTGGCAAAAATTATACAGGGGATGGAAGGTGAACCCTATAGGAACAGATTGAGGCATCTGAGTTTGTATACCCTGGAAAAAGGAGGGCTTGAGGGGATATGATTGAAATGTTCACATATCTGAAGAGGTTTAACAAAACTGGCACAAATGGGTCATTTAAGATGAAGAAGAGAAGGGACACAAGAAAACACAAGCTACGATTGGAGGGGGAAGATTTACAAAAGAAATGAGGAGGCATTATTTCACAGAAAGGGTGGTATTGAAATGGAATACCCTACTGGAGGAGGTAGTATCAAGTATGATGGTGAGCACTGTGAAAATGGCTTGGGAAAGGGCACCTGGAAGGTCTGGGTTAATAGTAATGATAATTTGCCAGAAGAGAGAGAGATAGAGAGGAGGAGGAGGGGGTGAGGCAGCTGTGATCTAGGGGTGCTAGCTGTACACCCGAGCAGACTTGACCATTAGGCTTGTTTCTGCTGGTAGATTTGTATGTATGTATGTGCATACATGAGGTGGGGTAATAATAAGGCTATGTTGAAAATCAAGGGTCAAAATATATAACATTTCCAAAGTTACGAGCATACATAGCTAAATTGCAATGAATAGTCATAACTTGGGTATTTTCTAATATTGTAACCCCACATTTTCAATATAGCCTTTTTATGACCCCACCTCATGAACAAGGACAGAAAAATTATTTCCAAATCCCATCCGAAAGGTGAATTTGTCAAGCAACCGAGAACTCACTTTAGGGCAGTAGTTGCATAAGGACAGTCTGATTGTTCATGAGGTGGGAACCCCAAAAGTTTAGGTTGAAAATCTGGGGTCAAAATCTTAAACAAAAAGTCTCAGTTATGCATAAAACTTGAAACCGCCACTGAAATGTATTGAACTGCACTTACATTAGTCTCTCATATTGCAGTGGCCTGTTCCAACAGCAACACATGTCTTTGATCAGAGAGTGATTCAAATTCAAAGTTTATTTTACCAGGATAACACCATTGAGATAACTCACTTGTGAGGAGGTCCTTGGGGGGACATAAGTACAATACAAAATACAGAAAAGTTACAGTGGTACAATACAAATACAGCTATACCATATACAAGAAAAACAGACACAAGGAAGTTAATTAGGTACAATACTGAACAGCAAAATGTTTCGAATTCTACTACAGGTGCCTATACAGGTAAAGCTAATTGAGTACAATTATGAAAAATGATAGGTGCAAAAATTAAAATTGGAACAATAGAAGAGGACATAGAGTGAAAGGTTGAGGGATTTTATTGCAATACAGGATGGTCAAAGGCAGAAAAAGTAACACAGGTTACAGAAATACAACAGAAGGGGAGAGGAGACCAGGTGAGCAGGAAGGGAAGGGATGGAGAATGCAGAAAACTAAGAAGCATCAAAGGGGGAGACATGGGGTGGATGATATACAAGTGCTTAGTACTTGTGCTGGATGAGGGGAATAGAGGGGTTGGAAGCAAACTGGGTCAGAAGTGTGGGTGGGAGAAGGGAAGGATTAAGTGCCAGGAGTCAGAGAGAATACACATGACTACAGTAAGCAGGTTCAAGCATAGCAGTTACATTCATTCTTCAACATACACCCAATCAAGGACTTGAATGTACTCAAGCCAATGGTAAGGTTAAGTTTAAGGTTTTTTTTTGTATAGTGTTCCATAAGGTTGGCATGGCATAATTTAGGAATGAAGAACCAAACCAGGTTCTAATCCATGGAGTATCAAATGTTATGTATGAGAACTTCTTGAGAGTGTACACACTGGAGGCATGTCTAAACATAGAGCAGATGTAGGGAGGGAGTTTCAGTGTTAGAGCTCTGTAAACTTAGAGGGATGCATTGCTGCACCTCCTGACACTAAGGGATGGCCAACTAGCCTGCAAATAAAGGGAGAAATGGTGGGTGCTGAAAGAAGCATTTGTAATGAATCCTAAGGCCCTGTGACAGAGTGTGTCAGTGGTAATTAGGGCTGAATTTGAACTATGGCTGTAGAGAAAGTCTGCATAGTCAATTAATGGGAGAAATGTTGTTTGGACCAACCTTAGTCTGGTGTCCTGGGAAATCAAGTGCTTTATGCAATAGAAGAGACCAAACCTTTAGCATTGTTTTGTGTCCGTTTCCTCTATATGTGTTAGAAAGGATATATTTTTATCCAGCCAAAAGCTGAGATATTTAAATTTCTCAACTGGTTCTAGTACTTCTCTCAGTATGGTCTTAATCTGAAAATTTGCATTCAAGGAGTCAGTGAGAAGATTTATTTTATTTATTTATTTAGTACTGTAGAGAAAAAAAAACAAATATGTTGTAGGAGATACCTTTTGTTGGACTAACAAAATTATTTCTCAGACTAGCTTTCGAGAGATACAACCCTCTTCCTCAGGTCAAAGTGAGACAGCTGAACAGCATGGCAGATACAGAGGTTGGATGTGGGTTAAAAACATAGACTAGCAGTTTACACATCAAAGCCTTACAACCAGTTCACACTCCTTATAAACAGGAAGACTCTAATTGTCACTAGATTGTGTCTGTTGAAGAGCTCAACTTGTAAGATCAAAGGGCAGCTTAACTTTACTCTGGCTCTTGGTCTATCAATTAACATTTGTAAAAAGTCAAGACAGGAAAAAGAAAACAACCCATTGTCTTTAGAAGGTACCTGTTAGGAGGTCACGTGGGGCAGCGCTCTTAATGGCAGCTTAATCCACAGCTCTCCCCTCTCAACCAGCTGATTCCTATATTTACTGACTTCGGGAATATTATTTTTAGCGTGCTCCTCATTAATCGCAGTTCTCTACAACCCACCATCACTTCATATTGGCGTTTGAGCGATTTCCTAACGAGTTAATGCCAAGGTGTGGTGAAGATTATGGAGGCCGAGATGAAGACCACTGGGGCCAGGCACACGCCGCCGAATACTCCTGAAAAAGCAGCTAAAAAGTCGAGAACCCTGCCTATGGGTTCGGGTGCTAAATCTGGCTCCTCTAACGTCTCCTCCAGCCCGCTCACAGAAGATCAGTTCCTTCAGGAGCTGATCCCATTCCGTGAAACTCTTCAGGAGATCTCCTCTGAGCTTAAATCCATGCACAGTGATCTAGCTTCTCTCACTACTCGAGTGGGCGACTCGGAGGCTCGTACTAGTTCCCTGGAGTCTTGGAAGGCCAAGTGTGAACCCGAGATTATCACGATCAGGCAACAAATTGCCAAACTAAAACTAAAGATGGAGGACCTCGAGGGACGCTGTAGGAGGAACAACATTCTGGTGCTGGGTTTACCGGAGGGGGAGGAAGGGCCTGATATTCTGTCTTTTGTGCAAAAACTTCTAACCAAGATTGTTGGCCCTGCCCATCTATCCCTCCTACCACATCGAGCGTGCCCACAGATCCCTGAAGCCTAAACCTCCGCCAGGCTGTCTCCTAGACCCATACTAATCAAGCTGCTTAGTTATCTCGAAAGGCAACATATCCTGTATAAAATCAAGAGTCTACAGGTGGTCTTGTGGGAGAATCACACCTTGAGAATAACCCAAGACCTACCACTTGAAACCCGACTGAGGAGACGAGAATGTCATCCGATTGTGACTAAGCTGAGTGCTGTGGGGTTCAAGTTCTGCACGAATTATCCGGCCAGGTTGCAAGTTCAACTCTATAATGTCTGGCTTACCTTCAAGAATCCTGATCAAGCCAAAAGTGAACTTTCCCAGAGACTTCCTGACCTTTTCAAATCTGGCTGACTGTTCTGTATAAATATCAGTGTTAATTTTGCTTACCTCGGCTGAGTGACTCTGGTCTGATTATATGCCTGCATTTATGTTTTTTCTGGCGAGTTGGGTTGGGGGCTGGCTGGCCTTCCCTGGGGGTTGGGGCAATTTCGCTTGTCTGGTCAGGGTTGAGGCCTAGGCTTTCTTCAGCTGAGGCCTCGGCTCATGGCCTGAGGTGGGGGGGTAGGACCCTTAATCCCGCTTGTGGTTTTCAGGCGGATAGTTTTCGCCGACGGACCGGCTGGGTCCCTATCAGTTTCCCTTCCCCTTCCTTTTCCGGGTTAGGTGATGGCCAGCTCGTGGGTTTGGAGCTCCGCTTCACTGCTTTTAATTCTGCTCCTGACGCTGTCACATTCGGAATGGAGCGAATGACGCAGTGACCAGCTGGTGTATCCCTTTCTCACCACTGTGAGTTTTTTCAAGCCATGATGGTTCCGTTTAGCTTTCTGGAGCTGTGAGCCTTCGTGTTTTCGTATTTGGGTGATCAGTGCACCGATTGTTGGGTAAGATGTAATGACTCTGTCTATCATTTGCCTTTGGCTGGGGGGGTGGCTGGGAATGGAGAGCCTTGAGATGCAGTTTCGCATCCTGAACTGGGGGTGGACAGCAGTACCCTGTTTCTTTTTGCTACTCTGCCCCATGTTGAATTTTGTTAATGGGGACTCCATTCAGGGATTTCTTATAGTTCGTTGAGGGCCTGCTAGTCCTGGGGTACAATCCCTTTACAGGTTACTTATTTGGTGTTTGCATACTTCTCTGGTTTTGAAGGGACGGGTTGTAAATAGTTTTTGGGTGATTACACGGTTATTCATAGGTTTTGTCATTTTGGGAGGTGGGGTTGGGGGGTATGTCTTAATTTTTGGTCCAGTCACCTTTTGGTTTGGCCTCCCTGTTTTGGGGGCTCTCAGTGCTCAGCTTCATTTAAGTTTGTTGGTGACTTGGTCATTTTTTATGGTTATTCTATTGGGGTTAGGGAGGAGGGTGCCTCGAGAGTTTCAATCCTTATGGTTATTATTACTATTGTCGGCAAACTTGGTTCAATTTTTATTACTATCTGTACTGATGGGATTGCAGTTTCTGTGTCTGGTTCACTCTTGTGTTAGCTACCATGGCACTGAGAATGTTTAAAATTGCACGTTGGAATGTCAGAGGCATTAATGACCTCTTAAGAGACAGCAGGTGTTTCTGAACTGTTCCTTCTTAACGGAGACATAGTTTTCATGCAGGAAACCCACTTGGCTGCCTCAGAGGACAAGAAATTATGAAGGCTAGGGTTTACCCAAATTTTCACTGCCTCCAGCTCACAAGCTAGTAAGGGGGTAGCAATCATAATCAAACATCACGTCAGATTCGTAGTAGAGGAGAGTGTTATTGACCACGAGGGTAGATACGTATTGGTCAAGGGCCAGCTTGATAATAGTAGTGTGGTTCTAGGGGTGATATACGCTCCAGTTGGAGGTGACCCATCCTTTTTAATGTCCCTGGCAGATATCCTGAGCAGATTTCTGCCTTCCCTTCTCATCCTAGGGGGCGACTGGAATGTGGCTCCTTCCAGCGAGTTAAACAAAACCTATAGACCAATTAAACCGATGTCCCCTGCACAACATGCCCTCTCTGATTTCACAGACCTGCTGGGTCTTTGTGACCCCTGGTGTCTCCTTAACCCTGACAATCGACTCTATTCCTTTTACTCCCAGGTACACCAAACTTGGTCAAGAATTGACTATGTTTTAATTAGTTCTTCTTTAATGAGTTGTACCCATCAAGTAGGTATCGAACCTATAGTCATTTCGGACCACTCCCTAGTTTGGGTCAAGATTTCCCCGGGTATTCAGGGACAAAGAGACACGTCGTGGAAACTTAATATGCAAATCCTGAAGGAAGAGCACACAGTTTCCCAAATCAGGGACATGATCCTTTCGTACTTCGACCTGAATCAGGGATCTGTACACTGAGAGGATTTATTGTGGTGCTCCTTCAAATGTTTTATCAGACGGGAACTCATTAAGATTGCTGCCACTAGGAAAAGGGTAAGGGAGTCCAAAATCAATTTGTTATCTAGCCTGCTGAAGGCAGCTGAAGACAACCTTCTCTCCTCCAACTCCCCAGCTAATTTAACGGCTCTTATTAAACTCAGAAATGAATACAACGATTTGACTAGAGATAGAGCTGAATATGCATTGTTCAAGACTAGGACTAGATATATTGATCAGGTGAAAAGTCGGGTCGGATGCTAGCTCTGAGACTGAAAGAAATAGAGAGTTCCTAGATAATTCGCCCTCAAATCTCAGGACGGCACCACCAAGACACTACCTAGGGAGATTGCCCAAATTTTCAATCCTTTTATAATGACATTTACAGTAGGAGCTCCACACCGTCGCATGCCTGGATGATAGAGCATTTCTAGATGGTATCAAGCTCCCTTCCTCTAGACTCATCACTGCGACATATTGTCTGCTCCACCACTCTAGGTGAAGTAGAAGAGGCAATCAATGATTTGCCACTAGGAAAGCCCCGGCCGACGGTTACCCCCAAACTTCTATAAGGTTTTTGTAAAGAACTATCCCTCTATTGCTTAAGTTATATGAATATTTGTTTTCTGGATGTGATAGACCCTCTCTTAGAAGCACAATAATTTTAATCCCTAAACCTGATAAACATTTAACTGATCCTGCCAGCTACCGTCCAATATCGCTCGTAAATTATGATATCAAAATCTTATCTAAAATTTTATCGTTCAGAATCAAAAAGATTTGGCAGCATTTGTTGAGCCCGGAACAGGCTGGTTTCATCCAGGGCAGATTTTCCGCTGATCACTTGAGAACCTTAGCCCATGTCTTTCAAGCAGCCCACACCTTGTCAGATCCCATGGTCCTAGTCGCTCTTGATGCAGAAAAAGCTTTTGATCGAGTGAATTGGGACTTTCTGTGGGCCACTTTGAAGAGAATGGTCTTCCCTGATTCCTTTATCCATATGATTATGGCAATATACCAGTCCCTCTTGGCTAAAGTCTACTGCAACGGGGTCTTTTCTTCCAGTTTTCCTTTATGCGCTGGCACTCGTCAAGGGTGTCCTCTTTCCCCCTACCTCCTCAACCTGTATTTGGAACCGCTGCTTGTTAGTATTAAAAGTTCATCACAAATCAGGGGTTGTACCATTGCTCAATCTCCCCTGACTGTATCGGTCTTTGCTGACGACATCCTGTTATACCTTACCTAACCCGAAACATCTTTAACACAAGTATTAAAAATTATTGACCATTTTGGTCAGGTTTCTAACTACAGGCTGAATGTTTCTAAATCAGTTATTTTTCCGGTAAATTCTCTCACCTTTAAATCGGATTTTACACGGTTCGGAATGAAATGGTCCCCGGTCTCATTTAAATATTTGGGTATACATGTGGCCAGGGAGGTGGAAACGGTCAAGGAACTCAATTTAGACAACACTGTAATGAGAATCCAGAGAGACTTGGACCAATGGCAAAAGTTGCCACTAACCACTTGGGGGCTAATCAATATTATCAAAATGAATATCCTTCCCCAGTTATTTTACCCCTGAATCACCTTAATTTATGGTTACCCAAGCAATTCTTCAGTCAGGTAAACTTGATGCTATCCAACTTTGTTTGAAGGGGAAACAACCTCGTAGAGCCTTTTCAACTCACTGCACTCAGAGACAAGGTGGCTTCGCTCACCCAATCTCTTGTTATATTATTGGGCTAGTCACCTGACTAGAATAGGCAAGTGGTCCACCACCAGTCTACCACGCCTACCCATATGGTTACAGCTTGAATTAAACTTATTGGACCAAGTCAATTTGAGCCCCACCTGTGTTTTTGGCATCCGTTCTCCACGTTACCCCCAGCCATTCGAGACTCTCCTATTGGCCTTTCTATTAGAATTCTTTCTCAATGTTGGAATTTTTTCAATTTGTCCCCGTCCAAGGATTCAGCTCAACCTCTCGTGTTAAATCCTAATATCAAAATTGGAGGTAGCTGGTTAACCTCTGATTGGCTTCCGCAGTTGCATAACTTACCTGTGGAATCTCTGTATGAGCAAGGCACACTTCTTAAGTCGGATGAAATCTTAGCGTCCCTTAACATTCCCCAGAAGCATATTTTTAAAGTCTACCAATTGAGACACCTCATCCTCAAAATCCTTGGGCCGGTTCACTTCCCCTCTAAAATAAGGCCATTCCTTGAGAAAATTCAGGAGGCGGTTGGTATGTGGGGTATATCCAACATATACAGCAAACTGCTGGATGACATTTTCCTGACTCCTGGAGGGTTCCAAAATCTGGTCGCCTTCTAATTTGATTTCCCCTCCTGCATGGGATTCAATTTGGAAAGGTGTGTGTCGTTACTTATCCCAAGACAATCATAGATTGACCCAATACCACATTTTAAATAATCTTTACTATACTCCAGTTAAGTTGGCCCAATTTGGCAAGCTTAAGTCGAGTATTTGCTCGAGATGTGGAGCCGCCGAAGGGAATTTGCTGCATATCCTTTGGGAATGCGTTAAAGTGGCACCTTTATGGAGCACTGTTAGAGACAGTTTAGACCCACTTTTAGGGTTTAAAGATCTATTTACCTTAGAAATTTGTATCTTGGGTGTCTACTAGAGCATTTTGGTGAAAGAATGTAGATATCACATGGCTCTCATCTCAACAGTTATAAAAAAGCTGGTCCTCAGGCATTGGATGGATCAGGATATCATTACCTATCAGGAATGGCTTAAGGAGATGTCCCTCTGTCTCAATACCGAGAAACTTATAGCTAGCTCTAGACATAATCTGGAGTCTTTTAATCAGAAATGGGGTAAATTAAATGCGCTCTATCTAGGGTAACCCTGACACTGGTAATACCCTAGGTTACTGATGTTGCATTAATACATGCAGTGTTATCAGGCTCTCTATTACAGATCTCCTCCTTATTGACCCGACATCTCTTTCACCTATGAAACTCTCTGGGGCAATGGGGGTGGGGTTGGGGTGGGAGGTTGTTTGTTTTTTGGTTATATTTTGTATTTCATTTTGTATTTTGTTTTTCTTTTCTACTGTTCCTGCTTATGTCATTGCGATTGTTTACATCTATATGTGCTTTATCCTGGACTTGTGTACTCTATGATCAGACAATCCCGTAATATCTGTATTTGTACCTTGTTTCTCTTTTTTTTTTCTTTTGTTTTTTCTTATATATAAACTCAATAAACTTAAATTTCAAAAAAAAAGAAGGTACCTGTTAAAAGAACCAGAGGGTGCTGATAAGAGGGTTTGAAAATAAACTTAATTAACTGTGTTAAGCATAATCACTGGTAATGTGCTAAAACAACAACATCTTTATTAAGTCCTTTTTCTTTAGTGTCAAAATATTGCATCATTTTTAGTTCAAATGTTTGCCATTCCTGACTGTTTTTGAAATGATCTTTTAACACTGTGACAGTAAAATCACCAATGGAGTGATCTGATTTTGAAAAAATGTCCCCCTACTGGTGTATTTTCATTTTTATGGGTAACTGTGAATCTGTGGTGATTCATTCTTGTTTTGAGTTCCCGTTCAGTTTCACAAATATAGTAGTCTTCCTCACATTTTCTACATTGTATCATTTAAATTACATTGCTAGAAGAACAGGTATATGAGTTTTGGATTTTAAATGTTTTCCATTATGAATGACATATCTCAGGAGAGATATGTGTACATAGTTTGCAGCAAGGTGGTTTGCATGGTTTTGTACCTTTCTCACCTAGCTGGAGTTCGGTGGCAAGTTTGCTTCGCACTAGTTTCTGCTTCAGGTTTGGTGGTTGATTAAAGGCAAGCACTGATGGAGTGGGAAATATATTTTTTCTTTCAGGTAGAAGGGATATAAAACCAGCACCATTTACAGGAATATCCATTCTGCACTCTGTAGGCCTAGGGAAGAACTACTATGGTACAAGCCACAGAGAATATCTGAATGCACATCTGTGGTAGTAACCTACAACCCAGAACTGGAAAAACTAAAGAAAATAATTTAAGATCTATAGCCACTACTGTCTGAAGATGCGACTCTAAAAAATATATATTTCCCACTCCACCAGTACTTGCTTCCCTTGAATCACAAAACCTGAAGCAGAAACTGGTGCGAAGCAAACTTCCCACTGGTTTGTATTTTTGTTCTTGTCTTGACTTTTTACAAATGTTAACTGATGGACCAAGAGCCAGAGTTAAATTAAGTTGCCCTTTGATCTTACAAGTTGAGCTCTTCAACAGACACGCTCCAATGACAGAGTCTTCCTGTTTGTAAGGAGTGTGAACTGGCTGTAATGCTTTGATATGTAAACTGCTAGTCTATGTTTTTAATCCACATCCAACCTCTATATCTGTCATGCTGTTTAGCTGTCTCCACTTTGACCTGAGGAAGAGGGCTTTATCTCTCGAAAGCTAGTCTTAGAAATTATTTTGTTAGTAAAATAAAAGGTATCACTTGAAACATATTTGTTGTTTTTTTTTTTTTCTCTACATTGTTGACTGAACTAACACGGCTACCACATTTATTTTTTTATTTAGTACTAGGATTACAAATACCTTTGAACCATCAGTTCATTTACAAAGGTTACACGTCAAAATGAGAAGTATAAACAAACATAGGGATCAAATAAAAGAGAAATCCATACAGTGAATAACTGATCATCATAAAACACTGACAGCAGCAATTACATGGAATAAGTTACTTGGGAACTTAAGTCCTTTGAACAGAGAAATCCATACAAATGAAATAAAACAGTGGTACATTAAACATATGAACATTGATGGGGAATTAGCATAGTTAATAAGTATAATACGGTAATAACTACATCATGAGAATAGGTTTGTCTGATAAGACACATGAAGCATTTAAAATACAGCACTTCATTCATATTGTATATGTGTTATTTGTGTCAATTGTCATAATTGTATGAGGATACCCTGGAAAAGTCAGTGACTCTATGCATCTTTATTATTATGTATTATGTTTAATGTATGTTGTATGATCAATGTAAGAGTAACTGGAACTAGCATTTGGACCTCACTGTAAATGAGCTTCGGCTCAGTGGAGCCATCCATATTCATTTTTATGAATACAAAATTTAGCTACCTACCTACCCTACATAACGTTGGTTTAGGTTGCATTTAATGGGTACAGAAAACATCGAGAAAATTGGCATCTATGTAAAACAAGTAGGTGCAATAGGTCCAAGTAACATACAGTCATTCGGTATAGGTAGCATAGTTCTAAATTACAGGAAGAACATAAAGGAGATGTACAACAAGGTAGAAGGAGGGGAGCAGAACAGCGAGGGGTTTGATGAACACCACAAAAGATTTGCAGTGTAGAGGGAGAACTAAGAGGAGGAAATGCTGCCAAGATTGTGGCATTGTCACAAAGTGCTAAGCAACAGAAGTGCTGTGGCAAGGAGTGTGGGAAGGGTGAAAAGAGGAAGGAGTGTAGGAGAGGACCATGGGTAACTCATTGAGGGTAAGCGGGTGGTACATAGCAGGTAGGGAGGTATGGGGAGAAGGGGAGGGGAGGGGGAGCAGAAGAGTGTGGCAAATAGAGGAGGTGGTTAGGGAAATCAAAAGTATTTAGGCTAAGAGTAACACAGGGAGGGTAAGCAGTAGGGAGGCAGGGTGAGAGAGGAGAGGGATAGGAGTGGAGGACCAAGTGGTTAGAGGATAGAGGGGGAAAGAAGTGGGCAGGAGAGGGAAAGTGAACTAGTGGCAGCAGGGGCCTGTGGAGAGAGCAGGCGACCCATAGGCCTAGGGGGTGCAGTCACACTTGTTGAGATAAGTGAGATGCTGATATAGTTTGTGCTTTTATGGGCCAAGTTTATTCTCATCTCAGACTACAGTAGGGAGGTCATTCATTAATGTTGGGGCCCTGCTAAAGAAGGCACGCTGAGCCTGGGAGGTACTGCAGAATGGAACAAGATACTTGGGTTTGAGTATACTATGTGTAAAGTGTGCATTACGGGTGGATTACATGAAGGCATGCATTACCTGAGGGGTGAGGAAAAAGCAGATTTTCTTTGCCAGGAGGCAGTTCTAATAGGATGATCTGCTACAAGATTGAGCCAGTTAGATTGTTCGTACAGATCACAGGTATGCTTAAGCTTACCTGTTCATGGGACAAGTCTACAGTGCTTACTAAAAGAGCTCCTGATTCTTTTTAGGGTGGTGTCTGGAGCAGCCCCCTAAAAGATTAGGCCGTAGTCAATATTGGACAGGATAAAGCTAGTTACAGCAATGCACATGACTTCATTGGTCAGGCAGTGGCAGTGGTAGTAAAGGACCCCAATCCTGGAATTAATGGCTTTGGAAATGAGGTGGACATGCAAGTTATAGGAAAGAGTGGAGTCAAGGGTAATGCCAATATATTTAAACTCATGAACTTATCAAGTGGTAGTTGTTGCTTGTTGTAGATGGTAAGGCTGACCATTCTAAATTTGCTGTGGCAGTTATAAAACAACAAGGCCTTGTTTTTTTGTAGCTCATCAGTAGCTTATGCTGATCAAACCATGATTCTGCATGACTGAAGTTCTTCTGGAGATCCTGGGAGAGAGGGACAGGGTTAGTATGAGTAGAAAAGAGCACGGCATCATCTGCTTAAAGTATAATTTTATTTTCACATGCTGCAGGGAGGTTGTTAATGAAGCGGCTGAATAATAGTAGTACAAGGATGGATCCCTGGGGTACTCCAGAGCACACCGAGAGGCTACGGGAAAGTGTCATAGATCTTAACTTGTTGGCTCCTGTCTGTAAGATAGCTTTCAAAACTATTTGTGACCTCATGCGTAAGGCCAAGAACAGAGAGTGAATCAAGCAGAAACCAGTGATTCAAGGTGTCAGAGGGCTCTGCAGGTCAATGTACACTGTACCTAGTATGTGTCCTGTATCAAGGGCTTTGTGTATATGGCTAGTAAATTTAAGAAGGGGAGTGGCAGTGCTATGGGCTCTTTGAAAGCCATGCTGCTGTGAACACTATAGATTATATTTCTGGAAGTACTCAGAGAGCTTGCCCGAAACAATATGTTCAAGTACCTTGGAGACTGGTGGTAAGATGGAGATGGGGCAGTAACTGCAGTGCAGAGATCTATCACCATTTTTGTGCATAGCTGTGACAATGGCTGTTTTCCAGAGCTGGGAGAACAGTTTGAGGGAGAGTGAGATTTAAGAGTTTAATAAGCGGCACTAAGACTTCTTCGAGGGAAAGTGAGAGCAGTTTAAGATCCAATGTGTCACTGATGAATCTGGATTTGCCTAGGACTATGAAGTATTTCCTGGATTCAGCAAGGGATATTCTCTTGAAATAGAAAAGGGGGGTTTTCCTGGGGTGATCAGTTTTACAATTTGGACTAGACAGGGTAGAGTCATTGAAAAAGTTAGGGGGTAGGACATTGCTAAGATAAGTAAATGTGGGATGTGTCAGCAATTTCTTTATGATCCTGGCCGACAGTGCCATTGACTTCAAGCATGGAGGGAGAGAATTTGTTGGGTTTCCCTGTGAGGCATTTAATGTTTTCCCAAAAGGACTCGCTGCTACCCCATGTGTTTGTTAGCTGATGTTTGTGAAATACCTGTTTGGCTGTACGCATATCCTGGGTGTACTTATTCCTTGCAGCTTTATAGTGCCACAAGTCAAGCTATTGCCCAGATGCCAGGTACGGTGGCAGCAATTATCCATGCGCTGTATCAAATTGATTAGCTTGGGGGTAATCCAGGGGCTGTTGGAGGATCTGAGTTTCCATTTTATAAGGGCACGAAGTTGTTGCAGACTTCATTGACCTGGGTAATGAAGTAATTGAGGGCCAGGTTGATGCTGCTCATGGAGTCAAGGAGTGACCAGTCAATCTGCAAGAGGGCAGCAAGGAGCTGAGGAAGCAATCCTTTCTATAGGGCATGCTCGTGGCAGAAAGTGGCTTTCAACTTGATTGCCTTATTTGACCATTGGCAGATTACAGGAATGGTCACTAAGAGATTCAGGGAGTACTACAGTGTTAGTGATTCTATTAGTGTGGGTGGTGATGATCAGATGAAGCAGGGTGCTACAGCTGGTCCTGTAGTTGAATTGGCATAGGGTCATAACAGCGTGGTGAAAACAGCGGATACCAAGAATGCCGCACGCATAACAGTGTGTGGCATAACAGCACTGGCAGAAAATGCCGACCAAAGACAGTATTGTGCACACCCCAGCAATGCCTTTTGTTTTTGCAGGGGGCTCCACCCACTGCACCACTGATGTGGGAAGTTTTGCCCTCTCACACCCCCTGGACTAAATGTAACCAACTCTATGGGGTTGTGGACCTTGGGGGAGGAAATCCACTCTGATTTTTTTTTTCTTTCCCCAACAAAAAACAGTGGCAGCATCATTCCAGGACCTGGGGAGAATCAAACCACAGGTCCCTGATGGCACCAGGGGGAGGTGCTCTAGCTTGAAGTTTGAAGTTTATTGTTCTAGGAATTACTACCTTTGAGCCAGAGGCTCTTTTATGAAGGTTCCACGTCAATTAGGTACAGTACAAAAGGTTACATAGATAACACAACAATTTGTGTTGTGTCAAGAGAAGAAAACATATACTGAAAACATATCAAATCATTTGTGCAAAAGGACATGAGATATCAATAATCACGTTATTATTACAAGAAAGAGGTCATGCCAGATTAGGAGAAACAAATAGGAAAAGTCCAGAACACAGAGGGTAAGTGAAAGGTGTGGGGAGCAGACAATAGCAGGAGAAAAGGTTTCCCAAACATGTCTTTGTCAAATAACGGACAGGGTGGGTAGTGAGAAAATAGGAAGTTTAATCAGGGCAGTCACAGGAGCTGGAGGTGGCAAGGTGAGAGAAAAGCCTAGATTTGAAAATACCTAGAGAGGTGGAGGCAGTAATATGAGTGCTGAGGGCATTTAGCCAGCTGGGGCACGATAGGCAAATGATCTTTGTCCCTGAGAAGTCCGCATCGGGGACTTGGAGAGGCTGGTGTTCTGATCTTCTGGAAACGGGTGCTAGCACTCGGGCATAGCAGGTCTTGGATACAGGGTGGAGTGAGGCCCAGAGTGGATTTTTTCACCATCAGGCAGGTAAGGTACTTTATCCGGTTTGAGAGTTGCAACTAACCTGAGTCAGCATAGAGTTCACATGTGGAGTACGTCGGTGTGCACCCAGTGAGCAACCGACAGGCCTTATTTAGGGATGTTGTAATGCGACCAAGTGCTGTAGTAGTGGCAGATCCATATATAACTAGCCATAATCAACGACTGAGATGATAGAGGATTGATGGCAATCCTCAGTGCAGAATGGATAAGAAGCTGTTGGTTCCGATACAGAATCCCAATTCGCTGATTAATAGTTTTGCTGTACTATCAATGTGAGTTGCAAGGTTAGGCCTTGATCAAAGTTCATGCCAAGATATTTGAAAATTGGCACTTGTTCAAGGGTATTTCTAGGTATGTATTAATGGTGAGTGGGACTCTGCCGTTTCTTGTTTTATGGGTTAGAGAAGACATGGATTTAGTTTTTTTGTGGTTTAGAACCAGCTTATGTTCAAGGAACCACATCTCAACTTTGGAAAAAGCATGCTGAAGGTTGAGGCGTAAGAGGTTCAGATCTTTATGAGTG
Source organism: Neoceratodus forsteri (assembly GCA_016271365.2). Classification (NCBI taxonomy): domain Eukaryota; kingdom Metazoa; phylum Chordata; order Ceratodontiformes; family Ceratodontidae; genus Neoceratodus; species Neoceratodus forsteri. Next base: position 273,154,350 of record JADMNL010000026.1, read on the forward strand.
GCAAGAATCACGGCATCGTCGGCATAGAGGATTATTTGTTCAGGGCAGGATTTGGGGAGGGAGTTTAGGAAAAGGCTGAAAAGGAGGGGGCCCAGGATGGATCCCTGGGGAACTCCTGAGCGAACCGGTTTTGAGTCTGAGAGAACTCCAGCTACTTTTACAGATTGAGAGCCGAGCAAGGTAATTTTACCCAGTCACCAGGACCTCAAGTAGAGCCCTAGGGATATTAGTTGTTTGATAAGTAGGCCATGGTGAACTGTATCAAATGCCTTGGTTAAGTCAATGTAGACTGCTCCAGTTAGGTTTCTTGTCCATGGCATTGTGGATTGCTCCTGAGAATTCAAGTAGGGCAGTCAATGTGCTGTGCCCTTTCCTAAATCCATGCTGCTGAGTGCATAGGATGTTGTGCTTTTCTAGGTAGTCTGAAAGTTGGTCCGCCACCAAGCGTTCAAGGGCCTTAGAGAGAGGTGGTAGTATTGATATCGGGCGATAGTTACCAGGCAGTGACTTATCACTACTTTTGTGCACCGGAGTGACAACTGCAGCTTCCCATTTCTAGGAATTGGCTGTAGCAGAGAGAGAGATTGAAAATTTTTGTGAGGGGGAGCAGTACTTCCTCGAGAGTGAGGGACAGAAGTTTAAGGTCAATAGTGTCGCTGCTTGCTCGGGACTTAGAAATGGCCATCTTTACATATTTATAGACTTCATGTGCCTTTACTAGTTTGAAATGGAAGGGCAGTTTGGTTGGAGAGGCAGTAGTAGAAGTAGAAATTGGAAGGTCAGCATCAGTGAAGAAATCAGATCAGAGGACACCACTAAGGTCCGTGAAGGTATCATTTAGGGTGTTTGCAATGATCTCTGGGTCTAATGTAGTGGTTACATCCACATTCATTATTGTAGGAGAGGATTTGGACTGCTGACCCATGATGTTCTTTATGTTGTCCCAGAAGGATTTCCCTTCACCCCAGGAGTTGGAGAGGGCATTCTTGAAGTAGGAGCTCTTCATGAAGTGGATCTGTTTAGTACAGTGGTTACGAGCCTGTTTATACTTTTGAATGTCCGACAGAGTGCCAGTAGCTCTTGCAGTGGTCCAGAGGTGATCCCTACTTTTGAGTTGTGCCAATAGCTTCACTGTGAGCCAGGGATTTGTGAGTGCTTTGATTTTGCACTTTTTACTGGTGCATAGGTGTCACAGGCAGTGTTGAAAGTAGAAATAAAGTAATCAAGGCTAGGTCAACATCTTGAGTTTTGTAAATCAAGGACCAGTCTATCTGCCTAAGACAGGTCTGAGATGAATAAGTTGCCATAAGGTAGGACTCTGCTATATATGGTTTTTGAGGCGAAGCCACTAAACTTATTTGTCCAGGTACATATTATTTGAGAGTGATCACTGAGCGAGTCAGGAGAACACTTACATTGGTTATACGGGTAGGGTGGCTGGTAAGGATCCAGTCAATGAGGGTGCTGGTCCCTGATTTGTAGTTTTTCCTGGTAGGGGAGTTTACCACTTGTGTTAAATTTGCTGCTAGGATAGCATCTTTGTTTGACCCTGCATCAGGAGCAAGCCAATTTATATTAAAGTCCCCAAGGAGAAGGAGTTCGATGTCAGAAGGTTGTGTACTTACGAACTCGAGGACAGCCTGTAGGCCAGAATCAGGATCTTTTGGTGGGATATAGACAGCAGCAATCATGAGGACTTTGTTTTGGGCACCAAGTAGTATCTTGATAGGGAGGAGTTGCACTGAGGTTTCTGTGGTGGGTAAGAACCAGGAGACAGGTGAGGTAGTCCTTATGTAGATTGCACACCCACCACTTTTTCGAGGTCCTATCCAGCCTGAATATCTTGTAGCCTTGTATAGAGATGGCATGATCCAGAGTATTAGGTGTCAGCCAAGTTTCGACGATGGCAAGGATATCCGGTTGTGCTGGCTGGCAAAGATTTGAAGGGAGGCCAGTTTTGGGAGGAGACTGCAGATGTTTAAGGTAGCATTTTGAGCCCCCTCCATTTTGGCAGGCTTTGTTGTACTGTAGGCAGGGCCAGGATTTGAGTGGACACTTCCTGATATCAAGAGGAGGAGGAGTAGGAGTTTAAGAGACAGTTGCTGTAGTTCAGTAGTCAATAGAATTACACTTCTGAGGCTTATGCGCTTGGACCATTGCAGGCATCTAGGGACCCAGAGCAAGGAGGTTGTTAGTAATAGAGGATGATATGCCCATTTATCCTTGTTGTAGCTTGTCAGTTGCACCCAGTCGCTTGCAGATAGGTACCTGTGGATAAGTCAAAAGCCAAAAGAATGATCAACAGCTGAGGTCCAGAGTCACTGAAATGTTAAAATTCCTGAAGGTGATTAACTGTGCCTGCACATATGCAGGATGTGAAATCCTTTGTCTGTATGCTTTTTGTCATTCAAACAGGTTGCTGAAAAGCCCACATACAGATCATGGAGCAGGTCAGACGAAAGTGTGGATTCCAGCAGGACCCAGAGTCACCAAGGTTGTCAGATGTAGTTGCTTCACTTATGTTTTGCTTGGGATAGCTTCCAAAAGTTGATTTTTAAATGAAGATAAAGATACCTGATGATGATTTTTTGCAGAAATCCAGTCCAGGAGACTTTCACGGATGTAGTGAGCAAGAATGGTATAGTTACCACAAGCAGAAAAACATGTAAATCCACAAAAACTAAGCTACAGACACAGACAAACACAAGCAGCCACCACACAGACCCAGGGGGCGTAGCTAATCCACCAATGGAGCGGCTCAGCAGGGCATCATCCCAGCAGTATCCTTCACCTTCCTCATTGTGGGTCTACAGGGGTAGCGGTTCTTACCATTCACTTATAGGACCCCTGTTGCTGTAGTACCAGTCGAGGTATTTACAGCACAGTATTGCATGAATAGTTCTATCCACACTGTATTGACCCAGCAGGAGTTGAATCTTGTGGGTGGTAGGAACCATTTGGGTGATATCTATTGCAGCAATGGCTTCTTTGTAGTGGCTAGCTTCAGGAGCCAGCCAGTTCACATTAAAGTCTCCCAAGACAATTGTCTCACTGCAGGAGTGAGATTGTCAAGGGAGTCAGTGATCAGTTAAAATCCAGCTGCTTGTTCATGCAGAGGATATACAAAAATATGACTGTGAGTGATTTTCCTTGCTTGGTATTAGGGGACAAGTGTATATTTTTGTATTTTTAGCATTGAGAAGTAGTTTGAGATTTATTAAGTTGTGTTGAAGTAGGTCAAAGTCAAGTTGTAACTCAAGGCGGGTGAGTTGGGGACTAGGCCTGGCAACATATAACTCAGTATCATCCACAAATAGGTGTACGTTTGCTGTGCTGACATTGTTGTTACTATTTGCCATTTACGTTAATAATATTAACAGACCTAAGATGGAGCCCTGAGGAACTCCTCTCAGGATAGGTTTTAAAGGGGAGAGGGCACCATTGGCTTTAACCTGGTGCCGCCTATTGGTAAGATAACAGGAGAATCAGTTTAGCAATGTATCATCTGAACTGAAATTATTTAATGTGTCCAGTAGTAATTGGCGGTCAACGGTGTCGAAAACCTTGCTTAAATCTAAAAAGGCACAAACACAGTGCTTAGCATCAAGAGAGGTTAACCAGTCATCTGTAACTTTTGCTAGAGCAAATACTGTATTATGTTTGGGGCAAAACCTAGGTTGCAGGGGTTAAGTAGATTGTCTGCTTCTAGGTAGTCTCTGAGTTGGGCATTGACCAGCTTTTCAAGAAGCTTAGATAGAATGGGTAGAAGTGAAATAGGCCAGTAATTATTGAGATCTCATTGGTCGCCAGATTTAGGCAAAGGGATGAGATGGGCAGTTTTCCAGTTGGGAGGAATAATACCTTGGGAAACTGATAGACTGAACAAGTGGGTGATAGACGAGGCCAAGACATAGTATCCTATCTTTACAAAGTAAGGTTCAAGCAGATCAGCTCCTGCACTTTTTGGGGCCAAGAGTGAGCAAGAGATCCTTGTCTTGCTTGAGTGAGATAGGACTGAAGCTAAATTTTGAAGAGACAGGTCTAGTTTTGGGGGAAGGTGGTGAAAGGGTGCAAGCAAGTGGCTGGGATGATAGCTTGCTGACGGAAGAAGAGTCAAAAGCTAGGCTGGCAATGGCAAAATGATTTAACTGGTCCAGAATATCATCACTATTTGTGTAGGCAATGTCCCCTGAAACTATTTTAGTTGGGAGAGATGAAGGTGAGCTATGCCCTTCAATTTCCCTAATAATATTCCAGAATTTAGCAACACTGTTTTTGGATGACTCCAAAGCAAACTGATAGTACTTGGCCTTTTTGCCTGAATACGAACATATGAACATATGAACATATGAAACTGCCAACAGATACAGGCCATTTGGTCTATCTTGTCTGCTTGAGTGTGTAGCACTTTAGTCCATTAGTCTGCAGCTGCCACCCCTCCCTCATATCCCATCCCCACCATCTCGCGCCCCCTCTCAGTTTACACCCTTCCCATGAATCTGTCCCACCCTGTCTTGAAGCCCCCAAACACTCTGCAGCGATATGACTTCTCTGGCAGAGTTCCACCCTGCCACCACCCTTTCTGTGAAATAGTGTCTCCTCCATTCCTCTTGAACCTGCTCCTTCCAACTTCATAGAGTGTCCCCTGGTTTCCTTCCATCCTTCAGACTGAATATACATCTGGTGTCTACTTTGTTCAAGCCTTCAGGTACTTGAAGGTCTCAATCATATCCTTCTCCCTTCTTTCCTCCAGGGTGTACATATTAAGCCTCTCATCTCTCCTCATATGGTCTGTCCCCAGCCCCAGGATCATTTTTGTTGTCCTGTGCTATACTCTCCTCCAGTAGTTTGATGTCCATTTTAAGCAGGGGTGCCAGAATTGCATGCAGTGCTCTAGGTGCAGTCTCACCAGGGGCATATACAGAGGCAAGATGACCTCCCACTCCTGAAGCAATCCCCTTGCAATGCAGCCTAACATTATGTTTGCCTTCACTGCTGCCTTCTGCACTGAGCAGAGTGGTTTATTCCCATGGTTGTCAGCACTCCCAGATCCTTCTCCTCCTTGGATTTGTTAGCGGAACACCCTCCATCAGTAATTGTGTCCTGGGTTCAAGCCTCCTAAATGCATCACTTTGCACTTCTTGGCACTGAAACCAAGTTGCCAAGTGTGAGACCATTGTATAAGTTTTGTCAAATCCTCCTGAAGTACTTTTGGCCCCCCATCTACCTTGCAAGAAATCTTTGTGTCATCTGCAAAAAGACTGATCTTGCTCTTAATCCTTGCTGTAATGTCTGCTATGAGAATGTTAAACAGAACCAGTCTCAGCACATAGCCCTGTGATACTCCACTTGCTGTTGCCCTGGGTTAAGATGCCTCCCCCCTCACTACTGTCTTCTGCTGTCTACCATGCAGCCAGTTCTTGAATCATCTGACCAGTTTCTTCCCTGCTCCCAGACTCTTCATCTTGCAGGTTAGCCTACCATGTGGCACTGAGTCAAAGGCCTTGCTGAAATCTAGGTAGAGAGAGAATGGGTTTGGTGCACTTGTTTCTTGCTGTTCTGAAGGCAGCCAATCAGCTTCAGATTTTGTCTTGCTGGCCCAACTCCCCCTTGGCATCATGTACCCCCAACATAGAACAGTTTTCTGTGCTGACAGGGGGCTCAATCCCTGTCAGCTTCAGTCCCCCTCTCCATAAAATACAGGTGGCACACTGGAAGCCCACCCCAGTGTGTCAAAAACAACCTGTAAAAAAAATGTCCTGTGATGTCTTTATTTTTTCCCTGTAAGGGAAAAACAGTACCTTGTTGTCTCTGGTGCCCCCCTTCCCCATCCTTTATGCACCCAACCTCCCCACACCCCCCCTCACCCCATACTTACCTCTAGAGCCTGGTGCAATGATCTTCGGTGGAGCGGGAAAATGTCTGCACTCTTCAAAGTTGACCGCGAACTGAGGAAGTGCTGGTAAGCTGTATAATGGTATCAATGGGGGGGGGGTCAACTTAGATGGATTTTCAACATGGGGTTCTTGAGACCCCACCTCATGAATTCAGTCACTGTTATGTCATTATTTTGTTCCAAATGGTGATTTCAAGGTCACTGCGCGGAATCACCTTTCAGGACTGAGTAACAAAACAACAGTGTCACTGTTCATGAGGTGGGCTCCCAAAAAGCCTATGTTGTAAGTCTGGTGAAAACATTCCAAAAAAATGACTGTGTTATGAGTGTGCATTGCGCAGTTTCCACGCACGCTCACAAGTTTGAAAATGTTTAATATTTTCACTCCAGATTTTCAACATTACCATTTTTTTCAGTCCTCCTTATGAACAGTACAGCTGTCATTTTTCACATCCTGCCCAAAATGTGTTTTTGCACATCTGGCATACAATGGTGCTGTTGCTGTGGGAAATCAATGTTTGGGACAGATGAAGAAAATCACAGTGCCACTGTTCATGAGCAGATGTCCCAATTGCTTTCATGAGGTGGGGTCACAAATAGGCCATGTTGAAAATGTTTTGTGCAAATACCAGCAAACATCTGGGTTGTTAGGGTTTTTAACCATAATGTCCCACCCCGTACAGACTGACAGGCATCAGGGGGATGTTTTTGGATTGCTGGCTGTAATGAACATGTCATTCCACCCCCACCCCCACCCTGCAGCCATTGACAGGCATCAAGGTGTGCCTTGGACTCTTTGGCCCCAAAGTTCTCCCCATTCTACTATTCTGCACCCATCTCAACATACTTCCTTATGGAATGGGGTGGGCATAAGGCTTAACAACCCCAGTGCACAATACAACACTTGTCAGAGTCTGCAGGGTAGGGTGAGGTGAAATAGCATGAGCGTTATGGCCAACGACCCAAAGGCACACCTCAATGCCTGTCATTCTCTGCAGGGTGGGGTGGGGTTGACGTTGGTTTCATACTTCACTGCCATTCCTATTATGCATCTCTCTAACTCATGCACTACTAATGCCAATGCCAGCAAGACAACATTCAGCATTGACAAATGCTTGTTTTCTGCTGTACAAATATATTGGTAAGTTTGTTTTACCTTATGTAGTTTACAGCTGCTTGTTGCAAATTTCTCTGAGAAACAAAGGTGTCTTCTAAGTAAGAACCACAAACACTTATCTCCTCCTTCCTTTTGAGCCTGTTTTTGTGAGTTATGCTGCACAATGTGTGACATCAGCACCAAATTCTCACATGAAATGTGACTTCAGTTGCTGAGCAATTGTACATTTTCATCACCATATGAGCGATGAATGGGGCTTGCAAACACAGGAACTTTTTGCACTGGTTTGGTTTTCATGTTGTTATAGTTGAGGCATCGGGAACATCAATGGAACAAGTAGTAGTTTTGGCTACCAAAAAACAATCACCAATTTTCCAACATTAAAAAGGTCATCAATAAGCATTGGCACTTTGTAAAAATGGACTACCCTAATATACCAGTGTTGCAACAGAGGCCTATAACTGCAGCTAAAAGAGTTAAATACTTGAAAGACAGGATAGTAAAATCACAATTCAGGACAGTTGAGAACAGGAAAGAACAGTTGTTGTTGGGATCCCTACAACCAAGAACTGTACCCTGTGGAAAATGTTCTTTCTGTGGACATACAACAAGAAAAAATGCTTTTGTGCACCCATATATACGGCAAACAATTAATATCAGACAACATATAGATTGCACTACCGCAGAGTCATCTATGTATTGCAGTGTCCCTGTGACAAGTTATACAAAGGACAAACTAGCAGAATGTTAAAACATGTATCCAAGACTACAAGGGAGATATTAGAAGGAACAATGAAATGTTACTTGTAGCCCAACATTTTAATACAATGGCCACAATGGGGCATCACTCTGATCTTGGGGTCTCAAAATAATCTATAAACCACATGGGGGGTGGAATTGTGGGGGCATGCTGTTGAATGCTGAAATTTAGTGTGTTTTTTTTTTACACAGATTTATTGGACAAAAATGTAGGAATGAACACAGAAACTAATTGGCAATCTTGTGGCTAAACAATGGGCTAGAGAGGTACAGGGAAATCAAGTGGTATGGACAGATTCACCATTCAGTCATGGAGTATAAGATAGATATGGAGACACATAAAAAGGGATTGGTTAAAGGTTCACATCAAAAATATAGACATAACAATAGAAACTAATGAGGAGGTTCAGTGTGTTTAGTAAAAACAGAAGAAATGTTGATTTTTGAAATGGAAATTGTTACTGTTACATTAAATACGTGAGTTACATTCTCTCACCCTGCTTATTGTCTTTGTTGCACAGCACAGTGTTTTTCATTGCACCATGGTACGATGTGATGTTTTCCATTGCATCATGGTTGCAAGAACACCCCCCACACTGATTCTTCATTTGCACAGTGTGAGTCTTCTACCATTGTAACAATTGTATTATGCATAGTATATTTTGGTGATGGTATAAAATAATGATGCCTCAACTATAACTACATGAAAACCAAATCAGTGCATAAAAAGACCAGTTTTGCAAGCCCTGTTCATTGCTCACACAATGATGAAAATGTACAGTTGCTCAGCAACAGATCTTGCATTCTGAGCAAGAACTTAGCACTGATGTCACAGGTGCGTGCCATGGGATTCACAAAATGGTCTCCAGATGAAGGAGAAGATAAGCGTTTGGATTTCTTACTGAGAAGATGATATTTTTTCCCAGATAAACTGGTAATAAGCAGCCACAAACTGTATATACTGTACTTATTTTTATCCATTGTATGTATTATCATGTTGCTTACATGTGTTAACTTTCCTTTCAGCTTGAAATGTCATTATGTTGTCTTCTGATGTGGAGCCTTTGAAAAGGAGTCTCTGACTCAAAGGATTGTAATTCTGATACCTCTAATAAATTAATAAACAAATAACATAAGGTCAAATGAACTTACCAATATATTTGCACAGCATAAGAAAAGTATTCAGAAACAGTTATGAGACATGATTGCTAAGAAACACTTATTCTCTTTTAGAGCAGAAGGGGATAGAGAATTGCAAAAAGCAAGTTACACTGTATATGACAAAACAAACAAAAAGCTTCTAAAATAAAAGCACATAAACAATAATGTATACACTTTCGCTTCAGATGAGGGGTGGCAGGCATTATACAGCAGTACAAGTAGCACTGATTTGGTGGTTGTGGCACTAAAAAAATAATTTATTTCAAGCTAGCAATTATGAAATAAGCTGTACTTATTTCATTTTATTTACAGGCTGTTTAAAGGATTAGAAAGTATAAAAAAACTGTACCAGTTAAGAATGCTATCAACCAAAGCAACACGGTAATACCATGAGTATTTTGTTTTAAATAATGTTTCATTAAAATTCAAAGAAATAAGTTGAATTTATACTAACAAATGACTGATTACAAAATTTGTATTGGGCAATATAAAATAATATACCCCTTGAACAAGGTCCATTAAGGAGTGAAACGTAGGGAGAAATAAAAGAATTTAAAGGAAGAATTAAAAAGTGTGGAGTTATGATTTGAAGGGCCCCTGCACATCAAGGTTTACTGGAACATAATAAGTACTTCAGAGAGTTGAAAAAAGAAATCAAACAAGTTTAACCATTTCTCACATTCTGTATTTAACATTTATCTGTTTATGCCCCGTTCTCTAATTGCCCCATCTGCTTGACCCAGCCCTAACTCCATCACCTGGCATCCTCTTAGGTCTTACTGGAGCCTACCCATGTTCTCCCAGAGCTTACCCCTCTGGCAGGGAGGTGGGCTCCTCAACTCTGCTGCAGAAAGAATCTGGTATGGGAGACCATGCCAAAGCAGCCAGGTGTGGCACCCTGCAAGCTGGTCGGCTTCATCCTGCCACTTAGGGCAGTTTTGATTTTTTTTCTTTGGAGTTTGCCATGGTACTGGTGTTAAGGGCGGGCCTGACATGCATGTATACACACAAATGCATGTCATGCTGTGCCTACCAACATCCTCCCACTTACAAGCTGTTCTAGCTGCACTGCCACCTGTGGTCACCAGGTGGCAGTATAGCAATGGACCTGGCTGTCTTTCCTCCCCAGAAGGGCTGAGCATTCTTTCAGGACACTCCATCTTCTCCCTCAGGCTGGTTTCCTCCCAGCTACAGTCTAACCATCAATGAAAGCCACAGATGAAAAATGCAATCAATGTATGCTAAAATTCAACATCCCTTTTTATCTTTGTAATGTTAATGATTTCCATCCCATCTGCAGTACTAAATATGAACAACATTGCACTTTTCTTATCAAGCCAGATAGAACCAAGGCATTCGACACAGTCAACCATGTTCTCCTTCTGTCCCAACTAAAAGCAGTAGGCATTTCACCAGACTCACTATGCTGGTTCAGGAGTTACATCTCTGATCAGGTACAGCAGGTAAAAATTGACAACACCCTCTCTGATATCCTACCTGTTAGTACTGAAGTCCTCAGGGATCCATCCTGGGACCACTATTGTTCAGCCTCTTTATAAACTAGATCCCCCAAGCATGTTGCTACAAAATCCTCCTTTATGTAGATGATACCGTCATATATACAAGCCACCCAGACCCTGGCACCCTAAATCAATAGCTTCAGGGAAGAGATGCAGTGAATTTAAATTACACCAGCGAAGTGGTGGCAAAGTGGCCAATTTTGCCACACGGAGAAATTCACAAAATGTTCTGTATTAGGTGGAATTTTGCCAAGGCAAAATTTTGCCTTCCATGGGTGAAATTCCACCTTCCACAGTGAAATTCCACAACAGAAGATGAAATTTAACATACTAGCATACTAAAATGTCAGCAGGATAGGCCTAACGGTCTCTCGAGTCTGCTCGATTTTCAGCACCTGCACTGAGGGACAATTTTAGTGTCCCTTCCCCTTGGGTTATACTGTCCCCAGTCTCAGCAGTTCCACCTGTATTGGGCCTGGTCCGATTTACTTCTCCCCTGTACCTGTCCCATCCCTCTAAACCCATCCACAGTCTCCACCTCTACCAGCTCCCTGGGCAGTACATTCCATGGCTCCACCACCCTTTCAGTGAAATAACATCTCCTCCTCTCCCCTCTGAGCCTGCCCCTTCCAGCTTACACCCATGACCTCTTGTTGCCCTCACCATCCTTCCTTTGGAACACCCTGACTGGACCTCCTTTATTGATCCCTTTCATGTAATTAAAGACCTCAATCATGTCCCCCCTGTCCCTCCTCTTCTCCAGGGTGTAAATGTTGATCTCCTTGAGCCTCTCCTCATGGGTCCCTCCCCGGCCCCAGATCATTTTGGTTGCACTCGTTGGACCCTCTCTAGGAGTGTAATGTCCCTCTTTAAATGTGGTCTCCAAAACTGTACACAATACTCGAGGTGTGGCCGAACCAAGCAGTTATACAGTGGAAGGATCACTTCTGGAGGTAATCCTCCTGGTGATGTACTCCAGCATCCTATTTGCCCTTGCCACTGCCCTCCTACAGGTCTCTGAATTGTTCATTTTGACATCTACCACTACCCCCAGGTCCCTCTCACCCTCCATGACTTGAATCATGTCTCCTCCCAGGGTATATCCCTGGCCTGGATTTCTGACTCCCAGGTGCAGAACCTTGCACTTTCCCACATAGAATTTTAGTTTCCATTCTCCCGACCACCTTTCCAGAGCCTCCAGGTGAAATTTTGTCATTCCAAAAGGGAAAATGTCACTGGTTCGCTGGGTGACATTTCGCAGTTCACTCCATGAAACAGGATGGAATTTACGGATTGCTCTGTGAAGAGAATTCCGTTCACTTCCTCCACCACTACTTCAGAGTGACTTCAAAAACATTGAAGACTGGTTCTGCTATGCCATGCTACTCCTAAACCATAAAAAAATGGAAAACAATGCTCTTTGCAACAACCCATAGTCAGCACAATTCATTCAAGTTAACCATTATGAACAAATTTACTGAACCACTGGAGATGGTCAACAACTTTAAGTATCTTGGTGTCACTTTGGGTAGTTCCATCTCCTACTCCACCCATACTGACTTGGTCACCAGGTCTGCAAGTTGCAAACTTGGGCACCTGTATTGACACCATTACTGCCCCACGTATGATGCCCTCCAACTTGTTATAACTAGCTCAGTCTTCTCTGGTATAGACTATGACCTTGCTATTTACAGCTCAGCCCCTGACACTTTCCTCAGGCGGATAGCCACCACCCTGAGCAAGGCATGCAGGGTCAGCACTAGGAGCCCTCACCCAACCTTCACCTGCCATCTCTATTCTTGTACAGGTTGGCTAGACCAGGAAAAAGAATTACTACCAGGTCTGTCTACTGGCTAAAAAGTGGCTATTGGCCTGTTGCCATCGGGAACAAGTGCTATGCTCAGCCCTTCAGAAACTGTCAAGCCAACCAGAGCTTCAAACAACAATCTAGTCAAGGTTCCATTCTGGCATACCATGCAAGGTCAGAGATCCCTCGGTTATAGAGCGCCATTCTGGTTAAACTCACTTCCAATTTAGTTCACTTCTGAACCCAAGATTGGGCCCTTCAAAGCAAAATTATGGACCCACCTGTTATCTTGTTACCCCTTGCCCTTCCCCCAATAATAGCACTTCTCACACATCGCCTGATTACAGCACATACAACCTTCCATTCCTGCCACCTTCCCCTCTAAATTGACTACCCCTCCTCTTCTCTTCTCCCCAAGTCTATCCCCACTCTTGCCTCCCTCCTCCATCATCCTCTCTTCCTCCAACATCCAATCTCTCCTGTTTTCTAACCAGCATCCCTTATTTCACATCTCTCCATGAATCCCCTATCTCTTATCTCCTGCTGCCCTGCTTTGAAACCCATTCTCCCTCTCTCACCCTTTCTACTGACAAAGGCAGCCCTTGTATGCTTCTTGCACTATTTCACTATTGTAACCTTTTGTAATACATATGAAATGTACTGTTAAACCCTCACTGGAAATGTCATCTGAACTTAACTTGTGTAGTGCACTTGCTATCAATATTTATGTTTTCCTAATAACGTGGAACCTATGTAAATGAGCCCTAGCTCATAGGTTGTAACTAGTATACAGTAGTTGGAAAGATATTGGAACCCTCAGCAACTGATCCTCCTAAATTCAGAATTCAAGAAACAAATGAATGCCTGGAGCTACTTCTGATATATTCAAACATACATAAAACATACTGTAAAAGCTAAAAGAATGTTCTAAAATACCATCTGACCACAAGGCACAAACTTGGGCACAGACCTCATTGTCCCTCAGAAACTAAACCCCCTTACTTGCCATATGAGGTACAGCATGTGTTCATTTTGAGATTGATAGGGATCCAAACTGCAAAATAGAAGTTAATGCCTTTCACAGGTGATTACTTCTGTGGAGAAAGCATTCCTTATTCAAAGATCCCCATGCAAATAACCTAGTAGCAGAGACACTATGCTCTAAGACAATTTGTATCTCATTGTTGCCTCATTAAAAAGTGTAGAGCAAACACTATTTTCTTGGAATGCACTGAGTGAAGTCTCTCCCCCCCCCAGCACTGGTGCCATCAACTACCCCAATGCCATAGAATCATCTTGATCTAATCTCCATGCCCAATATGCAGTGGGATCCATGAGGGTCTGGTGAACACTCAACCCTCACCCAATCCTCAAAGTAAATAATACCTGTCTCACTAGCATGGTGCCTGAGGATTAGAAATGAGCTGCAGTTATACAAAGTAAAATGACCACTGAAATATACTACACTACTGGTCTCAAGAAAAGCAAGCCAGAAGTCTTTAATACTGCTCCCCACTTCTTAGTGGCTGAAGTTTTACCAAACTTGGGGCTTACGTATGAAGCACTCTTCTCACAACCACATCAGTGGTGGTGACACGTAACTCCCACTCAACATGGCTTTTTTTAATTGCCATTGAACACTCATCTTAGTTGGAAGTTATGTGTTTTTACCACATATGTGATGATGAGAGAGTAGGTCATAAACCATCTCCCAAGTTTGTTCTAACTTAATGATCATTTGGGCATGTAATATCTAAATGCACAATTTCATGGTTAAAAAAACTAAGCTCTTGAACATGCACATAATGGCATTTGGTGGACTTAGTTTGTTTCCATTCACAGGTCCTGTATTACTGTACATCACTGTATAGTGCTACAGGGCTTGTGTAGGGCAGAGGTGGTTAGCCAGGGAGGTGAGTAGAGACAGGATAAGGGCTGGCCACTATCTGAGTGGACATTTTGGGTGGAAAGGTACTGGGAGGCTGAGGAGGAGGGTCCATTGAGCATCAGGATATTTACTTCATGGATTGGGTATGGATGGGCGTCCACTAGACTACTAGATCAGGGAAGAATGCACAGGGCATGTGATTAGCTGGTGGCACCAGTGCTGCTGGCAGAGATGGGAGTATCATTGTGCACATGTATTAGAACTGATATGTGGAAGTATTAACTAGCCCAGAGCAAACAGCTGGTTTGCACCTCCCTAAACCATTGACTATGCCAGGCCAGCTGTGTGCAAAGCACTCACATTTTATTTGCATTGGTGCCTGGTATGCCTTAGTACACATGCATTAATGGTTTAGAGCATCACTAACCGTGCCTTGCAATGTGACACATTCAGTGTTTACAGTGTTGTTCAAGTACAAAACACAGTTAGTGTGGCTCTGACCCTCTTACTGCTGGTGCTTATTGTTCCAATATCTTTGCCTGTAATGTTTAAAAACAAAACATCTAGACCTTAAATTAAAATAATGTCCTCTTAGCATTTGACTGCACAATAGCCTGGGTAACAAACTGGACATTCTAATGAATCCCCTTTCTTGTCTCCACAGAAAAAACTATGACAGTGAAACCATCAAAAGGATCATTTGTGTCATTGTCGATTTGGCATCTCCATCTTGTATCATTATGACAAGATTGACCTGAACGTGAGTTCATAAATCTATATGTACAGACACTAAAGTTATATGTTGTAATTCCATTACTTGTAATGTATTGATGAGCACATGGCAAAACATATCACAGAGTCATATTAAAGTGAATGATTCAGAGGAGTCACTGACTTTTAGGATGGTTGGAAAGGATGCAGTGCATTAATGACAGTGATGGACACATCATGCATTGTGTGATTAATTGATTGATTGATTGATAACTCCTCTTCACACTCTTCTGACATAACATTCTGAATTGGATGATGTATTTATCTACAGGTCATTTTGATAACAGACACCACCTGATAACATTAAAATAGAAACACGAGGGTTTCATGTCTAAATGTAAAACATAAAATACAACAAGATAATGCAGAGTTCCAAAACTTGCAGCTTTATTTGGGTAAGTCCATGCAAGGGGTTACCAATGGAGGTTCACATTTATATTAAAAGCCCACTGTAGTTGCAGTCTCAGTCATCAATTCATAATGACAGTATTTTAAAGTAGGTTATAGAACAGTCTCCACATAACATAACAAATTCTAGCCAGAGCCAATAGGGCTGTGAAGAGTTACCAAATGACCAAAGTCATTTTCTTGTTGGTGCCATGTAGTGTCGTGTAGTCACAATCATCACAGTGCTCCCAGATCCAAATAACCAGTTTCCTGTTACAAGCCCTCATTTTTCCTGTGTTTTCCCTGTAGAGGCAGCATCAAATCCCTGTATAAATCCCTATACATTTTTCCATAAGCCACTAGTTCCTTATTTGTGACTTTGTTGTTTATTTAAATGTAATGTGTTGGCAGCCTTTTATCAGGAAAAAGGCTCTGATTATATGTCAAGATGGCCTTGGAATGATTTGGATTTATATGGAGTCCATAAGGCAAAATGGGAATTTATTTATTTGTTGAATTTGATGACCAGGTAGGGCCCACTAAACTAGAAGTCCCTTTTTCTAGGGGTGACGGGGGCATGATGGTAACCAACTGAAGTTGTAACATCGCATAAACCTTACTTGAACCAGATTAAGCTGTTGATGATATTTTTAGTGAATGGGGAAATTTGGCCAGGACACTATGGAAATTCTCTACTCTTTTGGAGAAGTGCCATAGGATCTTTAACATTCACTTGAACAAGCAGACAGAAAAGACAGGGCATTCCCTACTCTTCCTGCAGGAATGCTATCACTTCCTGTAGACGGATGGAGGATCCAGTATTCAGATGGACACAGGATGAGGAATGCTGATGTGGCAGGGGAGATGGCCTCCCCTGCCCAGCCTTTGAAAGAGGCTTTTGATTTAGAAAATGGTTCAGAAGAAGAAGAAATGGAGATAAGCATTGATGCTAGCAAAGTCCTGAGCAATAAGGAGTAGTGTTGGGCAGAACTGGAAAATTTCACCCAGCGAAATATTTAGCATAATTAACACATTACACAAAATATTTCACTGGGCAAAATGCAAAATTTCACCCGTGGTAGTGAGCGAAAGTTTGCCCCCATGCTAGCGTAATTTTGCCTGCAGGTGAAAGTTTGCCACTGCGGGTAAAATTCCACCACTGTTGGCTAAATTTTGCCACCCACGGGCAAAATTTTGCCATTGGTAATGGACTCTCAGATGGCGAAAATGTGGGTGCAAATGTGAAATTTCAGAGCACTTTCCGAAACATTTTGCCCAGTGAAATTGCCGATGTCGCCACAATTTCACATTGGCAAAATTTTATTCCACTGCATCTCTAATAAGGAGTTACAAGACAAACAGTCTATGCTACTGAATAAGGGCTCAATTGGAAATCTTAGCAGAAAATACTGCAATCCAAAATCTTGAACAAGAGAAAAAAACTGGCAAAAATGCAAACAGCTGTGAGAAATACAATTGCAGCGCTGAAAGCAGCCAACATCCAGCAAACCAGCCTATTAAATTACAGCTCTGTGGTGACTCAGCATCAGAAGACAGTGAGAATGCTCACAAAGGATCCATGGAGCAGGGAAACAAACAGCGAGAGACCAAATCCAGAATCTCCACAACTGGCAGCAAAAATGCTAGTACAAGCAAGTGCCTAGAGTCAAAACTGGGAAAAAAAGGAAACTGGAAGGCAAATGATTCACTTGAACACAAAGCAAGACAAGAAATGCCCGATTGGGAAAACAAACAGATGGACCATCAGGTTAAGACTCGTTTGGTACAAGGCGATGCATCAGGTACCCCCTCAAAAATATCAAAACAGCTGGGCACTTCAAATATCGAAAAAGAAACTCAGAATAAGGATTTAAATGCAATTAAATTGCATGATCCAGCAGGAGCTGCAGCCCAAAAGGGACCAGGATGCGAAGCAGAAGGTATACATCTTACTCATATTCTTAAACAAAACATTTTATTATCTGATAAAATAAGCATATCTGCTATAGTTAAGCCTCAGAAGGAACTAAATATTATGATGAAATCTGAAGATTGGGGAGGGGACCACAGAGAGACTCCAGGCCATGAAGGAGTAGATACAATGGATACAAATAGGCCTAATATTGGACAGTAACTTATCTGCAACAAGAGTCACTATGCAGAGCACTCAGAGAAGCCAGGTGGGACAAACCGCAGGGAATCTCAGATCTGGATGTCACCAACCCCTGCACAGTCTCAAATGGAAGAGGATAATACAGATCCCCTTGAAATTACTTCCAGACTTAACTTAACCCAAAACCCTGTTTTATTATTAAAGACCCCACCAACAACTGAGGAAGGGGTCAAGAAACAGGACAAAATAGGCAAGATGGGAGCACGGTATTATAGATACCCTAGACAAGAAAACAATACTAAAAGAGAGGAATCTCCCAACAGACAAAATTAAGTATTTAACCTCCCCCACCACAACATGAGGAACAATACAGAGAGCAGTGGGGAAATATTACAGAACAAGAGGAAGGGCAAGAGGTGGCCCAGAGACCCAGACCTACTGGATGAACTTATGCAGGTTTCATACCCTTCCAGAATGTGCTAAGTGCAGGAACACTGTTAGAATAAGATACCAGGGAGGCTTGGAAATATTCCCAGACCAAGTGAATGTGGGAAAACGATTGATAAAAAAAAGCTTGCAAGTCCTCCCAACAGAAATCTATGCTCTCATACGCACATCAGGAGATCAGAATTTCGATCTAAGTTTTAAGACAGGAGCATGGCTTGAGGCCTTCTGGCATCATTATCATCAAATCAAATATACTCCGCTATGGTCCCTCTTCATAGCCATACCCCTCACAAAACCGACAATTAGAACAATACCAGTTTTATTACAAAATGAAGGTGTTGCAATAACAGACACCATATGGTGGTTAAAAGTGAAATGTTCTGTTCTAGGCCTCCCAGAACCTATAATGGACTCTGAACAAATGTGGACAGGGGCCTGAAGAGTGCAAGTTTGACTCCCAATACTGAATGGAGTAATTCAGCACCTACCTAGCTGCTTCTACCTAGAAAAGGACAGGGGTTCATAATTTACGCTGGACAGCCAAAATCTTGTTTTTAATGTGGAGCACAGACTCATCTAAGCAGTGCCTGTGACAGGATGAAATGCTCAATCTGTGGAGGGGTAGGCCATACAAGCATTAACTGTCATAAACTGGAGTACTGTAACATGTGTGACAAATCCTCACTCTTTTAAAGACTACCCTTGGGCATCTCAAAACAACCCCACAAATACTCAGGATGACCAAGATGAAACAGTAACCAAGGCACAACAGGAGGCAGAAAAAAGGTCCTATGCAAGACCCAGAACAGAACAAATTCAAAACAAACTTAGAAATTCAAATGCACTTTTGGCTCTAATACATCAAGAACAGCAAGAGCAACAGAACCCCCAAGAGCATGTGAACATGCAAGAAAATCTGGAAACAAGTAAAAGTTCAGATACACTGCCCCCTAACACCACAGCAGGGCAGATTGAAGGATCACATGTCCAGTTAGATGCAGCACAAGAAGAACCCACACCTGTGGTAAATCTAGAACAAGAACAAATCATGCCACCACCTGAAAAAGACACTTTGACCCAAGTAAGCCAAAGAAGACAGACAAGGAGAAAAAGTGGAAGGGGCACCAAAACCTCTAAATCACAACCAGATTATAGGATACCTACAAGAAATAGGTATACCACACTATCAGAGAGGAAACAATGGGCAGAAACTGAGGATAACTCAGATGCCTCCTCAGTAGCCTATTCGAAGCTGGACCCCACAATGGACACAGAGCAGATGTCAAGCAATTCAAGAACATCCAAGAAGAGGTGCAAAATGAAGTCACCAGCAAAAAATAAAAAGACTTAGAATCCACCTTCTGCATCTAAATGACTTTTAAAATAGCATGTTGCACTTTAAATGTTGATACTATTACAAATGCAAAGAGAAAACACACTGTTTTTTCCATATTAGAGAGTCTAAATACGTAAATTATTTTATTACAAGACACTAGACTTCATACCATAAGGGAGGTTAGCCAAGTGTAACCCCTCACCCCTGCCTTTTTGCCAAAACAACAGGTGGAATGCTGTTGAAGCTGACAGCAGTACCTGGTGGGGACTGAGTTCGGGGAGGATGAGGTTACTCGGCACAGGGGACCTAGGTTTGGCTACTCTGCACAGGGGCACCCAAGTAAATCCGAACACAGAAAGCAATAACTGTAATGTCCAGAACCAGGAATGGGATTCTTCAGTGTGGCTTTTATTTACATCCAAGCTAGACAAACAGAGCATAGACAGACCCCCATGGGGCTACATTCCTAGTAATGTAGATTAGAGACTACAGAACACTTTATCACTATTTCCAGCCCTCAGGGTCTAAACCCACCAGGCACACAGCCCGGACTTGCATGCAGCTTTGGGTACACAGCCCGACTTGTACACTACTTAGGTTTTCCCCACTGACCCGGCTCCCCCGCCGGCCACTTGATCCATGGTCCATTTTGGGAATGAACCAATTATCCTGTTGTGGCTCCCCAAACCACACTAGAGCCTTCGACTCCTAGAGAGAATTTTCCTTACAATCCCACATCTGGGTACTTCCCTCATCATTGGCCAAGTGCCTGAGATAAAGTAGAAATCCACAGAAGAAATCCGTACAGAGGTGGACCCTGGTCACTAAAGATGGGGGCCTCCCGTCCAGCTCCCACAGCCCATACCCGCCATTTCTCTGGAAACTAAACTAATTCCTTTACTGAAAACTTGCAAATGTTTGATCTGGTAGACGTCTGTCACATCTCCTCTACATATCATTTGCATCCCAACAAGCTCTGGACTTGAACCTACTTTTACTTGTTGCTTAGCCCATTGCTCTAGGCTTCCCACTATTTTAGTAGTTCAATCCCCACATTGTCACACAAGTCCCAGGGTGAAAAACATAGGCCCTTTCAGGAAGAGCAGACACTCACCCTCACGTTGCAGGTGCCCCACATGCAACTCACAAGTCTTCTTGTTCTCCCAAATAAACTCTGGAACAAACAGGCAGCTTCTCCTTTACAAGAAGAACTAGGGGGTTGTCCCAGGAATCTGCAGGGAACCCTTTCCTGCCCCCATTCCCAGAGGGAGGGGGCACTGAGACCCAAACACAGTGGTCTCCACCACTTCAATGATCTTCTGTGTCTCTCTTTTGGTGGAGACACACACCCTTTTTTCTTAAAAGTAACCATCTGTCAGGACTGAGGCTCCTAGAGCCTACTCTGAACTGCTGTGCTGCTTACTCAGCAAGCTCCCAACACTAACTGGCCACAGACTCTGTTAAAACCTCCCAACATTCTATTCCAACTCCCTTGCTGCAGATTCCATTGTGGCTCATGCAGCTGTGATAGTTCTATTGGTGATGTCATCCCTCAGTCTCAGCTGAGACTGAGAACAGAGTGAGACAGTGTGAAACCCATTTAACTGGAGTTTCACAAGCTGCCTTACCTGCCTACCACTAGGTCTTACTGGGATTCTAGTAACCCCGGGTAACAAGGGGGTTACACTCACCTTTGACCAGGAAAATGACTGTCCGCAGTCATTACTTGCCCAGCCATAGGCCATCCCACCCTATGTGCTACCTGCAGAGGGGGGGTGATCAGGCCCCTCCTACTATGTGCAAGCACAGGCAGGCAACACTAAGGGCCTAGAGGCCTTTAACTGACATATCAGCCCCTACTCTATCCGCATACTATGGACGCCTAGTGGATCTGGTAGAACTATCCAGAGCATAGCCCTGATAGATCAGCACTGCGGTCCCAATGGCCATTCAGGACCACAGCCTGTCTATCCCCCCCCCAACCCTCTAGGGAAAACCTATCTGCCCTTAATCTAATTCCCAAAAACCAAAACAACCCGGGGACCTCCCCGACCTTGGGCAACCTGCAACCACACACCAATAAAATACCACATTTTATACCATTTTACTGCCTCCTCCCTACCCCCACAACCACACCTGTGGAAGGAAAGGATTAATACAGTAACAACAACCATAACAACACCACAGTACTTTAAATTTCTACACACTAAAGCATTGATAAGGAACTCCGATGAGCCCCTCCTTCTCTTCTTGTCTTCTCTTCTGTCTTCCCAGGAACACCTGTAAGAAAAAGAAGGACAACACACACTCCTAATCTGCATATGCAGTCTACTTAAACCCCTACCATCAAAACACTGAAGAATCCCAAGAAATATTTTTTCAGAAAAGGTAGAAAAACAGTATTTACATTAGAAAACAATGACATTATTTACAATACACATTTGGGGGGATGGAGTGCCCTAAAAGTCCCAACTAGTGACCACAAGGCCCGAAGGCTAGTCCAATAAAGAGTCTCTCCTGGGCCGGAGTCCGGTGAAGCACAGTTCTAACAGGCCAAAGTCCCGAAGGGGAGAGTCTTTGCAGACAGTTCACACATTTTAAAGTCTGCTAGTCTAGGGTGTGTACTGCAATGTCATAAAGATAGAAAAGTTCAGACTTACCAGCCACTTGTAGAATGGAAATTTCTGCACCGACCTGCACCTCTGACACAGACTCTCCCAGGCAGCATTTCTTCTGATACAGCTGGGTGGACATCTTCCGGGAACCACAGGAGGGCACATCTAGGAACTGCTGGGTTGATGTCATCTCTGGAGATGGAGCCTTAGAACAGGAACAAAAAGAAAACAGCTAGTCTGATGTCATCCGATTACCAGGCGATGGCTCAGGATACAGCTGGGCTGGTGTCCTCTCTGGATCTGAAGTCATCTGGTGGGCCAGTCGATGGATTCTGGAAAGGCCAGTACACTATAGACTGATGAATGTGGGGCACCTGAGTTCTGGATGTCCATATTGGTGAATCAATAAAGGCACTTCACAGTCTGGTGTGGCAGTATTGACTACCACTGCTTGGCTTTCTATTTAATAGGCACGGGCACATTTGCTGGGAGGTCCTTGCACTGAGGTCAATAGTACCGGGGGTCAGAAGCTTGAATTATTACCCCATCTGGGCACACGTAATTCACACAGTGGGAGATTTCATGTCCCTCTCTGTCCACTATTCTCACTCTGTCTATAAACAGTGTCCTGCCTCTCTTCCACTGGCTATACTTCTCATGAAACAGTCTGTTCTTTACATGCTTTTTGGGCCCCCAGGATGCACACTTTTCATTGCTTCATCCCAGATCCAGGATTTCCTGCTGTTCTCAATCTCCTCCCAGACTTTCCTAGGAAGGGTGGAAAGGTCATACCATAGATCTCATTTGCCTTCCTACGAACCAGTCTCTCCTCTTTACTTGCTTTGGTCAATCTGAGACCGCTGGCCTGGCTTGGGGTGGCCAGTCCTGGTTCTACAGCTACACATCCTTAAAGAAAGTAGAAACAGATCCCTGACTTCTTCCTCTTGCGAGGCCAGGGCAGTGGTATCACCACTTTCTTCCATGCATTCCTCCGAGGCAAGATCTTGAGGCTGTGTACCCGTTCCTTTTTCACAAGGCCACATAGGTTCCCCCTCATCTTCCTCTTCACTGAGGATCTGAGCCCAGAAGTGAGCAGTTGTTTTCACTCCTGAGACTATCCACTCATCACTAGGCACGGAGGTCAACACCTCCCACTCAAAGGTGTCCTGCATCTCATCTTCACCTAAGAGACTTGGGCTAGGCACCCCTCCAGGGGTCTATTGATGCTTTATCCGAACTTTACTTCTGGGATCCAGCATCTGAAACTTCAACTTCTGGTTCTGTATCTAACTCTGCACCCTCTAGCTTTGTGCCACACTCCCCCGAGGGGCCTTGCTCCACAGGCTCTGCCTGGTGCTGTGTGCTGCCAACTGCAGATTCCTGAATTTTTGTCCATGTGGGACCCAACTGAATTGGAGGCGCTTTATACAAGCCATATTTTTCTAGGCATCCAGCACAGTGAGGTTTCATGAAGACGTTCCTTCCAGCTCTCAAGCATATTTGACATACATGCACCGGATATCCAGGAACCGCCACATGAGGAGGCAGTTGTCCTCCATAGCACCACTTTTCAATATCCCTGTCTATTTACTGCTGCTGTTACTGCAACCCAGGCATGATTCGGGTAACGAGCTGGTCCTGAGGCCATAACTGCAGAAAAACAAACAAAAATTCACTGTAACTGAAAGTCCCACTTTACTGAACACACTCTTTAGTTGTAAAATGGCTCCTCTGCTGCTGTGTTTACTTTACTACCCCACACTGTAATGGCGGCGGCAGCACTCCTGTGCATCAACATTCAGAAATTGGGTCAAGCCACCGCGCACCCTATTTACAGAAACCACCGATAACTTTTTGCTCAAACTGCACAACTTGCTCTGTTCTTGCTTTTAAACACATTTACATGATTTTCCACGGACTTTTACTTGCTGGAAACATTTATTTGATTCACAGTCCCTTAAAGCTTCAGGTTTTTAAGCACAGGATTGCCTGTATAACTAGTGCTGCACATTGGCTACAACTCACAGTCTCTCTCTGGCTTCAGACTTTAAACTGAGGCTGGATTCATTACTATGCACACAGTCAATGGCTTAACAGACTTGCACTTGCTGGCAGGACTTGACACAGTCGTTACTTGCAAGGCGACTGCACTGCTGCACACATATTTATATGGAATAGGGCTGAAAATCACTGTTTGAGCAGTTTTTATGTTGTTACTTATTGTTATCAGCAGCAGTATGCTGCGATGGGGAAAAAACGGCCTGCAGCCAGTTCTCAGAAGCCTCAGAACAGAAATGGGTGGGCAGTCCTGCCGATCGTCTTCTCGACCACCAACTTTGCAATTCTGATGATCAATTAGCGGGTTGAGCCTGATTTTGAACAAGAAAGTCTATTTTTAGAAAGTTTACAGATTTTACATTCGGCTGATGCTCCGCACTCAGCCAGTACACGCACTCCACTCACACTCTCGAATGCTGAGCTGTCACTGTAGAGCTGGCTGAGGGCGGACTGATTGCAGCCTGACCAATCACACAATGCCATGCAATGAGCTCTTCTTCCTCCGAGGGCTTCTCCTCACGGCGATCACGAGCAGGCAAATTTAAACTGCAGAATGCAATTTTTTTTTTCTAACTGAGTCCATGGCGGAGCCCATTTCAGCCATTTAACATAGCCATTACACCTGCAAGTCTCTATTTCTTTCAAAAAGCATTTCCAATGTCCATAGGACAATTTTCCTGTTATATCCCTAGTCTTCCACAATTTTTCTTTACTTCACGTTCATTTTAAAAGCAGGCAAAAATGCTGTAAACAATTTGGATGCAGGACAAGGGCACATTCTTTGACTTTACTCGTTTTTGGTAAACAGTTGGCATTTTAAACACAGCACAAGATCCACAGCACACAGCACCACACTAGTTACTTGCTTCAGCTTTTGGGCTACCCACTGCCAGACAGCCAAAACGCTAGCCCCTTGCCCGAGCACCTTCCTCCTCAGAATAAAATCCAAAGTGGTGCTCCATTTTTGCACCCCTCACCCCTGCCTTTTGACAAAATAACAAGGTGGCATGTTGTTGAAGCTGACAGCAGAACCTGGTGGGACTGGATTCGGGAGGCTGAGGTTACTGCAGCATAGGGACCTTAGGTTTGGCTACTTCTGCACAGGGGCACCCAAGTAAACTTAAACACAGAAGCAATAACTGTAATGTCCAGAACCAGAAATGGGATTCTTCAGTGTGGCTTTTATTCACTTCCAAGCTGAACAAACAAAGCATAGACGGACCCCCATGGGGCTACATTCCAGGTAATGCAGATTAGAGACTACAGAACACTTGATCACTATTTCCAGCCCTCAGGCTCTAAACCCACCAGGAACATAGCCCGGACTTGCACGCAGCTTTGGGTACACAGCCCGACTTGTACACTACTTGGGTTTTCCCCACTGGCCTGGCTCCCCTGCTGGCCACTTGATCCACGGTCCATTTTGGGAATGAACCAATTATCCTGTTGTGGCTCCCCAAACCACACTAGAGCCTTCAACTCCTAGAGAGAATTTTCCTTACAATCCCACATCTGGGTACTTCCCTCATCACTGGCCAAGTGCCTGAGGTAAAGTAGAAATCCACAGAAGAAATCTGTAGAGGTGGACCTGGTCACTAAAGATGGGGGACCTCCCACCTCCAGCTCCCACAGCCCAAACCTGGCTATTTCTCTAGAAACTAAACAATTCCTTTACTGAAAACTTGCAAATGTAGATTCTGGGTAGACGTCTGTCACATCTCCTCTACATATCATTTGCATCCCAACAAGCTCTGGACTTGAACCTACTTTTACTTGTTGCTTAGCCCATTACTCTAGGCTTCCACTATTTTAGTAGTTCAATCCCCACATTGTCACACCAGTCCCAGAGTGAAAAACATAGGCCCTTTCAGGAAGAGCAGACACTCACCCTCACATTGCAGGTGCCCCACAAGTGACTCACAAGTCTTCTTGTTCTCCCAAATAAATTCTGGAACAAACAGGCAGCTTCTCCTTTACAAGGAGAACTAGGGGGTTGCCCCAGGAATCTGCAGGGAACCCTTTCCTTCCCCCCTAGCTGGGGGGAAGGGGCACTGAGACCCAAAACAGCAGCCTCCACCACTTCAATAATCTTTCAGTCTCTTTGGTGGAGACACACACCCTTTACTTAAAAAGTAGCCCTCTGTCAGGGCTGAGGCCCTAGAGCCACTCTGAGCTGCTGTGCTGCTTACTCAGCAAGCTTCCCAACACCAACTGACTATAGACTCTGTTCAACCCTCCCAACATTCTATTCGAACTCACTTGCTGCAGATTCCATTGTGGCTCATGCAGCTGCGATAGTTCTATTGGTGATGTCATCCCTCAGTCTCAGCTGAGACTGAGAACAGAGTGAGACAGTGTGAAACCCATTTAACTGGAGTTTCACAAGCTGCCTTCCCTGCCTATCACTAGGTCTTATTGGGATTCTAGTAACCCCAGATAACAAGGGGGTTACACAAGCAGCAAAAGAATGGAAGCCAGGGGTTTCTTTTTGGTCATTAAGTGATGAACCTTGCACAGATGTAGCAATATTATTTAAGAATCAAGAGGTAACAATTATAAAATTAACAGATTTGATACAAGGTAGAGTTTTAATGCTAGATGTACAGTAATAATACAGAGACAAGAATGAAGGATGATAAACATATACAATCCACAAACAAAAACCAAAAGAAAAGAAATTATGAAAGAAATACAACCATACCTACACTCCTCAAAATCCTTCAATTTTTGGGGTGACTTTAACTGTGTATTATCCCTCTCAGACAAGGCAAGAAAAACTCAGCCATTATATTCAGATACAAACTTTTTAAACAAAATGTATACAACTGCACGACTGGTAGATGGGGCCACATTTGGGTCAAATCCCCAGCACATACATACCACAGAGGGAGATTATCCACTAGGACAGATCATTTTTTTTTATTTCTGAATGGATTCCATGTCACAGAAGCAGTGTGACTCCAATAGAAATTTGTGACCATAGCCTGCTAGCCGTATATTTAGGCACACCTAAGAACAAACCAGAAACACATAATCATTGGAAAATGAACATTACAATGCTGGAAGACAATAGGGGATGGAAAGACTTTTCAGAAATCCTAAAAGACAAAGTGTCAGTCTTTGAGCTATATGGCAATCCAATTCTTTGCTGGCAGGAGACCAAAGTATAAATTCAAAAATACTGTAAAATAACCACAAAACAGCAGCAGAAAGGAAGATATTTCGAATATCTAAAAAAAAGGAGGCATTTACAAAAACTGATCTTTAAAGCAAAATTTGGCCATGACTACTCTACACAAATAGCTCAAACAAAATAAAATATGTTTTGATTCCACTATGACAGGGTAACCTCTTTGTTTTTAGAATCAACATATGGAACAAAAGGGAACACTCAAGCTATAAATCCATGTGACAGCTGCAAACAAAGGATTGATGCAAAATATATGTCCTCCCTCAAAAATAAGGAAGAAATCCTTTTAGTAAATAATTAAGAAATATTAGAAGTAGTCTCAGACTATGCCAAAGCCCAATTTGGCCAACCAGCAAAAGTTTATAAAAATATGAGAGATTTTTTGCAAGGACTAGATATACCTTTGATACCCACAGAAAATGAAATAGAGATAATAAGTCCAATCACAGAGGATGAAGTAAGTACAATAATAAAAAAAAAAACTAAAAAATAGTGTAACACCATGCCTGGATAGAATTCTAAACAAATTCTATAAAAAAAAGTAACTCCCTTACTAACAAAAAAACTCACAATAGTTTTTAATGCCATCATTCAGGGTAATCATCAAGTCCCTCCTATTCTAGCTGACAGTATTTAAATTTTTTTTACACAAGAAAAAAGAAAGAGACAATCTAGACAATTGGAGGCCAATTAGTTTAGTAAATTCAGATTGAAAAATATTGTGTAAAATTATCTGTGATAGGCTAGCAAAAATTGCCACTATATTAATATATCCAACACAGACATGTGTGGTTCCTCAAAAACCAGTGCTAGATAATCTTAAATTGATTGGAGAAGTGTTTGACAGCTCACAGGCCAATGGATATGTGCTAGCTTTGGATCAGCCTAAAGCCTTTGACCTAGTGCCACATGAATATCTTTTTGAGTTATTACAGTATTACAGAATTCCACAAGAAGTAATAAACTGGATAAAAATCTTATATGATTACACATCTATGACAACCATGGTAAATGGCCTTCTGGGATCACACATAAAGGTAAAAAAAGGAGTGAGGCAAGGATACCTCCTGAGCCCTCTGTTGTATGTCTTCTTAATAGACCCCTTACTTAGAAGATTAAATACAGCCCAAACAATAAGGCATGCAAATGCCCCAGAAATGAGGCCATTTCCTAGTGCAGTAGCCTATGCAGATGACTTATGCCTTCTAGTAGCAGACCACCAATCAGGCACCCAAGCCCTACAGATAATAAATTACTTTAACCAGGCATCATTGGCCTCCTTAAATAAAGAGAAAAGCATAGGAACATGCTTAAGAGTACAATCTTGCACACAAGGAAGCAACATAGATGGGATTAAGATCTGCCCAGGAAAATAAAATGGTTAGGGATCATTTGTAGGAAACGACTCAGTAGAATCAAACTGGAAAGAAAGACTAGACATAGCAGAAGAGAAAATTAACACATGGAAAAGTTTCCCAATGACTAAAGCAAAAAGAATGTACATGCTAAAAACATTCATTATACCAGTTTTTCTTACGTTAAGCTATGTTTATCCAGTACCAATAAGTATGGAAGCTAGATTATATAATGTGTGTTTTCAATTACTCTGGGGAAGCAGGCTTAACCCTGCAAAAAGATCCACCACACATTGGCCCATAAAACAAGGAGGTTTAAATATGCTCAATCCTATCCTATTCTTTTTTTCTATATTCATAAGTTCAAACATACTACCCATCATATCAGGAAATCAACAAGAATGGGCAGTAAGCCTCAAAATAAAAAAAACAGTACTTTCTAGAAAAATGGAATGCCCCAAATTGGGGTACTTTTAGGAAAATACCACCAGGAACCCCTCCATATTTAATAGAAATATTCAAAAAATAAAGCAGTGGGGGATCACTATTCAAATGATTCAACTTCAGAATAGGAAAGCACTTTATTCCCTCATTCTAAACAGAATCTTCTAAACGGGGCCTTGTTTCAATTGTCCCCAAATCATTGAAATACAGTGTTTGACAAAGTAGCTGACAGAAGAAAGAATGCCACAGAAAATATGGGACACCTTATGGATGTGCTGTCACAGAAAACTAAACATTAGGGCAAACCATGAACACAAAAAAGTTAGAAGAAAGGCTTTGCATACGGGAATGTTGCATATTACTGGTGGAGTCAATGCAGTATCTCTTTTTTTTTGATTGTCCATATACCTCAAGTTTTTGGACATTATTAGCAAAGAAATGGTCAGTACCTGAAATAGCTAACATGACCTACATGGAATTAGCCCATGGCAAATTTGGAACAGCCAAGAATAAATGTCACCCAGGTACTTTAAGAGTTATATTTGCAATGCTTAAATGGTGCATATGGCAGAACAGATGCCATTTTTCTTTCTACAGCAAGCATATATAACCCTAGAAACCTTGACAGAGAAAGTGACACATGAAGTAGCATCAACTTACAAACAAGAAAAGAATGAACTTCCCCCCCACTGGTCATAGCAAAGTGGTGGAGAGCTCTTCCCATTATACTACTTGAAGGGGTAACTTTAGTAAACCTAGCAGATTTAGCAAAGATAAAAGACCTTCACTTTTATGTTTGAGATACCTTGATAAATTTATAGTGACACAAAGGACACATAGCTATTAAAAAGCCCTAGAAAATTCTCTCATGATAAGAAACAAAGACAGGTCATTCTGTCGGACCTGGAGCAGAAGGGAGAAATACGAAAAGATAGAGTATAAGATCAAAAGGATAGAGTTAACAGAGTAAATAAACCTAATTAATTTTGTTGTTTTCTGAGATTCCTCTGCTAATATTTTCTCTTATAATGCTGTTATATATCATTTATGAATTGAGTAGGACAAATGTTATTCAAAATGATAAACTGATTTATTATATCTCTTAAGATGTATGTGTAAATGATCTTAGATGTATGACAAAATACGTGTGTGTAATTTACTATAATATTCTACCAATAAAAAATTCTCCTACTCGTTTTGAGAAGTGCCATAGGATATTTAACATCCACCTGAACAGGCAGACAGAAAAGACAAGAGCACTACCCCCATGCTGCACTACAGTGTCAGTATTGGGATTTAAAGAGCTAGTGGAGCCAAATCAGGCAGACAGGAAAATAATATTCATTTTAAGAAGTAGTCCGTTATAAAATGTTATTTCTGAAATACCTTTCTTTTACCTTTTGCCTATCAGAGAGTCTCCTATGTCATAATGAAGTGGTGGATGTGTGGAACAGCCCTTAGCATAGCAGCTGACATATCTAGCTCTATTGCCCCCCACTATATCATCAGCACTGTGATTTTGCTGACAGTGAAATCACAGGTGAATGACCTGGCAGTAACTGAATTGGTCTTCCTAAGTAGCAGTGATGTCACTGTCAGTGAGGTCACAATGCTAGTGATGTAGTGGGGACAGTATAGCTAGCTATGTCAGCTGCCACACAGAGTGCTGTTCCACACGTCACATATATTAACATCAGGTAAACAATCTTCTAATTAAACAAAGGGAAAAGATAAAGTACCTTTTAAAACATAATATTAGTTTTAGGCAGTACACTAGCTATTTAACCCTCATGCCTAGTGAGGGAATACCACCTGATGGAATCTTGAATGAGTTACCTAAATGTTATTATTTTCTTCAAGGCTCTGACCCAGCAACAAAATACACATTCAGTACATCATATTATAAAATGAGAAAACAACAGTCTTCTATTTCCAGTGCTTGCCTGTCATGCTGAAAAGAATGCTAACTAATTAGAATTACAGTGTCTGTAATCTGACACCGAGTCTGACTTTCATTTTAACCAATGAAATGAGTTAACCTCTAGGTTGCTGAAAGAAATAGAAAACATCTGTTAGACTAAGCTGGACAGATGATAGAAACAGAAGTTTAAAAAGTTTCTTTGTTAATATGCTGAGAAGTTCTGAGGTACAATACAGTAGCATCCTCCTCTCCCTTCAGATGCCTTAAACATAGAGCAACAAATAGCAAAAATCAGAGGGGAGTGCACTACTTCGCAGCTGTGGAGGAATATATAGAAATGTCTAAAATGGAAGTTCTAAGAAAAGCAGCTTTTAAGCTACAGATGACAGAAGGGCTGTAGGCTCCACCCACAGCCCTAAAAATCTGAATGTCTTCATGGGAAATGCTGTGCTTTATGAGAGCTACATTGTAACCTGGATGCACACAATACAATTAATGCATCTATACAGGAGCCCAATTTGCTTCTTTTTGAAATAAACTACTGAGCCTCAACCTCCTGCACTCTATGAACATATATCTCTGTTTTTGTGCTGCTTTTAACTATTTCCTCCACATGTGCCTGTAAAGCTTTGATGGCTAAGGTCGCATTTCATGTTGCTGGTTACTGCATAAGTTATGTGACCCTCAAAATATTGAAGCATTATTTCTGCATGGATTTATCTTATTTCCCACTTTCTTGAGTGGTTGCAATAGGAACATTTAGGAACTTGCATTTTTAGGGCTACAGTGGGTTGAGCCCTGTAGCCCTTTTACTTTGAAAAAAAAAAGGACTCTGCATTCTTTCTTAACAAACATTATGTTAGACTTGCATCACAGTTGCCTCTGCATCCATGAAGTAGTCCACCCATGTTGTCCATATTGACACAGTACTGCGCTATTTTAGAGTGCCAACTGTCATGGTGAAACACAGCACACTCAGTTTTGTCCAAGATGGCCACTGCACTTTATTGTACATACACTAGCAGTTGTGCATGTGCAGTTGCATTCAGTGGCCATCTTGGTCATGACTGAGTTGGCCATGTTCTGCCATGACCACCTATTGCACCTATTGTATTTATTTACTTTTTTATTATTACAAAATTCCCCCCACCTGACCTTCCCTCTCAGCACTCCCCCAGAAACAATACTGCGACACTGGGGGTGCTCAATCAGCCAGTGTCACAATTGGGGATATTCAGTCTTATCTGTGACACTGGAGGCAACCAAATCTCCATTGTGATTGGGGATCAACTGCCTTTTGTTGTGTTTTTTTTTCCTTTAAAAAAGTGATCCATCAATGTCTTCCCACACATAACTGTGACACTGGGGGTGCCCAATCCCCCACTGTCATGATTGGGGATCAACTGTCTCTTTTTTTTTCATGTGTAAAAAAATGAAGTCCATCAATATCTTTTGTTGCCATTCCTTACTCCCCAGCCAACCCTCCCACTCAGCATACGCCGCCCCGCACCCTCACAAGCCCTTACTTACCCACTGAGGGTATAGTACTGGACCAGCATAACATTCTGTGGTGATTTACATATGCATCCCATGATGCTTTGCATTGTGTGGGCATGTGTGATTTTGTATTTTCTTAGTACTGTAGTCCTCTGTGGAGAGCAGGCATGTCTTCACTCTTTAAAGCTGGACTGTGAACTGAAGACACAGGTATTCAGTTCAATGTATTTCAATGGGATTTTGAACTTAGTGCCATAACTTGGGCATTTGTGCATATTTTTGTCCACATTTTTAACATGCCTTCTTTGGACCACATCTCATGAACAATGTCACTGTCATTTGGCAGTTCTGTCCAGAAAGGTGATTTCACCAGTCCCTGAAGAAATCACCTTTTGGGCAGGAATTGAAAAGTTTCTCTGTCCTTGTTTATGAGGTGGGGTCATAAGAAGGCTGTGTTAACAATTTGGTGTAAAAGTATTAAAAAAGGAAAAGGTAATGAATCTACATTGCATTTTGTAAACACAGGCTCATAACTTTGGTCATTTTCAATATGTGAACCCAAAATTTACAACATAGCCATATCTTTATAGCACCTCTTGAATGTGACAGCTGTCATTTTTTAAATCCTGGCCAATATGTTTTTTTTTTATATCCTGAAAGGTGATTTTACAGTCCATGCATGAAATCACCTTTCAGCCAGGAGTTAAACATTTTCTCTGCCCTTGTTCATAAAGTGGGGCCATAAGAAGACTATGTTGGAAATTTTGTATAAAAACGTTAAAAAAAAGTTATGAGCTCACACTGAATTTTGTGAATGCAGGCTTCTACATTCGGTAATATTTAATCTTTTTACCCCAGATTTTCAACATAGCCATTTCTTTACAGCTCCTCATACATGTGACAGCTGTCATTTTCAACTCCTGCCCAAAATGTGTTTCTACATCCCCGTACAAAAACAACGTTCAGCCAGAAGTTAAAAACTTTGCCTGCCTGTCTTCATGAGGCAGATTCATAACAAGACTATGTTGAAAATGTGGCATACAAATATTACAGAACAACAGATTTATGAGCCTATGTTACATTTTGCAAATGCAAGTTGTAACTTTGGTAATTTACAATATTTTTACCCCAAATTCCTCAGCTGCAGCCTATCAGCTCTGACTAGAGTTTGTGAACCTTATCACTACACTTGAAGTTTTCTCTTCTGTCCTATTAGATTTTAAAAACACTGGTCAGCTGGGGGAGGATTGTAATGTGCTGTGATGAGTAGTAGAAACAAAGTGGCAGTGCCAATGTGTCAGAAGATGAAGACTGTAAAGAGCCAGAAAGCCCTTCAGGGCTGTGTGTGACCTATAGCAAACAACTGAAAGAAATGCCCCTTGGGGCTGTGGAGATCCACCACAGCAAGCAACTGAAAGGAACAGCTTTTAGACACTGTAGAGACCTGCAATAGTGGACAGTTGGAAACAAAAGCCATCCAGGGCTGTGGAAAACTTCCCCGGTAAGCAACTAAAATACAAAGCCCTTCAGTGATGCTGAAATCTGTGTGGTGGACATCTTAAAGAAAAAAACAGGTCAGAGCTGCTGAGACTGGGAGGGATATAGCCTGTGGTTCAATGTGGGGGAATAGATCTTCCCACATCCCTTACATAAGCCAGCCTCTTCTGGCAGTTCTCTTCTTAACAGATTGTGAAACAGCATTTTTCCTGCAACCTGAGGCTCTGTTGGTCTGCCTTCTCTCCTGGGTCCTCCTAGGGTTTTGCTTGCCCACCCCCCATTGTGCATGCTTGGACTTTACTTTGGTTATGCTGGACTCCTGTTTTTCTGCTTTTGCTTTGTATTACTCCATGTTTCTGTGTGTGTGTGTTGGCTCCCTTCCTGGGTTGTTTATTTATTATTCTGTCCTAATTGTCTCTGTTGTATTTTATTGTATTGTATGCTTATATTGTTTTGTTCTTTGTACATTTTAATGTGGAACTGACTTTGCGTAACTTGTGATCCCATTGTAAATGAGCTCGTCTTAATTGGGCTATCTTTTTCTGAAATGTATCAGTCTAAACCTTTTACTACTACTTCCTGGTCCTGTTCTTGTGTTTGCCTTGTTTGTTTTGTTTGGGCTTTCTAGTTTTCTAATGCCCTGTCTATGTATTGCTACTTGAGCTTCATATTTTACTCTGCATTTCCTTGCCTCATGCTATCTTATGCCTGTCCCCCAGGCTCCAATCTCACCTACTGTTGCAGCCCTCTGTTCACTGAATTGTTCTCTGTATGCTTTGGCTCAACCTGCTTTCCGCCTAACAAACCTCAGTCCCTGCCATTACCATTATCTGTTTCTGCTCACTCTGAACTCTACATCATTGTTCCCCCTTAATTGATTACACCTATTCATGTCTTTGCTGCCAGGCTAACAACTTTCTCTGTTTTGCTTCTTCACTATTGCCTCGCAACCTAGTCCATGGAACTCATTCCTGCCACCTGACCTTATACCAAGCAAATATTGCTGCTGTTTTCAGTGCATTGCTTCTCCCTATAGTTTCTATGTTAATTCAGATTGCTACCCCTACAAGCTATAGTTAATTGCTGCTGGATACTGTTCAATTACTATTGCAGCCCTACTGCATTACTCCTTACATCTATGTTTGTGTTCTTTAGGCTTGTTCATTGCTACTCCCAATCTTTACCAAACCTTACTCATACCAAACCTTTTGCAGTTTGTTTTTGATGATAACCTAATCCTACTTTCATGGCTGACACATATTTCATTTATTTCATTAGCTGCTTGGCATTGTGGTTTTATGTTTGTGGTTTCTTTGTTTTTCCTATGGCAGGAGACTGAAGAGTCACATCAGGTTTCATGCACCAGGCTGCGGCAGCAGCTTTTAACTTCTTCTCTGTTTTATTGGTCACTGGCTCACCCTAGCCTTCAATTGCTGCTCCACATGGCCTTTATGACATTCTTCCACCAGATATTCCAGGCAACTCTATACCTTAGGACAGCTGGCCCTGCCCAGCCTTATATCATCCTTTCCTTACTATTCTGCACCTGATTTACCCAGTCATCCCAGCTTCCTGTCCCTTATAGTCCTCCCAGCCTTCCTGTCCCTTGCTCTACCAGTATATTTACCAGTCATCGTGGCACTAATGCAATCAGCTTGCAAGTCCTTATATTCCAGGACCTCTCCTTGGCATCTTCTTCCAAGTCTGAGAGCATATCATGTTTACTTACTTCTAGCCACACCTCCTGAAAAAACAAAGCACATAAGCAGTGTCAGTGGCTCAGCAGGTAGCACACTCACCACTGAGGCTGGGAGATCGGAAGGCTGTGGGTTGTAGCCCCACACCAGGCACTTGGGTTAATATCCAAAATACTAACAATGCAGTGCAGCATGAAGGAGGTGCTGCATTCCTGAGGTGTTGTCTTTCAGATAAGATATTAAACTGAGGTCCCATCTGCCTGTGCTGGTGGCAGTTTAGGTGGATGTTAAAGATCCCATGGCACTTCTCAAAAAGAGTAGGGGCATTTTTTATTGAAAATTCAATACAAAACATCAGTGAACACACAATAAATTATAACAGTCCTAAACAACAGTTAACTATAAATAAAATACATAACATAACAACACATGTGGGGGTTAAAAGGAAAACAATTACCAGGGGAGCCATACATAAAACACAACTTAGGAAAGGATAAGACACACCCTGATAGAATCAATATCAATAATAAGACAAGGAAAGAAAATCAAACAAAGGTGGCTAAAAATGAAAAACATGTTTGAAAAATAAAAAGCTTAAAAGAAATAAAAGAAATAAAAAGGAACAAACAGAAAAAAATGAGCATAAAATAGAATCATTATGAAAATTTTTAAAACAATCTATATCTGACGAAAGCTAGGGAAGTTTTAAATTGTTTTTCCATTATATGCCCACCCTACTATATCTCATCAAATCTCAGATCATACTAATTACTCCTCCCCTCCCCACACCCCAAACTTTATGACCCCGTACTCCACTTAAATTACACCATTCAAGCCAGCCCAGTGGTGCTGAGGGCTGAGGTGCTGGATGCCATACCTCGCGCTACACCGGCGACATGGGTTTGGAAATGGATCCGGGCTGCTGGGGGTTGGCAGGGGAGAGGGAGGATCAAGCTTCCGTTGACTGCTCTCTCTCTGGGGTGGGTAATGGGGCTTGCATTGTTCTGTAGTGGTGACTGGCAGAGGCCAGCCACACTACATTAGCATGCAAATTAGGGGAGGAGAGCATGGCAGGCATCAGCACTATGTGCTCGGATACCATTGCACCTCTGGCTCTCCATAAGGGAGGCAAGAGGAAAATGCGGAGGGTGATCTCCGTGGACTATGGTCATGCCATTGTACCCCCAGAAGTGACCTGAGAGAGGCTCATACCCAATGTGACGTGAGAGCGATAATGGCCAGCCCATTGGGGGTATGGGTTTGTGTGGCCCGTGAGCATGACTGGGCCTGGGGGTGCAGGGGCTGTGGCTGGAGATCATGGTGGTCGCTCTGCCAGGAGAGAAAAGATTAATAATAAAAAAAATTACACCATTCAAACAAAACAAAATTGGTAAGGCCTAATTTTTTTTATATAACCTGTTGTACATTTTGCAGCTCCTGCCACTTTGCTTGAAGATTTTGTACAGGAAACATTTTCATGTCATTTTTATTCACCTCCAAACAGGCTGTTTCTACCAACTTTCCAATGGCTAAATACGTTATTCTTTGCTGCTGTATGACATATCTGCTACGGGCCTGCCAAAGATACAATTTTAAATAAGTAAAGAAAATCCCCAGTGTGCCCGAATCAAAGGCTAGAAGTCTACCACTAAATGGAGTTAGAACCAATTGTTCATAGGTTAGGCGAACTAACCATGGTAATTTCCATCACTGCGATGAAAAAATCCACATCTGTTTGGTAAAACCACGCCCCCTGGGTCTGTGTGGTGGCTGTTTGTGTTTGTCTGTGTCTGTAGCTTAGTTTTTGTGGATTTACATGTTTTTCTGTTTGTGGTAACTACACCATTCTTGCTCACTATATCCATGAAAGTCTCCTGGACTGATTTCTGCAAAATCATCAGGTATCTTTATTTTCATTTTAAAATCAACTTTTTGGAAGCTATCCAAGCAAAACATAAGTGAAGCAACTACATCTGACAAACTCGGTGACTCTGGGTCCTGCTGGAATCCACATTTTCCTCTGACCTGCTTCATGATCTGTATGTGGGCTTTTCAGCAACCTGTTTGAATGACAAAAAAGAATACAGACAAAGGGATTTCACATCCTGCATATGTGCAGGCACAGTTAATCACCTTCAGGAATTTTAACATTTCAGTGACTCTGGACCTCAGCTGTTGATCATTCTTTTGGCTTTTGACTTAACCACCAGCTACCTATCTGCAAGCAACTGGGTGCAACTGACAAACTACAACAAGGATAAATGGGCATATCGTCATCTATTACTAACAACCTCCTTGCTCTGGCCCCCTAGACGCCTGCACTGGTCCAAGCCGCATAAGCCTCAGAAGTGTAATTCTATTGACTACAAAGTACGGCAACTGTCTCTTAAACTCCTACTCCTCCTCCTCTTGATATCAGGAAGTGTCCACTCAAATCCTGGCCCTGTCTCCTACAGTACAACAAAGCCTGCCAAAATGGAGGGGGGCTCAAAATTGCTACCTAAACATCTAAAGTCTCCTCCCAAAACTGGCCTCCCTTCAAATCTTTGCCAGCCAATACAACCTGGATATCCTTGCCATCGTTGAAACTTGGCTGACACCTAATACTCCGGATCATGCCATCTCTATACAAGGCTACAAGATATTCAGGCTGGATAGAACCTCGAAAAGGGTGGTGGGTGTGCAATCTACATAAAGGACTACCGCACCTGTCTCCCTGGTTCTTACCTCACCAAAGAAACCTCAGTGCAACTCCTCCCTATCAAGATACTACTTGGTGCCCAAAACAAAGTCCTCACGATTGCTGCTCTCCATATCCCACCAAAAGATCCTGATTCCGGCCTACAGGCTGTCTTCGAGTTCATAAGTGCACAACCTTCTGACATCGAACTCCTTCTCCTTGGGGACTTTAATATAAATTGGCTTGCTCCTGATGCAGGGTCAAACAAAGATGCTGTCCTAGCAGCAAATTTAACACAAGTGGTAAACCCCTACCAGGAAAAAACTACAAATCAGGGACCAGCACCCTCATTGACTGATCCTTACCAGCCACCCACTCCAGATAACCAATGTGGGTGTTCTCCTGACTCGCTCAGTGATCACTCTCAACAATATGTACCTGACAAATACATTTCGTAAGCTGCCTCCAAAACCATCTATAGCAGAGTCCTACCTTATGGCAGCCTTTACTCATCTCAAGACCTGTCTTAGGTAGATAGACTGGTCCTTGATTTACAAAACTCAAGATGTTGACCTTAACTCTTAATTACTTTATTACTACTTTCAACACTGCCTGTGACACCTATGCACCAGTAAAAAGCACAAAATCAAAGCACTACAAATCCTGGCTCACGGCAAGCTATTGGCACAACTCAAAAGTAGGAATCACCTCTGGGCCACTGCAAGAGCTACTGGCACTCTGTCGGACATCCAAAAATATAAACAGGCTTGCAACCACTGTACTAAACAGATCCACTTGATGAAGAGCTCCTACTTCAAGAATGCCTCTCCAACTCCTGGGGTGAAGGGAAATCCTTCTGGGACAACATAAGAAATATCATGGGTCAGCAGTCCAAATCCTCTCCTACAATAATGAATGTAGATGGAACCACTACATTAGACCCAGAGATCATTGCAAACACCCTAAATGATACCTTCACGGACCTTAGTGGTGTCCTCT
The DNA here is from genome assembly GCA_016271365.2 of Neoceratodus forsteri. Taxonomy (NCBI): domain Eukaryota; kingdom Metazoa; phylum Chordata; order Ceratodontiformes; family Ceratodontidae; genus Neoceratodus; species Neoceratodus forsteri. Next base: position 273,193,505 of record JADMNL010000026.1, read on the forward strand.
CATCTGATTTCTTCACTAATGCTGACCCTCCAATTTCTACTTCTACTACTGCCTCTCCAACCAAACCACCCTTCCATTTCAAACTAGTAAAGGCACATGAAGTCTATAAATATGTAAAGAAGGCCATTTCTAAGTCCCGAGCAAGCAGCGACGCTATTGACCTTAAACTTCTGTCCCTCACTCTGGAGGAAGTACTGCTCCCCTCACAAAATTTTCAGTCTCTCCTGCTACAGCCAATTCCCTAGAAATGGAAGGCTGCAGTTGTCACTCCGGTGCACAAAAGTGGTGATAAGTCACTGCCTGGTAACTATCACCGATATCAATACTACCACCTCTCTAAGGCCCTTGAACGCTTGGTGGTGGACCAACTTTCAGACTACCTGAAAAGCACAACATCCCATGCACTCAGCAGCATGGATTTAGAAAAGGCACAGCACATCGACTGCCCTACTTGAATTCTCAGGAGCAATCCACAATGCCATGGACAAAGGAAACCTAACTGGAGCAGTCTACATTGACTTAACCAAGGCATTTGATACAGTACACCATGGCCTACTTATCAAACAACTACTATCCCTAGGGCTCTCGCAAGGTCCTGGTGACTGGGTAAAAAATTACCTTGCTCAGCGCTCTCAATCTGTAAAAGTAGCTGGAGTTCTCTTGGACTCAAAACCACTTCACTCAGGAGTTCCCCAGGGATCCATCCTGGGCCCCATCCTTTTCAGCCTTTTCCTAAACTCCTCCCCAATCTGTCCTGAACAAATTATCCTCTATGCCGACGATGCCGTGATTCTTGCCACTACAAAGATCCGAACTCTGCCTCAACCTTCAGCATGCTTTTTCAAAGTTGAGATGTGGTTCCTTGAACATAAGCTGGTTCTAAAACCACAAAAACTAAATCCATGCTCTTTCAACCCAAGAAAACAAGAAATGGCAACCCCACTCACCATTAATACCTACCTGGGAAATACCCTTGAACAAGTGTCAATTTTCAAATATCTTGGAATCAACTTTGATCAAGGCCTAACCTTTGCAACTCACATTGATAGTACAGAAAAAACTATTAATCAGTGAATTGGGATTCTGTATCGGAACCGACAGCTCCTTACCCATTCTGTACTGAGGATTGCCATCCAATGCTCTATCATCTCAGTCGTTGACTATGGCTTAGTTATATACGGATCTGCCACTACTACAGCACTTAGTTGCATTACAACATCCCTAAATAAGGCCTGTTGGCTGCTCACTGGTGCCCATCGACGTACCCACACATGTGAATGCTATGCTGACTCAGGTTGGTTGCAACTCTCAAACTGGATAAAGTACCTTACCTGCCTGATGGTAAAAATCCACCTGGGCCTCACTCCACCTTGTATCCAAGACCTGTATGTGCAGCGCTAGCAACCTATTTTACCAGAAGATCAGAACACCAGCCTCTCCAAGTCCCCATGCCGACTTCTGTGGACAAAGATCATTTGCCTATCGTGCCCCAGCTGGCTAAATGCCCTCAGCACTCATATTACTGCCTCCACCTCTCAGGTATTTTCAAATCAGGCTGTTCTCCCACCTTGCCACCTCCAGCTCCTGTGACTGCCCTGATTAAACCTCCTATTTTCTCACTGCCCACCCTGTTCCGTTATTTGACAAAGACATGCTTGGGAAACCTTTTCTCCTGCTATTGTCTGCTCCCCACACCTTTCACTTACCCTCTCTGTTCTGGACTTTTTCCTTATTTGTTTCTCCTAATCTGGCATGACCTCTTTCTTATAATAATAATGTGATTATTGATATCTCATGTCCTTTTGCACAAATGATTTGATATGTATTTGTATATGTTTTCTCGCTCTTGACACAGCACAAATTGTTGTGTTATCTATGTAACCTTTTTTGTACTGTACCTAATTGACGTGGAACCTTTGTAAAAGAGCCTCTGACTCAAAGGTAGTAATTCCTAGAACAATAAACTAAACTAAACTAAAAATCACATTCTAGCAGGAAGTGCTGCATCTTTTCTTCAGGTGCCACACATTCCAAATAGGGACAAGCCCTTTCTCCAATTGCTTTATGTTTTAGATTTCCCCTAATGTTCAACCTCCCATAGGTACATAACCAAAGATTATCCCACATTTTCAAGGGAAGTTGAGGATAAGTAAACTGGGCTAAGTCTAGGAGAACCTTTACTGGGACACAACGTTTAAACTCAGGTATTTGTGGACCAATGTTTGTACTGTCTCAATATAGAACTGTTTCCTAGGTGCTTGGAGCAACATTGATTTTGATATTTTCCAACTATATCATTTCATCAACGTGGGCTTAAAAAGCCTGGTATTCTCATTTTTGGCAGAGGTTTCACTGGAGCATCTTGCCAAACACTTAATAGCCCTTGAAGCAAGGTCCTTGTCCATAATGTCTTCCCAACTCAATTACCCTGTGGTTGCACCAGTATTTTTAGATTGTCTACCCAAAAAATGGTGTGGAAAAAAAACAGTGGATTAATCATATCCACCCCTCCTTTATTTACTGATAAATAGATAAAGTCCCTCTTAATCATGTATAGTCTACTCCCCCACAACGTGTGAAAAAAATACTAACAATTGTTGTCTCCAGCGCATACAGTATAGGGAATACTCAGCTAACATGTAGCAATAAGGGAACTAAGAATTGTTTTAAAATAAAAATTATCTTCTTTTTTGACAAAATCCAATTTTTCCACGTGTCCACCTGCCATTCACAATTTTGAAGGGCCATAGACCAATGTTTTTGCACCATATGCCCTTCTCCTATATAAAGACCTAAAATTTTAATGGGATCAGTAGAGATTTTTGACACCGTACACATCCCCCTCTAACAATGGCATTCCCACACAAAGTCCCACACTTTTATCCAAGTTTAAACATGCACCTGATATGTCCCCATATTTCTGTACTTCCTGTATCACTTGATTTAGACTAAGCTGTACTTAAAAGCAAACATAAATCATCCGCATAAGCAGTGACTTTTTGTTCCTCTAACTGACCTGGCAGTTTAATACATTTAATATTATTATTCCCAACCAGGTGTTGAATAGAGGCATCAAAAACTAACATATATAATAAAGGCCTCATTGGACATCCTTGATGGACCCCTATTGTGAGTGGCAGGGGGGTTATTAATCGTTCTTCAATGAGAGGCATAACTGAGGCTATCCCATAGAATGTTTGAATACCTCTAATAATCATACTGGACACTCCACAGTGTTGCAAGACTTGCATTAGAAAAGTATGAGAAACTCTATCAAACATTTTACTTTGATTCAATAAAGTCAACAACCCTGGTATCTTATATTGAGTGCAATATGTGTAGCAGTCCCTTACAAGAATAAGGTTGTCCTGAATCCTCAAACCAGGAACCCCACAAGTATGTGCTGGATGTAATCAATCTTGTAAGTGCCCCTGCAGTTTTTTGTGTATAATTTTCCCTAAAATTTTCCAGTCAGTGTTTCAGAGTCAAATCAGCCTCCAATTCTTTAACAGTAATGTATCTCCAGATCTGTATAGAAATTTTAGTTGTCCAATAGCAAAATCTTCTCTTATTATTTCGTCATTTATGATTTTGTGAAACACCAGGAGAAGCATCTCTACAAGCACATCTTGAAACATTATATAAAATTCCAGAGGCAACCCATCATGTCCTGGGGAAACATTCCTCCTCATTTTTTTAAAGCATCTATTAGCTCATCTTCTATAAAAGGATTATCAGGTTCCATCTGGCGAGTGCCACTTGGACAGGATTCAGACCCAAAAATGTAAGAATCCATTTCTGCACTTGTACCCAACCCTCCAGATTCTAATGAACAAAAATAAGACTGTATTATTTGGCTAAGGTCTGTGGTGATGTTTTTATAGACCCATCTTCATCTCTGAAAGCTGTTATACAAGAAATCTTATGCCTGATCTTACACGCTTGGCAAGGGTCTGCTACAGGTGTTTTTACTCTACCATACTGCATTGCCGCCGATAAGGTTTCTGCTCTGTTGTATTGATACTTCTTCATTTGTTATTTTACCTGAGTAATTTGGGCACTATAAGCATGTATCACAGTGTTAGTGGGAGAATAAAGATATCATAGCTGCTGATGTAGGGATAAATATATAAGAAACTCTGAATTTTTCTGTCAGCCCCCATGTTTTTTAAACCAGCCCTGGATTTCCTTTTTTGTGTCCTCCCACCATTTTCCAGCTGTGTCATACAGACAACATACTGTACCCCATGCTTGTAAAATTTCCCAAAACTGAATTTGCACTTTTGAATCACTTAATGCGGCTACATTTACTCTCCATCCCCTTACAACCCATGAAGGACTTTCTTGAAAATCCACTTGTAATTTAAGTAGACAGTAGTCAGAAAATTCTATAGAGATAACCTGAAAATCAAAAAAAATTACATATGAGGATAAAAACCAAAATCAATGTGTGTTGCCAACCTCCCCCTAACATAGGTATTAGCAATCTGTGTGTGGGGGGAGACAATCTGGCATCATCTTGCATACTTGCTGTGTGCAAACAGTTCATCAAGGCATTTGTATCACAATACACCTTCCTTCCAGCAGAGACTATTCATGGTATATCCAAAGGGCAACTTAAAATCCCCCCCAAGAAACACTTGTCTGGAAGTAGCTAAAAAAGCTTGTATTTTTTTTAAAAAGATCAACCCATTCAGTCTTACTTTGGGGTGCATAAACTGACAGCAACCGGCATGCTGTGCTATTAAGTATACTGTCTATTATTAATAAGTGGCCAGGTTCCACATCAGTAAACTTCTGCAATTGTAAATGGATCCATTGAAATAAAATCCCCACTCTGTCAGCTTTTCCCAACCCGAAAGACCAATAAGATGGTCCGCATCTCAATGATTTTTTACACTGGGATACAGCTGCAGCAGTATGCAGCCATGTTTCCTGTATAAAGATCACATTCAGTGCCTGTTGGTTTAAAAATGAAAATATTGCTTTTCTCTTTCCCCCATTCAACATGCTACACACATTCAAGGAAGCAAAGGAAAGAGGCATCATAAAATATTAAAGAGGGACTCTTGCCAAAAGTACAACTGTGCAGAATTAGAATAAGCATACACTCAATAACTCACATACTGAAAATTAGGTTTCTGTGTTGCTTCATTTTAAAGTTATGAACTATTTTGTAACCCTGATTTCACTGTCTGTTCAAAAAAGCCTGTTTCAGTGAAGAACTGATGATGATGTCATCTCCACAACTCAGAGCCTAGTCTTCCCTATCAGCAAGCTTACATGACCTGTTTCTCCAAAGTTTAAAAATCATGTGCAAGCTGGCCCAGTGATGCAGAGGGTTGAGGTGCTGGATGCCACACCTTGAACCATGCCAGCAACCCGGGTTTGGGAATGGACTCAGGGAGCTGGGGCTCAGCAGAGAACGAAGAGGATTGAACATCAGAAGGAATGCTCTCCTCTTCGGGGGTGGGTATGGTGGGCTGCTTCACTCAACAGTTGGCTCCTAGTGGATACCAGGACTTCCGGTGCACACACCACCTTAATGGCAACCTGACCGTGGAGCTCTGAACCACTGCTATCCTAATCTGCTGAGATCCAATGCTAATTGCTACCATCTGAAATGCAGAGAGACCTAAACCAACGACAATGGCAGCTTGGAACAAAATGAGGGACAAATTGGGTCCCCAGACACAGAAATCTCATAAAATCCTATTTCAGTATGCACAGCCCACACAAGCCACAGAATCCTCTGCTCGCAGTCTCCAGCCCCCAATATGGACAGCTTGAAAGGCACAGATTGTACCATAATGTCTAAACAACTATGTGCCACTCTCCAAAAAATAAATGCCACATTGGAGACACTGGAATCCAGAGTGCTTGAGGACAACCAAAAGCAGGAAAATTTAGAGCAGAGAACAGAACATATGGAAAGAGCACTCTTGTGGTGCTCCACCACCATAGATGTCCACAAATACGGCCTTAATAGATCTCCATAAAAGGGAGCTACAATTAGAAAGAAGATTAGAAGACCTAGAAAGCAGAAATAGATGGAATAATATCCACATTCATGGATTGCCAGATGACACAGAAACCAACCCGATTCCTATTTTTATGGAATCCTTTTTAAAAGAAATATTGGACTTGCCACCAGAAAAGTCACTTAATATTATAACAGCTCATCACTCCCTGGTACCCAGACCCAGGGACCCAAAGGCTAGACCAAAGTCTTTGATTTTGACCTTCTGGGACTTTCATGTCAAAGAGGAGATATTAAGAATGGCTTGGGGGAAAAAAATCTTATTCGGGGACATCAGACTTTTTTTTATAGCAGGACTATACTCCTCAGCTTTTAACCGAACGATGTCAGGTCCTATCAGTGGTCCATCTTCTTCAAAATAAGGGAATGAAAGCATTTCTGGAATATCTTGCTAAATTAAGGGTACTCACAGATAAGGGTACATGCAGATTCCCAGACCTGGCAGTGGCGACTCGATTTCTTCAGACCCTGGATATTTCCATTCCAACAGAGGTCGCTGTGTAGCAAAGAAGCAATATGGAGGAAAGGTCATGGTCCATGGCAGGAACATAAAGAAAAGGGCAGCAGGACCACACGGAGGCATCTGGAGCATGGGACAGGGTCCGTCAACATAAACAACCTTACTCAAAGGGGAAGGATGGTGCAGATTTTCAGAGAGAACAGACCACAGCTCACCTTCAACAGCAGATGAGATTCAGTCAGACAAACCAGCCTGGAAACCAGGACAATTGGGACTGTTGGACAGATTTTCTGGGACCGCGAGTGTTCTTCAAAATAAAATAAAAAAAAGAAAAGGAGAGACTTAAATGGGTAGTGATCTTTAACATTGTACAAATAGAAGGGCATAAGGTTATGCTGCTTTTTAAGCAGATCATTTATCTTTGTTTTCCAGAGTAATATACCCTCTTCAAACTAAAACAAGTCATATTCTTGGTGGTTCATCTGGTATAGCTGAGGGAGATTTGAATAACAAGTGGGGTGGGGGTTGGGGGCACCCTGAGTGCCTCCCCCTAGCCTGTCTGATTTTGCTTTGGGGGGGTGAGCTTGTGGTAGGGCGAGGTGGCCACCTGATACAGCTTTTTTAGATAACGGCCAGGATAGTATACGTCAGAGCGAAGGAGTACAAAACAGTAATCTGGAGGCTCCTTTTTCCTGAACATGAAGTACTTATAGAGGAGCCTGGTGGCCAGGTTGCTAACCACGTTAGGTGGGCACTGGTGAAGGAACCCCCATATAATGTCCCTTTGGTTATTACAGCCTACCATGAGAAAAGTTTAGCAGACTCTGGTGGCCAGTTTGAACCTGTGGATCTGCAGGCCCGCTGGTGAAGAGCTCCCAATATACGATATACCTCTAAGACAAATCTGTTTATTCTGACTCCTTAATGTGCTTTGGCGGACCCCAGGCTTTTGAGTGCTGCTTTAAGACAAGCGGCAAAGGTTAACTGCCTAAAACACTAGGACTGGAGATGATGGCTGCTGCTGCTGCCCGGGTGGCTCCCCTACCCTGTGGTGGACAGGTGGCTGGATGGGAGAGTGGATGGGGGTGGTCCTATCTGATGACTCTCCTTCACCTTATTTGAAGGGGACCAAAAAAAATTAAAAAAAAAAAATTTTTTTTTGTGTTCATATTAATTTCTCTCTCGGTTACCAGGTATTTGCAAACATTAATATAAAGTGGTGGGGTAGATACCCCTGGTTACAAGGCTGGCAGAAGCCTAGGGTTCAGACTCTACCTACAAGTTGGTGCAAACCAACAACATAGCCCCTCTAACGTTAGGGCTCATTGGTGGCCCAAGCTGGATAGAATCCCTGGATTTCCAGGGTATTCCATCACACCACATAGCACCATCATACTGTAGAGTGTGAAGCAGGGGCAAACTAACCTTGAAGAGACAGTTAATGTTTATTTGTTTGTTATTCACTGTTCATAACATGTTTGTACTAAAGATAAATAAGAATTGTAAGGTTCTAGAATACAGTATGTTATTAGATAGCACTAAGTTCCTCCATATGCTGATCTGGAGATCCCTTCTCCCCCTGAAGAACAATGGCTGACTTAAAAATTGCCTCCCATAATGTAAGGGGTATTAACAACCCAATAAAGAGGACAAAAATGTTGCAGGAATTTCAGAGACAGAGATCCATTTTGGCATTTTTACAGGAAACACATCTAACCCCCCCCAAGAACATCTAAAACTGAGGCGATCATGGGTGGGCCAGGTATACTCCTCTCACTACGAGGCAGCCCCACACCACAGAGGGGTAGCTATCTTGGTGAGAAGGGGCACTCCCTTGGAAATTACCAAAGTAAGAACAGATACTGAGGGCTAATTTATCTATCTGGAAGGCTTTATAGAGGACAGAACTGTGTTTTGGTGAACTTATATGCCCCGAATGAAGAATCCCAATGTATGGTATTCCTAGAGAAACTAATCAATGAAAGTGTTCTAGATGCCCAGAGCTTGGATATAATTGGGGGAGATTTTAATGAGGTTGTAAATTTGGGGGAGGACCACTCAGGGCCAAGGAGGGATAATACTATGAGAACGGGCAAACTCATGCAAAGATTATGTCATAAGCTAGGTTTGACAGATACTTGGTGTTTTTTATACCCTAAAGAAAGGGACTTTACTTATTATTCCCCCAGGCACCAGAGGTATTCACAAATTGACTATTTTCTGACCTCAACAAATTAGATTTCAAAAGTTACAATACCAGATGTGATATAGGGAACATTACCCTTTCCAACCATGCCACGGTGGCCCTATCTCTCTCTATGGTTAGGACACCTAACCTGAGACATGTTGGAGATTAAATACCAGTCTGCTTACCAGAGAAGATTTTAAAGAGATGATCTCTCAATCTCTCCAAACCTTTATACAAAACAACCCTAATGGAGATACAAAGAAGGGTATCAGGTGGGATGCCCTGAAATGTTGCCTGTTGGGCGAAATTATTAAATATTCAGCCAGACTTAAAAAGGAATGAGTGCAGAAGAGAGTAAACATAGAACAAGAGATAGCTAGACTAGAGTCCTCACATAAGAATAACCCTAATGAGCAAACAAAAGTTGACTTAGAACAGGCAAGAAGAGATTTAAATAAGTTACTAGACTTCCAGAGTGAGGGGCAGATCCATTATGCTCAGCAGAAATTTTTGAAAATGAGAATAGAGCGGGTAGATTGCTAGCTTGGCAACTACGCAAGGAAAGGGCAAGTAGAGCAGTAGTGTGCCTTACAGCTAAAGAGAAATCATCCCTGATAACATCCCCGTCTGATACAGTCAGGACCTTTGCTAAATTTTATTCTAACCTATATGATTCAAACGCAGCCCAGGATCACCAGGATAGAGTGCGAATATTTCTAGATTCCCTACCCATACCTAGGCTAGATGAAACGTCCAGGCTGTTCCTGGACACACCTCTCATAAAGCAAGAAATATTGACAAAAATCAAAAACCTTAAAAATGGGAAAGCCCCAGGGCTTGATGGCTTTCCAGCCAAATTCTACAAAGAATTCAACCCCCAACTGATGGATAAGGTGTTGCTCACATATAATGAAATTTTAGCAGGACATGAACCCTCTTTCATGGAACCTGGCTCAGATAACGGTAATCCTGAAGCCAGGTAAAGATGCCTAAATTTGCAGTTCATACAGGCCAATTTCACTACTCTCAGTGGTCATGAAAATTTTAACAGGTTTTATGGCAGATACACTTCAAACATGTTTATCTAAGTTGATACACCATAATCAAACTGGCTTTATAGCAGGAAGATTTCTTCAGGATAATATACGGAGGTTGCTCAGTGTCATTTCTGCCCCAAAACATTCCACCTCATTTCAGTTGGCTATCAGTATGGATGCTGAAAAAGCTTTTGACAGGGTGGATGGGAATTTTATGTCATCCGCCCTGTCAAAATTCAGACTGGGGGATAACTTTACCTCAGCTGTCTCTGCCTTGTACCATAAACCAGAGGCCCGAGTTAGGATAAATGGTCATTTTTCAGAGCGGATACCATTGAGGAGAGGCACCAGACAGGGTTTCCCCCTTTTTCCATTGCTCTTCACCCTAACACCTAGAACCCCTTGCCATTTGGATCCATATTAACCCAAACATCACAGGGGTGTGGATGGGTAATCAGGAGGAAAAAGTGGCATTATACTCAGATGATTCTCTTTTTTTTTTAAAGATCCCTAGCACTCCCTATCTCATCTCCTATAAACCCTGGGATATTTGGCACAATGGTGGGGTACAAGATAAAAATTTCCAAATCCGAGGCTATGGTATTGAGCGGCACCCCCTCAGTAGAATTCAGGAATACTTTTCCCTTGGCCTGGGCAAAAAAGAACACCTTTAGATATTTAGGAATCCAAGTTTCGACAGACATCTCAAAATTATTCCGGAACAATTATGTAAAACTATAACATATCCTGCAGGCATATATAGCCAGATGGAAACTGTTGCCTCACTCACTATATGGTAGAATACATTCGATCAAGATGAAAGTATTACCAAGATTTTTATTCTTGTTTCGACCCTCCCCATGGATATTCCCAGATATGTCTGGCTTCAATTACATAAAACATTACAAAATTTTGTCTGGGATGGAAAATGCCCAAGGTTTCCCCTGCGCATCTGGCAGATGGCCAGAGAGGGAGGAGTACTAGGTCTCCCTCATTTACATTATTACTACCTAGCAGCCCAGAGGTCTCAACTTTCTACTTGGGCTAAACAGAGACAGGAATCAGGGTGGTACCTCCTGGAACAGGAGACCTTGAAGGGATTAAAAATATGGATTGTTCCCACCAGTGTGATATACCCGAACATTTGGTCCCTTACTTCAAACCCATGGGTGAAGCACTCCATAAGAATTCTCCTTAGACTACGCAAGATCACACATACCCCCAACTTTATAGGTCCCCTTTCCCATAATGTCATGAAGAAAAATGTACCCCTCCAATGACGGATTTGGGATTTTGCTACTGGGAGGGTAAGGGACTTACCTGAGTTGTTCAGTTGATTGACAGAATGGGTTGTCTCCCTTTTATGATTCTGCAGGAAAAATTCTCTCTATGTAGAGAAGCTTTTTGTATGTATTTGCAGGTTAGGCACTTGATTACCTCAGGGGAAACCCTGCAATTGGTCAGTAGAGATATGACCCCACTTGAACAATATTGGTGGGATTTAATCAGGATTAGAGATAAGTTAAACTATATCTCCATATTATACAGGGTACTCCCTCTCTCCCTTTTACTCCCCTTATTCTGGAGGATATTAGACAGAGACGGGAGGCAAACAGTGGTGAAAGAGTGGCACGAGTAAGTTGGGCTCATAGGATTCAGAAAGGGTTGCAGGTAACCTCATCCTCGGGAAGGAGGGTGTTTAATTGGAAAATTATAACTACGCTCTTTAGAACCCCTGTCATTATGAAACACATTCATCCTCAGGCATCACAGGCCGGCTGGTGTCTATGTGGGGCCCCTAGGGCTACACATTACCATATATTTTGGGAATATCCCAAACTGCAGCATTTCTGGCATCAAATACACATTAGTATAGCGAGCATGGTGGGGTTTCCGCTACCCTTCACTTTTCAAGATATGGTGTTAGGCCTACCAACCCTCTCATCTAAAAAAAGAAAAGTGGTCGAACTAAGCCAGGTATTAAGGGTAGTGGCCTTAAAGTGCATCATATCCATGTGGTTGAAACTAGAACCTCCCACGAGGGAACAGTGGATCACTAGAGTAGAGGAGATGGAGAGAATGAAAAACATTACCTACCCAATTTATTTAGAAAAAGAGAAATATTTAGATATTTGGAGACCTTGGCAAACCTGGAGAGAGAGAGAGAGAGACTCAGAGAGAGGTGGGTTAAGAGACTCACATGTTTGCATGGTTATTAAGGCCAAGGAGGAAATCGGGGGGAGAAGGGTAAAGAGACGGAGGCCCTTTGCCTGTGGATTATAGCCCTATAAAGGTATGGGGAAAAAGTAGGAATGAAGTGCTTGTAAAAAAAAGAACAGTATTTCAATTTGTAGAAAACTGTAAATAAGTTTATTGTGGTCTTATGATTTGGTTGTTAAAGTTACGAGGAATATATATATACAGTATATATATATATATATATACTGTATATACATACACACACATCCATCTTGAATTGGATTATATCAAAGCACTGAAGACCAACCAGCTATTTTATATTGTATGTATTATTTCTAAGAGTCCTGGTAGTGTGTAAAATTTCCCGTTTGGGATTGAACTTTTATTTTCTCACTTATGAAGTACCTGGAAGAGGAACATGTAGTCACTGCATCAAACTGTAACCACCTTGAGAGGTCTTTGGACTCAGTGCAGTAATGACTCCTCTTTAAACTTCATTAAGAACTGAACATAAGGGCTACAAAGAGAGTAATTTTGGTTTAAACTTTTTTTTCCTTTTATTTATGAGCTGGTATTGTATATCGATGGATAGTTATGTATGAAGTTTATGGATCAAATGGTCATATCCAAATTTTTGGATGTCTATTCTAATAATAAAAGAAATATGAGCTAAAAAAAACAGTGGCTTCTAGTGAAGACTGGGGGTACTGTTTTGAGCAACACAGTATGGGGAGAATCAGGAAACTGAAAATGGTGCCTGCATTTGCTGGATGATGGCTCCCCCACTCTCTGACTGCACCAGAACCTCAACTAACCTCCTCTACCTCAGCAGAACTTCCGGGGTCCTAATAGAAAGTGTGCTGGACTCCCCGCCTGGTGAAGGGATACACTGGGATACCCCTCAGAGGTTGGCTGCCATTTGGGGGATTGAGGAGGAATCGTGAAAGAGAACAGCCGGTGGGTCAAGGAGCAATAAGGAGCCCAAAAGAGTGGGGAGCAGAGAGCGAGGAAGGCGGGTAAACAGATAATGAAAAAAAAATCATGTGAAATGTTTTTTACAAGAAAACGAGACAGCAACATTCAAAACACATTTCTATAGAAAGTGTGTATGTTTCAAGTTTTGGAACAAAGTTGACAAATTCATATTTTGATGCCTTTTTGATGTGGTTCATTTCTCCAGGATGGCTGAATGCTGAGTCAGCATGCATCCAGGCTGCTGATACCATTTGGGGTGCTACTCTACTGTGCCTGTTAGGAATCTGTATTGCTACTAGTATTGCATGTTGGTAACTTCACTGGTGTTTGTCAGTATCTACTTTGTAATTAGTTTTAAAGAGCACTTTTCCCAGTCCTTTTGACTTTCTTGCATAAACTACCCCTTCTTGTACCAATTCTGGAACTGTATTTCATTACTGTCTTCTGCAGTTAGCTTTGCATTCTGCAAAATGAATGAAATGCAATTCCAGAATCAGTGCAAGAAGGGGTACTATATACATGAAAGTCAAAAGGCCTGGAAAGGGTGCTCCAAATCTCAATCTCTACCTCTCAACAAAATATTGCTGTTTTATGTCTTTTCCAAGCAGTTGAAACTCAGCTTCCTGTTCTTCTAAGTTTCATGTCTCGTCTTTCACAAAATGGATTCATTTTTGCACGAAAGTCAGAAGGACTAGGAAAGATGCTGACAACAACTCTTTCTTCTCTCAACCCCCATGATTTGTTACCAAGGCAGAAGAAAGTAAATTTTACACACAATAAAATGTACTGGCAAGACGTTTGGATTTAAGCACAATGCATTGGTAACAGGGTGTATTGGGGAAGGGGGAACATAGCATGTACATTGAGTATTGGTAGTTTTCCCTTGCAAAATTGCTGTGATTGTACGAAACTACACAATGTGAGTCTCTTCTCTGTCCTGCTTTGATGCCATCGGGAGCCAGCAGCTGAAAAGCAAAGGCAAGTGTAGCAGGGCTAATGCAGGGCTCAAAAACAAATCCAAATTATGGAAGGTTGAGTAAACCTTGGCCAAAAATAACAAATGCATGCACACTTTCATATCTAGTACTGCATATAATGACTACAAGATGTAACGTTTTGGACCTTCATAAAAGATGCTTTTTATCAGGATCCTAATATGTGTTCATTCCTGCTAGTTGTAGAAGTGTTAGCCTTGGAAAATTATCATTTTAATGTGAAATACAACATAGATCAGTCTGAACGTAGGTTAAGTAACAGTCTGTCAGGGAGAAAACATTAGGGGCCAGATATTCAAAACGTTGCACATGGCACAAATCTATTGCATCATGATTGCGCCACATTTGTGCTAGACTGCTTTAACCAAAAGGCCAAATGGAGCTGACAAAGCATGATAGTACCAACACTGTGAGATAATGTATGCAAGGTACAAAGTGAGGGGTGGGGACATGCATACAGGTGCAATGGTATATTCAAAAGTATAGCACTGCACAACATGTAGCATGGTGCAAATTACTGCCCATGAAAAGGTGGTCTTAATGCTGGCCAAACCCTGAATGGCAGGTGTGGACACAGCAGCAACAAGGAATAAAGCTGCATGCATCCAATGAGGAGGCAGTGTGGGCAGACAGCCACCCTGGGCCACTCCATTTGCACAGGCGCACAAATTGTGGAATGCAATGCCCCAACAGTGCTGTGAAGTGTACACTCGCATGAACTAATGTGTACCTAATGTGATATTTTTGTATTGTGTGTTGTTGTGCATTGTATGTCTTTATTGTATATTGTTGCATCTCAACTATGCAGTTAGTGTCTCCGGGTCATTCCTGACACTGAGACTTGGTCCAGTGTGCTTACCTGGTGAACAGTGTGATAAAAGACAATTAACAGAACACATACATGGCAGATACATGCTGCACAGATGGCACTGCTCTTGTCACCATCATCTAGCATTGGTCCAAATCCTGCCAGGCATTAGTGGATGCCCCAGTTTCTAGTGGACACCACGGCAGTGTGTCCATGCAGCACACACCTCCAGTTCACTCACTGGGGTACACCAACACAGTCCAGCAAACTCATGCTGCATTAGGGGAATGGAGCGTGTTATGGGAAGGGTGTATAGGTGGCCAGGCTGCACCAGATAGTAGGTACTGCCACACAGCTGGGGCCATCCATACAGTGCACAAGTTCCACTCATGGGATTGCTCCTGACAGCAGTGTGCCACTCTAATGATATGTGTGCCACCTAATGTATGTGTGCCCCCGGCACATACTCTACACCTGTCTGGGATCCCTGCACACACAGATAGCCATGTGTATGGTAATGTGGGAGCCCATGCCTCTATGAAGCACATGAGGGTCACAAAGCAGCATGATGTGGTGTCCACTGTCAGACCACACCTTTCAGCTGTGCTTGTCACTGTGTGGATAGCACTAGTCACTGTTGCCTGACACACCATAGACATTGCTGTGTACCTCACAGTATTGCCTACTGTGGTACTGTACCATCTGGTAAATACTGTGGCAGGAACAATGATTTGCCTCTGGCATGCAGCACGATGACCTGTTTCCTGCTTCTGTAGTGCTGCTCCCCTGGGCCACATTAGTCTTTGTATCTGTGTCCAAACCAAGAATGCAGCAAACATTTTGCGAGCTGTTAGCACACAATGCATGTGGCAACTGACCTGTAATGTCAGTTGGACTTACAGGTGGAGCTGTGAGCACAGAAAGAAACATGGCTACTGACCTGTAATTTAAGTTGGATTTACAGGTGAAGCTGTGTGGACCATGTTA
Organism: Neoceratodus forsteri; assembly: GCA_016271365.2. Classification (NCBI taxonomy): domain Eukaryota; kingdom Metazoa; phylum Chordata; order Ceratodontiformes; family Ceratodontidae; genus Neoceratodus; species Neoceratodus forsteri. The sequence goes on from JADMNL010000026.1 coordinate 273,209,194, forward strand.
TCGTGCCGCACAATCCAAATTCTGTGCTGTCCTTAATTCCTGCAGATTTTATCTTGGCTTGTCTGACTGCCCTGTAGTTGGGTGAAGGATGTTAATTGTCTGACCTCTGACCTCAGCTACGTGATAACTGGAGGTGGGGCTTAGTCAGAGTTGAAGTAGCAAGTAGAGTTTTAATTTCTCAGAAGAAGCCAGAAGGGGAAGGAAGGAAACATATTCAATGTAGTGCTTTAGAGTAACTGGTAATTGATATTTTTCTTTTAAACTTAGATTGTGGGCTTTTAGTGACACTGTACTTTCTTTGTTGTCTTTACTTATAATTGTTTTTGGGCTGTTGAAAATTTAAAACATAGTGGTGGTGTAATTCTGTGCTGTCTTTAATTGCTGCAAATTTTTGGCCCCCCTTCCCCCAACTCTTAATTATATACCCTGTTAAATCTGATTGACAGGAGCTAAACACAGGGTATAGTAAGGGGTGTGAAGTAGGAGGGGCATAAGGGAGAAGAAGCCCACCCTCAGCACAAGTGTTTTGACTTATTTATTTATTGGATTCTTGGTTTCTTTTTTTTTTTTTTAAAGAAAATTATCTGAGGATCAGTGGCAGGATTTTAGGACAGTAAGTTAATAAAGGGAACTAGGTTAGCTTCAGTAGCAGACAAGTAGTGGAATTTCAGTATAATGTGGGAGTGGTGCAATGCAGTAGCTGTGGGCAGCCATATTCAGGCAGACCTTCTGGACACTGAAGTGCTGCCTATCTGCATGCATCTCTCTGGACTGCAGGATGAGGAGCCAGACTCAGAGTGGAAGTAAACTGGGTCAGGAGTACCATCACCCCTATCCAGGGATCACCCAGTCCAATGCAACTGCCTCAAAGGACGCCGTAGAACAAGGAGCACTTGGATGACAGTGAGCTCAGGGAGGGTTAGAGCGGTCAGGCAGAGACACATCCCAGATCCTATTCCACTAAGAACTCATATGCCACACTGGCAAATGAGGACAACCAAATAGAGAGTACCAGAGAAGTGGAAGGAAAGGATGTGGAGGTTAGCCAAGGAGGTGACCTCAGCGGGGAAAGCAGTGGACCCCAGAGGAGAAGTAGATCCTGGTGGGGACTCCATCATAAAGGATCCAGCTAGGAACACAGGAGGGAGGACAGGAGGTGAGGTGCCTACAGGTGCCAGGGCATGGAGGGATGGAAGGAAGATCCTGGGGATCACTGGGAAGGCAAGGGGAGGTGAGCTGGATGTCATTATCCACCTAGGTACTAATGACCTGGCAAATGGGGAGCCAAGGAAGTTCAGGAAGAGTTTAGGAAACTGGGGAGGGTCTCAAGCAAGAAGCTACTTCTGTCACTTTCTCAGAGTACTACCTGAGAGAGGCAAGGAGAGCATAGGAGTGCATGCACCAGGAACTTTAACTCATGGTTGAAGAACTGGTGCTGTGAGGAAGGGTTTAGATTCATTGGTGACTGGGGACCCACCTGGGGATGGAGGATTGTTCAAGCCTGACGCCTACATCCATCCAGGAGGAATCCAAGCACTCAATGATAAGTTTAAATGCTACATTGACAAGCATTTAAACTAGCAAAGAGGTCTGAGCCAGCAAGGAGGGTACCTACTTTCTCACCCCACAGCTAGCAGTGGAACCAGTGAACACAGGAGTGGCTGTCTCTGCAAAGCATTGTGCAAAAGATGGAGATTAGTGCCCAAGAGGTGAATAAGCAGAAAGGGGCAAAATTCAGCAGAAGGGCAGACAGCAAGGAGAACCAGGGATAAATGACAACCAAGGAAGGGGCTGGTAGAACAGTGAAACAGTCTAGGAGGTCAAATCATGGAAAACCATGTGCAAATGCCAGGAGCCTTAGCAACAAGATGGAAGATCTGGAGGCTGTCATGGTGCAGTCAGACCTGGACATTGTGGTCATCACTGAAACCTGGTGTAATGATAACCATGACTGGGAGAAGGCCATACCTGGCTACAACATATTCAGAAGAGACAGAGCAGACAGGAAGGAGGAGGCACTGTATGTAAAAATGACATAAGGGCCACAGAGATCCAGGAGGAACAAATGGGGGAGAGATACTGTGGGTTATGCTGGAAAGGAAAATGGGGACAATCATCCTTTGAGGTCTGGTCTATAGACCACCAGCCCAAGAGGAAGAAACAGATAGGGAGCTGATGCTAGCCATCCAAAGGATGGCAGACAAAGGTGAGGTAGTATTGTTGAGACTTTAATATTCCAGACGTGGACTGGAGCATCCCAGCAGCAGCATCAACTAGAACAGATTTATCCTGGACTCTTCAGGGTGCCTTCCTCAAGCAACTGGTCATGGAACCAACTCGGCAGAAGGCAATACTGACCTTGTGCTCACAAACAGGGACAGTGTGATGGGGGTAACAGTGGGGAGCACCTGGGAAACAGCGACCACCAGTCATTGTGGTTTGAAATCACAGAAAGAGCAGAACCAAACCACACAAAAACACATATCCTGGATTTTAGGGGGGCAGACTTTGGGAAAATAGGGAGATACTTGAAAGAGGCATTAAGGGGAATGGGACAGGAATCAGGGGTTGAGGAACAGTGGGCCGTATTTAAAATGGGGATTACAAGAACAACAGAATTATGTATTAAGCAGGTTAGCAAGAGGAAAAGGAAGAGGAGACCATTATGGTTTTCAAAAGAGGTAGCAAAGAAAGTGAAAGCCAAAAAGATTGCATTCAGCAAATACAAAAAGACACAGGCAGAAGGGGATAGGGAGAAGTACCAGGATAAGCAAAGGGAGGCAGGGAGGTCAGTAAGAGAAGCCAAAGCTCAGACAGAAGAACACATTGCAAAATCAGTGGGTAGAGGGGACAAAACCTTTTGCAGGTACATAAGTGAAAAAAGAAAGACAAAGGGAAGGATAGTGAGACTGAACAGGGAGGATGGGGGCCACGTGGAGGATGACAACAGTAAAGCTGACATATTGAACAGGTATTTCTGCTCAGTCTTTACTGAGGAAGAGGAGGGTAATGGGTCTGAAGGGAGTACAAGGGTGAGAATGGTGCAGAAATGGACACAAGTCCCTTTACACGAGAAAGGGTCCTGAAGGAACTGGAAGTAATAAGAGTTGATAAAGCAATGGGGCCAGATGGGGTGCACCCAGGGTCCTTAAAGAACTAAGAGAGGTGGTGGCTGAACCTCTGGCTATCCTATTTATCGATCACTGGAAACAGGGAGGCACCCAAAGACTGGAGGACAGCAGATGTAGTCCCCTTATACAAAAGTGGGAACAAAGAGGAAGCAGGGAACTACAGACCAGTCAGCCTCACCTCAGTAATGGGAAGATCATGGAAGCACTACTGAAGGAGAGATTGGTGGAACATCTGGTTGTCAATGGACTACAGGACCCAAGGCAGCATGGTTTCACCAGGGAGAGGTCATGTCAGACCAACCTCGTTGAATTTTGACTGGGTGACTAGGAGGTGGATCAGGAAGGGCAGTGGACATGGCCTATCTGGACTTCAGCAGGCCTTTGACACTGTGCCACATAGAAGACTATTACACAAACTGGGGAATATGGGTGTGGGCAGGACAGTAGTGTGGTGGGTAGGTAACTGGCTGGGTGGCAGGACACAGATGGTGGTGGTAAATGGCTGTCACTCCACAGAGGGAAGAGTGACCAGTGGGGTACCACAGGGATCAGTGCTGGGACGGTCCTATTCAACATCTTCATCAGTGACATGGCGCAGGATCTAGAAGGCAGGATTTCACTGTTGCTGATGACACAAAGCTCTGTAACAGAGTAGACACACCAGAGGGTGTAGACAGAATGAGAGCGACCTGCAGAAACTTGAAGAATAGTCAGGGGTTTGGCAGTTGAAATTCAATGTAAAGAAGTGCAAGATAATGCATATGGGGCACAAAACCCTGGCACAATATATCAGTTGGGGTGAAGATATAGCATGCACCAAGCAGGAAAGGGATCTTGGGTTATCATCTCTGATGACCTCAAGGTAGGGAAACAGTGTGACAAGGCAGAAGGTAAAGCAAATAGGATGCTGGGATGTATAGGCAGGGCATCACCAGCAGCAAAAGGAGGTCATAATTCCACTATACAAGACACTAGTGAGGCCCCACCTGGAGTACAGTGTACAGTTCTGGAGACCATACCTACGTAAGGACATAGACAGGGTAGAGAAGGTTCAGAGGAGGGCAACAAAGATGGTGCATGGTTTGCATCACAAGTCCTATGAAGACAGGTTGAAGGAACTGAACATGTACTCCCTGGAGGAGAGGAGGGAGAGAGGGATATGATAGAGACATACAAGTATCTTACTGAGAGGAACAGGGTGCAGGAAAACACTATTTTTAAGCGGAAAAGATGTTCCAGGACTAGAGGGCATGGGATGAAGTTGGAGGGAGGACAATTCAGAGGAAACATGAGAAAGAATTTCTTCACAGAACGGGTGGTGGACAAGTGGAACACCCTGCCAGAGGAAGTGGTGGGGGCTGAAACAATCATGGGATTTAAGAATGCATGGGATAGACATAAAGGAATACTGGAGGTCAGGGGTAAGGGGCAACAGACTTCTAGGAAAACAAACTGAACTTACAAGCTCAAATGGGCAGACTGGGTGGGCCATAAGCCCTTATCTGCTGACACTGTCTATGTATCTATGTAAATTCAAAGCAGGCCGTAAAAAGATGGTAATGTGGCTGTTTGCCCATGGATTGTCTGAGCAGGCTCATTTGCACTGCAGTTTTAAATACAGCAAACTTTAGCACTGGGCAAACGTGTCAGCATCATGCAGATGTGTTAGTGCCATTACATGGTTCTGCAGTATTTGGCCTGCACTGTTTGCTGTTGTTGTGCTCCACTGCTCTGCTAACACACATGTTGCCTGCATTGTTCAGCCTTACTTACCTCACTCCACCTGTGTGTGCACTGAGCTGCTGTTGCAGTTTGCACTGCTCTCAGTTGCTATACTTAGTGCAGTCTTATTTGCTAAGCTGTTGTTGCATTGCACTGTCAGCCCTGTTTGCACGTCTTTATTTGCACACTATAATCTACTCATTTAACCCCGGGGCTATTCCTTTGAATATGCCGTAGAAATGGTTCTGGGCTAATTTTGCCCACCATGCAGTGCTAATTTTGCCCAGGGGCATGGTTTTGAATATCTGGCCCTAGATTGGTTGGGTTGGCTACTACATAGAACACTCATAGTAAGGTTTCAAAACAGCATTACCTCTCCCACATCCTTTTACAGGGTGGTAGAATAATTATTTTAAAGTGCCATCCTGAGAAATCATCTCAATTGGATGACAGGTGTGAATTATCACAGCCTTCCACCACATCAAAAAATTATTTGTCTGCAAACCTTAACAGCGAAAACAGGAAATTGTGCTCACGTGCCCTTCCTGTATAAAAAATAAACTAAACCTTACTGCAGTATGCTAGCAGTCAGCAACTCTGCAGAAAATGACAACATAAAGGCACCAAAATAAACAAATAGAAAAAAAATACACATTTGTTTACAAAACCTGAAACACACAGTTTTTATAGCAATGTGTTTTGAATGTTGCTGCCTGTTTTGCTCGTAAAGACTATTACACATGAACTGCAACCTTTGGAGAAACAGGTTCTATAAGCTTGCTGACAGGGAAGACTAGACTCTGAGTTCTGGAGATGACATCATCAGCAGTTCTTCACTGAAACTGGCTTTTTTGAACAAGCAGTGAAATTAGGGTTGTAAAATGACTTGTAACGTTTAAACAATGTAACTTAGGGATCTCATTTTTGGCATGAGGTTGATTGGGACTATGCTGATCCAAATTCTGAAATTGATTGATTCCAAAAATTTTGACCATAGTCCCTCTTTAAATGTCACTGCCTATCTTCCTCTATTTTTCCCATCTTCACGTCTCTCACTGGGGGGAAGGAGTATGAGGAAAGATCCACATCCAACACATCTGTCTCCATCTCTCCCCATTCTTGCTGTTTCCCTGATTCATCAAATCTGTTGCTTGTGCTAGTCTCTGAAGTGGTAGGAGTACATAGTCTAGCATTTCCCCTGGGGGTAATGGTAGTCCATAGTTTATCCAAAGGAAAGAAGGGTGGAGGCATTTCCTGTGAACTTGCCATATCCATATTTATCTGTCCATCCATCGAATCTCCTTGCGGTGCTGATAATGGACCAAGAGAGGTCTCATCAGGGTCAGAGTCCATCTGCTCGCTAGAAGTCCTTTGTTACTCGGTTACTCATTTTTTTAGGACAAAAGGAGGCTGAAGCCCATCTAGATTCTCCCCCCACAATGTTGTGAGACATTATTACTCAGATTGTGTTAGAGTTGAACCAAATGTCTAAATCTTTTTTTAAAGGAAGTAATAGTTTTGGAGTCAATAATTTCCTGGGGAAGTTTATTCCACAGTCTTGAAGAGCTTAAGGAGAAGAAGTTCAATCTTTTGGTTGTTTTAGCTGTTTAAACATTCAGTTGTTTATTGTGCAGCCTTGGTACAATTTTTCTTTCTGTAAAATGAACTCAGCATTGGTTCATTAAAATTGGAGACTGAAGGATTCTAAAAAGGAAGAGGAAGTCTCCCCTAATTCGCCTTTGTGCGAAGGAGTGAAGGCCAGTTTTATGAACCCTTTTAGGGTAACTGAGGTGGATAAAGTGGGGAATCATTTTGGTGTACTTTCTCTGAATCTTTTCTATTCTGTCTATGTCCTTTACCAGGAATGGTCTCCAATGGGGAGACCCATAATCAGAGTAGGGACGGATATAAGTTCTATATAGAGGGATGATACATTCTTCAGTTTTTGTAGTAAATGTTTTGTTGATCCTTCTAAGCAAAGAAATAGAGGTTTTGGCTACTTTGTTGCAATGGTCATTGAAAATCAACTTATTGTTCATTGTGCTTCCTAAATCTTTGTTGGAGTTAGCAATTTTTAAGGGGATGTTATTTAGACTGTAAGTTTGTTTGGGATTGTTTTTTCCAAAATGTAAAACAGTGCATTTCTTGATATTAAACTGCATCTCATTATGATGTGCCCAAGATTCAATAGTTTTCAGATCCTTAATCATTTGGAGGGAATGGGAGCTAGTATCTACCCTGCCCCTCAATTTAGTATCATCTGCAAATTTTGAAAGAGTATTGCTTGAATTGATCTGCATGTCAGATATGAAAACGTTAGACAATGATGGTCCAAGGATGGATCCCTGCGGAACCCCTGCCCTCATCTGAAAGAACCCCCCTAACCCTAACCCTCTGGGTCCTTGCTGACAACCAGCTCTCTATCCGGTTGACCAAACTGATAGGAAGTCCCAGCTGGAATAATTTGTTAATCAATATTCTGTGTGACACTTTATCAAAAGCCTTACTGTAGTCTAACAAGATGACCTCCGTAGGTGTATTAGAGTTCATGCCAAGACTGATGTTGTTATAGAATACGATAAGGTTGGATGTTGTTGAGTGACCCTGCCTAAAACCCAGTTGAACATGGTCAGAATGGTTGAGCAAATGTAGTTCAGCTTCGAGGATGGACTTAATAATTTTTTCTAGTATTTTGCAGGGAATAGAGTAAGACTTATAGGGCAATAATTTTCTACCTTAGATTGACAACCTTTTTTTAAATATTTGGGTAACAATAGCTGTTAGCCAGTCAAGTGGTACCTGCGATTGGTTAATGGATTTATTAAATACAATGGTTAGGGGAAATTTTATTGCATCTGTTGTTTCCAACAAGAATCTTGTGTTTATATAATCAGGTCCCAGACTGGTTGTTCGCTTCAGTATTTTTAAAGTTGTCCTAGTGTAGCAATCTGAAATTAAATATCGTTTGGAGTTGTTATTGATTTGTTGTGTAGAAAGTGGAGAACTTGTATCATTATTTGGGGAAAAGGCAGAATAGAAATCGTTATTAAATTTGTCAGCAGTTACGTTATCATTAATGATTATTGATTCATTTAGAAGAATAGGACCTATTTGTTTAGTATTCCCTTTTTTGTTATTAATGCTTTGTGTGAATCTTTTGAGTGGGCAGTTTTGAATTCTAGATTCTGTTTTGAGAGCAGAATGGCATTTCTGAGTTTTTTTAACTGTTATCCTATATTGTACTAAGATTTCCTCTTTTATGTTGGGGGAAACATTTTTTCATAGCTGAAAAAAGTCTTTCTTTATGTTTAATTAACTTTGTTATAGTTTTATTAAACCAAAAGGAAACTTTTCCCTTCTTATTGTATTTTAATTTAGTTGGAACGTATGCATTTTTTAAATCTAGGATGTAATGTTTTAAATATTTCCATGCCTCCTCAACTGAGAGGTGGGACAGCTCCACAATAGATTGCTCCTGAGTCTTTAATGTTTCAGGTGGCTGTTCCTTTGGAGCACTACACTGGTTAGACTTACTTTTTTCCTCAGTGGGATTTTCAGCCATGTTTGATGGAGAGGGGGTAGAGGTGCTGTGTCCCAGGCTGCCCTTCAGCCTTTCTTTGTCCCATTCAAATGGTGGTATCCTGGTTGACCCTATCCTGATGATTATTGGCCGCATAAGGGCATTTATAGAACATCCAAAGACTGGAGGACAGCAGATGTAGTCCCCTTATACAAAAGTGGGAACAAAGAGGAAGCAGGGAACTACAGATCAGTCAGCCTGACCTCGGTAGAGGGGAAGATCATAGAAGCACTACTGAAGGAGAGATTGGTGGAACATCTGGTTGTCAATGGACTACAGGACCCAAGGCAGCATGGTTTCACCAGGGGGAGTTCATGTCAGACCAGCCTCATTGAATTTTTTGACTGGGTGACTAGGGAGGTGGATCAGGGGAAGGCAGTGGACATGGCCTATCTGGACTTCAGCAAGGCCTTTGACACTGTGCCACATAGAAGACTATTACACAAACTGGGGAATATAGGTGTGGGCAGGACAGTAGTGTGGTGGGTAGGTAACTGGCTGGGTGGCAGGACACAGAGGGTGGTGGTAAATGGCTGTCACTCCACAGAGGGAAGAGTGACCAGTGGGGTACCACAGAGATCAGTGCTGGGACCACTCCTATTCAACATCTTTATCAGTGACATGGCGCAGGATCTAGAAGGCAGAATTTCACTGTTGCTGATGACACAAAACTCTGTAACAGAGTAGACACACCAGATGGTGTAGACAGAATGAGAAGGACCTGCAGAAACTTGAAGAATGGTCAGGGTTTGGCAGTTGAAATTCAATGCAAAGAAGTGCAAGATAATGCATATGGGGCACAAAACCCTGGCACAATATATCAGTTAGGGGGTGAGGATATAGCATGCACCAAGCAGGAAAGGGATCTTGGGGTTATCATCTCTGATGACCTCAAGGTAGGAAACAGTGTGACAAGGCAGCAGGTAAAGCAAATAGGATGCATGGATGTATAGGCAGGGGCATCACCAGCAGGAAAAGGGAGGTCATAATTCCACTATACAAGACACTAGTGAGGCCTCACCTGGAGTACAGTGTACAGTTCTGGAGACCATACCTGCATAAGGACATAGACAGGGTAGAGAATGTTCAGAGGAGGGCAACAAAGATAGTGCATGGATTGCATCACAAGTTCTATGAAGACAAGTTGAAGGAACCGAACTTGCTCCCTGGAGGAGAGGAGGAGAGAGGGATATGATAGAGACATACAAGTATCTTTACAGGGAGGAACAGGGTGCAGGAATACACTATTTTTAAGTGAAAAGATGTTCCAGGACTAGGGGCATGGGATGAAGTTGGAGGAGGACGATTCAGAGGAAACGTGAGGAAGAATTTCTTCACAGAACGGGTGGTGGACAAGTGGAACACCTGCCAGAGGAAGTGGTGAGGCTGAAACAATCATGGGATTTAAGAATGCATGGGATAGACATAAAGGAATTCTGGTGGTCAGGGGTAAGGGGCAACAGACTTCTAGGAAAACATAAACTGAACTTACAAGCTCAAATGGGCAGACTGGGTGGGCCATCGGCCCTTATCTGCCGACACTGTCTATGTATCTATGTAACACATGTCCTCTTGCATCATACAAGTTGCACCTAGCAACATTTCTGCATTCCATGCTCATATGGTCATATTCACCACATAGGAAACATTTTAATTTGTCACAGGAGCTGGCTAGGTGAGTACAGTCTCCACACTTGTGACAAGCCTTCAGTTGCCCCACATTGAAACATACTCCATGGTTTTTCCCAATAAATAAATGGTTAGGCAGATGGATTGTGCCTGCTTCTGTCTGCCAGAGTTTAATTTTAAAATGCCACCCCCCAGTCCAGAAGGATTCTGAGTCAATACTCGGTTCAGGAGCACTTAGTACATCACATCGCTTTTGCAGCCAATGGTGAATATCTCCAATGTGTATAGTCTCAGTGTAAAACATAATGGTGAATTTTTTAATTACTGGCTTTCTGAGATATATCACAAAAAATGGAGTCCATAGTGGAGAGATCTTTTTTTTGGTTATATGTAGTCCAAAATTTATCTAATCTAAAACATGTATGAAATCTGATATCAACATTTTCTTCACCACCAATGTGAATCAAAGCATGGACTTCTGATGGCAAGAAGTGTAATGATTCTTTTGGCAGTGTTTTCCCCACATATTCCCTATCTGGGAAAACCTCCAACCCCCCTCAATAATGTAACCATACTGCATATCTGCGTGGTATAGGTGGGGTCTTGTCAAACAAATCAGAAAATCTAGTAGTTCTGGGTGGTGGTTGGGGCCTTTGTTTTGGACTAGACTCTTGATGAGATTCTTCATCAGCTGCCCTGCTGGTCTCATCCTGTCCTGCATCAGTACATGTTTGTTCCTCTTCTAAGCTGGTTTCAAAGTTTCTGGCCTCCTCCTGAACTTGTCCCTCTGTCAATGTAGTAACCCCTTCTCTCTCAACACCAGTCCCTGGGACTAAGTTCTCATCAGCTATAGGCATTGTTTGCTGGGTAGTACATGGCTGAAGACCAGGGTCATCATGCTGAACTATACCATCTGTTATGTCCACCCCTTGTTTGCCAATATCTTGGTCTGTTTTCGCCATTTTGTTTATAGCTTTTGGTTCTTCAATCAATAAAGCCTCATCTGACTGTGGTAAAATATCTACTGACACCCCACCTTGCTCCACAAGCATTTGTCTCACATCTCCTGTTCTGCCCTCACATATCGCAGAACTAGGGTTTTGACATAATGCAACATTTGATCCCTGACTAGCCAGGGGTCCTTGTGAAAAATCAACTGTAGGGTCACTGACCCACTTACTGGTTCTGTCCTGCTGCCATCTGGCTTGTTGCAGGGCTCCATGCAGCTAGTCCCTGGAGGTCACTCACCATCAGGTGTTCTTCAATGGCCATCAAGAATTCCTCAGAAGCAGATTCTATCTCTTCCTCTCCCATTCTCATCATCAATGGAGCTGGTAAAATGTCAAAATCCATTTGCAATCCACAACCTTTCTCAGTAGAAGTAATATCCACAGTATCCAGAGCAGTAGAATCCATATCCACAATCGTATCCACAGATACCTTTAACACATTGCTCTCCTGGCCTACCTTGGCTGGGAGGGAGAGCAACTCCTCAGCCAGCAGCACCTCCTTCTCCCAATGTCCCCAGTGTCCAATCCTTCAGAGGTACCTCAGGTGAAGCAACAGCAATTGTTTTTTTCAGTCTTTCTCTTGTGGTTTGGTTTTCCCCTTGAGATACTAGGGGTGCCAGTCGCTAAATCTTTTCTTGTCATTTTCCCTTCCCATCGCATTTTCCATGCCACTCTTGATGCATGTTCCATATGTCTTCTGGATTGTACACTTTTTTCTTCACCACTCTGCTTCATCTCCATGCAGCTAGTCCCTGGAGGTCACTCACCATCAGGTGTTCTTCAATGGCCATCAAGAATTTCTCAGAAGCAGAATCTATCTCTTCCTCTCCCATTTTCATCATCAATGGAGCTGGTAAAATGTTGTCAAAATCCATTTGCAATCCACAACCTTTGTCAGTAGAAGTAATATCCACAGAATCCAGAGCAGTAGAATCCATATCCACAATCGCATCCACAGATACCTTTAACACATTGCTCTCCTAGCCTACCTTGGCTGGGAGGGAAAGCAACTCCTCAGCCAGCAGCATCTCCTTCTCCCCTGTCTCATCAGCACTTCCTCCTCCTCCTCCTCCACCACCTCTGTCTGGCTCCATACTGGGCTCCTCCATTCTGCTTCTAGGAAGTCAAGTCTTCTGCTGGCTGAGATTATCTTACCCGAGGAAGACTTCTTCTGGCAACATTCCTTGAACACCATGCTTTATAGACTCTTACATTATCAGAGAATTATCTATACCTCCCGAGTATCCCCCAAGACCAATACTGAAATCCTAATCAAATGGACTATAGAAAGATCTCATTCCTCAACTGATTCTACAGGATGTTTCACATCTATCCGTTAACCCAGTTGATATGGCATCCTCATCTCCCATGTCTAATAGGATCTAAGATTTAGTGGAGCCTTCTTCACATTTATCTGTTTACCTGGAATGATCACTCTAATTATTCCCGAGATGTACCAACTTTTATTATGATTATCACTGTTAGGCATAACTGGAACTGTAAGGTAGCTCATAGCCATATTAGCATCATCCATTTTCTTTTATAACCTTCTTCCATGAGCTCTAACTCAGTTTGATCATGTTACTTGACTCATAATTCCGCAATGGTCATGAAATGTCTTATGATTTTCTCAACTGCCATCTCAGAACTTTTACCATGGAATATCTGGCATCTAGCAGCCTAGCTAACCTAGCTACTTTCTCTAATCTACCATTCTCCATTCCTGGATACCACCATAATTTATGCCATCATTTACATTCTTTCATCATATTACTATCAATCGGGTCAACTGCCCATCCTGTAGTCCTAATACATTCCTCAGAATTGCCTACCATACTCCCTCCAGTATAACCTTTCACTGAGAATAGCCTTCCATTGATTCCTTAAATCTGCACATCCACAATTCACCTGGCAGTTTCACTGTCCCAGTCATGGCCCTTATCAGGCCTATATCTGACTGAAATGCTATGCACCCCTTGGCATTCTACACCACTCTTAATTTTCATTGCCCCTTCAGTCTATAGACTCTTTGAAAGACTCATTATCGAGTTTCCTTCAGCATTCAGACATTGGATCCACCCATAAGGCAATGCAATCATGGCCACCTCAGCTTATGTCACAGACAATCTCATTACAGCACTACTCATGTCTACCAGCAGACAAACAGGAGCTTTACAAGAATCATTACAGTAGCTATACCCAAATAAACTCTCAAATTCATCACACTGAACTTCCAATCATTTCCATATACATTCAGATATCATCTCAACAGCATATAACTTCATCTCTGTAATCCAATGGAAACCATCCATCATCACCTTGGAAACTGGACTGCATTGCCCCTTTGTAACTGGACCTACTCCACATCAGGATTCAGATGCTCCTGCAGAAGAGACCTACCTCTTCAACTGCAGAATTATCATTCCAAAAAGATAATCCTACAGATTTGAAGATGGACCATTACCTCTCTTAGCAGGTCACCTTCCTCAAAATTTAGTTTACGGTTGCTAGAACCTAGGTTTATCTCCTTGTGGTATGCCCATAGGATGGACAGGTCAGTAGGCATTGGTTGTCAGAGGTTTCCTCCACCTGAGTTTTTTCTCTCCCACATGCTACTGATCATACTCTCTGTGAGCTGGAGGAGGTAATCATACTCTTTGCACATTCATAGGAAAATCTTTTCTGGCTTTCTATTCCCTACTCACTCCCCAGCTTACCTACTAAGGTTGGGAATAGAGTAAAACCACAAGTAAACTACAGTTACATAAGCACTACTAACCCCATACACTATTCACCCAAACATTGAATGGGAGGGCTATAGCTTGGGGTTCAATATGGGGGAATAGCTCCTCCCACATCCCTTACATAAGCCAGCCTCCTCTGACAATTATCTGATTAGCAGGATGTGAAACTCCCACCTTCCACCCTACCTCCTTCTCCTTCTGCAGTTTTCTTCTCACCCTTGGTGCAGGGCTGCCTATTTTCTACTCACTACCCAGCTTACCTTCCAAGGGCAGGAATAGAGTAAAGCCACAAGGAAACTAAGGTTACATAAGCACTACTAACCCCATACACTATTCACTCAAACATTGGAAAAAAAACTTCTGTGATGTGGTAATCTACCGTGGTTGGCAATTGAAAGAAAAGCCCCATAGGACGGTATGAGACCTACTGTGGTACTCAGCTGAAAGGAAAAGTCCCTTAGGGTTGTGAAGATCTACCACAGTGGACAATTGAAGGAAAAAGCCCCTCAGGGCTGAGAAGGACCACTGTGGCAAACAACTTAAATAAAAAAAAGTTATTTGAAGATCTGCCATAGCACGCATCATAAAGAAAACGCTCTTCAAGGCTGAAGAAACCTGCTGCAGTGTGTAAGTGAAAGAAAAAATTCTTCAGGACTGTATGAGACCAGTTGTGGTGGGTAGCCAAAGGAAAAGTCATATATATATCTCTCTCTATATATATATATATATATATATATATATATAGATATATATATATATATATATATATATATATATATATATATATATATCTATATATATATATATATATATCACACACATATATACACATACAAGTCTCTATAATGAATATGTACATGTACATGCATGTATATAACTGGGATGGCTAAAGGGCTAAACACTGCAGTATTTTCATTGACCTAGCAAAGCCGCTGACATGGTATCCCATTCTCTCCTACAATCCTGCCTATCAGGGGCTGGGTTAGCAGCGTCCGCCACAAACTGGTTCAGTGCCTACCTACTAAATAGAACCCAATCCACTAAAATAGCTGACCACACCTCCCCCCATCACCACCGGCGTTCCCCAAGGCTCAGTTCTTGGCTCCATCCTCTTCTCCATCCTTCTAAATGATCTGCCTAACTCTTGCTCCACTACCACAATCCACATGTATGCAGACGACACGGTCCTCTTTACCTCTGGCGGACCCACAAAGTCACCTCAAACTTCAAACTGATTTCAACAAATCCAACAATGGTTCAATACCAACCAACTCTCCCTAAATACCAAGAAAACTGTCTCTATGTCTTTCAGCACTAGACAGCGTCTATCAAACACACCTCCCCTGTGATCTTCCATACCCCAAATAACACCATCCTTGATGAAATGCCCTCCTTCAGGTATCTAGGGGTTTGGCTTGATTTCCACCTCTCCTTTTCCACACATGTGGATGCCATCATGTCAAAACTGCGCCCAAAACTTGGTGCCCTCTATAGAAACTGTACTAGCTTCCCGCTACCTGTCAGACGTGAATTAGTCCAGAAAATGATTCTACCCTCCTTCAACTACTGTGATGTCATTTACAGCTCCGCCTCTAAGACCACCCTAGCCAGACTTGACCCCCTCTTTAATGCTTTCTGCCACTTTACCCTCGATGCCCCCCCGCTCACATCACTGTGAGCTCTACCGTTCCCTGGCACTGCCATCCCTGAGTAACTGGCGCCTAATTCATAGTGTTAAATTTGCTTCACCAACTTCTGGCTTGTCCTCCTCCCTCCTACCTTGTATCCTCCCTATCTTCCCCACCTACCCCCACCCATGCCCTCAGGTCTACTGATGCTAGGCTATTAGTCACCCCTCACTGAAGGACCACTACCAGCCAATCGGCCTTCTCTTACCTCTTCCCTAAACTCTGGAATGGCCTGCCGGCCCAGATCCGCCATTCTTCATCCAAACACTCCCTATCCTCTGCCCTCACTAACTTCCTTGCACCAAATTGCAACTGTCCCTGACCTCCCCCACTGATAGCTTCTCTTCCCTGTTCCCCCTTAGCGCCTGACCAGCGGCTCGGCCTTCACCTCATTGTCTGGCTTATACACTGCCCTACGCACTTACACTCTCACTCTTACTCTTATTCACTCCTAATATCTCCCTTCCCTTCCCCCTTCTTCCTAAATAACCTATGCTCTTCAGTCTTACTCACAGCTACTAACTCCCCTCTCCTTCCCCCATCGCACCTAAACCAGCCCCCTATACACCTAGTGTTTACTAGTCCACTCCTTTTCTACCCCTTATCTTCGCTCTCCAATTCCTACTATCAACTTGGTGCATCTCGCTTCAGCTCAAGTTCTGTTACCGGCACTCAAGTTCTGTTACTGGCACTTATGTAATCATGTATTGCCTGATGTGTACCCATGATATGTATACCCTGTCCTTGAAGATCATGTTCTGTACTGTTCTCCTTATGTAACAAGTTCAAATGTAATCCCACCCAACTATGTTCATTATCTGTATTGCTCTACTTCTAAATTCAACTTTTGTATGTATACCTGCCTCCACTGTAACCCCTCCCCCAGGTCGCACCGTGAGATGAGCATCTTTTTGCTCAGTGTGCCTTTCCTGGTGAAACATTTTCAATAAATAAATAAATAAATATAAATAAATATAAGTATCTTAGTTATAAAAAACTACATTAATGCAGAAATTAGGCTAGTAAGAACACAAAGTGTACAAAGATGGGAAATGAAAAAACATTAGGGATTTGGGTTTCTGGAGTGTTGGAGAAGCAATGGTGGGGTCTTACTTGGGGTTGTCAACCCTAATGCCCACTCCACAGCCCATAACCTCCTGTCAAAAGCACAAGATACAGTTCCAACCTAGAGTCTCATAGTGATACAGTATGACCAACATAATTTGCCAAAGCCTTCTTCAAGCAGGACCTTATGAAGGACCTGCATGAAGATATTACATTTCACCTTGTCTGATCCAGGGTAGGGAGGCATTAGGGTTGACAACCCCAAGTGAGACCACACCACTAATTCACCAATACTCCAGAAACCCAGCCCCCTAATGGTTTCTCATTTCCAGTCTTTGTATGCTTTGCATTTTAACAACCCCAGTCTCTGCATTAACATAGTTGTTTGCAACTAATTTCCCTTCTTTTTGTGATAGTGGAACTGCAGCCTCATGAGTTAAACACAATGTTGGAACCGTCATGATGCAGTGCATGGGCCCAGCAGACCCTGGCACACATCTCGATAACCTGTGGGTGAGGTTCCCTGACCCACTACAGGGTGTGGTGTCTGCACCAAAACACTGCTCTATCCCTACCTAGGCCATTGTAAATTACCAGTTATGCATCTGCGTAGAAGCTGCACAATGCATGCTCATAACACGGCCACTTTTAGGATCTTTTCAACAAATTTTCAACAAAAGTTTTCTTGGACCACACCTCATGAACATTGGAACTATCATTTTCCTAATTAGTCCCAAAAAGTGGCACAGTGACCATGCCATTTCACACCATAAGTGTGAAAACACATTTTGGGCCAAGTATGAGAAATAATAGTTGTACTGCTCATGAGGTACTGTGAAAAAATGTGTATGTTGAAAATCTGGAGTCAACATATTGAAAATTACCAAAGTTATTCACATGCATAGAAACTGTGCAACTCATGCTCAAAACATGGCCATTTTGGGGGGGAATTTGTCCACCAAATTTTCAATATGGGCTTTTTGGGACCCCACCTCATGAGCACTGACACTGTCATTTTGTTAATCAGTCCTGAAAGGTGATTTTGAGCAGTGACCTCATAATTTAATTTTAATTATTTATTTTGTTTTTGTTGACCGGGTAAGTACACCAGGCAAATTCTGCCTATTTTCAGGCACGACCTGGGGGAGGGGGATACAGATGAATGCCAACTAATCTTGAACCAGATTAAGCTGTTGGTGTTATTTTTAGTGAATGGAGGGAAATTTGGCTTGGGCACTGAGGAAATTCCCCTACTGATTGTCAGTAGGGGAGCTGTTGGCCGTTTCGAAATGGCCACTCGGTAGGATCTGGTGGATGGTATGGATATCTGTGAGACAAAGGAGAGGGCCTCCTCCCCTGAGCTCGAAATCCAAGAGGCACTTATGGAATCAAGCAGAAATGAAGAGGATATGGAGTTTACTCTACATGAGATTGCAGGACCAGGACATTTTTCATCCCAAACAATACCGGTGGAAAGAGTTCAACAGGCCTTGCCAGACAAACAACAGATAATTGAAAATTCATTTTCTAATCACAATATGAGCCCCATGTTCACTTTGGAGCAACTTTAAAAAGAGACAGAAAAGCTAAATGTAGTAGTTGATAAGGATGTTTGCGAAAAAGCAGATGCCGACTTATTTGACAGCACTGTCAAAACCTGTGATGCAGAAGGAACAAAGGACAGCACCGCCCTGGCTTCAGGGTGTCTCCCCTGTCAAACGTTCACTGGAACTTGAACTGCTAAACAGAAGGAAATGGCTGGCAGTGTAATCACAATGAGTAGCGAGTGCCTAAAGCCGTTCCCTTTACATGTGGTAAATCTTGAGGAGGATACAGCGGGTACTAATGATATTTTCACCAATAAGCCTATTTCAAACACTGTTAAATTTAGTTCAGCTAATGTATCAATGAATGATAAGACAAGACAAGGGGAGGACAGACAAGAAAAGCTTTTTACTATTGGCTCTTATTTTTCAGGAAAAGCCGAGGCAAGGGCTCAGGGCAGTATTAAACAAATATCAAAGGATGATACTGTATTTCAAATGGACCCTTTAAATCAAAATCATGTAACATGTTTTGTTTTTACAACTAGAGAACAGACTGTAAAGATAGCCTCTGAAGTTTTTAAAACCAAAAGGGTGGCCTTAACATCTACAAACCAAAATTTGAATACAGCACCCCCTTTAAAAATGGAAGAAAATAATTTAAAAGTAACCGCTGATAAAGTACAAGTCCCCACTACTTCAGACCTTATTCAGACAGCTTTTTCTATCCCTCCAATAACAAAGGGCACTGCTGAAATGTGGTCTCCGGATACAGCCCTGTCAGAGTCAAGATGGAAAAGGGGCCCTACAGGAATATGGATCCCTGACCCAGATTGGTCTTCTCCCTCTTCTCCTCTTTCCCAACATCACTCAGAGTGGATCCCTGCTGCTACAGGCCCAAACAGTTAGACTTTACATACCCCTACTGAGCAGGAGGTAGATCCTAACAAGGCCCTCATACCATCTGATCCAGGCCCTGAAAATAAAAAGAAACACCTGAAAGGAAGGATCCAGGAGAGTTTCATGAGGATTCCTCATAGCCTAGACCTCTTCTTTCTGAACTTTTCTCTCAAAAAGAGAAAGAATCAGCTCCTCAGAGGAACGCAGTACGAATACGGTATAAAGGGGGCCTGGACATGAGACCAGACTGAGTTTATGTGGGAAAACATCTCCTTAAGGAATCCTTGAATTTTTCAGCAAAGGACATTTTCACTTTCATTAACATTTCTGGGGAAGACAATTATGATATAAGTTTTAGATCCCCGTTTTTGTTATGTCTTTCCTGGCAGAGATATAACCAGCTTAAGTTTTTCCGTTTATGTTCTCCCTTTCAAGTCACTCCACTAACACAACCTTTAATTAAATTTGTGACAATAATGTTCCAAAACGAAGGGGTTCATGAGGAGGTTATCAGTTTTTGGCTTTCTCAGAAATGTGAGGTCCTAAGTGCCCCAGAAGCGATGTTGGACTCAAAACTCCTCTGGACAGGAAGCTGGAAATACAAGGTTAAATTGAGGCAATCTAACAATGAGATTGAACATATCCCAAATTCATTTACTTTAGGGAAAGATGGGGATATGCTTTTATACAGGGTAGCCCTGGCATGCTACAAATGTGGGGCCAGAACACATCTATCTAGTTCATGTGATACCCCCCATTGCAAGATTTGTGGAGAAGTAGGGCATGGTAGCTTTCAATGTATTAATATGCTGAAATGTGATTAATGTGAAGAGTCTGGGCATAGATATAGAGATTGTCCTTGGGCAGCTAAAAATAAGGCTTCAGTCATTAGCCCTGAACTATTAATACAAAAAGCCCAACATGGAGCTTTATCAAAAAATCAAACAAACAAAAGATCTGATCCCTCTCCCCCTCCTTCTAGGGAACCAAAAATAACAAAAAACTTTACTTCAGAATCAGGCTTATTTCCAAAGATGGAGATGGAGAAAGGAACTCCCAACATATCTAATACAGTAGATCCCTCCCCCCCATGTGTTATCAGGAGGTAGAGCAGTTAAAAACTCTAGGCTCTATCCTGAAGGAAAAAAGGGTGACTAGGAGTTCAAAACCTCTCCCAACTCCTGATGAACCTCTTAATTTTGAAATGGACAACTTCTATGCCATTTTAGACACAATGGGGGGGGGGGGTGATTCTGTTATGGATGTAGGAATCGCAGGACTCTCACAATCTTCCAGTAGTAAAACATCCCAAGCTGATTATAAAGGGGGAAAAAAAAGAAAAGAAGAAAAAAAGGCCCTTAGTAAAAACCTCTGGCTAATTTAAGTATTGGGTCCTTAAACTGTAGCAGTTTATTAAATAAAGCTAAGAGAATTGCTCTTTTTCAGTCTCTTTACCAGGCAAATCTAGATATTTATTTTTTTCAAGAGACATGGATATACACATTAGATCAGTGCCAGCTTTTTCCTGCAGAATGGATTTGGGGACCATCATACTGGTCTTTTGGACAAGACTGAGCTGATGGGATTGGAATTGTTTTTTTTTTTTGCTCTTATAACTTTACTCTTGGGAAGTTAATAGATTTAATACCTGGGAGATTATTGATAATAGATGGTAGTTGGAATCATGCTAATTTTAGGTTTATAATTGTTTATGGCCCCCCAAACTAAAACACCCTTTGTAACACTATTTTACCTTTTTAGCTACCACTAGCCATATTATAATGGGGGGATTTCAATCGTGAACTTACTTCTTTTAGTATAGGCAAACCTGGGAGGAAAACTTATTGTGATGCTACAGCTTTAGGGAGAATTATTAATTTGGCTGGTCTAAGAAATGGGGGAGGATTTTCAGAAGGGAGGCCCACTATACACTTTTAGGAAAGGGAAATTAATGTCGACCATTGATTATCTTTTTTTCCCCAACAATTTACCTCCCCCCATTCATAAAACCCTTCCAAGTGAATTTTCTGATTACCTTCTGATCACTTTAAGATTTGTCTCCTTTCCTTCTGGAGAAGTTAAGGGGAACAGATAGAAACTTAACTCATCTTCATTAAAAGACCCATGGGTAGTGAAGAGTATAATCAAACTTTTATGGGTAAGAACCTCTGTAGCAGATTTATATGATGACTTATGGAATGTGGGAAGGTACTAAAGTAGATATTTAAAAATGGGTTCAAAATTATGGGTAACAAAGGGTTAAGACAACATTTTTTCAGTATTTAACTTTAAGAGGGAAACTGCAGGGTTTACTTTCCAGAGCAAATACCTCTAGAGAGGGTTTTTCTTCACAAATTGATCAAATAAAATTAGAAATTTGAGCATGTCAATATGACAGGGTACTGACCCTGCACATGGAGCTTTCTTTTGGGACACAGAAAGGTCTGATTGGAGACCCCTTTGAGGCTTTTAAGAGAAGAAAAACTTCTTCCTGTATGGAAGCCTTACAAAATGATAATGGGAAACTTACAAATACGTGTGCAGGAATGCATAATATCATCCAGGACCATGTGAGGAAACAAGAAATCCAGGATATTCCACAGAAAACAAAATTATGGATTTTTTACAAAAGATTAATATAACATATCCCCCACATATGGAACTTCATAAACTTGCTAACCCTATACTGGCTCCTGAAATAATTAAAGTTATACTTTCACTAAAATTAGGTGTATCCCCAGGACAGGATGGTCTGCCTTATGAGTTTTATAAATGTTTTAGTAATATCTTGACAATATGTCTTTAAAAAGGTTTTTGTCTCTCCAGAAAGCCCCCTCTATGCCATTAAATTTCACATCTAGACTATTAGTCTATCTGTTTAAGGGAGAGGATAAATCAAAATTGATAAATTGGAGACCCATTACAATTTTGAATTCCGATTTTAAAATATTATCTCAAGTGCTTAATAATAGACTAAGGGAGGTGTCTGGAGATTTGTTATACCCTCTACAGTTTTGTGGGACCCTCAATAGAAGAATTCAGAGTGCTTTAATAATTATTAGGGAAGTGATTGAATATGTTAATAGATACCCATCACAGAGCAGTATTTTATCTTTGGGTCAGAATAAAGCCTTTGATATGGTTTTTAGGCCTTTTTTATTTACAGTCCTAAAACATTATGGGGTACCTCCGGGTTTCTTAAGGTGGATCAAACTAATGTACGAGTCTGTATTAGTTCACCCAGTTATTAAAGGGAGGCCTACCCTTCCTATTTTAGTAAAATCTGGAGTAAAACAGGGTTGCCCTTTAAGTCCCTTGCTGTACGCATTTTCTCTAAACCCTTTGCTCAGAAGTTTAACTTTCACCAAAACCCTCCCTGGTATATCAGGAAATCAGAGAGGTGATACTGTGGTAGTACAAGCCTATGCAGATGTTATTTGTGTTTTTTTTATCTAATGTAAAACACATTTCTGCTGTGATAAAATGTCTTGGTTACGAAAAGGTTTCTAACTCTAAATTAAATTTAGAGAATCAAAAGGCCTTTATTAGGGCCAGGAACAGGTAGCCAGATAAATATTTGTGGAATCATTGTTTCTTCAAAACCTTGTAAAATATTGGGTACACTCTTTGGGCCCCAGAATCTCTCTTTAGAGAACTGGGAAATTGCTTTAAAGAAAGTAGAGTTGAAGGTACAGAGGTGGAAAAGGTGGAGACTTTCACAAATTAAAAGGATTCATATAATAAAAACATTTATTATACGTGGGATACTGTATGTTGCTATGGTCCCCCGTGGTCTTAGAAACCCGCTTATATGCCTGATTTTTTTTCCATGCTATGGGGTAGTAGACTTAACCTCATCAAACACTATTTTACTTATTTGCCTATAACCCAAGGGATGATTAGATATGGTAGATCCTTTAATCTTTTTATGCATTATTTTTACCAGAATTTTAATTTGACCCCTTTAGTCCAGTGGCTTTACAACATTTATGGGAAATGAATAATTTAAAAGTTTTTTTTGAAATATGGGATGTCCTTCCTCCCAGTCTCCCAAATCATGTTTATGTTCCATTATTTTTTTAAACCTTGTGCTCAAAAGCTACTTAAATGGTCTATTTCCCACTCATTGGTGAGAGAAAATATAGGGGTTAAGTTATATAAAACTATTCTTGGGAAGATCCACCCATGTGAGCCAGAATTTGTAAATTGCCCTCCCCTCACTTAAAGAGTTTGCTATTAAACAGTTAAATAACCCCAGAGTACCTCGACATATGTGGGAAGTGTTGTGGCTTTCTGTTTATGGAAGATTAAATATTAAGGGGAATGCTAAACATAAGATGATGAGTGAAAGGTATTGCTCGTATTTACAGTGCCATGCTTTAGAGGAAACCATGGACCATTTTCTGTTTAAATGTACTTATGTGAAAGGTCTATGGGCTTTTCTGAGTCTAAAATTGAATTCTAAATGGTTGTTAAAGTTAGATTACCAGACTTTGGTTTTAGGGTTTTTCCCACACCTTATTACCTCTTATGACTGGGGCACACCAATATTTTTTTTTTTTGTTGTTGCTTAAAATTTTATTTTTGGCAGGCCAGATGTCAGTGGGTCTTGCAGCAAAAATTCATGTCTTATGATACTTTTTATATATTAATAGTGGAAGCAATGAGATCAGTTTATTTGAAGGACTAAGCAATTAATACTTCCATTAAAGTTTTTCACTGGTGGAAAGGATTACATATTTTTTTATTAAATATAAGTAAAAAAATGTATGTAAACCTAAATAGGATAAGGTTTGTTTTGGATAATGTATAGTTTTTTTCCCTTTTTTTACTTATCTTTTCTTTTCTTCTGTTGTTACAATATATTTGATGTTATAAAAGGTCAGGAACATTTAGTGGAATGATCTACTGAATGAATTTATAATGTGACCTTTGAGCCTTTCTTTTGCTTTTGATATAATTTTTATGTATACTGATGTATCTTCATGTGTTTTCAGTAAAAACTACTCTACTCTTTTCAAGACATGCCATGGGATCATTAACATCCACCTGAACTACCACCAGAACAGGCAGATGGGACCTCGATTAAATGTCTCATCCAAAAGACAGCACCTCAGGAGTGCAGCACTCCCCTCATGCTGCACTACAGTGTCAGTATTGGGATTTAACCCAAGTGCCTGGTGTGGGGCTAAAACCCATAGCCTTCTGATCTCCCGACCTCAGAGGCGAGTGTGCTACCTGCTGAGCCACTGACACTGCAATCATCATCTGGGACTGATTAACAAAATGACAGTGATATTTTTCAAAAGATGGGGTCCCAAAAAGTTCATGTTGAATAATTGGTAAAAAAAATACTTGAAAATGGCAAAGATAGCAACATAAGTTGAAAATGCCATTGAAATATATCACACAGAACTTCTCTTTACACATTAGTTTGTGGTTGGGCTTTGAAGAGTGAAGATGTGTCCTGGTCCATGGAAGATAAACAGAATACCACCACAGCAGGTAAGTAAAGGGTAAGGTGGGTTTGTGGTGCTGGGTTCTCAGTGAGGGTGTGTGGGATGGGGAGGGGAGAGGGGGATGACAGGGACGAAGAGGGACAGCTTTCTTTTTTTAAAGGTTACAAAAAAATTAAAAATACATTTGGGGACTGTTTTCTTTTTTCACAGGTTTACAGAATAGACATTTATATTGGGACGCTGGGTTGGGACTCCCTAATGTCACATAAAGTTGTTGGTATTATGTGCAGCACTGGCTAATTTTGAAATGATGTCCTTCAGTTATGTATACTTATCATTGTCAAAGCAGTCGGGAAGTAAGTCCTGTCTGTCTCAACATTCCCTTTAGATGAAGTAAGACCTGTCAGAAAAGTTATTCATAGCAACCAGTGCTAAATGAGCCTTCAGTAACTTACTGTGGGGAAAAAAATCCTTCTGGAACTGGTCAAAGTATTGTCATTTTTCATTGGTTTTGCCACACTTGTGACAGAATATCAGTTCCAGCGAATGTTGTGCCACAGATAACTGTTTTTTTTTTAGTACATGCAATTGTCGCACTTGCCTGCTATGGTTAAACCAGCCTGAGGCTGAGTAAAGCACACAGAATCCTCAGCTGCAAGACTGGGGACACATTGATGTACATGTGGAACTGTGTTCACATCAGTTGGCAAGTTGCTAGAAATTGATATCTCCAGCTGTTGTCACCTGGAATACATTACTAAGCACACATGTTTGCAACCAAGAAATTAACAAGGTAACCAGATGGGAACAGGATGGTCAGATGTGGGTAAAGCAGGGAAGTTTATTAGAGCTACCTGAAGTTAAACAAAGAGTTTTAGTTGAATTAGGCATATTCTTTTACATAGAAGAGGATTTTATAAGACAGAGGGATAAACTCTCTAATTTAAGTGAGGAAAAAAGTGTACAGTGGGACTCAATAATTGAGACATCCACCATATATGTCATTTTTGCTAAAAATGTTGTGACCATTAATTAATGGTGCAACAGAAGGGAGACAACAGGGATCCAATGGCAAACAGATTGTTGCCAGTAAAGATAAAACAAGAAATTTAAAAAGCCAATGACACCATTAGAAAAACTTGGAAAAAAGTGAGATTTAGACAGTTCAGTTTATATTTCATGTATTTTCTATAATTATTTACCTTTTTTCTGTTATTACTGAGGACAGCTGTACGAAAGAGGCTTACAGTCCCTTAGACTTTATCTGCTCTTCTGCTATCCTCCATATGACATCATAATCTAGGTTGCACCTGGAAATGAGCTTCTGGTCATGGTGCTTTTCCCAGTTACCAACTGTTAAATAAATACATAAATAAAATAAATAATCCCCCATTTATGGCATCATAATTATTCCCACAGCAACAGAACTGTGATGTCATATGTAGGCAAGCAGACAGAACAGATAGGGCAGTGATCCTGTTTACATGCAAATGTTCTAAGTAATGAACAAGCATTTGTCAATGCTGAATGTTGATTGCATTGGTCCGTTGAGCTCGCTCACTGGCCCTATGTCACTCGTTCATTCTGTTTCTCCCTGTGCTGCAGGTTGCTGTTTTGTACTGAGCTCCTGCCTGCATTGGCACCCTTTTCTGTCCACAAAGAAATCCACAGCAGGCCCGACAGAGCTCCATTGAGGTGGGTCACTCCCCCTCTCTGACTCACTCATTCTGTTTCTCCTTGCACTGCAGGCTGGCCTTTTGTGCTGGGCTCCTGCCTCTGTTGGTGGCTTTTTCTGCCCACAAAGAAATCTGCAGTAGTCCCGACACAGGTCCGTTGAGGTTGCTCACTCCCCCTCTGTCACTCGCTCATTCCATGTCTGCCAGCGCTACAGGCTGCCCTTTTGTACTGGGCTCCTACCTGTGTTCCTGCCTTTTTCTGCCCACAAAGAAATCTGCAGCAGTCCCAACTGAGCTCCATTGAGCTCAGTCACTCCCCCTTCTTCACTCACTCACTCATTCTGTGTCTCCCACTGGTGCAGGCTGTCCTTTTGTACTGGGTTCCTGCCTGCATTGGCAGCATATTTGGCCCACAAAGAAATCTGCAGCAGTCCCAACACAATTCTGTTAAGCTTGCTCACTCCCTCCCCCCACTCACACATTCGATTTCTGCTGGTGCTGCAGGCTGGCCTTTTGTACTGGGCTCCTGCCTGCATAGCTGCTTTTTTCTGCCCACAAAGAAATCTGCAGCAGTCACAATAGAGCTCCATTGAGGTCGTTCACTCCCCTACCTCACTCACTCACTCACTCACTAATTCCGTTTCACCTGGTGCTGCAGGCTTCCCTTTTGTACTGGGCTCCTGCCTCTGATGGCGCCTTTTTCTGGCCACAAAGCAATCTGCAGCAGTCCCAACAGAGCTCCGTTGCACTTGCTCACTCCCCCCTCACTCACTCATTCCATTTCTGCTGGCACTGCAAGCTGCCCTTTTGTATTGGGCTTCTGCCTGTGTTGCCACCTTCTTCTGCCCACAAAGAAATCTGCAGCAGTCACAGTAGAGCTCCATTGAGTTTGTTCACTCACTCCCCCTCTCTCACTCGTTCATTCTGTTTCTTCCGCTGCTGCAGGCTGCCCTTTTGTACTGGGCCCCCTCATGCATTGCTGCCTTTTTCTGCCCACAAAGAAATCTGCAGCAGTCCCAACAGAGTTCTGGTGAGCTCACTCACTCCCCCTCCCTCACTCGCTCGTTCTGTGTCTCCTGCTGCTGCAGGCTGCCCTTTTGTACTGGGTTTCTGCCTGCATTGGTGGCTTTTTCTACCCACAAAGAGATCTGCAGCAGTCCTGACACAGCTCCGTTGAGATAGCTCACTCCCCCTCTGCC
Source organism: Neoceratodus forsteri (assembly GCA_016271365.2). Taxonomy (NCBI): domain Eukaryota; kingdom Metazoa; phylum Chordata; order Ceratodontiformes; family Ceratodontidae; genus Neoceratodus; species Neoceratodus forsteri. The sequence continues at coordinate 273,236,541 of JADMNL010000026.1, forward strand.
ACTCGCCTTGCTTTGGCATTGCTTTGGCTTCTCAGAAGGAACTAGAAGGGGAACAGGATCAGATCTGTACAGTACAGTAGCTTCTTCTTGTTGTTTTTACATTGTTTCTTGTGGATTCTACTTGGTAGAAGGTTATTTATTTTCTTTCTTACTACTTCTAAGGGTCTAACAGGGTATTGTTTGGGGCTGTTGGAATTTTGAAACCTGTTTTTGTAGCTGTAAGTGGGCTGATTTGTTTGATGTTTCACTGTGTGGCAGGCTGCATTTGTAGAGGCCTTTTTCTTCTGATTTAAAATGTAATTGGTGTGATTTAACTGGGTCTGTTTCTTTGAATTGGAGATCTATATCTTCTAATATCAAGCCTATTTTGATGTGTTGTTGGTGAAGCTGTTTGGAGTCCTGTTTCTTTGGGAAGCAAACCTATTTTGGGGGCTTTGAGTAGAATTGTGATTCATTGTTGCTGGCTTCACTAGCTGCAAAGCTTAGTGCAGAGTGGGAAGGGTGCTAATGGTCTGACCAGGGACTCAGCTACCTGATTGTTTCTGGGAGACTTGAGCTGGTCCCACCCCAAACCCATCACCCCACCACCCCCCTGGTCCATTATTTCCTTTATACCAGGAGTTCTGACATCACTTCCTCAAGCGGGCAAAGGATATGCTCCTGTCATAGAAGAAGCAGACATCCAAAAAAGGAACAGTAGCAAGTGAAGAGGTGACTGCCATCTCAGTGGAAGGGAAGTAAATGCAATTCTAGGAGCTTTCATTGTTACTTCTTTGCATTGTTATTGCATTTGTGAAAGGAGGAGGAGGAGTTGAAGAAGGTTGTGCAATAGCTATTTAAAGTCTTATTTTGAATGTGGATAGGAAGGATAGGAATATAAAAAGCAGTTGCTCAATCTATCTAAATGTGTACAACAAACGGGGTAAGGGAAATAAAGAAAAGAATGTTTTGCACTGATAGAGAGGAGAGGGAGACTTGGGAAATGTTGGTATCCTGCATCTGGAAGGGTGGGGGGTCACTGATGAGCAGCGACAACGGGTAGAGTGGTAGGCTGCAACAACTGCGGTGCACAATCTTTCTAAAAATTGCCTGGAGTGTGGGAGGATGTTAGTGTGCAACCACTAGAGAACTTAAGGAGATCAGGATCGCAGGAGGAACTAAGACAGGCAAAGGCAAATTGGGGGTGGGTTTAGCCCAATACTGGAGGAAGGAAGAAGGGGAGATGAGGGAGGGTGATTTAAGCCAACATTGGTGAGGAGAGGGTCAGAAGAAGGGCAAGCAGAGACAAAGGGGCCCAGGCCAGGAAGAATGATTGCTGGGAAACCAGGTCAGGAGATAAAAGACAAATGGAAGGAGAGATAGGGACTTGTGAGGAGGTGAAGAAGTGGCAAAAGTCATGGACTGGAAAGGAGAAAGAGGTTACTATGCAGAGAGAGAGGCGGGCATTTGTGAAGGTCTTCAGAAAATGGTTTGCACTGCTAGAGAGGAAGAAGGTGGAGGAGGAAATGATGAAATTGGGGAGTAATTGATAAATCTCAACCAAACTGAAGCTCTGCTAAGGAAGGGTACCAAAAGGGGAAATAATATGCAGGAGGAAGAAGGAACTAGAGCTAGAGAGAGGGAGAGAGGAATGGAAGCAAGCAGGGAGGCCAAGAGTGGTGGAAAAACTTAGTGCTGGGGGACTCAATACTAAGAGGAGTCAGGTGGGGTTGCAAGGGGGAGAGGCATAGTCACATTTGGGTGGAGGCCATGCCAGAAATGACAGCAGAAACGGTGGGACAATCTGTTCTGAAATATGCTAGAAGGGGTAGGGACAAGCCTCATTTAATTTTACATCTTGGGACAAACGACCTGGCTGACAAGACAGTAGATATAGTCCAAAGGAGGTTTGAGGAACTAGCACAATTATGTGAGGGGGCAGGAAGATCAGTAACTTTTCAGAGATACTTCCAATTGCACAAGACAAGCACAACAACAAAGCTGAGAATAGAGAATTTAGCAGGATGGCTAAGAACCTGTGTGTTCATGTGGTATGGGCTGTTGGGGGACCTGGGAGGACAGTAGTCTCTGTGCCAAGGACAGACTACACTTGAGTGAGGAGGAAATAAGTGTTGAAACAGAGGATGGAGAAGTACATAGAGGAAGTTGGGAATTTAAACTAGGAGTGGGGGTGGCAAGTGGGCAAGAGATATGCAGAGACCACAGGTTGGGAAACCATGAGCTTCACCCCATAACAGTGAAAAAAATGGCAAGTACTAATGGTGATGCTAGGAAAGGAGGGCAGGATGGGAGGGGGGGGAAGGATGGAAGGTGGTTACCCTAATGCTAGGAGCCTTGGGAGGAAAACTGCAGAGTTACAGGTGCTCATGGCAGAGTGAGAGGTGGACATTGCAGCCATCACAGAAACATGGGACACCCAATACAATGACTGGGACCTATCTGTACCAGGGTACAGGTTATTTTGTAGGGACAGGGTGATTGGGAAAGGAGAGGGTGTGACACTATATGTGAAGGAAGGACTGAAGTGTGTAAGGGAGGAAGGGGAGGAGGGTAGTGCATAGTCACTTTGGATGCAAATCCAGGATTCCAAGAATAGGATTCTTAGAAGGAGTGGTGTACACAGCCACCACCTCAGACGGAGGAGTTAGACAGGGAACTAGCAGGACAGATCAGGAGGACCTGTGAAGAAGGGAGTAGTGGTGAGCTGTGGGACTTCAACATGCCAGGAGTGGACTGGAGTACCCCAACAACCAGGAACAGAAGGAGCAGGTACTGCTGGATGCCTTCAGGACAGCTTCCTGCTGCAAATGGTCAGTGAACCAACCAGATTAGGAAATACCCTTGAACTTGTGCTGGCAAATGGAGACTTTGTGAGAGAACTTACAGTGGATGAACCACTGTCAGGGAGTGACCACCACTCAGTATAGCTCACATTGGATATGTGCAAGAAAGGAGTGGAATCAGGCACAAGAGTGCTGGACTTCAGGAGGGCTGACTTCAGGAGGATGGGGGAAGTGGTAAAAGGGTACCTGGCCAGCATTCAATTTAGTATGGACACTAACCAGAGGTGGGAACTCATAAAGCTGGGGATAGTGGAGCAGCCAAAACCTGCTGCAAGGCCCAGAGCAGAAGGCTGAGGCTAGAAACTGGTACTGGTTGTGCAAGGAGGTCATGGAAAAGGTAGAGAAAAGAGCTGCCTTTAGGAGTACAAGAAAACAGGGAGGGGAGGACAGGGAGGAGTACTTGACAGAAGCGAAGGAGGTGACAAGGGCAGTAAGGAGCCAAAGCATCTACAGAACTCAGGCTGGTACAAGGCATTAAGATGGGGAGAAGGACTTGCTTTAGGTACATCAGGGAGAAAAGGGCTATAGGAACACATAGGTAAGATTAGGAAGGAGGGGTTGGGTAGAAGCAGGGTGCGATAAGGCAAACACTAAATTTATTTATTTATTTAGTTTTTGTTGACTGGGTAAGTGCACTAGACAAATCCTACCTATTTTCAGGCACGACCGGGGAGGAGGATACAGATGAATGCCAACTGACCAAACAGATTAAGCTGTTGGTGGTATTTTTTAGTGAATGAGAAATTTGGCCAGGACACGGGGAAATTCCCCAACTGGCTGCTGGTCGGTGGTTGGTAGAGGCTCTTGCTGACATCAGAAGCAGCTATGGCAGGCGGTCTCGAGGTCAGAATGGAGGAGGTGGTGGAGGCCCAAAATGGAGAAGCGCTATAGCTATCACAGGCCCTTTTCCGATATGGAGATGGTGCCAACACGCGATCGCTTTGCCCCACTACAGTTACTGTGGAGAACGAGAATGGTGTACTTACAGCGGGCGCCTTTATTGCGGAATCTCCCCAGGGTTCTGGACTTCTCAGCAGCGGAGATACAAGCCGAGAGGATCTTCATCACGCCGCAATTGGAGAAGGATCTGGTGTTTTCGGGGAGAAGAGTTTCTGGGAGGGGCGCAAACAGTAGCCGGACGCGCCGACGGCTCCTGGTGCAACAGCAATTCAGGCTCAGGCAGGAGAAGTCGGGGGAGTTGCATGCCGACTGGTCGGGAGGAGATGGCGCTTCCTAGATGCGGATGGCAGAACTGAGTCGGGAGCCTGGGTACCTGATCTGGAATGGACTCCCTCTCGTATGAAGACTCCTATTCCTGATTTGCAGCGTTCCCTCAACCATCCACATCGAGGGGATCAGGGGTAGGCCTGAATCTGACTTTTCCACGAGTGGCCTCTGCTTCTACTTTGATTGGAGTTGGGTGAACCTGCTAAACCACAATGGCAGACTTATTTAAAGCCAAATTAGAGCAAGCCCCTCGCCGTAACGCTGTCCGTTTGAAATATAGAGGGCCTACAAGAACACCCGATAGATATTATGTTTTTCAAACATCTTTTGAAATCAAAATGGGATTCTGTGCTAAGGACATATATACCCTTATTCATGTTCTGGAGAAGATTCCTATGATATCAGCTTCCAATCCGTTTCCCTTATGGACAGATTTTGGGACAAATATGCTCCAAAAATCATCCAGTGTGGTTGCCTTTTTGCTATTCCTTTGTCTAAACCATTGATGAGATATGTCACTATAATGTTCAGAAATGAGGGGTGAACGTCAGCGATATTTATAGATGGCTACAATCTAAATGTGAAGTTATTGAATTAGCCTGAGGCTCTCTTAGATATGAGGGCATCTGGACAGGAGATGGAAATTTAAGTGAAATTATTGCAAGTTGATTCGGAGGTTGTGCATTTGCGAACAGTTTTTTTCTGGGAAAGGACAGGCGGGTATGTTTTATGCAGAGCCAGCCTAAGGCCCTGTTATAAATAAATAGTAGGGGATAGGCAGCATATAAGTAGTGTATGTGACATGATGAAAGTGTCCTCTTTGTGGGGGTTTTGGGCATTCTGTGGACGATGCACAAATATTTTAAATACAGCCTTTGTGAGGAGAAGGTCATGCCTTCCATCAGTATCCGTGGGCAAGACATAATTGTTCTGATGGTCTGGACCAAGATAGCCTACTTTGAAAGCTCAGGATAAATTGGATATCCGGGTGAAGAGTTAACCCTCTCCCTCCCCAGGCCAAGACCCTCCACGGCAAGACCCTCCACCTCCCCTCATTTCCCAGTACTGGTCCACCAGTACAAAAGGTAGCTATTGACTCCCAAACTTGTGCCTCCTGGTCCCCCCGTTGGAAGATAATCAGAGTCAGATCACCATCATGCCCCCCCTTAGGCTGTTAAAAGCAGGAGTTCACCAGGCTTCCTCAAAACAGGCCCAGATCAGTCCGGTTGTGACTGAAAAGTGCCTCCCCCCTCCAGGATGAGGTGAGAGACTGGATGTGGAATCTGGGACCTCCATCTCTCTCGGGCGATGTGGCACAGATGATGAGCAGCAAATTGACTGAGCTAGCCAAAGATAGGAAAGGAAAAAAAGGAAGAAAAGAAAAGTGAGTCAAAGCATAGCTCATAAAATATTTTCATGGCAGCTTTAAAGTTTGCTTAATTGAATGTCTGCGGTTAAAATCTTTTCATAGGCAGATATCTGTGTTCTCATATCTTTCAACTTTAAAACTAGATATTATTTTTTACAAAAACAAGGGTTTCTTCCATTTAGGAGAAAACAGATTGAAAAGATTATGGACTTGTGGCCCTTCTTTTTGGTCTTATAGTACTGAAATTGCTGATGGGGTAGCTATTTTGTTTGGTAACTCCTCTTTTAATATCATGAAGGTGACTGATTTGTTTGCCAGGTAGGTTACTTATCTTGGATTGTTCATGGGGCGACTATTCTTTTGAGTTATTAATGTCTATAGCCCTGAACAAAACAGGCCGAATTTCCTTATTTTCAGACCTAAAGCCTGTTCTATTTACAAGGAAACATTTGGTTTGGGAAGATTTAACTGCTCCCTTGACATTCAGTTTCGTAGAGACTGCAAGGGAAAAGGTATATTATGATTCATGCACTATTAGAGGGTTGTAACAGATGCTGGGCTTCTGGATGTCTTCGTAGTTTACATCCTACAGGAGGCAATACTTATCATAGACACACTTTGCTACTCGAGTTGATATGTTCTTTATTTCCCGCTTATCTACAGGTTATGTCTTGTGTTGCTGTTCGGTAGAATTTTCTGACCATCATATTTTATTTTGTTCTTTATCTTCTTGACTTCTACCTCCCAGATTCAGTTCGGATATTTCTAGTTGGAGATTAAATACTTCCTTTCTCTAGGACCCCGGTTCATTTCTCTAAGCTTGAATTTTTTATCTGCAAAATCTGCACTTTGATCTCTTTCCCCTCCCCATATGACTGGTGGAGCAATTTAAAACAAACTCAAACATTTATTTCAGTCCTGGGGTAAGGCAAGGTTCAGGACGCCTATAGGAAACTATTTGGTCCTGAGGAATCAACTATATAGACTTATGTCCTCCCCTCAAGGATCATATTCATTTTCTTTCTCAAATCAAAGATATTAAACAACAAATGAAAACTTATCCACTATAACAGGCCAAATCCTTGATTTAAATTTGCTTTGTCTACAAAGATTCCCCATGGCGGACCCATTTCATGCATGTAAAATATATTTGAAAATACCCTCATGACCCGACATATTGATAAAGAACTAGTTACCACTGACGTAGGTATATTTACAGGTAAGTGGGCGCTACATTCAGGATTATTTTTCATCTCTAATGTTGTTATCTACAGATTCTCTTCAACATGCAGTTTTTCCTCTCTTCCTCATCTACCTTATAGTTTGCTCCAGTCCTAAGAATCATAATTACCTCTGCTGAAGTCATTGGCGTAATTAAACATCTAAAGCTTCGGATGTACTCCAGGTATAGAGCAGAATACCTAATAGGTTTTACAAAGGTGTATAAAGTATATGGGTCTCTTTTTTTCCCAGTGTGTTTTAATTCTTGTTATCTTCCAGAACTCCCTGTCAAGACTTCTCAATGTCCCTGATGACTTTTATTTTTCAAAAAGGGATAAATCATTACTTTCAATTGGAGACCTATTTGTTTATAACAGTGATTATAAGATTTTATCTAAAATACTGAATACTAGACTAGAGAAAGTGGCGGTACTGAGTTCACCCTGCACAAACCTGTGCAATAAAACATAGAAAGATTCAACATAATCTCTTTTACTTCGGGATCTCTTGGCCTGTCAAGCAATTTCTTTTCCACAGAGCTAATAGCAGCTCTGGATCAATCTAAAGCATTGTGTGAGTAAGTCATTCCTACTTGTTTTGTTTTATCCTCTTATGGAGTTCGGAGACCTTCCTTCAGTGGATTTCAAAGCTATACACATCTGCAGTTTCTATTCAATAGTGAATGGCCTATTAGGTGGGAAAATATTAATTTAGAATGTGTCGGCAGGATGCCCTTGAGTCCTTTATTATATACTTTTGTTCTGGACCCGTTATTAGAAGCATCATTTGTGATGCCTCCATTCGGATTGCTCCATCCATAGGCTTAGAGAAGGTCAAGGTCACTGCCTTTGCAGATGATGTTACTCTTCTTTAGCGGACTCTCTCTCTTTCTGGAGAGCTTTAGAATTTCCTTTTCTTTAGTTACATACTCGGTGCCTCTCTTAACATTACAAAAGTTTTGTACTACAATTATGTCAGTTAGCTCCGACATCATCATATTTTATGATATCCTCTTGTCTGGCCTCAGAAAATCCTGGGCGTCTGGTTTTGGACTACATGACATGGAGACTTATAATTGGGAAAAACAGTTAGCTATCGGAGGCCAAAAGTGAATCAGTGGAAACACTGGAAATTTGGGAAGAAGAAAGGGTTGTGATTATAAAAATTCATTCTTCCCATTTTTCTTTATATAGTCACCTTTCTCCTCCTCCTCTCGTTAGAGACATGGCTTTACAGTATATTTTTTCAGATGTTGTGGGGTAATAGATTAAACCCGGTGAAGCATACTATCGTACCTTAGATTCCGAGGTAGGGTAAATATATAGATTAACCCTGTTATTTTTTTTCATTCTGTTTTTCTTTTCCTCCTTTTCTTTTATTTGACAAGCCCTGTCTCCTCACTTGGCAATTTTGGGAACAAATCCATTTGGCATAAATATTTTTTAAATGGTCTCTTCTTCCCCAAGGTTTTGTCCTCAGATGATATCCAAATTATAGGATATCTGCCTTAAAAAATTACATCAATGGAAGATTCCTTTGACAAAATACAATCTTTGCAAGAAAATCCTTTTACAAATATATTGTATATGATGTGCAGAAAATAATATTCTTTTTCCATCTTGTTCCCCATCTAATATGAAAATGTTTTCAGTAAATTGACTGATGACAGACTTTCCTTTAAAGTTTGGGATATTGTATGGATATCTGCTCATAGAAGGCTGGGGTTCCGTGGCAATTTAAAGTATAAACCAGTTTCTGAAAGATACTGTTTAAGGTCAGATTGTACTAACATTGAAGAAACTCAGATGCATTTTTTTCTTGAATGCCTTTTAGTCCAGAAGTTTTGGGACTTTACAGCTCACGACAGTGGAATATACCTCCTTGCGGTCCTTTCTTATGGTACTTAGTATTAGGGGAATATTTAGGTGATTGGGACAAATATCATGAAGTACTCTGAATGTTTTTTGCACTTTTTCAATATTATTTATGGCAAGCTTGTTTGCTCTTTTGTGTTGGCAACAATCTCATACAGATTTTGAGACTATCCTTTCTGCTATTATTTCTGATTTACAAATCATCCGCTGTTTAGATGAAAAAAATATTCTAGATCTTATGTTAATTATTTATGAGCAACATTTCCTTTTGTTAATATTGGTTCTTTATATTTTCACTTTATCTGATTTTATTTGATGATATTTCCTTTGTTTTGTTTTGCTTTCTTTTTGTGTGATGTTGTGTGTATAACCAATAAAGTACCCCTACTCTTTTGATAAGTGCCATGGGATCTTTAACATCCACCTGAACTACCACCAATCCAGGCAGATGGGACCTCGGTTTAACATCTCATCCGAAAGACAGCACCTCAGAAGTGCAGCACCCCTCTCATGCTGCACTACAGTGTCAGTACTGGGATATTAACTCAAGTGCCAGATGTGGGAACTGAACCAACAGCCCGCTGATCTCCTGGTCTCAGAGGCGAGTGTGCTACCTACTGAGCCACTGACACTGCAATGAGTACTTCCATTCAGTATTTACTAAAGAGAAGAGGGGGGTGACACCCAAGGGGGAGAAATGGCAGAAACAGGGGAGGGTGACAGATGGGAAATCATGGAGGCAGAGTTCAGGAGGTTTGAAGGCACTGAGGGTGCACAAGGCACCAGTCCCAGATGGCATCCACCCCTGGGTACTGAAGGAGCTGGCAGAGGTCCTTGCAGGACCTTTGGCAGACCTATTTAATACCTCACTACATTCGGAGTCTGTACCTCAGGACTGGAGGATGGCTCATGTGGTGCCCCTCCACAAGAGTGGCCCCAAGACTGAACCAGGAAACTACAGACCAGTGAGCCTCACATCCATTGTGGGTAAGCTAATGGACACTATCCTGAAGGAGAGGCTGGTGGCCCTCCTAGAGGCCAAAGGACTACAGGACAGCAGACAGCATGGCTTCATATGGGGCAGATCCTGCCAAACCAGCCTGGTGGAGCTCTATGACTACATAACTAGGCAACTGGACAGGGGCCATGCAGTGGATATCCTGTATCTGGACTTCAGTAAGGCATTCGACTCGGTGCCACATGGAAGGCTGGAGAAGTAAGTTAGTAGGCACAGGGGCAGGTGCAAAGCTGGTGAGGTGGGTAGAAGCTGCTTCAGGGAAGGCAACAGAGGGTGGTGGTGGGTGGGAGCTCTCACACCCAAGGGGTAGTGATGAGCGGTGTTCCACAGGGCTAGTGTTGGGACCAGTGTTGTTTGGGATATCCATTGCAGACATATCATGGGACGTCAAGAGCAAGATCAGTCTGTTTGCTGATGATACCAAGGTAGGAGCAGTGGTGGATGACCTAGGGATGGCAAGGTTGCAGAATGATCTGGCAAAGCTTGAAACCTGGTCAGACACCTGGCAACTGGGGTTTAATGCCAAAAAGTGCAAGGTCTGCATTTTGGGATGAAGAACCCAGAGGAGGTTACCAGCTGGGGAGTGCAGCTAGTCCAGACAGAGGAGGAGGAGAAGGATCTGGGGTGCTCATTACAGGGTCAATGAACAACTCGGCACAATGTAGGAAGGCAGCTGCAAAGGCCAAAAAAATGCTGGGTTGCATTGTAAGGGGTATATGCTCGAGAAGGGAGGAGGTGATTTTGCCACTGTATAAGTCATTAGTTAGACCACACCTGGAGTACTGCATGCAGCACTGGAGCCCGTATCTGAAGAGGGACATTAAGTTACTGGAGAGGGTGCAGCACAGGGTGACAAAGATGATCAAGGGGCTGGGGAACTTATCATACGAGATGAGGTTGAGGGAGTTGAACATGTACTCACTGGAGGAGAGGAGGGACGGGGGGACATAATTGAAACCTTTAAATACATGAAAGGAATAAACAAGACAGGTACAGAGGGGCTGTTCAAAGTAAGGGAGGGGAGTTATACCAGGGGCCATGATATGAGACTGGAGGGAGGAAGGTTCAGGAGGGAGATGAGGAGACACTTTTTTAACAGAGAGGGTGGTGGCTGGGTGGAATGCGTTACCTGCAGAAGTGGTATCCACTAGAACAGTGAACTGCTTCAAAAGGGGATGGGACAGGACAAGGGGGAGGGTTAATGAAGGGGAAGGGTGGAAGGGAAGGGCAGCTGCAGTATAAGGGGTGCTAGTTGCACATTCGAGCAGACTTGATAGACCTCTAGGCCTTTATCTGCTGGCAAATTTCGTATGTTCGTATTCCATTTCTGCAAGTGCTGCAGGCTGGCCTTTGTATTGGACTCCTGCCTGTGTTGCCGCCTTTTCCTGTCCACAAAGAAATCCGCAGCAGTCACGATAGACCTCCGTTGACCTTGCTCACTCCCCCTCTCTCACTCGCTCATTCTGTTTCTGCTGGCACTGCAGGCTGGCCTTTTGTACTGGGCTCCTACCTCTGTTTGCACCTTTTTCTGCCCACAAAGAAATCTGCAGCAGTCCTGACAGAGCTCCGTTGAGCTCTCTCAATCCCTGCTCTCACTCGCTTGTCCCATCTCTGCCACTGCTCCAGGCTGCCCTTTTGTACTGGGCTCCTGCCTGCATTGCGCTCTCCTTCTGCCCATATAAAGAAATGGCAGTCAAGATAGAGCTCCACTGTGCTTGCTCACTCCCCCTCTCTCACTCTCTCTATCTGTTTCTTCCACTGCTGCAGGCTGCCCTTTTGTACTGGGCTCCAGCATGCATTGCTGCCTTTTTCTGCCCACAAAGAACTCTGCAGCAGTCCCAACACAACTCCGTTCAGCTCACTCTCTCCCATTCTCTCACTCACTCATTCTGTTTCTGCCAGAGCTGCAGGCTGGCCTTTTGTACTGGGCTCCTGCCTGCATTGCCAACTTTTCCTGCCCACAAACAAATCCACAGCAGTCACAATAGAGCTCCATTGAGCTTGATCACTCCCCCCTCTCACTCACTCGTTGTGTTTCTCCCAGCACTTCAAGCTGCCCTTTTGTACTGGGCTCTTGCCTGCATTGGCACCTTTTTCTGCCCACAAAGAAATCTGCAGCTGTCCTGACAGAGCTCCTTTGAGGTCACTCACTCCCCCATCTTACACACTCATTCTGTTTCTCCTGGCGCTGCAGGCTGCCCTTTTGTACTGGGCTCCTGCCTCTGTTGGTACCTTTTTCTGCCCACAAAGAAATCTGCAGTAGTCCCAACAGAGCTCCATTGACCTCACTCACTCCCCCTCTCTCACGCGTTCATTCTGTTTCTGCCAGCGATGCAGGCTGCTCTTTTGCACGGGGCTCCTGCATGCGTTTCTGCCCTTTTCTGCTCACAAAGAAATCTGTAGCAGTCACGATAGGGCTCCATTGAGCTCTCTCACTCCCCCTCTCTCCGTCATTCATTCTATTTCTTCCGGCGCTGCATGATACCCTTTGTACTGGGCCCTTGTGTGCATTGCTGCCTTTTTCTTCCAACAAAGAAATCTGCAGCAGTACCAACAGAGCTCCGTTGAGCTCACTTACTCCCTGTCCCTCACTCGCTTGTTTTGTGTCTCCCTGCGCTGCAGGCTGCACTTTTGTAATGGGCTCCAGCCTGCATTTGTGCCTTTTCCTGCCCACAAAGAAATCTGCAGCAGTCCTGACAGAGCTCAGTTGAGCTCGGTCACTCCCCCCCCACCTGCTTGATCCTAATCTGTCCCAAACACTGATTTCCAACAGCGACTGCGGTATTCTGCGATAGAAGTGTGAAAACACATTTCAGCCAGGATGTGAAAAATGACCGCTGCACTGTTCATAAGGAGGTGTGGAAAAATGGCAATGTTGAAAATCTGGAGTCAAAATATTGCAAAGTTGCAAAGGTACGTGCGTGCATCGGAACTGCGCAATGCACACTCGTAGCACACTCATTTTATGGACTTTCCTCACCAAATTTTCAGCATAGGTATTTTAGGACCTCTGCTAATGAACAGTGACACTGCCATTTTCATAATGTGCCCTTAACATGGATTTTCCACAGTGACCACGCTATTCTGCGCCGGATGTGCGAAAACACATTTCGGCCAGGATGTGAAAAATGACAGCTGTACTGTTCATAAGGAGGTGCAGAACAATGCAATGTTAAAAATCTGGAGTGAAAATATTATAAATTTGTGAACTTACGAGCGTGCGTGCAAACTGCGCAACGCATGCTCATAACACAGTCATTTTATGGAGTATGGGCACCAAATTTTCAACATAGACATTTTAGGACCTCTGCTAATGAACGGTATCACAGTCATTTTCATAACATGTCCCAAACATTGATTTCCCACAGTGACTGCACTATTCTGTGCTGGAAGTGCAAAAACACGTTTCAGCCAAGATGTGAAAAATGACAGCTGTACTGTTCACAAGGAGGTATGGAAAAATGCCAGTGTTGAAAATCTGGCATAAAAATATTGCAAATTGCAAGTTAAGAGTGTGCATAACTGTACCTGCATTAAATAAAACAATCATTTTTTTACTTTTTCCAGCAAATTTGCAACATAGGCTTTTTGAGAGCCCACCTCATGAACACTGGCACTGTTGTTTCATTACTCAGTCCCAAAAGGTGATTCCATGCAGTGACCACAAAATTACCTTTCAGGGCAGATTAACGCCATGACAGTGGCAGAATTCATGAGGAGGGATCCCAAAAACCTCACATTGAAAATTTGGTGCCAAAATTCCAAAAAATGACTGAGATATGCATCAAAGTTGAAAAAACCCTATTTATTCCATTATACAGCTTATCGGCATTTCATCAGTTTGCAGTCGGCTTTAAGAGTGCAGACATGTTCCCGATCCACCAAAGATCATTGCGCCAGACTCCGGAGGTAAATATATGGTGAAGGCGGTGGGGAGACAGGGTGCACAGTAGGTGGGCACTGGTTGCGGGAGGGGGCAGGAGACTGCCAAGGGCAGTTTCCTTTTCACAGGTTAAAAAAAGACATTGCGGACCGTTTTTGTTTTCAGGGCATGTGGCATGCTGGGGTGGGATCCCAGCATGCCAACAGACTCTTTTTGGGGGAGGCAGCTGTAGCTGATGGGGTATTGGGCACCCCTGTCAGAACACAACTAAAGAAGGGGCCCCATCATACCAATGGGGATTGGGCACCCTGTCGGCACACAACAAATGCGGGGGAGTAGTGACATTATGCCAACAGGGATTGGGCACCCGTCTGCAAAAAACCAGGGAGGGACATGATGCTGAGGAGGATTGGGCACCCCCTCAGCAAACAGGTGGGGAATGCAAGGGAGCCCTGCAATAAGGGGTCGCTCTCTCATTGCAGCAGATGATGCTGCAATGATGAGGTGGCCCCTGATTGCAGCAGCTAAAATTGTACAAGTTGGTGGCACGCTGGCTGAACTAGTGTCAGCAGCAGTGTGCCACACCATTGGGGAAAGTGGGCCAAGCCTTTAAAGGCTGTGGGGGCATTGGCCACAACAATGCTGCCCCTCCACAACCTGCTTCTGCCAACCTGCTGCAATATGTTTCTTGTGCATGTCCGCAATCAACCTAAAAATAATGAGAAATACAGAAACAGTATTAAAATCTATGCTCCTTTGTGCTGAACATTACATTTTCTCAAAGTTGTCACAATGGTGTCAGAGGCTTTTTAAAGGTAAATAACACAAGTGATAATGTAGCTTTGTTTTTAACCTGGAATGCCTTAGGTCTGGGTGACAAACTAGGAGGCTCAGAAGTAAACCAGTATTTACAAATGTTTGATTACATTTGTATTCAGGAAACCTGGATGACTGCAACAACTTATTTTTACGGTTATAAAATGTGCTGGAAATGCGTCAGGAATCAAAAAAATATGGTAGAAGTACATTATAGGGGGTTTAGCTACTCTATGTAAATTAAATAGTTGTTCAAAAATGATGGAATATAATACTAACAGTGAAAGTTTATTGGTAATCAAAACTATAAATAAAAGCAAAGATAGCCTTGTTTTCATAAATATTTATGCACAACCAGTCAACCCTGAAGCTACTTATAGGTTGGGAGGGGAGTTGCTGGCAATCACAAGAGAAGAAGGAGACTTGGGCATCATCATCACAGATGGCCTGAAATCATTCAAGCAGACCACTAAAGCAGTAGGTAAGACTAGGGGGATGTTGGGATATATTAGTAGGGGTATCACAAGTCATAAGAGGCAGGTAATAATCCCTGTTAACAAAACACTGGTTAGACCTTATCTGGAGTACGTCATGCAGTACTGGAGGCTTTATCTGCAATAGGACATTAACAAAATGGAGGCAATCCAGAGAAGGGCAATCAAAATGGTGCAGGACTGCATCAGAAAACACATGAGGACAGATTAATGGAGGTCAAAATGTATATCGTAGAGCAAAGGAGGGAGAGAGGTGATACGGTCGAAACATTCAAACATCTTAAGGGCATTAACAAGGTGAATGAGTCTAGCATGTTTCAATATAAGTATTTGGGGAAGCAGTGTAGTGCAGTGGTTTAAGGCTCTGAGCTGAAAATCTGGAGACCTGGGTTTGGATCCCATAGGCCCCACTTGCATACTGTGTGACCCTGAGCAAGTTAGTTAACTTCCCTGTGCTCCTAGGTCACACCTGTAAACAAGCTTTCAGCTTAGAGTACCACTCTGATTAAACAATTGGAAAAATAAAATATAAGAAAAATATCAAGATAAGATGACACATCATGAGATTAGAGGGAGGCTGATTAAGAGGTAATGTGAGGAAGTTCTTTTTCACAGAAAGGGTGGTGGATGCATGGGATGGCCTACCTCAGGAAGTGATGGATATGAATACAGTGCAGGGCTTCAGATAGGCATGGGATAGGCATAAGTGAGCAATACAGATGAGTATGAATAAATAGACCATTAACAAAGTAAAGACCTATGGCACATTCATAAGGTAGAAAAAAATGAGCAGACTGGTTGGGCCTTGTGGGCCTTATCCACTGTCATTGTCTATGTTTCTAGAACAGGATAAACTTTCTGGAGCATTTATTAAACATTTTACAACAAGACTGCCCTACTAGTAAAATTAAAATAGCAGGTGATATTAATGTAAGAGTTGGAAACCTACAGGGGATGTCTGAAGATATTTCTAGCTTTATTTCCAAGGGAGAGATTGGAACTGTCTCCATGGACAAGAAGCCAAAGGATCTAAGAGTAAGTAATAAGGGCATAGAAATACATAAGGCACTCATACATAAAAATGTTGCATTATTAAATGGTAGAACACTGGGTGATTTATAGGGAAAGTTTACCTACGTGGGGGTAATGTTTCCTCAGTTATTGACTATATCTGGGGAAACATGCATGTGATTCCATGCTGCCAAAGATTAGAAATAACACTCAAACCAGAAAGCCAACATTTGGCATTAGAACTAGAAATACAGTAGCTATAACAGGGCACTATAAAAACAATATGCGTACTGTACCACTTGAGATAAAGAAAAAGGACTGCATAGGATGCAGGGTTATAGAGGGCTATAACTTTTCAGAGCTATGGATAGTAAAGGGATTGTAATAGAGTTTCAAGAATTTAATGAAAGGGTGGAGGATGGAGCATTACTCATAGCTTTTTGCTCAATAATGGGGTTAGTTTCTCATATAATAACAAAAGAAATAAATATCAGTAATAAGGATTGGTACATATGGTATAATGATGCTTGTCAAAAAAGCCAAAAAGGCACTAAATAGACACCTAAGAGTGGTAAAACAGAATCCAGATATGAATAATAATAGAATTATGAATAAATTACAGAAAGGGTATAGGAAAATACCGATAGAAAATAAAAACAAATATATTCTACAACTATGGACAGATTTGTAAAAGGTCATATGGATAAAGGACTCCAACAAATTTTGGAGCTTAGTGAACAAGGGTATGAATAATAACAAACATGAACTAGAGTTCTATATTTATTTATCTATTTCAATTTTTTTGACAGGGTATGTGCACTAGACAAATTCTGCTGATTTTCAGGCGTGACCTGGGGAGGGGATACAGATGAATGCCAACTGACCTTGAACCAGATTCAGCTGTGGATTTTAGTGAATGGGGAAATTTGGCCAGGGCACCAGAGAAATTCCCATCTCTGCTGTAGTGGGAGCCCTTGGCCATCAGATAATGGCTACTCACTGCAAGATGATGGAGGAGCAGGTCTCCTACTGCCTCAGAACAGCTAGAGATCGAGAAACGTTTCAAGGAAAAATGGAACAGAAGGCCAGCAGAAGGTATCTAATGGTGAAATTACTCAAATTCAGAACAAAGATATAATGACTGTACATAAAGAGACAGAGGCTAATATTTCTGCCCATGATAAGAAAACAGAAGAACTTTATGCGCAGCTTTTAGCTGAAGAGCAGTAATTTTTAAAAAGGAAATGAAAACTTACTTGTGCAATTTATGCAGCAGACGAGAAAGACTGTACGAAACCAGCAGACACAGCAACACAGGATCCAATGTTCAAAACACTGGATGATGGAGAGGCATCAAAGGGAAAAGAAGACAGCAGCTCTTCAAAGCCCTGCCAGAGACAATTCAGCAGTATCCAAGCTAAGTCAGAAGCCGGCGACTCAGGAGACAAAAAAAAACAGAGGTGACACCAAGAAAACTGGGGAAATCTAAACACAGGAGACTGGGTATGAGAAAGGCACTGAGAGGGAACAACAGCAGCATCAAAAGAGCAGGGGAAAACAAACAGAAGCAACATGAGCATATACAAGCAAATGTGGCCAAGGTACCCAGTGGTAGTGAAGAGTGGAAAATCTGAGACAACACAAACATAAATCTACCATGAAACAAGTTACCAGGAGACACACCTGACGGTAAAAACTGCATTAGAGAACGCAGGCTGGAAACAAACAGATGATGGTAAAGACTGGGATCCAGATCTTACTAACTTTCAGTCTCAAACAGGTCATTGCATAAGAAGCACACATCCACCTTATGGAAAAATGGTCAGCACTCCTATAGAACTATACATAATTTAATCCAAAATACTCCAAATTTAAGAAGCAACAGCAAAGTACAAAGTCAGCAATGGCCCAGCATACAATGCCAATAATTCAAAACAGTCTCAATAGTGGTTTGAACCTGCATAAAAACATATTAGTACAGTGGACTATATACAGCAGAATGCTGACTTAACCACAGGACTGTAAGGTCAGTGCATAACTTTCTCTAGAAAAATACAAAGGCAGATATTGAAAGTGAAAGGGCAGAAAACACAAGAGAGCAAGCGATGGGAATAACGAATCTTACAGTGACATTATGATAATTCACTATGGAAACAGAGAAAGAAGAAACCTTAGAAACTGAAAAATGGATAAGTGACTCAGAGCAAAAACCAAACATCAGAAAAAAGGAGCCTGGGAACCAAACACAAGTAAAATACTTTTTCCAGAAAATTTAAGGGAACCTGCTGAATCATCTAAATGTAGAAATGCATTAATGCTCAAATTAAAAGGCAGCCTGGATGAGGCCCCAGATAGACTATTGGGAAAAAACTAATGCAAGAGAGAGTTTGGGATGTATGCTTATGAGGTATACACCCTTATCCATATTCTAGGGTAACGACACTTTGGTGTAAGTTTCAAACACCCCTCAGGCTTAGATCATTTTTGGAAATTGTATCAAGAGAAAAAAAAATCACCTTTGTGGAAACCTTTCTTAGCAATCCCCTTGAGAAAGCATACATATTAACAAGTCCCAGTACTGTTCAAAAACGAAGGGGTCAATGTTTCAGATATAAGCTACTGGTTATCCCAGAAATGTAAGAGTATATATAGGACAGCCTGAACCAACACTAGATGATGAATCTTTCTGGACAGGAGGATGGCAATATAAAGTGATACTAAGAGCTGTTGAAGGGGAAATGTACTGTAGCATCTGCCGAATAGTTTTTTTTCTTGGGGAGAGACAGAGGGGTTGTATTTTATTCAGGTCAACCTACAGGACTGGATCCAAGAGGCATCTTAGCAACATTTGTGATAAGATAAAATGTGGTTTATGTGGAGAAATAGGGCATTAGGGAGCACAATGTAAAAATCCCACAAAATGTAACTTATGTGAAGAAAATAACCACACATACAAACACTGGCCATGGGTGTCACACAATAGCCCAGATCCTACTGAAAGAGCAGACCAGAACTTATATGTTACCCTGGCCAAAAAAGAAAACAATGAAAAAAGAAGCAAAAAATTCACATTTAGAAAGGGTAGTAGAAGACACAAATGGAGATATGGCACTAACAACACAAAATCAAGATGGAAACTCAGAGCAGTTTCCACAGCCCCATACCAAAAATCAACAGAGTATATATTGAGAAGAAAAACATAAGAAATGATGTCCCTACCTTCCAGTCCCACCAGAAGATCTATTTCAGAGGGTCACCAGATCCGGGAAAACAACAACCCAACAACCAAAATCTAAAGTACAAAGGAAATAGTAGAACTCTTAGATCTCTAAAATAAATATGAGGTGTTGGGAGATGATGAAGATGATGAATGGACACATCTTCATGCAGTTCCCCAACCAGAAGCAGTCTTCGGACTATGAGTTAACTGACACACAGAAGTCAAGGAAAAGGAAGGCAAAAGTCAAGAAAAGAGGGAAAAAGGATGAGACATGATAAAAAAATGTGTACCTCCTCTTTATTCTTTTTTCTGAAATGATGAGAACTCTAAAGTGCATTACTTTAAACACAAATAGTATAAAGAACAGTAGAAAAAGGATGACTACTTTTGGCCTTCAAGGGAGTTTGGGGGGCTCTATATTTTTGCAATATGTAAGACCGCATACCATCCAAGAAATCAAGTTAGCACAACAGGAATGGAGATACAGCCCTTTTTTTTTAGTCAGTAAGTGAAGAAACACGCTCTGGGATGGGGATACTTTTTCAAAGTGCGCACATTAACATGCAAAAGGTAGTAGACATACAGTATGTCCAAGAAGGGCACTTATGGTGGATGTGATACTGGGCAATAGGTATGTAGGATTTATAAATATTTATAGTTCACAGGTTAAAACAGATAGGAATAGCCTTTTCAGCAAATAAAACCATACTTACATACATTCAATTTAATCTTGTGGGGAGGAGATTTTAACTGCAGAAGATTAAAAACAGATTGGGGAAGGGTCTATGATAACAGCCCGAATGCCTAAAGGCGATCACTGTTGTCCACAGAGTCAGAGTGCCGAACACATTTTGGCACTCTATTAACCAGCACCAAGCACAATGGCACCAGTACATATTTCTACTGCTTTCCCCACACACACCCTCGCTGGGGAGTTTCACCCCAGCACCCCTCACTTAAGGATTCTCAACCCAGGTTGGTGCATGTCGGGGGTGAAAGTAGAAATAAATGGTTCAGGCTGGGAGCAATAAAAATTGCACCAGTGCCCGGACCCAAACCCGGTCCCTCCGCCACCCCAGCCACTAGCCAATCCATGACGCAGCTTGACCGACAACCTCAGTGCCACTCCCAACAGCTTGTCCACCCCCTCCCAGCCCACGCTTACTGTGCTCACTCCCACCCCCATGCTGTCACATAATTCACCCATCCCCTCATCCTGTTGCCCTACCTTTCCATCACCATGAGTGGATTGAGTGGGTGAAGGTGTCACTGTAATGGACGGTGCCCTTCCTCATGCGCCCATTTCACAGGTTACTATTGGGGGTAGAGAACTGAAAATATTTTTTGTGATAGTGACAGGCTGAATAGTATTTTACAACAAGCAAACTTAGAAGATGTTAATGATATTAAGGTACAATAGCCTGAAAGTAATGGGCCAGATTCTAGAAGCTTGTCGCAAGTTGCCACCAAAGGTGACCTGCAACAAACATCATTGCAACTTGGACCCTGCACCCTATTCTAGAAGGGGCAGGGTCTCTGTTGCTAGGTCCCATGACCTGCAACATTCAGACAGTTACACCAACCTAAGGGCATACCTGAGGGGCATGTCACAAGCCACAACCCCCCAGAGGGGTGTACATGCCCCCAAAGCCCTGCAGGGCAGCTGTACCCCCCTCATCTATTCCCGACCCAATTGTATTACCACAAATGTTTGTTAGACCAACCCCCAAGATCTGGTAGTCTAGTGGCCCTCCCAGCCCTAACCCAGCAGTGCCAGTCCTCCCCACCATCCCAAGCCAATGACTGGCTGGCCCCACCTCTCACTGCCACAGCCAGCCACCATCTGTGCTCCACATGAGCGATTACTGTATAGACGTGCTCAGAAATGAATGAGTATTCATTCATTTCTGAGTGCATCTATACAGTAAGTGCTCATGCAGTGCTCAGTCATTAGCTGGCCATGGAGGTGAGAGGTGGGCTGTGCCAGTCACCAGCTGGGGATGGGTGGGGGAGGACTGGCACTGCTGGATGGGGCAGGTGGGGAGCCACTAGACTACCAGGGATCTCAGGGATATTAATTCATAAACATTTGCGGTAAACAATCAGGTCAGGGAATGAATGGGGGGACACAGCTGCCCTGTTGGGCTGCTAGCAGTATGGGGTTCAGGGGCAAGATGTGTGTGGGCTGCCCTGAAGGGCACCTAGGGTCTGGGGGTTCTGGGGGCTGGGGGTGTAAGACGCCTAGCTGGGCACAGCTGCTATGGGGACTCAGGGGCTGGGGGTGTGTGGACTGCCCTGTGGGGTGTTCTGGGCATGGGGTGCACATCCTGCAGTGTATGCAGTGGGTCTATGGAACCCCCAGAGGATGTATGTACAGTCAAGCTAGCCAAATGCTGGTGTAACTTACATTGCCAGTTCTCCTGTAGGGATTCTTGTAGAATCCCAACATTGTGGACTTTGTTGCTGCCCTACTAGAATAGGGCCAACTGCTGCTGTAAACCCCTAGTGCCAAGTCGCAGGGGGTTTATGGCGCAACTGCTGGTATAACTGCTCTTTGGTGCAAGTGGCTTGTGACATGTCGCAGGCCACATTGTAGAATCCTACAAGTCGCTACTGCTATCGTAAGTCGCTACTTGCGCCATTCTGTTTGGCGCAGGTGCAGTCATGCCAGGCGTAACCATTCTACAATCGGGCTCTATTACTTTAAAGGCAGATTGTCCACATGTATTGATTTCTGGTTTGTCCCAGCATGCACACATATTGCCAGTATTACACAACACCCAATGGAAACATCAGATCATATGCGGGTCCAGGTTGTGATTGATTTAGGAAAAAGCCCAAACGCAGGTTGAAGCTTTTGGAGAATGAACCTAGAACTACTAAAAGAATAAGAAAACAAAAAAGAAATAATAGATGTATTACTGTACATGCAAGATAACCAGTGCATGAGTTATATGAAAACCCACTAGAGTGGTGGGAGTATACTATGAGAGAAATTAAGGAATTGATGATGCAAGTATCAAGACATAAAAAACAGTCAGGGTATCAAACAGCTATAGAGGGAAACTACTACAATTATTGACACAAGCAAAAAAACCTAGGGAAAGATAAGCCAGCACAAATATTGGAAATTAAACAGAAAATGAAGGAGTATCAGTATAACAGGAAAAAAATCACTATTCATGGAACAAAAATATAGTACACAAGGAAATCAATTCCATACAAATCCTTATGAACGTTGCAATGAAGGAGTTAAAAGTAGGATCATGACAGCACTAGTAAATAAAGAAGGGGTAATTCAGACAGAAAAAAAAACAAATACAATTAGTGGTACAGGAAAATGTGAAGCAAACTTTTAAAAAATGTCATAAAAAACAAATTATAACTTTTTGGATGAAATAAGCTTTCCAGCTTTAACAACAATAGAAATAGACACACAAAATGAAGACATTACAGAAAGTGAAATAAGGAAAGCAATTAAAACTATACCCACAAACACTGCTCCTGGTATTGATGGAATCTCGAATGGATTTTATAAAATATTTATAGACTTTATGGCACCCATACTAAAGGACATTTATAGAACTATTTGAGAAAAAAAGAATGGCTGAGCATGAGTATGAAAAAGGGGGTAATGTTTTTATATAAAAAAAGAAGAAACTATTCAAATTAAAACCTTGAGCCCCCCAAGCCTGCTAATGAGTGATTACAAAATGTTAGCCAAAATTATAAGTAATACACTAACAGCAGTACCGGATAAGCTACTATGGGTAACCCAGACATGTTCCATCCTAGAAAGAAATATAACACAAAATTGAATATATATTAGGGAAACAGTGGAGCGAGGGAAGAAAGATTCAACACAGGGGTATTATATATATATATACTCTTTAGATCAGGAAACTGCTTTTGACTCAGTATATCATTATATCATATCAGTTAATTAGTGTCAGTGGCTCAGCAGGTAGCACACTTGCCTCTGAGGCCAAGAGATCAGAATGCTGTGGGATCTATCCCAACATCAGGCACTTGGGTTAATATCCCGATCCTGCAGTGCAGCATGAGGGGGGTGCTGCACTCCTGAGGTGCCGTCTATTGGATGAGACATTAAACCAAGGTCCCATCTGCCTGTTCTGGTGATAGTTCACATGGATGTTAAAGATCCCATGGCACTTCTCGAAAAGAGCAGGGGAATTTCCCTGGTGCCCTGGCCAAATGTTCTCCCATTCACTAAAATACCACTAACAGCTTAATCTGGTTCAAAGTCAGTTGGCAATCATCTGTATCCCCCTTCCCCAGGTCGTGCCTGAAAATAGGCGGGATTTGCTTAGTGCACTTACCCGGTCAACAAAAACTAAATAAATATATCATGAATATCGATGGACAGTTTTGAAACATTATGGTTTACCCAAACAATTTATTAACATAATCAAAACGTTATACAGGGAAGCACAAATACTGTCTCTAATATACGGGCACTTAGGAATACCCATCTTCTTTAGCAATGGAGTCCAGCAACGATGGCTCCTATGCCCAACGATTATACTGTACATTTTTAGTTTACATCCTGTTATAAGGATGACTGAGCAGTAATCAAATATACAACCTCTGGATTTACATGGTGATCAGACTAGTAAACTAAATCATGGCATATGCAGATGATTGTGTATTAATGACATAAGATTTGGATTCAGCGAGAAAATCACTACAAATAATAGAAGAAATACAAGAAACAACAGGAATCAAAATAAAGAAACAGAAAAGTAAAATATTAGTATTAGGAAAAGCTGAGATGAATAACAAAGAAAAGATAACAGTGACTACAAGAAACAAAATTATTGGGGGTAAATTTTGGAAAAGAAAATGATGCACAAAATAACTGGGATGATAAGTGAAATATAGCAAAAGCTAAAATAACAAGATGGAAAATTTGGGCAATGACAAAATAAAAAAGAAAATATTTGTTAAAAACCTTTATTATTCCTGTATTTTTACATATTACATATGTATACAAGGTTCCAGAAGTAATGCAACCACAATTGTTCTTCCAGTTCTTATGGTGAAGCAGGCTAAATCCAGTCAAAAGAAGCATTACATATAGAACAAAACAAGAAGGAGGATTAAATATGATGAATCCGATAGTTTTCTTTCAGAGTATTTTTGTTCATGCAAATATCAAACCTTGTCTAGGAGAGGGGAAATAATTTTGGAAACCCCTCTTCCTGGAATGAGTAGAGTATTTTGACAAACAGTGGCACCTAAAAAATAAAGGTAGATACAATCAGGTACCAAAATATGTTACCAATGGTCTTTACTATTTGAAACAGTGGACAACACCAATGGTTTCGTTAAGGGAAAATACAAGGAAGCAGTTCTATAAATAAAATATGATGTATTATTATGAAGAGCCACTGTTTCATGTTCCACCTGAAGTAGAACAACTAGGATACTAGAAGCAATGCAATAGAAAAGAATTCCAAGGAAAATGCAGGATACAATTTGGATGTGTGTTCATAGTAAATTAAATGCTGAAGACAGCCAAAAACATAAACATGTAGCAGAAAGAATGTGTGGAGAAACAGAATGTGTAAACCAGTTATAAACAAGCATTTGTCAATGCTGAATGTTTGCTTGCTGGCATTGGCACTGGTAGTGTATGAGTTAGAGAGCTGCATAATAGGAATGGCAGTGAAGTATTGAACTGAAGTCAACCCCACCACCACTCTGCAGTGACTGACAGGCATTGGGGTGTGTCTTTGGGTCGTCAGGCATAATGGCCACACCATTTCACCACACCCTACCCTGCAGACACTGACAAGTGTCATGGTGTGCCTTGGGGTCTTTGGCCCTTATGCTCACCCCATTCCATCAGGAAATACGGTGAGATGGGTACTGTACAGGAGAGTGGGGTGAACTTTGGGGCCAAAGAGTCCAAGGAACACCTCGATGCCTCTCACTGGCTGCAGGATGTGGAATGGTATGAGCATTGCAGACGAGAATCCCAAGTCACACCCCTGATGCCTCTCAATCTCTAGAGACTGGGGCCTTATGGTCGGAAACCCTAATGCCTCAGGTGTTCGTTGGCATTTTCATTCCAAATTTTCAACATGTTTTTTTTGTGACCCCCACCTTATGAACAGTGGCAATATCAGTTTGTTAGCCAAAAGCTGATTTCTCTAGCCTGATCTACACCCATTTGGCACCACAGGTGTGAAAACACATTTCGAACAGGATATGAAAAATGACAGCTATACTGTTCATGGGGAGGTGCAGAAAATGGCAATGTCGAAATTCTGCAGTGAAAATATTAAAAAAACTGAAGTCACGAGCATGCATAGAAAATGCGCAACGCACACCCGTAATGCAATTAGTTTGGGATTTTTACAACAGATTGTCAACACAGGGATTTTGTAACCTCCGCTCATTAACCGTGTCACTGTGATTTTCTTAATCTGTCCCGAACAGTGATTTCCCACAGCAACCACGCATTTCTGCGCTGGAAGTGCGAAAACACATTTCGGCCATGGTGTGAAAAAAGACAGCTGTACTGTTCATAAGGAAGTGTGGAAAAATGCCAGTGGTGAAAATCTGACTGAAAATAAGGAACCATGAAGTTACGAGGGTGCAAGAAACTGTACAATGGTCGCGCCATAATAGTCATTTTATGGACGATTTAACCAAATTTTTAACATAGCCATTTTAACACCTCTGCTCATGAACAGTGTCACTGTGATTTTCTTAATATGTCCGAACATTGATTCTGCACGCTGACTGCGCCATTGTACACTACATGGGTGGAAACACATTTTGGCTGAGATGTGAAAATGACAGCTGTACTGTTCATAAGGAGGTGTGGTAAAATGGCAATGTTGAAAATCTGGAGTGAAAATATTGAAAATTCACAAACTTACGAGCGTGCATAGGAACAGCACAATGCATGGTCATAAAACAGTCATTTTAAATTTTTCACAAATTTTAACATAGGTTTGAGGCCTACTCATGAATCTGTGACATCATTTCCATGAATCAGTCCGAAAGGTGGTTCCACGCAGTGACCGAAAATCACCTTTGGGGCTGATTAACTTCACGACAGTGACAGTGACAGAATTCATGAGGTGGGTCCCAAAACCCCATGTTGAAAATTTTGTGAAAAAATTCCCCAAAATGCCCGAGATATGCACTAAAGTTGAAAAAACCCTATTTATTACATCATACAGCTTATTGGCATTTCCTCAGTTCGTGGTCGGCTTTGAAGAGTGCAGACATGTTCCCGGTCCACTGAAGATCATTGTGCCAAGCTCCGGAGGTAAGTATGGGGTGAGGAGGGGTGTGGGGAGGCAGGGTGCACAGAGGATGGGTGCAGGTGGGGGGATATTGGGCCAGGACAGTCAGCGAGGGAAGGTTTTTTTCTTTCAGGTTTCTTTTTTTTTTTTAACTTACACGACATGGGACTTGTGCCACGCTGGGGTGGGCTCCCAGTAGGGCAGATGGAATGCTGCTTGGGGGGACTGTGGAGCCGATGGGATTGGGCACACCATCGGCCATACAATCTGTTGCCATGCTGGGGTGGTCTCCAGCGTGGCACCCTGTAGTCTCTGGGGGACTGTGGGAGTAAGGGGATTGGGCACTCCGTCGCTATTTTTTTATTTAGTTTTGTTGACCAAGTATGCACTAGACAAATCCTGCCTATTTTCAGGCACAACCCAGGGAGGGGAATACAGATGTATGCCAACTGACTTTGAACCAGATTAAGCTGTTGGTGATATTTATAGTGAATGAGGGAAATTTGGCCAGGACACCGGGGAAATTCCCCTACTCTGATGCTGCTGTGCTGATGTTTCTGCATTGTGGCCAGTAGGGGGACAGGCCATTTCCAAGATGGCCACTCCAAGTGGACAAGGGAAGGAGAAGGAAGTCTGTGGAGCAGGAGAGCTAGCCTCGACTCTTGTTCCAGGTGTTGTGGAGGCTCCAGCCGTGGATTTGGCTGAAATTGAATCAGATGTTGAACTTCAGGATGCTTTTTGTGAGCTGGGAGCAATCGGTTTGGATAAAACAAAGAAAGAAACTGGACAGTTGGAAATTGCAACAACAGGAAGAGATAAGGTATTGTCGGTATTTGAACCTGCAACCTCTACAGAAAAGTCGCTTATTAAACCACTAAATGTGGGTCTGAAACAGGAAAATGCTGCGATAATGTTTTCTGCAGAAATGGAAGAACCAATCTCATCAGATAGCTCCAAAGGAAGCGAGATGAATTTAAAACTGCAGGCTGACAGAGAAAGCCAAGATATTAAAACACAGCAAACAGACTGCAGGACAGTGGCGCAAAATATGGAGCAAAAAAAGGTACTGTGTCTTATTTAAGTTATAGTTCTGGCAGGATAGAGTTGCCAGCAAAAGAGTTTGCCTCTGGTGTTAAAGAATGCTCTGTCCTTGTTTAATGAAGCTTCACTGCAGTGTGTTGAGCCCCTGACTGCAGCAGGTGTCAGCCTGATTGTAATGAAGAGCACAAAGGCAGAGTTAGGCTGATCCCAAGATTGTCAACAGCTCTGTGGAAGAGAGCTTAGAGCAGCAAGGCTTGAGCTCCATTCCCAAGAACAAATAATCTCTCTGAATTCAGTGCAGGCTGGTATTATCTCTGCTGCTAAAAGTGAGTGCTTACTGCCAGCTTCAGGTCTCTGATAATGCCAAGAAGTAATCTGGTGAAGATAAATGATTTATCTGCACAGAATATATTGCCATCTACTTTTGTGAAAATAAAACAGCACAGTTGAACAAGGTAGCTGGGTTTGTGTTCAAACAGCAGAGTCAAGAGATTTCAGCAACTGACTCAGCTGTTACATATCAAAAGACTGCCGGTTCCCAAAGTGGGGCTACAGATTTCTTTTTTTCTGACAAAATGAACCAAAAAAAGTCTACAGCTGATATACAGATGGCAGACCCTTTTTTACATAAAAAAGGCTCGCAAGATTCTTGGTCACCTCATAAAGCTTTAAGTGAAGCAGGGTGGAAACAGACAGTAGCTGGTGTATGGAAGCCTGATCCTGCTTGGGACTCGAACTTATCTTTATCTCAGCATTCTCCTGAGTGGATTCCAGGTGGCCAGCAGCAGAAGGGAGGAAATCCTCTTGCAGGAGCCCATTCGATTAATACAAATGAGGTCGCTGTACAACCTCCCCCTCCCTCTTCACAGAAGCCTTTGATGTCTGAACTTTTCTCAAATTCCATAGGAAGCAGCCCTAGGCGTAATGCTGTGAGGCTGAGGTATAAAGGAGGGTTAGAAACTAGGCCGGATAGGCATTATGTGGGGAAAACCTTGTTGAAAGACTCACTGCATTTCACCCTCAGGATGTTTATGCTTTCATTAATATTTCAGGGAGGACAATTATGACATAGTTTTCGTTCTCAACAGGCTTTTAGAGTTGTTCTGGGTTAGGTATGATCAAGTTAAGTATTCTCCTATGTGGACACCTTTATTGTTATACCACTCAAAACCCCTGATTAAGTTTGTTACAGTTATGTTCCGAAATGAAGGGGTATGGGTGGAAGACATAACCTTTGGTTAAAAAATGTGAAGTACTAAGTGAGCCAGAGCCTATTTTAGATACAGAGGGTTCTGGACTGGAGGATGGAAGTATAAAGTTAAATTAAGGCAAACAGAGGCTGGAATTGAACATATACCTAACTCCTTTTGTTAGGAAAAGATAGAGGGTATGTTTTACAGTGAACAGCCCGTGCATGTTATAAGTGTGGGGCTAGAACACACTAACAATGTGTCACGATCAGCCCACGTTGTGATAATTGTGGGGAGGTGGGACATTTAACCATGTTTTGCAGCAATCTATCAAGTTGCGATTTGTGCTAAACTAAAGGCCATGTGTTCAAACTATGTCCTTGGGCTGCCCAAAAAAACTTTGTTCTAATTCTGAGGTTTTTATTCAAAAGCCCAAGAATCCATGGTTAAAGCTACTCTCAGGATCGTGCCCCTCCCCCTGCAACAAATCAGATGAAACTCCTCTAGGCAAGAGAGAAATTGGAAAGAAGGGGTTTAAAAGGGAAGGTGTTGAACAAAAAAGTTAAACTCACCAAGTGGGGAGGATCAGCGTGAGATATCCTCAGAAATGGTTAAGATAGTTAAGGCAACATGGGTCCCCTAACCTCTCAGATTTCCTCCAGTGTGTTATACGGAAGGGGTCACAGATGCGTGGTGGTGGCAGCCAGCGTTGATAAACCAGTGACTGTACTGCCCCAAAGAAGATCTTTCAGAATTCACTATCAAAAAATCCCCCCCCCAGTGGAACAGATTGATACCAGTAACTCATATGCGGCTCTGTTTTCCTCTTGGGGTAACACTGAGATAGAGTGTTGAAGATTCAGACTCTCAAAATCCTCACTTTCAACCAGGTCACAAATCACGGATAATTACAAGGATAAAAAAAAGAAAAGAGGAAAAACAATGATTTAAATACTTAAAAGGTTAATGAGGTTGGTTTGGGTTCTTTGAATGTTCATAGCTTATTGAATATGGTTAAGCGACAAGCCCTCTTTCATTATATACATGAATTTCCTGTTTCTGTTTGTTTTTACAAGAGACATGGATGTATTCCATAGATCAGTTGGTGGCATTTAAAAAGATTGGTTTTGGGGCCCTTCATTTTGGTCATTTGGGAAGATTCCTGGATGGTATAGGAATAGTGTTTAATTCATATGACTTCCAGTTACACAATTTGATAGATCTAATACCAGGAAGGGTCCTGATTATCGATGGGAAGTGGCAAGGGCTAAGCTATAGGTTTATCAACATTTATAACCCCAAACAAAAGCAGATAGAGTTAATTGTCTTAAATCAGTACAGCCTTTTTATTAACAACAGTTAGAGTATTATGGGGGACTTTAATTGTCCCATTTCGACCCATGCTAGTAAAAAATAAAAAACATACAGTGACTCTAATGCTTTAAGTAAAATTATAAAAGTGCTGGACTCTTGAACTGTCATAATGCTTTACAGGTTGGAGAAGGTTTTTTCGTTTAAAAGGGAAGAGATTTTCTCTAATAGATCATATGTTAGTGTCACCTAATATGCAAATAGAATCTTTAAAATATTTCCTAGTGAATTCTCGGACCATTCCTTTCTATTAAGTTCTTTTAGCTTTTCAGACAGGCAAGAAAAAGGCTAGTTAGATGGAAACTCAATAACTCCTCATTAGAACTCCCTTATATACAAGCTGGGTGAGATACCTATTAAGAGCAAGGTTATCAGTAGCCTTTTATATTCAGATTTGGGAGATTGGTGGTTAGAGACTAAATTGGACTTAAGGAAATGGTTTAAATTGCAAGGAGTTAGAGCAAAGAATGACAAATTCCTGCACTATTTAGGTTTAAGACAACAATTACAGAGGCTTATGACTATAGCTTATTCTTCTAGGATGGATTACTCAGAACAAATTGCTAATCTTAAAGAAAAATGAAAGAGTTTCAGTATGATAGAGGAAAACCATGCAGGCCATTTTAACTAATGGAATTAAAAATCACCCATTGGGGATCCATTGAAATGTGTAAACAGGTAAGAGATTCTATGAAAATGGAGGAACTCAAAGATTCAGATGGTAATTTGGTATCCTCTGTGGCCCAACTAAAGAAGTGATTGTAGAACATTACACGCTCTTTGAAGCCTCTTGAAACAATCCCCAATTCAGCTATGGCCGCCTATTTAAAAGATATTTTAGTTCCAGTTAACCTAGTTGGGAGATCGGAGGTATGGGAACCTATCACTCCAACAGAGATTTCAAGCTCCATTAGGTTATTGAAACTAAATATTTCCGAATAGATGGGATTTCCAATAACTTTATAAATTATTTTCAGACGAACTTAGTCAGTGCCTATGTCTCTTATTTAGGTTTTTTAGACAAGCTACAATCTATCCCTCTTTACAGAAGGGTTATTGATTTATATATTTAAGTCAGGATAAGCAAAACATTACTAACTGGAGACCAATCACTCTTTTAAACTCTGATTATAAAATCTTTACTGGTATTTTAAATAATAGGCTGAAGAATTTAGCTAAAGAAGTTATTTCACCCTTTCAATATTGTGGGTTACCAGATAGAAGAGTCCAGTCTGCTCTGATGTTGATTCGAGATGTAACTGGTATTTTACTGAGTTAGGGTCAACTAGATGCTTAATAGCAGCTGACTTAGAAAAAGCCTTCGATAGAGTTCATTTGCCTTCCTTTTCCTTACCCTTAAGCATTATGGGTTCCAAAGCAATTAGTGAAAATAATTGAGAAATTATATGATTATACAGTAATTCCATATTTAAAAGATCAGAAGGCGGAAGGTTTTAAGTTAACTACAGGAGTTAGACAGGGTTGCCCTCTAAGCCCTCTTCTTTATGTTTTCGCTCTAGACCCCTTTTACATAGCGATAGTTTCTAGACAGATTTGGAAGGGTGTTACAGTGAATGGGCAGAAGGATTGCATTTAAGGATACAAGCCTATGCTGATGATTTAGTAGTATACTTGGAAGATAAGGCCTCAGTAATTCATTTTGTGACTGCATTTGAGGCCTTTGCAAAGGTATCAAATGCAAAAATAAATTTAAATAAAACAAAGGATTATTTATTGGAGCTACTGGTACTGAGGAAGTGTGTCAGGAGGGTATTAACATCTCCGTAAACCTCTTAAAATATTAGGATATTGTTAGGTTCCCAGAACATGCCTGTTGAAAATTGGGAAGATGTCATTATTAAAATAGAGAGAAAGGTTAATAGATGGAAACAGTGGAAAATGACCAAATTAAAAAGGGTTCAGGTAATCAAGCAATTTCTTCTTCCAACGATACAGTATGTGGCGATGATTTTTCCACTTCCTGTGTTTCTTGAGACTAGAATATATAGTGTGTTTTTTCAAATGTTATGGGGAAATCACTTAAATCCTGTTAAAAGGAGCTATACGTATTTAATGAAAAATAAGGGTGGTTTAGGAATGGTAGACCCAGTGATTTTTGTGCATGCTTTGTTTTTATCAAACTCAATTAAAGAAGGGTTAAAAGTAGAACTAGAGGCAGTAGAGTCATGGAACTTGAAAACAATGGGTAAATACTTTAAGAATTGTTACACTATAGCCCCTAAACTGAATCTACTTATATATTCCATCATATTTTAGGCCAAATGTCAGAAATTGTTCAAATGGAAAACACAGAAACAGGTAATTCTGAATAACAACATGAAGGGCTTTATCATTTTCTAATGTCGTTGACTCTTCCCTCAGAACCAGGATTTAAAAATTGTCCTATGACTTTAAATTCTAGTGTATTAGCTCAATTAAACTGTAAGAGGATGCCTCAAAACAATGGGAAGCACGAGTGGCTGATCTTTACGGAAACTGAATGTCAGAGGAAATGTGAAGTACAAGGTTTACAGGAAAGATTGTGCCCATACTTGGATTGTATTAATGTAGAAGAATCGATGGAACATTTTTTCTTAGATGCTCATATGTGACGGGTTTATGGTTATACCTAGAAAAGCTTTGGGATTTAAATGGTTATGTAATATGTCTTATGAATTTTGATTCTAGGATGTTATCCCAAGAATTTGTCTGAATTTTACTGAAGAAACATTATCCTTATTTTTGGGATGTCTAAGATATTATTTATGGCAAGCCAGGGTTCAATGGGTTCTTTATCAAAAGAGAATGCCTTACTCTTGTGTAAGTAGGTTAGTCATCAAGGAGCTTATACTGATTATACACAGGACGCATCAAGAGTGACCCCAGGAACTTTACGTAAATGGTGGAAAGGTTTTCTTCACTTTATTAAATTCAAATAATAAGAGTTAAAGTGGACTGGATATTTGTTAATAGTTTACTTCTCATGATTTTTGTGTTCTCGTAGCGTTTACAATGTAATACTTGCACATCTCTTTGATTTTGTTATGTTATATGTTATGGAAAAGTGTTGTTCTATCGATTATCCTACTTTAAAGTGTTGCTGTTTATGTTTTTTTATGTCAATAAAAACACCCCTACTCTTTTCGATAAGTGCCATGGGATCTTTAACATCCACCTGAAATACCACCAATCCAGACAGATTGGACCGCGGTTTAACATCTCATCCGAAAGACGGCACCTCAGAAGTGCAGCACCCCATTTATGCTGCACTACAGTGTCAGTACTTGGATATTAACCCAAGTGCCAGATGTGGGAACTGAACCCACAGCCCTCTGATCTCCCGGCCTCAGAGGAGAGTTTGCTACCTACTGAGCCACTGACACTGACACTATACAGTGTGTGTGTGTGTGGGGGGGGAAGCACGAGCACGCAGTATGCATGCAAGTGTGTGTGTGTGTGTGTGTGTGTGTGTGGGGAGCACGCATGGGCTCTCGATATCTTATCACTGCTTACTGAAGCATAGCTCTCCCTTTCAACTGTATGGCCACTGCATTTCAACTGCTGTCATAGACAACTGCAGCATTCAGTGGAGAACTGCGGCCGCACTTGCAAACACACTGACTGAATTGGAAGATGGGTGCAACACCTCCGAAAACTCGGATGATGGCACTATGTTTCTTGCACATGCATGCAAGCAAACATAACAATGAAACTATATTTTGAATATGTATTCATATGGAGTTTATGGGAAACTTTATCACAGATATGGGGAGAACAATTATTTAAGGAAATGACATATGAAATACTAACATATGGTAACTTCCCTAGAAAATGGGAAAAATGGAATACAAACACAGCATATGTGCTTTTAGCTGCCTTGAAATGGACTATTTGGCAAGCAAGCTGCCAAAGACAATTACAAGGGAGAACAATTACTGTAATCGACTTGATCTTCAGAATCCAAGATGTACTGGATGAAATCTATGCATATGAAAAGAAATGGATGTGGTATGAACTATGTAAAAGCTTGTGGGCAAACACTGCATGGGTAGGATAATAAACAATGGTACAAAATACACTTGTATGATCTCTGTAACAAAGATCACATTTGCTTGAAATGTCCTAAACTTTCATTTTTGTTTTTGTTTTTGGTAAGCCAATAAAAATTCCCCTACTCTTTTCAAGAAGTGCCATGGGATCGTTAACATCCATCTGAGCTACCACTGGAACAGGCAGATGGGATCTCAGTTTAATGTCTCATCTGAAACACAGCACCTCAGGAGTGCACCACCCTCTCATGCTGCACTACAGAGCCAGCACTGAGATTTAACCCAAGTGCCTGGTGTGGGGGATGGAACCCACAACCTTCTGATCTCCTGGCCTTAGAGGTGAGTGTGCTACCTGCTGACCTACTGACACAATAACCATATTGAAGCTGAGGCCTGGATAAAACACTTAAAAAATATTCTATGGGGAAGAAGGCAGTTATCTTGAAGTATTAGCAGGTCATTATGTAGCCAAAACATGGTCAAAACCAGACACTCAAATAACAGTCTTTGAATTAGAACATGCATTGGATTCATTTCATAGTCACAAGGTTCCTGGACAGGCTAGAAACATAGAAACATAGACTTTGACAGCAGATAAGGACCACTTGGCCCACCTAGTCTGCCCATTCCCTATGTATTGGATAAGCTCAGATTCTAGTTAACCAACTACCTACTTCCTCTTACCCTTCACTATAATTGCCTTATGTCTGTCCCATGCATTCTTGAATACCCCCACTGTTTTTAAACCCATGACCTCCTCAGGAAGGTGGTTCCTGGCGTCCATCACCCTCTCCATGAAAAAATACTTTCTGATGTTGCCCCTAAGTCATCCCCCCTCTATCTTCAGACTGTGCCCCCTTGTTCTTGCACATCTCTTTCTCTCAAAGATTATCCCATCTTGGACTTTGTTGATTCCCTTGAGGTACTTGAATGTTTCTATCATGCCCCCCAGTTCCCTCTTTTCCTCAAGGGTATGCATATTAAGCTCTTTCAGTCTCTCCTCATATGGCTTCTGTTGCAGACACTTCACCATTTTAGTTGCCCTCCTCTGAACTGCTTCCATCCTGTCTATGTCCATATGGAGATGGGTTCTCCAGAACTGCACACAGTACTCTAAATGGGGTGTCACCAACTGTCTGTACAGAGGGATACTGACTTCTTGTTTTCTACTGGTGATGCCTCTCCCTATGCATCCCAGTATGCCTCCAGCCCTCCTTACAGCCTTCTCACATTGTTTGCCTACCTTAAGGTCATCTGATAGGACTACCCCAGGTCCCTTTCCATTTTTGTTGTTGTTAGTGCCTCCACCCCACCCCCATTGTGTACTCTTCCCCTGGGTTTTTGTTTCCCAGGTGCATCACTTTGCACTTTTTTGCATTGAATCTAAGCTGCCATATTTTTGACCATTCCTCCAACTTGCCAAGTCCCTTCTCATCCTTTCCACTCCTCCTTGTGTATCAACCATGTTGCAGATTTTTGTATCATCTGCAAAGAGGCATACTTTTCTTTCCATCCCCTCTGCAATGTCTCCTATAAAGACATTAAAGAGGACCAGACCCAATACTGAACCCTGTGGTACCCCACTAGTAACCACCTTTTCTTCAGATTGTACTCCATTTACTATTATGCTCTGTGTCCAGTTGGTTAGCCAATTTGTTACCCAGGCTATCATCCTGGGGCCCACTCCCAGGGTGGTTAACTTGTTTATTAATCTTTTGTGTGGAACTGTTTCAAATGCCTTGCTAAAGTCTAGGTAGGCCATATTTATAGCCCCTCCATGGTCTACTACTTTGGTCACCCAGTCAAAGAAATCTGTTAGATTTGTTTGACATGATACTCCCCCTGTGAAATTATTCTACCTTGGGTCCTGTGCCTCGCTGGCCTCTAGGTACTCAGCAATAGATATAACAGGGAAAGTTAGGCCACTCTGGATACTTTCCTTGTTAAAACTCTTGAATTACATCTGGAAAAGTGGAAAGGTCCCAAACAGTTGGAAGCTCAACATAATTGTACTTATCTATAAACAAGCATTTGTCAATGCCGAACATTCACTTGCAGGTATTTGCAGTGGTGTTTGGCATGAATGGTGCTTTACCCTAATGCCCTGTGCGATTGCTGGTATTTGCACAATAAATTGTCAGCATGACCTTTTTGTTACCCCCATTGTGCGCTACATAGGCGGAAACACGTTTTGGGCAGGATGTGAAAAATGACAGCTGTACTGCTCATAAGGAAGTGTGGTAAACTGGCAATGTTGAAAATCTGGAGTGGAAATAATGAAAATTCGCAAACCTAGGAGCGTGCGTGGGAACTGTGCAATGCACGCTCATAAAACAGTAATTTTAGGAATTTATTCACCAAATTTTCAGCATAGCCATTTTAAGATCTCTGCTCATGAACAGTGACACTGTGATTTTCTTAATGTGTCCCATACACTGAGTTCACACAGTGACTGTGCCATTGTGTGCTACATGGGTGGAAACACGTTTTGGGCAAGATGTGAAAAATGACAGCTGCAGTGCTCATAAGGAGGTGTGGTAAAATGGCAATGTTGAAAATGTCAAGTGAAAATATTGAAAATTCACAAACTTATGAGTGTGCATAGGAACTGCACAATGCACACTCGTAAAACAGTCATTTTTAGGAATTTTTTCACCAAATTTTCAACACAGCCAATTTAAGACCTCTGCTCATGATCAGTGTCACTGTGATTTTCTTAATGTGTCCATACATTGATTTTGCACACTGGCCTGCGCCATTGTAATATAGCTACATGGTGAGACTGCGTTTGGGCAGGATGTGAAAATGAAAGCTGTACTACTCGATGAGAGGTGTGGTAAAATGCCAATGTTGAAAATCTGGGTGGAAATATTGAAAATGCGCAAACCTATAGTGCGTGGGAACTGTACAGCACTGCCTAGTAAAACAGTCATTGTTAGGAATTTTTCACCAAATTTTCAACATTGCCATTTTAAAACCTCTGCTAATGAACAGTGTCACTGTGATTTTCTTACTGTGTCCCATACATTGATTTCAGACACCCGACTGCACCATTGTGTACTACATGGGCGGAAAGAGTTTTGGGCAGGATGTGAAAATGACAGCTGTACTGCTCATAAGGAGGTGTGGTAAAATGGCAATGTTGAAAATCTGGAGTGAAAATATTGAAATTGCAAACTTATGAGCATGCATAGGAATTACTGCATACGCTCATAAAACAATGTTATTTGTAAGAATTTTTACGCCAAATTTTCAACATAGCCATTTTAAGATCTCTGCTCATGAACAGTGATACTGTGATTTTCTTAATGTGTCCCATACACTGAGTTTGCACACCGACTGTGCCATTATGCGCTACATGGGCAGAAACATGTTTTGGGCAAGATGTGAAAATGACAGCTGCAGTGCTCATAAGGAGGTGTGGTAAAATGGCAATGTTGAAAATCTGGGTGAAAATATTGAAAATTATGAACTTCACGGCGTGCGTAGGAATACTCGCAGCGCTTATAAAACAGTCATTTTTAGGAATTTTTTCAGCAAATTTTCAACATAGCCATTTTAAGACCTCTGCTCATGAACAGTGTCACTGTGATTTTCTTAATGTGTTCCATACATTGATTTCGCACACCGACTGCGCCATTGTGCGCTACATGGGTGGAAACACATTTTGGGTGAGATGTGAAAAATGACAGCTACACAACTCATAAGAAGGTGTGATAAAATGGCAATGTTGAAAATCTGGAGTGAAAATATTGAAAATTCACAAACTTACGAGCCTGCGTAGGAACTGCGCAATGCACGCTCAGTAAAACAGTCATTTTTTGGAATTTTTGCACCAAATTTTCAACATGGGGTTTTTGGGACCCTTTCTCATGAATGATATCACTGTCATGGCATTATTCAAGCCAAAGGGTGATTTAGGTGCAGTGACTGCACAGTGCCCTGCGAAATCACCGCCGGACTAACGCCATGACAGTGACATCATCATGAGAAGGGGTCCCAAAACCCTGTGTTGAAAATTTGGTGCAAAATCTAAAAATGACTGAGATATGCACAAAGTTGAAACCCCCTATCTAGCCCATTATACAGCTTACCGGCATTTCCTCAGTTCGTGGTCGCTTTGAAGAATGCAGACGTGTTCCGGGTCCATCGAAGATCGTCTGCACCAGAGTCCGGAGGTAAGTATGGGGTGGGGGTGTGGGGAGCTGGGTGCGCAGTGGGTGGGTGTGGATAGTGGAGGGGCTGGGAGGCGCCCTGGGACAGTTTTTATTTTACAGGTGGTAAAAAAACAATGATGTGGGACCATTTGCCACACTGGGGTGGGCTCCCAGCATGGCACAAGATGACTGGGGGTGAGGAGTTGATGGGGATTGGGCACCCCCATCGGCAAACTCTGTGACGGGGGCCGAGGAGCCGACGGGGATTGGGCACCCTTCGCAAAACAAAGGCAACGTTTGCCATGCTGCAGTAGGATGGTTTGGGGGCCATGGAGCCAATGGGGGATTGGGCACCCGTCAGCAAACAAAGTTTGTGGCACCAAAGCTGTGGGGCGGCATGATGCACGTGGGGGGGAGTGCGTGACGCGAGGGGTGGTTGGCGTGACAGCGGCACTCAGTATGGCAGTGGTGCTTTCCTTTGAAGCAGAGAAACACCGCTGTCATACAGAGCTCCTGCACCCGTTGGTGCAGGACTGCCATGCCTGCTCAAGGGAGCAGTGCATTAGATGGGAGAGGCACACCTCCAAAGTGTGCTACTCTCCCAAAACTTTCCTTGTGCATGCGCGAAAGCGAATGTAAAAAGGAGAGAGAAATTACCCCGAATATTATACACCAGTAAGTTTAATTGATAATGCAGCTAAAATATTTACAAGAACACTTAATAATAGACTGGTAGACTGGGTGAATAACAAAAGCATATTAGATGAGGCTAGGGCAGGTTTCAAAGCCAGTTATGCTAAAACAGATCAGTGCTTTACTTTGGCACATCTGGTTTATAAATATAAAACAATCAAAAGGCAAAAATCATACTATACCTTCATAGATCCAAAGTCTGCATTTAATAGAGTTAATAGAGGAATGTAATGGGATATATTAGGGGAAAAAGGGATGGACTACTCATTGTTGAAAATAATCAAAGTACTGTATCAAATAATTATATGGTGTCAGATACAACAACAGAGGGGACTTTAGTAATTGGTTTTAATCCAATATTGGAGTCAAGCAGGGATGTACATTATCATCAATATTATTTAACATGTTTGACACTGTGCTTAGAACTTTATATAATCCTGAATTTCATATGCTAAAGTTAGGGGATAGGTTATGCCCACAATTGGCATGTGCAGACGATTCTGTTCTGTTACCAAACAGTTTTCTGGGTATGAAGAAAATGTTGGAAAAGTTTCAATCTGAATGTGATCAGACAGATCTGCAGGTGAACTATAATGAAACTAAAGTATTAGTATTTGGGGAAAACAACAAAAAATGTAAGTATATAATAAATAAGAATGAATTAGAAGTGGTAAGGAAATTTTGCTATCTGGGCATAATCTTCTCTCAGGAAGGAACATGAAGTAAACATATGAAAGACATGGAAAGCAAGACTAAAGTTCATCCCAATAATAAACACATGTACATATAAATATGGGGGTAAATCAGTACAGGGAAATATAAAAGTTATAAATGCCAAGATTAGAAGTCAACTACTTTAATTAGTCGAGTTATGTGGTATCCAGGCTAAGATAAACATCAAGCCATGTTTAACAACATTTTATGAAAGATTGCTGTGGCTTCCAGGGAGTGCTCCATCAGCCTTGCTTAGGGCAGGATTAGGGATGGTACCCACTGAGTGCCAAATTACCCATAGAGTAATAGTTTACTGGCTTAAATTATTTAATATGAGGAAACATAGACTACTAGGGATTTGTTTAGAGGAAGCCATAACTTATATGAATCAGAGGATCTTGTTCACAAGTACTGTACTTGCAGTATACTGTACAGTGCAAAGAATCATTAAACCCCATGGATCATTGTCATGTATAACATATAGTCTTAGATGCCCCCTGGAACAAGTAACATCAAAGACAAAAATAGGGTAAGGGATGTTTATGTCCAGAAAGATCTGGAAATATGTAAATGATGCAAGGTATTTAATTGGTTAAAGAAAAACAAAATAGATCATAAAATGCAATGATAACTGCAGATTTTCACTGATCCTATTCTTATGCAATTATTCACGAGATTTAGATTTGAATATTGTGTAAGCCAGTGGAAATTGAATCACTATAATAAACCTTTCTTTTTATTTATTTCATTTTTGTTAACCAGGTAGGTGCCATAGCCACAATGCAACTATTTTCAGGTGCAACATGGGAGGTTACAAACAATAAGACATTTGTTTTACAGATCAGGGAAAATACAACATGTGACAAGTAGCTTAAGGACTAAAACATGTTACAGGTGATACGAGAACAAGCATGTACACAAAAATCAGGAGAAAAATACAGTCAGGTAATGAGCACATACAATTCAGATGCATGTAGGCATAAAATGTAAATTCATATGGTGGTAATAAAAAATATGTCAAACATTGCAAACTAAAAAAAAGTGCTGCAGTGAGGATAAGTAGCTTCAGATTAAGAAAGAGCAAGTAGCAACATGGGGTAGTGGGTGATCCAAGGGGGCTTAAAGCATGTACAAAGTGGGGCAGTCAGTGATCTAAGGGGGGTTAAAGCAGGTACATGGGGTACAATTTATGAGATAGGTATGATGCGATCTTTTGAAGGCAGAATGAGTGGGTGCAGAGTGAACTTCAGCAGGTAGGGAGTTCCAGTATTTAGGTGCCATGCTAGATAAAGCTAGGGTTCCTTTCTGTGTTCTTCACCTTGGGGTGCAGAGAAGTGACATTTCATTAGAGCGAAGGCCATAGGAGGAGGACTCTGGCATCAACATGGAGGCTAGGGAGGAGGATAGGTTGGATCTAATAATATTGTCAAGCAGAAACCCATAGGCAATATGTCCATGAGCTGATGGTGAGGGCCAGTTTAGATCAGCGTATAGCAAGCAGTGGTGCTTTAGTTAAGGGGAGGCAGAGGTGTAGCAGTAAATGTTACTGCATGTGGTATCCCATTTTCCTAGGGTGCTTTTTGAGGCATTTGTATAAGTATCTGCTCCATATGCCAGAGATGGAAGGAGGATGCCCCTAGCTATGGCGAGCCTGGGTTAGGGAGTGAGCATTCAACTGGTCTTATAGGCAACCCCAAGTTTCATGTTTATTGTCTTGCATGTGACTGTAATGTGCTCGTCAAAGCAAATGCTTCCTCTAGCAATACACCTAGATGTCTAAAAGAGGTTACTGTCGTGAGGGGTGAGCCATCATCACAGAAGACATCATAGAGGGTGCAGTTTAATCTGAGTTTGGTGAATGACCCAAAAAGCATACCCTGTGTTTTGTTGATGTTTAGAACAAGCCTGTATTTATGAATCAATTATTGTATGGAGATAAACATAGAGGTAAGGCAACTGTTTATAACAAGTATATCTTCTGATGAGGTATATAGTGCAAGATCATCGGCATATAGAATTGGTTGGCATGATAGCAAATTGTGGGATATGCAGTTTATGATGACTGAGAAGAGAAGAGGTCCCAAAATAGATCCTTGAGGAACACCAACATTTATGGGAGCAGGGTCAGATACAGCAGAGTTAAATTTTATTTGTTGGCATCTGTTTGTTAGGTAGCTGTGAAACCATTTGACGGATTGTGAAGAGAAACCAAGAGCCAAAAGGCAGGAGAGAGTGATCCACCAGATTGAATGCCTTAGAGAGGTCTATGAACATTACCCCAGCCATAAATCATTGCTCCATTGAAGTCAGTATATATCATCTGTGAGTTTTAGCAGCACAGTGGAAGTGCCATGACCTTTTTGGAAACCATGTTCAGTAGGTGGTAACAGATCATGTTTTGAGAGATACTCCGTGACCTAGGTGGCCACTATTTTCTCTAAGATCTTATTTAACAATGATAGAATGGCTATAAGCCTATAATTTACAATGTTCTTTTTGTCCCCTTTCTTGAAAACAGGGGTGACTGGGGC
Source organism: Neoceratodus forsteri (assembly GCA_016271365.2). NCBI lineage: Eukaryota > Metazoa > Chordata > Ceratodontiformes > Ceratodontidae > Neoceratodus > Neoceratodus forsteri. The sequence goes on from JADMNL010000026.1 coordinate 273,278,546, forward strand.
AATTTTCCAGATGTCTGGAACATGTCCATGACAGACAGACACAGTAAAGATTTTGGCTAGGGGAGCATCAATGAAAGGAGTATCTAGCTTCAGCAGTTTGGGCTCAAGGCAATCAGAGCCAATGCTGGTGCTGTCTGAGATTGATCTGAGATGTTTTATAACTAGAGCTTTGGATATTCCCCTAAAATAGAAGGGTGGATGTTTTTACATATTTGTTCCAGTGAAAGGTGCCAAGGTTTGATTAGATGAAACAGAGTCTGTGTATTTTGATAGGCCAGTAAAGAGTTTATTAAAGGAGTTTGCAATAGTTTGAGGGTCATTGCAATGGACTCCATCAAGGACAATATCATTATTATGGTGAGATGTGTTTGTCCCCAGGAAGGATTTCACATGAGCCCAGAATTTCTTGGGGTCACCAGTAGCTTTGTCCAGTAGGCCTTTACAATATGAGCTCTGTTCTTGCCGTTTTTTTTTTACACTGATTTCACTGTGCTCTGTAAGTATCATAGTCAGCTTGATGATCTGAGTTTTTAAAGTGGCTCCAGCTCTTGTCACGTGATTGTAAGGAGGAAAGAAGATCCTTGCTTAACCACCTGGTCCTGCCTAACCTGAACATGCCTAGAACATTTAGGTGTGTGTATGCCCTGGAGGGACAGGAAGGTTTTAATAAAGCAATCAAGGGCAGTCTTGGCATCCTGGGCATGGAAAACAGGGGCCCATATAGTAAAAAAAAAGAGTGTCCACACAGACAAGGTGGTGTTAGAGGAACTACTGTTAAAACAGAGAACTAGAGTTCCAAGCACACACCAAGCCTATAAAAAGGATGCTACCAGAAAAATAGAGTACAATTTACATTTTATGTAGTAGTAGTAGTAGCAGTAAAAGTTTTATTCATTACATACAAAGATGAATGAATCAGATAGCTCAACTGAGACAAGCCCATTTTCAGTGAGGTCCTATTGTACAAATGTGCAAATATACAGAAACATATAAAAGTAAAGTACAATCATTATAAAAAAGAGAACAATACAAATTCTATGATGAATATGAAACACGTACACACAATCAACTTATACAATTTAAATACAATAAATTCTATTGCATCATAACACATACACATACGCACTTACACACCCCTTAATCAATTTTTCTTAAACTTATGCTGCATTTCTAGCAAAGTACGTTCCATTGCCACTTCAAAAAAACATTTTTTTCTTTCTCCCTTTCTAATTACACCTTGTTTTAAATGTAATTCAAGTGGTAAGCAATTCCAAAGCATGGGCCCCCTATAGGAGAATGAAGTTCTACCCATTAGTGTTTTATAATTTGGTAAACCGAATTCTAGGCCCATTGCTGATCTCAAACCTCTTGTTATAGGCCTGGGAATCAGATCACTCAGTATATACTCTGGACCTTCCCTGATACACATTTTGTCATAAACTGAAGTGCATGTAGTGATTGTCTTTCCTTAAGATTTAGCCACTGAAGATTTCTATATAACTCTATTCTATGTGTTCTTTTTGGGGCATTCAAAACAAATCTCGCTTACTAATGATAGACTACATCTAATCTGTTTAAATTAGTTTGTGTGACCTCTACATAAACTAAATTGCCGTAATCAATTAAGGGCATAATCAGGTATTGACAAATCTCCTTCTTGCCACTTCATTCAGGCAAACCTTGTTTCTATATAAGTATCCCAAGCACTTCCCCACTTTTTTCAATTAATTCTATATGTAAATTCCATTTCAGAGATGAATCTAAAAGGAGTCCCAAATATGCATGGCTGTAAACCTCTTCTAAAAAGGTAGTTTCAAGAGTTCTAATCTGTAAATTTGATCTGAGGATCTCTTGATGCCTGGAGAAGATCATTACCTGTGAAATTTTAGGATTCAAAATCAAGCTGGACAAGTGTAAAAACACCACGCCTGGCATGTTTTGGAGCAGAAACACTCCTTTCTCAAAGGCTAGTGAAAACCAAGAAAAGACACTTCTTATATAATGTAACACAAATCATGTGATGCCCATCTAACTACATAACTACTCACATCTGTGTGCTATTAAGGTTACTATTATATACAAAGATATCAAACAAACATGCAGACATTACATTTTAAATAGTCCACTGAATTAAAAATCTTCCAGTACATAGAAAGATATGCAGCAACAACTTATAAAAACAATTCAAATGGATTCATGCACAACCATAGCTAAATATATTATAGGCATAAATTAATCTGTACTTAAAGTTGCTATTAGAAAGCTTGATCATGTCCTGTTAAACCATCTATTTACAAAAACAAACACAGGAGCAGGGGCTACCTGGTAGAAGAGAAATAGAAAAAGGAAGGGGGAGAGAAGTACAAGAAATTTACCTAAATCTATTACTCTATTTTTATAAACAAAGGCACACATATTTTTAAATTATTTTCAAAAGGAGGATTTTAACTCATAATCTTTCTCCCTTATAGTTCTTTTTTTTTTTGCAATTCAAAATTTTATTCAGTTTTATACAGTTACAGAGAGAAGATCCATTTATACATGTACATAAACAGTAGAATAACGTGTAATAATAAATTAGATCAACTCTCCCCACCCCTTTCTCCTTCCCTCCTCCTTACCTACCCATACACACAGAGCATATCCACTTAATATAAAGCAATCTACCAATAGTAAGATACCTTTTAGAAAGTTGAAGGAATACAGAGCATCAAGAGGACCCCATATTTTATGGCATTTCTTAAGCTTATTATGTAGGCTAGCAATGGTTTTCTCTACTCTATGATTTGCCAATAATTCTTGTAACCATTCAGTATAAAGAATTTCAGTCATATCTTTCCAGTGCCCCAGGACCAATATTTTGACTGACATAGAAATGAGGGTTATGTGATATTTTCTGTTGATAACTGAGATGGAAGAGAAATCTCCCAATATACAAATTTCTTCAGTAAATAGGTCTGTGAGACCTAGTACAAGGTCAGCTTTTGACTTGATAGCATTCCAGAGGTGAACTATCTTGGGACATGTCCAGAAAATATGCAGACGATTACCCTCCTCCTGAAGGGATCGTGTACATGTGGGAGATGGAAGAAGTCCTAGCCTCACTAATTTATGAGGGGAATAATAGAGGTTATGTAGGATTTTGAATTGTGTTAATCGGAGCCTGTCTTGTATAACAAATTTGTGACAATTCTGCCATAGAGAAGACCAGTTGATCTCTGTATTGGGAAACAGGGAGAACCAGTATTGTGTTGGACCAAAACTGTCAGGCCATTTCCAAACATGGATTGCTCCATACATTTTGGATACAGCATGAGATAGGCCTGCCAGGGGGGCTAGCTCTGTTATGCAAGACAAGTTTGGGGTTATGGGGGGATCGTTTCCAAAATATTTCAGTATTAAATGTCACAGTTGAAATACTTTAAAAATAACAGAGTTTGGAATATGGGCTTTGTGCAGAATTTCAGGCGATGAAAGCCACGCTCCACCATCTTTCATGAAAAAGGTAAGAGGGTAATCCCCTAATTGAGAGATCCATTTCAGTTGGAGAGGTTTACCATCTATTGTGAGATTAGGGTTCCCCCACCAAGGTTCAGATGAATTTACTGTGTGCCTATATTTCCAAAAGGAGGAAAGTTGGGAGTGGAGTCTAATTGATAATGCAACGGGATTGCATTTTAATAGTGGGGGCAAAGATTTTAGGTTAACATGTAAGAGTGAAGCAGGGGATAGCCCATGTTCTTGTATGAGGGTACATTCTATTTTAAGCCATATAGGTATGCAGGAATGTGGTGTTGGGGGATTTTCTGATGTCAGCCATTGCAGGTACTTGCTTGCATGACTGGCCCAGTAATATAGGCCTATGTGCGGTAGATGCAACCCACCTTTTATTTTTGGCGCCGTGAGTTTGTCATAAGCTATCTGGGGCCTCTTGTCTGCCAGAGAAAATCTGTGAATATCTTATGTATCTTTTTAAACCAGACCAACAGTAACCATACGTTCAAGAGATTAATTGGGTAGAATAAACATGAGAAGACATTCATTTCGATTATATTTATTTTCCCCCAGATAGAAATAGGGAGCAGTGACCATCTGTTAAGGTCTTTTCTAATGACAGTTATAAGCAGGTCAAGATTCAATTTTATAAATCTATTCGGGCCCCTAGAAAGGATGATTCCTAAATATTTCAGGGAGTTGGGCTGCCAAGCTAAACCCACTGCTGAGACAGCATACTTCATCACTTTGTGGCTCAGGGGGAAAACCACTGTTTTATCTTTATTTAGTCTATAAGTTTCCTCAATGATTGAAAGCAAGGGGGGAATAGAGATACTAGGGTGAGATAGCTGAAGGAGCAAATCATCCGCATAAGCCGATACTTTAACTAGTTGGTGATGCATGGTAATACCCTGTACATCCAGACTAGCTGCAATCCTACAAATAAGGGGTTCTAAATAAATATTAAACAAAAGGGGGGATAACAGACAACCTTGCCTAGTCCCAGCATATAGAGGGAAGGATTCAGATACTAATCTATTACAAACAACTCATGCTATTGGAGCTTTATAAACCACACCTATCCATTTTATAAATTTAGGGGGAAATCCAAATGCTACCAGTGACCAAAATAAAAAATTCCAGTCTACCCTATTGAATGCATTCTCGTCATCCAGGGAGATCAGAGCAATGGGAAAATAAGTGTCCCTGGAAGCCAAGAAGACCTGCGCAAGAGTATGAAGGTGGTCCACCGAGGATCTGCCTTTCATGAAACCTACCTGTTCAGGTCCTATAATATCTGACAAGGTAGGGCTCAGCTGATCTGCTAAAAGTTTTGTTAAGATGTTAACATCCTGATTAAGGAGGGAAATCAGTCTATAACTATATACCCTATCAGGGGGCTTACCTTCCTTAGGCAGTAGAGTAATCGAGGCTTCAAATAGAGATTTGTCTGAATCTCTACCTGAAAGGATATTTTGAAATAATGAAAGAAGGGATGGAGCTAATTGCTGGGCAAATACTTTATAAAAGTTGGATGAAAAACCATCTGGACCAGGCATCTTATCTGCGGGGAGAGCTTTGATTACTCTGATTATTTCTCCTAAGGTTAGAGTATCAACTAGTGTTAATTTCTGGGAATCTGAGAGTTAGGTAAGAATCTAATTGTGTTAAGAGGGGGGGTCATTCATTGGGCTATATAATTTAGCATAGTAGTTCCGAAATTCAGAAGTTATGTCTGTTGGGGATATTTTTAAGGAATCATTGCTTTGAGAATGGATGGCCGCAATAAATCTACAGGATTCTTGTTGCTTGAGTTTAAGGGCTAAAAGATGACCCGCTTTTTCTCCTTGGTCTAAATGGGATGTTTTCAAGATAGTGAATTCTACCTTTTCCCTTAATAAATTCAAATATTAGTCTTTTAATCTCACTAAGTCTTGTCTAACTTGGTCCAACAATTGGGGAGACAAAGTGTGTTCTAAGATGCGAATTTGGGATAGTAAGAGTTGAAGCTGCTCCTCCTGATTTTTTTCCCTCTTGGCAGCTAACCCAATCAGAAGACCTCATAGATAAGCTTTCAGGGAACACCATTTGATATCTGGTTTTCCAGTAGAGTTAACATTAATGTCAGTGAAAACTGTAATATGTTCAGCTATATTTTTAACATATTCTGCATTTTTTAAAAGTTGATTGTTGACCTTCCAGCACCCTCCTTTAATAGGAAAAGATGTAAGGGTTATCAGGCAAGAAACTGGAGAATGGTCAGAAAGTGGGCCTGAGTGTATGGATGAATCCATCACACCAGGGATAAGAGATTGGGAAATAAGAAGGTAGTCAATACGGGAGGATGAGTGATGGACCGAGGATGTAAAAGTAAATTCTCTATCTGCAGGATGAAGAACATGCCAGATATCTGTCAAATCTGTCCCATCTAAAAGGTCTCGTAATGCCCGTTGTGCAGGAGAGAGCCCTTTACGGAGTCTACTAGAGTGGTCTAGGTGTGTATCAAAAATTAGATTTAAGTCACCCCTTATAATAATAGGGATTTGCAAAAAAGGGATAAGGACATTGAGAACTTGCATGAAAAAACTGGGTGTGTCAACGTTGGGTCTATAAACACTGCCTAATATAATTTCTCTAATGTGAAACTTCCCTTTTACTAGTATGTATCGCCCCTCTGGGTCTACAATAGATTGATTAGGTGAAAATGGAATAGATCTATGCAACAATACCAAGACTCCATGACTTTGAGTATTGCCCTCCACTGCAAAATATTGACCCATTTGCAATCTACGTAATTTAACTGCCTCAGAGTTAAGTAAGTGGGATTCTTGTATGAAAACAATGTCTGCTTTCAAAAGATTCAGATTCTTAAGAATCTGGTATTGCTTAACTTTGTTTCTAGCCCCCCTAACATTCCAGGTAAGTATTCTTAAAGCCCTAGCCATGAAAATTCAAGAACTGGGTAAGGTATGTGGTAGATATCGTATAGTTGTCCCTGTTAATTATCTCTGTGTGAAGCAAACATCCCACGTCCCCCCTCCAAACCCCAATGTACAACACAAACAGTTGCTAAATTGTAGAAATTTTAAATCCAAACCCACCCACCCCTACCCTTTCTTCTATGCTCTGCCTTTACATCACACTCTAGAACATTCCCTTACTCCAACCACCCTAACTACTTATATCAAGTTAACATTTTAAACAGAATCTGACAGTTAGTAACAAACAATGCTAGTGGTAACATTTTACCAACTTGGAAAATTTACATTAGTGGATTCATGAAGGGAATTGAGAAAGTCCCAAATAATAAAAGAAAATAACATATCCTCAGTTTGGGGTCAATCTGGGTAAGTTAAATCGTCCAGAGATATCAGACCTATTAGTTTTAAAATAACATTTGGCTCCACTAAACAAGATTTACTTCAGCTTAATTAACCATTAGTAAATCAAATAAGTAAAATTAGTGATTTGTATCAATGGTAATGTGAAGCTAAATATACATAAGAAGGCATCCTTGAAAATAAGTTAACTAATTCAATCATGGCAGCCCAATAAAATGTGGCAGCCATTAATTTCAGAATACTAGATTTTAGGCAAATTAATTAAACAATAGTGCTCTGCTCAAGCTTAAAACTCAGCTAAGAGTCTACCCATTACATTTTTAAAAATGTGAAATATGGAAACCATTCAACATCCCTAAACACTCTAAGTAGTTATCAGCATCTTATGTAAATGAGGTGTCTACACTAATATCGAATAATTAGTAAGTTCAAATAACAATGAACAGATCCCCACAGTAACAGTAAACAAGGTACCATATAAAGACGTCCGTAGACAGCTGATTGTGGATTGGTAATGAGGAACGAGCAACTATGCTTGTGCCAATACAGCTGACTATTAAATGATTGTGGAGTTAGGGCTCCCTCTAGCGATGAAAATGGTGAAATGCAGAAATGATAGACCATCGGTAAAAGACTCCTTGAGTGATGGAAAGAGAGCCAGTTTATAACCACAGCGAGGGTCACATCAAAAACCAGTCCATTTGCTTGTATCTTCTCTGGGTGCTTGAGAGAATAGCCCTGCAAAATGTGAAGTGGTTGAAAACCCAGGGAGCCCATCAGCTTAGCACAATCAACTGTCTCGTAGCATATGTGAATCATAGCAGGTAAACCCAAAGGCACATAACATCACTAAGGGTATAAAACCCCCCTTTCTGCTTTACAGCTACTTCAAGTCATTATTTATATCTTGATCATGGACTTTTAAAGATATCGGGGAAAGCAGATCTGAGCTGCACAGAAGCCACTTCTTGATCCTCAAAGGAAGTCCAGGTTCCAGCGATCAGAACATGCAGCTTTGCCAGATAAGCCATTTTAAACATGATGCCAGCAGCAATTAGTTTGGATACTAAAGGGTGAAGGGCTGTTCTCTTGAGATGGACTGAGGTCGGTAGATCCTGGGCGATTCTCCGGTGTTTCCCCTCCCAGCTAATTTCCTGAAGCTCTGATTTTCTGCAAAAAATGCTGTTTCTCCAAGAAGTTTAAAAAACAAAATATTACAGGATGTGTGGGGGCTCCCATCGCTGGCTTGGGACATAAAGCTCTATGCGCCCTTTCGATGATATACTTAGCTCCGAAAGGGGAGGGGAGGGGTTCACTAACTTCTCCACTAACTTTTGGGTAAAAAGAATAGTGTTGTGCCCTTCTTCCCCTTCGGGTAGCCCAATTATGACCACATTGTTTTGTCTACTATGCCCTTCGAGATCTTTGACTTTCATTCGAGTTTAGTCATTTGCTGTCTGCAGGCAGTTAATTCAGAGTTGAATTTGTCCTGCCGTCTCTCTAGAGAACAAATCCAGACTGAGTTGTCTGAGGTTCTTTGCGATACATCTTCCAGTTTTTGGGTTAAGGAGTCAAAATCAGATGTTAATTTGCGCAAATCCTCCCGAAACCACTTAAATTCTTCCAAGAAATGCTGTAGGGTGAGCAGTTTGCTGTCGGCAATAGAGGATCCAGTGCTGAAGCTAGAGCTGGAGGCCCGTGGTTTTTTCGGGGCCTTTTCAGGCGTTACAGGTGGCGTGCACTTAGGCTTCATTTTTTTTATATCCACCTACATACAGAAGAGGAAAATGGTTCCCAATGCTCTTGAAGCACTCAGACACCTTCAGATGTTCCCTGTGGAACCAAAACAGTATTATTTAATGGTACAGATCTGAATTGTAAAAACAGATGGTTGGAGCTACACAGGGAAACTGCTAGTCAGTATGCTGCATCGACAGAAGTCCCCCTTATAGTTCTTTTAACTTCAGAGCATAAAACAAATATATAGGGATGATAAAAGTAACAGACAAGCACCCCATCCACAAATATATACGGGGGGTTCTTTTCAACACCCTAATATCCTTCTACACATCTGCACAAACATTTTACAAATCATCTACCATTTCTGAGGTAAGGGTGTATATCTAAATGTGTGTTCAGCCCTAGGTATTTATGTGCTTTTAGTGTAAGGATCCAAAAATGTTCTCTAATAAGTAAGAGGTTTTCAAAATGTCCCCCTCTCGGGTTTTGATTCACTTTATCCACAGCCATAAATTAGAAAAAATGTTGCTGCGGTTCTGTGGCTTCCAACATATGCAGGGCTGTGGCATAGGTAGGATCTTGTCTTCCCACTGCTCTGATGTGTTCCCCCACTCTGTTTTTAAATTTCCATTTGGGCCTGGTGGCACTGAGGGTTGAGGTGCTGGATGCCACACCTCAGGCGATGCCAGTGACTCCCCAGGTTTAGAAGTGAGCATGGGTCACTGGGGGCTGGCAGGGGAGGGGACAGATCGAGCATCCGATGGATAGCTCTTCCTCTCTGGGGAGGGGGGACCACAACAGTTGGTGTCCAACTGCCCTTGTTGGAGGCTGGGGGTTGGGGACATATGCCATACACTGGTCAGAGTAGGGGGCAGATGCCTGGTTGGGGATGCATGTGGATGCATGTGTGCTCATGACCACTGGCATCATTGCACGCCCTCTGACTCAGAGGAACCAAGAACAGGTAAAAATTGGCACCTACTGTGGCTTGATGGCTGTTTGCGAGTGTTCACTGGGCGCTGGCACCCGAACTGGATCCATTGGGGTCGGGAGTTAGGGGTATCCCTGCCACCCCACAGTGGGGGGTAAGCCGCAGGAATTACTGGGTGCCAGTGGTCCCGGTCGAGACGGATGGTGGACTGATCCCCCAATAGAAGGATGCGAGTCTAGGGGGAGTAGTTAAAGGCGGCCACAGGAGGATAAATATCATAGAAAAAAAAATAAATACATTTCCATTTGGTTTTCCCTACATAGTAAGAACCACAGGTACAGATGGCTACATAAATTATACCTTCTGTATTGCATGTGGTGCATTGTTTAATATCATTAGTATAATTAACACCCACTACCAAAAAAATGTTTGTCTGTTCTACATATTTACACATCACACATCTTCTACATTTGAAACATCCATTAGTGTTTTGCAGCCATGTATTGCTCTGTCTGTCTACAAAGTGACTTTGCATTAAGATATCTCTAAGAACAGGTGCTCTCCTGTAACACAACCAAGGTGGTGTTTCACATAGATCTCTTAAATTAGATTTCATCATTAGCACATGCCAATGTCATTTTAAAATCTCTTCAAATTCCTTTGTCTGTGATGAGTACATAGTCACATAGTTAAATTTAGGTATTGTGTGAACAGGAGCACTTTTTTCTTTCAATAGATGTGTCCTCTCTGTGACTTCTGCTATAAGTCTAGCTTGTTCTATCTTGTGGCTGTCATAGCCTTAACCTTGCTGTCAGTTCATGTACTCCATTCTAATATGACTGTTTAGTAGAACAGCTTCTTTTGGTCCTCAAAAATGGTCACAATGGAATATTATTTGCTACATGGGACGGATGGCAGCTATTGGCAAGAAGCAGGGTATTTCCATCTGTAGGTTTCCTGTAGATATTACTTTGCAGGCTCCCTTTCTCATCTACCGTAATCAATAAATCTAAATATGTAATACTAGTTTTACTACTGATATATGTGAATTTCAAGTGTGAACTTGATTCATGCATGTACTTAACAAATTGTTCACATGTGTTAAGGTCACCTTTCCATACAATAAATAATTCACCTACGTAATATTTCTAAACAACTAAGGCCCAGATTTTCAAAAGGGTTGCGCCATGTGCAATAGGGTTGTGCCTGCGCAAGTCCGAACTTGCGCCATTCTGCGATATTCAGCAGGAGGCAGTTGCGCCACTGAAAACAGGCTGAGCAACAGTCCAATGCAAAAGAATGCATGCTGAACTGGAGGGGGAGGAACCATGCATAAATATTCAGCCGGGCTGTGCAGAGTTGTGCAGGCACAACCCCCAACCTGCACCTGCACCACTTTGAGCAAAAAAAAAAGGATCAAGTCGAGGGCCACCCACAGGTAAGCTGCTGCACTGCAGGGCACAACACAGCAGCTGCCACTTGTGGCTGGCCCCCTCCCACTCCCTGTGCCCCCCCTGCAGCCCGATCATGGGCAGAACAGTGTAGAATCCCCACCACCCCCCACTGGCCCGATCGCGGGCATAGTTTAATTCCCCCACCAGCCTGAGCGGGCAGCGTATAGCTCCCCCAAATGTATCCTGGTGGTCCAGTGGGCTGTACATCCCGATCATGGGATGGTATTAGAAACCCCCAGACACATCCTGGTGTCTAGTGTCCCCACACCACCACGAAGCCCCACCCCGCTCCCCGGCATTCATTCATACATTCATTCACAAAACTGGACAGTCTTGTATGGTATGGGCTGCATGCCCATAACATCTGCACTGCACCAATGGGTGTGCAGCTCTACAAGGCAGTCAGTTGGCGGGCGGGGGCAGCAGGCGGGTGGATGCTGCCACCCGCCGCCGCCGGGGCGGTGGTGGGCTTCTTAGGTGGGTGGGGTGGGGACACTAGACACCAGGGATGTGTTGAGGGGGTTACTTATTTCATCCAGCGATAGGATGTACAGTCCACTGGACCACCGGGATACATTTGGGGGAGCCACATTGTTGCCCGCGATCAGGCTGGTGGGGGAATTAAACCATGCCTGATCGGGCCAGTGGGGGTGGTGGGGATTCTACACTGTTTCGCCCATGATTGGGCTGTAGGGGCGCCGTCGCTGACAAGCTGCTGCCTGGCAGGGTGCCAGGCACAAGTCCTCAGGGATCAGCACACCTGCATGCTAATGGCAGGCAAATGGGGCCATAATCAGATGTAAATGGCACCCTGTGCCTTGCATGAATTATGGCCCCATTTGCATGTCACCTTTTGAATATAGGGATTTTGCGTATGGCGCAATGGTACTTGCGCCACTGCAAGTTGAATGCTCCACTCTGACAACTTGGGTGGCGCAAGTTCCACTGCACCATGCACAGTGGCTGTGGCTGGTGGATAATATTCAAAGGAGTTGCTCAAGGGCGCAACTCCTTTGAATATCACTCTGGACACACCCCTGTGCAACTATTTTGTGCAGTGCAAGGGATTGCGCCACAAAATAGCGCAGTTTGAATATCCAGCCCTAAATGTTTTTGGAAAGGATTAGCCTGTTCATTCAGGATCTTCTGTTCTTCCCACAAACCTACAAATAAATTTGCCACAGAAGGGCCACATGATGCCCCCATGGCCATCCCCTTGATTTGTAGATACAGCTCTTTATTAAACAAAAAAAATTTTGTGTTAGAACAAACTCCAACAATTTAAGCAGAAAATCTATAGCAGGCACATTCGCTAGTTCCATCCTATTGAAGTAAAAAGCTGCTGCATCCATTGCCCCTTCATGGGGATATTGGTATAGAGCACCTCTATATCCATTGTCACCAAATACATATCCTCTGTCATTTTGAATTTTGGAATAAGGTTCAACATTTCCTTAGTGATTTTATGATATGAGGGTGAAAGGGCAACCAGAGGTTTCAAAAAAGAATCTATAAATTTCGACAAAGATTCTGTAATACAGCCAATGCCACTCACAATGGGTCAGCCTGGGGGATTAATTAAAGTTTTGTGGACCTTCGTTAGTAGGTAAAAAGTAGCTCTTACAGGAAATGGGTGATTAAATATTCCTTAATAGTTTTATCTGTATGTCCTTGTTGGAATGCATTACTCGTATACTCATTTATACTGTATTCAAAATCCAGAGTCGGATCTTGATTTAGTTTATTTATTTATTTAGTTTTTGTTGACTGAGTACGGTGCACTAGCCATAGCAATGACTATTTTCAGGCATGACTCGGGAGTTTACAGAAACAAAACATTTTGAACAAAGACAGTACAATCATATAAACAGTAAATGGTTAGACAATAGTAATACTGCACAGGCAGGAGAAAACAATAAGTACAATTGATTCAAACAGTACAGTATAACATAGAAATATAGGAGAGCAACAGTAAAAAATCCATTAGGCAACAATTAAGGTAGCAAGTAGGGTGATATAATACAAAGAAAAAGTGCCATTTTAATAGTTGTGTAAGATGGATACAGTAGAAACAGGAAATTGAGAGGCTAGGGAGGCAATATGAGGAGGGGGGATAGGATAGGAAATTGAGGTAAGGTAAGGGATAATGGCTGGGTGTAATAATAAATATGGCAAAATAGGTAACTTGAGGACAATACAGAGCTTAGTTCTTGAGGAAGAGCTCTGAAGGGATGTAGGGGTTCAGAGAAATTAAGGAGAGATACTGGGCTAAGGGTTTTTGAAGCAGGCACAACAACAGGAATCAGTGAGATGGTCACGCAACAATATCTTGAAAAAGGTATGGGATGATGTCTTGGACATTGGGTGGGGTGTTAGGAGTAGGTTGAGTCTCCTTGTGGATGACTCAAAACAGGGAGCACTGGAAGATGGGCAGGAGGGGAGAGAGGCCCTGCAGGGGGATCTGGATACCCTGGGGAGGTGGGCAAGGATGTGGGGGTTGAAGTTCAATGCAGGGAAATGTAGGGTGCTGCATCTGGGGGTCAGAAACTCGGGACATGCATACACCTTGGTGGGGACCAGACTCCAAGTCACATCAGGCAAGAGGGACTTAGGGATAGTGGTGGACAGCAAAATGAATAACATAGAGAATTGTCAAAGAGCTGCAGCAAAAGAAAACAGGATACTGGGCTGCATAACCAGGGGAATTACCTCCAGGAGGAGGGAGGTGATCCTCCCCTTGTATAATGCCCTGGTTAGGCCGCATCTTGAGTACTGTGTGCAGTTCTGGAGACCCCATCTTAAAAGGGACATAGAGCTGCTGGAGAGGGTCCAGAGGAGGGTGACTAGGATGATTCAGGGCATGGAGGGTAGGACCTATGAAAAGAGACTGGATGAACTCAATCTGTATGCATAGGAGGAGAGGAGGGACAGAGGGGACATGATAGAGACTTTCAAGTATGTAAAGGGGATAAATAAGGGCAGAGCCAGGGAAGTGTTCAGTCTTAAGAAGAAGGGAACTACCAGGGGGCATGAGTGGAAGCTGGAAGTGGGGAAGTACAGGGGGTAGCGCAGGAGACACTTCTTCACAGAGAGGATGGTGGAACCATGGAATGCACTGCCCAGGAGTCTGGAGGAAGAGACCACAGTGGAAGGATTCAAAAGGGGTTGGGACAGGTACAGGGGGAAACTGAGGCCAGGGAGGGCCACCTCTGTGGCTGGGAAGGGTGGAGGAGTGAGCTCCCAGTAGGGGGCTAGCTTCCAAGCAGACACGATAGACCATGGGGCATATTCTGCTGGCTTTTATTATGATACTATGATGCTAGGCTTAAAGTTAGAGGGAGGCAGTTCCACTGTTGCAGGGCATGGCAGGAGAAGGCACTAGCACCTTTGGAGGAGTGATGTCTAGGGATGAGAAAATAGGCATTTGTAGCTGAACATAGATAATAGCTGGATGTCTGGTTTAGAAATAGTTCCGCCAATGGTTTAGGTGTTTGATTTTGGATGATGTTATCTATGATAGAGCAAAATGCATAGCCTTTGGGAGGCTGCTGGAGAAAGCCATCCTAGTTCAACGTAGAGGAGGCAGTGGTGTTTCAGTCGATGTGAGGAGGACGCATATCTACAGATATTGTTGTAGGCAACATCCCACTTCCAAAAGCTAGTCCTACCCACCAAGGCATAAGCTGCCACTCCATAAGTGAGTGATGGAAAGAGTAGTCCACGAGCTATGGCAAGCCTAATTGAGAGGATGAGCACATAGCTGAAATGGTAGGCCATACCAAGTTTCATGTTGGCCAGCTTGCAAGTCTGCTGGATATGGAGATCAAAAGTAAGAGCTGGATTGAGTGTGATACCCAGCTATTTAATGGAGGGTACCACCACAATAGAAGAGCCATATAAGGTAGAAACATTAAAAGTGGGTTGGGAGAGTTTGAGTTTGTCATTAGGACCAAATAGCATGGCTTGAGTCTTAGATACATTTAAGATGAGTTTATTGGTAAACAACCACTGCTCAATTTGTTGAAAGTCTTGTGAAAGTCATTGGTTGATTTCAGTAATGTTTTTTGCACTGGTGTATAGGACAATGTCATCGGCATATAACAGGGAGGCAGTCCGGGGAATGTTTGAAGTAATATTATTTATAAAAATGGTGAAGAGCAGGGGACCATGAACAGAACCTTGTGACACACCAATATTTATGGTAGCATAATCTGACAGGGTAGAGTTAAAGTTAACTAGTTGAGTATGATCCGACAGGTAGCTGTCAAACCATGCAGTGACACTCAGTGAGAAGCTAAGTGATCTAAGAGCAGTTAGGAGGAAGGGATGATCAACAAGGTCAAATGCTTTAGTCATGTCTATAAAAAAAGCCACTGTTAGGAGACCTGAGTCCATGGCTGCTAGAGTATCAGACATAAAGTTGAGTAAAGCAGTGGTGGTGCTATGACCCTTGCGGAAACCATGCTGTGCAGATATGAAAAGGTCATATTTCTGAAGAAAGTCAATGGATTGAGTGTCTATGAGCTTCTCAAGGATTTTGCTGAGAACAGACAATATAGCAATTTGCCTATAATTGGAGGGATTTTTGTGATCACCCTTTTTGAAGATGGGGTAATCCTGGCAGTCTTCCAGATATCAGGAACATAGCTGTGATAAAGGGAGAGGGTATAAATCTTTGCAAGAGGTGCAGCTATGTAAGAGGCAGTGATCTTAAAGAGTTTAGGTTCAAGATTGACAGACCCAGCGGCAGTGAAATCGGAGATGCTGTTTAGCAATCTTAGAACTTCCAGGTGAGAGACAGACTTGAAAAGAAATTTGGGCCCAGCGACATCAGGTTGGTCATTTGAGTTCAAGTTTAGTCAGGAAGGATGAGGTATAGTTGGTAAGGTCAGAAAACTGAGCATTGAAAAAGTTTGCGATAGTAGAGGGATTATTGCTGTGGACCCCATTGAGAGACATATCGGTTGGAGTGGGGGCTGAATTTGATCCTAGGAAGCACTTAATATGGGACTGGAATTTTTTGAAGCCGCCATATGATTTAGTTAATAGATCCTTACAGTAGGCACTTTTGGCCCCTTTGATTTCCTTCTTACAGGAATTTCGGAGTGCTCTGTAGGAATTTAGGTCAGCTGGTAGCCCTGTGTTTTTGTATTGGAACCAACATTTGTCATACTGTCACAGTTTGGAAAGAAGGTCGGACTTAAGCCACTGAGTATGTTTATTTTTAGCCCGATGGGTAGCAAAAGGGCAATGTTTGTCCTGAATCACAAGGAAACAAGTCAGGAATAAATTTAGAGTAGTCTGATGGTCACCAGAGTTAAAAAGGGGGGTCCAGTCGATAGTCGCAATGCCCAGTAGGCAGGACTGAGGGTCAAAGTGTGCATAGTTATGGAAGGTAATAAAATGAGGCTTAGATGGGGAAGGCCTAGTTTTACCTCATATACAAAAGGTAGGGGAGTGGTCAGTGATGGCATCTGCTAGTATGCCAGAGGAGATAGTATTTTATGGGTGGTTGGTCATTATCCAGTCCAACAGAATACCAGAGTTGGAGTGCAGAGCAGTTATAAAACTTTTTGTCCCCTAATTGTCAATTCGCTTCCTCATCACACTTGTCCTTATCTAGGAGAACTACAGCACCCCCTTTATCTGATGTTTTAATTATTAGATTTTTATCAGCATGCAGGGTGTGAATTGCTTATCTTTCCAACTTACTAATATTGTTGAGAAAGTGACACATGGGGGTTTCAAAAAACTGCTCCAAATCTTGTTCTACTAGATTTCTAAAAACAGTAACAGTGTTACAATGAGGTGCACAAAAAGTGGAGGGATTATTGAACACATTAGACTTAAAGAAAACATTTTCATCTTTTCTGCCGAAAAAGGCTCTCAAATTGAGTTTTCGGCAGTTTAAATCTAGATCAGCTAATGTCTCTACCCTGTCCATACACTTTGTTGGAGCAAATCCAAGACCCTTCTTCAATACACTTGTCTCTGCATCATTCAGAAAATATCCGGATAAATTAATAATTTGATGTATTCTTACCTACTCCATTGTCTCCTCCCCCTGTAGGGCAGTCTCTGGTGAAATCTCCCTTGATTGCGATTGTAAAAGTCTCTGTGAGTTTGCCTTTCGTCACTTTCCTCATCGTACTCTCTTCTTCTTCTGAGATCGCAGAAGTCTCTCTGTCTCTCCTGCAATTTTCAGCTCCTGCATAACAGTGAGGGAGGAGCTGGAGGATTGTAATATATCCAGGTTGGCTGCAGATCTAAAATATGTCCATCTCTTTGAAGAGGGTTCCCCTAGTGTTCTCTTCAGGTTCTGATCCAATCCCTTCTGTAGTGTATTCAAAGGACACATTTTTTGCATTTTTAAGAATCCCTTTGCGCTAGTTGGATTGTTTCCAATTAAAAATGTTTCCCTTCTCCCAGTCTCCCTTGTCCCTGATAAATTTTGTGGTTTTCACTTCCTTGAGTTCCCAATCAAGCTTTAGAATACAGGCTTTCAGTTTCTTGTTCCAATCATCAAATTCTCCCACATTTGTGAACTTAAGCACTTTACATTCCTGTTTTCATGGTTCCTCTCTTAGTTCAATTTCCTTTTCTTTCCCATATTTAACAATCAACTTAATCAATTTTAGGCTTCCATCTAGGAGAATTTCCTCCCATTCTTTCATAAAAGTTTCATTTTCTGTCCCGCAAGCAATAATTTTTAAACGTCTTTAAAACAGGGGCCCAATTTATGGCAGATAAGTCTGCTAGGAAGCTTGCATGACCCAAACTGGCAAAATCATGGAAGGTGATATAGTGTGGTGATGGTGCTATGATAACTGAGGAGGTCCAGATGCAGAAAACAGAGGACTGGTCACTAATTGAATCAGGTTGAATGCTGAGGCAGTAATATTTCCAGGATGATTTGTAAGAATCCAGTCAATCAGCATTCTGTCAGCATGGTTTTCAGTCCTCCTGATAGAATCATTAATTATCTGGTACATACTGTAGCTATACACTAGGGATACCATGGAGTTGTTGTGTTTTCCTTTACCAATTTAGGTTGAGGTCACCGAGAATTAACACTTCATTTTGGCCTGCAGCCAATGTAGCGTGCTTGAGAACATCTCTACCTAATAGACCACCCTTTGGAGGGTTGTAGGAACATATAATGTGCAGTTTCTTAGTGCCAAGGAGAATAAGGGCATGTAGGAATTTACAGATGGAGTGATATATTTAGGTGGTTTTTAAAGTACAGCGTAACTCCACCTCCTTTCCTACCTGATTGTCTATCAGCTCTTAGGAGCATATAGTCAGGTCTCAGACAGATATAGAACATCAGGATTATGGGTTTTGATTCAAGTCTCAAGTTCAGCAAAACTGCAGAGTAGACTTCTGATATTCAATTGAGCAATGTGGAGGCCCTTTGCATTGAAACAACCCTTTCCATAGGCTGTGTGAAGGGAGTGGGGCCCTGGGCTTGTCTCAATGTCCCCTGATAGAAGTAAGACAAAGAGTACCAGATATCATAGCCTTCATGACAGTAAGGGGGGAACTAGCAGCATAGATAGACAGCCACGAGATTGGGTATAGCCAGCAGCCAATAAGAGGAAAAGCTTTGGGAGTAGTAAAGGAGATGCATCACAGTGCTTGTAATGTGTCATGAGTAG
The DNA here is from genome assembly GCA_016271365.2 of Neoceratodus forsteri. NCBI lineage: Eukaryota > Metazoa > Chordata > Ceratodontiformes > Ceratodontidae > Neoceratodus > Neoceratodus forsteri. Next base: position 273,297,165 of record JADMNL010000026.1, read on the forward strand.
GTTAGAGAAAGTAAAGTCATCCAGTGTGCTAACTGTATTTGCATTATGCTTGGAAAAGCAAGTTGCTGTGAGAGTCGCACGTACAGCGAGCACAAGCCCAATTGTTAGCAGTGGCAGTGCACCTTCGGATATAGTTTTGTGCAAAACAAACAAAGACTTGCAGATATAAAGAAATGTTTGCTTTACATGGAGAAAGGGAGGATCACTGCAGAGAGTAGAGTTAAGGAGACACTAGGAACAGTATAGAGGGTAGTAGAGCTGGGAGAGTGGTTTTGCAGATAGAGGTAGGTGGCTAGTGCAGGATTAAGTAATAGCAGCCACTAGTGGGGGAATGTGATAGGCTGCAGATGAGAGAAAGGGCTGATAGGTTATTTTAAACAAGTGACAATTTACTATATAAGGAGAAGTCCACCAAGGGAGGTGGTTGGGTAGGTGGGGTAGCCAACATATAGCGTGGGTGGGGAAAAAACAGAGAGACATCTGCAGTGCTCCAACAGGCCGTACCTTAATTGGGTGCTTCAGTGGACAGCAGCATCGGGAGCCCTTATGACCTCCAGGGGCTCTTAGCTGTGAAGAAAGGGAGAGGTAAGAATTTATTTGCAAGCAGGGTGGCTGGTATACAAACAGGGGATAGAAGTTGTCTGTGTCTTTGGAAAAACATTACAGCTGCTGCAGTAAGTTCCCTGCTAACCAGAGAAGCTGCTTCAGACCCACAAAGATGGTGCTAGTGCCAGAATCTAGAGATTATTCAGCAGTACTAAGGATTTGGATAAAAAAAAATATCAGTACAGTTTTGGTGGGCTGGTCCCGGAGCATGGACTAAGGCTTTAATTTAAAAATGCAGTACAGTTTTGGCAGGCTGGTCCCAGACTTCAGACTAAGAAAATGTATTTAATAAAGCATCACAGTTTTGGCGGGCTGGTCCTGGAGCACAGACTAAGGAATTTGAATTTAAAAAAAGCAGCACAGTTTTGGCAGGCTGATCCTGAGGCACACACATAACACTGAAACTGCAGGTAGTAAAGTAGAGGCAGTAACACCTGTTTCTGAGAAGTATCTAGACTAGAGAAATTAATTACAAGACATGGGCAATTAAATTACAGAATGCGATTTCCTGCCCTTGCTGAGCTAACCTAGGCAGCCACAGAAAATTAAAGGTGCAAGCACCATATCCAAAATATTTGAGCTGCTTTAGATAGGTTTAAACATTTAGGCTTCCTTAAGGCAAACAATAGTACACTAGCCAAGATAGAGGATATTGTGTAAAAAACATAGATAAGGAAACTATCTATAGTTCTACACTGACAGAATATTATTTTACAACAGTAGTCCTGTATAGTCCTTTGTTCTAAAACCAGAGAGTCATCCATGGTGCTCCAACAGGCCGAACCTTAATTGGGTGCTTCGGGGAGAGCAGCATCGGGAGCCCTCGTGACTTCCAGGAGCTTTCAGCTTAATTGGGTGCTTTAGGAAACAGCAGCATTGGGAGCCCTAACGAACCTCCAGGGGCTCTGAGCTTGACTGGATGTTTTGGGGGAGAGCAGCATCACGAGCCTTTATGACCTCCAGAGGCTCTCAGCTGTGAACTTACAATGGAAACAGTGATTTGTTGTAATTGAGGAACTTGGTCAAGATAATTTAGTTCATTCAGTCATAATTTGCCCTCTATGCAATACTTACAGGAAAAAATGCATGGGGAATATATTGGGTGCCCTGGAATATGAACCCAAACATTTAATTACATTGTTATTAAAAGCAGAAACAGATAGCATATTAGTCCCTGTGGCCTCCCTTCTTAAAATAATAGAAAGCAAAAAAATTACATTTATAGAAGGACACCAGTTAGAATTCTAAACATCATTAAGGTCTCTTTTGATTGGAAACATATTTTTTTTGTTTCTTGTTCCTCCTCTTCTGCTGTATAATTTGTAAGCATAATGAACCTTTATCAATATTAATCTTTATTTTGAATAAACTAAATAATATGATATTTTAATGTAATGTAAAGGATATGGATATACTGTATCACGATATGGAGGAATATTTATCTTTCAAATATATTTTTATAAGTAATAAAGCAAAAAAAAGTAACTGTTGTACATGGTTATATGTGTGTATTGTCATGACTTGTTGTAAGTAGAAGAATAACCATTTGATTGATAGTAGTAGTAATATACTGGAAGAAAACACAAATACTGAGTAACTTTATTTCTAGTCAAGATAAGACAGCCCTGCATAATAATATGGTCCCAAAATGCTTTGCAGAGTCCATTACACATCTAGGAGTCAAGATTATTGTAAGACTATCAGGCATTAAAAAAGTTAACCATACTCCCTTTTTACAGAGATTTAAATTAAACGTAGAACATTGGGCTAAACAAAACGTATCATTAAGGGGCAGGATTAACACTACCAAAATGGTGGCAGCACCCTAGATTTTTCACATTTTCAAAAATCTTTCGGTCCCTCTAGACTAGTGGTGGGTGAAGTGGGCTCAATCTGCTCCATGAAGCGATTCGCAGAGCAAAGGCGGATTCGCGGAGTGCTCCACAATGCGAGGCGGAGTACTTCACATTATAATGAGGAATGCGAAGTCCATTGGAAGCAATGACTTCGCATTACTCCGTCTCTCCAGGCCACTACTCCGCCAATTTTAAGGCGAAGTGCATTGTAGACAGTGCACTTCGCCTCACTTCGCCTTGTTTTTGAGCTCCAAAGGCGAATTTTGCAGTGATTCATGGGATTTCAGGTCATATGGGCTCTATATTGATCTGCACAGCCTCAGTTCAGGGTAGTATGAGTAGGAAGGAGTAGGAGACCATGTGCTCTGATAGCTGTCTGTGATAGAAATCTTGTAAAAGCTGTTCAAAAATCATTTTTGCTTTTTTTGGGGGATCCAACTTTAGTTCATCGATTGTAGGAAACCCTCCTGTGCTCATATCATTGAGCGTTTTTGTTTTTGTGTGGATTTTGAATGTTAATTTACAGCATTGAGTGTGTGTGGTGAAAGACAGTGAAAGTGTGCTTTGGGGGAAGAGCATATCTGTAGTGTAGGTAGATTTAAGCTGGAGAAATAGTGATTTCTTTGTTTTTTGGTTATATTTTTGTTATATAACTGACTGTGTTAATGTACACACAGTAATATTGACAGTAATAGAAATTTTCTTGCTGTTTGTTGTGTGGATGTGGTGCAGCAGTTCATAAGTTCAGGTTGTTTACATTACAAATCTACAATACGTAACGTGGCATAGTACTGAACTTTTGCATTCCTCATGCAACATTGTACACAAACTGTTCTGTTTGTGAGTGTGTGTGTAGTGCTGTGTGCATCAAATAGTACACCTTTTATTGTGCCACAGACTAGTGTAATTGTAAGTGCAGCAGTGTGAACCAGCTAGCCACTGCAGCTGCCTGATTTTGTACTGTGATTGTGGTATCTGTTTTTAGTTTTGCTGCTTGTAGTGCCATAAAAATCAGCACTGTCTGTATTCGGTGCTCCCCCCACCCCCACGTTAAGAAGGTATTTTTCACCAGATTGGATTGTTTTTGTGACCTTATCAGCACCACTGGTTACTGAAGTTGTTTTAATTCCATGACAGTCTCAGAGTAGTCTCTTATCTGTTGCTGAAGTCACAGTTGTTTATTTGGCTTCACATCCAGCGTCCCTCCAATCAGAGAGTGAACGTATCAAAATCTGAATTTGGTTATAATATTTGTGGTTGGTACCCCAAAATGCCTATAAAGAGACATGCAAGCAAAGCTGTTTCTGGCCATGGCAATGTTGACAGTAAGAGGCCTGTGGGCGTGGTAGTAGTAGTAGTACGCAGATGCAGAAGTGCATTGCTGATGTGAGGAAAGGTATTTCTCCTGCAAAGGTTTTTACAGTCCAATCAGTAGCTTCAGTCATAGTTGGAGGAGATAATGTTTTCCCAGTTGGTGGTGTTAGTGTTACTGGTGTTAGTGGTGGTGGAGGTAGTATTAATATTGTTGCATCAATTTCTAATTCTGACCAGTATACCGTATCCAAAAATATTGAGTGTGAAGCAATGCAAGTGAGTGGCAACGTAGATGATGACATACTTCCCTGTAACATCCCAGTAACTGAACCTGAGGATTCTGATGACCATGTCAACGATAGCATACAATGTGTTATTCCATCCACTGTGGTACCTAATGTCACGCATTTGCCATGCAGTGATTCACAGTGTGGTGAAAAAATATCAGGTGATGGTGGTGTAGATGCTGATGATGAATGTGATGATGATGATGTTGAAAGTTGTTGCAACATGCAGTCCACATGCTAGCATGCAAGCAGAAGATGTGGATGTGTGCGACATTGATGAATATGATGATGATGTAATTGACCCCAGTTGGGAACCAGAGAAAAAGAAATTAAAAGTGGCTGTGTCTGAATCTGTTTGCAGGAATCCCCGTAAAAACTTGTGATCTACCGGTTTTAGTTGATGATGATGACCCAGTTATCAATATGATAGGTAGTCGTGGTGGTCAGTTGCAGTCCAGGTGTGTAGTGCCCGAAACATCATGTGCACCCCCCCAATTCAGTGCTTAAAATAACAGACTTAAATAAGCCACATCATGGACATGTTAAAAGCAGAGCATCACAATCTCTTGTTTGGATTTTTTTGTTCAAGATGCAAATGATGATTCAGTTGCAATCTGCCAGGTTTGCCATGTGCGTGTGAGTCGAGGTACAAGGGAGAGCCATCTGGGCACAGGAGGACAGCATATGCATCTTAAAAATAGGCACTTGGCACTGTGGACCCAGCACAAGCTGGCAGCTAATACATTCACCCTTGTCACTGGCAACCATAACCAGCATGTTATCCCCTTCCATGACTATTAAGCCCAGTAGGAAATTAAACATGTGCAGTAGTGTGGTAACAACAGCAGAGGATTACTACAGGCATGATGAGGCGGAGGCCCACAATGACTTTGAAATGTCCAGTGTTGGTGAGAATAGCAGTTTTTGTGTTGGTTGTGGTGGTGGTGGTAAATGCAGTATGTCTGGATCAAGTGGTACATCAACCCTGGTTGGCAAATCTGGCAAAATAAAAGCCTTTTTGGGTTTGTCATCATCACCTGTGCAACCATCTTCATCAAATGTCCACACTCCATGCCCTGCCAATGCCATTCATCACAGAGCACAACCATTTGTGATCAACACACCCCGTGTAAAATGTCTAAGTCAGCCCATGTTACAGAGTGTTTTTGTGCATAAGCTGAAGTACCTCCCGAATCATACAGTGTCACATGAACTCAATGCTGCTGTAATGAAAATGTTGGCAACTGATCTTTTGCCCTTCTCCTCTGTGGCAAATTCTAGGTTCTGGCGGTTTGCTGCATGTGCCTGTCCAAAATGGAAAGTCCCATCCAGAACATACTTTTCTACCCTTGCTGCCCCCGAGTTGTTCCGCACTGTGTCCAACTCAGTAAGACATGCCCTTCAACATTCCTCTTCTCCATTTATCCATTTAAGTATGGATATGTGGACAAGTGGCAAAACAGTGGGGAGTTCATATTTGTGTATAACTGCACACTGGGCACAGCCAGGGGTTGTTTGTGATGTTGGTAGTGTGAATAATCAGTGTAGTAAGGTTGATTGTCACAGTAGCAATCTTCCAGGAATTCGACAGCATGCAACGATTGCTATGCACAGTGTGATCTGTTCACACACTGGTGAGAACATGTTGGACATGGTACTGACTGAAACTGACAGATGGCTAAACCCTCTGTTCCTGAGAGCTGGGCTTATAGCAAGTGACTATGGGTCAAATGTGGCGAAATGCATCACAAATGGTGTTTTTTTTCATGTTCCATGCATGGCCCACTGTTTAAATCTTGTGGTTCAGGAGTTTCTGGAGCACCCTGATGTAAAGGAAATGGTGACCATTGCACGACGTATCTGCTCTCACTTTTCAAGATCTGGAAAGGCCTTTGTCCAACTGTGGCAGTTGCAGATACAAAACAGCCTGCCTCAGCACCGCTTGAATCTGGAAGTTGTCACCCAATGGAACTCCACTTTATACATGGCAGAGAGGTTGTATGTACAATACAAAGCCATCTCAGAATATCTTGTTATGCACACTAGCCATGACAGTTCTGGGGCCTCTATGTCTATGACGACTGAACAGTGGCGCCTCATGGACTCTGTAATAACAATTTTGTGGCCTTTTGAACATGCCACACAGGCAGTGAGTGGCTAGTCTGCCTCCATTAGCCAATCAATTCCACTGCTGCGGGTGCTGAGGCAGACATTGGTGAATGTACAGCATGGCCTTGATGTTGCCAGAGACGGTGGTAGCAGTATGTTGCTGCAACACATGCTGACAGTATTCGATCAGAATCGTCACGTTGTGATCATTCAGTGTAGTGACAACTTTGCCATAGCAACAATGCTGGACCCACGATACAAACATGGAATTGCATCAATGCTGGAGGGAGTGCCTGAACAGGTAAAAAATATCAGCGATCAACTGGTGCGCATGGTTCATGGGGCACAGAAGTCACGTGCCAAGGTCAGAAAATCTCAGCAGCATAATCCGTCTGAAGGTGTACCTGGAGGACCATCAAGCATATCCTGCAAGGGAAGGGGATTGCAGTTCCAGGTGGTCTGCCATCCAAAGTGGCTGGCTTCAACCCGCTTTGGGAGGCTTTGTCCCAAGTGAGTACTTGTGAAATAAATGATTCGGAAGAACAGGATGATGCATCAACAATTGTACTTAGTGCTGCACAGAGAATGATAGAGTCATATTTGTCTGAAAAAAGGCATCTGATAATAACTGAAGATCCTCTTTTGTACTGGAGTGGAAAGGTCAGTGAATGGCCAGAGCTGACTGCAGTGGCACTGAAGTATCTCACATGCCCACCCTCCAGTGTAAGTGTTGAGAGGGTATTCAACTCAGCAGGTGCAATAGTCAGGGATCGTCGGACAAACCTATCTCCTTCAAATGTTAGTTTGCTAACATTCACTAAAATGAATGAGAGACACATACCAGCAGAGACTGCAACCTTGGTATTTGTACCCAGCCTAGTCTTGGTGGTCTTGCTGATGTGGAAATGGAGCATCCTGGTGGCACTGGCAGTGGCTGCCTGAAGCGGCCCACCACTGCGCGAGATGATGACACAGTGGAGAAAGAATTTCCCAGTGGTCAGACTTCAGACATCGATGACTGTGGGGGCAGCTTTCTTTATGAGGGTGATGATGTGGTTAATGTTGGCAGGTTTCAACTGAAGTTTTTAAAAGGTGGTGTGCCCCCCCGGACCATCACCACCGGGACTGATGTTAGCCACTGCTACCATGAGTCTGTCTGCCCACCGAACCACCACCACCACCACCGGGACTGATGTTATCCACTGCCACCTTGAGTCTGTCTGCCCCCCTGGACCACCACCACCGGGACTGATGTTAGCCGCTGTCACCATGAGTCTGTCTGCCCCCCGGACCACCACCACCACTGGGACTGATGTTATCCTCTGCCACCATGAGTCTGCCCGCCCCCGGACCACTACCAGCAGGACTGATGTTAATCACTGCCACCACTGCCATCATGAGTCTGTCTGCCCTCCAAACCACCACCACCACCACTGGGACTGATGTTATCCACTGCCGCCATGAGTCTGTCTGCCCCCTGAACCACCACTACCGGGACTGATGGTATCCACTGCCACCATGAGTCTGTCTGCCCCCGGACCATCACCACCGGGACTGATGTTAGCCACTGCCACCATGAGTCTGTCTGACCCATGAACTACCACCACTGGGACTGATGTTATCCACTGCTGCCATGAGTCTGTCTGCCCCCGGACCACCACCACCAGGACTGATGTTAGCCACTGCCACCACTGCCACTATGAGTCTGTCCAGACCATCACATCCATCAGCCAGAGACACAAAGCTTCTTAATATTTAAACCATAAAGTGAGTATGTGTACTCATGTTTGTTATGCTGCTTCACTTCCTTTAGTTGTATATTTTGTTTTCTGTAGCTTGTCAGAGCCGCAGTGGTAAAACACAAACAGTACACTTATTTTGTTTCTTTTACATTGTAACAAAAAAAGGCTCCATCGCTAAAACCCATTGGGAATGGTACTGTAGCTGTACCGTACAGAGAGGAAGCGATGTAATATCCATGTGAAATCCGTTCTGGTAAGTATGAAGATTGTATTTAATCCATTTCATTGTTTTGTAAAACCTGCAGCAAACATTGCACACAGGTTGTGTTAGTTGACAAGATGTGGGTTTGAAATGTAACTTGACTTGAGATTGAGAGCCAGGGAGGGACAAATAACAATTAAGTTGTAAGAAGTCATTCATTTTTTTTTTTTAAGAAACTTCCAGATGCTTTGTTGTTCTGACAAAGTGGCCTTATCCAAACAAGTTCTTCAACATCAGGCCCCCCCCGGGCTTGGACACACATGCAACACGCAGAAGTCGTTTCATTCGATGACCATGACCATCATTAACAACCAGACTCAAGAAGGATGCAGATGAAATCTGTGAAGAAGTAAAAAAAAAGAAACCATTACAGACAAACCTGCAAATATCCTTCCCCCCACCCAAAAAAAAAAAATAAATAAATACTTAGCTTCATGTGCTTGGGAGTTATCCATTGCAAATTTCTACTCAAAAAGTTCTCATTGAGCACTGGAATGTGCACACCAACAGTATCTGTGACCTGTGATACAGAACAATACCATGATTATATGTCCATGTCAACCCCCCTCACCTACAAAATACAGAAATATATATCTATATATTTCAACTCACCAAGGCTACTATTAGTGTACAGACAAAGGGCACCCTTCCATCCAGTTGAGATGATCACATTGCATTTGCTCAAATCACAGCACACATTGGACCAACAACAGTTTGCTCATGGTCATCATTTTATTCAGGGGCACTGCGCGCATGAGTGACTACGCAATAAATTCTAGGGGACTTTGCATGTGGCATGATGATCCCATTTCACTTCATTACCACTTGTCAATTTTCTGGACACAAGGCAGATGCATTTTGGGCATGCAGAAAAAAGCTGGGGACTCTGTGCCACCACTGCGCACATGACTGAGTGCACCATTAATTCTGGGGGACTTTGTATGTGCTGAAATAGTCTCATTTCACTTTGTCACCACTTGCCAATTTTCTGGACGCAAGGTGGATGCATTTTCAGCATGCAGAAAAAATCTGGGGACTCTGTGCCACCACTATGCGTGTAACCCCTTGTTACCTGGGGTTACTAGAATCCCAGTAAGACCTAGTGGTAGGCAGGGAAGGCAGCTTGTGAAACTCCAGTTAAATGGGTTTCACACTGTCTCACTCTGTTCTCAGTCTCAGCTGAGACTGAGGGATGACATCACCAATAGAACTTTCGCAGCTACATAAGCCGCATTGGAATCTGCAGCAGAGGGAGTTAGATAGAATGTTGGGAGATTTCAAAGGGAAGTGTTCAGTCTCCAGTTTGCCTTCAAGTAAGAAGGAGCAGTTCCAGTTTGCCTTCAAGTAAGAAGGAGTCAGTGTCAAGTGGTGGAGACCGCTGTTCGGGTCTCAGTGCCCCTTCCTCCGGGGGGGGATGTAAAGATCCCCATGCAGATCCCTAGGGCAATCCCCTTAATTCTGCCAGGAGGAAGAAAAAGCTGCCTATTTCAGTTCAGTCTTCATTTTGAAAAGTTGGAAGATTTGTGATTCGCCTGTGGGGCACCTGCAACTAAAGGGTGAGTGTTTACTCTAACATGAGAGGGCAAAAAATATGCTTCATCAGCCTGGGACATGTGAGGAAATCTAGGAATTGTGCTACAATTTTGGAAGCCTATAGGACTAGGTCAAACAAATGGAGTAGTCTCAAATGCTAGAGTGCTGTGTGATTTCAAGTAAATTGTAGAGGGGATGCGACAGTTCATCTACCATTTAATCTACATTCAGAAGTTTCAGTTTTCCAAAGAAATGGCTGGGTATGGGCTGTGGGAGCTGGAGGTGGACACAACCCCCATCTTTAGTAACCAGGTCCACCTCTATGGATTTCTGCTGTGGTTGCTACTTTGCCTCATGCACTTGGCCAGTGATGAGGGAAGTACCCAGATGTGGGGTTGCAAAAGGGAAAATCTCTCTAGGAGTCGCAGACTCTAAGTGGTGTGGGGAGCCACAACAAGTGTAAAGAAGAATTCTCTTTGTGAGATGGGGAGTCATAAGAAGTAAGGAAGAAATCTCTCCAGGAGTCGCAGACTCTAAGTGGTGTGGGGAGCCATGGCAGGATACTTGGTTCATTCTTCCAATGGACCATGAATCAAGTGGCCGGTGGGGGAGCCAGGCCAGTCGGGCTGTGTGCCCAAAGCGCGTGCAAGTCCGGGCTGTGTGCCTGGTGGGTCCAGAGCCTGAAAAACAGTATAATTGGTTCATTCTTCCAGTGGACTGCGTTGTAGTCTCTAATCTGCATTACCAGTAAATGTAGCCGCATGGGGGTCCGTCTATGCTTTGTTGTGTTCAGCTAGTTTGTGAATAAAGCTACACTGTAGAATCCCATTCCTGGTTCTGGACATTACAGTTATTGCTTCCTGTGTTTGGATTTACTTGGGTGCCCTGTGCAGAGTAGCCAAACCTGGGTCCCCTGTGCTGAGTAACCTCATCCTCCCCAAACCCAGGTCCCCACCAGATACTGCTGTCAGCTTCAACAGCATGCCACCTGTCATTTTGGCAAAAAGGCAGGGGTGAGGGGTTACACGTGCATGACTGAGTGTGCCATTAATTCTGGGGGACGTTGTATGTGCTGAAACAATCCCATTTCACTTTGTTACCACTTGTCAATTTTCTGGACACAAGGCGGATGCATTTTGGGCATGCAGAAAAATCTGGGGACTCTGTGCCACCACTGCGCACTGACTGAGTGTGCCATTAATTCTGGGGGACTTTGTATGTGCTGAAACATTCCCATTTCACTTTGTTACCACTTGTCAATTTTCTGGATACAAGGCGGATGCATTTGGGCATGCAGAAAAAATCCAGGGACTCTGTGTGACTACTGCGCACATGAGTGACTGCGCAATAAATTCTGGGGGACTTTGCATGTGGTGTGATGATCCCATTTCACTTCCTTAGCACTTGTCAATTTTCTGAACAGAAGACAGATGCATTTTGTGTGTTGTGATTGTGAGCACATAATGTTATACTTAAATTATAAAGTAAAGCAGCATTGCAACAATGTGCTGACAATTTTGACCTATAGTTTTTTATGCTATTTTACATTGCTGCCATTGCCAGCCACTAGTTACCTCATGACTTGTATGGTACCCTTATTTTCACAATTTGTATCTACTTTACTACTTTTTCTCATGTCTGGAAATAAAAAAGGAGCATTTAATATTGCTCTGTCCAGGTTCTTATCACTATTTGCAGCTGTTTTTGAGCAACTACTGTTCTGTGATGTCATAAAACACTACCTGCAGCATAATTGTTAATTTGACAACAGAAATAACAACAGAAGTAATATAGAACAACTGATGGGGAAAAACAGCGCAAAATACTGACGAAGACCTGGTCTGCACTATATTAAAAGGATTGCTCCTTTTATTATCTCACACATGAAAAAATTACTAAAGCAGACTCAAATACTGGAAAGAATAGTATCATACAAGTCAGGATGTAAGTAAAGAGGCAATGTAAAATAGAATAAAAAAGTATAGGTCAAAATTTTCAACAGATTGTTGCACTGCTGCTTTAAAGAGATTCACCAAGTTACATAGTTATGGATGGCATTGCACCCTATATATTGGTGCCTAACCTCCAGGGGAATCTTTGTTCCTCCACATGTCCTTAAATAGTGCAATGCTTTTCTGGAAAAAAAGGTTCATAACTCGGCAAACTGGGTCCCGGAGGACTTCCCATTCTGAAGAACCACCCAAGTTCAGCCCCTGTGCTCAGCAACGTTGTGGTGAAACGAGGGCACATTTCACCACAAACTGGCCATTGTAACATAAAGAAACATTCAGAAAGCTGCTGGCCATTCACTATAATAAAGCACGCCCCCGTGCTCTCCCTGGCATCACGTCATAACATTGCTGAGCGCGGTGGTGGAACTTGGGAGGCTCTTCAGAATGGAAAGTCCTCCGGGCCCTGGTTTACCGAAATTAAGAGCGTTTTTGACAGAAAAGTATTGCACTATGGAAGCTAAGGACATTTGGAACAAGAAAGATTACCCTGGAGGTAAGGCACCCATATAAGGAGTATGTATATGACTGGGGAACATGACAATTTGCTCCCAACTATTCGCTGCCTAACAATTCACTCCCGACAACTTGCTCCAATGAAAGTTCGCTCCTGCAACAATTCGATGCTGCGTCAACTCGCTCCTGAGTGCCACTACTCACTCCCAACAAGCTCCAAACAACATTTTGTTTTCAATTGTATCTGGCACAACTATCTCCCTAACTTTTGACTTTCATCAGTTAAACAGCAGAAAGTAAGCTAAAATCCTTACCTAACTGATGTGTAGAATGGAAGTGAAGTCACCATCTGTAGACAGGAAATGAATCAGTCACCTTAGTTTCCCCTTAGTTACCGTCTGTACACAAGAAGTGAACCAGTCAACCAGTCAGTTATTCAGTTCTGCTGTGCAGTTGTTAAAAACAAAACTTTATTAAGATACTGTTAAAAATCCAGTGAAGTCTAATATTCAAAGCTATGTGTGATGCCTCTCAAAAACTCCTCAGTAATTCACTCCTCCATTTTAGCAGTAATGCAGGCAAGACGTTCCACATTGTCTCGATACACCTTCTGAGACACGGTCGGGGCATTCCCAGCTATCAATTGTTCTAGCTCTGCATCCCTTTTTCTCTGTACGCCTTTGAGACCATCTATGAACTTCCACAGAATGGGTGCAATATGCATAGCATAGTCTGCATCCCACGGTGGAAAGCTTCAATGACATTATTAGTTTTTGCTTGCCCATCACTTACACTTTCAGCATGGTTCCACAAAGCAAGTTCAAACTGGGGCTGTCTCCTGCCTGTGTCTCTCCTATTAGGGTGCCCTATCAAGACATCTTCGAAGTAGTCAATCACTGGTAGCAAATCATTGGGAAAGACATTGTGTAACTCATCGGTAATTTCCACGAATCATTTAATAACTTGCTCAATCGGATAAAAGGTGAGAGAGGGCAAATATTTACATTTTAATGCAAATTCTGGCTCTTGGGCGTACCTCACAGCTAGTCCTTCCATCTTGCGATATACACACTGTGTGAAATGGAAGAAGCATCCCACTTGCTTACTGTGAGGAAAGGCTGATTTGAATGTGTTAATTGTAACCCTTTCAAAATCGGTCATGACAATGTCTGGGAATAGATTTTTGTTTAGTTCTTTTAGTGCTGTTAGCATCCTGTCATAACACTTCCATCTTTTACTCGGTAATAGAGCATAAATAGCAGGCTGTACTTTACCAAAGCGCTCACCCATGATAACATATAGCTGGTTGAAAAGTGGAGGAGCTACACTGAAAGTGCCATCAGCGTGCCATATCTTCGATCTTTCAAGGAAACATAGATTTCTTTCTGTACCAAAGATCAATACCCTGTTGTTCCCAGGCCCACAATCATGTAAAAGAAACGTAACACTATCTGTGTCAGAGTTCTGAGTGTAGGTTTTAAAATGTTCTGGAATAATCAACTCAACCAGATCTTTTGGGTTTGGTGGTGCCCCATGAACCCAGACTCTCTGCACAGTTCTTTTTAGGTTACGGTCTATCTGTTGTCTATTTTCTCTGACAAATACCGCTGGCTGCCTTGTTACAATGCTACCCTTGAACTGTGTTAATCTGTACTCTGTTTGCAATGTCCAAATTGTTGTAATGCCTGTCTTGATGTTCCCCATAATTTGTATTTCTCTGACATGGAACCTTTGTAAAAGAGTCATGGCTCAAAGGTATTTGTAATTCTAGACTTGATAAATAAAAAAATAAGCTTTCCTGTGGCTGCTAAATACATATTTTGTTCGGCATGAAGTAATACCTGAGTAGTTGTATCCTGGGTTGTTGCTGCTCTTTGTTTTGCTATAGTAACAGCAACTGATTTCTCCACAGTGCAGGGGTCAGGTGCATGTGTGTGTGTAGAAAACCGATTTATTATAGTTGGGTCATCAATTGAGACTGTGTGAATGCAGGCATTGTATACCTTTACTTTTTGAATGGCACGCTCACATTGCCATATTCCTTTATCTTCTGCTCCCCGTTTGTGGGGTTAATGAGGCTCAGTGTAACACTGTCAGGTAAGTGAGAGTGAAACTGACATGCGCTGTCAGTATGTGGGAGTATGCAGCAGCTGTCAGTAGCTTTTAGATCTGAGGCTGTCAGGTGAGTGTAAGCTGTCAGTAGCTTTTAGTTCAGTAGCTGTGCTGTCAGTAGCGGGAGCGAAATCGATTGGAGCGAGAAAACAATGAGTGAATGTGACTGTAAGCTGTCAGTAGCTTTTAGTTCAGTAACTGTGCTGTGCTGTCAGTAGTGGGAGCAAAATAAATCAGAGTGAGAAAACAACAGAGCGAATGTTCGCTGGAGTGAATTGGGAGTTAACATTGCGAGAGCGAAATGTCGGGAGTGTATTGTCATGTACCCGTATGACTGTATGTGCATGTATATATTTAAAGGGAAGCAGTCAGCAACAGGAGCTCCTGCGTCCTGCCCAGTGCAAGGCTTACCCTCCAGTTAAGCCTTTTAAGTATGTTGCAGCATTTTTCTCATGCCGCAACATACATTATTCTAAGAAAGAAAGGTCAGCCACCCAAAAGAATGGTGGATGCTATGTGGGCCCCATTATGTGTTAAGGAAAGGTGTGATGGAGATGCACCATGCACTTCAAATACTTTTGTATTGAACAGCTTTGGTGCGTCGATGTTGCACCTTTACGCATAATGGAGCCCCCATAGCATCTGCATACTTCCGGGTCACTGACGTTTCTTTTAGTATAATAAGTATGTTGCAGCATGAGGAAAAATTACCACAACTGCTCGCAAAACTAACTGGAGGTAAGCCTTGTAAGGGCAGGATGAGGTGCTCCTGTTGCTGACTGCTTCCCTTAAACCAATACTGTGACCTTCCTCTGTCTGGTATTAAACAAACAAAACACAAAGCAGTACAGCAGTGGGGGGGGGTGTGCAGAAAACAAAACCTAATGCTCCATCCCATGATGTTCCAGCAGCAGATGAAGCATTAACACTATTTGCAGCTGCTCTTGCTCGATCTGCTCCATCTGATGCTGGACAGCACTCATCCTCTAATTATTTTCCTCCATCACAGCCCACAGCAGTGCTATATCTGACTGCATTGCAGGCATCATGGCAGGATCCACTGCTGTGGAAGGAAAGGCAGGTAGTGGTGGTGGTGAGGCTGGTGCTGGTGGCAGTGGCGGGGTTAGTGGTGGTGGAGTAGCAGCTGCTGCCATGGCCCTCCTCCTCCTGCTCTGGTGATGCACAGCAGCAGCACCTGCTGCCACTGCCACAGAAGGACCAGCAGGTGGAGGCCTGGCCTATTCTGTGGCAGCCTGCAACTCCACCTTGTGGTGGTTAAGCATGTGTGTCCTCTGGCCCTCAGTCCCCTGATATGTCCCCTGGGGGCCATGGTGCACCTGCACACCACAGAGCAGATACACCACAATGCTCCTGTCCCCCCGACACAGTTGAAAAACTGCCAGACTATTGAGCTGCGGGAGGGACCAGGCACAACATGGGCAGATATATTGCCGGCAGCACTGTCACACACCTGGGGGCGCTCCACCTGCTGCTGTGGAGTGGGAGGTGGTGCTGCTGGAGCTCCTGCAGCTGGTGCAGATGGTGGTGGTGGTGGCAGTGGCGGCGGACTTGCTGGATGTGGGCGGTGGCACTGGTGGAGCTGCTGCTTCCAGAGGGGGCTAGACCAAATAATCTGGAGCTGTCCAGCGATACCCGCCCACACTGACCCCCACATGTCCGCACTCCCCTCTGGTCAACATGGGCCACAGACTGTCCCTGGTCCATAACTCTCCTTCCCTCTCCACTCTGACTTGTTACGCAACGACAACCGACTTCACACACAGTGACAGACAGTCTCACACATGCACACAGACACAGTCACACACACACACACACTTACACAAAACAAAACTTATAAAACAAATCAGTCACAAAAAAAGAACTCAAAACAGTACAACAAAAACTAAAGAATTAGCTTTTAAAAAAGCTGTTGGTTTTTATGATGTTGAAGAAAGCAAGTTAAGCAACAAATACACACTTGTCTCCTACACTATCCTTCCTCCTTCTTCCTCTGCAAAGGACAAAGTGAAAGTACCTGCTGGTATGACTCACTTCTTTCCTGCCAGACTAAAGCATGTGACTTACAGTACTGTAAGCCATGTGATGAGAGTGGCAGGGGCTGCCTAAAGTGCCTATTGTTGTCATTCCGCCTTACTTCACATTAAGGTGGAATAACAATGCAAATTGAAGTCATAATCACTAGGCGAAGTGAGAACTCCTCAATGGCCACTTCGCATAGCTTTGCACTAATGCAAAGTGGCCACTTCGCATTCACTTCACCTGCAGATTTTAAATTTGCTGCATCTCTACTCTAGACAAGTAATAATAATAATAATAATTTTATTTATATGGCGCCTTTCAATTATCAAGGCGCTGTACATAAACAACAATTGAAACAGTTAAAAACATTAAAACATTCAACAGAAGCAAGACAATGAGCCAATCAATATTCTGAAAGTGCATTTTCACAGAGAAAGGTCTTCAAACCCCTCTTAAAACCCTCCACAGAAGTACAATCCCATAACCGACAGGGTAGAGAGTTCCAAAGGGTGGGGGATGCATACAAAAAAGCCAGAGCGCCAGAAGATTTCAGATTCACCCTTGGAATCTCTAGGAATCCCTCGTTGGCTGAGCAGAGTGATCAATCGGGGCTGTATGGAACCAGTTCTTTCAGATAGTCAGGGCCCAGATCGTGCAGGGCTTTGAAAGTCAGCAAGTGGACTTTAAAGGTGATTCACCACCAAATTGGCAGCCAGTGCAGTTCAGGCAGCACCGGCGTAATATGACAGGATCTACCAGAACCCATCAAAAGCCAGGCTGCAGCATTCTGCACTAGCAGCAGGTGATGGATTTCAACCCCTGAAAGCCCAAGATAAAGGGATTTGCAGTAATCCTGGCACAAAGACACAAAGGCGTGGACTAAAGTTGGAAGGTCAGCAGACGGAACAAGATGCCTAACCCTGACGATGTTCCTAAGGTGATTAAAGGAAGTCTTGATGACAGCTGATACCTTCAAATGCAGTGTCAGCCTATCATCAAGAACTACCCCCAGGTTCGGCACCCATTCAGAAGGTGGGAGGGAAATACCTCCAAGAAAAATTCCAGAGGACGCTACTCCTCCCGACCCCCCTATCTGTCGACCACGGTCCAAAACCAGTACCTCAGTCTTTTCCAAGTTCAACCTCAGCCAGCTAGAATTCATCCACTCCTGGATTTCTTTTAGACAGCTGTTAAGACTGAGAGAGCTCCTCCTGATTGGGGGCAAAAGAAAGGTAGAGCTGGGTATCATCTGCATAACAGTGTAACCTCAGCCCATACCTCCAAACAATGTCTCCGATGGGTAGCATATACATCGCAAATAACGTGGGTTACAACACAGAACCCTGAAGCACCCCACACAACAAAGCCTTTGAATCTGAGGAAAAAACCCCGGACACAACTCTGTGATCTCCCAGTGAGGAATGAGATGTACCATCTTAAGACAGTTCCTGATATCCTGCATAACAGCCTCAGGCATTCTATCAACACCATGTGATCTACAGTGTCAAACGCTGAAGAAAGGTAGAAGAGAACCAAGATGGAACGGCGATTCTAATCTCTGGCCATCAGGAGATCATTGAGCACCCGAACCAGTGCTGTCTCAGTACTATGTCTTTAATGAAAACTGGACTGGAGGAGTTCATAGATGTCATGGATGGTCAAATGGTCCTCCAGTTGTGCTGCCACTACTTTCCCAATCACCTTCCCAACAAACGAAAGATTAGAGATAGGTCTGTAGTTTTCAAGACAGTCAGGGTCCAAGGTAGCTTTCTTCAAGAGAGGTGTCACCACCACCTCTTTCAGGGAGCTAAGGAACTACCCGGATTCCAAGGAGCACCTGACTATCTGCACAAGAACTGGACCAATGATATTAATACAACCCAATATTAGGGAAGTTGGTCCAGGATCCAAACTACAGCATGTAAGGCGCACATTCTGCATGATCCTCATGACATCCATGAACTCCAGCTGACCAAAGGAACTCCAAGAAAACTGGGGCACAGTGGTCTCATGCCAGTCTCAACCCCCCTAGAGTGTGCCGGCAAGAGTTCCGCCCTAATGTCTGCCACCTTATTTGCAAAGAATCACGTAAGCTCCTTGCACTCTATCTGCGAAAAAGTTTTCTGAACATGCAGACAGGCTGGGTTGCACTGTCTGTCCACAATTTGAAACAGCTGAGCTGGTCAGTTCCTAGCAACCACAATCTCCCTGGACAGGAAATATGTCTTCTTACGGGAGATAGCAGATTGATAGACTGAATAATGGTCCATCAATGTAAGGCGGTCGGCATCAAGGGCAGACTTTCACCAGCAACGCTCTAACTTTTGCCCTTGTCTCCGCATCTCCCTCAACGTTCCATCAAACCAGGGGGACTTGGGGTGAAGGGAGAGGGGGTGAACATGAACTGGAGCAATGAAATCCAGGGCCCCTGCAACAGCTGTGTTATAAGCCGACATGAGAGTCCCTGGATCACTGTTCGCCATCACGGGGGATGAGAGGTCAAGCACCGCCATGAGGCCTTGGGAATCTGTATCCCGCAAAGGGCGGTATCTTACCAACTCCACAAGGGCAGGCCTTCTGGAGGGAGTGCAAAAACTAAACCTCACGGTGTAGTGGTCTGACCACCCGATGGGTTCCACCTCCACATCAGATGCCTCAACCCCAAGAAGGAAGATTATGTCCAGAGAGTGTCCAAATTTGTGTGTAGCAGAGGAAACCACCTGTGTAAGGTCCAGCATTGTCATTAACTGGAGGAAGTGTGGACAAAATTGCGAGAGTTCATCATCGACCCAGGTGTTGAAGTCACCCAGAACCATCAATCTGGTGTCCATCAAATGCTTGCACAATTTAGATAAAATTACTATAACATGTATTTGGGATGGCAAGCCACCTAGACTAAATATTAACAAACTGAGAACACCCAAAGTAAAGGGTGGAATAGCACTTCCGTGGTGGAAGAGGTATCACCTGACATTTTCTGTGAGGCAGACTCTAGTACATGTACAGGAAGCCCCAAACTGCACAATATACAAACCACTATGACTTGACTTGGAGGAACAACTTATTAAACCAAACAATATTATGGACTTTCTGTATATGCCTAGAGCCACAATCCTAAAGGGTAATCCATGTCTAACAATTTCCATTAATTCCATTAAAAAGTATAAGGATGAGTGTTAGCATACTTTATAAATTATTAATGGAATCTTTTTTTCATTTGTAGCTCTCACCAATAAAGCTAAAGATTACCAGGAAACAGAACTCCACACTGCCTTACCTGACTCAGATTGGGAAGGAACATGGAAAACTGCCTGTGTCAGTCTTAAAGAAGGTAAGCTCACTCAGTTTAAGATCTTGCATGGTTACTACTTGTCCCCAGATAAATTATTTAAGATGGGTTACTCAAATAACAAAACATGTTAGTGTTGTAGCCATCAAAATCAGGGGCTAGCACACATTTTGTGGAGCTGTCCTCAACTGACAGAAATATGGAAAAAGTCCATCGAGTTTGTTCCACAGTATGTAATTATAAACTCAGTTTATCCCCAACTCTTTATATACTAGATATCCTTCCAGAAGTTTATGGACTTGATTTCTATAGAAGAGTTTGGATTAATCTTGCCTCTCTAAACCTCAAAAGGATTATCTTGAGGAATTGGAAAACCGAACACATTCCCACTTTAAGTAAATGATTCAACCAAATGAGCTCATCAGCAAACAATAAAAGGATTAGTTATCTGGCTATGGGCAGGTTAGAGGTCTTCCCTAAAATCTGGCACCCCTTTTTTAACCTTAGGTGATTATATACTTATGGTTATAAAATGGGCATCAAAAATTCAGAATGCTGATTGGCTAAAACCTAGTTTTAGCCGTGTCCTTATCAGCACGTATAGTGCCAACCGGCACTAATTCAGCTAAGCTGACCACACCACAGAAAATATCACTGTCCCAACAGCATCGTTTGAAAATGACCCTGAGTCTCGGCCACGCTTAACCAGATCTATGCCATTCCTCCCTAACCTGCAGACCACTTGCTGCCACGCCAACCAGATCTACAAGCATTCATCCCCTAACCTGCAGATTACCCCTTGTGTTGCCTATCCCTCAGCCAACACAATCCCGGACATTTTTTTTTTTATTTCAAAACTTACTCTGACCTTTTCTTTCTTGTTTGCCAGCTGAAGAAACCGAAACTGACTGTTGACCTCTCGCTGAATTTGGCACTTCAGCAGAACAGAGAAACACCTGTAATTCCTTCTGACTGTGAACCAACACATAAAAACTACATTATTAAGTCCATCCTTCCTCACAGAAAAAAGTTTTTCTCGACGCTGATGTCTAACGCATTAACGGAAAGCGAAGTGATACTTCAGTGACGGGTCACGCGATAAATATCGCCAGCAAACTAAATTTTTCAGACAGTAAGCATAAGTCCACAACCATCAGCACACTTAAAAAAATGACACACATCAGAATAAAAGAATAAATAAAGTAATAAATCAGAAAACGCAGAGTGACCTAGAGATCAACTGTGGGGGGTCCCTCACCATTACCCTTGCTTCACTCGATGATCTGCATCTGAAAACAAACTGTGAAACAAAAAACAACACAAATAAATCTAACAACTAAAAAGAAATATGGGAAGGGTTACAACTTAAAATCCCACCCTGCCAATGAAACACTATTGAAACTCACATAATGAATGGAACTATTTTTTCTAGTATTTCAAATCTTAAAAGTTTTTTTTTTATACTTCAGTCCTCTAATTTTTTTTCATTATTTTACCATGAAATACTAAGCAGCCTTTTATAAAGAATAACACCTTCGAGGTGTGGGTTACGTGCTGATAAGAGCAGCCTTGGAGATATGCATCTGCAAGCGCCTCGTGCCTTAGCACACCCCTAGGCGTGCTTTTATCAGCACGTAACCCACACCTCGTCATGTGTTATTGCTTACTTATTCTATAGTGATTTATGTAATACTTAAGATCTTATTCTAATGAGTATGATTGAAATACTGTGAAACAGAGACTAAAACTTATATTGCTAGATACTGTTTTATCTAGAGATAATGAAGTTATGCCATTGTAACTCTTCTGTTTTATTAACAAGTGATAGTTATATAGAACCTGACTTTTTCTGTAAATTATGTATTATATTTTGAATCCAAAATAAATAAAAGCATGATGGGGAAAAAAGAAAAATTGTGACACAGAAGCTGTGCTTTCCAAATTTCATGGAAATTGGTTAAAAGGGTGCAAAGTTATTAAGGTACAAAAATGTGAGTTTAACATAGAAGTGTCTATTAACCCTAACATACAGGCATTGGCATGCCTGTAGAATCTGTCTGTCTGTATCTGTCTGCCTGCCTGCCTGCCCGCCAACCTACCTACATACATATATACACACACAGATATCTATCTATCTGTGTGTGGCACAATAATACCACTGTAGTTAGAGTAGTGTTAAACCTCAAATTTCGTGCTTTAATATCTTTGGAACTATTCAGTGGATTTACACAAAATTTGGTATGCCCTATCCTGTGGGGTAGCTCTGTTGACGTACCAAGTTGTGTTATATTTAGATTTGTGGATCTTGTGCTGCGCATACTAAAAAAACTACAAAAGTTACTTTTTTGCTTGTTTTGGCATTTTTTTCTCATCATGCTGTGACCACACTGTTTGAAATTTTCGTCCGAAATATTCAGGATTGGAGGAGCTTACCCAAAGGAATAAGCCAGCATTGGTTTGGTAAAAAATATTAATCAATTCCAAAGTTTTTCAATTTTGAAATTTTGGGTTCTGAGCATGGTCACTTCAGTCTTTTGGATCACTGCATGGTTCAAAAGGAATTTAGGGTTCACAAAAAAGGATTTTGACAGCTCATAAAAAAGGGATTCATTAAATCTCTCTTTGGGGAAAAAAATCCTTTTTCATAAGCCACCATCTTGTTTCCATTTTTTCAGCCAAAACAAAACATTGTAACTTTACCCAGGGATGTCTTCTGAAGACATCTAAACATGGATTATGTTTTCATTTGGATGTCCTTTACAGTTATTTGCTTTTGGGCTACTTTACTGTGACCCCAGTGTGTTTATTTCTGATTTTTAAAATTCCTTTCTGTGAATCACTTACAACCCCTTTTTGTGAAGCAAAAAGGGATTTTGACACCTTGTGAAAAGGGACTTTGGCAGGCCACAAAAATGGATTTGGTTGTCAGACCAGATGGCCCTGCTGGTAATGCTTTATAGTTCTCTGCCTTTTGTTTACTTTACTGTGGCCCCAGAATGTTTATTTTTGATTTTTAAATCCCTTTTCGCAATTTGTTTCCGATCTGCAAAGGAATTTTGACAGCTACTGAAAATGAATAAATTTTTCAGAACCCTTTTCATGAGCTGTTAAAATTCCTCTTTGCAAGCTGAATCCCTTTTCGCAAGCTGTCAAAATCCCTTTTCACATTGTGGAAGGCAGTCCAGCTGCAATATTAGTGTCTCTGAGCAAAACCGGGAATTCTGTGGTAAATGGATGTCCTGAAAGGGCTATCGTGTACAGTAAATCTTCGGTCTTCTTCAGGTTCGGATCTCGACACTCTTCTGTGGTTTTGTCACACTTCAGTTCAGATACAGTCTGATTGCTAAGCCTTTCAAATGATTCCCTCTTGAGGGACTGCAGGCAGATAGGCCAAAAAGCAGCTGCTTGAATCACTCAAGCTGTTTACTCTTCAAACCCTAACTCCATACTGACTGACTGCAGCAGGCAGCTTGGGAATTTCCCTTTGGTCCAAAAGGTTCTGGTTGGTTGATCCATTAGTCTGTCAAAGCAAGGGCTCCTCCTCCAGGTCTGTTTTGGTGCCAAAATGCAAAAACTGCAATTCTTAGAGAAATTTGCTCTCACGAGACCCCTGGGGACAGGCTGCATTTTAGAGTTCCCAAAGGTACCAACTGGTGCTGACTGGCAGTCCAAAGCCAAAATGATGGTGATAAACAGAACTGTCCATGCTGTAAAAGAAGGCAGATTAGACAAACTACAATATCGTTACTATGCTAATAGATAATCAGCAAATAAGTACAGCTTCTAACAAAGCGGCCTCTGCTCAAATAGCGATGGGAGAACAGAGTGATTATCTGGCAGCCCAGGCAGGACTCAAGCATAGAAACACTCAGCCCCCTCCCAGGTTAAATAAGTACCACATTATTGGCAGCTCTTAAAGAGACAGAGCACAGAGGCATTAAGGCACTCTCATAAACACTTTTAAAATGCTAACACATAGGATACCAGCCTGACAGTGGGCATTTAGGCACACCCAAGGAAGACTTTCAGGAACCCCCATTTGTGGGGGGTTACACCTGTACAATATTTATAGTACTACCATTATAAATGTAGTGCAATGTAACTGGTATGTGGTTGTGGGAGCGTGGGCCATCCAGGCCCTGCACTCTCCCAATGCTTAAATTATTTGCATAGCAGTATGCAGATGTCAGAGTGCAGGTGTTTGGGTCCTGGTACTACCACTTACAGAACACTATGGGACATAATGCAGGCCTACAAACATCACAGTGAATCCATGTAACACTATTTTGGCAATGTCTTGGTAACTGTAGCAGCTATAAAAAAGTTCTGCTGTAGTTGTAATTAAGAATTTGTGTGCCGGCCCAGTGGCATGGAGAGCTGAGGCATCTTGCCTTACCTCCTGCCATGCCAGTGACTCATGTTCACAGTGCGAGTGGGCTGCTGGGGGTCAGCTGGAGAAAGAGAGGATCGAGCATCCCAAGGACAGCACTTCTCTCCTGGGGAGGGGGTGAGATAGAGTCTGCTGCATGTCTGATCTCTAGTGGAAGCTGAGGCCATTACTGGCGGCTTACATGTAGGGGCAGTTACGGTGCAGATGCCTGGTGTGTCATGTGCTGGAGCATGCATAACTAGGCCAGTGGCATCATTGCATGCCACCGTACTGCACTTTGGGGGGGGAATGGAAAATGGCTCCTCGGCAAGATAAATGCCAGTTGCCACAGGCCCTGCTCCCATGATTGGCAGTAACCCCTTGCACTGCATTTGTTCCAGCAGGTTGAGGGATCCCTGCTGCCCCACCATGAGGGGCAAGCTATGGAGGAAGCGCAGAGGTAAGCTGTGAGTTGGAGACAGGGCTGGGCAACCTGGCAGGAGGGAGCGCCATAGGGGAAGTAGTAGGAAATAGATTAACAGAGAAAAAAAAAAGAAAAGTTTGTAGCCATCACAAGTGCTTAGTTCACCTAAAAATGAACTAAGCTGTCTATAGTGAAAAATCTGTATCTCGAGTCATTTTCAAGATATGGGCACCAAAACATGGTGCAGACACTACCATGTTACCTTATAGGAAATATCTCAACTTCAGAATGCTGTAAGCGAGGCAACATTGAATGATTCCATACCAAACTAACAAAAGACACATCAATGGACAGAGGACTTACCACCCCGCAAATTTCAGGACAAAAGACCCCACCGTCTAGGCACAGTACAGTGACAAACAATTCCTCTGTTTTGGGGATATTGTAGTGTCACAAAAGTACAGTACTTTTGCGTAAGTACCACATCTGTTTTGCGACAGTAATGGAAAATGCTCTCAAAAATACATTTCTGGGGGATTAATCCCCCCAAAAAGTTGTGCTGTGTAGCTCAAGGCCCAATTAACCAAATACAACCATCAGTGTTTTCCTAGGGCCACCCAAATTTGAACTACAAGCACTTTTGTCCATTGCTAACTGCATACGAGATGGTGGCAGCTCAAAAGCTTATTGGCATAACTCAACAGCTTTTTAACAATCACAAAAGCTAATAAAGCTTCCGAGCTGAACATATAAGGCTTCCCCTAGGCTATAATGGGAAACTTTGAACTTTCATAACTTTTGAACAGGTTAATATTTTTTTCACCAGATTTTCAAAAGGCACTTCCTTGACCCAGTTCCCATATACCCTGAAAATATCAGACCAGTCAAACAAACCATTTGGCTGTAGATGACAGCAAAAAAATCAACTGATTTTTCACACTATTCAATGATCAACAGCTACACAACTGAAAATCTGACCATGGCACAAATTACAAGATCCAGAAATCTATGGTACCACACCATGCATTGCAAAAGTTCAGGTAAATTGGATAAATAGTTGTAAAATTATTAAAGTGTAACATTTGGGGAATATATATATATATTTATAAAATGGGTGAAATAAAAACCAAATCCAGTGTTCTGATTGTATGAAACACATCACATGACCTGCATATATCAGAGTGTGACCACACACCTGTAATTTTACCCCCCTCCAAAACAATTTTGCCATTTTGTAAGATAGATAACTCCCCACTCTTAGGTATGTGGTCATGCTCTGATATACACATGCCTTGGTGGTTACCCAAGGCATGTATATATCAGAGCATGACCGCATACCTGAGAGTGGGTTATCTAATATATATACCATATATAAATATATGTATTGCCAGTCTGGTAGGGTTGATATCATGAGGCTAAATTCTCACCCCATTCCATGTGTGAACAGGTTGACATGATACAATAAAGGAGAATGGGGTGTGAATTATGCATCCCAACCCATGCACATCATGGCATCTCTTGGTCTGTGAAGGATGGGGTGGTGGGGTGGGGTGGAGGGTTAGGGGCTCAACCATAACATCTTATTTCCCCACTTTTTTCACTTTAACAATAACTGATGCATTAAATGAATTTTTTTGCTATGAATTTCCTTACTTTTTGAAAAAGTGTAATATAAGTAGTAACAAGCATGGGTTGGCGGGCCCCACACTCCCATAAAACTGCCCATTTCTGTATAAGTATGCATCTGTGGGAACTTTGAGCCTCTGGGCCCTGCACTCCCTTACACATAGATAAGCATCAGAGAAAAGGAAGTGCAGGGATAACATAGTGAGGATAAAGGTTTGAGGTGGGTGGAAGGGGAGGATCAAGCAGAAGCACTGAATGAATACTTTTCATAATCATTCACACAGGAGAACAGGGGACCACTACTGCCTTGGACTGGGAGGGTGGGGAGTGGGGGGAGGAGGTGACAGATGAAAAGATTGAGGGAAGTAGGTATTAGAGGGACTGAGGGACTGAAAGTGGACAAGGCATCAGCACCAGATGGTATCCACCCCAGGGTGCTGGCAGAGATGGCAGAGGTGCTAGCAGAACTACTGGCATATCTCTTCAGCACTTCCCTAGATACAGGATGTGTGCCTCAGGACTGGCGCTTGGCCCATGTGGTGCCAATACACAAGAGCATCCCAAGAGATGAACCAGGCAATTAGCAGTCGGTAAGTCTCACTTCAATAGTTTGCAAGCTTATGGAGCTGATACTGAAAGAGAGGCTGGTGTCATTTCTAGAGGACAGTCTTCTCCAGGATGTGAGGCAACATGGGTTTGTATCTGGCAATTCTTGTCAAATTAACCTAATACAATATTACCACTGGGTCACAAGAGAAGAGGATAGGGATCAATTAGTGGATATCCTCTACTTGGATTTCAGCAAGGCCTTCAATTCGGTACCTCATGGGTGGCTTGGGGGAAAGTAAACAGGTGTGGGAGTTGGGGCAAAGATGACAAGATGGATTACTAACTGGCTGCGTGGGAGGCTACAACGGGTGGTGGTGGTGGGAATTCTCAAGCCCTAGATCAGTGATAAGCAGGGTGCCACAGGGTTTGGTGCTGGGCCCGATGCTTTTTGGGCTCTTTATCTCTGACATCACACACAAAGTGGCAAGCAGGGTGAGTCTGTTCACAGATGATACCAAAATGGGTGCAGTGGTAGACATGGAGGAGCATGGGAGCAACTGCAGGGGGACCTAACCAAACTATAAGAGTGGGCAGAGAGGTGCCAGCTAATATTCAATGCAAATAAGTGTAAGGTTATGCACTTTGGAGCAAGGAACCCAAGTAGAGAATACTGGTTGGCGGGGTGAAGTTGGGGATCACTGAAGAGGAGAAGGACCTGGGGTGATGGTAACAGGGAGCATGAATAATTCTGCCCAATGCAGGAAACTGGCAATGAAGGCAAACAAGATGCTGGGGTGTATAGCGAGGGGGGTTCTCATCCAGGCAGAGGGAGGTAATCTTGCCCCTCTACAGGTCACTGGTTAGGCCACACATGGAGTACCATGTGCAGTTCTGGAGGCCATACCTGAGGTGGGATATCAAGCTACTGGAGGGAGTCCAGCAGAGGGTAACAAGGATGATAGAAGGAATGGATGGAAAAGACTATGAAAACAGGCTAAGGGAACTGAATATGTACACCCTGGAGGAAAGGAGGCATGGGAAACATGATCGCAACTTGTAAGTAGTGAGGGGAAACAAAAAGGATGGTGGTGATGGGGTTTTTAAGCTGAGGAAGGGAAGGGAAGGGACACTAGAGGGCATGAGCTAATATTAGAGGGGGTAGATTTAAGAAGCAGATGAGGAGGCATTACTTCACAGAGAGAGTGGTGTCAAAGTGGACCGCTCTACCAGAGAGGGTGATATGATGCAAAACTGTGAGCAGCTTTAAGAAGGCATGGGACAGGGAATAGGGGAGAATGTGGGTGGGGAAGACTGAGCACAGCCGAGTGTGGACAAATCGGGATGGGGTGGGGTAGCTGCAACTTATGGGAGCTAGCTGCACACTCGAGATCTTTTTCTGCTGGCACATTCGTATGTTCATATATACATATGTTCGTAGCTACGGAGCCATACAGCAGCTCAATAGGGCAAGGAATCCTTCTAACACTAATTTGTCAAAATCTCAGAAACCGTAGCAGCTAGAACAAAACTTAAAGTGTTGTTGTAATCATGACAGCGAGATGTCCATGAATGATATGATAATGAAATCTGTATCTTGAATTGTTTATGAGATATGGGCACTGAAAATTGCTATAGGAACCACAATGTTATCCTAAGAAAAAATCCCAACTTCATGTTCTATGTTCGAGTTCTATGACTGGGTAATTAGGCAACTGGACAGGGGCCATGCAGTGGATGTCCTGTATCTGGACTTCAGTAAGGCATTCAACTCAGTGCCACATGGAGGCTAGGAAGAATTTAGTAGGCACAGGGAAGGTGCAAAGCTGGTAAGATGGGTAGAAACTGGCTGCAGGGAAGGCAACAGAGGGTGGTGGTGGGTGGGAGCTCTACACCTAAGGTCAGTGACGATGCGTGTTTCCTACAGGGCTCAGTGTTGGGTCCAGTGTTGTTTGGATATTCATTGCAGACATATCATGGGACATCAAGAGCAAGATCAGTCTGTTTGCTGATGATACCAAGGTAGGGGCAGTGGTGGTTGACCTAGAGGGGATGGCAGGGGTTGCAGGATGATCTGACAAAGCTTGAAACCTGGTCAGACACCTGGCAACTGGGCTTTAATGCCAAAAGTGCAAGGTGCTGCATTTTGGGATGAAGAACCCAAGGAGGGTTACCAGCTAGGGGGGTGCAGCTAGCCCAGACAGAGGAGGAGAAGGATCTGGGTGTGCTCATTACAGGTCAATGAACAACTTGGCACAATGTAGGGAAGGCAGCTGCAAAGGCCACAAAATTCTGGGTTGTGTGCAAAGGTATATCCTCGAGGAGGAGGAGGTGATTCTGCCACTGTATAGGTCATTAGTTAGACCACACCTGGAGTACTGCATGCAGTACTGGCATCCATGTCTGAAGGGGACATTAAGTTGCTGGAGGGTGTAGGCGCTGAGGCGACAAAAGATGATCAAGGGGCTGGAGGACTTATCATACAGAGGAGGTTGAAGGAGTTGAACATGTACTCACTGGAGGAGAGGAGAGACAGGGGTGACATGATTGAAACCTTTAAATACATGAAAGGAATAAACAAGATGGGTACAGAGGGGCTGTTCAAAGTAAGGGAGGAGGGCCTACCAGGCCATGATATGAGACTGGAGGCGAGGAAGGTTCAGGAGGGAGATGAGGAGACACTTTTTTACAGAAAGGGTGGTGGCTGGGTGGAATGCGTTACCTACACTGAGTGGTAGCAGTGAACAGTGGACTGCTTCAAATGAGGATGGGACAGGACAAAGGGAGGGGTTAATGAAAGGGAGGGTGGAAGGAGAGGCAGCTGCAGGATAAAGGGGTGCTAGCTGCACATTCGAGCAGACTTGATAGACCTCTAGGCCTTTATCTGCTGGCAAATTTCATATGTTCGTATGGCATAGCTATGGAACTGTTTAACATTCCAACACCTAATAGCATAATTCACATCTCTAGGCATTCCCTTTAATACCCTGCAAATTTCAAGTGAAAATACCAAACTGTTAATTAACAATGCAGTGGGAAGGTTTTTAAAACTTTAGGGTTAAGACTTGAGTCTGGTCCCCACTCCACCTTCCATCAGCAAGCCATCTGCTTTCCTCCACCTCCATACACAAACAAGCATCAGTGGGTCTTGGGTCATGAACTCCTAACTCTCACCCATTCAATCTATAAGGAATCTGTCATAGTACTGTATAGGAGAATGGGGTGAGGTTAGGATCCATGACCCTAAGATACATCCCGATGCTTATTAGTGTGGAGGGTGGGAGTGGTGTTGTGATGGTAGGGTTGACTGGGGGTTCTGGCCTATGACCCTAAGTCACACCTCAACATTTGTTGGTATGGAGGTGAAGATTTAATGGTAGGGTTTGTGGGAAGGGTATAACAGCTGTAAACCCTAACATCCAATTTCCTGACCTGTATCACTTTGGTAAGACCTATGTGTAGAACCCTAACTTCCTTTTAAATGAAGTTTTGTTTATATTATATATATATATACTATATATATATATATATATATATTATGGCAACAGGAACAACAGAACAAAAGGGTAAACAGGGAGGAGAAGAAGCACTGTGGGTAAATTTGAGACAACAGTAGCACCACAATCCACACAGGTTGTATACAGACCCCCCCTTCTCAGGAAATGGACAAGGAATGATAGAAACCTTACTTAGTATGGCAGAAAAAGGGGAGATATTGCTGATGGGTGATCTGAATATGCCAGATGTTAACTGGAGTGCAGTTGCAGCAGCCACTTCTAAGAGTGGGGTTATTCTAGATGCCTACAGGGGCATGCTTTAAACAATTAGCATTGGAGCCCACTCGAGAGGAACAATCTTGAGACCTGGTTCTCTCAAATGGAGATGAAGAGGAGATCACAGATGTAGAAGTGGGTAGCCATCTGGGAACTAGCGACCATCGAACAGTATGGTTCGTAATAAACACAGCAATAGAGTCAAGCCATACAAGACAAAGGTACTGGATTTTAGGAGGGCTGACTTTGTCAAAATGGGTGAGTGCCTAAGGAATGCACTAGCAAAATGGGCAGGAAGGAGGGGTGTAAGAACAATGGGGAATAAGAAAACTGCCATCACAGAGTAACAAGCCTTTGTAAAAGCAAATAAACAAAACGAAACGAGGTAAGAAACCACTGTGGTTCTCAAAGGAAGTGGCAGTGAAGGTTCAAGAGAAAAGAAAGCATTCAGGAGCACAAGGAATCACAGAAGGAACAGACAGAAACTGTATCAGTTAAAGCAAAGGAAGCTGGGAAGGCAGTCAGAACAGCAAAGGCCCAAACCGAGGAAAAGATAGCCAACTCAGTTAAGAAGGGGATAAAACCTTTTATAGGTACATCAGGGGGTGAAGAAGTAAGACAAGGGAGGGATAGTGAGGGCTTAGTAAAGGGAGGGAAGGGTGGCAGAGGGTGACTGTGAAAAAGGCAGAGATACTAAACAAATATTTTTGCTCAGTATTTACAAAGGAAGAGGAAGTACCTAAAACAAACAGTAGAAACACTCTGGATACAGAAGTTGATACCAGCCCATTTACAGAAGAAAGGGTTCTGAAAGAACTCTAAAACTGAAGGTGGACAAAGCAATGGGGCCTGATGGGATTCATCCCAGAATTCTAAAAGAACTAAGAGTAGAACTAGTGACACCACTGACTACCCTCTTTAACAAATCATGGGAGGATGGGGTGGTACCCGAGGACTGGAGGAGGGCAGATGTGATTCCCCTTTACAAAAGTGGGAGCAAGGCAGAAGCAGGAAACTACAGACCTGTTAGTTTAACCTCAGTGGTAGGGAAAATGATGGAATCACTTCTGGAGGAAAGAATTGTTGAGTATCTAGAGGCCAGAGGGGCACAGGACCCAAGGCAGCATGGATTCACAACGGGGTGGTCATGCCAGACAAATCTGATAGATTTCTTTGACTGGGTGGCCAAAGTAGTTGATCAGGGAGGGCTGTGGACATGGCCTACCTAGACTTTCAGCAAGGCATTTGTACTGATCACACACAAAGATTAATATATAAGTTAGCCAGCCTGGGAGTGAGTCCCAAGATGACAGCCTGGGTAAAGAGTTGGCTGGAGAATAGGACACAGAGTAATAGTAAATGGGTCCACTCTGAAAAAAAGGGGGGGTTATTAGGGTACATGAGGAGTCGAGTATTAAGTTGGAGGTCCTCTTCAATGTCTTATAAGCGACATTGCAGAGGGACTGGAAGAAAAAGTTGTCTTTGCAGATGACACAAGATCTGCAACAGAGTTGATGCACAAGGTGGAGTGGAAAGGATGAGAAGGACTTGCAAGGTTAGAGGAATGGTCAAATGTATGGCAGCTTAGATTCAATGCTAAGAAGTGCAAGGTAATGCACCTGGGAAACAAAAACCCAGGGAAGAGTACACAATGGGGGTGAGATACTAACAACAACAAAAATGGAAAGGGACCTGGGGTGGTCATATCAGATGACCTAAGGTGGGAAAGCAATGTGAGAGGGCAGCAAGGAGGGCTGGGGGATACTGGGAAGCTTGTAGGACATCAGCCAGTAGAAAACAGGAAGTTATTATCCCTCTGTACAGACAGCTAGTGAGACCCCAACTGGAGTACTAGTGCAGTTCTGGAGACCAATCTCCATAAAGACATAGACAGGATGGAAGCTGTACAGAGGAGGGCAACTAAAATGGTGCAGGGTCTGCACGGAAGACATATGAAGAGAGACTTAAGGAGCTTAATATGTAGCCTCGAGGAAAGGAGGGAGAGGGGAGGAAGACATGATAGAAACTTTCCAAGTACCTCAAGGGAATCAACAAAGTCAAGAGGTAGCATCTTTCAAAAAAGAGGTTCAAGAACAAGGGGCACAATTTGAAGATAGAAGGGTGGCTCAGAGGTAATTTAAGGAAGTATTTTTTCAGAGAGGGTTGTGGATGTATGGAACGGCCTTCCAGAGGAGGTTGTGGAGTCAAAAACAGTGGTGGAATTCAAGCATGCATGGGACAGTCATAAGGCAATTCTAGGGGGTTGGGGTAGGAAGAAGTAGGCTGCTGGTTAACTAGGACCTGCAGCTTATGCATCAGGTAGGGAAATGGGCAGACTGGGTGGGCCAAGCGGTCCTTATCTGCTGTCAAATTCTATGTTTCTATGTAGCATGGTAGTGCTACCATAGTTAGGGTTGAGTAGCACTTTTAAGGTTAAAGGGTCAAACTTTGCACCCTAATAACTTTGCCACTGTTTAACGGATTTGCCTGAAATGTGGTATGCACAATTGGGCGTGGTAGATCTTGGAATCTGCCAATTTTTGTATCAGTCGGATATACAGTTGCAGAGTTATTAACCAACAATGAATTGTGCAATAATGCCTTTTTGCGATTTCTTTGCTCTCACCTACAGGTCGGAAGGTTTGTGCGACCAGTCCAAAAACTTCAGGGAACTTGCAGCCAGGGCTCCCGATGTGCCTTTTGAAGATTTCATGAACAAATATTAAACGGTTCAAAAGTTATTCAAAAAACATGTTCCCATTATAAGTCAATGGGAAAAGTTAAAGTTGAAGACATCGCAGATGCAGTTTTACTTACATGGGTCGACATTACTACTTAACTGTACCATGTTTGTTTCCGTTGCTGATCAGAAAAATGCTTGCCATTTAAATTTGGGACCCTTTTAGCAACCTAATTCTTTTTGTATTCACTCTAGTCAGAGCCTGAGGATGCTAGCCATTTTTTATTTTGGGTGAAACACCCCAAAATATGTTTTCAAATTTCTGGAAAAAGTACTTCGTAAGTACTTTCCTTTATCATTCTTTAAGTACTGTTTTCACAGCTTATCACAAAGTCGACTGTACTTTTCCATACTATGGCCAGAATGACAGGGAGTTCTTTGTCACCCTGCTGCAAAAAGAACTGTTTGGTCTTTGGGCTGAAATTTGAGGGAGAGCAGCCAACATCTCACAGATGTGCCTTTCACTGGTTTGGGAATAAATATTGCATGGCTGCAAAGTTATGGTACTCAAAGTTGACATTTTCACGTGAGGCTAACATGGTGGCATATGCACGCACTTTGAGACTCATATCTAGAAAGCGATCACGAGATACAGATTTTTTGTCATGGATACATAGCCCATGAAGTATGTAATACAAATAGTAGCCAGGAAAATAATGATTTCTGTGAAATTTAAATTTTTTTTCTACATTGTGCGGTTGCTGAGATATTACCAATTAAGTACTTCCAATGCTTGTTTTAAGCTTTGATCCCCATTGCAATATAAACATAGAAACATAGACTTAGATGGCAGATAAGGACTGCTTGGCCCACCTAGTCTGCCCATTTCCCTACCTACAGGATAGGCTGCAGATCCTAGTTAACCAACAGCCTATTTCTTCCTACCCCCCACAAGAATTGCCTTATGTCATACATTCTTTGTACACACTGTGTTTCTGTGTGCACCTGTTTGGAAAACACAGGGTATGCACTTCCGTTACTGTTACAGTTACTGTTTCCACTTGCTTTTATGTCCCCCTTTGTGTTACCGTTACCATCTAAGCCACTGTGTGCGTTACCCTGTGCGTTGCCATTCGCTCTTGCATTACCATGTAAGCCACCTGTTCACACTTCTGTTTGCATTGATGTTCCTGTTACTATATCACAAAGACATTACCGCGGTGGAGCATGGGCCTGAAAGACTGCGCTCCCATGCATTACAGTCTATTTCTCATCATCATTCTCAAAAAAGAAATTAGAGGCAAAAACTCTGTTTAATGTATTAGTTAGGGTTGTTCCACAGTGACAAAAGTGAGAATTCGGTGTTATTGGGGTTGAAAGCCCCCTTGGACCCCCCACACCACACCTCCAACCAGCATCAGGGTGCACATTGGGGTTGTGGGTTCTAACTCTCACCCCATCCTCTATCGTCTGCTTCTTCACACATGTGATGGGGTGAGAGTTAAGGCCGGTGACCCCAATGGGCACCTGATGCTGGTTTGGGGTGTGGGCTGGGGGTCCATGGGGGGGCTTTCAACCTCAATAGTGAATTTCTCGCTTTTGTCACTGTGTAACAACCCTAATAATGCATTAAACTGAGTTTTTTGCTCTATTGTATATATATATATATATGTATATATATATATATATATATATATATATATATATATATAGATAGATATATATGTCTGTACAGTACTGGAGAGACTTGCATCACCTCCGATAATAATGGACTGTAACTTCTTAAATAACTAATAAAATGTTTCCATTCTAATACTCCCTCATACTGTACTCAATAAGGACATACTATAAATAACATCAGCCTCTGTTGTGTTGCTGTTTTGCTGTGGACCCATCTGGAGTGCTGCATTCCCCCCTTAGGAAAGATGCCATTTTGTGACATTGTTCCATGTCACTCATAGAGTGCCTCATTACAGTCTTAACATTTACATTTTAAAAAGAAAAAAGTTGTATGCTAATATCTCATAGTTAGCTCTTGTGCTTCTTAAAACTTTCTTATTTCCTAATTTATAATTTATGTAGTTTTATATGCATTTTTTCCCCGGGTAACTTACTAACCACTGGTATCCCCCTACAGTACTTTCAGGACTTGTACAGCCCTAGTTTTCAAATAGCTTTTTTTTTTAATAAAACCCCCCAATTGCAATGCCTCTGACTCTCATTAACATCATTTCTAATTTTTTTCTTTACTTTGCAGTATTCATGATGTTTTATTTAAATATTTGGATCCTCCACCCTTGGTGTCCCCCTGTTATGTACAAGACTATGGGTCCAAAAATTCTCCACAACACCAGCGGCCCATTTGCAGAACTAAAAGCACTTGTCTGTATTGTTGCTGAACCTTTGAAGGTCTTAAAAGCCCCACACCTGCCCAAGAAACTTCCTTTATACTTCTTGTCCCAGTGAGTGTTTTTCTTGGTGTCTCTATTCCTCTCACTGTTATGTACATGACTTGTTGTAGGGTCACTGTTACATACATGACTTTTTACAAAAAAAAACAGCTTTTAAATAAATTACTCCAAATAATTAGGACAATAAGTGGTGTCTAACTTTTCAGCCAATGTATAAATTGCTAAGTAAGAAAAAAAAAGCTGTAAAACAAATAGACACAGTCAGTAGGTAAACACTGACACCTCTGGAGAAAATGCACTCAAAAGTAAATGTTAAATCATAACTATGGTTGCATTACATACATTAACACAAGTTTTTCTTGTTGCAGGACTATATCAGATAGTTACACTTGTATTGTTGCTTTTGTTGGGTCCCTGATAACCATAGAACTTGATGTGGTGTCACTGTTACGTACATGACTTTTGGTGTCACTGTTACGTACATGACTTCTTATGAAAAAAATGTTTTTGAATAAATTGCACTGAATAATTAGGAAACTCAGTAATGTCTAACTTATACACAAAGGTTCATATAGCTGATTAAGAAAAAAAGAACTGTAAAAACAAACAGATGCAGTCAGCAGGTAAACTTTGACACGCCCAGTGAAAATGCATTCAAAAGTAAATGTTTAAAGATAACTATGGTTGCTTTATATACATTAATGTAATTATTTCTTATAGTAGGACTTTGTTGGATAGTTACACTTACATTGTTGCTTTTTTTGGGTCCCTGTTAACCACATGACTTTATGTGGTGTCACTGTTACAGTACGTACATGACTTTTGGTGTCAGTTACGTACATGACTTCTTATGAAAAAACTGTTTTTTAATAAATTGCACTGAATAATTAGGAAACTCAGTGGTGTCTAACTTATCCACCAAGGTTCACATAGCAGATTAAAAAAAGGGGATGGTAAAAACAAATGAATACAATCAGCAGCAAAACTTTGACATGTCCTGTTTTCACAGCAGTGGTGCCCAAATATAAATTGTGGTGTAATTACAATCAGGTAATGCTTAGAATAAAATAGTGAAATGTTGCTTACTATGGTACCTAAATAGCTTCAATAACTATACTAATTTGGAAAAAAACGAAAGTAAATTTAAACTGAAAATTCAACAGAAGGGACACCATGTTACGAACATTACCTGATCCATGTGCTAACTTAAAAGACTAATTTTCCTATACTTCCAGATGATGAACTATCTTTATATTTGGTATTACATTATCTCCATGAGCACCCAATGGAACAATGGTATAGTTATGATATTTAAGCAAAAAGAAAAATTGGGGACATGAATGTCACACTTCGTCTCTCCAGTATGAAATACAAACACACATATATATATATATAGCCCCATTAGGGGCTAAGTATTTTCTGACAAAAGAGTCCGTGTCTAGCACCGTTTCTGAGACACGGGCCCTGAAAAGTCGCGGCGCCGTAATTTATCCTATGGGAAAAAAGATGTTCGAGCACCATAACTCTTGCTCTGTAATATTTTCACCAAACCACTGAAAGGCATCTGTGGGCTGTTGGCTGTCTCCTCAAATTTCAGGAAAAAGACCAAACCGTTATTTTGCAGCAGGGTGCCAAAGATTCCTGTAATGCTTGGTATAGTAATGTTATCCTATCGGAAAAAAAAGCGTCAACTTTGAGTGCCATAACTTTGCCGCCATGTAATATTTGTTCAACACAACACTGAAAGGCATATCTGTGAGATGTCTGTGTCATTCCCTCCAAATTACATCCCAAAACTCCCAACCATTCTTTTGCAGCGCAGTGCCAAAGAATTGCTGTCATTTTCCCACAGACTAGAAAACTACTGTCGCAATTTGCGAAAGCTTTCGTAAAAATTTGCTACACTTTCATGAGCATGAAAGTACTTTGTGAAAGTACTTTTTCCAGAAATTTGAAAAACATATTTCTGGGGTGTTTTACCCCAAAATAAAGACATGGCTAGCATCCTCAGGGTCCGACTAGGTGAATACAAAAATAATTAGGTTGCTAGAGGGTCCAAAATTTAAATGGCAAGCATTTTTCTGATCACTAACTGAAAACAAAATGGTAGATTTGCGAAAGTAACAGGGCCATTTGCGAAAGTAAAAATGCATTTGCGAAAGTGTTGACATTTTTGTTAACTTTTCCCATTGACTTATAATGGGAAATTGTTTTTTGAATAACTTTTGTACCGTTTAATATTTTTTCACCAAATCTTCAAAACACACATTGGGGACCCTGGCTGCACATTTCCTGAAGACTTCGGACTGGTCACGCAAACTGAAGCACGCAGGCGTGACCGTAGAGAATTTGATAGTGTAAACAAGACAGGTCACGCCTTAATAACTCCGCAGCCATATGTTCAACCAGTACAAAACTTGGCAAATCCTAAGGCCTTTGGTTCTTGATCAGATATGCCAAATTTCAGGCAAATCCATCAAACAGTTACAAAGTTATTAAGGTACAAAATTTTGGGTTTAACATAGAAATGGCTCCTCAACCTAACTATGGTAGCACTACTGTGCTACCTTAATATATATATATATATATATATATATATATATATATATATATTCTTTGCAAAATCTTTAACTGTATCAGTTAGGGTTGTTTCCACAGCAACAAAAGTGTGAAAATTCAACATTATGTTTGCCACCCCACCACCTCACCCCCACACCCCATCCTCCACACACCAACAGATGTCGGCATGTACCCTGGGGTCATCAGCTTCAACTCTCACCCCATTCAATGTGTAAGCAAGCTGACATGCTATAGTATAGGTGAATGGGGTGAGAGAACTGATGACCCTGTGGCACACCCCAACATCTGTTGGTGTGTGGAGGATGGGGGCATGTAGGTGAAGTGGTGGGATGGTAACCCTAACATTGAATTTCCACACTTTTGTTACTGTGGAAACAACCATAACTGATGCATTAACACAGTTTTTTTGCAAAGAATTTTCTGTCTTTTTGAAAAAGTGTAACATAAATAGTAAATGGTATGTGTTGCTGGGAGCGTGGGACCTGACCAGCAAGATACCCATTTGTGCATAATGATATGTGTCTGTGGGAGCACAGGCCCACTTACACATAGCCACAGGGCCATACAGCAGCTCTATAGGGCAAGGAACCCTTGTAACACAAAATTGTCAATATCTCTGGAACTGTAGCAGTTAGGAAACAAATTCAAGTGTTGTTGTAATCATGACAGTGAGGCCTACACATGACATATAGTCAACCAAATCCATATTGTGAATTGTTTCTGAGAAACGGGCACTGAAAAGCATTGTGAGTGTTAACTCTGAGAGCGTAATAGTGGCCTACAGATATGAAAATGAACAAATTGGAATACTAATTCCAATTATCTCAGTAACTGTACAAGGTAGAAACAAAATTCAAAATTTGTGATATTAATTTCCATTTTTTCCCTCAGGTAGTGAGCAAGCTACCCAGCTGTTGGCTGCCCCCCCCTCTCCCAATGCTAGGTCATAAGTAACTCCATTTAACACATGCAAAACAATTCCTGCTTTTTTTTAGTTAAATATACCTAATGTAAAGTGGCTCTGTATCCTTTCCCTTCTTATACCTCAGCAAATATTTTGGCTGCTGTCCATTCTCACTTCCAGCTGTTGGTTAACTTGGTTGACACTAAATCCAGAAATGCAGCACCATGACTAAACCTCCAGAAGACACCAAGTGCAAACTGATGGGGGCCAGTGGGAGAAAGCACAAACTTTTATTTTTCTTAGTTAAGTGTGCTCTCTCACAACACCCAAACCAAAAACATCATATTCATACTTTACTGTTAAACACTCACACTGCGCCTGACAGTGGGCAGCAACTCCTCTCCTAACATCAAGTTCCTTTTTGGGAAGGGATCATGCTCATAAACCATACAGTGGCTAACAAAAAAAAAAGAAAAGAAAAGAAACACTCACTGCAACAACTGGATAGGGAGGTAGAAAACTGTCACAACCAAATAGCTCATTTTTTTTCTAAATTCCAGTTCCTTTTGAGATTGCAATAGCAATAAAACAAAAAAAACAAATAAACAAAAAAAAAAGATAACTGCAACTTTGTAGTAGCTATTCAGGAGGGTGTAGTGTGGAAGGAAGAACCAAAATACAGCATTTTTTCATTTTTTTTACTCAAGTTAACAACTGCAGGGAGCATAAACAATGTAAGAAAAAACAAAATTGAAAAAAAACTAACAAGCCTAAATAGCAGCAGCACCCTCTACTAGCATTACTAAAGGAACTACTTTACAGCAAAACTGACTTTTCATTCATTTTTACTTCTTTTTCATTTGTTTATTCATTATTTTTTAAATATTTTTATAACTGTTACCTATAGCCCATTTTCTAAGCATGTGCTACAGCATAGGAGAATGGGGTGACAGTTAGGAGTGAAGACCCTGTGGCCTGTGACATTGGGCCTCATTACACCCCTGACTGGCCTAGCATAGCACAATATTGCCCACCCTGTAAGATATTATTACATACAGGGAAAGGCAGTATAGTATGTGAAATGTTTGGTGAGCATTTCAGTAATAATAATAATAAAAATATCCTTTATTTATATAGCACAGTTGAAATTATGAAAGTGCTTTACATTTAAAACAATGAGACAAACAAATAAAACAAAAAAATTACTGTACAGCCCAGCAAATACACTAATAACAGTATCAGCATCATATAAAATCACCAAAGTTAAGATGGAATAGATGAGTCTTTAAGGCCTACTTTCTTTAAAAATTGAAAACATTCAGCATTTTAGAGGTTTTGGTTCTTCCTTCCACATTACACCCTCCTGAGTACCTGAGTAGCTACCCTCTATCATCTTTTTTTTGTAAGCTGTTTTATACAGTTAAGGAAATGCAACACAGAGGGTGCAATGTTTTGACAGTATTTCAGGAGGCTTTTGTTTTATTCAATTAAAGTTTGATTTGTATGCATGGTTGTTAGTTTGGTAAGTTATATGGAGGGAGCAGTAAAACTGGTTTGTATTGATTTTAGGGAGGTTGCTGTTCTTTTTTTGCAGAGATTGTACCTTGAGAGGCTGTTAGGACTGTAATGTAGGTCTGTAATAACATGTATATATTTTGGCAACACGTGTAATAGTAATAGAGTGTTAATAGTTGGTTAATTTTAATGTAATAGAGTATTGTAATTACATAATGTTAGCTAATTACCATCATATTTGGGAAAATATATTATAGCATTTTCAATGAGGACAAGGGTCCAGCTATGTATATTTATCTACATGAGGGGTTGCCACTTCACAAATGGAAATATATGGCATATTAGAACACATGCCATTGTATTTTCTATGTATACAATATCTGTATTCTGTGTGATAGTTGATGCCATATTCATTGTGGGATTGGTAGAATGGGCTGTAAGTCAAGTTGACTGTGATATAGGTAAGTGAAAAATAAATAGTGTTATTTACCCATTGAGAGAATAACATCATTTGTCTTTCACTTGGGTCAGAATCTTGGGAAATTAAAGTATTCATTTAAGTAGTGGAATCCCTACATACATTGTATGCATATATTTATGTAGCAGGTGTTTGCATAAACAGAATGTGATAAATTTGTTTATCTGGGTCAGTGTGTACATACATTTTTTTTATGTATACAGTTACTACATCACACTTGGTTTATCTACAGTTACTATGTCATCACTTCCCCCCTCATTCGGCCAGCAGGCACTACTTCCATACTACCAATATTGCTGCAGCATTTACCAACTCCCCACAGAAGCTGCCAGACTCAAACACATCCAATCCTTCTTTCACCATATTTCCAAATAGCCTCCAAACAACTGAACAAGTAAATATAAACCTTTTTTTGTTTTAAACCAAGACTTCTGGCTCACACTAAAGCCTTCGTTTGCACACAACTCTCCACAGCCATCTCCATACCTCATTACATTGTAGAGGCTCTCCAGTGCCAGTGTTACATGTAAGGACTGAAGTCCCGACATCTGCTTCACCATTAAAAGAAATGTACTTGTTATATTTTTTTTTGTAGTTTAAAATCATCTTGCTGCATCAACCAATTTCTGTAGCCATTGACTCCTTACTGCACAGTTCTGATGATCCACTCTCATGCCACAACAAATTCATGCTGCAGAATGATGCCATCATTTTTTTAAACAAACAATTGTTTTTAAATAATGTTAAAAATCTATAAAACAAAGCTCCATGATGTCTGCACTCATTCACTTGATGCCACCCGCTAAAGCCCACCACCATATTGTCCCTTCCAAGTTCAAAGGAAATGGACCAATCAGTGATGACATCCACCTAGCGATGCCGTGTCATGATGCCAGCATTCTTAACAACCACAGTCACAACTAACAACACTTGAGGCACAATACCACTTTTCCAGAAAGTAAACCAACAGACTGCTATAATTTAAAACCAAAAAAATAAATACAATTTTACTAGATCAGCACAACCCAGAAGGTCCCTGTCTGTTGCATAAATGAAATACACATCAGGAACCTTGTGGAATAAATTATTTATTTTCACTCATGCTGTTTGATCTTGGGCTCATCTCTCATGGTTTAGGCCATTCATGAGGTTACCTGACGTTAAACAGCACTCACGAAAATAAATAATTTATTCCATAGGTCCCCTGTTGTGTATCCAATAGATAGACAGATAGAGAGATAGATAGATAGACAGACAGACAGACAGACAGACAGAAGAGATAGATATGGATATATGGAGAGAAAGGGAGAGAGAGAAAGAGAGAATGAGAGAGAGAGAGAGAGAGAGAAAACATTCTGAGGAAATAACAGTTCTGTGTCCATTAAATTTTGTGACATTTTGCCCCATTTGTTTCAATTATTTTCATTGAATCTTAAAACTTCTCATCCAGTTGCTACATTTTATTTAACAGAAACTGATTTATGATGATATTATAAATCAATGAAACATATTTTAATGGATACTGAGAGGATATTGACTTCTTTTTATTCCCTTCTGCTAGATTAATGCAATCTCACAGTTCAGAAATCAATATGACATTGAGAATGATACACATTTTCAAGGCTACATTTCAAGAATTTCAGAGATGAAAGCTAAAACTGAAAAAATATATCAAGCCCTGGATTCAACTGTGCCACATTTTGAAAAGATTAATTTTAACTCCAGCACCAGTGCTACAAACAGCAGGTTTTTCGTTGTTAATAATTCCAACAACTACACAGTTGGAGAAATACTTTCGGTCTATGTAGACATGTATGATCAACTGGGACATATGAAAACATCTGGCGGGGATTTTCTACGAGCCAGAATATTCTCTCAAAAATTGAAGTGTGGTGCTTCTGGGAAAATCCATGATTTAGCAAATGGAACATATATTATTAACTTTCCACTTTACTGGGAAGGAGAAGCATGGATTTCCATAAAACTGATGTACCCAGCACAAGCTGTGTCTATTTTACACAGAGCACGAGAACAATACCCTCACAAAATTTCAGTGAAGGGCACGTTTGTATCTGGCACTTACAGTGAAGAAGTTGACTGCCATTTTAACCTGAATTCTGTTGAACCAATGTGTGAATTTAAAGACAGAAATGCAGAACTAACGTTGAAGTGCAAAAAACCAAAAACATTAGGGTGTGAGAACTTTAAGTACATGAGAACATATATCGGCAATAATTTGGTATTTAGTGTTGAAGAAAGACAACTTTTTAACAGGTAATTTTGTTAGTTATTTGACTATTAAATCTTTAAAAACTAGGAAAATGGTGTGGTTCTCCTTTACAGGAAAATCACCAGTATCTTCTGAAGTCATAATTTTAGACTGTATAGGAAATAGAGCCCTTCTCTGGCTACTGTCTCCTGCTCATCATTTCCACCAATATTTCCAAACAGTTATCATGGGAAAAAAGTTATGGGTCTCTGGTGTGGTGCCAGAAGTAAAT
The DNA here is from genome assembly GCA_016271365.2 of Neoceratodus forsteri. Taxonomy (NCBI): domain Eukaryota; kingdom Metazoa; phylum Chordata; order Ceratodontiformes; family Ceratodontidae; genus Neoceratodus; species Neoceratodus forsteri. Next base: position 273,340,587 of record JADMNL010000026.1, read on the forward strand.
GCTATCTTTTCAGTGAGGCCCCCGTCAATTTTCTAGTATCCTTCTCAGATCTAAAATCATGTTAGAAGCAGGACCCCATTGGAAATGAGATGTTGCATTTCAGCTGGACTATTCTGGGTAAATGAGTTATTTCACAACCCTTTCCTGCCACAAGAGAGTGGGGGAAGTTGGTTACTAGAATTACAGGTTCTGAGCCTACTGAATAGTAGTGACTCTGACTATAGAGTCCAGTGGGATGAGCTTAGAACACCAGGTCTAAAAGTGTGCCAGTGTGCTTTTTAGGTGCCTTATATCTGGTCACCTGCCAAACTGCCTGATGTAGCAAGAGCCTCATATAGTGCAGGTGGCTATAGAACCAGCCCTATGAAATCAACTCATCTGTATGCACATCACCTAGTAGCCTCCAGGATAGGCCAATGACTGCAGTGGATAATGCAGGTCCCGGGGTCTCAAGGCATTTAGTCTAGATCACTTTTAAATCCCGTGAGTATGGAAGGGAGTCATGAGGAGGAAGGGAACCATGAAGAGTTTCCCCCAAGAGGAGTTCCTAACAGTCTCGTAGCACAGGGAGAGCATCATTAATGATGGGAGTATTCAACTATTGTTGGGAATTTGCAATCTGTGCCAGAGAGATGTTGCCAGCCAAGCTGTTAATGAAAAGAGGCTTGATGAGACAGAATGAGCTATGGCTTAAGTTACGAGATATGCCTACATTGAGCACATGATATCCCAAGATGAGATGAGTACCTGAACCATAGCCTCTTGCATAGGGGATGGGAAAATTGCCAACTAATGACAGACAGCAGGCCAGAGTACATGCTCACATGCTATGCCCAGCTCACCTATGAAGGACTGAAGGCAAGCCAATGGGATGCACCTATACTGGTCTGAAATGCTTCATGTACAGAGCATGGATTGGTACTGGTTGGTGAGAAGTGATGTGAGGCTACAGCTGGAGATGGGTAACAATCTCAGCATAAATAAGTTAATATGCATTCCCTAGTGTGATCCACATTCTATATATTGCTGGAGATGGATAATAATCTCGGTATCACTAAGTTAACATACATTCCCTAGTGTGATCCATCATTTATATATTGTGGAACATGGGTAATGAGCTCAACATCACTAAGTTAACATGCACTACCTAGTGTGAGCCATACTACCCCAGAGGCAGAAGGAAAAAACATTAGGGCGTAGGTCTCTGGAGTCTTGGTGAATCAGTGGTGGGGTGTTCCTTAAGGGTTGCCAACCCTGATGCCATCCCATGCCATGACCAAAAAAGTCACAGATGATCTCCTTTCTCCATGCAGGGCCCACGGCGAGAGGTGAGCATTAGGGTTGGCACCCCCAAGGAAGACCCTACCACTGATTCACCAAGACTTTGGAGACCCAACCCCTATTTTTTTATTTTGCTGCTTGTGGGGGGAGGGGCATTAGGGCAGGAAACCCTAACACCAAATGTACCTATTTTTTGTGGCTTTAAGTTACCCTAACTGGTGCATTAATGCAATGGGCCCCCCCTCCATAGAATGAGTATATGAATGATACTGTGGAAGTGCAGTGCCTAGAGGGCCCTGTTCTTGCATTTCAGTGAAAACAGCAATCGAATTGTCAGCAGAGCCTTGTTTTTACCCCACCGCATAAATGTGCTGAGAATGTTCAAATCCCTGCCAAAACATCATCCCCTTCCTCCCCCACCACCACCACCACAATGTCATTACACGCCACAGGTGCAAAAACACATTTTGTCTAGGATTTGAGAAATGACACCTCACTTTCAGGAAGTGGTGTTAAAAAATGGCCGTATTGAAAATTTTGAGTCAAAATATTTAAACTACCAAAATTACAAGTGAGCATAGTAAACTTCCAATGTATGTGCATGACTTTGCCATTTTTATGTATTTTGACCATAATTTTTAATATAGCCTTCTTAAGAACCACCTCATGAACAAGGGCCATGACAATTTTCAAATCCTGCCTGAATGGTGATTTAGCCAAGAAATGAAAAATTGCCTTTTGGCCTGGTTTTGTGTAATTCCACCACCATCATTGTTCATTAGGTGGGGTCACAAAAAGGCCATGTTGATAATTGTGCCTCAAAATATGCAAAAATACCAAAGTTATGCATCAAAATTGAAAACTCCATTAAAATACATTGAACCTCACTTACTTTAGTTTCTGATATTGCAGTCAGCAGTTCCAGCAGCAAGACAAATCTTCTGTCAGAGAGTAGATCTTTGCCCTGTGACCTGTTCAGGAGACTGAGAGTGTGTGGGAGTGTACTGGGGGTGTGGGGTGATGGGTGCTGAGTGGCAGGCAGGGGTGGAGGGTCAGATTGGCGAGGGACCATTTTCTGTTCAAGATTAAAAAAGAAAAAAATGTTGAGGTACCATTTTCTATCTTTCAGCACTGGAAACGTGATCAGAAGGTTGCGGGTTCTACTAGACAACAGGGAAAGATAAGATATTTTTGTGGATGGTGATCAGAGGGTAGAGGTGCCACTAGAGACCAGAGAAAGATAAAATATTTATGGGGACAGTGATCATAGGGTGCGGATGCCACTAGACATCAGGAAAAGATAAAATATTTACAGGGATAGTGATTAGAGGGTATGGGGTGCCACTTTACACTAGAGAAAGATAACATATTTATTGGGACAGTGATCATAGGGTGGGGTGTCACTAGACACCAGGGAAAGATAAAATATTTACAAGGATAGTGATTAGAGGGTATGGGGTGCCACTAGACACCAGAGAAAGATAAAATATTTATGGGGACAGTGCTCATAGGGTGGGGTGCCACTAGACAAAAGGGAAAGATAAAATATTTACAGGGATAGTGATTAGAGGGTATGGGGTGCCACTTTACACCAGAGAAAGATAACATATTTATTGGGACAGTGATCATGGGGTGGGGGTGCCACTAGACACCAGGGAAAGATAAAATATTTACAGGGATAGTGATTAGAGGATATGGGGTGCCACTAGGCATCAGAGAATGATGAATTAAATTCAGGGATTGTGATCAAGGGTGGTGGTGCCACAAGACACCAGGGAAAGCCAAATTTATTACAGGGATGGTGATTATAGAACACCACTAGAAACCAGGAAAATGGCAGCTCACTGCTGTCACTGCAGCCCACAGCATGAGTTCCAGCTGAGGCTGCAGAAGTCAAACAAATCTGCTGTTTTCCATGTAGAGAATGATGGTGAATGGCTCTAAACAAAATAGACATCCTGGATTTTGGGTGACAGAAAAGGTATTTCTTGCATGTTTAAACACAAACCAACACTAAACAGGTCCCTTTTTTAATCTGATGGAGTGGTAGCCCATGACATGGGCATCAGCGACTGAGCACTTTTTAAAATGGTGACTGAATAGTGGCCCATGTTGACAGGGCTACCATTGAGGAAGGGTGACCTGATGGGGAGGTTCCCGCATATAGCGACATGATGTTGTTATATGTATACATGTGCACAGGAGGGGGAGTGAGCACAATGGAAAGGAAGGAGGGTTTGTCTGGTGTGGTTGGCATGGGGCTGCTGAGTTGGTCCTGTCGCATGGTGGGTGGCAGCCTAGAGCTGTGAGGGTTCTGGGTTCTGGTCCAGGCACACACACATTTTTGTGCACCTGGCTCACATGTTCTTTTTTAAGAATTTGCACCCCTCCCCAACATACACCACCCTGGAGTTGAGAATCCTTCAGTAAGGGGTTGCAGGGGGTGAAGCCCCCCATGGGGGGGTATGGGGGCACAACCCCCTGCATAACAATGTAGAATGTAAGTCCCCATCACCCTTTTGCTGTGAATGGGGGGTGTACATCGCCGAAACTGATTTTCAGCGATGTACACTCACCCTAACAGCAATCACCTTTGCGCAATCTCTGTTATCACATGGAACAGGTATAGTGGACTCACTCTTGCCATGGAACTGTTCAAGCAAAGCAGTCTTAGCACATAGAAAGTGTTTTTAAGCAGTATTTACTCTCCTATAATCATCAAGGTCAGACAGTGCACATACAAGAAAGGCAGTGCAATACACCGCCTCTTACGTTTCTCCCGATCTCTTGGGCTTCTTCGGAGATCTATATAATAGATAAATAATCTCAGGATTGATTGGGTCATTTGGTCTGATCATTGCATGGTGGAGTTCTTGTTTGGGCCTTCCCCCTGCTGAGATGGTGAGCTACCGGCTTTTGAGGGGGTTGACCCCTGAGGGTTTTGTGGTGGTGGCTGATCTATCTAGTGTGGACAGTGCATGCACTGAGGGTGTGTGCATGACAGTTGATGCCTATGATATGGCAAGCTTAAGGTGATGAAGATTTTGGGTCAGAGATTAGAGCGCTGCTGGTGGAAGTCTGGTCTGGAGGTGGACAAACTGGCCCTAGGTGTGCACTGCAGTGTGTACCATGGGGTAATCAACCATAACAGGGCAGAATTCCTGTCCAGGGAGATTGCTGCTGGAAGGAACTGACCAACTGTACTCTTTCAGACTGTGGACAGGCTTCTCCATCCTTTCTGTCTACAGACGAAAGTAGCCTTTTCGAACGCATTGTGCAAGGAGTTTGCTCGGTTCTTCTCAGATAGAGTGTCTGCCATCAGGCAGGGAGTTCCACCAGTGAGCCATAGTTTGGCCAACTGTGGTTGCCATGGGTGACTGGAGAGTACTACACCTGGTTGGAGTGAGTTTAGACTGGTGGAGGTGGCTGTAGTCATTGAGATTGCTTCCACGCTTTGGCACACCTTTTGTGAACTGGACCCAATGCCAACTTGTTTCTTAATGGGATGTGCTGACTCTGTCTGGCAGGTGTTTGCCTTGATTGTCCGGTGCTCCCTGTTAGAGGAGGTCTTTCCCGATGTCTTGAAGGAGGTATTGGTGAGACTTCATCTGAAAAAACATTGTTGGACCCTGACATCAAGGCAAATTACTTTTCCATCTCCAATCTTCCATTTTTGGGTAAGATTGTGGAGGTTGTGGTGCCTCAGCTTGAGGAGCATCTTGTGGTCCATGATCTATATGAGCCACTCCAGTCTGGGTTTCAAGTAAGGCATAGCACAGAAACTGTGCTAGTTTGGGTGCCCAATGACCTTCTTAGAGCTAGAGATCAAGGGAGGGGACAATTCTCATCCTCCTTGATCTCTTTGCAGCATTTGACAAGGTGGAGCATTGAATGTTACTTAACCACCTAAGGGAATTCTGCAGACTCACTGGCACTGTCATCTGCCGGTTTGAGTCTGTTCTATCAAACAGGAGACAGAGGGTAGTGATGGGGAATTTCTCCTACTCCCCTAGCCTCCTGTCATGTGGAGTCTCCCAGGGTTCGGTCTTGTCGCCAATGTTGTTCACTGTGTACATGCTGCCCCTAGGAGAGCTCATTAGGAAGTACAGTCTGGGTTTTAAATGTTATACTGATGATACCCAGCTATATCTTTCCTTTGCCCCTGGAACATCTTGCACAGTGGATGTGCTCAACAGCTGCCTCGCTGAGATCAGTGATTGAATGGCCTCCAGCTGGTTGCGACTGAACCCCGAAAAGGTACTGGTGGTGGAGTTGAACAGAGGACATGATAGGTTGGCCTCTGGTGCAGAGACAGGGCTTTTTCCTGGCTCTGTACCATTGAAGGCCTCCTCTAGGGTATGTGATCTGGGTGTTATTCTTGACAGCAGATTGACGCTTGAGTTTCATGTTTCATCTGTTGTCTGTACCAGTTTTTATCATCTGAGGAATATCACTAGGATAAAGGCCCTAGTTCCTCTGCTGGACCTCCCCATCTTGGTGCATGTCTTCATGATGTCCGGCTTAACTACTGTAATTATCTCTATCTTGGTGTCTCTGGGGGTACCCTGCACCGACTGCAGCTGGTGTAGAATGTGGTGGCTAGGCTGTTGGCAGGACAGCCTAAGTATTGTCACATCACTCTGATGCTGCTTCAGCTGCACTGGCTGTCGGTTAGGTGGAGGGTCCTCTTCAAGGTAGACTTTCTCTCCTTTAAGGCCCTACATGGCTTGGCCCCTGGTTACCCGAAGGACCTTCTTACACCTACTGTCTGGGACTGCTCCCTCTGCTCCTCCTCTAGGGGCCTTCTCACAGTTCCCAGGATGAGGCTAAAAATAGCAGGCAACTGAGCATTTAGTGTTGCCACCCTTGTCTTGTGGAATTCACTTTTTCCAGCTGTTAGAGAGGCCCCTTCTGTTGAGGTATTCAAAACCTACCTTAAGGCCTGCTTGTATAATCAGACCTTCTCGGACTGTGTTCGATAGCCCTATCCTGATTCCTGAATTTTATGTTTTAACATGGTCCTTAGCTATTTTTGAGTTTAGTAGCTGTTGCTGAGGGTAGTATGTATATGTTTTATATTAATTACTGTAATATTGTATATTTATGTTTATTAGTGTGTTGCCTATGTATTTCGGAAGATGTTGGGCCTGATTCTCAAAGGGGACTGCGTTCGTCGGAAGCTGCGGCAAACTGCAGCTTGCGCCAAAGCCCCCTGAGCCAGGGACCCTGCACCCAATTCAGGTATGGGACACATCCCGGAGACTAAGTCCCCTTACGTGCGGCAGCACCCCCATGCATATAATGCATGGCACATGGACGGGGTGTGCCACAAGCTCTTTGCAGTAATGCCCAGCTGCTACCCCCTATCCCCGATGACCCCAATGCAGGCCAATGACCATCCCGGTGGTGGTCCAGCTCCCCACCCAAACAGATAGTGCCCACCCTATCTCCAGATAGAACAGGAGACCAGCATAGCCCTCCACACACCTTAGCGGAGGTCCCTGACTGACCAGACTGTGCAGTAGACTGTACAGTGTACACGCTAATATTAGCGTGACACTGTACAGTTCACTGCACAATCTTGTCAGTCGGGGACCTTCCATAGAGGTGTTGGAGTGCTATGCTGGTCCCCTGCTCCATCTAGGGATGGGGTGGGCACTACCTGTTGGGGTGGGGGGCACTATTCCACCATGTGCATTGCACTAGCAGTAAATGTACTGGGGCAGCATCAGGGTTCGGGGTTGGGTGGAGACAGTACTATGTACCATGGGCTGCATAGGGGTTGGGGGACTGTACAATACCATGGGCATGGCATGGTCCCTGGCACCACTGGAGGACTGCAGCATAGTGCCACAGACAGGGGTTGTGCCCAGCAGAGCAGAGCAGAGCATTTTCCAAAGTCTCATTAGACCAGCCCTGGCTGGTCTAAGGGTACTTAGAATTCTGCCTTCAGGGTGCAGTTTATGAATTCTGTGCCCTGGCTGTGGCAGCACGCATCTGCTGCAGTGCATTGTGAACCTTGTCGCAGCCCATCTCTGGGCACAGGAATGGTGCAAGCCCCATTTGGGGCAGGCAGCCTGCAGTTGACACAGGCCACCTTTGTGAATTGCGTGGGGCAGCCCTGGACGTAATGTGCACCTTGCACCATATCTGTTCGGTGCAAGTACCTTGCGTCAGATGCAGAGCTCTGAGAATCAGGCCCATTGAGTCTTGTATGAAATTTCAATATATTCATCACCCAGAGCTTCCAGGATGGGCTTTTTTTTAAATAAAATTTGCCTTGCATTGCCATCTGCTTAAAAACACTTTCTTTGTGTTAAGACTGCTTTGTTTGAGGAGTCCGGTGGCAAGGGTGAATGCACTCCACCAGATTCAAAACATATTTCATTTCTGGAATAGCACCACCATGCCAGTGCTCACATCTATTTTAGTAAACAGGCCCCATTTAGCTAGGTTCATGTGTTTGTTTTTTTACCAATACATAATTTCATTATGTTTCTGGTGTTTATAAGTTTAAAATAGTAAAACAAAAACAGCAGCCATCTCGAGTGCCTCCCCCCCATGGCAAGTAAATCAGACAAATAACCAGTTGCCATGTGTTGTTTTACCTTTCACAATCCATGTTAGATGAATCTAATAGATTTCTTTGACTGGGAGACTAAAGTAGTAGATCAGGGAAGGAATGTGGAGGTGGTCTACCTAGACTTTAACAAGACATTTGACACAGTCACATACAAAAGATTAATAAACAAGTTTGCCATCCTGGGAGGGGGTCCCAGGGTTGTAACCTGGGTAAACAATTGGCTGGACAGCAGGATGCAGAGGGTAATAGTAAACGGAGTCCACTCCAGCAAAAAGGGGGTTACTAGTGGGGTACCACAGGGTTCAATACTGGGACTAGTCCCTGTTTAATGTCTTTATAGGTGACATTGTAGAGAGATTGGAAGGAAAGTTATGCCTCTTTGCAGACAACAGAAAGATCTGCAACAGGGTTGATACACAAGGGGTGTGTGTGTGGAAAGGATGAGAAGGAATTTGGCAAGGATGAAGGAATGGTCAAAAGTATGGCAGCTTAGATTCAATGCAAAGAAGTGCAAAGTATTGCACCTGGGATACAAAAGCCCAAAAGAAGAGTACACAATGGGGGGGGTATTAACAAGAACCACAATGTAAAGGGACCTGGGGGTAGTCATATCAGATGACCTAAAGTTAGGACAGCAATGTGAGAAGGCAGTGAGGAGTGCTGGTGGGATACTGGGATGCACAGGGAGAGGAATCACCCAACTCAATATCAATGACGCAGTCACCATTGACCCACACAGCATTGCAAATGGGCTGAATGATGCCTTCTTGGATCTCTCCTCTACCCTACCTACCAACTTTTTTGATCCCGCCCCTGATCCCCCTACCACCAGTCTCCAACACCCACCCTTCCACTTCCGAGCTCTCTCCCCGTCTGCTGCTAAACCCTATCTGCTCTAAGACCTAAAGAGTGCCAGACACAGTAGTGACTCACTTGATCCCTATCTTCTCTACCCTACCCTGGATGTTGTTCTCCCCCCCCTCACTGACCTTCTCAACCTCTCCCTCCAACTTGGCCAATTTCCCCAAACATGGAAAAGAGCAATCATCACCCCATACACAATGGCGGTGACAGAATGACCCCAGACAATTACAGACAGATCTCCATCCTCCCCCCTCCAAAGCCCTAGAAAAGATCATGACTGATCAGATAACAGACTACCTCACTGTGCACAACCTCCGCTACAGGAAGCACCATGGTTTTCACCATGGTTTCAGCACCACAACTGCCCTCATTGAGTTCTCCACTTTCATTGACTCTGCCCTGGACAAAGGGCATCCTGCCAGGGCAGTCTTCATCGATTTGTCAAAGGCCTTTGACATGGTCTGCCACCCTCTTCTCATTAACACCCTCACCCAGCTTGATTTCACCTCAGGCCTTGTAAGCTGGGTCGCCAATTAACTCGCTGCCTGTATCCAGTGCGTAAAAATCAACAATATCCTCTCTAGCCCACATCAGGTCTGCTCTGGTGTTCCCCAAGGCTCTATCCTGGGGCCACTACTGTTTAGCTTAAACCTAAACATGCTGCCCAGTGTCTCCTCAGAAAACATACTGCTTTACTCAGATGATGCGGTCCTCTTCACATCCCACCCCGACCCTGCTCAACTCCAGCTTGCACTACAATCCAATTTTACCCAGACTGAGCAGTGGTTCCTTGACCACAGGTTTGTAATTAAACTTAAAAAACAAAAACCTTGCTGTTCACCCACAATAAGAACAAACTGAAGGGCTCTGTGCTGTCCATTCAATCCCTACCTCTCTCACCACCCTCTTCAGTAGGTCACCTCATGCAAATACCTAGGTATCATCCTTAACTCTTCCCTCACCTTCCATGACCACATCCACATCCTCTGCTCTGCCATAAATTCCCAGATAGGCTTGCTATATCGGCACAGAGCATGTCTCCCCAGAAGCACAAATACTCGGCATTGACTCATCAGTCCTTTCCCTAGTGGACTATGGACTCCTAATATATGGTGCAGAGGACAACACTGCCCTGGGAAAACTCTTGCTCTCAATCAACAATGCCTGTTGGCTACTCACTGGGGCTGACAAGCTAGCACACACCTGTGCACTTTATGCCTTGTCTAACCTCCTCTCCCTTGAAGAGTCACTACTCTACCAGACTTGTCTGCTCACCAAAAAATCTGTGTCACCTTAACCCCCCCGGTCTGTCTAAACCAGGAGTTCTCAAATGGTGAGGCCAGCCTCCCTGGGGAGGCCCCAGCCTGTTCCAGGGGAGGCTCAAGCAAGTATTGGAAAAAGTACTGTATTTAAATTTTGAACTTTATAGATTTTGTGTGAAGGGATAAGGCAAACTGATAATAGGAGGTGAATTTATGTATTTATCCATAAGTCAGTGACCTGGGAAGGTGCTGTACACTGAGCCATGGCTTATTTCAGGTGTACCTAGGAAGAATAGTGAGGAATACAGTTCAAATGTAACTGCAGAACACTTAAGCAATACAAAATGAATAAAAGTGCAAACAAATTAAGAACAATAAACTAACAATGCGAGAAACAATTGATTAATTAGACTGGCAGCAGAACTGTCCAAATACAAGAGTTAACCATACAGGTACTAGGAATAAGAGCAGGAGTGATCAAAATATCCCTGATAAGTTGCTTAAGAGCAGGGTGAGAGGTGGAGAGGCAGAGGTCGGCAGGAAGGTTATTCCAGTTAGAGGGGAAATAGAAAAAGCAGTCTGACCCATGAAGGTATGGCAGTAAGGGTAACAATGGTTAGAGAGTCAAAATATTGAGAAAGCAGGTTGTCCTGTTGGGGAGGGGTTACAATAAGCTTAACATGAGAGCCATCAATGCAAAGAGGTTTCAATTTATTCCTGATGTACTGTGAAAAGTAGGCTATTTTTTCTATGGGGAGGCCCCAAAATATTTCTATATTTTTGGGGGAGGCTCAAGATCTTTTCCTTGTCTTAGGGGAGGCTCACTAAAACAAAGTTTGAGAACTGTTGGTCTAAACTAATCAGCACATCCACCCCCCCGTCCACTGAGCCCCTGCTAGTAGTCCCTAGGGTTAGGAAGACCATCGCTCCAAGGTCCTTTCCCCACTGGGCACCCTTCTGGTTCAACACCCTTCCTCCTGGTATCTCAACTGAGCTCAGAATTGGACTATTCAAATCATCCCTGCATAGCCAGCTTCTCAGCTCCTGTCATTTCAATTGCAAATAATTGCACCCCTACTGGTCCACATCCAACAACCTGACTCACTCCACCCACCCTGTTTATATATATATCAGTGTTTATATCTCACGATTGCTGAGCTACAGTCATGTATAGGCCTGTACCTGCAATTTTGAGTTCTGCACTCCTGCTGTCTACCTCTACTGTATGTAATGTCTTCAGAGTATATATGTCCAGTGATCACGCCTTTCTTGCTTAGCTACCATCATGTATAGGCCTGTCTCCTGCAAGAAGGAGCCTTCTCTCGCTGATATAGCCCACTCCACCTGTATTTAATTATACAAATTTTTATTGTAAATACTATTGCCATGTTACTGTTCCTGCACTACTGTCTGTTTTCCACTCACTGTATGTTTCTCCTGCCCCATCCTATTCTGTGTACGATGATGAGCCTTTGTAAATGAGTCTTTGACTCAAACGGTTTCAATTCTGATACTGTAATAAATAAATAAATTTTAAAAAAGCAAGAACTTGTTATCCCTCAGTACAGACAGTTGGAGGGACCTCATCTGGAATGCTGTGTGCACTTCTGGACACTCCAGCTCTGTAAAGACAAAGACAGGATGGAGGCAGGACAGAGGAGAGCAACTAAAATGGTACAGGGTCTACATCAGAAGCCATACTAAGAGAGATTAAAAGAGCTTAATATGTATACCTTCAGGAAAGGAGAGAGAGAGAGAGAGAGAGAGAGAGAGAGAGCATAGACATGATAGAAACTTTCAGTACCTCAATGAACCCAACAAAGTTCAAGAGGGTAGCATCTTCCAGAAAAAGATGTGCAAGAACAATGAGGCACAATTTGAAGATAGAGGGGGGTATGACTCAGGAGCGACATGAGGAAGTATTTTTCATGGAGAGGGTGGTGGACACAATGAATAGCCTTCCTAAGGAGGTTGTGGGCTCACAAATAGTGGGAGAATTTAAGAATAAATGGGACAGACATAAGGAAATTCTAGTGGGAGGTAGGAGGAAGCAGGCTGTTAGTAAAACTAGGATGTACAGCTTATTAAGTAGGTAGGGAAATGGGCAGACTGGGTGGGGCACGTGGTCCTTATCTGCCTCCAAAGTCTATGTTTCTACGTATTTCACTGCACACAAACAATAAATCAGTCTAACACTTCTGAATGTTTTTCTTATAAATTTCTTTCATTGATTGAACTTGAATGCTATCCCAATAATAATTATTATTCAAATTCTGTATAGTATTTTTCACCAAACTATCCAAAGGCACACCCTTGGCACAGGCCCAATCATCCCAGAAAATTTCATAAAGAAATTCCATACTGTCTAGGCTGCAGGTGAGAGCAAAAATACTCAATGTTAAATACAGGGGAAATTTTTATTTTTTTTTTTTCATTTCTTTGACCCTGTGTATCTCGAAAACTGTACAAGATGCTGTCACAAAATTGTTCACATCTTGAGAGTCTGACAGCCTGACCATGTATGCTAAATGTTGTGCCAATTCATGAAACTATGTCAAAGTTATTATAGTGCAAACAAATTGGATTTAACTTTGAACTGCTGATGCAGCCCTAACTATAAGGGCGCTACAGTGCACCTATAACACTGCTGTAGATAGGTAATGCTCTTAGCAGCACTAAGTTAAAATGCATTCCTTAATGTGATCCCTATTTTATATACAGCTGTAGATGGATAATGATCTCAGCATCATTAAGCAGTCAAGCATTCCTTAGCATGATCCAGTAGCCTGACAAGATATCGACTCAAATGGCGAAGAGTGAAGACTGCTCAAAATCACAGCTGTACTGTATTGGTGACTAGCATTTCCCCAACCTCAAGGTCTAACCCCACCCCATGGAGTTGTATATTAAGTAAGGGTGTTGTGGAGGCAAAGCCACCCACAGCAGGGGCATAGAACAAAGCCCACTGCAAACAGAAAGTTTACCATTTGTGGTTGTGCAGTGATTTCATGCTGTATTCACTCCTCACCGTTTGACAGTCACTGTCTTGACATGGACATGTGTGAGCCATACCTTGCATACAGCTGTAGCTACATAACGATCTCAGTGTCACTAAATCAACAGGCATACTCTAGTGTGATCAATACTTTATATACAGTGGCAGAAGGGTAAAATCTCAGCATCATTAAGTTAACAAGCAGATGAAAGGAAAAAGACAGCTCCTGATTGGTGCAGCTTTTCTTTTATTTATTTATTTATTTATTTATGACTTTGATAACCGGCCGAGGTGCACTGATCCCAGGCCTGTTTTCAAGCTGGCAAACCATAACACATGGCAGGTGACAGTAGAATACAAGATAACAGTAATACACATGAAACAGATTTGATACAAGCAACAATAGTAGACACAATATACAGGTCTGATATATAGGTCCATTTGAGAACAGTGAATACAAGGTTTCAATATCAGACATGAGAAGACTTGGTACAAACAAACAAATCGTAGGCATGGTGTACAATGTGAGACTGCATCATCCAGTGAGCAAGTAATACACAGAATACTCAGTAAATAAATGTATACAATACGTACAAGCAAGGAAGTCAAATATTACTGTGAAAAATGCAATATAACAGTTGTAGACAAGAGAGTTGACTAGAGTGGGTAGGTGGTCAACCCCTGGCTGGGGAGTTGACTAGTGGGTTGGTGTGAGACCCTGGGAGCATTGGCAGGATGAGTTTTCCAGGAACCAGACTTTAAAGTGGGACTTGAAACTGGAGTGTATGTCAATGGAATGGAGTTCAGCTGGTAGTTTGTTCCACTGCAAGGGGGCAGCTGCAGACCAAGCTCTGCTACCCATGTTAGTGGATACCCTAGGAACAGCTAGAGGGGGTTGTACCATTTGAGTGGAGGTTGTGGAGGAGTGTTCGGGTTTTCAGAAGGGCAATTAGGGGGGATTCTGGAGCCAGTCGGATGACATTGTCCACCATGCAGCAGAGGTCTAGTTCAAAGTGACCTTGCAGTGGTAGCCATCCAAGGGTATTATAGAGGGTACAGTGGTGGGTGGAGAACGGGGCCAATAAAGCAAAGTGACAGGCGCTGTTGTAGGCAGCGGAGAGTTTAGCCATGGCAGTAACTGAGATCCTGGCATAAATAGGGGAGCAGTAGTCAAGAATAGGGAGAACATTACCCTGGACAATGGTTATTCTAGCTTCAGGGGTAAGGTATTACCTGACTCTATAGGCGGCACCTAACTTTTGATGGAACCTTATGACAAGGGAATTTGCATGCTCAGTGAAGGTGAGGGAGGGGTCAAGCAGTACTCCTAAGTATTTGTAGGTGTTGACATCCTCCAGGGCTGTACCATCTGGGGTAAGAATGTGTAAAGGGGCGTGGCTTTTAGTTTTGGCCAGGAAGGGCTTAGATCCAAACAGCATGGATTTTGTTTTTTTGGCATTTAGTAAGAGGAGTTTTTTTGAGAACCAGCTGCGGGCTGCAGCATAGTTGTGTGAGAGAACTGAGGAGATTGTGGCCATGGATTTGTCACTGTGGAAGAGGACAAGGTCATCGGCATACAGGAGAAAGTTACAGTTGAGGTAGTCGAAGGGAAGAGCATTAACGAATAAGGAGAAAAGGAAGGGACCCAGGATTGAGCCTTGAGGGACCCCCACCAGAGACAGGCAGGGTGGGGGAGCAAGTTTGACCAATACATACGAATTGTGAGCGATCAGTAAGGTAGATAGTGAACCAGCTTGTGACTTTCTGAGAACAACCAAGGAGACTAAGCTTGGAGGTAAGGAGAGCATGGTTAACCATGTCAAAAGCCTTTGACAGGTTGATGAAGACAGCCATGGTGGCTTTACCATTATCCATGTTAGAGAGGATATGGTCGGTTAGTAGAGCGAGGGCAGTGGCGGTGGAATGATTCTTGCAAAAGCCATACTGTTGGTTGCATAACAGGGTGTATTTGCTTATGTCCTCAGTGAGCTGATTGTGGACTGCTCTCTCAAGTAGTTTACTAAGATGAGGGAGGATGGATATCGGACTGTAATTTTCAGAGGATTTGGGGTCATCAGATTTAAGAATAGGGATAACCTTAGCTATCTTCCATGGGTCAGGCATGAAGAAGGTGGAAAGGGCAAGGTTAAAGATGAAGGTGAGTGGCTTGGCAATCGCCGAAGAGATCAGCTTAAAAAAGACTGGAGACAGGCCATCAGAACAGGAGGAGCCGTGGTTAGGTAGATGTTTGAGTAAAGCTTCACTGTATCATGTATGGAGAGGGCTTTAAAATAGAATGGGGGTATTTGCAGGTGTGTGGCAGAGCTGGAGGAGGATGGCAGTGTGTCAGGTATTAGGGCCTGGCTGTGAGGTTGGGCAGTTGGCAGCTTATTTAGGTACATGGATAAGTTGGTGAACTTACAGTTGAAGACAATGGCCACTTCATGAGGGTCGGTCAGCAGCCCATCCTGGGAGTTGAGATGTGGTGCAGCATAGCTGGAGCGTGGGTTTAGGAGGGAACTGATTGAGTCCCAGAATTTTCTAGGGTCTTCAAGGTTGGCCTTTTGCAGGTTGCGGAAGTGGGTCTGTTTCAAAAATTTGGCCTGTTGTTTACATTTGTTCATCATGTGCCTGTAAGCATCCCAGAGGGCAGGAGAGGGGGTTGCTTTGAAAGTGGACCAGGCGCAGTCTCTGGCCTTCATAAGGGTTAGGAGGTCTTTGGAGACTCAACATGAGCATCTGCCTCTGACCCATCTGGTAGTGACAGGGAAAAAGCGGTCCTGGAGTGCTAGTAGAGTCTGGATAAATGTGGAAACTGCCATGGCTACATTGGAAAGGGAAAAAAAAACATGGACCAGTCCAAGGACTGGGCTTCCTCAAGGAGATTTGTGGAGACTGGGCAGCTGAAATTTCTTAGAGATAGGTATTTGGGTGGGGGGTGCTTTAGTTTGGAAGACCAGAGGAGATAGGTTGGTCAAGTACAGACCACTGCTGGAAAATCAGTTTCAGAACCAGCCTGACTGAGGATTGGTGTGATACTGTTGAGCCTCATGCACAACACTCTGCACTGGACAGACAGTCTCACACCCCTCAAAGCCTACTATCCCAAGGAGTTCAATGTGCATGCACAAACTCAAAAAATAACAAGCTTTACTACAGTAGTTGTGATACACGGTGTCACAAACCCACTCAACAGGTCGGACCTTCTACACCCAAAGTGCCAACTTCTGAGTGCAGTCTTGTGAACAGTGTAACAGACAAGTAACCCTCTTGTCTGTTTTTCTGAGTTCAGATCAACCTTTGGTCTCAGTTCTGAAGGGATTCAAACTGATAACCTCTTGTTAGCATACCCAATGCACAGGCTCAGATATATCTGTCTTTGGGGGGGGGCCAGATATATTTGCCTAAGGGCACCTAACCAGGTGTACAGAGATGAACCCTTTAAAACTTTAATAAAGACCTCAGATTTAACTCTTCTCTTTCCAGTTTGGTACCACCATTCAAGCTTATGTCTATTATCTGCTATAACCACGTACTTTTCTTACAAATAAAAAAAAGAAGTCAAAGACAGACCAGGTAAGTTCTAAAAAGAATTTTACTAAAATAGTTAAAAATATGTGAAACACAAAATACAGAACTCTTACATCAAAAGACATACAAATCTTTTAAAATGAAACAAGATTTAAACAGTGCAAATTCCTCTGTAATCCTCAGCATAATGTGTGTCAAATGACATCGCTTTAATATTTAAATAGTATCCTCTGTCACAGACACCAAAGCATTTATGGCCTCGCACTAATACATCACAACCTGCTTTTCTTCCTCTGGAAGCATCGTAAAATGGATATGCTGAACTCAGGCTTCTTAATCCTGTAATTAGCTTCGGGCTTTTCCACTTAACACATTGTCTCTAAAATCTGTTTATGTATAATCTCACATGCTGTCTCAGCATTTTTCTCATGGCATCCATCCTTCAGCTGAAACCGTGGGGGGGGGGCAAGTGAGGTTATTCCAAGGGCACTGGCATTTTTAACAGGCACTTCAATACCACATTTCCATTATTTTAAGAAATAAAAATGATACAGCACTCAGAACATGGCTGTCTACGTTGCACATGGTTGTAATATTTTGCCCTCCATTCCTACATTGTAGTCATGCATCACAGTGCTGAATTGTTGAGGAAATGTACAATATTTGCATATTTATGTATCCCCACAAAATACAGGGACAGTCTACTGATTTTAGCTGTTGCACTTATTTCCTTTGCTAAAACTAACTTACAGTTACAGCTTACGTTCCTGAGGTCCATCAGGTGGGTGAGAGAAAATGGTGCATGGTACCAACAAAGCAACATGGACAGCATTCAGCACACTTTTAAACTCATTCTCTCCTGGTGGCCATTTTGGATTGGGTTCAGCAATGGATGGTTCCAACACCATATGGCTGCTATGATACTGAAGGAACATGTTGGTGCTAGGTGGCAGGGAGATAATCCAAGAAAGCAAGCCACTCCCAACCACGATCCAAATGGGCTTGTTCATGTTGAGTGTGAGCACAGTCCCCATGGTAGCTACAGTATTTCTACAGCATGACCCCGACACTTTGGCATGCTACCAACTTTGATGCAAGCCATGTTCTAACTCTTTAGCGCGGTCCCAACTAAACCACTGTGCTCTAGCAGGCAATACTAAGTAATTAATCCCTTCTAATTTTCAATCAATCAATCAATCACTCAATCAATCAAAACTTTATTTCTTTAAAAGACACCTTTCTTAAACCAAGACACCTGTACTTAAATAATCAATATTCATTAAAACATTAAAACCATAAATATAAACAATAGGCATCATAATCTAATCAAAGGTTCTGGCATCATTTTCTCTAATCATCATTCCTGAATGCTAGACTGAAAAGGTATGTTTTTGGTTCTTTTTGAAAACTTTGGATGGTCAGGCAGCTCCTTATCCAATGAGGTAGAGAAATCCACAGGGTCAGGGCCACATAAGCAAAAGAACGGGCCCCAGATGTTTGCAATCAAGCCCTTGGAATCTTTAGCAACCCCTAATTGGTGGATCAAAGTGGCTGGGAGGCACAGTAGGGAGAAAGGAGATCTTGCAAGTAATGGGGTCTCTGGTCATGTAGGGCTTTGTAGGTCAGCAGACTGACCTTGAAGGTGATATGCCATCACACTGGCAGCCAATGCAGTCTGCAGAGCACAGGCATTATATGACTAGTCCTAGATGTACCAATCAATAGCCTGGTAGCCACATTCTGCACTAGCTACAGGCAATGCACATCAAGCCCTGGGAGCCATAGGTACAGGGTGTTGCAGTAGCCAAGGCGGGTGATCATGAAGGTGTGGACCAATGTAGGAAGATCATCAGAAGAAACCAAGTATTGTTCACTCAGGCAACATTACTCAGATGGTAAAAAGAGGTCTTGACAATGGCTGACACCTGAGATTTCAAGGTCAGACTGTCATCAAAAATAACACCCAGGTTCCGAACTTGGTCTGAGGTGATCAGCTGGACACTCCCAAGACAAAGGCAAGAGGGTTGTCCTATTAGTTCACCTGCTTCCAACAATCAGGGTCCACCACCAACACCGTGGTGTTATCAGGGTTCAACCTCAGCCAACTAGAACTCATCCAGTCTTGGATCTTGGATTGGCAGTTGTTAAACAGCAAGAGAGCATCTCCCTGCTCGGGTGCAAGACATGTGCAGCTGAGTGTCATCTGCATAGCAGTGAAAACTCAGTCTGTACCACCTAATAATGTCCCCAATGGCAGTATATATGCCGGAACAACATGGGACCAAAATGGAGCTCTGCGGTACCCCGAGGATAGGAGGAGGGGAAGAGGAATAAATTCCAGAGACCACTCTCTGTGTCTTACCTCAAGGTAGGAACAAAACCACCTGAGGACAATACAAGACAGTCCACAGATGAGCTGCAGGTGTTCCAACAGCACACCTTGGTCCACAATGTCAAATGCCGCAGAGAGGACAGAGAGGACCAAGATGGAAAGGGTCTTCCAATCTCTCACCATTAGGAGATCATTAAGCACCCGAACAAGGGCAGTCTCAGTGCTATGCCTCTTCCTAAATCCTGACTGGAGAGAATCACAAATGTTGTGGATAGACAAATGACCATCCAGCTGCTGTGCACCACGTTCTCAATAATCTTACCCACAAAGGGCAGGTTAGAGACCAGTCCGTAGTTAGCAACACTATCTGAATCAAGGAAGGGCTTTTTCAGAAGTGGTCGAATAACCACTTCCTTAAAGGGATCTGGAAAGAACCCCCTCTCCAATGATTGCCAGACAATCTCAACTAGGACCAGGCCGATCTTCTCCACGCACCCAAGGACGCTTGTTGGGCCCGGATTCAAACTACAGCTGGTTGGCGATAAAGTCTGAATGATCCTCACAAGATCCATGACATCCAGTCAGCCAAACTTGGACCAGACAGGCCGGGTGGTCGTAACCTGCCACCAACCTCTGCCACACCCATTTGAGGGGGCAAGATGGATGCCTGACCTGATAGTAACAACCTTATCTGCAAAGAATCGAGCAAACTCGTCACATCTCTTTTATGACAATGCTTCACCAGACCAGAGACAGGTTGGACTGCACAATCTGTCTACCGTACGGAAGAGCTGAGCTGGTCAATTCTGTGCAAAGGCAATCTCCCTGGACAGGAACTCTGCCTTCTTATGGGTGATTGTCGATTGATAGCCAGCATAATGATCCATCAATCTAAGCTTGTCAGCCTCCAGGTGGGACTTCTGCCCCCTCTCAAGCCTTTGGCTTACACTCCTCAACTCCTTCAAGGCCCTATCAAACCATGGGGATCTTGGGTGAAAGGTGAGTGACTGAACATGAACAGGAGCAATAAATTCCAGGGCACCCATAATCTCCCTATTATAGGCAAGAACAAGGTCCCCTGAATCCAAACATTCACTCGACAGGCCTGACAGATCGAAGACTGCCAATAGGCCATCTGGGGTCAAACTCCTCAATGGGTGGTAAGGAACCATCTCCATAGGGGCAGGCCCTTTAGAGAGGGAGCCCCAAAATTGAACCTTATGGTGTGATGGTCAGACCAACTGACTGGTTCCACCACCAAGTCAGAGATCTCCATCTCTAGGAGGAACACTAAATCCAATGAATGACCACCAATGAGTGTTGTGGAGGAAACAACCTGTGTGAGGCCTACCATAGTCATAACCTGGGGGAGATCTTGACCAAAGTGCAAGAGTTCATCATTGACCCAATCATTGAAATCCCCCAGAATTAACCATCTGGAGGATCCCAAAACCGTATCGACAATAAAATTCGCTATCTCCTGTATGAATTGCTTCCCATCTCCTGGTGGATGGTAGATGAACAGAATCCCATACCCCACACTCGCACCCACAACATATTCAAAGGATTTAGTGGACGCCGCTGGGACATCCACAAGCCCCAGTTTGGTGTTAAATCAAATGGTTACAGTCCCAACCCAATGATCCGTCCTTGGGCGATGTATCACTGAGTACCCCGCCAGAACAGCTGCAACCAATAAAGGACCAGCACTATTATCCAGCAAGGTCTCGATGATGCAAGCCAGGTCAGGTGTTCCAACAAGACCTGTTATTGTAGCAGTCTTGTTCTTAATAAACCTGGCATTGCACAACACCTCCCGAGTCGCATAGGCCATCGGAGAAGACTGCATAACCTGTCTGCACACAGCAGAACCCTTGGGTATGGGAACCAGACAGGGGAAAAATCCCTATTATGGTCCCTTTTCACCCCAGGGTGTCTCTGTGTCCCTACTACATCAATCCGACCACCCCTTTCCATTCCCCCACCAGACACAGTTCTCTCACACCTCCTCCTATTCCTAACA
This sequence comes from Neoceratodus forsteri, assembly GCA_016271365.2. Lineage (NCBI taxonomy): Eukaryota > Metazoa > Chordata > Ceratodontiformes > Ceratodontidae > Neoceratodus > Neoceratodus forsteri. Next base: position 273,361,458 of record JADMNL010000026.1, read on the forward strand.
ATCCCCAAGGCCCAACAATTCCTGTAGGCCTCCCAAGATAATGGTGGACATTCAAAGGGCTAGAGATCCCTGAGCCTAGTGAGGGAATACCACCTGACCATCTTTATACCTTCTTAACACATCTTGAACAGCAGTAGCTATCACCCACAAATCACACAGTATGAACAATACACAAACACTCACACACTAACACTCAATCACACACAGACTCAGTAACACTCAAGTCACACAAAACACTCATAAATACCAATAATAAATTAATAATAACCCCACACTGATAACTTAATAAACAACACTTACATAACAGCAGGTGAAAAATGAGCAGATAAACAGTAATTAAACTACAAGACAGTTTATTGTCATGAGCCTGAGGAACTCCCACCTCCTCAGAATTATGAATAAACACTAAATCCAAATAATATCTCTCACATATCACTGGAGTTTCCAAAATTACATGAGGTTTAATCAATTTCTAGGCACTCTCACTGCCAGATAGTCAGGAGTTCATAGAATTAATTGATTTTTTTTTTTATATTTACCTTGCTTTTCCCCCCTCCTCTGCCATCCATCAGAGCTCTGCCCTGGTCACGGTGCCCCCGAGACTACAACACCTAATGACCCCCTCACTCCCCTGGTCACTCCGGGCTTACCCCCCAGAGGGTGGGGCATGGCACTGCAGTGGACACCGGTGCTGTGGATCCGTATCTGGTTGGGGGAGCCCTCAGCCTGGTGGCTTATTGAATCTCGGAGGCAGGGCATCATTGAGACATCTGGCAGAGAGGGATTTATTCTCTATAGGCTGGGGCAGAGAGCGCAAACGACGCCAGCATCTGTCCCACCCCAGTGCCACTTGATCATGCATCGCATGTACAGGGTGATACACCCAGCTGCCGCTAGGTGTGACCACACTGAGCACAGGAAACCCCCCACCCCCGGAGAAGGAAAGCAGTCCTGGGGATGCTCAATCCATCTCCTCCTGGCCAGCCCTCCAACAACCCGGGCTCCATCCCGAACCCGGTATCGCAAGCGGAAATCCAACTGCTACACCGGTGGGTCGGCTGTTAAATTTAAATTTTAAGAGTCATATGGCTCTGTAACTGCCCACATAAACAAAGTCCAGCCCAAAAGTAAAGAATAGACAATCTTAGAGTCAAACCGTGCAGTGCTCCAGTCGAGGTCCTTCTAAAGAGGCAGTATAGAGCAGTGGTCTAAGGCTCTGAGCTGCAAATCTGGTGACATCCAGCAGACCAGACCTGGGTTTGAATCCCACAGCTTCCACTTGCATACTGTATGACCCTGAGCAAGTCACTTAACCTCCTTGTGTTCCAGGTCGCTCCTGTAAAAAAGCTTTCAACTTGGTGTGCTATACCTGGTTAAACAACTAAAAAAAAAAAAAGTACTTCCAAGTCTCAATCACTGAAGTATCTTTTGCCACAAAGTCCCCCAAGTACTCAGGAGGTGAGCAGCTCCCTGGCTCCACCAGCAGCCCAACACCTCGATTCCTGTAAGACCCAGCCCACTGACTGACTCTACAGGGAGCCTAGGTGTAACAGAATCAGAAGGCTAGCTGGCCCCAATCCCAACTCCTGTGTGGGCTGCAAGTAAACACAATCAGGTGCCCCCCCTTAAACTTAAGGAGGATTAAGCAGCTCAACAAAATCCACAAACTACAGGGCTCCCAATGCAAGGAGGCCAGCACAAATCCAGAGAAGACTGAGCTCAAAACTGGCACTGACAACACTTCACAGACCAGCCCAGAGTAGTTCACAGAAGCATTTCAGCACCTCAGCCAGGGTCAAGGCAATCTGGTGTTGAACCAGGTCCAACAGCGCACAATCAACCATGCTCCCCAAAACAACAGTTCCACTATAGGATTCAGTTATGATACAAACAAAATCCACTCCTCCATCACTCTCTTCAATGCAGCTCCCTAAATCTTTTGAATGGAACCACCACACCAACTCCAACCCCAGAGGTAAAACTCAAGTCTGACTTCAATTATTTGGGCCAAATCAATGGGAAACACTGTAGGAGATGACTGAGTCACACCAATTTTGTTTAATGTGACTTGGGCTCAACATTCAGAATTCTCTGCCATTTCCCTGCTGTCTAAACCTGATACACAGCATGACAATGACTACCTCACTAAGAGACCCTAACTCACTAATGCTAATCTAACACTCTTGTTTTAAAAATAACACAAACAAAGTAAATTAACACAAATGAAATAAAATAACAAATAAAATAATTAAACAAAATGCCAATAAAACCAATAAACAATATAATAGACATATATTGATACTGTTGTATAGAGGTCAGCACAATGTGGCTGCCATCTTTCTAGCAGGAACATGATGCGTTTTGATCAATAATCAGCTGGTATATTCATATTTATTTATTACCATGTTACACTTAACCATCAACTTTTCCTCGATGCCAAAAAGACTGTCTCTATGACCTTTGGCACAAGGCAGAGATTCTCTAGGCTTCCCTTCCTACCCACTTTTCACACCTTTGATGGGACTTTACTTGAGGACACATCCTCCTTCAGGTACTTAGGTGTTTGATTAGATCAATAACGAAACTTCTCTGGAAATAGATGCCATCCAGAAAAAAACTGTGTCCCAAGCTTGGTGCCCTGTTCAGAAACCATAGTTGCATTTCTCCCATAGCTAGGTGTGAATTTGCTCAGAAGAGGATACTGCCCATATTCGACTGCTGTGATGTAGTGAATGGTGCTGTCCCTAAACCCTCCCTGGCCAGACTAAACACCCTCTTCAATTCCTTCTGCTGCTTTGCCATGGATGCCCCCCCTCACATCCACCACTGACATCTTTATTGTGCCCTGTCCATCCCCCTCTCTTAGAAATAGGTGTTTCCCACTGTGCTAAATTCACCTCCAACCAGTGGTTGTGTGAGCTCCCTTCCTACCTAACCACTTATTTTATAACAACCCCCATCCTCCCATTCTCTTAGATCAACCAGCTCCCTCACCCTAGTAGTCCCCGTAGATCCACCCTAATCTGCCAATCCACTTACTCTCACTGCCTCCCAAAAATTTGGAATTCACTCCCCCCCTCAAATCCAGCACTCATCCTCTGCCTACGCCATCAGCTTTGCCCTCAAAAATTACCTTGCGCCTAGCTGCTCCTGCCATATCCCTCCCTAATTCCCTCCTAAAAGCCCTGGATAAACCCCACCCCTCAACCGTCACCTTCATTTTATCCTATGCACCCTCACCCCCAAAATTTCTAGCTCTCCTCCCTTCCCCACATTGCTCTCCCTTACTGGCCTCCCTTAATCTCTCACAGAATGTAATGGATGCCAAATGTTCTCCATTGATCCCCCCAAGGGGCTTGTATCCCTCATCTACTCCCTTCCCCCTACATCCCTCCACCTCAACCCTCCCTCTCCTTTCCCCTTTCTCTTTCATGTAAGTACTTATTTACTTACTAACATGGCACTTATTATGGTTCACTTTTCTACATAATATGCACAACTCTGTTTTAACATGATTTGTAACACCTACCTTGCAACTGTATGTTAATGTTGATCTTGTAACTTGAACGTTTAAGGTTTCACTCCTATTGCACCCCTTCCCTCAGGTCACACTCAGGAGAAGAGCAACTTGTTGCTCAGTGTGCCTTCCTGGTGAAACATTTCAATAAATAAACAAACAAACAAACAAATAAATAAATAAATAAATAAAACAAGCATTGCCTAGCATGATCCATACTTTATATAGTACCATAGATAGGTGATGATCTTAGCATCACAAAATTAACATACATTCCCTAGTGTGAGCCATACTTCATATACTACTGTAGCTGGATAATGATTAGGGTTGTCAGAACCCTCTGAAGTTCTGGGTTCTAGTTCTAGTCTAGAACTTTTGAAAAAGTTCTAGGGTTCTAATCTTTTTTAGAACTTTTTAGAACTCGAACCCTATTTTTTAATTGTGCTGCCAGTAATGAAGATAGTAATAAAATACATGTAAAGGAAAAACTGTTCAATATAAGGGAGAGAAATTATCATGTGTGACATTGATAGGAATACAGCTAGGTTTATCTATGGTTTCTTCTGTTTATAAAAGCCAGCAACAATAAGTAACAGGCCACCCACCCACCCATATGTTAAAGTTTTCCTGCTGCAGCTGCATCATAGTTCCTTAGCGAAAGAAAGAGGCACATTAGCCATTAATGTACTCAGTTATATATACTCATCGTTGTGAATTATGAGAAAAAATAACTGATATTACCTAATCTCAGCTATTTGCTTCTTTCTGTTTTAAATGAGTAAATCAAAATTTGCTATGTTTAAAAGAAAGCTTTTCTAACAAAGTCAAGCCAAGGTACTGCAGCAGCAGCACGTGGAACTGTTGCAAAACATATTATGTCATAATGTAGTCAGTCAAGATATTTGAATAAAAAAAATATGCAGTCATTGTTGTTGGCAAAAAATGCATGCAATTTTCTAAGATAATGCATACATATACCAACATTCTTGTTGGCAAATTGAAGTAATACATACAACTTTCTAAGATGATGCATTTTTGCAGCTGGTACGTCAATAAAATCTGTATTTCAATCACATATATAAAAAAAGTGGTTTCCTCTCCACATACTAACTTAAGGAACATTTAATGTAGCTGCAGCAGTTGGCATGTGATGTTTGAGGGACAGTGTCTGTCAACCCCTTTATGTATCAAATTATCACTACTTGTAAAGCAAAAACACTTTATGATAGGTCATATTCTGTGAAAACTGCTGATGCAATTTTTCTTTTACTTCTGATTCCTTTATTCTTTTTTTAAAGGGAACAGGACAATTGTGCTAGGTGGCAGCAGTTTGCAATGTATTTAATAATAAAAAAAATATATATATATATTATATGTATAGTAGGTTCGGTCTGTCATCATCTTTTTCCTCACCATCCCCAGCCAATCAAGGATCTGTAAACGAAAGGACTAAAACAACACCCACCTTTCACCCCATCACCCATTCCACTTTTCTTCCACCACCCTCATCTGTGCAGTAGCACCCATACCACCCTTACACCCATGTTAAAACCAACCCACAACTCTCACTCCCTCAAGCATGTATTCCACCCTCCTCCCTCACCCAAATGTTTAAACTACCCCCACACTTAGTCATGAACTACCATTCATGTCACCCTTCTCCATCCCTCACCCATGTTAAAACCCAGTCCCCCAACCATTACCCATGTACTAGCATCCATGCCATCTTTCTCCCTCTTGCATCCATGTTAAACCAACCTCCAGCCCTTTCCCACCCTCCATCACCCATTCTAACCTCCTCCCCCTCTCAAATGCTAAAACTACCACATGCTTACTCAAGAAAAATGAAACTCTTGCCTCCAAATGAGCCATACTTAACTGTTCCTTAATAAAAGCGTTATGTGAAAACTGTCTTTTCAATTGCTTTCTTCTTATGGACAACATTCTGTACAGTCCTGTTCATGGAACCAGTAATTTGAGAGTTGTTGCTATTATGCCATGGTCTGTGTACAACAGAATGTTAAACGAGCTATTGTGGTATGAGACCTATGCTTACAGAATATGCTCAACCATGACATAGGTAAAACTCCAGATGACCCTGTTTCCCGGAAGAAACTTGTAACAGGATGCTGCCCACAGAAACATAACAATACAAAATACAGTGTTTCCTATAATTTTTATTCAGTAAGATAAGTTACATATGGGTCATTTTGGTTTATGGCTAACATTTCTGTAATTGAAAAAATAATAAACAGCTACCAATTAGAACTCATTGTTTTGTCCTCTTTAAAATTGAAAAATAGATAGCTCCCAGTCCCAGCCCATACTGATGCACCACAAAGTCACAGAGGGTAAATACAAAAATATATGTTTGCACTTGAACTATAAATAATATGATACAGAAATGATTGACATGACATTGTCCTTTTTATGCCAAATTTGGGCCTGTCCCCAATGATGTTAAAATTGCCCTGTATATAAAACTTGTTGACTTTAGACCCTAGCTACAAAGCAGTTTGCCATGAAATGGTGAAAGTTTGGGGGGGTATATAGTCCAAGGTAGTAGATCGAGAAAGGAGAGAGACAACCAAAGTAATCACAGTCTGTAAAAGTTTCCTTTTTGGTACAGAGAGACTCTGTCCCACACAATATTTACCAGCCACCTCCACCTGAGTTGTCATCACCATCAACATCCACAACATCAATCACTTCAGGATCAGTTTGTATACTCTTGTAGGGATATGAAAATCTTGACTTATTAACTTTAATAAAAGTTAACGTGTGTACATTTTCTGGCAGCAACCTATTTCTGGTGTCTGTCACAATATTGCCAGCAGTACTAAACATGCATTCTGAAGAGGCATTTGTTGCAGGACAACCAAGATATTTACAGGCTTCATCATACAGCTCTGTCCAAATCAACTTTTTTGATCTCCAGTATTCAAAAGGGCATGCATCAATAGGAATAGGCAGTTCTTTCAGGTAACTGTCTGCCATGATGAACAGAGATCACTCAGAAGAGGAACCAGCATAAGCTGGTACAGGAGCAATTTGGTAAAGGTTTTGTCACAGATTTAGCTTGCTACTAAGGGTTGAAGAAGTGGCAGTTGTGGAACAACTACTGTTAATGTTTGGTGACTTTTCCAGTTCTGTATCCCTTTGTGAAGATGAACCTGCATGTTGTGGTGATGACAACCTGAGGGTACTGTGTGTGTCTGTGTTTGACTCCTGTGAGTGCTGCAGCTCATCTAGCAACAGAAATTTGTACTGCTCTATATCATCTGTTTTTGGAAGATCTATAGCCTTGAACCTGGGATCTAAGAGAGATGCAAGGGTGTAGAGTTTTGATTTTGTCATTGCAACTAATTTGTCATTGGTTTTGAAGCACTCACTCATTCTCTTTACGAGATTTCCATGATACAGGCAACATGCTGTCTGAGCTTCAGATCTGTCTTTTTCTATTTGTAGATTTAGAACACTAAGATGATGTGAAATCAGCATTATGAGTGGGATAACCTGACTCACATATATGCCTTCAGAAGACATGTCCCTTGTAGCTGTCTTAAAAAGAGCTAGGATGCAGCACACTGTCTCCATTAATTTCCACTGCAGCACAGACAGCATAATGCCATCTCCAATAATGTAACTGGAGCAATACTATGTACAGCTTGCTTTTGCTCCAAGAGGTGCTGCAGCATATAAAGCGTTGAGTTCCAATGGTGGAAACATTTTGAATCAGCTTTGCTGGGAGCAGCTTGTGTTTTTGCAGTTCGGACAATGTCCGTATAGCCTTGGTTGAATGTGAAAAGTGAGTCACAATTTTTTTGCAAACAACAATCATACCATCTACTTGTGTTTCATTGCTGAGAAATCCCATGACAATTAAATGTAAGCAATGTGCAAAGCAACAAGCATGCATAAATCCTCCATCCTGTACTGCTTTCAAGATGTTGGCTCCATTGTCACTTACTATGAAGCCACATTTTAGACCTTGAGAATAAACCCATTCGTCAAGGAGGTCATTTAGTTCCTGCAAGATGTTTGCAGCTGTATGACTTTGCCCAAATTTCTTTATATGCAGCAGTGCCATCTTCTGGGGTGTCTTTGTTTTTGAAGAACCACAAGAAAACATGACCCAATGAGCGGTAAGGGACATGTAATCTATGTTTTGAGTGCTGGTCCACATATCTGTTGTGACATGAACAACCCCACCATCTGCAGTTTTAAGTGCAAGCATCACTGTCACTTTTAAAGCCTGATAAATGTTTGGTATTTCAACATAGGAAAAGTATCTTCGATGAGGAACTTTGTAATGAGGATCTGCTACTTTAAAGAACTCCCTAAAATCCTCATGATCTACTAAAGAGTAAAGGAGAAGGGTTCCAGCTAACAGTTCACCAATTCTGTAAATAAGATGAAGGGTCTTTGGATGATTTTTAGTAAAGGTATTCTTCCTTTCAAATGCTTGAGACAGTGTTAGCTGTTTACAACATGTCCCTGCTGGTTTATTATACACCATGCTTCGATGGGCAGATGGACGCTGGGATGGTGGACTAGGACTTATACATTCAGTGCCATCACTGGATGTGCAACTTGTACTAATGGTGCTGGCATTGGTGGTAACAATGATCCTTGGGCTGGCAGTGGTTCTGTCTGCATCAAGTCCAGACAGTTCAGTATCCATTTCAGATTCCTCCTCACCCTTCTCATGTGTGGTCTGGAAGATGGAGGACATGGGTTTTGAATGAATAAGCAAAACTGAATGTTTTTTCAGAGGGCATTTAAGAGCTGTAGTGCCAAGGCATGACACAACTTTACCACGGTTTACACTCTGTTTACACAGGGAACAAATTGCTCTGCAAGGATCAGTTTTACTGACAGAGAAATAATTCCACACCTCAGATGTGACAGATTTTGTTTGAGTGCTAGGAAGACAGCTAAAGACTGTTTGCATCTTTTCACCTGTCCTAACAGAACCTGGGACATGCTCCTTGGTGCTAGAAGAGTGGGCAGAAGACTCTGATGGATTTTCATTGCAGGCCAACACAGAAGTGGTGGATTCAATGGATATGTCCTTTTCATTGCCAACAGTGCTGGATGTATTTGCAAGTGCACTACCTGATTCATTGTCAGCAGACTTGCTCATTTCACTTTGTTGAGGAAGTAATGATACGTTGCAAGACACAACAGTGTCAGACTGAGACAAAGAGCTACTGTCTGAGTCAGAGAGGGTGCTAGTCACAGGGATCTTAACAGCATGAATGGCATACCTAATGGTGCCTATCTGTGTGACCCCAGCAGCTGTACAGGTTTTCTTAAATGGTCCCCCTTTAGCACACTTCACTGTTGCTCTTTTGCTGTTTCTTGAATTTTTATCACATGAAACATTTTGGTTATTTCTGCTAGCACCAGGATTACCACTACCACCAACTCCTGCTCCAAAACCAGCACCAGATGCTTCATATATGTTGGTGTCAGCCATAACAGTACCAGTATACTGCAGTGAACACACCCACACCCACACAATTCCTGTGTAAGAAAGCAATGTGATCTGTGATCGCTGGCTACAACTCCAAAATTTTATTTTGGTTGTGTGACACTGTGATGCAGTGGACTAAAAGTAATTAAAGAATATGATGGTTTGCAACTAAAGGATCCTAGGTTCAAGGCTTACAGAATGATTGGGCTGCTGGGCATAGGCATACACACAGGAGTCAAGGGGCACACATCAGCAGGGTGATGGGATGACCACAGGAGACGGAGTCACATACACAACTCAGGGAATGAGAATTGTATTTCTACACTTCTGTCATGTAAGGGTAATACCAACTGACAACTGGCCACTGGGCTTCTGTCTGTAACACACACTGGGTAGGGTACAGTGCAGTCAAGGGGCCCACAGCAGCAGGGTGATGGGCTGATCACAGGAGACAGAGTCACATACATGACACACAACTCAAGAGAATGATAAATAATATTTCTATGCTGCTGTCATGTAAGGTTAATGCCACCACACAACTGGCCACTGGGCTTCTCTCTGTAACACACACAGGGTTGAGTACAGTGCAGTCAAGGGGCACACAGCAGCAGGGTAATGGGCTGACCACTGGAGACGGAGTCACATACACAACTCAGGAAATGAGAATTGTATTTCTAAACTTCTGTCATGTAAGGGTAATACCAACACACAACTGGCCACTGGGCTTCTCTCTGTAACACACACTGGGTAGGGTACAGTGCAGTCACGGGGCATACAGCAGTAGGGTGATGAGCTGACCACAGGAGATGGAGTCACATACAGTACATAACACACAACTCAGGGAATGAGAATTGTGTTTCTATGCTTCTGTCAAGTAAAGGTAATAACAACACACAACTGGCCACTGGGCTTCTCTCTGTAACATACACTAGGTAGCGTACAGTGCAGTCAAGGGGCACACAGCAGCAGGGTGATGGGCTGACCACAGGAGATGGAGTCACATACACAACTCAGGGAATGGGAATTAAAATTTCTATGCTTCTGTCATGTAAGGGTAATACCAACACACAACTGGCCACTGGGCTTCTCTCTGTAACAAACACTGGGTAGGGTACAGTGCAGTCAAGGGGCACACAGCAGCAGGGTGATGGGCTGACCACAGGAGATGGAGTCACATACATAACACACAACTCAGGGAATGAGAATTATATTTCTACACTTCTGTCATGTAAGGTTAATGCCACTGCACTACTGGCCACTGGGCTTCTCTCTGTAACACACACTGGGTAGGGTACAGTGTAGTCAAGGGGCACCAGCAGCAGGGTAATGGGCTGACCACAGGAGACAGAGTCACATACACAACTCAGGGAATGAGAATTGTATTTCTACGCTTCTGTCATGTAAGGGTAATACCAACTCTCAACTGGCCACTGGGCTTCTCTATATAACACTCACTGGGTAGGGTACAGTGCAGTCAAGGGGCACACAGTAGCAGAGTGATGGGCTGACCACAGGAGATGGAGTCACATACATAACACAGAACTCAGGGAATGAGAATTATATTTCTATGCTTCTGTCATGTGAGGTTAATGCCACCACACAACTGGCCACTGGACTTCTCTCTGTAACACACACTGGGCAGGGTACAGTGCAGTCAAGGGGCACACAGCAGCAGGGTAATGGGCTGACCACTGGAGACGGAGTCACATACACAACTCAGGGAATGAGAATTGTATTTCTACGCTTCTGTCATGTAAGGGTAATACCAACTCTCAACTGGCCACTGGGCTTCTCTCTATAACACTCACTGGGTAGGGTACAGTGCAGTCAAGGGGCACACAGCAGCAGAGTGATGTGCTGACCCCAGGAGACGGAGTCACATACATAACACACAACTCAGGGAATGAGAATTATATTTCTACGCTTCTGTCATGTAAGGGTAATAACAGCACACAACTCGGGAGATGGGAGCAGGGAGTCACATACACAACTCAGGGACTCGGGAGTGGAGAAGTAGAAGGCAGTCTCACACACACACACAGAGGAGTGGTCGGGTGTCCAAAAAAATTAACTGCCTGCCTTCAGTCAGTGCCTTGCTGCCAGTGCCTTGTGCTGTTGTATAAGGACTAATAAGGACTGGAATTTTTGAGGGTGAAAGTCAAGAGGAGGATCCCCCTTAGCAGCACAGCACAATGAGCTTGAACACAGTCCTTATACTCTGTCCTAACAAATTTATTTGCCTTTTTTTCCCCCTTGTTATATGCTTGTTGCTGGCAGCTGCTGAGTGTGCACTGTGCAGTGCTGCACTTTCACAATCGTCAATCACATTCACAAAGGTTGTTCTTTCTGTATTTTTTTTATTCTCTCTCTCTGGTCCTGATATTGATTGATCCCCTCATTAGCCCCTCCACCTGAACCTTCCCTAGTCCCATACCTGACCGTTAATTTAGCCTTTTCAGTCTTTCTCATTCTTGGTCTCTCGGGCCTGAGTCCGGCCCTGCTCCCTTCCCCTTCCCCTTCCCTTTGAACTTTTCAATGTTTGCTTTTAGCCCTTTTTCACAGGAAAATGGATGATGGACTGAAATAATTCAGGTAAGCACTGCAGCAACTAGCGAGTGCTGCAGTCCGATTGTGGCCACACTGACCTGGGCCCTGGCCTAAGTATCAAGCAAGAATGCTGCTGTCTGTGGTACGCTATTGCTTTGGCTGCTGCTGCCTCTTGAAATCCAAATCATGCTCTCAGGGCTTTCACATCTGCCTAAATACCCTCCACAGATCCCGTGGCTTGTGCAGCTTACTCGACCCCCACCTGACCACATAGTAAATGGTCAGGTGGTGAGGACCTGAGGATGACTTCACTTGAGCGTAAGTGTGCTACGCAAGTGCAAAGTGTGACAGAACTTGCGGTGGACTGGACTGGCAGCCCAAACAACAACACTGCTGCTGCTGCTGCACCCCCCCCCACTACCACATCAGGGCTGCCTGCTGGGACGTGCCTCTTCCCCACACACAAGTCATCAGCTGGGGCCAGGAAAAAGATGTCACGGGAGTTGGGAGGACTCAGATTCGAACACTTTTGCAAACCTTTTAGTGCTCGAGTTCTAAGTTAGAACTCAAACACCAGAGTTCAAGGAGGGTTCGAATCTTTGATGAACTAGTTCTGACAACACTAATAATGATCTTGGCATCACAAAGTTAATATGCATTTCCTAGTATGAGCCATACTTTCTATACAGCTGTAGATGGATTAATTCCCTCAGTGTCACTAAGTCAACAGGCATTTTGTAGCGTTATCCATATTTTATGTACTGCTCTAGATGGGTAATTGTCCTAACATCACTAAATTAACATACATTATCTAGTGTGATCTGTATTTTATATGTTGCTGTAGATGAGAAATTATCTCAGCATAACTAAGTCAACGCACATCCCATAGTGTGATCCACACTTTATATACTGCTGTAGATGGGTAACAATTTTGTCATCACTAAATTAACATGCATTTCTTAGTGAGATACATACTTTACATACATCTGTAGATGGGAAACAATCTCAACATCACTTAGTTAACATGCATTCCCTAGTGCAATCCATATTTTATTTATAGCTGTAGATGGGTAATAAAGATCACAGCACTACTAAGTTAACATTCTTTTCATAATGTGATCCATACTTTATATACAGCTGTAGATGAGCAATGATCTGAGCATTACTTAGTTAAAATTCATTCCTAGTGTGATTCGTATTTTATATACAGCTGTAGATGAGTAATGATCTGAGCATTACTTAGTTAAAATTCATTCCTAGTGTGATTTGTATTTTATATACAGCTGTAGATGGGTAATGATCTGAGCATTACTTAGTTAAAATTAATTCCCTGGTGTGATTCGTACTTTATATAGAGCTGTAGATGGGTAATGATCTGAGCATTACTTATTTAAAATTCATTCCCTGGTGTGATTCGTACTTTATATAGAGCTGTAGATGGGTAATGATCTGAGCATTACTTATTTAAAATTCATTCCCTGGTGTGATTCGTACTTTATATAGAGCTGTAGATGGGTAATGATCTGAGCATTACTTATCTAAAATTCATTCCCTGGTGTATTTCATACTTCATATACAGCTGTAGATGGGTAATGATCTGAGCATTACTTATCTAAAATTCATTCCCTGGTGTGTTTCGTACTTTATATACAGCTGTAGATGGGTAATGATCTGAGCATTACTTATTTAAAATTCATTCCCTTGTGCGATTCCTACTTTATATACAGCCGTAGATGGGTAATGATCTGAGCATTACTTATCTAAAATTCATTCCCTAGTGCGATTCCTACTTTATATACAGCTATAGATGGGTAATGATCTGAGCATTACTTATTTAAAATTCATTCCCTAGTGCGATTCCTACTTTATATACATCTGTAGATGGGTAATGATCTGAGCATTGCTTATTTAAAATTCATTCCCTAGTGCGATTCCTACTTTATATACATCTGTAGATGGGTAATGATCTGAGCATTACTTATTTAAAATTCATTCCCTAGTGCGATTCCTACTTTATATACAGCTGTAGATGGGTAATGATCTGAGCATTACTTATTTAAAATTCATTCCCTAGTGCAAATCCTACTTTATATACAGCTGTAGATGGGTAATGATCTGAGCATTACTTATTTAAAATTCATTCCCTAGTGCGATTCCTACTTTATATACAGCTGTAGATGGGTAATGATCTGAGCATTACTTATTTAAAATTCATTCCCTAGTGCGATTCCTACTTTATATACAGCTGTAGATGGGTAATGATCTGAGCATTACTTATTTAAAATTCATTCCCTAGTGTGATTCATACTTTATATACAGCTGTAGAAAGGTAATGATCTCGGCACTACTAGGTTAACATGCATTCCCTAATCTGGTCCATACTTTCTACACTTGCTGTGGATAGGGAATTGCTCAGCATCACTTAGTTAAAATGCATTTCCTAGTGTGATCCATACTTTACATACAGATAGCAAGAAAGGTAATTAATTTATTTATTTAAAAGTTGGTGACTGGAAAAATTTACACTGAGCCAGAGCTCATTTCCAGGTAATCATCTCAGCATCAGTAAGTGAACATGCAATCTCTAGTGTGATCCATTCTTGATATATAAATGTAGATGGGTAATGATCTCTGCATCACTAAGTTAACATACATTCCATAGTGTGATCCATACTTTACTACTTTAGATGGGTAATGATCTCTGCATCACTAAGTTAACATACATTTCCTAGTGTGATTGATAGTTTATATACTGCTGTTGATGGGGAATGAGCTTGGCATACTAGATTAAGAAGCATTTCCTAGTATGATCCATTCTTTATATACATTTATATATGGGTAATGATCTCTGCATCATTAAGTTAACATACATTTCCTAGTGTGATTGATAGTTTATATGCTGCTGTTGATGGGGAATGAGCTTGGCATACTAGATTAAGAAGCATTTCCTAGTATGATCCATTCTTTATATACATTTATAGATGGGTAATGATATCAGCATCACTAAGTTAACATACATTTCCTAGTGTGATCCATACTTCATATACATCTGAAGATGGCAATGATCTTGGCATCACTGAGTTTATTTTTCTCTTCAGTTTTATTGGGCAGCAAGTTGAGAGAGGTACTTTCATTTACAACAGTGTCCAACCATAAAACAGAACAATAGCACAACATATTATAATGTGTTTCTACAGACATACAAATATTAAAAATTGACATCAGTAAATAATCATGATTTTATAGGCATAGTTATTTATCCAAAGCAGTTGCAGAGTTTGTAAGATAGACTAGCTAAGGAAACTCTAAAGCATCCCAGAGGTAAGAATACTTGTACTCCCAATTTTGTTTGGTATTGTATCCCAAGTACAGGGTACTGCAGAGCTATTGATAGTGACTTTTCTCCAAATTTAGATCTGATTCTCAGAATCTGAAACAAAAACTGGGATGCAGAGCTTAGAGAATATTCAGAATGGGTTTTAGGTTGTAATATGTGTCAGTGGCTCAGCAGGTAGCACACTCACCTCAGAGGCTGGGTGATCAGAAGCCTGTGGGTTCTATCCCCACACCAGGCACTTGGGTTAATATCCCAATACTGACACTGCAGTGCAGCATGAGGGTGGGACATTAAACTGAGGTCCCATCTGCCTGTTCTGGTGGTAGTTCAGGTGGATGTTAAAGATCCCATGGCACTTCTCGAAAAGAGTAGGGGAATTTTTTACTCAAAACTTAAAACAAAATATACAAAAGCGTGTTACATCATGCCAAAGCATAATAAAATAAATCAGAAACATAAATAAGTATAACAGCATACAGAAACTTCAAACATAATTAATCCAGATTGTTACAACAACCCCAATCCCATCCCCAACAAAAAAATAGGGGGAATCTTTATGCAAAACTACAAAACAAAAACATATAGGAACGTATTACAGCATACAAAGCATAACAGAAATCAAGCAAAAAAAATCATAAATAAGCATTTCAGCAGTTAGGAATGACAAACAGAAATAAATCATAATACTGCCCCCCCCCCAAAAAAAAAGGGTAGGGGAACAATTATGCAAAACATACAAAGAAATATACAAAAGTGTATGACTTCATACAAAGCATAAAAAATATACAACAAAATGAAGCATCACAGCATACATGAACAGTAAACAGAAATAAACTGTATATATACAGAATCCCCACCCCTGTCCCACCAAAAAGTAGGGGAAATATGACATTCAAAACTGAAAAACAAAATAAACTGCCCCCAAAAAGAGAAGGAAAAAAGAAATACAAAAATAAACAGTCAATCAGCCAGTATCCAACCAATGTAAAGTCTTCCATTTTTTTCTGGCTACCATCACAGGTAGGGTGCCAAAATCATGTCTGCGGAGAGAAATAACAGCCTCAGCAATCATCCAAAACAACTGTTCTGGAGTAATATACAATTGTTGCAAAGACCATCTAACTCTACTGGTCCAAATATGGAATTTAAAACATCCTAAAATGCTGTGCAAAACAGCCCTATCATATTGACTCCAAGCAGGTGGTAAAATACCCAATAATATGACATCAGGAGACATATTGATAAAAGGAGAAGTAGCCCAATGCCAAGCTACCACAGATCAAAAATGGACAATATGTGGGCAAGAAAAATGCAAATGAAACAAGGATTCCACTGTTGTGGAACACAGATTTTGCCTAGGACATGACCTATCCTCAGTGTTCTTCTGTTTTAGATGAGCTTTTCCAGGTGATCTATCATGAACACATAGCCACGTCACATCCCACACATTTGGAAGCATAGGTATAGGGCATAACATTTCCGTAACCAAAATAATATCCTTCTGTGACCTGTTGTAATAGTCAGGCAAATTAAAAAAAAAATATCTGGCTTAAATAACAGCATATAATTCTTTCTGGCATAATTGACCCACCATCAATTTAGTAATTTGCCATTGTTTAATTTTCCAAAAACAGGAAAAAAAAGTGAGTAACATATTTTGCACTTGTTTTTGCTTTGCCACAGCCTTATCCCACTCCCAATCATCAAGCCAGTTTTCAAGAACATCCAGTACCCAAGGGGACCACATTTTTTGCATAGTGGTAATCAAAGGGTGAACATTTACAAACAAAAAAATAGAAAAAAAGACAATAGGATTAACCATATTGAGATCACCTTGATTTTTGTTCAAATATAAGATATTTATTTTAATGGGGTTTAAACGGTTACCCCAGATTGCCTGAAAAAAAATACTAAGTACTGTACATTCCAAACTACTAGGTAATGCATACACAGCTGCCAAATGCAGAAACATACCAAATAAATACATTTTAATCACATATGCCCTTTTTAATTTAGACAGCCTCCATTTATTCCAGGTATGAACTCTAAATTGTGCAGCTTTGATGATAAAATTCCAATTATAAACGTCCAGCTGATCCATCCCAAAAACATACCCAAAATCTTAATTTCTGAACTACATACCAAAATTCCCACAATCCCCTGTGTTACACGAGGTCCCTGCACCCTAATTGGTACCCTCAGATGTACACCATAGACAGCTAGCACTTTAGTATATATTATACTAACATATAGGGCTAAGGGCATCTACCGTACAAGAGTAGATGTCAGGATATGAATGCATATTGTTGTAATATACTTTGCTTGCTAATACATATATTCTGCTATGTATTTTCTGTGTATTTCTTACTTGTGAGATGCCAAGACATCTGTATCCTTGGAGTAATTATAATATGTAAGATGGCATTGCCACCTTTTGGTGATTTGTACCACTGCACTGAGTTATGTAAGACTCTGTATAAGAACTCTTCTGTTCTCAAACTGATGACTTTACAGAATTGTATAATGTTATCTTGGACCATGGAGCCACCTCTAATTTATCCAATAGGACTCATCTCTGTAACTAGAAATGTTTCTATCTTTTGGTAACCATAGTAATTATCATAGGTATATAATGTAATGCACAAGCCTTATACCTCGGAGACCTGAGAGACCCCAAGAGACACAGAGAAACCTCGAGGTGTAGGGAACGCTTAGCACTGGCTCCCGGTTCGTATTGGTTAGAACTGCTTAGGGCAACTGTGATTTATCCCTTTGGTAGTAAAAAACTTGTTTATTACTCTAATGCAACGTGTCTGTGATTACTTGCATTCCCAATATTGTCAACAATCTGAAAGTGAGGTTTAGTCCTCCTAACACCTGGAAATTACCTTCTACCTCCCCTAAAGAAACACACTTAGTCTTATTAAAATTAATCCTTGCCCCAGTATCCATTTATTCCAGGTATGAACTCTAAATTGTGCAGCTTTGATGATAAAATTCCAATTATAAATGTCCGGCTGATCCATCCCCCCAAAAATATCCAAAATCTTAATTTCTGAACTACATACTGAAATTCCCATAATCCCCTTGAAATTACCTCCTACCTCCCCTAAGGAAATACACTTACTCTCATTAAAATGAATTCTTGCCC
Organism: Neoceratodus forsteri; assembly: GCA_016271365.2. NCBI lineage: Eukaryota > Metazoa > Chordata > Ceratodontiformes > Ceratodontidae > Neoceratodus > Neoceratodus forsteri. Next base: position 273,379,489 of record JADMNL010000026.1, read on the forward strand.
CAGTACCCATCATAAAGCTATTCAAAACCAGTTCAGTAGCAACACTAGATGGGAGATCCGATGATAAAATGCATAAGTCATCTGCATAAGCAATGGTAGTAAGGTCAGACATAGTGCAATGAAGGGAAAGGCCACTAATATGAATAGCCTCATTCAATTGCCATAACAAAGGATCCAACGTAAGAATATATAAGAGGGAGCTAAGAGGACAACCTTGGCAGACTTCCCTCTGACATGCTTGAAACGTTCCTATTCTACCATGTGCATAAGGAGCTACAACAGCAGATCCATAATAACCCTTAACCAGGAAACAAAAGAAACAAGAAAACCATAATGAGCTAAACAGGACCATAAATAATTATGCAAAACCTTGTCAAAAGCCTTCAACTGATCTAAACTTAATAAAAACCCAGAAATGTCACCCATGGCACTTCTATTAAACACCTCACATAACAAAATCAAAGCATCAAAAATAGAATGACCCATAACTGAATAAAACTGTGAAGAATGAATAATATGAGGCAAAGCCAGTGCTACCCTATTACTCAATAATTTAGTCAGAATCTTACAGTCTGAATTAAGAAGGGCAATAGGTCTCCAATCACCTAAATTCTCCATAGCACCAGATTTGAACAAAAAAAAATCACCAGACCCTGATTAAATGTCGTAGGATAAATACCAGTATCCAAACAAACCTGAAATAAAGTTGCATGTTCTGACCCCAGAATAGAAAAAATCAAAGGGCAAAGTTCATTTACCAGCCTATCTCCACCAGGGGATTTACCTTTACGTAAAGAATTAACCACTTCCTCTAATTCTAACTGTGAAATAGGCTGTAATAAAACCTGAGACAAATCTTCTGGAACTAATACCCACTCACTCCTAGACAACCAAGTAGTAATTTCCTCAGCAGTCACAGATGTATCCACTTGAAAGGAAGTTAATAAGTAGTTATCCAATTTTGCCAAAATATCCTCATGAGAAGATGCCAAATCCCCCAAAGATGTCAATACATGTTTCATTTCTTTGTGTGCCCTATGCCTTTCACATTGTTCAAAAGGATTCACTTCACCCTGAGCACTGGAGACCCCAAATCTTTGGGTAGTCTCCAAAACCTTTCATTTGTCATATTGGAATTTAACCAATTCCCTTTTTAAAGTCTGTACCACTGTCAAATCAACTAGTAAACCTTGCTGCAAATCGCAATACGCTTTCTCCAACCGACCTTTTACCACCTTATAGGAATCACATTTTGCTTTACCCAATAGTCTCCCAATTGTTTTAAAATAATGTTGAATATCAGATTTCATATCCTCCCACCAATCCTGGATTATATCATACAAAAAAATAAACAGATTGCTGTGCCAATAATAAAGAAACACAACCTTCCTTTACATCCAGAAAATCCAATAATGATAAATTCATTTTCCAGTAACCAGGACCTTTGGAGATATTCAGAAAGTCTGAAAAAGTAACCTGTGAAAGGACATGATCAGAGGTTGCCAGAGGAATTGCAGCCTGTAAGCCAAACTTTAAATTAGCAGAAACAAACCAATAGTCTATACGGTATTTCCAAGATCCCCAAAAATAAGTTTATACAGTACAAGTCACATTAAACTGTTCCATCAACTCACTGGTGTAGCATTTTTTTTTTTGTGATTCTACTGCAGTGGCAGCTTGAATTGTTGAAGCTTTTAATTCTTTTCCAACCATTCTTCACTGCCTATTCAACTCACTTGTACCTGTTTAGTGATATGGCAGTAGCTGTTTTGCAGTGTTTATGCAATGCATTTTCATGGCATTGTTTATAAATATCACAGCATTCCTTAGGAGTTGTTTAGTCTGCCTTCTGAAATGAAACTCATGAGCACTCAGCTGAAAATAAAGCTTATAGTCCTAACAGCTAGTTGCAAACCAACACTAAACTTTTAATAATTCATTGAATTAAACACTGCACAGATTAGGAAACTCATTGAACAATGCTACACCAGTGAGTTGAGGGAACAGTTTAATGTGACTTGTGCTTGCTACTTCCTGGGAATTAGACTGAAAAACATCTATCAACCCAGTAAGACTTAATAGATTATTCAAAAAAGCAGAATCACAATACAATTTGGGCATTTTAGCACCTCTTCCCATACCACACTATTTAATATTAAAATCCCCACCAAAAAGGACATTACATCTAGTCAATAAATATGGTCTAACTTTCTCCAATAACGCAATACGGGCAATTTTAACTTGGGCTGCATACACATTTAGAAGCCTAAAATCCAAATTTTGTATAGTAACATCAAACAAAATCCATCTGCCTACCTCAATTTTAATAATATCAGTTACTAAAATATCAGAGGTCAAAAAACAAATACCAACCCCAGAACAAAGATCCAAGCCCCCTCCCAACCAAAAACAAGGACCCCAAGGCCATGTTCGTGAAGCCTGGTCAAAGTCAGAACTCATATATAATCTGGTGTCCTAAAAAAAACAATATCACCCTTCAAATGTGAAAAGATGTCATAAGTGACCAAGCATTTATACTCAGCACGAATGCTGTTCACATTCAGAGAGGCTACAGTCAAATCATAGAACACAGAAAAAAAATCTAGTAGGCAGCTGTTTTTTCCTGGCACTTTTACATAAACCTATTCGAAGACCACTTTTTTTCTTCAGTTTCTTCACCTCCTCAGAGTTACCTATGTCCATATCAGACACAGGATAAAATGTTGTGAGGAAGATTTAGAGGCAGTATCAGAATCTAACTCCATGGAATCATCTTCTGCAGCCAAAATCCCATAAGAATTAGCAAAAGGAATATCAGTAGCAATCCTCATACTCTGAGGAAGGTCCAACCCAGTAGGTGGGGCCACCTTCAAGACATATACAGGGGGTGGTGGAGGTGCCATGTCCCCTTTCTCTACATGTAAAGGGTAGTCCAGGACAGCCCTCAACAGAGGAGCTAGCACCTCCAAAACACAAGGAGTCACACTAGGGATCATACCCGTGTCTCAAGCCTCAGAGCATTCAGGAGAGAGCTTTGTGGCTGAATTCTGGGGATGTCTAGGGTGTCTAGGATCCAGAGGCAACCGGCCTGCCCAGGCCGTATTAATATAATAATCTTGCACTGTAATATCAGCTTCTGATGTATTATGAGCAGCAAGGGAACATTCGGTAAAGGTATGTCCAGGTTCATCACAAAATGTACATGTAGGAGAATTATCACATTCTATGTTAACATGCCCCATATCCCCACAATGAAAGCAACAAATTTTATCACAGGACATGCTAATATAGTGCACTGAACCACATTTATGACATTTACAGGTCTGTCCAGGATAAAAAAGAAATCCCTTTTCCCTGCCGATGAAGAAACAATTTTGCAGATGCTGAAATTCATTATCCACTGTAAACAATTTGACCTTAATTCATCAATTACCATTCCAAAAACCCTCAGCATCAATAATAGGCTAAGGGGTGCCCTGAACATCACACCTTTTGTCTAACCAGAATAAAATATCTGAAATGTTGACACCTTTATTTCAAAACAAAACAGTAACCATACAAAAAGACTGTTTAGTCAGGGGAATAACTTGAAATGGTGTCCAAAGAGGGTTGTTTTAAAGAATTGAATACTTAGCCCAGAAATGTTCCAAAACATCCAGAGTTTGAAAACTTACATTGAAAGTATGTTCCCCAGGTGCATGAATAAGAGAGTAAACTTCATTAGGTGAAAAACCTAAGGACTGCTTCAGTAAGATCTTACCCGTGTAATACCTGTCAGATAATTCAGCCATACCTCCCAAATACTGAATCCAAATAGCATTTCTCCTCTTAGCTAACTCCACAGGTTTGTGAAACAAGCCTGTGTAAGAAGGCTTCTGAGGAATAGTGTCTGGCAGCAGTAAAGGATCCTGTCTGGTCACGGTTTCCTGAAATACAGCAGTATGCTGAGCAGTATTAGGAAGGGAATCTATCCCCTCAGACTCCAAAGGAGCTCTATGAGCCAAACCCTCAGGAACTCCCTCATTACTTACAGCAACTAGGGGAGAAAATGAGGGAGAAGTGGCAGGCAATGAAGGCCTCTGTCCTTCTCATGAAGTCAGGTCCAAATGCTGAGAAATTTCTTCTGAGGCTGATGCCAGGCCTACCTGCCCAGAACCCACCTCAAACTTTGGGTCCACAACCCAAGTACCATCCGATCTTTGAACCCAGCCAGAATTTCTTAAAGCAGACTCCGCTGTCCAGCCCACATCCCCTGGCAATGATAGCTCAACAGGTAAATCTACGCTATTGCCTGGGGAAAGTGGCAGCTGGTCTGATGGAACACTAACCTGAGAACCCGCAAAAACCTCCAAAGTGAGGGTAGAAAGAGAAGGAGACACACTAGCCATCCTCTTTCTCTTTTTTTCCTCTTGCAATCTGTGGGTTTCTCTCTGGAAAATATACATAGCATCGCAAATCAAATTTTGCAGAGTCATCTGCAGCTCCACTTCCTCTACCACAGCAATCGACCCCTCGGGTCCTACTTCCGACATACTACACCTCAGTCGGTCCCCGCTATCAGCGCCAACCACGCCCACTGGAGAATCACCGACCGATCCGCATCCCTCAGTGTCAGGCTCCACAGTGAAACATGCACCACACACCTACAGGACAGCGCCCCCTACCAAGAGTAGGGGAATTTCCTCGGTGCCTTGGCCAAATTTCCCCCCATTCACTAAAATACCACCAGCAGCTTAACCTGGTTCAAAGTTAGTTGGCATTCATCTGTATCCCGTCCCCGGGTCATGCCTAAAAATAGGCAGAATTTGTCTAGTGCACTTACCCGGTCCACTAAACTAAATCAAAAAATCAAATCAAATATACTTAATAAATGAGCATTTGTCAATGCTGAATGTTTGCTTGCTGGTATTAGCATTGGAAGTGCATGAATTAGACAGATGCAAAATAGGAATGACAGTGAAGTACTGAAGTGATGCTAACCCCAACCCCACCCTGCAGAGATGGTCAGGCATTGGGGTGTGCCTTTAGGTCATCACCCATAATGCTCACACCATTTCACCTCACCCAATCGTGCAGACACTGACAAATGTTGAGGTGTGCCTTGGGGTGTTCAGCTTTACAGTCACCCCATCTTATATGGAAATACACTGAAATGGGTGCAGTATAGGAGAATGGGTTAAACTCTGGGGCAGAAGAGTCAAAGGCACACCTTGATGCCTGTCACTGGTTGCAGGGTGGGAAAGCCAAAGGCACACCCCGATGCCTGTCAGTCTGTACAGGGAGGGACATTATGGTTAGAAACCCTAATGACCCAGGCGTTTGTTGGTGTTTGCACTACAAATTTTCAACATGGCCTTTCTGTGACCCCCCCACCCCATGAAAACATTTCTGACCTGTAACAGTGGCACTTCGATTTTGTTAATCTGTTCTGAATGTTGATTTCAAACAGTGACTGTGCCATTCTGCACCATATGTGTGAAAACACAGTTCAGGCTGGATGTAAAAAATGACACCTGCACCATTCATAGGGAGGTGTAAAGAGATGGCAATGTTGAAAATCTGGAATGAAAATATTAAAAATTCTCAAACTAAAGAGCATACGTGGAAACTGCACAATGCATACTCGTAACACAGACATTTCGTGGAATTCTTTCACCAGATTTCAAACATATGCAGTTTGTGACCTCTGCTCATGAGCAGTGTCACTACGATTTTCTTAATCTCTCCCAAGCACTAATTTCCCACAGCCACTACGCCATTATGCACCAGATGTGTGAAAACACATTTTGAGCAGGATGTGAAAATTGACAGCTGTACTGTTCATAAAGAGGTGTGCAAAAATGGAAATGTTGAAATCTGGAGTGAAACTATTAAAAATTCTTCAAGTTATGAGTGTGCATGGAAACTGCACAACACACGCTCATAATAGTCATTTTGTAGTCTTCTGTCACTAAATTTTCAACATAGGCATTTTGGGACCTCCGCTCATGAACCGTATCACCGTGATTTTCTTACTCTGTCCCAAACATTGATTTCCCACAGTGACCACACCATTGGGCCCAAAATGTGTGAAAACTCATTTCAGGCAGAATGAGGAAAATGACAGCTGTACTGTTCATAAGGAGGTGTGAAAAAATGGCAATGTTGAAAATGTGGAGGGAAAATATTAAAAAATTCTCAAAGTTATGAGCGTGCATAGAAACTGTGCAATGCATGCTCGTAATAGTAATTTTTTGGAATTTTTTCACCAAATTTGCAGCATAGACTTTTTGAGAGCCCACCTTATGAACAGTGACATTGTTGTTTCATTAATCAGTCCCAAAAGCTGATTCTGCAAAGTGACTGTAAAAATCACCTTTCAGGACCAAATAAAATGACAGTGACTGAGTTCATGAAGTGGGGTCCCAAGAACCCCATGTTGCAAATTTGGAGCCAAAAGTCACAAAAATGGCTGAGATATCCATATAGTTAACCCCCCATTTATGCCATTATGCAGCTTAATGGTATTTTTCAGTTCTTGATCGACTTTGATGAGTGCAGACGTGTTCCCGCTCCACCGAAGATCATCACATTGGGCTCCAGAGGTAAGTATGGGGTGAGGGGGGTGCGGCGATGTGGGGTGAGCAGAGGGTAGATGGGTGTGAGTTGGGTGAGGGTACACCAGACACAATAAGGGACTGTTTTTTTTTGTATACAGGTTAAAACAAATAGAAAGACTTTGCAGGAAGGTTTTCTGTTTTATAGGGAGATTTGGCACATTGGGGTGGGCTCCCAGCATTCTACCTGGGTGTTTTTTTTTTCTGGGGAGTTACTAGAGCCAATGGGGTTTGTGCACCTCATTGGCAAAACAGAAACAAGGGTCTCTGTTTGGGGGGCATGATGTCAAGGGTGATTGGGCACCCCCCTCAGCACACATATTCAAATAAGAGGGACATTATGCTGATGGGAATTGGGCTTCCCCATTGGCAAATGAACTGGGGAGGGGGCATGCTGACAGGGAGATTGGGCAACCCTGATGTCAGCTTTCGGGCGGCACTGTGAGAGGTGGACGATGACAGCTGTCACCATGTTTTTTGAAATCTTATACCAGACAAGGCACTGTCCTGCAATGACAGGTCGCTCCCTCATTGCAGTGGCAAATTCACTTCAAGTTGGTGGCATGCTTGCAGAACTAGTGTCAGCAGCAGCACCCCACCTCATTGGGTATAGAAGGCCAAATCCAAAAATGCAATGGTGACATTGGACACCACAGTGCTGACTCTCCACAACCCACTTCTCGCCTAAGCTGCCAGATAATGTTTCTTGCACATGGGCGCCCAAGCACACATAAAAAGTAGGTAGGATCTGTAAGATAAACTTACACACAAATATATTCCAATGAATATCACTATGATCTGCCAAGGAAGTACAACCAACTTTGCTATACAGTCTGCACCTGTGAGTATCATAACGTAACTTTGCAAGGATTCTCAATGTGCTATTGTACAGTGAGTCAAGTGTACCCAGTAATGTGCAAGCTGAATTTTTATAGATAGTCTCTATAATCTAATACATGTATAAACATGGATGTAAATAGTATCTTACTTAGTAAGAAACTAAATAGGGTTTTATTTCTAAAGAAGAACCCTAATAACTGCTTTAATTTATTACAAGTTAATATGCATTTCTTAGTATGTTCCATACCTGATATACATGTAACCCCTTTGTTACCCGGGGTTACTAGAATCCCAGTAAGACCTAGTGGTAGGCAGGGAAGGCAGCTTGTGAAATTCCAGTTAAATGGGTTTCACACTGTCTCACTCTGTCCTCAGTCACAGCTGAGACTAGAGGGATGACATTGTTATAGAATTGTCACAGCTGCATGAGCCACAGTTGGAATCTTCAGCTCAGAGTAGTTCTAGAATCGTGGGAATTCATAGTCAGTCTTCCGTTTGTTCTTAAGCAAGAAGGAAGCATTATTGTGCAGTGTGATTTCTCTCTCTGAGAAAAAGTCTCCAGTTTGTCCTTAAGCAAACAAGAAAGACACCAGTAGTGTCTGCTTACCCCCCTCCCTCTGGGGGGAAGGAAAAGTTCTTTGTGGGTTCCAGGGGCAATCCCCTTCTCCCACCTTGGGAAGAAAGCTGCCTGTTTTAATTTAAGTTCAGTCTATTCATGTATAACAGCAAAGGTTACATTTCTTCACCAGTGGGGTACCTGCACCGAATGGGTGAGTGTTTGGCCTCATTGGAAGGGGCAAACAACTTCTTTTCTTCAGTTGGATTTCAAGTATTGGGGCTGCTATTTGAGAGGACTATGTCAACTAGGACAAACAAATAGAGCAGTCATCTGTTTAAAGTGTTAAAGTTCATTGTAGAGGGGGTGCTTCAGGTCATCCACCATCAATCTACAGTTTTGAAGTCTAAAGTTCTGTGTGTCCAGAGAAATGGCCAGGTATGGGCTGTGGGAGCTGGAGGTGGATAGATCCCCATCTTTAGTAACCAGGTCCACCTCTACGGATTTCTTCTGTGTTTTTGCTACTTGCCTCATGCGCTTGGCCAGTGATGGGGTGGGTACCCAGATGTGGGTCATAACTGAAAATCTCTAGGAGTCGTAGACTTCAAGTGGTGGGAGCCACAGGATGGGAACATTACTCCTTGTTTGATGGGAGTCTCCCTGTTTGATGGGAGTTTCAAATTGGAAATGCGAACAAAATCTCTCTAGGAGTCACAGACTTCAAGTGGTGTGAGAACCGGTTTGGGGCCTCCTTGTTTTGATGGGATGTCTTTCCAAGTAGAGTTTGGGTTCATTCTCCAATGGACCATCAGTCGAGTAGCTGGCAAGGGGCCGGCCAGTCGGGCTATGTATCCAATGCGCATGCAAAGTCCGGGCTGAGTGCCTGGTGGGTCCAAAGCCAGACAACTGTTGTAGTGTTCATTCTCCAATGGACCGCTGTGTTTAACCTCTAATCTGCATTACAGTTACGTAGCCCTGTGGGAGACCATATAGAGCTTTGTTTATGTTCCGTGAGTTAATAAATAAAGCCACACTGAAAAATCCCAATTCTGGTTCTGGACATTACAGTTATTGCTTCCTGTAGTTGGATTTACTTGGGTGCCCCTGTGCAGAGTAGTCAAACCTAGGTCTCTTGTGCCAGGTAACCTCATCCTTCCCCGAACCCGTAGAGACATATGTATATCCATGCTACAATTGTGGACACATAGATGCCTTACAAAATTGGAGGCACCGCTTTGGATTTATTTGGGAAGGAAGGTGCTTGGGCAAGTAGGCTAGCATTTTGGCTATCTGGCAGTCGGTAGCCCAAAAAAGTTGAAGCAATTTCCCTAGTGTATGCTGTGTGCTGTGAATCTTGTGCTGCTGTTTAAAATGCCATCTGTTTACCAAGGAGCTGTAAAAGCCAAAGTGTGTCCTTGTCCTGCATCAACATAGTTTACAGCGTTTGTCAGTTTTAAAATAAAGTTCTGTGAAGAAAGTGTGGAAAACTAGGGGTAGCAACAGAGAAATTTGCCCTGGACGTTGGAAATGCTTTCTGTGCAATACTAGAGACTTCAGAGTTAATGGCAATGTTACATGGTTGAAATGGGCTCCAGCATGAGTCAGTTGGAAAAAAAAAAGTGCATCTTTTCAGTTTAAATTTGCCTGCTCGACGATCGCCGTGAGGAGGGGAGTCCTCGTGTGGAAGAAGAGGCTCATTTGCTGGCATCGTGTGGTTGGTCAGTTTGCCATTAGTCCCGCCCCTCAGCGAGCTCTTCAGTGTCTGCTTCAGCATTCGAGAGGGAGACAGAGAGTAGTGCGTGTACTGGCAGTGGAGGAGCATTTGCAAAGTGTTCAAAGCGCTGTAAACAGTGAAAAGTGACTTTTCTAGTTCAAAATCAGGCTCAACCTGCATATTGGTCGTGGGATCAGTGAATTGCGTGATTAATACTACGATCGCGGAGACTGCCCGCCCGTTTGAAATCTGAGGCCTTCAAAAATCTGGCTGCAGGCCATTTTCCTCCATCACAGCAATCTGCTACCATAACAATGAGTAAACGATTTAAAACTGCTCAAATCAGTGATTTTCAGTAATGCCATATAAAATGTGAGTGCAGCTGTATAGTCGCTTTGCAAGTAGCGATTGTGTGATATCCTGCTGGCAAGTGCAAGTCTGTAAAGCCATTAAATGTGTGCATAGCAATGAAAGTAGCCTCAGTTTAAAGTTTGCAGCCAGAGAGAGGCTGTGGGTTGTAAAATAATTGCAACACTAGTAAAAGCAGGCAGTCCTGTGCTGAAACCTGAAGTTTTAAAAGGGACTGTAATTAAATAAATGTTGCCAGCATGTGAAAAGTCCAAGGAAAATCCTGTAAATGTGAGAACAGCCAGAAAAGAGCAAGTTGTGCAGTTTAAATAAAAGTTATTAGTAGCTGATGTAAATCGGGTGCGCAGTGGCTTGACCCAGAGTCTGAATGTTGATGCATAGGAGTGTTGCCGCCACCATTACAGGGTGGGGTAGTAAAGTAAACACAGAAGCAGAGGAGCCGTTTTAAAGCTACAGAGTGTGTTCATTTAAAGTGGGACTTTCAGTTACAGTGAACTTTTGTTTGTTTTTCTGCAGTTATGGCCTCAGGACCTGCTCGTTACCCAGATCATGCCCAGGTTGCAGTAACAGCAGCAGTAAATAGATTGAGAGACATTGAAAATTGGTGCTACAGAGGGCAACTCCCTCCTGATGTGGCAATTCCTAATTATCCAGTGCGTATATGCCAGATGTGCTTTAGTGCTGGAAGGGATGTCTTCATGATTCCTCACTGTGCTGGTTATCTACAAAAATATGGCTTGTATAAAGTGCCTCAAATCATTTGGCTCCCACATGGACACAACTTCAAGAATCTGCAGTTGGCAGCACACAGCATCAGGCGGAGCCTGTGGAAGAAGGCCCCCTGGGGGAGTGTGGTACAAAGTTAGAGAGTGCAGAATTAGAGATTGAATCTGAAGTTGAAGTTTTAGATGCTGGATCTCAGAAAGCAAGTTCAGATAAAGCAACAATAGACTCCTGGGTGGGGGGGCTTAGCCCAAGTCTCGAAGGTGAAGATGAGATGCGGGAGGCCGTTGAATGGGAGGTGTCGACCTCCACTCCTAGTGATGAATGGATAGTCTCGGGGGTGAGAACTACTGCTCACTCCTGGGTTCAGATCCTCAGTGAAGAGGAAGATGAGGAGGAACCTAAGTGGCCTTGTGAGATAGGAACTGGTACACAGCCTCAAGATCTTGCCTCGGCGGAATGTGTTCAAGAAGGTGGTGATGCCACTGCCCTGGCTTCACCAGAAGTAGAAGAAGTCAGGGATCCATTTTTAATTTCGTTGAGGATGCGAAGCTGGCAGAACCAGGACTGGCCACCCCCAAGCCAGGCCAGCGGTCTCAGACTGACCAAAGCAAGTAAAGAGGAGAGACTGGTTCGTAGAAAGGCCAATGAAATCTTTGGTATGACCTTTCCTACCTTTCCTTGGAGAGTCTGGGAGGAGATTGAGAACTGCAGGAAATCCTGGATCTGGGATGAAGCAATGAAACATGTGCATCCTGGGGCTAACCAGCATGTAAAGAATAGACTGTTCCATGAAAAGTATACACAGTGGAAGAGAGTCAGGACACTGTTTATGGACAGAGTGAGAATAGTGGATGGAGAGGGACACAAAGTCTCCCACTGTGTGAATTATGTGCGTCCAGATGGAGTAATAATTCAAGCCCCTGACCTCCTCTACTATTGGTCTCAGTGCAAGGACCTCCCAGTAATTAAGCCTGTGCCTACAAAATGGAGAGCCGAGCAGTGGTAGTCAATAATGCCACATCTACACTGTGAAGTAATCTTATTGAACTGCCAATATAAATAAACAACAAATCAGGTGCTCCAAATTCTTCAGTCCACAGTGTACTGTCTGCAATCAATAACCATCTACTGCTACCACCAGATGACTTCAGATCCAGAGAGGACACCAGTCCAGTTGTTTGCCTGTTCATCGCCTGGTAATCGGATGACGCCGGACCAGCTGTTTCTCTTTTTGTTCCTGTTCTAAGGTTCCTTCTCCAGTTATGACATCAGCCCAGTTGTTTCCAGATGTGCACTCCTGTGGGTTCCTGGAAGATGTCCACCCAGCTGTATCAGAAGAAATGCTGCCAGGGAGAGTTTTCAGAAGGGACCAGGTTTGCTTAGTTCGAATACTTCAAGAGGCTGGTGAGTCACAATCTTTTTATTCTATCTTTATGACATTGTAATACACACCTTACACTACAGACTTCAAACAGTGTGAACTATCACTAAAGACTCTCCCTTCAGGATTATGGCCTGAAAAGACTATGTTCATCGGGCTCCGGCCCAGGAGAGACTCTTTAATGGACTGGCCTTCAGGCCTTGTAGTCACTAGTGGGACATTTAGGGCATTCCATCCCCCCCAAAAGGTGTATTGTTATCAATGTCATTTCTGTACTTAATGTATATACTGTCTTTTCTACTTTCTCTAAAAAAAATATATATATATATTTTTTCTTTTTGGGATTGTTTAGTGTTCTGCTTTTCCTGTATGGTAAGGGCTGTTGCTGTTTTTGTCACTGTTGTTGTTTAGGTAGATCGTAAATGCAGATTAAGGAGTGTTATTTTTTGTTTTGTTTTGGTTTTGTCTTTTCTTACAGGTGTTCTGAAGAAGACAGAAGAAGAAGACAAGAAGAGGAGGAGAGCTCATCGGAGTTCCCTCGTTTCAGTGCTTTGTGTAGAAATTAAAGTACTGTTTGTGTTTCTAATGTTGTAGTTGCAGGCTGCCCAAGGTGGGGAGGTCCCGGGTTTTGTTTTGTTTGGGATGTTATGTTAGAGGAAGATAGGTTTCCCTAGAGGGTTGGGGATGGACAGGCTGTGGCCTAACCTGCAGTAGGGGCGCAGTGTGATCTATCAGGGCTATGCTCTGGGCGGCTCTACCAGAGCCACTAGGTGTCCATGGTAAGTGGATAGAGTAGAGGCTGTATATGTCAGCTGTAGGCCTCTGAAGCCCTTGATGTTGCCTACCTGTGCTCGCACATGGTGGAGAGCACTGATCACCCCTCTCCAGGTAGCATATAGGGTGGGATGGCTAAGGCCGGGTGCATAATGACTGGGGACAGTCATTTTCCTGGTCAAGGGCGAGTGTAACCCCTTTGTTACGCGGGGTTACTAGAATCCCAGTAAGACCTAGTGGTAGGCAGGGAAGGCAGCTTGTGAAACTCCAGTTAAATGGGTTTCACACTGTCTCACTCTGTCCTCAGTCACAGCTGAGACTAGAGGGATGACATCATTATAGAATTGTCACAGCTGCATGAGCCACAGTTGGAATCTTCAGCTCAGAGTAGTTCTAGAATCTTGGGAATTCAAAGTCAGTCTTCTGTTTGTCCTTAAGCAAGAAGGAAGCATTATTGTGCAGTGTGATTTCTCTCTCTGAGAAAAAGTCTTCAGTTTGTCCTTAAGCAAACAAGAAAGACACCAGTAGTGCCTGTTTACCCCTCCCTCCAGAAGGTGAGGAAAAAAGTTCTTTGTGGATTCAGGGGCAATCCCCTTCTCCACCTTGGGAACTGCCTGTTTTAATTTAAGTTCAGTCTGTTCATGCATAACAGCAAAGGTTACATTTCTTCACCTGTGGAGGCACCTGCAACGAATGGGTGAGTGTTTGGCCTCATTGGAAGGGCAAACAACTTCTTTTCTTCAGTTGATTTCAAGTATTGGGGACTGCTATTTGGGAGGACTATGTCAACTAGGACAAACAAATAGAGCAGTCATCTGTTTAAAAGTGTTAAAGTTCATTGTAGAGGGGTGCTTCAGGTCATCCACCGTCAATCTACAGTTTTAAAGTCTAAAGTTCTGTGTGTCCAGAGAAATGGCGGGTATGGGCTGTGGGAGCTGGAGGTGGATAGATCCCATCTTTAGTAACCAGGTCCACCTCATGGATTTCTTCTGTGTTTTTTGCTACTTGCCTCATGTGCTTGGCTAGTGATGGGGTGGGTACCCAGATGTGGGTCGCAACTTGAAAATCTCTCTAGGAGTCGTAGACTTCAAGTGGTGTGGGGAGCCACAGGATGGGAACATTACTCCTTGTTTGATGGGAGTCTCCCTGTTTGATGGGAGTTTCGAATTGGAAGTACGAGAACAAAATCTCTCTAGGAGTCGCAGACTTCAAGTGGTGTGGGGAGCCACAGTTTGGAAGCCTCCTTGTTTGATGGGATGTCTTTCCAAGTAGAGTTTGGGTTCATTCTCCAATGGACCGTCAGTCGAGTGGCCGGCAGGGTTGCTGGGCCAGTCGGGCTATATATCCAATCGCATGCAAAGTCCGGGCTGGCCTGGTGGGTCAAAGCCAGACAACTGTTGTAGTGTTCATTCTCCAATGGACCGCTGTGTTTAACCTCTAATCTGCATTACAGTTACGTAGCCCTGTGAGACCATACAGAGCTTTGTTTATGTTCAGTGAGTTAATAAATAAAGCCACACTGAAAATCTCAATTCTGGTTCTGGACATTACAGTTATTGCTTCCTGTAGTTGGATTTACTTGGGTGCCCCTGTGCGAGTAGTCAAACCTAGGTCTCTTGTGCCAAGTAGCCTCATCCTTCCCCAAACCCATAGATACCCTATGTATATCCATGCCTTTCAAAAATGGAGCATATGGGTGCTACATACATCTATTGATGGATAATGATCTCAGCATCACTAAGTCAACATGAATTCCCTATTGTGATAAATACTTTATATTCTTTGTAAAAAAACTACATTAATGCATCAACTAGGGTTCAACTTAACCTCACAAAAATAGGGAAATGTGGTGGCAAGTTTTCCAGTCCTAACTCCCTACTACCCCAAGCAGCAAAAGGAGAAGACTACACAAGCAAACACAGACAACCATCATTAGATACAACAAAAAATATACAACTGTTTCCAGATGACACAAATGCAGCAGCACTGATGTGCTACCTTCATGGATTTGTATCTGTGGCAAGCACACCGCAGCACATACACACTCACTTGTCACTGCAGTAGAAATCCACAATGCTAAAATCACAACACTGCTTTAGTCTGCAGTAGCACAGGCCCCTGTAGCCACAGATACTAAGCCATAATACTTAAATTACCAGTGTTCTTTTGTCTGCAGAAGCTCAGGCTCCTATGGGACCAGCCCTTCTGTGGCCACAGGTACTCTTGCACACTGTAAGACATATACAGACTCTGGGCTGCAAAAGCACCTGTATAAGAGATACACATAAAACTCTGGTCGCAGAAGTGCAGGTCCAACAAAATCCATGATACCCAAATAGCAACACTACTACAGTCTTCAGAAGTATAGCCACATCCAGCATGTGCATTTCTGCAGTTGTAGCTGCAAAACATACAAATGAACTTCATGCCCCTGTGGGATCTGCACTTGTGGCACTGCATATGGAAATCCATGATACCCACATTACAACAGTGCTTTTGTCTGCAGCAGGACAGGCCCCTGTTGGGATAGTGCTTCTGCAGCCATAAGTATAAGTCATGGGGCTTGATTTTCAAAGCCCTGAATCTGCCACAAGGAGCCTTCATCTAACAAAAGTGATGCAAGGGCACTTTGCATCAAAACGTGGAGCAATCCTGATTTTCTAATGCAGGCTGCACTGAAATCAAGTGCCCTAGTGCCAGCCATGTGCTAATCGAGGTTGTGCACCAGAAAACTGCTGCTGTATCCCCCACTGTGGGATACTCAATGGTCCTCAAAGTCCACAGGAACAACTTGAAATTAGACTAGTCCAGAACTGGTCTAACAGACTGTCAGCAGTGGGGCAGCAGTGAGAAGGAAGGAAGGCAAAGTGGAAGGTGAGTGCACAAGAGGGGGCAGACAGCTGGCAGCAAACTGCCACACAGCCAAGCAACAAGACAACAGGATGCACAGGGTCTGCTTCCACTCATGTCGGCAGTATCCACAGGGTACCCTCCCCTCCCACAGTGCAGGTCAGTGTGCTGCCTGTCCCTCAGCATCATGTTCCTTTTCCATTCCTCCCTTGAGTCTGTGCTAACACAACCATCTACCCAGCATTCATCAGTGCCACCCACAGCCTCTGCCGATCTCACAGGCACTCATCTGATGAGCTTTGGCTTTTTGAGGACTGTCATTTAACCATCCTGGAGCTTGCAGCTTTCCCCTCCTGTGCAGCCTTTGTTTGGTATGCAGAAGCACTTGCATCAATTATGATGAATTTGGTGCCAGGACCACTACTGTTGCAAAATCAGGTGCAGGGTCCCTGGAACACCGGGCTCTCACACAAGCTGTTATTTGCTGAAGCTTGCATCAGTCTAGGGAACCCTTTGAAAAAATTAAGCCCATAGACACTGACTTCTGTCTACAGAACAGCAGGCACCTGTGGGGCATTCACTTATGATGCTGCATATAGAAATCTGATACCCAAATGTCAAGACTACTTCAGTCTGCAGAACTACAGGCACTTGTGGGGCCAGTAGTTCTGCAGGCACAGTACTCATGCACACAGCAAAACATAGATGCACACACTTCTGGCAGCAGCAGCACAGGCACTTGTGGGGCCTGTACTTTTGCAAAAAAAAAATCTACAATGGTAGCAAATTGGTGTTACTGCATTTTTGTCATCTGGAAGCAGCTGTATGTTGTTTGTCTTACCTGATGATGATTGCCTGTAGTTTCTTGTTTGGTCTTGTCCTTTTACTGCAGGAGGTGGAAAGTTAGGTTTGGAAACTCCAACACCTCACTTCCCTAATTTTCTGGTGTTGTTGAATCCTGTTGGATTAATGCAGGTTTTCGCAGAGAATTCCCTTTGTTTTTGAGATTGTGAAATATTATCATTCATGAACAGATGCAGACACACAGGGCATTCTGGGCCCTGCACTAAGGGAAACCTCCATCTGCTTAAGAAAGTGCAGGGCCTTGTGAGTTTTGCAGTTCTGTGTGGCAATGGATGTGAGCAATTTGGGGGTGCCTTGCAGGCTGAAGAAATGCAACGCCCTCTGGGCCTCTACACATCCATGTGACTACAGATACAAATGCACAAGGCAAGGAGTGCATCTGCCAGCCAGAGCATAGATCCCTCTGACTGCCACAGGTGCAAAGGTGCAGGTTCCTATGCCATGATAAATGTTCTCTTTGCTATATGATAAGTAGCAAAGATGCAGTCCAACCCAAGTATAATGTGCATAGCATTCAATTGTAATGCTTTTCTGAACATAAGTGCTATGTGTCACAAACCCACTCAGTAGGTCAGCCTTCTGCTCCCAAAGTGCCAACCTCTGAGCACAGGCTTGTGAATAGGAAACAGAAACAGGGTAACCCTCCTGTCTGTTTTTGTGGGTTCAAGTCAACCTTTGGTCTCAAGCCTTGGAGGGATTCAAACTGTGAACCTCTTGTTAGTGTACCCAATGCACAGGCTCAAATATTTCTGTCTTCGGGGGCCAGATATCTTTGACTACAGACACTTAACCAGGTGTACAAAAATGAACCCTTAAAAACTCTAATAAAAGACTGCAGATTAAACTCTCACCTTTTTCCAGTTTGGTATCACCATTCAAGCTTATGTACAGTATCTGCTTTAACCATATATACTTTACTTGTTAAAGAAAGACAATTCAAAGACCAAGGAGGCTCTAAAAATAGAGTTTTACTAAAATAGATAAAAATATGTAATATGTAAATACAGAACCATATATCACAAAACACACAAATCACTTAAAAGAATAAGGTTTTAGGAAGTGCAGATTCATAGCACTAGAACACTTAGAATTGACTGTTCTAAGGTATTCTTATCTCACAGTGCTGTAGATGTTGTAGCATTCAGAGTCCAAACATTTATGTGTAAATGGAAAACAGAATACTGCTTAAAAGCTGGCTTTGCCCACCTCTTTGCATAAAGTCACCTAGCTCCTCCCTGTCAGAATATATAAAAAATATATATCTATATAAAAACAGGATGCCTTTTCCAAGTATTAATTTCTGTAACCTCAGCATAACTCATTTTCTTTTTCAAATGACATTTCTTTGATCTTGTGATCAGCTTCCCCTTTCCGGGACATCAAAGCATCTTTTATGACTACGCACTAGAATGTCACAACCCGCTTTTCTTCCTCTAAGCGTTATAAAAGTTTATGATCTATCTTGGCAGTTAGGTATCTTCTAGCCTGTAATTAGCTTCTGATCTTCCAGTAACAGCTTGTAACTAAACCCTGTGTGTGTGTGTGTGTGTGTGTGTGTGTGTGTGTGTGTGTGTGTGTGTGTGTGTGTGTGTATATGTGTGTGTGTGTGTGTGTGTGTGTGTGTGTGATCTCACATGCTGTCTCAGCATCTCTCAGGAGACAGTCCATAACACAGTTTTATATTACAAAAATGATACAGTGATCAGAACCAGCTGTCCAAGTGTTACAGTTCTTCCCCACCTAGACTGAATTTGGGGGCTCTATCCCCTGCATGAGTGAGCTTCCCAAATCAGTTTACTCCTCATAGACCCTAGACAGCCCATCTGAGTTCTGATTTTTGACACCAGCCCTATGTAATGTTGTCATATCATACCCTTGCAAAGCAAGACTCCATCTTAGCAATCTACCATTGTTCTTTCCCATCTGTGTCAGCCAAACCAAGGGGCTGTGGTTGGTCTGCACCACAAAATGCTGCCCATACAAGTATGGCTCTAACTTCTTTAGGGCCCACACTATGGCAAGACATTATTTTTCCACAGTGAAGTATGCTTGCTCCCTGGGAAGTAACTTTTTACTCAGGTGGGCTATTGGGTGATCCCTCCCTTGGCTGGATGTCTGACTCAGTACTGCCCCAATACCCATGTCTGGGTGTCAGTCTGAACTATAAAGATTTTGCTATAGTCAGGACTTGTCAAAACAGGAGCACTGCACAGTGCCTCCTTTAGTTTGGAAAAGGCTTCCTCACAGGCTGTGCCCCTGGTAATTTTCTTGGGCATCCTTTTCTTTGTCAGGTCAGATAGGGGAGCAGCCAGGGCACTGTAATTGGGTACAAATTTTCTGTAGTACCCTCCTGTCCCTAGAAAACTCCTGACCTGCTTCTGGATTTCTGGTCTGGGCCATGCCTGGATTACCTCTATCTTTATTTGGTTAGGACAGAGCTGTCCCCGGCCTACCACATGACCGAGGTATGCCACTTCTCCCATGGCCACCTGGCACTTCTCGGCTTTGACAGTGAGTCCAGCCCTCTGTATTCTGCCCAGCACTTCCCTAAGGTAGGATAAGTGTTCCTCCCACCTGGTACTAAAGATGGCAATGTCATCCAGATATGCCATGGCGTACCCCTCAGCACCATTTAAAACCTGGTTCACCAATCTTTGGAAAGTGGCCGGGGCATTCTTCATTCCGAAAGACATTACTTTAAACTCAAATAAGCCTATCGGAGTGATGAAGGCCAACCTCTCCCAGCTCTGTCTGTCAACTCCCACCTGCCAATACCCTTCGGTCAGGTCAATCATTGTAAGGTAGGTCGCCTCCCCAACTTGTCCAGGAGTTTGTCCATCTGGGGCATCGGATGGGCATCTGACTTTGTGACTGCATTCAGTCCATGATAGTCTACACAGAAATGAGTAGAGCCATCTGGCTTAGGCACAAGGACTATGGGTGAGGCCCAGGGGCTGTGGGATCTCTGGATAACCCTAAATCCAGCATTCTCCTCCACTTCCCTCCTAGTGTCCTTTTGGACAGCCTCTGACACCCGATATGCTGTCCGCCGTATGGGCGTCTGTGTCCCTGTCTCCACATTGTGCGTTGCTAAGGGGGTTAGTCCAGGCTTGGCACTAAACAATTAGGCAAAGTCTGCTAAAACCTCCCTTTCTTTCTAGATCTGGTCCGGGGCCAGCTGGGGAGACAATTTTACTGCCTCCACAGAGGACTCCTGCTTACTTTCTTCCAGCAAGTCCAGAAGGGGGTCTCCTTTGTCCGTCCCCTTCCCAGGTCTACACACTGCAAACACCATGTCAGTCCTATTTGCATATGGCTTCATCATGTTGACATGGTACATCCTTTCTGTCTGTCTTCGGTCAGGTAACTCTACAATGTCATTCATGTCATTTACCTTCCTAACCACTTTGTACGGTCCTGCCCGCTCAGCCTGCAGCTTGTCTTTCCAGACCGGAATAAGGACCATGACTTCCTGACCCACCATGCATGAGCGAGCTCTGGCTCTGTGGTCGTACCACACTTTTTGTTTCTGATGTGCAGCTGCTAGTTGCTCTGGGCTGTCCCCATAAGCTCCTTCAGCCTTTTCCTAAACCTAAGGATGTAATCCACAAAGGGAGTTCCCTGGGTGGCATGCTTTCCTTCCCAGTCCTCCTGGATCAAGTCTAGTGGCACACGTACCTGACGTCCATATAAGAGTTTGAAGGGGGAAAATCCTATCAACTCTTGGAGCACCTCCCTGTATCCCTGTATGCAAACAACAGGTGAGGAAGGTATTTCTCCCAGTCCCTCCCATGCTGTTCAGCAAATGCCCGGAGCATTGACTTCAGGGTAACATTGAATCTTTCCACAAGCCCAGTGGCTTATGGGTGATACGGTGTTGTGCATCTCTGCACCACCTCACACTTCTCCCATAAACATTTCAGCAGGTCCAGCATGAAGGAATCCCCTTGATTGGCGATAACCTCCTACGGAAACCCAACATGGGGTAAAATCCCAAGTAAGGCATCTACCACTTTGTTTGTCCTCAGTGAGGATAGGGTGACTGCCTCTGGGTACTAGGTGGCATAATCCACCACAGTCAGGATGAATCTCTTCCCTGAGGAGTTGGGGCATTTAAAGGCCCCACAATACCCATTCCCACCCTCTGGAATGGCTTCTCTACTATGGGCAATGGAATCAGGGTGGCTTGTGTTTTCTTGTCTGCCTTCCCTATTTCTTGGCACCGGTGACAAGACCTGCAATACTCCTTCACCTGCTAGGTGAAGTTAGGCCAGTAGAAATTCTAGACCAACTGCTGTGTCGTGCATGCGATTCCCAGATGACCAGACAAGGGAATATCATGTGCAATCTTGAGCAACTGCTCTTGATACCCAATGGGGAATGACAAGCTGCCTGCCTAGCACCCCTCCCTCTGTCTGTACTGCTTGAGTATACATAAGTCAATTTTTCCAATAAACCTTATGTCTCCAGTCACCTCCCTGTGTGCTGTCTGAGTCTGCCCAAGCCCTTAGCTGCTGTAAACTAGGGTCACTTCTCTGAGCAGCTGCAAACTCCTCACACATTCCCAAGGCATGGGACAGGTCCCCTTCAGTCGCTAAACTAGGTTCCCTAGCACTAGCGTCAGGGCACTCAGGATCACTGTCAATCCCAACCCTCTGACAATGGGTCACCCCTTCCTCTTCAGAAAAACCCTCTGTAGCTGTGAGGTTACTTGCTACTGGGGAAATTTCTACCCCATTTTCATTAGTCTCCCCATCTGGAGACACAGGCTGCGGAGCCAGCCTCTCAGTGGTTTCCACAATGGCTTCTGTGGGGTTCAGGGAACTACAGTTTTCCCTTGCCACTTGGCTATGGGTAACTGCACACACCATCCCCTGTTTTAGATTGTTGCCCAGAATCACATCCACTGCTAAGGTTTTGGCTATAGCCACTTTTGCACAGATCCCCCTGTTTCACCCCAGTCTAGGAGAATACTAGCGAGGGGCAATGTTTTCACCTCACTAGTAAAGTCCTGAACAGTGACGTATTTATTGGGTATAAGCTGACCTGGTTCTACTAGATCCCCTTTTACCAATGTCAGGGATGTCCATGTGTCCCTTAACCCTTGCTTCTGTACACCATTCACCATGACTGGGTGCATGTGTTCCCTCAAGTTCACTGGCATGCTTCCAGGGACACACAAACAACCCACTTCTTTTCTAGTACTGTACCATTCTGCGTATTATTGCTCATTCTTTTGGGACACTGTCTGGCAATATGCCCAGTTTCTTTACATAACCAACATTCACTTCTGTTTTCAGAGAAATCTTTTCTCTGAAACCTAGGTCTAACTGGTTTTGGTGGAGGCAGTGAGGGTTTTAGCTGCCCTGAAGGCACACTTTTCCCTTTCTGCATTGCCACACCCACCCCAATTGCTCTCAGAGCAGGTCTGCTCTTGGCATAGCAGTCCAAGAGTTCAGTAGCCTCTTGCACTGTTTTGGGATCTCGATCCTCCAGCCAGGTTTTATCCTTGCTGGGCATGCCAAATAAAACTGTTCTAACAAAATCACATTTTCAATTCCATCAACAGAGTACTCAATTCCTTCCCACCATCATTTTAAAAACTGATGTTGTTTTGTGGCTAGCTTCTCGTAGTCCTGAGCTTATGGAATTTAGCTCTGTATGATTCAGCAGTTAATTCAAACTTTTTCAACAGTGCAGCTTTAAGTTTGCTCTAATCATCAGTATTCTCATTGTCCATTTGATCCAATGCATCCCAAGCTTTTCCGGTAAGTAGCGGAGATAGCTGGAAGCTCCAGGACTCTCTAGGAATTTTAGCCTTTGTACAAACTTTTTCAAAAGAATTTAAAAAGGCATCCATGTCCTCCCCCTCTTTAAATTTGGCTATTAATTAGGAATTCAATTTGTAACCCAGTCCTGTAGTCCGAGTTATACCCAAGCCACTTACTGGCTCTGGTGCCACTGGTTGGAGTTGTAGCTTCTCCAGTTCATGTTGCTTCTGGAACTCCTGCTCCTTACAGTCCGAGTCTCTGCATTCACAATCTGTCTTGTCCTCTGCAGCTCACTGGCACTCACGCTCCTCATGGGCTGCCTCTCAGCATTCTCACTCTCTCTTCTCCTCTGCAGCTCACTGTTCATGCTTGTCGCCTCTCTGGAGCTCCAGCTCCATTCTGCGCAACTCAATTTGCAGCCTGAGTACTTCTGGATCCAGGATTCTGGTGACCTTCCCCTGCTGCTGTGGTCCTTTGCTGACAGTGGCCCTGTTGCCCTCCTCATTGGATCTGGACACTGCACTGGCCGCTAGCCCTGCCACATTCAAGGTTTGGTCCTTTTCAGTCATGGTCTGTGACTCCCTGCTCTGGGTATCTGCTACCATCAGGGCATCTATGAGGTTCCGCTTGCTGGCTTTCACCTTGAACAGAACTCCTCTGTCCCCACGCAACTGCCTTGTGTAGTCTACAGTTTGTCTGCTGTAGTTGAAAGCCATCTTTCCGAACTACTGCTACTCTGACTTGCACTTTAGGAAAAAAAATAAAATGGGGAGGAATTTGACTGTACGCCAAGTGATATACTTCTGTCTCCTTTTAAAATAAAACTCTGCCTTTTCTTTCTTTGCAAGTGCTGATGGTCTCAAGCTGACACACTGAACAATAAAAGCTTGTGATACCAAAAATGATGCCACCGCTGCCAACCAATCCATCACAAACCCACTCAGCAGGTCAACCCTCTACTCCCAAAGTGCCAACCTCTGAGCACAGTCTTGTGAACAGGAAACAGAAACAGGGTAACCCTCCTGTCTGTTTTTGTGGGTTCGAATCAACCTTTGGTCTTAAATCTTGGAGGGATTCAAACTGTGAACCTCTTGTTAGTGTACCCAATGTACAGGCTCAGATATTTCTGTCTTCAGGGGGCCAGATGTCTTTGCCTATGGGCACTTAACCAGGTGTACAAAAATGAACCCTTAAAAACTCTAATAAAAGACTGCGGATTAAACTCTCACCTTTTTCCAGTTTGGTATCACCATTCAAGCTTATGCACAGTGTCTGCTTTAACCATATATACTTTACTTGTTAAAGAAAGAAAATTCAAAGACAGACCAAGGAGGCTCTAAAAATAGAGTTGTACTAAAATAGATAAAAATATGTAACATGTAAATACAGTACCATATATCACAAAACATACAAATCACTTAAAAGAATAAGGTTTTAGAAAGTGCAGATTCCTACCACTAATACACTTAGAATTGTCTGTTCTAAGGTATTCTTATCTCACAGTGCTGTAGATGTTGTAGCTTTCAGAGTCCAAACATTTGTGTGTAAATGGAAAACAGAATACTGTTGAAAAGCTGGCTTTGCCCACCTCTTTGCATGAGGTCACCTAGCTCCTCCCTGTCAGAATATATAAAAAAATATATCTATATAAAAACAGGAAGTCTTTTCCAAGTATTAAATTCTGTAACCTCAGCATAACTCATTTTCTTTTTCAAATGACATTTCTTTGATCTTATGATCAGCTTCCCCTTTCCAGGACATCAAAGCATCTTTTATGACATCGCACTAAAACATCACAACCTGCTCTTCCTCCTCTAAGCATTATAAAAGTTTATGATCTATCTTGGCAGTTAGGTATCTTCTAGCCTGTAATTAGCTTCTGGCCTTTCAGGTAACACCTTGTATCTAAAATGTGTGTGTGTGTTCTCACATGCTGTCTCAGCATCTCTTAGGAGAGACAGTCCATAACACATTTTTATATTACAAAAATGATACAGTGATCAGAACCAGCTGTCCAAGTGTCACATTATGTATTTTAATGCTGAGAGGGTGAAGGGTTTACTTGTATGTCATCTTTAGGTTAAGCCAATTATTTTCAGGAGGAGCCATATCATGTCCAGTCAGGGGCCCTTGATGCAAAGTTCTGTCAGGCTGCAACAGTAGAGACCTGGCTGCATTCAGTGCCTTGCCATCATGGTGCAGCTCAGTAAGTACTGGAGTAAATGTGGGTACTCTATAGCCACCAACATATTACATATTTTATTCTTTATGTTTTTGCACAGCATGTCCAAATGCCTTGTTAATGTCTGCCTATGCAGTTCAGCTAACCTAGCTCTCCATTCCAGATCAAATCCACCTTGTTGAAAATCAGATCACTTAGTCACAGAAGGGAACAAAGATTTGTTTCAAACTAGTGTGTGTTACATCCTGTGCATTGTTTAAAATTTCTTTGTAATGTAGACCACATCCTAAGGTCAATGTTTAGAAGCAGAAAGTGAAGTGGGAGTCAGATCCCCAAGATACAAGCTAACTGACACCATTATGCTCATTAGTTACAGACCAAGGCTGAATGAAGGGAAGACAAACTTTTGTATAAAACTAATTAAAATTACTCCAATGTACTGTAAGTCTTCTACCATTTCTGATTACAGAACTCTAGGTTGAAATACACTGAGGGGCGGGACATTCAGAAATGTGCCAAAGGCATGCGCAATCCCGGTGCAGCGCAAGTCAACTGCGCAATGGTGCAGTGACTGCGATATTCAATGTTTGCACACTGCAACATGCGCCAGCACAACACGGCTGAATATTGCAGCCGCTGAGCCATGACGCAGTGAGGGCTGCACATGGGAGCAAACAGAAATGTGCCATAACTCACCCAGGGATGCGCAAGGGGCAGAGAAAGGTGTGTGCCAAGGCACAGCAAGAACTGACACAGGCACAGCAGGGTGTCAGACAAGGAAGAAAAGGGGACAGTGCAGGAAGGAAGGGGCACCAGGCCAGGAACACTGGCAGGGACCCACAGCCAACAAACAGGTGACCACTGCACAAGGAGAGCAGGCATGCAGCCAGCCCCCCCCCAGTGGAGGATGCAGGATACAGGCAGCACTGATATCCAGGGGTGAGCACCCTAGACCACCACCCACCGGATGTCATGTGGCCGCCTGGACAACAGCTAATCACACCCTGACACATGGCACCCACCACACACACACCACACAACCAGCCCATGGCCATTGCAAGGCACAGCCACTGACTGAGGGGCATGCCACCACCATGCACACTCCACACAATGACACAGGTGCACCACACGGCCACCAGCCACACCACTGCAGCAAGGACCCACTCACCAACTGCAAAGCAGACATGGACACAGAAGGGTAAACAAGTAACAACTGTAATTGAACAAGATTAAAACAGCTGTACATACACTCATAAATAAAGGGGAGGGTAGGTGTAGGAGGGAAGGGGTCAGGGGACAGGACCTGTACAGGTGGATGGGGGAAGGTAGGGGAAGGGAAGACAGAGATAGGAAGGGGGGCTAGGGAACATCATGGCCGGCCATGTCCTGCCGGCGCCTGGTACCTCCTCCTGTGCTGGTCCCGTAGCAGCATCCACCTAGTGAAACATGGAAACATAGAAACATAGAAGTTGATGGCAGATAGGGACCGCAAGGCCCATCTAGTTTGCCCATTTTTTTTTACCTTATAAATGTGCCATCTGCCTTGCTCTTTCAATGACCTATCTATTCATACTCATCTGTATTGCTCCTTATGCCTATCCCTTGCCTGTCTGAAGCCTTGCACTGTATTCTGATTCACCACTTCCTGAGGAAGGCCGCTCCATGCATCCACCACCTTCCTGTGAAAAGAACTTCCTCACATTACCCCTTAATCTGCCTCCCTCTAATTTCATGCTGTGTCCTCTTGTCCTGCTATTTTTCTTATATTGAAACATGTTAGACTCTTTCATCATGTTAATGCCCGTAGAGCAGCAGTATTAGGAAAAAGAAATCATGCTTTTTAGACAGTTTATTTCCTGAGCCCTGCTAATCATATAACTGGTATTCTTTCCCGCTGGCACTGCACTATCACTAAGTAATTTGCTCAGTTATCCTCGGCTTCTTTTACGTTTCTGTCACCAAGCGTGTTGCACTGGAACCCCCTCTGCTGCCAACTGCACATCTATATGACTTGCAGGGACATCAGGAATGGTCAGCAGAGGGTCCCTCTGCTGTAGTTAAAATACGTGATGTGACCTGAAGGAACAGCGCAGCTGAAAATTTGTCAAAGCACAGCTGAAAATTAGTCATATTTATTCTTGCACTACAACAATTCAAATAAATTGCAAATATCTAAAAAACTAAAGATGACTGAAAAATGTATTTACAGGTATGGAAGCTGGAACTTTGGCCACGTGCTTACAGTCAAAAAGCAGAATTTTGATAGATTACTTCCTGATTTGGCAGTACTGCTGCTTTAAAGTATTTGAACGTTTCAGTCATATCACACCACACACACCCCTCCTCTTCCTCAACTGCAGAGAAAACAGAGTAAGGTTAGCAGCAAATTGTATCACTGACATCTGGGGAAGAGGTTAATGAGAGTGGCAAGTGTTGCCATGGGGGTCCTGAGCCCAGGATTAAATGTAGAATGTAAACTTGGCGGTGGATTATTTCAAAACAAGATGCTTTTAGTAAGCTCCAGACTTGGCTGCATATTCAGTTGGAGAGGCCTATTGCCCGTTGTGTTTAGCAGTTATTCAAAAACTGCTATGTGTTAGCACAGCCAGGGAGTTGCACAAGTGGCTGATTCACACATATTTGTGCTTGCCTTGGGATAGTAGGTAGGGACAAGTGGTGGGCATGAAGGAAAAGAATTCCACAACATACATCTCTTCTTGTTCCTCTTTCTCGGTGTACAAAACAGAAAAATAAATCACTGGGGAATACACCAGCTCTGCTGTGAAAAAAACACTCATACAAAAAAATTGTTGTAGTAGTACAATGTGTGGTCTGCAATCTCCATCATGTGTGAGCTAATGAGTATAATCTGCTGCAGCAGACGTGAGTACAAAGGGAGTCAGGAACCCCTCTGGACACCTATGGCAGAAGAAGGGACAAGTGATCAGTGCATATCCATAGCACCCTAGCCCCCCAGCCTCCCCCGTGTGCAGCAACCAGTGGGAACACACGCCCCTGGAGTGGCCCCCACAGCCACCCACTGTGGGTGGGCCTACGCTTGCCACCAACCTGGCACACCATGTCAGTGCACAGCGCTGGAAACCGCTGCCCAAGGGCCACCCGACAGCACAGCGGCAGGCAGGTGGCATGATGCTGCAGTGGAACTGCAGTGGCACTAGTGGTAGATGGATGCACATCCAGCCCACCAACAGCTGACATACACATGCAATGGCCACCCCACAGTGCCTCGTACACTGCACCATGTACTGAACACAGCTGCCATGGCACAAGGCACAGGAGACCAACTCTTACCCCCACCCCCACCGCCCCCTCTGCAAAACAATGTGGGACTGCACAGTGCCTACCTGCTCCCCATGGCACTCCGTGCACTGGTCCTGGCACTGCACACCCACCCGGTCTTCCACCATCAGCCGATGGGCCCACAGTGGCCTGCTGTGGCCTGACAGGTGCCTCTGCCACCCTGGCTCTCCTCCAGTCTTCCGGTCCTAGGATGGGAACACTGCCAGGCACACATCAGAACACAGCCACAGCATGGGCCTACTGCCCCCACCCCACAAGCACAAAGTGCACCCCAGGCTGGCAAGACCATAGGGCAGTGGCGCAGTGCACCCAGTGAGTGGCAATGCCAAGCCACAGGACATACAATGACAGGCCCCCCCTGGCATGGCATGCAGCCCTGCCAGCCCCATGGAACAGTGGACATGTACAGACAGAGTTAGAGCCCATTTACCTGGCCGTGGCAAGGCCCTCCTCCAGATGCATGCCCTCAGCACCCTCAGCCTCTCCAGGATCCTCCATACCAGGTCCCCATACTGGTGGTGACACTGCTCCCTGGTGCATTGCACACCCGGTGGCCTGGACAGGCCCATCAGCAATGTCCTGCCACACCTTGGTCCTGGGTCTTTGCAGGGGCTGCTGGCCAAATAGGCTGGCAGCCTGGGGCTCTACCTGGGCCACCAGGTTGACCAGCTCAACCTGGCTCCAGTTACACACTTGGGGTGCTGTGTGACATGGCATGGTGCCTCAGCAAAGATGCAGGATAAAATGGTGCCCAGTAGCGCACGTGCTTAATGTGCTTGGGATGCGCGCCTCACACGGAGATGCGCTGCCTGTGGCAATAGCACATCTCTGGAGATGTGCGGCAAGGGCATGGCCAGACCAGCATGTGGAGCAGTGTCCCAGGAGGACATAGGGCAGGGTGGGGGTCAGGGGTCAGCATACGCAATGTGTGCTTGAGCACTATTGGGATCATGATGCATGCTGTGCAATAGGGCCATGAAGGCACCACGCCCCATAGACCCTATAGCATACCAGCACCATTGGCCCTATAAGCACCCTGGTGCCATAGGCCCTATAGCACCATGGCACCATAGGGTCCATGGCGCCTAGGGTACAATGTCCCCTATAGCATACCTAGCGCATGCTGCGCAATAGGCAGTAGCATATGCCGTGGTGCATGTGGGTTGGCAAGGGCACACTGCACATGTCACAGCATTGTGCAATGACGTGTCAGAGCAAGTAAGTAAGTAAGTAAAATTTTATTTTTAAGTGCTTTTCAAAAAACCAAAGTGGTGTACAAATGAGACAACATTTAAAACAACATACATTTAAAACAGTGTTAATAAAATTATTCTCCGTATGCTTTTAAAAACAAATAAGTCTTAAGCTCTGATTTAAAGCTCTCAACGGTCAGGCAGCCTCGTATTCGATGAGGTAGAGAATTCCACAGGGCAGGGGCGGTGTAGGAGAATCCACGTGCCCCAGATGTCTTCAAACAAACCCTGGGCCATTGTGCAATGAGCAAGAGTGTGATATTCAGCCATCATATGCAGATTAGCTCATCAGCCTATCTGTGGCACAATGTGGACATTTGCATGTCATTACAGTTGTGCACAGGGGTCAACCTTAACCTTTTTTTGCACTAGCCAGCAGGGCAAGTTGATTCAAAATTGCACTAGCCCACAGATGGTTGCACTAGCCCTTAATTATAATGGTAAATTTTGATCACTTATACAGGAAACAATGCAAGTAAAGCCAAAAAATACTCTGATTATTGCACATTTATCCTGCTCCCACATTGCTTCCAGCTCCCCAGCAGAAAAAAAAGACTGCAATGCCATCCATCACAGACAGTGAGCCCCCCCCCATTGTTTTGTACCATGGCCTCCTCTCTTCCTCTTTCTGCCCACCCCCACACCAAGCAGAGAGAGGCTATCACAACAGCAAGCATCCAATCAAGCAGTCCTAGTTCTGCACACACAATAGCTGACATCATCATGTACCTTACCACACTGTCACCACCACCCACAGGGCAATGAACAGAGTCAAGCAGAGAAAGACACTCTCAGCCACCACCCTATAGTCAACTGGAGACCTGCACTTTTGAAAGTTTTTGTATAGTCTCAAGTGAGCCATGAGCATATCTAAGATTTCTTTGGGGTGGGGGCTAGACAAACCTAAGGGGCTTGGGAAATAGAAAACTATGATATTTTTATTTGTAAAAGCGTTGATTTTAATATGCTCTGCCCTAACAATAACAGATTTTTCTTTAACATTATCCTTTCATCAGCCCAGGGGAAACAGTACACAGCCATAACACTATACTATTTCTATTTCTGTATAGGATGCTCTATGCCCCCCAGGAATGCCTATTTCAAGGTTTCAAATTATGTATTTTATCGAGTTTTATTTTTGTACCTTACATCATCCAAAGCTTTGTTTTAGGCTGAAAAGACATGCTGAGTGGAATAAGGGTGGAACTGTATGGATGATGATGGCATGTACCCCCTACACTTGCCAGTAATAGTAGCTATGGATCTGTGGATGGTCATTTCGGAGTCTGGTCTGCACTGGTGTCCAGGGAAAGAATAGAGTTAAGAGATTTGGAGGGGAGAGAGAAGTTATGGTGAGGCTGGGATAAAACTCACCACCTGCAGGGCCGATCTTGTATAACTCTTTGAATTTTGTCACTGAAATGTTGGATACAAACACTCAAAATGTAGAGAAATGAGAGGCACTGGTCTTAATAATATTGGACAAATTGTTAGACATAGACACATTCAGAAAACTGGAACCTAGTGACTTAACAGCACTCTGCCCTTCATCACACCATGTACACTTGCTGAAAATCTTAACAGTGGAGCGATAATTACTCACGTTGAGTCTTTTGTGGGATCCCTGTCTTGAGCTGCCAGATAATTGCATCTCTTAATGAGCTGTTAATCACACCTGGCCATCTGGAACATTGAGAGAGATTAGCATGAGGACTAGAGAATGCTAAAGTAGAGACTTTTTTAACTTCTTTAATAGCCTTGAAAAACTGCACTAGTCAAGACTGGCAAGTAGAGAGTTAGCTGCCCTAGCACTGGTGTATTTGCACTAGTGTTTGGGCTAGTAAAACAATGTTAAGATCAACCCCTGGTTGTGCATCAGTCCATTTGCATGTGATGCACCATAAAGCAGGGACACTGGTTTCCCGGGATTGAGAAAGGGCATATTCCGTTTTGAGCATTGTAAAAAACGATATTGTCACCGGTGTCTGCTAAGCCAAAATCCGGTTTTACCGGTGTTAGGTTCTGTGTACTTTATTTAACAATTTTTAACTCTGCTAACATGCATTTTAGCAATTTTGACCTCCACTATTACACATCCTTCCATCCTTGTACCAATTTTAAAGTTATTTTAGGTACAAGATGTGATGGCAGCAACAACACTACAGCCCCCGTCCCTAAGGTGTGATGGAAGCAGCACTACGGCCCCATCCCTCTGGTGTGACAGAAGTAGTAGCACTATGGCCCCATCCCTAGGTGTGATGGCAGCAGTACTACAGTCATCATTCCTCATGTGTGATGGCAGTATCAGCACTATGGCCCCCATCCCTCAGGTGGGACGGCAGCAGGCCTACATTCCCCATCCACCAGTGGTGATGGCAGAAGCACTACTGCCCCCACCCCTTCAGTGTGATGGCAGTAGCAACAATGCAGTACACATCCCTCTGGGGTGATGGCAGTAGTGACAGGACTATGATCCCCTTTCAACATTCACACCCCACATGCACAAGTTACAAATGACTTGATCTCTTTGCTTGTTAGAACTCAGATGTGAATTAATCTGAACCATAACTGCTAAGGTGGACTACCTTTGTTTTTTCCTATCTATAATTTAACTGCCTGAATTAGATATCTGCCTGTGACACCGCTGACCAGGGTTAGGGAACAGACTTGGGTGTTGGAGGGCCAGCTGGTGGGTGAAGGCTTGAGTGTCCAACAACCACTCTCCTTCTCCTGAGAGGGAGGGTGGGTTCATGGCTCAACATTTGCTGGCCCATGGTGGAGGCCAGAGGCATGACAACATGTCAGTCTTCACTGCAGGAGGAGTGTGATGGATGTCGGCTTGTGCCTTGACATCATGTAGCCTGTCAAGCTCCCAAGAAAATGGGAAAACACCTGCTGGCCAACTGAAGGATGGTTGCTGGTCCCACCATACACCAGAAGCCCCAGACGTGTCTGTTCTGACCCGTGACATGCCCAGGATACACAGGAAGCTCTTTGGGGAAATTCTCCTTCCCTGGTAGCCTCCCACAGGGGTAGGGGCCCACTCAATGAAGGTTACTTTGGGTTACCTGGTAGCACAGCAGTAAGGGTCAGTGGATAGTGGTGGGACTCTCGGCAGTGGTGGTAGGGGGCCTTGGCAGGCCTGAAGGAGTGGATGGCCAGGGGGTAGGAGGAGCAAAAAAACTTCTTGTTGCTTCTTTGAAATAAAGTGTTTTCACCTAAAAAATCCACAAGTGATTAGTGGAGACCTTCAAATGGATTCATGCATCTCCCAGACATGTGGATGCTTTTTTTTCTACATGGTGTCCATTAAAGGTGTATCCCAGTTTTCATGTCTTTGTTCGGATGTGAATTGAGCACTACCTGCCCACTAGCATCATACAGCCCCTGGGTCTTACCTTCTGTATATCATTGAATGTGTTCAAATCCACTGGCCAAACATAAGTACTCTTAAATACTTAACATTTGCTTTTTGTTGAAGCAGTCTATAAGAAAACATTTTGTTGTCACAGAGACAGAACCAGTAGGTGGAAGAAAAAGGGCAAATGATCCAATTCACCTAAATGGGGTGCTAACTGTGAAGTCTTTTCATAAGTAGTAAAGCAGTTTCTTCTTTGTGAACATACTTTCATTCAGACTAGTTTTCAAACAACTGAGGATTTTGGATGGCCCTACTGATTATAAACTTGAATAAGTTAGTTGGCAACAGTGATCCTGCATTTAGCAATCTACAACCTAGATGCTTATATGCAAAGAATACAATAAAAACCTGACTAAAATCTAAAAACAAGCTTATAAAACGTATCTGAATATTTATCTTTACCTATACAAAATCATTGCAGCCCAAGTAAAACTCAAGTAAATTACATGGTACCCTGACTACTATTCTATGATGTAGAAACATATATTAGTATTTTTTTTATATTCTTTGTAAAGCAGGTAAGGCCCACTAGGCAGAACTGTCTGTTTTAAGAAGTGACCTAGAAGCACTTGGGAGGTTAAGTGACTTGCTTGGATGCAAGTGGAGGTTGTGGTACTCAAACCCAAGTCTGCTGGATGTACCCAGTTCAATCACCATTTGTTACTCTAACCACTAAACATGGTGGTTAAACTGAATGGTTGATTACACAAAGCAGTGCGGGTGATTTCCTACTGTTTCTATATGCAGCAAAGCAGAAAGAATGCAAAGCACAGCAGCATTCATTTTAAGATGTTGAAATCTGGGTCAAGCCGCGCCTGCAGTAGCACTATTGCTTGCAATGCCAGTGACCCAGGGTCAGAAGCAAACTCGGTTGCTGGAGGTCTGGCCAGGAGTAGGATCGAGCACCTGGGGACTGCTCTCCTCCGGGGAGAGTGGGCTGCAGGTCCTGCTTCTTTACCACCACCGGTGTGACCATGGGTGGTGGTGCAATGGTGCTGCAGAGTGATCAGGAGGGGAGGACGCTAGCCAGAATCTGGAGCAGTGACATGTCTATATGTGACCTACCTCCTTGGATCTCTAGTGCTGGTGCCCTCAGGGACAGAGACCAGAAAACCAGGAACAATCGCCCCACATTGGCCACTGGCAGAAGGGACCCAGGTGCCCCAGACTTCATAACCAGGCTCCATGAGGGACCCACTGGGCTGCCCGACACACACTAAGGGAGTGTGGAGGGGTGACCTAGGGTCCCCTCCCTTCCCACCTGGGGGGGTACAACCCAGGCAGGATAGAGGCAGGCCCACAGGAGCTCCTGAGCATTATCTGGGAGTGAAACTAGGGGATACCGATGCTGTGAGAAGGGGACATAGAAAGAGAAATAAAAAAATTTAAAAGATACTGAAATCTTAGAGATTCTGTGCAGTGACATGCAATTTCCATGAGGCACCAGTACAAGAATTCAAAATCCGCAAACCAAGCAGGATTCCGTGATTGTTACCGGTGTTACCGGTAAAAATGGAAAACCAGGGTCCCTGACCATAAAGGCACAGCACAACAGCACAGGCCTTGGGCTGGTATTGCAACCAACAGAGTTAAGTTGCTTCTGCCGAGGCGACGGCCAGCACAGTGGGCTGGATGGCTGGGGTGGGCTGCTACAGCCACTAACCACATGTCCACAGGTAGCATCATGTTCAAGCACGAGGAGGATGAGGAGCATGGGCCTGCCCAGAAGCACAGGCCCACCTTTACGAGAGATTAGGCAGATGCCCTGTTCGAGGCATACCTCAAAAGGGATCCTTTGCTGAGTGGTGCCACCGGCACACCCCAGGCCAGGGCCATGGCATGGGTGGAGGTAGAGGAGGCCGTGAACCAGCAGGGCAGCCACCAGTGGTCTGCACAGGGGTGCAAGAAAAAGGTGGGCACTGACAAGCATCGGATCAAGAAAAAGGTGGCAGCCATTCGGGCTGCCAGGTCAGCCACAGGTGGGGGCCAGGCCGCCGTGTCACAGCTCATGGTGCAGGAGGAGCTGGTGGTGGCTACCATGCAGTGTAGTGCAGTCGAGGGTGTGCCGGGTGGTGGCTTCCAAACTGGAAGGAGCCCATCAGTGCATGGTAAATATGGCACGTGGGTGGCCGGTTGGGGGAGCCAGGTGAGGGGGCAGGGGCCTGTCATGTCAGCAGCTCTAACACATCTGTGTTCCCTTACAGCACCGGCCTTCCAATATGCAGTGGCAGGAGTGTGTGCAGCTATCATGGGAGCCCGCCCAGTCCCAGAGGACCAGCCATCCACCTCCATGGGCATCCGGAGGCCTGATAGGCTGCAGCATGCCACTGCCGTCCAGCGGGATGTCCCAGGCATGGTGGCAGACGAAGCCCTGGCTGTGTTCCAGTGAGACACCAGTCATGGTGTGCTCTGTGCGGAGACACAGATCGGGACAGGGTCTGACACTAATGATGATATGACCATAGTCCTGGACGGCGCGGTCATGTCGGGGAGACAGCCATACCAATATCCTGCACTGGCAGCGTGGCCAGTGGCCTGTTGGTGGTGGAACAGTTGCCTGCCACTGACTCTGGTACCACTGTGTGCACAGGCACAGTGGTGCAGGGTAGCAGGGCACCCGCACAGGCACTGGCCAGCACACAGAGGCTGGAGGGGCAGCAGCAGCAGATGGCTGGAGATGTTGGGAGGCTGGGCACCGCATCTGCAGCCAGAGTGCCTGACATTGTCCAACCCCATGAGGACCCTACTGTGCAGCACCCACCTGAGCGGAGGCCGTGCAGCATGGTCATAGGAGCACCGGTGGGTCAGCACCACGCTCATGCACCCCAGGGCACTGAACCCTTGGCCGAGCACACCCGCTTGCTGCAGGACTCTGTGGAGCAACAGGTACTGTTCGTGGCTGGGGTGCAGGCACTCTGGGCAGAGGTGTGCCAGGCAGCCGAGCAGCATGAGAGGGGCACCGCTCAGGTCCTGGAGGCCATTCAATGCCTGTGGGGTGAACACGACTGCAGCCCTGGTCCACAATGCCAGTGCAATCTTGGTTGGCCTTGCCCCACTGGTTGCCACAGGGCATGACCAAATGCCACAGACACTGCAGAGTGCAATGTCCACCCCATGGCCCCGGCATCAGGTGACCCCAACTGTGTCGATGCCGGGCTCCACTGTGGGCATCCCAGACATACCTGGTGTAGGCCTGTTTGGGAGCCTGCTGACCCCTGCAAGGACCCAGTAATGGTCCCACAGTCCCATCCCTAGGGGGCAGTCACAGATCCCCCCGCGGCCATTGCACAGCCTGTGTCTGCTGGGCGGACCTGATGTGCATGCCACCCTGTCTGCTGTCTGCAGCCACTGCCCTGTGTGCACATGGGCATTGTGTGTGTGTGTGTGTGTGTGTGTGTGCATGGCAAGGTCATGGCTGCCGTGTGTTGTGTCACATGCTACCCATGAGCACACCTGCCTGGCCACTGGCCCATGTAGCATATGCATGATGATGCCTTCACAACACTGGCTGTGCATGTGCACCAGTACCCTGAGTCTGTTCCACACCAAGTGCTAGCACCTGCAGCTGCCAGTGTGTGTGTGTGTGTGATTCTGTGCAGTGCTGTGTGGTGTTGCGTGTGGCCATGTGGCACTGTCCTGCTGCTGCCCCATGCCTGTGTGTGCATAGCCATGTCCATGCCCACACATGGCAGTGTGCCCTGCCACTGTCGGTTCTGTGCATGGGTATTTGTCCACCTACCTGCGTGCACCATAGTGCTCCTGTGCTATTGTGTCCCGATTGTGGCATGCCAGCCGCATGAGCTTGGGATCCCTCCGCCCATGGGGGCTGCCCACCACCGCCACCCAGCCCATCTCCCGCATCGTCCCCACTGCTGTTCCTCTCATTGGCCTTGACAGCTTTCCTACTGTCAATGGCCATGTTGTGCAGCATGCAGCAGGCCAGGAATAGGCTGCAGGCCTTCAAGGGGCTGTATTGTAGTGCACCACCGGACCATGCCTTCAGCATCCCGAACACATGCTCAATGATGTTCCAAGTACTGGCATGTGCCTCATTGTACTGCTCTTCCACTGGGGACGATAGGCACCAGTAGGGGGTGAGCAGCCAGGGCCTGAGTGGGTAGCCACTGTCACCTGTGTGGAGGGAGAGAGAGAGTTGGTTAGCCTGGTGACCCTGTCACTGTGCCCCACGCCCTTCCCAGGTGCACATGGCCATCCCCCTGCCCTGTCCACCCCCTTCCATGCCCTGCTGTACCCAGCTACCCATGGTCTCACCATACTGATCCACTAGGTGACCTGTGGGGATGTCCCCACTCTTAAACCTGTGGCACAGTGCCGAGCTGTGCCAGATGAAGGCGTCATGTGCTCCCCCAGGGTGTGTGAAATAGACATTGGTTATGCACCCACTGGCATCGCACACCACTTGGCAGTTGCTGCTGGGGTAGCCCTTACTGTTGATGTAGGCTACCCCCTCCATGCCAGGTGGCATGTGGATGCCCACAAGGGTGCAGTCGATGGCCCCTAGCATGCCAGGCATATGTGCTACCCTGTGGAACTCCTGCATGGTTGCTGTATGTTCCACTTGTGTGCTGGGGAAGTGGATGTGTTCTGCAGCATGCAGCAGCAGGGTGTTGAGGAATTGTGTGAGGAACCATGATGTGGCTGACTGGGGTTATGCCTGTGGTGTCCCCTGTTGGTTTCTGGAAGGTGCCCGTGGCAAACAGGCACATGATGGTTGTTACCTTTGTCTCCACTGTCAGGGCTTGGCTCCATCTGGTGGGTGCCTGCATCTCCTCACTGCACAGCTCACAGAACTGCCTCAGAATCACCTGGTTCAGTAGATACTGACCCACGATCTCTGTGTCAGCGTGGCTCTCGAAGCTGATGCGGGGCTGGTTCCACCTTCTCCGGGCATACCATTGACGGGCTCTTCCACAGCCACATTGCTCTGTCTCCTGCCTCTTCACACCCCTCATTATGGCCTCCATCTAGAATGCTGTGCTGGCCATGGCCCTTGTTGTCCTGTCACCCTCTGGGTGTCTGGCTTCACTGCCCCCCTAGGCTCTGTGGAGCAGTGCCTGTCACTCGACAGGGCCCCCTCCTGTGTATCCTGCCCCTGGCTGGGTTTTGCCTACTGGCACTGTCACCCACCCCTGTGGGTGTCTGTGTCACTTCCCTTTGTCTGCTGGCTCTGTTTGGCACCCATTCTCTCTCCTTCTCTCAGTGAGCTTCCCTGAGTGTCACACTCCCTCACACGCTCCCTCCCTCTCTCTCTTTCTCTCTCTCTCTCTCTCTCTCTTTCTATCTCTTTCTCATTGCCTTTCTCTTTCTCTCCCTGTCTCCCTCTTCCTCTCTCAGATGGCCTGTCTGTCTCTCTCCCACTGTCCTGCTCCCCTCTGTTGCAAGTGCTCTCCTCCAACTTGTTCCCTGTTTTTATAGGCTCAAGTCTGCTCCACGCAACTGGCAGTTGCTCCTTCCTTGCGCCATTGATCAAAGGTTGAATATCGCACTGTACCACATATTCATTTGTCTGCCTCTGCCCTTGCACATGCATACATTTCTGTTGCACATTGGCACATTACCACTTGCACTGAGCAGTTTCTCCCGCTGAATATCGCTCTATGGTGCTTCTCCGCAGTTGTGCATGAGCAACCCTGTATAGCGCAGTGGTCTAAGGCTCTGAGCTGCAAATTTGGTGACATCCAGCAGACCTGAACTGGGTTTGAATCCCACAGCTTCCACTTGCATACTGTGTGACCCTGAGCAAGTCACGTAACCTCCTTGTGCTCCCAGGTTGCTCCTGTAAAAAAGCTTTCAGCTTAGTGTGCTATACCTGGTTAAACAACTAAAAAAAAAAAATAACAGTATGTTTATTTTTTGCCTTTCTTTTTCCCTCTGGTCACTGGACCAGGGCATCCCTCAGGCAACCCTAGCTTATTTCGCCCAGCTTGAGACACCCCTTCCCCAAGTCCTCTCCAGAGCCACAACCTAGTATCACACATGCCACCAGAAGATCAACCTGATTTACACTCTCCAGGTACCTGGGCTCTTCTACAATCACACTCCAATGGCTTGGTGTAGGCAGGTCCAATTGTGGGCATGGGGCTAGAGTTCCATTGTCTCCCTTTGGATCTGGGGGGTTTCCATAATAGTGTGCATAAGCTTGACACCCCCCCGGAAGCGCAGATGTACACTGCCATCTAGCATGTGATGAGAACACTCATGCCCCTGATGCATGGATGACTGCCACAGCCTCTCCCAGACCCAATATGACCCCTGCTTGTTGCACTCCCAGTATCCACTGGCAGTCATTGAAGGCCTGGAGCCAGGAGTCACAGTGCACCCCACCCCGAGAGAGGAGAACTGTTGTTAGATGCTCAATCCTCTCATTCCCTCCCTGGCCAACCCACAGCATCCCAAGCTCACTCCTAACCTCAGGTCACCAGTGTGTTATGAGGTAAGGTTCTGTACACCTCAACCCTCTACACTACTGGGCCTTCTTAACAGTATGTTGCTTACTATGATGATTGTGTAATAGCTGGTGTTGGATGTTGCATTTACAATATAAAACATAAATCAGGAAGAGGGTGATTCAATAGAGAATAAAACC
Source organism: Neoceratodus forsteri (assembly GCA_016271365.2). Taxonomy (NCBI): domain Eukaryota; kingdom Metazoa; phylum Chordata; order Ceratodontiformes; family Ceratodontidae; genus Neoceratodus; species Neoceratodus forsteri. The sequence goes on from JADMNL010000026.1 coordinate 273,418,714, forward strand.
TGTGCAGGTGTATGTTAAGAGGATTATTCACACACTGAAGGGGCCCAATTTTCAAACGCTGGTTGGAAGGATGCAAGTGCGTCTAATGCAGGAATTCCATCTGGTGCGGCTGCGTCCAATGTGGCTGCATTTATTTCATAAAACTGTTATTTGTGTCAATATGCAGGAAAATGATGTAGGACTCAAAATGTGTCATAAAAAGGGCACAAAGCAGTCAGAAGATGAAGGTGTGGATACCAGCCAAGAGGCATGCACACACTGTAGTGCTGGTGGCAAACAAAGGTGGAAAATGGTAGTACAGGAAGCAAAGAAGTAGCCACACAAAAGAACTTCATACAGGTGGAGACTTACGTATTAATTGATGATTTGGAAGCTCAGGTAGCACTCCCCTTCAGCCAAGGGAGACAAGGTTCAGGACTGAAAGACAGGAGGCCTCAGAAAAGTGGCCACCCATGTGAATGCTGTAAGCAGTGTGAAAAGCTCAGTGCATGAGCTTTAGAAAAGGCACAATGACCTCATATGGCTGTCAAAGGAAAACTGGCAAGAATCCACCACAACAATCTGGTCACTGGAGGAGGACCACAAAACCAGGAGGAGCGGTGGCATCCCAGCTGAGCAGGAGGAGCACTGAAGGGATAGCAACCTGGACACATTCAGGCTGTGGAGTGAGGGCAGGTCAGTGAGAAATAGAAGTTGCATAATGTCCAGCCTGGTGTAGAACCCACCTGATACCCATATGGCTTGTGTCATGCATGTGTGTGCCATATACCACATGCAGGACCCACAGTGTGCAGTAGTGCTCCCTACCCGACAGTATGTTAGGAGCAAACGGCATCGGTGATGGGGTCAAACATCACCACAGGAGCAGTCAGTGGTGGTGGTGGTGGGCATGGAGCTGGGGATGTGAGGAGTATATAAACAGTGTGGATCATGCTCTAGGGCCCTTTCTGGTAAGCATATCTGAATAATATGTCATGGTGCACCTCTGTGTGACAGGGTGCAGCAGTGGTCAGGGGGTCAAGCATGGGCACTGTACTGGGTGTGTTAGCCTGTAAGCAGTGTGCAACCACCCAGCAGAAAAGGTGATCAGGTCCTAGACATGGCATCATGTGTTGGACCCCCAGGCGGTGTCTGATGCTGGACCCTTCCCCATCAGGTAGGAGTAGTGGGCCTGGTCCTTGGCAGGGAGGCACACGGTGGTATACATGCATGATATGTGCACACATGTGTGATGCGTCCATGTGGGTAGTGTGGACACTGGCATGTCAGTGCTGCTGAGGGTCATGGGATGTATGGGCACAGTGGAGAGGCAGAGCTGAGGTTTGGTGTGAGAGCTGTCAATGTATATGATTCAAGCCATGACAGGAACCAAGGCATGCTGTACACTGAACGCACAGATACATGTAGAGCACATGGATGGCGCACACCACATGCAATCATATGCCCTGCTGCTAAATGAGTCACACAGGACACAGGCCCACATGTGGCCCATAATGCCAGTGATGTGCATTGGGAAGGTGACTGTAAACAACAGTATCCCAGTGGATCCTCAACCACTTGTAGAGATGTGACTGTTGCACAGGAAGTGGCAGAAATACCATGCAACCACAGCCACTGGTTTGCCTGACTGCAGTCTCCCCTTGTGTTTGCAGGTACCAGTGGTATATCATGACCAGTGGAGGCACATCTGCAGGATCTACCTCTGAAGCACAACACAGTGGCAATACACAGAACATTGGCCTGGGGGCACCTGGTGTGGAACCATCACCAAGCAGTAGAGACAGTGATGCCAAAGGCAGCCTTGATGACACAGTGGACCAGTCGATGGATGTGCCCATGGGGGATGCTGCAGTGACTGTTGAGGAGGAGAGAGAGGAAGGAGTGAAGGAGGATAATGGTGGCACCCGTGACGGAAGGGGGAACATGGAGGTTGACATCTATGAGAACATCACCCAAGATTTGTCCCCAACACCATCTATGCTGGAGGGAGATTGTGGGGGAGGAAGGTGGTGTGCCCAACCCCCCTAGCATGGTAATATGCATGGATGATGTAGACCAGTTGTGCCACAGTATGCTGACATCAGAGGAAACAGTATCACATGAACTGTCATCCATAAGGCAGCTCCTTGACAGTCAACATAATGCTGCCCAGGAACATTATCAGCAAATACACCCAGACATGACAGAGTTGAGGGATGACATCAACCAGGCACTGCAGAGTATGGCAAACCAGTGGCAATGGTGGACAGACATCCTGCACAGATTACAGATACTGTCTGAACATCAAACTGCCATCCTGGAGTGATTGTCAGGAGCCCTCAAGTGCCTGGTGTGCCTGCAGGAGCAAGCTGGCCAGGTACTGGACAATGCCAAAACCAGACAAAGTGATGCCACTTGCTGGCTGCACCAACCCATATCTGTGGGGGGGGGGGCAACTCCCACAGATTAGCGGTGTGGAAGTGCAGCAACTAGCCTGCCCATCTGTCATGGCCATATCACAGGTCAAGAGGCACAACATGCAACCCTGTCTATGTGTACAACTCAGGCAGCCATGTCCCCCGCCTGGCAGGATGTTGTTGCAGCAGGTCCCAGTTCTCTATTGACGACCACTGTAACATCAGACACTTATATAATTGAAGGTGTATGGGACAGGTGTCCCGCTGGCATCAGTGCACACCAGACAGCACAGGGGACTGTGATATGGACATGTGAAGCACAAAAGATGGCCATCCTGTTCTACACAGTGCCCCCCATGGCTGTGTTTGGCACATAAAACACGCATATGCAACTAGATGTGTGTGTAGACACGCTGCAGGCCATGGTCACAGACATGATGGATGGCATACAAGTGTCAGTGTGGTCCTCTGTCACCAACAATGTAGGCACCAAAACAACCCCTGTGGCCATGGTGTTGTCCCAGGCATGTGCACCATCTGCAGAGTCCTTGGGAAACATGGGTGTTTCCACTTGGGGGACAGCGCGGGCCACAGCTGCACACAGGCAGCCCCTGATGTGTGTTTCACCTGACACAAACTCACAAAGTACTGGCATGGCCAGACCGACATGGGATGTAGGCCATAGCATGTGTGCACGGCACAGACTGTAAGCGTCGCTATGGCACAGCACACTGGGCAGGCATCCCTTGTCAGGAGCACCATGGGTGCATTGCATGGATACCCTGATGTACTCACAGAAACTTAAGACATATGGAATGTGATGGAAGATGGGTCGCTTGGCCCATATAGGAACATGGAAACATAGCAATTGGCAGCAGGTAAGGACAGCTAGGCCCATCCAAATTGCCCATAAGCCCTACACTTGTACGTGGCCCCTGACCCTACCTGGTTAATGGCTTTCACCACTCCTTCCCACCTGTAGGGTTCCCTTCTGCCTGTCCCAGGCATGTTTAAATTCCTCCACTGTCCCCACTCCCACCACCTCCTATGGCAGGCTATTCCATATGTCCACACATGTCCACCTAGTCTGATCAGTCATCCAACCTGTTTCATATACTGCAGATCCTAAATAATCTGTAGCCTACACCCTCTGCCCCATCGCTAGGGTTCCACATGTCTGTCCCATGCATGCCTGAATTCTTCTACCATTTCTGGCCACATTACCTCCACAAGGAGGCTAGTCCATGGATTCACCATCCTGACTATGAAACAATACTGTGTCACATAAGCTCTAGGTCCACCCTATCCTACACAGAACACCAGGGCCCACATATGTACTCTACTGCCATGCCTGTGCCCTGTCACAGCAATGAGACAAGCACCCATATGAGACAAAGTGGCTCTAGAGCATGGGTCTGGAGAACCTGTGCCTAGCAGACCTTAGCATATGTCACCAGCAGCAGCCCCTTCACCCCCAAGCACACAGCCATGCGGCCTGACTGTCCTTACTGTAGTAGCATGTACACCATACCCAGTATGACAGCTAACACTAGTGTTTGGTGCAAAACAGGTGTATTCATCATAATCAATAACAACAGTATCAAAAATAGCAACAATAATTATAACAATTAACTCACTGCCTCCACAGAAACTCTCTGAAGTTACAGCACTTGTCTCCTGTATACTGTTAACAGTGAATCCTGGGCTTTTCTAAGCAAAATCAAGCCATAATCGGCATGCCACAAACAAATGCTAATAGCACAAAAAACGTAAGTGCTAGACACAAAGTATGAGTAGCAAACCTGTTCGGCATAAAATTACCTTTCCAACGATGATATGCAAGTAATAATAGGTAATTTTGTTTTTTTTCTATGCTGGTCGAAAGAGCAAAAAAAAAAAAATTTCCAATATAAAATGCACCATACGCCTTTTTTGTTGGGAAATATGTAACATATCAACACCTAATTAAGCATCTGGACATTAGATGTAGTTTTAATACTTTTTTTGTAAAAAAACAGCTATTTCTGTAGTATTAAGCATAATTTTCCCCCATTTTAGTCAAGGTGCATTACTGAGGCTTGAGGGACGAATCTGAACCATACACACCATACCATAAACAAATGCATATAACTCCTAAAGCATACATGATACACACAACTTATCAGCAGAAAAGTTGTTCCACACAAAATCACCTTTCCAACGGTGGTATGCAATCAACTGTGCTTAATTAGGTTTTTGTTTTATACTGGCTGAGATACCCAGAATGTGTGTTTTCTTCCAAGTGCTTAGGTGGTGCTTGATGGACAAAATGTCTGCCATACACACTATGTCATAAACAAATGTGAATAACTCCTAAAGTGAACATGATACACACAAAGTGTCAGTGGCAAAGTTGTTCAACACAACATTACCTTTCTAATGGTGCTATGCAGTCAATTCTAATAAATTCTGGCTGGCAAGAAATATTAAAACGTGAGTGACATCTCCAGACATTACTAGGGCATACAGGAAGTCTGTAGGTGACTTCTGTAGTCGTTCTGGGACACACTGCAGTACATTTGCTGCCGCCCTACAGGCAGATTCTAGGAGACAATGAGTTAATATAAACCAAACAGTGTAACAAAACAAACCAGGGAACAGAAACAGGAACAGGGAGGAATGACAACTACAGTAACAGGTGGGATATGTACAAAGAACTGTCCAACAGAGGTAGCATCACCAACAACTGTCTCACCTCACAAACAGCCATTGCACCATGGCCAGTGTACAATGTTCACTGCAGGTACCGGTGGATGGCCTCATCCATGGCCCAGACCCTGCTCAGCATGTGACGTAGGTCCAATGCCAGTCCCAGTAGTCTGGCCTTTAGTATGGCAGTCAACATGCAGTTCTGTTTTCCAGACAGTTGTTCCCCACTCACCAGCAGTGTCCACTAGCCAATCGTCAGTCTGCATACCTTAGCTTACAGTGCTGGGCACTTCCAAGTCCACATCCATATCCAGGTCCAGATCCCTGTCACCCACCTCAAAATATTGCAGTGTCCCTACTGTCCTCCACAGTGCTGACACGTTGCTCCCATTCTGTGTGGTATGTATCCACTTGCTGACCACTGTCTTCCATCTTCTGCTGTCCATCTGGCTGTGCCATTGGTTGGTGATGCACACCCTCTGTGGAACAGGCCATAGATCCCATACATGCCCTCTGTGTGGTTCCTGGTCATGGACTTCCCAGGTGCCTTCAGGTCCTCACTGCATAGGCCTGTGCCTTGCCATTTCATATGCTGCATGGTCCTCTCCAATGCATGGCATAGTAGGATTGGAGGTCTCTCCTAGACCCTTGCATATCTGTTGTTACCTGCAGAGGTACAAAGGGGAAGGTTTAACTGTCCAGATTGGGACATGGTATCCCACACAGCATGAGTACAACAGCTGAGAAAGTGGTGGTTGGATGGCCATTGCCTCCCAAGTGTGGATTTGACTGCTGTGCATCATATGTGCAATGTTATGGGTGGTCCTGTGTGACACACTGACCTGTGGCCTCACACTGTGTGGATACCAACACACCTACCATAACATGACCTTGACATCCAATAGCACCTACCCCCTCTCTAATAGCCCATGCCGATGGAATATGATGGGCAAGGTGGCATAGCCACACAGAGACACCCCTCCCTCATTGTGTGCTTGGCAGAGGATGCTGACATGGCCCATAACATGTCCTGGGGCCTCCCCTGGGCCCACCTGTCCACCACCCTGCAATATTACAACACTGTACACTTATTGGCATTAACAACAGGTGCCAGACAGTGGCCCAGGTGTGCTAACTGATTGGGGTCCTATTTAATGATCCACAATGCTTTGTCACTGTCCACCCTGACCCCATGCAGAGTATCACCCAAAAACAGTGCCACCCTGCCCTGGATACCTACTTGTATGTCACTGTAGGACACATTGCACATGACTGCTCCCCAAACTGTGACATGTGGAACTACACCCATCACTAAACCCTACACTGACCATACCCCTGTGTCAACCACTGTGTGTGTGTGTGTGTGTGTGTGTGTGTACCTTGGGGCATGGGCACTGTGCCTCCAGCCATGCATGCTGCTTCACACAGCTAATGCATGGTCATTGCGGTACAGGCCTGCTACCATGTAGATGTTGTCATCTAGGTGGGGCCACCTCTCATCTCTATTGTTGAGCCGCAGGACAGGTGGAGGCCTGGGATGTCTGTGAGGTTTGGACAGGTACCATACAGGGGTGTTACACATGCAGCTTAACTGGTCCTGGGGGTGTCCTCTGTTCATGCCTGACAGCAGGCCGTGTCCATGGTCCTGTAGTCCCCTGGTCCAGATGATTCTCACTCCTGCATGTAGGGGATACAATGTGAGAGACAACGTTTGTACACATTCGCTGGTGTGCCAGCCTGGTGAGGGGTTGGGCATACATACATGCTGTGGCAATATATAGTGCCCCCAACTGTACTGCAATGGTGACCTCCATGCATAGTGATGTCTGCCTACTCAGATATCTATCTAAGGCTGTCCAGCATCTGTGGGTTGTGCAGGGCCATGTCATTCAGCTTATGCTTGAGCTGCCTAATAATGGTCCTTCTCTCACACTAGACAATGCCCCCAATTTCCAACCAGTTATGTGCCACACCCTCTCCCTTTACTTCTTCAAGTGTCTCTAGCCCCCACTTGGCTCCAGCTCCCTGGTCCACTATCCCACCAAACTCAAGAGGAGGACAATCTCATCCCCTGTGAAATTTGATGTTATTTTCCTTTGTCTTGCCATACTGTCACAGTTGCAGTGCACTGTCAGCATTGCACAGTTAATTCTGTAGCTGCAGAATATCTGCACTTGCTCCTGTTGTTGTTCAGCAGTTCCTCCACATGGCTGTGCTATTTACTTCCATGTATTCTATGCCCTGATATCCCAGATGCACAGTGCATATGCAGATCATGCATAATACAATTTGCGGCAAAAACAGGCATTTCCACAATGCAGTTTGCATTGCATGCTATGGATTCACAGTTTATGTGACACATGGTTCTTGTCAGCATACTGTTGCATATTTTGTGATTTTGAACAGGGTAATAACCACTAGGCAATGGTGACTGTGGCAGGGGCAACAAGAGTGCACTAGGGATTGTATAACCTGCTCTGAGTCACACTATATGCAGGTGTTAGTTGTGGGATTCACACGCATGTCTGTCTGATGGATGTACCTAGCTCATTCATAACTTCTTATCCATACCTCTCAACTGGCAGCCCCACACACATGCACTGGTCCCCCTGAGTTGCACTGCAGACATTCGTACCACTACAGGCAATAGACATAGTGTAACTGGGGGGGGACCTCACCACATGTCACTGGGAGCAATAATCCAGCTCAGCCCATTTGGTGTGCCCAGGGCAGTGCAGCATGTGGTTTGTGTGTCATGTCACCCTCAACATGCTTGTTACTCCTGTTGCCCATGTCACTGCTTGCCTCAGCCACATACTCACTGGGGAACATGTCAGCCCTGTCATGTGTTCACACAGGCCTCATTGTGTGGGTGTCCCTGGCACCATGATCATGGCCCACTGGCTTTCATGTCTGTGCTGTGTTGGGCTTGTGGTTACCTATTAATGCTGACATTGCATTGCTGCCTATGATCCTGCACACATCCCATCAGCCCATGACACCCCTGCCATGTGCACATGTGCCTGGCCTGAGACTACCATGCCTATCACACCATTTCTGTGCATGATGTGGCATCAAGAGTGTACATGCAGGGGTCACTTGCCATCTCAATGTATATTTGCAGTACTGCATAGTGTCACAAACACACTCAGCAGGTCAGGCCCTCTGCTCCCACAGTGCCAACCCCAGAGTGCAGTAATGTGAATGGGTAACAGACAAGGTAACCCCCCATCTTCTTGTGGGTCCAAATCACATTTAGTCTTAAGTTCTGGGGGGATTCAAACTATGAGCCTTATGCTAGCGTACCCAAATGTTCAGGCTCAGATAAAATTCTCTTCAGAGGATGCAATATATCTTTCGCCTAAGGGCACCTAACCAGGTATCCAAAATAAACCCTTAAAACTCTATAAAAAACCTTAGGTATATTCTTACCTTTTCCCAGTTTAGTAACACCATCAAGCTCTTGAACAGTTTTGTCAGTCTTAACCTTCTATACGTCACTTGCAAAAGAATGAACTTGGAAGACACAGGCAGTATCTTTCAGATGAAAGGTTTACTTAAAAATGGATAAAAATATATTAAACGTAAACACAGAACAATATATCAAAGAGCATATGATCATATAAAGAAACCAAGGAAAACTACAAACTCCTACCAACATACAGTTAGATCTTTTCTATCTAATGTATTACCTTTGTATAGTGCTTTAGTTAGATCAGAGATTTTGTTTCTTAAGAGCCCAAAAAGATATGTCACTAAGATCAGACACACGTCCTAGTTTAAACTCACACCCCTTCTGGTGAGTCATCTAGATCCTCCTTTTAGAATATAAAAAATATACAAACGGGATGTCCTATCAGGAGGTATATTAAATAATGTGACTTTAGCAAAAACTAATTTCCCAAATTATAATTATTTGAGCTACCGAGATTACTCAAATTTCTCGGCGGCACAATACAATTACTACCTCCATAGCCTGGACTAGAGACCCATTAGGCTCCTCCCCTCCTTGAATGTGGCACTAGCATACTTCCAAAACTCGTTGATTAAAGCAGCCAACCTCTTCGCCCCACTAAAAAAAGCTCAGGGTACAAGGGAGCTGCTACAAGTGGATCTCTCCAACTCTAAAATTCCTGATGATCAGCCGAGACAAGGCCTGGAAGAAGTTTAAGAAGTCCTCTCTCCTGGCAGACCTTGTGGCATATAAAGCCTTGCTAAATAAATGCAAGCGCTCAATAAAATGGACAAAAAGGATGTATGTCACCTGCCTTCAAAAGAATAACTTAGGAACCCCTAAACTATTTTGGTCTCACGTCAATGAGCTGATCAAAGGAAACTCCAAGACTGAACCTGGCCCTATGAAAGTCAATGGCAAGCTAGTGCAAGATGGCCCACAAATTGCCACAGCCCTCAACCTTCATTTCACCAAACCAACTTTCACGTACATAAAGCTGGGCAACCCCCTCACCCCCGGGCACCCAACAACACCGAACCTCCGATACTACAATGACCAATATTCCACTTCAGTTTGGTCAGGACTAAAGAGATGCTAACTCTTCTGAGGGCCCTGAAACTCAAAGGCCAAGGTGGATCTGATGGAATTAATCCCAGGCTACTCAAGGATGGTGTCCAATCCATCTCCAGACCTTTGACCTGGCTCATAAATAGATCTCTGCTGGAAGGCACCATTCCACACCAATGGAAACAGGCTAACGTGGTTCCCATCCACAAGGGTGGCTCCAGGGAGCACACAAGTAACTGCCACCAATTTCCCTGCTCTGTCTACTTGCCAAACTGCAGGAAAGGCTACTATATAGCCAACTTCATGACTACCTGGAGACTACTGGCCTCCTCTCAACACAGTTTTTGCATGAACCATGGCACGGACACAGCCCTCACGAACCTCACGACAGACGTGCTCAGTGCCATGGACAAATGGACCCCCACTGGTGCGGTATTCATTGACCTGTCCAAGGCCTTTGACCTTGTCAACCACAATCTCCTGCTAGAAAAACTTAAAAAGATAGGCCTAGACTCCCTGGTTCTTAAGTAGTTTGAGCGCTATTTATCTGGCCTCACCCAGAGAGTTAACTAGAAGGGGGCGCTATCTGACTAGTTACCCCTAAAAAAGGGAGTACCACAGGGCTCGATCCTTGGTCCCTTACTATTCTCATTGTTTACAAATGATCTAAACCTCCACTGTGGGGGAAGTGCAGTAGTGCAATACGCAGATGACACCGTCATATACCGCTCCTCAGATAACCTGGGGGTTCTCAGCCCCTTACTCCAATCTCACCTTACATCACTGGAGAACTGGCTAAAAATAAACAGAATGGTCTTGAATGTAGGCAAAACAAAAGCCATGCTGTATAGGGTCAGATTCCTGGGGCAAGACAGGACCAGCTCCCTACAGCTTAAATCACTGGCTGGGACCAGCATTGAAGTTGTGACCTCATTAAAATACCTAGGGCTCAGGCTAGACCAAGGACTCACCTTCAAGAACCACGTGGAACAAGTGACCAAGACCATCCATGGGAAAATTGGCATTCTGTATCGGATAAAGGATCAGCTTATTCCAGAAGCCAGGCTCTCTATTGCTTCAAGCATTCTGCTCCTCACACTGACCTATGCAGCCCCTGTAATACAGGGAATGGCCAAGCTAGAGGTCCACCGGATGCAGATTCCTTACAACAAGGTAGCGCGGTTCACTACCCAGGATCATTCAAGAAGTCACCACTGTGACACACTAGCCAAATTACAGTAGACTTCTTTTGAAGCACGCCTTCAATACCCTCTCCTCTGCCTTGCATTTAAGTTACTCAGCCCTACAGCTCCTCCCAACCTCTCATCTACCATAGCTTCCAAGCATAACCTTCGAACCCTGAGGTCCACAGGGAGGACTCTACTAGAAACCCCCAGGGTCAGGACCAGCGCAGGCCACAAATCTTTCTCTGTCACAGCCCCCCATCTGTGGAACAAACTTCCACAAGTGATACAGGAAGCCCCCTCACTCATGAACTTCTGTATCAGGCTCAAGGCACACCTACATAAGGCAAGCACTTGCCTATGTCATGGCACCTGACAGTCCCCCCCCCACAGACTTATGCCAGTCTCCTTACCTGTTGAGAGTCGTGACAAACCATTATGGATAGTTTACCTCTACGGTTATGAATCAATGTCAAAACTGTAACAATTGAACCTGTATGTCAGTTAATACCTGTCTACTGTTTGTATCACTATGTATGCCATGTAATGCCGTGTAATGTCTCTCCGGGTCGCCCCTGAAAAAGGGACCTTCGGGGCCCGGTGGGCCTACCCAGTCATCAAAAGTCAATAAATAAATAAAATAAATAAATAAGACTGTGATTTTCCAGTTCATTCTCTTTAATCTTTGAGCAATTCCTGTTTTCCCAAGGAACATCAAAGGTTTTTAAAACTCTGCCATATGTCACTTAGGTGCAAATATAGCCAACAGGAATCAGCTTAATGATGTCCTGTCCTGTTATAAACTGTGTATTTACAGTAGTTTCCCAACTTCAAGGCAGCAACAGGTCATAAACAAGGCCATAAAATGCAGCTTCTCAAGTAAGTTAATTACATTACAGGAATCTCCTGGTCAGTTACATACATCCTTTTATTTTCACTAAAATCTGAGAGGGGGTCACCCAGGAGCACAGGATGCATCATATGAGACAATCACACGCCACATTCTGTATTACAAATATCATAGAACAATCATAACCAGCTGGCCAAGTGTCACAATCCTCCCCACCTAGACTGAATTTAGGGGCTCCATCCCCTGCATGGGATGAGCTTCCCAAGTCAGTTCACTCCTCATACAGATGCTATAGGCCATCGGCGTTCTGCTTGGTTGCTCCAGGCCTAGGTAAGATCGTCATGTCATACCCTTGTAAGGCAAGACTCCATCTTAGTAGTCTGCCATTAGTTTTTCCCATTTGCGTCAGTCAAACCAGGAGGTTGTGGTCCATTTGTACCTCAAAATGCTGCCCATATAAGTATTGCTCTAACTTCTTTAGGGCACACACTATGGCAAGACACTCTTTTTCAACAGTAGAGTATGCCTGCTCCCTGGGAAGTAACTTTTTACTCCAGTACACTGCAGGGTGATCTTTCCCTTGGTTGGATGTCTGACTCAGTACTGCCCCAATACCCACATCTGTGGTGTCAGTCTCAACTATAAAGGGTCTGCTATAGTCAGGACTTGCCAATACAGGAGCACTGCACAGTGCCTCCTTCAGTCTGGTAAAGGCTTTTTCACAGGCTGGTTCCCAGGTAATTTTCTTAGGCGTAAGATTGTACCACAATCCCCAAAGAGGGTACAAATCTGTGCCTGTACATTGGGTACCCTAGCATAAGGTTCACAGTTTGAATCCCCCCAGAACTTGAGACTAAAGGTGATTCAGATCCACAAGCAGACAGGAGGGTTACCCTGTCTGTTACCTGTTCACATTACTGCACTAGGAGGTTGGCACTGAGGGAGCAGAAGACCTGACCTGCTGAGTGCATTTGTGACACATAGTATTCAGCAGTGTCACACTCACTCTGCCAGCACTGCACTGGCATACTGTGCAAGGTATACTGGACATAGGGAGACACAGGCTCTGTCTGTTACTGTACTGGTTCCACCAAGCACACCATGACAAGCTGCCCATGTCACATGGTGGTGACACCTCCCCGGACATTTCCCACATACACCCTTGACACCCACATGGTGGTAGTCACACAGCATCTGCCATGTAGTGTGGCTGTACCAGACCCCCAGATGACATGGCTGCAGTGTTACAGTAGTGTGACAGCAGCCAGACATGCATGTATCAAGTATCCATCAGATGAACACTGCAGGTAGCCCATGTGGTATGTGCATCATACCTGTATGTTCAGCATCCTCTGCCGTGTGCTGCCTGACAGTGCTTCACCTCACACCAGGGGGAACCACTCATGACTGGGTACAGTGCATGCCATGCACCAACACTCCTGGGAGACTACCCCAGGTGGTGGATTGTGGTTGTCATAAGTCACCTGGTGACACAGTGAGAAGCATGCCATGATGGTGTTTTGGCTGCACAACTATGTTATCTGGTGGGTGGCATCATCATCATGTGAAGTGCTGTGAATCAGGTTATATCTGACATGATATCCAACTGCTGCTGTGCTGCCACATCCTGAGCCCTGGTTCACAGTGGTTTCACTGACATGGTCCTCCTCATCAGACACCTCTCCAGAGTTGTGCTCCTTTGGGAATCAGTTATGTCAACATAGTGTGCCAGTGCGATGTTGTGCAGTATGCAGCATGCAACAAAGACCTTGCACGCCAACTCTGATATGTACTGCAGTGACCCTCCAGAATGGTCCAAGTATCTGAACCTCATCTTCAATAGGACAAATGTGCACTTGTTGACTACCCTGGTACTGGGGTCAGCCTGGTTGTAGCTTTCATCAGCCTCGGACTGTGGATGCCGCACTGGTATCATTATCCATGGCTGCTGTGGGTAACCACTGTCACCTGCTGGAAAGTTAGGGCACAGTTAGACACAGTCTCATGGCACCCTGCCAAACACTATCCCCTACCTTTCCCAACTGTGCTGCAGAGGTCCATGCCAGCCCTACCATAGCCAACACGGCACACAGCATCCCATGTGTGCCTTGCATGTGGCACACGCATTGACAGGACAATGCACACATCCCAGTTCCACCAGGCCACAGCATCTGTGTTATCCATCTGGTTCTGGGCATTGTGTCTTCAGGACATGTGCTCCTTATGCTACCCTATGGCAAGCTTTCAGCAGAACATAACACAGCTCACAGTCCCATGTACACCTTTGATGTGTTGCCTGTGGATGTCCACTGGCTCCACCATTCTGCTTACCTAGTAGCCACTGCCTAGTATATCCCCATAGAGGAAGGCCTTATAAAGCCCACTCTCTTGGATGATGTAGGAATCATGACAGGAGCCTCGGTACATGGTCACAACATCAGGGATCCAACACAAGCTGTCGCACACCACCTGTACATTGAGGGAGTGGTACTCTTTCTTACTGACGTACACATCAGGATCATGGGTTGGTGCATATATTGCAACATGTGTGCAGTCCATGGCATTTAGCACATGGGGGAAATGTTCAATACTAAGCAATACCTGCTTCACAGGTACTTGCTTCTCTGGCTCTACAGGGAAGCTGATGTACCATGATATCCTATGCAGCAGGGCCTTGAGGAACTGTTTCAGCCATGAGGACACTGCAGACTGGAAAATGCCCATTGTGTCACCTGTTGGGGTGCAGAACATGCTCATTGCCAGAAAACACAGTGTTGCTGGCACCTATGCTTCTACTGGGAGGGGATGTCCCCTCCATGTGCCGCTCTTGAGATCCTCCATGAGCTCATCACAGAGCTCCTCGATGACATCACGGGGCAGGTAGTATTGTGCCAAGCACTGCTCCTCCCAGAGGTCCCTGAATTATATTCTCCACTTGTATACCCTGTCTGTATACCATGGCCACACTCTGTCCACTCTTTGCAGGTGGTCAGCTTAATGGGCATACTTGTGCTGCTGTTGGGCACACTGGTGGTGCATCCGTAGTGCCAGCCATATGGTTAATAAGGCTGCTTGCCCTGGCATTCTTTTTTGTCACTCCACTGATACTTAACGCTACTGCAGAAGCTCCTCACTAGTGACTCACTCCAAGCTGCAGTGTAGGGCCCTATTTATATGTGCTGTAGACCAACTCATCCCTGATCTAACAAGTGCATCTAATGTTGGATGCATGTCTCCTTCATTATTTGTATCCAAAAGTAGGGCTACCCAGCACAGTGAGTGAAAATAAAAAAACTATTTGCTAGGTAATGTTAAAAAGCAATTGATTTCATACTGAAAAATAGCTTACAAAGGATACAAAAAGCAGACAGCACCCCACGTCACCACTTGTTCTTCTTGTATACTCATATGTCTCTATCATTCCCCTTCTAAATTCCCATGTATGGGGATGTGGCAGCTTGCATTGATGCAAATAGCACTGCATTGATGCAAATAGTGTTTACATCCAGTTGCAACCCAATTTTTGATGCATTTGTGGTCACATGGCCCTTGGATGCATACATACATTCTTGTTTGATGCATATCCCTTCTGTCATTCTATCTGTTTTGAAAATTTAACAGAAGGTGTGTGATAATTCATAAATCACAAGAGCAAACTTTGTAGAGGCATTATTTTTTTTATAACTGGTGCAAGTTTTCAAGACTGAGCTAGAGCCAGTGTATTTTGCACTGTTGATCATAGTGACAGCGCAATGACAAATTGATAACAGTGACAGCATGTGGATGAATGTGCCATAAAAACCCAGTATTGAGTTATGGTATTTACTGGGTTATTTAAGTGATAACATTCAGTGGTGTTGGCGTATATAAAACAATAATTGGAGTCGGGGGATGATTAAATGCCAAGGCACAGCTGAGATGTTTAATCCAAACAGAAGCCAGTTATTGAGAGTATACTTCAACTCATTAAATGTTATTACTATTACATGAACTGGAGTGTGTTTAACAAAATAGTTTTAATGTTTGTGCAGTACAGCATGACCAGCAAAAATAGAGAGCAAAGAAGGACAGAAGGTCAGTCACACATGTTTAGTTACTCTCTCCCCCCGTCTCTCTCTCTCTCTCTCTCTCTCTCTCTCTCCCTCCCTCCCTCTCTCTCTCTCTCACAACTGTTCTCACTATGCTTCCCCTTCTAGAGTTAATGCAAGCCAGTGCATGCAGCTGTCAGGGTCTGTCTGCTAGGAACTGAAACAGAGAGGGGTTCAAGAGAGACTGCCAGTAGTCAATTAATGTGTTGTGCCAGGCTATAAGAATTCCATGGGAGTCTTCAGGTTCAGGAAGGGATAGAGGTGAGTGTGAGATGGCTGGCCATCCAGGGACTGTCAGGAGAAGTGAGTGTAGTTGCAGCCTTGTTATTCATGGTGGTGGAGGGAGCAAATGAAGGGGGGGGGCTTGTAAGCATGTGGCCCAGAATAAAAAGGAGCTTTTTGAGCTCTCAGGTGACTATTTTCTGGAGCAGGAGTGCAGCCTTGTCGGAGGGGGTTAGTGACACGAGGCAGGAGGGGAGGTGGAGGTTTGAGGTTAGGAACTGTCTGAATAATGGATCGTAGGCGTGTCAAAGGTTTGATTAACTGATGGTGGAGGGGCTTAGTTCAGTGACTGACTCTGTGGGAGAGGTTTAGTTGAATAACTGACTCTGGATTTAGTCTGTGGGAGAATAACTAGCAGGTATTCTGCACCATGATTGACTTACAGCAGATACCTGTCATATAATGCAGCATATTAAAAACTGTCTGCAGCAATCTGTTATAAGGGGCTGCCAGTTATTATATGTCATTAAAGCAACCCCCATGCCCCATATAAATGACAGTGGTACAGAATATATAAAAATCTGTACTGCACTTTTACATCTAAATGAAGTTTTGAGGCTCCCTGTCGTACAGGTCTATCACTGCATGTAAAGATACAGTAATATACTGTTTGTGTAGACAGCTCTGTGTTAGCACAAAATGTCAGGAATACCTGCTCTACACAAAACCTTGTCTAACCTATAATTTTTAAATTAATTTTCTAAGGGTTGCCAATTGTTCTCTGAAGAAATTGTTTCAGTATTCACAAAGAGCGATCACATAAGACTGTGCAAAAGTTCAACTTAGCGCTCAAAGGCTGCAAAGAGATTCAGAAGGGTAGCATATCTATTACCTTTCATTTAAAGAACAGCCAGTTACACTGAAACATGTTTGTAGCCAGCAATGATGTATTATTGTTGCAACAGCAGACCAGACAATTATTATAGTCCTTGAATTTTGTTCGGGCTCTGAAGGGTCGGTTTGTGTTCCCATTGCAAACTGGGATTATTGAATACTCACTTACAAGTAAGAGCAGCATAGAAATTGTTCTTAGTGATGATCAGCCTTACAAATTGTTTCTGGAGTTTTCTGAGTAAATAATGTTTTCAAATTCTGTTGGTAAGATGCTGTATAATTCAGTTAGTATGTTTACTAAATAAATTCAGGCATGTTCATTTGTGAACCCTCTCATTGGCAATTTGCATGTAATACAAGTACAATTACTTACCATCATTTGAGATCAGTAATCAAAGACTGACCCACCCTCCAGCCTTGTCAAAGTAAAATCTATCCTGGCATTTTATTTTTAATTTTTATTCCAATTACTTAAACTGGTCAAAACACATTACATTGCTGTGTGCATGTGGGGCTGAATAATTAGCAATAACCAACTAAAATCATGAGGTGGCAGGCCAAGCATCCTCACAACACCACAGGTGTGGCTTAAATGCATATAGCCCCATAACCTGGAGTGGGTTATTGCACTTATAACATGGGTTATGTGCACCACAAGCTAACCCCCCCTGAAAGATGTTTCTGCACTCTTTTAAGACAATAAAGATACTGTATCCTGCCGCCTTCCAAACTAGTCTCTAACAAACAATGCATACTGTATTGCTATTATACATACAGAAATGTCACAGAGACACTACTGACATGATCTGTGAACTTTTTGATGTGTAATATTCTGTGCTATTGTCTTTGTGATGTTTAATTGCACCCACCCCATTCCAAAAGTCACACACTGACATGCAGATCCTCAGTGACAAGGATGGCTGTTGCTCACTGTGTCTGGCTGTCTTATGGACACTCTCTCTACCCAATTCAGGACTGTGCCAATGGCTGCAGTCTGCGCCGTGTCAGTGAGGTTGCCATGTGGCTGCTCATTGAGTATTGTGGAGGAACAGCTTCTCTGTGTGTTTTTCTGTATGGATGGGGAGGTGGGCATTACATGTCAATGCTGCTTGATGTACAAACTAGTGTGCAACAATTTAAGTTTTGAGGAATTTATTTGTGGGAAATGTGACTACATTATTATTCTGGAGTTAAAAATCAGTGTTTTTGATGGAAAATGTAAAATAATTGAAAAGGGGCAACAGGATATGGCATGCAGAAAATATGCCATAGTTCCCAAACATCCAGGAGAACAGTGAATGAGGAAGTAATGTTGGACAGAAGGCATAGTCACTAAAGTGGAGAGGGAGGAAGAAAAAACATACAAAGAGCACCAGAAGGAAAGAAAGGAGATAGGAGAGAGTGGAGAGTAGGGGGAGGGGGAGGGACTGGGGGGAAGAGGATTAGGTAAGTTATCAGGAAGTAGTCAAAGGAGGCCATAGCGAAAAGGTGCTGGATGAAGGCTGCAATTTAAAAGTGCCCAGAGTAGTGTTGTTGGTAACTGCAGGTTGAAGAGAGTTGTACCAAGATGAGAACTTCTAGCCCTATAGCTTCACTACCTAAAATAAATAATGAATACGGCATGGATAAAAAAGGGTTCGAGAAAATTATCAACTTCTTACTAAAGGAGAAGATTGGGTCAAGGTTACCTATAAACATAAATTAAAGAAGGGATGTAGAGCTATGTATTTTGAGATCAACACTAGCAATCACTTCCTACCATTGTCTGATGATCTGCAGGGTGTCATAAATCCTTTCCATATTGAGCAGGTCCCAATGACCCCTGTTGTGGATACAATAGAAAATCTAAACATACCCCTAGTAGGTGGCAGTTATTGCACCAACCAACCAAGGAATGGAAATGTAAACACCATTCCCAATCAGGACAACAAAAGTCCCCCTTGCACTAAGCGTGGCCCATTGATCCAGGCTGTAGATACAATAGAACAGTTAAGCAGACTCTTAGTAAGTGATGGTTATCACACCAAAAACAAAGGGAATAGACCCAATAACAACGTATAATTTCAAATAACTATGTCAAATCATGTGGAGAACAGTACAATCAGCAACACACGTTCCCCATCCCCAATAATGCTGTAGGCAATATTCCCAGCTCTCTAAAACATATGTCAAATGGCTACAATAGTAAACCAACACATATTACTATAGTAAGGGAGGTAATCCCTAACCAGGCCTCAGCAACCACTCCAATGTATTTTAGCAATGACAGCATCCCAACATCTGCTGCCATAAACACATCTTGGAGCCCAACTATGTCTCGCCAAATGTATGTGTTAGGAGAGTCTATAGTAAAATCCGATGACCACACAATATGTATTTATTTATTTATTTAGCTTTTGTTGACCAGGTAGATACACTAGACAAGTTATATGCCTATTTTCAGGTATGACCCGGGAGAGTACAATGAAAAATACAAGTTCAAACAGGGTACATAACAACAAGAGGGGCAATGTACAGAGTAACAAAGAGCCAGGTGAACATAGATAGTCTACAGTAAGCAGTAATAGGTAAAAAAAAAGATATATATGTATATACATACAGAATAAAATAGATTGTCATTCAATAGCAACAACAGTAATTACAGTGTGTGAATGACCCTTTTATTAAAGCCACATAAACAAATAATTACTGAGCAGATAAACAAACAAATCACATGCTTCCCAGAGTTAAAGGACAGTAGGCAGCATCATTAGAGCCTGCAAGGAGTATCCCAGAATTGGGTGACCAATTCAGAGAACTGGTTAAGGTGGCTTGGGAAACCCACACACAGAGGCCAGTTTTACGTGCTCCCACAGGGAATTCCGGAGGCTCAAGTGGGAAGGGGAGGAACGAATGTGGTCAGTAAGGTAGTTCCATAGCCTCGGAGCACACGTAGCAGATTCCCTATCCCCCATTTGAGTATGAGTATAAGGAACTTTGAGCACCCCAAGACCCTGAGACCTGAGGGAGTAGGAGGAGGATTCAGCAAGCTTGAGAAGCTGCACCAACCCCAGAGGGGTGCCGGTTCTGAGCACTTTTCCTACGAAGCAGCCCAATCCAAAGTTCAAGTGATTGGCTGGGGAAAGCCAGCCCAGTTTGTCATATAATTTACAATGATGGGTGAGGCATGGGGCTGCCAGGGCAAAGCGCCAGATGTTGTTGTAGGTTGAGTTCCACTGAGCAAGGTGGACCTTGGAGGTGCTAGCGAATAGGAGAAGACCATAGCTAAGCGAAGGAAGCAGCACATCTCTGGCCAATGCCAAGTGAGTGGCAGACATATGATTTTTCTTTGACCTGTAGGCAAGACCCAGTTTACAGAGTACAGCTCTGCAAACATATAGGATGTGACACCCCAGGTCGAGTTGGGGGTCAAGTGTCACCCCAAGGTATTTTATAGAAGCTGTGGTTCAGAGGGGAGCACTGTCCACATCACTGACACACAGAGGGGCAAGGGAGGCCTTGATCTTGGCTGATGACCCAAAAAGCATGGCCTGGGTTTTTTTAGCTTGAGGATCAGCTTGTGAGACGTTACCCAGGACTGAATATTTTTAAAGTCCTCACTTAACTGAAGTTTGAAAACCCCAATGTCCCAGAAATGTGCAAGGATGACTAGATCATCTGCATAAAGGGTGTCACTACAGTTGGAAGCAGCAGCAGGGAGGTTGTTAACAAATACAGAGAAGAGAAGGGGCACCAGAACTGATCCCTGGGGGACACCAGAGGTCACTGGAGTGGGGTCAGAGAGGACCTTGTTGAATTTGGTCTGTTGTAGTCTGCCCTGGAGGTAGTTTCTAAGTCAACTCAAGGCAGGAGGGGACAAGCCAAGGCCAAGCCATCTGTGAGCAAAGTAATGCATGATCCACAAGGTTGAAGGCCTTGGATAGGTCAATGAAAATGGCACCAGTGAGTTTGCCTTGATCCATGACCACCCTGATGCTGGTTGAGACAGAGACAAGGGCCATGGATGTACCATGCCCTTTTTGATAGCTGTGCTCCGCAGGGGACAGCAACTTATGGGCCTGAATGTACTCTGTGTGTTGTTTGGCCACAACTATCTCCAGGAGTTTGCTAATAGCTGATAGGATGGCAATTGGATGGTAGTTGTCCAGGACTTTAGGGTTACCCTGTTTTGGAATGGGGACAATCCAAGCCACTTTCCAAATGTCGGGGATAAAACCAGTGGCAAGGGAGAGGTTAAAGATGTGTGCTACTGGGAAGGCAATGAGGGGGGCACCCAGCTTCAGAAGCTTGGGCTCCATGTTATCATGGCCAGCACTGGAGTGTGGGGAGAGAGCAGAGAGAAGTCTTTGCATCTCTATGACAGATACAGTCCTGAGACAGAATAATGGGTGAGAGAAGTGTACCTCCTGAGGAACAGAGGCCGAGATAAGTGCAGACAAGTCCGAAAAGTGGGAATTAAAAGCATTTGCAATCGTAAGTGGGTTATTACAACTTGACCCACCAATTATCATATCAGATACCCCAGAGTTGGAGGAGCCACTGACTAAGTTTTTTATGTTCCTCCAGAAACTTTGTGAGTCCCTAGCAGAGCTAAGCAGGGTAGATTTACAGTATTCACTTTTTGCCACCCTGATGGCTTTTTTTGCACTCATTTCTGAGCTTCCTATACTGTTGGAAGATGGACTGATCCAATGTACCTTTGAAGTGAGCCCAACACTTGTCTCCTGCCCGCATGAGGGCTAAGAGGCTCCCATGTAATCATTTTGTGGCAGACCCCCTTACTCTCTCCATAAAAAGGGTGTGTGTGCTTGTCTTGCAGAGCACCAAAAACAGTGAGAAACTGGGTGACAGCAGTAGAGGGGTCATGGGCACTAAGTGTCCCTGACCAGTCAGTGATCCTCAGATCCTCATGAAATGACCCCAGATCAAACCTTGAAAAATCCCTAACATGAATGATTTTGTGGGGAATTTTTGGTGAGGGGACTTTCCACACATAAAACACCGGGGTGTGATCTGAGATGGAGTCAAGTAGGGTTCTGGCAGAGCTGATTCTTTTGGGACAATTTGATAGGACCCAGTCCAGTAGGGAGCTAGTACCACCATTTGAAGACCATCTAGTGGGCTCCTGGATAAGCTGAGTCAGGGCAAGACTCACAAGCAGAGGTTCATACTGCTTGGAATTACCTCCATTCCAGTTTAAGTTTACATGTCCCAGGATCAGAAGTTCATTATCCCCAACATAAGGACCAATGGTATCCAGGAGGTGGGTAAGCCCAGGCAGACCACCCTTGGGGGATTGTATGTGCATACAACATGCAGCTTCTTTGTATTTCCTAGTAATATCACAGTGTGCAGCAGCTCCCATGAAGACAGGGAGGACTGCTGATGAGTTACTGCCTACACTCTGAGATGACTCTTATAGAAAATTAGAATACCACCTCCCACCCCACTTTTTTCCCGGCTGATCCTATCTAATAAACTCATAGCCAGGAAGTGCACAGACAGAGTCAGGTATTGAGGGTTTCAGCCAGGACTCTGTAATGCCAAGTATGTCAAGCTTACATTCCCCAGTCCAGGCAGAAAGTTCATCAAGGTTTGGCAGTAGACTGCAAATGTTAAGGTGAGCAATTTTTATCCCCTTGCTTGACTTCCAACACTGGAAGTGAAGAGGCCTGATAGGCAGGACCTGGGTTTAGCTCAATGTCATCAGCAAGGGCCAGTATCACCAGGAAGAGCCAGAGGAGATACCTTATGGGGGAGGGGGTACCTCTGGCCAAGGGCATACAGGCAGGTCGTCTTCTCACCATGGCAGTACACAGAAGACATCTGAGGTCAAGGCAGCAGGTAGGGCAGGGGGGCAGTCTATCATGATCTAGGAGGTTAGAGAAGATGAAATCAAATACCTAATGGGGGACAGTCGTACCCCAATGGTCTCCAGACAACCGAGAAGAATCAATGACCATTAGGGAGAAAAAAAGGCTAGAGAGGAGACCAATGAAGAGGACAGCATGAGGTGAGGAGGGCATAGCACCTTCTCTAGTAGGCCTGGGAACCTCCATTCCAGAGTTGAGCTCAGCAGTGGTCAGTGACACCCAACTCAAAGTGACAGCAAGGACCAGTGAGGTAACATGAGAGGAGGCTGGCCAGAGTGCAATGGTGCTCTAGTTTAGCTAGTAGGGACAGGGTCTGCCTGAGAGTGTATAAGCATTCAGTATAGACAGTCAAACAGTTACCCAGAAGTTACTGCAAAAACGCTCACGCTAAAAATTACAGACAGGTTGGTATATGCTTGCAGGAAACTTAGAGAACGTTAACTTTTACCATTGATAGCTCAGAAAACACCCAAAGCAACATCCCAGGGTAAACAGGAGTATGAAATAGACAATGGTACAGGAAAAGTAAGCAGCACAATGCAAAAAACCCCATGCGATGTGAGAGATTAAATGCTTGTGAAAAAAAAGTATGAAAATAAATTTTCCAGCCACACCCATCCTGCTAATAGGGTCCATAGTCAGTGAAGGGAGGAGCTTACAAGCATTTAAGGGATGAGGGATGAGGGAACAGGGTGGGTGGGTGGTGGGTGGGAAGAAAATTGTCTGACTCTTCCAGCAAGAGCCCCATGGGAGAGTGCAGTGGCAAGTCCACTGATGAATTGGGAAGGAGGGGTCCCAGTGAGGATCAGTCCACCCTCCAACCCCCGATGCCCAAAATCCAACTGCTACGACTGGGGTTTCTAGTGCTATTTAAACTGCACTAGCAGTTTAAAGTTGGTGCCTTTTTTCTTGTTTGAAAATCCCTCTCTTGCCACGGTATGACTCTTCCAGCAAGAGCCCCATGGGAGAGTGCAGCACCAAGTCCGTTGCCAAAATGGGGAAGGAGGGAGTCCCAGCGAGGACCAGTCCACACCTCCAACCCCCGATGCCCAATAAAGCTAAGTGAACCTGTAGCAGCTTCTGAGGGGCCAAGATAGCAGACATTACTGGAATGCTAGACAACAATATGAAAAACACAGGACCCAATCCACTCATGGTCACACATGTGGGCACTAGTAACATAAACAGACACAGCATTGAACAAATCAAAAGGGAGTTTATAAACCTCACCAATAAACTGAAAGGCAAAGGAAGTAACATTTGTTTCTCCGAAATCCTTCCCATGCCAAGGATTGGTGTACAAAGAACAACAAAATTAAACAAATTAATGAGTAGTTGAGGAAATGGACACTGCTAAATGGGTTTACATGCTTGACTCAATTGGAGACCTGTAATAATAAAGATAGTTTATTTAGTTGGAACAGGCTGCATTTGAGCTGAAGAGGGAGCCTGGTTCTAGAGAAAAAAAATTGTATCTTTCATCATTGCATCTTTAAATTCACCATGAAGTAGGACATGGGTAGAGCAATTCCCGTGTTGAATAACACAAAATGAATAACTAGAAACATTGGCTTATGCAAAATAATGCAGGTCAATGCAAGAAGTCTCAATCTGGTTAAAAAACTTGAACTTGAGGCGTTTATGCTAAGAGATTAATTGACTTGGTAGCCATGTCAGAAACATGGAGGGATGAGGCAAGTGAATGGTGTAAAGAAATACAGGGGTACAGGCTGTTCATGGACAATAGATGTAACAAACATGGGGAGGGGTTGTATCTACATTAAGGACAGTCTAGTCTGTCACCCGATTTCTCGTTCGAACTGTACAATTATGAAAATAGAAAGCATTTGGATACAGCTATAACTGCATAATAGGCATTAGATTCTATATAGAAACTTTTATACACCACCCAGCTCTGGGCTTAAATACAACAACTCATTAATAAATGAAATAAAACTAGTTTGTGAAATGGGTAACTCAATAATTGTTGGAAATTACAACTTCCTGGGATGAGGTACCTTTGGAAATGAGCCTCTGGCTCAAAGATTGTAAACTGATGTACAAATAAATAAATAAAATAAAATAATTTAACCAGAACCTCTAGTCAGGAAGGTGAGTTCCTAAAATCCCTCACTAGCTTAGGCCTCCGCCAACTGGTATCAGAAAAATATATTAGATCTTGTCATCACCAACCTGGACTTTAACCTGACATATATTACACTGGGCTGCCCACTAGATGGCAGGGGTCATAATACACTTCAGTTTAACTGCATGTAAAACTAACATTTTAGGCACCCAATTCATCACTATTTATAATAAGGCCAAATTTGACAGCATCCGTGATGCGATTAAATCAACAAACTGGGAAATCATCACAAAAAATCTACCAGTACAGAACAACTGGGCCTTAATCAAAAATACAACAACAAATCTAGAAAATACCTTTGTTCCTAAAGTAAAGAAATGCAACAAAAAGGGCAGGGTTCCCGTTTGGCTAACTAAGTCTATTAAACATTCAATTAGCAAAAAATAAAAAGCATTCAAAATACTTAAATAAGATAACAGTACAATGGCTAGAATTTGTTTTGAAACGGAACTAAAAACTTCAAACAAATGATCAGAAATGAGAAGTGCATAACAGAATTCAAAACTGCACATACTAAAGGGAATACCAAAGCCTTTTTCTCATACGCTAATAGTCAAAAAAATGAACAAAACTATGGTGGCTCCTTATCACTCAATGGCTCAGTAATTAAGGATGACAAATTAACAGCTATTACATTCATCAAATACTTCTCTTCTGTATTCAACAAAAAGGGAAATAACCCAGAGCCTCAGTTTGATACTGGCAACTTAGTAGTGTGTTTCACCATAGAAAAAAGAGTCATCTATAAACAAAGGGTTAACACTTCACCTGGACCAGATAACAGTCAACCTAAATTCTTATTAGAAATGTCTTCAGTCTTATACCTCCTTCTTTCTATTTTCTTTAATCAATCCATTGAAACTAATGTAGTTCTTCAGGACTGGAGATAAGCAATTGTAGTTCCCAAATATAAAAAATGAAATGAGGGTGGCTAGCAATTATAAACCAATTAGTCTAACCTCTCTCTATTGCAAAGTCATGTAATGACTTATCAAAGAGAGAATTGAAAATGAAATCAAGATAAAAGGACTAACTGACCCTTACCATCATGGGTTTACAAATGGACTTGTACCACCAACCTAATCCGTTTCTATAATGTTATTAGCACTTGTCTAGACACTAACACCACAACAGGTGTCATTATGCTAGATTATGCTAGATTTTGCAAAGGCATTTGACACTGTTCCTCACCATGAATTAATTGTCATATTATCCAACATGGGACTCAATCAACAGTTGATTAGGTGGGTCAACAACCAGTTGAGAGCCAGAACTCAGATTGTATGCATTAATGGTGTACTGTCTGACATGGGTCCTGTAAGTAGCAGAGTGCCACACGGTCTGTCCTCAGGTCTACCTTGTTCAATCTTTTAAAAATCTGACCTAAACATCAATGTATCTAACTTACTTTCGAAATTCACCGACAACACTAAACTGGGGGGGGGGGGTCAATTCATATAACAAATACTGTATCTCTCTATGATTCAGGATCTTCAAATCATAGTACTTTGGACCAAATTTAATAAAATGATCTTCAACCATGAGAAATGTGTGGTATTACACTTTGGTAGTAACAACCTGCTATATTCATACTCACTTAACAATATTACATTAAAATCAGCCAATAAAGAGAGACCTAGGTACAATTGTAAAAAAATAAATTATCATCTAACCATTGTAGTAAGATTACACTCATGGCAAACATCATTCTAAATTGTGGCAAATCGTCATTCATGAACAGATGTGAGGTATGTATCTTGCCCTTATACAGGTCCTACATCTGTCCTCATCTTGACAAAGGATCCTCCTTTCGGTGTCCTTACCTGAGACAGGACACATATATGGTCAAGAGAATCCAACGCAGAGCCGCTAAAATTATACCTCATGTTAAACATCGAGGTTATAAAGAGAGATTGTTTAGTATAGGGTTGGCCAGCCTGGAGGACAGGAGAAATAGGGGTGATCTTTTCCTACTTCATCAAGGACAATAGCAACAACTAGATACAACAGTTACAGAAATGGTTACAAACTGGTTACGGATAACAGAGTAAAGCAGTTGGTGATGCAACGATAAGCATTGGTACATAACACAGACATTAACAGGTAACAAAAACATACACTGCAGGGCGGAAGTGCCAGCCATGCCCTGGTGGTTATTTGCAGGCCTAGGCAGGACTGAGGTGTCCAATGTCAAATATAGGCATGCCCTGGGGTGGCTGGACCAGAGTTTAGTCCATAGTCTTGGGGGGGGGGGTAGATGAGGCTGGAGATCAGGGACAGTCACAGACTGAGCCATGAGATATTAGGTCTTTTAGCTGGGACTTGAACTGACCAAGTTTGGGTTCTGTGAGGAGGGAATTTGGTAGTGAGTTAAGCCAGCTAGGGGCCAGGTGTCTTAAAAGTTCTTTGACCCAAGGAGGTCTTGCAGCGAGGTACCCTGAAGTGGGTTGTTGCCAATTGCTGAGTGAGAAGGGTGGACAATGGTGCCTGGAGTAGGGGGGTGAGAGCAGGTGGAAGTAACCCTGATGTTATTTTTTTTGCAAAGAGGCAGGTCTGATATTTGAGCCTCCCATCAAAGTTTATCCAGCTGGATGAAGTGTAAAGGGTGCAGGTATGTGTGAGTCTGTTTCAGCCAGTAGCCAGTCTACAGGCCTTATTAAGGGCCAGCCTAATTTTGTTTAGGTGCGTGTTGTTGGCTGCCCCATAAATAATGATTCCAAAGGCTGAGTGATAGTATTGATGCTGATACAGCTAGGCAGAGAGCTTCTGGTGGGAGCCAGTGCTTGTACTGGTGAAGTAGGCAATATGCACATTGACAGTGGTGCTCAGTTTTTGGATGTGGACACAGTAGGTGAGCCCAGAGTCAATGGTGATACCTAGGTATTTGAATGAGGGAACCTGCTGAAGGGGGGCATTTAGAGAGTTCAATATGAGCAGAGATTGTCCTATGTTCTTGTTTTGGGAGTGTGCAAACACCATGGATTTTGTGTTGTTGTAATGTAAGACTAGCCTATGTTGAATGAACCAGGATTCAGCTTCTGTGAAAGATTTTTTGGAGTGTCGAACAGAGGGCTGTGGGATCGGTGTGGGAGTTGTATAGGATGGCATCATCCACATACAGGAGTAGCTTCCCAGAGCAATCCTTGGGCAGGGAGTTGAGGAACAGGGAGAAAAGTAGGGGGCCAAGAATAGAGCCCTGCGGGACCTGAGATCTGACTTGGAGGGGTGAGGACAGAGTTTGGGCAAGCCTGACTGTTTGGGTTCTCACAGACAGATTGCTGGCAAACCAGTCAGTGGTCTCAGGAGGCAGGCCTGTTTGTGTGAGGGGAATCCAGGAGTAGTGTATGGTGCACCGTATCAAACCAATACTCTATGTCCAGCCACCCCACAACAGGGTGTGCTTATCAAATGATATCGCATTCAGATCTCAAACAGGCCAGCACTACCCACCACTTAAAAAAGGCAATGACACAAAATGAATGTCCAAACACTTGCAGTTTAATAATACAACTCTAAGCACAAAATGTGCAAAATACACAAACCTCAGATATGCTGTTAGCACAGGCTGGGAAAGCAGGGCAGGGCCCAAATGACTTCTACCGGTTTTGCAGTAGCCTGTGCATTGCCTTCTTTAAGTGGCGGATAGTGCTGGCTTGTTTGAGATTTGATTGCACCATATCAAATGCCTTGGAAAGGTCTATAAAAACAGCACCAGCAGTGTGGCCAGTGTTAAGAGATGTGTGGAGGGCGTTTGTAAACTCCAAAAGGGCTGTGGTGGTACTGTGGGTATGGCAGAAGCCATGTTGCTCTGGACACAGGAGGCTATATTTGGTAAGGTAGTCCATAAGCTGGGAGGCCACAATCTTCTCCAAGGTTTTGGAGAGGGGAGGCAGGATTGAGATGGGGTGGTGGTTTCCAGGCAGAGTGTAGTCACCGCTTTAAAAGATGGGTGTGATGTGGGCAGATTTCCATTTAGAGGGAAACTGGCCCAGCGAGAGGGAGCAGTTCAGAAGCATGGTGGGGGGACTTGGTTAAAGGTGAGCCTAAGCAGTTTAAGATCTAGTGTGTCCCTGCTGAAATGTGATTTGCTAGGGGGCAGTTTCATGCTGAGATATTGCTTTAAAGTGTATTGGAGGAGCGGAGAGGGAGCAAGGTGGTGCTGGGGAAGGGGAGAAGAAATTGGGGGAGAACACTACTAAGGTCAGAGAAGGAGGCATTAAATGTATTTGCAATTAGGGCAGGACCTGTGGTGATAGACCCATTGGCCATAAGTTGGGAGACAGGTGCAGTGGAGGCTTTGCCACTGAGTTCTTTGGGGGAGTCCTAGAACTTGCACCCTGAGCCCCATGTGGCAATGAGTGAGGTTCAATAGTACTCAGCTTTTGCCTTACGAATGTTCCAAGTACATTTATTATGCATTCCTTTGTAGTGCTGCCTATCAGCTGGTTTACCAGTATCCAGAGCAATGTGCCACAGATTGTCACATTCACACATCTGGTCCAGAAGGATTTGTGACATCCAAGGTGTGTCAACCCCTTTAACTATCTTTTTGCTTAGGGGTGCATACCGGTCACAGGCAGAGTTCAAGCTATTGTCGAAGTGGTCAAGGGCAGAGTCATTGTTCAATGCGGTTTTGATAGGGGACCAGTCACTAGCTAAGAGACACTGTTTAAGGGATCGAAGTTTGCTGGGTTTGAGGCTGCATTGAAGGATAGTTTGGGGGGCTTTCTAACAATATATGACCAGTGACAAAACACCAGGGAGTGGTCACTCAGGGCATTGGGTAGTACCCTGACCTGGGTTGCTTTGCGGCATACATTGGTGAGCACAAGATCAAGGAGAGTGGCAGTACCAGTCTTCTGGTTTATTCTAGTGGCAGTGGTCACAAGTTGGGACAGGTTTTGAGAGGCTGCAGCATCCCTAATGGGAGCCGATGCATCAGCTAGCCAGTTTATATTAAAATCCCCAAGGGCAATGATTTCAGCCCTGTCAGGGAGTGACTGGAGGTGGGTGAGTACAGAGTGGGAGGCACTCTTCTGATTTCAGGGAGGAATGTATATGGAGGAGAGGAACAGGGGGGGGCTCTGTTAGGTGCAAGAGTGATTTTCAGAGTCAGAGCCTGGGACCCATGTTTGAGGGTTGGGGATGGAAGGTCAAGACACTGTAATGAGTCCTGGACATACAATGCACATCCACCCCCTTTTTTAGATGTTCTGTCAGCATGGTATAGAGTAAAATGGAGGACTGAGACTGCAGAGTCTAGGCTGCGGTCGTTGAGTCAAGTTTCAACTACCGATATGACATCAGGGTGATTCTGGGCAACCCAGTCCTGTAAAGAGTCAAATTTGTTGGGGAGGTTACATATATTAAGGGAGTCAACTATGAGATCCTTAGGAGCAGTAACCTGGGGGGGTTGGGCAGGTCCTGGGTTGGGGTGGACATCTCCCGAGAGGAGGAGCAGGAGCAGGAGGATGTGCAAGGATGCCAGTTTTAGTCACTTCTTCATCAGCTTAGGCACCAGCAGTGAGGGGGGAGAAGAGCAGCGCATAGAGATGGAAACGGGTAGGTCCCATAGAGAGGAAGAGGCAAGGCAGAGTAGCATCCACCACTGTACCATGGCAGCACTCATAAGGGGAGATGTGGGTGGGGGGGAGCATGGTCTGTCGATAGAGTGAGTGATGTGGTACACTGGTAGATGTGTTGGGGGCTAAGGTGAGAAGCCAGATAAGTGGTGGTTCTGACTCTCCATATTGAGAGACACGTGGAGTATCCCCTAGTAAAATGAGGGGGCAGTGTTAGCAGTGCAAGTCACATGGCAGAGCTGGTAGTAGTAAGCAGGGTCATAATGAGCACATGGTAGTTTGGGGGGGGAGCTGAAGGGTTTAAGAGTGTTGAAAAAATGAAAGAAATTAGCCTGACCTGTTGGCTTAGTGCTAGGGCTGCCGACTTTAGTGTCAAAGGTCCATGGTTCTAGATCTACAAGAGGACAGTAGCAAGAATAAGTAAAAAAGGGCTAAAATAAGGGTATAGTAGTGGAAAAGTGAGAATAAGTGGAGATTAGGAGGATAAACAGAGTGGTGTGAGGAAGGCAAATACAGGGTCTAGAAAGGACACTGCAGTGACTCCTAGTGGTCAGAAAGTATAAGCTGCAAATGGGAAAGTGGACACTTTACTTGTTTGAATTCCTCCTTGAAATCATTGGTGACTAAAGAATTAGCCAAGTTACCAATAGAAAGCAGCATTATGCTACTTTGGCTGGACCAGCATTTAAGGGGGGAGATAACCACTCTGGCTCCACCCCCTGATGAAGACTTTGGTCAAAGTGCTGTGGTGTTAGAGTGGTGGCTGCTGATGCATGCTGTCTACTCTCTTTACTTGGATGCTTTAAAATAAAAGGTATAGCCACATTTTCAAAGAACAACATTTCAGGCTGTTTGTCTATGTCTCCAAGTACATAGCTTTGAGTGCTGGTTTCCTTTTGGATTGTTTGGACTTAGCAGGGGATAGCTACCCCTTTCCCAACACCGAGCTGGCTTTAACTGTTGTGCACACATGGGTTTAAGGACTTATTGTATGTTCACTAATAGGAATTTGTTGAATAAATTACTGTGCATAAAGGCTGATAAATCAAGTGAGCCTGATGAGGGTGATAAAGAAATTGGCAGAATATTAACAGAGACATTAATTAATGGTGTCTAGTGAAAACAGAGACTAAGATTGAGTGACTCAGGTTTGAGCAACTCAGTCTCAGCACCTGCAAGGTCAGCAACCCTGAAAGGATAGCGACAGGGAAGGACAGGGTGAAGAAAAGAGTGACAGGCATACTGGAAGAGGAGGAAAGGTATGGGAGGGTGGGATGGTGAGGTAGGTAGCTACTGAACTGGCTCCGTGGTGTGGTTGTGAAGGTGGCTGGCTGCAGTGGGGAAGGTGCAGAGTACCTGGCTGGAGAGGAGCACAATATTTTGTGTTTTTGGAGCAGGTGTTAATTTGTTTTTGGTGGTTCAATAGCAGGATTTCTCATAAATATGTATAACATTAGTTTGAACTGACCAATCAGGCACAAGTGAATGCACTACTTAAAGAACAGCTCAATTTCTTGTTGGTTCAATAAAAGGTATAAAATCCCCTTCTTTGTTCAAAGTGGCATTGGAAAATCTAAAAATTAGATTGGCTGAAACATGTTACATGACTGGGATTAAACAGAAATGTATGGGAAGGGGTGTGCCACGGGTTTTTATTTATTATACATGTGAGGTGCCCGATATTCCTAAACCTTGGAAATGAAGCTCAAGAGGCTTCTGAAGATATCATGCACTGATGATGTGTAAAATATTTTACATTTATATATATTTTCACTTTCACTTAATTAATTGACTTACATTAAGAGTGGATTGAGGTGGAAAATAGTTATGAACCCAGGAAATGAAAGCTATTAAAGTAAGCAATTTTAACTGTAAAACTCTGGTTTGAGGATTATTTTGTTTGGTGAGCTTGCATTTTTTAAACAATATGTTGTATTCAAAACTGTCAAAAATTTCATAGCACATGAATGACAATAAACATACCTCTATGTGTAATATCACTTATGCATTATAACTTTTTACATAATACACAAGTGATGATACACATGCTGCATAAAGATTTGAAAGTGTGCAAATTCAGGATAATAAATATAGTGACCTGTGTTTATGTAAACGTTAAGACATGGCAGGGTGTCACAGCATATGGGAATAAACTTCAGACAAGGCAAATTTACAGGTTTAAAACACACTTTGGTATGACATTTATTTTTCAAAAGTTTGAAAAATAATAAATGAAAACAAAAAAATTACAAGGAAAATCACTTAACGTCAGTAGTTTCTCCCAAAATACAGTCCTGGAGCTGACAGCTCCTAAGACCCTTCTCATCTGTATTTAACAGCTTGTCTGACTCACTTCTCCTCTATCAGGGCTGAGCCCCACTGAACTGAACTCAGTGAAGAGGTTTTTATATCCTTTTGGAGGGGTCACCTGACTGAATGTTTGGACATACTGCATCATGTCTGAACATGTTTCAAAATCAAGGGGGGTTGTTTCAGGGGACTTCCTGGTTCAGTTAAAGGTACAGTGTATATCTCCACATATATTGAATCTCTATATCTATCATCCACAGTGACTAAGTACTTTTATAAAGTATATCACATTTTCATATATAGAACTTTATACAGTAACAGATATATAGTGTGAATTTCTGAAAATTCCTTAAGGATTTCTTATAACTGTACTAATCATGACATTATTATTGTTTTACATGACTTCTGAATCCTTTTTCTTTAACAAGACTTTATTAACTGTAAATATTCCTATTTAAAATAGTCCTCATTTTTTTGTACACAAAATGCACTTATACACTATACACAACACATCTCCAGGTGTTTGGCATCATTCCAGGGACTGGGTGGATGGAAATGGAAAAAGAATGAAAAGAGAGACCTAGTATGAAGTTTAGAAAGGATAGTAAACAGCTACACTAGGTAGCCAGCCTAGGGTAGGGGGGAAAGAAGAAAAGCAAAGGAAAAGTGCTAACTGCTGCTAGGAAATAGGGAGATAGAAAAGCGGTCCATCAATCACAACTGAGGGTGTAGCCTAACTCTGCCACACAGGGTGTGCATTATGAAGACTTGGTTTGCTGGCCAAAGCACCTAGCTTCTCCTCAGCTCTTTCCTTCTAGACTGCTTGAAAGGACAGGGCAGATAACCTTACCAGAGCAAGGGAAAGGATTAAGACTTCTTTTGGCTAAGCAGATTTACTGTGTGTTGTTATTTTTATTTTGTACTCCTAGAGATTGCTACTGTTTGTTGCTAACATTTAATTGCTTTATTTTTCTCTGATTCAAATTGTTGTTGCTGGTATACCTTCTTCTGCATTATTACAAGGTGTGCCTACAGGTGTGTGCTAACAGATTACTGCTGTAATCTTCTTATTCAAATTGTCTTTTGCAAGGTATATCTTCTGTTACTGCTTTATTTTTCTCTGTAGCAAAGTGTTTCTTACAGTGTGTATCTTATCTGAAATTATTACAGGTAGTGCTTTACAGGTTTTATAGTTTTATCTAACATTAGGATAAGCTTTCAAGGTTACTGCATTTGTTGTTGACTGATTGTTTCTGCTCTTACCTCCTTGTTCTTTCGTCCGTGATTCTTCTTTTTCAGCAGGGGAGGCCCAGCCAACCACCCCATCCCCTACCACCCCACACTACACTCCTTTTATTGGGTACCACAGTCATGACATTTCCTGTGGCAAAGCAGGAAGGGGAGGATCAGTGAGGCATCCACAAGGTGAGCTCATTTACAGGGGCACTAATAATTTAACTTGTTGTAACAAGTTATATGAAAACAAAACACAAAATCAAACCATTACTTGCATTTTCTTCCTTCTAATTACTCTGACCAGGATATAAACCCAGCAACTTATCTGGAATGTATATCATTAACTGCAGGTACTGTGGAACACTTTTCAGAAGGACAGTTTTACAGGATTTAGGACACTGTCCTACATGCTGGGCCATTGTAGATCTTAGGGCTCAGCTCCGGGCAGCATGAGCAGAGATTGCGGACCTCAAATTTCATATTCAAGAAAAAATACATTATAAAAACTACCCGTCATTTCCCCAACATCCAACAGAAGAACCTTGACCACAGAGGGTAGTTGGTCTGGGGGGTTGGCAGGTGGTTAGGAAGGGCAAATTGGGTGCCCATTCACTCGGTGCTCTCCAACATATTACCTCCAAAAAACATATAAACACTACAAACAGATATCTGCCTCTATCTCCAAAATCAAACAAAGGGGAAGAGGACACTGCGGAGTAGGATACTGCAGCACAGGAGCTAGCACAACAAAACTCACTCAAATCAGGAACCAAAACAAAAAAAGTAAAAAGGAAATCCAAAAAACTTCTGATCATAGGAGACTCCATGATGCGGGGAGTTGATACCCATCTCCAGCCAAGGGTAATGGTCAGATGTCTCCCAGGTACATCAGCATGGAGAGACACTGACTGCATTGCTGAAATTGTTCAGGAAGCAGGAGAAAACATTGACATCCTGGTACACATAGGGACAAATGATCTCGCCAGCTGGTCAGTTGTGGAGACCAAGGAACACCTGACTAGGCTGGGTGACAAATTATCATCCATTTCATCTGTCATCTCCTTCTCTGAGATCCTGCCGGTCTGGGAGAGGGGGGGAAGATGGACAGAAGGTCAGAGAAGGGGAGATAGGGGAGCTAAACATGTGGCTCAAGGGTTGGTGCCAGGAAAAAGGACACAGATTTGTAGGGGACTGGCAACAGTTTTGGGACCGAAAGTTCTTTAAATTTGATGGACCGCATCTAAGGAGGGAGTCAATGCATTGGGGCAGAAGTTTGACATCTTTGCAGAATATTTAAACTAGTAAATGGGGAGAGGGGTGCAGCACCCCATACGTCAAATGGGAAGAACACCCCTTCCCCCTCCTCAACTAGTGGTCAAACAGAGAATCTGCATGTTTGCAGTTCATTTGCATCACCAGGTAAGAAAAAAGGTCCGTCTCCCCATACGACACACAGGGAAATGCCAGACCTCACCCAACAACTAACACACTGAAATCTGGCACATGGAAAATCATGTACACAAATGCTTACAGCCTGGGAAATAAGATCCCAGACCTGCAGAAAATAATGACAGAGGCTAAACTGGACATAGTAGCAATTAGTGAGATGTGGTTTACCAGTAACCACACTTGGGAAACTTCAGTACCTGGCTATGTAATGTTAGAAGAGATCAAGGTGCAAAATGGGGATGGAGGGCCTGCACGCCAATGAAAATATCAAAGCTGCCAGAAATTCAGAATACACATAAGGAGCCAGGAAGAACCATGTGTCACCCTGGAAACAGGAAATGGGACAGTCATAAGAACTGGGGTTGTCTACAGGCCACCAGACCAGGGGAGGACATAGACACATTACTGTTAGAAGATATACAAAACATGACAGCTAAAGGGGAGGTTCTGATTATGGGAGACTTCAACATACCAGATACAGATTGGTCAATACCAGCAGGAACATCTGCCAGAACTAGACATGTGGTGGATTCCCTGCAGGGGGAGGGCCTCAAACAACTGGTACAACCACCCACAAGAGACAGGGCTATCCTAGATCTAGTACTGACTAACAGGGAAGGGATCACAGACTCCAGGTAGAAGGTCACCTAGGGGCCAGTGATCACATGGTATGGTTCAATTTGGCCACTACATCTAAATCATCCCATTCCAAGGCAAAAATATGGGACTTCAGAGGAGCTGACTTTAATAAGATGGACAACAGAGTTAAGCTAGCCCTGGCAAAAAGAAACACAGGTGAGGGGGTAAAGGCAAAATGGGCAAGCATTAAGGATGCAATACTTGAAGCAACATCCCATTGTGTTAGACAGAAAAGGAAGTGCAAAAGAAGAAGGAAACCACTTTGGTTCTCAAATACAGTAGCAGAAAAGGTCAGAGCCAAAAGGCTGGCCTTCAGGAAATATAAGGAACACAGTGGGATGAAGATAGGGAGGCATACCAAACTGCCCTAAGGGAAGCAGGGAAGGCAGTAAGGCAGGCAAAATCCCAAACTGAGGAAACACTAACACAAACAGTAAAAGAAGGTGGCAAGACTTTCTATAGATACATTAGTGAAAGAAGAAAGTCCAGAGGGTGTATTGCCAAGCTCAAAGGAGAAAAGTTGGCATGTGAGGAGGAGGACCCTCTAAAAGCATCTATCCTAAATAGATACTTTTGCTCAGTATTTACTGAAGAGAAGGTAGGCAGGGCCCACAGCTCAGCACCATGGACACAGGGGGGAGAGAGGTGAGCACTACTCCCTTCACAAAAGAAAGGGTCCTACAAGAGCTCGCTAAGCTCAGAGTGGACAAGGCAATAGGACCTGATGGCATACATCCCAGGGTACTAAAGGAGCTAAGGGTGGAACTAGCAGAGCTATTAGCAGAACTATTTAGTGAGTCTCTGAGCACGGGAGAGGTCCCAGAAGACTGGAGAAGGACTCATGTGATCCCACGCCACAAGAGCGGTAGCAGGGAGAAGGCAGAGAACTACAGACCAGTCAGTCTTACCTCAGTAGTGGGCAAGATTATGGAGGCACTCTTTAAGGAAAGGATAGTGCAACACCTGGAATCCATAGGGGCATAGGATCCAAGACAGCGTGGGTTTACAACAGGAAGGTCCTGTCAAACTAATCTCCTAGAGTTCTTTGACTGGGTAACCAGAGTGGTGGACCAAGGGAGAGCAGTTGATGTCACCTACCTTGATTTCAGCAAAGCTTTCAACACTGTTCCACATAGAAGATTGATAAACAAGCTAGGTAGGCTCGGGATGGGTCAGAAGTTGGTCAACTGGGTGGCAAACTGGTTGACGGGCAGAAAACAGAGAGTGGTGGAAAATGGTTTGCAGTCAGAAGAGATGCAAGTCACAAGTGGGGTACCTCAGGGATCAGTCCTGGGGCCAGTCCTCTTCAATATCTTCATCAGTGACATTGCAGATGGACTAGAGGGTAAGGTTTGTCTGTTTGCAGATGACACCAAGATCTGCAACAGAGTAGATGAACCAGATGGGGTGCGCAAAATGAGAAGAGATCTGGATAAACTAGCAAAATGCTTGGAAGAGTGGCAACTGGGATTTAATGCAAAGAAGTGCAAGATCACGCACATAAGGAAGAGAAACCCTGAAGCCACCTATAGTCTGGGAGGGGGAGTTGCTGGCAGTCACAAAGGAAGAAAGAGACTTGGGCATCATCATCATCACAGATGACATGAAATCATCCAAGCAGACCTCTAAAGCAGTAGGTAAGGCTAGGGGGATGTTAGGGTGTATTAGTAAGGGTATCAAAAGCCATAAGAGGGAGGTAATAATCCCTCTTTACAAGACACTGGTTAGGCCCCATCTGGAGTACTGGCGTGCAGTACTAGAGGCCACACCTTCACAAGGACATTATCCAAACTGAGGCAGTCCAGAGAAGGGCAACCAAAATGGTGCAGGGACTGCATCAGAAGACATATGAGAACAGATTAATGGAGCTCAATATGTATACCCTAGAGCAAAGAGGGAGAGAGGTGATATGATTGAAACATTCAAACATCTTAAGGGCATTAACAAGGTGAAAGAGTCTAACATGTTTCAATATAAGAAAAATAGCAGTACAAGAGGACACAGCATGAGATTAGAGGGAGGCCGCTTAAGGGGTAATGTGAGGAAGTTCTTTTCACAGAAAGGGTGTTGGATGCATGGAACGGCCTACCTCAGGAAGTGGTGGCTATGAATACAGTGCAGAGCTTCAAACAGGCAAGGGATAGGCATAAGGGAGCAATACAGATGAGTATGAAAAGTTAGGCCACTGACAGCAAAGGACAATGGCACATTTATAAGGTAGAAAAAGAAATGGGCAGACTGGATGGGCCTTGCAGTCCTTATCTGCTGTCAACTTCTATGATTCTATGTACACTGCAGGTGCATTGTTAGGCTCAAGGCACAGCCAAGTGCTGTTAAATGCACCTGAGAACTCTGATTATATCACCATAATGGCACACCCTGGAGTGTATCATTGCATTTATTAAATGGCATTCAAAATATTTGACTTTAAACAAATGAAAATAAGAAGAAATTATTTTTAAAAAGATAAAAAGGACCATTCATTGAAATATGCTTCCATTCTAACTTTAAAGACAAAAAATAGTCCATATTGTGGTACTGGGAAGAGGGACAGCTGAAAACAATACTAAACACTGAAAACCATGGGTCTATATAAGAAAATAAACCTATTATTACCATATTTACATTTCAGATCACTACAGGTAAGTATGTCAAAGAGCAAGTGCTTAGTAAGTAATGAATGAATGACTGAGGCTTTTAGATACTTCCGGAATCATTGAATTTGCTTTTATTTATTTCTTAAAGCAGCAGTGCAAAATTACCAGTTTTCATTGTGATGGCACCACGTTTTCAGGCAGTATAACTAACACTGATTTTAAACATTTATTTTATGTTCAAGTCAGTTCTGTCACAGTCACTAGTAGCTTTGTTCATGATGTATTCCATGAATCCAGTGTGTGCTAGTGTCCACGGTAGTCTTTGGGCATGCCAAATGCTCTTTAAAAGTTTTCTGTAGGCTGTGAGGACTGCATTTGAGCTGTTGTAGAATTTAGTCCTGTGAATAGAAATATGACTGTTTGAAATGTTTCCTAGTTCATGCTCCAGTGACACGTCTTTTTTAGGGTGAGTAACTAACATCCCCATCATTTTCAGTTGTGATCTGTGTTACCCATTATGTCTGTAACTTCATAGATTTGGCAGCTATGAAGAATCGAGTATGTGAGAATGGGGGCATGGTGGGGTGGGGGGCTCCCAACCTTCATAGGCTCATATGTGTGATAGTATGAAGACTGATGTAACAAACTCTAGCCAGAGCCGATAGGGCTGTGATGAGCTACCAAATGACCAAAGGTGTTTTCTTGTTGGTTCCATATAGTGCTGTTTAGTTACAATCATCAAAAACTGGCATGCTGGTAATGCAATCCTCCTAAATTTATTTAGTCAGAGTACATGGTGGTGGTGGTGGTGTGTGTGTTTGTATATGTGTGTGTGTGTGTGTATGTGTGCGTGTGTGCATGCGTGGCCACAGGGGCACCAGAAGTTTATAAAAGGTGAGGGTGCCCAAGATAAAAAGGGCATTTGTTGCATTGTAAGTGGCACTTTTTCCAAACCAGGATTTTATATACAGTAAATGCACATTTATGATGACAACAGTAATTTTAAAAATACCTTAATACCATATCAGAATATTTAATATGTAAGGGTTCTGCTCATGCATAACAGATCCAACTTGTTTTTGAAAGTTAAAAAAGTAAGTCAGAAAGATACATTATCCTA
This sequence comes from Neoceratodus forsteri, assembly GCA_016271365.2. Classification (NCBI taxonomy): domain Eukaryota; kingdom Metazoa; phylum Chordata; order Ceratodontiformes; family Ceratodontidae; genus Neoceratodus; species Neoceratodus forsteri. The sequence continues at coordinate 273,458,510 of JADMNL010000026.1, forward strand.
TTAGACAGCAATAAAATTGTATGATGTTGTTTATGTCTCCATGAACCTAAGAATTCTAAATTAGAACACAGATGTATTGTACCAACAATGTAAGTTATTGACATAGAAACATAGATTGTGATGGCAGAAAAGGACTTCTTGGCCCACCCAGTCTGCCCATTTCCCTACCTATTGGACAAGCTGAAGATTCAAGTTTACCAACAGCCTACTTCCTCCTATCCCCATAATAACTGCCTTATGTCTGTCCCATGCATTCTTGAATTCCCCACTGTTTCAGACCCCACAACCTCCTCAGGATGGTGGTTCCATGTGTCCACCACTCTCTCCATGAAAAAATATTTCCTCACATTGCCCCTGAACAATCCCCCATCTGTCTTTGAATTGTGCCCCTTGTTCTTGCACATCTCTTTTTCTGAAAGATGCTACCCTCCTGAACAAGATCATACATTTCTAAAATGGTCAATGCCAGCAGTGTGTGAATCAGAAACACTCACTGAAGTTACCAAAAGTCCAGTTAAGAGTAAGTTCACTTTGTCAGTTTATGTAGAATGACCGCACCAAAGGAACGATGGTGAAAGGCTAAAAAAAGATTTAAATGCAGAAGATCATGGTAGCCAGCACCCACCAAAAGGCACACATATGTGTAGGCTCAGGGATCAATATGGACACTTCAGATTCCTTTCCATGTGCAAAACTTTAATAAATACATAGATACATAGACAGTGTCGGCAGATAAGGGCCTATGGCCCACCCAGTCTGCCCATTTGAGCTTGTAAGTTCAGTTTGTTTTCCTAGAAGTCTGTTGCACCTTACCCCTGACCTCCAGAATTCCTTTATGTCTATCCCATGCATTCTTAAATCCTTGGATTGTTTCAGTCCCCACCACTTCCTCTGGCAGGGTGTTCCACTTGTCCACCACCTGTTCTGTGAAGAAATTTTTTCTCATGTTTCCTCTGAATCATCCTTCCTCCAACTTCATCCCATGCCTCTAGTCCTGGAACATCTTTTTCGGCTTAAAAATAGTTTTCCTGCACCCTGTTCCCTCCTGTAAAATACTTGTATGTCTCTATCATATCCCTCTCTCCTCCTCCTTCAGGGAGTACATGTTCAGTTCCTTCAACCTGTCTTCATAGGACTTGTGATGCAATCCATGCACCATCTTTGTTGCCTCCTCTGAACCTTCTCTACCCTGTCTATGTCCTTACGTGGGTATGGTCTCCAGAACTGTACACTGTACTCCAGGTGGGGTCCTCACTAGTGTCTTGTATAGCGGAATTATGACCTCCCTTTTCCTGCTAGTGATGCCCTGCCTATACATCCCAGCATCCTATTTGCTTTACCTGCTGCCTTGTCACACTGTTTCTACCTTGAGGTCATCAGAGATGATAACTCCCAAGATCCCTTTCCTGCTTGGTGCATTCTATATCCTCACCCCCAACTGATATATTGTGCCAGGGTTTTGTGTCCCACAAACTCCTCCCTCCCCTTCCCCAACTCTTAATTATATGCCCTGTTAAATCTGATTGACAGGAGCTAAACACAGGGTATAGTAAGGGGTGTGAAGTAGGAGGGGCATAAGGGGGAAGAAGCCCACCCTCAGCACGACAAGTGTTTTGATTCATTTATTTATTTATTGTTTCTTTTCTTTAAAAAAAAAAATATCTGAGGATCAGTGGCAGATTTTTAGGACAGTAAATTAACAAAAGGGAACTAGGAGAGCTTCAGTAAAGCAGACAAGCAGTGGAATTGCAGTATAATGTGAGGAGGTGGTATGCAGTGGCTGTGGGCAGCCATATTCAGGCAGACCTTCTGGACACTGAGGTGCTGCCCTATCTGTGTGCATCTCTCGGACTGCGAGGAGGTAGCCAGACTCAGAGCGGAAGTAAGCTGGGTGAGGAGTACCATCACCCCTATCCCGGACCACCTGTGTCCAGTACAACTGCCTCAAAGGATGATGAGAACGAGAGCACTGGATGACAGTGGGCTCAGGGAAGGTTAGAGCGGTCAGGCAGAGGCACATCCCAGATCCTATTCCACTCAAGAACTCATATGCCACACTGGCGAATGAGGACAACCAAATAGAGGTACCCAGAGAAGTGGAGGGAAAGGATGTGGACGTTAGCCAGGGAGGGAGGAGGAGTGGCACTTTATCTGAAAAATGACATAAGGGCCACAGAGATCCAGGAGGAACAAAATGGGGGAGAGATACTGTGGGTTAAGCTGGAAAGGAAAATGGGGACAGCCATCTGCACAGGTGTGGTCTATAGACCACAGGGGAGGAAGAAACAGATAGGGAGCTGATGCTAGCCATCCAAAGGATGGCAGACAAGGATGAGGTAGTACTGGTTGAGACTTCAATATTCCAGACGGGACTGAGCATCCCAGCAGCAGCAGCATCAACTAGGAGCAGATTTATCCTGACTCTCTTCAGGGTGCCTTCCTCAAGCAACTGGTCATGGAACCAACTAGGCAGAAGGCAATACTGGACCTTGTGCTCACAAACAGGGACAGTGTGATGGGGTAACAGTGGGGAGCACCTGGGAAACAGTGACCACCAGTCATTGACGCTTGAAATCACAGAAGAGCAGACCAACACAAAACACGCGATCCTGAATTTTATGGGGCCAGACTTTGGGAAAATGGGAGATACTTGAAAGAGGCATTAAGGGGAATGGACAGGAATCAGGGTTGAGGAACAGGGTAGTATTAAAAATGGGATTACAAGAACACAGAATTATGCATTGCAGGTTAGCAAGAGGAAAGAAGAGGAGACCATATGGTTTCCAAAGAGGTAGCAAAGAAAGAAAGCCAAAAAGATTGTATTCAGGCAATACAAAAGACACAGGCAGAAGGGAGGGGAGAAGTACGAGGAGAAGGACAGGAGGCCGGGATGTCAAAGCTCAGACAGAAGAGCACATTGTAAAATCAGTGGGTAGAGGGGACAAACTTTATGGTCCATAAGTGAAAAGAAAGACAAAGGAGGGATAGGAGACTGAAGGGGAGGATGGGCTACTGGGATGACAGTAAAGCTGATATATTGAATGGGTTTTTCTCTCAGTCTTTACTGAGGAAGAGGAGGGTAATGGTCTGAAGGGTACAAGGTGAGAATGGTGCAGAATGGACAGTCTTACACGAAAGGGTCCTGAAGGAACTGGAATAAGAGCGATGTTCAATGGGGCCAGATGGGTGCACCTGTGGTCCTTTAAGGAACTAGAGTGGTGGCTGAACTTGGCATCCTGTTTAGCTGATCACTGGTCAGGAGGTACCCAAAGACTGGAGGACAGCAGATGTGGTCCTTTATACTAAAGTGGAACAAAGAGTGGTAGGAACTACAGAACAGTCAGCCTCACCTCGGTGGGGGAAGATCATGGAAGCACTACTGAAGGAGAGATTGTGGAACATCTAGTTGTCACGGACTACAGACCCACAGCAGTTCCACTTGGGGGAGGCCTGTCACAACCTCGTTGAATTATTGACTGTGACTAGGAGGTATCAGGAGGGTGGTGGACATGCCCATCTGGACTCAGCAAAGGCCTTGACACCGTGCCACATAGAAGACTGTTACACAACTGGGAATATGGGTGTGGGCAGGACAGTAGTGGTGGTGGTAACTGGCTGTGGCAGGACACAGAGGGTGGTGGTAATGGCTGTCACCCACAGAGGGAAGAGTGACCAGTGGGTACCACAGGGACAGTGTTGGGACCGAATCATCATCTTCATCAGTGACATTGCGCTGGGACCAGCTTAATCACGTTGCCACGTGCCTGTAATGAGTAGACACACAGAGGGTGTAGACAGAATGAGAAGGGACCCAGAAACTTGAAGAATGTGGGGTTCAGTTGAAATCGCAAAGAAGTGCAAGATATGTACATGGGGCACAAAACCCTGGCACAATATATCAGCTGGGGGTGAGGATATAGCATGCACCAAGTGGAAAGGGATCTTGGGTTATCATCTCTGATGACCAAGGTAGAAACAGGTGGACAAGGCAGCAGGGTGGCAATAGGATGTTGGGATGTGGCAGGGGCATCAACAGCAGGAAAAGGGAGGTCATAATTCCGCTTATACAAGACACTAGTGAGGCCCCACCTGAGTATAGTCCAGTTCTGGAGACCATACCATGTAAGGACATAGACAGGGTAGAGAAGGTTCAGAGGAGGAGCAAAGATGGTGCATGGATTGCATCACAAGTCCTATGAAGACAGGTTGAAGGAACTGAACATGTACTCCCTGGAGGAAGAGGAGGGAGAGAGGATGAGTAGAGACATACAAGTATCTTACAGGGAGGAACAGGGTAGGAAACAATATTTTTGCTTAAAAGATGTTCCATCCAGAGGGAAGGCATGGGATGAAGGAGGAGGACGGTTCAGAGAAAAACATGAAAAGAATTCTTCACAGAATGGGTGGTGGACAAGTGGGACACCCTGCCAGAGGAAGTGGTGGGGACTGAAAACAATCACGGATTTAAGAATGCATGGGATAGACATAAAGGAATTCTGGAGGTCAGCGGTAAGGGGCAACAGACTTCTAGGAAAACAAACTGAACTTACAAGCTCAAATGGGCAGACTGGGTGGGCCATAGGCCCTCATCTGCCGACACTGTCTATGTACCTATGTATCTATGTATGCATTATCTTGCACTTCTTTGCATTGAATTTCAACTGCCAAACCCCTGACCATTCTTTCAAGTTTCTGCAGGTCGCTTCTCATTCTGTCTACACCCTCTGGTGTGTCTACTTTGTTACAGAGCTTTGTGTTATCAGCGAACAGTGAAATTCTGCCTTCTAGGTCCCGCGCCATGTCACTGATGAAGATGTTGAATAGGACCGGTCCCAGCACTCAATCCCTCTGTGGTACCCCACTGGTCACTCTTCCTCTGTGGGAGAGGACAGCCATTTACCACCACCCTCTGTATCCTGCCACCCAGCCAGTTACCTACCCACCCACACTACTGTCCTGCCCACACCCATATTCCCCAGTTTGTGCTTAATAGTCTTCTATGGCACAGCGTCAAAGGCCTTGCTGAAGTCCAGATAGGCCATGTCCACTGCCCTCCCTGATCCACCTCCCTAGTCACCCAGTCAAAAATTCAACAAGGTTGGTCTAACATGACCTCCCCTGGTGAAACCATGCTGCCTTGGGTCCTCTAGTCCATTGACAACTGATGTTCCACCCATCCTCCTTCAATGGTGCTTCATGATTTTCCCTACCGGTGAAGCTGGCTGGTCTGTAGTTCCTGCTTCCTCTTTGTTCCCGCTTTTGTATAAGGGGACTCAGCATCTGCTGTCCTCCAGTCTTTGGGTACCTCCCTGTTTCCAGTGATCGACTAAACAGGATAGCCAGAGGTTCAGCCACCACCTCTTTTAGTTCTTCAAGGACCCTGGGGTGCACCCCATCTGGTCCCATTGCTTTATCAACTCTTGTTACTTCCAGTTCCTTCAGGACCCTTTCTCGTGAAAAGGGACTTGTGTCATTTCTGCACCATTCTCTCCTTGTACTCCTTCGAGACCCATTACCTCCCTTCCTCCAGTAAAGACTGAGCAGAAATACCTGTTCAGTATGTCAACTTTACTTGTCATCCTCCAGGCGGCCCCATCCTCCCCTTCAGTCTCACTATCCCTCCTTTGTCTTTCTTTTTTCACTTATGTACCTGTAAAGGTTTTGTCCCTCACCACTGATTTTTGTAATGTGTTCTGTCTGAGCTTTGGCTTCCCTTACTGACCTGCCTGCCTCCCTTTGCTACTCCTGGTACTTCTCCTATCCCTTTCTGCCTGTGTCTTTTGTATTGCTAGTGAAATCTTTTTGGCTTCACTTTCTGCTACCTCTTTGGAAAAACCATAATGGTCTCCTCTTCCTTTTCCTCTTGCTAACCTGCTTAATACATAATTCTGTTGTTCTTATAATCCTTTTTAAATGCACACTGTTCCTCAACCCCTGATTCCTGTCCCATTCCTCTTAATGCCTTTTCAAGTATCTCCCCCATTTTCCCAAAGTCTGGCCCATAAATCCAGGATCGTGTTTTTGTGTGGTTTGGTTCTGCTCTTTCTGTGATTCAAGCCACAATGACTGGTGATCACTGTTTCCCAGGTGCTCCCCCACTGTTACTCACATCACACTTGCCCCGTTTGTGAGCTGAGGTCCAGTATTGCCCTCTGCTGAGTTGGTTCCATGACCAGTTGGTTAGAAGGCACCTGAAGGAGTCAGGATAAATCTGCTCCTAGTTGATGCTGCTGCTGCTGGGATGCTCCAGTCCCGTCTGGAATACTGAAGTCTCCAACCAGTACTACCTCACCCTTGTCTGCCATCCTTTGGATGGCTAGCATCAGCTCCCTATCTGTTTCTTCCTCCTGTGCTGGTGGTCTATAGACCACACCTGTGCAGATGGCTGTCTCCATTTTCCTTTCCAGCTTAACCCACAGTATCTCTCCCCCATTTTGCTCCTCCTGTATCTCTGTGGCCCTTATGTCATTTTTCACATAGAGTGCCACTCCTTCTCCCTTCCTGCCTGCTCTGTCTCTTCTGAATATGTTGTAGCCAGGTATGGCCATCTCCCAGTCATGGTTATCATTACTCCAGGTTTCAGTGATAGTCCACAATGTCCAGGTCTGACTGCACCATGACAGCCTCCAGATCTTCCATCTTGTTGCTAAGGCTCCTGGCATTTGCACATGGCTTTCATGATTTGACTTCCCTAGACTGTCTCACTGTTCTACTCCAGCCATTTCCTTGGTTGTCATTTTATCCCTGGTTCTCCTTGTTGTATGCCCTTCTGCTGAGATTTTGCCCTTTTCTGCTTATATCCACCTCTGGGGCACTAATCCCATCTTTTACACACTGCTTTGCAGAGATAGCCACCCTCTGGTTCACTGGTTCCACTGCTAGTTGTGGGGTGAGCAAGTAGGTACCCTTGCTGGCCTCACACTTTTGGGGTTTAATGTTTGTCACTGTAGTATTTAAACTTATCATTGAGTGCTTGATTCCTCCAGAGATGGATGCAGGCCGCCAGGCTTGAACAAACTCCTCCATCCCTCCATGTGGGTCCCCAGTCACAATGAATCCAAACTCTTCCTCTCACAGCACCAGTTCTTCAACCATGAGTTAAAGTTCCTGGTGCATGCACTCCTATGCTCTCCTTGCCTCTCACAGGTAGTACTTCTGAGAAAGTGACAGAAGTAGTTACTTGCTTGAGACCCTCCCCAGTTTCCAAACTCTTCCTGAACTTCCTTTGGCTCCCCATTTGCCAGGTCATTAGTACCTAGGTGGCTAATGACATCCAGCTCACCTCCTGTCTTGCCTTCCCAGTGATCCCAGGATCTTCCTTCCATCCTTCCATGCCATGGCACCTGGTAGGCACCTCACCTCCCTGTCCTCCCCTCCTGTGTTCCTAGCTGGATCCCTCTATGATGGAGTCCCCACCAGGATTCACTTCCTCCTCCTCCTCTGGGGTCCACATTGCTCCCGCTGAGGTGTCACCTCCTTGGCTAACCTCCATCCTTTCCTTCCACTTCTCTGGGTACCTCTATTTGGTTGTCCTCGTTTGCCAGTGTGGCATATGAGTTCTTGAGTGGAATAGGATCTGGGATGCCTCTGCCTGACCTCTAACCCTCCCTGAGCCCACTGTCATCCAAGTGCTCCTCGTTCTTGGAATCCTTTGAGGCAGTTGCATTGGACTGGGTGGTCCCTGGATAGGGGTGATGGTACTCCTGAACCAGTTTACTTCTGCTCTGAGTCTGGCTACCTCATCCCACAGTCCAGAGAGATGCATGCAGATAGGGCAGCACCTCAGTGTCCAGAAGGTCTGCCTGAATATGGCTGCCCCAGAGCCACTGCATTGCACCACTCCCCACATTATACTGCAATGCCACTACTTGTCTGCTACTGAAGCTCTCCTAGTTCCCTTTTTATTAATTTACTGTCCTAAAAATCCTGCCACTGTTCCTCTATAATATTTGAAAATACATACACTTCTATCTAAGCTCTTTATCCTTACAATCAAAGATAACTGCAATCACAATAATCTACCTTCTACTAATACAGATTCTATCATAGAATCAGAGCACAGTGCAAAAACATCTGCTACTTAGCAACAACAAATAGGTGACAACATACCAAGTTGATGTAGCTTTTTTTAAAATAGAAAAGAAAAATGTAATTGTTTAAACCAATAGAAATCAGCAGTTCCAAAAGCACCTTGTACTACAAGAAAGAACACAGTACCACACTTCTGCCACAATAACTAAACAGTTCTAAAACATTGGAGAAAGAAGAGAAAAAATAAAAGAAGAGAAAGAATAAAAGGTGTCACCGCAGCATTTCTTAAAACAGGAATCGCAGTTTATTCACTCCAAAAATAGTCTTTTGAATAAAGTTCATATAAATCCAGTGAGTTAAGTCCAAAGTCCAAGATTCAAAGATAAAAACAAACAGGCCCAACTTGAGTCTGGTGCTCAACTTGTTACTTACAGCAGCAAACTAGGAGAGGCTGAACTAACAGAGCGGTCAGAAGACAGGTGATATCAGAGGGGTACACTGGAAAGAGCCATGGAAGAAGTCCAAAAATCCCTAAGGAGGAACTTCTGAGGGACAAGCATCAGGGTGAGAGATGTGACCCCCAACTAACATTTGTTTCAAGCTATAGTCCACAATCTAATCAGATATCATCCATTATCAAAAAACACTGGCATCTGGTCACTAGGAAAAATCCAAAAAAAGTTCTGCACTCGAGTACCAGTGAAGTTCAAAATAAACACCAACCTTCAAGCTTTTCTTTTCCCAAAAACAATAAGTTTTTTATTGTATGGTGCCTGGATTCACAATTTACACTTTCTTGCTCCTTCAAAATCGGTTTATAGCCAATATAACTGCATCCAACAAAAGCACTATATGCCAGCACTTTGACCATGTGTGTGGTCTTCCTCAGGGGGTGAATAATGCTATGATGTACTTTCTTTTATAGCCACTCTGCCAGAGGATTGACTGCCCCTATTGGTTAAGGTTTCTAACCTTAAGTCTCAAAATTCATTTTTAGTGGATTTTTAAGTTTTTTATGAATTTTTTAACATTTAATCAAGTGTTTAAATATTTTATAACGCTATTTGTATCTAAATATAAAATACAGAAGACAATTTAAACCATTTTCTCACAATATCTAACATTGTGAAAAACCACAAAGTTTACATAAAAAACATACAAAATCAGATCAGGAAACAACTTTTGATCAAGAAACACAACATTGAAGCTTATTAGTAAGAAATTTTGTATCATTTGGATTTTAAATCTAAAATTTTTATTTTGTTATCTTTTGATTTTTACTACCTTCAACACATTTTAGATTTTAGTAATTTTCAGTGTTTCATATTGAGTATAATTACATCAACAACAATCCAAAATAATCCATTGTTGATAAAGTTGATAAAAATCAAAATTCAACATTCCTGGAAATGTGAAGAGTCTTACTTTTTGGTGGTTCAAAATCCAAAAAATTCCTCTGTTCATACTGCAACTTGAACACTCCAAGATTAGTGATCATACCTTATGCCTTCCTTTTTCCATTTTTTAGGTGTATCCACCATAGTAGGATTCCAGAGCATGAACTGGAAATTTATATTAATATCAGTATTCATTTCCTTTTTAAGAATGGTTTTAAATCCCATTCTTTGTTCAAACCATATGGTTGTATACTATTTAAAATGAAAATCCAAATACTTTCTCTTTGCAGGAGTTTGTTTAGTCTGTCTCCACCATGTGGGTTTCTCTCAATCTGTTCAATAGCCATGAATTTGGTTCCATCAGGTCTACTATTACGTGATTCCATACAGTGACTGACTAATGGCTTACCATAGGTTTCGGCCCTAATATTCCTGATATGTTCCTGTATTCGCTGCTTTACAGGTCAAATAGTTCTTCCAATATAAAGCAACCCACAGGGACACCACAGTGAATAAACAACACGTGTGCTGTTACAATTGAGAAAGGAGCGTATTTCAACCTTGCCGTTGTATTCCTCCATTTCCAAGGTTTTTTTCTGGCAACAGTAAACACAAATGTTGCACCTACCACATTTGTACATACCAATAGGTGGAGGGGGGAGCCACATTCTGTACTCAGGCACATGAGGCGAAATATACAGTATCTACTCCTAACTGATTCGTCTTTTAAACTCTCTGCTTTCGAAAAAGAACTCCTTGGGCTTCCACCTAACTCTTGAGATAAAGTGACATCATTTAGTTGTTTAACCAGGAGTAGCACACTAAGCTGAAAGCTTTTTTACAGGTGCAACCTTGGAGCACAGGGACGTTAAGTGACTTATTTAGGGTCACACAGTATTCAAGTGGAAGCTGTGGGATTCAAACCGAGGTGTGGTCTGCTGGATATCACTATATGTGCAGCTCAGAGCCTTAAACCACTGTGCTATACTGCCTCCCATTTAGGGAGCATAGGCCAGAATTTTTTCACTACTGCCCCTATTTGACCAGCTTGATTGCTGTATTGTGTCACAAATGTGACTGGAATATTTGCCCCTCTCTCCACTGTCTTTTTATTTTTTGGTTTGAGCAAATTTTCCCTTGGCTGTGATCTAGCCTTTTCTTTTGCACCCAACAAAATCTTCTTTTTGTAACCCCTTACCTCAAATCTTTTCAACATCTCATCTGTTTGTTTTTCAAAATCTTAATTTTTTCAAGCAATTTCTCCTAATCCTTAGAAATTGGCCATATGGAATTGAGTTCACTAGGGACCTGGGATGGGAACTATCAGCTCTAAGCAAACTATTAGTTGCTGTTTCTTTCCTGAATGTCTTAGTATGGATCTTATTATCACCATCTTTGAATAAGGTTACATCTAGAAAGTTAATTTCTTTCCTGCTATAGCTAAAAGTGAACTTCAGATTTTTGTTGTTATTTTCATTTAACCAACTCATAAAAAATCCAATTTCTTCTTCTGGACCATGCCATAGACAAAGTATGTCATCAATAAAACAATCCCATCTTTTGATGTTTTTTTAAGTATGGATTTGTAGTTTCTTCAAAAACAAAAGTTTGTTCCCAGTGGCCCAGAAAAAGATTTGCATAACTAGGGGTAATTGCTGCCCCCCTTTGCAGTGCCTTCTAACTGTAGGTAACATTCACCATTGAATTCAAAGTAATTATGTTTTAAAACAAAATCAAGTGCTTTTAATATGAATTCAGTGGTAAAATTTTGATATTTCAGATTATTTTTCAAAAAGTATGCACAGACTTGTATCCCATCTTCATGCCTGATACTGGTATAGAGTGATTCTACATCAATACATAACCAGTAATTTTCTGGTTCCCATTCAAGATTTTGCATTTTATCCAGGACGTCCATAGTGTCTATGAGATAAGATTTGATGTCATTAAGAAATTTTTTTTAAGAAAAAAATCTATAAATTGATTGAAATCGTCTGTTAAAGATCCAATTCCTGATACAATAGGACATCCTGGTGGGTTCTGGGGATCTTTATGAATTTTTGGAAGGATATAGAGTGTGGGCAGGGTAAGTGTATCATTGAAAATGAACTTTATCTCATCTTCCCTTATCTGACCTGATTTTACCCCATTCTAACAGTCTTAGAAGTTCAATTTTGTAAATATCAGTTGGATCTTTAGGCAGTTTTTTATACACTGTAGCATTATTATGTTCATGACAGTTTTTTCATAATCAGTATTGTCCATTATGACAATATTTCCCCCTTTGTCTGCCTGTTTTATGACAACTGGATATTCAGGCAGCTCTTTTAAAGCTTTTCTTTTTGGTTTGTTGTTGGTAGGGGATAGCAACCCCATGCTCTGCACCACGGTTTATATGTGCACACGTCTGAGGAGTGTACTGGAATATCTGGTCACTAGGGACCAAAAAGCTAAGGGATATTAATACACAAGGTCTCAGAAAGGTATATAGGAGAGGTAAGAATATTAAGGATGTGACTGTACCTTTGGGTCATCAGCTATAAGGGTCAAGCCATTGCATTTCACCCTACCCTGTAGACACTGACAAATGTCATGGTGTGCTTTGGGGTCTTTGGGCATTATACTTACCCCATTCCATAAGGAAATACACTGAGGTGGTGCAGTATAGGAGAATGGGGTGAACTTTTGTGGCCGAACTGTGCAAGGCACACCACAATGCCTGTCACTGGCTGCAGGGTGGGGGGTGGGAGTGGGGTGGGGTGGTGGAGGAATGGTGGGAGCATTACAGCCAATGATCCCAAGTCACCTCTGATGCCTGTCAGTCTCTACAGGATGGGGTGCTGCAGTTGGAAACCCTAACACTGTAGGCATGTAGGAGTATTTTCACTCCAAATTTTTAACATGGGCTGCTTGTTAGCTGAAAGGTGGTTTTGCACAACAGCTATGCCATTTGGCGACACAGAGATGAAAACATATTTTGGGCAGTATGTGGAAAATGACAACTGTATTGTTCATGAAGAGATATAAAAAAAATGGCAACATTGAAAATCTGGAGTGAAAATATTAAAAATTTATGTAGTTATGAGTATGCATAGAAACTGTGCAGCACACGTCCGTACCCCAATTATTTGTGGGAATTTTTTTTAACCATGTTTTTAACATAGGCATTTTGGGACCTTCCCTCATGAACAGTGGCACTGTGATTTCGCTAATTTGTCCGAAACGTTGATTTCGCACAGTGACCACGTCATTGTGTGCCAAAGGTACGGAAACACATTTAGGGCAGGATGTGAAAAATGACAGCTGTACTGTTCATAAGAAGGTGTGATAAAATGGCAGTTTTGAAAATCTGGCATAACAATATTGCAAATTTGTGAAGGTACAAGGGTGATTGGAAACTGCACAATGCACACTTGTAACACAGTCATTTTATGGAATTTTGTCACCAAATTTTCAACATAGGCATTTTAGGACTTCTGCTCATGAACAATGTCACTGTCATTTCCTCAAACTGTCCTGAAAACTGATTTCCCACAGCGACCACGCTATTGTGCATCGGACATGCGAAAACACATTTCTGCCAGGATATGTAAAATGACAGCTGTACTGTGTGGAAAAATGCCAATTTTGAAAATCTGGAGTTAAAATATTACAGATTCATGAAGTTATGAGCATGCATGGAAACTGCACAATGCACGCTTTTAAAACAGCCATTTTTTGGATTTTACCCATTAAATTTGCAACATAAGTGTTTTGGGAGCCCCCCTCAGGAACAGTGGCACTGTCATTTCGTTAACTGGTCCACTGACTAATACCATGACAGTGTCTGAATTCATGAGGAGGGGTCCAAATTACCCCATGTGGAATATTTAGTGCCAAAATTCCCCCAAATAGCTGAGATATACACCAAACCTAAAAAAAAACATTTATGCCATTATACAGCTTACTGGCAATTCTTTAGTTTGCAGTTGGCTATGAAGAGTGCAGACGTATTCTCAGACCACCGAAGATCATCATGCCAGGTTCCAGAGGTAAGGATGGGGTGAGGTGGGTGTGGGGAGGCAGGATGCGCAGAAGGTGGGCGTGGGTTGGGGGAAGGGGCAGGGAGACTGCGAGGGACTGTTTTCTTTTTTACAGGTTAAAAAAACCAAAAAACATTATGGGACATTTTTTCTTTTGCAGGGGATTTGGCACACTGGGGTGGGCTCCCAGCGTGGCACCTAAGTGTTTTTTTCCTGGGATACTGTAGATGATGGAAGATTGGGCACCCCGTTGGCACATACTGAAGGGGGGACACAAGCTGAGAGGGATTGGGCACCCCCCTCAGCATACAACAAAAGGGGGGGAGACATTATGCCGATGGGGAGTGGGCTCCCATGTTGGCAAAACAAATGGGGAAGGGGATAAATGCCGACTGGGATTGGGCCCCCCGTCAGCAAAGAAAAACTATTAGGGGGCACATGATGCTGAGGAGGATTGGGCACCCCCTCAGCATACATTTTAAATGGGAGGGGTCATTATGCTGCTGGGGAGTGGGCTCCCTCGTTGGCATTGTGACAGGAGGTGTCAGCAGTAACTGCCGCCATGTTGCATGCACGTTCGGAGGGGTTCTGTGGTCCCTCTGCATGAGAGCTTTGCTCTCATTGCAGCAGACCTTTTCTTTGATTTGGTGGTCACATTAGGGATGTGTGATGTCAGCGCCTGCTGCTGGCTGATTGGGGAATGAGGGATACCCCTACTGATGCATGACCTGCATTCACCCAACACTGACCGTGCCTCCAAATCTGCTACTACAGCAATATGTTGGCTGCGCATGCACGAGCCAACATAAAAAATAATAATTTAATGCTTATATTCTTTTATCTTTAAAGGACACAGTTTAAATATTAGAGGTTTGTGTACGCTTCTTACAGCCTCAAATCAGGAACAGACATAAATACTGTTGCTTTAAGCAACAAACTCAAAAAAGAAACCCACCCTGAGAAGTTCCGGACTTTTTGAAGGGACTCCATTACAAATCAGCTTGAATCAGTGAACTGACAGGGCTGTGAAGAGCTACCAAATGACTAGTTATTTTCTTACGTGTGTGTATGTGTGTGTGTGTGCGCTTCCGTGCAACCTGTCCTGCCCATAGGAATAGGATATCTTACTGTTCCAAATGCAAAGTCTGTAATCTGACACTGTAGTCTAACTTTTGCTGTGAGGACGTTCCACAGGATAGTGAGTTAATCCCTAGGTTGCTCAAAGAAATAGAACAACTCTATTAGACTGAGCTGGACAGATGATAGAAACTGCAGTTGAAAAAAGTTTTTTTTTTGTTTATATCCTGAGATGTTCTGAGGTACAGTACAGCAACATGCCCCTCCCTTCAGATGCCTTTAACATAGCACAACAAATAGCAAAAATTAGAGGGGCAGTACACTATTTTGCAGCTGTAGAGGTGGAGGAATACATGCACAAGCCTAAAATGGAAGTTCTAAGATCATCAGTTTCTAGAGCTAAAGTCTACTGGATGACAGAAGGGGCTGTGGGCTCCGCCCACAGCTCTAATATTTATTTATTAATTTATTAGATCATTGGTTTACAGACCTTTGAGTCACCATTTACAAAGGCACCTCGTCAAGACAGCAATACATCACAGCAAACAAAACAGTACAGTACATAACGCTTAGATTAAAAAGCAACCAGTGTTACAGTAATTTTCTGGTGGTACAAGCTTGGTAATAGGTAGATCACAGTAGTCATAATATAGGTACACGAGTACCACATCAGGTAGTAACCAGAGATAAATAATGAAGAATGTAAAATGCAATACATCTTGTAGATTTCTTATTCTTTATTTGTTTCTTTACTTGGTGTGGATGTTTCCATTACATTTTGTTTCTGGATGTCATGACATGCTTTGAAATGTAATTTATGTTGTTTTAATTACTATCCCTTTCCTGCCTTCATGTTTCTGAATCTATTTTTTGTGCTTCTTACTGGAAGATTATTTGTACTTTGGACTGTGAAGATGCTGGAAGCATGATATTGGAGTTAGTGTGGTTTTGTTTGCTCAAGGGTGAGTTTGGAAGGAAGTTAAAGTGAGGGTGTGAGTTATTTAAAAGCAGTTTGGGATTTCATAGCCCAGTACCTTGTGGCGGTGAAGGTCTGTGTCTGCCAAAATTATACAATTTCATACTATCCTGAAATGGAGGGAAGGAGTCATAACTGTGGCTGAACTGCTGGCCAGCAGATTCCTTTCCACTTCCCGGTCCGCCTGCTCTGCCCCTACACTCCCATGTTTAGTACTTATTGTTTGTAGTTTGCCATCATTTATAATATTATGTTTGCATTGTTTAAACTGTGATTGTTTTCATATTTGCAATACAATGCATGTATTGTTAAACTCCTAACTTAATGTACTGTTTTCTCATATTACGTCTATGCCCTCAAACCCTGCCTGTATTTTTTCTCCTGGTTACATTGCCTGTATCCCTTACTATTACATTGTCTGTATCTCTCACTGTAACTTTCTGGGTAGCAGCTAAAAATAGGCATTTTTGTCTAGTGTGCTCACCATGTCAACAAAAGCTAAATAAATAAACCAATAGTTTCACCAGGGAAAGTGCAGGGATGCACCCTATGGAAGTCTATGGGGCGCATTTGTCCCGGATTCCCCCATTTTCCCCCACAAAAGACTTTTATGTTGTGCTCAGATTGGCAATGACTTTATTGCATATCATATTTTCATTTGCAATTCCCATCATCATTTTATTATTGTCTCTTCCACAATTTTATTTGTATTGCATCCAAATAACAATCTCTGACCAACCATCTTTCTTCCTCTTCTTCTTGCTTCCCCAGATGAAAACCTGGATGCCTTCTTCTTCCCTTTTCCTGGTAGGTAACAATGAGAACCGAGACCACTTTTTCTCCTTCAGTTTCTTCTTCTTCTCATCATATTCCTTTTTCATTCACCCCCCATTTATTCCCCCTCACTGTCACCCACCTCTGACAGTCCAAAAAAGAAATGTCTGACCGGACATCTTCTGTCACCCACCTCCGACAGACCAGACCATCCCCTCCTTGATTATCCACTTTGTGTTTTCCTTTTGATGGTTGGGTGGGAGGTAATAAAACTGTAGCAAAAGTGGCTGAACCACCACTGTGCTGACCCTTATGTATCCCCTTTTGCCCCTCCCCTTCCTGTCTACCTACCTATTGTCCTAGCTCCTTGTCTCTCCCCCTAACTTCCCCCTTTCCTCTCTGAGCAAACCATCCTTCATTCAAGGGGAGGGGTGCACCAGGAGAACTTGGTCTGCCCCTTAAAGGACAAACTCCATTGTCCCGGATTCCCCCATTTCCCCCCACAAAAGACAAATCACTTTTATGTTGTGCTCAGATTGGCAATTAATTTATTGTATATCATATTTTCATTTACAATTCCCATCATCATTTTATTATTGTCTCTTCCACAATTTTATTTGTATTGCATCCAAATAACAATCTCTGACCATCCCTCTTTCTTCCTCTTCTTCCCGCTTCCCCAGATAAAAACCTTGGTGCCTTCTTCTCCTTTCCTGGTAGGTAACGGTGAGAACTGAGACCACTTTTTCTCCTTCAGTTTCTTCTTCTTCTTCTCATCATATTTCCTTTTTCATTCCCCCCTCTCCTCCCCCCTTTTTTCTCATAGCCTGTCTCCAGCTTGCGTTGGACGACTGGCCTGCCCCCCTTTTAGGGTTCCTCCTTTTCTTTTTTTTCTGTTTTTATTTTATCTCCCTACCTGTCTCCTCCATGCCTCAATAAAACCTATCATTTCCATATTAAACATGTCTATTGCTAAGTCTGACAGGTGCACCGCATCTGATCTGTAGAAATCCTCTACTCATTCTTCCACCCCTCGTAGTATGATGTGCCCCCCATGTTACTCACTAATGTGCCCACCTTTTTATTCATCTTCCTCCTAGCTCTGTCAACTGCTACATGGCTGTACTCCTGTCTCCATACCCTCCTTGGTATCATGTCCAACCAGGTTATGCTCACTTCCAGCCACCACTGCTGTATCTTCCCTAAGTCCCATTTTACCTGCATATACTTGTCCACCCATGGCTTCCCCCCAATGTTATTACCTCCTGAATGTATAATAATTAAATCTGGGATGGGTCGTCACTCTTTCATTTCTTTCAGTATTGGGAATAACTGTGCCCATCTCATCCCTCGGATGCCATGCCAGACCAGCCTACATTTTCTGACATCCTGGTACAGCTGCTCTCCCCCAGCTTTTTTTTCCACTCTCTTTTCTGCCCAATAAATGTATGAGTGCCGGCAGATCCATACTTCTGTTGTCCTCCCTCTACCTACAGAATTTAAGCAAAATATCTTTAATTACCTCCTTGATTTGCTCCTTTTTTTAGTCTTTTAACATAACCCCCCTCTCAGTTCTGTACCTGCAAGACAAATATCAGATGACCTGATACTCTCAAACTTGAAGGGCTCGACTATACCTCTTGTAGCTGGCAGACTGCCAGCACCCCTTTTTCAACATATTAGTCACTGTCTCTCCTGCCACTGCCCATTGTGAAGCAGCCCCTATTTAAAAGGAGTGAGATGAATAATTGCCTGTGTCCTTGCCCAGGAACTCCATGCCTTTTTTGAGCACGGACGTTACTTGGTTACTTGTGACCTTCTTCCTGTTTCCATGCACAAATAATCTCCCTTTCTTAATCTCACGCTCTGCAGCATAAGCCCACAAAGCCTTTACTTGGCACACTGTACTGTCTACGTGAGCCTTAATGGTTACGGTAAACCCGTTCCCCCCTTGATCCATTTTTGACCTCTTAATTATAACTTGTATTTCTTTCAGCCCCCAGGTTATGTCTTCCCATTTCAACCTCCCTTCTTCATCCTTTCTGCCATGCCCCACAGCCCCGCTCACTCTCAGGGCCCCTGCAAACATCATGAAATAAATTGTGTGAAATAACTGCACCTCATCCTTGGATCTGCAAATTGCTGGCTGTACCCCCTTTAGTTTTGCTAGCCAATGTTCTGCTATTGGTCACCTACTATCTTTAGGTCTTTGTTTCAACCTACTCCACCCTTGCATTATTCTCTGTATCAACATTGACTTTATAGGATCTTTCCATTTCTTTAGCCTACAAAATAAACTGATCCCCGCTAGGTACACCCCCATGATGGTGTGAACCGTTCCTCTCTGCCATTTGTCCACTGTAAACTTTCCTAGCTGTTCCTCTGTAAGTGGCCCACTTACCTCCATGTGGTGTGTTTCCCTGAATGTTTGCAATGCCTGTCATGCTCCTTCATAGGCCCTCAAGGTCTGTGGTGCCCATGAGCTGTGAAACAGCATTTCAGCTCCCTCCTACCAAAGTCCCAGATGTCCACTGGTATGGGTGTTTTCTGCTCCTCTGCTGTTGATTCCAGCATCCAGAAATGATCCAGCTGCAGATGGGAGAGGCTGTCAGCTAGGGTATTTTTAACCCCTTCTATGTGCTTGGCCTTGAATTACATATTCAATTGCAAAACTCTTAACACCAGCTGTCTCAATACCTGCATGACCGTCTCAAACTTGGCCCCCCTCTTGTTTAAAACTTCTATCATAGCCTTGTTATCACACCAAAATGTAACCTTCTGGTTCTGTAATTCCTCCCCCCACACTAGGGTGCGGGCCTAAATGGGCATGATTTCCAACAGTGTGATGTCCTTCACCCTTTTGACTCTTACCCAATCCTCAGGCCGTGGCTCCGAGAACCATTTTCCTCTCAAATAGCCCCTCATTCTAATTCCACCCCTGTTGCATCTGTATACACCGATCCGTGTTATAGACCCAGTCCTCTTGTCAGAATGAACAGCCATTGTAGCTGCTGAGGAATTCCTCACACACCTTGAAATCTTCTTTTACTCCCTTAGTTATGTCCACCCAGTGGTGTGGTCTGGTTACACCTGCTGTGGCCCTCGCTAGCCGCTTAGTGACAGTCCTTCCTGGTCCAATTACCCTACATATGAAGTTGAAATGCCCCAGTACTTGCTGTACTTGTCTTAATTGCACCCATCTCCTGCTCGTGTGTACCTGAATCAGTTCCCTCAGCTTCAATAAATTGCTGTCTGGTAACCTAAACACTTCCCCCAGTGTGTCTATCTCAATCCCCACGAATTCCAGCACCTGACTGGGACCTTCTGTTTTTTCTGGAGCCAATGGTACCCCCAGTTCTCTACACAGCTCCTGGAAACTAGCCAGCATCCCCTCTGTCTCTCTCCTACCACTGACTATTAACAGGAAGTGATCCAGGTAATGGATAACCATCTTGTAACCTGTTTTTTCTTGAAATATCCACTGCAAACAGGTGCTGTAGGTTTGGAATGCAGCTCACACTATGGAACAACCCATGGACATGGCCTTGTCAAAATAGTACTGGTCCCCCACCTTAAAACCCAATAAATCCCAGTCCTCCCTCCTGACTGGGAGCAATCGGAAAGTGGACTTTATATCTGTCTTAGTCATCCATGCATCGGGGTCACCTATATAACCTGCACTGCCTCCTCCAATGTGGCGTAGGTGACCCTGCTGTGTTCCTCGCTTATAAAATCATTCACTGAGTCCCCCTCTGGAAATGACAGATGGTGAATCTTCCTGTATTCCCCTGTTTGTTTCTTGGGAACCAAGCCCAATGGGGAAATTCTCAAGTTCCATAATGGGGGGTTGGGGGATTGGATACAGCCCTTCTATTCTACCTGCTGACTTTTCCTTCTCTATTTTTGCTTCAAAATGTCCTCCTTCCCCTTAACTGAGCCAAGATTGTTAGCCTCTCATGCTCTTCTAGGGCCTTCGCACTGTAGCAGAAAACCTGTTCTAAAACCCTTGTTTATCACTTCCACTACATCTCTATCTGGGTATCCTTTCAACCATTTTTTCCACACCTCTATCTTGATGGGGGTTCTTGCTTCCTGAAATTGTTCTCTTGCCCCCCCTCCCCCCATTATTCCGCAACCCTCCACCCTCGCCCAAGTCTCGTTCCCCCCTCTGCTCAGTAAGCCTGGTTCCCTCTACTCCCATAACCTCTGCCTCTTGAACCTCTATTCCATGACTGCCCCTTATATCACTGCCCTTCTCGAAAGGGCTGCTGGCTTGTTCCTTGTCCCCCCTTGTACCCCTTGTGTCCATGTTGTCCTGCACCTATTCGCAGGATGGGATCCCTCACATCTTGAGCATGCATGCCGAAACTGACATTGCGGCCAAGAACCAAAAGCCCAGCTATATCCCCTGCAACACATCTGGGGAACCCCCCCCCCTTTTTTTCCCATTTCACCCTGTGGTGTGGATTGATTGGTTGCACAGTCTGTCCACAAATCCAACTGTTTTGTGTCCCATCTAACATTCCCATACGTCACTATCCTTTGACGAAAAAATTATTCATAATATATCCATCTCACTCTTCCTTTTGCTTTGGCCCTTCTTATGATCAAGGAGTATGTAATAAGAAGGATACCCAACTCTGGTTTCTTTTCTAACACTATGCTAGTACATGGAAACCTACAATCACCCATCCCAGTTTTTCCTTTTGTAAATTTGTCCTCCTCTTTCTTATCCAGCAAAACTACTGCTGCAGCCATCTCGCTCGTCCCAATATTCTCCGTCTCCATTATTTTGCAGCCGATTCCCTACTCACTAAAGTAAAAATGTCTACGTACTCCCCTTTCCATATTTTTTCTTTTGTAGCCAGCGATACATGCTCTCCTATTCTCATCCCTGGGGCTCCTATCTCCCTTGTTCCTTTTCCTATGCTTTCCATTCCTTTCTCCCCCTTCCCTGTCATCTCTTTATCTGACCTGATCTCTGCCAGTGCCGATTCCATCTGCCCTGGTCCCCCTGTCCCAGGTGCCGCAATAATTTTGCCTATGTATTCTTTAATGCTGTCTCCCACTGTACCTGCTACACTACCTGTGGGCTTATCAGCTCCTTGTGGCCTGTTCTCATCAAGAAGCCCTGCCCTGGCTTTTTGTGGTTGGACAGCTGGTTGCGGTTTTGCCCGCAGAGGAGACCCTGTGTTTGGTGGGTCCACTCTGGGTTCTAGCAGCGGGACCATTACCTGCTCATGGGGAGGTACTGATGGTTCAGGTACACAGGGCTGTGGTGGTACTGGGCTGACTGCTCAGGGAGGGACCACCAGTGGTGGCTGCAACCTCTTAGGGCTGTGTGGCCTCCCCATTGGTCATTCCCACCGCCCCTTTTCCTTTTTCCACTTTCCGCTTCTCCCCAGATCTCCCCAGTTCCTCTTCTTCCACCATCTGCCACATCATATTGGCCTTCTTCGCCAGCTCCACAATGGCCTTGTAGGCATCTTCCTTTGATGGCTTGTTCCTCTTTGGTGCCATCTCCTCTTGCTTGCCTGTATAAAAACTGCAAACCAAACTGACAAAACATTTTATCAATAAGCAGCCATGCTTTTCTTGCTTTTGCTAAGCTCCTTTTCTATAAGCCAGTGCCTGCTCCAGTCACTCGCCTTCTATATAAATAGGCCTTCTGGCTGTCTGCCTTGCTCCCCCCCTCCCGTATCCCAAGCTTCCAACATTACTTGTCCACCTGCCATGGCCCATCCTCTGTATTGTTCCCATATTACCTTCTGTCCCTCCTTCACTAGCCCCCCAGACTTGCATGCCAACTTCTTGGACTAGGCCTAACATGTGACCTCCTTTTTTTTTTTTTTGCGCAAATAGCATCTGATGTCATGCCGCCTTTCCAGGCCTCTCCTCCTGACCTGCATCCCCTTATTTGTACTCATTTGGATCCCACCCCCTTTTATGCCTGCTCCCCAACCCATTTTTTCTTCCAAAAATTGCCGCTCTTCCAGCCTGCAATGAGCCCCCCGTCCAGCCACCATGGCCTTCTAGGCCTGTTACTAGTGCCCCAAAGGCCTCTGTCCACACCATGTGGCAACTCAAACCAAGGTGTTTTTTTGCCACACAACATTGGCCCACTGGGCCTACCCATTCTGCCCTTTTTGTCCCAGCAGGCCTCTGGCCTGACCACATGGCCTCCTAGGTCTTACCTGAGTCCCCATCACCCTCACCGACTCGACAGCATCTGTCGACACGCCGTGTGTCCCTTTTTGCTTGTCTTGCCCCTTCTCGGCCACGGCATTCTGCATTTTCTGTTATCAAAACAGACAGGAGGAAAACAACTCAAAACCTCTGCTCAGTGACTGCCTATCATCTCCTCCAGCCACGGCGTGTGATGTCATGCCATGCGGCCTTCCCATTTTCTGGACTCCAGCCCCTTCAGCCAGGCCACTGCCCTTGAAACCTCCTGCTTTCCCCCTACTTGCCAGGCCCATCTGTGGCCCAAACAGCCAGCGCTTTTTTGCCTGTGCCCCTGTTCCTACTCCACATTGCAGCCACCTGGCCACTTGCTTCTAGATCTGCCTCACACCCAAACTGTTTTTCCCTGAAGCATGTGTCACTCTTCTCTGAGGGCCATTCACACCAACTGCCCAAAACATCCTCTCTTGCATTTTTCACTTTCAGCTCTTGGAGCTACCTGTTATCTTTTCCTCTACACAAAGCCCCAAACCACTCCACTTTTTCTCTCTGAAGCATGTCGCACTTCTCTTCTGAAGGACCAGTCACCCCGTCTGCCCCAACAAACATCCTCTCAGGTGCTTCTCACCTTCAGTTCTTAGAATTACATGCTCTCTTTCAAAGCAAGGCCCCAGCCACCATAAACAAACAACTTTGTTGCTCATTGCACGCTGCTTTGTTCATCTCCCAGCCTTCAATCAGCGGTGTCCCCCCTTTTGCCCCTCCTCTTCCTGTCTACCTACCTATTGTCCTAGCTCCTTGTCCCGGCCCCTAACTTCCCCCATTCCTCTCTGAGCAAACCATTCTTCACTCAAGGGGAGGGGTGCACCAGGACTACTTGGTCTGCCCCTAAAGGGCAACCTCCATTTTAAAATGCTTTTTCAGCAGTTTAAGTAACCTTTGATAAAAAATGAAAGCCAATGCTCAACTATTAGGGACCCTATTAGTTAGGCATTGTCTTTTATTTTTCATCACATGTTGATTAAACTGCTGTAAAAGCATTTGGAAAATGAGCCCAATACACTTGTATGGGGCACGTCCCCATGCTCTCTCTGATGAGATGTCATTAAATGTCAGAGCACAGGGGCAGAGAAAGTGAACTGGGAAGCAGAAAGGGATCATTTGGCCAGTAGTTCAGCCCCAGTTATGATCTCTAATCTCCCTTTCAAGACAGTATGACATATTTTTATCATTTTGGCACAGATGGACTATCGCCACCACAAAGTAACTGACTATGAAGCCCAATGGTGACTATTACATCTTTACTTTTATATAATTTTCTTTCTGACTGTGATTTCTTTTTTTGATCTTTTTCAAGTGCTGACATGGCCTATTTAAACAATTTTATGCTATACAACAAGTATAATTGTAGAATGAGAAAATATTAGCCAGGCAGTGAAGGGTGGGGTCTGATAATGACATTTGTGGGTTCCCCTTATATTTGAGATTAGAGATGGGTAAATTTGGCTAAATTTGCTCTGTGAATTAATGTACAAATATAGTGCAATTTGTGGAGTGTAGATCGATCCACGAATGGCAGAATTAAGCCTGAGAACTTTGGAATTTTGCCCATGAATGGCGAAATTCCACCATTCACATGTAAAATTCTGCCATTCAAGGGCCAAAATCCACCATTCATGGGCAAAATTCCACACTTCATGGGTGATTTTTGCACTTTCCCATTGAAAACTTCATGATTTTGGGAGTAGTCAAAGTTGCTGAGGACAGGGAAAACTGCGAGAAACTCCATATATACAAATTTCGTCCACTTCACAACAACTTCACCAGTGAATTAAAACTGTGGCACATCTTCATTTGAGATAAATACTACTGGATTTATTTTATATCCTGGTAGTTGTCATCCTCTTCTGCCCTGCTGTATTCTGTCATCCCTCACCATCATGTTGAGATTCTTTACCGTGGAATAACACATTGTTCCAGGATTCCCCCAGTCTCAGTGCATATAGCATGGTGGCTGTGCAGATTGGATCCAAAGGCACTGTATTCCTTGCACCTTCTACAAACACTTGATATGTGCAGAAGTTGTTTGTGAGTAAATTATAGAGCACCTGTATTTAAACAGGGGTAGTAGTGCAGTTGAAAATGCTGGTGAAGTACCATTTTTGGAAGATTTTATAAAGACCAATGAGGGTTATGGCAAAGAAATATAGACTGGTGGTAGAAAATGTAGTGTGGTGGTGGTAAAAAAAATATAGGGTGGTGGCCCACCATGAAAAAACAATGAATGGAAAACATTGTTGTTCATCACGTGTCTCCCCCTTGTGTAGTGATGCCTAGGTAATAGTACAATCCTTCTCTGTCAGACTGGTCTCTGTATGTGCTGGTTGCCCAGTGGTAGGTGTCACACTTGTGAAAGGACTGTTTGCCTCATGTGCTTAGTATTGCAGATCTTTCAGTTTTCTATGCAATCAATAATACCTGACAGGGTAGGTGGAATTGGGCTATACCTGCCTGCCCAGTGGCTTAGTGAGGCATGTCACTGCAGGTGGAGGGCTTCATAACCCCTGGAAGGGCAGGCATTGCCCAATACCATCCACCCTGTTGGGTATTATTCATTGCATAGAAAAGCAGTTGGATGTGACAGATTTCATAAATTAAAAATAAAAAAAAAAGTAAAACATGAATTGAGTGTCTTTTTTGTTGTTGCTTCTGAGAAGTAGTCCCTCTATATTTCTGAGCTGCTAACCCTGATGCTTCCTAATTGTAACACAGAAACGTATAATTTGATGGTAGAAAAGGACCATTTGACCCACCTAGTCTGCTCATTTTTCCTACCTACTTTAACAACTTGGACACTACTTGATCTCTGGCTTTACCCCTCCTTTCCTTAACTAAAGTTCTCTTATGACTATCCCATGCATTCTTGAATCTCGTTACAGTTTTTGTCTCCACCACCTCTGCTTTGAGGCTGTTCCAGGCATCCACCACTCTTTCTGTAAAGAAGTACTTCCTCACATCTCCCCTGTGTCTGTCCCCCCTCCAACTTCATAGCATGACACCTCATTCTTGAACATCTTTTTTTCTGAAAAATACTTCCCTATTGAACCTTATTTGTATATGTGATGTATTTGAAAGTCTTTATCATATACCCCTTTCCTCCAATTTGTAAATATTGATGTCCTTTAGTCTCACCTCATACAGCTTGTGATGCAGACCTTCCACCATTTTAGTTGCCCTCCTCTGGACCACTCTACTCTGTCTATGTCCTTCCAGAGATGTGGTCTCCAGAACTGGACACAGTACGCAAGGTGATGTCTCACCAGTGATCTATACAGAGGCATCAACAGCTCCCTCTTTCTGCTGGTGATACCCCTCTTTATGCACCCTAGCATCCTACTAGCTCTTCCTACAGCCTTATCACACTGCTTGATCACCTTTAGGTTATCAGTTATGATTGCCCCAGGCCTCTTTCCTGTTTGGTGGTCGTCATCGCTAGTCTCCCCCCCCATTTTGTACTTTGTCCCTTGGTTTCTGTGTGCCATATGTATAATGTTGCACTTCTTTGCATTGAAACTCAGTTGTCACACTTTTGACCACTCCTCAAGCTTTCTCATTCCTCTGTTAATTTTCCACCTCCTGGTGTTACCCTAGTGCAGATTTTTTTTTTTAAGTCTCTGGTAACCAGGTAAGGCCTACTAGGCACAAGTGCCTGTTTTCAGGAGCGACCTGGGAACACTGGGTGGTTAAGTGACTTGCTCAGAGTCACACAGTATGCAAGTGGAGGTTGTGAGAATCAAACTCAGGTCTGGGCTGCTGGATGTACCAAGCTTGTTCACACCTTGATGTCATAAAAAAAAAATGACTTTCCCTTCTAGCCCTCTGCAATGTCCACTAATAAAGACATTAAAAAGGATTGGTCCTAGTACTGATACTTGTGGCACCCCAGTGGTCACATTCTCATCCTTAGCGGAACTCTGTGAAACTACCACTGTCAACTATCCCCAAACCAATTCCATTTCTAGTTTGCCCAGTTTGTTTATGAGACTCCTATATGGAGCAGTGTTGATGGCCTTACAGAAATCTACAGTACATAGGATACATCCATTGCTCCACCCTGATTTACTTCCCTGATCACACAGTCACAGAAATCTATCAGATTAGTTTGACATGACCTCTCTCATGTAAACCCATGCTGCCTCAGATTTGTAAGCCACTGGATTCAAGATATTCCACAATCCTTTTGTTCAGTAGTAACTCCATTAATTTCTCCACCACCGGAGTCAGTCTGACTGACCTGTAATTGCCAGCCTCCTTCCTGCTACCACTTTTGTGAAGAGGGACTACATCTGCCATCCTCCAGAACCATGTCCATCTCCAATGAGTGATTGAACAGTACTGAGATGTGCAGTTGGCACCTCTCTCTGCTCCCTCAGTATCCATTGATGTTTTCCATCAGGCCCCATTGTTTTGTCCACTTTCAGATTTGCAAGTTCCTTCTGTACACTCTCCTCTGTAAATGAACTAGTGTCCACCTCCCTTCCATCAATGCTATTGACACTTATCTGTTGTCCCTCATTTTCACTTTCCTCTTTGAACCCTGAGAAAAAGTATGTGTTCAGGAGATCTGCTTTTTCTTGGTCCCCCTCCACACAATCCCTCCCTTCCCTCCTTAGCATTACAATACCTTCTTTGGTCTTTCTCTTTTCACTTGCATATCTGAAACAAGCATTTGTCAATGTCGAACGTTCGCTTGCAGGTATTTGCAGTGGTGTTTCGCATGTATGGTGCTTTACCCTAATGCCCTGTGTGATTGCTGGTATTTACACAATAAAATGTCAGCATGATCTTTTTGTTACCCCCATTGTACGCTACATAGGCGGAAACACATTTTGGGCAGGACGTGAAAAATGACAGCTGTACTGCTCATAAGGAAGTGTGGTAAAATGCCAATGTTGAAAATCTGGAGTGGAAATATTGAAAATTCGCAAACCTACGAGCGTGCGTGGGAACTGTGCAATGCATGCTCGTAAAACAGTCATTTTTAGGAATTTTTTCACCAAATTTTCAACATTGCCATTTTAAAACCTGTGCTAATGAACAATGTCACTGTGATTTTCTTACTGTGTCCCATACATTGATTTCGCACAATGAATGCGCCATTGTGCACTAAATGGGGAAAGACATTTTGGGCAGGATGTGAAAATGACAGCTGTACTGCTCATAAGGAGGTGTGGTAAAATGGCAATGTTGAAAATCTGGAGTGAAATATTGAAATTCTCAAACTTACGGCTTATGAGAAATTGCCTAATCCATCAGAAACAGTTATTTGTGGTGAATTTTTTCGCCAAATTTTCAACATAGCCATTTTAAGATCTCTGCTCATGATCAGTGTCACTGTGATTTTCTTAATGTGTCCCATACATTGAGTTTGTACACAGACTGCGCCATTGTGCGCTACATGGGCAGAAACACATTTTGGGCAGGATGTGAAAAATGACAGCTGTACTGCTCATGAGGAAGTGTGGTAAAATGGCAATGTTGAAAATCTGGAGTGCAAATATTGAAAATTCGCAAACGTACGAGTGTGCGTAGGAACTGCGCATAGCTTAGCTCATTACAACAGTCATTTTTTGAATTTTGCACTAAATTTTCAACATGGGGTTTTTGGGACCCCTTCTCATGAAGTGATATCACTGTCATGGTGTTATTCGAAGTAAGGGGTGATTTAGCGCAGTGACTGTGCAGTGCCTGCAAAATCACCTTCGGCCGGCACTAACACCATGACAGTGACATCATTCATGAGAAGGGGTCCCAAAACTCCATGTTGAAACTTTGCAAAAATTCAAAAATGACTGAGATATGCAATAAAGTTGAAACCCCCTATGTAGCCCATTATACAGCTTACCGGCATTTCCTCAGTTCGCGGTCGGCTTTGAAGAGTGCAGACGTGTTCCCGGTCCACCAAGATCGTCGCGCAGAGTCCGGAGGTAAGTATGGGGAGGGGGTGTGGGAGGCTGGGTGGCAGTGGGTGCGGGTTGTGGGGTTGGGAGATGTGACTGCAGGACCGCTTTTGTTTTACAGGTTTAACAAAAACAACTGACGACGGATCTTGCCATGCTGGGGTGGGCTCCCAGCATGGCAGAAGATGTGGGGGCAGAGGAGCATACAGGGATTGGGCACCCTGTCGGCAAACAACAACCTTTGCCATGCTGGGGTGGGCTCCCAGCATGGCAGGAAAGCTTTGGGGGCAGCGTGATGCGCGTGAAGGCAGACAGAGGGGACGGCGGCATATTGTGTGTTTTCCTTTGAAGCAGAGGAATGCTGTTTACATTGAGCTCCTGCAACCCATTGGTGCAGGGACCACCACACCTGCTCAAGGGAGTAGAGCATTGGGTGGGAGAGGCACACCTCCAAGTGTGCTACTCTCCCAAAACATTCCTTGCGCATGCGCGCAAGCGAACGTAAAAAACCTTGTCCCATTTCTTTACTGCCTGCCTGTGCTATTTTCTTCGCTGTTTGCACCTTTGTGCTCCTGACTACTTTCTCTGCTTCTCCTGATATATCTCCCTATCCTCCTCCTTCTGTGTCTCCTTATACCTCTTGAATACTAACTTTTTTGTCCTTGTTTTCAGCCACCTTTTCAATCATGTTTTTAATGTATTTTTACTTGTGCCAACCAGCTCATGCATGTCTTTTACAATCCAAGCTGCCGCAGATTACTGCATCCCATCCCTTAGGATCAGCAAAATTACAATGCGAAGTAGAGAACAGGCCTGCAGGGACTCATGCAGGGTGTACTGTAATTGAGGTTCAGGGTAACATAAATGTTCTAATATTATCTTTGCTGGTATGTATAGATGTATGGATCAAATTTATATATTTATACAATATGCCTGAAAATAAATTGACCCCAACAAATCCATTTATCTGTGCAACTATGTGTATAAATATAGATTCCTAGATTTATATATATATATATATATATAGTAAGTACATCACGGGTCATTTATACATACAGTAGGTGTGTCATCACCCATTTATACACACAGGAAGTTTGTCCTCCGCAACAACCCCCCAGCATTACTTTAATTGTGATGTGTTCCCTTCTTTTACACAGCCAGCCTGTGCTACTTATATACTTTCCCTCTTTCCACTGAAACAGTAAACTGCAGCAACATACATACCATCCCGCCCACAACTAATCACAACAGTGCAAAACATAAGAATTCCAGACATACATAACAGAAACTCTGATGTTACTTGTTTTTCTCAGTTTTTCTTTCAAGCTGCAGTCCAATTCAGTAAATGGGATCAAATCCGAGGAAGTGGGGGTGACCAGTGGGGTGCCTCAGGGATCAGTCCTGGGGCCATTCCTTGTCAATGTCATCATCCGTGACATTGATGAAGTGCTGGAGGGGAAGATTTGCCTATTTGCAGATGATACCAAGATCTGCAACAGAGCAGACACTCCAGAGGGGTTCAAAAGAATGTGGCAGTTGAAATTTATTGCAGATAAGTGCAAAATCATGCACCTGGGGTGAAAAAGCCCCGTGGACAGCTACAGAATGGGGGAGGGTTGCTGACAATCACCAGGGAAGAGAGGGATTTAGGAATAATCATCTCAGATGACCTAAAGATGTCCAAACAGTGTAGCAAAGCTGTGAGAAGGACCAGTGGGATGCTGGGTTGGATAAGAAGAGGTATCACTAGAAGAAGAAGGGAAGGGGTGATGCCTTTGTACAAAACACTGGTGAGGCCTCATCTAGAATACTGTGTTCAGTTCTGGAGCCCACATCTTTGCAAAGACATAGACAGGGAAATTTATTTAAATAAGATAGTTGTAGGTAAACATTATAATAAATATTGGGACAGGTCTTTGCTATATCAGGCTGCTAATTTTTGGAATTCTCTTCCTGATGAGGTAAGAGAAATTCCAAATTATTCATTGTTTACTCATACTATAAAGGAGTTATATGCTCACATTTGTGAGTGTTAAATGTTTTTTTTTTCTCTAAGGTTCCTTGGGATTTTGAGATTTTATAATCTAGCTATTGTAAGTCTTTTAGGTATACCATGTTGTTTGTATATTGTGGTGTTTGTATTTATATGTATTTAGCATGG
Source organism: Neoceratodus forsteri (assembly GCA_016271365.2). NCBI lineage: Eukaryota > Metazoa > Chordata > Ceratodontiformes > Ceratodontidae > Neoceratodus > Neoceratodus forsteri. Next base: position 273,489,091 of record JADMNL010000026.1, read on the forward strand.
AACTTATTTGTATGTGACTAGCTGGGAATTTACACAGGTCTGTCTTGTAAACTGGATTATGTCCAAATGACATGTATTACCTGTATAAAAATAAATTTTACCTACCTACCTACAGGGAGGAGGCGGTCCAGAGGAGGGTGACCAATGTAATGCCCCAGACTCCTGGTGCCCTCCAGATATGGGCAGCCAGGTGCTTTGGGGCTGGGGAGACAGAAAGGTGCCCCAGGGTGTAAGGGGGCCCCCTAGCAAGGTATCCCTAACCCCAAACGTGAAGTCTCAGCAGGGTTCCATTTAGAAAAATAAAGATTTTTTCCTGCTTGTTTTCCTGCCTGCAACTGTTAGAACCCCCACATTTACCTCATGCTAGGCACCTGCCTCATGGGCCTGATTGTGAGGGAGTGCAGGCAGGATGGGCTCTTGAGGATTCTGGGATAGACTTCTCGGCCTTCTTGAATGGCTGTGGCCATTTGTAAATCATTGGTGAGCAGCAGAGAAGGAGCAGCAAGTGCGAGGGGAGCACTAGGCCAGCCGGGACTAGGTAAATGGAAGGGACTTACCTAAAGCCCTGGGGTCCCTTCTGATGTCCCCGCTGGTCCTCTGCAATGGCTCCCTCTCCTGAATTGGCTGCTTTAGTCCATCGGGTGTCAGTTCCCGGTTCCTCGGCAGTGGTAAAGTGTGTCATTAGGGGCAGCAGGTCCTGGACATCCCCTGCATCAGTGGTCGGCCGCAGTGTGGTTCTGTGGGAAGGGTTTCAGCTGTAATCCAAAGCCAGCTCCTCCACCTAAAAGTCCTACAGAGGTTTGTTGGGAGGGGCAGCAGGTCTAGGCTGCCCCCTCCATTCATAACAGCAACAGAAGTTTGCAGAGAGGACCGGCGGCAGCAATGTTAAACCAACCCCTCCATTCCTTAGCCAGTAGTTCCTGGAGGTTCCTAGGGAGGGGTGGTGGCATCAGTGAAGGCTGCCCCTCTGACAGCATCAACCCAGATGGAGGAGGCCTGTGGGAGGAGGTGGGTCCAGGCCTCCCCAGCTCCAGCAGCATATGCTGATGTCCCCAGCCCAGAGAAGAGAGAGCGGCAGGGTGAGTGGTGGCAGCACTGAGGTTAGGTGCTGGCCACCGGAAAAAAAAAAGAAAGGGGAACTGTGTTTTTTTATTTTAAAATAAATATTTGGCGTTTCCATGTGCCAGTCAAGGTAGTGACTGAGGGGCAAAGGTCAAGGTCCCAGAAGAAGGGAACACCACCGGGGCACGTCAAAAAGTCTCCACAGAGCCAGTAACATGTGGAGGCAGGCTAGGCCCCGAGCAAAGAACCGCCCATGGGGCCGAGTAACAGAAGGCTCCCTTTAGCCAAATAACAGTGGGGGTATATGTAAGGCCCAGGCAGGACTGCCCATGGGGCAGAGCTACAGGAAAGTGCCATAGACAGTGAGAGAAGGGGGCTGGGATGTTGCAGCAAAAAGGTCTTAGAAAAAGAGCTTTCTGATTGGATGTAAGCATTCTATCAGCCTTATGCTAATCTTTTATTAACATACATGTAGCAACTAATAATAATCTGAACAAAGTTTGTTTAAAAAACCTTTTTATTATAATAGCAATAGGACATTTCCAAGGGTTATGCTAATGGCAGTTAATCAACCTCCAGGGGCTTGTGGCACTTGACTGTGCCTTGTGAAACATTTAACACCTAGAGAGTGATTAACAGACTATTAACATAACCCCATGTCACGTCTTATTGCTTAAAAATAGTTAATCTCCTTACTAGATCTTTTTTTTTTTATATACTTTATTTCCCCTCTGGTCTCCTCTCCCGGAGCCTCCCTCAAATGTCTCTGCTTTATCCCATCTAGCCTGAGAACCCCCCAATCTGAGTTCCCACCCCCATGCTCTGAACCCTCCACATGCACCTGCGGCAACCCCCCTGGCTTGCACCCTCCAGAGTAGGGTCACCACCACTTACTTGGTGTTTCTTTTAATTCAATTGTCTGCAGGCAGGGTGAGGGTCGGAAGATATCGGGGACCAGGTGAGTGGGATACGGTGGTAGGCATGGGGGATGTGCATTGTCATCTACTCAGGAAGGTGGGGCTTTTCCTTTGTCCCATGGGCATGACCTCTGGAGGCATATATATGCAATGACATCCAGTGCAAGATGGGCATGCTCCCACACCTAGCCCACGGATGTCCACCACCATCATCATCACCCCTTACAGACATGATCCCTGGCTGTAGTACTCTAGCCTCCGCTAGAAGTTGCAAATGCCAGGAAACCACAACCCACCCTCCCCCAAGAAAGGAGAGAAGTCCTCTGGACAGTCACTCCTCTCCTCCACAGCTAATCCCTCGCAAGCCAAGCATGATCCCGAGCCCAGGTCACTGAAGTGGTACGAGATGTGGCGTCCAGCACCTCAACCCTCAGCGCCACCAGGCCAGCCACCTTACTGGATCTTAATTGTATTTTTAGGTTTTTTTCTTTTCTTTATCTGCTTCAGTGTAGCTTAGAGGGTTGTAGTTTCTGTTTTTCAAATAATACACTTTTCAACTGCTTGTGTCAGTAAATGTAGTTATACTAAGCAAAACCTGTCATTCTTGGGACTGCAATGTCCAACCATTTGCATCATGCCCATGTGCTAGTCAGTGTTGCTAAATTCCTTCAGCAATGTTCGGTATTAATGTCCACAAATGTTTACTATGTTTACTGCTAAATGTATAAGTTCATGTCTTAACACATTGTGTACATACATAACTTTGCCATCTGAATTCCTGACAACATCCCTATTTCTGTGTAGATTGTAATCAATGGCTGCAAGTTGAATATGTGCCGCATATGATTAGTTTCTGGTTATGAGGATGAAAACAACATAGTACTGGTTAATAAATTTCAAAAAATGGCAAGCACATAATTTTTGTTCCCCACCAGAATGCAGACGACCATACATTAGAAGAATCAGCATTTATATAGCACTTTTCATACATCCAAAGCGCTTTACAAGCAGTGCTAGACTGGTAGTGAAGTGACTGAATGTGTGGTGGCGGCCATATCTCACATCATCACCCACACACAGCCTGGATAATTGCATGAACCGGTTTATGGGAAGGGAAATGTTGGCCGGGACACCGGGAATGTTCCCTACTCTTTTGTGAAGAGTGCCCTGGGTTCTTTTTCCACCTGACACCCACCAGGACAACACCAGGGTGGGCAGAAGGGACCCCGGTTTAACGCCTCATCAGAAGGACGGCACACCCCAGCAGTACAGCACCCCCCAATACTGCACTCAGATGCCAGTGATTTTTAGGTGCAAGTCCAATCCCAGTGTGGGACGAGAACCCACGACCTTCTGGTCCAGAGGCGGATCTGCTACCAACTGAGCCACGCTGACACCATTACATCATAATTAATACACAGGTGCAGTTTTTACAGGATTTAATCAGTGAAAGTATACCATTAGTACTGTGAGTATTGTTATCTTGTGGCAACTAGTAATTAAACAATAATGTATGACAGGGTGTGGGTTGTGCTGGGATAACCTCACACCTGGGTGGTTGGGCACGAGGCTGCAGGCTGAGTGTGTCCAATGTCCCAGAAGTGAGGCTATCCCAGCACAACCCACACCCTGGAGTGCATTATTGCTATTATACAATGGCTCATTGTTAGACATTCAAAAAATAAAATATGTTTTCAGTAAATTTTTAATGTGGCAATATATCTTTGTTTCTGAAGGGGAGATGTGAGAAATCAATGGCATCAATTCAGTGAGGTTGCTCTGAGATAACCTCACTGTGCCAGTCCAGGAAATTTTCCTGCCATTGTATAATACCTATTATGAACTTGGGATCATAAATACATGAAGCTGATTGGCTGAGAGGTTTTTGAAGCCGTGATGATATCGGGCTACATCATCAAGGCTTCAGAAAACCTCCAGTCACCAGCCTCCTCACTGACTGCGCAGTGTTCTTAATCTCCCGCAGTCCGGAGCAAGTCAGACTTGCAATCGGCCGCTATTTAAAAAAAACTCAACTGTGCCCATAATGGAATACAGCACCACACAAGCTGCTAGGAGGAATGACTGTCGAGCTGCCCGCAACATCCTCCACATCCTGCACTAGCATTCCCCACACAAACATTAGCCAACAGCCAGCACTCACAGACCATGTTGTATCTAACTACAAGACAGAATGGCACGAGTCACGCCTTGACCGAGTATTTAAAAAAAAAAAAAAAAGTAGTTTCAGATTTTTGGGCAACTTACTATGAGATGTTCTTCTCATTTACAACACTGCTTCCTGCTTCCCACAGATAACGTTTAAAAAAAAAAAAGTACACATCTTCACTGACCTAGCGGCACCACATCAAAGGCAAGAAGAACAGAATTCACTTCCTGGTGCTAAGAGAGACACATAGTACACCCCTCCTCCACAAACTCGACTTACAGCAGTGCAACCTGCTGTCCAGAGCTCTCCAGGAACTATTTTATTTAAAAGTACTCCTCCAACACCTCAGAAAATACATTTTCAAAAGTATTTAAACAATTTTTTTTTTTTTTTTTTTACTGCTAAAACTTGTATTCCTGTTCATAATAGCAATAATGCACTCCAGGGTGTGGTATATCATGGGATATCATTACTTCTCGGGCAGTTGGATGCACTCGGCCTGTGGCCTCATACCCAACCACCCGAGGCGTGATGATATCCTATGATATACCACATCCTGTTGTGCATTATTGCTTAATTACATCACTTACACTTCTAACATTGTGCATAGCTTGTCTATTATCTCGGCAAGTCACAATTGGGTTGAATATAAAGGCCACTGGTTTTCATTTTTTACCAGAAAACCAGGTAAAATTCTAGAATTAGGGCTGCCTGAACACTGGTAAAAACAAACATTTCATGGAAACTGACATGTTATACCAGATCAGTAAAATCTACAGAACATGTGTTTTTCTTATAATTGTTTCCTGTATTATTATCAGTTTGCTTTATTTAATGCTTTATATATTAAGCCTTCTTTTATTCTGATTGTTTATACACGTACTAAAAGAATAACAGTAGAATCCTGGTAAAATCTGGAAATTAGAATAAAAATCACCAGTGAAATTCTGGAATCTGACATCCTGAAAACAGAATTTCATTGTTTTAATCATCATAAATCAGTGGCTTATTGACCAATTTGACAAAGGTTGCTCATGTAAACAGTGTTAGCACCCGCACAAATGATAATGTATGTGTGTGGCCAAAGGTAGTGTCAGGAATAAGTATGGTAGTAGTATGTGTATTAGTAGTCGGTCCATTAACTTTGCACTACATAAGCATAATGCAGAAACCAACACAAATACCATGGTGTCTGGTGTGCATCCTAACCACTGATCCCCGTCTGCTCAGTATATACAGGTATGTTACCAAAAGAGTAACGCAAGGTTGATGGAATCCTTAAAGCTAATCAAAAGGTATTATTTTTCACAACCTTCTTGCAATACTTTTCATTCACCTTTCCTGGCTAGTTATGATAATTTGCATGATATCTACTTACTTGTATTGAAATCGTTTAGCAGCATACATCAACATGTGGCTGTGAAAAGTTTCCAGTTCACTAGTTCACCTTCACAGGAATGCCTCCCGAAAAAAAGTTAATAAAAATTAAATTTAAAACAATTGGATTTTCAATTACTCTCTTTGGTACCGCAGTTTTACATTCATATGGCATGAGATGTATTAGATCATAAACAGCACTCATCAGATCCTGTTTTTGACTGGCTGGCAGACTGACACATGTCATGCCAGTCAAAAGCCTGTGCAAAACTTTGGGTGTATAAGGAACCCTGTGCCCTATTTCAGAAGAAAATGTGAATCTTTGCCAAAGTCCCAATAGATGCTGCAGCCACACTGTTGTGTTAAACCTTTGGTACACTGGAGGGGTTTGACAGAGTGTACTGTCAAGACACCTACATCCTGGTGCAACCATTGTGCAACCATGAAGTTTAGGGAGGTGAGAAGAAGCCTGTATGGTCATGAACTGGGGCTGATGGATCAGTAGGGGTGCCATAGTGGGCGACAGGGATATGGTGGCAGTTTAAGGGAACACCGTGGTGATCATACACAGACCCTGTCACAGACTACCATGGCTACACACAGACTACTACCATGGCCTGTCACAGACTACCGTGGCAACAGCCATGGCAACTGCCCTGCAGCTGACACAGTCCTGAGCAGTGTTGTTGGACATCAACATGGCTCCACATTGTGGGCTGTGTAGTAGGGGAATGTCATGGTGCCTCATACGCTGAAGCCATTTCCACCACCCATATGTCAAGGACTGTGTCAGACAGTGTTCTGGAGCCAGAGTTATTGCCAGCTGGGGGTCAGAGACAGGGTCTGTGCATGCCTACCATGGTGTACCCAGACCAAGCAGATCTAACCAACTGGCCATGGCACTTCCGCTGGGAGCCACTTCTGTACACTGCTACTGTTGCTGTGTCCCGGTTGCCCACTATGGCACCTTCACTTGTCCCTCTGTCCTGGTTCCCAACCATGCATGCTCCAAGCCTCCCCTCCACCCTTTGCCTCTTTCCAATCCACTGGAGCAGGAATTACTGAGCAGCTCGCTGGTGGTGTACTATCAGACCCATCATGCTATTACAGCGAAGATTCTAAACACCCAATTAAGGGAATACTGCACACCCCCTCCCATGGTGAAAGTCCCCTTGTGACCTGGCATACATGCATGTCTGCTGCAGTGGTGGAGCAGTGCAGCTTCAGTGCAACACATCCTGATTTCAATGCAGACTGCATACAAAAATGGGATTGCTACAAAATTTGGACCACTGATAAAATTACTCCTGGATAGCCTAAACTGGGTATCCTACAGAGGATAACTGTGAAGGTTGATCAGGGGTCTGAGCTTTGACACAGGCAACTCTCCAAAGGTCACTTCTCCTACCTGTTACCAAGTTCAGTCCCAGTTCAAGATTAGTGTGCAGCTATGGGGCTTAGACATCTGTACTTCTACATAGGAGTTAATGTTTAGCCAAATACAGAGGTATTCAAGACTAGAATGGGACCTTCTTCTATGTTTTCCTGCACATGAACACAGGCAAAAGCAATCAGCTGTTTTGATAAGTGGCACTCTCATTGGAGCATGAAAAGTGTTTTCTCTGTAGGACAGCTGGCTCACTCATAATAGGCTGAGTGATAATACATGCAGGTTTTTTAATAAAAAAATGCCACATTGATTCATGATTTCACTGCCTAACAAATAGTGTCTGCAAGTTAGATTGTTCAGCGTGGTTCTGCATATCACTGTCAGGTAAATAAGAGTGAAATCAACCAAGAAGATTAATTGAGACTTCCAGGAGATGAATCCAGCCTTCTCCTTATATTGCCATGGGTGCTCTATATGTAACTATACTCTGTTTCATGAACACATACACAATAAAAAAAGAGGGACAGCTGCCTTTTTTTTAACAAAACTTGCTACCCTGGCACACCTCTCAAAAACAATTGTCAGTTGTCACTGTAGACCACTTAAAAAAAATAAAATAAAAAATAATCATTGTCACACACTGATTCTGCTGACATTTTTCATTTTGATTTTGTCAGTGTGTGTGGGCAGGATTCACAAAACAGATGCACCAATCACAACTCAGATGTGCCGGCGCAAGTCAGAAATGTGCCAGAGGGAGAAAGTGCCAGTGCAAACGAGATGTCCTGCACTGAAAGACATGTGCCATAGGTGCAACGTAATGACATGCTGCGCATATACAGGGGGCGTACCCATGTATACACAGTGCATCCTGATTCACAGAGCACAGCAGGGCGCATCAATGGAGCAAATCCAGTGCAAAACCAAGATGCGCCAAAGAAAGATAAGTACAAAAGAAGGAGATTTAAGTCCAGCACGCCAGCAGGCTGTCAATAGAATGATGACAGCAGCACACAGCCACAGCCAGAGGGGAAGTGGAACCAGACAGAGGGAGAGGCACAGGCAGGCAAACTGCCAGCAACAACACCGGGCAGCAAGCCACACCAGAGGGCCATAGCGACAGAGGGGATGAACCCAGAAGCAGTTGCCATTGCTGGTGCCCTAATGAGGAAGAGGAGGCAGGACAGCAGAAGGAACTGTAGGCGGCCAGCCCCACAGTGGTACCGTACCAGGCTGTCCTTCGAGCAACTGACAGAGGTGGAGACAGTCGGGTGATATTGCCTCACCAGGGCCATGCTGAGGCAGCTATGTGAGCTGTGCCATGATGTGATGCAGGCACCCACCGCTCGAGGTCATGCCTTCTTGGTGGAGACCAAGGTGACAACGGTCATGTGCCTGCTCGCCAAGGGAACCTTCCAGAGGCCTACTGGGGACACCACTGGCATATCACAGGCCTCAACATCCCACCTCCTCACACAGTTCCTCACCACACTACTACAACACACTTCAGAATACATAAAATTCCCCAGCATGCAAGCACAGTGGACAGAAGCCATGCAGGGGTTCCACAGGATGGCACGCATGCCAGGTGTCATGGGGCCATCGACTGCACCCATGTGGCAATCCACACACCACCTGGTGAGGAGGGCATCATATATGTGAATCAAAAGGGGTACCATTCAGTGAACTGCCACGTGGTGTGCAATGCCACGGGGCACATCACCAATGTCTGCGCCACACACCCTGGGAGCGTACATGATGCATACATATGGCACCAGTCGGTACTCTGCATGAGGTTAGAGGCCGGGGACATCCAAAGTGGACACCTGTTAGGTACACGTGACTGAGCACCAGCAGCACAGGGTGGCACCATGTCTGGGACACATGGGGTGGGCTGTGGCCGGACAGTCACAGGCATGAGGGCACTGGAACAGCAGGGGTGTGGAAGGGTGCATAGGTGGATGCAGAGGTGGCATGAGACCAATGTGCATCATAAGATGGGTCAGGCAGGGTCAACCGTGCAGGGATGCAGGACCACCAGTCACGCGCGGCTGCATGGGCGGGGACCAGGACAGGGCAATACCACAGAGGGTGGGACGGGCTGGGGCACACCACAGTCAAACACCATGTACTAATGGAGACACGCCTACCCCCACAGGTGACGCCGCATACCCATTGTGGCCCTGGCTCCTCACCCCCATCTAACGACCCGGAACAGTGGTGGAATAACGCTACAGTGAGGCACACATTGCGACATGCGCCATCATCGAGTGTGTCTTCGGCATGCTGAAGATGTGTTTCCAGTGCCTGTGTCGGTCAGGTGGTGTCCTACAGTACAGCCCTGAGAAGGCCTGTGGTATATTCCTGACCTGTTGTATGCTACACAACATGACCCATGGCCATGGGATACCTGTCGAGGCCAGTGAGGGTGACAGTTCCGGGGAGGAGAAGGGGTGGGGGAGGGCATGGCCAGGACACACCCGGGGGACCATGGAGAAGAAGTCGGGCATGGGTGCAGGGATCCCAGGCTGGTGGAAAGAGCACAGGCATACTGCACATGAGTGGTGGACGAACACTTTAGGACACGCAGGTGAGTACGCAGGATGGTACATGTGCAGATGTGAGCACCACAGTGTAGGGACAGCATGACAGAGGAATGGCGGGCACCGTATGCCACACAGGGGCACACATGCAGGTGCATGCACATGTTGGAGGACATACACACTCACACACAGGCACCATACATGCACCACCCCAGAACCACACAGGCCATGCCCCCATTGTCACAGGTCGGTGTGTACTGCGGTCGTCACATGCACACTGCAAGCACCATAATGCACTCATCATTCCCATGAAATATAGCATGACAGCAGTACACACAAACACACTGGAACACCTGCACAGGCAGCACACAGGGGTGCATGAGCAACCATGTGGCTGGTGACCGCCACGCACAGCGGCACTGGCACCACCGGCATGGCAGCTGATATGCATGGGCATGCCACTCACCACCACAGGCCCCTGAGCATGGACATCACAGGGTTGGCCCCATGACCGCCACGGACACATGGGCGGCTCTGCCATGGCCGCTGGTAATGGGGGTGCCACCGCTGGCTATGGGGGTCCCAGACCAGGGGTGCTGGGTGCACTGATTGTGGGAATGGATGCCCAGTGAGCAGCTGTCCCATGCCTACCAGCCGCCATGGCCGGTGGGAGTTGATGCCAGTGGTGACAGGGTCAGCAGCAGGGGCTCACCTCGCCCGCCATCGGGTGTGTCCGGACATGCTCCTGGGCATCTGGCTGGACACGCTGTCCACGGCATGCTGTAAGCAGCCACTGCCTCCGCAGCAGCCGCGATCCACTCGATGGCTGCGGTCATGCCCACCTTCATGAGGCGTGTCTCAACCAGCATCTGAGCATGCCATGCCACTGTGGACTCATGCTCCTGGACCATGACGGCCCCGTGGCTCCAGAACTCTGCCCGGAGTGCCTCCTGACTGTCCACAGTTGCCCGTAACAGGTCAAGGTAGACACCCATATCATCAGCAGGTGATATGGCACAGTGGCGGCGCCAATGTACTGGGGATGGGTCGACATCACCAGGGTCATCAACGGGCGGTGGACGCACCCTGTCAGGCTGTGCTGTGTGCATGTCTGAGCTGGGCACAGCCACCTGCTGTCCATGATGTCACCCACCTGGTCCACTGTAGTGGGTGAGTGTACACTGGTGCCCTGCCTGGATGCTACCGACGTTGCCAGCACTGCACAGGGCAGCAATGCAGGGGGCAAGGCATAGACAGCCCTGGGCAGCTGTGCCACCACTGCACCAGTGTCCAGCATGGTGAGAACACCATTGGCACCCAGGGCCCTGTGCACAGGCATCCCCGTGTCGTGTGCACAGCTGTCAACCATGGCAGTGGTGCCGCTGACTGTGGAATATGTGTCAGTGCCAATGCCCTCACCCTGCATGCCACTGGTGAGCATGATGAGTGCATCCGCAGTGTCCACCGCCTCATCTGTGTCAGCATCAGGCAACCCAGCCAGGCCCCCCAACCATGTGATATACCCACCTTCAGTACAGCCAGCACTGGTGGAGGGGTCTGCAGTGCCCTCTGCCACAGGGACTGTGACCAGTGGTGTGCGGAGCATGGATGGTACAGGTGCAGACACGCCCACGTTAGTGTCATCGGCCCCATGGGGTGGACCCGCATCATTGCCCATGGGGGCTGCACAGTTGCCCATGGCTGCACCCTGGAGTCACGATGGAGCTGTGGAAAAGAGAAAGGAAAACATGGTTAATGCACAGGATGCACATGACACACAGCATGGTCAGCAACACATTGCCGGGTATGCATGCCTGTCCATGGCAGGGCCCAGACAGGATGCACAGCTACTCACCATGCTGCGACAGGCTGCCCCCCATCTGGAAGCCACCCCCTGTGACGCCATGCACAGCCATCTCTGACACACTGGCTGCCAGGAGGGCCTCATTGGGGCTGAGCTGTGCCACCGAGCTGGGTCCTCTCCCTGTCCACCGCAGGGATGCCTGGATGCTGGCCAACTTTTCCTTGGCCCTCCGTCGGCCATCATTCCAATGCTCATGGCACTCCTGCACCGTGCGGTTGATGGTGCCACCGCGTTCACATGCCAGGCCACCTCCTCCCAGCCCTCCGCATGCACCATCCAGCTGCCACCCCTGCCGTTGAGTACATCCAGGCATAGGTGACATGCCTCAATGAGTGTCCTCTCCTCATCCTTCATGAAGTTTGGACACCGCCTGGTGGTGGCATCTGCCTCCTCAGACATGTCGAACACTGTGGGGAGAAGCAACCTTGTGTCAGACCCGCCCGTGTGTACACATGGACCCGCACCCATCTCCCATTGTCTGCAGCCTCACCGTGGTCTGTATTGCTGGTGGCCTGTGCCGTGGTCCGTACGTGGGCAGCCGAGCACAGGTGGACATGCACCACGGTATGTGGTCCATGTGGGATGGTGCACGTGCCACACATGACACCCAGGCCATGGTTGGGGTACTGTGTAGCCACCACAGGGTGTGTGACACCGATCTGTCTGCTGTGGGTATGTCCATGAACCCCTGCAGCATGTGTGCCACCACTATGGTGCCACATCATACCTGGGCACCATCCCTGCGATGGCTGCAGGGCGGAGGGGGACTGTCATGTGGTGGCACACACTGTTAGGTCGGTGGCAGTGTGCACGCTGGCAGTGGTTACACTGTGCCTGCATGGGTGTTGCACTGTGCGATGTACCTACCTGTGGCATGGCGCTGCATCCACCTCATAGTGCAGTCCACCCTCAGCCATATTTCCCATCCCTGTGTCCCTGTGTACATTGTGTGGTCCTCTGTACACGTCGCATCCCCCCCATCCCACATTGCATCATCTCGACGCACTGCCAACTCACTGCAAATTGGCAATGGTGCTCCATACTGTACTGTGTGTGTCCCTGTGGCCCGGTCATCCGCTCTTGACTTGGCAGTGACCTGTCCATTGTTGCACCGTGGATACATCCCTGCAGTTGTACAACACGGTTTGCCATGGGTGTCACCTAATGGATGTCTGGTCCAACATGCAGTGTACAGAGGTCCCATCAGCTGTGCACGCTCTAACGCAGGCACACCAGTGTGTGCTGTAGCCCTGTAACCATGGCTGTATACTTACCCTGTAGGCACTAACTCCTCTCAGTGTCCTGGACTCAATCTGCTGAATTTGGAGCATTTATGGCTCAGGGCATGCAAATGAGGCCTGAGCACCTGTTAATGAGATGCTAATAGGCTGAGTTGCCCATGCATGGTTGATGAGGCTGTTTGGGGCACATTCTCTCTGAGTAGCATAATTGCTCCCAGCTCATCTCAATTTTCATGGAGCATCTGTGTGATGCGCCAATGACCGTACAGTACATTCCCAGTGCATGCATGCCCTGGGTGGTGCATCTGCATGACTTGGGGGCATTTGACATGGCACATCCATCGTGCATGCACGGTGTCCAAGTGTTACGTTGCATCTCCCATGATGCACTGTTCCACCACTGTCTGGTGCAACATAGCGTGCCTGACGATTGCGGTGCCATGTTTCGTATCACGCGGCATGTCCCACAATGCACTGCCCATGCAGCAGTGATCCGGCCCTGCTCACTATGCGCAGTGTACGTTCATTTAGTTTTTATATGGTTTCTGTGGACCAGATAAGTGCCGTGCGCAACATGGCACCCACACACGCACCACGCATGTGCGATCGTGTCCTGGTCGTGCAGCGTCATTGCGTGGTGGTGTGCGCATGCACCAGCATGTCACCTGCGGCCAATCGCGCTTCACATTCAGTGCGCGCTGTGCTGCACATGCCTCACTGTTTCATGTGGCGCAAAACGTTCGGTAGATGGTGCTTTTCCTGTTTGCTCCTTGCCACTGTCTGATCACAGTGTAGGATGCCTAGGGCTGGGAGAATGGTGCCTAAGGCCATGAACTGGTCACAGTTGGAGCTGCTACATCTTGTAGCACAGGTTATGGCTGTGGAGGGCCGCCTGTTTGGACAGGTGTGGACCACCATTGCATTGTGGATTGTGCACCATACTGGGATGCCACGCACAGGGGAGCAGTGCAGGCATCACTTTGGTGACCTCCAGAGGCAGGACCCAGAGTGACTAGCGAGACTGTGGTGCCGTGCATGGAGGGGTGTACTGCCATATCCAGGTAGGTGTTCTTCAGCTGTATCCTTGTGTGGCACATGCTAGGTGTGTATATCACTGCCCTCATGGTGCTCCTGTGATGCATTGCCCTGGTGCTGGGGGGGGTAGGGCATGGCTGTGTGTGCCTGCTAACACCTTCACTGCCTGGCATCACTGTCTGCTGCATGGCCACGCCCTGGTGGGGGCGCTGGGGCACTGCATCCTGCATGGTGGCAGTGTTTGTTTATGGTGCTGTTTGTTGTGTTTTGCAGGACCAGGGGCCAGGCAGCATGTCGCAGACGCAGCTGAGGAGCGTCGTCAGCGATACTTGGGTGCCAGGCCTGGTGACCTGCCAGGGGTGGGTGAGTACCGCTTTCCATGATTGCTGTCTTTCTGGTTCTGTGCGGTCGGTGGTGGGTGGGGTTGTGTTCCATGTTCTGGCCCTCAGTGTGTGTTCCTTCTGTTGTTTGCTGTAGGTATTCTGGATCAACGTGCTGTGCCTGGTGGTGGTGGTGCTACACCAGTAGATGTGGACTGGAGGATCCATGTGGCCAACCAGGTGGCCCTACGCCCTCTCTCATGGACTGTTCAGAGCCTGTCAGCTGCTCTGAGGGGCATCATGCTGCACCTTCCGGTCCATGCCAGGGTGCTACGTGGCAGGTCATGGTGCCGCTAGTGTCCCCCTACCACTTTCTGGGGACATCCCATGTAGATAGTTACCTACCCTGTCCCATGTTTCTGTCCCTTTCCTGGCCTCCTTCCCATCCCTGCTTCCCCTCTTCCCCATTTGTGGATGATGTTATTGTTCCTTTTCTGACATTGGTTTGTACAGTTTATATGCCCATTAGGTTTTATAAACATGTTTTACTCTACACTTGTGTCCATGGGTCTGTTTGTTCCAGCTCTGTGGTTGCTCCTCCTGCCCTGCTGTTTTGCCCCAGTTGTTCTGCCTGGCTCCCCTGTGTGGCTGCAGGGCATCTTGCCTGCTCTGGTGCATCGCTGGATGTGCTGGCACATCTGCGGTTGTGCCGTTGTGTCCTGTGGTGATTCACAGTGGTGTTGCGCTTGACGCTCGGCATTGCGCATGCCTCTGAATGGCTGTGTGTTGGCTTGGCACATCTGACTTGTGCCAGCGCATCTGAGTTGTGCCAGGCACAACTTCTTTGTGAATCCTGCCCTGTGTGTCTAGAACAAAGTACTTTTGCCTAAATAGTGTCATGTGCCACCAAAAAAACAAAGAAGGCTTTTGCACTGTGGTGCAGGGGCAGTGCTCTCTGAGGCTGGCTAAAACTTGAAATAGTCACAAAAAATCCAAGTGTGGAGAGGATTGAAGGGAGACTGTAACCAAACAGTTCAGCTGGGTAATTTAATGCACAAATGCAAATCCACAATGAAGGCTGTAATTAAAACAAGCATTTATCAATGCCAAGTGTTTAATACACTGGAAGATGTTCGCCCCTGCACCTTGTTTGTGCTCTTGAGATACTTGAACGTGTCTATCTTGTTCTGCCACTCTCTTCTTCCTCCAGTGAGTACATTTATTTACTTAAGCGTTTAACCAGGAAGGCATTCTGAGCAGGCTACTGCTTGTTTCCAGATGCGTCCTGGGGGAGGGGGTACAAATACATAGTTGAAACAGACATAATACAAATGTGGTTACATAATGGGAATACCCGCTAGCACAATAGGTCCTGTTTTTAAATACAAAAGGATTGAGATAACAGCAGATACAGGCATAGATTAGATGCATTACCATATAATGTAGTCAGATAGGTAGAACATACAGTGTTGTATTTACAGCTTGGTTGCACAGCCCTGCTATTCTGTGATCCATAGACTGTCTAGACACATGAGCAGGTAGAGGAGAAATGAGATTGGAGCATGGAGTTGAGGAGCGGGGGGGAAGAGAAGTGACAAATGTTTGCTGGGAGGGAGTTCCACAGCATTGGTAGGTGGTAGCTAAAAGCCGCCTGGCCACCAGCAGTGGCCCTATGCGGGACAGCTAAGGACTGAGAGTCAGTGTTCGGGACAGCTAAGGACTGAGAGTCAGTGTTTCTGAAAGAGTATGCAGGGGTGCTGGGGTTGACAAGGGCAGTGGCGAGGTAAGAGGGGAGCAGCTGGGACCAGTACCTGGCTGTGAGCTTAGCACAGTGGGACAGTCTTGAATTGTCTAGAGATGGGAGGTTTGTTGATTGGTATAGGCTACAGTGGTGTGTGGAGTATGGACAAATCAGGACAAAGTGACAGAAATAATGGAAAAGAGGGTCCAGTCTGGCTAGAGTGGACTTGGGACCTGTAACATAGACTACGTCCCCATAGTCAAAGTCGGGGAGGATAATTTTCTGCACAATGACGCGGGCAGGAACTGGGATGCAGTCCCGGTTGCGGTAAAGTGCCCCAAGCCTGGGGTGTATCTTCTTAATTATAGAATCAACATGGGCTGAAAAGTTGAGGTGTGGGTCCAGCCAGACCGTGAGGTATCTGAAGGAGGTACAGGCCTCCAGGGGCATCCCATCGAGGGTGTGGAATGTGATTGGGTAGGGGAGCCTCGAAAGTCCCTGCCTTGAGCCAAAGGTTACTGAGACTGTTTTCTTGGCATTGAGGAGGAGTTTATTGGTATGAAGCCACTGCTGGACTGTAATAAAGTCCAGCTGCAATCTAGTCGTAACCTCTGAGGCCAAGGGGCTAGATGTATAAGGCACAGTGTCGTCTGCATACATGTGGATTGAGGTGTGTGGGCAGGCAGAAGGCAGGTCATTCAGAAAGATGGAGAACAGGAGTGATCCAAGAACAGAGCCTTGTGGTACCCCTGTGGAGACTGGGAGGGGGGACGAGATGGAGGAACTGAGTCGAATGGATTGAGACCTGCCTGCAAGGTATAAGTGGAACCAACTAATGGCATAGCTGGATAGACCAGTACTGGAGAGTTTGGTCAGGAGGAGTGAGGGAGACAGTGTCAAATGCCTTGGCCAGGTTAATGAAAATGGCAGTCGTGATGTGGCCAACATCCATCCCAGGGAGGATGGAATCAGTAAGCCTGAGAAGGGAGGTAGTGGTGGAGTGGGATTTCCTAAACCCAGACTGGTAGGGGGTGACAAAGGAGGAGGATGAATCCAGAAAGAGTGAGAGAGTACTAGATGCTCTTGGAGTTTTGACAAAATAGGTAGAAGGGAGATGGGTCAGTAGTTGCTTGGCTTTCAGGCATCCCCACTCTTAGGAAGGGGGATTACAGTGGCATGTTTCCATTCAGAGGGTGCCTCAGCAAGGGAAAAGGATAGGTTAAAAAGGGAGGCCAGGGGGTTTGGCTATGGTGGGAGCCGAGAGGTGAAGCATTTTGGAATCCAACCCAGTGGGTCATTTTCCCTTCCCTGGATTAAGGGTAATCAGTGCATTATATACCTCATCAGGGGTGACCTGCAGGAAGGAGAAGGGATGAGCTGATTGTGTGGTTCTGGCTGTGGTGGTAGGGGTTGTGTACTGTGCAGGGAGAAGTGAGGACTAGAGAGTGGCATTGTTATTTGTGAAATGTGTGTTAAACAGTGTGGCCACTGCTTGGGGTCAGTGATGTTGAGACTGCCTACCTGCAGGGTAGGAGTGAGGGGCTGCGATGGGGAGCTGAGAAGTGGTTATACCACTTTCCAGAATTTGGCTGAGTGGTGGGAGGAGGAATTGAATGTGACTTTGAAGTAGTTGGCTTTTGAGGTCCTTTAACCTCTCCTAATATGTTCTGTGTTGCAAGACGTGCCATCTTGGTTGCCTTTCTGTGGACTGCCTCCACCCTGTCAATGTCCTTGTGCAGCTGTGGACTCCAGAATTGCACACAGTACTGTAGGTGAGGCCTCACTAGTGCATTATACAATGGCATCACCACCTCACACCTTCTGCTAGTGATACCTCTGCGTATGCACCTCAGCATGCCACTGGCCCTCCTTGCAACATTTGTGCTCTGTTTTGACACCTTTAGTTCATCAGAACTGATAACTCCTAGGTCCCTTTCTTCCTTGTTGATCATCAGCACCTCCCCCCCATCCTGTAACTCTCCCCAGGTTCCTGTCTTCCCAGGTGCATTATTTGCACTTCTTTACATTAAACATCAGTTGCCACTCCTCAGACCATTTTTCAAGCCTCTCCATGTCCCTGCTCATTTTATCCACCCCTTCTGGAGTATTCACTCCATTACAGATGTTGGTGTAATCTGCAAACAGGCTGACAGACCTTTCTTTCTAGCCTTTCCGCAATGCCTGTAATGAAGACATTAAACAGGACTAGTCCCAGGACTGATCCCTGAGGTACTCTACTGGTCACCACCCTCTTTCTGGATTGGATCTTATTACCACCACCATTTGCCTCCTGTCCATCAACCAGTTTCTAACCCAGTTTATCAGCTTGTGCCCTGTACTAGACTACCCATCTTGTTAATCCGCCATCTATGTTGGTCAGTGTTGAAAGCTTTCCTGTAATCAAGAAAGGTGACATTCACTGCCCATCCCAGATTTACTTCTTTACTGAGGCATTAGGGGTTTCCAACCCCAATGCCAACACCCACCCCCATGCTGCAGAACCTGACAGGCATTGGGGTGTGCCTTTGGGTCATTGTCCATAACATGCATGCCATTCCACCTCACCCCACCCTGCAGACACCGACAGGCATCATGGTGTGCCTTGTGGCCTTTGGCTCTTATGCTCACCCCATTCTATAAGGAAATAAGCTGAGATCGGTGCAGTATTGGAGAACTGGGTGAACATTAGGGCCACAGACACCAAGGCACACCTTGATGCCTGTCACTGGCTGTAGGGTGGGGTTGGGGGTAGAATAGCATAAGCATTATGACTGACAACTCCAAGTCACCCCCCCCCGACGCCTATCAGTTTCTACAGGGTGGGTGGAGGTGTTTTGGTTGGAAACCCTAATGACCAGGGCGTTTGTTGGTATGTTCACTTCACATTTTCAGCATGGGCTTTTTGGGACACCACCTCATGAACAGTGGCACTATCATTTTGTTACTCAGTCCCGAAAGGTGATTTCGTGCAGTGACTGCACCATTCGGCGCCACTGGTGCAAAAACACATTTCAGGCAGATGTGAAAAATGACAGCTATACTGTTGATGAGGTGGTATGAAAAACTGGCAATGTTGAATATTTGGAGTGAAAATATAAACATTTGCCAAAATTACGTGCATGCCTAGTGAAATTTCAACGACCGCATGTAACTCTAGTGTTTTGGGGTATTTTTGTACCAAATTTTCAACATGGCGTTTTTGGGATCCCACCTCATGAACAGTGACACTGTGATTTCATTAGTTCATCTGGAAAGTTGATTTTGCACAGCAACCATGATATTCTGTGACACAGGTGTGAAACACATTTTGGGCAGGATTTGAAATATGACAGCTGTACTGTTCACAGGAAGGTGTGAAAATGACAATATTGAAATCAGGAGTGAAAATATAAAAAAACTGGTGAAGTTACAAGCATGTGTAGAAACTGCAGAACGCACGTATGTAACTCTGTCCCCAAATTTGAAATGTGGGCTTTTTAGGGCCCTTCCTCATGAACAGTGGCATTGTCATTTCATTAATTGGTCCTGAAAGGTGATTCCACACAGCAACCTAGAAATCACGTTTCAGGACCGAGAAACGAAATTACAGCAACAGTGTTCACTAGGTGGGGTCCCAAGAATGCTTTTTAAAGATTTTTATTAATTTTTCAACAATACATCAACAATGTCAGGGTACATCAAATAGATCACGTATATTGTATCTCAGATACAGGAAGAGCGAAGAGCCATATTATACAGTCAACATACCAGTTCTGTATCGAAAAGTGCAAGATTAAAGAATTAATACCAAATAAGAGTGAAATTCAAACAGGCATCATTAATCAGATTGGTTTGTCAGCATTCCACCTTCTATGGCAGAATCTCCCCACCATTAAATTAGTTATAAAGCTAACATATATACACCTAGTGGTCCAGGCAGCAAACTAATACTAACTCAATGATATCAGTCATCCATTGCGGTAAGTACAACCTGTTATCTAGTCAGAACACCTGTAGCCAAGCTTGAGAGAAAGAAGATTTAGAGGCCAGTGTGAATGATGAGGGCTATCAGCCTATGCTTGTTCTTGGTTTTAGGTAAGTGATGAGGGGGGCCCAACATGAGTAAAACTTGGGAAGTGAATTATTAATGTCATGTGACAGCTGGTCTAAGGATGCCACCTTAAGAAAGGAGGTAAAGAGTTTTGAGATACAGGAGACATCAGCAGTTCTCCACTGGCTTAGGATCATCCACTTTGCTTGGAGGCTCAGAAGGGCCAACCAGCACTTCTGCGCTCAAGAGCTCTTCACCAAATAGGGTGGGATGCTTAGGATCCAGAAGAGGGGATCTCACCCCAACTTGAAGCCTATAATGTGGAATGACAGCTCAATCACTGAGTTCCAAAAGGGGAGAATCAGCTGGCATGACCAAAGAACATGAAGTAGTTCACCCATTTGAATCTGGCACCTGCTAAAGAGATCATTATCCAAGAGCATACATTTTTGAAGCACCTGTGGTGTCCTATACCAGTGATGAAGAATCTTATTTTGCATAAGTTTACTCTTCATCTCTGGATGAAATGGCCTGCTGCCAACAAACTTTCCACTGGGTGACGGTTATTGAGATATGCAGTGCTGTTTCCCATCTACTTTTGGCACTCTAAGACTGGGAGGGGAGTGAATCATGGAGTTTGGCATATATTTTGCTAGCTGGATCTTTGGGGAGGGAAGGCCATTATGTCAGCTTATCTACAGAGGGACAAGTCTAAAAGGATGTTCTCAGAAAAGCTATGATAGAACTGCGGAGTTGCAGGTATCTCCAGAAATCAGTCTTACACAGCCCTGTCTCACAGGACAGATCTTGGAAGGACTTTAGGCCCTTTAATTCTCCCATCATAACATCCCCCAAGATATTGATAACACAGTCCTTCCAATGATCCCTGTAGAGGGTTTATTTTCAATCTGGATCTGTTCATTGTCCCAAGGGGGTCCAGGTGAAGGGGTGAGTCCTCTGAAGTTTTACATGCACCTTTTCCAGGTTTTAGATTGATGGGGCTGTTGTCGGGTGGTTCTTCAGCTTCTTGGAATGGTGTTACAAAATCAAGATTGGCAGGCTGGAGACTTGGGTGAATGCCTGCTCCATGGAAATCCACTGTGGAGAATGAGGTCCTTGGGGAGCAAACCATTTCAGTGTGTGGCGGTGGAGAAGGCTCACTTATAGCCTTCCAGCCATGGCAGGCACCAATCTTGCACCCGCCAGTGAGACTTCAGCTTATTCCTATTATATCTTAGTGTCTTATTGTCCTAGATGAATTTGCCCAGGAAAGCATCAATGGTGCTGAACCATCTAGTAGGGAGCTCTAGAGGGATATGAGAAATGATATACAGGAGCTTGGATACTGAGATTATTTTGATCACCGTGACCTTTCCTGCCAGGGTGAGGTGCAGTGACTGCCATCTCTCTAGCTCAGTCCCGAACTCTGCCGCCATCTACTGCAGGTTAAAGTCTCACATTTTGGCGCGGTCAAGGGTAACACAAATACCAAGATATACTATCTCTTCAGGGGACCAGTGTAGGCCAAAAGGGGCTATAAAGGTAGGGCTACACGGGGTGTTTAAGGGAAGGACCTCAGTCTTAGACAGGTTCATTTTCAGGCCAGAGTATGATGCAAAGTCTGTCAATACAGAGATTAGGGTGGGGATGGAAGCCGGCATGTTTTCCAGAGGGACCAACAAGTCATAGGCATACATGGGAGTACTATGTGAGTTATCCCTGATAGTGAGTCCCTGAATATTGTGATGCTGCTGTATGGCCACTGCAAGGGGCTCCACAGCTAAAACAAATAGCAAGGGAGAAAGGAGACATCCCTGGCTGGTGCCTCTGCCCAGAGATAAGGGGCCCAACAGGGCAGAGTTGGTAAGGACCCTGGCCAGTGGTCTCTGATATAATGCTGAGGCCCAGTCACTGAACCATTTGCCCAGGCCTAGATGCTGCAAGACCAAAGTCAGGTAATCCCACTCCAGGGAAAAAAAGGCTTTCTTGAAGTCAACGGCAATATTGGCCGCTAGAGTGGGAGTGATCTTGGCATAGCTTCTGTCAGAGAACAGGCAGAGAACAGTAAGATGAAGGAACTGCTGTTATAACTATACTTCTCTAGTGGGACTAAAGAACTAGAACTCTACTACTGGGACCTTCAATTTAGGGTAAAAACAAAACAAAAAAAAAGAGTAAGTGTGTTTGGCTGAGTTGGCCGAAGTGAATTGTTATCTGTGCAGTTATCTAGGTGTTTGTCTCAGGTGGCTAAAGGGAATTGTTATCTGTGCAATTAACTAAGTGTAGAAAGAGCTGTAAAGTAGGGGGAGTGGCTTAGCTACAAGGAAGCCAGGTTAAAGCCAGACTTAAAAACTGCCCTAGATAGCTTCTGTCAGAGAACAGGCAGAGAACAGCAAGAGGAAGGAACTGCTGTTATAACTATACTTCTCTACTGGGACTATATTGCTCTCCTTCCCTCCCCTCCACCCTAAGCCAGTTCTACTTTTATTGGCACAGGATTTGAATGACAACAGGAACTTCCTGTTTGGGAGCAGGAAGGGAGTGATCACATAGCCACAAAAGACTCACCATCCTAGAAGAAAAAGAGTAGCTCTCCATCCCCCCAGCTGCTGGAGGTCTGACTCTGAGCAAGTAAGGAGACTACTGAGAAATATAGGAACTTATTGACTCAGAATAGGAAGATCAGGAGCTTAAAGGGCACAGAGGAAGTAAGTAAGTAGGGTGAGAAAAATAAATAAATAAATAAACAAACAGAGGAAAGAGTAAGTATTCAAAACAACAGTTAAGGTGCCAGAAGTAAGACATGATGGGAGTGGTGCAGTGCAGTGGCTGTGGAGCAGCAGTCTTCTGGGAGATGTTCTGGAGGATGTGATGTTGTCCCATCTGCAGGCACCTCTCTGGGTTGAGGGAGGAGGTTGCTTATCTTCAGGTTGAGTTGGCCAGGATTTGGGGGACCTCATCTCCCACCCAGGGACCACCAGGGCCACTGCCTTTGCCTTAGATGTTGCCAAGAAAGAGGAGTGGTTGGACCACAGTGGGCTCAAGGAGGGTGAGAATGGTGGAACAGAGGTGCATCCCTCCAATTGTACCTCTCCACAATTCATATGCCATTGTGGCAAAGTGTGGTTCCTCTATGGAGGCTCCTGCAGTGGAGACCAAGGAGGATGCTGGGAACCCCCACGAAGAAGACCCACAGGAGGGTGGTATGAGACCCCACAGGGGAAGGAAACAACTCCTGGTGGGGGACTCCATTGTTAGGAAGGTAGAACTGGGGAAGGAAGGGGAGAGGGAGGTAAGGTGCCTGCATTGTGCCATGGCTTGAGAGACTGGGAGCAAATCCTCAGGATCACTGGAGCAGCTGCACGGGGGAGGAAGCTGGATGTCATTGTCCACCTAGGGACAAATGACCTGGCTGAGAAAGGGATCAGAGCAGTGCAGGAAGAGTTTGTGAAGTTGGGGAGGGGCTATAGACAAGTAGCATGCCCTTTATCCTTCTCGGAGGTGCTGCTTGTCTATGGCATGGGTGAGGCTAGGGTGCTCCACACTATAGGATTCAATCAGTGGTTGAAAACTGGTGCAGAGCTCAGGGGTTTGGCTTCATTGGGGACTGGGGGTCCACCTTGAGTGAAGCAGACCTATGCTGGTGCAATGGCCTGCATCTGTCCAGGAGGGGAACAAGGAGCCTAGGTGATAGGTTTAAATGCTTCATTGGCAAGCATTTAAACTAGCCAAAGGAGAGGCACTGGAAAGGAGCAGGGGAAATCCTAGTCCTCCCCCAAAAAAATCAGGGTTGTAAGTGAGGCAAACACCAAGTTAGAGACATTGATAGGGAGAAGGGCATGGGTAAATGGAGAAAATGGCAAAGGCAATAAGGACAGGGATGGGGCAAAAAGGGGTAAGGTCATCAAGAAATGGAGGGCAATGAGTACCAATGCCCATAGTCTGGTATCTAGCTCCTGAAACACAGAAACATAGAAACATAGACTTTGACAGCAGATAAGGACACGCTTAGCCAATCTAGTCTGCCCATTTCCCTACCAGGATGAGGCTTTAGATCCTAGTTAACCAACAGCCTATTTCTTCCTACCCCCACAAGAATTGCCTTATGTCTGTCCTACGCATTCTTGAATTCCTACAGTGTTAGACCCCACAACCTCCCTCAGGAAGGCTGTTCCATACATCCACTACCCTCTGTAGATAATACTTCTCACATTGCCCTGAACCACCCCATCTTTAAATTGTGTCCCTTTGTTCTTGCACGTCTCTTTTTCTGAAGATGCTACCCTCTTGGACTTTGTTGATTCCACTGAGGTACTTAAAAGTTTCTGTCATGTCCCCCCTCTTCCTTCTTTCCTCAAGGGTATACATATTAAGCTCTTTAGTCTCTCCTCACTCTGACTTCTCTTGCAGACCTTGCACGATTTTCACATTTGTCCTCCTCTGGACAGCTCTGTCTTGTCTATGTCCTTGCAGAGATGGGGTCTCCAGAACTGGACGTAGTACTCCAGATGGGTCTCACCAACTGTCTGTACAGAGGATAACAACTTCCTGTTTTTGCTGCTGATGCCTCTCCTGCATCCCAGTATACCCCCAGCCCTCCCTACTGTCTTCTCACATTGCTTGCTAACCTTAAGGTCATCTGATGTGATTACCCCAGGTCCCTTTCCTTTTGTTGTTGTTACTACCTCCATTGTGTATTCTTCCCCTGGGTTCTTGTTTCCCAGGTGCATTATTTTGCACTTCTTTGCATTGAATCTAGCTGCTACTTTGACCATTCCCTCCAACCTTGCCAAGTCCCTTCTCATCCTTTCCACACCTCCTTGTGTATCAACCCTGTTGCAGATCTTTGTGTCATCTGCAAAGAGGCATACTTTTCCTTCCAGTCCCTCTGCAATGTCACTTTTGAAGACACTAAAAAGCACTGGACCCAATACTGAACCCTGCGGTACCCCACTAGTAAGCCCTCTTTCTTCAGAGTGGACTCCATTTACAATTACCTTCTGTGTCCTGTTGTCCAGCCAATGTTTTACCCAGGCTACCACCATGGAACCCACTCCCAGACTGGTTAATTTGACTATTAATCTTTTGTGTGGGACTGTGTCAAATGCATTGCTAAAGTCTGGGTAGGCCATGTCCACAGCCCCTCCCTGGTCTACTACTTTGGTCACCCAGTCAAAGAAATCTATTAGACTCATCTGACATGACCTTTCCGCTGTGAACCCATGCTGCCTTGGGTCCTGTGCCCCACTGGCCTCTAGGTACTCAACTATTCTTTCCTTCAAGTGACTCCATCACTTTCCCTTCCACAGAGGTCAAACTGATAGGTCTGTAGTTTCCTGCCTCTGTCTTGGTCCCACTTTTGTGAAGGGAATGACATCCACCTTCCTCCAGTCCTCGGCTACCACACCATCCTCCCATGATTTATTAAAAGAGTAGCCAGTGGTTTCACTAGTTCCCCCTTATTCTTTTAGAATTCTGGGGTGAATTCATCAGGCCCATTGCTTGTCCACCTTCAGTTTTAGGAGTTCTTGCAGAACCCTTTCTTCTGTGAAAGGACTGGTATCGACCCCCCATCAAGAGTGCTTCTGTTAATTGCATTAGGCACTTCCCCCTCCTCTTTTGTGAATTCTGAACAGAAATTTTCATTCGTATCCCTGCTTTTTTTGCTGTCCCCTCTGCCCACCCACCGTTCATTCTTTTCAGCCTCACTATCCCTCCCTTTGTCTTTCTACGCTCGCTGATGTACCTATAAAAGGTTTTATCGTGCTTCTTAACTGAGTTAGCTATCTTTTCCTCAGTTTGGGCTTTTGCTATTCTGACTTCCCTCCCTGCTTCCTTCTGCCTTAACTGGTACAGCTCTCTGTCCTGCTCCTTCTGTGTTTACCTTATACTTCCGGAATGCTGTCTTTTTCTTCCTGACTTTCACAGCCACCTCTTTTGAGAACCATAGTGGCTTTCTCTTTCATTTTGATTTGTTTATTTGCTTCACACAAAGGTTTGTTGCCTCTGTGATGGCAGTTTTGATGATTCCCTATTGTTGCTTCCTACCTCCTTCTAGCCTGTTTGCTAGTGCTTTTCTGAGGCACTCTCCCATCTTGCCAAAGTCAGCCTTCCTGAAGTCCAGTACCTCACTTTTGTAGGGCTTGACTCTGTAGCTGAGTTTAGCGTGAACCACACTGTTTGATGGTCACTTGTTCCCAGATGTCAACCCACTTCTAGATCTGAGATCCTCTCACTGCTCCTGTTTGAGAGTACGAGGTCTAAGATTACTCCCTCATGAGTGGTTCTGAAACTAGCTGTCTGAGGCCTGCCACCTGTAGGGCATCAAGAATGACACCGCTCTTGGATGTGGCTGCAGCAAATGTGCTCCAGTTAACATCTGGCATATTCAGGTCTCCCATCAACAGTATCTCCCCTTTCTCTGCCATTCTAAGAATGCCTTCTATCATATCCTTGTCCATTTCCACCCCCTGACATGGGGGTCTGTACACAACCCCTGTGCAGATTGTGGTGCCCTTTCCAGTCTCCAAGGTGACCCACAGTGCCTCATCTCCTCCCTGTTTACTCTTATGTTCAGTTGCTTTTATCCCTTCCTTTACATAGAGAGCTACTCCTCCTCCTCTTCTCCCCTGCCTGTCTCTCCTGTAGGTTATGTACCCTGATATGTTAACATCTTAGTCATGGTTCTCTGTATACCATGTTTCTGTGACTGCTATGATATCCAGGCATCCCTCTTCCATCAAGGCCACCAGCTCAGGGAGCTTGTTGCCCAGACTATGGGCATTGGTACTCATTACTCTCTATTTCCTGATGGCCTTACTCCTTTTTGCCCCATCCCTGTCCTTCTTGCCTTTGTCACTTTTTCCATTTATCCCTGCCCTTCTCCCTATCGACACCTGTATGTTGGCGTACACTGCACTTACTATCGTTTTGGGGGGCTAAGTTTCCTGCACCTTCCAGTGCCTCCCCCTTGGTTAGTTTAAATGCTTGCCAATGAAGCATTTAAACCTATCATCTAGGATCCTGGTTCCGCTCCTGGACAGATGCAGCCCATCATGCCAGTATAGGCTTGCATCACTCCAGGTGGACCCCCAGTCCCCAATGAAGCCAAATCCCTGAGCTCCACACCAGTTTTTCAACCACTGATCGAATCTCATGGTGGTCTTGATGGAAGAGGGATGGAAGTAGATATAATACTGGAATCTGCAGCAGGCTCAGGACCCAAAAATTGTATTGTGATGCTAAATGTCTTAATGCTTTGATAAATCAGATTGGCCTGGTTGATGTCTTTGACGTTGAGGGTACTCCACATAAGACCTTTTTTCAGGGTACAAGGGCTACTAGGATCAATTTTTGGTTTTTATCTGACTCTTTAAGAGTGCTACACACTGCAACATTGCCGGTTGCTTCCTCGGACCATGCCATCATTGAAGTTACGGTTGATAGCCACGAGGTTATGCATAGGGGACCAGGGTATTGGAGATTGAATCTGGAGTTACTTACATTTCCCACTGTGACAGATGGTTTCTTAGCATTGTTACATGCTAGAAAATCAGTGGTTTGCCTTTACGATACTTTTAGAGACTGGTGAGAAGAGACAAAACTAGATGTCAGATGTTACTTTCTGATTATAGGTAAACTTAATGGGAAGTTTAAAACTGATAAATATCTTGACTACGGGGTCAGTTTTTGCAGTTGCATTTTCATGTTGCTCAGGGTAATCAGACTGTTCTTTCTGAATTGAATAGAACATGGAATTTAATGAATATTTCACAATATGATCATTTAAAAATGTTAGACATTGAACATCAGTTTGGTTCCCAAGGTGGCAAAGCCTTCTTGGATCCTTACCAATTTTGTGCCCTTCAGAGACATCATAAGTATTTAGCAGAGATCCAGGATATCTCAGGGAAGAGGTGTACCACTAAAACTGATGAATGCCATAGATTCTCATATTTATATTTTATTTGGTACACCTGTTGTTACTAGTGTACCTTATACATTATGGTTGGACCAGTGTGTTGTGCCTGCACTCGACTTACCTGATAAGGCTCTGTTGGTAGCTAACCTTACTTGTCATGAAGTTTCAGCCAGTTTTGCCAAAACGAAGGTGGGCACTGCTCCTGGGAATGATGAGATGCCGTATGAAGTATATAAAATTATCTTTATGGTTTTATTACAAGAATTTACGGATGTTTTGCAGGAGATTCTTGAATCTGGGATGTTACCTGACAGTATGTCTGAGGGTCTGGTAGTCCTCATGTATAAAAAAGGTGATAGAGTGGTTTTAGTGAAGAGTACAGATGTGTCCCAGTCCAGAGAAGATGACAGTGCTGACCTCCAGAGGTAAGTATGGGGGTAAAGAGGTGTGGGGATATGGGTGCTCAGTGGGAGTGGGGAGAGCTGGGGAGATGATGTGGGACCATTTTCTGTTTTCCAGGCTGAACAAAAAGATGTTGGGAGCTGTTTTATTTATTTACAGGTATAAAAAAAGTAAATACTTTGGGCACACTGGGGTGGGCTCCCAGTGTGCCACACGAGTACGGGGAGGGGATACATACCTGCTGACAGGGAAGTTGAGCACCCCCATCAGCAAGGAAGGTGGGCTTTGGGGTGTAGGGGCATCCTACACTGGGAGTGGGCATTCCAGTGTTGGAAAGATAAATAAATATAAAAAACAATTATCTGGGCACACTAGGGTGGGCTTCCAGTGTGCCACAATGTGTGTGTATGTGGGGGAATACATGTCGACTCAGGGATTGGGCACCCCGATGTCAACAAAAAGATTTTGGAGGCACAAACCAGTTTGATGCAGGATTCTGCATCAAAAATTTTGATGCAGGATTTTACATCAAAGAAAAGATAGTGACAGTTTTCTTTTTTCACAGTTTTTTTTTTATAGCTCATTTTGGCACACTGGAGTGTGCTGCCAGCGTGTCACATTAATGGGGGGATGCATGACAACATGTGGACTGGGCACCCTGATGTCAGCTTTAACATAAAGCTGCACCACCGCTAATTCTGATACAGGGGGGCACAGAGAACTGAGCGCTGGGAGACAAAGCTGCACCATGGCTAATATTTAAGCTTTTAGGGCGGCGGTCAGAGGGAGCAAAGACGGGCCGTAGCTGTGGCCATGGGCACCAGTGTGCACTCTAATGCACATGGTCATAGTCCAGACTACAGAAAGAAATGAAGCACTGCCATTGGTGTGGTTCATTTCTTTAAAGTAGAGAACTCGCCATGTCAGCAAAGCTGAAATGCTGTCATGACCAGAGTGCCTGATCATTGGTGTACACTGCCAAACCCATTGCAGATTCTACTATAATTGGCTTGGCAGTGACACACCTCTCATTTCCCGTTTTTGTCCCAAGATGTTTGGTGAGCAAGCACATCAAACACGAAAAGAATAATTACTTCCACAGCCTCCTGTCAACAACCAGCAAATGGCTATGAGCTGAAAGTAAATGTTTTTAAATATGGCTTTCATTGAGGATTTGCATTTTTGCATTTAACTACCAGCTGAACTGCATGGTTAGGGACCAGTAATTTTATTAATTGCCCAGACTACCCTGAGTAATTTCCACACTTGTGTTTTAAAACTTGCATCACTGTATGCACTGCAATCACCCCAACACACAAACACACCCTGTCCCTGGGAAATTATAGCAATTATTAAAAAGAAGTAGTAACATAATTTGTTTACAAAGACTGAAAGATCAATATCAGAATAAGGGAAATAACAATTATTTCAACTTTCTTTATTCACCTCTGTGCATCAGGGGAGGAGTCTTCTCCCTCTATTAAACCTGTTATGTGCCCCCCCCAACTCAGTCCTAACCCAGTCACCACTTAGGAGGCGAGATGGGGAGGACTGTGGCTTACTCCTGATTGAGGGGCCTCTGCTGGAGAGGAAAAGGAGAGGAGACAGAAATCATCCTTGAGCTCCTGCTCTGAATAAGGCTGGGTTTTGTCCAGGCCAGGGAGAATGAAGGTCAATCAGGAGCATCCTTGTTCAGAGGGTTTTTTTCCTACTTGTTAACCCCATTAGACGTGGACCGGCCATGACATCCAGCGAGTGATGAGCACACGTCTGTGCCTCCCACAAGATGTCTGCCAACACCTCCACCTTTTTCAAGGTATCTCTCTGGCTGCAGTGCCCCCATTCTCCACTAGGAGCTGCTTGATGCTGGGGATCCACAACCCACCCCTCCCAAGAAGGAGGCAGTCCTCGGACACTCAATCCTCTCCTTCCAAGTCTACCCTAATAACTCGGAGCTGGCTCCCCAACCGGGCTTCCGCCATATAGTGGCATGAAATAAAGAGTTGAGTGCCTCAGCCTCAGTGCCACCGGGCCAGCTAGAATAATAACAATTACTTTATTATATAAAAAAATACATACTCACATTATGAGCAGCAAACATACTTTATTAATTGTAAGGTAAGTAGTTACAGCGAAGTAAGCAATAATACCCAACAGGGTGGGCGGTATTGTGCTATACCGGAATGCCCAGGGCATAATGAGGCCTGACACCACAGGCAGAGGACCTTATAGCCCCTGGAAGGTTCGGTATTGCACAATACTACCCACCCTGGAGGGTATTATTGCACTTAGAAAATGGGCTACATGTGTCATGTTTTATAGGATTACAAAAAACCAAAATAAAGTAATGCTATAAAAAATTACAATTCAGTTTTTGTTCCCTTTTTATTAAAGTAGTCCCTCTACTACTGGCATTGGAGAGTACTGGCATTGTCAAAAGAGGGAGCTATTATGTTTCTTTGCTGTGCTGTTTCAGCTGCTCCCCATCTTTTTTTTTATTTTTCTTCTAACGATGCTTCCACCACCTTAGTTAAAAGCTTTTTAAAAACCCTCTCAGAGAATGCAAGACTGGAGTGCAGGAGAAAGAAAAAGTTACAGTGACTTCTGTTTTAATTACTGGAGTTTCTGATCGTCAAAGTTCTTCACCATGCTGAACTGAAACTTTTCATGCAGGCAGTGTGGTACAGCAAGGCACTTGTGGCACGTGCCTTTTTTCTTCCTAATTTTATTTTATTTTGCTACAAATAGCATACAGTGACTGCAAACAACACTTGTTTAGCTGCTGATGAGAGGTGCGCTGCCGTTCTGAAAGCTGTGCTGCTGACCGCAAGTTAAGTAAACTGATAGCTTCCTTCTTTTCTTAATTCATTTTTTTAAAATATGTGTCTCTTCTCTGTATTTTATTTAATATAATTTCAAAAGGCTCTTCTTTATATTTTCATTATTTAGTGGGGAAGCTGGCATATGTATACTAGTTACCCCAGACAGTTAATCACCCAGGGGTTGCTGATGTTTCTTTTATGTTAAGGAGATTTGTTTGGGATTTGTTGTTCCTTTTCAAATTACATTCATTGAGCAGTGTCCAGGTGATTGGGAACAAGAAAATTCCCTTTCAACTGACATGCTTGTCAGTTGCAAAAGTGGTCACTGCATTAAGTAGCAAGAAAGCAGTATCTACAATATAACTATGGAGCAGGGGAAGAGTGGTATTTTCTTTGTTTTCTGTACCGCAGATGGACATCCATCTGCGGTATGGAAAATTAAGAAACTACCACTGTTCTCATGCTCAGTGGTGGTGCCGGAGATAATGCTCTCTGATACTTAATTCAGTTTACACTTTTTGCAGCTGGGAGGCAGCTTTATGTGCCCACTGCTATTTGTTGTGCAAACAAGTACTTTTTTGATTGTCTTTCGATTGGAAGAGGAGAAGGGTCCAGATGCTATTTTTCGGCTAGCTTGGAAAGTGGGTGAAGAAATGGTGGCTGGCACATTTGAACATTTGGGGTGCCCAAGGATCCATTGAGAAATGGGGCACCCGAGCAGGCTCTCGTTTTGATGCAGGCTCTATTGACTGATAGAAGCCCACCTTACCTGGAGGCACAGTCAATCAGAGCTTGGGTTTCATGAAGCCCATTTTCTAATAATGTGTTATAAAAGGTAAATAAGCAATAATACTAAGCAGGGTAGGCAGTATTGGGCAATACTGGACCACCCTGGGATGTAATGTGGTTCAACACCACAGGCAGAGGGCCTTATAGCCCCCTGAAAGGTCCAGTGATGTCCAATACTGACCACCCTGGAGGGTATTATTGCACTTAGAAAATGACCCACTGTCTTTTATGTGTTTGAAAATATATATTTTTATGTTAAATGCTAAAAGTCTTACTTTTTTAAAATAAAATAGTTCTGCCTGCATCTAGTTGTCTGTTTTTGATTTTGCTGTCATGGTTTCCTGCTCCCCTTCCCCCTCAAGGCTTAGTGCTTAATTTCAAAGTGTTTTTTTGTAATTATTTTATTTTTTGTGGGAATATGTGGCTGTTAGGTGTGAAGAGCCAAAGATTTAGAAGTTCTCCACTGCCTGACGCTTCTGCCTTTTACACTGTCCCCAACCGGAAGGCAGAGAGCTCATTAATACTCATGTGTGTCATTAATATTTTTTAATCAGTCCCACTAAAATCATTGGCACTCTTTCAATAGATACTTTTGGGAGTCTGCAATCACCCCCTTTATGTCTCTGGACCATGATTAGCAGAGTCTGGGGATGGGGAACATGGAGAGAGCCTTCATTCTGCCTCAGGAGTGGTTTAAAAATGGAAGTGTGCTATCATGCATGTGCAGACCACCAGCTGGCAAGTTCCAGGTGCAGCTCTATGATGGGTCTGCAGCTTTGCTCTTCTGGCCCCTCTCTTGAAGGAAATGCATTACTGGGGCCAGATGGAGACTCAGGAGACAGAATGAGTCCCAGGACTGGTGGCAGTGAGAACGGGAGCTGGGAGGCAAGACAAGGTAAGTCCGCACCCTGGGGGGGATTACACATTAACAAAAAATTGCTGTGTCACTTCTATGTTTTTGTAAAGGGGTTTTGAGGGAGTGGGGTTGTGTAGACCAAGTGGGGGGGGGGGTTGGTGCCTTGGCCAGCTGCTATCTCATCTGCTAAGCAACAGAAAAAAATGACAACTGGTAAGTTTGAAAATTCAGGGTGCCCTATGATACCTTAAGTAATGGGGCACCCAGAATTGGCACTAGTTTTTCAAAGTGTTCTATTAAAAAAATGCACACCTCTGGAGTGTTTTCAGCCAATCAGGTGCCAGGGATTGTCTTGGTCATTTTCAAAATAAAAAGTAAACAATGCTGTCCAGCTGCCAGTCCCCCAGCCACCATCGAATCATAACAACTGCTAAGCCCATTTTTTAAACCCCAATACATAGTACATAGAGGCCCAGATATTCAAACTGCGCCCAAAAAGTGCGCAATAGCAGGAGCAAGCATAAGTCTATTGTGCCCATGCACAAGAGACACGATATTCAAAAATGGAGCAGGCCAAATTGCACCTACAGCCAACGACTGAATATCGCACCACCTGTGCTATAGCGCAACTAGGGAGGGGAAGCCGAGCAGATCTGATGTGCCATAGCGCAAAAAGGGATGTTCAGCTGAGCAGTCCAGAGGTGCCATAGCACAACCAGGGAGCCCCCCCCAGCTGCAGAGCAATGTAACTGCACAACCAGGGAGGTAGGGACCCACCACCCATGCCACAGATGGGCACAGGAACACACAGCAGAACAGACATCGTCCCCCCACACCAAGCACAGCACAACTGGGGGAGGGCTGGAATAACCACTGGCCCATGGAGACAAGCAAACAACCCACAGCCGGGCCATGGTGCCCCATCACACATACCGGCAAGCTGTGACTGGCACACAAGGAGGGCAAACCACCCCATGCCACACCATCCCCCCCAGTGCAGAACACACCCTGCACCATGACCCACAGACACCCCCCCATGAGCAGTGACCACCACTGCAGGAAACCCCATGCATGCCACCACCCCCACTGTGAAAATGCAACCCTGTGCACCACAGAACCATGCAAGGCAGCTCCACCATGAGCACCCTGCAGTGGGTGGCAGCACATGGCAATGAAACAATGGCAGACATGTTGCCACTACGCACAGTCCCCGGGTACTGCTGAGAGCCCGACCATGTGTCGGCACAAGAGGTACACCACACTGGACAGGGGTGCCCTTGACACCACCACCAGCAGTACAGCACCCTGCACAGTATTCCAGTGACACACCCTGACCCACCACTGTCCAGAACAGCCAGCACAGACACCCACAGTGGTGTGTGGAAGCATGCACCACACCGGATGCCACACAGTGTATGGACAGACACCCACCCATACCCAAGGGCACACCAACACAGGGACGCAGTGGTGGGGCAACCAAGCCCCCATTGTGGGCCCATATAAACTGTGTACACACAACCCACAGTCCTCCATGGCACTGGAGTGCCAGCCACCCTGCGCAGGCACTGTGGACCCGTACACCACCAGCAGTCGCTCAGAGCACAAGTCACAGACAGTGGGGCACATCCCCTGCAACACACACAAGGCACAGCATGGAGGTGGGATGACTGTGGAACACAGTGCCACCCGAGCCAGGCATGCACCACACCAGTGACAGGGCAACCCAGCAAAGTAACGGGTACAGTGGCCGCCCTGCAGGGACTGCCACCACTGACATGCCAGCGGACCGTGCAGGTCACAAACATTCATGTGTGTCAGCTGCACAGGCCATGGATGGGCTGACGGGTGCACCATGGACACAGAGCACACGCCATGGACCACTGCACACAGTCATCCAGTGCACAGGGCACAACACACACACCACAGACAATGACTGATAGCTACCCCCACACCATAGTCACCTCCACACAGACACACACACACACACATACCCATGACTGCACCACCTCGATGCCATGCACACCACTGCAGCTGAGCACCTATAGCACACTGCAAATCAGAGACCATCACAGTATTCATATCAAAATCAGATGTATTGAAAAATATAATAGTCAACTATTTACAAGAATACAAAAACTATATACAAGGTGGGGGCCTCAAACAAGGTGGGGGTGGGTAGGGGCTAGGGGTGGACAAATGGGATGGGATAGGAGGGGTGTGAGGGTGGGACCGGGGGGTAGGGGAATTCAGGGACCGAGGGATATCTAGTGGGAGCGCCGTTCTTCACTTTGCAACCTCCGGCCTCTGTGCCTCCTCAGTACCCCGGTTGTATCCAATCTCCGGAGGATTTCCAGGGATTCCAGGGCCAGCTGTAGAATCTCCCGCATAGCGTCTCTTATGTCCCTTACATGACGGGTACCTAGGACTAGGGAGCACAGTCAATAGGTGTGAATGCACAACCCCATACAGCCCGCCCACTGTGCATGGCATACGGCCATGGGACATACCAGTGTGATGGTGTGTGACCACCTGCAGTGATCACGTCCACAGGACCTGCCCACCCAGGCACATACAGACATGCGGAACGCTGCACATACCCACCGGCCAAGTCATGCACAGCACCACCATGGCCATTTAGTGACATGGCTATGTGGTGCAAAGGCAGTGGCACAGCCATGCACCTGGTGCACGCATGGACCACCATTGATGCACTCCCAGACATGCATTGCCACTGGACAGTGTTGACTGTAACAAGTTGCGTGCATGGCAGTGGTGTCGATGAATGGTGGCCATGCCCTGCTGCCCACCCTGTCACACAGCATGCAATAGTAATCATGGATGTATGGCACTCACCCTCATCGGGCCGGTCAGGTGGGCGGTGATGGCCCTCACCCCGCCTAGCTGCACTGTCTTCCTCCCTCCGCTGCTCTTCCCGCAACCTCGGCATTCATCCTAGCCTGTGGGAAAACAAGAGAGAAGAATATCAGTACAATCCCAAAGCAAAGTACCCCAGCCCCAAGTGTGTGCCCTCCCACCCAGCCAGACCCACCACCCCACACCTGTGAACACTGCCACAGCCAACCCCAGATGGTCCCTCCCCTATGTGCTGGACACATACAACACTGTGACCCATATGGATGATAAAAGCGTGTTGACAGAACCCCTACCAGGATGTGGCATGGTGCCACTCCTGGCAAGTGACTGCAGTCATGCCAGTAGCTCTGGCTCCCTCCTCCGCAGGTCCCCATAGCGGTGCCTGCACTGCTCCACGCTCCTCCCCCATCCGGTGGCCTCCTCCATGGCATTGGCCACCTCCTGCCACACCTGGGTCCTGGCCCTGTCCAGGGGCACCTCCCCGAAGAGAGGCCCATGGTGTGACTCAACAATTGCCACCAGATTGGCTAGCTCAATGGCTGTCCACTGCGCTGCTCATCTGTGTGCCATCCTTGCAGTTATAGTAGGCAATATGGTGCTCTGCAGCGTGGCTCCCCACGTGCAGATGCTGCACGGTACAGCGCTGCCATTCCCTATAGCACTGTTACCGAACAGCGCGATAGAGGTGCACCCATGCCAGACACATGGTGCCTAGGGGGCAAAGGTTGGGCACAGGGTCAAGGGTCTCTGGCACATGGACACGCACAGCACCATTGGAAGATAATGCATGTAGCGCAATTGACTGCCTGTGTGCCAGCACCATAGCGGACTACCGAGCAGTTGGGCCATTGCGCCTATGATGGCCCAGTGCCACAGCGCCATGTAGTGACCATCGCTATAGCGCCACTGGCACAATGGTGTCCATGCCCTGCATTGCCTACCATGCACAGCACATCATCAGTGTGGCAGACACCTGCATCAGCAACCCGGGCATGCACAGTGAGGTGTACTATGCATGTCACAGAACTGCGCCATTACCTCAGCACGTTCAACACAATTGCGCAAAGTGCAACAGCGCGATATTCAGCCGTCATATGCAAATCATCTAATCAGCCATTCAATGGCGCAGCACTGCAATTTGCATCTACTTAAAGTTGCTCCTCGCCTCATTTGCATGGATTGCGCTATAAAAGTGCGACAATGTGCTGCAGTGGCCATAGTCGGTTACTAAAGTTTATTGGTGAGTTGCATGCTGTTTGGGAGTGTGGACTGTGGATTCAGAGACATGCACGGGACTGCACAGTCACAGGTAACAACTGCCATTCTTTCAGGCTACATAATGACCGAGCAGGTTGTTGGAGAGGAGGAAAACAGTGGTGGGAGGAGGAGGAGGCCGAACTTTACAAAGGCTGAAACCGAGGCCCTATTCAAGGCCTACCTGGATCAGGAGCCACTTCTCAGTGGACGGCGGGGAACACCTCAAGCCCGTGCTGCTGCATGGGAGGAGGTGGCACGTGCTGTGAACCTGCATGGCAGCCACCAGCGCTCTGTGCAGGAGTGTAAGAAAAAGATGGGCACGGACAGGAGGAGGGTAAAGGAGAATGTGGCTGCCATCAGGGCAGCACGTGCTGCAACAGGTGGGGGACAGCCGGAGGTGGAACAGCTGACCCCACAGGAGGAGAGGCTTTCTGGAAGCATGCAGCGCAGTGCCATTGAGGGTGTTCTGGGTGGTAGCTTCCAGACGGGGGGTGGCCCATCACTGCATGGTAAGCCATGGTCTGTCTATGGGAGGGGCAAGGTAGGTCACACGCAATAACGTGACTTTGCTTTCCCTTACAGATCCTGAGCATCTGCATGGGTCAGCGGTGGTGGGCCTGTCCACCGTGGACAGTCGGCTCAAGTTGGAGGAGGGTCCATCCACCTCCACAGGTATATGTGGATCATTGCGACAGTGGGGCCACCTGGCTGTCCACACCGATGTCATTGTAACAGGTGTGGAGGAAGCCCTGCATGTGTCCCAGTGTGCTGGCATCCACGGATGCCAGCATACTGTGGCTGTGGCCGGGGCATAGTCCGGCACCAGTGATGATGACATGACTGTCATGGGCAGTGACACGTGTGTGCCACAGGATGGCCACACAGCAGGGCAATTCGCACCCATGGCTGTGGGTGGTGCTGCCGTGGAGGCCTGCGTGTCAGCACAGTCCCAGGCTGTGCCTGTCAACACCAGTGGGGCAGCACTGCTGTCTGTTCAGGACAGTGGGACTGTTGCGGCCACTGTGGCAGCACCACTGAGGCATGGGGAGTGGTAGCCAGAGGGGCAGCATCAGTAGTCGCCCAATGGACTTGGGGGTACAGGGTTCAGCGGCGCCATCTGTGCACCGCCTGTGGACATGCCCAGACCTGGTCCTGGTGCGCAGCACCCACCCTCAAGGGGTGCTGAACATTGGGGCCTTGCACACCCTGAGGGACAGGATGTTGAGGAGGCTGATGACCTCTTGGACGAGCACACCTGCCTACTGCGAACATCGGTCCAGCAGATGCAGCTTGCGATGTCCATGGATGCACTGTGTGTGGCTCTGGAGTGGGCAGAGGAGCGTCCCAGCAGGGACACCGCACTGATCCTGGCAGGGATGGGCCATTTGCCGGAGGATGTGACCGCTGTCATTGACAGGCATGCACAGGCATTCATTGTTGTCATGGCCACAATGGGTACACAGTCAGGTGCCCATGCATCGTGGACACACGCAGTGCACTATCCACCCCATTCCCGGCATCGTGCGACTCCACCCTGTCTACACGGGTTCAGCTGTGGGCATCCCAAGCACTCCTGGTGCAGGCATGTTCGGTGTGCTGCAGACCCCTGTGCGAGCACGGTCGTGTTCACGCAGTGGAACCCCTGGGGGACCATCGGTGCCACCCCATGAGGCCAGTGGTCAGCCTGTCAGTGCTGGCGGGTCTCGGCGGGGCCACCCATGCATCCGTGTTGGCCGTGGCACTTGTGTCGTGTGACTGACCTGTCTCCCAGTCGCGGCTACTGTCTGGTGCTGCCCTGTGTGCATTGTGTGTTTCAGTGGGCGGTGCGGGTGGGTACCGGCCCTGCACGCACACAGTCCACCTGCACACCTCCCGGCTGCTGTCCACAGTTGCGTGTGCATGATGATGCCTGCATTGCGCTGTACACCAATGTGCAATGGTGCTCAGCATCTGATGCACGCACATGGACAGGCAGTGGGCATGGTGGCTTGTGGACATATGTGTTGCTAGGGTATGCATTCTTGGTCGGTGTGCCTCCTGCCCTCTGTGCATGTTTGTTGCGTTGTGTGTGAGCGTGTGTGTGTGTGTCCGTCCGTGTAGGATGTTAATCCTCACCCATCCCTGGTTGTGTGTGTGTGCTTCTGTGCCCTGCCACTTCCCTTGATGGCATGCACCCCTGGTGTGTGTCCATGCATGTTTGTGGGTTGTGCCTTAGCCACTGGTGGTTGCGCATGGCCCCATGACTTACCTGGGTTGGCTGAAGTGCTCCTTCATGATGGTGTCCCGGTGCAGCTGTGCCAGCCAGAGCAGTCGGGGGTCCCATCGGCCAAGGAGGGCTGCCCATCATCATCGTCACTGGCGTCCCCATCGCTGTCCCCTTCTTTGATCTGTACGGCTATCCCACAGTCCTTGACCATGTTGTGCAGGATGCAACAGGCCAGGAATAACCCACAGGCCTTTGAGGGGCTGTACTGTAGGGTACCGCCAGAGGTGTCCAGGCAACAGAAACGTGCCTTCAGCATCCTGAACACCCACTCTATGACATTACATATGGTGACTCATCGTAGTGTTGCTGCGATGGGGTCGCGGGCCACCGGTGGGGTGTGAGCAGCCAGGGACGGAGTGGGTATCCACTGTCACCTGTGTGTAGAGGGCGGAGGTTAGTTTTGTGATCAGCATCGCCCTTCCCCAGGCCATGTAGGCCACTACCCATGCCACCTCTGGCCATGCCCCTCCAGGCCCTATGATTATCCATGTGGTTTACATACTTGCCCACTATGTAGCCAGTGGGGATGTCCCCACTCTCGAATCTGTGGCACAATGCCAACTGGTGCCAGATGAAAGAATCGTGTGCTCCCCTAGGGTGCGTGACATTAATGATGCACCCCCTGGCATCACACACCACCTGGCAGTTGATGCTGGCATAGCCCTTGCGATTTATGTATGCGGCCCCCTCAGGGCCAGGTGGTGTGCGTATGGCTACGTGGGTGCAGTCTATTTCCCCTAGCACGCCAGGCATATGTGCTACCCTGTGGAACTCCTGTATGTTTGCTGTGCGCTCCGCCGTTGTGCTGGGGAAATGGATGTACTCCGCAGCATGTGGCAGCAGTGCACTGAGAAATTAGGTGAGGTGGCGTGACGTGATGTGGCTGACTGAGTTATGCCTGTGGTGTCCCCAGTTGGTCTCTGGAAGGTACCCGTGGTGAGCAAGCACATGCAGGCTGTTACCTTAGTCTCCACTGACAGGGCATGGCTCCGTCGTGTGGGTGCCTGCATCACATCACTGCACAGCTCTTGGTATCAGTGTACAGCTCAAAGCTGGTGCGGGCTTGGTACTGCCTGTTGGGGGCATACCGCCAATGGGCCCTTCCACAGCCACGCTCCCCTGCCACCCGTCTTCTCACCCCCCTCATTATGGCCTACATGTGGAAGGTGGCACTGGCCATGTCCCTGGCTTGTGTTCACCCCCCCGGCAGCTGTTGCTGTATTCCCCCCGCTGTCCTGGCTGCTACCTCCCCTGCACCAGGTACACCTGCCTGTGCTGGCCTCTGTGCTGTGTGGCTCCCCACACCTTCCCTGTGCCTGGCTGTTCAGACTGCCCTTTCCCTGGCCTGCCCTGTTTGTGCCTCCTGCCCTGTCTGTCTGCCTCTGCTTCTGACACATGTGGCTTCCCTGTAGTGTTCTTGCGCCTCTCCCTTGCTCCTTTTTATTTTGGCTCATTTTCGCTATGTCGCAACTTTCGCTTGCTCCCCTATTACGCATGGTGCAAGTCGTTGAATATCGCACTGTGCCATTTATGCATGGTTCCTCCCCCTTCGGTTGCTCATGCTTTCATTATCATTGCGCTGTTGCTTAGCATGATTTCGGGGGTGCAACTGCCTCCTGCTGAATATCGCAGAATGGCGCAATTTCAGACTTGCGCAGGTGTAACCCTATTGCGCATGGCTCAACTCTTTTGAATATCTGGGCCAGAGAATATGTTTCCAGGAGCCACTTGTTTGAATCCCATCACAACCAGCAAAAGAAAAACATGTAGCTAGCAAAAGTATCCACTTATACTAATATAAAAAAAATTATTATTATAAGATGTTACCAAATATGACTGCAGCCTTCCATACAGTTACCAACACATACACTACTCTCAGCTACCTGACCAGCTGCTGAATGACAGTTTACTATCAACTGCATATTACAGCAGCTGATGCAGTATGCAGGCAGTTGTAAACTGACATTTGGCATCCGGCTACAGAAATGGGAGAATGCTACTGTATATACCACTAGCCAATCAGTAACAGACAGTAAAACAGTGGTACTGGAATGCTTGATAACTGTAATTACCAATGAAGAAAGGCAATAAGCTCTAAAAGGAAAGTCCTACAAGGAAAGACTCAAGGAGTTAAATATGTAGTCTCTAGAGGAAACAAAGGAAAGGGGAGCCATGATAGAAATATTCAAATACCTCAAAGGTATCAATAAAGTACAGGAAGATGGCATTTTGCACATAACGAGATGCTCTAGGACAAGGGGAGACTTAAAGAGAATGTGGAGAAATACTATACTTATTTACAGAAAGGGTGGTGGATATCTGCAACAGCCTTCCAGTGGAGGTGGTCAGTACCAAAATGATTGCAGGTTTCACACATGCATGGGATAGATAAAAGGAGATCTTGGTAACAGGTCTGGGGGGTATGGCCATTGATCAGTTAGGGTCCAGGGTAACAAAGTAGGTAGGGACCTTAGGGCAGACTAGGTGGGCCAGTAGGTCTATTTCTGTTGACAGCTTCTATGTTTCCATGTAATGACATAGGTATTGTGATGGGTAATAGGAACAGTGGGGTAAACATGAATCAAGCAGCATGGGCTGTGAGGGAAAGGTGTTTGAGGGTTTACAGTTAGTGAAATGAGGCAACATGGAAATAAAATCAACAAAAGCATTCATGTCAGTAAACATATTGTGAAGTACGCATGCATGCACATTAGCACCATACATCCACATCTCATGAAATGTGCAGTCAAGTCACTACA
The DNA here is from genome assembly GCA_016271365.2 of Neoceratodus forsteri. Classification (NCBI taxonomy): domain Eukaryota; kingdom Metazoa; phylum Chordata; order Ceratodontiformes; family Ceratodontidae; genus Neoceratodus; species Neoceratodus forsteri. The sequence continues at coordinate 273,530,724 of JADMNL010000026.1, forward strand.
ACCCCTTTCACCTACCAACCCACAATATTTGATGAACCCATATTATACTCTAACACCAGCAGGCATTCATTTCTATGAATCACAGGTTAAAATCCCACAGCACACATCTTCTGAATAAGTGCAACTATTGTAGGACCAGTAGATGACTGCATGAACATAATATAGTTTTATTAAAGCGCAGCTGATACCTTCAAAAGAACTTTTACTAAACATAATATTTAGACACAGTCGAGCTTGTATTTCACATTAGTTCTGTATTCCTCCTCCCCATTATTTATTACTGAGTTCATTTGCATGAAAACAGGATTTTACTCCTGAAGAGTTCATCTGTTCCTATTGCTTTTCCCTACTTGAGGTCATAATGCACTGCTTGTGACATTGCAGTTAGTAGTGGGCAAAGTGGCCTCAATCTGCTTTGCGAAACGAAATGCGAAGTGAAAGCGGATTCGCGGAGTGCTCCGCAATGCAAAGCGGAGTACTTCACGTTATGATGAGTAATGCGAAGTCCATTGAGAACAATGACTTCGCGTTACTTCGCCTTCCCAGATCACTACTTCACCAAATCTTAAGGCGAAGTACATTGAAAGCAATGCACTTTGCCTTACTTCACTTTGTTTTTAAGCTCCAAAGGTGAATTTTGCAGTGAGTCATGGGATTTCAGGTCACATGGGATCTATATTGTTCTGCACAGCCTTAGTTCAGGGTAGCGTGTGTAGGAAGCTGTAGGAGACAGTGTGCTGAGAGATCTCTGTGATTCAAACCTTCTAAAAGCTGTTCAAAAAGCCTTTCTGAGTAGGTTTTTTTTTTGGCTCAAACTTAGTTCATCGATTGTAGGAAACCATCCTATGCTCATATTATCGAGCGTTTATTGTTTGTGTGTGGATTTTGAATGTTAATGTACAACATTGGGTCTGTGTAGTAGGAGACAGTGAAAGTATGCTTTGGGGGAAGGGTGTATCTGAGTCTGACTGTGGCCTGGGTAGATTAACGTGAGGAGAAACACAGTTCTTTCTGTTTTGGTGATATTTTTCTTGTATAATAACTGTGTTAAAGTACACACAGTAATATTTTCAATAATTCTTGCCATTTTTTTGCTGATTGTTTGGAGCAGCAGTGCATAATTTTAGTTTGTTTAAAATACATGGTTATATTACTGAAGTTTTCAATTTGCTACGCATTACTTAGTGTGTGTGAGTATGAGTGTGATGCGTGTCATCAAATCAGACACCTTTTATTGTGCCACATAATAATTTCAGCAATGTCAACCTGCTATCCACTGCAGCTGTGTGATTTTTGTACCTCTTTGTGGTATCTTTACTGGTACTGGTACTAGTACTAGTGACTGTTACTGCAGCAGTGCAGTACACTGCCCCCCCCCCGCGGCTCACCCCAACCGGCAAAGGTATTCTTTTCCAGATTTGAATTTCTGATAGTGAGCACTGGTTAGGTGTTGCTGTGCCTTTGCATCTGCATCCTCTTCAGTGTGCAGCACAATCTTTGTCTATGCATTTGCATCTCTTTAGGGCCCAATCTCCATCTGTAACTTAAGTCACAGTTGTTTCTTTGGCTTCCCTTCAGAGAACTGGACTGGTGTGGTGCATAATTCTGCATAAATATTGCACTCATTAATATGCATTTTTAAGTCAGGACTATCAACACATTCATGAGTCACTCGTGATTCGTGAATGATACAAATCACATTCTTCATCATCATGGTCACAAATCACGATTTACGATCGTGTCACGAATCACAACATTATTTTTTTTACTGATTACTTGGATGTATTGTAACTTTTGTAAGCCTGTTTTGTAGTATTTCTCCATGCTTCACCATCCTGCCACCATTAATGAGTGTTTTCAAGTCGGGTAGTTTTGTGCCACACCTCATCAGGGCCCGGGGAATTACAGCCGTAGGCATTCGCGTTTCTTCATCATCACGGTTACAAATGCAGTCACAAATCATGATTTACGATCACGTCACGAATCACATTATTTTTTTTACTGGTTACTTGGATGTATTGCAACTTTTGTAAGCCTGTTTTGTAGTATTTCTCCATGCTTCACCACCCCACCATTGTACTCATTAATAAGTGTTTTTAAGTCAGGAAGTTGGACAGTGTCTGCAGTACATACACAGGCTGGAAAGAAGACTGACTGCACACATGCAGTTTAGCACACAGTATACTTGCACTACTCAGAATACAAAGTATCACGCATATAGAAGACAACAAAAAAAGGGCATTATTACATACAAGGGTCAGGGATGGTGGAAGAATACATTTTATAACACAGCAAGGAAGGTGTGGTGGGGCACATCATGGTGTGAGGAAAAAAAATGAATGTGGGGGGTCCCATGGTGATCCAGCAGCAGTTTCAGCATGGACATAATTTGCAACTGATGTTCCTCTATGTGATCCAACTGCTGCTTGACAGCACTCACCCTCTCATTGTTCTCCTCAACAGCACTCTAGAGAACTGCCAAGTCAGCCTGCATTACACACAGTTCTCTGGGGTCCACACGTTCTACAGGCTGACCTGCTGGTGGTGGCGGTTTGGGTGCTGGTGGAGCAGCAGGTGCTGCTCTTGCCCTCCTCTTCTTAGGGCTGCCGCCATGCACAGCTGCATCCTCTGCCACAGAAGGGCCAGAAGGTGCAGGCATGGCCTGTTCTGTGGCAGCCTGCCACTCCATATCATGGTGATTGAGCATATGGATCAGGGTGCACTGGCCCCCAGTCCCCAGGTGAGTCCCCCAGGGGACACGGTGCACCTCCACCTCACATAAGTGGCACCTGACCACACTACTGTCCTCCCCAACACAGTCAAAAAACTGCCAAACAATGGAGGTGCGGGAAGGACCAGCCACAGTCAGGGGAGGGCCGGATGAATTGGCAGCTGTCTGGTCATGGTGCTCAGCAGGGTTGGGATCCATTCCTGGGCCCAGGGGCACATACACATCCTACTCCAGAGAACCTGGTGCTGGAGCTGGTGCTGGACATGGTGGTGGTGGTTCAACTGCCTCAGAGAAAGGAGGCGGTGCTGGTCCTGCTTCCGGGGGGGACACTCAGAAGTTTCAATCGGTCCAACAGGAACCGGCGGCCATGCTCACCACGCATCCACACGGTATGACACCTACCAGTACCACGCTCTCTCAGAGCTGCCCCTGCCCCAGACATTCTCTCAGACCCTAACCCTGGTCCATCTCTCCTACTGCACTCCCTCAGTCTGAACAATGACTACTCACACAGTCACACAACACACACAGTCGCACAGACACAGACAATCAACTAACTACTTATAAAGGTAAGAAACATAAATTTACAGAAAGAACACATAAAGTAAAAAAAGAGTATAGAAAAGACAAAAAAATGTAGCTTAGTTATAAAAAGCTGTTGGATCTATAAATCAAAATTTAAATCTCCTCCTCACTCTGATCTCCAAGTCTCAGCAGTGACAAAATAGCACACTCCCCTCACTGTCTCTATCTGCACAGGAGAAAGTGAAAGTGTCTGCTTGTATGACTCATTTCCTTCCTTTTCCTAACTGGCTATGGCTAAAGAGCAGGGCGAAGTCTATTGAAAACAACAACGTCTCCTCATGTCGCGTTGTCATTTTGCCATAACACGAAGTGGTAGGCGGATTGAGAACTTTGCATTGGAGTGGCAATGTGAAGTGCCCACTTCCAGGACAATTCACCAGCGGAATTTAAATTTGTTGCTTCTCTAGTGTGAACCTGCTATCCACTGCACCTGCATTAATTTTTTATACTGCTTTGTGGTATCTTTACTGGTAGTGGTCGTGGATTGTTACTGCCGTGCACTAATCCCACAACTGGTAAAATGTGTTCCTTTCCAGATTTGGATTTGTGACTTGTGAGCACTGGTTAGGTGTTGTTGTGCCTTTTTGTATGCATCCCTTGAGTGTGCAGAGCAATGTTAATCTATCTGTGCATTTGCATGGCACCATTAATTCTGGGAGACTGCATTTCTTGTTACACTCTCATTTCACTTCATCAGCACTGAGGAATTTTCTGGACACAAGACAGACCGTATAATTTTGGGGATGCATATTAATTCTGGTGACTCTGTGTGTGACCTGACCACTGTGTGCATGACTGAGTGCACCATTAATTCTGGGAGACTACATTTCTTGTTACACTCCCATTTCACTTCATCAGCACTGGGGAGTTTTCTGGACACAAGACAGTAGCACTTTGGGGATGTACATTCATTCTGGTGACTGTGTGGGTGGGATGTCAATATTGTTATTGTCTTCACCTTACTTCGTGTTCAAGGTGGAAATGACAGTGTAAATAGGAATAACAAGGCAAGTGAGCTTTTCTATAGGTACCCCTGCATAGCAAAGTGTCAACGTGAAGTGCTCACTTTGGCGCTCACTTCACTGTGGATTTTAAATTCGCTGCATCTCTAATTATAGTTACTTGCATGGCAGCAGATTGTGATGTCACAACAGAGGATTATAACATGAAGCAGGGAGTAAGTTACAGAGGCAAATGAATTCTAAAGAAACTCTAAGAATTAAAGATCATGTATTCATGCAAATGTCCTTAGTAATATATAACAGGGAGGAGAAATATATAGAATATATATGGAATGCAAGCAGAATTGTACCTAATTATTTTGTTTTTGAAAGTTTTCTTTGCTGCATCAGTAGCTCTTTAATATACAATGATCCCATAGTTGACTTAAGCATCACCATCCATTCAGGGATCACGGCAAACAGACCATTTATAATGGTTTACATAGTAGAGGGATAGATTGTATTGCTGGTTAAAATAAAGGATATTCATCAGTTTGAACTTTGCAGCTTGGTATTTTCACACTAGGAAATCATGAACTATGCAAGCCGTTAGAAGTTCATAGAGACGAGCAATGTTTCTCCTAAGAAACATATAAGATGATAGAAGATAAGGACTGTGTGGCCTTCCTAGTCTTCCCCTCTTCCCTACCTAATGCAATACCACAGACCCTAGTTGATCTGTGGCTTACCCTTTAATCCCTATTGCCAGAGTACTCATATGTTTATCCCATGCATTCTTGAATTCCTCTACCATTTCTGCCCCATCACATCCTGAGGGAAGCTATTCCAAGCATCCTCTACTCTTTCTGTGAAAAAGTATTTTCTCACATTGCCCAAGTCTACCCCCCCCCATATCATGCTCCTTTGTTCTTGTACACTTAATCTTCTGAAAGATGCTACCATCCTGTACCGTGTTTACACCCAGAGGTACTTAAATGTCTCTATCATTTTCCCCCTCTTTTCTTTTCTTTTCTCTTCTCTTCTCTTCTCTTCTCTTCTCTTCTCTTCTCTTCTCTTCTCTTCTCTTCTCTTCTCTTCTCTTCTCCTCTCCTCTCCTCTCTTATCCTCCAAGGAATACATAGTGAGGTCATACGAACATATGAAATTTGCCAGCAGATAAAGGCCTAGAGGTCTATCAAGTCTGCTCGAATGTGCAGCTAGCACCCCTTATTCTGCAGCTGCCCCTCCCTTCCATCCTTCCCCTTCATTAACCCTCCCTCTTGTCCTGTCCCATCCCCTTTTGAAGCAGTCCACTGTTCTACTGGATACCACTTCTGCAGGTAATGCATTCCACCCAGCCACCACCATCTCTGTAAAAAAGTGTCTCCTCATCTCCCTCCTGAAACTTCCTCCCTCCAGTCTCATATCATGGCCCCTGGTGGCCCTTCCCTCCCTTACTCTGAACAGCCCCTCTGTACCAGTCTTGTTTATTTCTTTCATGTATTTAAAGGTTTCAATCATGTCACCCCTGTCCCTCCTCTCCTCCAATGAGTACATGTTCAACTCCTTCAACCTCCTCTCGTATGATAAGTCCCCCAGCCCCTTGATCATCCTTGTTGCCCTGCGCTGCACCCCCTCCAGTAACTTAATGTCCCTCTTCAGATACGGGCACCAGTACTGCACACAGTACTCCAGGTGTGGTCTAACTAATGACCTATACAGTGGCAGAATCACCTCCTCCCTCCTCGAGGATATACCCCTTGCAATACAACCCAGCATTTTGTTGGCCTTTGCAGCTGCCTTCCTACATTGTGCCAAGTTGTTCATTGACCCTGTAATGAGCACACCCAGATCCTTCTCCTCTGTCTGAGCTAGCTGCACTCCCCCCAGCTGGTAACTCCTCCTTGGGTTCTTCATCCCAAAATGCAGCACCTTGCACTTTCTGGCATTAAACCCCAGTTGCCAGGTGTCTGACCAGGTTTCAAGCTTTGCCAGATCATCCTGCAACCCCTGCCATCCCCCTAGGTCATCCACCACCACGCCTACCTTGGTATCATCAGCAAACAGACTGATATTGCTCTTGATGTCCCATGATATGTCTGCAATGAATATCCCAAACAACACTGGTCCCAACACCGAGCCCTGTGGAAAACCGCGTCACTGCCTTTGGGTGTGAGAGCTCCCACCCACCACCACCCTCTGTTGCCTTCCCTGAAGCCAGTTTCCTACCCATCTCACCAGCTTTGCACCCGCCCCTATGCCTACTAACTTCCTTCCCAGCCTTCCATGTGGTACAGAGTCGAATGCCTTACTAAAGTCCAGATACAGGACATCCATTGCATGGCCTCTGTCCAGTTGCCTAGTTACCCAGTCATAGAACTTCACCAGGTTGGTTTGGCAGGATCTGCCACGTATGAAGCCATGCTGTCTGCTGTCCTGTAGTTCTTTGGCCTCTAGGAGGGCCACCAGCCTCTCCTTCAGGATAGTCTCCATTAGCTTACCCACGATGGATGTGAGGCTCACTGGTCTGTAGTTTCCCGGTTCATCCTTGGGGCCACTCTTGTGGAGGGGCACCACATGAGCCATCGTCCAGTCCTGAGGTACACACCCCGAATGTAGTGAGGCATTAAATAGGTCTGCCACAGGTCCTGCAAGGACCTCTGCCAGCTCCTTCAGTACCCTGGGGTGGATGCCATCTGGGCTTGGTGCCTTGTCCACACTCAATGCCTTCAAACCCTCTCGAACTCTGCCCTCCATGATTTCCCCATCTGTCACCCCTTCCCCCCTGTTTCTGCCATTTCTCCCACCTTGGGTGTCACCCCACTCTTCCTTTTAGTAAATACTGAACAGTAGTACTCATTTAGTGCTTCTGCCTTATCGCACCCTGCTTCCACCCAACCCCCCTCCTTCCTAATCCTTACTATGTAGTCCTTACAGCTCCTTTTCTCCCTGATGTACTTAAAGTAGTCCTTCTCCCCCTTCTTAATGCCTTGTGCCAGCCTGAGTTCCATAGATGCTTTGGCTCCTTACTGCCCTTGTCACCTCCTTCAATTCTGTCAAGTACCTCCTGTCCTCCTCCCTCCCTGTTTTCTTGTACTTCCCTAAAGGCAGTTCTTTTCTTCCTTACCTTTCCATGACCTCCTTGCTCAACCAGCTTGGTTTTCAGCCCTAGCCTTCTTGCTCTGGGCTTTGCAGCAGGTTTTGTTGCCTCCACTATCCCCAGGATTTATGAGCTCCCTCCTCTGGTTAGTGTCCATACTAGATTGAATTCTGGCCAGGTACCCTTTTACCACTTCCCCCATCCTCCCAAAGTCGGCCCTCCTGAAGTCCAGCATCCTTGTGCCAGATTCCACTCCTTCCTTGCCCATATCCAATGTGAGCCATACTGAGTGGTGGTCACTCCCTGACAGTGGTTTCTCCATTGTAAGTTCTCTCACAAAGTCCCCTTTTGCCAGCACAAGGTCAAGTATTCCCTAACCTGGTTTGTTCACTGACCATTTGCAGCAGGAAGCTGTCCTGGAAGGCATCCAGCAGTACCTGCTCCCTTCTATTCCTGGTTGTTGGGGTACTCCAGTCCATTCCTGGCATGTTGAAGCCCCCCACAATCACCACACTACCCTTCTCACAGGTCCTTCTGATCTGTCCCGCTAGTTCCCTGTCTAACTCCTCCATCTGAGATGGTGGCCTGTACACCACTCCCATTCTAAGAATCCTATTCTTGGAATCCTGGATTTGCATCCAAAGTGACTCCGTACTACCCTCCTCCCCTTCCTCCCTTGCACACTTCAGTCCTTCCTTCACATATAGTGCCATCCCCCCTCCTTTCCCAATCACCCTGTCCCTATGAAATAACCTGTACCCTGGTACAGACAGGTCCCAGTCATTGTATTGGGTGGCCCATGTTTCTGGGATGGCTGCAATGTCCACCTCTCCCTCTGCCATGAGAACCTGTAACTCTGCAGTTTTCCTCCCAAGGCTCCTAGCATTAAGGGTAACCACCTTCCACCCTTCCCCTACATCCTGCTCCGCTTTCCTAGCATCACCAGTAGTACTTGCCATTTGTCCTTTGTCACTGTTATGGGGGTAAGCTCATATGGTTTCCCAACCTGTGGTCTCTGCATATCTCTTCCCCAATTGCCACTCCCAACTCCTAGTTTAAATTCCCAACTTCCTCTATGTACTCCTCCATCCTCTGTTTCAACACTTTCTTTCCCTCCTCACTCAAGTGTAGTCTGTCCTTGGCATATTGACTACTATCCTCCCAGGTCCCTCCCCACCCCCCAACACCCCATACCCTTTAGCACAACACCAGATTCTTAGACATCCATTAAATTCCTCTATTTTCAGCTTTCTTGTTGTGCTTGCCTTTGGCACTGGAAGTATCTCTGAAAAAGTTACTGATCTTCCTGCCCCCTCACATAATTGTGCTAGTTCCTCAAACCTCCTCTGGAATATATCTACTGTCTTGTCAGCCAGGTCATTTGTCCCAAGATGTATAATTAAATGAGGCTTGTCCCTACCCCTTCTAGCATATTTCAGAACAGATTGTCCACCCTTTCCACTATTATTCCTGGCATGGCCTCCACCCAAATGCGACTATGCCTCTCCCCTTGCTACCCACCTGACTCCTCTTAGTATTGAGTCCCCCATCTAAGATTCCACCCTCTTACTCCCTGCTTGCTTCCATTCATCTCCTCTCTCATTTCCAGCTCTTCTTCCTCCTGCACATTATTTCCCCCTTTTACCCCTGCTGCAATTCTCTGAGCAGAATTTCCCCCTGCTCCAGTTTGGTCCAGGCATTTATCAATTACTCCTCTAATTTCATCATTTCCCTCCTCCATCTTCTTCCTCTCTAGCAGTGCAAAACTAGTTTCTGAAGACCCTTCACAAATGCCCGCTCCCTCTCTCTGCATAGTAACCTGTTCTCTCCTTTCCAGTCCATGACTTTTGCCACTTCTTCACCTCCCCTCACAAGTCCCTATCTCCTCCTTCCATTTGTCTTTTGTCTCCTGACCTGGTTTCCCCGGCAATCGTTCTTCCTGGCCTGGGCCCCTTTGTCTCTGCTTCCCTTCTTCTGACCCTCTCCTCACCACTGTTGGCTTAAATTGCCCTCCCTCATCTCCCCTTCTTCCTCCCTCCAGTATTGGACTAAACCCACCCCAATCTGCCATGCCTGTCTTAGTTCCTCCTGCAGACCCTCAATCTCCTTTCTAAGTTTTTCAATGTGGCTGCACAGTAAACATCCTCCCACACTCCATGCAATTTTTAGAAAGATTGGTGCACCGCAGTTGTTGCAGTCTACCACCCTACCCATTGCTGTCGTTGCCCACCAACGACCCCCCACCCTTCCAGATGCAGGATACCAAACACTCCCCCAAGTCTCCCCTCTCCCCCTTCTATCAGTGCAAAACATTCTTTTCTCTATTTCCCTTACCCCTTTGTTGTACACATTTAGATATATTGAGCAACTGCTCTTTATATTCCTATCCTTCCTATCCACATTCAAAAATAGACTTTAAGTAGCCATTGCACAACCTTCTTCAAACTCCTACTCCTCCTTTCCCCAATGCAATATCAATGTGAAGAAGTAATAATGAAAGCTCCCAGATTTGCATTTACTTCTCTTCCACTGAGATAGCAGTCCCCTCTTCACTTGCTGCTGTTCCTTTCCTGGATGTCTGCTTCTGCTATGACAGGTGCATATCCTTTGCCCATTTGAGGAAGTGATGTCAGAACCCCTGGTATAAAGGGAATCATAGACCAGGGGTGGGACCAGCCCAAGTCTTCCAGAAACAATCAGGTAGCTGAGGCCTCTGGTCAGACCATTAGCACCCTTCTCCCACTCTGCACTAAAACTTTGCAGCTAGTGAAGCTAGCAACAATGAATCACAATTCTACTCAAAGCCCCCCAAATAGGTTTGCTACCCAAAGAAACAGGATTCCAATTCAAACAGCTTCACCAACAACACATCAAAATAGGCTTGGAATTAGAAGATATAGATCTCCAATTCAAAGAAAAAGATCCAGTTAAATCACACCAATTATATTTTAAAACAGAAGAAATAGGCCTCCACAAATGCCGCCTGCCACACAGTGAATCATCAAACAAATGATCCCACTTATAGCTACCAAAACAGGTTTCAAACTTCCAACAGCCCCAAACAATACCCTGCTAGCCCCTTAGTAGTAAGAAAGGAAAGAAATAACCTTCTACCAAGTAGAATCCACAAGAAACAATGTAAAAACAACAAGAAGAAGCTACTGTACTGTAGATCTGATCCTGCCTCCCCTTCTGGTTCCTTCTAGGTCCTCTAATCTATCTTCATATGTCTTTTGGTGCAGCTGTTGCACCATTTGTGTTTCCCTTTTCTAGACTTCCTGTATTTTGTCTATGCCCTTCTGGAGATGTGGCTTCCAGAACTGGACACAGTACTCTAGATAAGGTCTCACTAGTCACCTGCACAGTTGCATAACCATACCTCTCCTTATAAGAAACACAGAAATTGTTGGCAGATAAGGACTACCCAGACCATCCAGTCTGCCCAAAAGCTTCACACTTGTTTGTGGCCTGTGACCTTACCTAGTCAATGGCTTCCCTTCCTTCCTACCTCTAAGCTAACCTTATGCCTCTCCCATGCATGTTTAAAACACTCCATAGTGCTCACTCCCACCACCTCCTGTGGCAGTCTATTCTACATGTCCACCACCCTCTTTGTGAAGAAAATCTTCCTCACATTTCCCTTTAGCCTGCCACCTTCCAATTTGGTATTATGCCCCCTCATTCTTGTACAGCTCTTGTATTGGAAGATGTCTCCCCACTGCTCCTTGTAAATGCCTTTAAGGTACTTGGATGCTTCTATCATGTCCCCCTAATCCCTCCTCTTCTCTCCTCCAGCAAGCACATATTGAGTTCCTTTAGTCTGTCCTCATATGTTTTCTGGTGCAAGCCCTGTACCATCTTAGTCGCCCTTCTCTGAACCGCCTCCACCCTGTCAATGTCCTTACAAAAGGTGCGGCCTCCAGAATTGCAAATAGTATTAAATGTAGAAGAGTGTGCATGCAGATACGGTGGTGCTTAAGGAACTACAAACACATAAAAACACTAAAGTTCCAAGAACACACCAAGCCTACTAGAAGGACGCCATTATAGAATAGTGATAAACTTACATTTTATTGCATTAAAAGTATGCATGGTGCTTTAACGTAATAAAATGTAAGTTTGTACTTCATTTCTGTAATGGCATCCTTCTTATAGGCTTGGTGTGTGCTTGGAACTTCAGTGTTTTTAATAGTAAATGGTACCCTAGGTGAGGCCTCATTAGCATTTTGTACAAGGGCATCATGACTTCACACCTTCTGCTAGTGATATCTCTACCTATGCACCCAGCATGTCACTGGCCATCCCTGCAACCTTTGTACTCTGCTTTGACACCTTTAGGTCATCAAAAATGATAACCTCCAGGCCCCTTTCTTCCTTGGTGATAGTCAGCAACCCACCCCCAACCTGTACTCTCCCCAGAGTTCCCTTTTCCATAGTGCATTATTTTGCACTTCTTGGAACTGAACCTTAGTTGCTACACTTCAGACCATTTTTCAATCTTCTCTAGGTCCCTCCTCATTCTCCCCACCCACTCCAGAGTATCCACCCTGTTGCAGATCTTGGTGTCATCTGCAAACAGCCAGACTGTTCCTCCCAGTACTACCGCAAGGTCACTTATGATGACATTAAACAGGACTGGCCCAAGGACGGACCCCTGAGGTATCCCACTAGTCACCTCCGTCTCCCCTGATTGGATGCCAATTACCACCACCCTCTGCTTCCTGTCTGGCAGCCAGTTCCTAACCCAGTTTACCATCTAGTACCCCATATCTAGATTACTCATTTTGTTGACTAGTCTTTTATGTAGAACAGTGTTGAAGGCTTTGTTGAAATTAAGGTAGGCAATGTCTACTGCCTCCCCTGGATTTGCTTCCCTTGTTACCCAGTCAAAAAAATCTATCAGATTCATCTGACATGACCTTCCTGCCATGAATCTATGTTGCCTTGGATCCTAGGCACAGCTGGATTCCAAGTGTATCACTATTTTTTCTATAAGCAATGCCTCCATGATCTTACCACTACTGAGGTGAGGCTGACTGGCCTATAGTTCCCTGCCTCCTTCTTACTATCACTTTTGTTTAGAGGGATTACATGTGCCATCTTCCAGTCCTCTGGAACCACTCCTGTGTTGAGTGACTCCATGAAGAGTGCTGCCAAAGGTGCTGCTAGCTATCCTCACAGCTCTCTTAATATTCTTGGGTGTATGCCATCTGGCCTCATTGCTTTATCAACCTCCAGTTTTGTGAGCTCCTCCAGGACTTTCTTCACTGTGAATGGACTTGTATTTACCTTTTCCCCACTTCCTGTCTATTACCCAGCTGTACTGCCTGACTCTCCCCCCTTCAGTGAATATTGAACAGAAGTATTTGTTCAGTATTTATGCCTTTTCCATGTCTCACTCCTTTCACTCCCCTGTATCCCATTTGATAAATATTATGCATCCTAGCATACCACTGGCTCTCCCCACATCCTTCTCACATTGTTTGGTTAACTTTAGGTCATCAGATATGATTATCCCTAGGTCCTTTTCTTGATTGTGACCATCAGCACCTCTGCTCCCATCTTGAACTCCTTCCTTAGATATCTGTGCCTCAAATACATGAATTTGCCCTTCTTTGCATTGAATCATAGCTGCCACACTCTCAACCACACCCCAGCATGTTTACGTCCTTTCTCACCCCCCCCGCTGGAGTGTCAACCATGTTGCAGATCTTAGTGTCATCTGCAAACAGGCACCCCTTCCCATCCAACCCATCTGCAATGTCACTTATGAAGTCATTAAAGAGGACTGGCCTCAGCATGGATCCCTGTGGCACCGTGCTGGTCCCACCCTTCCTTGGTTTGAATGCTATTTACCACCATCCTCTGTGTCCTGTCACTCAACCAGTTTTTGACCCAGTTTACTACCTTGGGGCCCACTCCCAGACTACCCATCCTATTTACCAACCTCCTATGTGGGATAGGTATTGAAGGTCTTGCTGAAACCTAGGTAGGCCACATCCACTGTCCCTCCCTTACCTACCTCCACTGGTCACCCAGTCAAAGAAAGCTGTTTCTAACTGCATCACATGAAATTATCTGAATCTCTCACTCTCATAATGTATTCAGCAAAGGCATATTACAGGATTTATCTACTGTTGTTTTTGCTTAATAATCAAAATAAAAACATTCTTGTCATAAATATATGATCACAATAAGACAAGTTGTACAAAATCAACAGCAACATGCATCACGTTTAACTAACTTAAGGGAATGGCTAGTAACTATTTTGTTTTAAAACATGTATTCTTTGTCATGTGAATAAAAATGGCCATTGCTAAGTTCATGTAATAACAACAGAAAAATATGTTTTATTTCCCTGTAAAACCTATTGCTTCTTTTTTTAAAGCACACCTCACTGATAGCTTCTCTGTAGTCCACATACCTCAGCAAAAAATTGGGACCAATATTGTAAGTATGACTTATAGTTTTAGTGCAGTGCTCCTTTGGGATGAGAAACTAGTACATTTTTTTTTGTAATAACCTGAACCCCAAACATGACTCCATTTTCCAGTAAATACAGAGTAAAAACTGGGGAAAGCAGGATCCCACTGAAAACAACCCAACTAAATGCAATAAAAATGCATCAATCAGATTCCATTGAACAAAAAGATATTGCATCTCAGCTGGGTTATCCTGGGCAAATATACTGCAGAATTACATAGACCACATGACCATACAGCAGAACCCCACCAAAAGGAGCTGATTCATCTAAAATGATCTGTCCTAGAAAAATACATTATAAAATCAGGACCACACTAAAATTTAGATGTTGCATCTCACCTCTGCTATACGAGCTAAATGCAGTATAAAACTGTAGTATAAAATCGGGGGACCTTGCAAATGACATATTTCTGGAGCAACTTGAATGATTTATGGAGGTTTACCAGGAGGTTGTTAAATTGTTTTACTACTCATTTGGCCCCATAGAGCAATTTGAAATGTTTTGTCCTCTTTTTAATGGCTGCAGTGGGTGGAACCTGCAGACGTTTTGCATGTACAAAAGGGCTGATGTCATGTTTTCTGTCCGTGGAACTGACTGAAGGTGTAAATAGTCTTCTCCACCTTACCCTCCTCCAAGAAATGTTTTCCACCCTCAAATAAATACACTTTCATATTAGTCAATGGTTGCAGGGCACTATTTTCTTTCTTAAATGTGAAGCACAAGAACTGGAACCTGAGTAGTGGGAGGCAGCATTAGTTTTTTGGGGGAAGTAAGATCCACCCCAACCTCCACCCAAGAAGCTCCCAAAGATCCACCCCAACTTTTTTTTGGTACATGTGGGAGGGGCATGAGGTGGATCTATCATGTTGGAAAAATTGACTATTAGAGCTGCCTGGGGAAGTAATTAAGGAGTGCCTGAAACTGCATCTAGGCATAGCCCCCCACACACACACATAGACATCATTATTTTTTTTTTAACTCTAAGCATGTCAATATTTGGCTCTAACAGTATGGGCAAGTTGGGCGTAAAAATAAAATGGAAAAAAAAGATCAAGCTGGTGAAACATAGAAACATAGACTTTGAAGGCAGATAAGGACTGTTTGGCCCACCCAGTCTTCCCATTTCCCTATCTAGAGGATAAGCTGCAGAGCCTATTTAACCAACAGCCTATTTCTTCCTACCCCCCACAAAAATTGCATTATATCTGTCCCATGAATTCTTGAATTCTCCCACAGTTTTAGACCCCACAACCACCTCAGGAAGGCTGTTCCATGTGTCCACCAATCCTCTCTGTGAAAAATATTTCTCACATTGCCCCTGAGCTGTCCCTCTATCTTCAAATTGTGTCCCCTTGTTCTTGCACATCTCTTTTCTGAAAGATGCTACCCTCTTGGACTTTGTTGATTCCACTGAGATACTTAAACATTTCTATCATGTCCCCCTCCCTCCTTTCCTCAGGGTATACATATTAGCTGCCTTTTCCTTTGTCAGATACATGCAGACAGAAGGTCACAAATCCTGTATGACAAGTTCATTATATGGCTGTTTTCCATGTAAAACAGAAATGTTGTAATTGACATGTCAGTAGCATCATTTGTAGCCAGTAAACTATTATTTACGTAGGTACTGTAAATGACAGGTTTTAATTCAGAAATCCAGTCTTAATAAATTTGTTTTTTAGCAGTTTTGTAAGATGTATGTCTCTCTGCTGTAGGAGTGCATAACACAGAAATGAAAGGGTTTGCCTAATTGATTGTTGTTTGCATGAGAAGTGGGCATGACAGTGGCATGCAAGAGTGATGTCTATCAATTGTTTCTTGACCATTCTGGGACCTGAAGTGTAACAGTAATGTGTGAAGAGAATAAAGTCTTGTGTTTTGTGCATTTGAATAGGTGTAGTGCTTTGAAGTTAAAAGACATAAATATATATACATAGGCCCAGATAGTCAAAGGGATGCACCTGGTGCAACTCTGTTGCACCATGTGCAACCTCACAATGTGCCCCGAGTGATATTCCAAAGAGGCATTAGCGCAGCGCAAACTGTGATGCACCAGGGTGCACTGCAGTTGTATGATGTGCATCTGAAGGAGCATGCCCATGCATATTTGGCACATCCAAATATTCAGCCTGGATTTGCAGCCCATATGCTGGCACAACCCTGCATTGCACCACATAGGGGAGCTCAAAGTTGAGCCCGTGAAAAGGAGGAACAAACCCTGGTCACCCACAGGCAGGCTGCTGTATTGCAGGACACAACACAGTAGCCACTGGCCATGGGTGGCCACCCACACACCCAGAACACTGTCCACAAGCACTCAAAAGGTCCCTGGTAGTCTAGTGGTACCCCACCCTCCTGTAGCCATGTTCACCGGTAAAATGTAAAAAATTCAATCCCTGGTAGTCCAGTGGTTCCCCCCTCCCTCCCTCCCCAGAGCCATGATCACAATGCAATCAGTACACTCCCTGGTAGTCCAGTGGTTCCCCCACCCTAGCCCGATCACCGATAAAATGACACAGTGCAATCCCTGGTAGTCTAGTGGCCCCTACAACCCACCTGTAACCCGATCATAGGTAACCCCTATGCTTCATACCTCCCTGGTGGTCAGTGACACCCCACCCTTCCACCCACACAGGACCTAAGCCCCCAGCTCCCCCTGTCCTTGACAGGCAGCTGCAACCACCTGCATGCTGTGGCTGTCCACGAATGACAGCTTACGTATGAGTTGTGTAACCTATTGTCCACACTATGGACTAATGGGCTTGCAGGCATACATACTAGATAGACAGGAAATATGTGAAATGAAGTCATTCACATATTGTGGTAGTTCAGTACAGTATGCTTGCAGCCCATTGGTCCACAGTGTGGACCAATGGGTTTACAGCTATACTATTTGCTGTCATTTGTGGGGACCAGGCAGTATGTGGGTGGATTGCAGCCACCCACCCACCGATGATGGGGGGGAGCTGGGTGGGCAAGGGGTCCTGTGTGAGTGGGAAGGGTGGGACATGCCACTGGACCACCAGGGGGTATGAACTGTAGGGGTTACCTGTGATCAGGGTTACGGGTGGGTTGTAGGGGTCACTAGACTACCAGAGATTGCACTGTGTCATTTTACTGGTGATCAGTGCTAGAGGCGGGGGGATCCACTAGACTACCAGAGAGTGTACATATTGCATTGTACTCATGATCTTGGTTCTGGGGAGGGAGGGGAGAACCACTGGACCTCCAGGGATTGTCGTTCTTACACTTTACTGGTGAACATGGCTATGGGAGGGTGGGAGGTACCGCTAGACTACCAGGGATCATCGTCATTGCATTTTACTGGTAATCGCGGCTACAGGAGGGTGGGGGTACCACTAGACTACCAGGAATTGCTTGAATTTCATTTTACCATAGATCACAGCTCTGGGGAGGGAGGGCGGAACCACTAGATTACTAGGGAATATGTTTGATATACTATTACCCACGATCACTGCTATGGGGCAGGGGATGCCCCAGGACCCCCACAGTCCACACGTCATTCTGTGCAGGGTGCGAGGTGCAATTTGCCAGGCTGCCCTGTGTAACGCATGCAAATGGGGCCAAAATGACATGCAAATGGCCCCATTTGTGCCTTGCATATATTATGGCCTCATTTGCATGTCCTCTTCTGAATATCATGGGTGCTGCGCCCAGTGCAACTGTGTTTGCACTGGCACATCCCCGTGCTCCCTATCTGTGGCTTGCACCAGTGCAGTGCCACTGCTCCATGTGCGGTCAATGCCATATTCAATGGTGCTGCGCCATGGCGCATCACCATTAAATATCACTTAGTCCTGGCCCTGGCATATCCCAGCTATGCTGCACCCACGCTTGCGCCACTGCCAGGTGCAGTCTGAATATTTGGATGCTAATGTCATGAGCACCTGAAAAGGAAGGAGATACTACTGAAATAAATGCTATTCTGATGATTTATTAAGGTGTAAGATTTTAAGTGTAATTCTGCCTAGGTCAGAGACACATAAGCTATAAAAAGTACATTTAAGGATGAATGTATTAGTCAGAGCATGTAGAAGCAAAATAAAACAAGAAAAATAATATATTGTTCTTTTTTTTCTTTCAGTTGTTTAACCAGGAGTAGCACACTAAGCTGAAAACTTGTTTACAGGGGCAACCTGGGAGCACATGGAAGTTAAGTGATTTGCTCAGGGTCACCCAATATGCAAGTGGGGGCTATGGGATTCAAAGCCAGATCTCCAGACTTGCAGCCAGAGCCTTAAACCACTGTGCTATACTGCCTCCCTAGTTATGGCAGTCATCTGTTTTATGGTTCATGATGTTAGTGTAGTGGGCAGCAGTACATTGCATAGCAGGTGTAAAATGTCAATAAGTAGGTCATGCAATACATGTGCTGAGCAGTTACTGAAGCAAGAAATGTATTTAGGATAGTAAAATATTCCTGTTAGAAAACTGATAAATGTGTGACATTTGCATTTCAAATTCAAGGAGGTCCTTATGGGGTGTCAATGTACAACATAAAGTAGTTATAGTTTTCAAGTTGTCTGAGTAATTGCTTTGTACTACCACCCTTACTAAATTTAAATTATTATATGAAGAAAATTAAGTTTATGTAACTGTCTGTAAATGTATTAAAAACATTTACTTGTCCTCATAATGTAATGCATTAAATGCTGTTGGTAGGTTAAAAAGTCACATGACAGCAATAGAGATGAAAACAATGGGATGCATAGGAATTTTTAAAAAAGTATACATTAACAGGAGCAGTGTTATGGTTTTATCAATTTTTGTACAGATTCACTCTATATTTTCAACATTACCATTTTTTACACCTCCTCATAAACAGTACAGCTGTCATTTTTTACATCCTGTTCAAAATGTGTTTTTGCACTTGAGGTGCCAAATGGCACAGTCACTGTGCAAAATCACCTTTCAGCTAATGAACTGATAGTGTCACTGTTCATGTGCTGGGGTCACAAAAAGCCCATGCTGAAAACTTGGAGTGAAAATACCAGGAAACGCCCAGAAGATTAGGGTTTCTGACCATAACACCCTACCCTGTAGGGACTGACAGGTATCAGGGGGGTGTGACTTGGGATTGTCAGCAGTAATGCTCATGCCATTCCACCCCATCCCCCACCCTGCAGCCAGTGACAGGTATTGAGGTGTGCCTTTGATTCTTCAGACCCAAAGTTCACTCTATTCTCTTTTACTGTACCCATTTCAGCATATTTCCTTATGGAATGGGGTGAGTGTAAAGTCGGAACAACCCACGGCACACCTCAACACTTATCTGTGTCTGCAGGGTAGTGTGACGTGAAATGGCCTGAACATTATGGGCAATGACCCAAAGGCATACCACAATGCCTGTCTCTCTCTCTCTCTCTCTGTGGGGTGGAGGTGGGTTTGGCATCACTTTAATACTTCACTTCCATTCCTATTATGCCTGTCTGTCCATCTTTGTGTGTGTGTGTCTGTCTCTCTCTCTCTCTCCCTCTATCTATTTGTCTATGTAATTATCTATTTTTCTATTAATTGCATGTATCACTATTTTTACCTATTTCTAAAACAAACCTGCGTATCACATTTGCCTGCACTCTGAGCACATACTTATGAAATTGTGCATAGTTGTACTCCGTTTCTGCATAGACCTCATACTTTCCCAATATCCCCATTATCACAAGCATAAGAACCTTGCCCTTTTCAAAAGTGACCCCCTCTGAAAGTTACTATCACATTTTCTCTTCTAACAGGCCATCATTACACCTGACTTCCTGACATTAACACATTGCTTAAATATAAATTACATTACCTCATGGTCAAAAACCCTGTTTCTCCAAAAAAAAAAAAATTCTGTGTAAATAATCCCAAGGCTGAACGCATGCCAGCCGTTACTTCTTCATGTACTGCCACCTTCTGTACCATCATGGGGATTTGCATATGTTTTCCATGATGCTTTGCATTATTGGGGTATGTGCAGTTGTGTTTTCTTTAAAATGTAACTGTCCAGCCAGTATCATCTGGGATAACACATACCTCAGTGGTATTTGCTCTGGGGTTCTTTTGTAAACCTATATTGCTTTGTATTCCTTCCATTAAAATGTACACCTCCATATATTTTCCTAATAATGTGTATGCCCTGCTTAGAACAGAAACTAAAACAAATCGTACTGCTTACAAATCATTGTGTTGTTTCTCCATACCTCCTTAACAATTCCACACAACTTCACTAACTTCATTATGCATCTGCGTTGGATCTGACCAGAATTTGCTATGGCTTGGTAAGTCTCTGAAGAAAGTAAGTTAGTGTGTGTGTGTGTGTGTGTGTGTGTGTGTGTGTGTGTGTGTGTGTGTGTACTTGAAAGATCACTATTTACTCTTCTTGCTGAGCATTTGATGAGTCACTCAGAGTGCTTGTGTGTGTGTGTTTATATGCGTGTGTGTGTGTGTGTGTGTGTGTGTGTGTGTGTATGTGTACTTGAAAGATCACCATTTACTTTTGATGCTCTTTTAAAAGGGACTTATGTTTCTCTTGGTAACATCTCCCAGTTCACATCCAGCTCAGATAGCAGATTTGTTGAATGCAGAGGGATTTCACTCCCTTCTAACAATACACAGTTGGAGGAAAGAGGTGAAGGGAGGGGGAGAAAACAGTTTAGTTAATGCAAAAAACAGGGACTTCATTTTATTGCACTCCTGAGTAAGAACAAAGGTGTTTTTGTTAACAGCAATTAAGGCCCCTTTTCTGACAGCAATACTTCTGCATGGCTCTGCCTATGCAGTCATGAAAAGGAGGTGGTGATGCCACTATACAGATTATTAGTGAGGCCTCATCTGGAGTACAGTGTCCCGTCTTGAAGGATGCATCTCAGGAAGGATATTGACAGAGTGGAGGCTGTCCAAAGAAAGGCTACAAAAATGATACAGGGACTTTACCAGAAGACATATGAGGAGAGGCTGAAAGTCCTCAATATGTATTCTCTAGAAATGCAAAGAGAGAGGGGGCATGATAGAGACATATAAATACCTTAAAGAGATCAATAAGGTACAGAAGGGTAGCATCTTTCAGAAAAAAAAGATGGACAAAAACTTGGGGACTTGAGATGAAGTTGGAGGAAGGAAGAATCAGGGGTAATGTGAGGAAGTATTTGTTTACAGATAGGGTGATGGGTGCTTGGAACAGCCTCCCTGCAGGGGTGGTAGGGGCAACAGTGGTGGAGGAATTCAAAAATGCATGGGACACACACAAGGAAATCCTAGAAAAAGGGAAGTGTAGGAAAGCCTCAAGATCAACTACAGTCTGCAGCATAAGTTAAAGGTAGGAAAAATAGGCAGACTAGATGGGACAGGCGGTCCTTATCTGCTGACAAATTCTATGTATCTATGTGATTTTACACTAAAACAGTCCCTCCACCTTTAATTTATTGCTTTGCTTTTAGGTCTTTGACCGAATAGAGACTCCATAATAGTAGTTTTGTGGGTCCCTGCCCCTCCCCCCATGAAATGGATGATTGTTTACATTTAAATGGTCAGTTAATATTTGAATTGTTAATTAATATCTCTCTGGTTTCAACTAGGTGTTTTGCTACATAATATTTATTATAGTCATATCCACTGCTGTAAGTATAAGGCAGTCAGTAAACACCTTAATGCAGCAGTGCAACGAAAATGGGCTAAAATTTGAACATAACCTTTTTTTCTTCCTAATCAATGCCAACCATCTTCCAGGTTATTTCCATGGTAACATTTTCAGTTTCTGTTGTCATTTAAGAATTTTATGAAAGTTTTAAATAATTATTTCTCAAGAAATAAAGTTGGCCATCTAATTTGAGGGAATATATCCAGTGGGATCAGTAGTAGGAGACAGGAGGTCATACTACCCATGTACAGGTCCCTGGTAAGGTGTCTAGAGTATGGAGTTCAGTAGTGGTACCCACACCTCAGAAAGGACATTAATTTGCTAGAGAAGGTCCAGAGGAAGGCTACAGAGATGATAGTGGGTCAGCAGGGTAAGGCATACGAGGAAAGGTTGAGGGCACAGAATATGTACTCCCTGGAAGATAGGAGAGAGAGAGAGAGAGAACATGATCGTGACCTTCAAGTACTTGAAAGGGATAAATAAGGTTGATAAGGAGAGTCTCTTTAAACTGAGTGGCAACCATAATAGGAAGGGGCACATTCTTTTGCTGGTGGGTGGAAGGTTTAGGAGGGAAGTCAGGAAGCATTTTTTCACAGAGAGGATGGTGGACACTTGGAGTGCATTGCCAGAAGAGGTGATCTCATTGAGTACAGTGGGCAGCTTTAAGAGATGCTAGGACAGGCATAGGGGGAAAGTAAGGATCATGGGAAGGGAAGATGGGAGGTGTGGGGAGGGAGGACAGGGACAGTAGCTCAAGCTGTGTACACTGCAATATGAGCAGACTAGATAGCCCAAATGGCCTTCTTCTGCTGGCTTCTTCATATGTTCATATTTTTCCATAAACATCCTATTGAGAACCTAAGGAGGGTAGGAATCCAGACAAAATGCAACAGTACAGTACACAGCATAGGGAGTTTCCAGAAATTCAAAATCAACAGTTCTGCCAATTTTTTTCATTACTATAGCAGAAAATTAGTTTTTGGGAATAACTGCACTGCAGCTTTAAGAAAGTGTAAAGTTTCTCTTTCAAGTGGTGAGAGATACTCTTTTGTTTTTATATAACCAAATTTTCATTCTACAGGGCCACCGGGAATTAGATTTAATTTTACATGGTAGAAATGGTTACAATCATTGTAAAATGTTCAATTACTGCACCGGTTTTTAGATCAAGTATTATTTTTTGCTAATGACATATTTTGAATTACTTATAGGTGGTGAGAGGCCTGTTTGGTTTCTCAAAATATCATTGATCAGCATTCTGGTATTTTTATTCTACAAAATGAAATGTGTTATTAACTAAAACTCAGCTTCGTAGTGGCAGCCCAAACCGGACCTTTGGGTTACAACACTTAATTTAATTGAAAAACAAATTTGTGCTACACTATTTCTATAGTCAATAACCTCTTAATTGTAATCCTAAATACTACCAGTTGCCTACAAGTGGTGAGAGCTTTGTGTGCTACTCAGAAATATTTTGATCGTTACTTTGGCAATTTTTTTCACTCTGAAATAAAATTCGCTGTTACCTGGATTTCCGCATGGTAGTGGCAGTCCAAACCAGATTTTTGGGTCACAGTACTTAATATAAATGAAACACAAATTTGTGTTGTACTATTTCTATAGTTAGTAACCACTTAATTGTAATCTGAAACACCATGGGTTGACTACAGGTGGTGGGAGTCCTGTTAGCTACTTAGAAATGATTATCATTTTGGCATTTTTATACTTTAAAAATAAAACATGTGTTACTGTCACAAATGTACTCTGAGGGTCAGGCCTTCTGCTCACACAGTGCCCAACCTCGAAGTGCAATATGTGAACAGAAGACAAACAGGGAAGGCTGCTTGTCTGTTTTGAGTTCAAGCAACTACCAGTCTCGAATCCTGGGGTCAAACATGAACCCTTTCTCGCTAGCACGCCTAAGTAGCAGGTTAAAATGTCACACCCTCTTTGGGGAAAGCAGAGCAATACTTAACCCAGCAGCACACAACCTGGTTCACAATCCTCCTTCTGACTCAGTTGAGACCTAGGTATTTACTTACCTTGCTGCATATGGTGACACACTATAAGCACTTTAACAGTTATGACAGAATTATCAACACTGGCCCAGCATTCACACTCAAAATGAGAAAATGGCTCAGGCAGGATTTTAAGGAAAACAGAGTTTACTAAAATTAAAAACAGTAAATAAAATACAAAACACAGAGGGACAGATATTCAGAAATGTGGCAAATGCCGGCGCAAATCCAACGCAGTGCACATCTGAAGCACCATGGTGCAATGAGTACCATATTCAAGGGTTGCACATAGCAAAATGCAACAGTGCAATGTGGCTGAATATGGCACAGAAGCACCATGGCGCAACCAGAGGTGCACCAGGGCACAACCAGAAATGCATCAGGGTGCAAAGGGATGAGTGCCAAGGCACACATGGACCAGCCCCAGCCAATGGTGGGAGTATAGCAGCAGAGGTAAAGCATGGGACAGGCAGAGGAACACACCTGAGGCCAGTGCCAGGGAAGCACAGTGGCAGGCCACAGGTGGTAACTATCAGCAGGGCATACACAGGCATCCAGCCCCACCAGAACACTACCATGGCACATGACAGAGGGAAAAGATGGCAACCATATGAGGCTCAATGCAAATAAAGAGCATACAGTTTGTCCCATCTCTTGCTAAAGGATGTCAAACAGTTCCGAGTACTGGCTATTAGTTTCTCAGTCTTAAAATAAAGAGACATTTCTTTAATCCATTCTTCATATGTTATAACTAATTGGGGGGGATCATGTGATGCTAATGGAGGAGTAGCTACTGCTGTCGGGGGCTCCCGAACCTAACCAGCGAACCTGCTGTTTTTCGGCGACTAAATCTCATCCCCTTTCGTCCTCTCTGGGCTAATCAAGCTGTGGATTGTTTCTCGTATCTCTCGAGTCCTGATTTTGCACTGGAATGCAAGCGAGCGAGCAGGAGTCGGATGCGAAGCGGCCACGCTGCAGCTCCTCACCACAGACCAAGGCAGAGAATGTTACATCTGAAAAAATTTGCAATGATCTGTCAGTAATAAAGGAGGCACTATTCAAGTTAGTGGATGAGATGGCTGATATAAAACCTGCCCTGACACAGCTTGCACGTCGGGTGACGGACACAGAGGCTCGCATTTCATCCGTTGAGCGAGCGCTGGACAAGACGAGGCCTGCAATCAGTGAATGCAAGAAAATAGTAACAAAGCTGGAAGAGCGACTGGATGACTTAGAAGGGCGCAGCCGGCGAAACAATTTAGTTTTACTCGGTTTGCCAGAGGGGGAAGAAGGCTCAAACATGTTGCTTTTTTTGCAAAAATTGCTTAAAAAAACTGCAGGCCCTTCACCAAATGGGCCAGAGTACATCATCGAGAGGGGGCACCGTGCCCTGAGAGCTAGGCCCCTATCAACAGAACCTCCACGTCCTATCATTTTCAAGCTACTTAATTTTTTGGACAGAGAACACATCTTAAAGGAAATTAAGAAGTTGTCCTCATTCCAATGGGAAGGTAACAAGCTTCGTTTAGTCCCCGACCTGACCTGGAAAATGAGACAGGTCAGAGCCTCTTTTCGACCTATCATCTCGAAGTTGTGGGCGGCGGGGATTCGCCAACGCATGCTATATCCAGCAAAGCTTGAGATTATCACCAAGGAGGGGGCAAAACGATATGAATCGGTGGATGAAGCTTTAAACTCACTCCAAGGATTGATGCCTGACCTGTTCCCTAAAGGCTAAGCTATGGTGTGAACTATGCTGATTCAGAGGGACTCAGGAGTTCAATATGAGAGCATGAATGGACAACTACGGTGCCTTATTGGATAGTGCATTATAAATCGATTATCTCGGCTGCACTCGGTGGCTTTATGGGCTTTATTCTTTAATATATTTTATGCCATCAAGATGGACATTTCTTTTTGGGACTGACTGTTAGCTGTTATAGTTGTTATTGCAGTCCTTTGGAAGCTGATTATTTTGTGTTTTGCCCAGTAGAGGGAGTTGAATGCCCGCATTACACTGTATGAGCAGTTTTGTTATATGATATTTTGAGGTTACTGCTATTGGGCTTGTTAGAGCTCTACTGTCCTGACCAGGTGACAGGAGGTTCGAACGGCTTAAGCTGGCATACCCCTCATATATGTGAGGTCTGGGTAAAATCAGACCAGGAGGGATTGATGAGCTGTATAAGTTCTGTAGGGCAAAGGGTACTCCCCCCTCCCCCCCCCCGCTGAATGGCTTGCGCTTTTATATATGGCCCTCTTTAGTAGGGTACTGTTGTTTTTTGTATGGGTTATAATTTAGCCATTGTTTGGTTCGGGGGTAATTAGAGTGGGAGGATGCCTCAACAGGCAGGGATTCTCCATATTCAGGGCTAGTCCCTTCTTCTTGGTTTTCCTTTTTAAGAGGGGTTTGGATGGGAATTTACATTTGATTGTCTGACTCTTATCTCTTTAAATAGCTTCATATAAGGATCTCCTGTTGAACTGTTAACTCAATATTCTGAGTTAATGTATGGTAACCTACCAATTGTTGGGGTAGTGTATGCTTGATTATCTATATAGGGTTTTACATTTGCAGGTTTGCACGTTTTTATTGTTGGTGACTTGAGTTTATGGGGGGTGTGAGGAAGCCCAACCTCTATGGCGCACTTTGAACCAGTGCAAGAGGAGTTGGCTTGGGCCTGGGGGTGGTTGTTTACTGGTTTAGTTGCTGAGGGCTTTTTACTGGGGATGGGGGGGGCGGGTTGGTAAGTTTGGTTTCTTTTGGTTTCATGGGGTGGGGGCAGCTTTCTGTACATTGTCTCAAGGGCAAGCTATGATTAATGGTTTTCTAACCTGAATCTCCTTTCCTGGAACATCAAAGGGGAAAGATAATTGCAAAAATATGTAATTTTAAACCACTTAGATCGTTATCAACCAGCAATTGTATTTTTGCAGGAAACCCATGTTCTTTCAGACCACCTTTCCCACTTCAAGAAAAATGGGTAGGCCAAGTGTTTGGGGTGGGGTATTCTTCTTCAAGCGGGTGGCTATTTTGATAGCCTGTGGGTCCCTTTGTACATTCGGACATAATTGTTGACCGAATGGCAGATACATTATTGTTTCTGGCAAACTCGGAGGAGAGCCTCTTGTGCTGGGATCAATTTATGGCTCCAATGCAGAGACCCCTCCTTTTCTCCCATTTGGCTGTGCTTTTATCTCCTTCAAGGAGTTGCCGCTTATATTAGGGGTGACTGGAATTTAGTTCAGTCTGATAGATTGGATAGATCGGCCAGTAAGAAATCATACTCTCTTCGGCCCAACAGGCCTTGACTGAATGCAAATCCTTTTTAGGTCTAATAGACCCATGGAGATTGCTTAACCCACAGTTCGTGATTATACCTTTTTTTCCCGGTGCACAAATCCTTTCTAGGTTGGATTATTTTTGGTGAGCCATGTTATTTCTGGAGATAATTGACACTAGCATCTCCCAAGGGTGATATCTGATCACCTCAATTAAAATTGTTTGGACCCGTCCTTTATCCCTAAGAGATCTATACATGGGCTTTAAACAATAATATACTTAAAGACGCCCAAACTCTAGATCGATTTCGTACTTTTTTGAAAGAGTCAATTAAATTTAATTGGGATACGATTTCGGACACTGATCAATCATGGGCTGCTCTCAAATTGGTATGGAGAGGGGAGTTAATTAGAATAGCATCGGTAAGGAAAGCCAAACATAACTTGAAGATGTCCAATTGTTTGATTAGGATTAAACAATTAGAGGATATGCCTGAGTACTCGAGGTCAGGTGACCAAGAACAGGAGTTGTCCACACTGAGAGCATGGTATGCGGGGCTTTGAGGATAAAGTAGTTATCGTCAACTAAATCTAAGGCGTTATACATTGGGCAGGGTAGTAAAGCCGGGAAATTACTGGCCTGGCAAATAAAACATAAGTCTGAATCCAGATGGGTTCCGGCCCTAAAACTCCCTGATTCTGATGAATTGGCTACTGATTCCAAGGGAATCCTGCAATCTTTTGTTTCTTTTTATAGAGACCTATATTCGAGCCGGCCC
This sequence comes from Neoceratodus forsteri, assembly GCA_016271365.2. NCBI lineage: Eukaryota > Metazoa > Chordata > Ceratodontiformes > Ceratodontidae > Neoceratodus > Neoceratodus forsteri. The sequence goes on from JADMNL010000026.1 coordinate 273,558,283, forward strand.
CCCACCGCACATATGCTATCTCAAATGCGGAGGTTTTTGGATGGAATATCACTTCCTAACCTGCCACAGGACTCTAGATTGAGATTAATATCTCCCATATCTAATGAAGAGATAATATCTGCCATTGATTCATTTAGAGCTGATAAGACACCTGGCCCTGACGGGTTTTCACCTTTTTTTTACAAATTATTTAAAGCAGAAGTGGCTCCGCTGTTGAATAAATTATTTATTTTTTGGTTCGATCATGGAGTTAGGGATGCGTCCACCTTCAAGCCAGATTAATTTTACTGCCCAAACCAGGAAATCTACAGATTCTGTTGGTAATTATAGACCAATTTCTCTGTTGAACTTAGATGTTAAAATCTTTGCTAAAATATTAGCCACTAGACTCAAGAGTGTTTGGCGAGATCTGATCAGTCCGGAACAAGCTGGCTTCGTGGAGGGACGCACCTCGGCAGACCATTTCAGGAAACTGTTTTACTTAATGTCTGCCTCTGTAGCTCCTAGTGCGGAAGTGTCCCTAATTTCTTTGGACGCTGAAAAAGCATTCGATCGGGTGGAGTGGGCATATATGTTTGATGTCTTAGTTAAATTTGGTTTCCCCCAGCAATTCATACAACTAATTAAGATCCTTTATTCGCGTCCAACTGCTAGAATACAATGTAATAATCTAATATCTGCTGCTTTTCTGCTACAGAGGGGAACCCGACAGGGCTGTCCGTTATCGCCTTATTTGTTTAATTTGTATTTAGAACCCTCATTAGAAGCAATTAAGGCTGACAAAAGATTTTTGGTATTAAAATTGGAGATCAAGAACACAAACTGTCGGCATTTGCGGTATGACGTATTGCTACATATTAGAGACACAACTTCATCTCTTCCCAAAGTCCTTAACCTAATTGAGGACTTTGGTGGTTTCTCGGGGTTTAAATTGAACCTAGCCAAAACAACTCTCTTTCCTCTCTCGACCACTCTTGTTAAAAGCTGATGCGTGTCCTTAGGCCTTCAGTGGCAATCTAAGTCCTTTGTATATTTGGGTATTCAAATCTCCAAGAATCTGGATGAATTGGCTAAACTGAACTTAATTCCTGTTCTTAAATCTATCAGAGAAGATTTGGATAGATGGTTGAGACTGCCATTGTCCTTTTCTGCGAGAATCAACATAATTAAAATGGTGGTCCTGCCAATAATTCTTTATCCCCTCCTTAATTTGAACATATACCTCCCCAAGTCTTTCTTTAATAATTTATGTAGGTATTGCTCAGTTTTTATATGGAGAAATAAACCTCCACGCAGAGCTTATTATAAACTTTGCTGACAACGTAAGTTGGGCAGCCAGCAATTACCAGATTTTTTTAAATACTATTTGGCTATCCATGCGGCTAGGGTGGTTTATGGACTGGGAAAATTGATACTCCTGCTACAGGCCTAGAGTTAGATAGGGCTATAGTAAAGGAATTAAAGTTAGATTTAGAATCTTTCCTCTATATCCCTTGGACTAAAGTACCTAGAAAGATTAGAAATACTCCCATAGGGTGGGATATTAGGGCTATTCATCAGTTATATGCCTGTTTAAAGATTAACCCTCGGCTCGATGTCTCGCAACCCCTATTGAAGAACCCAAATTTTCTAATTGGTAACCAACCTGTTTACAAATTCCCCTCAACATTCCCCTCCAAGATTCGGATCTCTGATTTTTATGCGGGTAACGTTATTCTCCCACTTTCATCATTAGCGTTAAAGTTTGGGGTTAAGCCCCAATTTATGTTAAGTCTGGCTCAAATTAGGAGCTGTATTCCGTCCTTTTTGAGACATGGCAATAGATCTGACCTAGTGGGGGTCCTTTGGACACATTTATCTGATTCCTGTTTATCAGGTAAATTGGTTTCCAAACTCTACCAGTGTATTATTAAAAAGACTGACCTTTACTCTTCTCCCATTCCTTTTTATTGGAAAGTAAACATGTCTTTGGATTGGCCGGAGATAGTGTGGGAGAAAGTTTGGATAGATATTTATGTTTTTACTAAGCAGGATAGATTAAGGGAGATTCAGTTTAAACTGCTACATAACATTTATTGGTCCCCGGCTAAGTTGTACCGTTGGAATAACAAATGCTCCCCAGCCTGTGAGAACTGTGATGGCTCTCTAGCTACCACTTTTCATAAGCTGTGGTCCTGCCCCAAAAGTAGTGAGTTATGGGGGGTGGTCAAACGGGGACTGAGGCCTTTTTACGATCTCTCAGCTTTTTCTGCGCAGAGATCTGTGTATTTGGGAGGTATGGCCTTTCCCAGGTATCGCTTTAAGGGTCCGGATGGCATTGGTGGCAATGGTCACTAAGCTGGTGATTCTGCGTCATTAGGCGGAGAAATGGACTCCTCTTTCAAGGAATGGTGGGAGGAATTCATGAATGCTTTATTTGCTGAAAGGACTGTTTATGCAGCCTCAATACTCAACATAAATTTGACAAATATTGGAAGGGCTTCAGTCAATGTCTGAGGGACAGGTTTGGTTTTAAGGTAGTGGTATTTAGAGTATCTTTGGTTTTATTGGTCCCATTTGTTTAATTTTTCTTTATTAACCATGGTTTCCCTTCCTCTATTGTTGTTAATTTATATCTTTCATTCCCCCTTAAAGTTTTGACCTAGTTGAGCTAATGATTTTAATATGATATCATTTACTTCCTGTTTTATTCAATGTTACTGATAGCTGCGGGTGGGGGTGGGTGGGGATTGCTTTTTCATTATTTGGGTGTTTTTTTCTTTCTCTTGTAATTGTAAGATTATACTAGTTATTGTGCATTCTGTATTGCTCCAACCTGTGTACTTTTATTACTTTTATGCACAATGTTGTTTGCTGTTGTTGTTCTGGTTAAAAATAAAAATAAAGTTATTGGCAAAAAAATATGTTATAACTAATTGGTCCATCCAATGTCTAAGAACCAGTCTTTTAACAGCAATTGAAATTAAAGCCATATGAAATCTACATTCTAGGACCTGAATACTAGTAAACTGACCTAAAATACAAATTTCTATAGTAAACAGATCATTTAGTCCCAAAAGGGGATCCAACTTAATTTGAATCAAAGACCATAAAGGAGCCACCTTGTCACAGTACCAAAGAATGTGTACCAGGTTGCCTTCAGCAATACCGCACCTTGTACAGGTATTCAGAGGTAATCTGCCTAATCTAGCCAGTTTAACCGGTGTATAGTATAAATTGTTTAAAATGTGATATTGAGTAAGCCTATATCTGTCCTGGGTAAGGTATTTATACATGTCTCCCCAAATTTGCCCCCAAATCCCAGGGGAGTCTGGCAGAAGAGTGTCCCAGATCATGGAACCTTTGAGAGGGTTCGGATACTTGGTGTCTAATAGATAGGAATACATCCTAGAAATACAATGAGGACTGCTCGCATAAACTTGTATCTGCTCCAAAGTAGGCCTAACTTGAGATGGAGTGAAAATTTAGCCAAAAAAGGAAGCCACAAGGTTTCTCAGTTGAAAGACCTTAAATATGAGTTTCCGAGGTATACTGAACTTAGTCATAATCTCTACCGAGGAAAGAAGGGATTCTTGAGCAAAGAGACTCTCCACACAGCAGTCCTGTATCTGCAGGAGCCACTCCGAAGGAATTGGTGAACCACTAATCCTGATATTGGGATTTAAAGTGAGGGACTGAACCATATCTCTTTTAACTGAAATATTAAGGAAATTCCAGCACTGGGTCAGGATCCTAATAGAAGTCCCTATGACACTACTTTGTAATTGAAGGGATAGAGTGGAGTAGGAGTGATAAAAAATTCTGAAAGACTTAAGTTTATGTTTATCTAACATCCTCTTTTCCAGCTGCAACCAGATGGGAAAATACCCCTCAGCTTCTGCCTCATACCACCTCCCCATCTTTGACAGGTGGCTCACCCAATAATATAACATAAAATTAGGAAGGTGGAGGCCTCCTTTTTCTTTAGGTAGATTAAGTTTAGAAAAGGCTCGCCGGTGGGTGTTTACCCTGCCAAATAAATTTAACTATAGTAGAGTGAAGCTGCTGGAAGTAGGACGTGGGAAGGTAGATGTTCAGTAGATTTAACGGATAAAAAACCCGAGGTAACACATTCATCTTAATGATGCTTATGCGGCCCCACAGTGACAGAGGGAGGGCAGACCATCTCTGAAAATCTTGTTGTATCCTTGAGATGAGGTCATCTAAGTAAAGTTTCCTAAAGACCTCGGGATCCTGAGTTAGATGAATTCCCAAGTATTTAAACGAAGAGGAGGCCTACTTCATACCAAACCGAATGAAGCTGACATGAGGTGTGCTATTGTTTAACGGGAAAATAACTGATTTGGATAGGTTAAGCTTATAGTTGGCTACCTTACTAAAATCAGCTATAATTCGTAAAATGGATTCTAGGGAACTCTCCGGATTGGTTAAATGTAGAAGAATGTCATCCGCATAGGCCAAAAGGGTCAAGGTTTGTTGATGTATTAGGCAACCTCTAACTTGAGAAGAACTTTTAATATTGAGCAGAAGGGGTTCTAAATATAGATTAAACAGATAGGGAGAAAGAGGACACCCCTGCCTGGTACCCATAATTAACGAGAATTGGGACGAAAAGACCCCGTTACAGTAAATTCTGGCAGTAGGGAACTTATATACCCTCTGCGTCCACTGGATAAAAATGTCCGGGAACCCCATTTTCTTAAGGGTGGCTCAGAGAAAATCCCAGTGAACTCTGTCGAAGACTTTTTCTGTGTCTAATGAAACTAAAACCATGGGAGCTTGGGACTCTTGGGCAGATTTAAAAATGTGTGACAGGGTACGTAGATGATCTGAAGAGGATCTGCCCTGTACAAACCCCACTTGTTCGGGACTCAGCAGGTTAACCCAAATTTTCTTGACTCTAAGCGATAAGATTTTAGTTAAAATTTTAATATCATAGTTCAGGAGTGAAATTGGGTGATAACTGGCTGGTTCATTCTGGGGTTTTTCTGGCTTTAAAATCAAGACAATCGTGGCTTCCAACAGAGAATGATAGAGGAGGTCACTAGTGAAAATGTATTCAAACAACCTCAGAATCAGAGGGGCAATCTCCTTACAAATAACTTTATAAAAATTAGAGGGGAACCCATCCGGACATGGGGATTTGTCTGGTGCTAGTCCCTGGATCGCCTCCTCCACCTCAGTTAGCATAATAGGGGAAGCCAAGAAATCACGCTGGTGGGTCTGCAGAGAGGGAAGTGGGAGGGCATCAAAAAATTGTTCAATTTGGGAAAGACAGGGCCAAGACGGTCCAATACTATAAAGGTTCCGGTAAAATGACTCAAAGACTTGAGAAATATCCCAGGATGACATCTTGAGCGAGCCATCTGGGGAAGACAAAGCAGGAATCTATCTTGAGCCCTCTACCTCACGCAACCGGAGGGCTAACAACTTACCCGGCTTGTCCCCTTGGTCAACATAGTGAACCTTAGTCTTGAGAATAGCATATTCTATCTTCTCTCTTAACAGATCTGAGTACTTGTTCCTGAGTTTCATTAGGTCTTCTAAATCCATCTGGGAAGATGTCGAGGATAGGGTATTCTCAGCCTGCCTTATCTGACTTAAAAGCACCAGGATCCTGGCCTCTCTCTGTTTTTTCCTCCTGGATGTCAACTTAATAAATTCACCTCTAATAAAACACTTAAAGGAGCACCAAATCAGGTCTTCCTGATCGACTGAACCTGAATTGGTAATCATGAAAGATGAAATCAGCGACTTGATATGGGAAACAGTGCGCTTCTCCTTTAAAAGTTGTGTGTTTAGCCTCCAGGAGGAATATCTTTGGACCTGTGAGTCCGGTGAGGCCATGATCCATGCTACCAAATGGTCAGACATAACTATTGGCTCTATTCCCATCTGTAAAATGTCCGGCATAAGGGTGTTACTGACCAAAATAAAATCAATTCTGGACCTTGACTGGTGGACTTGGGAGTAAAAGGAAAAAAGTTGACCAGAGTGGTTAAGCAAACGCCAAGGGTCGCATAGCTCCAGTAAGTCCATGAAGTCTCATAGGGCAAGCTGTGAGGGGGAAAGAGATTTCAAAGGTCGGTAGGATCTGTCTAAGTTTTGAGACGGAGCGATGTTCCAGTCCTCCCCGAGTATTATTGGGGAGGTCAGGAAACCACCCAGTTTGTCAGCTAGTCTCATAAGAAACTCCGAGTCCCCACCCACCAGGCCGTAAATAGCACCCAGTACTAACTTAAAATTATTAAGGATACCCAGAACTATAACAAATCTGCCTTCTTGATCTACTAGACACTCCTCTGCCAGAAATGGGACATGTCTTTTCATCAATATGGCCACCCCTCTACTCGCTGATGATCCTGCGGAGGCAAAAATCTGAGAGTATCCCTGCCGACGTAACCCACTAATTTCTGAAGTCATTAAGTGAGTTTCCTGTAGCAGAAGGATATCAATATTCAAAAGGGAAGAGTTTTTAAGAACCTGATATCTCTTAGACAATTCTCTAGCACCTCTGACATTCCACGTGGCAACTTTAAACAACCCCATTGCCATTCAATTTGTATTTGAGGAGTCGGCACATAAACAGCTGTATAGGAGAAATCCAACCCAAAAGGCACATCCTCCCTCCCCCCCCTCAAAAACTTAAGGAATGTAATGCCAAAAATCTCCCCCAACCCACGATGACTTGTATAGACTAAAATATGCCCAAATGCCCTCAGCTTAATAGTAAACACTCTAAACAGTATCAGGCCAAAGAAGGACATCCGTATCTCAAGATCACCCTCCCACCATCCCTTCAAACTATATACAAAAAGAGTCCCAATCAGGACCTGAGGTATAAATGCACCCTTAGACCTTAAATCGGAGAAACAAAACCTATAGGCACCCTTCCCGTGGGAGGTACCTCCTGTAGACGAGAGATTTTGCCAGTAACCTGAATAGATCCCCAACCCACCCCATAATCTCAAGACATCCTTAGCAAGAGGTGCCCCAAGGCAGGTGCCCTCCACCCCGCGCTTCGGTGCACAATGCTGACCCTCCAGAGCAAGCTCCAATCCAGAGCCCCCATTCCCCCACCTCCAGAAAACATAAGGTAGCCCTACTGCTCATCAAGAAATCAGACAGCTGATAATGAGACAGTGGCAGTCAACACATTGGGTAGTAATCCTTTCGTTTCATGCTGAGTCAAACAAAGGGAACTTATAAATTGAATATAAAACCTACTTGAGCCTAGAAGGAAGTGCTAAGGATTGCGGCTATGACTGTCGTATTCAGCCCGAGTTGAAGCAAGAGGGTAACCCCTCTAAAATTCCACCTCAGGGTAGTACCATTTCTAAGCACTCGGGCTCCTTCCCGCGCCTATAGGACCTGGGGATATGACCGGAGTGGAAAAATCAGGCAGACCAGAATGTCCTTCCAGTCAAACATCCCCTGAGAACATTAACCCAGATCAAAGTCTCCCCCCCAAGAAACGCAGCTCACACTTCTCTATCCAGGCCTAAGGCCTGCTAGACCACTCTCCGATCTGCCCGACCCTGTCCCCCTCAATGGAGAGCTACGAGAAGCAAGAAACAGAGTTGACCAGCAAACAGGTAAGGATTTGACCTTTTCCAAAAGTAATATACTCGTTATGGTTGATGATGAGGGTGAACGCCCCAGTGTGGCATTAACTGCCATCTTCTGCTGGGTCCACAGTGCCATGTGCCTATTCTTAAGACTCATATGCTGTCCTCCTGTGTCCAGATGGCTCCCCTTTTTACCTTGACTCACATGCACATGGAAAACCTAGCAGATTGCAACTGACTCATCATTTGCATCTTGCACAAAAAAATCCCAAAGAAGGGATTGTGATGCTCTACTTTTAACATGTCCAAGATGCTGCTTATTGGACTCCGTTCTTTTAAGCCATGAAGTAGCGGGTGTGCTACATGATTTTTGGGCAGAACACACCTGGACTGCAACTGACCTCCACGACTACCTATCATTATTACTGGGTCATCATAATTATCATCGTCATCACCATCAACTGAAACTGGTAAATTACAAGTTTTTACGGGGGGGGGGATTAATGCAAACAGACACAGACACAACCAGTTCCCAACTGGGGTCAATTACATCATCATCATATTCAGCAGTATCACCCACATCCACATCTTCTACTTGGATGCTGGCATGTGGACTGCATGTTTTGCAACCACAGCAATATCATCATCATCATCAGATTCATCATCATCAACACCACCACCACCTGATATTTTTCCACCACACTGTGAATCACTGCATGGAAAATGTGTGACCTGAACCGCGGTGGAAGAAATGTCACATTGTATGCTATCGTTGACGTGATTATCAGAATCCTCATGTTCAGTTACTGGGATGTTGCTGGGAAGTATGACATCATCTACACTGCCACTCACTCACATTGCTTCACACTTCACTATATTTTTGGACATGGTACACTGGTCAGAAGTGGAACTTGAGGCAGCAATACTACCACCACCACCAGCAACTACACTAACACCACCGGCTGGGACAACATCATCTCCTCCAGCTATGAGTGAAGCTACTGATTGGGCTGTAAAAAACACTGCAGGAGAAATACCTTTCCTCACATCAGCTATGCACTTCTGCATCTGCATACTGCCACACCCACAGACAATCTTACCACTGGCAGCAGTTCCATGGCGAGAACCAGCTTTGCTTGCACATCTCTTTGTGGACATTTTGGGGGATCAACAACAATATTCTAAACAAATTTAGATTCTGGAACGTTCACTCTGGTTGGGGGGGAAGCTGGATGTGAAGCCAAAAAAAAAACTGTGGCTTCAGCAACAGATACAGATGCAAATTCACAAGAGAAAACGACACCTTAACTAACCAGTGGTGCTGAAGTCACAAACAATCCAATCTGGAAAACAATTCCTTTTGCCACGGGGGGGCACTAACTGCAGATTTTTATGGCAGTGCAAGCAGCAAAACAAAGAACAGATACCACAATGGCAGTACAAAATCATGCAGCTGCAGTGGATAGCAGGTTCACACTGCTGCACCTGCAGTTACACTGTGGCACAAGAAAAAGTGTATTATTTGATGTCACGCAGCACCACACACACACACACACACACAAACACACAGACACAATTTGTCTACAAGTAATGCATAGCAAATTGAAAAGTTCAGTAATATGGCATGTATTGTAAACAACCTGAAATTCTGAACTGCTGCACCAGATCCACACAACACACAATCAGCAAGAAAATGTCAACAATTACTGACAATAGTACTGTGCGTACATTAACACAGTCAGTTATATAACAAAAATATAACCAAGAAACAAAGAACTCCCTATTTCTCCAACTTAAATCTACCGACACCACAGACACACCCCTCTCCAAAGCACACTTTCACTGTCTCTTACTACACAGACTCAATGTTGTACATTAACATTCAAAATCCAAACACAAACAAAAACGCTCGATGATATGAGCCCAGGAGGGTTTCCTACAATCGATGAACTAAAGTTTGAGCAAAAAAATGTCTCAAAAATACTTTTTGAACAGCTTTTAGAAGGTTTGAATCACAGACAGCTCTCAGAGCACACTGTCTCCTACAGCTTCCTTTACACACTACCCTGAACTGAGCCTGTGCAGATCAATATAGAGCCCATGTGACCTGAAATCCCATGAATCACTGCAAAATTCACCTTCAGAGCTTAAAAACAAGGCAAAGTGAGGTGAAGAGCATTGTTTTTAATGCACTTCACCTTTAAGATTGGTGGAGTAGTGGTCTGGGAAGGTGGAGTAATGCAAAGTCATTGTTTTCAATGGACTTCGTGTTACCCATCATAACGCAAATTACTCCGCTTTGCATTGCAGAGTACTCCGCAAATTTGCCTTGGCTTTGCAAATCATTTCATGGAGCAAGTTGAGGCCACTTTGCCCACTACTAATACTGAACATAATTCAGCTGATTGGGTCTTGGTCCAGCTCTACTTGTCTTTTGCCCCTGACCAGGATAGTGCAGTCTCTGTCTTTAATAGCTGCTTTGCAGAGCTCCAGGACTGGATGAGGGCCAGCTGGCTAACGTTGAACCCTGATAAGACTGAGGTGTTGGTGGTGGATCCAGGATGCGGGATAGAGAGGACAGGAGCATGGCTTGACTCCAGGCTTTGGCTCGGGGGTCGCCAGCTCATGTCCTCTGTTCGGGTGCGGAATCTGGGTGTTATATTTGATGAAGGGCTAACACTTCATTCGCAGGTGCCAACTGTAGTCAAATCCTCTTTTTTACATTTGAGGAATATCACCCAGATTAAGCACCTTGTTCCGCCTCGTGACCTTCCAATGTTGATCCACACCTTTGTGACCTCCTGCCTTAACTACTGTAACTCCCTATACCTAGGGTTTCCGGGGGCTGATATTCGCCACTTGTAGCTGGTGCAGAATGCTGCAGCCAAGTTGCTAACTGGGGTTTTCCGGACTAGTCACATCACCCCTGTGCTGCGTAAACTGCACTTGCTGCCTGTTCAGTAGCAAATCACCTTCAAGGTCAGTTTACTGACCTATAAGGCCTGCATGGACTGGGTCCCGGCTACCTGCAAGAGCTCCTGATTCCTTACTGCCCGCTCTAACCCTTCTGTTCAGCCATTAAGAGATTGCTAGAGGTTCCCAGGGTTTGACTGAAAACTTATGGTGCGAGAGCATTTATGTATGCAGCCATGACCCTGTGGAATTCTCTACCTTGCCAGATTAGGAGTGCCTGACCGTGGAGAGCTTCAAGACAGCTTTAAAACGTAGTTATTTAGCTGTGCTTTTGGGGATTGTTGCAGCTGTAATATTGCAATTTATTGATTTTTTTAGTTATTTAATGTTTATTCGTGTTTTAATATCTGTACAGTGCTTTGATAGTTGTTGAATTGCGCTATATAAATACATTTTATTATTATTATTGTTGCTTTTTATCCTACATATTTTGACGTGAGTGTGTGCACGTGGTTTGTTATTTTTCTTAAGCTGGCACCATGGACCATTTCAGCGGGTCTGTTCTTCTGACTTAATTAATTTTATTTGTTTTTTATTTAAAGTAGTTTTATTTTAGAGCCTATCTGAAGTTTTTTAGTAAGTACTCAGTTCTGCTGTGGTGGGATTGATTTCCTTGTTGTGTGATGTGCCTACTGACAAATCCAGCAGGTTTTAAGACCAGGATGACCATGCATTACGTTGAAATAAACTCACTGTCACCTGACTGTTTTACCCAATTAAATTTATTTAATTTTTAGGCCCATTTTATAAAATCCTTTAATAGATACCCTGTTGTCTGTTATTGCTTGCTTAATGCTGCTGTTTATGGTTGTCACAAGCCTATATTAACTTATAACCTTTTCAATCAATGAACATTTTTACTGTAATCCCGAGTAATGAAATTATAAGTTATTATTTTATTCGTCTTAGGTGCCTGTTTAATTTTTGTGTATAATTTTACCTAGAAAGAACATTGCAGCTGACATAAAAGCAATAGGACCTGCTTCAGTTGTTGTGAAGAGAAAAGGTAATATTTTCATTGAATTTTTAATCATTCATTTCAGAATTAGCAGTTCATAAAATGAATGTGAAATATTTTCTAAATCACCCACACAATCCCTGAAGCACTGGGTCGCATTTACTTGAACATGAGCATCTCCCTGTTGAGTGACATATAAAGAATGGTAGAGATGGCAAAAAACTTTGATGAGTTTGTCTGTCCACTAAGGGCAGGATTTTCAAAGACTGCAGGCCAGAAGGAGTGGGATCCAAACACATACTGTGGGCTCGATTCTCAAAGAGGCTGACAGTGGTGCAAGCTATGGCAAACAGCAGATTGTGCTGAAGCCCGATGCACCAGGACCCTGCACCAGATTCTCATATAGAATGGGTCCTGATCCCAAGTCCCCACATTTGTGACAACCCCTTCCTTTCAGCTAACACATGGCACAGAGGAAGGGTGTGCCACAGTCTCCTAGTGGCAATGCAAACAGAACCCCCTTCCCAATCCCAAATTGTGCCTGATAATATTAATATATATATATATATTTAATCCCCCATCCCTAGTGGTCTAATAGCCCCCATCCTGATCCCCAATTGCACTCAATAATAATAAATGTATGTTTAATCCCCCATCCCTAGTGGTCCAGTGGCCCCCTCCCAATCTTGGACAATGCCCACCTGTTATTGTACAAAATACATAACAAATCCATGGTGGTCTAGTGGATCCCCACCCAAGCTGGTAGTGCCCACCACCCTGCTAGTATCCAGTGATGTGGGTGAACATGATTGAGTGACCACCAATATGGTGACTCAGTCATGGTGAATGGTACAGGGGTGACCGGGCACCTACAGCTACCGGATGGGGTGGGCAACTATAGCGACAGGAAATACTACATATGTGTGCAGGGGAGTGGGAGTGAGCATGTCCAGCAAGGGCCAGGAGGGGTTGTGAGGGGTGGCACTGTGGTAGACTGCTGAGCTGGCCCCATGGTGTAGCGGGTCGCTCATGACTTTGAGTGAATAGGGTGCTGGGTCTGAGTGCAGGTTTGTTTTTGTTGTGCCTGGCCCAAATTTAATTTTTTATGTCCCCAAAACATACCCCTAGTTGAGAATCCTTAAGTAGGGGGCTGCGGGGGCATAGCCCACCACATAAATGTAAAGAATACATGTCCCTGTGTCATTTGTTGTGGTATTAGGAGTCAGAGTGCCAAAACTGATTTTGGCACTCTGACTTCACTGTAACAGTGATCACCTTTTGGCAGTCACCGTTATGACATGGAACCCCACCCTGCTCCCCCATACACCCTGAGCCGGCAACAGGTACAGCACTCCTCTCACCACCATGGACGGCTGCTGACTGACCTATCAGTGGGTGCATACTGTATAATACAGTGCACACTCACTGACTGACAGCTGCACAGATGTCATTCAATGGGCATGTATGGAATTATATGGCATGTGCTCACCGACAGATCAGTCGGCAGCCGGCCATGGTGGTAAGAGGAGGGCTGTGCCAGTTACCAGTTCAGGGTATACAGGGATAGCTCAGTGATGGCCACTACCAGCTAGGGTAGGGGAATGGGCATCTTCTAGACCAGCAGGCATGGATTATATGTATTTTGTACAGTAACTGGTGGGCAGCATCTGGGATCAGGGAAAGGGGCCACTAGACCACTAGGGATGGGGGATTACATATATATTTATTATTATTAGGTGCAATAAGAGATCAGGGAGGGGGCCACTAGACCACTAGGGGCAGGGGATTACATATTTATTTATTTAACAAATCGGAAAGACTTTTGAGCCAAGGGCTCTTTTACAGAGGTTCCACGTCAAGTCACAAGAATAGCAAATTACAATGGTTTCAGTAAGTAGTACAATATGAGGAAAGTAATTACATAAACAAAAGAACAATATGGCAAGATAAATATTGTGTCAAGTGCAGACAGTGGCCTTGTCTGAAGAGGGGTGAAAGGGTTTACAAGGAGAGAAAGTACAGGGGATGAATTGAGGGGGTGGAAGGAGCAAAATAAGAGTAGGAGAGAGATTCCACAATGAAGCTTGAGCAGGAAAGACCCACGGAGTTGGGGGTAGAGGGAGAGAACAAGGTGAGGAAACAGAGGAGAAGAGAGGAGGGGGTGGAGGGAGGGGTAAGGGAAGGGGGAATGAGGTAGGATGAAAAGAGGGCAGGAATGGGAAAGGGATAAGGGAGGAAGTGCTGTGAGTGGAATAGCGTAGCAACAGCATAGGGCTATACAGGGGCAAATGGTAAAAGAGGGAGGTCCCAGTGCATTTAGCTGTCAGCAGAGATTAGGTATAGCAGCCACAAGATGCTCTAGAAACTAGGAATTGATACATATATATTTATATTTATTAGGCACAATCGGGGATCAGGGAGGGGGCCACTAGACCACTAGGGACAGAAGTTTTGATTGGTTCTATGTGACAAGGGCAACTGAATGTCAGCGACTGGTCATAAGGGCACACAACCACAAGGGCGACTGAAAAACAGTACATTATTTAATGTGGGGGGCTTCACCCTCACACACACCCTCGTGGGGGACTTTGCCCCCCTACACCCTACTTAATTAGGATTCCTACTGCAGGAGGGTGCAACTTGGGGAAAGAGGTGAAATCCAAGGTCGCTCACATTGTCGGCACCATTGTGCAGTAGCCCTTATGGACCGGGTCACGATATTCAGTCGCCCACATCACAGGCTACCATTTTGATTATAATTTTTTTTGAAATTCAAAATCTTTATTGATTTTATAAAATGGTAAGTATTACAGAGATTACAGACAGGTATGAAACCGCTAACATAACAAAATAACTAAAACCCTCCCTCCCTCACCCTCCACCTCCCCCCCAGAGTGTGCCCATATCAGAAGAATGAACAGTGAGAATTATGTAATACTTCTTATAGAAAGTCATAGCAATCGAACAAAACTAAAGCAGGTATAGGGAGTATAATTTGCCCCATTTTTTATCAAAGCGCTGAAGGGAATTACGAGAACCAGCTATCAAACGTTCCATGTGGAGATATGAAGTTAATTCATTTAACCATTCACTGTATGATATGGACAGCTGATCCATCCAATGTTTAAGCACAAGCTTTTTAACAGCTATTGAAATTAAAGCCATATGAAACCTGTGCTCCTTAACCCTGATCTCAGTATATATACCTAGGAGACATATTTCAATGGTGAAGAGCTCCTCGAGGCCCAATAGTGGATTGATCCTGGATTGGATAAATTGCCATAATGGAGCTACCTTATCACATTGCCAGAATACATGAAGTAGGTTCCCCTCTGCTTTGCCACATCTGGAACAAGTGGAATCTGGAGCACGGCCTATCTTGGCCAGTTTAACTGTCATGAAATACATATCATTCAGTATGTGGTATTGGGTAAGTCTTAGTCTATCCTGAGATATATAATGATAGAGATCTTTCCACATTTGAGACCAATTAAGTGGAGAATCTGGCGCGCTAATGAGCTCCAGTTTTTCAAACTTAGGGAAGGAGCTGAGTGGCCAAAAATTAATAGACTAGTATATAACTACGAGATACTGTGAGGATTGGAAATGCATCCTGCAGCTGAGTCAGAAAGGGTTCCAACTTGGATATCTGAGGAGATACACCAAAAAGATGACTTATTAGGTGTCTCAGTTGGAAAATCTTAAAAATGTGTACCTGATTCGAATTATATTTTGAGAGAATATCAGGAGAAGCCATCAAGGAATCTGGGGAGTAAAGATCGGAGACTACTACATCCTTCAATTGCGGAAGCCAAGCTGACAAGATACCGGAACCACCTATCTTGATATTAGGATTAAGGATAGGTTGAGCAAAATCATGCCTAGGGGAAAGCTTGAAGTATGAACAACATTGAGAGAAAACCTTCTGGGAAGTACCTATCACAGTGTGGTGTAGAGGCAGGGGGGAGATCCTTCCATGAGGTATAGAGAATAGATGAGACTGTTAGATTGTGAGTCACTAGAAGTCGATGTTCCAACTGCAACCAGATTGGAGCGTGAACATCTGCAGAATTTGAGAGCCATCTCCCCAGCTTGGTAAGGTGACTGACCCAATAATATATAAGAAAGCTGGGGAGACAAAGCCTTCCCATCTCTTTAGGGAGAGACAGTTTGAGAAAGGAACGCCTCAGGTGTTTGTTGAGCCAGATAAAATTAGAAATTGTAGAATGTATGTGATGAAAGAAAGAAAGAGGAAGCCAAGTATCAACATATTAAGATGTTTAAATGACCCCAAAGTGAAAGTGGAAGACATTCCCAACACTTAAGGTCCTGTTGGAGGGTGACTAACAAGTCCTCCAGATTTAATTTCTTGACAGTCATAGGATCTGTAGAAAGGAGAACACCTAAATATCGGATATGTTGAGGAGACCATGACATTCCGAACTGAGTGAAATCCCCCTTATAGGTGAGGTGATTTAAAGGGAAAATTTCAGTCTTGGAATAGTCGAGCTTGTAGTTGGAAAAGTGACTATACCGGTTGATTACCTGGAGGGCATACTCTAAAGAGGAGGCAGGGTGATTTAAATGTAAAAAATGTCATCGGCATACACCGAAAGGGTTAAGGCCTGGTTAAGGGGTTTTGATTATAATTACAATAAGGGGTCACATCAGAGATCGTGAAGGGGGAACCATGGCACATTGCTGCAAACAGGCAACTCTCCCAGAAGAGAGATTTCAAAGTACCCTTAGATCAGCCCTGGGCTGAAGATTCAGAAGCTGCTGCACCGCAGGGCCAGTGACCACAAGGTAACAGAGTTCCCATTGGGACCCTTCCCACTGCAACAAAGGAGAGCCGATCAGGAGGGCTGACATTGAGCAGTAATGCTTACTTGTGTTTTTTTCTAGTCCCCTTTAGGTCTCCCTCATCACCATCCTGGAGAGACTTTATAGTATGTTACAGGTTTAGAGTTAATATGTGTGTTGAAACTAGGGAAGGGAAGGGGGCTTGTAGCTGAAAGAAGATGCACCCGAGTAAGGGAAGTGGCCCAGCTGTAAGTACCTAGTGGCTGGTTTAAATGTTTGAGTTCTGTAAGGGATATGTATATGGGGTAATTTGGTGTTCTAACAGATACTGGAGGCATCGGTCGTTATTTCCCCTGGTTCCTATTTCTGCACCCAGTGCCTTCAAGCCTGCTGACAGGGGCAATCATTCTTTCAGGACCATTGTGGTGGGGTTGTGATTTCACTGATGGGAGCTGGGATTAATATTGATGTCCTACCCTGCAGCTTGGGGTATAGGGAAATCTGGGACCCACAGGGACTCGACTGGGATACGAACTACATGGTTATTGCATGGATGGGGTACTCCCCCCCATCTGTGGGCAAGTAAGTGGTCAACCCCCCCGATGGGCAAAGGGAGGGGTGGTGCAGCACCCATCTGGATGATGTCCTACCCATCATTGAGGGCCCTCCAACCCAAGACCTGGGTAGTTTGCCCTACATGGGGAGTGGGGCTAGATGGTTTTCTCATGGTTACCTTCAGAGCACTTTGCCGTTATGTCTGCTTCCTTGCTATGACCAGATGGAGGGGTTGGGTAAGGTTTTCCTGGCAAAGGGCGCTGTTTGGGTGCCCCATGGAAGTGGTATCCTTGGGCACATAGATCCCCAATAGGAGTGCCCCCCCCACTGTACAGCCAATAGGAGGGTCTATGAATAGCCCAATTATGCAGCTAAGGTATATAGAAAGGTAAGCTGCAGGATGGATTGAGGCACAGCAGGGTGAGAGCAAAGAGAAGGAAATAAATTTGGATGCCTCAGAAAGTGGAATGTTCCCCACTAAAGAACCCCCAGTGACTCCCACAGAGGTCTGGGCTGCATATCAGCCAACAATAGATGTGGAAACGTGTACTTAAGAGAGTAACAGACAGGGAAAGGGGAGGAAATGGCCAGGGTCACACCTGAGACTCGAACCAATAATGTTATTTCTACTTGGGTTTATGTTATACAGTTACTGTGTTCAATGTTGTTATGAGTAGTATGTTTAAGGTTACAGGCAACCAACTGTGTTCTGGGAAGGGAGGATGGATAAGAAGGCAAAAGGCTGTATGGGTAAGGCCAGGCAACCCCAAAGACCAGAAGGCACCAGGTTGGTGGGTTAGAACTTATCTCGCTCAGACTAAATTTATACCCCTGCTGCCCTGCCCAATGGAGCCAAAATTAATATCCTGGAATGTTAGGGGACTCAACTCTCCAATCAAAAGAAAGAAAGTCCTAACATAGATTAAGAGGTTGAGTCCCCTAATAGTATTCTGCCAAGAAACCAGATTCTCCTCGGCAGGAGCAAAAAACGTCATCAAGGCTGGGTGAGGAAAGAGTTCCACTGTACCACCTCATCCCACAAATGGGGAGTTTTGATTCTACTTCATAAAAACTTGGGCTGGAAATCAGCCCAGCAGGTTAAGGATAATGATAAGGAAGGGAGGTGGGTTATAGTGGAAAAGGAGACACCTCAGGGACCTGTGATCCTTGTCAACACATAGGCCCCTAGTCAGGACTGCCCGCAGTTCTTCCTCAGCTTAAACCAGGCACTCACTGAGATTAACACCAACAAGGCCCCTGTGCTGATGGAGGGTGGATTTAACCTCACCCTAGACCACATATTGGATAAGAGCACATGGAGCCCGGAGTCTCATAGACAGCTGGCAAAAGCGGTCTGCAGACTGGTGTAGGAAAATACTTTGGTAGATGCCTGGAGAACCCAACACCTGGGTATGTGAGACAACACGTGCTTTTCATAAACACAAGGATCGTCTAGTAGGAGTGATATGTGGCTAAAGTTCAGCTCAGCATATGAGGGGGTCATTAAGATGCAGGTATACCCAAGAGTTATATTGGACCATGCCCCTCTGGAGCAGGAGATCAGTTGAGGGGAAGACCTACCACAATCATCCACCTGGATACTGGACACCTGCCTTCTAGAGGATGAACAGTTCCAGGAGTGGCTACGGCATGAAGTTGAGAACCACTGGTGGAACAATAAAGGCCACTTTGAAGGGGAAAGATTATTGCCTTTGCCACAACTAGAAGGGGTCGGAGAGAGGCAGAACAGAGACCCATAGAACAGCAGCTAGCTGCTTTCAAGGTCCAGTACAAAAGTATTAAATTTAGAGACCCCTCCTTGCACCCTACTGATGCAACTCTCTAGCACCATGGTCTCACTCCATGCCTACCTTACCCGCCAGGCTGATCTAACCTTGAGAAGGCTAAGACAGTCCTACTGAGAATGGGGGGGAGAAGGCCAGTAAATTACTGGCCTATGGACTGAAGAGTAGGCAAATGGCTAGGAATATCCCAGCCCTTGTGAATACAGTAGGAAGTAAATGCTTTGCACAGAAAGAGATTATCACAATTATGGCCCAATTCTATGGAACATGATATCCTTCACCCACCCCCCAGACCCTTGCAGGATAAATAATTTCCTGGCTAAGTTTCCAATCACAAAGATAGTGGAGGCTGAGGAAAGAGACATGGAGGCCACAATAACTAGTAGGAGAAATCCAGGAGGCAATTCAGGCAATGAACCCACACAAAATGACAGGTAAAATGATCTAACTATTGACCTCCACCAGGTTAAAGGGGTGAATTGAGCCAAACATTTGGTCAGAATGTATGAGGACTCACTGGGGAAAGGGGTTTTACCACCCTTAAAAACAGAAGCTACCATCACAGTGCTCCCTAGGAGGGACAAAAACCCATTAAATCCTAGGAGTTATCACCCCATATTCCTCATCAATGCCAATGCCAAAATTCTGGAAAAAGGCTGGCTGGGCACCTGGACAAGCTCCTTTTAGGTCTCATCTATCCAGCCCAAAACAGGTTTTGTCAAAGGTAGACTTGAGTCAGATCACCATAGGGCCATTATCTCTTTAATGCATGAAGTCAGGACCTCCAAAATCCCCACAGCAGCCCTAGCCATTGACTTCGAGAATGCCTTCAACTTGGTCAAATGGCCTTTTCTGATGTAGACCCTGGCAAGCATGGGACTAGGCCCCAGCTTCATTGCATGGGTGAGGCTTCTGTATACTTCACCCCTGGCATCGGTTCTTACCAATCGCCTGTTATCCCCCTCCATTCCACCTCCAGAAAGGTACAAGGCAGGGGTGTCCTTTGTCACCCCTGCTTTTTGTCCTAGTTATTGAACCACTGGCCATAGCCAGATGGGAATCCAGGGAGATCCCAGGAGTGCAAATTGGCAAGGATACATATAAAACCTTTCTATACACAGATGACCTGTTGGTAACCACTGCATATACACCCCCAGTAGTCCAGAGGATTGTGGACATACTGTCAGACTTTTCACAAGTCTCCAGCCAATGGGTAAATCAATCCAAGACTGAGGTGTTTCCACTGAATTCGGTGTGCATGGAGCAAGCCTTCACAGCACAAGGACTTACATGGTCTCCAGGGGTGATCAAGTACCTGGGCATCATAATAATAATAATAAGTTTATTTATAAAGTGCCTTTCAACATACCAAGGCACTGATCACATTAAAACCACAACATCAAATATAAATCAGTAATACGTATAAATAAAATCATATCATAACAACTCAAATATTAAAATCAATTAATAAAATATAAAATAAGATCTCAGCACAATAAAATTAACTTAACCATCCAAGAAAGCCATTTGCCACAGATAAGTCTTCAAATTCTTCTTGAATTCCTCCATGGAGGTGCACTCCCATAACCGGCATGGTAGAGAATTCCAAGAGTGGGTGCAGCATAAGAAAATGCTCTGCTGCCAGAAGATTTTAAACTCACTCTTGGAATCTCTAGCAACCCCTCATCGGCCAAGCGGAGCGATCGGCCGGGGTAGTAAGGCATCAGGAGTTCTTTCAGATAGGTCGAACCCTGATCGTGCCGCAATGCCCAGCCAAACCCGAGATGAATGCAGCAATGAGTATACACCCCCCCCGAGTGCCCCCCAACACCCCTCTACCTCTCCCACCTCCGGCACTACTATGCCTCATCTACAAAGGATTGCCTGAGTGTAAATATTTTTGTTTGTTTGAGATGAAAGCGTAGGATTAGAGCATGCAGCCAAGGTCCATGGGAGTAGAACACTAGGCTTGTACAGGTCAGGAAGACCATAAGGTGGAGGCATGTGGGACCCACTCCCTCCCCTTGAGATGGATAAAGGCACCATGTGCAAATATACAGGGTCTGGGTACCCACTACCTGGCCCCACTGTTACAGAGGCACAGTTATGTTCAGATTAAGGTGGTAGCCAAGGTATAGCAAAAGGTACAGTATAGCAAATGGTATAAGAGCATTATTTGCACAGGCCTGGGTAATCCATTACTTTATTGGCAATATAGCATAGAGGTTAGAGTAATGAGCTGTGAACAAGCTTGGTACATTTGGCAGACCAGACCTTGGTTTGAGTCTCACAACCTCCACTTGCATACTGTGTGACTCAGCAAGTCACTTAACTTCCCAATGCTCCTAGGTTGCCCCTGAAAACAGGCACTTGTGCCTAGTGGGCCTTATTAAGTTACCAAAGACTAAAATAAAAAAAAATAAAAAAATATTGTTCACCCCAGGATCACCAAATATTATGATGCCCCTGGGTTTGTAAGTATGTTGCTGTGTGCAAAGTTGGAATGAATATCTTTTGACCACAAAAAGAATTAGCACAGCTAAACCTATGAAAATATTTGCTAAAAGCATTTTGTTGCTAAACAAAATATTTTTAAATGCCTTCAACAAAGTCTAAGACACCAAACCAAACAAATATTTCTGCTCTAACCGCATTTTATTCACCATAAACAAGATAGTATAACCCAGATGCCATGTCCCAATGGGCTACTACCTTTGTCTTTTGCCCACAATACAGGTTGAGAGGCCTGGGTTCAGCTTTTGATGATAAAAGGGGCTCATTACCAGTAGTAAAACTTTTATTGTGATGTCTCCAACCAGACTATATTTTAAGTGGTTCAGATGACAAGCTAGTACAACCCTCTGGGATACTGTACCTACCCACTGCCCCAACCAGTGGTCCCACACATGGATTTCCATACAACAACTTACCCTGCATTCAGTAATACAGTTATTGGTGACAGGTAATAATATGCTCACGGTGACTACCAACAATATGCTCATGTTGGCTGCGCTTGCCAACAGGGTTCTGACGTTTGCTACATACCCTGTATACCTACAAAGAATGTTTATCAGCAATAATAATGCACTTTATGGCTAGACACAGTAAACTGGTGCATAGTAATAATATGCTCATGGACTGTGTTGACATTAACAATAAACCTAATTTATTAGGGGAATAAACAATGGGGTTTGTGACAGGGTGACCCCTGTCATGGGTGAATGCCCCAGTAAGGAGACATAGGCCTTCTCTTACCCCACCCTACCCCATTTAGTGCAATTGTAGGAGTAAAGTACATTAGTGCATTTGAAGAAGTAAAATGCATGAGAAAATGCATTTAGTGCACAGAATGGAGAATAGAGTGCTGTAATGGGCCCAGATATTCAGAGCAGTTGCACATGGTGCAACTGAGTTGCACCAGTGCAAGTGCGGTATTGCGCCAAGGAGCCATATTCAGTGTGCGCCATTGCGTAGCACAAATTCCATTGTGCCAATGCACAACTATAATGAATGCAGCCATAACTGCAGGGGGCATGCCCATGAATATCCAGCACAGTGGCATATTCAACCATGAATCCATGGTGCAAGTGTGGAGCAAATCAACGTTGGTCTGAGAAGACTTGTTCCTATTAATACAGGGCTCAAACACACAGACAGCACTTGCACCAGGGGTGAGAGCGAGTGTGAGGGGAGAGAGAGAGAGAGAGACAGACAGACCAAGGCAGACACAGAGGGAGAGGGACAGAGGTGGCATTGGAGAGGGAGAAAGGGGCAGAGAGAGTGAGGGGGAGAGACAGAGAGAAAGAGACACACAGACAGGCAGTGCACCAGGGTAGCACACAGCCAGCAGCAGCCAATTGCCTAGGGAGACATTGGACAGCAAGGGCCATGGACAGTACACCCATCATGATGGAGGCCATAATGAGGGGTGTGGGCAGGAGGAACAGCGACGTGGCCGAGGAAGGGCCCGTCGGCGGTATGCCTGACACAGGTTGTACCGTGCCCACATCACATTTGAGAATTACAGCAACATGGAGATTATGGGCCAGTACCACCTGAACAGGGCCATTCTGAGGCAGCTTTGTGAGCTGTGCAGTGAGGAGATGCAGGCACCCACCAGACAGAGCCACGCCATGTCCGTGGAGATGAAGGTGACAGCCGACATGTGCTGCTCACCACGGGCACCTTCCAGAGACCAACAGGGAACACCACAGACATAACCCAGTTGGCCATGTCCTGCCTCCTCACACAGTTCCTCAATGCTCTGCTGCCATGTGCTTCAGAATTCATCCATTTCCCCAACACACAGGCTGTGTGTACAGCAACCATGCAGGACTTTCACAGGGTTGCACGTATGCCTGGTATGATTGGGGCCATTGACTGCACCCACGTCACCATCTGCATGCCACCTGGTTCCCAGGGACAGGCAAGGGGCACAGCATAGAATAGCAGAGGGCTAACCATGTCATTATCCACACAGGGGACAGTGCATATCCAATGAGGCCCTGGCTGCTCACCCCCTACTGGCACCCATCGTCCTAGGTAGAGGAACTCTACAACGAGGCACACGCCAGCATACGCAACATCATCGAGCATGTCTTTAGCATGCTGAAAGCACATTTCTGTTTCCTAGACAGGTCAGGTGGTGCTCTACAGTATAGCCCCTCAAAAGCCTGTGGCCTATTCCTGGCCAGCTGCATACTCCACATCATGACCATTGACCGTGGGATAGCTGTCGAGGCTGATGAGGGTGACAGTAGTGGGGATGATGGAGACAATGGACCAGAAGGTGGTGGACAGCCACCCCCTAGACAGAGGGGTCCTCGGCTGCTACAGCAGGCGGGATGACACCGGAACACCATTGCACAGGAGCACTATGGTGCACACAGGTAGGTGGTGTGACACACATGCAAGGGCCCACAAACAGGTACAGCACACATGCAGAGGTGTGCATGGCACCGGGCATGCACACACAGAGGTGTGAAGCAGGAGTAGGGGGGGTCAGTGGGACACAGTCACACACAGCAACACACACACACACACACACAGGCGTTGGTATGTGGTATGGATCAGATGCATTGCACTGGTGTACACGTGCAACTGGTGCTAGCCTGCCCTCATCATGCCCATGACGCACGGTCCAGCGGCCATGCCAGAACACACACAGGCAGCATGCGGTGACACACAGGTGCAACACCAGTGGAAGGCACACACCTCCCATGTGCACAAAGGGCAGCAACGGCAGACAGCTGTCAGGGTGGCCCACACATCAGGACTGCTGCACGGAACCATGGCCACCATGGCAACGGGGGAAGCCATGCTGGGGTCGATCAGCAGCCGCAGGCAGTGCATCTGCCATGGGGGGTTGCAACATCCCCCCCAGGGGTGGAACCATGGGACCGTGACCGTGTCCATGAGGAGGTGTGCAGGTGCCCAAACAGGCCAGCCCCAGGCATGTCTGGGATGCCTATATCAGAGCCCGGGTTCACTGTGATGGGGTCATCCGATGCCGGGATCATGGGGTGGAGAGTGCACTGCGGGGAGTCACCTGTGCATGGCCACACCCTGTGGCAGCCAGCAGCGCAAAGTCATCAATGATCGCAGTAGTAATGTGATCCAAGGATGCAGTCATGGCCTCCTGCATGTGCTGCATCCCCGCCAGGATCTGCGCAGTGCCTCTCTCCTGCTGCTCAGCTAGCTGGTGCATCTCCACATGCAGTGCACACACCCCATTGGCAAGCAGCACCTGCTGCTGCATGGACACCCACAGCAGACAGGTGTGCTCAGCCAGCCGGTCAGCATCCTGGGGCTCCCAGGTGGGACGCTGATCCTTATGTGGTGACCAGCCATGCTGCACAGCCCCCATCTCTGGTGGACGCTGCACAGTGGGGTCTGCAGAGGGAATGGGCACAACAGGCGCACCGGTGGTGGACCCTGTGTCTGGCTGCCCAGTGGCACCCGCAGCCTGTTGCTGTTACCCGTCTGGCTGCTTTACACCACCCAGTGCCTGCGCGGCTACACCACCACCACCACCACTGCAGGGCACAGCCAGAACAGTGCATACCACTGCACCCGCAATGGTGGCAGGCAGCTGTTCCACTGCTGGCAGAGTGCTGGGTGTACTACCTGTGTCTCACCCACAATGTTGCCCATGCTGTCCAGGATAATTGTGATGTCGTCATCGGAGTCGGACCCCACCCCAATCTGCGTCTCTGCGTAGAGGGCACCAAGTCTGGTATCCTGCAGGAACACATCCAGGGCTTTGTCTGACCCCCAAGTCCAGGACATCCGCCTGCACTGTGATGGTGAGCTGAAGCCTGTCGGGCCCCCAGATGCCGGTGGGGGTGGATGTCTGGTCCTTGAGGGCCGTACCAGCATTCACAGCTGCTGCTGCTGATGCCCCATCATCTACAGGGAAATGTGCTGGTGCTGGAGGAGAAAGAAAGGTATGTCAGTGATGCAGTTCCCACAGGTGCCTCCCCACACTGCCGCTGCATGTGTCCTGCAGCATGGCATGCACGTGGGTGTGCACACAGGCACATGACATGCATGCAGGCTGCATGTACGCCAGCATACCCATGTACACACCCTATGTGCCACCAGCTATGCATGGCTGACATATTTACCATGCAGTGATGGGCTGCCACCCATCTGGAATCCACCTCCAGGCACACCCTCCACCCTGATGCAGAGTGTAGTGGCTGCCACCAACTCCTCCTGCAAAGTTAGCATTGGCGCATCCACTGGCCCCCCTCCAATGGCAGTCTGGGCCACAGGGATGGCTTCCACCTTCTCTTTAATGCACCTCTTGTCTGTACCCACCTTCTTCCTGCACTCCTGCACCAATCACTGGTGGCTGCCATGCTGGTTGACATATGCTGCCACCTCTTGCCATGCACGAGCCCTGGCCTGTGGTGAGCCCATGGCACCACTCATTAGGGGCTCCCTGTCCAGGTAGGCCTTGAACAGGGCATCTGTCTCAGTCTTAGTGAAATTGGGCCTGTGCTTCTGTGCAGGTCCACACTCCTCACCCTCCTTATGATCCGACATGTCGTTGCCTGTGGACATGGACAGCACAGTGTGTCAATGGCAGTATCTCCCTGGTCCATCCCACCCTGCAGTGCTGTCCACTCTCAGTGAGCTGCAGCAGCATGCACAACTTACCTTGAAAGGATGCAGTACTAGTCCATGGCCTGTGCTGTACTGTGGCATTTATAAGGTGCAACGCATGCAAATGAGGTTTGGAGCAACAGTAATGACATGCTAATGCATCCAGTGTGCCACGCATTGGCTGATGAGCTCATTTGCATGTGGTGTCTGAATATCACAATATTGTGCCATGTGCAATGGGATTGCACCAGAGCAAGTCACAACGGCGCAATGCGCAAGCATACACAGTGTGCAGGCCCACAGTGCGCATGCACATCACAACATAATGACGGCAATTGCGCACAATGCGTGGACAGTGCGATGCAGTGGCATTTTGTATATTGTGCATGGGCCAGCTATGCACATGGCTGTGCATGGGATGCTGTGCCCTATTGCGCACGTGTGCAATGCCAGTCAACCCCTGACCTCTGGGTCAGAACTCTGACCTTGTGACCAGGTATAGCCAAGCCCATACTGTGCATCTCCGGCACTGCATGATGTGCGTGCACTGTGCATGCACCTGCAAGGCAGGCACATGGTGTGGACACATGTGCCTCCAGCCGACATCTTCACCACTGAATGCAGTTAGCAGAACATGGCACAAGTACGGCGATGGAGGGCCCAGAACTGGTTTCCTATTGGGGTGGCCAACCTAGTGGCATGTGTGGAGCCCCACTCTCCCAGCTCTCTGGACAGGTACCCCTGCAATGGGCCAGGGGCACTGTGTGGCAGGACATTGCCACAAGCGTGGAGCACAGGACAGGGGTGGCCAGAACTGAGCAGCAGTGTCACCACCATTATGGGGACCTCATGTGGTAGGATCCAGAGTGCCCGAGGAGGCTACAGACTCAGGCTAGGTGAGGGGCCATGCCACAGCCAGGTAAGTCCTCCTATGTTGCATGTCTGCCCTGGTGCTGTACTGTGGTGTTGGCTTGGCTGCCTGCCATGCCCTGCAGAGGGGTACATTGTCATCATGCGCATGGTAGGGTGGCATTGCCAGCTTCCACTTGCATTGCAATGCAGCTGTGCAGCTGTGCAGTACGTGTTGGGCAGGGGAACACCGTGTGCACAGGGATGGGTTGGGGGTAACTGCTGTGGTCGGTTCCTGATGTGCACCTGTCTTCTTTCCATTCCTAGGACCTGAGGACTGTCAGAGGGCCCAGGCTGCTGCAGCAGTGCAACAGGCCACAGCAGGACAAGATGGAGCAGGACCAGCACCAGCAGGGCCGCAGATGGCAGGTAGATACTGTCATGGTCCTTCGCACTGTACATGGGGGTCTGGGTGTGTGTGTGTGCACATGGCCACCTGTGCCATGTGCCATGGCAGCAGTGCATATCACACTGTGCATGGTGCATGCCACTGTGGCATGTCCATTGGACACGTGTGCCAACTGTCGGTGGGGTGGGCATGCGTCTGGCTGCAACTGTTGTTGCTGTGGTGCTGCCGGTGCACTGTGCCATGTGACTGTCACTCTGGAGTTGTACGGCCATTTTGCGGAAGAGCCCACCTCTGTGCAATGTCGTGGTGCACCAAGTTGCTGGTTGGTGTTGGCCCACCCCTCTGTGGGTGGCCGTTATGGGCCCTCCAGGGGTGTGTGTTCCCATTGCCCATTGCGCACAGTGGATGGGCATGATTCCTTTTGACATTGCACTGATCACCTATCCTGTCCCTTCTTATAGGTGCCCAGTGGTGTAGACCACCTCGCTCAATGCTTTCAAAGGCTGCTGTGATAAACCCTACTGGTGGCCTCCATGACCCTGGAGACAGTCATCCAGGTCTGGCAGATGCTGTTGGCAGAGCGGAGGCAGCGGCAGCGTGCCAGGGTGGCCTGACAAGGCCACCATTAGTTCAGCCCCTGTTTCCCCTGCTGTGCCTCCCCCTTCAGTCCCCCCTCCCACTGTACAGTCCCTGCTTCCTGTCCCCATCCCTTTGCTTACCTACCCTTTCCCAGCCCCTGGCTTTTGTAAATAGTTCCTTTAAATATATATTTTCTGACTTACCTGCCTGTGTCTGTGTCTGCTTTGCAGGTGGTGTGAGGAGCCATGCTGCAGTGGCCCAGTGTCTGTCCATGTTGTGTGCATGTGGTGGGTGCATGTTGTGCTTCCATGGTTCACTGCTGTGTGCTGTGGTGTGTCCCACTGTGGCGGTGTCTATCCCCTGGGTTGGTAGCTGTGCCTTGGGGTGCCCTTGCACTGGCTGTTGGGGGGTGTGGTGGTTGTGGGTGTGTTGGTGGCACACAGCCATGGTACTTGGCCAGGTGCCGCCTGCACACTGTGTTGGGGCCCCTGCTTGGCATTGTGTGGCTTGTCCCATGTGGTCTGCCATGCTCCCTGCCACCCAGTGCGGTCTGTGCCTACTGTGTGGGCTTCCTGTATGCCTGTGTGGCATGTGTGTGCTTGGCTGCTTGGTCCTGGGTGTGGCCTGCTATTGTCTGGGGGTGCATGGCCAGTGTACTGTGGGGGACTCTCTTGGTGGCCCTCCATTGGCACCTCCTGTTACCTGCTTTGTCTGCCACAGTTGTGTTCTGGGGTTGGGTGTCTGGGAGCCTGAGTGCCCTGTTGTGCCCTGCTGGTGGAGGCCTCTTGTGGCCTGTCACTGTGCTTAGCTGGCACTTTCCCTGGGTCTGTTCTCTGTGCTGTGCCTCTCTCTGTTGCTCTGCTGCTCTACTCCCACAGTTGCACTGGAGCATCTCTTTTTGTGCCATGGAGCAACTCTGATTGCACCATGGTGCAACTCTACCATATTCTGTTGGCCCATGCAACCTCTGGAATATCGCTCCTGTTGCACCATGGTGCATCGGACTTGCACTGTGCTGGACTTGCGCCGGGCTTTGGTGCAGTTCTGAATATCTAGGCCATGGTTTAAAATAATTATCCCAACAGTAAATGCTGCCTGCTAGATAAAGTACAAATTGCTAGAAAGGAATTAAACATGAATCAAGTGCCTCACATTCTAGAAGTATTACATAAGGTGCTAAATGCATAAAAGTGCAAGGTGCTTTTGTAAAATAAAAATAAAAGAAATTGTTTAGCATATGCTTTATATGGGGTTTGTATTGCCTTCACAAATAACAAAAAGCTACCAGATCTAAAGTACAGAATGCTTTAACCAAGCTGTTTGCCAGAGGTTGAATAGTGTGCTCATGGGCTTTAGAAATATAAATATGTTTGTATATGCACACCTGTAGGACTTTCAAGTGCATGCAGTGCTGAATTTATGCTTGAAAAAGAAATTGCTTTAAGAAATTATAATGTGCCTAAATATATAGGTTAATAAAATGGATGACAAGGTAAAGTGCAAAGACAGCTACATTTAAATATTTACAATGGGAAAACACCAAAAGAAAACAAGAATGAAGTGCCTCTGGTGTCTCTGCCTTAAATGCGATCAGTCCGTAATTTAGTCCAAGCTGTGTTTGTTCCAGAGAAATCCCATAGTTTGGTATAAATTAGCTCCACCCCCCATTAAAAAAAACAACACAACAGACGTATTAGAAGCAAAAGCCATGAGATTAGTAAATGATATAAAGGGGTTACTACTAGAGCTGTGTGGAATGGGAAAATTCAGAATCTGTGAAATTTCTGTGAAATTTCACAACATTCTGTGAAATTCCACTGAAATTTTGGGGAATTTTAAAACTTTAGTAATTTAGGTATAACTTAAAAACCGTTCAAGATAGAGGTCTGAAATGTGGAATATTTATTCTCTGGGACAGTAGCCACAAACGTACCAAACATCATGTAATTTGGTGGGATTGTTTCAATATTATAGGGGCTTGAATGTTGCTATTTTATTGTTTGTGTGAAATGTCATGTACTTTTTTTATTCGCATATACCTTAACCATCTATTGGGTCATGGATCTTAAATTGGGCATGATTTCTTGATGATAGGTGTTCTAACAATGTGCCTGATTTCATGACAATATGATGCATTGTCTCAAAATGATATGTGCTCAAAATCTGTCATTTTATTTTTTCAGGAAATTTCATGAACAAATTTCATCTACATATAACTTAGGCACCTTTGGAGCTAGACATGTGCAAATTAGTATGACCAACGATTTTGTAATGCATATAGAATAATCTAAATATGGAGTGAATTAGATAACAGATTTGTAAATTACGAGGATTCAAATCTTTACTATAAATATTTGCAAAACTTTCTGAAAACTATTAGTTAGTTAACCAGGTATAGCACACTAAGCTGAAAGCTTTTTTACAGGAGCGACCTGGGAGCACAAGGAGGTTAAGTGACTTGCTCAGGGTCACACAGTATGCAAGTGGAAGCTGTGGGATTCACACCCAGGTCTGGTTTGTTGGATGTCACCAGATTTGCAGCTCAAAGCCGTAGACCACTGCGCTATACTGCCTCCTAAAAAAAACTATTAAAAACTGAAATGTATATAACTTTTCTGCTTTTGCATGCATATAGTTAACATTTGACATGTATATCCATGGTCCATGTATCCTGGTGTTTAACACAACTGGATAAATTGGTTAAGAAGTTTTAATTTTGCAGAAGAAAAAAATGATTAGTAACATTTTCTCACATATTTACGATAGCATATTCTGTAGATGAAGCATCCAGAAATTATTTTTTTTGAATTTAACATTAACAATGCACATACCACTGCTTCATCTGATAAGCTGGGATGCACTTTTTGCAATCCTGCTGTTCCTCACTGGGTGACTACCCCCCTTTTCTTTTGGCATAGCCAGATTGACTCAGTAGAACTACTGATACCACTGATAGCCACTTTGTTCTTTACAGTGACAAACTTCTTAAAAACACGAGTCACCTAATCCCTTTCCTATCAACCTACTCTATGGGAATAGCCAGAATGATTTTTTCCTGCTGCCCAAGACATTGTCTTCCCCTACTAAATGTTTTTGAGTACCTCTAAGTCCTAGACTTGCATGTACACCAGGCTCCCTGGATCATACAGTTACTGGATGTGATCCTTAAATATTCTGCATTCAGGCTGGAATGGTTGACACTCTGCACTTTCTTGCTCCATCTCAGCTGTCCATTTCTTGGTGAAACTGTGCATCTAACTTCTGAACCTGGTTATCCTCTGTGCTACCTGCCTCTTATATCCCTATCCTTTAATTTGAACCCCCCAGATAAAGCTGAGCGAAATTAGAAAATTCCACTTTTAAGGAATTTTTCATGAAATGCTGCAATTTTCACAAAGACTCATGGAATTTGACATTAAGTAGAGATGTTGGCTGGCAGTATAGCCTAGAGGTTAGACGGACAAGGTGTGAATGAGCTTGGTACATCTAGCAGAACAAACCTGAGTTTGATTCTCACAGCCTCCACTTGCATACTGTCTGACTCTTAACAAGTCACTTAACCACCCAGTGCTCCCAGGTTGTCCTTCAAAACAGGCACTTGTGCCTAGTGGGCCTTACCCAGTTACCAAAGACTAAAATAAATAAAAAGTAGAGATGTTATTTTTCAATTAATACTTTTTTTTTTTTTTATTTATTTAGTTTTTGTTGACCGGGTAAGTGCACTAGACAAATCCTGCCTATTTTCAGGCACGACCCAGAGGAGGGGATACAGATGAATGCCAATTGACTTTGAACCAGATTAAGCTGTTGGTGGTATTTTTAGTGAATGAGGGAAATTTGGCCAGGACACTGGGGAAATTCCCCTACTTCCTGCTTCCTGTGAGCAGGGGGGACCCATTTTCTGGTGGGACCAAGATGGCGGAGGAGGAGGACGTCTGCTTGGTGGGAGAGCTGGCCTCTGCTCCCACTGTTAACACTAAGGAGGCTGTCACCGCTAATATTGTGGATATGGACTCTGATACCAAGTTTCAGGATGCATCGTTTCTTTGGGAGGATTCAGTTACTTTTGTTGAACATCAAGAGGAGAAGTCGTTTACTTTGTTTAAACCTGACAATGTACAAGAACTTGGTGCTACGAAGGAAGGGTCAGCGCTCACGTCAGTACCAGTGAAGCTTGATATGCATTTGACGTGCGCTACATTACCCCCTGTCAGCAGCGAGGCTGCTCCTGTAATACCTACGGCTGAATTAGCTTCTTCAGGAGGCTCCAAAGGAGCGCGGTGAGTTATTGACATCTAACATGGATATTTTGGGTCTTACTGATGCTGTTCTTGTGACGACTACCAAGGGCTCTGCACTCCAAAGCGAAAGTTTACGGCTTTCAGAGCTTCATCCCCTTACCAAACTAACTCCTCTTGTAAAAGTAGCAGGGGTGTTAAATGAGGCTTGCTTACCAGAAAATAGTGTGGAGCTTCAGCGACTGCAGAGTGTTTACCAGATAGACTCCAGCAGGAAAAACAATGCTTTGACAACAATAACTCAACTTCTGTCAAACTCTTGACTCAGTATTAGACTCCAAAGGCCCTGGGGGCGTGGTCACATTCAGATAATCTCACTCTCATTCCAGAGTGTCTGACTCTTCAGCTGCTTCTCTGCAGGCTGGCAGCAAAATCGCGAATATTAGTGAGTGCCTACAGCTTGAGAAGCCACTGCCTGATTTATAAGAAAAAAGCCTCTTTACTCTTAAACAACAAACTTTTCCTTTGGGGTTTTCTTTCACTGCATTCACTCAGAACGAGTCTGCACCTTTAAGCAAATCAGCTGGGTTTGTGTTGAAAAACCCTATTGCTGTGGAAAGTCAAGGGCAGCCTAATATTATCCACCAGTCCTCAGCCATCTCCCAAATTGGGCGACTGAATTTTTCTTTTCTGATAAGACTATATCTAAACAGCCAAAACAAAATATTACACAACCTACTGTAACAGTCTCTTCCTCTATAACTAGTGAAATGACTCAGGAGTCCTGGTCTCCAGACAAAGCTCTTATGGGGGCCGGCTGGACGCAGGCTCCAACAGGTGTTTGGAAGCCTGATTTGGCCTGGGATACAGATTTTTCCCTTTTACAGCACTCCTCTGAGTGGAAACCAGTTACCCAGCAGAAGGTTTTGACTGACAGTTTCCACATTATAACAGAAGTGGATGAGACATCACGACCTCCTTCTGCTGTTGAAATTCCTGTGGTACAGGCTTCAGTACCTTCCACTTCAAAATTAGACTTACCTCCCTGTGAGAAGGATTCTTCATCACAGAAGTCCTCCTACCAAACCCCTTTCCAGAAACCTCTTGTCAGAACTTTTTCCACCTCAAAGAGGAAGCAGCACCTTGATGGAATGCAGTCCATTATCGTTATAAAGGGGTTTGGAAAATAGGCGGACAGATGCTATGTGGGAAACGCTACTAAAATATTCTGCATTTTACTCCACAGGATGTTTCGCTTTATTAACATTTCTGGAGAGGACAACTTTGATATCAGTTTTGGACACCTCATGGTTTGGATTTGTTTGGATCGATATAGTCAGGTGAGAGTTCTCTCCCATGGACCCCCTTTTGGTTATACCTCTCTCTAAGCCATTAATAAAATTTTTTACAGTTATGTTTAGGAATGAGGGGTCCATGTGGAAGACATCACCTTCTGATTATCTCAGAAATGTGAGGGTATTAAGTAGCCGGAACCTATTTTAGATTCTGAATGTTTTTGGACAGGGGCTGGAAATACAAAATTAAGCTGGAGCAATCTGAATCTGGGGTGGAACACATTCAATTCCTTTTTGTTGGGAAGAGATAGGGGGGTTTGTTTTTATGGAGGACAGCCCCGTGCTTGCTATAAATGTGGGTCTAGGATACATCTTTCAAGTGTTTGTGATCAGCCATGTTGTGACAATTGCGGGGAAGTGGGGCATGTAACCATGCAATGTGTTAATAATTCTAGGTGTGATCTCTGTGAAGAGTCTGGCCATGGTTTTCGTGAATGTTCTTGGGCTGCTAAGAACAAGGTGTCTTGCATAAGCCCAGACCTTCTAATTCAGAAGGCCCAGGATGCAGCTGCCCCCCACCCCTCCCCTTTTCTTCCTTACCGCTGTTACCATCTCCTTCCTTAATAAAAAAGAGTCTACTGTGCAGTTCTACCACCTTTATTTCTTCCAAGAAACCTGACAAAGTAGTACAAATACTGGACTCTGGACCAGTGGAGGAAAAAAAACCTTGCATGGGTCCACCTGGCCCTTTAGAATTTCTTCCAGTATGCTACACTGAGGAGGTATCTGAGGTTGCTGGAAAGGAGTCTGGGGTTCCAGTCCCTGGGTCACCTTTGCCTAGATGAAGATCAGCTAGGAATTTGCATCCCAAATCTCCCCATTCTGCTCCCATCATAGAAACCAGTAATTCATATGCGGCCCTTTTTACCCCATGGGGGGATACAGAGATGGAATTGGGAGAGTCAGACTCTCAAAAATCCTCTTTCTCCACTCTGTCACAAACAGTGGATACTTATAAAGAGAAGAAAAAGGAAAAAAGGAAAAAATAGAGGGTCTGACTATATTTTTGTAACTTACAATGAGGTTTTTCTGGGGCTCCTTAAATACTCATAGCTTGCTAAATACCGCTAAAAGGCAGGCTCTTTTTCATTATCTACATGATCAACATATATCTGTGTGTTTTTTACAGGAAACATGGATGCACTCTGTAGAACAGTTAACTTCTTTCAAGCGGGATTGGGTTTGGGGACCTTCCTTTTGGTCCTTTGGAATAGATAGAGCAGATGGCATAGGCATTATTTTCACTTCATTTCTTTCACACTGCATAATTTAATTGACCTTACACGGGTAGAGTTTTGATATTGGACGGAAATGGCATGATACGTGCTATCGTTTCATTAATATTTATAGCCTCAAACAAAAGCCGGTAGAGTGACCTGTTTCAAAACCATACAACCTTTCTTGGTGACATCTGTTAAGGCACTATAGGTGAGAGATTTTAACTGCACAATTACTGATTTGCCCAAACAGAATAAAAAATATATTGTGATTCACATCGTTAGTTAACATTGTTAAAATTGGCTGGTCTACTCAACTGCATTTCTTTTCTTCCCAAGGACCTCAATATTCCTTTAGAAAAGGAACATTTTTCTTTAATAGATTATATGTTGGTTTCCCTTCTATGCAAATTAACTCTTTTGAAATGATTCCTTGTGAATTCTTGGATCATTCCTTTTTATTATGCAAATGCCAGTTACCAGGTTCCTTGAGCATAGGCAGGTTAGATGAAACTTAATAATTCCATCCTAGACTTACCCTATATACAGTCAGGGGTGAAATATATCTTAAAAGCCAGATTGTCAGTGGTCTTCCTTTATTCTGATTTAGGGGACTGGTGGCTGGAGACCAAGGCTGATTCACAGATTGGTTTAAAAACAAGGGTAAAATGAAAAATCATAATTTTTAAAATACTTGTCTCTTAGACAGCAGCTCCAGAGACTCACTACGATTGCATATACTTCTCAAGGTGACTATTCTGATCAAATTGTTAGTTGCAGGAAAAAATGAGGGTATTTCAGTACACTAGAGCTAAGGCGTTGCAAGCTATCCTCACTAATGGTGTAAAAAATCCTCTATGGGGGATCCTTTGAAGTTTGTAAAACCTTGAGGATTCCTCTAATATGGACTCTGTAAAAGCCTGATAATTCTATGGCTATAACTGTTCCACAGTTAAAGGAATTAATTACAAGTCATTTTAGGTCTTTAGAACCTTCCCTCCGATTTTGGATAAATCCATGCTTTCATATTTGAGTGTCATTAATACTCCCTCTGAGTTAACAGAAGCCTCTAAATTATTGGAACCCATTTCTCAAGACAGAAATTTTAAATGTTATACGAATTTAAAACCAAACATTTCCAGGAATGGATGGCTTATCAATAATTTGTATAAAGCCTTTTCTATTGAGCTGGTTCAATGTCTCTTTATTTTATTCCAGTATTTTATTAAGAATACTGTGTTTTTCCCTCATTTTCTGACGGATTATTAGTTTATTTATTTAAATCGGGGATAAACATAATATTAAGAATTGGCGGCCTATTACCTTCCTTAATTCAGATTACAAAATCTTTACCAGTATTTTGAATAGTCGACTAAAAACTATGCCAGGTTGGTGATTCCCCCTTCAATTTAGTGGGATACCAGAAAGAAGGATTCAATCAGCACTAATGATTGTCGCGTGATGTCATTGAACACCTCTGTATTGGACATAGTTAATTGTATGGTCGTAGCAGATTTAGAAAAGCTTTTGATGAGTACATTTACCCTTTTGTTTTAACCTTAGAACATTCACGGGGTTCCAGGGCAAATAATTAATTTAATTAAAATGTTATACAAACATAATATGGTCTTTCCTTTTTGAAAGGTAGCAGGCTGAAAGTTTTTATACATACAGGGTGAGTCAGGGTTGTCCTCTCAGCCTCTGCTTTATATATTTTCATTAGATCCACTATTGCGAAATTAATCACTGTTCAACAATGGACTGGAATTTCAGATAATTTATCCCAGGATCAGCAACTCTTATTACAGGCCTATGCCGATGATTTAATTTGTATTTTTCTGATCCGACTTCTGTGCATATGTTTTTAGAAGCTTTTGATGACTTTTCAAAAGTGTCTAATGTAAATTAATTTGCATAAAACAAAGGGTTGTTTATTGGAGCAATGGGTCCAGCTGAGGTTATGCAGAGAGGTATCCATATTACACGAACCCCCTTAAAATTTTGGGTATCCTGTTTAGTCCTCAGAATATGCCAGTTGAAAACTGGGAATCAGCTCTTCAGGTTGTGGAAAATAAGGTAAATAGATGGAAGAAGTGGAAACTTTCAAAACTAAAACGCATACATATGATTAAACAGTTTCTTTTGCCCTGTCTGCAGTACATAGCCATGATTTTCCCGCTCCCAGTTAACTTAGAAACAAGGGTTTATTGTTTATTTTTTCAAATGCTTTGGGGTAATTGTTTAAATCTGGTAAAGAGATGTTATACCTATTTGAATGTAAAAACAGGAGGACTTGGGATGGTGGACCCTGTTGTTTTGTACATTCCCTATTTATTATGTGTACAGTTAAGAGTGGTTTAAGTGTAGTAAAGGATTGAGGAAAATGGATTTTTAGATCTCTGGGCAAATATTTTATGAACTGGCATATTTTGCCCCTAAATTGCACCCTCGTATCCCTATTCCCCCATATTTTGCCAGCTGCTAAAAAATTGTACAGATGGGGAATAACAAAAAGTTAATTTTGAATAATAACATGAAGGGATTTTATCAATTAATAATGGCTAACTTGTACCCTCAAGATCCATGCTTTAGAATTGTCCTTCAACCCTCAATTCTAAGGTACTGCCAGTTGAATAATTTCAGATTGCCTCATATACAATGGAAGGCATGATGGTTGATTGTTTATGGCCGCTTGAATGTTCAGGGTAATGCCAAATATAAGGCAACAGAAGAAAACTGCCCTATCTGGACTGCATAAATTTGGAGGAGTCAATGGAGCATTTTTCCACATTGTTCTTATTCCAAAGGTTTGTGGACTTATTTGGCAACTTTATGGGGCTTCAAATAGCTTACTCTTCTTTCATATGATGTTTTGATCCTAGGATGTTATCCTGCAAGCCTTTCTTATTTTCGTGAGGGACATTGTCTTTATTTTTTGTTGCTTACGGTTTTATTTATGGCAAACTAGATGCCAATGGGTAATATACCAAAGGAAAATGCCTTATATTTGTTTAGCATCTTGATTACAAATGAACTTTCAAAATGTATTCCCAGGATGCACAGGGGTTAGCTCCTACTACGCTCCTGAAGTGGTGGAAAGGGTTTCTTCATTTTATAAAGTTTAGTAATGTTTGTTCCTTCTAATGAATTTCTTTTTGCTTTATAGGATTTATTGCTTATTTTTGTATTTTTCTTCACAGTAGCTTGCATCTATATTGTATGATTAGTTTTTAAGTTTACTGTGCTGCTCTGTTATGTTTGTTATTTCAATAAAAACTCCCCTACTCTGCTTCCTGTGAGCAGGGGGACCCTCTTGCCGGTGCCTACAAGATGGTTGCTGTTCCAGATGCTTGGGGAGTTGCTACCATGGAGGAGGATGTATTGGCAGGCCAGTCTGCTGGTGTACCTGGAGGTGAGCAGGTCTCCCTGCCTCCAGGTCCAGCTTTGGAGACCAATGAAATTCTGCCTAAGTGTCTGGAAACAGAGGAATTTATGACAGATTCAATTTTGCCACCTTTCTGTGCTACAGCAGGCCTGTTTGGCCCTGATGCTGTTTGGCTGGATAACATTTTGCAGCAAAATCAACATTTAAAATGACCAGGAAGAATGGAACCTATTGAGAATTTATTACACAGTATGCCTATGACTTCTGTGGAAGAACCAGATGAATTTAATGCTTCTGACCTCTTGACAGATGCTGCACACCTTATTCAGGAAGAACTAGTGAAGTCTGTAATGGTGGAAACTACAACGAAGTGGAGGTGTGAGTCAGCAGGATGATGTATCCACTTCAAGGAAGCATTCTGACAGAGCGGCCCTTTGATGTGGGAAATTGACAACTGACTTTCAGGTGGATACAGTGAGTGTGGTGGATGGTTGGACTGAAAATAGGTCTGCTGCTGTGAGTATCTCTAATGTTGCAAATAGTGGAAGTTTAGAAAAGCAGGACATACCCTTTTCCTTACGGAAAGGTAGAACTGATGTTGAGCCTCCACAGGCCCCTTGTAAACGTTTGAGTACCTCCCTTGATCGCTCCCTGCTTAATGTGGGCTGGAAGTGAGGCGACAACAGGATTTGGGTTCCTGACCAGGCCCACAGTCCCATACCAGGGCAATCTTCATTTCAAACAGTGGAAATTGCAGTGCAACAGGGGGAGCAGTGTCCCTCGGTTCCTCTGCTGTCTGATAAAGGAACACTGATTCAGAATGCAGGGCAGCAGGATGTATCTATTTTGGATTCAGAAAGTATGGAGCAGGTGCATATGGAATGGGGAGACTCTGTAGCTACCTTCCTGCAACAAACATGGCCTCCCCCTAGCCCCCGTCAGCAAGCAAAAACAGCCTGAGAGTCATTTCGAAGAAAAGATTCTTTTCAGGTGCTCCCCCATTACAACGGAGGAATGCAGTACATCTGGAATACCAAGGGTCTAACTTTAGTGCCAGATCATCTTCGATGAGGAAAACTTTATTGAAGGACTCTATGGGTTTCTTTTCAAATGAAATCCATGCACTTATCTCTGAGGTCAGGTTCTATAACTTTTGATGTTAGTTTTGTTACTCCACAAAATTTGGATCGTTTTTGGTCAAAATTAGATGTCTTAAAATACATTGAATTATGGATGCCTTTTAAAGCTGTCCCTCTGACTATACCATCTATCAAAACTGTGACAGTGCTATTTCGAAACAAATCAGTATCAGTGCACGATATTGTCTTTTGGTTGCAAAAGAGGTGCGAAGTCCTTGGGGCTCCTGTGCCTATATTCGATGATGAATGTATTTGGAATGGGCGTGGGTGTTCCGGGGACATTTAAGAAATAATCAGATGGGGCCTGTACAACTTCAAAATAGTATTTTCCTAGGTTCTGAGCGAGGCACTGTTTTATCAGGGTCAGCCTAAGGCGTGTTTTAAATGTGGGGCCCTTACACATTTAGGATCACCTGTGATGAATTATGATGTAACCTTTGTCTTGACTATCGGCATCATAGTTCTACATTCAGGCTGATTTAAAATGTAATTTGTGTTATGAATCTGGGCATTCATATAAATCATGTTCTTGGGCCACACATAATCGAGCTGATAGGACTAGTCAGGACAATGTCTTGCAGGAGCGCAGAACAAATAAATGTTAAAAGAAAGGGCTTGCCGCAGGAACCCCCCACTGGAACCTAGGCCAAGTCCTCCTCAACCTACTCCACTGCCATCTTCTCCAGTTGGATAGGTGTAGCAAGAAGATCACTCGAGACCCTCAACTGAGCCCTGCCCCAGAGAAAATTTTAGACTCTAGTACAGTGGTTACTTCTCTTCCACTGGTGATGGAGGACACTCCTTTTGAAATGCCTCCTCCCAGAGGTAAAAGTGTGGCAAAGAAAAGGAGCTTGAAACAAACTCAATCTAGATCTAAAGTAGCAAAAGCCTCCTTGGGGAAAGATGATAGTATTGAGCTAATAAATAAATATGAGATTTTGAAACCTCAAGTTTTGGATTCTGAACCAGGTGGAGATACTGAGGCTTCTTCTTTAGCCCCCTCCTCCTCTGATACTGATGGGGAAACTCAGGAGAAGTGCTCTCAAGTCAGAGATGGCCCTTGACATAGAACCAGTGTCCGTAGAAGCTCTAGGGTTAAAAAGCCACCTTGATTTAATAACATCTCACCATGTCGTTTCCATCCCTTCCTAGGTTGAAATTTCAACTATTAATGTTAACAGCATTAGAAATCCAAAAGACATATGGTTGCCCTGACACGGTTGAAAGACATGGAATGTGATATTTTTCTTCTACAAGACACAAGACTGAATACGACTTTTTTAATTAATGCTGCAAAAAAATGATGGTGTTGGGGGCCTTCTTTTTTTCTTATGGCACAGATACATGTGAGGGTGTGGGTATTTTATTTAGAGGGGATGCCTTTCGTAACTCCAGATTGATTGCGGTATCTTTGGAGAGAGCTCTGATAATATATTTTACATATGGGAGTATGTCCTGGAGATTAATTAATATTTATAGCCCTCTTACAAAGAAAGGGAGGACGGATTTGTTTGGATTGATCAAACCTTATTTGTTTACTACCAAACTGGTTATTGGGGGGACTTGATTGTGTTGTTAATATTGGAGATAGAGGGCAAAGACCACAAAGGTATATAGTGACACTAATTATCTGCTTAGATTATTAGCCCAAAGTCAGATGATTGGCATACAGAAAGGTACACAAGCTTGGTGGGCAAACATATTTTGTGGATCCTTTCCACGAGAATAGATTTTTATTCATTAAAAATAATATAGGAGTGGAAAAAGCGACGGTGTTGCCAATGGAAATTTCTCATCATGCCATTCTAATGATCACTCTGGGTACAGTTAATGGACCTCAATATGGGAAAGGGTACTGGAAGTTGAATACAGCACTTCTGCCAGATAAACATCTGCAGACCCACATCAGGGAGTATCTTAAAGCCAGTATGTCAATGGCAGGGTTGATACATAATAGAAGCGTTTGATGGGAACACACTAAAACTAGATTGAGAAGTATTTTTCAAAAACACTTGGTCAAACAGTGTCAGGGGAAGTATAGACAGTATTTAAAGCTGCGTATGCAGTTGAATCAATTTATTCAACGGTAAATTTATTACATATCATAACAGAGCAGGCCTGTAATAATAAAAATGAGATGTTTTTGTTGCAATAAGATGAGGGCCAAATCATTTATTATCTGAACATAAAATTTGTACACAGGGAAAAACAGGACTGGAGATCCCTTTCAGCTCAGTACACAGAGGGTAAATCTTGCGCTTTATGTCAGCCATAACTACAGACACAGGAGATAAGCTCAGATGGCTGGTATTTTAAATACAGTTTCACAATATCTAGAGTCAATATACACCTCTTCTACATTGAGGATGAAACAGACAAAACAGATGCTTTCATCCATTATAGTGCCTTACTATCAGAGGATCAATTCCTGCATTTGACAGAGCCTATCATGGAACAAGAAGCTTGACCAAGTTATACTAATCTCAAAATAAATACATCCCTAGTATAGATGGTTTGCCTACTGAATTCTATCAGACTTTTAAGTTATTAGTAGGAATATTAAAGTTGTATTTAATTGGGTGTTACTGACATTACAAGTAGATTTTCACTTTGTGTAGCAGTGCAATTTATGGTATATAAGAAGGGTGAGAGGGTGTGTTTGGATAATTGGAGATCTTTAAGTTTATTAAATACAGATTACAAATTCTAATGAAACTTTTACATTCTCGGTTGTTGCTGTTGACACCATATTTACTTTCTGCCCAAACCTGTACTATACCAGGCGTACTATTCAGTACAATTTAGTGATTAATAGAGAACTGGTAGAACAGGAAGGAACTTTACGAGGGGTTTATAATGGCGTTGGACCAAGAAAAGGCATTTGATCGTGTTCCACATTCTTACATTTCTCTCGTATTATGGGGTCCCTGAGCAATTTGTAAGATGAATAACTACTTTGCATTCCCAGGCTAAAGCTATCCCTTGGGTTAATGGTCATCTAGGGAAATACATAAACATTTCTAAGGGTGTAAGACAGGGATGTCCCTTGAGCCCCCTTTTGTATGTCTGTTGTCTAGATCCTTTGTTAAGGCTTATTCAGCAAGATGTATAGGTAAAGGGTCTCCTACCATTGGGGGGTACAGAAATTCGAGTCACTGCTTATGCGGATGATATTTGTGTGTTAGTGATGATGAGAAGTCAGGTAGGAGGTGCTAACTTTAATGGATGAACTTTCTAAATCTACAGGAGAGACTTTGAATAAACAAAAAAGTATAATTTATCCTTTAGGTAAAATCATATCAGGGCTGTATGGAATGGAAGGATATTTCAGTATCACACATGCCATTCCAATATTTGGGTATCTGGTATGGGAAGGAGGATAACAGTGTGTTTAATTGGTTGAAGAAATTGGAGGAAGCTGCAGCTAAAGTCAATATATGGAAGTCGTGGGAATTTAGGAAAAAAAAGAAAGTTATGCTGGTCAAAACTTATCTGATGCCACTATTTCTGTTTCTTAGTGCTGTATATCCATTGCCATGGAATTTGGAATCATGTCTATTAGGTCTGGTCTTTCAGATCATATGGGGATGTAGGTTAAATCCAATAAAGAGAGAGATACGGTATTTACCTACAGATAAGGGAGGTTTAAATTTGACAAATCCTATTCTTTCCTGTTTACTATCTTCTTCCACCATAACTTATTGGATATGTCAGATGTAGCATATGTAGTCCCCTTATACAAAAGTGGGAACAAAGAGGAAGCAGGGAACTACAGACCAGTCAGCCTCACCTCGGTAGTGGGGAAGATCATGGAAGCACTACTGAAGGAGAGATTGGTGGAACATCTGGTTGTCAATGGACTACAGGACCCAAGGCAGCATGGTTTCACCAAGGGGAGGTCATGTCAGACCAACCTCATTGAATTTTTTGACTGGGTGACTAGGAGGTGGATCGGGGAGGGCAGTAGACATGGCCTATCTGGACTTCAGCAAGGCCTTTGACACTGTGCCACATAGAAGACTATTACACAAACTGGGGAATATGGGTGTGGGCAGGACAGTAGTGTGGTGGGTAGGTAACTGGCTGGGTGGCAGGACACAGAGGGTGGTGGTAAATGGCTGTCACTCCACAGAGGAAGAGTGACCAGTGGGGTACCACAGGGATCAGTGCTGGGACGGTCCTATTCAACATCTTCATCAGTGACATTGCGCAGGACCTAGAAGGCAGAATTTCACTGTTCACTGATGACACAAAGCTCTGTAACAGAGTAGACACACCAGAGGATGTAGACAGAATGAGAAGTGACATGCAGAAACTTGAAGAATGGTCAGGGGTTTGGCAGTTGAAATTCAATGCAAAGAAGTGCAAGATAATGCACATGGGGCACAAAAACCCTGGCACAATATATCAGTTGAGGGGTGAGGATATAGCATGCACCAAGCAGGAAAGGGATCTTGGGGTTGTCATCTCTGATGACCTCAAAGATAGAAACAGTGTGACAAGGCAGCAGGTAAAGCAAA
The DNA here is from genome assembly GCA_016271365.2 of Neoceratodus forsteri. Taxonomy (NCBI): domain Eukaryota; kingdom Metazoa; phylum Chordata; order Ceratodontiformes; family Ceratodontidae; genus Neoceratodus; species Neoceratodus forsteri. The sequence goes on from JADMNL010000026.1 coordinate 273,601,746, forward strand.
TAGGATGCTGGGATGTATAGGCAGGGGCATCACCAGCAGGAAAAGGAGAGTCATAATTCCGCTATACAAGACACTAGTGAGGCCCCACCTGGAGTACAGTGTACAGTTCTGGAGACCATACCTACATAGGACATAGACAGGGTAGGAAGGTTCAGAGGAGGGCAACAAAGATGGTGCATGGATTGCATCACAAGTCCTATGAAGACAGGTTGAAGGAACTGAGCATGTACTCCCTGGAGGAAGGAGGAGAGAGGGGATGTAGTAGAGACATACAAGTATCTTACAGGGAGGAACAGGGTGCAGGAAAACACTATTTTAAGCGAAAAAGATGTTCCAGGACTAGGGGCATGGGATGAAGTTGGAGGAGGGCGATTCAGAGGAAACATGAGAAAGAATTTCTTCACAGAATGGGTGGTGGACAAGTGGAATACCCTGCCAGAGGAAGTGGTGGGGGCTGAAACAATCACGGGATTTAAGAATGTATGGGATAGACATAAAGGAATTCTGGAGGTCAGGGGTAAGGGGCAACAGACTTCTAGGAAAACAAACTGAACTTACAAGCTCAAATGGGCAGACTGGGTGGGCCATAGGCCCTTATCTGCCGACACTGTCTATGTATCTATGTATCTATGTATGTCAAAACCACAGCTAGCTCTATGGCTTCCTTTCGCTAATCATTGGTTAGGTCCAGTATATTCTAAATGGAAAGAGCAGGGAATACTGAATGCCCAGGTCAAAACTTCTTGTGTATTTTTAGACCTGTTCTGGGGAAATTAAAATTATGGAAGGTGTCTGTTAAGGTCCTTACTTCAACATCAAACAAAGGAATGTATAAGGCTATCCAACAGGGAATTCCTGAATTACAAGTGGAATTCCATGGTGTAGAGCCACAATTTAGAATGCATGTACTAGAAACTTTGTGAGATCCTAGACTAGCACCTAGAATATGGGATGTGATGTGGTTGTGTGCACATGGACACCTAAATGTGAAAGGGAATGCAAAACATAAAAAATGTGATGAACATTATTGCCCAAGACAGGACTGTATAGAGAAGGTTGAAACAATGCAGCATTTTTTGCTTTCATGTCCATTTGTACAAACTGTATGGTGTAAACTGGCTACTAGATGGAATGAACCCTATTGGAAGGCTCTTTCATATTCAGAAATAGTAGGAGGTTTTAGTCTTTCAGACCTAGCTTTGCAAAGGGATATGGTTAGACTTATTTTATCATTCATTAAATTTATTTTTTGGCAAGTTAGATGCCAACTGGTTTTGCAGCAAGTCTATCAAGATCCAGATGCAGTCATCCGTAGTATTGAACAAGCTTTAGGTAAGCAATATTATTTTGAGAAACAACATATGAATGTAGGGGTATGGCAGCTCCGTTGGTTGAATGTACCTTTTATGAAAGATAAAATTGGATAAGGTGCTTCAAAAATGTAAGAATCTGTGTAAACTGATTGTTGTCTCTTCTTCTATTGAATGTTTTTGTAAAAAGTCACATTATTTTGTTGTTGTTTCTGTTCAATAAAATTTTCCCCTACTCTTTTCGATAAGTGCCATGGGATCTTTAACATCCACCTGAACTACCACCAATTCAGGCAGATAGGACCTCAGTTTAAAGTCTCATCTGAAGGATGGCACCTCAGAAATGCAGCACCCCTCTCATACTGCACTACAGTGTCAGTAATAGGATATTAACCCAAGTGCCAGATGTGGGAACTGAACCCACAGCCTTCTGATCTCCTGGCCTCAGAGATGAGTGTGCTACCTACTGAGCCACTGACACTGACAATAGGCATACACAGCCCCCTTGTAAGGTCTATGAACATGTCAAATGTAATGGCATTGCATTCTCTAGTTTTAAGGTTGTCAGGGGTTTATAAATTTGTAGTCTACATTCTTGCAAAATAATTTTTTTAAATATTGTGAAAGTTTGACTACTTTTCATTTAATCCCATTTAAAGCTCATCATCATCAGTTTTTATTGTGTAGTTAAAACTTTTTTACAATATACAAAATATAGATACATATACTCATTATGAATTCCATAAAAACAAAATAATTTGTTTTAAATACATAAAATGGTGCCTTTATACAATATTAATTCTGTTCTTCACTTACTTAACAGCGTATAAATATTTTGCCAACCTGTCCAAAGCCCATTCATTCTCTGTATGAAAGAAGATATGTGCCAATTCATTTTTGTCATGTAAATACATTTTATTCAAAATCGGACTTAACCAATATATACAGAGTTTTTCATACAATTTTCTTACAATCCCAGAGAATATGCATAAGATCTTCTTTACCCCCTTTCTCACAGTCACAGTCTTCATTTATTATTCCAACTTTTTATATCTGAAATTCAAAACATTGCTGGGAACTGTTGAATTTATAACAGATAAAATTAATATGAATCTCCGGATTAGTCAATATTTCTAGATATTTTTTTAAACCGTGGCTATAATTGTTATCAGCAAACCATCTAGAATAGCGGGAGTCAGCTATCCATGCCAAATCAGCATTGTTCCAATAGTTTATCAATTTTTTTTGTATATATTTCATATATTTACTGTTAATAGTGATTCCTTTATCCACAGCTTTTTTTAAATGAAACAACTTATACTTTCCCGACACTAACAGAACTGAATTAAACCAAAAAGGAGTTTTATATCCTAAATTTTGCCAAGATTCTTTCTCCTTTAAACATCTTTTAGCAAGTGTATCATCATTTTTATTGGTGACCCATATCCAAAAATTAAATTTTCTTGCATGTATTAAAGCATTAATGTTAACCAGTCCCAACTCTGCCCTTAAATAAGAAGAAGGACAGGAATGACTGAGTTTTAACATTCTTCGCAGTGATTTATATAATAGGACCATTAATTTATTAGAATCTCTAATATCCAAAACTTCACAGCCATAGAGTAATTGGGCTTCAATTTTGGATTGAATAACCTGAATTAATGGGTATATTGTCATTCCACCATATAAGTAATTAAGTTTATTTAAACCAGCTATGGTTTTCTTTGACTTTTTGGACAATCATTTCTGAGTGTTTAGTCCAGTCACCATTTTGCTGTATAATTACACCCAGATATAAATATTCTGAGAGCATTTCTATTTTTTCCACTCCTATAGACCAGGTCCCTTTAGAATTTGTATTTCCAATAATCATTTCTTTTGTTTTATTCATGTTAATAGATAATTGAAGTGTAATTGATTGTTTGTGAATAAAATCTAATTGTTTTTGGAGACCTGACTTAGTCAAAGATAACACTATGATACCATCGACATATGCCGATACAGGAATTGAAAAATCCTTAATTTTAGGGGAACCAATATCCACCTCATAACAAAGAACTAGAACATCTTCCAGATAAAGTGAGAATAATAAGGGCGCTAATACGCATCCCTGTCTCACACCATGATTTATATCTAAAGGAATTGGTAATTGATCTTTAAGACCCAGTCTTATCTTTGCCCATGTATTAGTATAAAGTTGGGAAATGATTGATACCAAAGTTGAATTAATACCTCTTTTCAAAAGAACCTGCCACAATATGTCTCTTGAGACACTATCAAAAGCGGTTGTATAATCAATAAAGGTCACAAACAATCTCTGCCTTCGTAATTTAACATATTTTTCAATTAAATGCTGCAGCATGAAGTTATTATCCAAAGTTGAATAGTTTTCTCTGAAACCTGATTGATAAGCTGTGATACCCCCAGTTCTTTCAACTTCCTCCAGCAAGCGTCCCAATAATATTTTTGGAAAAATCTTTAAATCAATGTCTAATAGACTAATAGGTTTATACATTTTAGGGTTTTCAAATGGGCCTTTTTAATGTATAGGCACAATAATTGCACCCTTCCAGAAGTCTGGGTATTTACCTTGTTCAATACTCTTATTAAAGAAAACTGTCAAGAAATGGGACCATGCTGGGGTTTCAGTAAGGAAAACCTCTGGAGAAATACTGTCAGGACCAGGAGCCTTTTGAGTTTTTAAAGAAGAAATAGCTAGATAAACTTCATCTAGAGTAATCGGTCTAAAATGATCAATTAAATGAACAGCATTATTGTCAATCTTCATAATTTCGATGTGTGTAAATATTATTAAAATGCTCAAACCATTTTTCCTCTGATATAAAGGAATCAATGTTCCCTTTAAAATCATTATATCCCTTGGAAACTAGGGTTCAAAATGCTTTAGAATCTTTACTCTGTACTGCTCTTAACATTTTTTCCCATTTCTTTTCAAAGTACCGTTTTTTCTTTTCTGTAATCAATCTTTTAAAAACTCTTTTCTTTTCATTTATTTCCTTTAATAGCTCTCTGGAAGAAGACTTATTAAACCTTCTATTTAAAACTCTGGATGTACAAATATTTCTCCTGCATTCTGCATCAAACCAGGAATCCCCATCCTTATTGTTGACTTTCCCATAGGGAACCTCTAATTTGGATTTAATCTCCTTCATTAGGCTTAAAAAATAAGTCATACATATGTGGCCAACTCTTGGTTTCAAAAAGATTTTCTAAATGTATAGAAAGAAAGTACAATATTATATGACTGATATTACTTTTACTATCATATCTCCACACAATTCTTCATGCATTTCTAATTTCAGATATAACCAATCCATCATCCCGTGTTACCCCCACATCTCTCTTGGGAACATAAACTCAAAGGGTAATGATTGCTTTCTGCCCTAATCACAATCTGACAGGAGGACCAATATTCCACCTGCCCTGACCAAAAGGCAAAGTCAATAGTCGAAGCACCCCTTGTTGTTAAAAAGGTGTAATCACCTTCATAATCACCCTGTATTCTTCCATTAACAGGGTATATAAAATTGTCTTCTAATATCTCTATCAGATGTTTGCCACTTTTATTTACTACTTTGTCTTTTACTTGTCGAGGCTTTAATTGAGAAAATGCATTGTTGTAGGAGAACAAAGGATGATCTAAAAGTCCATCAAAAGAGTCGATTTGAGCATTGAAATCCCCCACTAATAATAAATTGGTTCTTGGAAAATTTTGCTGCGCTTCTGCTAACATATCTGACAACTCATGCCAAATCTCCTCTGAATAGTAAGTTGAATTCTCTGGAGGAATATAAACATTGGCAAGAAATATTTCACTACTATTACTCTGTAAAAGCACACCTAAAATATTGTTCATAGCCTTCCACTGACTAACCTTTTGAAAAATTCCTACTTTAATTAAAATAAGAACCCTTCCAGAATATCTTCCTAGCTTTTTATTCCTAACACCTAGAATTTTAAAGGATTCATAACCATTTATCATAATTGATGAATCTTCACTCTGCCATGTTTCTTTGAGACATATAATTTCATGCTTTGTTAAAAACTTTAAACTCTCTTTATCAGCACAGATAGATTTCCATCTAGCTATATTCCATGAAACAAAGCATGCATTTGTTGCATCAACTGATGATGAGTTTAAGCTTATAGACATAAAGGAATTCTAGAGGTCAGGGGTAAGGGGAAATAGACTTCTAGGAAAACAAACTGAACTTACAAGCTCAAATGGGCAGACTAGGTGGGCCATAGGCCCTCATCTGCCGACACTGTCTATGTATCTATGTATCTATGATGGTCAAACATCACTATAGCCTGTTATGGACCTAAATCTATCTACAATAGGCTGGTTCTCATTCTTTGATTCATGGTCTGAAATTCCACTACTTAATAGGGAAGAATCAACAACATACATCCCCAAGATGTCCAGTCTAGATGACAGCGCTAACAGCTGGTTAACCAGCATCTCACTATTAGTTATTATATCAATTTGAGAACCTTTAATGGCATGTTTTGTGCAAATCTCTCCCCAGGTATCCACTTGTATGCCCACAAAGCTAGTCAGCAAATCAGTAAGGGCTTAGGAAAGTTTTTTGTTAGTTTCATTCGCAATTCTATCCATACCAAAAAGTGATAACATATTGACAGGAGCTCTCTCTAGACTATTATATACTGGCTTAAAATCATCTCTATTTGGCTAAAAAAACTGAATTCCAATACTATTTGATAGCTGCCTATTAATCCAAATGTGGTTAGCTAATCTTGGTGAAACAAAATACAAGTCCACAATAGTTGCTCCCTGTATGGTTAGTTTCTTAATATTAACAATATCCCTTTCTGAAACATGGATATCCAAAACCTCATTTAAATAGGTTAAAACTTTCAATTCTAAGTTTATCTTTTCAAAGGAATCCCATGCATATGGGTCATACAATCTTATTAATGGGAAGGGTTCTAGAACATTCTTTTCAATCTTATCCTGCATATTATTTATGGGACCGTTATCAGATTTGTGATATTGTCTGCCAACATATTTAACCTCCTTCTATAGAATCACATCTGAATCTTGGGATCTATGTTCCTTTTCTATATCATGCATTTCCCCATGTTCCTGGTTTAAATTGGCAAATTCTGACTCTAATAAAGCCAGTTAAGACATCAATTTAGGATGGTGAGGGGGATCAAAGCCACCTTTGAAGTATTCAATAGGGTCAGGAAAACTACCTAACTCCCCCTCACAAAAATCTTCCATTATATCCTCTTTATTCAGTTTAATACTTGTATTACTGTTATTGTTTTCCACAACTCCATAGTACCCAGCTACAGACCCCACTTCTTCACTTACATTCTCAACTACCATTTTCTTCTTTCCAGTCCTTTTTTATTTTCTTTGTTTTACTTCTAGCTGGTTTAGATACTTTATTAATATTTTTATTTTTCTTCGCCTTTTTACCTTTTTTCTTATGGCCTAAAGACTCTGAAATCATAATCTCACTAAAATCCAGTCTGAGCAGTTCTTCATCATTTGTAATATTCTTTTCTAACAATTCTTGAGTTATTATTTGTTTTTCGAGAATTTGATTAATTTTAATCTCATGTAGAGCAACATGTGATTGCATGTTTTCCATAATTTCTTTATTTATTATGAGTTGTTTCTTTGAAATCAAAGGAAAATTATTAGAGGCTTTCAAAAGTGTAATCAAGTCCTGACTCAAACCAGTGGGAGTGAAGGAAGTAGGAAGTTTCCCCTGTAATTCTCCCTTATAATGGTTACAATAGTTACAGTATTTGCAACAAACCTCGCTAGCCTCCTCTGTGACCCTGACCATCCCTTCCAAGGCCCTAAGTCCATTTATAGTTTGTTGCAAATCTGCACATACTCCTTTACGTTCCATCTCTCTAGAACTCATACTATTAGCTAGCATCACCTTTCCTGAATGCACAGGATCACTCCAACTGGGTGTTGTTAATACATGTTGCAAATCTATTTAATTCTTTAGGAGAACTGGCAAAATTGTAAAATGTTCTGCAGATATTTTGCCAATACTCAAACAATCTTCATTCTCCCCTACATTACTCCTCATATTGGTAGTTCTCCATATCACTTACTTCTATCATCAACTGGCTCTATTTCACCTAGGGTTGATTGTCTATCAAATGGTACTAAAGATATATCCAACTGTCCTGAATACTGTTTGCTAGAGCCACCATTACAGGGAGTAGATATTTTATTTAGGAAGAATTTAATTTCCAAATTTCTGTTAATTTAATTTGTTTCCAGTTTTCATCTGCTTATTAAATTGAATTTCCAATATAGGAGAAGGATTATTGCTCGATGATCTCTGGTTTCTTGTTTTAACCATTTTAGATGGGTAATAGAACCTGAAAAGTGATCTTATAAAAACTAGAGCAAAAGAGCAGAAAACTTCTTAGTCCCTTAGTTCCTTAATCATTTAGTAACTTGACAAAAACTCATAAAGGCTTATTAGAGATCTTTGTTACACTCTTTACAATCTTCTGTTACACCCTTTATAATTAATGTTAATGTTAAGTCGTTAGTTCATTGGAACATTAACACAGTACATTCAGAATCAGAATCAATTTCAAATTCAGACTCAAGTTCCAGACACAGTCACAGAAATAAGGGATTATGAATTAAGTCCCAGTTGCGAAATCCTAAACCCAAGTGGAAAAAATAGTCCTTGTGCAAATAATCAGTAGTTTTCTTCTTCTGTTCCTATAAATACTTGCTTGTCAGTTTGATCAAATACTTGTCCAATACATGTCCAGGAGTTAGGAATTAGGCAGGAAGACTTCAGGGCATAAATCAGTGTTTTTAGAATGTTTCAGGATGTTTCCAAAATCTGTAATATACTTCTAGTGGTAGCTTTTTACTTCTAAGCACACTTCTGAGCACAATCCTGGGCCCTGTAGATCTATACGTCACTATCCAAATAGTACTAGGAGAAAACAAAACAAAAAAAAGACTAGAACCTTTCAGGGGCCAAGATCACCAATAAATAATTTTCTAAATTTTGTAGGGTTTCTAAGTTTATATGCAGCTATCAACAATATGGGACTACAAGCTATGGGCCAGTAAAATTCTACTATCCACGAGTCCATTTAAAAAAAAAAGAAGATAACAGTCAGATAAATTTGCTTACTTCATCATGCCAAATATATCAAAAAATGTCAGTCAAAGAGATTGTACCCCTCCTAACGCTCGATAGCATCAAAGCATGCTATATATCCACATGGCCAAAAAATAAGGCCCACGGCCACAGCTCGTAGCTTAAGGTATTTCTGCTCGACCATACTTAGTCACACTTAATTTAATTAAATTTGAAGAGTGTGGTATACAGCACCTTCTTCTGTTTAACAAAATTGCTTAAAATCATATTAAAGACAGCAGCCACAGCCGAAATGGCATTCTGGGTCATTTCACAGACATTCATAGAGCACAAACAACAGCTACTGAAGAACGCCAAGCTGTGCTTTAAATCACACATCACCTGACACGGTCGAAAAAAGCAAGCGAAAAATAAAACAAATATGTCTGTATATCTGAATGTATGTGCAAATATGTAAACGTAATATATATATTTAAATGAATAAAATAACCACAGCACCCCTAATCTTAAAATATCTTAGAAAACTCAGGGCCACTAAAGTCAGCTAAAAGTTACAAAAACACAGGAGAGGAAACTACAAATCAAGCTGCGAATCAAAAAAAAGAGAGTAAAAAATAGCAAAATAATAATAAAACAATGATAGTACAACACAAGTAATTCAGAGACTGAAACCTCCAAGTCCAACCCAGAGGACATTTCCTATTAGGTGCAAGCTTTCTTTTTCACCTTTACACAGGCCGCCGTTCCACCATTCCTACGGCGCCCTTCTCACTGTTCTTCCCATAATCCACCACTTGCCGTCAGGGAAAACCACAACCACCACAGCTTCCCTCCTGTGAACAAGAAGACAACGGCAAGAAAGCAGCACGACGGGGACCAGCAATAAGATGTTCTGGAAAGAGGATTAATTAATTCAAGATATGTGGCATACCTTTTCTAAAAAATTTAAAGCAAGTAATCCTCCTCCATCTTTGCTCCCAAGCAAACAAGTGCGTAGCTGACAGCCATCTCTCTCAGTCTCCCAGATGTTCACCTGCTCTGTAAAGCAGGTATTATGTAATGAAAAACCACTATCTTATGCTGCCTCTCAGCAATTACTTTGCAGGGCGGGTATTATTCAACCTGGTATGTCTCCCAAACTGTCTCACAGATCTTAGATTAAAATCCAAATTCATTGAAATCTTGAAAGGAGATCAGTACAAATGCCACACAACATGGCTGAATGGTTCTGTTACCAGGTATTCCAATTTAAACCTGAAAATATGAACATTTTTGGAAATGGCTATGTGGTATAGTAGGTTAAATGTTTCAACTCTGGTTAAATTTGGATATGCAGTTTTAAAATTAGAGGGAACTAACTGAAATTTAAATTTTGGCAAAATGTTTGGCAGGCTATAACACAGCCCCTTTTAAAACTAGAACTCTGAAACTATGTGTATATACAAATGTGATGCTAACCTGTATATCTGGCAATTTTTGTAATATTTCAATGAATGCAATCAACATTATACTAAAATTACAGAAATCCAAATGTTGGCCAAATATTTGACTACCTATAACTCGGCTCCCATTAAAGCTTGAGACTTACAACATGGTGCATATATGCATTCTATGTGCTTCTCTAAATTTTGATATTATGGAGAAATTTGAAGAAGAAATTTTAAAATTATCTGAAAATAACTGAAAACTAAATTTTGATTAAATGTTTGGCAACCCATGACTTTGCCCCCTTGCAACATACAACTTGGAAATTTGATACACATCTGTAAGCTACGGTACTGTTTACATACCAAAGTTAGTATTATGTGGACATGTACTTTAAAATTAGAGCAAAATAACTGAAATTTACAGTTTTGCAAAATTCTGAAGAATTTTCATGAACATTCTGCAGAATTCCACGAAATCACAATGGTAATTCCACCGGCATTCCATGGGCAGGATTTTATATTCTGCACAGCTCTAGTTACTACAGTTCATAGGTTTCCTAAGGGAGCTTTAACATTTTGCAGCTACCATTTAAACCCTAGGAAGAAAACTGAACAGTTCCATATCTTACCTGACTGTGGGACTGTATCTGAGATTTTCTATAGGGGTGCAGTGCCCTCTGCAACCCCCTCTTTATACAGCTTTACCTGTCACTCAAAGGTAACTAAGGAGGGACCTTATGATAGTTGCCAGGCAATTAAGTATTTATGAAGTTTTACTAACCCAGTATTATGCTTGGTTATCAGATTAAATCAATGTGTAGTGTTGTATTATGATGTACGCTGGGTCACCCTGTGATTATAGACTAATCTAGCTAGTTTTCTTTTGCATTTTTAGTTAAGGGTCAAGTCAGGTGACCCCACCCAGAAAGTAATTAAACCTGCCACTAGGGCTAGATATCAGATAGGAGTTACTGAGTTTGAAGGAGACTGACAAAGATAGGAGAAAGACTGCCCAGTGGTGTGGGCTCACTGATTGCAGTCTAGAACCTGCTAAGACCAAAAGCAGTGGCCTTTATTTTGAATGCAACTAACCTTTATGTTGACGTTTTTCATTTGATTTCTATACATATATTCTTTCATTTTTTGACAGAAATAAAATGACAAATGCCTCTGGGCATTTTTTAACACACTGTGATCTGAGGCCACCTAGTATTTGTTATCTCAAATACCCACACCCAGTGACAGAGTAGGGGAAGGCAAATTAAAAGCTGGGTAGGTTTTGTTTCATTTGGGTTTTGGCAACAGTCCACATGAACTGTTCTAGTTATCTTCAGTGGGTACCCAGTCTAAAACTGTTGCAGGCCTGGCATGTTGCAGTTGGTTGGCCAGCACTGATGCCCTTAAACAAACACATTGATTTTATTTTGGTAACCATGCAGAATGATTTGCATAAAGGAACATAATATTTGCTTTCTGGAAAAACTAGCACTTGTAATCCCAGGCCCAATGGCCTGCAAAAAAAAAAATAAATAAAACAAAACTTGAAACACAAAAATGTTGGTTGCAGGGCAAGCCCTGAAATTACTCATCACTCTGCAGCTCTTTTGGCTCTGTTTGATAGTCGAGGTGGATAGCTCTCTCAGACAGTCTCAAACCTCTGGAGTCCCAGTTTCATACAGAAGGCTTTAGGCTTCTAGACACAGGACCAACAGAGAGGACCAGGATTGACATGACTCACCCTTACATCTGGGCATATCCCATGAGGTGGCCACAAACCAGTGCTAACTGTTCCTGGTGGTAGCTGACTCCCCACACTGGTCTGGATGAAGATTCAGCTTTAATTCAGGATTCAATCTTTTAGGCTTTGCTTCAGCAAGCAGCATACAGTTTTTGCCATAACAGCCTTTGGCAAATTCACACTGCAGTCTCTGCATGAAAGGTACCTTTTTGGCTGAAATGACTCTGAGTAAACACAGTCCTCTGGCTAAGCAGAAACAGTTCTCGGGCTGATGGAACCTCTGATGCAGGTTTGGTTTCCAAAATCTCCACTCTGGCAGCTGGTAGCAAACAGTCTCTGATGCAATTCAGGCAAAACAGCAGAGTTCAATTTAAAAACAAAGCCTTTTTTTTCTTCTTTCAGCAACTTCAGCAACTGCTACAGTTATTGCAGTTTCTCACAAACCACTTCTGTGAGAGTTAGCTGTGGAAACCCAGATAGGCATCAAAGCATTCTCTCAGAGCCCACAGGCTGAGTTCCCACTCTCTATGGAAGCTCCCTCAGGACTGCAGGGTTCAGTTGTCCCTCCTTAACTACTGAAAACATAATACTACTATTCAATTGGTGAATGAGACTGTCAATCACAGTTTTGGGATTCTGATTGGCCAAAATAGGCACCAAGCACTCAGTTCAGCATTTCTCCCACCAGCTGTAGCAGAAGGACCCCTTTAGGACCCCTAGAGTTCTGACTGGCTAAAGGTCAAGGTCAAAGTAACAAACATGACTGCTGGATAGCAGAAAGTAAACAGTCCAAACTTTAAAGTCAATTTTATATACAACAGTTTCATTTCAAGTTTAAATATTTACAGCATTTGAAAGAGCTCCCTCTGCTCTAATGAGTTACTGCAGAGTGGAGTCTGAAAAAGCACTGCATGGATGGTCACAAGCTTTGGTTTGCTCAGATCCAGAACAAGCTATGCATATAGCCAGGCAGAACTTCTTAAAGCTACAGCACAATGGCATTGATTTACACATTCATGAAGGAACTATGGATACAGCAATACTTTCAGTGGATTTACACTCTCATCACCGGATATTAGCCCAGGATCAAATGCAGAACATAGAACTGGAATATACCCAGGCAGGGGGGTGAAAGCAGTGTCCAGGGAGATGACATAAGGTAAGCCCCACCACTTTGGGGGGGGGGTTCCAACAGATTTTCTACAGCCAACAAAGAGCAGCTGTTGCTTCTTCCCCAAGCACTCTAGACCTGCACAGTGTGCATGGAGCCACATGGTGAATGTTCTGCTGAAGTGCTCTGTACCAAGTAACCATCCTGTTGGACAGGAAAGAAGTTTTTGATTTTCTGTCTAGTGCACATGTCCTAAAGTATGAGGGGTGTTGCCAATGATGCTTCACCATTGCAGGACTAAGCAAAATCCCAACTCCCGCTGTTTTGTTCTAAAGGTTATACAAAAAATGTAGGTTTTTTGCTCACATGAATGCTTCAAGAGGTATACAGTAGTTTGCAAATTTTGCTCATTCCTATTATCAAGTTAATGATTGTTGTTAAAAATGTTGCATTAATGGTGTTTTAGTTCTAAATGTGTGTGACCCCCCATATTGCAAAATCAATGTAACAACTGAATCTTTCAGCTGTATACCTACATACTATTAGTTAGATGGACAGTACTATACATCATAGCATGCTCATAACCATCATTTCCTGATTCAAGTTTTGCAGTTTTAAGTAGAATACAGAAGTACACATAAGTATTTATGGTCACTCAATACATTAGGTAACATAGAAACATAGAAACATAGACTTTGACGGCAGATAAGGACCGCTAGGCCCATCTAGTCTGCCCATTTCCCTACCTACAGGATAGGCCGCAGATCCTAGTTAACCAACAGCCTATATCTTCCTGCCCCCCACAAGAATTGCCTTATGTCTGTCCCATGCATTCTTGAATTCTCCCACAGTTTTAGACCCTACAACTTCCTCAGGAAGGCTGTTCCATGCATCCACTACCCTCTGTGAAATAATACTTCCTCACATTGCCCCTGAACCGCCCTCCTTCTATCTTTAAATTGTGTCCCCTGTTCTTGAAAGTCCCTTTTTCTGAAAGATGCTGCCTCTTGACTTTGTTGATTCCTGAGGTACTTGAAAGTTTCTATCATGTCCCCCTCCCTTCTTTCCTCAAGGGTATACATATTAAACTCCTTAGTCTCTCCTCATACGGCTTCTTTGCAGGCCCTGCACCATTTTAGTTGCCCCTCCTGGACTGCCTCTATCCTGTCTATGTCCTTATGGAGATGGGTCTCCAGAACTGGACACAGTATTCCAGATGGGGTCTCACCAACTGTCTGTACAGAGGGATAACAACTTCCCTGTTTTCTGCTGCTGATGCCTCTCCTATACATCCCAATATACCCCGGCCCTCCCTACTGCCTTCTCATTACATTGCTAAACTTAAGATCATCTGATATGATTACCCCAGGTCCCTTTCCTGTTTTGTTGTTGTTACTACTCTCCACCCATTGTGTATTCTTCCCTGGGTTCTTGTTTCCAGGTGCATTATTTTGCTCTTTTATGTTGAACTTAGCTGCCATACGCCTGACCATTCCTCCAACTCTGCTAAGTCCCTTTTCATCCTTTCCACGCCTCCTGTGTATCAACCCTGTGCAGATCTTTTGTGTCATCTGCAAAAGGCATACTTTTCCTTCCAGTCCCTCTGCAATGTCACTGATGAAGACATTAAAAAGGACTGGACCTAATACTGAACCCTGCGGTACCCCACTAGTAACCGCCCTTTCTTCAGAGTGGACTCCATTTACAATTACCTTCTGTGTCCTGTTGTCCAGCCAATGTTTTACAGGTACTCCTGCTACAGTATGTACAGCTTTACCCAGTGAGACAAGTAAATGCTTTGTAAAGTCAGACTTAGGATGGTTGTTGACATGGAAATTATATAAATGTTCTTATAAAATGGCAAGAAAAAGTCTAGAAATTTTACTGGCCGAGAGGCATTACTTAACTGTGCATTACATCTCTATAAATGCACAGTCAGGAGCTTAATTTAATTTTACTCCCACAAAAAAATAAAGTAGGTCTATTTTATAAGTGTAATAATCCCCCCAAGGTGTGCATCATATGATTTTAATGCACTCCCCAAGGGTGTAAGGATACTCAGCTTTTGGCATCATAAGTTACTACACCCCTGGGGCATGCATTAAAATTCTATAATGCACACCCTGTCATGACTTGTTATTTACATATACTCTACATGTATAGGTGCACAGATGAAGGAACTCAACTTGTTTTCTGTTTTACACAGATACAAATGTTACTCTAGCTCCATGCATCCTTGGTCCTCTTCAGTTCAAGACACCCACTGGATTTTTCTTAAATAACACTTGGACTTCAACACAGTGTAAAATGCAGCACTTTGATTCCAAAGACAAAGCAGTTCAGTGTCTGAAAGGAAAACAAGTTTATTTGATGGGGGATTCAACAGTTCGCCAGTGGTGGAAATACTTGGTTGAGTTGGTTCCCAGTAAGTTCATTTTTTGTCAACTTGCCTGATCTCCACTTTGAAATCTCACCTCACAGCATTAAATTTCTTGCTTAATTATTCTTTCTCTACAATAATCACCCCTGGCTTTATATGTTATTAATTGGTTTAGTTTATCCCCACTTCAGAATGTATCATATTTCAACAAATATGCTGTCTAGATGTTCTGCTGCAGCAATCCTGATTTTCATTGTATTTATCCTTCACATATCCTAAAATAAATGTTTTTTTTTTCCTTTTGGGGCCAGGCTCCCCTATTCCCACAAATGGGCTCGCCTGTCTCCCGGTGACCTGCCCCCTCGTACTCAGGGACACCCCCTCCCCGAGTGGGGCCACCATAGGTGGAACTGTCTTGGCCAGAGGAGACAGGCACCAGGAGCAGCTCATATGTGGGGAGCTGGCATTTTTTCTATGATGCTCCCCTCGGAGCTGAGTGTGTAATGATGCAAGTCAAGGAGGAACCCATGCCCCATGCATGCTCCCTCAATGTATCTTCAGTCGGCTCCCATGCTGTCTCACGTGCCTTGCTCCTCAGCCTCTGCCATGGGGAAACCAGGTGCCAGTGATGCATGTCCCCCTCCCCAGAGAAGGACAGCAGTCTTCTGGATGCTCAATTCTTCCCCTTCCCTGCCGATCCCCGGTAGCCCCTGCCCGTCCCGAACAGCATGGCAGGAGGTGTGGCATCTAGCGTCCCAACCCTCAATGCCACCGGGCAGGACAATTTTTTTTTTTATTTTATATTTGTTACAGATTGTGATACATGTTATTAGAACATGCATACCTTATACAGTATTTCAGTATCACAGTACACAGCTTTCAGGGACACACAAATCCCTTTGCATGTTTGCTTCCTAAAGGCAAAAGAGTACATGATGCTATCACTCTGGAGCTCTCTCTAGAGCTTTGGGAGATTGACAGGGCCCAGCCATTCAATGAGTTACAAAATGTAGTCTCTACTTTCTTTTTCTGCACTGCACAATTAGCATGCAACAATCAAGCCATTACCCACCATATTTTCAGTCAAAGACATTGCAGCAAAATGTATGGTACATTTTGCTACATTTTTACAGCACATTGGTTGAAAGTGACATTCCCACCAACCTGCCACTTGTGTGCCTCCAGCCAGAGAGCTTTCCAGTCATTTAATGATACAGTGTGAGCACATTGACTGCTTTCTTCCTGTGTTAGACATCAACCCCCCCCCCAAATCATGCACAGTGACTATTGCCACATTTTCTGCTTGGCAACACTTTCAGTTCCCCTTCAAAATCACTATCACAGATTCCTCTCCTGCCTGAATAAGAAAAACAAAAATGGCCCACCATTACAGCCACTCCTGCAGCTCTCTCTCCCTCTTGCCTGCCTGAATAACAAAATAAAATGTCCCATCAGTACAGATGATCCTGTGGCTCAGTCTCCCCTGCTGCCTCCCCAAAATAAGAAACTCTGGTCAGAGCCAAAATGACTGCTGTTCACTAACGTGAAACAGAATTTTATTTTTATATTCTCTTTGTTACGGAAGTCCTTCAAGAAATGTAATGCTTTAATTGATATAATCTTCTGTGGCTGATTTTGTTCTTTAAGTGTGATGTTTCATTTTAGGGACGTAACCGCAGAGCTGTTTTTGTTCATTATGAATAGGTTTAGGTACACCACCTCCTGGTTATTGAGATTTTGCAGGGCTTGACCTCTGACAGTAAATCATGCATGCGTGGATGTGTGACTACTGTTACATTGTATATGGGGACATCCACAGCTTTACAGCAGCAGAAACACAAACCTACTCCCTCAGACACATTTGCAAATCTGCCTCCTTAAATTCCACGTATAGAATATTACAAAAGTCATACATCGATGTATGCACCATTTACCATCAGCGGTCAAGTCCTGCAAAACATTAAAAATGAGGTGATGTTGCACCAAAACCTATACATACTGGAACAATAGCTCTGGGGTTGGACCCCTAAATGTATTATATCACACTGTCTGGAGGTGGTCTTGATACCCCCACCAGCTCCTCTGTTCTCAGCCACTGCTTCTGAGACACCCCAATCACCTGCCTATAACAGTTCTATAAGTAGGGGTGTCACAAAAGTATGTGCCAGGTTTTCAAGGGTTACCCTGCTTTGTGCATGCAATGGCAATTTGACCTCCTAGCCCTTCTCCACATGGTCTCATAGTAATAAACCTGGGGTTGTGGCTCTTGAAATTTATTTGTCATCTTGAAGTTACACCTTTGAGCTAAAAGCTCTTTTACAAATGTTCCACATCAGGTAAGGTTCAAACAAATGGTACATACAGAATAAAAACATAAGGTATAGACATAGTCAAGTACAACACATAATTTACAAACAGTGAAATCCTAGGGTTACAAAGAGGAAAAAGCTATACAAAAAGAAACTGTACTATATACAAAAAGCAAGTGCATTAGTTTATACAATAAAGTTTAGACAGTATTTATGACAGTTTTGATGAGTTATGAGTGCAAGGGTCACCGGACCAGTGTGGTGAGGAGAGGTGGAGAGGGTGAGAGTGGAGCAGTCAGGGCTGACTAGGACAAGGCAAAGTTTGAGGGGTTGATGTGCAGGGGTAGAAAAACATGGAAGAGACAGAGGTGTCCTTATCAGTGATTATTGGGGAGGGAGAGTAAGGGGTGTTGGAAGGGGGTGGTGAGATAGGAGACAGTAATGGGGGGATGGAATAAGCAGTGACAGGGTGAAGGCTGGGAAGAGAGGGAAATGTGAGGGGGTAAGAGGATATGAGGAGAATGACTGAAGAAAAAGGGGAAGGTGAATAGGGGGCAGGGTGATCAGGGAGTGGAGAGACAAAAGGGGGGGTGGGAAGTTAGAACCTGCAGTCACAGGAGCCGAGTACTGTCAAGTGTTTGAGTGGTGACTGAAAGTTCCAAGCTTAGGCACGTTTATTACTTCTGGGGGTAGTTCACTGAGGCAGAGGTGTGCCTTGTAAGCGCAGGATTTCTGTGCAAATGCCATTTGATGGAAAGGGATATGTAGAGCATTTTGTGTTGTTCCTTGTTCTCACATGAGTTAGCATGCAGGTTTAAGGAGATCTGTAATGGATCTGAGGAGTTAGACGAACAGAGCTTTTCCTAGCAGGCAAGTCTGGTATTTAATCCTCCCTGAACATTAAGCCATTTAGACTCAGAATAAAGTTTGTAGGTGTGAGTGAGCCTGTGTGCCCTCAGGGCAAGCCTACAAGACTTGTTGAGGGTGATTCTAACCCTTTTTTAGGGCTGTAACTGTTGCCACACTGTATACAATTAGCCCATAGTCTATGATTGAGATTATAGAGCTATTGACAGCCAGAGACACGGCTGCAGGGGTCCTATCGTGCCTGTGTCTGTAGAGGAGGCAAATTCTGGTGTTGGATGTCTTTACAACATTGTCTATGTGGTGGGTAAAAGAGAGGGAGCTATCCAGTGTGATGCCTAAATATTTAAGGGTATTGACCTGATCCAGTGGCTCCTGCTTGTTGTTCATGATGGTAAGCTGACTGGCTCTGTATTTGCTCTGACTGTCAGCAAACAACAGAACCTTAGTTTTTGTAGTTCAGGAGAAGCTTGTTTTTAGTAAACTAGCCCTCTAATACTGTGCAGCTATTTAGGGTTTGGATTCTAGTAGGTGTGGTGTGGGCTACTGGAGAAGATAGCCACATCATCTGCATATAGCAGAATGTTATCAGGGCAGGCCAGGGTAAGTGAATTAGGGAAAAGGCTGAACAGGTGCTGTCCCAGGATAGAACCTTGTGGGACACCAGTAGTTACTTGCCTACTATCTGAGAGGGTCCCATTGATTTTTACTTGTTGGGATCTGTTACTAATGTAACTTTTAAAACACCCAACTGTGTCGGGAGATAACCCAGAAGCATGTAGTTTGTTGATTAGTTGCAAGTGTTCTGGCTGCAGTTGATAAACCAAACACAACACTCTAGTGTTTATCCAGTGTTTTAGATATGAAGTATTTTGTACTTTAAGATTCTAGAATGGCTGCATCCTCCTGACCTCCCTTGTGCTTTGTCATTGATGGGAGAGCAACTGGATCAGATCACCCACATTAATTATAGTGATCAGTCCATGGAGAACCCCCCCAAGCTGCTCAAGGGGGACCCCACTGGCATTGAGAAGGATGAGCTCTGGGTCGGGGTCGCTCTATTTCTTCTCAGATGAGGATGAGGAGATGATCAACAACAGGATGACAACTCAGCCAAGTGTGAAATTCGACTGAAGACAGATTCATGGGAAAAAAATACACAATTGCATTGCCAACACAGGCTGCTAGAATACCTCAAAAAACAGCGAAAGATAAACTTTATAGAGACTTCCAATTCTCTAATGGCACGTTAGACACACACTCGGAGTACACATGATCAAAACTGTCGTAAGTTTATAGATTTTGTATTTCCCTATGCTTTTTTTAAATACCCTATCAAAGTGGTCTGTGTTCAAAACTGTTGGGGGAAGCGAGGAACTGTCCCAAGGAATCTGCTGAGTCCATTGACCAGACAGGTCAGTAGAATGTGGACCGCTCATAAAATTACTCCTGGAAAAGGCTAAATCAGGTGCCCTGCAGAGGATAACTGTGAGAGTTGATCGAGGCTGAGCTTTGACATGTACACTTCTCCTGATATCAGTTCTGTTACCAAGTCCTTTCCCAGTTCTAGACTAGTGTGAAGCTATGGGGCTTAGACATCTGTGCTTCTATGTAGAGGCTGATGTGTAACCAAACATAGAAGTAATGGAGACTAGAACAGAAATTTCTTCTATGTTTGGCTACACATAAACACGGGCAAAAACAATCAGCTGTTCTGCATAGGTGGCACTCTCACTGGAGATTGAAAAAATGTTTTCTCTATAGGACTGCTGCATCACTCATAATAGGCTGAATGATAACATCTGCAGTTTTTTTTAAATAAAAAAATGGCACATTGATTCATGGTTTCACTGCCTAACAAAAAGTGGCATCCGCATGTTGGATTTTTCAACGCAGTTTGACATATTTCTGTCAGGTAAACATAAGTGAAGTTGACCAAGAAGATTAGTCAAAATTTCCAGGAGATGAATCCCCTTCTCCATGTATAGCCATGTGGGCTGTATATGTAAAAGTACTCTGTTCATGAACACAAACATACACAATAAAAAAATAAACTAGGGACTGTTCTTTTTTATAAAACTTGCTCACCCTGGCACACCTCTGAAAGTGTTGGCAAGTTGTCACTGTGGCAATTTTTTTTAAATAACCCAGTCTGACACTGAGTCTACTGATGTTTTCTTTTTATTTTGTCAGAGTGTGTGTGTGTGTGTGTGTGTGTGCATGTGTGTGTTGTAAAACATAGAACTTTTATATAAATAGTGTCATGTCCCACCAGAAAAGCAAAGAAGGCTTTTGTACTGTGATGCAGGGGTGGTGCTCTTTGGAGGCTGGCTAAAACTGAAAAAATCACACAAATCCAAGTGTGGAGAGCATTCAGAGTAGAACACGTGACCATGGGTAGTGTAATGCACAAATGCAAATCCACAACCAAGGCTATATTTAAAAAAACAAAGGTTTGTGTAAGATGATTACCATGAGACCTACTCCTTAGTGAGGGTGCTAGCAAATGGACCACAATGACACATAATAGTTAATAGTAATGAATAGATACTTAAAATACAACACACTTGAAGGTAGTTTAATCTCTGATTACCATGCATGCTCATGAGTAAAGCCATCTTTGTGCAGAGTCCAGCATGTCTGTAGAACTCGATGCTATTTGAAAGGTTCACACATAAACTATCAGCTGTGTTAGCGTAATACAAGAAACTACCTATACAGCCACATCAAAATAGAACATGGGGGTTGAGAACCTACCTATCATGGGAGGGAGGGACCTACCTACACAGCCAAATGAAAACAGCCCTTGCACAGAACGGGGTGGGGGAATGAAGAACCTACCTATACAGCCAGATCAAACATCACCAGCATAGAACGGGGGGGGGCACTACCTATATAGCCACATCAAAACAGCACCAGTAGAGAACACGGGGAGGGAGGAAGATGTGTTTGATTCTATGATAGCACCCAGTTACTCAATATCCATTAACTGTAAAGCAAAACACAACATTTTTTTTTATAAGAACTCAAAAGCCGAGGATTCTGTTTCAGATAGTTTTTCTCCATTTTTTTTATTTTGCTGTTATGTGATGTAAGTGGTCAATATAAAACAATCGGTGTTGTGGGTTCACCACGGTATATCCGGGGCACACTGCCTTAGGGGTAGCTGGTCCGTTCCACTGGGATGTCAAACAGATGAGGCATACTGATGAGTCCTGGTAGGACGAAACACGTGTCTATGTCTTCTGTTAGTACCCTTTGCAAACTGTGTGAGAGGCCTTTTGGCACTATGCAATTCTGCTTAAAGTTGGACCAGAATAACATTCTGTGGTGATTTTCATATGCAACCCATGATGCTTTGCATTGTGGGGGCATCTGTGATTTTGTATTTTCTTGAAACATGGCTTCCCAGCCAGGTGCCCTTTGGGGTAACCCTTGCCTCAGTGTTTGCGCACGGAGGTTCTTTGTCCTTTCAATATAAAACAATGTGGTACTGCATTCACTCACTCCCAGCATGGTGCTTTGCTGCTGCCCCTGAGGACCTGGGTTTAGCAACATTTCAGAATTCTTTCATACCATCAAATTACTTTCGACCTGCTCTATTTGTAGACAAAAAAATGTTTTGGAGGGGGTTTGAAGAATTCCATCTGCCTTGTTCATGATGTGGGTTTAAAAAGGCTATGTTGAAAATACAGGGGCCGCATCTAGAAAAATACTGGTAGTAAATTTATAAGATAACATTGAAGAATTTCAGCATTGCTTCATAGCCTACTTGTTTTTTGAGATTTTAACCCTAAATAATCAGCATAGTCTTCTCATCGCCACATCTCATGAACCCGGTAGGTGAAAATGTTTAAATCTCATCCAAAGCATCATTTAGCACCACAGGTTTGAAAAGACATTTTGCCCAAGACTTGAGAAGTTTCACATGCATCAAATGCTGGCAATGGGCAGGATACCTGAATTTTTACGGCTACGTAGGTGGAGCCTGCAGCCATTTTGTGACAGCTCAGAAAAATGAGCTACTGGAACAGGCCTTGGAATACTTCCCTTTTGGAGTTTCAGAATGCTCTTTCCAAAACTGCAAAATGGTACATAGCAATCTGCTATGGCTGCTCATGCTGCTGCTCTGTTGAAATGGCCAATTTCACAACAGCTTCTGTTGGACTTTTGGAAAGTCTAACAGAGCTTAAGCCCTCTGCTGCCATGATTGGCATACGGAATAACAACTGCACTATTTTGGCTGTTACTTCCACATTCCGATGCATGAACTGCACAAGCACGATACATGCGCATGTGCAGTTCTGTGAGTAACACCACGTTGTGAATGGCACAATGCCATTCCCTGCAGTACAATTCATGTTGCACACTGTGAGCCCACCCCAGTGTGTGAAAATACTGTACTTTATGTCTCTGAAATGTAGAAAACGGTCCCTCATTGTCCCATTCTATCTCTGCTGAACCCCTCCCCATGTTATGCCTGATATCGGGGTGCCCAATCCCCAAGTTGGAATCCTGTGCAGCCCCCTTCTCTATTCATGTGGCACAATGAGATCCCACCCCAAAGTGTCAAAATGTTTGTTTTTTTCTATTTTTTTCTGTAAATTAAAAAATGGTTTCTCACAGTCCCCATTCATGTGGCACACTGGGAGCCCACCTCAGTGTGCCAAAATGTTGGTTTTTTTTTTGTTCTCTGTGAATTAGAAAACGGTCCCTTGTTGCATTATTTTTCATCCCTGTAAACCTGAACTCGATCCTCATCATCACTGCAGTCCCCTCCCTCCCCACCCTCCCACTGAGCACCCACCTCCTCCACACACCCCTAACTCCTACTTACCTCTGGAGATCGGTGCTGTCATCTTATTTGACGGGACAGGTCTGAACTCTTCAAAGCCCAACCGCAAACTGAAAAATTAAAGGTAACCATTCTATACAGCCATTCAATGGAATTTTCAACTTATGCTGATATCTCAGCAATTTTTTTGAATTTTTAGCCCAAATTTTCAATATGGGGTTCTTGGGACTCCACCTCATGAACACTGTCACTGTTATTTTGTTACTCGATCTCAAAAGGAGATTTTACAGTCACTGCGTGGAATCACCTTTCGGGACTGATTCATGAAATGACACTGCCACTGTTCATGAGGTGGGGTCCCAAAAAGCCCATTTTGCAAATTTGGTGACAAAATTCCAACAAATGACTGAGTTATGAGTCTGCATTGTGCCATTTCTACACACTCTCCTAACGCCACCACTTTTTAATATTTTCACTCTACATTTGTACCACTACCATTTTCGCACATCTCCTTCAAACCAGTAGAGCTGTCATTTTCCACAACCTGCTTGAAACATGTTTTCATACCTGTGGCAGAGATTAGCACATTTCCTCTGTGCAATCACCTTTTGAGACAACTGAGCAAAATGGCACTGGCACTGTTTATGAGTAGGGGTCCAAAAAAGGCCATGTTGAAAATCTGGTGACAAAATTCTGAAACATGACTGCATTATGAGCGTGCATTGCGAACTTTCTATGCACACTCTTAATGTTGCTAATTTTTAATATTTTCATTTCACATTTTTAACACTGACATTTCTGTATACTCCTTCACAACGGTACAGCTGACATTTTCCACAACCTGCCCAAACGTGTTTTCACACCTGTGGCACAGAATAGCTGTTTGGTCTGTGCAATCACCTTCGGGACAATTGAACAAAATGACACTGGTACTGTTCATGAGGAGGGATCCAAAAAAGGCCATGTTGAAAATTTGGTGCAACACCTCCAGCACATGATCAAGTTACACCTTGGTGTTGAATGATTTCTATGCACATATGTAACGTCGTCACTTGGTAGCACTTCACAGCCTGATCAGCTCTGGCCTCCATATTGCATGTGGCATTCACATACATTCGGTGGCAATTCTTCCCATGGCAGTGGCACTTCTACAAGCTCGCTACTGTCATATCGGCTCTGACTAGAGTTTCTTAAGACTTTTGTGAAACTGTTCTGACAAGCCAAGTTTGCAAAGGAAGAGGTAGCAATGCTAAGTGGCAGCTCTAGTAGCAGGACTGCAAGGGGTTAATTTGTAGACAGTCAGTTAACTTAAATGGAACAGGCCAATTAGGGCAGCTTGAGTGGGCTGGCAAATGAGTCTTTTTTTTTTTGTAGCAGAGCTGGGACCAGGATTGCAAGGGGTTAACTTGCAGACAGTCGACTAACTCCAGTTGGCATTGATGCTGATTCCCCCTCATTTCTTTCTCCAAGTACTGTAGTTGAGGCTTGTTTCATAACTCCCACATCTGAGCTTCTAGCTACATTTAATCATTGTCCAATGTGCTGAGGGACAGCGTCTCATTTCTCACATTTTAGATATCAATGTGCCCCACATTTCAGTGAGTGAAAGAAGAGTGTGAAGCATGGCTTGTCATGAAGCTATGGTCACAAAATCGACAGGAATCCATGGTAGGTCCATTACTTTGCTGAAAATAGCACAGTTAACCAGGGTTAGTAGTGGTGGATTCAAACAAAAACCCACAGTCATTGACTCCAAGTTCACCATTTTTGCACTAGAAACTGCATGGTGTCTCAGCACCACCAATGATCCTCTTTTAATGAAATGCATAGGACTTATTTTTGGGTGTTTTTTGGGGGGATTTATTTTTTTTACCCCGAATAGCTCAGCCCAGCAAACCTCTCAACTGTCACACATTATGAGGTTCATCACTTGTCTTACCACTCAGAAACTTTCTGTCACACATGGAGAAGGCAATATTCCACATTGTTCAATTAGATTTTAAAGCAAAAATTCATAATAATGTATGATGCGCTGTAATCAGCAAACTTTATAATTATTAATACACTTGTTTCCATTGGGTTTTGAGCTTACAGTCTCAAGTTTGATCATATGTCATGGAGAGGTATACAGCTTAGATGTAGTATCTCCCTTTCAGTGGGTTCCTGTTTTTGCCTGAATAAAAAAAAAAACTCAGTTCATAAGATGCAGAATATGCTGAAGGGGCAGATAGGAAATCTCATATTAAAGAAGTCAGGCAACACTTTCTCTGGCTAGTCACACATTATTATAGTTTTCATTTCTAAGATGCTCCGACAAGACAACAGCAGAGCTGAAACCAAAACTACAGAGAGCTAACTGCAGACAAGATTAATCAAGATTCCACATTGAAAACTGTCTCTCCGGTTTAAATATGGACGGTGCAAACAATGAGGCTAGCTACCCCAAAATATCGAAAAAAGTTCAATTAGATGCATACAATAAAGACACAGTGCTGGCAAAGAGAATAGATTCATTGTGTCCATTTATTAAGGGCACACAAGAACTTTCAAATCACTGAGATATCACAAGCCCTGTGCTTCGTCTCTCTCTGAGGCTGCCAAGGGGCTAATGAGATAATCAAGAGACAGCTCAAATTACAGCTGCCAGAAATGGCCCCTCCCAGCTATCTCCAGGAGGTCTCTTGCCCTGAGGCCTGGGAACCAATCCCTGACCACCTCCTCCCTAGGTTATAGTGGGAGAGGGTGGTGGCCAATGGCCTTTGCCCTGACCGGACAGGGGCTGGAGCAGCCTGGGGAAGGGTGGTGTATAGACCATCCCTCTAAAAGTCCAAGCAGCAGAGGTATCTTCCTCTTGCTGTCTGGACACTGCCTGAGGAAACATTCAGCACAGGACCTCTTCAGGTAGGCCTTGGGATCTTGGAGCCTGCTAGGCCTTTGGGTGTTTTGTAGGCTTGGGGTCAGGAACCATCCTTTGATTCAGTCAGCCCTGCCTGACCTCAGCATAACTAGGCTGGGTGGTCTCCCAGCCTGGTAAAATCCAC
Source organism: Neoceratodus forsteri (assembly GCA_016271365.2). NCBI lineage: Eukaryota > Metazoa > Chordata > Ceratodontiformes > Ceratodontidae > Neoceratodus > Neoceratodus forsteri. Next base: position 273,627,869 of record JADMNL010000026.1, read on the forward strand.
CTTTCTGTTAAATTTATTTTGCTGTGCTGCCATCTGCTGGCTGATCTACCCCCTGTCTGCCAGCATAACCCGGCTGGGCAATTCCTGCTGCCTCCGGTATTGTCCATGTTCAAAAAAAAAAAAAAAAGAATAGTTGTTTTACTCTTGTAGGCTCAGCTGAGCCTTGCTCCCTCATCTGCTTTTCTACCATCCAGCACAACCCCCCCAACCCCTCCTAGCAGATGCTACTCCACGGTATCAGCAAAAGACCATACCTGGGCAGGCTGCTTCTCTCATCTTGTTGTGGGCCAAGCCCTCCATCCTGCATTGTCCATTTGGAGTGCTGAGTGCCACCTCCCAGTCCCCAGGGTCGCGAGGTTTCACAGCGTTGCACTTTCTTGGGAGCTCGGGAATTTTCAAGACACATGGTCACTGCATGGGGCACTGGGTTCTGGGCCATAGTGGGGAGCTGTACGGTCGTGTGGAGTTATAGATTGGTAGGCCCACTGATGATCCCATTGTTGAGGGGTTGTAGGCCCCAGCCTGTGAATGTTTTCTCCTAGACATGGCACTATACAGTGTGTGATTGATCTGCTTGGGGACTTTTTCGCTGGTTTTAGTGCTGGAGCTTCCTCTCCCCACTGCTGCCTGCTGTGAACCTAGGAACTGGGAAAGCATCCCGGTTACATCCTGGTACTTGCAGCCCTAGAAATGCATCTTAGCCTCTCCTTTCACAGGTAGGACTGCTATTCCCGCTCACTTTAGGAACCGCCCTAATTGCCTGTGGCCTTGGTGGAGGATGGGGCAGTCCTGGTCCTTGTGAATCCCCACAAGATCATAGCCACCATGTTTCCTGGGGATGTTTTCCAGCTTTCCCATCTGGCAAGGTAGGCACCTGCCCAGCATCTGGAAGTCGTTCACTGCTTAGGGCTAATATATTATAATTAATAATAATAATAGAAATGATAATTAAATAAAATATATCTAAATACATAAAGTTGAGGTTGGGGGTCGGTAATCTTGTGAGAGCTCACATCTGCCGTAACACCTGAGGTCTGGGGCAAAGGATAGGGTAGTCCCACATCTCATATGTTCATTCGAGACAAAACGACCATCTTGCCAGGGGATATGTCTCCCACTTCCCAGTTTTTATCAGGGTGGTCACAAGAGAACAGACTTCATTTCAGTAACACCCTGGAGACTGGAAATGGCACCACAATCTGCACAGGGGTTGTATACAAACCCCCATCTCAGGGGGAAGAAATAGACAAGGAAATGATAGAAGGCATCCTTAGAATGGCAGAGAAAGGGGAGATATTGTTGATGGGGGACCTAAATATGCCAGATGTTAACTGGAGCACCTTTGCTGCTGCCACATCCAAGAGCAGGGCCATTCTCAATGCCCCACAGGGGGCATGCCTCAGACAGCTAGTTTTGGAACCCACTTGGGAGGGAAACAATCTTAGACCTTATAATCTTAAATGGGGATGGAGAGAGGATCTCCAGTCTTGAAGTGGGTAGCCATCTGGGAACAAGCGACCACCAAACAGTGTGGTTCACGATAAACTTAGCTGTAGAGTCAAGCCATACAAAAGTGAAGGTATTGGACTTCAGGAGGGCTGATTTTGTCAAAATGGGAGAGTGCCTCAGAAAAGCAGTAGCAAACAGGTAACAAGGTGAGGTGGAGCAACAATGGGGAATCATCAAAACCACCATCACAGAGGCAACAAGCCTTTGAGTGAAGCAAATAAATCAAAATAAAAGGAAAAACACTATGGTTCTCAAAAGAAGTGGTAGGGAAGGTTAGGGAGAAAAAGATAGCATTCAGGAAGTATAAGGAAACACAGAAGGAGCAGGACAGAGAACTGCACCAGTTAAAGCAGAAGGAAGCGGGGAAGGCAATCAGAAGAGCAAATGCCCAAACTGAGGAAAAGATAGCCAACTTGGTTAAGAAGGGGGATAAAACCTTTTATAGGTACATTAGGGAGCAAAGAAAGACTAAGGCAGGGATACTGAGGCTGAATAAAGAGGAAGGAGGTTAGGCAGAAAGCACCAGTGAAAAAGCAGGGATACTGAACGAATACTTCTGCTCAGCATTCACAATGGAAAAGCAGAGGGAGATACCTAATCCAGTCAATATAAGCACTCTGGATAGGGGGGCTGATATTAGTTCTTTCACAGAAGAAAGGGTTCTAAAAGAACTCTTAAAACTGAAGGTGGATAAAGCAATGGGGCTTGATGGGATTCACCCCAGAATTCTAAAAGAACTAAGGGAAGAACTAGTAGCACCACTGACTACTCTTTTTAATCACTCATGGGAGGATGGTGTGGTACCTGAGGACTGGAGGAGGGTGGATGTGATTCCCCTTCACAAAAGCGGGAGCAAGACAGAGGCAGGAAGCTACAGACCTGCTAGTTTGACCTCAGTGGTAGGGAAAATGATGGAATTACTTTTGAAGGAAAGAATTGTTGAGTACCTAGAGGCCAGTGGGGCACAGGACTCAAGACAGCATGGATTCACAGCAGGAAGGTCATATCAGACAAATCTAATTGATTTCTTTGACTGCGTGACCAAAGTAGTAGACCAGGGAGGGCTGTGGACATGGCCTACCTAGACTTTAGCAAGGCATTTGACACAGTCCCACAAAAAAGATTAATAAAAAATTAGCCAGCCTTGGAGTGGGTCCCAGGGTGGTAGCCTGGGTAAAACACTGGCTGGACAACAGGACACAAAGGGTAATATTAAATGGAGTCCACAGTGAAGAAAGGGTGTGACTAATGGGGTACCACAGAGTTCAGCACTGGGGCCAGTCCTTTTTCACTGTCTTTATAAGTGACATTGCAGAGGGACTGGAAGGAAAAGAATGTCTCTTTACAGATGATACAAAGATCTGCAACAGGGTTGATATGCAAGGTGAGGTGGAAAGGATGAAAAGGGACTTGGCAAGGTTGGAGGAATGCTCAAATGTATGACATCTTAGATTCAACGCAAAGAATTGCAAAGTAATGCACCCGTGAAGCAAAAACCCATGGGAAGAGTACAGAATGTGGGGTGAGATACTGACAACAACAAAAATGGAAATGGACCTGGGGGTAGTCATATTAGATGACCTAAAGGTGAGTCAGCAATGTGAGAAGGCAGTAAGGAGGGCTGGGGGGAGGATCCTGGGATGCATGGGGAGAGGCATCACCAGTAGAAAATGGGAAGTTGTTGGCCCTCTGTACAGACAGTTGGTAAAACCACATCTGGAGTACTGTGTACAGTTCTGGAGACTCCATCTCCGCAAAGACATAGACAGGGTGGAGGTTGTCCAGAGGAGGGCAACCAAAATAGTGCAGGGTCTGCACCAGAAGACATATGAAGAAAGACTAAATTAGCTTAAGTTGTATAGCCTCGAATAAAGGAGAGAGATTGGGGACATGATAGAAACTTTCAAATACCTCAAAAGTCCAAGAGGGTGGCATCTTTCAGAAAAAAGAAATGTGTAAGAACAAGGGGGCACAATTTGAAGATAGAGGGGGGATGGCTCACAGGTGATGTGAGGAAGTATTTCTTCACAGAGAGGGTTGTAGATGCATGGAACAGCCTTCCTGAGGAGGATGTAGAGTCAAAAACATTAGGGGAATTTAAGAATGCATGGGACAGACATAAGGAAATTCTAGTTGAGGGTAAGAGGAAGTAGGCTGTTGGTTAACTAGGATCTGCAGCTTATCCATTAGGTAGAAAAATGGGCAGACTATGTGGGCCAAGCAGTCCTTATCTGCCATCAAATTCTGTGTTTCTATGTATACTGCCTTTACAAAAAAAAGTAGTAACAATAAAATATAATAATAGATAAATAAATAAATATTTTTTATTTATGGCGACCAAGATGGGGTACTAAAAAGGGGCACCCGTGGCTAGTTTGTCACAGCTTCCTTGGCACCACACGGGAGAAGGATGGGCTGTTTCAGGGTACGCTTCCCCGATGCTCCAGGGGGGTTGGGGCTTGGTGCATGTCATGGTGGCTTTGGCCTGGGGCTTACTGGTGGGGTTGCATTGGAACCCTGAACTCTGGGGAGGGGAGGGGAGATTGCGGATGCAGGCCTAGGTCAGAGATGTAGCAGAGGAGGGGAAGCAGGGCCAGGGGGCTAGCTACTCTGGTCATGCATGTCCAGGGGAGGTTTTATGTAGCTAAGGGATGGGGGTGGCCCTATGTTTTTGTGTGTGTATGTATGTGTATGTACATGTGTGTATAGGTAGGGGCATGTATATATATGTGTATATATGTTCTCTATATGTATATATCTCAATAAATAAATAAAAATACAAAAACATATATATATATATATATATATACACATAGGTATGTATCTGTAACTACACTAATATTATATAGGGGACCAGAAGGAAATGCACATCTTGTGCAACAGCTAATGTTGCCTTTTCAGATTTGGTATCGGTTAGGCATCCTGGCATACCACAAGCGATCTGAATTCAGGTGACAGGCCTGTGGGGCTTGGATTTGGGGGAAGGGGCCCAGGTCTCCTCAAGCCTCAGTTCCCAGGAAGTTGTCACCCCACACTTGTAGGAGGTGCTGTAGTGGCTGATGGAGCTCGGGGGCCCTAACTGGCTTCATAGTGGCATTTGGGGCATGGTCAGTTAGATAGCGGAAGCAGCACATCTTGAACACTAATGTTAGTGCTGTGCAGCAGCACTCCCTCCAATCATGACACTGACATCACCTTGCCCTCAGTGTGATCAATAACTATTCAGAAAACACCCAACACTGTCAGCTGGCAGTTGTGAGTCTGGGCTGGGTTTTACATCTTCTGCCCATCCAGCTGCAGGGCATTGAGGGCCCCCTTTTTGGTGCTGTCTGTCCCACATCTGTTCCACAGCTCATAACCCCAGCACATCCTGGGCTATTTTCTCCCAGCCACTTGCAACTAGGGGTGCCATTAACCCCTCCTTGACTGCCCTAGCAGATGACATCCCTTACAGAATACAGCAACAGGTCTGGGGGGGCATTCGGAAGACACCCTACCTCTGCCACTTGGGGCACTGGGACCTGGCGACCTTGTACAGCACTTAAGCCACGGGGAACCCTGAGTGCAGCAGCTGCCATCTTGATTTCCATGAGAGCGACCAGCCTGTGCGTTAGTTTGGCACTGGCTAGAGGATTCTAGGAGATCACCCTCGCAAGATGGCACCATCCACTCAGTGCATCCTTCCCTAAAATTGCCGCTGGAGCTAATTCTGTGAACGTCAAGAGACATTGCCCATTCTTTACTTGGAGGTGGTTATATCTCCAGGGTATTTACTTTTCACCACATTTAAACCCCACTGCAGCAACAAGCCATTTTTCTAATTCAGAAGCACGATGTTCTCTGGGCTTCTTGCTGATATAGTGTTTGTTACAGTGCTAAATGCAGCACATATTTTCAGAAAGTAACAATGGCATCTAGAAGCTGGGGGTGTTTGCTGCTTGAAGTCCACTCTGTGAGTCATATTTTCATTAACATGCTATGCCCTGTGACAAATGGCCACCCTGTCATGTTTTTCCTTGCAGCGAGGCCACAGAACTTACTCTGATCGGTGGTTCCCAAGAACCAGCTATGATCAGTTTGTGGCAATTCCACTCCGTTCACATTGGTTCCATCTTGACCACTAAGGTTAATGCTGTGCAGCTGTACTCCCTCAGATAATAACACTGACATCATCCTGCTCCAGTGCGAGCAATAATTATCTGTCAACCCCCAACACTATGTCAGTTGGCAAAGTTGGGTTTGGGCACATCTTCTGCCCATCCAGCTACAGGACAGGAAAGTCACCCTCCCTTGGCTGTTTCTGTCCCTCCCTTTGTTCAACAGGACATAACCCCGGCACACCCGTGGCCATTCTATTCCAGCCATTTTGCAACTATGGGTTCCATTACCCCTTCCCCTGGTGACTGCCCTAGCAGTTGACATCCCACAATGAATATAGCAACAATGGCTGTTGTTCTAAGCTTGCCATCAGATGAGGTGAGCACTTATAAGCTTGAACCAAATTCTAATCAAGGATTACTACTTAGAGCCAGTGACTTTGGGACAGAGGCTGGCCTTTCCAATTCATGTTGACCCCCCACCCTCCTTGCCTGTTCTAGAGGTCTATCTGATATTACATTGTAGGCCAAGGAAGAAAAGATGGAAGCTAGAGGAATACAACTTAGTTGTCTTATTCGGGGAGAGACACACTGCCCCACCCCCAATCTGATGCTATGGGGTCCAGCAACACTTAGGACAAAAGATCGAACATGGGTTTGACTGTCATTCCGGGCTGTCATCAGGAGCTGATTGAGTACCCATTTCACTGCACGTACTGTATCTAGTTCCAAAACACTGGTGGTTAGCATTGTTCCAATGGCTTGGCTGCTGTAAGCTTATACATTTAGCTCAGCATGAATGAGTGCCATTTCATGTGACACAGACTGGGTCATCTTTTCCTCGCTCACTATATTAGCATCACAATTATACTGTTACCCCTTTTTCCTCATAAACACATGCAGTACAGTAATTAATTACTAATGTCATTCAATATTGGCTGCACAACACTTTCACCCTTTGGTCATGCTCCATGCTGACTGGGAGCAGTGTCAGCACCCAGGCAGCCCACATCCAGCAGCAGTAGTCAGAGCATTCACAGAATGCTCACTTGCTCCTAATACTTGGCATGCCATCTGAATGCCTCTGCAGGAATTTTGATATGGGTGGTCTGGACATGGTGATTCAACAGCTTATGCCCTTATGCCCCTCTTTGGGAGGCGGCCTTCTTGGGCTTAACCATCTTTCACTGCAGGTACAGAGGTAGGTAGCTCCTAGTGTTGTGGCAAATTTTCTGAACATTATACACTGGGTCAGCCAGCATACTTGAGGAGAAGTAGTTGGGTGAATGGTAAGTACATCACTATATAGATAGCACAGGGATATGTAGTCGATGATCTATATGTACATAAGTGAGGACCAAGGTATGTAAGGGACTATGGAAGAGCTACTGCATCACTTGCTGTGCAAGGGCCACTCAGCCGAAGCCAGGTTGGTAGGGGGCTAAAGGGGCACATGTGTAATACAACCTGACATGCAGCCCTTTACCAATACATCCATGCCACATGTCAGCATGTGGACACCATCACACATCGATTAAGCAGGCTGCCATGAGTAGGTGACAACTCAGACGCTAGCTGGGGTTTTTCCTCATGCCTGCTATATGCATGACTCAAAACCTATTACTAACAGTACTTTTGCAGCCATTTCAGCATAAAAAAAACACAAAGGTTCGGTAGAGCAGGAACTTGGTGTTTTATTACAGTATTGGTCTCCCAAGGCAGAATGTGCTGTTATTCTAAAATAGGGGTTTTATTCAACCTCTATTGGCTTGTCATATGTGCTGTTACATGGACTCCTACCCAGGCATACACACTATATTTATAGGTAAGACACCTACTCATATATGTATTGATCACTCTATCTTTTGACCTCGATGTATAGCCATATTTTGGGAACCGCATGCCCACCTTTTTCACCAGGATGCAGCGCTGGATCTGGAAAGTCCTTCAGGGTAACACACAGTCCACGGGCAGTATGACTGGCCACCTCTCAGGTATTTAGTGTCAGGTTCCACATGACGGCACATACACATGCCACTAATGACCAAAACACTAAATGTACTTGGTGTAATTTTAGCAGAGCGTCAATAAGTGACCAATCCACTGGAAAACCTACAGTTAACCATTTCTGGTGACCTCGTGAAGCCCCCACTGCAGCAGCTCCTGGAAGGGACACTAACCCTCCTCAACAGCACTTAATTAATCTAGATCATGGAGGAAGGGACACGGAACCTTCATAACATTAAATCCAGGTATGACATGAAGACCAACTACGGCATATGTCATATCAGTCAAGCACGACAGACTAGGGTTACTCTTGTGCCATTTCAAGACCTCACAGCTGGGACCCCCCACCATTTATAAAGCTATATCAAGGCAGACAGGCTAGGTTTCTGCCCCTGGGGCATGATGGCGGAGCACAGGGGATGGGGACAGGGGGCCTGCTCACAGGTCTTTTCTTTGTCCATGCCAATGGGAGGTTGGGCTCTAGATAACACTTTTGCTGCACTTTTACAAACAAAATTATAGCCACAGGCAATGACCCCCCTGTCGTTTAATGCACATTCATTTAGGTTCAGGGCAGCTCAGAGGACTCTAGGCCAGACTGGCACAGGATATAGATTACAAGCAATTGGGAGATGGCAGCACAAGGTGTACAAAAGATATGTGTGGCCACAGGTAAGGCAAAAAGTAGTGCATGGGGCACGATGCTGAGTGCACATTGCTAAAGTTGTTGATTTCTCTTTCAGGTGCCCCGCCCCCTCTCCCACACCTTTCTACAAGATGGGACATTTCTTTGTCAAAAGGGCAGGAGCTCAGGTGGCACATCAAGATCAAGGGGAGCAGCGTGGCATTGCTGTGGACAAGGCTACAGTCCGGTAGTGTGGGGTAGGGGGCATGAAGTGGCCTACTTAGGAGTCTCTCTTTGAAGTAAATGACTTGCACCTGTCAGTTGTTAGGGCAGGCAAATTTTAATAATAGCCTCCAGAATGTATAGGAGGCATGGCTCTAGAGTTTTCTCCGGGGGCATTTTGTGGGAGATGTATACTGCGTATGTATCTTGTGGCGGATGATTCAGAGCTCACAGTTAATAAGGTGTTATTTCTGTGGTTAGGGGGTGGCCCAGTGAGGGCTTACTCTGTTGAAGATCACAAAAGTGGGGAGGAACGGAACTGCAGTGGGCAAAGACCAGGTGGTGGGGCCCAGTGAGGGCTACACCACAGGGCTGGAGCCCAGCGGTTGCTGTTCCATCAAGCCAGGCTCATCAATGGACTGGCCAGCCCAGTGGGGGTGTGCAAGGTTCTTTTGGACTTGGGCTGGCTTTGGTAACATTTCTGCCGAATGCGTCTGCTGCCCCCTAGGGAATACACTAGTATTGGTTCTATTGGTAGGGAAAATTATGGAATCACTTCTGAAGGAAAGAATTGTTCAGTACCTAGAAGTCAGTGGGGCACAGGACCCAAGGCAGCATGGTTTCACAGCAGGAAGGTCATGTCAGACGAACCTAATAGATTTCTTTGACTCTGTGACCAAAGTAGTAGACCAGAGAGGAGCTGTGGATATGGCCTACATAGATGTTATCAAGGCATTTGCCACAGTCTCACACAAAATACTAATGTACAAGTTAGCCAGCCTTGGAGTGCGTTCAAAGGTGATAGACTGGATAAAAAATTGGCTGGACAACAGGACGCAAAGGTTAATGGGAAACAGAATCCACAGTGAAGAAAGGAGGGTATCTAGCGGGGTACCGCAGGGTTCGGTACTGAGACTGGTCCTCTTTAATGTCTTTATAAGTGACATTGGAGAGCACCTGGAAGGAAAAGTATGTCTCTTTGCAGACGACACAAAGATCTGCAACAGGGTTGATACACAAGGTGGGGTGGAAAGGATGAAAAGGGACTTGGCAAGGTTGGAGGAATGGTCAAATGTATGGCAGCTCAGATTCAATGCAAAGAAGTGCAAGGTAATGGTTCTATGTGATAACGGCAACTGCCAAACGGCGAGCTGCATTATTGCGATGTCAGAGAGGCAAAAACATTTTCACCACTCTGACATCCTCGGCGCATGGAAGAACGGCGCTGGGGACTTAGTTTTTTTTGCTTTCTGTGGGGAGGCTGCACCTTCCACCCCCCCAAAGCAGGGGGCTTTGCCCACCCCACCCCCTACTAAAGGATTCTCAACTCCAGAGGGGGTGCATGTCGGGGGGGGGGCAATGCAAAAAAAATCACGTTTCAGGCTGGGCGCAACAAAATTGCACTAGCGCCCGGACCCAGACCTGAACCCAGTATCTCCCGCACCACAACCAGAGGCCAACCCCTGATGCTATGGCGCAGCTCGGCAGCTGACCGCAGTGCCACCCCCTACATCCCCTCTGCCCCCTCCCAGCCCACTCTTGCCATACCGCCCCTCCGCTGCAGTACACATAGCAGGCATCCTGTCACTGCATTCGCCTACCCCACCACATCCGTCATTCCTACTCCCCCCCATCGCCATTCGGGCTTTCGCCCACAATACATTGCCATTTTGGACAGCATCTTACTTCAGGCGCCAATATCATGGACTAGCCAAGGTAATGCACCTGGGAAACAAAAACCCAGGGGAAGAGTACACAATGGTGGGGGGAGATAATAACAACAACAAAAATCGAAAGAGACATAGGAGTAATTATATCAGAGGACTTAAAGGTGGGCAAGCAATGTGAGAAGGCAGTAAGGAGGGCTGGGTGGATACTGGGATGCATAGGGAGAGGCATCAACAGTAGAAAAGAGGAAGTTGTTATCCCTCTGTACAGACAGTTGGTGAGACCCCATCTGGTGTACTACACGTAATTCTGGAGACCCCATCTCCGCAAAGACATAGACAGAGTGGAGGCTGTTCAGAGGAGGGCAACCAAAATGGTGCAGGGTCTGCACCAGAAGACATACGAGGAGAGACTAAAGCAGCTTAATATGCATACCCTTGAGGAAAGGAAGGGGGGGGCATGATAGTAACTTTCACATATTTCAAGGGAATTAACAAAGTACAAGAGGGTAGCATCGTTTAGAAAAAGAGATGTGCAAGGACAAGGGGCACAATTTGAAGATAGAGGGGGAATGGCTCAGAGACAATGTTAGAAAGTATTTTTTTCACAGAGAGGGTTGTGGATGCATGGAAAAGCCTTCCTGAGGAGGTTGTGGAGTCACAGAAAATAAAAAGACTGTCATTTGTTCAGCATCAAGAGAACAACTTCTGCACCAACGGTGCTTAGCTGCTTCTGTCTTAGTGGGAACACCTACACTCTTTCTTCTGAGGTCTTATCCCTCAGACCATCAGTTCCAGACTGACTCTCTATCTGGATCTCTATCTGTCTTAACACCCCTGGCGGTAGTCTTTTTATATTAACCCAGGGTGACATCACTGTCAGGTGATTTACCTGTAAATGTTCAATTATGTTCTGTAAAGTCTCCTTAAGCTTATAACCCGGCCTATACAGAATGAAAAGGGTTAATTCTAAGCCTTCTTGTTTAGGCTATATTCCCAGGGAACCAATCTTTCATATTACAGATTTTGTCTAGGCTTCTATCAGAAAATAACCCATAATTGTTCTTGTTAAAGAACTCCGCCTCCTTTTACATACTGACCAAGCCAACAGTTTTGTAGAAATATAGACCTCTAGGGGCCATTGTTTCCCTATAGGAACTTATTCATTCCAAACAAGAACTCCCTACAAGTAAGTCAGGTTGTTTATTCCTTTCATTTCTAAACATTTTTTAAATACCCAAACCAATAATGAACCCTTCATCTATTCTTATTTATTTCTCAGAGCAGCCAGATGTAATTATCTAGGGATGTTCCTGTCGCTTTTCCCACAGTCTACATTTTTCTTTTTCCTTTTGTATATCCAGTGGCTGATATTTCAGCTTGTCAGTTTAATTTTTCATTTTGCCCTTTATTCAATGGAGCGCTAGGAGCAGCGACTGATATTGCAATAAAATCTTCCAGCTGCTCGCACTATATAACTACAGTCTCTTTGTGTGGTTTTGCACACTTTCTCTCACTCCTTTGAGCCCATTTTGGCTTCCCAGAGCAGCAGGTCACACCATGAGTCAAAGTCGGAGCATGATTTGCTCTCACTGACACTGGGGTGAATCAACGCAGCTTCTGTGATCATGCCGTAAGTCACATAGCTCATTTCCACCACTTCATTAATTTATTGCTAGCCACCTTCTATCTACATAGGCGACTAGTACCTTTTATCAGCATTTTCTTCTATTTTCAGGCTGTAGTCTGTATTATATTACAGTGCTCTTCTTAACGCATAGCGCCATGCTTATGAGCAAGAAGAGAGAGAGAGAAAGAGAGAGAGAGCGAGGAACAAGCACGCCCTAATTACTTCAAAACCAGCTCTCTCGCTTCCCTCCTTTTCCCCTCAGGGTCCATCTTTTAGAGGGCCAGCTTATATATTTTATATATATATATATATATATATACTGTATATATACAATCTTACAATGTTGTATTGTTTGAACTACCCACATACTATTGTAACTGATCATCCTTCACAACACTATGTAACCCCTTCCCCCAGGTCGCACCGTGAGATGAGCAACTTGTTGTTCAGTGTGCCCTCCTGGTGAAACATTTCAATAAATAAATAAATAATATTTATTTCATAGGGACACTCCAGTCCCTCTTTTTAATATATTGGGCTCGGCATGTTTAATTTTATTTTAAGAACACACCATGCAGTAAATCCTGGTGTTCTGGAGCATGATTATGCTCCGAAACAGCCACAGAGCTGATCCTGCCCTGATCCAGGAGTCAGTGCCGCATTGTGCTCAATGTGCACCTCTCAAGACAACAATAAGGTTCTTTTTCTTTTTCCATTAGGTGGCTGTCCTATTCTTCTGGCTTCCTGCCAGCTGACCGATCCACCAGCGCAGTGAGAGAGAGAGAGAGAGAAAGAGAGAAAGAGAAAGAGAGAGGGAGAGAGCGAGCTCAAGGGGTGAGCATGCTCCTAATTTAAAACATTATTCTCTCTCTCTCTCTCTCTCTCTAAACATTTGGGGCACCAGTGGTTTCCTTTTCTACAGTGCGAAATGTGCTTCTTTAGTGCAGCACAGGCACATTATCTTACAAATAGTGTCATCAGAGGAAGAGCTATCTTACCTTTTTAAATACTTTCTCTTCAGACCTCTCAGGGTCTTTTCTCTAAAACTATCCATCAATTGTGCAACTGCTTCTCCTGGTATGCTCTACCTGCATGACTTTTATAGGCCATGGTCGCACCTGCTAAAACCTAACGGTGCACACACTCTTTAAGGTACACAGTTTCTTTTAGGAGCATGAGGCAAGCTACGATTGGCAATAGTAAGAAGCCACAATCTGATGGTTGTTTTTGCAGCCCAGTCCCTCTCATGTGCCACTTCTCTCTTTTCTAAAATGATGCTGCATCACGGTTCTATGAGAAAGCGCGTGCAACATTTTCTGCCTATGTACTGCCTTCCGGGGAATTGTAAAAAATAGCGTGACCTTCACTTCTCCTAAAATAGGGGCATAATTACTTTATAATACAGAATAGGGCAGCAAGAGCCACTGAGCATCTTCTGTTTTTTTCTTTTTACTGAAAGTCACAGGACATACAACAGCAGAGGCAGGGTTACAGAATTAACCAAATTGCTTTTCCTATCCTGTACACTTCATATGTAACCCTGTACCTGCTATACAGCAGTACGTAAAGAGAAAAGGCCTTTGTATAGGCATTTAATGCCATTTTGTTTACCTTCACAGAGGTACTCTATTCTCTTTCATTTCCTGGGGGGGGGGTATTTGTAAGAATATCAGGGTCCCTACTCATGACAGTGGTCACCCTGTGACAAAGTGACAAGGCTGTTTTACAAGCAAGATACATATGGAGTATAACCTCAAATACTACTTTTATAACAGAAATATCTCTAGTCTATAGGTCTAGCTGCTAAGTGCAGGTTGCTTGTAGTTTGCAGCCAAAATTGGCTTTGTCTAGGAAAAGGGAAGGAAGGAGGATGTATGGAGAGTATTGGCATGGGTACAGAGGAGGCATATTGTATGAAGTTAATAAGGGATATGAGAAAAACAGCCCTTTTTTGTAGCCCAGTGGATATGGTAATGAGGGAGAACAAGCCTGGGGGAAGTGTAAATCAAGTGGAGGGGAAAGGGCAAGGACTCGGGGTGGGAGGGATAAGAAGGCGAGGGGTAAGTGTTGGAAGTCTAGGGCAGGGGATGGAACTCCTATAATTGTGCACAGCAGGTGCACTCTTGAGATTCTACCAGGAGGTGATGAAGTTCATTTTTGAACTGTTTGAGTTTCTTAAGGTGAAAAAGGGATGGGGGTAGGTCGTTCATCCAGAGAGGGCCTCAATAGGAGAGGGTCCTCTGGGCAAAAGAGGTTTGTTTGTAAGACACACACAGTACCCCTCTAGCAGAGGTTCAGGTTGCTTAGTGTTGGGGTTACACTGGAAAAGCTTTAAAGTTGATTCTGAGACCAGTCCTAGGAGGGCTTTTTTTGTCATGATACATGCCTGGTACTGAGACCTTAGAGGTAATGGGAGCCAGCTAGTCGTGGAGTAGAGACTGCAAGAGTGGAAATACCAATTAGCTCCTAGAGTAAGTTGGCAGGCTTTGTTGAGCAGGAGTTTAACCTTTTTGAGAGCAGTTTCAGTGGCCGCACTATAGATAGTCAGTCCATAGACAACAATGGACAGAATTGAGCGTTTGGTGAAAAAGGCTGAGGGCATCAGTGGTCATAGCAATTCTGTGTCAGTAAAGGAGTCTGACATGGTCAATATTGGTGTTGAAAGAAAGGGTGTTGTCTAGGAGTAATCCCAGGTATTTAAAGGTAGTAACCTATTTGATTACATCACTTGTGTTACTTAGTATGGTAAGTGGGCCACCCTGCTGTTTTGAGCTTTGTGGGGTAAAGTGAATTGCTTTTGTTTTTCTGTAGTTCAAGAGGAATTTGTTGAGAGTAAACCATTACTCCAGTTTGGTAAAGCTACTTTGAAGGGTAGCTGTTATTTCGTGGAGGTGTATTCCTGGTACGGTGATCACTGCATCATCTGCATAAAGCAGCATCTTAGCAGGGCACGCACTTGGCAGGGAATAGATAAAGAGGCTAAATACTGTAGTAACAGCCCTAAAAATTGATCCTTGTGAGACCACCAAAGTAACATTCCAAGGTTCAGAGGATACACCTTTTATCCTAACACACCGGGACTTGTGTGAGAGGTAGATTGAGAACCAGGACAATGTATTGGTGGAAAGGTCAAGGGCTGCGAGGCTGTTGAGCAGGATGTGATGACTGATGGTGTCAAACACTTTGGCTAGGTCAATAAAGATTAAAGAAGAATCAGCATTTATATACATCTGCTTCATTCACATTGAATGCCAAAGCGCTTTACAAGCAATGGTGGACTGGTAGTGAAAAAGTGACCGAACATGTAGTGGAAATCATTTTGCACATCAGCACCCACACACAGCTTTGGACAACTGCATGAACCAATTTTATGGAAGGGGAATGTTAACCAGCACACCAAGGAAAATCCCCATCTCTTGTAAAAAGTGCCTTGGGTTCTTTTACTTCTACCTAGACACCTACTAAAACAGTACCATATATGAGTAGAAGGGACATTGGTTTAACTTCTCATCTGAAGGATGGCACACCCCTACAGACAGCATGCCCCTAGTTGCTGCACTCAGGTGCCAGCATTTATGATATGAGCCTAATCCTGGTGTGGGACCAGAACCCACAACCTACTGGTCCAGAGTCACACTGACATACTAAAACCCAGTTCAAACTTAAAGCAGCAGTGCAATGAAAAAAGTTATTCCAAAAAGCTAATTTTCTGCTATGGTTATAAAAAATATTGGCAGAACTGTTGATTTGGGTTTTCTGGATGTTTCCTATGCTGTGAATTGTACATTTGCATTTGTGTCTGGACTCTTATCCTCCTGGGGTCCTCAATATTATTTCTGTGCAAAAATGAGGCGGCCATCTTTTTTTCTTGAGAAATAATTACTTCAAAACTTTCATAAAATTCTTAAATGTTAATGAAAACTGAAAATTTCACCACCAAAATAAACTGGAAGACATCTGGCATCAATTAGGAAGAAAAAAAGGTGGGGTAAAATTTTAACCCATTTTTGTTGCACTGCTGCTTTAATACCCCTTTCCTCCCCAAGAAGAACTACCCTGTATTTTATTCAACATTAAACTATATCTTTTACAAATCTAATTCTGCCTCCACTGGGGGAAATAAAGGCCAAATTCTGCCAATTCAAGGTGTAAAGCAACTGTGCTGGAAAAATTACTCTAGGGATGTGGATACGTGGATATGGTGTACTTATCCACACTTCTGACACTGTTCCTTTCCCTTTAAGGCTTGCCAGACTGTCTTCAAGCTGGCTCCTCCCACCCACCTGGGTGGTAACTCCCTCGGCACCACCACGTGATGTCAGATCTTCCTTTCTGCTTCAGGAATAAGGTTCCCTCTTTACAGCTCACTGCACTAAGTAAGCCCTTTGCCTAAAACTTAGCAAACTTTGTGTAAATTTCTCATCTTCAGGTGATTTATTGTTCTCCAACATGATGACGCGAAGTCAACTCTAGGATTCAAGATATGACTGCAGGCAGAATATGTCCTGGAAAGACCTACACACCTCATACATTGTGGCTCCCACAACCGAATGCCTCTACCTACCCTGGTTTGGCTGGATCTGGTTTAGCCTGTTCCAGCCTCTCTGCCTATCCATGTGGAGCCACTGCCCAAACAGCCATCAGTGTGCCTCCCCCCCAAGGATGCCCATACCACTTCTGGGCTTCCTTAGTGGCTGTCAGTCACTGTGACTCCCGACAAAGCCAGTAGAGTCGGTGGGGACTCTGGTGGTTGACTACTTTTTAATGAATCCTAGGAGTCAGAGGGCTCATCCCTACACTCCCATCTGTCAGACACCAAGACAGGAGAAGATCTGTTTGTAGAATATGGTCCCACCTTTTTAACAGGCCTTTCTCTGGCTGATCTTGGAATCAATGTGTCTTCAGATGAAGCCTATCCACAAAGGGGCTGAGTACCCACTGAATGAGATTCTCAACCAGGGCAACTCCTTGGGAGGGCTTACCCATTCACTGAAGTCATTCTTGGCCCTGTTCTGGAGCTTTGTCAACACCCTGTTTCCTGTTCTGCACCATCCACTTGGATGATCTGCAAGCATAAGGTTCCTACCAGTTCCTTATTGGGTTCACTGAATACCCCTCACCCAAGGATCTGATGGCCGCCTCAGTCTTTCGGTGCTCAGGCAATGTCAGGGACGTTGATAAACCTCCTGATAAAGAATCCAAGAAATTGGATCATATATCCAAAAAAGGTCTATGTGGCCTCCTCTCTCTGCTTTTGGTAGGTGAGTTCGTCCCTTTTTGATGACCCACTTTGCTCATGCCCTTTTAGGCATGCTTGATGAGCTGCTTTCCCAGATCATGACTGACTTACAGACTATGGTCAATCAGGTCTGGAACTGGGACGAGCAGTGACTAAGCAGGAGCTCCAGACAGCCATGGACATCAGCGACTCTTGCACCTGGTCTGTGGCTGTCATGTGCTGTAGGACTTGGCCGAGGATTTTGACCTTTATTGAAGATACCCAGCACAAGCTGGTGGATGTCCCCTTCTTGGGCACTGACCTGCTCAGGGCTGGAGTTGAAGGATATCTTACTCGCATTGAGAAGTCTAGTGCCACCCTTGATTGAGTGACTTCTGCCATGAGGAATCTCAAGGGCTCTAAGCCAGAACAGATGAAGTCCTTTCAGCCCGTCTCTGCTGCTATGGTCAAGTCGTCCCACAACAGGCCCAGGCTAGGCATCCCTGATTGAAGTCTGTCATTTTGGTCATCCAAAACCCAGGCAGTCAAAGACCCGCTGCTTCCTCAGCCAGTCCCTCCTCCACCTCCAAGCCTGCTCAGTGATGGGCTGGGAGGTGCCATCCCCAGGCTTATCCTGCTTCCCTGGGGTCCCTCCTGCAGGGGGCTGGCTCTGTCACTTCCTTTCTATATGGTCCACTGTCACCGTGGACAGGCAGGTCTTCAAATGAGGGTTTGCCTCTGGAGTTTGAGGCTTATCCACCTTACCACACCAGTGCCCCATGGGAGGACATGGTGTCCACCAACATGCTGTCAGCCCTTCAGGAAGACATCATCCAACTCCTCCAGAAGGAGGTAATGATTCCAGTCCTGGACCCTTCAGTGAAACCAGGGTTTGTCTCCAGGTATTTTCTGGTGCCCAAAATGGACCCCATCTTAGACCTGCACAACCTGAAGAAGTCTCCCTGGTCATGTACCTTCTGGATGGTCAGTCTGTCTTAGATCATTTCATCTCTGGAAAGGGACATGTGGTTCTGCTCCCTGGATCTTCAGGACACATTCTTCCACATACCAATCTGTTTGTCTCACCACCATTTCCTTTGGTTCTGAGCAGAGGGGATTCTTTACGAGTTCCAGGCCATGTCCTTCGGTCTCTCCTCGGCTCCCAGGTTTTCATCAAATGCATTGCAGTGCTAGGAGCCTTCCTGAGGCACTGAGGGGTTCATGTGTACCCCTACCTGGATGACTAACTTATAGTGGATCCCTCCAGGTAGGAGACGGAGTGGTCCAGAGACCAGGCCCTCCAGACTTGCTCATCCCTTGACCTCCTGGTGAATGCGGCCAAGTTGGAACTCATGCCTTTGCATATGATGCTTTTCTTTGGGATGGAGCTCAACTCTTACAGAGCTATGGCTTGATTTCCATTGGACCGGGAGAAGAATATCTCCTCCTTTGCCCAGTCATTTCAGTTTAGGCAGTTACACGCTGCTCGGGACGTCCTGTACCCCCATAGATACATGGCAGCATGCACCAGCACTGCCCATTGGGCCTGGTGGAGAATGCAATCTCTGCAATTGGAGCTTACCTGCCAAGGTTCTCAGCACAAGGGCTGCTTCAACTAGCAGGTTACTGTGACCCAGCCAACGTGGGACACCCTCCAGTGGTTGTTAGTCCCAGAACATCTGCAGGAAGGGATCTTGTTTGTCCACGCAGATCCGATGGTCACCATCATGACCAATGTCTTCCTGATATGCTGGGGTGCCCACCTGGGGGACCACAAAGTCCACAGGCTTTGGACCCTTGAGGATTCCCATTGCCATATCAACCTGCTGGAGCTTCAGGCAGTTCAGCTGGTGCTGACAGCCTTTGCTATACACATTCAGGGTCAGGTCGTTCATGTCCAGATGGACAACACCACGACCATGTACTGTTATGCCTGGGTTTGGTTCTGTTTCCTGGGCATGGCTCTCCAAGCTTTCTCTGTGTACATGAGATCCAGTTTTCTGGCTGTCATGACCTTTGGGAGAAGCAGACATAGCCAATAGCTGATTTATGTTCGGGTATAACTGCACAGGAGTAGCTATACAGAGGACTGATAGTTTGCGATGTTCTGAGCCTATTATATCTCCTGCCTCTCTAATGTCCTGATCTTGTTGACTGATTAGAAGTATTTTACCCTTGTGTGAGTATACATCACACTCATTGAAATTCCCTTGGTTTTCATGCTTATGTGACTATGAAGAAGGACAGTGGCCCTTTCCTATATGTGCAAATATTCTCATAGCCACACAGTATATGTTATTATTGCCATGCCTCAGGCAGTTATATATTTTGCATGCCCCAGCACCATCAGGCTCTGAGCCTAGCTTGCACCATCCTGTTATTTTGTGAAATGGAATAGAACAATTAGGGTCGGTACAAGTCAATACATGTTTATATGCCTCTATGGTTCGTTTTAGTGTTCCCAAGTGTCTAATATAGCAGTAATCATGAACACCTCTGTCTATTTGACAATCAGTTAATCTACTTTCTAAAATTCCAAAATGAGTAGTCATATCCATGTCTAAGCAATTCATTTTTATTGAAGCATACTTTCACTGACAGCAATTCATGCAGAATGAATTAACAAGCAAAAAATCATGATGGGGAATAGAAGTGTATTCATAACATAGAACATAGAAACATAGACTTTGATGGCAGATAAGGACCACTTGGCCCACTTGGTCTGCTCATTTCCCTACCTATAGGATAAGCTGCAGATTCTAGTTAACCAACAGCCTAGTTCTTTTTACCCCCACAAGAATTGCCTTATGTCTGTCCCACGTACTCTTGAATTCTCCCACAGTTTTAGACCCCACAACCTCCTCAGGAAGGCTATTCCATGCGTCCACCACACTCTCTGTGAAAAAATACTTCCTCACATTGCCCCTGAACTGCTCCCCATCTTTAAATTGTGTCTCCTTGTTCTTGCACATCTCTTTTTCTGAAAGATGCTACCCTCTTGGACTTTGTTGATTCCACTTAGGTACTTAAAAGTTTCTATCATGCCCCCCCTTCCTCCTTTCCTCAAGGGTATACATATTAAGCCCATTTAGTCTCTCCTCATATGGCTTCTCTTGCAGACCCTGCACCATTTTAGTTGCTCTTCTCTGGACTGCCTCTGTCCTGTCTATGTCCTTGCAGAGATGGGGTCTCCAAAACTGGACGCAGTACTCCAGATGGGGTCTCACCAACTGTCTGTACAGAGGGATAACAACCTCCTGTTTTCTGCTGGTGATGCCTCTCCCTATACATCCTAGTATACCCCCATCCCTCCCTACTGCCTTCTCACATTACTTGCTAACCTTAAGGACATCTGATATGATTACCCCCAGGTCCCTTTCCATTTTTGTTGTTGTCACTACCTCCCCCCACCATTTGTGTAATCTTACCCCGAGTTTTTGTTTCCCAGGTGCATTATTTTGCACTTCTTTGCATTGAACCCAAGCTGCCATATTTCTGACCATTCCTCCCACCTTGCCAAGTCCCTTCTCATCCTTTAGACACCTCCTTGTGTATCAACCCTGTTGCAGATCTTTGTGTCATCTGCAAAAGGGGCAACTTTTCCTTCCAGTCCCTCTGCAATGTCACTTATAAAGACATTAAAAAGGACTGAACCCAGTACTGAACCCTGCGGTACCCCACTAATAACCCCTTTTTCTTCAGAGTGGACTCCATTTACAATTACCTCCTGTGTCCTGTTGTCCAGCCAATGTTTTACCCAGGTTACCACCCTGTGACCCACTCCCAGGCTGGTTAATTTGACTATTAATCTTTTGTGTGGGACTGTTTCAAATACCTTGCTAAAGTCTAGGTAGACCACGTCCACAGCCCCTCCCTGGTCTACTACTTTGGTCGCCCAGTAAAAAAAAAATCAATTAGATTCATCTGACATGACCTTCCTGCTGTGAACCCATGCTGCCTTGGGTCCTGTGCCCCACTGGCCTCTAGGTACTCAACAATTCTTTCCTTCAGAAGTGATTCCATCACTTTTCCTACCACTTAGGTCAAACTGACAGCTCTGTAGTTTCCTGCCTCTGTCTTGGTCCCACTTTTGTGAAGAGGAATCACATCCACCTTCCTCCAGTCCTCAGGTACCACACCATCCTCCCATGATTTGTTAAAAAAGAGTAGTCAGTGGTTTCACTAGTTCTCACCTTAATAGTTTTAGAATTCTGGGATGAAGTCCATCAGGCCCCATTGCTTTGTCCACCTTCAGTTTTAGGAGTTCTTTCAGAACCCTTTCTTCTGTGAAAGGACTGGGATCGACCCTGCTATCAAGAGTGCTTCTGTTAATTGGATTAGTCACTTCCCCCTCCTCCTTTTTTGTGAATACTGAGCAGAAATATTCATTCAGTATCCCTGCTTTTTCACTGTCCCTCTCTGCCCACCTACTGTCCATTCTATTCAGCCTCACTATCCCTCCCTTTGGCTTTCTATGCTCCCTGATGTACCTATAAAAGGTTTTATCCCCCTCCTTAACCGAGTAGGCTATCTTTTCCTCAGTTTTGGGCCTTTGCTATTCTGACTTCCCTCGCTGCTTCCTTCTGCCTTAACTGGTACAGCTCTCTGTCCTGCTCCTTCTGTGTTTCCTTATACTTCCTGAATGCTATCTTTTTCTCCCTGACTTTTCCAGCCACCTCTTTTGAGAACCATAGTGGCTTTTTCTTTCATTTTTGATTTGTTTATTTGCTTCAAACAAAGTCTTATTGCCTCTGTGATCGCAGTTTTGATGTTTCCTCATTGTTGCTCCACCCCTCCTTCTAGCCTGTTTGCTAGTGCTTTTATAAGGCACTCTCCTATCTTGCCAAAGTCAGCCCTCCTGAAGTCCAGTACCCTCACTTTTGTATGACTTGACTCTGTAGCTGAGTTTATCATGAACCACACTGTTTGATTGCCACTTGTTCCCAGATGGCAACCCACTTCTAGATCTGAGATCCTCTCACTGTCTCCATTTGAGAGTATGAGGTCTAAGATTGCTCCCTCATGAGTGGGTTCCAAAACTAGCTGTCTGTGGCATGCCACCTGTAGGGCATTGAGAATGGTCCTGCTCTTGGATGTGGCTGCAGCAAATGTGCTCCAGTTAACATCTGGTATATTCAGGTCTCCCATCAAAAGTATCTCCCCTTTCTCTGCCATCCTAAGAACGCCTTCTATCATATCCTTGTCCATTTCCTCCCCCTGACATTGGGATCTGTATACAACCCATGTGTGGATTGTGGTGCCCTTTCCAGTCTCTAAGGTGACCCACAGTGCCTCCTCTCCTCCCTGTTTACTCTTTTGGTCAGTTGCTTTTATCCCTTCCTTTACATAGAGAGCTATTCCTCCCCCTCTTCTCCCCTTCCTGTCTCTCCTGTAGGTTATGTACCCTGGTATGTTAATATCCCAGTCATGGTTCTCTGTGTACCATATTTCTGTGACTGCTACAATATCCAGGCATCCCTCTTCCATCAAGGCCACCACTTCAGGGAGCTTGTTGCCCAGACTACGGGCATTGGTACTTATCACCCTCCATTTCCTGATGGCCTTACTCCTTTTTTGCCCCATTCCTGTTCTTATTGCCTTTGTCACTTTCTCCATTTACCCCTGCTCTTCTTCCTAGCAACATCTCTATCTTGGTGTTTACCTCACTTACTACCCTGACTTTTTTTTGGAGGGGCTAGGATTTCTCTGCTCCTTTCCAGTGCCTCCCCCCCTTGGCTATCTTAAATGCTTGCCAATGAAGCATTTAAACCTATCACCTAGGATCCTGGTTCCCCTCCTGGACAGATGCAGCCCATCATGCCAGTATAGGCTGCATCACTCCAGGTGGACCCCCCAGTCCCCAATGAAGCCAAATTCCTGAGCTCTGCACCAGTTTGTCAACCACCGATTGAATCCCATTGTGTGGATCACCCTAGCCTCACCTACGCCATAGACAGGCAGCACTTCCAAGAAGGTTATCATGCATGCTACTTGTCTAAGGCCTCTCCCCAACTCCACAAACTCTTCCTGTACTGCTCTGATCCCTTTCTTAGCCAGGTAATTTGTTCCTAGGTGGACAATGACATCCAGCTCCCTCTCCTGTGCAGCTGCTCCAGCGATCCTGAGGATTTGTTCCCTGTCCTTCAAAGCCATGGTGCCAGGCAGGCACCTTACCTTCTTCTCCCCTTCCTCCCCCAGTTCTACTTTCCTAACAATGGAGTCCCCCACCAGGAGTTGTTTCCTTCCCCTGTGGGGTCCCATGCCACACTCCTGCGGGTCTCCCTTGTGGAGGTTCCCAGCATCCTCCTTGGTCTCCACTGTGGGTGCCTCCATAGAGGAACCACACTTTTCCAGAATGGCATAGGAATTTTGGAGAGGTACAACTGGAGGGATGCACCACTGTTCCACCACCCTCTCCCTCCCTGAGCCCACTGTGGTCCAACTGCTCCTCTTTCTTAGCAACCTCTGAGGCAACGACAGTGATCGTGGTAGTCCCTGGATGGAAGAGGAGGTCCCACAACACCTGGCCAACTCAGCCTGGAGATGAGCAACCTCCTCCCTCAGCCAAGAGAGGTGCCTGCAGATGGGACAACATCGCATCCTCCAGAATGTCTCCTGGAAGACTGCTGCTCCACAGCCACTGCACTGCACCACTCCTATCACGTCTTATTTCTGGCCCCTTCACTGTTGTTTGGAATCCTTACTATTTCCTCTGTTTTTTTTTCCTTCTCTATAGATGCAGAAATAAACATACAGAAAAATAAATCTTACACGCAAACCTGTTCCTATAAAATATGCAATTCCTTACCACCATCAGAACAAAACCAGATCTCAGTTTAAGAAGCCTTTAGAGTTCTTTTCTGTATACAGTAGGTCCTCTATTGCACGCTGAATATCTGTACAAAAGACTCCTAACTAGTATGTCTTCAAGGTAACTTACTGTATCTAGGAAAACTTAAGCCTGTGTTTTTTTAACTCAGCACTGTAAGTGCTCTGACTGCAGGTCAATGTTTTTTTTTTCAGCACAAATGTGCCATCTGCAATTCAGTGTTTTTATGTCATAACAAATGGAGAATTCAAGACTTGGCCCATGGTTGATGCTTTTAATTATTAGGGCTGAGGGCAGAGCCTACAGCCATTTTGTGAGAGCTCTGTAACTCTAAAAATGGCCTATTGTGGAACCCCTTATGTTGGACTTTTGGAAGTATCCTTCTGAAAGCCCAATGGAGCTTAAACCCCTCTGCCATGATCAGGCCACTATGGAATAACAGCCACACTATTTTGACTGTTATTTATGCATTCCAGTGTGTGAACTGCTCATGTGCATGACTCATGTGCATGCGCAGTTCTGCCGGTACCGCCATGTTGTGAATGGCAAAATGCCATTCACTATTTTCTGTGCTCCCCTCCCCAAGTTATGCCAGACATCAGGGTGCCCAATCACCATGTCAGCATCCTGTTCAACCCCCCCAAAATTCATATGGCACACTGGGAGCCCACCCCAGTGTGCAGAATTTTTTTCTTCTTCTGTAAATTAGAAACCTGACCCTTGTTGTTGCATTTTTTTCCTCTGATTCCCCCTCACTAAGTCATGCCTGACATTGGGGTGCCCAATCCCCATAGCGGCATTCATGTGGTACATTGGGAGCCCACCCCAGTGTGTCAAAATGTTTTTATTCTGCAAATTAGAAAAAGGTCCCTTGTTGTTGTTTTTTTCCCCGTAAAATTGAAAATGGTCCCTCATCATCGCTGCAGTCCCCTCCCCCTCCCACTGAGCACCCACCTCCCCACGTCCCTCACCCCATACATACCTCTGGAGGTCAGTGCTGTCATCTTCTCTGGACTGGGACATGTCTGCACTCTTCAAAAGCCTAACCATGAACTGAAGAATTAAAGGTAAGTGTGCTATACAGCCATTCAATGGGGTTTTCAACTTATGCTGATATCTCAGCCATTTTGGGGAATTTTTGCCCCAGATTTTCAACATGGGGTTCTTGGGACCCCACCACAAGAAAACTGTCACTGTCATTTTGTTACTGGGTCCTGAAAGGTGATTTTGTGATCAATGTGCAGAATTACCTTTCCGGACTGATTCACAAAATGACAATGCCACTGTTCTTATGGGGTCCCAAAAAGCCCATGTTGCAAATTTGGTGAAAAAATTCAAAAAAATGACTGCATTACAAGCATGCATTGTGCAGTTTCTATGCACGCTCCTAACATCACTAATTATTAGGGCTGTGGATAAAGCCAACAGCCCTTCTGTCTTCAATCAGACTGTAGCTCTAAAATGGCTTTTCATGGAACTCCCTTTTTAGACATTTGGATTTATTCATCCACAGCTACAGAGTAGTGCACTTCCCCTCTGCTTTTTGCTATTTGCTGCTCTATGTTAAAGGCATCTGAAGGGAGGGGGATGCTACTCTATTGTGCCTCAGAACTTCTCAGGATATTAACAAAAAAAAACCTTTTTAAACTGCTATTTCTGGCTTCAGTCCAGCTCAGTCTAATAGACGTATTCTATTTCTTTCAGCAACCTAGGCTATAACTCATTATATGATGTCTGTAGTCTACAGTGTCAGATTACACATGGTTAACCTACAGTCTGTGAGCTATTTCATTACTATGGGCAAACATACGAACTGCAGGGAGAGGGGGGATGTAGCCACATCACTTTTTTGGGCCTGAAGGATCTTGCCCTTTAAACAAACACATAAAAACACTATGCATAAACTAAAGTGGCAGAGTTAATTAAGTCCAGCTGCCCAGGCACACATAGAACAAAAAAGGTGCTTTGTGCTTCTTTGCTGTTTCAGGAGTTGGAAGTGTCAAGTGGAAAGTGCTTTTAAGTAAGTGTGTGTGTGTGTATACACAATCCTGCTTTGAGATGGGCCATGTAACGCAGATTGCTCATCTCTTATCAAGGATTTATGATTTGAGGTTCTGTTTGTATCAGCATTCCCTCCCACACAGCAGAAGGTCAGTGTAAAACTAAACTAAAAGGAAAACAAGTATTTGTCAATGTCGAATGTTGGCTTGCTGCCATTGGCAGTGCAGGAGTTAGAGAGATGCATCATAGGAATGGCAGTCAAGTATTGAACTGATGCCAACCCACCCCTACCCTGCAAACAGCGACAGGCATTAGGGTGTCCCTTTGGGTGTTTGGTAGTACAGTGCGGGAAAACGTGTTGGGCAAAATGTGAAAAATGACAGCTGCACAGCTAATAAGGAGGTGTAAAAAAATGCCAGTGTTGAAAATGTGACATGTAAATATACCAAATTTGCGAGGTTACAAGGGTGCGTGGGAAATATGCAATGCACGCTTGCAACACTGCTATTTTATGGTCTTTCGGCACCAAAAATTTTCAACATAGGCATTTTAGGACCTCTGCTCATGAACTGTGTCACTGTCATTTTCATAATCTGGCCCAAACATTGATTTCCACAGCGAATGCGCTGTTGTGCGCCGGACGTGCGGAGACACATTTCGGGCAGAATGTGGAAAATGACAGCTGTACTGTTCACAAGGAGGTGTACAAAAATGACAATGCTGAAAATCCGGTTTTAAAATATTGTGAATGCGCTAAGTTACGATTTTTACATAATTCTCTTAACTTAGGTTCTGCTGACAAGGTATGCCAGTGTCTTCTTAAAATTATCCCCAGCTCTCTAGCTTGGGCTGAATATATTGTGTTAGAGTTGAATCTGTTTTCTTCATTCTGTCTTGCCTTATCTTTTGTTAGTAACAGTTCCTCTCTCTCTGTCAGCTCTGCCCTAACTCTTGCCTGAGCTATCATTTGTTTACTATAACCTCTATCTACGAGATGGTTCATTAGAGTGTCAGCTTCAATACTAAAACCAGACTCTGTCGAGCAGTTTCTCTTCATTCTCAAAAATGGTCTCAGTGGGATATTCTTAGCAACATGTGGAGGGTGGCAACTTTCTGCAAGAAGCAGAGTGTTGCTGTCTGTGGCTTTTCTATACAATTTACTCTGGACATGTCCACCTACACCTTTCATTATACATACATCTAAGTATGTTACTTGTTCCTGACTACTTTGATAGGTAAATCTCAAGTGTGTAGTGGTACTGTGGAGGAACAGTAAAAATATTTGAAAACTTTCCATAGCTCCCTGCCAGACGACAAAAATGTCATCTATATAGCGTTTCCATACCATCAATTACTGTTTAAACTTATTGACTGCTTCATGGTAAATATACTGTTCCTCCCAGTAACCCACAAACAGATTTGCCACAGACGGGCACATGTAGCCCCCATGGCCGTCCCTTGTACCTGTAAAAACAATTCTTTGTTAAGCAAAAAAACATTCAGAATAAGAACAAATTCTAACAATTTCAAGAGGAAGTCGCTAGTGGGGGACGAATGTCCAGTTCTTCTGTTTAGAAAAAAAGCAGTAGCA
Source organism: Neoceratodus forsteri (assembly GCA_016271365.2). NCBI lineage: Eukaryota > Metazoa > Chordata > Ceratodontiformes > Ceratodontidae > Neoceratodus > Neoceratodus forsteri. The sequence goes on from JADMNL010000026.1 coordinate 273,655,265, forward strand.
TCCAAGGCCCCTTTGTGGGGGACATTTGTGTAGAGTGATTCTATGTCCATAGTTATTAGCCAACAGTCTGGCTCCATATGTATCAAGGGTAAGAAATTAAATAGTTCAGTGGTATCTCTCAGATAAGAAGGTAAAGTCGTGACTATGGGTTTCAAAAACGAATCCACATACTGAGATAATGGTTCTGTTAATGAACCTATTCCACTTACAATTGGTCTCCCAGGAGGATTTTGTTGATTCTTATGGACCTTAGGAAGAATATAAAAGGTAGCCCTGACAGGGTACTGTGTAATTAAAAAGTCACATTTTTTTTTATCTATGACTCCCTGTCTCAGGGCTGTCATCACAAATTCATCAATACTATATTTATAGACTATGTTCAGATCTTGTTGAAGCCTTCTATAAAATTTCTGGTTCTGTAATTGGCGCATGACTTCTGCTATATACATCATCTTACCTAGAATCACCACTACTCTCCCTTTGTCCGCAGCCTTGATACTAATGTTAGGATCAGATTATATTGTATACACTGCAAGCAACTCATTATCATCAGAAGCAGCAGAAGCACCTCTGAGCTCATTCAAGCTGCACGGGCATGATAGAAGCTTTCAAGTACCTCAAGGGAATCAACAAAGTCCAAGAGGGGTAGCATCTTTCAGAAAAAGAGATGTGCAAGAACAAGGGAGCACAATTTGAAGATAGTTGGGGGATGGCTCTGGGGCAATGTGACAAAGTATTTTTTCACAGAGAGGGTGGTGGACACATGGAACGGCCTTCCTGATAAGGTAGCGAGGTCAAAAACAGTAGGGAAATTCAAGAAGGCATGGGATAGACATAAGGAAATTCTAGCGGAGGGTAGGAGAAAGTAGGCTGTTGGTTAACTAGGATCTGCAGCTTATCCAATAGGTAGGGAAATGGGCAGACTAGGTGGGCCAAGCGGTCCTTATCTCCTGGCAAAGTCTATGCTTCTGTATTTCTATGCTGGGCCCATAGGTTGGTAAAGTTAATAAAATAGCAAGAAAAATCCCTGGGGCTCTGGTTAGTCAGTCTGTGGTTAGACCCATGACATTATACTGTGTGATCCTGAGCAAGTCACTTAACTTCCTTGTGCTCCCAGGTCACATCGGGAAACATGTTTCAGCTTAGTGTGCTACTCCTGGTTAAACAATGTTCTCTTTCACTCTTATCCCAGCACCACATCACAGATCTAGTCCCAGCACACATGACTGCATTAGGGGCCCAATATTCAAATCTGGGCAAAGCAGAGGACAAAACTTGATGTTGCCCCTTGCAGTTGCTTAGCTGTCAGAAACTGGTGCTATTTGACTGAATATATGGCCACAGAGACCCAGCGCTAAGCCACCTAGCGCTGGGCAGACATGGCCACCAAAATAGGATGGCACAATTGCTTGCCCCATGTTAAATATCCCATATTCAAACTGACCTACATAAATAAGCCAACTGGGCATGCAAGGCACAAAGAGCCATCTGCATGCCCATTATAGGCTAATTTGCATAAGAAGCAAGGATGTACTGTATGGCACTGCCCCCCCAATTGCCCATTCCATGAAAGCTATCCCTGGTGCTAGCAGCGCCCCCTGCCAAGTGCCATCCTGATGAGGAAAAGTAACATTTCCCTGGTGATAATGGTGCCCTCCCTTCCCGATTGTTGACAAGATATAAAGACACTGTAGTCCATGGTATCTGGTGTCGTCTCCCACACACAAATTGGTGGCCTGATATAAAGAAAATATTTCCCTGGGTTCTAGTGATCCCTCTGCAAATCACTGATCACTGGCCACTGTTGAAATAACTCCTTCCCTGGTGGCTAGTGGTCCCTCCCTCCCACCGATCACTGTTCCGATGTAATATAACACTGGTCCTTGGAGGCTAGCGGTCTCTTCCCTCCACTGATCAGTGTCCCAAAGCTGTAATGGAAAACTTCCCTGATGGCTGGCAGTCCCTCCCCCTGGCTGTACCCATTCCAATAGTGTTCTTGGTATCCCCTGGTGGTTAGAGGTCCTGGTCCCCACCAACACCCATGCCCGTAGTGTTCAAATGTATTCTCTGGTGGCTAGCAGTCCCTTCCCCCACACCTGCACACATGCCCATAGTGTTCAAATGTGTTCCCTGGTGGCTGCAGTTCTCCCCACCCCACCCATGCCTACAGTTTTCAGAAGAATTCCTGGTGGTGAGTGGTCCCTTCCCTATCTGAACCCATGCTCATACTGTTAAAAAGTATTCCCTGGTGTCTAGCAGACCCCCTACTCACCAATCCCAGCAGGTAGTGCCTCATCACCCTGCTGCCCCATCCCAATCCTGAGCCAGTGACCCGCACAGCCTTCCACTCACCAACACATCCAGCCACCAACTGAGCTGTCACTGAGCATGTACTGTATACAGTACACACTCAGTGAGCTGTCAGTCAGTGAGGGGGTACTGTATACAGTACATGGTCAGTGACAGCTTAGATGGTGGCCAGATGTGGTGGTGAGCAGAAGATCGTGCCGTCGCCAGCTGGGATTGCGGGAAGTGGGGGAGGGGTGGTGGGGCACTAAATGTTGAAGGGGTTGGGGTCTGCTTGACAGTAGGGAATACTTTTTAACACCAAGAACATGGGTTCAGGTGGGGGAAGGGATCATTAACCACCAGGGATTACCTATAATTACAGGCAAAGTTGTGGGTGGGGGAGGGACCTCTATCCACCAGGGAATACTTTTGGACTCTATGGGTATGGGTGCAGGTGGGGGAGGGACTGCTAACCAGCAGGGAAATTTTCCAATAGAACATTGGGACATCGATTGGCAAGGGAGGGACTGCTAGCCACCAGGGACCAATGATATATTACATTGGGACAATGATTGTTGTGGGGAGGGACCACCAGCCACTAAGGAATACGCTGTTTCAACAGCTGGTGGCAATTGCTGATTAGCGGTGAGGAGACCAGTGGACACCAGGGAGTCTTACTACTTTACATTAGGCTGGCGATCAGCGGGGGGGGCGGTGGCAGACCACTAAGCACCAGAGACTACTGTGTTGGGGGTAGGGCGATGCCGCTGCTTTTCCTCTGCCATCTGCTAGGGTTGCATAGGCATAAGTCACAGTTTTGATCAGCAGTGTGTGCGCTGCGCAAGGGGACTGAGCAAAACAGCCTTGCGCAATGCACATACTCTGAATATGGGATTGTCCCAATATTCAGATCCCTGCCCCTTCATTTACATTGTGCCCCCGCCCAACTGGCTCTCCCCCTCCTCTAAGCCCACCCTCCCTAAAATCAAAGCCATAAACCTTACAAATGCGATATAACCTCCTGCTGTCAAATCACTCACTGCTTAATTGGGTATTGTTCTCTCACCCCCACCATATCACTGCTGCTGGGATCTTATCTGATGTCCTCAGTGACTATTGCATCACTTTCTGAATATGCAAGATTAACTTTCCACATCCTGCCCCCAAATATATATGATCCTGTCCCCTCCACAATCTTGATACCACTGCCCTTCAACATGATCTTGCTGTGGCAGACTGGCAACCAATCTTTAGAGCCAATGATGTCGACTCTGCCCTATCTCTTTTTTCTCCAACCTTTTCCTCCACATCTGGAACCACCACACAGCATTAAAGAAATTCAGAGTAAGGAGACTTTATCACCTCTGGATAACTGCTGACTTGCTGGCAAAATGCAGAGCCAGGGACAAAGCTTGGTACAACTACAAGAAGTCCCTATCCCAAGCGGACCTCCAAGTTTACAAAACTCTTAGGAACAATTGCATTAAGGCAATCCACCTCTCCAAGGCAAGCTATTTTAGGCAACACCTGCTGCAAGATAAACACCAGCTTTCCTTTGGAAAGTACTCCACTTACTCATTGACCCACCTACCAATTAAGCCTCCCCTGTTCTCAAAGTTGATGATGCCACAGTCTCTGATCCAGCTTCAGTAGCTGAATCCTTCAATAAATGTTCTGCCATATGCACTGTCCCTGAAAATCAATCACCCTTATTCCCGACCCCCCCTGTTCGGTCCTTTTGGATGCTTCTAGGCAGCCCTCAGACTTCAACTCCTCAAAGTCTGCACTCTGCACTGCCCTCCTTGCCCTTAACACCAACCAAGTCCAGCCCTGATGGTCTCCACCCCAGGCTTCTCCACATCTCTGCCCCAGCTATAACTGCCCCACTCACATTCTAATCCTCTATCTCTCCACCTCCATTCTGAAGGCCTGGAAATCTGCCAAAGTCTTACCACTCCAAAAGAGAGGTGTCCCTTCTGCACCCAGAAAATATAGATCTATCTCCCTTGTCAGGAGATCTAAACCTCACTCTCAGGTTCTTGGCAATCATGAGCATGCAAGGAATCACAGACACATCGCATAAGAATACTAAAGCTTGTTTATTACTACCAAAAGGATAATCACAGTTGTCCTAAGCAGTTCTTACCAATAGGAACTGGGAGCCAATGAAACATAGAAACATAGAATTTGATGGCAGATAAGAACCACTTGGCCCGCCTAGTCTGCCCATTTCCCTACCTAACGGATAAGCTGCAGATCCTAGTTAACCAACAGCCTACTTCCTCTTACCCCCCACTAGAATTGCCTTATGTCTGTCCCATGCATTCTTGATTTCCCCCACTGTTTTGACTCTACGACTTCCTCAGGAAGACTGTTCCATATATCCACAACCCTCTCTGTGAAGAAATACTTCCTCACATTACCTCTGAGCCGTCCTCCTCTATCTTCAAATTGTGCCCCCTTGTTTTTGCACATCTCTTTTTCTGAAAGATGCTACCCTCTTGGACTTTGTTGATTCCCTTGAGGTATTTGAAAGTTTCTATTATGTCCCCTCTCTCCCTCCTTTCCTCGAGGCTATACATCTTTAGTTCCTTTAGTCTTTCTTCATATGTCTTCTGATGCAGACCCAGCATCATTTTGGTTGCCGTCCTCTGGACAGCCTCCACCCTTCCACCCTGTCTATGTCCTTGCGGATATGGGTCTCCAGAACTGTACACAGTACTCCAGATGTGGTCTTACCAACTGTCTGTACAGAGGGCCAACAACTTCCTGTTTTCTACTTGTGATGCCTCTCCCTATGCATCCCAGTATCCCCCCAGCCCTCCTTACTGCCTTCTCACATTGCTGGCCCACCTTAGGTCGTCTGATATGACTACCCCAGATCCCTTTCCATTTTTGTTCTATCTCACCCCCCATTGTGTACTCTTCCCCAGGGTTTTTATTTCCCAGGTGCATTACTTTGCACTTCTTTTCATTGACTCTAAGCTGCTATACATTTGACTATTCCTCCAACCTTGCCAAGTCCCTTTTCATCCTTTCCACCCCACCTTGTGTATCAACCCTGTTGCAGATCTTTGTGTCATCTGCAAAGAGACATACTTTCCCTTCCAGTCCCTCTGCAATGTCACTTATAAAGACAATAAAAAGGACCGGCCCCAGTATTGAACCCTGCGGTACCCCACTAGTAACCCTCCTTTCTTCACTGTGGACTCCATTTACTATTACCCACTGTGTCCTGTTGTCCAACCAGTGTTTTACCCAGGCTACCACCCTAGGACCCACTTCCAGGCTGGCTAATTTGTTTATTTATCTTTTGTGTGGGACTGTGTCAAATGCCTTGCTAAAATCTAGGTAGGCCATGTCCACAGCCCCTCCCTGGTCTCCTGCTTTGGTCACCCAGTCAAAGAAATCAATTAGATTTGTCTGACATGACCTTCCCACTGTGAATCCATGCCACCATGGGTCCTCTGCCCCACTGGCCTCTAGGTACTCAACAGTTCTTTCCTTCAAAAGTGATTCCATGATTTTGCCTACCACTGAGGTCAAACTGACAGGTCTGTAGTTTCCTGCCCCTGTCTTGCTCCCACTTTTGTGAAGGGGAATCACATCCACCGTCCTCCAGTCTTCAGGTACCACCCCATCCTACCACGATTTATTAAAAAGGGTAGTCAGTGGTGTTACTAGTTCTTCCCTTAGTTCTTTTAAAATCCTGGAGTGAATCCCATCAGACCCCATTGCTTTATCCACCTTCAGTTTTAAGACTTCTTTCAGAACCATTTCTTCTGTGAAAGGACTAATATTAATCCCCCTATCCAGAGTGCTTCTATTGACCGGATTAGGTATTTCTCCCTGCTTTTCCATTGTGAATACTGAGCATAAGTATTCGTTCAGTATCCCTGCTTTTTCACTGTCGCTCTCTGCCCAACCACCTTCCTCTTTGTTCAGCCTCAGTATCCCTGCCTTAGTCTTTCTTTGCTCCCTAATGTACCTATAAAGGTTTTATCCCCCTTCTTAACCTAGTTGGCTATCTTTTCCTCGGTTTGGGCCTTTGCTATTCTGACTGCCTTACTTGCTTCCTTCTGCTTTAACTGGTACAGTTCTCTGTCCTGCTCCTTCTGTGTTTCCTTATATTTCCTGAATGCCATCTTTTTTCCCCTTACCTTCCCCGCCACTTCTTTTGAGAACCATAGTGCTTTTTCTTCATTTTGATTTGTTTATTTGCTTCACACAAAGATTGCTGCCCCTATGATGGTGGTTTTGATGTTTCCCCATTGTTGCTCCACCCCAGCTTCTTGCCTGTTTGCTAGTGCTTTTCTGAGGCACTCTCCCATTTTGACAAAATCAGCCCTCCTGAAGTCCAGTACTTTCACATTTACGTGGCTTGACTCTACAGCTAAGTTTATCATGAACCACACTGTTTGGTGGTTGCTTGTTCCCAGATGGCTACCCACTTCAAGATCAGAGATCCTTTCTCCATCCCCCATTTGAAAGTATGAGGTCTAAGATTGCTCTCTCCCAAGTGGGTTCCAAAACTAGCTGTCTGAGGCTTGCCCCCTGTAGGGCATTGAGAATGGCCTTGCTCTTGGATGTGGCTGCAGCAAAGGTGCTCCAGTCAACATCTGTCATATTCAGGTCCCCCATCAGCAATATCTCCCCTTTCTCTGCATCCCAAAGATGCCTTCTATCATTTCCTTGTCCATTTCCTCCCCCGAGACAGGGGTCTGTATACAACCTCTGTGTGGATTGTGGAGCCATTTCCAGTCTCCAGGGTGACCCACAGTGCCTCCTCTCCTCTCCTCTCCTCCCCTCCCTGTTTACCCTTTAGTTCTGTTGCTTTGATCCCTTCCCTTACATAGAGAGCAACTCCTCCTCCTCCTCCTCCTCTTCTTCCCTCCCTTTCCCTTCTGTAGATTGTGTACCCTTGTAAGTTGACATCCCAGTCATGGTTCTCTGTGTACCATGTTTCTGTGACTGCCACAATATCCAGGCATCCTTCTTCCATCAAGGCCACCATTTCAGGGAGCTTTTTACCTAGACTATGGGCATTGGTACTCATTACCATCCATTTTTTTATGGCTTTTTTTTTTTGTTCCATCCTGTCCCTACTGCCTTTGTCTTTTCTCCATTTACCCCCTGCCCTTCCCTTTCAACTGCTCTATTTTGGTGTTTACCTCACTAATTACCCTGATTTTTTTGGGGGGGGCTAGGATTTCCCTTCTCCTCTTCAGTGCCCCCCCCAGCTAGTTTAAATGCTTACCACTGAAGCACCTAGGATCCTGGTTCCACTCCAGGATAGATGCAGACCATCATGCCTGTACAGGCCTGCATCCCTCCAGGTGAAGCCCCAGTCCCCAATGAAGCCAAATCCCTGAGCTCTGCACCAGTTTTCAACCAGTCATTGAATCCCATGGTGCGGAGTGCTCTAGCCTCATCCATGCCATAGACAGGTAGCACTTCCGAGAAAGTTACCATGTGTGCTACTTGTATAAGGCCCCTCCCCAACTCCACAGACTCCTGTTGCACTGCTGTGATCCCATTCTCCACCAGGTCATTCGTCCCTAGGTGGATAATGACACCCAGCTCCCTCCCCCTTGCTGCTGCTCCCACGATCCTGAGGATTCGTTTCCTGTCCCTCCAAGTCTTGGCACCAGGCAGGTACCTTACCTCCCTTTCCCCTCCCTCCCCCAGTTCTACCCCCTAACAATTGAGTCCCTCACCAGGAGTTGTTTCCTTCCCCTGTGGGGTCCTAGGCCACCCTCCTGTGGGTATCCATTGTGGAGGTTCCCAGCATCCTCCTTGGTTTCCACTGCAGGTGCCTCCATAGAGGAACCATGCTTTGCCAGAGTGGTGAATGAATTGTGGAGAGGCACAACTGGAGGGATGCACCTCTGTTCCACCACCCTCACCCTTCCTGAGGGTGCTAAGCATTCCCTATACCTCAAGGAATCTCCGTGTCTCCTGGGGTCTCCAAGGTAGAAGACATAATGTCTTACTTTTATATACCTATAATTATTATGGTTACTGTAAGATAGAAACATTTCTAGTTGCAGAGATGAGCCCTATTTGTTAAATTAGAGGTGGCTCTTCAGTCCAAGTTAAGATTATACAATTTTGTAGTAGTCATCACTTTGTAGAAACAAAGAGATACAGGCTGGGCTATTCAAAGGGGTTGTGCTGGCTCAACCCCCATTGTCTTGATGGGATACTGAAAAGGCTGCCTGGTGCAAGCAAATCCCAAAGTGCTGGGGTACATTATGATCCCACATGTGGTGCAGATGTAGGGGGCATGCCCCGTGCCCATGCGGACATCCCAATATTCAGCCTGGGATGTGACACATATGCCAGTGCAACCCTGCATTGCACTCAGAGGGGGGCTCAAAGTTGAGCCCTGAAAGTAGGAGCAAGTCCCAGCCACCACAGGTGGGCTGCTGTATTGCAAGGTGCAACATAGCAGCCACCAGCTGTGAGTGGCCACCCACCCACCCAGAACACCATTACCAAGCACACATACACCCCTGATGGTCCAGTGGACTCCCCCACCCACCCCGTAAGCCTGATCATGGGCATCTGTAAATAGGTTTCAATCCTTGGTGGTCTAGCAGTTCCCCCACTGCCTGATCGAGGGCTGTCGTAGCTGCTGAAAGTCACCTGGTGGTCCAGTGGTACCCCCCACCCTCCCGCAGAGGATCCTGGGCCATCCAGTATCCCCCCCATCATCAGCGAGTGGCAGCACATGCACAATGGGGACCAATAGGTACTGGGCATACTGTACCTGTCATTCATTGGGTGGCAGGGCAGTATGCAGGTGGGGTGCTGCCACCCGCTGATGACAGGGAGGATGCCGGGTGACCGGAGGTCCTCTATGAGAGGATGGTGTGGGGGGGTACCACTGGACCACCAGGTGACTTTCAGCAGCTATGACAGCCCACGAACAGGCAGCTGGGGGACTGTTAGACCACCAGGGATTGAAATCTAATTACAGATGCCCGCAATCAGGCAGCGGGGGGACCACACACCACCAGGATTTGAATTTAAATTACAGATGCCCACATTCTAGTGGCTGGGTCAGGGGTTCTACACTAGCCCACCAGGGAGCCAAGCTCCACCCAGTGCAGCATGGCAGGGTGCCAGGTGCATTTTGTTGGAGTGCCCAGTGCAACAGCATGCAAATGTGGCCATAATGACATGCAAATGGCCCCATGTGTACCTTGCACAGATTATGGCCTCATTTGCATGCCCCTGGCTGAATATCATGGGTGATGTGCCTAGCACAACTGCACTTGCGCTGGCACATCCCCGTGCTCACTCTCTGTGGCTTGTGCTGGCACAGTGCCACTGCACCATGCACAGTCTGTGCGCCGAACCTGCCATATTCAATGGTGCTAAGCTATGGCACATCACCGTTGAATATGACCTAATCAAACTGATATTTCCCTTATTGTAATTTTTACTCTCCTTACTTTTGTTTATTATTGACTTTGTTTAAGCATATTACTAGCCTGTTTTTAAACTCTAACCTGTTCTAACTCCTGCATCTGTATATTGTGAATCCATATATTGTAACCTGTTATCTGATTGTTTCTGTCTTGTACCTTCCGAGGTCGTGCCTGAAAATAGTCATTGCTATGGCTAGTGCACCTACCCGGTCATCAAAAACTAAATAAATAAATATTGCTTTATCCTGGCACTGATGCAGCCCAGTTGCACTGCACCCAGGCTTGTGCCACTGCCTGATGCAGTCTGAATATCCTGCCACCAGTTTGTATATAGCCGTGTAATAATACAAGTCATCAGAAGATGGCAATGCCAACTTATATATCATAATCATTACAAGGACACAGATGTCCTAACATCTTGTAAGCAAGAAATACATGTATATATTGGAAAGTAAAGTGTATAACAATAATGTGCATACATATCCTGACATCTACTCTTAGATGGTAGATGCCCTTATCCCTATATGTTAGTATAATATATACCTAAGTGATAGCTGTCTACGGTGTACCTCTGGGGATACCAATTAGGGTGCAGGGACCTCATGTAACACTCCCCCCTTGTTGCCTCACAAGGAGCAACACAGCAAGAGTAAGGAAGTGGATAGGGAGCAGGAGTTGCTTACAGACCCGACGCGTGAGTCTTACAAAGGAATTCCAGCTGCTCACGGTGTTTGCTTAAAATGCGCCATAGGCAGCAAAGCATTATAATAAGAAAAAAATATCAAAACCTTTAAAGGTGATCTCTAACCAAAGTATTAGTCAATGCACTATTCATATCATCATTATTAATGAGTGCAAGGACAGCTTCATTAGCTTTGGAAACATTATTGCTGATGTGGATGAGGTGGGTGTCTTTTCTCTCTAAAAGTGATTTTAATGTCAGTGTTAAAGGATCAATTTGTACATTAAAGTATGGTAAATACTCTGAAAGAGTAAGCAGATAATCAAGGTTACCATCAATGATGTCAGCGTCCATAAGGGGGACGGGGTAATAACTGTGTGCCCAATAACTGTTTTCTGGTGTTGGATGAAGCAAAAGTTTTAAGTATCAGTAGAACATGTTTTTAAGCTGTAAGTATACAACTTATAATTTGTAACTACACAGTATTTACAGTCTGATTTATATTGCATTTTCACTGTAGACAATCTCCATTTTTGCAACTGTGCTGAGCTAGTATATGTCTGTTTTGAAATCCGTGTTGACAGGCGTTGAACCTTGGTAAGACTGGTATAACTTGGAATCATCTGGAGCAGATGTTGAGTCCTGGTATTCTGTGCCATTAGTGGTGATGTCATCGTCCATGGAAAAGGACCAATCGATACTGTCTGGAGAGTAGCCACATACCGGTTTAATAAAATCAAATACGTCACATTGACGCAAATAAATATACCCTTTCTTTGTACAACAGTCCATGTGCGGTGAGACCCACGCATCCAGAAGAGGATGGAAAACCAAAAGAGGAGGCAAATCGAGGCATTCTCTGTAGATATCTTCATTAAGGTGCCCAATGGAGTGTACAGATGCTAGTTTATCAGATATAGCTGTAGAAGGAACAAAATGTGGTAAAGAAAGTGGGAAAGAGACAAACATAGTATCCTTAATTGAACATTTCTTAGAAGTGAAACATGGACCAGTATTAGGGTGCCTGGCCACAAAATCCAAATTCCTAGCAGTAGAAAAAGGAATAGCTAAAGTCTGTAGCATACACATGGTAACACAGTTAGAGGATTTACATTGAGGACAATACCATTTGGAGATATGTCTAGCACGTATAATATCAGGGATTCTTCCAAAATCTAAATCACGGAAGAGATTATTGACGGTAGTGATAATGTAAGAGCCAGAGGCTGAGCATAAGATTTTATGGGCAACGTATTGCTTATCTGCTTCCTTATTGTTCTGTGCAATAAGTGCATTAATCTTATCTTTAGAATCTGAAAATGCCTTAGCAATGTCGTGTATATTATATACAGTATATCTTCCTGACTAAGGCCATCCACACCATGCAATAATGGGGGTACAATATCATTTACCAAACCAGTTTGAAATTTTTGTGTGTGGTCTTTCATCGCAGCAATGTCGGCTTTATTCCAGATAGACATGGCTGTACCAAAAACACCAGTTACAGTGCCTGTGGCACCAGAGACATCAGAGGTGTCATGTGTATTAAGTTTATGACTTTGATCATCAAGATTAGGTGTTCTCCTAAAATTGCTTCTATGCTCGGTGGTGTGTACCCTGGCAATAGAGTCTTGGTTATGAATCTGAAAAGCTGCTAAACTATCCAGTAACAGAGTACTATAAAACAATGAAGTATTAGTAGTATGACACATACCAAATTCTTTCCTATTCCAGTAAGTCAAATTAAACAAAACAGGTATATGTCTAAATTGTAAGTCGTTAATAACTGTACCAGGTAAGGAAGACCACTATGAGGACCAGGGGGTGTGTTTTGGACACTCTAAAAGCTGTTTGTCAATAAGCGGTAACACAGACAAATACATGGCAGCTGAGGCCATGTTGTATATAGCACAACATTTTCTAGCAGAGTCTTTAGACAAGGAATTACAATATGAGGGGTCAATTAAAGCAGTGATATTGTATAAACTAGAATGTCTAAAAGAGGTTTGGAACAAGCACAAAGAACCATTTGGGGGCAATTTTGCATTGGGCCACCCATGGAAAGTTCCCTTGGAGAGCTTGGCCACAGGGAATATTTGTCCTTGAGATGTGGTTTGCCACTCAATTTTTAGGGTAGATTTGTCAGGAGCAACAACCGAGGCAGTGAGGTAGGCATCTGAACCTTTCTGCACAGTAATCAAATTGTCGGGGAATATTGATAGACACTCCTTCCAGGGCAGATGCAGGTGGATCAAAGTGAGGAAGGATGTGCTTTATCGTGCCTTGGATGCAGGGGATAACTCTTGAGATGAGGAGAAAATGGAACAAGATAGCCATCTTGTCAGTATCTGAAAAGGAAAATCAAACATTAGTAAATTAGTACTATTCCGCCCAATGGGGTAAGGAAAAGTAATTATACTATATGCTATCAGTGTGATTTTATTGTCTGTCACTGAGATGTTTGTCTATCGACATTGTGATTTTAATTATGTTAAGGCACCTTGGTTTTTGAAAGGCACCATACAAATAAAGGTTATTATTATAATACAATTTGAGTTGGTTTGCATGTAACCATTTGTCAGTTTGTTGTTTTGCATGAGTCTAACCTGATAGACTGCTGGACTGAGCTTGTTGTCAATGGGGTAGGGTCCTTCCTACTTGTTGGAGAAGGAGTGTGTGGGATGTGCAAATCTTAGTACCGTTACCTGATCCACTTCTTGTATGTGTTTGTCCAACTGAATTTTGGACAGTTGCTGGGCCTTGCCCATGCAGTTAGCAGCATACAAAAGAATGTGTATGAGGTCTTGTCTAAGTTTTTCCACATACTGGTCGACAGACACATGGTCTGCAGTGGGGATGTGCAGGTCAAACAACAGGTGTTCAGGTAATCTCATATTTCTACCAGTTGTCACCTCAAAGGGTGTCAACCGGGTGGTGGCTGAGGGTGTACCCCTAATTGCCATAAGGAGTAACGGCAACAGGGAATCCCAATCTTTGGGATTGTCCTCAATGAATTTAGAAAGCATTTGCTTAATCCATCTGTTGGATCTCTATACTTGACCTGAGGACTGCAGGTGATAAGGTATGTGGAACTTCTGATGAACTCCAAGGAGTTCAAGTGCTTCTTTCATCAATCACCTGTAAAACTGGTTCCTTTGTCTGAGTCCACCTTAAGAGGTAAACCCCACCTGGAAAAAATCTGTTCCACCAGGATTTTGGCAGTAGTTTTAGTAGTGTATGTCTTAGTGGGGAAAGCTTCAACCCACTAAGAGAAGAGATCAGTTACCACAAGGGTGTATTTGTTGTTTCTGCTAGTATTGGTCAGAGGGTCAATAAAGTCAATCTGAATGGCATGCCAAGGGCCAGAATGCCTTTGTGGTAGTAGCTTGGCAGTTCACTTGGTGGGGATGGGATTATTTTGCACACAAACAAGGCAGTTATCTATGTATTGTTTGACATCCTTGGTGACATCAGGCCACCAGGTGGTGGTCTTAAGCCTTTGGAGTGTGTTCTCCACTCCCTGGTGTCCACCAGTGGGGGTGTCATGCACCTGGTGCAAAAATCCAGACCTAAGATGATGAGGAACCACCCACAATTTGGTTGGGGAGTCATCTGGTTGGTACCAGATGAGCTTGTCATCAGGGGACAGGTGTAACTTACCTTCATGCATTTGGTAGGGGTTGTGGGTAGGTAAATTCTTCTCTGTACCTTTGTCCAGGAATCTGAACACATCCTTGAGTTCAGAGTCAGCATGTTGGGCTGTGGACAAATCCAAGGGGGGAAATTGTTCAGGTTTCTTCCTGACTTCTTGAATGTGTACGGCCACTCTGGCCTCCGGACGGTCCATCATCCAGGTGTTACCCCCTCGGGCCCTTCCTTTGGAAGGGTGTTAACCCTGTCATTGAAGGCATGATAGGGGTCATATATGGAGTGAGCTTTGACTTTGTGTACATAGAGTGTGTGGGCAAAGTTTTGTGCCAGTGAATGAATGTATATTACCAGTTCCTTGTGTTGCACTGGGCTGCTATCAGAGGAGAGAAAGGAGTTCTTCTGCCAGAAAGGGAGAAATTTTGTAAGGAACAACAAACCCAGTTAGATTCTGTGAAAATGATGGTGTCCTCGGTTCCATGCTGGATGAACTTGAGGGAGCAGACCACCACTGCCATCTCTGCATACTGCGATGATGCCACACTGCAACGCTTAGAAATTTTAACAGTGTTACCAAAAGGGTAAATGACTAGTATGCCCATTCCAGCTATCTGTTCTCCCTGGTAGTAGGAAGCTGAGCCATCTGTAAAGACACGACACAGTGAGGTGTTCTCAAGTAGTTGTGGTGTAGCAGGAATGAAAGGACCTGGATCTGGTAGATCAGGTGGCTGCAGTGTACAGTCATGGGGTTCTCCTTGGAAGAGGAGACCATGTGCCAGCATGGATGGCATTTTGGTTTGGTGGACCTTAATGTCTCTGTCCTGGAGAAGGAGAGGACCAGTGTGTCAGCCTGGTGTTAGAGGCTGACCCATCCTTTACTCTGTCTGATAGCAAAAAGGTTGTTGGAGTGTGGTTTGTGTTTATAATCAGGGGGGAGTACCCAATGATACACAGGAAGTTTCTTGACCACCCAGTAGGTGGCCAGAAGGTTTCTTTAACAAAGGCTGCACTTCCATTCCACTGGGGTCAAGAGCTGTGATGCATATGCAATGGGTCTCAGGGTGCCATGCACCTTCTGGGCCAACACTGCAGACATAGCAATGTCAGAGGTGGCACACTCCAGATGGAATGGCAGGACTGAATTGGGGTTGACCAAAGCTGGGGCCGAGGTCAAGGCATGTTTCAGTGACATCACAGCTTGGGTGCGAATGGAGCCCCAAGTCCAGGGAATGTCCTTCTTCAATAATTCATACAAATGGCAGCCTACTGAGCAAAATCACAAATAAAATCTCTAGAATAGTTTACCGTACCTAGAAACCTTCTAAGAGTGGCCACGCTGGTGGGCAGTGGCAAGTCTTGCAATCTTTGTATCTTCTTCCAGGTAGGACTTCTGCCTTGGTATGTTATCCTCAGGCCCAGAAAGAGTACATCTTTCTGACATAGTTGTGCTTTTTCAGGGTTACATTTAAGGCCTGCCCTGTGTATGAGGGTCAGTAGTTCATCCAAGAGATCTAGGTGTTGTTCCTGTGTGGCTGTTGCCAACAGCAGGTCATCCACATATTGCAAGAGACACTGGGATGTAAAAAAACCCTCAAGGGAGTCCATCATGTGTAAATTGAACAGGGAGGGGCTGCTTTGGATCCCATGTGGTAAGCAGGTCCATGTGTATTGCCTGCCCTCAAAGGTGAAGACAAACTTACATTGACTGTTGGGGGCCAATGGCAATGATCAAAAACCATTGGAGATGTCCAGGGTGCTAAACCATTGTTGGTCAGAGGTCAGTAGTCACAGCACATCTGGTGCTGATGCCACAGTTGGGGCACAACTGGGGGTGACCTGGTTTAGTCTCCTGTAGTCAATAGTAAGTCTTCAGGCACCTGTGGGTTTTTTCACAGGCCACTCTGGGGAATTCACAGTTGAAACACATGTCTTGATTATTCCCTGCTTGAGGAGTGATTTTATTGTTTCCCTAAGAGAAGGCAAGGTCTCAGGTGGAAAGGGGTATTGCTGTTGCCTCTCATGTGCTGGGCCTGTCACTTCAATGACAGTATACATCCTGCCACAATCATGCTTGCTGGTGGTGAATGCCTCCAAATGTCTTTGTAGAATGGGGAGGAGCTTTGGGAAAAGCTTGTGGTTCTAGAACAAATCTATGACGTCATACTCTTTGTTGTTCGCAGATATTGTTGCAACCACATCCGAGTCAGGGATCATGATGGTGTGATATTGTCCCTGAGTTTGTATCAGTAACATGTTAGCCAGGTCTACCACACAGCTGTGTGGTGCCAAAAAGTAAATTCTGATTATACTATGGTAATCATGCAGTACCATTAGCTGAAAGGTATGATAGGCCTTCAGGTGTCCCAGTGTCACATGTAGTAGCAGGGAGCAGTATGCAGGCAACCTAGTTCCGTCTATGCCAGACATGTTGATCCTCCATCCAGTGGACCAAGGTGATGTGTCTAGGTGGTCATCCTGTAACACAGACACAGCCACGTCTGTATCCAGTAGTACTGCCAGTAGGCAGCCCCCAACCTCGGCCTCAGTGCAGGGCCTTCCATTCATATCCAAGACCAGCTTGTTTACAATATGGACTGGGGCCTGTTATTGTCAATCTGTACCAGTGGAAGCATGGGGGAGCTCTTGAAAGACAGTATGGGACTGGTTCCTTTGAACCATCTCACCATGCTGCACTGATGCCATACAGGGAGCCGCTTCCAGGTTCAGGCCTGTAGAGGCCTGAGAGTCTGGACTTCCGGTGTCTCCGTGGCTTGTTGAAGCCTGTTCTCCCAGTTGTATTGCTGCAAGGGCCCGAATGGGTATGGCATCCGTCACGAAATGCACTTGCCTGAGAAGGTCTCAGAACTTCCAGTTTTCATTGGCTATTTCCCTATATGAAGGGCCTGATCTTTGTGGTTTGCCCTTGTTATTCTTATGGTGCTTCTTGTTTTTGTGGTAGTTCCAGTTCCCACCCCAAGATTGTTGTTGTTGTTGTGGGGCCTGCTGGGGGTGTTGGTTGTCTGTGTGGAGGAGCTGTTTCTCTTGGGTCTGCCCCCCCCCACCATGTAGTGTGTTGTTGCCTCTGGACTGGCTTCTATGGCAGCTACCTTTCTGGAACCGGAGCCTGAATCACAGATGTAGAGTTGATAAACTCTCTGTTTTCCGAAGGATATCGGCAAACCTCTCCATGGTGGGATAGGTGGTTGGGCCTACCTTTTCTCTTACTGTAGGGATCATGTTCCTAAGGAACTGTGTCTTCTATTCAATGAGGTTCACATCTGCGACTTCTCCTGCAAGGTGCTTCCCTGCTCGGTAGGCCAACCAGATCCTCTGGTGGAAAGTAGCTGGACTTTCTTTTGTATTCTGTTTCACAGGGTATGCGAGCATCACTGCTACTACACCTGGACTGCGTGCAGAAATGAGCTCAGCTGCTACTTCATCAAAGATGGCGTGGTCATCCTGGTGGACGGCACCGGGGAATTTTGCCCACAGTCCAGGATCAATGGTCTGCCGTAGGATCTGGACCTGGTAGTCTGCAGCGAGACTAAGCATTTCACATTTAGCATGCACCTTTCCAAGTGGCAACTGAAGTTGTTGGACCGGCTCATTCGACCAATGCTGTCAGCTATTTGCTGTACAGAGTAGGCCATCTGTAGGGGATTATTGGGATTATCAAGCAGAGGCAGATTACCTCGGGCACCATCCAGGGCTGCCTGAGCTGTGGCTTCCACCACAGTATGAACCATGCCTTCCTGAGTACCAGCCTCATGTGAAAGCTGCTGAATCTGGGTCTTGAGAACCCATTTGTTTTTCTCGGAAATGGGCACGGTACCTAAGGCACTCTCAATAATTTTCTCTATCTCCTGCCTGTCTTCCACATTAATAACGGAGATTGGTGGTGCCATCAGGACCAGGCCTGAGCCTGCTCCCCCCATCATGGGGGTCACCATGTTGGCATCGTCCATGATGTGCATCATGCCGTCGATGAGGTAGGGTATGGGTGTCATATGACAGGGGTCCACCATGTTTTAGATGGTGGAGAGGGTTGTCTGGGCCATAGTAGGGGTGTGACTGGGCATTGTACTATGAGATGTCATCATCTGACACCTCCCCTTCAGATGATGATAAACAAGGCAGGAGCTACGCCTCCCATTGCCTTGCTGTGACTAGCCAACACCTCTTGCTGATGGTGCAGTTTTGCCATTTTGAACTCACATTCATCATGACTCACTTTTGCAACATTCAAATCCACTTCATCCTGCATCTGTTTCTGTAACACTCTTTATGCGGTGCTGAGTTCACTATTATCTTTGGTAGCTAATCGTAAATCATTACGTACCTGGTTTCTCTCTTCCTATAGCTCTACCAACTCATCACGCATTTGTTCATTCGTTCCACTTAACAAATCATTCATTTGCAAAGCCTGCCCCTTATTCTGTCTCAAACTTTCACACCCAACTTCAACATACAAAATTCCTGCTCTCCTGCCTGAGCAGAATGCTGCAAAAGGGAATCTTTTTCATTTCTCAGGGTTTGAAGTTTAGATTCCAAATCCTGCTGTCTTCTCACACATTCAGTTTTCTACAACCCCATCTCCTGCTTAAGAAATCAGATTTGCAGTTCAAGGGTTCGAAACCTTGCTTCGGAGGCTTCCAAAGCAGCATAGAGAGCCCCGACCAACAGCTTTTTAGTTTCTCACTTCTGACTGTTTGTCTCATCTCTGTGTACTGGGTTGAAATCCCCAGTATAGGGTTGTCAGATTGACTTGCGTCCAGCGCAAAGTCAGCCCATTCTCCATGGGAGGCAAGGAAATTTGAGACATCGAGTCTCAGTTCTGCACAGATATTTGATTCGGTCGCCATTGTGTGGGAAGGAACTAAAAATCAAACTGAAAAGGCGCCGTGCTGTGTATCGATCCACAACAGGTGCACTTATTTACAGTCGGGCTACTGTGCACTTGTAAGCTTGCAATTCAAAACTGCCATGGGGTGGGTTGAGTAGGCATCGACCACACCCAGTAAGCAGCCAGAGTATGCAAGTAATTACAAAGTGGGTGTAAAACGGGAGAGGTGATGCGGGGATGCACACCTACAGTCCCCATTGGAAGGGAATAGTTTAAGCAATAAGTGAAACTTTGCAAACACCAAATATTGCCTGCTCGCGGTCACCAATTGGCAGGAGGTCTAAACCTCACTCTCAGGTTCTTGGCAATAATGGGCATGCAAGGAAACACAGACACATTGCATAAGAGTAATAAAGCTTGTTTATTACTACCAAAAGGATAATCACGGTTGTCCTGAGCAGTTCTTACCAATAGGAACTGGCAGTCAATGCTAAGCATTCCCCATACCTCGAGGAATCGCCGTGTCTCCTGGGGTCTCCGAGGTAGAAGACATAATGTCTTACATTATATACCTACGATAATTACCATGGTTACTGTAAGATAGAAACATTTCTAGTTACAGAGATGAGCCTTATTGGTCAAATTAGAGGTGGCTCCTCAGTCCAAGATAACATTATACAATTTTGTAGTAGTCATCACTTTGTAGAAACAAAGAGGTACAGTTTGTACATAGCCATGTAATAATACAAATCATCAGAAGATGGCAATGCCAACTTATATATCATAATCATTACAAGAACACCGATGTCCTAACAGCTTGTAAGCAAGAAATACATGTATACATTGGAAAGTAGAGTGTCTAACAATAATGTGCATACATATCCTGATATCTATTCTTATACGGTAGATGCCCTTTGCCCTACTTGTTAGTATAACATATACCTAAGTGCTAGCTGTCTATGATGTACCTCTGTGGGTATCAATTAGGGTGCAGGGACCTCATGTAACACCCTCCTCCCCATACTTGCCAAACTTCAGGAATCCCTCATTCACTCTAGGCTGTCTGAATTCCTGGCCACTACAACACACTATCTTCAGTACAGTCTGGCTTTGGAAAGCTACACTTGACCACTTCCTCTCTATAGCGAGTTACAGATTTGATTTTTACAGTTATGGGTAAAAGCCACAATATGGCTGCCATCTTTACTGACCTTGCCAAGGCTTTTGATTCTCTCACGCCTCCATTGCTCCAAAATCTTAGTACGATTAGCCTTGCTCAATTAGCTGTAAACTGGTTCTGTCCTTACCTTCATGACAGGCAGCAATCAGTTCAAATAGGTGATGCTGTCTCCTCCCCTTCCCTATCCTTTTTGGTTTCTCCCAGTGCTCAATCCTCAGTCTTATCCTTTTCTCCCTATTTAAAAACAACCTTCCCTCATTCTGCAAATCCTCAAATATACACATGTACGCTGATGATACCATTATTTTCATCTCCAGGCCCTCTGCCATCAGTGTACAGTCTCCCCCTCCGGGAATACTTCAAAAGCATTCAGTACTGGTTCCAGAAAAGCAAACTCAAGCTTAATGCCAAAAAAACTGTGGCCATGACATTTGGCTTCAGACAAAAATCGGCCACCCTCCAGTCCTCTCCTGTCTTCACAACCCTAGATGGCTCTCCACTAGAGAATGTTACTCCTTTCAAATATCTAAAGGTTTAGTTGGATCACCATCTGGACTTCTTTAACCACATCAATGCCATCTACACTAAATTGTGCCCCAAACTGGCCATCCATTATTGACACAACTCATGCCTCCCCTTCCCTATCTGCCATGAGTTGATTGCCAAAATGATCCTTCCCATCCTCGATTATGCTAATGTGGTTTATGGTACTGCTTCTCAGTCTTCACTTACCAGACTAGACACCCTCCTGAACTCTTTCTGCCACTTCACCACCACCCCCCAAACTGTCTCCTGTACTCTGCCCTCACCTTCACACCCCTGTCCCACAAGAGAATTGTTCACTATGCCTCTTTTGTTGCATAATTCTGGTTTGGAACCCTCCCTAGCTACAGTGAGGCCTTCCATGATGAAGCACAGTGCCACAGGTTTACTGCATGACAAAAGTTATCTGCTCCCATTGAAATTGCATTGTTTGCTGCAGTTACTCTACTGCAGAATTCTGCAGTGCTGCGCTTCATTCTGGTGGGCTTCACTGTACCTCTCTGCCCACCTCTCCCAAGCTGATCCATCTATCTAATCCCTTCATCACCAGGATCCATGTACTTTTGCCATCCCACATCCCCTCTTTGCATCTGGCCAGTCTGTGTTCTCCTTTCATTTTCCTGCTTTCTGGAATAAACTCCCCTCTGACCTCAGACTATTCTCCTCCCCTCCTCACTTAAAGGGTTACTCAGACTTCCACCTCATCCACAGTGCTCCCTTTGTACCCTAGCCCCACCTCCTAAGCATTAGTTAATCAATCATCACCTACAGTGGCAACTCCCCCCCAACAGCCATATCTCCTTGTTCAATAGAACCCTATTGTTGTAATTTGTGCCTTGCTCTCTGTATTTCTTTTGCCCAGACCCATTATTTATTATTTGGTGCAACAGCCTGTCCTGCAACTGTTCTATGGTGCAATCTGTGGCCAAACTGTTTTTTTTTTTTTGCTGTAGTATTGTACTCCTGTATCTTGATGTTACCTACTGTTATGGGTCTTGTAATGGTGACCCTTGTTTCTTTTTACTGATGTGTTTTTTTGTCACATGTAAATGTACTATTTTCCCAAGTTGCCTTTCTCTGGTTCACATCTGGAAACAAGTCTCAGCTCATTGATGCTTTTCCCAGTTATCAACTTTTAAATAAATAAATAAAAATAAAAATAACCAGGCTTTTGAATATTGCCCATATGCATAAAACCTGGTTTGCACTGGCAAACTTGGTTTTGTGCCCAGGCAAATTTTGAATATCAGGCTCTAAATGTTAAAAAAGAAAATCATTCTATTTGCTATGTCCAAATTGCCCATAATTGGCATGGCTGCCTTAGTTTTTGCCAGTATTTCAAAACAGTATTTTAAAAATAAACCCCTCCCACTGTCACAAAACAATCCCAAATCCATCCATTTAATAAAGTGTCTGTACACACTATATGGCAGTTAACATTTTTTTCATGTTCAATTTTTAAGCATTAAGTTCAAAACTGAAAACAAAGCTGTCTGCATGGCATCACCATTGGCACTATTGCATGTCACCTTCTACGTGCCAGGGGAGAAAAATGGAAAAAAAAACTGCTGACTGGTAGGATGACACTAGTCTCCCACAGACTCCACACATGGCTATCTGGGCATATCCTGGTGAATCTGGATCCTGTCTCTGGTGGGGCTATGGGGTAAGTTCAAGTCAATGCCAAGGTGATAGGGCTAGGGGGACCAGTGGATGGAGGCTGTTTGGCATGGGGGGGGTAAAGAAAACACCAAAAAACAAAACAAAAAACAAAGCCATCACTGAGATCAGCTTCCCTACACTGCTGTCCCCATTCCCTCCTAAACAGTTAAACCCCTCCCTCCCACTAAGTTTTTGGGCATATAATATTTTTTTCCCCTCTCTCCCTCACACTGACACCTTTTGTGCACATCACATTTCTTTTCATGAAATATGTAATTCAAAAATGAAAATGAAGCTGGCATCTCTCTTGGCTTCATTACATTGCACTTCTTGCATCTGGCCCAAATACAGTTAGCATGTGCTTTTCCAAAGTAGGCCACGCTCAGCACTCCATTTACCAAAATGCAGTTTCCCTTTTTATGTTGGCACTTCCGCAGCCAACATCTTGGGTAGTGCAGATTTGGAGGCACGGTCACTGTTGGGCGAATGCAGGGCGTGCACCAGTAGGTGCGTCCCTCGTTCCCCAATCAGCCTGCATGCTGGTGCCACACCAAGCATATTAATGTGGTGAGCACACCTAAAGAAATGTCCGCTGCAATGTGAGCAAAGTTCATCACACGCAGTGGACTCTTCCTACGTGCTTTGCCAGCTAGAAACATTGTGGCACAGTGGCCGCTAAACTGCTGACTTCAGGGGTGCCCAATCCCCCGGTTGGCTTACCCTGCCCCTCAAGTATGTGCCGATGGGGGAGCCCACTCCCCGCTGGCAGAATGTGTCCCCCCCGCTTTCATTATTTGCTGACGGGGGTACCCAATCCCTGTCAGCATCCATCCCCCCTTTCCTGCTTTAATGTTCCAACGGGGGACCCCACTCCCAGTCGGCATGATGTCTCCCTCTTCTTCTGTGCTGACGGGGATGCCCAATCCCCCGTAGGCTACTGTACCCCCCCAAAAAGAAACCACCTGTAAAACAGAAAACTGGCCACAATGTTGTTTTTTTTTACTACCTTTAAACAGAAAACGGTCCCTCGTAGTCTCCCTACCCACCACACGCACCCACCCACTATGCATCCTGCCTCCCCACATCCCCCCACCCCATACTTACCTCTGGAGCTTGGTGAAACGATCTTCAGTGGACCAGGAACATGTCTTCACTCTTCTAAGCCCACCACGAATTAAGGAAGTGCCAGTAAGCTGTATAATGGAATAAATTGGATTTTTTCAACTTTGATGCATATCTCGGGCATTTTTTTGAATTTTTGCACAAGATTTTCAACATGGGGTTTTTGGGACCCCTTCTCATGAATTCTGCCACTATTATGGCATTAATCAGTCCTGAAAGGTGATTTTGCAGCCACTGCATGGAATCACCTTTTGGGACCAATTAACACAAGGACAGTGGCAGTGTTCATGAGGTGGGCTCTCAAAAAGCCTATGTTGCACATTTGGTGGAAAAAAAAATCCCAAAAATGGCTGTTTTATAAGCGTGCATTGCGAAGTTGCTACGCACGCTTGTAACTTCACGAATTCACAATATTTTCATGCCAGATTTTCAACATTGTCATTTTTCTACACCTCCTTGTGAACAGTTCAGCTGTCATTGTTCACATCCTGGCCAAACTGTATTTTCGCACTTCCGACGCACAATACCACGGTAGCTGTTGGAAATCAATGTTAGGGGCAGATTACAAAAATTACAGTGACACTGTTCATGAGCAGAGGTCCTAAAATGCCTATGTTGAAAATTTGGTGACGATACTCCATAAAATGACTGTGTTATGAGTGCGCGTTGAGCAGTTTGCACGCACGCTCATGACATTGTGCATTTGTAATATTTTCACTCTGGATTTTCACCATTAGCATTTTTTCACACCTCTTGATGAACAGTACAGCTGTCATTTTACATATCCTACCTGTAATGCGTTTTCGCTTGTCTGGTGCAGAATAGCGCAGTCGCTGTGCGAAATCACTTTTTGGGACAGTTTGAGGAAATGACAGTGACACTGTACATGAGCAGAGGTGCTAAAATGCCTATGTTGAAAATTTGGTGCCGAAACTCCATAAAATGATTGTGTTACAAGTGTGCGTTGCGCATTTCCCATGCACCCTTGTAACTTCGCAAATTTGCAATATTTAGATGCCACATTTTCACCACTGCCATTTTTTTACACCTCCTTATGAACAGTACAGCTGTCATTTTTAACATCCTGCCAAAAATGTGTTTCCACACTGCACTACCAAAGCCAATGCCAGCGCGACAACATTCGGCATTGACAAATGCTTATTATCCTCCCAATTCTTTAGGTTTTTCTTTTTCTCCTAGTAGTAGCACACAAGTTCAGTTACAGTCCTAAAAGCAGGTGGGGAATCACAGACAGACCCAAACTGATACCACAATCCTGAGATGGGTGCAGTACAGGAGAATGGGGTGAATGTTGGGGCCAAAGACTCCAAGGCACACCTCAATGCCTGTCACTGGCTGCAGGGTGATGGTGGAATGGCGTGAGCATTACAGATGACGATCCCAGGTCACACCCCCGACGCCTGTCAGTCTCTGCAGGGTAGGGCATTATGGTTGGGAAACCCTAATGCCCCAGTCATTTGTTAGTATGTTCAACACAGGCTATTTGAGACCCCACCTCATGAATAGTGGCACTGTGATTTTGTTAATCTGTCCCAAAAGTTGATTTCCCATAGTGACCGCACCATTCTGCACCACAACTATAAAAACATATTTTGGATAGGATGTGAAAAATGACAGCTGTACTGTTCATAAGGAGGTGTGAAAAAATGGCAATGTTGAAAATCTCAAGTGAAAATATAAACAATTGGTGAAGTTACGAGCATGCTTAGAAACTGTGCAATGCATGCTCATAATACAATTATTTTGGGGAATTTTGTCACCAAATTTGTAACCTGAGCTTTTTGAGACCCCACCTCATGAACAATAGCACTGTCATTTTGTTAACTGGTCCCAAAAGGTGATTCCTCACCGCGACGGCGAAATCACCTTTCAGGACTGAAATGATAGTGACAGTATTCATGAAGTGGGATCCCTAGAACCCCATGTTGAAAATTTGATGCTATAATTCCTAGAAATGGCTTAGATAGCAACCTAAGTTGACCCCCCCCCATTGACTGCCATTATAGGGCTTACCATCATGTCCTCAGTTTGCCAATTGCTTTTGAAGAGTAATGTTACAGAGAGCAGTCTGCACAGGTTGACACATCAGAGGGCAGTGCTCGTTCATTCGTCTGGTTCAGACTGAGTTGGCTATAATTTTGGGGGGGTCAGTTGCAGAGAGTTCGAAATAACACATTACTGCTGTTATTCATCATCCCTGTAATTAATTGCATTCACCATAGATGTCTTACTCACTCTTGTCATGGCTTCAAAGAGGAACAACAACGGAAATAATTCAGGAGTCAAAAGGGGTGAGTTTGTTGATCCTTATGTAACTCCCATGTGTGCTTGTGCTGTGTGTGTTTAGTCAGTTTTTGTTGAACCAGTAAGTGCACTAGACAAATCCTGTCTATTTTCAGGCATGACCTGGGGGAAGGGATACAGATGA
Organism: Neoceratodus forsteri; assembly: GCA_016271365.2. Classification (NCBI taxonomy): domain Eukaryota; kingdom Metazoa; phylum Chordata; order Ceratodontiformes; family Ceratodontidae; genus Neoceratodus; species Neoceratodus forsteri. Next base: position 273,681,119 of record JADMNL010000026.1, read on the forward strand.
ATGCCAACTGACTTTGACTCAGATTAATCTGTTGGTGGTATTTTAGTGAATGGGGGGAAATTTGGCCAGGGCACTGGGGAAATTGCCCTACTGCATTGCTGACAGTAGGGGACACTGCTGGTGTCAGTCTGCAGAATGGCAGACTGAGTATGACCTTCAACAGAGATGGACACCTTGCTTAGTGATGGACTGGAGGATTCTAGTGCTATGCTCAAGTCAGCTCTGCCTTGGTAAACAGTTTATACTATGACCATACCTCAGGAGCTTAACGGTGATGTGCGCGGTATTGGCCGTGCAGAGGGAGTTCTTGACGAGACTTTATTTTTGGAGATGTGCTCTGGAGAGAAAATTCAGGTTTCTGCTCAAGTTTTATGTCCTGAGGTCATTCCCGGGAGCAGTGATGCTTCTGTGGCAGCTCCTTTATCCAACGTAGATGCCTGTCAGTCACTGCATACTGTGAATGCATCTGGGGTGACTCATTCATCAGATGCTTCTCACGCTGGAATGCGGAAGCCAAGAGCCACTGACGTAGCTTTTCCTTCTGCTGACTGGAGCAAAGAATCTGCCTTAGCAGATGTGGGCTGGATTTTTCAGGATGTACATTGGCTCCCCTGATTCCACTTGGATGTCCTTTACACTTGGGACGACTTCTGCTTCTGGGGATTCATTTCAACAAAAAGAACTGATGGCTACAACTTCACAGTCACCAGGTGAACATTCTAATTCTACTACTTTTGATAACACTGATACTAATGCTGGGGATGGGAATTAACTGCCTCACACTTCCCCCCCTCTTCCCCTCATAGGGATCAGTTTCAGTCTGGTCCCCATTTTTCTGCTTTGTTTTGGCATAATAGACTAGAACAGGCCCCTAGGCATAATGCCATCTGCTTACGCTGTAGAGGGGGATTCAAGAACACCCCAACAGATTCTACATTGCCTGGAGTCTCCTCAAAATATCAATGAACTTCCAGGCCTCAGATGTATATGCCCTTATAAATACTAGGGGAGAGGATACATTTGACATCAGTTTTCGGTCTTTTGCTGGCCTTGACAAGTTTTGGCTGAAATATAAGACTTTAAAAACTACTCCACTTTGGACACCTTTTTGAGCTATTCTCATTACTAAACTTCTCTTTAAAACAGTGAACATTATGTTTCGTAATGAAGGAGTTAATGTGGGGGATATATTTTATTGGTTGGAAAGCAAATGTACTGTGCTCGGTTCCCCTGAACCCATCATTAATGGGGAAGGGATTGGGACTGGGAGTTGGAAATTCAAAATTGAATCATGCACTGTGGGGGATGATGTACAACACATTCCGAATAGTTTTTTTGGGAGAAAGATAGGGGGGGTTTATTTTTATCCAGGACAGCCCAAGGCCTACTACAAATGCAATAGCACCCACCATTTGAGCAGTGCTTGTGACAAAATTAAGTGTGCACTCTGTGGGTAACTGGATCATGATAGCGGGACCTGTCACAGTATTTTCCGCTGCTCCTTTGTGATGCACAGGGCCATACCTATCATCAGTGTCGTTATGCTGGACAGAACAAACAAGGGGGTTTGGACAAGGAAACCTTGATTGAGAGGCTCGAGATAGATTTAGGCCTAGATCTGAGGATGATGATACCTCTGAAGCAGACCCTTCCACCTCGGCCCCTTCCAGTTCTTCTGAGCCTCAACCTCCAGTTTCAGATCCCAGCGCTAATGCTTCTACTGCCCAATAGCCTACTACGGCAGCTGAGTCTATGCAGCCTGAGGAGGCTTCTATGCCTCCCCACAGCTTCTGAGTTTCAGATGCCCTCACCCCAAACGGGTCACTAGATCTCATGTCAAGAAGCTTGCCCAGACTGTTAGCATTTCTACGCAGAACACCTTTCAGGTACTGCAGGATCATGATGGTGATTCTGAATCAGATGTTTCTGTTATATCTGGGTCAGTTTCTGAAATGGAGTGTGATGTTGAAGGTGGTCCTGACTTATTGGAGACCAAGAAAAAAATCTGGTGGAAAACGTAAAAAGGATAAAACTTAACTTCATCTCTGACTTCTTTAACTTTGGTTTCCCTCAACACCTGCAGTATCAAAAACTTCAGAAAGCATTTGGGATTTTTGCATTTCTGTAAATCTTTAGCTGCTGACATTCTTTTTTTGCAGGAAACTAGATTTACTTCCTTATTTGATATAGTTCAAACAAAAAAATCATGGGTACATGGGCCTTCCTTTTGGTCCTTTGGTACTGATGCTGCAGATAGTGTTGGGATTGTTTTTTTGTCACACTCTGGTCCAGGTTATCAGGACAGTTGATATTACCACTGGTAAGGCATTACTCCTGGATTGCATTTGTAAGGGATATTCTCTTCGCCTTATCAACGTTTATGCCCCACAAGTCAAATCTGCTAGGATTGACTTGCTTCATGACATAGAACAATATCTCTTTACCCCAAGGCATATTATCGGGGGGGGGGGAGATTTCAATTGTAGTCTAGATTGAAATTTAAGGATCAGGTACACAGAAGGTGTACTGTGATTCCCATGCCCTTCGTGCACTCCTTTTAAAAGCCTCTTTGTTAGATACATATAGGGTACTACATTCTGATCCTGGGCCTACTTATAGAGTGGAGCAGCTATTCTACCAGAATAGATTTTGTTTTTTCTTCTCGCCACTTATTACCGGTTAAGTTTTGTTTGACCCCTTGTGAAGTTTCTGACCATATGCTATTGAAAGTTTGTTTCAATCTTTCACATATCCATTCTCGATTTCCTGCAATACCCTCATGATGGAAACTTAATCCTGTTTTGTTAACTCAGGTTCAGTTTCAGACTGCTCTTATGGAGGTGCTTGGATGCCAGCAGTCAGTTGCTGGGCTCTATGATTCTTGGGTTGCCTGGTGGTTGGCCACTAAAGTGGAGTTTGAACACTTTTCTTCTGGTTTTAACAAGAAAACCCTGGCTGTGGATTACATCACTTATCTAGGTCATAGGGACCAGCTTTATAAATTATTGTCCCTTTCCACTGTTTCAGATGTACGCATTCAGGAACAGATTTCTCTTATAAAAACTAAAATGAGACAATTTTAATATGGTAGGGCTTGTCATTTGCATGACAATTTATCTATGGTCTTAAGTGCTCTCCTGTATCTGACCAATTTTTAGCCTGTAAACAAGCTTTGGAAAAAAAAACTTATGGATGGCCTTTTTGATTCTAAGGGCGTTCTTAAAACTACTGATGCTGAAATGCTGCATATTGTTCAAGGCGTAATACAGGACCAACATGGTCTGGCTTTCCAGCCTATGGGTAACTGGACTGATCTTTTTTCTTTTCTTCCCCATGTACTGACTCCTCAACAATCACAGGAGTTGGACGTGCCTATTACCAAAGAAGAGGTCAGGTCAGAAATCACACGTTAAAGATTGGAATTTCCCCTTGACCGGATGGTCTCATAAATGAATTTTATACATTTTTGGGATGATTTTAGCGACATTCTGGCACATGTTTATATTGAGATATTAACTGCAGACACTCTGCCTTGTGATTTTATCTGCTGCCCTAATCATTTTTTTATTTAAGAAAGGATTTAAACATGATATTGGCAATTGGGGGCCGATTAGTTTACTAAATATGGATTACAAGATTGTTTCTGCTATTCTGTGCCATAGACTTCAATAAGTAGTCCCTTTTTTTATTCACCCAGTGCAGACTTGTTCTGTCGCTGGATGGAATATTCAGCTAAACTTAACACTTTTGCAGAATATCTGTGAATGCAGCCATCTGAAAAAGCTTATGGGTTATTTGTTGTCTCTAGACCAAGCAAAGGCCTTTGACAAAGTATCACATGATTTTTTGTTTCAAGTTTTCCAACAATACGGATTTTCCTTGAAATTTAGGTCTTGGGTCCGTCTTCTATATTATCAGGCCAAAATTTATCCTTTGGTAAATGGATTAATGGGGGATAGTATAAATTTTTGTAGAGGGGTATGCCAGGGATGCCCTATCAGTCCATTGCTGTACACTTTTTTATTGGACCCTTTGATTCAGGAAATCCTCATCATCCAAACATTTTTGGCCTTATTCCCACTATAGAGGTCCCCCCCAGGTATTGGCCATATATGCATATGATATGTGTCTCATTTTATGTGATAAGGCCTCTGGTCTTATTGCCCTGGATATTTTGACTCATTTTAGTACTATTTCTGGGACTATGATTAATCCTGAAAAAAGTACAGGGATTTTTTTTTTAGAGGAGGGGCCCTTTGATTCCTGCATTGGGCAGATAATGATCACTACTGGAGCCATCGAAATTTGGGGGTGTCTTTTTGGAAATGGGGACTTAGCTGATCTAAACTGGAAATCTCGCATTGAATTGGGTGAACGTAAGGTGCAATTTTGGAAATCTTGGACATTTTCTGAACAAAAGAGCATTATGATTATCAAAATATTTCTTCTTCCAATACTCCTGTATTTTAGTTCCATATTTACTTTGCCTAAACTGTATGATACCCATTTAATATAGTATTTTTTTCAAATGCTTTGGGGAAGTTGTTTAAACCCAGTTAAAAGGAATTTTACTTATTTACGGATTAATAAAGGTGGCCTTGGTATGATTAATCCTTTATTTTTTTAATTTTTACTTTTTCTTTAAATCCACTTTTAAGGATCCTGCTCAGTACCTGTCTCATCCTTGGGATTTTTGGACATTCTATTTGATCAAGGATTTTTTAGCAAAATGGTCTACTGAGGCTCCTATTATTAAAGCAAATTCGGGCACAATTACGTTCATTTATCTGGTAGCAGCTAGACTATGGATGTGGAAAATTGCTCAACCTGTGGTTCATCGACCTTCCCGAAAGGCCTTGTATGTTGAGATTATGACTGGGAATTTTTTGGTTTCCGTTGATTTTCTGAGATGTTCTCCCTCCAAAACTCATCTGGCCCTGCGAGTACTTACTGATAAACGTATCACTTCTAAGATGTGGGATGTGACTTGGCTTAGTTGTCATGGGAGATTGGGGGTCAAGGGAAACCTGAAGCAAAAAGCCATTGCTGAGTGACAATGTATTCGCATTGAATGTATAGAGTCTGAGAAAACCATGGAACACTTCTTTATCTCTTGTCATTATGACAAGCTTTTTGGGGCAACTCTGCTCACTAAATGGGGTTAGTTCTAGATATATTTCTTATGAATGTTTGGTGCTTGGGGACTATTCTGTTTTTTTTTCTCTCAATATTATCCAAGTACATGGAATGTAAATTTTGCATGTGTAAAGTTTTATATGTGGCAAGCAAGATGCCAATATTCTTTACAACACACTTTACACTCTGCCTTCAGTTTTGCTTATCTATATAGAATCAGCATTACTGAAACAGAGGGACTTTGAATTGGGGTTCTTACCATCCCATAAGTTTCATGAATACTGGAAACATGTTTATTGGCTTTAATGTACTCTAAGGGACTGTCTGCGGTGGTTCTGTTTTTTCCTTTATTCCTTGTTCAGTATCTTTTTTTCAGTTTTTTCTGAATTTTGGAATCCTCTTGTTTTATTTTCTTTGAGATTGTATTTTTCCCTGTTTGATTTTTGATTTGTTTTTATGAAAAATGTACTGATGTTTTTGTTTCTTATAATAAACAGTTCCCCTACACTTTTCAAGAAGTGCCATGGGATCTTTAACATCCACCTGAGCTACCATCAGAACAGGCAGATGGGACCTCAGGTTAATGTCTCATCCGAAAGATGGCACCTCAGGAGTGCAGCACCCCCTCATGCTACACTACAGTGTCAGTATTGGGATATTAATCCAAGTGCATGGTGTGGGGATAGAACCTACAGCCTTCTGATCTCCTGGCTTCAGAAGTGAGTGTGCTACCTGCTGAGCCACTGACACTGACATTGTGGAGACTTGGTGTTCTCTTCTAGACACCCAGTGATCCTGTGTGCTCTCTGTTGTTGGACTGAGTTGTACAGGGACTTTCTACAGATGGGCTGTAATAACCAGAAGGACTTTTGCAACCCAGTGTGGTGAATGAAATGCATCACGTAGTCTCGACTCTCACAGTGTATTCGTCTTTCAAAAAATAAACAGTGTTGCATGGGCATGCCTTTATTTGTGTACTTAACTGATCTTGCAAACTGAAGTTAGAGAAACCCTAAATTAATAGTTACTTCAGGGGGTGCTGGTGGTTCAGTGTGTCAAACACACTCCACAGGTCAGGCCCTCTTCTCCCACAGTGCCAACGTCAGAGTGCAATAGTGTGAACCGGTAACAGACAGGGTGATCCTCCTGTCTACATTGGGTCCGAATCACCTTTAGCCTTGAGTTCTGGGGGGATTCAAACTGTGAACCTTATGCTAGCATACCCAATGTGCAGGCTCAGATATGTACCCTCTTCGGTACTGCAGTATAATCTTTCGCCAGGGCACCCAACCAGGTATCTAAAATGAATCCTTAAAACTCTATAAGAAGAAGCACCAAGTTAGGTCAACAGTAAAATTGCCGACCTCCTACTCAGTGATGGCACAACACCGATGCAGGTATTGTGCTGCCCAATCCCCCAGTGTTTTCTGGGAGGCTGTGCACCCACACCCCCTATGCAAGAGGCTCTGTCCCCAACACCGCACAGACTTTAGGATTCTCAAATCCAGATCAGAGTTTGTCCGGGGAGGGAGCAGAACACTGGGGGAAAGAAAAACATGGAAACAGACCATTACAGAGACTGTCGCTGTAGTGGTCTTTTTCCATCTTTCACCATCGGGGTGTCAGGCAAAAGGGGGCCACCCCATAAGACATCTTACATATATTATTACCTTATTATACAATCTCAGTACACAAGCAAGCTTTTTACCATCTGTCAGACTTAACCACCTATACATCACATGCAAAAAGAAACTGAGAAGACACCCAGGCAGTATTTCAAGGAAATGGTTGTTTACTAAAAAATATGATAAAACGGTAAAATTAAACATAGAACAATATATCGTACAGTGTACAATCATGTAAAATAAAAAAGGAAGTTACAGACAAAACACTCCTACCACAAAGACTTAATTTCATTCTAAGTATTACCTTTCTAAGTGTGTTTAAATTAGAGAGAACTTTCTGTCTCAGAGCCCAAGATGATATGATACGTATTCCCCTAGATAGGGTTCATTTCACTCTGTATCCCCACCCCCTTTTGGTGAGTCAGCTAGCACCTCCTTTAGAATTAATTCTAACATAATTTCTACCAGGAGGTATTTTTAATTAATGGTAACATCAGAAAAAAAAAACATTTCCTAAATATGACATCCTTTAATCAAACATTTCTCTTTGAACTTAACAATCCTACCATTTGTCTATTTCTCGGCTGCATGTTAAAATTTGAGAGAAACCTGACAAATTACTCTTCATCCTGTTATGTCATAACCTTTATGTTTGGTTTCAACTTCAAAAACCTAGGCAGGTCATCAAAAGGTAACAAAATGCCCTCTGGAATGAAAGCAGTTAATTAGGTTTCCCATGTCAGTTTAATTACATCCTGTAGTTCCAGCTTCTGACCTTTAAAGTTAAAGGGCCAAATCTCTCACATACTGACATTTCATTCACAGACCATTTATTTAAAAATATAAATATCATACAGGTAACCAGAAGCAGGGGCAGAGTGCTACACTCCTCCACACCTAGACTGAATTTGGGGGCTCTATCCCCTGCATGGGATGAGCTCCACAAGTCAGTTCATTCCTCATATAGACACAACAAGCCATCCACATTCTGATTGATCACTCCATCTCTATGTGAGATTGTCATGTCATACCTCTGTAAGGCAGGAATCCATCTTAATAGTCTACCATCCATTTTTCCTAGTTATGTCAGTCCAACCAGGGGGTTGAGGTCAGTTAGTACGTCAAAATGCTACCCATACAAGTGTGACTCTAACTTCTTTAGGGCCTACACCATGGCAAGACATTCTTTTTCCACAGTAGAGTATGCCTGCTCCCTGGGAAGTAACTTTTTACTTAGGTACATGATGGGGTGATCTTTCCCTTGGTTGGATGTCTGACTCAACACTGCCCCAATACCCACATCTGAGGTGTCAGTCTGAACTACAAAGGGTCTTCTGTAGTCTGGACTTGTCAATATAGGAGCACTGCATAGTGCCTCTTTCAGTCTGGTAAAGGCATTTTCACAGGTTGGTTTCCAGATAACTTTCTTATGCATCCTTTTCTTTACCAGGTCAGATAAGGGAGCAGCCAGGGCACTGTAATTGGGTACAAATTTCCTATAGTACCCTGTTATCCCTAGAAAACTCCTGACCTGCTTCTGCATTTCTGGTCTGGGCCATGCCTTGATCGCCTCTATTTTTACTCGATTAGGACGGAGCTAACCCCAGCCTACAACATGCCCGAGGAATGCCACTTCAGCCATGGCCACCTGGCACTTCTCAGCTTTAACAGTGAGCTCTACCCTCTGTATCCTGCCCAGAACTTCCCTATGGTGGAACAGGTGTTCCTCCCAGCTGTCACTAAAGATGGCAGTGTCATCCAGGTACACCACAGCATACTCCTCAGCACCATTTAATACCTGATTCACCAACTTTTGGAAAGTGGCTCGAGGCATTCTTCATTTAAAAAGGCATTACTTTAAATTCAAATAAGCCTATCAGAGTGATGAAGGCTGACCACTTCCTAGCTCTGGCAGTTAACTCTAGCTGCCAAAATCCCTTTGTCAGGTCAATAATTGTTTAAGGTAGGTCACCCCTCCCAAAGTGTCAAGGAGTTCATCCATCCATGGCATCGGGTGGGCATCTGACTTCGTGACTGCATTCAGTCAATAATAGTCCACACAAAAATGAGTGGAGTCACCTGGCTTGGGAACAAGGACTACAAGTGAGGCCCAGGGGCTGTAGGAGTCCTGGATCACCCCTAAATACAGCATTTCCTCCACCTCCCTCCTAATGTCCTTTTGGACAGCCTCTGACACCCGATATGCTGTGTCTCAGTCTCCACATCGTGCGTCGCTAAGGGGGTTAGTCTAGGCTTGGCGCTAAACAATGGGGCAAAGTCTGCTAAAACCTTCCTTACTTCCTGGATCTGGTCTGGGGCCAACAGAAGTGACAATTTAATTGCCTCCACAGAGGACTCCCAGTTGCTTTCTTCCAGCAAGTTTAGAAGGGAGTCTCCTTCATCCATCCCCTCCCCAATATTACACACTGCAAACACCATGCCAGCCCTATTAGCATATGGCTTCATCATGTTGATATGGTACATTCTCTGTGTATGTCTTCTGTCAGGTAACTCTGTTACATAGTTTATGTCATATACCTTTCTCACTACTTTGTACAGCCCTGCCCTCTCAGCCTTCAGCTTGTCCTTCTGAACTGGAATGAGAACCATGACTTCCTGACCCACAATGTACAAGTGAGCTCTGGCTCTTCAGTCATACCACACTTTTTGTCTTTGTTGGGCAGCTGTCCGGTTGCTCTGGGATGTCCCCATAAACTCCTGCAACCTTTCCCTAAACCTAAGGACATAATTCACTATGGGAATCCCCTGAGCAGTGTGCTTGCCTTCCCAGTCCTCACAGATCAAGTCTAGGGGCCCATGTACCCAGCGTCCATATAAGAACTCAAAGGGGGGAAACCTTGTCAACTCTTGGGGCACATCACTTTATGCAAACAACAGGTGGGGAAGTTATTTCTCCTAGTCCCTCCCATGCTGTTCAGCAAAAGCTTGGAGCATTGACTTCAGGGTACCATTAAATCTTCTCACAAGCCCATTGGCTTGTGGGTGAGAAGGTCATGCATCTCTGTGCCACCCCACACTTCTCCCACAAACATTTCATCAGGTCCAACATGAAGGAAACCCCTTGATCAGTGATAACCTCCTGCGGAAACCCAACACGGGAGAAAATCCCAAGTAAGGCATCTGCCACTTTGTCCTCAGTGAGAATAGAGTGTCTGCCTATGGGAACCAGGTGGCATAATCCACCACAGTCAAGATGAACCTTTTCCCAGAGGAGTTGGGGGTATTTAGAAGCCCCACAATATTCATTCCCACCCTCTGGAATGGCTCCTCCACTATGGGCAATGGAATTAGGGCAGCTTGGGTTTTCTTAACTGCCTTCCCTATTTCTTGGCTCCTTTACCTGCTGGGTATAGTTGGGCCAATAGAAATTTTGGGTCAACCACTGCGTACTACGTACAATTCCCAGATGACCAGACAAGGGAATATCATGTGTAATCTTGAGCAACTGTTCACGCTACCTCTGGGGAATGACAAGCTGCCTGCCTATCACCCTCCCTCTGTCTTAGCATCCTGAGTATACTTCAGCCCACTGTCCCAACAAACTTTGTGTTTCCCATAACCTCCCTGTGCTCCATCAAAGTCTGCCCAAGCCCTCTGCTTCTGTAGGCTAGGGTCACTTTTCTGAGCAGCTGCAAACTTCTTATACATTCCCAAGGCATGGGACAGGTACCCTTCAGTATCTAAACTAGGGTCTCTTGCTGTAGCATCAGGGCACTCAGGATCATTGTCATCCCTAACCCTCTGACAATGGGTCACCCTTCCTTCTTTGGAATAACCCTCCATAGTTGTTTGGTTAACTGCTACTGGGGAAATTTCTACCCTCTTTCATTAGTCTCCATCTCAGGAGACCCAGGCTGGGGAACCAGCCTCCAAGTGGTTTCCACAGTGGCTTCTATGGGGTCCAGGGCACCACAATTTTCCTTTGCCACTTGGCTATGGGTAACTGCACATCCCATCCCCAGTTTGAGATTGTTGCTGAGAATTGCATCAACTGCTAAAATTTCTGCTACCGCAACCTGTTACACGATTCCCCCATCCCACTCCAGTCTAGGAGAACACTAGTGAGAGGCAGTGTTTTCTCCTCCCCAGTGAACCCTTGTACAGTTACAAATTTATTGGTTATAAGCTGACCAGGCTCTACTAGATCCCCTTTTAGCAACGTCAGGGATGCCCCTGTGTCTCTTAACCCTTGTGTCTGTACACCATTCACAGTGACTGGGTGCGTGTGTTCCCTCATGTTTACAGCCATGCTTTCAGGGACACACAAACAACCCACTTCTTTCCTAGCACCACTTTGTGTATTGCTCATCCTTTTGGGGCACTGACTTGGAATATGCCCAGTTTCTTTGCAAACCAGACATTCGTTTCTTTTCTCAGAAAAATATTTTCTTTGAAACCTGTGGCTAACTGGTTTCGGTGGAGGCAGTGAGGTTTTTAGCTGCCCTGAAGGGGCACTTTTCCCTTTCTGCACTGCCACCCCTGCCCCATTTGCTCTCAGAGCAGATCTGCTCTTGGCATAGCAGTCCAAGAGTTCAGCAGGTTCTTGCACTGTTTTGGGATCTTGGTCCTCAAGCCAAGTTTTCAGTTCTGCTGGGCATGCCCAAAAAAACTGCTCTAACAATACAGCATTTTCAGTTTTATCTACAGATTTTGCTTCAGTTCCTTCCCACCAATGTTTTAAAAACTGACGTTGTTTCATGGCTAGCTCCTCGTAGCTCATGTCAGGGCTTCTCGTGAGCATACGGAATTTAGCTCTGTTTGCTTCTGCATTTAAATCATACTTTTTTAAAACTGCAATTTAAAGTTTGCTGTAATCATTACTGTCCTCATCATCCATTTGACTCACTGCATCCCAAGCTTTCCCAGTAAGTAGCTGGGATAGCTGGAAGCTCCAGGACTCTCTAGGAATATTTGCCTGAACACAAATGTTTTCAAAGGAATTCAAAAAGGCATCCCTATCCTCACCTTCTTTAAATTCAGCTATCAATTTGGAATTTAATTTGTAACCTAGTCCTGTAGTTATAGTTAACCCCAAGCCACTTACCTGTGCTGGTGCTGGGAGTTGGAGTCGTAGCTTCTCCAGTTCATGTTGCCTCTGGCACTCATGATCTTCACGGTCAGCATCTCACTGTTAATGCTCCACTTCTCACTGTTCTCTCTCTCTATTCTTCTCTGTGGCTCACTGCTCTCGCTCCACTTGTCGCTGTTCTCACTCAGCTTCATGCTGTTCTCACTTCTCCTCTCTCTTGAATTCCCGCTTTCTCTGTTTGAACTCCAGTTCCATCCTCCACAATTCCATCTGCAGCTTGATGGCATCTGGCTCCAGAATGCTGGTGACCTTCTCCTGCTGCTATAGACATTGGCTTGCACTGGCCCTGCTGTCCTCCTCACTGGATCTGGACACTGCACTGGCTGTTGGCCCCTCCACACCCAAGGTTCAGTTCTTTACAGTCCCAGACTGTGACTTGAGGATCTGGGCATCTGCAGCCATCAGAGCCTCCATGAGGTTCTGCTTGTTGGCTCTCCCCTCATGCAGGACTCCCCTCTCTCCTTGCACAACTGCCTCAGGTAGTCTGCAGTGTGCTTGCTATAGTTGGAAGCCATCTTCCCTAACTACGGCTACTCTAACTTGCACTTAGAAAAAATAAAACAGGTAGGAACTTTGACTGTAAGCAAAATGATATAGTTTTATTTCTTTTAAAAAACATCACTGCCTTATTTTGCAAGTGAGCTGTACAATATGAAGCTGACACACTGAACTGTTAAAACTTGTGTTACCAATATTTTATCCCACTGCTGCCAACCAAATTTGTCATGCATGCACTCAGAGTGCAATAGTGTGAACAGGTAACAGACATGGTAACCATCCCGTCTGCTTTGGGTCCGAATCACCTTTAGCCTTGAGTTCTGGGGGGGATTCAAACTGTGAACCTTATGCTAGCATACCCAGTGTACAGGCTCAGATATGTACCCTTTTCAGGACTGCAGTACAATCTTTCACCAGGGGCACCCAACCAGGTATCCAAAATGAACCCTTAAAACTCTATGCGACCTCACATATATTCTTACCTTATTATACAAGCTCAGAACACAATCAAGCTTTTTACCAGCTGTCAGACTTAACCACCTATACATCACATGCAAAAAGAAACTGAGAAGACACCCAGGAAGTATTTCAAAGAAATGGTTGTTTACTAAAAAATATAATAAAAAGGTAAAATTAAACACAGAACAATATATCATACAGTGTACAATCGTGTATAATAAAAAGGACATTACAAACAAAACACTCCTACCACGACTTAATTTTTTTCTAAGTATTACCTTTCTAAGTGTGTTTAAGTTAGAGAGAACTTTCTGTCTCAAAGCCCAAGATGATATGTCACATAATCCCCAGATAGGGTTCATTTCGCTCTATCTCTCCACCCCCTTTTGTTGAGTCAGCTAACTCCTCCTTTTAGAATTAATTCTAACATAATTTCTACCAGGAGATATTTTTATTTTAATGGTAACATCGAAAAAAAGAAAACATTTCCTAAATATGACATCCTTTAATCAAACATTTCTCTTTGAACTTAACAATCCTACCATTTGCCACTATTTCTTGGCTGCATGTTAAAATTTGAGAGGAACCCGCCAAATTACTCTTCATCCTGTTATGTCTTAACCTTTATGTTTGGTTTCAACTTCAAAAGCCCGGTCAGGTCATAAAAAGGTAATAAAATGCCCTCTGAAAGGAAGGCAATTAATTAGGTTCCCCTGGTCAGTTTAATTACACCCTGTAGTTCCAGCTTCTGACCTTTAAAGTTAAAGGGCCAGATCTCTCACATACTGACATTTCATCCTCAGACCATTTATTTATAAATATAAATATCATACAGGTAATCAGAAGCAGGGGCAGAGCATCACACAGCACACTTCTAAAATACCTTTGGGTATGTAATGTGGAGATGCTGTAATAGATTCATGTTTTTTTTCTCTGCATTGAAAGATGGACAAGACTGCAAAGTTACACTGTGAATCTCTGGGAGTCTGATCTCTCATGGATGCTGAGAGGATGAATGTTCTCTCATGGAAATTATATTGCACAGTCACAGACCTGAAGAAAGTTGCATTCATTCATTCACCTTGCAGGAGACATTTATTTTCAGCCAGAGGGTCAGCCGGGGAACAAGGAAGTGGGGATGACAGCAGCAGAGGGAGGAAGCGGGAGGGATTTCCCATTTGCTCTACATCAGATAGGAGGGCTGGAGATGCTTTGTGACAAGAGTTGTAATGGCCGCTATGCAAATGAGAGGAATGAAGTGCACTCTCTCATTGGTGCAATTCATTTCTCTCAAATGAAGACCAGCTCCCGCTGTGATATCCCAACAGCTGTCACACTGGGCTTCACCATTTATTGATGTGTCAGGGTCGCACCCACTGTGCAGCGATCTACATTGTACTCATCCCTGACACACCTCTGAAATGCGATACTGTCCCAAGGTGTTTGTTGCACAAACAAACACAAACATTTCAACAAAATCTAGTTTTAATAAAGTTATTTTCTTTCTCTTTCTTTTTTTTCCTTTTACAAACAAGACATTCTCTCATCACAAATAATGCAATCCAGGGTGTGTGTTGTGCTTGTTGGGATAATGCCATGCCTTGGTGTTGGACACATTCAGTCTGCAGCCTTATGCTCAACCATGCAAGGCTTGTTATTAACCCAGCACAACACACACCCTTTCATATATTATTGCTTAATTCTGACAGTAGATAGCTGCATCTACTTGTAATACACACAGACGTCATGTTAGTGACCAATCAGTTCAGCAAACCAAATTGATTAAATTCAGTAGGGAAAGATCAAACTGAGGGAAACAATTTGATGCACAGGTTCTAATTAAATAGTGAATTACTAGCTCTGATTCATGTAAAGGTATGCTTCTGCAGTAAATGTTTCCATTCACTTTCCATGCCTGTCCTAGACTGCTCACATCCTGGCTGTGTTTTTGACTTTCTCGTTCTAATAAAGGGCAGCACCCAATGAGTGCATTCAGATGGCATATTAATCATCAATATGTGCTAATTGCTACACAAATTCAACCTCTGAAAAAAAAGTTATTTACTTACCTGGCAAAGGTAATTATTTGAGTACCTTTTATAGTACTCCACAATCAAAACCAGTAGGTATTCCTTGCCCATCCTATAAGTTGATGCACGATTCAATGAAAATCAAACTGGGTGAGGACATACCACTTGTATCATCTGAGAATCTCCAGTGTGACTCTTCCTTAGCAATAAAAATGAGAAGACAGACAAGGCAAAAAGACAAGAAAACAGAGGGGAAGACCAAACAGTAGCAAAGCACTTTGCACAAGGTCCCTTCTAAGCCAGTGCCTGATAGCCCTCTATTATGCTATAGGTTATGATATAGCATCTCTCCAGACATTGCTCATTATTCCTTATGCTTTATTGTACTATAAAGGAAAAACAGACTCAAAAAGCATGTACAACCTTTGGACCCATACATGGTGATACTAATCACACCCTGTAACCCCAACATAGGAAACTATCTGCCATCCTGCGTGGGTCTGTGGAGTACTATAAATGGTACTCAAATAATCACCTTTACCAGGTGAGTAAATACCATCATATCTTGTACCCTTTATAGTACTCTGCAATCAAAGACTCAGCAGTGTCAGTGGCTCAGTAGGTAGCACACTCGCCTCTGAGGCCAGGAGATCAGAGGGCTGTGGGTTCAGTTCCCACATCTGGCACTTGGGTTAATATCCAAGAACTGACACTGTAGTGCATACTGAGGAGGGTGCTGCACTTCTGAGGTGCCATCTTTCAGGTGAGACATTAAACCAAGGTCCCATCTGCCTGGATTGGTGGTAGTTCAGGTGGATGTTAAAGATCCCATGGCACTTATTGAAAAGAGTAGGGGAATTTCCCTGGTGTCCTGGCCAAATTTCCATCATTCACTAAAAAATACCACCAACAGCTTAATCTGGTTCAAGGTCAGTTGGCATTCATCTGTATCCCCCTCCCCCGGGTCATGCCTGAAAATAAGCAGGATTTGTCTAGTGCACTTACCAGGTCAACAAAAATGAAATAAATAAATAAAGTAGTGTAGTTAGAGATTAGATATGCTTGGATGGGTGAAATCAAGACAAATCAGATTGTTACTAGGTAGTCTGAGTTTCCACCCTGAGCACTGCTCTAGCAAATGCGGTCTTTTCGGCAGATGTCACATCTAGCTGATAATGCCTGGTAAAGATACAAAATGAGAACCACATTGCTGCTAAGCAGATGTCTGTTATTGATACCTCCCCTCTTTCTGCCCAGGCTGTCACTATAGCCCTGGTAAAGTGTGCCTTGATCCCTTCTGGTGGCTCTTGGACTTTCACTCTGTAAGCCTTGGTAATGGTCTGCCTAGTCCATCTAGTAACGGTATCCTTTAAGGCTTCCTGGCCCACCCATTGTCCTGTGATCAGTATGAAGGGCCTATCTGTCTTGTGTATGTTGCTTGTCATACTGAGATACTTCCTCAGTTAATGACCTACGTCTAACAGGTGAAATTCCCCCGTGTCTGGTGAGTGGTCTGTACTTATGAATGGTAGCACCTCCTGATCCATATGGTATGGAGTGGTCAGTTTATGGAGGAATGAAGGAACCATTCCGAGTATGACCCTACCACTGTGAAAGGTTGTGAAGAGTTTCCTGCCTGAGAGAGGCTTGTATCTCCTATCCTCCTAGCGGACGAGGTTGCCTCAGGAAAACTGTTTTAATGGCAGTACATCAGTGGAGTGTATTTGTTGAAAGGTGGTAGAATGCAATGCGTCTAGTACTGTATTCAGTTGCCAAGGTGCACACTTTGGTCTGATTCTTCATGATGCTAAAGTGATTGCCTTAGGTACCCTGACAGTGTCTGGATGTGAACCTATGTGGCCTATCCATGGTAGTGGACTCCTTATGGAGGAAGTCGCTGAGGCCTGAACCCTGAGTAATGCTGGGCTCAGGCCCTTATTTGCCCCTTCATTGAAGAAGTCCAAGATCTGAGGAGGTCCTACTACTGAAGAGGAAGTACCCTTCTCTCTGCACCATTCGTGAAAAATTTGCCATCATTTTTGATAAGTTTTGTTAGTAGATTGTCTCCTGGACTACAATAATCGGTCCACTACTCGGGTGTGATAACCCAGCGCTAACATTCTGTTCCTTTCAGTAACCAGGCCATCAGACTCAGGCTCACTGGATGCAGGTGTAGAATTGGGCTTTGGTTCAAGAGGTCCTGCCAGTGGGGACAGTCCATCTCTGGCCCCACAGCCATTGCTTGAATTAGTGAGTACCATCATCTCCTGGGCTAGTTCTGGGCCACAAGTACTACTGATGCCCCTGTGCATCGTACCTTGTGGAGAATTTTACCTATCGTGGGAATGGATGGAAACACATAGGCCCTCTTGAATCTCCATGGTGCCGAGAGTGTGTCCACTTCTAACGCTCTGGGATCTGAGAAATTGGAGTGGTAGTTGGGTAGCTGAGCATTCTGCTGTGATGCCATCAGATCTACTTGCAGTGGCCCCCATTTCTCCTGAAGTGCTTGAAAGATCCTTTCATTGAGTCTCCACTCTGACTGGTTGACGGTGACTCTGGTCAGCCAGTTGCCTCCAGATTGGATGTGCCCACAAAGTAGATTTCAGTGACTGACTGTAGGTGTCGCTCTGCCAATATTAGATGCTGGAGTGATTCTTTTATCATGGACTTGCTTCATATGCCTTCCTGTTTGTTGAGGTATGTGACTGTTACTTGGTTATCACACCTCACTAGGACTGCTTTATTGAGATGAGAGGTGTGAAGAAGGTCAGAACTAGTCTCACAGCTCTCATTTCCAGAACATTTATTGGGAGGTTGGACTCACTCTAGGTCCATAATCCCTGGGTGACATGGTTCAAGTAGGTTGCACCCCAGCTTGATAAACTGGCATCCATGGTGATCACTTCCATGGGGGTTTGAGTCAGCTGGCGCCCTTGCAGTATGTTCCTTTCCATGTTCACCATCTCAGACTGGAAGTATCCATGTGGGAGGCCTTATTCAGGAACCAGAAGTTTTGTGTTGTCTCATCCCATGATTCTATTAGGATCTCTGTGTGACTCACATGTAGTCTGTGTTTTGGTACCATATTTATTAGTGCTGCCATGACACCCAACACCTGAAGGTAGTCCCATACTGCTCTGCTGGGTCTGCTTATGAGACTAGGCACTAGTGTGTGTACTTTCTCCCTTGTTGGGGTCACCCTGTTGTGATGTGTGTCAGTCACTGCGCCCAGGTGTGTGATGATTGTGAGGGGGATAACTGGCTCTTCATTGTAATGATTATCCAGTCTTGTTGTTGGAGACACTGTATGGTCAGATGGGTGCTGTATTGTGCCTACTCCACTGTTCTTGCTCTTATGAGCTAATCATCCAGATAAGAAATGACATGCACCCCCTGCTTTCTCAGGTGGGTGGCCAAGACCACCAGCATCTTGGTGAAGATGTATGGTGGTAAAACCAGGCCGAACGACAGGCAAGTGTATTGATAATGTTTCCCCTATATGCTGAACCAGAGGTACCTGTGATGTGATCTCCAGATTGGGATGTAAGGTAGGCATCCTTCAGATCTAATGAAGTCAAGTAATCCCCAGGTTGTACAGCCAACAAGGTTGACTGCAGTGTTTCCTTCTTGAACTTACTATATGTTACAAACTTGTTTAGATATTTAAGGTCTAGCATGGGACACATTCCCCTGGTTTTCTTAAGGACAACCAAGAATAAGGAGTAGATCTTGGTGTGTCTGTTCTCTGTAGGGATTAGTGTGATAGCCCCAACTTTCAATAGGTCATGAATTGCTTTATTTATTGCTTGGGCTTTCTTTCGGCACTTCAGTAGGGGATAAACAAAGGGCCTGTGTTGGGTTGGTTTGCTTTTGAGTTCAGTTGCATAACCCCTGGTCACCACCTCTAGAACACATTTTTCTGATGATATCTGGGTCCATTGTTGTGCAAACCCCTGCAGTCTTCCTGCCAGTAGTTGGATTGCCTGGGCCTGCATGCCTTCATTTTTTGTTCCCCTGCACTTTGAAATTTGGTTTGCGATCTGCATTGCCATACTGCCCACCTGTGTTGTTCACTGATTTTTTTGCCATAAGACCTATGTTAAAATTTGGGCCTCTAGTTCTACTGTTTGGGTCCCTGAGGGTTGTAGGTTTGGGATTTAGGTTTTAAAAATTTACCTTTGGGATGAAAGGACCTGTCCAATGGCAAGTAGACCTCCTTATCTCCCTGTGATTGCTTCCCCCTCCATTTTTGAGGTACGGTGTTAGGCCATCCCCAAATAGAGTTCCCTCTTTGAGTGGCAGTTTCATTAGTACATTCTTGGATTCATTGTCCGCTTGCCAAAGCTTAAGCCACAATGCCCTCCTGGCTCTGTTCGCTAGGACAGTTGTTCAGGAGCCAAATATGAAGATGTCTGAGAAGGCATCCACTGTATATTTAACTGCTTGTATTGCACGCTCCACTGCATCCACCTGTGGGGAATCCTCCGTGATGTTTTTTGAAAGAATATCTAGCCACCTGTGGAGGGCTCTGCATGTGAACCACACAGCTGTGTCTTCTGACCACAATGTGCCAGAGACCTCATGTATTTTTCTGAGGTTCTCAGCTATTTTTTTATCCATAGGGTCTTTGAGCACTGTTGTGCTATGGGTTGGTTGACTTTGGGCGCCTTTCCCCAGTGTTTGGTCCTTGCCTGGGATGGGGGTACCATTTATTCACCATGCTCCTTTCAGGTAACCTGGTGGGGTCAGGCACCTCATATTCTTTGTTAAGGAGGGTTTCAATCATTTTGCAGGTGGGGAAGTGGACCTTTTCCTCTGGTTCCCACATAGATAGCAGGGGGATGTGGAGGGTCATTCAGGTTGCTGTGCTATTTCTAGGGTGGTTCTGACCATAGTTATGAGCTCATCAGTGTTGTCACTGTGGCACATCCTGCTGGACCTGTCCACAGTGCCCTCCTCTGGATCCCCTGGTGTTTTAAACATGGTATTGTCCGTCTCCAGTCTTGATCGCTTTTTGGTGGAGTTGTCACCCAAGGTCTTTGTCTTTGGTGCTTCTGGCAGTGAAATGGGATTGCCTACTTTCAGGGACTCCAGCAGTTGGAACAACAGCTATACTTGGCTTGTATCCAATGCTATTGGTGCCATTGTTGGTGGTGGGGGATTTGGTGTCTGATCCCCCCGGAGCCTCCATGGAGTATAAGAGTGCATACAGTGCAAGTCGTAGCCTCCTCATTGACAGAGGGGAAACAGATTCAACATTCCTTGCACTTCCTTATAATGCTGGTTTGAATGTTAAACCTGTTTGTCTGAAGAAGGAATTGTATCAGATATGGGCTGTTTGTACTTTGCTGGCCACATACTTAAAAGCAATCACAGTTGGTTTGTGCCATGTGGTATTTCATACACTGTCTCTTTAAGGGCAATGATTTCCTGGGCCTAACAATAGACTGGTCCCAGGCAATATGGTGGGCACCAGTTCTCATGGGATTCTGTGGGAGTTGGGAACCCTGTATACACTCTATGAGTCCCTTTCAAGATGGCGTCGCAATCTCATGAGAATAGGCATGCGATCTGTAAGTGCTCCCTAGACCTTGTTGTTTCTGATCTCATGGGAGTCACAGAGCATCAGGGTGCTTCCAGGAGAGAGCAAGAAGGCAGATCATGGCTGCTAGTTGTCTCTGTGGGCAGAGTGCAGGATTATTTATTGCCCTCCAAGACAAAGAAGCAGTAAATATGGCTTGCAAAAGGTGCACTTTTCCTGGAAATGGAGGATGTTGCCTGGGGGTCCTATGGATTAATCAGCTCTACTGCTGGATGGAGGCCACTGGAGACAGAGGATACCTGCTGCTACAGGTACCTACATTGCTGTTACATGTGTTTGTAGCAACTTTCAAGTGTCTGGTTGAGGACCTATGGGAGGTTGTCAGCCTGTGCTTTGCTCCCCCAGGGTGTCTGTCTTGTATCCTGGGCTATAATTGGAGGTACCTGGCAGGCGTTTGGGGGAACGTCACTGCAGGAGGGGCCTCAGCGAAAAAATAAGTTCTGCAGTCACAGAGGATTCCAATGCCTAAGCAGAAGTCATTGTGGGAGGGACCTCAGCCCAGCTGCTGCCTATTGGGGTAAGTAGTGAGGATAAAATGCTGAACTGTAGTGAAATAAAGGGGATTCAGGAACCACTATGGGAGGGGTTCCTGATCCATTCTCTGCTTATTGCCAGCTTCCTAATTTTGTCCTGAAGTACTCAAAGCCTTCTAGACACTGCATTTTGTCATTATGTTCTAATGCATGCATGTTTATTTATTTATTGAATTTTGGAGACCTGGTAGACCCACTGGGACTAGACATCCCTTTTTCAGGGGTGATGGGGGGGAGAGGGATACAGATGGTAGGCAATGGAAATTGAACCAATATAAGCTTTTGGTGGTATTTTTAGTGAATGGGGGAAATTTGGCCAGGACACCGGGCAAATCCCCTACTCTTTTCGATAAGTGCCATTTGATCTTTAATATCCACCTGAACTACCACCAATACAGGCAGGTGGGACCCCAGTTTAATGTCTCATCCAAAAGATGGCACCTCAGAAGTGCAGCACCCTCCTCAGTCTGCACTACAATGTCAGTATTGCGATATTAACGCAGGTGCCAGAAGTGGGAACTGAACCCACCAGCCCTCTGATTTCCCAGCCTCAGAGGTGAGTGTGTTACCTACTGAGTCACTGACACTGTTAGTTGCTAAATGCTGCCTACCAGGCTGCTTTTCAAGACTGTTACTTAGTTTAAATGAAAAAGGTACCTTACAGAAAAAATATAAGTTGCTGGGATCACTGTGGGACGTGACCAACCTATCTTGATGAACAAAGTAAACTGGAGATTCCCAGATGACACAAGGGGGATGTCCTCACACAGTTAGAGTTTGATTGGATTATGCATCAACCTATAGGGTAGACAAGGAATACCCACGGGTTTTGATTGCAGAGTACTATAAAGGGTATGAGATATAATTGTCAGTCATGTCTGGTACTTTTGAATGTCCCCAACATCTGTGTCCACAAATCCTCAGATTTTGAAGACAAAACAGACTGACAGGCATATTTTACAGACTGAAATGTGGGCCACCCAATACCTAGGCTGTGTCCTGGTAATCCCGGGATACAGGCTGTACTGAAGAAACAGGGAAAAAGGGAAAGGGGTGGGGTGGCTATTTATGTAACAGAGGGGATACTGTGTAGCAAGGAGGAAGGGAAGGTGGGCAAAGTGGAGACATTATGCATGCAAATCCAAGACTCAAAGGGCAGGAAGGTTAGATTGGGGTCATGTATAGACCACCATCTCAATATGAGGACATTGACAGGGAGCTAGCAGGGCAGATAAGGAAGATCAGTGGGAAGGGTAACACCATGATTGTGGGGGACCTCAGTATGCCTGGGGTAGACTAGAGCACCCCAACCACCTGAAGAACCACATAATAGGTCCTCCTGTGGACATTCCAGGACAGCTTCCTGGTGCAGACGGTAAGGGAGCCAACCAGGGAAGGTAACATTCTGAACTGTGTGCGGACAAATGGGGAGCTTGTCAGGAAACTGGGGTTGAAGGATCCCCTGGCAGGGAGTGACCACCGCACTGTGTGGTTCTCATTCAATATGGGTAAGGAAGCTGCCAGTACCACAACAAAGATTTTGGACTTCAGGTGGGCAGACTTTGGCAAGATAAAAGACATACAGTAGTAGCAGAGCACCTAAAAAACATCTGCCCACACATGGAAACTAACTTGAAATTGTAATTTATCAAGCCCGGCCTAGCAGAGACCACAAGCTCATGTACAAAGTTCCAAAATAAACAGGCCAGGTCCAGGAAGCCGAGCTGGTTAAGCAGGGAAGTGTTAGAAAAGGTGAGGGATAAGAGAGCAGCCTTCAGAAGATTTATGAGATCCAAATGGGGGGAGGACAGGGAGGAGTACACAAAGAAATCAAGGGAAGTGTGCAGAGCCGTCAGGGCAGCCAAGGCATCAAGGGAACTGAGGCTGACACAAGGTATCAGAGAAGGAGAAAAGGATTTCTTCAAGTACATTAGGGAGAGGAGCTGCAAAGATTACATTGCTAGAATCAAGAAAGATGATGGATGGCTTGAAAATGGAGCAGACCAGACAGAAGCGCTCAATGACTACTTCTGTTTTCTGTTTACCAAGGAGAAGATTGGGTCAATACCTCAGGCGATGGGGGGGGGCACAGTGTGGGGCTTGGTTAACAGATGGGGAAAGACCAGCAAACAGGGTGATGGAAGGCATAAAAGCCCTGTGGGTAGATAAGGTGCCTGTCCGAGACAGCATTTATTTATTTATTTGCTTTTGTTGACCATGTAAGTCACATTAGACAGCCAAGTGCCTATTTTCAGGTGCAACCCGGAAGAGTTACAAACTTAAGTAGGTAGGTACAGTGACAAATCAGTTTTACATACAGTGGGATAACAGGTGATGGAATAGAATGGCAACCAGTAACAAGTCACGAACCCGGGGGGTGTTACCGGTGACCCAGGAAAGTTATAAGCTACAGCATACACAAAACAATGAGTGAGTCAAGATTTACATATAACAGGAGAATAAGCTAAACAAATATGGCACTCAAGGAGGAATGGTATGCTTTAGAAAGAGTTAGGTAGGTGGTTGACAGTCCTCAAAGGAGTTGGAACAAATGCACAGAGTTCAGTCATATGTTAAGCCGAATAGGAGTGCCTGCATGGGAGGGAGACCTAGAGAATAGCTGATGAGGAGGGAGGGCCTGGTGACATGTAGGAGGTAGGACAGGGAGCAACCATTACTTGATCAGTGAATGGGAGAATAAGTGCGGTAGACCCTAGGGCACTAGAACCCCATGCCTTCATAGTGCAGAGGTCTCTGAGGTCATAGATAGGTGGAGGCCCTTCAGGAAGTTTCAAAGGAAGTTTTAAAGCTTGAATGGGAGGGTAGACTAGTAAGGGCTGAGAGCCAGATTCCATAGTTGGGGCAGCATATTGGTGAAGGCCCAATCACCCGCTTGGTGCGTGTCCTAGGATCCAGACAGTTGAGTGTCTTGTGACCTAAGTGGTAGAAGAGGTGTCAGGGTTGAGGGGAAGGGCGAGGGCAGCAGGGGTGGCTGATCTTACAATGCTGTCAATGAAGTTCCCTACTACAAAGGTGTGGTGTTTCTCAGGAGGGAGCCACTCAAGACATGTGTAGAGGTTGCAGCGGTGACCCCAGGGTCACCCCAGGGTTCTGAAGGAGTTAACAGAGGTCCAGGCAGAGTCACTAGCAGACTTATATAGTAATATTCATTCATTCATTCATTCATATATATTTTATTTAGTACAGCACACTTTCTCATTTGGACTCAAGGTACTGTACAAAATATTCCTAAAAACATATAAAATACATAATATGACAATAAATAATTACATTTATTTACTAATTAAAGCAACTAGAATAATTAAGAGAGAAAGCCTTGCACTTTCCTGAGTTCAGTTATCTTCATAGTCTTACTAAATCTATTTAGTTTAACTCAGGTGGGCAGATCCATGAACAAGAATGAGACAATGTACAGATGTGACCATGCAACAGGAGCCTGTGCAGTAGAACTGTGTGGACCGTGTAGGTTGCAGTCTGCTATGGAATTATTTAAATTTAAGTTGTTTAGGGTCCAGACAAATGCTGCATTACATTTCCTCTAGTTTTTGACACAGCTACAGAAACAAATACCACATTTAATGACACCACTGCAAAAAGGAGTAAAACACAGACAGTCTCAATAAAACTCATCGGTCACAGCAAAACATGGCACACTCTATAGTGGCCACCAACAATGTAGAAAATAGTGCACTGAGACTGCTAACAGAGACAATGAGTGGAGTGCTTTATGGACCTGGAGGTGACTGTGGTGCAACTCCAACATATTGTTCAGTTGGAAGGAATGCACTGATGTCTTTTTATGGCTGTGAGTGGAGCCTACAGCCATTCTGCTGTCTGTAGCTTGAAAATGGAGTTTCATTGAACACATTTTTTGAACTTTTCAATGTATCCCTTTCACATCTACAAATCACTATGACAAATAAAATGAAATAATCCCTTCTTTCTGTTTAGAATCTTGGAGACATAACTCCAAGCTGCTTATCTGATGGCCATTAGGAAAAAACTTCTAATTAAATATTGGTTGCCTATTAACTGGAGCTTTATTTACCTCCTTCAAAATTCAACAGCTTGTACATTTAAATGATTAGCATTTAAACATGTTTTGCTACTAACTTCAGTTGCGGATGAATATCTTTCAAGACAGATTCATACCTCATAAATGTTAGCCTTTCCCTGCAAATTTTGTAAAGATTTACACTGTCTTTAACCTCTCAAGACCTATCTGATAAAATGGCAGGTCTTCTGTGAACTACCCAGACTAAATACATACATTTCTTTTTGACAGAAGGGTGGTGACCTATTTTTCCAAACATAACAGATGAAGAGCTACTGAGATCTCTTATATAGTAGGAGTGTGTGGGGGGTTGGGGGAGGGTAGTGAAGAAACAGTCAGACTCTGGCAAGGAATACCTCATCTAATGAGTTAACTGCTGACAAACCATGAATCACATAGAAGCAAATGATTTGATACCTTTTATTGGACCAACATAGATGTAAAAAAAAAATAGTATTCCATTTATAAAATTCCTGATCAAACAACTGCAAACAGAAGACTATTTTTTGCCATTTTATAATATGATATACTGAGTGTGTATTTACTGAGCTGCTGGATCAGGGCCTTGAGAAAATAACATTTACTTAACTCATTCAAGATTCCAACAGATGTGCAGAAAAAAGCCTGTAAGAATTTGTCTGAAAACTAACAGCTATAAGATGCAACAATAGTGTTTGTGTGTATATAGTTTTATATATGTATATATATTATAGGGGTGTGGTCGCACCCCTATGTTTAGGGTTAAGTAGGCACATCTATGTTAAATTTGAAATTTTGTGCATTAATAACTTTGGACCCATTCAACAGATTTGCATAAAATTTGGTATGCATGGTGGGGCATGGTAGATATCTCGACTAGCCAAATTTTGTTTCAGTCAGACTTATGGTTTTTGTGCACCAAAACACTGAAAAATACACTTTTTCACCAGTTATGTGGGCAGATTTTGGGGTTTTGTCTGTGGTGC
The DNA here is from genome assembly GCA_016271365.2 of Neoceratodus forsteri. Classification (NCBI taxonomy): domain Eukaryota; kingdom Metazoa; phylum Chordata; order Ceratodontiformes; family Ceratodontidae; genus Neoceratodus; species Neoceratodus forsteri. Next base: position 273,707,155 of record JADMNL010000026.1, read on the forward strand.
TGCATGGCCATTGTGTGCTGTGCTGCTCTGCAATTTGGCTTATCTGAAAGAGCTTGGGTCAAGAAACATGCCGCTTTTCATTTGTGAAAAAATATTAATCCATTCAAAAGTTCTCATTATAAGTCAATGAGAAAATTTATATGGTTATTTTGCAAAAGAAGAATGGGGTTTTGGCCATCTGGTCCCATCTCACGATCAAAGAATTTGCAGGCTCACAATCAAAGAATCCTTGATCGTGAGGAATTCTTTGACCATGATGGCTGCCATCTTGTTTTGATTTTGAGGTCAGAAAAATTCAAATATCTCGGTTCAGGGGTGACTCCTGAAGTAAAACTTAAATGGGTTTTACTCACGGGGCTTTGCTCTATTGAGCCACGGTTGTGATTTCTTTTAAAATGGTCAAAAAATAGAGTTTTTAACTTTTTTATTCTTTGATTGTGGCTCGCTAACAATCTTTGATTGCGATCCTGCAAATTCTTTGACTGCAAGTTTCTTTGACTGCGATCTTTGATTGTGAGGGTACGACTAGATGGCCACTTGAAAAAAATCAAGTTTCTCTGCTCAGTGGTGGATTATTAACACAAATGAGGATGGGTTTTGTTCAGGGGGCTTCAGTCTATTGAGGCATGGCTGTGGTTTCATGTATTTTTGCCCAAAAATTGACTTTCCACATTTTTTATTCTATGATCGCGAGCCTGCAAATTCTTTGTTTGTGAGATTCTTTGATCGTGATCCTTGATTGTGAGGGTGCAACTAGATGGCCAGTTGAAAAAAATAATTTTCTCAGCTCAGGGGTGGGTTATTAAGCCAAATGAGGGTGGGTTTTGCTCAGTGGGCTTTGTTCTATCAAGGCATGGCTGTGATTTCATCTACTTTTGAGTAAAAATAGAGTTTCACCATTTTTTTATTCTTTGATCGTGAGATTCTTTGTTCATGACCTTTGATCACGAGGGAGGGACTAGATGGCCAGATTTGGAGGGACTAGATAGCTGAATTTTAACAATTTTTAAAATTAAATATCTCGGAAATGGTTTGGTCTTTTCACCTGAAATTTGGAGGCTGTTGATGGGATGTCCTGTAGATGGTGGACAGTAAAGTTTTTGCAGAGATATTTCAGACAGCATTTTCCACTGTGGTACTGTCTTCAAATTTATATGGTAGCTATAGTTATTGCCATGGATGTACTTTTCAGTTGTTAAGTGCCTAAAATGTACACAGGTGTGGAATTCTGCAGAAATTTGCAAGTTGGTGTGAGCGCAGGGCCCAAAGGGCACATGCTCCTACCAACTTGAGTGACTTTCTACTTTTATATTCTTTCTCAAAAAGTCATGAAATTCTTTGCAAAAAACTTTCCATTTTCTATTTTCAACTTGCATTTAATATAACCATTTTGTTTTGCTTTTTAGACCACATGCTGATGCAGTGCCTTGTTTTTTGTACACATATATATATATATATATATATATATATATATAGGGGATACATGATGGGCATGAGTGTGATACAGCAAATACTGTCACTCCTACAGAGTGAGATATCCAGAGCTCATGATGCAGGAGTGACAATATTTGCCATAGCACACGATCTGCCCATCATGTATTCGATATATACAATAGGGTCAATAGTTTTAGAAGTTTTTTTATGACGTCTTGTGTTCTGTTCCTGTTTATGTGTTTGCTCATTCTGTGTGTGAGCTTTTCTGAATAGGCTGGCAGTGTTATAAATGCTGGGACACACATGAGTGTGTTTTGCAATGCTAAATGAGTTAGTGTTAGGTAGGAATACGAAACATACTTTTGTGAGGCTGTATTGTTTAGAAGTCTGGCTGCAGTGAAGCTGAGAGCATCACAGTAATTGTAATGAGTTGAGAGGCAGAGTGTCAGAACAGTTGATACTGTTTTCAGTGGTAATTAAGTTAGCTGCAGGCAGAGTGCTGAGTGTTCTGTGAAATTGTGCTCTTTTGGATTCTGGCTCAGTCAAGCTGAGAGTATCACAATAATTGTAATGGGTAAGAATCAGAGTTTGAGGAACAAGTGACAGCGTGTTTCAGTGGTAGCTGTTAGGTGCAGGCAGTAGTTTAGACTGTTCTGTGAAGCTGTGCTGTTTAGAATTCTGGCTGCAGTTAAGCTGAGAGTATCACAGTAATGAGCTGGAAGTTGGGGGAATAGGTGTGTTTTGCAATGCTCACTGAATTAGCTGTAGGCAGCAGTGAGATCTCTGAAGTCATTCTGCATTTGTGTCTATGGTAACAGCACAGGTGTTTCTTGCATGCTAAGGGGAAAGCTGCCTAGAGTGATGACCTTTTGTGACCTGTGTGTGTGTAAATGGCTGATATCATCACAGTACAGCAGAGGGTAAAAATATCACACTGCAGTGGATGATACACTGTTTTATCTCACTCATTTACCATTCACCCCATTGTGTGTGTATATGTGTGTGTGTGTGTATATATATATATATATGTATTCATGGCAAAAAAACTCTGTTTAATGCATCAGTTAGGGTTCTACCACAGTGACAAAAGCAAGGAAATTCAGTGTTAGGGCTGAAAGCCCCCCTTGCACCCCCAGCCTGCCCCCCTCCAACTGGCATCGGGGTGTGCATTGGGCTTGTCAGCCCTAACACTACATTTTTGCTCAATGCATAGCCCATACACATTGTCACAATGAAAATTCCATATCTCACACTGTTTTTGAGATACAAGCTCCGAAAGGCGTGGCATACGCCACTTGCCATCCATGCAATATTTTTTCACCAAACCACCAAAAGGCACACTGTAACATGTTGGCTGCCTTCCCTCTGAATTTCATCTCAAAAGACAAAATTGTTCTTTTGCAGCAGGGTGGCAAAGAATTCCTGTCATTTTGGCCATTGTCTGGAATAGTAGTGTCGCAATGTGCGACACTTTTCACAAAAACTTGCGAAAGTGTCGCAGGTGCAACAATACTTTGTGACACTACTGTTTCCAGAAATTTGAAAAACATATTTCTGGGGTGTTTAACCCCAAAATAAAGACATGGCTGGCATCCTCAGGGTCCGACTAGGTGAACACAGAAAGAATTGTGTCCCTAGAGGGTCCCAATTTTAAACGCCAAGCATTTTTCTGATCACTAACTTAAAACAAAATGGTGGATTTGCAACACTACTAGGGCCATTTGCGACACTAAAAAGTGCATTTGAGACACTTTTGAACTTTCTGTTAACTTTTCCCATTGACCTATAATGGGAATTTTTGTTTTAATAACTTTTGAACAGTGTAATATTTTTTCATGAAATCTTCAAAAGGCACATCAGGGACCCTAGCCACATGTTCTCTGAAGTTTTTGGACCAGTCACTCAAACCATACGGCCTGTAGGAGACAGCAAAGAATTTGCAAAAAAGTGTAATTGTGCATTCGGTTGTCGCTTAATAACTCAGCAGCTGTATATCTGACCAGTACACAAGTTGGCAGATCCCAAGATCCGCCAAGTCCAGCCATTCATACCAAATGTCAGGCAAATCTGCTGAACAGTGCCAAAGTTATTAAGGTGCAAAGTTTCACCCTTAACCTTAAAAGTGCTACTCAACCCTAACTATGGTAGCACTACTGTGCTATCATATATATATATATATATATATATATATATATGTATTCTACACGAAGAAAAAGTTAGTTAATGCATCATTTAAAGGTTAAAACACAAAACTAAGGAAATTAAATGTTTAGAAGTTGCCCCCTCCCCGGACATACCCATCATCCTGATTGACAACTGATGGGTGTGTCATTAGGGCTATGAGGCCTAAATTTCACCCCAATTTTCTTTACTGTGGCTTGTGAATATGATTACACATGGAATGGGTTGAGATTTAGGGCTCACAACCCCAATGACACACCCTATCAGCTGTTAATCTCGGAATGATGGGCAGGTCCGGGGGGAGAGGGGGCAACCCTAAACATTTCATTTCCTTACTTTTTGTGTTTTAACTCTAAATGATGCATTAATTAAGCTTTTTGTATAGAATATATATGTAAAAAACAAAAACAAGGCGCTGCGTCAGCATGTGGTCTAAAAGCAAAACAAAATGGTTATATTAAATGCACATTGAAAATAGGTCTTCTTCAGGAAATATCTAAAAGAGAAAAAAACAAAGTTAGTGTAGAGGGGAAGTAAAATGAGGGATATATATATATATATATATATATATACACACACACACAGTCGAGCCCACTTAAGTGGATATCTTGTTTTAGTGAATAATTTTCCAAATTCCCGATTCCGTCACTATACTTCATTCATTAACATGCCTGCATAAACACATAAATAAGCCCATTTAAATGAATATTTTTTTTGCCCTCCAGAGGTCTTTGCTGTTACCTAGCTGTCCCCATTGAGTCTTTTGCCTGTGTTTCAATCAATTGTTGCCGATTACTGCCGACTGCTCAGGTTTGTTCAGGTGTGAAACTGGTAATTAACAGATCATTTAAACTGCATACCTCAATGTAGCAGCTAATCTGCATCCTCACACCAGAACACAGATGCTGGGATGCATCGCTAGGGGGATCACCTCCAGAAGGAGGGAAGTGATGCTCCCTCTGTATAACTGCTTGGTGAGGCCACACCTTGAGTACTGCGTGCAGTTTTGGAGGCCACACTTAAAGAGGGACATTAAACTCCTGGAGAGAGTCCAGAGGAGGGCAACCAAAATGATATGGGGTTTGGGGGACAGGACCTATGGGGAGAGGCTCGAAGAGTTAAATATGTACACATTGGAAGAGAGAAGGGACCGGGGTGACATGATAGAGGTCTTCAAGTACATGAAGAGGGTAAATAGGGGAGGAACAGTTGGGGTGCTTCGAAGGAAGGAGGAGGGGGCCACTAGAGGGCATGGATGGAAGCTGGAGGGGGAAGATTCAGGGGAGAAAGGAGGAGGTGCTACTTCTCTGAGAGGGTGGTGGAGCCATGGAATGCACTGCCTGAGGGGGCTGGTGGAGGCAGAGATGGTGGAGGGTTCAAGAGGGGCTGGAACAGGTACAGGAAAAGGGTTCTGGAAGCAAAACCAATGCATCAAGAATATCCGAACTGGAAGGAGAAGCCAGAGAGAAGAGGGCAGCAAGGTCAGCACCAGGGGTGGGGGCTGACCAATCGAGCAGACTCGAAAGACCATTAGGCCTATTCTGCTGGCATTTTAGTATGTTAGTAACAATGGCAACATTGTGGAGCCGGGGGAGTACTGCTAGCCAGAGCAGTCCATGAAGAAACAAAGAGCTGACTCTGAAAGAAAAGGTGGAAGCCTAAAAATGCATGGAGAGCAGGGTATGACTCAGTCATCTATTGCTTGCCATTGGGGGGGGGTCTCGCAGCCACAAATCTGCAGACTTCAAAGAAACAGGGACAGAATCATGGCAGAGTTTGAAGGCAATGCAAATCTTGAGAGAAAACACAAACAGGAGAGTAAAGATTTGTCAGTTGATGATGCTCTCCTGCTTTGGTTTGAAAATGTCAGAGCATCGGACATCCTAGTGTCAGGACATCTACTTTTACACAAGGCGAAGAAGCTTGCCGACTCCCTAAACACATCTGACTTTGAGCTGATGAATGGGTGGCTCTGTCATTTCAAAATTGGTCACAACTTTGTGTTTAGACGAGCACATGGGGGAAAAAGATGCAGATGCTTCTTCAGGCGATGATTGGGTTTGCTCAGTCCCACCTACCATTCTTGAGCAGTTCTCCCCCGACCTAGTCTACAATGCTGATGAAACTGGCTTATTTTACTGTACCACTGCAGACGGCATACAGTCATTCAAAAGTGAGGCACTCTCGGGGGGGGGAAGCAAAGGACAGGCTCACCATGCTCACCTGCACTAACATGTCAGGCAGTGATAAATTAAAGCTGTTTGTAATCAGGAAAAGTAAGAATCCATGCTGTTTCAGAGGGGGTTAACATAGCTCATCTCCTTGTCCACTACAGAGCCAACCAGAATGCCTGTATGATAGGAGACTTGTTCACAGAATGAGCTAAAGACTTAGATTGTACAATGAGGTGCAAAAGGAAACAAATCTGTCTCCTTTTAGACAACTGCAATGCCCATCCCTCACTGGCACGTCAAAATGTAAAAATCATCTTTCTGCCACCAAACACAATGTCCCTGATCCAAGCTATGGATCAGGGCATCATAAGGAACTTGAAAGCGCTCTACAGACGCTGAATGCTTGACCGTATCCTCACATGTTATGATGCAGAGGAGATCACAAGCCCAACCAAACTTGCTCGATGCTTAACTGTTTTGGATGCCATCCACTTACTGAAGCAGGCATGGTCTGTCATGAAGCCAGAATCCATACAGAACTGCTACAGAAAGACAGACTTCACAGCGTTTGATACCGCAGACCTCTCAGAACTTGCAGAGCTGTCAGATGTCCCCCCCCCCGGATAGGGACCATGTAGTTTTCAAGCAGTTTGTCAGTGCAGATGACAATGTGCCATGCTATGGAGAGGTGTCTGAAAATGAAATTGCGGTACAAATCTTGGCACCCCAATCAAAGGCACCAGAGGATGAAGAATGTGATGACGGTGATGTAGACAAACCACCAACAACAACCTTTGAGGCACAGAAATGCCTGCAATGGCTCCGCAGGTTTTTGGAGAGCCATGCTTCCACCGAGGATGATGTTAAGCTGTATTATCAATTAGAGGACATTTGCCTCAAAGCAGTTTGTGCAAAGTCAGTGTCAGTGGCTCAGTAGGTAGCACACTCGCCTCTAATGCCGGGAGATCAGAGGGCTGTGGGTTCGGTTCCCACATTTAGCACTTGGGTTAATATCCCAGTACTGACACTGTGGTGCAGCATGAGAGGGGTGCTACACTTCTGAGGTGCCGTCTTTCGGATGAGACGTTAAACCAAGGTCCCATCTGCCTGGATTGGTGGTAGTTCAGGTGGATGTTAAAGATCCCATGGCTCTTATCGAAAAGAGTAGGGGAATTTCCCCGGTCAACAAAAACTAAATAAAATAAATAAATAAAACAGCTGCTGCTCCTAATAAAGCATGTTTCTCCATTAAGGACTCATTCACAAAACAGGCACAAAGTAACAAGTTACAATGGAAAAGATAACTCTGTACTGTGTTGTTTTTCTTCCTTCAGGTCCCCACTGCAAGCAGATGCACAGAACATGGGCCAGAGTACATGAATCAGACTCCAACACAGAGTAAAATTAAACACATCAAACAAGCAACATATCATTATGAAGAGCAGACTTTATAACAATTCAACTTGTAAAACCACTAAAAAATAACTTTAGTTACCTCATATTATACTGAATGTTGCAAAACACATTAAACAGCCGAAGTGAAACTACTTCTATAACTTGAAAGTGAAACATCCACACTTTCGCTGAATGGAACAGACATGAGCAGTACAAAAATATGTTAAAACAGTCACACAAGCAGTACACTAAAGCTGTAAGAAACAAACTAAATACAAATGATCTCAAGCACAGAAATCTAAGAAAGTCAAAGAAAGTTTTGATGAAAACCCCATTCCCCAATGCCAGCCTAAGTCCCACCCACAAAGGCACAACATCCAATGAAACATAACACATAGACAACATGTAGCCAAGCATTCATTAGTAACACACACATCAACCAGTCAGAACAGTACAAACCATACACCCAGCCTCAATAACAAACAAAATTTAACAGCCCCAAAACCCATCCACCATATATATATATGTGTGTGTATATATATATATATATATAGAGAGAGAGAGAGAGAGAGATATATATATATATATATATAATATATATATATATATATATATATATATATATATATAGACACACACACACACAACACATATATATATATATATTTATACACACACATATACATGCACACACACACACACATATGTACACATATTCTATGCAAAAAACTTTGTTAATACATCATTTAGGGTTAAAACAACAAAGCGTAGAAATGAAACTTTGAGGGTTGATCCTCCTCCCTTGGACCTGCCCATCATCCCAAGATTGACAGCTGATGGGCTGTGTCCCAAGGGTTGTGAACCTAACTCTCACCCCATTCCATGTGTAATCATATTCCAAGCCACAGAAAAGAAGAATGGGGTGAGATTCAGGCCTCACAACCCCAAGGACACAGCCCATCAGCTGTCAATCTCGGGATGATGGGCAGGTCCGAGGAGGAGATGGATCAACCCAAAAAGTTTCATTTCCTTACTTTTTGTGTTTTAACCCTAAATGATGCATTAACGAAGTTTTTTGCATAGAATTTCCTTACTTTTTGAGAAAGAAAATTGAAGTAAAAAGTCGCAGAAGTTGGTGAGAGTGAAGACCCTTTGGGCCTGTGCTCCCACCAACTTATAAATTTCTACGTAAGATAAGACTATAAGTACTGAGTCTCATATGTATTGCTGGGAGTGCATATGGGTGGGATCATGGGGCCAGAAAGCTCCCACCACATTGAAAGAAAGCAAAGTGTCAGTCATCAGAGTGGCATAATTCAACAACTGTTTACATATCAGACATGTAACCACGGAAAAATACCTTCATGGCAATAACACTAGGCACCCTACAAATGTGAACCCACTATCACAATGCAGAACACCATACACCAAACATACAGTGTGTCACACAGTATCTATGCATCAAATCAATTTTGCAACACCTAAACAACATAATTCACATAAACAGGACATCTCCTGAAGACCCTTCAAATTTCAATATAAAAGACGAAACCGTTTCCGAGATACAACATGTGAAAGTTTGAGATTTTCAATCAATCAATCAAAATTTTATTTATAAAGCACTTTTCAATAAGTCAAAGCACTAATACATAACAAGAGATAAAACATGAACAATAAATAATAATATAAACAATAAAATGACCATAAAATAATCTATCCGAATGCCAGTGTAAATAAGTGACTTTTCAGAGACCTCTTAAATGATTCCATGGACAGGCACCCTCTAATCTGATGAGGTAGAGAATTCCACAGGGTCAGGGCCATAAAAGAAAAAGCCCTTGCCCCAGATGATTGAAGATGAACCCTGGGAATCTCTAGCAATCCCTCGCCAGAGGAGTGGAGTGGGCGGAGAGGGTGGTAGGGACAAAGTAGATCTTGCAGGTAGCCCAGTCCCTGACCGTGTAGGATCTTATAGGTCAGCAATGTGACCTTGAAGGTGATTCTCCACCGCACTGGCAGCCGGTGCAGTTCGCATAGCACAGGTGTGATATGGCAAGTTCTTGATATCCCAGTCAACAACCTGGCTGCCACGTTCTGCACCAGCTGCAGGTGACAGAGAACTACCCCCGGCAACCCCAGATATAAAGCATTACAGTAATCAAGACATGAAGAAACAAAAGTGTGGACCAACACAGGAAGGTCATCATGCGGAACAAGGTATTTTATCCGGGCGATATTCCTCAGATGGTAAAAGGATGACTTGACAGTGGCTGACACCTGTGTCTTCAGTGTCAACGCACTGTCAAAAATTACGCCCAGATTTCTAACCTACACAGAAGGTCTCAACTGGGTATCCCCTAATAAGAGACCAGAGGGGACCCCAGGAGTCAACTTCTCTACATAATGACCCGGGTCCACAACCAACACCTCAGTCTTATCCGGATTTAACTTCAACCAGTTCACACTCATCCAGTCCGGAATCTCAGTGAGGCAGTTGTTAAAAATTGACACTGCGTCGTTTTGTTCGGGTACAAAGGACATATAAAGCTGAGTATCATCTGCATAGCAGTGAAAACTCAGCCTATAATGCCTTATAATGTCTCCCAATGGCAGCATATACACCGTGAACAACATGGGGGAAAGCACAGAGCCTTGCAGCACCCCACAGGACAGAGGAAAAAGGGAGGAAGAGAAAATCCCTGAAACTACCCTTTGACTTCTGCCTGTGAGGAAAGAGTGGAACCATCTGAGGACTGTCCTGACAGTCCATGAGTAGCTGCAGGCGATCCAGCAACATCCCATGGTCCACAGTGTCAAACGCTGCAGAGAGATCAAGGAGAACCAAGATCGAACGGCTCTTCCGATCTCTCGCTATTAGGAGATCATTAAGTACCCGAACTAAAGCAGTCTCGGTACTGTGCCTCATCCTGAAACTGGACTGGAGAGGATCATAGACTTCATGGGTGGTAAGAAAGTCATTGAGCTGCAACGCAACTACTTTCTCAATAACCTTGCCCAAAAAGGGCAGGTTAGAGATCAGTCTGTAGTTAGCTAGGCAGTCGGGGTCAAGGGAAGGTTTTTTCAAAAGGGGTGTCACGACAGCCTCCTTCAAAGACTCCAGGAACACCCCTTGATCCAAAGAACTCCAGACTATCCTCACAAGGACTGGTCCGATCACATCCATGCACCCCACAAGGAGGCGCGTAGGACCAGGGTCCAAACTACAGCAAGTCGGTCGTAGGCCTTGGACAATCTTCATGATATCTATGATCACTGTCTGGTCAAAATCCATCCAGGTAGACCGAGGGCATGTAGCCCCACCTCAGTCACTGCAATGCTCATTTGAACATATGCTGCGGATCTCCGACCTGATTGATGACACCTTATCATCAAAGAACCGAGCAAACTCATCACACTGTATTTGTGAAAAGGCTCTCTGACCCCGCAGACAGGCTGGATTGCACAGTCTGTTGATGGTCCAGAATAGCTGAGCAGGTCGGTTTCTTGATGCAGTTATCTCCCTGGACAGGAACTCTGCCTTCTTATGGGAGATTACTGATTGATAGTCCACATAATGGGCCATCAATCTAAGTCTGTCACCCTCCAGGCCAGATTTCCGCCAACAATGTTCCAATCTTCGCCCCACTCTCCTCAGCTCCCTCAATGTCTCATCAAACCAGGGGACCGAGGCGGGAGGAGAGGGGCGAACACGGGCAGGTGCAATGGAATACAGTGCTCTCAGCACCATATTATTATTATAGTGCACTACTAAGGCATCTGGTTCCATGTACTCCATAGGCCAGCTCAATTTTCATTCATTAGAGTGTCAGAGTTCTGCATCTGTTAAGATTTGAGGCACCCAATGACTGAGTAGTAGCTCCATGGCAGTAAGGCTAGCTACCATATAAATTTCAAGCCAGTACAAGAATGGAAAATGCTGTCCACCAAACGTAAAGTGTGACACACAATAGCTCTGCAGAAAATGTGTTGTCCGACACTTAAACATCGTAATTCACATCTACAGGACATGCCATCAACACCCTCCAAATTTCAAGTACAAAGACCAAACCGTTTCCAAGATATTGGAAGTTAACTATTGTTAAAATTGGCCTATCTGTTGCATTAAAATCTGGCCATCTAGTCCCTCCCTCACGATCAAAGATCATGATCAAAGATTCTCGCTATCAAAGAATTTGTGGGCTCACAATCAAAGGATAAAAAATGGTGAAATTCAAATTTTAGACATAAATGGATGAAACCACTGGCGTGGTTTGATAAAATGAAGCCCCCGAGCAAAACCCACCCTTATTTGTTTTACTAACCCACCCCTGAGCTGAGAAATTAGCTTTTTTCAACTGGCCATCTTATCCCTCCCTCACAATCAAAGATTGCAGTATAAGAATCTTGCGATCAAAGAATTTGCAGGCTCGCTATCAAAGATAGTTTGTGAGTCACGATCAAAGAATAAAAATGTATGAAACTCTATTTTTTGACCATTTTGAACAAAACCAAAGGCATGGCTCGATAGAGTGAAGGCCTCTGAGCAAAACCCATCCAAGTTTTACTTCAGGAGCCACTCCTGAGCTGAGATATTTGTGTTTTTCCAGATGGAAGCTTAAAATAAGATAGCGGCTGTCGTGATCAAATAATTCTTGGTGTCAAAGATTCTTTGACAGCTAGGCTGCAAATTCTTTGATCATGAGGAGGGACCAGATGTCCAAAAGCCCGTTCTTTGTTCCTAAAACAACCATATAAATTTTCCCATTAACTTATAATGGGAGCTTAAAACTGCAATAACTTTTGAATGGATTAATACTTTTTCATCAAACAAAAAGCGGCATATTTGGCCACTGAAACTCTTTCAGACAAGCCATCTTGAAGAGTGGTGCACCACACAACAGCTGTGGAGCACCATGTGCAAAATCCCCAAATCTGCCCACATAACTGGTAAAAAGTGCATTTTTCAGCATTTTGGTATGCAAAGACCATATGTCCAACCAAAACAATATTTGGCAAATCAAGAGATCTGCCATGCCCCACCGTGCATACCAAATGTCAGGGCAAATCCGTTGAACGGGTGAAAAGTTATTAACATGCAAAATTTTGAGTTTAACATAGAAATGCCTTTGTAACCCTAAATATAGGGGCATGACCGTGCCCCTATAATAAACACATATACACGCACATATATATACATATACATATACACACACACATATATATATATATATAGATACACATATATATAATATATATATATATACATATATATATATATATATATATATATATATATATATTATAATGGTTACTGGTAGTGCTACCATGATTAAGGTTGAGTAGCACCTTTAAGGTTAAAGGTGAAACTTTTGGTCTAGGGTCGAATGATCGACTACTAAAAGGTCGGTACTCAATTGATCGACGCCGAAATACAGACGTGCTCACAAGATCGACAAAATAAATAATGAAAGATGAATGACTGACAGGTCCCCCGGGAGCAGTACGAATGATCTGGGAAGTTTCACTGGAATGCCAGCAGTGTCAATTTGGGGCACCCTCTCCATTTTTAACATGACCTCAAATGGAGGTCTCCCTAGATCAGTCAATTTAAAAAACAATGTGAAGGGAGGCTTTTTTATATCCTTTACACAGTTAGTTATTTAAGCATTGTAAAATGATGCCAGCTATCTATTCAGTAGGCCATCCCTCTTGAAATACAGTACTTTTTTTTAAATTAAATAATGTAGAACCTCTCCACCCAAATCCAAGATAGCTGAACCCCCCCCCCAAGTGCACCAAAACTTTAGTTGATGAAACAAACTCCCCAGGGACATTATTTAGCTGATTTTGAGGCAGGAAGCTTTTTTTATTCAGCTCTTCATTTCTGATCTGTAAATGTAATGCAAACCTTTAAAAACTTGGTGGGGAGGTCGGAGTCAGCATCGGGCGTGTGTATGCCTACTTTTGTGCAGCTCCTGCCAGCAAACAGGCATTTCAAGTTAAAAACAAGCTTTCATTAGGTTGCATAAATTCCTTATTATACTGGTAAAAAAAAAACTGACTCTTCCAAGATTCCTTCATCCATCTACAGGTTTGATAATCCATAACATGTTATATGATTTTTGCCATCACTGCTGGCATTCCAGTGAAACTTCCCAGATCATTCCTACTGCTCACGGGGGAGCTGTCGGTCATTCGACTTTCGTTATTTATTTTGTCGATCTTGTGAGTGAGTCGGTATTTTGACATCGATCAATAGAGTGTCGACATTGTAGTAGTCGATCATTCATACTGCTCCAGAAACTTTGCACTGTAATAACTTTGCCACCGTTAATGGATTTGCCTGAAATTTGGTAGGCACGAATGGGCATGGTAGATCTTAGGGATCTCGTAACTTTCGTGCCAGTCAATATACGACCGTGGGTTATTAGCGACCAACTAGCGCCAGTTATGTTTTTTGTGAATTCTTTGCTCTGCGCCTAAGGTCGCATGGTTTGCACAACTGGTCCAAAAACTTCAGAGAATGTACAGCTTGCGTCCCGATGTGCCTTTTGAAGATTTTGTGAAAATATATTGAACGTTTCAAAAGTTATTCAAAAAACAAGTTCCCATTATAAGTCAATGGGAAAAGTTAACAAAAAGTTCAAAAGTGTCGCAAATGCACTTTTTAGTGTCGCAAATGGCCCTAGTAGTGTTGCAAATCTGCCATTTTGTTTTCAGTTAGTGATCAGAAAAATGTTTGCCATTTAAAATTGGGACCCTCTAGGGATACAATTCTTTCTGTGTTCACCTAGTCGGACCCTGAGGATGCTAGCCATGTCTCTATTTTGGGGTTAAACACCCCAAAAATATGTTTTTAAAATTTCTGGAAACAGTAGTGTCACAAAGTAGTGTCTCACGCATGACACTGCGCAAATGTTTGTGAAAAGGGTGGCAAATTGCGACACTACTTTTCCAGACTATAGCTAAAATGACAGGAGTTCTTTACCACCCTGCTGCAAAGGAATGGTTTGGTCTTTTGGGCTGAAATTTGGAAGAAAGGCAGACAACATCTCACAGATGTTCCTTTTTGTGGTTTGGTGAATAAATAGTGCATGACTGCCAAGTTACATTACTCTGAAGTTGACATTTTTTCCCATTGACTAACATGGTGGGGTCCGCCACACATTTCGTGGTTCGTATCTCGAAAACGGTGTGAGATACAGAATTTTTGTAGTGACAATGCGTAGCCCCATGGGCTAGGCATTCAGTGAAAATGTAGCCAGGAAAATCATGAATCATGTGAATTTTTTTTTCCACCTCGTACGGTTACTGAGATATAAGTAATTTAGTATTCCAACACCTCATTTTTGGCTCCGAGGCCCATTATTATGCATACATTCTTTGTACACACTGTGTTTCTCTATGGAGCTGTTGAGGAAAAACAGGGTATGCACTTCTGTTAATGTTACAGTTACTGTTTCCACTTGCATTTACATACCTGTTTGTGTTACTATTCCCGAGTGTGTCACCATGTGCATTACGCTTTGCATTCTCGTTTGCGCTTGCGCTACTGTTACCATTTGCATTTCCACTACTGTTTGTGTTTGCGTTTCTGTTTGCATCACCATGTGCATTGCCATTAGCGTTTACGGCAGCCCTTTTCTTTGCATTTGCGTTTGTCTTTCATTTTTGCATCTTCATTGCTGTTACTGTTACAATTTGCATTTCCCATTGCGTTACTGTGCCCGTGCGCATTACAGGTTGCTTTTCCATATGTACTTGCATTTCCTTTTGCATTTCTGTTTACTTTGGCATTATTGTTGCTGTTACCATTACCATTTGTGCTTACAATTGCGGTACCGTGCTCCTGCACATTACGGTTTGCATTTCCATGCGTGCTTGCATTCGCGTTTCCATTTCTGTTTCCTTTGGCATTATTGTTGCTGTTACCGACAACATTTCTATTTACTATTGCGGTAACATGACCAAGCACATTACGGTTTATGCTTCCATATGCACTTCTGTTCCCATTTCCATTTCTGTTTCCTTTGGCGTTATTCTTCATGTTAACTTTACCATTTGCATTTACCATTACGGCACTGTACATGCACAGTACGGTTTGCGTTTACTTGAGTGCTGCCGTTTGCATTTCATTTCTGTTCCTTTGGCATTCTTTTGCTGTAACACTTAACATCTGTGTTTAAAATACCAGTGCCATCACTGTGTGCATTAACAGTTGTGTTTTCATATGCGCTTGCATGTCCATTTGTGTCACTGTTCTCTTCAGCATCACTTTGCGCTTGAGTTTCTATTAACGTTTGCATTACCATTTACATTTGCTTTACCATGTGTGTAACCATTGCCACTTGCATTTGCTTTGCAGTTCCAGCTACTATGTAACAAGACATCACATGTTGGGAGCGCTGTATTCCATTCACTATTTATCATCCTCATTCTCAAAAAGAAAGGAAATTAGAGGCAAAAATCTCCATTTAATGCATCAGTTAGGGTTGCTCCACAGCAACAAAAGCAAGGAAATTTGGTGTTAGGGTTGAAAGCCCCCCCTTGGACCCCCGCAGACCACCCCCCCAACTGGCATCAGGGTGCGCATTGGGGTGATCAGTCCTAACTCTCACCCCATTCTTCTATACCTCTGCTTCTTTACACATGTGATGGGGTGAGAGTTAGGCTGACGACCCCAACGTGCACCCCAGTGTTGGTTGGGGGGGTGGTCTGGGGGGTCCAAGGGGGATTTCAATCCTAACACCGGATTTCCTCACTTTTGTCGCTGTGGAACAACCCTAACTGATGCATTAAACAGAGTGTTTTGCCATATATATATATATACACACACATACATACACACACACACATATATACATATACATACACATATACAATGGGGTGGAAGATAAATGTTGCAGATAAAATATGTATTATCACTGGAGTGAGATAAATGTTGTTCATGTAAGAACTGTGGTAGATATTTACATTTACACACACAGTTCATACGTAAGTAAGTGATATTCCTATAGTAGCTATGTCACTAACACTAAAAGAGGTGCAGGGAGGACTGTTTCCTAGCAACTAAAACAAATCACATTCACCTGCTACAATAATGAAACCCTTAGCAAAGCAGAGTGAGTTTTCCATGCTGCTGATTGCACAGCTGGTATTAATTACACACAGTACTACTAGTAAAGCAGTAAAGCATCCTAATAAAACACTACACAATGGCCATTTAAAGACAAATTCTACCTTGAATGCAACACACTGCAACATATGGAAAACCATGGAAAAGTGTCTGAAAACTCCTATATTTCAGTGCGATCCTGAAGCTTGAACCCCAAACAAATCGAAACAAAAAACAGAAGCTGTAAACTAGCAACAAGAAATTTTCATGAGCTGCTCGCAATTCAGACTGGATACAGAACTGCTGTTGTATCCAACTGCACTGGAAAAATACAACATGAATCTGTCCGATAAAAAAAGCAATCCTCTTACTGCTTCTAAATTATATGGTGATACAAATTACATTGATCAATACATTGACTCAGCCAAAATTGACAATACACGAAGAAAAACGGAATGTGACATTAGTAAGCTGCAGAAGTTTCTCAAAGATAATTTAAATATAACAACATCTATTGAATGTCTGCCTGCATATGATTTAAACAAAATTTTGTGCCATTATTTTATTCATTGCCAAAAAAAAAGACAGCTCTGAATATGAACTATTGAGCCTGCGAGCCAAATTCCAAAGTTTCAAGAGACACTTGAGAAAACACCAGTATCCTGATTTTTTGTTGACCTCACCTACATTTATTAAGTGTAGAGATGTCTTGCTCTCTAAGCAAAAAAAATTAAAGAAGGATGATAAAGGCAATAAACAGTTTGCGGCTGATGAACTGACTGACAGCTTAATTCATGACCTTTATGAAAAAGATGTATTGGGACCAAGAACTCCACAGTCAATATTAAACACTATGTGGCTGAACACAACAATGTTTTTTGGCATCTGGGGAAACATTGAATGCAGAAATTTGAAGTGGGGAGATATAAAATTATACTCAGATGACAAAGGAGATAAATACATTGAATACTGCCAAGAGTGACAAACCGAAACAAGGAGTGGCACTGATCCAAAAGACACTTGAATCTTAAAACTACATGCATATCAGATTGCTAATAGAAAGAAGTATCCAGTGGCTAACTTTATCTTTTACATGGAAAAAAAAAACCTTTCAAATTCAATTTTGATTAGGCCCTGTTTTTCTTAGCAGTAAATCAATACAAACTGTCAAATCATGGTTCAAATAGCAAGCACTAGGTGTAAATACCATTGCCAAAATACTGAAAATGATGATAGAAACTGCAGGAATTCAAACAGACAGGAGGCTGACCAACCATTCCATTAGGAAACACCTAGTACAGAAACTGGTTGATAGTAATGTACCTCTGACGGAGGTAATCCAGATCTTGGGCCACAAAAAAATTGCAATCGCTTAATGATTATTCCAAAATAAATACTGAGAAACAGAAACAATTTCTAATCTTCTTAGTAGCCACAGTGACTCAGAGCCATATACCGCTACAGAATGTAAAAGTGCACTCCAAAACCAAAGAAACATTTTCTGCCAAATGAAATGCCAGCTCCTGTGACACAGTCCAGCACCTCCACAAAAAAAGCAAACTATGGACGAAAATGAAAAAGCACTTCAGATGTACAAACCTTTGTCGACTTGCTTCAGCAATCCAACAATTTATGTGAAAAACATTACATTCAACATATATCAAAGTAAGCTTTATAACTTTGTACCTCAGTAAAGTGTTAGGCAACTGTTTTAATAAAACAAAAACAGCTGAATTAATACATATGTTAACAAATCTCTTTATTTTCATAGGTCACCAAAAAGAAATCCCTCCTCACAAAAAACTCAAGCAGATGTCCTCAGAGTCTGATTCAGAGTAGAAACTGTTACCTGAAAGGCAGCAAGTAGTAGAAATCTCCTAATACCGAAGTTGTAAAGAAGTCCATTCACAAAGTGAAAATAAAGTCACACAAGCACCACATTTAACAAAATAAAATACCAAAACACACCATTAAAATAAATAAAGTTCTTTCCACTACTGTAATGATAGACCAACATGCCTGAAACCCGGAACTGTTCTTCTAAATAAAGACATGCCCACTCACAAACAAAACCCAATCAAACTGCAAATCCCAGTGTCAATCAGTAGCAGCAACCAATCATTTCACACAAACACCAACCAATAAGCTACATTTGTACTCAAATTGACACACATCCACCAATAAAAACTCACTACATGCAACAACAGCCAATCAAACAACACACAACACATCCATTCATAAAAAACTGCACTATCCAGTACCAATACAGCCTCATTACAATGCAGCAACACTTATACATAAAATAACACCCCTTTTCATCACTTAAACATACAAATCAAAAACAGCTAACAAAACTACTCTATTGTATAAATTGAACACATGATGGGCATGAGTGGGATATGTAAAATGTTGTCACGCCTGCATCATGAGTCATGGATATCTCACGCGTGCCTTCGGCACCCGTGAGATATCTATGCCTCACTCTGGAGGAGCGACAATATTTTACAATCCCACTCATGCCCATCATGTATCCCTATATATATGATATACAATGGAAGCAAGTGTAATAAATGATTTATCTGCACAAGAGCAGTTTGACCTTGGGTAACCTCAAGAGTGGCATAAGCCACGAGTGAGGTATCCGAGGTCAAACTGCTCAAGTGCAGATAAATCATTTATTACACGAGTTTTCCATTGCATATTCCATTTATGCAATTCTTTTGTTTTTGCTTTTGAGGGAGGCATTTGTTAGTCAAAAAGTGAATAAAAATGGAATTTTCTGCCATTATTTGCTGATTATACAAAATCTAAAAGGAATCCAAAAATGAAACACCTCTCATTTTGTAGATATTTGATGCTGAACAACTTCTGTGCTCAGAGTACCATATTACCATTTTTTTAAGTTATTTGCATTTGTTTGATGAAAAAGTGCACAAAAATTGAATTTTCTGCTGTTTTTCGCTAATTCTGAAAAAACTAAATAGCATATATAAATGAAACACCACTCATTTTGTAGATATTTCTGTGCTGAATAAACTTTGTGCTCACAGTACCATGGTATCATTTTCATTTTAAAGTTATTTACATTTGTTTGTGGACAAAATAAAAAAAATATATTAATTTTCTGTTGTGTTTTTGCTAATTATCAAAAAATCTAAATGGTACCAATAAATAAAACACCACTCATTTTGTAGATACCTCCATGCTGAACAACTTTCATATTCACAGAACCATGCTATCATTTTTCATTTTAAAGTTATTCGCATTTGAATATGGTTAATACTGCTACTGAGGATGAACATTCTAAATGACATAAACACTGTATAGCTAAATGGCTAATGACATAAGCACTGTGTGGATAAATGGATGATAACATATGCACTGTATACATTAATGAAATTTATGTGCACAGTTACTCAGATAAACAGATTTATCACACTCTGTTTATCTCCACCCCATTACATAAATAAGGGATATGTGGGGCTTTAGTGTTAGATATCTTATTTATGTTGCTGTGTTGCTTGTGACCTCAAGTAACCTCACGAGTGGCATAGCCACAAGTGACTGTTACAAGTGGTCACAAGCATCACTAGACACATAAATGAGATATCTAACACTACAGCCCCACATATTCAATTTCTTCAATAGGCCCCTTCATTAACTGTTGGGTGTATATTTGCTTGACACTGCTTTTATTTTATTTTTTTAATTTTTAAAAGGGACTATGTGTACATCATCTTTAAAACTCTGCTGAACTGCCATTTTATATGAATGGGGCAGTAGTGGATCATAAACTGGTATTCTGATGGCCCTCACTCGAGAGTGGGAGTGGTATTGGTTTCAAGGGATTGGCTGACTGCTTTTGGTGTGTGTGCCTTGATTGGTTGAAAGGTGTGCTCTGTTTTGCCTTGGCTTTTATTGGACAGTGGGTGTGGTTGGGATGTTGTGGAGCAGTTTTGGCTTGGTCGGTAGCTGGAGATTGGAGGAAGAGGATCTAGAGCTCTACACAAGAAAATGGCGGCATCAGCATGGGGAACTCAGTGTGCAGTGACTTGGAACATTGATGAGGACTGACTATGGATGCCGTGGATCTGCAATTGTGGTTCACTGTTGAAACTGGAGTACATTTTTGCATCTTTGGGCATTTTCTAAGCATCGAGGTTTCTGTCAATGACATTTGCTTGCACATGGATTTATTTACTGACTGACATTTTGGGAATTTCATGGGCCACAAACTCCTTGCTTGGCATGGGACAGCTTCAGGACCTTTTCTTATGGATTTCTACTTGAGGCTTGCTGGATTTTATTTCTGGGGCGGACTTCTGTATTTTTGTGGAATTTCTTGGGGCCTTTCTTTTTTTTGACATGCAGATTGCTACATCAGGAGTACAGGATTTCTATTGCTAAACATTGGATTACGACATGAAGAGTCGCACACCTTTTTTACATTTTTATATGCTTTTCATTTTTCTGTGAAGGAAGCACACAGAACGTCAGTGGGAAGCTTAAATTTTTTTTTTATTTTCAGCAACAAAGTGTTACAACAGGTTGAAACTTTTCATTTCTTACTGGCTGTAAATGTAGTACAGTTTTCTTTGTATTCTATCGTACGTATGTAGACCCACACAGTAAAACAAAATGGCTTGGACTGCTCATTCTAAATTTTTTAGAAAGAAAAACAAATATTTTGCTTTCATTTACATCAGTGTACAAGGTTTAACAGTATACATTCCATAGGAAAAACAGCAAACCAAAGAGAAAGATGTTATTGTTACAGTAATTGATTACAGATTGAAGGTTTTGTTCTTATTCTGGTACTAGCAACAATTCTCTGAAACTGTATGCTTATCACTTTTTTATATTCTAAGAATCAGTCTTCACTGTTTATTTTTATTTTTTTAATGTCATTTGCATTCTGTCACCAATAATTTGATCAATCTTTCATGATTACTTTAATTTACATTTCTTCTTGTTCTATTTTATTGTTTAATACTTTCCACAGTTTTCAGTCTTTTTTATGATACCCTGGTGTTTCTTTACTTTTTGAGATGGTAATGCTTTTTCATTAATGTGGTGCTGTTTCTTAATACCTGGGGGGAAATGAGGTTGGAGGAAAAAAAAACAGATGGAGCACATTTCAGATATTCTTTTTTAAATGTTATGTGAGAGGAAGAGGCAATGGTTTGGACATTTAGAAAACATAGAATACCTTAGCCTTAACTGTAGGTTCACACTTGTATACTTATTGTTAGCTATGTACTGTGCTGTAACAGTGAACTGATTACTATAAACTTTACCTACTTGTTTGGATTTCTATTGTTACACCTTTACAGACATATTTACTACTTTTTATGCTACTACTAGTGGTAGAATGTCTTTTTAAAATACAAAAATACACACTCTTCTATTTTACAACTATTTCAGTATAATAACGTAACTCAGGTGGTTACATACCTTAGTCAGAGTCACTTCCAAATGATAATACTTGAGGTTGTTTTCTTTTATAATTGTCATGCCTGTTTCCTAGTGCAGTGGAAGAGTGGTGATAACTAAAAACAGAAAACTGTTAATATTTATGTTGCATCATTTACGTGCATTGGCTTGCAACTGAAATGGATTGCCAAAGTTTCTGCTTTGCTTTAATCTGTGTGTGTGTGGGGAGGGGGAGCATATGCTGCACAGTAACAGGGATTGGTTTATAACTACTAATTTTATTAGATATTTTTTGAGGTGCCATGTGGTGGAAGATCTTACCTTGCACAATATTGAATGTGATATTGTAACCCCTAGGTGGCTATCCCAAGGGTTACTACCCCTGCCTGCTTGGCTAGTAACAGGTTAAGGGGCCTGGGTACTGAAACAGGTGCCTCCACCCAGAGGTGAGGGTTGGTAGTGGTCAAGCTAACCTGGGCACAGGCCTCCGGGACACTGTAACCCCCCCTCTTTCCCTTCTAGTGGCCTGAACATTATACAGTAATCACTTTCACAGTACCCCTTGTACACTGTGCAATTACACACACTGTCTGCACTTACCACCAGGGTTGGTTCTTCTAGCTCGACCCTGGGGACCCCCTGTAAAACAAGATTATGCACAGCAAATAGCAACAGTACAGTACTTTTGGCACAAACTGGAACCACAGTCAGGTTAAAGGCAAAACGAGTTAGATCTGATTTATTCAGGGGGCTTGAACAAGGGAGAGGCATAATCAGGTTGATTGGCCTAAAAGCTAAATTAATCAGATAGTTATGCATGCACTTCAGAGTCCCTAAGCGGTCACACACATTGGGTACCCAGGTAGGAAGATGGTGGGCTAGCCAGAAACATTGCCCGTGGTAGGACGGCATCACAACTGGTAGGGGCCCTGTGATGGAAAAAAACAACATGCACAACACACACTATTTGTAATCCAGAGCTGGAGGGCTCAGTTCATGAAAGAAAAGGCACCAAGACAATGAGATGACACACTTTAAATTAAGCTGTTGTTGCAGGGAGCTACCCTGAGGTTTACTCATGATACCCTATACTGGACACAGGCAGGATGAAATCGAGACTGCAGGTGGATGATCTAGAGTGCCAGGAGAAGCAGGGCACACACAAATCACCGAGGCATTGTTCCTGTTCAAGCATGGAGCAGGGGGCTGATCCCCAGGCAGGTCTTTCATCAATGGTTTTCTCTGTGCAGTGGGTAGTCTGACTAGGCCAGCGTGCCAAAGCCCAGGCCAATTGGAGATGAATAAGGATTTCAGTCCTTGGAGCTGGATGCAACCTCCAGCAGGCACAACACAGTTCAGACACATAGTGGGAACCAAATCACGACCCACTATCAGCACACAGCACATATACATGTAAGGAAAATTCCACTGTACCAGGCCAATGGCTCCCCTGATGCAATTACAGAGTCTCTGCACAAACTGGGAGTTCAGAGGTGGCTGGAAATTCTGACAGGCCATTGCATTCAGCAAATCTTCGGTCTTCTTCAGGTTGGAGCCTGGTCACCATTCAGTGGCTTAATTGTTCTCTCAGCTCTGATTCAGTCTGAAATAATTCTCTTCTCCTCTCAGGGCAGCAGGCAAACAAGCAGGCCAAACTCAAGCCTTTCCACAGTTGTCCCACGCGAAACTACATAGCATGGCTGCTCGACTGTCTCAAGCTGTTGCTTCTTCACTTCCCAGCTTAGATCTGGCTGAAACTCAAGCCTCATGGGACTTTCCCCAGGATCCAAAAGGTTCGGTTGGCTGATTCTTCTGTCAGTCACAACAAGGTCTCCCCCTCCAGGTTCGATTAGGCACCAAAAGCCCAAAACTACAATTCCAACAAGTTTTGCTCCCTGTAAGCCCCTGTAGGCAGGCTCCATTTTAGAATCCCAAAAGCACCGATTGATCCAATTCGGCAGTCCAGGACCAAGATGGTGGAGATACACAGAATTGTCCATGCTGCAAAGAAGACAGGTTAGACAAACTACAATATCTTTATCACTCTAAAAGATATTCAGCAAACAGTTTCATCTTTTAATAGAGCTCCCTCTGCACTAATAGCGATGGCAGAAACGGAGCGATTATCTGGCAGCCTGGGAGGGACTCGAGCCTAGACACACTCGGCCACTACCCAGAACAATTACACACTGCAAATTAGGCAGCTGTTAAAGAGACAGGCGCGGAGATGATTAGGCAGTCTCATGCAATAACGTTTAAACTACTAAACGCAGGACACCAGCCTGGCAGTGAGCATTTAGGCAAGCTCAAGGAAGACTTTTTGGGAACCCCCATTTGTAGTGGGGTTACAATATTTTTTGCATTAATTGTGGGCTTATTAAAGCAAGTCCCCAGGATGTCTGAATAGTTTGGTGCAATCATTGACAGCGGTTGCTGTGGCATTCTTGTGCTGGTACTTGTTGGCTGTGGCTCGGTACTGAGGAGGGGCGAGATTTTCTTTTGTTGACATTCATTTACAGTAGTTTGGCATAATCATTCAGGCTTTGCATTTACTTATGCCCTGATATCTCAGTGGGTGCTACTCCTGAATCAGTCAGTTTCTGGATCAAGTGTCTGAGCACTGAATGGTTAGTTACTCTTTTATCTGTTGTTATGGAGGACTTTTCTATCATTTTTTTTTTTACTATTTTTGACAGTTTATTTACACCTCCTGGTTCGTTTTTGAACCACATACTTGAACAATTCTCTGATGCAAAGTGGTTGGTGTCTAAGAAGAAGGGTGCATCATCTGTAATAGATTGGGGTGGCCTCACATCTAGATAACTGAGGTAATTCATCACAGGGCATTTTATTTTTTTAACACCTTCCAGCTCATAAGCCCTTGGTTTTATTTTTCTACAATCCTTCAGGTTGGCCCCTGTCCAAGTTTTCGTTTGTCTCTCCTGGCAATACTGGATGTACCTTTTACCATTCTT
Source organism: Neoceratodus forsteri (assembly GCA_016271365.2). Lineage (NCBI taxonomy): Eukaryota > Metazoa > Chordata > Ceratodontiformes > Ceratodontidae > Neoceratodus > Neoceratodus forsteri. Next base: position 273,731,862 of record JADMNL010000026.1, read on the forward strand.
GTCTGCTTTTAGCTGGATGTCTCCCCATTTGATGCTTCTCATCTCAGTATTGCCACGGACCCCATAGTACAAGCTGACCACCACCCACATTATATTCAACAGTGACTTGGCACTATCTGGTCCAAGTAAACCCTCTTTGCATAGGATTTCTAGCATTTCGTCTGTTAATTCGTCTGCGACCATAGGTATTAAACCTTTTTCCCTCACTTTTCAAATTTTTTTGCCCAAACAACAGGACCAGTCTGGTCTTCTCAAAAACTGGGGATGTTGAAAGGGAGTGTGCATACTGTTTGTTTCTGAGATACCTTTCTAGATTTTGAAAAGCTGAACAGAGGGTTAACGGCTCATACAAGGAACTATCCTTTTTATGGCATGTCATGAAATAGTGGCACATGCATTGATTTAACTCCCTCAGATCTACTTCATGCAGTGGTGCTGTTATGTTGAAGTGCTCTCTGAGGTATTTTGAAAACACCGCCACATCACCCTGTGTTTTTCGAGCAGTGTTTATGTTACATGCATTGTCAATAAAACTGTCAATTTCCTCACTATTTATTAAACATGTACTGATGGTATTGCTTGTTTCTGCGGCCGCTTTGAATGAGGCACCTGGCACTGAGTCAGTTGTGATTGCTACTTCACTGACAGGCCTGTCAGGATCTTCGAGGGACTGCTTGTCATTTTCAAGCTGGGTCATTAGTTGAGAGAGTTCCATCTCAAAACTGCTGTCTGCATTCTCAAATGACATTTTTTAATGACTGTTTCACCACATTTTAAACAGAAAAAAAAGTGTGATTCCACTCGGGTGAATATGTACCTAACTTGACAACTTGTTTTCTGATGTTTGCCATTAGGTATGCACTGTATACATAAATGACATTTATGTATACAGTTACTTAGATAAACAGATTTATCACACTCTTTATCTCCACCCCATTACATAAATATAGATTATATATATATATATATGCACATACACACACACATGCACACATATGCATATACATATACACACACACACACACACACACACACACATATATATATTCTATGCAAAAACTGTGGTAATGCATCATTTAGGGTTGAAGCAGAAAAAGTCAGGAAATGAGACCTTTGGGGTTGACCCCTACCCCTCATACTGTGTTCCCCCCATCTTCCACAGACTAACTGATGCCAGGGTGTGTCATTGGGGTTGTGAGGCCCAAATCTCACCCCATTCCATGTGTAAGAATGTTGACATGCCACAGTATATATAATGTCTCTATTTGCTAAGTTTATTTACAGGCATTACTAGTATCTTTTAAAAGATTGTCTGACTTGTGATTATTAATTTTGAGTATAGTTCATGAAATAATGAGCTTAATATTTGTTGTTTCATATAGTCCCCCATTATGCCTTATGCATAGCATATAAATCCAAATCATTCCAAGCCCATTGTGACATATAATATTAATACTAAGCAGTAAATCAGAGCCCTTTTTCCTGATAAAAGGCTGCTGATATAATAAATAAAGAACAGCGTCATAAATAAGTAACCAGTGGCCTATGGAAAAATCTATAGGGATTTATACAGGGATTTGATTCTGCCTTTGTGGGGAAGACACAGGGACCATGAGGGTTTCTTACAGAGTAATGGTTATTTGGATCAGGGAGCACTGAGTATTTCATATCCTATATTTTGTATCCTGGATAGGGCAGGGGAGATGCTACATCTCATTGTCACAGTGATGTTCACTTACACATTTTTGCACTGCATTTACTCAGGCTGCCCCAGATTAGATCCAATATCTTGTTTTCAGTGGGGTCATGAGTTTATTATTATTATGAATGTATTCATTCAGGCTACCTAGTTCAGGGACCCCATAATCAAAGGAGATATGCAGTGCATTGCAGTGGAAAAGAGAGATGTGCCACGTAACTCCAACAATGTGCAGCAGTATGATATTCAAATGTGTGGGATGCACCAGCCATAAGGAAATGGGCCAGGGCACACACAAATGGTATGCTGTTCAAGTCAAGAGGGCAATCCCATGTATATGCCATGCTGCAGCATATTCAGTGGGAATGTGCCCCTCACAGTTTAGAGCACCATGGCCCACAGTTAAGCCACAAATAGCTGGCCTAACCCAGCCAGCCCCCCCACAGGTAGGCTGCAGATGTGCACCCAGGTGCAAAGCAGCCTGGCAGCCCTGGTGGAGTAAATGTACTCCCTTTCTATCCCCAATATAACCAACTCCATCCCTAAAGTGCTCCATAGTATAGGGACCCTCAGACCCGATTGCACCAGAGAAAATCATGGTCCATATCCATAGTCTAGAGGTCTCCCATCCACCACCCCTGTACACAGACACCCTCACTCCCCCCATACCCAACCTGTTGCCAAGACTGGCACTGCCCTCCACACCCTGCAATAGCAAGCCATTGACTGCACTGAACCCAGGCTGGGGACCTGCACTCTGGAATGACCCAACTGGCTGTACCATGCATTGGGGCACCATGCCAGCTGTGGTTCCACCAGTGTATGGATGCCTTGTTGATACCGTATCTTCCTGCTGTCATGGACTGCTGTAAGTCCACACTCCAGACTGCTAAAGTATCCCAGGTTCCATGGGGTGTGGTATCCTGTAATGCCATTTGCAGTATATGCTTGAGGCCATAGATAGTTCATCCGCAGTTCCCCAGTTGTACAAACGAATGGGAGGTCAGCTGTAACATGCCTGTTTTGGGACCTGTGTGAGTGGGTACAGCATCATCTGTCACCCAAACTGAGCATTACAATGGCACCAGGATGATGGATCTGCATGCCAGTGCCTGGTGAGTATGGCCACTGTGTGTTGTCACCCACACACAGCTTATGTCTGCATAGAACACATTCCAGCATCCTACTGTGAGTGCTCCACCACCTGCTGATAGAGTGGTATGATCCCATTACAGAGCCAGTCGTCACACTGGAAAGGCTGGGGAGGGGAGTGTCTGTGCACCATTGAGGGGGAGTGGGGGCCACTACACTATGTACATGGACTGTAGATGTATTCAGATGCAATTAGAGATGGCATTAGGGTCTCTACAATATGGAACTGATAGAGCCTGGACTCTGGTATGATCGTGGCTGGTGGAATGGGTGTGGGGGTGCCACTATGCCACCAGAGACTTCAGAGTGTGTTGCACACGGGAGCAATTGGAGTCAGGGCTTGGGGTGAGAGCTGCTTTGGTGCATTCATCCCCATGCCAAAATGCAAATGAGCTAGTAATGAGCATGCATGAGGCCCCTTTGCACCCTGCATGCTCAATTAGTTCATTTGTATTCCTGGGCTGAATATCAGCCATGGGGCTGTGGTGCATACTGGTATGTATCACGAATTTCCCCTGGAAGGTATTCAGTTGGGGTCACCCTGGATGCACCTGACTTGGTGGCTGCCTGCTCTGTGACTTCCATCCAGGGCCACATTTTCAACAGGAACAATGAAGCCTGCCAGGATGAAGCACAGTGTCACAGGTTTACTGTATAACAAAAAGGATTAACTCCATTTGAAACTGCACTGTTTGCTGCAGGAACTCTACTGCAGAATTCTGCAGTGATGTGCTTCATTCTGGTGGACTTCAATGTATGCACACTGTACTGGTGGCATATTCTTTTTGAATATTGTATCAGTGCCAACCAGTGCACCCTCTTTCTGCAATGCATCTTTCTGCTCATGCATTGATCCACCACTTAACATATCCCCCAGATGTAAAAAATATTGTTTATAGTGCATTCCGATTTTACACAATGCAGCATAATATTGTTTAGATGTAGAGCCCCACTGAAAATAAGATGCCAATTCTTCTGTAAACTGTTGAGGCTAAATATATAGCAATCAGCAAGCATATTCCAGGAAAACACATTGTAAAAAATGTGTAAACAGAAGACCACATTGAAATTTCCTCTCCACAGATCTGCATTGTGCAATTCATTAGAAATAATGGGTAAAAAGCATCCCAAAAGCTTTTCACAGTCATATTGGCTCTGAACAGAGTTTGTTTTTCATAGCAAGAGGTCAGTAGGGCTATGCACACTGCAGCTCTAAAAATTGCTCACCTGTAGTATAGTTGTTTCTTCAAAAGGGATTCCTCACTAGGAGTAACAGTTGCAATCAACCTCCTTGATTGAGATGCCCCTGTGGGTAGAATTTTATGCTAATTAAGGAATCTTAGAATGAAATTCAAAACTCTGCTGTGTGGACATGCTCCCCTCTGCTCTGTAATGGCAGATTTATCTAGTTGTGATGAGCAATGACCAATAGAGCTAGTTAAATTACAATCAAGAAGTACCCATCAAGGGAAAATGTTTCAAAAAGCTTACGCTATAGCAGAAAAAATATTTAAACTGCAACAACCACTGACTATCAGTCGTAAAACAATACCACAAGAAATGCTCATGCAACTTAAAAAGAAACCAATTCTTGTGGGAACCTATTTCCAGGTTCTGGAATGGGAGGTATGGATGGGATTGTTCAACCTAATAAGGGATCACTTCAGAAGAAACATTACTACAGGTGAGTAATGTTTTCTTCAGAAATGGCAAGAATGAATTCTCAATCCTGACTGACATGACCTCCAAGCTGGGCATTTATTTTTCAATAGATGCCCAGCAAAAATAAGTACTACCTCACCACATACCCTTGTACAGGGGTGCCCAGCCTGCTTTGTCATTGACTGAAAGCACCAAATTAAATTTGAAATCTCTGCCATGTTTTTCTCTCGCTTAGCTAGAGTTATTGGTCCCCCTTCCCCCAACACTCCTTACTTCAGTATCATCTGTCTCAATAAAAAATAAAAGCACACATTCTTTTTATTTTTCACTAAAAATACCACCAGCAGCTAAATCTGGTGCAATTTCTGTTGGTTACCATCTGTATCCCCCCTGGTCACCCCTGAGAAAGGGACTTCTAGTCTCAGTGGGCCTACTGGGTCAACATAATTAAATAAATAAATAAATAACATTTTGTTGTCAGGAAGAATGACAAAATAGGCTTTCTTTCACAGCCACACTCTCCTGACCATGCTCTTACAGTGCCACACTGAACAGAAAGAAAAATGAAGCCGTTGTCCAATCAATTTCTTGATGGGAAGCACAGTTTTGAAAATGGTATGAAGGAACTCCCTCACAGCACAATGCCCCCATAGTTAGTCAAGTTGATGATTAAAAAAATAATAATTTGCCTCAGGGCTGTCCTTCATGGCTGATGCACATATTATCCATGGTCACTGAGGTCACGCAAGGTCTCATGCTTACCTGATACAACTTCCAACTGCAACCAAATTAAAAAAAGTTATTTCTAGCTAAAAACCCACATTTTATGATTGCTTACCTTCTCTAAAATTCACTGATATTGTTGGTTGTTTTATCTGACTCCTTGATTATTAGAACTGAAATGCATGGGAATGTATAGCTATACCCAGTCTTGTTTTGCTCCAAATGTTTTACCTAAGCTTACTGCATACTTTCTGAACATTAGAAACACCCACAAACAGTGCAGCCACTCATGATACAATAGTCTTCTCTACTTCCACTGCATAATGAGTGATTTGATTATGTTGGGGGAGTTCCTGAGTCCAGGAAAGATGCAGTGGGAGCTGGTCAAGTAACACCAGCATGATTGATGCTCAGTTTTTTTTTTTACTTTTTAAAAGTAAAAAGGACTCTGAATCAAACAGCCAGCTATATCAGCAGTCTCTAAAGAATGAGAAAAATCATAAAATGTGTTTTTTAAACTGGGGACACGTTAAGGCCGAATGGGGTTGAAAGTGTCCCTTTAAAAAAGATGCCCAGGGACTGTTTGGGGGGATTTTTTTCCACACACTCCTTTCTTTTTCAGGTGGATGTGTTGGGGGGGGGTTGATCAGAATGGATCTGTGGGGAGGAGCAACTGGAGCATTGACATCCTGGTACACATAGGGACTAACGATCTCACCAGCCAGTCAGTTGTGGAGACCAAGAAACACCTGACCAGGCTGGGGGTAAACTATCATCCATTTCATCCCACATCTCCTTCTTTGAGATCCTGCCAGCCTGGTAGAGGGGGGCAGATGGACAGAAGGTCAGAGAAGGGGAGATAAGGGAGCTAATCATGTGGCTCAAGGGCTGGTGCCAGGAAAAAGGACACACATTTGTAGGGAACTAGCAACAGTTTTGGGAGTGAAAGTTCTTTAAATTTGATGGATTGCATCTGACTAAGGAGGGGAGCTGGCATTGGGGCAAAGTTTGATGTCTTTGCAGAATATTTAAACTAGCAAATGGGGAAAGGGTGCAGCACCCTATATGTCGAATGGGAAGAACACCCCTCCCCCCTCAGCTAGTGGTCAAACAGGAGTTCAGCATGTTTGCAGTTCATTTGCATCACCAGGTAAGGAAAAAGGTCCAGCTTCCCATACGACACACAGGGGAAATGCCAGACCTCACCCAAAAGCTAACAAACTGAAATCTGGCCAATGGAAAATCATGTACACAAATGCACATAGTCTGGGAAACAAGATCACAGACCTGCAGGCAATAATGACAGAGGCTAAACTGGACATAGTAGCAATTAACAAAATGTGGTTTGCCAGTAACCACACTTATGAGACTTCAGTACCTGGCTATGTACTGTTCAGAAGAGACTGAGATGCAAAAAAGGGGGGGTGCAGTGGCCCTGTATGTCAAAGAAAATATCAAAGCTACAGAAATTCAGAATACACATAAGGAGCCAGTAAAACTGTGGGTCACCCTGGAAACAGGAAATGGGACAGCCATAAGAACTGGGGCTGTCTACAGGCTCCCAGACCACAGGGAGGACACAGACACATTACTGTTAGAAGATATACAAAACATGACAGCTAAAGGGGAGGTTCTGATAATGGGAGACTTCAACATGCCAGATACAGATTGGTTAATACCAACAGGAACATCTGCCAGAACTAGACACATGGTGGATTCCCTGAAGGGGGAAGGCCTCAAACAACTGGTACAACAACCCACAAGAGACAGGGCTATCCTAGATCTAGTTCTGACTAACAGGGAAAGGATCACAAATCTCCAGGTAGAAGGTCACCTGGGGGCTGGTGACCATCACATGGTATGGCTCAATTTGACCACTACAACTAAATCATCCCATTCCAAGGGAAAAATATGGGACTTCAGAGGAGCTGACTTTGATAAGATGGCCAACAGAGTTAAGGTAGCCCTGGTAAAAAGAAATACAGGTGAGGGGGTACAGGCAAAGTGGGCAAGCATTAAGGATGCAATACTTGAAGTAACATCCCATTGTGTTAGAGAGAAAAGGAAGTGCAAAAGAAGAAGAAAACCACTTTGGTTCTCAAAAACGGTAGCAGAAAAGGTCAGAGCCAAAAGGCTGGCCTTCAGGAAATATAAGGGAATGCAGCGGATGAAAATAGGAGGCACACCAAATTTCCCTAAGGAAGCAGGAAAGGCAGTAAGGCAGGCAAAGGCCCAAACCGAGGAAACACTAGCACAGACAGTAAAGAAGGTGACAAGACTTTCTATAGATACATTAGTGAAATGAGAAAGTCCAGAGGGGTATTCTAAGATCAAAGGAAATAAGGGGCATGTGAGGAGGAGGAGGACCATGAAAAACATCTATCCTAACAGATACTTGCTCAGTATTTACTGAAGAGAAGGTAGGCAGGGCCCACAGCTCAGCACCATGGACACAGGGGAGAGGAGGTGAACACTATTCCCTTCACAAAATAAAGGGTCCTACAAGAGCTCAATAAGCTCAGGGTGGACAAGGCAATGGACCTGATGGCATACATCCCAGGGTAATAAAGGAGCTAAGGGTGGAACTAGCAGAGCCATTATCAAACCTGTTTAGTGAGTCTCTGAGCACAGGAGAAGTCCCAAAAGACTGGAAAAAGGCTTATGTGATCCCGCGCCACAAGGGTGGTAGCATGGAGGAGGCAGGGAACTACAGACCAGTCAGTCTTACCTCAGTAGTGGGCAAGATTATGGAGGCGATCCTTAAGGAGACGATAGTGCAACATCTGGAATCCATAGGAGCACAGGATCCAAGACAGCATGAGTTTACAAAAGGAAGATCCTGTCTAACTAATCTCATAGATTTCTTTGACTGGGTAACCAGAATGGTGGACCAAGGAGGAGCAGTTGATGTCACCTACCTTGACTTCAGCAAAGCTTTTGATACGGTTCCACATAGAAGATTGATTAATAAGCTGGGTAGGCTCAGGGTGGGGTCAGAAGTTGGTCAACTGGGTGGCAAACTGGTTGACGGGCAGAAAACAGAGAGTGGTGATAAACAGTATACAGTCAGAAGAGATGCAAGTCACATGTGGGGTACCTAAGGGATCAGTTCTGGGGCCAGTCCTCATCAATAACTTCATCAGTGACATTGCAGATGGACTGGAGGGTAAAGTTTGTCTGTTTGCAGATGACACCAAGATCTGCAACAGAGTAGATGATCCAGATGAGGTGGGCAGAATGAGAAGAGATCTGGATAAACTAGCAAAATGGTTGGAAGAATGGCAACTGGGGTTTAGTGCAAAGAAGTGCAAGATCGTGCACACATAGGGAAGAGAAACCCTGAAGCCACCTTTAGGCTGGGAAAGGAGTTGCTAGCAGTCACAAGGGAAGAAAGAGACTTGGGCATCATCATCACCGATGACCTGAAATCATCCAAGCAGACCACTAAATCAGTAGGTAAAGCTAGAGGGATGTTAGGGTGTATTAGTAGGGGTATCACAAGTCGGAAGAGGGAGGTAATAATCCCTCTTTACAAGACACTGGTTAGGCTCCATCTAGAGTATTGCATGCAGTACTTGAGGCCACACCTTCACAAGGACATTAACCAAATTGAAGCAGTCCAGAGAAGGGCAACCAAAATGGTGCAGGGACTGCATCAGAAAACATATGAGGACAGATTAACGGAGCTCAATATGTATACCCTAGAGCAAAGGAGGGAGAGAGGTAATATGATCAAAACATTCAAACACCTCAAGGGCATTAACAAGGTGAAAGAGTCTAACATGTTTCAATATAAGAAAAATAGCTTGATAAGAGGACACAGCATGAGATTAGTGGGAGGCTGATTAAGGGGTAATGTGAGGAAGTTCTTTTTCACAGAAAGGGTGGTGGATGCATGGAACAGCCTACTGCAGGAAGTGGTGGATATGAATACAGTGCAGGGCTTCAAACAGGCATGAGATAGGCATAAGGGAGCAATACAGATCAGTATGAATAGATAGGCCATTGACAGAGCAAAGACCGATGGCACATTTATAAGGTAGAAAAAGAAATGGGCAGACAAGATGGGCCTTGCGGTCCTTATCTGCCGCCAACTTCTATGTTTCTATGAGCTGGAACAGCCTTAAAAAAATATGGACTACTTTTTCAGTAAGTTTTTTTTCTACAACTTCTATTCATTTTATACACTCATTTTGTCTCCTCTTTTACCACTTGATTAAAATGTACTAAGACAGCCATTTTCTAAGCACAATAATACCCTCCAGGGTGGGCATTATTGAGAACTATCATGCCTTCCAGGGGCTATAATGCCATCTGCCTGTGGCATCGGGCCTCATTATGCCCCTGGGCGGTCCGGTATTTCCAATAATGCCCACCCTGTCAGGTACTATTGCTTGCATACTTCCAACCTCAGGAATCCTTCACTAGTTGTTTAATAACTGCAGACTCCATAGCAGTACATCAAAAGGCTGGGTACAGAACCTAATTAGGGAAAAGGTTCTGCAAGACAGCAATGCCAAACATGGCATCTCTTCTGGACTGACTGTTAACCAGTTGTGCTTTGTAAAGGTGTGCACTACCTCCAGTCAGCCGCTTTACAAATCTCCTGAATGGAGACACCTCTGGATGTTGTCACAGAGGCAGAATTGCCTGTCATAAAATGGGCCCTCAGCCCATCAGGCAGATGCTTGTCAGCTTTGCCATAATATAACTGAATACAGGCTACTATCCAGAGACAAATGGTTCTCCTGGATGCCAGTTTACCTTGACCTACCTTGCAGGAGGTGAAGAATAACTGAATTGTTGGACCTGATGTCCTTTGTGGGGTCCAGGTATTACCCCAGCGCTCTTTTAGCAACCAGGCCATGGAGTTTCTGCTCCACTGCACTGGAATGTTCTGTTGAAAAAAACAAACAAACACTGAAAGAGTGATTGACTGGTTCAGATGAAATTCAGGCAGCACCTTGTAGAAGAATTTTCTATTAGTCCTCAGTTCTACCTTGTCCCTTTGAAATATAATATAGCTAGGCTCTATACAAAGGGCTCGGTGTTCACTCACCCTCCTTGCCGAGATAAGTGCAACCAGGAAAATTGTTTTCCAGGTGACATATTTTAGACTAGCATTTGCCATAGGCTTGAATGGAGCCTCCATCAGCTATGCAATACAGAGATTCAGGTCCCATGGAGGGACTGGCTCCCGAAAAGGGTTAAGGTGAAACAGACCTTTAAAGAACTTCTTAAAAACAGCCTGTGAGGCTAGAGAGCTATCCTTGCCAGCTGAAACATATGCCATACATGTGATACTGAAAATCTGGGTGGGAGGGAGGTTTGGCCAAGTTAGGAGGGAGATTTGACTTTTAGGAGGGAGATAGCATAGCGCACCTGTTTGCCAGTGAAATAAATTCAAAAACAAGAACATTTTCAATTTTTATGCATTTAATACTTAATATACTCCAGAATAATTCATACAAAATTCAGATGTAGGAAATTTAAAGTTAAAAAAAGAATCAATAAATATTGTTTACTTTCTTAGGGTGGTACTGTCACTATGTGCATAAGTGCTGCATGCTGATTTAACTGCCTTAAGTATCTTGTGGTGTTGCTTGATAATCTCCCCCTGTTGTCATCTTGTTTTTTTCTGAGCATACTGAAAGATCTCTCAGCTGCAGCATTACTGTGTGGAAGACTCAGCGCTGTCAAAGCCAGTGAAGAAAGATTTTTAAATCTTCTGGTGTTTGTTCCTAGTGCTGTTAACTGTTCCATGGAAAGCCAGTAGGCATCAAGAGGCATATTAGAAGTACAGGGAGGTAGCTCTTTCTGTGGTGTTAGGGTAAAGTCCAAGATTTCTTCATGTAATGCAGGTTCATCTTTGCAGGTATTGAATTTCTTGGCCAGCTGCAGAAGAGATTGTGGCTCAATGTTTTCTTTTAGCTGTGGATTTACAAATCCCAGAATCTATAGTGTTTTGTCATGAAATGGAAACTTCTTTAGGAGGCTTGTAGTCACTTCACTGTAAATGTTTGAGAACAACACTTCAGCTTTTATCACAGGGTCTGCTGTACTATTCTGAAACATAGCTGTCAGCTTGGGAGTCTTGCTGTTATCAGAGCACAGTAATTTATGAGTATGTGTGCTCATGTGATGAGCAACATAATTCTACCCCAGTTAAAATGCTGAAATGTGAATTGCAAAGGCTACAGAAGGCAACCATGTCTCCTCTCTCACTTTTGAAGCCAGCAGAAATCCTCGGACCAGCTCCTGTTGAACTTGCAGCTGTATTTCTTTTCTTGGAGTTGCTGCTTTCTCGGGAGTGCAGGCGCTTTGACATGCTGCAGGAGAGAAAGAGATAAACACGGAATACACAAACCAGAGCAAGAAATGAAATCCACCCAGACACTGTCTCCTTTTACTCACTGCCCAGCCGTGTAATTAAAAACTAATGAGGTGATAACTACATTCAGGTTATACTGCTAGCACTAGTGATTAAGAAAAGATCTGCTTAACAATACACGCTTACACGCTGGCACTTTACTGATTATCTTTTAATTAAACAGTTAAGCAATTAGCTTTGTTGATAAAAGCAGAGAGAAGCTTTCAAGGAATATTGATTTTATGACTGTTAGCAAGTTGGGAGAATGTGACTCCCGTGTGGGAGGGCAGGAGAACAGTAAAAAAAATAGGACTCTCTCGGCCAAAACGGGAGATATCACATGTATGATATGATGACACTGCTGCCAAATGCACCTTCAGAGTTGAAAGCTGGGGGCCCAGGGACTGCGGGTGAATCAAATAGTCCAAAACAGTGGACATGCTATCTTGAAGGGGACTGAGCTGCCTGGACGAACACTGTAGGGAAAATCTTTTCCACTTGGAAGAGTAAGTTTTCCTAATTACTGACTTCCTGGAAATCTTAAGCACATGTAAGATCTCTTCTGAGAGGTTTAGTCTGGATAACTCTAGTTCTTCAAGTACCATGGTTTGAGATGTAGGGTTCTTGGTTCTGGGAATGTTATCCTTCCCTGATACAGAGTCAGCAAACTGTGACTCTGGGGAAGGAGGATTGGAAGTCTGAAGGAGAGGGACAGGACCAGGGAGTGCCACGCCTGCCTGGCCCAGTTTGGTGCAATTAGAATCAATCACTCTATTAAAATCTTTATTTATCCAGGTGAACATCATTGAGCAAGCTCATTTACAAGATGGACCTGGTTAGCTCCGGGTCAAATGGTGCAATGCATACAGAGATATTTACAATAGAGCCAAATAACACAAAGTAAAGAACAATTAATGCAGGTAAGTACTCAATGTTACATCAGTCATATCAGTTCAGAGTGCTTCTGTAATATTTAAGGAGGACGTAAGATGAAGCTTAGTAGGAACTTCAGTAGGGAGAAGTGATCGGCCACTCATGAAGGGAGCGGACGCAAGCACAGAATTTCAAAAGTAGTGTAATCACACAGTATCCCTAAATGTAACACTCTAAACAGAAGGATAAGGGTCTTAACAGTCAAACAGAAAAGTAATTATAGTTCTTTTAGCAAATTTCAGCATGGAAATCAGATTTATGCTTGGTTTATAACAAAGAAGCAGACTGCAGAAACCAATCGAAAGCCAGCACCGAGGAGCACTCACGTTTCAATTGGATGGCTGCTAATGCTGTGCTTTGCTAATGGAGAGTCTGAGCTTAGGTTCTCAGGCAGTGGTAGAGGCAACACCTACCGCCCGGTGCCCGGGTTTCCCACGCCTATGGGCAGGGAGCCCGTGGAGAGCATATCCTTGGCAGAGGATGGAGGAAGGGGTCAGTATTAGGTACTAGGCCATGGACAATGGAACATCTGAACCAGCAGGAGGACCAAAACAGCAGGACAACAGAACTGGGCATTTCTTGATGCTTACAGACTGTCCCAACCACAGAAATTCAGAAAGGAGTGTAACCAAACAGAGTCCCAACTTTTGACACTCTAAACAGGAAAAAACAGAGGTCATAACTGTTAGGCAATAATTAAGTACAGCTCTTTTTTGTGCAAATTTTAGACAGAAAATCAGACTTTAACTTAATATTGAGGGAGACACAGGAGCAGACTGCAGGAGCCAATCAGACACCAGAGCAGAAAAGCGTTTGCATTCCAGTTGGATATCGGCAAAGCTGCACCTCGCTAGTAAGGAGTACAGTCTAGGTGTCTCAGGTGGTGGCTATGGCAGTGACAACTGCCTGGTATCCACACTTCTCCCTCCTGAGGGGCAAGGAGCCCCTGAAGGGCTAGTCTACGGCAAGGAAGAGAGTTAGGGGACAGAGAAAAGAGATAGTAAGAGTGGAATGCAGTGGAAAGGGAATACGAAGATGAAATAGGGCAGTTAAATGGTACAGGGTAGGAATAAGAGCCACAGAATAAGCAATATGTAAAAGACAGCAGGGTGGGTAAGGTGCAGCAGTCATGAAAGCATGAAGAGATGATAACCCTACAGGATTTCTAGAGGGGAAAACATTAAGGCTCCAAGATGCTCACAGAGTTAAGGTCACCAAAGGTTACAAGTGTTCATAAATTCAACTACACTCAGAGGGCAGTAGCCTGATACTTCAGACTAAAATTAGGGGCTGGGGAAGCAATTGCAAGGCTCACACACATACCGAGCATATAGAGATTTTAAGGCATTCATACTGCGGAGGCAGCTTAATTTTAATAATTTTTGTACTTTGTTCCATATTGTTGGCAACAGGAAACTAATGGCCACTCTGCCAAAATGAGAGGAAGCATTGGGGATACATAATGTGATGTAGGATGCGCTACATGGGGCATACGTTCCTGGCTCACTTAGTGGGAGTCAGTCTATTATATACTGTGGAAGCTGCTTCAAGAAGACTCTACAAGTCCAAAGGGCTGCGTTTCTATTATGCCTTAGCATAAGAGAGGACCATCCTATGGCTTTGTACAAGGAACAATGATGGAAAGAGATGGGGAGACCAGTAATAAACCAGATGGCCCTGTGGTAAAGCGTATCCAACTTTGCAAGCGAGGCTTTACTATAAAGGAAATCTGCAAAATCGATCAGCGAAAGAAAAGTAGTTTGGACAAGGTGCACTTTTGCATCTCTAGTAAGAAACTGGTTAATTCTAAAGAATAGCCCCAGCCTCTGCCTTAACTTCTTTACAAGGTCCTTGAAATGCTCAGTGAATGATAGATTATGGTCTAACCACAGACCTATGTATTTAAACTTTGAGACAAACTCCAGTTTCTCTCCAAGAATTGTGGTAATCTGAGGTAGTGCTCCAGAGTTGGCCGGATTCATCACACAGCTATAGGGCAAGAACAACATTGCTTTTGTTTTTTTAGCATTTAGAAGCAGTTCTTTTATGGAGGAGCTGGTTCTGGAGCTGGTTAAATTCCTCCTGGAGGTCAGCACAAGTGGCTTCAAATGTCGGATGACACATATACAACCGTGTCATCAGCAAACTGGTGTATGTTGGCCTTGTTAATACTGTCATCAATGTTATTAACAGATAGCGAATAGTAAGGGACCAAGTATGGAGCCTTGTAGTACTCCTCTTAGTAGAGGTTTGAGTGGGGATAGCTCACCCTCAGCCTTAATTTGTTGATGCCGTCCTACAAGGTACTCAGTAAACCAACGCAAAGAAACTGAGTCCAGGCCTATACTCTTCAGAGAAGAGCAGGCTATGATCCACTGTATCAAAAGCCTCGCTAAGGTCTAGAAATACAGCACAGACAAAGTTTCTGTTGTCCAGTTCTTGGTACGAATCATTTGTTACTTTGGCAAGGGCCAAAATAGTGCTGTGTTTAGTTCTAAAGCCAGATTGCATAGGGTTTAGTAGGTTATTGGATTCAAGGTAGTCCCTTATTTGGTTACTGACAATCTTTTCCAGAAGTTTCGACAAAGTTGGGAGGAGAGAAATTGGTCTATAATTGTTAAGATCGCAGGGGATCCCCTGATTTAAACAAGGGGATGACATGAGCAATTTTCCAGATCTGGGGAATAAGCCCTTGGGACAATGATAAGTTAAATAAGTGGGTGACAGGAACAGCTAGGACATCATATGCGATTTTAAAGAAATAAGGATCCAAAGAATCAGCACCAGCACTTTTCTTAATATCCAATTGAAGCATGAGGTCTTCAACCTTTTTCAGAGAGACCGGGTGGAATGAGAAGCCAGGTACTGGGGCAGAAGAGTCTGAGCATGGGACATTTAATTGGGATGGGACCAGGGATGCAGTGGAATTGTCAAAAGTTAGACCATTTGTGGCAAAATGACTGTTCAATGCATCTTGGATTCCCAGTTTATCATTGATAGTAGTACTCCCAGTTGTAATCTTACATGACAAGGAATTACCAGGAGTATATCCAGACATGTCTTTGATTGTCCTCCAGAATCTGGAGGAGCACTTTGCTGCAGAATCCAGTTCAGTAAGAAAAAATGCTGCCTTAGCATCTCTGACCATTTTTATACAAGTACTGCTTGCTCTTCTGAATTGACACCAATCTGAGGCAAGCTTAGTCCGACAAGCTTTTTTCCACAACTTATCCCTACCAAGCAATGCAGCTTTCAGCTCAGAGAACCAATGACATGTTTTGTTTTTTGCACAAACTTTTACCATAGAGGTATACATATTTAGGGCCCCAATAAGTATATCATGGAAAATATCATATGCCGAGTTAACCGTGTTAGCTAAGTAGAAGTCTTGCCAATGTGGCAAGTGTTCCAACTCATAGACATTAGCAGCCACATTAAAGTTAAGATGGAACCTTTTTGTAAGAAATTTAGCTGTAGGTCCTGTATGATGCACTGATCTGACTGCAGCAGTGAAGCAATGGTCACTGACATCACCAAAGAAGGTTCCAGCATGTGAGACGAGAGGAGGCTTATTGACTAATATAACATCCAGTAGTGTGCTGCTGCTCATGTTCTTTTTGTTTGGATGTGTGGGTTCATGAATTAGTTGCACCAACCCACGGGAATCACAGAAAGTGTTTAAGGGCGAAGCAGTCTTCGATAACCAGTCGAAATTAAGGTCCCCTATGATGATAGTTTCAAGGTTCTCTTTCTCCATAATAGCGCCAATATGCATAAGAAGGAGTGTACCAGCAGATGGTGGTCTATAGCAACCAGTCACTCTGAGGGCAAGGGAAGTAGATATAGCCATCTTCAGGGTCAAACACTCAAATTCATTTTTGACAGAAGTAGTATCCAGGCAGGACATTGTAAACCTTTTCTTGATGTACACTACCACAAAACCTCCCCTAGTAGGCCTGTGTGTTCTGAATAACTGGTAGGAAGGAATACTAATCTCCCTGTCCTGAGAGGCTGGCCTAAGCCATGATTCGGAGATTACCAGAACATCTGGCTGAGTATGGCTGACCCACGCCTGAATCATGGAGGACTTTTTTTTAGGAAGCTGCAGACATTAGCATGTGAGAAACTCATGACTTTAAGATAAGCAGCATCTGAAAAGGATGTAATGGTAGCGATAGGACCAGGGTTTAGCTCAATGTTACCCAAACATAACAGTAACAGAAGTAATATCTTTGATAGGGCGGTGATAGTTTAAAAATCCTGGTCCTAGTACGTCTATAAGGCTTGCCAGATTGGGTAAGCCAATCACCACCCTTGAAGGAGTACCGCCAGTGAACCAGTATTGATAACGGGAACAGGCGAACATACACCACCCTATCATGGTTCTTCGGGTGTTGCCAGACATTTTCACAGAAGAATGGGGAGTATAGACAAGCTCAGTTGGAAAAGTACCAGAGTGGGTGTAGGTAAGGTCAATCCTGTAGCCAAGAGGAAGAGAGGGGTATCTAGCTCCAGGCAGAAAAAAAACAGCAGAAGCAGGGAGGAAGAGAGAATGAGATGAAGAGGCAGAAGGAGCAGAGCCATTGTGCTTAGAGGATGTGTAGGGAATAACCGAGAGGGTCAGTAGGGCAAGAGCCAGCCCATGGAGGTGAAGCAAGGAGAGGGAGATGGAGTGGCGGAGGGAGGGGGGTCCCAAGTAAGTGAGCCCAATGAGGTTCAAGCAGGGTGGATACCAAGTCGAGTGGGTGGAGCCAAAGCCTATTTAATAATCAAACAAACAATAAAGGTAGGCGGTGGGGGTGCGGGGATGGGTGCAAATTCTCAACAAAAGTCAATACAAAGCAGTGGGCACTGAAGCCCAGAGACTGAAAATCCAATAGAGAAAAGGCAGGGCCAATCAGTGGCCAAGCGGAGAGCAGTGGTCCAATTAGAGAAAGATGGCGGCAGGTGGCAACCTATCAGAGCCACCCAGTGCTACCCCAGAGCAGCTGGGACTCTTAACAGGCTTTAGAGTTGTTCTGGTTGTCTGCAGGATGGAGGTGCAGGTGGCTGGCAGGATTAGCTGCAGCCGCTCGCTGGGAGCCTGACCAGGGGCAGTGGATCTAGTTTAAGATATAAAAAGTAGGTTTAAAAAAGGGCGTTTTAGCTAGGGCAGGGGGTACTAAGGCAAGTTGAAGATTATTGGGACTATGTTGAGGGTAGCAAGGGACGAAGCTCAGGTATGGAACTATAAAGTAGATAGAGCAGGTGCTAAACAAAGCTGATAGGCAAGCGATGGCGAAAAATAGGAAGATGTCTTTAAAGGGAGTATAGGACAAGTGTTAGGCCTAACAGCTCCACTCTGTATCTTTAAGTAGAGTTGCAATATTAGTTAGAGGGGAGGAAGAAGATTGCCTAGGGGTGGTGCCGTGGGGGGAGGGAGGGTATTTAACAGAGACTGGAGGTGGGGAATGGAAGGGTGGGCACAAAAATTCAATTAGGAAGGAGACAGAAGTAGAGAAAATGAAAGAGAAATTGGATTATTTGCAGGGTAACGCTTACAACTGTGATCCAAATGGAATCTGGTCTAAACAGAAAAAACTGTATCACTTTAAACTTAGTTTCTGATTCAGGGTAGATTACCACTGGACCTTAAAACAAGGAGAGCTGTAATACTTTAAAATCTACAAACCTGCAGCCTAAAAGAACTTGCTCTTCAAACTACCCTTGGAGTGCAAAATTGCTGTAAACAGGCTTAGGTTCACATTTAAATTAGGATTCACAGGACAATTTGGAGAGACTTAATCCATACCACAATCAGTATGTAACAGTAGCTTAAAGTCCAGAAGGAACAGCAGTAGAAAAGAATTAAAAGAACTGCAGCAGCCCATCAGCAGGTACAGCCGATGGTTCTGACCAGTCAGGTTTCAACAGCGTACCTTTGGTCTGGTGATCGGTGGACAGGTACAGTGAGGAAGGCAGATGGCGGACAAAAGGGGCCCACCCAGCTGCTTACAGCAACAGATGCACCCGTGTCATGGGTGAAGCTTCTGTCTGGTGATTGGTGGGCAGTACAGTGAGGAAGGCAGCCAGCGGACAGAAGGGGCCTGCCCAGCTGCTTGCAGCAGCAGAGGCACCCGTGTCAAGGGAGAATCATTGTTGCCAGCTCCCTCCTGGGTTTCAGTAGTACTCTCAGTAAAAGTAAGAAGGGAAGGCAGGAATGCATAAAGAAATTCCCCTACCCATGACAGGACTAATGTGTCCTCTGGGACTGTTCCCAGTGAGGGAGGCCTGAAACAAATGTAGAGAAGCTTGTAGTGTTCACAGGATGTGAACAAGTCCACCTCTGGTGTGCCCCACCTTCATAACACTGCTGAGTGCACCTGCTTATTCAGTGCCCATTTGTGGTTTCTTTGACTGGTTCTGCTTAGAAAGTCTGCCAGGACATTGTCCTTGCCTGGCAAGTGGACTGCAGATAACTTTACTTGCAACAAATAAACCTGACTCCAGAACTTCATTGCTTCTGTGCACAGTTTGCAAGTTATTTTTCCTCCCTGCTTGCTGATGTAGTACATAGTGGTGGTATTGTCTGTCCTGATCTGGACTGACTTGCCCCTAATTTGGGAGGAAACATGCTTTCCTTGCCAAGTACACTGGTCTGAGTTCCAGGAGCTTTATATGCTCCTGAGATTCCAGTGGAGCCCATACCCTGCTTACAGCAATATCCTGTAGGTGACCTCCACACTCCAGGATAGAAGCATCTGTAGTAAGCATCACTGAACTCTTTCTCATATGTTTTCCTCCTCCTTCCATCATTCTAGTGCCCCTAACAGGCACTTTGATACAAGAACTAACTTTGACAGTGGGTACCACCTTTGAGAACAGTGAGCACCTAAGTGGCACTGGACATCTCTCATCTCAAATCCGGCTCTGGTTCCACTGCTGTGAAAGACGCCATGTGTTCTAGTAACTGCAGGAAGTCTCTGGCAGGTCTTGGCTGCCCCGTTTTGAAACACATTGCCACTGTTATCAGATTGGCCAACAATCCTGTAGGAGCAATGCCATTCCTTGACCAGTGTCTAGTTCTACTCCTATGAAGTCCAACACATGTACAGGATCTAGTTGAGACTTCTGGAGGTTTATCATGAAACCCAACTCCCTCTATGTTATGTTGGGTGAGGGAGAGAGAAATGTCTTTGCCGTGTAGTAGGACCATCTTGAAACAACCAATCATCTAGTTAGAGATAAACCACTACACCCTGCCTTCTCAAATGTGCCACTAATACCGCAAGGCACTTCGTGAAAACTCTGGTAGTGGAGGAAAGGCTAAATAGAAGGGTTGTGAACCGATAGTGGCAGTCCTCCACTCTAAATATGAGGTATTTTCTTTGTGAGGGCCTTACTGGTATGTGGAAGTAGGCACCTTTCAGACACAGTGACCCCAGCCAGTGTCTTTGATGCAAAGATGGAATTACTGTTCCCCATTTTCACCATCTTGAATTTTTCCTGTTTACTGTAAAATGTTTGTTCAGATATCTGAGATTTAAAATGGGTCACCACTCATATTTTTCTTGTGGGTCAGAAAGTATCTAGAGTAAATCTCCCTCCTGATTTGGGAAGGGGGAACTTCTTCCACTGCATTTACTTCTAGCATCTTTTTTACCTACAACTCCAGCAGGAGCTTTTCTTCTTGGATATGAGGAGGAAAGGCTCTGTGATTCTGCAGCTTTGGAAATCTCCTGGACTGCAGAGAGAGACCCTGAATCACTATTTCCAGAACTCAATTGTCTGTGGTTAGTATCTTCCCATGCCTGAAAACAGAGAGCTAGCCTTCCACCCAATGGTAATGGTTGGGCAGCCTGAGCACATGGGTACACATGTGAGGGGTTTAGTTTTGTCTGGGCCTTGGGAGCTAGAGTGGTACCTCTATGCCTTCTTCTGCCCCTACCTCTAAAAAGCCCCTCTGGGAGGCATAGTCATAGGTCACATAAGCACACAACCTCCTCTACTGTAATAGCTCTGGAAAGTGGAGGCCATTTCCTTCTTGGGGTTGCTTTTCTAGGCGATATTTTGCTTTCATCCACAATTTTCATATAAGTATCTGTCTTCTCATTAATCAAGGAATTTCCCTCACAGGGAAAATTCATGGCTTTTGTTTGAGAGTCATGGGGAAGATTTGTAGTTCTGAGTCAAGCAAACCTTTAGAGGGACACTGCACATGCCATGACCCTGGAAGCAGTGTAGTTGGTATCCACAGCCACATGAAACTGGTATTTGGTGGCATCCATGGCATTTTTTGCTGTGTCTGCTAGATATTGAGCTAAGTCCCCAGGTGCTTTCTCACTCATGGCCACTACAGAACTCCAAAGTGCCTTTTGGTACTGAGCAGAGTAGACCATATAAACTGCCTGTTGAGCAGCAAAGAAGCTGACATGTTAAATGTTATACGCATACTATACAGTTTTCTGTAATCTCTCTCTCTGGAGGCTGAGAGGAATGGTGAACCTTAGTCTTGTCATAAGCAACAGTCGGAACCACTTCTTCATAGTCAGGGTGGTTGTATAAGTACTCAGCACCCTGCTTATCCACCTGATACTTTTCCTCTATTTTCTCATCAATGCCAGCAGCAGAGGTGGGGGCTGACAAGACGCTGAAGGTATTTTCTTTAGAGGCTTGTGGACAGGCAAAAACAGTCTTTTTGTGTGGGCTAAGCCCATTATACCCAGTTCCAATAAAATATGCACTCACCGCTGAGGTTTCTAAAGCTTTATCAAATGAGTTCTGAACAGTGGTCCACAGTTGGAGAATTTTCACTGGGAAAGCATGGGACTGGGTGCCTGCAGCAGGAGAGGAAGAGCAGTGGGACTGGAGACCTGGGAGATGCTGGAAATCTCCAGTGGTGCATCCTCAAACAGTATGAGAGACAGACAGGGAAGAGGGCTAAGTAGACAGCGTAACATTTAGTGGGACTACTCTTCAATTCAAATGTAATTTTGTTTAACTTTCACAGCTAAAGGTTTACCTGGGTGAAAGATTACAGTGGACTTACAACTGTGAATAACTCTCAGCTTAAGGTTTAACTAGGCTAAAAACTGAATCAGGTGTGCAGTTGGAAGGATCCTTGTTATAGGAGGTTAACTTTAGCTGGGCTGGCATAGGGCTGAATCGTGGGAGCAGACTAAAAGTAAAGAAAAAATATTTCTAAACACTCACAGTTTGTTGTTTGACTGAGTCAGGTACTCTGTTTGTTGCACTACAGCAGAGGAGCACATAGAGGGCTGATTGTTTCTTGCAGGTGACCAGAAGCACTCACCTACCACCATTTCCTCCCACCCCTGGCTCATTCAGCATTATGTAAGTAGTAGTAAAAATCTTTTATTTTATTTTAACAGGATCAGTTGACATATACACCACTAGGACAACAGTCCTATTTACAATGTGCTCTTGAGACTAAGTTGTACCTAGCACAGAGTGACGGACTTCTCACCGTTATACAGAATGACACTGGGAACAGTGGGTTGAGCAGCCTCACTAACACTGTTTTCAAACAGGTGAAACTGTGATGTAACCCATTCATACAAGGGGAATAAAAAAAATACTTTTGAGAGTTTAATAGGGGAGTGTACAGATTTATAGTAGAAGTAGGGGATTAGAAGTAAGCACATCAGGTGACATTAGTTACTAGAGGCAGCAGCTACAATAGGGCATGTTTCAGCAGGTAAGGCAGAAAACAGACAGAAAAGAATGGGAACAATGTTAGGAGTGGTGCAATGCAGAGACTGTGGGGCAGCAGTGTTCAGAAGAATCTTCTGGACTCGGCAGTGCTGCCCCATCTTCATGCACCTCTCTGGACTCAGGGCAGAAGTATCCAGTCTCAGAGCCAAGTTAGCCAGTATTCAGGGGCCTCCTTCCCCACCCAGAGGTCACCATATCTACATCCACTTCTTCAAAGGATGCCCTGCAGCAGGAGTGGTTGGAATACGGTGGGCTCAGGCAGGATAAGGGAGGTGGTTCAGAGGCACATCCCCCAGCTGGTGCAACTGAGGAGCTTCCACACAGTACTTGAGGAATGGGAAGCCCCCTTGAGGTCACCCAAAGTTGCACTCCAGGAGGATGAGTGGGACCTCCATAATGAAGCCCCAAAGGTTGGTGAAAGAGGATCCCAGAGGAAGAGGAAGCTATTCCTCATAGAGGACTCCATCATCCAGGGAGTGGAGCTGAAAACTGGTAGTGAGGTGAAGAGGGAGGTAAAGAGTCTACCAGAAGGCACAGCAAGGAGGGATGGAAAGCAAATCCAGGGGATCATTAGGGCAATAGCAAGGAGAGGGGAGCTGGATGCCATTATTCATATGGGGACAAATGACCTAGCTGACAAGGCAGAGCTAGGAAGAGTTCAGGAAGAGTTCTGGGAACTGAGGCAGTGCCTGGGGAAGATGGCAAGAGCTGTGACCTTCTTCTAGGTGCTGCCTGTCCAGGGCAAGGGGGAGGCTTGAGATCTCCACACCAAAGCCTTCAACACTTGGTTGAGGGTCTGATACAGAGAGCAGGGGTTTGGTTTTAATTGGGGGCTGGGGCCCCACCTGGGGGAATGCAGAACTGTACAGTGGTGATGGCTTGCATATTTCTGGGAGAGGGACTGACATCCTCAGTGAACACTTAGTTTAAGTGCTATATTTGCAAGCATTTAAACTAACCAAGGTGGGTGGTGGAACAGAGCAGGGAAAAATGAATTACCCACCCACACAGGAGAGAGTAGCAAACTGGGAAAACAGCAAGGACACCAAAATGCAAGTAAACACGGCACTCAGCAGAGGTAGGAGGAACCAGAAAAGCAAAGAGAATACAGGGGAGGTCAGGGGTAGTGTCTGCAGTAAGTGGAGTGGGACTATAAGTTTTAGCTGACATACTAAGGACCTGGTATTGAAAGCAATGGAAAAGTTTATGTAAGCTACACGGAGATTTTTGGTCAGAGTCGGAGTTCGGAGGTGCAGCTTTACACTATTCTGTGAGGAGAGCAGAAGCAGCAGGGTGCTGATATGCTAACTTTCTACCAACTGCAGGTATGCCATTGTTGCCTGGATTGTGAAGTTTGGTAGAAAAGAACTTATGGTAGCAGTTTTTAAAAATCAGCATCTTACCAGTCCAACTTGTGTGGCAGTTTATACAACAGAAAAGCTCTTGCAGAGGCCCGGTCTGTGACCGAGAGCTTGGAGTCCGGGCAGTGGCCGCTTCTAGTATAGAGAGGAGGCAGCAACCTTCAGAAAGCTGTGTGGCAAGAGCCTTTCTGCTGAAGACAGTTTGGTTCCTTCAAAAAGGGATGTATATTTTACCTTTCTGATCTCCGTGGATGTTATAAATCACATAAATCATATAAATTATATAAATCATGTCTTTTACCTAGGGATGTGGTTGTTAGAGTTTGGAGTGTAGTATTGTTGTAGTATAGTTTGTTTTTGTTTTTAGTGGATATTGTAGGAAATTATTTTATTTGACTTGTCTGTTTTATTCTGTTTTATTATTTATTTTTATTTTGGGACAGTTTATAGTATATGGGCTTATAATTGTTGCCCCTGGGGTGCTGGTGGGGAATTAAGAAGCCCTTTACCTTTAATCCCTTTAATACAGTAGTGTGTAATTTGTAATTTCAACCACTGCTAAAGATAAGTTGTATTAATTATTATTTATATAATTATATTTTTAAATATTTTTAAATTCAACAAGGGGAGTAAATGAGACTGTAATTAGCAAATTTGTTTACTCTATATCCAAGTCAATGCTTAACTGTTCCAATCAGTGCTAACTGGCGCTGTTGCCAAAAACAGCTGCCAAATTTATTTATAAATTAGTCTGTACGCACTCTTTTTAAGTGTACTAACTGGTGCCGATTGTGAAAAATGGCTGCTGAGTAATTTTAAAACAAGCCTGCTTTAAATGGTGCTAACTGGTGCCATTGCTAAAAACAGCTGCCAAATGTATTCATAAATTAGTCTGCACACACCTTCACGCACCTTCTTTAAGTGTGCTAATTGGTGCTGACTGTGAAAAATGGCTGCTGAGTAACTTAACAAGCCTGCACATACTTTTTATTCATTTGAGTATTCTATTTTCTACTGGTCGTGTGGCTCTGATATCCTGGAGCTAACGCTGAAATATCGGGATATCATCATAACCGGGCAGCTGTCCAGTAGCTCCTTTCTTTCAAATTTGGCTTTGCCATTTTCTTACATGTTACTCAGCTCAGTAAATTTGTTGGTCTGGTGGAATTGAGATTTAGACTGGTAAAACACTAAAACAGAGTGGCATTCTGTGATGTTTTCAAAACAGTTAAAAAAAGTAGAAAGTGGAGAGATTGGATAATTCTAAGGATTTTCTAAGGACTACTCAGATTCTTGGCGGTGATATAAAACAATTTGATGTACAAAACGCAATGGATACAGAAATTGGCATGTTGGAACAGTTAGAGGAACTTTATAACGTCTTGAATAATTCTGGATCTGGTTCTAGATGCTACTTGTGTAATAAGAAGGGGGATACTCTGGGTGTGTTTCCTACAGAGTTAAGAGCTGGAACAATTAGAGGAACTCCATAACATCTTGAATAACTCTGGTTCCCGACGACACTCGTGCAATAAGAAGGGGAATACTTTGGCGGTGTTTCCTACAGAACTAAGAGCTGTTTTCTGGAAAAGGAGAGTTGCATTGTGGTGCAAGATCTTTAGTTTCAGCTGTGAGGGAAACTCTGAATGACTTTGGACTACAATCCTGCTTAACTTTGTTTAAGTGGAATATAGAGATGCTTTTTTTGAAGGAACTGGTGAAGTATTCCAGCTATATCTGTTATAAAGACATTATCATTAATATAACAAATGATGCATATTGACTGATTTTATAAGAATTTAAGTTTAAAAAGTAGTGCACTATATTTTATAGGAATTTATGTATGACTGAGAAATTGGATTTTTTCTATCTCTGTGTTTAGTTTTTCACCCAGTGGGTATTTTGATGTTTGATGTTTGTTGTCAGATGAACAAGTATTGTTGGACTATGTAATTGCAAATTTGAAGAAATTAGGAAATTAGCAACTAGTAATTTTATATTAGTAATCTTGTATTGGTGGTCCTCTTGCCATAAGTAAATGAGTTTAACTGTTAAGGTGCTGAAAATGGTGTTTACCAGGAATCAATGCACCTTAATTAATGGTAATTCGGATTTAATCACCACGGGTGATATCAAACAAATTGCTGGCATGAATTATGTTTCTGTGCCAGTTATGGAGTTATGGGTGCTTCTGGTACTAGTTGTGATTTTTATCCTATAGACAGTGCTCTAATTGGTGCCAAATCCAAGGATAAGTGAAGAAGGACCAAACAATCTACTTATCACCCTGTGAAGAATTCAGTTCTATAAACTTCCAAGGCTAAATTGAAGGGAATGGAGAATACTTTAACAAAACCTAAACTTAAACAACAGACCCTTAGTGAAGCACTTTTCAAAGATAATGTCAAATTAAATCAAGAAGCTACTTATTTTTTATCACCACCCCCTCATCCTTTGAATGTTACTTCTACTCCTACTCAGTTCTTAAAGCCATGCACATTTAGTATGTCTAGTTCTCATAAATCATGTTTTGGTACTTCTAATAATGAGAATATAAACTCAGATGTTCTCTCTCCTGTTTTGAAAAATGTTATTAGTACAGATGATAACTGTAATGGTATATATAATGAGCAACAAATTAAGGAGTTAGTATTGGTACCTCCTGCATCTGGGAATGCTGATGAAAGGAAGTTTGTTCAGCTATGAGATGCAGAATGTACAGAATGTTAGAGTTGAGCAACAATTTAGACTTTCTGATAATAATGAGATGGCACACTTTGGAACTGAGGAATCTAATAGTGGTTTTAAACATAACCAGGAAACATCTCAAGTCTGTAAATCAGTTTTGAATGACATTTTAAGTAAACTGGAAGTCACTATCCAGGGGCTCAAATATTTTGATGTGTAGAGGAATAATTTTTCATCTGTTGATCTGAACCATCTTTTAGTAGATGGGTCTCGACAATTAAAAACAGTGAGTTTCCTGGATGATGATAGTATAAATAATTATTTGCATGATTTGGAGACATTTAATTAATCACTAATAGAATAGAAGTACTAGTGGTACAAATCTGGCATATAATCCCTCAATTTTGAGTGAAGATATAATTAAAGTGATTAAAAACCAATACGCTGCTAATCTTATGCTCTGTGAACAGTTCATTATAAATAGAACTGAGATTGAGTAACTCAATAAACTTATAGCTGTGAATAGAGCTAGGATGGATGATGATATTAGGATTCTAAAAGAAATACATGCTCCCAAGGAGTCCTCCTCAATATCTATGGAATGTGGAGTGTTAATGTTGATGCTTTTATGCTGAATAGTTCAGCACCTATCAGATCAGATTTTCCATCAATTGATTTCCCTGAAGATGTATTAGTAGATAAGAGGAAATCAATAGGTAGGATAGTGCAAGCTCAAGATATGGGAATTGCCTCAATTAATGATTTAGAGACAATTCCCAAACTCAATTCTTTGACTGGAAAGGCAATTAAGAAACTAAAAAAGGGTAAACTTAATAGTAAAGACCGTGTAGGTAGTAAAAAGAAGGTGGTCAATGGAAAAGTAAAAGGTTTAGAGACCTGTAGTGTAAAGGGGAAAAATAAAAATAAAAAAAGAAAAAAACAGGCAGTGAGGAAGACTAAAAATATACAAGTTTTAAAGGAAACAAACATTGGAAGCGGCAAGAGATGTTACTCTGACTAATATCAGTGCTCTCACTACTATTTCACTGCAAAGTAAGGAGAATTTGAGTAATACTGACCATAATCATCAATTACTTTCGTCACCTCTGACTACATCCTGTATCAGAATTTATGGATTTATAATGGTGAAGGAAGATGATTTGCCAGACTTGATCTATAAATTATTTAACGATGAACTGAAATTGGATATTGCTGCTAATGATTTTGTTATGATTAGGAGAAATGTGGGTGCCAATGAGGATTTCTTCATGAATAGTGTAGATGTAACTTTGGTTTCCAAAAGATTTATACACTATGTCTGGAAAATGTATTGGGCACTCAAAGATTTAATCTTAGTGCAGTACTACTGGATAAAGATTTTAAGGTGATTGATTCTATCAATCAATATAAGGAGTGTCTACCTGGCAGCAATAATGGGATGATTGATGCAACTGTTGCTGATTATGAATTTGTACCAGTCATGCTAAGTCTTTTTGGGTATAGGAAGTTGCATAAGGAAACCAATGATAAACTGGCAAGAGTGTTATGTAATTTGTTTGAGAATTTCCTAACATTAGATTGGGCTACAATGATGTAATAGGAGTTTCCAGGTATCCAACTTTGTCAAATGGGGGACAAACTGATATAACCTTTAAAAATCTTGTGATAGCCAGTAGGATTTGGAATGCAGCAGCATTGCTTGATGCACTTGGCCTTTATTTGGTTGATCTTACCACTGTGATGGAATTCCACTGTTTCTCATTGGCCCCAGCCCTGTATCTGAAGGAAATATGCTTCAATCTGTTATGGAAAGTACTTATGCAGTTCCAGTTTCAAACAGATTTCTGGCTATTGCAGGATATGAGGTATGACTGTCTGACCCTATTATGGGACCTTCCCTTTTTGACTTGAGGGTTTGGGTGGATGAATCCAGGGTCTTACCTAGTTTGGGGTCCCAATCAGGAAACTTGTCCTCTATGTCTATGGAAGGGAAAGCATCCTTCCTAATTTCCTGGAATATAGCTAGCATTAGGTCAAAGTTTCAAGAGAAGGACTGGCTGAGTTATATTTGTTCTTTTTATATTATCTGGTTCCAAGAATTCATAAACAAGTGGGATGATTTGACATAAATATGGTTATATACGTTCTCACTCTCCAGGCTTTAAGTCTGGAAAGATGAGTGTTATCTGGTGGTACTACAACATATATTAAAATAGGGATCTTTCAAGTGTTTCTCTAACTGATATTGGAACAGAACTTTTTTGGGAATTTATTCTTGGTTAATATGATTCTGCTTCTTCTGTTCAACTGCTATATTCCTCCTGTAAAAGATAGAAAGTATTCAAATGAGACCTGGGACAGATTAACTAACTCAGTACGATCATACCAGATGGAATACCCTAATGCTCTTCTATTATTAATTGGAGATTTTAATGCCAGAACTGGTAACTTTGACAGATTAAGTGATAATTCAGTATTGGGATATATGTTCCGTGATATTCCTTGAGTAAAGAGAATGTCATCTGATGCAAAATTTAATTATAACGGACATAAATTAATAAAATTTATGAATGATAATTTGGTATGTCCTCTAAATGGTAGAACACAGGGAAACCGGTTAGGTTTGCCCTCTTACTTTACAAAAAACGGTTCTTCTGTAGTCGATTTGGCCCTTTGGCAGGGACCTCCCAATTATTGGGAGGACATGGTAGTAGTAAATACAGTGGACAGTGATAATTTTCTGATCACATTGCATAAAATGATTCAGGTAAAGTATGAAACATGTCCAACACCTACACCAATTATAATTCGCTACTCTAGGAAAATTGAATGGTCTTGGGATCTGCAAATTGGTGTGTCATCTTTAATCTTTTTTTAATACCTGGGACAATTCAATTATAGATCTGTCACTGATTTATGAAAAACTTAAATCTCTCTTTAATATTCTTTAGCCTAATTTATATAAAACTATAACTATGCCAAGTACAAAGGCAATCATAGGGTGGTTTGATTCCGAGTGTAAATCTTATAAAAGACAGTTGTATAAAATATCTAGAAAGGTCAAGGCCAATTCAGGTCAGTTTAATGCAATTGATCTGAAAATAGCTAAAACAAATTATAGAAACTTAGTGAAGCAAAAAAAAAACATTCTGTGAACAACAATGAGGCAGAATATATGCAGCAGTCATGGATAACGATATTAAATCTTTTTGGTCCCTGGTTGCCAAGGGCTGTAAGGGATGGTCTAATGAGTTAGAGCATTATATTGAACCAAGTAGATGGCTTGAGTTTTACGGTAACATGCTGTCAGATCCAAATATGGCATCTGCCTGGGATTTAATGGATGCAAATATTATTAAAGATCAGTTTGTTCAAGTTTCAAATACAGAAGTGATTGACGCAATTTGGAATACTAAATCTAATAAAGCATCGGGTCCAGATAGGATTCCAGGGGAAGTTTATTTGTGCTTACCTGAAGTCTGGGAAAATTATTTAGTTCCTTTTTTCAATCAATGTGTCTGTGATAATTTTGTCCCTGAATCTTGGGTAGGGGCTATTATTTTTCCAGTTT
Organism: Neoceratodus forsteri; assembly: GCA_016271365.2. Classification (NCBI taxonomy): domain Eukaryota; kingdom Metazoa; phylum Chordata; order Ceratodontiformes; family Ceratodontidae; genus Neoceratodus; species Neoceratodus forsteri. Next base: position 273,761,735 of record JADMNL010000026.1, read on the forward strand.
ATAAAAAGGGCCCTAAGGATGATCCTGCAATGTATCGTCCTATAAGCGTATTGGACGTACTGGGCAAGATTTTTGCCAAATTATTATTGGTTAGACTTAGCAGTGAGATAGAAACACTGGGGGGGAGAGGGGCTTGCCCCAGCTCAAGCAGGATTTCAGGAAGGATTTTTGACAGTTGATAACTGTTTTATACTTTCACATTTGATTGAAAAATATGTAAACATAAGGAAACAAAAACTGTATGTAGTCTTTGTAGATTATAGCTCAGCGTTTGATACAATTAATAGATCAACATTATGGGAAATAATGTTATTATGTGGTATTTCCCCTGTATCGGCTAATAGCATTAGACATTTATATTCACATACCTGGGCTCAGATTCATTCCGTGATTGTATTATCGGGCAGAATAAATACAAATAAAGGCATCAGACAGGGATGCATTCTGGCACCTTTGCTTTTTTTCGATCTATTTGGATGATTTATTAATTCAATTACAGTCTTAATCAGATTCTCCTAAAATTGGTACAAAAATCTGCTCAGCACTTGCTTATGCCGATGACCTTATCTTGTGTTCTCTCTCAGCCTCAGGACTACAGAAGAAACTGAATCTTCTGTCAACTGCATCTGAGACTTTATCTTTAAAAATTGATCTCAGTAAAACAAAAGTAATAGTATGTGGTGCCCGAACTAATAGATATAGGTGGAAATTGGTAGATGATTATTTGGAAATAGTTTCATCATATACATATTTGGGTTTACTATACTCCAATAATGGAATCTGGTGTAGACATTATGACTACATACTTTCTAAAACTAATAAAACAATAGGGGCTTTGGTAAAATTTTATCATATACTGTATTTGGTAGATACTCACTTAGACCCCTTTTATCCACCTTACAGGCAAAGTATAATGCAAAATCCCTATATGGGGTAGAAATATGGGGGTTAAAACCATTAAACCATTTAGAAATACCAGCTAATAAACTCTTAAGGAAAGTTACTGGATGTCAAAAATCTATGACAGTCTATTTCCTAAGAGTGGAATTGGGAATTCCTAGTTTACAGGCATTGGCTGATAGTAGATTGATTAATTTCTGGATCAGGATCTTAAGATTACCAAAGGATAGATGGGTCAAGATATGCTTAATGGAAAAGGAGGTTTGGGTACAACGCAACTATAAGCAATGAACTTGGCTCCCTTATTTGTATAGTTTACCTGATAAATACTTGCTATCTTTCCTGTTGAAATATAGCTACCAGGGTATGAATATTAGTGAGAATTATAAAGTTTATGTAAAAAATTAAACAGCACAGTTTCACAGAGAGCAGGATTTGGCAAGTATTGTTATCTCAAAATATTCTAAATTGTATTCATATAGTGTTGACAATCATGCATATAGATTTTATCTTGATGTTTTGGAAAATCCAGATATTTGTAAAACATATACAAGATTCAGACTTGAATTGTTTGAATCTAATGTTAGAAATGCTCTATATAAGAATTCTAGTAATCCTGAGGATATGCTCTGTGCTTGCAAACAGGGAGAAAGGGAGGACTTGGACCATGTTTACCTGAGGAGTCCTTGGTATATTAAAATTAGGCATAAATGGCTGTCTCCATTAACCACAGGAATAGCAACATCTAGCGATACAGAGCTTATTAAGGTTTTTCTCTCCTCTGAGGACTCAACTATCATGTATTCTGTGGAGAAATTTGCATTCTTAACAAGGAAAATTAGGAAAAGAAATGTGAGCACCCTTAAGGGTTTATCCTCAGTGGCTTAATGGTCTTGGTTATCTCTAAATCCTATACCCTGGATTCATCTACCCGACCCACTTTTTTTTGCTAATTTTGCACGTAAATTGTATTCTCTGAATTTACTTGCATTACTGGTCAATATGTATAAATTGTCTGTACTTCTATGTCTTGTAATTGTGTTATGTCCATTTGTAAGTTGATGTTTAACAATTTATTTTGTGATAATCATTTTTAAGATTGAACAAATAAACTAAACTACTAAGTGGAGAGCCATGTGTGTGAATGCTCAAAGCTTGGGTAACAAAATCCAAGTTCTGATAGCAATGGTATCAGAGGCTGTCCTGGATATTATTGCTGTTACATAGACATGATACAATGGGAACCATGATGGGGGCATTGCTATACCAGGGTATACTTTATTCAGGAGGGACAGGGAGGGTAAAAAGGGAGGAGTGGCTTTATACATCAAAGAATGTATAAAAGAGAGTGGTGAAAGGAATGAAGGGTAGAGGCACTGCAGTTCACCCTGGAAGCATGAAATGGCATAGTCATTCATACAGGAGTGATATACAGACCACCAGTACAGAGGAAGGAAGTGGAGAGGGATCTACTGGAAGCCATCCATGTGATGGCAGCCATGGGGGAGGTGTTACTGATGAGTAACTTCAACCTGCCAGAAGTTGATTGGAGCACACAAGCAGCAACAACAGCCAAGGGCAGTGACTTGCTAGACTCCATACAAGGGGCATGCCTCAAGCAGCTGGTGCTGGAGCCGACCTGAGAGGAAGCAATTTTGGACCTAGCACTAAACAATGGGGACATAATTGCAGATGCTAGGGTAGGCAAACACCTGGGTTCCAGTGACCATTGCACAAGGTTGTTCGATGTGAAAACTTCAACAGGGACATGTCACATGAAAGCAAGAGTTCTGGACTTCAGGAGGGAAGACTTTAGTAGGATGGGAGTGTGTTTTAAGGAGGCCCTAGATGGGAAAGGGGGGGAGTTGAAGGACAATGGGCACATATAAAAGGAGCCATACTGGAGGCAACAAACCTTTGTATCTGACAAATTGACAGCCCCCCCCCAGAAACACAACAGTGACACTGAGGGTGCCTAATCCTCTAGTGTTCTGATCATCAATGCTCTGTTTTTTTTTTTTTGCCCTCCCCACTACCATGCATATGGAGTTACTTGCTGCTGTGTTTTTGTATAAATTTTTTTCCCTTCCCCTTACTCTGCCTCTCAGACCCCCCCCCCCGTGTAGCAATACGAAAGTGACATTGGAGGTACCCAATCCCCCAGTGTACCAGGAATTGGGTCAATGGTGATTCCTCTGTCCTTTTTTGTTGTTTAGCCTGTAAAAAGAAAACTATCCATTGATGTCTTTTGTGCCACTACTGTCCCCCCACCCAACCCTCCCACTCAGCACTAACCATCCCGCATCTTCTCCAAGCCCTTACTTACCCATTGGGGATCCAAGGCCATAATCCTCTCTGGACCACAGGCACATCTTCACTACTCAAAGCAGGGCTATGAACTGAAGAAACAGGTATACAATTGAGTATTTCAATGGGATTTTGAACTTAGTGGCATAACTTGGCATTTTTGGCATACATTTTCAACATGCCTTCTTTGGGACTTTTCCTCATGAACAACTGAATTGTCATTGGCAGATCTGCCCCAAAGGGTGATTTTGTGTTCCCTGGATAAAATCACCTTTTGGCAGGAGCTGAAAAATGTCTCTGTCCTTGTTCATGACATGAGGTCATAAGAAGATTATGTTGAAAATTTGGTGTAAAATTATTAAAAACAACAAAGTTGAATTTTGTGAACGCAGTGCTCATAACTTTGGTAATTTTCAATATTTTCCCACCAAATTCACAATATAGCCATATCCTTACAGCACCTCATGAGTCTGACAGCTGTCATTTTTCATATCCTGGCCAAAATGCTTTATTTTACATCCTGAAAGGTGGTTTTGCAGTTCCAGCACAAAATCACCTTTCGGGCAGGAGTTTAATTTTTTCTCAGCCATTGTTCAGGAGGTGAGGTCATAAGAAGGCTATGTTGTAAATTTGGAGAAAATATGAAAAAAAAATGAAGTTATGAGCCTACACTGAATTTTGTGAATGCAGGCTCATAACTTTGGCAATTTGCAATATTTTTCCCAAAATTCACAATTTAGCCATATCTTTACAGCACCTCATGAATGTGACAGTTGTCATTTTTCATATCCTGGCTAAAATGTATTTTTGTGTCCTGAAAGTAGACTTCACAGTCCCTGTACAAAATTATCTTTAGGCTAGGAGTTGAACATTTTCTCTGTCCTTTTCCATGAAGCAGGGTCTTAATAAGGGTATGTTGAAAATTTGGTGTAAAGATATTAAAAAACTAATCTTCAATATTTTTACCTCACATTCCTCTACTGCAGCCCTATTGGCTTGGGCCAGAGTTTATTTGTATGTATACCTTGTTTTTGCATTGTGTGCATTTCCCAGTGTCTTCTGTTTGCATCCTATGTTTTGTCTCTACATATACTGTATGTCATTAATTCTCAGCCACCCCTAAAAAGTGACTTTTAGTCTCAGTGGGCCTACCCAGTCAAAAGAAATTCAGTAAATACTGTATATAGATACAGTACATACATGCATACATACAATCATAAATTAATAAAACAACCAGAAACATCAATGAATTTTAAAGAAGGTAATCAATCGTAAAATGTAGGTTTTAACCAGAAATAATATGATGCAAAAAAAAAAAAAGGCTGACAGTGTCCCTTTAATGTTCTAAAGCACAACAGTGATTACACTGGTTGGTCTGAACATGTCTTTTTTTTCTGTTTACTACCATCCCTTTCTGTTGAAAGAGGTCTTCAAAACATAGCTCTCCTTTGTATGATTATTAACAGACACCTTATTAACAGACATCTTTAAGTCAGTTTACTTGTTTATTTTGTTCAAAATTATCAAAAATGTTGAGGTAAAATAGTTCTGAATATTGTTTACTCTGCTGTAATGGGGATAATTTAAATAACATATATATGGTTTGTCCCTTTAGGAAAGGAAGAACATTTGTGTTGTCTACTTTAGTAATCAAAAAGAAAAAAATTGCATTCTGCTCTTATTTATTAATAGACATAACATAAAAAAATTGTTTGTGAAAGGTATCAAGCACCTTGTCATCTCAGCACTTTTGCACTTTATTATGTAGTGTTTTGGGGTATTGGTTTAGTTTATACAATTTCACCATAAACGACTATCATATTCATGAAATACTATTAAGATAGAGCTCTAATAATTGCCCATGAGTGGCTGCTTTTAAATTTCACTGTACCTTGGGTTTATGTGACAATGGCGAAAGCCTAAGGGCGATCACTGTTATTGCAAAGTCAGAGTGCTGAAAATTTATTTCACCACTCTGACACCCCAGCACACAACAAAATGGCATCGGGACTTAGTTTTTAATGTACCTCCCGACAGGGCTTCACCCCAACATTCCCCTATTTAAAGATTATCAACTCTGGGGGGGTGCATGTCGGGGGGGTGAAAATCACTAAAAAAGAAAAAAGGTTTTGGCTGGGTGCAACATAAATGCACCAGTGCCTGGACCCGAACACAGTACCCTGCCCAGCAACACCGTCAACCCACCCACCACACCACGGGGTCAGCTCGGCAACCCACTGTAGCACCACTCCTCACATTCCTTCCCACCCCTCACTGTGCATGCTCGATCCACCCTGCATGCATAATTATAGCAACATCCTGTTGCTATATTCACTGACCTCACCAAGCCGGCCGCCCTACCCTACAGTAGCCCCGTAGACATGCATCAGGAATTTGATCGCCGTTATTGTAGGTACCCTATCACCAGTGCTAATATCTCTTGCTACCCTGTACCTTTAAGGGGCTCAGGACAAAAAAACATGATTCCTGTGGAAGCCCATTCCTTGAGAAAGCTCCAGGATGTAGGAATGAAAAGTGTTGTGGCTTTTTGAGCTTGTTGTAATGTATGCCTGAAAAGGCTTGTAATGAGACCCTTCTTTGGCACTTTTTGTAAGCACTTTGCAATGAACATATTTTGCACCTTAGTTTGTATGCAGTGTAATGCTTTGAATAGAGGATTTTTAGGTGCTGAAACTTGTTTCTGTTGTAGTCTTGATTCATCTGACTCTGAAACACAATGGGCTGGATCTTCCAAGTGTGGTACAGGACTGCATCAAGATCTGCACCACGACACTTCGGTTCTGGTGATGCGCTAAGCCCCTTCGCTGCAACTGCTCTCAATTTTACAATCTCGGGCACATGATTTACAGCAGCTTACACCAGATATCTGGCACAAGCTCCATAAAAAGGCCTCAGGGATTGCCTCAAGTTACATCAGAAAAAGCTGGTCTCAATCTCTAGACAATTAACACACGGGAAAGAAAATCCCGTTCACCAGCCAGGAGAGTGCCGCAAGCCCTGTGCACCATATGTTTGGCACATCAGGGGCTGGTGGCATTCTTGGAGTTTTGAAAATCTGGCTTAATGTTTCCATCTGAAATTAACCAGCTGCAATTTAAGTGGTCTCTAAGACCAGATAAGCTCATTAAAAAGAAAATACTAGTGGAGATTCAAATACAATTCGAGTACCAATCTACAATTCCCAAATGTTTCTCTGTAATATGAGGATATGTTTATATGTATACATGTTCTAGTTATAGATGGTTTACAGTGGGAGAGATAATGTTATAAGATTAATTATTTACATTTTAGAGCAGTTTAATATGCAACATGTGATATATTTTGTACTTGAGCTGCAAAACTTGAGCCCTGTTTACCTGTGACCAGGAAGAGGAGTTGCAGTTTTGTCCCTGAGTCCCCTGAAAATACAACTTGTTCATTTCAACAAATATACTCATTTTTATTCAACTATTTGCTATTTTATAGTGTAGGAACTGTGGATGAGTGGTTCTTATTAGGTTTTTAATTCATTTTTGGAATGTTGTATCTCAGGCTTGTGACCTCGGACAGCACTTCCGGGTTGGCTTAGGCTATATCCAAATGCCTTGTAGTGAGTGCAGTGTGTTTGAGCTATTTTCTGGTGACAGCAGTGTTTCATGCTGTCCCAGGAGCTTGAATAGCACTGCAGAGTGGAATTTGAGCCTTTTTGTGATATATTTTGTACCTGAGCTGCAAAGCTTGAGCCCTGTGTACCTCGTGACCAGGAAAAGATGTTGTAGTCCCCCGAGTCCCCTGAAACTACAACTCATTCATTTCAACAAATATGCTAATTTTTATTCAACTATTTGCTATTTTATAGTGTAAGAACCATGCATAAGTGGTTCTTGTGGTTCTTATTAGGTTTTTAATTTGTTTTTGGAACGTTATATCTCAGGCTTTTACCATGACCACTGACAGCACTTCCAGGTTGGCTTTGACTATATCAGAACACCCTGTAGCAAGCAGGGCAAGCGCGCATCATCACACACGAAGACGCGTGCAAAGACACTCATGTCCAAGAGCATGTTTGGTAGTTCACAGTTATTTGTGGTGTGAGTACCCAGTCTTATTTATTATTGTCACTAGACATTTAAGTGTTGGGTTAACAATATCCTGCAGTTAGTTCCTTGCTTATTGTTGTACCTGCTGTTTCCAAACAGCTGCAATGATGAACAATAAAATAGTCTCCCCCACTGTTAGTTGTGGACATGCACCTGCTCCTACCTCTAGTACTATTATGATATTGGATGGTGAAATAGGTATCCAATGCACGCTGTGCTATATGTATCAGTTATTCCAAGCACTACCCAGCCTCAGTTCTGTTTATATCTGTGAAAAATGCACTACAAATAAAAAACTAAATGAGATAGATAGAAACGAGACATTTGACTCTGTTCCTCATGTGGGCCTGTTGGATAAGCTGGAAGAAATGGGGGTTGGGAACCAGATGATCAGTTGGATAGGCAATTGGCTCCAGGATCAGACCCAGAGGGTCGTAGTTGGCGGGATAGTCTCATCCCCAAAGAGAGTCATTAGTGGGGTCCCACAGGGATCAGTCCTTGGGCCCCTCCTGTTCAACGTCTACGTCTCTGACATAAGGACAGGAATCAGGAGTGAGATGAGTCTCTTTGTGGATGTATCAAAACTGGGGGCAGTGGTGGATGGGGTGGAGGGGAGGGTGGCCCTACAGGGGGACCTGGAGGCTCTAGAAAGATGGTCTAGAAAGTGGAAGCTGAGGTTCAGTGCAGGGAAATGCAAGGTACTCCACCTGGGGAACAGAAACCCGGGCCAAGTGTACACCCTAGGGGGGGAAATGCTACAAGTCTCGATGGCTGAGAGGGACTTGGGGGTGGTGGTGGATGTCAAGATGAACAACTCTGAGACTTGTAGGAGGGCGGCAGCCAAGGCCAACAAGATGCTGGGATGCATCGCTAGGGGGATCACCTCCAGAAGGAGGGAAGTGATACTCCCTCTGTATAACTGCTTGGTAAGGCCACACCTTGAGTACTGCATGCAGTTTGGAGGCCACACTTAAAGAGGGACATTAAACTCCTGGAGAGGGTCCAGAGGAGGGCAACCAAAATGATTTGGGGCTTGGGGGCAGGACCTATGAGGAGAGGCTCGAAGAGCTAAGTATGTACACATTGGAAGAGAGAGGGGACCGGATGGACATGATAGAGGTCTTCAAGTACATGAGGAGGGTAAATAGGGGACGAACAGTCAGGGTGCTGTGAAGGAAGGAGGAGGGGGCCACTAGAGGGCATGGGTGGAAGCTGGAGGGAGGAAGATTCAGGGGAGAAAGGAGGAGGTGCTACTTCACTGAGAGGGTGGTGGAGCCATGGAATGCACTGTCTAGGGGGCTGGTGAAGGCAGAGATGGTGGACGGGTTCAAGAGGGGCTGGGACAGGTACAGGGGAAGGGTTCTGGAAGCAAAATCCAATGCAGCAAGAATATCTGGAACTGGGAAGGGAGAAGGCGAGGGGGGCAGCAAGGTCAGCACCCAGGGTGGGGGCTGACCAATCTAGCAGACTCGAAAGACCGTTAGGCCTATTCTGCTGGCATTTTAGTATGTTAGTATGTTAGATAGCTACTTTTGGAGCCAGGCTATTATATATAGAAAATACCCAAGTGGAAATGCTCCAATGCTTTAATGAGACAAAAAGACCTTACCCCCAAGTTGGGCAGTCTCTTAAAAAGAGCACATGCATACTTAACCAACCAGATCCTGTTATACAGCATGCAGAGGGTTTTACACCAATATCTAACCCAATAAACTCATTTGGCATTGAAAATAACATAGCTAATATTTCCGATATTATTTTATTTATTTATTGAAGAGAATCAGAATTACAATCCTTTGAGTCACAGACTCCTTTGCAAAGGCTCCACATCAGTACAGAAGAACAGACATAACATTTACTGATAATATACATAGGTACAGTATATACATTGTGTCATGGACCTGAGATTAGATTTTAGGTCTTAGCTGTGACTAAAGGTAGTTTACAGAGTCGGGGGGTCCTAAATAGAACCCTGAGTCAGATATTATATACAAAGTGATTGTGAGGCCTGAGGAAGTTGACAGGAGTAAGTCACAGTGTCCACCTTAATGGTTGCAGTCGCAGCTGATACAAGTAGGCTGATAAGGCGTTATATTACAAATATAACACCTTATCAGCAAAGGAAGAGGGGAAGGGAGGAAGATGGGGATATTGAAGATATAGAGCATAACACCAAATGGACGTTAGTGCCCAGATCTAGGGCTAGCAAAAACGGTTGAAAAGCTGAACGGCTTTTCATACAGACTCAGAATTCCTTCTCCATACTTTCCATGCTAACAACTTCTAATTTAGGGGATGACAACTCTGAGGTAGATACTCAACTTGTCTCAGTTACAGGGACTGAAACCCCTGTTCCCTCATCCTTACCTCATACAGAGTCTCATCCAAAATCCGGCCCGCAAATTGCAAATAACTTGAAAAGTACCCCACTAATAGCACACTTAAAGGGGTCAAATGGGCACTCCCTTCCAAAATCTATTACTACCCCATCCCCTCTGAGGTATACTGAAATAACTATGGACACAACTGATACATCTATTTCTAGGTACCAGACTCGTCAAGTTTATATACTGGGTGATTCCATAATTAAACATCTAGATAGGGCCATCTGCTACCCCAATAAAGCAAATCAAACTTGCTGTAGCTTCCAGGGAGTGAAAATATCTGATATATCTGAAATGGCAAGTAACATTCTTTCCAATGCTGGGAATAATCCACTTGTTATAATACACGCTGGAACAAATGACAAATCATACTAATCCCTCTCAACTTATGAAAGATTATGTTGCCCTAAACAATCTACTTGCTGAAAAGGGTTGCATGGTATGCTTCTCGGAAATACTCCCAGTGCCAAGAACAACAAACACCATTACTGTTAATATAAAAGCAACAAATGAATGGTTGAGGAAGTGGTGTCTCAAACAAAATATACACTGTATCCCACGTTGGGAACATTTCTGTGGTAGGGACTCACTCTTCTGCTGAGATGGTCTCCATCTCAATAGAAGAGGAAGTGCCCTGTTGGGTAAAACTATAGCTTCTGTTATTGATGGTTATTTAAACTAAACTGCTTGGGGGAGAATGGGCATGCTCCTAATTCTCTAACAGAGAACAAGGTACTTCACATTAGTAGGCATTGTAATATTCTATCTTTTAATGCAAGATCCCCAAATAACTTAAACAAGGCAGAATTAGAACTCAAATGTTTCCAATTAGACCTTGGTATTATAGCTGTCATTGAGACATGGTGAGATACATCCTCGGTGTGGTCAAGAGTGATCCCTAATTATAAACTTTATTATAAAGATAAAGACGATAGTTTAGGCAGGGGAGAGTGTGTCTGTATATTAAGAGTAGATATTCCATCATATGAAATCCCAGTATCAACCAACACAGAATCCTTATGGGTCTCAATTCAATTTAAGAGCCACCCAAAACTCACTATCCGGGTGTGTCATAGACCTCCATCTGCTGACCTACTCTATACTTCTGATTTGATTTGACTAATATTATAACAGACATGGTAAATAAGGGTGATACTTTAATTTTGGGGAATTTTAACTTTCCAGGTTTAAATTAGGAGTCTTTTTTCAGATAAAACAGAACAGGAAAAATTATTCATAACAGTATGTATGGATCTTGGCCTTGAACAGTTTGGGGACCAGCCCACTAGGGGGTGTAATATACTTGATTTAGTTATTACTAATATAGAGAACACAATTTCTGTTACAAATGTTGTAGAACCTACAGGAAACAGCGATCATAACTCAATTTATTTTAGTATAAATATTAGTATTCCTAAACTCTCCAATAATGCAACTTATAAGGACTATAATAATACTAATTTTGATCTAATAAATACAAAAATTATTGAAGTGAATTGGGAGGAAAAATTCAAGGACAAATCTGTAAATAGTGCATGGAATGAACTGAAGGATTTCATATACCATCTAGAAAGTCACTATATACCGACCAAAACTAAATATAATAAAAAAGGTAAAATCTCTGCTTGGTCCACTAAATCTATCAACAAACTAATTAAAAGAATGTGTCTAAAAAAAGTAATAACCCATTTATCTTGCATAAATATAAAACTGTTGTCTCACTATTAAAAAAATCAAAGAGGCCAAATTAAAATTAGAATTTAACTTAGCACATTCCAAGTCCAACCACATAACCCTTTTTCTATATTAATAATGAAAAGGGTAATTCAAGAATAGTGGGCCCATTTCTGGAAAATAGAACTCCCGTCAAATCTGATCAGGCAACAGCAAATCTCTTTAATGGTCATTTATGTTCTTTTTTTTATTCAATAGACCCCAACCCCACTATATTTGAAAATAAATCTCCTATTCCACCCTTTAATTCTCCTGCAATTCTAAATGCTTTGTCTTCATTAAAAAAATTCTCAAGCCCAGGATCTGATAATATTAGTCCCAGGTTTTAGTTGAAACAGCCAAATCATTGACTTTACCTATTTCACTGTTTTTCAATAAATCACTAGGTGAGACTGATATTCCTGATGATTGACGGACTGCTATAGTAATCCCTATTCATAAAAAAAGGTAATAAATCAAATGTCCAGCACTGCAGGCCTATTAGTTTGATGTCTGTAATAGGAAAAGTTATGGAATGATTAGTTAAGTCCTTATTTGAAAAAGAAATGCATGTGCTCAGTATCCAGAATTTAACCCAACATGGTTTCAAGACAGGTTATTCATGCACTACCAACCTGATCTCCTTTTACAACATCATAAGTAAGTACCTGGATAATAAAATACCGGACGTCATATTACTTGATTACAGCAAAGCATTTGATAAAATATCTCAATCTCTTAATTAGTAAGCTTCAAAAACTAGGCTTCTCATCGTTCTTAGTTAACTGGACAGCAAGGTGGTTGCAAAATAGGACTCCGACAGTAAAAATTAATGGTGTCCTTTCAGACAGCGGTCGAGTCACTAGTGATGTTCCTTAGGGGTGTGTACTGGGGCCCACACTTTTTAATAATTTTATATCTGATTTGAAAGTCTCCTTGAATAATCATCTATCTAAATTTGCAGATGACACAAAACTAGGTGGAAGGGTTGATACCTTATCAAACATAAGGTCACTTGAACTTGACCTACAACTTATCGAATCCTGGACACAGACAAATCCTATGATTCTTAATATTGAGAAATGCACTGTTCTCCACCTTGGAAACAAAAACCCACAAATCAACTATTATTTATATAATCACTGGCTTAAATCATCAACCTGTGAAAGAGACTTTGGTATTTTAATTAACAATAAACTGACATCAAATGATCATTGTAAAAAAGTGACAAGAACAGCTTACATTATCTAAAAACAAATCAAAAGAACATTCATTAGTAAATCTGAACATTGTCTAGTACCATTGTATAGGGCCTATGTCAGACCTCATCTGGACTATGGAATCCCATATTGGAGTCCTTATTTAAAGGGTGACATAAACCACTTGGAGCAGGTCCAGAGATGGCTTACTAAAAGAATTCCACGACTCAAAACATGCTCCTACGAAGCACAACTTAGGGAGACAGGGCTCTATCCACTTACTGTGAGAAGATATGGAGCGACATTCTTCTCACCTTTAAGTTACTTAAAACACCTATTCTAATGAAATAATGAGGATTTACTTTAGCTAATAAGCACATGGTAGGTAGACTTCATAACCAGCAGCTCTTAGTGGATTGGGTTAATACTAATAAATGTGATAACTTATTCCCTATTAGAGCAGCAAAAAGCTGGAATTCACTACCACAGGAATTAACAAACATAACTAATGTTGATACTTTTAAATCTCAGTTAGATATATGGTTGAATCCCTTATATTCAAAATTAGCCACTTTTGCGGGGGACAATCCCGGTGGGCCTTGTACCTTCTTTTTGTCCCGATTAATCCAGTAAATTCAGCAAAGAATAAATTACTCACTGTAGTATTGTTGCTTTTTCTGGGATCCATCGCAGTGATGTACAATATGCATCATTCTCCCAGCACAGTGTGATGCCCTGGAGACAGAACAGCATGCTAATTATAGAACGTAGAATAGCGTTCCTACTCTGCACTTCAGTCACTCTCTGCACTGCTGTCACACTCCCCTGTAGCTTCTAACATCAGATTTGTTTCTATAACTAGGGGATATGTGACAACTAGAACTAGCAAACTGGCTACCAAAAATTTTAATGACTCTAAAATTTTGAAAAACACTAATCAACTTTTGGACAGACAACCATAATAAATATTTAACTGCCCACATTTTGTAATTGCTAAGGAACTGCAATAAGTAATGCTCAAGTAACCTCAATGTAGAACTGATTCTTATGTGAACCTATTTTTAGGTTATGGGAAGGGACAAAGGGTCAGGGATTGTAAGTCACAGTAAGATTTTTTCTTGAAACACCAGTAATCCATCACTGATGCTTTACAACAAGAAGACTTTAGTAGTTCTTTGGGAGAACAGGTCCAGAATCTACATAGGAAAAAGGTTCTGCAAGTCAGCAGTTCAAGAACGACATCTCTCTTGGACTGTATGTCCAGGCAGTTGTGCCTTCTGAAGGTGTGCACTGTTTTCCAGGTAGCTGCTTTACAAATGTCTAGTAGAGATGCAGCGAATTTAAATTCCACCAGTGAAGTGGGCACTTCACATTGCCACTCAGCTACATGGAGTGGGCAATGCAAAGTGCTCACTCTGCCTTGTCATTACCACTTCGCGTTAAAGGCAGAATGGCAATGCGAAGTAAGGCAGAGTAGTTGTTTTTAATGGACTTCGCTTTCCTCATTAAGTGATCCACTTCATGTTTCAGATTTGGCAGCCCCCCAACACATCACATGACTTACAGTACTATAAGTCACTTCACTACCAGTCTAGCATTGCTTGTAAAGCGCTTTGGGATACTGTGTATGAAAAGCGCTATATAAATACTGATTCTTCTTCTTCTTCTTCTATAAGTAACATGCTCTTTAGCCAGGCAGGAAGGAAGTGAGTCATACAAGCATACACTTTCACTTTCTCCTGTGCAGATGGAGAGAGAGAGGAGTGTGTTTTGTGACTGCTGATACTTTGAGATCAGAGCGAGGAGGAGATTTATACTTTGACTTAGACCTGACAGCTTTTTTAAAAGCTACTTGTTTTTTGTCTTTTCTGTACTCTTTTTTACTTAATTTGTTCTTTCTGTAAATTTTGTTTTTCTTACTTTTATAAGCCGTTAGTTGTTTGTGTCTGTATGACTGTGTGTGTGACAGTGTGAGTAGTGATTGCTCAGACTGTGGGAGCGCAGTAGGAGAGATGGACCAGGGTGAGGGAATGTCTGTGGCAGGGGCAGCTCTGGGAGAGTGTGGTACAGGTAAGCATTCTACTGTGCACATGTGTGGGGGGCATTGGCACCCATTCCTGTTGGACCGATTGAAACTTCTGTGTGTCCACTCCCCCGGAAGCAGAATCAGCACTGCCTCCTGACTCTGAGGTAGCCGAACCACCACCACCACCACCAGGTCCTCTGGAGCAGGATGTGCCTGAGCCCCTGGGCCCAGGTGTGGATCCCATCCCTGTTCAGCACTGTGACCAGCCGGCTGCCAGTTCATCTGGCCCTCCCCTGTCTGTGCCTGGTCCTCCCCACACCTCCATTGTTTGGCAATTTTTTGACTGTGTTGGGGGGACAGCAGTGTGGTCAGGTGCTGCCTATGTGAGATGGAGGTGTGCCATGGCCACCTCTAGAACTCACCGGGGGACTGGGGGCCAGCACACCCATATGCTCAATCACCACCAGTTGGAGTGGTAAGCTGCCACAGAACGGGCCATGCCTGCACCTGCTGGCTGTTCTGTGGTAGAGGGGGCAGCTGTGCTTGGCGGTAGCCCTAAGACGAAGAGGGCCGGAGCAGTACCTGCTGCTCCACCACCACCCCCACCACCACCACCAGCAGGTTAGCCTGTAGAATGTGTGGACCCCAGAGAACTGTATGCAACACAGGCTGACTTGGCAGTTCTCTGGAGTGCTGTCGAGGAGAACAATGAGAGGGTGAGTGCTGTGGAGCAGCAGCTGGATCGCATAGAGGGACATCAGTTTATAAGATCTGCAAAATTATGGAATTCCCTACCTAATATTATAGTAATAGCTCTGTGTTTTGAGCAATTTAAGCTCAGTCTTATAACCTTCTGATTCAAAATCAGCTAAGTAACTGACCCCACCAGGAGTGGGAGACAATTAAATGGGCTTTGAAGCCTACTTTGTCTTAACTTACCAAGTATCAGTTGCAAATTATGTCCATGCTGGAACTGCTGCTGGATCATCATGGGATTCCACATTAGTTTTGTCTCCTCACACCATGTGCCCCCCACACCTTCCTTGCTGTGTCATAAAATGTATTCCTACACCATCCCCGACCCTTGTATGTAATTATGCCCTTTTTTAGTTGTCTTCCATATGAGTGTAGCTTTGTATTCTGGCCCCCTTCCTTCTGTTAAGTGTGTGTGCGTGTGTGTGTGTGTGTGTGTGCATGTGTGTGTGTGCGCTGTTTTGTTGCCTCATTAATGTTTACTTTCTGTCATAGAGTTTTTGTGGAAAAGCAGACTAAGCAG
This sequence comes from Neoceratodus forsteri, assembly GCA_016271365.2. NCBI lineage: Eukaryota > Metazoa > Chordata > Ceratodontiformes > Ceratodontidae > Neoceratodus > Neoceratodus forsteri. The sequence continues at coordinate 273,777,640 of JADMNL010000026.1, forward strand.
TGAAGATATCCTGTGCTAAACTGCATGTGTGCAGTCAGTCTTCTTTCCTGGGTGTGTATGTTCTGCAGACACTGTCCAGCTTCTTGCAAACATAACTATGCTGATTGCTGTCTGACTTGTTGCTGTGTTTATGGTATAAAGAATAAAGATAAGAATATGTAACGTATATTTCATTAGGAGACCATAGCAACCAAAAATCCTGCTTTTCAACAAACTGTATCTAACAGACATGGAGTGTTGCTGATGCAGCCAAAATATTTCATGGTGTACAGACATTATAAAGTCAGAAAATTTATAAGGTCCAGTTCACTGCCACTACACTGTACTACCACATTCCTTTATTTCATTATTTGTTCTGGAATATGTCTTTCTAGTTTACACTGGCAGTGTCAGTTTTTCAGTAAGTTGATGTAAACCATAACATGACATGGTACCAGCGGTAGCACAGTGTGGTAGCAGTGTACTGCAGGACCTGTTATATATTCTGACTTCAACATGTCTGTACACCATAAAATATTTTGGGTGCCTCAGCAATATTTTATGTCAGTTGGGTATGGTTTGTTTAAAAGCAAGATTTTTGTGCTATTATCTCTGCAAAGTCATGTGTGCACTGTGTTTGTGTGACAAGTGATTGAGGTGCGCACTGGCCCAAGACATCTGAAAACATATAAACTTTGCCTGCTGCCATTGATGGTACAAATAAAATATGCAATATATAGTCTTATCTTTATTCTTTATACCATCAATATGAACATTGCAACAAGTCAGCATCATTAAGCATATATACACACACATATATATATATATGTTTGCAACTTGACACTGGACAGTGTCTGCACACACAGGAAAGAAGACAGACTGCACACATGTAGTTTAGCACACTATAATTGCTGTGCTCAGTCCTGCCTTTTGTCAAATACTTCATGATAGCATGACAGAAAGTAAACATTACTGAGGCTCCAAAAATATTTACCAGACTCACCAGAATTCCCAATCCCAAAATGCATCTGTCTTGTGTCCAGAAAATTGACAAGTGGTAACAAAGTGAAATGGGAGCATAACATGAACTGCAAAGTTCTCCAGAATTAATGGCGCACTCAGTCATACATGCAGTGGTCACACAGAGTCCCCAGATTTTTTCTGCATCACCAAAATGCATCTGTCTTGTGTCCAGAAAATTGAGAAGTGGTAAAGTGAAATGGGAGTGTTACACCACATACAAAGTCCCCCAGAATTAATGGCACACTCAGTCATGCGTGCCGTGGTCACACAGAGTCCCCAGATTTTTTATGCATCCCCAAAATGCATCTGTCTTGTGTCCAGAAAATTGACATGTGGTAACAAAGTGAAATGGGAGCATTACATGAAATGCAAAGTCCCCCAGAATTAATGGCACAGTCAGTCATTCACGCAGTGGTCACGCAGAGTCCCCAGATGTTTTCCTGCATCACCAAAATGCATCTGCCTTGTGTCAAGAAAACTGACAAGTGGTAACAAAGTGAAATGGGAGCATTACACCACATACAAAGTCCTGTCAGCAATGATGACTGTGAGCAAACTGCTGCGATTCCCAAAAATTCGAATGCTATCATCTCAGCTGGATGGAAGGGTGCCCTTTGTCTGTACATTAATAGTAGCCAAGGTGAGTTGATAAAGATATATATTATATATACATTATATGCGAAAAACTTAGTTAATGCATCATTTAGTGTTAAAACACAAAAAGTCAGGAAATGAGGCCTTTAGGGTTGCCCCAATCCCCCCCCATGGTCCCTCCCATCATCCTGAGATTGACAGCGGATGGGGTGTGTCATTGGGGTTGTGAGGCCTAAATGTCATCCCATTCCATCTGTAATCATATTCACAAGCCACAGTAAAGAAGAATGGGGTGACATTTAGGCCTCACAACCCTAGTAACACACCCCATCAGCTGTGAATCTCGGGATGATGGGTGGGTCCATGGGGGGGATGGGGCAACCCTAAAGGTTTAATTTCCTGACGTTTCATGTTTTTACTCTAAATGATGCATTAAAGTTTTTTGCATAGAATTTCCTTACTTTTTGAGAAAGAATAGAAAAGTAGAAAGTTGCACAAGTTGGTTGGAGCACGGGCCCTTCAGGCCCCATGCTCCCATCAACCTGCAAATTCCTGCCTAAAATAAGTGCACAAGTACTGAATATCATATGCATTGCTGGCAGCGCATATGGGTAGGAGTGTTTGGCCAACCGCCTTGAAAGAAAGCAAAGTGTCAGTCATCAGAGTGACATAATTCAACACCTGTTTACATGTCAGACACCTAACCACTACAAATTACCTCCATGGCAGTAATGCTAGGCACCCTATAAATGTGAAGCCAGTACCACAATGCAAAACGCCATATGCAAAACTTAGTGTGTCACACAATATGTGCAGCAAATTAATTTTCCAACACCTAAACACCATAATTCACATGGACAACACATCCCTTCAACACACTCCAAATTTCAGTATAAAAGACCAAAATGTTTCTGAGATATAAAATGTGAAAGTTTCAGATTTTCATTCATCACACTGGCAGAATTCCACACCTATTAACATTTTACACACCTAATGACTGAAAAGTACATCCATGAAGCTACTACCACCATGGAAAATGCTGTCCACAAAACGTAAACTGCGCCACCCAATATCTCCACAAAAAATTTATTGTTCAACAGCTAAACACTATAATTCACATTTACAGGACATGCCATCAACACCCTTCAAATTTCAAATTAAAAGACCAAAGCGTTTCCCAGATATTTAATACAAAATTTGTTCAGCTTGTGCTATCTGGTCCCTCCAAATCTGGCCATCTAGTCCCTCCCGCATGATAAAAGATTGCAATCAAAGAATCTCGAAACCAAAGAATTTGTAGGCTTGTGATCAAAGAATAAAAAATGTTAAAACTCAATTTTTAGAGAAAAATACATGAAACCACAGCCATGACTCGACAGAACGAAGGCCCCTGAGCAGATCCCACTCTAGTTTGCCTTTAGAAGTGGCCCCTGTTCTGAGAAAATTGAATTTTTCATGTGGCCATCTAGTGGCGCCCTTGTGCTCAAAGATCATAGTCAAAGAATCTTGCAGTCAAAGAAATTGCAGGATAGCAATCAAAGAATTTGCAGGGTCACAATCAAACAATAAAAAATGTTAAAAGTAAATTTTTAGGCAGAAATGCATGAAACCACAGCCATACCTCAAAACAACTAAGCCCCTGAGCAAAACTCACCCTCATTTAGCTTAATAAGCCACCCCAGAGCTGAGAAAATTGATTTTTTTCAAGTGGCCATCTAGTCGCGCCCTTGCAATCAATGATTACGGTCAAAGAATCTCGTGATCAAAGAATTTGCAGGCTCGCAATCAAAGATCATTTGCGAGCCATGATCAAAGAATAAAAAAGTTAAAAACTCTATTTTTTGACCATTTTGAAAGAAACCACAGGCATGGCTTGATAGAGGGAAGACCTCTGAGCAAAACCCACCATAGTTTCACCTCAGAAGTCCCCCCCCCCCGGGCCAAGATATTTAAATTTTTCCGACCGCAAACTGAAAATAAGATGTCCATTGCAATCAAAGAATTCCACGCGATCAAATATTCTTTGATTGTGAGCCTGCAAATTCTTTGATCATGAGGCGGGACTAGATGGCCAAAACTCCATTCTTCTTTTGCAAAATAACCAAATAAATTTTAAAATTTACTTATAATGGGAACTTAAAAGTTTAATAACTTCTGAATGGATTAATATTTTTTTACCAAACAAAAAGTGGCATATTCCTTGACCCAACCTCTTTCAGATGAACCAAGTTGCAGGGCAACACACCACACGATGGCTGCACAGCGCCATGGACACAATCCAAAAAACTGCCCACATAACTGGTGAAAAGTGCAATTTTCATCATTTTGGTGCACAAAAACACTAAGTCTGACCAAAATGAAATTTGGCAAATCAAGAGATCTACCATACCCAAATACATGTACCAGATTTCATGCACATCTGTTGAATAGGTCCAAAGTTATTAATACACAAAATTTCAAGTTTAACATAGAAGTGGCTTCATAACCCTAAATAAAGGGGCGCGACTGTGCCCCTATATTAATAACCACTAAAAAGCATATACTTTTGGAAGAATGGCCCCATGCTCCCACCAACTTGCCCATTTCTGCACAACAATTGACATGTGAGGGAGCGTGGGCACTCTGGTCCTGTGCTGCCACTTATGCATAGCTATAGAGCCATGCAGCATTCCTCTTGGCCACTGAATGCTTTTAACAGTAATTTGTCCATGTCTTGGAAACTGTAACAGCTAGAAAAACAATTCAAGTGTCATTGTAACCATGCCAGTGAGTAGATCATAGCGCAGTCACTGACCAAACCCATATCTCACATCATGTCTAAGCTGTGGGCATTGAAAAGCACTGGACAGGCACTCTTTCAACCCTTGTGACAGTAATTTCCCAATATCTCATGAACTGCAACGTACAAACAAAATTCCACTGCAGGCTTACTCTAAGATTTCAAATCTTTTCCGGTTGCTTAGATCACCTAGAGGAGATCTAAGTCTCCTGTAGCTAAAAAGTCTGTATCTCGCTTTATTTCTGAGATAACGGCACCGAAAATCATGACACAGACTACAGTGTAATCCTATGGGAAAAATGTCAATTACATAATTGAATATCTCTGCAACAAATTATTTCCCTAACACCTAAACAGCATAGTTCACATCTCTATGACATCCTCTCAACATCCTGCAAATTTCAAGTATAAAGACCAAACTGTGATTGAGATATGGTCATCCAAATTTGGGCTATCTGGTCTTTCCTAGAGCCATCTGGTCTTCTCATTAACATTCAAAAAATACATATACATTTTCCCATAGGATATAATGGAAATTTCAAATTGTAATAACTTTTAAACAGATTGATATTTTTTCACCAAACAAATGATGGCATGTTCCTTGGCCTAAGCTCTTTCAATCTCCCAAGGTTTGGACCAATAGCTCACACAGTGTCCATGCAGTGCCATGGATGAAAAATGCTCAAAAGTGGCAAAAGGTGCATTTTTTTGGTGCTTCGCTGTGCAAAAACCATATGTCTGACTGAAATGCAATTTAATAAATCAAGCGATCTACCATACCAGACTGTGCATTCCAAATTGCGTTCAAATCCATTGAATGGTTGTGAAGTTATTAACGCGCCAAATTTGAGGTTTAACATTAAAGTGCCTACACAACCCTAAATATCAGGTTGCAACCGCACCCCTATAATTCACAAGGCACAGTAAAGAAGAATGGGGTGACATTTAGGCCTCACAATTCCAATGACACACCCTGTCATCTGTCAATCTCGGAAGGATGGGGGGGTACATGGGGGGGGAGGCAACCCTAAAGGTCTCATTTTCTTACTTTTTGTGTTTTAACCATAAATGATTCATTAACATAGTTTTTTGCATGGAATTTCCTTACTTTTTGAGAAAGAATAGAAAAGTAGAAATTCACGCAAGTTGGTAGAAGCACAGGGCTCTTCAGGCCCCACGCTCCCACCACCTTGAAACAAAATTAAGTTTCATTCATCAGAGTGGCATAATTCCACACCTGTTTGTATTTCAGACACCTAACCACTGAAATAAACTTCGATGGCAGTAAGGCTAGGTACCTTATAAATGTGAAGCCACTGCCACAATGCAAAATGGTATACTCAAAATTTAAAGTGCATCGAGCAATATCTCTGCAGTAAATTAATTTTCCAATGCCCAAATACCATAATTCACATGTACAGGACATACCCTCAACACCCTCCAAATTTCAAGTTAAAAGACCAAACCGTTTCTGAGATATTTAATTTTAAAAGTTGTTAAAATTGGGCTATCTGGTCCCTCCAAATCTGGCCATCTAGTCCCTCCCTTTGAGCATGAGGAGGTCAAAACCCCATTCTTTGTTCACAAAATAACCATATAAATTTTCCCATACACTTATAATGGGAACTTAAAACTTTAATAACTTTTGAATGAATTAATAATTTTTTCACCAAACAGTAAGTGACATGTTCCTTGACCCAAGCTCTTTCAGTGTGTCAAGTTGCAGACGGCACACCACACAACGCCCGTGCAGCACCATGCGGACAAAATCTGAAAACTGCCCACATAACTGGCAAAGTGCATTTTCAGCATGTTGGTGCTCAAAAACTGTAAATCTGACCAAAATGAAACTTGGCACGTCAAGAGATCTACCATGCCCCACCAAGCATACTAAATTTCTTGCATACACGTTGAACAGGTCCAAAGTTATTAACGCACAAAATTTTGAGTTTAACATGGAAGTGGCTTCATAATCCTAAATACAGGAGTGCGAATGTGCCCCTATAATACAGAGAATACTGGATGGGCAACTATGCACAACCAGTGTGTTGTGCCACTGAGGGGTTCTGATTCCCTGTGACCTCGCGAGCGAAGCTCGAGAGGTCCTAGGGAATCGGAACCCCCGAGGTGGCACAACACACTGGTTGGGCATAGAGTTGCCCATTCAGTATTTTTTATAGTGTATAGTCTCAAAGAAATGTAGTTTTTTTTTTTGTTTTGAGGAGAAAGAAGCATTTTGCTGCCATTAAAAAGCTCAGTTTCCAGAGCACTTGTGTGGTTGCTAGGGAGCAAACGTGCCTGCGTCTAGTCTGCAGGTTGCTACTGGTCAGCAGTCGCATCTGGGAGGGACTTTAAAAAAAATAAACATGGCGGCTCTATGTCTCGCTAAGCGAGAGGACTGTAAACAGATGAAATTTAGACAAAGTCTTACTTTGTAGTTCTGTAGATATGAGGTACTGTAACTATTCTCGGGTCATGTACCATTTTTTGTGCTATGCGCTTATATGACTGCTTCTTGTACATCTTGTGTTCATTGGCCACCTTTGAAAAAGCCGCCGCCGTAGTGAAAATAGTGTTAACTTTTTGAATAGCACGAGGTAGCAGCTGCGGCCAAAGGCTGGTGGTTTGATTAGAATATAGTGCGTGGCCCTCTAGAGCTTTTCCAAATGTTGTTGTACTACACTGTAGTACAATCACGTTCCATGACCTTTTGAACTGTGGTACAACAACATTTTGAAAAGCTCTGATTTCTATGCACAACAACACCTTACTATGCACTATATATATATTATGGCAGCACGGTAGTGCTACCATAGTTAGTGATGAGGAGCCATTTACATGTTAAACCTAAAATTGTGCACCTTAATAACTTTGCAACTGTTTAACGGATTTGCCTGAAATTTGGAATGCTTGATCAAGAACCATACATCTTGGGATCTGCCAACTTTTGTACTGTTCGGATACACAGCTGTGGAGTTCTTAAGTGTGATCTGCACACGTGTTTACACTTTTTTTGAATTCTTTGCTCATCCCTACAGGTCGCACGGTTTGAGCGACTGGTCCAAAAACTTCAGTGACTGTGCGGCTGGGGTCCCCAATGTGTCTTTTGAAGATTTCATGAAAAATTATTAAACAATTCAAAAGTTATTCAAAAAAAACAATTTCCCATTATAAGTCAATGGGAAAAGTTAACAAAAAGTTCGACAGTAACACAAATGCACTTTTTGTGTCGCAAATGGCCCTAGTAGTGTCACACATCCACCATTTTGTTTTCAGTTGGTGATCAGAAAAATGCTTGGCATTTAAATTTGGGACCCTCTAGCAACACAATTCTTTTTGTGTTTACCTAGTCGGACCCTGAGTATGCTAGGCATGTCTTTATTTTGAGGTTAAACACCCTAGAAATATGTTTTTCCAATTTCTGGAAAAAGTAGTGTGGCAAAGTAGTGTCTCACTCACAGCACTTTTGCAAATCTGTGCGAAAGCTTTCGTAAATCACGACACTACTTTGCGACTCTATGCCCAAAATAACAGTAATTCTTTGCCACCCTGCTGCAAATGAATGGTTTGGTCTTTTGGGCTGAAATTTGGAAGGAAAGCAGCCAACATCTCACAGATGTACCTTTTGGTGGTTTGGTGACAAAATATTGCATGGATGCAAAGTTACGGTACTCCGGAGTTGACACTTTTCCCCATAGACTAATATTGCAGCATCCGCGGCATGACAGGAATTCTTTCCCACCCTGCTGCAAAATAACGATTTGGTCTTTTACACTGAAATTTGGAGGGAAGAAAGACAACATCCCACAGATGTGCTGTTTGGTGGTTTGGTGAGAAAATATTACAGGGCAGCGAAATGCTCTTTTTTCCCCCATAGGATAACATTATGGTGTTCACTGCACCTTTCAGGGCCCGTATCTCAGAAACGGTGCGAGATACGGGCTTTTCATCAGAAAAATGCTTAAGTGCAAAACTAGCCAGGAAAGTCATAACTCATATGACTTACATTTTTTTTTCTATGTCATACGGTTCCTGAAATATAAGCAATTTAGCATTCCAACTCCTCATTTTCTGCTCCGAGACCCATTATTATGCATACATTCTTTGTACTCACTGTCTTTCTCTATACAGCTTTTGGGTAAAACCAGCCTGTGTGCTTACATTACTGTTACCCTTACTGTTTCCACTTGCGGTTCTGTACCGCTTTTCTTACTCTACTGCCCTGCCTATGCCGCCATGTGCTACCTTTGCATTTCATTTGTGCTTCCATTTGCGTTATTTTTACCATTTGTGTCTACAGTACTGTTTCTCTTTCCATTTCAGTTTGCACCACCATGTGCATTGCCATTTGCATTTGCGGGCACTGTGTTGCTATGCGACAAGACATCACGTTTATTTCTTGTTATCATTCTCAAAAAGAAGGGAAATTAGAGTCAAAAAACTCCATTTAATGCATCAGTTAGGGTTGTTCCACAGCAACAAACATGAGGAAATTCGATTTTAGGGTTGAAACCCTTGCACCCCCAGCCCACCCCCCAACTGGCATCCGGTGCGTGTTGGGGTCGTCTGTCCAACTCTCACCCCATTATCCTATTCCTCAGCTTCTTTCCACATGTGATGAAGAGAGTTAGCTGATGACCCCAACGCGCACTTGATTCCAGTTGGGGTGGGGCTGAGGGGTACAAGGGGGGTTTCTAATCCTAACATCGAATTTCTCGCTTTTGTCACTGTGGAACAACCCTAACTGATGCTTTAAACACAGTTTTTGCCTCTAACATATATATATATATATATATATATATATATATATATATGTATGTGGTGGGTTGACATATATAGACATGTACTCATTGTATTATTTGTATCACAGGTCACACATACTGTGTGCGCATTCTAGTGCTTTGACTTTTTGAATTGAAATTGGAATGGATAACTCTCAAGCCAATTAAGGTAAGTTTCTTTTTTTTAGGGGGGGGAAGCATTATTGCAAGTAGGTCTCATTAACCTCTTATTTGGTAATTTCTTCACAGATTTCATCTGCATCCTTCTCGAGTCTGGTTGATACTAATGATGGTCATGTTCATCGATTGAAACAACTTCTGCATGCAGCATGTTGCATGTGTGCACCAGCCTGGGGGGGCCTGATGTTGAAGAACTTCTTTGGATAAGGCAACTACGACACAACAAAGCATCTGGAAGTTTCTTAAAAAAAGAAATGAAGGACTTATTACAACTTGATTGCAGTAGTAACACATTATGTTTAAGCCATGGCTGTTCCACAGGTATCTGGATTATTAACACAGATAGTAAGCTGTCACACTGCAATCAGCAGATCAATCACAAGTTAATTTAGTACCAGGCCATGTAACAAATACAATGTGCCAGTGTCCCTGGTTCTCAATCTCAAGTCAAGTTACATTTCAAAACCACATCTTGTCAAGTAACACAACCTGTGTGCAAGTTTCTGAACACTGTCATATCTGCACAGCTGCAAATTCAGAATACAGAGCATGATATCTTGCAGAAATAGTTCTGGCGACATACACATGTCACCTAGTTTATGAATCCTACTCAGTTGCATTTGCTGCACTCTTTTAAAAAAATTGAACAGATGAAATAAAATCTTGATACTTACCAGTATGGATTTGAAATTAATACTCCATAGGTTCCTGTGTATGGTACCGACTTTCAGCGAAGGAAAGTTTTTTTGTTAACCTGTAAAAAAAAAATAAGTTTACTGTATTGTTTGACCATTGCAGTTCAGAAAAGCAACAGAAAACAAAACATACAGCTAAAGGAAGTTAAACAATGGGCCATGCATGGAACACAAACAGGGCCACCATTTGTGATACATTTCATCACATTTGACCCATTGTCACTTGCTATGAACCCAGCTCTCAGGGACAGGGGGTTCAGCCACTTGTCAATTTCAGCCAGTACCATGTCCAACATGTTTTCACCAGTGTGTGAACAGGTCCCATTGCCCATAGCAATCATTTTCATGCTGTCAAATTCCTGGAAGATTGCTACCATGTCACTCCACCTTACTGCGCTGATTATTCACACTACCAACATCACAAACAACCCCCGGCAGCTGCGCCCAGTGTGCAGTTATACACAAATATGAACTCCCTGCTGTTTTGCTGTTTGTTCACATATCCATAATTAAATGGATGAATGGAGAGGAGGAATGCTGAAGGGCATGTCTTACCGAGTCGGACACAGGACGGAACAACTCAGGGACAGCATGGGTAGAAAAGTATGTCCTGGATGGGACTTTCTATTTTGGACAGGCATGTGCAGCAAACCACCGTAACCCAGAATTCTCCACAAAGGAGAAGGGCAAAAGATCAATTGCCAACATTTCAGCTACAGCAGCATTAGGGTCACGTGACACTGTATGATTGGGTGGGAACGTCAGCTTCTGCACAAAAACACTCTGTAACATGGGCTGACAAATGTTTTACATGGGGTGTGATGACAAATGGTTCTGCTCTACTAATGGCAGGGGGTGGAGTGTGGAAGCTTGATGAAGATGGTTGCACAGGTGATGATGACAAACCTAGAAATGCAGTTATTTTTCCAGATTTGCCAACTGGGGTTGATGTACCACTTGCACCAGACATATTGCATTCACCACCACCACCACTACCACCACCACCAAAACTGCTACTCTCACTGGTTCTATGTGATAAAGGCGAGTCTGAAAGATCGCCTATCACACAGAGTGAACAAACTTGAGCCCATGGTCAAAAGGGCAACTGATATTGTACCAACCATAGCAAACAGCGACTGTCACTACAATAGTTAACCAAAGCACAAAGAAATATTATTTTATGCTGGGGGCTGTGCCCCCATGCCCCCCTTATGAGGGGCAAGCCCTCTGCATCCCCAAACTTAAATTATCAACTCCAAGGGGGATACGGACCACAGGGCAAGTTATTGGATTTAAAAGAAAAGAAAATGCTGCCTCTGGCCAGAGGCAGGGCTGCTTGCGGCCTGGCGGTGGTCTACACCACTATGCTATGCAAGCAGCTTGGTGGGAATTAGCCTCAAAAGATACTATATCCTGCAATAGTGAGTACAGCTCCTTGCTGTACTCGCTATACAGGATATTGTGCCATATTGCACCACTCGCTCTCTTGTAGAGTGCTATTATTGAGTCACTCAAAAGTGAAGCACTCAATAATCAGCACTCTTCATGGGTGCTACCCTCTCACCATCACGGGACAACAATTCAAAATCATTCTGCTCCTCCACCTCATCATACCTGTAGTAATCCTCTGCTCTTATTTCTTCACTACTGCACACATTTAATTTCCTACTGGACTTAACACTCATGGAAGGGGATAACATGCTCATTATGGTTGATGACAAGGGTGAACGCCAAACTGTGGTATTAGCTGCCATGTTGTGCTGGGTCCACAGTGCCAATTGCCTATTGTTAAGATGTGTATGCTGTCCTTCTGTGCCCAGATGGCTCCCCTCTTTACCTCGACTCACACGCACATGGCAAACCTGGCAGATTGCAACTGACTCATCATTTGCATCTTGCACAAAAAATCCCAAACGAGATTGTGATGCTTTACTTTTAACATGTCCATGATGCTGCTTATTGAACTCCGTTCTTTTAAGCACTGAAGTGGGGGGGGTGCTATGTGATTTTTTGGGCAGTGCACACTTGGACTGCAACTGACCACCATGACTACCTATCATTATTACTGGGTCATTGTCATCATCAACTGAAACTGGTAAATCACAAGTTTTTACAGGGGAAGGGATTAATGCAAACAGACCCAGACACATCACCTTGAATTTATTTTTCTCCAGTTCCCAAATGGGGTCAATTACATCATCATCATCATCATCATCATCATCATCATCATCACATTCATCATCATCATCACCACCAACACCACCACCACCACCACCTGATATTTTTACACCACACTGTGAATCACTGCATGGAAAATGTGTGACCTGAACCACGATGGAAGAAATGTCACATTGTATGCTATCGTTGACATGATTATCAGAATCCTCATGTTCAGTTACTGGGATGTTACTGGTAAATATGACATCATCTACATTGCCACTCATTTGCACTGCTTCACACTCCACTATATTTTTGGACATGATACACTGGTCAGAAGTGGAACTTGAGGCAGCAATACTCATACTACCACCACCACCAGCAACTGCACTAACACCACCAGCTGGGACATCATCATCTTCTCCAACTATGAGTGAAGCTACTGATTGGGTGGTAAAAAACATTGCAGGAGAAATACCTTTCCTCACATCAGCAATACACTTCTGCATCTGCATACTACCACACTCATAAACAATCTTACCACTGGCAGCAGTGCTATGATGAGAACCAGCTTGCTTGCCAATCTCTTTGCGGGCATTTTGGATGATCAACAACAATATTCTAAACAAATTTAGACTTTGGAACATTCACTGTGTGTGGCATGGGGGAACACTGGATGTGAAGCCTCAAAAACATCTGTGTCTTTAGCAACAGATACAGATGCAAATTCTCAAGTAAAAACACACCTTAACTAACCAGTGGTGCTGAGGTCACAAATAATCCAATCTGAAAAACAATTGCTTTTGCCGGCGGTGGGGGGGGAGCATTGACTGCAGATTTTTTATGGCAGTGAAGTGCAAGCAGCAAAACAAAGAAAAGATACCACAATGGCAGTACAAAATCATGCAGCTGCACTGGATAGCAGGTTCACACTACAGCACCTGAAATTATACTGTGGCACAATAAAAGGTGTATTATTTGATGTCATGCAGCCACACACACACACACACACAATTTGTCTACAATGAGTAATGCGTAGCAAATTGAAAAGTTCAGTAATATGTCACATATTGTAAACAACCTGAAATTATGAACTGCTGCACCAGATCCACACAACACACAATCAGCAAGAAAATGTCAACAATTACTGACAATATTACTGTGTGTACATTAATACAGTCAGTTATATAACAAAAATATAACCAAAAAACAAAGAACACCCTATTTCTGCAACTTAAATCTACCTACACCATAGATACGCCCCCCCAAAGCACACTTTCACTGTCTTTTACTACACAGACTCAATGTTGTACATTAACATTCAAAATCCACACACAAACAAAAACGTTCGATGATATGAGCACAGGAGGGTTTCCTACAATCAATGAACTAAAGTTTGAGCTAAACAAATGACTTAAAAAGGCTTAACAGCTTTTAGAAGGTTTGAATCACAGACAGCTCTCAGAACAGACTGTCTCCTACAGCTTCCTATACACACTACCTCAAACTGAGGCTGTGTAGATCAATGTAGAGCCCATGTGACCTGAAATCCCATGAATCACTGCAAAATTCACCTTCAGAGCTTAAAAACAAGGTGAAGTGAGGCGAAGTGGATTGTTCTTAATGCACTTCGCCTTAAGATTTGATGGAGTAGTGGTCTGGGAAGGCAAAGTAATGCAAAGTCATTGTTTGCAATGAACTTCGCGTTACCCATTATAATGTGAAGTACTCCGCTCTGCTTTGCATTGCGGAGCACTCCAAGAATTACCTTCGATCCATGAATCACTCCATGGAAAAATTGAGGCTACTTCGGCCACCACTAATGTCTAGTAGGGGATGCCCCTTGTAATTGCCACAGAGGCAGAGGTATAACTTGTAGAATGTGCCCTTAGGCTTCTGGGAGGGATTTGACCAGCCTTTTCAAAACAGACCTGTATGGAGGAAACAATCCAAAGAGAGGTAGTCCTCTTAGTTGCTAGTTTACCTTTGCCCACCTCACCATAGGTAAAAAAATGTTGTGCACGCTGGAACCTCACATTTTTTGTGTGGTCCAGGTAGTGAACTAGTGGTCTTTATGTAACAACAGTACCATTTCTGTTCACCTCTGCTGGAATGTTTGGGATACAGTACAGGTTCAGATGAAATGCTGACACCAGTTTAGGAAGGAACTTCCCATTAGTCCAATGGACTACCTTATCCATCTGGAAGATTCTATAGTTTGGATCTGTATGGAGGACTTGCAGTTAACTCACCCTCCTAGCACATGTCAAGGCAATCAGAAAAATAGTTTTCCAGGTAACATATCTTAAATCAGCAATAGCCATAGGTTTTAAGGGAGCCTCCATCAGCTGGGCAAGGCAGATGTTCAGGTCCATGGAAGGACTGGGTCCCTCACAGGAGGGTATAGGTGGTTGAAACCTTTAAACAATCTTTTAAAAAAACAGGTTGTGAGGCCAATTGCTTGCCCTTGCCTACTGATGTGTAGGCTGCCAGTGCTGCCAGATATGCCTTTAGGGTTGATGGCCTCAGGCCTAAGGACTGCAAGTGTACTAGGTACTCCAGGACTGTAGTCAACCCTGCCTGCATTGAGAATATCTTCCTGGGGGCACATCAGTATGAGAATCTCTTCCACATAGAGGAGTATGCTTTTCTAGTTGCTGGTTTCCTGGAAACCTTATGCATGTTCAGCACCTCCCTTGACAGATACAAGTTAGAATATTCTAGCTTTTCAGGAACTATGCTGTCATGGGTAATGTTCTGAGGTCTTGGAAACATAGAAACATAGACTTTGATGGCAGATAAGGACCGCTTGGCCCATTTAGTCTGCCCATTCCCTATGTATTGGATAAGCTGCAGATTCTAGTTAACCAACAGCCTACTTCCTCCTACCATTCACTATAATTGCCTTATGTCTGTCCCATGCATTCTTGAATTCCCCAACTGTTTTTGACCCCACAACCTCCTCAGGAACGTGGTTCCATACACCCACCACCCTCTCCTTGAAAAAATACTTTCTGACATTGCCCATGAGCCATCCCTCCTCTATCTTTAAATTGTGCCCTGTTGTTCTTGCACATCGCTTTTTCTCAAAGATGCTCCTGGCTTGGACTTTGTTGATTCCCTTGAGGTACTTGAACATTTCTATCATGTCTCCCCCTTCCTCCTTTCCTTGAAGGTATGCATATTAAGCTCTTTCATTCTCTCCTCATATGTTATTCTCCCCTTGAACAGAGACAGCATGCTGTATCTCAGTGGCAGTTTGACTGGATTCCTGCTTGACAGAATCAGAAGCATTGAATACCAAGCCTGTCTGGCCCTGTCCAGGTCTATCAGAATCATTGTTGGCTCACTCCTGAGCTTTATGAGCACTATTTGTTATGAGTGTGAATGGTAATAAAGCATACAGAAACCTCCCTGTCCAATCCAACACTAGGACATTCTCTAGAACTGTACCCTTTGCTGGTGGCCTACAACAAATCTGTGGGGCAAACAGGAGTTACACATCTTCTGAAATCTGAGGCTAGCACTTGCTGGTTCAGACTCCATTCATTGTTTCCCTGGCTGATTCTGCTTAGTAAGTCTTCTAGGACATTTTCTTTGCCTGGTAAATAAACTACATACATTTTTGCATCTCTGGAATAAGCCAGATCCCTGATCCTTATGGACTCTGTGCATCAACTCAAGGATTTTGTTCCTCCCTACTTGTTTATTTAATACATTGTCATGGTGTTGTCTGTTCAGACCTGAACAGACTGATTATGTAGCTGGAAGGAAAGAACTGCATTGCCAGCAATAATGCCCTGAGCTCCAGGAGACTGATGTGCTCCTAAGTCTCCTGTGGGCTCGCGGTGCCATGTACTATGATGTCCTCTAGACTGACATCCCACTCTAGGAGTGATGAATCTGTTGTGTGAACACTTGGTGGGGGTTGCTGGAAGAAGAGAATGCCCTCTTGGAGGATGCTGTCATCATTCCACTACTCCAGTGCCCACACAAATGTCTGTGTGACTAGCACCAGCTTGGAGAATGGATCCCATCTTTGAGACCAGTGGTCTCTTAAGTTATACTGAATGTCCCTCATTTGAAATCTGGCCCAAGGCACCATGGTTGTGGATGCGGTCATGTGGCCCAGTAACTGCAGGAAATTCTTTGCCTGTGTGGTTAGCCCACTGGGAAGAATTTTGCAATGACAATTAAATTTGACACCCTTCCCTATGGGAGGAAAGCTTTTCTCTTCAGGGTATTCAGTTTGACACTTATGCAATCCAGTATTTAAACAAGTTCCATTTGGAACTTCTGTGGGTTTATTAGGAACCCTAGACTTTCCAGGGTGGTTGTCCCCTTCTGAATAGAGCACCTTGCCTCTTGTTCTGTTTTCCCTGAGATTAGCCAGTCATCAAGGCAGGGAAAACTACCACACGGTGCATCCTGGGGTGTGTTGCCACCAAAGATAAGTACTTTATGAAGACCTCTGGTGCTGACATGAGACAAAGTGAAAGGCTACTAAGTGGTACTGGCAGTTTTCTTTCCCGAACCTGAGTTATTTTCTGTGGGTAGGTCTGACTAGAATGTGAAAATAGGAGTCTTTCTGATCCAGTGACCTTCGCCTATCCCCTGCTTGCAAGGATGAAATTACTGTGCCCAGTGTAATCATCTTGAGTCTTTCCTTTTTGATGTTTGTTTGGATATTTTATGTCTTAAATGGGTCACGATTCTTCATTTTTCTTGTAGGTGAGGAAGGAGGCCCGGTGTTTGGCATTTTCATAGCTGACATCTCAGATGACATTGAGAACAAGATTAGCCTTTGTGCAGATGATACAAAGATTGTGGCAGTGGTAGACACATTAGGGTGGCAGGGGCTGCAGTATGATCTGGCTAAACTTGAGGATTGCTCAGACACATGGCAGCTGGGGTTCAATGCAAAGAAATGCAAAATCATGCACTTGGGAGGAATAACTCAAGGAGGTGTCATCGGTTGGGAGGGGTACAGATAACCATTACATAGGAGGAGAAAGATCTTGGTTGATAATAACAAGGCAGATGACCCACTCAGCACAGTGCAGGAAAGCAGCAGCTAAAGCCAATAAGATACTGGGGTGTATTGCTAAAGGTATCACCTCCAGGAGATAGGAGGTGATCCTATCATTGTAGAGGTCATTGATGAGGCCACACCTGGAGTACTGCATGCAATACTGGTGCCCATACTTGAAGAAGGATGTTAAGTTACTGGAGGGGATACAGTGCAGAGCAATAAGGATAATCAAGGAAATGGAAGACAAATACTATGAGGAGGGGCTAAAGAAACTGAACATGTATGTCCTGGAAGAGAGGAGGGATAAGATAGCAACCTTTAAATATATGAATGGTATAAACAACACTGCTACAGAGGGGATTTATAAGTTAAAGGGAGGAAAGGATGTGAGGAGGCACGGGCTAAGGCTGGAGGGTGGAAGATTCAGGAGAGAAATGAGGGGGCACTTTTTCACAGAAAGGGTGGTGTCCATGTGGAACACGCTGCCCAGAGAGGTAGTTTCCTGTAAGTCAGTGGGCAGTTTTAAGTGGGAGTGGGACAAAGTGAAGGGGAGGGTCACCTTTATGGGGGGGAAGGACAGCTGCAATGTAACTGGATGGCTAGCTGCACATTTAAGCAACCTTGACAGACCATGTGGCCTATTATCTGTTAGCAGTTTCATATGTTTGTATTTTATCTTTAGAATGGCCCCTGCCCCACTGTGAGGCAGGGAACTTTCCACTGCCTTTGCCTGCAGTAGTTTATTTACTTCCAGTTCTAGCAGAAGTTTTCCTGTAGGTGAATAAGATGGAAAGTGTCTGGGTTTCTGCAGTTTGTAAACCTCTTGAATTGCAGGGACAGTCCCTGGCCCACCACCTCCAGGATCCACTTGTCTGTGGTAATGTTTACCCATTCCTAGAAGTAGTGGAACAGTCTTACCCCACTTGCCATGGCTGGGAGACCTGGGCAGAATTGTCAGAGGTTTTATTTTGGCTGTGGCTTGGGGGATGGTGCTGAAACAGTACACCTGAAGATCCTACTGCATCTGTCTCTGTAGAAACCTCTTTGGGGTTGGTACTCATAGGCAGTGTAGGATATGGAATAGTAGCCCTGGCCTCTGCCTCCTCTACCATAATGCCTGTTGGAATTGAAGACTTTTTCCTTATCGGTGTTGTTGTCATAAGTGGTCTTATATTTGTCCACTTTTTTTTTTTATAAAATAGGCTAAATAATCCAGAATGCTGAATGAATAAAACTTAGTTTTAGTCATGTCCTTATCGGCATGTATTGTGCCGACTGGGACTAACTTCTTCTGCCTGACCACATAACAAGAAGAAATCACTGAGATGTGCCAGCTGAAACAGAAACACACAGTGACACAGCTCATGGTGCAGTTACTGGAAAAGGCTCCCTAGCATCACCAGCCATCACAAACAACTCTGTCCTGTACTTGTTGCCCTTCACCCACCACTCCAGCTCTGTTAGTACCCAAAAACAGTCAAAGTCACACATTTATCTAAAAAAGTCTATACTCCATTCATCTTGCTTAACAAAACAGCTGCTCACAATCTTTCAGGTGCCCGCGATCCACTGATCTTCCCCGCATGCTGAGCCACTCCTCTACAACCGATGAAACCCAGTCCTTTTCCTCTTCTGCATCATATGTTTTAGATGTTTTTTTAATTTTTTGAACAGCACCACTTTCTGTTTATATTGCCAGTACCCACAACCGTGATTGGAAAAGTGCTATCAAGAAAGCACTAAATATGGTGACTGGTGAGGGACACGCTCAGTCTCACTCCTCATGGGACTATCTCTGCAATTTTTCACATAATTAAAAAAAACAGAAAGAAGCAACAATTGAATGCTTTCCTTAATGGGAAGCCGGGAGGGCTATTTACAAGAGTCGCAATCTCTGTGACAAAAAAAAGCAAATTAACTAAGGCAGCTGATTCGCAGACAGCTTCATATTAAGTATGGCACCTGGCTCACGGACAGGCTTGGTCCCTATAAAAAGTGACATGCACATTAAAATGAACAAAAAAAACCCAGCAAAATTAAAAACAGTCTATTTATTTATTTTATTTAGCTTTTGTTGACTGGGTAAGTGCACTAGACAAATCCTGCCTATTTTCAGGCACGACCCAGGGGAAGGGGATACACATGAATGCCAACTGACCTTGAACCAGATTAAGCTGTTGGTATTTTTAGTGAATGCTATGCTTGTCAGTTGTTGGGGGAGGGGATGAAATATGTTTCTTTTAGGTATAATCCCTCTACTTGCCAGCTAGACAGTGTCAAATACAAGACACAACAGTAATAGAGGAACCATTTTTTCATGTTACCACTATTAAAAACATATTTTTCTAAAAAATAAAAAAAATATATATTTTCTTTCTTGTTTTTTTTTCTATTACTTACTTGGGGGCCCATTCTACAAGTGCAGTAACACACTCAGAGGTGTGGTTTATCACCTGATAAGAGCATGCTCAGTGGCATAAGGCACTTGGCGCAAGCACCTCATGCCTTAGTGCACCCCTGGGCATGCTCTTATCAGGTGATAAACCACACCTCATCATGTGTTATTGCTTGCTTATGGATGCCTGTTTTGTCACCAACAAGTGAATTTCCTTCAAAGTGGAAATCCATGGCCTTGGTCCCAGTCTCATGGGAAAGGATGGTTGACCAGGAGAACATTTTCTATGCCATTGCATGGGCTAAGATCCATGAAACAGAGTTGCTGGTGTCTACAGCCATTTGAAACAGGTATTTAGTGGCATCAAGGGCTGACTTTGCTGTGGCAGCCAAGTCCTCTGCCACCTCACCTTCCACTTTATCAGTTAGTACCAACGCTGTATTCCGCAGTGCATTCTGATACTGGACTGTATATGCCAAATAAGCTGCTGTCTAATAAGCAGGGAAGTTGTATACCCTTTTTTGGCCATAGTATCCAGAGTTATAGATTTCTTTTGGATCTATGTGATAATGGTGAAAGCATAAAGGTGATTGCTGTTATCACCAAGTCAAAGTGGCACAAAATTTTTTGCCACTCTGACACCCCCAGCACACAGCAAAAGGGCACTGGGGCTCAGTTTTTTTTATGTTTTCTGTGGGGGTCTTTGCCCCCTGCACCCCCCTACTAAAGGATTCTCAACTCCGGGGGGGGTGCAAGTCAGGGGGGTGAAAACATTAAAAAATTAAAGGTTCTGGCTGGGCACAATAAAAATGCACCAGCATCGTGACCTGAACCGTACCTTGCCGACCAGTGCCAGCAACCCACCCACCTCACCACGAGGTCAGCTCAGCAACCTCTGCAGCACAACCCCTCAAATCCCCTCCGTGTGCACTCACTTCTGCCCCATGCATGTATAGTGACAGGAAGTCATTATATTTGCCCTCAACTATCCAGCTGCCGTATTCCCTGTAGCCATCCTTGCAATGTGCTGGGGATGGGGTCTCCATTATTGTAGGTGCCCTTTCACCAACACCTTAATCACAGGCTACCAGCCTTTACAGGGGGCTGTGCAGACAAAAGGACCTTAGCCCTCTTGCAAGCAGCTGCTTGGACTACACATTTCATGATTAGGATGAGCGTACAGATATTCTGCCCCTTGTCTGTTCATCTGCTTCTTCTTTTCAGTTTTTTCATCAATGCTTACAGCTAAGGCATTTTGGAGTGATTTGTGTATGGGGACTGGCAATATTCTTGTAGGAGCTAACTCCATTTTATCCATAAATTTTACCTCTTCTTCATCTTCCCTGTTACCACTGTTAAAAACATATTTTTCTAAAAAATAAAAAAAATATATATTTTCTTTCTTGTTTTTTTTCTATTGGATGGAATGCTGAGTGTGCTCACCATTTCTCTAATAAGAGGAGTATAAGGATTTATCCTGGTTCCATGTGATATGAGTGACGATTTAATGGCGACTGACATAACAGTGATAACATTATACCTGAAACAAAATCAGTGATCAGTACCACAGCAATCCATCAAAACAGTGATGGCAGTATATATACACCAACAGGTGGACAATGTACGCTTACTTTTAAGGTGGGTATCTCTCTGTCTCTCTCACAACCAATCACACACAACCAGCAGGAGGTGTATACCTCTGTTACTGTACCAAGTAGGTTAAGAAATCCAACTTCAGGTATCATATAGTATTTCCAAATGTGTTCCATGAGGTTAGTTCTCCTAAAGGTGAAAGAAGGTGGCAGTAGGGAAAACTGTGTACCTGGCTACATTTTCAACATATGGGTGGTGAAAGGCATCATGGGTGCTGCAATGTTAGTCTATGGGAAATTGCTCAATTTTGGAACAGTGTAACTTTGTTATCCTTAAGTATTTTAGCACAAAAGCAGGGAAAGGCACATCTGTGAGACCAGGGCTTGCCACCCTGCAAATTACAGCACAAAGGACCCAACTGTTTGCTTGCAGGATGATGGCAAACATGTGCAATGTTCAAGAGCGTACTTTGGCAAAGCAGTGTCACAAACATGAAAGTGTCATAAATGAAACACACCAGTGTAGCAGTTTCAAAAGCATGCAAAATACTGTCTCAAACATGAAAGTGTTGCAAATGTATACCACGACACTGTAGCATTTGCAAAAGTCATATTTGAAAGTATTTCAGTGAATGTGCAAAATCCTGTTTTGGGTCTTGTACACCCCAAAATACCATATGTGTAGTCTATGTTATGAGTTGGTGGCAGTGTGAGGCCCAAGATGCCCAGTTGTTCATAGTGATATGTGTTTCGGGAGCATGGAACATCTGGATTCAGAGTTAGCAGTGAAGACCCCATGCCACAGTCCAATGGGAGCATGGGTTCATGGTTCCATAGTTTAGATAGTTGTATGTTATTTCTGTTGCCTGCTGCTGATTGTGCATGATTGGTTGTGTTGCCTTGGTCCTTCCCCTACTTCCATGAATGTGTGTGTGTGTGTGTGTGTGTGTGTGTGTTGGTGGTGGTGGTGGTGGGGTGGAATGAGCAGTTAGGGTTTTCAACCCTAATACCGAATTTCCTCACTTTTTTCACTGTGGAACAACCCTAACTGATGCATTAAACAGTTTTTTTTGCAATGAATTTCCCTTCTTTTTGAGAATGTGCACTATAAATAGTGAATGGTATGTGGTGGAGGGAGGACGGGGCCCAACCATGTTTCCCATTTTGTGTAATAACCCTTACAGTAATGGTAATGCTAACAGTAACGGCAATGGTAGCAGTAATCCTAAGGGGAACGTTAACGCTAACAGTAATGCCAATGCTAACAGTAACGTTCACAGTAATGAGAACAGTAATGGTAACGCAAATGGTAATGGAAACGCAAATGTTAATGGTAATAGAAACGCAAACAGTAACGGCAACTGTGAGGCACAAGGAAACAGTAATGCAAGCAACAACATAAACACAAGCACACCACAAATGCTAACGGTAAAGAAAACGCAAATGGTAAAGCAAACAGTAATAAAAACACCAACTGTAATGGTAACACAAATGGAAATGTTAACGGTAACGGCAATGGTGATGCCAAAGGAAACAGTAATGCAAATGGAAACATAAAAGCAAATGGTAACGCACATGGTGATGCAAACTGAAATGCTAACGCAAAGTGTAACGAGAATAGAAGTGAAAATGTGATCGCAAATGCACAGGTGAACAGAAATGATTATGCAAATGGTAACAGAAACGCAAGTGCAAACATAAATGCAAACAGTAATGGTAACACAAACACAAATCATAACAGCAACAGCGGAGCAGAAGAAAACAGTAATGCAAGCAACAATAGAAACGCAAAAGCGAACGGTAATGAAAACACACACGCAAATGGTAACGTAAATGGTAATGAAAACACCAACAGTAATGGTAACACAAATGGAAATGCAAACGCTAACAGTAATGGCAATGGTGATGCCAAAGGAAACAGTAACACAAATGCAAATGAAAATGCAATGCAAATGGTAATGCACACAGTGACGCAACAGGAAACGGTAAAGCAAACTGTAAAGGGAATGCAATCAGAAACATGAATGCAAACGCTACTGGTAAAAGTAACGTAAATGCACACACTTCATGTCCCAAAAAGGTGCATTGAGAAGCACAGTGAATACAAAGAATGTGGGCACAATAATGGTCTTCGGACCAGAAAATGAGTACTTGGAATACTAAATTGCTTAAATCTCAGGAACCGTACAACGTAGAAAAAAATTTAAATCTCATATTATTTACAACTTTCCAGGCTAGTTTTGGTCTTAACTCCCCCATGGGGGACTAAGAATTTTTGCGATGAAAAGTTTTTATGATGAACCATTTTCAAGATGTGGACGCCGTAATGTTATCCTATGGGGAAAATCATCAACTTCGGAGTGTCATAACTTTGCAGCTCTCTTATATTTTGGCACCAAAAGGCACATCTGTGTGATGTTGGCTTTCTTCCTTACAAATTTCAGCCCAAAAGACTAAACTGTTGTTTTGCAGCAGGGTGGCAAAAATTTACTATTGTTTTTGGCATAGTGTGGCAAAGTACTTTCGCAAATCAAGATACTTTTGCAAAAAACAAAAAAAACAAATCATGAACTATTACACTTTGCAACACTACTTTAAAAAAAAAAATGTTAAATATATTTCTGGAGTGTTTTACTCCCCAAAAAAAGACATGGCTAGCATCCTCAGGGCTTGTATAGTTGAACACAACAAGAATTGTGTCCCTAGAGGTCCCAAATTTTAATGGCAAGCATTTCTGTGATCACCAACTGAAAAAAAATGGCAGATTTGCAAAAGTAAAAGGGTAATTTGTGAAAGTAAAAAAGTGCATTTGCAACACTTTCGCATTTTTGTTAACTTTTCCCAGAGACTATAATGGCATTCAGTTTTGTTTTAAATAACTTTTGAACCATTTAACATTTTGTCACAAAATCTTTGAAAGGCACATCGGGGACCCCAGCTGCATCTTCCCTGAAATTTTCAGATCGACCACGCAAAACATTCGGGCTGTAGGTGCGAGTAAACAAATGCACAAAACCCTGTAATGTATGTGTTATTTTGCACTCTGTAGCTCGCAACCATATATCCAATCATAACGCAACTTGGCAGGTTCAGAGATCTATGATACAGGCATTGTATTCCAAATTTTAAGCAAATCTGTCATACAGTGGCAAAGTTATTAAGCTGCCAAATTTAAGATTTAACCATAAATGGGGTACTCAACCCTAACTATAGTGGCACTACCATGCCACTATAATATATCTATAATCAACTCTGGGGGCAGACATTGGAGGGAGGCTACCCCATGGGGATACCACTACGCTGGGAGATGCCATGGAGGAGGGAAACAAAGTCGGGGGAACTGGAGGACACACCAAAAAAAAATTTTAACAGCTGTAACATCTTAAAAATTTTTAACCTACATGCAGTCCCGAACCCAGGTCCATAACCTCCACAGGCGGTGACCATATCCACCACACCAGGCAGTCAGCTGGGCAGCAGCATGCTGAACTACTCCATTTACCCATGTAACTCTACACTCCCCAGTTATTTGCCCTTGCTGTTCTGTCCCTCCAAACTCTCTATTTATTCCCCTCACTATTCCTTCATGGCTGCTATTACTTCGGGCATACAAACAGAGTGGCTTAATTTGCATCGCTCAGTTTGTTTTGCCAATATCACTGGATACCATTATTCTCAGTAGGCCTCAGAGATTAACCACATCCTTGTTCAGATTTATCATCTGGTTCAATAGATTCCTCCTCCTCTCCTCCACTTAGACATGTCAGTCATGCCAAACCTTGAAGACTTATGTAAAAAAAATCTTACCAGTTCCCAGAAAAATAACACAATACTTTGACAGAACCTATATTGGTAAATGCAGCTCTGAGAGAAAAACATATCACTATCCTGTTCCTTTTCCTTTTATCAGGAAGCACATAAATTAAATAAAAAAAAAACTAATATAGTGATAATTTGAAAGCAGTTTTACGTTTTAATGATAGCCTGACTGAAAAATGGCTTTGTTTTCTTTTAGCGGGAACCATGTTTAGCCAAGTGAAAAGACTGTTAAAAAAATAAGCATTTGTCAATGCTGAATGTTGTTTGCTTTGGTCCATTGAGCTTGCTCAGTGGCCTTCTGTCAGTCACCTGTTCTGTTTGTCCCGTTGCTGCAGGATGCCCTTTTGTACTGGGCTCCTGCCTGCGTTGGCACCTTTTTCTGCCTACAAAGAAATCTGCAGTTGTCCCAACAGAGCTCCATTGAGGTGGCTCACTTCCCCTCTCTGACTCGCTCATTCAGTTTCTCCTGGAGCTGCAGGCTGTCCTTTTGTACTGGGCTCCTGCCTCTGTTGGGGGCTTTTTCTGCCCACAAAGAAATCTGCAGCAGTCCCGGCACAGCTCCGTTGACCTTGCTCACTCCCCCTCTCTCACTTGCTCATTCAGTTTCTGCCGGTGCTGCAGGCTGCCCTTTTGTACAGGGCCCCTGTATACATTGCTGCCTTTTTCTGCCCACAAAGACATCTGCAGCAATCCCAAAAGAGCTCTGCTGAGCTCACTCACTCCCCCACCTTACTTGCTCTTTCTGTGTCTCCTGGCGCTGCAGGCTGCCCTTTTGTATTGAACTCCTGCCTGCGTTGGCACCTTTTTCTGGCCACAAAGAAATCTGCTGCAGTCCCAACTTAGCTCCATTGAGCTCTCTCACTCCCCCCCTCACTCACTCATTCCATTTCTACTGGCACTGCAGGTTTGCCTTTTGTACTGGGTTCCTGCCTGCGTTGGCACCTTTTTCTGTCCACAAAGAAATCCGCAGCTGTCCTGACAGAGCTCCATTGAGGCTGTTCACTCCCCCTGTCTCACTTGCTCATTCCGTTTCTCCTGGCGCTGCAGGCTGGCCTTTTGTACTGGGCTCCTGCCTGCATTGCTGCCTTTTTCTGCTCACAAAGAATTCTGCAGCAGTCATGATAAAGCTCTGTTGAGCTCGCTCACTCACCCTCTCTAACTTGCTTGTTGCGTTTCTCCTGGCCCTGCAGGCTGCCTTTCTGTACTGGGCTCCTGCCTGCATTGGCACCTTTTTCTGTCCACAAAGAAATCTGCAGCTGTCCCAACAGAGCTCCGTTGAGGTTGCTCACTCCCCCGTCTCACTTGCTCATTCTGTTTCTCCTGGCACTGCAGGCTGGTCTGTTGTACTGGGCTCCTGCCTGTGTTGGTGCCTTTTTCTGCTCACAAAGAAACCTGCAGTAGTCCCAACAGAGCTCAGTTGAGCTCAGTTCCCCCCCCCCCCACTTGCTTGATCCTAATCTATCCCAAACACTGATTTCTGACAGTATTCAGCACCGGAAGTGTGAAAACACAGTTCAGGCAGGATGTGAAAAATGACAGCTGTACTGTTCATAAGGAGATATGAAAAAATGCCAGTGTTGAAAATCTGGTGTGAAAATATTACTAATTTGCAAAGTTACAAGGGTGCATGGAAACTGCACAATGCATGCTCATAACACATTTTATGGAGTTTCATCAAACAATTTTCAACATAGGCATTTTAGGACCTCTGCTCATGAACACTGTCACTGTATTTTTCTTAATGTGTCCTGAACACTGACTTCCCACAGAGTCCGCGTTATTCTGCACCGGAACTGCGAAAACACATTTTGGCCAGGATATGAAAAATGACATCTGTACTGTTCATAAGGAGGTGTGTAAAAATGGCAATGTTGAAAATCTGGAGTGAAAATATTGTACATTGGTGAAGTTACGTGCGAGCATAGCAACAACGCAATGCACACTTGTAAAACAGTAATTTTTTGGATTTTTCCCACCAAATTTGCAACATAAACATTTTAAGACCCCACCTCATGAACACTGGCACTGTCGTTTCATTAATCAGTCCCAAAAGGTGATTCCTCACAGTGACCGCAAAATCACCTTTCGAGGCCAGATAACGCCATGACAGTGGCAGAATTCATGTAGGGGTCCCAAAAACCCCATGTTGAAAATTTGGTGCCAAAATTCCAAAAAATACCAGAGATATGCATAAAAGTTGAAAAAAACCTATTTATTCAATTTTACACCATTTCCTCAGTTTGCGGTTGGCTTTGAAGAGTGCAGACGTGTTCGTGGTCCACTAAGATCATCACATTGGACTCTGGAGGTAAATATGGGGTGAGGGGGTGTGGGGAGGCAGGTGCTCAGTGGGTGGGCATGGGTTATGGAGGGGGGCAGGGAGATCATGAGGACCATTTTCTTTTTCACAGGTAAAAAAGAAATATTGTGGACTTTTTTTTTACAGAGATGTGGCACGCTGGGGTGGGATCCCAGCATGCCAATGGAGTGTTTCTTGGGGGGAGCTATACCCGATGGGAAACTGGGCACCCCCGTCAGCACAAATAGGGTGCAACAGCCGAGGGGATTGGGCACCCTTAGCACTAATGTACTGGGTGTTTGTAGGGGAGGAGCATTATGCTGATGGGGAGTGGGCTCCCCATCAGCAAATCAAATTAGGAGGGGACATAATGCCAACGGGAGTGGGCTCTGGCCGGCAACTGTAACAAAGAGGGGACTGAAGCCGAGGGGACTGGGGCCCCGATTGGCAAAAACACTGTTGTTGGGGGCACATGCGTCAGGGGATTGCACCCTCGCACGGAGAGTAATTAATTATTTGTGAACAGGTGGCAGGCTGCCTGCCATGTTCACAAACAATATTACAGTCAACAAGTTCTGCCCAGCAATGACGGGTTGCTCCCTCATTGCATCAGTTCCGCTGATGCTGCAATGACGAGGCAGCCCCTGATTGCTGTGGCTGAAACATTTCAAGGTTGTGGCACGCTGGCTAAACTAGTGTCACCAGCAGTGTGCCATGGCATTGGAGAAAGTGGGCTAAGCCCAAAGCTGTGGGGGCATTGACCATAACAGTGTCGCGCCTCCACAACTTGCTTCTGGCAAGCTGCCGCAATGTTTCTTGCGCATGTGCGCAATCAACATAAAAATGATAAAAAGTGGTTGTAATTATATATATATGTTTTAAGTCTATCAAATATAGATGTGGTTCCCTTCAGGCTAGAACTGCTGTGTGCTGTGGCCCTCTCCAGTTCCTAGAAACCCGCGGTGGCCCTCTCCAGTTCCTAGAAACCAATCAGGAACTGGAGAATCGCAAATAGTACAAAATAAAAATAAACCCTAAAATAACAGAGAATTTGTTAAGCTGACTAAATTAGCAAAGAAAAACTGTCAAGACAAAGAAATAAAATGCTGTGAGGACCAGAATACCAGAGCTGTACTTTTGGGGTGACTGCTTTCTTCAGAGGAGAAACAAATCTGATATTCCAAGCTACAGGGGGCATGACCACACTGCAGAGTTTGAAGAGTTTGAACTTCATTCTAAGTTCCATAAGTAGCATAAAGTTCTATCTCCAGGGCATCAGACTCTGCCAGGAGAATGATGCTTGTTGTAAAACATCAGTAATGGATTCTTGGTGTTAGAACATCCAAGGAGATGATATTGCCTCTGTATGTGTCACTGGTAAGGCCTCATCCGGAGTACTGTGCCCAGTTCTGGATTCCACACCTGAGGAAGGGTAGGAACAGAATAGAGTTAGTGCAGTGAAGGGTCACCAACATGATTTAGAAGCAACAGAGGAAATTCTGTTATGAGCTGCTGTGGGCCATTGACATGTAAAAGCTGAAGGCCAGAAGAGAGCAAGATGTCATGATAGAGAACTACAAGACCCTAAAAGGAATAACAGAATAACTGTGAGGACATATTCAACAGAAATAGAGTAGTAACAAGAAGGCATGAATGAAACCTGGTAGGAGAAAAGTTCAGGAGGGATGTGAGAAAGTTTTACTTAACAGAGATGGTGGTTGAACAGTAACACACTATACTGGCAGAGGCGGAGGGGTGGGGACTACAAATGGGTTCAAGCATAGCTGGGACAGAGTAAGAGGTTTGCTAATTTCAACAAGAGAAACAATGGAGACAAACAATTTAGGGTGAGGTTAGAAATTCCAGCTGGACAGTAGGTTAAGTATTGAGGAAGAGATATGTATACAGGCTGACTGGATGGACTAATTGTGTTTGCCTGCTCGCAGTATGTATGTTTTTATATTTTCATCTAAGCAAAACTGAAGATACTCCAGACAAAACTGTGATGATGAATTGGACACAGTGCAGTGCCATCAATGTCACAGATCCAATCAACTGCTTCAGAACAAGAAAGTGGTTAAATAATAGTTTATTATATAAAACATCACTGTTAATATGATATAGAAAATGAATTATTGTATTAAGCCTGATATACACATATATTTAAAGACAGTACTTTCTTGCTTTTTTTTCAGCTCTAAAGACCTTCAACTTTGGCAGAAAAGAAGCCATTGCTAAACTGCTGGCTCTGGATATGTCTAATAACATCTATTTAAAGTGGCTGTTTCATGGAATTCCCTGGGTAACATTCACAACACATACCTATTTCGACACACGTCCAGTAAGTGTTGAAATCGATCGCATCTTTGGAGGCAAGGACTATGTCATTGTCATTTCATTAGGGGCTCACTTCACCCCTTTCCCTCTTCGACTTTTCATTCAAAGGTTGCTTACCATCAGATATTCACTTAAGAGTCTCCTAGCCAGAAATCCTGACACTGTCGTAATCCTAAAAACTGCCAATACTAGAGAGGTACACAACAATATACTGGCTTTAAATGACTGGCTTGCTTATGATTTGAACAGGGCAGCCAGGATAGTGTTCCAAGGAATGAATGTGAGGCTTGTGGATGCCTGGGACTTCACCATCGCCTTTGACACATGGAATGTTCACCCTCCTCAACTGGTGATTAAGAATGAAGTAGACCTGTTTCTGTCTTATGTCTGCCCTGAACAAAGCAAATTTTAAGTTAAATCCTTAAACATATTGCTGCCTCACCACATTTAAATAACAAATTTTATCTAAGTACACTCTACATTATATAATCAGATGTCATGCACCATGATTTGCAAGCTGTAGAAACCTAAACATTTTGTTCCCACTAGAAATTGTGAGAATGGCATGGTGATTCATTAATTAGGTAACCTTAGAATCATAAAACTGTATGTTGATATTTTTTAGTGTTTTATTACATAAACAATTGTAATTATTTTGTATGGAAAAAAAAATTAAGTGAAAATCAAATTATGCATTTTAGCTTGGAATTTCAGAAGACCAGATACCATTTGCATGGATTTAAAGAACATATAATACATTTTGATACATCTGCAAGACATGTCTTAAGATGCAAGTTGATGTCTGGGTGAGCCTTTCATGCTGAGTTAGATTTTACTGTTGAACACATGGATGATCTGGACTAGCGTGGGCTGTACTTTGTGCTTCGGGGGACTATGTAGCTGTTTGTTGGGTGAACAGACAATCAGGTCCATTTTTGTCTTTGGAGGCATGTCACTTATCAAGTAGCACTTTTCACTTGAGCACTCATGCTCATTTCCTGCTTCTTCAATCAGCTGTTATGCCAGTGAGCATGCCGGTGCCTGTGTGAGTCAGTCAGACTCAGCTGGATTTTATTGCTGAACCCATGGAGGATCTGGACCAGTGTGGGCTGTACTGTGTGCTTCCTGGGACTGTGTAGTTGTCTAGTGGGAGAACAGACAAATGGGTCTGGTCTTGTCATTGGAGGGGGTCATTGAGGCATAGGTTAGGAAGTAAAGACAAACCAGGAAAAGTAATAAAGTTCACAAGTAGCATTTTATTAGTATTGCTAACAATTGAATAAACAAAATAAAGCTGTTCAGGATAGTGCTTCACAAAGGCAGTACAAATCAAAACAGTTGTTTATCTGAGAGTCTATTTTCAGTTTAAATCTAAATCTCTCTCTCTCTCTCTCTCTCTAAACAAACATTGCTTTCTTTTTATAAGATGTTTTCACCTGACAATTAAATTCTGCATCCTATTCTCATTAAACCGTACCTTCTGTTTTCACACAATGTACCAAAGCATTGTCAGTTTCTTTCCTGTGACCTGTATATCCAGTCTTCTCAACAGGTGCAACAAATTAAAACATTCTGTCCCAGAGTCGATTTCCTGATAACAATTGTGCAAATAAGCTTGTGGGGGTTAGAATACATCTCAACGTTAATTCCGTGTGTTCCAGATTGTAATTGTTCTAATATTTAAATAGCTTTCTTCAGTCATTTCAAACAGCATAACTATATACATTTGCAAACCAAGGGATCTCAGTTTCACATAAAAATTTGCATTTTTTTATCACAGAAAACCAAGGGAAGAAAATAAAATAATAGAAACAGAAAGTAACAAAAAATGAAGTAAAGGAGGTAGCAGGGTGGAAATTTTGGGACTATCGGAATAGCCAGTTCCTAGGTGCCACAAGAAAAGTTTATTGCACAATCAGACATGAAAGAGTCAGAAAAGTGACAGAGTAGGAGAAGAGAAAATAGATCATTGCTTATAACTCTCTTTGTATAACAAATGGGACAGGGTCTTACATAACCCTGTCACAGTGTGCTAACACATGTATATATTCTTGTTCTGCTAGTGGCCCTCCACTGCAGTCCCCACACCACAAGTAGGGGCCAAAGCTAAAGGGCATCATGGAGTCTGCTGGAAGTCAGTCATGAGTCTGCCATCGGCAGACTGTACTGCCCCCTGGGCTTCTATACTGAGCCCCATTTTGGACTCATGTCATTTTACTGCTGAGCTGTATGTTTAACTCCTCTGTTAGAGCACTTTTCATTCCTTTATAATTTGAAACCGAGGTTGTGTGAGCCTCCACACCTGTTAACTGATTTACTTAATTTGCTTTCATCCTGTAAATTCTCTAGCCTAGTCCTGGCATTGTTAATGTGCTCAAATTTCTGGATTTTCTAGAATATCCTATTTGGGTATTCAATAAAATATATTTTTTACAAATAAAAACTAAATAAAATAAAGGAACAATAGAAAGTTTCACAACATTCATTACAAAAGGAAACCACATTACAGCTGATTATGACAAAAAAGAACTAAAATGGACAGCAATCAGTTGCATTCTCGTTACATTAAAAGTGAATACTGGATAATCTAGTTTGTACATTGAGCTTCAAATCAAAGAGAAGCTAATAACAAGTTATGTTAGTTGCCAGTGTGAACATCACTAGTAAGTACCACCATTTTCCTGAACTAATATACATGACAATAAAGGGCTGTGCAATATACAATTAATTGGCACTCTCCCTTATTTTTGCAAAAATAAATTTACTGTATTTATCTGCTGGTATATGTGCTTCTCAGTTTGGTGTACCGGGGTTGTTTATTGTATGTTATAAAATGGTAAGAAAGAATCCTGGCTTCTGATTGGTCAGCTGGCCATCACAGCAGGGATGTTATCCTGTCATAACATCCCAGCTGATCATTTGCATTTTGTTGTCCTCACATCTTCTCTTAAGAAACAAAAATATTTTTACACACCAACAGAAACATTCTTTAAATTGTTTTTTTTTTTTATTTTGTATGAAACAACAATCCATTATATAATAGGAATAATGCCCTCCAGGGTGGGTGTTATGCTGATAAAATCCTTCTCGGTGTTGAATGCCTCAGCCGCCTCCCAATCACCGAGGTGGGATGTTATCCCAGCATAACACCTACCCTGTTGGGCATTATTCTTTAGTGTTATTCTTTTGGATTTGTAATCTGCCTGTTGTTTTGTTTTTGTTTTTTTAGGTATTTCCTGTAGGATTAATATGTTATACTGTTCATATTAACAACATAGTTTGGTTATATTGCTTATATTTATTAGAATTGTCCTGATTTCTTACTTTTTCCAATTCACATTTTGTTTTAATTGTAGTGTCTTCCATGCTTCCTTGATTTAGCTTAATTCTGGTCTCCCACATTTGATAGATAGTATTCACCTTACTCAACTTCTGCTCCTTGGAGTAAAATTGTCCCCTCATACTACTTGTACACTGCAGAGTGTTTTCTTAATTTGTTCGTTTCTACTATGCTGCTCATATCACTATCCCTCTGTTTCTCTTCCCCTTCATATTTTTCCTCACCTCTCTCCCCTTCCATTATTCTTAACCTCCCCCTGCCCTTTACTCTCCCTTCCTCACCCTCTTCCACCCTCCCATTATCTTGCCTTCCTGCATTACCTCAGTCTCCCTGGCATCAAATCTCCTCTCATCATATTGGCTCTGTCTTAAAACCCTCAGGTCCCTCTTTCCCTCCTACCTTGCTAACTCTTACTCTTCTTACAGTCCCCTTCCTCCTCATCACAGCATTGTCTCACATGTTCTCTTAAGCTCCTTATTTCCTTACTGCTTTTAGTTGGAGGAGATATTGAGCTCAACCCTGGTCTTACCCTATCTTCTCCTCTCCTCATAGGTTTGAAAGTGCTCATGTCAACATCCACAGCCTTCATCAGATCAACCTGCTGCAGTCACTTATGGTTAACTTTAAACCTGATGAGTTGGCTGTTAGAATCCTGGCTCTCCTCCAAGATTCATGATTCCTCTACTGCCATCCCTGGTTTTACCATTATTCATCAGGATCAAGCAAAGAGGGATGGTGGTATAGTTATCTACCTCTTCTCAGACATTCAGTTTGAGCCTGTGCTCTCTATCTCTAGCACCTCTGCCTATGAGATGCTTCTTCTCCAACTCTCCCTCCACTTCTCTGCCCCTGTATTTATTGCCAGTGTCTACTACTTCCCTAGCATGTCTCCACCATCTGTAGCAAAGTTTCTCACCTCCATCTCTTCATGAGCCTCTTCTGGTGAGTTACTCATATTAGGTTGTTTCAGATTAAATTGGCTCCCTCACCTTTATAACTTTTGCCTTAAATTGAAGCCCCTCCTTTTAACTCAGCCAATTTCTGTCCCTACTCATTTTTATTTCAAATCTCTAAGGCACTCCATCCTGGATTGGGTCCTCCCATCCCCACTGAACTGTGGATGCTAGCACCCTCCCTGATGCACTCAATGACCACCATATGGTCTGCTATGTGTGCAAGACTGATTGTCCTAAAGCTCCCCCTAAATTCATCCACATCCAGTCATTCCATTCGCTGGACATATCCTGCCTTCATGATGATCTGGTAGCCTCCAATTGGTCCCTTATTTCTACAGCTAGCAATGTGAAAAATGCATTCATATTCTTCACCTCTAAATTGATGTCTGTCTGGGATCATCATGCCTCCCCCCACCTTAGAATATTCAGGGTCCAAGGTACACATCTCCCATGAATCTTAGCTGAGTTGCTGGCTTGTCACCATGTGCGTTTCCTTGTTTCGATTAACTAGAAATCCTCTGACTCAGCTTCTAACCTTATTAATTACTGGACCCTTTGTACTGCATGGACTAAAGCTACTAGGCTTGCAAAGCCTGAACATTATGCATCCATACTCCAGAACAACCTTAATCACCCCCCTGTATTCTGGAAAAGTTTTCATTCACTCCCCTCTGACCCAATCCCCTCTTCCTGTTCTGAAGATGGGTGATACTCCTATCTCTGACCCCACTGCAGTTGCCTCATCTCTCAGTTCCTTTTTCACCTCCTGTGCTCATTCAATCCTCCTTTCCTTCTCCTCTCCCACTCTTTATTCTTTTCTTCTCTCTCATTCTTCTCCTCCACCTGTCCTACTGCCTCCTTTAGTCTTTTTTTTTCTTTCCCACCCATTACCCCTGCTGATTCTCTTAAGGCCCTCTTTACTCTAAATCAGTGATCCTTAGACTGTGTCTCTAGAGCCTCAAGTGGTTCTTCAGCTTGTCACTTGTGGCTCTTCCCAGTAAGTGCTGCATATAGTTCTCATACTATACAGTATTATCCAATGAGAATGCATTATAATACCACTGCATTGTATACCAGCATGCATTATTTGCAAAGTTTATTCCACATTCTCTTGCAAGCTGCACCATTTCAGACTATGCAAATGTTAAATAATGTTTAGTAAATAAAATAAATGAAATTAAATAAATGTATACTAAATGAAATAATGTTTCTAGACAGACGTGTGTTTGCTAAAATTTACTAGGTGATGTATGCTGTGGCTGCTTGGCTAATGCTGACTGCTCATGTGGCTCCTGAGCCAGTAAGGACTGAGTGTCACTGCTCTAAATGCTCTCAAAAGCTAGGATCCCTGATGGTCTTGACCCTAGACTCTTATTTCTATTTTCTTCTGCCATTGTCCTCACCATTATGATAGTCTTCACTCTTTCTTTGTCCTTATCCTGCATCCCTAAAACAAGAAAAATGACTATTGTCATTCCCCTACCTATAGGGGGTGACCTCTTCCCTCAGGAAAATTTCTGCCTGAAATTGCAGCTTTCATCACATTCAGAACAAGTTGGAGTTGCTGGAAACAGTGTAACCTTGGTGACTCCAGTGCTTGGGTTTATGACGAATGATTGCAGTTTCTTAAGATTTCCTCTAGAGTGTGGACTCTCTGGACCTTGCACAAGTTATAATTTCTGTGACCATCAACATGGCCCTGTCTTAGGCTTAGTACCCTCCCTGCGGCTTGAGACTGATAACCTCAAGATTAATCCAGTCAGGTGGTTGGATCACTGCACTATCAGGTTCAATTTTGGGGCCCCCTCGTAGTCCATCTCCTGTAGAGGTGGTTCAATTCCACTCTTTAAGAGGGCTTTAGCCAGAAGGACTTTGGGTGGTTCTGGACATCTTAGTGTTGACAGCATGTGTTGGGGGTTCAGAAGTGGATATGGTAGCCTATAATAAGTACATTACAGAGGCCTTTAACCTTGTAGTGCCAGTTTGTGTATGCCCACTGATGTCATACCTTGGCTCACCATGGTTTGATAGCAAGCTGAGGCACTGGAAGCCGGGGGGGTGGAGGTTGGAGCATTGTTGGAGGAGGTCTAGGGCCCAGGAGGCCAAACTGGTTCTTATGTCTCACTATGATGAGTATCAGAAGGCAAGTAGTTGTAAGAAAGCAAGACTTCTGCCTTTGGGAGATTGCTGCTGTGAAGA
The DNA here is from genome assembly GCA_016271365.2 of Neoceratodus forsteri. Classification (NCBI taxonomy): domain Eukaryota; kingdom Metazoa; phylum Chordata; order Ceratodontiformes; family Ceratodontidae; genus Neoceratodus; species Neoceratodus forsteri. The sequence continues at coordinate 273,813,797 of JADMNL010000026.1, forward strand.
TCTTACCAGCTCAGTTCTCTTGGACAGTAGATAGGCTTTTACATCCAGCATTTAAACTTTAATTTGCTCCAGGTGCTTGCTCACTATTTCTGATTGGGATGCCCAGTTTTAGTCACATGATTTGTGACTCAAGTTATCTACAAAGCAGCTTGCATAAAAATGAGACAACAACATCCTGGGTACGTGTTGAGCATGCCCAGCGCGACAGCAGGATAGTAGGTGTGCTTGCTACCAGTTGATGAGCAGGTAATCTTCACTGATTAGACTGTTTTGTAGCTTAACACCCTGAAATTTGAATTTAGTGCAAGAAATGAATGAAGCAACGTTATGGACAAGTATATACACTTCAGTCAGGACACACTGTGGTAGTGTGTACATCTATAATCATGTAGTATCCAATCCAAATCAGTTGGCGTTGTTTACCAATAGATCAAAACTGTTCATACTGGCGGAAATGAGATCAATGAAATAACATTTGGGCTAACTAAGGACTACGGGCTGCTAGAGAAATTAAGGAGCTAGAAAGTTTCCTAGATGATATGGTTAGAAATTTCCCTCTAAATCATACATCCTCAGATGTCACACATGAAACAAATTCCTTAAAGGTTATTACCACACTAAATAGGACTAACCACCAATTCTCAGGTGATAATGCAGTTTTACCAGCTAAATGTATTCACAAAGAAACAACAATCTGTGATTACCAAACATCCAAAGTATCTAAGTTCAATAGCTCCCCAGCCCCCCCAGCACCTAGTAAGAGGTAGAGACTCCTCCTCTGATTTAATTCCAGATGAACATTGGGAAAACATTCCAAAATGAAAGTATAAAAAGAGGAGGAGAGCAGACTATGTTCGCTCAGTGCCTTCAAACTGCTCCCCCATGGAAAATTCAAATGAACAGGATTATTTTTCTTCCAACAGATATACTAATCTAATAAAGAGAACAAACAGAACAAGATTTTCATAATGAAACCTTGTCAGCTAATCTTCAATCCTCATTATAGGTGACTCAATAGTGAAATACATTAAGTCCTATGTTACCAACTCTGAGAGCAACCAGGTTTCAGTGTTCTGTTTTCCTTGTGCTAAAATAGAGGACATTGCACAAAGAGTGGATTCACTCATTACTTGTCCGTCCAATGTAATTATTCATGTTGGCACTAACAATGTTGGTTACACACACACACGAGAAAGATATCTGTTTTAAACCAATCGAGTTAGGAAAAAGGATTAAGATCAAGAACTGCAATGTTTTTATTTCTGGCATTCTTTCTATTCCCTGGGCAAAACTAGATAACAACAAAACCATTAAGAGAATTAATGCCAGTCTTCAAAACTGGTGTTCTTCCAGTAATTAAGTTTTTATTAACCACTGGACACAATTTAACAACTTCCCTGTGAAGTTTGCTAGAGACATTCTGCATTTGAACAGACAGGGAGCAATCAGTCTCTGTCAGGCTTTTCAAACCAAAGTTCCCACAATTATTTTAAACTAGCAGTGAATGGGGGGACTCAAATAAATGGCTTTTTTCTGACATCCAGTGTTAACACTAAACAAGTAAAGACCCATGAGTTAAAGTTTCTACTGCTGAATGCCTGTAGTTTGCGTTAAAAAATGGACAAACTAATTTTAAGAATAAATAATGAAAAGCCAGATATCTTATGTATTACTAAGAACTGGTGGCTGACTGAGCAGATTTGGAAGGTGTGAATCCCAGGCTACACACTATTCTATTTAAATATTTCATTTATTTATCATATATTTGCTAGTGAATGATATATCTAATAAAATCAAAAATGACTCTTCTTCAACAGAGACTGTTTGGTTGAATTTTAAACACCAAAACAATAAAAACCATGTTCTAGGCCTCTGTTATCGGCCACCAGATACAAAACCAGTATTACTAAATGAAATCATTTCAGAAATGGTATCAGCCACCCGATTTAGAGAACATCCTATTTATGGAACATCTAAACCTAGGAGATATAGACTGGGTAAATGGATCTGCCAGATCTAGGATGTCAAAAGAATTTCTCAACATACAGTATGTGAAGAGTTGAATTTAATTCAACATGTAACGTTTCCCACTCACGGTTCCAATATTCTGAACATTGTACTATGTAGTGAAATAGTTAACATCACAGAGTGTATTGCTTTGGCACCATTAGGAAACAGTGACCACTGTACTGTCAGCTTTAAACTTCACAGCTCATATTTACTGTCAGAAAATGTTATGGAACTATTCGCTTTTCACAAAACAGATTTTTTGGCTCTAAAAAATTATTTGGCCTGCACTGACTGGTCTATCCGCCTGATTCAGGATAATATTGAGGATGTATGGAAGTACTTTACTTCTATCATTATGGATACCACAAACAAATTTGTCCCTAAAAGCAAAAAAAGAAAACCTCATCTTCATTCAAAATGGATTAATACTAGACTACTCAAACTACTTAAGAAGAAAAATAAATATTATAAGAAATACAGTACAAACAAATGTGAAAGAACATTTACGGCATTAAAAAAAAATCCAAAGAAACTGTAAAAAGGAGATTAGAAAAGCAAAACTGAACATGGAAAGTTTTCTTGCAACACAAGTGCAGAAGGGTAATTGCAAAATGCTGTCCGGCAATATAAATTCTATGAAAAAACAGGAATGCAGGGCAGGTCCTATCATTATTATCGATTCAGTTCTTCTGCATCCAAAGGAAATGGCTGAGTTTTTAACTCACATTTCTGTAAAGCCTTTAGTACTGGAACTAATGCAGTCAACTATATAGTCCCAGATAGTCAGTCCACTTGAAATATAGATATTTCTCTTGCTATCATCAAATACAAACTAAAAGAAATAAAGAAAGGTTATTCTGCAGGTCCCGACAGTATTTCTGGAAATTTAATATCTGTAATGAAAGACCACCTTAATTTACCCCTCAAAATCCTTTTTGACAAAAGTTTAAATACAGGTGCCATGCTCACCAAATGGAAACAAGCGAACATGATTCCTCTATTTAAAAAAGGAGCCAAGTAGCTGGCCCACTGGTGCAGCAGTTGGATTTCTGCTTGTGACACCAGCAATCTGGGTTCAGGAATGAGCCTAAGAGCTGTAGAGCCAGCCAGGGGAGAAGGCTTGAGCATCCCAAGGACTGCTCATCTTCTTCAGGGGAAGGGGAGAGCCAGAGCTCGGCTCTTGTCTGGGCCCGGTGGAGACCAGGTACAACAAACCTGACGCTTAACAGGGGCAATGTGCTGGACATCAGCGCTCAAGAGCCTTTGATGTCAGGGGACATGACATCGAGAAGGCTGCTAAAAAAACACCTCACTTTCCAGTAGTTGGAGCACCAGGCCCCGATCCTCAATGTCCCCTACTGGCCTGGTGACAGCATCCCAATGAAAGATTGACACATTGGTGTGTAAGGGTCCCCACCCCATACCCGCCTGGTGGGTACAACCACGGCTCCATGAGGGATGGACTCCAGTCACGAGGTAGGTAACCGAGGATTGAAAAGGCCATAGGTGTCTCCTGAAGAGTGGGAGCGGAGTGAGCAGGGGAGCATACAAAGAAAAAAAAATAAAGGAGTCAAGAGCTCACCAGATAATTACTGCCAGATTAGTTTAACCCCAATTTTTTGTGAAGTGCTGGAGTGTATTATCAAAGATGAACTGACATCAGTCGTGTCAGGCTTAGACCAATCCCAGCATGGGGTTATTAAAGGTCTATCCTGTACAGCAAACTTAGTGAGCTTCTATAATTTCATTAGTGAAAATGTAGACAATGGCAAATCCTGTGGTGTTAGTCTCTTAGATTTCAAAAAAGCATTTGATTCTGCTCCACGCTGGGCTTTAATCCAAAGGTTACAGCTTTGCAGCATTAAGCATTCATATATTATGTGGATTGCAAATTGGTTATCTGATAGGAAGCAGAAAGTAATAATTGATGGACACACATCTATTTGGAAAAATGTAGAAAGTGGTGTTCCACAAGGAACTGTCCTGGCTCCAGTACAGTAATTTTTCAGATTTTTATATCTGACCTGTCTAATAATATTCAAAGTAGTATCACAAAATATACAGATGACTGTAAAATTGCTAACATCTGTACGAGCCCAGAAGATCATAAGACTATTCAAGAGGATCTGCACAAGTTGGAAGCCTGGTCCATAAAATGGAATTTGCATTTTAATTTATCTAAATGCAGTGCTCTACATTTTGGAAAACACATTCCAAAAAAGAAATGCCATCTTTACAATACTAAATTAGTTAGCAAAGATAGTGAAAGAGACCTGGGGATTATTGTTGATTCACATCTTAATTTTGACACTCATATTACAAATACAATAAGCAAGACAAACAAAATATGATGGGCAATTCACCATAATATAACATCGAAAAGCTCGGACATTCTGCTGCCCTTGTATAGAGCTTATATAAGACCCTACTTTGACTACATCTCACAACTATGGAATCCATCCAGAAGGAAGGACATAATTAGAATTGAAAGGGTTCAGAGAAGAGTCACCAAATCTATAATCTAACAATGCTCTTTCATATGTAGATAGACTCAATAAATATAACTTGGTGTCACTGGAGAACCAGAGACTCAGAGAAGATCCCCTACTTGTATGGAACATTATTCATGACACTTACCTATCAGATGAATTTGGCCTAGACTTTAAGCAAGTATGTGTTAATACCAGAGGCCACCCGCTGCAACTTGAAAGAAAGAAATGTAATACCAAAAAATTAGCTTACTACTTTTCTCAGAGAGTTGTCAGACCATGGAACATGCTTCCTCTGGAAATTATTGTTAGCAATAACAAGACTACTTTTAAAAGTAGACAGGATAACTATGAGACTAGGAAAGCTTTCAAATTACTATATGTAAGCCTTGAAGCACCATGAGCCTAATAGCCTTCTGCTTCTTTCAGTTCTTAGTACGGTTCTTAGTATTTATAAAAAAAGACTGCCACCTGCACAAAGTGCACTCTATGTGTAAGCTCCAAAGTAAAGAGACACCAGGAAGTACTGCAAATAAAGATCTTAGCTTTAATAAAGTGCAAAAATAACACAAAACAATATTGCAGTAGTCCCAATATCACCAGGAAATTCAATGGGGAAAAACAGGTAGCTGAAAATCGGCTGGAAACAACTAGCAGAGCCCCGCCCACTACATCCCTACATCGCCTGATGCATTTTGCACATCACTAGTATTTTTTCAAAGGCTGACATGAGGTACAGACTACCCCATTTTTAAACCATAGATTTAAAAAGATAGGCACATTCATTTATATTACAAATACCATCAGTACATACCATACTTTTTTATATACAAAATTTATCAGAAAAAAAATAGTAAAAACCTGTGCCGACCATTTAGAACACCAGATACTTGCACTGGTCTATGGAAATTAAAACTGTATTCCAATGAAATTCCCACAATTAGGTGAAAAACATATAGTGCAAATCTGAAAGAAAAACACAAATAGGGAAGACATTATTATACAAAACAGCAACAGCATCAATAACACATTATCTCATAAGGAAGGGTTTAATCTCAATTCTCCCATTTAAGCCTGGATAATTCATGGCTTGCATTACTTTTTTTACACATGCTTCTTAGACCGTGCACTGCATATCCCTGGTTGCAGTCATAATTCTTTTTTCTGTTTCTTAGTATTTATGGAGCCTGTGAGGGCATTTTCAGTTGTAAAATACAAGGAGTTTGTTCAGTTCTTCTCAGACAGGGTGTCCTCAGTTAGAGCTGGGATCACTCACGTGAGCCATTACAGTCCAGCAGAGTCAAGCTTTTGAGTTGGATGCATTCGATGGTTTGGGGGCAGTTTCAACCAGAGATAATGGAAGAGGTGTGTGGGTTGATCTCTGAGCTGTAGCCAACATTCTGTAATTTGGATCCATGCCCAGATTGACTACTTGTGAGCTGTATTGGGCATCTGGGCCTAGTGTTCACTGAGCTTGTCCAGAGCTCCTTGTCAGAGGGGGTATGTCCAATGGCACTGAAAAGTGCTTTGATGAAACCTCTTCTGAAGACGTTACCTATAGATCCAGACATCCTGGCAAAATACAGACCCACCTCTAACCTCTCCTTTTGGAGAAAGATTATTGAGAAGGTTGTTGTACTTCAGCTTGAGGCACACCTCACCATCTTTGACAACTGTGAACCTATCCAGTCTGAGTTTAGGTCCAGGCATAAAGCAGAGACTGCACTAGCTTGGGTGCACAATAACTTGCTCAGGGAGAAACACAAAGAGAATGGTCAATTCTCCTCAGCCTTGATCTCTCAACAGGATTTGACATCGTGGACCACAGGCTGCTTTTGGACTTTCTTCAGAAGTATGTAGGATTTGCCGGCAAAGTCATCTGCTGGTTTCAGTCCTATTTCAGGGACAGGACTTAGAGAGCTGTGTTAGAAACATTTTCCTTATGCCTGATGGCTCCGTCCTGTGGTAAACCTCAGGGGTTCAGTTCTGTCACTTATTGTGTTCACAGTGTACATGCTGCCCCTGGGTAAGATCACTAGGCAGTGTGGGCTTGGGTTTCATTGCTATGCAGATGATACCTATCTCTGCATGTCTTTTGCTCCTGGGAAACCAGGTGTTATTGTTGTGTCTTAATGGGTGCCTGGCCAAGATGCAAAACTGGATGTCATCAAGCCAGCTGAGACTGAACCCAGAGAAAACTGAAGTTCAAGTGATTGAGACAGTTCTTGAGAGGGGGGAGTGGCAGCTACCTAGAGGGAGACCAGGCTTTGACTCAGCACCTCTAGACTCTTGGTTGCCCCAAAGGTGAAAGATTTAGAACTCATTCTGGATGAGGGGCTGACACTTGAGTCTCAGGTGTTGGCAGCAGTCCAGAATGGTTTTTTACTATCTAGGGAATATTAACCAGATTAACTCCCTTATCCCACCTGGATTTGGCCACACTGGCACATGCATTTGTGACTTTGTAGCTGGACTACTTCAATGTTGTTTACCTTGGGGTCAATGGAAGTACTATATGTTATGGCACATGCAGCTGTTGCAGAATGCAGCTTTTTGGCTGCTGACTGGCCTTTCAAGGTCATATCATGTCTCTCCAGCATTGCATGATCTGCACTGGCTGCTGATCAAGTGGCATATCTCCTTCAAAGTTGGACTTTTAGTGTATAAGGCCTTACATATATGACTTTAAGGCCCTACACAGGCTGGGTTCAAGTTACCTGAGTGAGCTTCTGCATCCCTATACCCCAGGACATTTTCTTTGATCAGCATGGTAGGACCTCCTAGCGGTGACCAGAGCAAAATATAGATCTCCTAGGGATCAGGCAATTGAAGTGGCTGCCCTGATCCTTTGGAATTCACTGCCAGGATACCTCCAGGAGGCTCCTTCATTGCTAGTTGTTAAAAAGCATCTGAAAATGTTTCCATTTATCTAGGCATTTGGGGTCCAACTGGTTAAATACAATGAATATTGTCATTTTAACTGCTGATTTTAATGTAATTATCTATGTATATGTTCCATTTATTTGGTTGTTTATTTAAATGAGGTGTGGCTGTACTGCTTTTATGTAATACTTTGTAAGGGTGCCCTGAGCCTTTGGGGAAGGGTGCCCAAAACAAATAAAATCTACTATTACATAGGCTTAGACCTGGCTACCTGGTGGAGCTTCTGCATTCTCACATATCGGCAAGTCCTCTACTCTCCACTGAGGAGAGCCTCTTTGTGGTTTCTATGGCAAGGTCGAAGTCCTTCATGGACTGTGTTTTTGAACTGGCAGGTCTGGTCCTCTGGAAGTCCTTGCCCAAAACTTTGAAGCAGGCTCCCTTTATGGAGGCCTTCAAGTGGGGCCTGAAAACCTTTTTATTTGTGCAGGTGTTTGGGGTTTAATATTCCTTAATATTTTCATCCTCTATAGTACAATATTTTATTAAATTATTTATTGGAATTCTTAGTTGCTTTAAATAATTTTTGATTATTTGTTTATTATTGTAATGGCATCCTGAACCTCCCAGGAAGGGTGTCACATATAAATAAAGACTACTACTACTACTACTAAAATCAGATAATTTTGACAACTAAATAAACAATAAAGTGATTTCATATGGATATTTATTTCTCTTAAGTAATACCAAAATAACTACCATGTAACTTTGCTCAGAGTTTAGATCTTGTTCCAACTATGCAGGTTTTGTAGGTTTTTTCTGATAAAATTGTCCCTTTGCTTTTCAATACTCACATTGGGCTCTATGCACTATGCCAAAGTGCCATGTAAACTGGGTGCATTGGCATAACTATGTCAGAATGCCATGAAGTGATCAGTGCAGTGTGATCCTTATTTACTGTAATACACTGTTAGGTCAGTCACTTTAATCCTGCAACAGGAGGGTCTTTCTTAAATGCTAAATGAATAATTGTTCCTTAGGGAAGAGTAACACTAACCAGTATGTGTAAAAAGTCTATATTTCAGAAATATCTGAGTGAGTAAGTAAGAATGTAAACATACTGTGGTTTCGTTTGGTCTATTCTCTATATCCCTGTTCAATAACATAGATACATACATAGATACATAGACAGTGTCGGCAGATAAGGGCCTATGGCCCACCTAGTCTGCCCATTTGAGCTTGTAAATTCAGTTTGTTTTCCTAGAAGTCTATTTCCCCTTACCCCTGACCTCTAGAATTCCTTTATGTCTATCCATGCATTCTTAAATCCTGATTGTTTCAGCCCCACCACTTCCTCTGGCAGGGTGTTCCACTTGTCCACCACCCGTTCTGTGAAGAAATTCTTTCTCATGTTTCCTCTGAATCGTCCTCCTCCAACTTCATCCCATGCCCTCTAGTCCTGAAACATCTTTTCGCTTAAAAATAGTGTTTTCCTGCACCTGTTCCTCCTGTAAGATACTTGTATGTCTCTATCATATCCCTCTCTCCCTCCTCTCCTCCAGGGAGTACATGTTCAGTTCCTTCAACCTGTCTTCATAGGATTTGTGATGCAACCCATGCACCATCTTTGTTGCCCTCCTCTGAACCTTCTCTACCCTGTCTATGTCCTTACGTGAGGTATGGTCTCCCAGAACTGTACACTGTACTCCAGGTGGGGCCTCACTAGTGTCTTGTATAGTGGAATTATGACCTCCCTTTTCCTGCTGGTGATGCCCCTGCCTATACATCCCAGCATCCTATTTGCTTTACCTGATGCCTTGTCACACTGTTTCCCTACCTTGAGGTCATCAGAGATGACAACCCCAAGATCCCTTTCCTGCTTGGTGCATGCTATATCCTCACCCCCCAACTGATATATTGTGCCAGGGTTTTTGTGCCCCATATGCATTATCTTGCACTTCTTTGCATTGAATTTCAACAATAACAACCTTTTTATTTTGGTTGCCCCAATGTGTTCTGTATTTCATCATTTGTCATATGTTTGTTGAACATTCTGTAAATACTAAATATGTTCTGTTTAATGCCACTATGACTGCATTACTTTAAAAACGGTAAAGGTACTTTATTTCTCTGAAAACTCCATGTTCCATCTCTAAGAGTAGGTACTAATGTTAAAATGAGTGTTTCTACTACATGAGCATATTCAGAAGTGCCTGAAATGTCTAGGGATGCCAATGTCTAGAAGACTGGGTCTATGTGAGTAAGCAAATAAATGGGGTTGAGGGGAATGCTCAATATGAATTTTAAATAGGCAGCATTGGTGCAGTGCATTAAACCAATTGCTAGCTGGTAGTGTTGCCACAGTTTCTATTGTGTTTGCATTTAAGACCAGCACAAATATTACTGACATCTATTTTTTTATGGCTGCAGCTGGTGTAGCCCTGCACATGTTTTGTATTCAGAAAAAGGCATTTTTGCTACCAAACAACATGATAAATGTTAAAAATAGAGTCCTCCACTGGAGCTGCATTACTACTCTGCCTGTGTGTGTGTATAGGAGCTGGAAAGCACTATTTTTCCTCTGGCTTGAGGAGTTAATTGAGCCCTCCCTCAGCAGAGTTGAAGACATTCTATACTACAGTCAATAAATACAGAAAGAAAGCTCACTATCTTTTGCCACTCATTTTGCATTGGGTTACCAATGGATAGTACAGACATCATACAAAGTTATTGGAAGTACAATGGGTTAAACATTTCCTTGAGCTTTCTGCATAACAAAATGAGCACCTATGAACACCTCATTAAGCTATTTGACACCTCCATCCTAACAGCAACCATCCTGCTACTTCGTAAGACGTTCCATAGCAAAGAGTTCCAGTGATGCCTGTTTTGAAATAATAATCACATTTAAAGTGTTAAATGCCAACTTCATTTTCTCAGGCAGGCACTCTCTGGGGAGACACTAGTGCCTGACATTTAATGATTACTTGTCTGTTATAGTAATAGAATTTCAACTCTGTTTCTCCATGGAGAAAGTTGCAAGCTGTTATTGTTCTAAGCTATTATTTCTCTCACCCTGGATAGTGGGTGATACTTTAGCATGCAAAACTGCCACACACTTATTGGAAAAGCTGCTCACAATACGATACTTGCATGCCGACTAGCGCCCTAGCGCCAGATGGCAGCCACAAAGAACTACACCACTACAGGCTAAAATAAACAGTAACAAATAACTGCAAAATAAATTGAATCAAGTAACAAATATCTGCAGGTACTTAATTTGCCAGTTTAACACCTACGTGCATTCTGCATTGCATGCAAGATGAACACCGTAGTTGAGCAATGGAGAGGATTTTTTTCAGTAGCTGATGTGCCCCACACTCCCCACTGTATTTTCTGTGAATATGATTGCTGGTACTATTGGTCAGTTCTGCAGGCATGACTGTGCCATTCAGCGGAATTCAATACATATTATTGTTATATGGGGACTCCTCCCCCACACACTCCACTGTAGTTTCTGCAAATATTCTGTAGATACTGTTGCTTAATATTATTGCCCCACTATATTTTCTTTAAATGCTATTACTATTATTATTATTAAATATTATTACAGAGTTCAGTAAATATTATTGCTTATTTGGGCAGCTTCACCCCCACCACCACCACAGTTTCTGTAAATCAACTGTAAATATTGCTGGTTCTCTTACTTTGTGCTTTAATTTTCAAACCCATCGAACCGACAACTGTATTTTGTGAAATGCATTGCCAGATACCCCTCACTGTATTCAGTTGCCTTAGCAGACTCACTACTTCACTTGCAATTTCAAAGACACACACGCACTACCGTAAATTATGTAACAACTGCTACACATCCAGCACAGTATAATAATGCTGGGTAGTGCTGGCCACTCCTTTACCCATCAACTGTGCATCCACTTCCAATTCGGAGGATAATTTCCTAGGTGTGTAGTGTGCTGTACAAATCATATAACAGTAACAACTCAATGGTTTGCTCGTGCTACACAGGGAATAGTCTACAACAAATGCAAAACATCCCAGTGTTCATTTAGCTCCAGAAACAGATGTTCACAGAACAGCTATAACTAGTTGGCTTACTTTTTTCTTCCGCATCTAGCAAGCTAGACATTGTTTCATTGGTGACTCCCACCCAAAAGAAATAAAATTAAATCTTACTTTTTTAGAATTGCCTTTACAATTTAGCACATTTAAAATATTACACACCTCAGCTGCATAAAGAAAAATAAACATCAATGCATACGTATTCAGAAGCAGAAAATAAAATGCTGTAATATAGCTCAGCCATGCATTTTACACCACCACCAGCTATGCCAGATAAACAGTCCTGCAGTGACTCGCTAGCTGAATAAAGGTGGATTTCTTGAAAACAGACTGCCAAAGAAATGATCGTTCCATGTAACAGTGTACTGAAAAATGTATTAAGGTAGCATCAGTGAGTTGCAGTTCCATTTGGGACCTCTATGCAATGTGTGATAACTATGACTGCACACTATACTTTTGGCGAACCTTATTATTGTTGCTTTAAAAACAAACGCACAAGCCACATGATAAAAACAGCACTGTCAGTACAACTCTATAAATTTCTCTCTCCATCAACCTCTCCCTCTTTCTGTCTGTGTCTCTCTACATCTCTCACAGTAAACACTATGTATGTCAGGAGCTTAAAAAAATAGTAGATTTAATTTGTGATTTCAAAGTGGCAGTATAGCCGTTTGTGAATTTCTATGTGGAAATCAATTGTAAAAATACATAAATTTCTGCGAGATATGTACAGATGACAGATATGTAACTGTGCCTTTCAATTTGATGATCAATGCATTTGGAGTGGACACAATTCTGCACTATAAATGCTATTTTCATTTCCACTCCTGACATTCTTGGTGAATATTGTGAGACATGGAGAGAAAGAGAGAGAGAGAGAAATGGGGGGATGGACAGAGAAATTTACACAGGTATGCTGACAGTGCTGTCATTATCATGTGGCTTGTTCTTTTTTAAAGGAACTATAATAAAGTTACCTAAAACTCTGGTGTGCAGACTGAGATGTCATACCTTGCATGGAAGTCCCAAAAGGAGCTGAGATTCCTTCGGTACAGATATGGAATGCTCATTATATTTCATACCCTTTATAGTAATCCACAGTCAAAATCATTGGGCATTCCCCATCCATCCTATAGAGTGATGCATGATCCAATCAAAATCAAGCTGGCTGAGGACAGCCCCCTTGTCCCATCTGAGACTCTCCAGTTTACTTCATGCATCAAGAGAGGTTGGTCATGATCCAGATCTTCTCCCAACTAACATTCATTCACAGAAGGTACAGAAAATGTTATTTATCATTGTGCAGTTTGCTAGCCAATAGTCTTTGCATGCTAGAAAGGTGCATTAGATAGATAAATGCAGCTAGTTTTGAATCTATATGCATCACATGAAAATCAGAGGTGAAAGGCAGCAGAGTTTAATTACTTGTTTTATTCTGGGGCAAGATCCTCTCCAGTAATGGTTTCTGACCCATAAAGATGCTGCTGCATATTTATTATGGCACCCAAAAAGGGAGTTCATTAACAAGGGACTTCTCCCCCTGTAATCCCTCGCCATGGCAAACCCCAAGATATGAGGTCCCTCCTGGAGCATCCTCTTATCAGATAGGTACACACATTCAAAGAATTATGCTGTGTAAAACAGATTAGGAGAGGTCCCTCCTGGAACACATTCTCCCATTGCACACATGGTTCCCATTCTTCCTTAGTGGCTGTCCCTTCCCCCCAAAAGTCAAGTGTGAACTGAGGACCTCAAGTAGCCTCCTCAGTGTCATGCAGCAAGCAGCCTGAAGCAAGAAATAAAAGTTTCAGTACTTGCCCAGGTTCTGTTATGCCCTCTGCTCCCTCTGTGGCATGGGGACTCCAACTGTCATCCAATCATTCCAGCAAGCAATCTGTGGTGCATCCACATGAGCCACTTCCCCCACCCAACTTTGAGATCCTTTGTCTCAGTGAGCAATAAAATAACATGCTGTTCACCTACTGAGACTCTGCAGAAGCCATTCTGTCCCTTTCTTGTCAGAGCAGCTCATGATGCTGTGTGACACTCCTGCAAGACTGGCATATGCCTGCAGTGCATACAGCACTTGCAAATCACATGGAAGATCTTGCATAATCCCATTGGCCATTCTGGCTGGTACCAAGTGATTTGAGTAGAACAATCCCAAACCTAGCTGGTTCCTAAGAGATTTCATGGTGGCCATCTTGCCTGGGACAATGGCATTTTGTCTGATGAGAGTCAAAGAGATCTTAAAGGGGCAGCACATCAATTGAACTGTTTGGTTTGTCAGAACTCCAACAAAGGGGGAAGTGAGATACTGGTTATCTGGTCAATCTGCTGTTAAGCTATGGGGAGTTTTATCACTCAGAACCCATATCTGATCCAGTTCTTTTTGTCACAATCAAGCAGATCAGAAGTTCGGACTGAAAACATGAGGAAATGTAAGAAATGTGGAATCCTCTTTTCTGAAGTCAATGAAAGGACACAGCCTGTGCAGTGTGTGTGCTAATGCCCAATGGTGGCCCTGGAGAGATGGATGAAGGGACCTTGGATTCCGATACTCCCCCTCCACCAACAGCTCCAATTGCACTGGACGCAAGCCAAGCACAACTACTATTCCAGCTACTGGAGTCTTTGAAAATTGGCAGTCCCATATCTGCACCCAACAAACTGAGTGATTAAGAGGATGACACCACAAGAAAACAACCCCGATGGAACACGGACAGTACAACGTCCAAAACCCAGGGCGACACAGATGAGGGCACTGTACATAAATCAACCTGTATGTTCTATGGTGACAACATCGATGAACTCATTTAAATGGTGAGGTCATCCCTCAAAATACTGGATCAACCTGAGCAGCCATCCTCTTCAGAGTATTACCTGCTGTTGATGGGGAAACCGAAAGAGAAAATCCACTTCCCGACTTGCAAGATTAAAACCATTCTCATGAAAGAATATGATGTGCCCAAACCCACTAGACTCCCAGAAAGGAACATGGTAAACAACTGGTATCCATTATCACAGGCATGAAGTGACCACTGGGAAAAAGGGCCAAAAGTGGACCATCTGGTTACTGAACTTTCTAAGCTTACCACCATCCCCATAAAGAGTGCAGTGGCACTTTAGGAGCTCATTGATAAGAAAATTAAAGAACATCTCAGGAAAATGCATGAGGTCTTGGGCATGTTATGAGCAGCTAATACAGTGGTATGGTTCACGGGCAGAGCCCTCCACAGGTGGGTTGACACCCTGACTGAGAACATATCTGAGGACTCTCCACAAGTGGATGTGGCAGAATGTGCCATACAGGCCATAAATTATATAATGGATGCCTCCTCGGATATCCTGAGAGTCAGATCCAGAACGGCAGTTCTAGTAAACAGGGCCAGAAGGGCATTGTGGCTTAAACTGTGGCAAGTGGACAATGAATCCAAGAGGCACCTTTATGAAACTGCCCTTCAAAGAAGGAACCTGATTTGAGGAGGGCTTAATCCCATATCTCAAGAACATAGGAGGCAAAGAAGCACAGGGAGACAAAGATGTCTACCTACCATTGGACAGATACTGTCATCCCAAAGCAAAACCATTTAAATCCAGGTCCCAAAACCACAACTTCCAGGGATCCAAATCATGGAACCCAAGGTCCAAGTTTCAAAACAATCATATGGCAGCAAAACAAATGCCGACACCGGCAGCAGTACATCAACGGTGGATGCAAGTCAAACTTCAAAAATCAAAGTAAAAAGCAATGAAGACACACGTGCCCAAGCAAGCCCATCAATAGCAAGGAGACTGCAAATGTTTGCACAAAAATGGGCCTAGACAAAGTCAGACAAATGGGTGAGGGAGGTGGTGACAAAGAGATACCCAGTAGAATGCAGCAGCAAGCACAGACTAATTGTTTCCCCAATGCCAACATGCCCAGTGAAAGCACATGCTATAAATCTAGCCATACTGGACCTAAAAAGTGACATTGCAGATGGACTAGAGGGTAAGGCTTGTCTGTTTGCAGATGACACCAAGATCTGCAACAGAGTAGATGATACAGATGGGGTGGGCAGAATGAGAAGAGATATGGTTAAACTAGTAAAATGGTCAGAAGAGTGGCAACTGGGATTTAGTGCAAAGAAGTGCAAGATCATGCACATAGGGAAGAGAAACCCTGAAGCCACATATAGGCTGGGAGGGGAGTTGCTGGCAGTCACAAAGGAAGAAAGAGACTTGGGCATCATCATCACAGATGACCTGAAATCATCCAAGCAGACTTCTAAAGCAGTAGGTAAGGCTAGGGGGATGGTAGGCTGTATTAGTAGGGATATCACAAGTCATAAGAG
Source organism: Neoceratodus forsteri (assembly GCA_016271365.2). Classification (NCBI taxonomy): domain Eukaryota; kingdom Metazoa; phylum Chordata; order Ceratodontiformes; family Ceratodontidae; genus Neoceratodus; species Neoceratodus forsteri. Next base: position 273,829,593 of record JADMNL010000026.1, read on the forward strand.
GGAGGTAATAATCCCTCTTTACAAGACACTGGTTAGGCCCCATCTTGAGTAGTGCATGCAGTACTGGAGGCCACACCTTCACAAGGACATTAACACAATTGAGACAGTCCAGAGAAGGGCAACCAAAATGGTGCAGGGACTGCATCAGAAGACATATGAGGACAGATTAACGGAGCTCAATATGTATACCCGTGAACAAAGGAGGGAGAGAGGTAATATGATTGAAACATTCAAACACCTTAAGGGCATTAACAAGGTGAAAGAGTGTAACATGTTTAAATATAAGAAAAATAGGAGGACAAGAGGACACAGCATGAGACTAGAGGAGGCTGATTAAAGGGGAATGTGAGAAATTATTTTTACAGAAAGAGTGGTGGATGCATGAAATGGCCTACCTCAGGAAGTGGTGGCTATGAATATAGTGCAGGGCTTCAAACAGGCATGGGATAGGTATAGGGGAGCAATACAGATAAGTATGAATAGATAGGCCACTGACAGAGCAAAGGCCGATGGCACATTTATAACGTAGAAAAAGAAATGGGCAGACTGGATGGGCCTTGCGGTCCTTATCTGCCGTCAACTTCTATGTTTCTATGTAAAAAAAAATGGGGCTATTTCACCAGTTCTTACAGAGGATAGAGACACTGGAGTTTACTCATTATTCTTAGTAGTTCCAAAGAAGCCTAGGGGAATGCGCCCAGTACTGGACCTAAAATTTCTAAACAAATTTGTGGCAAACAAAAAGTTAAAAATGGAGACACCGAGGTCAACACTACTGGCCATCCAGCTGGGGGATTATCAAATGTCAATAGATCTGAAAGACCCATACCTCAACATACTAATATGGAAATCCCATGACAAGTAACTGAGGTTCAGTATTTGGGGGCACTACCAGTATATCTGCCTCCCTTTCAGATTGGCATTAGCTCTGAGAGTGTTCACAAAGATGCTGATCATACCTGCATCGCTCCTGAGAAAGCAAGGGATCCATGTTATACTCTACTTGGATGACTGGTTATAATGAGCATGGACAGTGGAAAAAACTCGGTAGAACACCAACCTGGTGGTGCAATGCCTTCAGGTACATGGATGAGTAATCAACAAAACAAAAAGTCAGTTAGCACCCTCCCAGACCCTGGTCCACTTAGGAGCCATAATAAACACTCAGTTCAACACGGTAATACCAGCAGAGGAAAAAGTACATATCATCCACACTCTGGTCAAAAGAATCATCCAAAGACTCAACAGGCTGGTGTGGGACTACCTACAGCTGCTGGGAATCATGGCTGCCTTGATAGACATGGTACCATGGGCCAGACTGCACATGAGAGTACTACAGTGATACCTTATCAAGGCAAGGAACCATACTATTTAAGACTTTAAACTTCGGATATCACCACCTGCAAGTATCCTCACCAGCCTGCTGTGGTGGACTATAAAATAGACCATAGTACGTGCCTGTCCACTAAAGCAGCCACCTACAGTGGTCATCACCATGGATATGAGCCTGACAGGTTGGGGAGTAACTTACCTGAACCATGTTGCTCAGGGACTATGGTTGTAGAAAGAGTCTACACTTTGTGATGACAGGATCAGTCCAATGGAAATTAAAGCAGTACATCTAGCCCTGGCATTCTTCAAACCTTTCATTGTGAACAAGTCCATTCTAGTGACGTGTGACAACCAGGTGATGGTGGCCTACCTAAATAAGCAAGGAGGCACAAGAAGCAAGGCCATGATAGCAGAGTCACTCAGACTGTTACACTCGGTGGAGCAGAAGGTGCTGTTGATCATGGCAATCTACTTGGCAGGCTCATCCAACACAGAGGCAGATTGACTGAGAAGATTAACCATAAACCAGGTGGAATGGAAACTCAACAGCAAAGTTTTCCAAAGATTTCAGAAAAATTGGGGACCACTACAGATAGACCTCATGGCTTCCCAGCAAAACACACAACTTCTAAGCTACCATTCCAGGTTCTAGGACTGCAAGACACTGGCAATGGACACATTTTCTCTACCATGGCAGTTCAAATGCGCATATGTGTTTCCACACATCACCATGATACACAAAATACTACACAAAGTAGGGAACATGGGGGCATCAGTGGTACTGGTTGCACCAGACTGGCCAAGGTGATCATGGTACTTTCTGATACAAGAGATGACAGTGGGTCCCTAATGTCACTGCCCAACTGGCCAGACCTACTGAATCAGGGTCCAATACCCCACCCAAATCCAGCAACACTGAAACTGATGACTTGCTTGCTGAAAGGAACAGACTGACTACACTGGGCTATCACAGCAGGGTAGTGGACTGTCTTCTGCAGTACAGAAGACAATCTACAAGTGCAACGTATCAAAGACAGTGGAATATTTTTCACAAATGTTGCTTGGAAAAGGGAACCTCTCCACAAATGGTGGGCCTGCCACAAATCCTAGACTTCCTGAATGACAGAGCAAACAAAGGACTCAGTCCAGCATCACTCAGGGTTCAGACCTCTGCAATTTCCTCCATAAGGGGCCCACTACTGAGGATAGGCCAAATAAGTTCACACCCAGACATGGTCAGACTACTCAAAGCAGTGACACTAGCTTCCCCAAGGGTCAGACCAACATTCGTATCCTGGCAGCTGAATATAGTGCTAGATGCACTCCAAAGCCACAAGAGACACTGCACTGTGCACCCTGAAAACTGTATTTCTGGTAGCTATTTGTTCTGCTAGAAGGATAAGGGAGTTACAGGCACTGTCATGTAGAGAAACTTTTCTGACATTTCACAACCACTGGGTCACACTCAGAACAGTCCCTTCATTTGTCCCTAAAGTAGCCACCTCTTATCACATGGACCAAGAGGCACAGCTACCGTTCATCACAGTGGGCCAAGAGCACAACACAGCGGTCCCTCACCCTCTAGATGTTGGTCACTAACTTAAGAGGTGCTTCAGCATTACTGAGAGCACACGTAGAACTGGCACCGTTCATTTCGACCACAGGTCAAAGGGCAGGACAAGCAGCCTTGAATGACACTATTGCTAGATAGAATAAGACAGACCATAACTAAAGCCTATAGGCGAGCAGACCAGGAACCACCAGAGGGGGGATCAATGTACATTCTACCAGAGCAGTAGCTATGTCCTGGGCAGAGAAGGGAGAAGTATCAGTGTTAGACATTTGTTCAGCCATAACATGGTCCCCCATACACATCTTTACCAGGCATTATTGGTTGGATGTGTTTTCTGCCAATAGGGCATCATTTGCCTAGGCAGTAATAAGGTTGGGTACTCAGATTAGATAAGAACTAATTGATTTGCCTCACTTCCCACCCTAGGAATATGCTTTTCAGCAACACTGCTACTAAGGTCCCAATGGTTTTGACTGTAGAGTACTATAAAGGGTAGCAAATAAAATGGTATTTACTCACCTGGTAAAGGTAATTATTTTAGTACCCTTTATTGTACTCCGCAGCTCCACCTGGGGTGGCAGATGGTACCGACTGTATGAACACCAAATGTTACAAATTATGACTAAAGGGAATGATACATTGTGTCCAACTTGTTTTTATTTCAAAGTATATTGAGAATGAAATTAATTATATGTGTGATTGTTTTCCGACAGAGTGAAAGAGTTTATTGCCAATTCAGTCTCCAAAGGTAACTGGATTCTAAAACATAGTCAGGGCTACCAGGCATTACACAGTGAGAGAAACACAGGTAAGGGGTAATATGTTTTCCCTGTCTTGGTTCTGTCACTCATTTGTTTTTTTCCATATTTTCTCTAACTGCTAAGGAAGATTCACACTGCAGATTCTCAGATGGGACTAGGGAGCTGTCCTCAGCCATCTTGATTTTGATTAGATCCTTTTTCTCCCTCATTGGGGCTTCCGTTTCTGAGGAACCCCACTTCCTCCCTTCTCACTGTGACTGGTGCCTGCACATGACTTCCCATCCCTCTGGAAGTGTGAAGGAATTCCACAGTGGTGTAGGCTGAGGAGCGTGTACCCCTCCCACCATCCCCACCATTCCGCAATCCAACTAGTTCTAACTGCCCTGACTCTGCCTAGGCATCCTTTGGGGAAGTGGTGGTAAACTTGGTGGACCCTGGGTGGGGCAGACTGTCCTCTGTACCCTTGCCAGTTTGGTTCAGTATCCAGAAAACTCTTCCCCCAGTCCAGGTATGGGAGTACAAATGGGGCAGCACCTCAGTCTCCAGAAAGTGTCCTGAAAGACTTTGACCCCACACCTGTTGCACTGCATCACTCCCATAATCTTTTCTTTCCTTTGCCTATCTATTTCTTTTTTCTTTTGGAAGCAGGTAAGGCCACTAGGCACAAGTGCCTGTTTTCAGGGCAGACCCAAGAGCACTGGGTGGTTAAATGATTTGCTCAGAGTTACACAGTATGCAAGAGGAGGTTGTGAGAAACAAACCCAGGTCTGCTGGATGGACCAAGATCATTCACAGCTCATTACTCTAGCCTCTAGGCTATAATGCCAGCCAATTTCTCTGTACCATTCTGCCTCATTTGTATTGCTGTTGCACTCCTACCTCTCCCTTTTACTGTTAGTAGGGGTGTGTGAGAAACAAATAGTATTTCCTGAAAACCATGAATAATAGGCTGTTACTTGGGAAGAAAATGAATCATGAGCATTATTTGTGGCTATTGGGCATTTTGCTATTCATCAGGGGTTCAAAATCTACCTGGCCAATTAATAGCCACTTTGGAAGATCACTGAAGGGAGGTCACGTGACCCAGCACTTTCAGAAAGTTCAGGCAGAAGAGGCAGATGACACGAGCTGCTGTTGAAAAAGAACCCACTTATTAAAACAAGACAAAAAACTGAAATCTTGACATTTTTTGTTCCCTCTCTAAACTACAAGTCAGAGAGGGTCAATATTTTTACACTGTAGGGTACAAATTAGGCTTTTAAGAAAGGGAAAATACTAGGGCTAGTTAGTGTTTCCCGAGAGAGAGAAGCTGGCAGGCCCCAACAGCGCACACACATACACACACACAAACACACACACACACACACACCCCAAATAAATGAGATTTAAACCTGCAGTGCAGTAATGAACACTAATAGCTTAAAGAAGGACGGTTCTGGGTTTATTTTAATTAGAAATGCAGGGCTTTTGTAAGTTAGTTTCTGTTTGAAATAAAGAACAAGGCACGTAGTCTAACTGAAACGCAATTAGTTTAGGAATATTTTTTCTGTTGTTGGTGGCTTGGCTTCATGCCCAGGAAGAGAGGAGATTTAGAAAAATAATTTTTTCTGAGAATTTATATTTAGTCAGGCTTAACTATTAGTTGACAGTTAGGTGTATCAACTCAGCATTACCCCTTGCACCTTACTGGCAATGGGGGAACCACTGTATTTTTGATTTTCTCCTCATTACCCATGACCCCAGATTGCAGTCATGAATATGCACTCTGTGCTCTGGTAATGGCCCTTCCTCCCTCTGGCCTAATGCCTGGTTTCCCTTGTGGCTTGGCATTGCCACCTATCCTCCACTGGGTGGCAGCCAAGAGCTGTGGAAACCCTGCATCCCTCCCCGGAGAGGAGAGGAGAGCTGCTTTTTGGCTGCTTGACCTGACTCCTTGCCCTCCTCTCCCCCCCCAACTGACTCTTGCCAGCCCGTGCTAACTCCTGAACTTGGGTCACTGGTGTGGTGTGAGGTGTGGCATCTGGAGCCTCAACCCTCAGTGCCACCAGGCTGGCTAATATAATTTAAATTTAATATCAGACTTCCTCCTATGAGGAACACAGGTTTGGGTCACTCCAAATCCACTTATGCAATTGGGAGTGCACCATAGCTGATGGAGTGGGACTAGTTGGATCACTCCCACCTCAGTTAGCTGTGCAGCTTTTGTTTTCTGTGTATGTGCACAACTGTGTACTCGAGACATGTTTCTAAGTTTGCAGCTGAGTGCCCAAGAAGAGATTTAAAAAAAATACTTTTTTTCCCGAGAATTAATATTTATTCAAGCTTATTAGTTGATGGAGAGTCATGTCAGCCCAGCACCGTTGCAGTGACGTGAGTGACTTAATTTCACAATAAATACAATTTAAATGTAATAGACGTCTTTCTCTGAGGAACCCAGGCTTGGGTTCCTCCACGGCCTCTGAAGCAAGTGTGAGTGCACTGTATCTGGTAGAATGGGTCTAGTTAGCTGACTCCCATCATTTTAGTTAACTGCTTTGCTGTTCTCTGTGTGCATGGCTGTGCAGTCAAAAAGAGATTTACAAAAAGGAAAAGATTCTGAGAATTTTCATTTAGGCAGGCTTGACTGTTAGATGACAGGGAGATGTGTCAGCTTATCATTGCTGCAGTAACTTGAGTGACTTAATTCCATAACAAGTCTAATTTAAATGGAATACATCTTCCTATCAGAAATGAGCCATGGCAGATAGAGGACCTAGTACCAGAAAATGCAGTTGGTCCAACAGCCCCAACAATGCTGCTGCAGGTATAGAGCAGCAAGCAGCAGGAGAGGGTACTGCAGAGTGATGCTCAGCACATTCATCATACAAAATTATGATTTACCCCATCAAAGCCCGCAGTCTCCAACGGCACCAGTATGGCATCATTTGACACCAAGGAAAAATAAAAAGCATTCAAAGTACTAGTATTGCTGCTAGGAGGACATTGTCATTCACTGCCACTGAGATAGTGCCAATGTGAATGTGTTTCAAACAAATCTGATTGATTTCTTTGACTGGGTGACCAAAATCATGGATCGGGGAGGTGGATGTGGCCTATCTGGATTTCAGTAAGGCCTTTGATACTGTTCTACATAGAAGACTTGTGAACAAGATGGGCAGCCTGGGAGTGGGTCACAAGGTGGTAAACTGGGTTAGGAACTGGCTGAGTTATAGAAGTCAGTGGGTCATAGAAAATGGTGCTCAATCTGAGGAAAGAAGGGAAACCAGTGGGGTGCCATAGGGATGAGTCCTGGGCCCAGTCTTCTTTAATGGTTTCATAAGTGACATTGCAGAGGGGCTGGAGGGGAAGGTGTGTCTCTTTGTGGATGACACAAAGGTTTGCAACAGGGTGGACATTCCGGGAGCAGTGGAAAACAATGAGAAGGGACCTAGTTAAGCTAGAGGAATGGTCCAGAGTGCGGCAGATGAGATTTGATATGAAAAAGTCCAAAATCATGCATTTGGGGTGGAGGAACCCAGGGGTGGATTAAATGTTGGGGGGACCAATGGTCACCAGACAGGAAAGGGATTTGGGGGTAATCATAACTGATGACCTAAAGGTGGCCAAACAATGTGCCACAGCTGTGAGGTGAACCAGTCAGATGCTGGGGTACAAGGGGAGAGATATCACCTACAGAAGGAAGGAAGGAGGTGGTGATGCCACTGTACAGATCTTTGGTGAGGCCTCATTTGGAACATGGTGTCCAGTTCTGGAGACTTCATGTCTGTAAAGGCATAGACAGGTTGGAGGCAGTTCAAAGAAGGGCAACAAAGGTGGTGCAGGACCTGCAATAAAAGTCATAAGAGGAGAGACTGGGAGACGTCGATATGTATACCATGGAGGAGAGGAGAGGAGAGACAGGGAAGATATGATAGAAATCTACAAATATCTAAAAGGCATAAATAGGGTACCAGAGGGTAGCATCTTTCTGGAATGGAGATGTCCAGGAACGAGGGGCATGACATGAGTTTGGAAGTCGTTAGACTAAAGGTTAGCATGAGGAAGTATTTCTTCACATAAAAAGGGCAGTGGATGCATGGAATAGACTCCCAGCAGAGAAGGTGGGGGCAAACACAGTGGGGAGATTCAAGCATGCATGGGACAAGCATAGGGGAAGCCTAGCAACAGGAATGAGGAGGTAAAGTCAGAGATCAAGTAGGGTCTGGGCAGACTAGATGGGCCTAGTGACCTTATCTGCTGTCAGTTTCTATATTTTCATCCCTTGCCACTGCTACCAGTACTACCAGAACAAAGACATCCCTCTTTAAAATCACTACTGCTTTGATCCATAACCCATCTAGTGAGACTACTAGTATCCCAACTTCTGCAGCAGCATTGGCCATGCCAGTCACTGCTGTCACTGCACCTGAGACCACTCCTTTCACTGTGATCCAGACCATTCCTGCTGAAAATAAGTGAAGATTTCCAATTTTTGTCGAGTTTTAACAAGTGGATGGAAGTACATTCTTTCTCTACAAGTTCAAGTCATCCATCTCTCTTGCCTGTAGTTTCTGCACGTTTTGGGTCACACGACCTGCCTTCAGTGAGCTTCCAAAGTGCCCTCTGATTGGAGAGGAAGTCTCAGGAGATCTTGTAGTCTTACATTAACTTCCAGTGGTCGAATAATGAATAAAAAAGCATGAATAATGAACATTTGGGACCCCCAAATATGAATGGTCAGTGGATACTCAAAAGAAGTTATTCACACACCCCTATTTGTTACTCTACCATAGATAATGTGTCTGTTTTACAAGTTGATGGTTCCAAAGTGGTAAGTTTTCTGAGGATAGAGCAATGACTAGTTGGGTAGTGCAAGGATCAGTCCTGAGAACACTTCAGTGACATAGGAGAGGGTACAAAGGGCACAGTTAGCCTACTCCCAGATAATACCAAGCTCCATGGGAGGGTCAAAAGTGAAGAAGGAATGATAAGGCATCATGTTAGGAGGCTGGAGTAGTGGTTGGATATTTCGCAGGTGACATTCATGCCAGAAAAAATGTGAAGTGATGTATGTAGAAATTAAAAATCCTGGAACAGAGAGAGTACTATATGGTTTGGATATCACTAGGCAACATGAAGGAGAAGGGGAGCTGAGAGTGCTGATCAGCACTAACCTAAGGCAGGCTGCTTAGCCATCCCAGTGGCACTTTGAATTGAAGTGCTGGATGCTATGCCATGCACCTCACAATGGCCACCCAGGTTTAGATGTGACATCAGGTTGCCGGGTGCCAGCCGGGAAGGGAGAGGATAGAGCATTCAGAGGACCACTCTCCTCTCCCAGGGAGGATTTCAGTGCCTGGTGTTCACCTGACTCCAGCATTGGCTGGGAGTGAGGCAGGCTGGGGCCTTTAGCATGAGGGAGGGAGCAGCAGCTGCTGATGCTCCACACATGGAAGTGTGCATGGGAACATCTAAGTGGCACTGCACACTATCCCTCATGGAGAAAAAAAGGAACATGGATATCAGAGCTGCCACCAACCCCGACCACTCAGTGGCCCTGTACCCATTAAGCACCCAGACCATGCTACCTCTAGCGTGAAGGTGAAGTCATGGAAGAAAGCAGGAGCAGGCCTGGGATGGAAAGCTTGGGCACTGGAGAACCGTCAGTAACTGCAAAAATTAAAAAATAAAAGCATGCTACTTAGTGCATCAGGGCTTATAGAAAGACTAGCGGACTACTGGGTACATAGGAAGATGGATTACTGGCAGGAGAAGGGAGATGATGATGCCTATGTATAAAATCAGTAGTGAGGCTGCATCTTGAATACAGTGTCCAGTTATGTGGCAGACACCTTAAAAAAGGCATGGATAGATTACAGAAGGACCACAAAGATGATCAATGGTTAAGAGCCTAGAGCATCAAAGGGTTGATAGGGAGGAGGAGGAGGCTTGAGCATCTGATGGGCAGTTCACCTCCTCTGGGGTGAGTGTGGGAAGGGCTCTAGCAACAGGATGCCTCCTGGTAGCAGCCAGGAGGTATTGATCCAATAGCTCTCTGACTAGGGGGGAATGCTGGGAGGTAGTAGACATCAGTGTGGTGTGCATGGGAGTATGGACACTACTCCTGGATGTCATTACACGTCCACTCCCATCCAAAACATGGGAAAAATCATAATGGTTGGAAGGGCGATGTTGCTCCACAGCCATCACATCCTATGCCAGATTCTGCCCTTCTGGGCCTTGAGTTCCCTCTGATCTTCACCTTTGCCTGTGGGGCCTTTGGATTGATATAAAGACATGCAGAGGAGCTCAAGGCAGCCCTGCCTTGGGGGAAAGAGTGTGTGTGTGTGTGTGTGTGTGTGTGTGTATGTGTGTGTGTGTGTGCGCAGCGCAGGGGGTTTGCACCTACAGGTGAGTTACGGGTGGATTGGGGGGCTAAGGTCACAGGCAGGGAGGATCTCAGGCAGGATGGGATCAGACTCAGAGTCCACTGAAAGACATTCAGATGGTGGTGGCTGGAGGAAAAAAAAGTAAAAAAAAAAGGTGATCCATGGTCAGCAGGGCAAGACGAGTGAGACTAAACAGTCCCAGCATATATCAACTAGAGGAAAGAAGGGAGGGGGAAACATAATAGAGACCATCAGGTTCATGAAAGGGTTCAACAGAGTGGGCATGACAAGTATGTTCCAGTTGAGAAATCATACAACCACCGGGGCATGCCCTGTAGTTGAAAGGGGTAGAATCACAAAGCACATTTTATTTATTTATTTCATATTCAGATTAATACCTTTGATTACAATACAATACCTTTGATTACATTAGGACATATTACTTCATTAAATGGGTGGTAATGGGTGAAATAAACTACCTGACAAGGTGGTGGAGGCAAAGACAGTAACAGAACTGAAAAGGAAGTGGGATGCATATATAGGAGCTATCTTTCAAAATAGGAGATTAGAGAATCTAGAAGTCAGAACTCTTGGGAAAAACTGGATGGACTGTTAGGTCTTTTTTGGTCCACCACTTTTCTATGTTCATTGCTTACCTAACAACTTTTGATGGAATACACACTAATTTATAACTTGCAGCCATTATAAAAACGTGGGCCACACAAACCAGTGACTAGAACCTGATGGTCCCAGGCTACACCAACAATGGACATGATAGTGGAAAATGTAAAGGAGAAGGAGGGGTAGCCCTCTGTCAGGAAGGGAATCGAGGTAGTGGAGGATGGCCCCCTAAGGGAAGGGAATCGAAGTAGTGGAGGATGGCCTCCTCAGGGGAGGGAAACAAGGTAGTGGAGGATGGCCCCCTCAGTGGAGGGAATGGGATAATAGAAATCGCTCTGGGTTCAGTTCACGGAGGTATCAGGTAACAAACTGCACATGGGGGTGATCTACAGACCACCAAAGCAGGGGAATAGGAGTGATGGGTAACTAGATGCAGAAGTAGAAAAGGGGCAGCAAAAGGGTAGGTGGTAGTATTGGGGGATCTCACCATGCTAGACATTGACTGGGACTCACCAGCAGCTAGGAGGGCCAGAAGCCAGGCCCTGCTAGGACAGCATGCTGGTGGAACTGGTCAAGAAATGCACAAGGCAGGCTGTCATTCTTGACATGGTGCTCACCAGCTTGGAAAGGGTAGATGGTTGGGGTCCACTGAGGTCCAGTGACCATAACACCATATGGTTCAAGCTGGCCCTTGGCACCAGTTTAATACTGTACTTAGGTGGCACTATCCCTGAGGTTATTGCCCCTGCCTGTATGTCTGAACACAGGTTAAGGGGCCTAGATTCAGTATTAAGGTGCATACCTCTCAACTGTCCCTGATTTTCAAGGACATCCCTGATATCTCAAAATTTTACTCTGTACCTCCTAAAAATTGTGTTTCCGTGGAGAAACACTGGGGACTGTAAGCACAAAATAATGTCAAACATTAAAGTCATAGACTTGTTCTTCCTTAGAAAATACATTTTTCCCTAAGCCCTTTATTCTGTTAGCTTCCTGAGTGGATACCACCAATTTTGAAGATGTGTCCCTGATTTTGGTCCTTTGTCCTTGATTTGTTTAAGCCTTGTCCCTGATTTATGAGGCAGGAGGTTGAGAGGTATATTTAGGTGCCTCCACCCAAAGTAACAGTATTGAGATGTCTGTCTAGCCTGTTATAGCCCTCTGGGAAGCTACAACCACCCACTAACCCTCTTAATGGCTCTGTAGCTATAATAGCAGGTAACACAGTCAGTATATATAGCAGCAATGATATGCACACACACTTACCACCAGGGAAGGACCTTCAGCAGTTTCCCTGGAGACCCCCTATAAAAAAGGTTAGCAATACAGCTGCACACTTTCAACACTGTAACCAAATAACATGCACACTAGCCAGGTTAAACATGAAAAAAGAAAATTAGGTTCAATGTCCTGCACAGCCAGTATAGTGTCATGCTTGTGCAACAGTATTAGTTTGGTTCTGGCCAGTCATACTGTCTATTCCAGAGGAATTACCACCCCGTAGGGGTACGAAAAGCAAGGAACCCTTGGAGAAGGTTCCACCCCTAGAGGTGCCACGGGCTGATTCCCGTAGCTAAAGGTATCTCAGGAATCCCCCTAAGGAGAGAAGTGCAGCTGCTGGAGGAGGGGTGGAGGATGGTGGGGCAAAGAAATAATGCTTCACAATAAGGCTGAGAAGAACTGTTTATATAGCTCAGGAAGTGGGAGTGGCTGGCTGCTTGGCCATTGAACTCCAGGCATAGCCTTTCCAATTCAATGTCCTGTGCAGCCAGTATAGTGTTATGCTTGTGCAACTGTGTTAGTTTGGTTTTGGCCATTCACACTCTCTATTCCAGAGGAATTACCACCCTTTTGGGTACCAAAGTTAAGGAACCCTCAGAGAGGGTTCCATCCCTAGAGGTGCCACAGGATGATTCCTGTGGCTAAAGGTGCCTTGTATGAATCCCCAAATGAAATGTAGTACAATCATATCCCGAAGAATGAGGTGACACAAAGGTTATGAGCAAGCAACAACTGTGACGTAGGAGCAGTAACTGTAAGGTAGTAGTAGAGAAGCATAGGCAATTTGATAATGTAATGAGATGCTCAGTTGGATAATGTAATGAAATGTCCAGGTTTGCGTAGCATGATAATGATGGTTTGCATTGAGAATGAGGGGATCCTCTAAGGAGAGAGGGAACAGCAGGACACCCTCCTCCTCCACCCAACAGCGGAACCTACCTAAAGAAACCAAGGGACACTACTACATTAACTAAAAGTTATGACCTAAGACAACAGAGGAGAGAAAAAAAACCCTATGAGGAGGAACTCTCTGGGGATCCAAGGCCTAGGTAGCCTTCCCTCCAGGCTTGGGATAGTTTATTTAGTGATGGCTCAGTAGCTGCAATTTGGAAAACCCAATTAAAAGGGAGGTGGAAAATATTCCAATTTGGAGGAAGGCTCTCACTCAAACCCTCTATTGGGAACACTGTGGAAGCTTGTGAGAAAACTCTGCAACAATACTTGCAACCAAGGTGGAGAAAGAGAGCAACGACTGCTGAGGCACTCACCTGGCCTACCCGCCCTAAACTCAAACCAGGTGAACCAGAGACAGTCATAGGGAGAATGCGGTGAAGGTGCCTTGCTAGGGGAAACCACTAAAGCCAGTGGACAACCATTATAGTGGAACACTAGAGCCAAAGGAAATCATCGTAACCACCCTTCACCGCTAGTCTTAAATTTACACCAGGAGCTGCTTTCATGTAGGAGGCGGCTAAAGCCAAGCCTGGGGCAAGGACATTCTCAGCTATGGGCCAGGTGAGAAGGATCCCACCCAAAGTTGGACGCACTCAAGATGCGGACTGAAGGGGGAGCAAGAGCATCAGCTGCAGGAACCCTGAGCCAGAATAGAATGGCTGGCATGCCCCAGAATTAGATAGAGCTGAGAAGCTGTCAAGCTGATTGATCACTGGTGTGCAGATCGTAATGAGCACTGAGTGCTGAGATCTTGCAAGGTCAAATGCAGAATTGAGTGCAGCAGAATCCCAGAGGCTAAAGCCGAGGGGATGGCAGCAGGCATGAAGCAATGATTTGCGTAAGAAATTTGCAACGACTGCATAAGCAAGCATGGACCTGCACGTAGGTCAGTAAACAGAGTAGTAATATTTATTTATTTAGTTTTTGTTAACCAGGTAGGTGCACTAGCCATGAAATGACTGTTTTCATGCACGACCTGGGAGAGTACATTAATCAAAGACAGGTACATTGGATGAGTTCAGGCATAGAAAACCTACACAGTCTAGCAAGAGATAGCACAACATAGCAAAGAAATATTGTTCAAATTAGTCACAACAATGAAGATTCAAATAGGCAGTGAAACAAGCGAAGGCAAATTCCTGACTGGGCAGGATGCATTATCATGGCCTCTGAAACCAGACTCAGCTGTGGGGGGTTGGGGTAGAGTAGCTCTCAAGGAGATAGTAAGGGTAAGAAGTGTAGGGAGGTTAAAGTTAGGCCAGGCAGCATCTGGTGGGTGAGTGGATTAGGGAGGATTAAAACAAGTGCAGAGATCAGCAAGGGATAGATGTAAACGCAGCTCCTTTTTGAAGCTGTCATGAGTTCCAGATATTCAAAGTGCTTGGGGGAGAGAGTTTCAAAGCTTAGGAGCAGAGTGATTGAAGGCAACAGAGCCTGTTGATGTTTTACATCTAGATACATTCAGCAGGGATTTATCTACCAATCGCAGTCTATAGGAGGAGATTTGAGGTACCAGCGATGTTGTAAGCACTGAAGGGGTCTAGTTTCGGACTACAGAGTCAATCTGGGAGTCATGAGAGTATGGACGGCAAGCTGAGGGGGATAACCAATCCAGGTCTCTGTACAGTTGGCAGTGGTGCTTAAGCCGTGGTGATGAGGAGGCGTATTGACAGATATTATTGTAAGTGACATCCCACTTATGAAGGATGGTTTTGTGTGCGGCAGGAAAGGTTGGCATGTCATAGGTGAGGGCAGGGATTAATATGCCTCTGGCAATAGCAAGTTTAGCAGAGGGAGTCAGCATGAAACTGGACATGTAAGCAACCCCCAGGTTAGAATTCACTGCCTTGCAGGCAGATTGTATATGCAGTCTGAAGTCCAGGGATTGGTCCAGAAGATAAGTGGACCTGCACATAGGTCTGCATAACAAAGTAGCAATGAAACAGCACTGAATAGTTTTATTTATTGAATTTTGTTGACCTGGTAAGCCCACTGGGCCTAGAAGTTTCTTTTCAGGGTTGACCGGGGGGGGGGGGGGATATAGATGGTAAGCAACTGAAATTGAACCAGATTAAGCTGTTGGTGGTATTTTTAGTGAATGGGAGAAATTTGGCCAGGACACTGTGGAAATTCCCCTACTCTTTTTCAATAAGTGCCACGGGATCTTTAGCATCCACCTGAACTACCACCAATCCAGGCAGATGGGACCTCAGTTTAATGTCTCATCCGAAAGACAGCACCTCAGAAGTGCAGCAACCCCCTCATACTGCACTACAGTATCAGTATTGGGTTATTAACCCAAGTGTCAGATGTGGGAACTGAACCCACAGCCCTCTGATCTCCTGGCCTCAGAGGTGAGTGTGCTACCTACTGAGCCACTGACACTGATTAGTGGGGCAAGTCAGCCAGACATTTAAAAGCCAAACTAAGGTGACAAATATTCTGAGGATTTTTGGTGGCAAAGGCAGGATTTAGAACAGAAATAGTTAGCCACATGGGGCCATGACTCACAAACACTTCCCAGTCCCTCCATAAGACAAACAAGAAAGTGATGGAATGGCCGAGAACCACATGCAGATATAAAAGCTAGGTTAACAGCCTCAGCAGGAGGTTTCTATGTGACAAGGGTGACTGAATGTCAGTGACTGGTCATAAGGGCACACAACCACAAGGGAGACTGAAAAACAGTATGTTGTTTAATGTGGGGAGCTTCCCCCCCGCACCCCCACACCCCCCTTAAATAGGATTCCTACTCCGGGGGGGGGTGCAACTCGGGGAAAGAGGTGAAATTCAAGGTCACCCACATTGTTGGCGCCATTGTGCAGTAGCCCTTATGACCAGTCACCAACATTCAGTCGCCCACATCACAGGCTGCCAGCAGGAGCTCTTTTGGCTGACCTCAGAGTGGAACAGGGTGAATAAACATAAAAGCAACATATGTATGGAGTTCACCAACTTGTAACTGCAATAAACATAAATAAGGAGACACAATGCTCTGAAAGCAGGTGTAGCCAGGCAGTGCAAGGAAGCTGCTATAATGAGGCAAGTAGAATGAGAGAGCATGATTGAGCAGCATAGCTAGGTTCAGTGTAAGCCTGTTAGGTGAAATCAATTGAGTATGCAACATGGAGCAGCTATGGTTGAGCTGAAGCACACAAATAATGATTGCAGTTGCATTGCAGTAGTTTGAGAATTGTGAGCAACTGAAAGCAAGCTCAAGAGCTCTGGAACAATATGCTAGGAGTTTAGAAACAAAGCCCCCTCCCCCCAAAAAAAGCAAAACAAAACCAAAGACGCACAAACACAGAAAACAGAAAACAAAGGAAAAAGAAGCACACATGCAGCTGAACACAATACTAACCAGAAGCAGGAAAATAAACACAGAAATCCAGCAAAGACAAGCAGGAGCAGCATGGGGGTGGTGGGGCTCAGCCAGCCCTGCAGGCCCCAACCAGCTCAGAGGACAGAGCCTTTGGCTGCAAAGAAAAAGTGCTTCTCAATGAGGCTGAGAGGAACTACTTATATAGCTCAGGAAGTGGGAGTGGCTGGCTGCTTGGCCTTTGAACTCCAGGCATAGCCTTTCCAATTTATTTTGGGGTCATGATCAAGAAAGGGGGTTGAATTTAGTCAAATGATTTGTACTCTGATTTAAATCAGGTTCTTCTGGTATGCACTTTAAGTCCCAAATATACAGTTCAACAACATTGGGTACCCAGGATGGAAAGCTGGCTAGTCAGAGGCATTGCCCAGGAGTGGCTGGCATTGCAGCTGATGTTGGGGCCCTTGATCGAAAGAAAGGTAGTTAGCATGCACAACAACAAAATGATTATTTGTAATCTGAGCTGGTTGGCTTAGTCTTTTGGAGACCCAGAAAGCTAAAGAAATCAGATAGTACCACAGAGGTAGCACATCATAAGAGCAACCCAAAACGAGTGACTAGAAATATAGTGACTCATTTTGGGTGCTTTTATGGTGGGCTACCCTTCAGAATAGCGAGGGTATGCGAAAGCGAAGATGAGGAAGAGTGAATGGAAGGGAAGGATAGCAAAGGGAAGGGGAGGGGCAGGGAAGGTGTTTTGAAGGACTGGAGTACCTGCTGCTGCTGAGCTAGCCATGTGGCATGGTGGTGTGAGAGGCTACCTCTGGCAGTGCAGGGACTGGGTGCAGGTTGTGTTATGCCACATCTGCGAGCTGAGGCACTCAATTTTTTTTCTGGATTTTACCCCCCCCCAACATACACCCATCTGGAGTTGAGAATCCTAATTCATGGTGGTGCAGGAGGCCTATGCCACCTGCAAAAACACTATTTACTTGTGGAAGTTGGGTTGCAGTAGTGTGCAAATTGCCGATTTGCTTTTCGGTGACATACTCTCGCCATAATAGTGATCGCTGTTTTACATTCACTATTATGACATGGAACCACTACAGATGATTTAAATACCCATTGCAGGGAGCTACCCTGATTGTATTCATGTTACCAGATTTCTACAGAAAGGCAGATGATATGGAGACCTCCTGATGTTCACCAGTGAGCATGGGGAAGCAGAGAAGACACAACACACCTCCTCTTCAAGTCCTTTCCCTCCAGGTGGCTGCAACCTGCTAGTTGTTGTGTAGGGGCTGCATCTTGAAAGCCGATCTCATGCCAAAAACAGTCTCTGTTGCAGGGTAATCAGCCTGGGCCCGATTGGCAAAGGCCCGGACAGGATGAGCAAACTGGCAAAATTTGTTTTGTTCTTGCTGGTGAAACCTCCAGCTAGCATAAAAGCCTGGGTTGCAGGCAAGCAGGTTTCAACCTACAAGAAACATTCAGCGCATTCAAATAAAGCAGCACTAACTTTGTGCAGTTCAGATACAGTCCGGTTGCTTTTGCAGTAGCTTCACTGAGCAAACCTCTCCACCCAAAATTCGTCTTGCACTGTAGCTTGGCTGATCGCTTCACAGGAGCAAATCTTTGGTCCAAACCACAAGAGGTATGAATAGACTTCTTCCTTTGTTCTGCCACAGTTCTAAGCTTAAATTGGAACAAGTCTGACTTCTGCAATCAGGCAGTCCATTGCAGGAGAAATGTGGCAGGGAGGCAAGTTTGGCCTCTTCCTGCCGATTCCCCTACTCTCCATTCATGGAGCAGCTGCTCGAAAGCTCAAGCTGTTCACATTTCAAACTCCAGCTCTAACTGATCTACTCTCTCATGCAGCACTGGGGATTTCCCTGGGACTCCAGGATTTGGGTTGGCTAAGGGAAGCTGTTTAACACAGTAAGGGCTCCCCTTCCAGGTTAGTTTTGAAGCCAACCTAAAAACTACAAAAACTGCCATTTTCCTTCCCACGGGTGCTTTGGCCAGGATCCATGGTAGGTCTCCAGAATCCAATTAGTCCAATTACTGGAAGTCCTGGACTTAACATGGCGGCTTCCACTCAGAAAGACAAGCTGCAAAGAAAGCTGGTTAAACAAACTCCTCTACGTCAAATGTAACAGCATATAGCAATAAATAAGCACATTTTCTATACAGGCTCCCTCTGCGCAAATATTGACTGCAGAGTGGAGCAAAACATAGTGGTGTCTGGCTGGTTGCAAGCCCTAAATCACTCAGACCCAGCTCAGACCATTCACTATAATACACATATTAGCAAAGTTCTTAAAGGGATAGGCACAGAGGCTAATCATGGCACTGTCACACATAAATGAACAGGATCAAACAAAGACAGGATATTAGCCTGGCAGTGGGCACTGGAAAAAGCCCAGGAAGACATTAAGGTAAACCCTGTTTGGGGAGGTAAACCAGTAAGCCCAGGATATCAGAAGGGTAGACTTTAGCAAGATGAGGGAATTGGTCCTGAACAGGTTAACTGAAGTGGACAGTATCAGGCTATTGAAGGAAAGATGGGGAGAACTAAAAGGGGCCATTCACAGGTGGACATAGACATGAATGAGAACAGTTAATAAGAGAAACAGGTACAAGAAACCAATATAGTTCTCTGAAAAGTTCAGGGAGGCAGTGAGAGCCAAAAAGAAGGCCTTTATCAGGTATAGGGAGAAGCAGGGGGATGAGGAATGGGATGAGTACCAAAGAAAAACGAGGGAGACTAAGAGGGCAGTCAGGGATACAAAAGGAGACACAGAACTGAATATTGTGAAGGAGATGAAGGATGGGGAAAAACATTTTAAGGTATGTGAGGGACAAAGAAGAAAGATGGGTGGGGGAACTGTTATGCTGATAGAGGGAGGCAGAGTAACAGAGGATGAGCAGGAAGCAGCCATTCTGAACAACTTCTGCTCAGTATTCACAAAGGAGGACAGCAGGCCTTTGCCAGACAGCAGCATAAAAGCTGGTGAAAGGTGTGTCCTGGAAGTGAGACAGCAGGTATTTACTAGTGCAAGGGTCAGAAAAGGGCTAACAGCCATGAAGAGAGATAAGGCCCCTGGGCCAGATAGGATGCACCCATGGGCACTCAGGGAACTGGCAACAGAATTATCTGAACCCCTGGTAGAGTTATTCAATAACTCTATTCAGACAGAGGTGGCTTCAAAAAACTGAAGGGCAGCAGAAATAGTTCTGCTTCACAAGAGTGGGGACAAAGAGCAGCTTGGTAACGACATACCTGTCAATCTAATCTCTGTTGTGGGTAAACTGATGGAGGCACTAGTTAAACTGGACATAGTGGATTCCCTGGAGACAAATGGGCTCCAGGACAGAAAACCACACAAGTTCATGGCAGAGAGGTCTTTGTCAGACCAACCTGATAGCATTCTTTGACTGAATACCTAAGACTCTACATCTGCTTCAGCAAGGCATTTGACTCCATGCCACACAGAAGGTTGCTGAAGAAGCTAGAGGATCTGAATGCAGCAAAGGACATAGTTAAATAGGTGGGAAGTTAGTTGGAAGGGAGATATCGGAGGATAGTAATAAATGGTGTCAGTCAAGGAGATGGAGCTCACCAGTGGAGTGCCACAGTGCTCAGTCCTGGTCCAGTACTTTTTAAGATGTTCATCAGCGATATAGGAGAAGAAATGGGATTACCATAAGAGAGATGTCTCTTTTCACAGATAACCCTAAGCTCTGTGGTTGAGTAAACAGCAAGGAGGAGGTAAGGGAGATGCAGAAGAACCTGCAAAGGCTGGAGAGGAGGTTCAGGGTTTGGCAGCTGCAATTCAATACCAAAAAGTGCAAGGTGATGCACATAGGGAATAAGACCCCCAAAACGGACTATAACCCCCTCCTCCCTCCATTCTTTTAGGGGTCCCAATGGTAGGGGGGCACAGAATCTGAGTCCTGCAGCAAATAACATACAGCTTCAGAGATAATAAAATGCAGGCCTTACCTGGCAGGTGGAGTTTCAAGCTCTAACAGGCCTCATCTTACCAGGCTGATGTTAACCCACTTGCCGCTGCACCTCTGTGATGGACTCGAGAGGGAAAGGAGATGGAACATTCTTTGGAGGGATAAATCAAGTTATTCATTAAATAACTCAGCACAAACCATGTAAAAGGCAAATATAGGAACATTTAATTCAAAGATATTAATGATTTATATAATAAATAAATATATAGAGCAGCTCCACGGGGCTGAGAGGATACAGGATGGACAAGCATATCGGTATTGCAGACTAGAACAGCTAGATCATACAGGCCTGTAAAAATAGACCAGAACAGGATCCACACATAGATCTGCAAGCCGAAATCAAAGCTCACATCTACCAATTACGTTTTCCTTAACCACCATTGTTAGGGGAGTGCCTAACTATTTGCAGATGCCAGTTGTGACTGCTTCCAATAACCCTTTCTCTTAAGTGACCAGCACTTAGCCTGACCGTCACATCCTCCAGTTGACCTGCACTTATCCTTACCATTTATCTCCTAACCACTTATCCTCTCACTCTTCACCTGGTTCTCTCCATTCCCTCCACCCTCCTTTCCCTCCCTCCTTCCTCCGTGCCATACCTCACCCCCCACCCCTGCCATTCCTCTGTTTGGTCCTTAAGTCACTCCATAGCCCTGACTCATATCCTCTCAACCTTGATGAGGGCCTTGGCTGATGTTTCCTCTCTCCTAGTAGATTATTGTTATCTGCCTTAGTCTGTTTCTCCCACACCCATTTTGTGGTTGTGCTCAGCAGTTATAGCCTACCACTTGTACCTCTGCCCTTCATTTGTATAAACATTTTCCTGACAATGGACTATGTCCTGCATCATCCTCTGACACAGGTCTCCTGGCCCACAACTCTCCCCCTCTAGTATGACAATGGGCTTGCCCCTGCACCTTTCTCTTCTCCTACCTCCCTACCTTGCCCTCAGTCCCGCTGTTCCCTTACAGCACATCTCACCTTCTACCTTGATATTTTGTGTCTCCTACCTCCTAATATATAATGTGGAACCTCAGCTATTTGTTTGACAATTGTATATACTCCTATTTTACCATTTTTTTGTACCATTTACCTACATATGTTACAACCCCTCAACTTGTATTGTCAGTGTGTTGTTTCTGACGTGGTGCCTTTGAAAAGGTCTGTGACTCAGAGGATTGTAATTCTGATACCTTCAATAAATAAATAACATGGCTTGCACTGCACTGTTATTTCTCTGTTATACATTTTGTATAGTTTGAAGTATTCCTTGTGCCTTTGAATCTCTGTATTGTCACTATGTTCTGTGTTAATCCTCTGATGTGGAACCTATTTAATTTACTTTTTCACAAAGCTTTAATCCAAGAATATAATAAATAAATAAATAAAAATAAACAACTCCCCTCCATCTCTGAACCTTATAGAGGAACTGTGGCCTGGTGCAGCTTAAACCCTGTACTGTGGCAGCTCCATATCCTTTTCTCTGAAGCCAGAACCAGATGCGGTTCCCACCTCCATTCTGGGTTACACAGTGGCTTAAGCAAATAAGCTGGATGAACAGCTCCCTTCTTCTGTTACAGCTTCCCCCCTGCACTCCTTCATGGCCTTGCACTGGCCCTGCCCCAGACACGGGCTTGGCAGGCCCGATAAAGTGACTCCCAGAGTGCAGGCCCTCCAACCTTACCTTCTGCAGTGTGCCACATGGGAAAAATGACCTCCCTGAAACTACCACCTCCAAGGGGCCTTGTCACAGCCCTGACACTATGACAGCCCCACTGCCATGTTTCCACAAATTCAGGGTGCAGGGACCCCAGCATCCATATGTTGCAGACTTCCTTCTCCACCTTTTGAATCCTTCCCACGAAACAGGCAGAATACTCCCCTAACCCCAATAGTAGCCAACTCCTGCTACCCTCCCCCACGGAGTCACCAAGCAATGTGCCAGTCTCTCATAGTCTCTCTCTCTCACACAGTCTCTCTCTCAGTCTCTCAGCCTCAGTCTCTCACACTCAGTCTCAGTCACTCAGTCTCTCACATTCATTCTCAGTCTCTCAATCACTCAGTCTCTCACACTCAGTCACTCAGTCACTCAGTCTCTTAGTCTCTCAGTCTCTCAGTCACTCAGTCTCTCACACTCAGTCTCTCAGTCTCTCACACAGTCTCAGTCTCTCACACTCAGTCTCAGTCTCACACTCAGCCTCAGTCTCTCAGTCACTCAGTCTCTCACACTCAGTCTCAGTGTCTCAGTCTCTCAGTCACTCAGTCTCTCAGTCTCTCAATCACTCAGTCTCTCACTCAGTCTCAGCCTCTCACACTCAGTCTCAGTCTCTCACACTCAGTCTCAGTCTCTCAGTCTCTCACACTCAGTCTCCCACACTCAGTCTCTCAGTCTCTCACACACAGTCTCTCTCTCTCACACTCAGTCTCTCTCTCTCTCACACTCAGTCTCAGTCTCTCCCTCTCCCCTCCCAACCCCAATCCTATATATAGGCGGAGAACATGACCCCTAGGGGCAGAGCACAGTAAATGCCCAAAGCTAACCTAAAGGGGAACCTGGATAGTAAGCCCGCCCCGTGGGGGGGGGAGGCTTACAGGAGTACTGAATGGGAGGGGTTGAGCTGGAAACCACTTCTGAGAAAAGGAACTTAGGAGTCATCATAAGCAGTTCCCTTAAACAATCTAGCCAGTCTAGCAAGGTTTACAGTGAGGTAAACAGGATGCTGGGGTGTATTGGGAGGGGTTTGACAGCAGGAGGTAAGCGGTATTATTTAAGATTATAGATCACTGATGAGACCACACCTAGAGTACTGTACCCAGTTCTAGAGTCCTGGCATAAGAAAAGACAAGGACAGGCTAGAGACAGTGTAGGGTAACCAACAGGGATGGGTGGACCTTAAAAGGTCCTGACCCTTTTCAGGATCTGGATCAGGATCCATGCAAGAGTTCTGATTAGTTCTGAATGATTCTGATTCAACTCAGACCCTTTATGAAATTAATATTAATACTAGAAAACCACCAACAAATAAGTAAGAAAGTTGAAAATAAAGTATTTTCTAATTGGAGTGTGTCTGTCTGCATTTCTGACTCCATTCTGTATGTCTTTCTTCCCCGTTTCCCATGTTTTTGGCTACAGAAATGCTCTTGTCCCTTACTGTCTGTTGTATAGCATCACCATGGCTCCCTCTCAGTATGCAGATCCCCAGCCTCTCCTATCTGCTGAAAGTCTCCTCACTTCTGTATGTTGATTCCATTGATCCTCATCCCATCTGTTGACATCCACTCAACTCCAGTAATGTTCATATCCCAGCCCCTCAAATTCTCACCCTGCCCCCAATTCATTGCACACCACTGTCCACCTCATCTGATGACACCCACCCTGTCCAAATATGTAAACTGCTGCCCCCTCACAATAGCAGGCACCCACTCTGCCACAGTATGTATACTCCTACACCCTCTGCTTGCATCCATTATTCTAACATCAGCCATGTCCATGTATTCATCATCAGAACATATTATTGTTTGACTATTATAGTCATAAACACTACAATATACTACAATACATCATATAAAATTCCAAAGACATAATTTAGACAAGACATTACACATACAATAACACACAGGGAATTACATATCATAAATATCCAATATATAATAATCCTTATTTCCTGTATGTGTTAAATTATATTATCCTGTTAATAAAAAAATTAATACACTTGCAATATTATTCATTCTATTGCAAAGTTCTCAATTTTAGCCTTTTTGTTCACAATCATAAAATATTTGGCAAGTCTTTCAGTAGTCCAAATATCTGCTGTATGGATTAATATCATAGATAATAATTCTGGATTTATATTATATTGTTCATTAAGAAAGGGTTTAAGCCAATAGGCAGTCTCCATTTCATACCATGTGCAATTCCACAAAACATGATTCAAGTCCTCTATTCCTCCTTCTGCACATGAACAATTTTCTAAACCTTTATAAGATTTATCTTGTCTACATTTTAGGGCATTACTGGAAAATCTGTCAAATTTATAGATATTAAACATTCTCCTTATGTTAGGGTCAGTTAAAACATTGAAATGAGATTTAAAGCCCAAATAAGTGTTGTTCCTTGCATACCACTTTGAATAAGCTGAACAACCAATACTTTCCAATGGCTGGATATTCAGACTGCGCCAGGCAGTGGTGCAAGCCTGGGCATAGCACAACTGTGATGCACTGGTGCGAGGTCCGGGTGATATTTAACTGCGATGCACCATGGCGCAGCACCATTGAATGTTGCAGGGCCAGCGCACATATTTCACATGGTGCAATGGCACTGCACCAGTGCAAGCCACAGCCAGGGAGAACGGGAATGTGCCAGCGCAGGTGCAATTGTGTTGGATGCATCACCTGCAATATTCAGCAGGTGTATGCAAATGAGGCCATAATATATGGAAGGTGCAAATTTGCATGTCATTATGGCCCCATTTGCATGCGATGCATGGGCGTCCTGGCGAATTGTGCCTGGTGCCCTGCCATGCTGCTGTCGATGGGGGCTTGCTCCCTGGTGGACTAGTGGACCCCCCCTCATATGCCTGATCATGGGCAGTCATCAGTATATTAGAATTCCCATGCCTGCTTGTGGGCTGTAGAGTCCTGTAAAACAACCCTGATGGACTAGAGGACCCCCCTCCTGTATGCCCAATCACAGGCTATAGTGTAATGAAATAGATTCCTGGAGGTCTAGTGGAACCCACCCCTAAAGCCCAATCATGGGCTGTAGTAAAAGCCAACGTCTACCTGGTGGTCCAGTGGTACCCCCTCCCCGCCCACCGACGGAGGGCCCCCAGCCATCCAGCACCCACCATCATTGGTGGGCAGCAGCACCCCCACATACCACCCAGCCACCTGCCGAATGACAGTGTACAGTATGATCTATATGCCCATTGGGCCACAGTGTGGACCAATGGGCATGCAGACCAAACTGTACTTCACAGGTCCAGATCTGTGAATGAATGCATTCATTCATAGATCCAGACCTGTGTAGTACAGTATGGTCTGCACACCTGTTGGTTCGACACTGTGGCACAATGGGTGTACAGATCATACTGTACTCTGTCATTCGGTGGGTGGCATGCAGGCAGGGTGCTGCTGCCTGCCGATGATGGGGGTAGCTGGGGGCCTCTGTGGGTGGGTGGGGAGGGGGTATCACTGGACCACCAGGTAGACGCAGTTTTACTTATGGTTCGTGATCGGGCTTTAGGGGTGGGTTCCACTAGACCACCAGGAATCTATTTCATTACACTACAGCCTACGATCTGGCATATGGGGGGGTCCACTAGTCCACCAGGGTTCTCTTACAGGACTCTACAGCCTGCGATTGGGCATAGGACTTCTAATATGCTGATGACTGCCCATGATCAGGCATATGGGAGGGGGTCCACTAGTCCACCAGGGTTCTCTTACAGGACTCTACAGCCCGTGATTGGGCATAGGATTATTAATATGCTGACGACTGCCCATGATCATGCATGGGGGGGACTGGACATCCAGGGGGACCGAGTGCTTGTGGATGGTGTTCCCGCTGGGTGGCTGGCCAACCGTGGCTGGCAGCTGTTGTGTTGTGCCTTGCAATACAGCCACCAGCATGGGGGTGACCAGCTTCTGAGCCTCTATTTTACAGCTTAACTTTGAGCACCTGTGTGTGGCACATGTAGGAGTTGCGCCAGCATATGTGCTGCACATCCTGGGCTGAACATCAGGATGTGCAGCACATGCTTGGGCATATGCCCCCTGCATCTGCACCACATAGGATTATATTGCACCCTGGCACATCGGGATTTGCATTGTGCTGGGCAACCTTTTCAATATCCTGCCAGGGCACAATGCAGGGTTGCACCAGTGCAACTCTGTTGTGCCAGGCACAACCCCTTTGAATACCCCAGCCCTGGAGTACTGAAAGCTTCAAAACCATTTAATCTTACAATTTCTATATTTTCATGCCAAGTTTCTTGGAAACAAAGTATATCAAAATGTGCAATTAACTTCACCCATTCATTATCCTGCATTTTATTCTTTAGGCCAGCAATATTCCAGCTTAGAAGTGAGATTTCACTCTTGCCTCCCCCCCGAGGGTTACGTCCAGTTCATCAACCTCATCCTGTATTTCTATTAGATCTTGATTTTGTTCCAATATATTTAACCTTCAATCCTGGCAGCATACCACCAGATTCCTGTTGACACAACTCATAATTTCTAAATTTTTACCTTGATCTATAATTTTATGTTGTGAGCTGGAATCAAGCACCTTGGAGTCGCCAGATTAAGTCCTAGGAGATCCAAAATGCCTGCCTTCTGCAAAATCTTATCTGCTATATTCCTATTTTTCACTATTATAATCAATCTGACTATCATCGCCCAACCTTTGTACTGATTTTACCCCTTCCTTTCCTAACTCCCCTTTGAGGCAGTACCTTATCAAGTTGCATAATGTGCCTTTTAACTTATAATTATTTTCTCTTCTTATAACCTCTAACCCAAAGAGACTCAGACTAACTGGTTGCTCCTGATCTTCAGTAGTCGACGTCACTTTATTAAATTGATGTCTGTTTGGGAACATTAATACAAAATCCTGATTGTCATATTTTCTTCCATTCAGGCCATTTAGCCAGACATAATTTGCATATCTAGGAGAGAAAAGATATCTAGCATCACTGTCTGTAAAAGTGGGTTATTTTACTCCTCTCTGTCTCATTCAAGTTGAAATCCAGATCCAACTCCTCATTAACATTTTTTTATCAATGAATTTGCCTCATTTACTTTCAAGATCTGATAACTCCCATCATGAGATAACCATGAAGGGGGCCCCAGCAATCTAATCAGTGTAAGAAACTCATTTTCTCCATCATCCTTTTTTCCTGTTAAGGATTGATTAGAGATGCTGCTAAAAGTAACTCTAGAGTGAGGGTGATCTGGTACATCTACTTGGGACACCACCTGAGACAAAACTTTGTCCCTATTTTCCAAATTTTCAATCCTACTTACTTCATCGCCCTTATTAATTCCTAATTAATGGTTAAATTGTGCAATTTCTGTTTCTAATTTATTGAGACAAGTGAGAAATGAGGGATAATTGGGCCTTTCACAGTTCACCTCTCCTGAGTTTTCTTCAACATGTACCATTTCATTGTGCTTCTCTAGCAGATCCTTTCCTTGGTCCAGACTTACAGAATTCGCACCATCTCCCTCACATAACTATGTTATGGTGCATAGTGGAACATCATTATTCACTGAAATCTAGCACTCTCAAAATGTTGTTCTGCTGCACTAGTGACATCTGCAGTGCAGCAGAACCAAAAAGTGACATCTGCAGGACAGCAGAATGACTTTTCATTCTGCTGCAGTGTGGACGTCACACATGGTGTCCTTGAGCAGCAATCTGATAGTTAGTCTTATTTTAAAAAGAAAGATGTAGTAATTTTTTTTTGAGCCAACAACGTTCCACTATACTCTACAGTGGCGTGAAAAAGTATTTGCCCCCTTCCTGATTTTCTCTATTATTGCATATTTGTCACACTGGATGTTTTCAGGTCTTTAGAGAAAATGTAATATTAGATAAAGGGAACCTGGTGAACAAATAACACTTGTTTTTTTTAATTTCACTTATTTAATGAAAAAAGTTAACCAACACCAACTGGCACTGTGTGAAAAGTAATTGCCCCCTTACACTTAATAACTGGTTATGCCACATTTAGCTGCAATGACTGCAACCAAACACTTCCTATAATTCAATATCAGTCTTTCACATCGCTGTGGAGGAATTTTAACTCACTCTTCCTCGTAGAACTGCTTTAATTCAGTAACATTTGGTAGGTTTTCGAGCATGAACTGCTCGTTTCAGGTCCTGCCACAGCATCTCTATTGGGTTTAAGTCTGGACTTTGACTAGGCCACTCCAAAACTTTAATTTTACTTCTTTTAACCATTCTGATGTGGACTTGCTTTTGTGTTTTGGATCATTGTCTTGCTGCATGACCCAACTACGTTTCAGCTTCAGCTGACTGGAAGGATGACTGGACATTCTCCTTAAGAATTTTCTGGTACAGAGCAGAATTCATGGTTCCTTTAATTATGGCAAGTCATCCAGGTCCTTAGGCAGCAAGCATCCCCACACTATCACACTACCACCACCATGTTTGACTGTTGGTATGGTGTTCTTACTGTGGATGCTGTGTTTGCTTTACACGAGACATTATGGGATCCATGTTGTCCAAAAGTTCCACTTTGGACTCATCTGTCCATAGAAAATTTTCCCAAAAGGCTTGTGGATCATCCAGGTGCTTCTTGGCAAATGAGAGATGAGCATTTATGTTCTTCTTGGTTAGCAGTGGTTTCCTGCTTGCTACTCTCACATGAAGCCCATTTTGCCCAGTCTCTTTCTGATTATGGAGTCATGAACACTGACCTTAGCTGAGGCAAGAGAAGTCTGCAGTTCTTTGGATGTTGTTTTAGGATCCTTTGAGACTTCTTGGATGATTTTACACTGCGCCCTTTGAGTAATTTTGGCAGGTCATACTCCTGGAAGGTTCACTACTGTTCCAAGTGTTCTCCATTTGGAGATTATGGCTCTCACTGTGGTTCGATGGAGTCCCAGAGCCTTAGAAATAGCTTTGTAACCCTTTCCAGACTGATAGAGGGCAACAATTTTTTCTGATCTTTTCAGGAACTTCCTTTGATCATGGCATAATGTGCTTGTTGAATCTTTGTGCTGGCAACGTGACTCTGATGGTAAGGGCCAAAATACGTGAGGTTTATATTGAGCAGGGCTGGCTGTAATCAAGCCTGGCTGTGTTCAATCAGCTGACTCTAATTATCCCTTTAATTGGGTTGATTTAACTAGGGGCAATTACTTTTTCACACAGTGCCAGTTGGTGTTGTTAACTTTTCATTAAATAAATGAAATAAGTAAAAAAAGTGTTATTTGTTCACTCAGGTTCCTTTATCTAATATTATATTTTGTCTAAAGACCTGAAAACATCCAGTGTGACAAATATGCAATAATAGAGAAAATCAGGAAGGGGCAAATACTTTTCACGCTACTGTATATAGAACAGTGCATGCATACCATTTTAACGGGTTAAATTGCCATTTTGTTACATTGGTACTATGACGACTGATTACCTCTCGAGCTGTGCTCTCAAGGTAATCTGTCATCATAGTACCAACTCAGTGAAAGAATAGCCCTGTTGTTAACTATTACTCATGCACTATCCTATATCTTATTCCTAGTCTTAGGATATGCTCCTCATTTATACCTTCTCCTTTTCTTAATTCTATCATGCTGTCTCTTTTTCCTTTTTTTCCCCTTTATGTTTATTCTGTTTAATCTGTTTCTTTTGTTCATCCCATTTTCTTCACTTAAGCTTATTCCCTTTACTTTGTTATTTCTGTACTTTCAGGAAACAAAACAGAACCGAAATCTGCCTTATTGGCTTTAGTTCCTTCATTTCCATCTCCACCATAGTTTGCTATTCATGTTATAAATCATAGCACGAATCATGGTGTTAAGACTGTCCTGAATCATTATCTTCAGCTTGATTTCCTAAATTATTAGATAACTGGTTTGTTAACTGGACCAATTTGTTTCTATTGATAGCCACATCAGTTTTTGAGAGATTCCAGAATGTCTTTATTTATGATTAATTGTTGTTGCAGTAGTAGTAGTAGTAGTAGTAGTATATTTGCAGAGTGTTGATTCCTAAGTGAATTTATCAAATCCCTGCTTAATAAGCACAGTTAGTAGCCATCAACAAGCTGTGGATCTCCACTATCGTCAGTACCATCAACCTCTACACTCCAGTCAATATTTAATTGCTGCCTATGACAGCAGCAATTACATTTATTCCCTGAATTATTTTTCCTTATTTTAGCTTCACATGACTGTAACCCAAAAATAATGTTCTGGAGATCCTCTGTTCTCTCCAATAAAGTATATTTCTCCCTCTGATTTCCAGAAAACTCTAAGATCTATCCAAAATCCCAGACACAGACTTAGAGTCCTGATAGGCCTCATTGTCCTGCAGATCAGGGACAATAGGTAAATAGTTTATATCAGAGTCTTGTATACAGGATATTTCATGCTTTGATTTTCATTTTTTATCCATCACGGTGGAATTAATCTCACTTGCTAGAGAGGCCAGCGGTACGGAGATCTCCAATACACTCTCTGCACTCACACTTGTCTCACAACTATTCAGTTTCGGTGTGGAAGCTATGTTAACTAGTTCTTTGTGCTGTATTAAATGTTCTGCTATTTTTGTTTGTTTTTTCTTATGTTTTAGTTTACCATTAACACCCCTTAGACATTCTGCTAATGGTGGTGTAAGGTTAGGATTTTTTAGCCTCTGTTGTCTCGTGTTCACCATTTTTAGGGACAAAATTGTTAGCTACACAGAGACAGTAGCTCAATAACAACAATAACACTCAATAACAACACAATAATAGCAGCTCAATAACACTCACTACCCACAATTCACACTCCACAGTTCCCCCTCAATAGTACATAATGCCTACCCTACTATCCGGTAAAAAATAGGAACATACTAGAAGAATAAAAGTATACTAATAAAATTGCAGGTAGAACAATTCAAAATTATTTCCAAGTTCAATGAGGTTTCAACAATGGTGTAATTCAGCAAGATCAGCAGAGACAACTTCATTCAGTTCCCCATCAGCTTCCTTTAAGTGCACACAGCTCCTTTCACTTTCCAAACCTTAAGATTTGACTTTTTATGTTCAGTGCTATATTCATTTTCATCAAGCACACCAAGTTAGGAAATAGTGAAAAGAGGATAGCAATGTATTCCAAGTTCCAAATCAATTGCACGTTTCTATTCAGAACAAGGAAAAAAAATTCTGCTGCAAAGCCCGGGCTCCAAACGCTCAAGCACAGTCTCATATCCACATATCCACCTTTCACCTGTGCCTCTTATTATTCCCTGAGAGTCCTTGATAAGAATGCTTTGGGAAACATCTCTACAAGATAAACCCAGAAAAGAATGTGAAAGAAACAGCTCACAAAGAATAAGCTTTCAAAATAAAAACCTACTAACAGTTATCTTAAACAGATACCCACTAAGACTGAATTCAAAGCAACCAGGTGATTCATAAAATAAAAACACTTGAAAATAAAAAATGCGTAAGTGCAGGTACAGGAAACAATGCACTTCATGCTGCTTTAGGCGGTGAGTCGGCACCTTGGAAATTCTGCTTATCTATAAGTCATCTCTAAACAAAATTGTCAAAGTGAATTACATTCACTCGAGTCTCAGAACTTATCCCCCAATTCTTACTAGCTGACCAGACTGCAGAAAGACAGCAACTTGATCTGGCTCACCCTACGCAGCTCTGCTTCATTTAAAGCAGAGCTCACATGGGCTGGAACAGCCAATCAAATAGCCAGAAATCCGCTCTGGTGTGAATTTATAAAATCATTTTTTTTTTAAAAAAGACATACAAAAGTACAAAAACGTAAAACATACAACTTAAAACAGAGTTCGAAAATTTAAAACAATAACCAGAACTCAACGGAATTAAAACATTAAAAAAATAAAAGGTGTACTACTCCAGCAATCTCGTTTTCTTATACTTGCATAATACAGTCAACAAATATAAATAAGTAAAAGTTCATATGTGCTGTGTTTCTTTGCCTCTTTCCCTCTTTATCTCTTCTTGAATTCACAAATTGCCTATTATCCCCTGTTCAGTCAATAAGCAGGATTACTCTTTCAAACAGCAGAAAATCAGCAATCGCAAACGTTCACAGGACTAAAATCCTGTCCAGACCAAAAGCTTTTCTCCCTGATTCCAGCCTTTCTGAAGGGCTGCTCTGGCCCTCACAATCAGCTTGGTCCGATGCCTCCGGTTCCACTGGATCTAGCTTCTTCCTACAGGAAACAGAGAACACCAGGGGAGCACACAAAGAGCCAGGGAGACACAAGACAGTCCGGTAAGGCTATCTAATGAATAACAACCAGTGGCATACCTTATATAAAATTAAAATAAAACCTTTAGACAGCCCTGCTATCGCAACTCCAGAACTTGCACAGCGTGCAGTCTCCTCCATCTCAGCCTGTGCTTGGGTCATGTATTATTTAACTAGCCATCCATGTGCTAGCATTAACACTTCCCTAGTAGATCCTCCTCCCTCCACTCATTTGCTAGCATCCACCCTGTTCCATTTTAACATTTCTTCATCTCCCATATGTCCCATCAGAACCCCTTGCGCCTGCTATCCCACAATGTACAGAGGCCAAATTCCCCCCATTCAACCAAAAAATACCACCAACAGCTTAATCTGGTTCAATGTCAGTTGGCATCCATCTGTATCCCCTTCCCCTGGGACAAGGCTGAAAATAGGCAAAATTGTTGTCTAGTCCTCCTTCCCAGTCAATAAAAACTAACTAAATAAATGAAGATACATTCTCCCACATGTTGCCTGGCACCCATCCTACCACAGTTCACACAGTGCACACATCCAGTCACCATCACCCCACCTATTCCAGAACAAAGCAGACCACCCTTAGGAAGGCATTCTCCTTGGCACACCAAGTACAGCCCCAAGAGAACCGAGCACAGTTCGGATGAACACATACAAGCCAATAAAAGGTATACTCTTGGACAAAGCAGTCACAAATATGTTGAATAAAACACAAAGTAGCAGACTTAAACTAGTGAAGACACACATTAACATGCCTTTCAACTTTTCTACATTATGAAGGACACAGCTCTCATTTAATCACACACAACTGCCACATCCATCCTGCATGAACAAGGAGAGACAGGACTGTCATTAGCTCAGACATTTAACAAAAAAGTTCATATTGCACTCTTACAAAAATAAATAAATAAATCACAAACAGCAGCAGCACCAAACTTCTGCAGTATTTTTCTAAGTCTCTCCATATTTCATATTCCCAACCAACACATTCTTGCACGTTGAGTGACTGACTCGGTCTCTTATAATTAATAAACAGCTCATGGTGGTCATTCTGGATAGGGTTAAACACGGACCTTTTGACTCATATATGTGCTCCTGGGCTAAGTGAGACTTTTAAGCCAGCAGGGATGTGGTGCTAAGCAGTTACATAGCTGAACATTTCACTCTCTTGGGCCATAACTTTTGGCCAGTTTACCTGTGCTGCCTACAAGCAGTTCCTGAATCCCTATTGCATCATTCTAAGTCCTCTTACATTTTTTAATTTCCTACCTCAGCCACTGTTGCTACTGCCACTGCTATTCTTGCACTCGCACTCAATTCAATAACTTCATTGCTGAAGAATAGCATACAAACATTTACAAAAAAAAGCGACTTTCTCTCTCTTCAGCCATAAAACCTGTTTACCCAAGATGTTTACATTTCTGCAGACTGTTCCCGCTCTCTCTCAAACTGCCTCTCACTCCCTCCCTCCTTGATTTTGTTTTGCAAGCATGTGTGCAGGATTCTTTCACACAGGTGCATGAGCAGCGCTGTGTGACAGACTTGTTTTGTGCCCAGTTGCAATTTGTTTTTTTGAGGCAGGAGAGGGGATCCACATAAAAAAAATATACAATGAGAGGGCTTCAAGCCCAAAGTTCGATGGGCAGAGCAACAACGTCACTCCCTCATTGGGCTTAAAAGGTCACACATCCTGGGCCTTGCCAGGATTCATTTTTTCAATGCAGCTGGAGGCGCTGCTCTCTGTCACTTATCTGGATTTATGCTGCCTTTCCCCCACCTCTGCAGCTGGCTCCAGCTGCCTGTTCACTTCTCTCTTCATTTTATTTCCTTTCACCCTGCTGTGTTACTAACTTTCTTTTTGTGATGGTGAAGCAGGATTGTGCACTGTAGCCCAGACCTGAGGACTCCTAGTTGCCTGGTGGGGATTGTCTGACTCTGTGAGCATAGCTGCTCCTACTTTGTATCTCCTGCTTTCCCTGCTCTTTTGTTTCTTTCCCTCATCCATTCTGGTGGCAGCTTGGTCCTGTCTCTTGCTTCTGTTCCCCCCCACTTTGTTCCTCCGCCCCTTGTCCAGTACCTGTCTGACCTTTCCTTCCTGCCTTCCGCTGTGTCTATGTTCTTCCCCTCGATCTGGAAATTCCGGATGACCCCCCCTGTACCACCTGTGCTGCTCCTGTCATTTGGGGCTGCCACTCCTACTGCTCCTCTATGCCTTTGCCTCACATTCCTCTCCTGCTCCTTGACTTTTCCTGGCTTCCCTCATTAACCTTTCCTTCTGCCTAGCCTCTCCTGCCTTGCTCGTTTGGGCACTCTGGCTGCCATGCGTTCGTATCGGCTCCTCATCACTGTTGCATGTCTCTCTACAGCAATCATAAATCAAAACAGCTGTGTGATATGGAGCAACTGCAGCCTTCATCCAGCAGTTCTGCAGTCAGTGATCATATGGCTGCAGGGCCATGTTTTCTAATGGGGCATATGTTTTCCAGCTCACCTCGACCTGGTAGCTTGCCTGTTGTGTCAACCTGCATTTCAACCATTGGTGTTACCGATGCTCTGCTCCGTGTCCTAGGACATTGTTATTGAGGTGCTCCTCTATTTGACATACAGGTTCCTCTTTCTTATCTTGTGGCATCTCTCACACCACAGTGAGATTGTTCTCTGCAGTTGTCCCCTGCCTACAATCCCCTGCCTTATCATCAGCAATCTCTCTCTCTTTCCAGTTAATTTCTCTTTCTTCCTTCCTTCGTTCTGTGTTTCCACTTTCCAAACTTTTCTTGCAGGGTGCAATTGAATGCTGTGAATGCTGGTCCAGCTTTATTAAGGGTGAGGGATTTTTGCAGAGCTTTCTGATTTCCTGTGCCTCAACTGTTCTGATGTCCATCCTGCTCAAGTACCATAGGTTCCAGTTCCTAGAGGCAGGTAGCAGGTGGCTGCTGCTTATCGTTTTGTACTGGTCTGGTTTGCAATACAAACAGACACACTAACACACAAAAAAAATGATATCAAACTGCATCTTCCTCATTCTCGAGGCTGTATCGTCCGTAAGTTTCAGACCTAGTCGCTGTACCTGCATTGTCTGGATTGTAATTTTAGGCTCTGCCACCATCGCGACCAATTTACTATTCTACTGTGTGGGGGTTGGGCCCCTCCCCCCACCTCTTCTCCTCTGCAAACTTTTATGTTCCGGCTGATCCTAACATGTCTGAGCTCCATTCCCCCTTGCCTATCGCATCCGTTTCTGCTGGCCCTGCCTGTGGCTGCCTTCCATCTGCCTGACCCCCCCTTCATTGCCTCCTCTTTTCTAGTTTGCTTCCAGTGTCTACCTGCTCGCATCGCTCACTCGAGCTTTAGTTTAGTTTAGTTTATTGGTCTAGGAATTAATACCTTTGAGCCAGGGCTCTTTTACAAAGGTTCCATGTCACAGAGAATATCAAACAATAACAATAGACATTACAAGTAATACAAAATGGAAAAATTACATACTAAGTTTGCTATTTACAGTTTAAGGCAGAAAGTTATAGAGTTACATAATAAACATGCTTTTAACAGTTTCATGGGAATAGACAATTTGGAAAATAAAGAAACTTCCAGGGAGAGGGAGATCATTAGGATCCAAAGGGAGGCAAGACAGGAGGGAAAAGCGGTGGGCAGTAGAGTGAGTGAGAGGGGACAGAAAAGGGGGAGGAAGAGTGAGTTGGGTAGCAGATAGGGATAGTAGTGGTACGTGAGGGCTTATTAGACAAGGAGAGTAGACCTTGGATGTGAGGATGGTCAACAAGGAGGAGTGGTCTTTATCGAATGCAATCACAGTTGCTAATGGTGGTGAGGTGGGCATAGAGAATGGTTTTGAAGGCTCCAAGTGAGGTTGAGGATAGAGTAGGTGGACTTAGAGCATTGAACCATGTCGGGGCCCTGTATGCGAACATTCTTTGTCCCTGTGTGGTCTGACATCTATGAACCAGGAAAAGTTGGTGTTCAGATCTGGTGGAGGGTCGTAAGCCAGGATTCGGATGGAGTAGGTTTTGGATACAGAATGGGGTCGGTCCCAAGATAGATTTTTTTGCCATTATGCAGGTGAGATATATAAGGTGATTTGATAGTTGCAACCAGCCTGTTTCTTGGTAGAGCTCGTACATGTGAGTCAGTCTTTGAGCCCCCGTGAGGAGCCGGCAAGCCTTATTTAGAGCGACTGAGACACGCCTTAGTGCCGTGGTGGTAGCTAAGCCATATATAATAAGGCCATAGTCAATGATAGAGATTATGGAACTCTCTATAGCTATCCTCAATGCCACTTGGTTTAGAAATTGACGGTTTCTAAATAGTATTCCAAGACGTTGGTTCACTGTTTTTGCCGTGTTGTCAATGTGGGTTGCAAAGGTGAGCCCTTGGTCAAAAGTGATGCCAAGGTATTTGAAAGTATTTACTTGGTCCAGTGTATTTCCAGCAGAGGTTTGTATGGCGAGTGGAGTATTTCTATTTTTGTTTTGGTGATTGGTAAAAAGCATGGCTTTTGTTTTTTTGTGGTTAAGCACAAGTTTACTATCCAGGAACCACTTTTCAACACTAGAGAAGGCAATTTGCAGGTTTTTTCGTAGGAGTTTGGGTCTTATGAGAGGAGAGAATTATAGCATCATCAGCATATAAGATAATTTTTCCAGGCAGAAATCTGGGAGGGAGTTAAGGAACAGGCTAAAGAGGAGCGGGCCAAGAATAGATCCCTGCGGTACACCCGAGAGGACTGGTTTGAAGTCAGAGAGTTTATTAGAGATTTTTACAGCCTGTGATCGATTTGACAGGTAACTTTTTACCCAAGCACTGGGACCTTTAGCCAGGCCTTGGCTGGTCAGTAAGGAGGTAAGTAGGCCATGATGGACTGTGTCAAAAGCTTGGCCATCTCTAGTTGACTCTGTCTGGCCCTGCCCTCCTCATCAGACTTGATATGCTGCAGTTCTCTTCCTGTACTTCCTCAAACCTCTGAACCTCTGTGGTGCTTATCATCAGTCTTCTTCATCCTCGAGCTTGTCTTGTTGGCTTTGGAGTCTCCTTCCTCTCCACTGATCAATCCAGTATACATCTCATTGGGTCTTATGCCAGTCTTCTCCTGGCAGATTGCCTCCATCTGGCCTGTTCCCAATCATTCTTTTGGGCATCCCTATCATCATGACTTCTCTCCGCTCATGGCATCCTATGCTACCCCATTGACCTCCCTACCATCCTTTGTCCTTTCATACCTTACTTTCCTGTACCAGACTCCATGGCTTCAATCCATCATTGTACCTCATCCATTTCCTAATTTTACCTTCCTTGTCCTAGCAATTTTTTCTAGTACCAGCCATCATGGCTTCACACCACTCTTAGCTTCACTCATCATACACAGTCCAATTGTGCTCCTCGATAGCTCAATCAGAGTTGCTGCTCCAGAGCGTACCCCTCTGGTTCACATACCCTCTGATTCCAGATGTGTCTTCCTAGCCTTGGAGTCCACCTCCTGTTGAGAAGCCTGCTTACTGTTACCTGTTCATATTACTGCACTTGGAGGCTGGCACTGTGGGAGTAGAAGGTCTGACCTGCTGAGGGTGTTTGTGACAGATTTGGTTGGCAGCAGTGCAGATAAAATTGGTAACACAAGCTTTAACTGTTCAGTGTGTCAGCTTAACACTGTACAGCTCACTTGCAAAATAAGGCAGCGATTTATGTTTAATAAGGAAACAGAACTATATAATTTTGCTTTCAGTCAAGTTACTACCCTTTTTTTTTCTCTAAAGTGCAGGTTAGAGTAGCCATAGTTAGGGAAGAAGATGGCTTTCAACTACAGTTATTACACTGCAGACTACTTGAAACAGTTGTGCTAGGAGAGAGGAGTCCTGCACAAGGTGAGAGCCACCAAGCAGAACCTCATGGATGCCCTGATGGCAGCAGATACCCAGAGCATTGAATTACAGACTGTTACTGTAAAGAACCAAACCTTGGGTGTGGAGGGGCTAGCGGCCAGTGTAGTGTCCTGATCTGATAAGGAGGGCAGCAGGGCCAGTGCAAGTGCAAGTGAAGGGCCACAGCAGCAAGGGAAGGTCACCAGCATTCTGGAGCCAGAAGCAATCAGGCTACAGATTGAGTTGCGCAGAATGGAGCTGGAGTTCCAAAGAGATGCTGAGTGAAAGAGGTAGTAGAAGAGGGAGCGAGAACAGTGAGAAGCTAAATGTGAAGAGTGAGAGGTGGACCGTGAGGAGTGTGAGGACATGAGGCAACATGAACTGTAGAAGATATGACTCCAACCACCAGCACCAGAGCAGGTAAGTGGCTTGGGCCTAACTGGAACTACAGGACTGGGTTACAAATTGAATTCAAAATTGACAACTGAATTTAAAGAGTCAGAGGATATGGATGTCTTTTTAAATTCCTTAGAAAAAGTTTGTATTCAGGCTAAA
This sequence comes from Neoceratodus forsteri, assembly GCA_016271365.2. Lineage (NCBI taxonomy): Eukaryota > Metazoa > Chordata > Ceratodontiformes > Ceratodontidae > Neoceratodus > Neoceratodus forsteri. The sequence goes on from JADMNL010000026.1 coordinate 273,868,235, forward strand.
ATTTCTAGAGGGTCCTGGAGCTTCCAGCTATCCCTATTACTTACCAGGAAATCTCGGGATGCATTGAGTCAAATGGACAATGAGGACAATAATGATTACAGCAAACTTAAAGCTGCACTTTTAAAAAAGTTTGATTTAACTGCAGAAGCACACAGAGCTAAATTCTGTAAGCTCTGGAGAAGTCCTCATATGAGCTAAGAGGAGCTAGCCACGAAACAGTGTTAGTTTTTTAAAACATTGGTGGGAAGGAATTGAAGCAAACTCTGTAGATAAAATTGAAAATGCTATTTTGTTAGAACAGTTTTTTTGGGCATGTCCAGCAGAGCTGAACACCTGGCTAGAGGACCGAGATCCCAAAACAGTGCAAGAGGCTGCTGAACTCTCGGACCACTATGCCAAGAGCAGACCATCTCTGAGAGTGAATGGGGTGGACGTGGCAGTGCAGAAAGGGAAAAGCACGCCTTCAGGGCAGCTAAAACCCTCACTGCCTCCACCAAAACCAGTTACCCCTAAGTTTCAAAGAAAGAAAAGAGTTCTCTGAGAAATAAACTAATGTTGGTTTTGTAAAGAAACTGGGCATATTATTGTTTATTTAGATCTAGGATTACAATTACCTTTGATCTAAGCACTTTTACAAAGGTTCCACATCAGTAGAGTACATACATATTAATTAAAGGCATCCAACATTAAAGAGAGCAAATAACCATATTCATCAGTTCAGGTACGGCATCACAGTCAATAGGATACATGAACAACACATACAAGGAATAATTTCAGAAACCTAGAAGAAATCAGGGAGGAAAGGTGAGAGGATGGGGTTTGGCAGCCGAAAAAGAGACTAGTGCAGCTCATGGCATTATAAAAAAATATCAGAGGGGGTGGTTGATCTCAATGGGAAAGGGGGAAGTTAGGGGTGGAAGTCACATGAGCTGGAGGCTGTGAGATGATGATGGAGGCTTGATTTGAATATGCCCAGTGAGGAGGTGGATGTGATGTGAGTGCTGAGGGCATTCATCCAGCTGGGTGCACGGTGTGCAAAGGATCTTTGGCTCAGAGTGGTGCGGCATTGGGTGATCTGCAGAAGCTGACATTCAGACCCTCTGGTGTTACGATGATTAGTGTTTGGGCGCAGGAGGGCTTACACACTAGGTGGAGTAATGCCCAAAGTAGTTTTTTCGCCATCAAGCAGGTAAGGTACTTTATGCTTTAGCTATCCCATTTGAGCGTAAAGCTCACATGTAGGTATGTAAGTGGGATCCAGTAAGCAGTTGACACGCCTTGTTTAGGAGGTCGTCATGTGCCTGAGGGCGTAGTAGAGGCAGAGCCATAGATTATGAGGCCATAGTCTATGACGGAGACCACAGAGCTCTGGATAACAATCTTCAGTGCTGCCTGCGTAAGATGCTGTCTATTTCGGTAGAGAATTCCAATGCGTGAGTTTACCACTCTGGCAACACTATCAATGTGAGTCCCATAAGATAGGCAAGGGTCAAGTGAGGTTCCAAGGTGTTTATAAGATGACACTTGTTCAAGGGCATTAGCAGCACTTCTACGGATATCAAGGGGGGTATCACCTGTGTTTGTCTTGTGAGCTGCAGAAAAGCATAGATTTAGTCTTTTTGTGGTTTAGAACCAGTTTATGTTTTGCGAACCAGTTTTCAACAGCGGAGAAAGCAAGCTGTAGGTTGTGAAGTAAGGGTTGTGGGTCCTTATGGGAGGTGAGAAGCACAGCATCATCGTCATAGAGGATCATTTGTTCTGGGCAGCATAGTAGAAGGGAGTTCAGGAAAAGGCTGAAAAGTAGTGGGCCCAGTATGGATCCCTGAGGGACGCCTGAGTGAACAGGTTTGGAGTCAAAGAGTACTCCTGAGATTTTTACGCTTTGTGAATGCTGGTCCAGGTAGTTATTAAACCATGCAGTGGAGTCCTGGGAGATCCTGGCATTCAGCAGCTGTTTGGTAAGCAGGCCATGATGAACAGTGTCAAATGCCTTAGTCAAGTCGATGAATATGGCTCCAGTTAGATGGTCTTTGTCCAACGAGTTGTGAAGGACTCCAGTGAATTCCAGGAGGGCTGTTGATGTGCTGTGTCCTTGCCTAAACCCATGTTGCTGTGCACATAGGATGTTATATTTGTCCAGGTAGTCTGTAAGCTGGTCAGCAATAATGCGCTCAAGGGCCTTGGAGAGGAGGGGTAATAGAGATCGGCTAGTAGTTCCCCTCTATGGACTTGTTGCCGCTTTTAAAAACCGGAGTGGCAATAGCAGATTTCCATTTGCTTGGGAACTGACTGAGGCTGAGGGAGAAGTTGAAGATTCTGGTAAGCGGGCACAGTACCTCTTCAAGGGTGAGGGATAGCAGTTTAAGGTCCAGTGAATCACCACTGTCTCTGGACTTGGAGATAGCCTTTGTTATGTATTTGCAGACATCATTCGCCTTGACTTTTTTGAAGTGGAATGGCAGATGATTTGAGGTGGTAGGCAGGGAATTTGGAGCAGGGATCAGTTTCAAAAAAAAGTCCGGGGGAGAACAGCACTAAGATCAGTGAAGGCTGCATTGAAAGTATTGGCAATGACCTTTGGGTAAAAGGGTGGTGGCTCCGTCAACCATCAGTAGGGTTGGGGAGGATTTGGACTGCTTCCCTGTGACTTCCCTAATATTGTCCCAAAAGGCTCTCCCATCTCCCCAGGTGTTGGTGAGGGCTTCCTTGTAGTAGGTACTCTTACTCAGTCGTATTTGTTTTGTGCAGTTGTTGCAAGTCTGTTTGTAGTTTTGAATGTCCAGTTGAGCATCTGTGGCCCTAGCTATTGCCCAAAGGTGGTCTCTCAATTTTAACTAAGCCTGGAGCTCAGTCGTGAGCCAGGGATTGGAGTATGCCTTGACTTTGCACTTTTTTACTGGGGCGTAGGAGTCAGAGGCAATGTTAAATGTGGTGATGAAATAATCAAGGGCTGTGTCAATATCCAGTGCATTATATATGGGAGACCAGTCTTGCCGACATAAGACAGGATTTGAGATGGGTCAGTTGGCCATGGTGTAGGGCTCTGCTGGAAATGATTTTAGGAGGAGGCTTACGAAACTTATTTGACCAGGTGCAGATGACAGGAGAATGGTCGCTAAGGGAAACTGGGAGGACAGTGGTGTTGTTGATACGGGTTGGGTGGTTGGCAAGAACCCAGTCCAGGAGAGTGCTGGTACCCGACTTGTAGTTCTTCCTTGTGGGGAATTGACCATCTGTATTAGGTTAGCTGGAGAGTTAGCATCCTTGTGAGTACCTACATTAGGTGCAAGCCAGTTGATATTAAAATCACCAAGAAGGAGGATCTCGGATCAGGGAGGTTGGGATATTACAAAGTCTAGGACCGCACAGAGACCATTCCCTTTGTCTTTTGGTAGGATGTAGACTGAGACTACAGTGAGCACTTTATTTTGGGCCCCAAGGAGTAGTTTGATAGGTAGGAATTGCACAGAAGAGTCGGGGGGGTAGTGGCGACGGGGTGACAGGTGCTGTTGTCTTTGATGTAAATTGCACACACAGACCCCTCTTTTTGTCCTCCTTTCAAGTCTGAAAATGTTATAGCCTTGTAGCGCAATAGCATGGTCAGGAGTATTGGGCATCAGCCAGGTTTCAACAACAGTAAGGATATCAGGGTTATGCTGGTCAGCAAAGATTTGAAGAGCAGCAAGCTTTGTGAGGAGGCTGCATATGTTGATGGTGGCAATGATGAAACCCCCGTCTGATTTCCCAATGTTGGCTGAGCTGAAAGTAACCAGGCCAGGGTTCGGGTGAACACTCCCTGACATCAGTAGTAGGAGGAGCAAGAGTTTTAGTGCAATCAGTCGTTGTTCATAGTCAGTGTGGTTTCGTCTCCCTATATTGCAAGACCGAATATAGCGTATGTGCCATATGTCCCAATGCAGAGCAATGGATAGCAGCAGGGGTCGGTTTGCCCAGGTTCCATTCTCATGTGTATCAGTGTATGACCAGACCTTAATAGGGGGTGCCCCAAGGGAAGGCAAGGTGCATGGGCCTGGGTTCCAGGTTGGCGGTAGGAGATGAGTAAGAGCTAGGTGTAGGGTGGAGAGGGGTGTCAGGCACCAGGAAGTTAGCTGAAAGGAGGAAGAAAAAGAGAGAGTAAGAAGAGGCAGGAGCAGGTGGTTGACACAGTGTCCCAAAAGGGCAAGCAATATGCAGAATGGGGCTAGGAAAGAAGTAGGTTGTTTATGTGTCCCTGGAAGCATGCCTCTGAACATGAGGGAACACATGCGCTCAGTCATGGTGAATGGTGTACAAACACAAGGGCTAAGGGACTCAGCGTATCCCTTACATTGGTAAAAGGGGATATGGTAGAGCCTGGTCAGCTTATACCCAATGAATTTGTAATTGTACAAGACTTTACTGGTGAGCAGAAAACATTGCCCCTCGCTAGTTTTCTCCTAGACTGGGGTGAAACAGGGGGAACTGTACAGCAGGTGGCCAAAACTTTAGCAGTTGACATCATCCTTGGCAACAATCTCAAACAGGGGATGGTGTGTGCAGTTACCCATAGCCAAGTGGGAAGGGGACATTGTAGTTCCCTGGACCCCACAGAAGCCATTGTGGAAACCACTGGGAGGCTAACTCCCCAGACGGTGTCTCCTAATATGGAGACTAATGAAAAGGGGGTAGAAATTTTCCCATTAGCAGTTAACCACAGCTACGGAGGGTTATTCCGAAGAGGGAGGGGTGACCCATTGTCAGAGGGTTAGGGATGATAGTGATCCCAAGTGCCCTGACACTACTGCTAGTAACCGTAGTTTAGAGACTGAAGAGGACCAGTCCCATGCCTTGGGAATGTGTAAGGAGTTTGCAGCTGCTCAGAAAAGTGACCCTAGTCTAGAGAAGCTGAGGGCTTGGGCAGACTCTGACAGAGCACAGGAAGGTGATGGTAAACATAAGGTTTATTGGGAACATGGACTGATGCATACTCAGGATGTGAAGACAGAGGGAGGGGTGATAGGCAGGCAGCTTGTCTTTCCCCAAGGATATCGTGAGCAGTTGCTCAAGACTGCACATGACATTCCCTTATCTGGTCATCTGGGAATCATGCACACTACACAGCAGTTGGTCCAGAATTTCTATTGGCTCAACTTCACCCAGCAGGTGAAGGAGTATTGTAGGTCTCGTTCCCGGTACCAAGAAACAGGGAAGGCAGGTGAGAAAACACATGCCACCCTAATTCCATTGGCCATAGTGGTGGAGCCATTCCAGAGGGTGAGAATGGATATTGCGGGGCCTTTAAATACCCCCAGCTCCTCAGGGAAGAGGTTCATCCTGACTGTGGTGGATTATGCCACCCGGTACCAGAAGCAGTTGCCCTATCCTCACTGAGGACAGACAAAGTGGCAGATACCTTACTTGGGATTTTTTCCCCATGTTGGGTTTCCGCAGGTGGTTATCACCGATTGAGGGGGTTCCTTAATGTCAGACCTGATGAAATGTTTGTGGGAGAAGTGTGGGTGCTGCAGAGGTGCATGCCACCTATCACCCAAGCCAATTGGCTTGTGGAAAGATTTTTTTCAATTTAAAGTTTTATTCAGTTTTTCACACATACAGAGAGAATATCTACTGTAACATGTAAATGGGTAATAGAGTACAAATATACAGGAAATTAGATTAACTCTCCCTCCATCCACCCACCCTCCCACAACCTCCCATTCACACAGAGTACGGCAATCTAACATAAAACTATCAGCAAAAGAAAGATCATTAGATTTTCTGGAGAGAGTACAGAGCAGTGAGAGGATCCCATATTTTAATAAATTTCTGAGATTGATTATGTAGGCTTACAGTTGTCTTTTCCAGTCTAAGGTTGGCCAACAATTACTGCAACCATTCACTATAATATGATTCATATCCTTCCAGTGCCTCAAGACCAGTTTTTTAACTGACATGGCAATGAGGGTTATATGGTACCTTCTGTTAGTGACCCTCACAGAGGAAAGATCCCCCAAAATACAAATTTCAGCAGTAAATAAATCCGATAAACCCAAGAGAGGGTCAACTTTCGGTTTAATAGCATTCCAGAGGGGTACTATCTTGGGACATGCCCAGAAGATATGCAATAGGTTACCCTCTCCTTGCAGACATCGAGTGCATGTAGGTGAAGGAAGGAGCCCCAGTTTGGCCATCTTCTGAGGTGAGTAATAGAGATTATGCAAGAGCTTAAATTGTGTTAGTCTGAGCCTATCCTGTATAACAAATTTATGGCAGTTCTGCCACAGGGCAGGCCAGAGGAATTCTTGGTTGGGAAAAAGCGTAGTCCAAAAGTGAGTTGGGCCGAAAATAACAAGCCATTTCCAGTTGTGTATTAGGCCATATATTTTGGAAACAGCATGGGAAAGGTCCTCAATAGGAATTAAATCTGCTAAGCAGAATAAATTAGGGGTTAAGGGTGGAACTGCTCCAAAAGATTTTATTAGTAAATGTCATAATTGAAATATTTTAAAAATAGCAGAGTTCGGGATATGGGCCTCGTTTAGAAGTTCCGATGAGGCTAACCATGAGCCATCAGTTTTCATGAAAAAACTAAGGGTGAGATCCCCTAATTGAGTGATCCACCTCATTTGAAGAGGTTTACCATCAATTGTGAGATTAGAGTTCTCCCACCAAGGCTGAGATAAATCAACAATATGTTTATATTTCAGAAAAGAGTAGAGTTGGGAATGAATTCTAATGGAAAGTGCTATAGTATTACTTTTTATAGTGCAGGGTAGGGATTTTAAATTAACATGTAAAAGCACAGCAGATGATAGCCCATGTTCTTGTATTAAGGTTTGTTCAATTTTTAACCATATAGGTGTAAAGAGATACGGTAGTGGGGGTTGGTCTAACATTAGCCATCTTAGGTATTTGTTAGCATGGCTGGCCCAGTAGTAGTAAGCGTAATCCTCCTTTCATTTTTGGCACTGAGAGTTTATCATAAGCTATCTGGGGTTTCTTACCGGCCAAAATAAAGTCAGAGCATATCTGATGCATTTTTTTGAACCATGCCAAAGGCAACCAAACATTTGAAAGGTTTATTGGGTAGAATAACTGCAGAAACATGTTCATTTTAATTATATTAATTTTTCTTCAAAGAGAAAGAGGAAGTAATGTCCATCTCTTTAAATCTTGTATAATAGTGTGTATTAATGGGTCCAGATTCAGTTTTATAAATCTGTTTAGGTCTCTAGACAGGTTGATTCCCAGATATCTCATGGAATTGGTCTGCCAGGAGAATCCCGCCATCGAGGCCACCGACTTTATCGCTTTATGATTCAGGGGAAAAAACAATCTTGTCTCTATTTAATTTATAGCTGGACATAGAGCTAAATTCTTCCAGAATATTAAGTAGGGCCGGTATTGACATATTGGGATGAGATAAATGGAGGAGCAAATCATCCGCGTAGGCTGAAACTTTAACAATTTGTTGCTGGATACTTATACCCTGGATGGTCGGGTTTGCTGTAACCCTTCGGATTAGGGGTTTCAATTAGATATTAAACAACAGGGGGACATCCCTGTCTAGTTCTGGCACATAATGTTAAAGAGTCAGACATTAACCCATTGCATATAACTCGTGCTATTGGTGATTTGTACAATGCTCCAATCCGTTTTATAAATAAAGGGGGAAATCCGAACGCCGCCAATGACTGAAACAAGAAGTTCCAGTCAACCCTGTCAAACGCCTTCTCGGCATCCAGGAAGACCAGGACAGTAGGGAAGTCAGAGTCCCGGGAAGCCGAGAAGATGTACGAAGGGTTCTAAGATGGTCAACTGATGAGCTGCCTTTCATGAAACCTACTTGTTCCGGGCCTATAATATCTGACATAATAGGACTCAACCTATCTGCTAGAAGTTTTGTTAAAATTTTGAGGTCCTGATTTAGAAGTGAAATTGGTCTGTAGCTTTGTACTCTATCAGGGGGTTTACCCTCCTTAATTATCAGGGTGATTAAGGCCTCAAATAGAGAATTATCTGAACTCTGTCCTGAAAGGATATGTTGAAATAAGGAGAGAAGGGGTGGTGCTAATTGTTGGGCAAAACTTTTATAAAAGTTGGAGGAAAATCCATCCTGGCCAAGTGTTTTGTCCGAAGGCAAATCTTTAATAACTCTAATTATCTCTCCAATAGTAATGGGGGCTACCAGGGAAACTTTCTGCGAGTCAGAGAGTGAAGGTAGAAAAGAACATGCCAGGTAGGTGTCTAATTGTGGTAAGGTCGGGGGGTTATCCATGGGGCTGTACAATTTTGCGTAGTAACCCTGAAATTCAGAGGCTATTTCTGACAGCAAAGTTTTCAAGGTGTCTTCATTTTGGGAATATATGGCTGCCACTAACCTATGAGATTCAAGCTGTTTGAGCTTAAGGGCCAGAAGATGACTTGCTTTTTCCCCCTTGAACTAGATGGAAAGCCTTGGTTTTCAAAATGGTAAATTCAACTTTTTCCCTTAATAAATTCAAATATGAATCTTTTAGTTTCCCTAGATTTTCCCTGACCTGGTCCAGTGATTGAGGGGATAAATTATGTTCTATGACACAAATTTGGGATAATAAGGATTTAAGCTGTTCGTCCTGAGTTCTTTTTCTTTTGGCGGCCAAGCCAATCAGCAAACCTTTAAAACAGGCTTTAAGGGAGCACCATTTAATGCCCGGTTTTCCATAGAATTAACAATAATGTCAGTAAAGACAGAAATGTGTTCGGATATATATTTCACATATTCTGAATTCTTAAACAACTGATTATTAACCTTCCATCACCCTTTTACTATGGGAAGCGAGGTAAGGGAGATCAAGCAAGAGACTGGGGAATGGTCAGAAAGTGGGCCTGAGAGTATGGCTGAATCCAACACCCCGGGAATTAGAGATTGGGAAATAAGTAGATAATCAATGTAGGAAGATGAATAATGAACCAGGGAAGTGTAGGTAAATTCTCTATCCGAGGGGTGAAGGAGGCACCAAATATCTGTCAACCCGGCTCCATCCAACAGATCCCAGAGTGCCCATTGTGCAGGAGAAAGTCCTTTACGTAGTCTACCTGAATGATCAATATATGGGTCAAATACAAGATTAAGGTCACCATCTGTGATATAAGGGATAGGTAAGAGTGGGATGAGGACTGTAAGAAGATGCATGAAGAAACTAAGCGTGTTAGTGTTTGGGCCATAGACACTACCTAAGATTGCTTCTCTGGTGTAAAGCACTCCTCTTACTAAAATGTATTGTCCTTCTGGATCTGCAATAATTTGACTGGAGGAAAATGGAATAGACCTCTGGATGAGGATCACTTCCCCACAGTTTTGAGTGTTGCCCTCTGCCACAAAATACTGACCCATTTGCTGTCTATGTAATTGAGCAGCCTCGGAATTAAGTATGTGGGACTCTTGCACAAATACAATGTCGGCTGCTAGGAGGTTAAGATGTTTAAGAATCTGGTACTGTTTAACTTTATGTCTAGCCCCTTGTACATTCCAAGAAATTATTTTCAATGCTCCAGCCATGGCAATTCATCAACTGATCGAGATGTAAAATAGGGATCAACTATCTCTTTCTGCAAGCTGTCTCTGTGTGAAATAAACCCCCCAACCCAAAATGACCCACACAAGTATTCATTCAACTGCAAATATTTGGAAACTTTTTCCCAGCCCACCCACCCACCTGTTCTACTACATTTCACTTCTGTATCTTGCCACACAACAATTCCCCTTGCTCCAGCCACCCTTACAAGTCTAACAATACAAAAAGATAAAGATAAACATTCTCAAACATCTACAGGCAAATAGAATACTAAAGTATAACAGATTGAGGCAGGTGGAAATACAAAACCAGTATTACTATAAAATAACCCCCCAATCTAGTAAAAAGTGTGGTTCAGAACTAAGCCATGAGAAGACTAACAAACTATCGAGGCAGCTGCTATAAAAAACAAGAGCATATGAAACAGCATTCGTGAAAGATTTAAAGAAATTAAACATTACCTACTTCATACTTCTCAGCTAGTAGTTATCAGCTTTTTACAGAAGGCAGCTCTCAGTCCATGAGGTAAAAGGAGAAAAAAAAACAAAAAAAAAACGAGTAATTCTAGTCTTACATTGTATTTAAAAATAAAGATTCACAAATAAAATTTTAACAGAGTACCCTACTAGTTGTCCAGCCCCTCTGGGTCTGGAGATTACACAATGAGGACATAAATTGGATCCCAACATTCTTTTTAATCTAACAAAATGTCTTTGAATAATAACAAACAGTCCTTTGGGACAAGAACTAGGCACAAGTACAGTAATGTCTAGTGTGGTAAAGAAAACAATGTACACAGAAAAATTAACGCAATTAAATGTACCAGCCTCAAGTGATCTGTATAGCCGTCATCTGTGAAGTCGGGTCTCCATCTAGTGGTGAAAAGGATGAAGTGAGCATTGTTGAGCTCAATGGTGAAGGTCCTGTCCAGAAAAGCAGCAACAGACCCATCACAGACACACAAATCTCACCGGAGCAGCTTCCAGACATCAGTCTCCACTTTGTCAATCGGGAGAGTTTCTGTACAATGAAGAAGTAATCCATAGCCTGGTGACTTTGGCAAATAAGACCCAAAATCTTTATGGGGGTTATTGAGAAATACCAGAAATAGAGTTGCGGTTTCTGACCATATTCAAAGAGGAATATCTCTCACCCAACTCCTATACAGCCTTTTTCCCAAAAAATCAACTATGTATCACAGTCAAGGATTTTTGAAAAGATCCGGGAAGGCAGATTTCAGTTATACCGATGCGACTTCAGGGTCATCAAAGGCTGTCCAAGTTCCTATGATTAGGACATGTAATTTTGCGAGATAAGCCATCCGAAATTTAATGCCTGTGGCAATCAATTTGGCTACCACTGGATGAAAAGCCATTTTTTTGAGACGGACTGACGCCGGGAGGTCCTGGGCTATTCGGAGATGTTCCCCCCCAGCTGACTTCCTGGAGCTCTTTAAGCTTGTTCAAGAAATGCTGTTTTTCTAAGAAATTCAGGAAATGGAAGAGGACAGGACGTGGAGGGGCTCCAGGAGCTGGCTTCGGGCGCAGAGCTATATGTGCCCTTTCAATAATATATTTCTCACTGAAGGGAGAGGGGCCGACTAGTTTCTCCACTAGTTTTTGACCAAACAGAATAGCATTATGTCCTTCTTTCCCTTTGGGAAGACCAATTATGACCACATTATTTCTACTACTCCGACCTTCGAGATCCTCGACTTTCAGTTCCATCTTGGCTAGACGTCGCCTGCAAACAATTAACTGGGGATCAATCTTATTCTGCCGTTTCTCAAGCTAATAAAGCCTGGCTGAATTATCAGAAGTTCTTTGTGAAACTTTGTCCAGTTTGAGAGCTAGTGAACTAAAATTGGGTGTCAGTTTATGAAGATGATCCCTGAATGGCTTAAATTCTTCTGAAAACCGTTGCAGGGTGAGCGGTTCGCTGTCTGTGGAGGGGGAACTAGGACTGAGGGTAAGAGTAGAACCAGAGGCCCAGGGCTTCTCTGGGGCCTTCTCAGGCATTACAGGAGGCATGCTTTTGGATAGAGCTTTTTTTCCCATCCACCCCCATTCTGAACTCCATATTCTGTCTCTAGCTGTTCCTGTGGTATTCCGGTGCCTTGCTATGCATGCTGTGATGCTAAAGTAAAGCTGTAGATCAATTTAAACCAGGAATATTGAAGCAGGTGGCTGGAGCTCTGCAGGGAAGCTGTTAATCAGCACGGTGCATCGCCAGAAGTCTTGTGGAAAGATTTAATGGTACCCTGAAGTCAATGCTCCAAGTGTTTGCTGAACAGCATGGGAGGGTCTGGGAGAAATATCTTCCCACCTGTTTGCATACAGGGAGGTGCCCAAGACTTGACAGGAATTTCCTCCTTCGAGCTCTTATATGGACGCTGGGTATGTGGGCCCCTAGACTTGATCAGGGAAGAGTGGGAAGGCAAGCATGCCACCCAGGGAAATCCCATAGTGGATTACATCATTCAGTTTAGAGAAAGGCTGAAGGAGCTTATGGGGACAGTCCAGAGCAACCTGGCAGCTTCCCAACAGAAACAAAAAGTGTTGTATGACCGCAGAGCCAGAGCTCACTCATACATGGTAGGTCAGGAAGTCATGCTCCTTATTCCGGTCCAGAAAGACAAGCTGCAGGCCGAGTGGGCAGGACCGTACAAAGTGGTTAGAAAGGTAAATGACGTAAACTATATTAGTTACCTGACAGAAGACAGACAGAAAGAATGTACCATGTCAACATGATGAAACCATATGCTAATAGGGCTGACATGGTGTTTGCAGTATGTAGTCCTGGGGAGGGGACAGATGAAGGAGACCCCCTTCTGGACTTGCTGAAAGAAAGCAAGCAGGAGTCCTCTGTGGAGGCAGTTAAATTGTCTCCCCAGCTTGCCCCAGACAAGATCCAGGAAGTAAGGGAAGTTTTAGCAGACTGTGCTTTCCTGTTTAGCACTAAGCCTGGACTAACCCCCTTAGCGATGCATGGTGTGGAGATTAGGACACAGATGCCCATACGGCGGACAGCATATCGAGTGTCAGGGGCTGTCCAAAAGGACATTACGAAGGAGGTGGAGGAAATGCTGGATTTAGGAGTGATCCAGAGATCCCACAGTCCCTGGGCCTCACCCGTAGTCCCTGTGCCCAAGCCAGATGGTTCTACTTGTTTCTGTGTGGACTATCATGGACTGAATGCAGTCACGAAGTCAGATGCCCACCCAATGCCCCAGACAGATGAACTCCTGGGCAAGTAGGGAGGGGTGACCTACCTTACAACTATAGACCTGACAAAGGGGTATTGGCAGGTAGAGTTAACTGACAGAGCTAGGGAGAGGTCAGCCTTCATCACTCTGATAGGCTTATCTGAATTTAAAGTAAGTTCTTTCATAATGAAGAATGCTCCGGCCACTTTCCAAAGGTTGGTGAACCAGGTGTTAAATGGTGCTGAGAAGTACACTGTAGTGTACCTGGACAACATTGCCATCTTTAGTGCCAGCTGGAGGAACACCTGTCCCACCTTAGGGAAGTGCTGGGCAGGATACAGAGGGCGGGGCTCACTATCAAAGCCGAGAAGTGCTAGATGGCCATGACTGAAGTGACACACCTTGGGCATGTTGTAGGCCGGGGACAGCTCCATCCTAACCAAGTAAAAATAGAGGTGATCAAGGCATGGCCCAGACCAGAAATGCAGAATCAGGTCAGGAGTTTTTCTAGGGACAGCAGAGTACTATAGGACATTTGTACCCAATTACAGTGCCCTGGCTGCTCCCCTGTCTGACCTGGTAAGGAAAAAGATGCCTAAGAAAATTACCTGGGAACCAGTCTGTGAAGAAGCCTTTACCAGACTGAAGGAGGCACTGTGCAGTGCTCCTGTATTGACAAGTCCTGACTATAGCAGACTCTTTATAGTCCAGACTGATGCCTCAGATGAGGGTATTGGGCAGTACAGAGTCAGACATCCAACCAAGGGAAAGATCACCCTGTAGTGTACCTGAGTAAAACGTTACTTCCCAGGGAGCAGGCTTACTCTACTGTGGAAAAAAAAGAGTGTCTTGCCATAGTGTAGGCCCTAAAGAAGTTAGAGCCATATTTATATGGGCAGCATTCTGAGGTACAAGAGGGCCACAACCCAATGGTTTGGCTGATACAAATGGGGAAAACTAATTGTAGACTATTAAGATTGAGTCTTGCCTTGCAAGGGTATGACATGACAATCTTACATAGGGCTGGAGTGACCAGTCAGAATGCCAATGGCCTGTCACATATATATGAGGAGTGAACAGACTTGGGAAGCTCATACCATGCAGGGGATAGAGCCCCCAAATTCATTCTAGGTGGGGAGGAGTGTGACGCTTGGCCAGCTGGTTATGATTGTTCTATAAGATTTGTAATATAAAAGACAGCCTGTGGTGTGGGTGCCGCCCCCCAGGTTTCAGCTACAGGAACTAACCAGACCGAGAGACTTAATTAAGGGTCTCCCATTTTTCTGTTTCAATTAGAACTGATCCAGCTGCCAGGATACAAGGCTCATAAACTTTTATGACATCTTAGAAGAAAAAACATGTTTATACCACTCCTAAAGTTGTAAAAAAACTTTGATGTTCCTTGGGAAAACAGGGACTGCTCAAGATTAAAGAGGAAAGGCTTGATTGAAGACTGTCCTAATTTGGGGAATTCATTTTTGCTGTAGTCAAATTATTTAAAATACCTCCTGACTGGACATCATGTTTGCATATTTTGTTATACTGTAAAAGGAGGAGCTAGATGACATCATAGAAGGGATGTGGAACAGAGTTTTAAACAGTATACTGTTTTTGAACTTGGACATATCTTTTTGGACTCTTAAGAAACAAGATCTCTGATCTAACTTAAGCACTGTAAAGAAGTAATACATTAGATAGAAAAGGTATAATTGTATTGTGGTAGGAGTTTATGTTTTGTACTTTAACTTTGTTCTTTTAAGTGATTGTATGCTCTCTGATATATTGTTCTGTGTTTACATTTAACTTATTTTTATCCATTTTTAAGTAAACCTTTTATTTGAAAGATACTGCCTGGGTCTTCCAAGTTCTTTCTTTTGCATGTGACGTATAGAGGCTTAAGACTGACAAAACTGTTCAAGAGCTTGATGGTGTTACTAAACTGGAAAAAGGTAAGACTATACCTAAGGTCTTTTATAGAGTTTTAAGGGTTCATTTTGGATACCTGGTTAGGTGCCCTTAGGCAAAAGATATATTGCATCCCCCAAACAGACTTTTATCTGAGCCCGTACATTTGGGTATGCTAGCATAAGGTTCACAGTTTGATTCCCCCAGAAGTTGACACTAAAGGTGATTCGGACTCACAAGCAGACAGGAGGGTTACCCTATCTGTTACCAGTTCACATTACTGCGCTTGGAGTTTGGCACTGTGGGAGCAGAGGGCCTGTCCTGCTGAGGGCGTTTGTGACAAGCCTCACCTCAGTTGTGGGCAGAACTGTGGAAACCCTTTTAAAGGAAAGGATTATATCCTTTGAGGAAAACACCAAATTAGACCCAAGGCAGCATGGCTTTACCACAGGTAGATCATGCCAGACCAATCTGGGTAACCAAAATAGTGGATCAGGGTGGTGCTGTGGATGTAAAGTACCTGGACTTCAGCAAAGCCTTTGACTCCATCCCTCATAGTAGGCTGCTGAACAAGCTTGGTAGCATGGGAGTAGAGCAACAAATAGTAAACTGGGTACAGAGCTGGCATAGTGGTAGGACTCACAGGGTACTACTAAATAGTGTGTCCCCCATCCTCCTCCTACACCCTTCATAACCCTGGATATCGCTCCCTTGCTTTCCCTTAAAGAAAACCATCAGCTGGTCAGGCTACTTTCACTTACCACTTCCCCAAACTTTAGAATTCTCTCCCAGTAAACCTTTGTTCTGCCTCCTCTCAGCGCTGTCTTTCCTCTTTACTCTCCATGACTTCACAACTCACACCTGCAACTGAACATAATAGCTGTCCCTGTCCCTCTACTCTCCACTTACTTCCACTGCTGCCACCATATCCTCCTGATCTTCTTTCAACCCCCCTTCTACTTTCCACCACTACCACTGTTTTATCAAACCCTAGGGCTGCTGTTTCTGCCTCTTCCTTCTTTAGATTCTTGCACATTATTTGTTCCTCCTTTGTACCTCCTTGATGCCATTTGGGTTGCAATCTCCTCCTCATCATTGTAATATTGCAATAATAGTGTATTATATTGCTAATTTGGTTATAGCTTATATTTGTTACTTAGGCCTTCTAATGCCATTTACTTATTTGCTTATGATTGTACAGTCACAGCCAAGGTCATGGCTAGATATTCCTGAAACTTCTCTGATATTTCTGGAGAAATCTCCTGTGCTCCCCAGACCCCTGCCTGGTGGGAAGACACCACTCCTCAATCGCTCTACCTCAGCTGGAAATGCTGCCACCACTCCAACAGCAAAAGGTGCAGCTCCACACAGACAAAGACTCTACCTTTAAGAGCTGCCTTGAACTTTTGCTTTGTGCCCTCTCTCCTTGTTTATGGACAGCTAATGGTCACTTACAGGTAATGGCTTACTGCTGAGCTTGGGCTCCTACCGGAGCTGTGCTTTTCTTCCATTGTTCTATTCTTTTAATTTTTGGTGCCTCTCTCCACTGCCAGCACCTAGCTCCTGATTGGTGCTGTGATGTGTGCTCTGGCCTGAGGACTGGCTCCTTTGTGGATACTCAAAAGCCGGCTTGCTGACTGCTCTGCTTAATACTATTTTACTACCAGATGATCTCATTATAGTTGTGCTGGTTTTGAAACTGTACCGTACTAGCCTGATTTAAACTAATTCCAAGTGTTTCTTAGACTTAATTTATGCTGGATCTGAAACTCATTATTTTATTTTAATAGCCTGACTTAAACTAATCTGTCTCAGAGATTTCATTTCTACTGATTTTGAAACTTTTATTTTAGTTTATTAGTGCAGCTTAAACTAATTCAATTGTTTACACACCTTAATCTCTGTAGACTTTGAAATGAATTTCTCTATTACTAAGAGCGTGAAATAATCAAATCTGCCAGTTATTTTAAGCTGTATTTCAATTGACTGTAATTACTGTTTGCAGGAATATTTTTCTCCATCACCTTACTCTCATTCCCTTTCCTCCTCTACCTAAAACCTGCCCTCTTACTATCCACTGTCTCCTATCTCGATCCTATCAGGTTATTTCCCCTCCCTAGCAATCCTATCTTCAGAATACCTCCTGCACATGCCCTGAAGCTCACTGCCCACACCCACTCCCTTTGTCCTCACCTAATCCTGCCCAGTCTTTCCACTATTTAATTCCTTTCCCTCGTTCTTTCATCCCCAGACACACCATGCCCAATTGGGACAGGTACACTAAGGGAACTGCAGGAGTGGTTCCTCCGATAGAAGACCTGCACTCCCCAGACCCCTGCCTGGTGGGAAGACACTGCTCCCCATCACTCTGTCTCAGCTCGAAATGCCACTACCATTCTGACAGAAAAAGTCACAGCTCTACACAGACCAAGACTCTACCCTTCAGAGCTGCCTTGAACTGTTGCTTTGTGCTCTCCCTCTCCGTATAAGGACAGCTAACGGTCACTTACAGGTAACGGCTTACTGCTGAGCTTGGGCTCCCACTGGTGCTGTGCTTTTCTTTCATTGCTCAGTTCTTTTAATTTCTGGTGCCCTTCTCCACTGCTAGCACCTAGCTCCTGATTGGTACCATGAAGTGTGCTCTGGCCTGAGGACTGGCTTCCTCATGGACACTCAAAAGCTGGCTTGCTGAGTGCTTTGCTTAATACTATTTTACTACCAGCTGATCTCATTATTTCCTTGCCCACCCTATCTGGACTCTGACTAATATAGTCACAGACTGTCACATGATTTTAACAAACAGACCACTTTCCAATTAGCTCTTTATATTTACTTGCTACTAGGAGAGCCTCTTTTCCTACCTTTGTTTGCTTATGTTTCAGGCTGTACCTGCTCTCTCTAATACCTTGTTATAAGATCTCATAATCCAGTTATCTTTTCATCCACAAATCAGCTGGCACCTATTTCTTGATGGTTGCACAATTCTTCAGCCTTGTGGGAGTGTCTTTCTTGGCCTGCTCCTTCTTATGTCACTTACTTCTGGCCCTGGGCAGTATGTGTTTGCAGACTCATCACCTAACTTAACTGATTCTCCTTCTCTATTTAATAGCGGGGCCTGCCATACTAGGTGACTATACACCACTGCTACTCCCAAGGCTTACCTTTTACAATACTGTAGTATCAGCTGTGCATCATATCCATGGCAACCTACACATTTGCTCATCTCTTGCCAGTCGTATGCTCTGGTACTCGATTCCACTCACATGCCTGCTATCAGGGGACATTGAGTTAAACTCTGGCTCCCCCATCAAATACCTCACAGGTCAAAAATGCTGATCCCATGTCTAAGGGCTTATGTCTTATGCATCTCAATATTTGGAGCCTGCAATGCAGCTTTGCTGAGCTAGAGGCCTGGGTTGAAATGCAGCAGCCTGATGTTCTCTGTCTCAGTGAGACTTATTTAAAACCCTCCGCCACCAATTCCACCTACTCGTTAACCAATTAAAACCTGGTTAGGCAGGACAGAACATCAAAGAAAGGTGGGGGGTGGCAATCTACTATAAAGCCCACATGAATCTAGCAATTATACCCAACACTAAGGCATCTTTCTGTGAATATCTTCATACCCTACTGCCACTGGGTACCAAAAAGCTACATGTCATATGTTGGAATATATCCATCAAAATTGGGCTACACTGGGCTCAAAGAACTACTAAATATGTCCTCTACCACAGCTGGTAGGAACAAACTATTGATATTAGGAGACATGAATCAGAATTGGATGGGACACAGCCATAATACCCTCCTCACCCTAACTCAGAGTCATAGCTTGCACCAAGTCATAACTGACCCCACTAGGATATCATCTTCCTCTACCTCCAGCACCCTTCTTGACTGGATCCTTATTAATCAAGTTCATAAAATTATGGCAGCAGGGACACTACCAATGCAATTAATGACCACAATCCAGTCTATTGCATCTGGGGTCCTCTACAGTCCCTCTCTCCACCACAGTATATTACATTTCGAGCCTAGACAGATGGCTATCACTATATTCCTATGAGATGTCTCCTCTATTGACTGGTCCCTCTCTATCAGAGCTAAGGATACTCAAATTGCTCTACACCTTTTCTGTCTAGCTTTGTGCCTATACAGGGTGCACATGCACCTTATTGTACCAGAAGGGGACATGGCAAGCAGACCAGATGGCTACATAAGGACCTCCTCAGACAACTACTCTATCAGGATAAGTCTGGAGAAAATACAGAAAGTCAGGCCTCGAATCAGATTATCTAAACTACAGATCCTTGAGAAACCTCTGTAAGCATCAGATTAGGCTGGTGAAAAGTTCATATTGCAAAGGCCTGCTCCTGGATGCAGCTGGTGATGCCAAAACATTTTGGACCCATATAAAAACTTTCCTGGGTGCTACCCAGTCCCAAATCTCAAATGACATGGTAATTGATAGTGCGCATTGTAACAACCCAACTGATATTGCCAACTCCTTTAACAGACTTTTCTCTGACCTCTAAAAATATATCTCATCCTTCACAGTCAGCCAGCCTCCTTTGATGCCTCCTTACTCATGGTCTAGACATCCTTCTTTCTACTTTAATGCTGTCACTAGATCTGAAGTCCTTAAGTTACTTGGGAATATATCAGATAGTACTAGTGTTGGCTCTGATTGCCTAGAACCAAGGCTCCTAAAACTGGCTGCCTCTATCATTGCTTCCTCACTGGCCAGAATATTCACACTATCACTAAGCCAAGGCTATGTCCCCGACATATGGAAAATTGCTAGCATTACACCTGTCTTCAAGAAAGGGGACAAAAAGACATTGCTAACTATCAGCCCATTGCAATTTTTTCAGTTCTGAGCAAGATACTTGAGAAACTGGTTTCATCACAAGTGATTTATTTCCTCACCAAGTACAATCTACTGTCACCTTGCCAACCTTTGTTCTGGAAGGGCCACAGTACCTCTACTGCCCTTGTTCAACTCACAAGTGACATACTAAGTGCCATGGATGGCAGCTTACTCATGGGAGCCAGCTTTATAGATTTGACTAACGCTTTCGATCTCATTGATCACCCTCACTTTCTGGATAATCTCCTAGCCCTTGGTTTCTTAACTCATTCTGTGGCATGGTTCCAAAACTACCTATCCAATAGAATACAGATGGTCAAATTCAACAATGCTGTATCCGAACAAACCTATATTGACACTGGAGTCCCCAGGGCTCTATCTTGGGCCCTCTTCTATTCACTCTCTTTGCCAATCACTTATCCCCAGCACCATCCCCTGCAACTCTATCGTCCATGTAGAAGATCCAATCCTATACAGCAGTGCCAGCTGCATAACTGCTATTAACCATAACCTCTCTATTGCCTTTCAGGAAATCCAATCCTGGCTAATCAGTAATAAGTTATTTCTCAATGTGGCCAAGACATAGGCAATGCTATTTGGCTCCACTGCCAAACTGAAAGATTGCCATAAGCTTTTTAATGTAACCTGTGTCATAGATACATAGATACATAGACAGTGTCAGCAGATAAGGGCCTATGGCCCACCCAGTCTGCCCATTTGAGCTTGTAAGTTCAGTTTACGTTTTCCTAGAAGTCTGTTGCCCCTTACCTCTGACCTCCAGAATTCCTTTATGTCTATCCCATGTATTCTTAAATACCGTGATTGTTTCAGCCCCCACCACTTCCTCTGGCAGGGTGTTCCACTTGTCCACCACCCGTTCTGTGAAGAAATTCTTCCTCACGTTTCCTCTGAACCATCCTCCCTCCAACTTCATCCAATGCCCTCTAGTCCTGGAACATCTTTTTTGCTTAAAAATAGTGTATTCCTGCACCCTATTCCTCCCTGTAAGATACTTGTATGTCTCTATCATATCCCTCTCTCCTCCTCTCCTCCAAGGAGTACATGTTCAGTTCCTTCAACCTGTCATATAGGACTTGTGATGCAATCCATGCACCATCTTTGTTGCCCTCCTCTGAACCTTCTCTACCCTGTCTGTGTCCTTCACGTAGGTAAGGTCTCCAGAACTGTACACTGTACTCCAGGTGGGGCCTCACTATTGTCTTGTATAGTGGAATTATGACCTCCCTTTTCCTGCTGGTGATGCCCCTGCCATACATCCCAGCATCCTATTTGCTTTACCTGTTGCCTTGTCACAGTTTCCCTACCTTGAGGTCATCAGAGATGATAACCCCAAGATCTCTTTCCTGCTTGGTGCATGCTATATCCTCACCCCCAACTGATATATTGTGCCAGGGTTTTTGTGCCCCATATGCATTATCTTGCACTTCTTTGCATTGAATTTCAACTGCCAAACCCGTGACCATTCTTCAAGTTTCTGCAGGTCCCTTCTCATTCTGTCTACACCCTCTGGTGTGTCTACTCTGTTACAGAGCTTTGTGTCATCAGCGAACAGTGAAATTCTGCCTTCTAGGTCCTGCGCAATGTCACAGATAAAGATGTTGAATAGGACCGGTCCCAGCACTGATCCCTGTGGTACCCCACTGGTCACTCTTCCCTCTGTGGAGTGACAGCCATTTACCACCACCCTCTGTGTCCTGCCGCCCAGCCAGTTACCTACCTACCACACTACTATCCTGCCAACACCCATATTCCCCAGTTTGTGTAATAGTCTTCTATGTGGCACACTGTCAAAGGCCTTGCTGAAGTCCAGATAGGCCATGTCCACTGCCCTCCCCTGATCCACCTCCCTAGTCACCCAGTCAAAAAATTCAACGAGGTTGGTCAGACATGACCTCCCCCTGGTGAAACCATGCTGCCTTGGGTCCTGTAGTCCATTGACAACCAGATGTTCCACCAATCTCTCCTTCAATAGTGCTTCCATGATCTTCCCCACTACCGAGGTGAGGCTGACTGGTCTGTAGTTCCTTCCTCTTTGTTCCTACTTTTGTATAAAGGGGACTACATCTGCTATCCTCCAGTCTTTAGGTACCTCCCCTGTTTCCAGTGATCGGCTAAACAGGATAGCCAGAGGTTCAGCCACCACCTCTCTTAGTTCTTTAAGGACCCTGGGGTGCACCCCATCTGGCCCCATTGCTTTATCAACTCTTATTACTTCCAGTTCCTTCAGGACCCTTTCTCGTATAAAGGGACTTGTGTCCATTTCTGCACCATTCTCACCCCTTGTACTCCCTTCAGACCCATTACCCTCCTCTTCCTCAGTAAAGACTGAGCAGAAATACCTGTTCAATATGTCAGCTTTACTGTTGTCGTCCTCCATGCGGCCCCTATCCTCCCCCTTCAGTCTCACTCTCCCTTCCTTTGCCTTTCTTTTTTCACTTATGTACCTGTAAAAGGTTTTGTCCCCTCTACCCACTGATTTTGCAATGTGTCCTTCTGTCTGAGCTTTGGCTTCCCTTACTGACCTCCCTGCCTCTCTTTGCTTCTCCTGGTACTTCTCCCTATCCCTTCTGCCTGTGTCTTTTTTGTATTGCCTAAATGCAATCTTTTGGCTTTAACTTTCTTTATCTCTTTGGAAAACCATAATGGTCTCCTCTTCCTTTTCCTCTTGCTAACCTGCTTAATGCATAATTATGTTGCTCTTGTATTCCCCATTTTAAATACTGCCCACTGTTCCTCAACCCCTGATTCCTGCCTCGTTCCCCTTAATGCCTCTTTCAAGTATCTCCCCATTTTCATAAAGTCTGCCCCCCTAAAATCCAGGATACATGTTTATGTGTGGTTTGGTTCTGCTCTTTCTGTGATTTCAAACCACAATGCCTGGTGGTCACTGTTCCCCAGGTGCTCCCCCACTGTTACCCCCATCACACTGTCCCTGTTTGTGAGCACAAGGTCCAGTATTGCCTTCTGCCGAGTTGGTTCCGTGACCAGTTGCTTGAGGAAGGCACCCTGAAGGAGTCTAGGATAAATCTGCTCTAGTTGATGCTGCTGCTGGAATGCTCCAGTCCACATCTGGAATATTGAGTCTCCTACCAGTACTACCTCACCCTTGTCTGCCATCCTTTGGATGGCTAGCATCAACTCCTATCTGTTTCTTCCTCCTGGACTGGTGGTCCATAGACCACACCAGTGCAGATGGCTGGCCCCATTTTCCTTCCCAGCTTAACCCACAGTATCTTTCCCCATTTTGTTCCTCCTGGATCTCTGTAGTCCTTATGTCATTTTCACATACAGTGCCACTCCTCCTCCCTTCCTGCCTGCCCTGTCTCTTCTGAATATGTTTGTAGCCAGGTATGGCCATCTCCAGTCATGGTTATCATCACTGGCAGTTTCAGTGATGGCCACAATGTCCAGATCTGACTGCACCATGACAGCCTCCAGATCTTCCATCTTGTTGCTAAGGCTCCTGGCATTTGCACACATGGCTTTCCATGATTTGACCTCCTTAGACTGTTTTGCTGTTCTACTCCAACCCTTTCCTTGGTTGTCCTTTATCCCTGGTTCTCCTTTTTGTCTGCCCTTCTGCTGAATTCTGCCCCTTTTCTGCCTATCCACCTCTTGAGTGCTAATCTCCATCTTTTGCACACTGCTTTGAAGAGATAGCCACTCCTCTGGTTCACTGGTTCCACTGCTAGCTGTGGGGGGTGAGCAAGTAGGTACCCTCCTTGCTGGTCTGCCACCCCCCTTTGCTAGTTTAAATGCTTGTCAATGTAGCATTTAAACTTATCATTGAGTGCTTGGATTCCCTCCAGGATGGATGCAGGCCGTCAGGCTTGAACAAACCTCCATCCTCCAGGTGGGTCCCAGTCACCAATGAATCCAAACCTTCCTCACAGCACCAGTTCTTCA
This sequence comes from Neoceratodus forsteri, assembly GCA_016271365.2. Lineage (NCBI taxonomy): Eukaryota > Metazoa > Chordata > Ceratodontiformes > Ceratodontidae > Neoceratodus > Neoceratodus forsteri. Next base: position 273,891,675 of record JADMNL010000026.1, read on the forward strand.
ACCATGAGTTAAAGTTCCTGTTGCATACCCCCTATGCTCTCCCTTGCTCACAGGTAGTACTTCGAGAAAGTGACAGAAGTAGTTACTTGCTTGAGACCCTTCCCAATTTCCTAAACTCTTCCTGAACTTCCTTTAGCTCCCCATTTGCCAGATCATTAGTACCTAAGTGGATAATGACATCCAGCTCACCCTCCTGTCTTGCCTTCCCAGTGATCCCCAGGATCTTCCTTCCATCCTTCCATGCCTTGGCACCTGGTAGGCACCTCACCTCCCTGTCCTCCCCCTCCTGTGTTCCTAGCTGGATCCCTCTTATGATGGAGTCCCCCATCAGGATTCCCTTCCTCCTCCTCTGGGGTCCACTGCTTTCCCTGCTGAGGTCACCTCCTTGGCTAACCTCCACATCCTTTCCTTCCACTTCTCTGGGTACTTCTATTTGGTTGTCCCCATTTGCCAGTGTGGCATCACCTCTTTCAAGTATATGGAAATTCTCCTTGATGACACACTCAGCTTTCACTTGCACATACAGATCGCTTGTAAATCTGTAAATATCAAGCTGGGTGTGGCCTACAAAACTTATTATGCTCTCACACCCTCAGCCAGACTCGCTATTGCCCAAGGCATTCTTCTTCCATTCCTGACCTATGGATCTATAATTTACATGAATGCCTTCATCACCACTCTCCGAAAGAAGGATGTTACTTACAACAACATTTGTTGGTACACCTCTGCATCTCATCAACTCGAACACCACTGTTGGCTTTATGCTGCACTAAATTGGATCACACCCCTCTCCCATTCGCTAATGGTCTTAGGATCCCTGATGGATGTTATCATAAGATCCAACACCCCTCAGTCACTTGCCTCCTTGCTCACTCGCAAGTCCTCCTTATATGGCCTGCATTCATTGAACCTGTCTCTGCTACAAGTCTCTAGATGTAAATCTGTTAAAGGCACCAGTGCTTACTCCTACGCTGCTCCTAAGTAGTGGACCTCCTTACCGCTTGAGATCTGTGAGTCATCCAGCCATCACATCTTCCCTAAGAGACATCAAACTCTACTCACTGACCTTGCCATCTACACATGCTTCAATCCACCTTAGACTCAATATCCCTGCTACCCTGCTAACCTAATTTCCAGCCCCCCGATCAACAGCCATCACCTTCACCTTTGCATTTCTGTCTCTTACATCTCCCCCTAGCCCTACCCACTAGCCCTCCATGTCTATTAGAGGCCCCTAGACCCCACATCCAACTCCTTAAGTGTTCCTGCTCAAAACCTCCCATCATAATCCCTACTTCATGTGTTACCACTCCACTGCCCTATTCACAGCATCCACCCCTCCCCCACACCTTTACTCTTACCCCCTCCCTGCTGTCTGCCCTTACTCTATATCTCAACCTAATATCTGCACTTAACACTCCTTTGTATCTAGGCTGTTAGTAGCTCCCACCTCTGCCCCTCCTCCTCTCTGCACTTATCAGTCATTTCTCATCTCTCTCCTGATTTGTCTGCTGTATTCTCTCTAGTCTACACTCGAGGTAGTTCAATTCTCATCCTACCTCAGCTTGATCTGTTTTCCACTGATTTCTTCTATCTGTGCCTCTTTTATTCTCACTACTTTGCCTTTTATCCTTTTGACATTACTGTTGGTTTGATTTGAATTGTTTCAAAAAACTGTTTTGACCTTAATTATACTTGGTGAAATGCTGTATATCCATGATTTAACCCCCTGTTTTGTATCCTGATGTTCTCTACTACCTGCCTTGCCTTTCTTGATTGCTGCTATGCTCAGACCAGATATGTTTAATTTTACTGCTGCACTCTATGTACCATGCACCATTTTGTATCCTTTTGTCTACTGCATTCTGTCTTACTTGTAATGTCTTCCTTGTAACCTCCCGGGTCATGCCTGAAAATAGTCATGTTTATGGCCGATGCACCTACCCGGTCAACAAAAACGAAATCAAAATAAAATAAATTTACACAGTTGGGGCAGCAGAGAGAACCTTTTTAGAAATTTCATAAAATATCTGGAAATATCAGGTCATGTCTGTGGCTACTACTGTAGTTACATTATCCTCTTTCCCTTCTCCTAGGACACATCTGGAAATGAACTGTTACCAATTTGGTATGTCCATCTTGGTGAAACTTTCTCAAATAAATAAATGAAAAGAGTCCTGAAGGCAAGCAGGAGGAATTCATGGGAAAAACACCATATTAAACTGATGGGGGAGGCAGCAGAATGCACAGCACTCTTTGTAGAAAGGATAGTGGGATGGGAAGGGGGAGTGGATCTCTATGTGGAAGAGGAGATAACTTGTACCAGAGAGGGAGAGGCAGAGGATAAGACTGAAACATTGTGATTAGTACATACAGGTACAATACAGTAGAGGGAGGAAACTAAGGATGGGGTGGTCTACAGGACACCTTCCATGAAAAAGGAGATTGACAGGGTACTTGGGTCTAAAGTCTTGGGTCTTGAGGCAGTATAGCGCAGTGGTCTAAGGCTCTGAGCTGCAAATCTGGTGACATCCAGCAGACCAGGCCTGGGTTTGAATCCCACAGCTTCCACTTGCATACTGTGTGACCCTGAGCAAGTCACTTAACCTCCTTGTGCTCCCAGGTTGCTCCTGTAAAAAAGCTTTCAGCTTAGTGTGCTATACCTGGTTAAACAACTAAATTAAAAAAAAAAAAAGTCACAGAAATGGCCAGTGAGGGATTTCAGTCTCCCTGGTGAAGATTGAAAAATCTCAGCTTCCTCTAGCACTAGGAAGTAAGCAATGCTGGGTACATTTCAGGGAGGTTCCCTGGACCAGTGTGTCATGAAGCCCACTAGGGAGAGGACTGTACTGGACCTAATCCTGTCCAACTGTCAATATGTTCAGGATGTGAAAATGGAAGTGCCATTTGCTGGTAGTGATGACCACATGATGTGGTTCCACCTGGACATGGGCAGGGGGATAGTCAGGCCAGGACCATCATTTTGGACTTTAAGAAGGTGGAGTAGGATGTGAGGCATTCTAGTAGGCCACCTTGCTGGTATCTTAAAGGAGATGGATGTGAAACAGAAATGGTCAATAATAAAAGAGGGATTGATGGAGGCCACCAGTCAGTGGGACACCACTCACCAGCCATTCATGTCTGGTCTGAGTGTCTTTCAGTGTTCACAAAAATTGGGAGCTCCTTGGATTATATGTGCTTATTTTCTTTTACAAAAGGTATGCCATTGTTGTCACATTATTACTTTGTGTTCTGGCATATTTTGCAAAGAATTTGGTATGCTCTCCACTGCATGCTCTTTGTTTCCTTATTTTACAGTAAGGAGCCTGACATTCTCGTAGAATGTTGTGGACCACGGTAGCAGCAGAATGGTGACTGAGCAAGACAGCTAACTTGTGGAGAACCAAGGAGAACTGAGGAGCTGGGTGGCTTGACTCTGCAGGATCCCAGATGGAGACCCGTTCGGTCCGAGAAGAAGAAAAGTTTAGAACAGAGGCCTGTGACTTGATTCTCAGATCTACCCAGATTAAATTATTACACTTGTTTCAGAAAATAGTAAAGGGATGTATAAAATCAAATGGTTTTAGCCTATATATTATGTAGATTGATGTACAATTAAGTAAAAATAAGAAAGTAGCAAAGTTACTTTGGTGTTTTTAGTCACTTCAAAGAAATAATAGCATTTTCTGATTTAATCCATGTATCTCAGTAGTATGTTTAATAAAGTTTTAAGATTGTTTTGTTTCTAAAAATTGCAATTGAAGGGATCACATGACAGGGCAGCCTTAAAGCACAGCTGCAGAGGTTGACTTTCACATCCTAGAAATACCATTTTAGAAAACACTCAGTGCACATAACAGGAGCACCAGCTCCATTATTATTTAATTTTTTTAAAACTGAATGTGCTTAATCAATTGCTGCTACTTGCTGTTACATATGAGTGAGCTTCCTTGGTTGCCATAGAGCCTGATTCTATTGATAATCCTTCACAGATATTTTTTTAAGAATTGGTCTGGGAAGTGGCAGAGAGAGATTTTGTAATTTTAGCCCTTTGGCCTGTGCTTAACATGTGATATTCTACGAGTAAGTTACTTTTGATTAAGTTCTGCCCTAAGCAGTTTAACGTCATTAATTGTGTGTACCCTATAAGTGAAAATAAGAGGTGTAAGCATTATTTATTGTTATTCTAACTGTAACTATTTGAGATAGGAAGTTTATGCAAAGTTTTATTCAAAGTCTGTACTAATTAGTGTAATCTTTTAATAGTGTTCACCTGAAAGGCTCAGCTGATACTGGGAGCCCTCCATCCTACTAGACTGTCACAGCCTGGTTTGGGGAAGATTTCAAAACACTATTTGTGGGAAGAAGTCTGGAAAAGAGAGGGAGAGAGAGAAGCCTGACACAGTGAAATATTTCCCCAAACAATTTCATTTTTACAGCAAGAAGAGGGCAGCAGTGGTGAAGAAATCAAGACAGTAATCACAAATATGGAAAGAAAGTGGACTTTAATGGCATTTGAAGTTGAAGTGACCTGCTTAATAAGTATAGATTTTGATACATTGAACTGCCTTTTGAGTTGCCATTTATTAAAATTGAATGTTTGAACTGGTAAAATGTTATGTTTGGTACAGTTTATCTAAGCTAATTCATTTAAGTTAACTGAGTATGATGAACACTAGATTGTAAAGGAAAATCCAGGGCAATTGTTCACCTTTATTGGGTCAGTTGATCATACAGATGTGAAAAATGAATAAACCTAAAACTGTAAAAAACAAACAGACTAAAATAATGGACCACATATTACACCATTCTTCTCATGAAGGGTATAGGATGTCAACCCCTAAGTTGTCTGTAAATAAGCCTTTACTGCCTACTACAACAACTAAACCTATGAGTTCTAGCCTGGAGTGTTCTCCAAGGCCAGACGATAGATAGATAGATAGATAGATAGATAGATAGATAGATAGATAGATAGATAGATAGATAGATAGATATTGTATTTATAAAGCACACAATTCCATGGACTTTGGGCACTGTACAATACAGTATAGTAGTGACAATATTTCTAGTACTACATATAATTTGATTGATTATAGAGATATGACTGTAGGTCCCTTAATAACTAATGAACTTCAGTATGCAGCCCCTGGTAATTTGGTACGGTGTCATCCAACCAGTGATGAAGAATAACTTTCTGGAGGGTCAAACAACTCCCATGGAAAAATGCCTACCAGACATATCAGTGGAGTAAAAAGGGATCCAACCCCAGACAAAAGTCAAGAAAACCATGGATTGATGCCCAGAAAGGGGCCGTTTTTGAGCAATCCCAGAGAATATGTTTATGAGAACTGTCTCCAATTCCGTATCACATGCACTCAGTGGTGAGCCTATGTCCCATCTTATGCAACTTCTGTGGGGTATAATATACGTAGTGTGATATGTGACACTGTGTGAGGCAGTATTTGTCTTGCTTAATTAATTTGTATAACTGGCCCCAGACCCTCTGCCAATCCCTGGGTACAGATGTAAATCATGGGACTGGTGCTAGTAATAACAGCTCCCCTGTAAACTGCTTGGTTGTGGGACTGAAGTCAAGAAGAAATTTTTGAGGTGGGGTCCTGCTCTGCCAGAGATAGGAAATCAGTGAGAAGAGGCTGTGCAGGGGAGCTACCACTCAAAGATTCCAGGAAATCAGTAATCACCTGAGACAATTGAAGATGTTTGAATGGATGATAGACTGGTATGGAGAACTGTTGTTGTATAACTTGGGCAGGGATGATCTTACTGTTAGTAAAAAAGGGATCTCAAGGAGGCCTGTTGAAGAGGGGGCCAAAAGTTGAACTGAATAGTTTGGCCCACTATGCATGTATTCGGATTACCCACCACAGGCTGAGTCAGATCCTTAGACCAGTCAACCTTCAAATTGGTGAGAATCTGTTTCAGGGCCTTAAGGGACTATATCAGCGGAGTATTACACATTTTTTGGCAGAAGGGACAATGAGGAGACAAAAAAAAGACTGGACTCCAAATAAAGCCATAATGGGGCATAGGTCCTATTCTGGGGGCATGTGAAGAGTGAGACTATTGAAAAACCTTGCAGTTGTGAAGAGTGCAGTAATATATGAAAAAGACAGGTAACCAAAGACCCCCCTCTCTCCTTAGAAAGCATTAATTTATAGTGGGCCCAAAGGGCAGACCAATGCAGGTGTTTCTACTGGGATGGAAAAAAGAAATGAGCTTGGCAAGCTGAGAACCTAGCAGGAGACTGCTTCTAAATAAAAGCTGAAAGTAAATCAGCAGTTGATCTGACAAATGGATTCCACAATGCCAAAAGGTTTACACAAGTGAACGATTCATCTGGTGGCCTAGATATAGAGCCATGGCAGAAATGGCAGAAGCTGATAAAAAAAATGATTTAAGGTACTGTGCACTGTATTTATAGTTAAGTTTTGCCTTTGGTGGCTATTTATTCATTTATAAAGAATGTCCTTTAGAGATATGGAAGAAAACCATAAATATGCTTATTGTGAGTTTGCTGTTGTGAAAAGCATCACAGTTTGCTGTTTTGAAAGGCCATGCAGTATGCTGTCCTGAAAAGTCACACAGTTCAAGGCTTGGAGAGCTCATTTAGCTTGAGACTTAATCCTGGGGCTATCAAAAGTGTATTTAAAGAGAAATATAGTAAAGGAGCATTCAGAGGCATATATCTCTACATTAAATAAAGAACAAGAGTGAGAAAGCACATCAAAACAAAAAAGACTTGCAAAAATTTTTAAAGACAATGGGAGAAAAACACAAAACAAGGTAGAGGCATATAATCTAATAATATCTCCCACTGCAGGAGCAGAATCTCCTTTAAGTCAAAGATCTGTGGACAAAGGTTTAAACAGTTAATGTTGCCTTTCAAAAACTTGTAGGCCAGAAGGCCCTATAAAGGTCAAAATGCCTCCTAAAATACAAGATACTGAAAAAAAAAGAAAAAGATAAAAGGGAAAAAGCTTTGTCCAGTCAGTCTAAAAATTCATCTAGTATAGGGGAGGATTCAGCTGACTCTTCTATGAAATATTCGGTCAACAGTAATGTAAATGATGAGACAGCTCAATCAACTTCTAAAGAGGCTCAAGGCCCAGAACAATCAACGGCATCTAAGTTGGAGACAGTAACAGTGAATATGTAAGCAAGTGGGGAGTCTCCACTAATATGGGCAGAAAGATTGATGTATAATATGGACTCTTTACAACAAGTTGTTCAAAATCTTCAGCATTTACCATAGTGAATGGACAAACTGAATTCCACAAAGACCAGACTGAAAACACAAATGGAGACTGAGCTTAAATGAATAAATGAATTAGAAGAAAGGCAATCCCAATTGGAAGACATTGTACATCTGGCGCAAAAAGATATAACAGACTTAAAAACAAAACAAAGCATGCTGGAAAACAAAATTTATAACCAAGAAAACTTCTCCAGGTGGAAGAATGTCAGAATATTTGGTCTGCTCATTGAGTGGGAAAACAAAACTCTTCAAGTTCTGGACATGATCAAGAATCTGTTCTCTTCTCTGCCGGGATAGGATAAACAACTTCCTATAATTGCTAGAGCACGTTGGCTAGCATATAAAAAGAGCTCTTCCTATCGAGCCATAGACACATTTTTGACATCAGAAGGGAAGGGAAGGAAGTCATCATGCAAGCCTTTTTTCCAAACTAAGAACTTTAAATTCAGGGATCAGTCAATTTACTTAAAACATGATTTTTCCAAAATGTTATGGGATCTAAGGAAACAATATACAGTATGAATGTACAGAAGCTTTTGTGGAAATGGGGGGGGGTGCTAAAGCTTACATTATTTATCCCTCAAGGTTCAAAATGTTGTTGAATGGTCAAGTCTTAATTTATAACAATGTTAATGAGGCTGTAACTAATTAAAAAATGCATCAACCTAATGTACTTAGTACATTTGATTCTGGCAAGAGTGTTACTGAAGTTATTTGATTGGATATCATGGAGACAGAAAATGTTACTTTGAGTATTACTTTGAGGGAAGATAAATAGTAGCAGAGTATGGAAGCTAACCTAGGCTTGGGCAGTTGTGTCCAAGAGTGTTTTTAGGGAATGCCAGTTAGGGATCTATGGCATAAGTGTGTCTGGGGGGATGCAAATTTAAGTATGGTAAATTCTGGCTGGGTGGGGATTATTGTATTTTGGTTATAGAGGCGATATATATTGCAGGGAAATGCTTTATTATTAACATGGGCAGAGCCTGACCAATACTTCATACCTCTATTAATTTGATCGTTATGGCTTTTTTTTTTCAATATTTCTTCTTTATGCCACCTTCCTCACTGCACCTGGATCCTTTCTTCGGGGAGCCCAAGGCCATGTGCACTCCCATAGTCCCGGCCCAGGTACCTCCCTCTGGGTATCAGCGAGCCTGCCCCATCCTTCCTCAGTTTACCCCTCGGGCAGGGAGGAGAGGGACTTCCCAATACTCTCCAGTCCTTAAGTGTGCATTGGGAGGCTTTGTCAGCCCCATCTATGGAGCTTGATTATGGGTGTTCTTGGGTCAACTGGGTCCCATCTACAGAAGCCTGGTGCAGGGTTTTTCTGTTTTTCTGATCCCCTGCCCTCAGGACATCTGCATACTAGGGAAGCCTAGGGGCAGAGCTCATCTTGACATGCTGGCACTCCAGCTCCTGGCAGACGTCCTCCCACCCTGCTGTATGTTGTCTCGCTGCACCTCCTCCTGTTGTCACCCAGGTGGTGGTATAGCAGCAGAACTTGCATCCCACCCCTCCCAGAGGAGGAGAGTAGCCACTGGGCACTCAATCCTCCTCTCTCCCAGCTGGCCCTCTAGCTGCCCGAGTCCATTCCTGAACCCAGATCGCTGGTGCCATGAGTGGTAGCCCTACCGCTGCTCTGGCAGGCCTGTTCGATATGACTTTGTTAATAACAGGTAGAACATGGAATAGTAATGGAATACATTCCCCAGTTAAAAGATACAGCATATTAAATACGACTGAAAAATTAAAAATGGGCATAACTGTCCTTCAAAATGTTTTTTTTTTTTTAATGAGAAAGAAATACTAAAATTGGGAACAAATTAAGTGGGTAAAAAAGGTTGTACATTCAGTGAATAAGAAAAAAAGAAGTGTGGGAATAGCTATAAACTCTAATAAAAGCTTTAAGGGGAAGAACCAATTTATATAAACTACAGATTAGGCAACTGACTCTAATGGTCATATTGTCTTGGCCAAAATAGAACTCAATGGTGTGGAAATGGTTATAGGCTCTGTCTATTCACCTGTTGCAGGCTATGGTAATTTTTTGGCAGAAATCATGAAATGTCTTTGTATATGAAACTGTCCTTATTTTTTGATGGGGGGGTTAATGCAACATGTGACCCTAAGTTAGACAGATCATCCCAAATCCAGTAATGGGACAGATAAAAGTCAAGACTTTTGAGAAATGTTTTGGTCTTCTATAACTTGAAAGACATATGGTGGATAACACAAGGGATAGAAAATACTATACTCATCAATCAGCTAGACATAACACCTTTGCAAGATTAGATTATGTATTTGTTTCAAGGGAACTCCTGGTTGATTGTTATATATTGGTTGCATCCATCAAAACACTTATTATATCAGACCTTGATATGATAGATAGATAGATAGATAAAAACTTTTATTTTTTGACAGGAAAATAACTTTTAGGACCAAAAGAGGCTCTGTTTATTAAAGTTGTCCTGTTTTGAAATACAGTCTCAGCAAATACAAAACATCATGTAATAAAGTATATTACAAGAACAATCTTACATATATCACAGACATAGTTTCACAACTTACATACAAAAACAGAAGTACACAATATACCAACAAACCTAAAAGATTATTATGTCAGGGAATAAATATAAGCATTACAAGATGGGCTGATGGATATATATTTAGATACACAACTAAGTGCAAGAAATTTTTCATTTCCAGAATTTCCAGGCTAGAACAATTTACAAACAGAAAAGGGGAGGGGAGAAGAGAAAAAATAATAACTTCATCCTCAAATGCTATCTAATACCCCATACAGAAACAACAAAAGAAAATTTGGGAAAAACAATCTAGAGTCCATACAAGAGAACATATGATAGTGTTTTAAGTAACACCATAACAAACACATATGCTTTCTTTTCAGAGACAAACAGATGGTAAAAAAAAAGAAAAAGAATAGTTGGACATTTAACAATAGTTTTCTTATATGAGAGAATTTCATTACAAATATCCAGAACAAAATTCAAAATTTCATTAAAGATAATGAAGTTACTCAAACAAATATAATAAACTGCTGTGATGCTTTAAAAACCACTGTGCCTGGTCATATTGTCTCTGAGGTAACCTTGAGAAATAAAAAAGAATACAATCTCAGGAAGAGAGAGAGAGAAGAAACTTGAAGAATTAGAGTCAGCTGTAAAAAAGGACAAGAAAAAATGAAAGAATATCAAGAATTAATAAAAAAAACTGATTAAAATCTCAGAAATAAAAATGACAAAATGAAAATGGTCCATTACCAGCAGATATTGGAAAAATAATAGTGAAAACAACAGGTAAATTATTAGTTAATAGGATTAAGACATATGAAAATAAGGTAGAAATAAATTCAACTAAGAATGAACAAGATCAAGATATTTTTGACCAAAATCATAAAAAATTAATTTCTTAATTTTTTCCAAAACTCTATACTTCAAAATGTTCTCTATATGCTGAAGCATATTATGAAACATTCTGTAAAAACATACATCTTCAGAAGAAGCAGAAGAACTTATAAAACCCATTTTACCCTTGGAGATATCTACCATGCACAGTATGACAAAAGGAAATATTCAGGGCATAGATGGTTACAGTCTTGAATATTATGTAGCTATGGAAACTACATTGATCCCACTGATGGAGCAGTTTTTCAACCAGATAAAAGGAATAGGAGTGTTACCAAAGTCTTTTAATAAGGCATACATAATGCTCATTCCAAAGCCATAAAGACGTATTCAAGATAGAAAATTACAGACCAATAAGTATTCTAAATAGAGATTATAAGATATATAGAAACATAGAAACATAGACTTTGATGGCAGATAAGGACCGCTTGGCCCACCTAGTCTGCCCATTTCCCTACCTACAGGATAATCTGCAGATCCAAGTTAACCAACAGCCTATTTCTTTCTACCCCCACAACAATTACTATATGTCGGTCCCATGCATTCTTGAATTGTCCCTCAGTTTTAGACCCCACAACCTCCTCTGGAAGGCTGTCTCATGCATCCACCACCATAAAAAATACTTACTCACATTGCCCCTGAGTCATTCCCCCTCTATCTTGAAATTGTGTCCCCTTGTTCTTGCACATCTCTTTTTCTGAAAGATGCTATATACAAAAATGATAAAGAACAGATTGTTTAAAACTCTTAATTTTATATAATGCACACAAATCAATTCATTCATACCAGATAGATTGATACAATTGAATTTACATAATCAATCAATCACTTTATTTAACCAGGCATAAACACCATTGAGCAAGCTCATTTTCAAGGTGGTCCTGGGCATTACTACAATACAGCACATTTCATAAGATTACAATTACGGTGGACAGTGGTGCAAAAAAAAAAAACATTGTGAAGGTGCCAGTCAACATGGGCCTATATATACCGGTCAACATAATTAACATGCAAAGGTACATAATGGTAAGCTTTACTGGAATGACAAGAGACAACAATCCCATATAGTCTCCGCTAAGTAAGAGCTCATATCTAAATGATAAAAAAATAAGGAGGTAATAAGGAATAGGGTAGAAATTGGGGTGAAAGAGTAGGCAGCCAAGAAGAAGGCCAGGATAGGTAAAAGGTAGAGAATAGGCAGGGCCATCTCGGATTAAGGGAATCAGGCTTGTAGTCCTAGGTTTCTGTTCTTAGGAATGTGGTGGATGAGACAGCTAGTACAGGATTTGAGGGTGGTACCCGGGGCTTAGGGGTCATAGGCATCTGAAACAGTTTCATGATTCCTTCAGATAATCTGTTAATAGAGCTTTGAATGTGGAAATGCTTGGAAGTGAGGATACTTTTAATGGGTCTTGCATAGTGTTCCAAAGTAATGGAAGTGAGAAGTTGATTGCTGCTGAGCCAAGGGTAGTTTTCAGTCTAGGAATCTAGAAGCAAATTATGGAGACACGTCTCAGGCCATAGGAACCTTTAGCCCATTTGAAGAGGGTTGAGATGTATGCAGGGAGGTTATCAGATAATGCTCTAAAAAACCAGAGGAGAGCATTCCTTTTTCTCCTAGTTAAGAGTGAGGTCCATCCCGAAACCTGGTATAGATGACAGTGATGTGTACCATGGGGTAGATTTAGGATAAATCTTAAAGCCCGGTGATAAAGGGTGTCCAGTATTTTTTAGCATTGTTGATGGGCAATGACTGTAAAGAAAGTCAGCGTAGTCCAGCATAGGTAGGAATGTAGTTTGTACTAGTCTCATTCTGGCTTCTAACGTAGGTAAGTGTTTAATGTGGTAGAATAAACCTAATCTCTGTCTTAGTTTCTTCGAGGTTTCATTTAAGTGGCACAGAAAGTTGAGCTTGTTATCCATCTAGAACCCTAGGTAGTTAAAGGTATCAACTACTTCAAGGGGTTCATCTAAGAGTGTTCAGATCTGTACATAAAATACAGTTTTTAACAGAATATTTACAAAAAAATGGATTAGAGGCCAGGATTCTTTTGTTGTATGCAATTAAGGCATTCAGTATGCTTAAATGTATTTTTTATCAGAAATGTTAAAGATGTATGGTATTTCAGAAAAGTTTATAAAATATATTCAAGTTATATATAGGGAACTTTTGGCAAAAATTAAAATAAACAACACCTTCATGGTATTCTTTATACTAAAGAGAGGAGCTAGGCAAGGCTGCCCCACCCCCCACCAACACTTTTTGTGTTGGCCTTAGAAGTGCTTCTTAATGAAGAAAAGAGATCATTCCAAAATAAAAGGAATAAAAGTAGGAACCAAGGAGTTAAAGATAAATGCATATGCAGATGATCTTTTACTTACTTTACATATCCCCATTGAAAGTTTAGAAGAAATGAAAAAAGATATAAATAAATTTTCAAAAGTCTTGGGTTATAGGGTCAATGAAAATAAATCAGAAATTATCAGTTTTAGTTCACTCGGATATGAAAATGTAAAACAAAGTTTTAATGCCAAAATGCAGATAAAAGGGATGAATTATTCAGGAATAATCATATCCAGTCAATATACAAAACTACTATACCATTCATTTTGTAATCATACTGACTACATTGAAGGATACATTAAAGGAATGAAGTAAAATTCCCATGTCTTTGTAGATTAAAATTCAATTAATAAAGATGCTAGCTAGCCCATATTTTTTATAGAGGTTACAATAAAATATAATACACATTCCAAAAGACTGGTTTAAAAAGATAAATAAAAATGTTATGCAATATATATGGAACTACAAAAGTGTCAGGATATCATGGAACAGAATATGTTTACAAAAAGATCATGGAGGGCTGGCTTGTCCAGACATATGGAATCAACATGTTACTTACGTGAAAAATATAGTCATTAAATGGTCACAAATGGACCATGAAAATTCTATAGCAATCAATACTATAACAGGTAAAATAACAGGAGCTGATTTTGCTATAAAACATCTACTATTTTCAGCTAAAAAATATAAAACATTAGCCAGTGAAATAATAGGGAATAATTAATAATAAATAGTAATAATTGGGGGAACAGTCTTAAACTGGAGGGTGGGAAGTTTAGGAGGGAGGTCATAAAGCACTTCTTCAAAAATAAGGTGATGGATGTGACATGGACAGCCAGTTCTGAGTGCTGTATCATTTTTTTTAAATATAAAAATGTATTACTGATTGTCTCTATTGAGAAATCTGGTGCTCTTGGAATGACCTCACTCACCCCCCCCCCGGGGTCTCTGCTAAAAGATGAAAGTCACGAGCTAATTACAGTCAAAGCCTTAATCAAGGATCTCCTGTTTGTCTGAGTTAATTATAGCTGTAGTTGCTAAGAGGGAAGATCATATCCATTTTATGACGTCTGGAGAGAAACCCAGGTTATTACACATGGGTGCAAAGTTGTAAATGTTCCTTGATGTCTGTGTGAGAGAGGAAGCCTATCATAGATCAAAGAGAGTCATTTGAAGAACATGAGTTATGCTAAGGATTACAGAATTTAATACTTTGAAAAGACATCCTGTTTTTGTATAGATTTTTTTATATATATATTCTGACAGAGGAGGAGCTAGGTGACCTCACACAAAGGGGTTGGCAAATACAGTTTTCTTTAAGGAATATTTTGCTTTACTACACAGGAACACTTCTATCTAGGCTCTGACAAAGAGACATCTGTGAGCACTTTAAGCAGGTATTTAGAGAGTGAGACAAATCTAAGTACTGTAGTAGGAATTGCACTGTTTAAACCTGTTTTGTTTAAAATATTTGTATGTCTTGTGATATAGTTATGTATTTTATGGGTTACATATTTTTTATCTAGTGTAGTAAAACTCTATTTTTAGAGCTTACTTGGTCTGTCTTTGATTTCTTTCCTTTACAAGTAGAGTATATATGGTTAAAGCCAGCACGTTACATAAGCTTGAATGTTGATACCAAACTAAAAAAGGTAAGAGTTTTAAATCTGAGGTCTTTTATTACAGATTTTAAGGGTTCATTTCTGTACACCTGGTTAGGTGCCCATAGCAAAGATATCTAGCCCCCCGAAGACAGAATTATCTGAGCCTGTACATGGTATGCTAACAAGAGGTTCACATTTTGAATCCCTCCAAAACTTGAGACCAAAGGCTGATTCGAATCCACAAAAACAGACAAGAGGGTTACCTTGTTCTGTTAACTGTTCACAATACTGTGCTCAGAGGTTATCACTTTGGGAGTAGAGGCTGACCTGCTGAGTGGGTTTGTGACAGATTGGTTAAGCAGTGGTGCAGATAATTTTATATCACAAGCATGTATTGTCTAGTGTCAGCTGAGACCAATGGGTAAGCTCACTTGCAAAGAAAGAAAAAGGCAGTGATTTATTTTTAAAAGGAAACAGAACTATATCACTGCGTGACAGTCATGTTTCTACCTGTTTTATTTTTTTCTAAAAGTACAAGTCAGAGTAGCAGTAATGAGAAGATGACTCGACCACAGTAGGCACACCAGACTCCTTTAAAGCAGTTGTGCAGGGACATAGGAGTCCTGTTTGTGTGAAAGCCAGCAAGCAAAACCTCATAGATGCCCTGATGGTAGCAGATACCCAGAGCAGCTAGTCATGGACCGTGACTGAAAAGGACCAAACCTCAAATGTGGCAGGGCTAGCGGCCAATGCAGTGTCCAGATCTGATGAGGAGGACAACAGGGCCACTGTCAGTGAAGGGTCACAGTAGCAGGGGAAGGTCACCAGTATCCTGAATCCAGAAGTACTCAGGCTGCAAATTGAGTTGCACAGGATGGAGCTGGAGTTCTGGAAGAAGAGGGAGAGAGAGAAGCAAGAGGCAAACCGTGAGGAGTGTGAGCACCAGCGAGCTGCAGAAGAGAAGGCAGAGCAAGAATGCTGAGAGACAGAGCAAGAACAAAGGGAGGCAGACTTTGAGAAGTGTGAGCACCAGTGAGCTGCAAAAAGAGAAGAGAGAGGAGTGCCAGAGGCAACATGAACTGGAGAAGCTATGACTCCAACCAGCGGCACCAGAGCAGGTACAGTAAATGGCTTGGGTTTAACTGGGACTGCAGGACTGGATTACAAATTGAATTCCAAATTAATAGTCGAGTTTAAAGAGGGGGAGGATATGGATGCCTTTTTAAATTCTTTTGGAAAAGTTTATATTCAGGCTAAAATTCCTAGAGAGTCCTGGAGCTTCCAGCTATCCTCTATACTTACTGGGAAAGCTCGGGATGCATCGGATCAAATGGACAATGAGGACAGTGATGATTACAGCAAACTTAAGCTGCTGTATTAGAAAAAGTTTGAGTTAACTGCTGAATCATACAGAGCTAAGTTATGTAAGCTCAGGAGAAGCCCTGATATGAGCTATGAGGAGCAAGCCATAAAACAGCATCAGTTTTTGAAACATTGGTGGGAAGGAATTGAGGCAAACTCTGTTGATAAAATTGAAAATGTGATTTTATTAGAACAGTTCTATTGGGCATGCCAAGCTGAGCTAAAAACCTGGCTAGAGGACTGAGATCCCAAAACAGTGCAAAAGGCTGCTGAACTCTCAGACCGCTATGCCTTGAGCAGACCTGTTCTGAGAACGAATGGGTGTGGGAGCGCAGAAAGGGAAAAGCGCACCTTCAAGGCAGCTAAAACCCTCACTGCCTCCACCGAAACCAGTTAGCCCCAGGTTTCAGAGAAAAGATTTTTCTGAAAAGAGAAGTGAATGTTGGTTATGTAAAGAAACTGGGCATATTGCCAGACAGTGTCCCAACAAGGCGAACATTAATATTCTAGGTGGTGCTAGAAAAGAAGTGGGTTGTTTGTGTGTCCCTGGAAGCATGCCAGTGAACATGAGGGAACACATGAACCCAGTCATGGTGAATGGTGTACAGACGCAGGGGTTAAGGGACACAGGGGCATCCCAGACATTGGTAAAAGGGGATCTGGTACAGCCTGCTCAGCTTATACCCAATAAATACGTCACTGTCCAAGGGTTCACTGGTGAAGAGAAAACATTGCCACTGGCCAGCATTCTCCTAGACTGGGGTGAAACAGGGGGAACTGTGCAACAGGTAGCTGTAGCCCAAACCTTAGCAGTGGATGTGTTCCTGGACAACAATCTCAAACAGGAGATGGTGTGTGCAGTTACCTGTAGTCAAGTGGCAGGGAAAATTGTAGTTCCCTGAATCCCACAGAAGCCATTGTGAAACCACTGAGAGGCTGGTTCCCCAGCCTGTGTCTCCAGGTGGGGATACTAATGAAAAGGGGGTAGAAATTTCCCCAGTAGAAAGTAAATACCCAGCTACAGAGGGTTACTCCAAAGAGGGAGGGGTGACCCATTGTCAGAGGGTTAGGATTGACAGTGATCCTGAGTGCCCTGACACTAGTGCTAGGGACCCTAATTTAGTGATTGAAGGGGACCTGTCCCATGCCTTGGGACTGTGTGAGGGGTTTTCAGCTGCTCAGAGGAGTGACCCTAGTTTAGAGAAGCTGAGGACTTGGGCAGACTCTGACGGAGCACAGGGAGGTGACAGCAGACATAAGGTTTATTGGGAAAATGGACTTATGTATACTCAGGCAGTACAGAAAGAGGGAGGGAGGGATGCTAGGCAGGCAGCTTGTCATTCTCCAGGGGTATTGTGAGCATTTGCTCAAGATTGCCCATGATATTCCCTTGTCTGGTCATCTGCGAATCATGCACAATACAGCGGTTGGCCCAGAATTTCTATTGGCCTAACTTCACCCAGCAGGTGAAAGAGTATTGCAGGTCTTGTCACTGGTGCCAAGAAATAGGGAAGGCGGGCAAGAAAACCCAAGCTGGCCTGATTCCCTTGCTCATAGTGGAGGAGCCATTCCAGAGGGTGGGAATGGATATTGTGGGGCCTTTAAATACCCCCAGCTTCTCAGGGAAGAGATTCATCCTAACTGTGGTGGATTATGCCACCTGGTACCCAGTGGCAGTTGCCCTATCCTCACTGAGGAAGGACAAAGTGTCAGATGCCTTACTTGGGATTTTCTCTCATGTTGGGTTTCCACAGGAGGTTATCACCGATCGAGGGGGTTCCTTCACGTCGGACCTGATGAAATGTTTATGGGGAAGTGTGGGGTGGTGCAGAGATGCACAACACCGTATCACCCGCAAGCCAATGGGCTTGTGGAAAGATTCAATGGTAACCTAAAGTCAATGCTCTTGGCATTTGCTGAACAGCATGGGAGGTACTGGGAGAAATACCTTCCCCACCTGTTGTTTGCATACTGGGAGGTGCCCCAAGAGTCAACAGGATTTTCCTCCTTCGAACTCTTATGTGGACACCAGCTACATGGGCTCCTAGACTTGATCTGGGAGGACTGGGAAGGCAAACACACCACCAGGGAACTCCCATTGTGGATTGCGTCCTTTGGTTTAGGGAAAGGCTGAAGGAGCTTATGAGGACAGCCCAGAGTAACCTGGCAGCTGCCCAACAGATGCAAAAAGTGTGGTATGACCGCAGAGCCAGAGCTCACTCATACATGGTGGGTCAGGAAGTCATGGTCCTTATTCCGGTCTGCAAAGACAAGCTGCAGGCTGAGTGGGCAGGACCGTACAAAGTGCTTAGAAAGGTAAATGATGTGAATTATATTGTGGAGTTATCTGACTGAAGACAGACAGAAAGGATGTATCATGTCAACATGATGAAGCCGTATGCAAATAGGGCTGACATGGTGTTTGCAGTGTGTAGACCTGTGAGGGAACAGATGAAGAAGACCCCCCTTCTGGACTTGCTGGAAGAGAGTAAATGGGAGTCCTCTGTGATGGCAGTAAGATTGTCTCCCCAGCTGACCCCGGGCCAGATCCAGGAAGTAAGGGAGGTTTTAGCAGACTTTGCCCCCTTGTTTAGCACCAAGCCTGGATTAACCCCCTTAGCGACACACGATGTGGAGACAGGGGCACAGTTGCCCATATGGCAGACAGCATATAGGGTGTCAGAGGCTGTCCAAAATGACATTAGGAGGGAAGTGGAGGAGATGCTGGATTTAGGGGTAGTCCAGAGATCCCACAGTCCCTGGACCTCACCTGTAGTCCTTGTACCCAAGCCAGATGGCTCAACTCATTTCTGTGTAGACTATCATGGACTGAATGCAATCATGAAGTCAGACTCTCACTCGATGCCCTGGACAGATGAACTCCTGGACAAGCTGGGGAGGTGACCTATCTTACGACCATTGACCTGACAAAGTGGTATTGGCAGGTAGAGCTGACAGACAGAGGTAGGGTGAGGTCGGCCTTCATCACTCCGATAGGCTGATTTGAGTTTAAGGTAATTCCTTTTGGGATGAAGAACGCCCTGGCCACTTTCCAAAAGTTGGTGAACCAGGTGTTAAATGGTGCTGAGGAGCATGCCATGGTGTATCTGGATGACATTGCCATCTTTAGTATCTGCTGGGAGGAACACCTATTCCACCTTAGGGAAGTGCTGGGTAGGATACAGAGGACCGGGCTCACTGTCAAAGCCAAGAAGTGCCAGGTGGCCATGGGAGAAGTGGCATACCTCGGGCATGTGGTAGTCTGGGGACAGCTCTGTTCTAACCAAATAAAGATAGAGGTAATCCAGGTGTGGCCCAGACTAGAGACACAGAAGAGGTCAGGAGTTTTCTAGGGACAGCAGGGTACTACAGGAAATTTGGACCCAATTACAGTGTCCTGGCTGCTCCCTTATTGGACCTGACAAAGAAAAGGATGCCCAAGAAAATTACCTGAGGCCCAGCCTGTGAGAAAGCCTTTACCAGATTAAAGGAGGCACTGTGCAGTGCTCCTGTTTTGACAAGTCCTGACTATAGCAAAACCTTTATAGTTCAGACTGATGCCTCAGACTTGGGTATTGGGGCAGTACTGAATCAGACATCCAGCCAAGGAACAGATCACCCAGTAGAATACCTGAGTAGGAAGTTACTTCCCAGAGAGCAAGCGTACTCCACGGTGGAAAAGGATTGTCTTGCCATAGTGTGGGCCCTAAAGAAAGTAGAGCCATACTTACATGGGCAGCATTTTGTGGTGCAGACTGACCACAACCCCCTGGTTTGGCTGACTCAGATGAGAAAGAACAATGGTAGATTGCTAAGATGGAGTCTTGCTTTGCAAGGGTATGATATGACAATATTACATAGTGCTGGAGCCAAAAATCAGAACTCCAATGGGCTGTCTAGGGTCTATGAGGAGTGAACTGATTTGGGACGCTCATCCCATGCAGGGGATAGAGCACAAAATTCAGTCTAGGTGGGGAGGATTGTGATGTGGACAGCCAGTTCTGAGTGCTGTATCATTTTTTTTAAATATAAAAATGTATTACTGATTGTCTATGCTAAGAAATCTAGTGCTGTTTGAATGACCTCGCTCACCCCCCCCCAGGTCTCTGCTAAAAGATGAAAGCCATGAGCTAATTACAGACCAGGCCTTAATCAAGGATCTCCTGTTTGTCTGAGTTAATTATAGCTGTAGTTGCTAAGGAGGAAGATCATATCCATTTTATGACATTTGGAGGGAAACCCAGGTTATTACACACAGGTGCAAAGTTGTAAATGTTCCTTGATGTCTGTGTGAGAGAGGAAGCTTATCATAGATCAAACAGAGTCATTTGAAGAACATGAGTTATGTTGAGGATTACAGAATGTAATACTTTGAAAACACATCCTGTTTTTGTATAGATATATTTTTTTATATATTCTGACAGAGGAGGAGCTAGGTGACCACACACAAAGGGGTTGGCAAATACAGTTTTCTTTAAGGAATATTCTGTTTTACTACACAGGAATACTTCTATCTAGACTCTGACAAAGAAACATCTGTGAGCACTTTAAGCAGGTATTTAGAGAGCGAGACAAATCTTAAGTACTGTAGTAGGAATTGCACTGTTAAAACCTGTTTTGTTTAAAAGATTTGTATGTCTTGTGATATAATAGTTCTGTATTTTATGTGTTACATATTTTTTATCTATTGTAGTAAGACTCTACTCTCAGAGCTTACTTGGTCTGTCTGATTTCTTTCCTTTACAAGTAGAGTATATATGGTTAAAGCAGACACTTTACATTAGCTTGAATGTTGATACCAAACTGGAAAAGGGTAAGCGTTTTAAAATCTGAGGTCTTTTATTACAGTTTTTAAGGGTTAATTTCTGTACACCTGGTTAGGTGCCCATAGGCAAAGATATCTGGTCCCCTGAAGACAGAATTATCTGAGTCTATACATTGGGTACACTAACAAGAGGTTCACAGTTTGAATCCCTCCAAGACTTGAGACCAAAGGTTGATTCGAATCCACAAAAACAGACAAGAGGGTTACCTTGTTTTGTTAACTGTTCACAAGACTGTGCTCAGAGGCTGTCACTTTGGGAGTAGAAGGCTGTCCTGCTGAGTGGGTATGTGACAGTGGACACCTGGAATGCTCTGCCACAAGAGGTTATCTCATTTTTGTTTTGAACATAGTAAGCTTTATTAAGTTTTTTGTTTTTTAAAATACAACACCATTAAACCATGAGAATCATCATGATAGAATAACAAGATTGTGAACACATCAAGGTACAAAAGAAACATAAAAGAACCTATAACAAACAATCAGAACTAGGCTACCCTCCCCCAGTCGACCCCCACCCTTGACCAGAGCACGTGCAGCTAACAAGTCTGTAGATACGACCTCTAATACTAAATTAATGTGCTCTACCCTCTGCTTATTTAAGCAAGTGGTCATAAAGCTGAGACCAACGCTGGTATACTCTGGGCGAAGTAGAGTTGTAACCTGCTACTATGCACTCAGCAGTAATAGCCATTAGACATTCTTGAGTCCATTCAGATAGAGATGGGGTCCAGTTACCCATCCAGTATCTTACTAGGATTAGTTTGGCCACTGCCATAGACAATGCCATATAATATTTATGATTGAGATATTTTAATTTTGAATAGTCACCCAACAGGCAGATTTCTAAATTAAAGTAGGCATCACTGCTGAATAAAGGCATTAGTTTCTTAGAAATCAGGGACCACAGTTGCTTTGCAGTGGTGCAATCCCAGAATTTATAGTATAAGGTGGCCACTTTTGCCTGGCAGGTTAAGCAGGCTGGAGTGGGTAACTTTTTCATACGGTAAAGTATACTTGGCATTAGATATGAACTATACAAAACCTTAAATTGAATAAGTTTTAGATGGTCTTGCACTCTCCGAGCTAGCCGCAGTTACCAGACTGCCCGACTGACCCCCGGACAAATTCAGGTACACTCCGGACCTCCGAAACTCGTGGTTTTGAATGTCACTGTTTTGACTGGATGCCCAGTGGAGGATCCAGGCACTGACTGGCAGTTTCTGTTCTTCAGCTGATTTTCCAACACCTGGCACTTCCTGATCTTGGGGAAATCTCTTTCTATGCTGTGTTCTGAACTAAATTTTTTCACCCCCCCACCTCCTCACAGTATTAAATAGACCCTTGCTCCGCTCCCTTTCCTTAGCATAGCAGCTGATTGGTCACTCCACTGCTGCACATTCATATGGCTATTGGCCTCCCTGTCTTCAATATCTGACTTGACCTATTTTCTTACAGTCCCCTTTTTAAAGCAATCTCACCCATAGGGTTGCACATTTGCTCTCAAGCTTTGCTCCAGCCACTCCAGTTAACTCCTCTCAATTACTGCTGTAACCTGCCCTATTGTTAGGGATCTCACCCTAATTCGACTATATACCCTTTCAATTCTTACACTTCCACTGCCTATGGTAGAGAAGGCATGCCCAGTGACAGCCCTAAAAATCATCCAGTAGCTGGCACCATTGCCTTGCTGAATTTTCAATGTTATCACTAAATTAGAACTAGTGTCATTGCTCCCCATGCAGTAAAGCAATATTACAGTGACTCTTTCCAGACATTTTACCAAAATTGCCCTGTGCTTCGGCTGATTTCACAGCTGGCACATCATTGCTGGTTCAGTTTTACCTCCAGCTACCTACTACATAACAATGGGCACTATCGTTCTTCTACTAGGCCTGCTCACATTTACCCTTCTGGCTCAGACCCCCCCTATTCTGTGCCCCCACCCTCCACCCCAAGCATTTCTCCCTAAGCCACCCCAAACAGCTCGTCACCCTCCCCTTGGACCCCGCCAACTCCTCTGCATCCACCACCTACCAACACTCTCACTCCCCTCTGCCTCCAGAGCCCTACCTCCCAATTTGCCACATCCACCATCCATGCCTTACCCATCCCCTGACCCCTACTATCAGGACCTCACATCGGCACCACACTAAGGGTCCTTGTCACCACCATCCCCTAATTAGATTAATCACTCTGCTCTTACTGCTCTATGGGAATATACACCCAAACCCTGGACCTATGCCAACTAACCTTCTCATACCCCACTCTGGAGCCAGTCTCTGCATTGCATCACTGAGCATATGCAGCCTTCTAAAGAAATCTGCTGCACTCCTGTGCTGGGTTGTACAGCACCAACCCAATATTGTTGTGTTAGTAGAGATCTGGCTCTCCAAAACAACCCCGACTCCATTATTTCACTCCCTGGATACACCCTGTTCAGGGAAGACCGAGTTGGTAAACGTGGCAGTGGGTGTGCAATCTACATGCAGGACACCCTTATAAGCAATGCGCTCCCTGCCCCCAAGCTTGACTATGGCACCCAAGCCCTCACTCTAAACATTACTTCGAATCCAGCCAGGGGCCCACTCTTCCTCACGGTCTCTTACATACCCCCGAGGAACCAGAACAGAGGTCCAGTCTCTCATCGACTACCTTACCTCCCTACCACACAAAGCCGAGTAACTCATCCTAGGTGACCTTAACATCAATTGGCTTGGTACCACTGCCTCCCATACCAGGGACTCCTTCGCTGCTCTGGACATGTCCCAGTTAGTCACCCAGCCCATTAGATTCAACCAGAGAAGTGGCTCCAGCACCCTCCTAGATGTAATACTATCAAACTGCCCTCATAAAATCCAGGATATCAACATGCTCCCTGACTCAGTGATCACTCACCTGTCCTCTATCTCTGGTCATCCTCCATACTGAAACCTGTGTCCCAGGCCACCTTGCGCCAGTGCCTATGCCCCGGGGGTCTCAGAAAATTAAAATTGCATCTAGCACAGCTGGACTGGTCCCCCATCCACCACACCCCTGATATTGACTCTGCCCTAGACCTCTTCACCAATGCCTTCAGCAAGGCCTGTGACCTTTTCTCCCCCCCATACCAGAATCCATACTAAAAAACAAAATACCGCATGGATCTCCATATCATTTATCCAAAAACGTAAGCATATGGATAATCTCTGGTACAGCGCTATTGAATCAGGCAAGTTGGCTGATAGACAAGCCTACAATGCCGCACATAATCAGTGCACCTGGGCCATTAGACGGGCCAAGACAGAGCACTATCAGACCACCCTCGCATCCACCTGGAGTTCCACCCAGACTTTCTGGGACTGCATGAAAAGAGCTTAATGGGAAGACCTGCTCCCCCCACTGTCCCAGCTTTCCATCGATGGCACAATCACTACAAACCCAACTCGCATAGCTGATTACCTCAATACTACCTTCTCTGACGTAAGCTCTGTCCTCCTAAACAACCTTTTTGACCCAGTCTCTGCCTTTATCCCCACTGGCTTGGACCCCCTCCTTTCTACCTGCATTCTATATTCCCCTCACATAGCCAGGCCTTACCTGCTAAAAGCTCTTGATAGCAACAACCCCAAGTGTGACCCCCTAGACTCCAGGATCCTTCCGCCTGGTCTTGAATGTCATTCTAGTCCCCCTTACAGACCTACTAAACCAGTCTCTATGCCTCAGTCAGTTTTCCAGTGCTTGGAAATCAGCCAAAATCACCCCTATACATAAGAGTGGAGATCGGTCTGCACCTAACAACTACCAGTTGATCTCTATCCTCCTCCCACTCTCTAAAGTGCTAGAAAAAATAGTGTCTATGCAACTCTCTGAGTACCTGTCCAAATATGACATAATGTGTCCAGAACAACATGGTTTCTGCCCAGGACACAGTACCACTACTGCTGTCCTGGAGTTCTCTCAATACCTGCACTCTGCTCTTGACTCTGGCAACCTTGCCGGTGCAGTGTTCATATACCTCTCCAAGGATTTTGACACTGTTTGTCACCCTCTCCTGCTCAACTCCCTCCACCAACTCAGCTTTTCCACTGGTCCCCTTGCCTGGTTCTCCAGCTACCTCTCTGCTAGATCCCAGCGTGTGAAGATAAATGGCTCCCTGTCCAATACCCAGCCCATTCATTCTGTGGTACCACAGGGCTCCATTCTGGGCCCTATACTTTTCAGCCTCTACTTTAACACTCTCCCCAGCTCCTGCACAGGAAAAATGCTCCTCTATGCTGATGATGCAATTCTCTTTGCCTCCCACTCCGATCCCTCTTCTCTCCAGGTATCCCTCCAGCACACCTACAACCAAGCTGAAAAGTGGTTCCTTGACCACCGACTTGTCATTAACCTAAAGAAGATTAAGTCATTGCTCTTTTTTTCCTCACCAAAACAAGGCCAAGAATGCCACCCTTTTCATTCTCCCCAGCACTCTGCACCAACTGGAGCAAGTGACCTCTTACAAATATCTAGGCATCACTTTTGACTTGGCTCTCACCTTCCACACCCACATCATTGCCCTATCCTCCACCATAAATTCTTGGAAAGGCCTACTATACCATCATAGAGATTGCCCTCTGGCTGGCCATCACCTCTTCTGTCCTGTTGCTAGTGGACTATGGCTTGCCCATTTATGCTGCGGCAGACAATACCTCCTTGACTAAAATCCAGCTCTCAATCAATATGGCCTGCAGGCTCCCTGACCGGAGCCCATAGCCACACTCACAGTTGCCTGCTCTACTCCACTGCCAATCTGCTCACCTTTGAGGAGCATCTGTGCTACCAGACCTGCCTACTCACCAAAAAATCTCTTCTAGGGCTCTTCCCCCAGGAGTATCTGTTTCCCTATGGTGTGCATCCTTGTCTGATGCCACCTGTAGCTCTGTCAAGACCACCTTTCTGGTGCCCAAAACATAGACCTCACTAGCCCAGAGGTCTTTCCATTACCAAGCCCCTACTTGGTTCAACTCCTTCCCACCCTGCATCACAGACATTGCCAAAACTGGCCTCTTCAAAATCATCCTCAGGAACCATCTCTTCGATGCTCATTGCTGCTGATGCACCTAATTAATCCCACTGTGGGATCCTTTTTGTCAGGCCTCCCTGACTTGACAATGTCCTCCGGACAGCCTATCCTCTCCCTCTCCCTTCCACCACATTCCCCATCCCTACCTCCACCCTCTTCAGGTATTATCTAGGTATGTCCAGGGATGTACAACCAATGTAACCCTTGGGTACCTTGTATATGGATGGCAGTATAGCCTAGAGGTTAGATGAATGAGGTGTGAATGAGCTTGGTACATCCAGCAGACCAAACCTGAGTTTGATTCTCATAACCTCCACTTGCATACTGTGTGACTCTGAGCAAGTCACTTTACCACCCAGTGCTCCTGGGTTGCCCCTGAAAACAGGCACTTGTGCCTAGTGGGCCTTACCCGGTTACCAAAGACTAAAATAAAAAAAAAATATGACTGTAACCTATTATAAGTAACATTATTATGTAACCTATGTGTAATCTATGTTTAATTGTTCTACACCTGTACTGTTCTCACTGTTGTAACCACACTATGTAACTCTGTCTACCCCCCCCATGCGACAAGGTGACTTTGTAAATGAGTCCATGACTCAAAGGTTGTAAATCTGACTTTCCTAATAAATAAATAAATAAATAAATAAGTATAAATAAGTATAAATTGAAGACCAGATGGATTGCCACTGAGTCGTAGGCCAGTCTAATTTCAACAAATTCTGCCAGTATATTGCACAGTTGGGGATAGCGGACAGGTTGCAACTCTATTAATATTTATAAAGATTAGAAACTACCTTCCTCTTCCCCATATATTGGATGAAATTAGAAAAACTGGTATTATGGTCCCCACTTGTGAAAAGACTTCCCAGTGACTGTTATCGAATACAGTTATTAAGTTGTAAGAACTTAAAGCAGAGGTTAAGAGGAAGCTTAAATTGTTTACAAACCTCTTTAAACGGTTTCATCTCCTTCCCCACTAAACAATCTTGTCCCATGAGATATGATAGTATAGGGCAAAAAGTGGGCTGAACTGGTTTCTTTGCAATACAAAAATTAAAATTTTCGAATAAAGGTTGTTTAGGCATTACAGTGGAGTTAATTGTTAAAAGCTGGCATAGTTGATGGTGTGCTTTAATACTCCATCCAATTGGTGTGTTCCAAAGAATCACTGGTAATCTACCATATGGGAGATACAGTGACGAAGCTAGGGAAATCTTGTATTTCTGGGCTAAACCTTGTTCTATGACAGGTCAACTGGGAGTGTAGTCTTCAGAAGATCTGGGTACTCCCCAATTAAAATATAAGGCACCGTGTAAGGCCAAATAATACTTAAAAAATCAGGAACCTGTAAACCACCCTGGAGATAAGGCCAGGACAGTTTGGCATATCATCTGTGAGGGTGTTTGTGCATCCAAATAAAAGAAGTGCAAAAAGTGGTTACGGTTTTAAACCATGATTTGTGTTGGAAGACATTAAGCATACCCAAGGGGTCATTATTTTTGGAAGGACACACATTTTAGTAATATTTACTCTTATCCACAAGGTCAGGGGGAGGTGTTTCCACTGATTGAGATCTCCCTTCAATTCCTAAAGGACCAGGTCTAGGTTAAGCTGTCTTAATTTACCAAGATTCCTGAAGATCTTTATACCTAAACGCGTTAGAGGCGAGATGTCTCATGAAAGTCCTAAGGATGGAGCAATTGACTTGGGGGCAGAGAGAGAGAGAGAAAGAAGGGATAAGTTGTAGTCTTAGAAATATTTTGTTTATAGCCTGAGAAGGAACTAAAGTCCAAGATAACTGTATGGGTTGCTGGGAGTGAAGTTTCCCAGTCCTCTATGTGTTGTAGGATATCGTCTGCAAAGGCTGATACTTTAAAGGCAGATCCATTTAGGGTGATCCATTTAATATTTGTGGACTGATTGATCATTCTAATAAGGGGCTCCAAATAAAGCTTAAAAAGAAAAGGGGACAATGGTCATCCCTGCCTAGTACCTCGCGTAATTTGAAAGGGTTTGGAGAACTGATTGTTACACAAGATATGGGCTAATGGAATCTGATATAATACTTTGATTCTATCAACAAATTCTTTTGGCAGTAAATAAGCCTCCAGGACCTTAAAAAGGTATGTCCATGAGACCCGGTCAAAAGCCTTCTCTGCATCCGGGGAGACCAACACTGAAGACTTGTCAGTCCCCCCAGACATGGAGATAAGGTGGAAAAAGCTTCTGAAAATGTAAGTTAGGACTCCTGCCAACTACAAAGCCCACCTGATCAGATCCTAACAAAGCTTCCCAAACTGGAGCCAAGCTTGAGGCTGTAATCTTGACATATATCTTAATATCATTATTGATTAAGGAGACAGGGCGATAATTTCCTGGCTTGGTGGCATCTTTACCTGGCTTGGGTAGTAGTACAATTCTAGCTTCAAAAAGGGATTTGTCCACAGGTGGGTGGAGTACCCAATGATTAAAGAGGTGGGTGAGTAAGGGAATTAAAATCTGCTTGTAAATTTTATAGAAGAGGTCTGAAAATCTATCTGGGCCTGGCACCTTATTCAAAGGGAGGGAATCTATAGCATGGGCTACTTCCTCTTGGCAAATTGGGCAAACTAATGATAGTCTCTGTATTTCAGTGAGGGTTGGGAGGTGTGCTTCCATTAAAATTGCTGCATTTTTAGGTCAGTTTCCACATGAGGAAGGAATGAAGCCATATATAAGGAGGAATAGAATTTAGAAAAAAATGCCCCCCATAATCCGAGAATCAGTAGTGAGAAGGCCTGAGTCAGGTGTCTCAAGGAAGATATCCATCTAGAACTAGTTTGCTGTTTTATCTTCATAGCCAAAAGCTTGCCCGCTTTTCCCCCCGACCTATATATGTAGCTTTAAATTTGTTCGCAACTTTGTCTACCTTAGACATTACATAATTAGAATATTGAGCCCTAAGTTGGCCTAGTTTTTCCCCATATGCATCTGTAGATGAGGGTGACAAAGAATGTTCCATTAAGCATGTTTGGGAAAGTAGGTCAGAAATAAAGCTTCCATTTTTTTTCTTCAAATGGTAGCTAGCCTAATAAGTTCACCCCTCCAGGCAGATTTTAAACAACCTCAAATAAGATCATAAGGTGTAGGGGCTGAAATATGTTAATTGATTACCATCTCCATGTACTTTTGCAACTGGGAAGCCAACTCTGAATCCTTTAAAAGCTGGTTGTTAAGAGACCATGTACGAGAGCACAAGGAGGGAGATGGTATTTCCAGTTGCAAAGCAATGGGTGAATGGTCAGAGAGAACTCTTGCCAAAATAGAACAATGTTGTAACCATGGTACCAGCTCCTTCAAGATTAAGAAGACATCTATAACGGAAAAAACTTGATTAGGAACTGAAAAAAAAGGTATAATCCTCAGTGGAGGGGTAGAGAAGCCTCCATGGGTCACTTAGGCTTGGCTGGTCCATAAATTCCTTTAGTGCCCTTTGCCAGGTGGATAAGCCAGCTTTGGAATGATAGGTATAATCTAAATCATTGGATTGGACTAAATTCCAATCTCCTCCCAATATCATGGGTAAATGACTATATGGAGCTAATTCCAAAGTCAGGGTAGGAAAAAAGTTTGGAGTATCTAAATTGGAGCTATTTATATTGATACTAACAGTATTTCCACGCAAGAAAATAAATCTCCCTTCAGGGTCTTTCTTCTCAGATAATAAGGTGAAAGTAATCTTTGAAAATAAGATAGCCACTCCCTGCTGCCTAGTACTATTCCCCATCCCAAAGGCTTTCCCCACCCAAGATTTTGCTAAAAATACTGTCTGGGGTTCAAGCAGGTGAGTTTCTTGCAAAAAGACAATCTGTGGGGGATACGTGAGCTAAGTGCCTGAGTACGGTATATTTTTTCTTGTTATCCTTGCAGCCCTTGATGTTTCACGATATACATGACAGGTAGCTAGACATATAACTTAAATAACCAGATTGGATGGCAAATGTTAAGCAAGGATGAGAGTGCACTGGTATCTCCACCCCCCAAAAAAACTCCCCAACAACAAACAATTAATATATAAAACATGAAACTTGTATAAACTAAATTTACTATAACTATTTACAGTTTTGATTTCACAACCAGGCCTAATGCCACCTCTCCAACTCAAGTGGTACTGTACAGGGTGAAAGTAGCCCCCATACCCAGCCTTAGTTGGAGATAGTGCCACTGGGAAAAACCAGTGGAGCATTTTGTAAGTACCCACCTTCCTATGACCGTATATCTTGCTAGTTTAAATAATGTTGCAGTATAAAAGTACCTTAGTAGTTTCAAAAGGTATAGAATAAAGAAGAATATAAAAGGCACATATAGCTTCTGGCCAGTAAATGGTATCAGCTTTCCAAGGGAAAATCACAATGTGAGGCTACATTAAAAAATGTTTTCAACTGAGGTGCCATCACAAACAAAACAGATTGGATCTGTGTAAAAGCATACAGAGAAACAATTGCGCTGGTTAGCCAGCAGGTGGCACTCCTCTACTAAGCATCATGCAAACAAAAGATTACTCCTAAAATGTTAGGAGCATTTTTTTATTTGGTAAACATCTTTGGCAGAATGCTATAAATTAAACTAAAAATAAACTGCACAATCTCACAGCCGACATAGTAGTTGCAAATCAAACATAAGTCTGAGGTAACTGAGGGTTCCACAACTTGGTTATTCTTGGCCCATCTCTGTCCCAGGTACTGCTGTTAAGCCAATTAACAGTCAGGTTTTAGACAAGAACAGGTTAGGGAAGAGCTTTGGTAATTCCCCAAGTGCCTGATCTGCTGATTCAAAGTGACGTGTATGAGAATCCAACACTATTTCCAGCCTGGCTGGGTGCAGGAGCCTATGCTTAATCTGTGCACTTGTTCAAAATAGCACGATAAGCAGATCTAGCTTGGCGAACCTTGAAAGTTAAGTTATGCACAGTCCTGATCTCTTTACCAGCCCATTGCATGCTGTCCAGGCTACGAGATTTTTTAAGAATATGTTCCCAGTCCAGATCATTTCAGAATTTAAAAATCAGTGGCCGAGGAGAGTCTTCTGGCAAGGGCTTTGCCTGTAATGACCTATGTGCCCTTTCTACAACACAAGTAGGGCCATTAGGTGAAGGCCCTGCTATTTTAGTGCATAACTTTTGAAGAAATTCCACAGTTTTGACTCCCTCCTCACCTTTGGGTAGACATAAAATGATTAAATTGTTCAGCCAATTCCTCCCTTCCCAATCATCTACTTTGGTTTCCAAAGATTGTATGGATCTGTGCAGATGGGTTATTTTAGGTTCCATTTTTGCATTGCAGTCCTCCAGTGAGGAAATACGAACCTCTGCATTGGGTACCCAAGTGGCCAAAGCTGTTAAGGTAGGTGTAATTTCTGACATTTGCTCCAGTAATTGTAGAACAACAGATTTTATCTTGGTGAGGTCAGCTGATGTTTGGTCCTGTTGGCAGCCTTCTTGGGCCTCCGTGGCAGGCTGTAGTGGAGATGTACTCTGCCGAGGACATTTGGCCTCCTTGGCAGTTGTCTGTTCCTCCCCCCCAGACTAGTTTGCGGGTTGCGACTGCATGGTGTTGCTGCAGTTTTCCACAATCCTGGTTAAATAACATGATGGAATACTTCACTGAGCAGGTAGACGGTAGCTTGCAGTGAAAAGTAGTGGTAAAAGCAGGTTTTTAGTATTTAAAAGGGCTGAGATGGGGAGCTAAGAGGAAGTGCTGCTACTGCATCACCTGCATCATGTGACCCCCAGAGGTTATCTCATTGAAGACAGTGGGCAGCTTTAAGAGATGCTGGGATAGGCATGGGGGAAGGTAAGGATCATGGGTTGGGAGGATGAGAGGCATGGGGAAGGAGGACAGGGACATTAGCTCAAGCTGTGGACCCTGCAATACAAGAAGACTTGATAGACCAACTGGCCATCTTCTGCTGGCTTCTTCACATGTTTGTATGTTGTATTCTTTATTATTTTGTTGACAAATCAAAATGGACCATACAATGCTCACCCATGGCAAGAATATGGGGTAATCCAAACTTCAAATAAAAAATAAATATTGGGAACTACACAGAATTCGTAGATGTCAGGATATGATAAATACAAATGGGATGATGCCATGGGATATGATTAGAGCAAAATATGAATTAGGTAATTCACAGAGATTACAGTATTATCAACTATGCAGTTTAGTTAAGAAAGACTATAAGACATTGGAAAGAGCAACGGAAAATCAAAAATCAAAATGGAACTACAGAACCTACTAGAGACCAAGATGAAATCAAAATGACTGTTCCTATGGATAATCATGGATGATCAGCCAATTAATTGACCTAATAAATCTTCCTGCTTTCACAGTGCGGGCGCGCTCTGCTGCAGCTGTACCAGTAGGCAGCAAATCCCATGAAGTAGGCAGCCACGAGCTAATACTTGTGCCGAGGAAGATCACGCAGCGGCCAGCACCAATGTCGGAGTAAAGGAAAACAGTCGGGAGCACCACGGCACCCTGGCTTCGGGGAGTGATCCACCCAGGGCACGGAATCACGGAGAAGGGGGTGCCAACAGTCCGTGATGTCCGGCAAGATCGAGCAGTTCTCGTAAGTATTACCTCAGAGGACTGCATTGGAAATGACTGAAGATCTCGGTCTTGGAGAACATTATCCCACCCACTGCACAATTTAGACCTGCTAACATGACATCCAGAGGAACAGCCCAGGAGTAATGAAGCCTGGAGACCAACCGTCAGAGAAGGAAAATTTACAGACCGGGGCTGGGACCCAGCAGGTCATGAGGGGCAGTTCTCAGCAGCTCTTCCCCCAAGCCAGGTCGCGAGGAACCGATTGCATAATAACCCTCCCAGCCTAGAATCAAAACTGGGACCGGGACCCAGGAGGTCGTGAGGGGCAGTTCTCAGCAGCCTTCCCCCCAAACCAGGTCACGAGGGACTGATCGCATAATAACCCTCCCAGCCCAGAATCAAAACCGAGACTGGGACCAGGACCCAGGAGGTCATGAGGGGCAGTTCTCAGCAGCCTTCCCCCCAAGCCAGATTGTGAGGGACCGATTGCATAATAACCCTCCCAGCCCAGAATCAAAACCGAGACTGGGACCAGGACCCAGGAGGTCGTGAGGGGCAGTTCTCAGCAGCCCTCCCCACAAGCCAGATTGTGAGGGACCGATTGCATAATAACCCTCCCAGCCCAGAATCAAAGTAAGTTCCTGCAGGAGGCTATTTTGCTCGCCTCGGGATCGCTCCTTTTTCAACAGGATTGGACCCTGAGAAAGCAACAACTATAGCAGCATCTTTAATTTAATTTACTGCCCCCACACATGTGGAGATAGTTTTTGCCACTCGCTCTGCCATAGATTCTGGTGCCAAAAACTATTTGTTTTATTAGTTAGGAGATAGGGCTTACAGCTTCTAAAATACTGTGCTAAATGTTTGTAACTGTTACCTGCTTTGAAACCTCTGTAACTGGCACCATAATCCCTATTTGAATGTTTGAAAAAAAGGGAGCCTTAAGCTCGGGCTAAAGCTCTGCCATTTTGGGCTTGTAAGACGTCTGCTGGCGCTTTTGTAACTGCTGCAGCCAGAGAAATGCAGGCTAGATGCTTGCAGCCCAACTTGTAAAGAAAAAAAAAGTTTAAAACTTAAAGGAAAGTTAACTGGAACAACAGCCCTTCCCCTAAAAGAAACGCCCAGCCCAACAGTATTTAAGTGTCCTCACTCACCCTTTTCCTTGTCCACAGACCAGGACTGGGACCCAGGAGGTAATGAGGGGCAGTTCTCAGCAGCCCTCCCCCAAGCCAGGTCGCGAGGGACCAATTGCATAATAAACCTCCAAGCCCAGAATCAAAGTAAGCTCCTGCGGGAGGCCTTGTTGCTTGCTTCGGGATCGCTCCTTTTTCAACAGGATTTTGACCCGCCGGCGCTGTGTGCCGGCTCCCCACTGCCCCCACCACCACTCTTGGTCAACACTCAGCTTTATAGGAGGGATCACGTGAGCGCAAAAACCTATCAACTCACTTTCTCATTAGTTGGTTATACGGAGCTAACACTAGAGGGCTCACCTTGAAAAAATGTTTCTCAATTAACAAACAACATGTTAAGCTGCCAAATGATAGTAATACAATCCATGCTAATCATTGCACTTGCTTCTCACTCACTCCCTCTTACAAACCACAGCAACAATTACCCAACGAAACACCTTAACTCCCACTACCCTTATTCCAATTTAAACAAGTGCCTAAGCTGCACAGAAAGTGGACCTGCACAGGCAAAGCAATTACCCCAGCCCATTACCCACCTCCTGAACACCCACAACCCTCTCCTTCTGCAAGCACAAATAGCCCAAGTGACCCAATCAATCCCCATACCAAGCAGACCACTTAATAACATTATCAGTGCACGTCACACCAAAAACATTTATAAACAGCTACACTTTGCAGCACTCAGACACACACTCCTACTCCTACTACTATTGGCCAGAGACATACACCCCAACCCAGGGCCAGTCCTGGACTGCAGAGAAAAAAGACAGGGTAATGCTGGTCTTCTACTGCCCTCTTTAAATATCCGCAGCCTTCCAAAAAAACAAACACTACTCCAAGGATGGGTTGCACAAAACTCACCAGATATTCTTGCTCTATCCAAAACATGGCTTGGTAGAAATGTCCCAGACTCAGCAGTTGCTTTAAACAACTACACAATTTTCAGAGATGACAGAGTGGGCAAGAGGGGAGGTGGTTGTGATATTTACGCCAGACCGCAATTTCAACCACTATTTGTCCCCCCACCACCACTGGTTCACGGGGCACAAGCCATCACAATAAAAATAACGGTCAGCTCCCAAGGGAAACCACTATACATAATGGCTGTCTACATACCCAAAAACCAAAAATTAGCCTTTGACTCCATACTGGCCAACATAGCGCTGCTCCCCCCCAGAAGTGAGCTCATAATAATGGGAGATTTCAATATAAACTGGCTAACTACCACAGCAGACCCCTTCAAAGATGCTGCAACAGCGCACAACCTGACCCAAGTTGTCCTGACCCTCACACGACAAGACCCCAGGACAGGAACTCACACCCTCCTGGACCTCATCTTGACAAACTCCCCCAATCACCTCTCTAATGTCAAAGTCCTCCCAGACATCCTTAGTGACCACTCTCCCCTCTCCTGTCTCTGTTCAAACAAGAGTCAACCAAACCAACCCAAAATATTGCACCAAAGACACCTCAAAAAAGGTGCAATAACCAAGATAATTCACTCTCTCTCCACCAGTGTTTGGACAGCAGTCCATACTGCCCAATCCACTGATGAGGCCCTTACCTCCTTCATCAAAATCTTCAACACAGCCTGTGACAAATATGCCCCACTCTCAAAAATGATTCTAAAAACAAGGGACACCACGTGGATCACACAGTCCCTGCTTGACCAGATGCACCATAGAGACAATCTTTGGTACAAGGCACTCAACTCCAAGGTACCCCATGACAGACAACTCCACAGAGAGGTAAGAAACAAATGCACCAGGGCCATTCAGCTAGCCAAGGCCAACCATTACAAATAAGCCCTCACCTCAGCCTGGGGCTCAGGGAGCAAGTTTTGGAGCAATGCCAAAGAGCTTTGTGGGAAAGCCATTAACCAAACACCAACCCAGATAATCAATAATGGTGCCCTCTCACAAAACCCCACCATAATAGCCAATGTCCTGAACAATTCCTTCACAGACCTCAGCCACATTCTCCCATCAAATTTCTTCTACCAACCCCCCAGTGTCCCACCTAACTCCATCCCCAGGCACACCCTCCCACCATTCCGGCTCAAAACAATCTCCTGCAGTAAGGCCAAACACTACCTGGCAAATGCTTTATGGAATAAAAGGTATAGCAGTGACTCTACAGATCTCAAGATCCTCCGGCTAACACTAGACGTGACCCTCCCACACCTCACCAGAATATTCAACCTATCACTACGTCTAGGGCAATTCCCCACTTTATGGAAAAGGGGAATTATTTCACCAATCTTAAAAAAGGGTGACCCAACTGACCCCGACAGCTACAGACCTATCACAATACTCCCCCTACTCTCAAAAGTTCTCGAAAGAATAGTTTCAGACCAACTCACAGAGTACCTGACTAGTCATTTCCTGCTCTGCCAAGAGCAATGTGGCTTCAGAACAGGACACAGTACCACCACGGCACTCCTCGATCTCACATCATACGTACACGAGGCGCTTGACGTGGGTGAAATAGCAGGAGCAATCTTCATCGATCTAACCAAAGCATTTGACACCATCAGTCATGACCTACTGTTACATCTACTCCCCTCTCTCAACCTAGCACCAGACACAATATGCTGGTTTAAGAACTACCTCACAAATCGAACACAAGAAGTTAAAATCAACACCACCCTATCCACCAAAAACCCAGTTCAATCAGGTGTACCTCAAGGATCAATCCTAGGCCCCCTGTTATTCACCCTCTTCCTGAACTCCATCCCTAGAGCATGCAATGGGAAACTTCTGCTCTATGCAAATGATGCAGTAGTCTACTGGAAAGACAACACCCTCAACTCCCTCCAACACAAGCTTCAAATCTACTTCCATGAACTAGAAGACTGGTTCACAAAGCACAGGCTAATATTAAACTATACCAAAACAAAATCCATGATCTTTTCACACCGACAAAGCCCCTATAAAAGCTCTCACCTTAACATCTCCAACTACCAGGGCACCAAAATTGACCAGATCACAGACTTCAAATACCTTGGCATTACATTAGACACATCCCTCACCTATCACACACACATCAACCAACTGTCCTCCTCAGTAAACACCAGACTAGGGATCCTCTACAGGCATAGACAATGCCTCCCACTGCAGGTCCTATGACTGGCAGTAACCAGCTCGATCATATCTTTGGTAGACTATGGAATAATAATATATGGGGCAGCTGACCCCACAGCCTTGAAACGTATCAATCTGGCCCTCAACAAAGCCAGCTGGCTAGTCTCAGAAAGTGACCATCTGATCCACACCTGTGATCTTAACAAAACAGCTGACTGGCTGACCTTTAAAGGAAGGCTAAAATACCATACCTGCCTCCAAGCCAAGAAAATCCTGCTGAAAATTGCGCCCACGGGCCTTCACTCCCTAATACAAACTAACACCCACAGGTGTACCCCAAGGCACCTAGCAAATATGCCCATCCGTGTCCCCTACCAGAGGACCGCACTAGGCCAAAGGTCCTTTACTTATCGTGCACCCACCTGGCTCAATGAACTCCCTCCTCCCATAGCCCTGGCCCCAAGATTAGGCCAGTTTAAAATCAAAATTAAGAGACACCTCATAGACTCAGAGAAGTGTAGCTGCAATGGAGCACATAACTCCACCTCGACGCAGGGCTGAAATTCAACCCCTAGAATCTACCTAGAACTACAAATGTAGTCACAGACACAGGAAAGGACTAACATTCCACCCATTTGTGGCATGTTCAACAGACCTAGGACTGCAAGACAAACCCTATTGTAACTTTTATATCTATATATTAATGTTGTCAATATATAAGCTTCACTGTGTAACACTAATCAAAGAAGCATGTTTCTCATAAATCTGTATGTTTGTCCAGACATGGAGCCTTTGCAAAGGAGTCTCTGACTCAAAGGTTGTAATTCCGAAACTTTAATAAATAAATAAATATATAGTAAGTAGTGGTGGGCGAAGTGGGCTCAATCCGCACAGCAAAGTGATTCACAGAGGAAAGGTAGATTCGCGGAGTGCTCCGCAACGCGAAGCAGAGTACTTCACATTATAATGAGTATTCGAAGTCCATTGAAAACAATGACTTCACGTTACTCTGCCTTCTCGAACCACTACTCTGCCAAAATCTTAAAGCGGTACATTGAAAACAATGCACTTTGCCTCACTTAACTGCTGTTTTGAGCTCAAAGGCAAATTTTGCAGTGATTCTGTGATTTCAGGTCACATGGTCTCTATAGTGATCTGCACAGCCTCAGTTCGGGGTAGTGTGTGTAGGAAGGAGTAAGAGATTGTGTACTCTGAGAGCTGTCTGTGATTGAAACCTTCTAAAAGCTGTTAAAAAAGTGTTTTGCATTTTTGGGGGGCTCAAACTTTAGTTCATGGATTGTAGGAAACCATCCTTTGTTCATATCATTGAGCATTTTGTTTTTGTGTGGATTTTGAATGTTAATGTACAACATTGAGTGTGTGTAGTGAAAGACAGTGAAAGTGTGTTTTGGGGAGGGTCATAACTGTGGTGTCTGTAGATTTAAGTTGGAGAAATGGTGATTTCTTTGTTTCTTGGTTATATATTTGTTATATAACTGACTGTGTTAATGTACGCACAGTACTATTGTCAGTAATTGTTGACATTTTCTTGCTGATTGTGTGTTGTGTGGATCTGGTGCAGCAGTTCATAATTTCAGGTTGTTTACAATACAATACATGGCATATTATTGAACTTTTCAATTTGCTACACATTACCTGTTCACCATTGCAGACCAACTGTTTTGTGTGTGTGTGTGAGTGTGTGTGAGGTGTTGCATGACATCAAACAATACACCTTTTATTATGCCAGACTAGTGTAATTGCAGGCGCAGCAGGGTGAACCTGCTATCCACTGCAGCTGCCTGAATTCGTACTGCAATCGTGGTATCTGTTCTTTGTTTTGCTGCTTGTACTGCTGTAAAAATCTATAGTCAGTGCTCCCCCCACCCCCACTGGCAAAAGGAATTTTTTACCAGATTGAATTGTTTATGTGACCTCATCAGCACCACTGGTTACTGAAGTTGTTTTCATTGCATGACAGACTAGTCTCTATCTGTTGCTGAAGCTACAGTTGTTTTTTTGGCTTCACATCCAGCATCCCCCCAATCAGAAAGTGTACGTATCAAAATCTAAATTTGGTCATAATATTGTGGTTGATCCCCCAAAATACCTGCAAAGAGATGTGCAAGCAAAGCTAGTTCTTGCCATGGCAATGATGTAGTAAGATAGTCTGTGGGCGTGGTAGTATGCAGACGCAGAAGTGCATTGCTGATGTGAGGAAAGGTATTTCTCCTGCAATGTTTTTTATAGCCCAATCAGTAGCTTCACTCACAGTTGGTGGAGATGATGTTTTCCCAGCCGGTGGTGTTAGTGGTGATGGTAGTATTAGTATTGGTGCATCAAGTTCGAATTCCAACCAGTGTACGTTATCCAAATATATTGAGTGTGAAGCAGTGCAAGTGAGTGACAGCGTAGATGATGTCATACCTCCCAGTAACATCCCAGTAACTGAACCTGAGGATTCTGATAATCATGTCAACAATAGCATACAATGTGATATTCCGTCCACCATGCAGTTAATGTCAGCATTTTCCATGCAGTGATTCACAGTGTGGTGAAAAAATATTAGGTGATGGTGGTGTAGATGATGATGATGAATGTGATGAATGATGATGATGTAGCTGTTGTTGCAACATGCAGTCCACATGCTAGCATCCAAGCAGAAGATGCGGATGTGTAGGACGTTGATGAATATGATGATGATGTAACTGACCCCAGCTGGGAACTGGAGAAAAAGAAATTCAAAGTAGCTGTGTCTGAGTCTGTTTGCAGGAATCCCCCCCCCCCATAAAAACTTGTGATTTACCAGTTTTAGTTGATGATGATGACCCAGTAATAACTATGATAGGTAGTCATGGTGGTCAGTTGAAGTCCAGGTGTGCAGTGCCTGAAACATCACTTGCCCCCCTCTCCACTTCAGTCCTTACAATAATGGACTTAAATAAGCAACATCATGGACATGTTAAAAGCAGAGCATCACAAGCCCTTGTTTGGGATTTTTTTATTCAAGATGCAAAAAATGAGTCAGTTGCAATCTGCCAGGTTTGCCATGTGCGTGTGAGTCGAGGTAAAAAGGGGAGCCATCTGGGCACAAGAGGACAGCATACACATCTTAAGAATAGGCACTTGACACTGTGGACCCAGCACAAGCTGGCAGCTAACACCACAGTGGGGCATTCACCCTCTTCACCGGCAACCCTAGCAAGCATGTTATCTCCTTCCATGACTGTTAAGTCCAGTAGTAAATTAAACGTGTGCAGTACTGAGGTAATAAGAACAAAGGATTACTACAGGCAAGATGAGGTGGAGGACCATAATGACTTTGAAATGTTGTCCAGTGCTGGTGAGCGTAGCAGTTTTGGTGGTGGTGGTGGTGAATGCAATATGTCTAGTGCAAGTGGTACATCAACCCCGGTTGGCAAATCTGGCAAAATAACTGCATTTCTGGGTTCATCATCATCACCTGTGCAACCGTCTTCATCAAACATCCACACTCCACCCCCTGCCAATGCCATTCATCACAGAGCTCAACCATTTGTGATCACACCCCATGTAAAATGTTTAAGTCAGCCCACATTACAGAGTGTTTTTGCACATAAGCTGAAGTACCCCCCCAATCATACAGTGTCACGTGAACTTAATACTGCTGTTGTGGAAATGCTGGCAATTGATCTTTTGCCCTTCTCCTTTGTGGAGAATTATTGGTTCCAGTGGTTTGCTGCATGTCTATCCAAAATGGAAAGTCCCATCCAGGACATACTTTTCTATTCGTGCTGTCCCCGAGTTGTTCCTCACTGTGTCCAACTCAATAAGACATGCCCTTCAAAATTCCTTCTCTCCATTCATCCATTTAAGTATGGATATGTGGCAAGTGGCAAAACAACGGGGAGTTCATATTTGTGTATAACTGCACACTGGGCGCAGGTGCCGGTGGTTGTTTGTGATGTTGGTAGTGTGAATATTCAGTGCAGTAAGGTGGATTGTCGCGGTAGCAATCTTCCAGGAATTTGACAGCATACAACAATTGCTATGCACAATGTGACCTGTTCACACACTGGTGAGAACATGTTGGATGTGGTACTGACTGAAATTGACAAATGCCTAAACCCTCTGTCCCTGAGATCTGGGTTCATAAGCAAGTGACAATGGGTCAAATGTGGTGAAAAGCATCACAAATGGTGTTTTTTCATGTTCCATGCATGGCCCACTGTTTAAATTTTGTGGTGCAGGAGTTTCTGCAGCACCCTGATGTAAAGGAAATGCTGACCGTTGCACAACATATCTGCTTTCACTTTTCAAGATCTGGAAAGGCCCGTCACCAACTGCAGCAGTTGCAGATACAAAACAGCCTGCCTCAGCACCGCTTGAAGCTGGAAGTTGTCACCTGATGGAACTCCACTTTATACATGGCAGAGAGGTTGTATGAAAAAAATACAAAGCATCTCAGAATATCTTATGATGCACACTAGCCGTGACAGTTCTGGGGCCTCCATGTCTATGACAAATGAACAGTGGTGCCTCATAGACTCTGTAATAACAATTTTGTGGTCTTTTGAGCATGCCACACTAGCAGTGAGTGGCGAGTCTGCCTCCATTAGCCAATCAATTCCACTGCTGCGGGTTCTGAGGCAGACATTGGTGAATGTACAGCATAGCCTTGATGTTGCCGGAGATGGTGGTAGCAGTTTGTTGCTGCAACACATGCTGATAGTATTCGACCAGAATCATCACGTTGTGAGCATTCAGCGTAGTAACTACTTTGCCATAGCAACAATGCTGGACCCATGATACAAATGTGGAATTGCATCAGTACTGTAGGGAGGGCCTGAACAGGTAAAAATATCAGTGATTAGCTGGTGCGCTTGGTTCATGGGGCACAGAAGTCACGTGCCAAGGTCAGCAAACCTCAGCAGCATAATCCGGCTGAAGGTGTACCTGTAGGACTATCAAGCATATCCTGCAAGTGAAGGGGACAGCAATTCAAGGTAGTCTGTCATCCACAGTGGCTGATGTCAACCTGCTTTGGGAGGCTTTGTCCCAAGTGGGTATTTGTGAAATAAATGATTCAGGAGAACAGGATGATGCATCAACAACTGGACTTAGTGCAGCTCAGAGAATGGTTGAGTCATATTTGTCTGAAAACAGGCATCTGACAATAACTGAAGATCCTCTTTTGTGTGGGAGTGGAAAGGTCAGTGAATGGCCAGAGCTGACTGCAGTGGCACTGAAGTACCTCACATGCCCACCC
Source organism: Neoceratodus forsteri (assembly GCA_016271365.2). Classification (NCBI taxonomy): domain Eukaryota; kingdom Metazoa; phylum Chordata; order Ceratodontiformes; family Ceratodontidae; genus Neoceratodus; species Neoceratodus forsteri. The sequence continues at coordinate 273,933,675 of JADMNL010000026.1, forward strand.
TCCAGTGTAAGTGTTGAGAGGGTATTCAGCTCAGCAGGTGCAATAGTCAGGGATCGTCAGACAAACCTGTCCCCTGCAAATGTTAGTTTGCTAACATTCATTAAAATGAATGAGAGGCATATACCAGCACAGACTGCAACCTTGGTATTCATACCCTGGCCTAGTCATGGTAGTTCTGGTGATGTGGAAATGGACCATCCTGGTGGCACTGGCAGTGGCTGCCTGAAACACCCCACCACTGATGAAGATGACAACATAATGGAGAAAGAATTTCCTAGTGGTCAGACTTCAGACGTAGATGACTGTGAAGGCAGCTTTCTTTATGAGGATGAGGATGTGGTTAATGTTGGTAGGTTTTAATTGAAGTTGTTAAAAGGTGGTGTGCCACCCTAGACCACCACCACCGGGACTGATGTTAGCCACTGCCACCACTGACCATAAGTCTGTCCACCCAGACCACCTCCACTGGGACTGGCTAGTTAGCCACTGCCACCACTGAGCATGAGTCCCTCCACCTCCCCAGACCACCACCACCAGGACTTATGTTAGCCACTGCCACCACTGAGCATGAGTCTGTCCACCCCCCAGATCACCACCACCTGGCTTGATTTTAGCCACTGCCACCACTGAGCATGAGTCTGTCCACCATCCAGACCACCACCACCACCGGGACTGATGTTAGTCACTGCCACCACTGAGCATGAGTCTGTCCACCTCCAGGACCACCACCACTGAGACTGATGTTAGCCATTGCCACCAGTGAGCATGAATCTGTCTTGACCACCACATCCATCAGCCACAGACACAAAGCTTCTTAATATGTAAACCATAAAGTGAGTATGTGTACTCAGGTTTGTTATGCTGTTTCACTTCCTTTAAAAAAAATACAAAATCACACATGCCCACACAATGCAAAGCATCATGGGCTGCATATGCAAATCACCACAGAATGTTATGCTGGTCCAACTTTAAGCAGAATTGCATGGTGCCGAAAGGCCTCTCACACAGTTTGCAAAGGGTGCTAACAGAAGACATAGACACGTGTTTCGTCCTACCAGGACTCATCAGTATGCCTCATCTGCTTGACACCCCAGTGGACAGGACCAGCTATCCTAAGACAGTGTGTCTTGGATATGTTGTGGTGAACCCATTAAAATAAAAAAACTATTTAAAAGACAAAGAACCTCTGTGTGCAAACACTGAGAAAAGGGTTACCCCAAAGGGCATTTGGCTGGGAAGCCAAGTTTCAAGAAAATACAAAATCACACATGCCCACACAATGCAAAGCATCATGGGCTGCATATGCAAATCACCACAGAATGTTATGCAGGTCCAACTTTAAGCAGAATTGCATGGTGCCGAAAGGCCTCTCACACAGTTTGCAAAGGGTGCTAACAGAAGACATAGACACGTGTTTCATCCTACCAGGACTCATCAGTATGCCTCATCTGCTTGACACCCCAGTGGACAGGACCAGCTATCCTAAGACAGTGTGTCTTGGATATGTTGTGGTGAACCCATTAAAATAAAAAACTATTTAAAAGACAAAGAACCCCTGTGCGCAAACACTGAGAAAAGGGTTACCCCAAAGGGCATTTGGCTGGGAAGCCAAGTTTCAAGAAAATACAAAATCACACATGCCCACACAATGCAAAGCATCATGGGCTGCATATGCAAATCACCACAGAATGTTATGCTGTTCCAACTATAAGCAGAATTGCATGGTGCCGAAAGGCCTCTCACACAGTTTGCAAAGGGTGCTAACAGAAGACATAGACATGTGTTTCGTCCTACCAGGACTCATCAGTATGCCTCATCTGCTTGACACCCAAGTGGACTGGACCAGCTACCCTAAGACAGTGTGTCTTGGATATGTTGTGGGGAACCCATTAAAATAAAAACTATTTAAAAGACAAAAGAACCTCTGTGCGCAAACACTGAGGCAAAGTTACAAAGGACATTTGGCTGGGAAGCCAAGTTTCAAGAAAATACAAAATCACACATGCCCACACCATGCAAAGCATCATGGGCTGCATATGCAAATCACCACAGAATGTTATGCTGGTCCAACTTTAAGCAGAATTGCATGGTGCGAAAGGCCTCTCACACAGTTGCAAAGGGTGCTAACAGAAGACATGAACCACGTGTTTCATCCTACCAGGACTCATCAGTATGCTTCATCTGCTTGACACCCCAGTGGACTGGACGAGCTACTCTAAGACAGTGTGTCTTGATATCTTGTGGTGAACCCATTAAAATAAAAAACTATTTAAAAGACAAAGAACCTCTGTGCGCAAACACTGAGGCAAGGGTTACCCGAAAGGGCATTTGGCTGGGAAGCCAAGTTTCAAGAAAATACAAAATCACACATGCCCCCACAATGCAAATCACCACAGAATGTTATGCTGGTCTAACTTTAAACAGAATTGCATGGTGCCGAAAGGCCTCTCACACAGTTTGCAAAGGGTGCTAACAGAAGACATAGACACATGTTTCATCCTACCAGGACTCATCAGTATTCCTCATCTGCTTGACACCCAAGTGGACTGGACCAGCTACCCTAAGACAGTGTGTCTTGGATATGTTGTGGTGAACTCATTAAAATAAAAAACTATTTAAAAGACAAAGAACCTCTGTGCGCAAACACTGAGGCAAGGGTTACCCCAAAGAGCATTTGGCTGGGAAGCCAAGTTTCAAGAAAATACAAAATCACACATGCACACACAATGCAAAGCATCATGGGCTGCATATGCAAATCACCACAGAATGTTATGCTGGTCCAACTTTAGTTGTATGTTTTGTTTTCTGTAGCTTTTCAGAGCCGCAATATTAAAACACATATAGTACACTTATTTTGTTTTTTTTTACAGGTTAAAAAGAAAATCTCCATCGCTAAAACTCAGTCGGAATGGTACTGCAGCTGTACCATACAGAGAGGAACCTATGCAATATCCATGTGAAATCCATTCTGGTAAGTATGAAGATTTTATTTCATCCATTTCATTGTTTTGGAAAGACTACAGCAAATATTGCACACAGGTTGTGTTAGTTGGCAAGATGTGGGTTTGAAATGTTACTTGACTTGAGATTGAGAACCGGGGAGGGACTAATAACAATTAAGTTGTAAGAAGTCATTCATTTCTTTTTTCAGGAACCTTCCAGATGCTTTGTTGTTCTGTCAAAGTGGCCTTATCCAAAAAAGTTCTTCAACATAAGGCACCTCCCTCCCCTGGGCTTGGGGACACATGCAACATGCAGAAGTAGTTTCATTAGATGACCATGGCCATCATTAACAACTGGACTCCAGAAGGATGCAGATGAAATCTGTGAAGAAGTAACAAAATAAGAAACCATTACAGACAAAGCTGCAAATATGCTTCCCCAACCCCCCAAAAACAAACTACTTACCTTCATGTGCTTGAGAGTTATCCATTTCCAATTTCAACGCAAAAAATTCTCATTGAGCACTAGAATGTGCACACCAACAGTTTCTGTGACCTGTGATACAGAACAGTATCATGAGTACATGTCCATGTCAACCCCCCTCCTCACCTACAAAATACACAAACATATATTTATATACAGTATATCTACTCACCAAGGCTACTATTAGTGTACAGACAAAGGGCACCCTTCCATGCAGTTGATGATCACATTGCATTTGCTTGAATCGCCTCGCAGAACACATTGGACCAGCAACAGTATGCTCATGGTCATAATTTTATTCTGGGGGACTTTGTATGTGCTGAAGCACTCTCATTTCACTTTGTTACCACTTGTCAATTTTCTGAACACAAGGAGGATGCATTTTGGGCATGCAGAAAAAATCTGGGGACTCTGTGCCACCACTGCGCGCATGACTGAGAGCGCCATTAATTCTGGGGGACTTTGTATGTGCTGAAACACTCCCATTTCACTGTGTTACCGCTTGTCAAGTTGGCTATAGACCAGTACATTTGCAGGACTGTAAATTTACAATTTTGGAAATGTATGGTCATTTTTCTTTATACCCTAAAAAACGTATTGTAATTAAAGCCAATTTGATTTCTGTAAAATGGCTAATATTGAAAAACTGGAAAGCACCCACAGGTGCCATGCCATTCTCAATAAGGGTGTGGAAGCAACTTTTTTTAAGTTTTCTTTACAATCATTTTTTTTCTCAATTTGGGATCAGTTATGGGAACTAAACAATAAAGAGACACAAGGCTGGGTCCATACAGACTGTACAACTTGAAATATTTATTCCTTTTTTATGTTCTCAATTCAAAATAGAGTATGACAGTACATATGTTTTTTTTCTGCTCAGAATCTTATATATGTATGTGAATATTTGTATACAACATATATAATCTATGTCTTTCTCCCCCAGTTCAGAATTATGTATGATTGAAAGTACATATTCTGATTATCAATACAATATTTATAAAAAAAAGTTCATATTAAACAAAATGATGTGTTAAAGGACCAAGCAAATGGGGATTTAAACATTCAAAAACCCCAATATGTGCCTTATTGCTTAAGTAATGATCTGGTCACTCTTCTGAGCCATCATTGGAACCACTAATTGTACTAAAAATAAAACTGAAAATACTAGATATGATGCAGCAGTGACCAATGCTAAGTTGATGACAGTACTGGGAAAACTTGATGAGGTTTTTCCAGAAAAACAGTCAGATAAAATTTTGATAAAAGATCCTCTTCCTGAATTTTCTAAACAAAGACCTGTTTTTTTCTGCGGTTATAATTCCAGTGTCCCCAGTAACAAAGAAAGTCAAGAAAGAAAATAAAAAGTGTGCCAAGAAAAACAATTCAAAGGTGAATATTGTTAAAAAAGAAACATCAAAAAAGAATGAGGAAAAAGGGAAAAAATCAGAAAAATGTTATACCATGGGAAGTGAGATAATGATCTGAAGGTTCTACCTACACAGACCGAGAAAAGTACACACTGTAGGGAATTACTGGCTTATTTGTCTGGAAATAACAAATAGGATGAACATTTGCAGAAACTAGTAGAAGATCCAGCATTATTTAATAAACAGTGTCAAATATTACAGAATAAGGATCCTGTGACTAGAGACAATATGATAGATTTGATGAGAGAAACTGTACCAGAACCCATGGTTAAAAACCCAAGAACTGTTAGCACTGAAGCAGAAAGTAACAATTCTCAGGTCTTCAAGCAATCAAACTAAAATGGAAAAAATTCCTATCTAAGAATTACTACAGAGTATGATTGACCTCAAATTTATGGTGAAGAATTCAAATGGTATATACAGTAATAGATGAAATCACTGTGGCTTTAGAGCTAGATATCTGTGAAAATTATATTCTAGGGCCCGGATATTCAAACTGCGCCATTCTGAGGCGCAAGCCCTTCGCTGCTCAAAATGGTTGCACAGGGGTGTGGCAGGCGATATTCAAGGTTAGCTGTTGAGCGCTCCTTTGAATATCACCCAACCACAGCCGCTGTGCATGGCGCAGTGGAATTTGTGCCACTGCAAGTTGTCAGAGTTGAGCATTAAACTTACGGTGGCACAAGTACCATTGCGCCATGTGCAAATTTCCGATATTCAAAAGGTGACATGCAAATGGGGCCATAATTCATGCAAGGTGCAGGGGGGGCCATTTGCATCTGATTATGGCCCCATTTGCATGCCATTAGCATGTAGGTGCGCCGATCCCGAGGACTTGCGCCTGGCCGCCCTGCCAGGCAGCGGCCGTCGTCGGACCGGCGCGCCCTGCAGCTCGATCGTGGCTGGCGTAAAAAACAACCCCACACATCTCCCAATGCCCGATCCGCGGGCCAGAACATATCATGAAACACCCCCGCCCAAACGGCTCCCAATGCCTGATCGTGGGCGGAACGTGAAACAACCCCCAGTGCCCGATCCGGGCAGAATATAAAAGACCCCCCAACCGAATATCTCCCTGGTGGTCCAGTGGACGTAATACCGATCGCGGGCAGAATGTCAGTAACAACCCCCAAACATCTCCCTGGTCTCAGTGTACCCCACCCACCCACAAGCCCCACCACCCCGCTCCCCGGCGGCGGCGGGCGGCAGCATCCATCCGCCTGCGCCCGCGCCCGCCCGACTGACTGTCGGTGAGGGCTGCCGCCCATTGGTGCAGAGCTAGAGCCAATGGGCATGCAGCCATACCGCTCACATGACAGTCCAGATTTGTGAACTGTCATATACGGTATGGGCTACGCGCCCGTGGCTCTAGCTCTGCACCAATAGCGTCTGCTCTGAACAATCGGCTCCGGTGAAAGCGGCGAGGTAACAGGCGATGAATGCTGCATGCCGATGCGTGAGCGTGGTGAACATAAGCTACTCAGGGAGATATTAGAGGTATACTGGACATTCTGCCAGCGATCAACTGACAAATCACTGGGCACCAGAGAGAGTCAGGTGAAGGGAATACTTTACGTTCTGCCATAATCGAGCACTGAAAATTGTTCAAGTTCTGCCAGCGTCCGGGCGATGAGGCTGAAGCGGCGGGCCTGGCAATACGTTCTGCCAGCGATGTCAGCCGATGAAGGCTTTATTTGAGTGGGGGAATGTCATGATACGTTCTGCCCACGATCGAACATTAAAACTGTTTGGGGAGGGGTTTACGTTCTGCCTGATGTCGGGCTGGTGGGGGCACAGGGACTGGGTTGGGGGGTGTGGTGGGTGGGGGACACTAAACACCAGGGAGATGTTTGGGGTTGTCATTGGACATTCTGCCCGCGATCGGCATTACTGGCCCACTGGAGCACCAGGGAGATATTCAGTTGGAGGGGTCTTTACATTCTGCCCATAATCGGCACTGGGGAGTTGTTTTTGCCTGCCCGCGATCGGGCATTGGGAGCTGTTTGGGCGGGGCTGTCATGATACGCTCTGCCCGCGACCGGGCATTGGGAGCTGTTTGGTGGGGGGGGTTACGATAATGCTCTGCCCACGATCGGGCATTGGGAGCTGTTTGGGCGGGGAGGGGGTTGTTTTACGTTCTGCCCACGACGGGCTGGTGGGGGCATAGGGACTGAGTTGGGGGCCAGCCACGGTGGCAGCTGCTGTGTTGTGCCCTGCAATACAGCAGCTCACCTGTGGGTGGCCCTCAACTGATCCTTTTTTTGGCTCAAAGTTGTGCAGGCTCAGGTTGGGGGTTGTGCCTGCACAACTCTGCACAACCCGACTGAATATCGGGTTGCGCAGTTTATGCATGGTTCCTCCCCCTCCTGTTGAGCATGCATTCATTTGCATTGCACTGTTGCTCAACCTGTTTTCAGTGGTGCAACTGCCTCCTGCTGAATATCGCAGAATGGCGCAATGTAGGACTTGCGCATGCGCAACCCTGTTGCGCATGGCGTAACCCTTTTGAATATCTGGGCCAAGAAGTAAAACGAAGTCAGAAAAGTTTTATTAAGTCAGTTGAAGTCTATTTCAAGTCTCCTAACGAAGCAAACTATGTTTGGTACAATGGGAAACTAATAACAGGAAATGGCTTTTATGTATCTTTTCCAAATAGAGAGGAATTTAATATAAATCATTGATACTATGAGACTACTGAAGCTCCAGTGATGTTGTCATCATCTGGAATGTCAAGAAAAACTAGAGAAAATAAACTATAAACTTAGGGGGTCAATCTGTAACCTACTTAGCATTTGTTTAATTATTAAATTAGGCTAACAAGGTGTTAAGTATGTGCAAATGATTGACAATACGTCCCAATGAAAAATGATTTAGTACCACAACAACATTTGCAGAAAGTAGAAGTGCTAGATTCATTGGGACTATATCTGATAGATGATGGAGAATTTTTTTCCCCTTGCAAGGATGGAGTGATACCTAATGAGAGTGAAAGAAAGGCTAAGCAGAGTCAAGCCCATCGGTGCAGAGGGAGGGCTTCCACCTGCGATGCCGATGGACCCGAGTTCAAGAATGGACTTAGGATGTTGGAGGGCTGGCCAGGGAGAAGGATCAAGTGTCCTAGGGACTGCTGTACTTTTCTGGGGGTGGGGGTTGTGTGTCTGGCATGCTACAGACCCATAGCGGGGAACCATTGCTGGCACTGTATCAGTGGGGGTCTGGACAGATTCTGCCCATCATTGCATGTTCCCATCCCAAAACAGCTTACAGGAAATGCCAGCCCCTGAAAAGCATAAAACTCTGCTCCACCACCTCCACTGCCTACACAGTGTTTAGGTGGCTGGAGCCATGTCCTGGTTACCCTGGGGGTAAGCCTGGACAATGTTACTGTTGACCTTGGGGAGGGTGCCCACCCAGTGACCCTACCCAGGGGGTAAGCCTGGGCTTGGGGAGGGGGCATGAGTAGGGGCTAAGCCCCTGTGTGGGGGAGTCAGGTAGCGCTGACATAAAATAAAAAAAGAAGAAAGAAAGAAAGACTAAGCAGACAAATAATTGGTTTAAACGATCATTGGGGGAATTCTATCAGAACTGACTTGATGAGACTGCTCAATCAGTAAAAAGTATGAGGTTAAAAAAATAGAGGACAAGTTCAAAACCATTCGAGCAATTTCTTGGAATGTAGTGGGGATGGAGTGGTTATATGGAGTTTTTAAGACTGGGAGAAATCATTTTATCAACTAACATAGCATGAAAATGGAGATCAGATTGCCTTGCAGTGATTTTTTTTTTCTGTTTTTTTCCTCCTCTACCCTCCGCTGTCCCATTCTTCATGAATTACCTATAGTCTGTTGCGCCCTCGCTCACCTGTCCAATCTCTGGTGCAGTCCATCCCTTATGAAGCTGTGGCTATACCCCTCAGGTGGGTACAGGGTGATAGCCCTTTCACCTTGATGTGTCTTGGAATTCATTGTGATGCTGTCTCCAGAGAGGGTAGGGGCAGTGAGGATCAGGACCTTAGCGCTCCATCTATTGGGAGACAGTAGGTGTTTTTCTGGTGTTCTGTGTATGCCGTGTGCCCCTGACATCAAGGAACCATGAGCACCGACTTCTGGCATGCTTACCCCCTTTATTCCTCAGGCCTGCTGTGCCTTGAGTCTCCACTCGGGGTCCCCCAGGCACCGAGTCCAGAACCCACCTTGCTCCCGGAGAAGGTGAGCCATCCCTAGGATGCTCAAACCTCCTCCCCCCAGATGGCCCTCCAGCTTCCGGGTTCATTCCCAAACCCGGGTCACTGGCGCCGCAAGCGGAAATCCAACCGCTGCATTGGTGAGCCAGCCGCCTTGCATGACTTTGATGTAATGCAGAGTGTAGCCACTAGAGACAGCAAATTTGGAAGACCCTCTGGAGGTTTAGTCACATATACTCGAGCAGGGATTTTTGATAAGCATCAACATATTTATATTGAAAACAAAATTAGTGTCTCACTTATTGAATTCCAGGAAAGAGACTTTGTTCTGATAAATGTATACATTCCCCCCAATGTGATCCAAGTATTGTTTAAATAATATCTGGGATAAGTCTGAGAGCATCCTGATAGACATACAAATTGAATTTCCTAAGTTAGACATTCTTGTGGTGAAAGATCTAAATGCCAGGATAGGCAACTATGATGGATTGCTAGATAATTCCTGTTTTGGGCATTTAGAAATGTCACAAGACTATGAAAGGAAATCAATGGTTTGTAGAAGAAACCATAGAGGACATAAGTTGGTGGAACTGTTAAACTGTTACACTGTTTGTATTGTACTGTACTTGACTTGTTATTTCAACTAATTATTCATGGGGTTATTTTTTAAATGTTGTTTGTACACTGCTGAAATTTTCGTTCCTTACTTAGAGTTATTAAATTTGAGGTCAGTTCTTTCCCCCTTTGCCTTCTGCTGTGTAGTCCCTTTTATCTCTAGTCCCTCTTATCTGCTTGGCCACTTTCTTGTGCTGTCTGTCTTTCCCTCTCCTATCCCTGAATCTAGCTTTTCTGACTCTTTGCTCCTGCTCCCCGGTTCGAATTCTCTGCATTTCTACCTCCTGTAACCTGACTTAATGCCTTTGTTCTGAGTATCCTCCCACATTTATCTCCCTATCTAATTTTTATCCTTTGCTCTCTCCCAGCATCCCTCCCTCCTGTTGGGCATTCTGCCCAGATGGACAAGCTCCCCAGCCAGCTGCTGCAAGCTACACAAGGTACAGACCTCAGATCTTCAGCTCCTTTGTTTCCGCATTTCAAAATTGGCACCTTTTTCTCCATTGAACCCTTTGGACTTGTCCTGTGTTCTCGGACCTAACCAGTGCTCCCCTCCCAATGGACGGTCAGTCTTCTTTGCTTCAGTAGCATTCTCTAACCTGAGCATAGTGCAGCTTAACTGCTTATTGATCTCAGGGGAAAGGCTGCTTGGGGAATTTGCTAATCTTCACTTTAATTGTTAATCATACCTGAGAGTGGTGCAGTTTATCTGTTTACTCATTTCAGGAAAAAGGCTGCTCGAGGAGAGTGCTCCTCAGGATACTTTAATTTCTGTATTTGATTTAATCATTTCAGCTGGAAAGAGAAAAGCTGCAGGCAGGGCAATATCTTAATGATTTAAGCCAGAATTTTGCAAAGGGACAGGCTGCTCAAAGGCTCTGAAAGACTGCTCAGTTATGCTGATCTGTGCCTTGCCGACACTGCTGCATGGCATCTGTCTCCCCCCCCCCCAACCGCTGCCCACCCGATCTGGACATTTCTTTTATAGAGTTCAGTCACCAATCAAAAAATTACTGTCTCCCCATTTTGCTGTTTGTTCATTATACCATTTTGCCTCTAGAGGACCACCTTAATCTTGAACAGTAACCTCTTGTTTAACTATTCTCCTGTGCTAATTGCAAATTAAAAGAACATGATTCTCCTACTGAATGTTAATGGTATCATTAAGTATATGTAAGGCTTAATGCTCTCTATTCCTGCCAGCAAATGGACACATCTTAATCATCTTATTCATCTTCAACATGATCTTTGTCTTCCTCCACTCTGTTACTTGGTGATATATCTTGACCTCTTTCTGCCCCCTTTTCTACATCTAATTTAATCCCTCTGCCTTCCTCCAAGTCTCTACACCATGCTCCTTTGTCTGTCATTAGCTCATACCTATAACCTTCAATCATGGATAACTAAGACTGGCTGGTTACCTTGCCGTGCCTCAAACCCCACTTCTGCTCAGATCATTTTATAGCTATATCTATAAAACACTCCCCATGGGACAGTATACATCCTCCACCATGTCACATTACACCGGATCCTTTAAGCCTGTACTTACTTATCTCATGGCTACCTAGGCTAGATACAGCACTCCTTGGGCTGTGGTTTCACAAATGACTGTGTGTATCTACCCCCCCAGCTGCTCTCAGTATGCTTTTTCTTCGTATGCTGTTCTGGGTTCACATATCGGGTCTCCTCCTCTTAGTTCATGTGGGGGATATTGAGCACAATACTGGGCCCTTGTGCCCCACCTCTATGGCTGTTCCCACAATTGGTGCTCAACTGCCTTCCCAAGGTCTGAAAATAGCACTTATGATTATGCAAAGTCTCCACCCCAAAGTGGCTGAATAAGAAGCCTCAGTTAGTCAGAAGCTCCTGACATTCTATGTATCTCAGAATCTTGGCTTAATCCTTCTATCAAACAGCAGGGGGTGGCATTACCTGGCTATAACTGCTTTAGTAAGGATAGGTTGGGTAAAAGAGGGGAAGGTGGTGTTCTTATGTATACTTGGTCTGACTTGGCTGCCATGGAGCTCATTGTGCCTGACAGAGGGTCCCCTGTCATGGAATCCCTACTCCTTTCCCTGACTCTTGGCAATGTCAGAAAGCTAATTGTGGGATGAGTCTACCTGCCATCCAAACTAGCCTCCATCTGTCTCTTCCCCTTCGTTACCTCTCTTGCTAATCTCCCTCTTCATGACCTTGTACTTTGTGGCGACTTTAATACTTACTGACTAAATCCCTCCACTGACAAGGTGCATGTATCTCTTGTAGATTTTAACCAGGTTCAGCTCATCCAAGATCCCGTGCATATTAATACTAAGTCTGGAAAACACACTGTGCTTAATTGGGTGGCCACTAACTGCTTACTTCAGGTTAAATCCATGGGGGATCTTTTGGACAGCATCAGTGACCATTCTCCTACTTTCTGCATTTGGAGGAACAACTTCCCCACCCCACCCCTTTAGATCTCCCTGGTCTGGGACATGGCCAGATTTGACACTAGTAGCTTCCTTGCCTCCTTCAATGATGCTGGCTTGGGCCCAGTTAACACACTCCCTCACAAAAAAGCTCTGGATTTCTTCATATGCACCTTCACCCAAATCGTTGATAGTCATGCTCCCTTGAAAAGTTGCAGGTCTAAAGGTATCAAAGCACCATGGCTCAATAAGGATCTTAGGATGCTCATATCCTCCCGTGACCAAGATTGGCAGACTTACAAAGGTAGTGGGCTGCCCTCTGACTGGCAAGTCCATAGGCAATTTAGAAATAACTGTAAAAACTCCCTTCAAAAAGCCAAACACCTACACTACAAGACATTCCAAACTGAGCATCTCTGTAATCCCAAGGAGTTCTAGAAGCAGGTTAATTCTGTGATCAAGGAGAAGGCTGCTGAACTCCCTAACTTTCTAACTGACCAGGGTTCTGTCCCTACAGACTGTTCATCTATCACCACTGGTTTCAATTAATTTTTTACCAATCTCAACAAATACATCATGCTCTTTCCCAAGTCATCCGTACCCCCTCTCAGCCCCTCTGTCTCCTTGTGACACTGGGGCTCAACCCTCATTTCACCTGAAGTTGGCACCCCTCAAAGTGGTCCGATGGCTCTTTGCTAATCTGAAATCTGATAGCTCAGCAGGTCATGACACCCTAGAGCCTATGTTTCTCAAACTCGGTGCTCCTGCCCTAGCCCTCCCTGTTTATGATCTGTTCAACAGTACTTTCTATTAAGTAGAGTCCCAGACAAATGGAAGCTTGCCATGGTTGTGCCATTCATAAAGGTGGGCCTAACACTGTTGCTGAAAACATTAGACCGACCTCCATCCTCTGTCTATTGGCAAATATCCAGGAGTGTATAGAATACGATCACCTCCCGAACTACCTGGAACACCATAACCTGCTATTCCCATACCAGCATGGGTTGTTCAGAAAGAACCATAGTACCCTCACTGCCTTAATAAATGTCACTTCTGATCTGCTACAGCCTATGGACCGAGGCTTTGCCACTGGCACCATCTTTTTTGACCTCACAAAGGCATTTGACCAGGTCAACCATGGTCTAATGATCTAGCAGCTACACATTCTTGGCCTTGATGCCAGTGCCTTAGCATAGGTCCAACGTTATCTTTCTTATCATTCACAAAGGGTTAAGTGGGCTGGTTCTCTTTCTGGTCTTAGAGCAATAACTTATGTTATTCCACAGGGTTCCATATGGGGCCCACTGCTGTTCTCCCTATTTATTAATGATCTGCCAAATAACTGTGGAGGGTCTTCTGTGCACATCGGTGTGGAAGATGCAATCATCTATCATTCCTCTTCTGGTGTCGGATGGATCAACAGCATGCTAGCATCTGACTTTGCTGCTCTTGAAGGTCAGTTTCTACAAAATCAACTTGTTCTTAACACCAAGAGAACAAAAAGTATGCTATTCTTTCATCCACCCACTACATCCTCTGCCCCCACCCTCTCAGGATCACCTCTCTCAATGGTGATGCCCTTGAATCTGTCCATACCTTTAAATACCTGGGCATCACCTTAAATACCTCACTTTCCCTTATTGCTAACGTCTCCCTCAAATCACTGAACCAAAGACAAGGTCTTCTCTATCATGTCCACCCTTTTCTTACCTTCACCTTTTATCATAAGATCGCATCCTCCTCTCTACTCCCACTTCTAACTTATGGTGCTCTGCTTCTGCTCACAACTAACACTAATATCTTAACTTTCCTCAAATAGACTTTCCATAGGGTGGTTAGGTTTGCCCCAGGGGTCAATGCCCGTCACCATCACTGTGATGTCATCTCTTCTCTGGGTTGGTAATCATATGACTCTAAATTATGGTACACCACCCTGAGTTTCACGCACAAGCTGGTCCAGAAATATGCTTCTAGTTGCCTTGGTGAGTCTATTCAGCTAAGACAACCTCAATGAGCCCTAAGATTCACCTCCCTCCTTCTCCTCATAATGCTCAAACCTTGGTTAGCTGTGGCCTGTAAATCATTCACCTTTGTGGCTGTGTCAGACTGGAACTCCCTTCCTCCCTTTGTTATGTCATGCTCCATGCTCATTATGTTCCAACTCAATTTGCTTTCCTTTCTCTCTGCCTCTGCCTCTGCTCCTTGCTTCTGCTAGCAGTGATATTAGGTCCTAATCCCAACAGCCCTGTTTAAGTCTTGTCCTTGGTGTACCCCTGACCCTGGTTTCTTACCTTGCCCTCTGTGCCTCACCTTTAATGATAACTGCTATTATTGGTTAGCCCTTTTGTATCTGATATCATTAGCTAATTAGTATATATTATAGTGGTCTCTCTTGAGTGTCCCATATATTTGTTGCACTACTGTGTAGCCTATCTGTTTGTTATTTCATATATCAGTGCATGTAACTGCCTGTATCATAATCCTGTGGATTAGTGTACACTGCAAATCAATTTCTGCTGTAATTGTCATTGCTGTGTTAATGCTCTGTATTGTGTACAAACTGCACTTCCAGGTCGCCCCTGAAAAAGGGAATGAAACATCTCAGGGGACTTACCCAGTTATTACAACTCAAATAAATAAATAAACATTTTCAATTTATACCCTTTAATTACAGATTATGTAGTGATAATCAACGAAGATGTACTTAAATTAAAACTCATGGTCTACACTCCCTGACCTGATTCTATGGTCAGGGGATCCAATACAGTGGGAAACCTTAAAAATTCCTTCAAGGCCTGAAAATAACCACCTACCCATTCTACTGAGCAGATTGCCATGTAACAAATTCACTCAGGAATGCGAGTGTATAAGAGAATCACAGATGGTGGGGATAAGATATAATGAGAGGCTAAAATGGAATGCTCACATAGAATCTGAAGTGACTATTATACAGTACGGGCGAAGAGATATGCTATCACTTTAAAAGGCATATCTCCACCCCTTACTGATAACTAAAACGTGACGTGTACATAGAAGGAAACAAGTAAAAATATCACTACTGTGTTCATGTCACGTTAAAATATCACCCCTTTCTACACGTCAGCTCATAAACCCACCAAACTCTATGTTAAAATAAATCATCACCAGCTACATTAAATAAAATCCAAAACTTTGCCCAATTTCACATGCAAAAAGCATTTAAAAGTACCAATTACATATTAAATAAATCATTCAACAATCGCTTAACAGACCACATTGGACAGCAACTGTTCTTTTCTGCATTAGGTACAGTGGAATCTAATAGCATTAAAAACTGAATAATATTTAGAGAAAATTTTTTAAAAATACCATGGCGACTGAAATGAAGACAGAAACTGTGGAAAAAGAAATAGAGTTTCTCTTAACTTAGCTTGAGGCACATACAGAGCCTTTGCTGGATTCTGAATTACACCTACATACTCTGTCTCAATTTATGCAACCAAAACTGTTACCTCAGTCTACAGCTGCAGTAAGTAGCAATTACAGCTTAATCAACCAATACATTGATACTGGCAAAAACCATAATAGAAAACAAAAAACAAACAGTGATGTTAAAAATTCAAATCCTTCTTAACAAACGTAGTACAATTAAAAGAATCAATACATCAGATTCAACTGGAGTATTTAGATCAGCTGTTATGTTATTTCTTCATAAAGTTAATAAAAACAGATGGTACTTCATATGAGCCTCTAACTGTAAAATCTATTTTTCAAAATTTAGACCGGCATTGAAAGAATAACCTTATTCAGAATTTCTCACCACATCTCTTTTCTTCCTAAAGACAAGACAAGTAATAGAGACATAACAAAAACATTTAAAAGAGATGGGTAAAGGAAACTGGCCACAAGCTTCAGAAGAACTAAGCAACAGTATTATTGAGCAACTTTATATCAGTAAAGAACTTAGCCCTCACACACCACAATCATTAACAAACACTATGTGGTACACTGTAGCACTCTATTTTGGCATAACAGACAGCACAGAAACTCGGAACTTAAAATGGGGTGACATAAAAATTAAAGTAGATGATCCCCAAAAAAGATACATGGAATACTTTATTGAATGGAAGACAAAAACTCCACTGGCTGTAACCCAAAAAACATAAGAAAACTGAAACCAAGAGCCTAAGAAACGAGTACACCTGAAAGATGCCCTGTTACAAATGATCTTATATACCAATCTAAGAAACCAGCAACTACATTAAATGCTGATACATCATTTTTCTTGGCAATTAATCATAATACAGAAAAAGCTCAGTACCTGACATTATGGTTTAAAAAACAACCTCTAGGACTGAACGCCATAAGTAAAATGGTGAAAAATATGATTACAAGGGCTGGTATCCAGAGTGAAAAATGGCTTACTAATCACGCTATTGGAAAGCATCTTATATAAAAGATTTCAGACAATGGAATTCCTCCCACTGAGATTATACGGGTCTCTCTGCATAAAAGAGTTGATTCTCTAAATGAATATTCTAAACTAAATGACTTGAAACAACAAATCATTTCTGAAATCCTAACAGCTGACCAACAACAATTATCTAACACCCCAACTGTCACTGAAGAAAATAATGTTCAACCATGCTCATCATCATCCATTACCGCAAGTATGCCGAATAAAGAAAAGTACTGCAAGCGCAAAGAATGGGAATCTACCTTTTCATCTTGCTTTCAACAGACTACCTTTAATGCCACTAACATTACATTTTCAACATTTTGTAAGTTAGTATGACAGAGAACAAGCTTTTACATTGTTTCTTATTATCTATGTTACAGGCACCACAGAAGAACAAAAAAAAAAAACTAAAAGAGAAAGACAAATTGTCTCCAACAGTGATTCTGAGAAACAGAAAATGTGAAGACCCTGAAGGAAACTAAAGAAATTATGTCCTATACTACTTAACTTTTCTTTTCCAAATTCTTACTGATATCAGTAAAAAACTAAAATAACAAATTATAATAAAATACAGAAACTGCATTATGTAATCTTCTTTGTACTTTTCACTTTGTCTGAAACAACTTGTTTAAATATAATTTATAATCAACATAAGAACCTAAAGTACTAAAGTGAATGAAACTTGAGAAAAAAAAACACAAAAACTTTATTGCCATATAATTGGTTTTATATATGTTTTACTTTATGTTAAAGAACTTCTGAACATTTCCTACATAATGAACATAGCAACCTAAAGTACTAAACTAAATAAAACTCAACTTAATAAATTAACTTCAAAATGCTCTGTTGCTGTACATTACTGCTCATTTGCTAGTATATAAAATGGCATTGCATACTACAGCATTCTACAATCAAACACTGTAAGTGGTATAAAGTAAAACATAACATAAATAAATCCCAACAAAAAAAAATGTAGTTATCCTCCCTCACAAAGAAAAAGCTGGAAAGCAAAGTCTATAACGTGAAAAAAAAATCACTTGTTGCATATAAATGGAGCCCACATACCTTGCAGTTCACAGCAATATCCTATTCTCCAATCTCTAACATTAGTAAACTCACTCTCGTTAAATGTAAAATTCTACTATACGATGACACCACTAATAAAAACAATTTTTAAACAGTATTTCCAAACTTAAATTTGTGCCTAAAAGAATGCCACACACCAAGGCAAAATGACCACGAGCAAAGCAAACACATAAAAAATCCAACAACCAATCACAAAACAGAAACAAAATAACAACCAATCACACACACACTCAAACTACCACAACCAATCCACACATATCAGGAAGTACCAAATCATTCTCCATTGAATAACACAGTAACAGACAAACACCCAATCAGAAACCTAATACAACACATCGCACTGCAAAGCATACACACATCAAAGACTCAAACAAATAAATTATAGCCATATAAACTGCAATTTTACAAATTCTACTAATAAAGACATACCCCAATTGCATAAAATGCATATGTGATGGCAAGGGGTGTGATATGGCATATATGTTAACTTGTGGTATATGAGCTTGGGGAATTAATCACTGAGCCACTCATGATATTTCTCTAGCTCACTTACCACTCATTAAGATATGTGCCATATCACACTCCTTACTATCACATATCCCCTTAATATCATATAGGGAAGTCTTGGCTATTAACTCCTAAATGATCTCACTAATATGACAAGTATATAAATCTCTGATTGTATCTCTATTATATTTGAACAAATAAAGTCTAGCCTGTAAAATCAATAGGCAGTGAACTCAGGTGGTAGGAAAAGGGATTCATGGTTTGGCAAAGAATGTAAAAAACAAAAAGTGATGTTACAATCAAGAATTAGAGGTATAAAGATTAGTAAAGCAATTTTTGTGTTTAAAACAAGAAATCACTAAATATAAAAGGATGCTAAAAACTGAAAAAAATCCTCAGTACTACCAGACAAAATGGTTAAAGATGTTGGGAGTAATTGAAAATAGAGATACCAAAGAATTTTGGGCTGTGGTGTCAAAAGGAACAAATAATTATAAAACATGTGAATACATATACTGTATATTGGAAGAGGACTGGGTGAATCATTTTGTTTTAATGTTCTCAGATGTGTATGATAATGAGAGCACATTATAAAACACTGAAAAGGGACAAATGTTAACTATTACAAGACAGGAGGTTTATTAGTTTATAAAAATGCTAAAATCTGATTAAGCCCCTGGGAATGGACCAAATAACAGCTGAAGTCTATTTATTAAATACATCTGTTTGGACAGAAATATTTGTGTCAACCCACCTCTCCCTCTGGGCTGAAACAGCTTTTAGAGAGGTGTCTGTCCTCGGGTATTCACTGCCACCAGCCGGACTGTCTTCCGGCACCTCCTTCAAGCTTACAAACATGAAGAATTAAACGTGCAATTGCACAAGTTAAAGTCTGGTAGTGTGCCTCTCTTGGGTGGTGGATGCTACACAGAGTTTACCTCAGCCAGTGGAAACCAAATATTACCTTAGAAAAATGACATTACAGTCACAACTGTTGAGCAAATAAATAGTGTTTTACTTAACAGAAAGTGCACTCAGCATTTACACAATATATATTTACAACACAAGAGAATAACACTCACACAGGAAAAGTAAACAAATAACAGATGGCAAAAGAAAACATCTATTGCTGCAATATGCTAGTACTAAACTTACCCTTTACTGTCCTTACAAGAGACACTGGACCCTATTCTAACTGCCAGTTCCCACTCACATAGCTAAAAGGGTAGGCACCCAAGCTTAGATCATCCCTCCAGTTTCAAAATAGGAAGAACACTCTTCATTGTCTTTCAGCCTCTTATATATTCTCCTGGGAATAGGTAACGCCTATTCCACCTTTGAATGCACCAACCATCTAACATGTATGTATTTAATTGTCCCAATCAGAATGAACACCTATCAGTGACCAATTATATTCCCTTTTAACCTTACGTTTATATTTGAATGAACCATTCCATTCAAATTGACCTGTGTGTGTGGACAGCTCTGTGTGTGTGGAGATGTCCACTCGAGATTTATGACCCAGCTCTTATCTAGCAGCTAGGAAGGACTGAGAATTCCACAAGCTGGAATTCTCAGCTTGCATGAGTGTGTGTTTCTTTCAGACTGCTAAAAAATAAGGCACCTACAGAATCCGAACCATTAACTCTTTCCTTACCATTTCTGTCACATCTCCCCCCAGATGATGAAGGCGTGTCCCTTGGGCCACCCCAAATGACATAGCCATTCATGCAACTACTGGGAAGTGCCCAAAGTATCCAGTCATGCCATTAGCTCTGTCTAGATAACCCATCCAGATCTGCATTTTGTTTGCCACTGCGATGCTGGATGGTCATGTTGTATGCCTGCAGTACCAAACTCCAACATAATAGTTTTCCATTTTGCCCACTTGATCTATGAAGCCATATCAGGGGATTATGGTCTGTGACCACAGTAAATTCTCTCCCATATAGGTAAGGCTGCAGCTTCTGAAGGGCCCACACTATTCCCAAGCATTCCTTCTTGATTGTGGTGTATGCCTCCTCTCTGGGCAGAAGCCCCCGGCTGAGGTACACAAACTCAAGTGCTCCTACCTCTGCTGGGTAACTTGGCACAGCATGACCCCCAGCCCATGATCTAAGGCATCCACATGAACCATAAACTTTAAACTATAATTGGGGCTAGCTAACACAGCTGGGCCACTTAAGGCCTTCTTTAGCTCCTGGAAAGCGACCTCACAGCCTTCTGACCACTTGACTGTATCTGGCTTTCCCTTCTTGGTTAAGTCTGTCAGGGGCTTAGCCAGATCGCAATAGCGAGGAACAAACCTTTGGTAGTACCCTGCTGTCCCCAGAAATGACCTGACCTGTTCCTTTGTGGTAGGAGTAGGCCAGGCCAGGATGACATCAACCTTGGCAGGCTCTGGGTGGATGTGTCCACTACCCACACTTCTACCATACCTATCTGGCACTTTTCTGACTTGACTGTCAGACCTTCATTACTTAACTTGTGGAACACATCCTGTACATTCTTAATGTGCTCATCCCAGGTCTGGCTGTATGTGGCTATATCATCCATATAAGCCAATGCAAACTCACCTACTCCAGAAAGAATGCGATCCACAAGCCGTTGAAAGGTTGCAGGTGCAGTCTTCATTCCAAATGGTATTACCTTGAATACGTATAAACCAAATGGAGTAACAAAAGCTGATCTCTCCCTGGATGCAGGGGTCAGTGGTACCTGCCAATAGCCCTTTGTTAGGTCTATTGTGGTCAAATACTTGGCTCCCCCCAGTTGCTCCAGGGTCTCATCTGTTCTGGGCATGAGATAGGCATCAGACTCTATGCAGCTATTAAACCTCCGGTAATCAACGCAGAATTGTGTGGTGCCATCCCTTTTGGGGATCAGTACTACAGGTGATGCCCAGGGGCTACTAGATTCCTGGATTACACCAAGTTCCAGCATCTCCTTGAGCTCCTCTTTCACAGTCTGCTTAATGTGCTCAGGTACCCTGAAGGGGGACTGTTTCAGGGGAACTTGGATCCCTTTATCCACATGGTGCTCTGCCATCATGGTGTACCCTGGTTTCCCTGTGAACATGTCCTCAAATTCTCTCAGCACACCCATAATTTCTTGCACCTGGGCTGCTGTCAGCTGTTCCAGGAGGGTAAGGTTGTCCACAGAGGATGCAACTCTGGCCTCCCCAAGTAGGTCCACCAGTGGATCTATCTCAGTTTCCTCCTCTGAAGCACTGCATACAGCAAGGAACATTTCCTTCTGGTCATGGTAGGGCTTCAGCATGTTAACATGATACACCTCTCATTTGTATCTCCTGTCTGGTAGCTCTATCATGTAATTGATATCACTAACCGTTTGGACAATAGAGAATGGCTCTTCCCATGCTGCCTGTAATTTATTCTGTTGGACAGGGATGAGTGCCATCACTCACTGTCCCACCTCAGAGTCATATTCCCTGGCATGGGCTCCACGGTCATACCAGACTTTCTGCCACTGTTGTGCAGTGGCCAGGTGCTCCTGAGCAAACCCCATGAGCCCCTTAAGGTGAGTCCTGACGTTCAGGACATACTCCACAACAGACTCCCCTTGGGAGGCATGGTCACCCTTCCATTCATCCCGAATCAAATCTAGGAGCACCCGCACCCTATGACCAAATAGGAGATTGAAAGCTGAGAACCCTGTGGACTCCTGTGGGACTTTTCTGTATGCAAATAGGAGATGAGGCAAATATTTGTCCCAGTCCCTCTTATGCTGGTCAGAAAAAGTCCTTAGCATGGTCTTAAGGGTTGAATTAAATCGCTCCACCAGACCATTAGCTTGGGGATGGTATGGAGAGGTTTTGAGCTGCTTTACCCTACACTTCTCCCATGAACTACTCATTAACCCTGACATAAAATTGGAACCCCCATCTGACAGTATCTCCTGGGGAAAGCCCACCCAACTAAATATTTCCAACAGTGTATCTGCCACTGGTTCTGCCTCAGAGGATGTTAGGGCCAATACCTCTGGGTATCTGGTGGCAAAGTTGACAACTACCAGGATATACCACTTGCCTGTGTGACTTGGGGTGCTTAATGGCCCCACTATATCCACAGCTACCCTCTTGAAGGGTTCATTAATAATGGGCAGGGGCATCAAAGCTGCCTTGGCCTTGTCCCCCATTTTTCCTACCCGCTAGTACTGTGGACAAGTCCTACAATAATTTACCACATCCTTGCCAATACCAGGCCAGAAGAAATTGTTGGTCAAACACTTTTTTGTATGCCTCACCCCTGAGTGCTCTGAAAAAGGGATATCATGGGTGAGGGCCAAAAGCTACTGATGGTGAACCTTAGGTACTACCAGTTGCTGGAGTACCTCACCGTCTAGCTCTTCCTCTGTTGTACATTCTCTGTACAACAGCCCATGGTCACAGTAAATGGACTCTTTAACCCCCAGAGGACACTCAGCCTATGAGCTTTTTCCTAAGTTTTTGCAAGGTAGGGTCAGTTCACTGTGCAGCACTCAGCTGCCCTCATCTGACCCTTCCCAGTGTCCCTTCAGAAGGAAGTCCTGTGGGCTCCTCTATTTGTGACTGGGGTTCTGGACTGCTGCTTCTAGCCAGCCCCTCCCCTGTGCTAGACACTTTCTCAGCTGCTGAGGGTGTGGCTGGACCACCTGGAGTCACCCCCTATTCACCCTCAGAAGCTTGCCCTTGTGCCTGACTATGAGCGAATGCCTGGACCCTGGAGTACTTCCCAGGCACCATCTCCTCTGCCCAGATGAGATCCTGCCTTACCAAGGAGATGTCAGCACCTGTGTCCCACAGTCCCTGTGTTACTATTCCATTAACTGTAATGGGATGCAGATTCTCATTAGAGAAGAGTGGTTCTTCAGACTGGACACACCCTACAAATACACCAGTGCTCTTTTGATCACCCCTCCCCGATACCTCTGCCCCTTAACCAGTTTCTGAGGGCAGTTATATCTCAAGTGTCCCACTTGATTGCAAATATGACATTTCTTGGGTCCGTCTCTTGACACCCCCTTAGAACCACAGGGTTTTACTTTGGGCTCAGGTGCAGGCTGGTTTCCTTTGGGCTGCCCCCATGGGATCCTTATAATCATGTGCTATCCCCCACCATAAGACTTCGCTGTGTGTATGGCTGGCTAGACAGATCATGTCAGGCGCTTGCCACCTCTGTTGAGGAGGCGATGCCTGGTCTAGAGCCACGCATGTACTCAGGTACAATTTAGAATTGTTCTCTCACCAATACATCTTTGATTAGTTCTACAGTGGTTGCTTTAGCCCCTCCACCCACCTATCAAGGTAAGTATGCAGTTGAACCTGCAGTTCTGCATAGCTGTCTTCTGGACTTTTCTTTAACTCCTAAATTTCCTTCTATAAGCCTCAGGAGTTAATTCAAACATTTCAACAACACTGTTTTAACTTTATCATAATCAGCATTGTCTTCATTACTCATTTTAGAGAATGCATGCAAAGCCGTCCCTGTAAGTAAGGGTGTGAGATAAGTTGACCAGGAAGCCTCAGTAAAATTGAAATTGGTCACATACTCTCTCAAATGAACTTAAAAACAAATCAAGGTCATCTCCCTCTTTAAACTGAGGGAACAATTTAAAATTAATGTTGGCTTCATGAGGCAAACTTACTTCACCATTACTCATGGTTTGCTGACTTCGCAGGGTCATCATCTCATTCTTGTGCTGTCATTCTTTTTCTCTTTCTTCACATTCTTTCTCTCTGTCTGCCAGTCTCTTTTCTTCCAGTTCTTTCTCTGCTTCCAGTCTTTTTGTCTCTGCTTCCCATCTTTTTGTTTCTGCATCCATCCTTCTTGCTTCTGCTTCAGCATCCAGTCTTTTCACCTCCAGCACCTTGTCTTGCAGCAACAGTTGCAGTCACAGTGCCTCAAGTTGGTTTGGGGGGTCTGCTACATCAGTTCCTGACTCACCCCCAGAGACTTTCTGCTTCTGATCATGTGCCAAGAGGGCAGCTATGAGGTCTGCCTTTTTCTTGTGTTTTAGACCTTCAGGCTGAATCCCATTTTCCTGGCACCTTTCACAAAGCTGTGGCACAGTAAGTGAGTCATACTCCATAGAGCTCATTCCCTACTGCTCCGCTATACTGTGCTAACTAGAAACAAATAAAACTGTTGTACAAATGTATTCCCATATATATCCTGTTTTGCAACGCTAAGGTAACTGTTACACTGGCAAACTCTGTATCTCAGAGTGCTACGCAGTCCGCTATCATCACCCCACCACAGCCAACCAATTGTGACAACCCACCTCTCCCTCTGGACTGAAACAGCTTTCAGAGAGGTGTCTGTCCTCGGTATTCACTGCCACCAGCTGGACTGTCTTCCGGCACCCCCTTCAAGCTTACAAACTTGAATAATTAAACGTGCAATTGCACAAGTTAAAGTCTGGTAGTGTGCCTCTCTCGGGTGGCGGATGCTACACAGAGTTTACCTCAGTCAGTGGAAACCAAATATTACCTTAGAAAAATGACATCACAGTCGCAACTGTTGAGCAAATAAATAGCTTTTTACTTAACAGAAAGTGCACTGAGCATTTACAGGATACGCATTTACAACACAAGAGAATAACACTCATACAGGAAAAGTAAACAAATGTTTTAAATAACAGATGGCAAAAAGAAAATGGCTATTACTGCAATATGCTAGTACTAAACTTACCCTTTCCTGTACTTACAAGAGACACTGGACCCTATTCTAACTGCCAGCTCCCACAGACACAGCTAAAAGGGTAGGCACCCAAGCTTAGATTATCCCTCCAGCTTCAAAATAGGAAGAACACTCTTCATTGTCTTTCAGCCTCTTATATATTCTCCTGGGAATAGGTAATGCCTATTCCCCCTTTGAATGCACTAACCATCTAACATGTATGTATTTAATTGTCCCAATCAGACTGAACACCTATCAGTGACCAATTATATTCCCTTTTAACCTTACGTTTATATTTGAATGAACCAATCCATTCAAACTGGCCTGTGTCTGTGGACAGGTCTGTGTGTGTGGAGATGTCCACGCAAGATACATGACCCAGTTCTTATCTAGCAGCTAGGGAGGACTGAGAATTCCACAAGCTTTAATTCTCAGCTTGCATGAGTGTGTTTTTTTCAGACTGCTGAAAAATAAGGCACCTACAGAAACCGAACCGTTAACTCTTTCCTTACCATTTAAGTCACAATATTTATGATCTTGTTCAATAAATGTATAAGTGACTTTGTGATTCCACCATCTTAAAAAGGAGCAATCATAGTACAGATCCACAAAAAAGATAATGGCATGGACCCACTTTTTATTTTTAATTTTTATTGACCAGGTAAGTGCACTAGACAAATACTGCCTATTTTCAGGCACGACCCAGGGGAGGGGGATACAGATGAATGCCAACTGACCTTGAACCAGAGTAAGCTGCTGGTGATATTTTTAGTGAATGAGGGAAATTTGACGAGGACACCGGGGCAATTCCCCTACTCTTTTCGGTAAGTGCCATGGGATCTTGAACATCCACCTGAACTACCACCAGTCCAGGCAGATGGAGCCTCAGTTTAAAGTCTCATCTGAAAGACAGCACCTCAGAAGTGCAGTACCCCTCTCATGCTACACTACAGTGTCAGTACTGGGATATTAACCCAAGTGCCAGATGTGGGAACCTAACCCACAGCCCTCTGATCTCCCGGCCTCAGAGGCGAGTGTGCTACCTACTGAGCCACTGACACTGCTAACTTATGTATTGTCCAGTAAGTTTATTGGACATAAGCTTAAACATATTTTCTAGGATAGTGCTTGAAAAATTAAAACTTAAAATTGACAATACAGGTGTTCTTAATGACTCTCAGGCAGGGTTCAGGTCTGAGTTTAATACATCAGATAATTGTTTTATCTTGAGCCATCTCATAGAAAAAAACTACATTATTGAGACGTCAAAAACTTTATGTGCTCCATGTCAACTATTAGGCTGCATTCGATACAGTTAATAGGAACACTGTTTTGGATATTGTGAAAGAGAGGGGTAATAAATTATCACTTTATCAATATCGCAGGTAATTTGTATATGGGGACATGGGCCAAGGTATGTGTAGGTCCTAATGGAAAGCTTTCTAGGGCAATACCAGCACTATGGGTGTTGGGCAAAGGTTCGCTCATACTCTCGATTGTTCTCGCTCTATATTGATGGAGTTTTAAAAGAAATGGAACTATCACAGACTAATTCTCCCAAAATAATAAAGAAATACTGTAGAACGTTGGCACTTGTGAACAACATAATTCTTCTTTATCAAAGAAAAGGTTACAAATGAAGATAAATTTATTAGAAGAGCTATCCAAGTCATTAAAATTACAAATACATGTCTAAGACCCATGTTTCAGTATTTGGAAAAGGTGTACATAAAGGAAGCTGGACTTTTGAAGATAAAATAAACTTACTGTAGTTAATGTGTAGCTGGGCATTATGTGTACTGTACATCAAAAGGGACATGGAAAAATATATTGATAAGACTATGGAAAAACTTAAAAAACAGCTTATATGGTAAATAAGTTTAATTAAGTTTGGGTAGCAGTGCAAGAAACAAGTTGATGGTAGCAGTATATAAAATACTAAGGAAAAACCCTTGCAGTGGGTCATTCCTTTCCTGTTAAATATTTATGAGCACAGCTGGGCCTGGATAATATAAATGCTATATTTAATGTTAAAAGGTTACATTTCTGGATACGATTAAGGTGATTGCCTTTAGAAGAGCTATCAAGGAAGTGTTTACAAGAAAAAGATATTTGACTAAAAAGGGATTGTTTCTCTTCAGCATGGTACAGATCAGTTCATAGCTTGTTGGATAAATTTGAATTGACCTATTTTTTTAAACTATTATAATGAAAAAATTACAGCAAGTAAACAGTATTGCCATTTTATTACCAAAATGATAAAAGATTATTGGATGGATATTGATAAACAAAGAATAAGGGACTCTAAATTCTCCAAATGGTTTGCAGAAAATAACGAGAGCTATGAGTTCCAATACTATTTAGAAGTACTGACAGACCATAAACATAGGTACACTTACACCAGATATAAATTCGAGGTGTTTGAAAACAATATGCTCCTAGCTAGATATGACAAAACTCGTGGAAAATCCCCACATTGTGGCTGTGAAAATGGATGGGTAGAGGACCACATGCATATACTCTGGTCATGTAAATGGTATCAATCAAATCAAAATTACCTACTAAAGTCCTTGTCACCGCCAAAAGTGACATGCACCATTCCTCATTCTGCCAAGGACACTGCGCCTGATTCTACAAGGGGCAGGGTCCCCGCAGCTAAGTCTTGCAACTCGCAACATGCCCAAAGGTTCTCCAAACAGAGATCATACCTAAGGGGCATGTCACAAGCCACAAGCCAGACTAGATGGGCCAAGAGGTTCTTATCTGCTGTCAAAGTCTGTACACCATTTGTAGGATGTAGGATACCTCCCTAGCGACGTCCGAAGCCAATGCAGCCCCACAGGACAATCAGACCTCCTCTGCCCCTGGTCCCCCATGAAGTGACAAATGGAGCCCCTCAGGGCTATCAGACCTCCGTCCTGAACACCAGACCCAAATACCCTGAAGAGCTGCTTGCGACCCCCACCTCCCAGCAATGCCAGTCCACCCCATACCCCCCATATGGAGTCAGTGACTGGCACAACCCACCGCTCAACACCATAGCCAGCCACCGACTGAACCCCACCAATGTGCATACTACTGTACATGATACACACTGGTATATGAGTGCATATTAGGTACAGTAGTATGTGCTCCAGTGAAGTTCAGTTGGAGGCTGGCTGTGGTGGTGAGCAGTGGGCTGTGTCAGTCAACTCACTCTGTATGGGGTGCAGGATGGACTGGCACTGCTGGGTGGGGGGTAAAAGGCCACTAGGCTACAGTGATGAGGTGCATCTACCACACAGGAGATACATGTTGTTGGGGGGTGGCTGATTGGGGATTGGGTCATGGGGAGCATGTACAGCCCTGCAGGGCTTTGGTTGGCATGTGCAGGGGTTGGGACATGCAGGGATGGCAAAAGCCATGTGGTGCAGTACCAAGGGAGATTGGTGGTTGGGGCATTGGGGGGAGGAGCATTACCTGTGGCTTTGTAGGGATTGGGCAGTTCTAGAGGGAGGGTGACATGGCATTGGGTGGAGCTGGTGGCACTTACACATAATCCCCAGAGGGCGTAAGCACATTTACACCAGCTAAAAACTGGTGTAACTGTATTTTGGCAGATGTCTTTTTTAGGTTTTTTGAGAATAGCACACTTGGAGACTTTGTTGCTGTCCTTCCAAAATAGGGTGCAACTTCTTCCATAAACCTCCTAGTGGCATGTTGCACGGGGTTTCAGACATAACTGCTGAGGTTAGTCCACTTTGATGCAAGTGGCTTGCAAGTGTCACAGGCCACGTTGCAGAGTATCATATGTCACAACTGCTGGTGTACCTTGCTACTTGTGCCATTTTTTGGTACAAGCCATGTTACATCAGACGTCACCTTTTGAGAATTGGGCCCCTTTGTTTCAAAAGACTGACATGGACAGTAGAGGAGTAGATGAAGTGTTATTAACTAGAATCTTGCTTTCTACCAAGTATGTATTTACAGTTAAATATTTTGCTAATTATTTGGTGAGCATTTCAAAAGTTAAAAAACAGAAATCAGGCACAATTTAGTGCACAAACTTTTCTAAAAGGACTAGTCAAGGGATGAAGCTTAAATCAGTCTATGTGTATGTATGTAAATAAGGAAAATGTATTGATGGACCTTAGTGTTTATTATAAATATATGGTTTTATGTAGTTATAAATATGATAGAAAAAGAATGTTTATGGTTTTAATGATTTATGATATATGGATATTATTTATTAATATATACGGAGTGTTTTTGCATTCATAATTGTAATAGCCTTGTGTCGATCAATAAAATAACTATTTCTACTAGTGAGTGAGACTGATAGAGGCCACTAGTGACTGGGATTGATGGAGGCCACAGGTGAGTGTGCCAAAATCAGAAGTAAAAAAACTAAGGACAACAAGGCCAGCTGGTTTGGCAAGGAGGTGGCAAAAGCTGCAGGTGACAAGAGGGCAGCCTTCCAGAAGTACAAATGTTCTCAGAAGGAGAAGGATAGGGTGGATTTTCTAAATCAGGGGATGAAAGCAGAGTGGTTAGGGTAGCAAAGGCTACAAGAGAAGTGCAGATAGCACAGGGAGCTAAAACAAGGGAGAAGGCCTTTTTCCAATATACAGTATAAGGGAGAAAAGGGACATAAGGATGAGATAGATTAAAAAGGAGGGAGGTTGGGCAGAGGGTAGTATAGAGAAAGCAGAGATTCATAACAATTACTTCTTTTCAGTCTTCACTAGAGAGAAGGATGGACCAGTGCCTCAAGGGAACAGCGGGGGGTGAGGACCAGAAGAGGGGATGTCACAGATAATGTTTTTCAAGCTGAGGGGGTACTTAAGGGCCAAATGACCCTGAAGGTGGCTAAATCCCCATGACTGGACAGCATGCATCCAAGGGTTTTAAGGGTAATGGCAGAGGCTCTGGTGTATCCTCTGGCAGACCTGTTTTACACATTTCTGGAGTTAGGTATCATGCCATGGGATTGGAGCATGGCACATGTGGTCCTTCTCTATGGAAGTGGTCCAAAGGATGAACCAGGGAACTACAGGCTGGCCCTGACCTCAATAGTAGGCAAGCTAATGGAGACCATCCTGAAAGAGAGATTGGTGAGCCTTCTTGAGGATAATGAGCTCCAGGACATAAAGCATCATCAGTTTTTGTCAGGAAGATCCTGCCAGATTAACCTAATCAACTTCTTCAGCTGGGTCACCAAGCCAGTGGACAAGGGCCAAGTGGTTGATGTCTTGTATCTGGACTTCAGTAAAGTCTTTGACTGTGTACCTCACAGGAGACTGATCAAGAAGCTTGAAGACCACGGAGTGGGGGCTAAGCTTGTTGGGTGAGTCAGAAGTTGGCTACAAGACAGAAGCCAAAAGGTAGTAGTTGAGAGGATGCTTGCTAGGCATGAAACCAGTAACATCCACAGGGCTCTGTGCTTGGTCTGGTGTTGTTTAACCTACTCATAAGAGATACTGTGGATAGGATCAAGAGCAAGATCTGCCAGTTCTCAGACAACACAAAGTTCTGTGGAAGGTTGGACATGATGGAAGAAAGGGATACAGCACCGCAGGAAAGACGTGGCTAGGCTAGAAAAATGATCTGGCATTTGGCAACTGAGGTGAAATGCTAAAAAGTTTAAAGTTATGTACTTGGGGGTGAAACATCCAGTGACCAAATACTGACTGGGTGGTGTGCAGGTAACCAGGTTAGAGGAAGAACAGGACCTGGGTGTAATCATCACAAGTGTTCTGAAACACTTGGCACACTGCAAAAAAGCTACAGTCAAAGTGAATTGGATGCTGGAATGCAAAATCAGGGGAATTACCACCAGGAAAGTGAGGTCATTCTGCCACTGTACAGGGCTCTAGTGAAACCACATTGGAGAGTACAGTGTGCAATATTGGTGCCTTTATCTTGAGAGAGATATCAGTTTGCAAGAAGCAATTTAGAGAAGGGCAACCAAAATGATCCTAGGGCCACCAAAAGCAACACCTACAAGGAGAGGCTCAGGGGGTTCAACATGTAGTCTCTTAGGACAGAAGACGGGAAATGAATGAGACCTTCAAATATTTTAAGAGTATAAACAGAGAGAGACAGAGAGCACTATGGGCCTCTTCAGCCTTAGTAAAAATAAGACAACTAGTGGTAACAATTTGAAGTCGGTGGGGGGAAGGTTTGGGAGGGAAATTAGGAGGCATGTTTTCACTGAGAGGGTGGAAGCCAAGGGGAAAGAGTTACCCAAGGAGATGGTATCCTTAAAAGAAAGTGGACAGTTTCAAGAGGTTGGGACATGGTGAGGGAGACAGTTGCAGGTGGGGGGGGGGAGAAAAGGGCAGAGGTGGTATTTGAGAGGGGTCAGGTGGCATATGAGGAGTGGGAGGGCAGTTCCCTCTGTAAGCACAGAGGGAACTGCACACTCAAGCAGACTGGATAGACTGTAAGGCCTTTACCTGCTGGCACAATCGTATGAATTTACCTAGATGTAAAACATCAAAAGGTTCTATTGCCTTCAATCACTCTGCTTCTAAGCTTTGGAACTCTCTCCCGCAAGCACTTTAAATATCTGAACCCCATGACAGCTTCAAAAAGGAAATGTACTTACTGTACATCTATCCCTTGCTGATCTCTGCACTTGTTTTGATCCTCCCTAATACACTCACCCACCAGATGCTGCTTGGCCTAACTTTAACCTCCCTACCTCATAGCACTTCTTACCCTTACTATCTCCTTGAGAACTAATCTACCCCAACTCTCCCTCCCCACACCTGAGTCTTGTTTTAGAGGCTGTGATAATGCATCCTGCCCAGTCAGGAATTTGCCCTTGCCTTGTTTCACTGCCTATTTGAATCTTCATTGTTGTTACTAATTTGAACAGTATTTCTTTGCTGCTATGTTGTGGTATCTCTTCCTAGACTGTATAGGTTTTCTCTGCCTAAATATTCTATGTGAATTGCATTGATTGTTATTGTTCTGGCTGCATGTATTCATTGCTACTACCTGTTTTGACCTATGCTATTGTAATTTCATTTTACTCATGCTATGTACCTGTCTTTGATTGCTGTGCTCTCCCAGGTCGTGCCTGAAAATAGTCATTTCATGGCTAGTGCACCTACCCAGTTAACAAAAACTAAATAAATAAACTGTTTGTAGATTTGCATACCATCAATGCCTCTGACTCAGCTATTGGTGACATTCGTAGAAACTGATGGAAGATAAGGATCGCTAGGCCCATCTCGTCTGCCCATAAACACTACCCTTATTCGTGGCCTCTGACCCTACTTGGTCAATGACTTTCTCCTCTGCTTCTCACCTCTAGTGTTTCTTTATGTCTGTCCCATGCGCATTTAAATGCCCCCACTGTGCTTGCTCCCACCAACTCCTGTGGCAGACTATTCCATGCATCCACTACCCTTTCCATGAAGAAAAATGTCTTCACGTTTGCCCGTATCCTGACACTTTCTAATCTTATATCATGCCCCCTTGTTCTTGTACTTCTCCTATATTGAAAGATTTCACCCTCTAGTACCTTGTTTATGCCTTTAAGGTACTTAAAGGTTTCTATTATGTCTCCCAGCTCCATCCTTTCCTACAGTGAGAACATATTACAGTCCTTTAATCTCTCCTGATAAGTGTTCTTGTGCAAGCCCCTGTATCATCTTTGTTTTATTTATCTGAGCCGACTCCACCCCATCAATGTGTCCTTCTGAAGATGCAGCCTCCAGAACTGAACACAGTACTCCAGATGTGGTCTCAGCAGTGTTTTATACAGTGGTATCACCTTCTCCCTCTTTCTGCTAGTGATTTCTCTATATATGTACCCCAACATGCCGCTGACCGTCCCTGCAGCTTTTGTACTCTGCTTAGTCATCTTTAGGCCATCAGAAATGATAACCCCCAGATCTCTTTTTTCTTGGTGACCACCAACAACTCTCCCCCATCCTATAGCTCTCACCAGGGTTTCTTCATCCCAGCTGCATTATTTTGCACTTCCTAGAGTTGAATCTCAGTTGCCACACCTCTTACCATTTTTCCAGCTTCCCTAGGCTTCTCCTTATTTTCTCTACTCATCTGGAGTATCTACTCTGCTACAGATCTTGGTGTCATCTGCAAACAGGCAGTCCTTCCCCTCCAGCCCTTCTGCTATGTCACCAATGAAGACATTAAACAGGACTGGCCCAAGGACCAATCCCTGAGGCACCCCACTGGTAACCCCCTTCACACCATGCTGCTATTTTCCTATACGGATGCAATGCCTACTATAGGGTATCTATGTTAAATCAATTTATACAGATGGATGACATTTTCATATTCCACTTCTGCTGGAATTTAGCAGAATTATGGAAATTCCAGCTAATTCCATTTAATTCTGTCAGAAGTGGATTTCCAAAATTCCAAAAGTTTATTTTTTTTAAACTGTAGATAGTAACCTGCTGTTAATATACACTGCAATAGTATTCAGTGGTTTAAGAAAACTGTGGATTCATTTCCAAAAACCATGGAATAATATTCTGAAGATTTTGTAATCCTTGGAATATTAATCTGTGGTTTACATAGACATACTTTTTGCAATTCTGGGGACCATGTATTTAATAAAGAAATTCAAAAAAAGCATTTCAGAAGTAGAATTACCATTTGGCATGAATTCTGCTGGTGGAATTCTACATTTCTCACAGCTCAATATAAAATGGCAAAAGAGAGATGAGAGTAGGGAAGGAGAGAGAGAGAGAGAGAGAGAGAGAGAAAGAACCCCCATGAGCCCCTGGGTTTCCTAACCATATTTCTCAGCCTCCTGCCCTGCAGTTCAGGGACAGGACTTAAAAATCAGGGGCAGATGAACAAAATCATGGACAAATCTTTAAAACTGATAGTATCAGCTCAAGAAGCATCGACTGCTCCACCTTGCTCTGCCCAATGGTAATGCTCTCCTGCCTGGGACTAGCCCTTGACAGGGCACACCGCATCCATCTATGGCCGAGGTTGGCACTTCCAGTCAGCTGCTCCACCTTGCTCAGCCTGACAGCAAAGCTCCTGCCTGGGTAAGACACTAAGGACTCTCTGGGACTGCACCTTGGCTTCCAATTGGCTGCGGCTCGGCCATCTTCTCTCTGATTAGTCAAAGCCCTTATAGCTTTCACTATGATTGGCTGCAGTTATTTTTTTAGACTATCCAGGCTTTCGGCTCCTTGCTGCACTTTGATAACTATTCTAGGGGGAATTTTTGAACTGTTGGGTATTGGGGGAAGAATTTCAGTGTATGTTATTGCCATTCTGTGTTACAAACTGCCTGTTTTACCAGATGTGAACTGACTGTTGAATTTAGCATTGATTGCCACTTGTTGCCTGTTAACCTTCCATTCCTCTCTGTTTATCTGTTTCAACACTAAATCTCTCTCTGCCCTCTCCCTCTCCAGCTACTAGCTCACAAAACTAATTTCTTTGCCTACCTGCCTAAACTTGCCATTTTCCTAGCTCTCTGAGCCACTACCTCCTAATCTTTGTTCGCCTTTCCTCCTGCTCCCCCAGCCAAGGCTTTTAATTGCTCTGTGGTACTAGAATTAACTGCCCACCATTGTCTAAGTCTGGCTGCCTGCACCACCCTCTCTCCAAGTTTAGCTTTGTTCCCAGTGAGACTTTCATGAACACATAAATTATATAACAAGAAAAGTTAACTCAAAGATTGTCACTTTGACAAGATCTTCGATGATAGTGCCTTACCAGACGAGGAAACAAATCACAGAACAACTGACACTTACGGTATTAGAATACGGTAATCTGGTTTATGCTTTTGCAGATCAAAAATCTTTAGACAAAATACATAAATCTTATAATTTTCTGACAAGAGTTGTTCTCAAATGTCCATTTGGGACACACCATTGCCAGATGTATAAAATGTTGCACTGGAATAGTATAGACATCAAACCAAGGAAGCAATATCAAATATTTATTTTTAAAGCTCAAAAGGGTTTGATTACAGGTAGTCTCAGTTTATAGCAAAATAGTAGAATGCAATGTTATGAAATGAGATATGTAGTCTATAGGGGCAGTAAAATTCACAAAATAAATACTCAGTATGGTTGTATGATTTTTCAATATCAAGGGGCTAAAATTTGGAATGTACTGTCACCATTAATCAGGAATTCAACAAATCTGTCCACCCTCTCTCCCATTTAACTTTGATTCCACTGAGACTATTGTCCTTCCCCACACCCCCCAATTTAGCCCTCCACTACTTTGTCCCTATTTAAACTAATCCCCCTACTTTCTTCTTCCCCTCAGGACTAGCCCTTGACCGGGTGCACTGCCTCCATCTACAGCCAAGTCTGGTACCTCCAGCCAGCCGCTCCACCTTGCTCAGCCTGACAGCAAAGATCTTCTGGCTGTATAAGACACTAAGGACTCTTCAGGACCGCAGCTTGGCTTCCATTGGGCTGCTGCTTAGCCTCCTTCTGCCTGATTGGTCAAAGCCCTTATGTCTTTCACTGTGATTGGCTGAAGTTATTTTTTTTGACTGCTCAGGCTTTCAGCTTCTTGCTGCACTTTAAAAACTATTCAGAGAAACATAGACTTTGATGGCAGACAAGAACTGCTTGGCCCACCTAGTCTGCCCATTTCCCTACCTATTGGATAAGCTGAAGATCCAAGTTAACCAACAGCCTACTTCTTCCTACCCACCACCAGAATTGCCTTATGTCTGTCTCATGCATTCTTGAATTCCCCACTGCTTGTGAGTCCACAACCTCCTCAGGAAGGCCATTCCATGCGTCCACCACTGTCTCTAGGGACATTTTTGAGCCCGCCCCCTTCCCCACCCTGTCCTTAATGAAATACACTCTAGCATCTCCTACTGTCACCTTCGATACTGCCCTATTGGCTGCCTTGAGGGTCACACTATGCTTTAAAGTGATAGGCTGTTAATCCTTTGCTCTGACCCCTGACTCTATAGGCACCACCTGATGCTGTTAAGTGGCCACTTCCCCACTGGGCATCCTATATGCTGCTGCTACCAGGGATGATCACCCTTCTGTACCAGTTTTGGAAAGTGCATCATGTTCACTGTACCCAGATTCTACAATAATGTCAACCAGACAAAGGAGTAAGCCTCTTCCACTGTCTTACTCCTCCAGTAAATATGTTGCCTCCTAGTGCACCAACAATGTATCCCACTTCCTCTATGACTATACTGTGACTCCTGGTATTCACCGTTGTCACCACATTGGGACCTTGTAATGGACCCTTAAATCTTCTCAGACTACACTTATTGGGGAGGTACTAAATGTGTATGGCACAATGACCTCACCCTACCTTGCTGTAACCTGAAACATCCAGCAACTGCCCACCAGGATTGTTGTTCTGGCTTACTTAACAGTGATTGCTCTATGGTACCACTCACCAATGGTGTTGTATCCTACACTGGTAACACAAAATCATGAATGCCCAGAAAAAGGCAGCAGCACCTAATTAAAAAAATTTATACTGGAACAACTACTTTGTCTACTCGTACTCCTGATGTCAGGTAATTTGCACCCCAATCCTAGTCCACCACATGACTCCAGTGATCACCAGTGAAAATCCTCCAGACTTGTGCTCACCTCCATAAACATTTCAGCCTCATCCCCAATATGGACAGCCTATCAGTCTGGGTCTCTCGTCATAACCTTGATGTATTACCAGTAGTGGAAACTTGGTTATCACCACAGATACAAGACACTGTCCTCACACTGCCTGGCTGCACCTTGTTCAGACAGGATCACCTTTCAAAAAGATGCAGCAGCTGTATCATCTACACTAAAGACCCTCTCCAGGAGCATGTCTTATCCCCCCCATGCAGCAGTGTCCACCTTCAGGCATTAGCTATAAAACTGCTCTTAGGGGCGCACAACAGAATGCTTATTCTGATCTCAGTAGATACTCAACCTATAATAACGATGGCCGGCACCAGCAACCTGTTTGATTACATAACTTCTTTGAGCATAAATACTGAAATGTATTGCTAGGAGACTTTAATATCAATTGGCTCTCACCTGCCTCTGCCCCAACCATGGATACCCAATCTGCAATCCACTTCTCCCACATGGTGGAGTCTCCAACTCGAATCAACTAAAAGACCAGCATCAGTTCCCTGCTGGATTGGGTGCTCACCAACCATCCTGCAGATATGACCAATCTAGCTGTTCTCCCTGACTCTTTGAGCCACCATTTCCCTGTCAAAATGCATTTGGAATAACAACTATTGCAACCCCTCCCACAAAAGAATCATAAAGAACCACCTGCTCCTAAAAGGCCACCTCCCACAGCTAAAGTCAGACCTAAAACTTCAAGACTGGATGGACCTGTATGACGCCAATGAGGTGGATACAGCCTTGGACAACTTTGTATCAAAATTCAATTACATATGCGACAAACACACTGCAGTTACTACAAGAAAAGTTAAAGAGCCTTTTAACCCTTGGATTACCCCAGAACTTCTGGAGTAACTTGTCTCAAGAGATCATCTCTAGCAAAAAGCACAAGCTCAAGGCACTGCAGCAAACATTCAATGATATAAAAGGCCTCTAATGACTGTACAAAAGCAGTCTGCCATACAAAAAGCACTTATTACAAAGAAGCCCTCACAAACTCATGGAACAGCAGCAAGTCTTTCTGGGCCAACCATCGTGATATTACAGGGAAAGACCACAAAACTGCCTCTTCTATGTTTATGGTCAATGGTGCACCAATATTTGACCATCTGCTTATTGCCAACCCTGTGAACCATGCATTCACGTACTTAAGTTGTGCGCTCCTGATGGACTTCTTCAATTCCCCAACCTAATAGTCACTCAGCAAATGCCTGCACTACCCCAAAACCTGCCACTCTTCCACTTCAAAGAGGTATCTGAAACAGATGCTAGGACTTACCTAGAAACGGTACTCAAAAAATCAAGGCTCAACAGATTCGCTGGATCATAAATGTGTTTGCCTGGTGCTAAGTGAATTCCTAGGACCAGTAACCAAATTAATTAATCTGTTCCTCTGCCACTCACAATTCCCCTAGCAAAGGAAATCCACAACAGTATCCCCATACACAAATGTGTGGACTGGAACTTACATAGCAACTACAGACCAATTTCCATACTCTTGCCACCCTTGAAGGCTCTTGAATGGATTGTGGCTGGCCAGATGGTGGAATACTTTAACCAACACCAACTTCTATGTCCACAGCAACATGGGTTTCAGGGTGGCCCCAGTACCATTACAGCCTTACTTGAATTTATAGGATTCATCCATAATGCCTTAGACTATGGCCACCTAGTAAAGGCAGTCTTCATTGACCTATAAAAGGCATTTGATACAGTGCATCATGCGCTCCTCCTTGAACAGCTGTCCAGCATTGATCTTGCTCCAGAAACTGTTAGCTGGTTCAGCAGCTACTTGAGCCACCACTCCTAGCAAGTCAGGATTGGGGAAGTCCTCTCGGACAGCTGGCCTGTCAGACCTGGTGTAAATTCTGTACCGTTGCTGTTCAGTGTGTTCCTAAACAATCTCATAGCCTCCTATCACTCTTGTATGCTCCTATATGCTGATGATGTGGTCATTTTTACCACCAACCTGCAACCTGAACTTCTTGAGACAGATCTTCAAAGAAGCTTTGCTTCCATGGAAATGTGGTTTAAGGAACAAAGGCTGGTTATGAACTATAAAAAGACTAAGACCGTGCTTTACTCAACAGCTCGAAACAAGCTCAAAAACTAACCCCTGATAATAAGAAGTGGCAGTGGCACCACACTGGAGCTAATCCCTCATTTTAAATATCTGGGGGTAATAATAGACTCATCTCTGTCCTTCTCCCAGCATATTGATATCAGTCCGAGGGCTATTAATGCAAGAATCAGGATCATCTACCGGCATAGACACTGTCTAACTCAGGAAGCACTAAATCTGGCAATCAGCAGCGTTATTGTCTCCCTTACAGACTATGGACTGGCTGTCTATGGATCTGCAACTGACACGGCCCTTCAAAGCATTGCAGTTGCTCTAAATAAAGCCTGCCGTCTATTCACCGGTGCACTGAGACTCACCCACACCTGTGATTTTTATACTCAGGCTGGCTGGCTTCAACTGAATGACAGAATCCAGCATCAAACCTGCCTAATGGCCAAACAATTCTCATTAAATCTGCTTCCATCAGGGGTTCAGAAACTGCTGTCTCTGTCTTTGAGGGCCAGACATACCAGAAGCCCCACCACTCAAGTTTTCCATGTACTCAGATGCTGCACTGCCATAGCACAACATGCATTCTCACACCGTGCAGACCTCTGGGTAATAACACTGCCTCCAGACAGTTATGGTACACCAACTGGATCTTTTAAATACAGACTGCACCAGCACCTTTTTGACTGGAGAAACTGTATGTGCTCCAGCTAAGTCACTACACACAGCAATAAATCACCACCAGCACTTAATCCCACCATGGCCTGTCCTGGATTGCCCAACCACTGAACTTCTACTATCACCCTACTTCCACCCGAGCACTGCCCCATGCCCCCATGCACTATCCTTTCCCACTTCTCACCTCTCACCCTTTCCTATATGCACTGCCCCTGCATCCTTCACTCTCCCAATGTATCCACTCTCTACTTGTCAGTTTTTCATCTTGACACAGGCATACATTGTACAATGCCTCTGTATACCTTCCCCATTGCTTTATGTCTGGAATTTTTGTACATCCTATGTACAGTATATTGACCCTAGTCCTTGTACCTTGCTGTCTTATGTAACTGACGTGGGACCTTTTAATGAGCATCCACTCACAGGTGTTATCCAAGATCTCAATAAATAAAAAATAAATAAATAAAAATAAAAATACATTTTCTAATGGAGAACTAGACCTTAACACTAATATCTGATAATAAGTTAGGTTTTAAATCATCACTTTCAATGGCAGAACTGCAAATTTTAGAAGGGACAGAGGGACGTTTTGTGGCAAAATCATGAACGTCTGAAAAAATGAGGGATAGCTGAGAGATCTCTTCTTAACATATATGTGTTGTACTGCCCACAGAGCACAGGATTAATTTCTGGGCTCCCTCTGCCACTCATGTCATGTAAGAGGGGAACTGGTGTCAGGTGGAAGGGGCTTGCTTTTGTTTACTCAGTGTTATCTGATAGGAAATAATATCTGTTAAAGTTACATAGATACATAGAAGGTGATAGCAGAAGTGGACTACAAGGTCCACCTAGTCTGCCAATGTTTTGTAGGTTGCTACCCCCTTCCCCCTGATTTCTCATTATGTATAATGATGCCCTTATGCCTGTCTCATGCTCACTTAAAGTCCCCAGCAGTTTTGGCCCTGACGGTCTCCAGGGATAGGCTGTTCCTGGTGTCTACCACCCTCACTGTGAAGAAACATTTCCTGGCATTTGTCCTGAACTTGCCCTCTCATAGCCTCAGATCATGTCTTCGCATTCTGTTTCCTTCTTTCAAGTGAACAAGTTTATGCGTCTGAACCTTGTTTACACTATTGATGTATTTGAATGTCTCCATTTTGTCACATCTCTCCCTCCTCTGTTCTAGCGATGTTTACATCCCCTAACCTTTCCTCATATGACTTATGGTACAATCCCAGGATCATTTTTGTTGCCTTCCTTTGTACTGTTTCCAACCTGTCTATGTCCTTTTCTTAGGTGTGGTCTCCAAAACTGCACACTGTACTCCAGGTGGGGCCTGACCAGTGCCCTGCATAGCTGCATAACCACCTCCCTCCTTCTACTTGTGATCCCCCTCTCTATGCACTCCAGCATGCCATCAGCTATTAGCACCATCTTGTCACTCTGTCTTCCCACCTTCAGGTTGTCTGTTATGTTCCCCAGATCACAGTCCTCCCTAGTTTTTACCAGTCACTCCTCCCCCAAATGGTAAACAGTTCTTGGGTTATTACTTCCCAGGAACATAACCTTGTAATTTTTTGCATTGTATGTCAGCTGCCATGTTGCTGACCATTTTTCCAGTTTTTCTAGATCTGACTTCATTTTCGTCACTCTTTCTGTAGTGTCCACTCTGTTGCATGTGTTGGTATCTTCTACAAACAGACACACCTTTCCCTCAAGCTGCTCTGCAATGTCAGCTATGAATATGTTGAAAAGTAGAGCCCCAAAACAGAGCCCTGCGGCACCTTGCTGGTTACCTCCCATTCCATAGGAAACACACTGTTTATCTGCACTATCTGTGTCCTATCATGTAGCCAGTATTTTTATCCATTTTACTACCTCCCATCCCACTCCCATGCAATCCAATTTTTTTACCAGCCTTCTGTGAGGGACTCAGTCAAAGGCCTTGCTAAAGTCAAGGTAGACCGCATCAATGGCCCCTCCCTTATCTACTGCCCTGGTCACCCAATCTAAGAACTCAGTCAGGTTTGTTTGGCATGATTTTCCCAATGTGAACCTGTGTTGTCTATAAGCAATAAGACACGACAGGGTGGTGGTTGTTATGTGATAACTGCACACCTAGGTGCGTGGTGAGGCACAAGGCCGAAGGCGAGTGTCCTTCCGCACCTAGGTGTGCGGTTATCACATAGCAACCACCACCCTGGAGTGTCTTTTATTGCACTTATAAAATGGGAAATAACTATGGAAAAAAGGACACTGACAAGGTGTTTATATTTTTAAAACTTTGTAACATTTATTTAAAAACAGAATAGAGAATTCATGGAAACATTGAGATAAAATAGTCCCTTGGTAAACTTTTTTGAATGGTAAAAAATAAGCAATTGCCAACAACATTAGCAAACAACAGTCTACGTGTTGTAGTTTATGAATTGCACTTTACTTCACTGTGGTTTTCTTAATCTGTCCCGAACATTGATTTTGCACACCGACCGTGCCATTGTGCACTACATGTGCGAGAACACATTTCGGGTGAGATGTAAAAAATGACAGTTGCACTGTTCATGAGGAGGTGTGGTAAAATGGCAGTACTGAAAATCTGGAGTGAAAATATTAAAAATGCTTGAAGCTACGAGCGTGCATCGGAACTGCACAACGCACGCTTGTAAAACAGTCATTTTGGGGAATATTTTCC
The DNA here is from genome assembly GCA_016271365.2 of Neoceratodus forsteri. Lineage (NCBI taxonomy): Eukaryota > Metazoa > Chordata > Ceratodontiformes > Ceratodontidae > Neoceratodus > Neoceratodus forsteri. Next base: position 273,975,495 of record JADMNL010000026.1, read on the forward strand.
CCAAATTTTCAACATAGCCAGTTTAAGACCACTGCTCATGAACAGTGTCACTGTGATTTTATTAATCTGTCCGGAACATTGATTTTGCACACCGACCATCCCATTGTGCGCAACATGTGCGAAAACAGATTTTGGGTGAGATGTGAAAAATGATAGTTGTACTGTTCATAAGGAGGTGTGGTAAAATGGCAATACTGAAAATCTGGAGTGAAAATATTAAAAATGCTCGATGTTACGAGCGTGCATAGGAACTGCGCAATGCACGCTCATGAAACAGTCATTTTGGGGAATATTTTCACCAAATTTTCAACATAGTGTTTTAGGGAGCCTACCTCATGAACTGTGACACTGTCATTTCGTTAATCATTCCGGAAAGGTGGTTCCGCGCAGTGACTGCAAAACCACCTTTAGGGACCGATTAATGAAATAACAGTGTCACAGTTCATGAGGTGGGGCCCCAAAAACCCCATGTTGAAAATTTGGTGAAAATATTCCCAGAAATGGCTGAGATATGCACTAAAGTTGAAAAAAATCTGTTTATGCCATTATACAGCTTACCGGCATTTCTTCAGTTCGCGGTCAGCTTTGAAGAGTGCAGACGTGTTCCCGGTCCACCGAAGATCATTGCACCGGCTCCGTGGTAGGTATGGGTTGAAGTGGGGTGAGGTGGGGGGTGTGGGAGGTGGGTACAGGTTGGGGAGGCAAAGAATCCACTTGAAGGAAGGCTTTTTGTTTCAGGTGTTTTTTAAATGTATTTACACACAAGGGACTTTTGCCACGCTGGGGTGGGCTCCCAGCACATTAGCTTAGAAGACAGTGGAAGCCGATGGGGGATTGGGCACCCCGTTGGCTAGGAAGTTTTGCCAGGCTGGGGTGGGCTCCCAGCGTGGCATCTGGTATTTTGTGGGGGCAGTGAAACCAACCACCATTGGGCACCCCTGTTGGCAAATGAAGCTTTTGCTATGCTGGGGTGGGCTCCCAGCATGGCACCAGGCAGCTTGGGGGGGGACAGTGAAGCCAACGGAGGATTGGTAAACCCCATCGGCTAAGGAAGTTTTTGCCATGCTGGGATGGACTTCTTTAACTTTTTGGTGCCTGCCATCATGTACTGCGCACTTCCATCTTGGGAAGCGATCAGCTTTTTTTTTCAATGCCTCTCTGCACTCGCGTTGCGTTGTACGTTTGAGTTAACTGATAGCCCGTGTCACCGGCCGATTACCTCTATGGATTGCGAGTTACATCAGTGCCATAATAAGTATCAGTTTCTTTTTTTTTGCTGCTGCTGCGGCGATTCACCTATACACCCAGACTACGAATATGAGCTGTGTGTCGCCGTGGGGACTGGCGTGTGGTATGACAGGGATGGAGCTAGGGCTGGATTGCACTACGATTCCTACATTTTATCATTTGTATGCTGAGGGGGAAAGTACTCAGTGAATGTGGGAGAGAAGCGGTTTCAATTATTTGTCAGTGCTTTGGGAGAGAAGGGTGAACGAGCGTGTAATCAGCTGTTAGGACAGTTTCCAGAAGCTGAGATTGGATGCTCAGGTTGTTCATCTACTGCGAACAGCGGGATGTGTGGCCTACTCAGAAAAATGCTGCAGTTCAGTTTAGGACAGGGACAGTGATGCAGCTAGCAGTGGCCACTAAGGTTTACTTGATTTATTGTGTGAGATTTTGTTCTCGTTTGTGTTATGGGATCATGGCATTTTTTAAAGTTTGATGATTTCACTTGCCAGTCAGATTCTTTACTAACATGGAGGTCGGGCATTCCATTACAGAATGTGGGGAAAGCATTTACTTCAGGATGGCCTTTGCACAGCTGGTTGGAAAATGTTCCCAACCCGGTGGTTATTTAAGCAATTTATCCCTCCAGGGTGTGGGTACACTGGAGGATTTACCATGGCTAGTGTGATTCGGTCACGAGGCGCAGCCGAGTGACGCGAATCACACACAGTAGTAAATCCTCCAGTGTACCCACACCCTGGAGGGATAAATTTTTATTATACAATGCCGAATGTTGTTTTTTTAATGTTTTTTAACTATGTTATAACTGACTGAGGTCCCTACACTTCGGAAGAGGAGGTAATTTTGCTAAAACTTTACCACGCTGTTTTAGCGAAGCGGCGACGGGACAAACCGCGGCAGTTTCGTTTTAAGTGAAAACAACCAGATTAGCATGGTATAAGGTTGGCTGGCACTTCTTCCAGTGGGTACACTGGAGGATTTATCACGGTGGTCATTGTGCCAGCCAACCAATCAGGATGCAGGATTCGGCATATCGGATTTACCACATTGTATAATATTCCTTATACCACTGGATTCCAAGCCCTGTCAGCCAATCAGGAGACATGATTTTTCTTGACCATTTTATAATACATTACACCTCTAAAACATCTAAAAATTGAAAAAAGGAGTACCTATTAATGCATAAAATAGGATATGTCAGCAATAGGTTAACTAGTACAGTACTTTGCAGTAAAACTATTTATTAGTAGAGTTGGTTGAAATAATTTCTCTGTCACATGTACATTTTATCATATAAATACACTGTAACATTTGTAAATTTGTAAGACACAAGCTGTGATTAAAACTTAATTTTCATTACACAACTGAAGTTACATAGTCTCACTGAAGGCAACCTTCTCTTTTTTTGTTTTTACTTATGTGCTGTGGTCTAGTACATAAAGGAAAACTGCTATAGGATTGAGGTGAAAGGTTAGTAAGAAAAATAAAAACTTTAAACCTGCCAGGTTGCCTTTTTTTGGAGGGCAAGGAGGGTAGATTTCACCTGAAAACTACACTATATAAGATTCAAATGTACGTGCTTTTATTAACATTAGCAATGTATTTGGACAATTTGGGTCTGCCTCTGCCAATTTAACTGTGTTTTCCCACCTTTTCTTTTTGTTTATAAAGTATTACTGTATTGTCTACATTCTTCATCCTGTTTTTTGTTTTCTGTTTTTCCCCACACTCAAGACATAGAATGTTTATCATGGAATGTTTACCATGGAATACAGGGATTCAAAATTCTGCTGTATTCCACTTTTAGAATGTTACTCTCCTGATATTCTGTACACACAGACAACAAAGGCCTGTTTTACAGCCAGAGGCTCAATTATATCACTGTCAAGGCAAGCATAAGAGATTTCCCTGATGAGCAGATAAAGACAGAAGGGGGATTTTGCACTGTTAGTAAACAAACAGTTGTAATGAAAACTATAAACAATACTTAATGTTTCTAATTTGTTTATGTGTGTAAGGAGAGAGTGATGATCAGGGAAACAACATTTAATTAATTTATTTTATTTTTAATTTAAGGTAGTTTTATTTTTAGGGCCCAGTTGAAGGTTTTCTTACGGTGTAAAGGCAGCAACCATGTTTATAATGGAAGATCAGTTCTGGTTGAAGGGGGACTGATGAAAGATAGTTCTGGTTGTATGAGGACTGATTTGCTTATTGTGTGATGTGGTTTAGGACTAGGATGACTGTGTGTATATAGAGATTTAACATACAGTCAGCTGAGGTTTCTTGGCCAATGAGATTTCTAGATTTTTTCTTGCCATTTAATAAGGTCCTGTTGTCCACCTGACTCCAAGAATGTTATTACCCTCTGCTTTAGTAATGATTCCATCACTTTTGCACCACAGACTTAAGACTCACTGGGTGGTAGTTACTTGCCTCCTCCCAACTTCCAGATTTGTACAATGGAACATCTGTCACCCTTCTCCAGTCAATGGGAACTTCCCCACTCTCCAGTGATTCAGTGAAGATATCTGCTAAGGGTTCTGCCAGTTCTTTTCTCAGTTCCTTCAGGGTTCTCAGGTGCATGTTATCTGGCTCCATTGTCTTGTCCACATTCAGATTGTTTAGTGCTTTAAGGATTTCCTTTGCTGTGAAGGAGTACATATCAACCCAGTACCTGGGGATTGTTTCTTTATATCGCTGTTCCATTTCTCTCCTTTTCCTTAGTAAATACTGAACAGAAGTGCCTGTTTAGCAACTCTGCTTTTCTGCACTCCCCCCTCTACTTTAGTTCCCTCTTCTGCTGCTATCTTTACTATAACTCCCTTACTTTTATGTAACTAAACCAGGTCTTGTCACCTTTCTTTACCACTTCTGCAGTCCTCTCCTTGGTCTGGGCATTTGCTTTCCTTATCACTTTTCCTGCTTCCTTCATTTTTTGCTTGTGTGTTTCTTTATCTTCTTCCTTATTTCTTGCACTACACTTCTTGTAGGCTGTCCTTTTCTGTTTCACAATTCTTTTTATTTATTTATTTAGATTTCGGACAACACCATTGAGCCAAGGCTCTTTTACAAAGGTTCCACGTCAGACATTGAGATACAACATAGCTGCAGTGTACATAGAATGAGACAACGTAGAGGCAAAATATATACAATGACAACTTTAGCAGCTAGTGGCTTTGTCAAGCACAGGAAGCTAAGGCTACTTAATCAAGATAAAACATGGAACAACTAGGTTGATTGGAAAAGGAGACTAAGTAGAAAACTGGAGTACAGGCAGAGGAGATAAGAAAAGCTATTATAGGGAGGAGAAGGGAGGAATGTTGAGAAAGACAAGGAGGAGGAGGAGGAGTGAGGGGGGAGGTCCAAGGATGAGAAGGGCAAAGGGGTAGGTGGGACACGTAGATTGTTGGCACGTGGTTAGGATTTGTGACAGCAAGGCTAGGGTCAGCAGTCACAGGAGGCAATAGTGATGAGGTGTTGATGAAGATCTCACTTGAAGGAGCTCAGAGAAGTGTTGTTAGTAACGTTAGGAGGAAGGGAGTTCAATGTTCATGACCTCCTTGGAGTACCACAGTGGATTTCTTTTCCTCATTGCCTTACTTATTTTTCTGGTGTATAGGTTCATTACTGTCTCAATACCTCCTTTAATGCTCTCCCACATTTCTTCTGCCTTCCCCTCTCTTCCTACCCTTTAGTATTTCTGCTATTTTGTACTTCGTTTCCTGGAAGTCTGTTGCTTTCAAATCCAGTACCTTAATGCTGGTGTGCATATTTTCTTTTGTAGTGGTAACTTGGAAACTGATCATACAATGATTGCTATTTCCCAGATGGCTCCCTACTTCTACATTCTTAACTGCCTCACTGTTTTTGAGGACCAGTTCGATGATGGCTTCTCCCCAGTTGAAACCTTCACAAGCTGCCTTGGATCTATTTCCTGCAGGGCCATTAAGAGATAACTACTTTTTGTTGCTGCAGCTCTTCTAGATGACTAGTCAATATCAGGCAGGTTAAAATCCCTTACTATTATCACCTCACCCTTATCAGCTAGGTTTTTGTATTGTCTTAAGTAGTTCCTTGTCTCCCCTGTCACCCTGCATAGGGGGTCTGTAGATGACCCCTATTCTGATGCTTGCCCCATTTCCAGTGTCCATTGTCAGCCATGGTGCTTCCATGAGGTTTGGAGGCCCTTGAATTTCCAATGTTTTTATTTTCTCCCTGATGTACATTGCCACCCCCCCTTCCCCCTCCTGTCTCTTCTGAATAGTCAGTACCCTGGGATTGTGGTCTCCCAGCTATGGTTTTTGGTGAACCAGGTTTCTGTCACTGCTACTCAGTCCAGCCTTTCCTCTGTCATGGTGGCCATGAGGTTTGGAAGTTTGTTTACTAGGTTCCTTGCTTTTATGACCTTTGTCCTCCATACATACTCCCTGATCTTTGTATGAAGGCATTTAACCATACTTAGTTGCGATGATTTCTTGGTCTCCCTTGGGGAGTTTTGTAGCTCCTTTGTTTCTCTGGTATATGGGGAAGTGGTGACTGGCATATTGTACTCAGTAGTGCTTGCCACCCCCAACTCCCTTGCTCTCAGACTCAATGAGTCACATACTCATCACATTTCTGGCCAAGCACCCTCACCCCCTGATTTGTGAGGTACAGGCCATCATATCCACCGAAAAACTCTCTCTGAGGAGCTCTGCCAGTTCCCTATGAAGCAGAATCCCATTTCTTGACACCATGCACTTAGCCATGAGTTCAGGTCTTTATGTCATTTGCTCTGAGTCAATTGGTGCTGCTGCCTTTCTCCCCTGACTGGCAGAATATCCGAGAAGGCTAATATGGATGAAAGAGGGGTTAGTTTTTGTGCTAGCTCTGTGAAGTGTTTTTTGGCCTCCTCCATTGTTTGGTTTGCCAGGTTTTTTGTCCTGAGGTACTGTATATTACAATGTGTGAGTTTTTACCTTCTCTTTGGACAAGCTTGACTATGTGGTTTGTGTCCTTTTCTGTGGAAGCACTTGGGAAACACCTGACCATATCTTTGGTGTCCTCTTTAGGGTTTAGGTGGGTTTCCACACCACAGATCATGAAATCCTCAATAATGAACAGTTTTGTTTTTCCTTCTGTTGTTGTTATTTGTTTGACTGTTTTTGTGGATGCCATGTGATGCTGTTTTCTGATATTGAGACACACTGTCTTCTGGTTTCCCTCCAGAACCGCATATCTGTTCCTTGCTGGTATGCTGACATTTTGTTTGGCATATGGTTTCTAATATCCTGTTGATTTGCCATACCTGCCCCTCTTTACCACCTGCTATCCCTCAGATTCCATATCCTGTCTGGGGCATGGTATGACCCTTGGGTCTTGGCCTTGGGTCTTGGTGTGTTGTAGGTGTAGATGATGTTAGCTTGAAAGGGTGTAGTTTGCTCCTTAGTTCATTTATTTGTCTCCAGGCCTTCTGTAGCTGGGCCATAAGATCCACTATGGTCTAGCAAGGAGGACAGGGGACATGACACTGGATGTAATCCCTGTAAAAGAGTGAACTGCAGTGTATACAGTGTACAATATCCATTTTTGTTTTGCTGTGACTAGATAAGAATAAGCTCCTTTTTCCCAGTCAGCAGTCTGTGTTTTGATATGGACAAAAGAGACAGGAAATATAAACTATAAGATATTTTTTTTTTCAGGACTGGATAAGAACGATATACTTGTTCAGACAGTTGATTTTGTAATGGACTAGAGGAAAATGAGGAAAGGAATAGAAACAAGTGTTGTTATTGTTCTGTAATGGCTTTTTTGGGTGCTAATGCTGCAGTAATTCCAACTGGTCCCTCCTCTTCCTTTCCAAATGCAGGAAACAGGAGATTGGGATCCTGACTATATAAGGAGATGACCTTAGGGTGGACAGGAAATGGGAGCAGGTGGGTGGGCACTCCTTCTGCTGAAAGATTATGGAGTAAATGGAGCAAGTAATAGAAAAATAATCACAACACAAACAGGTAAGCCTCTGCAATTGATCCCTTGTCACAGCTGCCTGTGTCATAAGCAATCCCTGTCCCCTATCCTGCAAGTTACTTGCCCACAGAGCCTCAAAGGTATGGAGAAAAATTACCAGCATCTGATTTGCTTGTCTTAAGGCCTCTGAGCCTTCGCCCTTGTGAATTTGCAGCATGCCCCTGCCATACAAAATAACACTGAAGTGCCCCTTTTTCCCTGGTCTCCTTATCAGTGACTAAGGAGATGTCCCACACCTGAATGGAAAACAAACACTTTAGAAGTCCCCCAAGTAGGAGCACAGGGTCTCTGTCCACTTTTCCTGAGTAGGAGCACAGGAGTCTCTGACAGCTTCCAGTGCTTGAGTAGGAGTCGGGGGGTGGGGGTTATCTGTCAGACCATCATTTTCCCAGCTCCTGCAGACATGAAGGAGGAGAACTGTCTAACAGCTCAGGCACTCCATAACTCTGATGTCTGCTGAGCTCATAACACAGACTCCAAGTACTTAAAGACCTTAGTCATTTGTTTAATTTTGGCATCCTTTACGATGTATCCCTATTGGTTTACAGATAGCAGACATCATTATCCAAGCCATTTCCTGTGTCCTGAGGTGGACATTCCTCAGACAGCACTTCCCTGTTGAAAGAGTATGGCATTAACTGGGCAATTAATAGAAAAATAAAAATCAATCACAACACAAACAGGTAAGCCTCTGCAATGGATGCCCTTGTTACAGCTGCCTGTGCATTAAACAATCCCTGTCCCCTCCCCTGCAAGAGACTTACCCATGAAGCTGCACAGGTACACAGAAAAAAACAAGCCTCTCATTTGCTTCTCTCTGGTCCCCTGAACCTTTGCCCCTGTGAATTTCTAGTGTATGCCTGCTGTGCAAAATAAATATGCTTTAAAATGGTCTCATAATTGTGCTATAGTTGATTGCCAACCGTAACTATGAAACCTATATTCTTGAATAACCTGTCTCTGAAATATTGAAGTTTTGTTTTTTGAGTAAAACATTATTGATGGTTCATTGTTTGTTTTAACTTCTATCCTTATTGACCACATCTAAATCTGTAAGTACAGTATTAAGGTGTGATCTAAAATGACTACTGATTTTATTTCTGAATATTGTAAACAGTTAATCAGTCAATCAATCCTTTATTTCTAAAAAGCTTTTTTCCAAAGCCAAAGCACCTATACATAAAAACCATATAAATAAACATTTAAAACAATCAATATTCAACAAATAATATAAAATAAACTATCCATTCTTAATAGGTTACCCTTTTGATATCAAGTCACAGTCTATGAGAGTAAATATTTCATTTTCTTATTAAAATGTGTGAACTCTCTTTTTAGAGGGTTATTGTATCTCCAGGAATCTAAAATATTTTCTGCATGGAGAACATTTTGTAGTTTTGGTGTTGCCTTGCTAGCGCAGTACAAGCAACATTTTGTGACAGCTTGCTGGAGTAGCAGGTTGTGAAGGTGCGGCTGTGTTGTAGTCAATGTTGCCACTGTTTTCTTGGGCTGGTCTCTGTGGCACCAGTGAATGAGCACGCTGTCTATTACAGCAGTTGAGAAGCATGCCACCAACTTGAACAAATTTCGCCGCTGAAAATGAAGGAGTGCCCCGTCACTGCAGAGCATCAGAGCATGCCTTGCTTGCTGAAACATTTCAATAAACATGGCAGTGGCTCCCACTGGCCACCTCTCACAATCCCTAGACAGCCGACATCGGGGGTGCCCAATCCCCCTGTTGGCAAGCCCTCTCCCCAGTTCATTTGCTGATGGGGCTACCCAATCCCCATCAGCATAATATCCACCATGGTTTATTTTTATGCCAAGGGGGGTGCCCAATCCCCCTCAGCATCATGCCCCCCAAATACAGAGATGCTTTCTTTGCCAATGGGGTGCCCAATCCCCATTGGCTTCACTCCCCAATCCCCAAAAAACAGAGATGGCACACTGGGAGCCCACCCTAGTGTGCCAAATTGTCCTTGTCACATCCTGAAAGAAAATAAATCTTCCCGTGATGTTCTTTTTTTTTTTTTTACCCTGTAAAACAGAAAACAAACCCTCATAGTTACAATGGCTCCCTCCACCAACCCGCACCCAACCTCTGTGCACCTCCCCATGCCCCCTCAACCTTAATGTACCTCAGGAGCCCAGCACGATGATCTTTGGTGGAGCAGGAACACATCTGCACTCTTCAAAGCCTACTGAGAACTGAAGAAAACCACAATAAGCTGTATAAAGGCATCAATGCGGGGGTCAACTTAGGTGGCTATCTTGGCCATTTTTGCAACTTTTGGCTCCAAATTTTCTACATGGGGTTCTTGGGACACCACTTCATGAACTCAGTCACTGTCATGTCATTATTCAGTCCCAAAAAGTGGTTTTATGGTCACTGCTTGGAATCACCTTTTGGGACTGATTAATGAAACAACGGTACCACTGTTCATAAGGCGAGCTCCCAAAATGCATATGTTGCAAATTTGATGAAAAAATTCAAAAACATGACTGTGTCATGAGCATACATTGAGCAGTTTCTAAGCACACTCGTAACTTTGAGAATTTTTAATATTTCCACTTCAGATTTTCAACATTGCCATGTTTGCATACCTCCTTGTGAACTGTATAGCTATGATTTTCATATCCTTCCTGAAATGTGTTTTCTCATTTCTGGTACACAATGGCAAGGTTGCTGTGGGAAATCAACATTCGGGACAGATTAAGGAAATCACAGTGACACTTTCTATGAGTGGAGGTTTCAAAATTCCTATGTTGAAAATTTAGTGAACAAATTCCACGAAATAACTGTGTTGCAAGCGTGCGTTGTGCAGTTTCTACGCACTCTCATATGTTCGTGAATTTTTAGTATTTTCACTCCAGATTTTCAACATTGCCATTTCTTCACACCTCCTTATGAATGGTACAGCTGTAATTTTTAACATTCTGCCTGAAATGTGTTTTCTTAAATCTGGTGCAGAATGGCGTGGTCACTGTGGAAATCAACTTTCGGGACAGATTAACAAAATCACAGAGACACTGTTCATGAGGGGAGGTCCCAAATGCTTTCATGAAGTGGGGTCACAAAAAGCCCATGTTGAAAATCTGAGTGCAAATACCAACAAATGCCAGAGGCATTAGGGTTTCTAACCATACCGTCCCACCCTGTAGAGACTGACAGATGTCAGGGTGTAACTTTGGATTGTCTGGTGTAATGCTCATGCCATTCGAACTCTGCCCCCATCCTGCAGCCAGTAGCAGGCATCAAGGTGTGCCTTGGACTCCCCATCCTTGTGTATTTCACCCATCTCAATGTATTTCCTTATGGAATAGGGTGAACATAAGGCCTGATGACCCCAAGGCACAACACAACACTTGTTGGAGTCTGAAAGGTAGGGTGAGGTGAAATGGCATGAGTGTTATGGCCGAAAACCAAAGGCACACCTCAATGCCTGTCAGTTTCTACAGGGTGGAGTGGGATTAGCATGAGTTCAATACTTCACTGCCATTCTTATTATGCATCTCTCTAACTCCTGCACTACCAATGCCAATGCCAGCAAGACAACATTTGGCATTGACAAATGCTTGTTTTTTTTGTTGTATTTATATTTCCTCTCATTGAGATGTATAGCTTTATCCACATTTGGATTCAAAAGTCCATTCAACTCTCCAATAATTGTATTTTTAGCCTGTAATTTTTATAGATATTCTTCAATATTTAATAAAATACATCATAATTCAAAAATGGTCCATAAATAGACCTCACAACAATTTCTACATTGTTAATAGATTATTTATTTGTTTATTACAATTTTGGCAATGGGGTAGACCCACAGAGCCCCGGAGGTCCCTTTTTCAGGGATTATCCAGAATTAGTTACATAGAATAAACATTTAGCAAAAACATTACATTGAAGTTACAAAGAAACTTTTCTGTGCAGACACAGTTCACATCAGGAATACATAAACATGGACAGACAATGCTTAATACAATCACTGAAAACATTCACAATAGGATCAAAGCAGAAAGGACTAGGCACTCCTTGTCAAACACAAAATGTACATATACCACCAGATTTCTTCTGTAAAACATTTATTGTGGTGAAAACAAACAAGCAATATATCCTGGTGTAGCCTGAGGAGACTACCACAGAACAATGTTTCACACTCAAACTGAGTGCTTTGTCAAGGTGTAGAGCACCCTCTTCTGACCATATTTATACATTACATTTAATTAACTTTCAGCACAAAAAAAGCATGATTAATGCACAAAAAACAATTTAGGTTAATCCACCACATCTGTGCTTCATTTGCCAATACATGTACATTTGGATTTAGGATTGCAGGAATGAAGCACAGATGGGTGGATTAAGCTAAATTGTTTTGTATGCATTCCTAATGCTTTTTTGTGCTGAAAGTTAATTCACAGTAGGACTAGTCTCCAGTCCTGGGTGGAGTTAGTATACAATAGTGGCAGATGGCACATCTTCATTAGACAGAACAGTTAGGCTTGGGTAGACCTGGGTAACCATTCAAGTGCATGAACATTTGCTGTTATCCAGCAGGTGCTCCTAGAGTCCTTTACAGAAGATCTCCATGGAGGTTGTTTCTTGTAGGTGGGCAGGGAGCTTGCTCCAGAGTACAGGTGCAGTGTGAGCGAAGGATTTGCCACCTACCACTGTCCTAACTCTTGGCTCCTCTAGGAGATGCCTACCAAATGCATGGAGCTGTCTACATGAGCACTTGGGGGTCAGAAAGCCAGCAAGGCTGACCAGTGAGTTGCCATACATGTGTTTGTAGGCACTGCACAGTAAGGGGTACCATAACCTGCGGCTAAGGGATGGCTAGTTGAGGGAGGACAGTACCTCACAGTGATATGACCTTGGATGCAACATAGTGGCAAATTGAGCTATTTTATTGTATAGTGTGTGCAACCTGTTTTGTTCTTGCTTCACAAAAGAGAGCATTATCTGTGCTGCATAGATTAAGGTTGGTAGGAGTATACTCTGAGCTATGGTGATCCTGGTTTCTGGTACCATTTGACCATTTAGGCAACATAAAATACCTAGTTTTTGATGGATCATTTTAATTATCTGATCCACATGGGATTTCAGGATATCACGTCATAATAGGGATTCAAAATGAGAGACTACAAAAACAGAGACTAATTTGGGGCACTATTATTCTGAGCTACCATGCACAATAGCCAGGGTATTTGACAGCGACCATAGGGAAGAGCAAACACAAGGGGAAATAGTGAGGTGAAGGGGAGGGACATGGAAGGGGTTTTCAGGGACTGAAATACCTGCTGCAGATGAGCAAACCATTATGGTATGGTGGTGTGGGTGGCTAGCTCTGGCACAGCAGGTACTGGGTTCTGGACCAGGTACATGTAAATTTTGCCACAGCCTCAAGCTGTGGCACTTACAGTATATTTTGCCAAAATCTAAAATTTGCCATCTCCCTGACATGTGAGTTGAGAATCCTAATTCAAGGGGGTGCAGGGGTCAAAACACTCTGTGAGGGGTGTGTGGGGGGCACTCCCCCCCCCCAAAAATTGTTTTTTTAAATTCAGATGTCGGGTCACCTTGAAGTGTATATCACTGATTTGCTTTTCAGCTATATACACTCACCATCATAGTGATCTCTGTTTTGCAATTGATGTTATGACATGGAACCAGATTTCAGCAAAAAGCCTTGATCCAGAGTCCAACCTAGATACTTGAAGGACCTCACTACTTCTATGTGAGTACCTGATGCAGTGCCCAGGTGTAGTAGAAGGCTTCTGTCTGGTCCAAGAGTTCATGACCCAAACAGGAGAGCTTTTTTATTTTGGTATTCAGAATAAGCTTGTGATCCAGTAGCCAGCTTTCTAGGAGAGAGAAATCTGACTGCTGCTGGTGGCATAGGTTCATGGTGCTGTCTGTGGTTCTGTACAGTACTGCATCATCTGTGTACTTTACAGCAGAGCTGCCTCCACAGTGGTTACTCAGGGCATCAACAAATAAAGAAAACAGGAGGCATCCCAGGGTAGAGCCTTGGGGTATGCTCTCATTAATGAGGAGTGACTCAGATGTGGTGCCTCTCCACTTAACCTGTTAAATGCAGTTAGACAGGTAATCTGTGAACCAATTTAATGCATACTGGTCAAGGCCAAATTGAGTAAGCTTGTCCACCAGTAGGGAGTGATCTACCAAGCAAAGGCCTTGGTTAGATTGATGAAGACAGCTCCTATTGGGTTGCTATCATCGAGGGCCTTAAGAATGTCAGTGGAGAATTTGATGAAGGCAGATTCAGTCTCATGTCTCTGCCAGAATCTGTGTTTGGTACTAGACAGCAGCTGCTTAGCCTCCGGGTAATCATGGAACTGGCAGTAGACTAACCATTCCTGCAGCTTGGCTAATATGCATAAGAGGGAGATTGGCCTACAGTTGCCAGTGGGTTCCTGGGGCCTCCTTTGTGGATGGGCACCAAAATGCCTATTTTTGCATTTTTGGAACTGCTCCTTCCAGTAGTGACCAGCCAAGTAACTGGTAAGGTTATGGCAGAAGCAGCTTTCCTGAGCAGTCTAGGGTCTATTCCATCAGAGCCAGTGGAACACTTAGCCATGGTATTCTTTAATAGTGTAAACTCCTCCTTGGCCCATATTTTCCGCAAGTGAAAGTGAGGGTGGGAAGGATTCCTTTTGCCAGAGCACTGCCACTCAGAGCTTAGCAGGGGGGCAGGGAGACCTGTCTTGTATTGTTCCAGATCTGTGAAGAACTTGTTGATGGCAGAGGCAGCCTCCTGGCCTTTACTGAGAATTTGTCCATTGTTGACTATTGGTCATGGGGGGGGGGGGGGTTCCACTGCCCTTCAACAGGGAGTTGATTTGTGTCCAGAAGGACCTTGGATCAGTAAGTTGGACTGCTGCAGGGTCTTAACATACTCCCAACGTGCCATCTTTATTGCTTGCTTACGTTTGTTTCTTAGAATCCTGTAAGTTGTTTGGTCTTCAGGTAGGGCTGACTCCCTGTACCGAGCTATGTCTCATCCCGCATTTTCATCAGAGATTTTAGCTCTGGTGTTTTGTATTTATAGCAGCACCCCTTGACTCTAATTTTCCTTAGAAAAGCAAGTTGGTTGGGAAGCTGAGATGAAGGCATTTTGAAAATATTCCAAAGCTTCATCTATGATAGGGAGAAGTTGACTAGGACTTCAGTCTATACTGTTTAGGAATTCATGGAAGGCCTCTGCAGAGAACTTGGAACAATCTTTTGCTGTGAGGGTTCTCAGTGGCACTTTTGGCTAGTGGTTCTTCCAAATGCAAAACATTGGCGAGTAGTCACGTAAGGCATCTGCCAGAGTCAGCAGCCTTTGTGCTTAGGAGGTTGGAAGCCAGTACCCAATCTAGGGTGGAATGGTCCCCAGTTTTAGCATTATTTTCCATTAGGTTCTTAAAATGTCTCCCCATCTTAAGATTAGTTCCTTTCTGAAAGATTAATGCCTCCCCACAACCCTTTCGTACCAGGATTATGTAATAAATTGCTAATCCACCTCTGTTTTAATTTATTTGCTTCTTTTTTCCAAGTGGGTTTCTTGAAAGCAGATAATGTTAGCCTCTGCCTTTTTAATATAAGTTAATGTTCTTGATCTCTTTATTGGAGAACTCATACCATTGACATTCAAAGATACCACCTTTATACCATTATGCTTAGCCATGATAGTAGTGGATTGTAAATTAAGAGAAAACCCTCACCCCATGATTATGCACCCTGTGATAGATGAGCCAGCTTAATACATACCCCAATATGTCCAACTGGTGGGTTCTCCCTTGCCAACACAAAGTATTAAAGAAGATAATAATCTACCCCTCCTCTCCCTGGCCTGAAAGAACAAACTCTGGTCAGAGCCAACTTGGCATCATAAGTCATTCACACTGCTCATGGAGAGCATGGGGCTCAGGACTTAAACAAAATGGCCACTGTAGCCATGTTTGCTGTACTTTAAAGGCACTTGACAGGTGAAGGGCAGTGCAAAGACCTTTTTTTAGAAGTCCTCTGCATGAAGAGGCAGTATTAAGGTATTAGGATTTCTTTTTAACTTGTTTGGTAAGAGAGTGGATGATCGCTTGTCAGGAAGTGACACACCAATAGTTCCTGTGCTAGCAATATAAGGAAGTGCCCCAAGGAGAGGGGATTTAGAGCAGTATAAGCTGGGTTGCTAGCAGGAGTGCTACTTTGTGAAGTTTACTGAACTAAACCATCAGTGTGTGGTTTTATTACATAGTGCAAGCCTCAGGTGAGAGGTGTCAGGTCCTTGTTTGCATTGTTGCTTAGCAACATGACCTAAATGAAATGGCCACTGCAGCCATGTTTGCTGTACTCTAAAGGCACTTGCCAGGTGAAGGGCAGTGCAGGGACCCTTTTTTAGAAGTCCTCTGTATGAAGAGGTAGTATTAAATTATTAAGATTTCTTTTTAACTTGTTTGGTGAGAGAGTGGATGATCACCAGACAGGAAATTACACACCGATACTTCCTGTGCTAGTGATATAAACAACTTCCCTACAAGAGCGGAGCGAGTCTAAGTGGGGTGAGCATGTGGCACTGTGCTGGGAGACACACACAGAGACACGCACGTCTTGAGTGTGTGTTTGCATGTTCGCGGGTGAAGGAGAAGGAAGTTAAGAGTAATAGCAGCCATAGCATATGGCCTGTGAGTAGAATGGTAGGTCCTGAAACGGGGTGACAAGTGCAAGTGACGCATATAGCGGTATCTATGATGAAGAAAGCTTCCATGTTGATGCAGGATGGAGATTTGTGTATAAAATGTAAATGCTGTAATATGTTTAAGATAGCAGATGAAGGAACTAGGTGTGAGAACTTTACTTGTGACAAATGCATGCAGAACCAGGAATTATTAGAGATGGTTCAGGAAGTTACCTCTAGATTAGAAATATTGGAAAATACCCAGGCAAGTATGACATCTAAACTAAGAGTTCCATCAAGTTTAAACAAGGCTCCAACAAATAATCATTATATGGGGGAAGGGGATGGTAGTGCAAAGAGGAAGTTGGATGAAACTATTACTGAGGCAGACAGTAATAATGACTGGTGTACTGTGACTTCATTAAAAAGGAAGAAAGAGGGGAGGAGTCCTTTGACAAAGGGGGAAAATAGTCTTGCTAGCTTGGGGAATGATGGTAATACCTGCATTCCATTAAAGAATAATTTTAACAATTTGACCCAGAAACACATGCCACAAGTGGAAGAGACCATAATGGAGGCTGCTGACAACTTAACAACAGTAGATAGAGAAAAAAAAAAGAATACAGGTTATTGTTATGGGTGATTCAATGATAAAGTACAAAGATCAATATATCTGTAAAGGGAACAAAGCTAATAGGATGGTTAGCAGTTTGTCTGGGGCAAGGGTGCAGGACTTAACTGCCACGACTGATAATATATTTAAGGAAGCTGCAGATAATCCATTAGCATTGCTTCATGTTGGAGTTAATGACCAAGAAACAAAAAATGTTCCTTACATACAAGAAGAGTATAAAAAACTCTTAGACAAACTCAAGCAAAAATTAAGTGAGATTATTATATCAGAGATATTGCCTGAACCAAGAGCTACTATTTATAAGAATAAAACAATCTGCCTCATGAATGCCTGGTTGTGAAGTTGGTCACAGGAAAAAATTATACACTTTTTGAGACAATGAGATGTTTTTCAGGGGAACTATCACTTATTTGGAAAGGATGGTTTGCATCTCAGCTTTAGAGGAAGCAGAGAGTTAGGAATTAGGTTGAGAAATGAAATAGACAAATATTTAAACTAAATAGGAAAGGGTTGAACACATCTTTTGGGATGGGAGGTCATAGTGTGCACATTAACAGTAAAGTGCTGAAAACAAGGATTGTCTACAATATGAAAGCTATGTTTTGTAATGCAAGAAGTTTAAACAAAGAGAAAATGGTAGAATTAACTTCTATTACGGAGATAGAAAAGTTGGATATAGTTGTGGTCTTGGAAACATGGTGGGGACAGGAGTATGGCTGGAACAAGAACATCCAAGGTGGATCCAGGATCTGATTAGAAAAGAAAGACAAGGAAGAAAGGTGGAGTATTCATATATATATATATATATATATATATATATATATATATGTATGAAAGAAGAAATTGATCATACATAGGAACATCAGGATACAATTATGAAAATATACAGATCCTCTGGATGGAGTGTCTGGGGTTGCATGGAAAAAATCAAAATGGGGTCTTTTATAGGCCACCAGGCATACCTATGGATGAAACTGAAAAGTTTATAAAGGACATTATCCTAATAGTCGATCAAAACTATATGATACTTATGGGAAACCTAAATTCACCAGATATTGACAGAGATGGGTTGAATAACCCTACAAATATGATGGTAAATAGAATCCAGGTGAAGTTATTTTCATCAGGCATTGAACAACGTATAGATACACTGACTAGGGGTGATAATATTTTGGATATAATATTGGACAATATAAAGGAGGATGTCATAAATGTAGTACTTAATTCACCATTTGGATCCAGTGACCATGATATAATTTTTTTTCAAATGAACAAATCAAGGAAGATTATAAGAGATAAAACAGGGCTGAGATTATACAACAAAGCAAATTATATGTCAATAAAATAAAAGTTAGTTAAGTTAGATGGGAGACATTGACTAAGGAGTGTTGGGATGCATTTAAAAATGAATTAGAAAAGTTAGTCTAAAGATATATTCCAACAAAAGAAATGTATAACAATAGAGGGAAAAAAACAATATGGTTAACTAGAAAACTTACTAAGCTATATAATAAGAAAAGGAAGTATTATAACATATTGAAAATTAACCGTTCAATAAATAACAGGAATAGATATAAGAAAATGCTACGTAAAGTGAAAACTGAGATAGTAAAAGCTAAGAAACAAGCAGAATTCAGGTTGGCAAACACTAAAGGAGATTGAAAATATTTCTATACCTATATTAACAACGCAAAAGGGAAGAAAAGAGTGATTGGTCCTCCAACAGCTAATAGGGTAACGTATAGTAAACCAGAGGATATGGCCTGAGACTTCAACAACTTTTTGGGTCACTTTAAAACAAGGGGATGATAGACAAGATGGAGTAGTTGAGGTTAGAATAGGTGTTGAACCTACATATTTTATTACTTGCACTAAGGTTCTTGAGAAAACTGAAAAGCTGAAAGATAATAAATCAGCAGGACCGGATAAATTACCCCCCAAAATTACTGATGGAGCTAAAGGAGGAATTGGCACTAATTATATCTGATATTGGCAAGAAATCATTGAAAGAGGGATATGTTCCTAAGGATTGGAGGGCTGCGGTTGTGGTTCTTATATTTAAGAGAGGTAGCAGGGCAGATCCAGCAAATTATCGGCTTGTTACCCTGACATCTATAGTAGGCAAAATAATTGCGAGATTGATAGTAGATGAAATTCGTAACTGAATGATGGAGAATAAGGTCATAGATAATTTGCAGCATGGTTTTAAACATAATAGATCATGTAACACCAATCTGCTAAGCTTTTATAACTATGTAGGAGAAAATATAGATGGGGTAAGGCTGTTGATGTGGCGCTGTTTGACTTCAGTAGAGCTTTTGACTATGTGCCTCATAGGAATCTGATTTTTAAAATGCAATTCTTGGGATTTAAGAAAATCATAATAAAATGGATTGAGCACTGGTTGATGGAGAGGACACAGGTGGTGCATATACATGGGTTTTTGTCTCAGGAGACTGATGTTGGGAGTGGAGTGCCACAGGGATCGGTGTTGGTGCCTCAATGTTTCAATATATGTGTATGTGACCTTAACATCAACAGTGGAAATAAATTAATCAAGTTTGCAGATGATGTAAAACTTGGGGGGATAGTTGACACATTTGATGACAGGTTAACATTTGATCAATATATTTTAACAACAGTTGACTGGTTGGAGAGGAATGGGATGAGGCTAAATCAAAAGAAGTGCAGTTTAATACATATGGGAAAAGGGAACATTCAGCGGGAATATGATATCATGGGAACTAATGCTGGAGCCCTTACTTAGTGAAAGATAAAAAGCTCATTGAAAGAACTCAGAGATCCTAAACAAAATTAATAGGTGGCTGCAAGGGGAAATCATACTTGGGGAGATTAAAACATCTCAACTTATGGTCAGTAGAATTAAAAAGGATTTGAGGAGACCTACTGTTGTTGTATACTATCTCAAGGGATGATACATTAAAGGAGGATTTGCGTCTGGTAATGAGAGACCATAAATATAACATGAGAGGGCATAAGATCCAGATGAAAGAAAACAGTTTTAAATCAGAGGTATGGAAATATAGTTTTGTATCAATAACTGTGAGATGGTGGAATGAACTGCCAGGGGATGTGGTCAGTGCAGAAACTGTTCAGATCTTTAAGCAAAAACTAGATAGATTTTTAGAGGTTAGTAACTCTGTTACTTCCACTGTGTAGTGGGGACAATCGATATGGGCACTAGCCTTCTGTTGTTTTATATTCACAAGTATTCAAATATTCACAAGTATGAGGGAAAGTTAGAAACATAGTAACATAAAATTGATAGCAGATAAGGACCACAAGCCTCATCTAGTCTTCCCTTTTTCCTTACCTGTAACACTAGAATGACTGTATTTGGGCATCAGCTTAGCCTCTCCTTCCCACATTAGGGTTCCATTATGTCTATTCCAAGCATGCTTAAATCCCTCTACTGTTACTGAAACAAAACAGCTACAGCTGCTGTATGGAGCGTGCTAAGTACAAAACAACCAAGACCAACAAACCACCACTTCTCCAAACTATTGAGCATAATCTGGCTTTTATGAGGCAAAAGATTTTAAAATGGCAGAAATGCCAGCAACATACCATCCAAGGGAAGCAGCAGCAAACAAGAGCCCTGGCCAGTTTTGCACCTAGTGCATCATCAGGGTGATGGTCCAGTCACAAAATTAGACCGTCTTAAATAGTGGTCCCTTAAAGGGACAGTGCAATCACATTACTGCATATGTGAAACATATACTTTTTATTTATTTATTTGTGTCTAGGATTACAAAGTACCTTTGAGCCAAGGCTCTTTTACAATGGTTCCACGTCATGCTGGTTACAGGATAACAGACACTAAAACATAAAACAGTTACAGGTACATGCTTTTAGACAGTAACTTTGCTTGGCAAAATCAGATCGAGCGACGAGTAACTCAAGAAACAATAGGAGGAAGAGGGCAAGATGGGGAGAGGGCTGAGGGTAGGGGAAGGCATAGGTGTAGATGGTCAGAGTGAGGCAGCCGAGGGGCCTTGTCAGGACAGACACAGGGCAAGTGCATTAGAAGTTGCATTGGACAGGTAAGTGCAAGAAGAGAGGGCAGAAGCTGACACCTATAAGGTCAGAAGCAGCATAGGGAACGAAGATGTTATGGGGTGCAAGCACAGGTGGAGGTGCCAGTTATGGAGTGGTGGAGCTTTTTTTTGAATGCTCCAAGCGTTGCTGTGGATGAGATGTCACTAGAGAGCTCATTCAGCCAACTCAGAGCCCTGTATGCAAATAACCTTTGGTCTTGGGACGTGCGGCAGCGAGGGATTTGAAGGATTTGGGGCTTAGAGCTCCTGGTGTTGCGGTTGGTGATTTTGGGTTTGAGGAGGGTGCTGACTCCTGGTGGTGCCTTTCCCGTCATGATTTTCTTTACAACTTTACAAGCTTAATGTGACTAACAATACCACCATTTAAACAGAATAATCACTGGGATACAAAAAGTATAAACTACTTGTGACTTTAAAAAAACACAGTTAAAAAAACTGTGTTGAGGAATTATTTCCTAAGTTTCAAAAGATAGTCCTTCAGTTTCATATCACCATAAATAATCCATGCTTGAGACAATATTTTTCTTGTTTCACTAAGCTTCAGGAGCAGGAAGGTGCAACACATGTCATTAGGAACCTAGAAGCAACAATATATAACCACTATCAAAGTTCAATTTTCATTTATCGCAAAGTAATCATTTAATTTTGTACTTCCTGATTTCACAACCTGTTACTTTTTTCACCTAATCATTTTTTTAATACAAGACAACAATTCAATTCTCATTTATGCCTGGTACAGTCAATGCCCCTAATGTGAAAATCCAGAATGATTCCCTACATTTAAGTTTATCATTAAGATTACCACCTCTTGGCCCCACTGTTACCTTCTCTATTGTACAAAATGTAAAAGTGTGACCATTGTTACTTGGTATCCTGTAATGGTTTAGCTAGTGCATTGGAAGTGTCATCTGCAAGAATTGACCTCAGATGTTCACCTATTCTAACTTTAAACAATTTGGTTGTCTTACTGACATAAAAAAGGCTGAGCAATCACATGCTGCCAGATATACCAAGTTGTCGGTATTACAATTAAAGAAATAATTTACCTTATGCTCTTTGGTGCTATTACAAGTGGTTAGTATTTGTCTTTAGAATCAAAGTACAGAATTTACAGTTACCACAATGAAAATTACCATGTGGTAGAGGTGGCAATTAATTAAGTTAAAACTAGAAGTTGTAATGCTGGATGGTATCTGTGCCTCGTAATCACCACCTGCACTGTACTCTGCATCCACTCTTGTTTTGCTGTAGGATTGTTATAAGTGCTGCTGATATAATTAAATTAGTAGTAGGAGTTTAGCATGTATAGTGACCCTAACTTACACTGTGTTTTCTTGCTGCCTGTATCACACCCCCCTTCCCCCACCTATCTCTCTCTCTCTGTATACCTCCTCCTATTACCTTTCCTCTTTGTCTGTAACTCTATTTAAACTGTGCACTCTTCTCTCTCCCTAGCCCTAACCGGAGGGTTCCCTGCCCCGAGCAAGCCGTTGCCATCACTGGAGGAGACAGTCGAGGTAATTATGTGTGCTGTATGCTCCGCTTACTGAAACGCTGCCCAAAGCTGCCTGTCTTTGTTCCCATTTTGAATATTGGTGCCTTTTTGAAACCTTCATCTCCATGGCCAGTTAAAAAGAAAAGGGGTGCTATTTCAGCAGAGTTGTGGATGACCTGAACTTGTACTAAGCCTAGAGCTAGCGTGATCTCAGGCTCCTAGTGCAGCAGCATGTGCGAGTGACCTGTAGGGCTTCTTAGGCACTCAGCCTGATCCAAACGGCAGCTGCACTATGATCTCTCGGCTCCCCAGCCCAAACTCTGTGACACTAAGTGCTCGTCCCACAGCTGCTGCGCGGCTGCTCCCACCTGCCCCCCACACACCCACCCTTGTCCGACATTTGTTATATAGGGGTCATCTGCCCCGCCTACTACCCGCCTACTGTGGCTGCATGTGAGGATTTTAACTATCCTTTCACTTTCTCATTTGCACCTATACATCCTTGCCACTAGAGGGCGTTTAGAAACTCAGACACTGCTAAACATTCCTGCATCTTACTCTTGATCTGAAAGCTGGTTTAAAATTAGTTGTTCCCCCCTCGATTCTCAGATATCTGTGTTTTTTTTTCTTTCTCATAGCTATGCTACATCATTACTATGGCATCCTTATTTTATAAAAATTGGGTCAATAATCCCAGTGTAACTGCCCCACTAGTCTTTTTTATCTCACTATATGCAGTGTTGTTTAGACTTAGCCACCCACTCTCTTGGGAGGGCATCTCTTCTCACCCTACTTTTTCTTCCAATACGCTCACTCTATCTAAATGGCCCCTTGTGACCTTTCCTCTCTTGGTTCCTAACAGAATCACCTACCATGTTGCTTATATGCTATGTAACTCCCTTTCACCAATTACCTCCCTGCCCACCTGGTTACCTCATCATAAACTATGGTACCTGCTCCTCCTATCATTAATGTTAGCAGGAGATGTTGAACTAAACCCAAGACCTGCTGATAACATAGCCCACCTGGCTACAGCCTGGAAGGACCTAAAGGGGCTGCATATCGTACACCTGAATATCAGGAGTCTACCCCACAACTTAACAAAACTAGAGACTTGGGCCACCCAACATAATCCTGACATTTTATGTCTCTCTGAAACCTGGCTAAAACCCTCTACACCTGATAACTTGTGCATGTTACCTAACTATAAAATACTCCGACAGGATAGATCCACATCCAAACGAGGAGGGGGTGTTGCAATCCTCTTCAAAACTCACCTATCCCTACACCTAAATGTCTCCCTTACCCTCTCACATTGTGAAGCTATTCACACTACCCTACAGCTAGGCTCTAAGAAACTGCATATAGTCTGTGCCTATAATCCCCCTAAGGGTAGCACTGCTGGGCTCAAGGAACTGTTATCACAGGTGGACACAGTCATTGGTCGAAATGAGGTCCTTTATTATGGGAGACCTAAATATCAGTTGGAATAGCAAATCAAATCAGTCCTATCACACAACGGTTCATGGCCATAACCTGCACTAGCTAATCACTGACCCCACAAGGGTTCTGACCCCCTCTCGTTCTAGTACCTTAATTGACTGGGCTCTTATGAACCGTCCTGATAGCATAGTCTCTTCTGGTACCCTGCCCGATGCAATAACCGATCACTCCCCAATATACTGCATCTGGTGCTCTGCTAGACCACCATCTCCTCCACTGAAACTGATTACCTTTCGTTATCTGGCTAAACTCAATCAGGCACATTTTTGCTTGACCTCTCCATGATAGGCTGGTCTCCTCTCTTTGCTGCCCCAGATTCTCAATCAGCCCTCTACTACTTCCTGGCTAGGTTTGGATGGTTACAGGACATCCATGCCCCCAGAGTCACTCGCCGCATACGTGGAACACAAACCAAGTGGCTCACTAAAGATCTCCACTCTCAACTTAGGGCTAGGGATAAAAGCTGGTCATGCTTTAAGGCCTCAGGACTCCAAGCAGATTTTAACGACTATAAGATCCAGAGAAACTTCTGCAAATGAAACATTCGACTAGCGAAAAACTCTTTCTGTAAGATATACTAATGAAATCTGCTGGTGACTCTAAGAAGTTCTGGTCCATTATAAAAGGCCTTCTTGGTACCAACAAATCATCCACTACAAATGATATGCTGATAAATAACATACATTGTAATAATCCCAAGACTATAGCCAATGCACTAAATTGTCATTTTTCTGATCTATCAAGCTACTCAAACTCCTTCCCCCTAGTTCCCCCACAAACAGCTCCTTGGACACACAACCTCCAACCTCTCATCCACCGTTCTGGTTTCAGACCATTACCATAAAAGAAGTTCTAAAACTGTTACTCTCCATCTCTGAAAGCACCAGCCCTGGTGCTGATGGACTGGAACCTAAGCTTCTGAAAATTGCTGCCCCCCTCATTGCCTCGCCCATAACAAAAATCTTTAATCTATCAATATGTCATGGCATGGTTCCTAACATCTGGAAGATAGGCAGAATTACTCCCATCCTTAAGAAAGGTGATCCTAAAGAAATGTCAAACTATGGAGTCACGTGATGCAGAGCACTAGTTAGCTGCTTTCTCCAAGTGCTCCAACTGCCCGTACTCCTAAACAACCCAAAATGCAAACTACAAGATAAACTTCTAATAACTTTGCTGTCCTACCAGTTTAGAAGGCTGTGTAGACTCCGTGCAACTTCGGATGGAGGAAGAAATGAGAAAAGCTATGCCGAAACATACCCCACCGGCAACTCCGGAAAAGGTCCCAAAAAAATCCAAGGCCTCTGCTGTACAACAATCCCAGACCCCTATGACTGGGAACACGGAGACAGAACTCCTCACGCTAACCAGATTTCTGGAAGAATTCCAGCCATTTAAAGCAGAAATGAAGGAATTAGCAGGGGAGATTAAAAGTATTACCAACTCCCTGGAAGATCTATCTCAGAGAACCTCAGATAATGAGGTACGTATACGGTCACTGGAAGGGAAAAACGAGAGATTGGAACCCATGTTGGAGCAGATGAAACAACGCATCACCAAGCTAGAACTTAAAGTGGAAGATCTTAAAGGCCGAAGTCGCTGCAACAACGCAGTAATTAGTGGATTACCTGAGAAGGAGGAGGGTTCAGAACCGATAAAGTTTGCTCAAAGGTTCATGGAAAAAATAGCTGGTCCCTCTCCGTTTGGACCCGGCTATATTATAGAAAGAGCCCACCGTGCCTTGTGTCCACCACCACCCCCCCAGGGAGCCTCCCCGCGTACCTTCATCTTCCGATCCCTAAATTACCTGGAGCGGCAGCACTTAGTGAAAATTAAAGATATAAAGGAGCTGCAGTAGGAAGGTACGAAGATAAGGGTAGCCCAAGATCTACCCCTGTCAATCCGGCCAAAGAGGGCATCCTTTCACCCGCTGGTCAAGAAGTTAATTGCAGCCGGAATTAAATTTAGGATGGGCTATCTGGCGAAGTTTCAAGTTCAAATGGCCAGTGTCTGGAACACCTTTGATAATGTGGAACACTACAACTGCACTCCAAGCAGCGCTGCCCGACCTCTTTAAAAAAACCTGAGTTTTCTGGAGGGGTTACCACAAGTTTAAAGGTAATTAGGAGTTATTTTGGTGCTGGACATTGCCCGTTTGATTAGTTTTCACAGTTGGGGGCTTGTGGACTGATATATACTGGCTCATATCTCTGCAGTCGACCTCCGGATGGCAAGATTTCCCCCTGTGTCATGGTGGGATTTTCTTTCTTTCCCTCCTTTACTGTCAGCTTCCCCCACAGTTTGGCTCTAGTTTTGCTTAGCGATGTTAAGGTTGTCTCGAATGGAAGAGATCAGCTGTCAGGTTCAGTTTGCGGAGGGTGACGGAGACTAGAGCGTCTTGACTTTCTTGGACTATCTCAAGGAGGGGAAAGGTTGTTTTAGTGGAGAGGTTTCTACAGTACAGTGGTACGTATGGTAATTGCTGCATTTCACCACTAGATGGAGCCAGAATCAGTATTGCTGCTCAAGTTGGCAACAGAAGATGGAACTGATATATATAGAGACATTATGCGGATACCACGTTATGTGGTTTTAGTGTCTCAGACTTCCTTGCATATTATTGTTGTTGGAATACCATTTACTAATCTTAGTGAGCTATATTGTCTGTTAAATGGGCATTAAAAGATGGTTATGGGATTAGCCCTGCAATGTTTGCAATTGACTCAGTTAAGGATAGGTAGTATATTTTGTTATAATAACCATGTTTGAAACCACATGATTGGGATTACAGTTTTTCTGAGGGGCAGGGTAAGAGCAAAAGATATGGGGCACCATGGACACCTTGTGGTCATAGTGCCTTACACTATGAACAGGTTTAAAGCATTTATATATTTATATTTCTGAACTGTAATGATGTTCTGAGATTACTTTACTTTGTAGGTCGATAAAGTTGTGTAGCGAGAGGTTGTTGGGGTGGAGTGGGGAGGGGGCAGTGGTGGAGTGGCCGGGTGGACTGCTGTCATGGACCATGAGAGAACGGGTCGGGATTGGGGGGGAGGGCTTTGGACTGTTTTGGGTATATTGTGGGGGGTAAAGAAGGGCAATTGAGGTTTTGGAAGGTGGGGTTGGGTGGGGAGCACAAATCACAGAAGAAAGAAGAAAAGGAAGAATGCTTCTATAGAATAAGGATACTTAACTGCATCTTCAGGGAAAGAGATATCAATGGCTAGGTTTATTAGATTTTCCAGTTGGAACGTAAAAGGGGCCCGGCATAAGTCAAAACAATATAAGATCTTAAAACATTTAAACTATCTAAAAGCTGATATAATGTTTATACAGGAGATCCATTTGCTTAATTGCAAAGCTAATAATATGAGGCATTTGCAGATAGGACAGGTGTTTACTTCTGAAGGTAACACCCAGAGCAGGGGAGTGATGGTGATGATACACAGGTCTGAAACATAGAAACATAGAATTTGACAGCAGATAAGGACCGCTTGGCCCACCCAGTCTGCCCATTTCCCTACCTGATGGATAAGCTGCAGATCCTAGTTAACCAGCAGCCTACTTCTTCCTACCCCCACCCCCTAGAATTGCCTTATGACTGTCCCATGCATGCTTTAATTCCACCACTGTTTTTGACTCTTTGACAGGTCTGTACCCTTTAAACCCCTTCAAATAATCCAGGACTGTGCAGGTAGGTTCATTTTGGTCATAGGAAAATGACATACTCTAGAAATATTGCTCGGGTCTATTTATGGCCCAAACACAGACATGCCAGTTTTTTTTGTACAGATTATGGAAGCACTAACGCCCTTTTTAGATATCCCTATAATCATAGGAGGAGATTTAAATCTGGTATTGGAATCCTCATTAGATAGATCCAGGCCTTCTTGTAAGGGTCTTTCCCCAGCCCAAAGAGCGGTCAGAGAGCTTCTAGATCAAGCGGGCCTCTGTGATGTATGGAGAATTCTCCACCCAGAGGCTCAGGAATTTACTTTTACTTCTCAGGTACACGGTACGGCATCTTGGATTGATTACATTCTTGTTTCGCGTAATCTCCTAGTGGGAGTTGTGGATTCGAGCATTGCCACTGGTCCACCCTCTGATCATTCAGTTGTTTCCTGCTTAATCTTCTTTTCATCCCTCCCCAAAAAGGGTGGCAGATGGAAATTTAATAATCAGTTGCTGAGAGATCCTGAAGTAGTGAAATACATTTCTTCCCAAATATCTGAGTTCACCTCAAACAATCACAATTCCACTAAGCATCCAGATATGGAGTGGGGAGCACTCAAAGTATTTTGAGGAGGAATTCTAATTGGTTTGGCATCTCGGAGAAAGAAGGAAAAGATAGGCGTGATTTCTGAACTCCTCTCGGATTTGGGATAAGGAGGCCAAGTTCCACTCTTTCATCTGAGGCTGATGGACAGGAGCTACTCAAACTCGTGACTATATTTAAGTTTATTAGGAGAGCAGGCTGAGCTAGCACTTATTAAAACAAAGGCAAATATATATTGATCAGGGGAGAAAGCTGGCCATATACTGGCAAGGCGCTTTAAGCTATTAGAATCCAGCAGACTAATAGCTGCTGTTCACTCCATTGAAAATGATACCATCAGAACTTCCCCAAATGAAATTGCTGGTGAGTTCAAGAATTACCTTGAGCATCTTTACAGCGCAATAAAAGATCCCCCCTCAGAGGAAACATTGCATTGTTATTTAAGAGAATCACACTTGCCCTCCCTCTTGGAGCACCAACAAGCTCAGCTAATTACCCTTATTTCTCAGGGCGAAATAGAACATGTTATTCAGTCTCTCCCCTCCGATAAAACCCCAGGCCCAGATGGATTTTCCTCTAATTTTTATAAAGTTTTCTCCAAAGAGTTATCTCCATTACTCACAACTCTGTTTCAATACATTCTCAGTGGTCAAGCAACTGATGCATCACTGTTTGAAGTGCTCATTGTTCTAGTATCCAAACCAGATAAACCTCCAGACTTGGTTTCAAGTTATAGACCCATTTCACTTCTTAACCATATTAAAATTCTTGCCAGACTGTTGGCAGACCGGATAAGTAAGGTTCTTCCTGGAATAATTGGCGCAGAGCAGGTTGGTTTCATGAGGGGGAGATCATCGGCGGACCACTTGCAGACACTTGCGCATGTCTTCTCTGAGTCCAGAGAGATGGACCATCCTATGGTGCTGGTATCCCTGGACGCAGAGAAGGCGTTTGACACAGTCCATTGGAACTATCTTTTTTTTTTTTTTTTTTAGTTGTTTAAGCAGGTATAGCACACTAAGCTGGAAGCTTTTTTACAGGAGCAACCTGAGAGCACAAGGAGGTTAAGTGACTTGCTCAGAGTCACACAGTATGCAAGTGGAAGCTGTGGGATTCAAACCCAAGTCTGGTCTGCTGGATGTCACCAGATGTGCAGCTCAGAGCCTTAGACCACTGCGCTATACTGCCTCCAAAGTGCCTCTGCTAGTCACAATGGAAACGTTTGGCTTCCCCTGGAATTCTGGAACTGGATTGGCTCCTTATATAAGTTCCTTTCTGCTAGAATTTCCTGTAATGGAGTCATTTCAGATTCCTTTAAGTTATATGTAGGAACCAAGCAAGGCTGCCCACTATCTCCACTTCTTTTTAATCTATACCTCGAACCTCTCATTAGGCGGATTCTACAAGCTCAGGAAGTGTGGGGTATCCAGTTGTACGGTCACATCACTAAGGTAGCTGCGTATGCAGATGACCTTTTGCTACATATATCACATCCGGCTGGGTCTATACCTGCACTACTAGAAATTATACAGCGCTTCAGTGAAGTTTCCAATTACAAATTAAAAGTGGAGAAAACAGTGGTATTCCCCCTTAATAACAGAACTTTCAAACACGAAGTAGTCGCCTTAGGGCTTTCTTGGAAAACCGAAAATATAAAATACCTAGGGCTCACCCTCACAAGGAATCTGGCCCGTACTCAACAGCTAAATTTGGATTCTCTGATTCAAGTTATCGAATTAGACTTAAAAAGATGGGCAATGCTTGCATTTTCTTTATGGGGGAAAATTAATTTAATCATAATGAATGTTTTTCCCCGTTTGTTTTACCCTCTAAACATGTTAAACATTTGGCTCCTTTTAACATGGTTTAAGAGAATCCATGGTACAATTGCTAATTTTATCTGGAATTGCAAAAAATCTAGAATGGCTTACCATAAATTAGCTGCTCCTAAATCAGTTGGAGGCCTAAGACTCCCCCATCTCGGTCTATATTACTGGGTCAGCCATGCTAACAAATATCTCAGATGGTTACAGATAATGGATTCATTGGATCAGAGCATATATGTTCCACTTTGGTTAAAGTTGGAGCTATCTCGTATTAAGGGGTACGGCCTTTCCCCCAAGGCTATGTTACACATTAACCCAGGTTCCCTACCTGCCGCTCTTCAGAACTCTCCTATCGGCATTTCTATCAAAACCCATTCGCAGCTATGTGAGTTCTTAAAATACAGTCATACTAAGGGTTTATCACAACCTTTAAGAGGCAATCCCCGTCTCCAACTTGACGGTAAACCTCTCAATATCTCCTGGCTTCCACAACTTAGAGATTGCCAACTAACCAAACTAGTCACAGTGGAAGGGCAATGGCTCTCTTCGGTTGAATTTCTGAACAAATTTCAGCTTCAACA
This sequence comes from Neoceratodus forsteri, assembly GCA_016271365.2. Classification (NCBI taxonomy): domain Eukaryota; kingdom Metazoa; phylum Chordata; order Ceratodontiformes; family Ceratodontidae; genus Neoceratodus; species Neoceratodus forsteri. The sequence goes on from JADMNL010000026.1 coordinate 274,005,830, forward strand.
CGCTGATATATTTAAAGTGTTTCAACTCCATCACCTTTTGTTAAAAGTGATGGGCACAGCTTTCCCTATTAGACCAAAAGTGCATTTCCAAACGGAACTAGGCCCCTTAGCAGGCACGGCTCACGCTGTTTCCAAACTGTACTGCACTTTATATAGTTGGGCATATCCTCAAACTCTTGCACCGGACAACTTTTGGTCCTCATGGTTTCCCGATAAGAGGTTCGACTGGACATCACTATGGCACAGTTGCCATAAATATATATCACAAGACAGGCTCAGGCTGATGCAATTTAAACTACTACATAACACTTATTACTCTCCCCAGAAGTTGGCATGGTTAGGCATTATATCCTCCTCTACATGTATCAGGTGTCACCAAGGGAAGGGTGACTTTCTCCATATTTTCTGGAACTGCCCTAAAGTAGCCTCATTATGGTCCACAATTAAACAAAGGGTGGATCCCCTTCTGGGACTAAGTGATCACTTTACCGCGGAGATATGTTTGTTGGGGGATGTCTCAAATATCCCGGTGCGAAATAGAAAATATCATATGGCTTTAATTTCCGCATGTGTTAAAAAGGTTGTTCTCAAGCATTGGAAAGACACTTTAGAAATTACTTATACAGAGTGGTTACAGGAAATACTCGCCAATCTTAGAATGGAAAGAACCATTGCTAGTCTCCAGAATAAATTACCAAAGTTTAACAACATCTGGGGTCCCCTGTACACACTATATTCTTTACACTCTTAGGAGAATTTCTTCCTTATCCCAATCGTTGCAGGTGCGGGAATAACCTGCTGTGCTCGAATGTGGGAGGGAGGGGGTTATAGGCGTGGGAGTGGGATAGGTGTAGGTTAGGAGAGAATAGATCCTGGCATTTTCTGATATATGCATGCATGTTAAATCGACTATGTATCATTGTCTTGGATGTATTCTCTGTATTGAAATACTTCAATAAAATTTGAATGAAAAAAAAAAAGAAATGTCAAGCTATCGATCTATTGCCATTCTTTCTGTCTTCAGCAAAATCCTTGAAAAACTAGTGGTAATCCAAATTTCAGCTTATTTACAGAAGTATAACCTCCTGTCAAGCTCCCAGCATGGTTTCCATAAAGGCCACAGCACTACCACTGCTATACTAAAACTTACAAATGACATTTATGGTGCAATGGAATCTGGCTTACTGAGAGGGGCCATATTCATTGACCTTACGAAGGTGTTTGACCTGGTCAATCACTCCCTTCTCCTTACCAAACTTTCTTTATTTGGTTTCTCTGTTGACACAGTTGTCTGGTTCAACAACTACCTAACCAACTGAATGCAGGCGGTAGCTTTTAACTCAGCCATGTCTCATCTTTCTCCCGTACTATTGGGAGTTCCTCAAGGCTCTGTACTCGGCCTGTTACCATTCTCTATTTTTATAAATCACCTCCCATCTGCTGCTCCTGACTGCTCATCCCTGCTGCACGTGGATGATCTTGTCATCTACCATAGTGGAAGTAATGTCATGGATATAAATCGCTCCCTAACAGAAGGCTTCCACAGTATTCTGACCTGCCTTAGTGAAAACTACCTGGTACTTAATGAGAGTAAAACACACTCCATGCTTTTTGGCTCTCCAGCCAGGCTCAAATCAACTCGTAATTCCTTTGAAATTTCATGTGCAAATGGCTTCACTATAGTTAGTACCAGCTCTTTCAAATACTTGGGCATCCTCCTTGATGAATCCCTGGACTTTGACCGCCACATCACCTCCACCTGTAAATCGATCAATGCAAAAATCAGAGGAGTCTATCATACAAGCTATGCCCTCATGCCATCCACCCAGGCTTGCTGTGGCACAAGGTTTTCTACTTCCAGCTCTGGCTATGGCTCAGTCACATACCTAGGAGCTTCTAAGACCTCGATCCTCAGATGGGGACCACCTACAATAGCATCTGCGCTTGCCAATGGGTCACCACGTTCAAAACATCACTGTCAGCTTTTATGCTGACTAAAAATAGCCTAGTCCCTCTGCCCACCGGCTACCAGCCTTTGGCTGCTACTACCGCAGTATGTGGCTCAGGTCTACCCAGATCTCTCTCCTCACTGTTATAGTCCCAAACCTCACATTTGGTCTCCGATCAAATGACTATACCCCTCTTTTCATCCCCAGATGCAAAACCTCCATGGGTACATGTGCTTTCTGTTACTTGGCACCTAAGTACTGGAATGCTATCCCGTAACTATTCGCCGGGCCCCCACCTGTGCTCACTTCAAGAAACTCCACTGTGGATATCTACTGGCTTCAAACTCCTGTACATGCTTCCAGCCACCATAGCCCACTACACTCATTTCCACCTTCTACCCTGCTCTCTCCTACACTTGCCTTTTCCCTCTTACCCCCTCTCTCCCTGTCTCCCACCCCATCTTTCCTCTCTCATAACCCTGCATCATATGATGGCACTTACTGTTGGTCTGGACCCTCCTGATAGTTCTAACAAAGACCTATTTTATACGTGTTTTGTGTAGTTTTACTTTTCTAGCTGCACTGGCTGTATTTGTTGAATGCTGTAAAACAATCTACTTGTCAAGACTGTTTGTATCGCTAATTATCTTATTGTCTACCTCTCCCTTGTGCTGTGTCACATTGTACTGCTCATGTATTTTCACTTGTATACTCCTGGGTCGTGCCTGAAAATAGCCATCTCTATGTCTAGTGCACCCACCTGGTTACCAAAAGCAAATAAATAAAATAAATAAATTACCATCAGCAATACAAGGAACAATTGGCACTTGATAACTGTGAACCAATTTTTCCTTTAAATTAGGACCACGTTGATAGACCATTCTAGGCCTTTCTTTAACAGTCTCTTGAAGCAGAGGCTCTGATCATAAAATATTCCACTTATCAATCAGGACCTGTTCTATATCCTTTGTATGTCTGGTATATTCTGTAATGAAGTTCATTCTGGGGGTATCCTTTTCATGTTCTTTTATTGTAAGAAGCTCATTCCTATCAGTTTCTAAGGCCTCACAATACACTTTGTATACTGTGTCTGAACTATAACCTCTAGCCATAAATCTAACACATAAATCAGAGGCATTTATCATGAAGTCTACATTATTAGTACAGTTTCTATGGAGTCTCAACATCTGGGCTTTGGGAATGTTCTTTATTAAATGCTGTGGATGGCAGCTGGTGGCAAGCAATAGTGAGTGTCTGTCTGTGTACTTCCTGTATAAATTACTTTCAGAAGCACCATTTCTTTGTTATAGTAAGATCCAGGAAGGGGACAGACACAGATTCACACTTAACAGAAAATCTCAAGTTTTTATTATTTGTTTCCAAATAGGATATAAAGTGGTTTAGCTCATCCTTGCTGCCACACCACACCATAAAGATGTCATCTATAAAGCAACGCCAAATGTCAATCTTATCCAAGAAAGGACTGACCTGGCCATCATAGAAATATTCTGTTTCCCACTTTCCCACATAGAGATTAGTGTAGTTCGGCACAAATGTGGCCTCCTTCACTGTTCCTTTGACCTGCAAGTAATATGTATCCTGAAAAAGAAAACAGTTTTTTGTAAGTACATGTTCTGCACACTCGAGGAGAAGCTCTTTCTTCCCATTATGCATCTGTTGATCAAAATCCAACCAGTATTGTAAGGCTTCCAACCCATCACTGTGGGGGATATTAGTATAAAGTGAACAAATGTCCATAGATACCAATAACCAATCATTCTCAGACCGTATATCCTCCAGGACTTCCAATATATGCATAGTAGTATGTACAAATTGGAGGAACATAACCTTTAATGTGTGAATCCACATATCTGGAAAGTGGCTCTACTAAGGAGACAATTCCTGCAACTATTGGGCATCCTGGAGGATTACGTATGTCTTTGTGTTTTTTGGGCAGGGTATATATATACTGGCTCAAACTGGCTGTTCCACAGTAAGATATGACAACTCATCATGATTTATGATGCCATTGGATTCTGCACCAAACAAAAAAATCTACTTCTTTTAAAACAGTAAGGTGGGATCACTCAAAAGCTTTTTATAGAACAAGATGTCTGCTAGTTGTCTAGCAATTTCTGCTGTATATTGTTCAGTAGATGTAACCACAGTAGAATCCCCTTTTTCCACTGGTTTAATTACTATATTAACATTATCCATCAGCAAGTTCAGTGCTACAGATTTGGAATGTGTTATATTGACAAAGGTGGGTCTACTGTCTGTTCAGTATAGTCTTAAATCCTTGCTCACAGGTACATTCAAACACCCTTACTGTGTCATTATAAGGTGGTAGAAAAGTAGAGGGTGTCTTAAAAGACCTTGCCTCCTGTCCCAATGTAATGGTATTATCATCCTGACTCACCACTAATGTAGTTCCACGATACATCCTGATTTTCTCAAAATAATCCTTTAGATTTAAATTCTGAGTGAATCTATGTAGGTCCACATAGACATCAATGGGCTTAGAGTTCGTTGTTGGTACGAATGACAGTCCTTTTCTCATCACTGATAGCTGATCTGTTGTTAGATTTTCCCCAGAAATATTAATTAAATGTTCTCCGGACAATTACTTATTTCCTTTTGCCATGAAATCTGCCTCTTGTGTGTCTGTCCATCCCTACTGGTCTGTTTGTGAGGCTGGATTGAGGTGATTGAGTGACTTGAATCTGGCCTCTCAGTAGTTTCACCTCCCTCTGTTGTTGTATTTGTTGTGAAGGTGGCTGGGGTGGTTCCTGGAACTGTTCTACACGTTGTTCACTTCTGCTGCGGTGAAGTGGTTCATCTGTTTCCTCTTCTAAAGAAGGCTCCCCCTCAGATACACTGTTGTAAGTGTATACAGGAGAATGACTGCAAGTTTTAGTATGGAGCTTGGCTTCTACTCCTGTTGGTTTTGTTGGTAGTGAGTACGATAATTATTTCTATTCTTCATTTTATTTTTGTTTTTATTCAAATCGAATACTATATCCAACAAATAATCTTGTCTATCACACTCAAACTTTTTCAGTTTGGTTTGTTTGATTTTATTCTCTTCTTCCTGTACTGTCTCCTTTAATTTGCTCTCAAAATTTTTAAATTCTGGAAGGTCTTTGTAAGTGCTAATAACTTCCTTCTTATTTTGTATATCACTCGTTACCTCTGATTGTTATGAGAAGTACTCCTTTATCGCTGTTTTTATAAGCAAATCTGTCCCCAACTGGAGAGATGTTTTCCAGTCATCCATAAACATCACTCTTTCCCAACCACAGCCTGGTTTGTTCAAGACACATAATCCCTGAGGTGAATGTTCCACTTTTAGATAGGCTTCAAGTGTAATCCTACCCCAGTAATGTCTTCTTTCATGAATTATTGCGCTCTGTCGGTCAATGAAAGCACTTTTTATATCTATAGTGCGATCAGGCTCAGGCAGAACACCCGGAATTGGTACCGCATAGCTCATCTCAGTTGCTGCTTCAAAAAAAGAATTCCTCTTCACCCACAGCATTAAAAACATTTGCTGTGAAAGAGCTTGCCCCTTCTCCCAGTTGGGTGACCCAAAAGTAGTTGGACTTTCTGAAAAAACTCTAAGTCAATTATGCAGTTCCGCTGAGGAAAAAAGCAATGTTTGGGATTGATTTGTAATTACAAGCAACAGATCAAAGGTCCCATCTTCTGTTATTCACAATGAGAAATCAATGGCAAGGTAATCCCAACCTATTAACTTTGTGATTTGTAACTTAAACACCCGAGTATTCATCCTCGCATGTAGCGGTGTAAAAACCAAAAGAAAATTAAAACAGGAGAGAGGTAGCAGGATAGTATTGTTGCAATTTAAAGAAAAAGCCTGCTCCATAGTCACAGTGAGCAAGTTACAATAATAACTATTACCAAATCAAAACAGCTACAGTTGCTATATGGAGCATGCTAAGTACAAAACAACCAAAAACAAAAAACTAGCACTTCTCCAAACTATTGAGCATATTCAGGCTTTTATTAGGCAAAATATTTAAAAATGTCATAAATGCCAGCAAAATACCATCCATGGTAAGCAGCAGCAAACAAGAGCCCTTACCGGTTTTGTACCTAGTGCATCATGAGGGGGATGGTCCATTCACAAAGTTAGACCATCTTACAGTAAATAGTGGTCCCTTAAAGGGACAGTGCAATCACATTAAACCATATGTGAAATATATACTTTACAAGCTTAATGTGACTAACAATACCACAATTTAAATAGAATAATCACTGGGATACAAAAAGTATAAACTACTTATGACTTTAAAAAAACACAGTTAAAAAAACTTTGTTGAGGAATTATTTACTAAGTTTCAAAAGACAGTCCATCTAGCTAGATAGACACGTGCTGCCTTCGCTCCTGCCTCAGCTCAAATAAATACATCCTATTCTACTGTTTGAGGTACAAAAACTTGCTAAATAATTAGTTTCCTGGATTCCTGCTGTCAAAGAGAACTACTCGATTGCTACTTTAAGTTATTCCAGCTAGCGATCATTCTGAATGGAGGCCGAAATGAAACAGGCCCTCCCAACACACACACCACCCCAAATGCCGGACAAAGCTTCAAAGTAATCCAAGAATCAATGCACCTCATCGGGGAAAAGCAGTCAACCAATTAGTGCTGCAATACCACTCTTGGAAGACAAATTTCTATCGGAGCTGGCACCACTCAAGGCTGAATTTCTGGACTTTTTTTCTGATTTGAAAACCATTAAGGCTGATCTAAAGGAGATGAATAAAAATCTGTCAGAATTCTCAGCCCAAATAGTATCCCTGGAAGCTTGGCAGCCCAGAGTAGACACAGAGCTAACTCCGCTGTGACATAAAATCTCCAAAATGAAGTTAAAATTAGAAGATCTGGAAGGCCGAAGCAGACACAATAATCTGGTAATCTCGGCCTTCCAGAAGAAGAGGAGGGATCAACACCCATTTTATTCACTCAGAAACTACTAACTAAAGTGGCAGGATCTCCTGTGCATTCCCTGAGTTATATTGTGGAAGTGGCCCACAGGTCACTGAGGCCTAGACCGCTGCCTGGAACTCAGCCCAGACTGTTCTTCCTTCAGCTGTTAAATGACCTAGACAGGCAACACATATTAACAAAAATCAAAGAACTCCAGGCCATTCAATAGGGGAATTCCACACTCTGGATCACCCTGGACCTCCCCACTGCAGTCTGCAAGAAAAGAACAACTTACCAGACTTCAGTAAACAAATTGATATCGGCAGGCATATGGTTCTGCATGTTATATCCTGCTTGGTTGTTGGTTATGCATAGTGGGGCTTGGGAAACCTTTGAGATGGCTGAACAAGCAGCTAAGGATCTCCCCAACTTCTATCCTGACCTTTATAGCTCCCATTGAGGTAAATGGATCAGCACTAGATGAGGTACTGGAGTAACACTTACGTAACTGAATTGGGAAAGGACTGAGTTTTGTTGTGCAAGAAATTACCTGGCTGAGTTTTGTTTTGGCCTCTTTATAACAGTCAGCTTTCCTGAGTTCTGTTAAGAAGTGGCAACTTGTTTGTTTTCCCTCCCAGCGGACTCTCCAGGCTTCACAGTGCATACAAGCTGACCCGGTCCTGGCTGAACTTTAATATCTACGATCAAGCGCACTGTCACACCTGGGCAAACGTGCGAACTTGGACTGCCCTCCTGAAGTGTACATCTTTGGAAGATTCACAGTGGGGATCCTTCACTTCAAGTTCATTGGGGTCAGACTGTGGGTGGTGGTAATAATCCACTCCTCAAGATCCTTACTGTCACAAGGGAGAGACTGTTCTGCAGAAAAACTGGGAATAAAGTTGCTGGACTCTTACTTGTTACTCCCCTTCTTCTTTTCTCTTTTCTTTTCTGCTTTTTGCTGCCCAAGACATAGGTTGAACAAGTGACCTGTGACAGGAATGATTATATCTTTTGGTTCAATCATTTAAACAATACATATAGATTATAAAGGTCCTATATGCCATTTAAAATAGGCCTAGGCTGAATAATTATGAATTGCCTTAGTTTCCTAATTGAGGGCTATAGTGTAAATCAGACATTTTTATTTTATTTTAGTCTTTTATAAGCGGGTAAGACCCATTCAGAGTCACACAGTATATAGGTGGAGGTTGTGAGAATTAAACCCAGGTCTGGTCTGCTGGATGAACCAAGCACATTCACAGCTCGTTACTCTAATCTCTAGGCTATACTGCCAGCCCATGTTATGTCCTGACACATATTTACTTAATATACAGCTGAATGCGACATGTAGTCCAAAATTTTGGGGCTAAATAATAATGGTTGGGTCAGAATTTAACCTAGTAAGGTCAATGTGTAAATTAGGCATGTCATGGCCTGACACATACGCAGTTTTCACTTAGTTAAAGTGGCATACATTATAAATATTTTCATTCCACACTAATTTTAGCAAGTTCTCGCCATCTACCTTGCCTTTTGTAACCTGGAGAGAGCAGAGTCTCAGATATATATTTTAAGAACAGGAGAAAACTTTCTCCAATACTAATTAAAATGTTACAGTTCATTTCTACTTTGACTAACCAAAGCAAAATGGTTTAGAGAAACTCCCTCTTGTTCCTGTCATATGTTATAATTCTGATCTAAGTAGTAAAAATGTATATTTGATGGTTGCTAGATCTATGGTTAAAGTTAAAGGACTGTTTGACTGATTATATGTTGTTATCTAGATAGTTAGGATAACCCGTTGGGGGGGTAAGGACTAATGATGGAAGTTATCATGCATCAGTTTTTAGATTTGGGACCTCCATGAGGATACAGTCTAAGGACTTTACTGCTATAATAGTAATAGGGATATCTATGAGGGTCCTTGGTGGGGGTTAAAGTCAACGGTTAAGGCATTCAAAGAAAACAAATCTGTTGGGGTGGTGGGTAGGGAAGTCTGAGATATAGCAGAGTAGTGGGCAGGGGGAGGGCATTCCACTGGAGACTAGGGTTACAGTTTTTATTGTTTATTACCTTTCCGTGTTTATACTGTCTTAAGCCTCATTGCATAACGACTGCACAGAAGGTATTCCTAATAACTAAATGTAGTAATGGCAACTTATAATTTCTGTTCCTGGAACATCAAGGGGTGCAGTCACCTAATAAGAGGATGAAAATGTTGTTACATTTACAAAAACTACACACCAATATTGCCTTCCTGCAGGGAACCCACCTCCCACCCTCACAGGTCCTTCAGTTAAGAAGGACCTGGGTGGGGCTGGAATATGATTCTAGATTAGACACACAAAAAAGAGGGGTGGCTATTATAATTGCATGAAGATCACAATTGTGTTTACTTCAAGAAATTGCAGACCCACTGGGCAGATTTATTTTTCTTATAGCACTTTTGAGTCATCTAGAAATAGTGCTAGGTTCTATTTATGGAACTAATAGCGATGACACTTCCTTCTTCTCTACCATAATGACAACACTTTCAGCTTGTCCTCACTGCCTATGATATTCGGGGGGAAGGGGCTGGAATTTACTGTAGAATGATCAGTTTGGATAGGACAGGATGTTCAAAGCAAGTTTTATCTCCAGGCCAAAAAGCATTAGAGGAATTAAGGCTGGTTGAACCCTGGAGAACTTTGAACCCAGAAGGTAGGGAATACTCCTTCTACTCTACACCACATCACACACATTCTAGGATAGACCATTTTCTGATTGGATTGAGGCACCTTCAATGAATAGATTACTGTTCTTACTCACCAATAGAAACATAGAACATAGAAACATAGAAGTTGACAGCAGATAAGGACCGTAAGGCCCATCCAGTCTGCCCATTTCTTTTTCTACCTCTGTTCTGTCAATTGCAAATCTATTCATACTCATCTCTTTTGCTCCCTTATGCCTATCCCATGCCTGTTTAAAGCCCTGCACTGTATTCATATCCACCATTTCCTGAGGTAGGTCATTCCATGCATCCACCCCTTTCTGTGAAAAAGAAATTCCTCACATTACCCCTTAATCGCCTCTCTAATCTCATGCTGTGTCCTCTTGTCCTGCTATTTTTCTTATATTGAAACACGTTAGACTTTTTCACCTTGTTAATGCCCTTAAAGTGTTTGAATGTTTCAATCATATCATCTCTCTGCCTCCGTTGCTCTAGGGTATACATAATGAGCTCCGTTAATCTGTCCTCATATGTTTTCTGATGCCGGCCCTGTACCATTTTGGTTGCCCTTCTCTGTACTGCCTCAATTTGGTTAATGTCCCTGTAAAGGTGTGGCCTCCAGTACTGCATGCAGAACTCCAGATGGGGCCTAACCAGTGTCCTGTAAAGAGGGATTATTGCCTCCCTCTTCTGACTTGTGATACCCGTACTAATACACCCTAACATCCCCTAGCCTTACCTACTGCTCTAGTGGTCTGCTTGGATGATTTCAGGTCATCGGTGATGATGATGATGCCCAAGTCTCTTTCTTCCCTTGTGACTGCCAGCAACTCCCCTCGCAGCCTATAGGTGGCTTCAGGGTTTCTCTTCCCTATGTGCATGATTTTGCACTCCTTTGCATTAAACACCAGTTGCCACTCTTCCGACCATTTGCTAGTTTATCCAGATTGCTTCTCATTCTGCCCACCCCATCTGGATCACCTACTCTGTTGCAGATCTTGGTGTCATCTGCAAACAGACAAACCTTATTCTCCAGCTCATCTGCAATGTCACTGATGAAGATATTGAAGAGGACTGGCCCCAGGACTGATATCTGAGGTACCCCACTTGTGACTTGCATCTCTTCTAACTGTACCGTTTACCACCACTCTCTGTTTTCTGTCCGTCAACCAGTTTGCCACCCAGTTGACCAACTTCTGACCCACCCTGAGCCTACCCAGCTTATTAATAAATCTTCTATGTGGAATAGTATCAAAAGCTTTGCTGAAGTCAAGGTAGGCAACATCAAGTGCTCCCTGGTCCATCACTCTGGTTACCCAGTCAGAGAAATCAAGAGATTAGTTTGACAGGACCTTCCTTTGTAAACCCATGCTGTCTTGGATCCTGTGCTCCTATGGATTCCAGGTGTTGCATTATCCTTTCCTTAAGGAGTGCCTTCATAATCTTGCCCACTACTGAGGTAAGACTGACTGGTCTGTAGTTCCCTGCCTCTTCCTGCTACCACTCTTTGTGGTGTGGGATCACATGAGCCCTTCTCCAGTCTTCTGGGATCTCTCCTGTGCTCAGAGATTCACTAAACAGTTCTAATAATGGCTCTGCTAGTTCCACCCTTAGCTTCTTTAGTATCCTGGGACGTATACCATCAGGTCCCATTGCCTTGTCCACCCTGAGCTTATCGAGCTCTTGTAGGACCCTTTCTTTTGCAAAGCACTAGTGCTCACCTCCCTCCCCCCTGTGTCCATGGTGTTGAGCTGTGGGCCCTGCCATACCTCTCTTCAGTACTGAGCAGAAGTATCTATTTAGGAAAGATGATTTTACATGGTCCACCTCCTCACGTGCCCCCTTATCTCCTTTGGTCTTAGCAATACCCCCTCTGGACTTGCTCCTTTCACTAATGTATCTATAGAAAGTCTTGTCACCTTCTTTTACTGTTTGTACTAGTGTTTCCTCAGTTTGGGCCTTTGTCTGCCTTACTGCCTTCCCTACTTCCCTTAGGGAAGTTTGGTATGCCTCAATGTCTTCATCCTGCTGCTTTCCTTTATATTTCCTGAAGGCCAGCCTTTTGGCTCTGACCTTTTATGCTACTGTTTTTGAGAACCGAAGTGGTTTCCTTCTTCTTTTGCACTTCCTTCTCTCTCTAACACAATGGGATGTTGCTTCAAGTATTGGTCACATTGGACCATCATCCGGTGATAATTAAAATTATTTAGCTCCCTCAAAAGTCAGAGACAGAACTTGGAAATGTAATAGTCAACGACTTAGATCCAAAGATTTCTTAGAACATCGAAACACCTTTATATCAGATTTCATGGGAAACAATGCACCCTCTATGGCCAAATTAGACATTCTATGGGGATCTCTAAAATGCGGCCTCAGAAGAGAAATTATTAGTTGGGCCACAAAACATAAAAAACAGATGGTGGCTTCCTTCTCTTCATTATGGGAACATATCCAAGAAGGGGAATCTCATTTATCACTGAACTCGCCACTGGAAGTTAGGGAAAAACTAGAATCTTTGAGGGCTCAATATAATAAATTAACTGGGGAAAAAGTAGAACACCTATTACTCTGTTCCAAAGCCACCTATTTTGACCAAGGGGAAAGAACAGGTAAACTGCTAGCTTTGAGATTACATTAACAAGAAATGGACAAAATAGCCCCTTCCATTTTAACAGATGAGGATCAACTCTACACCTCCCTGCAGGAAATAGTTGAAACCTTCAAAGACAATTGTCAGGCCCTGTATGCTCCACCTCAAACCCCCTTCTCAACCACACAACTGGCTTTTTTCCTTCAGGACATTGACCTTTCCCAACTTACTGACTCCCAGGTGGAAATATTAGAGGCTCCTTTAAAAATTAATGAAATATCTGCTGCAATAGAGGGACTACCACTAGATAAATCTCCTCGCCCGGACGGCTTCACATCTAACTTTTATAAAGAATTTAAAGACCAGCTCTCCCTAATACTTTTAGATACCTTCAAGTACATTTTTGAAAAGGGGTCATCAGACTTCTCTATGACTACCACAACAATTGTGGTACTTCCCAAACCAGGCCGAGACCCCCTTAAGATTTTAAACTACAGACCAATTTCACTGATCAATGTAGATATTAAGATATTAGCCCAAATCATGGCAAATAGGTTAAACAGGGTCTGTGACTCACTGATTAGTACCGAACAAGTCAGGTTTGTGTCTTTCGGATGAGACGTTAAACTGAGGTCCCATCTGCCTGGATTGGTGGTGATTCAGGCGGATGTTAAAGATCCCATGGCACTTATCGGAAAGAGTAGGAATTTCCCGGTGTCCTGGCCAAATTTCCCTCATTCACTAAAAATACCACCAACAGCTTAATCTGGTTCAAGGTCAGTTGGCATTCATCTGTATCCCCCTCCCCCGGGTCGTGCCTGAAAATCGGCAGGATTTGTCTAGTGCACTTACCCGGTCAACAAAAACTAAATAAATAAATAAAGAGGCAGACTCTTGGTGGACAACTTCAGGAAACTATCCTACTTTTTCTCTGCATCCAGGGACTCCCCAGTAGCTGCTGCCTTGGTGTCTCTGGATGCAGAGAAAGCATTTGATAGAGTTTCATGTGACTACCTATTTTTCTATCCTACCCAAACTTCATATCCTAAAATATTTATTCACTGGATAAAGGTACTTTACTCCTCAACAACAGCAAGAGTTTCCTGCAATGGTTCTCTATCTTTTTTCCTTTTCCTTATATCAGGGAACTTGGCAAGGGTGCCCACTTTCCCCATATTTATTCAATCTTTTTTTAGAGCCCCTCATCCGCAAACTTAATGGCTCACCTTATATTACTGGAATAAGAATAGGCAAGAAGGAATATAAATTATCCATCTATGCGGATGATATATTAATGCATATTTCTTCCCCAGCCACATCACTCCCTGCTGCTCATGAGATTTCCAATTACAAGCTAAATTTACATAAAATAGAGATTATGCCATTTAACAAATATACTACCAAAGCAGACTTGCAACACCTGGGTTTGCTTTGGGTGACGGATAACTTGAAATACTTAGGGATAATCCTCAGTACTTCATCCCGGAAGATCAGATAAAACAATCTGGACAAAGTGATGACCAGTATTAAGGCGGACATGAACAGATGGAAACTGTTACCCTTAACACTATAGGGAAGGCTCAGTATCATTAAAATGAACATCCTACCCTGCATATTATATCCTCTTCAAATGTTTAATAGGTTTATACCTCAAAGTTGGTTCTCCCAAATCAATGACATTTTAACTTTCTTTCTCTGGCAGGGCAAGAAGGCTAGAAGGGCATACACCAAGCTAATGTGCCACAAGTGAGATGGGGCTACAAGCTCCCAATCTATACTTGTACTATCTCACAATTCATTTAGCGAGGTCTTTACATTGTTACAGGTACTCCCAGGCAGATTCGATAGGCTCATATACACCCTTATGGGTGGAAATTGAAGCTACTTTATGTTCCACTTATGGAATAAACATAGCGGTGATAACTTTTCTCATGAACTTGCCTACTCCACTACAGGTTACTCCCCCTGAGAGATTCTCTGAGGTCCCAAGTACAGCTCAGTAAATTGTAAAACACAAACCCAAAGCAAGACATCTCATAACCACTATTTGGAAACCCCAATTTTAGGATCTCTGGCTACATGCTTTCTGAAGAAAAATTCTGGCCTAACATGAAAGTTGACAAGGTAAAAGACCTAACTGTTCTCCAAGAACTGATGCCATTTCAGGAGGCCTGCACTACAGATGGTCGGAATGCCATCTCTGCTTTTAAATATTTTCAAATCACTCATATGATATATGCTGTACTAGGCAGAGGTCCATGGGAGCCCACCATCTATAATGCATTCTCCCCCTATTTGAACTCAGTTTCTAATGCCCCTCTGATCTCATATTCATATCGGTATTTACAGCCATTCTTTGACCCTAGTAATATGCCAACATTTTACTGGTGAGACAGGGCTCTCCCTTCCACTTTGCCAACAAGAAATTGGTCATGAATATGGAAGCACCTGTATAAGATGACACATTGGGACTGTTACCGATTTATGCAGTTTCAAATTAATCATGATCTATATTATACTCCCTTGAGATTGTACAGGATGGGTTGTTTACCATCAGATCTTTGCATAAAGTGTGGCAAAGAAGCCAGCATGCTTTTACAAATGTTATGGTCATGTGAGACAGTTTCCCCTTTCTCCATACAAAACAGATTGGACCCCTTGGTTTGCATTATAGGAGAGTACACAGAGCCGTTAGTGGGCAATCAGAGATCACATATAGATTTGATATCAGCCTGCACCAAAAAGGTTATACTCAGACATTGGAAGGATCAGATCATTCCAAACTATGTTGAATGGTACAAGGAAATAATGTTTGCCTTACAGGCAGAAAGAACGATAGCGAATATATCCAACAAAATGTTGAGGTATTGTCATATCTGGGAGCCTCTGTATACCCTCTTGTCAATAAAATAACTCAGTAGGGACTGTTATAATCCAAGTAAACATACTTAATGGTGACAGCACAATATATTGAGTACTCCTGGTTTAAGCACTGATCAGGTCATTCGTATCGTAAGATAAAGGACACACGCCCTTTGGCAGTCTTATTACACATCTCCAGGGAAGTAAGGGGTGGGGAAAGGGGTGATGTGGGAGAAGAGGGGAGAGGAGTGTGTTAGGAGCTTTTAATATAAGTTTGTAAAATGTTTACTGTACAATCTGTATTGTGAACCATATATACATGATGCAAGTCTATCAGGTCATATTTGAAGTATCTGTTATTCACTGGAATCTCAATAAACTATATTAATTTAAAAAAATGACAGTCCATCAGTTTTATATCACCATGAATAATCCATGCTTGAAACAATATTTTTCTTGTTTCAACAATCTTCAGGAGTAGGATGGTGCAACACGTCAATAGGAACCTAGATGCAAAAATATATAATCACTATCAAAGTACAATTTTTTTAACTGTGTTATTTGAAAGTCAAAAGTAGTTTATTATTTTTGTATCCCAGTGATTATTCTATTTAAATGGTGGTCTTGTCAGTCACATTAAGCCTGTAAAGTATATGTTTCACATATGGTTTAATGTGATTGCACTGTCTCTTCAAGGGACCATGGTCTAATTTTATGAATGGACCATCCCCCTGATGATGCACTAGGTGCGAAACTGGCTGGGGCTCTTGTTTGCTGTTCCTTGCCTTGGATGGTATGTGCTGGCATTTAAGTCATTTTTAAATATTTTGCCTCATAAAAGCCTGAATATGCTCACT
The DNA here is from genome assembly GCA_016271365.2 of Neoceratodus forsteri. Lineage (NCBI taxonomy): Eukaryota > Metazoa > Chordata > Ceratodontiformes > Ceratodontidae > Neoceratodus > Neoceratodus forsteri. The sequence continues at coordinate 274,021,756 of JADMNL010000026.1, forward strand.
AGTTTGAAGAAGTGCTAGTTTGTTGTTCTTAATCCCTCTACTATGCATGTTCCCACCACCTCTTGGGGCAGGCCATTCCATGTATCCAACACCCTTTCAGCGAAAAAGAACAACTTCCTCATAATTTCCTTATCCTTCCCCCCTCCAATTTCTTATGTATTTTTTTTTCCAATTGTTTAACCAGGAGTGGCACACTAAGCTGAAAGCTTGTTTACAGGTGCAACCTGAGAACACAGGGAAGCTAAGTGACTTGCTCAGGGTCACACAGTATACAAGTGGGAGCTGTGGGATTCAAACCTAGGTCTTCAGGTTTACAGCTCAGAGCCTTAAACCACTGTGCTATACTGTGCCCCCATGTTCTGATACTTATTCTGTACTGAAAGATGTCAAAGAACCTCTGTGCGCAAACACTGAGGCAAGGGTTACCCCAAAGGGCATTTGGCTGGGAAGCCAAGTTTCAAGAAAATACAAAATCACACATGCCCCCACAATGCAAAGCATCATGGGCTGCATATGCAAATCACCACAGAATGTTATGCTGGTCCAATTTTAAGCAGAATTGCATGGTGCCGTAAGGCCTCTCACACAGTTTAGAAAGGGTGCTAACAGAAGACATAGACACATGTTTCGTCCTACCAGGACTCATCAGTATGCCTCGTCTGTTTGACACCCCAGTGGAATGGACCAGCTACCCTTAAGACAGTGTGCCTTGGATATGTTGTGGTGAACCCACTAAAATAAAAAACTATTTAAAAGACAAAGAACCTCTGTGCGTAAACACTGAGGCAAGGGTTACCCCAAAGGGCATTTGGCTGGGAAGCCAAGTTTCAAGAAAATACAAAATCACACATGCCCCCTCAATGCAAAGCATCATGGACGGCATATGCAAATCACCACAGAATGTTATGCTGGTCCAACCTTAAGCAGAATTGCATGGTGCCGAAAGGCTTCTCACACAGTTTGCAAAGGGTGATAACAGAAGACATAGACATGTGTTTCGTCCTACCAGGACTCATCAGTATGCCTCGTCTGTTTGACACCCCAGTGGAATGGACCAGCTATCCTTAAGACAGTGTGTATTGGATATGTTGTGGTGAATCCATTAAAATAAAAAACTATTTAAAAGACAAAGAACCTCTGTGCGCAAACACTGAGGCAAGGGTTACCCCAAAGGGCATTTGGCTGGGAAGCCAAGTTTCAAGAAAATACAAAATCACACATGCCCCCAGAATGCAAAGCATAATCCCCAAGCATCTTTCTTCACTAGTCACCGCAAGCAACCCCAATATTCTGTAGCTCCTGCTTGGTTTCTGCACTCCAGGGCATAAGTTTGTGCTTCTTCACAATGAATCTCAGTTGCAACACTTTGGACCATTTTTCAGCTTTTCTAGGTACCTTCTCATTTTCTCCACCCCATCTGAGTGTCTACCCTATTGCAGATCCTGGTGTCATCTGCTAAGAGGTGGCCCTCTCCTTCCAGCCCTTCTGCAATGTCACTAATGAAGACATTGAAAAGGACAAGTCCAGGCCTGATCACTGAGGTACTCCACTGGTCACCTTCCTTTCCTCGGACTGGATATCATTAACCACCACCCTCTGCTTCCTATCCCTCAGCCAGTTCCTAACCCAGTTCCTGTGATGAAGTTCTCCTTGAAGATGGCACTCATGGCACAGAAGTGTGCCATGTCTAAGATGTCCACTGGAGTTTGCATATCTGCACTGACTTGAGAGATCCATGGCAATCAGAATCATGTGGTGCATAACGCACTGTTTGTGTATGAAGTTATTCACCCTGTGTTTTTATAGTGTATAGTAGTATTTTTTATTCATTTGTTAACCAGGTTGGAGCACTGGTCCAAAGACCTTTTTCAGGTATGGCCTGGACCAGAGACTGGCACAATCAATGACAAAATACAGTGAACAACAGCAGTGACTCATTCATAAGTACAGAATCCAATGCAATCAGGCAACATACAGAGGTAGACAAATAATAATATAGGCAAACAGTGCAAGATACAACAAACAAGGTGGTCAATATACAAGATATATAAATACAGGCAAGGGATCAATGTCCTGTAACAATAGGTCATGTTACATTTACTGTATGTGAAATGTGCAATGTTACAGTTATGTGAAATGTGCACACAGCAGTTCTTTGACTTTCAGAATGAAACTGTTGTATGCAGTCTCTAGAGGTTCCATAATGCTGTTGTATCACAGAAGGGTGCAATCACATTCCATGACCTTTGAAGTGTGGTACAGCAACATTTTGAAAGGAATGGAATTCTATGTAGAGTGATGCTCGACTATACACTGTACATCAGCTGTTATCAGATAAGGATGTCTTTCCCACCTAGACAGCCTGTTTCCCCTACCTGCTATAATGGAACAGACCCTGCACAGCTGTCCTAAACCTGCTTAGTCTTATTGGTGGTTGCTGGGAACATACCATCTACTTTGTTTCTTTTTAAGTTTTATTAGAAATTACATTGAAATGGACTGGACTATCACTTGAAACTCAGGGACTAACGTTTTTGGCATGCCAGCTGCCCTGGACTAACATGCAATTTTGAAATTTGTGAATCTGTGGTATGTGTGTCTGATACATAAGTGAGACACAGCAATAGCAAATGCACTTTGGCAAAAAAATTGCTGATCAGCAGTTATAAAAAATGAAAGAGGTGGAAGTGTCCTACTCAAATGCAATGGTCGCTCTCGGTTTGGGATGCTTTAATAACATTACAACGCAGCCTGTTGTTTCTACCCAACAAACCTTCACCACCTTCCTCTTTATAAACCTCTCCAAGAGTCATGGCTTACCTTATTTTCTTATTGATAATACTAGCAAACAGTATATTCAATGTAACAATATGGGATGAAGAGACTGGCCATAGCCCGGTCCTGGAACACACCTTCCCTACTTATGCTGCCCCGACGCACTGCACCTCCCTCCTGGTGGAGCTCCAACACTTCTACTATACTCTCCATTCCTCTCACTCCCCTGTCCCACTCCTCTCGTGTATGTCTATTTGAGCACTCTCAGTCACATCATTATACTTTAGAGTTAGCCTCCTTTTCCCTAGCACCAAATCTATGCCCATGGCAATGCCCAGAGGATGGCCACAAAGAAAAAAAATGATTACATCCTTACTGAGCTCCTTAAAAGAATTGATGCTTTTACTTCTTCTCTGCTCGGGTAAGGTGGAGTTAAATCCTGGTCCCCCATTACAACTTACCTCACTGATGGAATCTGCAGCTGCTTCAGGGCTTAAAATGATGCTAGTGAATATACTGAGTTTAACTTAAAAATTCAACCAGCTACAAGCATGGGCTGCTCATACAGAATCAGATCTTATAATTATCACAGAGTCATGGCTCAAAAAAGCCACTACTGATCAACAAATTACACTACCAGGCTACAAACTATACAGGGCAGATAGGGAATCTGGGGGGGGGGGTGGTGGTGTTGTTGTCTATTCTAAAACCAAATTTATTGTTAGTGATATCTCCTGTAAATCCAAACAGAAGGAACATGAAGCTTCACCTTCCCTCCACGGACGTTATCACTATTATAGGTGGACACAGGCCCCCGGCTGGTGGAACTGATATTCTCAAGGTACTTAAATCTATAATGATGGTTTCCAAGCATGAGACAATAATCCTTGGAAATTTTAATATGGACTGGCTCTCCCCGAAATCACACAGCCTGAAATCTCACTGCAATGAGTTTGACCTTGTACAGCTTCTTAGAGAACCTACAAGGAATAACACATTGAACCTTGCCAACAGCTCACTCCTAGATGTCATATTAACCACTCATCCACATAAAATTCTATGCTCAGTGGTGTTCCACAATGATGTGAGCAACCATGGGGCTGTTGTTTGCATAAGACCACAGGCTAAGAGTTGACAGCAGCCCAAGTTCGTATCCAAAAGGTCTTCTTGCAAATTTCAGGCAAGAAATTACCTGACTGACCTAGGTAAGGTTAGATGGCAAGATCTTTATCTTGCCAAATCAGCAGATGAGGCTGTCTCTGTCCTCAACAACAACCTTGTTACACTGGTAAATAAGCATGCCCCCTTCATTAAGGTCAAGGTGCACCATACCTCCCACCCCTGGTTTACACCAAGTCTCAAGGCTGCAATCACTAATAGGGACAAGTCCTGGGCTCAGGCCAGGTGCACCAAGAGCCATACAGATTGGCAGGCATTTAGAACAGCTAGAAACGCGTGTGTAAAAAGTATTCAGGCCGCAAAAGCACACTATTATGTATCCACCCTAGAACAGGCCAACGGGAACCCACAAAAAATCTGGAGGACACTTAATTCCATTGAAGGATGGCCTAGTGCCCCCTCCATTCCAGCCAAGATCCTTACTAATGGCAGAACTATCAAACGTAATTCCCAAATCTTGGAAGAACTTAACTCTCATTTTGTCACTGCTGGCCTAGCCTTTGACTCCTCACCTTATGCTGGTCGAGGGTTAATCAAGCCAGTGCTAGCCATACTCCCATGCTATGACTTGTTCTTTCCATGCGTTCTTAACTACAAAAGTAGAAGACTCACTACTTAATCTTGATACTAGAAAAGTGTGGGGATGATGGTCTTGAACCATTTTTCCTAAAACTAGGTTATGCCTATCTCACAGCCCCCATTCTTCATATTCTCAGTCTCTCCATCTCTACTGCCACAGTTCCATCTTGTTGGAAATCTGCCCATATCCTTCCCCTATTCAAATCAGGTGACCCATGTGATCTAAATAATTATAGGCCTATCTCAATTTTGCCTGTTCTTTCTAAAGTTTTCGAAAAACTGATCAACAATCAATTAAAACTTCATGTTGAAACCTTCTCACTTTTAAACCCAGCTCAATCTGGCTTCCGGTCTAAGCACAGTACTATCACAACACTGGCTAAGGTTACTAATGACTGGATCTCTGCTATGGATACCAAAAAGATCATTGGTACAATTTTCTTAGATCTGAGTAAAGCTTTCGATACAGTTGACCACAACTTACTAATCACCAGCCTTATTAAACTAGGTGCCACTCCCTCCACTGCTCAGTGGTTCACCAGCTACCTTTCAGGGAGGACCCAGAAAGTGAAAGCTGATGGCCTATTCTCAGGCTCCTTTCCAATTGCCAGGGGAGTCCCTCAAGGATCCATCCTAGGCCCTATCCTTTTTTCCTTGTATATCAATGATCTTGACTCTCACATCACCAGTTCCAACCTTCACTTCTTTGTTGAGGACACAGTACTATACACCTCTGGCTATACTTTGTCTGAAGTAAGGGACATACTGCAAGCTGACTTTGCTCAGCTGGAAACTAACCTCATTAATAGAACATAGAAACATAGAATTTGATGGCAGATAAGGACCGCTTGGCCCACCCAGTCTGCCCATTTCCCTACCTAATGGATAAACTGCAGATCCTAGTTAACCAGCAGCCTACTTCTTCCTACCCTCACCCCCTAGAACTGTCTTATGTCTGTCCCATGCATGCTTGAATTCCACCACTGTTTTGACTCCACAACCTCCTCTGAAAGGCCGTTTCATGCATCCACAACCCACTCTGTGAAAAAATACTTCCTTAAATTACCTCTGGCGACCCCCTCTATCTTCAAATGTACTCCCTTTTCTTGCACACCTCTTTTTGAAAGATGCTACCCTCTTGGACTTTGTTGATTCCTTGAGGTACTTGAAAGTTTCTATCATGTCCCCCTCTCCTCCTTTCCTTGAGGCTATAGCATATTAAGCTCCTTAAGTCTCTCTATATGTCTTCCAGTGCAGACCCTGCACCATTTTAGTTGCCCTTCTCTGGACAGCTTCCATCCTGTCTATGTTCTTGGAGATTGGGTCTCCAGAATTGCACGCAGTCCAGGATGGGGTCTCACCAACTGTCTGTACAGAGGATAATAACTTCCTGTTTTCTACTGGTGATGCTCTCCCTATGCATCCCAGTATCCCCCAGCCCTCCTTGCTGCCCTCTCACATTGCTTGTCCACCTTTAGGTCATCACATGACTATCCCCAGGTCCCTTTCCATTTTTGTTGTTGTTAGTATCTCACCCCCCCATTGTGTACTCTTCCCTGGGTTTTGTCTCCCAGGTGTATTACCTTGCACTTCTTAGCATTGAATCTAAGCTGCCATACATTTGACCATTCCTCTAACCTTGCCAAGTCCCTTCTCATCCTTTCCACCCACCTTGTGCATCAACTCTGCTGCAGATCTTTGTGTCATCTGCAAAGAGACATACTTTTCCTTCCAGTCCTCTGCAATGTCTCTTATAAAGACATTGAAGAGACCAGTCCTAATATACTGAACCCTGCGTACCTACTAGTAACCCCTTCTTCAGAGTGGACTCCATTTACTATTACTGTCTGTGTCCTATTGTCCAGCCAATTCTTTACCCAGACTGTCATCTTGGGACCCACTCCCAGGCTGGCTAACTTGTATATTAATCTTTTGGGTGGGACTGTGTCAAATGCCTTGCTAAAGTCTAGGTAGGCCATGTCCACAGCCCTCCCTGATCTACTAGTTTGGTCACCCAGTCAAGAAATCTATCAGATTTGTCTGGCATGACCTTCCGCTGTGAATCCATGCTGTCTTGGGTCCTGTGCCCTCTGGCCTCTAGATACTCGACAATTCTTTCCTTCAAAGTGATTCCATCATTTTCCTACCACTGAGGTTAAACTAACAGGTCTGTAGTTTCCTGCTTCTGCCTTGCTCCCACTTTTGTGAAGGGAATCACATCTGCCCTCCTCCAGTCCTCGGTACCACCCCAAACTCCCATGATTTGTTAAAGAGGGTAGTCAGTGTGTCACTAGTTCTACCCTTAGTTCTTTTAGAATTCTGGGATGAATCCATCAGGCCCCATTGCTTTGTCCACCTTCCAGTTTTAAGAGCTCTTTCAGAACCCTTTCTTCTTAAATGGTCTGGTATCAACTTCTGTATCCAGAGTTTTCTACTGTTTGTTTTGAGTACCTCCCCTCTTCCTTTGTAAATACTGAGCAAAAAATATTTGTTTAGTATCTCTGCCTTTTCACAGTCACCCTCTGCCCACCCTTCCTCCCTTTTATTAAGCCTCATTAACCTCCTTGGTCTTCCTTCACTCCCTGATGTACCTATAAAAGGTTTTATCCCATTCTAATTGAGTTGGCTATCTTTTCCTGGGTTTGGGCCTTTGCTGTTCTGACTGCCTTCCCAGCTTCCTTTTGCTTTAACTGATACAGTTCTCTGTCCTGCTCCTTCTGTGATTCCTTGTACTTCTAATGCTTTCTTTTCTCTTGAACCTTCACTGCCACTTCCTTTGAGAACCACAGTGGTTTCTTACATCGTTTGGTTTGGTTTATTTGCTTCACACAAAGGCTTGTTACCTCTGTTATGGCAGTTTTTATTATTCCCCATTGCTCTTCCACCCCTCTTTACTGTTCATTTGCTAGTGCATTCCTTAGGCACTCACCCATTTTGGCAAGTCAGCCCTCCTAAAGTCCAGTACTTTTGCCTTTGTATGGCTTGACTCTATTGCTGTGTTTATTGTGAACCATCTGTTCGATGGTTGCTAGTTCCCAGATGGCTATCCACTTCTACGTCCTGTGATCCTCTCTTCATCTCCATTTGAGAGAACCAGGTCTAAGATTGTTCCTCTCAAGTGGGCTCCAATACTAGTTGTCTAAGGCATGCCCCTGTAGGGCATCTAGAATAACCCCACTCTTCCAAGTGGCTGCTGCAACTGCACTCCAGTTAACATCTGGCATATTCAGATCACCCATCAGCAATATCTCCCCTTTTTCTGACATTCTAAGTATACTTTCTATCATTTTCTTGTCCATTTCCTCCCCCTGAGAATGGGGTCTGTATACAACCACTGTGCGGATTGTGGTGCCATTACTGGTCTCCAAATTTACCCACAGTGCTGCTTCTCCTCCCTGTTTTCCCTTTTGTTCTGTTGCTTTGATTCCTTCCCTTATGTAAAGAGTTACTCCTCCTCCTCTTTTACCCTCCATGTCCCTCCTGTAGATAGTGTATCCTGGTATGTTTACATCCCAGTCATGGTTTTGTGTGTACCATGTTTCTGCGAATGCCATGATATCCAGATGTTCCTCCTCCATCAAGGCCACTAATTCAGGAAAGCTTGTTGCTCAGACTATGGGCATTGGTACTCATTGTTCTCCATTTTTTAATGGCTTTACCTTCTTTTGCAGCATCCCCCACTGACCTTTCTACCTCGGTCTTTTTCTCATTTAGTACCCTGTTTTGTACGGAGAGGCTGGGATTTTCCTGCTGCTTATCAGTGCCTCCCTTTGACTAGTTTAAAAGCTTGCCAATGAAGCACGGTAAACTGATTGCTCAAAGACTTGTTCCCTTCCTGGACAGATGCAGACCATCCTGCCAGTATAGGCTGGTGTCCTCAGATGGAACCCAGTCCTCAGTGAAGCCAAACCCTGTGCTCGACACCATTTTTTCAACCATTCATTAAACTGCATGGTGCAAAGTACCTCGCCTCACTCATGCCATTGACAGACAGCACCTCAGAGAGGATCATGTGTGCTACTTGTCTTAGGCCTCCCAATTCTACAAAGTCCTTCTGCACTGCTCTAATCTCATGATGAGCCAAGTCATTTGTCCCTAGGTGGACAATGACATCCAGCTCAGACTCCCGTGCAGCTGTTCTCGTGATCCTGAGGATGCGCTTCCTGTCCCTCCAAGCCATGGCACCAGGCAGGCACCTTACTTCAGTTTTCCCTGCTCCCCCAGTTCTATCACCCTAATAATTGAGTCCCCCACCAGGAGCTGCTTCCTTCCCTCGTGGTGTCCTCTGCCTCCTTCCTGTGGGCCTCCCTTGTGACAGTGGTCCTCAGACTCCTTAGTCTCCTCTATGGGTGCATCCATAGGGAAGCTATGCTCCCCCAGAATGGTGTGTGGATTGTGGAGTGGAACAACTGACTGGGTGTGCCTCTGTTCCATCATCCTCACTCTCCCTGAGCCCACTGTGGTCCAACTGCTGTGCTTTCTTTGCAACCTCTGAGGTAGTGGTGGTGGCTCTGGTGCTCCCTGGATGGGGGAGGTTCCCTTCCTACCATCCAGTGTGGCCTGGGGGAAGGTTCCCTTGCTACTGCCCAGTGTGGCCTGAAGACAGGCAATTTCCTCCCTCAGGGCAGAGAGTTGTCTGCAAATAGGGCAGCATCTCAGCCTCCAGAAAGACTCCCAGAAGACTGCTGCCCCACAGCCATTACATTGCACTACTCCCCACATGTTTATCTAGTTTTTTGTGTGTGTGTTTGTGTGTGTGATTGGTTTGTTTTATAGAAATATATATTATACAATGTATAGCTTATATTGTCAGTGCAGTGTGCTAGAGAGGATATGACAGTGGTATACCTTGCACTCTTGAGGAAATGATGTCAGAACCCCAGATACAAAGGAACTATTTCCAGGGGTGGGTGGGTGAGGGTGGGAAGGTTGGTCCTAAACTGTGCCCTCATAAAACAATCAGCTAAAAGCTTTGACCCACCGCTGCAATGAGTGCCTTCCTGTCAGCAAGATGCCCTACACAACAATTTGACGGAGAAAATACCCTGCTAATCAAACAGAAAAAAATCCAGACATCCAAGTCAGACACAGGTAAACCTCCCCAGCCCCAAAACAGCCTGGTGGTTTGTACTCTGAAAGCAGTCAGCCCCAAAATAAGTCAGCTGTGCTTTAAACTCTTCCTGCACTGAAAATCTTAAGAACTGTAACAAAAAGTTAGCTAGATCCACCTCTCTCTGTTTCTTGAAAGACTGTCTTTTCCTGATAATTCTAAGTTCCTTATTTCACCTTTCAGTTAGAAGTAGCCTCCACCTGCAGAATATCTGCTGCTACAAACCAAAGACAATTGTAAGATTCACCTCCCTCTTTTGTGAGCACAACTCGCTTTCTTACAAATTCTATGTTCAGTATTGCAGCTTCCAGCCAGAGGTAGATTCACTTGAAGAATATTAGCTGTTCTGATGAGTTTGCTATAAAACACTTGCTTATAATGCTATTGTTCTCAGGTCTGTTACCAAAGCTATTGGCTGATAAGCAGCTATGATGTAAGCACATCCTGACAAGATCTGGTCTGGCCTTTAAGGCACACACAGATAAACACAAAAAACAGTTTCCACCCTAGGGCACTGTCTGTGTCAAATATACAACCTGTACCTGCACTTATTTCAGGATTTATGATAAATTCTTAGCCCAGGGTTTAAACTCTTCCTGCACTGAAAATCTTAAGAATTGTAACAAATGTAAAGCTAAACCTCCCTCTGTTGCATGAAGACTGTCTTTTCCTGATAATTCTAAGTTCCTTCATTCACCTTTTAGTTAGAAGTAGCCTCCACCTCAGAATATCTGCTACAAACCAAAGACAATTGTAAGGTTCACCTCCCTCTGTTGTGAGCACAACTCCTTTCTTTGCAAATCCTATGTTCAGTATTGCAGCTTCTAGCCAGAGGTAGATTCACTTGAAGAATATTAGCTGTTAAGCTTCTTCCTAATGCCAAAAAACTAAGGCTGTGATTTTTACTCTTAGTAACTCTTCTATCATCCCCCGGTCCACGAAGGACTTTGTTGTCACCTCGCTTAGCGAACCCTTGGAAGTTGTCCCCAAATTCAAATATCTCAGCATTTGGCTGGACAACAAACTTTCTTTCAACAATCATCTTGAGGACCTCTAGAAGCGAAAAGCCAGGTTGGGTTTCTTTTTCAGAAACAAGTCTCGGAGACCACGAGATGCAGCTTACTGGATAGCAGCTTCTCGAGATCGCTCCAGCCATCTGACCACCTAATTTGGTCTAAAACAATATCTAAAGTCGACTGATTGTATAGATATTGAGCAATTTTGTACATTGGAACACTTTCCCTACCTGGATATCGAAAGAGATTTGACTGGATGTCATAAGGAATGAAGAAATCGGCATTGAAACGTACGCCGCCATCAACCCCAGAAAAGGCTGCTAAGAAGTCTAGGGCCATTGAATGGCCAGCTCTGCAAGCCCCACTTGGCAATCCCAACATGGAACCACTTACCCTTTCCCGATTCCTGGAAGAATTTAAACCTTTCCGATCAGAGCTCCGATCGATTTCTGAATAAATCAAATCTATGGCACAAGCTCTTGAGGATGTGGCATCCCGCACTTCGGATAACAAGGCCAGATTGCTTTCCACTGAAAAAAAGCAGCAGAAAATGGCGACTAAGTTAACTTCCACCTGGCAAAGAATTAAAAGCCTGGAGAGTAAAGTTGAAGATCTGGAGGGCAGGAGTAGGCGTAATAATGTGGTACTAATTGGGCTGCCAGAAAAGGAAGAAGGTCCAGATGCCATTGGTTTTGCTCAAAAGTTCATTGAGTCTATAGTTGAACCCTCGCCTTTTGGGGACAAGTATATTATCGAACGTGCCCACCGAGTCCTTCTGGCCACCCCCTACCACAGGGTCCCCTCCTCGTACATTCATTTTCAGATTTTTAAACTACCAGGAGCACCAGCATTTTATTGTAAAGGTAAAGGATTACAAGAAATCCAATGGGCTGAATCGAAGGTCCAGTAGCCCAAGATTTGCCATTATCAGTAAGGCAAAGAAGAGCCTCTTTTCACCAAGTGATAACTAAGTTACTTGCTGCTGGTATTAAGTTTAGAATGAGTGTACCAGCGAGATTTCAAGTGCTTATGCATGGAAGTTGGACCACCTTTGAAGTTGCAGAGTTGGCTACAAAATTGTAGAGTGCATTTCCAGACTTATTTCGGGATCGCTAAAAGTGCCTGAGAAGGAAGGTGCCAAGCTCGGATAATTTAAAAAAAAGGAAAAAAATCAAAAATCATGGCTGTGCCATGAGTGAACTTTAACTATTGGTTTGAAATGCTTGCTTGGAAAACATAAAAGAGCAGCAGTCCTGTCTGCCTTTCTGTATGTATGTATGGGGCTTTCTTAGTTGAGATTTCACTGTGTATCTGGTAACATTGTAGCTCCTGCAGCCAACGCCCTTGCCTGAAGTAGAACAAAGGAGCTTGTTTTGTCATCTGCAAGGAGAGAAATATGAAGGGTCCTAGGTGCGATTCTCATCTCTGTCCACAAGAGGGAGCCACAGACTGGACTATTGGGTTTCTTACTGGCGCCGGAGTTCAGTGTGCATATATGGCCCTAGAGACTCAGTATTTTACCTAGATACATTTTTATTTTGAGCAGATGGGACTTGGTAGGGTAGGTTAAGGCTTCACAGAGATGCTAATTAAAAGTGGCAAAGGAGGAAGTCGAAAGATCATACCTATAGTCGATTTTGGAATTCTGAGACATTTGAATAATGCCACTATAGTTTTAGTTCTGTTTTATGGAATTTTATTTTAATTTTTGGGTGAAACATTTTGGTTTTATCACAAGGAATGCCTTATTATCCATATTAGGGGTTTAGAGGTATTAGTTCTAAAACAATGTTCTCTTGATGGGATACACAGTTGTATTAGGGTAGAACTTCTCACACTAGATACCTGATTGTTAAATATAGTAAGTTTAAGTCTGGGTCCTAAATCATGGCGATGTGGCAGTTGGGTGGAGCAGGATGGCTTGCCGTTTAGTTAGCTGCTGGCTGGGGCCATAATAGTAGGGAGGGGTTGGGTGGCTCGAGGGACTGTTTGTTCATGGTTTTAGTTTTGAGTTGCAAGGAATCATAAGGGGAGAAGGAGGGAAGGGGGTTGGGGGAGGTGGGTACAGCAACACGGTGAGACCAAGGCGATGGGTTAGAATTAGAAAGTAGATCAGGATTATATTCCCACACATTATCTGTGCTATTGCTAAGGTTGTACTATGACGAGCTTATTAAAGTTTGCCTCGTGGAATGTGAAAGGACTGAGACACCAGTTGAAACAATACAAAGTCCAGAAGCATTTGGCATTATTATCTACTGAAATTGTGTTTGTTCAAGAATCTCATCTCTAAGATTCTGAAAGTTACTGAATCACGGAGACAACAAATTGGTCATGTTTTCTCCTCAGCAGGTACATCCCAAAGTTGCGGGGTCCTCATATTGATTTCTAGAAAGATTCCTTTTATGCTGTTTCAAGTACTTAATGATCCTCAAGGCAGATATGTATTTATTCACTGTTGTTTATATTCTATGGAATTGTTATTAGGCAGTATGTATGGGCCTAATTGTGATGCTCCTGGGTTTTTTATGCAACTGGTTAATGTCTTAACCCCATTTCTATCACTACCCATAATCCTGGGTGGCAATATGAATGTAGTATTTGACCCTATGATGGACTGTACATCAGGGCATCATAGAAGGCTCTCACCAGCTCAATGGGCCTTTCAGGAATTTATTGATAGCTTGGGCGTATGTGACGTATGGCGAGTTCTCCATCCCGATGACAGGAGTTATACTTTCACCTCCCCAGTACATAAGACATCTTCAGGAATAGATTATATATTTATTTCCAAAACTTTACTGGCTGGAGTTTTTGAAGCATCTATTCAACCTGGGCCCACCTTCTGATCACTCACGGGTGATTTGACAATTGTCCATAGCTTCCACATTGGGTAGATCGACCATGGAAGCTTAATAACCAACTCTTGAAAGACAAGGCAATGATTAGTACCATCAGTAGACATATCGAACAATTTATAGAATTTAATATGGGGTCTATATCTAGAGCAGACTTGTTATGGTGTGCTTTAAAGCATATATGAGAGGGGTTCTGATTAGCCTCTCCTCTCAAAGAAAAAGAAAAGGAACAGGAATTAACTGCCCTGCTCACACAAATACGTCTGCTGGAGGCTCAGGCCATGGCTTCTTCATCTGAGGAAGCGAGTACTAAATTGTGTAAGTGAGACAGGTACCTGGAAATTCTAAGGAAAAGGCAGATCCTTTATACAGAGAAGACTAAGGCTTCTTACAGGATCAGGGGAGGCAGGTCGGCTTTAGCACTCCGACTTAAACAACAGGAGTGGGCCAGGTACATTCCTCTATTCTATCTAATACAGATGGCACTCTGAAAACCTCCTGGTGGATATAGTTTCAGAATTTAAAACCTATTATTCCAATTTATAGTTCGATGTCGCAGCCCCACTACTCATGAAGTTGATCGCTATCTAGAGGAAGTTAACTTACCAGTTCTGTCCAACACAACAACAATTATTAATAATGCCTATCTCGCGGACCGAGATACTGGACAATCAATAGTTTACCCTCTGATAAATCCCCAGGCCGGATGGGTTTCTGCCAACTTTTATAAGCAATTCCAGAAACAGCTTGTCCCCCTATTACACATATTTTATCAGCACATTTTAAAAGGAAACTGAGGTAGACCCACACTATTTGAAGCCTTAATTGTGGTACTACCCAAAACCGGGCTGTAACCAGAGTTAACTTCCAGTTATCATCCCTATCTCACTTTTAAATCAGGATATTAAAATTTTGACTAAACTAATAGCTACCCACCTCAATGGGGTTTTACTGTCTCTTATGGATAGGAACAAGTAGGTTTCATGAAAGGGTGTTCCTCCGTGGATCACCTTGAAACTAAGCACATGTCTTATCTGTTTCAAGGGATGCCCATCACCGGCTGTGTATGGTCTCTTTGGATGCTGAGAAAGCTTTCGATAGGGTGAATTGGAATTTCCTGTTTGGCACCCATGAAGGCTTATAATTTCCTCTCGAATTTCAGCACTGGATAAGGGCTTTATATCGGGTCCTTCTGCCAGAATCATGGTAAATGGTGAGATGTCAACAGCTTTTCCATTAGAATCTGGTGCCAGGCAAGGTGCCCTCTATCTCCATTACTTTTCAACTTGTATTTGGAGCCTCTGGTTCACTGTCTAATGGGTGCTCTCAAATTAAGGGCATAATGGTTCTTGACCAGCAAATTAAGGTCTCAGCATATGTGGATGATCTTCTTTTACAACTGTCCAATCCCGAAAGGTCGATTCCGACTATGCTTACTATCATCGAAAAATATAGCCTCTTTATCTAATTACAAGTTAAACATGGATAAGATGGTTATATTTCCCTTAATCATAAGGTAGAGCGGAGTTTTGCCATGGCCTTTGGCCTTTCTTGAAGCAGGATACTTTAAAATATTTGGGTATTATATATCCAGAAATACTGCTCTTATACAAAAGCATAATTTAGACTCCCTACTTAGAGTCATTGATTCGGATCTTGGAAGATGGTCTAAACTTCCTATTTCTTTGTGGGGTAGGATTAATTTAATTAAGATGAATGTCTTTCCAAGGCTTTTCTATCCATGAATCTGCTTAATATTTGGGTATCTCTTTCCTGATTCAGTAAAGTTCACAAAATGATTACTAAGTTTATATGGGGAATAAGCACCTAGATTGGCATACTATAAGTTGGCTTCTTCAAGGATAAGGGCGGTCTCATCTTCCTCACTTTACTTTTTATTACTGGGCTGAATACATTTCCAAATACCTGTGATGGTTCACACAGAGGAAGACATCTTCTCTTCCTCATTCTCTCCTCTCTGGCTTAAATTGAATTTTTCTCTCACGGTGGCTCATGGGCTATCGGCCAGCCCTCTTCTATATGTAGGCCACAACTCTTTACCGGCTCAGTTAAAAATCACACCAATAACTTATCTGCCCTTCCCTACCTAATGGATAAACTGCAGATCCTAGTTAACCAGCAGCCTACTTCTTCCTACCCTCACCCCTAGAACTGTCTTATGTCTGTCCCATGCATGTAGAATTCCACCACTGTTTTGACTCCACAACCTCCCTCTGAAGGCTGTTTCATGCATCCACAACCCACTTGTGAAAAAATACTTCCTTAAATTACCTCTGAGCCGACTCTCTATCTTCAAATTGTGCCCCCTTGTTCTTGCACCTCTTTTTGAAGATGCTACCCTCTTGGACTTTGTTGATTCCTTGAGGGTATGAGAAGTTTCTATCATGTCCCCCTCTCCTCCTTTCCTTGAGCTATACATATTAGGCTCCTTAAGTCTCTCTTAATATGTCTTCCAGTGCAGACCCTGCACCATTTTAGTTGCCCCTTCTCTGGACAGCTTCCATCCTGTCTATGTTCTTTATGGAGATTGGGTCTCCAGGAATTGCCATGTACTCCAGATGGGGCTCACCAACTGTCTGTACAGAGGATAATAACTTCCTGTTTTCTACTGGTGAGACTCTCCCTATGCATCCCAGTATCCCCCCAACCCTCCTGCCCTCTCACATTGCTTGTCCACCTTTAGGTCATCCGATATGACTATCCCCAGGTCCCTTTCCATTTTTGTTGTTGTTAGTATCTCACCCCCATTGTGTACTCTTCCCTGGGTTTTGTCTCCCAGGTGTATTACTCTTGCACTTCTTAGCATTGAATCTAAGCTGCCACATTGACCATTCCTCTAACCTTGCCAGGTCCTTCTATCCTTTCCACACACCTTGTGCATCAACTCTGCTGCAGATCTTTTGTGTCATCTGCAAAGAGACATACCTCTTCCAGTCCTCTGCAATGTCTCTTATAAAGACATTGAGGACAAGTCTAATACTGAACCTCTCGGTACCCTACTAAGTAACCCTTTCTTCAGAGTGGACTCCATTTACTATTACTGTCTGTGTCCTATTGTCCAGCCAATTCTTACCCAGACTGTCATCTTGGGACCCACTCCCAGGCTGGCTAACTGCATATTAATCTTTTGGGTGGGACTGTATCAAATGCCTTGCTAAAGTCTAGGTAGGCCATGTCCACAGCCCTCCCTGATCTACTAGTTTGGTCACCCAGTCAAAGAAATCTATCAGATTTGTCTGGCATGACCTTCCCTGTGAATCCATGCTGTCTTGGTCCTGTGCCCTCTGGCCTCTAGATACTCGACAATTCTTTCCTTCAGAAGGATTCCATCATTTCTACCACTGAGGTTAAACTAACAGGTCTGTAGTTTCCTGCTTCTGCCTTGCTCCCACTTTTGTGAAGAGAATCACATCTCCTCCTCCAGTCCTCGGTACCACCCCAAACTCCCATGATTTGTTAAAGAGGGTAGTCAGTGGGTGTCACTAGTTTCTACCCTTAGTTCTTTAAGATTCTGGGATGAATCATCAGGCCCCATTGCTTTGTCCACCTTCAGTTTTAAGAGCTCTTTCAGAACCCTTTCTTCTGTAAATGGTCTGGTATAACTTCTGTATCCAGAGTTTTCTACTGTTTATTTGGAGTACCTCCCCTCTTCCTTTGTAAATACTGAGCAAAATATTTGTTTAGTATCTCTGCCTTTTCACAGTCACCCTCTGCCCACCCTTCCTCCCTTTATTAAGCCTCATTAACCCTCCTGAGGTCTTCCTTCACTCCTGATGTACCTATAAAGGTTTTATCCCCTTCTAATTGAGTTGGCTATCTTTTCCTCGGTTTGGGCCTTTGCTGTTCTGACTGCCTTCCAGCTTCCTTTGTTTGTTAACTGATACAGTTCTCTGTCCCGCTCCTTCTGTGATTCCTTGTAGCTTCACTAGATGCTTTCTTTTCTCTTGAACCTTCACTGCCACTTCCTTTAGAACCACAGTGGTTTCTTACATCGTTTGGTTTGGTTTATTGCTTCACACAAAGGCTTGTTACCTCTGTTATGGCAGTTTTGGCTATTCCCATTGCTCTTCACCCTCTTTACTGTTCATTTGCTAGTGCATTCCTTAGGCACTCACCCATTTTGGCAAGTCAGCCTCTCCAAGTCCAGTACTTTGCCTTTGTATGGCTTGACTCTATTGCTGTGTTTATTGAGAGACCATACTGTTCGATGGTTGCTAGTTCCCAGATGGCTGTCCACACTTCTCGTCTGTGATCCTCTCTTCATCTCCATTTGAGAGAACAGGTCTAAGATTGTTCCCTCTCAGTGGGCTCCAATGCTAATTCACTAGAGGCTCCCCAGGGGGCATCTAGAATAACCCCAACTTTTCAAGTGGTCATGCAACTGCACACCCAGTTAACATCTGGCATATTCAGATCACCCATCAGCAATATCTCCCCTTTTTCTGACATTCTAAGTATACTTTCTATCATTTCTTGTCCATTTCCTCCCCTGAGAATGAGGGTCTGTATACAACCACTGTCACGGATTAACCGTGCCATTCTGGTCTCCAATTTACCACAGTGCTGCTTCTCCTCCTGTTTTCCCTTTTGTTCTGTTGCTTTGATTCCTTCCCTTATGTAAAGAGTTACTCCTCCTCCTCTTTTACCCTCCATGTCCCTCCTGTAGATAGTGTATCCTGGTATGTTTACATCCCAGTCATGGTTTGTGTGTGTACATGTTTCATGACTGCCATGATATCCAGATGTTCCTCCTCCATCAAGGCCACTAATTCAGGAAAGCTTGTTGCTCAGACTATGGGCATTGGTACTCATTGTTCTCCATTTTTAATGGCTTTCACCTTCTTTTGCAGCATCCCCACTGACCTTTCTACCTCGAGTCTTTTTTCTCATTAGTACCCTGTTTTTTATCACGGAGGCTGGGATTTTCCTGCTGCTTATCAGTCCCTCCCCTTGACTAGTTTAAAAGCTTGCCAATGAAGCAGTTAAACTGATTGCTCAAAGACTTGTTCCTCCTGGACAGATGCAGACCATCCTGCCAGTATAGGCTGGTGTCCCTCCAGATGGAACCCCAGTCCTCAGTGAAGCCAAACCCCTGTGCTCGACACCATTTTTTCAACCATTCATTAAACTGCATGGTGCAAAGTACCTCGCCTCACTCATGCCATTGACAGACAGCACCTCAGAAGGATGCATGTGTGCTACTTGTCTTGAGCCTCCCAATTCTACAAAGTCCTTCTGCACTGCTCTAATCTCATGACAGAGCCAAGTCATTTGTCCCTAGGTGGACAATGACATCCAGCTCAGACTCCCGTGCAGCTGTTCCTTGATCCTGAGGATGCGCTTCCTGTCCTCTCCAAGCCATGGCACCAGGCAGGCACCTTACTTCAGTTTTCCTGCTCCCCTAGTTCTATCACCCTAATAATTGAGTCCCCACCAGAGCTGCTTCCTTCCTCGTGGTGTCCTCTGCCTCCTTCCTGTGGGCCTCCTTGTGACAGTGGTCCTCAGACTCCTTAGTCTCCTCTGTGGTGCATCCATGGGAAGCTATGCTCCCCAGAATGGTGTGGATTGTGGAGTGGAACAACTGACTGGGTGTGCCTCTGTTCCATCATCCTCACTCTCCTGAGCCCACTGTGGTCCAATACTGCTGTTTGCAACCTCTGAGGTAGTGGTGGTGGCTCTGGTGCTCCCTGGATGGGGAGGTTCCTTCCTACCATCCAGTGTGGCCTGGGGGAAGGTTCCCTGCTACTGCCCAGTGTGGCCTGAAGACAGGCAATTTCCTCCTCAGGGCAGAGAGTTGTCTGCAAATAGGCACATCTCAGCCTCCAGAAAGACTCCCAGAAGACTGCTGCCCACAGCCATTACATTCACTACTCCCTACATGTTTATCGACTTTTTGTGTGTGTGTGTTTGTGTGTGTGATTGGTTTGTTTTATAAAAATATATATATTATACAATGTATAGCTTATATTGTCAGTGCAGTGTGCTAGAGAGGATATGACAGTGGTATGACCTTGCACTCTTGAGGAAATGATGTCAGAACCCCAGATACAAAGGAACTATTTCCAGGGGTGGGTGGGTGAGGGGTGGGAAGGTTGGTCCTAAACTGTGCCCTCATAAAACAATCAGCTAAAAGCTTTGACCCACCGCTGCAATGAGTGCCTTCCTGTCAGCAAGATGCCTACACAACAATTTGACGGAGAAAATACCTGCTAATCAAACAGAAAAAATCCAGACATCCAAGTCAGACACAGGTAACCTCCCCAGCCCCAAAACAGCCTGGTGGTTTGTACTCTAAAAGCAGTCAGCCCCAAAATAAGTCAGCTGTGCTTTAAACTCTTCCTGCACTGAAAATCTTAAGAACTGTAACAAAGTTAGCTAGATCCACCTCTCTCTGTTTCTTGAAAGACTGTCTTTCCTGATAATTCTAAGTTCCTTATTTCACCTTTCAGTTAGAAGTAGCCTCTACCAGAATATCTGCTACAAACCAAAGACAATTGTAAGATTCACCTCCCTCTTTTGTAGGCACAACTCGCTTTCTTACAAATTCTATGTTCAGTATTGCAGCTTCCAGCAGAGGTAGATTCACTTGAAGATATTAGCTGTTCTGATGAGTTTGCTATAAAACACTTGCTTATAATGCTATTGTTCTCAGGTCTGTTACCAAAGCTATTGGCTGATAAGCAGCTATGATGTAAGCACATCCTGACAAAGTCTGGTCTGGCCTTTTAAGGCACACACAGATAAACACAAAAAACAGTTTCCACCCCCTAGGGCACTGTCTGTGTCAAATATACAACCTGTACCTGCACTTATTTCAGGATTTATGACAAATTCTTAGCCCAGGGTTTAAACTCTTCCTGCACTGAAAATCTTAAGAATTGTAACAAATGTAAAGCTAAACCTCCCTCTGTTGCATGAAAGACTGTCTTTTCCTGATAATTCTAAGTTCCTTCATTCACCTTTTAGTTAGAAGTAGCCTCCACCTGCAGAATATCTGCTACAAACCAAAGACAATTGTAAGGTTCACCTCCCTCTGTTGTGAGCACAACTCGCTTTCTTGCAAATCCTATGTTCAGTATTGCAGCTTCTAGCCAGAGGTAGATTCACTTGAAGAATATTAGCTGTTAAGCTTCTTCCTAATGCCAAGAAAACTAAGGCTGTGATTTTTACTCTTAGTAACTCTTCTATCATCCCCCCCGGTCCACCGAAGGACTTTGTTGTCACCTCGCTAGGCGAACCCTTGGAAGTTGTCCCCAAATTCAAATATCTCAGCATTTGGCTGGACAACAAACTTTCTTTCAACAATCATCTTGAGGACCTCTCTAGAAGGCGAAAAGCCAGGTTGGGTTTCTTTTTCAGAAACAAGTCTCGGAGACCACGAGATGCAGCTTACTGGATAGCAGCTTCTCGAGATCGCTCCAGCCATCTGACCACCTAATTTGGTCTAAAACAATATCTAAAGTCGACTGATTGTATAGATATTGAGCAATTTTGTACATTGGAACACTTTCCCTACCTGGATATCGAAAGAGATTTGACTGGATGTCATAAGGAATGAAGAAATCGGCATTGAAACGTACGCCGCCATCAACCCCAGAAAAGGCTGCTAAGAAGTCTAGGGCCATTGGAATGGCCAGCTCGGCAAGCCCCACTCCTGGCAATCCCAACATGGAACCACTTACCCTTTCCCGATTCCTGGAAGAATTTAAACCTTTCCGATCAGAGCTCCGATCGATTTCTGAAGAAATCAAATCTATGGCACAAGCTCTTGAGGATGTGGCATCCCGCACTTCGGATAACAAGGCCAGATTGCTTTCCACTGAAAAAAGCAGCAGAAAATGGAGACAGTTAACTTCACCTCGCAAAGAATTAAAAGCCTGAGAGTAAAGTTGAAGATCTGGAGGCAGGAGTAGGCGAATAATGCGGTACTAATTGGGCTGCCAGAAAAGGAAGAAGGTCCAGATGCCATTGGTTTTGCTCAAAAGTTCATTGAGTCTATAGCTGACCTCGCCTTTTGGGGACAAGTACATTATCGAACGTGCCCACCGAGTCCTCCGGCCACCCCCACCACAGGGGTCCCCTCCTCGTACATTCATTTTCAGATTTTTAAACTACCAGGAGCACCAGCATTTTATTGTAAAGGTTAAAGGATTACAAGAAATCCAATGGGCTGAATCGAAGGTCCGAGTAGCCCAAGATTTGCCATTATCAGTAAGGCAAAGAAGAGCCTCTTTTCACCAAGTGGTAACTAAGTTACTTGCTGCTGGTATTAAGTTTAGAATGGGGTACCCAGCGAGATTTCAAGTGCTTATGCATGGAAGTTGGACCACCTTTGAAGATGCAGAGTCGGCAACTACAGAATTGTAGAGTGCATTTCCAGACTTATTTCGGGATCGCTGAGTGCCTGAGAAGGGAAGGGTGCCAAGAAGCTCGGATAATTTAAAAAAAAAAAAAGGAAAAAAAATCAAAAATCATGGCTGTGCCATGAGTGAACTTTAACTATTGGTTTGAAATGCTTGCTTGGAAGACATAAAAAGCAACAGTCCTGTCTGCCTTTCTGTATGTATGGGGCTTTCTTTGTTGAGATCTCACTGTCTATCTGGTAACATTGTAGCTCCTGCAGCCAACGCCTTGCCTGAAGTAGAACAAAGGAGCTTGTTTTGTCATCTGCAAGGAGAGAAATATGAAGGGTCCTAGGTGCGATTCTCATCTCTGTCCACAAGAGGGAGCCACAGACTGGACTATTGGGTTTCTTACTGGCGCCGGAGTTCAGTGTGCATAGATGGCCCTAGAGACTCAGTATTTTACCTAGATACATTTTTATTTTGAGCAGATGGGACTTGGTAGGGTAGGTTAAGGCTTCACAGAGATGCTAATTAAAGTGGCAAAGGAGGAAGTCGAAAGATCATACCTCTAGTCGATTTTGGAATTTGATGACATTTGAATGATGCCACTATAGTTTTAGTTCTGTTTTATGGAATTTTATTTTAATTTTGGGTGAAACATTTTGGTTTTATCACAAGGAATGCCTTGATTATCCATATTAGGGGTTTAGAGGTATTAGTTCTAAAACAATGTTCTCTTGATGGGATACACAGTTGTATTAGGGTAGAACTTCTCACACTAGACACCTGATTGTTAAATATACTAAGTTTGAGTCTGGGTCCTAAATCATGGCGATGTGGCAGTTGGGTGGAGCAGGATGGCTTGCGTTAGTTAGCTGCTGGCTGGGGCCATAATAATGTAGGGAGGGGTTGGGTGGCTCGAGGACTGTTTGTTCATGGTTTTAGTTTTGAGTTGCAGGGAATCATAAGGGAGAAGGAGGGAAGGGGTTGGGGGAGGGGGATACAGCAAC
Organism: Neoceratodus forsteri; assembly: GCA_016271365.2. Taxonomy (NCBI): domain Eukaryota; kingdom Metazoa; phylum Chordata; order Ceratodontiformes; family Ceratodontidae; genus Neoceratodus; species Neoceratodus forsteri. The sequence continues at coordinate 274,044,649 of JADMNL010000026.1, forward strand.
ACGGTGAGACCAAGGCGATGGAGTTAGATTTAGAAAGTGATCAGGATTATATTCCACACATTCTCTGTGCTATTGCTAAGGTTGTACTATGACGAGCTTATTAAAGTTTGCCTGTGGAATGTGAAAGGACTGAGACATCAGTTGAAACAATACAAAGTCCTGAAGCATTTGGCATTATTATCTACTGAAATTGTGTTTGTTCAAGGAATCTCATCTCTTAGATTCTGAAGTTTACGGATCGGAGACAACAAATTGGTCACGTTTTCTCCTCAGCAGGTACATCCCAAAGTTGTGGGTCCTCATATTGATTTCTAGAAAGATTCCTTTATGCTGTTTCAAGTACTTAATGATCCTCAAGGCAGATATGTATTTATTCACTGTCGTTTATATTCCATGGAATTGTTATTGGGCAGTATGTATGGGCCTAATTGTGATTCTCCTGGTTTTTATGCAACTGGTTAATGTCTTAACCCATTTTATCACTACCCATGATCCTGGGTGGTGATATGAATATAGTATTTGACCCTATGATGGACCGTACATCAGGGCATCATAGAAGGCTCTCACCAGCTCAATGGGCCTTTCAGGAATTTATTGATAGCATGGGCCTATGTGATGTATGTGAGTTCTCCATCCGATGACAGGGTTATACCTTCACCTCCCAGTACATAAGACATCTTCACGAATAGATTATATATTTATTTCCAAAACTTTACTGGCTGGAGTTTTTGAAGCATACATAAATTATTAGGGCCCACCTTCTGATCACTCACGGGTGATTTGACAATTGTCCATAGCTTCCACATTGGGTAGATCGACACGATGGAAGCTTAATAACCAACTCTTGAAAGACAAGGCAATGATTAGTACCATCAGTAGACATATCGAACAATTTATAGAATTTAATATGGGTCTATATCTAGAGCAGACTTGTTATGGTGTGCTTTAAAGCATATATGAGAGGGGTTCTGATTAGCCTCTCCTCTCAAGAAAAGAAAAGGAACAGGAATTAACTGCCCTGCTCACACAAATACGTCTGCTGGAGGCTCAGGCCATGGCTTCTTCATCTGAGAGCGAGTACTAAATTGTGTAAATTAGGGACAGGTACCTGGAAATTCTAAGGAAAAGGCAGAATTCTTATACAAGAAGACTAAGGCTTCTTACACGGATCAGGGGAAAAGGCAGGTCGGCTTTAGCACTCCGACTTAAACAACAGAGTGGGCCAGGTACATTCCTCTATTCTCTAATACAGATGGCACTCTGAAAACCTCCTGGTGGATATAGTTTCAGAATTTAAAACCTATTATTCCAATTTATATAGTTCGATGTGCAGCCCCACTACTCATGAAGTTGATCGCTATCTAGAGGAAGTTAACTTACCAGTTCTGTCCAACTCACAACAACAATTATTAATAATGCCTATCTCGGCGGACGAGATACTTAGGACAATCAATAGTTTACCCTCTGATAAATCCCCAGGCCCGGATGGGTTTTCTGCCAACTTTTATAAGCAATTCCAGAAACAGCTTGTCCCCCTATTACACATATTTTATCAGCACATTTTAAAGGAAACTGAGGTAGACCCCACACTATTTGAAGCCTTAATTGTGGTACTACCCAAAACGGGGCGTAACCCAGAGTTAACTTCCAGTTATCATCCTATCTCACTTTTAAATCAGGATATTAAAATTTTGACTAAACTAATAGCTACCCACCTCAATGGGGTTTTACTGTCTCTTATTGGATAGGAACAAGTAGGTTTCATGAAAGGGTGTTCCTCGTGGATCACCTTGAAGCCTAGCACATGTCTTATCTGTTTCAAGGGATGCCCATCACCCGGCTGTGTCTGGTCTCTTTTGGATGCTGAGAAAGCTTTCGATAGGGTGAATTGGAATTTCCTGTTTGGCACCCTAAGGAACATAATTTCCCTCTCAATTTCAGCACTGGATAAGGGCTTTATATCAGGGTCCTTCTGCCAGAATCATGGTAAATGGTGAGATGTCAACAGCTTTTCCATTAGAATCTGGTGCCAGGCAAGGGTGCCCTCTATCTCCATTACTTTTCAACTTGTATTTGGAGCCTCTGGTTCACTGTCTAATGGGGTGCTCTCAAATTAAGGGCATAATGGTTCTTGACCAGCAAATTAAGGTCTCAGCATATGTGGATGATCTTCTTTTACAACTGTCCAATCCCGAAAGGTCGATTCCGACCATGCTCACTATCATCGGAAAATATAGTCTCTTTATCTAATTACAAGTTAAACATGGATAAGATGGTTATATTTCCCCCTTAATCATAAGGTAGAGCGGAGTTTCGTCATGGCCTTTGGCCTTTCTTGGGCGCAGGATACTTTAAAATATTTGGGTATTATTATATCCAGAAATACTGCTCTTATGCAGAAGCTTAATTTAGACTCCCTACTTAGAGTCATTGATTCGGATCTTGGAAGATGGTCTAAACTTCCTATTTCTTTGTGGGGTAGGATTAATTTAATTAAGATGAATGTCTTTCCAAGGCTTTTCTATCCCCATGAATCTGCTTAATATTTGGGTATCTCTTTCCTGATTCCGTAAAGTTCACAAAATGATTACTAAGTTTATATGGGGAATAAGCACCCTAGATTGGCATACTATAAGTTGGCTGCCCCAAGGATAAAGGCGGTCTCGTCTTCCTCACTTTTTTATTACTGGGCTGAATACATTTCCAAATACCTTGTGATGGTTCACACGAGGAAGACATCTTCTCTTCCTCATTCTCTCCTCTCTGGCTTAAATTGAATTTTCTCTCACGGTGGCTCATGGGCTAACTCGGCCAGCCCTCTTCTATATAGGCCCAACTCTTTACCGGCTCAGTTAAAAATCACACCAATAGCAATTTCTGTTAGAGTTCACTCGCAGTTGTGTAATTTTCTCAAATATAATCATACATGGGATGTAAGTCAACCGATTGAGGGTAATCCCAACCTAATGATAAACAATAAATTACTTACCACCACCTGGTTAGCATCTATTAAGGACTTATCCCTTGCCTCGTTAATTTCAAAGGAACATAAGTGGTTATCTTCTTCCGAGATAATATCCATTTTGAAGCTGCCTTGTACATACATTTTTAAAATTTACCAAGTAGGACACCTTATTGTAAAGGTTTTTGGTATGTCCCCCCCTCAACTAAATCCAAGAAGTTTTAGGAACGAACTGGGTACCCTAATTGGTGCTCAAAAAATGGTTTCTCAAGCCTTTAAAATGCTATATAACTGGGCTTACCCCAACTGCTTCAGCCCTCTCAGATTTCTGGACCTCATTTTTCCTACTCAGGTTTACATTGGGAATTCTTATGGAAGAACTGTCATAAATCGTATCATAGGATGGACTACGTCTCAGTCAGTTTCATATACTGCATAATTTATACTACACCCCACAAAAATTATTCAAATTTGGGCTCCTTTCTACCCCATCCTGTACCCGATGTGGTAAAGAAGAAGGATCTATTTACCATATTTTCTGGACTTACCCTAAAGCTACAGCTCTATGGGTCAAGATACAACAACATCCGGACCCATTGTTAGGTCTGAAGGATTTATTTACCCTGATATCTGTTTATTAGGTGATTATAGTAAAATTAATATATCGGTTAGATGTTACCATATGGCCCTTATTTCTATTACAGCCAAGAAGATAATCTTAAGGCACTGGAAAGACAGTGATGACATTGCCTATTCTGAATGGTTAAGGGAATTACTGCCAATTTGAGGACAGAGAAACTATAGCCAGTCTTAATAATAAACCTGAGAGATACAAAAGAAATGGAATCACTGCACATTGTTTTCTCTTTAAGAGGTCCACTGTGTATATTTGTGATTTTGTTTCCTTTACAGAGTAAATGAATTCATGTGTCTGTCTGGTAATGCCGTGTTGTAAAGGGGCTGGAGGGAGGAGGTTAGGTGCTTGTGTGGGTTTGTGGGATTGGGGGGGAGGAGGGAGGGTTGGAGAATGGTTCATGTACATGTTAGCCTTATTTTTATGTTACGTACAATGATCTACTGGATCCATTCTCATGTGACTGTTTGTTTGTTTGTTTTTGTTTTGTTTGTTGAAGAAAACCAATAAAAATTTTAATGGAAAAAAAAAAGAAACAAGTCTCTCTTCCCAAATGAAACTAGAATCAGGCTGGTACAGGCCACATTTCTTCCCTTGCTTGATTATGGGGACCTAATTTACAGCTCCTCTGCAACCTCAAACCTAAATAAATTGGATGTACTGTATCACCGTGCCCTGCGGTTCATCACCAAATCACCTTACTGAACCCATCACTGTGACCTTTACACAGCCATCGGCTGGATGTCACTTACCACTTGGCGGCTGTTCCATGCTGGTATCTGGACCCTCAAGTTACTCTTGAACAAAATTCCAAGCTACCTCACATCCCTCATCAGTATTTCCCACTGTGAATATTCCCTCAGGAAATCTGACTTTATCTTCCTTGATGTGCCTAGGACTCGCACCACATTTGGTAAATGTGCCATCTCATATGCTCTTCCAACATTATGGAACTGACTCCAAACCACTCTGAAACTATTCAATATGGTCTTGGTTAATTTCTTCAAAGAGTTAACAGCATCCAAATTAAAAGATATCTGTAGCTGCTTTTAAGCCTCTCCCCGGGCCCTTATAGCCTCAGGACCAATCACCTGAAACCTGTACCTGCCAGGACATGAAACCAATCAGCTAATCACTAAACCTTCCCTACTTTTACTTCTTTATCTTTATCCTCTTCACCCTACTCTCCCTAACACTATTCCTCTACTCATCTCATATTTCCAACCCCCCTTCTTATTCCACTACTGTATCCTGTCATTTTTACCCCTTTCTCTTACTTAACTACTCTCTCCTGTCACAGTACACTTCCTACCTGCCCAGCTCCCCAGTATTACATGAACCTTACTGTACCTCATTTTGCTAGAATGTAATTATATGAATTGATGCATATTAATCTTATGTGTATATTCTTTCATGTTACTTTGTATATGTTGCTTTTTTATGCTAACACTCTTGACTGTTAATATGATCTAGGACCTCCTTGTGAATGAGCTTGCTCAATGGAGTTTTCCTGCAATAAACTTGAACTTGAACTTGAATAACCACTTTAGACTTGGCCCTCAGGGTTTATGTAGCACCCCACAGCTCAGATGATCATTAAATTATAGTAATGCACACTTCCCCATCACTTATTCTATATGTTACAGTCACTGCACCATTTTTTAATCATAAAAAATGTTATAATGATTTTTCAACAATGGAACATGGAACATAAATGAAGCAGAGATGACTAGGCATTATTTTGCTTGCAGGATACACTGTTTGCAATTCTAGGCAAGCACTGAAGGAATGTAACACTAAGTAGAACTCTACACTGGGATGAGTAGTCCCTTTCTATATTAACCATAATAAGTAAGAACATCAACCATGGCATGTTGATCCATACCCTCTAGCCCTGAGTCGATAAAGGAGTGTGCAGCCTGGGTATACATCAGCCTGGAAGGGATGTGAGCTCATCTTGTTGAACCTGTACAGAAGGAAACCAAACAAATTCCTAAATATTACCAGCCATTGCTGACGGTCAGGGAGGGTCTGAACCTGTATTATTAAGAGTGACCCCATATAAAGAAGCAGTCAGAGACCTTAAAGACCTTATACTTTTGTTTAAAAGAAACTTGGAATTTAGACTTGCATATTCTATGGATAGTCATAAATCACTAGTTTCATATCTTACTAAAAAAAAGGTTCCACTAGACAAATTGGTCCTCTTATGGTTGACAGCTCTATATTATCTACCAATATTGACATTGCCAATTCCTTTAATAAATACTTTTGTTCAGTATTTACTCCTAAGGTAACACCAACTCTGGTCTCTTCTACTGTACCTAGTAATTATAATCATACTATTTCTTTAGTAACACAGTAGTAGCTCTTAAATCTATAAACACAACTTCCAGTCCTGGGCTAGACAATATAAATCCCAGATTCCTACATGCAGCATCCATAACTTTAGCACTCCCCCATCTCCTGTATTCAACAAATCACTTCAAGAGGGTGTGGTTCCCAATGACTGGCAAAAGGCCATTGTGGTACCTATTTTCAAAAAAGGGAATCAATCTGATCCTGAAAATTATAGACCCATTAGTCTTTCATCTGTTCTTTCAACAGTGATGGAAGAAATCATTAAACCACTTCTTGAAAAAGAAGTGGAGTTATTAAAACTTAATGATTCAACTCAACATGGCTTTAAAAAAGGCCAGTCTTGTACCCCAAATTTAATAGCCTTTTATGAAAATGTAAAGAAGGGTCTCGATCTTAACATCCCCCAAGATGTGATCCTCTTGGACTATAGTAAGGCTTTTGATAAAGTCTCTCATAATAAACTTATTACCAAATTACAATTAGTAGGCTTCTCTCCTAGTTTAGTTACTAACATACTATTTTCCAGCAGATTAGGCCTTACAGTCTGTCGAGGTCTGTTCGAACCTCAGATCCCTAGTTGGGTGCGAGGCCCCCCTCTTGTGTTCCAGAAACCCTATCATCTATCCCTACCCCCCTGGGACAGGCCATCATCTGATACATCCACTTTCTGTGTCTGTCCCACCCTCTCTTGAAGCCCTCCACTGTGGATCTCTGAACCAACTCACCAAGCAGTGCATTCCAAGGGTCCACCACCCTCTCAGTGAAAAACCTCCTCCTCTTTTCCCCTTTCACCCTTCCACCTTCCAACTTCAAACCATGCCCTCTGGTGATACCTCCCTGCTTTAGTCTAAAGATCCCTCCATGTTTATCCTATTTATTCCCTTGAGGTACTTGAAGACCTCAATAATGTCCCCTGTCTCCTCTCTCTCAATGAAAACAGGTAGAGCTCCCTCAAGTCTGCCCTCATACATCAAATCCCTAGCCCTCATATCATCTTAGTTGCCCTCCTCTGTACCCTCTCCAGGGCTTATGTCCCTCTTCAAGTGTGGTCTCCAGTACTTGTACACAGTACTCAAGGTGTGGTCTAACCAGTCCATTGTAGAGCAGCAGAATCACTTCCTTGCTCCTAGAGGTGATCCCCCTCACGATGCATCCCAACATCCAGTTTGCCTTGCTAGCCGCTCTCCTGCACTGCTCAGAGTTATTCATACATGCATCCACCATGACCCCTAGGTCTTTTTCCCCTATTGAGGCCTCCAGCGCCTCCCCTCCCAGGGGTTTACCTGTGTTTAGGGCTTCCCCACCCAAGATGTAACACCTTGCATTTGGTGATATTGAAATTTAATTTCCATGTGTGAGCCCAGCTTTCCAGGGTGTCCAGGTTCTCTTGCAGGGCCAACCTCCCCTCTTCTCCCTCAACTACTGCTCCCATCTTGGAGTCATCAGTGAAGAGACTCATTTCACACCCTATACCCTCCCTGATGTCTGATAATGTGTGCATTAAACAGGATCAGACCCAGGACGAGCCCTCTTGGTGCCCACTACCAACCTCTCTAGGGTTGAGAGCTCCCCACAGATCACTAGTCTCTGGGTGCGTCCAGCTAGCCAGTTTTCAATCCATCTGACCATCAAAATGCCTACTCCCAACCCCATCAGTTTCTCCACCAGACCATTGTGGGGGACAGAGTCGAATGCCTTGCTGAAGTCCAAGAATAATAGATCCACAGGCTTCCCCCTGTTCAGTTCTGATGTTATTCATTTGTAGAAGTCCACAAGATTTGTTTGACATGATTTACCTGGCACAAACCCATGTTGCAGACTGTCCAGACCTCCCACCTCCTCCAAGTACACCCCCAATCGTTCCTTTAGTATACTCTCCATTAATTTTCCCACCACCGAGGTCAAACTGATGGGTCTATAGTTACCTGGTACTTCCCTCAACCCCCTTTATGGATTGGCACCACATGTGCTCTCTCTTGCCAATCTAGGTACCTCCTGTCTTATGTGACCTGCTGAAGAGAGCTAGTTAAATGGATAAATAACTGGCTGACTAACAGAAGCCAGTAAGTCAAAATACAAAGCATTTTATTGGAAGAAGGGCAAGTGACAAGCGGGGTCCCTCAGGGATCTGTACTTGGACACTCATTGTTTAATATTTTCATCTGGGACATGCAGATTAATTAGGCAAATTTTCTTTCAAAATTTACCGATGATACAAACAGACTTTCAGTTATAAATGATTTAAAACACATTGAAATTTGGGCTCAGATAAATTATATGCACATTAACATAGACAAGTACACTGTCTTACACTTCAGTAGAGTGAATCCCCTACAGACATACACCCTTAACAATACCCCCTTGAAAGTATCAGAATGTGAAAGGGATCTGGGAATATTAATTAATAATTAATTTACTCATACAGACCATTGTATAAAAACAGCTAAAACCTCTAACCAATTACTTATGCGCATAAAATGCATCTTTGTCACAAAATCCGAAGAATGTATTATTCCCCTATACAGAACATGTGTAAGGCCCTACATGGACTATGGTTCTTCACTTTGGAGTCCATATGTGGTGCGGGATATATAAGGTCTGGAGAGAATTCAAAGGAGAGCAACCAAAATGGTTCCCTATTTGGCCTCAAAAACTATGATTTAAGATTGCAGATTACAGGTTTACATTCATTACAGAAAAGAAGAATTGGAGGGGATCTTCTTCTTCTCTATAAAGTTCATCAATCTTCGGAACTAATGCAGCAAGTTGGATTACACTTTAGTAATAGACGTATTGTCCATAGATTGCATAATAAGCAAATCAATGTAGCAAAAGGCAACACGAATAAAAGATTAAACCTTTTTATGGTAAGAGCTCCCAGACTCTGGAACTCTTTGACCCAAGAAGTTGTGGACTCACCATCATTTTCTACATTCAAAACAAGGCTTGATAAATGGCTCAAAGTTAACTTGACTATAATTTAATGCGCCACATGTATTGTGGGGGACAATCCCGATGGGCTTCGGCCTTCTTTTGTCCCTTAGATACCTAGTAAACCCCCTTCTAGGACCTTTCAGCCTATAATGACTGAAGTGAACCAGTTTGAGTAGAAGATTATAGTGGAGTAAGAGTGTTGTGTGGGTCAGAAGGGTGGGTTGCTAGGTGGTGGGCTAGGGATAGAACATAGGTGTGATCTGAGATAAAGGTTCCATTTCTTTTTGTAAACCTGTGTAGGCTGGCAGTTGTGTATGTCAGCCATTCAAAAAGTACTAACTAAGCCACTGTCGATGCCATGGAAGACGAGAGTGAGTTAGGAGCTTGGTGCCACCTCATTAGGATGGCCCTTTACTTGGAGTAGTACCACAAGGGTACATTTTGGGATTGGTTGGAACAGTTTGACACCTTTGAGGTATTGCCCAAGAGGCTAAGTGATGGGGTAGCAGGGACTTGTGCTTGCAGGATCTTGGAGCATTCCAGAATTTCTCCTTTCAAAAGGGCACCAGTATGGGACACTGGCATAGTATGTGCAACAGATTAGCCTGTGGGACCTGACACCTCCAGCAAGTGGAATGGGGGATGAGTCCCATCTTTTGGAGTGTGTCCAGGGTATGGTACCATCTCAGCAGTGCTGTAAGGTGTATAAGCTGACTCCTAGAGTCCCTGTAGATCAGATGAGCATTCTTGAGGTATTGCCACTCTTTGGTGTTTGTTATCTTTATTTGTAGGTCCAGCTCCCATTGCACCTTACACTTAATCATGGTATCGGGTAAGGAGTCCCTAAGCATACCATACAGTACATCTTGCCTGCAGTGCCCTTTACTTTGCCTCATTTACTCATGATGGCCAGCTATTTCCACTGTCTCCCATAGAAAGCGTGGCTTTGAGGGTCGTGGATCCATCCCGGATCTGGAGAAATCTCCAGAAGTCTGTTTTGCATAGTAGATACTGTGCCTACATTTGCAGGAATGGCATCAAGGCTTCATAGTCCAGTGCATAAAAATCTGCTGTTGTACAGATGCCAACCATCTGCAGAGAGAGTGCCAGTGGATGGTTTGTCCCACCACTAGCTCATCTGTGTTGCCCATAAGGGATGTACTGTGCAGGTGGTGCTCATAAGGGTCTGAATTGAGTGAGATGTTTGCACCTATGCCAGGCTTCTCTTGTCTCTTGGATAACAGGAGAAGGTAACCATTTTGGTGTCCCCTTTGCTCAGCAGGTTCCACAGCCATCTGGATCTTGATAGGTCCATTTTCAGCTTCACCATACAGGGATATTTGGGGTTTTAGGGAGGGACCATCTGATTGCTTGTACAACCCTATATGCTAGTAAGTATCTCTGCAGCCAGATGAGACCCATTCCCCAGGCCAGTGTGCCTATAAGCTGATTTTTCCAAATCTTGGGGCTTTGCTTTGCCAGATATCATCACCTTGTTGATTTTCAGAAGTGTGTTTGGTTGTGTAGGGATTGGTAGGTTGCACATAAGTATACTATCTTAGATAGCATGAACATGTGTACTGCATCTACCTTGCCATTCAGAGATAGGTGTAGCTTAGTCCATCTTTGTGTTTCTGTTCTGATGGAGGCTGAGATGGGTGTGTAGTTTGCCTTGACCAATAGTTCCTCCATAGTGTGGTGATATGTACCCCCAAGTATATAAAACCTTGAGGTGCCCATACCACTAGCATGCCTTGTAGGCATTCCCTCGTGCAGGGCAAGTTTAGTGGTGACAGCATGCCACTGCACCATTTGAGTTGCCCTCCTCTAGATCACCGATAACCTGTGCAAATCCATTTGGAGATATGGCCTCCAAAACTGGACACACTACACTGGTTGAGGATTCATCAATTACTTAATTTTATAGTGGTATAAACACCTCATACGTCTTGCTGGTGATACTTCTACACAGCAACATCCCACTGGCTATCTGACCTGCTTTGTCACACTGCTTGGCTTCTTTGAGGTAATCAGAAATGACAATCACCAGTTTTCTTTTCCCTTTTGTGTTCACCACTGCAGTACCCCTTCATGTACTCCACCCCTTGGTTTTCATGCACCAAGTACTTGATTTTTCATTTATTCACAATGAATATATGGGCTAGATATTCAAAGGGGATGTACCTGGCACAAATGATTTGCACCATGTAACCCCAGAACTGTGCCCAGGGCAATATTCAAAGGTAGAGGTGTACAGCATAATTTACCAGTAATGCCGGGGTGCAAAGATAATGTACAGCAACTACATCCTCCAGGGGCATGACCATTACATATGGCAACATCCAATATTCAGCCTGGGATATGTGGTGCATCTGCTGGCACAACCCAGAGATATGCTGCATACTCAGGCCTCAAAGTTGAGCCCTTAAAAAATACCTCAAATGCCCTCCACACTCAGATGTGCTGCTGTATTGCATTGTGCAATGCAGCAGCCACCTGCCATGGGGGACAACCCCCCACCGAACACCATGCACGATCCCCACATATGTCCCAGGTGGTCCAGTGGAACCCCCACCCCTCCTGTAGTGGTGATTGCCATGTTAGAATTAATGCCCATGTCACTGGTAGTCTATTGGTACCCCCTCCCATCCCGACCCTCCAATCACCTGCACCATAATGTAATAAAGATCCTTGGTGGTCCAGTGGTTCCCCCTCCTTGTCCAAATCCTTAATAACCATTGTAGAAATAAAGTACACTTCCCTGGTGGTCCAGAGGTACCTCCACCACCCACCCACAATGGACCCCCAACCCACCCAGCTCCCCCCAGTCATCAGCGGGCAGCAGACTTGCCCGCATACCAATGCGGCTGACCAGAAAATGACAGCTTACAGTAGTGGCTGCAAGTTCATTGGTCCACTCTATGAACAATGGGCTTGCAGTGCATACTATAATAATTCATAACTTTGTGAATGAATGACTTCTTTCACAAAGCTGTGAAATACTGTATTACAGTACTGTATGCACTGCAAGTCCATTCTTCCACAGTGTAGACCAATGAGCATGCAGCCACTACTGTAGCTGTCATTCAGCAGGCCACCACAGTAGTATGTGGACAGGTCTGCTGCCCGCTGATGACTGGGGGCACTGGGTGGGCTGAGGTTCTGTGGGTGGGGGATGGGGTACCACTGGCCAACCAGCAGTAGTATAGTTTATTTCTTGGATGGCTGATCAGAGATTTGGTGGGGAGGAGGCACCACTGAACCTCCAGGATAATTATTACATTACGTTACCAGAAATCAGAGGGTTGGGATGGGGAGGGGGTACCACTAGACTACCAGGGACATAGACATTGATTCTTACTTGGTGATCACTGCTATGGGAGGGATGAGTGCTTTCACTAGACTACCAGGGACATGGGCATACATTTGTATATGGTGATCGATGCTACAGGCTGGGGGGACCTCTGGATAGCAAAGAAACTGGATGATAGTTTGACAATATCACAGGGTCACCAGATTTCAGAATGGGGTAATTATGGCCATCTTCCAAAGACTAGGAAAAACCCCATTAGACAAAGAAAAATGTAATAAGACTAAGAGGGGATAAGAAAAAGAATTTATCCCTAACTTAATAACTTGAAAATCTATTCCATCACATAAAATATAAGGCTGTGCATCCGTTTTTAATACATATTCTTTAATCAGTTCAGGAGTTACCTGATTAAAGTGAAATTTAGAGGGAGCCATCTCATTTACTGGTTTTGAAATATCAGAAAAAACCTGTTGTGATGCCCAATGCTCTGAGTGGTCTCCTTGCAAAGAATTTCCATAGGAATGAATTTTGTAATTATCTAAATTGCCAAAAAACTTACTGAAAACTTCAGAAACAGATAAAGTATCATTAATTAAGCCTACCCCAGACTGAATAGAAATATCAATATTTTTCTTTTCACCTCTCCCATTCAAACCATTAATTATATCCCAGGTTTTCTTGGGGTTGCCAAAGGATTTGTTTTGTTCAAAGTGAAAAAACATAGTTTTAGCTTTACGAATTTCAGATTTACATTGGTTCCTGAGCAATTTTTATTTCAACAACAAAAGGGGATCCAATTTTTGTTTATATAATTTCCAACTTTTATCTCGCTGTCTCATAAGATGTAACAAATAAGGTGTAATACATTTACATTTAGTGGCCCTAATTTGCATTCTCTTCAACGATGCTAACCTGTTAATCACCCCAAGATAACAAGAAACAAACACATCCAACACAGAATCAAGGTCCTTAATAGACTCAAAACCAGCCCAATTAATTCTAGAACAGACAGTATCTACAAATCAGATGTAAAGGACCTAATATTTCTAAATTCGATGTATTTGGGGAGTTGTGTATCAAGCTTAACTGACCACTTACAGAAAACTGAGCAGCGATCACTCAGAACATCCGGCATCATACCAAAGTCATTAATCTGGTCGGGGTGAGTGACTACAATCCAATCCAATACAGTTCCCAAGCCAGTTTTAGGGTTGAGTTTAATAACCTCATTTATTAATTGAAATAGACCAACATCCACTAATTGTTCTTTAACAGAGCCACTAGGTTCTGCTATTCAATTGCAATTAAAATCACCAAGAAGTATCCATTCTCTATGGACAGGGAGTTTATGTTTAACTTCTGTTATAAGATTCAAACCTGACTCAGTTCTTCCAGGATATACATACAGTAGATAGAACTAATAATTAGATGCTTATAATGTCCCAAAAGCAGATCAATAGAAATTAGGTCACATCCAGAATTACCTGTACATAAGGTAAAAGAAACAATAGTAAACTTGAATTTATTTTTAACATAAATCATAGACCCAACCCCACATTTACCTACCCTATCTTTTCTACAATGTTTATTGCCCTCCAGAGAAATGTCTACATCATTAACATTATCATTGAATCATGTTTCAGATAGAGTAACAATAACAAAATGTTCAATTCAGGCAACAAAGAGAGTCCATTTTGCTGGTAGGCTCTGAACATTGAGGTGTACAATTTTTAAAGATGAATCAGACTGGGATGTAAGATTCTTTACAGTATCCTTATCTCCAGAAAACACAGGACCAGGGTAGGGATGCATGGTACCAGAAATTAGCAATAAGGGGACTAACATCCTCCACAACCTAACTTTTTTCTCAAAAAGTCTCTCCCTTCTGTTATGATGCTTCAGAGTTTTAAAACAACGTTGAGAAAAGTAAGCATTTAGATAAAAGTAAGGGGTAAGCATTGGGAGGGAACCCATTTCACATTCAGAATTATCTGGGCAAAAACCCTCAAGAAACATTCTCAGAGGAAAGGGGGAGGCATAACTAAAGTTAGTAAACTCCAATTCAACATAAGACCTCCCTTTGAACATGGTGGAAATAGTAATACCACCATTGTTCAAAACAGACAAACAGCCCAGAACACATAGCCAGACCATAATATAAAAATGAAAAACATAAAAACTCTAAATAAATAAATAAATAAAATGACTCCCTATATTAATATAAAATCCAACTTAATACCAAAGTCCTAATTACCAGCTATATTGGACCTTGCATAAAGAAATGTATATGTTTCACTCTACCAAAGAACCCAACAAGGCATTATGCAAGGCCAATACAAGCAAGGCTTTTCAAAATACATAGTTTTTGGTCAACTTTTACAGGACCAAGCACAGTATTCACCCAGGAATCTGTAACAAATAAACTTAGTAGACAGGGCTCCTAATATTTACTAAAACAAATACATACTTTTTAAACTACATGTACAGTAAACAGAGATCGCATATGCTGACACATTGCATTCAGTGTCTGGGGTGGGAATTTTGCTGAGGCATGACCTTCAACCCTCTCAGGGTTTTCCAGAATGTAGCCATACATTAAGTAAAAGAGTCCAGTTCACTGTGGAAGTATGTAGCTTTCTGGGATCTGACAAGGCCTTGCATGAATTAGGCCCAGGATACCTGAAAGACCTCCTGGTCCCATACACTCACATCCTATCTCTGCAGTCATCCGAGACAGGTTTCCTCTTTGTCCAGAGATTGCTCCCTAAATCTTCTGGAGATCATGCATTTGGGTTTGCTGCACTGAAATTTGGAAGGAGAGTAGAGGAGCTCACCTGATTGACAAGTTAAAACAAGCATTTATCATTGCCAAATATTTGCTTGCACATATGTGCTGTGAAGGTGTTTAGCACTGGTAGTGCAAACATGCAAATGCCCTGTGTCAAGGGAAGACTCTGTCCAATGGCCCTGGACTTCTGTGCAGTGATGGATGTGTAGAATTCATGGGGCTGTGTGGTGGGCTGCAGAAGCACAGAGCCATGTGGTCTCTGCACTTCCATGTGAAACACAGAACACAGAAACATAGAACATAGAAACATAGATTTTGATGGCAGATAAGGACCACATGGTCCACCTAGTCTGCCTATTTCCCCTACATGTTTCATACACAACAGATCCTAAATGATCTGTGACTTTCCTTCTATTTCCTATCACTAGAGTTCCTTTATGTCTGTCCCATACATTTTTTTAATTTCCCCTACCATTTTTGGCCCTACTACCTCTGCTGGGAGGCTGTTCCATGGATCCACCACCCTTTCCCTTTGTGGCTGCAGATACAGATATACAAGGAAAAGAGTGCATCTCTCATTCAGTACAGAAGGTATTCTGCCACCCTCAGGTGGAGAGGTGCAGGGCCATATGCCAAGAGTACAGTTGTCTTCACTATATGGTACCCAGGCCCATATGGACTAGCCTGCACCCTTCATTCCCTGGCTGGGGGGGTGCATAACATTACCATTCCCCTAGCCTCACCACATCCAGTTAGGTCACTGAGCTTACCACAGAACTCAGCTCACTGGCATGGGATCACAAAGCATGGCCTCTGGGGTGAAGAGTGTCACTACACACAAAGATTGTTAAACACATTTTTTAAAATTTTGAACCCAACTTTTCAAAATACTCATTTTATGATTCACCTTATAAACATGACATGTACCATTTATAGTATATTGGCCATAATGTAATTTCACCCCATAGGTGCAAAAACACGTCTCATCCAGGATTTAAAAAAGGACAAGTCATGTTTATGAGGTGGTGTGGAAAAATGGCCATGTTGCAAGCCTGGAGACAAAGTATTGAAAATTAGCAAAGCTATGAGTGAATGTTGAAATACTGCCATGTTCAGTCATAAACTGAACATTTTTTATTATTGAACATCTTTATTAATTTTATGCAAAACACCTCAAAGCAGATACACAGCTGAGAGTGCGAAATAGAGGAACAAAACACCAACCAGACGAACTCACCCAATCATTGAAAAATAAATCCTCCCTCCCCCCCCACCCCTCCCAAGGCTACACATATGAGCACATCCCTAACTTGCCAGCCCTGAGGTACTCTGAGGAAGGCCAGGCCTCCGCGCCATAAGGGCGTTTCAAACGAACTCCAGCGCGTGTATGCTATCAATCTATTCTGCATGCAAGCGATATGTTTTCTAATTGTACTGCTAAGGTACATTCACGATACCATTCAACAAAGAGGAACTTTATCACTGGTCCAATGTCTTAAGATTACCAATTTAGCCACAGCGGATAAAAGCGACATTTGGGCCTTTTAGCCACGGAAGTACCAACTGGAAAAGGCTCACCAGACATACCTCAGGGGTAAACAAGTTTGTTAAGCCAAGGATAGGGTCAAGGAGATCGTTGATAGCCGCCAAAGACCTGAATTGAAGGGCATGACCATACCATATGATATAAGTACCATCTTCCTTCCTACACCTCGCACTAAAGAGATGTATCTTTTGCCCATATTTACACAATCGGATGGGGATAAGTATAAATGGTGCATTAAGTTAAAGTGTACCATCCTCAACCGATCTTATTTTACATATTTATACATTGTAGCCACAACTTCTTCCAGAAATTGGGTGCCTCTGATATACCTAGTTCCCTTGTCCAATAGAGGCATACTCCTAAAGGAAGTCTGTGATCCCATTCCTGAAGTGTTTTGTATAACTTAGAAACTGAATTTGGTTGAGAGGCTATGGTGAGGAGAATATCGGCGTCTCGGTCACCATAATCAATTAGTGCCCTCTGTGAGAAGGTAGATTTTAGGGCCTTACTAATTTGTAGCCACTTAAAGAAATCCTGATCCACAGCCCCAAAAGCATTCACCAACTGACCAAAAGACCGAGGACCCCCATTTACCCAGAAATCCGAGATTCTAAGGTGACTTAACTGAGGCCAAAAAGTAGCAGACAGGGTCTTACCCCCAACTCTAATGTGGGGATTCTCAAAAATGGGTTGATTGATAGATTGATGCCACTTAACTGTAAAGTAATTTTGCAACTGCTGAAAGGCCCTTAACGACCAACCCATAGGATTATTTTCAATAGTTTGGGTATAGCGCGGAGAAGCATATAATAGGGCCCATAGAGAGCAGCTCGTCCCTCTTCACAACCCTCCTCTATATCAACCCACAGGGGCAAGTAAGCTGATTGGCGCTCTTGCACTCCAATAGCCCAACTTGCTCTACGTAAGTTGTGCAACATAATACAAAAGAGAGAGGAGCAGCTAGTCCTCCCTTAACTTTCGGGGCTGATAATTTAATATAGGATCTACGTGTCCTTTCCCTTCCAAATAAAAATTGAGGCGCCCTCTGCAAGTTGGTGAACCATGTCTTCGGAGGTATACACTGAGCATACCCAAGGGGTATAATAATCTAGGCAGAACATTCATTTTAATGATATTCAGCCTACCCCAAAATGACAAAGAGCAGCCTCCACCTATCCATATCCCAATAATGGCTTTGACTTGACTACTCAAGTTATATTTAATCATGTAATTCAATCTAGTACTAATATTTTATCGAGATCGTAAGCGACTTTGCCTCCCAACATAAACCAAGCGATAATAAATCAGTCTTCCTAACGTTGATATTTAAGGGAAAATCTTCGTTTTCATGCGATTTAACTTATAATAAGAGATTTTAGAAAAGGAATCTATTTCCTCAATATGGCGGAACCGGGTCCCCGGATCCTCAACATGTAATAGTATGTCATCTACGTATACGAATACCGTATCTAACATCCCCACCCATATATCCTTAATCAAACAGTTTCTAGCCAGTCTATGTAATAAAGGCTCTAGATATAAATTAAATAGTAATGGGGATAAGGACAACCTTGCCTATAAACTGAACATTTTACCATACTGACACCTAATTTTCAGCATAGCCTTCTTATCACCCCACTCATCAACCCAGTACGTGAACATTTTCAGATCCTTGCCAAAACAGCATTCTGTGCCACCAAAGATAATTCCACTCTACAGCTGTGAAAACACATTTTGGTCAGGAACAAAAATGACAGTTATCAAATTCATGACGTGGTGTGAAAAAAAGGTTATACTAAAAATTTGGGGTCTAAATATTTAAAATTACCAAAGTTACAACTGAGCGTAGACAAATTTTAACATACACACATAACTTTGCCATTTCTACATATTTTGGCCCCAAATTTCCAACATATTCTTTTTATGACCCCACCTTATGAACAAGGGTGGTGAAAAGTTTTGAATCCTGCCAGAAAGGTGATTTCACTATGCAACCATGAAATCAAATTTCATGAATGATTTGCCTAATTCCACCACAGCTGGTCATGAGGTGTGGTCTCAAAAAGGCAACATTTAAAATGTGGGGCCAAAATATGCAATAATGACAGTTATACATCAAAGTTTAAAACCCCATTAAAATAAATTGAACCATACTTAGGTTAGTTTCTCATATTACAGCTAGTGGTTCCAGCAGCAAGACATGTCTCCAATTGGAATGTGGATCTTTGCCCTGTGACCTGTTCTGGTGGTGAGTGTGTGTGGGGTATGGGGTGGTGGGTGCTGAAGTGTGAATCAAGGTGGTGTGTGTACATGTGTGTGTATGTGTGTGTATATGTGTGTGTGTGTGTGTATATGTAGATAATGTGTGTATGTGTGTGCGAGTGTGTGCATGTGTGTGTATGTGTGTATGTGTGTGTGTGCGTGTATGTGTATATGTGTGTATAAGTGTGTGTGTGTATATTGTGTGTGCATGTGTGTATATATGTGTGCGTGTGTGTATATGTGTGTATGTGTATATATTTAACACCAACTCCTCTGCAGCACCGCCTCACAAACCGCCCCATCTGCAACACAACCACCATTTTATTTCAAAGCAGTCAGAATGCATGTAGTAGAGAAATATCTGCAAAGCAATCACAGGATCAAGAACCAGTGGGGACATTATTGACCTTAAATTACTGTCTCTCACTCTAAATGAAGTGCTACCTCTGCTTACACATATTTTAACCTCTCCCTCACCCTCGGTCAGTTTCCCGATAAATTGAAATCCGCCACCATTACACCCGTCCACAAATGTGGGGAAAAGGCCCACCCTGGGAACTATAGGCCTATATCCATACTTCCCCTCCCCAAGGCCATTGAGTGATTATTCTCTGACCAACTGACGGAATATCTGGCTAAGCATGACATCCTTTGCAGGCATGCAACATGGCTTCCAAAAAGGCCACAGCACTACCTTGGCCCTCCTAGAATTCATGGGAGCAATCCACAACTACCTTGATAATAATCAACTAACTGGTTCAGTCTTCAGTGACCTGTCTAAGGCATTTGACACCATCCATCACAAACTACTCATCACTGAGCTTCAGAACACTGGACTCTCCCCTGAAGTTGCATCCTGGTTTAAGAGCTACCTGGAAAACTACTCACAAAGGGTGAAAATCGCTCACACCCTCACTGATGTTAGACTTGTCTGCTCAGGAGTTCCGCAGGGATCCATTCTCAGGCCACTCATTTTTTGCCTTTTTTTGAACAATTTCCCACAATCCTGTCCTGAACAAATTCTGCTATATGCAGATGATGCAGTCATTCACACCTCTCACTATGACCCCATACAACTCCAAAAAAAGTTCCAGATGGGTTTCACCTCCCTTGGAAAATGGTTCAACAGGCAAAAGCTGGTGCTCATCTACAAGAAAACAAAGGTGATGCTCTTCTGTGGCTCCCAAAACAAGCATAGGTTTCAACCCATCTCAATTGCAAACTGCCATGGTGATATCCTAGACCAAGTACACTCCTTTAAATATCTTGGCATCACTCTCGACAGCCACCTAACCTATAGCAATCCACACTGACATTGTTGCCAAAGTTGTTAACAAGCGCATTTGCCTTCTCTACAGGCACAGGCAATGCCTCACCTCAGATGCCTTAAGGATTGCTGTTCAGAGCTCTGTGGTCTCTCTAATTGACTATGGGCTGGTTGTCTATGGCCTGCTACTGACACAGTCCTAAGGCACCTATGCTTGGTCCTAAACAAAGTCTGCCACCTCATTACTGGATCCCACCATCTCACCCACACGTGTAGACTCTATGCCCAGATGGGTTGGCTCCAACTATCAAACCGTATTAAGTTCCATACCTGCCTAATTGCCAAGAAGATCATGTTAGACCTTGCATCCCCAGGAGTCCAAGCACTACTACATGCAGCATACATCCCCTGCCTCACCAGGGATTCTGAAAATCAAATTCTGCACATACAACAGTGCCACACCATGCAGAGTTAAAGGCTGTTTGTGCACCATGCACCCTCCTGGTTCAATGGACTCAACAAAGACATCACCTCGCTGCAAAGGCTAGGCCAGTTCAAAACCAACCTCCCTGTAATGTATTGTATTTCCACCACTTGAATTGCCTATCCCAAACCTGTTATGTTTATATTTGTTTTCAAAGTTGATGTGGAACTCTTGTAAAAGAGCCATGGCTCAAAGGTATTATAATCTTAGAATTTCAATAAACAATAAATAAAAATGTGTGTGTGTGTATGTGTGATTGTGTGTGTGTATGTGTGAGATTGCTGAGGAACCATTTTTTATTTTACAGGTAAAAAAATGGCTGGTTTCTTTATTTCAGACACATTCTGACACAGGGATTGGGCACCCCAGTGCTGGGCTTGTTTTGGAATGTGGCGGGCAACCTGGAGGTGGGGGGGTCAAAAGAAATGATACCGAGGTGGGCAACCCTGACCATTTATATAAAAATATCTTTATGAAGATGGAAAGGGTGGGTGAGCAGGCAAGCAAACTAGTGGGGATAAGGAAAAAGAAGTGGTAGCAGCAGTGAGCATCCTGCTTTGCTTACATTAAAAAAAAACTTTAGAAAGACTGGAAGAGCAGGTGGGTGGGTGGGTGAGAGTCCTGGAGGAGATGGGACAAAAGAAGCAGTAGAAGGGGTGGGCATCCTGCTCTGCTTATCTTAAAAAAAAAAAACTTTTTTATAAAGATGGGAAGGACATGTGGGCAAGGGACCTGGAGTGGATGGGGACACAGAAACATTAGCAGATGTGGGCACCCTGCTCTGCTTAACAGAGAAAGAGAGAAGTACCTCTTAGCCTTCTGTTGCTGAAAGCTGATCAGTTGCTTGCTGACTGGCTTCATGCAAATGAAAGGACGAAGCCTCCTATGATTGGATTGGCTTTGGTCCTTTTAAATACCTAAGTTTCCACCAGCAAACAGCAAGTGGTGTCATGACTACAGTGTGTGGTGGTTGATCTGGACTGCGAGACCCTTTTTAGGTTGAACTGCAATGGACTTAGCAGTGACACACCTCCAAAATCTCCTGTATTGTAACAAAACATTTCTTATACATGTGTAAGCAAATGTAAAAAAAAGGAGAGTCTTTGGGTTAATGTCCAGAAATTCTAGGAAAAAGTTAGGCATGGAGAATTTCTGTCCACTGACTTCACACTCTCTCTCTCTCTCTCTCTCTCTCTCTGTTTTTCTAATCATCTCTAGTGACAGATGTGGGCCTGGGACCAGGAATGTGTAAGGATAAATATGTACTCAGCATTCAGATGCCTGGCATGGTGCCTACTTAAAATAGACTGAAAGATAACAATTGTGCCTGCATTTTAATGGAATCAGCTAGGTTTTAAAAGGGCCCAGACAGATTATAGCTTAGTATATGCAGGGGGGAGAGAGAGATGAATGCATAGTTTAGTCAAAGTAACATAGAAACATGGAATCTGATGGCAGATAACGACCACTTGGCCCATCCAGTCTGCCCATTTCCCTACCTAATGGATAAGCTGCAGATCCTATTTAACCAACAACCTACTTCTTCTTACCCCCACACCCTAGAATTGCCTTATGACTGTCCCATGCATGCTTGAATTCCACCACTGTTTTTGACTCTACAACATCCTCCAGAAGGCCATTCCATGAATCCACAACCCTCTCTATGAAAAAATACTTCCTTACATTACCTCTGAGCTGCCCCCCCATCTTCAAATTGTGTCCCCTTGTTCTTGCACACCTCTTTTTCTGAAAGATGCTACCCACTTGGACTTTGTTGATTCCCTTAAGGTACTTGAAAGTTACTATCATGTCCCTCTCCCTCCTTTCCTCGAGACTATACATATTAAGCTCCTTAAGTGTCTTTTCATATATATTCTGGTGCAGACCCTGCACCATTTTAGTTACCTTCTTCTGGACTGACTCCATCCTGTTTATGTCTTTGCAGAGTTGGGTCTCCAGAACTGCAATAATACTCTAGTAAATATGGTTTATTTGTCCACCACAAAAGGTACTGAAAGGTAGAAAGTATGTTTTATTTAATCCACCAACATACGATTAAAGTAGTACTGTGGTGGGAGAGTATTAAGATCTTTTTGTCCACCCCTGATGCATATTAATGACTACATAAGAGGCACTTAATTGTTTCTCTCTTCTGTTTGTATGTGTTCCATAAATATGCATACTACACTCTTGTGATTGAGAATGTAATTATCTGTACCACTAAGCTGTGCATTGGAGAAAAGGTAATGTATAGAAGTGACCTAGGTTCCAATTGCTAGTAGAGCAACTGGTACTTTAACCAGAATGGTATTGTGGGCAGCCTGGGTTCAAGTCCAAGTTGAGACACACACTTCTCTCTTCTTCTATGCATTCCATAAATATGCACACCACAGTCTTGTGACTGAAAATGACTACATCAGAGCTAGCCAGGATGCAATGCAGTACCTTACAGTATGACTTCAGAGTGCTGCAGTCCATTGTAGAGAATAGTGCAGTTAAATTGCAGTTAAGCCCTTTTGTAATGCAGTAATTTGTGACATATAATTTACTGCACAGTCCTACTTTGCATCCTGGCAGTCTCTACTGTATATACCAATCTAAGTAGTGAAATATATCCAAACTTAAAGCTGCTGTGCCTGTTATGGAGAAAATTTTGATTTACACTTTTTTATTCAATTTTTGATTGCTCCTTCCCTCCTGTGTTGAAAGGTGCCCTTCTGGTCTGATTTTGAGTCCACTTTAGCACTTTTTTATATTTTAAAAAATTAAAAGAAGCACTCCTTGTAATATGTCTCAATACAAGTTTTATCTGTCTTATCATCTGTTTTTATACTCCCATTGTCCCTTAAAGAGCCGGTGTTTACTTCTAATAAATAGAAAACTGAGTATTTTATTTATTGAATTTTGCTTGTTAGTAATTACTTTCTACTTCTAATATAAAATATTTATTAGTGCAGTGAAACAAGTGGATTTTCACCTGTGTTTATCACACTGCATGTAAAAAATAATTCAGAAGAATTATGGTATTGTGATGTCAGAAACTTCCAGTTACCTAAGAGCCTAATGTAGTTCAGTGAGAAACTAAATATACTTTTTATCTTTTCAAAAGAAATGGATCCTTATTTCATCAATAAACGCTGCCTTTTATGTGTTTGCACTATTTTGCTTGCTCTGTATGATTTTACATTTTAAAAAAAAATTGGTTTCTCTTTTCTTCTTTCCAAGTAATATCTGGTTATGAAGAAAATGTCACATGTGAAATTATAACAAAAGATCACATTATCAACAAGCATTTGTCAATGCCAAATGTATGCTTGCTGGCATTGGCATTGGTGGGGTGTGCCTTTGGGTCATCCCGGGCATAACGGCCACGCCATTTCACCACACCCTACCCTGCAGACACCAACAAGTGTCACAGTGTGCCTTGGGTCTTTGGCCCTTATGCTCACCCCATTCCATCAGGGAGGCAGTATAGCGTAGTAGTTTATGGCTCTGATCTGCAAATCTGGTGACATCCAGCAGACCAGACCTGGGTTTGAATTCCACAGCTTCCACTTAAATACTGTGTGACCCTAAGCAAGTTACTTAACTTCTCTGTGCTCCCAGGTCACACCTGTAAAACAGCTTTCAGCTTAGTGTGCTATTCCTGGTTAAACAACTGAAAAAAAAAATATGGTGAGATGGGTGCAGTATAGGAGAATGGGGTGAACTTTGGGACCGATGAGTCCAAGGCACACCTCGATGCCTCTCACTGGCTGAAGGGTGTGGGTGGGGGTGGAATGGTATGAACATTACAGGCGACAATCCCAAGTCACACCCCTGATGCCTGTCAGAGTCTACAGGGTAGGGTGTTATGGTGGGGCGTTTTAGTCAGAAACCCTAACACCTCAGGTGTTCATTGGTATTTTCACTCCAAATTTGCAACATGGGTTTTTGTGACCCCACCTTATGAACAGTGGCAATATCAGTTCGTTAGCTGAAAGTCAGTTTTGCACAGTGACTATGGTATTTAGCACCACAGGTGCAAAAACAGATTTAGAACAGGATGTGAAAAATGACAGCTGTACTGTACATGGGGAGGTGTAAAAAATGGCAATGTTGAAAATCTGCGGTGAAAATAGTAAAACACTGGTGCAGTCACGGCGTGGTAGACACTGTGCAACGCACACCCTTAATGTAATTTTTTTTTTACAGCAGACTGTCAACACAGGCATTTTGGGACCTCTACTCATTATCAGTGTCACTTTCATTTTCTTAATCTGTCCCAAACAGTGATTTTCCACAGCGACCACACATTTCTGCGCAGAAAGTGTGAAAACACATTTTGGCCATGTTGTGAAAAAGTACAGCTGTACTGTTGATAAGGAAGTGTGGAAAAATGCCAGTGGTGAAAATCTGGACTGAAAATATTACAAATTCATGAACTTACGAGGGTGCGTGGAAACAGCGCATGCTCATAGTCATTTTATGGACTTTTGTCACCAAATTTTCAGCATAGCCATTTTAAGACCTCTGCTCATGAACAGTGTCACTGCAATTTTCTTAATCTGTCCCAAACATTGATTTCATACACCGACTGTGCCATTGTGCGCTACATGCGCGGAAACACATTTTGGGGGAGATGTGAAAAATGACAGCTGTACTGCTCATAAGGAGGAGTGGTAAAATGGCAATGTTGAAAATCTGGAGTGCAAATATTAAAAATTTGCAAACTTACGAGCTTACGTAGGAACTGTGCAATGCACGCTCATAAAACAGTAATTTTGGGAATTGTTTCCCAAAATTTTTCAACATATAGGGTTTTGGGGCCCTACTTCATGAACTGTGACACTATCATTTTTATACGCTCGGTCCCAAAAGGTGGTTTCACGCGGTGACTGCAAAATCACCTTCGGGACTGAAATAACAAAATGACAGTGACAGAATTCATGAGGTGGGTCCCAAAACCCCATGTTGAAAATTTGGCGAAAAAATTTCAAAAAATGCCTGAGATATGCATCAAAGTTGAAAAACATATTTATTCCATTATACAGCTTACCAGCATTTCATCAGTTTCGGTCGGCTTTGAAGAGTGCAGACATGTTCCCAGTCCACAGAAGATTGTCACTAGACTCGAGATAAGTATGGGGTGGGGGGTGGAGGATGCAGGGTGCACAAGTTGGACGCGGGTGGGGAGGGGCCAGACAGTCAGTGAGAGACAATTCTTCTTTCTAGTTTTTTTTTTTTCCTTTTAGGAAGATGACACGGAACATTTGCCATGCTGGGGTGGGCTCCCAGTGTGGAAACTGGAAGATTTTTTGGGGGGAACCTGTGGAGCCAATGGGG
The DNA here is from genome assembly GCA_016271365.2 of Neoceratodus forsteri. NCBI lineage: Eukaryota > Metazoa > Chordata > Ceratodontiformes > Ceratodontidae > Neoceratodus > Neoceratodus forsteri. The sequence goes on from JADMNL010000026.1 coordinate 274,070,525, forward strand.
ATTGGGCACCCCTGTCAGCCACAGAGAGGTTTGTCATGCTGGGGTGGGCTCCCAGCATGGCACCTGGAAGGCTGTTTGGGGAGGCTGTGGAGCCAATATGAGATTGTTCACCCCTGTCAGCCTGACAGATTATTGCCACGCTGGGGTGGGCTCCCAGCTTGGCACCTAAAACTCTGTTGGGGAGAGTGCAGTACAGTCGAAGGGGGATTGGGCACACCCTGTTGGCCATACTGTGTGTGTGGGGGGGAGCGCATGAGCACCGCTGGGGTGTTCTCCCAGTGTGCTACTTGTTGGGGAGGAGCTGTGTCTGACAGCTGTTTCACTGCAGTGCTGACGTGTAGGCACTTTGCATACTGCCGAGTGTGGCAGTATGCAAACTTCCATGCTCTGATTCTTTCTTTCAACTGTATGCTGCTGCAATTGCAGACTCTGTCATAGACAGCTCTTTACACTTATTGGCATAGTGGGGGCCGTGCCTGCAAAAAGGCAGCAGGGCATTGGAAGTAGGGAGGCACACCTACAAATTCTTATATGGTGGCATCTATGTTTCTTGCACACGCCGCGTAAGCAAAATATCAAATTCATATTTCTATTAAATATATAATATAGTGCATGGTGAAATGGTGTTTTTTATACTTTATTTTGTTTTACACTCAATACTTTTTGTCCAGTATTCAGTTACATACACTTTCATGTTTACATTGGTTGTACTTTTTACAGCAGTTTTTCTTCATTAACATTTCAGTTGTTTTGTTATTCCATTAATATTATTGTTAAGTTTTAACATCATTTCCAGGTTGCTTATGGTGTTGTTTTATTTAATTTAATATATATCTAAAAATATTAACTTAATTATGTATTTACTATAATGTAAATACTTTTAACCTTAGAATTTAAAAAGGCAAGAAAAGAAATAAAAAACTTACTGTCCACTGCTCTGCGTCAACCCTCCTATTATATTTTTATCAGCACCATATTTCTATCATTGATTTCCCACACCCCCTCACTCCCTTTACCACACTAATTTCCCAGAATCAAACCCAGCTGAGGGGAAAAATAGATACTCTTTTATGTTATATTTGCTACATATAATTCCCATCTAGTCCATCTGTTCATGAACTGGACCTGTCTATGTCGGAGCGCAAAGGTGATCCTTCCCATCTCATGTATTGAAGTGACTAGGTTTACCCATTCTTTTATAGTGGGGTTGTTTTTCTGCTGCCAAAGTCTAGTTAGGGCCTTATTCGCTGCCACACACAGAATACACCAAAGGTGCCTAATCTCACATCCCTTTAGTGTTTTAGGTCAATTCCGCATTATTTGCTTTGGGCTATGTCTATGACATCCATGAAGATTGCTTTCAAATGTTTTATAAGGTCTGTCCAGTAATTTCTTATGCCTGGTCAATGGCAGAAAATGTGTGCATGTCCCACATGGGATTCTCCAGATTCCTCCAGCAGGCAGAATTACCTCCGATGTAAATCTGGCCTGTACTTTAGGTACAATGAAATATCTTATTCTAGTTTTCCACCTAAACTTCCGCAAGTGGGTGAGCTAGTAGTACCCACACCTCCTCCAGCTCCTTTCCCACCCAATGTCCTCTATATTCTCTTAGTTCTTCTTCCCATTTACTTTTAGTTCCTTTAGTACTAAATCCTTGATCTGTAAGGTAGTTAGAATACACAGTGTGATGGCCCCCTTCCGTCTGTGAGGCCCATAGTTTTCAAAGGAGGAGAAGGAATGTCCAGTGGCTCCTATTGTTGCTGGTTTGTTTAGTTCTGCATACACCCAGTTTCTCTCTTGGTAGTATTTAAATCTATCTCTTGGGATCAAGTCAAATAGGGCTTGTGCAGCTTCAAATGAAATTGGTGAGCCCCCTTCATGATCTGCCAAGGAGAATGGAATACCCTGCTCACCTGAGTCTTAAACCAGGAGTCATGAGTTGTTGGGATGAAACGCGTATCCCAGGCCCACCACTTACACTTCCACATATGTTGTATTGTGCCCCCTCTGTTGGTTCCTCTCCTCCAACCTTCCAGGGCAGCTTCCATCCCCCCAATTTTTGAACACCTAGCTGTGCATGTAACTTGTTTATTAAAAACAACAACTTGCTGGGGAGGGTCTTTCACTAGAGCCACTTCTATATTTTTCCAGTGGGATATGAATTTCAGGTGTAGCCACATTAACACTATTTTCATCTGGGAGGCGATTCAGTACCCAGGAAGGTACGGAACCACCAAGCCCCCTTTTTCCTTGGGTAGACATAGAATATTTTTTTAGAAATCCTCTGCCATTTTGCCCCCCAGATAAAGGAAAGCAGTTGCTTCTGCCAAATTTCCAATGTTTGATGGGAGAGTTTACATGGGACTCCCTGAAATAGGTACAGGAAACGAGGGAGGATATTCATTTTTGTGGATTGCACCCAGGAGTAAAAGTGCCCATTTTTTGTAATCTTCGGTTATGTCACTTACCAGTTTCGGATAATTACCCTCAAAAAGGCTCAGCGGGTTCAATCCTAAATAGATCCCCAGATATTTTAATTTATCCATTCCCTATTGCATTGGGTACTTTTTCCGAAATTCTGGGGGAACCTGAAAAGAGCATGCTAAAACTTCAGTCTTGTCCATATTTAGGGTATAGCCTGAAATTTCTGAATATTTTGAATTTGACTAAATATTGCAGGGGGGAAGTTTCTGGTTTGCTCAAAAGAGCAAAATGTCACTTCATTGATAACCCTAATTTGTGTTCTACCCCTGATTTCCACACCTTAATTTCTGCATTCTGGCGGATCATCTGGGCCAGCGGCTCCACAAAATAGTAAATAATAGGGAGAGAGGGAACACCCTGTCTTGTACTCTTTCCAGGGAAAGCCTTCCCCAGATGTCCATCTACATGCACATATGCTCTAGAGGTATGTAGAATTTGGCTATCAGTGTGGAGAAAGCCTCCGGAAACAAAGCCCGCCAGGGATGCCTGCATAAAAGGCTGTAACACTATCAAAAGCTTTTCAGCATCTAGGCTCATGACCAGGGTTGTTTGCTTTATTTTGTTTACATGATCCAGGACATCCACAGTTCTATGGACACCGTCCTGTGCCTGACGCCCCATTACAAAGCCTGTCTGATCTATATGCATGATTTGTGGGATAACGCTTTCAAGATGTCTGGTCATGATACCCACCATGATTTTATAGTCCATTTTTAATATTGATATTGGCCTATAAGAGGCACATAGTAGGGGGTTCCTGGCGGGCTTGGGCAACACCGCAACCACTGCATATTTCCAAGTTTGGGGAATTTCGCCATCCTTTGGGACTATAAAATTATATACCCTTCCCAGGAGTAGTATCAGCTGGGCCCTAAAGAGCTTAAAAACTCCACTGGGTAACCGTCCATTCATGGACACTTCTCTGTCTTATGTCTGGCTATTTCGGTCGCTATTTCACTGTCTGTTATAGGTGAGACCAGTCTGCCTATCTCTCCTTGCCAACCTTTGGTAGTTGCAAATTCTCAAAGTATTTGGCTATCTGTTCCACCCTGGGTTGATTACCCATCTTGTACAGTTCCTGATAAAAGTCAGTGAAGGTGTCTGCTGTTTCTGTTGTTTCGGTCTCTACATTGGCCTGTAAATGGATGCTTGATTTTAGTGATAGTAGCTTTAGCCTTTTTAGCCTTAATCTACTAGCCAGTAGTCTGGTTGCCTGAGGCCCCCTCATAATATTTCTGTTTGAGGTATATCATATTTTGCTCTATTTTATTTTCTAGAATCGAATTAAGGGTTTTCTTGATTCTGTACCTCTTTTTTTTTTTGGGGTCAAATTTCTTTTAGAGAACTCTCTAATTCTTTATTTGGGTTTGCAAAGCCACACAGCGGGCTTCCCTTCCTCTCTCCCCTATATTGTGCTGCCTTAGAAATAAGATACCCCCTGAGGACCACCTTTAATGTATCCCATAAGGTGGAGGGGTTGACCTCGAGGGTGTCGTTGTGCAATAAGATGTCACTGATCATTTCCCCTACTGATTCTTGCTCATCCTTTTGTTTTATTAAGGCTAGGTTAAGTCACCATGTTGTCCTCTTCCTGCTTTGACCTAACTGTAGCTGTATTAGCAGGGGTGCATGGTCTGAGAGGTACCTTTCCTCTATTTCAATTTTCTTTAACAAATCAATGTTTTCCTTTGTATTAGACAATAATCTATTCTGGTATATGTTTTGTGTACAGCAGAGAAGAAGGTGTAGTCTCTACACTGACCATGCATATCTCTCCATGCATCTAAATATCCCAACTCAAGCAGGAGCTTGTCAACCTTAGAGGCCACTCTCCTATCAGACCTAGGAACTCCCAAGGATGTGTCCAAGTATTCATTTAGTGTAAGGTTCATATCTCCACCTATGATTACTGGACCCTCCACCCACTCTATCAGTTTCATAAAGAGTCACCTATAGAAGTAATAGTCTGAGCCCGGGAAGGCATATATTGAAGCACGTGTAATTATTTGGCCATTATAAGCCCCTTTCAGAGCTGCCATGCAGCCTTCGGTGTCCACCATCTGGCCCTTAATTTCAAAGGGCACCCCTTCCCTCATTAACACTACTGTTCCCTTGAGGCAATCCCCATGAAATGTGGAGGCCACTACCTGGGAGAATCCAAATTTATGCAATTTGCAATGTTCAAGTGAGGAGAGGTGTGTCTCCTGGAGCATACAAAATTGTGCTCTGATTTTCTTTATAGAGCCAACAATTTTACTTCGCTTGACTGGGTTTCTTAGGCCATTAACATTAAAAGAAAGAATGGAAGTGTTTGTCTTAGCCATTTGTATTTGTATTGGGACTCCTACAGTGTTTTTCCAAGGAAAAGTGGACAATGACCTCTGAGGGGACAGAAGCAGAGCAGTGGTTCAAACAGTGAATCCTGATGATTTTAACTTAATGTTAAATAGAACAGCAATAGCTGTAAGTATAATGTTCTTAACAGAGTCGATTGAAACTATCTTATACCGGCATGACATCTTAAAAACCAACAGTGGTACTTTTAAATGAGAATTAAAACTAACAGTGAACCTCCAGGGAAGAAGGCCTAGCAGTGCGAGGCCTCTTTGCCCTTTCCAATATTTGGAGAAGTGGCAGAAAGGGGGAACTGTTTCCCCTATTGAAAGGGACCCCTTTCCTGAGTCCAACCTAAGATGAAGGGTTCAAAAAATTAAGATATACCAGCGAACCAGGAAGTGCTAGTATACGCTAAAGGCAGTTTCTTTTGTCACCCTCCCAGCTGACCCACACTTTTTTTTTTAAAACCCATTCTTTAGTCCTATAAAGAACAATGTACTCTATGAGATCTCCATATTCATCCCTCAAACTAACCTTTAATCCTGGTAGTGCCCCTTTTCTAACTGTCTAACTTAACTGTATTCATCTATTACAAACAGTTCTCTGCCTAAATTGGATTACTGATTTTAGACTGTGCAGTATTCTTCCTAGGCCCTCCTTGAGTACTGCACTTCGCTACCCCTTCTCTCTTTCTGGTCCCCCCACCAAGCCAACAATGTTTTAGCCTTTGCGTTCAGATTTCTCATTTATTAAATAGTCACCATATATATAAAAAAGGGAAAAACAGTGTGTCCTCTAATAGCCTTAGATATTTGCGATGAGAGAGGGGCAAAGGATAGACCTCCATCGACTCAGTTCAGGACCATACTGCCTATATATATCTGGTCTGTTTAGGCAGTAATGATTTTAAATTATGTTTTTGAGTGAGAGCTTGTATATCTTCCATTCAGTCTACAGAGAAATCTCGCTGCTTTCTTCTCGACCTACTTGAGACAAGCTTACTGGAAGCACACTACAGACCTCTCTCCTGTCAGCAATCATCTTCCTCACTTTCTTCGCTGTCCATGTTCCCTGGTAGTTTTTTCATTAAGTCCAGCAGCAGTGAACTAGCATGCATGGTAAATTGACTAGTAACTTATTTTTGCCTTCTCGATTGAAGCTTTTCCCCAGAGCCCCTCTAGTTCTCTTCCGTTTCAGCAATGGTGGTCTTAAAGGCACAGGAGATCCAGACCATGTTTCGAAAGGCTGCGCTTGCTTTTTGCACTGTATCAGATATTCTCGGGCCTCCTTCCAATGGATTCTAAGGCAGCCGGGAAGGGCGTTGGAATTTTATTTGATTTTCCTCAGAGATTTCAATATTGGACTGTATTCCAAGCACTGCTTTTGAATAATAATAGGATAGTCCTGGTCAAAGAATAATCTTGAATCCAGATTCTTGACTTCTTTTTTTGCCAAGTATGTTGAAGTATATCTTCCTTTGTTTGAAAACTACTGAATTTGATTATAATTGATCTGGGGACGTGCAGTGTTATCTTTCGGTCTGGGCATTAGCACTCTGTGAGCGCGTTCGATTCTTAACTCATATGTAGCTGGTAGTTCCAGTACTGTCCTTCAGTAAGTCCGTGATAAACTCTGACATCAGGCCTGTCTCTCTCCTTCTTTCAAGCCATGCAGCCTCAAATATTCCCTCCGTGAAGGCTTTCCAGGTCAGTACATTTATTTTCAAGCTCTATGACATGGTGGCATAAAGGCGCGAACTGTTTGACCGATGTGGAGACCATTATCTTCATTTTGGGATAGTGATCTTCCGTCTCTTGTGCCCTGCATTCCACCTGTTGCATATTTTGAGTTAATCGGTGAAATTCCATGTTTTCTGCCTGTATCTCCTTGATCTCTTTGAGGAGGACATCAGATCTCCACCTGGTGAGCCTGTCTGTCTCCTCGTCCATATCATAAGATGCAGTTTGGTCTGCAATGTGGTTTGAGCTTGCCACATTGGTCAGAGCGGGATTTTGAACACCCGTCATATCTTTACTCCCTTTTGCTTGCTGTGGATGGGGTCTGACTCCTTTTTCTTTAGCAATAGCTCTGCTTGCCATTAATTGCTTTTTAGGCACAAATTCTACTTTTTATGTGTTTTATCAGAGGTTCTAGTGGGTCAGCTGTGGAGCTAGGTTTTCAGCTCGTGCCTGAATCCTGGCAGAACCGGGAAGTGTGAATGGTGTTGTGGATGGAAATCCATCCCTCAAACAATGTTGTGCCTGCAATAGCTATGTCATCTTGACAGTGTTATGCTGCACTAGCTACACAGCTACTGCAGCACAACAACATGGAACATGCTCACGCATGCACATTACACTAACCTTTAACTGGCAGGAAGCATGCACTGCAGTGAGAGGAGGTTCCAAGGGGAAACCCTGAAAAGTAAGGGACACAAAAGGGCAAATACTGTTTAAAATGTCTTTTGATAGTGGAACATACACTATAACAAGCATTTGTCAATGCGAATGTTGATTGCGTTGGACGTTGAGCTCGCTCCTGCCCCTCCCTCACTCATTCATTCTGTTTCTCCCACGCTGCAGAGCTGCCCTTTTGTACTGGGCCCCTGCATGCATTGCTGCCTTTTTCTGCCCAGAAAGAAATCTGCAGCAGTCCCAAACATCCGTTGATCATTCACTCCCCTCCTTCACTCCTCCTTCTGTGTCTCCTGCTGCTGCAGGCTGATCTTTGTATTGAGCTCCTGCCTGCATTGGTGGCTTTTCTGCCCAAAAGAAATCTGCAGCGATCCCGACACAGCTCCGTTGAGATCGCGCACTCCCCCTCTCTCACTCACTCGTTCCGTTTCTGCTGGTGCTGCAGGCTGGTCTTTTGTACTGGGCTCCTTCCTGCATTGCCACCTTTTCCTGCCCACAAACCAATCCACAACAGTCATGATAGACTTCAGTTGAGCTCACTCTCTCCCCGTCTCTCACTCACTCATTCTGTTTCTCCTGGCACTGCAGGCTGCCCTTTTTTTTAATTCAATAAACTTTATTGCATTCAAGAGGTAACATTGTGGTACATAAGGTAATGCAATTAACATATGATGTATGAGAAAGAGAGCTGGAGCCTTGAGGTTACATCGGACCCTCAAAAATTGTACTCTTGTATTCACTTTTTACTACTATTCACCACCTCCCCTGCCTATCGCACCCATTAACAATAACCTAACAACCTCCCTCCCCCATTCTGGGAACATGACTTCTTGTCTCAGTGCAGGTAATAATGAGTAAGAGACATGATTACAATTAATAGTTATCCTTTGAAGAGTGAACCATTCAAAGGCGCTGGCTGAACAATTGTCACTCTTCTCCATCTACTATGTCTGAGACATTGCCATCCAGTCATCAAATTATTAATTTAGCAGCTAATGTTGAGGGATTGAGTACAATGCATATAAGGCTGCCCTTTTGTACTGGGCTCCTGCCTGTAATTGGCACCTTTTTCACGCCACAAAGAAACTGCAGCTGTCCTGAAAGAGCTTCTTGAGGTCGCCCACTCCACCTGTCTCACTCCCCATTCTGTTTCTCCTGGTGCTGCAGGCTGCCCTTTTATACTAGACTCCTGCTTCTGTTGGCACCTTTTTCTGCCCAAAGAAATCTGCAGCATTCCCAACAGGGCTCAATGACCTCCCTCCCTCCCCCATCTCACTCCACTCATTCCATTTCTGCCGGTGCTGCAGGCTGCCCTTTTGTACTGGGCTCCTGCCTGCATTGCTACCTTTTCTGCCTCAAAGAAATCCCAGCAGTCATGATAGAGCTCTATTGAGCTCTCTCACTGCCCCTCTCTCAGTTGCTCATTCTGTTTGTCCCACCGCTGCAGGCTGCCCTTTTGTACTGGGCCCTTGTGTGCATTGCTGCCTTTTCTGCCCACAAAGAAATCCACAGCAGTCCCAATAGAGCTCTGTTGAGTCACTCACTCCCCTACCTCACTTGCTCATTCTCTGTCTCTCGCGCAGCAGGCTGCCCTTTGTACTGGGCTCCTGCCTGCGTTGGCTTTGCTCTGCCCACAAAGAAATCTGCAGCAGTTCCGACCAGAGCTCAGTTGAGCCTCGGTCACTCCATCCCTCTCTCACTCGCTTGATCCTAATCAGTTGCAAACACTGATTTCTTAACAGCTATGCGGTATTCTGTGCCTGAAGTGAAAACACTGCTTCTAGCCAGGATGAGAAAAATGACAGCTGTACTGTTGATAAGGAGGTGTGAAAAATGCCAGTGTTGAAAATCTGACGGAAAATATTACTAGTTTGCAAACTTACAAGGCTGCATAGAAACTGCACAGCTCACGATTGTAACAGTCATTTTATGGAGTTTCATCACACAATTTTCAACATAGGCATTTTAGAACCTGTGCCCATGAACAGTGTCAGTGTGATTTTCTTAATGTGTCCCGAACACTGATTTTCCACAGCGACCACGCTATTGTGTACCAGAAGAGCGAAAACACATTTCGGCCAGGATGTGAAAAGTGACAGCTGCACTGATCATAAGGAGGTGTGGGAAAATGGCAATGCTGAAAATCTGGAGTGAAATTATTGCAAAGTTGCAAAGGTACGAGCGTATGTGGAAACTGCACAATGCACGTTCATAACACACTCATTTAATGGACGCTTGTCACCAAATTTTCAACATAGGTGTTTTAGGACCTCTGTAATGAACAGTGTCATTGTCATTTCCATAATGTGTTCCAAAATGGATTTACCACAGCGACTGCGCTTATTCTGGTGCTGAACTGTGAAAACACATTTCAGCCAGGATGTGGAAAATGACAGCTATACTGTTCACAAGGAGGTGTGAAAAAATGTTGAAGTTGAAATCTGGCTTGAAAATATTGCAAATTCACGAAGTTATGAGCATGCATAGCAACTGCGCAATGCGCCTTGTAAACAGTCATTTGGGGGATTTTTTCCACCAAATTTGCAACTTAGGCTTTTGAGAGCCACCTCATGAGCAGTGGTACTGTCATTCATTAATCAGTCCCAAAAGGGATTCTTCTCTAGTGACTGCAAAATCACCTTTGGGGCAGATATCACCATGACAGTGGCAGAATTCATGAGGGGGTCCCAAAACCATGTTGAAAATTTGGTGTCAAAATTCCAAAAATGCCTGAGATATTTATCCAAGTTGAAAAGCCCTATTCATTCCGTTATACAGCCACCGGCATTTCTCAGTTTGCGGTCGGTTTTGAAGAGCGCAGACATGTTCCCGGACCACTCAAGATCATCGTGCCAGACTCGGCTGTAAGTATGGGTGAGGGGGTGTGGAAGGCAGAGTGCACAGTGGGTGGATGCAGGTTGTGGGGGGCACAGAGGAGACCCATGAGGACCATTTTTTTACAGGTTTAAAAAATAAATAAAGACCATCGGGGCATTGGGCATGCTGGGGTGGGCTCCCAGCATTCCACCTCAATGTTTTGGGGTGTGTGTGCCGACAGAGGATTGGGCACCCCCCGTCAGCACAAAAGCAGGGCAGGGGGCAGAGCCGAGGGGATTGGGCACCCTTGGCACAACTCCCCACTACTCTTTGGGAGGGACCTGATGCCGATGGGGGGTGGGGTCCCCCATTGGCACATCAGATAGAGAGGGATATAATGTCATCAGGGAGGGCCCCCATCGGCAAGTCAACTAGCACCGGGGATGGAAGCCAATGGGGATTGGAGCCCCATTGGCAAAACACACACTGCTGTGGGAAGGGGCACATGTTGCCTAGGGGATTGGGCACCCCCTCAGCACTGGGGCTACCATGTTCACAAACAATATTACGTAGCAAAGTTCCGCCCAGCAATGATGGGTCGCCTCATTGCAGCGTAATGGCTGATGCTGCAATGATGAGGCAGCCCCTGGTGCAGCAGCTGAAACATTTCAAGGTTCTGGCATGCTGGCTGAACTAGTGCCAGCAGCAGCATGCCACAGCATTGGGAAAGTGGTCCAGGCCTTTACAGGCTGTGGGACATTAGCCACAACAGTGCTGCACCTCACAACCTGCTTCTGGAAGAGCTGCGCAATATGTTTCTTGTGCATGCGCACAATCAACATAAAAACAATGTATCATTAACTATCCATAACAAAATGAATAGCCATCTTGAGGTTGCCATGGTGACCAAAACCTCTCGAGCTTTACTCTCCGGTTTAAATGATTGCCATGAACAGCCTTTCAATGGCTACACCTGCTTGTTATAGATAGTGGCCCAAACATTGTCCTCTATGTAATATATGGATAGTTAAAACAATACCATCAAAAAGCATATGAAAAATTTCCAGTAGTACTCTGGAGCCAAAGTGATAATACCAGCGTTTGTAGGTGATAACAGTATCGTTCAGAACCAGTAATACTATCGTTTCGAGCTCTGAATGATACTATTATCACAAAATCTAAACAACACAAGCACAAGCATGGTTGCCATGCTCCCTCCAACTGTCAATCAGACTGCAGAGTCTACACATTTCGAATCACTGCTCATGACTGGACGCTTTCTGTTTGTGGGCAAGCAAAACATTTTAAATAATATGGCGGCCATCTCTCGCTTAGCGATAGAGTATCTTGTCTTATCTGTTTCTACAATATTTCTTTCTTTTTAACAAAGGCATTTTTTCAGTGGATCCTGCCTTCCCTGCAAATCAAAACAGCAAAAAGGTAGGGCTCCCCATGAAACTAAGCAGATGCACTGAAGTACAGAGACAGGCGAAGGGTGATGGGGCAGTTCATTAACATGCACTGAGCAAGTCCTCAGTGCAGCAGCGGACACGCAGTGAGTGAGTTCTCAAAGCAGCAGTGGTCCATCTTCACAATGTGCCATGAACAAAGAGCTGCACAAGTTTAAAATAGAATCCATATTACAAAGTAAAAATAGGTGAGAATGTATACTAGAGTCATACCATCTCGAGGTTCTGGGGACAAGGAACCTCTCAATGGTATTACTGCCTTGTAATACCCTCTCACCTATCTATTATTCTACTGACTTTGGTGACAGAAAGTTAATTTTTCCAAAAATCTGAAAACAGATTTGCAGTTTCCTATTAAATTAAACTGGCAGCCTGCTAGTAAACAGTTATGACATTAAATTCAAGGATTTCATTGGATTCTTTTTCATTAGCAGTTGGCAAAATACAAATAATATTATGAAAAGTAAGTAAAGAAACAAATAAAAGCAAACTGAGTTATTGCAGATGCATCTAAAGTAGGGTTGTCAGAACTAGTTCTAAAAGAATCGAACAATGCTCTAAACTCTGGTGTTCAAGTTCTAAATTAGAACCTCGAGCACCAAAGGGTTCGCATAAGGGTTCAGATCTTTTTTTTTTTTCATCCTGATGAGGGGCAGGCAGCTGGGAGGACACTGTACTGCTGGTGTCAGCTTCAGATCTAGCCAACAACAGCAACAGATCTCTGAAGAGTGAAGGGGGGGTCTGCCCGCTTTGATGGCCTCTGCTGCTTGGCAACCAGTTACAAGTAATGGTGGTGGAGGTGGGCTTGTGGTCTCCTTCCCCTGCCTTTCCATTCACTGATTTCGTGCTGTGTGTACCTACCTGCCCACCATGATGATTGATGGCTGACGGCGGTTGCTGTATTTGGCGCCATTCACTAGGTATCTTGTGGTGGACTGTGGATGTGGGTGTACTGGGCATTTTGAGTGTTCCAGACCACAATTTTTGCCAGGAGCAAAATACAAACTGCCTTTAAATTGCGGTCGTTTCTGAAATTGCTGTAGTCTGGCGGGAGTTGTGTGGACTGGACCCACCCAGCCATCGCTCGTACCCTTGCATATTGCTGAAGGAGAGAGGAGGAGCAGAGGACCTGTCACCCACCTGTGAAGTTGACCAAGCAGCAGTCACCGTGACTCATCCAAGCAACAGGAGATGGAGCAGGAGCCACATCGCATTGGACCTCAGGTCGGCAGCAGCAATCAATTCAATCAAGTGGGTTCTGTTTGGGTCTTGGGGTGTTTGGGGTTGGGGAGGAGGGGCAACAGCAATGAGTGTTGCACAGTAGGGTACAAGACAATGATGTGGATGTAGCAGTACAGAGGTAACAGGCATACAATTAATCAGTCGTAAGCAAATTGTTTTGGATGAAGCAGAACAGCACTCTGCAGTGCAGTAAAGGCTTCGGCAAAGTGCAGAAGTGCACTGAATTATAGGTGCATGGGAACTAAGTGGGGGCAGGAGTAAGGGCACTGGAGGTTCAGGATGGCATTGTAGGAGAGGTACAGAGGAGGGATATGACAGACAAGGTGATGGGGTTGGTGTAGTGATGTTTACATTGACCCTAGTGTCAAGTGTCTGGAATATTTTGTGTACTCTAGATCAAGTCATTCCTGGAGAAAGGTTATGCTCTTGCTTCTGGGTATTTGCAAGGAGCAACTAAGAAGGTGGAGGACTAGTCAGGGGGTACAGGAAATAGCTACTGTAAATACATTTCCATTTGATTCACAGAACTAGTACAAGGCATGGATGATGGCAGTGCTGTTCACCAGTGTACTGTACCTCAACCCTATAATGGAGTGGCTCCCAGCTAGTGAAAGGAGAAAGTTCAGACTCACCCCTTATTCAGTTTTTGATTTTGTGAAACACTGGCAGCTGTCATGCCACGTGTTTTGTGTTTAGGTGGCATGAACACCTGCCCTCTGTGAACGGGACTGAAACTTCATGGCTCATTTTATTTTGCACCCCAAACAGTCATTGGAGTGTATGTTAGTCACTACTGAACAGGGCAAAATTCCAACCTGTGCTCCAGAAGTGAAGGGGTCTGTAAGTAACTCAAAAACTCCTCCAGCCCCTAATGGTGACTGTTATTTATTCTGCTTTTCTGCTGTTGAAACTGACAGAGTGGTTAACAAGCATTTGTCAATGCCGAACGTTCACTTGCAGGTATTTGCAGAGGTGTTTGGCATGTATGGTGCTTTACCCTAATGCCCTGTGCGATTGCTGGTATTTGCACAATAAATTGTCAGCATGACCTTTTGTTGCCCCATAGTCGCTACATAGACGGAAACATGTTTTGGTAGGATGTCAAAATGACAGCTGTACTGCTCATAAGGAAGTGGTAAAATGCCAATGTTGAAAATCTGGAGGAAATATTGAAAATTCGTCAGGCTTCACGAGTCGTATGAGGAACTGTGCAATGCACGTCAGAAACAGTCATTTTTAGGAATTTTTCACTAAATTTCAACATTGCCATTTTAAAACCTCTGCTAATGAACAGTGTCACTGTGATTTTCTTACTGTGTCCCATACATTGATTTCGCACACCGACTGCGCCATTGTGCACTACATGGGCAGAAAGACGTTTTGGGCAGGATGTGAAAAATGACAGCTGTACTGCTCATAAGGAGGTGTGGTAAAATGGCAATGTTGAAAATCTGGAGTGAAAATATTGAAAATTCGCAAACTTACGAGCTTGCGTAGGAACTGCACAATCAGACTCATAAAACAGTCATTTTAGGAATTTTTTCACCAAATTTTCAGCATAGCCATTTTAAGACCTCTGCTCATGATCAGTGTCACTGTGATTTTCTTAATGTGTTCCATACATTGATTTCAAGACACTGACTGCGCCATTGTAAGCTACATAGGGTGAAACACATTTTAGGTGATGTGGAAAATGACAGCTGTGTAACTCATAAGAAGGTGTGATAAAATGTCAATGTTGAAAATCTGGAGTGAAATATTGAAAATTCGCGAACTTACGAGCCTGTGTAGGAACCGCGCAACGCACGTCAGAATAGTCATTTGAATTTTGCATTTCCAACATGACTTTTGACCCTTCATGAATGATGTCACCGTCATGGTGTTATCCAGCGCCAGCGGGTGATTTCACGCAGTGACTGCGCAGTGCCTGCAAAATCACCCTTCTGGCCCGAATAACGCCATGACAGTGACATTATTCATGAGAAGGGGTCCCAAAAACCCCATGTTGAAAATTTGGTGCAAAAATTCCAAAAAATGACTGAGATATGCAATAAAGTTGAAACCCCCCTATCTAGCCCATTATACAGCTTACCAGCATTTCCTCAGTTCGCAGTCGCCTTTGAAGGGTGCAGACGTGTTCCCGGTCCACCGAAGATCATCGCACCAGAGTCTGGAGTAAGTATGGGTGGGGTGTGGGGAGGCTGCGTGAGAGGGTGGGTGCTGGTTGTGGAGGAGGGGCTGGGAGACGGCTGGGACCGCTTTATTTTACAGGTGTTAAAAAAGACGACGATGGACCATTTGCCACGCTGGTGTGGGCTCCCAGCATGGCACAAGATGACTGGGGGGCAAGGAGCTGATGGGGATTGGGCACCCCCATCGGCAAACTACGGGAGGGCCGAGGAGCCGACAGGGATTGGGCACCTACCGCAAAACAAGCAGAAGTTGCCATGCTGGGGTGGGCTCCCAGCATGGCAGCAGGATGGTTTGGGTGGGCTGTGGAGCCAACGGGGATTGGGCACTTCTGTCGGCAAACAAAGTTTGGCGGCACCAAAATCGGGGAGGAGCGGCGTGACGCCGCGAGGAGGGCAGCACGTGACGCCGGGCGAGGTCGCCGTGAGAGCGGCGCCAGTATGGCAGTGGTGCCTCTTTGAAGCAGAGGAACACCGCTGTCGTGACTGAGCTCCTGCACCCATTGTGCAGGACTGCCATGCCTGCTCAAGGGAGTAGTGCATTGATGGGAGAGGCACACCTCCTAGTGTGCTACTTCTTCCAAAACGCCTTGCGCATGTGCACAAGCGAACTGAATAACCACTCAGTTGAAATACAAACACTCCCCCAGTTCAGTGTTTACTGAAGTCAACATCTACGAGGTAGCATAGTACATATTTATTTAAATCGGTGGCCCATCTGTCAAGTTTTGAAGTTGGAATTAGTCATATAAATTTGGATTACTAGTTTAACTGGATCTGAATTTTTATCTGCATTAAGTTCTAGTGATGTCTGGGGGATAATTTTCAAAACCATAATATTAAGAAACAGTTCAGCCATGCCATATGTGTTTTTATGTTGGCGCGCTTGCGCAGCCAACATCGTGGGACAGTGCAGCTTTAGAGGCACGGTCGCTGTTGGGCAAATGCAGGACACACACCAGTAGGTGCGTTCCGCATTCCCTAATCAGCCTGCACGCTGACGCCACACTATGCATACATAATGTGGCGAGCACATCTAAGAAAAGGTCTGCTGCAATCTGAGCAAAACTTGTCAGACGCAGCTGTCCTTTTCTTGTCATGCTCGCTGCCATTATGTTCATTGCGGGACACTGGCCATAGAACTGCCAACTTCGGGGGTGCCCAATCCTCTGTCGGCCGCGCCTGCTCCATGTGAATGGGCCGACGGGGAGCTCATCCCTGCTGGCATAAAGCACCCCAATTGTTTAATGCCAAGGGGTGCCTAATCCTTGGCTCTGCACCCTCCACCCTTCTTTGTGTGCTGACGGGTGCCAAATCCCCATCAGCATAAATCCCCCATGCTACAAGCTTGTCGACTAGGGTGCCCAACCCCTGTCGGCTACAGACACCCCCAATATTTAGGGTGGCACGCTGGGAGCCCACCCAGTGTGCCAAATGCCCTGCAAACAAAACTGTCCCGCGATGGGTCTTTTCTTTTATTTCCTGTAAAATGAAAACAGTCCTCGTAGTCTCGATGCCCTCCCCGCACCCTCCACCCACTGTGCACCCTACCTCCTCACCCCCATATTTACTTCCGCGGAGTCCTGCACGACGACCTTCTGTGACCAGGAACACGCCTGCACTCTTCAAAGCTGACCGCAAACTGAAGAAATGCCGATAAGCTGTAGCATGGAATGAATAGGGTTTTTTCAACTTTAATGCATATCTCAGGCATTTTTGCGAATTTTGGCCCCAAATTTTCAACATGGGGTTTTTGGGACACCTTCTCACGAATTCTTGCACTGTCGTGGCATTATTCAGTCCTGAAAGGTGATTTTGCAGTCACTGCGCGGAATCACCTTTCAGGACCAAGTAACGAAATGACAGTGCCACTATTCATGAGAGGGGCTCTCAAAAGCCTATGTTGCAAGTTTGGTGGAAAACTAAAAAATGACAGTTTTACAAGTGTATGTGAGCAACTGTGCAATGTACACTCATAAGTTAGTGCATTTGCACTATTTTCATGCCAGATTCTCAACATTGGCATTTTACCACACCCTTGTGAACTGCATAGCTGTCATTTTTCACATCCTGCCCGAATGTGTTTTCGACCTCCGACCAGAATAACACAGTTGTGGTGCGAAATCACTATTCAGAACACATTACAAAAATGACAGTGATACTGTTCATGAGCAGAGATCCTCAAATGCCTGTGCTGAAAATTTGGTGACAATACTCGATGAAGTGACTGTTTTACGAGCATGCATAGCAACTATGCAACACATGCTCATACGTTAGCGCATTCACACTATTTTCATGCCAGATTCTCAACATTGACATTTTACCACACCTTCTTGTGAACTGTACAGCTGTCATTTTCACATCCTTGTCGAAATGTGTTTTCACACTTCCGCACAGAATAGAGCGTGTCGCTGTGTGAAATCAGCATTTGGGACACATTACAAAAATGACAGTGATACTGTTCATGAGCAGAGGTCCTAAAATGCCTGTGTTGGAGAATTTGTGATAATATTCCATAAAATTACTGTTTCATGATGTGCATAGTAGGGTCTGCGCAACGCACGCTTGTAATCTCTATCACATTCGCATATTTTCACACCAGATTTCAAATTTGGCATTTTACTACACCTTCTTGTGAACTGTACAGCTGTCATTTTTCACATCCTTGCCGAAATGTGTGTTTTCGCACTTCGAAGCAGAATAGCGACATTTGCTGTGTGAAATCAGTGTTTTGGACACATTATGAAAATGACAGTGACACTGTTCATGAGCAGAGGTCCTAAAATGCCTGTGTTGAAAATTAGGTGACAATACTCATAAAATGACTGTGTTACAAGCGAGCATTGAGCAGTTTGCATGCACGCTCGTACTTGCGCAAACTTCTAATAATCTCACTCCAGATTTTCTACAGTGCTACTGTTCTGTACCTCCTAATGAACAATACAGCTGTCATTTTTCACATCCTCACCAAAATCTGTTTTTGCAGTTCCAGCGCAGAATAGCGTGGTCGCTGAGGAACGTCTGTGTTCGAGACACATGATGAAAATGTTAGTGACACTGTTCATTAGCAGATGCCCTAAAATGCCTATGTTGAAAACTTGGGAACGAAAGTCAATAAAATGAGTGTTTTATGAGCGTGCATTGTACAGTTTGCACGCACGCTCATGACTTTGTGAATTTGTAATATTTTCACCCAGCTGTTCATCATTGGCATTTTTCCATACCTTCTTATGAACACTGCAGCTGTCTGAAATGTGTTTTCGCACGCCTGGCTACAGGATTGCACGGCCACTGTGTGAAATCAGTTTTGGGACAGTTTGAGGAAAT
Source organism: Neoceratodus forsteri (assembly GCA_016271365.2). Classification (NCBI taxonomy): domain Eukaryota; kingdom Metazoa; phylum Chordata; order Ceratodontiformes; family Ceratodontidae; genus Neoceratodus; species Neoceratodus forsteri. The sequence goes on from JADMNL010000026.1 coordinate 274,088,807, forward strand.
GACGGTGACACTATTCATGAGCAGAGGTCCCAAATCGCCTATGTTGAAAATTTGGTACCGAAACTCCATGCGATGACTCTGTTGCAAGCATGCATTGGGCAGTTTCCACGCATCCTTGTAACTTTGTCAATCTGCAATATTTTCATGCCACATTTTCACCACTGGCATTTGTGCACATCTCCTTATCAACAGTCCAGCAGCCATTTTTCTCACAGCCTGCCCAAACATGTTTCCGCAGAGCTGTGGTGCACAATGGGGTGCTTGCTGTGCAAAATCACCTTTTGAGACAGAATGTTAAACAAAAAGTAAAGAATAGTAGTGCAAAATAAATTATATATGAAATGGATATTTGTTTGATATACTATCTTACCCAGATCTGCTGAATGATGTCCCACACAGAAGTTGTTTCATTATTTCATTATATATGTGTTAGCCAGGTTGGCACCAACCTTTTTGCTGCTATCGGTATGACTAAACAATCTACAGTGGTGCATTACTCAGGTAACTCCACCAGCATGCCTCTCCCCCCCATACACATACATATAGCCCCACATTGGTCCTAGCAACTGGATCTGTGAGACAGTATATGTTGGTAAAGTCAGCACTGTGATAACTATATATGATAATGGAAAAAGTACTCACGCTCTGTTTGCATGACATTAAAGTGTTGTACAGGTGAGATCAGTAGAAAGTACCTTCACTGACCTTGCTGTTTGGTGTGCTCTTCTCCTCTGCACCATATCTAGTGGGGACCTGCCTTTACCCATTTTTGCAACTGGGGGCTGGAGCACTAGGAGGTCAAATGAGTTGCCCAAGCCACACCATGAGCATTTGGCTGTAGTGGAGTAGGTGCCTGTGATTTCTTGGTTTCCAAGCCAATGCTTTAACTATTATACTACATTGGGTCATCAATATGAGACAGAATGTCCTATAGGCTTCATGCATTTCCCAATATCCATTATGCAACATTTACAAATCAAAGTAAATGAACTGCAATGATGACAGCAGAAGACTGAAACATGATAACTTCAGTGATTTATTTTAAAAAGGAAAATGAAGAGCAATGAGCAGCACAGTATTGATCCACTTTGAAGTAGCCCCATTAGCCAATCAGAGTGTAGATGGCAGCAGGAAATGTCATCCTTATGCTACAAGGAGTACAAGTTGACACCCTCAAACTGCTGCATAGGTTTAATACAAAGACACTGACACGCCGTGATAAGCCGATGTCAAAATTGAATAATATATTTGGCACAATAGATCATTCAATACATTGAATTATAGAACACACCAAAATCAAAGCAAAATTCAAAATGAAGTGCATTTACAGTCCACATAAATGTCACATTTTCAGAAGTATGGTAACCTCATGCATCATATTCTCCTTGGCTACTTCTGTTCTCCTCATCCAAAATCCCAAATGAACACATATTTTCTGAGAGGAACTGTTCAGTAAGGATGTCTGATGTTATGATGTCTTGTGTAATCATCCTGTTCCTCGTCATGGGCCACCGCTTTGTTTTGGTATTTCACTTAGTGCCTCTCTTTGTTTGTGTCAATCTTGCACCTGCTTTTCATTAATACTACAATGCCATGCTGTGGCTGAGTTGTTCGAGGACTCGCATACTCCACAACACGCAGCTTAAATGCTGTATTGTTAGAGCTAAATTTTCTTTTGACGCTCATTTTGGAAATAAAATCTCAACAGGACTGACTGACTTTTGGGCTTAATTGAGAAATTAGTGGTACCAGCAACTGGGAAATTAGGAGTATTGACATGGGCTAGCTGTAGAATTGATTTATTTAGCCATAATCAGTGACCCACATATAAACCAAGAATCTCCAAATTGACATGCTTATTTGGTGCAAAAATCTTGGTTTATAGAAAAGTATATACAGCAATTCAAAGAAGAATGCTATAGTAATTATCCAGTCTGGAGACGGCAAGATAGAGAGAATCAGAATCGTGACACATGACAGGCACGTGACTGACTCAAACGTTGGGCCATAAGCACAAAAAAAAGGATTGCCTATGTGCCACATATCTGAGGCTCATGATCAACCCTACGTGGGATGTCGCACAGTGGGGGTCCCGCAAAGTTCCAACAGCATTCATGGACAGTGCACCATCCAGCTGCACATTGGATCCCGTGGCTGTGTGGGTAGATACACACCACGGGCAGTCGGGGGAACTCCAGGGGCATGCTTGCACTACATGCCATTCACTAAAATGTGAAGTGACAGGCATAGGGAGGCACAGGATATAGCAGCCAGGACCCTGCCATAACATTGTGTGCACCCCCAAGGTCAACATCTGCCATCCACGGCGGGACCAGGAGGTGACCCTCTGTGTTGCCTATACCCACTAGGCTGATGGAGAAGGCTGGGTCAGCTGTTGGGTGAGTGCCCGTACTTTAGCAAATGTGGGATCTGTGCCCTCCCACACACCCCCACTCCCAGGGTGCAAGGAATCCACTCAGGGACCCAGGTCTGGCATCTGATTGGCTGCCTGCCCTGGCCCACTCTTCTGCACCCTGCCACCCCTCAGTGAACCTACACACCGGGGGGAACCACAACAGGTGTACTGCAGGTGTTTGTAGTTGTGCATAGCATGCAGCCTGCACCTGTCTGGGACGCGGAGCTACTCAGGTGGGGTATGCATCTTCGGCACATACCTTACACCCCATTGGTGCATAGGAACAGGAACAAATGTTATGAAAATTATTAGCCTTTGGCCATTTTGCTGATTGACATAGAAGAGATTCCATATATTGCTGGGGTGGACAGTTTATTTTAGAACTTTTTTATTCTTTTTGCAATTAGTGCTTTTTCTCCACTGGCCCTGAGCAGCCATCAGTATGCCAGCCAGCCCAGCACTGAATAACTGATTTTCCACCAGGACTTACCACTGTGTAGGAATAGAGTGGCCTGGGTGTTTGTGTGGTGCAGGGTTACCAGTTGACTGGAACTCAACGGTTACCTAGGGATACAGTTTTCTGGTTTTCTCCCTTGTTGTCCAAGGATCAATTTTTCTAATTTTTTCCCTTGCAGAGTGGACATGAAATGCTGCCTAGATGAGCCACACACATTGCTGCACATGGGGTGTTGGCAGCTGTCACTCAGCCCCTTCCACACAGTCCAGTGTAGCATTCACCTCCTCTTCTACACTGCAAAAAAAACTTTGCACATACCACTTTAGTGTGTTTAAACAGCCACACTTTATTGAAGGTGAAGATTATCTAGTCCGGAAAATCCACCAACTTCGACCCCCTGCAAAGTTCATACTCCAACGTTCCTACAAATCTCTAAACCTCGCCTCTGTGCTTGAAGACTTAGCTCTTGCTTGCTGGGAATCCCCCACCAAACCCTGCTCTATCGACGATGCCTTCCTTCATTTCCAAAACATCTTCTTCCAAGTCTGGGATGTTCACGCCCCACTGCGTCACTCCAGGATTCGTGGCTATCATCTGCCTTGGATCACCCAGGAACTGACAGCCTGCCAAATTGCTCAGGACAAAGCATAGAGCACTCACAAAATCTCACACCTCCCAAGCGACCTTGTCATCTATCGGTCTCTACGCAACAAATGCACCAGAGTAACCTACCTAGCTAAAGCGGAATACTTCAGCTCCTCCATTCATTCCAACTTAAACTGTCCATCAAAATTCTGGAAGGTTATTCACTCTGTCTTCTCCCTCCAACTGCCCACCCTTCCCCTCTCCTCCTCTTGAACAACTCCCTCCTCACTGATCCACAGGATGTTACCACTGCATTCAACACATATTTCTCCTCCTGTGCCTCGGTCTTCCTCTCTTCCCTGCTCACCTCGGTGCCATTCAGTCCTCCTCCCATATGTTCTAATTTCAGTGGGGCCCCCACCTTCACCTTCAAAGAAATCCTGCCAGTTTATGTCCTCAAAGCCCTTCAGGGCCCTCGACACAACAAAAAGAAAATCCCCCGATGGCCTCAACTGCAATCTCCTCCACCTCTCTGCCCCAGCCATTGCACCCCCCTCGCCACCCTCTTAAACCTCTACTTTTCCTCTGCCGCTGTCCCCCAGGTCTGGAAGCAGGCCATCATAATCCCCATCCCTAAAGGGGGTGTCAACACCTCCCCCCCAATTATCACCCTATCTCCCTCCTCCCTGCACTCGCAAAGCTGCAAGAATGCTTAGTGCTCAACCAAATCACCTCCTTCCTCTCTGACACCAACTTCTTCACACCTTTCCAGTCCAGTTTCATTAAGGGCCATTCCACAGCCTCCTCCCTGGTTAGGTTCATGGATTCCATCCTCTCAGGCATGGACAAAGGATTGATCACCTCGGTCATTTTCATAGACCTTTCAAAGCTTTTGTTACGGTCTTCCACCTCTGCTACTTCAATGTCTCTCGGAAGCAGACCTAGCTGGCTCAACTACCAATTGGTTCAGCGCTACCTCTCTGACAGAACTCAATCAGTTAGAATCGCTGACTACCTCTTCACCCCTCCCTATAGCCACCGGAGTTCCCCAGGGATCAGTACTTGGCCCTATCCTGTTCTCCATCTTTCTAAATAACCTCCCTCTAGTGTGTTCATCCACGTCTATTCAAATGTACACAGATGATACTGTCCTTTTTGCCTCTGGCTCCTCCCAGAAGAGGTAACAGCCAACCTCCAGGCTGACTTCAACAAGGTACAGTTATGGTTTAGCTCTCACCAGCTCTCTCAATGTGAACAAAACTACCACCATGACCTTCGGCACTCAGCAACGTCTAACCAGGCTTCCTTCCCTCCCTACCTTCCACACCCTTGACGGGACGGTACTGGAGGATGTCACTTCCTTCTGCTACCTTGGGGTTTGGCTCGACCATCACCTGTCCTTCTCTGACCACATTGATGTCATCATAAAAAACTGCCCCCCAAGCTCAGAGTCCTTTACAGGAACCATAACTATCTCCTTCTCATGGTCAGGCGTGAGCTGGTGCATAAGATAATCCTCCCTCATTTGACTACTAGGCATAGTATACAGTGCTGCTCCCAAATCTACCTTATCCAGACTGGACACACTTTTCCATGCCTTCTGTCGCTTGCCCTCGATGCCACCCCTGCACCCATCACTGCAACCTCTACCATGCCCTCACATTCCCTTCCCTCGAAAACTTAAGTAGCCTGCAGCACTGTGCTAAATTTGTAGCCAAATTCTGGCATGACTCCCTGCCCTCATACCTCTCTACCTTAACTGCCCCAGCTCCTCTCCTTTTCATGCTCTCAGATCCCTCGATGACCTGAAGCTACAAATCCTAGGGCGGAAACCACTATTGGGCAACCCGCCTTCTCCTACCACTTCCCAATCTCTGGAATGAACTCCTCCCCAAATTCGCCAGTCCTCCTCTACCCCTCCCTGTCTTCAGCATTAGCAAACTACCTCTCGTAAATTGCTCCTGCACTTAATCCCGAAGGTGTCCCTTATACCCCCTCTGACTGTCTGACCAGCAGCACCTAGCTTATGCTATGGAAGCTGGCTTATCTATACCAGCTTCAGCACTTTCTGGTACATGGGCTTTGCCCTGTCCTAAATCCTACTTGATACTTCCTGATCCTAACATATTCGCCACTCCCAGTGTCACACCTCAGCTATCCAATTCTATCCCACGAGTTATAAATCATCCAGCACATTTCGCTGGTTAAGTCTGTAATATAATCTATGCCTGCCAAGTGTTGTTGTTGAACTGTACTGATTGTCTTGTCCCTTTTCCATCACACAATTGTATCCTGCAACTGTATAACTGAAACTTTCTCTGTAAACTGTTTATGTTTCTTGTACCTCTACTCTCTCAAAACAAGTGTGGAGCCAGGGTATCTGACATTACCTCCATGATGCCTAAAATTTTACAAAATGCGGGGAAAAATCCACTGGTTATCATACATTTATTTATTTATTAATTTGGTGACCGGGTAGGCCCACTGAGCCCAGAAGGTCCCTTTTTCAGGGGCTACCTGGCATGCGGTGTTAATGATACAAACATTACCCCATTTAATCAGTTACAACAGGACTATGTGGCGTTATGTAACATGTTACTTGACAGAGGATGCTGTGTATGTATATCTGAAATTCTACCTGTCCCGAGATCAACATCTACCATGACGCAGAATATCAAATTTCCACTGAAAAAAAAGCAGCAGAAAATGGCGATAAAGTTAATTTCCACTCTGGCAAAGAATTAAAAGCCTGAGAGTAAAGTTGAAGATCTGGAGGGCAGGAGTAGGCGAATAATGTGGTACTAATTGGGCTGCCAGAAAAGGAAGAAGGTCAGATGCCATTGGTTTTGCTCAAAAGTTCATTGAGTCTATAGTTGAACCCTGCCTTTGGGGACAAGTATATTATCGAGCGTGCCTACTCGCGAGTCCTCTTCGACACTTCCCACCACAGGGTCCCCTCTCGTACATATCTATTTTCAGATTTTTTAAACTACCAGGAGCACTAGTATTTTATTGTAAAGGTTAAAGGATTACAAGAAATCCAATGGGCTGAATCGAAGGTCCAGGTAGCCCAAGATTTGCCATTATCAGTAAGGCAAAGAAGAGCCTCTTTTCACCAAGTGGTAACTAAGTTACTTGCTGCTGGTATTAAGTTTAGAATGGGGTACCCAGAGATTTCAAGTGCTTATGCATGGAAGTTGGACCACCTTTGAAGTTGCAGATGTTACTACAGAATTGTAGAGTGCATTTCCAGACTTATTTCGGGATCGCTAAAGTGCCTGAGAAGGAAGGTGCCAAGAAGCTCGGATAATTTAAAAAAAAAGGAAAAAAAATCAAAAATCATGGCTGTGCCATGGTGAACTTAACTATTGGTTTGAAATGCTTGCTTGGAAAACATAAAGAGCAACAGTCCTGTCTGCCTTTCTGTATGTATGTATGGGGCTTTCTTAGTTGAGATTTCACTGTGTATCTGGTAACATTGTAAAGCTCCTGCAGCCAAGCGCCTTGTCCTGAAGTAGAACAAAGGAGCTTGTTTTGTCATCTGCAAGAGAGAAATATGAAGGGTCCTAGGTGCGATTCTCATCTCTGTCCACAAGAGGGAGCCACAGACTGGACTATTGGGTTTCTTACTGGCGCCGGAGTTCAGTGTGCATATATGGCCTAGAGACTCAGTATTTTACCTAGATACATTTTTATTTTGAGCAGATGGGACTTGTGCAGAGGGTAGGTTAAGGCTTCACAAGAGTGCTAATTAAAGTGCAAAGGAGGGAAGTGAAAGATCATACCTATAATCGATTTTGGAATTCTGAGACATTTGAATAATGCCACTATAGTTTTAGTTCTGTTTTATGGAATTTTATTTTAATTTTTGGGTGAAACATTTTGGTTTTATCAGAGAATGCCTTATTATCCATATTAGGGGTTTAGAGGTATTAGTTCTAAAACAATGTTCTCTTGATGGGATACACAGTTGTATTAGGGTAGAACTTCTCACACTAGATACCTGATTGTTAAATATAGTAAGTTTAAGTCTGGGTCCTAAATCATGGCGATGTGGCAGTTGGGTGGGGCAGGATGAGCACTTGGTTTGCAGTTAGCTGCTGGCTGGGGCCATAATAGTAGGGGAGGGGTTGGGTGGCTCGAGGGACTGTTTGTTCATGGTTTTAGTTTTGAGTTGCAAGGAATCATAAGGGAGAAGGAGGAAGGGGTTGGGGAGGTGGGTACAGCAACACGGTGAGACCAAAGGCGATGGGTTAGAATTAGAAAGTAGATCAAGTTATATTCCACACATTATCTGTGCTATTGCTAAGGTTGTACTATGTGAGCTTATTAAAGTTTGCCTCGTTGGAATGTGAAAGGACTGAGACACCAGTTGAAACAATACAAAGTCCTAACATTTGGCATTATTATCTACTGAAATTGTGTTTGTTCAAGAATCTCATCTCTAAGATTCTGAAGCGTTCCGAATCTGGAGACAACAAATTGGTCATGTTTTCTCCTCAGCAGTACATCCCAAAGTTCTAGGGGTCCTCATATTGATTTCTAGAAAGATTCCTTTTATGCTGTTTCAAGTACTTAATGATCCTCAAGGCAGATATGTATTTATTCACTGTTGTTTATATTCTATGGAATTGTTATTAGGCAGTATGTATAGGCTAATTCTTGATGCTCCTAGGTTTTTATGCAACTGGTTAATGTCTTAACCCATTTCTATCACTACCCATAATCCTGGGTGCAATGAATGTAGTATTTGACCCTATGATGGACTGTACATCAGGGCATCATAGAAGGCTCTCACCAGCTCAATGGGCCTTTCAGGAATTTATTGATAGCTTGGGCGTATGTGACGTATGGCGAGTTCTCCATCCCGATGACAGGAGTTATACTTTCACCTCCCCAGTACATAAGACATCTTCAGGAATAGATTATATATTTATTTCCAAAACTTTACTGGCTGGAGTTTTTGAAGCATCTATTCAACCGGGCCCACCTTCTGATCACTCACGGGTGATTTGACAATTGTCCATAGCTTCCACATTGGGTAGATCGACACGATGGAAGCTTAATAACCAGCTCTTGAAAGACAAGGCAATGATTAGTACCATCAGTAGACATATCGAACAATTTATAGAATTTAATATGGGGTCTATATCTAGAGCAGACTTGTTATGGTGTGCTTTTAAAGCATATATGAGAGGGGTTCTGATTAGCCTCTCCTCTCAAAGAAAAAAGAAAAGGGAACAGGAATTAACTGCCCTGCTCACACAAATACGTCTGCTGGAGGCTCAGGCCATGGCTTCTTCATCTGAGGAAGCGAGTACTAAATTGTGTAAATTAAGGGACAGGTACCTGGAAATTCTAAGGGAAAAGGCAGAATTCGCTATACAGAAGACTAAGGCTTCTTACACGGATCAGGGGGAAAAGGCAGGTCGGCTTTTAGCACTCCGACTTAAACAACAGGAGTGGGCCAGGTACATTCCCTCTATTCTATCTAATACAGATGGCACTCTGAAAACCTCCCTGGTGGATATAGTTTCAGAATTTAAAACCTATTATTCCAATTTATATAGTTCGATGTCGCAGCCCCCCACTACTCATGAAGTTGATCGCTATCTAGAGGAAGTTAACTTACCAGTTCTGTCCAACTCACAACAACAATTATTAATAATGCCTATCTACTGGACGAGATACTTAGGACAATCAATAGTTTACCCTCTGATAAATCCCCAGGCCGGATGGGTTTTCTGCCAACTTTATAAGCAATTCCAGAAACAGCTTGTCCCCCTATTACATATTTTATCAGCACATTTAAAAGGAAACTGAGGTAGACCCACACTATTTGAAGCCTTAATTGTGGTACTACCCAAACGGGCGTGAACTCCAGAGTTAACTCCAGTTATCATCCTATCTCACTTTTAAATCAGGATATTAAAATTTTGACTAAACTAATAGCTACCCACCTCAATGGGGTTTTACTGTCTCTTATTGGATAGGAACAAGTAGGTTTCATGAAAGGGTGTTCCTCCGTGGATCACCTTCGAACGCTAGCACATGTCTTATCTGTTTCAAGGGATGCCCATCACCCGGCTGTGCTGGTCTCTTTGGATGCTGAGAAAGCTTTCGATAGGGTGAATTGGAATTTCCTGTTTGGCACCCTGAAGGCTTATAATTTCCCTCTCGAATTTCAGCACTGGATAAGGGCTTTATATCAGGGTCCTTCTGCCAGAATCATGGTAAATGGTGAGATGTCAACAGCTTTTCCATTAGAATCTGGTGCCAGGCAAGGGTGCCCTCTATCTCCATTACTTTTCAACTTGTATTTGGAGCCTCTGGTTCACTGTCTAATGGGGTGCTCTCAAATTAAGGGCATAATGGTTCTTGACCAGCAAATTAAGGTCTCAGCATATGTGGATGATCTTCTTTTACAACTGTCCAATCCGAAAAGGTCGATTCGACCATGCTCACTATCATCGGAAAATATAGTCTCTTTATCTAATTACAAGTTAAACATGGATAAGATGGTTATATTTCCCTTAATCATAAGGTAAGCGGAGTTCGTCATGGCCTTTGGCCTTTCTTGGGCATAGGATACTTTAAAATATTTGGGTATTATTATATCCAGAAATACTGCTCTTATGCAGAAGCTTAATTTAGACTCCTACTTGAGTCATTGATTCGGATCTTGGAAGATGGTCTAAACTTCCTATTTCTTTGTGGGGTAGGATTAATTTAATTAAGATGAATGTCTTTCCAAGGCTTTTCTATCCCATGAATCTGCTTAATATTTGGGTATCTCTTTCCTGATTCCGTAAAGTTCACAAAATGATTACTAAGTTTATATAGGGGAATAAGCACCCTAGATTGGCATACTATAAGTTGGCTGCCCCCAAGGATAAGGGCGGTCTACGTCTTCCTCACTTTACTTTTTATTACTGGGCTGAATACATTTCCAAATACCTGTGATGGTTCACACCGAGGGAAGACATCTTCTCTTCCTCATTCTCTCCTCTCTGGCTTAAAATTGAATTTTCTCTCACGGTGGCTCATGGGCTAACTCCGGCAGCCCTCTTCTATATTAGGCCTAGCTCTTTACCGGCTCAGTTAAAAATCACACCAATAACTATTTCTGTTGAGTTCACTCGCAGTTGTGTAATTTTCTCAATATATAATCCTACTGGGATGTAAGTCAACCGATTGAGGTAATCCCAACCTAATGATAAACAATAAATTACTTACCACCACCTGGTTAGCATCTATTAAGGACTTATCCCTTGCCTCGTTAATTTCAAAGGAACATAAGTGGTTATCTTCTTCCGAGATAATATCAATTTGAAGCTGCCTTGTACATACATTTTAAAATTTACCAAGTAGGACACCTTATTGTAAAGGTTTTGGTATGTCCCCCCTCAACTAAATCAAGAAGTTTTAGGAACGAACTGGGTACCCTAATTGGTGCTCAAAAAATGGTTTCTCAAGCCTTTAAAATGCTATATAACTGGGCTTACCCCAACTGCTTCGCCCTCTCAGATTTCTGGACCTCATTTTTTCCTACTCAGGATTTACATTGGGAATTCTTATGGAAGAACTGTCATAAATACGTATCGCAGGATGGACTACGTCTCAGTCAGTTTCATATACTGCATAATTTATACTACACCCCACAAAAATTATTCAAATTTGGGCTCCTTTCTACCCCATCCTGTACCCGATGTGGTAAAGAAGAAGGATCTATTTACCATATTTTCTGGACTTACCTAAAGCTACAGCTCTATGGGTCAAGATACAACAACATACGGACCCATTGTTAGGTCTGAAGGATTTATTTACCCCTGATATCTGTTTATTAGGTGATTATAGTAAAATTAATATATCGGTTAGATGTTACCATATGGCCCTTATTTCTATTACAGCCAAGAAGATAATCTTAAGGCACTGGAAGAGACAGTGATGACATTGCCTATTCTGAATGGTTAAGGGAATTACTTGCCAATTTGAGGACAGAGAAAACTATCGCCAGTCTTAATAATAAACCTGAGAGATACAAAAGAAATGGAATCACTGCACATTGTTTTCTCTTTAAGAGGTCCACTGTGTATATTTGTGATTTTGTTTCCTTTACAGAGTAAATGAATTCATGTGTCTGTCTGGTAATGCCGTGTTGTAAAGGGGCTGGAGGGAGGAGGTTAGGTGCTTGTGTGGGTTTGTGGGATTGGGGGAGGAGGAGGGTTGGAGAATGGTTCATGTACATGTGTAGCTTATTTTTATGTTCGTACAATGATCTACTGGATCCATTCTCATGTGACTGTTTGTTTGTTTGTTTTGTTTTGTTTGTTGAAGAAAACCAATAAAAATTTTAATGGAAAAAAAAAAGAAACAAGTCTCTCTTCCCAAATGAAACTAGAATCAGGCTGGTACAGGCCACATTTCTTCCCTTGCTTGATTATGGGGACCTAATTTACAGCTCCTCTGCAACCTCAAACCTAAATAAATTGGATGTACTGTATCACACGTGCCCTGCGGTTCATCACCAAATCACCTTACTGAACCCATCACTGTGACCTTTACACAGCCATCGACTGGATGTCACTACCACTTGGCGGCTGTTCCATGCTGGTATCTGGACCCTCAAGTTACTCTTGAACAAAATTCCAAGCTACCTCATCATCCCTCATCAGTTTCCCACTGTGAATATTCCCTCGGAAATCTGACTTTATCTTCCTTGATGTGCCTAGGACTCTACCACATTTGGTAAATGTGCCATCTCATATGCTCTTCCAACATTATGGAACTGACTCCAAACCACTCTGAAACTATTCAATATGGTCTTGGTTAATTTCTTCAAAGAGTTAACAGCATCCAAATTAAAAGATATCTGTAGCTGCTTTTAAGCCTCTCCCGGGCCTTATAGCCTCAGGACCAATCACCTGAAACCTGTACCTGCCAGGACAGCAAACCAATCAATAATCACTAAACCTTCCCTACTTTTACTTCTTTATCTTTATCCTCTTCACCCTACTCTCCTAACACTATTCCTCTACTCATCTCATTTTTCCAACCCCCTTCTTATTCCACTACTGTATCCTGTCATTTTTACCCCTTTCTCTTACTTAACTACTCTCTCCTGTCACAGTACACTTCCTACCTGCCCAGCTCCCCAGTATTACATGAACCTTACTGTACCTCATTTTGCTAGAATGTAATTATAAGGAATTGATGCATATTAATCTTATGTGTATATTCTTTCATGTTACTTTGTATATATGTTGCTTTTTATGCTAACACTCTTGACTTTAATATGATCTAGGACCTCCTTGTGAATGAGCTTGCTCAATGGAGTTTTCTGCAATAAACTTGAACTTGAACTTGAATAACCACTTTAGACTTGGCCCTCAGGGTTTATGTAGCACCCACAGCTCAGATGATCATTAAATTATAGTAATGCACTTCCCCATCACTTATTCTATATATTTACAGTCACTGCACCATTTTTAATCATAAAAATGTTATAATGATTTTTCAACAATGGAACATGGAACATAAATGAAGCAGAGATGACTAGGCATTATTTTGCTTGCAGGATACACTGTTTGCAATTCTAGGCAAGCACTGAAGGAATGTAACACTAAGTAGAACTCTACACTGGGATGAGTAGTCCCTTTCTATATTAACCATAATAAGTAAGAACATCAACCATGGCATGTTGATCCATACCCTCTAGCCCTGAGTCGATAAAGGAGTGTGCAGCCTGGGTATACATCAGCCTGGAAGGGATGTGAGCTCATCTTGTTGAACCTGTACAGAAGGAAACCAAACAAATTCCTAAATATTACCAGCCATTGCTGACCGGTCAGGGGGAAGGGGTCTGAACCTGTATTATTAAGAGTGACCCCCATATAAAGAAGCAGTCAGAGACCTTAAAGACCTTATACTTTTGTTTAAAAGAAACTTGGAATTTAGACTTGCATATTCTATGGATAGTCATAAATCACTAGTTTCATATCTTACTGAAAAAAAAAGGTTCCACTAGACAAATTGGTCCTCTTATGGTTGACAGCTCTATATTATCTACCAATATTGACATTGCCAATTCCTTTAATAAATACTTTTGTTCAGTATTTACTCCTAAGGTAACACCAACTCTGGTCTCTTCTACTGTACCTAGTAATTATAATCATACTATTTCTTTAGTAGACACAGTAGTAGCTCTTAAATCTATAAACACAACTTCCAGTCCTGGGCTAGACAATATAAATCCCAGATTCCTACATGCAGCATCCATAACTTTAGCACTCCCCATCTCCTGTATTCAACAAATCACTTCAAGAGGGTGTGGTTCCCAATGACTGGCAAAAGGCCATTGTGGTACCTATTTTCAAAAAGGAATCAATCTGATCCTGAAATTATAGACCCATTAGTCTTTCATCTGTTCTTTCAACAGTGATGGAAGAAATCATTAAACCACTTCTTGAAAGAAGTGGAGTTATTAAAACTAATGATTCAACTCAACATGGCTTTAAAAGGCCAGTCTTGTACCCCAAATTTAATAGCCTTTTATGAAAATGTAAAGAAGGGTCTCGATCTTAACATCCCCCAAGATGTGATCCTCTTGGACTATAGTAAGGCTTTTGATAAAGTCTCTCATAATAAACTTATTACCAAATTACAATTAGTAGGCTTCTCTCCTAGTTTAGTTACTAACATACTATTTTCCAGCAGATTAGGCCTTACAGTCTGTCGAGTCTGTTCGAACCTCAGATCCCTAGTTGGGTGCCGAGGCCCCCCCTCTTGTGTTCCAGAAACCCCTATCATCTATCCCTACCCCCTGGGACAGGCCATCATCTGATACATCCACTTTCTGTGTCTGTCCCACCCTCTCTTGAAGCCCTCCACTGTGGATCTCTGAACCAACTCACCAAGCAGTGCATTCCAGGGTCCACCACCCTCTCAGTGAAAAACCTCCTCCTCTTTTCCCCTTTCACCTTCCACCTTCCAACTTCAAACCATGCCTCTGGTGATACTCTCCTGCTTTAGTCTAAAGATCCCTCCATGTTTATCCTATTTATTCCCTTGAGGTACTTGAAGACCTCAATAATGTCCCCTGTCTCCTCTCTCCTCCAATGAAAACAGGTAGAGCTCCCTCAAGTCTGCCCTCATACATCAAATCCCTAGCCCTCATATCATCTTAGTTGCCCTCCTCTGTACCCTCTCCAGGAGCTGTATGTCCCTCTTCAAGTGTGGTCTCCAGTACTGTACACAGTACTCAAGGTGTGGTCTAACCAGTCCATTGTAGAGCAGCAGAATCACTTCCTTGCTCCTAGAGGTGATCCCCCTCACGATGCATCCCAACATCCAGTTTGCCTTGCTAGCCGCTCTCCTGCACTGCTCAGAGTTATTCATACATGCATCCACCATGACCCCTAGGTCTTTTCCCTATTGAGGCCTCCACGCCTCCTCCCAGGGTTTACCTGTGTTTAGGGCTTCCCACCCAAGATGTAACACCTTGCATTTGGTGATATTGAAATTTAATTTCCATGTGTGAGCCCAGCTTTCCAGGGTGTCCAGGTTCTCTTGCAGGGCCAACCTCCCTCTTCTCCCTCAACTTCTGCTCCCATCTTGGAGTCATCAGTAGAGACTCATTTCACACCCTATACCCTCCCTGATGTCTGATATGTGTGCATTAAACAGGATCAGACCCAGGACCGAGCCCTGCGGTACCCCACTACCAACCTCTCTAGGGTTCGAGAGCTCCCCACAGATCACTAGTCTCTGGGTGCGTCCAGCTAGCCAGTTTTCAATCCATCTGACCATCAAAATGCCTACTCCCAACCCCATCAGTTTCTCCACCAGACCATTGTGGGGGACAGAGTCGAATGCCTTGCTGAAGTCCAAGAATAATAGATCCACAGGCTTCCCCCTGTTCAGTTCTGATGTTATTCATTTGTAGAAGTCCACAAGATTTGTTTGACATGATTTACCTGGCACAAACCCATGTTGCAGACTGTCCAGACCTCCCACCTCCTCCAAGTACACCCCCAATCGTTCCTTTAGTATACTCTCCATTAATTTTCCCACCACCGAGGTCAAACTGATGGGTCTATAGTTACCTGGTACTTCCCTCAACCCCCCTTTATGGATTGGCACCACATGTGCCTCTCGCCAATCCCTAGGTACCCTCCCTGTCTTATGTGACCTGCTGAAGAGCTAGTTAAATGGATAAATAACTGGCTGACTAACAGAAGCCAGTAAGTCAAAATACAAAGCATTTTATTGGAAGAAGGGCAAGTGACAAGCGGGGTCCCTCAGGGATCTGTACTTGGACACTCATTGTTTAATATTTTCATCTGGGACATGCAGATTAATTAGGCAAATTTTCTTTCAAAATTTACCGATGATACAAACAGACTTTCAGTTATAAATGATTTAAAACACATTGAAATTTGGGCTCAGATAAATTATATGCACATTAACATAGACAAGTACACTGTCTTACACTTCAGTAGAGTGAATCCTACAGACATACACCCTTAACAATACACCCTTGAAAGTATCAGAATGTGAAAGGGATCTGGGAATATTAATTAATAATTAATTTACTCATACAGACCATTGTATAAAACAGCTAAAACCTCTAACCAATTACTTATGCGCATAAAATGCATCTTTGTCACAAAATCCGAAGAATGTATTATTCCCCTATACAGAACATGTGTAAGGCCCTACATGGACTATGGTTCTTCACTTTGGAGTCCATATGTGGTGCGGGATATATAAGGTCTGGAGAGAATTCAAAGGAGAGCAACCAAAATGGTTCCCTATTTGGCCTCAAAAACTATGATTTAAGATTGCAGATTACAGGTTTACATTCATTACAGAAAAGAAGAATTGGAGGGGATCTTCTTCTTCTCTATAAAGTTCATCAATCTTGGAACTAATGCAGCAAGTTGGATTACACACTTTAGTAATAGACGTATTGTCCATAGATTGCATAATAAGCAAATCAATGTAGCAAAAGGCAATCACGAATAAAAGATTAAACCTTTTATGGTAAGAGTCCCAGACTCTGGAACTCTTTGACCTAAGAAGTTGTGGACTCACCATCATTTCTACATTCAAAACAAGGCTTGATAAATGGCTCAAAGTTAACTTGACTATAATTTAATGCCACATGTATTGTGGGGACAATCCCGATGGGCTTGACCTTCTTTTGTCCCTTAGATACCTAGTAAACCCCTTCTAGGACCTTTCAGCCTATAATGACTGAAGTGAACCAGTTTGAGTAGAAGATTATAGTGGAGTAAGAGTGTTGTGTGGGTCAGAAGGGTGGGTTGCTAGGTGGTGGGCTAGGGATAGAACATAGGTGTGATCTGAGATAAAGGTTCCATTTCTTTTTGTAAACCTGTGTGTGGCTGGCAGTTGTGTATGTCAGCCATTCAAAAAGTACTAACTAAGCCACTGTCGTATGCCATGGAAGACGAGAGTGAGTTAGAGTTTGGTGCCACCTCATTAGGATGGCCCTTTTGGCTTCGAGTAGTACCACAAGGGTACATTTTTGGGATTGGTTGGAACAGTTTGACACCTTTGAGGTATTGCCCAAGAGGCTAAGTGATGGGGTAGCAGGGACTTGTGCTTGCAGGATCTTGGAGCATTCCAGAATTTCTCCTTTCAAAAGGGCACCAGTATGGGACACTGGCATAGTATGTGCAACAGATTAGCCTGTGGGACCTGACACCTCCAACAAGTGGAATGGGGATGAGTCCCATCTTTTGGAGTGTGTCCAGGGTATGGTACCATCTCAGCAGTGCTGTAAGGTGTATAAGCTGACTCCTAGAGTCCCTGTAGATCAGATGAGCATTCTTGAGGTATTGCCACTCTTTGGTGTTTTGTTATCTTTATTTGTAGGTCCAGCTCCATTGCACCTTACACTTAATCATGGTATCGGGTAAGGAGTCCTAAACATACCATACAGTACATCTTGCCTGCAGTGCCCTTTACTTTGCCTCATTTACTCATGATGGCCAGCTATTTCCACTGTCTCCCATGAAAGCGTGGCTTTGAGGGTCATTGGATCCATCCGGATCTGGAGAAATCTCCAGAGTCTGTTTTGATAGTAGATACTGTGCCTACATTTGCAGGAATGGCATCAAGGCTTCATAGTCCAGTGCATAAAATCTGCTGTTGTACAGATGCCAACCATCTGCAGAGAGTGCCAGTGGATGGTTTGTCCCACCACTAGCTCATCTGTGTTGCCCCATAAGGGGATGTACTGTGCAGGTGGTGCTCATAAGGGGTCTGGAAATTGAGTGAGATGTTTGCACCTATGCCAGGCTTCTCTTGTCTCTTGGATAACAGGAGGAAGGTAACCATTTTGGTGTCCCCTTTGCTCAGCAGGTTCCACAGCCATCTGGATCTTGATAGGTCCATTTTCAGCTTCACCATACAGGGATATTTGGGGTTTTAGGGAGGGACCATCTGATTGCTTGTACAACCCTATATGCTAGTAAGTATCTCTGCAGCCAGATGAGACCCATTCCCCCCAGGCCAGTGTGCCTATAAGCTAGTTTTTCCAAATCTTGGGGCTTTGCTTTGCCAGATATCATCACCTTGTTGATTTTCAGAAGTGTGTTTGGTTGTGTAGGGATTGGTAGGTTGCACATGAAGTATACTATCTTAGATAGCATGAACATGTGTACTGCATCTACTGCCATTCAGAGATAGGTGTAGCTTAGTCCATCTTTGTGTTTCTGTTCTGATGGAGGCTGAGATGGGTGTGTAGTTTGCCTTGACCAATAGTTCCTCCATAGTGTGGTGATATGACCCCCAAGTATATAAAACCTTGAGGTGCCCATACCACTAGCATGCCTTGTAGGCATTCCCTCGTGCAGAGGCAAGTTTAGTGGTGACAGCATGCCACTGCACCATTTGAGTTGCCCTCCTCTAGATCACCGATAACCTGTGCAAATCCATTTGGAGATATGGCCTCAAAACTGGACACACTACACTGGTTGAGGATTCATCAATTACTTAATTTTATAGTGGTATAAACACCTCCTTACGTCTTGCTGGTGATACTTCTACACAGCAACATCCCACTGGCTATCTGACCTGCTTTGTCACTGCTTGGCTTCTTTGAGGTAATCAGAAATGACAATCCCAGTTTTCTTTTCCTTTTGTGTTCACCACTGCAGTACCCTTCATGTACTCCACCCCTTGGTTTCATGACCAAGTACTTGATTTTTCATTTATTCACAATGAATATATGGGCTAGAATATTCAAAGGGGATGTACCTGGCACAAATGATTTGCACCATGCAACCCCAGAACTGTGCCCAGGGCAATATTCAAAGGTAGAGGTGTACAGCATAATTTACCAGTAATGCCGGGGTGCAAAGATAATGTACAGCAACTACATCCTCCAGGGGCATGACCATTACATATGGCAACATCCAATATTCAGCCTGGGATATGTGGTGCATCTGCTGGCACAACCCAGAGATATGCTGCATACTCAGGCTCAAAGTTGAGCCCTTAAAAATACCTCAAATGCCTCCACACTTCAGATGTGCTGCTGTATTGCATTGTGCAATGCAGCAGCCACCATGAGGGGACAACCCCCACCGAACACCATGCGATCCCCACATATGTCCCAGGTGGTCCAGTGGAACCCCACCCCTCCTGTAGTGGTGATTGCCATGTTAGAATTAATACCCATGTCACTGGTAGTCTATTGGTACCCCTCCCCATCCCGACCTCCAATCACCTGCACCATAATGTAATAAAGATCCTTGGTGGTCCAGTGGTTTCCCCTCCTTGTCCAAATCTTAATAACCATTGTAGAAATAAGTACACTTCCCTGGTGGTCCAGAGGTACCTCCACCACCCACCACAATGGACCCCAACCCACCCAGCTCCCCCAGTCATCAGCGGGCAGCAGACTTGCCCGCCTGTCTGACTGACCAGAAAATGACAGCTTACAGTAGTGGCTGCAGTTCATTGGTCCACTCTGTAGACAATGGGCTTGCAGTGCAACTACTAATAATTCATAACTTTGTGAATGAATGACTTCTTTCACAAAGCTGTGAAATACTGTATTACAGTACTGTATGCACTGCAAGTCCATTCTTCCACAGTGTAGACCAATGAGCATGCAGCCACTACTGTAAGCTGTCATTCAGCAGGCCACCACAGTAGTATGTGGACAGGTCTGCTGCCCGCTGATGACTGGGGGGCACTGGGTGGGCTGAGGGTTCTGTGTGGGTGGGGGATGGGGGTACCACTGGCCAACCAGCGAAGTATAGTTTATTTCTTGGATGGCGATCAGAGATTTGGTGGGGGAGGAGGGCACCACTGAACCTCAGGATAATTATTACATTACGTTACCAGAAATCAGAGGGTTGGGATGGGGAGGGGGTACCACTAGACTACCAGGGACATAGACATTGATTCTTACTTGGTGATCACTGCTATGGGAGGGATGAGTGCTTTCACTAGACTACCAGGGACATGGGCATACATTTGTATATGGTGATCGATGCTACAGGCTGGGGGACCTCTGGATAGCAAAGAAACTGGATGATAGTTTGACAATATCACAGGGTCACCAGATTTCAGAATAGGAGTAATTATGGCCATCTTCCAAAGACTAGGGAAAAACCCCATTAGACAAAGAAAAATTAAATAAGACTAAGAGGGATAAGAAAAAGAATTTATCCTAACTTAATAACTGAAAATCTATTCCATCACATAAAATATAAGGCTGTGCATCCGTTTTAATACATATTCTTTAATCAGTTCAGGAGTTACCTGATTAAAGTGAAATTTAGAGAGCCATCTCATTTACTGGTTTGAAATATCAGAAAAAACCTGTTGTGATGCCAATGCTCTGAGTGGTCTCCTTGCAAAATTTCCATAGGAATGAATTTTGTAATTATCTAAATTGCCAAAAACTTACTGAAAACTTCAGAAACAGATAAAGTATCATTAATTAAGCCTACCCCAGACTGAATAGAAATATCAATATTTTTCTTTCCCTCTCCCATTCAAACCATTAATTATATCCCAGGTTTTCTTGGGGTTGCCAAAGGATTTGTTTTGTTCAAAGTGAAAAACATAGTTTTAGCTTCACAATTTCAGATTTACATTGGTTCCTGAGCAATTTTATTTCAACAACAAGGGGATCAATTTTGTTTATATAATTTCCAACTTTTATCTAGCTGTCTCATAAGATGTAACAAATAAGGTGTAATACATTTACATTTAGTGGCCCTAATTTGCATTCTCTTCAACGATGCTAACCTGTTAATCACCCAAGATAACAAGAAACAAACACATCCAACACAGAATCAAGGTCCTTAATAGACTCAAAACCAGCCCAATTAATTCTAGAACAGACAGTATCTACAAATCAGATGTAAAGGACCTAATATTTCTAAATTCGATGTATTTGGGGAGTTGTGTATCAAGCTTAACTGACCACTTACAGAAAACTGAGCAGCGATCACTCAGAACATCCGGCATCATACCAAAGTCATTAATCTGGTCGGGGTGAGTGACTACAATCCAATCAATACAGTTCCCAAGCCAGTTTTAGGGTTGAGTTTAATAACCTCATTTATTAATTGAAATAGACCAACATCCACTAATTGTTCTTTAACAGAGCCACTAGGTTCTGCTATTCAATGCAATTAAAATCACCAGAAGTATCCATTCTCTATGGACAGGGAGTTTATGTTTAACTTCTGTTATAAGATTCAAACCTGACTCAGTTCTTCCAGGATATACATACAGTAGATAGAACTAATAATTAGATGCTTATAATGTCCCAAAAGCAGATCAATAGAAATTAGGTCACATCCAGAATTACCTGTACATAAGGTAAAAGAAACAATAGTAAACTTGAATTTATTTTTAACATAAATCATAGACCCACCCCCACATTTACCTACCCTATCTTTTCTACAATGTTTATTGCCCTCCAGAGAAATGTCTACATCATTAACATTATCATTGAATCATGTTTCAGATAAGTAACAATAACAAAATGTTCAATTCAGGCAACAAAGAGCCATTTTGCTGGTAGGCTCTGAACATTGGGTGTACAATTTTAAAGATGAATCAGACTGGGATGTAAGATTCTTTACAGTATCCTTATCTCCAGAAAACACAGGACCAGGGTAGGGATGCATGGTACCAGAAATTAGCAATAAAGGGACTAACATCCTCCACAACCTAACTTTTCTCAAAAGTCTCTCCTTCTGTTATGATGCTTCAGAGTTTTAAAACAACGTTGAGAAAAGTAAGCATTTAGATAAAAGTAAGGGGTAAGCATTGGGAGGAACCCATTTCACATTCAAGATTATCTGGGCAAAACCCTCAAGAAACATTCTCAGAGGAAAGGGGGAGGCATAACTAAAGTTAGTAAACTCCAATTCAACATAAGACCTCCCTTTGAACATGGTGGAAATAGTAATACCACCATTGTTCAAAACAGACAAACAGCCCAGAACACATAGCCAGACCATAATATAAAAATGAAAAACATAAAAACTCTAAATAAATAAATAAATAAAATGACTCCCTATATTAATATAAAATCCAACTTAATACCAAAGTCCTAATTACCAGCTATATTGGACCTTGCATAAAGAAATGTATATGTTTCACTCTACCAAAGAACCCAACAAGGCATTATGCAAGGCCAATACAAGCAAAGGCTTTTCAAAATACATAGTTTTGGTCAACTTTTACAGGACCAAGCACAGTATTCACCCAGGAATCTGTAACAAATAAACTTAGTAGACAGAGCTCTAATATTTACTAAAACAAATA
Source organism: Neoceratodus forsteri (assembly GCA_016271365.2). Classification (NCBI taxonomy): domain Eukaryota; kingdom Metazoa; phylum Chordata; order Ceratodontiformes; family Ceratodontidae; genus Neoceratodus; species Neoceratodus forsteri. The sequence continues at coordinate 274,111,090 of JADMNL010000026.1, forward strand.
CATACTTTTTAAACTACATGTACAGTAAACAGAGATCGCATATGCTGACACATTGCATTCAGTGTCTGGGGGTGGGAATTTTGCTGAGGCATGACCTTCAACCTCTCTCAGGGTTTTCCAGAATGTAGCCATACATTAAGTAAAAGAGTCCAGTTCACTGTGGAAGTATGTAGCTTTCTGGGATCTGACAAGGCCTTGCATGAATTAGGCCCAGGATACCTGAAAGACCTCCTGGTCCCATACACTCACATCCTATCTCTGCAGTCATCCGAGACAGGTTTCCTCTTTGTCCAGAGATTGCTCCCTAAATCTTCTGGAGATCATGCATTTGGGTTTGCTGCACTGAAATTTGGAAGGAGAGTAGAGGAGCTCACCTGATTGACAAGTTAAAACAAGCATTTATCATTGCCAAATATTTGCTTGCACATATGTGCTGTGAAGGTGTTTAGCACTGGTAGTGCAAACATGCAAATGCCCTGTGTCAAGGGAAGACTCTGTCCAATGGCCCTGGACTTCTGTGCAGTGATGGATGTGTAGAATTCATGGGGCTGTGTGGTGGGCTGCAGAAGCACAGAGCCATGTGGTCTCTGCACTTCCATGTGAAACACAGAACACAGAAACATAGAACATAGAAACATAGATTTTGATGGCAGATAAGGACCACATGGTCCACCTAGTCTGCCTATTTCCCCTACATGTTTCATACACAACAGATCCTAAATGATCTGTGACTTTCCTTCTATTTCCTATCACTAGAGTTCCTTTATGTCTGTCCCATACATTTTTTTAATTTCCCCTACCATTTTTGGCCCTACTACCTCTGCTGGGAGGCTGTTCCATGGATCCACCACCCTTTCCCTTTGTGGCTGCAGATACAGATATACAAGGAAAAGAGTGCATCTCTCATTCAGTACAGAAGGTATTCTGCCACCCTCAGGTGGAGAGGTGCAGGGCCATATGCCAAGAGTACAGTTGTCTTCACTATATGGTACCCAGGCCCATATGGACTAGCCTGCACCCTTCATTCCCTGGCTGGGGGGGTGCATAACATTACCATTCCCCTAGCCTCACCACATCCAGTTAGGTCACTGAGCTTACCACAGAACTCAGCTCACTGGCATGGGATCACAAAGCATGGCCTCTGGGGTGAAGAGTGTCACTACACACAAAGATTGTTAAACACATTTTTTAAAATTTTGAACCCAACTTTTCAAAATACTCATTTTATGATTCACCTTATAAACATGACATGTACCATTTATAGTATATTGGCCATAATGTAATTTCACCCCATAGGTGCAAAAACACGTCTCATCCAGGATTTAAAAGGACAAGTCATGTTTATGAGGTGGTGTGGAAAAATGGCCATGTTGCAAGCCTGGAGACAAAGTATTGAAAATTAGCAAAGCTATGGTGAATGTTGAAATACTGCCATGTTCAGTCATAAACTGAACATTTTTATTATTGAACATCTTTATTAATTTTATGCAAAACACCTCAAAGCAGATACACAGCTGAGAGTGCGAAATAGAGGAACAAAACACCAACCAGACGAACTCACCCAATCATTGAAAAATAAATCCTCCCTCCCCCCCCACCCCTCCCAAGGCTACACATATGAGCACATCCCTAACTTGCCAGCCCTGAGGTACTCTGAGGAAGGCCAGGCCTCCGCGCCATAAGGGCGTTTCAAACGAACTCCAGCGCGTGTATGCTATCAATCTATTCTGCATGCAAGCGATATGTTTTCTAATTGTACTGCTAAGGTACATTCACGATACCATTCAACAAAGAGGAACTTTATCACTGGTCCAATGTCTTAAGATTACCAATTTAGCCACAGCGGATAAAAGCGACATTTGGGCCTTTTAGCCACGGAAGTACCAACTGGAAAAGGCTCACCAGACATACCTCAGGGGTAAACAAGTTTGTTAAGCCAAGGATAGGGTCAAGGAGATCGTTGATAGCCGCCAAAGACCTGAATTGAAGGGCATGACCATACCATATGATATAAGTACCATCTTCCTTCCTACACCTCGCACTAAAGAGATGTATCTTTTGCCCATATTTACACAATCGGATGGGGATAAGTATAAATGGTGCATTAAGTTAAAGTGTACCATCCTCAACCGATCTTATTTTACATATTTATACATTGTAGCCACAACTTCTTCCAGAAATTGGGTGCCTCTGATATACCTAGTTCCCTTGTCCAATAGAGGCATACTCCTAAAGGAAGTCTGTGATCCCATTCCTGAAGTGTTTTGTATAACTTAGAAACTGAATTTGGTTGAGAGGCTATGGTGAGGAGAATATCGGCGTCTCGGTCACCATAATCAATTAGTGCCCTCTGTGAGAAGGTAGATTTTAGGGCCTTACTAATTTGTAGCCACTTAAAGAAATCCTGATCCACAGCCCCAAAAGCATTCACCAACTGACCAAAAGACCGAGGACCCCCATTTACCCAGAAATCCGAGATTCTAAGGTGACTTAACTGAGGCCAAAAAGTAGCAGACAGGGTCTTACCCCCAACTCTAATGTGGGGATTCTCAAAAATGGGTTGATTGATAGATTGATGCCACTTAACTGTAAAGTAATTTTGCAACTGCTGAAAGGCCCTTAACGACCAACCCATAGGATTATTTTCAATAGTTTGGGTATAGCGCGGAGAAGCATATAATAGGGCCCATAGAGAGCAGCTCGTCCCTCTTCACAACCCTCCTCTATATCAACCCACAGGGGCAAGTAAGCTGATTGGCGCTCTTGCACTCCAATAGCCCAACTTGCTCTACGTAAGTTGTGCAACATAATACAAAAGAGAGAGGAGCAGCTAGTCCTCCCTTAACTTTCGGGGCTGATAATTTAATATAGGATCTACGTGTCCTTTCCCTTCCAAATAAAAATTGAGGCGCCCTCTGCAAGTTGGTGAACCATGTCTTCGGAGGTATACACTGAGCATACCCAAGGGGTATAATAATCTAGGCAGAACATTCATTTTAATGATATTCAGCCTACCCCAAAATGACAAAGAGCAGCCTCCACCTATCCATATCCCAATAATGGCTTTGACTTGACTACTCAAGTTATATTTAATCATGTAATTCAATCTAGTACTAATATTTTATCGAGATCGTAAGCGACTTTGCCTCCCAACATAAACCAAGCGATAATAAATCAGTCTTCCTAACGTTGATATTTAAGGGAAAATCTTCGTTTTCATGCGATTTAACTTATAATAAGAGATTTTAGAAAAGGAATCTATTTCCTCAATATGGCGGAACCGGGTCCCCGGATCCTCAACATGTAATAGTATGTCATCTACGTATACGAATACCGTATCTAACATCCCCACCCATATATCCTTAATCAAACAGTTTCTAGCCAGTCTATGTAATAAAGGCTCTAGATATAAATTAAATAGTAATGGGGATAAGGGACAACCTTGCCTATAAACTGAACATTTTACCATACTGACACCTAATTTTCAGCATAGCCTTCTTATCACCCCACTCATCAACCCAGTACGTGAACATTTTCAGATCCTTGCCAAAACAGCATTCTGTGCCACCAAAGATAATTCCACTCTACAGCTGTGAAAACACATTTTGGTCAGGAACAAAAATGACAGTTATCAAATTCATGACGTGGTGTGAAAAAAAGGTTATACTAAAAATTTGGGGTCTAAATATTTAAAATTACCAAAGTTACAACTGAGCGTAGACAAATTTTAACATACACACATAACTTTGCCATTTCTACATATTTTGGCCCCAAATTTCCAACATATTCTTTTTATGACCCCACCTTATGAACAAGGGTGGTGAAAAGTTTTGAATCCTGCCAGAAAGGTGATTTCACTATGCAACCATGAAATCAAATTTCATGAATGATTTGCCTAATTCCACCACAGCTGGTCATGAGGTGTGGTCTCAAAAAGGCAACATTTAAAATGTGGGGCCAAAATATGCAATAATGACAGTTATACATCAAAGTTTAAAACCCCATTAAAATAAATTGAACCATACTTAGGTTAGTTTCTCATATTACAGCTAGTGGTTCCAGCAGCAAGACATGTCTCCAATTGGAATGTGGATCTTTGCCCTGTGACCTGTTCTGGTGAGTGAGTGTGTGTGGGGGTATGGGGTGGTGGGTGCTGAGGTGGAGATCAGGGTGGTGTGTGTACATGTGTGTGTATGTGTGTGTATATGTGTGTGTGTGTGTGTGTATATGTGAGAATGTGTGTGTATGTGTGTGCGAGTGTGTGCATGTGTGTGTATGTGTGTATGTGTGTGTGTGCGTGTATGTGTATATGTGTGTATAAGTGTGTGTGTGTATATTGTGTGTGCATGTGTGTATATATGTGTGCGTGTGTGTATATGTGTGTATGTGTATATATTTAACACCAACTCCTCTGCAGCACCGCCTCACAAACCGCCCCATCTGCAACACAACCACCATTTTATTTCAAAGCAGTCAGAATGCATGTAGTAGAGAAATATCTGCAAAGCAATCACAGGATCAAGAACCAGTGGGGACATTATTGACCTTAAATTACTGTCTCTCACTCTAAATGAAGTGCTACCTCTGCTTACACATATTTTAACCTCTCCCTCACCTCGGTCAGTTTCCCGATAAATTGAAATCCCACCATTACACCCGTCCACAAATGTGGGGAAAAGGCCCACCCTGGGAACTATAGGCCTATATCCATACTTCCCCTCCCCAAGGCCATTGAGTGATTATTCTCTGACCAACTGACGGAATATCTGGCTAAGCATGACATCCTTTGCAGGCATGCAACATGGCTTCCAAAAAGGCCACAGCACTACCTTGGCCCTCCTAGAATTCATGGGAGCAATCCACAACTACCTTGATAATAATCAACTAACTGGTTCAGTCTTCAGTGACCTGTCTAAGGCATTTGACACCATCCATCACAAACTACTCATCACTGAGCTTCAGAACACTGGACTCTCCCCTGAAGTTGCATCCTGGTTTAAGAGCTACCTGGAAAACTACTCACAAAGGGTGAAAATCGCTCACACCCTCACTGATGTTAGACTTGTCTGCTCAGGAGTTCCGCAGGGATCCATTCTCAGGCCACTCATTTTTTGCCTTTTTTTGAACAATTTCCCACAATCCTGTCCTGAACAAATTCTGCTATATGCAGATGATGCAGTCATTCACACCTCTCACTATGACCCCATACAACTCCAAAAAAAGTTCCAGATGGGTTTCACCTCCCTTGGAAAATGGTTCAACAGGCAAAAGCTGGTGCTCATCTACAAGAAAACAAAGGTGATGCTCTTCTGTGGCTCCCAAAACAAGCATAGGTTTCAACCCATCTCAATTGCAAACTGCCATGGTGATATCCTAGACCAAGTACACTCCTTTAAATATCTTGGCATCACTCTCGACAGCCACCTAACCTATAGCAATCCACACTGACATTGTTGCCAAAGTTGTTAACAAGCGCATTTGCCTTCTCTACAGGCACAGGCAATGCCTCACCTCAGATGCCTTAAGGATTGCTGTTCAGAGCTCTGTGGTCTCTCTAATTGACTATGGGCTGGTTGTCTATGGCTCTGCTACTGACACAGTCCTAAGGCACCTATGCTTGGTCCTAAACAAAGTCTGCCACCTCATTACTGGATCCCACCATCTCACCCACACGTGTAGACTCTATGCCCAGATGGGTTGGCTCCAACTATCAAACCGTATTAAGTTCCATACCTGCCTAATTGCCAAGAAGATCATGTTAGACCTTGCATCCCCAGGAGTCCAAGCACTACTACATGCAGCATACATCCCCTGCCTCACCAGGGATTCTGAAAATCAAATTCTGCACATACAACAGTGCCACACCATGCAGAGTTAAAGGCTGTTTGTGCACCATGCACCCTCCTGGTTCAATGGACTCAACAAAGACATCACCTCGCTGCAAAGGCTAGGCCAGTTCAAAACCAACCTCCCTGTAATGTATTGTATTTCCACCACTTGAATTGCCTATCCCAAACCTGTTATGTTTATATTTGTTTTCAAAGTTGATGTGGAACTCTTGTAAAAGAGCCATGGCTCAAAAGGTATTATAATCTTAGAATTTCAATAAACAATAAATAAAAATGTGTGTGTGTGTATGTGTGATTGTGTGTGTGTATGTGTGAGATTGCTGAGGAACCATTTTTTATTTTACAGGTAAAAAAATGGCTGGTTTCTTTATTTCAGACACATTCTGACACAGGGATTGGGCACCCCAGTGCTGGGCTTGTTTTGGAATGTGGCGGGCAACCTGGAGGTGGGGGGGTCAAAAGAAATGATACCGAGGTGGGCAACCCTGACCATTTATATAAAAATATCTTTATGAAGATGGAAAGGGTGGGTGAGCAGGCAAGCAAACTAGTGGGGATAAGGAAAAGAAGTGGTAGCAGCAGTGAGCATCCTGCTTTGCTTACATTAAAAAACTTTAGAAAGACTGGAAGAGCAGGTGGGTGGGTGGGTGAGAGTCCTGGAGAGATGGGACAAAAGAAACAGTAGAAGGGTGGGCATCCTGCTCTGCTTATCTTAAAAAAAAACTTTTTTATAAAGATGGGAAGGACATGTGGGCAAGGGACCTGGAGTGGATGGGGACACAGAAACATTAGCAGATGTGGGCACCCTGCTCTGCTTAACAGAGAAAGAGAGAAGTACCTCTTAGCCTTCTGTTGCTGAAAGCTGATCAGTTGCTTGCTGACTGGCTTCATGCAAATGAAAGGACCGAAGCCTCCTATGATTGGATTGGCTTTGGTCCTTTTAAGTACACAAAGTTTCCACCCAGCAAACAGCAAGTGGTGTCATGACTACAGTGTGTGGTGGTTGATCTGGACTGCGAGACCCTTTTTAGGTTGAACTGCAATGGACTTAGCAGTGACACACCTCCAAAATCTCCTGTATTGTAACAAAACATTTCTTATACATGTGTAAGCAAATGTAAAAAAAAGGAGAGTCTTTGGGTTAATGTCCAGAAATTCTAGGAAAAAGTTAGGCATGGAGAATTTCTGTCCACTGACTTTACACTCTCTCTCTCCCTCTCTCTCTCTCTCTCTCTCTGTTTTTCTAATCATCTCTAGTGACAGATGTGGGCCTGGGACCAGGAATGTGTAAGGGGATAAATATGTACTCAGCATTCAGATGCCTGGCATGGTGCCTACTTAAAATAGACTGAAAGATAACAATTGTGCCTGCATTTTAATGGAATCAGCTAGGTTTTAAAAGGGCCCAGACAGATTATAGCTTAGTATATGCAGGGGGGAGAGAGAGATGAATGCATAGTTTAGTCAAAGTAACATAGAAACATGGAATCTGATGGCAGATAACGACCACTTGGCCCATCCAGTCTGCCCATTTCCCTACCTAATGGATAAGCTGCAGATCCTATTTAACCAACAACCTACTTCTTCTTACCCCCACCCCCTAGAATTGCCTTATGACTGTCCCATGCATGCTTGAATTCCACCACTGTTTTTGACTCTACAACATCCTCCAGAAGGCCATTCCATGAATCCACAACCCTCTCTATGAAAAAATACTTCCTTACATTACCTCTGAGCTGCCCCCATCTTCAAATTGTGTCCCCTTGTTCTTGCACACCTCTTTTTCTGAAAGATGCTACCCACTTGGACTTTGTTGATTCCCTTAAGGTACTTGAAAGTTACTATCATGTCCCTCTCCCTCCTTTCCTCGAGACTATACATATTAAGCTCCTTAAGTGTCTTTTCATATATATTCTGGTGCAGACCCTGCACCATTTTAGTTACCTTCTTCTGGACTGACTCCATCCTGTTTATGTCTTTGCAGAGATTGGGTCTCCAGAACTGCACACAGTACTCTAGTAAATATGGTTTATTTTGTCCACCACAAAAGGTACTGAAAGGTAGAAAGTATGTTTTATTTAATCCACCAACATACGTATTAAAGTAGTACTGTGGTGGCAGGAAGTATTTAAGATCTTTTTTGTCCACACCCCCTGATGCATATTAATGACTACATAAGAGGCACTTAATTGTTTCTCTCTTCTGTTTGTATGTGTTCCATAAATATGCATACTACACTCTTGTGATTGAGAATGTAATTATCTGTACCACTAAGCTGTGCATTGGAGAAAAGGTAATGTATAGAAGTGACCTAGGTTCCAATTGCTAGTAGAGCAACTGGTACTTTAACCAGAATGGTATTGTGGGCAGCCTGGGTTCAAGTCCAAGTTGAGACACACACTTCTCTCTTCTTCTATGCATTCCATAAATATGCACACCACAGTCTTGTGACTGAAAATGACTACATCAGAGCTAGCCAGGATGCAATGCAGTACCTTACAGTATGACTTCAGAGTGCTGCAGTCCATTGTAGAGAATAGTGCAGTTAAATTGCAGTTAAGCCCTTTTGTAATGCAGTAATTTGTGACATATAATTTACTGCACAGTCCTACTTTGCATCCTGGCAGTCTCTACTGTATATACCAATCTAAGTAGTGAAATATATCCAAACTTAAAGCTGCTGTGCCTGTTATGGAGAAAATTTTGATTTACACTTTTTTATTCAATTTTTGATTGCTCCTTCCCTCCTGTGTTGAAAGGTGGCCTTCTGGTCTGATTTTGAGTCCACTTTAGCACTTTTATATTTTAAAAAATTAAAAAGCACTCCTTGTAATATGTCTCAATACAAGTTTTATCTGTCTTATCATCTGTTTTATACTCCCATTGTCCCTTAAAGAGCCGGTGTTTACTTCTAATAAATAGAAAACTGAGTATTTTATTTATTGAATTTTGCTGTGTTAGTAATTACTTTCTACTTCTAATATAAAATATTTATTAGTGCAGTGAAACAAGTGGATTTTCACCTGTGTTTATCACACTGCATGTAAAAAATAATTCAGAAGAATTATGGTATTGTGATGTCAGAAACTTCCAGTTACCTAAGAGCCTAATGTAGTTCAGTGAGAAACTAAATATACTTTTTATCTTTTCAAAAGAAATGGATCCTTATTTCATCAATAAACGCTGCCTTTTATGTGTTTGCACTATTTTGCTTGCTCTGTATGATTTTACATTTTAAAAAAAAATTGGTTTCTCTTTTCTTCTTTCCAAGTAATATCTGGTTATGAAGAAAATGTCACATGTGAAATTATAACAAAAGATCACATTATCAACAAGCATTTGTCAATGCCAAATGTATGCTTGCTGGCATTGGCATTGGTGGGGTGTGCCTTTGGGTCATCCCGGGCATAACGGCCACGCCATTTCACCACACCCTACCCTGCAGACACCAACAAGTGTCACAGTGTGCCTTGGGTCTTTGGCCCTTATGCTCACCCCATTCCATCAGGGAGGCAGTATAGCGCAGTAGTTTATGGCTCTGATCTGCAAATCTGGTGACATCCAGCAGACCAGACCTGGGTTTGAATTCCACAGCTTCCACTTAAATACTGTGTGACCCTAAGCAAGTTACTTAACTTCTCTGTGCTCCCAGGTCACACCTGTAAAACAGCTTTCAGCTTAGTGTGCTATTCCTGGTTAAACAACTGAAAAAAAAAATATGGTGAGATGGGTGCAGTATAGGAGAATGGGGTGAACTTTGGGACCGATGAGTCCAAGGCACACCTCGATGCCTCTCACTGGCTGAAGGGTGTGGGTGGGGGTGGAATGGTATGAACATTACAGGCGACAATCCCAAGTCACACCCCTGATGCCTGTCAGAGTCTACAGGGTAGGGTGTTATGGTGGGGCGTTTTAGTCAGAAACCCTAACACCTCAGGTGTTCATTGGTATTCACCCAAATTTGCAACATGGGTTTTTGTGACCCCACCTTATGAACAGTGGCAATATCAGTTCGTTAGCTGAAAGTCAGTTTTGCACAGTGACTATGGTATTTAGCACCACAGGTGCAAAAACAGATTTAGAACAGGATGTGAAAAATGACAGCTGTACTGTACATGGGGAGGTGTAAAAAATGGCAATGTTGAAAATCTGCGGTGAAAATAGTAAAACACTGGTGCAGTCACGGCGTGGTAGACACTGTGCAACGCACACCCTTAATGTAATTTTTTTTTTACAGCAGACTGTCAACACAGGCATTTTGGGACCTCTACTCATTATCAGTGTCACTTTCATTTTCTTAATCTGTCCCAAACAGTGATTTTTCCACAGCGACCACACATTTCTGCACGAAAGTGTGAAAACACATTTGGCCATGTTGTGAAAAAGTACAGCTGTACTGTTGATAAGGAAGTGTGGAAAAATGCCAGTGGTGAAAATCTGGACTGAAAATATTACAAATTCATGAACTTACGAGGGTGCGTGGAAACAGCGCATGCTCATAGTCATTTATGGACTTTTGTCACCAAATTTTCAGATAGCCATTTTAAGACCTCTGCTCATGAACAGTGTCACTGCAATTTCTTAATCTGTCCCAAACATTGATTTTACACCGACTGTGCATTATGCGCTACATCGCGGAAACACATTTTGGGGAGATGTGAAAATGACAGCTGTACTGCTCATAAGGAGGAGTGGTAAAATGGCAATGCGGAAAATCTGGAGTGCAAATATTAAAAATTTGCAAACTTACGAGCTTACGTAGGAACTGTGCAATGCACGCTCATAAAACAGTAATTTTGGGGAATTGTTTCCCAAAATTTTCAACATAGGGGTTTTGGGGCCCTACTTCATGAACTGTGACACTATCATTTTGTACATCGGTCCCAAAAGGTGGTTTCACGCAGTGACTGCAAAATCACCTTTCGGGACTGAATAACAAAATGACAGTGACAGAATTCATGAGGTGGGGTCCCAAAAACCCCATGTTGAAAATTTGGTGAAAAAATTTCAAAAAATGCCTGAGATATGCATCAAAGTTGAAAAAACCATATTTATTCCATTATACAGCTTACCGGCATTTCATCAGTTCTCGGTCGGCTTTGAAGAGTGCAGACATGTTCCCAGTCCACAGAAGATTGTCCACTAGACTCGAGGTAAGTATGGGGTGGGGGGTGGAGGATGCAGGGTGCACACAGGTGGACGCTGGGTGGGAGGGGCCAGACAGTCAGTGAGAGACAATTCTTTCTTTCTAGTTTTTTTTTTTTTCCTTTAGGAAGATGACACGGAACATTGCCATGCTGGGTGGGCTCCCAGTGTGGAAGCTGGAAGATTTTTTGGGGGGAACCTGTGGAGCCAATGGGGATTGGGCAACTCTGTCAGCCACAGAGAGGTTTGTCAGCTGGGGTGGGCTCCCACATGGCACCTGGAAGGCTGTTTGGGGAGGCTGTGGAGCCAATATGAGATTGTTCACCCTGTCAGCCCTGACAGATTATTGCCACGCTGGGGTGGGCTCCCAGCTTGGCACCTAAAACTCTGTTGGGGAGTGCAGGACAGTCGAGAGGATTGGGCACACCCTGTTGGCCATACTGTGTGTGTGTGGGAGCGCATGAGCGCCGCTGGGGTGTTCTCCCAGTGTGCTACTTGTTGGGGGGAGGAGCTGTCTATGACAGCTGTTTCACTGCAGTGCTGACGTGTAGGCACTTTGCATACTGCCGATGTGGCAGTATGCAAATTGCCTACATGCTGCGGTTCTTTCTTTCAACTGTATGCTGCTGCAATTGCAGACTCTGTCATAGACAGCTCTTACACTTATTGGCACAGTGGGGCCGTGCCTGCAAAAGGCAGCAGGGCATTGGAAGTAGGGAGGCACACCTACAAATTCTTATATGGTGGCACTATGTTTCTTGCACACGCGTGCAAGCAAACATCAAATTCACATATTTCTATTAAATATATAATATAGTGCATGGTGAAATGGTGTTTTTTATACTTTATTTTTGTTTTACACCAATACCTTTTTGTCCAGTATTCAGTTACATACACTTTCATGTTTACATTGGTTGTACTTTTACAGCAGTTTTTCTTCATTAACATTTCAGTTGTTTTGTTATTCCATTAATATTATTGTTAAGTTTTAACATCATTTCAGGTTGCTTATGGTGTTGTTTTATTTAATTTAATATATATCTAAAATATTAACTAATTAAGTATTTACTATAATGTAAATACTTTTACTATAAATTTAAAAAGGCAAGAAAAGAAATAAAAACTTACTGTCCACTGCTCTGCGTCAACCCTCCTATTATATTTTTATCAGCACCATATTTCTATCATTGATTTCCCACACCCCTCACTCCCTTTACCACACTAATTTCCCAGAATCAAACCCAGCTGAGGGAAAAATAGATACTTTTATGTTATATTTGCTACATATAATTCCCATCTAGTCCATCTGTTCATGAACTGGACCTGTCTATGTCGGAGCGCAAAGGTGATCCTTCCCATCTCATGTATTGAAGTGACTAGGTTTACCCATTCTTTTATAGTGGGGTTGTTTTTCTGCCGCCAAAGTCTAGTTAGGGCCTTATTCGCTGCCACACACAGAATACACCAAAGGTGCCTAATCTCACATCCCTTTAGTGTTTTAGGGTCAATTCCCAGCATTATTTGCTTTGGGCCTATGTCTATGACATCCATGAAGATTGCTTTCAAATGTTTTATAAGGTCTGTCCAGTAATTTCTTATGCCTGGTCAATGGCAGAAAATGTGTGCATGTCCCACATGGGATTCTCCGCATTCCCTCCAGCAGGCAGAATTACCTCCGGATGTAAATCTGGCCTGTACTTTAGGTACAATGAAATATCTTATTCTAGTTTTCCACCTAAACTTCCGCCAAGTGGGTGAGCTAGTAGTACCCCACACCTCCCTCCAGCTCCTTTCCCACTCAATGTCCTCTATATTCTCTCTTAGTTCTTCTTCCCATTTACTTTTAGTTCCTTTAGTACTAAATCCTTGATCTGTAAGGTAGTTAGAATACAATAGTGTGATGGCCCCCCTTCCCGTCTGTGAGGCCCATAGTTTTTCAAAGGGAGGAGAAGGAATGTCCGTGGCTCCTATTGTTGCTGGTTTGTTTAGTTCTGCATACACCCAGTTTCTCTCTTGGTAGTATTTAAATCTATCTCTTGGGATCAAGTCAAATAGGGCTGCAGCTTCAAATGAAATTGGTGAGCCCCTTCATGATCTGCCAAGGAGAATGGAATACCCTGCTCACCTGAGTCTTAAACCAGGAGTCATGAGTTGTTGGGATGAAACGCGTATCCCAGGCCCCACTTACACTTCCACATATATGTTGTATTGCCCCTCTGTTGGTTCCTCTCCTCCAACCTTCCAGGGCAGCTTCCATCCCCATTTTTGAACACCTAGCTGTGCATGTAACTTGTTTATTAAAAACAACAACTTGCTGGGGAGGGTCTTTCACTAGAGCCACTTCTATATTTTTCCAGTGGGATATGAATTTCAGGTGTAGCCACATTAACACTATTTTCATCTGGGAGGCGATTCAGTACCCAGGAAGGTACGGAACCACCAAGCCCCCTTTTTCCTTGGGTAGACATAGAATATTTTTTTAGAAATCCTCTGCCATTTTGCCCCCCAGATAAAGGAAAGCAGTTGCTTCTGCCAAATTTCCAATGTTTGATGGGAGAGTTTACATGGGACTCCCTGAAATAAGTACAGGAAACGAGGAGGATATTCATTTTGTGGATTGCACCCAGGAGTAAAGTGCCCATTTTTGTAATCTTCGGTTATGTCACTTACCAGTTTCGGATAATTACCCTCAAAAAGGCTCAGCGGGTTCAATCCTAAATAGATCCCCAGATATTTTAATTTATCCATTCCCTATTGCATTGGGTACTTTTTCCGAAATTCTGGGGGAACCTGAAAAGAGCATGCTAAAACTTCAGTCTTGTCCGTATTTAGGGTATAGCCTGAAATTTCTGAATATTTTTGAATTTGACTAAATATTGCAGGGAGGGAAGTTTCTGGTTTGCTCAAAAAGAGCAAAATGTCATCTGCGTATAACCCTAATTTGTGTTCTACCCCCTGATTTCCACACCCTTAATTTCTGCATTCTGGCGGATCATCTGGGCCAGCGGCTCCACAAAAATGGCAAATAATAGGGGAGAGAGGGAACACCCCTGTCTTGTACCTCTTTCCAGGGGGAAAGCCTTCCCCAGATGTCCATCTACATGCACGTATGCTCTAGGGGTAATGTAGAATTTGGCTATCAGTGTAGAGAAAGCCTCCGGGAAACCAAAGCCTACCAGGGATGCCTGCAAAAAAGGCTGTAACACCTTATCAAAAGCTTTTTCAGCATCTAGGCTCATGACCAGGGTTGTTTGCTTTATTTTGTTTACATGATCCAGGACATCCACAGTTCTATGGACACCGTCCTGTGCCTGACGCCCCATTACAAAGCCTGTCTGATCTATATGCATGATTTGTGGGATAACGCTTTCAAGATGTCTGGTCATGATACCCACCATGATTTATAGTCCATTTTAATATTGATATTGGCCTATAAGAGGCACATAGTAGGGGGTCCCTGGCGGTGCGGCAACACCGCAACCACTGCATATTTCCAAGTTTGGGGAATTTCGCCATCCTTTGGGACTATAAAATTATATACCCTTCCCAGGAGTAGTATCAGCTGGGCCCTAAAGAGCTTAAAAAACTCCACTGGGTAACCGTCCATTCATGGACACTTCTCTGTCTTATGTCTGGCTATTTCGGTCGCTATTTCACTGTCTGTTATAGGTGAGACCAGTCTGCCTATCTCTCCTTTGCCAACCTTTGGTAGTTGCAAATTCTCAAAGTATTTGGCTATCTGTTCCACCCTGGGTTGATTACCCATCTTGTACAGTTCCTGATAAAAGTCAGTGAAGGTGTCTGCTGTTTCTGTTGTTTCGGTCTTACATTGGCCTGTAAATGGATGCTTGATTTTAGTGATAGTAGCTTTAGCCTTTTTTAGCCTTAATCTACTAGCCAGTAGTCTGGTTGCCCGAGGCCCCCCTCATAATATTTCTGTTTGAGGTATATCATATTTTGCTCTATTTTATTTTCTAGAATCGAATTAAGGGTTTTCTTGATTTCCAGTACCTCTTTTTCTTTTTTGGGGTCAAATTTCTCTTTTAGAGAACTCTCTAATTCCCTTATTTGGGTTTGCAAAGCCACACAGCGGGCTTCCCTCCCTCTCTCCCCTATATTGTGCTGCCTTAGAAATAAGATACCCCCTGAGGACCACCTTTAATGTATCCCATAAGGTGGAGGGTTGACCTCGGGGTGTCGTTGTGCAATAAGATGTCACTGATCATTTCCCCTACTGATTCTTGCTCATCCTTTTGTTTTATTAAGGCTAGTTAAGTCACCATGTTGTCTCTTCCTGCTTTGACCTAACTGTAGCTGTGTGTAGAGGTGCATGGTCTGGAGGTACCTTTCCTCTATTTCAATTTTCTTTAACAAATCAATGTTTTCCTTTGTATTAGACAATAATCTATTCTGGTATATGTTTTGTGTACAGCAGAGAAGAAGGTGTAGTCTCTACACTGACCATGCATATCTCTCCATGCATCTAAATATCCCAACTCAAGCAGGAGCTTGTCAACCTTAGAGGCCACTCTCCTATCAGACCTAAGGAACTCCCAAGGATGTGTCCAAGTATTCATTTAGTGTAAGGTTCATATCTCCACCTATGATTACTGACCCTCCACCCTCTATCAGTTTCATAAAGAGTCACCTATAGAGTAATAGTCTGAGCCGGAAGGCATATATTGAAGCACGATGTAATTATTGGCCATTATAAGCCCCTTTCAGAGCTGCCATGCAGCCTCCGTGTCCACCATCTGGCCCTTAATTTCAAAGGGCACCTTCCCTCATTAACACTACTGTTCCCTTGAGGCAATCCCCATGAAATGTGGAGGCCACTACCTGGGAGAATCCAAATTTATGCAATTTGCAATGTTCAAGAGGGAGGAGGTGTGTCTCCTGGAGCATACAAAATTGTGCTCTGATTTTCTTTATAGAGCCAACAATTTTACTTCTGCTTGACTGGGTTTCTTAGGCCATTAACATTAAAAGAAAGAATGGAAGTGTTTGTCTTAGCCATTTGTATTTGTATTGGGACTCTACAGTGTTTTTCCAAGGAAAAGTGGACAATGACCTCTGAGGGGACAGAAGCAGAGCAGGGTTCAAACAGTGAATCCTGATGATTTTAACTTAATGTTAAATAGAACAGCAATAGCTGTAAGTATAATGTTCTTAACAGAGTCGATTGAAACTATCTTATACCGGCATGACATCTTAAAACCAACAGTGGTACTTTTTAAATGAGAATTAAAACTAACAGTGAACCTCCAGGGAAGAAGGCCTAGCAGTCAGACCTCTTGCCCTTTCCAATATTTGGAGAAGTGGCAGAAAGGGGAACTGTTTCCCTATTGAAAGGGACCCCTTTCCTGGAGTCCAACCTAAGATGAAGGTTCAAAAAATTAAGATATACCAGCAGACCAGGAAGTGCTAGTATACGCTAAAGGCAGTTTTTTTGTCACCCTCCCAGCTGACCCACACTTTTTTTTAAAACCCATTCTTTAGTCCTATAAAGAACAATGTACTCTATGAGATCTCCATATTCATCCCTCAAACTAACCTTTAATCCTGGTAGTGCCCTTTTCTAACTGTCTAACTTAACTGTATTCATCTATTACAAACAGTTCTCTGCCTAAATTGGATTACTGATTTTAGACTGTCATTCTTCCCTAGGCCCTCCTTGAGTACTGCACTACTACCCCTTCTCTCTTTCTGGTCCCCCCACCAAGCGCAACAATGTTTTAGCCTCTGCGTTCAGATTTCTCATTTATTAAATAGTCACCATATATATAAAAAAGGGAAAAACAGTGTGTCCTCTAATAGCCTTAGATATTATGTATGAGAGAGGGGCAAGGATAGACCTCCATCGACTCAGTTCAGGACCATACTGCCTATATATATCTGGTCTGTTTAGGCAGTAATGATTTTAAATTATGTTTTTGAGTGAGAGCTTCTGTATATCTTCCATTCAGTCTACAGAGAAATCTCGCTGCTTTCTTCGACCTACTTGAGACAAGCTTACTGGAAGCACACTACAGACCTCTCCTGTCAGCAATCATCTTCCTCACTTTCTTCGCTGTCCATGTTCCCTGGTAGTTTTTTCATTAAGTCCAGCAGCAGTGAACTAGCATGCATGGTAAATTGACTAGTAACTTATTTTTGCATTCTCGATTAAGCTTTTTCCCAGAGCTCCTCTAGTTCTCTTCGTTTCAGCAATGGTGGTCTTAAAGGCACAGGGAGATCCAGACCATGTTTCAAAAGGGCTGCGCTTGCTTTTTGCACTGTATCGTATATCTCAGGGCCTTCCTTCCAATGGATTCTAAGGCAAGCCGGGAAGGGCGTTTGGAATTTTATTTGATTTTCCCTCAGAGATTTCAATATTGGACTGTATTCCAAGCACTGCTTTTGAATAATAATAGGATAGTCCTGGTCAAAGAATAATCTTGAATCCAGATTCTTGACTCTTTTTTTGCCAAGTATGTTGAAGTATATCTTCCTTTGTTTGAAAACTACTGAATTTGATTATAATTGATCTGGGACGTGCAGTGTTATCTTCGGTCTCGGGCATTAGCACTCTGTAAGCGCGTTCGATTCTTAACTCATATGTAGCTGGTAGTTCCAGTACGTCCTTCAGTAAGTCCGTGATAAACTCTGACATCAGGCCTGTCTCCACTCCTTTTTTCAAGCCATGCAGCCTCAAATATTCCCTCCGTGAAAGGCTTTCCAGGTCAGTACATTTATTTTCAAGCTCTATGACATGGTGGCATAAGGCGCGAACTGTTTGACCGATGTGGAGACCATTATCTTCATTTTGGGATAGTGATCTTCCGTCTCTTGTGCCCTGCATTCCACCCGTTGCATATTTTGAGTTAATCGGTGAAATTCCATGTTTTCTGCCTGTATCTCCTTGATCTCTTTGAGGAGGACATCAGATCTCCACCTGGTGAGCCTGTCTGTCTCCTCGTCCATATCATAAGATGCAGTTTGGTCTGCAATGTGGTTTGAGCTTGCCACATTGGTCAGGGCGGGATTTTGAACACCGTCATATCTTTACTCCCTTTTGCTTGCTGTGGAGGGGTCTGACTCCTTTTCTTTAGCAATAGCTCTGCTTACCCATTAATTGCTTTTAGGCACAAATTCTACTTTTTATGTGTTTTATCGAGGGATTTCTAGTAGGTCAGCTGTGGAGCTAGGTTTTCAGCTGCGTGCCTGATCCGTGGCAGAACCGGAAGTGTGAAATGGTGTTGTGGATGGAAATCCATCCCTCAAACAATGTTGTTGTGCTGCAATAGCTATGTCATCATAGTTGTTATGCTGCACTAGCTACACAGCTACTGCAGCACAACAACATGGAACATGCTCACGCATGCACATTACACTAACCTTTAACTGGCAGGAAGCATGCACTGCAGTGAGAGGAGAGCTAAGCCAAGGGGAAAACCTGAAAAGTAAGGACACAAAAGGGCAAATACTGTTTAAAATGTCTTTTGATAGTGGAACATACACTATAACAAGCATTTGTCAATGCCGAATGTTGATTGCGTTGGACCGTTGAGCTCGCTCACTGCCCCTCCCTCACTCATTCATTCTGTTTCTCCCACGCTGCAGGCTGCCCTTTTGTACTGGGCCCCTGCATGCATTGCTGCCTTTTTCTGCCCAGAAAGAAATCTGCAGCAGTCCCAACAGAGCTCCGTTGATCTCATTCACTCCCCTCCTTCACTCGCTCCTTCTGTGTCTCCTGCTGCTGCAGGCTGATCTTTTGTATTGAGCTCCTGCCTGCATTGGTGGCTTTTTCTGCCATAAAGAAATCTGCAGTGATCCCGACACAGCTCCGTTGAGATCACAGACTCCCCTCTCCTCACTCACTGCTCTGGCTTTCGCTGGTGCTGCAGGCTGGTCTTTGTACTGGGCTCCTTCCTGCATTGCCACCTTTTCCTGCCCACAAACCAATCCACAACAGTCATGATAGACTTCAGTTGAGCTCACTCTCTCCCCGTCTCTCACTCACTCATTCTGTTTCTCCTGGCACTGCAGGCTGCCCTTTTTTTTAATTCAATAAACTTTATTGCATTCAAGAGGTAACATTGTGGTACATAAGGTAATGCAATTAACATATGATGTATGAGAAGAGAGCTGGAGCCTTGAGGTTACATCGGACCCGTAAAAATTGTACTAAAATTCTACTTTTTACTACTATCTACCACCCTCCCCCCTGCCTATCGACCTATTAACAATAACCTAACAACCTCCCCCTCCCCATTCTGGGAACATGACTTCTTGTCTCAGTGCAGGTAATAATGAGTAAGAGACATGATTACAATTAATAGTTATCCTTTGAAGAGTGAACCATTCCAAGGCGCTGGCTGAACAATTGTCACTCTTCTCCATCTACTGCCTAATACGGACATTGCCATCCAAGTCATCAAATTATTAATTTAGCAGCTAATGTTGAGGGATTGAGTACAATGCATATAAGGCTGCCCTTTTGTACTGGGCTCCTGCCTGTATTGGCACCTTTTTCTACCCACAAAGAAATCCGCAGCTGTCCTGAAAGAGCTCTTTTGAGGTCGCTCACTCCACCTGTCTCACTCCCCCATTCTGTTTCTCCTGGTGCTGCAGGCTGCCCTTTTGTACTAGACTCCTGCTTCTGTTGGCACCTTTTTCTGCCCACAAAGAAATCTGCAGCATTCCCAACAGAGCTCCAATGACCTCACTCACTCCCCCATCTCACTCACTCATTCCATTTCTGCCGGTGCTGCAGGCTGCCCTTTTGTACTGGGCTCCTGCCTGCATGCTACCCTCTATGCCTCAAAGAAATCCACAGCAGTCATGATAGAGCTCCGATTGAGCTCTCTCACCGCCCTCTCTCAGTTGCTCATTCTGTTTGTCCCACCGCTGCAGGCTGCCCTTTTGTACTGGGCCCTGTGTGCATTGCTGCCTTTTCTGCCCACAAAGAAATCCACAGCAGTCCCAATAGAGCTCTGTTGAGGTCACTCACTCCCCCTACCTCACTTGCTCATTCTCTGTCTCCCGGCGCAGCAGGCTGCCCTTTTGTACTGGGCTCCTGCCTGCGTTGGCACCTTTTCTGCCCACAAAGAAATCTGCAGCAGTTCCGACAGAGCTCAGTTGAGCTCGGTCACTCATCCCTCTCTCACTCGCTTGATCCTAATCAGTTGCAAACACTGATTTCTAACAGCGACTGCGGTATTCTGTGCCTGAAGTGCGAAAACACGTTTCAGCCAGGATGAGAAAAATGACAGCTGTACTGTTGATAAGGAGGTGTGAAAAAATGCCAGTGTTGAAAATCTGACGTGAAAATATTACTAGTTTGCAAACTTACAAGGCTGCATAGAAACTGCACAGCTCACGATTGTAACAGTCATTTTATGGAGTTTCATCACACAATTTTCAACATAGGCATTTTAGAACCTGTGCCCATGAACAGTGTCAGTGTGATTTTCTTAATGTGTCCCGAACACTGATTTTCCACAGCGACCACGCTATTGTGTACCAGAAGAGCGAAAACACATTTCGGCCAGGATGTGAAAAGTGACAGCTGCACTGATCATAAGGAGGTGTGGGAAAATGGCAATGCTGAAAATCTGGAGTGAAATTATTGCAAAGTTGCAAAGGTACGAGCGTATGTGGAAACTGCACAATGCACGTTCATAACACACTCATTTAATGGACGTTTGTCACCAAATTTTCAACATAGGTGTTTTAGGACCTCTGCTAATGAACAGTGTCATTGTCATTTCCATAATGTGTTCCAAAAATGGATTTACCACAGCGACCGCGCTATTCTGTGCTGGAACTGTGAAAACACATTTCAGCCAGGATGTGGAAAATGACAGCTATACTGTTCACAAGGAGGTGTGAAAAAATGTTGAAGTTGAAAATCTGGCTTGAAAATATTGCAAATTCACGAAGTTATGAGCATGCATAGCAACTGCGCAATGCACGCTCGTAAAACAGTCATTTGGGGGATTTTTCCACCAAATTTGCAACTTAGGCTTTTTGAGAGCCACCTCATGAGCAGTGGTACTGTCATTTCATTAATCAGTCCCAAAAGGGGATTCTTCTCAGTGACTGCAAAATCACCTTTGGGGGCCGACATCTACCATGACAGTGGCAGAATTCATGAGGGGGTCCCAAAACTCATGTTGAAATTTGGTGTCAAAATTCCAAAAATGCCTGAGATATTTATCCAAGTTGAAAAAGCCCTATTCATTCCGTTATACAGCTTACCGGCATTTCCTCAGTTTGCGGTCGGTTTTGAAGAGCGCAGACATGTTCCCGGACCACCGAAGATCATCGTGCCAGACTCCGGCTGTAAGTATGGGTGAGGGGGGTGTGGGGAGGCAGAGTGCACAGTGGGTGGATGCAGGTTGTGGGGGGGCAAGGAGACCGCGAGGGACCATTTTTTTTTTACAGGTTTAAAAAAATAAATAAAGACCATCGGGGCATTGGGCATGCTGGGGTGGGCTCCCAGCATTCCACCTCCCAATGTTTTGGGGTGTGTGCTGCCGACAGAGGATTAGGCACCCCGTCCAGCACAAAAAGCAGGGCAGGGGCACAGAGCCGAGGGGATTAGGCACCCTTGGCACAACTCCCCACTACTCTTTTGGGAGGGACCTGATGCCGATGGGGGGTGGGGTCCCCATTGGCACATCAGATAGGGAGAGGGATATAATGTCATCAGGGTGGGCCCCCATCGGCAAGTCAACTAGCACCGGGATGGAAGCCAATGGGGATTGGCCCCCATTGGCAAAAACACACTGCTGTGGGAAGGGGCACATGTTGCCTAGGGGGATTGGGCACCCCCTCAGCACTGGGGCTGCCATGTTCACAAACAATATTACAGTAGCAAAGTTCCGCCCAGCAATGATGGGTCGCTCCCTCATTGCAGCGAATGGCTGATGCTGCAATGATGAGGCAGCCCCTGGTTGCAGCAGCTGAAACATTTCAAGGTTCTGGCATGCTGGCTGAACTAGTGCCAGCAGCAGCATGCCACAGCATTGGGGAAAGTGGTCCAGGCCTTTACAGGCTGTGGGACATTGGCCACAACAGTGCTGCACCTCCACAACCTGCTTCTGGAAAGCTGCCGCAATATGTTTCTTGTGCATGCGCACAATCAACATAAAAAACAATGTATCATTAACTATCCATAACAAAAATGAATAGCCATCTTGAGGTTGCCATGGTGACCAAAACCTCTCGAGCTTTACTCTCACGGTTTAAATGATTGCCATGAACAGCCTTTCAATGGCTACACCTGCTTGTTATAGATAGTGGCCCAAACATTGTCCTCTATGTAATATATGGATAGTTAAAACAATACCATCAAAAGCATATGAAAAATTTCCAGTAGTACTCTGGAGCCAAGTGATAATACCAGCGTTTGTGGGTGATAACAGTATCGTTCAGAACCAGTAATACTATCGTTTCGAGCTCTGAATGATACTATTATCACAAAATCTAAACACAAAGCACACAAGCATGGTTGCCATGCTCCTCCAACTGTCAATCAGACTGCAGAGTCTACACATTTGAATCACTGCTCATGACTGGACGCTTTCTGTTTGTGGGCAAGCAAAACATTTTAAATAATATGGCGGCCATCTCTCGCTTAGCGATAGAGTATCTTGTCTTATCTGTTTCTACAATATTTCTTTCTTTTTAACAAAGGCATTTTTTCAGTGGATCCTGCCTTCCCTGCAAATCAAAACAGCAAAAAGGTAGGGCTCCCCATGAAACTTAAGCAGATGCACTGAAGTACAGAGACAGACGAAGGGTGATGGGGCAGTTCATTAACATGCACTGAGCAAGTCCTCAGTGCAGCAGCGGACACGCAGTGAGTGAGTTCTCAAAGCAGCAGTGGTCCATCTTCACAATGTGCCATGAACAAAGAGCTGCACAAGTTTAAAATAGAATCCATATATTACAAAAAGTAAAAAATAGGTGAGAATGTAATACTCGAGAGTCATACCATCTCGAGGTTCTGGGGACAAGGGAACCTCTCAATGGTATTACTGCCTTGTAATACCCTCTCACCTATCTATTATTCTACTGACTTTGGTGACAGAAAGTGTTAATTTTCCAAAAAAATCTGAAAACAGATTTGCAGTTTCCCATTAAATTAAACTGGCAGCCTTGCCAGTAAACAGTTATGACATTAAAATTCAAGGATTTCATTGGATTCTTTTTTCATTAGCAGTTGGCAAAATACAAATAATATTATGAAAAAGTAAGTAAAGAAACAAATAAAAGCAAACTGAGTTATTGCAGATGCATCTAAAGTAGGGTTGTCAGAACTAGTTCTAAAAAGAATCGAACAATGCTCAAACTCTGGTGTTCAAGTTCTAAATTAGAACTCGAGCACCAAAGGGTTCGCATAAGGGTTCAGATCTTTTTTTTTTTTTTTTCATCCTGATGAGGGGGCAGGCAGCTGGGAGGACACTGTACTGCTGGTGTCAGCTTCCAGATCTAGCCAACAACAGCAACAGATCTCTGAAGAGTGAAGGGGGTCTGCCCGCTTTGATGGCCTCTGCTGCTTGGCAACCAGTTACAAGTAATGGTGGTGGAGGTGGGCTTGTGGTCTCCTTCCCTGCCTTTCCATTCACTGATTTCTGCTGTGTGTACCTACCTGCCCACCATGATGATTGATGGCTGGCCAGCGGTTGCTGTATTTGGCGCCATTCACCAGGTATCTTGTGGTGGACTGTGGATGTGGGTGTACTGGGCATTTTGGTGTTCCAGACCACAATTTTTGCCAGGAGCAAAATACAAACTGCCTTTAAAGTGCGGTCGTTTCTGAAATTGCTGTAGTCTGGCAGGGAGTTGTGTGGACTGGACCCACCCAGCCATCGCCTGCAACCTTGCATATTGCTGAAGGAGAGAGGAGGAGCAGAGGACCTGTCACCCACCTAGAAGTTGACCAAGCAGCAGTCACCGTGACTCATCCAAGCAACAGGAGATGGAGCAGGAGCCACATCGCATTGGACCTCAGGTCGGCAGCAGCAATCAATTCAATCAAGTGGGTTCTGTTTGGGTCTTGGGGTGTTTGGGGTTGGGGAGGAGGGGCAACAGCAATGAGTGTTGCACAGTAGGGTACAAGACAATGATGTGGATGTAGCAGTACAGAGGTAACAGGCATACAATTAATCAGTCGTAAGCAAATTGTTTTGGATGAAGCAGAACAGCACCCTGCAGTGCAGTAAAAGGCTTCGGGCAAAGTGCAGAAGTGCACTGAATTATAGGTGCATGGGAACTAAGTGGGGGGCAGGAGTAAGGGCACTGGAGGTTCAGGATGGCATTGTAGGAGAGGTACAGAGGAGGGATATGACAGACAAGGTGATGGGGTTGGTGTAGTGATGTTTACATTGACCCTAGTGTCAAGTGTCTGGAATATTTTGTGTACTCTAGATCAAGTCATTCCTGGAGAAAGGTTATGCTCTTGCTTCTGGGTATTTGCAAGGAGCAACTAAGAAGGTGGAGGACTAGTCAGGGGGTACAGGAAATAGCTACTGTAAATACATTTCCATTTGATTCACAGAACTAGTACAAGGCATGGATGATGGCAGTGCTGTTCACCAGTGTACTGTACCTCAACCCTATAATGGAGTGGCTCCCAGCTAGTGAAAGGAGAAAGTTCAGACTCACCCCTTATTCAGTTTTTGATTTTGTGAAACACTGGCAGCTGTCATGCCGCGTGTTTTGTGTTTAGTGGCATGAACACCTGCCCTCTGTGAACGGGACTGAAACTTCATGGCTCATTTTATTTGCACCCCAAACAGTCATTGGAGTGTATGTTAGTCATCAATACTGAACAGGGCAAAATTCCAACCTGTGCTCCAGAAGTGAAGGGTCTGTAAGTAACTCAAAACTCCTCCAGCCCCTAATGGTGACTGTTATTTATTCTGCTTTTCTGCTGTTGAAACTGACAGAGTGGTTAACAAGCTTTTGTCAATGCGAACGCTCACTTGCAGGTATTGCAGAGGTGTTTGGCATGTATGGTGCTTTACCCTAATGCCCTGTGCGATTGCTGGTATTGCACAATAAATTGTCAGCATGACCTTTTGTTGCCCCACAGTCGCTACATAGACGGAAACATGTTTTGGGTAGGATGTCAAAATGACAGCTGTACTGCTCATAAGAGTGTGGTAAAATGCCAATGTTGAAAATCTGGGTGAAATATTGAAAATTCTGAAGCCTCATGACGTATGGGAACTGTGCAATGCACGCTCGTAAAACAGTCATTTTTAGGAATTTTTTCACTAAATTTTCAACATTGCCATTTTAAAACCTGTGCTAATGAACAGTGTCACTCTGATTTTCTTACTGTGTCCCATACATTGATTTCGCACACCAACTGCACCATTGTGCACTACATGGGCAGAAAGACGTTTTGGGCAGGATGTGAAAAATGACAGCTATACTGCTCATAAGGAGGTGTGGTAAAATGGCAATGTTGAAAATCTGGAGTGAAAATATTGAAAATTCGCAAACTTACGAGCGTGCGTAGGAACTGCACAACGCAGACTCATCAAACAGTCATTTTAGAATTTTTTTCACCAAATTTTCAGCATAGCCATTTTAAGACCTCTGCTCATGATCAGTGTCACTGTGATTTTCTTAATGTGTTCCATACATTGATTTCGCACACTGACTGCGCCATTGTGCGCTACATGGGCGGAAACACATTTTAGGTGAGATGTGAAAAATGACAGCTGTGTAACTCATAAGAAGGTGTGATAAAATGTCAATGTTGAAAATCTGGAGTGAAAATATTGAAAATTCGCGAACTTACGAGCCTGTGTAGGAACTGCGCAATACACGCTCGTAGAATAGTCATTTTTTGGAATTTTTGCACCAAATTTTCAACATGGGGTTTTTGGGACCCTTTCTCATGAATGATGTCACTGTCATGGTGTTATCCAGGCCAAGGGTGATTTCACGCGAGTGACTCGCGCAGTGCCTGCAAAATCACCCTTCTGGCCCGAACAACGCCATGACAGTGACATTTTCATGAAGGAGTCTAAACCCATGTTGAAAATGGTGCAAAAATTCAACAATGACTGGATATGCAACAAAGTTGAAACCCCCTATCTAGCCCATTATACAGCTTACCAGCATTTCCTCAGTTCGCAGTCGCCTTTGAAGGGTGCAGGCGTGTTCCCGGTCCACGAAGATCATCGCACCAGAGTCTGGAGGTAAGTATGGGGTGGGGTGTGGGGAAACTGGGTGCGTGGCGGGTGGGTGCTGGTTGTGGGAGGAGGGGCTGGGAGGCGTGCCGTGGGACCGTTTTTATTTTACAGGTGTTAAAAAAAGACGCGTGGACCATTTGCCACGCTGGTGTGGGCTCCCAGCATGGCACAAGATGACTGGGGGCAAGGAGCTGATGGGGATTGGGCACCCCCATCGCAAACTTGACGAGAAGCCGAGGAGCCGACAGGGATTGGGCACCCCGCCGCAAACAAAGCAGAACATTTGCCATGCTGGGGTGGAATTCCCAGCATGGCAGCAGGATGGTTTGGGTGGGCTGTGGAGCCAACGGGGATTGGGCACTCTGTCGGCAAACAAAGTTTGCGGCACCAAAACTGTGGGGAGGGCGGCGTGACGCGCGCAGGAGGGCAGCACGTGACGCGAAGGGGAGACGTCGTGATAGCGGCGCTCAGTATGGCAGTGGTGCTTTCCTTTGAAGCAGAGGAACACCGCTGTCGTACTGAGCTCCTGCACCCATTGGTGCAGGACTGCCATGCCTGCTCAAGGGAGCAGTGCATTGGATGGGAGAGGCACACCTCCTAGTGTGCTACTCTCCAAACGTTCACTGCGCATGTGCACAAGCGGAACTGAATAACCACTCAGTTGAAATACAAACACCCCAGTTCAGTGTTTACTGAAGTCAACATCTACGAGGTAGCATAGTACATATTTATTTAAATCGTGGCCCATCTGTCAAGTTTTGAAGTTGGAATTAGTCATATAAATTTGGATTACTAGTTTAACTGGATCTGAATTTTTATCTGCATTAAGTTCTAGTGATGTCTGGGGATAATTTTCAAAACCATAATATTAAGAAACAGTTCAGCCATGCCATATGTGTTTTTATGTTGGCGCTACGGCGCAGCCAACATCGTGGACAGTGCAGCTTTAGAGGCACGGTCGCTGTTGAGCAAATGCAGGACACACACCAGTAGGTGCGCTCCGCGATTCCCTAATCAGCCTGCACGCTGACGCCATTATCTATGCACATAATGTGGCGAGCATCTATCAAAGGTCTGCTGCAATCTGAGCAAACCTCTGTCAGACGCAGCTGTCCTTTTCTTGTCATGTCGCTGCCATTATGTTCATTGCGGACACTGGCCATAGAACTGCCAACTCGGGGTGCCCAATCCTCTGTCGGCCGCGCCTGCTTCCATGTGAATGGGCCGACGGGGAGCTCATCCCTGCTTGGCATAAAGCACCCCAATTGTTTAATGCCAAGAGGGTGCCCAATCCTTGGCTCTGCACCCTCCACCCTTCTTTGTGTGCTGACGGGGTGCCAAATCCCCATCAGCATAAATCCCCCATGCTCAAGCTTGCTCGACTAGGGTGCCCAACTCCGGTCGGCCACAGACACCCAAATATTTAGGGTGGCACGCTGGGAGCCCACCCAGTGTGCCAAATGCCCCAAAAACAAAACTGTCCCTGATGGGTCTTTTCTTTTTATTTCCTGTAAAATGAAAACAGTCCCTCGTAGTCTCGATGCCCTCCCCGCACCCTCCACCCACTGTGCACCCTACCTCCTCACCCCCATATTTACTTCCGCGGAGTCCTGCACGACGACCTTCTGTGACCAGGAACACGCCTGCACCTTCAAAGCTGACCGCAAACTGAAGAAATGCCGATAAGCTGTAGCATGGAATGAATAGGGTTTTTCAACTTTAATGTATATCTCAGGCATTTTGCGATTTTGTCTCAAATTTTCAACATGGGGTTTTGGGACACCTTCTCACGATTCTTGCACTGTCGTGGCATTATTCGGTCCTGAAAGGTGATTTTGCAGTCACTGCGCGGAATCACCTTTCAGGACCAAGTAACGAAATGACAGTGCCACTATTCATGAGAGGGGCTCTCAAAAGCCTATGTTGCAAGTTTGGTGGGAAAAATCCAAAAAATGACAGTTTTACAAGTGTGCGTAGCAACTGTGCAATGTACACTCATAAGTTAGTGCATTTGCACTATTTTCATGCCAGATTCTCAACATTGGCATTTTACCACACCTTCTTGTGAACCGTACAGCTGTCATTTTTCACATCCTGCCCGAAATGTGTTTTCGCAACTCCGGACCAGAATAACACAGTTGTGGTGCGAAATCACTATTCAGAACACATTACAAAAATGACAGTGATACTGTTCATGAGCAGAGATCCTCAAATGCCTGTGCTGAAAATTTGGTGACAATACTCGACGAAGTGACTGTTTTACGAGCATGCATAGCAACTATGCAACACATGCTCATACGTTAGCGCATTCACACTATTTTCATGCCAGATTCTCAACATTGACATTTTACCACACCTTCTTGTGAACTGTACAGCTGTCATTTTTCACATCCTTGCCTAAATGTGTTTTCACACTCCGGCACAGAATAAGCGTTCGCTGTGTGAAATCAGCATTTGGGACACATTACAAAAATGACAGTGATACTGTTCATGAGCAGAGGTCCTAAAATGCCTGTGTTGAAAATTTGGTGATAATATTCCATAAAATTACTGTTTTACGAGGTGCATAGCAACTGCGCAACGCACGCTTGTAACTTACCACATTCGCAATATTTTCACACCAGATTCTCAAATTTGGCATTTTACTACACCTTCTTGTGAACTGTACAGCTGTCATTTTTCACATCCTTGCCGAAATGTGTTTTCGCACTTTCATGCAGAATAGCGCATTTGCTGTGTGAAATCAGTGTTTTGGACACATTATGAAAATGACAGTGACACTGTTCATGAGCAGAGGTCCTAAAATGCCTGTGTTGAAAATTAGGTGACAATACTCCATAAAATGACTGTGTTACAGCAGCATTGAGCAGTTTCACTGGCATGCACGCCGTACGCAAAACTTCTAATAATCTCACTCCAGATTTTCACAGTGCTACTGTTCTGTACCTCCTAATGAACAATACAGCTGTCATTTTTCACATCCTCACCAAAATCTGTTTTTGCAGTTCCAGCGCAGAATAGCGTGGCGCTGAGGAACGCCTGTGTTCGAGACATGATGAAAAATGTTAGTGACACTGTTCATTAGCAGATGCCCTAAAATGCCTATGTTGAAAACTTGGGAACGAAGTCAATAAATGAGTGTTTTATGAGCGCAGCATTGTACAGTTTGCACGCACGCTCATGACTTTGTGAATTTGTAATACTTTCACTCCAGCTGTTCATCATTGGCATTTTTCCATACCTTCTTATGAACACTGCAGCTGTCTGAAATGTGTTTTCGCACGTCTGGCACAGGATTGCACGGCCACTGTGTGAAATCAGTTTTTGGGACAGTTTGAGGAAATGACGGTGACACTATTCATGAGCAGAGGTCCTAAAATGCCTATGTTGAAAATTTGGTACCGAAACTCCATGCGATGACTCTGTTGCAAGCATGCATTGGGCAGTTTCCACGCATCCTTGTAACTTTGTCAATCTGCAATATTTTCATGCCACATTTTCACCACTGGCATTTGTGCACATCTCCTTATCAACAGTCCAGCAGCCATTTTTCACAGCCTGCCCAAAACATGTTTCCGCAGCTGTGGTGCACAATGGGGTGCTTGCTGTGCAAAATCACCTTTTGAGACAGAATGTTAAACAAAAAGTAAAGAATAGTAGTGCAAAATAAATTATATATGAAATGGATATTTGCTTGCGATATCTATCTTACCCAGATCTGCTGAATGATGTCCCACACAGAAGTTGTTTCATTATTTCATTATATATGTGTTAGCCAGGTTGGCACCAACCTTTTTTGCTGCTATCGGTATGACTAAACAATCTACAGTGGTGCATTACTCAGGTAACCTACCCAGCATGCCTCTCCCCCCCATACACATACATATAGCCCCACATTGGTCCTAGCAACTGGATCTGTGAGACAGTATATGTTGGTAAAGTCAGCACTGTGATAACTATATATGATAATGGAAAAAAGTACTCACGCTCTGTTTGCATGACATTAAAGTGTTGTACAGGTGAGATCAGTAGAAAGTACCTTTCACTGACCTTGCTGTTTGGTGTGCCGTTCTCTCCTCTGCACCATATCTAGTGGGGACCTGCCTTTACCCATTTTTGCAACTGGGGGGCTGGAGCACTAGGAGGTCAAATGAGTTGCCCAAGCCACACCATGAGCATTTGGCTGTAGTGGAGTAGGTGCCTGTGATTTCTTGGTTTCCAAGCCAATGCTTTAACTATTATACTACATTGGGTCATCAATATGAGACAGAATGTCCTATAGGCTTCATGCATTTCCAATATCCATTATGCAACATTTACAAATCAAAGTAAATGAACTGCAATGATGACAGCAGAAGACTGAAACATGATAACTTCAGTGATTTATTTTAAAAAGGAAAATGAAGAGCAATGAGCAGCACAGTATTGATCCACTTTGAAGTAGCCCCATTAGCCAATCAGAGTGTAGATGGCAGCAGGAAATGTCATCCTTATGCTACAAGGAGTACAAGTTGACACCCTCAAACTGCTGCATAGGTTTAACACAAAAGACACTGACACGCGTATAAGCCGATGTCAAAATTGAATAATATATTTGGCACAATAGATCATTCAATACATTGAATTATAGAACACACCAAAAAATCAAAGCAAAATTCAAAATGAAGTGCATTTACAGTCCACATAAAATGTCACATTTTCAGAAGTATGGTAACCTCATGCATCATATTCTCCCTTGGCTACTTCGTTCTCCTCATCCAAAATCCCAAATGAACACATATTTTCTGAGAGGAACTGTTCAGTAAGGATGTCTGATGTTATGATGTCTTGTGTAATCATCCTGTTCCTCGTCATGGGCCACCGCTTTGTTTTTGGTATTTCACTTAGTGCCTCTCTTTGTTTGTGTCAATCTTGCACCTGCTTTTCATTAATACTACAATGCCATGCTGTGGCTGAGTTGTTCGAGGACTTCGCATACTCCACAACACGCAGCTTAAATGCTGTATTGTTAGAGCTAAATTTTCTTTTGACGCTCATTTTGGAATAAAATCTCAACAGGACTGACTGACTTCTTTGGGCTTAATTGAGAAATTAGTGGTACCAGCAACTGGGAAATTAGGAGTATTGACATGGGCTAGCTGTAGAATTGATTTATTTAGCCATAATCAGTGACCCACATATAAACCAAGAATCTCCAAATTGACATGCTTATTTGGTGCAAAAATCTTGGTTTATAGAAAAGTATATACAGCAATTCAAAGAAGAATGCTATAGTAATTATCCAGTCTGGAGACGGCAAGATAGAGAGAATCAGAATCGTGACACATGACAGGCACGTGACTGACTCAAACGTTGGGCCATAAGCACAAAAAAAGGATTGCCTATGTGCCACATATCTCAGGGCTCATGATCAACCCTACGTGGGATGTCGCACAGTGGGGTCGCAAAGTTCCAACAGCATTCATGGACAGTGCACCATCCAGCTGCACATTGGATCCGTGGCTGTGTGGGTAGATACACACCACGGGCAGTCGGGAACCCAGGGCATGCTTGCACTACATGCCATTCACTAAAATGTGAAGTGACAGGCATAGGGAGGCACAGGATATAGCAGCCAGGACCCTGCCATAACATTGTGTGCACCCCGCTGTCAACATCTGCCATCCACGGCGGGACCAGGAGGTGACCTCAGTGTTGCCTATACCCACTAGGCTGATGGAGAAGGCTGGGTCAGCTGTTGGGTGAGTGCCTGCTTTAGCAAATGTGGGATCTGTGCCCTCCCACACACCCCCACTCCCAGGGTGCAAGGAATCCACTCAGGGACCCAGGTCTGGCATCTGATTGGCTGCATGCCCTGGCCCACTCTTCTGCACCCTGCCACCCCTCAGTGAACCTACACACCGGGGGGAACCACAACAGGTGTACTGCAGGTGTTTGTAGTTGTGCATAGCATGCGCCTGCACCTGTCTGGGACCCGGAGCTACTCAGGTGGGGTATGCATCTTGGCGCGTACATTACCCCATTGGTGCATAGGAACAGGAACAAATGTTATGAAAATTATTAGCCTTGGCCATTTTGCTGATTGACATAGAAGAGATTCCATATATTGCTGGGGTGGACAGTTTATTTTAGAACTTTTTTATTCTTTTTGCAATTAGTGCTTTTTCTCCACTGGCCCTGAGCAGCCATCAGTATGCCAGCCAGCCCAGCACTGAATAACTGATTTTCCACCAGGACTTACCACTGTGTAGGAATAGAGTGGCCTGGGTGTTTGTGTGGTGCAGGGTTACCAGTTGACTGGAACTCAACGGTTACCTAGGGATACAGTTTTCTGGTTTTCTCCCTTGTTGTCCAAGGATCAATTTTTCTAATTTTTTCCCTTGCAGAGTGGACATGAAATGCTGCCTAGATGAGCCACACACATTGCTGCACATGGGGTGTTGGCAGCTGTCACTCAGCCCTTCCACACAGTCCAGTGTAGCATTCACCTCCTCTTCTACACTGCAAAAAAAACTTTGCACATACCACTTTAGTGTGTTTAAACAGCCACACTTTATTGAAGGTGAAGATTATCTAGTCCGGAAAATCCACCAACTTCGACCCCCTGCAAAGTTCATACTCCAACGTTCCTACAAATCTCTAAACCTCGCCTCTGTGCTTGAAGACTTAGCTCTTGCTTGCTGGGAATCCCCCACCAAACCCTGCTCTATCGACGATGCCTTCCTTCATTTCAAAACATCTTCTTCCAAGTCTGGGATGTTCACGCCCTCGTCCTCCAGGATTCGTGGCTATCATCTGCCTTGGATCACCCAGGAACTGACAGCCTGCCAAATTGCTCAGGACAAAGCATGAGCACTCACAAAATCTCACACCTCCCAAGCGACCTTGTCATCTATCGTCTCTACGCAACAAATGCACCAGAGTAACCTACCTAGCTAAAGCGGAATACTTCAGCTCCTCCATTCATTCCAACTTAAACTGTCCATCAAAATTCTGGAAGGTTATTCACTCTGTCTTCTCCTCCAACTGCCCACCCTCCCTCTCCTCCTCTTGAACAACTCCTCCTCACTGATCCACAGGATGTTCCACCTGCATTCCAACATATTTCTCCTCCTGTGCCTCGGTCTTCCTCTCTTCCCTGCTCACCTCGGTGCCATTCAGTCCTCCTCCCATATGTTCTAATTTCAGTGGGCCCCACCTTCACCTTCAAAGAAATCCTGCCAGTTTATGTCCTCAAAGCCCTTCAGGCCCCTCGACACAACAAAAAAATCCCCGATGGCCTCAACTGCAATCTCCACCTCTCTGCCCCAGCCATTGCACCCCTCGCCACCCTCTTAAACCCTACTTTTCTCCTCTGCTGTCCCCCAGGTCTGAAGCAGGCCATCATAATCCCCATCCCTAAAGGGGTGTCAACACCTCCCCAATTATCACCCTATCTCCCTCCTCCCTGCACTCATAAAGCTGCAAGAATGCTTAGTGCTCAACCAAATCACCTCCTTCCTCTCTGCACACCAACTTCTTCACACCTTTCCAGTCCAGTTTCATTAAGGGCCATTCCACAGCCTCCTCCCTGGTTAGGTTCATGGATTCCATCCTCTCAGGCATGGACAAAGGATTGATCACCTCGGTCATTTTCATAGACCTTTCCAAAGCTTTTGTTACGGTCTTCCACCCTCTGCTACTTCAATGTCTCTCGGAAGCAGACCTAGCTGGCTCAACTACCAATTGGTTCAGCGCCTACCTCTCTGACAGAACTCAATCAGTTAGAATCGCTGACGTCACCTCTTCACCCCTCCCTATAGCCACCGGAGTTCCCCAGGGATCAGTACTTGGCCCTATCCTGTTCTCCATCTTTCTAAATAACCTCCCTCTAGTGTGTTCATCCACGTCTATTCAAATGTACACAGATGATACTGTCCTTTTTGCCTCTGGCTCCTCCCCAGAAGAGGTAACAGCCAACTCCAGGCTGACTTCAACAAGGTACAGTTATGGTTTAGCTCTCACCAGCTCTCTCAATGTGAACAAAACTACCACCATGACCTTCGGCACTCAGCAACGTCTAACCAGGCTTCCTTCCCTCCCTACCTTCCACACCCTTTGACGGACGGTACTGGAGGATGTCACTTCCTTCTGCTACCTTGGGGTTTGGCTCGACCATCACCTGTCCTTCTCTGACCACATTGATGTCATCATAAAAAACTGCCCCCAAGCTCAGAGTCCTTTACAGGAACATAACTATCTCCTTCTCATGGTCAGACGTGAGCTAGTGCATAAGATAATCCTCCCCTCATTTGACTACTGCGACATAGTATACAGTGCTGCTCCCAAATCTACCTTATCCAGACTGGACACACTTTTCCATGCCTTCTGTCGCTTTGCCCTCGATGCCACCCCCTGCACCCATCACTGCAACCTCTACCATGCCCTCACATTCCCTTCCCTCGAAAACCGTCGCCTGCAGCACTGTGCTAAATTTGTAGCCAAATTCTGGCATGACTCCCTGCCCTCATACCTCTCTACCTTACTTACCCCAGCTCCCTCTCCTTTTCATGCTCTCAGATCCCTCGATGACCTGAAGCTACAAATCCCTAGGCGGAAAACCACTATTGGGCAACCCGCCTTCTCCTACCACTTCCCCAATCTCTGGAATGAACTCCCTCCCCAAATTCGCCAGTCCTCCTCTACCCACTCCCTGTCTTCAGCACTAGCAAACTACCTCTCGGTAAATTGCTCCTGCACTTAATCCCCGAAGGTGTCCCCTTATACCCCCTCCTGACTGTCTGACCAGCAGCACCTAGCTTATGCTATGGAAGCTGGCTTATCTATACCAGCTTCAGCACTTTCTGGTACATGGGCTTTGCCCTGTCCTAAATCCTACTTGATACTTCCTGATCCTAACATATTCGCCACTCCCAGTGTCACACCTCAGCTATCCAATTCTATCCCACGAGTTATAAATCATCCAGCACATTTCGCTGGTTAAGTCTGTAATATAATCTATGCCTGCCAAGTGTTGTTGTTGAACTGTACTGATTGTCTTGTCCCTTTTCCATCACAATTGTATCCTGCAACTGTATAACTGAAACTTTCTCTGTAAACTGTTTATGTTTCTTGTACCTCTACTCTCTCAAAACAAGTGTGGAGCCAGGGTATCTGACATTACCTCCATGATGCCTAAAATTTTACAAAATGCGGGGAAAAATCCACTGGTTATCATACATTTATTTATTTATTAATTTGGTGACCGGGTAGGCCCACTGAGCCCAGAAGGTCCCTTTTTCAGGGGCGACCTGGCATGCCGGTGTTAATGATACAAACATTACCCCCATTTAATCAGTTACAACAGGACTATGTGGCGTTATGTAACATGTTACTTGACAGAGGATGCTGTGTATGTATATCTGAAATTCTACCTGTCCCGAGATCAACATCTACCATGACGCAGAATATCAAAGCCCTAAATGAATGGCTGAGAAAGTGATGTTTTAAGCAGGGTATACCCTGTATTACCTACTGGGAATCATTTTCAGATCGTTCATTCTTGTTTTGCTGGGATGGTTTACATCTCAGTCATAGGGGTAGTACACTTATAGGGAAAAGTATCACTAAAATCATAAATCATTGTTTAAACTAAAAACAATGGGGGAGAATGGGTCTATTCCCAAGTCTCTGAATACTTACCAGACATTTTGTAACAATTGTACTGCTGATTAAAGGAAGGGGTGTGGGGATGTAACATTTGGCTGCTTATTGCATTTAAATCTTCGTTTTAAAACTTGAGAGCCCTACTTTCCTTACAGGAAGTAGGTAGAGAGTAGCATTGTCCCTAGCAACTGGGGGCTGCCTACTACGCACTAAAACAGTGCTTTTATTTACTTTGTGTTGCAAATTTATACTTTGCAAACCTTCTCATGTCACAGGGGCTTTATTGTGATTTAAAATCATCAGTTTATCGCACCTTTTGTTACGAGGAAAGCACGATCCCAGGCAACAACTTCCAGGTCATTAGGGACATAAAACTTGCCCCTGCAGTGAGCAGGGCAAGCGTGTGCAGGGCACGCATTTTCACGAGTGGGGACGTGCACAGAGACAGATGCATCGGCGCATGTCGGCTGTGTCTGCTGGGACTGCTGGGAGAAAATAAACTTAATATCAGAGGTAACATAAGGTAACATAAGGTAGCTATAACGAAGCAATGTATTGGTTGTAATATGTATGCAGAGGGGGAAGTTGAACTATGCTTCATGTGTTGCAAATGTTGCAAAATAAAGGCCCTAGAAATTGAAATTGCTCAACTGAAAGAGAGAATGAAGGTGCAAACTGATATATCTTCACTAGAACAATATATAGATGGCATGGTGGATAGTATGTCCGAAACAATTCCCCATGATCAGTAGGATCCAGATATTCAGGTCTCCGTAAGCGAGAATCAGGAGGGGGAGTCTAATAAATGGTATCTTGTAAAAAACAGCATGTAATAAAAGAGGTAGAAGAAATATTGGTGGCATATCTAATATATTAACACCCAATAGGTTTAGTGCATTCTCAACAGATGACCAAGAGGGGGTGCAGCAAACTGAAACAGCAACAGAGGAGCATGATAGCTGGCTCCCCCACGAGCTGCAAAGCACCCGTATTGCATACCAGGATACAGTCCCCATTGCACAAGAAACACAGGATGTACTATTTATAGGTGACTCAATGTTAAAATACACTGATGCAGTTCTATGTAAGAACAGGAACTTACATACAACAGTAAGTGCCTTACCTGGGGTGGTCAAAGGGGATATTAAAAAACTGATCACGGGACTTATGGAAAATACCACTAACCCTGTGACATTTTACATCTCGGAGTAAATGATGTAGGGAAAATAAATATATTGGATATTCAGTGAGATTTTGAGGATGTTTGGCAAAAGATAAAAACATTTGGGGGCAGGCTAATTATATCAGGACTCCTACCAGTACCTAGGGCCAATGAATCATTAGGTAAAGAAATTTTAAGGCTGAATGGTTTGCTGAAATGCTGGTGTCAGAGAGAGGACCAGCTGTTTGTGGACAACTGGCAAGATTTTCAGGGACATCATTTGTTTGAAAGGGATGGAATGCATCTTAATAGGCAGGGTAAAAGGCTTTTTTCCTATAAATTAAAAAGGTTAATGACTGAAAATTTGGTACATTTAAACTGATTGAGCAGGGGGAAGTGGTTAATTCATTAGGCGAAAGGGTTGGAGAGACAAGAGTTAAGGTACAAAAAACTAAAACTCATATTACATCCAAAATAAATTTTCTTGTAGTTAATGCTAGGAGTTTAAATAATAAAATCGAGGAACTCCAGCTGGTTTTATAGGATTTGGATATCCATGTCTGTGCAGATACTGAAACGTGGTGGAAAACTGAAGATGGTTGGGGGAAAATTATACCTGGGTACACTCTCTATACCAAAGACAGGATAAACACTGGGGGGGGGGTTGCCATGTATGTGAAGGAAGACATACCATCAGAGCAGAAGGATACATCTAGATGGGATAGCAATGAAATTCTTTGGGTATCAATCTCTCCAGAACATAATATAAAAATAGATTTCAGTCTGGTATATAGAAATGTGCTGTGTTAACATCTCACATCAACAGAAACTGCAGCCAGACTAAAAGAACTTTGTGCTTGTGTGTTACAGTGTATTTCTGTGCCTAAGCTCCTTTCTGCAGCAGCCCTGCTAGCAAAAAGCCTGATTACTGAGGTTTGGAGAGTGTCATCAGCTGTGCTTGGTGGGACTTTTGTTAATTTCATCAGTGCAGGAGATGGGGTAGTAACAACATAAAAGGCTTGCGCTGCTACTGCGCAGG
The DNA here is from genome assembly GCA_016271365.2 of Neoceratodus forsteri. Lineage (NCBI taxonomy): Eukaryota > Metazoa > Chordata > Ceratodontiformes > Ceratodontidae > Neoceratodus > Neoceratodus forsteri. The sequence continues at coordinate 274,149,130 of JADMNL010000026.1, forward strand.
CGCAGTGGCGTGAGCATGAGTGGCGTGAGCGCCACTCGGAAGAGAAACGGGAATACGTTTGTAACATTTTAAAAAGCTGGTAATCTGGAAACTTATAAAACAGGGGGTAACATATCAAAAACTATTGTTTAAAGTATCTGAGATTACAGATTGACTTTAGAAGAAGCTTAGAGTATTAAATGAGAAAGTATTTATTCTAAATATATTGTTGATCTTTTGCATTATCTCTGATAGTAATTAGCGATAGAGGAGTTACTCCTGAGAGTATATTATTAGTTAAGCTTACCATAATTGCTAAACATATCTTAATAAACACTTATATAGCAGTATATGGTAACCTTAAATAAGATGTTTAATGCTTAAATAAGTCTCCAGTTTTGGGGTTTAGATTTTGGTAACTTTGACTCATGTAAGGTATTGTTACCTAAATAAAAATGTTTAATGTTCTGATTGTTTTTTACTTTTATAAATAGGCATCTATAGATTATTTTCTTTGTATTTGGACACAGCTGTAAAATGAAAAAGATGTTGTCATCTAAGATGATAAGGTTGATAGTGGGTTTGGTCTGTGTCGTTCAGCTACTTGTTATCATGAGAACTGATGTTTTGATGAAAAGATCAAGTGCTCATGTAAATTGTTTTAATAATTTTAAGTTACAAACAGTTAAGCTGACCTCATGACAAAACCCTTTCAACCTCATCCGAGAAGAACTTTGTGTTAAGGACATGGTAATTCAAACAGGGTATATCTGTTCAAGTAACTGGGCATTGTTATTGTCCTTGGCTCTCTGTGGAGATATTGAATTGAACCCAGGTCCTGTAATTAAAATGTTCTTAGATAATGCTCGAAGTATGATAAATAAAATGGACTATTTTAGATCCTGGGTAGAACATGAAGAGCCGGACATAATAATGTTAACAGAAACCTGGTTAAAAAAGGGAATTGAATATAAAGAAATAGAATTAAGGGACTTCTACCACTTTAGGAAGGATCGGGAACACGGGGGTTTTGGTGTATATAAATCATTCAATTGGTAACTCCAAAATTTTGTTCTCTGGGACATTTGAGGCATTGAATGCCTGTTAATTGAGATACAAAGAATTAAAATTGGTTATTGGAGTAGTTTACTCTCCACCTAAAATAAACCCTATCCATTTTGACAAATGTTCACATGTTTTAATGGAATACCTGGGTCAACTGCATGTAGTTCTGGCTGGTGATTTCAATGCAGCTTGGGGTTGTCCCAGGGGTCAAAAGTTGGAAAAATCAATGAGCTGTTTAAACCTGATACAAATCGAAGATACACCTACAAGGAAATGTTCCTTATTAAGTAAAGGTAATATTTTGAATTTGATGTTTGTTTCACCTGAATTGACAATTTTGGAGAAAAGTGTATGTGCCCCCAGTTTAGGAGACCATAATATAGTTAAGTGTGTATTCTCTATGATTAAAAATTATATTCCCATAAAATCAGTATCACAAATATCTAAAAGATGTTATTCAAAATTTAATAGTTTATCATTTAGAAAGTATCTTCAGGGACTCCCTTGGTACAGGATTTTTCTTATCCCAGATTTAAATGAGGCTATATTGGAATTTACAACAATGTTCATTAATGCTTGTGATAAATTTGCTCCATATAAAAAGTAAATCATAGGAAAAACATTTACCATGGCTAACTGTAAAATAAAGAAAATGATTAGGATTAGAACTCATTATTGAAAAAGCAAATAAAACATTAGACAGTGAAATTTGGAACAATACAAAAGGTTAAGGAATCAAGTAATACAGGAAATCAGGAAATCAAAAGCTCATATTATAAACAGTGGATTAAAGAATCAACAAATCCAGGTGCTTATTGGTCTGTTATAAAAAAATCTTATGAATCCAAATAGTAAACAAAGTGAAATAAAATTGAGACAGAAGGAAAAATGTTTGAAACAAATAAAGCTGCGGAAATTTTGAAGAATTATTTCATAAACCTCCCCGATCTGAAATTAGATTTCATAACTAAAACTAATATATTGAATGAAGTAAAGGGTGAGAGTCCCCAAGATGAGAAAGAACCCAAACTCAGGTTTAAGAGCGTGATAAACAAAGAAGTTCTAAAAAACATAAATAGATTAAAAATGAATAAAGCAAGTGTCCCAGATAGAATAGATAATAAATTATTAAAAGAGGCTGCTATGGAATTGTCACCTATACTAAGGGACATTTTTAACTGGAGTCTAAGAGAGGGACAGTTTCCCTCTAGTTGGAAATTAGCCAAAGTGATACCAATAAATAAGGGAGGGGATCCAAAGGATGTTTCAAATTACCGTCCAATAGCCTTGCTGTCCACAGTATCCAAGTTATTTGAAAAAATTGTCCATGATCAGTTAATAGACTACTTGGAAAAATATAATAAATTGACTCAACAACAGTATGGTTTTAGGCAGGGTAGGTCCATGGCTACCACACTCACTGACTTTTTGGATCTTATAGCAACCCCTCTTGGGGAAGCGAAGTCCGTGGAGTGCAGATACGTGGACCTATCTAAAGCATTCCATTTAGTAAACCATAGTATTTTGATAAACTCATTAATGAAAAGAGGGTGAGGAAGAAACCTGTAATTGGTTTATATCATACCTTGATAAAGATCACAATTTGTTGTCCTAAATGGACACCAGTCAAGAATGGACTATGTAACAAGAGGGTTCCCCAGGATCTATCTTGGGCCCCTCCTGTTCATATAGTCTATTTAAATGACTTACCAAAGAAAATTGGACATTCAAAATTCATCTATCACTAGACGATACGGTTTTAGTAGCAGAGGAAAAAACTATAAGTGAAGTAGAACTAAACTTACAGAGTGTCTTTAGCATCATGCAAGGTCACTTTTCATTTCTGGGTTTATTAGTTAATAGTAAAAAAGACACAGGTTATGTCATTGCATTGGACTTAAAGGAATTTCAAAATTAAATATAAAGACACAAGAGGGTAAGTTTTAGAACAAACTGAAACATATAAATATTTAGGGTACATATAGATCAATGTCTTACTTTACAATATCATAAAACAAATTTAATAAAGAAAACACACATTAAGATTGGAGCTATGAGACGAATATCAAATTGTATGACAAGAGAAACAAGATTGATTATGATCAATCAATTAATAATGCCGGTTATTGACTATAAAAGTCATATTTACAGACATACAGCAAGAAAACATTTAAATAACTTGGATACACCTTATAATAAGCTTGCAAGATTTGTGTTAAGGTGTGATTTTATAACTCATCATTGCACTATGTATATGGATTTGGGTTGGATTCCATTAGACTTACGGGCTAGGGGAATCTGGCTAAAGCAGGTTCATAATATATTTAAAAATCAATCCTTAGATAACTTAAAAACAAATTACAAAACCAAAACAAGGTTTAAATTTAAGAAAAACTGGTGCTAGAGATTTAATAATACAAAGTTAAAAATCAATTTAGTGAAATGACCTTCAATATCAAATAGCTAAAAGTTGGAATTGTCTTCCTCCTTTTACATGAACTAACAACTACTGATCATGTTTTTTAAAATGGCCTGAATCACGAACTTAGTTTTCGTTGTTGTGGTAATAGGTGAAATTAATGTAAATCTGAAAATGTTAATATGCCTGTTATTGATGAGTTTGTAAACTCTAATATATTGTTTTGTACTTTTCTGTAACCTGTATTGTTATAAATGTATAGTTGTAATAATTTTGCATAATGTAAACAGGTAAGCCTTGTGAACAGGGATTTTCAAAACCCTAATGGCTGTATCACTGTATAAATAAAATTTTACCATACCATACCATACCAAATCCCTCTATAACTGCAGGAGATGACTCAAATTTGTTGGATTTTATCAAGCATTTATTGGAGTTTAAGAAAGTTGTCCTAATGGGCGATTTTAATGTGCCAGGTATAGATTTGGAAAATCTTGTAACAGAAGCAAATAAAGAAAATGATTATCTAAATACCCTTAGTCTGGTTGGTTTGGAACAATATGTAAGTGAAAACACTCAAGGTAACCATATCCTTGATTTGATTTTAAGTAATATAGGAGAAAAGATAAATAACTGCTTTGTACTGCCACCTTTGGGCTCTAGTGACCATTTAACGGTAAGATTTGATTATATAGGGGCATTGAGTCAAAATTTGGACAGCACCATAATATATAGATATGATAAGGCCAATATAATGGGTATGCATAGAGATCTGGAAAATTGGAACTGGGAATTAGAGTTTAAAGGAGCATCGATATCGAAGATGTGGGATATTCTTAAGACTAAAATCATTAGCTTGACTCAAAAATTTGTACCAACCAGGATTAAATATAATACAACTAAAAAGCACCTCCCCCCCGATGACATCAGCAATCAAAAAAGAAATAAAAGACAAAAATAAAGCCTTTAGACGTGCTAAATTAAGAGGCAATGTTGCTAGCTGGGCTCACTATAAAAGGTGTTTAAAGTCCACCAAAAAAAGTATAGAAGTAGCAAAAAGTACATTTGAAATTATGTTAGCTACTAAGGTTAAGGACAATTATAAATCCTTTTAGCAATATATTAACAATAAAAAGGGTGAATCAAAAAAGTCAGGTCCTTTATTGGATGCTGAGGGGAACTTAGTTGCTGATAATTTAGGTATGGCTGAACTAAGTAATATATACTTTGCTTCAGTTTTCAATCTGATAAATCATTATGGGGGATTAATTGTGGTATACCCATTGATGACCCAGGGGTAATCTTGGACAGGAAGGAAGTTATGATAAGATTCCAAAAACTCAATCAGAATAAGGCACAGGGTCCAGATGGGATATATATCCTAGAGTACTCAAGGATTTGGCTGAACAACTTGCTGGCCCAATTACAGTATTATTTCAGAAATCAATAATTGATGGAGAGGTACCTGAAGATTGGAAACAAGCAAATGTGGTACCTATACACAAGAAAGACCCCAAACAAGAGGTTAAAAATTATAGACCAGTTAGCCTTACCTCGGTTCTGGGAAAGGTACTGGAAGGATTTATTAAGGATTTTATTATGGAGCACCAATATAAGACCGGTGATGTTGACTATGCACAGCATGGCTTTGTTAAGGGGAGGTCTTGTCAAACAAATCTATTGGAATTTTATGGGAAAGTAAACCAGGCCTTAGAAGGGGTGGTTCGATGGATGTTGTCTTCTTGGATTTTGCAAAGGCATTTGACAAGTTACCCCATGTCAAATTACTTGAAACTCTGGTCAATATCGAAATTAACCATAATATAATTTCTTGGATAAGATCCTGGTTGACAGGTAGGAGTCAGAGAGTTTGTAAAAGAGGAGAATTTTTCAATTGGCACAGAGTGATTAGTGGAGTGCCGCAGGGTTCGGTATTGGGACCCTGCCTGTGTAATGCCTATATAGGGACAATAAAGGCCTCTCCTGATATTTGGTTTTCAAAATTTGCAGATGATACCAGACTAGTGGTTATCTTTAATAAGGATGCAGATTTATTACAATTAGCCCTAAAAGAGTTGGAAATTTGGGCACACAATCATGGTTCATTTTTCAATGTGGATAAGTGCTGTGTGATGCATTTGGGGAAATACAATATCCTACAGGATTATAATATGGGAGGTAAATTACTCAAAGAGACCTCAGAGGAATGTGATTTGGGAATAAAAATTAGTAATAACCTGAATTTTACACCCCATTATAATCAGATAATAAAAAAAGCTGGTAGTACACAAAACTGTATTAATAAACATATAAAAAGTAGAGATGAGGTGTTCTTTTGCCATTATATACATCTTTGGTGCGTCCACATTTGGAATATTGCTCCCAGTTGTGGTCCCCATTTAAAAAGGGGGATATAGCTTCAATTGAGAGGGTCCGGAGAAGATCTACTGTAAAATTACAGAGTACAGGGATGGACTATAACCAGAGGCTTAGTACACTGGGGTTATACTCTCTGGAGTTTAAAAGATTAAGGGGGGGGATATGTGCCTAATTTACAGGGCCCTAAATGATCCAGTATTATTGGAACAGCTTGATTTGGAAATCATGGATAATACTAGAGAACACCCACTTCAGATAAAAACAGACAGATTCTGTTCAAATAAAAGGAAGCACTAGCTGACAGTAAGAGCGCCTAGGATCTGGAATAAACTACCAGTGGAAATAATTGTTAGTAGTAATATAGAAGTCTTTAAGAAAGATTTGGATAATTACTTAATAAATAATAGTCTAATGGGACATTCTTAAAAAATGGTGAGCATATGGACCTTGTCTTTTAAAGCTCTGTATAACTATGAAACCTATGAAACCTATGAAATATTATTACAACTAAATGTAAATTCATAGCTTTGAATGCAAGATCTTTAAACCTACTCAAATTAGCAGAACTTGAAGCCAAATGTAAAACTTTAAATATAGGTGTGGTGGGAGTAACTGAAACTTGGTGGGACGCATCCTCAATTTGGTCCAGAGAAATTCCAGGTTATAAGTTATATCATAAAAACAGATTAGATAAGCAAGGCGGTGGAGTTTGTATGTACCTATGAAATGATATTCCTTCTTTTGAAGTGTATTTCTCCTTTCCTTTGAAAGTATATAGGTTAAAATGCAGTATTGAAGGAGCAGTTCTATATAACTACTGGCAACTACTATCGACCTCTATCTACCAAATTCAGATTACACAACTGATATGTTTAAAGAAATTACACATTTTCAGAATCTCAAGATACAGTAATATTTGGTGACTTAACACTCCCTCATATTAACTGGGACTCATTCTCAGGATAGTCCTATGCCGAAAGGAATAATAGATGTGATAGTTAGTACTGGATTACAACAACATTTACTGAACCCACTCAAGGTCCTAATATTTTGGATCTATTATTTACTAACATAGAGCAACAAATTAGCAATTTACAAATTTAGGATCCACTTGGGACCAATGATAATTCATCTATTCTTTTGAAATTCAACAGTTTAAAACTACACAAAAGAAGTTATACTATACAAAAAATGATAACAAAGCAAATTTTTCTAAAATCAATGAATACTTACAAAACATAAACTGGGAATCTAATATTCTTAATTGTACAACACAACAAGTTTGAGACTTTTTTAAAAACATTGTACATTATTTGGAAAATACCTATATTCCATCTAAGAGGAAATTTAATAATAAAGGAAAAATCCCCCCTTGGTCCAACAAGACAATTGAAAATCAGATTAAAATAAAAGTTAAACTTTTTAGTAAACTTAAGAATAGTTATGTCCCATTTAAAACTACTTTATTACATAAATACAGACTATCTGAAAAACTTAAAACATTTTATAAAACTGGCAAAAAATAAGCTAGAATTTAAACTAGCTCACACAAAATACTGTCACAAATCTCTTTTCTCCTATATAAATAGCAAAAAAGGTGTATCAAGGACCATTGTTCCCATTATAACCAGTGGCTCTTCTCTATCTGATATAGAAACCTCAAATCTCTTTAATAAGTACTTTTGTTCTGTCTCTTCTCAAAAATCACCTATTAGTACATTTAAAGTTCACCACGTAGATTATCATAGGTTCTGTCCAACTGACATTATACAGGCTATCAAAAAACTAAAAAAAAGTACTAGTCCAGGCCCACACGGTATTCATCCATGGTTTCTGATCGAAACCTCGATAAATATTTCTATACCTTTGTCAATTATTTTCAATAAATCCTTACAAGAAAGCATTGTACCAAATGACTAGCATTCAGCAATAGTTACTCCCATATTTAAAAAAGGCAATAGAGGTTCTGTGCAAAATTATCATCCAATTAGCCTGACCTCAGTGGCTGGTAAATTAATGAAATGAGTAATGAAGTCTCTAACAGATCAAGATTGTAAAAATTAGAATTCATGATTCAAGTCAGATATGGGTTTACTCCCAAGTACCTACCACCAATCTGATATCTTTTGCAATAATATAAGTGCTCTACTAGATGGGTATCCCTACTGATGTAATTCTTTTGGACTTTAGTAGAGCTTTCGATAAAGTCTCACATGAAAACTCATTACTAAAATGAACAATCTAGGTTTGTCACCTGATATTGTCAACTGGACTATGAACTGGCTTGACAAATTGTTCTCAGAGAAGTCTGAATTAATGATATCTTGTCTGATTGAGTGATGTGACAAGTGGTGTAACAACAGGTGTTGGTCTTGGGACCAACATTGTTTAACCTCTTTATCAGTGATTTACAAACAGGGCCAAATAACTTCATAGTTAAATTTGCAGACAATACTAAATTGAGGGCAAGGTTAATTATCAAGAAAATATTTCTGCATTAAAGAAGGATTTGGAAAAATTAACACTTTGGGCAAATGAAAATCATATGCAGTTTAATCAAGACAAATGTTTAGAATGCATTTGGTCGTAAATAATCCAAAAACGATATATCATATAAGCGGACTACCACTTCCACTCAAATTGTGAAAAGACTTAGGATATATATTAATAATCATACTTACATCAAATGATCACTGTGTTAGTACTACTCGCATGACCAACAGACTTTTGAGGCAAATAAAATGCACTTCTTTTTTTTTTTGCAATTTAGTTTTTATTGCAACATTTTTAACATACATGGACATCTTAAACCCCAAAGACGAGATAATCTCATGCAACAATAATACATAGTGTTATGCATGATAAGACACAAGACACTAGACAAGAGAATAACTGAAAGGGAAGAGTCCCCTAATCTTAACCTAACCCCGCCCTTCACCCTCTCCTTCAGATAGATCCCAACCTGAACAGTCATCCTGGTAAATTAATATGTAAACAACTGCAAGTGTTAACCTTCATGAGGTTATACTAGTGACACAGAATATAAATCCATAAGTGGAGCCAGACTTTAATGAAATTAGACAATCTATTCTGTAGACTGGCAATCATCTTCTCTAACCTAATATTACCTAAAATTCTATAAACCATTCTGCATATGGAATAGGAATGTCATCCTCCAGTGGCGAAGTACCAGCTTTTTAACAGACATGGATATTACAGCCATGTGATATTTTCGTGCCTTAACCGGGATTACTAAAATTCCTAACAAACATATATCAGCTGTAAATAAATCCTCAAGACCTAAGGGATCCGCTCTTTGCTTGATTTACGACCAAGGGAGGCAACTCTAGGACATTGCCGAATATGAACTAAATTGCCTTCCCTTGGCCACATCTCCAACAGGTCGTGGAGCCATCCCTAGGAAACTACGATATTTTTCTGAGGTGTGAAATATAAATTATAGTAAGATACGAAATTGCACAAACCAGCCTATCCTGGGTAATATATGGTGGCATCCGCGCCAAAGCGACTACCATTAAAGGATACATCCGTAATAATTTATCCAACACTTTGGGGTCTGATAGAGTTCAGGATATACCATATTATAAAGAACCTTATAGGTTTTGGACACTGCATGAGGCGGTTAACAACTTGGTCAATTCCTCTAGCAGGAGGGCAAGCTTTGATTGCTGAAGGTTGTTCCTAATGTAGCCAAGAGAATACACAATTGAAACACTTTAAAAAATGTAAACGGTGTGCAACTCAAATTTTCTGATGTCTTTTGATTGAACTCCATTTTGATCCGTCTCCGACCAGAACTCCTGAGCTTTGCTCCTTGGAGCTGTAGTAACCAACAAGGAGAATAACTTTTCCTCTAATTTAATATTGGATTACCCATTAGGGGTTGCTCTGAATCAAATTTTGGGTTATTTTTAATAAAAGAACAAAATTGGGAATGGACTCTAACAGGCGTATGATTGGAGAGTCCTGCCAAGACTGGGAAGAATTTGGCTGCACAAAAAAAGGAGAGCCGAAGGGGTCAGATTATGAGAAAAATTAAGGCAATTTCTATTTGGAATCCAGGCGGTATATATTTACGAGATTATTGAGATTAGGCGAGCACCTCAAATGATTGGTCATATGACTGGCCCAATAATAAAAATACATGTCTTGAACTCTTAAGCCTCCTTCCTTTGAACTTCAGGGCAGTTAACTTACAAAAAGCAAACCTGTGCCCCTTTATCCGCCCAGATAAAATTAGTAGAAAATAGCATGGAGTTTTTAAACCATGTGAGAGTAGCCAGACATTGAGGAGATGAAGTGGGTAAAATATCCGCGGGAAAATGTTCATTTTAATGAGACTTATCCTGCCCCAAATCGTTAGAGTCAGGAGGGACCACCTTTTTAAGTCCTGAGTAATAATATTTAAAAGAGAATCCAGATTATATTTACGCATTAGGGATCTATTCCTCACGAGAGTGATACCGAGATATTTTAGTGATTTCCCCTGCCAAGACAAACCTAGAGCAATAACCTCATTCCTAACTACTCGATAGTTAAGTGGGAACACCATCATTTTACCTAGATTTAATTTGTAATTTGACCACTTACTACAAGTCCCTATCACCTCCAGAAGGCGAAATAGTTTTACTTGGCTGGGAGGTACAGAGAAGCAAGTCATCTGCGTAGGCTAATGCCTTGATTGTAAACTTCTGGACCGGAATTCCTTGGATGTCGGGATCTTTCACTATTCTCCGGATAAGGGGTTCCAAATATAAACTGAAAAGCAAAGGGGATAGTGGACACCCTTGCCTTGTACTGGATAATACCGGGAATCTGTCTGAGCTACATCCATTGTAGAGCACACTGGCAGATGGGAAACGATAAAGTTCTTGGATCCAATTTTGAAATTCTAATGGAATACCAAAAAGCCTGTAATATGTGGAAAAGAAAGCTCCAATCGACTTATCAATAGCCTTCTCAGGGCCCAAAGAAACAAGTGCAGGGATAATTAGCATCTTGGTCACCGAGAAGACATGTTCCAGAGTTCGAATGTGATCACTGGCCAGTCTGCTCATGAACCCAACTTGCTCCCCACCGATCAAGTCAGGGAGAACCGTACTTAACCGGTTAGCCAGAAGTTTACTAAGAATTTTAAGATCTTGATTAAGCAGGGAGATTGGCCGATAACTGGTTACTTCTTCTGGAGGTTTGCCTGGTTTTAAAATGAGCACAATTATGGCCTCAAAGAGTGTAGTATCTGTACCTTTTGCATCTAATACTTGCTGAAACATTGGTAAAAGTAAAGGCATTATGCTTTTCACGACTACTTTATAAAAATTAGGGGAAAAACCATCCGGACCTGGTGATTTATCATTGGGGAGACTATCAATTACTTGAATAATTTCTATTTCGGATAGAGGCACGCACAGAACTGAGGCCTGTTCAGGTTCAAGGGCGGGGAGATGACTCTACAGATATTGGTCTAAATCCTGCTGTGAAGGTGTTGTCATCGGCGAGTATAGGGTTTGATAGAACTTTTGAAATTCTGCTGCGATCGCCTTAGAATCAACGATCAAAGAACCACTATGGGTACGTATAGCCCTAATAAAATTGGTGGATTCTTGTTGTTTAATTCGGGCAGCAAGGAGGCGCCCCGCCTTTTCTCCTTGATCTATACAAGTAGCTTTAGCTTTTAGTATTAGATATTCTGCTTTCTCTCTAAGTAGCTCCAAATAGGAACTTCTAAGTTTAACCAACTCTAGTATAGTCTGTTCCGGGGTAGAGGGGGAAAGATTTGATTCTATGTCCCGAATCTGATCAAGAATTTCCCTCAATTTGCTTTCCTTAAGCCTTTTATTCCTAGAGGCTACCTCAATAAATACACCCCTTAAATAGGCTTTGAATGCCCCCCATTCTATATCTGGTTTTTTTGTTGAGTGCAGATTATCAGCTATGTATTGGGTAATTTGAGCGTTGATGTAGTCTACTGTTGTAGGATCTTTGAGAAGCTGATTGTTTAGCTTCCAACGACCTCTTCTTTCGGAAATACCCGTAAAGGAAAGTTGACATGTTACAATAGAATGGTCAGATAGAGGACCTGATTGGATAGCTGAATCAATCACTCCTCCTATTAAACATTGCGATATTAAAATGTAATCGATTCTCGAGGAAGTTTTATGTACAGGAGAGGTAAATGTAAAGCCCTTCTCATTTGGGTGCAATACCGCCAAATGTCGCAAAGATCTAAATCGTCAGTAGGTCCCTTATGGCCCTTTGTGCGGCAATAACCCCTTTTAGCTTTGACCTGTCCGATCTGTATTAGGATCAAACTACATTTAAATTCACCCCAAAATTATCGGGATCTTATTAGAAGGCATATTTGGCTATGAGTTTCATAAAAAGTCCAGAGAATCCACGTTTGGGCCATAGACACTTCCAACAAAGTTCTAAATTGAAAAGTCTACCCTGGACCAAAATGAATCTGCCATGAGTATCTCTTATAACTTTACTTGATACGAAGGGAATTTTATTTCTAATCAAGATCATGACCCCACAGCTCTGCCTTGTGCCCTGAGCCGCGAAGACTTGCCCAACCTGCTGTTTTTTCATATTCAGCTCTTCTGTAATCAGAAGATGGGACTCTTGGATAAATGTAATATCAGACCTCAGGAGTTGCAAATGCTTGCATACCTGGTACTGTTTAAGTTTTTGCCTGAGACCCTTGACATTCCAAGTGGAAATTATTAAGTTATTCGCCATCTGGAAAAGATAAATCGATGTAGGAAGCTGCGCTCCCAAACACTAGCCGTATTCTGACCATCATTAATCTGGGCTCAACTTTGGATTTTGATATGGGCCTATACCACCCTCTCCCCCAATGCCATTCAATCCCCATTGATGAACTTAATATCAACAACCCAAATAATCTCCTCCCTCCCCACTCCGATAAAGCGCTACGGTCTGCAACCACAGGACCCTGCACGATGCACCTCCACCCTCCAGCCCTCCCTTCCCACCATCCCAACTTATTATAGGGTAGGCCTAGAAACAACTACTAATGCTCTAATCTGAAATATTCTATGATCTACATTAAACCTCTACCCAAACCGAAACCTCATATTGTTAGAACAAACTCATCTTGGATAGTAACATTTGACTGAAACCAACTCCTGAACAAGGCAGCTGAGGAAAAGGTTCCCTCAATTCCCTAACGGGATGTAATTCGTGTTTGCCCTGCCAATATAGTTATTGAGCATGTAATCATGATAAATGAAATGCAATATCCATAATACTGATGCAAAAGCCTCAATGAGCTAAAAGCATGTGGAGCAAATTTCCAGTCTTCTCCTAAAAAGGTAAGAGAATGATGTCCAAATAGGAATAGCCCCAGGATAACAGGAAGCAGTAAATACAAGAATTAAACAACACAGCTGAGAATATGAGTTATCGATCAGTCCCATTCTATCGTTGTTCAAGACTGGAATATCATCCCATCTCCACCCTCTTGCATGGGGCCAAGAGTGAGACATCACAGAGTGGCAAGGCAGTTACTCATCGACAAGCAGAAGACATCTCCAGGGCCTTTTGATCTTTAGATCATCTGAAAGAAAGAGAGAGAAAGAAAAGAAAAAGAGGGGGAGGAAGATATGGACAAAAAGGAAGGGGAGGGAGAAAGAGAAGAGAGAGGGAAAATCAACTATTCAGAGTCCTGGGACCTCTGCTATGATTACTATGGGGATGCACAAAACAGGTCAGTATGTTGATGAAACTAAAGATGGAATACAGCACCTGCATGTGATTGAGCCCCAATTTTCACTTCTGTCAAGTACCAATACATCTCCTGAATTAGAGCACCCTAGGTCCTGGGAGAAATGACTTGGGAGACCCATGTAACACAATACATGATAAAGGGCATGTTCCTACGCCCAGAGGTTTATTAGCAATCAGAACAGATAATGTGCCCTCCTTATTGAAATAATGTCTCAGTCTGTAGGTGCCTCTTGTTACAGTCCATAGGTACCCCTAAGTAAATACTAGTCTTGAAGAAGCAGGCTTGTGATAATCCACTGATAAAGGAATGTTAGCCATCTGCAGTATATTATTTACAGTATGTGATCTCCTCTGCTCGGTGTTCAAATGTCTTTGAATAAGTTTGGAAAGGCATTCTTGAGCCCCTTCTTGGCAGAATCAACATCATCAAATGATGCCCATGAACCTGAGATAATGACACCAAGCTTGGCGGGTAGGACATTCGAATTTCACACTTGCGTAATTAATTTCAGAAACTATAGGATGAAACTGAGCTCTTCTTTGCCTGATAGAAGCAGGAAGGTCCTGACTATCCGAATCCTGTATCTCCCACGTATCTCCTTAAGCTCTTTTAGCTTATTAAACATATGCTGGCATTCTAGATAATTTGAAATTTTATAATCAGTGGGTGGGAATGCTCCAGATGGTGGCTTGGGCGAAGGGCCCTATGTGCACTCTTGATGATATAAGCTCAACCAAAGGGTGAAGGCCCTGCTAGTTTTTCAACGAGCTTTGGATAAAACTAATAGTATCTTCCCCTTCAGCCCGGTCAGGAATACCAATGATTACCGCGTATTTCGCATCGCTACTTTCTAAATCTTCTATTTTCGATTCCATTTGGCAAGCTTTTGCCTAATCACAGTAACCTCAGGCTCCAACTTATCTGTTCTTCTCTAGTAGAGCTAATCCTCATGTTGTCATCAAACTTTTGCTGCAGATCTTCCATTGCATGTGTTTGAGATTTAGTTCGGCAGTAATCACTAAAATGCTTTCCTTAAATGGGAGAACTCCTGCAGAAATCTATGCAATGTGGCGGCTGCTGCTCATCAGAGACAGTCTTGTATACTGGGCTTCTTCACTCGCAGGAAGCCCTGGCTTTTTGAGGCCTTTTCCAGTGTTGAAGGCGAGAGTTATCTGGACAGCTTTTTCGCTGAACATCTCACTGATGATCGCCAGGAAAAGACACTGCTTTGAATGCGAATTTTCCCCTGAGTACCCAGCACTATTGCAAATTAGGGCAAATTGTCAAACTCACAAAACAGGTTTCGGTGTAGGCTAGGACTGGAGCTATGGAGGAGAGCTGCCTTTCAGGGTGACTGCATCACGTGACTCCTCCAATAAAATGCACTTTTGTTAATCGCACTGAACAATGCCTTATTCCATTGTATAGGGCATACATTAGACCGTATCTAGACTATGGCTCCCCTTTCTGGAATCCAAACAAAAAAAAAAGACATAGCAATTCTTGAACAGGTTCAAAGGAGAGTAACTAGAATAATTCCAAGAATAACAAACTTGGATTATCAGAAATAGATTAAAGTTACTGGTCTCTTCTCTTCAAACTAGAAGATTAGAAGGTGATATGCTTAGTTTTAATTTAATAAATTCACCAGATCTAATGGAAAAATGTGGTCTAACACTCTCCAAAAGGAGACATGTTCCAAGACTGCATAATAAACAGCTTGAAGAAAAAACTTATAAAACCAGCAAAAGGGGAAACTTTTTTCCAATAAAAGCATCCATTGCATGAAACACCTTGCCACAAGAATTGGTAAAGCCACTGTCTTTAAAAGCAAATTAGATGTTTGGTTGAGGGATAATAGATAAATAATGTCCCACATAGTGTGGGGAACAGTCTCGATGGGCTCTGGCCTTCTTCTGTTCTTTCATACCAAGTAAGTAATACCAAGTAATAACTGATTAACTGAATCTCAGTCTACTGTATTGCTGTAATTGTGCTCAGCTATGTTCTACTGTTTTCCTCATATATGTAACTCTTGATAACCTGCGAGTTATCTCCCACTGTACTCTCAACCCCCAAGGCCACACCAGGAGATGAGCATCTTTTTGCTCAGTGTGCCATCCTGGTGAAACAATTTTGATAAATAAATAAATAAATTATAATTAATTTATAGAAAATGAAAACAGCTGGCAATCCACATATCCACTGGCCCTGTTGAAGTACTGGTACATTTGACAGAAAGCGTTCAGATTAGCTGGTGCATTTGGTATGTCTAGGCTGCTGACCAACAGTGTATGGCTTGTTTGCTGTTTAAGTTTTGGACAAATGGATTATGGACTTCTGTTCCATGTTATAACAGTGATTGCAAAACAATATCACTGTTACAGTGAGTGTACATTGCAGAAAATCAAAACAGCAGTGTACACTCCCCACCAAACCTGACAACAGTGATGAAATACAATGTATCAATGCAGTCTCTGCACCCCCCTAAATTAGGATTCTCAGCTCTGGGGGGGGTGCATGTCGGGGAGAGGGAGAAACAAGGACAGAAAAAAATATTTAGTGCACAAGTTAAAAACAAAATAAACTCCCTACCCAGCACCTCCACTGCAGCCCTCCACGATGACTGAGAGGGGCCTGGGGGTGGTGGTGGATGTCAAAATGAACAACTCAGAGACTTGTAGGAGGGCAGCAGCCAAGGCCAACAGGATGCTGGGATGCATCGCTAGGGAGATCACTTCCAGAAGGAGGAAGTGATACTCCCTCTGTATAACTGCTTGGTGAGGCCGCACTCTCCAGTACTATGTGCAGTTTGGAGGCCACACTTAAAGACGGACATTAAACTCCTGGAGAGGGTCCAGAGGAGGCAAACAAAAAAATGATTTGGGGTTTGGGGGACAGGACCTATGAGGAGAGGCCTCAAGAGCTAAATATGTACACATTGGAAGAGAGAAGGGACTGGGGACATGATAGGAGGTCTTCAGGTACATGAAGAGGGTAAATAGGGGAGGAACAGTCAGGGTGCTTCAAGGAAGGAGAAGGGGCCACTAGAGGGCATGGGTGAAGCTGGAGGGAGGAAGATTCAGGGGAGAAAGGAGGAGGTGCTGCTTCACTGAGAGGGTGGTGGAGCCATGGAATGCGCTGCCTAGCGGGTTGGTGGAGGCAGAGATGGTGGAGGGGTTCAAGATGGGATGGGACAGGTACAGGGGAAGGGTTCTGGAAGCAAAATCCAATGCAGCGAGAATATCTGGAACTGAGAAGGGAGAAGCCAGAGAAGGCGAGGGGGGCAGCAAGGTCATCTCCTAGGGTGGAGGCTGACCAAACGAGCAAACGCGAAAGACCGTTAGGCCTATTCTGCTGGCATTTTAGTATGTTAGTAAAACTGAGTCACTCAGTTTCAGTCACGATCATAATGTGCTACCATGGACTTCACCACTGATAAAGACTGAGGCTGTTTGAACACACCAATGAGGTACTGTTTTTGGAAATTCCTTTTCTGTGGTATAGAAAGGGAGGTGAGGACTGTCTCTGTATTATTTATTACATTAAGTTTTCCTTCTGCATTATTTCCAATATGGGAGTGTTTCTATAACTGCATTCTAGTGCTAACTGCTTTGTATGAGCTTAATATTTGTATGGCTGTGAGCAGAGGCTATATCCATCTTGCTGT
The DNA here is from genome assembly GCA_016271365.2 of Neoceratodus forsteri. Classification (NCBI taxonomy): domain Eukaryota; kingdom Metazoa; phylum Chordata; order Ceratodontiformes; family Ceratodontidae; genus Neoceratodus; species Neoceratodus forsteri. The sequence goes on from JADMNL010000026.1 coordinate 274,166,416, forward strand.
CTGTAGCTGGAAAAACGGAATACCATGGAACACATTTTTGGAGTTTTCAATGTATCCTTCCACAACTGCAAATCATTATGCCAGTTGAAATAAAATACTCCCTTCTTTCTGTTTAGAATGATGGAGACAGAACTCTAAGCTGCTTATCAGATGGCCATTAGGAAATTGAAACAGCTTGTTAAATAGTGTCTGCCTATTAAACTGGATATTTGTTTACCCCCTTTGAAATGCAACATATTGTAAATTTAAATACTCAGCATTTAAACATTTACTTGCTATTAGCTTCAGTTGGGCAGGTATTGTCTTTCAAGAAAGATTCATATCTCATAGATGTCACCCTTTCCCAGCAACGAATCTAATGAAGTTTACACAGTTTTTTTAACCTCTTTAGACACTATTTGATAAGTACTGTCTCAGACATATGTCAGGTCTTCTGTGAACTATCCAGGCTAAATATATAGCAATCAGCAGGCATTTTTACTACACTTTTTTGGAATATATATATATATATATATATTGAGCTACAGCAAACACATACACGCACACACCATCATGGTCACTACATTTGAAAAAAAAAATACTGCAATCTAATATGTTATAAAACAATGAACACAATGAAGTTCAGTTTACAGTAGATTTCCTTTAAATATTTCTTATCCTATATTTTGTATCCTGGATAGTGCAGGGGAGATTCTACAGATACATCTCATTATCATAGGGATCTTCATTTTACACATTTTTGCACTGCACTAACTCAGCACGTCCCAGATTAGATGTAATATCTTGTTTTCAGAGGGGTCATGATTTTAGCATTTTTATAATGTATTTATTCAAGGAAGCCTAGTCCAGATGTAAAATATTGTTTTCAGTGTTCTGATTTTACACAATGCAGCATAATATTGTGTAGCGGTAGAGCCCCAATGAAAATAAGATGCTATGTCTTCTGTGAACTATCCAGGCTAAATATATAGCAATCAGCAGGCATATTCTAGAAAAAAAAACATTGTAAAAATGTATAAAAGGAAGACCACATTGAAACTGCCTCTCAGAACATCTGCAGTGTCTAAATTCATTAGAAATAATCGGTAAAAGCAGCCCAAAAGCTCTCCACACTCATATCTGCTCTGACCAGAACTTGTTTTATATCAGCCACAAACGTTGAACAAACCTGCAACAGAACAAACTAGTATTTTTACTTGCAAATGACATGTAAGCTGACAACACCCTTTGCTACACTACACGGTTTATATACAGCACGTAACTGATGTGGCTACAACATTGCATCTTCATACGTGTCATTTGTTCATTTTGTTACGTGTACAAGCCGAGTTACAGAACTTTGTTAAGTATGCAAAGACAGCAAGGCACACCTCCATAGATACTTCAGAGCACCTATACAAAAAACAAGAGAGCTACAGTACATGGTATCATAAAACAGTAGTCCAAAGAAGAAGCACTTAGTAAAAGCTACTGGTATAGTACAGATTTTTAAGGGGTAAAAGTGATTCTAGAATGCTGGCAGCAGCAGAGTGTCAGTGTTTACAGTATGTGGTGCTCCCATAGCTAAGTGAACATTTTCTATATTTTTTCTAATTTTTAAATATTTTTGTGTACAGTTTGTGGACTGAAAAGGAGGGTATTGTTGCCTATAGGAAGGATGGGGTCTGTGTGTTTCATGTTATTTGGGAACAGGACATTCAGCATCTTTGTTCTGTGGTGAATCACATATTGTGTAGGTTTCATTTTGCATGTAACCCCCAACGGCCACTTATTTAAGTAGTAGGCACATCTCCCATACTATTTCTGTAAAGGGGAAAAGTGAGAGGTTGAGGTACAAAGCAATTGCTCAGAGAAACACAAAGTGTGTACTAGACACAAACAGACCTATACCAAAATCCAGGTCCTAAGAAGAGAACATCTGCAGAGGGCTATGCTAGGTTTGCACTTCTGGATAGGGGTACCCAGTAAATCCACACAGGAAGCAGTAACTAGATTGTCCATACCAGGTTGGGATTCTAGAGTGTGGCTTTATTCTGAAACAAAGCTGGAACACAAAAGCAAAGATGGACCCCCAAGAGTTTACACATTGTGACACAAGGTAATGCAGATCACATCTGTAGAAAACAGAAGCTTGAACCTAACATATAGCATAAGATTAAACATCTGGAAATGCTGTACTAGCCACAATGAAAACACACAAAAATCTCCTGGAAGTGGCACTAGGCCATGACTTAAAACAGTTCTAATATGGTATAGGATTAGACATCTGGAAATGTGGAACTAGTCACAGTGAAAAAACACAAAAAATCTCCTGGAAGTGGCACTAAGCCATGACTTAGAACAGTTCCCATATGGCATAGGATTAGCAGAAAGGAATGTAGCACACTGGCCACAACAGAGCACACTAGTGCTGCAAACTAGCAAAATCCACATACAAGAGGCAAACTTCTTCAGGCATTGGTCACATGCACTAAAAGAAAACAGGTGCCCTTACAGAACCTGGAGTGCTGAACTGGCCACTCCAGATTGGGGGGCGGCTCCCACCTTTTGCTTCCTCGTCCATATCCAGCCATTCCTTCAGAGTTGTACCTCAACAAATACTGCACTGTAGAAATTATGCTTACTTCAAATGTTTAGCACATTTTAGGATCAGAAAACACCACAAAGGTGCAGAGTTAAAGTTCTGAACAAAGGGCATAGTCGCATATGGGACACCCACTGTTGTCAGCAAACTTTAAAACAAACTCCTTGAGAAACTCTCACAGAAAACAAGGCAGGTACATATCCTGGGTAACTCTCAGACAGCATCTACTCAGTTTGTACACCAAAGGCAGCTTCAGAAATGTTCTAGGATGGATCAGGGGATTGCCCCTCAAATCCTCTACAGTCCCCCTCATCCCACATGGGAATGAGGGCATCAGGAAATCCTAAAGATGGTTTCCACCACTTCACAAGTCAGGCAAAAAGGTGTGCTCAGACTAGGGTGAGAAATAACAGACTCTCCTCACTCCTCACTGCTCACTCTCTGAGCACTGCAACTGAACTACTCTCAGAATTCTAAACTCCCAACTTCCGGTTCCACCTCGGAGAGCTATGGCCGCATAGACGACTCGCTCCACTTAACCCTCTGAGTTTTTCTTTCCCTCCATCAAGAGATTTTTGCAAATCAAGGCATCTTCAATAATGAATAGGAGGGGAAACAAGGGGAATGTGCTCCTAATGGCTCAAAAACTGGAAAATGGTCCCGTAGATGAAGAGCGATCTGACTCTGATATCACAGACATGGATGGTGTGGTTTCCCGCTCGGTCTCAGCCCACCTTAAATCTACTCCAGCCTCACAGAAAAACCCCAACGCAAGGAAGAGAGTCAAATTGGACACAATATACAATGAACTATGTGCATTTCGAGCTGGTATCAAACACCTTTACATTGAAATGCGTTGAGATATTACACAACTAGAGCAAAGCACGGACGATACTGAAAGACAGGTCACAGCAAATGAGAACCAGATGGATGATCTGGAAGGCCTAGACCAACAATTGCAAGACCACCAGGAAATGTTAGAGGCTCAACAACAGGATTCTGAGAACAGGGCAAGAAAGAACATTAGACTTTACTGTATTGCAGAAGGCTCAGAGGGAACAGATATAAAAACATTTATTGTGAATCTGTTAAAAACCTCCTTGGACTTGCCACCTGATATGCAGCTGGATTTTGAGTGCATACATCGAGACCTGGCACCCAAGCCCACTTCTCCTACAGCCAGCTCTCGTTCTATCATAGCTCGCTTTGTTAGCTATGCCATTAAAGAACAGCTCTTATTATTAGCATGGTGTAAAAAACAAATCTTTCATTGCCAGAAATGTTTCTACATAGATCATGACTATGCAACGAAGATCATGCAACTTCGTACAGCATACCTCCTCTTCTGGTTTGAAACAAGATTACAACCGAATGTTTCCTGAAGTGATAGGAAAATTAGATGTAATTCCCCCACCGTGGAAGTCTGTTTTATTATTTGGTGGAAACTGAATGCAGCCAATGGGTTGATTATAGTGTCAGTTATTATTAATAGTTATAAGTTAGCCCAGTTGGCAACTAGTTATTAAGTGGCTAAATTACAACCAGTACTACAAGCAAAAGAAGATATACAGAAGGTTATGGTTGATACAGACATAATGAAAGGTCTGAGAGATATGAAGGTACAGTGTGATTTATTTGAAGGCAGGACCACACTTTGGGCCTATGTTACAAACAGAGAAGATGATTCGGGAAAAATGGGCAGAGATAGAGAGATTATATAAACTGCTTGGGGAAAACTTCTTGTCATGGGGAAACCAACTTTAATACTATCCTATAATGTAAATAGTGTTCATGACCCAATTAAAAGGAGAAGACTGGTTAACTTATTTAAACAGGAGAAGCCAGATGTAATTCTATTACAGAAAACACACCTACCCCAAACTAAACATCTTAAATTGCCTTACCTACAAACCCTTCCCTTACACCCCCTGCTGCTGCTATCCTCCTCAGACATCCCGGTGCCAAAACACAGACCCCCCCATTAACTCCTCTTCTAGCTCTAGATAATTGCCCTGCATTTACCACCTCTTTACCTCATGCTTTGTCCTTCCCCATTGCCTGTCCACCACTGAGCTTGTTATTGTACTCTAGCTGTATTTAATCCTCTGCGTTTCCCTCCTTGTTCCACAGACAGCACATCTGCAGACTTCCCAAGCTGCTTCTGTGGTGCTGGCTCTCTCAGAGCAGGCCACAGCTAATAGACCACCCGACTTGACCCCCGGACAGATTCAGGTGCACATTGGACCTCCGAAACTCATGATTTTGAAAGCCACTGTTTTGACTGGCCGCCCAGTGGAGGAGCCAGGCACTGATTGGCAGCTTTGCTCCTTAGCTGATTTTCCAATGCCTGGCACTTCCTGATCTCAGGGAAATCTCTTTCTGTGCTGTGTTCTGGACGGACTCTTTGAGCACTGGAATTGAACTACTCTCAGAATTCTAAACTCCCGACTTCCGGTTCCGCCTTGGAGATCTATGGCCTCATAGACGACTCGCTCCACTTAACCCTCTGAGTTTTTCTTCCCTCCATCAAGAGATTTTTGCAAATCAAGGCATCTTCAATAATGAATAGGAGGGGAAACAAGGGGAATGAGCCCCTAATGGCTCAAAAGCTGGAACATAGTCCTATAGATGAAGAACGATCTGACTCTGATATCACAGACATGGATGGTGTGGTTTCCCGCTCAGCCTCAGCCTACCTTAAATCTACTTCAGCCTCACAGAAAAACCCCAAAACAAGGAAGAGAGTCAAACTGGACACAATATACAATGAGCTATGCATATTTCGAGCTGATATCAAACAACTTTACACTGAAATGCGTTGAGATACTACACAACTAGAGCAGAGAGCAGACGATACTGAGAGACAGGTCACAGCAAATGAGAACCAGGTGGATGATCTGGAAGGCCTCATCCAACAATTGCAAGATCACCAGGAAATGTTAGAGGCTCGTCAACAGGATTCTGAGAACAGGGCAAGAAGAAAGAACATTAGGCTCTACTGTATTGCAGAAGGCTCAGAGGGAACAGATATAAAAACATTTATTATGAATTTGTTAAAAACCTCCTTGGACTTTCCACCTGATATGCAGCTGGATTTTGAGTGCATACATCGAGCCCTGGCACCCAAGCCCACTTCCCCTACAGCCAGCCCTTGTTCTATCATAGCTCGCTTTGGTAGCTGTGCCGTTGAAGAACAGCTCCTATTATTAGCATGGTGTAAAAAACAAATCTTTCATTACCAGAAATGTTTCTACATAGATCATGACTATGCACCAAAGATCATGCAACTTCATAGAACATATCTTCCGCTGCTGCCCACATTAAAAACTCAGGGCATAAAATTCACTACTCCATATCCTGCAAGATTAATAGTCCAATTACAGAATGGGAAACAGGAGTTTGATACAGCAGAAGAGGCACGCGAGGCTCTCATCAAATAAGGCTTGGTCTTACCAGAACGTGCGGAGACGCCTGTGGCTCAAAAATCTCAACCTCAGCAATGGCAGACCCAGGGAGGAAGATGACACACTCAAGAGGGAAGTAATGTTACACCCAAAGATCTTAAGCAACGCTTGGCAGAATTTCATATAATGGATGATACCAAACAGAATACCTGAGAAACAAGAAAATGCTATAAGGACAGTAATATAATACAGGTCCCCCTGTTTTGAGGGAAATGGGGGGGGTTCGTGATAGGGAGGGCAGAGGTGATCAGGTTGGGCTTGTTTTACCTGGGTCATAAACAATAGGCCTAACTCGGACAGACTTCCAGTGATGCACCGTGCTGTGTAGCGGCTTCTCTATACAGCTCCAGCCACCCATTTAAATACAGCAGCCTACTTTACAAACTACGTTACCGAGATAGCGCAATATAGATTAAATACATCTCAGAATACTGCAGGCACAACTAAAAGTATCTTTTAGCAGCCGTAATGGAGGTAGAAATGAAAAAAAGCCTACCAAAAAGAACACCACAGATGACGCCTGAAAAGGCCCAGAAGAAGCCTCGGGCTTCCAACTCCAGTGCCTGCCCTCTCTCCACAGACAGCAAGCCGCTCACCCTGCAGTGGTTCCTAGAAGAGTTTAAACCATTCAGGGAGGACCTTCACACATTGGCAACAGATTTCAGCTCTCTTACCCTGAAACTTGACGAAGTTGCACAAAGAGCTACAGATAACTTAGCTCGTCTCTTCTCACTAGAAAAGCAACAAGATAAACTAGATCCTGAGCTCACTACCTACAGACAGAGCCTTGCTAAACTTGAGTTAAAGGTGGAAGACCTCGAAGGATGCATTAGAGGGAATAATGTTGTTATCATTGGCCTCCCTGAAGGGGAAGAGGGACATGAGTCGATCAAGTTCATACAGAAATTCTTGGAAAAGCTTAGGCCCATCTCCATTTGGAGCCAATTATATTATAGAAAGGGCACACAAGGAATTGCGACCCAAGCCTGCCCCTGGATCCCCACCACGTACTGTTATTTTCCGATTTCTCAACTTCCTGGAAAAGCAATATTTTTTGAATAAAGTTAAAGAGCTTCAAGAGATCAGCTGGGAAGGAAAACACCTGAGAGTTGTCCAGGATCTCCCTGCTTCCGTCCACCAGAAAAGAGCGGCTTTCCACCCTATAGTGGTAAAATTAATAGCTGCTGGCATTAAGTTTCAGATGACATACCCAGCAAAGTTGAATGTCCTTATTGCTGGTGTCTGGGCTGCCTTTGATGATCCTGAATCCACCTCGGCACAACTGAGATCCGCTTTTCCTGACCTATTCAAAAATCCCTGAGGAAGATGATGAGATGTGTGAGTAGAAGATGTTTTGTTTTCCAGTGGGCTGAAAGAGGGAGGTAGATCCCTGTTTGTGCTTGGTAAGCCCGAACTTTAAATGGCTTGGACACGCCTACTTTAAGGCAGACTGAATATAGTGAATGGTTTAATTGTGGGGCTCCTTATCTTCCCTTAAGTGTCTAGTTAATACCTTGCTACTCACAGCATGGATAGGGCTACCTGATTGAGATAACGGTGCATCAGAGTGTGGCAAAAAGGGATCTTTTGCTGTTCTCCTTGATATTCCAAAGCGATACTCCCCGATGGCACTTTCATGTTATTACCACTAAGGGGGGCCCTCCATTAGTTATGTAGCCTATTCCAATGTATGTTCGCTAGGTAATTTAGCCATTTCAATTTTGTATCATTCTTGCAGATATATTAGAATAGTGAATGCACCTGTAGGTTGTTCGTCACAAAATTCGGGCGATCAGCTAATTCTCGGTACAGATAAGTGCCTTCTAGAGGAAAGGTGAAAGAGGAAAAGGTGGGTGAAGGGAAAACGGTATCCACCATTCATTTCCAAATGCTTTCCTAATAAAAGGAAAATCTAGAGGGGAGCAGGTGATACCCATGGCACCCCACGGAGGTTAACATCGATCCCCCCCCCTTTTTTGCTTTGCATTATTTTGTGTCTTCTTTTTCCAGATGTAGTCAAATGTTTGTGTGTTAAGAGTTATTTGTTCGCCAGTTCCTCTTATATGCCGAACAATTGCCTGTTGCGCCAGAGTAAGTATTTAAAGGTTAGCTTCTGGTTTACTTTGTTGCAACCTAACTCTATTGTTATTCTATATCAACGAGTTAGTAATATCAATGCCTGTGGTAATGTACTGACCCTTGTTCCGAACATTGCAATGGAATAGTATATATTTTTACAGATTGGGAATCTAATTTCATGAAGCCTAATTTCGTCAGCTGCTCAAAGGCAGTATTTTCTTTTATTAGCTTCTAGGCTAGATAGGGCTAATAGTTACTCCATTTACTTTACATAGTTAGGTTTTTGTTAGAGTGGCTGGAGCGAAGAGAAATGTTGTGCGTGTGGCAGAAGGTAAAGGTAGAATGTGGGATGGGAGGGAGGGTTGGGGAAGGTCTTTAATGGTTGCACTGCTTAACTAATGTTGGGGTAGATCATATGGGGAAGGGGAGGTGTGAGGTTTACTTCACAAGTGGCATGTGACAGAGCATGATATTTTTGACTGTCTTGTATCTTGACCAGCCTCTCTATTCAACATGGCGGGGACAGTGAAAATCATTACTTGAATGTGCGGGGGCCAGACAAAATTAAAACAATACCAGATTCTGAAACATTTAAACCTTTTGGCTGCAGATATTGTGTTTATCCAGGAGTCCACTTGCTTAACTCTGAGGCCATGAAGTCAGACAGCAGATGGGTCAATGCTTTGCGGCAGAGGGCAATACCCAAAGCCGCAGAGTCCTGATCCTACTGTGAAGGTCTATACCGTTCTCCCTTAGCCAAGTTATAGCAGACCCTGAAGGGCGTTACATTTTTGTGAAAGGCTTGCTTCATACCAAAGAAATTATATTGGGCAGTGTTTATGGTCCCAATAGTGACACACCTGTTTTTTTTTATGCATATTCTTAATATTCTTTCCCCATTTCTACAAATCCCTCTGATAATAGGAGGTGATTTCAACCTTCTTTTTGACCCTCAGATGGATTATTCTGGGAGATCTCATAAAGGGCTTTCCCCAGCACAATGGGCACTCTGAGCCTGGATAAATGGTGTGGGACTGGTGGATATCTGGCGTATTCTCCACCCCTCGAACAGAGAATACACCTTTACATCCTCGGTGCACCGCTTCATCCTCCGTAGTCACTGACTACATATTGATTTCCCAGTTCCTAATCCCTGGGGTACTAGACTCAGCAATACTCGGCCCGCTTATGCATCATTCACCGTGTGTCTTGTTCGAGTTCGCTTACTTCGCTTCCCAAGACAGGTGGCCGATGGAAGCTTAATAATCAACTTTTAAAGATTCCAGACTATATAACACACATAACCAAACACATCTCCATCTTTTGGGAGGTTAATGCCAGCTCCACTGGGAAACCAGATATTGAGTGGAGCTCCCTGAAAGCCTATCTGAGGGGTGTGCTAATTGGCTTAGCAGCCAATAGAAAAAGAACTCAGGACAAGCATCTCAAGTTCTTATTGTCTCAGATCCGTACCATAGAACATGACTTATCCCCACAATCCTCAGATCAAACCAGGGAAACCCTAGTGAAGCTTTAAGACTTATACTTGAATCATTTAAGGGAAAAGGCTGAGTTTACCATCTTGAGAACTCAGGCACTTCATGTAGACCAAGGGGATAAAGCAGATCATCTCCTGGCCCTTAAACTTAAACAGTTGGAATCTCACAGATTGATTGCTGCAGATCATTCCCAAGAGAACGCAACACTTCTGACTTCCCTCTCAGGTATAATTTCAGAATTTCGGAGTTATTATGCGAAGCTATATAGCCCAGTGGAGAATTCCCCATCTCTATCACAGTTAGTTTCTTACTTAACATATTCCTTTTTGCCCGTACTTTCGGATTTGCATAAAATTTCCCTAGTCGCACCCATTACCCTAGAGGAAATACTTAGGGTTATTCAGAATCTGCCTTCAGATAAGACACCTGGTCCGGATGGCTTTTCTGCTAGTTTTTATAACGTTTTTGCTCCACAATTAGCACCTCCTTTACTATCTTTATTTCAGCATATTTTGTCTGGGCAGGCAATGGACGGGTCCCTGTTTGAAGCCTTGATTACCCTAATATTGAAGGAAGGTGAATCTCCTGAGAAAGTCCAGAGCTATAGACCGATCTCTCTTCTCAATCAGGACCTTAAGATTTTAACGAAACTCCTGGCGGACCGATTGAGCCTTGTCATACAAGAGATCATAGGCCCGGAACAGGTAGGTTTCATGAAGGGTAGCTCCTCGGTCGATCATTTTAGAACCCTTTCGCATGTCTTCTCGGTCTCCAGGAATGCCTACTTTTCCGCTGTGCTGGTTTCCCTGGATGCCGAGAAGGCATTTGACAGGGTTGATTGGAATTTTTTGTTTCAATCACTTATAGCATTTGGATTCTCCTCTCTTTTTATAAAATGGATAGGAGTCTTATATAAATCGGCCACAGCATGGGTTGTGTGTAATGGAAAACTGTCTGACCCCTTTACATTGTATGCTGGCACCAGACAAGGTTGCCCTTTATCCCCCCTGCTATTTAACATTTATTTGGAACCCCTCATTCGGAGAATTGTGGCGAATGCAGGAGTCCACGGTATAAGCATACAGCAGCATACTGTTAAAGTCTTGGCCTATGAACACGACTTGCTCCTTCAAATATCGCAGCCTGATACATCCATACCTGCCCTACTCACCATCCTAGGGGAATTCATGTCTATGTCCAACTATAAACTCAATAAAGACAAGACGATGGTCTTTCCCTTGAATCATAAAGCATTAAAGTCAGTGGCTTCATTGGTGGGCTTTGCTTGGCAGACCAACTCATTGAAATATCTGGGATTGAACTTGTCAAGGGAGCCGGCTAAATTTACAAAACTAAATCTTGACCCATTAATATCTACTATTAGACAAGACCTTAAGAGATGGGCTTTACTCCCCCTCTTCCTTTGGGGTAAAATCAATATAATCAAAATGAACATTTTCCCGCAGGTATTTTACCCATTAAACCTATCAAATACCTGGTTACCATTGACATGGTTCAAAAAGGTACAACAGATGTTCTCTGCTTTTATTTGGTCAGATAAAAAACCCCGGATAGCCTATGATAAGCTTTCGGAGTCAAAATTGAAGGGAGGACTCTGGTTACCACAATTAGGATTATACTACTGGGCTAGTCATGCAAACAAGTACCTGCAATGGCTAAGGGTGGACCAGCTCCCATCCCCAGAGTCCTTCACACCCATATGGCTCAAAATAGAACGTGCCTTAATGCAAACTCTTGGGCTATCCCCCTGTGGCATTACTATACGTTAACTTAAAATCACTGCCTTTGACACTAAAAAATAAAACCCATTGCATTATCTGTTAGAATTCATTCCCAGCTTCGTTCGTTCCTAAAATATAAGCACACTATGGACCCATCTCAACCTTGGTGGGCAACCCAAATCTTGCATTAAAGGGCAAGCCACTCCAATTGAGATGGATTTCCCAGTTGGGGAACTGACCTCTTTCATTTTTTCTGAAGACTGATGGCTCGTGGTTGACCTCACCAGAAATCCTTAATAAAATCCATGCCCCGAATTCTGTGATTTTTAGAGTGTTCCAACTGCTGCACTTAATAATAAAATCTGTGGGTATTGTTCCACCAGTACTTCTGAATCCATCCTTGTCATGCTTAATTCCCCATGCAGGTCTCTCTCATGCGGTTTCCACAGTGTATGAAGTAATCCATGATTGGAAATGGCCTGACTGTTTTGGTCCGACTCATTACTGGTCCCGTTTTTTTCCCAGTCTAGATTTTCTCTGGCCCTCTCTATGGAAGAGCTTTCACAAGTTTGTTAGGCAAGACAGGCTTCGATTAACACAATTTAAAATCCTGCACAACCTTTATTATTCACCTCAGAGGATGGCCAAGTTGAATCTGCTCCCTTCACCTACATGTACCGATGTCTGCAGAGTGAGGTAACCTATTTCATATCTTTTGGACATGCCCCAAGATAGTCCCTCTCTGGAATAATATTAAACAGAGAGTTGACCCTCTCTTGGGTTTATCGGGGCTATTTATGCCAGAAATTTGTATTTTGGGAGATCTTTCCTCAGTGCCAGTTACCAACAGAAAATATCATATAACCCTCATCGCCATGTCGGTTAAAAGGCTGGTTTTGAGACACTGGAAAGACACAACTGATATTTCTTGCGGTGAATGGTTACAGGAACTGTTGCCCAATCTTCGCTAGGAAAAGGCAATTACCAGTCTGAATAATCAATCGGAGAAATTTCTCAAGAACTGGGGCCCTCTTGCTGCTCTGTATTCTCTTCAGAAGTCATAAAGTCTATACATCTTTGTATACATTGTATCATAGCAAATGAATATACTCTGTGTGAAGGGGGGATTTGGAGAGGGTGGGGGGGAGAGTTGATTTATTTCCAATCTATGTATTATTGTACGTCTGATACATGAATGTAACTTTAGATTTTCTCTCTGTATTTGTGAAATATTGAATAAACTTTAAATTGAAAAAAAAAAAAAAACAATGGGCCCAACTCTAGGCCGTAAATCACGATTTATCAGACCCTCTAACTAACTGGATTCTTTGCGACTGCTTATTGTGGTGACACCGTGTGGTCTTTCCCCTTGAGACCCTCTCTACATCTCCCCTGTAACCTAAATGAAAAGTCACACAGAGATAACATGAAGACTCTCACATTAATGACTTGCTAAGGCAGCAATCCATTTATGCTTATAAAGCAATATTGGGGAATCAAGTGATTTACTGGCTATTTGAAATTATAATAATGCTGAGCAAGGACACTATTTCATATTGGACACTGTTTAATTTATTGTTTTGTTTATATCTGCTGAGACTACGGGACAGTAAAGCATTTATTTGTTCTGTTTGTTTATTGGGCCAGGGGATTCTACCTAAGCTGGCTATTTTGAAAGGAGATTTTAGATCAGGGGGGAAGCGAGTAACTAAGGCTGAGTCCCAAGGCTCTTTTCCAGAGATATTTCTCTGGATTTCCCTTACTATACCTCCCCCTTTTCTGCTTACTATCTCTCCAATATATATTTTTTTGTTTGGACTTAAACAGTCCACAGGGGGCACAGAGCCAGGTGAGCCCTGGATTTACCTCCTCTTCTGGTTTGAAACATGATTATAACCAAATGTTTCCTGAAGTGATAGGGAAATTAGATGTAATTTCCCCCACCGTGGAAGTCTGTTTTACTATTTGGTGGAAACTGAATGCAACCAATGGGTTGATTATAGTGTCATTTACGATTAATAGTTATAAGTTAGCCCAGTTGGCAACTAGTTATTGAGTAGATAAATTACAACCAGTACTACAAGCAAAAGAAGATATACAGAAGGTTATGGTTGATATAGACATAATGAAAGGTCTGAGAGATATGAAGGTACAGTGTGATTTAGGCAGGACCACGCTTTGGGCCTATGTTACAAACAGAGAAGATGATTCGGGAAAAATGGGCAGAGATAGAGAGATTATATAAACTGCTTGGGGAAAACTTCTTGTCATGGGGAAACCAACTTTAATACTATCCTTTAATGTAAATGGTGTTCATGACCCAATTAAAAGGAGAAGACTGGTTAACTTATTTAAACAGGAGAAGCCAGATGTAATTCTATTACAGGAAACACACCTACCCCAAACTGAACATCTTAAATTGCCTTACCTACAAACCCTTCCCTTACACTCCCCCTGCTGCTGCTATCCTCCTCAGACATCCCGGTGCCAAAACATAGACCCCCCCCCATTAACTCCTCTTCTAGCTCTAAATAATTTCCCTGCATTTACCACCTCTTTACCTCATGCTTTGTCCTTCCCCATTGCCTATCCACCACTGAGCTTGCTATTATACTCTAGCTGTATTTAATCCTCTGTGTTTCCCTCCTTGTTCCACAGACAGCCCCTCTGCGGGCTTCCCAAGCTGCTCCTGTGGCCCTGGCTCTCTCAGAGCAGGCCACAGCTAAGAGACCACCAGACTGACCCCTAGACAGATTCAGGTGCACACTGGACCTCCGAAACTCATGGTTTTGAATGCCGCTGTTTTGACTGGATGCCCAATGGAGGAGCCAGGCACTGATTGGCAGCTTTGTTCCTTGGCTGATTTTCCAATGCCTGGGGCTTCCTGGAAATCTCTTTCTGTGCTGTGTTCTGGACTGAATTTTTTCACACACTCCCTCCCGCACCTCCTCACAGTATTAAATAGACCCTTACTCTGCACCTTTCCTCAGCCTAGCAGCTGATTGGTCACTCCACTGCTGCACATTTTCATGCTATTGGCCTCCCTGTCTTCAATACCTGACTTGACCCACTTTCTCACCTCCCCTTTTTAAAGCCGTCCCACCCACAGGATCACACATTTGCTGTCAACTTTTTCTCCAGCCTCTCCATCTAACTCCTCTCAGTTACTGCTCTACCTGCCCTGTTGTTAGGGACCTCACCCTAATTCGACTATATACCCTTCCAACTATAAACCAGCTAGCAGTTAAGCAGGCCAGCAACACCAAACAAACTACCATGGGTGCAACCACCTACTACTACTCCCTCACTACCTCTTTTGGCATTGCTGGTACCATATACAAATTCGGACCCCTACCCCCACTCCTGAAACCTCACTGGGTGCAAGCTGGAAGAAAGCATACACATGGCCACTACCACTCCAGTAGCGATAGGCTCTTTGTCCTCCGCACCTCCCATACACAGTTATCACCAAGCCAACCTCCCAAACTGTAACCTTAACGGTTAGCTTCCCCCTAATTTAACACAGGCATATAGGCACCTCCCCCACCTGAAGTGCAGGTGACGGAAGACAAGAGGGAAGATAAGCATCACCCTATCTGCCAGAAAGGTTATCTTTCTGCTACTGCTACTCTCCAGCAATGTTCACCTAAACCCTGTACCAACAACCCTGAGGAGCAAGAGGGGAGTCCATACAGTGAACGGCCTAAAGATAGCATTGCTAAACATCTGCAGCCTAACTACCAAATTCGACCAGCTCCAGGCTTGGATGACCATCCATGCCCCTGACATACTCTGCCTAACTGAATCCTGGCTGTTGGGTAGGATCAAAGATGTTGAGGTGGCCATCGAAGGATTCCAAGCATTTTGACTTGATAGAATAGGCAGGAAAGGCGGCGGCTGCCTCCTATATGCCAGAAACTCACTGAGTTGCTCCATCCTCCCCATCTCCAAAGTTGTGGACGATTATGAGCTACTAGTGGTAAAAATACAAGTCGGTCTAAAAGGCAAGACCCTTACCATAGCCACAACCTACCTGCCCCCCAAGAAAGCTAAGGAAGGCCTTCCTCTTGTTATGGAAGAAATTAGCGTACTCAGAAAGGGCTCAGAACTCATCTTGACCAGTGACTTTAATATTAACTGGTTATGTAAGGAGGCGATACCCTCTAGAGACCTAATTACCTCCCACAATCTCACGCAACTCTTAACTCACCCCACTAGGCAGAACTGCAACATTGGTACCAGCACCCTCATTGACTGGGTCATAGCTAGCTCATTGACTCGATTCTCTGAATTCAGGGTTCTCCCGGACGTGCTGAGTGACCACTCCCCAATCTCCTTTATATGGACCACTAAACTTGCCAAAAGCCCACCCCGCCTCATTGACAGCAGGGTTCTGCGGAAAGGCAAACTTGGATCCCTCAAATTGGCCCTGTCTGTCTACAACTGGTCCCCCATCAACAAGGCACCTACGCTGGACCAGGCCATTAGATTTTTCACTGAGGGCTTCAATTCCATCTGTGATATCTATGCACCACGCACAAAATGGAACATTCGGTGGGAGGTTAATGGCTGGACTGATGGCAAGCTCCTCTCCCTCCTAAAGGAGAGGGACTGCCTCTGGGAAAAAGCCTTAAACTCAGGCAGCAAGCATGACCTACAGTGCTACAAAACGGCTAGAAATCAGTGCACCAAACTTATCAGGCTCCACAAAGCCAGTTTCCATAAGACCCAGCTTAACAATGCATTGGGAGATGGAAAGAGGTTTTGGGACAACATCAAGAACATCCTTGGTAAAGATCAAAAGCAGCACCCTAAGATGCTCAACATTAATAACGCATCCTCTTCAGATCTGCTAGCCATTGCTGATGCCTTTAACCAGGCATTTACAGACCTGTCCTCAGTGCTGCCTCCAGACTACCTTCTGCCTGTGGAGGACCAAGGTTGTGCCAACCTGCTCATATGTAACCTCCCAGCCTTCTACTTTAAGAAGGTGATGGTGAAGGAGGCCCTAACGATGGTCAGGAAAGTCCTAGGCAAAACCAGATTGGGGAGTGATGGGCTAGACATGAAGTTACTATCTCTCACCCTTGATGTTCTTATCATACCCATAACAATGCTATTTAATAAATCCTTGGCCCTAGCTCAATTTCCAGAGGTATGGAAGCAAGCTCTGGTAACTCCAGTGCATAAGAATGGTGACAAGGCACTGGTGTCAAACTACAGGCCAAAATCTATCCTCTCCCCACTATCCAAAGCTTTGGAAAAAGTCATGGCACATCAACTCACAGAATTCCTCAGTAAGTACAATCTGCTCTGCCCAAACCAATATGGTTTCAGGCAAAAACACAGTACCACCACGGCACTGCTAGAATACACTGACTATGCGCACAAGGCATTGGATGAAGGCAGATTGGTGGGGTCCATCTTCATTGACCTCACCAAAGCCTTCGACACTATCAACCACCTTCTACTAGTACTCCAGCTTCAAAGATTGGGTGTGGCACCAAACTCTGTGAATTGGTTCAATGACTACCTAACACACAGGAGCCAGCGAGTCAAAATCGGGCAGATGTTATTCAGCTCCAGAGATGTACTCCTAGGAGTCCCTCAAGGATCAATTCTAGGGCCCCTGCTTTTCAACCTCTTTGTAAATGACCTACCCACAGACTGTGACACCAAACTTATTCTGTATGCGGATGATGCCGTGCTGCTGAGCAGCAGCACCTCTCAGGTTGCCCTACAAACAGAACTACAGAACTCTTGCAATAAACTCGAGAACTGGTTCAGTAGGCAAAAGCTGCTACTAAATTACAAGAAAACCAAGGCCATGCTACAATCCAGTCCCTACAACAAACACAAGCATGCTCTCCTCGTAATCACCACCAAGGCTGGTGAGCAGATTGAGCAGGTGCACTTGTTCAAGTACTTTGGAGTTACCATTGAGGACTATCTCACTCATACGCACCACGTAGACTCCCTTGTCAGAGTGGTAAACACAAAGATCGGGGTCCTCTATAGGCATAAGAAATCCCTCACCCCGGAAGCACTCCGAATCTCAGTCTCCAGCTCCATACTCTCCACGATAGACTATGGGCTGGTGGTCTATGAAGCTGCTACTGATACAGTGCTCAAAAGGCTCCAAATTGCACTCAATAAGGCATGCTGCCTCACCCTGTGTGCAGATCACTACACTCATACTTGCACCCTGTATGAGCATACAAACTGGCTTAACCTAAAAGACAGGATCAAATACCAAACTTGCCTCCTGGGAAAGAAGGCACTCCTTGGAAAAACCCACCATGTAGAGGATACCTGCTCGAGGCTTCTCTCTCAACACATGTCACCAGATGAAGGAAGAATGGAGCACTGTCCATACCATTCCGCCAAACCTCAGTAGGGCAACGTGCTTTCTCCTTTCGGGCCCCCCTCTGAATAAATGAAGTCCCAATGAAATTACAAACAAACAACAGCCTGTCTCAATTCAAAGTAGGCCTCAAACAGCACCTAATGTCTTACTCAAAATGCACCTGCTTCTCAGGCCCCACTTGATAAACAGGCCTACTACCAAGGTAACACCCAGCAGGGCTACCTAGAGAACCTTGCCTCCATTCCAGCCAAGCCAAGAGCTTAAGTAAGCTATCAGTCCTCTTTAAATGCACTTGGTACTGCCCTCCCAACCCCCAACACACACACACACACACACACACACACACACCATACTTAACAAAGCCCTCTGGAGCTGCTCTCCCCATCACAGCCCCCGTTTCACTATGCCCCCACCTCTCGCTCTCTGCAGTAGGTTCAAACCCAATCCCCTTGTCTCCCTGTCACCCAGCCTCTTGCCATCTGGGATAACATTAAACCCTATGCAGTTACTCTGCCATAGTCTATCAATGGATTTGGAGGTTTCCAGGGGTGTGCTACCTGGGGCAACCGATTAGAAATAGCTTAGTATTCGATTACAACTGCTCTGTTTTTTTCTCCTATTTGTCTAATTGTCATGTGATCACTATTTAATGCTTAATGATCAGGCCTCTGTAACCACTGAATATGTGTATAGTCTTATTGTCCACCCTGACGTGGAAACTTTGTAAAAGAGCTCACGCTCAAAAGTCTTTCCGAAATACTAATTAAATAAAAAATAAATTAATAAATTTAAATCATGGTGCTTCCAGGTGGTGGTGGCCTCCTTGCATAAGTCTGGCAGATGAAGGGGTACTGCAATACTGATACCTCGGGGGGTTCCTTTTCAACTTGAGCAAGAGATTCTGGATGGGGAAGAGAGATATTCTATAGCAGTGGTCAGGTTACCCTGGCCTCAGTATATCTCCCTCTAAGCTCTAAAATACAAATAGTGGATCAATTCCTGGATGATCTTCTCCCTCATGTGAGGGGTATGTGTGTCATAGGGGGTGATCTCAATGTTACAGTTAACCCTAAATTGGATACTAGCTCTCTTTCCAAGCATAGATTCATACCATTACAGAAATACCTCAAAGTCTCCCTTCCTAAATTAGGTATGGTGGATATTTGGCGACACTTTTTTCCCTCTGTAAAGGCCTATACCTATCATTCTTCCAAAATGCATACATCCTCTAGATTGGATTATATGTTTGCCTCAGTAGAGCACCTAGACCTAGTTTGAGACATGACAGTGGGATCCTCCATCCTTTCAGACTACTCCCCATTATATTTAAAAATAGACTTAGTCCATCTGCAGAAGAATTCCTTTTGGCATTTAAACTTAATGCACCTGTAGGAACCAAACTTTCTTAAGTTAATTAAGACAC
Source organism: Neoceratodus forsteri (assembly GCA_016271365.2). NCBI lineage: Eukaryota > Metazoa > Chordata > Ceratodontiformes > Ceratodontidae > Neoceratodus > Neoceratodus forsteri. The sequence goes on from JADMNL010000026.1 coordinate 274,185,574, forward strand.
TTATACCTAGAATTCTAACAGAAAATGACACTGGAGATGTTTCTGCTGGGGTAAAATGGGATACTCTTAAAACTGTATTATAGGGGGGAGATTATTAGATTCTCCACACACAAGAAAAAAAGCTATAGAAAAGTTACAGAAGGAACTAAATAGGGAGTTATTACAATTACAGACTAGACAATTTCTAGGATAAAGTGCACTTAGGGATCAGATCACTAAAGTTAAATAACAACTACAGAAGTTAGTGGATCAACAGATAGAACAGCAACTGCTATATTTGAAGCTCAGGCATCAGGAGGGGGGCCACGAGGTGTTAGAAACCTAGCCAGATGTCTGAGAGGAGCGAAAGCTCAAACAATGGTGATAAAAGTAAGATACCCCTGCACTGGCCGTATGCTATGCCACACAGGGGAAATAAGACAAGCGATGGCTGTTTACTACCAGAACCTATATTCTGAGGAGACCCACCCTACGCCTTTCAGTTAAATACCTACCTGCAACATGCACCCATAGCTAAGCTTTCACTAACCCAGGCAGAAGAATTACTTTGCCCTATTACACCCACTGAAATATTGGAGACCATTAAACTGACTAAATACCAGAAAGCACCGGGTCCTAATGGATACCCTATGTAATTTTATAGGGCATATTATAAATTATTGATACCATCCCTTCTTTCTATGCATGTTAATATTCAGAATGAAGCCCCCCCAACCCAGTCTCTTGGAAATACACAGAGATAGTGGCCATTCCCAAACCTAGAAAAGATCCTTCCTTAGTAGCTTCTTATAGACCCATTTCAAAACTTAATTGTGATTATAAAATATTTATGTCAATATTGGCCCATAGAATAGCTCCCTTGCTTCCAAGCTTAATTGATGGTGATCAAGTGGGATTCATAATGAAGAGACAGGTGCATGATGCTGTCAGGAGGGTATTTCTACCCATGGAGAATGCATTACAGAGGCAGATCCCCTTGTCCTTCTCAACCTTGACACCGAGAAGACATTTGATAGGGTCTCTTGGCCCTATATGTGGACTACGCTAGAACGATTTGCATTTCCAGATAGGCTTATATCTCAAATTAAAGCAGTGTATCAGATGCCTAAGGCTTATCTCAAATTGGATGGCATGCTCTCGTCTCCCTTCCCCCTAACCAGGGGTACAAGACAAGGATGTCCTCTATCCTCTCTACTCTTTGCTCTCTATCTGGAGCCATTAGCGGCTAATATCAGGGGACAGGATAGAATAGTGGTAATTCCGGTGGGAGGATGGTCACACAAATCGACACTGTTTGCAGATAACATCCTATTGACCCTCACCTCACCAGAGACCTCGATCACAGCAGTGTGAGAACAGCTAACTATGTTTGGTAAACTGGCAGCATATAAGATTAACGACTCCAAGACGGAAGTCTTGGCATATTCTTTTCAACTCCCTAGGACCTTAAAACATACTTTCCTTTTCACTGGAATAGAGTGGAGATGAGATATTTAGGCATTAAAATACCATACGCAGTGATACATCTGGAAATGATGAATTTTGAGCCAGTTACCCAACAAATTACCTCGGACATGTCCCGTTGGACCTCACTCCCTATAGGGATCATAGCTCGGGTTCAAGCAGTTCAGCAAAATGTGCTGCCACGTTTACTTTTCTTTCTACAGACTCTCCCTATAGTACCATGAGATACATATTTTCAAACACGGGATAAGTTATTCTCAAGATTTATATTGGGAGGTAAGACACCTTGAATAAGGTATCATACTTTGCAATTACCTAGGGTACAAGGATGGCTTAACCTACCTAATATGAGGGGATATGCTCAAGCAGCTCAGATTTGCGTATCTTTACTACAGGTACACGCTACGACCCAATATAAGACATATTGGAAAGAGATTGAGGTTATTCTCAATGGATTAGAAAATTTCTCATCCTTTATTTTGTGGGAGTCATTGAGAGATATACCTTTAGTGAGGTTTATGCAATACACTTCAGAATTTCTTAAGAGTTGGCAACAAATGCTGAGATATACCATATCCCCCTCAGAACGTAGGTATCTTTCTAGGATTCCAAATCAGCCATGGAAGAAATTAGGTCTCCAATATGCTTTTCAACTAGTGGGACCTATGGGACTCCACTTGTTTGCTAGATTACAATTGGAACACATGTAAGAATTAAACAAACCTAGTGCCCTTTGAGGAGACTCTTTCAGAGGTGGCAGACTCTCTCTGCTCTAATTCAAATGGTGATATATCATTTAAAGAGGCAGATACAGGCGCTTATAATTGGGGCCCTGTATTCAGCGCTTAGAGGGTATAACACTGACTCACTGGAGTATCTTAGAATTAGGTGGTCCAGAGAGTTGGGTGTAGAACTGAAGAAAGATCAGTGGCAAGTTTCTACAGTGTTGTGTTCCAGGCTTTCTTCTAATTTGTATTTATTTATTTATTTAGCTTTTGTTGACCAGGTAAGTGCACTAGACAAATCCTGCCTATTTTCAGGCACGACCCGGGGGAGGGGGATACAGATGAATTCCAACTGACCTTGAACCAGATTAAGCTGTTGGTGGTATTTTTAGTGAATGAGGGAAATTTGGCCAGGACACCGGGGAAATTCCCCTACTCTTTCGATAAGTGCCATGGGATCTTTAACATCCACTGAACTACCACCAATCCAGGCAGATGGGACCTCAGTTTAACATCTCATCTGAAAGACGGCACCTCAGAAATGCAGCACCCCTCTCATGCTGCATTACAGTGTCAGTACTGGGATATTAACCCAAGTGCCAGATGTGGGAACTGAACCCACAGCCCTCTGATCTCCCGGCCTCAGAGGCGAGTGTGCTACCTACTGAGCCACTGATCACACCGTACTGGAGAGAATACACGTGGAAGACCAGAATAAGGTTCTTCAGAACACCTGATATCACGGCAAATTTCTGTGAACGGGAACACAATACCTGTTGGAGGGAATGTGGCCCAATGAAAGTGGGATGGGGACACATCATATGGTCATGCCCACTGATAGGGGGCTATTGGCAAGAAGTTATACAAGAATTGAATGCAATATATGAGAGACCAGAGGTGCTCAGCCAGACCTTTTTATTGACAGCAACCCCAAGTAGTGGAATATGAATTCAAAAAGGGCTGTATAAAATACTGACACTTCTTATACTTGCAGCTAAGAAAATAATTACAACACTTTGGCTTTCCACGTGGGTCCCAACTAAGGAAGCTTGGAGAAAACTAACATATGAAATACACTATTTGGAAAGAATTTCAGCCAGAATAAACAATAAGACTAATAGTTTTGATAATCTATGGAAAAAATGGACCTTATATCAATTGGAGCATTATCCAGAATTTGTACCCTGAAACCACATCTTAATGACTGGAATTCCATAAGATTACAGGAAGGGAGGAGGGACGGACAAATTGAATTAGAAGATATATTAGAAGACTGAGCCCTATTTAAGCAACTAACTAGTCATGTAATCAGTATTACCCCCCCTTGGAGATGTGTCCCAAACCTTATGTCTGTGTCTTTATTTATACATATATTTATCTCTCAGATGGAATTTAAAGTATAACCTAAATCTGTATCTGCTATGGAATCTGAATTCAATTGACTGTTATAATTACAGCCTTGTCATTTTAATCATGGATGTATTTGGATACTATATACAGCAATGTAAAATCTTCTTAAAATCAATAAAAAATAATAATAATAATAAAAGAATTCTAAACTCCCGACACTCACAGCAGGCTGTGACTTATGTTACTACTGAGAGTTCTAAATGACATCATCTCTCTGCTGTCAGCTGAGACCAAGTAAACAGAGAGGAGCAAGTGAAAATTCATTTAACTAGATATTCACCAGCTGCCTTCCCTAACTAACACTGACACTGATGAGATTCTAGTAACCCCAGGGAACCAGGTGGTTACATGTATATTGTATATCCAGTAGTGAGGCAGTTTGTGATTTTTGTGGGGTTGTCCTTGTCACTAGGATTAGTTGGCTTGTTGCTGTGTGGTGTCTTGCTGATTACATGGTACTGGGACTTTGCCACTGTTCGATGGGGTTTCTGGGCTGATGATTTCTGGTTTTAAAAAAACACATTTATTGAAAATATTTTGTGAGCTAGAATGAGGCTTTTGCTAAGAACTAGCTTTCCTGGCACAGTGTCCTAGTTCTGATAGAACAACTGAAGTAGCAGCCCACAGAGCAGTGGTGCAGCAGATTCCCAGTGAGTCTAGGTGCAAGGGTATGTTATAGCCCCCCAGCTACTGTTAGGATATATTTTCCATTTTGCAGATGATGAAGAAAGTGTCCTTGCCCTCCCCCTCCCCCCAAAAATCTACTGTATTGCTGAAAAGAAAGCCGAAAATCCCTGAAACCATATTTGTTTTGGTGAAACATTGCATGAAACACCTAAAACTAGAACTCTTGATCATTCTGTGTATCAAGACTGCCTGGGTCAGGGAAAATAAGTTACAAAAATGGCTAAAGCTTCTTCTTAGGTATCAGCACCAAGATCAACTACCTGTTTGTCCTCAGCAGAACCAGTAACACAGATATTCAAACACCATGAAGTCTTGCTTATATTAGGACCTTTGCAGTATGCCCCTGGCTTTTGACTGCCCCTGAGATGAAATAGTTAACTCCAGAGAAATCTGGAGTTCCACAGCGCGAGGGCGCTTATTGAAAGCTCTATCTGGGTTGTTTGAACCCAAACAGTCAGATTCTTTACTCGCTTTCACTGAACAGACGCCCGGAGACCAGCTCCTTCATTTCGGTTCGTTTTGCGTGTTTAAAGTATTTTATCGGTTCATTTAACCGAGAATGTGTTTAAAATTACCGCGGTTTTCCGCTTAAAGCTCTATCTGGTAACCGTAAGTAAAATAATTTTAGTCTGTGTGAAACTCATTATCAGGTTCACTCTGAACCAATCAGTTTACTTTAAAAATTTTTTTCTTTGCATTTAGAGTAAGTACCCGTTCTTATCGGTCCTAAAAACCTGCAATTAAAAGTGTTTTTCAAATACCCGTGACACGTGTTAGGGACCTATAAGGGTGTCTTGTCTCTGGCAAGGCCTGAAACAAAGGACAAGTTTGGTTAGGCTGGCATTATGTCTGAGAAACCCAAAAGAAAACCGGGCCCACTGGGTTTCAACACTGTGATGTCTGTGGGGGAAGCCTTTGCCAAGGCTGACCCACACACCACTTGTGTCTATTGTCTGGGGGCTGACCACCTCCTGTCAGACTGCCAGATATGTAAGAATTTCCCTGCAGCCACCCTGGAAAAGAGATTGGGCAGGCTCAGGGAACGAGAGGCCAAAAAGTCCGCTGACCGGATGGCCAGCCCGGCCCAGTTACAACTGACCAGAGGGAGTGCCTCTGACCAGGGCCATACTCCTCTGGCAAAAGAAAGGCTGGTCCTGAGGAACCAGTCAAAGCAAAAGGACAAAGAAGTCAGCTAGTGTGGAGTCCAGTTTTGTCTCTCCTTCTGCTGTAGAAATAGCTAAAGCCATACAGATTGTCCAGTCTTTGTCTCAAGGACTTGTTGAACCTCTCTGGTTGGAAAAAGGGGTCTCGTGGTCCAGTGGTTCAGGATTATGATGTTGGGGATTTTATGAACCACAGGAGGGAGGAAGATTTTGATGATTGTAATTGTGATCGGAAGGTCTGGAGTGCCAATGAACTGGACATTTCTCCAGACAGACCCTTTGAGTCTCCCCTTTATTGTCTGAGTCCCCATCTCATTTCAGATTTTATAAGAAAGTAGCAGAAACTCCAGCTCCCTTAGAAGAGGCTGTGGATGAGCAAGAGGAGCCTGACTATGTGGAAATGATGGATATTCCAGAGGCTAGAAGGTTGTCTATTCCTTTACATAAGTCATTTAGGAGACAAACCACTAAGATTTTAAAAAATCCTTTTTCTGTCCCTCCTGTAGATAAAAAAATGGACAGAAGGTATACGTTGTCAGGCCCTAATACAGACTTCCTTACTGAACAGTGTAGCCATGTAGGTGTGGTGCAAGCTGCAGCCTGTGACAAGGCTAATATTCCCCTGGCTTCACATCCTCCTGATAAGGATTCCAGGAAGATTGATGCCATGGCGAAAAAACAGTATGTGGCAGCTTCTTTGGGACTCAGACAGGTTAATTATATGGCTTATGTGGCTAGATATCAGAAATCTAGATGGGACACTATATTGCAGTTGGCCAAGCAGGCCCATGGCCAGCTGGCTAGTGAGTTGGAACAGGTGGCTGCTGATGGCATTGAAGCCTCTAAAGTTCAATTTCATGCTGCTGTTGATGTTAATGATGTTTCCTCAGGGTCATGGCCACTTCTGTGCAGCTCTCCAGAGGTTGGCATGGCTCAGATTCACTAATCTGTCCCAAGATACCCAGTCAAAGGCTATAGATTTTCCTGTTATAGGAAATTCTCTGTTTGGAGAACAAACAGAAAATTACATGAAAAAGATGGATGAATACAGAACTACTTACAAAAGTGCCCAAGCTAAGGAAAGGCATGCCACTCAACATAGGCATGCCCCCAGGGGTAGGGGCAGGCCTTACAATAGGCCTTTTTACCAATTCCAGGCTTCTTCTGCTTTTGCACAGAGAGGATTTTTCAGAGGCAGAGGCAGACGGGGCACAGGCAGGCCCTCTCCCCAACCTAAAGCTGCTCCTGCCAAGCAGGCACCCTGACGGGGTGTCTGGGGCCGACTCTCCTGTACCGGTTGGGGGCAGACTGGCTTATTTCTGCCAGAACTGGTTGTCCCTAACCTCGGACAAATGGGTTCTGGAGGTGGTAAGCCAAGGCTTGGTTCTCAGTTTCAAACAGTTTCCCAAGATGAGAGCCAGGCACTTTCCCCTCAAGTCTTTTAGAAACCCTCGCACTAGAGGCGGAGTTTCACCCTTTTGACTGCAAAGCAGTGAAAGGGTCCCCTTGCCACCAGAGCAAGGGTCTTTACTCAAGGTACTTCCTGACCCCAAAAAGACAGGAGACTGGCGGCCCATCTTGGATTTAAGATTTCTGAACAAGCATCTTGTAAAACCAAAGTTCAAAATGCTGACTTTAGCAATGATTTTGCCATCCTTGAGGCCAGGGGACTGGCTAGCTTCCCTGGACCTCAAGGACGCCTACTTCCATATTCTAATCAGGGCCTCTCACCGAAAGTACCTCAGGTTCGAACTGCCCTCGGGCCACTACCAGTTCAGGGCGATGCCCTTCGGACTCACTTCTGCTCCAAGAGTTTTCACAAAATGTCTAGCTGTAGTAGTGGCCCACTTAAGAAGACAAGGGATAGCTGTGTTTCCCTACTTGGACGACTGGCTTATTGTGGGTCAGTCATCAGAGCAGGTAAAATCCCACTTGCAAATCACCCAGGAACTCCTCACCTTTCTGGGGTTCCTGCTGAATGTTCCAAAGTCAGTTCTCGAACCAGTTCAGGTACTAACTTTTATAGGTGCAGAGCTGAACACAAAGTTAGCCAGGCATTCCTCCCTCCGAAAGAGTGGACAAACTCATTGCCTGGCATCTTCTTTCTCCTGCAGGTCTCTCAACCAGCAAGGCACTTTCTGCAACTCCTGGGGACATGGCTGCCTCTACAGCTGTTGTGCCAGGGCAAGATTTCAGATGAGGGACATTCAGTTCCACTTGAGGTCCTATTGGTCTCAAAGGAGGGACCCCTTACCAAATTGGTCCCAGTGACCAAGACTCTGATCCTAGCTTCCAGTGGTGGCTGGATCGGAGCAACCTGTCCTCAGGGTCCCATTCCTTCCTGTCCTCACTCCCTCATCCTCACCACGGATGCGTCCCTGTTGGGTTGGGGGCTCACCCGACCTTTCAACTCAGGAGTTTGGTCTCCTCAGGAATCTCTGCTTCACATCAATCTGCTGGAGCTCAGAGCTGTCTTCCTAGCTCTCCAGGTTTTTCAGAAACTGTCCAGAACAAAGTTGTTCAAGTCAGGACAGACAATACCACAACAATGTGGTACATCAACAAGCAAGGGGCACCGCTCTTCAGCCCTATGCACCGAAGCAAAGAAGTTGTGGTCTCTGGCCTATTCCTGAACACCTCTCTGATAGCGGTTCACCTCCCAGGGAAGGACAATGTCTACGCGGACGCCTCAGCAGGATTTCTCAGGGCCATCACAGAATGGGCTCTGAACCCTCAAGTGCTGGGGGTCAATTTACCAGCTGGGGCACTCCTCAGATAGATCTTTTGCAGCCCCAGACAACCACAAACTTCCCTGTTTTGCTGCAGGCCCCAGTTCTGGGGTCAGTCCCCTGGATGCCTTTCAGCTGGATTGGGAGGAAAGTTCCTCTATGCTTCCCTCCGTTCCTCTACTCTTCAGGGTTTTAGTAAAAATCAGAACTCAGCCTTGCAGGGTGATTCTGATTGCTCCAGACTGGGCCAGGCAGCCTTGGTACCTCTTCTTCTGTCCCTATTATTCCACCCTCCCTGACCTTGCCCAGGGCTCACGACCTGCTGACCTGTGCACAGGGGAGTGTGGTATCCGATCTCAACTCCCTCCACCTCAAGGCTTGGTTCTTGAGGAGTTAGAGTTTGCTCATTTACACCTTTCTCAAGGTGTCTTGGATATTTTGAAGGCCTCCAGAAAGCCTCCACTAGAGCCACTTATAATTCTAAATGGAAGAGATTCTCATTTGGTGTTCTGAGAGGCAAATCACCCCAGAATCAGCTGACCTGCCTATTTTGTTGGACTACATGGTCCACTTAAATTCCTTAGGCCTCAAACCAGCTACCTTAAAGGTTCATTTGGCAGCTGTTTCAGTTTTTATTTCTGCAGGAAAACCAGTTTCTCCTTCTTCTCACCCTGTGTTTGCCAAATTTTCCAAAGGGTTACTTCATACTAATCCTCCTTTTCGGGAACCAACCCTGCATGGGACTTGAATATTTGCATTGCCCAGCTAATGCAACCTCCCTTTGAGCCTCTGGATTCAGCAGATCTCAAGTTCTTAACTTGAAAACTGTTTTCTAGTGGCTATCACTTCTGCTAGGCGATAAGTGAATTGGTGCTTGTCAGTGGAAGAGGATTTCATTTCTTTCCACAGAGATAAAGTGATCCTCAGGACTAACAGAAAGTTTTACCTAAGGTGGTTTCAGATTTTCATCTTAACCAATCCATCTCTCTTCCAGTATTTTTACTGAGCACTCCTCTTCTGGTGAGAGAAGCTTGCAAGTTTGGACATAAAAAGAGCCCTTAGCTATTATTTGGATTGCACAAGGGTCACAGGTTCAATCCTCCAGCTCTTCCTTACCTATGGAGATGTGGGTCAGGAGGCCTGCTACTAGGGAGGTCGATTGCTAGGTGGATTGTCTCTTGTATCCAGTTCTGTTATCAAAAACTGGGCAAGGAGCAGCCGCCCTCAGGTCTGAGGCTCATTCCCACCAGGGATACAGCAGCTGCATCTCTAGCGGCTGCTAGAGATATTCCCATTTTGAAATCTGTCGAGCTGCTACCTGGAAGACAGTCCACACTTCACTACATTATTCCCTGGACGTCCAGTCCAGGAGAGATGCCCGCTTGGCACAGCTGTCCTGCAGAGCCTATTTCCTAAGTAGGTTCTGACCTCCTCCATGGGGTACTGCTCTGTACTCTGCAAAGGTCCTAATATAAGCAAGACTTCATGGTGTTTGAAGAAAAATTACTCACCTTAGTAATTGCTTTTCTCTCATGGAGTCTTGCTATATTAGAACAACCCTCTACCCCTCTCAGAATCCCTACTTGGGTATGGGGTTGGCAAATTGGTGCAATCACTGTGTCATGCCTGTTTAGCTTCTAGTCCCCCTTCTTTTCTTTCTTGGGTTAGGAACTAGATAGTTTCTGTTTTTGTTAATTGGTAGCCGGGCCCCTCTCGACTTGAGTCTTTGGGCAGAGGGGCCTTAGTAGTGATTGTCAAGGGTTATCCTAACAATAATACGTGATACTGTTTTTCTTTATTGGTGTTGTGTTTTTGTGGTTCTACTGTTAGTAGGTAGCCAATGGCTAGTGTAAGGCTTTTCCACACAGACTTGCTATGTTAGTTTAGCCTCGTAAAGAACCTGACAGTTTGGGTTCAAACAACCCAGATAGAGCTTTCAATAAGCGCCCTCGCGCTGTGGAACTCCAGATTTCTCTGGAGTTAACTATTTCATCTCCGGGGCAGTCAAAAGCCAGGGGCATACTGCAAAGGTCCTAATATAGCAAGACTCCATGAGAAGAAAAGCAATTACTAAGGTGAGTAATTTTTTCTTCTGTACTCTCTGAAATTTTGCTGCTGCTATTTCAGAACTGAAGTCTGTATTTCACCATATCAATAAATTGATAAAATATAAAAAAACAGAAACCACAGTAGTGGGGTAAAACTCCATTACCAAGGAAATTAAAGAGATCATACAGTCTGTGGTTGACATCTACACAAAATTACAAACCTAGCAAGCCTTATCTTCTGCTGTCAACAGAGATCTGGTATCAATTCACCATAAAATTGAAGAGCTAGAGAACTAGTTGGGCCTCAAACCCTCAAAAATCTCCAAGTTGTTTATCTTCCCAAGTCATTAGACATGCAATTTGAAAATGTACAGGCATAATTAATGAATTGTGGCTCTATTTTCAAAGAGCATGCAACCCTTCATGCAAAATTATGATTGTACACACCCATGTGTAAATACTGTGCATGACTATGCCATGGAAGGTATATTCAACTGGAATGCAGTCTGATAGCACACCAGCAAAATAATAGCCGAACCATTTAAACGAACAAATAAGTTAATTAAATATAGACTACTCCCTCAGTTGCTCTGCTGTAAGCCTGTGACTACATCTCCTGTTGCCCGCCTACTGCCTACTCCAATAAATAGCTATCTTCTTGACTCTTGTTCATCAAATTTAATTATCTCTAACTTGTTTGTTGCTTGTTATCACAAATCAGATATAATGTGATTGTGCTTAGCTTGTCTGTGAGAGAGAGAAGCAGTTGTTTTACATTGCCATCGCGACTCGGAGTTAAACAGTTACTTTGACCATTCTTGACATCTTGTTATGTTATTGTTTGATTTGATTTTTTGCATTTTTGCTTTGGACTCTAACTAGTAAGCAGAAGCACAGTCACACCTGACCCAGAGAGGAGAATTAATGCACCTGCTGTCAGCTGCTCCGACTGCCACAGCTGTGCTCCAAGTGGTGAAGTACTGAGAAGTGATGATGATTGCCAATATTTATTTATTTTTTATGTAGTGGGGTGAACAAGATAGAACAACATCAGTGAGCCTCCAGACCCAACATGTCACACACTGAAGTAATTGCTGAACAACTCAACTTTTCTTCTCTCCTCACATGACCAAATCACTAACAACACAGAGAAGGTATGATTTGAGTGCTGACATGTGTACTTGGCTACAATACCTTAACACACGACTCTTTCAGTCTGCTACACAGAGTCATGTGATATAGTTAATGGCCCCATTCCCACACACTGTGAGCAGCTCCCAATGTCTACAATCCCCCCCCCACATTGTTCCTGTCACTCACTCACTCTCTCACTCACTCACTCACTCACTCTCACTCTCTCTCTCTCTCTCTCTCTGGAATTAGATGGAATCCATCTCACGCACAGTGCGCTCAGCTGCTGCAGGAAAGGAAAAAAGGCTGGGTTAAAACTGCAGCACAAGCCCATGCACGCAATTTCCAGGGGAATAAACATCAAAAGTACTCAGATGGTCAAGTCCCAGCTGAGGCACTTATTCTTTCTCACCTCTGTTTGTATGTATTCCATAAAATATGCATACCACACTCCTGTGTGATTGTTACTTGGGCCCCTTAAACCCATGTGCCCATGTGCCTGGGTGCCACTGCACCCCCTGCACCCTTATAACTAAACCCCTGCCACAGAGTTCTAGAATATTGTGATTTGCTGTTACATTTGGGTGGTAAAAGTTAAATAAAAATGTACATATTTTTGAATTTTATATTTATGTATAACTGGTTGCTAGGGGAAGCTGGACTGGGAGGATGTAGGGGAATAGGTACATGTATGGGAAGCAGGAGAGTAGTAAACTGCAATAGTTGTGAGGCAGCAGTCTTTCCAGGGGTGATAAGGAGTAAAGGGAGCTGTCCAGTGTGTAAGACCCTGGTGCGGCAAGTTCTGAAATAAGGCTGCTCAAATGTGAGTTGGGGAGGATGATGTGGGAAGTCAGAGGAGCAGAGCAGTTGAGTAAAAGGCAGATGGGTAGTACCCATGGGAGTTTGGGCATAAGGTAGGGGATGGGATTGTAGAGGACCACCCTGTATGCAGGAGTATTTCTTCCTCGGAGGACCAGGAAGCCCAGGGAGGAAGAATGGCAAGTAATAAGGGGAGGGAGTGGGAATGTGAGGGAAACTGAAAACAGAAAATGCAAGGCTGGCTCAATGTTATACAAGAAAGGAGCCCAACACTGGGACACAATAAAAAAATGTGTGTTTATCAGAAAAATAAAAAAGCAGTAGCACTACCCGCCCCCCACAAAAAAAGTTTGTCAGCATTTTGTGCTGTGCTGGCTCTTTTTCAAGACGTCAACAGCAGTCATCTAACCCTTCATTTATACATCACAGCAAAGCACCATTGTACAAATTTAAAAGGGATGTCTACCTAAATAACCATGTACAATATATCCCTCATCTAACAAATTAATATATTACAATATAAAAAGATACATTTGCCAAATACAAAAATTACTAGAAGTAAACAACACATTCTTATTCAGATCTCATACATCAAAGAATAAATACAGCAGTAGTGACAAAGAGGAAGAAGGGGAGAGAAAGGGGGAGAGGGAAATGGATGGGGGATGAAGGAATCATAGTAAAACAAAGTAAAGCTACACACACTCAGCACTAAAACTGCTCATGATAGAATAATAATGGAAGCAATTCCTCTAAGATATAATTCAGCATATTAAATATTTAAAATGTGGTGCAAATGAAAATATAAAACCTATTAATCTACAGTACAATTCAACATATTCACTTTCGTTCTGATGAGTAAAGGGTTCTGAAAGAACTCTTAAAGCTGAAGGTGGACAAAGCAATGGGGCCTCATCCCAGAATTCTAAAAGAACTAAGGGTAGAACTAGTGACACTGCTGACTACCCTCTTTAACAAATCATGGGAGGATGGGGTGGTACCTGAGGACTGGAGGAGGGCAGATGTGATTCCCCTTCACAAAAGTGGGAGCAAGGCAGAAGCAGGAAACTACAGACCTGTTAGTTTAACCTCAGTGATACGGAAAATGATGGAATCACTTCTGAAGGAAAGAATTGTCAAGTACCTAGAGGCCAGAGGGGCACAGGACCCAAGGCAGCATGGATTCACAGCAGGAAGGTCATGCCAGACGAATCTAATACATTTCTTTGACTGGGTGACCAGAGTAGTAGATCAGGAAGGGGCTGTGAACATAGCCTACCTAGACTTTAGCAAGGTATTTGACTCAGTCCCACACAAACGATTAATATACAAGTTAGCCAGCCTGGGAGTGGGTCCCAAGATGATAGCCTAGGTAAAGAATTAGCTGTAGAATAGGACCCAGTAATAGTAAATGGAGTCCACTCTGAAGAAACGGGGTTACTAGTCGGGTGCCGCAAGGTTCAGTTTTAGGACCGGTCCTCTTCAATGTCTTTATAGGCGACATTGCAGAGGGGCTAGAAGGAAAAGTATATCTCTTTGCAGATGACACAATGATCTGCAACAGAGTTGATGCACAAGGTGGGGTGGAAAAGATGAGAAGGGACTTGGCAAGGTTAGAGGAATGGTCAAATGTATGGCAACTTAGATTTAATGCTAAGAAGTGCAGGTAATGCACCTGGGAAACAAAACCCAGGGAAGAGTACACAATGGGGTTGAGATACTAACAACGACAAAAATGGAAAGGAACCTGGGGTAGTCATATCAGATGACTTAAAGGTGGGCAAGCAATGTGAGAGGGCAGCAAGGAGGGCTGGGGATACTGGGATGCATAGGGAGAGTCATCACCAGCAGAAAACAGGAAGTTGTTATCCCTCTGTACAGACAGCTGGTGAGAACCCATCTGGAGTACTGTGTGCTGTTCTGGAGACCCAATCTCCACAAGGACATAGACAAGATGTAATTTGTCCAGAGGAGGGCAACTAAAATAGTGCAGGGTCTGCACCAGGAGACATGTGAAGAGAGACTAAAGGAGCTTAATATGTATAGCCTCGAGGAAAGGAGGGAGAGGGGGGACATGATAGAAACTTTCAAGTACCTCAAGGGTATAAACAAAGTCCAAGAGGGTAGCATCTTTGAAAAAAAGAGGTGTGCAAGAACAAGGGGGCACAATTTGAAGATAGAGGAGGCGGCTCAGAGGTAATGTAAGGAAGTATTTTTTCACAGAGAGGGTTGTGGATGCATGGAACGGCCTTCCGGAGGAGGTTGTGGAGTCAAAAACAGTGGTGGAATTCAAGCATGCATGGGACAGCCATAAGGCAATTCTAGGAGGTGGGGGTTGAAAGAAGTAGGCTGCTGGTTAACTAGAACTGCAGCTTATCCATTAGGTAGGGAAACAGGCAGACTGGGTGGGCCAAGCGGTCCTTAGCTGCTGTCAAATTCTTTGTTTCTATGTTTCTATGTTCCTTTAGATAAGGAGATAGCTGGAATGCATCATTGAGTCCTGGATTGCATGCCTGCATGTAATTTATACTGCCAATATGTCTCATGGCACAATAGCTAATTATTCAGGTATCCACCTCTTGGTCCCAATATTACCACTTCCAAACCACTAAATTTGATGGCATGCCAAAGTCCTGCTTTTTGTATATGGGATGCCAAAGCATTTTCAGATTTACCCAAATGAACACATGACTTATGTTCTAAAATTCTATTCTTGAACTTGCAACCAGTCATACCAAAGTAGAAACTGTTACAGGTACAGGTAGCTAAATACACCACCCTTTCAGCTGAACAAAAAAATTAACTGTCTTACTTTATTCACATCCTGATGGTGAGGGATATTAAAAGTGGATCCCACCTGTATACTTTCACAAGCTGTACAGTTTCCACATCGAAAGTTACCTACTGCCAAATTCAATCCCTTGTTGTTTGGGGTTTGATTTCTCCTATTGTGTACCACAAGGTCAGATAAATTACTACCCCTTCTGTATACAAATCTCGGGCTTTGATCAAGCACATTCTTCAGTTTATGCTCCGCTTGTAAAATATGCCAATTGTCCTTGATAATTGCTTCAACCTCCCACGCTTGGGCACTGTAAACAGTAGCAAAATTAACATCATTACTAAAAGTAAATGCTGGCTTGTGTGCCTTATTATTGTTACCACCCTGATACTTTAAAAGGTAATTTTTGCTCAGAGCATCAACTCTATCAACAGCTTTTTGTAAAACAACAGTACTATAACCTCTCTCCTGAAATCTAGAGGTCATATCAAGTTTTCATTATTCATACTCCAAATTCGTGCTACAATTTCTATTTATCCTCATACGCTGTCCAACTGGTATATTTCTGGTCACATGACTAAGGTGACAGCAATTGTAGTACAAAATACTGTTTCGATTAGTACTTTTTCTGTAGAGTTTAGTCAGTAGGCCACCTTCACCATCCTTATATATAATAAAATCTAGAAAGGACACCTGTTCCTTACTGGCCATCATGCTACATTTCAAATTGGATTGGTACTTTCTAAATAATCTACAGATCTGGTCAGCTTGTGAAAGTCACCAGTCCAGACTAGTATGATGTCATCAATAAAACGACAGTAAAATTTAACCTGACCAAGGAAAGGATTAGCCTGTGCATTGTGTACATACTTCTCCCACTCAGAGAGATATATAGTGGCATAATTGGGGGCCATGGTGGTCCCCATGGCCATTCCCTTAACCTGGTGGTATAACTGACCATCATACAGAAAAAACATTTTGAGTCAGCACCAGTTTCAAAATGTCCACTATGAACAATATAAATTTGTTACTGTACTTGGTATTTTCAAAAAGAGATTCAAAGACTGCTGCCAGTGCCTCACCATGTGGGATATTAGTGTATAAAGATTGAATATCCAGGGTTACTAGCCACCAATCATCTTGCACTGCCATATCATCAAGAAAGGCTAAAATATGTGTAGTATCTCTAAGATACGCACGAGTATTCATAGCTACTTGCTTGATCTGAGCATCTACAAATTGTGCTAGCGGTTCTGTGAGGGACCCCATGCTAGACACAATTGGTCTCATCAGGGGATTCTCCTTGTTCTCATGTACCTCTGGTAGGCCATAAATAAGTGGATAAATAGGGCAATCCACCTACAGAAATTCATGTTTGTCGGGGAATAAGCCCATCTAACACTGCTTTGTGTAAAATGACAGCAATCTGTGATACATATCTCTCTGTAGGATCACTACTAAGTGGTTGATGAAAGGACTCATTACCAAGATGTTCAAGCATAGCAGAATGGTACTTAACTTGATCCATCACCATCACGGCCCCTCCCTTGTCAGCGGGCCAGATGGTAATGGTAAGATTCTGTTGTAAGCCCTTAAAAGCATCCTTTTCAGCTTTCCTGCAATTAAAATATCTAGGTGCAGGTAAGGATTCATATAATTTAGCCAAGTCCTGCTCACATCATCTCAGGAAAATATTCCCGTCTGATTCCTTACTGGCATGAAGGTCGACTTCTTCCAAGTCTAAACTTCTCTCTCGGGCACCAACTCCTCTTCTGATGCAGAAATGTCCATGGGTGGTGTATCTTTGAAAAACAGAGCTTTTAAATGCAATTTTCTACGAAAAAGATATGTCCACCACTGTGTTAATTCATTGGTATGATGTATAGGAATGAAAGAGAGACTGTTGTTTAAGACAGATGTCTCAGGGTCAGTAAGACAATAACTGGAAATGTTAATAACCAGATTAGTATCTGGAACTATTCTTGAGACACCAATGTTTTGGGATGTCTCATCTATGATGGAATCTTTCTCTAAGTAAATTGTCTCCCCCGTTGCATCCATATCTCTTCACTCCCCTCCCCTCCCTCTGCCCCTGCCCTGGTGATTGTTCATACCTCGGTTTTTGTATTCCTGTGCCCAACCTCCTCTATTGTAGGACTGTCCTTGCTTTTCCTCTGCCCTTTCCTCAAGTATCTCTCTGAGAGGAGCATGTCAATTCGTTCCTGTCTATTTGCTCCTAGAAAATGCACTCCCGACAATTCGCTCCTGTGGCATCCCACTCCCGGTCAATTTGCTCCCGCCAATGTTTTCATGTGTCTGCATGTTGTGTTTGAAACTACACTATTTTCCCCTAATAGCATGTTTTAAATCCCCCTGTCACAGTTTGTGTAGCGAAACAGTTTAAATTCATGCTGGTAACTATGCAATAAGCCAGGATATTGAAGATAACTATGCAACTAGGCACTTTTGGTTTTTGGCAAAAACACATAGCAGGCAGAAATAGAGTTGCTACAAGCAGTAGCTATTACAGTGTAGCAATATGTCTTGATGCTGGAAGGAGTGACTCTCTTCAACCCTTGGCCATGTGGTGTTTTAAATAAAGTGACTAGTTTACCTCCAGTATAGGGCCAGCAGGGAGCAAGTCTTCCCAGCTTGGGCTTTTTGGGGTAGTTAAGGGGTAACCTATGGGTGTGTCCAGAGTACAATTGAAATGGAAGCTCTGAGCACCAATCTTGAGCACAGTGAGGTGTAGGGGAAAGGGATGCCTATGGAATGCTGTGACTTTGACTCCTAAGCCTCACCCCTAAAGTGAAAAAACACCTACCTACGTCTTCTCCAACTCAACCTCAGCCGGCCACAAAATAAGCTACTTTCCACAGATCCCATGCTTCACCTTCCAAAGACTCTGCCTTCCTGAACATCCTTCTCCAACAAAATCACTCACCCTTTGCAGACAATCTGGCAAACAGTGACAGCCATGCAAGGCAGTATAGAAGCCCTGCATAGCCACATTACAGTTGTGGAGAAGCAGATTGTAGCAGTTACTAAAAATCAGGCCAACTGTTGAGATTTCATGACAATTAATTAATCTCACGTACTTCATGACAATGATTTAATCTTACATACTGCCAGAGATTTAAAAGAAAGATTTAAAACCTAATTTAAACTGTGGTGCTCAGAGACAGATTGGGAGCAGGAATGGGCTGTCGGGGAGCGAGAACTGTGGGATCGAACTGACGAAGGAGTGGGTCGTCAAGATCGAGTTGACTGGGAGTGAAAATACAGGAGCAAATTGACGTAGACCCCCCTCTCTGGGTACCTCGTTGGTGAACCACACCATTCTAGGGCTCCTCTGTAAAGTCCTCTGCATGCCTACAGGCAGAATAGGTAGTGTAGGGTAAAGGGGGTGGACATGTGTTGATACAGGAATCTGAAGAGCCTACTGATTGGGGGGGTACCCATTGAGGGATCTATATTCATGTAGTATCTGAATCTGTGAGGTTACTGGCTCTGATTGTGTCTGGTGGCCTATGATAGCCACAGGATCTCTTGTCTGTTGTTGTGGGAACCTCCCTTAAAAAGGATAATTTCTACTGTGAGGTGCCATCTGAACTATCCTCACTGTAGGGGTATCACTTTCAGCTGATTGGCCCTCACTTTCTGAGCCTGTTGTACTGGTGTAATAATCAGTCCCATTCCTCCTTTTTAAAATGGAGTGTACAGGCCCTTGTTTATGGCTCCAGTCAAAAATGGTACCTTTCTCATAATCTCTACAGTCCCTCTCAAACTTTCTTTGTTTAACTTTTCTAATTCTATCATCCTGCACCTTTAACACACTGTGGAGTTTAGCTTTAAGGTTGTCATAACCCGAATGTGCTGAAAAAACATTAAATACTTCTTTGTTTTTAATCAACTCAGTCTTCAGCTCATTCTCTGTGATAGTCCTATGTTTCAAGTAATCTTGATTGAACCAGCTGTCAACATGTCAAGTCTAAAGTTCGGTTGTCTAACCAAATGCAGCCCTCGCAGCACGTGATTAACTTGTAAGTAGGCCTGCATAGTTGCTTCCCCCCTCCCTCTTCCTTTCCCTCTCCCCCTTCCCCCTTCCCTTCTTAGGGAGGCAGTATAGCACAGTGGGTTAAGGCTCTGAGCTGCAGATCTAGAGACCTGGGTTTGTATCCCACAACCACCTAGGTGCATACTATGTGACCCTGAGCAAGTCACTTAACTTCCTTGTTCTCCCAGGTGGCTTCTGGAAACAAGCTTCGGCTTAGTGTGCTACTCCTGGTTAAACAATGTTCCCTTTCCCTTCTTCCTCTTTGTCACTACTGCTGTATTTATTCTTTGATGTATGAGATCTGAATAAGAATTTGTTGTTTATTTATAGTAATTTTTGTATTTTGTAAATGTATCTTTTTATATTGTAATACATGTATATTAATTTGTTAGGTGAGGGATATATTGCACATGGTTATTTAGGTAGACATCCCTTTTAAATTTTCACAACAGGAGCTTTGCTGTGATGTATAAATGAAGGGTTAGATGACTGCTGCTGATGTCTTGAAAAAGTGCCAGAGTGGCATGAAACATTGATGCACTTGTTTGTTTGGGGGGTGCTACTGTTTTTTTATTCCTGTAATAAACATACGTCTTTTATTGTGTCCCAGTGTGGGGCTCTTTTCTTGTATACCATTGAGTCAGCATTGATTTTTGTGTTTTCAGTTGACCTCGTGGCATGGCCCCAGTAGATGTTCTTCCAGAGCCATGTTTTTTTGTTGAATTCAAATGTGAGGGTAGCATCAGGGTGGGAAATTATGAAAGGGTGCCTTTATTGAATAGATCTACACCACTGTTTGGAAGGAGGGAGTGGACAGCAGGAGGTGAGGTAGGAGGTCAGGCTGAGCCAGGGCTGAGAGTAGGAGTACAGCGGAGGGGAGAGGGAACTAGTTAAGTGGCAGGGAAGAGGAGGCAGGCAAAATGGAGTGGAGAATGGGAGGGAAGGAGAGAAAAGGAAGGGAAGAAGGGAGGTAAAAGTGGAAGCAGATACAGATAGTCAGAAGGGGAGGGAGAAGAGTGGGAAATGGAAAACAGGAGATACACAGTGAATGCAGAGATAAGTTTATTAGTGTGCAGGGGGAGCAGTTAGGTGTGGGATCAGCTAGTACTAAAGGTAAGAAATGAAGGATGGGGAGCACAGCTCCAGGGGATGGAAGTGTGACAGTTATTAGGGAATCCATAATTGGGGTATTCACTGGGGAAGGAAAGGAGACCCAAATGCAAGCAGGAGGATGTTTCGTATGCCAGGGATGGCAGCAGGGAAGGTGGGCCCAAGAATAAGGGAAATAGTAAGGGAACTCGGAGAAAAACATAATTTAGTTATACACCTGTGAACCAGCAACCTAAAAACTTACACAGAAGCGGGAGCACTCTAGAAAATGTGGGTCCTCATTCCAATATAAATCTTGTATATCTAGCACAAATCTGGAAGAGTCACAGATGTACTAAATCAAATCAAATAAAAGTCGGCACAACCAAATGTAACAAAAATCATGGTGCCCACGGCTACAGTAACCCCAGCACTTCGGGTCTTAATCGTGACCCTTCTTCAGGGTATGTGGCCTGAGTGCTACCCATGCTGCTTTTATTTCACCAGATTTAAAGTGGCAGAAAGTGATTTCAGATTTTATTTTCATTATATATTGCTCTGTATGTAAAAAGGTATAAAAACATTCATCATAAAAACAGTAGTCTTGCACACATCAGTGCAGGCACAGATTACAAAACAAAAGTAATCTACTGCAATTGATGAAAAAGAGTTAGTGGGGTAGTGCTAATAGGTTTAGGGCAGCTAACCCACATAGAAACACAATCCAGAAAACCAGCACTCACAGCCTGATATCAGGATTAATCTAGGTCCAAACAAAATATCTGTAAACAAATCATAAAGTTTTTATTTAGTGCCCATGCACAACGAACCAACAGGTATACAGAAAAAAGTAAAGTTTACTAGCCCCAGCGCTTCGACTCAAGGCAAAGTTTTCATCAGGGGGTAACAAATAAATGGTAAGGAAAGACTATATATTGGGTTCAGTTATAAAAATCTTAATCAGTCAATTACTCAATGAAAAGAAACAGCAATGTGAGTATTAAAAATTAATTAGGCATCATAAGAAAATGGCTAGGTAATCAGTGTAGTAATCAAATACAACTCTAGGTGGGGCAGCTTAAACCAAGCGCAGTACAACCACAACTTAATAGCATTTTAGAAAGATGAACACTGAGAACACTGGTGACACTGGCAAATTAAATGATGAGAATGAACACAACAAACATTTGTCAATGCCGAATGTTTGTTTGCTGGCATTGGCATTGGTAGTGTAGAAGTTACAGAGCTGCATAATAGGAATGGCAGTGAAGTATTGAACTGAAGCCAACCCCACCACCACCCTGCAGAGAGTGACAGGAGTTGGGGTGTGCCTTTGGGTCGTCAGGCATAACGACCACGCCATTTCACCACACCCTACCCTGCAGACACTGACAAGTGTCACAGTGTGCTTTGGGATCTTTGGCCCTTAGGCGCACCCCATTCCATCAGGAAATGTGGTGAGATGAGTGTGGTATTGGAGAATGGGGTGAAGTTTGGGCCCGAAGAGTCCGAGACACACCTTGATGCCTCTCACTGGCTGCAGGGTGTGTGGGGGGGGGTGGAATGGTATGAGCATGACAGGCAAGAATCCCAAGTTACACCCCTGATGCCTGTCATTCTCTACAGGGTGGGGCGTTATGGTCGGAAACCCTAATGTCTCAGGCATTCGTTGGTATTTTCACTCCAAATTTTCAGCATGTTTTTTTTGTAACCACCACCTCATGAACAGTGGCAATATCAGTTTGTTAGCCGAAAACTGCTTTTGCACAGCAACTATGGCATTTGGCACCACAGGTGCAAAAACACATTTTGAACAGGATGTGAAAAATGACAGCAGTACTGTTCGTGGAGGTGTAAAAATGGCAATGTTGAAAATCTGCTGTGAAAATCTTAAAAAACTGGTGAAGTCAATGTATGCGTAGAAACTGTGCAACGCACACCCGTAATGTAACTAGTCTGGGGATTTTTTTACAGCAGATTGTTAACACAGGCATTTTGGGGACCTCTGATCATGAACAGTGTCAGTATGATTTTCTTTATCTGTCCCAAACAATGATTTCCCACAGAGACCACGCGTTTCTGTGCTGAAAGTGTGAAAATGCATTTCGGCCTTGTGGAAAATGACAGCTGTACTGTTCATAAGGAGGTGTGGAAAAATGCCACTGGTGAAAATCTGGACTGAAAATATTACAAATTCATGAACTTACGAAGGTGTGTGGAAACTACACAATGCTCACTCGTAACACAGTCATTTTAAGGAGTTTTGTCACCAAATTTTCAACATAGCCATTTTAAGACCTCTGCTCATGACCAGTGTTACTGTGATTTTCTTAATCTCTCCCAAACATTGTTTTCACAAACCGACTGTACCATTGTGCGCTACATGTGTGGAAACACATTTTGGGCGAGATGTGAAAAATGGTAGCTGTACTGCTCATAAGGAAGTGCGGTAAAATAGCACTGTTGAAAATCTGGTGTGCAAATATTACAAATTCGCAAATTTGCCAGCGTGTGTAGGAACTACGTAACGTGAGCTCCTAAAACAGTCATTTTGGGATTTTCACCAGATTTTCAACATAGCCATTTTAACACCTCTGCTCATGACCAGTGTCACTGTGACTTTCTTAATGTGTCCCTTACATTGATTTCGCACACCAACTGCACCATTGTGTGCTACATGGGCAGAAACACGTTAGGGTGACACGTGAAAATGACAACTGTACTGCTCATAAGGAGGTGTAGTAAAATGGCAATTTTGAAAATCTGAGGTGAAAATATTGAAAATTTGTGAACTTACAAGCGTCGTGGGAACTCTGCAATGCAGCTCAGTAAAACAGTCATTTTAGAATTTTTCACCAAATTTTCCAACATAGCCATTTAAGACATCTGCTCATGAACTGTGTCACTGTGATTTTCTTAATGTGTCCTCTACATTGATTTCCATACACCAACTGAGCCATTGTGTGCTACATGGGTGGAAACACATTTTGGGTGAGATGTGAAAATGACAGCTGTACTGCTCATAAGAAGGTGTGGTAAAATTGCAATGTTGAAAATCTGGAGTGAAAATATTAAAAATTCGCGAACTTACCAGCATGTGTAGGAACTGCGCAACTCACGCTCATAAAACAGTCATTTTTAGGAATTTTTCCATCAAATTTTCAAAATAGGCTTTCTGAGAGCCTACCTTATGAACACTGGCAGTGTAGTTTTGTTAATCATTCCAGAAAGGTGATTTTGCGCAGTGGCTGTGAAATCACCCTTCGGGCCTGAGTAACGCCATGACAATGCAAGAATTCATGAGGAGGGGTCCCAAAAACCCCATGTTGAAAATTTGGTGCAAAAATTCCAAAAAATGCCTGAGATATGCAACAAAGTTGAAAAAACCCTATCTATCCCATTATACAGCTTACCGGCATTTCCTCAGTTCGCGGTCAGCTTTGAAGAGTGCAGACGTGTTCCCAGTCCACCGAAGATTGTCGTGCCAGAGTCCGGAGGTAGTATGGCGTGAGGGGGTGGGGAGGCAGGGTGTGCAGTGGGTGGGTGAGGGTTATGGGGGGCAGGGAGACTGAGGACCTTCTTTACAGGTTTTTTTCTTGTGGTGATGACGGGACATTTGCATACTGGGGTAGGCTCCTGTGGCAGGAGGATGGCTGGGGGTGGAGTTACGGGGATTGGGCACCCCATTGGCCATGGCATCTGTTGCCATGCTGGGGTGGCTCCCAGTGTGGCACCCTGTACTGGGAGGACACAGTGGAGCCGACAGGGGATTGGGTATCCCTGTCGGCTATACAGCACGTGCATTGGGGGAGCAGCAACAGCATGCGGTGTGTGTGAGGGGGCACTACGAGCAGGCGATATCTAATCGCCTCACTGGAAGCTTAGTCTCTTCTCAACTGTATGCCACTGGTACTTTTGAGCTGTCATAGACAGCTCCAGCAGGTATTGAGAACTGCTGCCGCACCTGCAAACACACTGACTGAATGGAAGAGGGCTGACACACCTCCAAAAACTCCGATGATGGCACTATGTTTCTTGCACATGCGTGCAAGCAAACATAAAAATGACCAAACCTCCAGCACAGCATGGCAACAGGCAGAAAAGTAACTGTGAGGCAACCTTGAAATAAGACCTCCTTGTAAGTGAGGACCAAGAAAGATGGAGGGCAGTCAGATGAGATGGACACAGACCTATGGGGAATAAGAGAAAAAAACAACATTATAGAACAGGTAAATAGCTCTAATTAAACTCTAAACTCAAATATATAGAAAATATATAAATACGCAGCAAAAACAGCTAACCAGAAACTGAAAAGAAAAGGAGCAAGCTCAACATAGCCTTATTTCTTGTTCAAAACTGGTTTTAAATCCCATTTATCATTGAATCCCATTGGTTTGAAACTGTGTAATGTGTATATCCAGAAACTTTCCTTTTGCAGCAGCAAGTTTGGTCTGTTACCCCCATTTCTTATGGGTGGCACATGTTCAATGCCCACAAATGTTAAACCATCAGGTTTGGATCCGTGGGATACTGCAAAATGTGTGCCTGCTTACCACTCGTGATAGAACAAACATGTTCTTGTAACCTCTGTTTAAGAGGTCTGACAGTCTTACCAATGTAAATCAAATTACAAGTGCACATACAACATATTTATTTTTTTTTTTTTTAGTTGTTGTTTAACCAGGTATAGCACACTAAGCTGAAAGCTTTTTTACAGGAGCGACCTGGGAGCACAAGGAGATTAAGTGACTTGTTCAGGGTCACACAGTACGCAAGTGGAAGCTGTGGGATTCAAACCCAGGTCTGGTCTGCTGGTTGTCACCAGATTTGCAGCTCAGAGCCTTAGACCACTGCGCTATACTGCCTCATTACTGTGCTATACTGCCTCATTATGACACATATGGGGTGTCACAAGTGATAAGTTCTCTGATATTCACCTTAATGTTATTGTGTATGGAGTGTATGAATTCCTTAGACGGCATTCCATATTTACAGATGTTGCAACAATTACATCTATAGTAACCACAGGAGTGCTGGGGTAGCCAGGTACTGGTGATTGGTTACCCCCCAACAGTGACATTTCGCCAGCGAGGTCCCCCACAGTGACCACAGCGCCATGCCGCTGTGGGAAACCCGCTGGCACCAGGTACTGTCTATCAGGGGTCTTGCACCCCCCCAATCAGCTCCGACATGGAGTTGATAATCCTAAAGGGGGTGCGGGGGTGCACCCCTCCACGTGGGGGGTTTCATGGGGAAAAGCCCCCTGGAGAAAACACAGTCAGCCTGTGGGAACTGACAGCTGACTGCAGAATGCAGTCAACCTGCTGGTGTTGCTGACGGGGCATTCGACAAAAGTTTTGTCAAGCTCCCATCGTGGATCCCTGGTGATCAGAGTAGGTGTAGGAATCCTACTATAAACCAGTTTGTCTCTGACGTTTGTACTCCTGTTAAAGGCAACTCTAGGTTTCTTTCCCACAGATGTTCCTACATCTGTGTCACTTAAAACAATAGGCCAATTTCTGTGAACAATGCTACCTATTTGGCCTGCAATGTGGTTGTAGTCAGTGACAAAGGTACAAAGAATCTTCTCTTGCGTTTTAACAGCCCTTACTTCATTTCTAAGGAGATTGGGCAGGATTTACAAAACTCGTGAAAGTCCCACAGCTGCAGGTAAACCTTGTGTGCAAGTGAGTTTGCCACTTGTGGAACCACAGGTTACCATGGCTGTAGGTATTCTAAAGGTGAGCAGGATTATGACCCGGCTCCACGGATTCTGACAGCATTCGAGTGCTGTGCCAGGACAGCACCACAGCTGCGGGAGGCTGCTAAAGACGGTGGGACCCACCGTAACACCTTCCAAAACTGCTGCAGCTGTGAATCGGGTGCTTCACAGCTGCGGCGATTTCAGAGCACCACTTAGGTTGCAGAGTGGGACTTAGTTCCAAACCACATTTTGAGTCCTGCCCACTGTCTCTGTTCATGTGAAAGACTTTCTCTTTTGTTTGTCTTAAAAGTTCCTTGTCATAATCTCTGGCTTCAAATCCTTTTAGTAATTCATCTACTTGTTTTTTTAAACTCACTGTCAGAACTGCAATTTCTTCTAAATCTAAATGCCTGTCCAAATGGAATGGAATTTTTTAGACTATGTGGGTGGACGCTACTAACTAACAGCAGAGAGTTGGTTGCAGTATTTTTTCTATAGCATTCAGTTTCAGTTTTTTTTGTTGTTAGCAGTTAAACACAAATCCAAAAAGGTAATGGTAGTGGACTCAGTGGTGTATGTGAACTTTAGGTTATATATGTTGGTATTAAGCCATTTCATAAATGCAGAAATGTCATCATTAGGTCCCTTCCATATGCATAACACATCATCAATAAAGCCATGCCAGTGTGCTATGTTTTTAACAAAGGGGTTAGTGTCAGAAAACACCACTATTTGTTCCCATAGGCCCAAGAATAGATTCACATAGCTGGGTGCCACCGATGCACCCATGTCTGTGCTACATTTTTGCAAGTAAAATTGTCCCTGAAATTCAAAATAATTTTGAGTGAATAAAAATTTGGTTGCTTCTAGGATGAATTTGTGAGGGATATTATCAGTTCTGGATAGTTTCTTCATCCAGAATTCTACTGCTTTTGGTCTCATATGATGTTGAATGGATATATACAGTGATTCAACATCAGTCCCAATCCATTTAAAGTCTGAGTTCCATTCTATGTCCCTGACAATGTTCAGTACATCTTTATTATCTTTTACATAGAAAGGAAGGTCAATGACTTTAAATTGGAGAAAAAAATCAATACATTTCCCCAGAGTTTGGGTAAGTGAGCTACATCCTGACATAGTTAGCCTGCCAGGTGGATTCAGCAAATTCTTATGTATTTTAGGGAGAATATAAAAGCTTGGAATAGTGGGATTATCTTGCCAAATGAACTCATACTCTTTTTCTGTAATCAAACCACTATCAACAGTTTTAAATTCCTGAGTAGGATCAACAGGCAATTTATAATAGTTGTTACCATCATTTAACAGAGCAAATACTATATCACATTAGTGCCCTTATCTAACAGCACAATATTACCCCCCTTTGTCTGTCGGTTTAACTATAACAGATTTGTTTTTACATAAGTCTTCTAGTGCAATTTTCTCATTTCTGGTCAAACTGTAATATTTTGGAGTAGCTTGTGCTGCAAGAAGTTTCTGTACCTGTTTACATATTGACTTTTCAAAAACCTGAATAGTAGGATTATAGATATTAGGGCAGAAGGTGGAGGTGCCTGTAAATTTCCATTTTCTCAAGGTAGAAATGTGTCGGTTAGCATTCAGAATACAGTTACCTGAGAACAAGGACTGGTGGGTTAGGGAGTCCCTTTCCATATGTTCTTGTAGAAAAAGTTCTTCCAATATTTCAAGATTTGAACCCCATCTTGTAACCCCAAGTCTATATCCATGTGTTCATAAACATTACTGATCCCAGCAGTCTGTTCTTCATCATTTTGTATGGCAGTAATCAAGTGGTCTAGGTCCTCGGTATTTCCTGGGTCTTCATATAAAGTGGCCCCCAAAGTAGCAGAATTTTGTTTTTGGTGGAAAAAGGTTCTAAGCCTTATTTTACAAATAAATTTGTGCATATCCACAAGTATTTTAAATTCATTAATAGGTGGGGTAGGAACAAAGTTCGAGCCTCTGCGGAGTACAGCAGTTTCAGTGGGAGTCAGGTTATGTTCAGATAAATTTATGATCTGTAGATGATTTCCTTGTTCCTGGTCCTCAGTGCTTTTTCTATTCTTGATGACTCTTCTACCACCCCTCCTCCCTCTTCTGGTCTTTCTTTTCCTCGATTTGCTGTAGTGGTTCGTAAGTCCTTGTCTAAAAAAGCCCTGTATCAGCTTTGTGCCTCTTTGCATTACTGTGGTTTCCAGTACCTTGCTTTTTGTTCTGTTTGTTAGATTGGAATTTTACTCTAGATCTTCCCCACCTGATACCCTTTTAGCCACGATGGATGTAACCTCCCTCTACACTAATATTCCACACACAGGTGGCATTTCAGCCTGCCTCAAATACCTGCATGACAAAGAATTGGACCCCAACATTGACCCTGGAGTTGTGGGTAAACTCACTGAATTCATTTTGACATATAACAACTTCAGCTTTAACGGTAAACATTATGTTCAAACTATGGGAACCTGAATGGGAACCAGGATGGCTCCTCAGTATGCTAATCTTTTATGGCGAATTTGGAGGAGGATTTTCTAAGGCACTGTACACATAAACCACTCGCTTATTTCCGTTACATTGATGATTTGTTTATAATTTGGACAGAGGGCACTGACACACTTAAAGATTTTCACCAAGAACTTAATAACTCCACCCAACTATAAAAGCTTTCCTAGAATATTCTGCCACAAGTGTACATTTTCTGGATACCACTGTCACTATTAGGATGGTACCCTACATACCTGTCTTTACAGGAAACCAACAGACAGACAGAGATACTTACACAAGAAAAGTAATCACCCGAGCCACACAAAGAAATCTGTTATATATAGTCAAGCACTTGGGTATCACCGCCTGTCCAAATGAGGAAGACAGAGACACACATCTGGGGATGTTGAAAAACACCTTTATTGAGCAGGACACTCATCCAGGGAAATTGACAGAGCAGTGGAACGTGCAACACAGGTCTCAAGAGAACAGCTACTGCAATATAAGGAACGGATGACTACCAACAGAATACCCTTAGTAGTCACATACCATCCTGACCTTGAACTCCTACGAAGATTACTAAGGATCTCCATCCAATAATTAGTGAGGATGAAACCCTTAATTGTATTTTTCAAGAACTACCACTACTATCTTTTAAACAACCACCTAATTTAGCCAACCTGATTAATAGGAGTCAACTTGAACCGGACAGAATACCATGACATCATATGGTACACGACCCTGTCATCAACGCACATGTAAGACATGTAACCTCATTTCTACTTCAGACTGTGTGGTTACATCACAAAACAGACTATTCAGGATACAGGGGAATTATACATGTACATCAAGTAATGTGTCTATTTTATCCAATGCAAGAAATGTCCTCGCAAGGTTATGTGGGGAGACAAGCCAACAACTCCGCACTAGAATGAATTCACACAGACATTCTATTAATCACAAGATGATTGAGAAACCAGTAGTCCGGCACTTCTCCAGGATGACCACTCAATCTCAGATATGTCTGTGATGGTCTTAAAAGGACATTTCAACAGTACGTAACAGAGACGGCTTCTGAAATTAGACTTATTTACTTCTCAATATGGTGGCGGATGGATTGAACATTGATGTTGGGTACATGACACATTATTCCACTAAACTTACACAGACCTTTACTTTAAAAGATGGACATAAACAGTTTAGTTCTTCAGCGGGCCTTTGATTTTGTAAGTTTATGGTTATCTACATTGTTGACTTTTCACCTTAACACTGTGGTGAGTGCGTTTGAGTGTGTGTGTGTGTGTATACTGATGTATGTATGTATGTATGTATGTATGTATGTGTGTGTTTGGTGTGTGTTGTGTTTTTATGTGTTGTGGGTATGGTGTGTATGTGTGTTTTGTTTGTTGTGCGTGGTGTGGTGTGTGCAGAATGTGTTTGCTATATTTGTTGTGTGTTGTGGTTGTGTGGGGTGTGCAGGTGTGTGTGTGTGTATGGGGGTGTGGTATGGTGTATGTACACACTTGTGTGGGTGGAGCGTGGCATGGGGCAGTTGTTATGTGGCTAGAACACTTAGTTTTCACATATAGTGTGCATTTATTTTCTATTAGTTGACAGTGGTGGATTTCACACTGTCACATTTTAACTGCTCATATTAAGATGCATATCTCATTTACTTGGGGTTCATTGAAGGTGTAATTCCTTTGGGTTTCATTTAGATTGCTTAGACTGATTCTGTGCATTTTTGTTATACACAGACTCTGTGTTGAAATCTGCATTTATCAGGCTCATGGTCTCGTTTTCTTGGGGTCCTTGACAAGGATTTTTTTTTTTTTGCACTATACTTACAAGTGATACTTTCATGCATCATGTTTATATGTGTAGGTTAATTTGAGGCTTGATTTCAACTTGCAGTTATACCTAATTTCAGGATTTTGTCTCTCATTATCTGTCCTTTAATATACCAGGACAATTGGAATGTAAGTTGTAAGCTCATCTTACATGTATTAGAAGAATGCCACTCCAAGGTTTTTTATCACTAGAATGCTTTCTTGGCATACTGAGACATTTTAAAATTTATGTGACAAGAACTCTCTGGCTGTAGAGAATTCTTGATAACCTTTGCCCTTCTGAGGCTCCTCAGTTTAAGGCATACTGGTGTTAATTAGCTTCTCTGACGTAATCTTCTATTATGTTTTAAATGTATATATTAAACCAATGAGAATTATTTCTGCTTTTCTATATAATCTGGTGTTAATAGTATGGGATATTTGAAAAAACTGCCACAAAGCTTCTGAAGAAGGACCTGGTTGGTTGAAAGCTAAAGCACTTTGTTCTTTTCTGTAACATCCATGTTGGTCCAATAAAAGGTATCAAATCATTTGTTTCTGGACCTGCTGGTAGAGCATTTTCTAGCCCAGGCATGTATATGTCCCTTTTCATAATCAGTTTTATCCCTTAGGAGTTTGGTAGTTTTTTTATCAATAATATCTAGTTCATATTTATGAACTTCATTCTTCAGTTTTAATTCCAGCTCCTTATAATCAGGGTGGTTGAGGAATGTAGCAACCAGTTTTTTTGCCTCACTCAATTCTTTTAACAGACTGTCATACTTCAAGTTTATCAAACTTAATCAACAAATCCATGAATATTTTGAACATTCACAGGTGACTCAAATCCACCATTTATTTTTTACCTCCTGATGAAGACTCTGCCTTGAGTCGAGGCGCTGGAGCTAGTAAGCTTTACTTTTTTATGTATGCCTGTTGGCTCATTGTGCATGGGCACTAAATAAAAACTTTACAATTTATTTACCAATATTTCATTTGGACCTGGATTAATCCTGATATCAGGCAGTGAGTACTGGTTTTCTGGACTGTGCATGCACAGATTACTTAACATAATTAATATATACACAATAAATACTGCATTTCATCAAATAATAGATTGCTAAACATAATAAAAATCAAAATAATCTATAGCTCTTGTTCAAGGTTAAAGTGCATAAAAATAAAGGGTGGAGGGTGAACTAGAGTAGATAAATGGGGGAGAAAGCAATTATTAAATACACACCCAGATGGTAAATCAGAATTACAATGCCATAAGTAAATGTTATATGTTATTCATAAAAACTCAGTAATGTCTAGACAATCATTTTATCCAGTTGGATGTAAAGCTCTCATGGTGTAAATCCATTTTTGTGCACACTGTGCAAGTTTATTAAGCCTGTCTCCTCCACTAACATTACTTTTAACATGGTTAACTCCTGTAAATTTAAAGCTCTGTAGGTTATTTTGGTGACGTAATTCAAAATGCACACCTACTGTATAGTGGTGTTGGGATCATCTTTTTAAATAGCACGAACATGTTCTTGTATACTTTCACATAATGTCCTTTCAGTTCTGCCCACATAAATATAAGGACAAGTGCACTGTATAATGTACACTACATAAGTAGTAAAGCAATTACTACAATGATAAATCTCAATGTTTTTAGTGGGCAAGAAAGACAGGATGTTTAAATGTAGCCCCTTGTTCACTGAACTTGCAAATATTACAATGCCCACATTTGTAGCAACCTAGTGGTCTACTAGGCAACCAGGTCCTTCTCTCTTGTTAGGGTCTGACGTACAGTATAGACTGTGTGTTAATATGTCTGACAAATTACTGCCTCTTTTAAATGATATCAAAGGTTTACATCCCATCGTGCCCTTCAAATCTGAATCTGCTTCCAGTACTCCCCAATGTTTAGTAAGATTATTAGTAACTTTATCTCTAATGCGATTGTACTCTGTGACAAACATTATTGGTTGTTCATCAGTTTTGGCATTTCTTTTAGCTTTTGGTTTTAAAAGTATGCTTCTATCAAGCAATCTAGTGTTTCTATATGCCTGTTCTATCTGTGTATCAGAGTACCTCTTTGTTCGAAATCTGAGCTTAAGTAATTCACTTTCTTTTTCAAAATCACACAAATGTGTACATGTACATCTCAAATGAACAAACTGTCCATATGGACTGCCTTTCTATGTATGATTTGGGTGAACACTTCTGGCATGTAGTAGCATATTTCCTGAAGATGGTTTTCAAAATAGGCTACTAAATACTTTCTAACCATCTTGCCCCTCCAAATATAGATCCAAAAATGGTATTCTAGAAACGTGTATAAAAAGTAAATTTTAAACCCACATCATTGTTGTTTAAAAAATCTATAAACTGGGATGCTGACACAATGTCACACCTCCATATAACCAGTAAATCATCTATAAATCTGCCCCCAAACTGAACATTGCCACTGTATGGATTCTTCTCTTTGTCATAAATTAATGTCTCCTCCCACCAAGCAATAAAAAGGTTAGCATACGATGGGGTCATAGTGGTCCCCATCACTGTCCCCATGACTTGTAAATAATATGTATTATTAAACAAAAAATAGTTGTTGTGTAAGATGAATTTAACAGCTTCCACAATAAAGTCATGTGGGAAACCTACAGTAACAGTATTTGAGTAAAGGTGGTATTTTAAAGCCTGGATCCTCAGATTATGTGCAATAGAAGTATATAAGCTGGTTACATCAATAATCAGCCAAATAAATTCCAGGACCAGGTCAAGCCCTCTATTTTGATAGGATGTCCATTGGGTCTCTTAAATAGGACTTTCGCTGGGCCACTAACTGGGACATGGGCAACACCACACCATGTCTGGGACCTTGCAATCACTGGATATATATATATATATATATATATATATATTATACAGGAAGGACAGGGTAATTGGGAAGAGGGCAGTTTACATCAGGAGGAATAACTTGCACAAGGGAAGAGTCAAAGGAAGGATGGTGAGGCATTATGGATTCTGTTACAGTTCAATAGAGGGATAAAGGTGAGACTGGGTGTGGTTTACAGACCACCCAACCAGGATGAGGAGAGGGACAGGGAAATAAGTTCACAAATATTGGAAGTTGCAGGGAAAGGAGAGGTGATAATTGTGGAGGACTTCAACCTGCCCAAGGTGGGTTGGAGCATACCATGAACAAAATGTGTTAGTTGTTAGGTGATCCTGGAAGGACTGAAAAGTGGATTCCTGACTGAAGGCATCACAGAACCAACAAGAACAGAGGCAAATCTTAATCTGGTGATCACAAATGGGGAGCATGTACAGGAAATAATGGTCAGGGAGCCCCTGGTTGGGAGTGATCTTTGCACAGTGTGGTTCCAGTTGGATATAGTCAGGGAAAGCATCCCAACTAAGACCAAAATCTTGTATTTTGGGAAGGCGGACTTCAGGAAGGTGGGCGACATGCTAAGGAGCCACCTGGCTGGTATCAGAGCAGATATTGGGGTGGATCAAAGGTGGTTCATCATTAAGGAAGGAATATTGGTTACCACAGGAGAGTATGTTAGGCACAGAGGAAAGAACACAAGGGCCAAAGTGCCCAGCTGGTTCAGTTCTTGGGTTGCCAGGCAGTACGGGAAAATAGGTTAGTCTATAGAAAATTCAGGAAGACAAAGAGAGAGGTGGATTGGGAAAATCACCTAAGGTTGCCTAGAAAGACAAGTAAGGAAGTCCATCGAGCTAAGGCAAAGAAGGAGTTGCAGATAGCTGAAGGAATTAAGGAGGGGAGAAAGCCTTCTTTCACTACATAAGTGAGAAACAGGACAAGAAAGATGGGATTGTTAGGCTTAAGGAAAGGGAAGAGTGGGTGGAGGATAATGAGGGAAAAGCAGAGATGCTAAATGAACACTTCTGTTCCATCTTCACCAGGGAGAAGGCTGGACTAGTGCCTTTAGAAGGGAGAAGGGGGGAACACAGATTTAGTGATAGAGAAGCATAGAGTGAGGGAGGAGCTCTTAGCATTGAATGTGGACAAATCACAAGGCCCAGACAGAGTACATCCAAGGATACTAAGGGAACTGGCTGAGGAGCTGGCAGCGCCACTGGCAGGCCTATTTAATAGATAATTGGAGTCAGGCATGGTAACACAGGACTGGAGAATAGCATGGTAGCTGCACAAAACGGTCCCCAAAGATGACCCAGGGAATTATAGACCAGTCAATCTGACCTCAATCATGTGCAAGCTCATGGAGACCATACTTAAGGAAAGGATAGTAGAATATCTAGACAAGCATGGTCTCCAAGATGTGAGGCAGAATGGGTTCATGGGGGGGGGCCGGATATCATGTCAAACTAATCTGATTGACTTCTTTGAATGGGTCAGTAAGACACTAGACAGGGGTCAAGCAATAGACATCCTCTATCTGGATTTCAGCAAGATCTTTGACTCTGTGTCCCACAAAAGGTTGATTAGGAAGTTGGCAGATCTTGGGGTTGTGGATAAGATGGCCTGATGGGTGGAAAACTGATTGAGGGACAGAACCCAGTGAGGGTTGTGGGGGGAGAGCTATCTGGCACCTAAGCTTACCAGTCGGGTCCCACAGGTATCATTGCTGGGGCCAATGTTATTCAATATCTTCAAAATGACATTGTGGATGGCATTAAGGACAAAATGTGCCTATTCACTGATGACTCCAGGCTATGCAGTAGAGTGGACACAGCAGCTGAAGGGATACAGGATCTACATGATGACCTGAAAAAGCTGGGGAGGTGGTCAGGGATTTGGCAGCTTGGCTTCAATGCCAGGAAATGCAAAGTTATGCATACTGGAGCCAAGAATCCCATGATGGAGTGCTATCTGGGTGGAATCCAGGTATCTATAACAGAGAAGGAGAAGGACGTAGGAGTGATGATCACTAGAGACCTGAAGCACTCCATACACTGCAAGAAAGCAGCAGCAAGTGCAAACAAGATGCTGGGATTCGTAGGTAGGGGATCAGTAGTAGGAGCGGAGGTTATTCTGTCCTTTTTCAGGTTACTGGTGAGGCCACATCTAGAGTATTGAGCTCAGTACTGGTGCCCATACCTCAAAAAGGACATTAACTTGCTGGAGAAGGTCCAGAGGATGGCTACAAAGATGACTGTGGGTGAACAGGGTAAAGCATATAAGAAGAGGTTGAGGGCACTGAACATGTACTCCCTGGATGACAATAGCAAGACAGGGGACATGATTATGACCTTCAAGTATTTGAAAGGGCTAAATAAGGTGATCCAGTGAGTCTCTTTAAGCTGAGTGGCAACCATAACACGAGAGGCCAGTCTTAAGCTGGAGGGGGGGAGGCTTAGGAGGGAGATCAGGAAGCACTTCTTCACAAAGAGGGTGGTGGATACTTGCAGTGCACTGTTGGAGGAGATGGTCTCATTGAAGATAGTGGGCAGTATCAAGGGAGGCTGGGATAGGCATGGGGGGAGGTAAAGATCATGGGTAAATAGACGGGGGCCATGTGGTGGATGTCCTGTACCTAGACTTCAGTAAGGCCTTTGATTCAGTATCACATGGGAGACTGGGAAGTAAACTACAGGGCACGTGAGTGGGAGCAAAGCTGGTGGGGTGGGTGGAGAGCTTGCTACAGGATAAACAGCAGAGTGTGGTGGTCGGAGGGGAATTCTCATCCCTTAAGCCAGTGACAAGTGGGGTTTCACAGGGGTCAGTGTAGGGGCCAGTGCTGTTTGGCATATTTATTACAGACATCTCAGAGGGCATCAGCAGCAGGATCAGCCTATCTGCAGATGGCACCAAGATGGAGGCAGTGGTGGATGACCAGGCGGGGGTGGCGGGAGCTACAGGAGGATCTGGAAAGGCTAGAGGCATAGTCTGACTAACAGCAACTCACATTCAATGCAAAAAAATGCAAGGTGCTGCACTTTGGAACAAAGAATCTGAGGAGAAGATACCATCTGGGGGGTGTGCGGCTAGAAGTAACAGAGGAGGAGGAGACGGATCTGGGGGCACTCATCATGGGGCAATGAACCATTCCATACAATGCAGGAAGGCTGCAGCAATGGCTAACAAAATGCTGGGATGCATTGCAAGGGGCATAACCTCGAGAAGAAGGGAAGTAATTCTGCCATTATACAGATAGTTGGTTAGACCCCACCTGGAGTACTGCGTGCAGTACTGGCGCCCATACCTATAGAAAGACATTAGGCTGCTGGAAGGGGTGCAATGTAGGGCAACGAAAATGATTCAGAGTCTGAGAGATTTGCTATATGAGGTCAGAATGAGACAGTTAAACATGTATTCAATGGAAGAAAGGAGGGACAGGGGGGATATGATTGAGACCTTCAAATACATGAAGGGGATAATCAGGACAGGCACAGAGGGTCTATTCCGGAGGATGGTGGGGAGATACACTAGGGGCCATGACATGAGAT
Organism: Neoceratodus forsteri; assembly: GCA_016271365.2. NCBI lineage: Eukaryota > Metazoa > Chordata > Ceratodontiformes > Ceratodontidae > Neoceratodus > Neoceratodus forsteri. Next base: position 274,222,148 of record JADMNL010000026.1, read on the forward strand.
TGGAGGAGGGCAGATTCAGGAGGAAGGTGAGAAGACATTTCTTTACGGAAAGGGTGGTGGCAGAGTGGAACATGCTATCAACAGAGGAGGTGACATGTAACACAGTAGTATGCTTCAAGAAAGGGTGGGACATGGCAAAGGGGAGGGCAATGGGGAAAGGAAGGGGGGGGTAGCTGATGAGTAATGGGGCTGGCTACAAACTCGAGCAGATTAGATAGGCTAGATGGGCTTTTTCTGCCAGCAAATTTCATATATTCATATGGATATGGAGGATGGGGGGTGGGGCAGGGACAGTATATCACGCTGTGGACCCTGCAATGTGAGCAGACTAGATAGACCAAATGGCCTTCTTCTGCTGGCTTCATCGCATTTATTTATGTAAATGTTTTACCAAGAAAGCATACTGAGCAGAGTACTGCTCAATTCCAGATGTGTCCTGGGGATGGGGGGAAAGAGCATACATATTTACATAATTACAGGAAGAAGTCTATATGTTTGTATGCAAAACAGACAATAAAGTATGGTAGTTGAAATGTCACTGCAGTCCTCAAACCATGAAAATGCGTTTTTTCCAAGTTTCTAAAATTTAAATAGTTCAAGTTCAAGTTTATTGGTAGAAAAAAACTCAGTTGAGCAGGCTCATTTACAAGGCGGTCCTGATTAACAACAGGGACATTACACAAGCATATACAAAGTAATATGCAATAAACACATGAATAATCCATGAGAAGAAAATAGGACAATAATATTTACATCACATATTCATAGGTGCACTAAAGTTAGGAGTTAAATAAATGGTTAGCTCTGGGTAAAAAGATAGTACCTCATGAGGGAAGTAGAAACTACAAGGCCAGCAAGAAAAGTAAAGATACTGGCACAGGCAGGGTGGGATAAGTCAGAGGGAAAGGGGGACAGAGGATGGTAGGATGGAGCAGACTACAAGGTGGAGGGGGTGGAAAAAATGAATATAACAGGGTGGCTATGTTGGCTGGGGGAAGGGCACTATGGAGGTGGCGGGGAGAGGAGGTAGAGATAGAAGGTGAAAGGATAGCTGTAGATGACAAGGCAGGACCTGCTGAGTGATGATAGTGTGGGATACAGACTAGGGGTAGATTGTGTGGTGATGGTAGTGTAACATGGAGAGAGGAAGGGGAGAGGAAGAAGGGGGAATGGAAGTATAATGGAAAGTCACTTAGGGGTGAGGGAGGGGGGTGGACAAGAGGATAAATAAATGAAATGAATCTCACTCATCACTGAATGCCAAGAATATGTAAACCTCTAACAAACAGTGGTTTAAAGAGGAACTGACATGATCCTGGCAGGCAGGCCATACAATGGAGTTGCCTGTTCTAGGAGCTAATTTAGCCATATTTTCACTTTTTTATTGTTTACAGAAACAGTTATAACCTCTGTAAATCCTGGCTCATAACATCAGTGTCTAACTTGAGTGGCATCTGATCACTGCAGTCCGACACCTAAAGCCAAAATAATTATGATGTGAGGTAGGGAATGAGGCTGCAGGAACTCTATGGAGTTAATAATAGGATCAGGGAGGAGGTGCCGCATCAATGTACTTAGCATACTTTGCTGGAAACAGGGGTGTAGCCAGGGATTTCAGATCTGCACACCAAGTGGACTCACTGCTACCCAACCCCCCCCCCCTGGGTGTAGCCAGACAATCTACAAATGTACACCAGGACTGTGTTTGTTGCCTCATTTGGCACAATAAATGCAACTTTTGTATCTCATGACAGTGGTTGTTGCCATGCATGGGTATATACAAATGCCATGAATTGTTCCCTAAGACACCGACATACCAGCCCAGAGCCTGTAAAGTTGTATTGTCCTTGGGATGCAAAGAGAGTATTAGAGACCAGTTCTTCTAGTTTCGACTCCTATGAATAAAATTACAGAAAGGTTCAGTATTTTCTTTGTTAGTTTTCATGGAAAAAGGAAGCAGTTCAGAGCCTATTTGCAATCCCCTTATATAAAAGTGCACACCATGGAGTGCTTGGAGTATGCCTGCCTACACCCATGGCTGGAAAGTGTACATGTGCTGGAGTGGTGCAGGAATGGACTTCTAGATTTTATCTTACTTCCTGGAAGATGGGTGAAATGACCAGGAATCTATTTCACCACAGTCACCAGGCTACTAACACAAGTATCTCCCTCAGCATGTGTTGTGGTAAGGGGACATGAAAAGGTTCTATGAATGGGTGGATGGAAGCACCTGACAAGGAGAGGCAGGAGTTGTCCAATGAGTTTGATGCTGCAATGCTTTATTCAAGCAACATGAGTAGGACAACATGGTCCCAAGGGAAGAGGGGTAGCAAAATGATAAAGCAAACACTATTTCCATATACTGTAAATCACTCTGTCCATACAGTTACTAAGTAAGGATCCTACGAAATCTAAAAGGTTCACTTCGGCCTAAGGTCACTGCATTTTTATTCTACTCATAGCACTTCTAAAGTACCACCTTAAGATAATTGCTAGCCCAAAGGGCTCTTGCAGTATTGTAGCACACAGTAGGGTTAAAACAGTTTCAGTCAGTAAAGAACATATCAGAGTCCACTTCCAGTGATGATCTTCTTGCACAACCACTGAAGGTGAGATGAAGAAGAAGAAAAGGGAATGAAGATGAGGGATCCTGGAGAAGCACAAAACTGGCACGTCAGTGCAGGCCTAGGTGAGGCCACTGGATTATGAGAGATTTATTAAACAGACCATGTTGGCATAAAACCCACTCTTTTAAGCTGCTGGAACAGAAGAATAAAGGAGCAAAATTCTGGCACAAACCCTTAGCTGGGCTGCCAGCAAACAAAGGTCCTCTAAATGGAGAAGTGCTACTCATCCAGCGTATAACCCTGGAGAAAAAACCCCTTGCAGTCCCCACAACTGAATACCTCCTCATTGTACCTCATCTCCATACTGATCCTATGATAACCCCAAGATCATTGTTAATAACTTCAATGGGTTTTGAACTTTTATTCATAACGTTGTCATTTTTTAATATTTTTATACCACATGTTCAACACAGCGTTTTTTAGACCCTACCTCATGACCAAAGATGGTGAAATTATGGAAATCTGACCTGAAAGGTGACTTCACGGTTGCTTTGCAAAATCAACTTTCAGCTAAGATTAAAAAATTTTCACCACCATTACTCATGACGTAGGGTCATAAGAAGCCTGTGTTGAAAATTTGGAGTCAAAATATGTAAAAATGACAGAGTTATAAGCATACACTGACACTTTTCTACACTTGCTGGTGTAACCCCCCTACAAATGGGGGTTCCTAAAAAGCCTCCACGGAGCTTGTCTAAGTGTTCCCCTGCCTGCTGGCGTTTGGCATTTAAGCCATTAGAATGGCACTGTGAGTGCTGGTAGAACCTCCACATACTGTCTCTTTAAGAGCTGTCTGCTTGCAGACATGATTATTGCTTTTCTAGGGGGGCTGTTGTTTCCCTGCTCGAGTCCCGCCTGAACTGTGGGCTAATTGCTTCATTTTGCGGTCGCTGAAGGTGCAAAGGGAGCCCATCTGGATGATGTACCTGTTTCCCTGTAATCATTTACAACATTTGTAATATTGTAGTATGTCTAACCTGCTTTTGTTACAGCTGGAACTCTGTGTGTGTGGCTCCTCCATTTTGGAACTAAACTGCTGTGCTGGGCCAATGGAATAAGGGGAGCTGTAAAATGGAGACTGTTTTGACCATCCAGAATTTGGACTCTCCTGGGAGCTGGCTTACAATGGGAATTTATAGCTAGAAATTCTAGAAAGTGAAGTTCTGGACCTTGGCACCTTTTTTGCACCCACTGAGAGAGCTTTGGAGTGATTGACTGCTGAGTCCACCAACTAGACTGGGTGGTGCCCAAAGAGAATGTTCTGCCCTGCGACTGAAAGATCAGATCCGTTGTGACCGTGAGGAGAGAAGGAGCTCTGTGCTTCTGCGTTGTATAGTTTTGCACAGGAAGTGCATGACAGGCCCTGCAGTCAGTCGGTGGCCATTGTAAGCTTGAATTGGACTGAATCTGAGTTGTCTGAAAGGAAGGAGGGCTGAAAAGTGGAAACCAGGCTCACCCTGTAGAAGACTGGAGAAACTGCAGAATCGCGCTTGGTCTGTCAGGAACTGAAGCTGCTGTGCGAACTCCCGGGGTGTTTGCAGTAAGTGCAATTGGGACCTAGAAGCAGCTGCCTGGTATAGTAATTTCCTTTACATATAAATGTGTGGAATGCTTGTGGAGAATAGCCATTCCGATTCTCTTGTCACCGTGTGGTGTAAGCTGAAAGCTGAACTGAGTGTAATCGGACTAAATCCGTCCACTAGTAAAAGCAGTTGGGCCTGGCCTGTAGAATCTCATCTCCTTGCTTTGTTTGTCTGGCAATCCAGAACAGCCAACTGCATCAGGTTCTCTGCTTGAGGTAGTGTGAATACAAATCAGGGCATTCCCCTTCGACCTGTTGTCAATCACCAGTGTTTCATCTGATTTTCTTAATTTCATTTCCTCAAAGACTGAGCCATCTGGCTCCGGATTACAATTGGGTATTGTGCATATCTTTTTTGTTACAGGGCACTATCCTTCTGCACATGCCAGCCAACCCCGGGCAACGGACCTGGCTAGAACCTCCAACCTGGGTACCCAGAGTGTGACTTTTAACACCCTATGAGTGCACAGTACTGTGATTTAATTCTGCCAATCAGCTTGATCTCCCCCTCCTGTGTTCCACTCCCCTTAAATAAACCAGATTTGATGTTATTGACTTTAAACTGTCTGAAGTGTCAGTACCTATATAGCAGGGATTGCATTAGTTTGTGTATGTTGATCAACCTTATTTTACAGGGGTCCTCCGAGATGAACTTCAGAATCGGTCTCGAGGGTAAGTGGTACCCTATGGTTGAACCGTGTGTACATGTGGGGCATTGGTACTGTAATTCCTATGTGTTGTGTGGATCATTAGAGGGATTATAAGGGGGGGGGGTCTCAGTGTCCCAGAGGGCTGTAACCAAACTCAACCAACCATTACAAACCCTGACTTCTGGGTGGAGGCACCCACCCTAGAACCTAGGCCCCTCAACCTGTTGGTAGTCCAGCAGGCAGGGGTAGTAGCCCTTGGGATAGCGCCACCTGGGGTTACATCTTGGAGGCACCACTGGGATTAGTATCCTCTAGTGGCCATGTGAAGGAATTACCCCATTATGTTTAACTTAAAGGAAAAAATGGAGGGGAGTACCACGCCCAAGTTAAAACTCAACCCCCTTAAGTTGATGGTGCACAAATTGATGGGGTGGTGCGAAGTTGAGGAAATGGACTCCAAAGGCTGTTTTATTGCTGGATGTCCCCTTGAGGATTAAAAATGCTGACATTGTATCTACTTTAGAACATGTTAAGTGTATGGGCAAAGTGGAAGTAAAACGGCGATATGCTGACTTGCTTGAACAAACCCTGCAAGTGCTACTTTCATGCAGTATCCCAAAAGACCCTGAAGAGGTGCCCCCTATGATTTTGCCCAAAGGTACCCAGAAGGTATGGTGGGTTATTCATGTACATAGTGGTCTGGCCACCCCAGGTGGGTTCCCTAGTACTAATAGCTTTAAAGAAAAACTGCATAAACTGTTAGCCTCAGAAGGGAGAACTGCTCAGGAACTGGTTAAATTATTAGATATCTCAGGTGACCACACCCCCCCTGCCTTCCCCATGTACATCTCCTGGCTCCAAGAGTTCCATACTAGCACTCCCCCATAGTAATTCCCCCATTCAACTGGTTCATATCGGAGGTTGAGACATTTCTTCTGGGTACTGTCCCAGTGCCTTCGGGAAGATGATTTGGAGACCTGGATGGACTATGCTATCCCTTTGGTAGAAGAGTGACAGTGTACCAAGGGGAAAAAGAGGAAGTGGTTGATGGAAAGTTTGAGGGGTCCTGCACTGGAAGCCATTTGATTCCTAAGGGCCACTAGTCCGGAGGCCACTGCAGCAGAATATCTTTCCACCTTAGAGGGAGTATTTGGCAGCACAGAAACTGAGGTGATCTATTATGTTCAAGTGTGAAGTTCAAGTCAGCTAAACAGTGGAGAAATGAGAAATTGTCTACTTTTGTTACCAGGATAGAAAGGGCTTTGCAGAAGGCCCGGCGAAAAGGGGGAGTGCCTGCCTAAGCGTTAAATCAGGTCAGATTAGACCACATATTGAAGTCATCAAGATTTTCGGGCGTAATATTGCTGAAGCTCAAATTACAAGACAGAAGGGCCAGCCCTCCCGAGTATTGCCACTTGATGAGAGAGATCAGTGAGATTGAAACTAATGAAGAGGGCTGGGAACCCTATGCTGGGGTTGTGAACCCTTGTCAGACCCCTGAAAAGAGTGAGCCAGATGAGGCTCAACAGTTGAGGGGTTTGATTAAGGAATTGACTGAGACCTACAGAGAGTCAGTTCTGTATCAGGCTCCCCCTGAGCCTAAAAGTGGAGTGGGAGTGCATGTCGTTTCCCCTGAGAACCAGATTGAGGGCAACCTGAGAGCAGAAATAAGGAACTTAAGAGAGATGGTGAGGGAGCGGCAAAGGGCTACTCTCACCCCCAATATAAGTGGAGATCCACCGGCCCAGTGGCGTAGGGGGTTGAGGCGCGGGTGCCTTACCTCAAACCATGTTGGTGACCCGGGTTTGGGAACGGACTCGGGTCGCTGAGGGTCGGCAGGGGACCAGAGAGGATCGAGTGTCCCAAGGACTGCTCTCCTCCCCGGGGGTGGGTTAGGGCCATGCCTTATTCTGTAGCTGCCCCCGGTGGAGACTGGGGGCACTACAAGAAGTGGCGCGACGGGAAAAAACCAGAAAAGTGGAAAATGGTGTCCGAGCGACCGGATGACAGCCACCTGGATCCCCCGCCTCCATGGAACCTCCGATGAGCCAGGGGAATCCCAATCCCAGCAGCATCAGGGCCGAGAGCAAGAATGCCTGAAGGCAATTTCCCCTCCAGAAGGAGGGGACCCATCCGACGAAGGGTTACGTCAGACTACCCCGGTCAGCTGCGATCTGGGATCTGGGGGAAGCTGTCATTGGGGTGGGTTTCAGAATGGAGCGGAGGTAGTCCTTGGCAGAAGGCCTGAAGGAGAGGCCAGTCGGATGCAGGGGGGGTGATAAATAAATAATACAAAAAAAAAAGAAGTGGAGATCCAGAGGCCCAATGGTATAAACCCTCAGTTCAAGAAGAGCCCTGCAGGGCCCCAGAAATGCCCAAACAGATAAGAGATCCCCCTTCCTCCAAGGACAACAGAGACATTAAGTTCTGCTACCATTGTGGAGAGGATGGACACTTTCAGTCTGCTTGTCACCTGCCAGAGAACTTGAGAAAAGTTATCAACAGGTTAGTGGCCTGGCATCACAAAACCTATGCCCAGTCACCAGGGGGAGCCACCCGGAAAAGTTTTGCCACCAGGGCCAATGCCCAATCGACATCCCAATCAATGCCCCCCGAATGGTCTGAAGTGGTGGGTCCCTCCATGGAGACTACTGTGAAAGTGAATAGAGTACCTACCCGAGCTGTGTTAGACAGTGGCTCCCAAGTGACAATTATGTTCCAGGGCTGGTATCAGAAGCACTTGTCTAACGTACCCTGCAACCATTGGAAGGACTACATGTTTGGGGCTTGAGTGAAAAGGCCTACCTCTACTCTGGCTATATTCAAATTTGGTTGTCTTTTCCCACCTCTGTCGCTGGAGTGGCCGAACAAGTGGAGACCCTGACCTTAGTATGTCCCCCTACTGTACTGTATGATGGGGTTCCATTGCTGATTGGAACAAATGCACATATGTTTGGGTGGCTGGCACAGCTGTGTTATGAAAAACAGGGGTCCCGGACTGGTAGAGCTTAAGAATTCCGGCTTTGATTCGCAGGGCCTATGATGCCCAGAAGGATGCTGACAGAATGGAACCAGAGTAACTGGTTGGAGTTGTCTGGAAAAAGGATCCTGAGTCTCTGATCTTGGCACCAAATGCCCAATGTATCCTACAAGGAGAGGTTCATATAAAAAAGGATGTCAAGAATAAAATATTAATGCTGGATGCACCAGGAGAGGGAAAATTGCCCGAGGGGCTGCTGGTCAAGCCAAGTATTCTGCCTACTAGAGCCCATGTTTTTGCCAGAAGAGTAATGGTTCAAGTTCATAACGTGTCTGACAGGGAGATTCGTGTAAACAGAGGTTGCACCCTGGCTAATGTGCATTGTGCAGATATTGTCATGCTACCCAGAAACAAGAGTTTAGGAAGAAGTGATAGAGTGACGCCTGACTTGTTTGATTTCAGTGACTCCCTGTTGCCAGCTGAATGGAAAGTGAGAGTCAGTGAGAAGTTTGCCCAGAGGGGCCAGGTGTTTTCTTTGAAGGAGTGGGATGTAGGCTGCATACAAGGGGCTGAGCACCATATCCGGCTGCATGATGATAGGCCATTCCATGAGAGGTCTCTACGCCTGGGCCCTGCTGACATAGACGATATGAAATGACATCTGCAAGAGATGCTAGCTGCTGGTGTCATACAAGAATCCAGAAGCCCATATGCTTCCCCCATTGTGGTAGTGAGGAAAAAGAATGGGACAGTACGGATGTGCGTAGATTATCACACCTTGAACCGGAGGACTATCCCTGATCAGTACACAATGCCACGCATTCAAAATGCATTGGACTGCCTGAATGGCAGCAAGCGGTTTTCTGTGCTGGATCTTCGCAAGGAGTACTACCAGATCCGGATGGCCCCGGAAGACCATGAGAAAACAGCCTGTATCTGCCCGCTGGGTTTCTATGAGTTCATGAGAATGCCTCAAGGGATTTCCGGTGCCCCAGCCACTTTTCAACAATTGATGGAGCGTGCCGTGGGGGACATGAATCTATTAGAGTGCCTGGTGTATTTGGATAATGTTATTGTGTTTGGCAGCTCACTGGAGGAACATGGGGGCAGATTGTTCAAGGTGTTGGACTGACTGGAGGGCTTTGGTCTGAAGTTGTCTATCGATAAATATCAATTCTTCCAAACATCTGTAAAGTATGTGGGACACATAGTTTCCACCGAAGGAATAGAGACAGACCCGAGTAAAGTTGAGGTCTTGACCACCTGGCCCCACCCCCATAATCTAAAAGAACTGCAAAGATTCCTGGGTTTTTGTAGCTACTATCGCTGTTTCATCAAGGACTATTCAAGAGTGATCCGCACTTTACTCAATCTCACTCAAGGGTACCCTCCAACTCACAAAAAATACAAAAAGTCAACTTCCCCTGAGACTGAGAGAGTGTATTTCCATCCAAATGAAGTATTTGGGGCCTGCTGAACACCTGATTGTGAAACTGCTTTTCATGAGATTATATATCAACTTACCCACACTCTTGTATTGGCCTATACAGATCCAACAAAACCTTATGTCCTGCACACTGATGCTAGCTTGCAAGGGTTGGGGGCTGTGTTGTACCAGGAACATGAGAATGGCGTGAGACCCGTGGCTTTTGCCAGCAGAAGCCTGACCCCTTCCGAAAAGAACTATCCAGTACACAAGTTAAAATTCCTGAATATTTGTATGGGGCTAAGATACTGGTAAAAACTGACAACAGTCCCTTGACTTATGTTCAAACTTCAGCTAAACTGGATGCCACTGGCCACAGGTGGCTCTCTGCATTATCCACTTACAACTATGCTGTCGAATACAGAGCAGGCCTGAACCACATAGATGCTGATGGTCTCTCCCAGAGACCTGCTCCTCGAAATGACTGGGTCCGACTGTCCGAACCTGATATTCGAGCACTCTGCCAAGTTTGACCAAGAGGAGCCAGCGGTCCCAGGCCCAGTGAACTGTTTGGTGGATTTTTTGGGGCCCTCTGAGAATTGCATACCTGCTGCTTATTGGCACTTTTCTGCCTTAGACATTGGTGCTTTGCCTCAATTCGACAATGACAGTATCAAGCAGGCTCAATCCCAAGATCCCATGATCAAATCAGCTTTAGAAGCTCTCCACGCAGGGAAAAATGTGTCCAAATTATGGTTCACTGAATTGAGAACTGCACTGTTATACAAGGAAGGTCCTAAGTTGAAGCTGATCAATGGACTGCTATATAGAGAAACAGTAGACAGAGGGGGACAAATAGACAAGCAACAGCTAGTTTTGCCCACTGCCTTTCAAGACTTGGTGCTGAGGTCACTACATAACCACCTGGGACACCTTGGTATAGACAGAACACTTGACTTAGTAGGATCCAGATTTTATTGGCCTAAAATGGGGTCTGATGATGAGCAACACATCCGGACTTGTAGTCGCTGTTTACAGAAGAAAGTCTTGCCCCAGAGGGCTGCCCCCCCCTTGTTAACATCACCACCAGTGCACCCATGGAGCTGGTCTGTATTGAGTTTGGAACCAGATCAAAGAAATATTAGTAAAGTGCTGGTGGTCACTGACCATTTCACAAGATATGCCCAAGCTTTTCCTACCAGGGACCAAAAACATAGAAACATAGAATTTGACGGCAGATAGGGAACGCTCGGCCCACCCAGTCTGCCCATTTCCCTACCTAGTGGATAAGCTGCAGATCCTAGTTAACCAGCAGCCTACTTCTTCCTACCCCCACCCCCCAGAATTGCCTTATGACTGTCCCATGCATGCTTGAATTCCACCACTGTTTTGACTCCACAACCTCCTCCGGAAGCTGTTCCATGCATCCACAACCCTCTCTGTGAAAAATACTTCCTTAAATTACCTCTGAGCTGCTCCCCTCTATCTTCAAATTGTGCCCCTTGTTCTTGCACATCTCTTTTTGAAGATGCTACCCTCTTGGACTTTGTTGATTCCTTGAGGTACTTGAAAGTTTCTATCATGTCCCCCTCTCCCTCCTTTCCTCGAGGCTATACATATTAAGCTCCTTAAATCTCTCTTCATATATGTCTTCCGATTGCAGACCCTGCACCATTTTAGTGCCCTCCTCTGGACAGCTTCCATCCTGTCTATGTCTGCTGATTGGGTCTCAGAACTGCATGCAGTACTCCAGATGGGGTCTCACCAGCTGTCTGTAAGAGGGATAATAACTTCCTGTTTTCTACTGGTGATGCCTCTCCTATGCATCCCAGTATCCTCCCAACCCTCCTTGCTGCCCTCTCACATTGCTTGCCCACCTTTAGGTCATCTGATATGACTACCCCAGGTCCTTTCCATTTTGTTGTTGTTAGTATCTCACCCCCATTGTGTACTCTTCCCTGGGTTTTGTTTCCCAGGTGCATTACTGCACCTCTTAGCATTGAATCTAAGCTGCCATACATTTGGCCATTCCTCTAACCTTGCCAAGTCCTTCTCATCCTTTCCAGCCCACATTGTGCATCAACTCTGTTGCAGATCTTTGTGTCATCTGAAAGCGACATACTTTTCCTTCAGTCCCTCTGCAGTTCTTATAAACATTGAAGAGGACGGTCCTAATACTGAACCCTCGGTACCCCACTAGTAACCCCTTTCTTAGAGTGGACTCCATTTACTATTACTCTCTGTGTCCTATTCTCCAGCCAATTCTTTACCCAGGCTTTTATCTTGGGACCACTCCCAGGCTGGCTAACTTGTATATTAATCTTTGTGTGGGACTGTGTCAAATGCCTTGCTAAAGTCTAGGTAGGCCATGTCCACAGCCCCTCCCTGATCTACTACTTTGGTCACCCAGTCAAAGAAATCTATCAGATTTGTCTGGCATGACCTTCCCACTGTGAATCCATACTGCCTTGGGTCCTGTGCCCCTCTGGCCTCTAGATACTCGACAATTCTTTCCTTCAGAAGTGATTCCATCATTTTCCCTACCACTGAGGTTAAACTAACAGGTCTGTAGTTTCCTGCTTCTGCCTTGCTCCCACTTTTGTGAAGTGGAATCACATCTGCCCTCCTCCAGTCCTCAGGTACCACCCCATCCTCCCATGATTTGTTAAAGAGGGTAGTCAGTGGTGTCACTAGTTCTACCCTTAGTTCTTTTACAATTCTGGGATGAATCCCATCAGGCCCCATTGGTTTGTCCACCTTCAGTTTTAAGAGCTCTTTCAGAAACCTTTCTCCTGCAAACGGGCTGGTATCAACTTCTGTATCCAGAGTGTTTCCTACTGTTTGTTTTATGTCCTCCACTTCTTCCTTTGTAAATACTGAGCAAAATATTTGTTTAGTATCTCTGCCTTTCACAGTCACCCTCTGCCCACCCTCCTCCCTTTATTAAGCCTCACTATCCCTCCCTTGGTCTTCCTTCACTCCTGATGTACCTATAAAGGTTTTATCCCCTTCTTAACTGAGTTGGCTATCTTTTCTTGGTTTGGGCCTTTGCTGTTCTGACTGCCTTCCAGCTTCCTTTTGCTTTAACAGATACAGTTCTCTGTCCTGCTCCTTCTGTGATTCCTTGTACTTCTAGATACTTTCTTTTTCTCCTGAACCTTCACTGCACTTCCTTTGAGAACCATAGTGGTTTCTTACATCTTTTGTTTTGTTATTGCTTTATACAAAGGCTTGTTACCTCTGTGATGGCAGTTTTATTATTCCCCATTGTTCTTCCACCTCCTTCCTGCCCATTTGTAGTGCATTCCTTAGGCACTCACCATTTGCAAAGTCAGCCCTCCTAAGTCCAGTACTTTGGCCTTTGTAAACTTAACTCTATTGCTGTGTTTATTTTGAACCATACTGTTCATGGTCAGCTAGTTCCCGGATGGCTACCCACTTCTACACCTGTGATCCTCTCTTCATCTCCATTTGAGAGAATCAGGTCTAAGATTGCTCCCTCTCGAGTGGGCTCCAATACTAGTTGTCTAAGGCATGCCCCCTGTAGGGCATCTAGAATAACACCACTCTTCAAAGTGGCTGCTGCAACGGCACTCCAGTTAACATCTGGCATATTCGGATACTCCATCAGCAATATCTCCCATTTTCTGCCATTCTAAGTATACTTTCTATCATTTCCTTGTCCATTTCCTCCCCCTGAGAAGAGGTCTGTATATAACTCCTGTGCAGATTGTGGTGCCATTGCCGGTCTCCAAATTTACCCACAGTGCTTCTTCTCCTCCCTGTTTTCCCTTTTGTTCTGTTGCTTTGATTCCTTCCGTTATGTAAAGAACTCCTTCTCCTCCTCTTTTACCCTCCCTTTCCCTCCTTTAGATAGTGTATCCTGGTATGTTTATGTCCCAGTCATGGTTTTGTGTGTACCATGTTTCTGTGACTTCCACGATATCAAATGTTCCTCCTCCATCAAGGCCATTAATTCAGGAAGCTTGTTATCGGACTACAGGCATTGGTACTCATTGGTCTCCATTTTTTATGGCTTTACCTTCTTTTGTAGCATCCCCCACTGACCTTTCTACCTCGGTCTTTTTCTCATTTAGTACACTGTTTTGTAGGGAGAGGCTGGGATTTTCCTGCAGCTTATCAGTGCCTCCCCCCTTGACTAGTTTAAAAGTTCGCCAATGAAGCATTTAAACCGATTGCTCAAAAGACTTGTTCCCTTCCTGGACTGATGCAGACCATCCTACAGTATAGGCTGGTGTCCCTCCAGGTGGAACCCCAGTCCCCAATGAAGCCAAACCCCTGTTCTCCACACCATTTTTTCAACCATTCATTAAACTGCATGGTGCAAAGTACCCTCACCTCACTCATGCCATTGACAGGCAGCACCTCAGAGAAGGATACTGTTTGTGCTACTTGTCTTAGGCCCCTCCCAATTCTACAAAGTCCTGCTGCACTGCTCTGATCTCATGATGAGCCAAGTCATTTGTCCCTAGGTGGACAATGGCGTCAAGCTCGAACTCCATGCAGCTGTTCTCGTGATCCTGAGGATCGCTTCCCTGTCCTCAAGCCATGACTTGAAGGCAGGCACCTTACTTCAGTTTTCTCTGCTTCCCCCAGTTCTATCTCCTAATAATTGGGTCCCCACCAGGAGCTGCTTCCTTCCTTGTGGTGTCCTCTGCCTCCTTCCTGTGGGCCTCCCTTGTGACAGTTGTCCTCAGCCTCCTTAGTCTCTTCTGCGGGTGTATCCATAGGAGAGCTGTGTTCCCCTATGGAAGGCCTCAACTGTGGCCAAAGTGCTTATAGAAAACTTCTTTGTTCACTATGGGGCACCACAAAAAATCCATTCTGATCAAGGAAGGGCCTTGAGAGTCGCCTGATCAAAGAGATGCTTTCTCTGTGGGGAGTGTGAAAGTCCAGAACCACCCCTTACCACCCCCAAGGGGATCCATCGCCTGAACGTTTCAACTGCACTCTGCTAGATATGCTGGGCACCCTCCACCATAGGGACAAGCCTAGATGGAGCCAACAAATCAGCACCTTTTTACATGCCTACAACTGCACCAAAAGTGATGCTACTGGGTTCTCCCCTTACCATTTGATGTGTGGAAGAGAAGCTCGACTGCTGGCAGATGTATGTTTTGGAGTTTCCCCAGATGGGGTTCGAGCTGATAATCATTTACAATATGTGCAAAAGCTAAAGGCTCATTAAATCATGCATATCAATTGGCTCAAACCATGGCAGCCAAATGAAATCTGGCCAACAAGGAAAGGTATGACAAAAAAGTGAAAGCACTGGAACTCCAGGAGGGGGATCGTGTGTTGCTACGAAATCTGGGACTGCATGGCAAACATAAGATTACTGATAGGTGGCACCATCTCCCCCACATCTTGGTATGCAAACTAGATGATCTGTCTGTATACAAAGTGAGACCTGAAAATAATTCAAAAGAAGTGAAAACCATGCATAGAAATCATTTACTGCCCATTGGCCAAATCTTGATTGATGCTGAGCCTCCAGAAAATGCTCCCTCTGGACCAGAGACTGGAGCTGCTGCAAAGCTAAAACAAAGGAAGTCTGCACCTACCAATGTTGACTTACAGTGTTCCCCACCAATAACCCCCATTGAACAGGACTGTCAATCCGTGTCAGAGGAGAGTGAGTGCGGCCTTGAATACTGCCTTTCTTATAAACTGAGTCAATTGTTTCGGGGCCATCCCCTAGTAAATTCTGGCGATGAAGCTGGGCCTTCTGGACTGTCTAAGCCCCCAGCTTTGTCCCTGGAGTCACTATTCCCCGAAAGTACTAAGTCAGATGATCTAGAATCATTGTGCATGGTAGAAGTGTATGACCTGCCCGAGGAGGAAACTGGTGATATACCAGAACAAGAGGAGTATTCTGAGTGTCCGGATGATTCACTGGCAGTGTCACAAGACTCCCCCTGTGAACTAAGTGTTGTGGACTCTCAGCTTGCCACTCCTGGAGCTGAAAATGCCCCAAGTTCTAGCCCTTTTTCCCCACTGGCAGTCCCCCTGACGAATGAAGATACTGCTGAAGGCAGGGATCAAAACACAGAGACTGTCATGGTTCCCCCCCAGGAGGACTGGTTGAGCTGTGAGGCCTGTGGTATGTTTAAGCTATGAGTCCCTTGGCAGACCTGTGGACCTGCCTCTTAACGTGGTCCATAAGGGAGTGTATGTGACTCCGAGCTCATTGCCCAAACTAAGCCTGGGAGATAATTCCAGATTACTTGTCTTGCCCTCTGAGTATGGTGCCCCTGCCCCGTCCAGCCCCAAGGTAGCTGATAAGGAAGGGCCCCCTCTTTTCCAGTTTCATGTGCAGGAAGGGTGACCTGATGCTGAAATGTTGTTGTATATACAATGTGGTAACATGTAGTAAGCTGTGAAATACAGAATAAGTACATATGACCAAGAGCTAACATATGATTGTGATTTAAAGAATGTAAATCTAACTGTTAGTGATGCAAATGTATTTAGTAGTTGCTTTAAAATGTTATAAGGGTATCTACTTGATGTAGACGCCAAGTTCTTTTCAGGCCCGGAAGGGTGTAACCCCCCCCTACAAATGGGGGTCCCTAAAAAGCCTCCATGGAGCTTGCCTGTGTTCCCCTGCCTGCCTGCTGGCGTTCGACGTTTAAGCTGTTAGAATGGCACTGTGAGTGCTGGTAGAGCCTCCACATACTATCTCTTTAAGAGCTATCTGCTTGCAGACATGATTATTGCTTTTCTAGGGGTGCTGGTGTTTCCCTGCTTGAATCCCGCCTGAACTGCAGGGTAATCGCTTCATTCTGTGGTCGCTGGAGGCGCAAAGGGAGCCCACCTGGACGATACACCTGTTTTCCTGTAATCATTTACCGCATTTGTAATATTTGTAGTTTGTCTAACCTGCTTCTGTTACAGCTGGGACTCTGTGTGTGTGGTCCCTCCATTTTGGAACTAAACTGCTGTGCTGGGCCAATGGAATAAGGGGAGCTGTAAAATGGAGACTGTTTGGACCAACTAGAATTCAGACTCTCCTGGGAGCCGGCTTACAATGGGAAGGTATAGCTAGTAATTCTGGGAAGTGAAGTTCTGGAACTTGGTGCCTTTTTGCGCCAACCGAGAGAGCTTTGGAGTGACTGACAGCTGAGTCCACCAACTGGACCAGGTGGCACCCAAAGAGAATGTTCTGCCCTGCGACTGAAAGATCAGATCCGTTGTGACCATGACGAGAGAAGGAGCTTTGTGCTTCTGCATTGTATAGTTTCGCACGGGAAGCACATGAGAGGCCCTACAGTCAGTCGGTGGCTGTTGTAAGCTTGAATTGGACTGAATCCGAGTTGTCTGAAAGGAAGGAGGGCTGAAAAGTGGAAACCAGGCTCACCCTGTAGAAGACTGGAGAAATTGCTGAATCGCGCTTGGTCTGTCAGGAACTTAAGCTGCCGTGCAAACTCCCAGGAGTTTGCAGTAAGTGCGATTGGGACCTAGGAGCAGCTGCCCGGTATAGTAATTTCCTTTACATGTAAATGTGTGGAATGCTTGTGGAAAATAGCCATTCCGGTTCTCTTGTCACCGTGTGGTATAAGCTGAAAGCTGAACTGAGTGTAATTGGACTAAATCTATCCACTAGTAAAAGCAGTTGGGCCTGGCCTGTAGAATCTCGTCTCCCTGCTTTGTTTGTCTGGCAGTCCAGAACAGCCATCTGCATCAGGTTCTCTGCTTGAGGTAGTGTGATTACAGATCAGGGCATTCCCCTGCGACCTGTTGTCAATCACCAGTGTTTCATCCGATTTTCTTTGTTTCATTTCCTCAATGACTGAGCCATCCAGCTCCGGATTACAATTGGGTATTGTGCATATCTTTTTTGTTACAGGGCACTATCCATCTGCACCTGCCGGCCAACCCCAGGCAACGGACCTGGCTAGCCCCTCCAACCTGGGTACCCAGAGTGTGACTTTTAAGACCCTATGAGTGCACAGTACTGTGATTTAATTCTGCCAATCAACTTGATCTCACCCTCCTGTGTTCCACTCCCCTTAAATAAATGAGATTTGATGTTATTGACTTTAAACTGTCTGAAGCGTCAGTATCTACATAGCAGGCATTGCATTAGTTTGGGTATGTTGATCAACCTTATTTTACAGGGGTCCTCCAAGACGAACTTCAGAATCAGTCTCGAGGGTAAGTGGTACCTTATGGTTGAACCGTGTGTACATGTGGGGCATTGGTACTATAATTCCTATGTGTTGTGTGGATCATTAGAGGGATTATAAGGGGGTCTCAGTGTCCCAGAGGGCTGTGACTAAACTCAACCAACCATTACAAACCCTGACCTCTGGGTGGAGGTGCCCACCCTAGAACCTAGGCCCCTCAACCTGTTGGTAGTCCAGCAGGCAGGGTTAGTAGCCCTTGGGATAGCGCCACCTGGGGGTTACAGTAATAACTCTGGTAATTTTAAATATTCTGACTTCAAATGTTCAACATAGTCATTTTTTCACACTGCTTTATGAACGTGACAGCTGCAGCAGGGAGGGATTTCATTTTTAAATGTCACCAGACCAGTCAATTGAGTGGTGTCCTCAGTCCACACACACACTTACGGAGGGACCAGCGAGTCTCAGGCAGGCCCTGCTCAGGCTGAAGGCAGTGGGCTGATCACTCCGCTCCATGAACAATTTAAAACAAACAAACAAAAAAAAGTGTATTTTTGACTTAAGGCGCCATGGGCCCCGCTGGCGCTCTGGGCTCTGGTGCAGTCATATCTCTTGCACCCCCCCGATGCTGGTCCTGGCTCGTTGCCCTCCTCACTCCTGCCAGTAGCTCCCTGATCTGGTTTTCTACAATCTAGATAGTGCGTCTTAGGCAAATAGGGTGACTCTTCCCTGTGGGGGTTCAGACCCAGGGGTCCACCGGAGTTGGGGAGAGGAGTTCAGGAGCAAGCTTCTCAGTGGGAGGCAAAGACCAGGAAAGAAGTCACCAAAGAGAGTTCCCCTTGGTAGGGTGCCAGAAATAAAGTGTACAAAAAAAAAGACATCAATAGTGTAGCATGCCAAGAGCAATCTTAATCAGGTTCTTAAATTATGCGACCAAGCAACAACTACTAACCAGAGCCTGGAGAATGAAAGAAACAAAGTACAAGGGACATAGGGTATACTTTGACAATGACTACTCACCCAATATAGCAGCAAGGTGGAGGGCATATACCCCAATATTTTTTTTTTATGTATTTATTGAAGAGTCAGTGTACAGAGAGAGGTACAGACAGCATCCAACAGTGCATATAAAACAACATACTTTCACATACCGGTTTGGGTATGGGTCTCAAAGCATAATAAATAATACAAGCAGTAGAGTGAAGTTTACAGCCTATTACACATTTTCAGCACTTTCCCAAGACTAAATTTTAGCATAACATTGGATATTCTAACATACACTGGATAGTAAGTCCCTCCCCTCCTGGCCACTTTTCTAAAAGAGAAGAAACCATATCTCGCATAGCGCCCTTTCAAGTGGGGACCAGATCTGGTTGTATCTATGGAGAAGATCCAGGGTTTTGTACTGGATGTGCTCTAATTTCATATTGTTTAGTAATATTTTCGCCCAATGTGCAGTGGTGGGTGGGGACTGAGCCATCCATGTTTGTGTTAAAGTTTGCTTGCCAACCACTAAGGCCAACCTTCTTAAGGGATGCATGGCTTTTTTGCAACCCATCCCACTTCTTGGTACCCTCAACAAGATGTCCACTGGATCTAATGGGTTATCACATTCCAAAACCTTATTTATAAGATTATTTATTTTGCTCCAATAAGCTGTCACCTTTGGGCATGACCGTACCAAATGAAAGAAAGAGCATCCCTGTAAAAAACACTTTGGGCACTGGTCGGGGACCTGATTATTAATTTTATGGGCCAGTTCAGGGAAAAATATGCTCTACAGATAATATTAAAATGAGTGTTCCTGAGTTTGTTGTTACGAAACATTCATACTTCCCCTAAAGCCCGATTCCAGTCGCCCCTGTTAGGGTTTCTCGTCCTAGGTCCCTCTCCCACTTATCCTTTAATTTTTGAAGCATGTCCAGTCGGGCTCCCAGTATAGCCCTGTATAACACGCTTAGGGGTTTCACATTTCTACGCTTGTCACAATGCTGTAGGGCCTCCTCCAGAGATGTCCTAGTTAGGGAAAGGCTGCCCCCCCTCCCCAATCTAAGAAGCCTATTCAATCTAGACTTAATCTGCAGATAAATAAAGTAGTGAGCAGATTTGATATTATAGGTCCTGATCAATTCAGGAAAATCTAAGAGGGAGTCATTTTGGAATAAGTGCACAAGGAGAAAGAGCCCCTTCCTTTCCCACTTCCCCACAGCTCTCTTAACTGGGGGGGAGCATTACCATCCCTCCATAAACTGTGTAAAATGGAGCTTTCTGGCGATAATCCCCCTTTTTCACTCATAATCTGCATTGCCTGTTTCCAAGACTTAAAAGTAGTTTTAGTGTATGGATTCCGCAGTGGCTAACCCTCCCATTCCCCAAACCCCAAAGGCAGAAGATATTGGGCAAAGGGGGACACCCCCGATGAACATGATTCCATGGTGACCCAATCCCAAGCCATGTTGCCGCCCTCCAGACAGTCCATAATATGTGTCAGGTGTGCCGCAAGGGCATAAAGTTTCAAGTTGGAGAGTAACATGCCCCCCCTACACATAGGCAACCATTATATATCTTTCCTGATCCTAGGTCTACGGTTTGCCCACAGGAGGGAAGTGACGGAGCCCTCTAAAGATTTTAAATAGACAACTGGAACCGCTACACGTACAGCCTGAAAAAGATATAGGCATTGAGCAAGATTTGCATCTTTACCAAATTTACACACCCTAACAATGACAAAGGGAACAATTTCCATCTACTGCATTGTTCCTTCATTTTTAATGCCAGGGGTTTATAACTTAAATGGCCCACTTCTTTTAGTTTCCAGGGAAGCTGTGTTCCAAGACATTTTATCACTGATTTGGGGGGGGACCTCCACTCCATCAATACTAATTGATCTCCCCATGCCTTCTAGTGGGAGTCACTCACTTTTACTCCAGTTAATCTTATGACCAGACAGGGGGCCATATTCTTTAAAAAGAGATGTCAAGGCAGGCATGGCTTTCCCCGGGTCCTTCAAGAACAACAGAACATCATCTGCAAATAAAGAAATGACATGTTATTTCCCATTAATTGTGTACCCTCTAATCTCTCGATGACTTCTAATGGCTACTGCCAACACCTCAATAGTGAGGAGATATAATAGTGGTGAGAGGGGGCAGCCTTGTTGAGTGCCTCTGTACAACCTTAAGGGGTTTGAAAGGGCACTGTCGGTTAGGATTTGGGCCCATGGGGACTGGTACAAGCTTGCCACCCAGCTGCAAAAGTTCGGATGAAGACCAAATTTTTTTTAATACTGCAAACATAAATGGCCATTCAACTCTGTCGAAGGCCTTCTCCGCATCTAATGTGAGAAGGCCCCTGAGACTCCTCTTCTCCCTTGCTCCATGCCACATAATATTCAGGACCCATCTCAGGTTATGCCTAGCCTGCCTGCCCTGGACAAAACCCCCCTGGTCTTGGTGGACAACCCCAGGCAAAACACCCTCCAACCTTTTTTGCCAGGATCTTTGCAATAATCTTGTAGTCTGCGTTAAGCAGTGAGATAGGCCTATAAGAGCCGCATTTTCTTGGGTCCTTACCTGGTTTAGGGAGAATTGTTATAGTGGCTAACTGCTGAGATGCTGTTAGACCCTTCCCCTCCAACACCTCCTGGAGCATACACATGAATAATGGAGCCAAATCTCCCCAGAACATTTTGTAAAACTCCATAGGCAGTCCATCTGGCCCCGGAACCCTACCAGATTGTGAGGCCCAGACTGCCTCCTTAACCTCCTATTCTATAGAAACTCGACCTCGCCTTTCATTATCAAGTGCAGATGTAGTGGGAAAGGGGATACTATCCAGGAAACTACCTGGACTTGTACCCTGGGGTACTTCCGAAGTGTATAAAGTTTCATAGAACAATTTGAATATGTTATTTATCTCTTGGGCTGCGGAAGTGACCGCCCCTTCTTCATTTTCTATATCAATAACGATCTATCCACCCTTTGCATTTTTTATTAACTATGCCAGCCACCTCCCTGATTTATCTCCTTCAAAATATCGACCTGCCCTAGACACCATTATGTCTCTTTCTATGCATTTTGAACTGATCTGGTTATATTCCCCCTTCAGGCTCTTCAGTACCGCCATTTTTTCCGGGGGTTGAGATCCAATATTCTGCTTCTCTGACCTCAAGACATGTGATAACAATTCTCGCTCTCTCATCTCCTCCTGTTTCTTTTTGAATGCAGCGTAAGAAATAGCTTCCCCCTAACATATGCCTTAAGGGCCTCCCATGTAGTTTTAGCTGATGTATCTTCAACCTTATTTACTTCTAGAAATTCTTTA
Organism: Neoceratodus forsteri; assembly: GCA_016271365.2. Lineage (NCBI taxonomy): Eukaryota > Metazoa > Chordata > Ceratodontiformes > Ceratodontidae > Neoceratodus > Neoceratodus forsteri. The sequence continues at coordinate 274,243,886 of JADMNL010000026.1, forward strand.
AGTCGACTAGACATTTGCTTGACAAATTGGGGATCATTCAGAAGAGTAGGGTCAAGTCTCCACTGCCGAGCCCCAGCCTCTTTAGTCCCACATTTCAGCTCCAGATATAGTGGGCATGATCTGATACCAGGATAGGACCGTACTGAATCATCTCTATCCGTTCCATAAAAATTGGGGAGGCCAAAAAATAATCCCATCTAGTGTAGATTTTATGGACGTGAGAGTAGGAAGAAAATTCCTTAGTATCTGGGTGTTTAAATCTCCACATCTCCTGGAGGGTCCTCTCCCCTGCTAAGTTTCACAGGGCCTTCACACTCTTAGGGTATTATTAAAATCATGGATTAGAATGATCTAATAAGGGGGTTCCAATAAGTGTTAAAGTCTCCCCCTATAATCATCTTGTCAGGAAACATTACAAGGGTTATGGCCAGGTGTTCAAAAAACTCTGGACAATCAAATGCAAGACTGTAGAGGGATACCAGCACTAGTAGCTCTTCTTCCATGGTGGCTTCCACTATCACATATCGCCCCTGGCTGTCTATCTGGGAAGAATGTATCTGGGCCCTGAGCCCAGGACAAAACCAGATGCATACCCCTCTGGCCTTAGATGTAAAGCAAGAAGCCACCATATTTCCCCCCATTTGCTACTCAACTGTTTCAATTCCTCTTGGGTTAAGTGTAATTCTTGAAGCATACCTACATCTACTTTCTTTTTTTCACATAAGACCATACTCTTTTTTGCTTTACTGCTGCTTAAGTCTATTTACATTCCAGGAGAGCAGCTTCAAACTTGCCATCCGGATTAACTAAACAATTTCTTTGCCCGGAGACCCCCCATACACCAATGCATCTGAATATGCCCGTCCCCTCCCACACGACTCTTGAACGTTTTTATTTTCAAGCCAACTAAGAAACAATCCCTTATACCCCTCCATCTTAAAACTTTCTAAAACCCCAAAATCTACAGATTTCTTCATCTCTCTCTCTGAGGTTTGTGTAGCCTCCAAACCAGAGACAAATCCGTGCAACAGGCGCAACAGTAAAACAAGTAATTTTCCCCTAGCTAACTAAATTTAGTAATAACAATTACTTACCCCACCTCCCTTTGCCCTCCCACTTCCTTTAGTTTTACTTAGTAACTACCCCCTTTAGTATAGTGGAATAGCTCTTCCGGTCTACACCACTAGCCCCACTTAATAAATTTTCTTGTGGCACCAAGACTCCATCCAGGGCCCGGTCTTCTGCTTATAAAGTACAAAGTTATGGCCCTGGAGTGGGGCACAAACTGAATAAAAACTTTCAGGTTATTTCTTAACCGGAGGCACCCAGGGTCAGAGCTACCCAGAGAAACTCCAGAGTGAGTACCCCAAAAGGGTGCAATCCAGCCCTGTCTAAAAATACTCGAAAACCAGCTTTCTAATTGCTCAGACGTCCTCTTAAACTCCTAGTTTACTCCCCTCCCCATATCCGTACTCCCTTCCCATAACCATGTCAAGTGAGTAAAATATACATCCTGCATGGGCCTCAGGTCGCCTCATCCTAGAAATGTATTTGACTTTTGCCCCGAACCTTCCTTCACCGACTATGGCTTTCCATGTAAGAAAAACAAACAAAAAAAATGATTAAAATATTACTTTGTATTGATTATAGTAACTAAATGCAAGTAGATATCATATTATAATAAATTCAACATAAGTAAGCTCCAGCACTTAGTCCAGATCAGATAGTCCCAAATTCAAAGTCTCATTATTGGTTTGGTTTAAATTGGCTAAGTTCCCAACCAGACTGAATGTTGGGGGATTGATCAAGGGGAGCAGGGGAGACTGTCAGATCCTGCCTTTATAGGCCCCATAACGGGTTACGGATCTGACCTGTCAAAAATCCCACTCCCCCCCAAGCAATCTCTCCATATCGCCAGAGTAAAAGGAAAAACCCCTGGCTCTTTCGGCACTACCTGGCCTAGTTCAAGCTCCCTCTTGCACGGGAGTTTCATTGGTCTGCGTTGCCTTGCAGGTTGGCCTCCTAGGCTATATACTGCATCGCCGTGTCTGGACTTGTAAATGATTTTGGGACCTTGCCTTTTCTCTGGATAATCGAGCAGGCAGGATACATCAGAGCAAAGGGCCAGTCAGGTTAATACAGCCGCCTCTTCACAGATATGAAGGCATTCCGTTCCATCTGCACTGTACGGAAAAAGTCCTGGAAGATACTGACTGGTCTATTCGTATAGGGCCTGCTTTCCTTGCAGCATCCAATACCATCATTCTATCTTGATAGCATAAGAAGTTTAATATAATATGCATAGGTCTTTCATTTAGAGCAGGGTGGCGACCTGGGGTTCTATGTGCCCTTTGTATTTCTAACATGCACTCGGGTGGTAAGGACAAATGTGTTTTTAGCCAGTATTTGCAGTAAGCTGCACAGTCACAGCCTTCCATTCCTTCAGCCAGACCCACTATTTGTATATATGTACGTCTCTCCTTGTTTTCATGGTCATCGAGTACCACCTTTAATTTCTCTGTTTCAGCCAAAGCAAATTGTAGCTGGGGGTTTAATTGAGAGTACTGATCTTCTTGTGCACTTAACCTACTCTTCCACCTCTGTTAAGTGGGTTGAATGCTGCTCCACCATTTCCCTCAGAGTGTTTATCATTGTTTGGAGGTGCGCCAACTGAGTGGACACATTTTCAAACCCCGCATTCATCCTTCATGTCAAATCATATTTTAGATCATTAAATAGCTTTTCTAGGGCTAAAACTGACATGGTAACAGCCCCCTCATCCCCCGTATCTCTGTGCAGTTCTGTATCCACATTCACCATGTTCTCCGCTCGTGGTGGCAGGGCCTCTGGGCCCAATGCTTTAAGTCCACTATTAGTGCTTTTAAAGTTTATTTGCCCCTGTTTTTTTGACATTTTAGGAGGCATATTAAGGTTGTCTCTCATTCCCTTCAGTTTTCTTGCCAACTCAGGTCCAGGAGAGCCAGGGAAAGCACTTTATTGAGCAGTGCAGGTTCGGAGCTCCAGAACTATGCTGCCATTCTGGATGCCGGCTTGGCCATGCCCCTCATATGCCCCAATCTTGAGGACATTAAAACAGCAGCAACTACAATTTAATACCCCCTACCCAGCTTGACTCACAATAATGTTCCCAGGGGGCCCGAGGACCTTTGAGACACTGGAAGAGGCAACCAAAGCATTACAGGAGAAAGGAATCTAAGTACCTCTACCTCCATGGGCAGTGGCAAGAAAAGACCTACAGGGACTGCGAGGAAGAAATGTGGGCGTAAACCACAGATCCACAAATAAGAAAATGGCAAGGAGTATCTACACTGCAAGACGTCAAAAATCTCCTGCAGAAATTTCAGAGAACCCAGGATGACTGAAAGGGGCAGACAAGCTTTAATGGCGGAGGTGAACTAAGGCGGGTTGCCCCCAGCCTAAGGCAGAAGAATTGGTAAAATTGGAAGATTAGTAGGACATATAATATTTAACATGTTGGAGTAAGAAAGACTTGGCAGACAGGTAACATAAAAACAAGGGAAACTGATATGTTGAAGATGCAGGTGTTAAGAGAAGGAGAAGCAAGAGATTTAATTGAGATACAGATCTGCAGTGGGGTGGAGGGGGGACTGCTTTGGAGGCCTCTACATAATTTAGTGGGGGGGAGTGGCCTGATGCCGGTTAAATGGAAAATGGCTGGCTCTCCCACTGCATTCACTACCGGGCTGCCCTAAGAGCTGAAACAGCATGCTCTATCTGGAGCATAGTCACTCCCCTAATGGTTGACCATTCTTGTGGCCATCCTGAGCCATGGAGGTTAAACATTTATTTATGATATGGCTCATACTGGGTATAACCCAGTTCAGGATGACTCCAGACATCACTCAGAGACATATGGGGAGCGATGTCAGAGGCCCATGTAGCTTGCATGGATTACCTCCACGGGGTGTGAACATCAACCCCAGTATAGAAGGGAATATAACTCCCTTCCTACCCTGGAAGTTGAGCTTAAGGCAGAGAACAGAGTGGAGGGAGTCTTCCTGTGTTAGATTGATACAGTTTACTTGGTTTGGGCTAAGTAAATTCCTGAAATTTGCCCAGTTTGTTTGTTTAAAATTGCAACGTTGCAGTATAACCCTGCAAAAAATGCTTACCAATAAAAACGGAACAGGCATTAATATGACGAGTTTTTCTCTTCCAAAAAAACTATAGCGCTAAAACAAAGGAAGCCTGAATCTTGTGTTCTTAGTAAAAGAAGAAATATATGGGCATTGGTTCCCACTTGGGAAAAGAGATGTCTGAATGCTGGACATAAAGAGAATTTCATTGAAGATATAGAAGTTAGTAATAAGAAGTTGTTAAATCAGCGAACCCATTTTGAGGGGATCGATTGTTATGACCAAAGGTTTGATTTAAATGGAAAAAGAAAAGGTGTTGACAGTCAAATGATGTTTAGAGTAATGAATACAGGACGGTCACTAGAGGGAGCACTAGTACTAGAAAGCAGAATTATATTACAAACAGGACACATAAATCCGGAGGTGGAGAGGGGGAGGAATGGGGCACAGTTCAACCTGAGTACCAGATATAGAAATAAAAATGGATAGATACTCCTTAATATTCTCCTTAAATATTAATGGTTTGCACAGTCCAATTAAGAGATCATGACTCATACAATATATAACTAGCATTTGTCAATGCCAAACGTTCACTTGCAGGTATTTGCAGTGGTGTTTGGTAAGAATGGTGCTTTACCCTAATGCCCTGTGCGATTGCTGGTGTTTGCACAATAAATTGTCAGCATGATCTTTTTGGTACTCCCATTGAATATGCTACATATGAAGTGAAACACGCTTTGGGCAGGCTGTGAAAAAGCTCATAAGGAAGTGCGGTAAAATGCCAATGTTGAAAATCTGGAGTGGAAATATTGAAAATTCTCAAACCCTCTGACCGTCGTGGGAACTTGTGCAATAACGCATAAAGCAGTCATTTTAGGAATTTTTTCACCAAATTTTCAACATTGCCATTTTAAAGCCTGTGCTAATGAACAGTGTCACTCTGATTTTCTTACTGTGTCCCATACATTGATTTCGCACACTGACTGCGCCATTGTGCACTACATGGGGGTAAAGACATTTTGGGCAGGATGTGAAAAATGACATCTGTACTGCTCATAAGGAGGTGTGGTAAAATGGCAATGTTGAAAATCTGGAGTGAAAATATTGGAAATTCGCAAACTTACGAGCATGCGTAGGAACTGCAAAACGCATGCTCATAAAACAGTTATTTGTAGGAATTTTTTCACCAAATTTTCAACATAGCCATTTTAAGACCTCTGCTCATGAACAGTGACACTGTGATTTTCTTAATGTGTCCCATACACTGAGTTCGCACACCAACACTGTGCCATTAATAAGCTACATGGGCGGAAACACGTTTTGGGCAAGATGTGAAAAATAACAGCTGCAGTGCTCATAAGGAGGTGTGGTAAAATGGCAATGTTGAAAATCTGGAGTGAAAATATTGAAAATTTGCAAACTTACGAACATGCGTAGGAACTGCACAACGCAGACTCATAAAACAGTCATTTTTAGGAATTTTTTCACCAAATTTTCAGCACAGCCATTTTAAGACCTCTGCTCATGATCAGTGTCACTGTGATTTTCTTAATGTGTCCCATACATTGAGTTCTTTACCACTTCTGCATTCATTGCCTACATGGGCAGAAACACATTTTGGGCAGGATGTGAAAATGACAGCTGTACTGCTCATGAGGAGTTGTGGTAAAATGGCAATGTTGAAAATCTGGAGTGCAAATATTGAAAATTTGCAAATGTACGAGCATGCGTAGGAACTGCGCAATGCACGCTCGGAAAACAGTCATTTTAGGGAATTTTCTCACCAAATTTTCAACATAGCCATTTTAAGACCTCTGCTCATGAATGGTGTCACTGTGATTTTCTTAATATGTTCCATACAGTGATTTCGCACCAACTGCGCCATTGTGTGCTACATGGTGGAAACACATTTTGGGTGAGATGTGAAAATGACAGCTATACAACTCATGAAGGTGTGATAAAATGGCAATGTTGAAAATCTGGAGTAAAATACTGAAAATTAGCGAACTTATGAGCCTCGTAAAGAACTGCACAGCACTGACTTTCGTAAAACAATCATTTTTGGAATTTTTGACCAAATTCTCAACATGGGTTTTAGGATCCCTTCTCATGAATGATGTCACTGTCATGGTGTTATCTGAGGCCAAGGGTGATTTCACGCGAGTGACTGTGCAGTGCCTGCGAAATCACCCTTTGGGCCCCGCGCCATGACAGAGCATTATTCATGAGAAGGGTCGCCATAACCATTGGTGAATAAAAATTCAAAAAATGACTGAGAAATGCAAAGTTGAAACCCCCTATGTAGCCCATTATGCAGCTTACCGGCATTTCCTCAGTTCATGGGTCGGCTTTGAAGAGTGCAGAGCGTGTTCCAGTACACGAAGATTGTCGCGCCGGGTCCAGAGGTAAGTATGGGGTGGGAGGTGGGGAGGCTGGTGCACAGTGGGTGGGTGCGGGTTGTGGAGGGGGTTGGGACGCATCAGGACCGCTATTTTGTTAGGGAAAAAAGAAAAGACGATGGATGTTTGCCACGCTGGGTGGGCCTGCATGGCAGAAGATGTGGGGGAGCCGGAGCCGACGGGATTGGGCACCCTGTCAGCAAAACAAACAACTTTGCCATGCTGTGGTGGGCTCCCAGCGTGGCAGGAAAGCTGGGGGCGGGCCGAGCGCGGGGAGCGTGATGGAGGATGGCAGCACTCAGTATGGCAGTGGTGTTTGCCTTTGAGCAGAGGAACACGCTGTCATCACTGAGCTCCTGCACCATTGGTGCCCAGGACAAAACATCTGCTCAGGGAGCAGTGCATTGGGTGGGAGGCACACCTCAAGTGTGCTACTCTCCCAAAACGTTCCTTGCGCATGAGAAACAGTGAAAAGTAAAGGGAAGACCAGGGTGATTTTCTCCAGGAAACTCACCTCTCAGAGATGGAGCATGAAAAGTTCAGAAGATGGGGTTTCTCTATAGTAGTGGCCTCATCCCACAAATTGGGAAGGAGGAGGGGCACGGTAATTTTAATAAGAAAAGGGACTCCATTTGAACTGGGAGAGATATACAGAGATGGGGAGGGGAGATATGTGATTGCTACAGGAAGGCTTCATGACAAGCCAGTGACCTTGGTCTCATTGTATCTCCCCCCAGGGTCAACTAAGGCAGTTGCACACATTTTTTTTTCACATCTATTGGGGATGTTACAGGGACAGTTGCTAGTGGGGGGAGACCTTAATGTAGTGCTAAACCCAACACTGGACATCTCCAGGTGCCTCCCACACCGTCTTAATCCATTGCAAAAATATATGGGAAGAACTGTGGCTAATTTAGGATTAATAGATGTTTGGCATCAAAGCTTCCTATTGAAAGGCAGTATACCTATAGGTCATCAGTAACCAGAGTGGCATCAAGAATAGATTATGTTTTCACTACAGTGGAACACTTAGACACGAAGCGGGAGGTATGGCATGGAGCAACCTATCTGTCGGATCAAACACCAGTCTATGCTAAAATAACCCTAGGAGGAAAGATTAAGAGATTGTTCTGGAGACTCAACCTGGCATTGTTAAGAGATGAAGAATTTAATCAGATGGTCCAGAAGCAATACCTAGAATAATAAGAGAATACTAGTCAAGTGCATAATACAATTCTTTGGGACACAATAAAAACAGTACTCAAGGGAGATAGCAGCATATGTGCTAGGAAAAGTAAAACTAGAGACTCCCAGCTTAAGCAGCTCCAAATAAAACTATACACTTCAATCATTTTACAACCAAGGAGACAGAACAGTTAAAACCCAGATCTTAAAATGAAAGCAAAGTATACAAAAATAATAGATACAAAAATTGAGCAACAACTTTTCTACCTAAAAGTGCCTCCCATGAGGAGGCCCCAGAGAACTCGGATATTGGCTAGAAAACTAAGGGCTCAGAAAGCCAAGGCAGCGGTGACAGCAATGAAAGATCCCTAACTGGGACTATGGCCACAGCACCTCAAATGATAAGGCAGATAATGGCCTCTTACCATCAGGAATTATATAAGGCTGATGACCCCACCCCACCAATCACACAACTGGAGGAATACCTTAGAAACCTTCATCTCCCAAATCACTCAGCAGTAGGCACAGACTTTAACAAGCCCAATAACCAGAGAAGAAACAGAAATAAAAACAAAGGAGCAAAAACATTAAAATCCTCGGACAGATGGATATCCCTTAAATTTTATAAAAATTCAAAGATTTATTGTTGCCATCCCTCATGAAGGCCTCACACGAGGTACAGGAAGGAGGACCCCCCATGGAAATATGCAGTTATTGCAGCCATCCCAAACCAGATAAGGATCCCAAACTACCATCTTCCTATCACCCAATTTCAATGTTGAATGTTGACTATAAACTCCATATGGGCATTTTGGCTGGCGAATGGAAAAGATTTTGCCAACTATAATTGGACTAGACTAGGTGGGATTCATTAGTCAATACCAAGCTCATGATGCGGTTAGGCATACTTTTTAATAAAGAACTATACAGCCGGAGGTCTATCCCTAGCCCTGCTGGAACTAGATGTGAGAAGGCGTTTGACAGGGTGGGCGGGTATCCTCTGGGCTGCCTTAGCGCAATATGCCTCCCAGAGAGCTGATCACACAACTCCAACGGATATATGAGCCATCTGCCTGCCTGAAATTGGATGGCTCGCTTTCTAAACCTTTTCCTTGCAAAGGAACATGCCAGAGTGCCCCTGTCATCCCCTCCTTGTCCCTTTATTTAGAACCCCTTGCACAAACAATAAGAATGCACTCAGAGATAGAGGGTATTCCAATGGGGGGGGACTACAAAATATCACTTTTGCTGACGATATTTTGCTCACTCTATCATCCCCAGAGTCCTCTATACCTAAGGTCTGGGAACAAATTACATTATATGGAGACCTCTCAGGATATAAAATAAATCAGCGAAAGACGGAGGTGTTGCTCTACCAGTTTGCCCTTATGGAGAGCCTTAGAAGAGATTTCCACTTAAATGGTATAAACAGTCCATAAGATATCTGGTATTAAAATAACAAAAAAAACATACAGGAAGAAATGATAAATTTAAAAAGCTGACACAACAGCTGGCAGCAGATATAACAAGATGGTACATAAATCCATTGGGTTTCTTGCAAGAATCGAGGCAATTAAACAAAACATATTTCCTCGAATCCTATTTTACTTCAGATGCTCCCATCTTCCGGGTAAGATGTATTATCAGGCATGGAATAAGTTAATCTCAAAATTTATTTGTCAGAGCAGACCCCAAGAATCAAATATACGATATTACAACTACCAGTGAAGCAGAGGCCTCGGCCTGCAAATTTGCAGAGATATGGGATGGCTTCACAGTGTGAACTCTACTATGATGGCTGAACCCACTACAATACTCCCTGGAAACAGTTTTAAATTACATGGAGCGTTTTTTGCTTTTTTTATTTGTTTTTTGTTGTTATTTTCAGACATACATCAAATGACATGGCACAGCAAACAAGGTGACATGAGTGCCCATACAGGCAATAGTACAAGCGTAGAGAACATTGTGACATGTCTCCACTCCATACAACTCATCCGCAACTGTTACCTTCCCCCCATCCCCTCAAAACAATCCCTCACCCCTCCTTCCCAACCCACCCCCTCCGCTGGATGTGTCTTCATCGACTGTACCCTAAAACCAGGAGGACAACAAGGAAATACATTGGATTGAAGTCTTGGATAGAAAGTGACAATCCACTATTAGAGGAACAACCCAAGACCTCAGAGCCCCTTAAGCCAGTGGAACTCCAGCTTGTAACATGTAAACAGCGTGCATCCCAGCCTATATCTTTTTGTATCTGGAGGGGAAGTGGCCCAGAGATGTCCTAGATTGTTCTACCCTCAGATTAAACAAAAAGTCTTGGAGCCATTCTATATAAGAAAGCTTTTGGGTGTCAATCCAATGCCTTAAGACAAGCTTCTTAAGTGTTAAGGAGATCATTGCCATGTGATAGCTATGCATTCTAACCTGTACCTTGGAATAATTCCCTATGAGACAAATCTCTGGTGTAAATAAATCCTCTAGTCCTAACAAAGGGTCAGCTTTCTGTCAAATTTCCGTCCAGAGGTCCTGGACAGAAGGGCAGTCCCAGAACATATGACGAAGGGAACCTTCTTCCATTTTGCACCTAGTACAAGTTGGGGTTGGGGATTTATCTATTTTAAAGAGTTTGAGGGGCGTCCAATATAAATTATGTAAAAATTTAGATTGTGCAAGTCTCAACCTGTCTTGGGATAGGTAAATATATGTATCTTGCCAGATTTTACACCAGTTAATGCTAGGATCTGGAAATTGTCTAATCAATATTTTGGGCCTCCTTCTTGAGTAATAGGTGCCTGCACCAGAGGGAACTATACACCTGAGCAATTGCATGGGGAAAGTGTACCACTTCTACTAAGGTAGTAAAGAGTTCACTAAACCTGTCCTCTGTAACCAGATGTCTACTTAGCCGATTCAGGAGATGAGATATTTGATATGTGCTGAACATGTGTCCCTTATTTAATGAATATTTATTGAAGATATCCAACACTGGGAGACATCTCCCCTCTGGGTCCAAAAAGTCTTTTAATTTTTGTGTACTGAAGGTGAGGGATCCAGAGTTTAGGAATCATCTTGTTTCCTATCTTGATGTTTGGGTTCTCTACTAATGGCTGGTTCCAGTCCTGAGAGCGTTTATATTTTAAGAAATTACGTAGTTGGGTATGGTACATATAGAGGTTTGTCATACCTTACAGATTATCTGTTTGGTCACCCCCCAATAGGCAGTCAGTTAAATAAATTCCCCAAATACATGACTGCCCCCTTAGAACTTGGCTGTATATCCTGCATTAATTTTTAACTCCAAGTGAACAACTTTATTTACGAACACTTAGAACAAAGGAGGTCCAGCAACAAAATAATATAGACAAACACATAATGAGATGGCGTAGAAGTGGATTGAAACAAGTATATCAAATAATCAGCCTGATGGGACTTCATTCCTTAGGGAGAATACAGACTTTATTTGGTCTCCCACAGGAAAGCATGGCTATGTATCTATGAGTGAAAGCTATGCATCAACCTATGGAAGAGGCATTTTCAGATATTGCAGAGAAGCCATCCCTTCTAATACAGATGGGTGCTCTCCCAGGTGAGGGCAGATACCCAGGCACATATGATAAGTAGATTGTACATAGCCTTAGGAGAAAGAAACTTAATATCTACTGAGAATATCAAGAAGGCCTGGGAGAGGGAGCTAGATATAGAAATCCCAGATACAAGTTGGGGTTCCTATGTACTTCCATTGCTGAAAGTCACGAGTTCTCCATACTGGAAGGAATATGCATGGAAGCTCTGTAGTAGATTCTTTAGTACCCCAGCGAAGGTGGCTAAATATGTGGGAGGCTTGGGAGAAGAATGTTGGAGAGGGTGCGACACTGATAAGGCAGACCATAGACATATCCTTTGGGACTGCCTATGACTGCTCCCTTATTGGGAGGACATCATTAGAGAGTTGGGAGAAATGATGGGCTGCCTGGAGTTGCTGTCCCCTCTATTTGTCTTGTCATCGACCCCGCCTCATGGGACAAAAGTCAGTAAGGTAATCTATGCTCAGTCAACAATTTTAATATTGGCAGCCCAGAAGGTGATAACTAGACACTGGAGCGCAAAAACCATCCCATCCAAAGAAGAATGGACCAACTTAACTAGAGAAATTTATGCTACTGAACGATTATTAGCTACCATGAAAGACAAAAAAAAATAAATTTCAAAAAAAATGGTCTAGATGGATAAGGTATCAACTAGACAAATACTCGGATTTTGTTCTATGAGGCACTGGGGAGTGGGGAGGGGTATGGAGGGTGAATAGAGGAGAAAATACCCAACGCAGATAGAGACCTGAGGGGAAGAAGGAACCTTCTGAATTATAAAAAAAGACTGACACACAACAACTTGATTTCCTTTTTATTCTAGTTTTATTTGATTTGTGATATATACAGTCTTTATTAGGTAAAAATCTGCTTGCACAAATCACCACAGCAATACAATAATTCTCATCATAAAAATATTATAAATTTTGATTGTTAGAATGTGCACCTTGTTTGATTTATATAAACTTAAACCCTATAACAAGAACCAATAATTGTAACATGAAAACCCTGGAAGGGAAACTAAAAATCTCTGTATGTATGTACCCAAATGTGATGGATTGTAATGTAACTTGACACTGACCTGTATGTACTGTTCTGTAATATTTGATGTACCACCTGACACATTTTTTTATAAAAAAAAAAATACATCAATAGTGTGACTACCAGGCACTCTCAAGACTGTAATGTCAGGAATACAGGAAAGGGTTGGAGAATGAACATATATGTGAGCCTTGGGAAGCAGCTAGTGTGATGCTAGTGAGGAGGAGATAGGGAGGAGGGTTGAGAGAGATAAAGAGAGAGGGAAAAAGCATGGAAGCCATGGTAGAAGAAGAAGTGGAGGGAGAAAGGAGATGGATTAGGGACAGGCTGGGAAGAGTAAGTAGAAGGGATGTGGGTGGAGGACTAGAGTGATGAAGATAGGATAAGGGAAGTAGCAAGACTATAGAGGTATTGGGGAGATGGAAGTGAATGAGAAGAAGAATGGAGTGGGAGTTGAGGGAGTAGTGGAAGGAGTAGGCTGAGGAGAAATGGAAGGGAAAGGATGGAAACAGAGAAAAGGAGGAAGGGAGGGAGAAGGAAGGAGATCGAGATAGGATGTGAAAAAAAGACTGCAGAGGTTGAGATAAGCAAGGAGTAGGTTAAAACATTACTGGAAGGTCATTTACAGGACAGAGCAGTGTGGCCTTAGAGTAGAGAAGAGAGAGCATTTTGGAGGAAGCAGAGTGAATATTTAGGAGAAGAGAGTTCCAGAGATTAGGAAGGCAGAGAAGGAGAAGGCAGACTGACAAGCAAGCGATTTATGAGAGGGGAGCGAGAGGGAACGATAGCCTGAGTTACAGAGAATGTAAGTGGAAAGGAGCATAGGGGAGAGGAGAGAGTGGAGATAAGGAGGAGTGAAACCAACCAGAATTCAGAAATGAAGGAGTCACAGTGGGTTCGGCAGTGATCTTCCAAGGAAGGGAGTGAGCGAACACAGCACAGAGAACGGTGGTGAGTTTTGGGGGGGGCAAGGCAAAATGGTAGAAAGACTGGAAGAGGGGGTCCAGTCTGGCCAGGGTGGGCTTTGGTGCAGCACCATAGACAATGTTGCCATAATCAAAAATGGGGGTGATCATTTTTTTTTTACTTTGTCTTTATTGTGGTTTTAAGTGACACAAGAATGACATGTTTCCATCACATGTACAGATAACTTAATATCTATCTGACATTTAAGCAATAATCAGGAACACAGCATACAGAATCTAGATTGTAATCATTGTGTTTAACTTTTTCTTTGCATAATATTGGATTCTGTTCTATAAGGGGGGTGGGACTCCATCTTCTACATTTTATGTCCATATATTTGGTCCCCCAGAGAGGAAATATAGCTTTGACATATAAAATTGAAAAAGGAAATCTCCCATATTCCCCCTGGGAGAGGTCACAATGGAATGGATTGGCTGGCTGCACTCCAACAAGGGGTGAATATATAAGAATATTTCACATGCAATGGGGTCAGTATTGTATCATCCAATCAAGGTACTAGATCTGAACAGTGGTGGGCTATGTATAGGAGCCAAGGAGTCCATCTGTTCATCAACACAGTCATTTTATTTTGTAGCTTAGATGTTAGGCTTTCCATTTTGTATATTTATTATACGGTATTCTCCCAGTTTGTTATATTCGGGGGGTCTGATTTTAGCCATAATCTGGCTATTACTTTTTTAGCTACTCCCAGTAATATAGCAATCATGTGTATTAGGTGGGTATTCCTGATCTGTTGTGGGAGAGGTAACAATAGGGTCACTTCGAGGGTGAGGGGCCCCAGAGTAGGAAAGGTCTTCTAACTCTCTCCTACCTCCTGCCAGAAGGGAGTAAGAATCAGGCAGAACCACAAAATATGGGAACGTGTGGCCACTTCCTCCCCATATCCCCTCCAACAGGATGAATCACCTGAGGTACAGTATTTAGCAGTGATTTGTGGGGTACAGAAGTATTGTACCACTATTTCCCAACAGAATTTTCTCCAAGCTGGTAGTTTTGTGTTGCCGGCACTATATACAGAGCCAGTCGTCTGGTGTTAAATATAATATCAGCTCTGATTCCTAGTTAAGTTTGACTTTGTCAGTTTCATAGGGAGAGTTATTCAACAGTTTACATAATTTAGGTATGAGATGTTGACATGTAAAGGCACTATGCAATTGTATAAGTACTGCACATAATTGGGGGGTCTGGTCTAAGGTATCTATTCCTAATTCTGCCCCAAAAAGTGCTGGATTTGTAGGTAGCGGAAGAAATCCCTCTGCATCAGAGAAAATTCAGTTCTTAATAGAGCAAAAGATTTAAAAACACCCTGGTCATAAAACTGGTAAGTTATGTACTAATCACAACTCACTCCAAAAGGCTGGATCAGTCAGGGTTGGAGTAAAATTTAGGTTCCAAGCTGGGATGCCTATCCATCTGGCAATAAAATAATTTTTGGGATGTCTGAGAAATCTCTTCAATCTCTGAAGCATAGCCTTAGTAAAGAGAGAACACTGCTCCACATGGGTAGGCATTTGGCATGGGTAGGCAAACTAAACTAAATTTGAGACTAAAACACTGACACATTATTTAAAGGGAAGTTGGAAAGAGCTCTTTCTATTAAGAGCCACGTCGATGCCTGGTTCAGAGGAATCAGCCATTTTGCAAAGTTTGTAAGCACAGTTGCTATGGAATATTTCAAAATATCTGGTAGAGTCAGTCTTCCTCTGTCCTTAGGTAATTGTTGTTTGTTTAAAGAGATACGTGGTCTACCTCCACTCCAATGAAAAGTTTTAATAATGTCCCACCTTGTTATCTCACTCTGTGAGAACAGAAGAAATATACTCTGCATTAAGTAAAGTAGTTTGGGTAATACATTCATTTGTATAGATTGTACTCTATTTAAAATAGAGATTGGTAGATGAGACCACCAAGAAAAAAAAGGTCATAGTTCAATGTTCGAATGTTGAACAGGATAGTAGATAGTTTTATACCTAAATTAGTAAATATGGGCAGTTTCACTTATAATGATATTTATCTTAAAGTAGCTGAGTCAGTAAATAATGGATTAGAAGGACCTCTAATTTCTCCTGATTAATTTTATATCCTGTTAACTGCTTTATCATGAACAAGATCTCACCAAGGGAAGCTAGGGAAGTCTCAGGGTGGGATATTTATACAGTAGTAGATTATCAGCATAGTATGCTAATTTATGTTGGATCACATTAACTACATACCCCGAATTTGGGAAGTTTGTCTCAAAAGTTGTACTATTGGTTCTACATATAAGGCAAAGAGATATGGGGATAAAGGGCATCCCTGATGTGTGCCCCTATAGAGATGAAAATGTGTTGAGCAAGAGCCATTGATTTTAACTATCTTGTCTAAGAATTCACAAGGGTGGATTGCGAAAAAACTCCAAGAGGCAGTGTTGAATGCTTTCTGAGCATCTAGGCTTAGTATCAGTAAGGGAAAAATGGGTTATCTGTGCATGATTCATACTGTGTAGTTTGTTTAATGTCATCCATAGTTTGATGTGATTTAATAAACCCAACTGATCAGTGTGAATTAGCATGGGCAGGATATCATCCAATTTGTGAGCTATTTTACTCAAATGCATCTTGTAATCGTGGTTGAGCACTGATATAGGGTGAATGGAATCACAAATGCGGGGGCTGCTGGGGTTTTAAAATGGCTGATAGAGCAGCCTGACTCCAATGCAGTATAAAGCAGTAGTTTAAGGCTCTGAGCTGCAAATCTGGTGACATCCAGTAGACCAGACCTCAGTTTGAATCCCACAGCTTCCACTTGCATACTGTGTGACCCTGAGCAAATCACTTAACTTCCCTGTGCTCCCAGGTCACACCTGTAAAAAAGCTTTCAGCTTAGTGTGCTACTCCTGGTTAAACAACTAAAAAAAAAAAAACATCTACAGAAATGATGGATGTAGTATGACTTTTTTGCAGGGCATCTAGCAAATGTAATTTAATGAGGTCTCAGGTTCCCTTATAACATTCGGCCCCATAGCTTTCAGGGCTGGGGCTCTTTATTTTTTTAACTTCTGGATTGTGGTTTTCAATTTCTGGGTCATAATAGGAGAGATTATTTTTTTCCTTTTGTTAGGTGATGAGAGTTTGTGGTTTTATTTGATCTAAAAACGCTGTTATTTGCTGCAGGTCAGAAGTCCTGAGTACAATTTCTGGTAGTATTCCTTAAAAGTTTCTATAATTTGATGTGTGGAATATTTATATTATCCTGTAATGGGGTCCTTTGTTTGGGAGATTGTGACCTGTTGGGTCTGTTTATTCAGTCTATAGGCCAGATTTCTAAAGGCAAGAACCCCTCCCTCATAGAATCACTGATGTAGCCACATTAAGGCCTGTTCTCTACAGGTTGTTGGGGATGATCATCTTAGTGATGATGTCTTGGCTGGCAGATATAGGGATGCATCTTTTGTTCCTATAAAGGGAACCAAGCTTGGAGAGGAACTTTTTGTGTATGGTATCTATGTGATGGCCAGTGTCAAAATCAAGTTGAAGCCTGGATGTTAACTCTGATAAAGAAGAGTCAGATGCAAAGAAGACCATGTCATCTGCATGCATGCATGTGTATGGATACAGAGGAGCAGGCTGAGGGTAGGACATTGAGGAATATGAAGAAGAGCAACTGGCCAAGGGCAGAACCTTGGGGGATGCCGGTGTGTATGGGGAAGGGGGGATTTTCCAATTTTCACTGATTGAGATCTTCCTACAAAGTAGGAGATGAACCAACTGGTTGTGGAGCAGGATAGATCTGCTGATTTAGCTTGTCAAGGAGAAGAGGATGAGAGACTGTCAAAAGATTTCGCTAGAACAATAAAAATGGCAGCCGTGAGGAGGCCTTGATCCATACCAGTATGGATGGTGTCTGCAAGCCGGAAGAGAGAGGAATGGATGGAGTGGTGTTTATGAAAGCCAGACAGGAAGGGATGAAGAAGGAGGAGGAGTCGAGAGCATTGGGACATTTCTGGTACTATCAGGTTTGTGGGTGGAGAATTATAAGGTGAGTAGATGAAAGTATTGTTCTCTTAAGAGGGAGAAAAAGCGGAGGGAAAGGTATGGTTTTGGGATGGCAGAGGAGAGGTATGGAAAATATAAGGTTTATACCAAGAAGCATTGAAGGAGATAGTTATGGTATGAGGGTGCACAAACAGTGGGATGAGAGAGGAAGACAAGTGGAAAGACAAGCATTTGTCAATGCCGAATGGTTGCTTTCTGGCATTAGCAGTGGAAGTGAAGGAGTTAGACAGATGCAGTATAGGAATGGCAGTGAAGTATTGAACTGACACTAACTCCACCCCCACCCTGCAGAGATGGATAGGCATTGGGGTGTGCCTTTGGGTCGTCACCCATAACTGTCATGACATTTCACCTCACCCTACCCTCCAGACACTGAAAAGTGTTAACGTGTGTATTGAGGTGTTCAGGCTTTACACTCACCTCATTCCATAAGGAAATACGCTGAAATGGGTGCAGTATATGAGAATGGGGTGAACCCTGGGGCCAAAGAATCCAAGGTGCACCTCAAATGCCGTCACTGGTTGCAGGCTGGGGTGGGGGTGGACTGGCATGAGTATTACTGTCGACAATCCCAAGTCACATCCCTGATGCCTGTCAGTCCCTACAGGGTAGGGAGGTATGGTCGGAAACCCTAATGCCCTGGGCTTTTCTTGGTACTTTTACTCCAAGTTTTCAACATGGACTTTTTGTGACCCCACCGTATGAACAGTGACACTATCAGTTCATTAACTGAAAGATGATTTTGCACAGTGACTGTGCCATTTGGCACCTCAGATATGAAAACACATTTTGAATAGGATGTGAAAAATGACAGCTGTACCGTTCACTATGATAATGTTGAAAACCTGGAGTAAAAATATAAAAAAAACTGGTGATGTCACGAGCTTGCATAGAAACTGCACAATGCACACCTGTAATGTAATTATTTTGGGATGTTTTACACCAGACATTCAACCTAGGCATTTTGGGACCAACACACATGAACAGTGTCCCAGTGATTTTCTTAATGTGTCCCAAACACTGATTTCCCACAGTGACCATGCTATTCTGACCTGGAAGTGCGAACACACATTTCAGACAGGATGTAAAAAATGACATCTGTACTGTTCATAAGGAGGTGTGGAAAAATGCCAATGTTGAAAATCTGGAGTGAAAATATTACAAATTCATGAAGTTACGAGGGTGCATGGAAATTGCTCAATGCACACTCCTAACACAGTCATTTTATGGACTTTTGTCACCAAATTTTCAACATAGGCATTGTAAGACCTCTGCTCATGAACAGTGTCACTGCAATTTTCTTACTCTGACCCGAACATTGATTTTGCACACCGACCATGCCATTGTGCGCTACATGTTCAAAAACACATTTTGGTTGAGATGTGAAAACTGACAGCTGTACTGTTCATGAGGAGGTGTAGTAAAATGGTAATGTTGAAAATCTGGAGTGTAAATATTAAAACTTCTTGAAGTTATGAGCATGAGTATGAACTGTGCAACACACACTCGTGAAACGGTCATTTTTGAGAATTTTGTCACCAAATTTTCAACATAGGGTTTTTGGGGGCCTACTTCATGAACTGTGACACTGTCATTTCATTAATCAGTCCTGAAAGGTGGTTCTACGCAGTGACCATGAAATCACCTTTCGGAACTGAATAACAAAATGACAATGTCTGAGTTCATGAGGTGAGGTCCCAAGAACCTTATGTTGAAAATTTGATGAACAGATTCCCTAAAATGGCGGAGATATCCACCTAAGTTGAAAAAATCCTATTTATGCTATTATATATCTTATGTGGGCATTTCTCCAGTTCATGCGGTCGGCTTTTGAAGAGTGTAGATGTGTTCCCAGTCCACCAAGATAGGTGACAGGCTCCAGAGGTAAGTATGGGGTGAGGGTGTATGGGGAGGTAGGGTGCACAGAGGGTGGTGCAGGTTGGGGAGGGCATGAGAGACTCGAGGGACCGCTTTCTTGTTTTACAGGTTTAAAAAAGATAAACAGCAACATGGACGCTTTTTTCATGCTGGGGTGGGCCCCCAGCATGCCAGTATACCAGGATGTTTCTTTTTGGGGGGGCTGGAGTCGACAGAGATTGGGCACCCCCATTGGTGATACAGTGTGCATGGGGGGTATGCACTAGCTGAGGGGAATTGGGCACCCCCCTCGGCATACAACAAATGGTGGGGGCGCATCATGCCGACAGTGATTGGGCTACCTCGTTGGCAAATGAACCAGGGACAGATCATACTGACAGAGAGTTTGAGCACCCCTGTTGGCTTTAAAAACTGGAAGAGATGGGTGGTGACTTTCCATCGGCTTTGTGGGAACTGTGAGAGGCTGACGGAGAAGCCGTCATCATGTTTATTGAAAAAGGACACCACATAATGCAGTTGTAATTGGCTGCTGCAGTCAAGGATCTTCCCGCAGCAAAAATAGCTGATTGTGTAGTGACGGGGTACTCCCTAATTTCCCCTGGCCAAAAGTCCCCTGTCTCCTGCCCTCATCTGAGGCTGCTACAGCCCACTACCCACTGCCTTCTCCACAGTGAGGGCTGCTGCACCTGGTTGCCTCCTGCACAAACAGTTGAGGCTGCTGCACCTTGCTACCCTCTGTCTCCACCCTATAATGAAGAAGAAGAATCAGCATTTATATAGAGCTTTTTATACACAGCGTATCCCAAAGCACTTTACAAGCAATGCTAGACTGGTAGTGAAGTGACTGAAAGTGTAGTGATGGCCATATCGCACATCATCACCCACACAGTCTGGATAATTGCATGAACCGGTTTATGGGAAGGGGAATGTTGGCCAGAACACCGGGCATGTCCCCTACTCTTTGCGAAGAGTGCCTTTGGTTCTTTTACTTCCACCTGGACACCCACCAGGACAACACCAGGATAGGTAGAAGGGACCTTGGTTTAACTTGATTTATAGTTTAAGTTTTAATTTCGGGGTAATAGTTTTGGGTGGGGTTGGGCTGGGGGGTATTTATTAGGTTTTGGATAGTTTTGTTTATTTATTAGTTGTGAAAAATGTGTTGGATGCCAGCCCCCACAGTTGTGTGCTATTCTTCCTCTGCTCTTCATGCCCTCTGCCCTTTCTCCACTCCTCCCCTCCAGTTTATAACCTATCCAAACTGTAAAGCACTGGGTATTATGCGTAGGAGATGAAGGGGGGTGGGGGGGTTGCGAACAGTGAAGGATGAACGAGGGGGTCATCGTATTGGAGTGGTAAGATACAGGAGATGTCCTGGGGTGAAATAGAATCCTGATCATGGATCTCTATGTCTGGTGCCCATACCCAAGGGCACTACCGATTGTGGTAGACAGATGGTTCAGGTGGCCTGGGATGTTCGTCCAACTCGGGTGGTGTTGTGCAATGCCAGGTCCATTAAGAACAAGACTGAAAATATTGCAGACCTTGTAGAACAGTGGGCCTGACATGCATCACCAAGATCTGGCTGAATGAAAATTCTGGCACCATGTTGGAGGCTTTAACTCCAGCTGGGTACTCGGTGATACACCACCCGAGATTGGACCGTTGGGGGGGGTTGCGGTCTGTTTCAAAATCGAACTTAACCTCACAAGTGTATTAGTTGAGGAGGCTGAGTCATTAGAGTGTGCCATTGTAGCAAGTGTAGGTTATCTAATCGCCCTCATTTATCGTCCACCCAGTGATGAGACGCGATTCCTTCAGGAAGTGATGGACTTAGTCGTTGACATGGCGTTTGAGTCACCCAGACTGATGGTTCTGGGTGACTTCAATGCCTGGGTCAATGACAAACTCTCGCAATTTGGTCAGCACTTCCTCCAGCTGATGACATTTCTGTGCCTCACACAGGTGGTTTCCACTGCTACTCACAAACACGGACACTCCCTTGACTTAGTCTTCCTCCTAGGGATCAAAACATCTTACTTGGGGGTGGAACCAGTTGGGTGGTCTGATCATTACACCGTGGGGTTTAGTTTTAGCACCCCCTTTCATAGGCCTACCCCTGTGGAGATGATTTGGTACCGCCCTTTATGGGACATAAGTTCTCATGGCCTAGCAGCAGTATTTGACCTCTTGTCCCTCTCGTTTACAAGCAATGATCCAGAGACCCTCATGATGGCTTATAATTCAGTTGTCTTGGCAGCTCTGGATTCTATTGCTCCAGTCCATGTTTGACCTCTTTCCCTTCATCCCAAATCCCCTTGGTTTGATGGGACTCTGAGGGAGATGCAGAGACTAGGACGAAGGTTCGAGCATTGCTGGTGGAAGTCTGCCCTTGATACCGACCACCTTAGATTGATGGACCATTATCAAGTATATCAATCTGCAATCACCCATAAGAAGGCAGAGTTCCTGTCTTGGGAGATTGAGGCTGCTCAGAATCGACCAGCTCAGCTCTTCCGAACTGTGGACAGACTGTGCAACTCAGCCTGTCTACATATTCGGAAAACTATTTTGCAATTAGAGTGCGATGAGCTTGCTCGATTCTTTGCAAATAAGGTGGTTGACATCAGTGCAGAACTCTAGCCAGCACACTCTTTGGGCATTGCTCTTGATCAGTACAGGATCACTGTACCTCGGCCCTCCTGGAGTACCTTCAGCTGACTTGAGTTCTTGGATGTCATGCGGATTATCCAGGGTGTGCGCCCTACTTGCTGTAGGTTGGACCCTGGACCAGCTTCCCTAATTTTGGGTTGTATCGATGTTGTCAGTCCAGTCCTTGCACAGATAGACTGGTGCTCCTTGGAATCTGGAGAGTTTCCCAGCTCCCTGAAAGAGGCGGTGGTGACACCACTCTTGAAGAAAGCTACCTTGGACCCCGACTGCCATGCAAACTACAAACCTATCTCTAACCTTCCCTTTTTAGGGAAGGTGATTTGAGAAAGTAGTGGCAGCACAGTTGGAAGACCATTTGACCATCCATGACATCTATGAACCGTTCCAGTCCGGTTTTCGTAAGAGACATATTACCGAGACAGCACTGGTTTGGGTGCTCAGTGATCTGATGACGAGAGAGCAGAAGAACCGTACCATCTTGGTGCCTCTGGATCTCTGTTCAGCTTTTGACACCATGGACCATGGGGTGTTGATAGGATGGCTGGGGCACATCTGTGGACTGTCAGGAACAGTCCTCAGGTGGTTTACATGTTTCCTCATGGGTAGAACACAGAGAGTAGTGTCTGGGGTTTATTCCTCAGGCCCAATTCCTCTGTTATGTGCGGTGCATCAGTGATCAGTGCTGTCACCTGTGTTGTTCGCGGTGTACATGCTACTCCTCGGAGACATTGTAAGAAGGTATGGGCTGAGATTTCACTGCTATGCAGATGATGCTCAGTTCTACCTTTCTTTCACACCCGCCTAGGATGGAGCTCTCTTGGTCTTTAATAACTGTCTGAAAGAAATCCAGGAGTGGATGGATTCCAGTTGGCTAAAGTTGAACTCGTAAAAAACTGAGGTATTGGTTGTGGACCCAGGTCACCAGATTGGGGGGTTGGGAGCTGGTGCACCCTCTGGAATTTTTCTTGGTGGCATTTCACTCCCAACCTCTGAACAGGTGCATAACCTGGGGGTAAATTTTGATGATGGGCTGATCCTGCATTCCCAGGTGTCGGCTGTCATCAAAACGTCCTTTTATCATCTTAGGAATATTGCCAGGATTAGGCATCTGGTTCCATCTGATGACTTTCCTACTCTGGTCCATGCCTTTGTGTCCTCATGCTTAGATTATTGCAACTCTCTTTACCTAGGGCTTTCTGGGGTAGAAATTCACCTCTTGCAGCTGGTGCAGAACACAGCAGCCCAGCTTTTGACAGGATCTGCTCGATCCTGACATATTTCACCGTTGTTGCGTGAACTGCACTGGCTGCCAGTACAGTGGTGGATCACCTTTAAAGTTGGTTTACTGACTTTTAAAGCCCTACATGGACTGGACCCGGACTATTTGAAAGAGCTCCTGGTCCCTTACTGTCCTGGTCGATCACTCCACTCAGTCGATGAGGGGTTGCTAGAGATTCCAAGGGTGAACTTGAAATTATCTGGTGCAAGAGCATTTGTGTATGCAGCTCCCACCCTTTGGAATTCTCTACCCCATTGGTTGCAGGAGTGCACAACTGTGGAGGGATTTTAGCAAGGCTTAAAAACCTTTTTATGGCACGAAGCCTTCTTGGTTAATTGATTGATTTTTTGACTCATTGTTATTCGATTTTAAATTTAACTGATGTTTGTTTGATTTTATATTGATAGGCAGCTTTGCTTTGGATAAGGTGCCTATAAATAAAAATGTATTATTTAACATCTCATCGAAAGGACAGCACACCCCAGCAGTACAGCACCCCAATACAGCATTCGGATGCCAGTGATATTTTAGGTGCAAGTCCAATCCCGGTGTGGGACAAGAACCCATGACCTTCTGGTCCAGAGGTGGATGTGCTACCAACTGAGCCATGCTGACAATAACAAGATAAAAGTATTTTTTGGTTTTTCTTTCAAGTAGTTTCAGCAGTGTACCAAAGGATCTGACTCTAGTGGCAGGGAGCAGCATGGTGCAACAACTCTTAACTGTGGAGGCAAGAGGCTCTATGATGCAGCAGGGCACAGTGGTGTCATGGGAAAGAGGGCAGCATGATGCAGAAGCCTTGACTGTGGTGCAGTACACAGTGGGGAATCAGGGTACAGCAGCCCTGACTGTGTGCCAGGGTACATGTGGTGCAGTGGCCCTGCCCATTTGGGTAATAGTGCAACAAAAGGCCAACCATTGGTGGCCTGGAGCAGCATTGTGCAGCAGCTCAAACTGTGGAGGCAGAGACCCTGGGACTCTAGGACTTTGCAGAGAATATTAGCCCTGTTTGAGGGGCAGGAAAGTGGGCAACAGAGTGCATTAGCCCTGACTGTATGGGGGGGGGGGCAGAGGGAAGCAGGGTGCAGCAGCCTCAACTGATAGGCAGAAGATAGGAGTATCAGGATGCCATATAGTATTTCTAGTTCTACATTTACATGATATATTTCCAGATTGAAAACCTCAAAGAACTGAATGTTAGGAGTTCATACAGTACATGTTCCTGAAATAGCAGGGTGTGGCAGACACACATTTGTCAATATGACATTAAAACAAAATATCACATGAACATATTTATTGAGGCTACATTAAATACATGTTGCTTCTATGAATTTATGGAATGTAGTTTATTTTACATCCATTAAACAACCCTGTGTTGTATGGCCAGAATAGAATGCAAGAGTTGTGATGACAGAGAACTGAGAGCTGTGATACAGAAAATGTTATTTCTCACAGATTCATTCAAACCACTCCAATTCAGCACTGAACCCCAAACGATCAAATTTTTTATGACAACAGAAAGATAGATTGTATTCATATCTCTCTAAACACAAAGCAGATGGGTTAGTAAGAAACTCTGAATGAAAACAATTAGCTCTACAGACAGCTCTAACTAGGGACTGCAACAGCTTATTTAGCAATCAGGGACTCAATTGCAGAAGCAGCAGGCAGGACAGGTATAATGTCATTGCCCACTGACAGGGACATAAACATCTTTACTGCTTCTTCAGTTTTCAGTTACTGCAGAGCACATTAACAGATGCTGATTTAAAGAAAACTTCAAACCATGATATTTTCAGGAAACACTACTCATGACACGGGGATGAGAATTCAAGTGAATTCAAGCTTTTTATGAAATAGGTGTGCATCTGATATTTAAATGTCACTATCATCAACACCTTTTCTATGCATAAAGAATTTGAGCACACGGCCATCAAAATTCAAATTTCACGAGCTGAAGTCATCAATGTCATAGCTTGCTACAGATCCCCATCAGGAGGTTTTGAGCTAATCTCTACCCTAAAAAGCCTTGTCGACCCGGTCAATAATGAGGTCATCATCCTTGGCAATCCCAACCTTGACTGGACATTAACCAAGGCATGCATCCTAAAATAACTATGTGATGAGCTTGGATTGTGCTAACTTATCACAGAGCCAACTCACTTAAATGCCAAGAATCCTGAAATCAGTTCCATCCTGGACATAATCATCACAAGTTGCCCACACAAAATGTGGTGTTCAACTGTGTTCCACAATGATTTGAATGATCACAACATTCTTATGTGTACCTGAAACCAAGATAAGCACCATCTTCCTCCAAATTCATCACCAAACCTAACTTCTGCAATTTCAATGCTGATAACTACATTTTGGACATCAAATGTGTACACTGGCAAGATCTCCGTTTTGCCAGTTCAGTGGACAACGCTGTCACGGTCCTAAATGATACATTGATACAGCTTGCAAATAAACATACACCGTTCATCAGATTTAGGGTTCACAAGTACTCCACCCGCTGGTTCACAGCAGACCTGAAAGCCACATTAACTAAATGTGACAAGCTATGGGCCTGTGCAAGGTGCACACGGAGCGCAACCAACTGCAGAGCATTCAGAACCACGAGGAATACATTTGTCAAACTAATTTGTACTTCCAAATCTAACTTCTGTGTGGAATCCCTTGAAAATGCCACAGACAATCCAGCCAAGATCTGGAAAACAATCAAGTCAGTTGAAGGACACAAAGCAACTCCCTCCATCCCCACCAAGATAGTGATTAATGGTGTCGAATATGATGAGCGTGACCTCTTACTAGAAAAACTGAACTCTCATTTTGCCACCGCTAGACTTGTGTTTGACTCCTCCCCCTATGCAGGGATTCCAAGCTCCTCCACCCACCCCATACCCCCCAAGCCCTCGCCTCCTCATCCCCTCCAGCGTCACCCTGTGACCTACAAGCAAGTAGATGACCAGGTTAGGAAAATCAATATCAAAAAAGGGGGTGGAGCTGATGGCATTGATCCCATCTTCCTAAGGTTAGGTTGTTGCCACCTATCTGCACCTAGCCTCCACATCTTCAATCTCTCCATCTTCACAGCCATAGTCCCAACCTGCTGGAAATCTGCACATATCTTGCCCCTATTCAAATCAGAGGACCCCCGAGACCTAAACAATTATAGACCCATCTCTCTCCTCCCTGTCCTGTCTAGATATTTGTAAAAACTCATCCCTCTCCAGCTTAAAGACCACATAGAAAAATATTCACTTCTCATTGCCACCCAGTCCGAGTTCAGGCAAAACTACAGTACCACTTCTGCCCTAGCAAAAGCCACTGATGTTTGGCTCACCATGCATAAGTCCAAGTAAGTCACATGTGCCATATTCCTTGACCTCAGTAAGACATTTGACACCATCAACCACAAACTCATCCTTAGCAGTCTCAGTAAAATAGGTGTGGATGATAACTCACTATATTAGTTTTCCAGTTATGTCACAGGTAGATTTCAGAAAATCAGTGTGGTTTGTCAGGTTTCTGATTCTCTTCCCATCATAAGAGGTGTTCCGAAAGGTTCCATTTTAAGCCCCATATTATTTTCAGTCTACATGAAATCCCTGGACTCCAATATCATCAAATCTAAAATACACCTATTTGAGGATGATACCATCTTGTATGCTTCCAAGCCATCAATAGGTGGGGTACGTGACATACTACAAGATAATTTCACTCAGAGCACAATCTTATCAGCCACAAACTGTTACTTACTGTGAAAAAAAAACAATGGTACTGTATTTTATCCTCAGTAGCAACAGACCCACCTTTCATTGCAATGCAATGCCAGTGCCAATTGTAAATATTCTAGGTGAACCACTAGATGTGGTTGATTAATTTAAGTATTTTGGTATATAGCTAGACAACAAGCTTCCCTTTAGCTTACACATTGACAGCCTCACTAGCAAGTTGAAGCAAGGCTAGGTTTTTTCTTTAGGAACAGAGCCCTCTTTCCCCTGATGCCAGATGTAGATTCAAGCAGGCCATACCCCTCCCTCTCCTAGACTATAGTGACATCATTTATAATTGAGCCGCTGCTTCGAACTCCACAAGCTTGATACACTGTTCCATTATACATTAGGACATCCCTACAAGGACACGACCTCCCCAAAATTGTCACTGGGAATAGCACCCAGGTGCTTGCATTAAATTACATCTGTGTCAGCACGGTAAGGCCCTCATACTCCTCACAGCCTCCGTCTCTCTCCATGTGACCAATCCAATGGTTTCAGCGCCATCCGGGATTACATATCTAAATTACCCCCCACCAAGGAAGTAATACTGCTTGGTGACTTCAATATCAATTGGCTCGCATGTGATGCTAACCCCTATAAAAATGCTGCCACAACTATTGATTTCACTCAGGTTGTGACTATCCATCCAGAGTCAACTACAGGACTGGAAATTGCTCCCTACTTGGCTTGGTTTATACAAACCATGCAAAGTAGATGACAGGTATAGAGGTCCTCCTGGACTCTCTCAGCAACCACTCCCCTGTCATCTACTACTGGTTCAACAGTACCCCCAAGAAACCTTGCAAGTAATTGTACCAACACATTCTCAAACAGGGACAACTTAAACAACTACAAGCACACCTCCAAAGCTGAAACTTGGCACCTTTGGATGCTGCATCTAGTATTGATCTGGCCCTTGAATACTTTATTTCCCCATTCAACACCACATACGGCATCTATGAGCCCTACAAATAACTGAAGATAAAAGATAAAAATGTTAACCCCGGGATCACCTCCACACTACTAAATAGAAATCACCTGTGGCAGAAAGCCCAGGCCACTGGAAAACCAGCTGACAGGCAATAGTACAAGGCAGACAGAAATGTCTGTACCCAAGCCACGAGCCTAGCTAAAGCTACATACTACAAGATGCCCTAACCAATTCCTGGGGAGACAACAGGAAATTCTAGGACAATCTCAGGGACCTGTTAGGGACATCCAGCCAATCCACCCCCCATGCTTAACGTAGATGGTGCAACCATTCTGGACCCAAAACACGTAGCAGACACCTTCAGCCCTGCGTTCACCAGCGTAATTGGTGTACTCCCCCACTGACCTTTCGACACTCACTCTAACCTGTATGGCCCCAAGACGTCTAGTCCACCATTACTGAACGCACTCTTTCTCTTCAAGAAAATCATGCTTACCAAGTCCAAAAAAATACCACCTTGATGACTACCCACCTCAAGATCAGAGATCCTTTCTCTGTCCCCATTTGAGAGTACCAGGTCTAAAATTGCTGTCTCCCTAGTGGGTTCCAAAACAAGCTATCTGAGGCATGCCCCTGTGGGGCATCGAGAATGGCCCTGCTCTTGGATGTGGCTGCAGCAAAGGTGCTCCAGTCAACATCTGGCATATTCAGGTCCCCCATCAGCAACATCTCTCCTTTCTCTGCCATCCCAAGAAAGCCTTCTATCATTTCCTTGTCCATCCCCCCCCACCCAGATGGGAGTCTGTATACAACCTCTGTGAGGATTGTGGAGCCATTTCCAGTCTCCAGGGTGACCCACAGTGCCTCCTATTCTCCCTGTTTACCCTTTGGTTCTGTTGCTTTGATCCCTTCCCTTACATAGAGAGCTACTCCTGTTTCTCTTCTTCCCTCCGTGTCCCTCCTGAAGATTGTGTACCCTGGTATGTTCACATCCCAGTCATGGTTCTCTGTGTACCATATTTCTGTGACTGCCACAATATCCAGGCATCCCTCTTCCATCAAGGCCACCATTTCAAGGAACTTTTTACCTAGGCTACGGGCATTGGTACTCATTACCCTCCATTTTTTTATTGACTTTATTTCTTTTTGGCCCTTCCCTGTCCCTACTGCCTTTGCAGTAGTAGTACATACTAGCCACTCAGATTCGCTCCTATTAGCAGTTAGCCTACAACACGACTTTGCTGCAGTGGAGGCCTGGTTCTCCTAGTACAAGCTGGTTATGAACTACAAAAAAAAAAAAATCAATGCTTTTCACCAACCCTCATAATAAACAAAAATGTACCCCCTTAATCATATGTAACAACCAAGATGTCCCATAGAGCAAGTTTTTATCTTTAAGTACCAAGGTATAACCATTGACAGTACCTTATCCTTTTGTGAGCATACTAGCAATGTATCTAAGATAGTTAACTCTAAGTTAGAGATCTTCTACAGGCACAGGCAGAGCATGACTTCAGAAGCCCTTCGACCCATTGTCACTAGTTCTGTGCTCTCTATAATAGATTACAGCCTAGTTATCTATGGCTCAGCTACCGAGTCATCCCTTAAAAGCATAAGCACGGCCATTAACAATTCCTGTCATCTAGTCTCAGGTGCACCCAGATGCACACATACTGTACATGTAATCTCTACACCTTTATACCAACTGGCTGAACCTCAGTGGTAGGATTACTTATCACATCTGTCTTCTTGCAAAGAAAATCTCCCTTAGGCGGCCCCCCCCCCCACAACCTCATGGACACTTCTCACTCATGTTACCAATTGATGTAACACCTGGTGTGCCTCTAGGCATGCATACCTGATTCTTTCTGTCAGACCACACAAACCACATGGTTCTACAGATTCCGTGCTCCAATCTGGTTAAATAAACTTCCTGTGGCCACTCTAGAAGAACCTGAACTTGGCCCTTTGAACAGGGGAAAGGGGACATTGTTTAAACAGGGAAGACACACTAAGCTGAAGCTTGTTTCCAGGTGCGACCTGTAGCACAAGGAAGTTATGTGACTTGCTCAGGGTCAGACAGTATGAGCGTGGGAGCTGTAAGATTCAGACTCGAGTCTCCAAATTTGCAGCTCAAAGCCCTTAACCTCTGTGCTATACTGCCATCTAACAGAAGTAGAAACAGACAATTCCTTACTGCTATTAGCAACTATGATTGCCACACGTAGGCCCCATTTCAACTGTACATGCTGCCTACAGCCTGCACTCTCCCCCTACCTTGACCATTGTCCCCTCTCCTATATCTTACCTCCCTTTTTTCCTTCCCTGTCTCTCCTTTCCCTTTCCCTTCCTGACTGTCCTTTTCCTTTCCTTTCCTCAGTCTCCTTCCTCCTCCCCTCACTCTCCCAATTCTAACACTACCCACAGACCCCTGCTAGTCCCTTTCTCCCCATCTCACCACTGTCCTGTTTTTCACACATCAGTCTCCCCTCTCATCTCCCACTAAACTCCCTCTCACCCCTCAGTTTCCTTGTCATCTCCCACTACACTCTCTGACAATGACAAATTTCTTGACAGCATCACTACCTGCTCTTTCCCTCTAAGGCACCTCCATAATCTCCAAAACCTACTGCACTTCTTACTGTAACCCGAATGTAAAATCTAACCTGACTGAAATTTTTTGCTGTAACCTGAATGTTAATGCATTTCACCTGATTGTAACATTTATTTTGGACTGTAGCCCCAACTCCATGTATCATGTATTGCACTTGCTATGGCAAGGCAGCATGGATTCACAGCGGGAAGGTCATGTCAGCCGAATCTAATAGATTTATTTGACTGGGTGACCAAAGGAGTAGACCAGGGAGGGGTTGTGGACATGGCCTACCTAGACTTTAGCAAGGCATTTGACACAGTCCCACACAAAAGATTAATAGTCAAATTAACCAGCCTGGGAGTGGGTCCCAGGGTGGTAGCCTGGGTAAAACATTGGCTGCATAACAGGACACAGAAGGTAATTGTAAATGGAGTCCACTTGGAAAAAGAGGGGTTACTAGTGGGCACCGAGGGTTCAGTATTGGGTCCAGTCCTTTTAATGTCTTCATCAG
The DNA here is from genome assembly GCA_016271365.2 of Neoceratodus forsteri. NCBI lineage: Eukaryota > Metazoa > Chordata > Ceratodontiformes > Ceratodontidae > Neoceratodus > Neoceratodus forsteri. Next base: position 274,274,893 of record JADMNL010000026.1, read on the forward strand.
TGACATTGCAGAGGGACTGGAAGGAAAAGTATGCCTTTTGCAGATGACACAAAGATCTGCAACAGGGTTGATACACAAGGAGGCATGGAAAGGATGAAAAGGACTTGGCAAGGTTGGAGGAATGGTCAGAAGTATGGCAGCTAGGATTCAATGCAAAGAAGTGCAAAATAATGCACCTGGGAAACAAAATAGGGAAGAATACACAATGGGTGGGGAGGTAGTAACAACAACAAAAAGGAAAGGGACCTGGGGTAATTCATATCAGATGACCTTAAGGTTAGCAAGCAATGTGAGAAGGCAATAGGGAGGGCTGGGGTATACTGGGATGTATAGGGAGGCATCAGCAGCAGAAAACAGGAAGTTGTTATCCCTCTGTACAGACAGTTGGTGAGACCCCATCTGCAGTACTGTGTCCAGTTCTGGAGACCCCATCTCCATAAGGACATAGACAGGATAGAGGTAGTCCAGAGGAGGGCAACTAAAATGGTGCAGGGTCTGCAAGAGAAGCCGTATGAGGAGAGACTAAAGGAGCTAATATGTATACCCTTGAGGAAAGAAGGAGAGGGGACATGATAGAAACTTTAAGTACCTCAGTGGAATCAACAAAGTCCAAGAGGGTAGCATCTTTCAGAAAAGAGACTTGCAGAACAAGGGACACATTTAAAGATAGAAGGAGGGCGGTTCAGGGCAATGTGGAGGAAGTATTATTTCAGAGAGGGTGGATGCAGGAACAGCCTTCCTGAGGAGGTTGTGGGGTCTAAAACTGTGGGAGAATTCAAGAATGCATGGGACAGACATAAGGCAATTCTTGTGGGGGGTAGGAAGAAATAGGCTGTTGGTTAACTAGGATCTACGGCCTATCCTGTAGGTAGGGAAATGGGCAGACTAGATGGGCCAAGCGGTCCTTATCTGCCGTCAAAGTCTATGTTTCTATGTTTCTATGTATTTAGTTCTCTGTTGTGTTTGTCTTCATCCTGATATGGAACCTCTGTAAAAGAGTCATTGACTCAACGGTACTATAATCCAAAATATGAATAAATAAATAAATAAATAAAATAAAGCCTATTTTACCTCTTATCCTCCCATCCCTGCCCAGCTTTTCACCCTTGATGAAGAATTTACCTCACTGCTCCCTTGCATATTACCTATTGTATGCACGCCCTCAGGCACTGCATTGTTTACAACTCTTGTACATATGCTAATGATGCCATATGCTGTCAATGTGATTATGGTTTCATTGTAATTTGTCCAGTGCACTTTATCTATTGTATATAACCCTCAAACACTGCATTGTTTGTATCTCTTGTACATATGCCAGTATTGTCCTTTGTTGTCAACATGATTTATATTTTGTAACTGGAATTGGAATGCTGCAAGCTGGCATTGTAGTTGAGGGGATAATGTCAACAGGCAGCCACCTTCTTAGATTTAGAGTCCAGACACCTGGAAGAGATGGCTTCTCCTGGAGGCACTCTGTGGCTCGAGAGATTCAAAAATGGAAAGAAGGAAAGGAAAATGGAATGAGGATAGGTGAAAGGAACTTGGTAGGTTTTACTGGAGCATCAGACATATGGTCAGGTGGGGGGCACATGGCAGATGCCATCTTGTGAGCACATGGATACAGGGCACAAAATGGTAACTGGAAAGGCCTAAAGAGAGCAGTACATTGGTTCATGGGGGTAACTGACCATGGGAAGGTTGGTGATAAATTAAAAAAAGAAAGGAAAATTATCCATTTAGGACGTAGAAGCATATTGTGACAGAATGTTTCTTGGAGGAATGGTGTCTAAGGTAAGAAGCAGAAGATGGAGTGGCGCAGACAATTAATAAGCTAAACACATTGAAGAGGCCTGCATGCTCACATTTTAATAATATGTGTGTTGTTGTCTGTTTATGAAGCCATGCTCATACAAGGGAGGTCACACTAGTATTAAAAAAATTAAATGAGAAAGAAGCACAAAAGTGGAACAATATAAAGCATAATATGGTGGGAGGAAAATCAATGAAATGGGTACACTGGGTTGGTGCCATGCAACTGATGGAGGAGGTGGCTTGGGGGAACAAGGTCAAAGGCAGGGGACTGACATAGTGCAATAAATTTAAAAAAAATCGGATGGAAAAAGGAAAGAAGGCAGCACCTGACCACTGATTGTTCAATAGATGTGGGGATTGTTAAATCCAACTTTCAAAACTTATCCTAAATTTCAAAAAGCAGTATACTAATGTAGTGTCAAAATCTAACAGAACCCTAGGGGCAATTAAAAAGAACATAAAAAGCTGAAGAATAAAGGTAATCTTGTCATTATACAGATCTTACATGAGGCCCCATCTTGATTATTGTAGCCGGCTGTGGAGCTCATATAGAAAACCTGATATCAATAGGATAGAGAAAGCCAATGTAGATTCACAAAAATCATTCAAGGACTTAATAACAAATCATAGAACAACAGAATTAAAAGGCTGAAACAATGTACTTTAGAAGATCAAAGAAAAAGAGGGGCCCTATTGCAATTTTTTGAAATAATGAATGATCACAGTCACAGAAATGACCTGAATATTCATTTAAAAGAAAAAAAGCTATAAGAGACGTAAACACTCTCTCTAGGAGTTAGGTGAAAGACTTAGACCAGACAAGAGGAAGTATTTTTTTTTACACAGAGAGCGGTTAACCTGTGGATAAACCTCCCTGAATAGTATCTAGCAAGAATAAATACACTTTTAAGAGGAGATTGAACAAATACATCATGGAAGGAGGGAGTTTGAGATATGATTTTTGGATCACAGAAGCTGTATATCGAGTTTGTTCTCTTAGGCTATTCATCCCATTAGTGACAATAGTGACTTACATAAAGACAGTGGCAATTGCATGGTGATATCACACAAAGGGGGCACAGGGGATAAATAGGCATGTGACAGGGGATAGTGGGACACCCATGCATTTTACAAGGCTGGCAGCTGGAGATGGCCCAGACTGAGGAAGCTTTAGGGGATACAGTATAAAACTAGCATTTGTCAATGCTGAATGTTTGCTTGCTGGCATTAGCATTGCAAGTGCAGGAGTTAGACAGATGCAGAATAGGAATGGCAGTGAAGTAGTTAACTGAAGCCAACCTCACCCCCACCCTGCAGGGATAGACAGGCATTGGGGTGTGCCTTTGGATCATCGCCATACCACCTCATGCCATTTCACCTCACTCCCACCCCTGCACACACACTGACAAGTGTTGAAGTGTATCTTGGGGTGTTCAGGCTTTACATTCACCCCATTTCATAAGGAAATATGCTGAAATGGGTGCAGTATAAGAAAATGGGGTGTACTTTGGGGCCAAAGAGTCCAAGGCACAACTCGATACCTGTTACTGGCTGTAGGGATGGGGTGGGGTGGAATGGCTTGAACATTACTGTCGACAATCCCAAGTCACACCCCTGATGCCTGTCAGTCCCTACAGGGTATGGCGTTATGGTTGGAAACCCTAATGACCTGGGCATGTCTTGGTATTTTCATTCCAAGTTTTCATCATGGGCATTTTGTGCCCCCACCACATGAACAGTGACACCATCAGTTCATTAGCTGAAAGGTGATTTAGCACAGCAACTGCACCATTTGGTGCTACAGGTGCAAAAACATATTGTGAACATGATGTGAGAAATGACAGCTGTACTGTTCATGAGGAGGTGTAAAAAATGGTTATGTTGAAAATTTGGAGTGAAAATATAAAAAAAGAAAATTGGTGAAGTCATGAGTGTGCGTAGAAACTATGCAAAGCACATCCATAATGCAATTATTTTGGGGATTTTTTACACCACATTTTCAATGTAGACATTTTGGGATCTCCGCTCATCAACAGTGGCACTGTAATTTTCTTAATCTGTTCCTAAAGATGGACCAGCAATGTGAGAAGGCGGTAAGGAGGGCTAGGGGGATACTGGGATGCATAGGGAGAGGCATCACCAGTAGAAAACAAGAAGTTGTTGGCCCTCTGTACAGACAATTGGTAAGACCACATCTGGAGTACTGTGTACAGTTCTGGAGACCCCATCTCCGCAAAGACATATACAGGGTGGAGGCTGTCCAGAGGAGGGCACCAAATGGTGCAGGGTCTGCACCAGAAGACATATGAAGAAAGACTAAAGGAGCTTAAGATGTATAGTCTCGAGGAAAGAAGGAGAGGGGGACATGATAAAACTTTCAAATACCTCAAGGAATCAATAAAGTCCAAGAGGGTAGCATCTTTCAGAAAAAGAGATGCCCAAGAACAAGGGGGCACAATTTGAAGATAAAGGGGGGATGGCTCAGAGGTAATGTGAGGAAGTACTGTATTTCTTCACAGACAGGATTGTGGATGCATGGAACAGCCTTCCTGAGGAGGTTGTAGAGTCAAAAACAGTGGGGAATTCAAGAATGCATGGGACAAGCATAAGGCAATTTTAGTGGGGGTTGGGAGAAAGTAGGCTGTTGGTTAACTAGGATCTACAGCTAATCCATTAGGTAGGGGAAATGGGCAGACTAGGTGGGTCAAGCAGTCCTTATCTGCCATCAAATTCTATGTTTCTATGTTCTGAATGTTGATTTCACACAGCGACCATGCCCATTGTGTGTCACAGGTGCGAAAACATGTTTTGGACAGGATGTGAACAATGACAGCTGTACTATTCATAAGGTGATGTGCAAAAATGACAATGTTTGATATCTGGAGTAAAAATATCAATAATTGGTAAAGTAATGAGCTTGTATAGAAACTGTGCAACGCACGCTGGTAACACAGTCATTTTTTTTTTTAATGTTTTTACAAGAGTTACAACATGGGCTTTCTGGGACCTCTCCTTATGAATGCTATCACTGTAATTTTCTTAATCTGTCCCAAACATTGATTTCTGGAGCGACTGCGCCATTGTGTGCCAGATCTGTGAAAACACATTTCAGGCAGGATGTGAAAAATTACAGCTGTATTGTTCATAAGGAGGTATGGAAAAATGGCAATGTTGAAAATCTTGAGTGAAAATATTAAAAGTTCTTGCAGTTATGAGCATGCATGGAAACTGCGCAATGCATGATTGTAACAGTCATTTTTTGAAATTTTCTACCAAATGTCCAATATAGGCTTTCTAGGAGCCCACTTCATGAACAGTGACACTGTTGCACCATTAGTCAGTTCTGAAAGGTGATTCCACATAGTGACAGTGAAATCACCTTTCGGGACTGAATAACGACATGACAGTGACTAAGTTCATGAGGTGGGGTCCCAAGAACCTAATATTGAAAATGTGGTGCCAAAAGTCACAAAAATGTCCAAGATATCCACCTAAGTTGACCCCCCCATTTATGCCATTATACAGCTTATCGGCATTTCTTCAGGTAGCGGTTGGCTTTGAAGAATGCAGACGTGTTGCTGCTCCACACAAGATTGTTGCGCCACGCTCTGGAGGTAAGTATGGGGTGAGGGGGGTGCAAGGAGGTGGGGTGCACAGAGAGTAGGTGCGGGTTGGGGGAGGGGGCATCATGACCATGAGGGACCATTTTTTCTTTTACAGGGGACATCGTGGGAAGGTTTTTTGTTTCAGGTTTGCTTTGGGCAGATTTGGTGGGGTCCCAGTGTGCCAATTGTACTTTTTTGGGGAAGGGGACAAAAGCCAATGGAGTTTTGGCACCCTGTCGGCAAAGAAAGAGTGTCTGTGTTTGGGGGGGCATGATGCCGAGGACGATTGGGACCTCCCCCTCAGCACACAAATAAACAAGAGGACATTATACTGATGGAGATTGGACTTCCCATCAGCAAATGAACTGGGGAGGGGGTATGCCGACAGGGGATTGGGCACCTGACATTTGACTTTCAGGCAGGTCATTGAGAGGTGGACAGTGACATGCCACCGTCCATGTTTTGAAGCAACATTGTTATAGTGCATATCCTGCAATGATGGGTCGCTCCTTCATTGCAGCGTGAAATTGTTTCAAGTTGGTGGCACGCTTCTGAGTTGCTGTCACAGACAGCATGCTCATTCATATGTGCCACAGAGACAAGCCCCAAAAAGCAGTGGTAGCACTGGCCGCAACACTGCTGCACCTCTAGCAAGCTGTCACGGCATGTGTCTTGCACATGCATGCAAGCAAACATAAAAACAATTAGGAAACAATGGCAAGACCAGCCGTAAAGAAAAAAATGAAAAAGGATCTGGGAGTTGAATGGTTATACTAACATATATTCCTTTTTACTTGCATTGCTGTGGCTCATATTGACAGGATGGCCCAAAGAGATAGAAGGCAGTGCCCAAAGAAAACTCTGTGGAGCAAGCCATGGCAATGATGAAGGAGGTGCCCAAACCAAAAGGCAGAAAGAGGTGGGCTCTGGGAGGGAATGAGGAGAGATCCAAGAAGTGGACGACAGACAGACCAGTGGAAAAGAGAGTGGAGCCAAAGGGTAAGGAGTTCCGAATTCATTTGACTTTGGAAGTTAGTATATGGGATTATACAGAAGAAATTCTGGGAAATCCCAGGGAAGCAGGGCTGGGGGAACTCCAGAAGTTGCTCCAGGATTTTCAGAAGTGGCAAGAGGGATGAAGGAATAAAGGGATGGGTCACGGACTAGCAGAGAAAAGGAGCCTGAAAGGAACAAACTTGAGTAGGTTGGGGGTCGTGATAGGGGATTGTATGTAGTTGGCCTTAAAAGAGAACATTTGTAAAGGGGAATATGTGAACATGTTTGCCATAGTTGACAAGAAGGCAGCCAAGAAATGTTATTTATTTATTTAGTCTATTTATTTATTTAGTTGTTTATTTAAATGTTCCATCAGGAAAAAGTATACTGAGAAGTGTTGCTTGTTTCTAGATACCTCCAGCAGGGTACAAGGGGTAGGAACAGACCAAAAAAGAAAACCAAGGTAACAAACAACAAAATAAATCAGTGAACAGCAATCATGATTAAGGCTGTATTATTTTCATGGGAATCACAGATTTCACGATTACTGTGAAATCGGATGTCCCCATGAAAAATCAGATTACCAATTGTACCTAATCTTCTTGAATTTGTAAAGTCTCCCTCCTTCTGCCCTGTCAATCTATGTAATTTTAATAACAACATAAATTTTGCATTAAAAATGAATGTAAGCCCAAACTGTATCTCAGTAAAGTAGTATAGCAGTCTGCCTGTTGATCGCTGGCGCCGCATCTAATCTCACACTCATTCTCTACTTGCAGTGCACTCACATCCATCCTAACTGCCATTCAAATCAGGGACAGGCAAGTTTAAAGAAAATAAAGAACAGAAACCCCTTTTTCGATTCTCCCACTCTCGAACAGCCTTGCTATGTGGAGCAATGAGCAGCACTAGCCACACTAGTGAACTACTGGTCTTCTGAGTTGCAACTTGCAGCTGTAAACAAAAAATGCAAATATCGCAGTCCTTGGTGCAGGGTAAGGGCAGCCAAATTCAAACTGCATCTATCACAGTGAGCAAATGGGACTTAATTTGACGGGAGGGGGTGGGAGGCAGCGCAAACAATGTCAAGGGGCAAGTCCGTTTCAAGTCCATTTCTGGTCTCCGGCCTAAGCTGTGACTTGTGGCTGCAGGTCCGATTTGTGTTTAAAAAAAAATATATCAGCACATTTAACCCCTCTTACCAGGACCGTGAAGTGCCATGAAATCAGCCTATTTTTACCGTGATAAACTTACAGCCCTAATCAGGATTATGATATACAAGATGCTATACTGAGCAATCAATGCACTATGAGCAAATGGATTACGGTAAGTGAGGGGGACTTTAGTACATGTCTGAAGGAAGAGCAATGCTAGTAGAGTTGGAACAGCTGCAGGAGGGGGAGGTGAAGCTACGAAGGAGAGAGGAGAGGGTATTGTGGGAGGTGACATGTTGGTTGGGAGGGGGAAGGGAGTTCCAGATTTTCAGAAGTGATTGGAAAAGGCAGCTTGACCAAAGGAGGGGAACCAAGGGGGGCTTGCCAGAGGGAGGTTGTCAAAGATACAAAGGGAGTAAGTAGATGGAGGAGTGGGGAGAGGGAGGAGGAGAGATAGGGAGGGAGGAAGGGAACCAAACCAGTGTTTAGCTATGAAATGTGTGCAATGGGCAAGGTATCAGTGCTCAAGGGAGGGAAAAAAGAGTAATTAATAAGGGTTGACATGGTGAGTATGGGGTGGACAGTCAAGAGAAAAGTAGCAAAAAGCATGGAAAAGGGTGTCTAGTCTGACTAGGGAGGTTTTAGGGGTGACACAGTAACTATATCACCATAGTCAAATACTGGAAGGATCACTTTCCGGACAAGTGCCCAGCAGGCTGGTAAGAGTATACAACCATGTTTCCTGTATAGGTCACCATGTTTATAGTCCAGTTTTTTTGTGGATGGCATCCACATGTCCAGAAAACTGAAGATGTTGCTCCAACCAAACCCCAAGGTACCTAAAAGAGGGTTACATCCTTAAACATAGTCCCATTATGGTTCTGGAAACAAGAGAGAGAGAGGGAGGGAAGCCTTGAGGGTCTGCCATGTGTTAAAGGTCATGGAGACTGTATTCTTGACATTCAGAAACATGTGCTTTGAGCAAAGCCAGTGCTGAACTTTATGGAAGTGATGCTGGATGCTGGACTCCACCTTAGAGGGGAAGGGGCCTGAGATATGGAGAATGGTATCAACCACATACATATGGCTAGAGGTGTAAGAGCATACAGCAGGAAGGTCTTTGAGGAACACTGAAATTAGGAGTGGGCCAAGGACAGAGCCTTGAGGGATGCTAATTTTGATGGGGAGGAGGGATATGGTGTTGCCAACCCTAACTGATTGACATCTACTTTTAAGGTATGAACTGAAACAGTTGGTGGCACTGGCTGAAAGCCTGGCTGTAAAAGGTTTATTGAGGAGAAGGGCCTGGGAGACAGTGTCAAAGTTCTTGGCTAGATTGAAAGTGATTGCCAAGGTGATGAGGCCCTGATCTATGCTAGAGAAGATGGCATTAGTTAACCTTATGATGGAGGTGGCAGTACAGTGGTCCTTCTGGAAGCCAGACTAAAAAGTGAAGAAAAATGAGCTGGAGTCAAGGAAGGGAGAGGGCAGGGAGAGTAAAATCTGCTCCTGGAGTTTAGCTAGGATAGGGAGAAGAAAGATAGGATGGCATTTGCCAGGGATAGAATGGTCATCTCTTTGGGGAAGGAGATGATAGTGACATGCTTCCAAGCAGCAGGGACAGAGGCTAGGAAAAAGGAAATATTTAAGTGAGGCACAAGGAAAACTAATAGCTTGACGAGATGGGTGAAGAGGCTTAGAGTCCAAACTATCAGGCACTTGCCCTTAACAGGATTTAGGGTAAGAAGAGCTCTATGTGTGTCCATGGGGGAAACAGGGAGAAGGAGGGGGATGAGGTAGGGGGGTTGAGAAGGCTGAGTGGGAGAAGAGACTTGAATTGTGGGAGGGAGGACAAAAGGAAGATGAGGCACAGAAAGTGAAGTAGTTAATAAACTCGATGCCTACTTTAAGTAATTCAAACCGAGAGGAGGAAATTCAAAGGAAAGGAAAGGATAGGAAACACTAAGATGGCAGTGACGATGACTGTCATGGGTAAGACTCAGAATGACAAGAGCTGGAAATGAAAAATAACATAGATTCCTGGATAATGTTTTACTTATTATGCAACTGTGCTGCAAAGGCAGCGAGCACTGGACACCCCATTACTGGCCTACTCCTTGATAATGCATAATGCTTACAAGTTTAGTGGTAATGGGGGTTCTATGTGATAACGGTGATTGTGGAACAGCAATCACTATTTGGGTGAGTATATATCACCGAAAAATGAATTTCAGCGATGTACACTCACGGCCAAAACTGCAGAGGTACCCCGAGATCTATGGGATTCTTTTTACAGGGGTCTATGCCCCATACCCCTCTACTAAATGATTCTCAACCCAGGGGTGCATGTGGGTGCAAACTTAAAAAAAATAACAAAACTGACCTGGAAAAACACAATCAAGCCCAGAACTGAACCTGGCTCCCTCCTACCTCACACTGATACCAACCCACCAGACCACATGGCCAGCCTGGCAGCCCACCATCATCACACTACACCCCACAACCCCCCCTTCAGGCCATCGCACAGCGTGGTCCCTCCCCCAGCACCCATGTATACATAGTCACACCTTGTCACTATATTCACCTAGCCCCCATATCCGATCACTACCCTTCCAGGTAGCTCTGTGCACAGGCGCTATGATTGGATCACCCTTTTTGAAAACACTCAATCCATCACCCTGTACATGGAATACCAGTAATGGGCGGTTACACTATGATAAAAAATTCCAGCAGTGGATGGCTTCACATGGGGATGTCCGATGGGACTCAAGGCATCCCGATATTTGATTTGGGACCACAATGGTCCAGTCTCGGGGAGGTGGGGGAGGGGCATATTCAAGTCAATAGGGCAACAGAATTGTTGCTGGAGTTTTAACAGGGCACAGTGCAACTGGGCAAATTGTAGATTTAAGCATGCCTGTTCAAACTGCTCAGGACTACCCCCATGTCCAGATACAGGGATTGTGGAAACAGGTATGGGGAGGCAAGTTGGGGGAAATCAGCCCTTTCAGGGGAGGTTTTGAGGGAGAAAAGTGTTATGATGAACTTAAAGGTGGTGGGGTGGGGAGTTTGGTTACAGGGGAAGGGGGGGTGTGGGAACAGCAGGTAGATAAGGGACAGAGGAACTAGGCAGACATAAGGAGTTTAGTATGGCAAGGACCCCTATCAGGATAGGGGTGTTATGCAAATGATTAGTGGGCTACCCAGATAGGAAGGCAGCCAGAACGTTGAAAGTGTTTTTTGAGGCATGGTTTAGCCTGCTGTGTACAGGGCAGAGGGAGGGCATGCAAACTAAAAAAACCTGGGGTCAGTAAAAATGGTATACTATTAAAAGGGTGACTGAGATTGAATGACTCAGATTTGAGTGACTCAATATCAGCACCTATGAGAGGAGAGGCCCTGCAAGGGTAGCAACCAGAAAGTGCAGGGTGAGAAAAAGGGTGACAGGATAGCAGAAAGTATCTTTTAGGTAGGTGGGGTGTGGAAAGAGTGGAAGCTACCAGGCTGGCCTAGTGGCTTAGTGGCTAGGGTGGCTGGCTCTGGTGTGGAGGGTGCTGGGGCTGGGGCGGAGCACAATATTTTGAGCTTGTCTGCACTGGTGTCTCTATTATTTTTTGTTATCCTGTTTCTCTCCCCTCTGCAACATGCACCCACATGGAGTTTCTTATTTTAGTAAGGGTGCGGAGGGGGGCCAAACCTCACATTTAAACACTTAATGGAAATTTTGTCTCTGTGAACGCACATCTCTGTTTTTTTATTTTCGGTGATGTACATTTGGCGTAACGGTGATGGCCCTTTGGTGATCGCCATCACGTTCTAGAACCAGTAAAAATTAAGGAAGGGATTTTAGTGAAAAAAATCAAGAAGGAGAAAGAGGCAGACATGGTGGAGGGCCCATTTAAGATGTGGTTCTTTCCCAATTTAGGAGTCTCCCCTTTAGGCCTAGTTTCCAAGAAACAGTCAGGGGAGTTCAGGGTGATACACCACTTATCCTATCCAGAATGGAACTCAGTTGATGACTTTATCAGTGAAGAGCAGAGCATGGTGTTTTATACCATGATGGATCCTTCAGTCCTGATAATTAGGGCAGTGCAGGGAGCTTTGCTGGGTAAGAAGAATACTGAAGAGGCTTTAAGGCTCTTCCCAATAAGGCCTGAGGACTTTGAACTCCTGAGGTTCAAGGTTCGGAATGGGTGTTATTTTTACAAAGCAATGCCTTTAGACTGTTCAGTGGTGTGCACCACCTTTGAGATGTTTAGCACCTGACTGCAGTGGGCATTAAAGGAGCAGTACAGGTACTGTCCAGTGGTACACTACCTGGATGGCTTCTTTTTTATTGGTCAAGGAAAGGACAGAAACATTGACTAGAAATGTCCAGGATATATATGGAAAATTAGAGGTGTCATTAGCAGAAGAGAAGGCTGAGGAACCAATCCACAGCGTTGAGTTCCTGGAAATTGAGATGAATGCTGAACATGGAATATTTTGTTTGCCTGAGAGGAAGGTGCAGAGATTGAGGGAACTACTGGCATAGGAAAAAGATAAAAGGAGAGTCCCATTGGTGGTGGTCCAGCAACTGCTGGGATACTTAAACATCTTGTGCTGGATGGTGGCATCTGCCAGCGCTTTCACAAGAAGATTGGCAAGGGCCATGAAGTGGTCAGGTGGCCTCACCACTGGGTAGATATAACAAGAGGGATTAAGGAAGATTTGACAGTGTGGGAGGAACTCTTACAGGAATACAATGGGATTATGTGTTGGCAGGAGGACTAGAGGTTTAACACACACACACCTGAAGTTATACGCAGAAACAGCAGGGCATTTTGGGATGAAGGCTTATTTCAGGGGAAAGAGGATCTCGGAGCTATGGCCGGAGGAGTGGAAAGCAAAAGGGGCCACTAGAGATATTACCTTGTTAGAGATTTTCCCCATATGGATAGCAAAAATAGTATAGGGGGACAGGAAAAGAACCAGAAGGTGATATTCTGGTGTGATAATAAGGTGGCAGTTGAGGTACTGACTAGGCAGACAGCATCCACTGAGGTAATGACTAGGGTATTGAGGCAGCTAGTACTGTAAGTGTTAAGGCTGAATTTTTAATTTAAGGTGAGGCACATAGAAGGGGTTCAGGATACTGTAACTGATAGTCTTTAACATCTTTAGCTGGACAGGTCCAGGGTCCTTGCACAAAGGTCAAGAAGGATACAGACAATGGTACCATGTCAAGGATGGGAAATTGGTTTGAAGGAGCCTTGCTGTTATTCCAGAGCTCTTGGTCAAAGAGCATGCTGAGGGCCTTGGATGGCTCTTGCAGATGTTCCAGGCCTTCAGACAGTAGGCCAGGATGGAGGTAAGTGGGCCAGTCACTGAGGGGAAGGTGATGGGTTTTGTGGTTCAAAAGTAGAAAGAGGGGATAGTGCATGCAACCATGGTGATTCACTTGGCAGTGGTAGGTTTGGAATGCAGCCTGGGGGACCATAGAGGTGCCAGCAAGGTAGCAGATAATGCAAGGGTGAAAGAGATTGGCAGGTAGGGAGTTCAGGATGCAAAGCAGTCACGTCAGCGGAGCTCTGGGGTGTTAACTATGAATTAGAAATGTCTGCTTACTCACAACATGTAGCTTGTTTTATTTTTAGCAGTATTCTAGTAATGTTGCAAGGGGCTTTCCAGGTGAGTGAAGCTGTGGCACAAGGAGGTAAGAAAGGGGGAACTGTGTGTTATGAAAGGAAGTCGGATGGCATGAAAGTAAGTTGAATTATTTATTTATTTATTCATTCAATAATTAATTAATTTATTTATTTATTTATTTATTTGTCTTTGGTAACCAGGTAGGTGCACTGGTCCAGTGAACCATTTTCAGGCATGACCCGGGCCAGTGAAATGGCAGTAACATGGAAGATACAACAGTGATACAAACAGTGCATTAGTACACAACCAAAAACATCAGGTGGGAAGGAAAAAAAGAAAATGTACAGCAGATAATTCATTATATACAATAACAATAGTGTTGGGCTCTGGTGTAACAAATAGTGCAAAGTATTCTATACATACAGTGCATGTTATATAAACAATTGTAAGGCTAACATAAGGACAGAAAACTATGAAACTAGTGAGAGGGTTTTTTTAGGTAAAAAGAGGGTGACAGAGGAGAGAGCTGGAGAGGCAGGGGAAATGAGTGGTAAAAACCCATTAAGGAGAAAGTAGGCAGGCAGGCCTGGTGGCACTGAGGGTTGAGGCACTGGACGCCACACCTTGTGCCACATTGGTGACCCAGGTTCGGGAATGAACTTGGGCTGCCGGGGGCTGGCAGGGGAGAGGAAGGATCGAGCATCCCACAACTGCTCTCCTTCCTCTGAGGTGAGTAAGGCCTCTGCACAGCACTGCAGTGGCACCTAGCAGAAGCTTGGTGCTTTGCAGTTGCGGGCAGCACTAGAGGGTGGAGTGTGGCAGGTGTCAGCACGTAAGGTAAGCTGACACCATTGCACATCCAGCTCCTCGGGGACAAAAATAGGAGGAAAAATGACAGGGGTGGCTGCATCAGCTGATGGCCACGCCCTGCACCCCCAGATCCATGAGGTATAGCCAAGGGTCTCTGTGTCCTTGGGGACCCAATGGGGTCCTAATGCTTTGGCTGGCCTGTGTGGGTGTATAAATCCGCATGCCAGACCTGGACCAGGGGTGCAGGCGCTGGTGACTGGCAGTCATTAGGAGCATCTCTGCCTGAAGGAGAGAAAGAGTGACATGATAAAAAAAGGAGAAAGTAGGTTACAAGGCCCAAGGTTATTTTTGGGGGCAACAACAGCTTACAGTAGTCAGGAGCCAGGTTTGTAGGTTCTGTGTGAAAGCCAGGAGGGAGGAAGACAAGCAGACTGACAGTGGGAGCTTGTTTCATAGGGGGGAGCTGAGATGGAGAAAGCTCTAATACCCATGGCATTGGAGGCATGGGTCAATTCTAGTGGGGTGACAGAGGATGCCCTGAGAGACCTTGACATCACTCCTTTCATCAGAAGTTGTGCATAGACGGACTGGTCCAGGTTCCTGAGAGAGTTGTCCACAAGGCAGCCTGTAGCACAGTCAAAACACCCTTGTAGAGGGAGCCACCCTAGGGACTGGTAGAGAGAGCAGTCGTGGGTCTGGTAAGGGACTTGGGGGATGAATTGACAGATATAATTGTAGGTTGAGGTTAGCTGTGAGAGCAAGGTAGAGGACACAAGGGAGTAGACAAGGGAGCAGTAGTCCAGGAAGGGCAGTAGGTTACCACGTCTGATGGCAAGGCATGTTTCAGCAGATGTGAGATTTTTTAGATGGAAAGCAGCGCCTAATTTTTAGTGGATTCTCTGCATGGTAATGTTAACGTGTTTGGTGAAAGAGAGGGTGGCGTCAAGGGTGTCTCATAGGTATCTGAATGACTGAACATTCTCATGGGGAGGGCCTGCTGGAATGAGCACTAGGATGGAGGAGTTGTGTTTGGCGGCCTTGGTGAGAAAAGGTTTTGAGCCAAAGAGCATGGATTTGGTCTTTTTCATTTACCAGGAGCTTGTTGGGAGAGGAACCATTGGTGGGCAGAGGTGTAGTTTGGTGAGAGGAAGAGATGGGCCAACAGATCTATCACTATGATAGAGAACTAGATCATCTGCATATGGCAGTGCTTTACAATTAAGGCTATCCTGGGAGGGCATTAATGAATATGGAAAGCAGTGGTCCGAGAATGGATCCCTGGTGGACATCAGTGCATACGGGGGCAGCCAAGATGTTTTGCCAATAATAATGTACTGGGTCCTGTTGGATAGGTAGCTGTAGAGCCATGCAGCAGTACCAGTGGAGCAGCAGAAAAGAAACAAGTCTGAGTGAAGGAGGTGATAATCAACCAGGTTGAATGCCTTGCACAGGTTCACAAAGACAGCACCTGTGGGTCAGCCCTGGTCCATATTCCTTAGAGTATAATCAGAAAAAAGGGCCAGAGCAGATGAGATGCTGTGGCACTTGTGGAAACCATGCTAGAGGGGGCATAGGAGAGTGTATTTTTCTAGATGCTTTGATAACTGGTAGTGAACAATTTTTTCAAACAGTTTGCTTAGATGTGGGAGGAGGGAGATGGGCCTGTAGTTGTCATGGGTGTGTGGGTCACCAGCTTTGAAGAAGGGTACCACATTTACGTGTTTCCACAGTTGGGAAAATGTGGATGTAGTAAGGGTGAGATTGAATATGAAAGTGAGGTGTTGCATTTGCAGGAGATAGGTTTTAGAAAAGCGGGGTATATGCCATCATTGCCAGGGCATCCTATGGCCAGGAGAGGCTTCAATAATTTGGTGGTGACTGTGTGCTAAATGATCCTGAAATGGAAGGGTGGGGAAGGGTGGTGGTGGAGGCAAAGGGGGGATGACTGGCTGGGGTTTTAGGGTTGGAGAGATCAGAGGGGGGAGTTTATTCAGATCGGGAATAAGTCAGTGAACTTAGCATTAAAGGTATTGACAATTTCAGCAAGGTCAGAAATAGGTCCAATGGGGATGAAAGCTGAGATATCTGCCTGTTGGATTTGGGGCTGAGGAGAGACCCAATGGAGGCCCAAAAATTATGTGACTTGCCAAGATTGTTATATTATTGACTGATGTAGCATTTGTGTTTGAGCAATTTTATGGTCTGTTGGCAGGATATGCTTAGTTGTTGATAGGCCTTCCATAGTTGAGGGGAGAGTGATGCCTTGTATGCCTTCCATTTCTTGTCCCTGTCTTTCATTATTCAACACTGTTGAGGAAATCTAAGATGGATCAAGAGGGCAAGGGGGTACAGGGGACACTACAGGTGCAAACAGAAGAGTGAATATGCCCAGTGTGAGGGATGTGGAATAAAGGGAAATAAGGCCATTGGGGAAATGCCTTCTGTACACTGGAATGGGGCATTGGTTATGAGCTATCTGCTGGTGGCTGTGATGTAGAAAGGGCTTGCATTCATTGGGGAGGACCCAAATGGATTTTCTTCACATTCATTCTAAATAGGGGCAGCATCGGAGGTGGCTGCAAAAGGCGGAGGGGTCATCAGAAATGCTGAATTAGGTGGGAAGATGGACATTAGGAAGCTATAGGACATACATAAGGAAACTCATGCACTAACTCTGTTTTGCTTTCTAGGATCTGGTAAGGAGAGGCATATCCAGATTGCCAGACACATGTTTATATACTGGACAGAGTGGAGAGCAATAGTGAGGGCAGGGAGGAGACAACTAAAACTGGATGTGTTGGCGGCAAAGGTATATTCCAAGTCACGTCTGGAATTGTGCAGTTGTCTGCTCAGCGTGTTTTCCTGGTAAAACCTTTAAATAAATAAATAAATAATTACTGGAGGTGATTGCGGGGCAAGAGATGAGTTCAAATGTTGCTGTTGCTGCTGGAAGATTTAAATTCAAAACTACCTAAACTGAATGTTTTCATTGTGCATTTGGGGATGGGCTAATGACCTGGGTGACAGACCCTGGATCAATATTATATGAGAGATAAAAGGAGACCTGAAAAAAAATTAAGGAATGGTGGCTGGATATAACACTTGGCTTGTCTGATATAGTACCCCAGAGGGTTTGGAGGTATGCATGGGAGGTGAAAGTGGGAAATGGGAGCTAAAATTGAAGCGGGGGGCTATGGTCTGGCAAGAAGTGGTATGGTTTTATGAAACCAGGACATCTCACAGGATTGTCTGAGCTGTACAGGCTGGATGGTGCTCATTTAGCAGATGTAGGTTTGGATATAATTAATTTTCAGATTGAAGTGGCTTTGGAGGAATGGGACAAGGGAACCCTATGGGGAAAGCCCATCATCCTCCACACTGGTCAGAGATGGGCTAGTGAAGATAAGGAAGAAAGGGGGTCCGAATAGAAAAAAAAGAAAATGGGACCGGGAAGGTTACTAGACCAGAATAAAGAAAGGAACATAGATTGGGTGTGCAATGGACATGCTTGGCATCTTGGGGTTTGCACCCAGAGGGTTAATATGTCAATTGGATGTGCATCTGATGATGGTTGAGAATAATAACAAGGTGAGAAATGGACTGAACAGACAAATACAATAGGAGATGAAGTTTTTCAGGAATGTAATTAAAACTGATGGGCAGTAAACTAGCTGACTGAGTTCCCAAGAAATATAAGTCTGGGTGTAGTTACTTTGGGGAATGGGATCCCAGGACAAAGTGGGTTGCCTATAGAAACAGAATCTCTGTTGTCAGGGGTCACCTGACCTGAAAATGGTCAGGTGAGGGGGAGGAGAGGGGTGAAGGCAGGGAGGAGAGGGGGAGAGGGGGAGAGGGAAAAGAGAGAGAGAGAAAGAGACAGTACTAGAGGGTGCTGGAAAAAGAGTGAGTTAATTCAGAATTAGAGGGATTTAGGGGGAAAGAAGAAGTGATTGAGGGAGAACAAAAGCAATCAAGGTTTAAAAGGGGCTGCTCCAACTGGTTCACCTTTCTGTTTGCTAGTATTTTGCCCAACTGCCCACATTCTAGTTAGGTGGTGGTTTGGAAGAAGAAGTCGGGACAGGATGGGCCCCAGGGGGAGCTGCTGAAGGTGGACAGTAGCAGTGGCCAGTTGTGGAATGAAGCTCCTGGTAAAAAGTGTGAGAAAGGAAGCTCCTGGTAAGGAGCATGCAAGAAGGGAGGAAAAGGAGCAGAATAAAAGATAGATCCCAGGGGATACTGGGCCAAGATAAAAGAAGGAACAGGATCTGGGTGTGCACCTACAGTAGGCATGTTTGGCACCTTGGAGTTTGCACCCAGAGGGTGGAGATGTAGATTGGTGTGCATCTGACTACAGTTGAGAATAATAACATGATGGAACATGGATTGTGTATGTAAATATAAAATGAGATGAAGTTTTCAAGAATATAATTAAAACTGATGGGCAATAAACTAGCCAACTGAGCACCCAAAGAATATGAGTCTGAGACTAGTTATTTCAGGGAAGGGAATTCCTGGACAAACCATGGGTTGGTGTGTGTGTGTGTGTGTGTGTGTGTGTGTGTGTGTGTGTGTGTGTGTGTGTGTAGTAACCCCGAACTGTATACACAACTTTGGTGTGTGATGTTTTATAAACCCACAGTGCCATGTAGCATCACACTCCTTAGGTATGTTATCATATTCTGGTTACTCATATCAACCGACGTGTAATGTAATTATGGATAGTCACTTACGCCATAGAGAAACTGTGACATCCAAAACCTGTAACACTATCATTGTGATTTCATAAGTTGATAATACCATCCTTGTTATGTCACAAGGATAGCAACAGAGAATTAATCTTTTGGAATTTTTGTGTCATGAACCAGTGAGCCTGTACTGTTACTGTCTATAGGAAAAGATAAGTGGCAACAACCATGGTAGTAACTGAGAAAACAAACACATTTAAAAACAGAGGTCTATGTATTAAAAAATAACAAATGGGATCTACTTGTATGTTCTGATCTCTAAATACCAGTCAGAGGTTTTGGTGACAAAATAGAATCCCTCAAGCTTTGTTCGCAGGTTCACATGTCACTAGAACCTCTCCATGGTTTTATAGCCTGTAATTATATAATTTCCCACCTATATATGTCTATTTTTTAAATAATGGTACTGACTGATTAGTCCTTTTTTTCTCTGCCTGGCTCATTATTTCTATGCAGACTCCATTTGAGTGAAAGGAACTTCTTCTCTTAAGGCCTTCACTATAAAATTCAAAACTCTTCTGTGTTCTGCACTGGCTACAAGGTAGTTTTAGGGGAAGACTAGCACTTAAAGAAAAACCAAGTTGGTCCAATCCAATTTTTCATATCTTACTAAGCAGATCAGGCAGATGTTCCTGCTGGTATTGATCAATCTGTAGCTGGCATGTTGAAGTCTCCCATTTTCAGAACCTCCCTTTAGCTGCCATGTTTTGTATATATTCTATCAGTAATATATCTGCATCCTTCCCCTGGTCTGGAGGCCTGTAGACAACGCCAGTTCTTATAGTTGTCCCATTTCCTGTTTCCAGGGTGACCCACAGTTCTTCTGGCTCCTTATGTGTATTCTGAATTTCTGTAGCTTCAATATTTTCAATGACGTAGAGGGCCACTCCACCCACCCCCCTATTTTGCACCTCAGTCTCTTCTGAACAGTACATAGCCAGGTACTGAAGTCTCCCAAGTGTGGTTAGTGGTAAACCATGTCTCGCTAATGGGTACTATGTCCAATTTAGCCTCTGTCATTATTGCCTGCAGGTCTGGGATCTTGTTTCCCAGACTGTGAGCATTTGTGCACATGATTTTCCATTGGCCAGATTTTGGTGCATTAGTTATTGGGTGAGGTCTGTTGTTTCCCCTGTGTATTGTATGGGGAGCCAGACCTTTTTTCTTATCTGGTGATGCAAATGAACTACAAAAACACTGAACTCCTGTTTTACCACTAGCTGAGGAAGGAGGTGTGTTCTTCCCATTTGACATATTGGGTGTTGCACCCCTCTTCCCATTTGCTAGTTTACATATTCTGCAAAGACATCAAACTTCTGCCCCAATGCATTGACTCCCTCCTTAGTCAGATGCAGTCCATCAAATTTAAAGAACTTTCGCTCCTGAAACTGTTGTCAGTTTCCTATAAATCTGTGTCTGTTTTCCTGGCACCAGCCTTTGAGCCACATGTTTAGCTCCCCATCTCCCCTTCTCTGACCTTCTGTCCATCTGCCCCCTCTCCCAGACTGTCAGGATCTCAGAGAAGGAGATGCTAGACAAAATGGATGATAATTTGTCACCCAGCCTGGTCGGGTGTTCCTTGATCTCCACAACTGACTGGCCAGCGAGTTCATTAGCCCCTATGTGTACTAGGACATCAATGTTTTCTCCTGCTTCCTGTACAATTCTAGCAATGCATCACTGTCTCTCCATGCTGATATACCTGGGAGACATCTGACCATTACCCCTGGCTGCAGATAGGTATCAACTCCCCCAAATCATGGAGTCTCCTATAATCAGAAGTTTTTTTGATTTCCTTTTTGATTTTTTTTATTTGGTTCCTGTTTTGGGCAAGTTTTGTTGAGATTGCTCCTGTGCTGCAGTGTCCTTCTCTACAGCGTCCTCTACCCCTTTGTTTGATTTCAGAGATAGAGGCAGATACCTGTTTGTAGTTTTTATATGGTTTGTGGAGGTGATATGTTGGAGAGCACAGAGTGATGGGGCACCCAATTTGCCCCTCCTAATCACCTGCCAACCTCCCAGACCAACTACCCTCAGCAGTCAAGGTGCTTCTGTTGCATGTTGGGGAAATGGCAGGTGGTTCTTATAATATAATTCTCCTGAATATGTGATTTGAGGCTTGCAATCTCTGCCCATGCTGCCTGGAGCTGAACCCTTAGATCTCCAATGGCCCAGCATGTAGGACAGTGTCCTAAATCCTGTAAAACTGCCCTTCTGAAAAGTGTCCCACAGTATCTGCAGTTAATAATATCCATTCCAGATAAGTTTCTGGGTTTATAACCTGGTCAGAGTAATTAGAAGGAGGAAAATGAATGCAGAAGTTTGATTCTGTGTTTTGTTTGTTTTTGTATAACTTGTTATAACAAGTTATATTACTTGTGCCCTTGTAAATGAGGTTACTGTGTGGATACACCTCTGATCTGCCCCTTCCTACTTTGCTACAAGAAATGTCATGACTGTGCTACCCTATAAAAGGAGTGTAGTGTGGGGTGGTTGGGAATGGGGTGGTTGGCTGGGCCATTCTCCTGCCGAAAAAGTAGAACCACAGATGAAAAAAAGGAGGTAAGAGCAGAAAAAAAATCATCCAGTAACAAATGCAGTAGCCCTGAAAGCTTAGCCTAATGATAGATAAAACTGTAAAACCTGTAAAGCACCGCCTGTAATAATTTCACAAAAGATATACCCTGTAAGAAACACTTAGCCACAGAGAAAAATAAAGCAGTAACAGAAGATATACCTTGCAAAAGACAATTTGAATCTGAAGATTACAGCAGTAATCTGTAAGCACACACCTATAGGTACACCCTGTAATACTGCAGCAGAAGGTGTACCCAGCAACAACAATTTGAACCAGAGAAAAATAAAGCAATACAATGTTAGCAAGAAACAGTAACAATCTCTGTGAGTACAAAAGAAAACAGTAACACATAGTAAATCTGCTTAGTCAAAATAAGCCTTAATCCTGTTCCTTGCTCTGGTAAGTTCTTGGTTCTGTCCTTTCAAGCAACCTAGAAGAAAAGCACTCAGGTGAAGCTAGGTGCCTTTGCCAGCAAACCTAGTCTTCAACCTCAAAGATATCAACTAACCTGACCTTTTAACCATTCCTTCTGTTGGAAGTTACTAACAGTTTGTCAGCTCCACCCCCCAAATACACACCTATTCCCCTGGAAGAGCTGTGGGAGGAAAGCAATTAGCTCCTTGAATGTGGGAAGGAGACTGCAACACCTCTGAGACAAACCAAAAACCTTTCAGCAAAAAAAATAAAATAAAATAGCGGCAAACAGTAATTTTACTTATCCTAATGATAAAAAGTCACAGAAATGTAAGCACCACCTGTAATAATTTCACAGAAGATATACCCTGTAAGAAATACTTTGCCACATAGAAAAATAAAGCAGTAACAGAAGATATACTTTTCAAAAGATAATTTGAATCAGAAAATTACAGCAGTAATCTATGAGAATCTGTAAGCACACACCTGTAGGCATACTCTGTAATAATGCAGCAGAAGGTATACCCAACAAAAACAATTTGAATCAAGAAAAATAAAGCAATAAAATATTAGCTACAAGCAGTAACAATCCCTGTGAGTACAAAAGAAAATAATAACACACAGTAAATCTGCCTAGTCAGAAGAAGCCTTAGTCCTTGTCCTTGCTCTGGTAAGGTTCCTTGCTCTGTACTCTCAAGCAATCTAGAAGAAAAGATCTCAGGTGAAGATAGGTGCCTTTACTTGGTATTACTACTTGATATGAAAGAACAGAAGAAGGCCAGAGCCCATCGAGACTGTTCCCCACACTATGTGGGACATTATTTATCTATTATCCCTCAACCAAACATCTAATTTGCTTTTAAAGGCAGTGGCACTAGTTGCCTCTACCAATTCTTGTGGCAAGGTGTTCCATACAATGGATGCTCTTATTGGAAAAAAGTTTCCCCTTTTGCTGGTTTTATAAGTTTTTTCTTCAAGCTGTTTATTATGCAGTCTCGGAACATGTCTCCTTTTGGAGAGTGTTAGACCACATTTTTCCATTAGATCTGGTGAATTTATTAAATTAAAAAACATAAGCATATCACCTCTTAATCTTCTAGTCTGAAGAGAGAAGCGACCAACAGCTTTTAATCTGTTCTGATAATCCAAGTTTGTTAATCTTGGAATCATTCTAGTTACTCTCCTTTGAACCTGTTCAAGAATTGCTATGTCTTTTTTTTGGTTTGGATTCAAGAAAGGAGAGCAATAGTCTAGATACGGTCTAATGTATGTCCTATACAATGGAATAAGGCATTGTTCAGTGCGATTAACAAAAGTGTGTTTTATTTGCCTCAAAAGTCTGTTGGTCATGCAAGTAGTTCTAACACAGTGATCATTTGATGTAAGTTTACTATTAACATATATCCCTAAATCTGTTTCACAATTTGATGAGTGAAGTGGTAGTCCATTTATATGATATATTTTTTTGGATTATTTACACTGAAATGCACTACTAAACATTTGTCTTGATTAAACTGCATATGATTTTCATTTGCCCAAAGTGCTAATTTTTCCAAATCCTTCTTTAATGCAGAAATATTTTCTTGATTATTAACCTTGCCCCCAATTTAGTATCATCTGCAAATTTAACCATGAAGTTATTTGGCCCTGTTTGTAAATCACTGATAAAGAGATTAAACAATGTTGGTCCCAAGACCAACCACTGTGGTACATCACTTGTCACACTACCCGAATCAGACACGATATCATTAATTCTGACTCTCTGAGAACGATCTGTCAACCAGTTTAAAGTCCAGTTGACAATATCAGGTGACAAACCTAGATTGTGCATTTTAGTAATGAGTTTTTCATGTGAGACTTTATCGAAAGCTCTACTAAAGTCCAAAAGAATTACATCAGTAGGGATACCCACATCTAGTAGAGTACTTGTATTATTGTAAAAAGATTTCAGATTGGTGGTGCAGGAATATTTGGGAGTAAACTCATGCTGATTTGAATCGTAAATTCCTAATTTTTTACAATCTTGATCTATTAGAGACTTCATTACTTATTCCATTAATTTACCAGCCACTGAGGTCAGGCTAAGTGGATGATAATTTTGCACAGAACCTCTATTGCCTTTTTTAAATATGAGAGTAACTATTGCTGAACTAAATCATTTGGTACAATGCTTTCTTGTAAGGTTTTACTGAAAATAATTGACAAAGGTATAGAAATATTTATAGAGGTTTCGATCAGAAACCATGGATGAATACCATCTGGGCCCAGACTAGTATTTTTTTTTTAGTTTTTTGATGGCCTGTATAATGTCAGTTGGATAGAACCTATGATAATCTACATGGTGAACTTTAAATGTACTAATATGTGATTTTTTGAGAGAAGACAGAACAAAAGTACTTATTAAAGAGATTCGAGGTTTCTATATCAGATAGAGAAGAGCCATTGGTTATAATGGGACCAATGATCCTTGATACACCTTTTTTATTGTTTATATAGGAGAAAAGAGATTTATGACAGTCTTTTGTGTAAGCTAGTTTAAATTCTAGCTTATTTTTTGCCAATTTAATAAAATGTTTTAAGTTTTTCACAGATCGTCTGTATTTATGTAATAGAGTAGTTTTAAATGGAACAGAACTATTCTTAAGTTTCCCAAAAAGTTAAATTTTTAATTTTATCTGATTTTTAATTGTCTTGTTGAACCAAGAGGGATTTTTCCTTTATTATTAAATTTCCTCTTAGATGGAATAAAGGTATTTTCCAAATAATGTACAATGTTTTTAAAAAAGTCCCAAGTTTGTTGTGTTGTACAATTAAGATTAGATTCCCAGTTTATGTTTTATAAGTATCCATTGATTTTAGAAAAATTTGCTTTGTTATAATTTTTTGAATAGTATAACTTCCTTTGTGTAGTTTTAAACTGTTGAATTTCAAAAAGAATAGATGAATGACCACTGGTCCCAAGTGGATCCCAAATTTGTAAATTGCTAATTTGTTGCTCTATGTCAGTAAATAATAGATCCAAAATATTAGGACCTTGAGTGGGTTCAGTAACAAGTTGTTGTAATCCAGTACTAACTACCACATCTATTAGTCCTTTCTCAGCATAGGACTGTCCTGAGAATGAGTCCAAGTTATAAACCTAGTCTTCCACCTGTAATGAATCAGGTGCAGGGTCCAGGATGCAGTGGCCATTGCCGCAAGCTGTCATTGTTGCAGCTTGTTGCATTACTTTGTGAATCCTGCCCATGAACTGTTTACTAAGAAATTTATCTGAGCATGTCCTGTAATATCAATTGAATGTTTTCCTGTATAATACTTGTGGCTGTAGCTGTACAGTAATTCAAATATGTGTATTGCTTTAGGTGTGTAGAAGAGCATGTTACGTGACACAAAATTGGCAAGTCTTACAATCTTTAGCATTAAATGTTCTTTCTTCTATGTCCCTAATTTTATTACAATGGTTTATGTAACATTAATGTGCTAATAGTGCCTGCTAGTCACTGCTCAACCCATGTATCCACAGAAAAAAAAAGAATTACAGAGATATACAAACTAAGACTGTATTTGTTGTAATGTTTTTCCCTCACAGAATGTCCAAAAACAGCCTGTAGTTTTGAACAGAAATTCCAGTATATGACTCAGGAAGTCAGCACTCTGGTCGGGTTCCTTTCGATGGTGCGTGGTGCCCAGCAGGATTCAGCTGACAGCATGTGTTACTATCAGGGACTTGATAGAATGACTTATGATTCACTGTGTTCTCGCCGCAGCAGCAATGTTGTCCTAAATAGGAATATCAGAGAACTGAATCAAAACAATTTACAATAGTAATTAAATAATTGGAGTGTGTGTGTGTGGGGGCATAAATAAGGCATTACAGCATAACATTTAATATATAAACCATACACCATATCACTGTACATTTGCTGGAGTTTTTCACAAATACGGGACTTATGTTTTAATTACCTTTTTTATTTTTTTAATAAAAAAATTAAAATAAACTTAGCTGTCAACAGATGGCAGACCCTCTGGTTAATTTAACCTCCATGAGTATCTGCTGCGTAACAGAAATAAAGAAGGCTCAAGATTTGCAGTACTTGAGTTTGCTGATAAGGTTTACCTATAGCGAGGTGACATTTACATCGCTGACATACCAGACATCAACAGACACAATGTCAAGTGTTGGCATCGTACTGTTGGGGATGTGTGTGTGTTTTTTCAGGGGCTGAGCTCCCCAAACCCTGCATGTGGAAGGCTTTACCCCCCACATTCTCCAGTTCCTAAATACACAACTCTGAGTTAGAGTTATCTCAGGGAGGGGCCAAAACACTGGGAGATGCAGTGTTGGTGCCAGCGGGGACCATCACAGTGACCCACTGCTTTCTATCAAATTCTATCACTGTGATGGTCTTCTCTGTGGTGGTTTCACTGTGTGGTCAGTACACCTGCTGATAATAATAGTAAAGTGCACAGTGTAAAAAGCACATCTATAACAAGATGTCTGCTTTCACTAAAAGAGTACTCAGTATCAAAACTGCTCAGCCTGTCATTGTTCATGATTAGGATCCACTCACTTGCCAAAATTAAGATAAACTGGAAACAAAGTCTGAATGCGATTGCACTAAATTCAATGGACACTTTAATACAAAGAGTGGGCTGTTTTTTTAACAAGACAAAAATGCAATTGTGCAAAGCTGCAGCTCCCTGTAACAGGAGCCATGAGCTGTTAGTTTTAAAACAAGTTTCAGGAGATACAGAACTGTCTGTATCTGTGTGAAGCATACCTCCCAACTGCCACACATTACGAGGTGCATCACCCATTTTACCCCTCAGAAATCCCCTGCCCCACATGAAGAAGGGGATATTCCACATTTTCCACTGAGACTTTAAAGTAAAAATTCATAATTATCTTCTATGCTCCATTATCAGCAAACATTACTATCATTAGTGCACTGACAGCAATAATGTTCTGACCTTGCAGTGCCAAGTTTGATGATATGTCACACATTTTGGTCATTTGTCACACATTGTGTTACACATTTCATGGAAGAAAGGTTGAGAGGTACGGTGTGAAGCCATGCCAGTGGCAGATTGCAAAATTGTGCAGTTACTGTATTTATTAATTGTGTTTGGGCTTTGTAAAATAAGCATATTAGGTAAAGTTAAATATCCATTTTTTTATGGCTGTGACCATCTTGCTGTAGCTGGAAAAATGGGATACTGAAGCACAAAAATGTGAAGTTTTCAGTGTATCCTTCCACAACAACTCAAAATCACTGTGGCAGTTGAATGAAATATTACCTTCTTTCTATTCAGTAGACCAATTCCAGCACTATTTTTTCAGCTTGTTGCAATAGCATAAACATTGCTTGAAAGTTCATTTGAGAGAGAGAGAGAGAGAGAGAGCTAAAGTGTTTTACAGCCTGACAGCCCAATTGTAAATCTGTCCCATGATCTTTCTCTCGAGCTTGGCATCTCTATTTTTCTATGTCTAAAATGAAGCAGTGTTTATGATGCTGTGGGAGGATGTGGCAAAGCACAATCTCAAATGAAAAACAGGATTTTGTTTGCTTGCAGATATCCTGTTATAGCTTCATGTCAGCAGTTAGACAGTGTTTGTCACATAATCTGCATGCATGCAGCTCCCGTTCACTCTCCATGTTTTCTATCAAAGCAAATGGAGAGAACACTGTCAGACATGAGCTCAACAATGCTTGTTTTTTTTTAAATGGTCCCTCTCTCTTTCATTTTTAAACAAAGGATCCTGTTTCTAGTTCTTTTCAGCTGCTGGAAGAACAGAGTTTAACACATAATCTGTCTACAGCTCAGTTCCTGCCCATGCCACTCAATCAAAAAGCAAAATAAAGGAAGAACGCTGTCAGCCATGAGATTAAAAAAGTATTTTTTAATTGTAACAAAAAAATCCAGATGCAGCTTCGTGTTTGCAGCTAGAAAAATAGTGAACGAATGCGTGTGTTTTCTATATAGTCTGTCTCCAGCTCCCCACCCATGTCACTCTGTCAAAAAACATAGTAAGAAGTAACTAAACCCTAACTACACTGTGATAATGAATTTATTTTTGGAGACAAGACTATTCCATACTTTATAACAATTAAACATTTCAGTTCCTATGTGAGTGAGCTTATGGCATCTTGACAGCTCAATCTATTTACAGGTGCCACTAAGACATTATTTATTATGTTTTTGTTGACTAGATAAGTGCACTAGGCAAATTCTACCTATTTTCAGGCATGGCCCAGGGCAGAGGGATACAGATGAATGCCAACTGACCTTGACCAGATTAAGCTAATGGTGGAATTTTTAGTGAATTGGAATGGGGGGGGGGTTGGCCAGGATACTGGGGAATTTCCCCTGTACTTGGGTACGGTGAGCGCAGTCCCATCTAATGGCAGCTTCTCAGGGAGACAGAATGGAGTTTGCTGTTGGTGAGGGAGTACTGGCCCCTCTTCCCTCTACACTAGTTGCTGGGGCTAAAGTTGGTTTGAATTTGGCACCGCTTGCAGTATGTTTGTTGGACTGTGTGGAATATGCTGCAGCCCCGTAGTCTTTTCCATATGGGAACCCACTGCATGCACAACTGGATTCTGTATTAACAGAGGAGGGTGCCTGATTGAAGGGCACCCTCCATCAGAAGAAAACTTTTTACTGTGGTTGTTGGTTGATGAGGATGCCGCTTACCTGCTTCAAAAGGAGTGGTTGTTTTGTGAGAGGTCTAGAGCTGTTATTTCGAAGGAACTCTTTGGCATGTCCACCGGGTCTGCCTGCGCTGTCTGGTTATGCTGTTCTGTGGAATACTCAATGCTCATACTACCAGCTGGATTGATGAGAGTGGGAGCTCAAAATTCCATCTTGGCAGCTTGGACATTTTAACTGCAATCAACTACTGACTGCCATTAGAGGGCAGACGAGTTGACTATTGCTGAACTGTCTGTTCCCCTTCCAATTGTTCCAGCTGCTTTTTCACAGACTCTCTCTCAGTGCCTAGGGTCTGGTTTGCCTTCTCCTGGAACTCTTTCTGTTGGACATTTACCTGGGATACCCAGGGACAGTTCTGGGGTTTATTCTTCTCCAGTAAGTCCTGCAGTGAACTTGCACCTTCTGGAATTGTCTGATCAGGCTCCTGGACTGTCTATAGATCCACATCTTCTGCTTCAATGAGAAATGGCCCCTTAACCCCCAGGGCACTGGTCACTAGCTAAAGCTCTGTCTGACACTGGATGGACTCGGGATGCCACTAGACAATGGCATTCTGCTTCCCCGAAGGGATTGGTGACTCCATCTTGTTTATTGAAACGTGTGCCCATGGATTTTATTTTAGGATCCTCAGTTGCTGAGGTGTTGGATTTACTCCCAGAAACTTCCTTGCTTGGCTCTCCTGTGGTGCCCTTCCCAGGATCTGCATTGGCACTACTGGTTTGGACCTTCCTACACTGGATCCTTGGCTTTCAACTCCTTCTGGACTTCTTGATTTGCCATTGAGTTGTCTCCCTATTGATTTGTCTAATTTACCTGCTCAGATTTTGCTTCTGGAGTCTTTTGCCCTCTAAACTGAGGAGTCAGCACCCCAGATTGTTCTAGCTTCGCCAAAGGAACCTTCCCAGTCCCTGGTTGCTGCAGACTTTGGCTGATTCCCCTTCCTGGTTGGATCATGTTGAATCAACTGAGGGGGGCTTTGCTTACGGATGTCTCTGCCCCCCCCACGTTGACTCCTCCACCCCCTGCTCAGGTGTGGGCATGGTTTTGCAAGAAGTCGGTCTTTTCCCAGTCTTTGACCCCAGCATGATGAAATTCAGTTCATCTTCTGTATAAGGGTGGCCTTGATCCTTCCCCTGGCAGGGGATATGTGAGATGACAATTGCTTAAGATCACTTTGATATTCACCCCAGTGAACTGTATGCTTTATTACATTCTTCTACTGATGGGTATTTTGATTTGAGCTTTGAAACTCAGGTTTACCTGGACAGGTTTTGGTCAGCTAATAAGAAGGTGAAAAATTCTTTGTTGTGGATGTCTTTTCAGGCAGTGCCTCTAATCAAACCTGCAGTCCAGAAAGTTACCATCATGCTGAAAAATGAGGGAGTAAAAGTTCAGGATGTTCGTTTTTGGCTTTCACAAAGATGTGAGTTGCTGGGTACTCCTGAATCAATTTTGGATGAGGAACTTTTTGGACAGGGCACTAGCCAGTTTAAAAGTTAAGCTACGCTATACCCATTATGGCTTGCAACATTTGTGCAGTGTTTTCTTCCTGGGCAAGGACAGGGCCAGAGTTTCTATTCTGGCCAGTTGAAAACATGTTTTCATTGTGGATCCGAGAGCCATCTGAGTAATGCCTGTGATTTGATCCATTGTAATCTTTGTTTGACTCTGGGACATACAGGGGCACATTTCTCCAATGCTCTCTGTTGCAACCTTTGTGAGAAATCAGGACATTCCCTTAGAGCTTGTCCCTGGGCTCAACATAATAAAGTGGAGGTGGACACTCAGGATGCCCTTTTGCAGCAGGCTCATTTGACCTGACAATAGCAACTCCATTAGGATGTAGCAGCTACTTTGGCCCATCAAGAGGACCCCCCTTGTATGATTCCCCTTCCTGAGGCCTCCTCCCATCAGGATTTGCCTCCACCTATGCCTCAGCCTTTTTTAGCTTTTGGTTCTTACATCCGATTATGTTGCTGAGACTCTCCCTGTTTTGTCTATGCCTACTGGGACTACATCACCTGTTTTGCAATGTTGGGCTGCTTCTGTAGATCAGCTGTCTGATGATTTGCTTACATCTCGTTCTGACCTCCTTGCAGAAACCCAGAAATGTTCCCTTTGGTCCCAAAAGCCTGGCCTCTTGCCCTTGCACCATGGTGTTCTTGACCCTTCAATACCTTTGGAGAATAAATTTGCAGTATTGACTGAGGATGGTTCAGACTCTGACTTAGGGTCCCAGTCAGCGTGCTGTTCTACCACCACCATGGCTGTGCCTAATTCAACAGATGCTGAGGATGATCCCCCTTTGGTTCTGTCTCACTGGAAGAAATTGAAGTTGCTTCCAAAGAAGCCATTACTGTTGTCAATGGAGTTTGATTCATGATGGACCAATTATTTTGTTTTCCCCAATAATATTTTTTATGTCTTCCCTATTACGTTTCATTACTTTTAATATGAATCGCATTAATAATGCGACCAGACATAACTTTTCTTTTTCCCCCTCTTAAAGATCTGGCTAATGATGTCGTGTTTCTTCAGGAAATGTGGTTGACCACGGCAGAGGTCTCAGGCACAACATCTTTGGTGCTGGTTCCCATCTTTTTGATCCATAGGCCCAGTTGTCAGTGATAGGATTGGAATCCTGTTTATGGCTTCTGCAGTTTCACATGTTTGTTTCATGAACGTTGAGCCCGGCAAGGCTCCATTGCTGGATACCCTTGTTCAGGGGACTCCATTTCATTTTATTACAGTTTATGCCCCCCAGATGAAGAAGGCATTGGTTGATCTATTTGATACAATTTGACCCTATTTACAAACTGTATAGCAGGAAATATTAGCTTTCAGTTTATTTTCACTATATTAGCTTAACTGACAAAAGTGCTAAAATAAGCTGATCGCTAATATTACAGGGTGCATAGTGCTGTAACTGGACATGAAGCTGACGTGCTAATTCAGTTGGGCGCTAAATAATACTGCACTCCTCTTCACACTAAATAAAGAGTGTGCTAAAATAAGTTGCTATACAGTACCTCCCATCATATTGTGATGGGAGGGGACTTTAATTGTTATCTTGACCATGGGTATTGGGGGGCACGTACTGATAAATTGTTTTCTGATTCCCTTTGTTTGCAGTCTATGCACTGCATGGCCACTTTGGTTGATGCCTATCAGCATTTGCATCCATCCAGTGGTTTTGCATATTTTCGTTCTGACCTGGCTACCCGTATTGCTTTTTTATTAATTTCTGCTCATTTACATATTGTTGCTTGTGAATTGACTCCAACTGAGTCATCAAACCACCTTTTATTGGGTGGTATTTTTTCAGTTTCCCCTTCCCTTGCCCCTGGTTGGGGTTATTTGCATTTGAACAGTTCCCTTTTGAAGATCCCTTTTGTGCAGTCTGAGTTGCTGGATTTTCTTTTTGGTCGGGTCACTTTGGTTTGCATGACTGAGTACTTTCTTGGATGGTGGACTGATACTCAGTTGGTGGTTAAGTGCTTGATTAGGTCTCTGGCCCAAGCTGTCCATACAATGGCTTATCCTTAGCTCTCTCCCCTGTAGCACTTAGTCTAACCCTCCACCCCCCCTCCTCTGCAGGGCGCCCCCTCTCACTTATCGCCCTCTGCCCCCTCCCTTGTAGCACTTGACGTACCCCCATCTCTCATGCCCCGCCTTTCTGGGGCTCGCAACTGTAGGGCCACTCTCAGTCTGCAGGCCTAGCCTGGCCAGCCGTGGTGGTCCCTATGTCCTTCCCTACCCCCACCCTGCACCCACTAGCTCTCTGCTGGCCTACTTACCTGATCTTCCTGGACGGTCCCCTGCCCACCCCCTTCCCTGGTTTCTTGTTTAGCTCCCCTTGCTCCTCACCTAAGGATTACCACCTCTCCAGGTGTATTGACTAGTTGTACTAGATGCTACACTCCTTCTACATTCTTAATCTCTAGCTGTGGTGGTTTACGTGATTGCTTTCTTGCCTTTATTGTCGGGTTTTGTACCCTGGCCCCTCCTTGTATGTGGGTCCGCAAGCCTCCTTAACTATGTACCCAGTTCCCTGTACTGATATTCTCCGGCCCACCTGTACCATGGGCGGTGTGCTAATTTGACTATGTACCATGTTTTTCTGTTTTGTGTTTGTATGCTACCGTGACTATGTACCATGTTTTTCTGTTTTGTAACCTCCCGGGTCGCACCTGAAAATAGGCATTTGTTGTCTAGTGTGCTTACCTGGTTAACAAAAACAAACAAATAAATAAATAAATAAATATATTGAGTATCTCGCCCATTCGATGAAATTGGCCCAAGCCTTGTCCCTGTCTCAACAGGTGATTATGGTCCAATGATTGCTACTTTGAAGGTGTGAATGATTTCTGTACAGTATGATAGAAGTGAATCTTTATTGACGTAACATACAGCAGGAATTCAGGGAGCTCATGGTATGGGTGATCTCTTTTTGGCAAGTAAGTAGTGGGTGGAATGACGGCACCTGATACAGACTGTGACTTAATTTGGTGTCCCAAATACTACTACTGGGCCAGAGATTTTGTCCCATGTCCATTCCTACTTGTTTTCTATGTTTGAAGTTTGTACCACTTCTGGGTCGACTGGTCCATTTCTGAGTATGGTTCCAATGCCCCATCCCCCCTTGGGAGTTTGGTTGTTTGTCATTGCCCATTTCTAACCTGGAGATTCATTGGGCTACTTCTAGTCTTGGAACTTCAGTTGCCCCTGGACTAGATGGCCTAACGTCAGTTTTTAACAAGTATTTTTCTTCCACATTGACGAATATTTTGCAGGAAGTCTTTAAGTGGCTCCTGACTGTAGACGGTAAGTCCTGATTATTCAGGGAGATCATTCAGATTTTGCTTTATAGGAGGGACGATGCCACTGATTTATATAATTGGAGGCTCCTTTTCATGTTAAATACTGAATTGAAGATACTTATGAAAATAGTATCCTCTCACTTAGACTCCGTTTCTCATCATGTTATTTCTCCTGCCCAAACTTGTTTGGACCCTGGCTGACATACTGCAGATAATCTCCTTGTTGTGCATGAGGTGGTTACCTCTGGGAAGTTGTCCAGTGACACTAACTATGTCTTGGCATTGGATCATGTGAAACTGTTTGATCGGGTCTCCCACTCATACCTGTTTTCTGTTTTACAACATTATAGTATTCCCTCGACCTTTCGTACTTGGTTCAGATGGTTGTATGGGATGGCTTTGGTTATCCTGTTTATTAATGGGCATTTTGGTATGGCCTTTTTGGTATGCACAGGAGTCTGTCAGGGCTGTCCCCTTAGCCCGCTTCTTTAAGTCCATTATATTGACCCCATTACATGGAAAATTCAGGCCCATCTGCAGATTCATGGGATTCTGGTACCTAATGGATTGGAAATGGTTATGATCACCACTTATGTGGATGATGTTATCCTTTTTGTTTAGGATGCTTCATCTGGCTGTATGGCCCTTAATGTTTTTCATTCTTTCAACCCTATTTCTGGGGCACTGCTCAATGTCCATAAGCTGTTTGTATTTAAGGGATAGTAGGATGCCCCCCTCCCGAGACCTTGCTGCTAAGTGGAATGGCTTTCTCCCCTATCTTACTACTGGATGATGATGCCCCCTGCCCCCCTTACCTTACCTTTTTTTACATGCTGGTCTCTTTTTTTCCTTTTTTTCGTCATTATGGCTGGTGCTTGTTCTTTTCTTTGTTTTTTTTTTCCTTTTCTTGTGTAGTACTTTTGATGCATTTTTTATTTATGGATCTAGATCATTAAAGTACAGTTTTGTGGTTTAATTCTGCTGTTTAGGGGATTGAGGTATGGGTTTTGTTTCTTTTGTATTTTTTTCTCTGCTATTTGTACTGATCTTAGTCCTTTTTTGTTTTACCATGCTTCTTCAATGGCTGTTTGTTTTTTGCTCCTTTTGATTGTTATTCTTTAATAAAAAACTTCTCCTGCTCTTGCTAGGGGGTGCTGTCTCTCTGCAGGAGTCATGGAGGATCCTGGTCCGGAGAAGACAGAGCAAGGAGGAGGTTGTGTGCGGCAACAACCTGGAGTACAGGGGGCAGAATCTATGGATATTCAGGCAACAGAACCTGATGGAGTGTACTGAGGACATTCAAGATGTTAATTTACATGAACTTAAGCTACAACAAAAACTTACAGAGAAACTCAGGTATCTAATGACTAAGCTAAATGAAGCAGACAAATAATTTGAATTAAAATTGAAAAACTGGAGGAGGGGAAAAAAAGGAAAAGAACTGCATGAAGTCATATTTCTTCCTCAGTTAAAAAAGTGAACTTTGAAAATATGGATAATTTGCAAAATGTGCAACCTCAGGCTACTACAGCTACTGCATATGCTTCTACTTCCCATATGACAATTACTCAGGACTTTCCCTATACAGCACAGCAGGTGGAATGAATCCCAGAAAATGCATTACAAAATGCAAGATGGATCTTTGTTGCTGGATAGAAGACCCAAACATTCCCACACCTGGCTCCCCAAAATCAACTTGCAGGACCTCATCTCCTATATCGACTGAAGCAACTGAGGCACTTGATGTGGATGGTCAGTAAGAAGAAATCATAGGTGCAGATGACACAATATCAGTTTCAGCAGTGTGTTCAGATGCTCCTGTATCAGATGCCACCCAAGAGTTTGCTACACAGCAGGGTGTGGCTACAGCACAGACCGAGAAGAAATTGCCCAGAGATGTGGAGCACATGCAACACATTAAGACTGCTCAGGACGGCAGAAGGACAACATGTACAATGAATGATACATTACCAGGTATGGGGATAATTATGATGCTATGGATAATGCTTTAGATATGAATGTAGAAGCAGCGTCAGAATCAGAAGTACCCAGAGCAAAACCAGGTAGCTATGCTAGTTTGTTTAAATGACCAATGGGAGTCACGTGATGCAGTGGTGCTGAAAAGCTGCTTACTGTGGAGCTCCCGCCTTCCTCCTCCTAAATTAGCTTTTCTTTGCGCCTTAAACTACACTGCCGACCTAGAGGCGAGTTGAGAGGGTCTCCTAACACTGCAGGACCCCTCGAGGATCGCGATCGGCGAATTGATTGCCTTTCAGTGTGATCACCGCGATGGCAGGATACAGGAAATGAAGGCCGCGAGCCAAACACACTCCCCCAACCTCGCCAGAAAAGGCTTCCAAAAGGCAGGAATACTAACACCAACACCGCCCCAACGCCAAGCAACATTCCAGTGGGTATCTAATGCTACACCAGGCACTATATTAACGGAGGAGCGCTTTCTAGAGGAATTATCCCCTTTCAGAGAGACTCTACAGGAAATCTCTAAGGAGATTAGGTCACTGAGGCTGGACTTCGCTGATCTCTCGAGGAGAGTAAGCGACTCAGAGGCCAGAGTTTCCTCAATAGAGCAGTGGCAGCACAACACCGACCCAGAGATCACCAGATTGAGGCAGCATATCCAAAAACTCCAGATGAAAACAGAGGACCTGGAGGGAAGGAGCCGGCTGAACAACGTATTGATCCTTGGCCTCCCGGAGTCTGAAGAGGGGGGAGACACCCTGCGCTTCATTCAGCAATTTCTTAACAAAGTTGTGGGCCCTTCACCTATTCATCAGCAGTATCACATAGAAAGAGCCCACAGATCTCTCAGGCCCAAACCACCCCCGGGTGCTCCCCCCAGGCCTATAATAGTTAAGTTCCTGAGTTACCTGGAATGTCAACACATTCTGGCGAAGGTTAAAGAGCTTGAATCCATCCTCTGGAGCAACAATAAACTCAGGATCACCCAGGACCTTCCCTACGAAGTTCGACAGAGAAGATCTGCTTTTCACCGGTTGTCAAGAAGCTTATAGCGGCTGGAGAGCCTTCAAAATGAACTACCCTGCCAAATTGCTTGTCCAGATCGATGGCACATGGCACGTATATGAGAAGCCGGAGGATGCACTATCTGAATTAACTAAACTGCTCTGGACTTATTTAAGGATTCTTAAAATATCTCAGTGTAGCTGGACTCCTCCTTATTAGTTCCTGTGCAAGTGCTTAGTTCTTTGTCTAACTGGCCCTGATTAGTTTTTCTCTTTCTCTGGCCCTTCTAGCATTCTTGCCTAAGCGTATTTTGTGGTGCTAAGTACCTGTTTTTCCTGCATGAGAGTTTCTCCATGGTGGGGTCCTGCGTGGGAGTAGGCCTCGGGGGGGTTGAAGGCCGCGAGGCGTGATTGGCCTGTACTTTGCTTCCGACACGTCTGGTCTTCTCAGTTACTTTCTGGGTACTGCTAAGCAGGGGGTGTGTTTCCGGAGGACGCTTTTGTGGTTGGACCGTTTGGTCCATCGGCAAAGCCTCCCCTACACTTCCTCATCCCCTGTCTTCCGGTTTGGTCGCGATCAGTCCTGCTATGGGGAAGCGGACCTTCTATTCCCAAGAGACTTCTCCCAGGTACCTCCTTATTTCCCTTTCTTTGACCAGATACATTGTTTTGAGGTACCTTTTTGGATCATGTTTCTCACTCGCCAGGGGGGGTGGTGGGAGGCTCGAGCGGTTTAGTCGCCTCAGAGCCCTGCCTTGCAACCTTAATGGGTTTTGGTGGGTACCTGTATTGTTGCATTTGAATGGAACTATTTTTCTCCTCGGGGCTTGGTTGTTAAATAATTGGAATTGGTGTGTATACATTGCTATGTTTACTTTCGGTGCTTTGGGGATTTTTTCATGGTACCCAAGGGGTGGGGTAGGCTTGGTTCAATTTGTTACTCCTGTTATACTGGTTGCTTGGAATCTGGGCTGTAAATAGGGGTTTAAACTTAGTTGTTATAGTTTGTTATTGGTATTGGGAGGGATGCCGTCTGCTGTTGGTTACTTAGAGGATTATGGGGTTTTATCCACCTTTGGTCTGCTTATAATGAAGCTCAACTCCTTTATTTTTCAGCGGAAAGCTGTTCGCTTTTGTTACTACCGGGGCAGCAGGGGAAGGGCGATGGGGGTATGAAGGTGTCACCACTGATTGGTTTAGGCGTGGGGATCCCTATGCAGCCTGCTTTAGTCCTACTTTTGTTCTTAAGGGATGGCTCTGGATTATATTAAACTAGCCAGTTGGAACATTAGGGGCATTAGGGAAGCTAACAAAAGGAACCGTATACTGTTTAATTGTTCCCTGTTGGGGGTTGACATTCTTTTTTTACAAGAGACCCATATAACCACGTCAGAAGCCAATATTTTAAAGGTTAAAGGCTTTTCTCAAGTTTTTGTTGCCTGTGACTCAAAAGGGGTAGCTATCATGATTAAAAAAGGGGTTCCCTTTACACTGGAGAAATTTACACAAGACCCTGAGGGCAGATTTATTTTTGTGCAGGGCTCCCTTTATAATTCGGCTATAATCCTGGGTGCTGTTTATGGCCCTGTTGGGGGAGATGCTGGTTTCTTAATGCAACTAATAGATAAACTGAGTGTTTATTTACCAACTCCCCTCATCCTGGGGGGGGATTGGAACATAGCCCCATCGCAAGAGTTAGACAAAACCTATAGGCCTCTGAAACCTCCATCCCCAGCGCAATTGGCACTGCGGATCTAGGTAACATGTTAGGGTTTGGTAGATCCATGGAGGACTCTGAACCCTTCTAATAAGAGTTATACCTTCTTTTCTCCGCTCCATAACTCTTGGTCTAGGTTGGACTATTTTCTGGTAAGCACCCCTCTCATGGCTATATACCTTTGTAGGTATTAAGCCTATTGTAATTTCTGATCACGCCTCGTATGGTTTCGACTTAATCCTTCTTGGCACAGCGCTACTCAATTTGGAAGCTCAATACTCAAGTCCTAAAGGATGAGCAATCCAACGCTCAGGTTAAGTCCTTAATTAGAGAATTCCTGGACATTAACCAGGATTCAGTGTCCAGACATGATATACTATGGTGCTCATTGAAATGTTTTTTAAAGGGAGAATTCATTAAAATTTCCTCTAGGAGGAAAAAACTCAGAACTCAAAAATTTCTTCTTTTATCTAGCCAGATTAAAGCGGCAGAAGACTCCCTCGCTTCTTCTAAGTCCCAAAAGAGTTTAGAACAGTTATACAAACTTAAAAATGAGTATGAGGAGTTAATCAGAGAAAAGACTGAATTTGCGCTGCTGAGGTCCAAAGCTAGATACTTGGACCAAGGGGAGAGGCCGAGTAGATTTTTGGCCCTAAAACTTAAGGAAGTGGAAAATTCAAGATTGATCCCTGCTTTAGAGGCACACGATGGTTCCATCAAGACAGGTCCCAGAGATATTGTGGAGGTTTTCAGGTTATTTTATCAAAATCTGTATGGAGCTGTATCAACTCTCTCTTGCCCGCAATCGAGGCTTTTTCAAACCAATTTCCCACCAAGTTTTTCTGAGGACCAGCAGCTTTCTTCTCTACTCCTTATCCTTGAGAGAGGTAGAGGAGACTATTCACAATCTTTCGCCAGATAAGGCCCCTGACCGACGGCTTACCCTCCAATTTTATAAGACCTTCTGCAAGGAATTATCCCCAATCCTCTTGGAGTTTTACAACTTCATTCTTTCCTCTGATTTATTGGACCCAACCATATTAGAAGCTATTATAATTTTGATTCCCAAAACAAACAAACCCTCTCTGATCCAGCCAATTATAGGTTTATTTCGCTACTCAATTGTGATATCAAAATCTTGTCTAAAATCCTGGCTTCATGCATTAAACAAGTATGGCAATCACTTTTGAGTAGGGAACAAGTAGGCTTTGTGCAAGGTAGATCGGCTGCCGATCATATGAGAGTTCTATCTTATGTTTTCCAAGCAGCCCAAACCTCTCAAGCTCCCATGGCACTAGTGGCTTTAGATGCTGAGAAACCCTTCGATCGTGTCAATTGGGATTTCTTTTGGAGCACTATGTTTAAATTTGGTTTCCCGGAGAAATTTATTCAGTGGGTAAAGGTCCTATACAAAGATCCCTTGGCTAAGATTTACTGCAACGGGATTTTTTCATCTCATATCCGGCTGTATTCAGGCACCCGTCAGGGTTGCCCCCTCTCGCCATATCTCTTTAACCTCTACCTGGAACCCCTGCTACTTAATCTTAAGGTGGCTCCCGAGATCCAAGGGTGTGTTATTGCTCAGCAAACCTCCACAATATCTGTCTTTGCAGATGATATTCTACTACAGCTAACCAATCCAGCTGATTCCTTGGGTAGTCTTAAACATAGTAGAACAAGTTGGTGTTGTGTCTAATTATAAACTTAATTTGGCTAAGTCCAAAATCTTCCTCTCAATTTGTATACACCCCAGTCCAGTATGTCCCACTTTGGCATGAAATGGGCCTCATCCCACCTTAAATATCTCGTTATCTATTTGCCATGACCCAGATTTGGTTAAAAATTTAACTTGGATGACCTAGTAGATAAAATTTACTCCGATTTACAAAGATGGGACAAACTCCCCTTATCAGTAGGGGGTAGAATTAGCATTGTTAAAATGAATATTTTACCGCGTCCTTTCTATCCCCTGAATCTACTGGATATTAGGTTACCCAAAACCTTTTTCAAACGGGTACACTCAATTCTGACTTGCTTTATCTGGAATCACAAATCTCCTAGATGAGCTTTTCACAAACTCTGTTTACCTAAAGATAAAGGAGGCCTTAGTCTCTAATTTTGAATATTACTACTGGCTAGCTCATCTAACTAAAGCCAGTAAACGGTTGGGAAAAGTGAGGCAGAATCTTCCTTATGGCTAAGTCGAGACCTTAATCTTATTAAGCAAGGAAATATAGACCCTCTAGTTTGTTTTACTGTAACTTCTCAATTTTACCTTGTTATATTCAAAACTCGGCAGTGGGAACATCGGTGAGGGTTTTGAACCAATTCTACGCTAC
The DNA here is from genome assembly GCA_016271365.2 of Neoceratodus forsteri. Lineage (NCBI taxonomy): Eukaryota > Metazoa > Chordata > Ceratodontiformes > Ceratodontidae > Neoceratodus > Neoceratodus forsteri. Next base: position 274,315,209 of record JADMNL010000026.1, read on the forward strand.
AGTTAAAATCCGACACACCAAAGACCCCGGACAACCACTGGTTTCCAATCCCAATATTAAAATTGGTACCAAATGGATACCTCCAATGTGGTTACCCCCAATCCAGGGACTTTAGTGGAAGATTTATTCAGTGCGAGGGTCTTAGGTGGACGGATGACTACTATTAGCTTTAAATGTCTCCCCAAATGGTTTTCAAAGTATATCAATTAAAGCATCTCATAACAAAGATTTTGGCAATACAATGTCGGTGTCAGTAATCAACCCTTTTAATGGAAGTCAAAGACTGTGCAGCCAAGCCCCATGGAGTATCCAAGCTATACTTATACCTCATGAATGTCAGCTTTCCGGATGCTCTAACTGGATCCAAATTTTGGGTTCCACTGCTTCCAAGTCTTTCTTTCACATGGAACCAGGTTTGGAAAGATCTGTACACATACAATACCCTTGACAAGAATAGACTCATTCAATATTTTATTATTAATAACATGTATTTTACGCCCATTAAAAAATCGAAATTGACCAGTCCAGTTCTCCCAATTGTCTCAGATGTGGTAAGGACTTGGGTAGTATTCCCATATTTTCTGGTATTGTTCCAAGGTAGCTCCACTATGGAATGCTATTCGGATAATTTAGACCCCATTTTAGGTTTGCAAGATCTTTTTACATTAGAGATTTGTATACTGGGTATCTATTCAGATATTAACGTAAAGGAAATAAGGTACCATATGGCTCTTATTTCAATGGCGGTCAAAAGACTAGTGTTGCATCACTGGTCGGACCATCTAGAGCTTTCTTACATGGACTGGGTGGAAGAAATGTCTGTGTTTTAAAGTCGAGAAGCTGATAGCCGATTCCAGACTTGCTCCCCTTGCCTTTCAGAAAAAATGGGGTAAGCTTTACGCCCTATACCTACACTGACTTCTAGGCCCAAGTCCATTTTGATTTAATTTAATGCTGACAGTATACCCTCCAATGGGTACCCTGATGCACCCTTCCTTCCCCAGGAACCAGTTATCATTGGAGCTTTTTTTTTCCCTGATACTTAGAGGGCAGGCTGTTGTTGTGTCCTTTGACTGGGTAACTTCCTTTTCCCCTAATTATCAACTTTCTCTGCTCTCTTCTATTCCTCAGTGGTGACACCTTCTAGGGGTGGGGGGGGTTAGTTTATCCTATGTCTATTATCTTATGTCTTTCCTGTTGGATTTTGTTATTCTGTTGTATTATACCTGTGTTCGTACATATGATCTTGTTGTTATTTAAACTTAATAAAAAGAGAATTTCAAAAAAAAAAAATAAATGACCAATGGAGGCTGCCAAATGATGCTTTGTGGTGTGCCTATGCTCTAAAGAGGGGTTAGATGTACCTCCAGACAGAAACTATATTGGCAAGGAACTTATTATTGATTCTTTATATTTTTTCCTGGCAGAGGTCTATGCATTCATTCATGCCTCTGGGGATCAGAACTATGACATTAGCTTTCGATCAGCTAGTCTACTTGATAAATTCTGGGCAGCATACTAGGCAGATAAAGACACCCTCTTATGGAACCCATTCATTGCTATTCTTATCACTAAACCGACCTTCAAAACTATGACTATATTATTTCAAAATGAAGGGGTTAATGTGAATGTGATCTTATATTGGTTAGAAAAGTGCTGCACAGTGAATGGGATGCCAGAAGCCATCATAGATGACAATGGGTTCTGGACTGGGGGATGGAAGTTTAGGATACAGTTGAAATATACAGAAGATGGCATCCAACATTTGTCTGTTTTCTTATGGACAGGGATCATGGCATATTATTTTATCCAGGACAGCCACACTCCTTCTACAGATGTGGGGCCCTCACATACTTGAATTCAGAATGTGACCAATCAAAATGTGTTTCTTGTTGGGCTTTGGGGCACACAGCGAGCCATTGCACAGTTCCTCCTAGTTGTAATTTATGTGGTGCAGATGACCATTCTTTCCCTTCATACTCATGGGCTTCACATAATGCATCAGATTATGCAGAACAAGATCTAGTCTGATTGCTGGCTGTAATACATATAAAGATAGCCCTAGTAGTCTAGTAGAACCTCCCTTGCTCCTGCAGCCCGATCGCTGGTTGACATAAATATAAAGATATGCCTAGCAGTCTAGTGGTAACCCCCTTTCTCTCCTGTAGCCACGATTGGCAGTAGAATCACACAACACAATGTCCGCGGTAGTCTAATGGCACTCCCACCCACACAGGACCTCCTGCCCACTAAGCTCCCCCTGTCATCGGAGGGCAGCTGCTATCCATCTGCATACCGCCCAGCTGCCCACTGAATGACAGCTTACAGTATGTGCTGTAAGCCCATTGGTCCATACTGTGGACCAATGGGCTTACAGGCCATACTGTACTGGACAGTCACACATATGATTTGTGATGTTCAGTACAGTATGCCCCATGCCTCCATGGTCCACAGTATGGATCAATGGGCTTACAGCACATACTGTAAGCTGTCATCTGGTAGCAGGGTGGTATGCAGGCAGCAGCAGCTGCCCACTGATGATGGGGGGGTCCTGGGTGGGCAGGTGGTCCTGTGTGGGTGAGGGTGTCACTAGACCACCATGGACATTATGTTGTGCGATTCCACCACTGATCGTGGCTACAGGAGAGAGGGGTAATGACTAGACTACCAGAGATATCTTTATATTTATGACAACCAGTGATCACAACTACAGGAGGGAGGAGGGGATTACCACTAGACTACCAGGGATATCTTGATATTTATGACAATCGGCAATTGGGCTATGGAGGGGGGGGTTACCATTGGACTACCAGGGATATCTTTATTTTTATGACAACTGGTGATCAGGCTACAGGAGGGAAGGGGGGGTACCACTGGACTACCTGGGACCATATGGGTGCTTGTGGATGGTGTTCTAGGTGGGCGGGTGGCCACCCTTGGCTGGTGGCTGCTGTTTTGCACCATGCAGTACAGCATTCCACCCATGGATGGCCAGTATTTGAGCCTTTTTTGGGGGGCTCAGCTCTATGCCCCAGTGTGAGGAACATCTAAGTGTTGTGCCAGCAGATGTGCCGCACATCCCAGGCTGAATGTTGGGATGTACCGCATATGCATGGGCATGCCCCCTTCAGATGCACTGCATTCATCCATTGCACTCCGGCGCATCGGGACTTGCACTATGCAAGTCCCCTTTTGAATGTCACCCCGGGGTGCATTACTTGGGTTGCACCAGTGCAACTCAGTTATGCCAGGTGCAACCCCTTTGAATATCTGGCCCATTGTGTATTAAATCTGACTATAAAAGGAAAGCAACTTTTGCTTTGTTGCATTCATTACAATATGACGTTTTTATTACAAGACACTTGTTTGCATTCATTTTCTGAAATTCAAAGAGCCACTGTTCAGTGATACCAGGGTACTTTGTATTGGTCATTAGGAGAAGACCAGTTCTATGCTGGGGATTTGCTTTACGACAGGTTATGTTACAAAAATTGACTGATTTGGACCCGGGATGCATACTCATATTAGATATTTTATTTCATGGGTTACCATGTAGAATTATAAATGTATATGCCACACAGACCAAGGCCCTATGTATTGAACTTTTACATAAAATTCAACCTTTCCTTTATACTAGTAGGCAATTATATTTTTCGGAGGGACTTAACATCAGTTTATCACATAAAATAGAGTGATGGCAAGGAAAATAAACTCTACCATGATAAGGCTGCCTTACATAAATTAATAAAAACAACAACCCTTAAGGATGCCTTTATCACCACCTCCTCATCCTTTGATAACTTTTTTTAATTAAATACACTTTATTGAGTAATTACCAACAGATATACAAATATATTAACTGTATCAGTAGAAAATTTTTATAACATGGAGGTACAAAACAAGAAAAGAAAAAAATAACAAAGAACAATCATTACATTTTGATCAATAACATCAAGGTGAAGATACTTTTTTTAAAGGCACATTATCTTCTAGAATAGATGGATGGTTGGTCTCACAGTCCTTACCTACTATTTGGACAGAGACAAAAATAGTAAAAACTTCTGGTCATGCATTAATAGGTCTACATGGGTTTATATGATAATGGCAAAAGCCTAAAGGCGATTGGCGTTATTATGAAGCCACAGTGCCAAAAATCAATTTTGGCACTCTGACTCCATGACACAAAGCACAAGGGCACCAGGAACATACATGTTAAATTTCAATATGGGGGGGCTGTGTCACCCGCACCCCCCCCACTTAAGGATTCTCAACTCCAGGGGTGGGTGCATGTCAGGGGGAACAAATCCAGCAAAAAAATCATTTTGGGCTGGGTGCAACAAAAGGCACCCACTCCTGGACCCAAACCCAGCACTACAGATGTTGTAGCCCTGAACCCACCCACCATGCCACAGGAGTGGCTCAGCAGCTCACCGCTGCACCACCCCTCAGAGTCCCTCCCTCCTGTCTCACCCCAAATGCAGCATGCTTGCCCCCCTGCGTGTGTATACCCATAGCTACATCCTGTCACTATAGTCACGCATCCCCCATCTGGTCACCCTCTCTCCCTCCTCGGCATGCTCAAAAGCAGTGTAATTGAGTCACCATTTTGCTAGACGCTCAATCGCACTCATTAAACTCATGAGTTACCAATCTACATGTATCATCGCACCAATTAAGAACAGCTGGTAAAGGATATTGGAGGCTTAACGCCAGTTTATTATTACTGCCACAGGTGTTAAAAGACCTTAAAATAATTTTGCAAGCTGGACAATCTGTCTGTTATTTATGTGATACTATATTCTCATAGTGGGAGGATGTTTAACAGATTTTTTAAACAAATTTATAGATAGATAGCAACACAAAAGCAAAAAACAAATTTGCCACTGCGTGGTTGGTTATATGATATAATCTCTTTACAAGCTGAAACTAATTCAGATTACTTAACTCATTCACGCCACAAGAGCTCTTTGAGACTTCCACCACTTGTGCCCTGTGTACTCTTAGCACTGCATCCTGGGTCTTTCTAAGCAAAATCAAGCCATAATCAGCATGCCACAAACAAATGTGAATACCTCTTGAACCGTAAGTGCTACAAAGTACGAGTGGCAAAGTTGTTCAGCACAACATCACCTTTCCAATGGTGCTATGCAATCAATTGTAATCAATTTAGTTTTTATTTTATACTAGCTGAAATACCAAACAACAGATTTTTTTCTGATTTATTCAAGGTGCTTAGGTGAAACTTGAGAGACAAATGTCAGCCATGCACACCATATCTTAAACAAACGCAAATAACTCCTAAAGTATGCATGATAGACACAAAGTATCAGCAGCAAAATTGTTCAGCACAAAATTACCTTTCTAATGGTGCTATGCAATCAATTCTAAGCAATTTGGTTTGTTTAATATTTGGGTAAAAACTGCTGACTTCCTCATACGTTTCTCAGCCTGAGTGAAAGTCAGCTGAGTACGTCTACAGGCGTTATTGTCCTGAGTGGCTGTGCTTTCAGACACCACCTACAGGCATATCTAGGCCTGAAATGACATTGCACCAACATAATAGGCAGCAGACATTAGAAAAAGAGCAGTGTTTTGGGACACAGGGTAGTAATGAACAAATAAACCCTTTTGAAAACTATAAATCCCGAATGCTTGCTAAAAAATTTACTGTAATACAGACTAAAGAGGGAGAGTTATTAAACAATAATAAGAGCATTATGAAAATGCTCAAATTAAATATTGAAGAGGGGATGCAAGTATCATTGCAAGCTGTGGACTCTCCCTGTTTGACACAACAACAGATGGATGATATGAGTGTCGCAATTACTAATTCTGAATTAAATAGTGTAATTAAGTTTCTACATAACAACATTGCACCAGGTTCAGATGAGTTTCCTAGTGAACTATATAAAATATTATGGGAGTGTATACCAAACAAACTGCTTGCAGTATTTGATGCTTTTCAAACCAATGATAGAATTACAGAAACTATGTATGAAGGTATGTTAGTATTTGTGTTTAAAATGGGAGATCAGAAATGCATTCAAAATTTGAGATCGCTTACTTCATTGAATGTTGCTTTTAAAATCCTTTCTAAACTATTGTGTAATAGGCTTACAAAGGTGGCTGTGCATCTATTGCATCCCTTACAATGTGGTTTGGTCCCTGGAAGGAACATTGCCGGTGCCTTAATTCTTATTAGAGAATTGATGGATAGCGGCACAGTGAAATGTATTTCTGGATATTTGCTGAGTTTTGACCAAACCAAGATGTTTAATAAAGTGTCCCATAGAAACATAGAAACATAGAATTTGATGGCAGATAAGGACCACTTGGCCCACCCAGTCTGCCCATTTCCCTACCTGATGGATAAGCTGCAGGTCCTAGTTAACCAGCAGCCTACTTCTTCCTACCCCCACCCCCTAGAATTGCCTTATGACTGTCCCATGCATGCTTGAATTCCACCACTGTTTTTGACTCCACAACCTCCTCTGGAAGGCCGTTCCATACATCCACAACCCTCTCTGTGAAAAAATACTTCCTTAAATTACCTCTGAGCCGCCCCCCTTCTATCTTCAAATTGTGCCCCTTGTTCTTGCCGCCTCTTTTTTGAAAGATGCTACCCTCTTGACGTTGTTGATTCCCTTGAGGTACTTGAAAGTTTCTATCATGTCTCCTCTCCCTCCTTTCCTCGAGGCTATACATATTAAGCTCCTTAAGTCTCTCTTCATATGTCTTCCGGTGCAGACCCTGCACCATTTTAGTTGCCCTCCTCTGGACAGCTTCTATCCTGTCTATGTCTTTGCGGAGATTGGGTCTCCAGAACTGCACGCAGTACTCCAGATGGGGTCTCACTAGCTGTCTGGACAGAGGAATAATAACTTCCTGTTTTCTACTGGTGATACCTCTTCCTATGCATCCAAGTATCCCCCCAGCCCTCCTTGCTGCCCTCTCACATTGCTTTCCCACCTTTAGGTCATCTGATATGACTACCCCCAGGTCCCTTTCCATTTTTGTTGTTGTTAGTATCTCACCCCCATTGTGTACTCTTCCCTGGGTTTTGCTTCCCAGGTGCATTACCTTGCACTTCTTAGCATTGAATCTAAGCTGCCATACATTTGACCATTCCTCTAACCTTGCCAAGTCCCTTCTCATCCTTTCCACTCCACCTTGTGCATCAACTCTGTTGCAGATCTTTGTGTCATCTGCAAAGAGACATACTTTTCCTTCCAGTCCCTCTGCAATGTCGCTTATAAAGACATTGAAGAGGACCGGTCCTAATACTGAACCCTGTGGAACCCTACTACTAACCCCCCTTTTTTCAGAGTGGACTCCATTTACTATTACTCTCTGTGTCCTATTCTCCAGCCAATTCTTTACCCAGGCTGTCATCTTGGGACCCACTCCCAGGCTGGCTAACTTGTATATTAATCTTTTGTGTGGGACTGTGTCAAATGCCTTGCTAAAGTCTAGGTAGGCATTGTCCACAGCCCTCCCTGATCAACTACTTTGGTCACCCAGTCAAAGAAATCTATCAGATTTGTCTGGCATGACCTTCCCACTGTGAATCCATGCTGCCTTGGGTCCTGTGCCCTCTGGCCTCTAGATACTCAACAATTCTTTCCTTCAGAAGTGATTCCATCATTTTCCCTACCACTGAGGTTAAACTAACAGGTCTGTAGTTTTCTGCTTCTGCCTTGCTCCCACTTTTGTGAAGGGGAATTACATCTGCCCTCCTCCAGTCCTCGGGTACCACCCCATCCTCCCATGATTTGTTAAAGAGGGTAGTCAGTGGTGTCACTAGTTCTACCCTTAGTTCTTTTAGAATTCTGGGATGAATCCCATCAGGCCCCATTGCTTTGTCCACCTTCAGTTTTAAGAGTTCTTTCAGAACCCTTTCTTCTGTAAATGGGCTGGTATCAACTTCGTATCCAGAGTGTTTCTACTGTTTGTTTTAGGTACTTCCCCTCTTCCTTTGTAAATACTGAGCAAAAGTATTTGTTTAGTATCTCTGCCTTTTCACAGTCACCCTCTGCCCACCCTCCTCCCTTTACTAAGCCTCACTATCCCTCCCTTGGTCTACTTCCCCTGATGTACCTATAAAAGGTTTTATCCCCTTCTTAACTGAGTTGGCTATCTTTCCTCGGTTTGGGCCTTTGCTGTTCTGACTGCCTTCCCAGCTTCCTTTGCTTTAACTGATACAGTTCTCTGTCCTGCTCCTTCTGTGATTCCTTGTACTTCCTGAATGCTTTCTTTTTCTCTTGAACCTTCACTGCCACTTCCTTTGAGAACCATAGTGGTTTCTTACCTCGTTTCGTTTTGTTTATTTGCTTTACACAAAGGCTTGTTACCTCTGTGATGGCAGTTTTTATTATTCCCCATTGTTCTTCCACCCCTCCTTCCTGCCCATTTGCTAGTGCATTCCTTAGGCACTCACCCATTTTGACAAAGTCAGCCCTCCTAAAATCCAGTACTTTGTCTTTGTATGGCTTGACTCTATTGCTGTGTTTATTGTGAACCATACTGTTCGGATGGTCGCTAGTTCCCAGATGGCTACCCACTTCTACATCTGTGATCCTCTTCTCATCTCCATTTGAGAGAACCAGGTCTAAGATTGTTCCTCTTGAGTGGGCTCCAATACTAGTTGTTCAAGGCATGCCCCTGTAGGGCATCTAGAATAACCCTACTTAAGTGGCTGCTGTAACTGCACTCCAGTTAACATCTGGCCTATTCAGATCACCCATCAGCAATATCTCCCCTTTTCTGCCATTCTAAGTATACTTTCTATCATTTCCTTGTCCATTTCCTCCCCTGAGAAGGGTCTGTATCACAACCCCTGTCTGGATTGTGGTGCCATTGCCGGTCTCCCAAATTTACCCACAGTGCTTCTTCTCCTCCCTGTTTACCTTTTTGTTCTGTTGCTTTGATTCCTTCCCTTATGTAAAGAGCTACTCCTCCTCTTTACCCTCCCTGTCCCCTCCTGTAGATAGTGTATCCTGGTATGTTTACATCCCAGTCATGGTTTTGTGTGTACCATGTTTCTGTGACTGTCACGATATCCAGATGTTCCTCCTCCATCAAGGCCACTAATTCAGGAAGCTTGTTACTCAGACTACGGGCATTGGTACTCATTGCTCTCCATTTTTTGATGGCTTTACTTTCTGTTGCAGCATCCCCCACTGACCTTCCTACCTCGGTCTTTTCCCCATTTAGTACCCTGTTTTGTAGGGAGAGGCTGGGATTTTTCTGCTGCTTATCAGTGCCTCCCCCCTTGACTAGTTTAAAAGCTTGCCAATGAAGCATTTAAACCGATTGCTCAAAAGACTTGTTCCCTTCCTGGACAGATGCAGACCATCCTGCCAGTATAGGCTGGTGTCCCTCCAGGTGGAACCCCAGTCCCCAATGAAGCCAAACCCCTGTGCTCCACACCATTTTTTCAACCACTCATTAAACTGCATGGTGCAAAGTACCCTTGCCTCACTCATGCCATTTACAGGCAGCACCTCTGAGAAGGATACTCATGTGCTACTTGTCTTAGGCCTCTCCCAGTTCTACAAAGTCCTTCTGCACTGCTGTAAGCTCATGTTGAGCCAAGTCATTTGTCCCTAGGTGGACAATGACATCCAGCTCAGACTCCCGTGCAGCTGTTCTCATGATCCTGAGGATGCGCTTCCTGTCCCAACAAGCCATGGCACCAGGCAGGCACTTTACTTAGTTTTCCTGCTCCCCCAGTTCTATCCCCTAATAATTGAGTCCCCACCAGGAGCTGCTTCCTTTCCTTGTAGCATCCTCTGCCTCCTTCCTGTGTGCCTCCCTTGTGACAGGCGTCCTCAGCCTCCTAATCTCCTCCGTGGTGCATCCATAGGGGAGCTGTGCCTCAGAATGGTGTATGGATTGTGGAGTGGAACAACTGACTGGGTGTGCCTCTGTTCCACCTTCCTCACCCTCCCTGAGCCCACAGTGGTCCAACTGCTGTGCTTTCTTGCAACCTCTGAGGTAGTGGTGGTGGCTCTGGTGCTCCTGGATGGGGGGTTCCCTTCCTACCATCCAGTCTGGCCTGGGGAAGGTTTTCTTACTGCTGTCCAGTGTGGCCTGAAGACGGCAACTTCTCCCTCAGGGCAGAGAGTTGTCTGCAAATAGGGCAGCATCTCAGCCTCCAGAAAGACTCCTGGAAGACTGCTGCCCCACAGCCATTACATTGCACTACTCCCACATGACTATGTACTTTTTTTTGTGTGTGTGTGTGTTTGTGAGTGATTGGTTTGTTATATAGAAATATATATATATTATACAATGTGATGCGTTATTTTCAGTGCTGTGTGCTAGAGAGGATATGACATTGATATGACCTTGCACTCTTGAGAAAATGATGTCAGAACCCCAGGTATAAGGAACTATTTCCGGGGGGTGAGGGGTGGGGAAGGGGTTGGGCCTAAACTGCCCTCACAAAACAATCAGCTAAGAGCTCTGACCCACCACCTGCGATGAGTGCCTTCCTGTCTGCAAGGTACTATACACAACAATTTGACAGAGAAAATCCCCTGCTACTCAAACAGAGAAAAATCCAGACATTCAAGTCAGACACAGGTAAACCTTCCCAGCCCCAAAACAGCCTGGTGGTTTGTGCTCTGAAAGCAGACGGTCCCAAAAATAAGTGAGCTGTGCTTTGAACTCTTCCTGCACTGAAAATCTTAAGAATTGTAACAAGACTGTCTTTTCCTGATAATTGTAAATACCTTATTTCACCTTTCAGTTAGAAGCAGCCTCCACCTGCAGTATATCTGCTACAAAGCAAAGACAATTGAAAGGTTCCCCTCCCTCTGTTGTGAGCACAACTCGCTTTCTTGCAAATCCTATATTCAGTATTGCAGTTCCCAACAAGAGATAGTTTGACTAGGAAAATTAAGCCCAGTGTTGCAGCTTGCAGCCAGAGGTAGCTTCACCTGAAGACTATGAGGTTATCTCATGACTATCTATGGCTCACTTTACATGTATGTGGTATCCCACATATTTTTCTCAATTGGTTACACATTTGCTATGCCTTGGCATATGTTCAGTGCTATTTATTTATTTTATTTATTTATTTCATTTTTGTTAACCGGGTAGGTGCACTAGCCATAAAATGACTATTTTCAGGCATGACCCAGGAGAGTACAACAAAAAGAGAACAGTGGAACAACAGCAACATGGGTACAGTAAGACAAATAGAGGAAAAGTACAGCAGTGCTACAAAAATACAATGAATAGAAACAACAAAAATAATGGCAAGCATTATTCAAATAATGGCAGTAAGATATATAATAAATGCAGAAACATAGACCCAGCCTGTGGAATGAAAGGGTTAATAAGAGAGTAAGGTTATATAGACAGAAAAGTGAGGAATGTTCAAACATAACAAGAAAGACTGACAGAAGGAAGATCAGGGGTGGTAATTGGCAAAACAACAGTGGATGGTCAGCAACAAGGTTTGAGAAGGAAGAGAGCTAATAGTCAAGAAGTTATTTACAAAGAGAAGGAAAAATATGGGGGAGGGAAAGAGGAGCCAGTCTTGGAGCTGGATTAGAGCAGGGGTGACATTGTTGGTAAGTCTCAGGAGCTTCAGGTTGGGTCAAAGCATGTACAAGCATCAGCTAAGGATAGATAATGATGATATTCACTATTGAATCTAAAGTGAGACTGAGACAGTTGGAGGTTGAGTGGAAGAGCATTCCATAGCCTGGGAAGACCCCTGTGCCTTTAGTCATCCAACATCTTGGAACATAGAGCAAGGATCTGTCAGCTGATCACAGGTCATGGGAGAATGGTTGAGGGACCAGCAACACCACCAGCTGGGATGTTTTTTTTCCCGGATGATCGAGTCCCTTAGTGATCCAAGGTAGTATTGTCTACTGACAGAGGGCGAGAGCCAATTCAGATCCTTATAAAGAAGACAGTGATGTTTGAGTCAAGGCAATGAAGAGGCAAATCATATATTGTTATAAGTTATGTCCCATTTTAGTAGGAAAATGGCTAATTGGGGAAAAGACGTTCGATTAGAAGAGGGGTAAGACGGGGTGCCTCTTAAGTTCCCTGTTGTGCTTTTTCACATTAGATCCTGTTATTAGAATTATAAATCAAACCTCTCTGATAACAGGTGCTGGGACATCCCCTGGTTTAGAAGTCAAATCTATGGCATACACAGATGATTTGTGTTTGGTAGTCTCAGATGCTAAAACAGGGATACTGGCCTTCAAATTTTTGTGTTGCTTACTTCAGGTTATTGGTTCTGTTATAAACGGTTCTAAAAGTATTTGCCTAAATTTACACAATACTGGGAATATTAAAGAAGATATTAATAGTTTACAGGTTGCCGCAGCCACCTATAAAAATTTGGGAGTATACTTTGGACCTGGGAATATGGTGAATATAATTGAGACTACTGTTTAAGTAAAGGAAAGGTGAATGTTAGTAGATGGAATGTGTTGCAAATGGGGAAACTAAAAAATAATATTTTTGATTAAGACATTTCTGGTCCCTACTTTCCTTTTTATAAGCTACATTTGTACAGCTCATAAACATTTGGAGACAATGTTATTAGCCTGTTTTTTTCCTGTTTCTGGGGGTAGTAGACTTAACCCTGTAAAATGGAATATTCTTTGTATGGATATCAGAGAAGGTGGGGTAGGAATTCCAAATTCCCTGTTATAATATTTTACTATGTCCCTATCTACTAGTGTTTTCCCTTATTAAAAGGGTGTACTAAGCCATGGTCACTATGGATATCTCCAATGTTAGCAAATATTTTGACAGAATGGAAGAATAAGGCATTAATTCATAAAAATAAAAGACTGTATAAATTGTCTCAATATTGGGAGTATATATTTGATTATGTGAGGAAATGGGGGATATTATATAATGAGGTTTTAATGTTTTCAATGAAAACCTATCTAGAAGTACTGACAAAAAATGTTTCTTAACTGTTTCTTCTCCATTATCCTATTGATAAACAAAAACAAATTCAAAACAGATTATTAGATAAATGAACCCTTCCCAAAATGTGGGATATCCTCTGATTAAGGGTGCATGGAAAAATCAACACCAGAGGAAATCACAAACATAAAGGCATTTCTGAACACTATTGTATCCGTCATACTTCTACAACAACAATTGAGACAATGGATCAATTTGTATTTGAAAGGTCTCTTTATTTTAGAATTTTGGGACCTTTCAAAAGAGAAATGGAAATATTCACCCTTTGATTACCTATTGTCAAAACAGTTATATTTTAGTATGTTTCCACCTTCCTGGGTAAAGTATAACTGTAGTACATTAAATTTAGTTTTAGTTTGTTTTTTATATTGGATTTAGCAAATCAGATGTAGATTTATTTTTCAGCACCAACAGATCACTGTAACCAAATTGTATCATATAATTATACAAGAACTGCATACAATAAAATTGACGGTGGAAAAACATTGGGAAAAATCAATTTGGGAAAAGTCTTGGTGCAAGTTTCTTTGGTTATAAGAGCTGTTATGATTGGAAATCTTAGATTTTTGTGTTGGTTTCTTGCCCGACACTTTATTGTATAAATTAGGGTTTTAGTGCATACATATGGAAGTATGATGTAACACTTATTTTCAAGATGTGTGTGTGTGTACTGTTTGCTTCATGTGTTGAATAATATATCTGCATGTTCATTTTGATGTTTCACTAAAAAATAAATTCCCCTGCTCTTTTCAAGAAGTGCCATGGGATCTTTAACATCCACCTGAACTACCACCAGAACAGGCAGATGGGACCTCAATTTGACATTTCATCTGAGAGACGGTACCTCAGGAATGCAGCACCCCCTCATGCTGCACTAAAGTATCAGTATTGAGATTTGACCCAAGTGGTGGGTGTGGGGATGGAATCCACAGCTTTCTAATTTTCTGGTCTCAGAAGTGAGTGTGTTACCAGCTGAGCCACTGACATTGTTCTGTGTAATATGGGTTAGTGCTCTATATTCATACTTATTCACCTAGTATAGCACAGTGGAGATGCAATATGTCATTTCCAGTGGAGGCCCAGCTTTAGCATCATTTTACAATGTTTTTACACAGGATAGTGGTGAGATACAATATCTTGTATTTAATGGGGTCCTGCATTTACAATTAATGTTATAGAACAGATCAACTTAGATGCAACATCTCCTTTTCAGAGGTGTTTTGTGTAGAATCTTGCTTTTACACAGTTTTACTGCATATTTACCCAGAACAACCCAGTTGAAATGCAACATCTTGTTTTTAGTGGGGTCCTGCTTGGACCCATTTTGCACTGTATTTGCCCAGAATAGGACAACAGTGGTATAATACATTGTTTTCAAAGGGTCCCTAATTTTACCCATTCTTGTAAATAGAATAATAGGTTACAGTGAATTACAAGACTGTAATTCCATCGTGAGGTTCTGGGGACATAGATAACCTCAAGAGCAAAGCTCAAGAGGTTTCTATGTCCCTAGAACTTCGAGATGAAATTTCAGCCGAGTAAGTCACTGTAACATATTTTTCATTTTTTGTAATATATGGATGAGAGAAGGTGACAAGATCTTACCTGGTGGAGTGTTGTGCAGGCAGAGTGGTGGCTGGTATCTTGAATGAGTAATCGGGAAGTTGTCTGATTATTTACTTAAACAGTATTTTGATTTTCTTGCTTAGAGATGAACTGTAGCCTGTTTTCTATAACTGTTTGTGGTTTTGAGAGAGCCATTACTGCTATTTTTTGTGCCTGAATATGCCACCGGAGAGTTACATGGTGCTCGGTTGTGGTGAAGCTGTTTTTGAAATTCCTTGTGATGACTGCTGAAGAAGCCGGCTTACAGTGAGCTTGAGGTGCCAGGGTGCTCTTACGCTTTAGTGCAGTAGTGATAATATTATCGTTCTAACGTCAGAATGATAGTATTATTGGGAGTGAAGTGTAGTATTATTGGAAAGCTGTGTATGTATTGCAAGTATTTTTTTGCACCATTTTCGGTGGCGTTATTTGATGATCCATATATTACAATATGTTTACCCAGGACAGACCAGGTGAGAGGTAATTTTTCAGTTTCCTTGAGGTCCATCTTTCACAGTTTATTTTTCCAGGACTGAGAACATAGATGCACATTTTTCAATGGTGTCTGCTGTACTAACATACTAAAATGCCAGCAGACTAGGCCGAACGGTCTTTCGTGTCTGCTTGTTTGGTCAGCCCCCACCCTGGGAGCTGACCTTGCTGCCTCCCTCTCTGGCTTCTGCCTTCCCAGTCCTGAATATTCTCACTGCACTGGTTTTTGCATCCAGAACCCTTCCCTTGTACCAGTCCCACCCCCTCTTGAACCCCTCCACCATTTCTGCCTCCACCAGCCCCCTGGGCAGTACATTCCATGGCTCCACTACCTTCTCAGTGAAGTAGCACCTCCTCCTTTCTCCCCTGAATCTCCCTCCAGCTTCCACCGTGCCTCTAGTTGCCCCCTTCCTTCCTTGAGCACCCTGACTGTTCCTCCCCATTTACCTCCCTTCATGTACCTGAAGACTCTATCATGTCTCCCCAGTCCCTCTCTCTTCCAATGTGTACATATTTAGCTCTTCAAGCCTCTCCCCATAGGTCCCTATCCCCCAAGCCCCAATCATTTTGGTTGCCCTCCTCTGGACCCTCTCCAGGGGTTCAATGTCTCTCTTTAAATGTGGCCTCCAAAACCGCACACAGCACTCAAGGTGTGGCCTCACCAAGCAGTTATACAGTGGGAATATCACTTCACTCCTTCTGGAGGTGAGCCCCCTAGCAAGTCATCAAAGCATCCTGTTGGCCTTTGCCGCTGCCTCCTACAAATCTCTGAGTTGGTCATCTTGACATCCACCACCACCCCCAGGTCCCTGTCAGCCATCTAGACTTATAGCATTCCCCCCCCAGGGTGTACACTTGGCCCAGGTTTCTGGCTCCCAGGTGCAGTACCTTGCATTTTCCTGCATTGAACCTCAGCTTCCACTTTCTAGACCACCTTTCCAGAGCATCCAGGTCCCCCTGTAGGGCCACCCTCCCCTCCTCCCCATCCACCACCGACCCCAGTTTTGAGTCATCCGCAAAGAGACTCAGCTCACTCCTGATTCCCTTCCTTATGTCAGAGATGTAGGTGTTGAACAGGAGGGGACCAAGGACCAATCCCTGAGGGACTCCACTAATGACCCTCCTTGGGGATGAGACTATCCCTCCAACCATGACCATCTGGGTTCAGTTCTGGAGCCAATTTCCTATCCATCTGATCATCTGGTTCCCCACCCCCATTTCTCCCAGATTATCCAACAGGACCCCATGAGGAACAGAGTCAAATGCCTTGGTGAAGACAAGAAAGAGGACATCCACTGGTCTACCCAGGTCCAAGGCACTCATCACCCAGTCATAGAACTCCACAAGGTTTGTCTGACACGATTTCCCCGGGACGAATCCATGCTGTCTAGCATCCAGGCACCCCAACTTTTTCAAGTCCCCCCCAGTCTCTCCTTGACAATGCCCTCCATCACCTTGCCCACTACCAATGTCAGGCTGACGGGCCTGTAGTTCTCTGCCACCTGCCTTGATCCCCCCTTGTGGATAGGCACTATATGCGCTACCTTCCAGTCCTGGGGCACCCACCCTGTCCTCAGAGAGATGCTGAAGAGCTCCGCCAGGGGTTTCGTCAGGATATCTGACAGTTCCTTCAGCATTCTGGGATGTAATTTATCTAGCCCTGGTGCTTTCTCCATCTTAAGGGACCTGAGGGCTTCCCTCACTCTCTCTGCCATGATTTCTACCTCTGCTACCTCGACCCCTGCTTTGCCTTCCCCCCACCTGCCAGTGATTCACCCCTCCCCAGACCCACCAATCGGTAAGGGTCCCCCCTCCTCAATTTCACCATCTCCTCCTATGTATGATGCAGTCCCCCCATTTTCCTTGGTGAAAACTGAGGTGAAGTACTCATTCAGTACCTCGGCCTGCTCCCCCAGGTCTTGTACCCATCCCTCTCCTGTTTTAATCCTGCTAATCTGCCCCTTCACCCTTCGTTTTTCCCCAATGTACTGTGTCCTACCTTTACACATTTTTACTGTATATTTATTACAAACAGACGAGATGAGATGCAATATCTCATTTTCAATAAGATCATGCTTTTAAACATTTTAGAGTGTATTTAGCCATTATATTTTTATTTATTTTATTTATTGAAAACTGTAGAGATTACCTTTGAGCACAAGTGCTTATTTATAAAGGTTTAATGTCAAATATGTACCATAGTCACAAAAAACTTTACACGTACGATAAACAGCTCCAGAGAAAATTCAGTTGAGTCGGGTTCAAAGCACTTAAAACAGAACAGTTACAGTTTTGAAAACATCCATACAGATCATTGTATGAGAGGACATAGGTTATACACAGAGAGAAACTGAACAAAACAGTTTAATGGTGACAGCTCCACCCAGGTCCATCTTGCAAATGAACTTCTGCTCAACGATGAATGCCTGGCTAAATAAAGACTTGATTGATTGATTGATTGAGTTGCACTGGAGTGCAAAGACAGACTGTAAAGTTGTTTCAAACTAATGTAACTTGAGTAGATTCAGTAGGGTATCAGTCAGATCTTCTAACCAGTTAGTGGTCCTGACAGCTAGTTATTGCTTGCCCAGCAGAGTACACTGGAAGGGAGGCTTAAGGTCATTCCTGGTGTTGTATTTTGTGTACACAGAGCAGAAGTAATTTGTTAAAATATGAGGTGTTAAGCCCAGGATTGCCTTTTTGGCTAGAAAACTTGTCTAGAGTTGTATTCTACAGGATAAAGGTAGCAGGTTAGTGAGTGAATAAAGGGTACAGCTGTGAGTGTGGTTATCTGCACCAAGTAAAAAACATCACACCTTATTACAGATCAGCTTTACTCCAGTTAGCACCATGTCACTGGCAGCTTCATAGCCAGGGAGACCATAATCTAACCAGCATTATACAATGCCAAGAAAGAATTCTGTCTTCTGATTGGTCAGTTGGCCATCACAACAGGGCTGTTATCCTGGCATAACATCCCTGCTGATGATTAGAATAATCTGTTGCTCCATCATTATTTGCATCTTCTTTAATAAACAAAATTATTTTTCCAGACTAACAAAAACATTCTTTAAAATAATGTTTTTATTCTGTATAAAATAACAAGCCATTGTATAATGGAAATAATTCCCTCCAAGGTGGGTGTTATGCTGGGATAACATCCCTTCTTGGGTGTTGGACGCCCTCGGCTGGTGACCTTGGCTCCATCATCTGAGGTGGATGTTATCCTAGCATAACAATTTCCATTCTGAGGGAATTATTTCATTATACAATGGCTTGTTATTTTATACAGAATAAAAACATTATTTTAAAGAATGTTTTTGTTAGTCTGGAAAAATATTTTCAGGCATTATTCCTTTATTTGTTAACACTGAATGCTGTCTTGCTGGCATTGACATTGGTAGTACAGGAGTTAGAGAGATGCATAATAGGAATGACAGTGATGTATGGAACTGATGTCCACCCCACCCCACCCTGCATTGACTGACAGGCATTGGGGTGTGCCTTTGGGGAGTTGGCCATGATGCTCATGCCATTTCACCTCACCCTACTCTGCATACATCGACAAGTGTCAAGGTGTGCCTTGTGGTATTTGGGCTTTACACTTACCCCATTTTATAAGGAAATATGCTGAAATGGGTGCAGTGTAGGAAAATGGGGTGAACTTTGAGGCCGAAGAGTCCAAGGCACACCTCAATGCCTGTCACTGGCTGCAGGGTGGGGGAGGTAGAATCGCATGAGCATTACTGTCGACAATCCTAAGTCACACCCCTAAAATCCATCAGTCCCTATAAAGGGTAGGGCGTTATGGTGGGAAGCCCTAACACCCTGGGCATTTCTTGGTACTTTCACTCCAAGTTTTCAACATAGGCTTTTTGTGACCCCACTGCATGAACAGTGACATTATAAATGTGTTAGTCGAAAAGTGATTTTGCACAATGACTGTGTCATTTGGCACCACAGGTGCAAAAACACATTTTAAACAGGATGTGAAAAATGATAGCTGTACTGTTCATGAGGAGGTGTAAAAAAATGTAAATGCTGAAAATTTGGAGAGAAAATATAACAAAATTGGCAAAGTCATGAGATTGCATAGAAACTGCGCAATGCACACCCGTAATGCAATTCTTTTGGGGACTTTTTACACCAGATTTCCAACATAGGCATTTGGGACCTCCGCTCATGAATGGTGGCACTGTGATTTTCTTAATCTGTCCCAAACATTGATTTCACACAGCAACCATGCCCATTGAGTGCCACAGGTGTGAAAACATGTTTCAGGCAGGATATGAAAAATGACAGCTATACTGTTCATCAGGCAATGTGCAAAAATGGCAATGTTGAAAATCTGGAGTAAAAATATAAAAATTGTAGAAGTAATGAGTGTGCATAAAATTGCGCAATGCACACTGGTAACGCAGTCATTTTTGGAATTTGTTCACCAGATTTGCAACATGGGCTTTTGAACATCTCCTTATGAGCACTGTCACTGTGATTTTCTTAATCTATCCCAAACACTGATTATACAGCAACCACGCCATTGTGTGCCACATGTGCGACACATTTCAGGCCAGATGTGAAAAAAAACAGCTGTACTGTTCATAAGGAGGTGTGGAAATAGCAATTTTGAAAATCTGGAGGAAAATATTAACAATTGTTGAAGTTACGAACGGTGTGGGAAATGCATAATACATGCTCATAACAGTCATTTTGGAGATTTATTCACCAAATTTGCAACATAAGCTTTTTGGGAGCATGCCTCATGAACAGCGACACTGTGGTTTTGTGACTCGATCCTAGAAGGTGATTCCATGCAGTATCCACAAAATCCCCTTTTGGGACTGAATAACAACATGACAGTGACTTAATTCATGAGGTAGGGTCCCAAGAATCCCATGCTGAAAATTTGGTGCCAAAAGTCACAAAAATGGTCGAGATATCCAAATAAGTTGCCCCCCCCCCCATTTATGCCATTATATAGCTTACCAGCATTTCTTCAGTTCACAGTCGGCTTTGAAGAGTGCATATGTGCTCCTGCTCCACCAAAGATGGTTGTGCTGGGCTCCAGAGGTAAGCATGGGGTGCAGGAAGGGGTGTGGGGAGGTGGTTGCACAGAGGGTGGATGCAGGTTGGGGGGGGCACTAGAGACAACAAGGGACCATTTTCTGTTTTACAGCTTAAAAAACAAAACTTTGTGGGAAGTTCTTTTTCACAGGGTGTCTTGGCACACTGGGGTGGGATCCCAGTGTGCCACCTGTGTTCTTTAGCAGGGGACTAAAGTCAAGGGATTGGGCTCCTCCTCAGCACACAAAACATGTCTGTGTTTGGGGCGATGATGCTGAGAGGATTGGGCACCCTCACTGTAGTCAAATTAAAAGAGGTGGACATTATGCCGATGGGTATTGGGCTTCCCATTGGAAAGCTTGGGTGGGAACATACCAACAGGGAATTGGGCACCCCCGATGTTGACTTTCAGGCAGCACTGCAAGAGGCAGACAGCAATAGCTGCCACCATTTTTATTGACATGTTACACCAGGCAAGACATGCCCTGCAATGATGGGTTGTTCCCTCATTGCAGTGGTAAAATTGTTTTAAGTTGGTGGCACACTTTTCAACTGCTGTCATAGACAGCATGCTATTTAATTCATGCCACAGACCCCAGCCTGAAAAAGCAATGGTGCCATTGGCCACAACATGACCTCACCTCCAAAACCTGCTATTCCAAGCTACCACAATATGTTGCTTGCGTAAGACAACATAAAAATGACAGAATGCAGCTGGCCACAATAAGGCATCTAGTCTCCAAGTGAGACTGTTCCAGTTATGGTAAGTTATGGTGCAGAGCACCCAGTCTTCTGTTAGTTATGATCTCAAAATTGTCAACATGGGGAAACAAAAGATAAGGTGTCATTAAGAGTTGCTGAAAAGTATTTGACGGTCTCCACATGTCCAGGGTTTTGTCTTTGGCCATTTTGGATGACAAAGGGTAGATTTTTCCTGCCTTGTGAAAGAGTAAAGAAAAGCATGATCTTTGTTTTTTTGTAATTGAGGACCAGCCGGTTGTTGGAGAACCAGCATTCTGATAACAAAGTTACTTAGTACAGCATCAGTAAGGCTGTCAGGGTCAGGGTTTTGGAATAAATGACTGCATCATTAGCGTATAGGAGTATGCTGCCTGCCTGACAGGCACCAGGCAGTTGATTAATGAAGGGCCAAATAGGAGTATTTCCAAGGTACAAACATATTAATATATGAAGAAGCCAGCAGAAGAAAGTAATTTAGTCTATGAAGTCTGCTTGAATTGCAGGGTCCATAGCTTTAGCTAATGTTCCTGCTGTCTTTCCCCACTCTTCCTATCCTCCCTACCCATGATCCTTACCATCCCCTTATGCCTATCCCAGCTTTTCTTAAAGCTGCCCACTGTCTTTAATGAGACAACCTTTTCTGGCAGCGCATTCCAGGTTTCCACCACTTCTCTGTGAAGAAGTGCTTCCTGACCTCCTCCCAAACCTCTCACTCTCCAGCTTAAGGCTGTGTTCCTAGTGTTAAGGTTACCACTCAGCTTAAAGGGACTCTTCTTATCAACCTTATTCATCCCTTTTGAGTACATGAAGTTCCCAGTCATGTCCCCATTCTCTCTCCTGTCTTCTGGCGAGGACATGTTCAATGCCCTCAACCCTCCTGATATGCCTTATCTTGCTGACCAGCTTGACCCCTGATTGAGCCCTGGGGACATCAATAGTTACTCCTGGTATTGAACAAAGATTTATCAGTCTTCACATGCTTGGAGCAATTGGTGAGATAATCAGGAAACCAGTCAGCTGTGTTCTATGACAAACCCAGGCCAAGGAGTATGTTACAGGATGTTACAGTTTACCAGGTCAAGGGCATCAGTATGGTCAATTATATATATATATATATATATATAGTTCTGAGGAGGTTACCTATGTCAAGGCCCTCGTGAACATAGTTGTGTATGCCAACATGCTATGTTGGTGCTATGGATCTTCTGAGTCTTACTGTTGTACATACTGAACACTGCATTTTTCAAGGAATGTGACAAGTTGGTAAGAGACTATTCACCAAGGGTATCAGATGGAGAGGGAGGTAGAAACAGGCCTGTAATTGCCTAGGCTGTGTGATCTCCACTTTTAAAAACTTGTGTAATCAGTACAGATTTCTACCCTTGGGAAAGTGTAAGTAGCACAGTGATAAGTTAAAATTCTAGAGCTGTAATGAGAACATTTCTCTACCACCAGGGCAAAAAGTTTTATATCAGTCAAATGAGTCCTACACCTAGGTTTGACAAGTACTCTACCGATGTATTTTGATGTGTGTTTTACTGAAACATCCTGAAAACAGAATTTAGGGTACCCTAGTTCTGAGCCCACTGTCTGGGAGGCTTTGAGACCAGGTTATATAAGAATAGGCTATTACAATGAGAAAACAGATGAGCACCACTGTGCATGTGTGCTCTGCCGGCTCGCACATTCTTGGTGCACCTGAAAGTGGTTCCACATCACAGGAATGGGGCTAAAAGGGGTAAGGCTATCAAAAAGTGGAGGGTGATGAGTACCAATGCCCGTAGTCTGTGTAACAAGCTCACTGAACTAGTGGCCTTGATGGAAAAGGGTTGCCTGGATATTGTGGCAGTCACAGAAACATAATACACAGAGAACCATGACTGGGATGTCAACATACCAGGATGCACAATCTACAGGAGAGACAGGAGGGTAAAAGAGGAGGAGGAGTAGCTCTCATGTAAAGGAAGAAATCAAGGCAACAGAACTAAAAAGTAAACAGGAAGCAGATGAGGCACTCTGGGTCACCCTGAGACAAGAAATGGCATCACAATCCGCATGGGGTTGTATACAGACCCCATCTCAGGGGGAAGGAATGGACAAGGAAATTATAGAAGGCTTCCTTAGAATGGCAGAAAAAGGGGAGATATTGTTGATGGGGGACCTGAATATGCCAGATGTTAACTGGAGCACCTTTGCTGCAGGCACATCCAAGAGCAGGGTCATTCTTGATGCCCTACAGGGGCATGCCTCAGACAGCTAGTATTGGAACCCACTGGAGGGAGCAATCTTAGACCTGGTACTCTCGAATGGGGACAGAGAAAGAGTCTCAGATTTAGAAGTGGGTAGCCATCTGGGAACAAGCGCCACCAAACAGTGTGGTTCACTATAAACACAGCCAAACAATCAAGCCATACAAAAGAAAGAGTATTGGACTTTAGGAGGGCTGACTTAGAAAATGAGCGAGTGCCTCAGAAAAGCACTAGCAAATAGGCAAGAAGGGAGGGGTGGAGGAACAATGGGAGTAATCTAAACAGCCATCACAGAGGCAACAAGCCTTTGTGTAAAGCAAATCAGTAAAAGACAATGAAGGAAAAACGAATGGTTCTCAAAAGAGGTGGTAGGGAAGGTTAAGGAGAAAAGGATAGTATTCTGGAAATATAAAGAAACACAGAAGGAGCAGGACAGAGAACTTTATCAGTTAAAGCAGAAAGAGGCTGGAAAGGCAGACAGAAGAGCAAAGGCCCAAACCAAGGAAGGATAGCCAATTCTGTTAAAAAGGGGATAAGAACTTTTATAGGTACATTAGGGAGTGAAGTAAGACCAAAGGAGGGATACTGAGGCTTTAATAAAGGGAGGGAATGGGTAGATGGTGACAGTGAAAAGCAGGATACTGAACTAATATTTCTGCTCAGTATTCACAAAGGAAGAGGAGGGAGGTACCTAAACCAAACAAGAGAAACACTCTGAAGACGGGTCGATACCAGTCCATTTACAGAAGAAAGGGTTCTGAAAGAACTAATAAAATTGAAGGTGGATAAAGCAATGGGGTCTGATGGGATTCACCCAAGAATTCTAAAGAACTAAGGGTAGAACTAGTGACACCGCTGACTACTCTTTAACAAATCATGGGAGGATGGGGTGGTACCGAGGACTGAGAAGGGCAGATGGATTCCTCTTCACAAAGTGGGAGCAGGACAGAGGCAGGAAACTACTGACCAGTTAGTTTGACCTCAGTGGTAGGAAAATGATGGAATCACTTCTGAAGGAAAGAACTGTTGAGTACCTAGAGGCCAGTGGGTCACAGGACCCAAGGCAGCATGGATTCATGATGGGAATGTCGTGTCAGACAAATCTAATAGATTTCTTTGACTGGGTGACCAAAGTAGTAGACCAGGGAGGGGCTGTGGATGTGGCCTACCTAGATTTTAGCAAGGCATTTGATACAGTCCCACACAAAAGATTAATACACAAGTTAGTCAGCCTGGGAGTGGGTCCCAAGGTGGTAGCCTGGATAAAAAATTGGCCAGACAACAGGACGCAAAGGTTAGTAGTAAGTGGAGTACACAGTGAAGAAAGGAGGGTTACTAGTGGGGTACCGCAGGGTTCAGTACTGGGACCAGTCCTTTTTAATGTCTTTATAAGTGACATTGCAGAGGAACTGGAAGGAAAAGTATGTCTCTTTGCAGATGACACAAAGATCTGCAACAGGGTTGATACACAAGATGGAGTGGAAAGGATGAGAAGGGACTTGGCAAGGTTGGAGGAATGGTCAAATGTATGGCAACTCAGATTCAATGCAAAGAAGTGCAAGGTAAGGCACATGGGAAACAAAAACCCAGGGGAAGCGTACACAATGGGGGGTGAGATACTGACAACAGTAAAAATGGAAAGGGACCTCGGGGTAATTATATCAGATGACCTAAAGGTGGGCAAGCAATGTGAGAAGGCCGTAAGGAAGGCTGGGGGATACTGGGATGCATAGGAAGAGGCATTAATAGTAGAAAACAGGAAGTTGTTATCCCTCTGTACAGACAGTTGGTGAGACCCCATCTGGAGTACTGTGTGCAGTTCTGGAGACCCCATCTCTGCAAAGACATAGTGAAGGCTGTCCAGAGGAGGGCAACCAAAATGGTGCAGCGTCTGCACCAGAAGACATATGAAGAAAGACTAAAGGAGCTTAATATGTATACCCTTGAGGAAAGAAGGGAGAGAGGGGACATGATAGAAACTTTCAAGTACCTCAAGGGAGTCAACAAAGTCCAAGAGGGTAGCATCTTTCAGAAAAAGAGATGTGCAAGAACAAGGGGGCACAATTTGAAGATAGAGGGGGACTGCTCAGAGGTAATGTGAGGAAGTATTTTTTCACAGAGAGGGTTGTGGATGCATGGAACAGCCTCCCTGAGGAGGTCGTGGAGTCAAGAACAGTGGGGGAATTCAAGAATGCATGGGACAGATATAAGGCAGTCCTAGTGGAGGGTAGGAGGAAGAAAGCTGTTGGTTAACTAGGATCTGCAACTTATCAGTTAGGTAGGAAAATGGGCAGACTAGGTGGGCCAAGCAGTCTTTATCTGCCATCAAATTCTATGTTTCTATGTTTCTATAGCTCCTCCAGACCCACGTTAGAAGGACAAATGTTATCTGGTACCAGACAGAGACTCGGGCAGCATCAGGAACTCAGGCCAAAGTGATGGTGACCAAATGGAACAAATGGACCTCTGCTAGCTTGGCTGCAGCTGTATTGGCTCTTGACAGAGTTTGTAGCTTAGTAATTAAAGCACCAGTGTGAACCATAAACTGTGACAGCTACCCATCACATACTGTCGGGAGACTGTTTTTTCAAAAGGCAGGTAACTCTCAGAATGCTCTGTAATCACTCTTCTATTTCTGATATTTATGAAAGTATTACCAATATGGTGTACAGGTTATTAAGAATAGTGATTTCATTTCTCAACAGGCACTGGCACCACTGTCAATATCTTTTAGTTCAGAAATGAAGAAGTCAGGAACACATAAACAGCACCAGGCCAGAGCCGGGCAGCCAGTCAGAGAGAGCCAAACAGAGTGAGACAGTCAGCCAGCTAGCACTTCAAGACTGCTGATACCCTGCCTTCTACAATCAGGGGAAAACCAGAAATAGTCTCTCAGGGTTCTGTGTCATAATGGCAAAAGCCTAAAGGCAATCGCCATTATGGAGAAGTCAAGAGTGCCAAAAATTTATTTTGGCACTCTGACTCCCTGGCGCACAGCAAAAGGGCACCGGGGACTTTGTTTTTTAATGTTTTTTGCAGGGGGCAGCACCCACCACATTAAAGCATTAAGTAAGCATTAAAAAAAATAAAGGTTTGGACTGGGCATAACAAAAATGTACCAGTGCCTGGACTCAGTACCCTGTCAGCCAACACTGGCAATCTACCCACCACGCCACAAGGTTGGCTAGGCAAACAACCATGGCATCACCCTCACATCCCCTCCCACTCGCTGTGCATGCCTGCTGCCCCCAGCATGTACACACACAGTGACATCCTGTCGCTATATTCACCCACCCCCATTCGCATGCCCACTGCTCTGTCACTGCTCATAGAATGCACTGGGATGGGGTTCATTATTGTAGGTACCCTTTCCCAGCGCTATTCTCATGAGCTACTGTCTACCAACACTGAGATCAATATGGTTAAGGCACATTTACCAAAAATTACTGCTTAGAAAAGAATGACGAAGGGACCGTGATGACGAGCAAGTCCCAGACCAGATCTCTAATTTGTTTCCTCCTGAGTCTGATATTTATGTCTGCTTGGACCAAGCTTCACAGACTTCATGCCATCATCAGATTTATATAAGAGCACTGTGGAAGCACATCACTGGACCACTGACTGGTGTGCTGCCTCAGTGCTCCAGCATAGATTCCAATGATTCTGTTTATACTGCCCTTCCCCTCCATGGGCCACATAAACACATCCCCTTCCTGGTGCACTGCTTTTCCTTTTCACAGTTGTGGAAGTGATGGCCACCATATGCAACATGTTTTGTGCATATGTAGTTATGTCGGTGTACAGTCAACACATCAACATTTTTACAGCAAAGACCGACACAGTGACAAATCTTGCCAAGCCGCTGAGATGGTCTTGCTGTATGATGTGGCTCTGTCTCCCAGTGTTGTGTCCTCACCCTGAACCAACTCCAACTCAGAGTTGGATATTTAGAGATAGGGTGTAGGGGTGAAGCCCCCCTGCAAACAAACACTTCATCCCTATGGGAACAATGCTGCCAGTCTGCATTGTTCTCATTGCTGTCAGGCATGTTGACAACATCACTGTTGATCTGTTGGCATGGAACCAGTTATGTCAGCACTCCCGTGATTGTACACGGCTGACTCCATGGCAACTGCTCATGTGAGTATCATGCAAATGCAGTACTGTAACTGCAACAGTATTAGTTACAGGTGGTGCCGAGAGCACAACATACCTTTTCAATGCAAGCACATAATAACAAAATGATTTATAAGGCAACAACTCATGACAAGATGTGGGTTATTACACTTATAATATGGATTATGTTTAAACAAGGAAAAAACAACAGAAACAGCTTTTTCCTTTGTATAAATAGCAAAAGAGGTACTAACTATATCCTGCAATCTAGCACACTGGGAACAGCATTGCCACTATCTGCTCCCAGCACCCATGTGTGGCACAAGGCAGCAACAACTGGTACAGGAATGGGAACAGAGGACAGCAGCATGGAGCATCGGAGCACTTTGGGGCACAGTGTGGAGGAGCACATACATTCTGCCAACCTTTATGTCCTTACTGTTTGAAGGCAAAACATTTTGATTTAATTGTTTTTCACTGTTTTCTTGGCATGGAAGGACTGGAGCTCACAGCAACAACTAAGAGAGACAAAACACACACCAAGCGACACATTGCACTGCAGCACCACCGATCAGGGCACTGAAAGAACAAGCCGCACACTGCACTGTGTCACCACCAATTGGAGACAGACACACACTTCTGAGCATGCTGTTACCATAGATATGTGTTTCTCTCTTACTCTGACCACTGTGTTCCCCAGGCTGGCATTTGGGATGGGGGTGCATCTTGGCACTGGCGACACTGTCTGATACCCTTAGGAGGTACTCTCACAGACGGAGACACACAGCACTGCCCTTGGAGGACCACAAATCCAATCACAACCTGATGATCTCACACTTCTGATGCAGCCCGCTTTCCCTATGTGCCTATACATCACACACACAAAAAAAAAATTCCTTTCCCCTTACCACCAATCTCACACCACTGGGTGGGGCAGGGCAGGTGTGGCGGACCCAGTGATGCTTGTGCTGCAGTTTACGGGTCAAGTACAGCTGTGCCACTTGTGTTGCTACCACTGGGTGGGTTGGGTCTGGGAGCTAGTGATGCTTCTGCCACGGTTCAGGAGTCCAGTAACAGCACACAGAGCAATGGCATGACAAAGCGAGCTGAGACACTCCACAGGAGCCACAACATAGCATTTACAGTACTGTACATTACTGCAACACAGTATGTACAAGGTGAATACAGACACCCACCTCACATCAGCAACCACATGTACATCAAAACTGTAACAGCTGCTCAGTGCACAGCAACAGCACTTGCTTATGGATCCCTGGGTGACTGAGAAATGACAGCTGCTGCTAAGTGATACAGTGCTGCCCCAACTTGACAGGGAGAAGTTGCTGATGCCATGGTTATGTTGACAGCTCATACTGGTGCAGCTCTCTTGCTAACAGAGGATTAAAAATGATCTCCACTCAATGTTCACTTGCTGGCCAGATAACGAGTTCTACCTGCCTGAGGGATTCTACTCAGGGAAGCATTACCCTAACTGTGCTAGTACAGTCATTTAATCAATGGTCAGGAGGTGCTTGCTGACCAATTACACTTCTTACTCAGCAAACTCATGTTATTCAGTCACTGACATTGATCTTTAAACATGGCAGGAGGAGTGGTGCAGAATTACCCAGATAAAACATTAAATTACAAAGTTGTAAGTACATTGAAAAATGTTAAATTCTCTTGGTAGGAACATAAAGGTCCCACAGCATTATTGCAAGCTAGGTGACAATTCCTCTTTTGTTGAATGTAGAGGACGCAGAGAGATACTCCACTCCAGTGGAAGGTCATAACTGTCCAGAGCTGTGCTTTGTTGCAGTGACGTGCCAGCAAATCCCTTTTTAAATTGGTGCAGCCACAGACATTCCAGACTCCTCTATAATAGCAATACATCTGCATAGCTTCACTATGCAGCTGCAAAAAGAACCTGATGGGAAATGGCCACTGCAGAACACACTACATGTCCAGCCATGTGAAAAATGGTGGCAAACCACAGTGTCAGGCAGCTTCCCTTAATGATTAAAAAAGGAAAATCCAAAAGAACTTTGCTTCCTCTGTCAACATTGTATCATGATTCCTGATGTGCATTTGTAGAAAGCCTAACAAACTTTACAAGCTCCAATTATTATATCCTGCATGTAGGTGACTTGCAGCTCCTGTTTCACTCCTCCTTGCCTCCCAACATGGCACTACCACAGAGCATTGCAAACAGAATGGGAGCCCTCCCTGGCCATTGAGACATATGTAGCAACCTTTGCAGGGTAATTTTCTCCTAACTAAACAAAACATGACCCCAATCTTACCTAGGCTCCAGAATAGCAGACAGCTGCCTTCTGGCATGAAGGGAGTGAAGGCTGTTGTAGACTATTCTAGCCTGCAATACTGTGCTCCTTTCTGCGTTGCAGAAGGTACATAATCATTTTGAAAATATCAAACTGAAGCAAACTGAAGCTTACAAGAAGAAAAAAAAGTTCATCTGCTGGACAGGGAGCTTTCTCCTCCTTATTTTTATTTTTTCTGCCTTCCCTGCCCCGGCCTGCTTCTCCTTCCGGCTTCACATGACTCCCCCCCGACCTCCTCGCCCGACCCCCTTCCTACTCACCTCAGATCGCAGCCGACCCAGGGGTGGCCCGGCGTAACCCTTCGCTGGATGGGTCCCTCTCTTCCGAGGGGGCAGGCGTCAGGAGGGGAATACCAGTGCACTCTAGAATCAGTCCCCGGGTGCCACTGAGGTGGATTCTGAGGCGGCGGGGAGTCGGCAGCCATCATCCTGCAGACCAGGCAGCTTCTTTCCATTTTCTGTGGGGGAGTGACGTCCTGACGTCAAGACATACGCCAACGTCTGCCATTCCTCCCTTAAACTCCGAACCCGGCTGTACTGCTGCACTCCCAGCCTCCGCCAGAAGTCAGCCTACGCCGGTGTGCATCACCTGCCCTCCCCCCAGAGAAGGAGAGCTGTCCCCGGACACTCCATCCTTCTCCCCCCGGCCAGCCCTCCGGCGACCCGAGTCTGTTCCCGAACTTGGGTCACCAGTGTCGCAGATGGAAATCCAACCACTGCACTGACGGGCTAGCCCTATTTCTCCTCCTTATAAGGGAGTTGTCAACACTAACAGCCCCAAACTCAGTTGTATGGCTGTTCCTGATTTGCATTTTGTGTGCAAAAAACATTTTTATTATAATTGCCACTTACTTCAGTATGGTAGATTGTATTAGTATGATCTTCCTGATTTACAAACTGACATTTTCTGTAACTATAAATTCAAGAATCCCCTGCAGCTGCCATTGGAGGAGGGCTGTAGCAGTGGGAGAGGCAATATACTGCAATGCATGTTAGAGGTTTTATAATCTACAGTTAGATATTTGCTGGACCTGTTGCTCTCCTGGGGTTGAGTACTGTTCATCCACTGCACAACCCCAGCTTTCTGCCTCCTAAATTACTCCTGGCTCAAGCAAACAGCTCCCACTGGCTTGCTGGCCCAATGGTTTTGCTTCCCACCCTTTTCTGATTGCTGCTGTGGGTAGGTATCTCTAGTTCATCCAGCAATGTCCAGATTGTGCCAAGAAATATCTTCATTTGCCACCAGTAGCAAACTGGATCCACAACTGGTCGTCGAAAATATTTTGCCAAACAAACAGATAGCCGAGTGGCCTGTTGACCGCATTGCAGTTCACTGCGGTTTGAAGAAAATTAGTGTTTTCTTCAGGGACTTTGCCCCTCGAACCACCCACATGGGGGGCTGTGCCCCTGCAACCCCCACTTAGGATTCTCGACTCTTGAGTCAGAGTTGATATGGGGGGGTGAACAACCCCCGATAGACAGGGCTGGACTCCAGTGTAATCCCTACAGTGGCATGGTGCTGTAGTTGCTGTAGTGGACTGCGATGTTGAAATGTCACGGTCCATGCAGTATACCATGGCAAAACTATCTCCCACTGCCAACAAAATTGCCAAACAATTTGCAACTCCTGTGTACTTGGGCAAGTCACTTAACCTCCAAATGCTCTTGTCAACCCCCAGCAGAAGCATTTCAGATTGCATAAATAACAGAAACATATGGATAAGGTCAGAAAAAAACCAAAGTCAACCCAATCTGCCTTCGGATCTACCTTGAAATGTTTGCTCTTTGCCTTTACCTCTTCTCCATTATTTCTTCTATTTCACTAGTCACTTGAAACCATCCAGCCAGTTTTGAACCCAGCATTTATACCTGCAATGACCACTGTGCTGCAAGAGCTATTCCACTCTATGTTTTTATGCTATTGCACTAATATCATGAACAAGTGTACAGAAAACATAACATGATTCTGAAGCAAGAATGACTTGCTGTGTATTCAATGTTTAACAAACCAGTTGTGTTTGTATTGTATTGCTATTTACAGTCACAGTCCATTGGAAATTGCTAACTCTTGTTCTTTCTTGGTTACATTTATTTTCCTTATGTAACCCTCCTTTCCTTCCTTTTAAACTGGTGGTACTTTTAATTAAGCAGTTTGTTTTCCTGGCACTCTGTCCTGCCACAGCAGTCAGGTGGCTTTACCTTTGAGCAGGCGGCAACATTACAATCCTTGCAGTGATTGAAAACTCTAGAAAGCTACCACCTCCCCTCTCTGTCTAGGGGTCTTGATAGCATGATGTCTCTGGGAAAGGGGAATGGTGCTATCTCGACTGGCAGCACATAGAGTTAAACACAGTACCTTATAGACTGAAGTATGGGATTCCACAGTTGATGGCTGGATTTCTGTTGAAGTGCAGGCTAGCTAGAAGTCCCTCCCTTCATGACTGATGGCCAAAGGATTGCTGGTTCTCTGGAAAACAGTTTGGCAGGCAGGCAGCACATAATAACAGATTTAGGACTCCAAATGATTTAGTCCAGAACAGGAGTAAAATGCAGGCAGTTTTTATTTTGTTTCAAAAGCTCAAGCTGCACACGCAAAAACTCCACAGAGGACCCTTAGTTGATTTTGTTACAATTCCCACATTTCTACAGCTTAAAGCTGTGTCAGTTTCTTGGGGATCAAGATTTGAACGTTATTTCTTACTCATTCTTTCTCCTTTGTGAGCCAAATGGGCTCTGATTTCTTGAGACATGTTCCCTGTCCCGAAACTGGTTGCAGCTCTTCAATTCCCCACCAGTCAGAGCAGATGCACACATTTCTAATCCTTAGGATACTATCCTCAGAATGAAGGAGAGGAGTGACAGTTGTTGTATTACAGGCACAGAACAGTCCTTTCCACTAACGGCTCCTGCTCCTGTCGATCCATGGGCAGGGTTTGCACAGAGCAGGGTCAGACTCTCTCACAGGCACAAGCTATCCCCAATCTGTCCAGCAGCACATACCTTGAGTGGATATGGAGCAGCACAGGAAAAATGCCACCTTACCCCACCAGAGGCATCACTGTCACTTCTCTTGCCAGCTGTCCATGGCTGTCACCCAACTCTGACAGGAATTGGAGCCTGGCAGGCTCCTTGTGACCTTCCTGCAGTTGCTGCTCCCATCTGGATCTGCTGCCCCACTGCTGGCAGTGTGGTGCCCCATCTTTTACTTTTTGGGACCAGGGGCACCCCACCCCTGGCCCCAGGTCTCACTGGCTCCAACTGGAGGCCTCCCCTCAGGCCTCTGAGCAGTCAACCTCACTTCTTTCCTTGAATCTCCAACTCTAAATGACTCTTTTTCTTCACACCGGTCAGCATTTGAAAACACCTGTGCATGCTGCCTGGGCCACCTATGCCCAGTGGCATGGCCTATCTCGTGTTGGCAACCGGACATCTTGTTAGTAACCCCCAATTTAGTACAGGTGTTAAACTTACACAAAACAGAATGCAACAACTTCCCAAAAATAATGTATTTTTTGTAACCCCTTACAAATGGGGGCTTACTAAAACACCTTTAGTCTGTCTCTTTAAGAGCTGCCAGCTTGCAGACCCAATCAGTCTGCTAAAGGATGGGACCAGCCGGCCTGTCAGCGCAGCGGTGAGATTTCCGCTTGCGGCGCGGCGACCCGGTTCGAGAGCGGACCGAGTGCGCCGGAGGGCTGGCTTGCCGGGAGATGGATTGAGCGCTCCATTGGACTTCTCCTTCTCCGGGGAGGGTTCGGCAGCATCCGGGGCGATGGGGACTTAGCGGAGGCTAGAACAATTACGCTGCGCGCTACCAAAGAGCATTGGAGGCGGCAGGACGCCATGCATCATTGCACGCCCCCGCCTTCCCCAGAAAAACGGAAAAGGGACGGTTGCCAGCCACTCTCCATGAAGCCCGTCCGGGTTCATTAGCCCCAGGCCAAGTCCTCCGACCCGATTACGGTCTCTCTTGGGATATTCCTTCCTCCATCCCATGGCCCCACCGTGGTGGGTAAGCCACGGGTACGGAGGACTACAGGCCGATTTGGGGGTGGAAGCCGGTCCGTGACGGGTTGAGAGTACCGGGTGGCTGCAACCAGGTTGGTGAAAAATGTAAAAAAAAAAAAAAAGGGATGGGACCATGGGTTCTCCTGCTTGAGTCTCTCAGAGCCGCTGGTGATGTGCCCTGTTTTTGGCATCACTAAGCAGGCAAGGCATGCACCTTCTGGGGCTGTATTGTTGATGTAACATCTGTTGACTGAGTATTGGAAAATGTAGTTTATCTAACCTGTTTCCCTTGTAGCTGGGACTTTGTGTGTTTTGCCTCCATTTTGGACCAGAACTGCCTTTTGGGTCCAGTCAGGAGGAAGGGTGCTTAAAATGGAGTATTGAGTAGCCAATTAGGACTGGGACTCTCTCTAGGAGCCGATTGCCAATGGAGGTATGACCAGTGATCCTGGGGACTGACATTCAGGAGGTGGCGCTTTTCACAACAATAGAGGAAGGCAGAGGGATTGGCATCTGAAGCCCTCAATAGGGTCGGGTGGTGCCCAAATTGTTACCTCTCTGCTTAACGGCCCAGAGGGCAGAGTCGTTGTGGCTGGAGTGAGGAAGGAGCTCCGGCCCCGCGCTTTGAGTTTTCACGGAAGTGTGAAGAAGTCCAAAAGTCAGGTGGCTTGATCGCCAAAGTAGTGGCACTGAACTTCAGTGTTGCTGAGAAGAGGCTGTGCTTGTTGCAGCCTACCAGGCTCACCCATAGAGGACTGGAGAATCTGCTTCATTGCGCTGGTTTGTCAGGAAAGAGTGAAGCTGTGTTGGACTCCCTGGTCTAGCAGTAGTGTGGTCGGATTTAAAGCAGCTGCCTGGTATGGTACCCTTCTGTTTTACATATAAATGTGTGGAGAAGTGTTCTGATCACAGGCCTGTGTCCTGGGGTGGTGTGAGAGGGATCCTGCTACAGCAGTCATGAATAAAACATCAGGGTAGCTCCCTGTCGGATGATCTATTGAGTGCAAGTTTGGTCTGTTTGCCTCGCTGGCTACATTTAACTGAGCCTGCTGGCTCTGGATTATAAATGGGTATTGTACAGTTGTCTTCATCTTCAGGGCCCCAACCAGCTACACCAAATTGGCTAGCCCCTTATTGCCTGGGTACCCGTGACAGTGACTTATGGAAATTAGCCGTGCACAGTGCTCTGAGACTGTTGAGTGTTAAGCTAATTAACTAGATTTCCCTGCCCTTGTTATTTCCTCCCTAAATAAATCAGATTTAGTTGTTTTGCAAGTATACTGTCTGAACTGCGTGTGTTTGTGCAAAACTACTGTACAGGGGTTATTGTGTTACTGTATCTTACTTTACAGGGGTCCACAGAGTCAAGCTGATCAACAAATCCTGGAGGTAAGTGTATATTGTAAAGGTACTGTATGGTATCATGTGGGCCACTGGTGGGAAGAAAGGGGTTGCAGTGACCCAGAGGGCTGTGACAAGTCATTCCTGACTGTCCTAACCCGACCTCTGAGTGGAGGCACCGCCATTGGACCTGGGCCCCTCAACCTGTTAGCTGCTACACAGGCAGGGGTAGTAGCCCTTGGGATATCGCCACCTGGGGGTTACATTTTGGAGGCACTGCTGGGATTAGCGTCCTCTAGTGGCCCAGTAGACGAAGTACCTTACTATGGTCAAACTAAAGGAAAAACTGGAGGGGGATATCACGTCTAAATTAAAACTTGACCCTGTTAAGATGATGGTGCATAAACTGATGGGGTGGGGTGAAACTGAGGAATTGGACTCCCAGAAGACTGTGTTACTGTTAGATGTACCCCTGGGGATAAAAAACGCTGACCTTGTTTCTGCAGTTGAGCATGTTAAGTGTTTGGGTAAGGTAGAGGTAAAAGGGCGAATGGCTGATCTGCTCGACCAAACACTGCGGGTGCTGCTGTTATGCAGTGTTACAATAGACCTTGAGGGGTGCCCCCAGTGATTTTACCTGAAGGTGCTCAAAAGAGATGGAGGGTCATTCATGCCCAAAGTGGTTTGGTCACCCCCGGAGGGTCCCCTAAAACTAATAGTTTTAAAGATGTTACTTAAACTGTTGGCCACAGAAGGGAGGACTGCTCAGGAATTACTACAAGTGTTAGACCTCTCAAGTGATCCCACCCCCCTGCTGTCCACAGGTATATCTCCCAAGTCATGCAAGAGCTCCATTCTGGCTTCACCTCCTATAGCGGTCCCTCCCATACAATTAGACTCCTATCAGAGATTGAAACTCTTTTCTGGTACTGTGCCTGTGCCCTTGGGGGAAGATGATTTGGAGACTTGGATGGACTATGCTACACCCCTAGTGCAAGAATGGCAGTGCTCTGAGGGAGAGAAAAGAAAGAGGCTGATGGAGAGCCTAAGGGTCCGGCTTTAGAGCCATTTGGTTCCTGTGAGCTACTAGCCCTGAGGCCACTGCAGTCGAAGTACCTTTCCATCTTGAGTGGGGGTGTTTGGTAGTACAGAAACAGGGGAGACCTGTTATGGAAATTCAAGTCAGCTAAACAGTGGAGAATTGAGAAATTGTCTGCCTTTGTTACCAGAATGGAAAGGGCCCTGCAAAAGGCTCACCAAAGGGAGAGTAGCTGCCCAAGCATTGAATCAGGTCCGCCTAGACCATATATTGAAGTCAGCCAGGTTTTCCAGTGTGATATTTTGAAATCAAATTGCATGACCGACAGGACTGCCCCTCCCTAGTATTGTCAATTGATGAGATAAATTTGTGAAGTTGAAACCGATGAAGAGGGGTGGGAGCCCTATGCAGGGGTTGTGAATCTGTGCCAGACTCCTGAACCCAGTGAACTAGATGAGACTCATCCCCGAGAGGGTTGATTAAGGGATGACAGAGACTTATCGGAGTCAGACTTGTTCCAAGTGTCACCTGAGCCCCACAGTGGAGTGGGAGTGCATGCTGTTTCTTCTGATCCCTGGGTGGAGATGCTGAAAATTTGGAGAGAAAATATAACAAATTGGCAAAGTCATGAGATTGCATAGAAACTGCGCAATGCACACCAGTAATGCAATTCTTTTGGGGACTTTTACACCAGATTTCCAACATAGGCATTTGGGACCTCCGCTCATGAATGGTGGCACTGTGATTTTCTTAATCTGTCCCAAACATTGATTTCACACAGCAACCATGCCCATTGAGTGCCACAGGTGTGAAAACATGTTTCAGGCAGGATATGAAAAATGACAGCTATACTGTTCATCAGGCAATGTGCAAAAATGGCAATGTTGAAAATCTGGAGTAAAAATATAAAAAATTGTAGAAGTAATGAGTGTGCATAAAAATTGCGCAATGCACACTGGTAACGCAGTCATTTTTGGGGAATTTGTTCACCAGATTTGCAACATGGGCTTTTTTGAACATCTCCTTATGAGCACTGTCACTGTGATTTTCTTAATCTATCCCAAACACTGATTTCACACAGCAACCACGCCATTGTGTGCCACATGTGCGAAAACACATTTCAGGCCAGATGTGAAAAAAAAAACAGCTGTACTGTTCATAAGGAGGTGTGGAAAATAGCAATTTTGAAAATCTGGAGTGAAAATATTAACAATTGTTGAAGTTACGAACGGTGTGGGAAATGCATAATACATGCTCATAACACAGTCATTTTGGAGATTTATTCACCAAATTTGCAACATAAGCTTTTTGGGAGCATGCCTCATGAACAGCGACACTGTGGTTTTGTGACTCGATCCTAGAAGGTGATTCCATGCAGTATCCACAAAATCCCTTTTGGGACTGAATAACAACATGACAGTGACTTAATTCATGAGGTAGGGTCCCAAGAATCCCATGCTGAAAATTTGGTGCCAAAAGTCACAAAATGGTCGAGATATCCAAATAAGTTGCCCCCATTTATGCCATTATATAGCTTACCAGCATTTCTTCAGTTCACAGTCGGCTTTGAAGAGTGCATATGTGCTCCTGCTCCACCAAAGATGGTTGTGCTGGGCTCAGAAGGTAAGCATGGGGTGCAGGAAGGGGTGTGGGAGGTGGTTACACAGAGGGTGGATGCAGGTTGGGGAGGGCACTAGAGACAACAAGGGACCATTTTCTGTTTTACAGCTTAAAAAACAAAACTTTGTGGGAAGTTCTTTTTTTTCACAGGTGTGTCTTGGCACACTGGGGTGGGATCCCAGTGTGCCACCTGTGTTTCTTTGCGAGGGGGACTAAAGTCAAAGGGGATTGGGCTCCTCCTCAGCACACAAAACATGTCTGTGTTTGGGGGCGCATGATGCTGAGAGGATTGGGCACCCTCACTGTAGTCAAATTAAAAGAGGTGGACATTATGCCGATGGGTATTGGGCTTCCCCATTGGAAAGCTTGGGTGGGAACATACCAACAGGGGAATTGGGCACCCCCCGATGTTGACTTTCAGGCAGCACTGCAAGAGGCAGACAGCAATAGCTGCCACCATTTTTATTGACATGTTACACCAGGCAAGACATGCCCTGCAATGATGGGTTGTTCCCTCATTGCAGTGGTAAAATTGTTTTAAGTTGGTGGCACACTTTTCAACTGCTGTCATAGACAGCATGCTATTTAATTCATGCCACAGACCCCAGCCTGAAAAAGCAATGGTGCCATTGGCCACAACATGACCTCACCTCCAAAACCTGCTATTCCAAGCTACCACAATATGTTGCTTGCGTAAGACAACATAAAAATGACAGAATGCAGCTGGCCACAATAAGGCATCTAGTCTCCAAGTGAGACTGTTCCAGTTATGGTAAGTTATGGTGCAGAGCACCCAGTCTTCTGTTAGTTATGATCTCAAAATTGTCAACATGGGGAAACAAAAGATAAGGTGTCATTAAGAGTTGCTGAAAAGTATTTGACGGTCTCCACATGTCCAGGGTTTTGTCTTTGGCCATTTTGGATGACAAAGGGTAGATTTTTCCTGCCTTGTGAAAGAGTAAAGAAAAGCATGATCTTTGTTTTTTTGTAATTGAGGACCAGCCGGTTGTTGGAGAACCAGCATTCTGATAACAAAGTTACTTAGTACAGCATCAGTAAGGCTGTCAGGGTCAGGGTTTTTGGAATAAATGACTGCATCATTAGCGTATAGGAGTATGCTGCCTGCCTGACAGGCACCAGGCAGTTGATTAATGAAGGGCCAAATAGGAGTATTTCCAAGGTACAAACATATTAATATATGAAGAAGCCAGCAGAAGAAAGTAATTTAGTCTATGAAGTCTGCTTGAATTGCAGGGTCCATAGCTTTAGCTAATGTTCCTGCTGTCTTTCCCCACTCTTCCTATCCTCCCTACCCATGATCCTTACCATCCCCTTATGCCTATCCCAGCTTTTCTTAAAGCTGCCCACTGTCTTTAATGAGACAACCTTTTCTGGCAGCGCATTCCAGGTTTCCACCACCCTCTCTGTGAAGAAGTGCTTCCTGACCTCCCTCCTAAACCTCTCACTCTCCAGCTTAAGGCTGTGTTCCCTAGTGTTAAGGTTACCACTCAGCTTAAAGGGACTCTTCTTATCAACCTTATTCATCCCTTTTGAGTACATGAAGTTCCCAGTCATGTCCCCATTCTCTCTCCTGTCTTCTGGCGAGGACATGTTCAATGCCCTCAACCCCTCCTGATATGCCTTATCTTGCTGACCAGCTTGACCCCTGATTGAGCCCTGGGGACATCAATAGTTACTCCCCTGGTATTGAACAAAGATTTATCAGTCTTCACATGCTTGGAGCAATTGGTGAGATAACTGTGAAACCAGTCAGCTGTGTTCTATGACAAACCCAGGCCAAGGAGTATGTTAAGTAGGATGTTACAGTTTACCAGGTCAAGGG
Organism: Neoceratodus forsteri; assembly: GCA_016271365.2. Lineage (NCBI taxonomy): Eukaryota > Metazoa > Chordata > Ceratodontiformes > Ceratodontidae > Neoceratodus > Neoceratodus forsteri. The sequence goes on from JADMNL010000026.1 coordinate 274,354,637, forward strand.
CATCAGTATGGTCAATATATATATATATATATATATATATAGTTCTGAGGAGGTTACCTATGTCAAGGCCCTCGTGAACATAGCTGGTGTATGCCAACATGCTATGTTGGTGCTATGGATCTTCTGGAGTCTTACTGTTGTACATACTGAACACTGCATTTTTCAAGGAATGTGACAAGTTGGTAAGAGACTATTCACTCAAGGGTATCAGATGGAGAGGGAGGTAGAAACAGGCCTGTAATTGCCTAGGCTGTGTGATCTCCACTTTTAAAAACTTGTGTAATCAGTACAGATTTCTACTCCTTGGGAAAGTGTAAGTAGCACAGTGATAAGTTAAAAATTCTAGAGCTGTAATGAGAACATTTCTCTACCACCAGGGCAAAAAGTTTTATATCAGTCAAATGAGTCCTACACCTAGGTTTGACAAGTACTCTACCGATGTATTTTGATGTGTGTTTTACTGAAACATCCTGAAAACAGAATTTAGGGTACCCTAGTTCTGAGCCCACTGTCTGGGAGGCTTTGAGACCAGGTTATATAAGAATAGGCTATTACAATGAGAAAACAGATGAGCACCACTGTGCATGTGTGCTCTGCCGCTCGCACATTCTTGGTGCACCTGAAAGTGGTTCCACATCACAGGAATGGGGCTAAAGGGGTAAGGCTATCAAAAGTGGAGGGTGATGAGTACCAATGCCCGTAGTCTGTGTAACAAGCTCACTGAACTAGTGGCCTTGATGGAAAAGGGTTGCCTGGATATTGTGTAGTCACAGAAACATAATACACAGAGAACCATGACTGGGATGTCAACATACCAGGATGCACAATCTACAGGAGAGACAGGGAGGGTAAAAGAGGAGGAGGAGTAGCTCTCTATGTAAAGGAAGAAATCAAGGCAACAGAACTAAAAAGTAAACAGGAAGCAGATGAGGCACTCTGGGTCACCCTGGAGACAAGAAATGGCATCACAATCCGCATGGGGTTGTATACAGACCCCATCTCAGGGGAGGAATGGACAAGGAAATTATAGAAGGCTTCCTTAGAATGGCAGAAAAAGGGGAGATATTGTTGATGGGGACCTGAATATGCCAGATGTTAACTGGAGCACCTTTGCTGCAGGCACATCCAAGAGCAGGGTCATTCTTGATGCCCTACAGGGGGCATGCCTCAGACAGCTAGTATTGGAACCCACTCGGAAGGGAGCAATCTTAGACCTGGTACTCTCGAATGGGGACAGAGAAAGAGTCTCAGATTTAGAAGTGGGTAGCCATCTGGGAACAAGCGGCCACCAAACAGTGTGGTTCACGATAAACACAGCCAAACAATCAAGCCATACAAAAGAAAGAGTATTGGACTTTAGGAGGGCTGACTTAAGGAAAATGAGCGAGTGCCTCAGAAAAGCACTAGCAAATAGGCGAGAAGGAGGGGTGGAGGAACAATGGGGAGTAATCCAAACAGCCATCACAGAGGCAACAAGCCTTTGTGTAAAGCAAATCAGTAAAAGACAATGAAGGAAAAAACCGCAATGGTTCTCAAAAGAGGTGGTAGGGAAGGTTAAGGAGAAAAGGATAGTATTCCGGAAATATAAAGAAACACAGAAGGAGCAGGACAGAGAACTTTTATCAGTTAAAGCAGAAAGAGGCTGGAAAGGCAGACAGAAGAGCAAAGGCCCAAACCAAGGAAAGGATAGCCAATTCTGTTAAAAAGGGGGATAAGAACTTTTATAGGTACATTAGGGAGTGAAGTAAGACCAAAGGAGGGATACTGAGGCTTAATAAAGGGGAGGGAATGTGGGTAGATGGTGACAGTGAAAAGCAGGATACTGAACGAATATTTCTGCTCAGTATTCACAAAGGAAGAGGAGGGAGGTACCTAAACCAAACAAGAGAAACACTCTGAAGACGAGGTCGATACCAGTCCATTTACAGAAGAAAGGGTTCTGAAAGAACTAATAAAATTGAAGGTGGACAAAGCAATGGGGTCTGATGAGTTCACCCAAGAATTCTAAAAGAACTAAGGGTAGAACTAGTGACACCGCTGACTACTCTCTTTAACAAATCATGGGAGGATGGGGTGGTACCCGAGGACTGGAGAGGCAGATGTGATTCCTCTTCACAAAAGTGGGAGCAGGACAGAGGCAGGAAACTACTGACCAGTTAGTTTGACCTCAGTGGTAGGGAAAATGATGGAATCACTTCTGAAGGAAAGAACTGTTGAGTACCTAGAGGCCAGTGGGTCACAGGACCCAAGGCAGCATGGATTCATGATGGGAATGTCGTGTCAGACAAATCTAATAGATTTCTTTGACTGGGTGACCAAAGTAGTAGACCAGGGAGGGGCTGTGATGTGGCCTACCTAGATTTTAGCAAGGCATTTGATACAGTCCCACAAAAGATTAATACACAAGTTAGTCAGCCTGGGAGTGGGTCCCAAGGTGGTAGCCTGGATAAAAATTTGGCCAGACAACAGGACTGCAAGGTTAGTAGTAAGTGGGTACACAGTGAAGAAAGGAGGGTTACTAGTGGGTACCGCAGGGAGTTCAGTACTGGGACCAGTCCTTTTAATGTCTTTATAAGTGACATTGCAGAGGAACTGGAAGGAAAAGTATGTCTCTTTGCAGATGACACAAAGATCTGCAACAGGGTTGATACACAAGATGGAGTGGAAAGGATGAGAAGGGACTTGGCAAGGTTGGAGGAATGGTCAAATGTATGGCAGCTCAGATTCAATGCAAAGAAGTGCAAGGTAAGGCACATGGGAAACAAAAACCCAGGGGAAGCGTACACAATGGGGGGTGAGATACTGACAACAGTAAAAATGGAAAGGGACCTCGGGGTAATTATATCAGATGACCTAAAGGTGGGCAAGCAATGTGAGAAGGCAGTAAGGAAGGCTGGGGGGATACTGGGATGCATAGGAAGAGGCATCAATAGTAGAAAACAGGAAGTTGTTATCCCTCTGTACAGACAGTTGGTGAGACCCCATCTGGAGTACTGTGTGCAGTTCTGGAGACCCCATCTCCGCAAAGACATAGTGAAGCTGTCCAGAGGAGGTCAGCCAAATGGTGCAGCGTCTGCACCAGAAGACATATGAAGAAAGACTAAAGGAGCTTAATATGTATACCCTTGAGGAAAGAAGGAGAGAGGACATGATAGAAACTTTCAAGTACCTCAAGGGAATCAACAAAGTCCAAGAGGGTAGCATCTTTCAGAAAAAGAGATGTGCAAGAACAAGGGGGCACAATTTGAAGATAGAGGGGGACTGCTCAGAGGTAATGTGAGGAAGTATTTTTTCACAGAGAGGGTTGTGGATGCATGGAACAGCCTCCCTGAGGAGGTCGTGGAGTCAAGAACAGTGGGGAATTCAAGAATGCATGGGACAGATATAAGGCAGTCCTAGTGGAGGGTAGGAGGAAGAAAGCTGTTGGTTAACTAGGATCTGCAACTTATCAGTTAGGTAGGAAAATGGGCAGACTAGGTGGGCCAAGCAGTCTTTATCTGCCATCAAATTCTATGTTTCTATGTTTCTATAGCTCCTCCAGACCCACGTTAGAAGGACAAATGTTATCTGGTACCAGACAGAGACTCGGGCAGCATCAGGAACTCAGGCCAAAGTGATGGTGACCAAATGGAACAAATGGGACCTCTGCTAGCTTGGCTGCAGCTGTATTGGCTCTTGACAGAGTTTGTAGCTTAGTAATTAAAGCACCAGTGTGAACCATAAAACTGTGACAGCTACCCATCACATACTGTCGGCGAGACTGTTTTTTCAAAAGGCAGGTAACTCTCAGAATGCTCTGTAATCACTCTTCTATTTCTGATATTTATGAAAGTATTACCAATATGGTGTACAGGTTATTAAGAATAGTGATTTCTATTTCTCAACAGGCACTGGCACCACTGTCAATATCTTTTAGTTCAGAAATGAAGAAGTCAGGAACACATAAACAGCACCAGGCCAGAGCCGGGCAGCCAGTCAGAGAGAGCCAAACAGAGGAGACAGTCAGCTAGCTAGCACTTCAAGACTGCTGATACCCTGCCTTCTACAATCAGGGAAAACCAGAAATAGTCTCTCAGGGTTCTGTGTCATAATGGCAAAGCCTAAAGGCAATCGCCATTATGGAGAGTCAAGATGCCAAAAATTTATTTTGGCACTCTGACTCTCAAGCGCACAGCAAAAGGGCACCGGGACTTTGTTTTTTAATGTTTTTTGCAGGGGGCAGCACCCACCACATTAAAGCATTAAGTAAGCATTAAAAAAAATAAAGGTTTGGACTGGGCATAACAAAAATGTACCAGTGCCTGGACTCAGTACCCTGTCAGCCAACACTGGCAATCTACCCACCACGCCACAAGGTTGGCTAGGCAAACAACCATGGCATCACCCCTCACATCCCCTCCCACTCCTCGCTGTGCATGCCTGCTGCCCCCCCCAGCATGTACACACAGTGACATCCTGTCGCTATATTCACCCACCCCCATTCGCATGCCCTACCGTTCTGTCACCGTTCATAGAATGCACTGGGGATGGGGTTGCCATTATTGTAGGTACCCTTTCCCCAGCGCTATTCTCATGAGCTACTGTCTACCAACACTGAGATCAATATGGTTAAGGCACATTTACCAAAAATTACTGCTTAGAAAAGAATGACGAAGGGACCGTGATGACGAGCAAGTCCCAGACCAGATCTCTAATTTGTTTCCTCCTGAGTCTGATATTTATGTCTGCTGGACCAAGCTTCACAGACTTCATGCCATCATCAGATTTATATAAGAGCACTGTGAAGCACATCACTGGACCACTGACTGGTGTGCTGCCTCAGTGCTCCAACATAGATTCCAATGATTCTGTTTATACTGCCCTTCCCTCCATGGGCCACATAAACACATCCCCTTCCTGGTGCACTGCTTTCCTTTTCACAGTTGTGGAAGTGATGGCCACCATATGCAACATGTTTTGTGCATATGTAGTTATGTCGGTGTACAGTCAACACATCAACATTTTTACAGCAAAGACCGACACAGTGACAAATCTTGCCAAGCCGCTGAGATGGTCTTGCTGTATGTGTGGCTCTGTCTCCCAGTGTTGTGTCCTCACCTGAACCAACTCCAACTCAGAGTTGGATATTTAGAGAAGGTGTGAGGGTGAAGCCCCCTGCAAACAAACACTTCATCCCTATGGGAACAATGCCCCAGTCTGCATTGTTCTCATTGCTATCAGGCATGTTGACAACATCACTGTTGATCTGTTGGCATGGAACCAGTTATGTCAGCACTCCCGTATTGTGCACGGCTGACTCCATGGCAAACTGCTCATGTGTGAGTATCATGCAAATGCAGTACTGTAACTGCAACAGTATTAGTTACAGGTGCGTCGAGAGCACAACATACTCTTTTCAATGCAAGCACATAATAACAAAATGATTTATAAGCAAGCAATAACCCATGACAAGATGTGGGTTATTACACTTATAATATGGATTATGTTTAAACAAGGGAAAAAACAACAGAAACAGCTTTTTCCTTTGTATAAATAGCAAAAGAGGTACTAACTATATCCTGCAATCTAGCACACTGGGAACAGCATTGCCACTATCTGCCTCCCAGCACCCATGTGTGGCACAAGGCAGCACAACAACTGGCACAGGAATGGGAACAGAGGACAGCAGCATGGAGCATCGGAGCACTTTGGGGCACAGTGTGGAGGAGCACATACATTCTGCCAACCTTTATGTCCTTACTGTTTGAAGGCAAAACATTTTGGATTTAATTGTTTTTCACTGTTTTCTGGCATGGAAGGACTGGAGCTCACAGCAACAACTAAGAGAGACAAAACACACACCAAGCGACACATTGCACTGCAGCACCACCGATCAGGGCACTGAAAGAACAAGCCGCACACTGCACTGTGTCACCACCAATTGGAGACAGACACACACTTCTGAGCATGCTGTTACCATAGATATGTGTTTCTCTCTTACTCTGACCACTGTGTTCCCAGGCTGGCATTTGGGATGGGGTGCATCTTGGCACTACGACACTGTCTGATACCCTTAGGAGGTACTCTCACAGACGGAGACACACAGCACTGCCCTTGGAGGACCACAAATCCAATCACAACCTGATGATCTCACACTTCAGTGCAGCCGCTCTCTGTGCCTATACATCACACACACAAAAAATCCTTTCCTTACCACCAATCTCACACCACTGGGTGGGGCAGGGCAGGTGTGGCGGACCCAGTGATGCTTGTGCTGCAGTTACGGGTCAAGTACAGCCGTGCCACTTGTGTTGCTACCACTGGGTGGGTTGGGTCTGGGGAGCTAGTGATGCTTCTGCCACGGTTCAGGAGTCCAGTAACAGCACACAGAGCAATGGCATGACAAAGCGAGCTGAGACACTCCACAGGAGCCACAACATGGCATTTACAGTACTGTACATTACTGCAACACAGTATGTACAAGGTGAATACAGACACCCACCTCACATCAGCAACCACATGTACATCAAAACTGTAACAGCTGCTCAGTGCACAGCAACAGCACTTGCTTATGGATCCCTGGGTGACTGAGAAATGACAGCTGCTGCTAAGTGATACAGTGCTGCCCCAACTTGACAGGGGAGAAGTTGCTGATGCCATGGTTATGTTGACAGCTCATACTGGTGCAGCTCTCGCTTGCTAACAGAGGATTAAAAAATGATCTCCACTCAATGTTCACTTGCTGGCCAGATAACGAGTTCTACCTGCCTGAGGGATTCTACTCAGGGAAGCATTACCCTAACTGTGCTAGTACAGTCATTTAATCAATGGTCAGGAGGTGCTTGCTGACCAATTACACTTTACTCAGCAAACTCATGTTATTCAGTCACTGACATTGATCTTTAAACATGGCAGGAGGAGTGGTGCAGAATTACCCAGATAAAACATTAAATTACAAAGTTGTATATTGTTGAAAATGTTAAATTCTCTTGGTAGGAACATAAAGGTCCCACAGCATTATTGCAAGCTAGGTGACAATTCTCTTTTGTTGAATGTAGAGGGCGCAGAGAGATACTCCACTCCAGTGGAAGGTCATTAACTGTCCAGAGCTGTGCTTTGTTGCAGTGACGTGCCAGCAAATCCCTTTTTAAATTGGTGCAGCCACAGACATTCCAGACTCCTCTATATAGCAATACATCTGCATAGCTTCACTATGCAGCTGCAAAAAGAACCTGATGGGAAATGGCCACTGCAGAACACACTACATGTCCAGCCATGTGAAAAATGGTGGCAAACCACAGTGTCAGGCAGCTTCTTAATGATTAAAAAGAAAATCCAAAAGAACTTTGCTTCCTCTGTCAACATTGTATCATGATTCCTGATGTGCATTTGTAGAAAGCCTAACAAACTTTACAAGCTCCAATTATTATATCCTGCATGTAGGTGACTTGCAGCTCCTGTTTCACTCCTCCTTGCCTCCCAACATGGCACTACCACAGAGCATTGCAAACAGAATGGGAGCCCTCCTGGCCATTGAGACATATGTAGCAACCTTTGCAGGTAATTTTCTCTAACTAAACAAACATGACCCAATCTTACCTAGGCTCCAGAATAGCAGACAGCTGCCTTCTGGCATGAAGGGAGTGAAGGCTGTTGTAGACTATTCTAGCCTGCAATATTGTGCTCCTTTCTGCGTTGCAGAAGGTACATAATCATTTTGAAAATATCAAACTGAAGCAAACTGAAGCTTACAAGAAGAAAAAGTTCATCTGCTGGACAGGGAGCTTTCTCCTCCTTATTTTTATTTTTCTGCCTTCCCTGCCGGCCTGCTTCTCCTTCCGGCTTCACCATGACTCCCCCCGACCTCCTCGCCCGACCCCTTCCTACTCACCTCAGATCGTGAGCCGACCCAGGGTGGCCCGCGTAACCTTCAGCTGGATGGGTCCTCTCTTCCGAGGGGGCAGGCGCCAGGAGGGAATACCATGCACTCTAGAATCAGTCCCCGGGTGCCACTGAGGTGGATTCTGAGGCGGCGGGGAGTCGGCAGCCATCATCCTGCAGACCAGGCAGCTTCTTTCCATTTTCTGTGGGGAGTGACGTCCTGGCGTCCAGACATCGCCAACGTCTGCCATTCCTCCCTTAAACTCCGAACCCGGCTGTACTGCTGCACTCCCAGCCTCCAGCTGAAGTCAGCCTACGCCCATGTCATGCATCACTACCCTCCCCAGGAAGGAGAGCTGTCCCCGGACACTCCATCCTTCTCCCCGGCCAGCCTCCGCGACCCGAGTCTGTTCCGAACTTCGGTCACCAGTGTCGCAGATGGAAATCCAACCACTGCACTGGCGGGCTAGCCTTTTCTCCTCCTTATAAGGGAGTTGTCAACACTAACAGCCCCAAACTCAGTTGTATGGCTGTTCCTGATTTGCATTTTGTGTGCAAAAACATTTTTATTATAATTGCCACTTACTTCAGTATGGTAGATTGTATTAGTATGATCTTCCTGATTTACAAACTGACATTTTCTGTAACTATAAATTCAAGAATCCCCTGCAGCTGCCATTGGAGGAGGGCTGTAGCAGTGGGAGAGGCAATATACTGCAATGCATGTTAGAGGTTTTATAATCTACAGTTAGATATTTGCTGGACCTGTTGCTCTCCTGGGGTTGAGTACTGTTCATCCACTGCACAACCCCCAGCTTTCTGCCTCCTAAATTACTCCTGGCTCAAGCAAACAGCTCCCACTGGCTTGCTGGCCCAATGGTTTTGCTTCCCAACCCTTTTCTGATTGCTGCTGTGGGTAGGTATCCTCTAGTTCATCCAGCAATGTCCAGATTGTGCCAAGAAATATCTTCATTTGCCACCAGTAGCAAACTGGATCCACAACTGGTCGTCGAAAATATTTTGCCAAACAAACAGATAGCGAAAGTGGCCTGTTGACCGCATTTTGCAGTTCACTGCCGGTTTTGAAGAAAAATTAGTGTTTTCTTCAGGGGACTTTGCCCCTCGAACCACCCACATGGGGGGCTGTGCCCCTGCAACCCCCACTTAGGATTCTCGACTCTTGAGTCAGAGTTGATATGGGGGGGTGAACAACCCGATAGACAGGGCTGAACTCCAGTGTAATCCCTACAGTGGCATGGTGCTGTAGTTGCTGTAGTGGACTGCGATGTTGAAATGTCACAGTCCATGCAGTATACCATGGCAAAACTATCTCCCACTGCCAACAAAATTGCCAAACAATTTGTCAACTCCTGTGTACTTGGGCAAGTCACTTAACCTCCAAATGCTCTTGTCAACCCCCCAGCAGAAGCATTTCAGATTGCATAAATAACAGAAACATATGGATAAGGTCAGAAAAAAACCAAAGTCAACCCAATCTGCCTTCGGATCTACCTTGAAATGTTTGCTCTTTGCCTTTACCTCTTCTCCATTATTTCTTCTATTTCACTAGTCACTTGAAACCATCCAGCCAGTTTTGAACCCAGCATTTATACCTGCAATGACCACTGTGCTGCAAGAGCTATTCCACTCTATGTTTTTATGCTATTGCACTAATATCATGAACAAGTGTACAGCAAAACATAACATGATTCTGAAGCAAGAATGACTTGCTGTGTATTCAATGTTTAACAAACCAGTTGTGTTGTATTGTATTGCTATTTACAGTCACAGTCCATTGGAAATTGCTAACTCTTGTTCTTTCTTGGTTACATTTATTTTCCTTATGTAACCCTCCTTTCCTTCCTTTTAAACTGGTGGTACTTTTAATTAAGCAGTTTGTTTTCCTGGCACTCTGTCCTGCCACAGCAGTCAGGTGGCTTTACCTTTGAGCAGGCGGCAACATTACAATCCTTGCAGTGATTGAAAACTCTAGAAAGCTACCCACCTCCCCTCTCTGTCTAGGGGTCTTGATAGCATGATGTCTCTGGAAAGGGAATGGTGCTATCTCGACTGGCAGCACATAGAGTTAAACACAGTACCTTATAGACTGAAGTATGGGATTCCACAGTTGATGGCTGGATTCTGTTGAAGTGCAGGCTAGCTAGAAGTCCCCTCCTTCATGACTGATGGCCAAGGATTGCTGGTTCTCTGGAAAACAGTTTGGCAGGCAGGCAGCACATAATAACAGATTTGGACTCCAAATGATTTAGTCCAGAACAGGAGTAAAATGCAGGCAGTTTTTATTTTGTTTCAAAAGCTCAAGCTGCACACGCAAAAACTCCACAGAGGACCCTTAGTTGATTTTGTTACAATTCCCACATTTCTACAGCTTAAAGCTGTGTCAGTTTCTTGGGGGATCAAGATTTGAACGTTGTCCCTACTTACTCATTCTTCTCCCTTTGTGAGCCAAATGGGCTCTGATTTCTTTGAGACATGTTCCCTGTCCCGAAACTGGTTGCAGCTCTTCAATTCCCCACCAGTCAGAGCAGATGCACACATTTCTAATCCTTAGGATACTATCCTCAGAATGAAGGGAGAGGAGTGACAGTTGTTGTATTACAGGCACAGATACAGTCCTTTCCACTAACGGCTCCTGCTCCTGTCGATCCATGGGCAGGGTTTGCACAGAGCAGGGTCAGACTCTCTCACAGGCACAAGCTATCCCCAATCTGTCCAGCAGCACATACCTTGAGTGGATATGGAGCAGCACAGGGAAAAAAATGCCACCTTACCCCACCAGAGGCATCACTGTCACTTCTCTCTTGCCAGCTGTCCATGGCTGTCACCCAACTCTGACAGGAATTGGAGCCTGGCAGGCTCCTTGTGACCTTCCTTGCAGTTGCTGCTCCCATCTGGATCTGCTGCCCCACTGCTGGCAGTGTGGGTGCCCCATCTTTTACTTTTGGGACCAGGGGGCAATCTCCCCACCCTGGCCCCAGGTCTCACTGGCTCCAACTGGAGGCCTCCCCCTCAGGCCTTCGAGCAGTCAACCTCACTTCTTTCCTTGAATCTCTCCCAACTCTAAATGACTCTTTTTTCTTCACACACCGGTCAGCACTTTGAAAACACCTGTGCATGCTGCCTGGGCTACACCTATGCCCAGTGGCATGCCTATCTCGTGTTGGCAACCGGACATCTTGTTAGTAACCCCCCAATTTAGCACAGGTGTTAAACTTACACACAAACAGAATGCAACAACTTCCCCAAAAAATAATGTATTTTTTTGTAACCCCCTTACAAATGGGGGTTTACTAAAACACCTTTAGTCTGTCTCTTTAAGAGCTGCCAGCTTGCAGACCCAATCAGTCTGCTAAAGGATGGGACCAGCCGGCCTGTCGGCGCAGCGGTGGGATTTCCGCTTGCGACGCGGCGACCCGGTTCGAGAGCGGACCCGAGTGCGCCGGAGGGCTGGCTTGCCGGGAGAATGGATTGAGCGTCCATTGGACTTCTCTCCTTCTCCGGGGAGGTTCGGCAGCATCCGGGGCGATGGGGACTCCTAGCGGAGGCTAGGACCCACGCTGCCGCGCTCAAAGAGCATTGGAGGCGGGGCAGGACGTCATGCATCATTGCACGTCCCCGCCTTCCCCAGAAAACGGAAAAAGGGACGGTTGCCAGCCACCCTCCATGAAGCCCATACGTGGCTTCAATTAGCCCCAGGCCAAGTCCTCCGACCCGATTACGGTCTCTACTTGGGATATTCCTTCCTCCATCCCATGGCCCCACCGTGGTGGGTAAGCCACTGGTGTCGGAGAGGACTACAGGCCGATTTGGGGGTGGAAGCCGGTCCGTGGCCGGGTTGAGAGATGCGGGTGGCTGCAACCAGGTTGGTGAAAAATGTAAATAAAAAAAAAAAAAAAAAAGGATGGGACCATGGGTTCTCCTGCTTGAGTCTCGCTCGAGCCGCTGGTGATGTGCCCTGTTTTTGGCATCACTAAGCAGGCAAGGCATGCACCTTCTGGGGCTGTATTGTTGATGTAACATCTGTTGACTGAGTATTGGAAAATGTAGTTTATCTAACCTGTTTCCCTTGTAGCTGGGACTTTGTGTGCTTTGCCCCTCCATTTTGGACCAGAACTGCCTTTTGGGTCCAGTCAGGAGGAAGGGGTGCTTAAAATGGAGTATTGAGTAGCCAATTAGGACTGGGACTCTCTCTCAGGAGCCGATTGCCAATGGAGGTATGACCAGTGATCCTGGGGACTGACATTCAGGAGGTGGCGCCTTTTCACAACAATAGAGGAAGGCAGAGGGGATTGGCATCTGAAGCCCTCCAATAGGGTCGGGTGGTGCCCAAATTGTTACTCTCTGCTTAACGGCCCAGAGGGGCAGAGTCGTTGTGGCTGGAGTGAGGAAGGAGCTCCGGCCCCGCGCTTTGAGTTTTCACGGAAGTGTGAAGAAGTCCAAAAGTCAGGTGGCTTGATCGCCAAAGTAGTGGCACTGAACTCCAGTGTTGCTGACAGAAGAGGCTGTGCTTGTGGCAGCTACCTACCAGGCTCACCCTATAGAGGACTGGAGAATCTGCTTCATTGCGCTCGGTTTGTCAGGAAAAGTGAAGCTGCGTTGTGACTCCCTGGTCTAGCAGTGAGTGTGGTCGGGATTTAAAGCAGCTGCCTGGTATGGTACCCTTCTGTTTTACATATAAATGTGTGGAGAAGTGTTCTGATCACAGGCCTGTGTCCTGGGGTGGTGTGAGAGGGATCCTGCTACAGCAGTCATGAATAAAACATCAGGGTAGCTCCCTGTCGGATGATCTATTGAGTGCAAGTTTGGTCTGTTTGCCTCGCTGGCTACACGAACTGAGCCTGCTGGCTCTGGATTATAAATGTGGGTATTGTACAGTTGTCTTCATCTTCAGGGCCCCAACCAGCTACACCAAATTGGCTAGCCCCTTATTGCCTGGGTACCCGGTGACAGTGACTTATAGGGAAATTAGCCTGTGCACAGTGCTCTGAGACTGTTGAGTGTTAAGCTAATTAACTAGATTTCCCCCTGCCCTTGTTATTTCCTCCCTAAATAAATCAGATTTAGTTGTTTTGCAAAGTATACTGTCTGAACTGCGTGTTTGTGCAAAACTACTGTACAGGGGTTATTGTGTTACTGTATCTTACTTTACAGGGGGTCCACAGAGTCAAGCTGATCAACAAATCCTGGAGGTAAGTGTATATTGTAAAGGTACTGTTGGTAACATGTGTGGGCCACTGGTGGGAAGAAAGGGGGGTTGCAGTGACCCAGAGGGCTGTGACCAAGTCATTCCTGACTGTCCTAACCCCGACCTCTGAGTGGAGGCACCCGCCATTGGACCTGGGCCCCTCAACCTGTTAGCTGCTACACAGGCAGGGGTAGTAGCCCTTGGGATATCGCCACCTGGGGGTTACATTTTGGAGGCACTGCTGGGATTAGCGTCCTCTAGTGGCCCAGTAGCGGAAGTACTACTATGGTCAAACTAAAGGAAAAACTGGAGGGATATCCGTCTAAAATTAAAACTTGACCCTGTTAAGATGATGGCATAAACTGATGGGTGGGTGAAACTGAGGAATTGGACCCAGAAGACTGTGTTACTGTTAGATGTACCCTGGGGATAAAAAAACGCTGACCTTGTTTCTGCAGTTGAGCATGTTAAGTGTTTGGGTAAGGTAGAAGGTAAAAGGGCAGAATGGCTGATCTGCTCGACCAAACACTGCTGGTGCTGCTTTGTATGCAGTGTTACAATAGACCTTGAGGGGTGCCCCAGTGATTTTACAGAGGTGCTCAAAAGAGATGGAGGGTCATTCATGCCCAAGTGGTTTGGTCACCCCGAGGGTCCCCAAACTAATAGTTTTAAAGATGTTACTTAAACTGTTGGCCACAGAAGGAGGGACTGCTCAGAATTACTACAAGTGTTAGACCTCTCAAGTGATCCCACCCCCTGCTGTCCACAGGTATATCTCCCAAGTCATGCAAGAGCTCCATTCTGGCTTCACCTCCATAGCGGTCCTCCCATACAATTAGACTCCTATCAGAGATTGAAACTCTTTTCTGGTACTGTGCCTGTGCCCTTGAGGGAAGATGATTTGGAGACTTGGATGGACTATGCTACCCTAGTGCAAGAATGGCAGTGCTCTGAGGGGAGAGAAAGAAAGAGGCTGATGGAGAGCCTAAGGGGTCCGGCTTTGGAAGCCATTTGGTTCCTGTGAGCTACTAGCCCTGAGGCCACTGCAGTCGAGTACCTTTCCATCTTAGTGGGGGTGTTTGGTAGTACAGAAACAGGGGAAGACCTGTTATGGAAATTCAAGTCAGCTAAACAGTGGAGAATTGAGAAATTGTCTGCCTTTGTTACCAGAATGGAAAGGGCCCTGCAAAAGGCTCACCGAAAAGGGAGAGTAGCTGCCCAAGCATTGAATCAGGTCCGCCTAGACCATATATTGAAGTCAGCCAGGTTTTCCAGTGTGATATTGTTGAAACTCAAATTGCATGACCGACAGGCTGCCCCTCCCTAGTATTGTCAATTGATGAGATAAATTTGTGAAGTTGAAACCGATGAAGAGGGGTGGGAGCCCTATGCAGGGGTTGTGAATCTGTGCCAGACTCCTGAACCCAGTGAACTAGATGAGACTCATCCCTCGAGAGGGTTGATTAAGGGGATGACAGAGACTTATCGGGAGTCAGACTTGTTCCAAGTGTCACCTGAGCCCCACAGTGGAGTGGGAGTGCATGCTGTTTCTTCTGATCCCTGGGTGGAGATTAATTTGAGGGCAGAGATTAGAGATTTATGGGAGATGGTGAGAGAGTTGAAACAGACTGCTGCCAACCCCCCTAAAATTGGGGAACCTGAGTTATCTCGGAGCAAACAACCTGGTCAAGAAGAGTCAGGTAGAGTCCCTGAAGTATCCCAGCAGATGAGGTATGTTCATCCCACCAAAGACCCCTGAGATGCTAAGTTCTGTTACCATTGTGGGGAAGATGGACATTTACAGACTGAGTGCCAGTTGCCAGAGAACCTAAGGAGAGTTACCAGCAAGCTAGTGGCCTGGCATCGTAAGGCCTGTGCCCGGCCACCAGGGGGGCCCCCTCAAAAGAGCTTCAACACTAGGGCCAATGCCCAAGGAGCCTCTCAAACCATGCCTCCTGAATGGTCTGAAGTAGTGGGTCCTTCAATGGAAACTACAGTGAAAGTGAATGGAGTGTCCACCAGGGCTGTGTTGGACAGTGGTTCCCAAGTGACCATCATGTTTCAGGACTGGTATCAAAAGCATTTGCCTGATGTACCCCTGCAGCCTTTAGAGGGATTACATGTCTGGGGGCTGAGAGAGAAGGCCTACCCTTACTCGAGTTATATCCATATTTGGTTATCTTTTCCTACTTCAGTGGCTGGGGTGGAAGAACAAGTGGAGAATCTGGTGTTAGTGTGTCCCCATACTGGACTGTATGATGGGGTACCCATGTTGATTGGAACCAGTGCTCATATGTTTGGTCACTTAGCGCTGCTGTGATCTGAAAGACAAAAGTCCAAGACTGGGCGAGCTTTCAGAATTCCGGCCCTAATCCAAAAGGCCTATGAGACCCAGAGAAAGGCTAGCCAAATGGAACCCGAAGGTCCAGTGGACATTATCTGGAAGAAGGACCCAGAGTCTTTGCTGCTAGCACCAAATGCACAGGAGAGGTCCGAATTAGAAAAGATGTTAAGAATAAAATATTGATGCTGGATGCACCAGGCGATGGAAAATTGCCAGAGGGACTGCTAGTCAGACCCAGTATTTTGCCAGCCTGAGCCCATGCTTTTGCCAGAAGAGTAATGGTTCAAGTCCACAATGTATCTGATCGAGAGATTCAGGTAAAGCAAGGCCACACTCTGGCCACTGTGCACTGTGTGGATACTGCTGTCCTGCCCAGCAACAAGAATTTGGGGAAGAGTGACCGAGTGACCCCTGACCTGTTTGATTTCGGTGACTCCCCGTTGCCAGCAGAATGGAAGAAAAGGATTAGTGAAAGGCTTGCTCAGAGGGAACAGATGTTTTCTTTGAAGGAGTGGGATATAGGATGTGTACAAGGAGCTAAGCACCACATCTGGCTACATGATGAGAGACCATTCCATGAGCGATCTCGATGCCTGGCCCCTGCTGACATAGATGATGTGAGATGACACCTGCAGAAGATGCTCGCAGCTGGAGTGATACAAGAATCCAGGAGCCCCTATGCCTCCCCTATCGTGGTAGTAAGGAAGAAGAATGGAACAGTAAGGATGTGTGTGGATTATCGTACTTTGAACAGACAAACTATACCAGACCAATACACCAAGCCATGCATTCAGGATGCATTTGATTGCCTAAATGGTAGCAAATGGTTCTCAGTCCTGGACCTTCGCAGTGGGTACTATCAGATCCGATGGCCCCAGAGGACTGCTAAAAAACTGCTTTTATATGTCCACTTGGGTTTTATGAGTTATAGGCCCACATCCATGACCACGAGATTCAGGTCGTGGGCTACCAATAGCTTCACTGTGAATGACAGAGAAACCAAAAAAGGGGTGGGGTCCTAATCTATGCTAAGGATGACCTCTTCGTGTCACCTCTACCCCAGCAGACTAATCCTACTGCTGAGGGAGAGAGCATATACATCCAGATAACCCTAGAGCACGCCAAACAACTAACAATTGGCTGCGTCTATCACCCACCAAAATCAGCCCTCAAATCCCTTGAAGCCATCACAAATGATACAGCTACCAAGGTAACAATGGAGCAACTAATCCTGGGCGACTTCAACATTAACTGGGCCCAGGACCCTGGTCATGCCTCAAAGTCACTTACCCATGAAGCAGGTCTGGCGCAGATCATCTCTGAACGACCAGACTTAATTACAAAACTAGGGAACCACACCACCCTTGACTGGGCTCTAGTGTCTGACCCATTAATATACAGAGTGAAGAGACAATGGCAGACTCCTGGTGACCATTCACAATCTTCTATATATATGGAAAACAAACACTTAGGTCCAACATAGAATTCTCTCTGCTTGTGACTTCTCCAAGTTCTCTGAACTATAATACAATCTCTACCTAGGTAGTCTGGACTGAAACCCCATAAATCTTCTCCTACTCTTACTGAGACTGTGCAATACTTCCAGGATGAACTAACCACAGCGCTAACCTCTTTGCTCCAATGAAGAGAATGAGGGCTAAAGGCAGCTGCTACAAGTGGATCTCCCCCCCTCAGAGCCCTAATGGTTACCGGGAAAAAGCCTGGAAAAGTTTAGGCTCTCCTCCTCACAGCAGATCTCGCTGAATACAAAGCACTGAGGAACAAAGCCAAGAGGCCATAAAACTCGCTAAGAGAGATTACTTAACACACCTCCAGAAAACCAGCCTGGGCAACCCTAAGCAATTCTGGAATCATATCAATGACCTGATCAAGGGCAGCAAAAAGCCTGAGTCCTGTCCCATGGAGATTAATGGTCAGCTCACAACTGACCCCTTCCTCAAATATCGGCCTGCCCTTAACAGGCACTTCTCGAGACCTCAAGGCCTACAAGACCTGCCTGTCTCCCCAGACTCTCCCCCTACCTCAGATGAACCACCTCACATGGAAAGACCCCCACATTTCACCTAGGACTGGCTAAATGCACTGAAGTACTAAACATCCCAAAGAACCTAAACCGAAAGGGTCAGGGTGACCCAGACAGTACTCAACTCCTCGGCTACTCAAGGCAGGAGCCACCTCCTTAGCCTGGCCTATAACCATGCTCCTCAATCAATCACTGAGGGAAGGAGCAGTCCCTGACCCGTGGAAACATGCCAGTGTTTTCCCTATTCACAAAGGGGGTGCTCAGGGAAAAACTCAACAACTACAGTCCCACCTCCCTCCTCTGCTCACTTGCTAAGGTGCAAGAGTCATCTACAATCAACTCAGGGACTACCTGGAAGCTCATCAGCTCCTTGCCCCCTCCCAACATGGATTTAGAATAAACCATGGTACTGACACTGCCCTCATTAACTTCATGGATGAAGTTCTCAGGGCAATGGACAAAGGGATACCCACTGGTGCAGTCTTCATAGACTTATCCAAGGCGTTCAACCTCGTCGTTCACAACTTGCTGCTACAGAAGCTGCAAAATATAGGCCTAGACAATCATGACCTGAAGTAGTTTGGGAGCTACTTATCAGGCAGGGCACAGAGGGTCTCATGGAAAGGGACCATGTCTGACCCACTACCCCTAAACCAGGGTGTACCACATGGCTCAATTCTAGGCCCCCTCCTGTTTTCCTTGTTTACCAATGACCTGCATACCCACTGCGGGGAGAGCTTGGTTGTGCAGTACACTGATGATACTGTCATCTTCTGACCCCTGCGTGACATGGTTGCCGTGAGACCCTCTACTCCTAAAAGGATCTCACTTCACTAGAGACTTGGCTATGTAAGAACAGATATGGTACTAAATGCGACAAGACAAAGGCAATGCTATTCTGGCCAAGATCCTAGGATTTGACAGGTCCTCATCCCTCTCCTTAACCTCACTCTCTGGTAAAAGCCATTAATGTAGTCCCTCATAAATACTTAGGCCTCACGTTGGATCAGAATATCACATAAAGGCACACGTGGACCAGGTCACCAGGACCTACATCGAAACTTGGCACCCTGTACCAATCAGGGCCCAAATCATCCGTGATGCGAGTCAGCCCATAGCTACCAGCATCCTTCTTCCCAATCTGACCTTTAGCGGCCCCTATTATACAGGGCATGGCTAAACAAGAGATTACAGGATGCAAACCCTATATAATAAAATAGCTCATTTTGCAACCTTAGACCACCGGACGTCACCACTGTGACACTTTGGCCAATCTTCTTTGGCCCCACATTGGTTGCCAGCCTCAACACCCTTGCTTGCCCAGGCCTACAAGCTTCTCAAACACGCCACCGCCAAGCATTGCTACAGACCATAACCTCAAACACAAACCCAAGGAACCTAGAACCTCAGATAGAATGCTATTAGAAGTCCCTAGTAGTAAGGACAAATGCGGCGGAATATCCTTTTCCTCCCAAGCAGCCTGCCAATGGAACAAGCTCCCTCCCCAGGTCCAGACCTCCTCCTCACTCATGAACTTCCGCACCAGGCTTAAAGACCATCTGCTGACCTCAAGCGCATGCCACTGTCCACGGCACTTAAAAGCTCTAAGATACTCCCTCCTCTCAACTCCGTCTCCTAGCAACCTTCCTTCTACCTGCCTTATACAGACTGCTGCCAGAGGCCAGTGTAACCCCTGAATAAACTATATGGAAAGTACTACCAATAGCTTACATGTCATGATGAAAACCATGTCTGTACCCATGCCTGCATCCACTGCTTTTCTTTTACCAAGCCTGTAAGCCATGCCTGTATCCACTGCTTTTCTTTTACCATGCCTGTATCCACAATTTTTCTTTACTGTAACCACCTCATGATGTAATTTACAATGCCTCAAATGTTCCTTATGTCCTTGTTCATTCTTAGAACTTGTATTGTTTTCCCAGGTTGCCCCTGAAAAAGGGACCTGTGGGGCTCATTGGGCCTACCCGGTCACCAAAATGTAATAAATAAATAAATAAATGAGGATGCCTCAAGGGATTTTTGGGTGCCCCAGCCACCTTTCAGCACCTGATGGAGCGTGCAGTGGGGGATACGAACTTGCTAGAGTGCTTAGTCTACCTGGATGATGTCATAGTATTCAGCAGCTCCTTGGAGGAACATGAAAGCAGACTGTTCAAAGTCCTGGTAACTGGTAACTGGTGGGACTTGTTAAGAAGGGGAGCTATGCTTTCTACAAAAAGTTTCATTTTTTTTTTCTTTATTGGCATTAAGCAGAGAATTGCAGGATTCCATTAAAAATGTAGTAATTTTATAACCAGAAGGAGTGAGATACAACTGAATTTGCTTGATTGTTGGGGTTGAGGCCTAGGATTTGGAAGGATATTTTTGCAACATTTTAAAAGTGTCCTGCTGGCTGAGGAGTGAGTTCATTTTTATCCCTGGACTCAGTAGAGTGGTTTGTGCAGGAGCCATGGTCTAGTAAATTATGGTGTTAGTTGAATTACTATAAAGGGCAATACTCATCAGGGTGGTGAGAAGTTGTGTATTTTTTCTAACAGTCACCAGTGGCTGTGGACTACCCACCACCCTACCCACACCCCACCCCAGCCGTGGCATTTCCTTTAGCCACAGTTCTGACATCATTCCTCAACTAGGTCTTGGGAAGAACTGTCACTTATCTATAATAACCCAGCACAGTCCAAAAGGGTAGGTACACACCACAAAATAATATATATATATATATATATATATATAACATATTGTATATTATAAGGGAGAGGACATGTGGGGAGTGGTGCAATGCACATGGCTGTGGGGCAACAGTTTTCTGGGAGACATTCTGGAAACTGCATTGCTGTCCCTATTGCGAGCAACTGTCAGCTCTGAGGGAGGGTTGCCCACATCCAGGCTGAACTAGCAAGGACCAAGGCCTCCCCCTTCCAAGAGCACCACTGCCACAACCACTGCCTCAGAGGTTGCCAAGTATGAAGAACAATTGGACCACAGTGGGTTCTGGGAGGTCTGGGTGGTGGACCAGAGGCGAAGCCCCTAGTTGTACCTCTACACAAATCATATGCCATTCTGGCAGAGCAAGGTTGCTCTATGATGGCACCCTCAGTGGAGACCCAGAAGAATGCAGAGGACATCCATGAGAGACCCACAAAGGTGGCAGAGGGACACCACAGGGCAAGGAAACAGCTCTCTGATAAGGGACTCAATTGTTAGGGGTAAAACTGGGAAAGGGAGAGGAGAAGGAAGGAAGGTGCGTGCCTGGTGCCATGGCTTGGAGGGACAGGAAGCAAATCCTCAGGATTGCAGAAGCAGCATCACAGGAGAGGGAACTAGATATCATAGTCCACCTTGGGACAAATGACTTAGCTAGGCATGGGATCAGTGCAGTGCAGAATGAATTTGTGGAGTTGGGGAGGGGCCTCGGATGGGTAGCAAGCACGGTAACCTTCTCAGAGGTGCTACCAGTCCATGGCAGGAGAGTGAGGCTAAGTGCTGCACACCATGCAGTTTAATGAATGGCTTCAAAACTGGTGCAGAGCACAGGGCTTTGGCTTCATTGGGGACTGGGGGGGGCCACTTGGAGAGAGAAAGGTCTATACTGGCATGATGGTCTGCATCTGTCCACAAAGGGAACCAAGCTCCTAGGTGATAGGTTTAAATCCTTTCTTGGTAAGCTTTTAAAGTAGCCAAGGGGGAGGCGCTGATGAAAGGCAGGAAATTTCAAGCCTTCCCCCACAAAATATGGCAGATAGTAAAGTAAACACTGAGTTACAGAGCTCAACACAGGGCAGGACAGGGGTAAATGGAAAAATAGACAAGGACAATAAGAGCAGGGATGGGGGAAAAAGGATAAAGCCAACATTAAATAGAGGGCAATGAGTACCAATGCCCGTAGTCTGGGAAACAAGCTTCCTGAGCTAGTAGCTCTGATGGAAGATGAACAATTGGATATTGCGTCAGTCACGGAAACATGGTACACCAAGAACCATGACTGGGATGTCAACATACCAGGGTACACACTCTACAGAAGGGACAGGGAAAGTAAAAGAGGAGGTATAGTAGCTCTATACATAAAGGAAGGGATCAAAGCTACAGAACTAAAAAGTAAAGGAAGGAAGGACAAGAGGCACGCTGGGTCACCTTGGAGACAGAGAATGGCATCACAATCTGCACTGGGGTTGTATACAGAACCCCTGTCTCAAGGAGAAATGAACAACAAAATGATAGAGGACATTCTCAAAATGGCTGAAAAAGGGAGATACTGTTGATGGGGACCTGAATATGCCAGATGTTAACTGGATAACATGTACTGCATCCACATCCAAAACAGGGTCATTTCGATGCCCTGCAAGCGACAGGCCTAGACAGCTAGTCTTGGAACCCATTCGGGAGGGAGCAGTACTAGACCTTGCTCTCAAGTGGAGAGAGGATCACAAATTTAGAAGTCAGTAGACATCTGGGAACAAGCGACCACTGCACAGTATGCTTCACAATGAGCACAACCATGGAGATAAGCCATAAAAAAACAAGGATACTGGACTTTGGAAGGGCTGACTTTGGCCAAATGGATGAATACAGGAAAAATTCACTAGCAAATGACCAAAAAGGAGGGGTGGAAGAACAATGGAGAAAAAATCAAAACTGCCATCATAGAGCCAACAAACCTTTGTGAGAACAAATAAAGAAAACAAAGCGGAGTAAAAACCACTATGGTTCTCAAAGAGGTGGCAGGAAGGTTAAGTAGAAAAAGGCTGCATTCAAAAGTATAAGGAATCACAGAAGGAGCACGACAGGGAACTGCGTATCAATTAAAGCAGAAAGAAGTGGGAAAGGCAGTCAGACTAGCAAAAGCCCAAACAGAGGAAAAAATAGCCAACTCAGTTAAGAAGGGGATAAAACATTTATAGGTACATTAGGGACATAGAAAGGTTAAGGAGGGATAGTGAAGATTAATAAAGGAGAGGGAGGTGGGCAGGGGAGACAGTGAAAGGCAGAGATACTGAATGAATACTTTTGCTCAGTATTCACAAATGAAGATGAGGAGGAGTTACCTAAACCAGACAATAGAAGCACTCTGGTAGGGGTTGACACCAATCCATTCACAGAAGAAAGAGTCCGGAAAGAACTCCCCAAAACTCAAGGTGGACAAAGCAATGGGGCCTGATGGGATTCACCCCAGAATCCTAAAAGAACTAAGGGTGGACTAGTGACACCACTGACCAACGTTTTAACAAATCATGGCAGGATGGGGCGGTACCTGAGGACTGGAGGACAGCAGATGTGATTCCCCTTCACAAAAGTGGGAGCAAGGCAGAAGTAGGAAACTATAGACCTGTAAGTTTGACCTCAGTTGTAGGGAAAATGATGGAATCACTTCTGAAAGAAAGAATTGTTGAATACCTAGAGGCCAGCAGGGCACAGGACTCAAAGCAGCATGGATTTACAGCAGGAAGGTCACGTCAGACGAATCTAATTGATTTCTTTGACTGGGTGACCAAAGTAATAGACCAGGAAGGGCTGTGGATATGGCCTACCTAGACTTTAGCAAGGCATTTGACACAGTCCCACACAAAGATTAATAATCAAGTTAGCCAGCCTGGGAGTGGGTCCCAGGGTAGTAGCCTGGGTAACCAACTGGCTGCACAACAGAACACAGAAGGTAATAGTGAATGAGAAACATTCTGAAGAAAGGGGTTACTAGTGGAGTACCTCAGAGCTCAGTACTGGGTCCAGTCCTCTTTAACATCTTTATAGGTGACATTGCAGAGGGTCTGGAGGGAAAGGTATGCCTCTTTGCAGATGACACAAAGATCTGTAACAGAGTTGATACACGAGAGGGGGTAGAAAAGATAAGAAGGGCCTTGGCAAGGTTGGAGGAATGGTCAGACATATGGCAACTTGGATTCAATGCAAAGAAGTGCAAAGTAATGCACCTGGGAAACAAAAACCCAGGACAAGAGTACACAATAGCAGGGGAGGTACTAACAACAACAAAAATTGAAAGGGACCTGGGGGTAGTCATGTCAGATGACCTAAAGGTGGGTAAGCAATGTGAAAAGTTGGTAAGGAGAGCCAGGGGATACTAGGCATAGGAAGGGCATCACAAGTAGAAAGGGAAGTGGTTATCCCTCTATACAGACAGTTGGTGAGACCCCATCTGGAGGTACTGTGTGCAGTTTTGGAGACCTCATCTATGCAAGAGACATAGACAGAATGGAAGCAGTCCGAGGAGGACAACTAAAATGGTGCAGGGTCTGCAGCAGAAACCATATGAAAAGAGACTGAGAGAGGTTAATATGTATACTCTTGATGAAAGGAGGGACAGGGGGATATGATAGAAACGTTCAAGTACCTCAAGGAATCAACAAAGTACAGGAGGGTAGCATCTTTCAGAAAAAAGAGATGTGCAAGAACAAGGGGCACAATTTAAAGCTAGAGGGGAGGCTCAGGGGTAATGTGAGGGACATTTTTTCACGGAGAGAGTGGTGGATACATGTAACAGCCTTCCTGAGGAAGTCGTTGGGTCTAAAACAGTGGGGGAATTCAAACATGCATGGGACAGACACAAGGCAATTATAGTGGGGGGTTGCAGAAAGTAGGCTGTTGGTTAACTGGAATCTGCAGCTTATCCAGTAGGTAGGGAAATGGGCAGACTGAGTGGGCCAAGTGGTCCTTATCTGCTTCAAAGTCTATGTTTCTATGTTTCTATGTTTCCTGGACCAATTGGAAGACTTCAGCCTCAGATGTCTATTGATAAGTGTCAATTCTTTCAAACATCTGTGAAATATGTGACACATAGTGTCCCCCGAGGGCATAGAGACTGACCCCAGTAAAGTGGAGGCCTTAACCACCTGGCCCCAGCTAAAAAATCTGAAAGCGCTTCAGAGGTTCCTGGGTTTCTGTGGTTATTATAGGTGTTTTATCAAGAATTATTCCCGAGTGATCCTCCCTCTACTTAACCTTACCCAAGAGTACCCTCCAACCCACAAAAAGTACAAGAAAGCAGTGTCCCCTGAGACTGAGAAAATATATTTTCACCCAAATAATATATATGGGGCCTGTTGGACTCCTGATTGTGAGATGGCCTTTCATGAGATCATACATCAACTTACCCATGCCCCAGTGTTGGCCTATGCTGATCCTGCCAGGCTATAGTGCCTCTATTACTGATGCCAGTTTACAAGGATGGGGGCTGTGTTATATCAAGAGTACGCTAATGGCTCAAGACCACTAGCCTTTGCTAGCAGGAGCCTAACCCCATCAGAAAAGAACTATCCAGTGCACAAGTTAGAGTTCCTGGCCTTGAAGTGGGCCATTGTCGATCAATTTCATGAGTATCTATATGGTGCTAAGATATTGGTAAAAATTGATAATAATCCTTTGACCTATGTGCAGACTTCAGCCAAGTTGGATGCCACTGGCCATAGGTGGCTTTCTGCTTTATCTACATACGACTACGCTGTCGAATATAGAGCAAGCCTGAACCACATAGATGCTGATGCCCTCTCTCGGAGGCCTGTTCCCCGGAATAACTGGGTCAGGTTGTCAGAACCTGATATTCGAGTACTTTGCCAAAAGTTTGACAAGGAGGAACAGGTATCCCCTGATGCTGTGGACTGCATGGTGGATTGTTTGGGGCCCTCTGAGAACTGTATAGCTGCTGCATACTGCCATTTTTCTGCATTAGACACTGGTGCTTTGCCCCAATTCAATAATGACAGTCTTCTGCTGGCTCAGTCCCAGGACTCTATGATGAAAACTGCTCTGGGGGCCCTGCATGCAGGGAAAGATGTGTCCAAGCTACGTTCCACTGATTTGAGAACTGCATTGTTATACAAAGAAGGTCCTAAGTTGAAACTGATCAATAGACTATTATACAGAGAAACAGTAGACAAAGGGGGGGCAAGTAGACAAACAACAACTAGTGCTGCCCATGGCTTTTCGAAAACTGGTGTTGAGAACCCTGCATAATCGCATGGGACACCTCGGCATAGACAGAACCCTTGACCTAGTGAGATTCAGGTTTTATTGGCCAAAATTGGGGGCTGATGTGGAACAACATATCAAGATTTGTAGCCAATGCCTACAGCGAAAGACTCTGCCTCAGAGGGCTGCCCCCTGGTTAACATCACCACTAGTGCCCCCATGGAGTTGGTCTGTATTGATTTCCTGAGTCTAGAACCAGATCAAAGAAACATCAGCAATACATTGGTAGTCACTGATCACTTCACTCATTATGCTCAAACCTTCCCCACTAAAGACCAGAAAGCCACTACTGTGGCTAAAGTACTTATTGAAAATTTCTTCGTTCACTATGGGGCCCCTCAAAGGATCCATTCTGATCAAGGGTGAGACTTTGAGAGCCATTTGATTAAAGAGATGCTATCCTTGTGGGGGATACAGAAGTCAAGAACTACCCCCTATCACCCCCAGGGAGATCCCCAGCCTGAACGGTTTAACCACACTTTGCTTGACATGTTGGGCACCCTGCAACCAAAAGACAAACCCAAATGGAGCCAGCAGATTAGCACCTTGGTACATGCTTACAACTGCACCAAAAGTGACGCCACTGGATTTTCCCCTTATAGACTGATGTTTGGAAGAGAAGTCAGATTGCCAGTAGATGTTTGTTTCGGGATCTCTCCCAATGGGGTTCAAGCAGCTACTCATCTACAGTATGTGCAGAAACTGAAGGCCCAATTAAATCATGCTTATCAACTAGCCCAGACCATGGCTGCCAAACGAAATCTAGCTAATAAAGAAAGGTATGATAAAAGAGTGAAAGCAATGGAACTCAGGGAAGGGGTCTGAGTGTTATTGAGGAATCTGGGGCTGCATGGCAAGCATAAGATTGCTGACAGATGGCATCACCTCCCTCATATTGTCATAGGTAAACTGGATGATTTGCCTGTGTACAAGGTGCGACCTGAGAACAATTCGAAAGATGTGAAAACTATACACAGAAATCATTTACTGCCAATCAGACAGATCCTGATAGAAGCTGAACCTCTAAACAACACCCCCTCTGGGCCTGTGACTAGAACCACTGCCAAAAGAAAACTAAGACAGACTGACCCCACAGAAGTCGAGTTAAAGGGGCCTCATCCACCCCTTTCAATTGAATCTGATTGCCAGTCTGTGTCCGAGGATAGTAAGTGTAATCCCGAGTACTACCCCTCTTATGAACTGAGCCAGTTGTTTCAGGGCAATCCCCTAATCAACCCAGGGGATGAAGCTGGGCTTCTGGACTGTCTGAGCCCCCAGCTTTATCTCTGGGGCCAATGCTCCCAGAGGATGAAGTAAGTGGCATCAAGTCCGAAGATGTGGGTTCATTGTGCCTGGCTGAACTGTCTGACTTTTCAGGAGAAGGAAGTGATGTGGGGAAGCAAGTGGGTGATATGCCCGAGCAAGAAGAATATTTTGAGTGCCCTGATAGCTCCCTGCCAGTACCAGAAATCCCCCCAGCTGATCCAAACATTGCAAGTTCAGAAATGGTGGACTAAGGCACTGAAGTTACTCTGGATTCTAGTCCTCCTGCCCCCATAGAGGTTGCCCCGGCAACCCCAAGTAGGGCTGGAAATAAGTCTGGGCATTCAGAAATTGTGCCAGAAAGCCCTAGATGGACTGGCTGAGAAGTATGGCCTGTAGTGAGATTGAGTTATAATTCTCTGGGCCAGCCTGTGTATCTGCCCCTGAATGTGGTCCATAAGGGAGTGTATGTGACCCCAAGCTCTTTGCTCAAATTAAGCTTGGGAGATGACTCCAGATTACTTGTCCTGCCCTCTGAATATAGTGCTCCCACTGTTTCCAGTCCCAAGGTGACTGATAGGGATAGGTTTCCTTTAGCCTAGATACGAAGCAGGAGATGATAGCCTGGGATTTATACTAGTGGTACATATAAGTATATGTATATATATATATATATATATATATATATCTTTATGCATTATTAAGTGAGGATACTGCTATGCATAATATAATGCAACTGTCTACCTAAGATCAATATGTTGAATGCTATCTGAAAGAGTAAAAGGCAAAATAGTTTAAATGGCTACTTAACGCTGGCTGGAGGGTAGTTACTTGATGCGGACATCAAGCTTTTCCAGGGCAGGAAGGATGTAACCCCCTTACAATTGGGGGTTTACTAAAACGCCCCTAGTCTGTCTCTTTAAGAGCTGCCAGCTTGCAGACCCAATCAGTCTGCTAAAAAGGGAGGGGACCGTGGGTTCTCCTGCTCGAGTCCCGCTCGAGCCGCTGGTTATGTGCCCTGTTTTGCCGTCGTTAAGCAGGCAAGACAGGCACCTTCTGGGGCTGTATTGTTGATGTAACATATGTTGACTGAGTATTGTGAAATGTAGTTTATCTAACCTGTTTCTCTTGCAGCTGGGACTTTGTGTGCTTTGCCCCTCCATTTTGGAGCAGAACTGCCTTTTGGGTCCAATCAGGAGGGTGGGGCACTTAAAATGGAGTATTGAGTAGCCAATTAGGACTGGGACTCTCTCTCGGGAGCTGACTGCCAATGGAGGTATGGCCAGTGATCCTGGGGACTGACGTTCAGGAGGCGGTGACTTTACGCACCAATAGAAGAAGGCAGAGGGGTTTGGCATCTGAAGCCCTCCAATAGGGTTGGGTGGCGCTCAAATTGTTACTCTCTGCTTAACGGCCCAGAGGGCAGAGTCATTGTGGCAGTGAGTGAGGAAGGAGCTCCGGGCTCCAGCGCTGTTGAGTTTTCACACGGGAAGTGTGTGAGGAAGGCCAAAAAGACAGGCAGCTTAATCGCTAAAGTAGTCGGACTGAATCCGCTGGTGTTGCTGACAGAAGAGGCTCTGCTTGTCACAGCTACCTACCAGGCTCACCCTATAGAGGACTTGAGAATCTGCTTCATCACGCTCGGTCTGTCAGGAAAAGTGAAGCTGCGTTGTGACTCCCCCGGTCTAGCAGTGAGTGCTGTCGGGATTTAAAGCAGCTGCCTGGTATGGTACCCTTCTGTTTTACATACAAATGTGTGGAGAACTGTTCTGATCACAGGCCTGTGTCCTGGGGTGGTGTGAGAGGAATCCTGCTACAGGAGTTGTGAGTAAAACATCAGGGTAGCTCCCTGTCAGATGATCTATTGAGTGCAAGTCTGCTCTGTTTGCCTCGCTGGCTACACGAACTGAGCCTGCTGGCTCTGGATTACACATTTGGGTATTGTACAGTTGCCTTCATCTTCAGGGCCCCAACCAGCTACACCAAATTGGCTAGCCCCTTATTGCCTGGGCACCCGGTGACAGTGACTTATAAGGAAATTAGCCTGTGCACAGTGCTCTGAGACCATAGAGTGTTAAGCTAATTAACTAGATTTTCCCCCTGCCCTTGTTATTTCCTCCCTAAATAAATCAGATTTAGTTGTTTTGCAAAGTATACTGTCTGAACTGCGTGTTTGTGCAAAACTACTGTACAGGGGTTATTGTGTTACTGTATCTTACTTTACAGGGGGTCCACAGAGTCAAGCTGATCAACGAATCCTGGAGGTAAGTGTATATTGTAAAGGTACTGTTGGAAACATGTGTGGGCCACTGGTGGGAAGAAAGGAGGGTTGCAGTGACCCAGAGGGCTGTGACCAAGTTTCTCCCAACTGTCCTAACCCCGACCTCTGGGTGGAGGCACCCGCCATTGGACCTGGGCCCCTCAACCTGTTACCTGCTACAAAGGCAGGGGTAGCAGCCCTTGACATTGCACCACCTGGGGGTTACATTTTGATTTCATCAGTTTAAAAAAAAAATCAGAAGCCCACCCTACTCCCAGTTTAGTAAGTTTTCAGTATAACAGTTTGGAGTTTTAGCAGTCAGGAGCAGGGTGGGTTAAATGGATGAAAAAAATCATTTCCTAGGATAGCACACTAATATAGTAGATCATTTTTGCTTCACAAAAATGCTGTACTATACACAACAATACATGAATAACCACACACACCTTGGCTTAGCTTCCATCTTGGAGTTCTGATTACATCAATGACCTCTCCCATCTTGAGGTCCATATGATGTCCTCAGAACCCCTTCGTGGAAAGTCTTATTGCGCTCAGTGACTTGTGTAGTATTCTCTACCACAATCAACTGATACCATCAGTTCAATGCCTCAGTCATGGTATAAAATTGTATCTTTTGAAATTCCTCATATCCAGTGTGCTCCGGCTTTTACTGTAACCATCACTTATAGCAAAAGTAAATTTGTACTCTGCAGCAACAGCCAGAGCTGTTTCAGAGAAATCAAACTCTCCTTAAAAGCTCAGGTCTATGTATTACAAAAAAAGGCAAAGAGATGTTAACCTTCCTCTCAATACCATGGAAGAAAAATGTGTAAAGCCTCAAGCGATGTCCTTGTCTCCGTGTACGTGCTTCATGGAAATCCCCTTATTGCCAATGTATTTGTAAGACTCCCCAGGCCACAGCTTTGGTAAGACACCCCAATACCCATCTAGTGCTCACCCTAAGAATTCTCACACAGCAGTCTTTCAGCACATAGTTCTTTTGCTGGTGAATAAACTGAACAAGGTCATCGGTCGTTGGTCTAGAAATCACAGGTTATATATAAACAGACAATATCTCCTCTCAAAGAGTACAACAATATTGTTTACACAAGTCTCAGAGTACTATGCAAATTGTTTTCTTCTCATAGAGTAAAATACAAATTACAAATGTCTCTTTCAGTGTACCATATACATTGTAAGGAGAAGGTGTGGTCCAGTCCTCTTCAAAAGAGGAGCCGCTACAGCAGCGTCTTCAGATGAACTTTTCATTCACTCGAACTTGTTTCCAGCTTGCAGCAGCTCTTTCTGGTGAAGACCCCCCCAGAATATCTGTTTTGGTGACTGTGTTCAGGGCTGGCTAGTGGCAGGATCCAACACTTGGAGGTGGGTAGCTGACTAGTGGAAGGGGCTGTCCGGTCCTCTTCAAAAGTGGAACTGCTACAAGCGGCTCTCCACAGAGCAGCTTTCTGCAGTGAGAGGTTGCAGGGAGCCTGCATCATATTTTAGTGTTTTTTATTTGTATTTTATCTTTAATGAGTCAATCAATCAATCTTTATTTTACCAGGCGGAACATCATTGAGAAAAACTCATTTGCACAATGGACCTGGACAGTAACCGCAACAATGGATTTAGTACAACAAAGACTATATACTGTAATAAACAAAAACAACAAAGATTACATACAAGGATAAATAATATATATGCATAATTGATAAGGAAACATTAAGGCAAAATAACATTCCAATCAGCAATCGTAGCTATGTAACCACAGTAAAAAAAAGAAAATACTGTATGTACAGTATGTGCAGGTATGCACATATCAACAAATATAGAAAGGAGGGATGTAACAGCAAGGAGCTGAGAGGCAGAGGGTAGCCATGGAGTTTAAGGTAAGGGAAGCAGTAAGTTTGAGGTTAATCAGGGGTAAGGCTTTAGTGAGGTGGACAGCCAAGGGAAAATGATCACTGTCCCAGGATAAATGCAGGATTGTGGTGTGCAATGGTGCCTGCAGTGGGGTTGAGCATGCTCCTATGCATGCCCACACCAAGCACCTGCCATGCTCCCACTTGACATTCTTGTGGCACCGTGCTGCTGGGGCTCAGGTGTGCACCAGAGGCTGATCACCCCCTCCTCAGAGATGGAGAGCCTTCCATTGGGCCCTCGATCCATCTCCTCCCTGCTGACCCCCGATGGCCCATGCTTGTTCCTGAATGTGGGTCACTGGCATGGCATGAGGTGTGACATCCATCACCTCAGCCCTCAGTGCCACTGAGTTGGCACCAACGCAGATATTCTGCTATGGAGGGATCTAAAACCTAACTGAACCGGACTGAGCAAGTTGAAGGTCTCCAGATGCTACCTAAGTTGCGCATTGAGAAACTTTTCAAGCAATTGGGACAAAATGGGCAGAAGGGATATTGGTCAGTAGTTATTAATGTCACTGGAGTCACCAAACCCAAACAGGGGAATGATATGGGCAGTTTTTCAAATGGTAGTGAATACTCGCTGGGCAAGGGACATATTAAAAAGATGAGTGATTGGGGGTGACAATACATAATAACCTAATTTAAATAGTATGGCTCAATGAGGTCAGCACCTGCAGATTTCCTTATATCTAGCCACAATAATAATTCCTCCACCTGCTTTAAGGATGGGACAGAAGGAGAAGACAGTTTCTTGTGAAGGGACAGCTGAAGTTAGACATGGACTGGCCCTAACCCAGAACACATGGCACAACTCACGGGCACATGCAAGCTGCACCATGCGGTGCTATGCCAGGCACCCTGCTCTGTATTCTAAGACAGGCAGGGTGCCCGATACCTAGTCCTATGACTTGCAGCAGCTGCAGGCTAGTGCCACAGGAATGGTGCAATAGATCTGGGTGCCACAAGTCACAGCCTGCTGAGAACTACCCCCAGAGTCCCCCATCCCAGAACACCACCACAAGCACCAGGTGGCATTGAGGGGCTGGTCAGGTGGCACTGGCATTTGGGGGCATATTGTGCAACAGACCCCAGGGGTCCCCGACATTCAGGGGATGGGGGGGCATGCCTGTGTTGTGGAAGTATAGAGAGTTTGGCAATGTGCATGCCATGGTGCTGTGAAGTGGGCATCCATCAATTGGCATGAATGGATGCCAATTGATGGTGGTCTAAATCTGCTGCATCATTGCGGCTTTTGGAATAGCGTAAGTGGGTTACAGCAGCCACCCTTTTGGAATAGGGCACAGCTGCTGCCATAACCTATTCTTGTGCCATGCTGCTGTGGGTTGTGAGCATAGTGGGTAGCATAACCCACATTTGGCGTAACCCACAGATGATTTGGAATCATGACCTGTGTAACACATGGCGCAAGTTGCGATTTACACCATGGGGTTAAACGTAAATTGTTTTGCACCATGCATAATGCATCATAGAATTGGGCCCACAGTGTCTAGACTACACACCTGAGCCTATAGTTTATTAGCTGTTGAAGTATCAAAAGCTAGACCAGCCATTGCAAAATGGTTATTAAGTAGTTCCAGGATCTCAAGTTTATCCATTATGGAAGTAGCACCAGAAGTGATTTTTGGTAGGAACAAGCTGGCAGAACTTTAACCTTGTAGATCCTTAATCATTTCCCAGAATTTTGCTGAGCAATTGGATAATGATTCAAGCTTTGTACAGAAATATTTTGCTTTCTTTGCCCTAATTAATTTGGTCCACTAATTTCTTGCAACTCTTTTGGAAGAGACGGTAAACTGAGGTCCCGTCTCCTTGTTCTAGTGGTTGTTCAGGTGGATGTTAAAGATCCCGTGGCACTTCCTAAAAAGAGCAGGGGAATTTTTTATTAAATTAAATCTTCAAAGGCAAACATTTACAAACATTTTTGCACCACAGTGAAAAAGAAAATAACTGGAAAGCAAAATTGAAACAAATGATGTTACATCTCACGATATCATATATCAAGAAAAAATGAAAAAACAGAAAACAAGCTTAGCGAAAATATGCCCTACATGTGATAATCCCACACAATAATATAAAGCAAAAATCCAACTCCTCCCCCCCAAAGAGTAGGGGAATTTTTTTTAAACGTCCAAAGAATAACAGAAACAGTGTTACATCAGGCTCAAACGTATCAAGCAAGGAAGATTTAACATACAAATTGATGTTACTTTTTACATATATAAAGAAAGGTAACCTATAATTTGGTAATTTCCTCATACTATTATCTTATGACTGAAAGAATAAAAGAAGACAAATCTCCCCTCCACCCTCTCCTGTGAATTAATGTTTAGTACATACCTAATCCCCCCCCCCCTTTTTTTTTGATGGTCAAAGAAGAAGAATTGATTCGGTATTTTATTTCTGAAGAACATATATTTGCCCATGCAAATTAACCCATAATTCTTATTCAAAAACCATGAACAATTTTTCAAGTGATTTTCCAAAGTGCTAGAGGACACAGTTGATTTCTCATAACCGTAAATGTCCCATATATTACAAAAAATCTGGGTATAAATTTGTACAGGACTATAAATCTTCCACTGTAACAAAGGCACATCTGGCCTACCATAAATCGTATCTACATAAAACAAAATATATTCTCAAAGTACTTGAGTGGTAGGAAATCAAATGCAAATGGATATATTCCAAGTATCAAAATATCATGAGTTAATACTGGGAGTGCCTTTTCATTCCATTTATGAAGGATGAGGATCCATACAGAGTTAGTAAAGGGACACTCTAGACAGAAATGCCTCATTGTTTCTGGTATATTAAGGCATGAGTCATGGGGCTATAACCTATCCTCCATTGCTTTATGCTTCAGGTTCTCTCAAACCCCCAATCTCCCATGGCATGACAGCCATGTTATAGCCCATACTTTCTGGGGAATTCTTGGGTCTGTGAGTTGCTGGAAGACCTTTATATGGTCTACTGGAGTCCCATGAATGTCCATTAATGAAGGAATTTCAGAGAAATACAGTAGATGTCTATTATTGATTGGTATAATTGCCTTCTGGTGCTTGATAATATTACATGATGTGTTAAGCGCCATTGTCTAATCTTGAGAAGTGAGGGGAATATATAATGGGGAGGACCAAGTTTCCTAAAATTCTGTGGTATTTCATTAGGAGGAGCTTGCCACATATGGCATAAAGATGCAGTAAAGAATCTGAATATAGAATACCATGCTGCAGTTTGAGTTTGCAATAAAAAAGGAATGGTAGACTTCAAGTATAAACTATGGAAGAAAACTATAGGGTTGATCATTTTAACCCCTCTGTGACAATAATCCTGAAAAGTGTATGTCCTTTTCACCGGATTTAACTGGCTCCCCCAAAAACCCTGAAAAAAGATGTTGCTTACCTTAGCCTCTAGGGAAAAGGGTATTGGAAATATAGCAGCTATATGTAGAAATAAAGGAAGGACCAAGGTTTTCAAAAGCATTACTCTTTTCTTTTTAGCGATCACTTGTCCCTTCCATGTAGCTGTTATGTGAGAAGCCTTGTCTAAAGTTGCTTCCCAATTATGAGTAACATCATCTACTGTTCCAAAAGTCAAACCTAATATTTTTATAGGAGTGGAAGTTAGAGTTATGTCAGGTATTCTTCTGGCTGGGAGTGTTGGATCTATTTGTAGGAGAGAAATTGCTGCACTTTACTCAAAATTTAATTTTGACCCAGATACAGCTTCAAATTCTTTCATCAGTGATATGAATTCTGCTTCCTGAAAAGCAGGAGTAGTATGTATGCAGAGATCATCTGCATAAGCAGAGACTGGTGGGATAGAGGTGCCTAAGGGTAGCTGAATTCTTGGGAGTGATGGGTTTTGTAATAATTTCCTAAGCAGTGGATCAATCTGAAAAGCATACAGAAGAGGGCTTATGGGGCAGCCCTGCCGTACCCCCTTCTGACTCAAAAAGGATGTACATGGTGCTCCATTTATATATGGTTGTCTCTGTGCTGTACTGTATGACAATTTCATCCAAGTAATGTATTGGCATGGAATATTATATTTTTATAATGTAGAAAGTAAGTAGGTATGATCTACACGATCAAATGCTTTCTCCTGATCTAATGATATGAGAAGTGAAGGTGAGTTAGTTGTATTATAAGTGACTATATCTCTGAGTAACACCAAGTTTGAAGTAATGGATCTGTTAGGTACAGCACAGGTCTGAATGTCTGATATTACTTGCTCAGCTATAGGAGTAAGCCTACTAAGTAAAATAGATTAAAATATATTATAGTCCACATTTAAGAGACTTAGTGGCCTCCAATTCTTTATATTAGATCTATTAAAGAGAAGGATCATAATTGCATCTGCAAATGTTTAGGAGTAGAATTCATGTTAATTATTGTGTTTAATATTAAAGTTAAGATTGGAGCAAATAAAGTAATATAATACTGGTATAGCTCTGCTGTAAGTCTGTCTTTTCCTGGAGAAGTGCATTTCTTCTGTTTCTTTATAGCAATTTGGGTTTCCTCCAGTGTTATGTGTTTAACCATAATTAATAACTGATTGTCTGGGACCATAGGAACATTAACATCTGTAAAAAAAGTCCCTATTGGAAGTAACCTTGGAGGAAATACTGAACATCTGTTCCAGATATGAGCTAGTTATTCTTTTGCTGTCTGAGAAAGAATTGTGAGTTATATGTGTGTCAGGATCAGTAAGATTTTCTATATAGGTGGCAGATACCCTGTCTGTACAACTTTTGTAAATATCCAGAGATGCTCCAGAACCTTGTGTACCATATTGTGCTTCTATTTTAAGAGACTGAGCTTTATTGTATTGGAGCTTCTCCATTTCTGCTTTCAGGATTTTAATATTCTGAGAGAAGTCCAGGCTGTATTCATATGCCCTGGAAGTATTGTCCCTAAGCTTTTGTCTCAAAGTTAGATATTTTATGTAAGAAGTTTGAGATTTGAATTTAGCATGTTGGATAAAAAAAAAAATTTCAAATCCATTTTAATGTCTTCCCACCAGCTTAATGGGGAGTGGTAGGCCTCTAATACTGAAATCCTTGCTTTTAAAAGTTCCTGACAGTGTTTCTCTATGTAGGGGTCTGCTAACAGTTTACTAATCAGTTTCCATTTAGATTGAACTTTATGTGGAACTGGACCATCTGATGGATAGCAAAATAGTGAAATAGCCACATGATCTGAAGCTTCACAAGGCAAAACGTCAACTCTTTTTACTGTACCATTTTGGGAAATAAAAATAAAATCTATGTGAGTAGCTAAAGTACCCTTATAAAATGTTTTAGCCCCTTTTTGCTGTATTTCACAAAACTCATCCTTAAGTGCTGCATTCCTTACAATAGTTCTCAAAGTACACACATCACTGGATATTTTTTTCTGTGGCTCCTCCTTTGTTTGCTAAAGAAAGTCCATAATTAAAGTCTCCTCACATGTATAAATGCCATGTTGTGTACAAATATGGCTGTAGTAATTTAAATAATGCTGTTCTGGCTGCTATGCTTTGAGGTGCATAAATATTAATGATTCTAAGGTCCAGATGTTTGTATTTGCAGTCTAATAATAGAGTCCTCCCAAGTGATATATCAACTAATTATTTGGAATTTATAGCTAGCAAATAATATTCCTAAGCCATCACATCTGTCCTCTCCGAAGGACCAATAAGAGGGCCCTTTCCCCCATCTTTTTTTAACTTGTGAGAGTTCAAACCTAGTTTTCAGTCTAGTGTCTTGAAGAAGATAAATGTCATGGCCTAAATCTGTCAGAAATTGTAATGTAGTTAACTGCTTTCTAAATGCCTTTATACTATACACATTTAGTGTGAGACAGCAGAGTACAAGCCCAGGCTGCATAAGAAAAGTGAACTGTGAAGCTTTATGTCTTCATAAGTGTATTTACTATGTGACACCTGAAGGTTTCTTAGATGGGGAAGGATCATGTTGAGAGTGATAGGAGTAATCCATTTTAGAGGAAGATGCATGAGAGGAGTCCAAATCACGTTCCTCCCCCTCTGTATCCCCATATTGCTTTCTTTTATTCAGGGCTTGATACATATTTCTGGTCAGTATAGGCTGTTGTGAAGGGTGGTCTAAGCTTTCCTTTTCCCTTCCCCCTCCTAAATAGTGGGACTACTCTCTAAGGAGTTTCTTCTAGAAGTGATTTTTTTTTGGGGGGGAGGCATTGAATTTACCTCCATCTCTGTTGGGGAGGTATCACAACAGGTGGAGCTGGACCTTGTTCAGTAGAAATGTCATTTTGTACAGTAGGTTCAGGGAATTCTGGTTCTGAAGGCAGTGCTTGGGAGGTGGAAGGAAGGACCAGAGATACTGCCTCTTGCTGTCTAGGGGCTTATGTTTAGGAATCTATAATAATGGCTACCTGATCCTGTGGTGGACGGTCCATTCTATTGTGATCTGCCCATGGACACTGCTGATAAGACTGCCCAGATTCATCACATAGATTGCATCTCAGTGGGTTGGGACACCCCAATTAACATGACCATAGGCTAGACACAGGCTGCACCTTGGTTTATCACAGATGCTGCTAAGGTGTGTCCATGCCTCACATTTATGACAAGTAGGAGGCTGGCCGGGTAAAAGCACAATCCTCTATCTCTTCCTATGTAGAAACTACCTGTAAGATGAGAAATACCCCTGTCAGACTGCCTCAATGGCACCTTTACTTTCCACCCTCCCATCCAGACAAGGTCCTAATCCAGAATGGGATGAGGAGCCTCAAGTATGTCACAGCGCTGCTTAAGCCAATACTGAATATCTGCTATGCTCACCCCCTCACTGTGAAAGAGTAAAGTTATGGTTTAGACTGTACGTTTAGTGAGGGGGATGAGCATAAAAGAGACCCACAAAGGCTGTGATTTAACCATCTCATATTTGCCCCAAAACTTTTCCAAAGTATGCACATTTTTAAAATTAAGATCATATATTGGTTCTCCGTGGACATGAATAAATGCAAATAATTATCCTGGTCCTATTCCCATTCAATCCCTTAACATTTTATGTAACAGAGTCCTTCGGTCAGGAGCTGTTGCAGCACCTCCAAAAAACTTCATTCTCACAGTGTTCCTGTACTGAGCAGGCAGACCCATATTATGAAATAAGTCACTCAACTGAAAGGTATTATTTCCTGAAGTTCCCCTTCTTCATGTAAATTCTGTTGTGCACTTTCTGCATTTTGAGCAGCATCTTCCTCAGAAGAAGAGTGTTCTGTAGAGGGATCTTGCTGCACTCTGTCAGGGCCCTGAGAGCATTCAGTTGTTATGACAACCTGTTCAGGCTGGCCTGGTATAGGTTTTTTGGGTGCCAAAACATTTGTCAAATCGTTTGAGTCAATTGAGCAGTTATTTTGTTCCAAAACACTGTTTCCTATTGACATTGTAGCAGATTGATTAGAGGTAATAATTTATTGTGTATTCACCAGTCCTGGGGATGTCCAGCCCACTTCAGAAGATGAACGCTTCCAACCCACCACTCAAAGGGCAGCTTCAAGAGTCCAAACATGGTCTGCTTGTGAGCCAGTGCACCAACTGTCTCATAGATATAGAGAAGAAGGGAAAGCTGGATCCGCTGATGTTACTGGCATAGCTGTAGTGTTTTCAGAAACAGCAGGTACAATAGGCATTGATTCTGATACAATAGGTACTGAAGAAGCATATGTGGCTTCAGGTGTTTCTACAAAAATAGTCAGGTCCTCTCGCATTAGCTGCTGTATAAGGATTCTGTGTTGCCCCACCACAGCATGCAATTGTTCCTCCATTAGATCAGGACTTATAATATTATCTGTGCTTGCCAATTGTGATTCTAGACTCAAGTTCTTTTCCAGAGTATTTGTAGGATTTAAAGGTTGAGAAAGTAAGTCATCTTTATGTACCTTACGAATGTCCTTTTGTGTAGTTCCATCCATTTCTCCAGTTGCTGATGCTGAAAACATCATTGTAGAGTTTGGCAAGGGACAGCCTGATCCACCATGTCTTCCTCCTCCATCCTCCTGGATGGCAGCCATCTTGCAGGATGACTGCCGAGGGTTCCCCTACAGACGAGTAGGTGAATTTTATTGTGAACATAATTATAAATACAAAACAAACTGTGAGAGATCATCTCAAATCATACAAACATTGAAAATTTACAAAAACATATGTATTTACAGCATACATAAAGAAAAACTGAACTGGAATACTATTAATGTCTCCCCACTTATAAGGTGAAAAAAATAACAAATTAGTATTACCTGCGTACTTTATCATTAAATAACAACAAAAAATATAAATAAAAAGAAAAGCCAAAGTAACCCCCCCCACTACTCAATAATAGCATAGGGATAAGAACATAACAGTAGATTACAAAACGCACTTTGAGAGATCAGCACAAATCATACAAACACTGAAAATCAACAAAAACAATGCACTTACATCATACATAAAGAAAAAAGAAAACTGAACTGAAATCCCATTACCCTAGCCCCACGTATAAGGCTAAAACAATAACAAATGAGTATTTACCTGCCTATTTTATTGTTAAATAGCAACAACAAAAAAAAAAAAAAACAAGAACAAATATAAGGGAAAAAAACAAAGAAAGCCCCCCTTCCTACTACTCAAAAGAGTGTAGGGATATATCATTTTTACCTATAGTATAAGACACCCCCACTGTGTAGTTTCCATACAGAATCATAACAAAAAAGAGAAACAAAAATTTTTGCAAATCAGACAGTAAGTATATGACATTCTACCTAGAAACATAAAAAAAAAAAAAAAAAATAACATCAAAACAATCATGTCGTCAATTCATAGCAGAAACCCTCTGTTTCTGGAGGGAACTTTGCATTCTATTTCTCGGAGCAGTCTAAGAGAAATTTTAACCTAATATGTCAAACATATAGGAAAAAATCTCAATTTGTGAAGTGCTGTTCAGGCTACATATTACGAGAGTTTAACAAGATAAATTTATTTATATTGTTCACAATCAGAACAAACAGTTGTTTTGGGGAAATAAACTGCTGCTGTAAAGAAAACCACACTCTACTTTGCCAAATCCAATATTTGAGATAAGCAAATATAATAAGTACACTACGGGAATTCAGTGTACTCCAATGTCCAGACAACAGTCCCAACACAAAAGTATCATAGTTTAGGTACTGAAAAGGTAACACTGTCCATGCATTTTTTTACAATTTTCTACAGGTCAATGACATATGGATAGTCAAAAAATAAATGCTGTATAATTTCTAAGGTATTACCACAACCTGGCCTTGGGCAATAATGCTCTTATACTTCATTATGTTTTAGATTGTTTTTCACATTCAATTTCCCTTGAGCACATAACCATACCATGTCCCACATCTTCTTTGGGAGTCTCTTGTCACATAACATTGTACACATTTGTAGCTGTACCTGCTTAGTTCTATCTGTAAAGGGTAAGATTTTATAATAAGTATCAACAATCATACAATGCATTTGCTTCCGAGACAGAATCTGCAATTGATGTTTGTGTATATTCCAAATTCTAAGTTTATTTATACTATATTTTAGATAATACTGTAAGCCAAATGTTCTTCATGTCCTTGGGACCATACCACTCAATTCCCGGTTATTAACACCTGTAGCTGTTTCTCTAACCTCAGGACCCATATTCTATTTTTAGATTTAATTACCAGGACCAAATTCAAATAGTAAAAAATACTAAAAAAGAAAACAATTGGGTTTAACATCTCCAGTCCTCCTTCAGTAATCGAGCAATATGTAATCCCTCTTTTCCCACCGGATTTAAACGGCTACCCCATAGTGCAGAAAAAAAACAACCAAAATCTTTACTTTCTAAGGTCTTGGGATCAGAAAAATATGACCAATATATAAAAACAATGGAATTAAATATGTGTTAATCATAAAAAAAAATCATTTTAATTTATGGATTTTCTATCTATTCTATTGTTGAATTCTCTGGTTTGCAATTTCAATTTTCTTAGTCCAAGGCTGTTTTAATTGTGGTCATTGTAAATTTTGTGGTGTTATAGTTCGGAACAATAATTTTAGTTCTGTTAACAGTAAGAAACAATTTGAGGTGAGACAGTTTATAAACTGTTCCACCATGGGTGTTGTATACTTGGCCACTTGCTCTCGCCATGCATTTTATGTGGGAAAAACTTCACGTACTTTTAGATCAAGGGTTTGTGAACA
Organism: Neoceratodus forsteri; assembly: GCA_016271365.2. Lineage (NCBI taxonomy): Eukaryota > Metazoa > Chordata > Ceratodontiformes > Ceratodontidae > Neoceratodus > Neoceratodus forsteri. The sequence continues at coordinate 274,395,764 of JADMNL010000026.1, forward strand.
TCTGAGTGACATTAGATGTTACAATGAGAAGAAATATTTGGTACAGCATATGCATTAGTTTCACAATGGTACTGAACACAAATTTCTGTTCTGTGGTATTGAAAAAGTCAGTACAGGCCCTAGAGGTGATGATCTTGAGAACAAAATTCTCTGTAGAGAATCTTTTTGGATTTACACCTTGGGTGCTTTAGAATACCCAGGATTAAATGATACCTTTGATATTGCACCTTTTTTAAGGTCAAAATATTCAAGAAATTAATCTGCATTGTTTTGATATTCAGCTTCTAATTTTGTATTTTTTTTGTTTTTGCTCTGCTACCCTTCTCTCTCTTTTTTCCCTACCCCTTTTCCCCACTTTTTTCCCACACTGTTTTTTCTTCCCACCTCCACCCTCTTTTTCTTTTTCTCATTCCTTCCCCTCCCCCACACTTCTTCCATTTCCATGTGTTTATCTTTTTCAGGTTGAATTTATTTCAGCAGCCCTGATATATACATGATGTACCTGCATTTCTATATTACCTTGCCTGTATTGAGTTATTTGTTACTAGTATTTTTAGTACTTTGGCTAATAGTAATATGCCCAATTACCATTATTAACTTTAGGTAATGGACATTTATAGTGCTTTTGATGTCATTGCACTCATATATAATTGTTATTTATTTTGCTATATTAATGGGTAGTTCAATATTGTACTAAATATATTTATTTGTATCACAATATTCTTATGAATTACTGGCATAGGTGTTGTACTGACACTTTAAGGTTTTCTCTATTTAAAACCAGTCAGACATTTTGTGTGTTTGGGAGCTGTTGTCGCATTGCATGGCGCTACTGTGTTTTACTCTGTCTTGCCATAACTGTGAGTAAAATTATTTCGCATTTACTGAAGTGTTGGTGCTGTGCTTTTTTGCTTGTCACTGTTATTTAGCACAGGCACAACAGGAGTTGGAGCCGCTTTCTTTTCAGTTGTTCCAATTATAATCAGCCATGTCTCCGGGGCCAAAAAATACCCCTGAAGTTTTATGTGGGTCTGTGACCATTGGGATTCCCCTTATATGAGTATCTAGCTGATCCAAAGCCCCAAAATATAAGCAACAACTCTTATTGGGATTCACCTGTGCTTCTGATAGTAGAGAAAAATGATGTAGCATTTTTAATGTATTAATTCCTGATTGAGAGTCTGGAGCAATTACTACTAGATCATCAGCATACACACAGAGTTTCACTACTGGGAGGTTTGGTGCAGAAATACCTTGTATTACCAGGGCAGAATATATGGCTCTGATTACTGGGTACAATGTGAGTATGTACAAAAATGGACTTGATTGGCACCCCTGCCAGACCGCACATTTAATCTGACTCCATTTACCCAGGTATCCATGAACTAAATGATACACAAATGCAGTTTCATGGTATCCCTGTAGGATTTTAATAAAATCAGAGGGGATACCATAAATTTCTAAACAAAGCCACAAAAAAAAAAAAAATGTGAAATCCTATCAAAGGCTTGTGTTTGATCCAAACTGATTAAATAAGTTTTCTTATTACAATCCTGATTATATCCTACAAGTTCTCTGAGGAGAATTAAATTATCAGAGCTCTTTCGACCTGGGATAGTGCAGGTCTGTGCTGGATGAATACAGTCACCTAATACATTTACTAATCTATCATTCAGGATCTTTGCTAATATTTTTAGGTCAACATTCAGCAGAGTAATCGGTCTCCAGTTATCTAATTGTGCAGTATCTCCTAATTTATGTAATAAACAAAGAATCCCATTATTCATAATTTTGAGGATCTCCGTTAAATGAAGAAGTTCATTATAAACTTGTACCATTTCTTGTAGGCACTGTAACCATAGCCACTTGTAAAATTCAGATGGAAGACCATCAGTCCCAGGGGCTGTATTAGCTTTAAGAGCATTAATCACCGCTCCGTAATATTGAAATAGGTTGTAATAAAATCTGTTCTTGCGCCAAGGTTATCTATGGCAGTTGTAATAACTTCAGCCATTGTCCTGTTTTTTTTTTGTAATATTAAAGGGGGTGCTAAACTTATCCTGAGGATACTTATAAGTTTCTTTCAAAATTCCAATAGTGGAGGTGACAGAATCTCCAGTCTTTGTTATTTACCGCACAATATGTTTTTTTTTTTTGTCTCCGATACTTACAATTTTCATATAGCTTAATAAGGTGTGATTTTCCCTGGGTTCCAAATTTTTGTTCTGCTTCTAGAGTTATAAATCTGTTATATTGTAGAGCTACTAATTCTATCTTAATTTTCTTTATGCGTTGTTCACAATTTTGTACTGTTTTCATTTTCCCTTGTAAAAACTGAAGCTGTTTTTGTAAGATCTTATATTTATTCTGTCTATTATAGTGGTACACCCTCACTTCATTCTTAAACCAGACAATAAAATCTTGCTTGGAATCTAACCACCAAGTAATGTGGTGTTCATACAAACAATAGACTGATAGTCTAGCAGACAATAGTTCTAAAGATCCAGTAAGCTGTGTAGTCTGAAAAAGGTTATGATTAAGGCACCACACCCCTTTACCATTTGCAGTCTCAGAAATATTTGTTAAATGTATGTTAATCAAACAATGATCTGAAGTGGCCACCATTTATGTCTCAGTTTTGTGAACTATTATCTCAGACAGTACAAAGAGAAAATCTATCCTGGATGACAAGTTTCACCTATAAAACGTATGTAGTGGAGTCTTCCTAACCAAATGTTGAGCATCCTTCAGTGTTGTTTGTACCAAAATCTGTTTTAATCCAGAGATATCACAATAAATCTTCCTAGTGTTTCCTCTCCTATCCGATTGCAACAGCCCACAATTGAGATCTCTGCCACAGATTATAGTTTTTGAGGTGTATAAAAAGGGGTGGATGTCTTTCCAAAGATCTAGGCATCCTGTTTTAGTTTGTGGAGCATAACTATTTACCAGACTGTATATTATTCCCTGAAATAACACATCAATCAAAAGAGCCCTTCCTTGATGTATTTCCACCATTTTAAGTAGTTTAATATTGCACTGAAAAAGCAAACAACTAGACCGCTACAAAGGTCCATGCCTAAGGACCAAAAACTAGGGCCCCATTTCCAGTCAAATGTTGCTGCATTTGCCTCCACTAAGGAAAAGTACATTAAAAGGTAATGTTTCAAATAGGGAAAAGGTTGCTTTCTGTTTTACATCAGACTTAATACTATTCATGTTTAAGGATGCAATTGTCAAATCTATCATTCATTCCATCAGGGGGTTGATCTAGGACTACCTTTGCTTTTTATCTAGTGCCCCAACTTTTCTTTTTAACTTTTAATTCAATTTTCTCCGGTTCCTCACACCCTGAGGAGGCTTCCAAAATCAAAGATGCATCTGAGATATCTCCCATTTCTGTGCCCCCCACTGTAAGGGTGTATACTGATTCTGAAGTAGAATAGTGTCTGAATTTATTTTCTTAAGGGCCAACTTCCCTGTCCCTTGCTTCATGAGGTGAAAGGAGTTCAGATCTGGAAGGGGCATCACAGGGGTAGAGTACACTGTTCTACCATCTCCTGTTGAGGGAGGGGGGTTCTAAGTCTGACATCACATATGAGTCACTAGTCTTTTCAGAAGCAAGGGTTTGTTTGAAAGCTTAAGTTTTGTCAGAACTATCAGCAGGTACAGGAGTACGAGTACTCTGAACTTGTTTTGAGGAAGGGGTAGCTAGCTGTCTATAGGAAGGGTCTGGGAGGCTCTAGGGGAACATCTAAGATTATTATGCTTGAGTACTGCTGTGTTTATATAAAAATCATGTTCAGCAAAATCAGCATCTGGGGTATTTTGGGAGGCCCATGGACACTTTGTGAATGTATGGCCTTCCGTGTCACACATGCTACATCTAGGGATAAAAGTAGTGTATCCCTGGGTGACCCAACATACCACACATATTACACCTGATTGTCTCACAGCTACTGCTGACATGTCTTGGGGAGCCACATTTAAAGCAAGTGTGGGGCATACTAGGATAAAACAAAATACCCCAGTCCCTTCCAAGAAAGAAACTGCTTGGTAGGTGTTGCAGTCCAGCGCCTGATGTCCTTAATTGGACTTTAAATCTCCACCCTTCCATCCAAAAACCTTCACCATCGATAATTGGGTCTGGTAAACCTTGAATTTCACATTTTTGCTCTAACCAATATATAATATCTTTTACATTTACTCCCTCAATACAGAACAATATAAAGACTGTTTTTAGGGTAGGCTTAGAAAGAGGTACAGCATAAAAATGAGTCCAAATATCTGAGTCTTTCGCTATAGCATATTGTTGCCAGAATCTCTCCAATAGAGCTTCTGAACGAAAGCTTATGTCATAGCTATGTTCTCCTGGGGCATGAATAAATGCAAAGACTTCTGATGGTGAAAACTGTAACGATTGTTTTATGAGGAATTTCCCCACAAAATGTCTATCTGATGGTCCACCTAGGCCACTGGTATACTGAATTCTCACTGCAATGTCTACATTTTGCACTCATAGGAGGGTCATGAAACAGGCTAGCAAACCTGGATTTCTGACCTCTATGTCCCTGTTGTGAGTCAGCAGCTATAGAAATGTCCTGTAAAAGCTCCTCAGGTGCTCCTTGTACTATTTGACTATCCGTGATTTCAATATTTTCTTGTACTCCACACGAAACAGCTTGTGTAAGGTTGTCATCTATGAAGTCCACAGAAACCTCTATTGGTACAACCGGAGGGGTTGAATCCGGGATTTCTGACTAGAAGCCATTTTGCATTACCAAGTCAGTGTCAGTGGAACTTTTTACAAAAGAAACAAATTCAGCCATACCAGGCAAGGGAATTGTTGGATCCGGTAGCCAAGTCCCATTTTTCGTGCATATCCAACCTGTGTTCTGGAGCACTGAGTCTGGTGACCAGGCAATATCAAGTTGCTCTTCTGCAGTTTCTGGGACCATTGGATTTCTTGGGACCTGGGTGTCAGCTTGATGGCAAGCAGGAGTAAGTTTCTTTCGTGTCTGTATATCTGGGCTAGTACTCAATGGCTTGCATTTTTTCTGTTCTTCCTCCAAGAGCAGACTTTTTTGCCGGCATTTTAATTCTGCTTGCAACAACAAAGAGGCTAAATATCATTTTTCTGCACATAAATTTTCTTGCAAATGTTTTTCTGCAGTATCTACTTCCAGAGCAGTTGAATCTATCATTAGCAGTTGATCCTCAGCAGGCATTGCTACAGGTACTGAAACAATCTCCCATGCTGGACCTGCAGAAGTGGAGATCTGCTCTTCTGCAGGTTCACCAGCCATCTCCACAAATTGAGAGTCCATTACACATGGTAGGAGTCCCTCTACTGGTCAGAGTAGGGGAATTATTTATTGAAAAAACAAAATAGATCATGAAAACAATCCAAAACATGTGAAAAAAATAAAAATAATACAAACATGTACACTCCATTCATCTCCTCAAACAAAAACTAAAATCAAATACAACAAACATACTGGCATTTCTAGAAAACCCACCACAAATGTTATAAAGAAACAGCATTTTCATAAACAAAAAAGGGTTACAACATGTAACTGAAGCATTTTACAGATATCAAAACTATTTTAAATCCATGTTATATTTCTCCATAAGGACTGAAAGAGGCTAGGGTCTTTTTCTTTTTGTGTAATGAAAACTGTCTCAATTTGTTTATTTAGTGCCAAAATTGGAGTATTTACATGTTGCAACAGAAAACTGTCATCTTGCTTGCCATAAATAGTACTTAATATAGGCAAAAATTACATTTAAAGTACTATGATGGTATCGTGAGGCTAAACCAGAATAATCTCCTAAAACAAGGCATTCATATGTTATATGATGCACTGGTCTCCATTTCCATCTTGCTGACAAATCTGTCCAAAACACAGTAGTATATACACAAGAAAGAAAAAAATGTTCCATCAATTCTTTGACCACCCCACATTCTGATCTAATACATTGGCGTTCTAAAACTGGTTTGTGTTTGAAATTTCCTTTTACCCTAAGTTTCCCATGGCAGCTCAACCACTGAACATCCCACTTAGCCACTGGAATCCTCTTTATCAGCCAAAATTTTGAGTGCATACCCCAATTTTGAGGGTAAACATTTCAGGAAATCAACTCATACTGCAAAATTTTGATCCATTACTGCTGCATAAAGAGGTTTTCTTTCCAGGGTTGGTAACTGCAATTTCGTTATTTTCCAGTGGTTTAACTTTTTGAGAGCTGGAATGTCAAAATCTGGTATGTATAGTACAGGAGTTGGCCTAGGAAATTCTGGACCACATTCCTGAAAAAAAGGATTAAACAAAACTATTGTCCAATCTGACCAAGGATATTTTTCCCCCTTCCCAAAATTAAAATATAGGAAAAAGGAGTGATAAAACACTATAGGGTGGATCATTCCCAGCCCCTCTTGTTATATTTTCAAATATGTAGAATCCCTTTTAATGGGGTTTAAATGACTATCCCATATCATCTGAAAAAAAAAAACTTAAAACCCTAGTTTCTAAATTTAAAGGAATAGGAAAAACTGCACTGAGGACAGAGTAGGGGAATATTTTTTTTTGTAACAATATCAAAAAGAAACAAAAAGACAAACACAGTTACATAGATTGCATTAGGAAAAAAATCATAACAAATCAAAAAGAAAATACTGTAGTGTTAAATCACACAAAAAATGTAAGATGGATAAATATTGCTCAACAGGTCTAAATATAACATGAAGTATGGCAATATATTCTACTTACACTTAATAAACATTGAAAAACCTTTCCACCAATTTGAAACCTTTTTGGATGAATAAACCCCCAGATCGGAAAGATATACTTTTCCCATAGCTGAGGGTATAAGAATCTCTACTGTCTCATGAGGCCACAGTCTTTGATACAAGACCCACTGGCATCTAGCCTGACAGAGATAAAATTTCAAACAACGACAAAATACAACCAATGTGTCTCTATAATAATGATTTTCTAAATTACCAAACTTCCCCAATATCAAATTATCGTAGTGTACAGTCCTTAACCAACCCATTTTCTATTTAATAGCAAGGTAGTTCCAAAGGGATTTTGCATAAGAACAGTGAAACAAAAAATGCTCCATAGTTTCTTCAAGATTAATGCACTCCTCATAAGGGCAATTCCTTTCTATTTTAGTTTTGTACTTTGCATTTCCTCTTATGTTAATCCTGCCATAAACGGCCAACCAGAGAAATTCCCACATCTGGTTGGGGATTCTCTTATTGGTCAATTGTGATAAGACTCCTGAAATTTGGGAGGAAGAACAATTTTTAAAACATGATTCAGTTGGATAAATGGAAGCCATTACTGCGTTATACAACTGTGGTCCTGAATTCCTCATAACTTGTTGTACTGTTAAACCCCATTTATACAGTTTTTGGGCAGCAGGCGTAAACCAATGTGGGATTTGAAGATTACTAGATAATTTAGGAGAAATAGAAGACCATTTGGAAAAATAAATAGAAAAGTTAATTTTATTCCAATAAGAATATAGCGTGTCTCCAGGGATCAGGCCATTTTTAAGTGATTGAGAGAAGAACAAGGTGTGAAAAAATACCACCGGGTCAATCATACCTAATCTCCCTTTTTCTTTAGGTAAATAGGTATATTGCAGTTTGATGGGGTTCAATTTATTTCCCCATAGCATCTGAAAAAAGAGACTATATATTTTAGTTTCCATGTTTGTAGGGAGTGGAAAAACATGGCTGTGTAAAAGATTATGGGAATAATAAACTGACAATTTGGATACATTTAAATTTGGCCATCCTCCAGTGCTTCCATCTTTGAACCTTAAATTCTACTTTAGCCAAAGTGGAATCCAGATTAAAAGATGGGATATTCTGTGCTCCAAAATAAATACCTTAAAGTTTTAAAGGTTCGGAAGAAATCAACATCCCATCGATACTTACAGAAGCAGGACAATTAGAGCTAATGAATAGACCTTTACTTTTTGTTCTGTTTAATTGTGCATTGTAAAAAGAGGAGTAAACATTCATAAGGTCTAAAAAAAGAGGCGCTTGTGTAATATAAGAAAAAATAAACGAATATCATCTGCATAAGCACAGATATGAAATCTCTTTTACCATCTGGTCCTGATATCCCCAGCCAGCTGGGATCATCCATCAAAAGATGAACAAGGGGATCCAGAGTAAAAATGTAAAGAAGAGGACTGAGGGGACATCCTTGCTGTACTCCTGTTTTTATGGAAAACCCTTCTGTGACCTGATACCTGATTACTGGGTGAACAATTGCATCATGATATAATGATTTAAGCCATTGTATTACTGATAATGGAACGCCATACTTTTCTAAGGTTACAAAAATAAATGGGTGATAGATCCTGTCAAAGGCCTTGTACTGATCCACTGAAATGATACACCATGAATCCCCTTTTTGTGAAACATAATCAGCAAGGTCCCTTATTATTATTAAAGTCTGCTGAATTTTTCGGTTGGGCAAACCACAAAACTGTAGAGGGGACAAAACCAGATTTGCAAAGTGCTTTAGCCTATTCTTAATAACTATAGCTAATATTTTATAATCGGAGTTTAAAAGCGTAATTGGTCTCCAATTATTAATTGAAGTCTTATCTCCAGATTTAAAAAGAAAAAATTAAGAGACCCTCTGTAAACCAAATGGGAGTTAAGTAAGTAGACATAAAGAAACTAAAAACTGTCTCCAAACATAGTGATATAGGTTTTGAAAAGGATTTATAAAATTCATTTGTCAAGCCATCTGAACCAGGTGATGTGCCATTCTTCAAAGTTTTGATCACATGTTCAATTTCTGAAGCAGTAATGGGTTTTGTTAAATTGGAATTGTCATTTGAGGTATTTGAATTTTATTCTAAATTACCTGATAACATCCTCTGAGAAAGGATCCAAAGGAGTATGGGAAGAAGTAAAATCTTTTACAACTCTTTTCAGTGCAGCTATAGATGTCACTAAAGTATCTTTCTTATTAAATAGGGATTCTAAAAAAGTGGCATTATTAAACTTTATGAAAGCTTCATCAGGGTCCCGTTGAGGAGACTTAGTCCCATTCTGAAGCAAAGCATTCATAGTCTGCACTCTATCATATTGAATTTTGGTCATTTCCTTTTTAGTAGATTGATTTGGATTGTGTAATCAAATTTGGAAGTGTTAGCTATAGAGCACAATTTCTGAAACTGCTGTCTTAATTTTAAGTACTGTAGAAATTTAGTGTTTTTCTTATTTCTTGTATGATTAAAAAAAAATGTTTAAAAATCTGCTTTGGAATCAGCCCACCAATCTCCCAAATCATCATACAAAAATTTAACAGATAAACGAGCCTTTAATATATTTGTAATTTGATATATTATCCCAGGATCGGACAAGATGGAATAATTTAATTTTCACCTTGGCCTTACATATGAATGGTCTGGAACACATAAAAAAGAACAGAGTAATAATAGGTGATCTGAAATATCAGTAAATATAGTTTTAAATTGGAAGTTTGGTAGAGATTTAGAAATAAACATATGATCTATCGTAGAGGTAAATTTGTTTCTGTGAAATGTGAACTTAGGTCCAGAAATCTGATAATTATTACAATATAAAAGATCTGCCACATCAACTAATCTCCACAATGCATTTGAGTCACAATACAGTTTTTTCCCTTGGGGTGTTGTGCCACCAAAAGAGGGTTGTATACTACAATTAAAGTCTCCACATAAAAAAAAAACGTTATATGAGGTAAGTAAAAAAGGTCATATACTTTCAAAAAGGGCCACTCGTTCAGATTTGATCTGTGAACCATAGACATTAATTAATCTACAGTGCATTGTATTCCATAACCCATCTAGTATTAATACTCTTCCTGGGACCTAATCAATCAATTTAATAAGAGTAAAGTCAAATGAATTAAATAAAAACCCTATACCATCGGCTGTTGCCATTCCAAATGACCAATAAGATGGTCCCCAAACCCACTCCCTTTGGAAAAACCTTGCCTGGTCACTGCTGTACATCCAGGTTTCTTGTGAAAAACAAATGTCAATAGCTGTACTGTGAACATGATTATAAGTAACAGATCTCCTTCTTGAATTAAGAAGGCTGTGTACATTCAATGAGCCTACACTGAAAGGGGCCATGCAAGTACTTTAGTAAGAATTATTTGATATTACTTGGTATGAAAGAACAGAAGAAGGCCAGAGCCCATCGAGACTGTTCCCCACAGTATGTGGGACATTATTTATCTATTATCCCTCAACCAAACATCTAATTTGTTTTTAAAGACAGTGGCACTAGTTGCCTCTATCAATTCTTGTGGCAAGGTGTTCCATACAATGGATGCTCTTATTGGAAAACTTTCCCTTTTGCTGGTTTTATAAGTTTTACTAAGCTGTTTATTATGCAGTCTCAGAACATGTCTCCTTTTGGACAGTGTTAGACCACATTTTCCATTAGATCTGGTGAATTTATTAAATTAAAACCATAAGCATATCACTTCTTAATCTTCTAGTTTGAAGAGAGAAGAGACCAGTAGCTTTTAATATGTTCTGATAATCCAAGTTTGTTAATCTTGGAATCATTCTAGTTACTCCTTTGAACCTGTTCAAGAATTGCTATGTCTGTTTTTGGGTTTGCATTCCAGAAAGGGGAGCCATAGTCTAGATATGGTCCAATGTATGCCCTATACAATGGAATAAGGCATTGTTCAGTGCGATTAACAAAAGTGCATTTTATTTGCCTCAAAAGTCTGTTGGTCATGCAAGCAGTTCTAACACAGTAATCATTTGATGTAAGTTTATTACTAACATATATCTCTAAATCTTTTTCACAATTTGATGAGTGAAGTGGTAGTCCATTTATATGATATATCGTTTTTGGATAATTTACACCGAAATGCACTACTAAACATTTGTCTTGATTAAACTGGATATGATTTTCATTTGCCCAAAGTGTTAATTTTTCCAAATCCTTCTTTAATGCAGAAATATTTTCTTGATTATTAACCTTGCCCCCCCCCAATTTAGTATTGTCTGCAAATTTAACTATGAAGTTATTTGGCCCTGTTTGTAAACCACTGATAAAGAAGTTAAACAATGTTGATCCCAAGACCGACCCCTGTGGTACACTACTTGTCACACTACCCGAATCAGACAAGATATCATTAATTCTTACTCTCTGAGAATGAATTGTCAACCAGTTTAAAGTCCAGTTGACAATATCAGGTGACAAACCTAGATTGTGCATTTTAGTAATGAGTTTTTCATGTTAGACTTTATTGAAAGCTCTAATAAAGTCCAAAAGAATTACATCAGTAGGGATACCCACATCTAGTAGAGTGCTTATATTATTGTAAAAAGATATCAGATTGGTGGTGCAGGAATACTTGGGAGTAAACCCATGCTGATTTGAATCATAAATTCCTAATTTTTTACAATCTTCATCTATTAGAGACTTCATTTCTTGTTCCATTAATTTATCAGCCACTGAGGTCAGGCTAATTGGATAATAATTTTGCACAGAACCTCTATTGCCTTTTTTAAATATGGGAGTAACTATTGCTGAATGCCAATCATTTTGGTACAATGCTTTCTTCTAAGGATTTATTGAAAATAATTGACAAAGGTATAGAAATATTTATAGAGGTTTCAATCCAAAACCATGGATGAATACCGTCTGGGCCCGGACTAGTATTATTTTTCATTTTTTGATAGCCTGTATAACGTCAGTTGGATAGAACCTATGATAATCTATGTGGCAAACTTTAAACATACTAATAGGTGATTTTTGAGAGAAGACAGAACAAAAGTACTTATTAAAGAGATTTGAGGTTTCTATATCAGATAGAGAAGAGCCATTGGTTCTAATGGGACCAATGGTCTTTGATACACCTTTTTTACTATTTATGTAGGAGAAAAGATATTTGTGACAGTCTTTTGTGTGAGCTAGCTTAAATTCTAGCTTATTTTTTTGCCAATTTAATAGAATATTTTAAGTTTTTCACAGATAGTCTGTATTTATGTAATAGAGTAGTTTTAAATGGAACAGAACTGTTCTTAAGTTTCCTAAAAAGTTAAATTTTTATTTTAATCTGATTTTTAATTGTCTTGTTGAACCAAGGGGGATTTTTCCTTTATTATTAAATTTCTTCTTAGATGGAATAAAGGTATTTTCCAAATAATGTACAATGTTTTTAAAAAAGTACCAAGCTTGTTGTGTTGTACAATTAAGATTAGGTTCCCAGTTTATGTTTTGTAAGTACTCATTGATTTTAGAAAAATGTGCTTTGTTATAATTTTTTGTATAGTATAACTTCCTTTGTGTAGTTTTAAACTGTTGAATTTCAAAAAGAATAGAAGAATGATCACTGGTCCCAAGTGGATCCCAAATTTGTAAATTGCTAATTTGTTGCTCTATGTCAGTAAATAATAGATCCAAACTATTAGGACCTCGAGTGGTTCAGTAACAAGTTGTTGTAATCCAGTACTAACTACCACATCTATTAGTCCTTTCTCGGCATAGGACTGTCCTGAGAATGAGTCCTAGTTAATATGAGGGAGGTTAAAGTCACCAAATATTACAGTATCTTGAGATTCTGAAAAATGTGTAATTTCTTTAAACATATCAGTTGCGTAATCTGAATTTGCAGATGGAGGTCGATAGATGTTACCAATAGTTATGTAGGACTGCTCCTTCAATATGATTTTAACCCATATACTTTCCAAAGGAAAGGGAGAACACACTTCAAAAGAAGGAATATCATTTCATAGGTACATACAAACTCCACTGCCTTGCTTATCTAATCTGTTTTTATGATATAACTTATAACCTGGAATTTCTCTGGACCAACTAAAGGATGAGTCCCACCAAGTTTCAGTTACTCCCACCACACCTATATTTAAAGTTTTACATTTGGCTTCGAGTTCTGCTAATTTACATTTATTTGTAGTAATATTTTGGTAAGTATTCAGAGACTTGGGAATAGACCCATTTTCCCCCATTGTTTTTAGTTTAAACAATGATTTATGATTTTAGTGATACTTTTCCCCATAAGTGTACTACCCCTACAACTGAGATGTCAACTGTCCCAGCAAAACAAGGAACAATGATCTGCTCAACCCCTTTTTCCTCCTTTTCTTTTTCTTCTCTTTATAGTCTGACTGGCATTGTATTACAACGCTATTTTCAGTCTTTGTCGATTGGGAGTCTGAATCTCCTAGATCCATCTCAGAGTCCCCCATTGGGTCGTTAAGACTAAAAAGGGGTTTTTAAATTCTGTGTGTCTGTGGGAGGAAGTGCCAGGTCTATTTTCATATTCCTAGCAGATCTTCGTACTGGTACTGGGGTATAAATTACTTGCCTGGAAGAGATGGGAATATCTTCTATGGGGTCCGTATAACATACTAACAGTAAGGGGTCTGGAGGTAAATTCAATGGAGGGGTCGGGGTTTGGGTGGGCAAGGGGTACAGGATCCTCCTTAGTTTCATCATGAAACCAGTGAGAGGAAGAAGGTGGTGAAATTGTTTTTTTCCAATGGACCTGAAGTTGTTTGGACAGGGACTAAGGAAGTACTAGCTTGGGAAGATACAGAATTCTGTGCTTTCTGTATAAGGCGATCTGGACTTAAACAAATGGCCTTGTTCTTAGCCACCCAAGAACATTCAGAGAAAACATGACCAGTATCTTTACAGAGGTCACACCTAGTATGGTTTGCACACTGGAAAGCAATATGACCAACCTCCCCACAGTTATCACACCTAGGCCTATCACATGAACTGGAAAGATGTGTTCTAGATCTGCATTTGTAACAGGCCCGGGGCTGGCCAGCATAAAAACAAACACCTCTATCTTGACCTAATAGGAAGGAATTATGGATGTGTTCAATACCAGACTTGGTTTGCCGAAGCTTTACTTTATAGCACCATGCCCCAGTCCAAAACATTTCTGTGTCTAATATGGCTTCTGGAGGAATCATCACATCACACTTTTGACTGAGCCAATAAATTATATCCTCCACATGGACCCCATCATTCCAAAACATCATGGTGACATACTTGATAAGTGGTTTTGTCAAAGGAATAACTAAAAAGGGGGTCCATGTGGGTGAAAACTTAACTTGATTGTACCTTTCCTAAAATAAATCGAGAGCATAAGCAGATTGAAAACTAATGTCAAAGTTGTCTTCCCTGAAATGTTAATAAATGCAAATACTTCTCTCAGGGAGAGGTGCAATGAATCTTTCAATAATGATTTGCCCACATGATGTCTGTCCGGCCTGGTCTCCAAACCTCCTTTATATCTAATGCGGACAGCATTTCACCACGGAGCAGCTTCTTTCCTAATTTTAGAAAATAATTCTGAAAGCAGTGGCTTCTGATTATCAGTGGGAACTTGTTAAGTTTCTTCTTCAAGGAGGGGAGTTACTGAGGCCTTGATAGTAACAGTGGGTTTACCATCCAGCTGCTGAGGTTCTAGGTTAGTTACAGGGTTAGAAATTAAAGGTCCATTTCCCTGTGCAGGATTAGTAGGTAATGAATCTGAAGCCACAGCAAGCTGTGGAACATTAGGGCACCATTCAGGTGTGTTCTGAGTAAAGTTTAACATTTGATCCCAATCAGGAGTAGGAATCCAGATGCCTTGGTTATTTTGAGTCCATCCAGCTTCACTCAAGGCTTTCTGGGGAGACCAGGGCTCACCCAAAGAAATGCTCAGCAATAAATTTCCCTTAGTCACCTCTTCAGCAGGAGAGGTGAACCCAATATTATGATACACTGGGCTAGTCTTCTGTACTGCAAAAGGCATAGAAGCATCAGTAATGTCTGTTTGCTGTTGTTACAGCCATGCATTTTCCTTTAATTTCATCTCTCAGCCCAGATCGGGATGAAACGTCTCGGGGAAAAGTAAACTCAGTTGCCCCATGCTGATGTGAATCAGAAGTTTTGTAAATCACTTCATTATTATCAGTGGCAGTTTTTACAGCCAGTTTATTTCCTCTAAACACAAAACCAGTAGATTTTCATAGGTTTGGGCTCTGGGGGTGCCTTGGTGCCATCTGAACACTCCTGTGCCAACAGCTCTTTGAATCCTGATTTACCATGAAGTTCTATAGCATTTTCAGGCACTACATGGGGTATGACTGTTTTAGAAACATTATTAGAGCTCTCAGATATCATCTTTTGTCACGAGTGATCTTGTACTCTTGGGCTGCCAGCTGTAACATTAGTTTCAGTTTCATTGTTGAAGATATATGCAAAAAAGAAATGAAATCTGACTCACCTGGCCCTACTGTACTCTTTGGAACTGCCACATCATCCTGAGGTATAGGGCTGATGACAAGCGGGACGGGAGTTTTGACAGCCAACGCGCCAGACTGCAGTCGGGTGAGTTGTTCCATTAAGCACCCTTTTTCCATCAGATGCCTCTCATTTTCCTTAGTGATCAAATCTGTGAGGGATTTCTGCAACAAAATATCATTAGAAATATCTGTAGCTAAATCAACTTCAGGCTTTAGTAGCCATAAATCCTCCATTTAAATAAATTTCTCCTTTATAGTTAAGTCGTAAGGATCTGAAACAACATCCATAAAGAAATCTGAGTCTTCTGGTAAATTGCCATTGATTAGGGTTCTCTGCCCTTCAAACCAGGTGTCCTGCTCCTCCAGAGTTCCACCTGAAGTGGCCATGATTCACAGTCAACCAGTCCCCCTACTGCAGAGTAGGGGAATTTCCCCAGTGTCCTGGCTAAATTTTCCCTGTTCACTAACAATACTATCAACAGCTTAATCTGGTTCAATTTCAGTTGATTGCCATCTGTATCCCCCTCCCCCTATCACCCCTTAAAAAGGGACTTCTGGTCTCAGTGGGCCTCCCGGGTCAACAAAATTCAATAAATAAGTAAATAAATAAACTCTAAAAGCTGCCTAATCTGCTAGCTCTTTAGTTTCTCTTGCCTTTTTCCAAAGGGCATACCTATTTAGCAGTACAGATTTAAGACTAACAGTGAACCAATGGCAGGATTTCTTTTTGGTGCAAATTTTGACTAGAGGAGCATGGCTATTTATAACCTCAAGTACTATAGTTTGAAATATCTTGTATGCTTTTTCCACCATATTGGCTATGTAGAAATCTTGCCAATTGGCAGATTGTATTTCGGTGAGGAAGGTGTTGGGATCAAAGTTCTGGTGACTTCTCATAAAGATGGAGTGAGCTTTAGGGACTGACCTCACACAGGCAATGACACAATGTTCGCTGAGGTCATTGAAAAAGACACCAGAGTGAGAAAAGAGGTGTGGTTTATTCACTAAGATGAGATCAAGTAGTGTACTCTTTTCTGTTTTTTTTTTGGTTAGGACAGGTAACTTCCTGGGCAAGTTGGGTAAGCTCAAAAGTATCGCAAACTTCCATTAGAGGTTTAGATGTGGCAGTTAAACAATCCATGTTGAAGTCATGCAGAATAATTACTTCAAATGTCAGAGTGGCCAATGTCTCACACAAGTGGTTCAACACCTTTAACCCTTCGGATGGAGGTCTGTAGCATCCAATAATGCCAAAGGATATAGTTTGAGAGAGTCGTACCATTAAGATGACACATTCAAATTCTTTGGGTATTGTTGTAGCACCAACTAGAGAGGCATTAATTTTCTCACTAATGTAAATAGCACACCTCTCCCCCCAGTGGGTCTATCAGCCCTATAGACATTATAAGATGCAATATTAATTCTGTGGTCCTGAGTGGAAAATCTCAGCCATGTTTCTGTAACCACCTGAACATCTAGCTGGGAATGACAAATTGAGGTCTGTATGGCATTGAATTTCCTTAGCAGACTACATACATTTATGTGTAAGAAACTCATGCTCTTTAAATTGGCCAGTTTGGTTGGAGTAAAAAGAGAGGGAACAGGGCCAGGATACAGTTCAACACTGCCTGCACAAAATAAGCAGCAACAGAAGAATTTTTTTGATGGCATTTAGTAGTAGCCTTAGGAGATGAGTCCTTCTCCTTTTGCCGTGATAGGACTGTCAGGTGAGAACTGTAGTAAGTGAGGACTAAAGGGTCCCAATGAAGCATGTAACATCACCCTAACAGAGATGTTGTAGTGGAGAGGAAGGTAGGGGATGACTTTAGCTTGGGAGGTGTAGCCTGAATAATAAGTACTTCAGGTGCCAAACAGCACATGCACTTGGAAGTTTTCCTCTAGATAAAATAACACAATATCCTTAGAGTAATCTGTGTAGGGTATGCACAGACTTGAGTTTCTGTGATTTATTATGGATAGTGATTCAGGGTTGGGGTTTAGGGTACAGAAAAGCATGCCTGCTAGGTGCCCCATAAATAAAAAAAGAACTTCATTTTAAGGCTCAGCTCTGTGTGACAGCTAGGGTGTCTGTAACAAGCCATTCTAAAATTACGGAGACAAGATTGAGTAATCAGAGCACAAGGGAACAGGAAAGAAGAAGAAAAAAAGTACTTGCACTTTAAGAACTATACTGGGCTGTGTGCCAGTGGGGAGGCAGCACCAGCAAAGGGTGTTGAGGAAGAATATTTAAAGAGTGCAGGGGCAGGCATGGGCAGGAGGGCAGAAAAATCAAGTAAAGACCAAAAATAGAGAAAAGAAACAAGGTTTTTGGTGGTTTTCAGGAGCCGGTAGACCAGAAGCCAATCAGGAGTAAATCCACACACTCAACAGCCAATCGTGAGCCAAGGCCGAACTGCTTGGTGAATCTGAGCTCCAAGTTCAGTCACAGAACAAGCTATGCAGCTTACCTGTGTTGGCTTCAATATTGTGTTTTTAGAGCTGCTAGACCATAGTTTGACAGTTAGTTTACACTGCAAGGTAAAGAGTTATCTAGGGGGCTATTTGTGTGCTGAATTAAGCCAATTTTAGAGTGGCAGTAGTTTATGGTAACATGGGGAACTTTTATGGTAACATGGGGGCACTTTTTCTCTTTCCTCACTTTTTCTCTTACTTGTAGTATGTTTTTGTCAGGGATTTTACAATCGGAAGTGGAGGAGAGCAGACTAGTCTGGGAGGTAAATATACATGGGAGACGTATGATGGGCTGGAACTCTGGAGCAAGGCTGTGGCCCATGACCACTAGTAGATTTTATGTGCTACCTCATTTTGGTCTTTGACCAGACACAACACTTGATTTCATACAAGCTTTTTTACAGAAAGATTTCTTTAATAGGCATTGCTTGGTTTTAAATTAAAAGAAAACTCAAGCTCTTTTGTTCTGAAATAAGAATGAAGGAATATGATTTACATTTGATTATTACTGCCTTGCATGGAATTACCATTAAACAAGTGGAACAGAATAAGTATTTGGGTGTTTGGCAAGATTTTAATTTGGCTGGAATTTTCATATAAACTCTGCTCTTAGTACCATGGATAGAAAGTTAGGAACCCTTAATAGGCTCAAAACATTTATGACTATGGATGTCTTCTTGAATGTTATTAACAGCTTATTATTGCCCATTCTGGACTACGGGGACCTTTTATATGTTGGGGCAATACGTTCCTTGATAAACAAGGTGGACCTTATGTTTCATAGTATGGCTCACTTTGTCTTAGAAGCACCTTGCAGAACCTATTGTATAAATTCTTGAGCTGGCCTAAACCTTATGTTCATAGGAACTTGCATCTTCTTTAATGCATGTTTAAGGTATGGAAGAATGAGACCCCCAATTATATTTCTGATTTATCCAAACTTAGATGCATTAAGGATAATCTGAGATCTGCCCAGGGAATACATTTCTTCTTAATTAGTGTAACTCAGGAGTGAGTAGCTCCTCAGTCCCTTATAGAGGTATTACTCTATGGAATCAGATTCCACTAAACTTGTGACAATGTGGTTCCCTTCTTAAATTTCATGACTTAAGTATGTGGTGTGTGAACTTGGTATCAGATTCAAATAGCTGCTGCCATTGTGATGTTGCTTGATTGTATTCTGCTTGCAATCTTATCTCAATGTTATGTTTGTAATGCTGTATGTCTGATCAGTATAATTTTATTGCATATATTGTTTGTACTATACTCTTTGACAGGGACTTCATTGAAAATGAGCATTGGCTCAATTGACTTTTCCCCTTTATTCTTATGAATAAAAAAAGATTTACTTCTACTACTACTACTACACAAGTGCTGCCACTGAAATGGTGTTTCTCATAGGGTGGGGTTATGAACTGAAGCTAGTGTGTGAAGCTATTAAAATGTGATACTTAAGAAAATGACTGTTAACAAGATTATGTATTCTTATATTGCCACAGAGTGGGAACACAAATCCTAATCCAGGTCCTACTGCTATGACTTTAAAACACCACCAGGGCCTTTTATTCATTCATGCAAATGTGCGTAGCATCTTACCTAAATTGGTCCTGATAAAATCTCTCTTTGGAATATGAGCCGGATTTTATGGTAACATGGGGGAGCTTCTATGGTAACATGGGAGCACTTTTTCTCTTTTCTCACTTTTTCTCTTACTTGTAGCATGTTTTTTGTCAGGGATTGTACAATGGGAAGTGGAGGAGAGCAGACTAGCCTGGGAGGTAAATATAAATGGGAGATTTATGATGGGCTGGAACTCTGGAGCAATGATGTAGCCCACTGCCATTAGTAGAATTTACATACTACTTCATTTTGGTCTTTGACCAGACACAGCACTTGATTTCATACAAGCTTTTTCACAGAAAGATTTCTTTAATATGCATTGCTTGGTTTTAAATTAAAAGAAAACTCAAACTATTTAGTTCTGAAATAAGAATGAAGGAACATGATTTACATTTGATTATTACTACCTTGGATGGAATTACCATTAAAACAAGTGGAACAGAATAAGTATTTGGGTGTTTGGCAAGATTGTAATTTGGGCTGGAATTTTCATATAAACTTCACTCTTAGTACCATGAATAGAAAGTTAGGAGCCCTTTATAGACTCAAAACGTTTATGACTATGGATGTCTGCTTGAATGTTATTAACAGTTTATTATTGCCTGTTCTGGACTACGGGGACCTTTTATATGGTGGGGCAATAAATTCCTTGATAAATCAGGTGGACATTATGTTTCATAGAATGGCTTGCTTTGTTTTAGAAGCACCTTGCAGAACCTACTGTTGTATAAAATCTTGAACTGGCCTAAACTTTAAGTTTGCAGGAACTTGCATCTTCTTCAATTTATGTTTAAGGTATGGGAGAATGAGACCCCCAATTATATTTCTGATTTATTCAAACTTAGATGCATTAAGGATAATCTGAGATCTGCCAAGGGAATACCTTTCTTCTTAATTTGATGTAACTCAGGAGTGGGTAGTCCCTTATAGAGGAGTTACTCTATGGAATCAGAATCAACTAAACTTGTGACAATGTGGTTCCCTTCTTAAATTTCATGACTTACATGTAAGTATCTGGTGTGGTGAACTTGGTATCTGATTCAAATAGCTGCTGCTATTGTGATGTTGCTTGATTGTATTCTGCTTGCAATTTTATCTCAGTCTTATGTTTGTAATGCTGTATGTTCGATCAGTATAATTTTATTGTATGTATTGTTTGTACTGTACTCTTTGACAGGGACTTAATTGAAAATGAGAATTGGCTCAGTTGACTTTTCCCCTTTATTCTTATGAATAAAAAAAGATTTACTACTACTACTACACAAGTGCTGCCATGGAAATGGTGTATCTCATAGGGTGGGGGTATGAACTGAAGCTAGTGTGTAAAACTACTGTATTAAAATGAGATGCTTAAGGAAATGACTCTTAAGGTTATGTATTTTTCTTATATTGTCACAGAGTGGGAACACAAATCCTAATCCAGGTCCTACTGCTGCGACTTTAAAACACCACCAGGGCCTTTTATTCATTCATGCAAATGTGCATAGCATCTTACCTAAACTTGACCTGATAAAATCTCTCCTTGAAACATGAGCCGGATTTTATGGCTTTTTTGGAAACATGCTGGGACAGCAAGCACAATGATAACCTGTTACAACTTTAGGGCTACAACTTTGCAAGGGCTGACAGGAATCATCGTGGGGGGCGTAATGGTCTGTTACATAGATAAGTATGTTCCCACTTTGTTTAACATTCAATATAGGTCCCTTAAATTGTGACTATCTTGCCCTTGAATGCTGCATTGTATCAGGAAAACCCATTTTATTATTTGCATGTTATAGACCCCTACCTGCCTACTTATGTACTCTTTTGAGGTTCTGTACCGTACCATGCTCATTCATACATTCATTCATTCATTCATTCAAGCACTTTCGGTGCCACATAGTCAGGCTGCCGGCCATGGAGGTGGTGAAGAGCTGTGCGGTGGCCCAGTCGAGAACAGGGGGCTGGGTGGGTGCTGCTTTGTACTGATGGGGTGAGGGTCCACTAGACACCAAGGAGTGAAGGGTATATATATATATTTTCTTAAACAAACAATGGAGATGGCAGGGTAACTTTGGGAGGGAGTGCTTACTTAATATTTATGGCCAGTAATGGCCAGAGGACCACTAGACACCAGGGAATGAAGGCTATATATATATATATATATATATATTTTTCCTTAAACAAACAACGCAGGTGGCAGGAAGTAACTTTGAGGGCTTACTTAATGTTTACAGCCAGTGATGGCTGAGGGGACCACTAGACACCAGGGAGTGAAGGGTATATATATATATATATATATATATATTTTTAAAAAACAAACTATGGAGGCAGCATTGTAACTTTGGGTGGGGGTGCTTACTTAATGTTTCCAGACAGTGACAGATGGGGGGTACCACTAGATACCAGGAGTGGAGGAGGATGCATTTTTTTTGTAATAAAACAAATGGGGGGGTGCAGGGCAACTTGTGTTTGTGTGTGTGGGTTCAATTTATGGTCATGGCCAGCGGTGATGGGTGAAATTGCAGGCAAAATTGTGAAATCTCACCACAATTTCATGAAACATTTAGTCGGCAAAATGTTATTTTGCTGCATCTCTAGTTGTGGCCTAGATGGCCTAACTGCTATCATGTTAAGGTATACAGCTGTACATATTGCTGACCCACTCATATACTTGTTCAATTGGTCCATTGAGAAGGGCTATGTGCTGTGGGGATGGAAGGTGGCCAGGGTGGTTCCCATCTTTAAAGGGGGTGACCTAGGCCACCTATCCAGTTTAAACTGATCTTTCTTATGCCACTGGTCAGTAAGGTTTTGGAAAAGGCTCTGGCTGGGCAACTAATCAGCTATCTGGACTGAAACAGGCTACTGGATCAGTATCAGTCGGGTTTCTGAAAGGCCCATGGAACAATTGTGTTGGGGGTCTTGGATGAGGTTGGCCTGGCAAATAATGCCCAGTGTCTCACATGGGGCATCTTGGTAGACCTCTCCAAGGCCTTCAACACAATTGACCACCAGTTGCTGCTATGTAGTGTTGGTGAGGTTGAGCTAAGTGTAAAGACCTTAGAATGGTTTCATTCCTATTTGACTAATAGATGACAGATGACCGCAGTCAATGGTGATGACTCGAACCCTTGCCTGTACATAGATAAGTCCCTCAGGACTCAGTTTTGGTCTCCTTACTGTTTTGTGCTTATCTAAAGGATATTAATAGGCATGTGGGGGGTGCTCAGTATTTGCTTGCCGATGGCACAATTATATGTTTCTCTAACAAATTGCTGTTGTGTGTACAAGACCATTTACAGGCTAGCTTTGTGATGCTGCAAACTTACTTTGCAAACCTTAAGTTAAAATGTAATATATAAAAAAATTAAATTTATATTGTTTGGTCCAACTCGCACACTCAAGGTGACTCCAACTTTAGTTATAGTGGATGGTGCTGGAATTGCCCTGGAATGCATCGACTGCTACAAGCACTTGGGGTACTGGCTGGACAAGTTTGGATCAGGAAACCCCCATGTAGAAATGTTAATAGCCCAGGTGAGCAGGAGGGTGGGGTTCTTGTATAGGAATAAAAACTGTTTGAATCATGAAGTCTTAAATCTCATTATCAAAGTTCAAATTCTTCCTCTAATCAATTATGGTGATATCCTATTTGAAAATTCCTTACAAGATGGACTATCCTGGTTAGATGTGTTACTAAATAGATTAGCCAGTCTGGTGCTCAAGTGTCCTAAACCTACACCCCACTGTGACATGTACAGTCAGCTAGGTTGGATCTCCTTACACAACAGGCAGAAAGTGCACAAGTTGCTCTATGCCTAAAATTTGTGGGACTAATACCTTAATTCTTATGTGATCAATTAAGTTTTAGGCATATTGACCCTTCCCTGCAAAATTCCCATGTAAAGAAATGGTGGTTCCATTTTTAAAGTCAAAACATGCCAAGTCTTGCTTTAGCCACTTTGTCTCAACATATTGGAATGCTCTTCTAGTTGCTTTTAGGAAATGAAACAACAATCCAATATCAACTTCTGCAGTGAAAAAGTATTTATTATCATTGTTTAAACCCTGTGATTGTTTTTAACAACTTCTGTGCTGTTTGAATGTTATTTATCGTAACTTTTATGTATGGGTGTGTAAGGTAATCATTGCAAATTAGTTTTTAACTCAATGGTTAAAACCCTTTATAAATAAAACAAACAAAAAAGTACTATGCACAGTTCTTACTCCTATCTCTCGGAGTACTCTACTCTTTCTTACTCCTCCCTCAGATTATACACATTGTGTACTCCTCTCTCAAGTACTATACACAATGCTGACTCCCCTCTCAGAGTCTTATACACATTGCTTACTCCTATATGAAGTAGTACATGCATTGCTTATTCCTCTGTAAAGTACTACACACTTTACCTAGTGCTCGCTCAGACTACAATATACATTAATAACTCAGCCAGAGTACCAAACA
This sequence comes from Neoceratodus forsteri, assembly GCA_016271365.2. Taxonomy (NCBI): domain Eukaryota; kingdom Metazoa; phylum Chordata; order Ceratodontiformes; family Ceratodontidae; genus Neoceratodus; species Neoceratodus forsteri. Next base: position 274,419,615 of record JADMNL010000026.1, read on the forward strand.
CATTCCTTATCCCTCACTCAAAGTATTAAACACATTGCTTACTCCTCTCGGAGTATTATACACATTCCCTACTTTTCTCTCAAGTACTATACACATTATTTACTCCTCTCTCAGAGTACTATACACATTGCTTGTTCGTCATACAGTACTATACACATTTACTAACTCCTCTCTTTGATACTATACACATTGTTTACTCAATCTCTCAGTTAATATAAACATTCCATACTTCTCTCTCAAGTACTACACCCATTACACACTCCACTGTCACAGTACTATGCACACTGCTTACTCTTTTCTTGGAGCACTATACACATTGATTACTCCTCTATCAAGTACTCTACACATTGCACACTCATCACAGAGTACTATACACATTTGCTTAATGCTCTCTCAGATTACTGTACACATTCCTTATTTCTTCTCTAATTTTATCATACACACTGCTTACTCCACCTCAAGTTCTACGCACATTGCTTACTCCTCTTTCAGATAACTATTTACATTGTTAACCCATTTTTAGGGTACTGTACACATTGTTTACTTCATTCTCATTTACTATATAGCTTGTCTTCTCTTTTAAGAACAATGCACTGCCAACCCTCTTGTGGAATACTATACACATTGCTTACCAATCCTTTTACAGAACTATACATATCACTTACTCCTCTCTCCAGATACTACAGACATTGATTACTCCCCTCTCTGTGTATTATATGCATTGCTTGCTCCTCTGTCAACTATTACTGTCATTGTTCAATCCTCTCTCAGAGTACTATACACATTTGCTTACTCATGGCTCAAGTACTATAAATGTTGTTTATTCTTCCCTTGGAGTATTAGACACATTGCTTATTCTTCTATCAATTATTTTATACATTTATTACTACTCTTTCTCAGAGTACAATACACATTTTTACTTCTCCCTAACATACTATACAGATTGCTCATTCCTCTTTCAGAGTATTATACATGTTTGCTTGCTCCTCTGATAAGTACTATACACATTGCTTACTCCCATCTTAGAGTACTATAGATTTTGCTTACAACTCTCTCAAGTACTATGCACATTGCTTACTCCTCTTCCAGTGTACTATACACATTGCTTACTCCTGTATGAAGTAATTTACACATTACACACTCCTTGTTTTGAGTACATACACATTGCTTACTTTTCTGTCAAGTATTACACAGACTGCAGTTTCCTCTCTCAGGAACTATATGCTTTTCTTAGACCTCTGTCAGAGTATTTATTTATTTATTTATTTATCTGTGTTTATTTATGCCTTTGGCTACCAGATAAGTGCACTGATCTAAAGGACCATTTTCAGGCACAGCTTGCACCACCTGATGGCATTGAAAAGCATACAATACAGAGTTATAAGAATACAGCAATATAAAACAATCACATATAAATTCAACACAGTTAAAAATAAAAATACAATAATTCAGTTGTTACAGATTCACCCTAGGGAGTGGGTATTACAAAGGTGGGGACAAACACAGCTTACAGTGCAATAGGGGGTCAGGTCCCATATACAGAAGAGTAAGTGACACAAAATGCAATAGGATAGTGAGTTGCCAGCAGGTAGGACACAATAGATGGATAAGAATAATACCAGAGGAGACACAAGTAAATAAGCTCAGTGCTATGGCAAGTTACGGAATGAGCAGAAATGATCTGATTGGGGATGCACCCCAGGTAAAGGGCTAGGAGTATGAGGATAGCAAAGGTGGAGTGACAAGAGAAATGGGGTGGTGAGCAGTTACCCTGAGGAACAGGAGCATCTGGCTTCCACCATCAGAAAGGATTTGAGATGGAATTTGACACTGTGGTGCATGTCAAATGACCACAGAGATGCAAGGATTCTATTTCACAGGGAGGGTGCAGCAAAAGATAGGGCTTTACCCTACATGTTGCTGGAGATTCTAGGGACCTCAAGGGGGAACAGAAGATTCAGGGAGACACCTGGGCATACTCTAACCTTAAGGAGGGATGAGTATGGAGGCACTGCACCTCCTCTTAAAGTGTTATCAACAATACAGCCAAGGGCATGATTGACTTGGCCTTGGAAAGGAAGTCAATCAAGTGACTTGTAAAGGTCACAATCACAGGTTGAGTATGTATCCAGCAGAGCAAAATGATAGACACTGTTGTAGACTGGTGTTAGTCTTGCACACAGGGCAGATGACACGTGAGTAGGTGGGGGACCAGTTCTTGATGATGGGCAGCAGATTACCTTGAACAATAGCTCAGTGGGCCTCAAGGATCTGGTAATGTCTTAGACTCTAGGCAGCCCTGAGTTTTTAATTAACCCTGAATACAATGAGGTTGATGAGTTCTGTGTAGGAGAGGGTAGGGTCAAGGGTTACACCCAAATATTTATAGGTAGTGGCATTCTCCAGGACATGACCATTGGGAGAGAGCACAGAGAGGGAAGAATTGGATTTCAGGATGTTAGCAAGGTAGGATTTAGACCCAAGAAGCATGGATTTGATTTATTTCCATTGATGAGAAGCACATTAGACATGAACCAATGGTGGGATGATCCACAGTTTTGAGTAAGAACCAAGGATATATTAGATGGCTAAGTGCACGAAATGGGGTTACCAATGCTGGTCGCAAAATTCCACACAGACCAAAGGCAGGGAAAACAATTAAAGACAGTGTTGACTATTGCATCAATAAGAAGCCCATATCAGGAGATAATATAGATAAAATTAATGACATCCTATGCTCATTTTTATAAAAATGTTAATGTTTTCTGTGGAAGCTCCTGCTGTAGGATGGCCAGTTTTGTGACATTTGTACCCAAGGCTGCAGTTTGTCATTTAATTTTAATGACAGACTTTGTTGTGCCCCATAAACTGTTTGCACCACTTGTGTTAGTGCTTTTTTATGTTCCGGCCATTTAGGGCACTCGTCTGACCATCCCACCCCACTCCAGATCCCCCTGAAGTTTGACTCTTGAACGTAACTGTTCTAGTCCCCTGCAGTTATGTTCAGATGTCTTTGCAAAAACAGAGTTTTACTTTTTTTTTTTATGTTTTAAGCACTGTGCGCCATCATTGCAATGTACTGGAGCAACAGTGCTTTCGTTTACCTTGCTTCTGGGTAGTACAGCCCCACTATCACCTGTGAGGTCACCTGCGATCTCTTTGTGTCTCAGCTCCTGGGCGCTCATCACGTAGATGTCATGGATTCTGTTTGAGGCCGAGAACGGGTACTGAGCGGTGACATTGCTCCATGGTGGGTTAGCTTTCGGGGTGGGTTAAATTTTGGCATCCCAAAAAGTTAGCCCCCTTAACAGCACCAGGAGTTGTAAAGAAAAGCTTTCTGTCCCCACCAGATATGCGACGAAATGCAACAAGATCCATCTGATCCTCTGATCCAGGTAAGGGCTATTGCTTACTACTATAGGTTGCAGGTCAGCGGTTGCATCTGACTGGGGAGCCTGTTTGGAGCACATTGGAGTTTTGCCATGGTGTGGAGGACATTACTTTGTTTACTTTGCTACCTGAAATTGCTTGCTACTCTCAACGGTTGCGTCTGCCTGGGGAGCCTGTTTGGAGCGCATTGGAGTCTATGGTGTGGGAGAAATTATTTTGCCACCTGAAATTGGATGCTGAATGCAGTAAATTTACTTTTAGGAACCCACAACCTGAACCTGAATGCAACAGTTGCAAACAGGTAACCTGAAATGCAGTTTAAAAAGGGAATTTATGTGTGGACTGACTTTCTAGAACAGGTAATGGATACTTTTTACAATCCAGGTCCGCTGTGTTCCAAATGAAATGCTGCATGGTGCTTTTTAGAGGGTGAAATGGTGATGTTTCTTTGAATTGCAAGGTAGGGGTCTAAAAGAGTGTTATATTTGGTATGCTGCATTCTGGGTTGGGGGGACTAACGTGGTCAGGGCCTTCCGAATGAGCGAGGCCTGTTGTTGAATTGGAAGCTGTGATTATTTGGTTGGTCTGGGTGGGCAAATGCTGCATTGTGGGTTTTTTGGGGGGAGGGCCTAACAAGCTGCATGGTTTGGGCCTGTGTTTGGAAGCCTGCTGTGGTGCTTAGGCCTCGATCGGACTATTTGGAAACCAAAAGGAGTCACTTTTGGGTTCTGAATGATTGGAGCGAGGCCTACAGACCACAGCAGGTTTCCAAACACTGGCCCACACCATGCGGCATGATGATTTTGTTTTCTGGGTGTGGGGGCCTCTCTGTCTACAATGTTTAAAATATGTTCCATGCTAATTTGTTGTTGCACTGGAATTTGACTGATAGTGTTCCATTGTAGTTTTTTTGGGGGGGGCTAACATGCTGTATGGTCAGGGCCTGTGTTTGGAAGCCTGTTGTGGTGTATAGGCCTCGATCTGACTATTTGGAAACCAAAAGGAGTCACTTTTGGGTTCTGAATGGTCGAAGCAAGGCCTATGCACCACAGCAGGCTTCCAAACACTGGCCCACACATCTGTTGTAGTTGTCTGCAAAATAATGTCCATTTACTAATCAAACTCCTTTCTGTTTTGTACCATGTTGTGATGTGTGTGCCTATGTCTCCTTGTTTGCAGGCCAACTAATATGGGCCTCCATTTTGTTTGTAGGTGGTTGGAAGTGGGCCTCCATTTTGTTTGCAGGCAGGTGGATGCGGGCCTCCACTTTGTTTGCAGGCAGGTGGAAGCAGGCCTCCATTTTGTTTGCAAGCAGGTGGAAGAGCACCTCCATTTTGTTTGCAGGCAGGCTAAAGCGGGCCTTCATTTTGTTTTGTGATTCTTTCCTTCAGTCGACTTTTTTGGGAATTTCCCTTCTGTCGACTTTTTGTGCATTACATCCTCTTCCATCGATGTTTTGTGAAGAATCAACTCTTCTGTCGACTTCATTTTGGGAATAATCACCTTTTCCGTCGACTTCGTTTTGTGAAGTATCACCTTCTGTCGACTTCATTTTGTGTGCATTACCTCCTCTTCCATCGATGCTATGTGAAGAATCAACTTCAATCGACTTCATTTTGTGTGCATTACCTTCTCTTCCATCAATGTTTTGTGAAGAATCATCTTCCATCAACTTCATTTTGTGTGCATTACCTCCTCTTCCATCGATGTTTTGTGAAGAATCACCTTCCGTTGACTTTGTTTTGTGTGCGTTACCTCCTCTTCCATCAATGTTTTGTGAAGAATCACCTCTTCCATTTACTTCATTGAAGAATCTCTTTGGTCAGTGTCTCTTTTATGGTGCCATTTTTTTCTTACATCAACTCTGTTATGTGATCAATCTCTTGTTGCATTAAATCTTTAAACTGTGACTAATCTCTTTCGGTGACCACTTTGTACCATAAGAGGGGATGATTTAGACAATGTATTCTGACTGATCACTTACTGTGTTGCATGCAGCCGCTGTGAGGCAACACTTACGTCAATAATGTGTTTCATCATCTCTGCTGTCACTTCAGTCTTGTTTGGTGGCTTAGTAGACTTTTTATTTTACCCACCAAAATTCTTTTACTGTGAAAGTTGACCAGTGATTTTTTGAGTGCACTTGTGTTTCAACAGTTAACTTTTTCGCAAGGAATGGAATGCAGAAGAAGGCCCTTGCTGTCTGCTGCAGCCATACTCACTGAAGCTCTGCAGACTACAGTCGATCCTCAATCATCAAAAGAAAGGAACAAGCGTCACTGGGCAAACATAAAGAAATCCTCATAACGTTACCAAAACTACAAGGAGAAATGTGCAGCACGCTCATGTGCATATCGCAGTAACATGAATGACGACAAGTGTGAAAATTATAACCAGATGGCTAAAGAGAGAATGAAAAGATATAGAGAAGCTCAGAAGCAGAAAAAATTGCAAGCTGACACCTCTAGTGCTCCAAGTAACAGAGAAAGAAAGCTTGATGAGAACTTATCTGAAGCACAAAGACAAGTATGGAGGAAGAAAAAATGCTGACAACATGCACAAATGACAAGTCAGAAATGTTGACAAATTAATTAAAAACAGCACCGGATATACACAGAAAAAAAGGAGCATGAAAATCTTGCACAACTCTCAGCCACCATTACCACCATCCCACCAGCTGTACCGATCAGCACACCAACTAGAGAGCTGTGTATGATGCCACAGGCCCACAGATATGACAGTGCGGTAAGAAAGGCTGTGCAGAGAGCAAGAAAAGGTCTTCCAAAATCACCAAATCCATTTTCCTATGTAATGAATAAGACCATGTCATCTTGTTCACCTGCCAAACAAACTGCATTGGCTCAGCAAAAAGTTATCCCCAGTCCATGCAACCTACAAGAAAAACTGATGTCTGTTTTTATGGAGAAGATATCAAACTTTAAAAAAGGCGAAAAAACAGGACAGACTCCTGAACAGAGAGTTCATCAATATAATTCTTGTGATACAAAAATACCATTTGCTCACAACCGTAAGTGCAACACTGGACATCAGCTGGAAGAGGCTCATGGAGGTATCACGTAGTGGAACAGAATCCAACCAATAGCACAAGTCTGCACTGCCTGAGTCAACAAAGAGAAAAGTGGAGATATTTTTGAAGAGTCTGCAACCCCACTACCTCAAAAGAAAGCTTTTTCAAAAAGAACCGGCACATGTCGGTCATATCTGGACAGACCCATCCATACCCTATACAATGAATTCACCCAACAGAACCCAAACACACTGGTAGGAGTGAGGACATTTGGAAGCCTACGCCCTAAGCACATTAAACTGCCAAAGAGCAAAAATTGGACCAGTGCCTCTGTGAATACTGCATGAATGGCTTACTGAAACTCAAGGCGCTGAGCCATGTTGTGGATCTTCACCAGCTGACATCATGTAAAGTCCTCACTGTGCAACATGCAGTAGAGCTAACAATGTGTCCTTGCCCTCTTTTGCAAAGGTTTTACAGCAGGACTGTGTGGAAAAAACATGTGAACAGTGCAGCGCAGAAAATTTTGTAAAAGCCATGGAGGACCTCACTAATGGGCATGGACAAGACAATGTCACATTCTAGCAGTGGGAAAATACAACAGTCATACAAACTGTCAATGGCATCCAGGTACGGCAGACATGAAAAGTGCTGAAAAATAAAAAGTAAACATTGCGGACACTGGTGGAAGTCGTAAAAGAGGAACTTTTGTTTTTGGGTCAGCACTTGCATACAGCTGCATGGCAGCACCACCAGTTTGCTTGCATCAAAAAATACCTACCCCAGGGATGGGTAGTGATGGTTCTTGACTGCCGAGAACTACACCTGCAGATTACAGGATGAAGTGCAGGCAGCCCACTGGCATTATGAACAAGCCACGGTTCACCCAGTAGTAACATACTACCCTTGTGAGCAGTGTAACTCAACTGTAACAGAGTCATCAGTTTTCATACCCAGTGATTTAAAACATGATCACCATGCCGTATGCCACTTTGTGGAGATATCAAATTCACATCTACAAAATGTCTGCAAATTAAAAGATCAGCAGAGAGGTTCATTTCACTGATGGCTGTGGTGCCCAGTATAAATCCAAATGGGCCTTCTTTGGCATTCAATGTCACCAAGGAATTTGGCTTCCCCATCGAGAGGGCTTTTTTTGGCTCATGACATGGAAAGGGTCCAGTAGATGGTGAGAGTGCTGCTGTAAAACCAGCAGCAAGCAGAGCTGTACAGTCATGATGGGCCATAATTAGAAAAGCTAAGGAGCTCTATAAATTCTGCCTTGCAACACTGACTAGACAGCATGACACAGAAGGGGTGCAGCAGATATTTCAGACATACATTTTTCTGGGTTGATGAAAATGAAGTTAAAAGACCAGCCCAAAACAATGTTGAAATGATACCTGGAACAAGAAAGATTCACAGTGTCAAGTGTGCAACAGAAGGTGTGGGGATAACAAGAAACCTGACTTGTTTTTGCACACACTGTGCTCATGAAGATGGGCCCTGCGAAAATGTGCATCATGTTGAAGACTGGAAGGTTAAAAAACGAACTGCTTCCGCATCATACAGAATGTCATCTTCAGATGCCAGCATTGAAACCATTGGTCCCTCTGCTCCTGCACACACAACAGCTTTCCAAGCTGCTACCTCACATGTCAGCACAACTCATGACTTGCTGGCCACAAGTGCTGATCCTGTGTTGTGGTCTCATACAGCATGCAATGAGACTTAGCTCCTGCTGAGGCCATACCTGAAGAATCCACAGACAATGATGGTGCACATGACAGTGAGTCAAAGGTTGCTGAATAGGATGCCACCAGAAGTGAAAGCACTACAATCACCACTGATGCTTCAGCTCCATTACCCGTAAAACACACAGTCCCTAAAAAGTGGAGAACTGTGCTAGACCTACAAATGATACAGACCAATCAGTATTATGCTGTGTACTACTCGAAAATAATTTTTTTGTGGGACAACTAACTGCAATGTATCCTGTGGGGCAGTGGTACTCATTGAAGTTTGTGAAATGTGTGGGAATGTCTTTACATGGCCACGGAGTCAGGACACTGACTGTATTCAAAGAAGACGACTATTTTATGGGTCAATTCAGTTTCTGCATGAAGGTAGGACCTTTGAAATTAACAATGGTGAACTCAATGCAATCAGTGAAAAGTTCTGCACACTTCAAGACAAATGGAATTAAAAGGACTAACATTTTCGGTGTACAGTGCTGAACTCCAAAAAAATATTGGTTCCAGTTTGCCAAAAATTCATAATAGTGTGTTTGTATAGGGATAGTGTAGCCTTGTAGTCATAGTTGAGTAGCCTTGTAGTCATAGTAGAGTAACCTATTGCTTTATGTAGAATTATTTATTTTTTGTTGTAATGCTTAAGTGCTAATGTTGTGTAAATATTACATTTTGATTTTTGTATGCTTACATGTTTGTTGTATTACCCATTTGACTTTTTTTACCTTGAATGATAAAAAATTAGAAAATTGAACAGGTATGCTCTGTCTCTTATTACATGCTGTTGTATGTATCATGTCCCCAGTTACATGGACAGTCACGTTCATGTTCCCCGTTGGACGTGCAGCCCTAGCTTTTATGTCCCCCATTACATGTCAGACTTTGAGGAGGCTTTTTCTCAGGATCTGAAACAGGAATTATCCTGCAGCATGCCACATTGTATAAGGTAAGTCACAGCATTAAAAAAATGCTAATAATCATTGCTATTTTTTGACTTTTAAAACTGTATTCCAATGTCACACTTTAGTAGCCCTTTTTCATGTACAGAGCCAGATAGGGACATATCACTGCGAAAGAGGACAAGATCATTTGCATACAGGAGTGCTTTGCAGTTGAGGCTGTCAGTAGGGAGGGAGTTGATAAAGATGGGAAATAGTAGGGAGCCAAGGATGGATCCCTGGGGATGCCTGTGAAGCAGACTGGATGGGGAAATGGCAAAACCTATGCACACTGATTGGGAGTGGCCAGTAGCTCCAAAACCATAAGGAGGTCTCATTAGAGAAGCCAAACAAATGGAGTTTGGTGTGTTGGAGGGAGTGGTTGACAAGGTCAAATGCCATGGTCATGTCCACAAATATAGCACCAGTGGCTCTCTCCATGTCCATATTCCTGAGGACGTGGTCAGTAAAGTGCACAGTGCAGTTGTGGTGCTGTGTTTTTTGCAGAACTCATGCTGTTGACTACACATTAAGTTGTACTTCTCAATATGACCAGATAGTTGGTGGTGGACTATTTTCTCAAGAAACTTGCTTAGGTGGGGGAAGATGGAAATTGGCCTATAATTGTTGAAGGAGTGGGGGTCCCCAGCTTTAAATATAGGTTCAACCTAGATGTTCTTCTAAGAGTCTGGCATGGAGGAAGTGGACAGTGCCAGACTGAAACAGACTGAAAATAAATGTAATGGGTTTGAAGATGGCTAGGGTAATGAGCTTGAGCAGGGAAAGGGTAGAGGCCGTCAAAGACAGGGCTACCCTGGATACAGACTCTTAATGAGTTTGGTGGTATCCTTTTGGGAGATAGCCCTGAAGTAAAAAGGAGGGGTTGGGGGATTAGCAGCAGTGACAGAGCAGGAAAAGGGCAGGGCACCCAGGCTGGGTCCTAGACTGGTTTGTTTATCGATAGGTAAATTACAGCGGTGAGCAGTGAGCAGTGAGATCTGTGAATTTCAGGGTGAAGACCAGGGCAACCTCAGATGGATCAGTCAGAGGGCTAATGGGGGAGCTCAGCTGTATAGCAGAACAGTTAATGAGAGGACTCTGTAGGGAACTAATGCAGCCCCAGAAGTGGCGGGGGATTTCAGGTTTTTTCCTCTGAAGACTATGTTAAAATTCCATTTCTGGGACATGGCCATTTATTTGCAGTGATTATGAAGCACCTGTAGTCATTCAAGATGGCAGGAGGGGGGGTCTTTTTATAGGCAGACCACTTTCTGTCTCAAACCTTCATAAGAGCCAGGAGTTCCTTGAAGATACAGCAGGTACAACCATCTCTTACTCTCCTGGTAGTGAGTGGGAAGTGGAAATCCTGAATCTGCAGAAGAAATTGCAGATTACTATAGAAATAGCTTACCTCATTCTCTGATAGAACTATATACATTGCTGACTCCTCTCTCAGGATAAACTACACAGTGAATATACCTTTCAAAGTACTATACACGTTACTTACTCCTCTTTCAAATACTTTGGTCATTGTTCTCTCATCTCTTAGAGTACTATACACATTGCTTAATCCCATCTCAAGTACTATGACATTGCTTATTCCTCCCTCTGAATATTATACACATAGCTTTCTCCTATCTCAAGTACTATACATAATGTTTACTCTATTTTATCTGTCAGAGTACTATAGTCATTGCTTAGTCCTCTCTTATGGTACTTTTTGCATTTCTTACTCATCTGTTGTGTACTATACACAATGCTCACTCCCATCTTAGGGTACTATACACATTGCTTAGTCCTATATCAAGTACTATACAGTTTGCTTACTCTTCTCTGAAGCACGATACACATTTAGTACTCTCTCAGAGTACAATACCCATTGCTTCCTCCTCATCCAGAGTACTTTACATATTGCTTACTCCTCTCAGAGTACTAAAACACACTGCTCACTCATCACTCTAAATATAATACACATCACTTACTCCTCTTTCAGGTTATTATACATATTCCTTACTCTTCTTTCAAATACTGAACAGATTGCTCACTCCTCTGAGTACTATACACATTGCTTACTCCTCTCTTAGGTAATACACACATTCATTAATCCTCTCTCAAGTTCTGTACCCATTGTGTACTCCTTTCTCAGAATACTGCCGACATTCCTTACTCATGTCTTAGAATGCTAAACCTATTGCTCATTCCACTATCACAATACACTACACATTGCTTACTCCTTCATCTGAGCACTATACACACACTGCTTACTCCTCTCTCAAGTACTCTACACATTGCTCACTTCTGTCAGAGTACTATACAGATTTGCTTAATCCTCTCTGAGATTACAGTACACAATGCTTACTCCTCTTTCAGAGTACTCCACAGAATGCTTACACCACCCTCAAGAACTATACAGATTTCTTACTACTCTCTCAAGTAATATATGCAATGCTTACTATGCTTTCTCAGAATACTATACACATTACTTTCACCTCTTTCTCATACTATATAGATTGCTCACTCTTCTCTCAGAGTACTATACACATTAGTTTACTCCTGTGTCAAGTACTATACACATTGCTTACTCTTCTCTCAGACTACTATAGACATTGCTTTCACCTCTCTCAAGTAGGATATGCATAACTTGCTCCTCTTCCAGTGTTCTATATACATTGCTTATGCAAGCAATAAGACATGATGAACTGTGAGTTATCTCCTGATAAGAGGATGCCCAGGTGCGTTATGAGGCATGAGGCGCTTGCACTGAATGCTTTATGCACCTGGACATGCTCTTATCAGGAGATAACCCACACCTCAGGGTGTGTTATTGCACTTATAAAATGGGCCCCTCCCCAACCTCCACTAGTAAAGTAAAAGAAGAAAATATGTATGCCAAAAAGTGTTAAATAAACAGACCATGCAGAAAAATAGTCCATCAGTAGTGCAAAAGTATATATCATCCAGTGTCTGTGTTAGTCTCTTTCCTCTCCCAACTCTGTCTCCAAAGAGACAAAAACTTATTTTTTAAATTCACTTTTAGTTTTGTTTATTCTGTTTCTTTTCACTTGCAGTTACCAACCATGTCTGTTAGTGTCTGTACAGAGCAATTTTCTCTGTGCTGTCTCTCTCTCCTAGCAACACTTTCTGTCCCCTTATACACATACAGTTATTTTGTCTCCCATGAAACAAACATTTCCTTTTTTTATTCACTTTTAGTTTTAGTTTAGCATTTATCTTATTTTTCTTTGCAGCCACCAGCCTGCTTAACTGTGAGCGACTGTATAGAGCGGTTTCCGCTGCACTGTCTGTCTCTCATCTCGCAACTCTCTCTGTCCCCTAATACACATAAAAACCACAAAGGAGCTCACACTAGGACAGGGTGCCATGGAAAACTCAGAATCAAAAACACAAATCCAGGCACTCACCACCACCACTGCTCTTTATTTTTATTCATTGAACTTTTGAAGTAAGTAGTATTCTGCCTGCTAGATATATTGAATTTCATGGAGGAATGTAGTACTGCTTCATTGTTAGACTCATTTTATTGGTGTTTTTTAATTGATGTAATTTGTCATGTGATCTATTCTAGGGTTATATATATGTGTTTTTCCTGCCCCATTTAACCTTTGATAAAGGGTCCAGTGGGACCAGAAACACGTCAGGTGATTTAATAAACCTTTTTTAAAATGTTTCCCTTCTGGGCTAAGTTCTTTTGTGGTGGTGAGTGTCTGGATTTGTTTTTTTTGCCCCTAATACACATACAGTTTTAAAAAATGTATTTACATTATTTTACTTTGTTTGGGCTTTATGTTTCTTTTGCAGCCACTGGCCCACTTGACTGTGAGTGAGCGTGTTCATTACTGGCCACCATATAGACCGCTTTCACTTCTCGCTTTTTAAAGCATAACAGCTCTGTAATAAATTATATATAGGGGAGTTTTAGTTTAGTTGTTATTGATGAGGAAGGGGTAATTTGGATGGCTAGAGAACATAGGAACATGAAATGCTGGACACAGATGGAGGACTGGAGAACATGTAGATGCTGGAATTGCATGGATACTATGGATTATCCTAACAGTTGCTGCTTTGTGGTCATGGTTTTTAATAGTGGGACCAACAGCCATTCACTTGGTAAAGATAAATGATGAGTGGAGAAAAGTAAAGGTACTATAGTTTGTTGTCCTGCATGGGGAAGGGTTGGTACTATTGCTGTGGTATGTTCACATCACTTTTGCACCACGCTCCTGGTTCAGCTGTTATGCTGCCTGATGATCTGCATCAGGAGAGTGGTGCCATGTTTTGATTTCTCTGTGTGCTGCAATTTGGCTGGTGCAAGTAGAGCCAGTTGGACAGTTATGTCTTGATAAGGACACAATTGAAAGACCCAATCAGCCAATCAGCTTTCTGAATTGCTTTTGCCCATTTTACAATTGTTTCTGAAGTACTAAACACATTGGGTTGGATATTCAAAGGGGTTGCACCTGGTTCAACTGAGTTGCACTGGTGCAACCCGACATTGCACCCTGACGGGATATTCAAAAGGTTGCCAGGCACAGTGAAATCTCCGATGCGCCGGGGTACAATGTAATCCTATGCTGTGCAGATGCAGGGAGGTGCCCAAGCATATGCGGCACATCCCAATATTCATCCTGGGAAGTGCAGAGCATATTCTGGCACAACCCTGCATTGCGCAGCACAGTGGGGCTCAAAGTTGAGCCCCGGAAAAGCAGAAGCAAGTCCCAGCCACCTACAGGTGGGCTGCTGTATTGCAAGGTGCAACACAGCAGGTGCCAGCTGTGGGTGGCCACCCACCCACCGGGAACACTGCCCACAAGCACCCTGCCCCCTAGCAGACCAGTGCCCCCTGTCCCATACACCCAATCACGGGCATCTGTACAAAGCACAAGACTCCCCAGTGGTCTAGGAGTCTCCCCATATGCCTGATCATGGGCATCTGTAAAAAGCACAACCATCCCTGATGGTCTAGCGGTAACCCCCCTGGACGCCTGATCATGGGCCACTGTGGAATAACAGAAGTACCTGATGGTCCAGTGGTACCCCTTCCACCCACCCACAGAGGTCCCCTGGCCACCCAGCACCCCCTGTCAGCCGGCGGGTGGCAGCCTCCTGCTTCTCCTGCCACCTGCCAGATGGCAACATACATCTAATCGGTATGCCCTGTTGATCCACCCGTGTGGATACATTGATTATAGACCATATTAATTATTATTAGACCAGATATGTGAATTAATGTATCTATTCATATATCTGGCCTGTGTATTATTATAGTATGATCTGCAAGTCTACTATCCACAGTGCAAAAAAGATGGTAATGGAAGACAGAGAAGGAGACAAAAGAGAGTCCCATAAGAGGGGGGGTGGGTAAGTGCTAGATAGATTGAAAGGAGGAAAAATAACTGGAGGGTAATGTTAAGGAGGAGGAGGAGCGGTGAAGAGGGGAGGGGTGAAGGGGAATGGTGAAGAGCCATTTGGGATTGAGTGGACAGAGGATAGAGGAGGCAGCCTTCCAGTGGTGCCAACGCACAGGGTTGCATCAGTGGGAGGCAAGAGGAGCTGGTGAGTGGTGGGTCAGTCCACCTTCCTACAGGAACAGATACCCCAAGAATCAAGGTGTTGTTTCAATTCAGGTTTAAAAGAAGAGAGATTTGCAATACTGTGCATTTCAGCAGGGAAGTGAATCAGCCAGAATGGGGCCCTGTACGCTAAAGAGCATTGGGCAAGAGTGGTTCTTCTGCAGGAAACAACAAGTTGGCATCTTGTCTTACCCTTAGTATTGTAGCTGTTATGGGTAGCTTGCAGGATATCAACTATGCAGGGTGGTCAGGGTGTAATTGGGCATTGGTGTGGGTGAGGGGTAGGAGCACTGGACATCAGGGAATAATATTTATAACATCAGGCATAAGGGTGGGTGGGGGAGAGACAACTAGCACCAGGGAACTGTTTACAGTATACAGGTTTTGGACTCAGGAGAAAGGGGACACCACTAGATACCAGGGACATGATACATTATATACAGGAGTAGGATCAGATGGAGGGGCACCACAAGACATAGGGACATAATATATTCTATAGAGTGGGATTGGAGGAGGAAAACACTAGCACGAGGATAGCTTTTGGGACTGGGCAATGAGTGGTGGTGCCTAGCAAACCAGCCTCGCTTCTATGCAAATGAGCCCAGAATGGGCATGGAAGTGTCCCTTAGCACCTTGCATGCCCAATGGGCTCATTTGCATTGGTCCATTTGAATATCAAAAATTGGTGCTTGCTATTGTGGCACCATATTTGGGAGGGCCATATCAAGGCAGTGCTTAAGTGGCTTAACACTGGGACACCATGAACCTAAATTCAGATAGATAGTACTGGTGTGCTATTCCATTGAATACAGCATCTTTGGGAATCCAAGCTATAACAAGGCAGAGCACATATTTCTGCACTCTGCTTTGCACATTTTTGAATATTGGGCCTAGATATGGGCAAAGTCCCTCAACTTCTCTATGTGGAGTATTTTGTGTATAACTCAAAATTCACAAAATATACTGCAATGCAAAGCAAATTTTACATTGCTGTGAGAGAACATGAAGTTGCCATTTTAAACTATGGACTTTGAGTTACAGTACTTCACTTTTCTTTGGCTGCCAAATGTGAATTTTACAATGATTTATGGGATGGCAGGTCACATGGACTCTATATGTGCTTCAACAGCCTCAATTCAGCATGTGTGTTATGAAAAGCTGGAGTTAGTTAGCTCTCAGAGCTGTGTGCTTTAAACCTTTAAAAACATTTCCAAAAACATATTTACCTTTGGACTTTTGAGTCTAAATTTAGTCCACAGAGTATACAATTTTCTTGTGTCTCTATATCATCATATCTATGAATTTTGCATTTTAAATTAGTGCTTCAGTAGCTGTACTTAGAAACAATGCAGAATGGTGCTTTGGGAGGGCAGATCTGTGGTTAGAAGTGAGATTCACAGACCATAGAGTTAGAGGCAGTCTTGCCAACTGTTATTGGTTAGTGTTTAGTATTGGTGTCTGTGTTCAGTTATGTACACAGTTCCACTCAGTAATATAACTAGTAATTTTTGATAGTTTTGTGCTGTTTGCTGTGCATTTTATCTGTCAATTTAGAAGACTGTGTTTTATTTTACCTAAATGTTAAACTTTCTGTGTGTTACCTTTAGTCTGTGTGCATGCAGTCAAGTCAGATACATTTATTTGCACCAGTAAGGAGTGGTAATATTCATTTCTGAGCCCATCAGTATTATTGTTTACTGCTTCAGTCTAGCTACTGTTGTAACTATTACCCCCACCCCTGCACCCCCCAAAAGGTATTGTTCCACTTTGGGGTCTGTGAAGAGTGTGGTTAAGTGCTTATGCAGCTATCTTTTTTTATTGTCTCTTTTTCCAGTTAGAAGTCTCTATTGTTGTTTTTGGCTTCCCATCCATCCAAAACCCAAGAAATATAACCATGCTGTTAATTGCCTCTGTTCAGTCTGTTGAAAGTGTTGTCACTGTTCTGTTATTGTATGATTCCCCATAATACAATGAACACTTTCTCCAGTGCATATGAGAGCATTTGAATGAATGAAAACAGACATAATAACAAAATGTACCTATTGCTGTATTTTTTGCATTGTATTTTCTTGTGAATTCTCTTGAAAGTTTTACAGCAATCCACTAAATCAGAAAAATCAGTTTTTGTTGTGCACATGTTTCTTTTCTTGGTGGCTGTCTGTGTAATCTAAAAAAGATATCCGCTAAGAGATAATCATGCAGAGTTGTTTCTCTCTGTTGCACTGCTGCCAAGAAGACTACTGCTTGTGTGCTTCTAAATGACAGCAGTAGCAGTTGTTGTGATGATGAAGCAATGCAGTGATGGACGTGGTACTACTAAGCAGCAGAATGCAAAGGCAGTAGTTGCAGCAAGTAGATGGATTTCTATGACTCAGATTTTCTCAGCCAAATCAGTTGTATCAATGCTAGTTGGAGTTGCCAGTAACACTGGTAGTAAAGAGGACGAAAGCTCTGTGGATAACAGCAGGAGTATTACTACAACCATGGAAAAGTTATCAGATGGAAACAAATGTTGTGGAGTCAGAAGACTTGATGGTACAGTAGTTTATATCTCACTCCCCACAGTAGTTGAACATGAACCTAGTCATCATGAGTCAAAGTCTCATGTTTCCACAGATCCTCTTGTTAGGGCATCCAAAGAATCAGATGGTGATGAAAAATGTGTGGATTATCAGAGTGAGGCTGAGGCTGTAATATCTTCACAGGATAGCATCGAAAGTGAGTTTGTGGATGATGATGATGATGTTAGTGATCACATATGGGAACCTGACAATAAGAAAGTTAAGGTGGCTGTATGTAACCTGTCTCTTTGTAAATCTCCTCTCCAAAGATCTTCTGTTGTTGCTGTGTCTGTAGATGACTCTGAAATCATAGTAGTAGTAGTAAACAGTGATGTTCAGTCAAAGTTTGCATCAAACCAGAAATTATGCATCACACCTCACATCACCTCTTTAAAAAATTAAAATCCCACATGCAGCAGCAGCAGCAGTATCATGTTAATGGTGAGGCAGCCATATCCCTAGTTTGGGATGTTTTCATGCAAGTTGAAAGGCAAAAAAAAGTGGCAATCTGACAGCTTTGTCAAGTGCATATGAGGCATGGAGAAAAGGGTATCCACCTTGGCACTGGGGTCAGCATACTCACCTCAAGAGTAGGCACATGGCACTATGGACTCAGCCTGAGAGGGGAGTTGATATATTGGGGTGTTCACCCTCATCAACCTTAGTGAGAAAGGTATCCCTTCACAAGTCAGTGTAAGTAGCCATATAGGTAAAAGCTGTGAATTAACACTGAAGGATTACTACAGGCATTAGGAGGAAGATGACTTTGAATTGTCAAGTAGTGGTCAGAGTAGCAGTGGTGGTCCAGGTAGTAATTCTACTACATCAGCCCCTGTGCTTATAACACATAAAATAACATTGTTTATTGGCCTGTCACCTGTGCAACCACCCCAGGTCAAAGTCTCCCCATCCATGCCAGTTTGCAGAGCAGAGACATTTGGCACATCCCAGATAAAACACCAAACAATGCAACCCATGTTGCAGAGCCTTCTTGAGCTGCACAGTAAATGCCGCTGAACAATGGGGCTGCATGTTAACTGAATGCTGCCATAGCAGAAATGCTTGGAATTGACCTGTTGCCATTCTCCTTTGTGAAGAAAGTGGGATTCCAATGCTTTGTGGCACGTGCATGTCCTAAATGGAAGATCCTGTCCAGGACATATTTTGCAACCCATGTTATTCCTGAGGTATATTGGACTGTAACAGAGTCTGTAAAACGTGCCCTGCTGCATTTTGCATCACCTTACATCCACTTAAGTATGGATATGTGAACAAGTGGAAAAACAGCAGGTAGTTCTTATCTGTTTTTACAAACACAGAGATATGCACTAGGACATGGTGGTGCTCATAAGAAAAAAATCAATGTACTCCTATCAAAGTTTCCAGCACTCACCACCTCAGTATAAAAATAGGATGCCTTCACAAAAAAAAACTGTAACAGAATAATTTATTATTAAAAGCCACTCATTTCCCGCCTGACATGTTTCAGATGACTTGTCCTATATCAAACCTTTGATAAAGGACAAGTTGTTCGAAACATGTCAGGCAGGGAATGTGTGATTTTTAATAATAAATTATTTTGTTATAGTTTTTTGTGAAGGTGTCCTATTTTTATACTGAGGTGGTGAGTGCTGGAAACTTTTTAATATGAGTAGTTCTTACCTGTGTATTACTGCAGATTGGACACAGCTACCCGGTGTTGTCTGTGATGGTGGGATTTGAAAGCACTGTAATAAGTCAGACTGTGGTGGTAGCAACCTTCATGGCATTAGACAGCATGCCACGCTTGCAATGCAAACTATAGCAAGGTCACATACAGGTGAAAACATGCTAAATTTATTACTGATCATAATGTTTGCAGCTCCGTCCCTAAAAGCTGGCTTCATAGAAAACAATTATGGGTCAAATGTTATTAACTGTAACAGCGATGGTGGGTTTGAGAGGGTTCCCTGCATGGCCCATTATCTAAATCTTCTTGTACAGCAATTTCTGCAGCACCCTGAACTCAAGCAACTGCTCACTGCTACATGTTGCATCTATGTTCACTTTGCACATTCTGGAAAAGCCCATGACCAACTCAGACACCTGCAGATCCATAACAGCATCCCTCAGCAGTGCCTCAAACTTGAATTTGCATGAGATGGAAATCCACACTTTAGATGGCAGATTACTTGTACAAACAGTACAAAGCAATCTTAAAATACCCTGTGATGCACACAAGCCATGACAGGTCCAGGGCATGCAGTGTCTCTGATAACTGAGCAGTGATGACTCCTGGATTCAGTGATACTAATTTTGAGGCTGTTTGGACATGTCACACAGGCAGTGACAGCTGACAATGCATCCATTAGTCAAGCCATTCCACTGCAACATGTGCTGAGGTGGACATTGTTGAATCTCCAGCCTAGCCTTGATGTGGTGAGAGATAGGTCAAGCTGTGTGTTACTCAAACACATGTTGACAATCTTAGATAGCAGCAGACACCTCACCACCATTCAGGAATCTCCACAATTTGGAATAGTCACAATGCTGGACCCATGCTACAAATGTGGCATTGTATCCATACTGGAGGGAGGGCATGATCAGGTTCAGAATTTCACTGGAAAGCTGGTTAGATTGGTTCATGGGGCACAGATGTCACATACAAAGTTCTTCAACCCACAGCATAACCAGGCTGAAGGTCATTGCGGGCACAGTGCCTCCAGTAAGGCAACTAAAAAACAAGGTGCTGGTGTCATTTGCCCAGTTGCCCATTAATAGACTTTGGCATGCCTTGTCTCAAGTTGGAATCTGTGACCTAGAAGAAGGGAGTGAACAAGTGAATGACTCATCAGGATTGCGGACATCACAGTGTATGGTTGAGGCCTATTTTGCAGAAAACAGGCACCTGACAGTATTTGTTGATTTTCTGGTATACTGGAGTGGCAAGGTGACTTAATGGCCAGCACTGACATGAATAGCACTGAGGTACTTCACCTGCCCACCCTCTAGTGTAGGCATGTAAGGGTGGAGAGGATATTTATTTCTGTGGGGGCCGTTGTGCATGACCATCACGATAACCTATCACTTACAAATGTCAACATGTTGAAATTTATCAGAATGAATCAAGGTCACATTTCAAGCAGGACAAGCACATCTGTGTTTGTAGCCAGTCACGATAATGATGGTGCTGATGAGGGTGAAGCAGACCATCCTGGTGGCAGTGTTAAACAGCTTTTAATTGAGGTTGATGATGTGCTAATGGAAAAATAATTTCCAAGTGGGGGACAACTCCAACACGGAGGATTGTAAGGGCTGCTTTCTCATTGGCAAGGATGAGGATGTTGATGGAAGTGCCTAAAGAAAAAAACTCACTAAAGTAATTCTTCTGGTTCTAAGTTTTATAATGACATATCATTAGAGTTCACCTTCACCTTCCTTACTTTTGCCACTACAGTTCCCAGAATGTTTGCAGTTATTATTAACTGCAGTCATCTAAATACATGTCACCTTGTGCTAGCCACTGACATCATGCTGATTGAATGAGATTTTGTGCCACTGAAATACATGATACCCCAGCCAGCCACCCTGTTTGTTGGAGAGAGAGAGAGAGAGAGAGATGGACTGTGTGCCTCTGCTCAATATAAGAACCTACAATCAGCAAGTCACCCTGCTTCTTGAGAGGGAGAGGGAGAGGAGAGGGAGAGGGAGAGGAGAGGGAGACAGAGACAGAGACGGAGACAGAGACAGAGACAGAGACGGAGACGGAGACGGAGACGGAGACGGAGACAGACATACCTTGTCTATTTGCTCAATGTAAGAATCCATAGGAAGCCACCACCACCCTGCTTCTTGAGAAAGAGAGGGAGAGACACAGACAGACAGAGAGGCCAAACTTTTGCCTTTGCCCAATATAAGAACCCACAGCCAGCCAGCATGATAGGACATCAACTGTGCACGCAACAAGCAATGTCTATCAGGAAAGTACCATGTGGATCATCCATCTCGTGCCATATACATTACTGGCTACAAAGAGCACACTTTTTTTCTGATGCCATAGTGAGTTAAAGTCCTTTCATTTAATTTTTATTGACCCACTTCGGTACTACAATCAGTTTTGCCAAATATGTTTTATATTGTCATCATCATCATTATTACTCAAAATAGCCACATGTTCCTGAAATAAAGTCTCCACATTTAGCACCATTGCTTTAAATTATATAATTAAAAATAATGTATTCAGAATTAATAGGGATTCCCATATTCAGTAATGATAGACTATTCTTTTCAAAAAGTTACTTTGTTGTTTTACATTATTTTTTCAAATGTACCTGCATGATCTGTACAAGATAGTATGAGAACAAGTAACATAAAAGTTCTGTACTTGTGCCACATTGAACTTAATATGTATATTCTTGAGGAATTGGAGGGGGGCATGCCAGAAATTTTCAAGTGCCTCAAGGGAATCAAAGTCCAAAACGGGAGCATCTTTAAGAAAAAAGAGATGAAGAAGAACAAGGAGGCACAATTTGAAGAAAGGGGCAGCTCAAGGGAATGTGAGGAAGTGTTGTTTCATGGAGATGATGGTGGATGCATGGAACTGCCTTCTTAAGGAGTCTGTGAGGTCAAAAATAGTGACAGAATTCAAGAATGCATGGGACAGACATAAGGCAATTATTATGAGGGGTAGGAAGTAGTAGGGTGTTTGGTAACTTGAATCTGCAGTTTATCCAGTAGGTAGGAAATGGGCAGACTAGGTGGGTCAAGCGGTCCTTATCTGCTGTCAAAGTCTACATTTCTATGTTTTATTTTTCTGTCTCAAGATGGGAAACATTTCAGAGACACTGAAAACATGGAAAGAAGAAAAAATATTAAAGAAAATTGTTTTCCAATGAGCCCCTTCCCCCCAAAAAACTAATCTTTCATGGCTTGAAATTGTAGTATTGCCAAAGTCAACAATCAGACATATGTAGAACCCATTTGATGTGGCAGCATGGCTTCATAAATACAGCTGTAAATCTGGGCGATATGACCTGAAAATGAAAAAGAAAAGAACAGTGATGAGAAATGATTATAACTTTCTCACCCACAACACTAACCACTCCCCCCACCCCCCCAAAAAATTAAATTTGACAGTATCACATTAGATGGTGGCATACATGTACAGCATTTGAATGTGATCATGGCTAACACACTGGTGAAGGGGAAACATTGAGTATGTTTTATTTTTGTATTTATTGAGATACAGGAGTACACCTTTAAGCTGGAAGCTCGTTTACAAAGGTTCCACGTAGAGATGTGCAAAATCAAAAAATTATGCCTAGCATACTATTTTGCATAATTTAAGCATTACACAAAATATTTTACTAGATGTGATGAAATTTCACCCAGGTACAGTTTTCACTTAAAAGGCACAATTACGCCAAAATTACACCAATTTCAGCCATGGGAGGCGTAATTTCACCATTACGCCTCGATTGCACTGATGCCTTGTGATTACGCCAGTGAAATTACAGTGCATTCTCGATAGACAGCGGAAATCTCGTGTGCATGGTGTTTCCTGCACACTGTATTGTCTGTTGATTTGGAGAGGAGTTCAGTGTGCTGTATCACAGCTAATAAACTCTTCAAAAATCTCTTTTTTTTAATTTTGAGAATGAATTGCCTCACAAATTCAAAGAAAGTTTAGTTCCTAGTGCTGCTAGCGAATGTTTTTTTTTGTTTTTGTATCTCTGAGTTAGTTAAAAATAGTTATTGTTTCATGTTTCTCTGTGTCTGTGAGGGAGTGAGTGGGGGGGGTTGACTTTGTGTTTTCATTTTCTGTGTGTGTGTGAAATGAAAGTAGAGCAGGCTAGTTCCTAAGATTTTATATATTTCTCACAAGTTGTGAGCGAGTTTCTGTAATTTCTCTCAAGTCTGAAGATTTGTAGTTTGTGTGCTACTTATTTGTTACATTTTTCTTACATATTGACTGTTTTTTGGGTCACTTTATCTGAACAGTTACTACATTCTTCTGACTGAGTAGTTCTGTTCCAGTTTCCCTTTGCTGAATCACTTTTGTGATTTTTCTTTTGATAGTATTCGTGTATCGTGACCTGACCACTTGACTTGTTGATATCCAGGTACACTGCATTGTTGAATTGCTCACAGAAATTAAAATTGTGATCCAGTGTCTGCAGCGTTCTTGTTGAATTTGTTTACCATATTAACCCTTTCCTCCCTTTTACACCACTGTTGTTTACTTCTTGACATAGCCGGCTACTATATAAAAAATGAATAAGCCTGACAAGAGACATTCAGGTAAAGGTGCTAAGTTGGGAGGTGGCTCAATGAAGTCTGATGGAAAAAGCACACCTATTTGTGAATCTGTGCCCTCTGTGGCCTCTGCCATAGCTGCTGTGGCAGACAGTAGCAGCAAAATTGAAGTTAGAAGTGGCTTGAAGTCTGTGACCTGTTTATTTAGTGCCCAATCTGTAGCTAATATGCTTGTTGGGGATGATACTGGGAATAAGGGAGACACTCACAGCAGTGGAAGCACAGAGGTCTAGGAGGAGGCTGAAAAAGTTGTCAGTGTGACTGTTGTTCCTGGTCATGGAGGAGCTGATGGTGAGGGTGATAGTGTCCAGCTTCATTGTGTTTCTCCAGGAGAAGGAGATAAGGAATGTCACCCCCCACCAATGAGGACATGCCAGAGAAGGGAAACATTTGTCTGCCAGTAGCCAGTGTCAGGGATCAGAAAGAGGATATAATATGTTTTGGTGATGATGATGAGGTGTTGAATCCCCTGTGGGAGCCAGAAGTGAAAAAGATGAAGGGTGATGATGATGTAGCCCATTTAGATGAAAAGACTGAGGGTGAGGATATCAGCAAGCCTACAACAAGCAGTCCCTTCACCTGACTTCCCAAATGTAGCATGGTGGATATCATGTAAGTGGCACAAAAAGCAAAAACTTCCACACCTTTGGCTAAGCTGTCCAAGTCTGACCCCCATCATGTCAAATCGAAGGTTGCAAAGTCCTTACTTTGGGATTTTTTCATGCTTGATGCAACTGATGACACCATGGTAATCTGTCACCTATGTCAAGCATGTGTTAGTCAGGGAAAAAAGGGTAGCCACTTAAGCACAGGTGGGTGGCACGCCCCACTTGAAATACAAGCACCCATTGTGCTGGCACCAACACCAGAAAGATAGCATAGCTGTTGGCAGAGGCAGGACTTCATTTGTCAATCTTAATGTTAGTGACAGCAGTGCAATAGAGCAGGAGGAGGGAGGGCTGAGTGGGTGGGTGGAGGAGTGTGAGAAATTATTTTCTCTCCTGAGCAATGGACATAGTAGCAGTGGAGCTGACACTCCCTTGAGTCATAAAAGTACACCATCAGGCCCCAAATCTGGCACAATAACCAGTTTCATACATACTGCACATCCTAGGATCCAAGAGTCACCTGGTACCCCAGCAAGAACAACATTGGTGGCACAAGTAAAGTGTTTTTCTTGACCCACTGTCAAGATGCAGCACACATTGAGAAGTGTGTTTGAGCGACACTCAAAGTACCCCCCAATCATGATAATGCATGTGAACTGAATGCAGCCACAGCTGAAATGCTCACCATTGACCTGTTGCCCTTCTCCTTTGTAAAGAATGCAGGATTCTGCCGTTTGATGGCCCGTGCCTCTCCCAAATGGCAAGTGCCATCGCAAACGTATTTCTCCAAACATGCCATGCCCGAACTCTATATCAGAGTTTGACAGTCTGCCCTACATGCCATGAAAAATTATTCCTCAAAATATATCAACCTTAGCATGGATATGGGGACTAGTGGTCAGACAGCGGGAAGTTCATATCTGTGCATAACTGCACACTAGGCACAGGTACTTAGGGTGGTTGTTGATTTGGTCCTTGGCAAAAGCTGCATAAAGCAAAACTGTGGTGGTAGCAACTCACCTGGTATTTGACAAAATGCAACCATAACTATGTAAAGTGTTACAGGGTCTCACACTGCTGAGAAAATGCTGAATGTGCTGCTAACTAACATTGATGAGTGGATCAAAGCACAGTCACTCACAGTGGGGTTTATTGCCAGTGACAATGGCTCCAATGTTGTTAAGTACATTAGTGATGGTGTTTTTTTCAGAGTTCTCTGCTTGGCGCATTGCCTTAATCAAGTCGTGCAGCAATTTCTGAACCAGGATGAAATAAAAGAAACTGTGTCTGTCACCAGAAGCATTTGTGTTCACTTTGTCCATTCTGCAAAAGTCTGTGATCATCTGCATGAGCTGCAGTGCACTAATCATCTGCCTCAGAAGCACCATATGAAGCCTGATATTGTTACCAAGTAGAACTCCATGATGTACATGCTGGACCAGCTTTATGAGCAGTATAAGGCAGTTTCAGATTACCTACTGCTGCATACCACCAGGGACAGTGCTGGAGTGTCCATCGCCCTAATAATGGAGCAGTGGCAACAAATGGATGGGCATAATATGCATTCTGCATCCATTTGAGCATACAACACAGGCTGCGAGTGGGGACACTGCCTGCATAAGTCAGCCAATAGCCCTGGTACGTGTGCTGAGGCAGACACTGGTAAATGTGTGTCACCAGATGGAGGAAAGTGATGATCAGAGTTCTGTTCATGCAATGGGTCACATGCTCCGTATACTGGAAAGCAATGCACATATATGTGGGATTATGCAGTCCAATGAGTTTGCTGTTACTACCATGCTGGATCCATGGTACAAGCATGGCTTGCCTGACATGATTGAATGGGGTCATGTGTGAGTGGAGAAATTGACCAATTACCTTGTCAGATGGGTACATGGGGCACAGATAAAAAATACAGAGACACAAAAGGCACATAAAAAAATACCAGGTGTTGCTGCCACCGCCACCACCAGTAAATCATCAGAAGCCACCAAATCTGACAAAATGTCAGTGGCAGCATTTAGGATGCTGTGTACAAGGTGGACA
Organism: Neoceratodus forsteri; assembly: GCA_016271365.2. Lineage (NCBI taxonomy): Eukaryota > Metazoa > Chordata > Ceratodontiformes > Ceratodontidae > Neoceratodus > Neoceratodus forsteri. The sequence goes on from JADMNL010000026.1 coordinate 274,445,822, forward strand.
TTGAATAAATTGCAGAGAAGGAGGAGAAGCATGATAAGGCAGCAGGACTCAGGGAAGCACAACATATGGTGGATGCCTACATAGGATACAGCAAGCATCTTGGCATCACTGATGAGATATTGGTGTATTGGAGCAGCAAAGTGAGTGAGTGGCCTGCACTGGCATCTGTTGCTTTTAAATACCTCAGCTGCCCATAATCCAGCGTTAGTGTGGAATGGGTGTTCAATTCTGCTGGGGTCATTGTGCGTGATTGTAGAACAAATCTGCCAGTGAAGAATTTTTCCAGCCTAACATTTGTAAAAACGAATGAGACTCACATTCCACATAACACAATTATTTCAATGGTGTTGCTCAAGAACTGTGTCTCGGGGATGATGATGGCAATGAAGATGTCCACAGTGCTAAGGTCTCTACTAGCAGGGAAGTAGATGAAGCAGCAATGCTGACTGAATTTCCTCCTGGTGATGACTCTAGCCTTGAAGACTGTGAGGGCTGCCTCGTGGAAGATGTGTCACTGGAAGAAGGCTAAAAGTGTTGTGCCCCACAGCCAGCACCAGCACCCCCACTCCCATTTCCACATACACCTCCTCCATGACACCATGAATGAATGTCTAGTGAGTGTGCCACCACTGTATATATGACAATGACAACTTAGTCAGACAGTGCACAGCACGTATACATTACTTAGTATACAGTAAAGCTGCCTCTGAGTCCAGCTAAATTACTCCTCTTCCTCCTCCAGCAGTCTTCCACCAAAAAGAACTGTATGTTTTTAGTTGTCAGTAGTGGATGACACCTCGCAGGTGCCGCACCTCAATCCAGAGTTTACACACCATGATGAAAGACTTCAATTTAGTCACCAATGCAGCACAGAGATGGGATGCTTTGGCAAATGTCCACCAGAAAACCAAGCCATCATTCCACTTCAAGTACTTTGTATCTGTGTGGCAATAAAAACAAGGATTTGTCAATGCCGAATGTTGCCACGCTGGCATTGGCAGTGGGAGTGGTGGATCTAGAGACGCATAGTGCTGTGATTTTGTGAACGTGTCTCAAAAGGTGATTTTGCACAGCGAGCACGCCATTATGCGCCACAGCTGCAGAAACATGTTTTGGGCAGGCTGTGAAAATGGCAGCTGGACTGTTGATAAGGAGACATGCACAAATGCCAGTGGTGAAAATATGGCATGAAAATATTGCAGACTGACGAAGTTACAAGGGTGCGTGGAAACTGTGCAATGCACAATTGCAACACAGTCATTGTATGGAGTTTCAGCACCAAATTTTCAACATAGACATTTTAGGACCTCTGCTCATGAATAGTGTCACTGTCATTTCCTCAAACTGTCCCAAAAACTGATTTCACGCAGCTGCCGTGCAATTCTGTGCTGGACGTGCGAAAACACATTTCAGGCAGCTGCAGTGTTCATAAGGAGGTATGGAAAAATGGCAATAATGAACAGCTGGGGTGAAAGTATTACAAATTCACAAAGTCATGAGCGCGCATGCAAACTGTGCAATGAACGCTCATAAAACACTCATTTTATTGACTTTCATTCCCAAATTTTCAACATAGGCATTTTAGGGCATCTGCTAATGAACAGTGTCACTGCCATTTTCATCATGTGTCTCGAACATGGACTTTCCACAGCGACCACACTATTCTGCGCCGGAACTGCAAAACTAGATTTTGGTCAGGATATGAAAAATGACAGCTGTACTGTTCATTAGGAGGTGCAGAACAATGGCACTGTAGAAAATCTGGAGTGAGAATATTAGAAGTTTGTGAACATACGAGCGTGTGTGCAAACTGCACAACGCACGCTTGTAACACAGTCATTTTATGGAGTATTGCATCCAGATTTTCAACACAGACATTTTAGGACCTCTGCTCATGAACAGTGTCACTGTCATTTTCGTAATGTGTCCAAAACACTGATTTCGCACAGCGAACATTCTATTCTGCGCTGAAAGTGCGAAAACACATTTCGGCAAGGATGTAAACAATGACAGCTGTACATTTCACAAGAAGGTGTAGTAAAATGCCAAATTTGAGAATCTGGCATGAAAATATTGCAAATGTGCTAAGTTACGAGCGTGTGTTGAGCAGTTGCTATGCACCTTGTAAAACAGTCATTTTATGGAGTATTGTCACCAAATTTTCAACACAGGCATTTTAGGACCTCTACTCATGAACAATGTCACTGTCATTTTCGTAATGTGTCCCAAACACTGATTTCACACAGCAACCAGGCAATTCTGCACCGGAAGTGCGAAAACACATTTCGGGCAGGATGTAAAAAATGACAGCCATACTGTTCACAAGAAGATGTGGTAACATGCCAATGTTGAGAATCTGGCATGAAAATAGTGCGAATGCACTAACTTATGAGCGTGTGTTGCGCAGTTGCTATGCACGCTCGTAAAACAGTCATTTTTTGGATTTTTTCCACCAAACTTGCAACATATGCTTTTTGAGAGCCCCTCTCATGAACAGTGGCATTGTCATTTCATTACTTGGTCCCAAAAGGTTATTCCACGCAGTGACTGCGAAATCATGTTTCGGGACCAAATAACACCACGACAGTGCAAGAATTCATGAGAAGGGGCCAGAATTCACATAAATGCCCGAGATATGCATTAAAGTTGAAAACCCTATTCATTCCATTATGCAGCTTACCGCATTTCTTCAATTCACGGTCGGCTTTGAAGAGTGCAGACGGTTCCGGTCCACAGAAGATCGGCACGCCAGACTGGAGGTAAGTATGGGTGAGGGGGGTGAGGGACGAGGCGCAGGGTGAGTGCGTGGGGGAGGTGATCGAGACTACAAGGGACAGTTTTCGCTTTTACTGGGTTAAAAAATGAAAAAACATTGCAGGACAGTTTTTGTTTTGCAGGGCATTTGGCAAGCTGGGTGGGCTCCAGAATGCCACCTAACTGTTTTGAGGGTGTCTCTAGCCGATGGGATTGAGCACCCTCGCCTAAACAACACATTGGGGGATTTATGCCGACAGGGATTGGGCACCCCCGTCGGCACACAAAGAAGGGTGGGGGGGTGCAGAGCTGAGGAGGATTGGGCACCCCCTCGGCATTAAACAATTAGGGGGGTGTTTTATGCCGATGGGGAGTGGCAGGGGCAGCCGACAGGGGGATTGTGCACCCCCGAAGTTGGCAGTTCTATGGCCAGTGTCTCGTCATGTACATAATGGCTGCAAGCACGGCAAGAAAAGGCCCGCTGCATCTGACGAGCTTTGCTCGGATTGCAGCAGACCTTTTTATAGATGTGCTTGCCACATTATGTATGCATGGTGTGGTGCCAGCATGCAGGCTTGTTGGGGAATGCGGGACGCACCTTCTGGTGCGTGCTCTGCATTTGCCCAGCAGCGACCACGCCTCTAAAGCTGCACTGTCCCACGATAACATAAAAAAAGAAGAAAACATTTTTAGCATTGTTACAACAACTGGTTACCCCGCCCCCACCACCATTACAGGAAGCTGTAGTTACATCAGGGAATGGCTGTTAAACTGAAACACTTGACAGTACATAAAGGTAACATACTACACACCCCAACAGATGGGAAATTCTGATTATTGACAGAGCAATATATAAGATAGTTACTGTCAAAGTGTGACATCTCTGTCCTGCAGTAACCACAAACTTAATACTCAACCATATCCACTAACCTGACCTCAACCACCTCCTCCTACCTACCGACCCATCCACCAAAGACCATCACAAATTAAGAAATACTTACCACCAGTTAATGAATTGCACACATATTGAACATCAGCAGCTACAGTGCACCTGGAGTTAACAGCTCTGGAATTCCTGCAAGTGTTTAGAAAAGATAAAGAAATACAATTACAATCTGACTCAGATATCTGAGCTGCAGTCACCAATCTATCCCTGTAATTAAAAATTCAATACTTACCTTGTCCTTGAGCAATGTTAAATGTGGTGCATTCCAAGTAACATCCTGTATCCAAATCCTGGGCTGGCATGCATGTTGTCATGATGATGTACTCCTCAGCACACTAGATAAATATAAAATAAGTACAAACATATAAGAACTCATAATGTCCCATTTCCAACCCACCATCTACCTTCTCTTGCAGCTGAAACAAAAATGCAGATACTTACGTGTGCAGCAGCAGCAGCATCAATCGACTATGGGAGGAGAATCCCCATGAAGCAGACAAAGCGTTACTTCTTCTGGCAGCTAGTCAGAGCAGCAGGCAGCAATTACAAGCAGGCAACAGCAGCAGCACTCAAAATGTCATTCAGTCCACACTGACTTAAAACCACAGAGACAACAGAACTAACCAGGGGCCGGGGCATCATCATTGTGAAATGATAATTACACAGTTCTCAATCAATTAAGCAGCAGCAGCAGCAGGAATTAAGTACAAGTTTAAGTCACAGCAGTGTAATTTTGCAGGAGGATTTATTTTTCTCATTGTGGTAAAGTGGCTTATGTTGCATGTTAGGCATCAGCCCCAGACTTCCCTTACCAAAATATCCTCAGAAAACCGTAGCATTGCCATTTGTCCACCATTTCCATACCATTGTAAATTCCACTGCAGTACTGCTGTATCCCCGTGATGGGTAACACATTGGATTTGTTTCAGTTCCATTGTAAAACCATTGTTGCCATTGTGGTACCACATGGACAGTGGTATCACAATGAGAATATGTGTATGGATGGTACCACAATTGCTCAAACACACAACACTGTATTCCAGTGTATTACCATTTCTACCACTGTGGTATCATGTACATGGTGGTAACACAGGATGATTTCCATGTAGAATGGTGACACAAAAAGCTGCCATTGCAACACCATTGAAATTGGTCTCACAATGGATTTGTTTCAGTTCCATTGCCATACCATTGTGGACACTGTGGTACCATCTGTGTGCAATGGTAGTGCCATGATGCACTGAGGGGATGCTGGTAGCTGAACTATGACATTTCACTACCACTGCTATTGGTAATCCCACAGGGGGAAGTGCATGTTAGTACAGTAGTTCTCATATGGTGTGACACCGACCACTCCAGGTTTTCCTTCTAGTCCCCCCCATCAGACTGACATCAGAGCATCCCCCCAATGCCCCCTTCCCCTCATACCTCTCACATCCTCCACTTTGGCTCCCCATGCCTGTCTCCTTCACCAGTTCTCACCAAACTTAGATCTGCAGCTGTCGATAAGGACCACACATGCAACAGTTTTGCTTGGTCTTAATAATTTTTAATTGGTACTTTTGGTCATGCTAAATCATTATCTATCATTATCGATCAATACTCAAAGCAGCCATAAACCATAAGTTTTATTTCACTGCTGACGGTTGTTTTCTTTTATCATCATGAGTAATCATAGTTAATAAATACCTGATGCAGGTTATTGGCAGGTAATCAGTGTCTGCTTCACAGATCATGCTTGGTCATAGGCACTCACTAAAACAAATACCACCAACAGCTTAATCTGGTTCAGTTTCAGTTTTAATTGCTTACCATCTGTATCCCACCTCCTCCTGGTCACCCATGAAAAAGGGACTTCTACTCTCAATGAGCCTACCGGGTCAACAAAATTTAATTAATTAAAACAAATAAATAAATAGGCTTGTAATATTTGGCCATGATTAAAGAGTAGCTCTCAATCAGCCCCTCACTGACACTTATATGGCAACTGATATGGCCAGGAGTCTTTTCCATAAATGATTCCTTTGTGGGCTATCACTGTAAAATGTTATTCCACCCATAAATTAATTCCTGAGTGATGTACCTGGTTCTCACTGGCTGCTCTGCTGTAATGAATTTGCATAATTTGTCATGTTTAATCATGATCAGTCATTGTCTTTTAAAATAAAGGTGTGACATTCTGAATTGGGCTTCATTAAGCCAATTCTGCAGCGGTGATAGTCTGTCCATGCAGAAATGATAAAATTTACTGCTGTCCTGTAAGGGATAGAAGGGATGGTAACTCTGGTGAACTGCTGTCCAGCCAACCTCTTTCCACTTCCCGGTCTGCCTGCTTTGCCCCCACATTCTGACATTACATGTCTCCAGAGAGGGCACGAGGAATATCCCATACAAGTCTATGATGCTCATTTTCAGAATGGTTTTACAGATGACATTTAAGCAACCTTTGATAGAAAATGAAAGCCACTGTTCAACTAATAGGGACCCTCCTGAATGCTGAAGTTTTTGCCTTAACCTTCCTCAACACCTCCTCTGAAAATTATAGTGGTCTTTTTTCCTTTTGCTTCTGTTTATATGTCTAACACCGTTCACTATAATTCTTTTTAATTTCACCCACTATTCCTCTACTTCTCCCTAGTCTCCTTCCCTGCCAGGGCATCCTTGAGGCAATCCCTCATCTTAGTAAAGTCTGCCCTCCTGAATTCCAGGACCATTGCCTTTGTGTGGCATGACTCCACCCCTGTACTTATATTGACCCACATCATTCAGCGACACTGGTCCCCAGGTGGTCTCCCACTGTGACGTCTGCAACACTGTTCCCATTGGTGAGTACTAGGTAAAAATTGCTCCCTCGTGAGTGGGATAATTTACTAAATTACCTAAGAAACAACTCCTGTAGGGAGTCCAGGATATCCCTACTCCTAGCTGAAGTTGCAGCCAGGATGCTCCAGTCCACATCTGGCAGATTGAAGTCTCCCACCTGGAGCACTTCCTCCGTAGTTGCCATCTTATGGATGGCTTCCAGTAGAACCCTGTCCATGTCCTCCACATGTGCTGGAGGTCTGTAGATCACCCTATTGCAAATAGCTGCTCCATTTCCTAGTAAAAGGGAACATTAACTTACTTGTTCTTGGTTATACAGTGTGTAAGTGGGCGGGGGCTGGGGATTCAAACCTTTCCATGTTTGCTGCTCAGTGCTCTGTCTTCAAGCATACGGTGCCCAAGTGCCTCAAAAACAGCACATAATGTCCCAACAAAATATACATACAGTATATACAGTACTGGTTGCAAAACAAAAACACTACATTAATGCAGGTATTATGCAAATCACACAAAACAAGAAAATGAAAAACAGGGTTTGAGCCTCACGAGTCTTGGAAAATTGGTTATGTGGTGCTCCTTGGAGTTGCCAACCTTAATGCCCATCCCCCACCCCATCACATAGTCTTCTTTCTAAAGCACAAGGTACAGCTCCAACCCAGTGCCTCATATAGCAGCCATTCATACATGTAAAACAAGAACTCACAAAGGATCTGCATCTCTTTATGAACTATGACAAATAGTGTAGGGTAAACAAAAAAAATAATACTTGCTGATACATTTGGCCAGTGTCTTCCTACACTTGGTCAATGCCATGTTAGACCTGTAGATATAAAAGGGAAAATGGGTCAGTGTGAAAAAGAAAATAAAAGTGGGTTGTGTGTTTGGGGGGGGATTCCAGACCTGCACCACACCATTAACCCATCTTTTAGAATTGACTCGGTCACTCAGGGGATATCATGGTTGGGAAGGTAGGAAGATTTATTGCCCCTGTGCCCCTAGAACTGATCTTTTTTGGGGGTAGGAGGCCATGTCGCTCAACACATTGAACACAGGGCAGGATAAAGACACCAAGGAATAAATATTCAAAAACTTTGCCCAGGCACAGTATATGCTTCCCTGGTGGTGTAGTGGATCCCCCTCCATTTTTCCAACCTACCAGTAGAATACACTGAAACATAGGTATGTGACAGCAGAAAAGGCCACAGGCCCATCTAGTCTGCCCAGTTTGCCTATATCTACTAGGCCTTTGCTGTAGCCCCCCCATGCCAATTGCCCTCTGTGCTTATCCCATGCCCTCTTGAACCCTTCAACCATCCTCAACCCCACCGCTTCCCTCAGCAGCCCATTCCACTTGTCCACCACTCTCTCTCAGTAAAGAAGTACTTCCTAATGTTTCCTCTAAATTTCCCCCCTTGATTTGAAATCTAAATTTAGTATTTGCCGTATTGGTCCTTGCAAGAACAGATTCAGAAGCAAATGACTTGATACCTTTTAATGGACAAACATAGATGTAACAACAAGAACAAAGTGCTCTAACTTTCAGACCAACCAGTCCTTCTTCAGAAGCGTAATTGCAGTTATTTAGAAAAAATAAAAAACAATACTTTTAACAGCTAGATCATGCAGAAAAAAACAGTAAAAACCCCAATTGGTTTAAAATATTCATGTTAAAAATACAGAAGATGATGTCAGAGATGTTTAACAGTACCATGTTACCTTCATCTGGGAGTGTCCCAGGGTCAAAGGTGCTTGGTGCAAAACACATACAAAGAATCCTACTGCATATTCTTCTGGATCCCCTTGATTTGGGATTTCCAACCACCATCCATTGCAATGCAGCAGACCGCAGCAGGCCAAATGTGACTATCGCTAGGCCAACATCCCCAGCCACAACCAGTCCCATAACTCCCTGCAGCTGGCACCAGAGCAAAGGCAGCAATTTTAGCTCCATTAGCCCGCAATGCACGTTCGAGCTTCCACAATCTCTGATCAGATGTTTTCCACTTCTGCTTTTCTCCAGGGGCTAAGTTCAGTCCTCAGTGACAGAACTTAGCCCAGAGAGTACAGTGGGGCCAGTAAACAAAAGATGAGCGCTTATATAAACTTTTAACATGCACTGTAGGACACAATCTCCCACCGCTGCCCACTGTACCAAAGCCAGCCACAGAGGACTACAGAATCTGCTGCAAATGAAGCTATCAGTTCAGAATCAAGCAAAACCAGTTCACCATAATCCACTGCACTACAACAAACAGCAGTACAGCCAAAATGGCTCCACATGCAAAGTGCACATTGGGACCAAACCCACACTTGTGTGTGACTCCTGGTGCAAGCCAGCCAGTTGGTGCAGTGGTAAGGAGGGACAACATTTTTTACATGCAGGTTCATCAGTGAGAAAAGGAAGGCAAGGGGAGGGATTGTGAGTCTAAAAGGGGAGGATGGAGGTAGGATAAAGGATGGTGACCACCAAAAAGCAGATATATTGAACAGATACTTCTGTTTGGCTTTTACAAAGGAGGGGGCAGGAAATGAGCCAGTAATAAGGATAGGGAGATCACAGAAATGGACACAGGTCCCTTTGCAAAATGAAGGATCCTTTATGGAACTGGCAACAATAAAGCTATGGAGCCAGATAGGGTGCACCCCAGGATACTGAGGGAGCTATGGGAGGTGTTAGCAGGGCCTCAGACTACCCTGTTCAACTGGTCATTGTAAACAAGGATTTGCCCAGGGATTGGAGGAGGGCTGATATGGTCCCTCTCTATACAAAAGTGTTAACAGGGAAGATGCATGGAACTACACACTGGTCAGCCTGACCTCAACAGTAGGAAAAGTCATGGAAATACCACTGGAGGAAAGAATAGTAGAACATCTGGTTGTCAATGGTCTACAGGGGAAGGGGAAAGGGAACACTGTTTAACCAGGAGTAGCACATTAAGCTGAAGCTTGTTTCCAGGTGTGACCTAGGAGCACAAGGAAGTTAAGTGACTTGCTCAGGATCACACAGTATGCACCTAGGTTGCTGTGGGATTCAAACCCAGGTCTCCAAATCTGCAGCTCAGAGCCTTATGCCACTGCACCATACTGCCTCCAGGACCAAAGGCAGCTTGGTTTTATGGGAGGAAGGTTGTACCAGATGAACCTAATTGAGTTCTTTGACTGGGTAACCAGGGAGGTAGATTTTGGGGGGGTATATGTGGACTACCTGGATTTCAGCAAGGTCTTTGACACCTTGCTGCACAGAAGGCTGTGAAATGAGTTGGAAGGCTTAGAGGTGGGACAGAAAATAACAAGGTGGGTGGACAACTGGTTGAAGGACCAAAGCCAGAGGGTGGTGGTAAATGGGGTGCACTACAGGGTGGAAAAAATGACAAATGGTGTGCCCCAAGGGTCGGTGCTGGGACCCATCCTTTTTTAATGTCTATAGCAATGATATAGTGGAGGGACTGCAGGGGAAGGTGTGCCTATTTCTAGATGATACAAAGATCTTCAATAGGGTGGACTCCAAGGGGAAGCGAGGCAATGAGGGAGGGCCTAAAGATTCTGGAGGGGTGGTCGGAAACTTGGCAACTGAAATTCAATACCAAAATGTGTACAGTAATGCACATGGGGTGTAATAACCAGCAAACCATTTACACATGGGGGGGTTAAGGAAACTGAGCAGGAGAGAGAGATCTGGGGATTATAATTTCAGATAACCTTAAGGTGGTGAACCAGTGCAGCATGGTGGTGGTCAAAGTGAATAGAATGCTGGTGTGCATAGGGAGGGGTATAAAACAGAACGAAGGAGGTGCTGATGCTCCTTTATAAATCCATGGTGAGGCTTCACCTGGAGTATGGGGTTTAGCTCTGGAGGCTTCACCTACACAAGGACAGACAGGATTGAAAGGGTTCAGAGAAGGGCAACCAAGATGGTGCATGTAATGCATAGAAAGCCTTATGAGGAGAGGTGGAGGGAATCGGATCTGTACATGTTTATTGTTTATTGTTTGACTATAAAGCCATCAACAAATACTTATACAAAACAAGAACATATATAGATACATGTACAACTATACATAAAAATAAATACAATAAATCTAAGTTACTCTATTTTAAAATCCAGCCATTATAATTACATTACTAATTTTCTTTTTGATCTTACATGCCGCCTGGAAAAATTTTGCTACTCTTAAAACAGAGTCTGCATCTTGTGTATTTATTAATATGAGAGTCAGAGTTACAAAGTCCACATTATACATATTATTTACAAAGGGACCCAGCCAATACAGTCTCTCTTTATTATACCAGTCGCAATGCCACATAACATGTATTAGGTCTTCACACCCTCCAATTGCACAACTACAGTTTTCATCTATTGTTTTTTTATATCTAAATCTAAGAACACTACTATCAAACTGTTCAAATTTGTATATGGAGAATATTCTACGCAAAGTAGGATCAGATAGAATGTCAAAATATGGTTTATATCCAAAATTGTAATTATAAAAAGTGAACCATTTAGAATAGGCAGAGTTTTTATTAATCCTAAATCTTGTTCTTTCCAATAATTGCTTATTTTTTTAGTAACATATTTCTTGTATTTAGTACTTAATTGAATACATTTACTGACATGCCCATAAGAAATTCCAATTTATATTTTTCAGCAGTTGAACGATGTTTGTATACCAATAGCCCTGTCTATATCCCATATCAAACCACTTCCTTTTTTTCCTCCATACATAAAAACATTACTCTAGTTTTCAAGAGTCTAGTTATCCGAATCCAAAAATTAACCCGCCTAATATCACATAAAGCATTGAGATTAATAATTCCTAATTCAGATCTTATATAGGCTGATGGGCATGACTTCCTCACTCCTAGTAGATTTCTTAAATTTTTAAACATAGGGGAAGTTAGTTTCTCCATATGGAGAGTATTCCATATTTCAGTTCCATATAACAATTGTGTTTCCAGTTTCGATTTAATTACTTGTATTAGGGGCTTGATACTAGTTCCACCATATCTATAATTAAAACAAGCTAAACCTTGCATAGTTTTAGTTGAATTTTCTATGCATCTTTGTAAATGAAAATTCCAGAGCCCATTATCTCCAAATGCAATCCCTAAATAAACATATGTTTTCATTACTTCTAATTTATTACCCTGGAGAAACCAAACTCTTTTCTTTTCTTTACCTTTAGGGGTAATAATAAGTATTTTAGTCTTAGACAGATTAATTTTCAAATTCAGTTCTCTAGATCTTTCATCAAGTAAATTAATTTTGTCTTGAAGCCCTTTCTGCGTCAGAGAAAATAAAACCATGTCGTTTGCATACGGAAGAGCTGTACATGAGTTGATCCTGTATTTTAGGAGAGTCTATAATTTGATTATTTAATTCTGTTAATAATCCATCTATATATAATGAGAATAATATAGGGCCAGAACACAACCCTGTCTGACCCCTCTATTTATTTCAAAAGGGGCCGAGAGTTGTCCATTTAAGTTGATTCGTATCTGTGCCCAGTTATTCATATAAAGATCATACATAATTTTAACCAATTCTTTATCTATACCATGATTTAATAGGATATCCCAAAGCTCTTTTCTAGATATGGTGTCAAATGCTGTCGAGTAATCTACAAACATTATATATAATTTTTGTTTCCTAAGGCGTACATATTTCTCTACTAAATGGTACACTATATAAATATTATCCAAAGCTGAAAATTCCTTCCGAAAACCAGATTGAAATGGAGAGAGCCCACCTGTGCCTTGTATCTCTTCATTGAGTCTTACAAGAATTATCTTAGAAAAAATTTTTAAATTATTATCCAGTAAGCTAATTGGCCTATACATAGCTGGGTTTGCTTTATCTCCCTTTTTATGAATAGGTAATATATGCCTCTTTCCAAGTATATGGATATTTATTTTCCTGTATACATTTTATTATACAGAGTGGTCAACACTCTGCACCATAAACCAGTATTACTTAAATATACTTCTGCTGGAACATTATCAGGGCCAGGTGCTTTTGCAATTTCAATGAATTAATAGCAAGATACACCTCTTGATAGGTGATTTCAATATTTTTCTGGCTTTTTACTATATTTATATTATTATCCTTATTTGGATCCATAAAAATCTGGGAAAAATAATTAATCCAGACAGATTCTGGTATATAGTTATCCAAATCTTCTTTAAGATTTGAGGTACTTCTCGCTACCAATTGCCAGAAACCTTTTTGATCTTTATTTGTAATAACTTTATTCATTTCTTCCCATTGTTTATTGTAATATTTTGCCCGTTTATCTTTCAATAAAGCCTTATAATTTTTCTTAGTCTGTTTAATAATCTTCAATAAATCATTGTCTTTAGACCTCATATATTGTTTATTTAATTTTCTTACTTCTTTTTTATATCTTAAACAATCTTCATCAAACCATCCCCTCTTTCTATTACTCTTAATATTAACAATAACTTCTAGCTCATTCCTTATCCTCTCAGAAAGCTCATAGAGTCTATTAATCAATTGTTCGACAGTATATAGTTTCAATGATTCTAGGCTTCCTATTAAGAATGAATTATTAATTAAATACAGAATATTATGAGATGCCTCTAATTTCCATATAATTTTTTTATTTGTTCTTATTTGTATCTGAATCCTTTGTCTGGGTACAGATGATTGTTTAATTCCTTTTATTTTACTCTTAAGAATAATAGGGTAATGGTCACTTTCTGATCTTAACTTAACCATCATACTTTCCCAAAATTCTATTGAACCTGCCCATAGTGCCAAATCTATTACAGAAGATCCTCTACTAGACAAGTGGGTACATTCACCCATTTGGTCTCCTTCTACTCTTCCGTTCAATGGGTAGAGATTAAACTCCTTCATTAAATTAATTAGTGCAGTACCTGCTTTGTTAACTTTTATATCTTTAGTTTCTCTTTTATCCCAATAATATGGAGGCATTGCACATTGATAAGAGTTATCTCCTAATCCATCATATTTGCCTATGCGGGCATTTAAATCACCGAGTATTAAAATATCTACTTCCACAAATTTACTTATAGTTTCATTCAATAAGTGACTCAATTGTTCCCATATAGTCACACTATAAGTTGGAGACCTTTCTGGGGGTACATACCCATTTATTACTATTAAACTCTGACTCTCATATTTTAACAACACAACAATAAAATTCTCAGTGGTCATAATACATTCAATAAACAAAAAACTTTTAACATTAATATATGTAGCAATCCCACCAGAATTCCTCCCACATCTAGCAGACCTTTTCCCTGGCATGTGTAGAACTTGATAACCATTTAAATCAATTGAATCATTAATACCATGCCATGTTTCCTGAAGACAAATCATATCATGAATAGTTAGAAAATTAAGCCAATCATCATCATATTTTCTGTCTTTTATGCCTGCAATATTCCAGGAGATAAATTGGTAACTTTCATTATTGGTTGTATTAAATTAGTTTCTGAATCTAGAGTAGATTTCTTTATTAATTAGAGTTCTGATACCACTGGTTGTCAGTCAGAATAATCAGCTATTAGCTGAAGTTCATTCTTAAGTGGATTAGGCAAAAGATCATAGCTTCTATCTAAATTCCCATATTGACTGTCCAAGATTTTTGACTCTACTATATTCAAGCCCATAGCATCTAATATAGATGCTTTCTGTAGAATTGACTCAGCAATTCTACTGGTCTTAAATAGTATATTAACTTGAGAACCCATTCCTACTCTTTTGACAGATAATATCCCATCCCTTCCTAACCGTATTTGTAGAAAATTCTTAAGTAAACTACATATTTCTCTAGTTAACTTCCTGTCTGTTTCTCTATATAAATCTTGTAATCCAAACAGCACTAATTCTACAATGTGATTTTCTGGGTTTTTAAACTGTGGGACTTGTGTATTGAATAGATGCCTATTAGGGAAAGTAAAAATGATATCTTTGTCCGTTTGGTTTGAACCATTAAGCCAAACATAGTTGGCCATTCGGGGTGAATGGAAATAGATATCAATAAACAATAACAGATCAACTCGCATGAATTTAACCTCTAATATCTCCTTTGGATCAATATCCATATCCAACTCTTTTTTAAATTTGTCTGCGAGTTTCCTTGTTTGATCTATACCTTCTAGTTGTGTCCACTCACTTGGTACAAGGACCCTAACCAGAGGTATAGAATTCACTACCTCTACTGGATTACATACCAAAACATGTTCATCCGTTCTTGTATGATTACCATCTAGATATACTCATTCATTCGAAGCTAAATCCTTAACTATAGGTGGAGAATTGATAAATTCTACTGAATTACATTTAACTAATTTTTTCTTCTTCTCTATCATATCTACCACTTGTTTCTTTAAGTATATTATCCTTTGTTTTAATTTGCATGGATACACAGTTAGTCTCTGATTCTAGTGCATCTTTACTTCATTTGCTATGGTTACATTCCTAGTCTCCAAATCATGATTCAAATATATAATTTCTTTTTCCAATTGATGGAGATGTGTAATCAATTGAGATTGAATAAGTGGCACACTAGTTACTACAGTAGCTTGTAGATCTAATTCTAAATAAGTGTCCTTTTTCCCCTGCACTATCACTGGATTGAGTTTTAAATGAGAAATTGAGTTTTCCTCAATTGACGCTTGAGGTGCTTCCATAATCAAATCTGTTGATGTTGACTTGGAATTAGAGACCATTGAGTTCTTTCTATTGCATTTAGTCAACTGCCCTGGCATATTAACTACCAACTGATTGGATTTGGATCCTTCCTCAATTATGGCTTGAGGATGTTCCGTAATTGGATCCATCAATACTAGATTGGCTTTAGAAACACTTGTCTTCTTTCCCCTACAATTAGTCCCTTTCCCAAACCTATTGTTCTTTCTACCCTTCTTACATCCTTTTTTATTAATTTGTTTCCTTGTAGGGCTGTTAGGTGTATGGATACTATCAAAGTCTGGCCTACTTGCATATAATCTTCCATCAATATTCCCCTGACTTCTTCCTTCTTTAATTTCCACAGAATCAGTTAGAATTGTTCTGATATGCGCTATATCATCTCTAACGGTTTCAATTATATCTTTATTTAATAAAACTTGTTCCATTATCAATATTTTGCTGTATGTTGATGGGATAACAGGGCAATTAGTTTGTCACCAAATAACTTGATTGATAATCATACTTTATCTCTTCATTAGATTCATAATAGCTTTTTATAACATTCTTTACGACATTCCTTACAAAGCTCTGTTATATTACTGTGCTCATTAAACTGTTTTAGACCTGTAATTATACCTTGCAAATCTTTGAAACTTCCTCCAACACAGTCTTCTTTATTAGCTAACATCCATTACTCCAAAATTCTGGAGTTGTTTCATGAAGACTGACTGGGGAGGCCATTATGTAACTATTTAGGGATTTGTTAATCTCAATTATTTGTTGTGAACAACTTAATTCAGTTGCAAATGACCACTTACTTTCTGTACTGCTCCTTCAATTTGGGATAAATCAGGTATAAATCTATTATCTGACATCTGCGTCAACGGTAAAATAAAATTACCTAATTTACTTGTCGGAGTGGAAGTTCTACTAAAATTATCACCCTCCTTAATTATATTCAAATGGTCTGTAATTTTGGTCTGTTTAGTCTGCTTCCCCAATCCCATATTTACAGAAGATGAATCATTTAATGGAGAAATATTTGGATTATTCATTCTTTGAAGTCTAGTTTTAACCATAACACAGAACAACACGGAGCTCTGATATCAAAGCCCCTAAGACCCAGTTAAGAATGCTCAAATAAACTCCTAAAATTTAACACAAAATGAGCTGTGAAATTGTTCACTGAAATCTAAATAATGTTATTAATCAACAACATTAATATCCATTTCTCTAATTCCCAACATCAAATGGCTCAATTATTTTCCTAGAATGGTACCAGAATAGTGCCAATTCAAGTAATCAAATAATCAAGTAATCGAGTATCAGACAAACAATTAACCAATGTACTGTATACTTGTTGAACTTTTCTACAATAAAAATCAAGTATAAAGCAGATCTTGATATAAATAGATTCAATCAGTCCAATCAATCCAGTGAAGTTTTCAGATTTTCAGATTTTCCAGGGATTATAAATTGTCCACAATTATCCTACGCAGTGATATTCTCCTTGAAATTATGTCCTTTTGCTCTTGTCTTAGCAAGATTATGATTCTCAAGCTGATCAATGCAAAAAAAAGACAGGATAAGAGATCGAATACATGAAATTATTTATCCTTAAGTTGAACTAATTAACTCCACTAAATAAGACATAACCAGGTAAAAAGATAAAAAGACTAAATTCCAAAGTACTAAAATTACTAAAATTATAAAACTACAACATATACTGCTAAATACTATGCACTATCCAATGTAACTGTGTACAAATAAACAGATAAGCACAAACAAACACTCAAACTTACATCGTATACGCTTTCTGCCTCCCCTCACATCTCATTTTGTCCTTTAAAATATATACAACGTTTCGAGAGGAACCAGTACAGCGGCAAACTGAATAAACCCCCAAGTCTCCAGCAAATATGTTACTAGAAGTAAAATAATTCTTGAGGAAAACAAAAGCAAACGCCTCACACAGAGCGACACTGTTGAGGTTAGTCAGAAATACTGGGTGTGCGAGCCAGTGATCTGATTCAGAATGCCGCACATGCTCTATAAAACAAAAATAAGATCAGCTGACTACTAGTGGAGCGAAAATTAAAAAAAAAAACAAAGTGAGATCTAATATCATATTTAAAATAGGCTGGAAAAAAGGTTTAAGATTAACTTAGTAGTTGACATGAAAAAGAAACTAAAAAAAAAAAACATCAGTCGAACACTGAATACGAATAAAATCTCCCCTATTAGATAACCCAAATAACCAGACAAACTTATCTTGGTTAGTTGAAATTTATATCTCAGTGAAAGAGTTCATCCATCTTTTCTCGATCTCGTCTCTCATTCTACTCTCATTCAACTCTGTAGTCTTGGTTGAATAACGGATGAAGTTATTCACGGTGTTCTTTGAAGTGTTCCACCCTGCAATCATACGCTCCACAGCGCTTCCCTCAAATCCTCTTCCAGCTTGGATAAACCATCCCAAAACTCCAAAACTGCGAAAAAAAGCAGAAAGAAAAGATAACAGGAGGAAAACCCCAAGAGGAGCCACGCAAGACGACCTGGAAAGACTGCACACTCTGACAGGTATGAAGGCTAAGATGGCATACCTCTTCTGGAATAAAATTAATCATTGTGCAGCTCCTGCTCAAACAGCTACTCCCCAGCTGGTTAGCGTGCGGTGACTCCTCACCTCCTATCCAGGTTGTAGTACCTCCTCCTTCGTATGATCGACTTCTGAAGCAAAAGGCGATACCGCTTGTCTTGCCTTTTCACACCGTCATCAGCTGTAGTGTTGAAGAACGCTCCTTCTGAGTGCCCATGTTAGTTGCAGAGGTCCTTCTGAGTGCCCATGTTAGTTGCAGAGGTCCCTCTTTAGCACTATGCGCAGCTCAGAATCCGCAAATCTTCAGCCTAACCTCGTACGTGGTGTACCTGGTCCTTCCGACCCCCACCGTTTCTGGGTTACACACGTCGATCTCCAGAAAATTGTTTGGGGGTCCATACGCGTCGTTCAGATTCTGGGGTTTGCTCAACAACCTCCTGGTATCCGCTATGGCTTCCAATCTGTACCCACTGGAGACTAGCAAGGTGAGTGTGTGAAGCTTATTTACAAGGAATGTAAGTGCTAGAACTAGGGATCATAATCTAAGATTAGAAGAAGGAAGGTTTGGGGCAATGTGAAGGGGCATTACATCACTGAGAAGGTGGTGGAGTCCTGGAACAGATAACTGGAAGAGGTGGTGGGGACAAAAATGGTAAAAGGATTCAACAGGGTATGGGACAGACCCCAGGAGTTGACCAGTCTTAGGAGTGGGGTGTCTCTTAAGGTTACCACCTACTCGGCTTTTGACCAAATGGATATGGTTTTCTAGGTCCAGATTCGGTCCTTCTGTTTTCACCATTGAAAATTCATTATTTAAGGTGGGTCAAGCAGCATCTGTGAGATCCTCCACTACCTGTTTCATTTTCTTCTCATCTGACTGTGAGCAAGTGTCTGATATTTCAGTGTGCTTGCTTACTTGCTTGCAGTACATGCTAATCAGGACGTGCCTTCAAGTGCAGGGCACTTAAAGGAGCCAAATGTGTCCCTGTCTGCTCAGTTGTCACCTCTAACTTCACACCAGCAAATTGGAAGATTATTCCTGGGAAGGGTAAACAATACCACCTTAGTTAACACCTTCATTTTTTTGAAACCCTTGGACATTTAGACAGGCACCACATTAGGGTTGCCTCCTGTCCCATTGTGGAATGTATAATCTGTGTTTCAGAAGCCTTACCTGCTAATCCAGTTTTATTGAGAGGTAGTACCTTTTCAGTCATTTTGAATGCTCACATACTTGTAAAACAGATTCTATTAAATCCTCCACAATTTTACTAGCATGTTCAGGTTACAAACAAGTTCTGATGTCATGCAGACCTTTGCTTGTATACCACTCAGTCTGAGAGGTGTAAAGTAGGGCTACTAAGACCATTAGCAGCAAAGCAACCTAATCCTTTCCAGGATGTATGGTCTTTAACTGCTGTGATAAGGAATACTTTTATACCTTTAAATGGTCACCAGTTTTTCTTTTAGGGTCTGTCCTATATTTTAATATTTGTTACCCCTTTTATTGTTAAATTAATAATCTAATATTTTATTCCATTTCTAGCAATACTACACCTCTCTCCTCAGTAGTTATTGCTGTCATACTACCTGGATATTCCAGGAAGACCATCCCAGGCCTGTCAGATGAACAGCACAGAATAGTGTGGCTAATGTCATGCTAAACCACAGAAATGAGAAAAGGAAGAGAGAGAGAGAGAGAGGTAGCTGATGAGGTGAAAGGGACACAATCTAGATTTGATGGCACTACAAATTTAGGTAATTTATCAAAAATTTCTCAAAACATTATTTTTTTTTTTTTACCAGAAGAGACACACTAAGCTGAAGCTTGTTCACAGGTGCAGCCTGGGAGCACAAGGGAGTCAAGTGACTTGCTCAGGGTCACACAGTATGCAAGTGTGGGCTGTGGGATTCAAACGCTGGTCTCCAGCTTAGAGCCTTAAACCACTGCGCTATACTGCCTCCATGCAACATAGCACACATCATGCTATCTGCTATGTATGACTGACATGGAAAAAATAGGGTATTTAACAGCACAGAATAGTTCCTACCATTTTAAAAAACTTCTTTGACATTACAAATAACTTTAGAGTAGGAGTAATGGGAGGGACAGTAGCACATCTTAGAATGGCAGATGATATTTGTAATTACATCTCATCCACCATTACTGGTGAACTTTATTTATTTATTTATTTATTGAAAGAGTTTTACCAGAAAAGGCCACCTGATCCAAAATAGCTGGTTGTCAGAAACATCCTTGTAATCATTCGATGTGTGAGCTAAGCTGTGTACACAGGATGCAAAGTCCCCTGAACCCCCTCTCTAACCCCATCAAATGTTAACACACACTGAAATATAAAATATTTAAATCTAAATCAAACAAACCAAAAATACTAATCATAATGTAATTTAAAGAAGTTGTACACAATGCAATATCAGCAGCAATTCTGAATAAATCAAGCAAATCGGAGTTCAAGCGATGCCCTCATCAGTCATAAAAGAGGCAGGGTTAGGGGTGGAGTTTGGGGGTGCGGTTTAGTATTTGGGTTTTCATCTCATCCAAAGGTGGCAATCCTAGTGTCTCTTGACAAAAGAGATGAGTGGGGGGGTAAGGGGCAGACGCAATTGACCAAAAATGGTCCTTTTCTGTCACTAGATTTCTAGGATTCTAAAGCAGTTAAGTAATTAGGACTTACCTGCTCTGTCAGAGATGGGGAGTCCAGAGTTGTGGTGTCCTTGGTTCAGGGTATTCTGGTAGGACCTGAAAGGGAAGAACAGAGAAGGTTAAGGGGACACAAAGGGTCGGAGGTGCTAGGGGAGAGATTAGTGTGTTAGAATTAAACAAAGATACTTATCTGATTGGTATACAGTTTGGCCAGACCTGTAGAAATTGGGGGAAAAATAGATCAGTATGGGGAACTTATAGTAGCAAGAGTAGAGAGATACAAAAAGGGTACAGTACAGCATAGGAGTAAAGGAAGAGGAGTTTTAGGGGAAAAGATAAACTAGGTCAATGTAAGGAAACTAAAGATAGAAAAAAAATGCAGGCAACTAAGAACAGAGAATAAAGTGATATTTGGGGCTCAGCATAACCCCCCCTTAGTGCCCCTAGGTGATCTGCAGGTAGCCAGTAAATTTAGCAGTCCAGAAGGGCAGGTGGGGATGCTTTTGGGCTAGTGGTCCCTATAGTATTTAAAAAAGGGGACACCGATGATAAATGGTGATTTTTAATTATATTTGACAGTTCCCTGGCATCTAGCTTGGGAGGGGTCTGTGGGCTCTAACTATAAGGAAGCAGTCAGGTAGGCTGGTCAGAAAACCGGCCAATCACAATGATATGGCTATGCAGCCAATAAGCCTGGTGGCTAGGTCGCTACAGTGACAGTGACGGGCAGGTGCTTTCTAAGTCTCAGCACACGAGTTTGGACTGTGGCCTGCAACATGTGGGTGGGAAAAAAAGGTGGGAATTTTTGGACCGATCAGCCACACAGTACCTTTGTGAAGACCACCAAGGGGTTTGCTATGAGGGTCTGGAGGGAAGCCAGCAGGAAGTGACAAAAAACACTAGCTAAGCTGCATGGCAGCTGAGTGTAAGTGTCCTGAAGGGTTTGGTAGGAAGGAACAGGGAGAAAAAAAGTACAAGATTGGGGCCACAAGGCTGGCCCTGTGGCACTAAGGGGCTACGAACATACAAAATTGTCAGTAGATAAGGGCCATTTGGTCTATCTATTTTCTCTGAGTGTGCAGCATTTCAGTCCATTAGACTGTAGCTGCCCCCACCTCCTCATATGCCCTCCCCATCTCCCACCCCTCCCTGATTTGTACCTCTCCTTGAATCTGTCCCAACCCCTTGAACCCCCAGCACTCTGCAATGATGCAACCTCCTGTGGCAGAGTGTTTCACCCTGCCACCACCCTTTCTGTGAAATAGTACCTCTGCAGTTCCCTCTTGAATCTGCCCCCTCCCAGCTTCATAAAGTGTCCCCTGGTTTCCCTTCCGCCTTTCAGTCTGAACCTACACCTGGTGTCTACTTTGTTCAAACCCTTCAGGTACTTGAAGTCCTCAATCATATCCCCTCTCTCCCTTCTTTCCTCCAGGGTATACATATTGAGCTCTCTCAGTCTCTCCTCATATAGTCTGTCCCCCAACCCCAGGATCAATTTTGCTGCCCTGCACTGTACCCCCTCCAGTAGTTTGATGTCCCTTTTTAAATAGGGGTGCCAGAATTACACTCAGTACTCTAGGTATGGTCTCACCAGGGACCTATACAGAGGCAGTATGACCTCCCCACTCCTAGAAGATACCCTCTTTGCACCCTAGCATCCTGTTTGCCTTTGCTGCTGCCTTCCTGCACTGAGCAGAGTGGTTCATCTTCCAGGTTACCAGCACTCCGAGATCCTTCTCCTCCTTGGATTTTGTTAATGGGACACCCTCCAGCCAGCAACTGTGTCCTGGGTTCTTGCCTCCTAAATGCATCACTGCACTTCTTAATATTGAAACCAAGCTGCCAAGTGTGAGACCATTCCTCCAGTTTCATCAAATTCGATGCTTCTCTCCTGTATGCAGGGGGCTGGGGGGTGGGAGCAACACATTGCTGTCCCCCCAGCCCTGGCAGCTTCCCTGATATGGGGGTTTGGGGCTATTATAGCATCCGAATCTGAAGAGGGACATTAAGTTACTGAAGGGGGTGCAGCGCAGAGCGACAAAGATGATCAAGGGGCTGGGGGACTTATCATACGAGAGGAGGTTGAGGGATTTGAACATGAGAAAAAGACTGAGGTAGACAGGTCAGTGGGGGATGCTGCAAAAGAAGGTAAAGCCATCAAAAAATGGAGAGCAATGAGTACCAATGCCCGTAGTCTGAGTAACAAGCTTCCTGAATTAGTGGCCTTGATGGAGGAGGAACATCTGGATATAGTGGCAGTCACAGAAACATGGTACACACAAACCATGACTGGGACATAAACATACCAGGATACGCTATCTACAGGAGGGACAGGGAGGGTAAAAGAGGAGGAGAGTAGCTCTTACATAAGGGAAGGAACTAAGGCAACAGAACAAAAGTGAAACAGGAGGAGAAGAAGCACTGTGGGTAAATTTGGAGACCGCAATGGCACCCACAATCCGCACAGGTGTTAGATACAGATTCTCTCGGGGAGGAATGGACAAGGAAATGATAGAAGAATATTGTAGAATGGCAGAAAAGGAGATATTGTTGATGGGTGATCTCAATATGCCAAATGTTAACTGGAATGCAGTTGCAGCAGCCACTTCAAAGAGTGGGGTTATTCTAGATGCCCTACAAGGGTATGCCTTAGACAACTAGTATTGAGCCCACTGAGAGGGAGCAATCTTAGACCTGGTTCTTTCAAATGGAGATGAAGAGAAGATCACAGATGTGAAGTGGGTAGCCATCTGGAACTAGCGACCATCGAACAGTATGGTTCACAATAAACACAGCAATAGAGTCAAGCTTCACAAAGGCAAAAGTACTGGACTTTAGGAGGGCTGACTTTTGCTAAATGGGTGAGTGCCTAAGGAATGCACTAGCAAATGGGCAGGAAGGAGGTGGAAAGAACAATGGGAATAATAAAACTGCCATCACAGGGGTAATAAGCCTTGTGTGGAAGCAAATTTACAAAACGAAACGATGTAAGAAACTACTATGGTTCTCAAAGGAACTGGCAGGAAGGTTCAAGAGAAAAGAAAGCATTCAGGAAGTACAAGGAATCACAGAAGGAGCAGGACAGGAACTGTATCAATTAAAGCAAAGGAAGCTGGGAAGGCAGTCAGAACAGCAAAGGCCCAAACGAGGAAAAGATAGCCAACTCTGTTAATAAGGGGGATAAAACCTTTTTTAGGTACATCAGGGAGCGAAGGAAGACCAAGGGAGGGATAGTGAGGCTTAATAAAGAGGAGGGGGGGTGGGCAGAGGGTGATGGTGAAAAGGCAGAGATACTAAACAAATATTTTTAGCAGTATTTACAAAGGAAGTGGGGAGGTACCTAAAACAAACAGTAGAAACACTCTGGATACAGAAGTTGATACCAGCCCATTTACAGAAGAAAGGGTTCTGAAAGAACTTTAAAACTGAAGGTGGACAAAGCAATGGGGCCTGATGGATTCATCCTAGAATTCTAAAAGAACTAAGGGTAGAACTAGTGACACCACTGACTACGCTCTTTAACAAATCATGGGAGGATGGGTGGTACCGAGGACTGGAGAAGGGCAGATGTGATTCCCCTTCACAAAAGTGGGAGCAAGGCAGAAGCAGAAAACTACAGACCTGTTAGTTTAACCTCAGTGGTAGGGAAAATGATAGAATCACTTCTGAAGGAAAGAATTGTTGAGTGTCTAGAGGCAGAGGGGCTCAGGACCCAAGGCAGCATGGATTCACAGCGGGAATGTCATGCTAGACAAATCTGATAGATTTCTTTGACTGGGTGACCAAAGTAGTAGATCAGGAAGGGGCTGTGGACATGGCCTACCTAGACTTTAGCAAGGCATTTGACACAGTCCCACACAAAAGATTAATATACAAGTTAGCCAGCCTGGGAGTGGTCCCAAGATGACAGTCTGGGTAAAGAATTGGCTGGACAACAGGACACAGAGGGTAATAGTAAATGGAGTCCACAGTGAAGAAAGGAGGGTTACTAGTGAGGTACCGCAGGGTTCAGTACTAGGGCCGGTCCTTTTAATGTCTTTATAAGTGACATTGCAGAGGGACTGGAAGGGAAAGTATGTCTCTTTGCAGAAGACACAAAGATCTGCAACAGAGTTGATGCACAAGGTGGGGTGGAAAGGATGAGAAGGGACTTGGCAAGGTTAGAGGAATGGTCAAATGTATGGCAGCTTAGATTCAATGCTAAGAAGTGCAAGGTAATGCACCTGGGAAACAAAAACCCAGCGGAAGAGTACACAATGGCGGGTGAGATACTAACAACAACAAAAATGGAAAGGGACCTGGGGGTAGTCATATCAGATGACCTAAAGGTGGGCAAGCAATGTGAGAGGGAAGCAAGGAGGGCTAGGGGGATACTGGGATGCATATGGAGAGGCATCACCAGCAGAAAACAGGAAGTTATTATCCCTCTGTACAGACAGTTGGTGAGACCCCATCTGGAGTACTGCATGCAGTTTGGGAGATCCAATCTCTGCAAGGACATAGACAGGATGGAGGCTGTCCAGAGGAGGGCAACTAAAATGGTGCAGGGTCTGCACCGGAAGACATATGAAGAGAGACTTAAGGAGCTGAATATGTATAGCCTCGAGGAAAGGGGAGAGGGGGACATGATAGAAACTTTCAAGTATCTCAAGGGAATCAACAAAGTCCAAGAGGGTAGCATCTTTCAAAAAAAGAGGTGTGCAAGAACAAGGGGGCACAATTTGAAGATAGAAGGGGCGGCTCAGAGGTAATTTAAGGAATTATTTTTTCACAGAGAGGGTTGTGGATGCATGGAATGGCCTTCCAGAGAAGGTTGTGGAGTCAAAAACAGTGGTGGAATTCAAGCATGCATGGGACAGTCATAAAGCAATTCTAGGGGGCGGGGGTAGGAAGAAGTAGGCTGCTGGTTAACTAGGATCTGCAGCTTATCCAATAGGTAGGGAAATGGGCAGACTGGGTGGGCCAAGCGGTCCTTATCTGCCGTCAAAATCTATGTTTCTATGTACTCACTGGAGGAGAGGAGAGACAGGGGTGACATGATTGAAACCTTTAAATACATGAAAGGAATAAACTAGATGGGTACAGAGGGGCTGTTCAAAATAAGGGAGGGGAGGGCCACCAGGGGCCATGATATGAGACTGGAGCGAGGAAGGTTCAGGAGGGAGATAAGGAGACACTTTTTTACAGAGAGGGTGGTGGCTGGGTGGAATGCGTTACCTGCTGAAGTGGTATGCAGTAGAACAGTGGACTGCTTCAAACGAGGATGGTACAGGACAAGGGGGAGGGTTAATGAAGGGGAAGGGGGAAGGGTGGAAGGAAGGGGCAGCTGCAGAACAAGGGGTGCTAGCTGCACATTCGAGCAGACTTGATAGACTTCTAGGCCTTTATCTGCTGGAAAATTTCGTATGTTCGTAAATCCTCCTAAAGTACTTTTGCACCCTCCTCCCCATCTACTCCGGCACAAATCTTTGTGTCATCTGCAAAAAGACTGATCTTACTCTTAATCCCTACTGCAATGTCGGCTATGAAAATGTTAAACAGAA
This sequence comes from Neoceratodus forsteri, assembly GCA_016271365.2. NCBI lineage: Eukaryota > Metazoa > Chordata > Ceratodontiformes > Ceratodontidae > Neoceratodus > Neoceratodus forsteri. The sequence continues at coordinate 274,471,832 of JADMNL010000026.1, forward strand.
CCGGTCCCAGCACTGAGCCCTGTGGTACACCACGCGTTACTGCCCTGGGTTCAGATGCCTTCCCTCCCACTACTCCCTTCTGCTGTCTACCCTGCAGCCAGTTCTCAACCCATCTTACCAGTTTCCTCCCTGCTTCCAGACTCCTCAACTTGCAGGTCAGCCTACCGTGTGGCACTCTGTCATAGGCTGTGCTGAAATCCAGGTAGAGGACATCCACCGCATGTCCCCTGTCTAGTGTCCTCGTAACCAAGTTGTGAAAATCAACCAAGTTCATCTGGCAGGATCTGCCTGAGACAAACTCCTGCTGCCTGCTGTACTGGAGATTGTTATCCTCAAGAAACTGCACCAGTTTTTCCTTGAGGATTGCCTCCATCAGTTTTCCCACAATTGCAGTAAGGCTTACCGATCTGTAATTCCCTGGTTCGGCCTTGAGCCCACTCTTAGGGAGAGGTACTACGTTGTGCTTCCCTCCAGTCCCTGGGCACACACCCTGAGTTCAGAGAGGTATTGAATAGGTTCGCCAATGGCCTTGCCAGGACCTCTGCCAACTCTCTCAGCCCACTGGGGTGGACTCCATCTGGGCCAGGTGCCTTGTCCACCTTCAGGCACTTTAGGCCCTCCCTCACCCTTTTTCCTGTGATTTTCCCATCTGTGGTTGCTTCTCCTCCACCGTCTCCCACTTCGCCCCTTCTTCTCACGTACGGGCCCATCCCTCTCCTTGGTGAAGACTGAACAGAAGTATTAATTAAGTACTTCTGCCTGCTCAGCCCCCTTTTCTACCCATCTACTTCGCCTCCTGATCCTAACAATTTGATCCTTGCTTTTCCTCTTCTCTCTGCTATATCTGAAGAAATTCTTTTCCCTCCTTTGATCCCCTGCACTAACCTTCATTCCTTAGTCGCCTTTGCTGCCCTTTACCACTCTGCTCACTTCTCTGGATTTCTTCACATACTCTTCTCTGTCTTCTGCCCTGTTGGATCTCTTGTAGATCCTAAATGCATTTCTCTTCTCCCACACCTTCTCCATTACCTCTCTACTCATCCAACTTGGTTTCTTGGTCCTGGCTTTCTTGCTATGGATCTTGACACAAGTTTTAGTGGCTTCAGCCAGTCCTGCCTTGATGACTGCCCATTTTTGCTCCGTGTCCATTTCTGGGTAGATGCCTACCATATGACTTTCCAGTATTTGTCCCATCCTGCCAAAGTCCGCCCTTTTGAAGTCCGGGACCCTAGTTTTTGTAGTAGCTATTTCCCATATCCAGATTGATTGAGAACCACACTGTGCAGTGGTCACTGCTTGCTAGAGGTTCATCCACCTGTACATCTCTGACCTGTTCACCATCCTCCAGTATCAGGTCTAGTATATTTCTCTCCCTCATTGGCTCCATTACCCTCTGGATAAGGAAGCCATCCTGGAATGCTTCTAGGAGGATCTGCTCCCTGGTACAAGTGCTTGCTGGAATGCTCCAATCCACCCCCAGAAGATTAAAATCTCCCACCACCGCTGCACTCTCTTTGTCACTATGCCTCCTTATCTGCTCACCCAGTTCCTTGTCAAAGTCCTTCTTCTGGGCTGGAGGTCTATAAACAACCCCCAGAGAGATCTTGGTCCCTTTCTGGCTATGTAGTTGCAGCCAGATTACATCTGACCTGCCCTACTACCCTTCCTCCCAATTACATCTGATCCCTTCCCTAATGTAAATGGCAACCTCCCCAGTCTTCCCTTTATCTCTATCCCACCAAAATAGTTTGTACCAGTCATGGTACCTGGTTGCCCACGTCTCAGTAATGGCAGCTATATCCATCTCCCCCCTCTGCCATCAATGCCTGCAACTCTGCCAACTTATTCCCCAGGCTCCTAGCATTTAGTGAAACCACTCTCCACACTGCTCCTATCCTTCTTTCTTCTTTATCCTTCACTTCAATCCCTATTTCACCTAAGCTCATATCTATCCCAGTGGAGGGGGGAGGTCCATTGGACCCCCTCCTCTCCTGGTGATTCCCAGCTCCAATGCCTCCTCCCATCTAGTTTAAATGATACCTCTCATTGATGAAATCCCCCAGCTTCTGCTTCAACACCTGTTACTCTGCCCTGCTGTAACCTATCCCCTACATAAAGATCTGTGTTTTCCCATGTGCTACCCTAGTTCACCACCAGTCCATACCACTTGGACACATACCATTCCCTCAGCCACTTGTTAAAGTCACTGATTGTTCTCTTCCTGTCTGTACCGGTCCTTGGCAATTGCAGAACTTCTGAGAAGGCTACCACTGTTTCCTCTTTGCTGCATAGTTTCCCTACTTCCCTGAAGCTGTCTTGTACCTCCTCTATCTTTCTCCCTTCTAGATCATTTGTTCCCAGGTGCACCACAATGTGCAGCTTCACTTCCCCTCCACCTTCCCCACATATCTGCCCATATTCTGCCCCATTCTACTTGTTGTCATGCCTTGTATGCATTCTACCAAATGTTACTTTTTCTGGCACCCTTCCCCCATCTTATACCCTTAAGTATAGAATCCCCTAGAATTAGGACTCAGTGGTGCTTATCCTGCTCACCCTCTTGTTGACCATCACTTCCCTGCCCCCCAAATTGTGAGGCTGTCTCATCCCCCTGTCCTGCCTCCCCTTTGCCTCCTCTAACCTTTGCCTTGTCCTCTTCCCCCCTGACAAATATGACTAGGGCACTGACCTCCACCTCTGAACTATTTTCCTTCCGTGGAACCTCCACTTTGCATTCATTTGTTGCTCCATCCACCATGCTACCACCTCTTCTGCTATTACTTCCCAGTGTCTTCCCTGAAATGTGTCCCTCCCCCACTCTAACTCCCTTCCTCTTCTTATCCTTAGCCTTCCCAGGCTACCTGCTGCTTCCTTGACCTCTTGTCTCCTTGCTCCATACTTCCCTCCAGAGAGACTGCATCTCCTCGCTGAGCCCCCCTGCTACTGTGTCTTCTTGTTGTACTGCCTACTGCCTCCCTGCTATGTAACTTTTCCCCTGTAATGACCTCTCCCTGCTCCTTCACTGTAACTTCCCTCCTCTCTGCTTCCTGGTCTTCTGGACTAGCCAACCCTGAGAATCTGTTTGCAGTGCTAACCTCCTTTCCATTAATGAGTTTGGTTCCCCTTCCCACGGGCTGATATCTTTGCTCTGACCCAGCCTTAGTCATGTCCCTGTGCCAGACCCTCCTCCAGTCTTCACTTCCTTCTCTTGGTTGCAGCCACTTGTGTGGCCCTCCTGCTGTCCCACCTAGTTCTCCCTTATTTATCTATGCCTGTTTTGAGCTCTTTTGAACGCCTCATTAGTCCTCCCCCCCGGTTGTGTTCCCCCCTATTCTGTCTCCTCCATGCCTCCAGTTCCCTTATCAACCACCCTATTTCCTGCCTGAGCTGGCCCATCTGCCAACACACTCTGCAGCCCCCTGCCCTCCAAGCTGCTCCCAGAAATATGGCTGCTCCCCATCCCCATCCTTGGCAACTTACAAACCTTCCCATCTCCCACCCTAATTGACTGCCACTGCACATCCTCTCCTCCCTTAACCTGGTCCTGCCCTGCTCCATGGATCCCTTTCCCCACCTTGAACTCTCCATGTCTGTAATGGATATATATATGTGGCCCTCCCAGTTAGGCTCATCCCTGTCTACCAGCGTGTTTTGCTGCCTGCTCTCCTCCATGCTGACGTCCTGCAGATGCTACTCAAGTTGCTACACTTCTGTTTTGTGGCACTCAAGCTTCAGGGTCGCTTGGTCCCCTTGAAATATAAGTGGATCCCAGCTCCACTATTGGCTGGTCCAAGTCACATGACCACCCCTCACCCTCCTGTGTATTTCCAACCTCACTCCCTCAGTTAAATACCTGCCTCTCCTCCCAGCCAAGACAAAATCATTTGATTGTAACTTGTACTGTTGAAATCACACAGCACACATAGCCATCTCATGAAATGCTAGCTCAATCCTAAAGGAAAACTAATAGCACAGAGAAAGTAATTATCTTCCAACTGCTTGTTTCCTTTTGCTGGGTTTCACTTCAACTGGGTTGAGGCACTGGATGCCACAACAGTGACCCAGGTTCAGGAGCGAGCTCAGGCAGTCAGGAGTCAGCAGAGGAGGAAAGGGATCGAGCATCCAGAGGACTGCTTTCCCTTCCCAGGGAGGGATCCAGGGAACACGCTGCTCCTGGGCAGTCCCTGATGGTGGTCATGGGCAGTGTAAAGAACAAGCAGCATTGCAGCTGCAAGAGGCAGAGTTCCAGCATATATCGACATGTAGTGCCATTGGACGCAATTGCACATTTGTAACTCTGAGGGACAACCATATAGGAAAAATCCTCTGGTGACCAGCAGAAATGAAGGAGACCCCAGAGACCTGCCAGCATCCTGCCATTAGACCCCCTCACATCATAATCTCCCACAGGCAACCTGATCTCATGGTAGGGCTCTCTAATTCAAGACCAGGCCATCAAGGGTGGGAAGATCTTCCCCAGGGGAGTGATCTTGGGGGCAGGACTTGCCATGGATTAGAAGGGAGATCGATGTGTGTGTGGGGGGTGGGCAGGCTGGTAGTAGAAGGCAGAGTTGTGTGGGTTTTCTGGAAGGATGCTCTGGGCATCCAGAATGCATAAATAGAGTCTACAAAACAAAAAAGAAGAAGATGGGGGCCCCAATGGAAAAGCTGCACTGTGGCTAAAGGCCAGTGCCCAAAATGGGCTTAAAAATAGCTGTGGGAGGTAGGCAGGGGGAAAATCAGTGGACTCCCTGAGAGGACTATGAAAGCAGCAAGCACCACATACCGTAGACTTGTGCAGTGGCTGATTAGTTAGGCCTTGGTGCTCTAAAGGATTGGCTGCAGGAAAAAAGCATAACAGCCAGGAGCGCCCATAATAAATAACACACAGCAACAAATAGAAGGAACCCTTAAGTTTTGTTGGATAATTTGAGTTGTTTTGCTGGAGGAAACAGTTAAGAGCTCTTGGGTTTTAGATGCACGGTGGTGTATTTTGGAACTTATGACCATACAGCACACGTCTGTTAACTCATTGCCTCCACAGGCTCACTCTGAGATTACATCACGTGCCTCCTGAATATCCTGTATACTTTTAACAGTGAATCCTGGGCCTTTCTAAGCAAAATCAAGCCATAGTCAGTATGTAGCAAACAAATGCTAATAGCTCAATAACTGTACATGCTAGACACAAAGTATGAGTGGCAGAGTTATTCAGCACAAAATTGCCTTTCCAATGGTGGCATGCATGTAATAATAAGTAATTTTGTATTTTTTCTATGCTGGTCGAAAGAGCAAGCTAAATATTTTTTTCACTAAAAAAGGGCAACATAAGCCATTTTTTGTTGGAAAATATGTAAACTATCAACACCAAATTAAGCATACAGACATTAGATGGTGTTTTGATATTAAGTTTGCTAAAAAAAAAAGATATCTTTTTACTAGAAAATGTAATTTTTCCCCATTTTAGTCAAGGTGCTTTGATGAGATTTAAGGGCTAAATCTCAACCACACACACCATATCATAAACAAATGCGTATAACTCCAAAAGTATACATGATACACACAAAGTACCAGAGTGAAAGTTGATGAGCACAAAAATGCCTTTCCAATGGTGCTATGCAACCAGTTGTAATCAATACGGTTTTTATTTTATACCTGCTGAAGTGCCAAAAAAGTGAATTTTATTCAAGCTGCTTAGGTGAATCTTGATGGAAAACATGTCAGCCATACACACCATACCACAAACAAATGCAAATAACTCCTAAAATATACATGATATACACAAAATATCAGTGACAAAGTTGTGCAGTATAAAATTATCTTTCCAACGGTGCTATGCAGTCAAATATATATTATATTCTGTTACAATATATGTTAAAATATACAAGTGACTTCTCCAGATGTTGCAAGGGCACACTGGGAGTCAGTAGCCGACTTCTGCAGACGACCTCAGGACACACCGGTGTTTTTTTACTGACGACTACAGGCGTCTGCTAGGACACAATGAGCTAAAGTAAAGGTGTCAGATTTTTTGGGATTAATCATCCATTACTCTGCTGTAGTGATAGGCCCTCTTTGCCAAAATTATAAATGCTAATGATGTCCTGTAAAAGACGGAAGGAATAGTAACTCTGGCTGAACTACTGGCCAGCTGATCCCTTCCACTTCCCAGTCTGTTTACCACACCCCCACACTTGGACATTTTGGACATATGTCTACAGCAGTCTTTACCAGCCCACCTCCATCAACAGAACACTACATCAGGCCACCTCTGTCCAAAGCAGCCTACACCAGATCACCTCCAGCCAAAGCACCCACCAGCCACCTCTCCCAATGGCCCCCACCATACTAGCTTCTTCCCTTCACAGCCCCAATTCAAATGCCCTTCACTCCACTGCTTTGGACAATAGTCACCCTCCCACCATGCTCCAACACTAGTCCCCTTCCTCCACAACACAAGACAGCTGCCCAGACACTAGATCCCACTCTCCAAAGTACCCTAAGCTAGCCCCCTTCCTCTACTGCCCCAGACAGCACCCTCCCTCTCTCCATGATGGCCACCAAAATTCTGACCTTCACTGTCTCCAAAAATGACCCTGATTCCTCCTCAGCCACAGTACTAACCCTCTCCCTCCAAGGTCCCTGACACACACTCACACACACTTTTGCTCTCAGCTCCCTTCCACATGCCCAACTGACACACACTGTAAAGGGCATGGCCACAGCATTACAGCCAACCCATGTATAGGTAGAATCTGAGTCTCTTACCTGAGAAATAGGGAGCTAGAGGCAGGTATTCAAGGGATGATGTACACAGGACCCTGTAAAATAAAACACAAAAAAGGGTCACAAAGGATCTGCAGTTCTTAGAGAGTAAATAGGGTGGAAAGAACAAGTTAAAGATAGATTATACTTATCTGATGAGGCAGGACAGTGTGTGTTCTGTCAGACCTATAAAATAAAATCAGGTTAATATGAAGAAAATACTGTAGCAAGAGTAGAAACAGAGAGCTGAGAAATGCAACAGGTATAGAACAGTACAGAAGTAAGGAAAGGGTAAATTTAGAATTAAAAGGTACAGTTGGGTCAAAGTAGGAAAAAGAGACACAAAGAGAAAAGAAATCAAATAATACAGGAAAAAAGAGAGAAGGCATTTGGAAAGGGGCTCAGCTAAATCCTCTTAGTGCACTGGATGGCCAGGTGGCCAGTATTTTAGAACAGTAGCCCAGGTGGGTTAGTGGACCTTCTGATGGACCATGGCTCAGCTTTAATGAAATGGGGAAAGAGAATTGGAAACTGATTAACCAGGAAACGCACACCAAGTTAAAACTTGTTTTCAGGTGTGAGCTAAGAGCACAGGGAAATTAAGTGACTTGTACAAGATCACACAGTATGTAACAAAGGGCTGTGGGTTCAAACCCTGATCTCCAGGTTTGCAGCTCAGTGTAAAAGGTGCAGTGTGGTGCATACTTCCAAGGTCCTACGCAGCACAGAGTGCTAAGCACATCCATAGTGACTAAGTTTTTCAAGCTAAAAATCGCCATTTTCACGGGAAGCACACAGTGAAAAATGAGTTTTCACAGAAGCAAGTCTGCCTTTGATGTTGTGCACAGTTGGCAGCCAATCAGTGCATGGAGCAAATTATCCCCTTTTCCATCTAGGACAGATTTGAGGCAGCAAATATTTGGACTGCATTCCTATTTTAGCACAGTCAGCAGCCGAACAGGACTTAGAGCAACAGCTCCCACCCTTACAGCAACCTGATGCCTGTGCTCCCATCCATCCAGCAACTGGAGGCCAAGTGGTTTCATGATGCAAGACTGCATTCATTTTTTAGCACAGCTGGCAGCTGAATGGGACTTGGGGCAACACCCTACACCCTTCCAGCAATCTGAGGTTGAGCGGCTCTACGATGCAAGGCTGCATTCCTTTTTGAGCACAGTCAGTGGGAAAACAAGACGTGGATCAACGCCACCTACCCTTCCAGCAACAGGAGGTTAAGCGGCTCTACAAAGCAAGGCTGCAGGACAGAGAAATAACCTTGTTTTTTAGCTGCAACAAGCATATTAGTTAACAAACATGACAAGTTAGGACTTTATATTATGTCACAGAGACACCTGGTTTTCACTGTAATCATGAAATCCATGCACTGTGTGAAAAACTTACAGCCTTGTCCATGTCCTGCAGACCCATTTTCCCAGATGCATGGGTCAAGAGCCCCCTCAGCAGCTGCTGGCTCCCTCAGCCTTTCTCCCCACTGGCACCTACAGGCTCCCTTGGCCCTCTTTCCCTTTCAGCAACTGCAGGCTACATGCAAACCCCCATCTCCGCAGCACCATTTAATTCCCATCTCCCTCCAACCCCCCCAACCCCCAAGCTCTGTAGTGAACTCCTGTAGCCCACATATCACTGCTATTAAATGGGAAGATAGATCTACAGAGTCATAGCTCAAAGATTAATTCCAATACTGCAGTAATTAAGTCCAACTCCCTTCAAGTCTGAATTTTAATAGAACAGCAGCCCCCTCAAAGATCTAAGTCTTTTCTTCTCCCTTACTTAATCTCAGGTTTGAATTCACAGGCTACAGTACAGACCCCTCAAAGCTATCCTCCGTAGCTCAAGGCTTAATTTACTGCATTAACCAATAAACCCAAGTCCCTTCCCCCTCACTCAGATTTGAATTTTCAGATATGCAGCAGCCTCTTCAGAGCTAATGGCTGGGATTGTGGAGCAAGACCCATTGACTTTTACTTGTACGGTATATTATTTTCAAACTTTTTGTGGCCCCTCCTTCAGATCTTGCTCTGTAGGTACAGTTTGGCCTAGATTTTTTTCATCAAATTACTGTTTAAAAGATAAAAAAATCAACTTTTTCTTCTGTTTGCAGACCATTTTTTGCTGCTTGGTGTAAGAATGCTTTGAAGACCACCTGTAGTAGCTGGTCTCACATTAGTTACTGAAGCATGTCTGTTCCAACTGAGAGTTGAGCAACCACATTCCATCCTGAGGACTACTGATTTTGTGTTGTGCCACAATGAAAAGGGTCCCCACATGCACAGCTCTCTGTGGAATATTCCTACTGGACCTAATATTTGTGTTGCTGTTTCCAAGCTGGCATATTTTCAATGCAACAACTTCCAGAAAAATTTACCCATTCATTGTGATTTTTTTCTTTTACTCATAGTTTTTTTTTTGCTGTTTGATATTTTTTTCTACATTTTGCTGTGTTTGTTACAATGAACCTAAATAAGCCCCCAACAGAAAATAAGTAGGAACAACTAAAAGGTAGGAAAGCTATGTGCATGACAGAACAACATTGCTGAAGTGAATTGTTCTGGGCCACTAAAAATCTTGTCAGGCAGAGACTTTTCCAGTCAACTAGCCCTGCCTGCTATAGTGACTGCAAAAGTTGTTTTCAGCTACTGGAAATGACAAAGGGGTTGATGGCAAAAGGAGGTGCAGCACAAAAAAAAAAAAAAGCATGAATGTGGCTAAAAGGGGGACTTAGGGTGCAACAATGAAAGGGAGAATATTAACTGGAGGCTACAGTAATGAACAAGAAGTGAGGACTTCAGTGTAATGGAGAGGGGAGTCAAAGAAATTAAGCTGGGACTACAAAGGAAAATGGGAATGGGGCATGAGATCCAAGAGGGCAACCACAGTATTCCTTCTGGGGGGGGGGATGAGTGCCATCCAACTGAGGAATTTTCTCCAGCTTTTGCACCCTCACAGCTTCTCTCAATGGCCACCTACAGTTCAGCTTGCTGTGTAGGGACACATGATGTTGTATGGTTACCCACAATGTCAGGGCCATCACCAGTCTGCCACAGGCGATGCTCAAGCTGTGGGAGAATTTACTGGGCACAGTAGTTGCTAGTGGGGACTACTGAGGCTACTGGCAACTTGTTTGGGCAGAACATGCCTAAAGTAAACATGTTTTTCCCTCCTGCAAGCAAACTAAATTGCTCCAAAGGAAGGTCACAAGCACACTATCGTGCCCTGCCGGAGATGCCTGGCAAGCAATTTCTTTTAGTAGGGCTTATGGACACTGCTACTTGGAGGCACTACATACTGTATTCTGCCCCACCCAACAGCAGGAACTCCTCTTCCACAGACAAGCTACCCCCTGCAGCTGCCACTCCCTCTCTTCCATTGGGAGAGGCCTGGGGAGTGGAAGATCCACTGCAGAGACGTGTTGCTCAGCTTTGTGTACTGGGAAGGGGTGCTGCTTGGGTGGGGGGGCTGTTTTGGGGGGCCAGACCCACAGACTATGCTTTGACTGAGGGATACTATGTGTCTAGCAATTGTGCAAAGTAGCTCATAGGGACAGATACAGGCAGCTTAAGGGAGTAGAAGCCATCCTCGAGTGACACACGTACCTATGGCTTATCTCATCTGCAATCACTCCTCCCCACATGTGGAATGGCCACTTCCCCTTTGATTCCACTTGGCACAGATGGCAGGCTCCTGAGACAACCCACCCTGGTAGCAGGCACTACACATGGCATTTCACTATGGTTATACAGCATATGCTCCCACACCAGTGCCACTGCACTGTCCCTGCACATGCTGTGCTGGTACCATGCTGTGCCATGTGCAGTACTGTTACTTCACTATGCAACATGTGTTACTGATACATTGCTGTGCCATAAGAACTGCTGTCACTTCCCTGTACCACATGCACTGAAAAAAAGATGTGCTCTACCATATGAAGTGCGGACACTGCTGGGCCACATGCAGTGACAGAACTGTATTAGGCGACATGCAGTGCAGACACCACAGTGTGTTGCAGACAGTGCTGACACAGCACTGTGCCAGTTGCAGGGGCTGACATTCTGCAGTTTAATATGCACTACTAACACTGCACAGTGCCACGTGCACTGCTGTCATTCACAGTGCCGCATTCTATGCAGACATTGTGTTTTGCTGGGTGATATGCAGATACTGTGCAGTGCTACATACACTGCCAACACCACACTGTGCATTGTCATCAGTAAGCTGTGCCACTTGCACTGCTTGCACATCACTGTGCCACTGGCAGTGCTGATACAACACTGACATGTGGCATACTACTGTTTAACACTGTGTTGTGCCATGGTGATGCTGACACAGCACTTTGCCTCATGCAATGCAAACACTGTACTGTATCACATGTGACACTGTACTGTGTCACATGTGATACCAACATTGTGCTGTGCCATGTAGGGCTCCGGATAAGATATATTCAGAGTTGGTACTGTTCACTTTTGAACACTGATGAGTAAAACCAAATGCTGATGCATACAAATGAAATACAGTGTGTGAGGGGCACACATTAAAATGCTGCAAAAAATAATTTGTGTTATTTGCCTTATTTTATTATTGTGTTTTTGTCAATATTGCCAGGTGAAATTAATGAAGAGCACAGCTGAACACTTTACAGTTTAACTTTGCCGGCCTGCCACCACAGCAGTATAGCCTTCACTTGTGACCAGACATTCTGGGTTTGGAAGTGAGCCCAGAATGTCAGAGGTCTAGTTGAGGAGAGGAGGATTGAATGACTCATAGACTGCTCTCCTCTACAGGGGTGAGGGAAGCATCTGGCTTTTGACCAACCACTGGTGGAGACTGGGGGTCTGACAGCAGGTGCTTGAGATCTTCGGAAGGTGTGTCGGACATTTAACACTCTTTGCGCCACTATGACATTGCATGCCATGCCTCTCTGGGGATCAGCATATTCAAAAAAGACAACATTGGCCATGCAGGAGGATGTCTACCCTCCACTAGACCCATGCAACCAACTTAGGCATTCACCCCCGGATCATGAAGCAGCATCCATTTGGGGAGAGAGAAGGGTCTGCAATAGCACAGTAGGAAGGCATTTTAGGCCACTCTAGGTGGGCCAAGAGGTCCTTTTCTCCTGACAACTTCTATATTTCTGTGAGAAGTCCCTCACCAACAGCTCTGCCTGGGTAAGTCAAGATGCATTCCAGTGGGGTGGGTTAATCCCTGGAGATGGGGGCTAGGTGGCAGGGTTGGACAGATGGTGACTGGACAATGGCAAAAAAAGCACTTTGCAGCCCATTACGTTTTGCACATTTTTTTTTATCTACTGAGTGAGATAGTTTGGGGGACTTCTCAGCACTGTTCCTCTCCCTACAGATCAGTGCTTGTCTGCCCTAGGGCCTACCTCATGGAGGAGTGCCCCCACAGATTCCCCGATGGCAGGGCCAGTGCCATACTCCCACCCCCCACCTGAGACACAGTCTAGTTCAGACCATGGTTAGGGTGGCAGTATGGGTCCACAGACAAACCTGCAGGGCTTCACTGAAAATGTCGGCTTCCATTTTCCAGTTTTCTAGCATCCCTTTTGCAGCCAATGTGAGGCATGCATGTAGAGCCATGCAAGTATCACCAACCCACTGTACCTCTCTTCTGCACCACCCTAGCATGTGCTATTACCAGTCAGAGGTTGGGGCACACAAGCCCTCCCTGCCTGGAAAAGGAGAGCAGTCCCAGTAACTGGAATCCACTTCCAAACTCAGGTCATCAACGTAGAGTGACATCTGGCAGCCAGTGCCTTAGTCTCTCAGCACCACTGGTTGGTCCAGCCCCTTTACATGATTAAAAAAAAAATATATATATATATATATATAATGGTAGCACGGTAGTGCTACCACAGTTAGGGTTGAGGAGCCATTTACATGTTAAACCTAAAATTTTGCACCTTAATAACTTTGCAACCATTTAACGGATTTGCCTGAAATGTGGAATATGTGATCAAGAATCATACATCTTGGGATCTGCCAACTTTCGTACTGTTTAGATATATGGCTGTGGAGTTATTAAGCATGATCTGTGCACACATTTATGCTTTTTTTAATTCTTTGCTCGTCCCTACAGGTCGCACAGTTTGCACGACCAGTCTGAAAACTTCAGGGAACGTGTGGCCCCGATCTGTCTTTTGAAGATTTTATGAAAAAATATTAAACGGTTCAAAAGTTATTCAAAAAACAATTTCCCATTATAAGTCAATGGGAAAAGTTAATGGAAAGTTCGGAAGTGTCGCAAATGCACTTTTTAGTGTCACAAATGGCCCTAGCAGTGTCACAAATCCACCATTTTGTTTTCAGCTGGTGATCAGAAAAATGCTTGGCATTTAAATTTGAGACCCTCTAGCAACACAATTCTTTTTGTGGTCACCTAGTCGGACCCTGAGGATGCTAGGCATGTCTTTGTTTGAGGTTAAACACTCTAGAAATATGTTTTATAATTTCTGGAAAAGTAGTGTCGCAAAGTAGTGTTGCACTATGAAAGTGTTGCAAATTTTTGTGAAAGCTTCGCTAATCACGACACTACTTTGTGACACTATGCCCAAAATAGCAGGAATTCTTTGCCACCCTGCTGCAAATGAACGGTTTGGTCTTTTGGGCTGAAATTTGGAAGGAAGGCAGCCAACATCTCACAGATGTGCCTTTTGGTGGTTTGGTGACAAAATATTGCATGGATGCAAAGTTACGGTACTCTGAAATTGACACTTTTCCCCATAGACTAACATTGAGGCGTCCGCTGCATGACAGGAATTCTTTGCCACCCTGTTGCAAAATAACGGTTTGGTCTTTTTCACCGAAATTTGCAGAGAAGAAAGCCAACATCCCACAGATGTGCCTTTTGGTAGATTGGTGAAAAAATATTACAGGGAGGCAAAGTTATGGCACTCAGAACTTCTCTTTTTTTCCCATAGGATAACATTACGGTGTTCGCCGAGTGTTTCAGGTCTTGTATCTCGGAAACGGTGCAAGATATGGACTTTTCGTCAGAAAAACACTTAGCCCCCTAGCAGGAGCTAAGTACAAAACTAGCCAGGAAAGTCATAAATCATATGACTTTTGCATTTTTTTTTTCTACGTCGTACGGTTCCTGAGATATAAGCAATTTAGTATTCCAACTCCTTATTTTCTGCTCCGAGACCCATTATTATGCATACATTCTTTGTACTCACTGCCTTTCTCTATGCAGTTTTTGGGGAAAACTAGCCTGTGTGCTTACATTACTGTTACCCTTACCACTTCCGCTTGTGGTTCCATACCCGTTTCACTTACCGTTCCCGTCTACGCCACCATTTGCGGTACCCTTTGCATTTTATTTGCACTTGCGTTTGCATTATTTTTACCATTTGTGTCTACAGTACTGTTTCTCTTCTGTTTTGCTTTATGTTATGCTGCGCATTACCATTTGCATTTAGGGCACCGTGGTTACTATGTGACAAGATCGGCCCCACGCCCTGCCACTGCATTACATTCACTATTTCTCGTTACCATTCTCAAAAAGAAGGGAAATTAGAGGCAAAAAACTCAGTTTAATGCATCAGTTAGGGTTGTTCCACAGCGACAAAAGAGAGGAAATTCGATATTAGGGTTGAAACCCCCCCTTGCACCCCTCCAGTCCACCCCCTCAACCGGCATCAGGGTGCGCATTGGAGTTGTCGGTCCTAACTCTCACCCCATGCTCCTATTCCTCAGCTTCTTTCCACATGTGATGGGCTGAGAGTTAGGGCCGACGACCCCAACATGCACCCTAACATCGAATTTCCTCGCTTTTGTCACTGTGGAACAACCCTAACTGATGCATTAATCTGAGTTTTTGCCTCTAATATAAATATATACATATATATATATATATATATATATATATATATATGGTGAAGTATGAGCTGTGAGCGTGTGTGATGCTGTACAATAAATTCAGTAAAGGTAATTACTGTCCTGCAACACAGCAGTGTCCTTTTGCATTTGATGAACATTGATGAATGATGGGCCAACTACTTGTAACTGTTAGGGCCAGAAGTGATCACACTGACACCCACGTGTAGTGGGCAGTGTGCGGAGTCCCAGCATGGGCTTGGGGATGGGTCTGGAAGCTTGCAGCTGGGGTGGGAGGGAACCAGATTCCATGGCTGGCTTGGTGGGTCTCCAGGTACTAAGAGTCAAGGCTGAGTGGAATCAGTATACAGTTGCAGTTGTTGGAGAATGGGGACTATAGGAGCCTGCAATCTAGCAAGTTGAGTATTTGTTGAGTGCTTTCTGAACGTTTAAGATCTCAATTTGTGCTCAAATGCATCTCTAATTAACATATTCTGAAACTAAAATCCTGAACCAGTACTCTGTTACTAATTTAAATACTCAACTGCACAACTTGAGCTTTTGTTGATTACTGGTTTAGTTTAAGTGCTCAACATCTAGCACTCAAAAAGCGCTGGTGACTGCAGTTCTATATGGGTTATTCTGTGGAATTGTTATACTGCTTCTGATTGTAATGACTATAAATAACAGTAAACATGGTTAGCAGTTTTCTAACATTAGAATCAGCTCAGAATGACTGTACTAAACTGATTTACTGCTAAAAATACTATTAAGGAACTTTATTTTTGCAGTCAGAAGGCCATCTGCATGCTAATATACTGTTAATATAGCAGTCGGCTTGGGTAAGGGCAGTCAGTGCTCCTGCAATTCTCAGGCTGGGCAATGACAGGAAGTGATTCTGGGGAATTAGTTAATTGACGTATTTAGTATAGACTTTTAAAGGGACACTACCAACTTTTTTTTGCATCATATTATTTCTAGGTAAAAACCCACATTTTATGATTGCTTACCTTCTCTAAAATTCATTGGTGTTGCTGATTGTTTTTTCTGTCTCCCTTGCTTAGTATAACTGAAATGCATGGTAATGTACCAAGCCTTGATTGGCTAATTTAAATCCTTGAAATACTTTGCTGACTAAACTTCATTCATGATTTAGTAGTATTAAAAAATAAGTACTTTGAAGAGCATTACAGTTTGACAGAGCAGTATTAATGTCTTAGTATTCACAGCAGTGCATCCGCCAGCAAGTCAGCAGGGACTCCTCGTCCCCAAGCAGGCCTTGATCAGTCCCCCAGCTCCTGCTCCATCCTGTCTGCTCTGTCCCATGCCTCCAGGCCGTGCTGAGTTGGACTCCCACTCCAATGACACTGGCATCCACAGACCTTACCACCAAGGTCCCACTGACTTCCTCAGACCCCCAACGATTGTCCAATCAAAAACCAACCTCAAGCCAAGTCTTAAGAGGCTTCTCTAAGGCAAGCCAGTGCCCAGCAGCTGGAAGTGCACCTCCTCAAATTTATTTTAGTCCCCCTTGTTTGTCTTGAATCTGATTGGGTTGTGGTCTGGAGTCATGGATGGACCAACAAAAATCATAAATATGGTGAGTGACTCACTCACAGAGTCACAGGCAGGCAAAGCAGCTCGACTCAAATCACAGCAGCAGCAGCAGGCCGCTTCACCTTCTTTTCCGCTCTCTTTGTCATCCCATGGTGAGTCAGGCTATCTTGCGCATGCGCATAAAAGTTCACAGCCACTATGGATCTTGGAACAGTGAGTTTTTTAAACTTGTTTGTTCAGTGTGCCTTTCCTGGTGAAAATTTTTAGTATATAAACAAAATAAATAAATGTATTCAGAAATAACCACCAATGGCCAGTTAGGTTAAATAAAACTCAGAGTGTAAAGTGAGTGCATCCAGGGTGATAAAGGTGGCTATAGCCAAGTGGCAAACAGTAGCCAAGCTAGTGTTGTAAAATAGTAGAATTTACTAATTTGAAGTGCACTTGGGTATCAGTTTCAGTCAGGAACAAGGGAAAGGAAGTGGACCAGGCAGTTATCCACATGAGCAGTATAGTTGTCACTGCCCTAGCCTGTTAGCCAATCAGCAGCATAGTTGCTTTGTGCCCTCAGCAAGGGTCATATGAAGGGTAGAAGTGATACTCACAAGCCTATATATTCCACCGGGTTCAGAATCTGATGTAATGAAATATCTCCTCGGAAAATCACAGAATACCACGGGGGAGTCCTGATTCTGGGTGGTAACCATAACCATATTTATAATCAGCTAGACACATCAAACCCCAACCGCCCACATAGATTAGGATCCCAAAAGACTGCAGCAACCTATATAAGAGAAATGATATGGATAGACTCTTGGTGGTTCTTACATCCAATACAGAAAGAATACACACACTATTCAGCCCTTCATAAAACATATGCCAGGACTGATTATATTCACATAGCTAAAGAGCATGCCACACTTGTGAGGTCCAATGAAATCATACCGACCGCTCTCTCAGACCACCCCCATTTAGTATTGACTTTGGACTGGGGACAATCAGAAAAGAAAACATTATGGAAACTAAATAATTTCTTGTTAATGCTCTCAGATTTCCAGAACCTAATTAAAGAAGAGTTCCCCAAATACTCTTACATAATAAAACACGGGAAACAAGTGCTGGGGTGCTGTGGGATGCCCTCAAGGTTGTTCTGAGGGGGAACATTTTAAAATTTGCATCCCAGTACAAAAAAAAGCAAACCTCTAGATTAGAAACCCTCCAGAATTATCTGAAAATGCTACAATCCCAGCATGCACAGGGGGATGGCACGGCTCTTCCCTTACTGGAAGCCAGTAAACAAGGCATACAACAAATAATTACCATAAAAACTGAACAGGCCCTACAATTCCTCAGGCAGAAATGCTATGAGGAAGGACCTCAAGTTTCTCGTCTCCTGGCACATCACCTGAGGAAGAAAACTAACCAAACCTGGATAGAACAGATTAAATCCTTATTGACAGGCAGGATGGAAAAGCTTACATTCCAAATACAAAAAGAATTTACTAGTTTTTATAAAGCATTGTACACCCCAGAGAGAGCAGTGGATCCGCTTAAGGTGCAGGCTTTCCTGGCCAAACTGAAGCTCCCAGCCCCCTCTCTCAGGAACAGGGAGTAGAGTTAATGAACCTGATCACTCAATCAGAGATAAAGAAAGCAATTAAGAAACTGAAAACATGTAAAAGTCCAGGTCCAGATGGCTAAATAGCAGAAGTCTACAAATTATTTAAGGACCTGATAATTCCTACTTTGTGGGAAGCCTGCCAGGGTTTTATGAAGGGTGAGGGAGAGCCCCAGACTCATGGAGTTATGCTACCATATCAAGCATTCTGAAACTGGGAAAGGAGCTGACCTCTTGCACCTCCTATAGGCCAATATCAGTCCTAAACATAGACTATAAAATATTTGCAGGCATAATAGCAAGAAGACTAGAAGCCCTCCTACCAGAACTGATAGACCCAGAGCAGTGTGGGTACATAGCCAGTAGACAGGCCCAAGATAATATAAAAAAGATCCTACACCTGCTACACTACTTCACCCGGTTGAACACCCCTTTTCTGCTCCTAAGCATGGATGCGGAGAAGGCATTCTACCAGGTGGAGTGTCCTTTTCTGGTGTCCACTCTCAGAAAGCTTGGGTTCCCCAGTAGTTTCTTCTCATTAATAATGACAATATATGATCGTCCCAAAGCTTTTATAAGAATAAATGGCTCCATATCTATACCTGTTGAACTAGCAAGGGGCACCAAATGAGGTACCCGCTATCACCCCTGCTGTTTGCTGTCTATCTGGAGCCCCTGGCTCAGGCCATAAGGCAATCAAAAGACAAAGGAGATCTGGAAGTGGGGGGAGTGTAACATAAGCTTGCACTCTACACGGATGACCTCTTACTATTTATTGCATCACCAGAACAGTCACTGCCACCACTCTGGGAGCTCTTGGGGGAATTTCATTGAGTGGCAGGATACAAAATAAACCTCTTAAAAACAGTGTCACTCAGGCTAAACTATAACCCAGGCCAGGAAATAAGAAAAAGGTTTCCTCTCTGTTGGGATCTTCCTTCCCTTAAATATCTAGGGATGCACTTAACAGAGAGACATGAGCAGCTAGCTGATCGCAGCTACCTCCCTCTATTAAACCAAATTACAATACACCTTGAAAGATGGAAGACACTCCCCCTCCCTTTAAACGGATCGAAGTGGTAAGGACGAATCTTTTGCCACGCTTCCTCTACTTGACACAATCACTCCCTATTCCACTACCCTCAAAAGTGCTTAGAGAAATAAATTAAAAAAATTCAAGATATGTCTGGGATTCTAGATACCCTAGAATTCGTTACTCTATATTACAACTCCCCAAAAACTTGGGAGGTTTAGCCCTACCTGACCTGGGGATATATTATCAGGCAGCACAGCTCCGAATCATAATGTATTGGCTGCACCCTGGTTATCAAGAAAAATGGAAGGAGCTAGAGATTAGAGAAGAGGATATAACTAATTTAAACAAGGTCCTGTTACAGAGACCATTTATACCGCTTACAGAATTAATGGATAACCCTTATACTGTAAACTCACTAAAGAATTGGAGAACAATAATAAACTCTAAGCATCTTGCCAACTGCAAGTACTTAATATACTCCCTCCCATACTGTCAGCAATTCGAACCAGCAAGATTAGATCATGGGTTTAAACAATGGGAAAGATTAGGCCTACACCTAGTCTCCCATTTCATGAGGGAGGGAAACCCCATCCCTCTGGAAGAGTTAAGTGACACCTATGATCTTAGACAGTAGGAGAGGTACAGAATCTCACAGGTCTACAATTTTATTAGGACAATCCCACCCACCACTAGAAGGTTGACTATACTGATGTTAATAAAGAAAATACAGCAGGTGATAGATGGGAACCCCCCATCAATGCATATAATTTCCCACCTTTACCAAGCGTTAGTGGAGCTAAAAAGGGATACAATAGAAACTGCTAAAAAGGTATGGGAATCAGACCTGGGAATAGCGATTCCAAACAAAGTCTGGGATTCCCACTTAAAATATCTGCACCACGTGGCGTTCTCTCCTACATGGAAAGAATTTTCATGGAAAATTACAGTAAGATATTTTAAAACACCAGCCATACAAGCCAAATACTTAGAAAGGAAGGACTCTTCATGTTGAAGAAATTGTGGCCATCCCCAAGCAACACATGGACATGTCTTTTTGGACATACCCAAAGATTTAACCCTTCCTGTCAGACCTCTTTGCAGCACTAAAGGAAATGTTCCTGGGATGCTCCAGTGGATCCCCAATGCTATACTTATTTGGAGATTATCCTATGAGGCATAGAGATGCTAAAAGTAGAAAATTGCTAAACATATGCTTGCTAACAGCCAAGAAAGTGGTGACTAAGAACTGGCTCTCTATAACACGATTTAGCATACACTCCTGGAATGACTTAATGACTCAGATCTATAAAATGGAACACTTGACAGCCTTAATAAATAAAAAAACAGGAATCAATGGAACTAATTTGGAGAAGATGGGTAATATTCATTTCAAGAATAAGACTGGAGTTTGTGCCTTAAATGTTAACACAGTGATAATTAAGAGTATATTTAGAATTAACAATGTATGTATAATAAAGGTTAAGACACCTATCTTATCAATATACAGAGGGTAGACAGAAAATAAGAATCCAAATACAGAATACTCTGCTGCACATGAAATGGAGAATAAACTGGATAGGAAACTGAGTATATGATTGTCTATGCATTTGAATACAAAAAGTTGATTAATTAATATAAAACCCAACTGAATGTACTATTATGGCACGCCTCTGAGCAATATATGTAAGTTATACTTTATGTATGTATTGTTCTTTATTTCTTCTTAAAGAAAACTCAAAATAAAGAACGTTTTAAAAAAAAGAAGTCTCCATTATAATCTCTATCTCTTTCTCCTACTAAACTTCTCCCAAAAAGAAGAAAAAAAGAAAGGGAGGTTTCACACACACACACACGCACATAATACAAATGATAGAAAACTATAAATATGAAGAAAAAACACTAACTGAAAATATGAACTTTTTAAAGGAAAACTGTGCACTGGTTCTGAGCTGCAGACCATAGCTGCATGATGCCCCGATTAGCTGAACCCCATGTGTTTTAATTTAGTCAGACTTCCCTTTTTTGTGTGTTCTTCCTTGATCTATACAACGTGCTGTGCCTTTGTCTGGTCTGCCAGTTGCCATTTTGTATCCTGCACCACACCGGAAGACACTGCAGAGCACGTTCATGGGCTGTCTTTCCTGGTCACACTTACCCGACGTCTCCGTGCATGTCCCTGGTTCGGTGCCACAGTACCTGCAGCCGAACACTCTCCCCTTACTCCTGGCACTTCAGTTACTGTTCCAGGCACCAGCATCCTGAGTAGTTCCGTGACAACTTGTCTCTCCGTACATGAACAGGCCACGATATGTGGCAGCCACAATGACTCTTGTAGTTCTGAACGGAAAGACAAATACTGTCTGGATGTTATCACTGTTCGCACTGTCTCCTACCCATGTAATTGCTGTCTGTGTTTTGAGTACTGGTGATGGGGAGGTGAACTGCCTGTACCTCCTCATCTCTAGGGTGGCAATGCTGTTTTGCAGTATGTGTCTTGTGGAGGTGGTGGATGATTGTTTTTTTGCCACAGAAACAACACTGCTGCACCTTCCTAGGTGCATTTTGATTACTGTTGATGAACATTGCATAGCGAGACAGTGATGATGTTTGCAGAGGCAGTGACATTACTGTGTGTGGTTGTTTTTGTGCTTCATGACAGGGACAGATGCTGGGCTACTGTAGGCTAACACATCTCAAGCACTTCGATGTCCCCGACTCATACTAGGCAACATCATTCTGAGTACTGTAGGCACACTCTGAGGAAGTCTGCAATCCTGAGTTCTCCAACATAAAAATAAAGGTCTGCACTATCCCTCCCTCCCCCCCCCTGCAAGCTTGCTCATCACTAAAAACAGCAACTCGGTGTCAGCATGTGCTTCATCACTGACTTGCACACCGATAAACATGAGGCACTAAATGGTACAACAGCAGGGCAAAGCCGTTTAAGTTTTGCCTCAAAATGAACAAAGATGCTGCACTTCAAAAACCCTAGAAGCATAAAGTGTGCCACAAGGAACAGTAAGGACTTCTAATTGGAGGAAATTGCATGTGCTTCCGGGACAGCTTTCCAGACACACACACACACAGGCGTCGGACAGGTATGCAGTCGCAACTATGTGCACAACTGGCAGTGAGCGCGAGCACAGCTTCTTCATTTGCATACTGGTTTCGGCCCTGGCCACCACTGCATATGAGATGGTGCTACTCTACACGGGAGACATAACAATGGTTCCACAAAAACAGCTTCACGGAATATCACCTTTTGCATGACAAAATTGCACTACATCAGGTTAATAAGTGAATGAGTAAAACCACCAGATTTACACAGTTTTCCTTTAAACTAATGGGGAACAGAGATCAGAAATCAAATAAGCTGCAAATGCAAACACACACACAAACACTACTTTTTAGAAGTACAAGTTAGAACTCTCCTGCTGTAGTCTCTCTCTCTCTCTCTCTCTCTTCTCCTACTTCCTACTAAGCTGAAACAGCTCTAAAGGAAGTAGATTTAGTCTGGCTTCCTGCCTAAGTGCAGTCACCCATGTGACCAGCAATCCGCTAGAGAGAAAGTTATGTGATAAGCTTTTTTCTCCCAATTTTGCCTGCTAATTACATGGGGCATAATGTGCAGACAAAAGGATTAATTGAAAGTGTAATTTCACAGGTGAAATTTCACCTGCAGGGCATAATTGCATGAAATGTTTTTTTGCAGTGAAATTGGTGATTTTGCCGGAATTTTGCCAGCATAATAAAATTTTGTTGCATCTCTAGTTCCACTTCAGTAGCAAATGTCAAATTACAGACAATTCAAACAGAAACATATGACAGTACATGAATTTTGAAAAGTGGGACCATACAAAAATATAAGTGCAGTGAAAATCTTAAACAATTAATAAAACCGGTGAGTATAGGGTTGCATACAATGTATGAACAGGGCTGCAATATGTGAACTACTAAGCAGAATAACATTTCACTGCCATGTATGATGATGATTCCCTTCAAAAGAACAAGATGGGCTGCTTCCAATAAACAACAAGATTCACTACAAATTAAATGGCAGACTGTCTCTCAACAAACATGACAGCGACACAATAATTTACTATTGGTGCCATGAATACACACACATCAGGCAACATGTTTAAGTCAATGCAGCAGAAGACATTTAAAGAACATCAAGTTATACTTCAACTCATGGTCATCTGTGGCTATCAGAATTCAGCAACACACTGTAGTGTATAGTGGAGTGATGTTTTGTATAGAATTCCATCCCTTTCAAAATGCTGTTCTACCACAGTCCCAAGGTCATGGAATGCGTTTCTACCAAATTGTGGTAGAACAGCATTCTAGAACCTCTAGAAACTGCATGACTCAGTTTCATTTTAAAAGCAAAAGAACTTACAAAATACATATTTTGCACGATGCTATACACTATAAAAATATAGGAGGAGCAACTCTATGCACAACCTGTGTGTTTTGCCACCTAGGGGTTCCAATTCCCATAGACCTCTCGAGCTTTGCTGTCAAGGTCAAAGGGAATCAGAACCTCTCTGTGTCAGAATGCACTGATTCTGCATAGTCACCCATCCAGTATTCTCTATGTACATCAGCACCAGCAGTCACGTAAAAACTACTGATAGTGAACAGCACATCTTGAAGCTCTCATTGAAAACTCACATTATGTATACTGAAGTTTTTCACCGTTATAGTGGCACTACAAGATGTTTTCATTTCATTCTCGTAAAGACTGTCATGTTTTTAGTGAACAGCAGCAACAGGCATCAGCAAGAATTGTTCTCACTTGGGACACTGAAACGCAATTCTGACTCTGTGTGTAAATTTTTAGCAGTGTGTCAAGACATAATTGTGACTTTTCTGAACACTTTTTCGTGTGCTTATTCTTTATTGGGAAATTAATACAGTATGCTCAATGATGTAGCCAGATAGCAGTAGTAGCCAGCTACCTTGACAGAAGATAGAACTCTTTTTTGTGCTTTGGATTGTCATTGTAGGTGATTTGGGGGTATTTTGATTTTAGTTGTGAGTGGACTAAGAAAATTTAAAACAGTCCATAGTAACAAAAAGTAATATACTGTAGGATGGCAATTAAAGCAGCAGTGCTAGAATCCTGTGCAAACTTTAACCTATACTTATTATGTTTGCTTGCATGCATGCACAAGTAACATTATATGGCAGCTTAGGATAGAAGCGTGTTGTGGAGGTGCGGCACTGTGACAGCCAAAGGAGGCACTACATTTGGGGGCTTGGCACTGGTAGACCAATGGAGGCACAGTCTGCTGATGACACTGGCTTCCAAAAGTGCCACCAAGTTGTAACGTTTTCACCGCAGCAATCAGGGACCACCTCATCATTGCAGTGTCAGCTATTCTGCTGCAATGAGGGAGAAACCCATCATTGTTGGGTGGAACGTTGTCTAGTGTAATATTGTTTGTGAACATGGTGGCAAGCTACCGCCATGTTCACAAGCAATATTAGACACCCCTAGTGCCAAGGTGGTGCCCAATCCCCCTCGGCATCATGTGCTGCCCCCAAAACAGTTTTGTTTATCGACAGGCCCCAACCTGCCTCGGGGCTCTTATCTCACTTCCAGTGTAATTTGCTGATGGGGCCCACTCTATTGGCATAATGTCCCCCAAAACAAAGCTGGTTTTGTGCCGAGGAGGTGCCAAATCCCCCTTGGCTCTTGACCCCCTGTATGTGCCGATGGGGTTGCCCAGTCCCCCATTGGCTACAGCCCCCAAACAAAAACACTCAGGTGGCACACTGGGAGCTCACCCCAGCATGCCAAATGTCCCTGTGAAGAAAAACAAACATCCCACAAAGTTTTTTTCCCCCCAGTAAATCAGAAAACAGTCTCTCGTTGAGTCCATGGCCCTGCTCACAACCCACACCCACCCTCTGTGCACCCTGCCTCCCCACACCCCACCTCACTCCATACTTACCTCCGGAGCCCAGCACAATGATCTTTGGTGGACCGGGAACACTTCTGCACTCTTCAAAGCCGACTGCAAACTGAAGAAATGCCGGGAAGCTGTATAATGGCATAAATAGGGTTTTTTTCAAATTTAGTGCATATCCTAGGCATTTTGGGGAATTTTGGCACCAAATTTTAAACATGGGGTTATTGGGACCCTTCCTCATGAATTCATTCACTGTCATGGTGTTATTCCATTCCAAAAGGTGATTTCACTGTCACTGTGTGGAATTGCCTTTTGGGACAGATAAATGAAGTGACAGTGCCAGTGTTCATGAGGTGGCCACTCAAAAAGTCTATGCTCCAAATTTGGTGGAAAAAATCCAAGAAATGACTGTTTTACGAGTGTGCATTGTGCAGTTGCTAAGTACGCTCATAACTTAGCAAATTTGCAATATTTTTACTCCAGATTTTCAACATTGCCATTTTTCTGCACCTCCTTATGAACAGTACAGCTGTCATTTTTCACAACCTGGCTGAAACATGTTTTTGCACTTCAGGCACAGAATAACACGGTCGCTGTGGGAAATCAGTGTTCAGGACACATTAAGAAAATTACATTGACACTGTTCATGAGCAGAGGTCCTAAAATGCCTATGTTGAAAATTTGGTGATGATAGTCCATCAAATGACTGTGTTACAAGTGTGCGTTACGTAGTTTCCATGTATGCTCGGAAGTGCGAGCATTTTTAATATTCCCACTACAGATTTTCAACAGTGCCACCTCTTCACACCTCCCTATAGATGGTACAGCTGTCATTCTTCACATCCTGCCCAATCTGTGTTTTCTTACATATGGTGCAGAATGGCACGGTCAATGTTGGAACTCAAAGTTCTGGACACATTGACAAAATGACACTGCCATTCTTCATAAGAAGTGGTCCCAAATGCTTTCATGGGTGGTGCAAATACCAAAAAATGCCTGGGGTGTTAGGGTTTCTAATCATAATGTCCCACCCTGTACAGACTGACAGGCATCGGGGTGTGCCTTTGCATTGCCAACTGTACTACTCATGCCATGCCATCCCACTCCCACCCCCCCAGCCACTGACTGGCACTGAGGTGTATCTTGGACTCTTTGGCCCCAGACTTCAACCCATTGTCCTATGCTGCACCCATTTCAGCATATGTCCTTATGGAATGGGGTGACTGTAAAGCCAAATACCCCAAGGCACACTTCAACATGTATCGGTGTCTGCAGAACAGGGAGAGGTGACATGGCATGACCATCATGGGTGATGACCCAAACACTTACCCCAATACCTGTCTGTCTCTAGAGGATGGAGGTTGGGTTGACGTGAAGTTCAATACTTCACTGCTATTCCTATTCTGAATCTGTCTAACTCCTGCACTTCCAATGCTAATACCAGCAAGTAAACATTTGGCATTGACAAATGCTTGTTTAGTTCTGTTTTAGAGTGCCCTTTATCTACTGACTCGTGTATGACACGCTCCTGTCCAAGCTTTGAGTCTGCTTTAGTACTTTTTTGACATCTGAAATAATAAAAGGAGCTCTGCTTTTAATATGGTTTGGACTGGGTTTTCATCAGTATTCACGGCTGATTTTGTAAATCAGTCCTTTAAAGCAGCAGTGTAATTAAAATTGGATTAATTTTTACCCACCTTTTTTCTTCTTAATCAATGCCGATGTTTCCAGTTTATGTAGGTGGTAACATTTTCAGTTTCTGTTATTTAAGAATTTATATGAAGGTTTAAAAACAATTGTTTCTCAAGAAAAAAAGATGGCCAGCTCATTATGTTGATTGCGCGCATGCGCAAGAAACATGTTACGGCAGCTTGCTGCAGAAGCAGGTTGTGGAGGTGCGGCACGGTTCTGGCCAATGCCCCCACTGCATTTTAAGGCTTAGCCCTCTTTCCCCAGTAGGGTGGCATGCTGCTGCTGACACTAGTTCAGCCAGAGTGCCACCACCTTGAAACGTTTTAGCTGCTACAATCAGGGGCCACCTCGTCATTGCAGTGTCAGCCATTCTGCTGCAATAAGGGAGTGACCCATCATTGCAGGGTGGTACCTTACATGCCCCCAACCCAGTTTGCCAATGGGAAGCCCAACCCCTGTTGGCATACTTTCACCCTTCCCCCATTTGCTGTGTGCCCGAGGAGGTGCCCAATCCCCCTCGGCATCAAGCGTCCCCCAACAGTCTTTCATTGCCAACTGGGGGCCCAATCCTCATTGGCTTCAGTACCCCCAGTTCTATTTGCTGATGGGGGAGCCCACTCTCTGTCAGCATAATGTCCCCTCCACAATGAATTGTGTGCCGAAGGGATTGCCCAATCCCCCTCAGTTCTTCCCCCTCCCATATGTGCCGATGGGGGTGCCCAATCCTCCGCTGGCTACAGCCCCCAAAATCACTCAGGTGGCATGCTGGGAGCCCACCCCAGCGTGCCAATAGTCCCCGTAAAAAGAAAACCATCCCACAATGTTTTTCTTAAACCCTGTAAACAAGAAAACAGTCCCTCGTTGACTTCGTGGCCCCGCCCCCAACCTGCACCCACCCTCTGTGCACCCTGCCTCCCTACATCACCCCTCACCTCATACTTACCTTTGAAGCACAGCGCGATGATCTTTGGTGGACCGGGAACATGTCTGCACTCTTCAAAGCCGACCGTGAACTGAAGAAATGCCGGAAAGCTGCATAATGGCATAAAAAGGTTTTTTTCAACTTTGGTGTATATCTAAGGCATTTTGGGGAATTTTGGCACCAGATATTCAACATGGGGTTATTGGAACCCCTCCTCATGAATTCAGCCACTGTCATGGCATTATTCAGTCCCGAAAGGTGATTTCATGGTCACTGCACAGAATCACCTTTCGAGACTGATTAATGAAATGACAGTGCCAGTGTTCGTGAGGTGGGTTTTCAAAAAGCCTATGTTGCAAATTTGGTGGAAAAAATCCAAAAAATTACTGTTTTCCAAGTCTGTGTTGCACAGGTACTATGCACGCTCATAACTTATCAAATTTGTAATATTTTCACTCCAGATTTTCACCATTGGCATTTTTCCATACCTCCTTATGAACAGTACAGCTGTCATTTTTCACATCCTGGCTGAAATGTGTTTTCGCGCTTCCAGCGCAGAATAGCGCGGTTGCCATGGAAAATCAGTGTTTGGGACACATTAAGAAAACCACAGTGACACTGTTCATGAGCAGAGGTCCTAAAATGCCTTTGTTGAAAATTTTGTGATGAAAGTCCACAAAATGACTGTGTTACAAGCATGCGTTATGCAGTTTCCATGCACCCATGTAACTTTGCAAATTAGTAATATTTTCTTGCCAGATTTTCAACACTGGCATTTTTTCACACCTCCTTATGAACAGTATAGCTGTCATTTTTCACATCCTGGCCGAAATGTGTTTTCACACTTCCGGCGCAGAATAGCACGGTTGCTTTGGGAAATCAATGAACAGATTAAGATACAGCGAGTGAGAGAGAAGGAGTCTCCGAGCTCAAATGAGCTCTGTCAGGACTGTTGCAGATTTCTTTGTGGGCAGAAAAAGGTGCCAACGTAGGCAGGAGCCCAGTACAAATGGGAAGCCTGCAGCGCCGAGAGAAACAGAATGAGCGAGTGAGGGAAGGGGAGTGAGCGAGCTCAACGGAGCTCTGTCAGGACTGCTACAGATTTGTTTGTGGGCAGAAAATGGTGCCAATTCAGGCAGGGGCCCAGTACAAAAGGGAAGCCTGCAGCTCCGGGAGAAACAGAATAAGAGAGTGAGAGGGGGGAGTGAGAAAGCTCAACGGAACTCTTTCAGAACTGCTACAGATTTCTTTGTGGGCAGAAAAAGGTACCAACATAGGCAGGAGCCCAGTACAAAAGGGCAGCCTGCAGCTCTGGGAGAAACAGAATGAATGAGTGAGAGAGGGGGAGTGAGCAAACTTAACGGAGCTCTGTCAGGACTGCTGTACATTTCTTTGTGGGCAGAAAAAGGTGCCAATGTAGGCAGCAGCCCAGTACAAAAGGGTAGCCTGCAGCATTGGGAGAAACAGAATGAGTGAGTGAGAGAGGGGGAGTGAGCGAGCTCAGTGGAGCTCTGCTGGGAATTTAGAGTTGCCCACCCTCCTGCCCAGGGTCCTGTATTACAGCAGGGTATCTGGGGTGGAGACAATGCAATGATTGGATACTTTTAGGATTGCTGTAGTAATACAGATTTAGTTGTTCTGTTTCTTTCTCTAACTGAGCTAAGTACTGAGCTATACTGTTAGGATTGCTGAAATAATACATATTTATTTGTTCTGTTTATTTCTCTAACTGAGCTGAGTAATACTTGGACTGCAATAGGAATTCTAACTGGGCTAAGTGAAACTGTATGAGAGCTGAGAACATCAGATGCACTAATAGAAAAGACAGAAGAGGGGAGGGGGTGCCCGAGGTGGGGGAGGGCCTCCTGATGAGAGAGGAAGACACCACGAGCAGTACCAGGGGAGAGAGCAGATGACTGCGGGTAGGGAGGGACCAGGAGTGGCACAGAGGGGAACAAGTAGGAGGGAGGATCCCATAGGGGGAAGAGATGTAGAAGGGGTATTGACTAGGAATACATTTGAACCTCTGATATGGGACAGAGAGGGGGAGCAGGGACATACTGAAGGGGGGAGGACAAGCGGGGCATGACAGGGTTGGAAACAGGTAGGGGATGAGATAGTGAGAACGAAAAAATGTAGAAGGGGCTAGTTAGGAAGGAGGGGGTGGTGACTGGAGGAGAGAAGGCTATGGAAAGGGGGAAGGATGGGAGGGACATCACTATTGGGGTAGAAGGGAATGGGGGCTCTAAATCAACAACATTGGGGATAGGAGAGTGGTTGGAAATCAGCAGGGAGGAGAGGTCAACATGGGAAGCTCAGTAGGAAGTAGTCAGGCTGGGAAGGGGTTCAAGGGGGATAGAAGGAATAAGGCAGAGAAAAAGGGTGAGGTAGAAGTAGGGGGTACAGATACAGAAGTCATAGAGGGTGCATTTGGTGGTGGTAGGGGCAGGGAAGAATAAATACTGGACTGGTGGAAGGGGCATTAGAAGGGAAAGGGGGTGAGAGATGGGGGGATACTCATCCTGGGGGGATTCTATACTGAAATGGGTGAGAGGGGATGGAAAGGGGGAAGGCACAGCCATATTTGGGTTGAAGCTGTCCCCAGGTTGACTGCAGGAGGGGCAGGGCAGGCAGTGCTCAAACGTGCAGCAAGGGGGAGGAAGAAACCTCATTTACTGTTACATATGGGTACAAACGACTTGGCGGTTGACACTGTGGAAGCAGTGAGGGGGAGGTTTGAGTAGTTGGGCAGGCAGTGTGAGGGGGTGGGGAAGTTGGTGGCATTCTTGGAGGTACTGCCAGTACCATGTGCAAGCATGGTGAGGAAGGGTAGTCTTAAGGACTTCGAGTGGCTGAGGGATTGGTGCCACACAAAACATTATGGGTTAGTGACCAACTGGGGTAGGATCTGGGGGGAATAGTGACTTGTACATGGGGGACAGGGTACACTGGAGCAGGAGAGGGAGTACTAAAGGCAGCATTGCTGCCAGGCCACTGATGCTGAGGGCTGAGATGCTGGATGCCACACCTCACACCACGCTGGCAACCTGGCTTCAGATGTAAGCCCGGGCCACCAGGGGTTGGCAGGGGAGGGATAGGATTGAGCATCAGGAGGACTGCTCTCCTATCCTGGGGTGGGATCTGGGGACCCACCACTCTGTAGTGGCCCCTGGTGATGACTGTGGGCACTATTACAGTGGTGTAATAAAGAGGGAGGAGTGTGGCAGACATTGGCATACTGTGCCTAAGCGTCATTGCATGCCCACACTCTGCAAAGGGGAGAAAAGTGGAAAATGGGCTATGGTGGGGCAGCATAAGCTTCGGCCTTCACTGCCCACCAGATGGCACCTCCTACACCGGATCCTGCTCTGGTGGGTCGAGCTGGAAAGCTCCTCATCACCCCACCATGGGGGGTAATCCGTGGAGGTGAGCAGGTTGGCCTGATGTCGGAGGCAGGGCTAGGGGTGTCGGTCGGGATGACCAAGCCGACATAGCCTGGGGAGAAATATGTAAAAAAAGAAGAAAAAAAAAAGGCAGGATTAGAGGGGTATATCTCTAATAAGGTGGATTTAAACAAGTGGTGGGGTAGGCAAAACACTGAGATTGATAGAAAGGTCCAGACAGGGGAGCCTGATGTGCTCACCACCCTAGATATAGATAAAGGCGGAGGCGTAGTCACCCTGGAAGGGGGCGGGCAGAGCGGTCTGAGTGTAATACAGAAGGCACCACCACCCAGTAAGAATAAGGAGAAGAAAGGGTGTGGAATACCAGGAGGAGGGACACAGGCCAAGGAGGAGAAGAGTGAGGTGAAGGAGGGGTTCGGGTGGAAGGTGGTCTGACTTAATGGATAGAGAACTGGTTACAGGGGAGGGTGCAGAGGATGGTGGTGGTGGGGTAGCTCTCAGCACCCAGAGCATTGACAAGTAGGGTGCTGCAGGGCTCAGTGCTTGGCCCAATGCAATTTGGTCTCTTTATCTCCAATATAGCACATGGAGTGGGGAGCAGTGTTAGTCTGTTTGCACATTATACCAAATCAAAAGCAAATATTTATAGTAGCAGAGTCCCCCCCCCACACACACACACACACACACTCCCCGAAAAGCTGCTTAAAAGCCTGCAATTCATTCAAATCAATTCCATTTTCTTACTTACTTGAGGTTCAATGTCAACAAGTATAAAATCATGTATCTAGGACATAGGAACCCCAATGCTAAGTATAGGATGGGGGAGGTACTTATACTCACTAGACATGAAGGGTCCTTGAGGTTATTATATCAGAGGCCCTCAAGATGGTAGTACAGTGTGACAAGGCTATGGGCAGGGCAAAATGGATTCTGGGGTGCATAAGGAGTGGCATCTCAAGCAGGAGGAGGAGGGATGTTCTGCTGCCATTGTATCACTCCCTGGTATACCCACAGCTGGAGTACTGTGTCCAGTTTTAGAGTCCACACTTCAGAAAGGACATAAGGTGGAGGTTTTCCAGAGGAAGGCAAATAAAATGGTTCAGAATTTTCATAGGAATCCCTACAAGTAAAGGTTGAAGAATCTCAACATGTACACTCTGGAAGAGAGGGGTGAGAGGTGACATGATCAAGAACTACAAAGTATCTCATGGGGCAGAGGGTACAGTTGTGGAGTTTCCTTCAAATGAGGATGAGCACCCAAACCAGGAGACATACAATGAAGCTGGGGGGAGGGACATTCAGGATAGATGTAAAGAAATATTTCTTCACTGAAAGTGTGGTAGACACCTTGAACAGACTATCAGAAGTTGTGAAAGCTGAAATGGTAGGGGGCATGAAGCATGCATGGGATAAACATGGAGTATATTAGAAAAAGGAGAAGGAGGGGGTCAACGGAGATCAACAGGGCTATGGAAGTGTAGAAGGTTAAGTTCATTGCAGGATAAATCTATTAAGCAAGCTCATTCTCAAGGAGGTCTAGATGGATGCAGGCAGAATAAGACATGCAGTAACATATACAGGCAGCAGTTACAAGCAGGTAGAGAACTCTTGGGCAGACTGGGTGGGCTGAGCGGTCCTTTCCTGCTGACAAATTCCATGTTTCTATGGCATCATGTGTTAATTCAGGTGCACTGTTTATTTAAAGTTGGGCCTACCATACATCCAGATGTAAGGCACAGTAAATTACCGAATTAGATGCAGCCCACTTACAGTACAATAAACAGAACCCCAGTGCTTCGAGAAGCCTTTACTCTTCATAAGGCTGCTTAAAGAGCTGGGGTTCTATTTGCAGTGTCCACACCAGCATGCTGATCTTAAAATAAATGCCACATCTGAATGAGTACTTCATTCTTGCTCACTCCATTTCTTCCCCACTTTGAAACCTGCTTGTCCTGAGTTAGTTTTTGGCTGGCAGCACCTTGCCTGTGTTGGAAGATGACCAATAAGTGGCACTGAAAAATGTCAGACTTCACAGACTATGAAGGCAGCTGCTCACCCAGCATCTTGGCAAGAAGAAGGCTGCAGCTGTGGCCACTGATGACTGTTGGGTCTGGGGATGGTGGGACCAAAGGGGACAGAAATAAGGAGATAAAATCATAATAACAATTGTGAGACCTTGTCCAGCTTTCCAAAATGCTAACCAGTAAAAGAACATTCTATGAAGTTTTTCAAATTGCAACACAATCCGGTGAGCCCTCTGTCTGCCATCTGACACAGGCATCAACCACCATAAAATTGCCTAAAGAAGGCAGTGTGGTCATGTGATCACCGAAATACTGGAGATTACAGATTTATAAGAACAAAACAATATCACACAGAAGCTGGCACATGTGCCTATAGCAGCTGCTTCCTGCTTCTCAGTAGTTATATTCATACCCTTGAGGTACTTGAATGTTTCCATCATATCCCCTCTTTCCCTCCTCTCTTTCAGTGAGTACATATTGGGGCCCCTTGATTTCTCCTCATAGGTCTTGTGTTGCAAGCTCTGTACCATCTCATTCGCCCTTCTCTGGACCCTCTCCAGCCTGTTAATATCCTTACCAAGGTGCGACCTCCAGAACTGCACACAGTACTCCATGTAAAACCTGACCATGGTTTTATATAAAGGCATCACTACCTCCCTCCTTATGCTGGTGCTACCCCTGCCTATGCACCCCAGCATGTCATTGGCCCACCCAGCTGCCTTACCACTTTGACATTTTCAAGTAATCTGAACTAAGAATCCCCAGGTCCCTTTCCTTCTTTGTGACTGTCAGCAACTGCCCCCACCCCCCATCCTGTACCTTTCCCCAGGGTTTATGTGTTCCAGGTGCATAATTTTGCACTTTTTTGAATTAAACTTCAGTTGCCAGTCCTCAGACCATTTCTCAAGATTTCCCAGGTCCCTCCTCATTTTCTACACAACCTCTGGGGTATCCACTGTGTTACAGATCTTGGTGTCATTTGCAAACAGGCAGACCTTTCCCTTCAGCCCTTCTACAATGTCACTAATGAAGACATTGAACAGGACTGGCCCCAGGACCAATCCCTGTGGCACCCCACTGGTCACCCCCTCTCCCCAGACTGCTCCCCATTTACCACCACTCTCTGCCTCCTGTCTGTTACCCAGTTTCTAACCCAATTTACCACCCTTTCCCCCATGCCCAGCCTACTCAGCTAGTTTATCAGCCTCCTATGTGGGACAGTGTCAAAGGCTTTCCTTACATCAAGGTAAGCATTGTCCACTGCCCCACCCTGATTTACTTCATTTGTCACCCAGTCAAAGAGATCAACCAGATTTATCTGACATGACCTCCCCACTGTGAATCCATGTTGCCTATGGTCCTGGGCTCTGATGGCTTCTAGATGCCCTGCTATCCTTTCTTTAACCAATGTCTCCATGATCTTCCCCCACTACTGAAGTGAGGCTGACCGGCCTATAGTTCCCCGTCTCCTCCCTATTGCTTGATTTGTATAGAGGAACCACGTGTGCCCTCCTCCAATTTTCTGGTACCACCCCTGTGTTGAATGACTCAGTGAACATGGATGCCAGAGGTACTGCTCTTTCCTTTCACAGTTCTTTTAATATCCTTGGGTGTATGCCATCTGGTCCCATCGCTTTGTTCACCTTCAATTTAGTCACCTTGTGCAGGATTCTTCTGCCTGTGAATGGACTATTGTCCATCTCTTCACACCTTTGCAACTGCTCTACTGTTGTGGCCTTTGCCCCTCCCCCTCTTATGTGAATATTGAACAGAAAGACACAGTGGATGTCTTGGGGGGGGGGCACATGACAGGTCTTAGGCATGGAACTTTCACTTCCAAACATTAAAACAGCACATATAAGCAAGCAACATTCGGCATTGACAAATGCTTGTTTTTGTATAGAAATAATACTTAGGACATGAGGAGGGTAAGAATCCAGACAGACATGCAAATGTATGGTAAGCAGCATAAGAAACATACAGAAAACCCAAATCAACAGTTCTGCCAATGGTTTTCATAACCGTAGCAGAAAATTAGTTTTTTTGAATAACATTTTTCATTGCTTTGCTGCTTTAAAATAATTTCTGTTTTCACTAAAATGAGCCAGCATGTGCTCCATGACCTTATGGCACAGTAAGTGTTCAAAAACAGCTGGGAACAGTGATGAAATCCTGGCCCGACCAATTTTAAAAGGATTGCTCCTTTTATTATTTCAGATGTAAAAAAAGTACTAAAGTAGACTCAAACTGTGGAAAGAAGGGCATCATACAAGTCAATGGATAAGGGTGGGACAAACTAAAACAGAATAAAAATGCATAGGTCATATTTTACTGGATTCCTGCACTGCTGCATTAACATACAACAAGAAGAAAACCGTTAATGGAAAAATATATATATATATATATATATATATATAGCAGGGTTTTATTTAACTCTAAAAATTGATTAGCCTTTTGCTCATAAAAGTTCTAAAACATTGTGAAAATGCATAGCACTTGCCTCACTGTGTTTAACAAACATAACACTTCTAGAAAACCTGTATGAATACTTTCTGTACAGTTAGTATTGTCCCAAGAAAAAAACTGCTAATCAATTATTTAAAACCCTGTATATATATATATGTATATATACACATATACATATATACTTATTTAGTATGTTAAAAGATTATTATGTTGGAAAAGAAGGAAAAGTGGAGGACAGGAATTTTTTTGGTGGGGTTTAACCTTTTTTGGGGGAGTGAGGACAGTGAGAAAAAATTAAAACAGAACACATACTAAATGTTAAGACAGAAAACAATGAAAACTATGTGAAGACACTGGGCCTGGGGCATACCAATCAGCATGCATAGCATACTAATAATTTGCAATTGCTGAGCCTCCATTCTGTCCAACTGCTGAAAAGTTTGGTCAAGACCATTACACAGTAATCATCCTCAGTCCACAATATGACCAGGTCTGCCTGTGTGTCTGCTATTTCCACAGGGTTGGCTGCCACTACAGGAGCCTCCACTTGCTCAGCCATTTCACTTCTGATGCATTTTGTATGACATGTAGTCTCTTTGCTGTACTGCCCCTCTTGAACTGCACCCTTGCCTGTAGGAGTTATTCATAATTCTTGCATCATGGCCTCCCACTGAGCATAGTGGTGCACTAACAGGTGCATTCTTTTGCCACCCATACTCAAGTGGCTACTCTTTCTACCCTATGCACATACATGCTGCAGATACTGCATTTCACTGCACTTGGGTCAGCTGGCAGTGTAGTGAAAAACAGCCACACTGGTGAGCTATGGGGAGGACCAGGCACAGGCATTGGGGGATCCCCAGATGGAGGCAGTCAATAGTCACAGCACTCACCCAGAAGCAGTTAACATAAATGGATAAAGAATCAGAAGGTGAAAAGCCAGAGCTCATTTCTTCTCAGGACCTAGGAGGTCTGATTGTTCGTTTATCTGCACTGCAAGTGTATAATAAATGGAGATTTGTTACTGAAGTTAGTGGTTTCTCCATTTATGTTAACTGCATCTGGATGAGTGCCATGACTATTGACTGGCTGCATTAATCTGTGTCATTAAGTACACCATCTTACCTTGGTGTGGCTCTAAGTTTTCTAAATAGGGCGCCAGATGTCATAGGCTGCTCTGCAGTTGAGGGGGTGACAACCTGCTGCTGTTGTTCTTGTTCTGGCTGCTGCTGCTGTTCTTATTCCTGTTGCTGCTGCTGCTGTTCTTGTTCCTGCTGCTGCTGTTGTTGTTCTTGTTCCTGCTGCTGCTGCTGCTGTTCTTGTTCCTGCTGCTGCTGCTTGGTCTGCAGTGGAGGATTGGTAGCCACCAGTGATGCAGGGGTGGCACCACTAACTTCAAAAGAAGCCGCTACTGCTTCTGGCACCGCACGTCCACTGGCAGTGGCAATATTTTGCAGGAAGGAGCACTGGACTGAAAAACATTGTCCTGTTTCAGGTGAATGGCTTGCCCAAGGCCAACACACATCCTTGGACTGAGAGGAATGCCACTTGCTCCACCTCTCTCTATTTTAAAAGAAACAATTACTAAAAGTATTACTAATTAAAAAAGGAAAAACAGAGGAACTGAATCAGATAACAACAAGCATTTGTTAATGCCGAATGTTGTCTCGCTGGCATTGGCATTGGTAGTGCCGGAGTTAAGGATGCATAATAGGAATGGCAGTGAAGTATTGAAGTGATGCCAACCCCACCCCCACCCTATAGAGACTGACAGGCATTGGGGTGTGCCTTTGGGTCGTCAGCTATAACACGCATGCCATTGTACTTCACCCTACCCTGTAGACACTGACAAGTGTTGTGGTGTGCTTTGGGGTCTTTGGACGTTATATTTACCACATTCCATAAGGAAATACACTGAGGTGGGTGCAGTATAGGAGAATGGGGTGAACTTTGGGGCCGATCACTGCAAGGCACACCACGATGCCTGTCACTGGCTGCAGGGTGGGGGTTGAATGGCATGAGCATTACAGCCGATGATCCCAAGTCACACCCCTGACGCCTGTAAGTCTGTACAGGGTGGGGTGCTACAGTTGGAAACCCTAACACCATAGGCATGTGTTAGTATTTTCACTCCAAATTTTCAACATGGGCTGTTTGTGAGTCCACCTCATGAAAAGCGGCATATCAGTTTGTTAGCTGAAAGGTGGTTTTGCACAGCAGCTATTCCATTTGGTGACACAGGGATGAAAACACATTTTGGGCGGTATGTGGAAAATGACAACTGTATTGTTCATGAGGAGATGCAAAAAAATGGCAACATTGAAAATCTGGAGTGAAAATACAAAAAATTTGTGAAGTTATGAACATGCATAGAAACTGTGCAACACATGCCCAAAACCCAATTATTTTTGGGATTTTTTTAACCACATGTTTAATATAGGCATTTTAGGACCTCCCTTCATGAACAGTGACATTGTGATTTTGTTAATTTGCCCAAAACGTTGATTTCGCACAGTGACCATGCCATTGTGCGCCACAGGTGTGAAAATACATTTCGGGCAGGATGAGAAAAATGACATCTGTACTGTTCATAAGGAGGTGTGAAAAAATGGCAGTGTTGAAAATCTGGCATGAAAATATTGCAAATTTGAGAAGTTACAAGGGTGCGTGGAAACTGTGCAACGCACACTCGTAACACAGTCATTTTATGGAATTTCGTCACCAAATTTTCAACATAGGCATTTTAGAACTTCTGCTCATGAACAGTGTCACTGTCATTTCTTCAAACTGTCCTGAAAACTGATTTCGCACAGCGATGGCACTATTCTGCACTGGACATGTGAAAACACATTTCGTCCAGGAGATGTAAAATGACAGCTGTACTGTTCATAAGGAGGTGTGGAAAAATGCCAATGTTGAAAGTCTGGAGTGAAAATATTACAAATTCATGAAGTTACGAGCATGCATGGAAACTGCGCAAAGCACGCTCATAAAACAGCCATTTTTTATTTTTCCCACCAAATTTGCAACATAGGCTTTGAGAACCCTCTCATGAACAGTGGCACTGTCATTTTGTTAATCAGTCCCAAAGGTGACTCGGCGCAGTGACCGCAAAATCACCTTTCAGGGCCGATCAACGCCATGACAGTGCCAAAATTCATGAGGAGGGTCCTAAAAAACCCATTTTGAAAATTTGGTGCCAAAATTCCAAAATATGCCTGAGATATGCATCAAAGTTGAAAAAATCCTATTTATGCCGTTATACAGCTTACCAGCATTTCTTCAGTTCGTGGTCAGCTTTGAAGAGTGCAGACGTGTTCCCAGTCCACCAAAGGTCGTTGTGCCAGACTCCAGAGTTAAGTATGGGGTGAGGGGGGTGGCGAGGCAGGGTGCGCAGAAGGTGGGTGTGGGTTGTGGGAGGGGGCAGGGAGACTGCGAGGGACCGTTTCCTTTTTTACAGGTCTAAAAAAAACATCGGGGACTTTTCTTTTAGCAGGGATTTGGCACACTGGAGTGGGCTCCCAGTGTGCCACCTAAGTCTTTTCTGGGGGATGCTTGGCCGGACGGGATTGGGCACCCCGTCCAGCACATACTGGGGTGGAGACACAGGCCGAGGGATTGGGCACCCCTCGGCACACAACAAAAGTGGGGAGAGACATTATGCCATAGGGGAGTGGGCTCCCCTGTCGGCAAAATAAACTGGGACGGGGATAAACGCCAATGGGTATTGGGCCCCCAGTCAACAAAGAAAAACTTTGGGGGGTGCATGATGCCGAGGGGGATTGGACACCCCCTCAGCATACATTTTAAATGGGAGTGGGGGTCATTATGCTGACGGGGAGTGGGCTTCCCCATCAGCATTGTCACAGAAGGTAGCGGCAGTCACTGCCACCATGTTGTGGTGGATGTCAGGAGGCATGTTGTGGTCCTGGGCATTGCAGTGCTATGCAATTCATTTCATTTGTTTTAACCTTGCACTTTAAAATATCATCACATAACTGATGTATTAATAATTAATAAGCCAGGTGTCATGAAACAGCAATGATCTTAATTAAATAAATGTAAAAGTAAAAACAAGGCACTGCATCAGCATGTGGTCTGAAAGCAAAACAAAATGGTCATATTAAATGCAAGCTGAAAATAGAAAATAGAGTTAAAAATCTATGTTTCAACCTTAGGTCTTCTTCAGGAAATATCTAAAATAGGAAAAAAACAAAGTTAGTGTGTATTTAATTAAATAAATGTAGTTTTATCATTAATGTGAACATTTTCTTTAAAAGGCTATGAAGACATTTATGGTAATTGTTTTAGGTTTGATTAATATTCTAGTCTTGAACTTTTCTAGTTTCTGGTATCCATTTAAATTAATATAAGTTGGTTATATGAAACAGAAATATAGTAGTTTTCAACATGGTCTCCTAATATGATTTATAAAATAGCTGAAGAAATTATAACAATCTCATGGGCCAAGAGTATTATGTGACTGTCTGGTTGTTATTGCACAATCTGATGGAGGAATTTTCATTAAATATGTTTTTTTTTTATGTAACTACTTTATAAGAGGAATACCACTTTCAGGGCCAGATATTCAAAACTTTGCGCTGGGTAAATACCGTCTATGCAGGTTTAGCGCGGGATTAGAGTGGGTTTGCTATATTCAAAAGGCCAATTAGGGAGTGCAAACTGCATTAGCGCTGGGCAAAATCATAACATATGCAAGGGGCAAACTGAGGGTGTGTGTACATGAATACAGGCGCAATACTATATTCAGTGACTAGTGCCGCTCAAAGTGGTTTTGCGCGACTTAGCGCAACACTTAGTGTGGTGTACATTAACACCAAAGAAAAGGTAGTCTTAACCATGGGCAATCAACTTTGCATGACATTTTGGCTTTGCGTGGTGTTTGCGTGGCTTTTACGTGGCTTTGTGTCACCCTAACAAATAAATATGACGGATAGACAAAGACAGACATAGAGGAAACATACTGCTCACTGATGGCATCACAATGATGCCATCATCTGTCACCAGTCCCAGCCATGCCAGGCAGTAAGTGGTGACCCTGCCGCAGTGGACAGCATGGCAGTGTGGCCATACAGCATACACTTGTGGACAACTCTTCTGTGGACACCAACAGATGCCAGCACACACATGCAGCACTGTGGGCATGGAGGATGTTGATGGGAGAGTGTAGGGGTGGCCATGCTGTGCCACAGACTAGGTATGGCCACAAGGCTGGGACACATCATGCAGTGCACATGGGCCAGTATTGGGAATACCCCAACACCAGTGTGCCTTTCTGATAATATATGCCCCTCCCGGCCACATACCGTACAGCTGTACAACTGCCACAGCACACAAAGCCGGACATGTGTATGTCACTGTGAACATCCCATGCTAGAGGTGCAACATCTGTGGGTCACTCAACAGCGTAACAGTAAAGTCCACTGTCAGTAAACACCTGCGTGTTGGGCCTGTCACTGTGTATAGTGCAGTCATCAGCACTGCCCTTACACACCATAGGCAGTGCTGTGTCCACACACTGCTGGCCCCCCTTGCTACTGTAGTGTCTGCTGTGTACTGTAGCATGACCTACAGCGTGACAGTTGCATGCAGCACCACCACCATCTGTGCCTATG
The DNA here is from genome assembly GCA_016271365.2 of Neoceratodus forsteri. Lineage (NCBI taxonomy): Eukaryota > Metazoa > Chordata > Ceratodontiformes > Ceratodontidae > Neoceratodus > Neoceratodus forsteri. The sequence continues at coordinate 274,512,726 of JADMNL010000026.1, forward strand.
CTGTGATGTCCCCTGGGGTAAAATATTCTATGCTATGCTGTACTGTTTACATGTAGCCTACAGTTATCATCATGCACTGCCAGACTGATCTACTGGTGGAGCTGTGGTCGGACCTGGCCAGCCCCTGTATTTCCAGACTGACCTACAGATGGAGCTGTGGGACCCTGCAGTAATGCTGGGCAAACTGCATGCAAATCAGGGCATAGTGAGATGCTAATCTGGATGTTTGCCCAGAGACTATCTAAGTAGGCTCATTTGCATGTCACTTTTGAATATGGCAAAATTTAGTGCCAGGCAGACATGTTTGCACTGGGCTAATGGTTTAGCCCTGTGCTAAACCCACGCAAACATGTTAGCGCTGTGCAAATAGTTTGGGGAATATTATACAGTTTTGAACACTGTACTTTCACATGCACTGCTGTCTGTAGCTGTACTGGGTCCACACATTTGCTGGCACACACATTGGCCACATAGTTCACCTCTACCTACTGTCACGTCGCTTTGCACTGTGTTGCTGCTGTGGTTTGCACTTTTTACTGGTTGCTATATTCAGAGCTGTCTTATTCCAGGGCTAAGCTTGCCTTGCACTCCCAGCCCAGTTTGCCCGGCCTCATTCTCATGCTGTATTCAGAAGCTGTTTTCCCCAAGCTATTCCTTTCGAATATAGCTTGCTTTGTGCTCCAGGCAAAGTTTGCCCACCGAGCAGTGTTATTTTGGCCCTGGGGCAAAGTTTTGAATATCTGGCCCTCCTGTGTGTTCTGTTGTGCTGGTTGTAAACTACAATTATACATACATACTGCATAAGGCCTAACTGCAGCTGAATCTGATGACACTGAAACAATCCAAACGAGAGCAATGAGAATTATTTTGGGGTTTCAGATTAAATATGTTGAAATGTTGGATGGATGTAATTGTGAGAGGTTAGACCAGAGAAGGGGAAACTTTGTCTAGTTTTTGTTCTGAGCTTTGTAAACCAATTCACAGACTTTACTCTCTCCTAAACAAGAAACACATTTCAGAGCACCAAGTGAGACCTGAAGGAGTGTCTGAAAATCTATGCAAAGAACAACGAAGTATAAAAAATCGATTTTTGTATGGTATTTAACATGATTATAACATTTTTGCTGGTGATGTGTATGCTACCCTATCGAATGAATGTAGTGAAAATACTAAAATGCTTTTGCAAACATAAATAGTAGCATGTATTTATTTACATGTCCGCTTTTTCATATGTAGCACCATTATTACTCTGTAATTTGTGTATAATGACTTTCATACTTTTTTATAATCTTCTTCAGACAGTCCTTTATGACGTGCTGCAATTCTGAAATTTTAATCAAAATCAAATCAGTCCCCAATATGGACATATAGTATGACTGAAAGCACTCAGATGTGCCTTATACTCTACAATGAACTGGAAATGTATTTATGTCTTGTCACAGCTGGACACCCTAAGGCGGGTTATTTCTTACAGATTGGATAAATACTATAAATGCTGGCCTTGAATTGCGATAGTTCTACCCACTGTATTTAATAAGCTGTCCATGTCATCTGCAGTTCTGTTGTCTTGAATGTGTCGTACAAGCTCGAGTAGATTATGACATCATGCAAAGAACTTGAAAAAACTACCAGTGCCCAGGTCATCATGGTTGCTAGTTGTGGTTATATACAGTATAAGGTATGAAAAGTGTGGCTATTTGCCACTATATTGGAAAACAAATGAGGACAATTTCTGTTCACTAATTCATTGCGTGCTGCTTCTTTTTTCTGGTCAGATTGAAGACTCAACTTGTCCCCTCCCTTGGTTGTTTTTATGAAACTGTACATGTGACTTTCAAGAAAAGATCAGCATTATGTGCTGGGAATGCAGCTGGAGACAGGTTCCGACAGGTAGAAAAACTGATGACATGATGAGCAAGTAAACCCTGGGATAGAATTGCCTCAGTTTGATGCCTGTATTTATAAACTTCATGCAAGATAACTCCTTCTTCATCTCGATGAATGTGATGATAATTTATCCAGTTCTTGCTTGCCATCCATAGCCTTTTCATTATGGTTTCATAGAGTTTAAATGAGCTTCATGAGACTGTGCCCATATCAGCTTGCCCCAAATTATTGATCCCCATAACCAGTTATAACATTCATTCAGCATTATGAGCCCAGTTTCAATTTGAACTTGTGCATGCTACTGCTGCCACAATCTCAAGTGGTGTAGAATTCCAGGTGTTCACCACTCTTTGACTGAACCGGTTTACCCTCCTTTTATTGTGGCATCCCCCCCCCCACGAGCTGCAATATATGAGACCTGGTGGTTGACAACAGTTATCAGGTATGCTGAATATGGATAAAACCTCCAGCCTGTCAGTAGACTGGCAAGGCTACCACACACAGTACCAGGGCCTGTGTTCAGGAGTGAGTCAGAGTCATTGAATGTAGGGCAATGAGATGAGACTTGAACCTTCCTGGGATTTTTCTCTTTCCTGGGGAGTATCAGATGGAGGGCAGCAGGCTCATTGCCATACTACACCTGGGTAACCACAGATGGCAATGAGGTCAAATACCAGTTTGGAGGGGAGAACACCACCTGGCACCCTGCATGCCCCCACAGTTGTGTGTATTTGTAGAACTGGCACCCCTGACACGTGTCATGGGAAGAAACCAAGCCAAGAACCCTGATGCATGCAGAATGATTCTGACCCTATAGGGTTTTTCTGCCCCAACAAAAGTTGTTCCTCCCTCCTTTCCAGGTGGGCCCATGCCCTAAATCCTCAGTGATTTAGTATATCACTTGAGAAAGGAGGTAGCTCCCTGGCAACCCAGAGGAATTGCTTCCCAACACCAGCCCTCCCCATCTGAGATGTGCTGCTATCCAATAACTGCCTGCAGTCTGGCCTACCTCCTAACATGATGTCTGTAGTCCACTCCTGAACTCCAGCCACCTGCACTGGGCCCCTGGGCACCCTAGCTATCATTTTTTAATGCATGCATAGTCACAATGTAGTAATAAATTACAACCAGCTCTATGTAGTCATAACCTGTCAGTCAAGCATATGGTTCTAAATTGTGTGGCATAGTTGCATAACTTAATAAAAAATGCTACTCAGTGATTATAGGAAAACAAAAAACAGATACAAACCACATTACAAAATTTCATAAAATTGTTTATAATTCTGCATTCTACTGTTCCCTCAGTGCTTTGTATCACTACATTTTAATGTCTCAGGGATGGAACAGGGTCACATAACAGCTACCACTTTCATTGATCTGCTCAAAGCCTTTGATTTTGTGTCGCACCCATTCCTCCTGGACAAACTAAGTTTGGCAGGCCTCTCAGTTCCTGCAGTTGAAGGGTACCATTTTATCAAATGGGCTGTCAAAAGCTAGTTCACTTTTTACACACCTTTTCATCACTACTCCCAGTCAAGGCCAGGGTCCCCCAATGTTACCATTTTAGGCCCAGTCCTGTTTTCCAGTTTTTCGAAATGGTTGTGCCGACCGAACAGTGAAACTTGGATGGCAAAATCCCTCACAGCGACAATCTTGACAGATTTCAAAATTGTTGCTGTGAGGGACCAAAAGGACAAAATTTTGCCCTTTTGACAGTCCCTCCTCCCCTTTCAAATCAACTCTGACTTGGAGTTAGTTATTTTAAGAAGGGGGTTGGGGGCACAACCCTTGAGAGAAACACACCATTGTCGGGACAGGTGACACTTCACCTCTTTACATTGGGGATCTCACCATGCTGAATGTCAATAACAGTGTTGTCGATTCGGCATAGGTAAACCTTTTATATGACCTCCCATCCATCTATACCAAAGTGCATTTGCACATGTATGCAGATTACTCAGTTATCTATGCCTCTGCCCCACTGACTGCTTCTGAAGAAAACCTGCTTCAACAATGCCCTGCACGGTGCCCATAACCTTTAATAACAGCCAGAAATTGGCCAGGCTCTAGAGACTTTCAGTTTTCTGCATGCTGAACAACTGCCCAGTTGAAGCTATGCACTCCTTGGCATATAGCTAGAAAATAAGCTCAACTTCTCTACCATCATAGATGTCATTCATGCAAAACTGCACCCAAGTTAGTTGCTTTGTACCAAACTTAAGACTACCTTCTCCTACTGGTCTGTCGTGAGCTAGTCATCAAAATGGTGCTTCTGGTTTTCGACTATGCTGATGTGGTCTTTGGTTCAGATGCTTCCACTTCCTGATCACACCGGACACCATTTGCAGTACCTTTTGTCAGTTTTCAAAAAACTTATTTCCTCTTACACACCATTGCTCCCTCTACTGCTTTCTTTCCATTTTGCCTCTTATATTGCCATCAGTTTCTCTGTTCCTCCTTTATCTCCAAATACAGGGTTATATTCTTTCCCTCCTACCTCTCATCACTTATCTCTCCAGCCAAACCTGCCCCATGAACTCTCCATTCCAAGGACCGATGGACATTCTCCATTCCTCATTCTTGTTCCTCTGCTGGCCATGTCTACCTTCACTTATCAACTAACAGGTCTCTGAAACCAGTTCCTCTCATCACTCCTGCATGCCAGCACTGCAGGCTCCTTTGATCATCAGCTGAAACTCCTTTCATCCTTGACCTACCCCTTTTTCTCCTAAATCAGCCCTACATGTCTTTACAATAGCAGCTACTTCAGTTCTGGGTCTTCTCCTATCTAAACTTGTCAAGGGTTATACATGCTGACGTGACAAAAAAAGATCATGCCTGGCATTTCAAGAACAGGCCCCATATCGATCGAAAGTTGCAGTCGGCATGGAGTTGCACAGTTTGACTCTGTTTTTTACATTGGGGGGGCTTTGTCCCCAAACCACCCACCCACCCCAAACTAAAGGATTCTAACTCCAGGTCAGAGTTAGTTTGGAGATGGATGCAGGTCGGGGGAAGTGGTTGCCCCCTTCCAGCAGCACTTCTATGGCAACATGGCACTGTAGTCGATATCGATGCATGTCACCGTAGAAATGTCGCTATTAGGGTGGCATACACATGTCAAGGCATGTTTAGCCTGTTCACTCTAGCATTTGTTTTATTTCAGGGGAGATCAGCACTGTTACTAGTAGCTAAATTTTAAGACTCGCTTGCCAGTGCCATTTTTCAACCAAAAGTCTGTTCTATAAGGTGATGCTGTTTGGCGATAATATCTTCCCAGTGCAATTCCTGACTATGAAAAGGACAATGACAAATTTTCACAAGACATAAGATGCAACAAGAAGGGAATCTTTTGGGATCCCATAGCCATGGTCAGCTCCACAAATATAGCACCAGTGGCTCTCTCCATGTCCATATTCCTGAGGATGTGGTCAGTAAAGTGCACAGGGCAGTTGTGGTGCTGTGCTTTTTTGCAGAACCTATGCTGTTGACTGCACATCAAGTTAAGTTGTACTTCTCAATAAAACCCGATAGTTGGAGGTGGACTATTTTCTGATGAAACTTACTTAGATGGGGGAGGAGGAGGAGGATGGAAATTGGCCTATAATTGTTGGAGGAGTGGGGGCCCCTAGCTTTAAATATAGGTCCAACCTTGATGTTCTTCCAAGAGTGTGGCATAGAGGAGGTGGACAGTGCCAGACTGAAACAGATTGAAAATAAATGTAATGTGTTTGGAGATATCTAGGGTATTGAGCTTGAGCAGGGAGGGGGTAGAGACCATCAAAGACAGGGCTGCACTGGATACAGACTCTTAATGAGTTTGGTGGTATCCTTTTAGGAGATAGCCCTGAAGTAAAAAGGAGGGGGTGGGGAGTAGCCTTGACAGAGCAGGAAAAGGGTGGGGCACCCAGGCTGGGTTCTAGAATAGTTGGCTTATTGACAGGTAGATTATAAAGGCGAGCAGTGAGCAGTGAGGTCTGTGAATTTCAGGTTGAAGGCCAGGGCAACCTCAGATGGATCAGTCAGAGGGCTAATGGGGGAGCTCAGTTGTATAGCAGGGCTGTTAATGAGAGGACTCTGTAGGGAACTAATGCAGCCCCAGAAGCAACGGGGGTTTCCAGGTTTTTCTCTCTGAAGGCTATACAAAAATGCTTTTTCTGGGACTTGGCCATTTGTTTGCAGTGATTATGAAGCACATGTAGTCATTCAAGAAGGCAGAGGAGGGGTTCTTTTTATAGGCAGACCACTTTCTGCCCCTAACATTAATAAAGGCCAGGAGTTCCTTGAAGATCCAGCGCATACAACCATTTCTAACTCTCCTGGTAGTGAGTGGAAAGTGGAGATCCTGAATCTGCAGAAGAAATTGCAGAGTACTATAGAAATAGCTTACCTCACTCTCTGATATAACTATATACATTGCTGACTCCTCTCTCAGGGTAAACTACACAGTGAATATACCTTTCAAAGTATTATACATGTTACTTACTCCTCTCTCAAATACTTTGGTCATTGTTCTCTCATCTCTTAGGGTACTATACACATTGCTTAATCCTATCTCAAGGATAATGACATTGCTTATTCCGCACTCTGAAAATTATACACATTGCTTTCATCTTTCTCAAGTACTATACACAGTGTTTACTACTCTGTCTGTCAGAGTACTATACTAATTGCTTTGTCCTCTCTAATGGTATTTTTTCACATTTCTTACTGCTCTGCTGCGTACTGTACACAATGCCCACTTCCCTCTTAGGGTACTATACACACTGCTTAGTCCTATATCAAGTACTATAGAGATTGCTTACTCTTCTCTGAAGCACTATACACATTGTTTAGTACTCTCTCAGAGTACAATACTGATTGCTTACTCCTCAGCCAGAGTACTTTACATATTGCTTACTCCTCTCAGAGTACTAAAACACGCTGCTCACTCATCACTCTAAATATAATACACATCACTTACGCCTCTCTCAGATTATTATACATATTTCTTACTCTTCTTTCAAGTACTGAACAGATTGCTCACTCCTCTGAGTACTATACACATTGCTTACTCCTCTCTTAGGTAATATACACATTCATTACTCCTCTCTCAAGTGCTGTACCCATTGTCTACTCTTTTCTCGGAATACTGCTGACATTCCTTACTCGTGTCTTAGAATGTTAAACCTATTGCTTGCTCCACTATCACAATACACTATACATTGCTTACTCCATTATCTGAACACTATACATACTGCTTACTCCTCTCTCAAGTACTCTACACATTGCTCACTTCTCTCAGAGTACTATGCGGTTTGCTTAATCCTCTCTGATATTACAGTACACAGTGCTTACTCCTCTCTCAGAGTACTCCACACACTGCTTACACCGCCCTCAAGAACCATACAGATTTCTTACTACTCTCTCAAGTAATATATACAGTGCTTACTATGCTTTTTCAGAGTACTATACACACATTACTTATTCCTCTTTCTCATACTATATAGATTGCTCACTCTTCTCTCAGAGTACTATACACATTTGCTTACTCTTCTCTCAGACTACTATAGACATTGCTTTCGCCTCTCTCAAGTAGGATATGCATAACTTGCTCCTCTTCCAGTGTTCTATACACATTGCTTATGCAAGCAATAAGACATGATGAGGTGTGGGATATCTCCTGATAAGAGAATGCCCAGGTGCGTTATGAGGCATGAGGCTCTTGAGCTGAATGCCTTGTGCTCCTGGGCATGCTCTTATCAGGAGATAAGCCACTCCTCGGGGTGTGTTATTGTGCCTATACAATGGGCCCCTACCCAACCTCCCCTAGTAATGTAAAAGAAGAAAAAATATATGCCAAAAAGTGTTAAATAAACAGACCATAGAAAAATAGTCCATCAGTAGTGCAGACCGTATGTATCAGCCAGTGTCTGTGTTAGTCTCTTTCTCTCCTCCCAACTCTGTCTCCCAAAGAGACAAATACTTAATTTTTTTATTTCACTTTTAATTTTGTTTAGCTTTTTTGTTTTCACTTGCAGCCACCAGCCTACTTGACTGTGAGCAACCATGTCTGTTAGTGTCTGTACAGAGCAGTTTCCTCTGTGCTGTCTCTCTCTCCTCACAACTCTCTCTGTTCCCTTATACACATAGTTATTTTATCTTCCATGAAACAAACATTTCTTTTTTTTATTCACTTTTCATTTTGGTTTAGCCTTTGCTTATTTTCCTTTGCAGCCACCAGCCTGCTTGACTGTGAGCGACCATGTAGAGCGGTTTCCGCCTTGCTGTCTGTCTCTCATCTCGCTACACTGTCTGTCCCCTAATACACATACAGTTTTAAAAAAATGTATTTACATTATTTTACTTTGTTTGGGCTTTCTGTTTCTTTTGCAGCCAGTGGCCCACTTGACTGTGAGCGAGTGTGTCCATTACTGGCCACCATACAGGCCGCTTTCACGTCTCGCTTTTTAAAGCATAACTTCTGCTCAGTGATAAATTAGATATAGGGGATTTTGACTTTAATTGTTATGGATGGGGAAGGGATAACGTGGATGGCTAGAGAACACAAGGACAGGAGATGCTGTACACAGATGAAGAGCTGTAGAACACGGAGACAGGAAATGCTGGACACAGATAGAGGGCTGGAGAACATGGAGATGCTGGAAATGCATAGAGACTATGGATTATCCTAACAGTCACTGCTTTGCGATCATGGTTTTTATGTTTGCTTGCATGCATGTGCAAGAAACAGAGTGCCATCATCCGAGTTTTTGTAGGTGTGGCAGCTGTCTTTCAATTTGGTCAGTGTGTTTGTAGGCACGGCCATAGTTCACCAATGAATGCTGCAGCTGTCTATGACAGCAGTTGAAAATGCAGTGCCGTACAGTTGAAAGGGAGAGTTCCGCTTCAGTGAGCAGTGATAAGATAGTGCGTGCTCATGCACCCCCCCACACACACGCATATTGCGTGCTCATGTGCTCCCCCCACCCACTCACACATTGTATGGCCGAGGGGGGTGACCAATCCCCTGTCGTCTCTGCTGAACTCCCCCCCAACAGAGTTCCAGGTGCCATGCTGGGAGCCCAACCCAGCATGGCAACAGTTTGTATGGCCGATGGGGGTGCCCAATCCCCCATCAGCTCCACTGTTCCCCTCCCCAACAGACTACGGATGCCACGCTGGGCCCACCCCAGTGTGGCAACAGTCCGTATGGCTGACGGGGCTGCCCAATCTCCAATTGGCTCCACTGCCCCCAAACAGCCTTCCAGCTGCCATGCTGGGAGCCCACCCCAGCGTGGCACAAGTCCTGCGTTGTCTAAGAAAAAAACCTGCAAGAAAAATCTTCCCTCACTGACTGTCCTGACCCCTCCCCCACCCAGGCCACCCCTCTCGCACCCTGCCTCCACCTCCCCTCACCCCATACTTACCTCTGGAGTCTGGCGCGATGATTTTCGATGGACCGGGAACATGTCTACGCTCTTCAAAGTCGACCGCAAACTGAGATAATGCCAGTAAGCTGTATAATGGAATAAACAGGGGTTTTTCAACTTTGATGCATATCTCAGGCATTTGGGGTAATTTTTTCACCAAATTTTCAACATGGGTTTTTTGGGACCCCACCTCAGGAATTCTGTCACTGTCATTTTGCTAATTGGCCCGGAAAGGTGATTTAGCAGTCACTGCGCAGAACCACCTTTTGGGACCAATTTACAAAATGACAGTATCAAAGTTCATGAGGTAGGCCTCCCAAAACCCTAAGTTGAAAATCTGGTGAACAAATTCCCAAAAATGACTGTTTTACGAGCATGGGTTGCGCTGTTCCTGCGCACGCTCGTAAGTTCGCAAATTTTCAATATTTTCATTCCAGATTTTCAACATTGTCATTTTACCACACCTCCTTATGAGCAGTACAGCTGTCATATTTCACATCTCACCCAAAATGTGTTTCTGTACATGTAGCGCACAATGGTGCAGTCAGTATGCGAAATCAATGTTCGGGACAGAGTAAGAAAATCACAGTGACACTGTTCATGAGCAGAGGTGTTAAAATGGCTATGTTAAAAATTTGGTGAAAAAAGTCCATAAAATGACTGTGTTGCGAATGACCATTGCGCATTTTCCACGCACCCTCAAAAGTTCATGGATTTCTAATATTTTCAGTCCAGATTTTCACCACTGACATTTTTCCACACTTCCTTTTGAACAGTACAGCTGTCATTTTTCACACCATGGCCAAAATGTGTTTTCACACTTCCAGTGCAGAAATGCATGGTTGCTATGGGAAATCACTGTTCAGGACAGATTAAGAACATCACAGTGACACTGTTCATGAGCAGAGGTTCCGAAATGCCTGTGTTGACAATCTGCTGTAAAAAATCCCCAAACTAATTGCATTATGGTTGTGTGTTGCGCAGTTTCTATGCACACTTGTGACTTCACAAGTTTTTTTTAATATTTTCACTAAAGATTTTCAACCTTGCCATTTTGTGCACCTCCCCATGAACAGTACAGCTGTCATTTTTCACATCCTGTTAGAAATGTGTTTTCGCACCTGTGGTGCCAAATGGTGTAGTCACTGTGCAAAATCATCTTTCGGCTAATGAACTGATATTGCCACTGTTCATTTGGTGGGGTTCACAAAAAACCCATGTTGAAAATTTGGAGTGAAAATGCCAACGAACCCCTGAGGCGTTAGGGTTTCCGACCATAACACCCCACCCTGTAGAGACTGACAGGCATCAGGGGTGTGACTTGGGATTCTCACCTGTAATGCTCATACCATTCCACACCCTGCAGCCAGTGAGAGGCATTGAGGTGTGCCTTGGACTCTTTGGCTCCAAAGTTCACCCCATTCTCCTATACAGCACCCATCTCACCGTATTTGCTGATGGAATGGGGTGAGCATAAGGGTCAAAGACCCCAAGGCACACCGTGACACTTGTCGGTGTCTGCAGGGTAGGGTGTGATGAAATGGCATGGCTGTTATGCCTGATGACCCAAAGGCACACCCCAATGCCTGTCAGTCTCTGCAGGGTGGTGGTGGGGTTGGCTTCAGTTCAATGCTTCACTGCCATTCCTACTATGCAGCTGTCTAACCTTTTCACTACCAATGCCAATGCCAGCAAGCAAACATTTGGCATTGACAAATGCTTGTTAATAGTGGGACCAACAGTCATTCACTTGGTAAAGATAAACGATGAGTGGAGAAAAGTAAAGGTGCTATAGTTTGTTGTCCTGCATGGGGGAGGGTTGGTAATATTGCTGTGGTATGTTCACATCACTGTAGTTTATGCAGCGGTTATGCTGTTTGATGATCTGCATCAGGAGAGTGGTGCCATGTTTTGATTTCTCCATATGCTGCAATTTGGCTGGCACAAGTAGTGCCGGTTGGACATTTATGTCTTGATAAGGACAAAACTGAAAGACCCAATCAGCCAATTGGCCTTCTGAATTTCTTTTGCCCATTTTATAATTGTTTCTAAATTACTAAACACATTGTGTACTCCTTTTTTCAGAGAACTATACACATTGCTTGTTTGTTTATCAAGCACTTAGAGGATTGCCTAGTTCCTCTAAAGTACTATACAATTGTCTTAAACCGCTGTCAGAGAGCTTTTGTATAGTCAATAAAAAACAAGACAGCAATTATTGCTGATGTTGTTGAGACATCTGACCTGGCTTGCATCACCGAGACCTGGCTGGATGAGAATGCTGGCCCAGTATTGGAGTCTGCAGTTCCAGCCGGGTACTCGGTGATACACCGCCCGAGATTGGATCATAGGGGCGGGTGTGTAGCTATCTGTTTTAAGATGGAACTGGGTCTTGTAGAGATTCCAGTGGGGGATTACCAGATCCTTTGAGTGTATCATGGGAGCAGGTGTGGACGGCAGGATTCTTCTCATCTACCATCCACCAGGAGATGGGAAAGTTTTCCTGCAGGAAGTTGCAGACTTCATGGTCGACATGGTATTGGAATCTCCCAGGTGGTTGGTCCTGGGGGATTTCAATGCCTGGGTTGAGGATGAACTCTCACTTTTTGGTCAGAACTTCCTCCAACTGATGATCTTGTTGGGCTTCACACAGGTAGTTACCTCAGCGACCCATTTGTGAGGTCACTCTTTGGACCTGGTGTTCTTCCTGTGTATGGAGGCCGCCAACATGGTGGTGGAACCGGTCGGATGGTCAGACCATTACCCTGTAAGGTTCAGTTTTGGGGCTCCCCCTGTGAGACCTGCCCCTCTGGAGATGGTCCGGTACTGCTCTTTGATGGGAGTTACCCCAGAGGGTCTGATGGCAGTGCTGGGCCTATCCAGTAGGCCATTGGAAAGCTTGGATCCGGGAGACCTAGTAGTACACTATAATAGTGTGGTGCTGAGTGCCCTGGATTCCATAGCTCCTGTCCGAGTTCGCCCACTCCCTCTCCACCCTTGGTCCCGTTGGTTTGATGGGACTTTGAGGAAGTTGAGGAGAGTAGGGTGAAGGTTGTAACGTTGTTGGCGGAAATTCGGCAGGGAGGAGAACAGGCTTAGATTGATGGCCCATTATTTGGACTATCAATCAGCAATCTTCCATAAGAAGGCAGAGTTCCTGTCCAAGGAGATTGCTGCAGCAAAGAATCAACCAGCTCAGCTCTTTCAGACCGTGGACAGGCTGTGCAATCCAGCCTGTCTTCGGGACCGGAGAGCTTTTTCACAATTAAAGTGTGAGGAGTTTGCTCAATTCTTTGCAGATAAGGTGTCCTCTATCAGGTCGGAGATCCACTTGACTCATTCAGATGAGCAGAGTGGTGGTCGATGGGAGGCCACGGACACCCGGTCTGTCTGGACAGATTTCTACCAGCCAGCGATCATGGATATCATGAAGACTGTTCAGAGCTTGCAACTGACTTACTGTAGTTTGGATCCTGGTCCAACACACCTCCTTGTGGGGTGTTTGGACGTCATCAGACTGGTCCTTGTGGAGATAGTCTGGTGTTTGCTGGATCAGGGGGTGTTGCTGGACATCCTGAAGGAAGCCCTGGTGACACTCCTCTTAAAGAAATCTTCCTGTGACCCAGACTGTCTTGCAAACTACAGACCAGTCTCTAACCTTCCCTTTTTGGGGACAGTTATTGAGAAGGTAGTCGCGTTGCAGCTCGAGAACCTTCTTACCACCCACGAAGTCCATGGTCCTCTCCAGTCTCATTTCAGAAAGAGGCATAGTACTGAGACAGCACTAGTTTGAGTACTTAGTGATCTTCTGAGAGCGAGAGATTGGAGGAGTCGTTCAGTCCTGGTCCTCCTTGATCTCTCTGCAGCGGTTGACACTGTGGACCATGGGGTGCTGCTAGAATGCCTGCATATCCTCTATGGACTGTCAGGTACAGTCCTCAGGTGGTTTAAATCTTTCCTCACAGGCAGGACCCAGAGGGTGGTATCGGGCATTTTTTCCTCGGCCTCTTTCTTCCTGCCTTGTGGGGTTCCTCAGGGTTCAGTGTTGTCCCCCATGTTGTTCATGGTGCATATGCTGCCGTTAGGAGACGTTATAAGGTGGTATGGGCTAAGTTTTCACTGTTATGCAAATGATACTCAGCTCTACATGTCCTTTGTGCCCAAACAGGTTAGTACGATATCTGTCTTTAACAACTGCCTCGCTGAAATCCAAGACTGGATGAGTGCTAACTGGTTGAAACTAAATCCGAATAAGATTGAGGTGTTGGTGATGGATCCTGGTCAGCGGGTAGAGAAGTTGACTTTTGGTCAACCATCTGGCCTTGCACTAGGTGGTAACCAGTTGAGACCCTCTGAACAGGCACGGAATCTAGGCATTGTACTTGACAGCAAACTGACATTGAAAGTGCAGATGTCATCAGTTGTCAAGTCCTCATTCTATCATCTGAGGAACATCGCCTAGATAAAACACCTAGTTCCACCTGAGGACCTGCCTACATTGATTCATGCATTTGTATCCTCTTGTCTGGACTACTGAAATGCCCTGTACTTAGGGTTACCGGGGGTGGACCTCCGTCACCTGCAGCTGGTGCAGAATGCGGTGGCCAGGTTGTTGACAGGGTTGTTAAGAACTAGCCATGTTACAACTGTAGTACACAAGCTGCACTGGCTGCCTGTGTGATACAGGATCATCTTCAAGGTTGCGTTGATGACCTATAAGACCCTACATGGACAGGGACTGGGTTACCTGCAAGACCTCCTTCGGCCCTACTGCCCCCTCCGCTGTCTCTGTTCCACTGATGAGGGATTGCTAGAGGTTCCAAGAGTCCATTTGCAGACATCGGGAGTTAGAGCTCTTTCCTTTGCAGCCCGACCCTTTGGAACACTCTACCTCATCGGATTAGAGAGTGCCTGTCCGTCGAGGCCTTCAAATCACTCTTGAAGACTTATTTATTTGAAAAGGCCTTTGGGGAATATGGTTAGCTCCAGAACTGCTGTGGTTCATTTTATGGTTATCTTAATCTGTGTGTATATTTTATGGATACTGTTTAATTTGATGTTTTATATTGTATTAGCGCTTTGGTTATAGAAAAGCACTTTATAAATAAATTTGACTTGACTTGACTTGATATTACTGTACTTACCACTCTTTCTTAGAGAACTACTCTATATACATCTCTTACTCGTCTCTCAGGATACAATATGCATTGATTACGCCTCTCTTAAAGTACTATACACATTACTTAGTCCTCTATCAGATATTACAGTCATTGTTCACTCCTTTCTCTGAGTACTGTACAGATTACTTGCTCTTATCTCAGGTACTATAGCATTGTCTATTCCTTTTAAGTATTATACACATTGTGTTCTGCTTTCCAAATATTTTACACATTGTTTAGTCCTCTCTCAGGAACTAAACAAATTACTTTCTGCTCTTTCAGAGTACTATACACATTGCTTACTTCTCTACACATTGCTTATTCTTCTCCAAGAAAACTATATACATTCCTTAGCCCTTTCTTGGAGTGCCATGTGCATCACTTACTTACCGCTGAGTACTTTACACATTGCTTATTCTTCTCGCAAGTACTTTAGACATTACATAATGTTCTTTCCTTAGTACTATACACATTGCTTACTCCACTGTCAGAGTACTATATAACATTGCTTACTACTCTCTCAGAGTGCTATAATTATTGTTGTCTCCCTTTTTAGAGTACTAAACACATCACTGACTCATCTCTCATGTACTATACACATTGCTTTCTTTTTTCTTAAGTACTATGCACAATACTGACTCCTCTGCCAGAGTACTTTACACAATGCTTACTCCTTTTCAGAGCACTATTTACAGTATGTATACCCAGGTTACTAGATCCATGTCTGAACCACATACTCATGCTTTCTTCTGAGGCAGACAGTGTACATAAGGGAAAGGGGGAAATTGTTTAACCAGGAAAGGCACACTAAGCTGAAGTTTGTTTCCAGGTATGACCTGGGAGCAGAAGGAAGTTAAATAAGTTGCTCAGGGTCACAGAGTATGCAAGTGGGGGCTGTGGGATTCAAACTCAGATTTCCAGATTCATAACTCAGAGCCCTAAACCACAGTGCTATACTGCCTCCTCAAACACTCTCCTTCCAGTAGGGAAATCAGTTGTTCAACAGCAATGGCAAGGAGCCAAAAGTCTGTTGTTAGCTCAGAAGGAATAGCTTGGAGGGATGAACTTAAGGTAGAGAAAAAGCATGAGAAAACATAGCACTGAGACTGCCCTTGTTCAGGTTTTAAATGACCTCCTAATAGCAAGAGACCGAAAGGCTCGTACTTAGTCCTTGATCTCTAGACGGCATTTGACACTGTAGACAATGGTTTGCTATTGGAGTGCTTGCTGTTTCTCTGTGGACTGTCTGCAACAGTCTTAAGTTGGTTTTGATCTTCTCTCATGGGCAGGTCTTAAATGGTTACCACTGGAATTTATTTCTCTGATGCGCTCCCCCTGTCCTGTGGGGTGCCGCAGGCTCCATATTGAAACCCATGTTGTTTGCAGTGTATATACTGCCATTAGGAGACATCACTAGGTGATACAGTTTTGGTTTTCACTGTTATGCAGATGACACCCAACTGTATTTGTTCTTTATTCCCAGACAGCATGATGCAATCTCCATGCCTAACAACTGTCTAGCCGAGATCAAGAATTGTATGAGCACTAGCTGGCTGATAAGACTGAGGTGTTGGTTGTGGACCCGGGTCATCTGGAGGTGGGTCTTGGAGCAGAGCACCCTTCAGGCTTATAAGCGAAGGTGTCCATCTCATGACTTCAGACCAGGTGGGGGCACCTCCCCACCATAAACCCGCCCAGCTGCCCGCCGACTGACAGGCGTACAATGCGGCTGTCGCGCGTAGGCACTGCGGGCCAATGGGCGTCTCCAACCATACTGTACTACACAGTCGAAATGTCATTTTGGGTTGTATGGCTCTGTCTGATCTCACCTACAGAGCCAATGAGTGTACATCCATACTCTACGCTGTAAGTTAGCGGGCAGCCGGGCAGCTTACGGGTGAGGCTGCCACCACCACTGACCCGGGGGTGGGGTGGGGTGGCGGGTCTGAGTGGACGGTGGGGAGGGAGGCACCGCTGGACCACCAGGGATGTTACATTTGCTAAAGCCTGCAATCGGGCTGGGGTTCGGGTCCACTGGACCAACAGGGAATAATTTATTTTACTTGAGCTCACAATTGGGCTGGGGAATGGGTCCACTGGACCACCAGGGATTCATTTATTTTACTTAAGCCTATGATCGGGCAGGACAGCGGGTCCACTGGACCACCAGGGAATAATTTATTTTACTTAAGCCCGCGATTGGGCTGGGGAGAGGGTCCACTGGACCACCAGGGTTTATTTGTACTTATACAGCCTGCGATCGGGCTGGGGAAGAGGTCCGCTGGACCACCAGGGAATTTATGTATTCATAATGCCCGCAATCAGGTGAGGAGGGGCAACGACACCTGGACTTTGTCTCTGGAGGGCGGGTGGCCACCCACAGCTGGTGGCTGCCGTGTTGCACCCTGCAATAGGGCAGCTCACCTGTGAGTGGCCAGGTCTTGCTCCTTCTTTTTATGGGTGGATCTTTACCCACCTGTGCAGCCTTAAGGTGGGTGTGTGCCTACATCTTGCTTTGTCCCAGGCTGAATATCAGGATGTGCTGAATATACATGGGCATGCGCCTCGCACTTGCACCCGCCACGTACTGGTGCGCCCTGAGTGCGCCGGGATTTGCCCAGTGCAACTTCCACCTTTGAATGCAGAGTGCTGGGGCGCATCAGTGGATCGTGCATGCTGCAACACTGTTGCACCATGCGCAACCCCTTTGAATATCCCACCCATTGTGCCAAAACATCATGACAGGAACTAATAATCTGAGAAGTTCAAAAGCAGATGTGAGGTAAAGAGTGTCAGTGCCCCAAAAGGTAACTGTGCCAGCTAATTTGAGGAACTCAAGGAAGTTTTCAGAGGTGGCCATGCTTGGGCACTTATGAGAAGGGTAGTGCCAAAACATGGGGCACATCATGAGGATCTGGGTGCATTTCATTGTAGCTTGCTAGTAAGTGTGTAGTGAGACTATTGGGAAAGTTAGAGAATCTTCAGTTACTTCCCTCAAGGGAAACAGACTGATTGCCTCATGACCAGTGATGAGTTTTCCCAAAGGCATTGATAAAGACCCTGGTAGAGGGGGAGGAGGGACTCTGAAAAGTTCCTGAGCAAATGTTCTAACATATGAGGATGCAGAAAAGACTTTAGCCTTGCCCTATAAATAAGCCACGTTCCTGGATACTGTTTAACTGTGGAAGGTGAGTTGGTGTATGGTGGGCTGTCAGTTGCTGTCAATTCACCACAGCACTGACAATTCAGTAAGGGGCACTGGGGGATGGGTGGTCAGTGCTGTGGGCGGAGGGAACAGTAACTACCACCAAGGGACAGGAAGGAGTGCAGATAACTGTTTTACTATGGGGTCGCAGCTTCATTTTGGGAGGCATCCTTGCAAAGAGCATCTTGCACAGCTTTGGCAGGATGGCTGTCTTTGTGCTTGGGGGATTGGCAAACTGCAGGGGCATTCATCCATACAGGCATGGGGATTGTGTGGGGGAGGGACTGCTAGGCATCAGAAAATACTACCGTAATTATTATTTTTTATTTATTTACATGGTGTGAAAACAAACCTTTGAGCAAGATGCTCATTTACATAGGTTCCACATCAAAGAATATGATCTAACAGAGATTTACCTAATACATCAAAGATGATGACAACAACAATCACAAGTATGAGGTAGTTACAATATTCTCCCCAGAAGTTGGGGTTACAAACTGGTAATTTTCAAAGAGCAGCCAAGTAAGGTAGGCACTGTCAGTCAGGCTGTTTCAGAAAAGATGGTGATGGAGGAGAAACAAAGAGACAAAAGAGAGTCCCATAAGAGGGGGGTAAGTAAGTGCTAGGTAGACTGAAAGGAGGAAAACAAACTGGAGGGTAATGTTAAGGAGGAGGAGGAGCGGTGAAGAGGGGAGGGGTGAAGGGGAATGGTGAAGAGCCATATGGGATTGAGTGGACAGGGGATAGACGAGACAACCTTCCAGTGGTACCAATGACAGGACTGCATCAGTGGGAGGCAAGAGGAGCTGGTGAGTGGGTGTGTCAGGCCACCTTCCTACAGAAACAGATATCCCAAGAGGCAAGGTATTGTTTCAATTCAGGTTTGAAAGAAGAGAGATTTACAATGTTGTCTATTTCAACAGGGAAGTGAATCAGCCAGAATGGGGACCTGTATGCAAAAGAGCACTGGGAAAGAGTGGTTCTTCTGCAGGGAACAACAAGTTGGCATCTGTGGAGCCAGGTTTGGGAGCATTTGGGAGCTGGGGGGGCCATTCAGTCAATCATGGCCTTCACAATGGGCATTAAACAGTGAATAAAGATGGTGGTGGGGCACCACTACTCACACTTGGGCAGCCAGGAGGGGCGACTGCCCCCCCAACCTCCCCTCTAGCTCCACCACTGATCTTGTCTTACCCCTAGTATTGTAGCTGTTTTGAGTAGCTTGCAGGGTATCAACTATGCAGGGTGGTCAGGGTGTTATCAGGCATTGGTGTCAGTGAGGGGTAAGAGCACTGGACATCAGGGAATAATATTTATAACATCAGTCATAAGTGTGGGTGGGGGGAGGGACAGCTAGCACCGAGGAACTGTTTACAGTATACAGGTTTTGCATCAGAGGAAAGGGGACACCACTAGATACCAGGGACATGATATATTATATACAGGAGTAGGATCGGATGGAGGGGGGGCCTCCACAAGACATAGGGGACATAATATATTCTATAGAGGGGTGGGATTGGAGGGAGGGGGAAAACACTAGCACGAGGGATAGCTTTTTGGGACTGGGCAATGTGTGGTGGTGCCTAGCAAACCAGCCTCGCTTCTTATACAAATGAGCCCAGAATGGGCATGGAAGTGTCCCCTTAGCACCTTGCATGCCCAATGGGCTCATTTGCATTGGTCCATTTGAATATCAAAAATTGGTGCTTGCTATAGTGGCACCATATTTGGGAGGGCCATATCAAGGCAGTGCTTAAGTGGCTTAACACTGGGACACCATGAACCTAAATTCAGATAGATAGTACTGGTGTGCTATTCCACTGAATATAGCATATTTGGGAATCAAGGCTATAACAAGGCAGAACACACATTTTTGCACTCTGCTTTTCAATTTTTGAATATTAGGCCTAGAGATGGGCAAAGTCCCTCAACTTCTCTACGTGGAGTATTTTGCGTATAACTCCAAATTCACTAAATATTCTGCAATGCAAAACAAATTTTGCATTGCTGTGAGAGAACATGAAATTGCCATTTAAACCTATGGACTTTGAGTTACAGTACTTTACTTTTCTTTGGCTGCCAAATGCAAATTTTGCAATGATTTATGGGATGGCAGGTCAAAGGGACTCTATATGTGCTTCAATTGCCTCAATTCAGTATAGTGTGTGTTATGAAAAGCTGGAGTTAGTTAGCTCTCAGAGCTATGTGCTTTAAACCTTCCAAAAAAATTTCCAAAGACATATTTTCCATTGGACTTTTGAGTCTAAATTTAGTCCACAGAGTATACAATTTTCTTGTGTGTCTATATCATCAATCTATGTGAATTTTGCATTTTAAATTAGTGCTTGCAGTAGCTGTACTGAGAAACAGTGCAGAATGGTGCTTTGGGGAGGGACAGATCTGTGGTTAGAAGTGAGATTCACAGACCGCAGAGTTAGAGGCAACCTTGTCAACTGTTATTGGTTAGTGTTTAGTATTGGTGTCTGTGTTCAATTATGTACACAGTTCCACTCAGTAATACGACTAGTAATTTTTGATAGTTTTGTGCTGTTTTCTGTTCATTTTATCTGTCAATTTAGAAGACTGTGTTTTATTTTACCTAAATGTTAAACTTTCTGTGCTTTACCTTTAGTCTGTGTGCATGCAGTCAAGTCAGATACATTTTATTTCGCCAACATAGGAGCAGTAATATTCATTTCTGAGCCCATCAGTATTATTGTTTACTGCTTCAGTCTAGCTACTGTTGTAACTATTACCCCCACCCCTGCACCCCTCAAAAGGTATTGTTCCACTTTGGGGTCTGTGAAGAGTGTGGTTAAGTGCTTGTGCATGTGCAGCTATCTTTCTTTATTGTCTCTTTTTCCCGTTAGAAGTCTCTATTGTTGTTTTTTGGCTTCCCATCCATCCAAAACCCAAGAAATATAACCGTGCTGTTAATTGCCTCTGTTCAGTCTGTTGAAAGTGTTGTCACTGTTCTGTTATTGTATATTTCCCCATAATACAAAGAACATTTTCTCCAGTGCATATGAGAGCATTTGAATGAATGAAAACAGACATAATAACAAAATGTACCTATTGCTGTATTTTTTTGCATTGTAAAGTCCTGTGAATTCTCTTGAATGTGTTACAGCAATCCACTAAATCAGAAAAATCACTTTTTGTTGTGCACATGTTTCTTTTCTTGGTGGCTGTCTGTGTAATCTAAAAAAAATATCTGCTAAGAGATAATCATGCAGAGTTATTTCTCTCTGTGGCACTGCTGCCAAGAAAACTACTGCTTGTGTGCCTCCAAAGGATAACAGTAGAAGTTGTTGTGATGATGAAGTAGGGCAGTCATGGACGTGGTACTACTAAGCAGCAGACTGGAAAGGTAGTAGTTGCAGCTAGAGATGGGTGAAGTGGCCCAAATTCGCTCATGATCACGGAGCGAAGCAAATTTGTGGAGGTTCAAGAATGCAAAGAGGAGCATTTTGCATTATAATGGGTACCGTGAAGTCCATTGAAAACAGTGACTTTGCATTACTCCGCCTTCCCAAATCACTACTCCATCAATTCTTAAGGTGAAGTACATTGAATGCAATGTACTATTCCTCTTTAAGCTCCATAGGCGAATTTTGCAGTGATTCATGGGATTTCAGGTCACATGGGCTCTAGATTGTTCTGCACAGCCTCCGTTTGGAGTAGTGTGTTTAGGAAGCTGTAGCAGTCTGCTCTGAGAGCTGTCTGTGATTCTTCTAAAAAAAACCTTCTAAAAGCTATTAAAAAGCCTTTTTGAGCAATTTTTTTTGCTGCAACTTTAGTTCATCGATTGTAGGAAACTCTCCTGTGCTTATATCATTGAGCGTTTATTGTTTGTGTATGGACTTTGAATGTTAATGTACAACATTCAGTCTGTGTACTGAGAGACAGTGGAAGTGTGTTTTGGGGGAGGGGTGTATCTGTGGTGTAGGTAGATTAACTTGGAGAAAAAGACAGTTCTTTCTGTTTTGGTGATATTTTTCTTGTTTAACTGTGTTAATGTACACACAGTAATATTTTCAATAATTCTTGCCTTTTTTTTTGCTGATTATTGTGGTGCAGCAGTGCATAATTTTAGTTTGTTTAAAATACATATTTATATATGACTGAAGTTTTCGATTTACTACTCATTACTTAGTGTGTGTGTGAATATGTGTGACGCGTGTCATCAAATCAGACACCTTTTATTGTGCCACATAGTAATTTCAACAATGTGAACCTGCTATCCACTACAGCTGTGTTATTTTTGTACTTCTTTGTGGTATCTTTACTGGTACTAGTACTAGTGACTGTTACTGCAGTACACTGCCCACTTCCCGTGGCCCGCCCCAACCGAAGGTATTCTTTTCCAGATTTGAATTTCTGATGGTGAGCACTGGTTAGGTGTTGTACCTTTGTGTCTGCATCTCTTTAGTGCACAGCGCAATCTTAATCTGTCTGTGCATTTGTATCTCTTTAGGGCCCAATCTCAATCTGTAACTTAAGTCACAGTTGTTTGGCTTGCCTTCAGAGTACTGGACTGGTGTGGTGCATAGTTCTGCATGAACATTGTATAATTAATATGTGTTTTTCAGTCAGGACCATCATCACAAGTCACCCGTGATACAAATCCCATTCTTCATCATCACAGTCACAAATGCAGTCACAAATCACGATTCACGATCATGTCACGTATCACACCACTAATTTTTTGACTAGTTACTTGGATGTATTGTAAGCATGTTTTGTAGTATCTCTCCAGGCTTCACTACCCCGCCATTGTACTCATTAATGAGCGTTTTTAAGTTGGGGAGTTTATGCTACAGCTCGTCGGGGAAGTACAGCTGTAGGCATTCGTGTTCCGAATACAGTTTCATATTGGTTATCTCACACCGTCGACACCGAATTACGTTCATCATCATGGTCACAAATGCAGTCACAAATCATGATTCACGATCACGTCACAAATCACAACATTAATTTTTTTACTAGTTACTTGGATGTATTGTAAGCATGTTTTATAGTATCTCTCCAGGCTTCATCACTCCACCATTGTACTCATTAATAAGCATTTTTAAGTCAGGGAGTTTTGTGCTACAGCTCATTGGGGAAATACAGCCATAGGCATTTGCATTCCTTCATGTAAAGCATGTGAGTTACGGTACAGTGATGGGCGAAGTGGCCCCAATTTGCTCGGTGAAATGATTCACTGAGTAACGCAGAATCCTCGGAGAACTCCACAATGTGAAGCGGAGTACTTCACTTCATAATGAGGACCGTGAAGTCCATTGAAACCAATGACTTTGCATTATTCTGCCTTCCTCAAACCACTTCTCTACCAATTTTAAGGCAAAGTGCATTGAAATCAATGTAATTCACCTCCCTTCACCCTGTAATTGAGCTCCAAATGAAATTCTGCAGTTATTCATGGGATTGCAGGTCACATGGGCTTTAGATTGTTCTGCACAGCCTCAGTTCTGGCCTGGGTAGTGTGTGTGCAGTGTTAGCTGGAGACAGTTTGCTCTCAGAGCTCTGCAATTCAAAACCTCTAAAAGCTGTTTAAAATGCCTTTTTGGGTAATATTTTTTGCTCAAAATTTAGTACATTGATTGTAAGAAACCCTTCTGAGCTCATATCATCAAGTGTTTATTGTTGCGTGTGGATTTTGAATGTTAATTTAGAACAGTCAGTCTGTGTATTGTGAAGTGTGCTTTGGGGGAGGGGCGTATTTGTGGTGTAGGTACATTAACTGGGAGAAAAAGGCAGTCTTTCTGTTTGGTTATATTTTTCTTGTATAACTGTGTTAATGTACATACAGTAATATTTTCAGTAATTCTTGATATTTTTTGCTGATTGTTGTGTTGCAGCAGTGTACAATTTGTCTGTTTAAAACATTTGGTTATATTACTGATGGTTTTCAATCTGCTACGCATTACTTGAGTGTGCATGTGAGTGTGTGTGCGATGTGTGCCATTAAATCAGACACCTTTTATTGTGTTACATAATAATTGCAGCAGTGTAAACCTGCTATCCACTGCTCTGCATAATTTTTTTATACTGTTTTGTGGTATCTTTACTGGTAGTGGATTGTTATTGCCGTTCACTAATCCTCCAACAGGCAAAATGTATTCCTTTCCAGATTTGGATTTGTGACTTGTGAACTCTGGTTAGGTGGTGTTGTGCCTTTTCGTATGCATCCCTTGAGTGTGCAGCACAATCTTAATCTGTCTGTGCATTTGCATGGCACCACTAATTCTGGGAGACTGCATTTCTTGTTACACTCACATTTCACTTTGTCAGCACTGGGGAATTGCTGGACACAAGACAGTAGCATTTTGGGGATGCACATTAATTCTGGTGACTCTGTGTATGACCACTGTGTGCATGACTGAGTGCGCCATTAACTCTGGGAGACTTTGCATTTCTTGTTACACTCTCATTTCACTTCATCAGCTCTGGGGAATTTTTTGGACACAAGACAGTAGCATTTTGGGGATGCACATTAATTCTGGTGACTCTGTGTGTGATCTGACCACTGCGCGCATGACTGAGTGCGCCATTAATTCTGGGAGACTTCACATTTCTTGTTACACTCTCATTTCACTTCATCAGCACTGGGGAGTTTTCTGGACACAAAACAGCAGCACTTTGGGGATGCTCATTCATTCTGGTGACTGTGTGGGTTGGATGCTGCCAGTATTGTTGTCACTCTGCCTTACTTCATGTTTAAGGTGAAATGACAATGCAAAGTAAAAATAACAAGGTGAAGTGAGCCTTTCCCATGGGGCACTCCATGTAGCGAAGTGACAACGCAATGTGACCACTTCATGTTCATTTCGTCAGTGGATTTTAAATTTGCTGCATCTCTAGTTGCAGCAAGTAGAGGGATTTCTGAGACTCAGATTTTCTCAGCCAAATCAGTTGTATCAATGCTGGTTGGAGATGCCAGTGACACTGGTAATAAAGAGAGTGACCACTCTGTGGATAACAGCAGGAGTATTGATACAACCCATGGAAAAGTTATCAGATGGAAACAAATGTTGTGGAGTCAGAAGACTTGATGGTACAGTGTTCATATCTCACTCCCACAGTAGTTGAACCTGATCCTAGTCATCATGAGTCAAAGTCTCATGTTTCCACAGATCCTCTTGTTAGGGCATCCAAAGAATCAGATGGTGATAAAAAAGTGCGGATTATCAGAGTGAGACTGAGGTTGCAATATCTCCACAAGTTAGCATCCAAAGTGAATTTGAGGATGATGATGATGTTAGTGATCACATATGGGAACCTGACAATAAGAAAGTTAAGGTGGCTGTATGTAAACCATCTCTTTGTAAGTCCCTTCCCCAAAGTTCTGTTGTTGCTGTGTTTATGGATGACTCTGAAATCATAGTAGTAGTAGAAAGTGACGTTCAGTCAAAGTTTGCATCAAACCAGAAATTATGCATCACACCCCACGTCACCTCTTTAAAAAATTAAAATCCCACATGCAGCAGCAGCAGTATCATGTTAATGGTGAGGCAGCCATATCCCTAGTTTGGGATTTTTTCATGCAAGTTGAAAGGCAAAACAAAAGTGGCAATCTGACAGCTTTGTCAAGTGCATGAGGTATGGAGAAAAGGGTATCCACCATGGCACTGGATTCAGCATACTCACCTCAAGAGTAGGCACATGGCACCATGGACTCGGCCTGAGAGGTGAGTTGATGTAATGGGGTGTTCACCCTCATCAACCTTAGTGAGAAAGGTATCCTTTCACAAGTCGGTGTAAGTAGCCATATAGGTAAAAGCTGTGAATTAGCACTGGAGGATTACTACAGGCATTAGGAGGAGGATGACTTTGAATTGTCCAGTAGTGGTCAGAGTAGCACTAGCGGTCCAAGCAGTCATTCTACTACATCACCCCCTGTGCTTATAACATATAAAATAACATTGTTTATTGGCTTGTCACCTGTGCAACCACCCCAGGTCAAAGGCACCCCATCCATGGCAGTTTGCAGAGCAGAGATATTGGGCACATCCCAAATAAAACAAACAATGCAACCCATGTTGCAGAGCCTTCTTGACCTGCACAGTAAATGTCGCCGAACAATGTGGTTGCATGTTAACTGAATGCTGCCATAGCAGAAATGCTTGGAATTGACTGTTGCCATTCTCCTTTGTGAAGAAAGTGGAATTCCAATGCTTTGTGGCACGTGCATGTCCTAAATGGAAGCTCCTGTCCAGGACTTATTTTGCAACTCATGCTATTCCTAAGGTATATCGGACTGTGACAGAGTCTGTAAAACATGCCCTGCAGCATTTTGCATCACCTTACATCCACTGAAGAATGGATACGTGGGCAAGTAGAAAAACTGCAGGTAGTTCTTATCTGTTTTTACAAACACAGAGATATGCACTAGGACTTGGTGGTGCTCATAAGAAAAAATCAAAATACTCCTATCAAAATTTCCAGCACTCACTACCTCAGTATAAAAATAGGATGCCTTCAAAAAAAAACTGTAACAGAATAATTATTATTAAAAGCCACACATTCCCCCAGACATGTTTCAGATGACTTGTCCTTTATCAAAGCTTTGATAGAGGACAAGTTATTTGAAACATGTCAGGCAGGGAATATGTGGTTTTTTAATAATAAATTATTTTTTATAGTTTTTGTGAAGGTGTCCTATTTTTATACTGAGGTGGTGAGTGCTGGAAACTTTTTGATATCAGTAGTTCTGTGTATTACTGCACATTGCACACAGTGACCTGGGGTTGTCCGTGATGGTGGGATGGGAAAGCACTGTAATAAGTCAGACTGCGGTGGTAGCAACCTTCATGGCATTAGACAGCATGCCACGCTTGCAATGCAGAGTACAGCAGGGCCACATACAGGTGAAAACATGCTGAATTTATTATGGATAGTAATGTCTGCACCTCCACCCCTAAAAACTGGCTTCATAGAAAGTGATTATGGGTCAAATTTTATTAACTGTAACAGCGATGGTGGGTTTGAGAGGGTTCACTGCATGGCCCATTATCTAAATCTTCTTGTACAGCAGTTTCTGCAACACCCTGAAATCAAGCAACTGCTCACTGATACACATTGCAGCTGTGTTCACTTTGCACATTCTGGAAAAGCCCGTGACCAACTTAGACAGCTGCAGATCCATAACAGCCTCCCTCAGCAGTGCCTCAAACTTGAATTTGCATGGGATGGAAATCCATACTTTAGATGGCAGATCACTTGTACAAACAGTACAAAGCAATCTTAAAATACCCTGGGATGCACACAAGCCGTGACAGGTCCAGGGTATACAGTGTCTCTGATAACTGAACAGTGATGACTCATGGATTCAGTGATACTAATTTTGAGGCTGTTTGGACATGCCACATAGGCAGTGACAGCTGACAATGCATCCATTTGTCAAGTCTTCCACTGCAACATGTGCTGAGGTGGACATTGTTGAATCTCCAGCCTAGCCTTGATGTGGTGAGAGATAGGTCAAGCTGTGTGTTACTCAAACACATGTTTACAATCTTAGATAGCAGCAGACACCTCACCACCATTCAGGAACCTCCACAATTTGGAATAGTCACAATGCTGGACCCATGCTACAAATGTGGCATTGTATCCATACTGGAGGGAGGGCATGATCAGGTTCAGAATTTCACTGGAAAGCTGGTTAGATTGGTTCATGAGGCACAGATGCCACATGCAAAGTTCTCCAACCCACAGTATAACCAGGCTGAAGGTCATTGCGGGCACAGTGCCTCCAGTAAGGCACTAAAAACAAGGTGCTGGTGTCATTTGCCCAGTTGCCCATTAATAGACTTTGGCATGCCTTGTCTCAAGTTGGAATCTGTGACCTAGAAGAAGGGAGTGAACAAGTGAATGACTCATCAGGATTGCGGACATCACAGTGTATGGTTGAGGCCTATTTTGCAGAAAACAGGCACCTGACAGTATTTGTTGATTTTCTGGTATACTGGAGTGGCAAGGTGAATTAATGGCCAGCACTGACATGAATAGCACTGAGGTACTTCACCTGCCCACCCTCTAGTGTAGGCATGTAAGGGTGGAGAGGATATTTATTTCTGTGGGGGCCGTTGTGCATGACCATCACGAATAACCTATCACTTACAAATGTCAACATGTTGAAATTTATCAGAATGAATCAAGGTCACATTTCAAGTAGGACAAGCACATCTGTGTTTGTAGCCAGTCACGATAATGATGGTGCTGATGAGGGTGAAGCAGACCATCCTGGTGGCAGTGTTAAACAGCTTTTAATTGAGGTTGATGATGTGCTAATGGAAAAATAATTTCCAAGTGGGGGACAACTCCAACACGGAGGATTGTAAGGGCTGCTTTCTCATTGGCAAGGATGAGGATGTTGATGGAAGCACATAAAGAAAAAAACTCACTAAAGTAATTCTTCTGGTTCTAAGTTTTATAATGACATATCATTAGAGTTCACCTTCATCTTCCTTACTTTTGCCACTACAGTTCCCAGAATTTTTGCAGTTATTACTGTATTAACTGCAGTCAGCTAAATACATGTCACCTTGTGCTAGCCACTGACATCATGCTGATTGAATGAGATTTTGTGCCACTGAAATACATGATACCCCAGCCAACCACCCTGTTTGTTGAGAGAGACAGACAGACAGACATACAGACAGATAAGACAGACAGACTGTGTGCCTTTGCTCAATATAAGAACCCACAGTCAGCCAGAGTCACCATACTTCTTGACAAGGAGAGGGAAAGAGAAACAGACACAGACATACCTTGTACATTTTCCAGTATAAGAACCCTTAGCAAGCCACCGCCACCCTGCTTCTTGAGAAAGAGAGAGAGAGACAGACAGAGAGACCAAACTTTTGCCTTTGCCCAATATAAGAACCCACTGCCATCCACAACCACCCTGCTTCTTGAGAGAGACAGAGAGAGAGAGAGAGAGAGAGAGAGAGCGAGAGAGACAGAGACAGAGACAGAGAGACAGATACACAGACCATATGTGTTTGCCCAATATAAGAACCCACAGCCAGCCAGCATGATAGGACATCAACTGTGCATGCAACAAGCAATGTCTATCAGGAAAGTACCATGTGGACCATCCAGCTCATGCCACATACTTTACTGGCTACAAAGAGCACACTTTTTATGTTGGCACTCTTGTGCATCCAACATCTTGGACCAGTGCAGCTTTGGAGGCGCGGTCGCTGTTGGGCGAATGCAGGGCATGCATCAGTAGGTGCATCCCTCATTCCTCAATCAGCCTGCATGCGGGCACCACACCATGCATACATAATGTGGAGCACATCTAGAAAAGGTCCGCTGCAATCCGAGCAAAGCTCATCAGATGCAGCAGGCCTTTTCTGCCGTGCTTCACCGCCGTCTCACGCAAGCGTACACCGACCTCCTGAACTGCCGACGGGGTGCCAATCCCCTATTTGGTTACCCTGCCCTGCCCGCTGTGCTGCCGACGGGGAGCCCATTCCCCATCCAGCATAAATAACTCCCCCATTTGTTATATGCCAAGGGGTGGCCAATCCCCTCGCTCTAACCCCTTTTACTTGTGTGCTGTGTGGAGCCCCTCCCCTTCAGCATAAGAACCCCCTCCCCATTGTGAAATCACGAGGGTGCCCAATCCCCTAAACCTCGGCGCCCTTTCTTTGTGTGACGACGGGTGCCCAATCCCTTACATAAATCCCAACCCCGGTTGTGTGCCGATGAGGGTGCCTAATCCCCATCAGCTGCAGACCTCCCAAAAACAGTTAGGTGGCACACTGGGAGCCCACCCCAGCATGCCAATCCCTGAAATACAAAAACTGTCGCTTGACATTTTTTGTTTTCTTTCTAACTTAAACAGAAAACAGTCCTCGTGGTCTCCCTACCCACCACCCGCACTCCTGCCTACCCACACCCCCACCCCATTCCTCCGAGCATGACACGATGATCTTCGTGGACTGGGAACACATCTGCACTCTTCAAAGCCAACCGCGAACTGAGGAAATGCTGGTAAGCTGTATAATGGGATAGATAGGGTTTTTTCAACTTTGTTGCATATTTTGGGCATTTTTTGGTCTTTTTGCACCAAATTTTCAACATGGAGTTTTTGGAACCCTTCCTCATGAATTCTGTCACTGTTATGACGTTAATCAGTCCTGAAAGGTGATTTTGCAGTCACTGCGTGGAATCACCTTTTGGGATTGATTAATGCAAGGACAGTGGCAGTGTTCATGAGGTGGACTCTCAAAAAGCCTATGTTGCAAATTTGGTGGAAAAACTCCAAAAAATGGCTGTTTTACGAGTGTACGTTGCTCAGTTGCTACACACGCTCATAACTTCATGAATTCGCCATATTTTCACACCAGATTTTCAACATTGTCATTTTTCTACACCTCCTTGTGAACAGTACAGCTATCATTTTTGACATCCTGGATGAAATGTGTTTACGCACTTCCGGCGCACAATAGCGCAGTCGCTGTGGGAAATCAGTGTTTGAGGCAGATTACAAAAATTACAGTGACACTGTTCATGAGCAGAGATCCTAAAATGCCTATGTTGAAAATTTGGTGACGATACTCCATAAAATGACTCTTACGCGTGTGCGTTGTGTAGTTGCTACTCACGCTCATAACTTCACGAATTTGCAATGTTTTCATGCCAGATTTTGAACATTGTCATTTATCTTTACCTCCTTGTGAACAGTACAGCTGCCATTTTTCACATCCTGGCCGAAATGTGTTTCCGCACTTCCGGCGCACAATAGCGCGGTCGCTGTGGGAAACCAGTGTTCGGGGCAGATTACAAAAATGCAAGTCACACTGTTCATGAGCAGAGGTCCTAAAATGCCTATGTTGAAAATTTGGTGACAATACTCCATAAAATGACTGTGTTACGAGCGTGCATTGCGCAGTTTGAATGCATGCTCGTAAGTTCACAAACTTATAATATTTTCATTCTGGATTTTCAACAGTGCCATTGTTCTGCACCTCCTAATGAACAGCACAGCTGTCATTTTTCACATCCTGACCAAAAATCTGTTTTCGCAGTTCCGGCGTGGAATAGCGTGGTCGCTGTGGAAAGTCCATGTTCGAGACACATTATGAAAATGACAGTGATACTGTTCATTAGCAGATGTCCTAAAATGCCTATGTTGAAAATTTGGGGACTAAGGTCAATAAAATGAGTGTTTTACGAGCGTGCGTTGAGCAGTTTGCATGCACGCTCGTAACTTTGTGAATTTTGTAATAGTTTCTCTCCAGCTGTTCATCACTGGCATTAGCTGTGCAAAATCAGTTTTCAGGACAGTTCCAGGAAATGACGGTGACACTATTTATGAGCAGAGGTCCTAAAATGCCTCTGTTGAAAATTTGGTGCCGAAAGTCCCTAAACTGACTGTGTTGCAAGTGCATTGCGCAGTTTCCATGCACTCTTGTAACTTCATCAATCGGTAATATTTTCATGCCACATTTTCACCACTGGCATTTGTACACACCTCCTTATCAACAGTCCAGCTGACATTTTTCACAGCCTGCCCAAAATATCTTTCCACAGCTGTGGCACACAATGGCGTTCTCGCTGTGCAAAATCACCTTTTGAGACACATTAACAAAATCACAGCACTATGCGTCTCTAGCTCCATCATTCCCACTGCCAATGCCAGTGCAACAACATTCGGCATTGACAAATGCTTGTTTTCTGATGCCATAGTGAGTTCATTTCCTTTGACTATGCATTCATTTATTTTTTATTGTCCCACTTCGGTACTACAATCAGTTTTGCCAAAATGTGTTTTATATTGTCATCATCATCATTATTAGTCAAAATAGCCACATGTTCCTGAAATAAAGTCTCCAAATTTAGCACCATTGATTTAAATTGTGTAATAAAAAATAATGTATTCAGAATTAATAGAGATTCCCATATTCAGTAATGATTAACTATTCTTTTCAAAAAATTACTTTGTTGTTTTAGATTATTTTTTCAAATGGACCTGCATGATCAGCACAAGATAATATAAGAAAAAGTAACATAAAAGTTCTGTACTTGTGCCACAGTGAGCTTAATATGTATACCCTTGAGGAAAGAAGGGAGAGGGGGGACATGATAGAAATTTTCAAGTACCTCAAGGAAATCAACAAAGTCCAAGATGGGAGCATGTTTAACAAAAAGAGATGTACAAGAAGATAGGGGGCAGCCCACGGGCAATGTGAGGAAGTACTTTTTCACAGAGAGGATGGTAGATGCATGGAACTGCCTTCCTGAGGAGGCTGTAGGGTCAAAAATAGTGAGGGAATTCAAGAATGCATGGGACAGACATAAGGCAATTATTATGAGGGATAGGAGGAAGTAGGGTGTTTGGTAACTGGAATCTGCAGCTTATCCAATAGGTAGGAAATGGGCAGACTAGGTGGGTCAAGCGGTCCTTATCTGCTGTCAAAGTCTACATTTCTATGTTTTATTTTTCTGTCTCAAGATGGGAAACATTTCAGAGACACTGAAAACGTGGAAAGTAGAAAAAATATTAAAGAGAATTGTTTTCCAATGAGCCCCCTCCTCCCAAAAATCTAATTTTTCATGGCTTGAAATTGTAGTATTGCCAAAGTCAACAATCAGACACATGTAGAATCCATTTGATGTGGCAGCATGGTTTCATAAATACAGCTGTAAATCTGGGCGATATGACCTGAAAATGAAAAAGAAAAGAACAGTAATGAGAAATGATTATAACTTTCTCACTCACAACACTAACCACTCCCCCCACCCCCCAAAAAATTAAATTTGACAGTATCACATTAGATGGTGGCATATATGTACAGCATTTGAATGTGATCATGGCTAACACACTGGTGAAGGGGAAACATTGAGTATGTTTTATTTTGTATTTATTGAGATACAGGAGTACACCTTTAAGCTGGAAGCTGGTTTACAAGGTTCCATAGAGATGTGCAAAATCAAAAATTATGCCTTAACATACTATTTTGCATAATTTAAGCATTACACAAAATATTTCTACTAGATGTGATGAAATTTCACCCCAGTACAGTTTTCACATAAAGGCACAATTACGCCAAAATTACACCAATTTCAGCCAGGGAAGCCATTTCACCATTCGCCTCGGTGCACTGATGCCTTGTGATTCACGCCAGTGAAATTACAGTGCATTCTCGATAGACAGTGGAACTCTCATGTGCATGGTGTTTCCTGCACACTGTATTGTCTGTTGATTCGAAGAGAAGTTCAGTGTGCTGCACCACAGCCAATAAACTCTTCAAAAACCTCTTTTTTTAATTTTGAGAGTGAATTGCCTCACAAAATCAATGAAAGTTTAGTTCCTAGTGCTGTTAGCGAACATTTTTTTTGTTTTTGTATCTCTGTGGAATAGTTAGTTAAATTTAGTTATTGTTTCATGTTTCTCTGTGTCTGTGATAGAGTGAGTGGGGGAGGGTTGACTGTGTGGTTTCATTTTCTGTGTGTGTGTGTGAAATGAAAGTAAAGCAGGCTAGTTCCTAAGATTTGATATATTTCTCACAAGTTGTGAGCGAGTTTATGTTATTTCTCTCAAGTTTGAAGATTTGTAGTTTGTGTGCTACTTATTTGTTACATTTTTCTTACATATTGACTGTTTTTTGGGTCACTTTATCTGAACAGTTACTACATTCTTCTGACTGAGTAGTTTCTTTCTTGACTTGTCCATATCCAAGTACACCACATTGTTGAATTGCGCACAGAAATTAAAATTGTGATCTAGTGTCTGCAGCATTCTTGTTGAATTTACTTACTGTATTAACCCTTTCCTACCTGTTACGCCACTGTTGTTGACTTCCTGACATAGCCGGCTACTATATAAAAAATGAATATGCCTGACTAGAGACATTCAGGTAAAGGTGCTAAGGTGGGATGTGGCTCAAAGAAGTCTGATGTAAAAAGCACACTTATTTATGAATCTGCACCCTCTGTGACCTCTGCCGCTACTGCTGTGGCAGACAGTATCAGCAAAATCGAAGTTTGAAGTGTCTTGAAATCTGTGACTCATTTATTTACTGCCCAATCTGTAGCTAATATGCTTGTTGGGGATGATACTGGGAATAAGGGAGACACTCACTCCAGTGGAGGCACATCGGTCCCGGGAGAGGTCAAAAAAGTTGTTAGTGTGACTGTTGTTCCTGCTCAAGGAGGAGCTGATGATGATGAGGGTGATAGTGTCCCGCTTCAGTCTGTTTCTCTGGAAGAAGGAGATAAGGAAAGTCAGCCCCCCCCCCAGTGAGGAGATGCCAGAGAAAGGAAAAGTTTGTCTGTCAGTAGCCAGTGTCTGGGATCAGGAAGAGGATATAATATGTTTTGGTGATGATGATGATGAGGTGTTGAATCCCCTGTGGGAGCCAGAAGTGAAAAAGATGAAGGGTGATGATGATGTAGCCCATTTAGATGACAAGCCTGAGGGTGAGGATATCAACAAGCCTACAACAAGCAGTTCATTTATCCCATCTCCCAAACATAGCATGGTGGATATCATGCAAGTGGCACAAAAGCCAAAACTTCCACACTTTTGGCTAAGCTGTCCAAATCTCAGTCCCATCATGTCAAATCAAAGGTTACAAAGTCCCTAGTTTGAGATTTTTTCATGCTTGATGCAGCTGATGACACCATGATGATCTGTCAGCTGTGTCAAGTATGTGTAAATAGTGGAAAAAAGGGCAGCCACCTAGGCACCGGTGGGCAGCACGCCCGCTTGAAAAACAAGCATCCACTGTGTTGGCACCAACACCAGAAAGATAGCATAGCTGTTGGCAGTGGCAGGACGTCCCTTGTCAATCCTAATGTTAGTGACAGCAGTGCAATAGAACAGGAGAAGGGAGGGCTGAGTGGGTCGATGGAGGAGGAGTGTGAGGAATTATTTTCTCTCCTGAGCAATGGACATAGTAGCAGTGGAGCTGACACTCCCTTGAGTCATGAAAGTACACCATCAGGCCCCAAATCTGGCACAATAACCAGTTTCATACATGCTGCACATCCTAGCAACCAAGAGTCATCTGATACCCTAACAAGAACAACATTGGTGGCACAAGTAAAGCTTTTTTCTCGACCCACTGCCAAGCTGCAGCACACATTAAGGAATGTGTTTGAGCGGCACTCAAAGTAACCCCATAATCATGGTGGCTGCATGTGAACTGAACGCAGCCACAGCTGAAATGCTCATCATCGACCTGTTGCTCTTCTTCTTTGTGGAGAATACAGGATTCCACTGTTTGATGGCCCGTGCCTGTCCCAAATAGCAAGTGTCATCGCAAACGTATTTCTCCAAATGTGCCGTGCCCGAACTCTACATCAGAGTTTGACAGTCTGTCTTACATGCCATGAAGCATTCTTCCTCAAAATATATCCACCTTAGCATGGATATGTGGACAAGTGGGCAGACAGCGGGCAGCTCATAGCTGTGTATAACAGCACACTGGTCACAGGTACCTGGGGTGGTTGTTAATTTGGTCCATGGCAAAAGCTGCGTAAAGCAAAACTGGGGTGGTAGCAATGCACCTGGTGTTTGACAAAATGCAACCTTAACTGTGCAAAGTGTTACAGGGTCTCACACTGCTGAGAAAATGCTGAATGTGCTGCTAAATAACATTGATGAGTGGATCAAAGCACAGTCACTCACAGTGGGGTTTATTGCCAGTGACAATAGCTCCAATGTTGTTAAGTGCATTAGTGATGGTGGGTTTTTCAGAGTTCCCTGCCTGGTGAACTACCTTAATCTAGTCGTGCAGCAATTTCCAAACCAGGATGAAATAAAAGAAACTGTGTCTGTCGCCAGATGCATTTGTGTTCACTTTGCCCATTCTGCAAAGGCCTGTGATCATCCGTGTGAGCTGCAGCGCACTAACCATCTGCCTCAGCAGCACCATATGAAGCCTGATGTTGTTACCAGGTGGAACTCCAACATGTATATGCTGGACCAGCTTTATCAGCAGTATCAGGCAGTTTCAGATTACCTACTGCTGCACACCACCAGGGACAGTGCCGGAGTGTCCATCGCCCTAATAATGGAGCAGTGGCAACAAATGGATGGGCATAATATGCATTCTGCATCCATTTGAGCATGCAACACAGGCTGTGAGTGGGAACACTGCCTGTATAAGTCAGTCAATAGCCCTGATATGTGTGCTGAGGCAGACACTGGTAAATGTGCGTCACCAGATGGAGGAACGTGATGATCAGAGTTCTGTTTATGCAATGGGTCACATGCTCCGTATACTGGAAAGCAATGCACATATCTGCGGGATTGTGCAGTCCAATGAGTTTGCTGTTACTATCATGCTGGATCCATGGTACAAGCGTGGCTTTTCTGCCATAATTGAAGGGGGTCATGTGTGAGTGAAGAAATTGACTAATTACTTTGTCAGATGCGTACATGGGGCACAGATGAAAAAATGCAGAGACACAAAAGGCACATAAAGAAATATCAGGTGTTGCTACCACCACCACCAGTAAATCATCAGAGGCCACCAAATCTGACAAAATGTCAAAGTCGCAGCACAGCATGGCATGTAATCCCATTTACTAACATACAAAAATGCCAGCAGAATAGGCCTAATGGTCTTTCATGTTTGATCGTTTGGTCAGCCCCCACCCTGGAAGTTGACCTTGCTGCCCTCCTTGCCTTCTCTGGCTTCTGTCTTCCCAGTTCTGGGTATTCTCACTGCACTGGATTTTGCTTCCAGAACACTTCCCCTGTACCTGTCCCACCCCCTCTTGAAACCCTCCACCGTCTCTGCCTCCACCAGCCCCTGGGCAGTGAATTCATGGCTCCACTAACCTCTCAGTGAAGTAGCACCTCCTCCTTTCTCCCTGAATCTTCCCCCTCCAGCTTCCACCCATGCCTTCTAGTTGCCCCCTTCCTTGAAGCACCCTGACTGCTCCTCCCCATTTACCCCCTTCATATACCTGAAGACCTCTATCCTGTCCCCGGTCCCTTTCTCTTCTAATGTGTACATATTTAGCTCTTAGAGCCCTCCCATAGGTCCTGTCCCCCAAGCCCCAAATCATTTTGGTTGCCTCCTCTGGACCATCTCCAGGAGTTTAATGTCCCTCTTTAAGTGTGGCCTCCAAAACTGCATGCAGTACTCGAGGTGTGGCCTCACCAAGCAGTTATACAGAGGGAGTATCACTTCCCTCCTTCTGGAGGTGATCCCCCTAGTGATGCATCCCAGCATCTTGTTGACCTTGGCTGCTGCCCTCCTACAAGTCTCTGAGTTGTTCATCTTGACATCCACCACCACCCCAGCTCCCTCTCAGCAATCGAGACTTGTACCATTCCCCCCCCAGAGTGTACACTTGGCCCAGGTTTCTTGCCCTCAGGTGCAGTACCTTGCATTTCCCTGCATTGAACCTCAGCTTCCACTTTCTAGACCATCTTTCCAGAGCCTCCAGGTCCTCCTGTATGGCCACCTTCCCCTCCAACCCATCCACTACCACCCCCAGTTTTGAATCATCCACAAAGAGACTCATCTCACTCCTGACACCTGTCCTTATGTCAGAGACGTAGGCATTGAACAGGAGGGGCCCAAGGACTGATCCCTGTGGGATCCCACTAATGACCTTCCTTGGGGATGGAACTGTCCCACCAACTACGACCCTCTGGGTCCGGTCCTGGATCCAATTGTCTATCCATCTGATCATCTGGTTCCTCACTCCCATTTCTCCCAGCTTATCCAACAGGCCCTCGTGAGAAACAGAGTCAAATGCCTTGCTGAAGTCTAGAAAGAGGACGTCCACTGGTCTACCCAGGTCCAAGGCACTCATCACCCAGTCATAGAACTCCACTGACATGATTTCCCTAGGATGAATCCATTCTGTCTATAGTCCAGGCACCCTGACTTTTCCAGGTCCCCCCCAGCCTCTCCTTGACAATGCCCTCCATCACCTTGCCCACCACCGATGTCAGGCTGACAGACCTGTGGTTCCCTGCCACCTCCCTTTATCCCCCCCTTGTGGATAGGCACTATATGCACCACCTTCCAGTCCTGAGGCACCCACCCTGTCCTCAGAGAGATGGTGAAAAGCTCCACCAGGGGTTTCACCAGGACATCCGCAAGTTCCTTCAGCACTCTGGGATGTAATTTATCCAGCCCTGGCGCTTTCTCCATCTTAAGGGACCTGACGGCTTCCCTCACTCTCTCTGCTGTGATCTCCACCTCTGCTACCTCTTCTCCCTGCTTAGCCTTCCCCCCTCCTGCCAGTGTTTCCTCCCCCTCCTCCCAGACCCGCCGATCAGTAAGGGTCCCTCCCTCTGCAGTATTACTGTCTTCTCCCATGCATGATGCAGCACACCCATTTTCCTTGGTGAAAACTGAGGTGAAGTACTCATTTAGTACCTCAGCCTGCTCCCCCGGTCTTGTCCCCTCTCCCTGTTTTAATCCTGCTAATCTGCCCCTTCACCCTTTGTTTTCCCCAATGTATCTAAAGAACACCTTGTTCCTTCTCTAATGTCCCTGGCCAGGTTCTGCTCCTTCCTTGCCTTAGCCTCCTCACCACCCCTAGTGGCCCTTCTAGCCATCAGCTCATACTCCCATCGATCCCTTTCACTCCTTGAGCACTTGAATTGCCTATAGGCTGCCTTCTTCCCCGCACCACCTCCTGGACCTCCCTGGTCCACCAACAGTGTTTTTGGGCCCCACCGCATTGCCTTACTCTGGCACAGGTGCTGGTAGCATCCTGCACCCCTCCAGATCATTTCCACCTACTGTCAGCGTCCATGTCTGAATCCAATCACATCCAAATGCCTCAAGGATCCTCCCATTTCCTTAAAATCCGCCCCTGAAGTCAGTTACCTCTGTCTTTGTGCATTCTTCTACCTCTCCCTAGGTCCAGGCAGAAACAGACCGTGCTGGTCATTCCCCTGCCAATGGTCCCTTACCTCAGGCCCCAGTCTGGTCACTGTCTGCCAGGACCACATCCAGTACCCACGCCTCCCTGGTCAGTTCCCCCACCTGATGAGTTAGGAAAGCGTCTTGAAAGACATCCAACAACCTCGGTTCCCTGGCCCCCGAGGATGTCATAGTCTCCCAGTATGTTCCTGGCATGTTTAAGTCCCCCAACACCACCACCCTTCCCCTGCCCAAACTGTAGTGTCTCCCAACATCTGCCACCAGACTCTCCTCTAGCTCCTCCGCCAGCGCAGGGGGTCTATACACCACTCCTATTTTTACTCTCTTGCCCCCCTTGTTATCAAGGTGACCCAAATCACCTCCACGGTTCCCTCCGCCTCCTCTACTCCCGCTATGCCAATGCAGTTTTTGACTATTATTGCTACCCCTCCTCCCCTTCCCTCCCCCCTGTCCTTCCTGAACATAGTGTAACCCTCCAGGTTCAGGTCCCAGTCATGTCCTGCGGTGGCCCAGATCTTAGGATGTGCTGTACCAGGTGGGCATTGAAGAACTTGCAGAGAAGGAGGAGGAACACGATAAGGCAGCAGGACTTGGGGCAGCACAACATATGATGGATGCCTACATGGGAGACAGCAAGCATCTTGGCATCACTGATGAGTCCTTGCTGTATTGGAGCAGCAAAGTGAGTGAGTGGCTTGCACTGGCATCTGTTGCTTTTAAATACCTGAGCTGCTCACCATCCAGTGTCAGTGTGGAATGGGTGTTGAGTTCTGCTGGGGCCATTGTGCATGACTGTAGGATAAATCTGTCAGCGAAGAATTTTTCCAGCCTAACATTTGTAAAAATGAACGAGGCTCACATTCCACATAACACAATTATTTCAATGGTGTTGGTCCAAGAACTGTGTCTCGGGGATGATGATGACAATGAAGACGTCCAAAGTGGTAAGGTCTCTACTGGCAGGGAGGTAGATGAAGCAGCAATGCTGACTGAATTTCCACCCGGTGATGACTGCAGTCTTGAAGTCTGTGAGGGCTGCTTCATGGATGATGTGTCACTGGAAGAAGACTAAAGGTATTGTGACCAACCCCTACAGCCAGCACCAGCACCCCCACTCCTTTTCCATATATACCTCCTCCATGACACCATGAATGAATGTCTAGTGAGTGTGCCACCGCTGTATATACGACAATGACAACTTAGTCGGACAGTGCACAGCAAGTATTACATTACTTAGTATACAGTAAAGCTGCCTCTGAGTCCAGCAAAAATTACTCCTCCTCCTCCTCCAGCAGTCTTCCACCAAAACGAACTGTATGTTTTCAGTTGTCAGTAGTGGCCAACATCTCGTAGGTGCTGCACCTCGATCCAGAGTCCACACACCATCATGGAAGACTTCAATTTAGTCACCAATGCAGCACAGAGATGGGATGCTTCAGCAAATGTCCTCCAGAAAGCCAAGCCACCATTCCACTTCAAGTACTTTGTATCTGTGATCTGTGTGACAATAAAAAAAAGAAGAAAACATTTTTAGCATTATTACAACAACTGGGTGCTCCCCCCACAATCATTATAGGAAGCTATTGTTACATCAGAGAATGGCTGTTAAACTGGAACACTTGACATTACATAAAGGTAGCATACTACACACCCCAGCAGCAGAAATCCTGATTATTGACAGAGCAATATATAAGATAGTTACTGTCAAAGTCTGACATCTCTGTCCTGCAGTAACCACAAACTTAAGACTTAACCATATCCACCAACCTGACCTCAACTACCTCCTTCTGCCCACCCACCCCCACCAAAGACCATCACAGATTAAGAAATACTTACCACCAGTTAATGAATTGCACACATATTGAACAGCAGCAGCTGCAGTGCACCTGCAGTTAACAGTTCTTAAATTCCTGTAAGTGTTTAACAAAAAAAAAATACAATTACAATCTGACTCAGATATCTGAGCTGCAGTCACCTATCTGTCCCCCTAATTAAAAATTCAATACTTACCTTATCCTTGAGCAATGTTAAATGTGATGCATTCCAAGTAACATCCCATATTCAGATCCTGGGCTGGCATGCATGTTGTCATGATGATGTACTCCTCAGGACACTAGATAAATATAAAATAAGTACAAACATATAAGAACTCATGATGTCCCATTTCCAACCCACCATCCACCTTGCAGCTGAAAAAATAAATGCAGATACTTACATGTGCAGCAGCAGCAGCATCGATCGACTATGTGAAGAGAATCCCCATGAAGCAAACAAAGCATTACTTCTCTTGGCAACTAGTCAGAGCAGCAGGCAGCAATTACAGGCAGGCAACAGCAGCAGCACTCAAAATGTCATTCAGTCCACACTGACTTAAAACCACAGAGACAACAGTGTCACAAACGCACTCAGCAGGTCAGGCCCTCTGCTCCCATGGTGCCAACCTCCGAGCAAAGTAATGTGAACATGTGACAGACAAGGTAACCATCCTGTCTGCTTTTGGGTCCAAATTACCTTTGGTCCCAAGTTCTTGGGGGAATTTAAACTGTGAACCTTATGCTAGCATACCCAGATGTACAGGCTCAGATAATATTCTCTTCGGAGGGATGCAAATATATATTTCACCTAAGAGCACCTAACCTGGTATCCAAAATGAACCGTTAAAACTCTATAACAGACCTTAGGTATATTCTTACCTTTTCCCAGTTTAGTAACACTAACAAGCTTTTGAACAGTTTTTGCCAGTCTTAACCCACTATACATCACATGCACAAAAAGAACTGGCAGATGCTCAAGCAGTTTTTCAAATAATAGGTACTTTACTAAAAGATGATAAAAATATGAAAAATGTAACACAGAACAATATATCAAAGAGCATACAATCACTTAAAAGAAAACAAGGAAAAGTACAAAACAAAAACTCCTACCACAATACATTTAGATATTTTGGCGAGATATTCAAAGGGTTAGCATGGCGAACAGTGTTGTACCATGCACAACCCACTGATGTGCCCGGTGAGATATTCAAAAGGGAAAAGTGTGTCAAGATGAAATCCTGATGCACCGAGTGCATCAGTAATGTGTGCAGGCACAGTGGGGGTGCCCATGCATAACCTGCACAGCCCGATATTCAGCCGGAATGTGCAG
Source organism: Neoceratodus forsteri (assembly GCA_016271365.2). Taxonomy (NCBI): domain Eukaryota; kingdom Metazoa; phylum Chordata; order Ceratodontiformes; family Ceratodontidae; genus Neoceratodus; species Neoceratodus forsteri. The sequence goes on from JADMNL010000026.1 coordinate 274,554,412, forward strand.
AGCCATGCATGCTCAACCCCCACTTGTGCCTGCCCAAAGTTAAGCCAAAAAATAAGGAACAAATGATGGCAACCCACAGGTGAGCTGCTGCATTGCAGGGTGCAACATGGCAGCTGCACCTGTGGGTGGCCACCCGAGATCCTGCCGCACCTGGTGGCACCCCCATGCCCCATCGCGGGCATCTGTTAAATAAAACACCCCCCATCCTATATTCCTCGTGGTCCAGTGGACCGCTATGTGCCCGATCGTGGGCATCGCTATAATAACCCCCCCGTCCAATATCCCTGGTGGTCCAGTGGACTGCTATGTGCCCGATCGTGGGCATCTGGTGAAATCACCCCGCCAATATCCCTGGTGGTCCAGTGGACGCATTCTGCCCGATCGTGGGCCTCTGTAAAACATACACCCACCCACCTGCCTCCTGCCGACTGACAGCTCGGTAGGACACTCCATTGGTTCACCAGTGTGAGCCAATGGGCGTGCAGCCCATGCTGCTACTACACATTCCAGATATGTGAATGATTCATTCACATATCTGAATGTAATATGTGAATTTGAGCTGCATGCCCATTGGCTCACGCTGTGAACCAATGGGCGCAGCCTCTACTACAAGCTGTCAGTCGGCGGGCAGCAGGGCAGCAGGTGGGTGGGTGCTGCCCACCGCTGACCAGGGAGGAGCGGGGCAGTGGGGCCCAGTGGGCAGGTGGGGAGGGGGGTACACTAGACCACCAGGGTAATAGGTTATTTTATATGTTTTACAGGGATATTGGCCGGGGGGGTTATTATAGCGATGCAACGATCGGGCACATAGCGGTCCACTGGACCACCAGGTATATTAGAGGGAGATTTTTGTTAAGACAAATGCCCACAATTGAGCTGCAAGGGGCGTCAGTCCCCAACGGCTGTTGCCTGGCAGGGCATCAGGCACAAGTCATCAGGAATCAGCGGACCTGCATGCTAATGGGATGCAAATGGGGCCATAATGACATGCAAATGGCCCCACGTGAGCCTTGTATAAATTATGGCCCCATTTGCATGTCCCCTTTTGAATATCGCAGGTGTTGTGCATGGCACAATGGCACTTGTGCTAGCGCATCTCCATGCTCCACTCTAGCAACTTGCGCTGGTGCAGTGCCACTGAGCCATGCACAGTGGGGGTGGCCAGGGTGCGATATTCAAAGCTGCTGTGCCATAGCGCAGCTCCTTTGAATATCACCCAGGCCACACCCCTGCATAACCAAGTTGAGCTGCACCCAGGCTTGCGACACAGACTGGTGCAGTTTGAATATCCAGGCCTTTCTGTCTAATGTATTACCTCTGAGTGCTTATAGTTAGATCAGAGAGCTGTGTCGCTCTACAGTCCCAAGATGGTATATGACAACCCAGTTCAGACACAGTAATCAGTTTAAAACTCTGTGTCTCCATACCCCTTCTATGAGTCATCTAGCGCCCCCTTTTAAAACCAAAAAAAATACAAACATGATTTCCTGTCAGGAGATATTTTAAATAATGTGACTTCAGCAAAAACTAATTTCCCAAATTATGACAGTTTTTAATCACGCCTTTCCTTTGAACTGGAGGCTGGTTTCTTATTTTCTCAAGGAACTTCAAAAGTTTTTACAACTCTGCCATACGTCACTTAGGTGCAAATATAGCCAACAGGAATCAGTTAAGTTATGTCCTGTCCTGTAATAAAATGCATATTTAGCTTCCCAACTTCAGAGGCAGGAGGTCATAAAAAGGCCATAAAATGCAACTCCTCAAGGAAGTTAATTACATTACAGAGATCTCCTGGTCAGTTCCTATAACTGAAACCTGGGGGGGGGCACCCATGGCACCGCTGCCTTATGTGAGACAATCACATACTATATTTCTATATTACAAATATCATAGAACAATCATAACCAACTGGCCAAGTGTCACAATCCTCCACACCTAGATTGAATTTGTGGGCTCTATCCCCTGCATGGGATGAGCTTCCCAAATCAGTTCACTCCTCATATTGACGCGATAAGCCATCTGCATTCTGATTGGTCACTCCAGCCCAATGTAAGATCGTCATGTCATACCCTTGCAAGGCAAGACTCCATCTTAATAGTCTACCATTAGTTTTTCCCATTTGTGTCAGCCAAACCAGAGGGTTGTGGTCAGTTTGTACAACAAAATACTTCTCGTATAAGTATGGCTCCAACTTCTTTAGGGCCCACACTATGGCAAGACACTCTTTTTCCACAGTACAGAAAGCCAGCTCCCTGGGAAGTAACTTTTTACTCAGGTACACTATAGGGTGATTTTTCCCTTGGTTGGATGTCTGACTCAGTACTGCCCCAATACCCACATCTAAGGTGCCAGTCTGGACTATCAAGGGTCTGCTACAGTCAGGACTTGTCAATACAGGAACACTGCACATTGCCTCCTTCAGTCTGGTAAAGGCTTTTTCACAGGCTGGTTCTCAGGTAATCTTCTTAGGCATCTTTTTCTTTACCAGGTCAGACAGGGGAGCATCCAGGGCACTGTAATTTGGTACAAATGTCCTATAGTACCCTGCTGTCCCTAGAAAATTCCTGACCTGCTTCTGCATTTCTGGTCTGGGCCATGCCTTGATCACCTTCATTTTTACTTGGTTAGGACGGAGCTGTCCCTGGTCTACAACATGCCCAAGGTATGCCACTTTAGCCATGGCCACCTGGCACTTCTTAGCTTTGACTGAGGGCCCAGCCCTCAGTATCCTGCCCAGCACTTCCTTAAGGTGGGACAGATGTTCCTCCCAGCTGGCACTAAAAATGGCAATGTCATCCAGGTATGCCATGGAGTTCTCCTCAGCACCATTTAACACCTGGTTCACCAACCTTTGGAATGTGGCTGGGGCGTTCTTCATTCCGAAAGGCATAACTTTAAATTCAAATAAGCCAATTGGAGTGATGAAGGCTGACCTCTCCTAGCTCTGTCAGTTAACTCTACCTGCCAATACCTCTTTGTCAGGTCAATAGTCGTAAGGTATGTCGCCCCTTCCAACTTATCCAGGAGTTTGGACATCTGAGGCATCGGGTGGGTGTCTGACTTTCTGACTGCATTCAGTCCATGATAGTCCACACAGAAATGAGTAGAGCCATCTGTCTTGGGCACAAGGACTACGGGTGAGGCCCTGGGGCTGTGAGATCTCTGGATTACCCCTAAATTCAGCATTTCCTCCATCTCCATCCAAATGTCCTTTTGGACAGCCTCTGATACCCGATATGCTGTTCACCATATGGGCATCTGTGTCCCTGACTCCACATTATATGTTGCTAAAGGGGTTAGTCCAGGCTTGGCGCTAAACAGTGGGGCAAAGTATGCTAAAACCTCCCTTACTTCTTGGATCTTATCCAGGGCCAGCTGGGGAGACAATTTAACTGCCTCCACAGAGGACTCCCACTTGCATTATTCCAGAAAGTCCAGAAGGGAGTCTCCTTCATCTGTCCCCTCCCCAGGACTACATACTGCAAACACCATGTCAGTCCTATTAGCATATAGCTTCATCATGTTGACATAGTACATTCTTTCTGTATGTCTTCTGTAAGGTAACGCTATGATATAGTTCACGTCATTTACCTTTCTAACTACTTTGAACAGTCCTGCCCACTCAGCCTGCAGCTTGTCTTTCCAGAACACGATAAGGACCATGACTTCCTGATCCACCGTGTATGAGTGAGCTCTGGCTCTGCGGTCATACCACACTTTTTGTTTCTGTTGGGCAGCTGCCTGGTTGCTCTGGGCTGTCCCCATAAGCTCCTTCAGCCTTTCCCTACAGCTAAGGATGTAATCCACTGTGGGAGTTCCCTGCATGGTGTGCTTGCCTTCCCAATTCTTCCCAGTTGGGCACTTTAACACAACGCTAACATTTTAAGTTGTGGCAAGCACAAGCCATGGGGGCACATGTGTTAAGCATCAAAAAAATGTACATTATGTTTAACTTCACAATAAAAGTGCATTCAGAGTGATCTTGCACACAGGCAAAGCAACTGCTGCCAGCCCACAACATCACACCTAGCTTTGGGAAATAATTTTGTTTCTAGGAGCAATATACAAATGACAATACTTGACATCTGTGGATAGGAGGAGGAAATACATAAAAGTAAGAGGGACTAACATAAACCAAGTAGAAAGGTACAGTAATTATGGGTAAAAAAGATTAATAGTGACTGACAGTAAGACATGACGGGGGTGCATCATAAAGATCAGGGATAGGGTATACATATGAAAGAGGAAAGGGAGGGAGCATAAACATTGCATAGCACACAAAAATCTGGACAAAAACAAATGAAAGGAGATAGAAGAAGAGGACAGAAAAAAATATAGACATATATATATATATATTTATATGTATATAATTTTTATTTTTAAAGGGTGCAGATGGGGAAAGAGTGACAGTAAGAAAGCAAGGACAAGAGAAAGAAAAGAAGAAAAAATGTTGCCAGTGTAGCGCTGACTGGTATGGAGGCTGACCATTACACTGCACTGGTGCCACGTACACATTCTGCCCTGCCACCACCATGCAGCTCCATCAGAAGCTCAAACATTTTCTGTTGCTCCTGAAGGAGTTTCTTGAGGTCCCCACCAACCTCTTCTTGGAAATCATTGAACTCCCTAAGAGGAGCTCCCACCTCTCTGTCCAGTGCTCTCAGAACTTGAATGCTCATTGCTGTTGGTACTGGCACTGGGGCAACTGAAGGCTGTGCTGGGTCAGCACCATGAACTTGGCAATGCCTCTGTCTCTGGGGTGCGGGTGACGAGGTCTCTGCACCTACTTCCTGCTGCTACTGCTTCTGCCTTCCGCGGCCTGTGCCAACCAGTGGTCCCAGCCTCCTGTTGGCCCTTTCACCTTCTAGCTGCTCAGCAACACCTCAGGCCCCTCTACCTGCTGCAACATCTTTTTGTTTTTGAAGGCAATCTGCAACATAGTGGTGCTGCAGATGGCTCCTTTGGCCACCAGTCCCAAAATGTCCTCCAGTCTTGCCCCTTCTAACTGATCTGCCACACAAGGTGCAGATCACGAACACATTGTCATTTGGGTTTTTCCTAAAAAAACACCACACAGCTGATAACCCTTTCTGTGGGGGGGGCAACAGCTGATGTCCCAGGGCCAGTGGGCACATAATGCTCCTGCTCAGGGAAGGTGGGGGCCACATGCTCCAGCTGGAGGGATGGCATCTGGAGGTGCCTGCTGCTGCTGCCTGGGGGTGAGACCACAGGAGGATCCTGCTGCTGCTGCTGCTGGGATGGGCAGAGGGGCAAGGGTTACCACCTTTTAAGAAGCCCAAAGTGGGACATTTTTTACTGAAACTGGATTTTTCACCATGGCAATATGTAATCTAGATCAATGCAACATACATGTTTTCTCTAAATAATCAGAATTAAGACTACGTGTTGTAGTTTTTCAGTTGTTTCTAGTATTTTTTTATTATATTAAAGGTATTTTAGTTAACGTATTAGTTTTTTGCAACATGTAGAGGAAAATCAGAAAATATTTTTTCTGCGATAATGTCAGGACATTTAGTATTTTTCATGTTTTTCTGCAGGACACAGCTGCCCAAATCAGGACTGTCCTGCGAAAACAGGGACAGGTGGTAACCCTGTGGAGGGGCTCATGCTGCTTCTGGGGATTTGGTGCTACATTCTCCTGCTAGAGGGTGGGGGGCACATGCTCCTGCTACTGTTTGGGGGACACAGTCATAGAGGCCCACCTATTAATACCGACACTGGGTGGTGGTGCTCCAGCTGCCTTCATCCCATTGCCACTCTTAGAAGTCTCCATTATAATCTCAATCTCCTTCTCCTACTAAACTCCTGCCAAAAAGAAGAAAAAAAGAAAGGGGAGTTTTACACACACGCACACAATACAAAAGATAGAAAAATATAAAAATGAAGAAAAAACACTAACTGTAAATATTAACCTTTTAAACCAATGGGAAACAGAGATCAGAAATCAAATAAGCTGCAAATGCACACACACACACACACACAAACGCTACTTTTTAGAAGTACAAGTTAGAACTCTCCTGCTGTACTCTCTCTTTTCTCCTGCTTCTCACTAAGCTGAAACAACTCTAAAGGAAGTAGATTTAGACTGGCTCCCTGCCTAAGTGCAGTCACCCGTGTGACCAGCAGTCTGCTAGAGAGAAAGTCATGTGTTAATCTTTTTTCCACCAATTTTGCCTGATACTCACATGGTGCACAATGTGTAGACAAAAGGATTAATTGGAAGTGTAATTTCACAGGTGAAATTTCGCCTGCGAGGCATAATTGCATGAAATGTTTTGTTTGGCGAAATTGGCGATTTTGTCAAAATTTTGCTAGCGTAATACAATTTTGTTGCACCTCTAGTTCCACATCAGTAGCAAATGTCAAATTACAGACAATTCAAACAGAAACATATGACAGTACATGAATTTTGAAAAGAGGGACCATACAAAAATATCAGTGCAGTGAAAATCTTAAACAATTAATAATACAGGTGAGTAGAGGGTTGCATACAGTGAAAGAACAGGGCTGCGATACATGAACTACTAAGCAGAATAACATTTCACTGTCATGTATGAAGACAATTTCCTGCAAAACAACAGGATGGACTACTTCCAACAAACAACAAGATTCACTACATAGTAAATGGCAAAGTGCCTCTCAACAAACATGACAGTGACACTTACAATAACTTACTATTGGTGGCATGAATACACACACATAAGGCAGCATATTTCAGTCAATGCAGCAGAAGACATTTAAAGAACATCAAGTTATACTTCAACTCGTGGTTGTCTGTGGCTATCAGATTTCAGCAACCACTATAGTATATGGTATGGGCTTATTGTACATTGAAATCAGTGGCTTTTCAAATCTTGTTGTAGGACAGTTCAAAGGTCAGAAAAGTTGTTGTACTATCGTTCTGATGTCACATGGATAGTACAACAATGTTTCAGCCTTGTCCTACCTCCTAATTGGCTGACTCGACTGACTGCATCAGAGAGAAAAAAGTAAAAACATGGTGGTGCGATTAAGTGGGCGTAAAGTGGCAGAACAGTGGATCCTCCTTCTTCTGACACAAATAGCTTTAGACTGCTCTGTGTCATGAAACCATTTTTTTCATTGAATTTTTTAAAAATAAACTATGTCACTGTGAGAAAGAGTGAGCAGCAGTGGAGAGAAGCCCCAGCCAGTGGGAGCGCAATGAAGCAGAAACGAGTGGTAGGCAGCGGCGAGACATACAGCGGGAGCAGGAACACCACAAAAAAAAAAAAACACATGAGGTAACCAGCAACGAAAAAAAAGAAATAAGCCCTAACCATATACTATATAAAACAGTGGATGGTCACCCATCCACAACTAAGGCTGTTTTCCTCTGAGGAGTTGCTGACATCAGAGAGACCGCTTGAGCTTCACTCTCAAGGTCTCGATGATGTCATCAACTACCTTGAGGGAAACACAGTCTTGTTGTGGATGGGTGACCATCCACTATTCTATATGTAGTGGAAAATTCCATTCCTTTCAAAATGCTGTTCCACCACAGTTCCAAGGTCATGGAATGCATTTCTGCCCTACTGTGGTAGAACACCATTCAAGAACCTCTAGAGACTGCTTGAGTCAGTTTCATTTTGAAAGCAAAAGGACTCACAAAATACTTATTTCACACAGTACTCTATAAAAAATACAGGATGAGCAACTCTATGCACAACCTGTGTGTTTTGACACCTCGGGGTTCCGATTCCCATAGACCTTTTGAGCTTTGCTCTTGAAATCAGAGGGGATCAGAACCCCTATGTGGCAGAATACACTGGTTCTGCATCGTTGCCCATCCAGTATTCTCTATGTACATCAGCATCCACAGTCACATAAAAACTATTAATAGTGAACAGCACATCTTGAAGCTCTCATTGAAAACTAACATTATGTATACTGAAGTTTTTCACCATTATAGTGGCACTACAAGATGTTTTCATTTCATTCTAAAGACTGTCATTTTTTAGTGAACAGCAGCAAAGGCATGAGCAAGAATTGTTCTCACTTGGGACACTGAAACACAATTCTGGTCTGTGATGAATTTTAGCAGTGTGGCAAGACACAATTGTGACATTTCTGAACACTTTTCATGTGCTTATTCTTTATTGGGAAACTAATACAGTATGCTCAATGATGTAGCCAGATAGCAGTAGAAGCCAGCAACCTTGACATAAGATAGAACTTTTTGTGTGCTTTGGATTGTCATTGTAGGTGATTTGGGGGTATTTTTATTTTAGTTGTGAGTGGACTAAGGACATTTAACACAGCCCACAGTAACAAAAAGTAATATACTATAGGATGGCAATTAAAGCAGTAGTGCAAGAATCCTGTGAAAACTTTGACCTATACTTTTTTTATTCTATTTTGGAGTGACCCATATCTGCTGACTTGTGTATGACACCCTCCTGTCCATGCTTTGAGTCTGCTTTAATACTTTTTTCACATCTGAAATAATGAAAGGAGCTGTACTTTTAATATGGCTTGGACCAGGCTTTCATCACTATTCATGGCTGATTTTGTAAATCAGTCCTTTAAAGCAGCAGTGTAATGAAAAGTAACTTAATTTTAACCCCACCTTTTTTTCTTCTTAATCAATGAGAGATGCCTTCCAGTTTATGTAGGTGGTAAAACTTTCAGTTTATGTTATCATTTAAGAATTTTATGAAGGTTTAAAAATGTTTCTCCAGAAAAAGATGGCCACCCCATTTTTGAACAGAAATAGTACTGAGGACATGAGGAGGGTAAGAATCCAGACAGACATGCAAATGTATGGTAAAGCAGCATAGGAAGCATACAGAAAACCCAAATCAACAGTTCTGCCAAAGGATTTCATAACCATAGCAGAAAATTTGTATTTTTGAATAACATTTTTCATTGTTCTGCTGCTTTAAAATAATTTCTGTTTTCACTAAAATGAGCCAGCATGTGCTCCATGACCTTATGGCACAGTAAGTGTTCAAAAACAGCTGGGAACAGTGATGAAATCCTGGTCTGACCAATTTTAAAAGGATTGCTCCTTTTATTATTTCAGATGTAAAAAAAGTACTAAAGTAGACTCAAACTGTGGAAAGAAGGGCATCTTAGAAGTCAATGGATAAGGGTAGGACAAACTAAAACAGAATAAAAATGCATAGGTCATATTTTTACTGGATTCCTGCACTGCTACATTAACATACAAGAAGAAGACAACATCAATGGAAAAAAAAAATATATATATATACTTATTCAGTATGTTAAAAAATTATTAACTTGGAAAAGAAGGAAAAGTGGAGGACAGGAATTTGTTGGTGGAGTTTAACCTTTCTGGGGGAGTGAGGACAATGAGAAAAAATTAAAACAGAACACATACTAAATGTTAAGAAAGAAAACAATGAAAACTATGTGAAGACACTGGGCCTGGGGCATACCAATCAGCATGCATAGCATACTAATCATTTGCAATTGCTGAGACTCCATTCTGTCCAACTGCTGAAAAGTTTGGTCAAGACCATTACACAGTAATCATCCTCAGTCCACAGTATGACCAGATCTGCCTATGTGACTGTTATTTCCACAGGGTTGGCTGCCACCGCAGGAGCCTTCAATTGCTCAGCCATATCACTTCTGATGCAATTTGTATGACATGCAGGCTCGCTGTACTGCCCCTCTTGAACTGAACCCTTGCTTGTAGGAGTTATTCATAATTCCTGCACCATGACCTCCCACTGAGCATAGTGGTACACTAACAGGTGCATTCTTTTGCCACCCATACCCAAGTGGCTCCTCTTTTTATCCTATGCACATACATGCTGCAGATATTGCATTTCACCGCACTTGGTTCAGCTGGCAGTGTAGTGAAAAACAGCCACACTGGTGAGCTAGGGGGAGGACCAGGCACAGGCATTAGGGGGGATCCCCAGATGATGGCAGTCAATAGTCACAGCACTCACCCGGAAGCAGTTAACATAAATGGATAAAGAATCAGAAGGTGAAAAGTCAGAGGTCATTTCTTTTCAGGACCCAGGAGGGTCTGACTGTTTGTTCATCTGCACTACAAGTGTACAATAAATGGAGATCTGTTGCTAAAATTAGTGGTTTCTTCATTTATGAACTGCTTCTGGGTGAGTGCCATGCCTATTGACTGTCTGTATTAATCTGTGTCATTGAGCACACCATCTCACCTTGCTGTGCCTCTGAGTTTTCTAAATAGGGTGTCAGATGTCATAGGCTGCTTTGTAGTTGAGGGGGTGACAACCTGCTGCTGTTGTTCTTGTTCTGGCTGCTGCTGCTGCTGTTGTTCTTGTTCCTGCTGCTGCTGTTGTTCTTGTTCCTGCCGCTGCTGCTGTTGTTCTTGTTCCTGCTGCTGCTTCTACTGCTGCTGTTCTTGTTCCTACTGCTGTTGCTGCTGCTGTTCTTGTTCCTCCTGCTGCTGCTGCTACTGCTGTTCTTGTTCCTGTTGCTGCTGCTCAGTCTGCAGTGAAGGACTGGTAGCCACGAGTGATGCAGGGTGGCCCCATTAACTTCAAAAAAGTTGCTACTGCTTCTGGCACATGTCCACTGGCAGTGGCAACATTTTGCAGAAGGGAGCACTGGACTGAAAAACATTGTCCTGATTCAGGTGAATGGCTTGCCCAAGGCCAACATGCATCATTGGACTGAGAGGAATGGTACTTTGCTCCACTTCTCTCCATTTTAAAAGAAACATTTAATAAAAGTATTACTAATTAAAAAAAGGAAAAACAGAGGAACAGAATCAGATAACAAAAAAGGTGGACTAAGGGGATTAAAGTGATTTTAAAAAAAGCTCAGGAATCTGGAACAAAGTATGATACAAAGCAGAATAGTATTTCTTTAAACATTTTGACTCACCTACTAAGCTACAAAGCTCCTGCTCTAGCAAAGCTAAAGTCAAAATTAAGCTAGTTCTCCGACTTCATGTCTGCATTATGTGACCTGCAGAGAGTAAGATATATGATCCATGGCTTGTCTCTTATAAACTTTGCTTTCTTACAATGTAACCCAAAGTCAATGTGAAGTTAGGAATGCAAAGTCCATGAAAGGTGAATTACAACCTTTGAATGGACACTTCACATAATGTTACACAGATGTGAACTTACTAACTTTGCATTAAATTCACAAGCACAGTACAACTTCGCCGCATCTCTAATAAAGCTGCACGTGTTTTGTGTTACACCAACAGGACACAAAGCAGGGAAATTGGCACATAGCTCTTTGGGAGTTAAACAGTGTCAGTAAGGAGATTGTGATTTTGGAGGGAGGGGTCTCTTATGGCTGCAGTGCTGATTGAGCTATAAGGGACTAGGATTATGGAGGGATTCAAACTTTTCCCATTAGACAACCAGGATTTTTTTCTTGACAAACAGGGGACAGGCATGGATAATGATTGGCAATGATTCTGGACATTGGAATGCTGTGCAATTCATTTTGTTTATTTTAACTTTACACTTTGAAACATCATCACATAACTGATGTATTAGTATTAATTAATAAGTCAAGAAATGATGTTTGCCTCTTTTCTTTATCTGAATAGGATGGAATAACAGTCATGAAACAGCAATGATCTTAAATAAATGTAAAAGTAAAAACAAGGCAGTGCATCAGTATGTGGTCTGAAAGCAAAACAAAATGGTCATACTAAATGCACACTGAAAATAGAAATACAGTTAAAATTCTACATTTCAATCTTAGGTCTTCTTCAGGAAATATCTAAAAGAGGGAAACAAAACAAAGTTAGTGTGTAATTAATTAAATAAATGTAGTTTTATCATTAATGTGAGCATTTTCTTTAAAAGTCTACGAAGACATTTACGGTAATTGTTTTAGGTTTCATTAATATTCTAGTCTTGAACGTTTCTAGTTTCTGGTATCCATTCATATTAATGTAATTTGGCTATATGAAACAGAAATACAGTCCTTTTCAATTTATGGCTTCCTAATACAAATTATAAAATAGCTGAAGAAATTGTAAAATCTCAAGGGCCAAGAGTATTATGTGACTGTCTGGATGTTATTTCACAATCTGATGGAGGAATTTTCATTAAATATGTTTTTTATTTAACTACTTTATAAGACGAATACCACTTTCAGTGTGTTCTGTTTTGCTGTATGTGTACTACAAGTATACATACATGTTGCATGTGGCCTTACTGCAGCTGAATCTGATGACACTGAAAAAAATCCAAATGAGAGTAATGAGAATTATTTTGGGGTTTCAGATTAAATATGCTGAAATGTTGGATGGATGTAATTGTGAGAGGTTAGACCAGAGAAGAGGAACTTTGTCTAGTTTTTGTTCTGAGTTTATAAACCAATTCACCGACTTCACTTCACCTAAACAAAAAACACATTTCAGATCACAAACTGAGACCTAACGGAGTGTCTGAAAATCTATGCAAAGAACAATGAAGTATAAAAAATCGATTTTTGTATAGTATTTAACATGATTATAACATTTTTGCTGGTGATGCATATGCTACCCTTTTGAATGAATGTAGTGAAAATATTAAAATGCTTTTGCAAACATAAATAGTAGTATGGATTTATTGATGTCTGCTTTTTCATATGTAGTTCCATTATTTACACTGTGATTTGTGTATAATGACTTTCATACTTTTTATAATGTTCTTCAGACAGTCCTTTATGACGTGCTGCAATTCTGAAATTTTATAAAAATCAAATCAGTCCCCAATACGGATATGTAATGTGACTGAAAGCATTCAGATGTGCCTTATACTCAATGAACTGGAAATGTATTTATGTCTTGCCACTGCTGGACACCCTAAGTAGGGTTATTTCTTACAGAATGGATAAATACTATAAATGCTGGCCTTGAATTGTGATAGTTCTACCCATTGTATTTAATAAGCTGTCCATGTCATCTGCAGTTCTGCTGTCTTGAATGTGTCGTACAAGCTTGAGTAGATTATGACATCATGCAAAGAACTTGAAAAAACTACCAGTGCCCAGGTCATCATGGTTGCTAGTTGTGGTTATATACAGTATAAGGTATGAAAAGTGTGGCTATTTGCCACTATATTGGAAAACAAATGAGGACAATTTCTGATCACTATTTCATTGAGTGCTGCTTCTTTTTTCTGGTCAGATTGAAGACTCAACTTGTCCCCTCCCTTGGTTGTTTTTATGAAACTGTACATGTGACTTTCAAGAAAAGATCAGCGTTATGTGCTGGGAATGCAGCTGGAGACAGGTTCCGACAGGTAGAAAAACTGATGACATGATGAGCAAGTAAACCCTGGGATAGAATTGCCTCAGTTTGATGCCTGTATTTATAAACTTCATGCAAGATAACTCCTTCTTCATCTCGATGAATGTGATGATAATTTATCCAGTTCTTGCTTGCCATCCATAGCCTTTTCATTATGGTTTCATAGAGTTTAAATGAGCTTCATGAGACTGTGCCCATATCAGCTTGCCCCAAATTATTGATCCCCATAACCAGTTATAACATTCACTCAGCATTATGAGCCCAGTTTCAATTTGAACTTGTGCATGCTACTGCTGCCACAATCTCAAGTGGTGTAGAATTCCAGGTGTTCACCACTCTTTGACTGAACAGTTGACCCTCCTTTTATTGTGGTCCCCCCCGAGCTGCAATATATGAGACCTGGTGGTTGACAACAGTTATCAGGTATGCTGAATATGGATAAAACCTCCAGCCTGTCAGTAGACTGGCGAGGCTACCACACACAGTACCAGGGCCTGTGTTCAGGAGTGAGTCAGAGTCATTGAATGTAGGGCAGTGAGATGAGACTTGAGCCTTCCTGAGGATTTTCTCCTTGCTGGGAGTATCAGATGGAGGCAGCAGGCTCACTACCATACTACACCTGGGTAACAACAGATGGCAATGCAGTCAAATACCAGTTTGGAGTGGGGAACACCACCTGGCACCATGCATGCCCCCACAGTTGTGTGTATTTGCAGAACTGGCACCCCTGACAAATGTGTCATGGGGAGAAACCAACCCAAAAACCTTGGAGCACGCAGGATGATTCTGACACTATAGGGCTTTTCTGCCACAAGAAAAGTTGTTTCTCCCTCCTTTCCAGGTGGGCCCATGCCCTAGATCCTAAGTGATTTAGTGTATCACTTGAGAAAGGAGATAGCTCCCTGGCAACCCAGAAGAATTGCTTCCCAACTCCAGCACTCCCCATCTGCAATGTGCTGTCCTCTAATAACTGCTTGCAGTTTGATCTACCTCCAAACATGATGTCTGTAGCCCACTCCTGAACTCCAGCCACCTGCACTGGGACCCTGGGCATCCTAGCTATCATTTTTTAAAGCATGCATAGTCACATTGTAGTAATACATTACAACCAGCTTGTGTAGTCATAACCTGTCAATCAAGCATATGGTTCTAAATTGTGTGGCATAGTTGCATAACTTAATTAAAATGCTACTCAGCGATTATAGGTAAACAAACAACAGATACAAACCACATCACAAAATTTCACAAGATTGTTCATAATTCTACATTCTACTGTTCATTCAATGCTTTGTATCACTACATTTTATTGTCTCAGGGATGGAACAGGGTCACCAACAGCTACCACTTTCATTGCTCTGCTCAAACCCTTTGACTTGGTGTCCCACCACTCCTCCTGGACAAACTAAGTTTGGTAGGCCTCTCAGTTCCTGCACTTGAAGGGTACCATTTATATCAAATGGACTGTCAAAAGCTAGTTCACTTTTGAGACACCTTTTCATCACTAAACTCCATCAAAGCCAGAGTCCCCTGATGTTATCATTTTAGGCCCAGTCTTGTTTTCCAGTTTTTCAAAATTGTTGTGCCGACCGAACAGCGAAAGTTAGATGGCAAAATCCGTCAGAGTGACAATCTCAACAGGTTCCAAAACTGTTGCTGTGAGGGACCTGGAGGCAAAATTTTGCTGTTTTGACATCCCCCTTTCAAATCAACTCTGACTTGGAGTTAGTTATTTTAAGTAAGGGGGCTGCGGCCCTGAGAGAAACACACCATTGTCGGACAGTGATATTTCGCCTCTTTACATTGGGGATCTCACCATGCTGAACGTCAATAACAGTGTTGTCGATTCAGCATATGTAACCCTTTTAAATGACCTCCCATCCATCTATGCTAATGTGCATTTACACATGTATGCAGATTATGCAGTTATCTATGCCTCTGCCCCATTGACTGCTTCTGAAGAAAACCTGCTGCAACAATGTCCTGCATGGTACCCATAACCTTAAATAACAGCCAGCAATTGGCAAGACTCTAGAGACTTTCAGTTTTCTGCATGCTGAACAACTGCCCAGATGAAGCTATGCACTCCTTGGCATTTGGCTAGACAATAAGCTCCACTTCTCTACCATAATAGATATCATTCATGCAAAACTGCACCCAAGTTAGTTGCTTTGTACTAAACTTAAGACTGCCTTGTCCTGCTGGTCTGCCGTGAGCTAGTCATCAAAATGATGCTTCTGGTTTTTGACTGTGCTTATGTGGTCTTTGGTTCAGATGCCTCCACTTCCGCATCACACTGGACACCATTTGCAGTACCTTTTGTCAGTTTGCAAAAAACATACCTACTCATACACACCATTGCTTCCTCTGCTGCATTCTTTCCATTTTCCCTATTATATTGTCATCAGTTTCACTGTTTCTCCTTTATCTCCAAATACAGGGTTGTATTCTTTCCCTTCTACCTCTCATCACTTATCTCTTCAGCCAAACATGCCCCATGAACTCTCCATTCCAAGGACTGATGGACATTCTCCATTCCTCATTCTTGTTCCTCTGCTGGCCAGTCTGCCTTCACTTATTAACTAACAGCTCTCTGAAACCAGTTCCTCACATCACTCCTGCATGCTAGCACTGCAGGCTCCTTCGATCATCTGCTGAAATTCCTTCCATCCCTGACCTACCCCTGTTTCTCCTAAATCAGCCCTCCAGGTCTTTATGATAGCAGCTACTTGAGTTTTGGGACTTCTCCTATCTAAACTTGTCAAGGGTTATATATGCTGGTGTGACAAAAAAGATCATGACTGGCATTTCAACAACGGGCTCCATGTTGATCGAGAATTGCAGTTGGCATGGTCGCACAGTTCAACTCTGTTTTTTACATTGGGGGGCTTCGTCCGCAAACCCACCACGTGGGTGGCTTTGTCCCCACCCCCAAATTAAAGGATTCTAACCCAGGTCGGAGTTAGTTTGGGGAGGGGTGAAGGTTGGGAGAAGTGGTTGCCCCCTGTCAGCTGCACTTCTATGGTGACATGGTGCTGTAGTCTATATCAATGCGTGTCACCATAGAAATGTCACTATTAGGGTGGCATACCCTTGTCAAGACATGATTAGCCCGTTCACTCTAGCATTTGTTTTATTTCAGGGAGATCACCGCTGTTACTAGCAGCTAAATTTGAAGATGCATTTGCCAGTGCCATTTTTCAACCAAAAGTCTGTTCTGTAAGGTGATGCTGTTTGGCTAATATCTTCCCAGCACAAGTCCTGACTATGAAAAGGGCAATGATGAATTATCACCAGACACAAGATGCAACAAGAAGAATATTTTGGGATCCGATGGCCATGATCAGGTCCTCAAATAATGCACCAGTGGCTCTCTCCATGTCCATATTCCTGAGAACGTGGTCAATAAAGTACATAGGGCCGTTGTGGTGCTGAGTTTTTTTGCAGAACCCATGCTGTTGGCTGCACATTAAGTTGTACTTCTTGATATGACAGGATAGTTGGTGATGGACAATTTCTCAAGAAACTTGCTTAGGTAGGGGAGGATGGAAATTGGCCTATAAATGTTGGAGGAGTGGGTCTCAGCTTTAAATATAGGTTCAACCTTGATGTTCTACCAAGTGTCTGGCATGGAGGAGGTGGACAGTGCCAGACTGAAACAGACTGAAAATAAATGTAATGGGTTTGGAGATGGCTAGGTTAATGAGCTTGAGCCGGGAAAGGGTAGAGGCTGTCAAAGACAGGGCTACTCTGGATACAGACTCTTAATGAGTTTGGTGGTATCCTTTTGGGAAATTGCCCTGAAGTAAAAAGGAGTGGGTGGGGGAGTAGCAATGACAGAGGAGAAAAAGGGCAGGGCACCCGGGCTGGGTCCTACACTAGTTTGTTTATTGATATGTAGATTAAAGAGGTGAGCAGTGAGCAGTGATGCCTGTGAATTTCAGGTTGAAGGCCAGGGCATCCTCAGATGGATCAGTCAGAGGGCAAATGGGGGAGCTCAGTTGTGTAGCAGGGCTGTTAATGAGAGGACTCTGAGGAACTAATGTAGCCCCAGAAGTGATGAAGCTGACCTCTCCTAGCTCTGTCAGTTAACTCTACCTGCCAATACCTCTTTGTCAGGTCAATAGTGAAAGGTATGTCGCCCCTCCCAAGTTGTCCAGGAGTTCGGCCATCTGAGGCGTTGGGTAGGTGTCTGAT
Organism: Neoceratodus forsteri; assembly: GCA_016271365.2. Lineage (NCBI taxonomy): Eukaryota > Metazoa > Chordata > Ceratodontiformes > Ceratodontidae > Neoceratodus > Neoceratodus forsteri. The sequence goes on from JADMNL010000026.1 coordinate 274,571,864, forward strand.
TTTCTGACTGCATTCAGTCCATGATAGTCCACACAGAAATGAGTAGAGCCATCTGTCTTGGGCACAAGGGCTATGGGTGAGCCCCTGGGGCTGTGAGATCTCTGGATTACCCCTTAATCCAGCATTTCCTCCACCTCCCTCCAAGTGTCCTTATGGACAGCCTCTGATACCCGATATGCTGTTCACCATATGGGCATCTGTGTCCCTATCTCCACATTATATGTTGCTAAAGGGGTTAGTCCAGGCTTGGCGCTAAACAGTGGGGCAAAGTATGCTAAAACCTCCCTTACTTCTTGGATCTTATCCAGGGTCAGCTGGGGAGACAATTTAACTGCCTCTACAGAGGACTCCCACATGCTATCTTCCAGCAAATCCAGAAGGGAGTCTCCTTCATCTGTCCCCTCCCCAGGACTACATACTGCAAACACCATGTCAGCCCTATTAGCATATAGCTTCATCACGTTGATGTGGTACATTCTTTCTGTATGTCTTCTGTCAGGTCATGCTATGATATAGTTCACGTCATTTACCTTTCTAACTACTTTGAACAGTCCTGCCCACTCAGCCTGCAGCTTGTCTTTCCAGACCACAATAAGGACCATGACTTCCTGATCCACCGTGTATGAGTGAGCTCTGGCACTGCGGTCATACCACACTTTTTGTTTCTGTTGGGCAGGTGCCAGGTTGCTCGAGGCTGTTCCCATAAGCTCCTTCAGCCTTTCCCTAAACCTAAGAATGTAATCCACTGTGGGAGTTCCCTGTGTGGTGTGCTTGCCTTCCCAGTCCTTCCCAGTTGGGCACCTTAACACAAAGCTAACATTTTAAGTTGTGGCAAGCACAAGCCATGGGGACACACGTGTTAAGCATCAAAAAAATTTACATTATGTTTAACTTCGCAATAAAAGTGCATTCAGAACGATCTTGCACACAGGCAAAACAACTGCTGCCAGCCCACAACATCACACATAGCTTTGGGAAATAATTTTGTTTCTAGGAGCAATCTACAAATGACAATACTTGACATCTGGGGATAGGAGGAGGAAATACATACAAGTCAGAAGGACTAACATAAACCAAGTAGAAAGGTACAGTAATTATGGGTAAAAAAGAATAAAAGTGACTGACAGTAACACATGACGGGGGCGCATCATAAGGGTCTGGTCAGGGACAGGGTGTACATACGAAAGAGGAAAGAGAATGAGCATAAACATTGCATAGCATACACAAAACTGGACAAAAACAAATGAAAGGATATAGAAGAAGAGGACAGAAACTATAAATATATATAATTTTTATTTTTTAAAGGGTGCAGATGGGGAAAGAGTGACAGTAAGAAAGCAAGGACAAGAGAAAGAAAAACTGTTGCCAGTGTAGAGCTAACTGGTATGAAGGCTGACCATTAGACTGCACTGGTGCCACATACACATTCTGCCCTGTCACCACCATGCAGCTCCATCAGAAGCTCAAACATTTTCTCTTGCTCCTGAAGGAGTTTCTTGAGGTCCCCACCAACCTCCTCTTGGAAATCAGTGAACTCGCTGTGAGGAGCTCCCACCTCTCTGTCCAGTGCTCTCAGGTCTTGAAAGCTCAATGCTGTTGGTGCTGGCACTGGGGAAACTGCAGGCTGTGCTGGGTCACCACCATGAACCCGGTGATGCCTCTGTCTCTGGGGTGAGGGTGATGGGGTCTCTGCACCTGCTTCCTGCTGCTATTGCTTCTGCCTTCCGTGGCCTGTGCTAACCAGTGGTCCCTGCCTCCTGTTGGCCCTTTCACCTTCTAGCTGCTCAGCAACACCTCAGGCCCCTTTACCTGCTGCAACATCTTTTTATTTTTGAAGGCAATCTGCAACATAGTGGTGCTGCCGATGGCTCCTTTGGCCACCATTCCCAAAATGTCCCCAGTCTTGCCCCTTCTAACTGATCTGCCACACAAGGTGCAGATCATGAATGAGATTGTCATTTGGGTTTTCCTAAAAACACCACACAGCTGATGACCCTTTCTGTGGGGGGCAACAGCTGATGTCCCAGGGTCAGTGGGCACATAATGCTCCTGCTCCGGTGAGGTGGGGCACATGCTCCAGCTGGAGGATGGCATCTGGAGATGCCTGCTGCTGCTGCCTGGGGTGAGGCCACAGGAGGATCCTGCTGCTGGGATGGGCAGAGGGGCAAGGGTTGCCACCTTTTAAGAAGCCCAAAGTGGGACATTTCTTACTGAAACTGGATCTTTCGCCATGGCAATATGTAATCTAGATCAATGCAACATACATGTTTTCTCTAAATAATCAGAATTAAGAGAACATGTTGTAATTTTTCAGTTGTTTCCTGTAGTTTTTTATTATTTTAAAGGTATTTTAGTTAATGTATTAGTTTTTTGCAACATGTAGAGGAAAATCAGAAAATATTTTTTCTGCAATAATGTCAGTACATTTAGTATTTTTCATGATTTTCTGCAGGACACAGCTGCCCAAATCAGGACTGTCCTGCAAAAACGGACAGGTGGTAACCTATGAGGGGCTCATGCTGCTTCTGGGGATTTGGTGCTACATTCTCCTGCTAGAGGGTGGGGCACATGCTCCTGCTGCTGTTTGGGGAACACAGTCATAGAGGCCCACCTATTAATATGGACACTGGGTGGTGGTGCTCCAGCTGCCTTCTTCCCATTGCCACTCTTAGAAGTCTCCATTATAATCTCAATCTCCTTCTCCTACTAAACTCCTGCCAAAAAGAAGAAAAAAAGAAAGGAGAGTTTAACACACACGCACACAATACAAAAGATAGAAAAATATAAAAATGAAGAAAAAACACTGACTGTAAATTTTAACATTTTAAACTAATGGAAACAGATCAGTAATCAAATAAGCTGCAAATGCACACACACACAAGCGTTACTTTTTAGAAGTACAAGTTAGAACTCTCCTGCTGTAGTCTCTCTCTTTCTCCTACTTCCCACTAAGCTGAAACAACTCTAAAGGAAGTAGATTTAGTCTGGCTCCCTGCCTAAGTGCAGTCACCTGTGTGACCAGCAGTCTGCTAGATAGAAAGTCATGTGTTAATCTTTTTCCACCAATTTTGCCTGATACTCACATGGTGCACAATGTGTGAGAAAGGATTAATTGAAGTGTAATTTCACAGGTGAAATTTTGCCTCGAGCATAATTGCATGAAATGTTTTGTGCTGGCGAATTGGCGATTTTGCCAAAATTTTGCTAGCAATACAATTTTGTTGCATCTCTTGTTCCACATCAGTAGCAAATGTCAAATTACAGAACAATTCAAACAGAAACATATGGCAATACATGAATTTTGAAAAGTGGGACCATACAAAAATATAAGTGCAGTGAAAATTTTAAACAATTAATAACACAGGTGAGTAGATGCTTGCATCCAGTGAAAGAACAGGGCTGCAATACATGAACTACTAAGCAGAATAACATGTCATGTATGATGATGATTACCTGCAAAGAACAAGATGGACTACTTCCAACAAACAACAAGATTCACTACATCGTAAATGGCAAAGTGTCTCTCAACAAACATGACAGTGACACAATAACTTACTATTGGTGGCATGAATGCACACACATAAGGCAGCATGTTTCAGTCAATGCAGCAGAAGACATTTAAAGAACATCAAGTTATACTTCAACCCGTGGTCATCTGTGGCAATCAGAATTCAGCAACACACTATAGTATATGGTTAGGGCTAATTGTAGATTGAAATCAGTGGCTTTTCAAATCTTGTTGTAGGACAGTTCAAAGGTCAGAAAAGTTGTTGTACTATCGTTCTGATGTCACATGGATAGTACAACAACTTTTCAGCCTTGTCCTACCTCCTAATTGGCTGACTCAACTGGCTGCATCAGAGAGAAAAAAGTAAAAACATGGTGGTGCGATTAAGCGGGCATAAAGCGGCAGAACAGTGGATCCTCCTTCTTCTGACACAAATAGCCTTAGACTGCTCTGTGTCATGAAACCATTTTTTCATTGAATTTTGAAAATAAGTTATGTCACTGTGAGAGAGAGAGCGGGGTGAGAGAAGCCCCAGCCAGCAGGAGCGCAATGAAGCAGAAAGCGAGTGGTAGGCAGTGGCGAGACATACAACGGGAGCAGGAACACCACATAAAAAAAAAACACATGAAGTAACCAGCAACGAAAAAAGAGAAATAAGCCCTAATCATATACTATATGAAACAGTGGATGGTCACCCATCCACAACTAAGGCTGTTTTCCTCTGAGGAGATGATGACTTCAGAGAGACCGCTCGAGCTTCTCTCTTGAGGTCTCGATGATGTCATCAACTCCCTTGAGGGAAACTAGTCTTGTTGTGGATGGGTGACCATCCACTATTATATGTAGTGGAAAATTCCATTCCTTTCAAAATGCTGTTTCACCACAGTTCCAAGGTCACGGAATGCATTTCTGCCCTACTGTGGTAGAACAGCATTCTAGAACCTCTAGAGACTACTTGAATCAGTTTCATTTTGAAAGCAAAAGGACTCACAAAATACATGTTTCACACAGTACTATACACTATAAAAAATACAGGATGAGCAACTCTATGCACAACCTGTGTGTTTTGACACTTCGGGTTTCCAATTCCCATAGACCTCTTGAGCTTTGCTCTCGAGGTCAGAGGGAATCAGAACCCCTATGTGGCAGAATACACTGGTTCTGCATAGTTGCCCATCCAGTATTCTCTATGTACATCAGCACCAACAGTCACATAAAAACTACTGATACTGAACAGCACATCTTGAAGCTCTCATTGAAAACTCAAATTATGTATACTGAAGTTTTTCACCATTATAGTGGCACTACAAGATGTTTTCATTTCATTCTCGTAAAGACTGTCATTTTTTTAGTGAACAGCAGCAAAAGGCATCAGCAAGAATTGTTCTCACTTGGGACACTGATGCACAATTCTAACTCTGTGTGTGAATTTTTAGCAGTGTGGCAAGACACAATTGTGACTTTTCTGAACACTTTTCATGTGCTTATTCTTTATTGGGAAACTAATACAGTATGCTCAATGATGTAGCCAGATAGCAGTAAGCCAACTATCTTGTCATAAGATAGAACATTTTTTGTGCTTTGGATTGTCATTGTAGGTAATTTCGGGGTATTTTGATTTTAGTTGTGAGTGGACTATGGACATTTAACACAGCCCACAGTAACAAAAAGTAATATACTGTTGGTTGGCAATTAAAGCAGCAGTGCAAGAATCATGTGAAAACTTTGACCTATACTTTTTTATGTTCACTTGCGCGCATGCGCAAGGAACATTTTGGGAGAGTAGCACACTTGGAGGTGTGCCTCTCCCATCCAATGCACTGCTCCCTTGAGCAGGAGTGGTGGTCCTGCACCAGTGGGTGCAGCAGCTCAGTATGACAGTGGTGTTCCTCTGCTTCAAAGGAAAACACTGCTGCCATACTGAGTGCCACCGTCCCCTCCATCAAATGCCCCCGCAATGCATGCCGCCCTCCCCTAAAGCTTTGCCATGCTGGGAGCCCACCCCAGCATGGCAAATGTGTTTGTTTTGCTGACAGGGGTGCCCAATCCCCGCTGGCTCCACGGCCCCAAGCCATCCTGCTGCCATGCTGGGAGCCCACCAGCGTGGCAAACCGTTTGTTTGTTTTGCGCCGACGGGGTGCCCAATCCCCGTCAGTCCTTGGCCCCACATTTTTCTACCATGCTGGGAGCCCACCCCAGCATGGCAAACGTCCCACATTGTATTTTTTTTCTCCTGTAAAACAAAACAGTCTCGGTCGCTCTCCCAACCCCGCCCACAACCCGCACTCCCACGCGCACCCAGCCTCTCAACACCCCCCATACTTACCTCTGGACTCTGGCACGACAATCTTCGTGGACCGGGAACACGTCTGCACTCTTCAAAGCCTACCGCGAACTGAGGAAATGCCGGTAAGATGTATAATGGGCTACATAGGGGGGTTTCAACTTTATTGCATATCTCAGTCATTTTTTGGAATTTTTGCACCAAATTTTCAACATGGGGTTTTTGGGACCCCTTCTCATGAATGATGTCACTGTCATGGCGTTATTCGGGCCCGAAGGGTGATTTCGCAGGCACTGCGCAGTCACTGCGTGAAATCACCCTTCAGCCTCAAATAATGCCATGACTATGACATCATTCATGAGAGGGTCTAAAACCCCATGTTGAAAATTTGGCAAAATTCCAAAAATGACTGTTTTACTTGAACGCATGCTCCACAGTTCCTACGCAGGCTCGTAAGTTCGTGAATTTTCAACATTTTTACTCCAGATTTTCAACATTGCCATTTCATCACACCTTCTTATGAGATGTACAGCTGTCATTTTTCATATCTCACCCAAAACATGTTTCTGCCCATGTAGCACACAATGGAGAAGTCGGTGTGCGAAATCAATGTATGGAACACATTAAGAAAATCACAGTGACACTGTTCATGAGCAAAGGTCTTAAAATGGCTATGTTGAAAATTTGGCAAAAAAATTCCTCAAAATGATTGTTTTACTAGCGTGCATTGCAGTACCTACCCATGCTCGTATGTTTGCGAATTTTCAATATTTGCACTCCAGATTTTCAACATTGCCATTTTACCACACCTCCTTATGAGCACTGCAGCTGTCATTTTTCACATCTTGCACAAAACGTGTTTCTGCCCATGTAGCGCACAATGGCACAGTCGGTGTGCGAACTCAGTGTATGGGACACATTAAGAAAATCACAGTGTCACTGTTCATGAGCAGACATCTTAAAATGGCTATGGTGAAAATTTGGTGAAAAAATTCCTACAAATAACTTGTTTCACTAGCGTGCGTTGTGCAGTTCCTACGCACGCTCGTAAGTTTGTGAATTTCCAATATTTTCACTCCAGATTTTCAACATTGACATTTTACCACACCTCCTTATGAGCAGTACAGCTGTCATTTTTCACATTCTGCCCAAAACGTTTTTCCCCATGTAGTGCACAATGGTGCAGTCGGTGTGCAAAATCAATGTATGGGACACAGTAAGAAAATCACAGTGACACTGTTCATTAGCAGAGGTTTTAAAATGGCAATGTTGAAAATTTGGTGAAAAAATTCCTAAAAATGACTGTTTTACGAGCATGCGTTGCACAGTTCCCACGCACGCTCGTAGGTTTGCAAATTTTCAATATTTCCACTCCAGATTTTCAACATTGGCATTTTACCACACTTCCTTATGAGCAGTAAAGCTGTCATTTTTCACATCCTGCCCAAAACGTGTTTCCACCTATGTAGCGCACAATGGGGGTAACAAAAAGATCATGCTGACAATTTATTGTGCAAATACCAGCAATCACACCGGGCATTAGGGTAAAGCACCATACATGCCAAACACCACTGCAAATACCTGCAAGCGAACGTTCGCATTGACAAATGTTTGTTTATTCTATTTTGAGTGCCCCATATCTGCTGACTTGTGTATGACACCCTCCTGTCCATGCTTTGAGTCTGCTTTAGTACTTTTTTCACATCTGAAATAATGAAAGGAGCTGTACTTTTAATATGGCTTGGACCAGGCTTTCATCAGTATTCATGGCTGATTTTGTAAATCAGTCCTTTAAAGCGGCAGTGTAATGAAAAGTAGCTTAATTTTTACCCCACCTTTTTTCTTCTTAATCAATGCCAGATGCCATCCAGTTTATGTTGGTGGTAAAAATTTCAGTTTATGTTATCATTTAAGAATTTTATGAAGGTTTAAAAACAAATGTTTCTCAAGAAAAAAAGATGGCCACCTCATTTTTGAACAGAAATAATACTTAGGACATGAGGAGGGTAAGAATCCAGACAGACATGCAAATGTATGGTAAGCAGCATAGGAAGCATACAGAAAACCCAAATCAACAGTTCTGCCAAAGGTTTTCATAACCATAGCAGAAAATTTATTTTTTGGAAAAACATTTTTCATTGCTCTGCTGCTTTAAAATAATTTCTGTTTTCACTAAAATGAGCCAGCATGTGCTCCATGACCTTATGGCACAGTAAGTGTTCAAAAACAGCTGGGAACAGTGATGAAATCCTGGTCTGACCAATTTTAAAAGGATTGCTCCTTTTATTATTTCAGATGTAAAAAAAGTACTAAAGTAGACTCAAACTGTGGAAAGAAGGGCATCATACAAGTCAATGGATAAGGGTGGGATAAACTAAAACAGAATAAAAATGCATAGGTCATATTTTTACTGGATTCCTGCACTGCTGCATTAACATACAACAAGAAGACAAAATCAATGGGAAAAAAATATTTATATATGTATTTTTTATTTTATTAATTTTTTATTTAGCTTTTGTTGACTGGGTAAGTGCACTAGACAAATCCTGCCTATTTTCAGGCATGACCCGGGGGAGGGGGGATACAGATGAATGCCAGCTGACCTTGAACCAGATTTAGCTGTTGGTGGTATTGTTAGTGAATGAGGGAAATTTGGCCAGGACACCGGGGAAATTCCCCTACTCTGTGGAGGCAGAGGGCACTGTAGCGCTGTGGGAGACTGTGGGTGAGCACAGTATGTCCCTGACCATGGAGGAGGAAGGTCAGTTTTGTGGAGCTCCAGAGGTAACCTGTATGCAACAGGACGAAAGCATTAATGTAGAACAAAATTCGTTTTCTGAAGTAGTACCAGAGACTTGTTTGGAGCAACCTGTTCTGGTGGAGGCTGTTGGGGACTTGCATTCTGAAGAAATTAGACTGCAAAAAGAATTGGAAGTAAAGAAGTCCCAATTACTAGCTCTCATTTCCACCGCTGAACAAGAATATAACCAAAGTAAATTCCGATTGGAAGAAGAAAGGAAAAAAAGGAAAAGGTCGGTAGCTAGTCCTTCACTTAGCACCAGCAAACGAGTATCTACCTGTATGGATTCCAGCTGTGAAGGGACCAAAGATGTGAAAAGTGTGGTGTTGGTAAAAGAATCTGCTTTAACAGCCGATAATACAGAATGGTCGCCAGAGGATGCCTTATTAAAAGTCGGATGGCTCTTTTCGGGAAACTGTTGGACTCCTGATCCAGCAATTACGAAACCGGGTTCTCCGGAATGCTCTGGGGAAAGTTCATGTGATAGCAGTGGTTTGAAGTTGCTAACTACGCAGAGCTCCTCTACAGCTGTGCAGATTGAAACAGAGGCTGGGAATTTAGGTGATGCGTCAGATGCGGAACCAGCTCTGCCAAACCACCGAGCTTCTGAAGTTTTCAACAGTGTTTCTTTATCTCAGGACTTTCAGGTAACCTCTTTAACCTCAAGTACAGCAAGGGTAAGGAGCGAGGGAAAGAATACGATTCATAAATCAGGACAGGGTCCGGTGACTGATAATAATATGAAAGCGCTGCCACCTATGCAAAACCAGGGGGCTTCTAAATCGTATGCTGGACTTTTTCATAAACCCGTAACAGCAGCAAAATGCAGGTTCCTAGTTCGTCTACGTTATGTTGGGGAAGCTCCTATTGTTCCGGATAGAGTATGGGTGGGAAAAACCCTAATTAAAGACCAGGTGATAGGAACTATGACATTAGCTTTTGCTCGATGGTGCTGCTTGACAAATTTTGGAAATTGTATTATGCGCAAAAAAGCTTGGAGGATTGGTCTAATTTTTTGGCTATTCCTATAACTAAACCTACTATCAAATCTGTTACTGTTTTATTTAGGAATGAGGGCGTGGATGTTTCGGATATCAAATTCTGGTTGGAAAAAAAATGTTCTACTGTTGACCATCCCAAACCAATAATAGATGTAAATGGGTTTTGGAATGGTGGTTGGACCTTTAGGGTTCAACTGAAACACACTGAAAATGGAATTCAACACTTACCTAGCTCTTTCTTTTTAGGTAGAGACAGGGGGATATTATTCTATGCTGGTCAACCTAAAAGCTGTTACAAATGTGGTGATTTAACGCACTTAAATAATGATTGTAACGCAATCAAATGTTTTCTTTGTGGCGTTTTGGGTCACTCCGCAGATCATTGCACTGCGCCCCCTATCTGTAACCTATGTGGGGATGATGCACACAGTTTCCAGGAATGTCCATGGGCAGCTCATAACACTGAGTCTGTCTCTGATCATGAATTAATTTTGTCACTAGCCAGAAAACCTCCAGAGAATGTGGCAGACTTGTCTTCCATTCACCCTCCTCCGCTTCGGCGCAGAGGACGAGATGGAAGTAGTGGTTTTGTTCCCGGAGAGAAGCAAGGGAGTTTAGACATGAGTAAGCATAATATGACTCCTCCTTTACCTTTGTGTAGTATTGAGAGGCCCAAACCTTCTAGTACTGAGGTAGTAGATACTCCTTTTACTACCCTCAAGGTTCTCCTAAGCAAGTTTTGCTCTAATTGTCGTTTCCTCATAAAAATAGTAGGAGATAGTATTTCAACAAGAAGAAGTCTCCGGCTTCTTTTCCACCTTTCAAAAGGAGGAAGACCCAAACCCAAGGCAAACACAGTTACCTCTATCTCCTCTGCCTCTTTCTAATAGATTTTCAGCTTTTTCCTCATGGGGAGAGCTATTAGATAAAAAGGACCCTATAGAGGAAGCTTCCCAGGTTTCAAGTCAAGTTCAAAATGACTAGTTTTGCAATCCCAGCACGATAAGGTGGTGCCGAAATGAGTAACTAGGTCAAGTAGAAAAAATTTAAATAAACCTCCTTGATTCAGTGAATCTAAGAGTGGCATGTTTAAATGTCAACAGCATTAAATCTGACTATAAGCAAGATTACTTTTAGTATCCTAAGTGAATTAGAGTTTGACTTTTCATGCTACAAGACACAAGGCTTCATACTTTAGCAGAAACTCTCTCAAGCATCTAAAGATTGGTGGTGGGGTACTTCTGTGTGGTCAATAGGCTCAGAAACTTGTTGTGGGGTAGGGTTTTGTTTTCGTTCCACTGATATACAGATTTTACGTTTGGTGGATATTGACTCAGGTAGGGCTTTATTGTTAGATGTAGTTATAAATACTTTAAATTGTAGATTAATTACTATATATGGTCCACAATCAAAAGCTTTACGGATTGAACTATTAATCAAAATTCAACCATATTTATTTACTAGTAGACAGATTTTTTTTGGGGGGTGACTTTAATATAAATTTTCAAATTCAGGGTAACGGGTAAACAATATTGCGACAAGAACTTTTTGAAAACTTTAGTTTTACAGGCAGGTCTAAAAGATTTTCAAAGTATTAAATCAGATGGTGTGAAAGCAACCTTTTTAAAGGGAAGCTTTCTTCTAGAATAGACTTTCTGTTTTAAAGCAAACTTTAGAGATTTCAAAACCTTTGTATTTCCCATAGAAACTTCCGATCATATGTTGATTGGGATTAGTATTAAAATTCCCCTGTTAGAGAACCTGGTTTAGGGTTCTGGAGATTAAATGTCTCCTTATTGAGCGAAACAGGTATTTTGTCTGGCCTCAAGGCTTTAGTGCAGGACAAGGCCAACACTTTTTCTTTATGAGGATATTGGGTTATGGTGGGAAGATTTAAAAGTATTATTATTGATTTTCTTAAGTTACAGGGAAGTTTCAGGCCAGATCAAAATATAGGAAATACTTAGCATTTAGAAATACACTGGGTGAATTACTATCTAGACAGAGCATGAAAGGAGTGGATCTTAGTGAAGAGATTAGTTTAATAAAGCAGGAAATTAAATCATGCCAGTATGATAGGTTATGTTCTCTTCAAAAAGAACAATCCTTTGGTACCCAAGGGAAAGCAGAAAGTGTTAATCCATATGTTAGTTGTCAAAAAAGGCGAGAGAGAAAGTTAATAACAGGCTTAAAAACTCCTCAGGGCATTTTGGCCACTGATAATGTTTCGATTATGAACATTATTGTGCAACATGTAAATGATATGTTAGGTTCCCAGTTGAACATTCACATTATACTCGTAATTACTCAAGCGGCAGCTCTACCTAAACTATCAATGAATTCTGTAATGATTTGATTGCCCTTTTCTAAATTAGAATTGGATAAGGTGATTAAGAGTCTCCGTACAGGATTTCACCAGGTTCTGACGGGTTACCTGCCGAATATATCATTTATTATGGGACATAATTCCAGTAGAAATGTTAGAAGTTTTTAGATTTTTTCAGAAGGAATGTTATTTACCTAACAAAATGTATGAAGCTTATTGTTTTTTGTTTAAATCAGGTGATGCAACTGATTTGACTAATTGAGCCTCACTTTGCTGAATATTGATTTTAAAATATTTGCTAAACTGTTAGGGAATAGACTAGCATTAGTTATGGATGTCTTAATTAATCCATCCCAATTTTGTTCAGTTCCTGGACGTAGTATCACAGATGCATTGTTGCTGCTTGTGAAGTAGTGGAGGGAGATGGAAGGAGCAATATTGGAATGACGTAGGGTTTCTAGTAAGCTTAGACCAGGCTAAAGCATTTGATAGGGTGTCTCACTCTTTTTATGGGATTGCCTATTGGCTTATGGGTTTCAGTAGGTTTTGTGGACTGGTTGAAAATTTGCTATGGGCTTGCGTATGTAATCCCTTACGAGAATGGCAGGATGGGTCCGAAAATTCCAGTATTAAGAGGGGTGCTTCAAGGCTGCCCATTAAGCCCACTCCTTTATGTATTTTTTATTGACCCCGTTATGAGACTATTGCAACAATCCCCGCAAATTTTGGGTTTATCAGGGGGTTTTTCATCAGCAGATAAAGTAATTGCATATGCTGATGATATGTGTTTACTTGTACAGGATACTCAGTCCTTGCTCATTGCTCTAAATTTAATTCAGGTAGTGGGGAAACTATCAGGGGCTACCCTAAATATGGGGAAAACTAAATGTATAGAATTAGCAGGTTTTCGGAAGATTCTAGGACATTTGGAGGGTGTGAGTGGCTACAAACCCTTGTAAAATTTTAGGTGTTTATTTTGGTGGCAAAGCAATGGCTGAGTATAACTGGTCTAGATTATTATCTGTAGGGAATGAAATGGTAAGTGGATGGAATAGATGGAAAGTAGGGGGAAAAAAAAGAGTTTTTTTGATTAGGTCCTTTTTGGCCCCGATATTTATATATCTTAGTGCTATTTTTCTGGTGCCTAAGAAATTTGAAGCTTCTTTATCCAGATTGTTTTTTACTTGTTTTTGGGGGAGCCGTTTGAATCCGATCAAAAGGTCAGTACTCTACAAACAAGTTAAAGACGGCTGAGTAAATGTGCTGAACCCTATATTATTTTATTTTACGATATTTATATATGTAAATCTAATTCCAGTAATAAAGGGTACCACTAAACAATGGAATAAATGGGTTTTCCCGATAATCAAAGGAATTTTGTTAGAATGGGAAAAGAGACTGTTTATACACAAGAACAAAAGACGTCTTAGGTTAGTAAAGAGATGGGAGGAGGTGTTTGATTGGGTGATTAAATGGGATATTAGTTATTCAATGGTCCAGACCTTTTCAAGAAAGCGCTTATACGATGAATTATTGTTAATCCAGTTTCAGGTAAACCATTTTTCCCATTTTACCAGCGCCCAACAAAAGTCATGATCAGCGTATATTTCAGACCCTCATATCCCTGAACAGATGTGGGACACAATATGGTTAGGTATGCACCAGAAAATTAATGTTAAAAGAAATCAAAAACACAAAACATTTCATGATAGATTTTGTCCGAGAGAAAGTTGTTCTGATGTTATAGAAACAATGGATCATTTATATTTTTCACGTCCCTTTATCATTAAATTCTGGGATATTGTTAAGAACAGATGGAAAATCAAGGTATCAATACCTCCTGCCCCTACTTTGTTATTTTTTGGAATTCCAGATTCACACTTTACTCAGAAGTATATAGGCATAATTAGGATTTTATTTGCTTTTTTTGTCTATTGGATCTGGATATGTAGATGTCGTTTAGTTTTGCAGCAACAAAATATACAGGCATTGGAGCTGTACTTTATTATTGCAAGATAATTTAAGAAGTGGAAGATTACTGAATTAACCAATGACACCACAAATGACTTGGTGAAGCAATGGTCTTCTTTCGACCTTTTTTGAAAAAATAAAAGGGGGGGGATATTCTATTTTTCTCCTTTGATAAGTTTGTTTAGTTTTGGGTGTATACATCGTTACATAGTCAAGTCTTTGCTGCTTCGTTTATTTCTCCTTTTAAATAATAGGGATACTTAATAGGAATTGGTATAGTATGATTAGACTTATCTTGTTTTTGCTACTTTTTACAATGGGATGGGAGCAGTGATCATGTCAAAAATGATTTTACAATGTTTTGGGGTACTATATGGAAAGAATACTTATTTATGAATTTGATTTTTTTTCTCTTTTCTATGTTTTACTACTGAGAATGTGTATACATTGTTATGATTTCCATAAAAATTCCCCTGCTCTTTTCAATAAGTGCCATGGGATCTTTAACATCCGCCTGAACTACCACAAGTCCAGGCAGATGGGACCTCGGTTTAACATCTCATCCGAAAGACGGCACCTCAGAAATGCAGCACCCCTTTCATGCTGCATTACAGTTTCAATACTGGGATACTAACAAGTGCCAGATGTGGGAGCTGAACCCACAGCCCTCTGATCTCCGGCCTCAAAGACGAGTGTGCTACCTACTGAGCCACTGACACTGCTCAATATACTCACATATATGTGAATAACAATATATATATATATATATATATATATTATACCTATTCAGTATGTTTAAAATTATTAACTTGGAAAAGAAGGAAAAGTGGAGGACAGGAATTTTTTGATGGGGTTTAACCTTTCTGGGGAGTGAGGACAATGAGAAAAAATTAAAACAGAACACATACTAAATGTTAAGAAAGAAAACAATGAAAACTATATGTGAAGACACTGGGCCTGGGGCATACCAATCAGCTTGCATAGCATAATAATTATTTGCAATTGCTGAGCCTCCATTCTGTCCAACTGCTGAAAAGTTTGGTCAAAACCATTACACAGTAATCACCCTCAGTCCACAGTATGACCAGGTCTGCCTGTGTGACTGCTATTTCCACAGGGTTGGCTGCCACCACAGGAGCCTCCACTTGCTCAGCCATTTCACTTCTGATGCATTTTGTATGACATTCAGGCTCTCGCTGTACTGCCCCTCTTGAACTGTACCCTTGCCTGTAGGAGTTATATATAATTCCTGCACCATGGCCTCCCACTGAGCATAGTGGTGCACTAACAGGTGCATTCTTTGCCACCCATACCCAAGTGGCTTCTTTCAACCCTATGCACATACATGCTGCAGATATTGCATTTCACGCAGTTGGGTCAGCTGGCAGTGTAGTGAAAACAGAAACACTGGTGAGCTATGGGGAGGACCAGGCACAGGCATTGGGGGATCCCAGATGGAGGCAGTCAATAGTCACAGCACTCACCCAGAAGCAGTTAACATAAATGGATAAAGAATCAGAAGGTGAAAAGTCAGAGCTCATTTCTTTTCAGGACTCAGGAGGGTCTGACTGTTTGTTCATCTGCACTACAAGTGTACAATAAATGGAGATTTGTAGCTGAAATTAGTGGTATCTCCATTTATGAACTGCTTCTGGGTGAGTGCCATGCCTACTGACTGTCTGTATTAATCTGTGTCATTGAGCACACCATCTCACCTTGGTGTGCCTCTGAGTTTTCTAAATAGGGTGTCAGATGTCATAGGCTGCTCTGTAGTTGAGGGGGTGACAACCTGCTGCTGTTGTTCTTGTTCTGGCTGCTGCTGCTGCTGTTGTTCTTGTTCCTGTGCTGCTGCTGTTGTTCTTGTTCCTGCTGCTACTGCTGCTGCTGCTGTTGTTCTTGTTCCTGCTGCTGCTTCTGCAGCTGCTGTTCTAGTTCCTGCTGCTGCTGCTCAGTCTGCAGTGGAGGATTGGTAGCCACGAGTGATGCAGGGTGGCCCCAATAACTGCAAAAGAAGCTGCTACTGCTTCTGGCACATGTCCACTGGCAGTGGCAACATTTTGCAGAAGGGAGCACTGGACTGAAAATCATTGTCGTGTTTCAGGTGAATGGATTGCCCAAGGCCAACATGCGTCCTTGGACCGAGAGGAATGCTACTTTGCTCCACCACTCTCCATTTTAAAAGAAACAATTAATAAAAGTATTACTAATTAAAAAAAGGAGAAACAGAGGAACTGAATCAGATAACAAAAAAGGTGGACTAAGGGGATTAAAGTGGTTTTAAAAAAAGCTCAGGAATCTGGAATGATACAAAGCAGAATAGTATTTCTTTAAACATTTTGACTCACCTACTAAGCTACAAAGCTCCTTCTCTAGCAAAGCTAAAGTCAAAATTAAGCTAGTTCTCCGACTTCATGCCTGCATTATGTGACCTGCAGAGAGTAAGATATATGATCCATGGCTTGTCTCTCATAAACTTTGCTTTCTTACAATGTAACCCAAAGTCAGGGTGAAGTTTGGAATGCAAAGTCCATGAAAGGTGAATTTCAACCTTTGAATGGACACTTCACATAATGTTACACAGATGTGAAGTTACTAACTTTGCATTAAATTCACAAGCACAGTTCAACTTCACTGCATCTAATAAGGCTGCAAGTGTTTTGTGTTACATCAACAGGACACAAAGCTGGGAAATTGGCACATAGCTCTTTGGGAGTTAAACAGTGTCAGTAAGGAGATTGTGATTTTGGAGGGAGGGGTCTCTTATGGCTGCAGTGCTGATTGAGCTATAAGGGACTAGGATTATGGAGGGATTCAAACTTTTCCCATTAGACAACCAGGAATTTTTTCTTTACAAACAGGGGACAGGCAAATATAATGTTTGGCAATGATTCTGGGCATTGGAATGCTATGCAATTCATTTTGTTTGTTTTAACATTACACTTTGAAACATCATCACATAACTGATGTATTAGTATTAATTAATAAGTCAAGAAATGATGTTTGCCTCTTTTCTTTATCTGAATAGGATGGAATAACAGTCATGAAACAGCAATGATCTTAAATAAATGTAAAAGTAAAAACAAGGCAGTGCATCAGTATGTGGTTGAAAGCAAAACAAAATGGTCACACTGAATGCACACTGAAAATAGAAATACAGTTAAAATTCTACATTTCAACCTTAGCTCTTCTTCAGGAAATATCTAAAAGAGGGAAACAAAACAAAGTTAGTGTGTAATTAATTAAATAAATGTAGTTTTATCATTAATGTAAGCATTTTCTTTAAAAGTCTAAGAAGATATTTATGGTAATTGTTTTAGGATTCATTAATATTCTAGTCTTGAATGTTTCTAGTTTCTGGTATCCATTTATATTAATGTAATTTGGCTATATGAAAAAGAAATACAGTCCTTTTCAACTAAGGCTTCCTAATAGAATTATAAAATAGCTGAAGAAATTCTAAAATCTTATGGGCCAAGAGTATTATGTGACTGTCTGGATGTTATTTCACAATCTGATGGAGGAATTTTCATTAAACATATTTTTATTTAATTACTTTATAAGACAAACACCACTTTCAGTGTGTTCTGTTTTGCTGCATGTGTACTACAAGTATACATACATGTTGCATAGCTAACTGCAGCTGAATCTGATGACACTGAAAAAATCCAAATGAGAGTAATGAGAATTATTTTGGGGTTTCAGATTAAATATGCTGAAATGTTGGATGGATGTAATTGTGAGAGGTTAGACCAGAGAAGAGAACTTTGCCTAGTTTTTGTTCTGAGTTTATAAACCAATTCAACGACTTCACTTCACCTAAACAAAAACACATTTCAGATCACAAACTGAGACCCTAACGAAGTGTCTGAAAATCGATGCAAAGAACAATGAAGTATAAAAATTGATTTTGTATAGTATTTAACATGATTATAACATTTTGCTGGTGATGCATATGCTACCTTTTGAATGAATGTAGTAAAATATTAAACGCTTTTTGCAAACATAAATAGTAGTATGGATTTATTGATGTCTGCTTTTTCATATGTAGTTCCATTATTTACACTGTGATTTGTGTAAAATGACTTTCATACTTTTTATAATGTTCTTCAGACAGTCCTTGACGTGCTGCAATTCTGAAATTTTAATAAAAATCAAATCCGTCCCCAATACGGATATGTAATGTGACTGAAAGCTCTCAGATGTGCCTTATACTCAATGAACTGGAAATGCATTTATGACTTGTCACAGCTGGACACCCTAAGGAGGGTTATTTCTTACAGACTGGATAAATACTATAAATGCTGGCCTTGAATTGCGATAGTTCTACCCACTGTATTTAATAAGCTGTCCATGTCATCTGCAGTTCTGTTGTCTTGAATGTGTTGTACAAGCTTGAGTAGATTATGACATCATGCAAAGAACTTGAAAAAACTACCAGTGCCCAGGTCATCATGGTTGCTAGTTGTGGTTATATACAGTATAAGGTATGAAAAGTGTGGCTATTTGCCACTATATTGGAAAACAAATGAGGACAATTTCTGTTCACTATTTCATTGTGTGCTGCATCTTTTTCTGGTCAGATTGAAGACTCAACCTGTCCCCTCCCTTGGTTGTTTTTATGAAACTGTACATGTGACTTTCAAGAAAAGATCAGCATTATGTGCTGGGAATGCAGCTGGAGACAGGTTCCGACAGGTAGAAAAACTGATGACATGATGAGCAAGTAAACCCTGGGATAGAATTGCCTCAGTTTGATGCCTGTATTTATAAACTTCATGCAAGATAACTCCTTCTTCATCTCGATGAATGTGATGATAATTTATCCAGTTCTTGCTTGCCATCCATAGCCTTTTCATTATGGTTTCATAGAGTTTAAATGAGCTTCATGAGACTGTAACCCATATCAGCTTGCCCCAAATTATTGATCCCCATAACCAGTTATAACACTCACTCAGCATTATAAGCCCAGTTTCAATTTGAACTTGTGCATGCTACTGCTGCCACAATCTCAAGTGGTGTAGAATTCCAGGTGTTCACCACTCTTTGACTGAACCGGTTGACCCTCCTTTTATTGTGGTCCCCCCCCCGAGCTGCAATATATGAGACCTGGTGGTTGACAACAGTTATCAGGTATGCTGAATATGGATAAAACCTCCAGCCTGTCAGTAGACTGGCAAGGCTACCACACACAGTACCAGGGCCTGTGTTCAGGAGTGAGTCAGAGTCATTGAATGTAGGGCAATGAGATGAGACTTGAGCCTTCCTAGGATTTTTCTCTTTGCTGGGGAGTATCAGATGGAGGGCAGCAGGCTCACTACCATACTACACCTGGGTAACAACAGATGGCAATGCAGTCAAATACCAGTTTGGAGTGGGGAACACCACCTGGCACCATGCATGCCCCCACAGTTGTGTGTATTTGCAGAACTGGCACCCATGACAAATGTGTCATGGGGAGAAACCAACCCAAAAACCTTGGAGCACGCAGGATGATTCTGACACTATAGGGCTTTTCTGCCCCAAGAAAAGTTGTTTCTCCCTCCTTTCCAGGTGGGCCCATGCTCTAGATCCTAAGTGATTTAGTGTATCACTTGAGAAAGGAGATAGCTCCCTGGCAACCCAGAAGAATTGCTTCCCAACTCCAGCACTCCCCATCTGCAATGTGCTGTCCTCTAATAACTGCTTGCAGTTTGGTCTACTTCCGAACATGATGTCTGAAGTCCACTCCTGAACTCCAGCCACCTGCACTGGGCCCCTGGGCATCCTAGCTATCATTTTTTAAAGCATGCATAGTCACATTGTAGTAATACATTACAACCAGCTGTGTGTAGTCATAACCTGTCAATCAAGCATATGGTTCTAAATTGTGTGGCATAGTTGCATAACTTAATTAAAAATGCTACTGAGCGATTATAGGTAAACAAACAACAGATACAAACCACATCACAAAATTTCACAAGATTGTTCATAATTCTACATTCTACTGTTCATTCAATGCTTTGTATCAGTACTTTTTAATGTCTCAGGGATGGAACAGGGTCACATAACAGCTACCACTTTCATTGCTCTGCTCAAACCCTTTGATTTGGTGTCCCACCCACTCCTCCTGGACAAACTAAGTTTGGTAGGCCTCTCAGTTCCTGCACTTGAAGGGTACCATTTATATCAAATGGACTGTCAAAAGCTAGTTCACTTTTGAGACACCTTTTCATCACTACTCTCTATCAAAGCCATGGTCCCCTGATGTTATCATTTTAGACCCAGTCCTGTTTTCCAGTTTTTCAAAATTGTTGTGCCGACCGAACAGCAAAAGTTAGATGGCAAAATCCCTCAAAGTGACAATCTCAACAGGTTCCAAAACTTGCTGGGAGGGACATGGAGGCAAAATGTTGCTGTTTTGACATCCCCTCCTTTCAAATCAACTCTGACTTGGAGTTAGTTATTTTAAGTAAGGGAAGGGCACAGGCCCCTGAGAGAAACACACCATTCTCGGACATGTGATATTTCGCCTCTTTACATTGGGGATCTCACCATGCTGAACGTCAATAACAGTGTTGCCAATTCAGCATATGTAACCCTTTTAAATGACCTCCCATCCATCTATACTAATGTGCATTTACACATGTATGCAGATTATGCAGTTATCTATGCCTCTGCCCCATTGACTGCTTCTGAAGAAAATCTGCAGCAACAATGTCCTGCATGGTAGCTATAACCTTTAATAACAGCCAGAAATTGGCCAGACTCTAGAGACTTTCAGTTTTCTGCTTGCTGAACAACTGCACAGTTGAAGCTATACATTTCTTGGCATATGGCTAGACAATAAGCTCGATTTCTCTACCATCATAGATGTCATTCATGCAAAACTGCACCCAAGTTAGTTGCTTTGTACCACACTTAAGACTGCCTTCTCCTGCTGGTCTGCCGTGAGCTAGTCATCAAAATGGTGCTTCTGGTTTTCGACTATACTTATGTGGTCTTTGGTTCAGATGCCTCCACTTCCTCATCACACTGGACACCATTTACAGTACCTTCTGTCAGTGTGCAAAAAACTTACCTCCTCCTACACACCATTGCTTCCTCTGCTGCATTCTTTCCATTTTCCCTATTATATTGTCATCAATTTCACTGTTTCTCCTTTATCTCCAAATACAGGGTTGTATTCTTTCCCTTCTACCTCTCATCACTTATATCTTCGGCCAAACATTCCCCATGAACTCTCCATTCCAAGGACTGATGGACATTCTCCATTCCTCATTCTTGTTCCTCTGCTGGCCAGTCTGCCTTCACTTATTAACTAACAGCTCTCTGAAACCAGTTCCTCACATCACTCCTGCATGCTAGCACTGCAGGCTCCTTCGATCATCTGCTGAAATTCCTTCCATCCCTGACCTACCCCTGTTTCTCCTAAATCAGCCCTCCAGGTCTTTACGATAGCAGCTACTTGAGTTTTGGGTCTTCTCCTATCTAAACTTGTCTAGGGTTATATATGCTGGTGTGACAAAAAAGATCATGACTGACATTTCAACAACGAGCTCCATGTTGATCGAGAATTGCAGTTGGCATGGAGTCGCACAGTTCAACTCTGTTTTTTACATTGGGGGGGCTTCGTCCCCAAACCCACCACGTGGGTGGCTTTGTCCCCCACACCCCCAAATTAAAGGATTCTAACTCCAGGTCGGAGTTAGTTTGGGGAGGGGTGCAGGTTGGGAGAAGTGGTTGCCCCTGTCAGCTGCACTTCTATGGTGACATGGTGCTGTAGTCTATATCAATGCATGTCACCATAGAAATGTCACTGTTAGGGTGGCATACCCTTGTCAAGACATGATTAGCCCGTTCACTCTAGCATTTGTTTTATTTCAGGGAGATCACCACTGTTACTAGCAGCTAAATTTGAAGACGCATTTGCCAGTGCCATTTTTCAACCAAAAGTCTGTTCTGTAAGGTGATGCTGTTTGGCGCTAATATCTTCCCAGCACAAGTCCCGACTATGAAAAGGGCAATGATGAATTATCACCAGACACAAGATGCAACAAGAAGAGAATATTTTGGGATCCGACCGCCATGATCAGGTCCTCAAATAATGCACCAGTGGCTCTCACCATGTCCATATTCCTGAGAACGTGGTCAATAAATTGCACAGGGCCGTTGTGGTGCTGAGTTTTTTTGCAGAACCCATGCTGTTGGCTGCACATTAAGTTGTACTTCTTGATATGACAGGATAGTTGGTGATGGACAATTTCTCAAGAAACTTGCTTAGGTAGGGGAGGATGGAAATTGGCCTATAAATGTTGGAGGAGTGGGTCTCAGCTTTAAATATAGGTTCAACCTTGATGTTCTTCCAAGACTCTGGCATGGAGGAGGTGGACAGTGCCAGACTGAAACAGACTGAAAATAAGTGTAATGGGTTTGGAGATGGCTAGGAGTGTGAGCTTGAGCAGGGGAAGGGTAGAGGCTGTCAAGACAGGGCTACCCTGGATAACTCTTAATGAGTTTGGTGGTATCCTTTTGGGAGATTGCCCTGAAGTAAAAAGGAGTGGGTGGGGGAGTAGCAATGACAGAGGAGAAAAAGGGCAGGGCACCCGGGCTGGGTCCAAGACTAGTTTGTTTATTGATATGTAGATTAACGAGGTGAGCAGTGAGCAGTGATGCCTGTGAATTTCAGGTTGAAGGCCAGGGCATCCTCAGATGGATCAGTCACAGGGCAAATGGGGGAGCTCAGTTGTGTAGCAGGGCTGTTAATGAGAGGACTCTGTAGGAAACTAATGCAGCCCCAGAAGTGATGAAGGCTGACGTCTCCTAGCTCTGTCAGTTAACTCTACCTGCCAATACCTCTTTGTCAGGTCAATAGTCATAAGGTATGTCGCCCCTCCCAACTTGTCCAGGAGTTCAGCCATCTGAGGCTTTGGGTCGGTGTCTGATTTTCTGACTGCATTCAGTCCATGATAGTCCACACAGAAATGAGTAGAGCCATCTGTCTTGGGCACAAGGGCTATGGGTGACCCCTGGGGCTGTGAGATCTCTGGATTACCCCTTAATCCAGCATTTCCTCCACCTCCCTCCAAGTATCCTTATGGACAGCCTCTGATACCCGATATGCTGTTCACCATATGGGCATCTGTGTCCCTATCTCCACATTATATGTTGCTAAAGGGGTTAGTCCAGGCTTGGCTAAACAGTGGGGCAAAGTAGTACTAAAACCTCCTTACTTCTTGGATCTTATCTAGGGTCAGCTGGAGACAATTTAACTGCCTCTACAGAGGACTCCCACATGCTATCTTCCAGCAAGTCCAGAAGGGAGTCTCCTTCATCTGTCCCCTCCCCAGGACTACATACTGCAAACACCATGTCAGCCCTATTAGCATATAGCTTCATCACGTTGATGTGGTACATTCTTTCTGTATGTCTTCTGTCAGGTCATGCTATGATATAGTTCACGTCATTTACCTTTCTAACTACTTTGAACAGTCCTGCCCACTCAGCCTGCAGCTTGTCTTTCCAGACCACAATAAGGACCATGACTTCCTGATCCACCATGGATGAGTGAGCTCTGGCACTGAGGTCATACCACACTTTTTGTTTCTGTTGGGCAGGTGCCAGGTTGCTCGAGGTTGTTCCCATAAGCTCCTTCAGCCTTTCCCTAAACCTAAGGATGTAATCCACTGTGGGAGTTCCCTGCGTGGTGTGCTTGCCTTCCCAGTCCTTCCCAGTTGGGCACCTTAACACAAAGCTAACATTTTAAGTTGTGGCAAGCACAAGCCATGGGGACACACGTGTTAAGCACCAAAAAAATTGACATTATGTTTAACTTCGCAATAAAAGTGCATTCAGAGCGATCTTGCACACAGGCAAAACAACTGCTGCCAGCCCACAACATCACACATAGCTTTGGGAAATAATTTTGTTTCCAGGAGCAATCTACAAATGACAATACTTGACATCTGGGGATAGGAGGAGGAAATACATACAAGTCAGAAGGACTAACATAAACCAAGTAGAAAGGTACAGTAATTATGGGTAAAAAAGAATAAAAGTGACTGACAGTAACACATGACGGAGCATCATAAGGGTCAGGTCAGGGACAGGGTGTACATATGAAAGAGGAAAGAGAATGAGCATAAACATTGCATAGCATACACAAAACTGGACAAAACAAATGAAAGGATATAGAAGAAGAGGACAGAAAATATAAATATATATAGGATTTTTATTTTTAAAGGGTGCAGATGGGGAAAGAGTGACAGTAAGAAAGCAAGGACAAGAGAAAGAAAACTGTTGCCAGTGTAGAGCTAACTGGTATGAAGGCTGACCATTAGACTGCACTGGTGCCACATACACATTCTGCCCTGTCACCACCATGCAGCTCCATC
Source organism: Neoceratodus forsteri (assembly GCA_016271365.2). Taxonomy (NCBI): domain Eukaryota; kingdom Metazoa; phylum Chordata; order Ceratodontiformes; family Ceratodontidae; genus Neoceratodus; species Neoceratodus forsteri. The sequence goes on from JADMNL010000026.1 coordinate 274,596,124, forward strand.
AGAAGCTCAAACATTTTCTCTGCTCCTGAAGGAGTTTCTTGAGGTCCCCACCAACCTCCTCTTGAAATCAGTGAACTCGCTGTGAGGAGCTCCCACCTCTCTGTCCAGTGCTCTCATGTCTTGAAAGCTCAATGCTGTTGGTGCTGGCACTGGGGAAACTGCAGGCTGTGCTGGGTCACCACCATGAACCCGGTGATGCCTCTGTCTCTGAGGTGAGGGTGATGGGGTCTCTGCACCTGCTTCCTGCTGCTATTGCTTCTGCCTTCTGCAGCCTGTGCTAACCAGTGGTCCCTGCCTCCTGTTGGCCCTTTCACCTTCTAGCTGCTCAGCAACACCTCAGGCCCCTTACCTGCTGCAACATCTTTTTATTTTTGAAGGCAATCTGCAACATAGTGGTGCTGCAGATGGCTCCTTTGGCCACCATTCCCAAAATGTCCCCCAGTCTTGCCCCTTCTAACTGATCTGCCACACAAGGTGCAGATCATGAATGAATTGTCATTTGGGTTTTTCCTAAAAAAAACACCACACAGCTGATGACCCTTTCTGTGGGGGGGCAACAGCTGATGTCCCAGGGTCTGTGGGCACATAATGCTCCTGCTCCGGTGAGGTGGGGGCAGCATGCTCCAGCTGGAGGGATGGCATCTGGAGATGCCTGCTGCTGCTGCCTGGGGGTGAGGCCACAGGAGGATCCTGCTGCTGGGATGGGCAGAGGGGCAAGGGTTGCCACCTTTTAAGAAGCCCAAAGTGGGACATTTCTTACTGAAACTGGATCTTTCGCCATGGCAATATGTAATCTAGATCAATGCAACATACATGTTTTCTCTAAATAATCAGAATTAAGAGAACATGTTGTAATTTTTCAGTTGTTTCCTGTAGTTTTTATTATTTTAAAGGTATTTTAGTTAATGTATTTTTTTTGCAACATGTAGAGGAAAATCAGAAAATATTTTTTCTGCAATAATGTCAGTACATTTAGTATTTTTCATGATTTTCTGCAGGACACAGCTGCCCAAATCAGGACTGTCCTGCGAAAACTTGGACAGGTGGTAACCCTATGAGGGGCTCATGCTGCTTCTGGGGATTTGGTGCTACATTCTCCTGCTAGAGGGTGGGGGGCACATGCTCCTGCTGCTGTTTGGGGAACACAGTCATAGAGGCCCACCTATTAATATGGACACTGGGTGGTGGTGCTCCAGCTGCCTTCTTCCCATTGCCACTCTTAGAAGTCTCCATTATAATCTCAATCTCCTTCTCCTACTAAACTCCTGCCAAAAAGAAGAAAAAAAGAAAGGAGAGTTTAACACACACGCACACAATACAAAAGATAGAAAAATATAAAAATGAAGAAAAAACACTGACTGTAAATTTTAACATTTTAAACTAATGGGAAACAGATCAGTAATCAAATAAGCTGCAAATGCACACACACACACAAACGTTACTTTTTAGAAGTACAAGTTAGAACTCTCCTGCTGTAGTCTCTCTCTTTTCTCCTACTTCCCACTAAGCTGAAACAACTCTAAAGGAAGTAGATTTAGTCTGGCTCCCTGCCTAAGTGCAGTCACCCGTGTGACCAGCAGTCTGCTAGATAGAAAGTCATGTGTTAATCTTTTTTCCACCAATTTTGCCTGATACTCACATGGTGCACAATGTGTAGAGAAAAGGATTAATTGGAAGTGTAATTTCACAGGTGAAATTTTGCCTGTGAGGCATAATTGCATGAAATGTTTTGTGCGGCGAAATTGGCGATTTTGCCAAAATTTTGCTAGCGTAATACAATTTTGTTGCATCTCTTGTTCCACATCAGTAGCAAATGTCAAATTACAGAACAATTCAAACAGAAACATATGGCAATACATGAATTTTGAAAAGTGGGACCATACAAAAATATAAGTGCAGTGAAAATTTTAAACAATTAATAACACAGGTGAGTAGATGCTTGCATCCAGTGAAAGAACAGGGCTGCAATACATGAACTACTAAGCAGAATAACATGTCATGTATGATGATGATTACCTGCAAAAGAACAAGATGGACTACTTCCAACAAACAACAAGATTCACTACATCGTAAATGGCAAAGTGTCTCTCAACAAACATGACAGTGACACAATAACTTACTATTGGTGGCATGAATGCACACACATAAGGCAGCATGTTTCAGTCAATGCAGCAGAAGACATTTAAGAACATCAAGTTATACTTCAACCGTGGTCATCTGTGGCAATCAGAATTCAGCAACACACTATAGTATATGGTTAGGGCTATTGTAGATTGAAATCAGTGGCTTTTCAAATCTTGTTGTAGGACAGTTCAAAGGTCAGAAAAGTTGTTGTACTATCGTTCTGATGTCACATGGATAGTACAACAACTTTTCAGCCTTGTCCTACCTCCTAATTGGCTGACTCAACTGGCTGCATCAGAGAGAAAAAAGTAAAAACATGGTGGTGCGATTAAGCGGGCATAAAGCGGCAGAACAGTGGATCCTCCTTCTTCTGACACAAATAGCCTTAGACTGCTCTGTGTCATGAAACCATTTTTTCATTGAATTTTTTGAAAATAAGTTATGTCACTGTGAGAGAGAGTGAGCGGGAGTGGAGAGAAGCCCCAGCCAGCAGGAGCGCAATGAAGCAGAAACGAGTGGTAGGCAGTGGCGAGACATACAACGGGAGCAGGAACACCAAAAAAAAAAACACATGAAGTAACCAGCAACGAAAAAAGAGAAATAAGCCCTAATCATATACTATATGAAACAGTGGATGGTCACCCATCCACAACTAAGGCTGTTTTCCTCTGAGGAGATGATGACTTCAGAGAGACCGCTCGAGCTTCTCTCTCGAGGTCTCGATGATGTCATCAACTCCCTTGAGGGAAACGCAGTCTTGTTGTGGATGGGTGACCATCCACTATTCCATATGTAGTGGAAAATTCCATTCCTTTCAAAATGCTGTTTCACCACAGTTCCAAGGTTACGGAATGCATTTCTGCCCTACTGTGGTAGAACAGCATTCTAGAACCTCTAGAGACTACTTGAATCAGTTTCATTTTGAAAGCAAAAGGACTCACAAAATACATGTTTCACACAGTACTATACACTATAAAAAATACAGGATGAGCAACTCTATGCACAACCTGTGTGTTTTGACACTTCGGGTTTCCAATTCCCATAGACCTCTTGAGCTTTGCTCTCGAGGTCAGAGGGAATCAGAACCCCTATGTGGCAGAATACACTGGTTCTGCATAGTTGCCCATCCAGTATTCTCTATGTACATCAGCACCAACAGTCACATAAAACTACTGATACTGAACAGCACATCTTGAAGCTCTCATTGAAAACTCAAATTATGTATACTGAAGTTTTCACCATTATAGTGGCACTACAAGATGTTTTCATTTCATTCTCGTAAAGACTGTCATTTTTTTAGTGAACAGCAGCAAAAGGCATCAGCAAGAATTGTTCTCACTTGGGACACTGATGCACAATTCTAACTCTGTGTGTGAATTTTTAGCAGTGTGGCAAGACACAATTGTGACTTTTCTGAACACTTTTTCATGTGCTTATTCTTTATTGGGAAACTAATACAGTATGCTCAATGATGTAGCCAGATAGCAGTAGAAGCCAACTATCTTGTCATAAGATAGAACATTTTTTGTGCTTTGGATTGTCATTGTAGGTAATTTTGGGGTATTTTGATTTTAGTTGTGAGTGGACTATGGACATTTAACACAGCCCACAGTAACAAAAAGTAATATACTGTTGGTTGGCAATTAAAGCAGCAGTGCAAGAATCCTGTGAAAACTTTGACCTATACTTTTTTATGTTCACTTGCTGCAGGCACGATTTTGGGAGAGTAGCACACTTGGAGGTGTGCCTCTCCCATCCAATGCACTGCTCCCTTGAGCAGGAGTGGTGGTCCTGCACCAGTGGGTGCAGCAGCTCAAGTGACAGTGGTGTTCCTCTGCTTCAAAGGAAAACACTGCTGCCATACTGGAGTGCCACCATCCCCTCCATCAAATGCTCCCCAATGCATCCAGCCCCTCCCTCGAAGCTTCTGCCATGCTGGGAGCCCACCCCAGCATGGCAAATGTGGTTTGTTTTGCTGACAGGGTGCCCAATCCCCGTTGGCTCACGGCCCCCCAAGCCATCCTGCTGCCATGCTGGGAGCCCCACCAGCGTGGCAAACCGTTTGTTTGTTTGCCGACGGGTGCCCAATCCCCCTGGCTCCCTCGGCCCTCCCCACGTAGTTTGCCGATGGGGTGCCCAATCCCGTCAGCTCCTTGGCCTTCACATCTTCTACCATGCTGGGAGCCCACCCAGCATGGCAAACGTCCACATTGTCTTTTTTTTTCCTGTAAAACAAAACAGTCCAGCGGTGCGTCTCCCAACCCGCCCACAACCCGCACCCTCCACTGCGCACCCAGCCTCTCAACACCCCACCCCATACTTACCTCTGGACTCTGGCACGACAATCTTGCGTGGACCGGGAACACGTCTGCACTCTTCAAAGCCTACCGCGAACTGAGGAAATGCCGTAAAAGATGTATAATGGGCTACATAGGGGGTTTCAACTGTGCATATCTCGGTCATTTTTGGAATTTTGCACCAAATTTTCAACATGGGGTTTTGGGAGCCCTTCTCATGATGATGTCACTGTCATGGCATTATTCGGACTCGAAGGGTGATTTCGCAGGCACTGCGCAGTCACTGCATGAAATCACCCTTCAGCCTCAAATAATGCCATGACTATGACATCATTCATGAGAAGGGGTCTGATAAACCCCATGTTGAAAATTTGGCACAAAAATTCCAAAAAATGACTGTTTTACGAACGTGCGTTGCACAGTTCCTACACAGGCTCGTAAGTTCGTGAATTTTCAACATTTTTACTCCAGATTTTCAACATTGCCATTTCATCACACCTTCTTATGAGATGTACAGCTGTCATTTTTCACATCTCACCCAAAATGTGTTTCCGCCCATGTAGCGCACAATGGAGAAGTCGGTGTGCGAAATCAATGTATGGAACACATTAAGAAAATCACAGTGACACTGTTCATGAGCAGAGGTCTTAAAATGGCTATGTTGAAAATTTGGCTGAAAAAAATCCTCAAAATGACTGTTTTACTAGCGTGCATTGCGCAGTACCTACCCATGCTCGTATGTTTGCGAATTTTCAATATTTGCACTCCAGATTTTCAACATTGCCATTTTACCACACCTCCTTATGAGCACTGCAGCTGTCATTTTTCACATCTTGCACAAAACGTGTTTCTGCCCATGTAGCGCACAATGGCACAGTCGGTGTGCGAACTCAGTGTATGGGACACATTAAGAAAATCACAGTGTCACTGTTCATGAGCAGACATCTTAAAATGGCTATGGTGAAAATTTGGTGAAAAATTCCTACAAATAACTGTTTCAGCAGCGCGTTGTGCAGTTCTCACGCACGTCGTAAGTTTGTGAATTTCAATATTTTCACTCCAGATTTTCAACATTGACATTTTACCACACCTCCTTATGAGCAGTACAGCTGTCATTTTCATATTCTGCCCAAAACGTTTTTCCCCATGTAGTGCACAATGGTGCAGTCGTGTGCAAAATCAATGTATGGGACACAGTAAGAAAATCACAGTGACACTGTTCATTAGCAGAGGTTTTAAATGGCAATGTTGAAAATTTGGTGAAAAATTCCTAAAATGACTGTTTTACGAGCATGCGTTGCACAGTTCCACGCGCACTCAGAGGGTTTGCAAATTTTCAATATTTCCACTCCAGATTTTCAACATTGGCATTTTACCACACTTCCTTATGAGCAGTAAAGCTGTCATTTTTCACATCCTGCCCAAAACGTGTTTCCACCTATGTAGCGCACAATGGGGGTAACAAAAAGATCATGCTGACAATTTATTGTGCAAATACCAGCAATCACACCGGGCATTAGGGTAAAGCACCATACATGCCAAACACCACTGCAAATACCTGCAAGCGAACGTTCGGCATTGACAAATGTTTGTTTATTCTATTTTGGAGTGCCTCATATCTGCTGACTTGTGTATGACACCCTCCTGTCCATGCTTTGAGTCTGCTTTAGTACTTTTTTCACATCTGAAATAATGAAAGGAGCTGTACTTTTAATATGGCTTGGACCAGGCTTTCATCAGTATTCATGGCTGATTTTGTAAATCAGTCCTTTAAAGCGGCAGTGTAATGAAAAGTAGCTTAATTTTTACCCCACCTTTTTTTCTTCTTAATCAATGAGAGATGCCATCCAGTTTATGTTGGTGGTAAAAATTTCAGTTTATGTTATCATTTAATAATTTTATGAAGGTTTAAAAACAAATGTTTCTCAAGAAAAAAAGATGGCCACCTCATTTTTGAACAGAAATAATACTTAGGACATGAGGAGGGTAAGAATCCAGACAGACATGCAAATGTATGGTAAGCAGCATAGGAAGCATACAGAAAACCCAAATCAACAGTTCTGCCAAAGGTCTTCATAACCATAGCAGAAAATTTATTTTTTAAAAACATTTTCATTGCTCTGCTGCTTTAAAATAATTTCTGTTTTCACTAAAATGAGCCAGCATGTGCTCCATGACCTTATGGCACAGTAAGTGTTCAAAACAGCTGGGAACAGTGATGAAATCCTGGTCTGACCAATTTTAAAAGGATTGCTCCTTTTATTATTTCAGATGTAAAAAAGTACTAAAGTAGACTCAAACTGTGGAAAGAAGGGCATCATACAAGTCAATGGATAAGAGTGGGATAAACTAAAACAGAATAAAATGCATAGGTCATATTTTACTGGATTCCTGCACTGCTGCATTAACATACAACAAGTAGACAAATAAATGGGAAAAAATATTTATATATGTATTTTTATTTTATTAATTTTTTATTTAGCTTTTGTTGACTGGGTAAGTGCACTAGACAAATCCTGCCTATTTTCAGGCATGACCGGGAGGGATACAGATGAATGCCAGCTGACCTTGAACCAGATTTAGCTGTTGGTGGTATTGTTAGTGAATGAGGGAATTTGGCCAGGACACCGGGAAATTCCCTACTCTGTGGAGGCAGAGGCACTGTAGCGCTGTGGGAGACTGTGGGTGAGCACAGTATGTCCCTGACCATGGAGGAGGAAGGTCAGTTTTGTGGAGCTCCAGAGGTAACCTGTATGCAACAGGACGAAAGCATTAATGTAGAACAAAATTCGTTTTCTGAAGTAGTACCAGAGACTTGTTTGGAGCAACCTGTTCTGATGGAGGCTGTTGGGGACTTGCATTCTGAAGAAATTAGACTGCAAGAAGAATTGGAAGTAAAGAAGTCCCAATTACTAGCTCTCATTTCCACCGCTGAACAAGAATATAACCAAAGCAAATTCTGATTGGAAGAAGAAAGAAAAAAAAGGAAAAGGTCGTTAGGTAGTCCTTCACTTAGCACCAGCAAACGAGTATCTACCTGTATGGATTCCAGCTGTGAAGGGACCAAAGATGTGAAAAGTGTGGTGTTGGTAAAAGAATCTGCTTTAACAGCCGATAATACAGAATGGTCGCCAGAGGATGCCTTCTTAAAAGTCGGATGGCTCTTTTGGGAAACTGTTGGACTCCTGATCCAGCAATTACGAAACCGGGTTCTCCGGAATGCTCTGGGAAAGTTCATGTGATAGCAGTGGTTTGAAGTTGCTAACTACGCAGAGCTCCTCTACAGCTGTGCAGATTGAAACAGAGGCTGGGAATTTAGGTGATGCGTCAGATGCGGAACCAGCTCTGCCAAACCACCAAGCTTCTGAAGTTTTCAACAGTGTTTCTTTATCTCAGGACTTTCAGGTAACCTCTTTAACCTCGAGTATAGCAAGGGTAAGGAGCGAGGGAAAGAATACGATTCATAAATCAGGACAGGGTCCGGTGACTGATAATAATATGAAAGCGCTGCCGCCTATGCAAAACCAGGGGGCTTCTAAATCGTATGCTGGACTTTTTCATAAACCCGTAACAGCAGCAAAACGCAGGTTCCTAGTTCGTCTACGTTATGTTGGGGAAGCTCCTATTGTTCCGGATAGAGTATGGGTGGGAAAAACCCTAATTAAAGACCGTATGGGTTTTACACCTATGGATGTTTATGCTTTTATCCATGCACCAGGTGATAGGAACTATGACATTAGCTTTTGCTCGATGGTGCTGCTTGACAAATTTTGGAAATTGTATTATGTGCAAAAAAGCTTGGAGGATTGGTCTAATTTTTTGGCTATTCCTATAACTAAACCTACTATCAAATCTGTTACTGTTTTATTTAGGAATGAGGCGTGGATGTTTGGATATCAAATTCTGGTTGGAAAAAAATGTTCTACTGTTGACCATCCCAAACCAATAAATAGATGTAAATGGGTTTTGGAATGGTGGTTGGACCTTAGGGTTCAACTGAAACACACTAAATGGAATTCAACACTTACTTAGCTCTTTCTTTTAGGTAGAGACAGGGGATATTATTCTATGCTGGTCAACTAAAAGCTGTTACAAATGTGGTGATTTACACTTAAATAATGATTGTAGCATAATCAAATGTTTTCTTTATGGCGTTTGGGTCACTCCAGAATCATTGCACTGCCCCTATCTGTAACCTATGTGGGGATGATGCACACAGTTTACAGGAATGTCCATGGGCAGCTCATAACACTGAGTCTGTCTCTGATCATGAATTAATTTTGTCACTAGCCAGAAAACCTCCAGAGAATGTGGCAGACTTGTCTTCATTCACCCTCCTCCGCTTCGGCGCAGAGGACGAGATGGAAGTAGTGGTTTTGTTCCCGGAGAGAAGCAAGGGAGTTTAGACATGAGTAAGCATAATATGACTCCTCCTTTACCTTTGTGTAGTATTGAGAGGCCCAAACCTTCTAGTACTGAGGTAGTAGATACTCCTTTTACTACCCCTCAAGGTTCTCCTAAGCAAGTTTTGGCTTAATTGTCGTTTCCTCATAAAAATAGTAGGGAGATAGTATTTCAACAAGAAGGAAGTCCTCCGGCTTCTTTTTCCACTTTCAAAAGGAGGAAGACCCAAACCCAAGGCAAACACAGTTACCTCTATCTCCTCTGCCTCTTTCTAATAGATTTTCAGCTTTTTCCTCATGGGGAGAGCTATTAGATAAAAAGGACCCTATAGAGGAAGCTTCCCAGGTTTCAAGTCAAATTCAAACTGACTTAGTTTTGCAATCCCAGCACGATAAGGTGGTGCCAAAACGAGTAACTAGGTCAAGTAGAAAAATTTTAAATAAACCTCCTTGATTCAGTGAATCTAAGAGTGGCATGTTTAAATGTCAACAGCATTAAATCTGACTATAAACGCAAGATTACTTTTAGTATCCTAAGTGAATTAGAGTTTGACGTTTTCATGCTACAAGACACAAGGCTTCATACTTTAGCAGAAACTCTCTCAAGCATCTAAAGATTGGTGGTGGGGTACTTCTGTGTGGTCAATAGGCTCAGAAACTTGTTGTGGGGTAGGGTTTTGTTTTCATTCCACTGATATACAGATTTTACGTTTGGTGGATATTGACCCAGGTAGGGCTTTATTGTTAGATGTAGTTATAAATACTTTAAATTGTAGATTAATTACTATATATGGTCCACAATCAAAAGCTTTACGGATTGAACTATTAATCAAAATTCAACCATATTTATTTACTAGTAGACAGATTTTTTTGGGGGGTGACTTTAATATAAATTTTCAAATTTAATGTAACAGGGGTAAACAATATTGCGACAAGAACTTTTTGAAAACTTTAGCTTTTCAGGCAGGTCTAAAAGATTTTCAAAGTATTAAATCAGATGGTGTGAAAGCAACCTTTTTTAAAGGGAAGCTTTCTTCTAGAATAGACTTTCTGTTTTTAAAGCAAACTTTAGAGATTTCAAAAACCTTTGTATTTCCCATAGAAACTTCCGATCATATGTTGATTGGGATTAGTATTAAAATTCCCCCTGTTAGAGAACCTGGTTTAGGGTTCTGGAGATTAAATGTCTCCTTATTGAACGAAACAGGTATTTTGTCTGGCCTCAAGGCTTTAGTGCAGGACAAGGCCCCAACACTTTTTCTTTATGAGGATATTGGGTTATGGTGGGAAGATTTAAAAAGTATTATTATTGATTTTCTTAAGTTACAGGGGAAGTTTCAGGCCAGATCAAAATATAGGAAATACTTAGCATTTAGAAATACACTGGGTGAATTACTATCTAGACAGAGCATGAAAGGAGTGGATCTTAGTGAAGAGATTAGTTTAATAAAGCAGGAAATTAAATCATGCCAGTATGATAGGTTATGTTCTCTTCAAAAAGAACAATCCTTTGGTACCCAAGGGAAAGCAGAAAGTGTTAATCCATATGTTAGTTGTCAAAAAGCGAGAGAGAAAGTTAATAACAGGCTTAAAAACTCCTCAGGGCATTTTGGCCACTGATAATGTTTCGATTATGAACATTATTGTGCAACATGTAAATGATATGTTAGGTTCCCCAGTTGAACATTCACATTATACTTCGCAATTACTACAAGCGGCAGCTCTACCTAAACTATCAGCGGAATTCTGTAATGATTTGATTGCCCCCTTTTCTAAATTAGAATTGGATAAGGTGATTAAGAGTCTCCGTACAGGGATTTCACCAGGTTCTGACGGGTTACCTGCCGAATATATCATTTATTATGGGACATAATTCCAGTAGAAATGTTAGAAGTTTTTAGATTTTTTCAGAAGGAATGTTATTTACCTAACAAAATGTATGAAGGCTTATTGTTTTTTTTGTTTAAATCAGGTGATGCAACTGATTTGACTAATTGGAGGCCTCTCACTTTGCTGAATATTGATTTTAAAATATTTGCTAAACTGTTAGGGAATAGACTAGCATTAGTTATGGATGTCTTAATTAATCCATCCCAATTTTGTTCAGTTCCTGGACGTAGTATCACAGATGCATTATTTGCTGCTTCGTGAAGTAGTGGAGGGAGATGGAAGGAGCAATATTGGGAATGACGTAGGGTTTCTAGTAAGCTTAGACCAGGCTAAAGCATTTGATAGGGTGTCTCACTCTTTTTATGGGATTGCCTATTGGCTTATGGGTTTCAGTAGGTTTTGTGGACTGGTTGAAAATTTGCTATGGGCTTGCGTATGTAATCCCTTACGAGAATGGCAGGATGGGTCCGAAAATTCCAGTATTAAGAGGGGTGCTTCAAGGCTGCCCATTAAGCCCACTCTTTATGTATTTTTATTGACCCGTTATGAGACTATTGCAACAATCCCTAAATTTTGGGTTTATCAGGGGTTTTCATCAGCAGATAAAGTAATTGCATATGCTGATGATATGTATTCTTGTCCAGGATACTCAGTCCTTGCTCATTGCTCTAAATTTAATTCAGGTAGTGGGGAAACTATCAGGGGCTACCCTAAATATGGGGAAAACTAAATGTATAGAATTAGCAGGTTTTCGGGAAGATTCTAGGACATTTGGAGGGTGTGAGGTGGCTACAAACCCTTGTAAAATTTTAGGTGTTTATTTTGGTGGCAAAGCAATGGCTGAGTATAACTGGTCTAGATTATTATCTGTAGGGAATGAAATGGTAAGTGGATGGAATAGATGGAAAGTAGGGGGAAAAAAAAGAGTTTTTTTGATTAGGTCCTTTTTGGCCCCGATATTTATATATCTTAGTGCTATTTTTCTGGTGCCAAAGAAATTTGAAGCTTCTTTATCCAGATTGTTTTTTACTTGTTTTGGGGAGCGTTTGAATCCGATCAAAGGTCAGTACTCTACAAACAAGTTAAAGGCAACTGAGTAAATATGCTGAACCCTATATTATTTTATTTTACGATATTTATATATGTAAATCTAATTCCAGTAATAAAGTACCACTAAACAATGGAATAAATGGGTTTTCCGATAATCAAAGGAATTTTGTTAGAATGGGAAAAGAGACTGTTTATACACAAGAACAAAAGGCGTCTTAGGTTAGTAAAGAGATGGGAGGAGGTGTTTGATTGGGTGATTAAATGGGATATTAGTTATTCAATGGTCCAGACCTTTTCAAGAAAGCGCTTATACGATTATTGTTAATCCAGTTTCAGGTAAACCATTTTTCCCATTTTACCAGCGCCCAACAAAAGTCATGATCAGCGTATATTTCAGACCCTCATATCCCTGAACAGATGTGGGACACAATATGGTTAGGTATGCACCAGAAAATTAATGTTAAAGAAATCAAAAACACAAAACATTTCATGATAGATTTTGTCCGAGAGAAAGTTGTTCTGATGTTATAGAAACAATGGATCATTTATATTTTTCACGTCCTTTTATCATTAAATTCTGGGATATTGTTAAGAACAGATGGAAAATCAAGGTATCAATACCTCCTGCCCCTACTTTGTTATTTTTTGGAATTCCAGATTCACACTTTACTCAGAAGTATATAGGCATAATTAGGATTTTATTTGCTTTTTTTGTCTATTGGATCTGGATATGTAGATGTCGTTTAGTTTTGCAGCAACAAAATATACAGGCATTGGAGCTGTACTTTATTATTGCAAGATAATTTAAGAAGTGGAAGATTACTGAATTAACCAATGACACCACAAATGACTTGGTGAAGCAATGGTCTTCTTTCGACCTTTTTTGAAAAAATAAAAGGGGGGGGATATTCTATTTTTCTCCTTTGATAAGTTTGTTTAGTTTTGGGGTGTATACATCGTTACATAGTCAAGTCTTTGCTGCTTCGTTTATTTCTCCTTTTAAATAATAGGGATACTTAATAGGAATTGGTATATTATGATTAGACTTATTTTGTTTTTGCTACTTTTTACAATGGGATGGGAGCAGTGATCTTGTCAAAAATGATTTTGCAATGTTTTGGGGTACTATATGGAAAGAATACTTATTTATGAATTTGATTTTTTTTTTCTTTTCTATGTTTTACTACTGAGAATGTGTATACATTGTTATGATTTCCATAAAAATTCCCCTGCTCTTTTCAATAAGTGCCATGGGATCTTTAACATCCGCCTGAACTACCACAAGTCCAGGCAGATGGGACCTCGGTTTAACATCTCATCCGAAAGACGGCACCTCAGAAATGCAGCACCCTTCTCATGCTGCATTACAGTGTCAATACTGGGATACTAACCCAAGTGCCAGATGTGGGAGCTGAACCAACAGCCCTCTGATCTCCCGGCCTCAAAGACGAGTGTGCTAACTACTGAGCCACTGACACTGCTCAATATACTTATATATATGTGAATAACTTATATATATATATATATATTTATATATATATATATACCTATTCAGTATGTTTAAAAATTATTAACTTGGAAAAGAAGGAAAAGTGGAGGACAGGAATTTTTTGATGGGGTTTAACCTTTCTGGGGGAGTGAGGACAATGAGAAAAAATTAAAACAGAACACATACTAAATGTTAAGAAAGAAAACAATGAAAACTATGTGAAGACACTGGGCCTGGGGCATACCAATCAGCTTGCATAGCATAATAATTATTTGCAATTGCTGAGCCTCCATTCTGTCCAACTGCTGAAAAGTTTGGTCAAAACCATTACACAATAATCTCCCTCAGTCCACAGTATGACCAGGTCTGCCTGTGTGACTGCTATTTCCACAGGGTTGGCTGCCCCCACAGGAGCCTCCACTTGCTCAGCCATTTCACTTCTGATGCATTTTGTATGACATTCAGGCTCTCGCTGTACTGCCCCTCTTGAACTGTACCCTTGCCTGTAGGAGTTATATATAATTCCTGCACCATGGCCTCCCACTGAGCATAGTGGTGCACTAACAGGTGCATTCTTTTGCCACCCATACCCAAGTGGCTCCTCTTTCAACCCTATGCACATACATGCTGCAGATATTGCATTTCACCGCAGTTGGGTCAGCTGGCAGTGTAGTGAAAAACAGAAACACTGGTGAGCTATGGGGAGGACCAGGCACAGGCATTGGGGGGATCCCCAGATGGAGGCAGTCAATAGTCACAGCACTCACCCAGAAGCAGTTAACATAAATGGATAAAGAATCAGAAGGTGAAAAGTCAGAGCTCATTTCTTTTCAGGACTCAGGAGGGTCTGACTGTTTGTTAATCTGCACTACAAGTGTACAATAAATGGAGATTTGTTGCTGAAATTAGTGGTATCTCCATTTATGAACTGCTTCTGGGTGAGTGCCATGCCTATTGACTGTCTGTATTAATCTGTGTCATTGAGCACACCATCTCACCTTGGTGTGCCTCTGAGTTTTCTAAATAGGGTGTCAGATGTCATAGGCTGCTCTGTAGTTGAGGGGTGACAACCTGCTGCTGTTGTTCTTGTTCTGGCTGCTGCTGCTGCTGTTGTTCTTCCTGCTGCTGCTGCTGTTGTTCTTGTTCCTGCTGCTACTGCTGCTGCTGCTGTTGTTCTTGTTCCTGCTGCTGCTTCTGCAGCTGCTGTTCTTGTTCCTGCTGCTGCTGCTCAGTCTGCAGTGGAGGATTGGTAGCCACGAGTGATGCAGGGTGGCCCCAATAACTGCAAAAGAAGCTGCTACTGCTTCTGGCACATGTCCACTGGCAGTGGCAACATTTTGCAGAAGGGAGCACTGGACTGAAAATCATTGTCGTGTTTCAGGTGAATGGATTGCCCAAGGCCAACATGCGTCCTTGGACCGAGAGGAATGCTACTTTGCTCCACCACTCTCCATTTTAAAAGAAACAATTAATAAAAGTATTACTAATTAAAAAAAGGAGAAACAGAGGAACTGAATCAGATAACAAAAAAGGTGGACTAAGGGGATTAAAGTGGTTTTAAAAAAAGCTCAGGAATCTGGAACTAAGTATGATACAAAGCAGAATAGTATTTCTTTAAACATTTTGACTCACCTACTAAGCTACAAAGCTCCTTCTCTAGCAAAGCTAAAGTCAAAATTAAGCTAGTTCTCCGACTTCATGCCTGCATTATGTGACTTGCAGAAAGTAAGATATATGATCCATGGCTTGTCTCTCATAAACTTTGCTTTCTTACAATGTAACCAAAAGTCAGTGTGAAGTTTGGAATGCAAAGTCCATGAAAGGTGAATTTCAACCTTTGAATGGACACTTCACATAATGTTACACAGATGTGAAGTTACTAACTTTGCATTAAATTCACAAGCACAGTTCAACTTCACTGCATCTCTAATAAGGCTACAAGTGTTTTGTGTTACATCAACAGGACACAAAGCTGGGAAATTGGCACATAGCTCTTTGGGAGTTAAACAGTGTCAGTAAGGAGATTGTGATTTTGGAGGGAGGGGTCTCTTATGGCTGCAGTGCTGATTGAGCTATAAGGGACTAGGATTATGGAGGGATTCAAACTTTTCCCATTAGACAACCAGGAATTTTTTCTTTACAAACAGGGGACAGGCAAATATAATGTTTGGCAATGATTCTGGGCATTGGAATGCTATGCAATTCATTTTGTTTGTTTTAACATTACACTTTGAAACATCATCACATAACTGATGTATTAGTATTAATTAATAAGTCAAGAAATGATGTTTGCCTCTTTCTTTATCTGAATAGGATGGAATAACAGTCATGAAACAGCAATGATCTTAAATAAATGTAAAAGTAAAAACAAGGCAGTGCATCAGTATGTGGTTGAAAGCAAAACAAAATGGTCACACTGAATGCACACTGAAAATAGAAATACAGTTAAAATTCTACATTTCAACCTTAGCTCTTCTTCAGGAAATATCTAAAAGAGGGAAACAAAACAAAGTTAGTGTGTAATTAATTAAATAAATGTAGTTTTATCATTAATGTAAGCATTTTCTTTAAAAGTCTAAGAAGATATTTATGGTAATTGTTTTAGGATTCATTAATATTCTAGTCTTGAATGTTTCTAGTTTCTGGTATCCATTTATATTAATGTAATTTGGCTATATGAAAAAGAAATACAGTCCTTTTCAACTAAGGCTTCCTAATACGAATTATAAAATAGCTGAAGAAATTCTAAAATCTTATGGGCCAAGAGTATTATGTGACTGTCTGGATGTTATTTCACAATCTGATGGAGGAATTTTCATTAAACATGTTTTTTATTTAATTACTTTATAAGACAAACACCACTTTCAGTGTGTTCTGTTTTGCTGCATGTGTACTACAAGTATACATACATGTTGCATGTGGCCTAACTGCAGCTGAATCTGATGACACTGAAAAAAATCCAAATGAGAGTAATGAGAATTATTTTGGGGTTTCAGATTAAATATGCTGAAATGTTGGATGGATGTAATTGTGAGAGGTTAGACCAGAGAAGGGGAACTTTGCCTAGTTTTTGTTCTGAGTTTATAAACCAATTCAACGACTTCACTTCACCTAAACAAAAAACACATTTCAGATCCCAAACTGAGACCTAACGGAGTGTCTGAAAATCGATGCAAAGAACAATGAAGTATAAAAAATTGATTTTTGTATAGTATTTAAAATGATTATAACATTTTTGCTGGTGATGCATATGCTACCCTTTTGAATGAATGTAGTAAAAATATTAAAACGCTTTTGCAAACATAAATAGTAGTATGGATTTATTGATGTCTGCTTTTTCATATGTAGTTCCATTATTTACACTGTGATTTGTGTAAAATGACTTTCATACTTTTTATAATGTTCTTCAGACAGTCCTTGACGTGCTGCAATTCTGAAATTTTAATAAAAATCAAATCCGTCCCCAATACGGATATGTAATGTGACTGAAAGCTCTCAGATGTGCCTTATACTCAATGAACTGGAAATGCATTTATGACTTGTCACAGCTGGACACGCTAAGGAGGGTTATTTCTTACAGACTGGATAAATACTATAAATGCTGGCCTTGAATTCGATAGTTCTACCCACTGTATTTAATAAGCTGTCCATGTCATCTGCAGTTCTGTTGTCTTGAATGTGTCGTACAAGCTTGAGTAGATTATGACATCATGCAAAGAACTTGAAAAAACTACCAGTGCCCAGGTCATCATGGTTGCTAGTTGTGGTTATATACAGTATAAGGTATGAAAAGTGTGGCTATTTGCCACTATATTGGAAAACAAATGAGGACAATTTCTGTTCACTAATTCATTGTGTGCTGCATCTTTTCTGGTCAGATTGAAGACTCAACCTGTCCCTTCCCTTGGTTGTTTTTATGAAACTGTACATGTGACTTTCAAGAAAAGATCAGCATTATGTGCTGGGAATGCAGCTGGAGACAGGTTCCGACAGGTAGAAAACTGATGACATGATGAGCAAGTAAACCCTGGGATAGAATTGCCTCAGTTTGATGCCTGTATTTATAAACTTCATGCAAGATAACTCCTTCTTCATCTCGATGAATGTGATGATAATTTATCCAGTTCTTGCTTGCCATCCATAGCCTTTTCATTATGGTTTCATAGAGTTTAAATGAGCTTCATGAGACTGTGCCCATATCAGCTTGCCCCAAATTATTGATCCCCATAACCAGTTATAACACTCACTCAGCATTATAAGCCCAGTTTCAATTTGAACTTGTGCATGCTACTGCTGCCACAATCTCAAGTGGTGTATAATTCCAGGTGTTCACCACTCTTTGACTGAACCGGTTGACCCTCCTTTTATTGTGGTCCACCACCCCCCCCGAGCTGCAATATATAAGACCTGGTGGTTGACAACAGTTATCAGGTATGCTGAATATGGATAAAACCTCCAGCCTGTCAGTAGACTGGCGAGGCTACCACACACAGTACCAGGGCCTGTGTTCAGGAGTGAGTCAGAGTCATTGAATGTAGGGCAATGAGATGAGACTTGAGCCTTCTTGGGATTTTTCTCTTTGCTGGGGAGCATCGGATGGATGGCGGCAGGCTCACTACCATACTACACCTGTGTAACAACAGATGACAAAGCAGCCAAATACCAGTTTGGAGTGGAGAACACCACCTGGCACCATGCATGCCCCCACAGTTGTGTGTATTTGCAGAACTGTGACCCCTGACAAATGTGTCATGGGGAGAAACCAACCCAAAAACCTTGGAGCACACAGGATGATTCTGACACTATAGGGCTTTTCTGCCACAAGAAAAGTTGTTCCTCCCTCCTTTCCAGGTGGGCCCATGCCCTAGAGCCTAAGTGATTTAGTGTATCACTTGAGAATGGAGGTAGCTCCCTGGCAACCCAGAAGAATTGCTTCCCAACTCCAGCACTCCCCATCTGCAATGTGCTGCCCTCCAATAACTGCTTGCAGCTTGGTCTACCTCTGAACATGATGTCTGTAGTCCACTCCTGAACTCCAGCCACCTGTACTGGGCCCCTGGGCATCCTAGCTATCATTTTTTAAAGCATGCATAGTCACATTGTAATAATACATTACAACCAGCTGTGTGTAGTCATAACCTGTCAATCAAGCATATGGTTCTAAATTGTGTGGCATAGTTGTATAACTTAATTAAAAATACTACTCAGCGATTATAGGAAAACAAACAACAGATACAAACCACATCATAAAATTTCACAAGATTGTTCATAATTCTACATTCTACTGTTCATTCAATGCTTTGTATCACTACATTTTATTGTCTCAGGGATGGAACAGGGTCACATAACAGCTACCACTTTCATTGCTCTGCTCAAACCCTTTGACTTGATGTCCCATCCACTCCTCCTGGACAAACTAAGTTTGGTAGGCCTCTCAGTTCCTGCACTTGAAGGGTACCATTTATATCAAATGGACTGTCAAAAGCTAGTTCACTTTTGAGACACCTTTTCATCACTAAACTCTATCAAAGCCAGAGTCCTCTGATGTTATCATTTTAGACCCAGTCCTGTTTTCCAGTTTTTCAAAATTCTTGTGCCGACCGAACAGTGAAAGTTAGATGGCAAAATCCCTCCCAGTGACAATCTCAACAGGTTCCAAAACTGTTGCTGTAAGGGACCTGGAGGCAAAATTTTGCTGTTTTGACATCCCCTCCTTTCAAATCAACTCTGACTTGGAGTTAGTTATATTAAGTAAGGTGGGGGGGGGGCACAGGCCCCAGAGAGAAACACACCATTGTCGGACAGGTGATATTTGACCTCTTTAATTTGGGGATCTCACCATGCTGAACTTCATTAACATAGTTGTCGATTCAGCATATGTAACCCTTTTAAATGACCTCCCATCCATCTATGCTAATGTGCTTTTACACATGTATGCAGATTATGCAGTTTTCTATGCCTCTGCCCCATTGACTGCTTCTGAAGAAAACCTACTGCAACAATGTCCTGCATGGTGCCCATAACCTTTAATAACAGCCAGAAATTGGCCAGACTCTAGAGACTTTCAGTTTTCTGCATGCTGAACAACTGCCCAGTTGAAGCTATGCACTCCTTGGCATATGGCTAGACAATAAGCTCGACTTCTCTACCATCATAGATGTCATTCATGCAAAACTGCACCCAAGTTAGTTGCTTTGTACCAAACTTAAGACTGCCTTCTCCTGATGGTCTGCCGTGAGCTAGTCATCAAAATGGTGCTTCTGGTTTTCGACTATGCTTATGTGGTCTTTGGTTCAGATGCCTCCACTTCCACATCACACTGGACACCATTTGCAGTACCTTTTGTCAGTTTGCAAAAAACGTACCTCCTCCTACACACCATTGCTTCCTCTGCTGCATTCTTTCCATTTTCCCTATTATATTGTCATCAGTTTCACTGTTTCTCCTTTATCTCCAAATACAAAGTTGTATTCTTTCCCTCCTACCTCTCATCACTTATCTCTTCATCCAAACATGCCCCATGAACTCTCCATTCCAAGGACTGATGGACATTCTCCAGTCCTCATTGTTGTTCCTCTGCTGGCCAGTCTGCCTTCACTTATCAACTAACAGCTCTCTGAAACCAGTTCCTCTCATCACTCCTGCATGCCAGCACTGCAGGCTCCTTCGACCATCAGCTGAAACTCCTTCCATCCCTGACCTACCCCTATTTCTCCTAAATCTGCCCTCCAGGTCTTTACGATAGCAGCTACATGAGTTTTGGGTCTTCTCCTATCTAAACTTGTCAAGGGTTATATATGCTGGTGTGACAAAAAGATCATGACTGTATTTCAACAACGGGCTCCATGTTGATCGAGAATTGCAGTTGGCATGGTCGCACAGTTCAACTCTGTTTTTTACATTGGGGGGCTTCGTCCGCAAACCCACCACGTGGGTGGCTTTGTCCCCACCCCCAAATTAAAGGATTCTAACTCCAGGTTGGAGTTAGTTTGGGGAGGGTGCAGGTTGGGAAGTGGTTGCCCCTGCCAGCTGCAATTCTATGGTGACATGGTGCTGTAGTCTATATCAATGCATGTCACCATAGAAATGTCACTGTTAGGGTGGCATACCTTGTCAAGACATGATTAGCCCGTTCACTCTAGCATTTGTTTTATTTCAGGGAAATCACCACTGTTACTAGCAGCTAAATTTGAAGACACATTTGCCAGTGCCATTTTTCAACCAAAAGTCTGTTCTGTAAGGTGATGCTGTTTGGCGCTAATATCTTCCCAGCACAAGTCCTGACTATGAAAAGGACAATGATGAATTATCACCAGACACAAGATGCAACAAGAAGAGAATATTTTGGGATCCGATGGCCATGATCGGGTCCTCAAATAATGCACCAGTGGCTCTCTCCATGTCCATATTCCTGAGGACGTGGTCAATAAATTGCACAGGGCCGTTGTGGTGCTGAGTTTTTGTGCAGAACCCATGCTGTTGACTGCACATTAAGTTGTACTTCTTGATATGACAGGATAGTTGGTGATGGACAATATTCTCAAGAAACTGGCTTAGGTAGGGGAGGATGGAAATCGGCCTATAAATATTGGAGGAGTGGGTCTCAGTGTTAAATATAGGTTCAACCTTGATGTTCTTCCAAGAGTCTGGCATGGAGGAGGTGGACAGTGCCAGACTGAAACAGACTGAAAAAAATGTAATGGGTTTGGAGATGGCTAGGGTAATGAGCTTGAGCAGGGAAAGGGTAGAGGCTGTCAAAGACAGGGCTACCCTGGATACAGACTTTTAATGAGTTTGGTGGTATCCTTTTGGGAGATTGCCCTGAAGTAAAAAGGATTGGGTGGGGGAGTAGCAATGACAGAGGAGAAAAAGAGCAGGGCACCCGGGCTGGGTCCTAGACTAGTTTGTTTATTGATATGTAGATTACAGAGGTGAGCAGTGAGCAGTGAGGTCTGTGAATTTCAGGTTGAAGGCCAGGGCATACTCAGATGGATCAGTCAGAGGGCTAATGGGGGAGCTCAGTTGTGTAGCAGGGCTGTTAATGAGAGGACTCTGTAGGGAACTAATGCAGCCCCAGAAGTGATGAAAGCTGACCTCTCCTAGCTCTGTCAGTTAACTCTACCTGCCAATACCTCTTTGTCAGGTCAATAGTCGTAAGGTATGTCGCCCCTCCCAAGTTGTCCAGGAGTTCGGCCATCTGAGGCATTGGGTGAGTGTCTGAATTTCTGACTGCATTCAGTCCATGATAGTCCACACAGAAATGAGTAGAGCCATCTGTCTTGGGCACAAGGACTACGGGTGAGGCCCTGGGGCTGTGAGATCTCTGGATTACCCCTTAATCCAGCATTTCCTCCACCTCCCTCCAAATTTCCTTTTGGACAGCCTCTGATACCCGATATGCTATTCACCGTATGGGCATCTGTGTCCCTGTCTCCACATTATATGTTGCTAAGGGGGTTAGTCCAGGCTTGGCGCTAAACAGTCGGGCAAAGTATGCTAAAACCTCCCTTACTTCTTGGATCTTATCCAGGGTCAGCTGGGGAGACAATTTAACTGCCTCTACAGAGGAATCCCACTTGCTATCTTCCAGCAAGTCCAGAAGGGAGTCTCCTTCATCTGTCCCCTCCCCAGGACTACATACTGCAAACACCATGTCAGCCCTATTAGCATATAGCATCAGCACGTTGATGTGGTACATTCTTTCTGTATGTCTTCTGTCAGGTAACGCTATGATATAGTTCACGTCATTTACCTTTCTAACTACTTTGAACAGTCCTGCCCACTCAGCCTGCAGCTTGTCTTTCCAGACCACAATAAGGACCATGACTTCCTGATCCACCGTGTATGAGTGAGCTCTGGCTCTGCGGTCATACCACACTTTTTGTTTCTGTTGGGCAGGTGCCAGGTTGCTCGAGGCTGTTCCCATAAGCTCCTTCAGCCTTTCCCTAAACCTAGGGACGTAATCCACTGTGGGGGTTCCCTGCGTGGTGTGCTTGCCTTCCCAGTCCTTCCCAGATGGGCACTTTAACACAAAGCTAACATTTTAAGTTGTGGCAAGCACAAGCCATGGGGACACACGTGTTAAGCACCAAAAAAATTGACATTATGTTTAACTTCGCAATAAAAGTGCATTCAGAGCAATCTTGCACACAGGCAAAACAACTGCTGCCATCCCACAACATCACACATAGCTTTCTGAAATAATTTTGTTTCTAGGAGCAATCTACAAATGACAATACTTGACATCTGGGGATAGGAGGAGGAAATACATACAAGTCAGAAGGACTAACATAAACCAAGTAGAAAGGTACAGTAATTATGGGTAAAAAAGAATAAAAGTGACTGACAGTAACACATGACGGGGGCGCATCATAAGGGTCAGGTCAGGGACAGGGTGTACATATGAAAGAGGAAAGAGAATGAGCATAAACATTGCATAGCATACACAAAACTGGACAAAAACAAATGAAAGGATATAGAAGAAGAGGACAGAAAATATATATATATATAATTTTTATTTTTAAAGGGTGCAGATGGGGAAAGAATGACAGTAAGAAAGCAAGGACAAGAGAAAGAAAAGAAGAAACAATGCTGCCAGTGTAGAGCTAACTGGTATGAGGGCTGACCATTAGACTGCACTGGTGCCACATACACATTCTGCCCTGCCACCACCATGCAGCTCCATCAGAAGCTCAAACATTTTCTCTTGCTCCTGAAGGAGTTTCTTGAGGTCCCCACCAACCTCCTCTTGGAAATCAGTGAACTCGCTGAGAGGAGCTCCCACCTCTCTGTCCAGTGCTCTCAGGTCTTGAAAGCTCAATGCTGTTGGTGCTGGCACTTGTGAAACTGAAGGCTGTGCTGGATCACCAACATGAACCCGGCGATGCCTCTGTCTCTGGGGTTAGGGTGATGGGGTCTCTGCACCTGCTTCCTGCTGCTATTGCTTCTGCCTTCCGCGGCCTGTGCCGACCAGTGGTCCCTGCCTCCTGTTGGCCCTTTCACCTTCTAGCTGCTCAGCAACACTGCAGGCCCCTCTACCTGCTGCAACATCTTTTTATTTTTTGAAGGCAATCTGCAACATAGTGGTGCTGGAGATGGCTCTTTTGGCCACCAGTCCCAAAATGTCCCCCAGTCTTGCCCCTTCTAACTGATCTGCCACACAAGGTGCAGATTATGAATGAATTGTCATTTGGGTTTTTCCTAAAAAAACACCACATGCAGGCCCGGTGGCGCTGAGGGTTGAGGCGCTGGTCACCACACCTCACTCCACGCCAGCGACCCATGTTCGGGAATGGGCATGGGTTGCCGCGGGTCGGCAGGGCGGAGATGGATTGAGCGTCCAATAGACTGTTCTCCATCTCTGGGGAGGGGGGATTTGGGCAGCCGGACTTGCCTGACCCCTAGTGGAGGCTGGGGGGTCAACAGCATGTAGCTGCAAGCTATGGGGGGCGGGACATGGCAGATGCTTGATTGGGGCACACAGGGGCGTCGTGCACCCAGTCACTGGCGTCATTGCGCCATGACCCACCAGGAGAGAAAACAGTGAAAAGCGAGCCCTGCAGCATGAAGTTGTTCCCCCGTGGCACCATTCCTGGAAGGGCACCTCCCTGGCATGGA
Source organism: Neoceratodus forsteri (assembly GCA_016271365.2). Classification (NCBI taxonomy): domain Eukaryota; kingdom Metazoa; phylum Chordata; order Ceratodontiformes; family Ceratodontidae; genus Neoceratodus; species Neoceratodus forsteri. The sequence goes on from JADMNL010000026.1 coordinate 274,619,994, forward strand.
TCCGTTGGGGTGGGTCGAGTCGCTCCCCACCACCCTGCCATGAAGGGTAAGTTGCGGGGTGCACAAGGGAGGGGGTCTGATGTCAGGGGATGGCGCTGGGGGGAACAACGGAGGGTGGGGTGTTGTAGCCGGATCTCTGAGGAGAGAAAATAATACCCAAAAAAACCCACCACACAGCTGATGACCCTTTCTGTGGGGGGGGCAACTGCTGATGTCCCAGGGCCAGTGGGCAAATAATGCTCCTGCTCAGGGGAGGTGGGGGCTGCATGCTCCAGCTGGAGGGTTGGCATTTGGAGGTGCCTGCTGCTGCTGCCTGGGGTGAGGCCACAGGAGGATCCTGCTGCTGCTGCTGGGATGGGCAGAGGGGCAAGGGTTACCACCTTTTAAGAAGCCCAAAGTGGGACATTTCTTACAGAAAGTGGATTTTTCGCCATGGCAATATGTAATCTAGATCAATGCAACATACATGTTTTCTCTAAATAATCAGAATTAAGACTACGTGTGGTAGTTTTTCAGTTGTTTCCTGTATTTTTTTATTATTTTAAAGGTATTTTAGTTAATGTATTAGTTTTTTGCAACATGTAGAGGAAAATCAGAAAATATTTTTTCTGCGATAATGTCAGGACATTTAGTATTTTTCATGTTTTTCTGCAGGACACAGCTGCCCAAATCAGGACTGTCCTGCGAAAACAGGGACAGGTGGTGACCCTGTGAGGGGCTCATGCTGCTTCTGGGGATTTGGTGCTACACTCTCCTGCTAGAGGGTGGGGGGCACATGCTCCTGCTGCTGTTTGGGGGACACAGTCATAGAGGCCCACCTATTAATATGGACACTGGGTGGTGGTGCTCCAGCTGCCTTCTTCCCATTGCCACTCTTAGAAGTCTCCATTATAATCTCAATCTCCTTCTCCTACTAAACTCCTGCCAAAAAGAAGAAAAAAAGAAAGGAGAGTTTAACACACATGCACACAATACAAAATATAGAAAAATATAAAAATGAAGAAAAAACACTAACTGTAAATATTAACCTTTTAAACCAATGGGAAACAGAGAACAGAAATCAAATAAGCTGCAAATGCACACACGCACACAAACGTTACTTTTTAGAAGTACAAGTTAGAATTCTCCTGCTGTAGTATCTCTCTCTCTTCTCCTACTTCCCACTAAGCTTAAACAACTCTAAAGGAAGTAGATTTAGTCTGGCTCCCTGCCTAAGTGCAGTCACCCGTGTGACCAGCAGTCTGCTAGAGAGAAAGTCATGTGTTAATCTTTTTTCCACCAATTTTGCCTGATACTCACATGGTGCACAATGTGTAGACAAAAGGATTAATTGGAAGTGTAATTTCACTGGTGAAATTTCGCCTGCGAGGCATAATTGCATGAAATGTTTTGTGCAGCGAAATTGGCGATTTTGCCAAAATTTTGCTGGCGTAATACAATTTTGTTGCAACTCTAGTTCTACATCAGTAGCAAATGTCAAATTACAGACAATTCAAACAGAAACATATGACAGTACATGAATTTTGAAAAGTGGGACCATACAAAAATATAAGTGCAGTGAAAATCTTAAACAATTAATAATACAGGTTAGTAGATGGTTTCATACAGTGAAAGAACAGGGCTGCGATACATGAACTACTAAGCAGAATAACATTTCACTGTCATGTATGATGACGATTTCCTGCAAAAGAACAAGATGGACTACTTCCAACAAACAACAAGATTCTCTACATCGTAAATGGCAAAGTGTCTCTCAACAAACATGACAGTGACACTTACAATAACTTACTATTGGTGGCATGAATACACACACATCAGGCAGCATGTTTCAGTCAATGCAGCAGAAGACATTTAAAGAACATCAAGTTATACTTCAACCCGTGGTCGTCTGTGGCTATCAGATTTCAGAAACACACTATAGTATATGGTATGGGCTTATTGTAGATTGAAATCAGTGGCTTTTCAAATCTTGTTGTAGGACAGTTCAAAGGTCAAAAATGCTGTTGTACTATTGTTCTGATGTCACATGGATAGTACAACAACTTTTCAGCCTTGTCCTACCTCCTAATTGGCTGACTCGACTGGCTGCATCAGAGAGAAAAAAGTAAAAATATGGTGGTGCGATTAAGCGGGCATGAAGTGGCAGAACAGTGGATCCTCCTTCTTCTGACACAAATAGCCTTAGACTGCTCTGTGTCATGAAACCATTTTTTTCATCGAATTTTTTAAAAATAAACTATGTCACTGTGAGAGATAGTGAGCAGGAGTGGAGAGAAGCCCCAGCCAGCAGGAGCGCAATGAAGCAGAAACGAGTGGTAGGCAGCTGCGAAACATACAGTGGGAGCAGGAACACCACAAAAAAAAAAACACATGAGGTAACCAGCAACGAAAAAAAAGAAATAAGCCCTAACCATATACGATATAAAACAGTGGATGGTCACCCATCCACAACTAAGGCTGTTTTCCTCTGAGGAGTTGCTGACATCAGAGAGACCGCTTGAGCTTCACTCATGAGGTCTCAATGATGTCATCAACTCCCTTGAGGGAAACACAGTCTTGTTGTGGATGGGTGACCATCCATTATTCTGTATGTAGTGGAAAATTCCATTCCTTTCAAAATGCTGTTCCACCACAATTCCAAGGTCATGGCATGCATTTCTGCCCTACTGTGGTAGAACAGCATTCTAGAACCTCTAGAGACTACTTGAGTCAGTTTCATTTTGAAGCAAAAGGACTCACAAAATACATATTTCACACAGTACTATACACTATAAAAAATACAGGATGAGCAACTCTATGCACAACCTGTGTGTTTTGACACCTCGGGGTTCCAATTCCCATAGAACTCAAGAGCTTTGCTCTCGAGGTCTGAGGGAATCAAAACCCCTATGTGGCAGAATACACTGGTTCTGCATCGTTGCCCATCCAGTATTCTCTATGTACATCAGCAACAACAGTCACATAAAAACTACTGATACTGAAGAGCACATCTTGAAGCTCTCATTGAAAACTCACATTATGTATACTGAGGTTTTTCACCATTATAGTGGCACTACAAGATGTTTTCATTTCATTCTCGTAAAGACTGTCATGTTTTTAGTGAACAGCAGCAAAAGGCATGAGCAAGAATTGTTCTCACTTGGGACACTGATGCACAATTCTAACTCTGTGTGTGAAATTTTAGCAGTGTAGCAAGACACAATTGTGACTTTTCTGAACACTTTTTCATGTGCTTATTCTTTATTGGGAAACCAATACAGTATGCTCAATGATGTAGCCAGAAAGCAGTAGAAGCCAGCTACCTTAACATAAGATAGAACATTTTTTTTGTGCTTTGGATTGTCATTGTAGGTGATTTGGGGGTATTTTGATTTTAGTTGTGAGTGAACTAACGACATTTAACACAGCCCACAGTAACAAAAAGTAATACACTGTAGGATGGCAATTAAAACAGCAGTGCAAGAATCCTGTGAAAACTTTGACCTACACTTTTTTTATTCTATTTTGGAGTGCCCCATATCTGTTGACTTGTGCATGACATCCTCCTGTCCATGCTTTGAGTCTGCTTTAGTACTTTTTTCACATCTGAAATAATGAATGGAGCTGTACTTTTAATATGGCTTGGACCAGGCTTTCATCACTATTCATGGCTGATTTTGTAAATCAGTCCTTTAAAGCAGCAGTAATGAAAGTAACTTAATTTTACCCACCTTTTTCTTCTTAATCAATGAGAGATGCCTCCAGTTTATGTAGGTGGTAAACTTTCAGTTTATGTTATCATTTAAGAATTTTATGAAGGTTTAAAAAAATGTTTCTCCAGAAAAAGATGGCCACCTCATTTTTGTACAGAAATAATACTGAGGACATGAGGAGGGTAAGAACCAGACAGACATGCAATGTATAAAGCAGCATAGGAAGCATACAGAAAACCCAAATCAACAGTTCTGACAAAGGTTTTCATAACCATAGCAGAAAATTTGTTTTTTTGAATAACATTTTTCATTGCTCTGCTGCTTAAAATAATTTCTGTTTTCACTAAAATGAGCCAGCATGTGCTCCATGGCCTTATGGCACAGTAAGTGTTCAAAAACAGCTGGGAACAGTGATGTGATGAAATCCTGGTCTGACCAATTTTAAAAGGATTGCTCCTTTTATTATTTCAGATGTAAAAAAAGTACTAAAGTAGACTCAAACTGTGGAAAGAAGGGCATCATAGAAATCAATGGATAAGGCTGGTACAAACTAAAACAGAATAAAAATGCATAGGTCATATTTTTACTGGATTCCTGCACTGCTAGCTTTAACATACAAGAAGAAGACAACATCAATGGAAAAAAATATATATATACTTATTCAGTATGTTAAAAATTATTAACTTGAAAAAGAAGGAAAAGTGGAGGACAGGAATTTGTTGGTGGAGTTTAACCTTTTTGGGGGAGTGAGAACAAGGAGAAAAAATTAAAACAGAACACATACTAAATGTTAAGAAAGAAAACAATAAAAACTATGTGAAGACACTGGGACTGGAGCATACCAATCATCATGCATAGCATACTAATCATTTGCAATTGCTGAGCCTCCATTCTGTCCAACTGCTGAAAAGTTTGGTCAGGACCATTGCATAGTAATCATCCTCAGTCCACAGTATGACCAGATCTGCCTATGTGACTGTTATTTCCACAGGGTTGGCTGCCACCGCAGGAGCCTTCAATTGCTCAGCCATATCACTTCTGATGCAATTTGTATGACATGCAGGCTCGCTGTACTGCCCCTCTTGAACTGAACCCTTGCTTGTAGGAGTTATTCAACTTCCTGCACCATGACCTCCCACTGAGCATAGTGGTACACTAACAGGTGCATTATTTTGCCACCCATATCCAAGTGGCTCCTCTTTCTACCCTATGCACATACATGCTGCAGATATTGCATTTCACCGCACTTGGGTCAGCTGGCAGCGTAGTGAAAAATAGCCACACTGGTGAGCTATGGGGAGGACCAGGCACAGGCATTGGGAGGATCCCCAGATGATGGCAGTCAATAGTCACAACACTCACCCAGAAGCAGTTAACATAAATGGATAAAGAATCAGAAGGTGAAAGGTCAGAGGTCATTTCTTTTCAGGACCCAGGAGGGTCTGACTGTTTGTTCCTCTGCACTTCAAGTGTACAATAAATGGAGATTTGTTGAAATTAGTGGTTTCTCCATTTATGAACTGCTTTTGGGTGAGTGCCATGCCTATTGACTGCCTGTATTAATCTGTGTCATTGAGCACACCATCACACCTTGGTGTGCCTCTGAGTTTTCTAAATAGGGTGTCAGATGTCATAGGCTGATCTGTAGTTGAGGGGGTGACAACCTGCTGCTGTTGTCCTTGTTCTGGCTGCTGCTGCTGCTGTTCTTGTTCCTGCTGCTGCTGCTGTTGTTCTTGTTCCTGCTGCTGCTGCTGCTACTGTTGTTCTTGTTTCTGCTGCTGCTGCTGTTGTTCTTGTTCCTGCTGCTGCTGCTGCTGCTGCTACTGTTGTTCTTGTTTCTGCTGCTGCTGCTGTTGTTCTTGTTCCTGCTGCTGCTGCTGCTGCTACTGTTGTTCTTGTTCCCACTGCAGCTGCTGTTGTTCTTGTTTCTGCTGCTGCTGCTCAGTCTGCAGTTGGGGATTGGTAGCCACGAGTGATGCAGGGTGGCCCCCTTAACTTCAAAAGAAGCCGCTACTGCTTCTGGCACCACATGTCCACTGGCAGTGGCAACATTTTGCAGAAGGGAGCACTGGACTGAAAAACTTTGTCCTGTTTCAGGTGAATGGTTTGCCCAAGGCCAGCATGCATCCTTGGACTGAGAGGAATGCTACTTTGCACCACCTCTCTCCATTTTAAAAGAAACAATTAATAAAAGTATTACTAATTAAAAAAAGGAAAAAGAGAGGAACTGAAATGGATAACAAAAAAGGTGGACTAGGGATTAAAGTGGTTTTAAAAAAGCAGAGGAATCTGGAACAAAGTATGAAACAAAGCAGAATGGTATTTCTTTAATCATTTTGACTCACTTACTAAGCTGCAAAGTTCCTGCTCTAGCAAAGCTAAAGTCAAAATTAAGCTAGTTCTCCGACTTCGTGCCTGCATTATGTGACCTGCAGAGAGTAAGATATATGATCCATGGCCTGTCTCTTATAAACTTTGCTTTCTTACAATGTAACCCAAAGTTAATGTGAAGTTTGGAATGCAAAGCCCATGAAAGGTGAAATTCAACCTTTGAATGGACACTTTACATAATGTTACATAGATGTGACGTTACTAACCTTTTGCATTAAATTCACAAGCACAGTACAACTTCATTGCATCTGTAATAAGGCTGCAGGTGTTTTGTGTTACACCAACAGGACGCAAAGCAGGGAAATTGGCACATAGCTCTTTGGGAGTTAAACAGTGTCAGTAAGGAGATTGTCATTTTGAAGGAAGGGGTCTCTTATGGCTGCAGTGCTGACTGAGCTATAAGGGACTAGGATTATGGAGGGATTCAAACTTTTCCCATTAGACAACCAGGAATTTTTCTTAACAAACATGGGACAGGCAAGGATAATGTTTGGCAATGATTCTGGGCATTGGAATGCTATGCAATTCATTTTGTTTATTTTAACTTTACACTTTGAAACATTGTCACATAACTGATGTATTAGTATTAATTAATAAGTCAAGAAATTATGTTTGCCTCTTTTCTTTATCTGAATAGGATGGAATAACAGTCATGAAACAGCAATGATCTTAAATAAATGTAAAAGTAAAAACAAGGCAGTGCATCAGTATGTGGTCTGAAAGCAAAACAAAATGGTCATAATAAATGCATGCTGAAAATAGAAATACAGTTAAAATTCTACATTTCAACCTTAGGTCTTTTTCAGGAAATATCTAAAAGAGGGAAACTAAACAAAGTTAGTGTGTAATTAATTAAATAAATGTAGTTTTATCATTAATGTGAGCATTTTCTTTAAAAGGCTATGAAGACATTTATGGTAATTGTTTTAGGTTTCATTAATATTCTAGTCTTGAACGTTTCTAGTTTCTGGTATCCATTTATATTAATGTAATTTGGCTATATGAAACAGAAATACAGTCCTTTTCAACTTATGGCTTCCTAATATGAATTATAAAATAGCTGAAGAAATTATAAAATCTCATGGGCCAAGAGTATTATGTGACTGTCTGGATGTTGTTTCACAATCTGATGGAGGAATTTTCATTAAATATGTTTTTTATTTAACTACTTTACAAGACGAATAACACTTTCAGTGTGTTCTGTTTTGCTGCATGTGTACTACAAGTGTACATACATGTTGCACGTGGCCTAACTGATGCTGAATCTGATGACACTGAAAAAAATCCAAATGAGAGCAGTGAGAATTATTTTGGGGTTTCATATTAAATATGCTGAAATGTTGGATGGATGTAATTGTGAGAGGTTACACCAGAGAAGGGGAACTTTGTCTAGTTTTTGTTCTGAGTTTATAAACCAATTCACCGACTTCACTTCACCTAAACAAAAAACACATTTCAGATCACAAAGTGAGACCTACCGGAGTGTCTGAAAATCTATGCAAAGAACAATGAAGTATAAAAAATCGATTTTTGTATGGTATTTAACATGATTATAACATTTTTGATGGTGATGCATATGCTACCCTTTTGAATGAATGTAGTGAAAATATTAAAATGCTTTTGCAAACATAAATAGTAGTATGAATTTATTGATGTCTGCTTTTTCATATGTAGTTCCATTATTTACACTGTGATTTGTGTATAATGACTTTCATACTTTTTATAATGTTCTTCAGACAGTCCTTTATGACGTGCTGCAATTCTGAAATTTTAATAAAAATCAAATCAGTCCCCAATCTGGACATGTAATGTGACTGAAAGCATTCAGATGTGCCTTATACTCAATGAACTGGAAATGTATTTATGACTTGTCACAGCTGGACACCCTAAGGAGGGTTATTTCTTACAGATTGGATAAATACTATAAATGCTGGCCTTGAATTGTGATAGTTCTACCCACTGTATTTAATAAGCTGTCCATGTCATCTGCAGTTCTGTTGTCTTGAATGTGTCGTACAAGCTTGAGTAGATTATGACATCATGCAAAGAACTTGAAAAAGCTACCAGTGCCCAGGTCATCATGGTTGCTAGTTGTGGTTATATACAGTATAAGGTATGAAAAGTGTGGCTATTTGCCACTATATTGGAAAACAAATGAGGACAATTTCTGTTCACTAATTCATTGGTGCTGCATCTTTTTCTGGTCAGATTGAAGACTCAACCTGTCCCCTCCTTGGTTGTTTTATGAAACTGTACATGTGACTTTCAAGAAAGATCAGCGTTATGTGCTGGGAATGCAGCTGGAGACAGGTTCCGACAGGTAGAAAACTGATGACATGATGAGCAAGTAAACCCTGGGATAGAATTGCCTCAGTTTGATGCCTGTATTTATAAACTTCATGCAAGATAACTCCTTCTTCATCTCGATGAATGTGATGATAATTTATCCAGTTCTTGCTTGCCATCCATAGCCTTTTCATTATGGTTTCATAGAGTTTAAATGAGCTTCATGAGACTGTGCCCATATCAGCTTGCCCCAAATTATTGATCCCCATAACCAGTTATAACATTCACTCAGCATTATGAGCCCAGTTTCAATTTGAACTTGTGCATGCTACTGCTGCCACAATCTCAAGTGGTGTAGAATTCCAGGTGTTCACCACTCTTTGACTGAACCGGTTGACCCTCCTTTTATTGTGGTCCCCCCCCCGAGCTGCAATATATGAGACCTGGTGGTTGACAACAGTTATCAGGTATGCTGAATATGGATAAAACCTCCAGCCTGTCAGTAGACTGGCAAGGCTACCACACACAGTACCAGGGCCTGTGTTCAGGAGTGAGTCAGAGTCATTGAATGTAGGGCAAGGAGATGAGACTTGAGCCTTCCTGGGATTTTTCTCTTTGCTGGGGAGCATCAGATGGAGGGCAGCAGGCTCACTACCATACAACACCTGTGTAACAACAGATGGCAGTGCAGTCAAATACCAGTTTGGAGTGAAGAACACCACCTGGCACCATGCATGCCCCCACAGGTGTGTATTAGCAGAACTGGCACCCCTGACACATGTGTGATGGGAAGAAACCAACCCAAAAACCTTGAAGCACGCAGGATGATTCTGACACTATAGGGCTTTTCTGCCACAAGAAAAGTTGTTCCTCCCTCCTTTCCAGGTGGGCCCATGCCCTAGAGCCTTAGTGATTTAGTGTATCACTTGAGAAAGGAGATAGCTCCTTGGCACCCAGAAGAATTGCTTCCCAACTCCAGCACTCCCCATCTGAGATGTGCTGCTCTCTAATAACTGCTTGCAGTTTGGTCTACCTTCTAACATGATGTCTGTAGTCCACTCCTGAACTCCAGCCACCTGCACTGGGCCCCTGGGCATCCTAGCTATCATTTTTTAAAGCATGCATAGTCACATTGTAATAATACATTACAACCAGCTGTGTGTAGTCATAACCGGTCAATCAAGCATATTTTTCTAAATTGTGTGGCATAGTTGCATAACTTAATTAAAAATGCTGCTCAGCGATTATAGGAAAACAAACAACAGATACAAACCACATCACAAATTTTCATAAGATTGTTCATAATTCTACATTCTGCTGTTCATTCAATGCTTTGTATCACTACATTTATTGTCTCAGGGATGGAACAGGGTCACCAACAGCTACCACTTCCATTGCTCTGCTCAAACCCTTTGACTTGGTGTCCCACCCTCTCCTCCTGGACAAACTAAGTTTGGTAGGCCTCTCAGTTCCTGCACTTGAAGGGTACCATTTATATCAAATGGGCTGTCAAAAGCTAGTTCACTTTTCAGACACCTTTTCTTCACTACTGTCTATCAAAGCTAGAGTCCCCCGATGTTATCATTTTAGACCCAGTCCTGTTTTCCAGTTTTTCAAAATGGTTGTGCTGACCGAACAGCAAAAGTTCAATGGCAAAATCCCTCACAGTGACAATCTCAACAGTTTCCAAAACTGTTGCTGTGAGGGACCTGGAGGTAAAACTTTGCTGTTTTGACATCCCCCCTTTCAAATCAACTCTGACTTGGAGTTAGTTATTTTAAGTAAGGGGGGGGCACAGGCCCCTGAGAGAAACACACCGTTGTCGGACAGGTGACATTTCGTCTCTTTACATTGGGGATCTCATCATGCTGAACGTCAATAACAGTGTTGTTGATTCAGCATATTTAACCCTTTTAAATGACCTCCCATCCATCTATGCTAATGTGCATTTACACATGTATGCGGATTATGCAGTTATCTATGCCTCTGCCCCATTGACTGCTTCTGAAGAAAACCTGCTGCAACAATGTCCTGCATGGTGCCCATAACCTTAATAACAGCCAGAAATTGGCCAGACTCTAGAGACTTTCAGTTTTCTGCATGCTGAATATCTGCCCAGTTGAAGCTATGCACTCCTTGGCATATGGCTAGAGAATAAGCTCAACTTCTCTACCATCATAGATGTCATTCATGCAAAACTGCACCCACGTTAGTTGCTTGTACCAAACTTAAGACTGCCTTCTCCTGCGGGTCTGTCGTCAGCTAGTCATCAAAGTGGTGCTTCTAGTTTTTGACTATGCTTATATGGTCTTTGGTTCAGATGCCTCCACTTCCTCATCACACTGGCCACCATTTGCAGTACCTTTTGTCAGTTTGCAAAAAACATATCTCCTCCTACACACCATTGCTTCCTCTGCTGCATTCTTTCCATTTTCACTATTATATTGTCATCAGTTTCACTGTTTCTCCTTTACCTCCAAATACAGGGTTGTATTCTTTCCCTCCTACCTCTCATCATTTATCTCTTCAGCCAAACATGCCCCATGAACTCTCCATTCCAAGGACTGATGGACATTCTCCATTCCTCATTCTTGTTCCTCTGCTGGCCAGTCTGCCTTCACTTATCAACTAACAGCTCTCTGAAACCAGTTCCTCACATCACTCCTGCATGCCAGCACTGCAGGCTCCTTCGATCATCAGCTGAAACTCCTTCCATCCCTGACCTACCCCTGTTTCTCCTAAATCTGCCCTCCAGGTCTTTACGATAGCAGCTACTTGAGTTTTGGGTCTTCTCCTATCTAAACTTGTCAAGGGTTATATATACTGGTGTGACAAAAAAGATCATGACCGGCATTTCAACAACGGCTCCATGTCGATCAAAAATTGCAGTTGGCATGGAGTCGCACAGTTCGACTCTGTTTTTTACATTGGGGGGCTTCGTCCCCAAACCCATCACATGGTGGGCTTTGTCCTCCACTCCCCCAAATAAAGGATTCTAACTCCAGGTTGGAGTTAGTTTGGGGAGGGGTGCAGGTTGGGAGAAGTGGTTGCCCCCTTCCAGCTGCACTTCTATGGTGACATGGTGCTGTAGTCTATATCAATGCATGTCACCATAGAAATGTCACTGTTAGGGTGGCATACCTTTGTCAAGACATGATTAGCCTGTTCACTCTAGCATTTGTTTTATTTCAGGGAGATCACCACTGTTACTAGCAGCTAAATTTGAAGACGCATTTGCCAGTGCCATTTTTCAACCAAAAGTCTGTTCTGTAAGGTGATGCTGTTTGGCGCTAATATCTTCCCAGCACAAGTCCTGACTATGAAAAGGACAATGATGAATTATCACCAGACACAAGATGCAACAAGAAGAGAATATTTTGGGATCCGTTGGCCATGATCAGGTCCTCAAATAATGCACCAGTGGCTCTCTCCCTGTCCATATTCCTGAGAACGTGGTCAATAAAGTGCATAGGGCAGTTGTGGTGCTGAGTTTTTGTGCAGAACCCATGCTGTTGACTGCACATTAAGTTGTACTTCTTGATATGACAGGATAGTTGGTGACGGACACTTTTCTCAAGAAACTTGCTTAGGTAGGGGAGGATGGAAATTGGCCTATAAATGTTGGAGAAGTGGGTCTCAGCTTTAAATATAGGTTCAACCTTGATGTTCTTCCAAGAGTCTGGCTTGGAGGAGGTGGACAGTGCCAGACTGAAATAGACTGAAAATAAATGTAATGGGGTTAGAGATGGCTAGGGTAATGAGCTTGAGCAGGGAAAGGGTAGAGGCTGTCAAAGGCAGGGCTACCCTGGATACAGACTCTTAATGAGTTTGGTGGTATCCTTTTGGGAGATAGCCCTGAAGTAAAAAGAAGGGGGTGGGGGAGTAGCATTGACAGAGGAGAAAAAGGGCAGGGCACCCGGGCTGGGTCCTAGACTAGTTTGTTTATTGATATGTAGATTATATAGGTGAGCAGTGAACAGTGAGGTCTGTGAATTTCAGGTTGAAGGCCAGGGCATCCTCAGATGGATCAGTCAGAGGGCTAATGGGGGAGCTCAGTTGTGTAGCAGGGCTGTTAATGAGATGACTCTGTAGGGAACTAATACAGCCCCAGAAGTGGTGGAGGTTTCTAGGTTTTTCCCTTTGAATGCTATGCTAAAATTCTATTTCTGGGACTTGGACATTTGTTTGTAGTGATTATGAAGCACATGTAGTCATTCAAGAAGGCAGAGGAGGGTTCTTTTATAGGCAGACCACTTTCTGGCCCTAACATTAATAAAGGCCAGGAGTTCCTTGAAGATCCAGCGCATACAACCATTTCTAACTCTCCTGGTAGTGAGTGGGAAGTGGAGATCCTGAATCTGCAGAAGAAATTGCAGAGTACTATAGAAATAGCTTACCTCACTCTCTGATAGAACTATATACATTGCTGACTCCTCTCTCAGGATAAACTACACAGTGAATATACCTTTCAAAGTAATATATATGTTACTTACTTCTCTCTCAATTACTTTGGTCATTGTTCTCTCATCTCTTAGAGTACTATACACATTACTTAATCCTATCTCAAGTACAATAACATTGCTTATTCCTTATATCTCTCTGAATATTATACACATTGCTTTCTCCTCTCTCAAGTACTATATACAATGTTTACTACTCTGTCTCTCAGAGTAATATACTCATTGCTTAGTCCTCTCTTATGGTATTTTCACATTTCTTACTCTGTTGTGTACTATACACAATGCTCACTATCCTCTTAGGGTACTATACACATTGCTTAGCCATATATCAAGTACTATACAGATTGCTTGCTCTTCTTTGAAGCACTATACACATTGTTTAGTACTCTCCCAGAGTACAATACTGATTAACCTCCTCATGCAGAGTACTTTACATATTACTCTCCTCTCAGAGTACTAAAACACAATGCTCCTCATCACTCTAAATATAATACACATCACTTACGCCTCTTTCAGATTATTATACATATTCCTTACTCTTCTTTTAAGTACATAACAGATTGCTCACTCCTCTGAGTACTATACACATTGCTTACTCCTCTCTTAGGTAATAAACACATTCATTAATCCTCTCTCAAGTACTGTACCCATTGTGTACTCCTTTCTCAGAATACTGCTGATATTCCTTACTCATGTTTTTGAATGCTAAACCTATTGCTTGCTCCACTATCACAATACAATACACATTGCTTACTTCTTTATCTGAGCACTATACACACTGTTTACTCCTCTCTCAAGTACTCTACACATTGTTCACTTCTCTCAGAGTACTATACAGATTTGCTTAATTCTTTCTGAGATTACAGTACACAATGCTCACTCCTCTCTCAGAGTACTCCACACACTGCTTATATCAGCCTCAAGAACTATACAGATTTCTTACTACTCTCTCAAGTAATATATACAATGCTTACTATGCTTTCTCAGAGTACTGTACACATTACTTACATGTCTTTCTCATACTATGTGGATTGCTCACTCTTCTCTCAGAGTACTATACACATTTGCTTACTCCTGTGTCAAGTACTATACACATTGCTTACTTTTCTCTCAGACTACTATAGAAATTGCTTTCACCTCTCTCAAGTAGGATATGCATAACTTGCTCCTCTTCCAGTGTTCTAAACACATTGCTTATGCAAGCAATAAGACATGATGAAGTGTGGATTATCTTCTGATAAGAGCACACCCAGGTGTTTTATGAGGCATGAGACACTTGCGCTGAGTGCCTTATGCACCTGGACATGCTCTTATCAGGAGATAACCCACACCTTGGGTGTGTTATTGTGCTTATAAAATGAACCTCTCCTCAACCTCCCCTAGTAAAGTAAAGGAAGAACAATAGTATGTCAAAAAGTGTTAAATAAACAGACCATAGAAAAATAGTCCATCAGTAGTGCAGAAAGTATGTATCATCCAGTGTCTGTGTTAGTCTCTTTCACTCCTCCCAACTCTGTCTCCCAAAGAGACAAAAACTTCATTTTTTTTAAATTCACTTTTAGTTTTGTTTATTCTGTTTCTTTTCACTTGCAGTTACCAACCATGTCTGTTAGTGTCTGTACAGAGCAGTTTCCTCTGTGCTGTCTCTCTCCTCACAACTCTCTCTGTTCCCTTATACACATAGTTATTTTATCTTCCATGAAACAAACATTTCCTTTTTTTATTCATTTTTCATTTTGGTTTGGCCTTTGCTTATTTTCCTTTGCAGCCACCAGCCTGCTTGACTGTGAGGCGACCATGTAGAGCGGTTTCCACTGTGCTGTCTGTCTCTCATCTCGCTACACTCTCTGTCCCTTAATACACATACAGTTTAAAAAATATATATTTACATTATTTTACTTTGTTTGAGCTTTCTGTTTCTTTTTGCAGCCACTGGCCCACTTGACTGTGAGCAAGTGTGTCCATTACTGGCCATCATACAGACCGCTTTCACTTCTCGCTTTTTAAAGCATAACTTCAGCTCAGTGATAAATTAGATATAGGGGATTTTGACTTTAGTTGTTATAGATTGGGAAGGGGTGATTTGAATGGCTAGAGAACACAGAAACAGGATATGCTGGACATGGACGGAGGTCTGGAGAACATGGAGATGCTGGAAATGCATATAGACTATGGATTGTCCTAACAGTTGCTGCTTTGTGGTCATGGTTTTTAATAGTGGGACCAATAGCCATTCACTTGGTAAAGATAAATGAAATGTGGAGAAAAGTAAAGGTACTATAGTTTGTTGTCCTACATGGGGGAGGGTTGGTAATATTGCTGTGGTATGTTCACATCACTGTTTCACCACTCTCCTGGTGCAGTGGTTATGCTGCCTGATGATCTGCATCAGGAGAGTGGTGCCATGTTTTCATTTCTCTGTGTGCTGCAATTTGCCTGGCGCAAGCAGTGCCAGTTGGACAGTTATGCCTTGATAAGGACACAACTGAAAGACCCAATCAGCCAATCAGCTTTCTGAATTTCTTTTGCCCATTTTATAATTGTTTCTGAAGCACTAAACACATCTTTTTCAGAGAACCATACACATTGCTTGTTTGTCTATCAAGTACTTAGCAGAAAAATACCTAGTTCCTCTAAAGTACTATACACTTTTCTTAAACTACTGTCAGAGAGCTACTGTATAGACATTACTGTATTTACCACTCTTTCTTGGAGAACTACTGTATATACATCCCTCACTCCTCTCTCAGGATACAATCTCTCTCAGGATACAATATGCATTGATTACTCCTCTCTTAAAGTACTATACACATTACTTAGTCCTCTATCAGATATTACAGTCATTTTTCAATCCTCTCTCAGAGTACTATACATATTGCTTACTCTTATCTCAGGTAGTATGGCATTGTTTATTCCTCTTTGAGTATGATACACATGGGCCCAGATATTCAAAAGGGTTGCACATGGTGCAACAGTGTTACGCCATGCGCAACGCACTGATGTGCCCCGGTGCGATATTTAAATGGGAATTACACCTGGCACAAAGCCCGATGCACCGGAGTGCATCAGTAATGTATGTAGTCGCAAGTGGGGGGCGTGCCCATGCATACTCTGCACAGCCCAATATTCAACCCGGGATGGCAGAGACATGCATGCACAACCACTACCTGCGCCAGCACAAAGTTGATCCAAAAGAAAAGGAACAACAGATGGCCACCCACAGGTGAGCTGCCGCATTGCAGGGTGCAACATTGCAGCTGCCATCTGTGGGTGGCCACCCAAGCTCTGGCTGCACCTCTGTGATGGTGGCTCCCCCATACCTGATTGCGGGCATCAGTATAAAAATATTAATCCTATATCCCTGGTGGTCCAGTGGACCTGTCCTCCTGATCATGGGCTGAATGAAAGAGAAAATAAAACTATTATCCCTGGTAGTCCAGTGGACCTGTCCACCCGATCATGGGCTGAGTTAAAAATATCAGAACACTATTATCCCTGGTGGTCCAGTGAACCCCCTTCCCCACCCGTCCACTGGTCCCCACCGCCCTACCCCCATCAGTGGTGGGCGGCAGCACCCCACCGCCTGCCGCCCCAGCATCCTGCTGCCAACACCGTCGGTGGGTCTGTATGCCCATTGATCCCGCATGAGCCAAAGGGCATGCAGCCCATACCGTCACTATAGTCCAGATGTGTGAATGGCCATTCACATATCTGGAATAATGTAGAGATGCAGGGCTGCACGCCCATTGTATCATGCTGTGGACCACGGGCTGACAGCCCCACCGACAGTGTCAGTCAGTGGGCTGCGGTGGCAGACAGGGTGGGTGCTGCTGCCCGCTGATGACCAGGGGATGAGGGGTGGTGGGGATAGTGGGCAGGTGGGGAGGGGGGTCCACTGGACCACCAGGGATAATAGTGTTCTGATATTTTTATCTCAGTCCGCAATCGGGCGGACAGGTCCACTGGACCACCAGGGATAACAGTTTTATTTTCTTTTACATTCAGCCTGCGATAGAGCAGGCAGCAGTCCACTGGACCACCAGGGATATAGGATTCATCTGAGTTTTTATGTAGCCTGTGATTGGGTGGGCAGCAGTCCACTGGACCACCAGGGATTTTGGATTTATCTCTTTTTTTACTGCAGCCCACGATTGGGCTGGCAGAGACTAATGCCGTCCTGCGCGTCATCGGTCGATAGCTGCTGCCTGGCGCCAGGCGCAAATCATCAGGATCGCGCACCGGCATGCAATAAGGGCCATAATGACATGCAAATGGCACCATTTAAGCTCGTACACACATTATGGCCCCATTTGCATATCAACTTTGAATATCACGGGTTGCTGCGCCTGCGCAATGGAACTTGCGCTTAGCGCATCCCCATGCTCCACACTGGCCACTGGTGTTGAGCAGTGCCATGTGCCATTCTTCTGCGGGTGGTGAGATGGTGCGGTATTCAATGATGCTGAGCCATGGTGCAGCTCCGTTGAATATCGCCCGGTCAACGCCCCTGCATAGCCAAGTTGCGCTGCGCCCAGTCTTGTGCCACAGCCTGGCGCAGTTTGAATATCTGGGCCATTGTGTTCTGTTCTCTCAAATACTTTACACATTGTTTAATCCTCTCCAGAAACTAAATAAATTACTTTCTCATCTTTCAGGTATTATACATATTGCTTACTTCTGTACACATTGTTATTCTTCTCCCAGAAAACTATATACATTCCTTAGCCCTTTTTTGGAGTGCCATATATACTGTCTACTTCTCTCCGAGTAGTTTACACATTGATTAGTCTTCTGTCAAGTACTTTAGACATTAAATACTCTTCTTTCCTTAGTACTACGCACATTGCTTATTCCATTGTTTGAGTACTATATAACATTGCTTACTACTGTCTCAGAGTGCTATAATTATTGCTGTCTCCCTTTTTAGAGTACTAAACACATCGCTGACTCATCTCTCATGTACTATACACATTGCTTTCTTTTTTCTCAAGTAGTATGCACAATGCTGACTCCTCTGCCAGAGTACTTTACACAATGCTTACTCCTTTTCAGAGCACTATTTACAGTATATTTACCCAGGTTACTAGATCCATTTCTGAACCACATACTCATGCTTTCTTCTAGGGAGACAGTGTACATAAGGAAGGGAAATTGTTTAACCAGGAAAGGCACACTAAGCTGAAGTTTGTTTCCAGGTGTGACCTGGGAGCAGAAGGAAGTTAAATGAATTGCTCGGTGTCACACAGTATGCAAGTGGGGGCTGTGGGATTCAAACCCAGGTCTCCAGGTTCGCAACTCAGAGCCCTAAATACAGTGCTATACTATCTCCTCAAACACTCTCCTTCCAGTAGGGAAATCAGTTGTTCAACAGCAATGGCAAGGAGCTAAAAGTCTATTGTTAGCTCAGAAGGAATAGCTTGGAGGGATGAACTTAAGATAGAGAAAAAGCATGAGAAAACATAGCACCAAGACCGCCCTTGTTCGGGTTTTAAATGACCCCCTAATAGCGAGATATCGAAAGACTCTTATTTATTTATTTATTTATTTATTGGTTTACAGACCTTTGCTCAAAGACTCATTTACAAAGGCACCTCATCAAGAGAGCAATACATCACAGCAAACAAAACAGTACAGTACATAGCGCTTAGATTAAAAAAGCAACCAGTGTTACAGGAATTCACTGGTGGTACAAGCTTGGTAATAGGTAGATCACAGTAATCATAATATAGGTACACAAGTACCACATCAGGTAGCAACCAAAGTTATTTTATTACATTAGTCAGCAGATGTTGCCTGAGACTCCAGGCATATACAGCAAAAGTAGACAGGGAAAACCCAGCCTACGGGTGAGAGTAAGGGGCATCTTAGTACTATCTTAGTCCTTCTTGATCTGTCAGCGGCATTAGACACTGTAGATGATGCTGCGCTTTTGGAGTGCTTGCAACTTCTCTGCAGACTGTCTGCAACAGTCCCAAGCTGGTTTTGATCTTTTCTCATGGGCAGGTCTCAGAGGGTTGTCACTGGAATTTATTCCTCTAATGCCCTCCTCCTGTCCTGTGGGGTGCTGCAGGGCTCCATAATGGAACTCATTTTGTTTGCAGTGTATATGCTGCCATTAGG
This sequence comes from Neoceratodus forsteri, assembly GCA_016271365.2. Taxonomy (NCBI): domain Eukaryota; kingdom Metazoa; phylum Chordata; order Ceratodontiformes; family Ceratodontidae; genus Neoceratodus; species Neoceratodus forsteri. The sequence continues at coordinate 274,638,943 of JADMNL010000026.1, forward strand.
AGACATCATTAGGTGATACAGTTTGGGTTTTCACTGTTATGCAGATGACACCCAACTGTATTTGTCCTTTATTCCCGGACAGGATGATGCCATCTCCATGTTTAACAACTCTCTAGCCAAGATTAAGTATTGGATGAGCACTAGTTGGCTGAGGTTAAATCCAGATCAGACTGAGGTTGTTGGTTGTGGACCGGGTCATCCTGAGGTGGGTCTTGGCAGACGAACTTCCTTGGGCTTATGCTGATGTGTTCGCAGCTTATGTCCTCAGATCAGCACTCATTTTTTGACAACAGTTTTACTTGAAATCACATGTGTCTGCCATTGTCAAATCTTCCTTTTACGATCTAAGGAATATTGCCCATGTGAAATACCTGGTTTCTCCGGCTGACCTTCCTAAATTGGTCCATGCCTTCATAACCACCCACCTTGATTACTGCAATGCCCTCTAACAAGGGCTTCTGGGGGTTGATATCCATCGCTTGCAGCAAGTGTAGAATGGGGCAGCCAGGCTATTGACTGGTACATCCAGGTCTAGTCATATAATACTTATGCTGCGCAAACTGCACTGGTTGCAGGTAAAGTGGCGGATCACCTTTAAGGTCAGTTTACTGACCTACAAAGCCTTACACAAACAGGGACCACATTACCTGCAAGAGTTTCACACTCCCTACTGCCCCTCCTGCTCACTCTGATCCACTGATGAGGGAGTGTTAGAGATTCTCAGGGTTCAGTTAAAACATCTGGGGTACGTGCTTTTTCTCATGCTGCCCCTACCCTGTGGAATTCTCTACCTCATCGGTTGAGGGAATGCCTGACCGTCTCGCGTTTTAAATCAGAGCTTGAAACTTAATTGTTTTATCAGTCTTTTTCTGATGGTTTTTAGAATTTTATTGTTATTATTTGTTATATTGAATGTTTATTTTATTGTACAGTGCCTTGGTATTTGAAAGGCAGGTGAAAAATAAATTGTACTTACTTTCTTACTTACACTCATTGTGCCAAAACATCATGAGAGTAACTAATAATCTGAGAAGTTCAAAAGCAGATGTGATGGTACAGAGTGTCAGTGCCCCTAGAGGTAACTGTGCCAGCTAGTTTGAGGAACTCAAGGAAGTTTTCAGAGGTGGCCATGCTTGGGCACTTATGAGAAGGGTAGTGCCAAAGCATGGGGCATATCCTGGGGATCTGGATGCATTTCATTGTAGCTTTCTAGTAAGTGTGTAGTGAGACTATTGGGAAGGTTAGAGAATCTTCAGTTACTACCCCCAAGGGAAACAGACTGATTGCCTCATGACCAGTGATGAGTTTTCCCAAAAGCATTGATAAAGACCCTGGTGGAGGGGGAGGAGGGACTCTGAGAAGTTACTGAGCAAATGTTCTAACATATGAAGATGCAGAAAAGACTTTAGCCTTGTCCTATAAATAAGCCACGTTCCTGGATACTGTTTAACTGTGACAGGTGAGTTGGTGTGTAGTGGACTGTGTCAGTTGCTGTCAATTCACCACAGCACTGACAGTCCAGTAAGGGGCACTGGGGGATGGGTGGTCAGTGCTGTGGGTGGAGGGAACACTAACCACCACCAAGGGACAGGAAGGAGTGCAGATAACTGTTTTGCTGTGGGATCAGGGCTTCATTTTGGGAGGTGTTCTTGCAAAGCGCGTCTTCCACAGCTTTGGCAGGATGGCTGTCTTTGTGCTTGGGGATTGGCAAACCGCAGGGGCATTCATTCATACAGACATTGGGGATTGTGTGGGGGAAGGACTGCTAGACATCAGAAAATACTACCGTAATTATTATTTTTTATTTATTTACATGTTGTGCAAACAAACCTTTGAGCAAGATGCTCATTTACATAGGTTCCACATCAAAGAATATGATCTAACAGAGATTTACCTAACACATCAAAGATGATGACAACAACAATCACAAGTATGAGGTAGTTACAATATTCTCCCCAGAAGTTGGGGTTACAAACTGCTAATTTTCAAAGAGCAGCCAAGTAAGGTAGGCACTGTCAGTCGGGCTGTTTCAGAAAAAGATGGTGATGGAGGACAGACAAAGAGACAAAAGACAGTCCCATTGGGGGGGTGAGTAAGTGCTAGGTAGATTGAAAGGAGGAAAAATAACTGGAGGCTAATGTTAAGGAGTAGGAGGGGTGAAGGGGAATGGTGAAGGGGAATGGTGAAGAGCCATATGGGATTGAGTGGACAGAGGATAGACGAGACAACCTTCCAGTGGTGCCAACGACAGGGTTGCATCAGTGGGAGGCAAGAGGAGCTGGTGAGTGGGTGGGTCAGTCCACCTTCCTACAGGAACAGGTACCCCAAGAAGCAAGGTACTGTTTCAATTCAGGTTTGAAAGAAGAAAGATTTGCAATGTTGTGTATTTCAGCAGGGAAGTGAATCAGCCAGAATGGGGCCCTGTACATGATAGAGCATTGGGCAAGAATGGTTCTTCTGCAGAGAACAAGAAGTTGGCATTTTGTCTTACCCCTAGTACTGTAGCTGTTTTTGGTAGCTTGCACGGTATCAACTATGCAGGGTGGTCAGGGTGTCATCAGGCATTGGTGTGGGTGAGGGGAAGGAGCACTAGAGACCAGGGAATAATATTTACAACGTCAGACATAAGTGTGGGTGGGGGGAGAGACAACTAGCACCAGGGAACTGTTTGCAGCATATAGGTTTTGGATCGGAGGAAAGGGGACACCATTAGATACCAGAGACATGATACATTATACACAGGAGTAGGATCAGATGGAGGGGGCACCACAAGACATAGGGGACATAATATATTCTATAGGGGAGTGGGATTGAAGGGTGGGGGAAAACACTAGCACCAGGGGTAGGTCTTTGAGACTGGGCAATGTGCGGTGATGCCCAGCAAACCAGCCTCGCTTCCTATGCAAATGAGTCCAGAATGGGCATGGAAGTGTCCCCTTAGCACCTTGCGTGCCCAATGGGCTTATTTGCATTGGTCCATTTGAATATCAAAAATTGGTGCTTGCTATTGTGGCACCATATTTGGGAGGGCCATATCAGGGCAGTGCTTAAGTGACTTAACACTGAGACAACATGGTCCTAAATTCAGAAAAATAGTACTGGTGTGCTATTCCACTGAATATAGCATATTTGGGAATCCAGGCTATAACAAGGCAGAACACACATTTTGAACTCTGCTTTTCACAATTTTGAATATTAGGCCTAGAGATGGGCAAAGTCCTCAACTTCTATGTGGAGTATTTTATGAACAACTCCAAATTACTAAATATTCTGCAATGCAAAACAAATTTTGCATTGCTGTGAGAGAACATGAAGTTGCCATTTAAACCTATGGACTTTGAGTTACAGTACTTTACTTTTCTTTGGCTGCAAAATGTGAAATTTGCAATGATTTATGGGATGGCAGGTCACATGGACTCTATATGTACTTCAACAGCCTCAGTTCAGCATAGTGTGTGTTATGAAAAGCTGGAGTTAGTTAGCTCTCAGATCTGTGTGCTTTAAACCTTTAAAAAACATTTCCAAAAACATATTTACCTTTGGACTTTATGGTCCAAATGTAGTCCACAGAGAATACAATTTTCTTGTGTCTCTGTATCATCAGTCATTTATTGATTCTATGTGAGTTTTTCATTTTAAATTATACTGTCAGTAGCTGTACTTAGAAGCAATGCAGAATGGTGCTTTTGGGAGGGGCAGATCTGTGGTTAGAAGTGAGATTCACAGACCACAGAGTTAGAGGCAGTCTTGCCAACTGTTATTGACTAGTGTTTAGTATTGGTGTCTGTGTTCAGATCTTTACACAGTTCCACTCAGTAATACTTCTAGTAATTTTTGATAATTTTGTGCTATTTGCTGTCCATTTTTTTCTGTCAGTTTAGAAGACTGTGTTTTATTTTACTGAACTGTTAAACTTTCTGTGCGTTACCTTTAGTCTGTGTGCATGCAGTCAAGCCAGATACATTTTATTGCTCCAGTAGAAGTGGTAATATTCATTTCTGAGCCCATCCAGTATTATTGTTTACTGCTTCAGTCAAGCTACTGTTGTAACTATTACCCCCTCTGCACCCCAAAAGGTATTGTTCTCACTTTGGGGTCTGTGGAAGAGTGTGGTTAAGTGCTTATGCAGCTATCTTTCTTTATTGTCTCTTTTTCCAGTTAGAAGTCTCTATTGTTGTTTTTTGGCTTCCCATCCATCCAAAACCCAAGAAATATAACCATGCTGTTAATTGCCTCTGTTCAGTCTGTTGAAAGTGTTGTCATTGTTCTGTTATTGCATATTTCCCCATAATACAATGAACACTTTCTCCAGTGCATATGAGAGCATTTGAATGAATGGAAACAGACATAATAAAAAAATGTACCAATTGCTTTTTTTTTTTGCATTGTACTTTCTTGTGAATTCTCTTGAATGTGTTACAGCAACTCATTAAATCAGAAAAATCAGTTTTTGTTGTGCACATTTCTTTTCTTGGTGGCTGTCTGTGTAATCTAAATAAAAAAATATCCGCTCAGAGATAATCATGCAGAGTTGTTTCTCTCTGTGGCACTGCTGCCAAGAAAACTACTGCTTGTGTACCTCCAAATGATAGCAGTAGAAGTTGCTGTGATGATGAAGTAGTGCAGCCATGGACATAGTACTACTAAGCAGCAGAATGGAAAGTCTGTAGTTGCAGCAAGTAGAGAGATTTCTGTGACTCAGATTTTCTTGGCCAAATCAGTTGTATCAATGCTGGTTGGAGACGCCAGTGACACTGGTAGTAAAGAGAGTGACCGCTCTGTGGATAACAGCAGGAGTATTGCTACAACCCATGGAACAGTTATCAGGTGGAAAGAAATGTTGTGGAGTCAGAAGACTTGATGGTACTGTAGTTCATGTCTCACTCCCCACAGTAGTTGAACCTGAGCCTGGTCATCATGAGTCAAAGTCTCATGTTTCCACAGATCCTCTTGTTAGGTCATCCAAAGAATCAGATGGTGATAAAAAAGTGTGGATTATCAGAGTGAGACTGAGGCTGTAATATCTCCACAAGATAGCATCCAAAGTGAATTTGAGGATGATGATGATGTTAGTGATCACATATGGGAACTGGACAATAAGAAAGTTAAGGTGGCTGTATGTAAACCGTCTCTTTGTAAATCCCCTCCCCAAAGTTCTTCTGTTGTTGCTGTGTCTATGGACATTGGAGCCGGGTTTGTAAAATCTTTGGTGGGGCCCAGGAGCCAGGGGTCAAAGCCCTGCCAAGGGGTCAGGGGTCAAAGCCCCCCCAGCAGTGGTCTATGGGGGCCCATCGGGATCTATGGGGTCCCAGTGTTTCTGATTTTCACACATTTGGAAACTACCATTTTACATGTGAATGATGTACATTATGTCCCTTGCTCTGCTCTTTCATTGTTGGCACAATGCACTTGTGTTCTGTTAAAGAACCCTGTGGCTGGGAGGCACATAAACTACATCATACAGTTCTAAATGGCCACTTACTAGAGTGTAAATGAGAAATTCCCACTGTGGTTACTGGCAGGGTTGTAAAGAGAAGATAATAACACAATTGGAATTTGTTCCTAACAACAAGTTCTACTGGGAAAATTACTCACAGATTCAGCGCAGTTCTCATTTAATGTCTCAGTTTATAGTGCTGGACAGTCTCTGAGATTCTGTGTGATGGCAGCACATTGTCTATGAGGAATGATGAAGGACAGAGCAGTTTGGAATGGTAAAATTATTTATTTGAATTTTAGTTACTGGGTAGGCCCACTGAGACAGAACAGTCCCTTTTCAGGGGGAATGGGGATATCTATCATGTACCTCGTGATCAGGGACAGTTGAGATGAATGTGCCTGGAAATTCACAGAGGGTCTGAGTGTGATGCAGTGGGCAGGGCCCAATGGGGGTCCAACTGGAAAAATCAATGGAGTGCCTGGAGAGGAGGGAGAGCGAGAGAGGGAGAGCAAGAGAGAGAGAGAGAGAGAGATTACTGTCTCTTCCAGAGAAAACACAGGTGATTTAGACACATTTCCATTCTTTAAAGGTGGGCTGGTACCGACTGAGGGGTCTCAGAGTGCTGGAATTACAGTGGGCTTTCTAGGGTTCAGCACCTATATAGTTCTGATGAGCTCACAGCATCAGTGCCATACTGACATTGTCTTATAATGGGATAGAGTGGGGGCCTAGTTTAAAAGTAAGACCCTCATGGAGTCATGCCCCAACCCCACACTCCCATAGCTCATAAAGTATAATTCCATTTCCAACACTGGGCGAGCTCCAGATTCTGTCTGCTAAAATGCTCACGTCTCTCGTGTCAACCTGTCCTGAATATAAGAAATGTAGTGCTGGATTGCACCCATTCAGTGATGAGTTTGCAGGACTGCAACAATGACAATATGCCATATGGATACCAAATGCGCAAAATCAGGGTGCCTCCCAATAAGGATGGTCATTACTAGATCGGACCTCAGCCTCCTGGGCCACAAATCAGAGTCATATCATTACCCCACACACCTGTGACCCTTCCATACCAGAACTGATCCCCTGGATGCCCATTCAGGAAGTGCATCAGAGCATTGCAAGCCCACACAAATTGTCTATCAGAACTTGAACACACAATGACAGACATTTACTTTTTTCTTTATGTGCAGCAGCACTTACTCATTACTGGTCTGGTCACCTAGTCATTCCCAAACCCTCACCTCTGTTTCACTGTCTATTGATTTATTTTTTATGTACTGTATACACAGCACTCTGTCTAATAATAACCAATTCATTCATTAGTGTTTTTTCTTTGTTAATCTGTAGTACCTGTATTTTCCTTTTTGCCATCTTCATTCTCCTTATGTTGTGCTTGTGCTCCCTCAATAAATGCTTGCACTCTTTTTCACGGGTGCATGCTCATTATTTCTAATCAGACTCCCAACTAATGAAAAATTTCTGGAAAAAAAGATTCAAAGTCCTTCCTGAGTCCTACTGCACCGAAAATAATTTTCAGTGTCTCATCCAATGTGTAGCTGCTACCCTGCACATATATTTCCTCCCTTCCTATAGTTTGAAACAAACTACCAATACAGTGCAGCACAGTACACCACTACAGGACCAGCCCATCCAACACACTCAAAAATGCTTTCATACACAACTGCAGCTCTGGGCGAAGGTTGGGGGCCAGTTGGTCAGCAGTAGGGGTTGTGGCTCGGCCACATCCCAGATACAGTTCTAGGAAGCTGGTGAGTGTCTAGATTTTTTAACATTCAGGACCTTCAGTGCAGTTTATTGCCTTTGGATTTGAATGGTGTTGCATTGGAAACAATCCTGTTGAGGACCACAAGAGACTGGCAATATAGCCTAGGGGTTAAAGTAACGAGCTGTGCATGAGCTTGTTACATTCAGCAGATCTGAGTTTGAGTCTCACAACTTCCATTTGCATATGATGCAACTGACCAGTCACTTAACCACCATGGTGTCCCAGGGTTACCCTGAAAACAGGAACTTGAGCCTTACCAGGTTACAAAAAGAACTGAAGTTTTCTATCAGTGAAAAACCACTGACTTGTTCTATGCTGTTCCTTCCTCAAGTCATAATCTTTCCATTTTTTTTTTGTTTGTTTAATCAGGGTCACAGTTCCAACTTCATGCTGCTGCTAAAATTTTTTATAACATTCATCCACCATTAAGCCTGGACTGGTGACAGATTAGTAGGAAAGTCTCCCAGTTTACCACTCAGGGTCCCACCCAGCATGATAGGGTTGAAGTAATTTTCCTTGTATCCAGTTATGAGCATTTTAGTTTATAACAGACACACTAATCTGAATCTTTTTGTGAATAAAATTATCATATTCATAACATAACCAGCGTATCGCATAAAAATATCTACCAAAGTAAAAAATATAATACCAGCTGTCCCAGTGGCAAAACACACACACGCACACCCCCTACACATGCCATGTACCTCATACTAACATAAAAAAAAGATTTTTCATGTTATTGCATGAACCGCAGCAGCATCAGTGCAGGATGTTTTGGTTTCCCCATAGGCATTTTTGAAGACAAAAGTTATATTTATATGACTATGACAGCCATCTCAACCCTGACAATAGATCTCAGTTAACTGCAAAGTTACAAGACTGGCACACAACACCAAATCCAAAAGGAAGAAGTTAAACCTGTTTCAGTGTGCCTTTTGCTTGATCTAGGCAACCTGGTTACAAGGGTGATAATGGAGATTATAGGATTAAGGCAGCACTTCCCCCTATTAGCATAGTGAACCAATGTACATTGTGACATGACACTAATGCACAAGTCTACCTTGTGTTCTGTCATTTTTTTTTTTTAGTCTATTTGAATTGGGGGACTTCACCCCTATACCTCATGTTAAAAAAAAGCAAAAAAAAAAAAAGGGGTGTGGGTGGCAGAGCCCCCCCCCCAACTCAAACAGGATGACAAACCCTAAATCAACAGCAAAGACATTCCACAAGTAGTGTAACACAGGAGCTGTAGTACACTGTAGCAAGCACGTGATGATTCTACACTGTAATTACGATAGTTCTGTCACTGTGCTACATTACTTGCCTTTTTTTTCCAATTGTTTAACCAGGTGAGGCACACTAAGCTGAAAGCTTGTTTACAGGTGCAACCTGGGAACACAGGGAAGTTAAGTGACTTGCTCAGGGTCACACAGTATGCAAGTGGGGTTCAAACCTAGATCTCCAGATTTGCAGTTCAGAGCCTTAAACCACTGCACTATATTGCCTCCCTTATTTGCCTTAGTCCAATAATCTCCACTGTTGCCATTATGAGTACCTCCAGGGCTCTTACTGTTATCTTGTCATCTTTAGGCCAAATTCCATGGCATTCCCTGCTGTAGCAGGGTATGAGTATTACACTTAACAGACCACCTAAGTAGTATACGGCGGGGGGGGGATGCATCCTCATGCTTCCCTCACTGTAACTCAGCATGGGATACAGCCAGGTAACATGGGTGTAGGAATGCACATACCAAATAAGCCTCGGTTTACAAGTTTATTGGAGGGGGCCAGCATGTTGGGCTCAGACCACTGATCCTGTTACTGCATCAGTCTTATAGCCACCATTACTGGGGTTTATAATATGATTGTGGTACTCTAAAATACATAAAACTTAGTGATATAAGGTGTACAAGGAGCCTGGATAATAAATCTGTAATGAGAGGGGATGGCAAGGAGGGACCAAAGAGTTCTGGATTACACATTTTATTTTCCTAGCTACACCCTGGCCAGGTAACCTGACATAGTAGTAAGAGGTTCCCTAGCAGCCTCAGCAATTTTAATCATAACCTTTTCCTTAGTTGCATGGAGGAATTACAGCCAGGGAGCTCTGAGCTGGAAAGCATTTTGTACAGCAGAACGATCAATGCAAGTTAGTGGATTTAATTTCCTTTTGTTTTCCTCCTTTTACAGCCCCTCCCCCTTCAGAACCAGACAATCCAGTGATCACGTTCACAGCTGCATGCATTTCTCCTTCCTGTACTGAAAAGACTGCATGCCAGAACCCCAATCCTCACAAATTACTCTTATGAATGATACTCGTTGGCCTGGGCCAGCCTGACACTGCTGGCCTGGAACAGTCCACTCTGTCCTCTTCCTCCTTCTGTTGCCAGGCCTCGGCTTCCCTTGCATTCCCACCCTTAACTGGCTACTGCTGGCACTAGCTCTACAGATCTTCTTGGTATGGATGCTATTGTGGGTTATATGTTACCTATACCAAACCTGCTACTGTCCCTGTCCTGGCAGACTGATGATGGTCCTCTCTCTCCCTATGGCTCCTCCAATCTCTGACTCCAATCTCGTGTCACCGTGTGTCCTCTCCTAGCAACTAGCTGGCAGCTAACTGCCTGACCACTAGCACAACCCACCTGGCCACTCACGGCCTTGGCCTTCATGGACTACATGTCTGCCGCCCACACACTACACACATACACACTTCTCGACCTGACCCAGGACCCTGGCACTCAGGACTAATGCTGCCTCTTGTCCTGGCTTTTTGTTGCTGTCTTGACCTATCATTCTGCCTGGCACCTGTGGATTTCCTGGACATCCCTTCTACACCTGCTGCCTAGGACTACCTCCAGTTCTCACAACGAACTGCCGCTCGCATCATCATCATGTCTCTTCTCTAGCTCCCCATAGCACACTTCGCTGGCCCAACTCAGCAACCTCAAGTTAAAGTCCTTCTGCCAGCCGCCCAATCATATTGAGTGTTCTCTTCTTTGGACGTATGCGCATGAAACAATTTGGTGCCAATTTAAAAAAATACCACTGAACCACCAATTACTGATATGAATTTGAACAAGGCTGGGTTGGGATTGCTTGGTGGAGGGGGACTACAGAAAGTTATGTGACTTTGAGCTGCACCCATGCCCTAGAAATGGCGCAATGTAAAAAAAAAAAAAAATGCCATAACTAGCCCATCAAAAAATGATCGAGTTGGACGGAGTCAGAGGGCACGCTTGCTCGCAACAAGTGTCACAGAAAGCGCTCACACCTCATGGCAGGTCACTCGCCCAGAATATAAAAAAAAAAGACAAAACCATTTTTAAATGTTAAAAATTATTAGTGGGGCTGAGCCCATTTCAAAAAATATTGCTGGGGCCCATGCCCCACGGGCCCATATAACCGGCGTCTATGTCTGTGGATGACTCTGAAATCATAGTAGTAGTAGATAGTGATGTTCAGTCAAAGTTTGCATCAAACCAGAAATTAATCCTCACACCCCACATCACCAATTTAAAAAATTTAAATCCCATATGCAGCAACAGTGTCATGTGAATGGCAAGGCAGCCACATCCCTAGTTTGGGATTTTTTCATGCAAGTTGAAAGGCATAAAACAGTGGCAATCTGACAGCTTTGTCAAGTGTATGTGAGGCATGGTGAAAAGGGTAGCCACTTTGGCACTGGGGTCAGCATACTCACCTTAAGAGCAGGCACATGGCACTGTGGACTCGACCTGAGAGGGGAATTGTTGTAGTGGGGCGTTCACCCTCATCAACCTTAGTGAGAAAGGTATCCCTTCACAAGTCAGTGTAAGTAGCCATATAGGTAAAAGCTGTGAATTAATGCTGGAGGATTACTACAGGCATTAGGAGGAGGATGACTTTGAATTGTCCAGTAGTTTTCAGAGTAGCAGTGGTGGTCCAGGTAGTCATTCTACTACATCACCTCCCTGTGCTTGTAACACATAAAATAACATTGTTTATTGGCTTGTCACCTGTGTAACCACTCCAGGTCAAAGCCACCCCATCCATGACAGTTTGCAGAGCAGAGACATTTGGCACATTCCAGATAAAACACCAAACAATGCAACCCATGTTGCAGAGCCTTTTTGAGCTGCACAGTAAATGCCGCTGAACAATGGGGTTGTATGTTAACTGAATGCTGCCATAGCAGAAACACATGGAATTGACCTGTTGTCATTCTCCTTTGTGAAGAAAGTGGGATTCCAGTGCTTTGCAGCACGTGCATGCCCTAATTGGAAGATCCTGTCGAGGACTTATTTTGCAATCCATGCTATTTCTGAGGTATATTGGACTGTGACTGAGTCTGTAAAACATGCCCTGCTGCATTTTGCATCACCTTACATCCACTGAATTATGGATATGTGGGCAAGTGGAAAAACAGCAGGTAGCTCTTAATTGTTTTTACAAACACAGAGATATGCACTAGGACATGGTGGTGCTCATAAGAAAAAATCAATGTACTCCTATCAAAGTTTCCAGCACTCACACCTCAGTATAAAAACAGGATGCCTTCATAAAAAACTATAACAGAATATTTATTATTAAAAGCCACATTTCCGCCTGACATATTTCAGGATGACTTGTCCTTATATCAAAGCCTTTGATAAAGGACAAGTCATCTCAAACATGTCAGGGAGGAATTGGTTTTAATAATAAATTATTTTCTTATAGTTTTTGTGAAGGTGTCCTATTTTATACTGAGGTGGTGAGTGCTGGAAACTTTTTGATATCAGTAGTTATCTGTGTATTACTGCACATTGCACACAGCTGCCTGGGGTTGTCCGTGATGGTGGGATGGAAAAGCACTGTAATAAGTCAGACTGTGGTGGTAGCAACCTTCATGGCTTTAGACAGCATGCCACGCTTGCAATGCAGAGTATGTCAGGGCCACATACAGGTGAAAACATGTTGAATTTATTACTGATAGTAATGTCTGCACCTCCGTCCCTAAAAGCTGACTTCATAGGAAGCAATTATGGGTCAAATGTTATTAACCATAACAGCAATGGTGGGTTTGAGAGGGTTCCCTGCATGGCCTATTATCTAAATCTTGTTGTACAGCAGTTTCTGCAGCACCCTGAAATCAAGCAACTGCTCACTGCTACACGTCGCATCTGTGTTCACTTTGCACATTCTGGAAAAGCCTGTGACCAACTCAGACAGCTGCAGATCCATAACAGCCTCCCTCAGCAGTGCCTCAAACTTGAATTTGCATGAGATGAAAATCCACACTTTACATGGCAGATCACTTGTACAAACAGTACAAAGCAATCTTAAAATACCCTGTGATGCACACAAGCCATGACAGGTCCAGCACATCATTGTCTCTGATAACTGAGCAGTGATGACTCATGGATTCAGTAATACTAATTTTGAGGCTGGTCAGACATGCCACATAGGCAGTGACAGCTGACAATGCATCCATTTGTCAAGCCATTCCACTGCAACATGTGCTGAGGTGGACATTGTTGAATCTCCAGCCTAGCCTTGATGTGGTGAGAGATACGTCAAGCTGTGTGTTACTCAAACACATGTTGACAATCTTAGACAGCAACAGACACCTCACCACCATTCAGGAACCTCCACAATTTGGAATAGTCACAATGCTGGACTCATGCTACAAATGTGGCATTGTATCTATACTGGAGGGAGGGCATGATCAGGTTCAGAATTTCACTGGAAAGCTGGCTACATTGGTTCATGGGTCACAGATGTCACATGCAATGTTCTTCAACCCACAGCATAACCAGGCTGAAGGTCATTGTGGCCACAGCACCTCCAGTAAGGTGATTGAAAAACAAGGTGCTGGTGTAAGTGTCAGCTCCCACCCCCCCCATGAGGAGATGCCAGAGAAGGGAAAAGTTTGTCTGCCAGTAGCCAGTGATAGGGATGAGGAGGAGGATATAATATGTTTTGGTGCAGATGATGATAAGGTGTTGAATCCCCTGTGGGAGCCAGAAGCGAAAAAGATGAAGGGTGATGATGATGTAGCCCATTTAGATGACAAGACTGAGGGTGAGGATATCAGGAAGCCTACATTAAGCAGTCCAGTCACCCCACTTCCCAAACGTAGCATGGTGGATATCATGCAAGTGGCACAAAAAGCAACAACTTCCACACCTTTGGCTAAGCTGCCCAAATCTGAGTCCCATCATGTCAAATTGAAGGTTGCAAAGTCCCTACTTTGAGATTTGTTCATGCTTGATGCAGCTGATGACACTGTGGCGATCTGTCAGCTGTGTCAAGCACATGTAAGTCATGGAAAAAAGGGCAGCCACTTAGGCACTGGTGGAAAGCATGCCCACTTGAAAAACAAGCATCCATTGTGCTGGCACCAACACCAGAAAGATAGCATAGCTGTTGGCAGTGGCAGGACTTCCCTTGTCAATCTTAATGTTTGTGACAGCAGTGCAATAGAACAGGAGGAGGGAGGGCTGAGTGGGTCGGTGGAGGACGAGTGTGAGGAATTATTTTCTCTCCTGAGCAGTGGACATAGTAGCAGTGGAGCTGCCACTCCTTCGAGTCATAAAAGTACACCATCAGGCCCCAAATCCAGTAAAATAACCAGTTTCATACATGCTGCACATCCTATGCCCCAAGAGTCACCTGGTACCCCAGAAAGAACAACATTGGTGGCACAAGTAAAGCATTTTTCTCGACCCACTGCCAAAATGCAGCACACATTGAGGAGTGTGTTTGAGCTGCACTCAAAGTGCCCTCACAATCATGCTGCTGTATGAGAGTGGAAAGTAGGACAGCTGAAATGCTCACCATTGACCTGTTGCCCTTTTCCTTTATGGAGAATACAGGATCCCACTGTCTGATGGCCCGTGTCTGTCCCAAATGGCAAGTGCCATCACAGATGTATTTCTTCAAATGTGCCATGCCCAAACTCTCTATCAGAGTTTGACAGTCCATCCTACATGCCATGAAGCATTCTTCCTCAAAATGTATCCATATTAGCATGGGTATGTGGATAAGTGGGCAGACAGCGGGCAGCTCATATCTGTGCTTATAAAATGGGCAAAAAAAATGAAGCCACTGATTGGCTGTTTCACCCCCCTAGCCGTGTCCTTAATCCCTGGTATTGTAGCAACCGGCACTACCCTTCATTCCCCAGCCCAACAACAGCACAGGATCAGTGAGCTGTGCCTGCTGAAAACAGAAACAAAGCCTGGCACAGCTTGCAGCGCGACATCCATCGCTGTGACCTAGCTCTGGTCTGCCTACCTCTGCCTCTTTCACAACATAAGAAAACCTGTAATTATAGAGCAACAACAGCAAAACATTTTTTTAAACACTTTTTCCAAATTTCGGATTAAATGTAGCCTAGCCACCACAAAACGGTTGCCGAGCTCATCACCACATCGCGTGCCAGCATGACGTGCTATCAAACAAATGGGCAATATAAAAACATCAATTTGCCACAAAAACACTCCATTTCATCTACAGGATACCAGTATAATATAAAAAAGTAACCTGCAGTTTTGTCCAGGAAACAGTAGTGCTACCTCGAAAACCTGACTGTAATAAACGTAAACCACTTCAAACGCTGTTTACAGAGGCTCCTGAGGGACATGCTCGCTCCCAGTCTCCCTCGATCACTCCGTTGTACTGCGTGTCTCTCGTTTCTGTACAAAACTGCAGGTTACTTTTTTATATTATAGTGGTATCCTGTAGATGAAATGTAATGTTTTTGTGGGAAATGGATGTTTTTATATTGTCCATTTTATTGAAAGCACGTCATGCTGGCATGCGATGTGGTGATGAGCTCGGCAACCGTTTTGTGGCGGCGAGGCTACATTTAATCCAAAATTTACAGTTCAAACTAGTAAGCACAGTAAGTGTCACTTAGCAATACAATATGATGAGACTCTCTCTCAGTTACAAATACATTGTCAGGAGAGAAAAACAAATAATTTGCCCAGTACCTTACTTTCTAAATGTGGACCAATGAGGGACTATTTTTTACTCAATATTTTAAACCTCACTTTACATCTTTTTTACTAATTTTTATTTTTTATTTTTATTCTTTATTTTTTTTTATAATGAACTAGTTACTTATCAGCCCATTTTATAAGCGCAATAACACACTCCGAGATGTGGTTTATCACCTGATAAAACCGCACGCCCAGTGGCATAAGGCACTCGCGCAAGCACCTCGTGCCTTAGTACACCTGGGCGTGCTCTTATCAGGCGATAAACCACACCTCATCGTGTGTTATTGCTTACATAACAGCACACCGGGCATAGGTACCTGGGGTGGTTGTTGATTTGGTCACTGGCAACTCTCCTTAAAGCAAAATTGTGGTGGTAGTAACGCACCTGGTATTTGACAAAATGCAACCATAACTATGCAAAGTGTTACAGGGTCTCACACTGCTGAGAAAATGCTGAATGTGCTGCTAAATAACATTGATGAGTGGGTCAATGCACAATCACTCACAGCAGGGTTTATTGCCAGTGACAATGGCTCCAATGTTGTTAAGTGTATTAGTGACTGTATTTTTTCAGAGCTCCCTACCTGGCACACTGCCTTAATCTAGTCGTGCAGCAATTTCTGCACCAGGATGAAATAAAAGAAACTGTGTCTGTCACCAGATGCATTTGTATTCACTTTGCCCATTCTGCAAAGGCCTGTGATCATCTGTATGAGCTGCAGCGCACTAACCATCTGCCTCAGCAGCACCATATGAAGCTTGATGTTGTTACCAGGTGGAACTCCACCACGTATATGCTGGACCAGCTTTATCAGCAGTATCAGGCAGTTTCAGATTACCTACTGCTGCACACCACCTGGGACAGTGCTGGAGTGTCCATCGCCCTAATAATGGAGCAGTGGCAACAAATGGATGGGCATAATATGCATTCTGCATCCATTTGAGCATGCAACACAGGCTGTGAGTGGGGACACTGCCTGCATAAGTCAGTCAATAGCCCTGATATGTGTGCTGAGGCAGACACTGGTAAATGTGCATCACCAGATGGAGGAAAGTGATGATCAGAGTTCTGTTCATGCAATGGGTCACATGCTCCGTATACTAGAAAGCAATGCACATATCTGTGGGATTATGCAGTCCAATGAGTTTGCTGTTGCTACCATGCTGGATCCATGGTACAAGCATGGCTTGCCTGACATGATAGAATGGGGTCATATGTGAGTGGAGAAATTGACCAATTACCTTGTCAGATGGGTACATGGGGCACAGATAAAAAATAGAGAGACACAAAAGGCACATAAAGACATACAGACTAGTATTGTTCTGTTTTTGGGGTGGACTTTTCTTAATTTTAACTTTAATTTGCCAGGGAGGAACTATAGCTAGGAGATATTTGCAGTCAGTTGTGACTAGACCTGTTACTTAGCATTCGTAAAATAGGTATCTGAAAGGAAGGAAGGCACTCCCTGGGGTGGAGGGTAAGAGTTGTAGGTGATTCTTTCTGGACAGCATAACTTCCTTTATAGCAGGGGCTCTGACATCACTTCCCCAAAACTACTAACAACATACACCTGTACATATCCTTAAAGACCCAGCACACTGAATCGGGAGTAGAGACACTCACAAGCTTGCACACACTAAAACAAGAACAAAAAACAAAAATGCATCTGTAACTGGAAGGGACACAGACATGTGGGGAGTGGTACAATGCACTGGCTGTGCAGCAGCAGTCTTCTGGGAGATATTCTGGAGACTGCGTTGCTGCCCTATTTGCAGGCACCTCTCTGGTCTGAGGGAGGAGGTTGTTTGTCTCCATGCTGACCTGGCAAGGATTCAGGAAACCTGCTCCCCCACCCAGGGACCACCCAGGACACCGCTACTACCTCAGAGGTTGCCAAGAAAAAGGAGTGGTTGGACCACGGTGGGCTCAGGGAGGGTGAGGGTGGTGGAACAGAGGTGCATCCCTCCAGTTGTGCCTCTCCACAATTCATTCACCACTCTGGTGAAGTATGGCTCCTCTATGGAGGCACCTGCAGTGCAGACCAAGGAGGATGCTGGGAACCTCCACAATGGAGACCCACAGGAGGGTGGCCCAGGACCCCACAGGAAGGAAACAACTTCTGGTGGGGGACTCAGTTGTTAGGGGGGTAGAACTGGGGAGGGAGGGAAAGGGAGGAAAGGTGCTTGCTTAGCGCCAAGGCTTGGAGGGACAGAAATGAATCCTCAGGATCGTGGGAACAGCAGCAAGGGGAGGGAGCTGGATGTCATTATCCACCTAGGGATGAATGACCTGGCTGAGAATGGGATCAGAGCAGTGCAACAGGAGTTTGTGGAGTTGGGAGGGGCCTTAGACAAGTAGCACACATGGTAACTTTCTAGGAAGTGCTACCTGTCTATGGCATGGATGAGGCACGGGCACTCTGCACCATGGGATTCAATGACTGGTTGAAAAACTGGTGTAGAGCTCAGGGATTTGGCTTCATTGGGGACTGGGGCACCATCTGGAGGGATGCAGGCCTATACAAGCACGATGGTCTGCATCTATCCTGGAGGGGAACCAGGATCCTAGGTGATAGGTTTAAATGCTTCAATGGCAAGCATTTAAACTAGCCAAGGGGGGAAGCACTGAAGAGGAGAAGAGAAATCCTAGCCCCCCCCAAAATCAGGGTAATTAGTGAGGTAAACACCAAGATAGAGCAGTTGATAGGGAGATGGGCAGGGGTTAAAGGAGAAATAAGACAAAGGCAGTCGGGACAGGGTTGGGGCAAAAAGAAATAAAGTCATAAAAAAATGGAGGGTAATTAGTACCGATGCCCATAGTCTAGGTAAAAAGCTCCCTGAAATGGTTACCTTGATGGAAGAGGGATGCCTGGATACTGTGGCAGTCATAGAAACAAGCTATACAGAGAACCATGACTGTGATGTCAACATACCAGGGTACACAATCTTCAGGAGGGACAGGGAGGGAAGAAGAGGAGGAGGAGGAGTAGCTCTCTATGTAAGGGAAGGGATCAAAACAACAGAACTAAAGGGTAAACATGGAGGAGAGGAGGCACTGTGGGTCATCCTGGAGACTGGAAATGGCTCCACAATCCGCACAGGGGTTGTATACAGACCCCCGTCTCAGGGGGAGGAAATGGACAAGGAAATGATGGAAGGCATCCTTGGGATGGCAGAGAAAGGTGAGATATTGCTGATGTGGGGACCTGAATATGCCAGATGTTGACTGGGCCACCTTTGCTGCAGTCACATCCAAGAGCAGGGCCATTCTCGATGCCCTACAGGTGGCATGCCTCAGACAGCTAGTTTTGGAATCCACTCGGGAGAGAGCAATCTTAGACCTGGTACTCTCAAATGGGGACGGAGATAGGATCTCTGATCTTGAAGTGGGTAGCCATCTGGGAACAAGCGACCACCAAACAGTGTGGTTCACGATAAACTTAGCTGTAGAGTCAAGCCACACAAAAGTGAAGGTACTGGACTTCAGGAGGGCTGATTTTGTCAAAATGGGAGAGTGCCTCAGAAAAGCACTACCAAACGGGCAAAAAGGTGGGCTGGAGCAACAATGGGGAAACATCAAAACCGTCATCACAGAGGCAGTGATCCTTTGTGTGAAGCAAATGAACAAATCAAAACGAAAGAAAAAACCACTATGGTTCTCAAAAGAAGTGGTGGGGAAGGTAAGGGAGAAAAAGATAGCATTCAGGAAGTATAAGGAAACACACAGAAGAAGCAGGACAGAGAACTGTAAAGCAGAAGGAAGCGGGTAAGGCAGTCAGAATAGCAAAGGTGCAAACCAAGGAAAAGATA
Source organism: Neoceratodus forsteri (assembly GCA_016271365.2). Classification (NCBI taxonomy): domain Eukaryota; kingdom Metazoa; phylum Chordata; order Ceratodontiformes; family Ceratodontidae; genus Neoceratodus; species Neoceratodus forsteri. Next base: position 274,657,952 of record JADMNL010000026.1, read on the forward strand.
GCCAACTCGGTTAAGAAGGGGGATAAAACTTTTTATAGGTATATTAGGGAGCAAAGAAAGACTAAGGCAGGGATACTGAGGCTGAACAAAGAGGAAGGTGGTTGGGCAGAGAGTGGCAGTGAAAAAGCAGGGATACTGACCGAATACTTCTGCTCAGTATTCACAGTGGAAAAGCAGGTGAAAATACCTAATCCGGTCAATAGAAGCACTCTGGATAGGAGGGTTGATATTAGTCCTTTCACAGAAGAAAGGGTTCTGAAAGAACTCTTAAAACTGAAGGTGGATAAAGCAGTGGGGCCTGATGGGATTCACCCCAGAATTCTAAAAGAACTAAGGGAAGAACTAGTAACACCAATGACTACCCTTTTTAAAAAATCATGGGAGGATGGTGTTGTACCTGAGGACTGGAGGAGGGTAGATGTGATTCCCCTTCACAAACGTGGGAGCAAGACAGAGGCAGGAACCTACAGACCTGTCAGTTTGACCTCAGTGGTAGGGAAAATGATGGAATCACTTCTGAAGGAAAGAACTGTTGAGTACCTAGAGGCCAGTGGAGCACAGGACCCAAGGCAGCATGGCTTCACGGCGGGAAGGTCATGTTAGACAAATCTAATTGATTTCTTTGACTGTGTGACCAAAGCAGTAGACCAGGAAGGGGCTGTGGACATGGCCTACCTAGACTTTAGCAAGGCATTTGACACAGTCCCACACAAAAGATTAATAAACAAGTTAGCCAGCCTGGGAGTGGGTCCCAGGGTGGTAGCCTGGGTAAAACACTGGTTGGACAACAGGACACAGCAGGTAATAGTAAATGGATTCCACATTGAAGAAAGGAGGGTTACTAGTGAGGTACCGCAGAGTTCAGTACTGGGGCTGGTCCTTTTTAATGTCTTTATAAATGACATTGCAGAGGGACTGGAAGGGAAAGTATGTCTCTTTGCAGATGACACAAAGATCTGCAACAGAGTTGATACACAAGGTGGGGTGGAAAGGATGAAAAGGGACTTGGCAAAGTTGGAGGAATGGTCAAATGTATGGCAGCTTAGACTCAATGCAAAGAAGTGCAAAGTAATGTACCTGGGTAACAAAAACCCAGGGGAAGAGTACACAATGGGGGATGAGATACTGACAACAACAAAAATGGAAAGGGACCGGGGGGGTAGTCATATCAGATGACCTAAAGGTGGGCCAGCAATGTGAGAAGGCAGCAAGGAGGGCTGGGGGGGATACTGGGATGCATAGGGAGAGGCATCAAGAGTAGAAAACAGGAAGTTGTTGGCCCTCTGTACAGACAGTTGGTAAGACCACATCTGGAGTACTGTGCACAGTTCTGGAGACTCCATCACTGCAAAGACATAGACAGGGTGGAGGCTGTCCAGACGAGGGCAATCAAAATGATGCAGGGTCTGCATCAGAAGACATGTGAAGAAAGACTAAAGGAATTAAAGATGTATAGCCTCGAGGAAAGGAGGGAGAGGGTTTCATTGATAGAAACTTTCAAATACCTCAAGGGAATCAACAAAGTCCAAGAGGGTATCATCTTTCAGAAAAAGACATGTGCAAAAACAATGGGGCACAATTTGAAGATAGAGGGGGGGGGATGGCTCAGAGGTAATGTGAGGAAGTATTTCTTCAGAGAGAGGGTTGTGGATACACGGAACAGCCTTCCTGAGGAGGTCGTAGAGTCAAAAACAGTGGAGGAATTCAAGAATGCATGGGACAGACATAAGGCAATTCTAGTGGGGGGGTAGGAGGAAGTAGGCTGTTGGTTAACTAGGATCTGCAGCTTATCCATTAGGTAGGGAAATGGGCAGACTAGATGGGCCAAGCGGTCCTTATCTGCCATCAAATTCTATCTTTCTGTGTTTCTATACCCAAGTGTTGCTACCACCACCACCACCAGTAAATCATCAGAGGCCACCAAATCTGACAAAATGCCAAAGTCGCAGCACAGCACAGCATGGCATGTAATCCCATTTGGGATGCTCTGTACCAGGTGGGCATTGAAGAAATTGCAGAGAAGGAGGAGGAACACGATAAGGCAGCAGGACTCAGGGCAGCACAATTTATGGTGGATGCCTACATGGGAGACAGCAAGCATCTTGGCATCACTGATGAGCCATTGGTGTATTGGAGCAGCAAAGTGAGTGAGTGGCCTGCACTGACATCTGTTGCTTTTAAATTCCTCAGCTGCCCACCACCCTGTGTCAGTGTGGAATAGGTGTTCAGTTCTGCTGGGGCCATTGTGCATGACTGTAGGAAAAATCTGTCAGCGAAGAACATTTCCAGCCTAACATTTATAAAAATGAACAAGGCTCACATTCCACGTAATACAATTATTTCGATGGTGTTGCTGATGATGACAATGGAAATGTTCACAATGGTAAGATCTCTACTAGCAGGGAGATAGATGAAGCAGCAGTGCTGGCTGAATTTCCACCTGGTGATGACTCCAGTCTTGAAGACTGTGAGGGCTGCTTCATGGATGATGTGTCACTGGAAGAAGGCTAAAGCTGTTGTGCCCCACCCCCACAGCCAGCACCAGCACCCTCACCCCCATTTTCACATATACCTCCTCCATGACACCATGAATGAATGTCTAGTGAGTGTGCCACCACTGTATATACGACAATGACAACTTAGTCGGACAGTGCACAGCCCCTATTACACTACTCAGTATACAGTAAAGTTGTCTCCGAGTCCAACTAAATTGCTCCTCCTCCTCCTCCAGCAGTCTTCCACCAAAAAGAACTGTATGTTTTCAGTTGTCAGTAGTGGCCAACACCTCGCAGGTGCTGCACCTCGATCCAGAGTCCACACACCATGATGGAAGACTTCAATTTAGTCGCCAATGCAGCACAGAAATGGGATGCTTCAGCAAATGTCCACCAGAAAGCCAAGCCACCATTCCACTTCAAGTACTTTGTATCTGCGATCTGTGTGACAATAAAAAAAAAGAAGAAAACATTTTTAGCATTATTACAACTGGGTACTCACCCCACAATCATTACAGGAAGCTGTAGTTACATCAGGGAATGGCTGTTAAACTGGAACACCTGACATTACATAAAAGTAACATACTACACACCCCAGCAGTGGAAATCCTGATTACTGACAGAGCAATATATAAGATAGTTACTGTCAAAGTGTGACATCTCTGTCCTGCAGTAACCACAAACTTAATACTCAACCATATCCACTGACCTCAACCACCTCCTCCTGCCTGCCCACCCATCCACCAAAGACCATCACAAATTAAGAAATACTTACCACCAGTTGATGAATCACACACATATTGAACAGCAGCAGCCACAGTGCACCTGGAGTTAACAGCTCTTGAATTCCTGCAAGTGTTTAGAAAAGAAAAAAAATTACAATTACAACCTGACTCAGATATCCACGCTGCAGTCACCTATCTATCCCTGTAATTAAAAATTCAATACTTACCTTGTCCTTGAGCAATGTTAAATGTGGTGCATTCCAAGTAACATCCTGTATCCAAATCTTGGGCTGGCATGCATGTTTTCATGATGATGTACTCCTCAGGACACTAGATAAATATAAAATAAGTATTATACAATGGGGTATGAAAATTCTGTAACCTCATTGGTCAAAACACATCACATGACCATGATAAATCCTCCAGTATACCCATTGTAAAAGTTTTATATCACTATAAAACCAAAAACAACAAGTTTAACATTGTATAATAGCAATATACCATGACAGGGAGTGGGTATATGGGTGGTTTACCACTTCTGGTGTGGTGAAGTCACTCGAAGCATCATAACTGAACCACACCAGGCGTGTGTAAATCCACCAATATACCCACTCCCCGGTCATGGTATATTTCTTAACAAACATATAAGAACTCATGATGTCCCATTTCTAACCCACCATCCATCTTTTCTTGCAACTGCAAAAATAAATACAGACACTTAACGTGTGCAGCAGCAGCAGCATCGATTGACTATGTGAAGAGAACCTCCATGAAGCAGACAAAGCGTTACTTCTTGTGGCAACTAGTCAGAGCAGCAAACAGCAGCTACAGGCAGGCAACAGCAGCAGCACTCAAAATGTCATTCAATCCACACTGACTTAAAACCACAGAGACAACAGAACTAACCAGGGGCTGGGGCAACATCATTGTGAAATGATAATTACACAGTTCGCAATCAATTAAGCAGCAGCAGCAGCAGGAGGAATTAAGTACAAGTTTAAGTCACAGCAGGACAGTTTTGCAAGAGTATTTATTTTTCTCATTGTGGTAAAGTAGCTTATGTTGCATGTTAGGCATCAGTGCCACACTTAGGCCCTTAAAGCATTTAAACGCTGCAGAAAACAACACATTTGGGTTCTCATGGTGGCTGTGAGCCTGTAACTGCATGTCTGACACCTGATTTCACTCTCAGTGTACTGTGCAATTCCTTTGGAAACATTTCTGGACTTGTAGACCCTGTTTGGTACCTGCAACAGTGAGTTTCAGGCAGAAATATTGGGGAAACAGGCCTGAAAACAGCTATTTATTGTCTGGATGGTGGGTGGCACCATAAAACATAATGGCTGAGACCAGATTCCTCTCCTAATTTAATGTACCATTTTTTCTGCAACTTTTCTGGACATTTACTGCCTGTGCTACACTGTCAGAACCCAGTGTGAATGAAAAGCAATTGTAAACAGTAGACCAGAGAGCATCATTTGGTCTGGGTGGGGGATGGGCACCATAAAACATCATGGCTGGGACCTGATTTCGGTCTCAATGTACTGTGCAATTTTTTGAAACATTTCTGGACTTGTGGGACATGTTTGGAACTGGCAGGACAACACTTAGGCCGAAAAGCATTTAAATGCTACAGAAAATAGCACATTTGGGTCTGTAGGGTGGGTATGAGCCTGTAACTGCATGTCTGACAGCGTATTTCACTCTCAATGTACAGTGAAAATTTTTGGAAAGATTTCTGGACTTGTGGGACATGTTTTGAGCCGGCAGCAGTGAGTTTCAGGCAGAAATATTGGGCAAACAGGCCCTAAATCAGGTACTTAATGTCTGGGTGGTGGTGGTGGGGGGGGCACGCTAAAACATCATGGCTGGGACTAGATTCCACTCCCAGTTTAATGTACCATTTTTTCTGCAACTTTTCTGGACATTTACTGACTGTGCTGCACTGACAGAAACAAGATATGAACGAAAAGCAATTGTAAACAGTGGACCAGAGAGCATTGTTTGGTCTAGTTGTGGGTTTGAGCACCATAAAACATCATGTCTTGGACCTGATTTTAGTATCAATGTACTGTGCAATTTTTTTGGAAACATTTCTGGACTTGTTGGACATGTTTGTAACTGGCAAGTCCCCATTCAGGCCGGAAAAACATTTAAACAGTGCAGAAAACAGCACATTTGGGTCTGCATGATGGGTGTGAGCCTGTAACTGCGTGTCTGACACCTGATTTCACTCTCAATGTACTGTGCAATATTTTTAGAAGCATTTGTGGATTTGCAGGACCTGTTTGTCACTGGCAGCATTGAGTTTCAGGCAGAAATATTGGGTAAACAGTCCCAAAAACCCTATTTAATGTATGGGTGGTGGGGTGGGCACCCTAAAACATCATGGCTGAGACTTGATTTTGGTCTTGATTTGCTGTAACATTTTTTGGGAAACATTTCTGGAATTATGGGCCATGTTAGACGGTGGCAGCACTGTCTCACTCTACATTCTCAGTGTCATCCTAATTTTTCCGGCCATACTATATTTCTTGTCTTATCATGCCTACTCTGTACAGCATGGCTTCAATAGGCTGTGTTAAACTGTAGCCCTACTAGAGCACATTTTGGACTATGCAGTGGTTACGGTGTGGTTGGGCACTGTAACACAAAGTTAACACTGCTTATGTTTCTATGAATGTTGTGTACATATTCATTCAGCATGATCTTGCACACAACCAGAACAACTGTTGCCAGCCCACAACATCACACACAGCTTTGGGAAATAATTTTGTTTCTAGGAGCAATATACAAATGATAATACTTGACATCTGAGGATAGGAGGAGGAAATACATAAAAGTCAGAGGTACTAACATAAACCAAGTAGAAAGGTACAGTAATTATGGGTAAAAAAAATTAATAGTGACTGACAGTAACACATGACAGGGGCACATCATAAGGGTCAGGTCAGGGACAGGGTGTACATTTGAAAGAGAACAGGGAAGGAGCATAAACCTTGCATAGCACATAAAAAACTGGACAAAAACAAATGAAAGGAGATAGAAGAAGAGGACAGAAAATATATATATAAATACATAATTTTTATTTTTGAAGGGTGCAGATGGGGAAAGAGTGACAGTAATAAAGCTAGGACAAGAGAAAGAAAAGAAGAAAAAATGTTGCCAGTGCAGCGCTGACTGGTATGGAGGCTGACCATTACACTGCACTGGTGCCACGTACACATTCTGCCCTGCCACCACCATGCAGCTCCATCAGAAGCGCAAACATTTTCTCTTGCTCCTGAAGGAGTTTCTTGAGGTCCCCACCAACCTCCTCTCGGAAATCAGTGAACTCGCTGTGAGGAGCTCCCACCTCTCTGTCCAGTGCTCTCAGGTCTTCAATGCTCACTGCTGCTGGTGCTGGCACTGGGGCAACTGCAGGCTGTGCTGGGTCACCACCATGAACCCAGCAATGCCTCTGTCTCTGGGGTGAGGGTGATGGGAGCTCTGCACCTGCCCCCTGCTGCTGCCTTCCATGGTGCCTATGCTGACCAGTGGTCTCTGCCTCCTGCTGGCCCCCTTCACCTTCTAGCTACTCAGCAGCACCCCAGGCCCCTCTACCTGCTGCAACCTCTTTTTGTTTTTGAAGCCAATCTGCAACGTGATGGTGCTGCAGATTGCTCCTTTGGCCACCAGTCCCAAAATTACCCCTGGTCTTGCCCCTTCTAACTGATCTGCCACACAAGGTGTAGATCATGATTGAATTGTCATTTGAGTTTTTCCTAAAAAAAAAAACACATAGCTGATTACCCTTTCTGTGGTGGGGGGCAACAGCTGATGTCCTAGGGCTGGTGGGCATGTCATGCTTCTGTTCGGGGAAGGTGGGTGCCGCATGCTCCAGCTGGGGGGATTGCATCTGGAGGTGCCTGCTGCTGCTACCTGCTGGTGGGGGTCACAGGAGGATCCTGCTGCTGCTGAGATGGGGTGAAGGGCTCATGTTGCTCCTGGAGAGTGGGGGCTATATTCTCCTGCTTGGGGGGGCAGATGCTCCTGCTCCTGTTCAGGGGGCACAGACATAAATGCCCACCTATTAATACTGACACTGGGTGGTGGTGCTCCAGCTGCCTTCTTCCCATTGCCACTCTTAGAAGTCTTCATTATAATCTCAATCTCCTTCTCCTACTAAACTCCTGCCAAAAAGAAGAAAAAAAGAAAGGGGAGTTTTACACACACGCACACAATACAAAAGATAGAAAAATATAAAAATGAAGAAAAAACACTAACTGAAAGCATTAACTTTTTAAACTAATGAAAAACAGATCAGAAATCAAATAAGCTGCAAATGCACACACACACACACAATCCACTACTTTTAGAAACACAAGTTAGAATTCTCCTGCTGTAGTCTCTCTCTCCTGTCCTACCTCCCACTAAGCTGAAATAGCTCTAAAGGACGTAGATTTAGTCTGACTTCCTGCCTAAATGCAGTCATCCATGTAATCAGCAGTCTGCTAGAGAGAAAGTCATGAGTTAATCTTTGTTTTCCCAATTTTGCCAGATACGTACAAGGGGCATAATGTGCAGACAAAAGGATTAATTGGAAGCGTTATTTCACAGGTGAAAGTTTGCTTGTGGGGCATAATTGTGTGAAATGTTTTGTGCAGGGACACTGGTTTACCGTGATTGAGAAAGAGCAAATTCCGTTTTGCACATTGGAAAAACCGATATTGTCACCGGTGTCTGCCAGTCCAAAATCCATTTTAACCGGTGTTTTGTTTTGGGTACTTTATTTAACAAGTTTTTGCTCTGCTACCATGCATATTACCAATTTTGATGTCCACTATTGTACATTCATACATCCTTGCACCAATTTTGTTATTTTGCTAGGTATAAGATGTGATGGCAGCAGCAGCGCAGTCGCACCCAACCCTCAAGTGCGATGGCAGTGTCAACAGCACTATGGCCTCTCTCTATCCCTCAGATACTGCACTGTAACCCCCACCCTCTATTGCATTGTCTGCAGAAGGACTATGGCTCCAATTCCTCAGGTGTTACAGCAGTAGCAACAGCACTATGTCCCTATACCTCAGGTTTGAGTGCAGCATGACCTCTTCCCTCAGATGTCATAGTGACACCAACACAGCCAACTCCTCCAGGTGCCAACACAGCTTCTTCCCATAGTGCCTCCAGATGCAACATTTGTGCAGAAATACAGCCAATCCAATCACCAAAATTGCACGATCAGCTCTCCCCAAGCACCAACAAAGACAGCCCTGAACATACAGGATAGCCACTCATGCAACCAAATCCATGGTTTAATGAATTTCCACAGCCCAGTCACCCATTTTCAGTAGGTTGTCTACTGAGCAATGCCATAGTAATTCTCTAGGCAGGGATATTTTCCCAAAGCCCCCCAACCAGACTTATGCCCCTCTATGACATTGGTACCAAGACTTTGTACTTTGGTCTATGCGCTATATGTCATGTCATATCACTAATTCAGAAATTAATAAAATGAAATACAGAGAACAGCTGCATTAAATAAAATAGCGTTTATAAAAAATGTACAGAAGGGAGTAAATAGAAATACAAAAACATCCATACAGTAAAAATATGCAAAAGTGTTAAAAAAAGCATAAAAAGGTATGGGTGTAATATAAGCAACCAAATTCTATACAATCTATACAAAACTGTTATAAAATGGTACACTGAAAGTGTAGAAACAGAAGAGAACAGACATTTGAATGGAAACCCCTATATACGGTAAAATAGGCAAAATGTGGAACATATAAGCACAGCAATTAAACTAAAGCTCTATCAAAGAAAATGTGTAAAACCTGACTATATAACTACAGTGAAAAAGTAAGTGAACTAAAACCTACAGTACATAAATATATGGTATCTAACCAACTATAATAAATACATTAAATGTGCAAAGGCATATATGAAATGTGGAAAACTGTGCAATAGCATAAAAGGTGTTCCTCTGTGTATTAATAGAGTAGTATATGGTGTACCGGAGAACCAAGACCTGTATGCACAGGATATGTTGCACTAGTTTGTAGAGCTCGGGATTCTAGAGAAAAATCTGGGACAGTTAATTATGGAAAAGTATAACTTAAAGCAGGCAGGGTGATTGTGTGGGTGTGGGCAGTAAGCCGCGCCACCATGCAGAGGTGTCCATCTGTCTCCAACCCCCAATAGACAGGTAGAAGGAGGGAGCAATCAAATCTCTATTTGGCAAAGAAGGGGAGGGGAAAATAAGACTGTTAAGGAGGGTGGGTACAGCCAGGGTCAGACCAGGTGCAAGTACTAAACAAGTACTGCTGTTTAGTGTTTACCAGTTATGGTGGGGGACAGAGGTCCAACTTTGGGTGACAAATTATCCTGGGGAAGAGTGACAGACAGGGCACATGCGGAGAGAGAGGGAGCTCAACATGTACAACCTAGAAGATAGAAAGGAATGGGACATGAGTGAGACCTTCAAGTACCTAAGAGGCCAAAAAGAGGGAAGGACAACAGGGGCAACAGTCTAACGTTAGAGGGAGGAGCCAGCCCATTATTTCATGGCGAGGGTGGCACTGGTGACTGGCTTGAATACGCTAATAGAAGTATAAAAATGGGCAGACATGTGGAAAGCATGCAAAAATATATAATCCAGCTACTTGTTGTACATGAGCTGGGATAGCAGTTTCAAATTTTCTACCAGCAGGTTCCTTCTTTGATCTGTGGATCTGTCCATATACAGAGAAGGATTGCTCCACATCTGCACTAGACACAGGTATCCAGATAGCTTGTAGAGCAGCTCTGGAGAGTACAGTTAGTTGTGACTGCATTGAAAGCAGTACTGCCCAACATCCAACTCCAATATGCTTGGAAGTTCCTTATATCCTCCCTAGCATATACATCCCAGTCATTTTGCAGTTCTGTTTGGTTGTGCAGTGCTAACAGAGGAATGTCACTGGCATGCCATGTCAAATCCCTATTCAGTTTTGGTAAATTTCTGGGGTCCAAAATACGGCAAGCTTTAAAGAATTCAATTGATGGGTTTGTGTCCATATGCTTAGAAAGCTTGTGTAAAGCGACACCAAATGCTCCTTGGAAAAGGGCAACATTTTCCTGCTTGACCTCGTGGCCTCATAGCCTGCAAGTACTACATCAGTTCTGTCACCAAATCGTTCTGTCTTCAACACTCCTGCTTCAAACCGCTTTTGATTTTGCTAATAGTGTCATACAGCAAACAGCCAAGGGCTTTTGCCATTTTGCAAAAGCTCGATTGCATCAATAAGGTCAGTACAGTTTTCAGCAATGAATGCAGTTTGAACCTGCAGCTCTGTGAACCATTCTTCAAATAGTTTTTTAAGGACCTCATGGAGTTGGCATCACTGGTTTCATCATTGAAGAACGCTCGCAGATGTTCCAGATATGCAGAGTGGTATTTTACTGCTTCGAACCAAGTGTTCCAACGGGTCAAGACAGGAACAGGAGGCAATATTTTTTTTTCCGCACCCCTCTCCTCCAGGAATGCAATGTACTCTGCTTCACGCTTTGGTGATTGTTGAAAGGCATATTTTATAAGTGCCACAAGCTTATTCACCTGATCAAAGTGGTCAATCCAGGTATCACCCACCAGTGATAAAACGCGTGCCCAACAACCCACATGGACTACATGGTCACCAGTTAGGCCATGTAATACATCATTAAAGCACTTTGTCATGTAACGTGCATTGTCACTAACAAATGCTACCACTTGTCCCATCTCCACACCATATTTATGCAAGGTCTTTAAGACACTTTGGGCAACAGTGGAGTGGTTTACCACTGTTAGCTCTATGGTGTCTGCTATTACAGATTTTGCACCCTCCATTACAAAATAATGTTCATTACACAGCTGAGTCTGCATCAGTTGTTTCATCAGACATTACTGCAAGTGTCTTGCCTCTTACCAGCTGACTAATTCCTCCTCCATTTCTCTATTTAGTCGGGGCAAGTAATTCTGTCAGAAAGTGTCTGCCTTTGAAGCCTCAATTCCTTTGATATACTTCCCCATCCAGTCTCTCAAGCAGGGCTGATCCAGCTTTTCAATTGGTATATTGGCACCACACCAAGCCCTCAACGTGTCCAAAACGGTTTCCTCCCTTGCAGCAGCTGCAGCTGTTGTGGCATTGAAACTGGTGTGTAGGCACCTGTTTGCCGTTACTCTTCTGGCTGTGTTCTTGGTGTGTTTTTTGCTTTTACAGTGATCCACCACTGTGTCCTTCCTGATGTGGTCAACAGGGTGATCACAGAAGCGACAGAACATCTTCCCTCCATCTTCATACATGCCATAGGACTTGAATTGCAATGCACGGTCTTTAGCCGTAACAGATGAGATTTTGGCCATTTTGCTTGGTGGTGGTGTTGCCATTGCTACACGTGTAGTGTGGATGACTCCCAACAAACTAAAATTGAAACAGTTGGGAGATATAGAAAATATATTTACAATTGTGCAGCACAACTATTAACATTTCACAACTAATTACTCAATCTCTCAAATCAAGACAGAAATAAGAGACTACATCAGCATTAGAATCTCACTGGTCATTCGTGGCTGTAGATGAGGATGAAGGACGATGCTCAGGAGGAACAGCTACAGAAATCATGCTGCCTTCAAGTTTACAGTCCAGTCTAGAAATATTTATAGTGAGAAACAAGCATCCAGATCTCTCTGCTAATGGTAAGACTATGTCTGAGAGTGGGGAGAAGCAGCTACAGATTTTCGCTGACCACAGCCACTTAAATTCCAGACTGCGATATCGCTATTTATCTATATCTATCCCATTCTCAACCAGTTACTGGCCACTATTTCAGAGTTAGAATAGCTGACAAAATCATCACGCTGACCTCAGAATGTCACAGTACAACAGCAAAAGTACAAGATTGGCATTTGAAACGTGTGATATCTCAGCTAATAATTCTTGCCCAGGTTTGAGAGTGAGGAGGAACAGCTACAGAAATCATGCTGCCCTTCGAAGTTTACAGTCCAGACTAGAAATATCTATAGTGAGAAACAAGCATTCAGATCTCTTCGCTAATGGCAAGACCATGTCTGAGAGTGGGAGGAGCAGCTACAGATTTTCGCTGACCACAGCCACTTAAATTCCAGACTGCTATATCGCTTATTTTTCTATATCTATCCCATTCTCAACCAGTTACTGGCCACCATTTCAGTTACTACATATCTCTGCTAAATCTCACTGCTAATGTGAGGCTATGTGGAGAAGGGTACCAAACAGAAACCACTGTGATGTCAGAAACATACAATCTAGACTTTGAGCCACTGTTTGTGAGTGCAAAGAAGTACAACAGTACCTTTTCAGAAGGGCAAGACTTGCAGCAGCAGACCACCAACAGCACTTTCACAGTGTGACCTAAAAAAAACAAAAAAAAAAAACAAATACAGTAAGTCCTAACTCTGCAACACCAAAGCATTCACATTTTTAGCATAGAAGACCCACTAGTGGGCAAAAAGCAAGCAAACTGTACCTTTTACAATGGAGGATAGAAGCAGCCCTACAGCAGATCACGTCCGACAGCACTTCAAGGCCTGAAATCACAATTGAAATGTTTATGCATGGCCCACAGAAAAATGTACACATAACTGTTAAAAAGATCATCATCATCATCCTCATCCTCATCCTCATCATCCTCCTCCACATCATCATCCTCATCAATGCATTCTCCAATCACAGCTTGTCACCAACACCCACACCAACTTACTTGAAGAGTGGTGCAAAGGAACAAGCATGAGGCACTGGTAGCAGTGCTGGCAGGTGGTTCCACATCAGAAGGAATCTGCAGCAGAGCACAGGCATGATGTTCATGAAGGTGTCACCTTCTGACTCCCAGCAAGATGGTGGCAACAGAAAGTTCATCAATTTCTCCAGGATAGACAGCAGCAGTGAGTGCAGCCCCCACCCCGCAGGTGTGATGGCAGCATGCAGCCCACCCTCAGGTGGGCCAGCAGCATGTGCAGCCCCACCCCTCAGGTGTGGCCGGCAGCATGTGCAGCCCCCACCCTGCAGGTGTGACAGCAGCATGTGCAACCCCACCCTGCAGGTGTGCCGGCAGCATGTGCAGCCCCACCCCTCAGGTGTGCCGCAGCATGTGCAGCCCCACCCCTCAGGTGTGCCAGCATGGCTGCAGCCCCCACCCTCAGGTGTGCTGGCAGCATGCAGCCCCACCCCTCAGGTGTGCCGCGGCATGTGCAGTCCCACCTGCAGGTGTGACAGCAGCAGTGCAGCCCCCACCCCCAGGTTTGACAGCAGCATGTGCAGCCCCACCCTGCAGGTGTGACAGCAGCATGTGCAACCCCACCCCTGCAGGTGTGACAGCAGCATGTGCAATCCCCACCCCTGCAGGTGTGCTCAGCATGTGCAGCTCACCCTCAGGTGTGCCGCAGCATGTGCAGCCCCCACCCCTCAGGTGTGCCAGCAGCATGTGCAGCCCCACCCCTCAGGTGTGATGGCAGCATGTGCAGCCCCACCCTCAGGTGTGGACGGCAGCATGTGCAGACTCCACCACTCAGTAGTGGTAGCAGAGGTAGAATGACAGTACGCATCCAATGCCATGTACCAAAGCTTGACAGAGCTCAGACGTGAATTAAGCTGAACCACCAGACGCCAAGGTGGACTCCATTGGTTCAGTCCCTAACAACTAGCTGCCTGGATTGGTTTATTTATATGTAAACAAAGTGCATCCAATTAAAACAAAAATCCATAATCATTGAGGAAGGATTGGGATTGAGGATGCTAATGGAGAGAGATCAGCAATCTGTACTGAAGAATAAACCAATCAGGAATTGTACCAACAGTAAATTAATTGGGCACTTTCTAACTTGGTCCTCATGAAAATGGAGCCTCTTAGTTTTCAAGTCGGAGCTCAATTGATGAAAGGTGTTCTGCTGGCAGAGGTAAAGCCATAACCACTGTGCAACTCGTAGCATCATCTTTCCTATCCCCCGAGTCAACAGAAATGAATCTATCTTTGACTCTTTGTGCTCAAGACAATCACCAACATTTGTGCAAAGACAATTTTTAATATAGTGCCTGCAAGGGAGGGGCAAGAGAGGTGAAGTCCCAATCTGCGCAGTGGTCAGGGCTTCACCACTGCCGGTAATTCACCTTTAAGAACTTATCAATTCTCTGTAATTCCCCAGCACTTACGACAATATTCCATTAGACATTCCCACAAAAGCCGACCTGAAAGGTGGTAAGATTATTATTAACTTGCAGTTAGACAGTTTAAAATCAATTTTTCTTTGCTTGCCCCCTAAGTAAACCAAGAAGGAAAATCCCAAGTTTCGACAGTGCTTCGACATGGTTTATTCAGTTTGATGTGGCTTAGTAAAGTTATTTTGTCTAACTATGTCTTTTTTTTATTATCATTCTTATTCATCCTACGTGCTCACAGACAGAGGCACACACAAACGCACTTGCTGGAAAAAAACGGTTCTGTGCCACTCTGCCAGTCCACCCCTCCCTCCGAGGCCAGAACCATTTTCCCCCAGCTTGTGCACCAGTCCGCCCAGCCTGCCCATCTGCCAGCCACCAAACAACAAACCACTGGAGCGTGGCATGGACCCAGCAGACTTGCGCACTTGCTGGAAAAAAATGGTTCTGTGCCACTCTGCCAGTCCACCCCTCCCTCCAAGGCCAGAACCATTTTCCCCCAGCTTGTGCACCAGTCCGCCCAGCCTGCCCATCTGCCGGCCATCAAACAACAAACCACTGGAGCGTGGCAGGGACCCAGCAGACTTGCGCACTTGCTGGAAAAAATGTGTTCTGTGCCACTCTGCCAGTCCACCCCTCCCTCCGAGGCCAGAACCATTTTCCCCCAGCTTGTGCACCAGTCCACCCAGCCTGCCCATCTGCCGGCCATCAAACAATAAACCACTGTAGCGTGGCAGGGACCCAGCAGACTGCGCACTTGCTGGAAAAACGTTCTGTGCCACTCTGCCAGTCCACCCCTCCTCCGAGGCCAGAACCATTTCCCCCAGCTTGTGCACCAGTCCGCCCAGCCTGCCCATCTGCCGGCCATCAAACGACAAACCACTGGAGCGTGGCATGGACCCAGCAGACTTGCGCACTTGCTGGAAAAACACGGTTCTGTGCCACTCTGCCAGTCCACCCCTCCCTCCGAGGCCAGAACCATTTTCCCCCAGCTTGTGCACCAGTTCACCCAGCCTGCCCATCTGCCAGCCACCAAACAACAAACCACTGGAGCGTGGCATGGACCCAGCAGACTTGCACACTTGCTGGAAAAAAATGGTTCTGTGCCACTCTGCCAGTCCACCCCTCCCTCCGAGACCAGAACCATTTTCCCCCAGCTTGTGCACCAGTCCGCCCAGCCTGCCCATCTGCCGGCCATCAAACAACAAACCACTGGAGCGTGGCAGGGACCCAGCAGACTTGTGCACTTACTGGAAAAAAACGGTTCTGTGCTACTCTGCCAGTCCACCCCTCCCTCCGAGGCCAGAACCATTTTCCCCCAGCTTGTGCACCAGTCCGCCCAAACCTTAAATAGTGGGTTACTTCAGGCAGCAGCAAGGCATCTAATAGCTCCATTACAGGCTTGCACAGTGCCAGGCAGGCATATTCAGGATCACCTAATTATTTTAAGGTAACTGAGAGAAGTAACACAGGTAGAATGGATGGTTACTTACTCTCTTTGGACCAACAAAAAACATTTGAGTATGTTTCACATGATTGATTACCTATGGACTGGTATGTGCTGCACATCTGTGGAATCCCTGTTATTGCCCAGGGACAAAGGCTTGGTTGGATGCTTGATTGCTGGGTGGGGAACAGGGATTAGTGCTGGGGGTTACTTAAGATGCAGATAGGAGGATGGGGGAGGTCAGACTGCACAACAGGTGGCCATTGCTTATGGTGCCAGAATCAGCTTTAGACGGTGACCTTTAAATGAATATAAGACTTCTAGATCGGGCAGTAGAGCAAATGTATAGCAGAGGGAAAATTAAATTGATTAGGGAGCCCCTGAATCAGCTTCAAGGGTAGAAAGGTTAGGTAGAACAAAAGCTATGGTCATGCTGCACTGCTGAGGAATATTTAGCAAAGAAAGATAAAGTAAGCCCTACAAGTTAAACAGAAATTAATGAAAATATGGTCACCCAGGTTAAAACATATTTTGTTAGCGCAGGACAGGAGCAGAAGTAAAAATGACATTAAACTCCTAAATTCCACAGTTTACACTTAGGCTAACTGAAAAATAATTTTCTACCTCACACATTACATTGTATAACAGTGAAAAACCCTTAGAGTGCTGGGTGGCTGAGAGAGTAACACTGGCTGTTGGAACCTATCTTTTGGCCAAGAAGCCATAGAGAAGCAGCCCTGGAAAGCCAACGAGAAAAAGGAGCCAATAAGTGTCATCCACCAGCGGGTGGTTAACAAACATTTTTCTGGCTTGGGAGCCGATTCCAAGTGCCTTACCTGGGGATGTGTTCCTTTGGGAGTCCTCTGGTGATGCGGGAGTCTGATCCACACCGATTCAGACTGCTTGCTCTTGGGGTGCTTCCTTGTAACGCCCCCTCAGCCTGCACAAACCAACCCTACTCCATTAATCCAGGACTGACCTGGCAGTGGGTGCAGATATTCCAATGGTGGAGAGCAGTAAGCGGGACAGACTGCATGCGACTGGCACTCACGCACACATCTATCGTATCGCGTAGCATGCAAGGGCATTCAGACTGCACTCGTCATCGTGACATTAATGGACCCCTCTAACCTAACCTACCTAGCAGTCAACAGTTAAAAAATGGGTGGCATGGAGCAGGACAGAAGTTCAAAACTTACCGTAGTAGTCCAAGTGGATAAGCAAGATGGAGGTGCTAAACAAACGCTCGTCACGCAGCTCGAAGTAAAAGATAAATGGGCCTGGCATACTCGCTACCCTGCTATTTAAAGTGCTGTGTTCACGGAGACAATGAGAACAAACGCTGTTTCCGTTTTGGCGCCGTTTTTCCGCTAGCCAATGAGCATTCCGCTTTTCCGTCCGCGTCACCGCATATGCGGTAAACCAGTGTCCTTGGTTTTATGCGGCAAAGTTGTCAGCATAATAACATTTTGTTTCATCTCCAGTTCCACGTCAGTAGCAAATGTCAAATTACAGACAATTCTAACAGAAACATATGATAGTACATCATACCTCTCAACTGTCCCGGATTTTGCGGGAAATCACGTTTTTCTG
Organism: Neoceratodus forsteri; assembly: GCA_016271365.2. Classification (NCBI taxonomy): domain Eukaryota; kingdom Metazoa; phylum Chordata; order Ceratodontiformes; family Ceratodontidae; genus Neoceratodus; species Neoceratodus forsteri. The sequence continues at coordinate 274,675,404 of JADMNL010000026.1, forward strand.
CCGTTTGTCCCACTGTCCCAAACTGACTGGCCATTTGCATGATTTTTCTCACTTAGCCCATGCAGTCCACGCCACCATCGCCGATTCACCTCTCTGAAAAATCCCCACGTCCCCATATTCTAGCTGCAGCAGTGACATAGGCTGCCCTTTTAGCCAATTGTATGACTCCGGTGCTGTCCGTTGCTGTTTTAGCACCCCCACCCACAGTCCACACACGGACTTGATTTTTTGTGTCCCCCCTCAGGTCGAATGTGGAACACAAAACAGGACCGCTCTGGTGCTCTGAACTCACAACTGAGCCCGAGAAGAGTTCCAGAGTGCCGGGGAAGAATTCGCTTGAATCGCTGCTGGAAAGAGAGAGAGAGACAGAGCTGCCTAGGAGCGTCAGGGACAAATGCAAGTTGAAGTGTGCTGCCCGCCGATCGAATCACCACCGCTGCAAACCAGACCGGTTTTCTTCTGTTCTACCTGGCACCTGCTTACTTACTAGCTGCTGCTGCCGCTATAAATCACTATTTCAATAAAACAAAAGAACTAAGCAGCAGCAGTGCTGGCAGCAGGTACCGATTGTGATCAATTACCTAGTAAAAATACCGACTGCCAGCAGCAGGAGCCTTGCTTGGAGATGGAGATCACAGAGCAGCACAGAGGGAGCAGAGCAGCAATAGCACAGCAGAAGGACGATGACCTGACTGACCCAGTGTGCCAGTGCCAGTGCCATTTTCTGTCCAAACTCTGCCAGCAGAGAGACTACCACCACACCAGTGCCTGCCTTTACAACAAGGTATGTAAAATGATCATGCCACCATATCGTTGTCTGGTTGCCACAAATTAATGCCAAGTCTCATCTGTTTGACTTTCAGTACTCAGTATCAGATCAGTGCCAGTCACTGTGTGTGTAAACAGGGGGAATGGGGGATAGGAAGGAGAAGGACTATTGGTCTGTTGGCCAGACTACAGAAGTCTTCTGTCTGTTTTCTCTTCTGACTGGGACAGTTAAGTAACTATTAAACACAAAAATGGAGGGTGAAGAATTAACTAATAATTATGTATATGGCTAAGCTAAGGAGATGAATTGTTAATAAATATCTGTAAAGGGCCCTTTTTTTTATGCAGCAACACATGTGGGGGTATCAAAGTGCAGATACCTGTGATGTTTCCTTCCCTGAGAGCTAGACTGCCATCACTTAGTCATTTATATGTAGGTTCTGTCCTGCTCCACTCTGGGGAAAGCTAAGTTTTGTATAGTGAAATTTAAAATACAGTTCAGTCACTTAAAATAGGAGGGAAGGGAGAGGTCAGAACCTATGTATAACTGAGTAAGAGAACCAAAAAAGAGATGGCATGGCAAGACAAATTGAGGTGGTAATACTGTTCTATTTTTCTTCTACTGCCTTGTCAATAAATCTGAGTTTGTTTATTGAATGTTGTTAACCCGGTAAGCCCACTGGGCCTAGAAGTCCCTTTTTCAGGGGTAACTGGGGGGGAGGGGGATACAGATGGTAGGCAACTGAAATTGAACCACATTAAGCTTTTGGTGGTATTTTTAAGAGGCAGTGGCTGTTGAGACTCTGAGTGATTCACTTGCTTTAAATATTGCAGAATCTATACCAGGCTTGTTACCTGACCAAAACACTGAAACGGAGGCCTGTGATACGGGACAACAGAAAATATTGAATGAGAATGTTCTGTTACAAAAAGAGACTGAATTACACCTGCAGTTTGCTGCAGAAGAATGGCGGTTCTTTCAAAAACGAGCACAGCTTGAAACCTCACTCTGAAATCTGCGGTCTGACAGTGGTGATTCACCTGAGTAACTCAGAAGTGCCGGTTGCTAATACAGAGCCTCAAAGTTGGGCGTCGCAGGTAGAAACCGCTGAAGAGGTATATCAGCGGGGAACACCTGGGTTGCCTCCTACTGCAAGTACATCAGGAATGGTTGAAATGGTCTCGGTGGGGCTCGGCCTAAGACGTGCAGAGGATGTAGTGCATACTGATTCTCAACAGTCTTCTTGGATGGTTTCTTCGGCACTGAAAGCAACTGGATGGGTTTTTGACTCAGCTTCAGGGAAATGGCTTTCTGATTATTCTCCTAACATTATACCTACGAAAGGGTTTCCAGCAAAAGACCAGGTTGCTGATCCAGTAGAGCAAGAAGCCTTAGAACTCCCGAAGGAGCTCACTTTTACACAAAATCCAGAGCTCTCCTTTTTAAATAGACAGTCAAATCCTTCCCCAAATCTTGAGACGATTTCCTCAGATCCTTCTTCTTTGCCTCAGTGCCCCCTCAACTTAATAGATAAAACTGGGCTAAAATCCTTTGCTTCTCTGTTCAAAACTCCTATATATCCTGCAAAACGGCATAATGCTGTACGTCTTACCTATTCTGCACGTCTTACCTATTCTGGTGGTATGGACACCCCACCAGATAGGATTTTTGTTGCAAAGACTCTGTTGAAAGACTTGATGAAATTTATGGCTACAGAATTATATGCTTTAATTCATATTTTAGGGGAAACAACTTTCGATGTAAGCTTTAAAACAGCTCAAGGGTTAGAGTGTTTTTGGGTCAAATATAACCAACTAAAGAATTCTTGTTTATGGTCTCCTTTTATTATAACTCCTTTATCTAAACCAGCACATAAGGTTGTTACAATACTTTTTCGAAATGAAGATGTAAGTGTACAAGACCTGATAGTGTGGTTGAAAACCCATTGTACTTTACTAGAAGATCCTGTTGATATCCTAGATTCAGAAAATATTTGGACCGATAGTTGTATTGAAAGTTATGCTACATACTACAAATGAAGGTCCCATACATTTACCCAATTCCTTTTTTAGGTCGGGATAGGGAATTTTTTTTTATGCAGGACAGTCAAAATGTTACAAATGTGGTTCACTGAACATCTAGTAATGCATGTAATTTGGCAAGATGTATTATTTGTGGGGAATTAGGTCATTTTAGCTCAGCATGTTTAAATGAAAGCAAATGTAATCTATGTGGGGAAGTGGGTCATACTTTCCAAAACTGTATTGTTGCTGCACATAATTTACCTGAACAAGCTGATGGAGCAGAACAGCATTTGCCGATTGCTTTAGAGCAAAAGAAAGCTTGTAATCCAGGGTTTTCTTCCTCTGCTTCTCTCCTCAGAGCATAACAGTCTCTCCAGCACCACCTTTTGAGCAGAGAATTTGAGTAAGGTTAGCCCCCCCCCCCCGTTACCTTATAAACAAAACCAACCTCAGGATTAATGAAAGATTTAAATCCAGCAGAAATCCAGGTGCCTTTACCGCAGACTCCCCACAGCTGAAGTTCAAGACCTTGATATGCCCCCGGACACCTAAACAAAGACCTGGAAACAGAGTCACCAGACAATCAACTAGAGAAGCAGTTGACAAACGAATGCCTTGGCAACCCCTGGTATTCCAACTTGCAGCAGATTTGATATCTTACAGTCTGAGCATTCAGACATTGATTCTGATGCCTCCTCTACAGATTCCTCACTTCCAGAGGGTACCACTGATACAGAAGGAGTGTTTTTTCCTCGAGGACAGCAGAAACGGAAAGCAAGGGTTAAATTAAAACACTCGGATAAGCACTGTCGGAATAGTCCACTTAAACAAACATAAATGATAAATGACTGATTCATTTACATGTCATACAATTAATGTAAACAGTATTAAATGGATAAATAGGTGACATATGATCCTCTCGATACTGGCTAATTTTCATTTGCGGTTCTATTTTCTGCAGGATACACGATTGCATACTCCGCATGAAATACAAATGGCCTTGAAGGATTGGTGTCTGGGACCTCATTCTGGTCACTAAGTACAGCCCTTGTGCTGGCTCTAGGTATTCTTTTTTAAATATCCAGATACGTAAAGTTTTACATTTTTTATTTATTTTCAGGATTTAATTCTAATCCTAATGTCTCATCCAGGAGAAGCTATTTATATTAATTAATCTATATGTTCCATAACAAAAGCATAACGCTGTAAACTTCTTCAGACACTGGACCTTATTTCTATACCTCACACTATTGTTTTTCTGGAGATTTCTAATTGTCCTTTTGACTGCAAAATAGGGTAAACAATACTGTGACTCCAATTTGTTGTCTACTATCATTGACAAAGCACATTTAATAGACTCAGTCTAGCATTTAAAAAAAAAGGTTCTTCCCACATTTCATAAAGGTGCGCCATTTTCTTGTATTGATTTTCTTTTTATTTCCTCTACTGTATCTCTACGACAGGTGGAAGTCTTAGCTCTAGAGTTCACTGATCACCATAATGATTTCAGTAACTATTAGACCGGTTACTGGACAGCGAAGAGGATGTGGGTTTTGGAAATTTAATTTTCTTTGCTTTCACATCTCAATGTCTTCCACAAATTCATGATTTATTCTTGCATGTAAATCGTTTTTTTTTTTTTTTGATAATCCAGTACTTGGTGAAGATACTAAACAGGAGCTTTATTGCTTATGTAAACAACTTGGGAAAGGGGTTTTAGTCAGAATATTTATCTTATTTACAGAATAGAGAGTATTACAACAATTATATTCTAATTTCATGAAACAGGTCATAATTTAACCACTCAAATTTCCTAGATTACAGAAAATATGGTTCTGCTCTTCATGATAACAGAGCGAAATTCTGAGATTTCAACAACAATTTGGAACTCAATGTGATTTAGCCACTGCTTTGTCCTTATGAATATTGACAATCCCAATTACATAAAAATCTATTCTGCTGTCCAAGGTACCGATGGGGTGGTATATCACGATACAAGGGACATTAGTAGAATTGGTGTCTGATTATGTTGCAGGCATGTTTCATCCTCTTTCAGCCTCTACGTCAGGATTCCAATCCTTTTTGAAGGACTGTTCTATTCCTATATTAGAAAACACAGAAAAGAACCTTTTGACATCTAAAATCTTGGTGGTAGAATTAAAAACAACACTATCCACTATGGCAGGGAAGAAATCACCAGGCCCTGATGGCATTACAAAAGAACTTCCAAAATTTATAGGTAACCTGTATCTGGAGGAACTGACTTTGGTGTTTAATGAAATTTTAACGTCAGAACTTGTCCTACTCTCTATGAATACTGGTAGTTTAACTTTCATATATAAAAATCAAGAAAAACTCAATTTGGATAATTGGCACCCTATTACACTTTTAAATTCAGATTTTAAACTACTTATGAAAATCCTAGTAAATAGACTTTCTCTTGTAGTTGATAAATTGATTTCTTCAGCACAAGTTTATGCTATCCCAGGACGGAAATATCAATCACAACTTTTTTTCTATGAGAATTAGTGGAGCAGGGAAAAAGGGGACTCTAGAGGGTTATCTCCTGTCCCTAGACCAGTCCAAAACATTTGATAGGGTAAATCATGAGGCTTTATGGATGATTTTAACACACTATAATATTCCAAACACCATGATTCGATGGCTAAAAAGCATGTATTGTACAGCAACAGTCTTTCCAGTTATCCAAGGATGGAAGGTTCCCCTTATTGTTTGGAAAGGGTGCTAGAGGAAGCCCACTCAGCTTCATTCTGTATGCTTTTTTTAGATTTCTTTGCAGAAAATTGGCTTGGTTCTCCTACAGTATTAAGTTTAGATCCCAAGAACAGATTTTGCAGAACAAAATTATGGCTTCTGCAGATGACATGACACTTATGGTAAAAGATGCATCTTCGGTGTATGAGTCTAGCTGTTTGTGCAGAATTTGGGACATTTACAGGAGCCACTTTGAATCTTAAAAAGTGTTCTGGCCAACGTTTGCCATATAATTTAAATACTCAGGAATTAATTGCTGGCATTCATATAACTACAGATCCTTTGAAAATTTTAGGTATTTATTGGGGTAACATAGAACTAGATTGCTTTAATTGGGAAAAGAAACTTGCATTAGGGCAAAGAAAAGTGGCCTGATGGAATAAATGGAATTTGGAAAGAAGAAAAGGGTTTTTCTTATTAAACCGTGCTTAATTCCTGTTTTTATGTTGCTTGCACGCATGTGCAAGAAACATAGTGCCATCATCAGAGATTTCAGAGGTGTGTCACCTCTCCTCCAATTCAGTCCATGACGGCAGGCGCTGCCCATGGTTAATCGCATTTGGAGCTGTCCATGACACGCCCAAATGGCATACAGTTGAAAGGGGAGCTACGCCAGTGAGCAGAAATAAGCCGTGAGTTCCCTCTGCACACGCAGGCGCGGCGGCGTCACTTACACGCCCTGTGTAGCCGACGGAGTGCCCAATCCCCACCGGCTGAGCTGCTGTTGTCCCCCCCAGTAGTTGTGCCATGCTTGGGAGCCCACCCTAGCGCGGCAATTCATTTATTTTGGCCGACGGGTGCCTGTAATCCCCATCGGCTGAACAGCCTCTATTCTTGTGTGCCACACTGGGAGCCCACCCCAGCATGGCAAACGGTCCCATTAAAGTCTTTTTTTGTTTTAACTCTGTAAACAAAAACGGTCCCACGGGCGCATCTTCCAACCCTCCCGCAACTCCACTCCTACCCACTGCTCACCCAGCTCTCCCACACCTCCCATTAATTCTACAATACCTCCAGACTCCGCGCCGACAATCTTCGGTGGACCGGGAACACGCCTGCACTCAGCCGACCGCTAACTGAGGAAATGCTGGTAAGCTGTATAATGGGCTAGATAGGGGTTCAACTTTATTGCATATCTCAGGTATTTTTTGGGATTTTTGCACTATATTTCAACATGTTTAGACCTTCACACGATATCATTGTCACATGCTATTTGGCCTCGGGCGGTGATTTCGCAGTGTCTGTGAAATCACCCTTGGGCCTAAATAACGCTAATGACAGTGACATCATTCATAGAGAAGGGTCCCAAAACCCCATGTTGAAATGTGGTCCAAAATTCAAAAATTACTGTTTTACGAGCGTATTAGTAGTTCCTACGCAGGCTCGTAAGTTCGTGAAATTTCAATATTTTCACTCCAGATTTTCAACATTGCCATTTTACTAGACCTTCTTATGAGTAGTACAGCTGTCATTTTTCACATCTCACCCAAAAATGTGTTTCCTCGTCTTGTAGCGCAGGAATGGAGCAGTCGGTGTGTGAAATCAATGTACGGACAAATTAAGAAATCACAGTGACACTGTTCATGAGCAGAGGTCTTAAAATGGCTGGTGTTGAAATTTGTGCAGAAAATTCTAAAATGACTGTTTTATTAGCTGCATTGCGCAGTTCCTACGCAGCCCTCGTAAGTTCACAATTTTTCAATATTTTCACTCCAGATTTTCAACATTGCCATTTTACCACACTCCTCATGAGCAGTACAGCTGTCATCTTCACATCCTGCTCAAAACATGTTTCTGCCATGTAGCGCACAATGGCGCAGTCAGTGTCGAACTCAGTGTATGGGACACATTAAGAAAATCACAGTGTCACTGTTCATGAGCAGAGATCTTAAATGACAATGTTGAAAATTTGGTGAAAGAATTCCTAAAAATGACTGTTTCACGGTGTGCGTTGCACAGTTCCCATACGCTCATAGGTTTGCGAATTTTCAATATTTCCCTCCAGATTTTCAACATTGCCATTTTACCACACCTCTTATGAGCAGTTCAGCTGTCATTTTCACATCCTGCCCAAAACGTGTTTCTGCCCATAGGAGCGCACAATGGCGCAGTCGGTGTGCAAACTCAATGGCGCGGGGCATTAACAAAATCACACTGACACTGTTCATTACAGAGGTCTTAAAATGGCTATGTTGAACATTTCGTGACAAATTTCCTAACAATGACTGTTTTACGAGCGTGCGTTGCGCAGTTCCTACGCATGCTCATAAGTTTGCAAATTTTCAATATTTGCACTCCAATGACTTCCAAATACCTAAACAGCACATAGAAGCAAGCAACATTCGGCATTGACAAATGCTTGTTTTATATTTGAGTTATGTTTTCCCTCCACCTAAATCCCTAGAAATTGGGCTTTTAGGGATATTTTTTCAGGCTTGTTGGGGAAGCCGTCTCAATCCCATAAAGCGCAATATTTTATATCTTCCGATTAATCAGGGAGGCCTTAATATGACAAACCTGATTTTATTTTTTAATAGTTTTTTTTTATTTTTGAAAATGTTCGACCTTTATTGTCAGAAGAATCGTGTGGGTGGGATGTTATGTTATGGATAAACTGTAGGATCTGGCTTCAGTTATGGGAAGCACAAGCTTTGAAGTGTTTTAAGAAATCAACAATGATTCCAGAATATATACGAGGTACCTTCCTGCGTATTAAACAGTGGAATTTATTAACAATTCACATATTGAATTTATCAAGAAAACAGCTGTATTTTCACCTATTGGAAACAACTTGTCAGGTAGAGGCAGTGTTTGGAAACTGCCCATTACAGAATAGACTATCCTTGTTAAATTTTCTGACTAATAAGCGTATACCTACCCATGTGTGGGATTTTCATTGGCTGGCCTGTCATGGGAAAATAAATGTTAAATCTAATCAAAAACACAAGGCACAACAAGACAGACTCTGCGTTCAGCCAGATTGTTTTCAACAGGAAGAAATGATAGAGCATCTGTTGTTTTCCTGTTCATTTATATCTGGGTTTTGGGCCTTTCTGGCACAGGTATGGAGGGAGGATATTGTTCTAACTGTATCTTGGGACAATCTAATGTTTGGAATATTAGAAAGGAGGCAGTATAACGCAGTGGTCTAAGGCTCTGAGCTGCAAATCTGGTGACATCCAGCAGACCAGACCTGGGTTTGAATCCCACAGCTTCCACTTCCATACTGTGTGACCCTGAGCAAGTCACTTAACCTCCTTGTGCTCCCAGGTTGCTCCTGTGAAAAAGCTTTCAGCTTAGTTTGCTATACCTGGTTAAAAAAGTAAATGGCATTATAATACTTTACAAATTGTGGTCACAGTTATTAAGCGGCAAATATGGTTGGCTAGATGTGCTTTTACTTTACAACAACAGGAAGGCTCATTACCTGATTTGTTACATAAAATAACACAGCAAATGAAAAACATCTATAAAGCTGAATACATTTCCTTGTCAAATACTCGACTGATGGAACTATGGACTGGATTCCCTTGGATCACAGACTCAGATGTTCCAATAACTTAAACAAAGTTACTAAGAAAATGGTGGTTTTACTGTCTTGTTTCTACACAATTCTTTCACTCTTTACTAAAGACTCAGGTCCAGATATTCAAACTGTGCCCAAAAAGTGTGCAACAGCAGGAGCAAGCACAAGTCCACTGTACCCATGTGCAAGAAGTGTGATATTCAAAAACTGCGCAGGTCAAGATGCGCCTGCGGCAGATGATTGAATATCACACCACCTGTGCCATAGCGCAACCAGGGCTGTGCAGTTGCACAGTCCAGATGCGTCATAGCGCAACCAGGGATGCTCAGTGGAGCAGGGCAGCAGTGCAACAGCACAACCAGGGATGCTCAGGGACAGGATGCAGGGGCCCACCACCCATGCCACAGATGGGCAGAGGAGTACACAGCAGAACAGACATTGCCCCCCCACACCCCATGCACTGCACAACTGGAGGAAAGCTGGAATAACTACCAACCCATAGATACCAGCAACAAACCCACAGCCGGGGCATGGTGCCCAGCACACCCCTTGGCAAGTTATGACCGGCACACAAGGAGGGCTGACCACCCCGTGCCACACCATCCCACCAATGCAGAGCACACCCTGCATTGTGATCCCCAGACAGCCTGCCCAGGAGCAGTGTCCACCAGTGCAGGATACCCCATGCATGCCATCACCCCCACTGTGACAATGCAACCCTGTGCACCACAGAACCATGCAAGGCAACCCCACCACGAGCACCCGTCAGCGGGTAGCAGCACACTAGCGATGCAATGACTGCATACATGCTACCACGCACGCCCCCCGAGGTACAGCTGAGAGAATGACCTTGCTTCGCACACGTACCCCACATGTTTTTTTTTTTTTTTTTTTTAATTTAATGTATTTTATTGATTATTATATAAAACCGCATTACATTACCAAAACATTGTTCCAGAATTCCTGAATACATCAAAACTAAAATCAGAGAAACATTGCCAAAGAAAATAAATATCTATTGATCAAAATTACTACTACAAAGTATAACAAAACTAACCCTCCCCCCATTCCCTCCTTCCTCCCTAACCTGTGGTGCACATTAATCTTTATCAACGCCATTAAATGATTGCTTATATCACTCGCTGATACCAAATAAATAAGAGGCCAGTAGCTAAATAATTAGCAAATACGAGAAAACCAGAGACACACATCTTCCAAAATGGATATTGGATAAGAGACGAAGGAACGAAATGATTACAGAAAAACACTGATAAACATTGATGAACACTGATGAACACTGATAAACATTGGTGAACATTGACAAGCATTGATGAACATTGAGGAGCATTGAGGAGCCGCAGCTCATCCATATCGCCTAGTGTCTTTTAAAAAGCAAGGCATATAACTTACCCCATTTTTTTGTGAAGGAAGGTGCTTGCCCGATTCACCTGAGCTATCAGGTTCTCGACCGAAGAGCAAAGGTGATCTGTAACCATTCGCGTGAGTTAACACCCGACTGATCCTTCCAGTGTCTAAGTACTAGTTTTTAACCGCCATTGATATTAAGGCCAAATGATATCTCTTTCCTTCACCTGAATTTTGGAGTAATCTCCCAAGATACAAACTTTAGGGGAGAATAGACCTTGTAACCCAAGTAGAGGATCTAGGGAAGCCTCTATTTGAGCCAGAGAGGATACTGACCCACAAGACCAAAAATGTGTAATGGGAGCCCTCCTCTTTATTACATCTAATACACATTGTTGATGCAACACGCTTCATTTTTGCCAATCTAACTGGGGTATAATAAAGATCATTTAATATACAATATTGTGTAATTCTATACCTGTCCTGAGTGTGGGAGGTACCCCACATGTAACAGGGCATGCCCCGGACTGCACCAGTGGTACATCACCCTGCACACCCTCCCAAAGACACACCCCAACCCAGCACTGGCCACAACAGTCAGCGCAGACACTCACAGTGGTGCATGGAAGCATGCGCCACACAAGATGCAACACAGTGCATGGACAAACACCCACCCATACCCAAGGGCACACCAACACAGGGACACAGTAGCAGGGCAACCAAGCCCCCGGTGTGTAGCCAAGGAAACCGTGTACACATGGCCAGCACTCCTCCATGGCACAGGAGTGCCAGCCACCCTGTGCAGGCACCATGGAGCTGTACACCACCAGCATGCACCCAGAGCACAAGTGACAGACAGTGGTGCACATCTCCTGTGACACACACAAGCGACAGCATGGAGGTGGACAACAACAGCGGAGGCCACAGTGTCACCCGAGGCAGACATGCACCACAGCATGGACAGCCACCACTGATATGCCAGTGGACCGTGCAGGTCACAGACATGCAAGGGTGTCAGCTGCACAGGCCATGGATGGTCTGACAGGTGTACCATGGGCACAAAGCATGCACTGTGGACCACTGCACATAGTCATCCAGTGCACAGGGAACAACACACACACCACAGACAGTGACTGATAGCTACTCCCACACTATAGTCACTTCCCCAAGGACACACACACACGCATATGACTGCACCACCCCTGACACCATGTACACCACTTCAGCTGAGCACCTATAGCCCGCTGCAAATCAGAAACCACCACAGTAGGCATATCAAAGCAAATGTATTGAAAAACAGCAAACAAAACTATATACAGATATTTACAAAAGGTTGGGGGGAGGGCCACAAACAAGGTGGAGGTGGGTAAGGAGCAGGGGTGAACAAATGGTAGAGGGAAGGAGGGGTGTGAGGGTTATTCCTGGGGGGTAGGTCAAATCAGGGGCATCAATAAGCTCAGCGGGAGCCCTGCTCCCCACTCCAGCTGCTCCTCCCGCCATGCCGCCGTCTTATTCCCAGCCTGTCTATCCTTTCTAGGATTTCCAGTGGTGCCCTGGCAACATGAAGAATCTCCCACAGTGCGTCTCTGACAACCTGCAGCTGCTGTCCACCCAGGACAAGAGAGCAGAGTCAATAGGTGTGAATGCACAGCCCTATGCAGCCCACCCACTGTGCATGGCATACGGCCATGGGGCACGCCTCTGTGATGGTGTGTGACCACCCACAGTGATCATGTCCACAAGACCTGCCCACCCAGGTGCACACAGCCATGTGGACCGCTGCACACACCCACCAGCCAAGTCCTGCTCAGCACCACCGTGGCTGTTCAGTGACATGGCTATGCGGTGCGAAGGCAGTGGCACAGCCATGTACCCGGTGCATGCATGGACCACCATTGATGCACTCCCAGACATGCAGTGCCACTGGACAGTGCTGACTGTACCAAGTTACGTGTATGGCAGTGGTATCAATGGATGGTGGCCATGCCCCGCTGCCCACCCTGTTACACAGCATGCAAAAGTAATCATGGATGTAAGGCACTCACCATCATCAGACTGGTCCCTGCACCTGTCTGGTCCGGCCACCCTCTCTGCCTACTGTTACTCACAGCACAGCCTCCCCTCCCTCGCATGCTGGCACTCCTCTGGGCCTAGGGTGCAAACATGGAGAGGGGAACATCAGTACAATCCAGTAGCAAAGTCCCCCCGACCCGTGTGTGTGCAATCCCACACAGCCATACCCATCATTCCCCAACCCCGATACCACCACCACGGCCCACACTGGACACCCCCCCATGTGCTGGACACATGCCATTGTGATACCTGTATGGACATTAACAGTGTATGGATGGGGCATCTACCTGACCGTGGCACCGTGCTGCTCCTGGCACATGCCCGCAGGCAGGCAAGCCTTTCCAGGTCCCGGCACTGCAGGTCACCATAGCGGTGCCTGCACCACTCCACGGTCCTCTCCATGCCAGTGGCCTCCTCCAGGGCCACCGCCACCTCCTCCCACACCGCACTCCTGGCCCTGTCCAGGGGTGCCTCCCCAAATAGGGCAGCAGCATGGGGCTCCACTAACTGAACCAGATTGGCCAGTTCCATTTGGCTTCAGATGGGTGCCCATCTCTGTGCCATCCTGTACTGTTTCAGTGTCAAAATGGTGCTCTGTAGCGCACGTTCACCACATGCGGATGCTGTGTGGTACTGTGCTGTCATTCCCCATCACGCTGTCACCGAACAGCGTGATAGAGGTGCATCCATGCAGATGCATGGCGCCTAAGGGCAAAGGTCAGGGGTCTCTCACACACGGCCGCCACAGCGTGATTGGTACTCACCGCATGTAGTGCAGTAGGGCACCTGTGTGCCACTTTCTGTAGTGGCCTACCGCGCTGTGGCCCCAGTGCGCCTACGGCACCCCAGTGCCAGAGTGCCATACATGTGAACAGTCCAGTAGCGCTACTGGCACAATGGTGGCTGTGCCCTGCATTGCCTCCTGCGCACAGCACATCAGCAATGCAGCAGGCATCAGCATCAGCACCCCGGGCATGCGCCGTTTGGTGTTCACTGCACATGTCACAGAACTGCGTCCTTGCCTGAGCATGTTCAACACAATTGCACAAAGCGCAACAGCGCAATATTCAGCCGGCATATGCAAATCAGCTAATCAGCTCTTCAATAGCACAGATACCACATTAGCATCCATTTAAAATTGCGCCTCGCCTCATTTGCATACGTTGCACTATAAAAATGCCACATTGGGCTGCAGTGGCTATAGTCTGTTATTGCAGTCTGTGTGGTGGAGTTGCTGCCCGCTGTTTGGGAGTGTGGACTGTGGTGTAGCATGGGACATCGTGGGACTGCACAGTCACAGGTAACATCTGTCATTCCCACAGGAGCAAGAATGAGCAATCATGAAGTGGAGGAAGAGGAACAGAGATGTGGGGAAGAGGAGGCCTAACTCACCAAGGCAGAAACAGATGCCCTGTTTGAGGCCCACCTTGACCAGGACCCACTGCTCAGTGGACGGTGGGAACACTACAGGCCCATGCTGCTGCATGGGAAGAGGCGGCGCATGCCATCAACCTGTATGGCAGCCACCAGTGGTCCATGCAGGAGTGCAAAAGGAAAATGGGCTTGGACAGGCGGAGGATTAAGGACAAGGTGGCTGCCATCAGGGCAGCATGAGCTGTGACCGGTGGGGGACAGCCGGCCATGCAACACCTGACCCCACAAGAAGAGCAGGTTGCTAGCAGCATGTGGCATTGTTCCATTGAGGGCGTTCCGGGTGATGGATTCCAGATGGGTGGTAGCCCATCACGGCATGGTAGGTCCTGATCTGTCAATGGGGGGTAGACAGGTTAGGGTAGATACATTAATTCTACTGTGTTCCCTTACAGCTCCCGAGCGTCTACATGGGTCAGCTGTGGTGGGCTTGTCCACTGAGGATGATACCATGGACACAGAGGAGGGCCTGTCCACCTCCACCAGTGTCCAAGGGTCAGGGCAACAGTGGGTCTGCCTGGCTGTCTGGACTGATGTTGGTGGAGCAGGTGCAGAGGAGGCCCTGCCCATGTCCCAGCTTGCCAGTGTCCATGGATGCCATCATGCTGAGACTCGGACTGGTGCCAGATCCATCACTGATGATGATGGAGCTCACTTCATGAACAGTGATACGTGTGGGCCACAGGATGGACACACAGCAGGTAACAGCATGGGCATGGCCATGGGTGGTGCCACTGTGGAGGCCTGCATGACATCACAGTCCCAGCCTGTGCCTGTCTGCACCAGTGGGGCAGCACTGGTGTATATTCTGGGCAGTGGGGCTGTTGCAGCAGCTGTGGCAGCACCATTGAGCCCTAGAGAGTGGCAGCCAGAGGGGCAGTGTCAGCAGTCAGCCAATGGCCATGGGGATACTGTGTCAGGGGCGGCATCAGTGCACCACCTGTGGACATGCCCAGGCATGGCCCTGGTGTGCAGTACCCACCCTCAAGGGGTGCTGCCCATCAGGACTGTGAACACCGTGAGGGACAGCATGCTGATCAGGCAGATGACCTCTTAGAAGAGCACACCCACATACTCCAAGATTCAGTCAATCAGCAGTTGCGGCTTGTGATGGCGGTGGATGCACTCAGTGCGGCCCTGCGCCAGGCAGAGGAGTGGCAGAGCAGGGACACCGGTCTGCTCCTGGCAGGGATGGACAGATGTGGGAGGATGTGAACACTGCCATTGACAGGCTGACACAGACAATCACAACTGCCATGGCCACAGCGGGCACACAGTTATTTGCCCATGCATTGCAGACACCATGCAGTGCAATGTCCACCCCCATTCCCGATGTCATGCGACACTCTCTCTTGTCAACATTGGTTCAGCTGTTATATCCCAAGCACGCCTGGCACAGGCATGTTCTGTGCTGGATCCCCGTGGCTGAGCATGGTTAGTATTCATGCAGTGGAACCCTGGGAAACCATGCGTGCCACCTCATGAGGTCGTTGGTCAGCCTGTCACTGCTGGCGAGTCTCGTGGGGCCACCCACCATCTGTGGTGGCTGTAGTGTGGCACGTGTGATGACCTGTCTCCACCAAGGCTACTGTCTGATGCTGCCTGTGTCCGTGGTGTTGTTCAATGCAATGCATGGTGGGTACTGCCCCTGCACACACACACACACACACACACACACACACACACACATTATTACAGATTCCATCTGCACAACTCTTCTGGCTGCTGTCTGCTGTGGTGTGTGCATGATGATGCCTGCATTGCGCTGTCTGCCACTGTGCAATGGTGCCCAGTGTCTGACACACCGACAATGGCAGGCACTGGGCTGGTGGTCTGTGAATGTGTGTGTTAGGGTGGTGGTTGGGTTGGCATGCCTCCTACCCTTGTGCATGGTCAGTGTGTGTGTGTGTGTGTGTGTGAGATCATGCGGCCGTGTTAGACCTTGCCCATCCCTGATGGCGTATGCGATTCCATGCTTGGCCAATTCCCTTAACGACATGCACCCCTGGGGTTTGTCCATGTGTGTTTGTGGGTTGTGCCCTTGCCACCGGTGATTGCACATGGCCCCATGACTTACCTGGGTTGATTGAAGTGCTCCTCTGTGATGGTGTCCCAATGCAGCTGTGCCATCCAGATCAGTCAGGGGTCCCTTTGACCAAGGGGGGGCTACCCATCACCAACTTCACCAGCGTCTTCATTGTCCCTCACTGTCACCCTTTGACCTGTATACATCCCACAGTCATTGGCCATGTTGTGCAGGATGCAGGAATATCTGCAGGCCTTTGAGGGCTATACTGTAGGGGCACCACCAGATGTGTCCAGGCAGCGAAATGTGCCTTCAGCATCCTGAACACCCACTTGATGACATTGCGTGTGGTGGCATGTCCTCATTGTAGCATTGCTGCGATGGGGTCGCGGCGGGTATGGTGTGAGCAGCCAGGGACAGAGTGGGTATCCACTGTCACCTGTGTGTAGAGGTGGACATTAGTTTGGTGATCAGCATCGCCTGTCATGGGCCATCTAGGCCAGTAACCATGTCACCTCTGACCATGCCCCTTCCAAGCTCCATGTCTTTCATGTGATTTGCATACTACCCACCTGCCAGTGGGATGTCCCCACTTGAACCTGTGGCACAGTGCAGACTGGTGCCAGATGAAGACATCATGTGCTCCCCCAGGGTGCGTGGCACAGACATTGATTATGCACCCTCTGGCATCACACACCACCTGGCAGTTGATGCTTGCATACCCCTTCTGATTTATGTATGCGGCCCCTTTGTGACCAGGTGGCATGCGGATGGCCACATGGGTGCAGTCTATTGCCCCAAGCATGCCAGGCATACGTGCTACCCTGTGGAACTCCTGTATGTTTGTTGTGTGCTCTGCCGGTGTGCTGGGGAAATGGATGTACTCTGCAGCATGTGGCAGCAGTGCGCTGAGGAATTGGGTGAGAAGGCGTGATACAGCCAACTGGGTTATGCCTGTCATGTCCCCTGTTGGTCTCTGGAAGGTACCTGTGGTGAGCAGGCACATGACAGCTGTCATTTTGGTCTCCACTGACAGAGCATGGCTCTGTCGTGTGGGTGCCTGCATCAAATCACTGCACAGCTCACAGAGCCACCTCAGGATCACCTGGTTCAGGTGGTACTGGCCCACAACCTCAGTATCAGTGTACAGCTCGAAGCTGGTGTGGGCTCGGTACTGCCTGTTGGGGGTATACCACCGACGGGCCCTTCCACGACTGTGCCCCCTGCTGCCTGCCGTCTCACCCCTCTCATTGCTGCCTCCATCTGGATGGTGGCACTGGCCATGTCCCTGGCTTGTGTTAACCCCCCTGGTAGCTGTTTTACTGTTCCCCCCACTGTCCTTACTGCTACTCCCCCTGCACCGGGAACACTTCCCTGTAGTGGCCATACTACCCACTTTCTGTTAACTCAGTGCTGTGTGGCACTTCCCAATTTTGTTCTGCGCTGTGGCACAGACTCCCCATACCTTCCATGTTCCTGGTGGTTCCAGGTGCTCTGTCCTGTTTCAGCCCTATCCTGCCTCACAGTTTCTGTGTGCCTGTGTGCCTACCTGCAGTTCACCAACATGTGGCTTCCCTGTAGCGTTCTTGCACCTCTCTCTTGTTCCTTTTTATTTTGGATCATTTCTGCTATCGCGCAACTTCCCCTTGCTCCCCTATTGCGCATGGTGCATGTTATTGAATATCGCTTTTACATCTGTTTATTCATGGTTCCTCCCCTTCAGTTGTGCATACGTCATTACCACTGCACTCTTGTGTGTTGTGATTTGGGGTGCATCTGCCTCCCACTGCATAATATTGCACAATGAAGATTTTGGACTTGGCGCTTACGCTAACCTTTTGAATATCTAACCAGTGGAAGAGAAAGGCCTTAGAAATAGCAATTGGGGAATGAGGGAATGAGGAAAAAGGGGAGGAGGAAATGGAGGAACGAAATAAGGAGGGAAAAACAACTGTCTGCTCATTTAAATTGTCTTCGGGATATCTGGAATTGTGTATATTATAGATTTCTTCTCATATTAGCTGTATTTGTTACAGAGGGTTTTCTAACTGTTCCCTACTTTTTAATTAGGGTGAGACGGAAGGGGGGGGTTACTATAGTCTCTGTGCGGTTTTATATCAAGAGTATGATATTATTATGGATTTAGGTATTTTTTTTATGTCTGCTTTATTGTTTTGTTTTTTTGTATGTTAATGAAATTGACTTAGAATGTATCTTGACAGACTTTTTTTGATACAATCAAAATAAAAATTCCCCTACTCTTTTTGTGGGGTGGGGGAGGGGGTTGGTTATAATGTTTTTTGTATGTTTTGGGGTTACTGTATGAAATAATATTTATGTTCTTGATTTTTTCTTTTTCTTTATGATTAGGTATGATGTAATACTGAATTCTATATAATTTTTTATGCTTTCAATAAAAAAAATTCCCCTACTCTTTTTGATAAGGGCCATGGGATCTTTAACATCCACCAATCCAGGCAGATGGGACCTTGGTTTAATGTCTCATCTGAAAGACGGCACTTCAGAAGTGCAGCACCCCCACCCTCATGCTGCACTGCAGTATCAGTATTGGGGATATTAATACAAGCACCAGATGTAGGAACTGGACCCACAGCCCTCTGATCTCCTGGCCTCAGAGGCGAGTGAGCTACCTGAGCCACTAACACTGAGAGAACAAAACTTAAAATGCATATTTTTGTCTATTCTGCTGACTGCTGTTCTAATCTAATTAATTCTGTGAAGCAAAGCTGCAGCTCTTTGAGGATGTTGCTAATGTTCTGAGCTTCGTCTCTCTCACTTTCTGCAGCTGCTGTGGTACATTGTATCTGGTACTTTTATAATTCATTTTCTTTGACACTGATCTCTGTCTCTGCACAATGATTTTCATAATTGAGCTAGGTAATCCATAATTCTCAGTGCAATAGCCAGACAAAAATATGCATTTGAAGCTGTTGTCCTTGCAGCAGAGTAATCTCAAAACTGGGAACACAAATTATGTATATAAAAGCAACACTGTGCATCTACTGGCATGAAGCACAATCATAGAAAATTATAGTAATGGGACTCAGATTGCCATCTTCTGATTGGTTGACAGAAAAATATCAGCCCTACGTTAATCTTTGATTAACATGTTTGTTCAGCCTTATCACAAAAGCAGTGATACATATAATGGAACCCTATATTTAAAAGTATTCTATAAAAAAATTCTAAAACTGTTTAATTGTCCACCATTGTTTAGCGACCACTCCGCAGTAGCAGTGACTGTCTCTGTCAAACTGTACATCTCAGCGAGTAATCGTATGCAAAATTCACATAAAAAATAACTGTTTTGTAACTCGTAACAGAACACCGTAAGAAAAAAAAACTTCCAACTGTCTGATACCTGGTAAAAAATGGATCTCTAATCTGAGCTAATGGACATCGAGATGGACTCGTTTGTGGATAGCCTTCATGAAAATGACAGTCGTGACTCATCTGGATTTGACAGCTGGATACCAGATGAAGCAGCGGCTGTCATCAACGAAGTCGAAGTAGTTTCGCAGTCACAGGCAGCGGCAGTCACAGATGTAGAAATAGAAGCTAAGCTGCCAGAATGTATATCTGTTGACTTAATGAGTGTAACCTCGAGCAAAACAGCACCCAACCCAGTGACGCCCACAGATGACATAGCTTTATCTCAACCGTCATCTAATGTGCCATTGTTGGATCAAAGTGAGATGACCGCTAAAACAACACCGCAGTCCATAATTGAAGAAACTGAGTCCATACCTGGCACATTAGTTGTAAATGTGCACAATGTGCAATCATCTCAAAATCCAGTAGTGTCACAGCAGGTACGTAGAACAAATAATGTAAATCATTTTTACAATCATGCAGCCTGGCTGAAGTCCACCAAGCAGACCCACATAAATGTTTCAACGGCTGTTCTGTGTAACAGTACATGGAAATGTAAATTAAAACAAGCACATCCTTTTATTTTAAGTCAATAGTCAGAGCATAGCGATCCAATGTTAGTCCACAGGCGTAATGGAGCAGTGCAAGGCTGTAAAACATCAGCTGCTGTCACTGGCTAAATGAAGATAATCTCCCCAGAGGTTAATTGTACACATAATGGTAAACTAGTTTGCCTAGAAGCAAAACATTCATACCATTGCATCCAATCACTTAGTAAAATTGCAAACAAGTAAAAATTCACTTTGCGCCTGCCTGGCGTGATGCTGTGTCCCACGGAAATTTAACTGACAGCACTTGGCAAGCCCACAGTACCCATGGCAACAGTATAACCGTAAAAAAATATAATAGGATGGCACAGTGTGAAGTGCCCTAAAACACAATAATACTGACAGAACTCCCACATCAAGCAAATGAAGAATATGACAGAATTCATATATTTTAGTGCAAAAATCCATGAAATAACTCACATATGTCGCAGATGTTCGCACTCATTGTAGCTAAGCTGTCTGATGAGAAACTATTAAAAAATTAGTGTAAACAGATCCCGGCAAAGGTAACTGAAATGGAGCAGTTTTTAAGAAATAACTTCTGTGTGCCACTGAATACATGCACTGCAAAACTTGTAAACATGACAGGTTTCACACTCCCTGTACATAATTGATAGCAGCTGCCTGTTCAGAGTAAAATTAAAAAATAAATAAAATCGAGTGTAAAACAGTCTCCCACCAAAAAAACAAAGAAACACAGATCAGCTGCAAGGTATCAGTACACACTTGTAGTGTGGCAATTAAGTAGTGTAATGAGCTATCTTTTCACAATTACCCCAGCAGTAAAATCTTGAACCACCAACACGTTGCTTGAACCATTGCTATAAAAAATCACTGTCTCCTAGGTGACCACCAGCCACACATTGCAAGTTGCGTAAAGACCATGCAAGAAAGTATGAAGGTAAAAAAAATCAAAATAAATACAGCATAAAGTTACAATACTGTTATTCATGATCCTCAGGCATCAATGTAACTCAGTCCACATTATGCACCCCCCCAACTCCATGCACACAAACAGTAAGATAGTGGTCCTTCTTTTGGAGTCTAGATGTAAAAAACCACATGAAGCAATCTCCCAACCCAAAGAAATCTACACATTTTTTATTTTAGTCTTTGGTAACCAGGTAAGGCCCACAAGGAACAAGTGCTTGTTTTCAGAGGCAACGTGGGAGCACTGGGCAGTTAAGGGACTTGTTCAGAGTCACACAGTATGCAAGTGGAGGTTGTGAGAATCAAACCTAGGTCTGGTCTGCTGGATGTACTAAGCTTGTTCACACCTCGGTTATCTAACCTCTAGGCTATATTGCCAGCCAATATAGCAAATGAAACAGTTAATAAAAGAAGAGATTGAGTACTCCCTTGTCCCATATATCCCACAAGCCTTTCCCACCTTGTGTTTCCACAAAACCAACAACACAAGCCTGTAATTAATGATAGAAATCATCATGACAGTTAAAATGTGTACATTTATCACCTCCTTGTGAAATAAATGATAAAAGGATGCAGACTAAGCAGGACTAAAAGATGTGTTTTGTTCACATACTAATTAATACAAGTGTGTGTTTTGCATAATGTTTTTCTCTGTGTAGGATATTCAGACTGTGACAGACAGTGTTTCAAGTCTGGGTGCAGCGCAACTGGGCTGTGACAGAGCATGGACCATGTGATATTCAGCAATGCTGCACCATGGCTCAACACTGTTGAATATGGTACTGAGGGCAGATGCACTGCGCACGGTGCAGTGTCACTGTACCAGCGCAAGTGGCAGGAGGTGAGCCAGGGGATGTGGTAGTGCAAGTGTGGTTGCGGTAGACGCATCTACTGCAATATTCAACACTGGTCATCCAAATGAGGCCATAATGCATGCAAGGCGTAAATGTTGTGATATATATGTCATTATGGCCCAATTTGCATGTGGTGTAATCGGCCCGGCAACTTGCAGTGCTGGCCCCTGCCAGGCTGCAGCTAGCTGGGGACCGATGCCCTGCAGTCCCTTGTGGAGCCCGCACTGCATACACCCAATCACAGGCTATCTGTTTCAAATATCCTGATGGTGCAGTGGGCCACTCCATCACTTGATCATGGGCAGATGTTCAGAATATTCCTGGTGGTCCAGTGGACCCCCAGTGGTCGGTCATGGTCGGAAATAGCAATTGTTATCCTGGTGGACCAGTGGCACCCCCCTACGTGTTTAGTCGCGTATCGGGTCTGTGTAGTACAGTATGGTGTGTGCCCATTGGCCCACGCAGTGTACCAATAGGCACACAGACAGTACTGCATAATGTCAGTCAGTGGGTGGGCGGGCAGCATGCAGGCATGGTGTCGCCGCCCGCTGCTGACTGTGGGTGGATGCTGGGTGGTGGGTACCCCAGTGTGCAGGTGTGAAGGGGGGTACCACTGGACCACCAGTATTGTGATTGCTATTTTCACCTGTGATCAGGTTCTGGGGGATGGTGTGGTTTCAACTGGACCACCATGGATATCGGATATTCTGAACATCTGCCCATGTTCGGTAATTGCATAGCGATCCAATGGGTCGTCAGGGATATATTGAAGATATGCCCATGGTCGGGCGATGGTGAATGGTCCACTGGACCACCAGGGTGTAAACTCACTTATGCCCATGATCAGGCGATGGTGTGTGGGCCACCATACCACCAGGGTTGTCATTTACTTATGCTCCGCGATCAGGCGATGGGGGACACTCCCAGGCAGGGAGCTTGGGGAAAGTGTTCTAGGTGGTGGGGGCCACCTATTAGGCTGGCAGCTGCCATGTTGCACCCTGCAATATGGCAGCTCACCTATGGGTGGGCATGACTTGCTCCTGTTTTTACCAGGTACAACTTTGTTGCACCCTGAGTGTCGCAAGGTGGGGTGTATGCCACCATATGCATTGCACATCCCGTGCTGAATATCGGGATGTTCCACATATGAATGGGACACCCACCACACTTGCTCTGCATACATCACCCACCACCACCACTCATCTCCTGGTATCTAATTAATACAGGTTGCAAGTTCTGTCTCAAGTAAGAGACTTCAAAATCATTAACATAAATGCACTACCATTTATCTCAATATGTCAGATTTGTTTTTTCAACTCACAGCTTGCCTAACCATCACCTCGTCCCTCGACCACATCCCCTGATGACAAAAGAAATACTGTAAGGCTGTAATTACTGTATGAATGATCTGCCCATACGAACTGCAGTATCACTCTAAAACACAAAACTGGGAGCCTGCCTCACCCTCTCACATCGAACCCACTAACCACACATCTCAGCTTCACTGACTGACTGGGCTGTTCTTTGAGTTTGGGGATTAGACTGGGTAAGCAAGAGGTACGACACCAGAAAATATAAAGAAGAGAACTGTTCTTAAAAATGGTTTCTAGCAGGCATGGTAACCATAATATGATCCCAATACTACCATAGCTTTCATTCCTGAAGATAACACTGAAACACTTATCATCATGAGCAATTCACGATGCCTGGAGTTGCTGAACTCCCACTCCCCATGTGATGTGAAAACTGACCACTTTACTGTGCATAAGGAGGTGCAGTAAGATTACAATGTTGCAAATCTGGAGTATAAATACTAAAAATTCTTGAAGTTCCACGTGTGCATAGGAAATGCGCAATGCACGCTCATAACACAGTCATTTTTGGAAATTTTTTCAACATAGGTTTTTGGGAGTCTACGTCATGAATTGTGACACTGTAATTTTATTAATTGGTCCCGAAAGGTGGTTCTGCACAGTAACCCCAAAATCACTTTTAGGGACCGAATAACAAAATGACAGTGACAGTTCATGAGGTGGGGTCCCAAGAACCCCATGTTGAAAATTTGGTAAAAATAATTCCCCAAAATGGCTGAGATATCCATCTAAGTTGAAAAACATTTATGCTGTTATACAGCTAACGGTATTTCTTCAGTTCACGGTCGGCTTTGAAGAGTGCAGACGTGTTCCCCGGTCCACGATCATCACGCCAGCTCTGAGGTAAGTATGGGTGGGGGACTGTGATGGGTGGGGTGCAGAGGTGAGCGTGGAAGGGAGGGGCATGAGAGATCATGAGGGACTGTTTTCTGTTTTTACAGGTTAAAAAAACAAAACAACTTGGGAAGCTTTGGGAATGCTAGGGTGGGCTCCCAACATGCCTCCTGGGTGTTTGTTTAGGGTGCTGAAACCAATGGGAATTGGGCACCTCATTGGTCATACCATGTGTTGGGGGGCATGAGTATGCTGGGGTGGGTTCCCAGCATGTCACCTGGGTTTTTGTTTGGGGGGAACTGGAGCCAATGGAGATTGGGTACCCCATCAGCTGTACAATTATGTGAGGCTTGAAATGGGCCGAGGAGGATTGGGTACCTCACACACAACAAATTGTGGGGGGTATTATGTCGATGGGGATTGGGCCACCTGATGGCAAATGAACTGGTGAAGGACATGCCAATGGGGGATTGGCACCGATGTCGGCTGTTATGGGACTGTGAGAAGTGGATGGGTCCACTATGTTTACGAAATGTTTAGCACCAGGTAGCAGTATGCCCTGCAATGAGGGGTGTCCCTGCTGCAGCGGCTTAATCAGGACAAGTTGGTGGCATGCTTTTGCACTGCTGTCATAGACAGCATGCAATCTAATTCATGCCACAGAGCCCAGTCTGAAAAAGCAGTGGTGCCACTGACCACAACATGACCTCACCTCCAAAACCTGCTATTCCAAATTACCAATATGTTTCTTGCACACTCGCAAGCAGGGTCGGACTGGCCTGGCCAGATACCCAGAGATTTCAGGGTGGTCCCCCCTGCCATGTACGGCCTAGAGTACACATGGAAGGAAACTCCCAGAGAGAAACTGAGAACAAAAAAAATGAATGAATGAGGGTGTGGAGGGCAATTGAATCATACTATCTGTGTTTTGCTGGGCCATTCTGCATTTGTTGTTCACCGTGGGTCACCAGTGCCATCAGTCAGACCAATAATCTGACATCAGAAACAGCACAAAGTCTACCATCCTACCCTATCACACCTTCCTTTTTCATTGCAAAGTCCTGTAGCAATGATGTGATTGGGTCATGAATGTGTGGGGGAGTGATGAGCACTCATGTTGTGGTATTTCAAAAACTTACAGTCCACTGGTGACCGTCTGGCATGTCCGCATCCTGTTTTGGCAGATTTGGCTGGTGTGGCTAATGATGAGGCAAGCATTGGGAAGAGGAACAGGCCACAGTCTTCATGACAGAGAACACCAGAAAACTTTTCCTTTTTATATTTGTTTACATTTTGTAAGCACACTAGTGTTGGTAATGAGGCAAGCATGGGGGAGACAAACAAGTCACAGAGATGGGCAATATAAGAGTCAAGACGGAGACAGATAAAGTTTCCCTATGTTGTTTAGAGGGATGTTGCTTTAAGTAAATTAAACCTGTTTAAAATATTGTTCTTTAGTGACAAGTCTGCAAAAGCACAATATAGATAAATAAAACAAGCATTTGTCAATGCCGAATGTTGCTTGCTTCTATGTGCTGTTTAGGTATTTGGAAGTCATTGGAGTGCAAATATTGAAAATTTGCGAACTTGCGAGCGTGCGTAGGAACTGCGCAACGCACGCTTGTAAAACACTCATTGTTAGGAAATTTTTCACAAAATGTTCAACATAGCCATTTTAAGACCTCTGCTCATGAACAGTGTCAGTGTGATTTTGTTAATATGTCCCATACTTTGAGTTTGCACAATGACTGCGCCATTGTGTGCTACATGGGTGGAAACACATTTTGGGCTGATGTGAAAATGGACAGCTGTACTGCTCATAAGGAGGTGTGGTAAAATGGCAATGTTGAAAATCTGGAGTGAAAATATTGAAATTTGTGAACTTAGGGCTGCGTGGAACTTCGCATAGCGCACACTGTAAACAGTAATTTTAGGAATTTTTCACCAAATATTCAACATAGCCATTTAAGACCTCTGCTCATGAACAGTATGCTGTGATTTCTTAATTTGTACGTACATTGATTTTACTTTTACAGCTGCCCATTTCTGCCTTTTCACAAAGGGCGAAACACATTTTGGGTGAGACGTGAGAAATGACAGTTATACTGCATATAAGAAGGTGTGGTAAAATGGCAATGTTGAAAATCTGGAGTGAAAATATTGAAATTTTGCGAACTTACGAGACCTGCGATTAGAACTACTTAAGATGCGCATAAAACAGTCATTTTGTAATTTCTTGGACTAAATTTTCAACATGGGGTTTTTAGGACCCCTTCTCATGAATGATGTCACTGTCATGGTGGTATTCTCGGCCTGAAGGGTGATTTCGGTCATTGCGCGAAATCACCCTTCCGGGCCTGAGTAACGCCATGACAGTGACATTATTCATGAGAAGGGGTCCTAAAACCCCAGCGTTGAAAATTTGGCAAAAATTCCAAAAATGCCTGAGATATGCAACAGTTGAACCCCCATCTAGCCCATTATACAGCTTACCGGTATTTCCTCAGTTCGCGGTCGGCTTTGAAGAGTGCAGACATGTTCCCGGTCCACTGAAGATCGCGCACGAGTCCGAGGTAAGTATGGGGTGAGGGGGTGGGGAGGCTGGGGCGCAATGGGTGGGTGCGGGTTGTGGGAGAGGTCGAAGACGCAGGGACCGCTTTTGTTTTATAGGTTTAAAAAAAAAAGACGTTCGGGACGTTTGCCATGCTGGGGTGGGCTCCCAGTGGCACAAGGAGGAGGGGCTGACCAGCCGATGGGGATTGGCACCGTCGTCAGTGACTGATTGCCACGCTTGGAGTGGGCTCCCAGCATGGCACCAACTACTGGGGAGAAGCAGTTCAGTCGGTGGGGGGTTGGGCACCCGTTGGCTATACAGTACATATGAGGCGCGCACCTGCGTGTGGAGGGGGCTACGCTTCTTATCGGTGCCACTGAGCGTGCTGCAGCCCTTCAACTGGGAGGCCACCGCATTTTTGGACCCGTGTCATAGACAGCTCCAAATGCATTGGCCATAGGGGCCGCGCCTGCCAGCTCACTGACTGAATTGGAGGAGGAGGTGACACACCTCCGAAATCTCCGATGATGGCACTATGTTTCTTGCACATGCGTGCAAGCAACATAAAAATGTTGTAAAGCAGCTTGTATTTGGAGTGAGCAGAGCCAAAGTGGGACAAAGGAGGCAGGGCAAACTACAGAGATGGGAAATTATCTGACTCTGTCTTATCAAGGTCTGTTGTAAAAAAAAATACCAGCTGCTATAATAAATTATGTAATAATAATAACTAACTGCTGCAGTAAATAATGTGCACTGTTGTAGGGTGGAACGGTTATGGCAGGCAGAGCTGGGAGGCAGACAGAAGCGTGATTGCAATTAATTTTCTGCTTTTCAGTGTTCATGATATGCTGTGATCAACTGATAAACTGACACATCACAGTAGCCTCCCATCCTACTGACTGCATGCCGTGCCACCATACAACAGTGCACATTATTTACTGCAGCAGTTACTTATTATTACATTATTACAGCAGTTGGTATTTGTTTTTATAACACAGACCTTGAAAGGAAAGAGATCATTTCCTGTCTCTGTAGTTATCCTGCCTACTCCATCCTGCTTCAGCTCTGCTTCCCCAAATGCACCCACACTGCTTTACAACATTTATTAATTTGCCTGTTAGGGATTTTGAGGGAGTGTCTTGTAAACTAGGAAAGTGTTCAAAATAAAATGAGTACTGATAAGCCTCTGCCACTAGTGTCTGGACTCACCCAATTACCAAAAGCAAATAAATAAATAAATATAAACTGACATGTCTGGGGAGAAAAGCAAGCCAAAACAAGATGCATTCAGTTGATACAGAACAGCACAATGGTAAACTTTTTTAAGTATGTGGCTGGCATCAGGCAGTCTGGGTGTGGGGTGTGTTAATGTAAATTATACAATTGCAAGAAGGAATGCTGGTCTCTAATTAGTCAGTCTGGGTCTGGACCCGTGATGTTATCTCAGCATAACATCACGGATCTAGTCCCAGTACAGAGTAGTCCACATCAAATGAAAAAATAAATCATTCCACAAAGCCTTGCTGGTCTCGTCAGCCTGTTCACTGTCAAGATGCTAACAGTATCGCCGACTCACTTGCCACCAAACACACTAACAACAATCCCCACACATACAGTATTCCTCCAAACATTTTTTTAAACATTCTCTGAGACAGCATTTCATCCCGCTTCTCTCCGATGATGCAGCGCAAGTGCTTTTACCGCCTTCACAGTCATGCTCTCCGCTCACTAGACAGATGGCTCACATACTGAAGAAAACGGCCGCAGCCAGAGCTCCTTTCTGTCATCACTTTGAATTTTAAAGTCAAACAACAACAAAATAACATCAAAAGTGGGACTGAATGACTTGCGATCACCTGCGAAGCCAAAGCTCTCAGTCCTCGCAAGTCAGTCAGCCACTCAGCACTCTGTTTTGCGATCGGGACTCCACATAAAAAACATTTACTCGGCTGAACTAATGGCAGGGACAAAACCCCAGACAACTTAAAAAGAAAAAGAGATGAAGACATAGAACACAGAGACTGGTGGAGGGGGGGGGGACAGACAGAAAAACTCTGACAGATAAGAATGCTGTACCACCTACTGGCCAAAACAGGAACATCAGGACCTATTTTTAAACTGTATAATTACACTTACAAAAAAAAATTATATTTTAAACTCACCTTTTTAATCTTTTTCCTTTTTTAATAAAACAGAGCCATTATATATAGTATTATTCTAGGTTGTGTTGTGCTGATCATGTTCTGGGTTGATTAATGACACTCGCCCTGCAACTCATGCCTAATCACCCCAGGTGTGACGTTATCCCAGCACGACACACACACCCTGTCATGCATTATTCCTTTAATGTAAGCTGCACTGTGTCCCACTGTAATGTAAAGCAGGTCCCAATTATAAGTAACAGATAAAGTGACAGTATTACTTGTTTCTTTGTGTAGGAAGCTGATGACCATTCGAGGGTCACAATTTACCAAGAAGTTCCTGAAGCACTAAGAATTTACGCATCACTAAATACTGTAGCACTCAGGAAATGCTTGTGTGCCCTTTCAATTGCCCGACAACATTTTTAAATGTCAGTGAAGTGAAATAGAACTCAGATTTTTATTCATCCACATGTGTAAATGAAGCAAACTAAATTGCATGTCAGATAAAAGCAGTAATTGTATTTCACAGGAAAAAGCTGATATGGCCAGAGCCTACATGTTTGCACAGGGTTTTCTGGTAATAGAGTAGTATGTGTTCCTAAATAGGTATGAACAAGTAAAGGCACAAAGTTTGCTTACTAGTGCCTTTGGAGATCAGAGGTCTGATTATACAAGTTCAAAATACTTATTAGACACAATTTATGTAGCTTTTTTTTGTATTTATTTGTTTATCCTCACCTCCTCACCCCTGGTCGGCCACTCCTTTGGGTCCCCTCAAGGTCTTCCTTGTCTGCTCACTCATCCTCTCACCCGCCACTTACCTCACATCATGCCCCCCCCCGGTAATCTGGTGTATCCCTTCACTGAACTGGTCCCCCTCTACCAAGAGGGAAGGCACCGGTGGGGCGGCCAGCACACTATTCCATTTTGGCCTGGGTGCCACTGAGTCAGGACCAGCTATCAAGGCCTGGCAGCAGTGGAATAATGGGGAGACCATCATCCGGTCAACCAGGGCAGTTTTCCTGGATTTTCTCCTGGGGAGTGGCGTACCACTGATGTCAAGGCATACACCAATGTCCACCACTCCCCCAGCTGTTTCAGCTCAGGCTGTGCTCCCAGCCTCCACCAGGGGCTAGCAGGTGCTGAGATGCATCCCTGCCCTCCCCCAGAGAAGACAAGCTGTCCCAGGATGCTCCTTTCCTTCTCCCCTGGCTGGCATTCCAGCGACCCGAATCCATTCACGAACCCGGGTCACCAACATCGCAGATAGAAATCCAACCACTGCACTGACAGGCCAGCTGTTTGTGTAGCTTTTTTATTGCATTAAAAGTGGACTTGAATACTGATTCAGTAAAAGGAGCAAAAGAAAGCAACTTCCAAATTCAAATAGCAGTACAGAAGGATTCAACCAACAATCTTCCTATTTAGTTACTACTCTGTGGGTAGTAGCTTTCATTTTCACACACAGAAACACACACACACACACACATTGTACTAAAAAGAGTTTAAAGCATCCTGTGACACCGGGTGAAGTGTCCAGGAAAGCACAGTATCTGATAGGTGTGGCTTCATGGTGCTCCCAAGAAAAATATAAACATCCATGATCTGCAAGCAAATTGTAGTATAAAAATATCAAGTTTGGTACAGCCATTAACTGCAAACCAGCAAATTGTCTTCCTGAGTTGCATTCAATCATTATGTCAAATGCAACATTTAGCACAGTGGTATAAAAAAAGAAAACAACCCTGTAGCTAGACCTGTATTGCTGCCATAAAGGTCAGAGGATGGACTCAACACTCCTCCTGCATATGCAGTAGGCAATGTCACAAACCCACTCAGCAGGTCAGCCCTCTACTCCCAAAGTGCCAACCTCTGAGTGCAGTCTTGGGAACAGTTAACAGAACAAGGTAACCCTCTTGTCTGTTTTTGTGGATTCGAATCAATCTTTGGCCTCAAGTTCTGGAAGGATTCAAACTGTGAACTTCTTGTTAGCGTACCCAATATACAGGCTCAGATAATTCTGTCTTTGGGGGGCCAGATATCTTTGCCTATGGGCACCTAACCAGGTGTACAGCAATGAACCCTTAAAAACTGTAATAAAAGACCTCAGATTTAAAATGCTTACTTTTTTCCAGTTTGGTATCACCATTCAAGCTTATGTATAGTGTCTGCTTTAACCATATATACTCTACTTATAAAAGGAAAGAAATGAAAGACTGACCAAGTAACCTATAAAAACAGAGGTTTACTAAAATAGATAAAAAATATTTAACACATAAAATACAGAACTATTATATCACAAGACATACAAATCTCTTAAACAAAACAGGTTTTAACAGTGCAATTCCTTACTACAGTACTTAGATTTGTCTGCTCTCTCTCTCTCTCTCTAAATACCTGCTAAAGTGCTCATAGATGTTTCTCTGTCAGAGTCTAGATAGAAGTATCACTCTGAAGTAAAACAGAATATTCCTTAAGAAAACTGTATTTGTCAACCTCTTTGTGTGAGGTCACCTAGCTCTCCTCTGTCAGAATATATTAAAAATATATATCTATATAAAACAGGATGTCTTTTCCAAGTATTAAATTCTGCAATCCTCAGCACAACTCATTTTTCTTCAAATGACTTTCTTTGATCTGTGAGTAGTTTCCTCTCACACAGACATCAAGGACATTTATAACTTCATGTTTGTGTGTAATAACCTGGGTTTCCCTCCAAACGTCATAAAATGGATATGATCTTCCTCTTAGCAACTACAGCTATATTTAATTCAGACAAACAGGATATCCTCAGATTAAGGCCTGGTCTGTAATTAGCTCATGGCTTTCATCTTTTAGCTGAGACCTGGGGAGGGGATGAGTGAGGTCATTCCAAGAGCACCGATTTCTCAGCAGAGCAATCAGTAACACATTTTTATATTTAAAAAATGATACAGCACTCAGAACTGGCTGTCCACATCACAATCCTCCCACCTAGACTGAATTTTGGGGCTCTATCCCTGCATTGGATGAGCTTCCCAAATCAGTTCACCTCATAGACCCTAGACAGCCCATCTGAGTTCTGATTTTTGGCTCCAGCCCTATGTACAATTGTCATATCATACCCTTGCAAAGCAAGACTCCATCCTAGCAATCTACCATTGTCCAGCTTCTTCAGGGCCCACACTATGGCAAGACATTCTTTTTCCACCGTAGAGTATGCTTGCTCCCTGGGAAGTAACTTCCTACTCAGGTATACTACTGGGTGATCTGTCCCTTGGCTGGATGTCTGACTCAGTACTGCCCCAATACCCACGTCTGAGGTGTCAGTCTGAACTATAAAGGTTTTGCTATAGTCAGGACTTGTCAGAACAGGAGCACTGCACAGTGCCTCCTTTAATCTGGTAAAGGCTTTCTCACAGGCTGGGTCCCAGGTAATTTTCTTGGGCATCCTTTTCTTTGTCAGGTCAGATAGGGGAGCAGCCAGGGCACTGTAATTGGGTACAAATTTTCTGTAGTACCCTGCTGTCCCTAGAAAACTCCTGACCTGCTTCTGTGTTTCTGGTCTGGGCCACGCCTGGATTACCTCTATTTTTATTTGGTTAGGACGGAGCTGTCCCGGCCTACCACATGCCCGAGGTATGCCACTTCTCCCATGGCCACCTGGCACTTCTCGGCTTTGACAGTGAGCCCAGCCCTCTGTATCCTGCCCAGCACTTCCCTAAGGTGGTATAGGTGTTCCTCCCAGCTGGTACTAAAGATGGCAATGTCATCCAGGTATGCCACGGTGTACTCCTCAGCACCATTTAACACCTGGTTCACCAACCTTTGGAAAGTGGTCGGGGCGTTCTTCATTCGAAAGGCATTACTTTAAACTCAAATAAGCCTATCAGAGTGATGAAGGCTGACCTCTCCCTAGCTCTGTCTGTCAATTCTACCTGCCAATACCCTTGGTCAGGTCAATGATTCATAAGGTAGGTGCCCTCCCAACTTGTCCAGGAGTTCGTCCGATCCAGGGCATCGGGTGGGCATCTGACTTCATGACTGCATTCAGTCCATGATAGTCCACACAGAAATGAGTAGAGCCATCTGGCTTAGGCACCAGGACTACGGGTGAGGCCCAGGGGCTGTGGGATCTTTGGATTACCCCTAAATCCAACATCTCCTCCACTTCCCTCCTAATGTCCTTTTGGACAGCCCCTGACACCTGATATGCTGTCCACCGCATGGGTGTCTGTATCCCTGTCTCCACATTGTGTGTCGCTAAGGGGGTTAGTCTAGGCTTGGCACTAAACAATGGGACAAAGTATGCTAAAATCTCTCTTACTTTCTGGATCTGGTCTGGGCCAGCTGGGGAGACAATTTTACTGCCTCCACAGGGGACTCCTGCTTACTTTCTTCCAGCAAATCCAGAAGGGGGTCACCTTCATCCATCCTCTCCCCATGACTACACACTGCAAACACCATGTCAGCCCTATTTGCATACGGCTTCATCATTTTGATATGGTACATCCTTTCTGTCTGTCAACGGTCAGGTAGTTCCACAATGTAGTTCATGTCATTTACCTTCCTAACCACTTTGTATGGTCCTGCCCACTCAACTTGCAGCTTGTCTTTCGGGACCAGAATAAGGACCATAACTTCCTGACCCACCATGATGAGCGAGCTCTGGCTCTGCAGTCATACCACACTTTTTGTTTCTGTTGGGCAGCTGCCAGGTTGCTCTGGGCGGTCCCCATAAGCTCTTTCAGCCTTTCCCTAAGCCTAAGGACATAATCTACAATGGGAGTTCCCTGGGT
This sequence comes from Neoceratodus forsteri, assembly GCA_016271365.2. NCBI lineage: Eukaryota > Metazoa > Chordata > Ceratodontiformes > Ceratodontidae > Neoceratodus > Neoceratodus forsteri. Next base: position 274,708,861 of record JADMNL010000026.1, read on the forward strand.
GGTGTGCTTGCCTTTCCAATCCTCCTGGATCAAGTCTAGGGGCCCTGTACCCAGTGTCCATATAAGAGTTTGAAGGGGGAAAATCCTGTCGACTCTTGGGGCACCTTCCTGTATGCAAACAGGTGGGGAAGGTATTTCTCCCAGTCCCTCCCATGCTGTTCAGCAAACACCTCCTGAATCATTGACTTTAGAGTACCATTGAATCTTTCCATAAGCCCATTGGCTTGTGGGTGACATGGTGTCATGCATCTGTGCACCACTCCGCACTTCTCTCATAAATATTTCATCAGGTCCAACATGAAGGAACCCACTTGATTGGTGATTACCTCCTGCGGAAACCCAACACGGGAGAAAATCCTAAGTAAGGCATCTGCCACTTTGTCTGTCCTCAGTGAGGATAGGGTGACTGCCTCTGGGTATTGTGTGGCATAATCCACCACAGTCAGGATGAATCTCTTCCCTGAAGAGCTAGGGGTATTTAAAGGCCCCACAGTATCCATTTCCACCCTCTGGAATGGCTTCTCCACTATGGACGATGGAATCAGGCAGCTTGGGTTTTCTTGTCCACCTTCCCTATTTCTTGGCACTGTGACAAGACTCTGCAATACTTCTTCACCTGCTGGGTGAAGTTAGGCTAGTAGAAATTCTGGGCCAACCGTTGCATTGTGCGTAATTCCTAGATGACCAGACAAGGAATATCATGTGCAATCTTGAGCAACTGCTCACGATACCCTGGGGAACAACAAGTTGCCTGCCAAGCATTCCTCCTTTTCTGTACTGCCTGAGTATACATAAGTCCATTTTCCCAATAAACCTTATGTCTGCTATCTTCCTGTGCTTCTCGTCCAAGTCTGCCTAAGCCTTCAGCTTCTTCTAAACTACGGTCACTTCTCTGAGCAGCTGCAAACCCCTCACACATTCCCAAGGCATGGGACAGGTCCCCTTCAGTCACTAAACTAGGGTCCCTAGCACTAGCATCAGGGCACTCAGGATCACTCTCAATCTCAACCCTCTGACAAGGGGTCACCCCTCCATCTTCAGAGTAACTCTGTGTAGCTGTGTGGTTATTTGCTACTGGGGAATTTTCTACCCCCTCTTCATTAATCTCCCCATCTGGAGACACAGGCTGGGGGACCAGCCTCTCAGTGGTTTCCACAACGGCTTCTGTGGGGTTCAGGGAACTACAATTTTCCCCTGCTGCTTGGCTACGGGTAACTGCACATACCATCCCCTGTTGGAGATTGTTACCCAGGATCACATCCACTGCTAATGTTTTAGCTACAGCCACCTGTTGCACAGTTTCCCATTTCACCCCAGTCCAGGAGAACACTAGCCAGTGGTAATGTTTTCTCTTCACCACTAAAATTCTGTACAGTGATGTATTTATTGTGTATAAGCTGACCAGACTGTACCAGATCCCCCTTTACCAAGGTCAGAGATGCCCCTGTGTCCCTTAACCCCTGTGTCTGTACACCATTCACCATGACTGGGTGCATGTTCCTCATGTTCACCAGCATGCTTCAAGGACACACAGATGACCCATTATTTTGCTAGCACCCTGTTGCATTATTGCTTGCCTTTTTGGGACACTGTCTGCAATATGCCCAGTTTCTTTACACAACCAACATTAATTTCTTCTCTCAGAGAAATCTTTTCTTCTGAAATCTGGTTAACTGGTTTCAGTGGAAGCAGTGAGGGTTTTAGCTGCCCTGCAGGTGCACTTTTTCCTTTCTGTGCTGCCATCGCTTTGCCCCATCTACTCTTCAGAGCAGGTCTGCTCTTGGCATAGCGGTCCGAGAGTTCAGCAGCCTCTTGCACTGTTTTGGGATCTCGGTCCTCTAGCCAGGTTTTAGCTCAGCTGGGCATGCCCTAAAACTGTTCTAATAAAATCACATTTTCAATTTTATCAGCAGAGTTTGCCTCAATTCCTTCCCACCAATGTTTTAAAACTGACGTTTCATGGCTAGCTCCTCGTAGCTCGTGTCAGGGCTTCTCCTGAGCTTATGGAATTTAGCTCTGTATGATTCAGCAGTTAATTCAAACTTTTTAACAGTGCAGCTTTAAGTTTGCTGTAATCATCACTGTCCTCATTGTCCATTTGACCCAATGCATTGACCCGAGCTTTCTCAGTAAATAGTGGGGATAGCTGGAAGCTCCAGGACTCTCTAGGAATTTTAGCCTGAATACAAATTTTTTCAAAAGATTTTAAAAAGGCATCCATATCCTCCCCCTTTAAACTCAGCTATTAATTTGCATTTCAATTTGAAACCCAGTCCTGCAGTTCCAGTTAAACCCAAGCCACTTACCTGCTCTGGTGCTACTGGTCGGAGTTGTAGCTTCTCCAGTTCATGTTGTCTCTGGTACTCCTGCTCCTTAAGGTCTGCATCTTGGTGTTCTCGCTCTCTCTTCTCCTGTGCAGCTTGCTGTTGCTCATGCTCCTCACAGTCTGCGTCTCTCTGTTCTTGCTCTGCCTCTCGGTGTTCTCACTCTGCCTCCTCTTCTGCAGCTCACTGGCACTCACGCTCCTCATGCTCTGCCTCTCAGTTCTCTCGTTCCCTCTTCTTCTGGAACTCCAGCTCTATCCTGCACAACTCAGTTTGCAGCCTGAGTACTTCTGGATTCGGGATACTGGTGACCTTTCCCTCCTGCTGTGACCCTTCACTGACAGTGGCCCTGTTGTCCTCCTCATTGGATCTGGACACTGCACTGGCTGCTAGCCCTGCCACACTCGAGGTTTGGTCCTTTTGGTCATGGTCCATGACTCACTGCTCTGGGTATCTGCTACCATCAGGGCATCTATGAGGTTCTGCTTGCTGTCTTTCACCACAAATAGGACTCCTCTGTCCCCACGCAACTGCTTTAAGGAATCTACAGTGTGTCTGCTGTAGTCAGAAGTCATCTTCTTCCCTCACTACTGCTAATCTGACCTGTACTTTTAGAAAAAAAAACGGGTAGGATCTTGACTGTATGCCAAGTGATATAGTTCTGTTTCCTTTTTAAAAATAAATCACTGCCTTTTTCTTTATTTGCAAGTGAGCTTATGGTCTCAGCTGACATACTGAACAATAAAAGCTTGTGATACCCAAAATTATCCACACCGCTGCCAACAAATCTGTCACAAACCCACTCAGCAGGTCAGCTCTCTACTCCCAAAGTGCCAACCTCCGAGTGCAGTCTTGTGAACAGTTAACAGAACAAAGTAACCCTCTTGTCTGTTTTTGTGGATTCGAATCAACCTTTGGTCTCAAGTTCTGGAGGGATTCAAACTGTGAACTTCTTGTTAGCATACCCAATGTGCAGGCTCACATAATTCCATCTTTGAGGGGCCAGATATCTTTGCCTATGGGCACCTAACCAGGTGTACAGCAATGAACCCTTAAAAACTGTAAAAAAAGACCTCAGATTTAAAATGCTTACTTTTTTCCAGTTTGGTATCATCATTCAAGCTTATGTATAGTGTCTGCTTTAATCATATATACTCTACTTGTAAAAGGAAAGAAATCAAAGACAGACCAAGTAAGCTCTAAAAAAAGAGTTTTGCTAAAATAGATAAAAAATATGTAACACATAAAATAAAGAACTATTATATCACAAGACATACCAATCTCTTAAACAAAGCAGGTTTTAACAGTGCAATTCTTACTACAGTACTTAGATTTGTCTCTCTCTCTAAATACCTACTTAAAGTGCTCACCGACGTTTCTTGTCAGTCTAGATAGAAGTGTCTCTCTGAAGTAAAACAGAATATTCCTTAAAGAAAACTGTGTTTGCCAACCCCTTTGTGTGAGGTCACCTAGCTCCTCCTCTGTCAGAATATATAAAAAAATATATCTATATAAAAACAGAATGTCTTTTCCAAGTATTAAATTCTGCAAACCTCAGCATAACTCATGTTCTTCAAACGACTCTCTTTGATCTATGATAAGCATCCTCTCTCACACAGACATCAAGGAACATTTACAACTTTGCACCAGTGTGTAATAACTTGGGTTTTTCTCCAAACATCATAAAATGGATATGATCTTCCCTCTTAGCAACTACAGTTATAATTAACTCAGACAAACAGGAGATCCTTGATTAAGGACTGGTCTGTAATTAGCTCATGGCTTTCATCTTTTAGCAGAGACCTGGAGGGGGGTGAGTGAGGTCATTCCAAGAGCACCAGATTTCTCAGCAGAGACAATCAGTAATACATTTTTATATTTAAAAAAAATGATACAGCACTCAGAACTGGCTGTCCACATCACAGACAACACCATTTTTTAATCCCAGCTACAAGCATACCCACAGCAGGAGGCAGTATAGTGCAGTGGTTTAAGGCTCTGAGCTGCAAACCTGCAAACCTGGGTTTGAATCCCACAGACCCCATTTGTATACTGTATGACACTGAGCAAGTCAGTTAAGGATGAAATGCATGTGTTCCATAAAGAGCTTGAATCCCTTTAAATACACATCCCTGTATCATGATTAGTGTTTCCTGAAAATATAATGCAGTTTGGTTTTACAGTTTTCTTTAAATCAGCATCTGTTAATGTGTTCTGCATTAACTGAAAACAGTGAAAAAACAGTAAAGATGTTTCTGTCCTTGTCAGTGAGCAATGACATCATACCTGTCCTGCCTGCTGCTTCTGCAATTGAATCCCTGATTGACTAAAGGAGCTGTTGCAGTCCCTAGTTACAACAGACTGTGGAGCTAATTGTTTTCACTCAGAGTTCGTTACTAACCCATCTGGTTTGTGTTTAGAGAGATGCTTAAAATCTCTCTTTCAGTTATCATAAAAAGTTGATTATTTGGAGTTCAGTGCTGAATTAAAGTGGTATGAATGAATCTGTGAGAAATAACAGTTTCTGTATCACAGCTCCCAGTTCTTTGTCATCAAAACTCTGCATTCTATGCTGGCTTTATAATGAATATAAAATAAACTACATTCCATTAATTCATAGAAGCAGTGTGTATTTACTGTAGCCTCAATAAATATGTTCATGTGATAATTTTGTTTTAATGTCAGATTGACAAATGTTTGTTTGCCACAGTCTGCTATTTCAGGAACATGTATTGTGTGAACTCATTAAATTCAGTTCTTAGAGGGTTTCTGTGTGAAAATACATCACGCATGTGTACTACAAATACCATATGGCATCTTGATGCCCCTGTCTCCTACCCAATAGGTTAGGCAGCAACTCTCTGTTTCCCCCTTTCTCCTGGCCCAAAAGTCCCCTGTCTCCTGCCCTCATTTGAGGCTGCTGCAAGCCACTGCCCACTGTCTTCTCCACATAGTCAGGGCTGCTGCACACTGCTGCCTTCTGCATAAACAGTTGAGGCTGCTGCACCCTGCTACACTCTGTCTCCCACCCTATAACACAAGATGAAAGTATCTTTTGCATTTCTTTCGAGTAGTTTTGGCAGTGTACCAAAGGATCTGACTCTAGTGGCAGGATGTAGCATGGTGCAAAAACTCTTAACTGTGGAGGCAAGAAACTATATGGTGCAGCAGGGCACAGTGGTATCAGGGGGACAGAGGACAGCATGATGCAAAAGCCTTGATTGTGGTGCAGGACACACTGGGGCATCAGGGTATAGCAGCCCTGACTGTGTGCCAGGGTGCACGTGGTACAGTGGCCCTGCCCATTTGGGGCAATGGAAGTGGGTAGCAGGGTGCAGCAAAAGCCCCACCTTTGGTGTTCTGAGGCAGCATAGTGCAGCAGCCCAAACTGTGGAGGCAGCAGCCCTGGGACTCTAGGGCTTAGTAGAGCATATCAGCCCTGTCTGTGGGGCAGGAAAAGTGGGCACCAGAGTGCACTGGCACTGACTGGGGGGCAGAGGGAAGCAGGGTGCAGCAGCCTTAACTGAGAGGCAGAAGATAAGAGCATCAGGATGTCATATACTATTTCTAGTTCTATATATACATGCTGTATTTCCACTTTGAAAACCTCAAAGAACTGAATGTTAAGAGTTCATGTAGTACATGTTCCTGAAGTAGCAGAGTGCGGCAGACACACATTTGCCAGTCTGACATGGAAACAGAATTGTTATCACATGAACATGAACATATTTATTGAGACTACATTAAATACACACTGCTTCTATGAATTAAAGAAATGTAGTTTATTTTACATCCATTAAACAACCCTGTGTTGTATGGCCAGAACAGAATGCAGAGTTGTGATGACAGAGAACTGAGAGCTGTGATACAATGTTATTTCTCACCGATTCATTCATACCACTCCAATTCAGCACTGAATCCCAAATGATCAATTTTTTATGAGACCAGAAAAATAGATTTTAAACATCTCTCTCTAAACACAAAGCAGATGGGTTAGTAAACTCTGGGTGAAAACAATTAGCTCTACAGACTGTTCTAACTAGGGACTGCAGCAGCTTATTTAGCAATTGGTGACTTAATTGTAGAAGCAACAGGTAGGACAGGTATGATGTCATTGCCCACTGACGGGGACAGAAACATCTTTACTGTTTCTTCAGTTACTGCAGAGCACATTAACAGATGCTGATTTAAAGAAAACCACAAAACCAAACAGCATGATATTTTAAGGAAACACTGCTCATGACACAGGGATGTGAATTCAACTTAATTAAAGCTTTTTATGAAATAAGTGTGCATTTGATCTTTAACTTCCTTGTGCTCCCAGGTTGTACCTGTAAACAAGTTTTCAGCTTAGTGTGTCTTTCTTGGTAAACAAAAAAAAGCATACCCAGAGCAGGAAAGTCTGGCTAAGACAAAGAACCATATCAGATAATTCAAACTGATGTAACTTTGCAGACTGAGAAACAAGGTATTAGCACTGGCAACATAGGAAATCAGCAAGGGTTTATAACAAACATACCCACCTCTCACCCAAACCGCCATTTTTAATGATGTACCTTTGTCACAAAAGCCATGGCAAACCCATCTCTAGCCTACTCATATACTATGTTTACACCCCCCCACACACACGTACACACACACACAGCTTTTTGGGTTATGCACTCTTGACTGTAGAGGTTGAAATATACAAAGTTCACCTGAGCTGTCAGATATGACATACTGAACAAGTCCATTGCTGTACTGCAACTTTGTAACAGAGTACATCATGACTCAGAAGCTAGCAAGAACAGTCCAATTTTTAAGTCTTTTTTGCCTTCTCCTGGAAAGCTTCTGTTCTTATGCGGGCAATGTTGCAAAACAGTGCTGGTAGGCTTGCTGCAATACTTCAAATGACTCTGACTGAAATCCCAGCCAATCACATAAAAACAGTGAGAATATAGTTCTATATATACAAAGAGAGCAACAGAAACGTATAAACATCAATTAATGTTAACGTTGATTCACTTTTTAAGAAATGTAATCAGGTCAAATTTGTCACTGAATCCCAGCTTTTCAGAGCTCCTGAAGTATAAATCCACAAAGACTCACTCTCAGAATCAAGTGGTCTAAATCTCCAACACATTACCCCAAAGCAACTCTATCAGTGCACAGAACTTAAATGTGTGCTGTTCACTGCTATTTTTGTTCCTAGTTACATGCAATGCTGAGGTGTTAGTAACATCTTCTCTTGGCGTTCTACTATGCAAATGTTGCCCCACCTTGATAATGGAGGGACAGAATTTGCATGGTCCACAGGGAAAGTAACCCCTTCCTAAAAGGGTTTGCCTTCCTTGTGGATCATGCAAATTATGTCCCTTCATTATCAAAACCAAAACCTTTACTACAATAAACAGATAAAAGCATTGAGGTTAGGCAATCTGTGGTGTGTGACACCTAATGTACTGTAGTTCATCTTGCCAGATGCGTGTTTTGCACATTTGTGGGCAAGACAACCCGTGTCTATAAGGATAGGGTGGGGGAACTTTTCCATAGTATAGCCAGGGAATATGTCATTTATGTCTTGGCACTGCATGTGGCTAGGAAAAAAGCTGAGAATGTTAAGGTAAGTGTAGTGATAAATTAAAATTTGGTGCATTGGCTGGGTTGCTTTGGGGGAATATCATGGAGACTTACTGTAGACCACTTGATCCTGGAAAAGCAGTTCTTCTGGACTTATACTTTAGGAGTTCTGAATAGCTGGGACTCAGTGACAGATTTGACCTCATTCAGTTTCTCAAAACAGGTCACTGCTGATATTACTTGATGCTAATATGTTCCTTTGTTCTCTAAATAAAACTGAATTCTCACCACTTTGTATATGATTTACTCAGATTCCAAATTCAGTTGAAGTGTTGCGGCACGCCTACTGGTTCCTTCTTGTGATACTGACCCTATGAGAACAGAAGCTTTCCAATGGAAGGAAAGAAGTTAACAAAACAGGACTGTTCTTGTTAACTGGGCTGGGCTATGATGTTCTCTTTTAGTAAGCTGCAATACAGCAGTGGACCTTTCAACATGCCATATGTGTAATAAATGCATTATAATAACTGGTGACCCCTTTAACAACCGGATTATGAGTACTGTCAAATGCCATAATTCAATTTTTTTTTTCCTCCTGGCTGTTCTACTGTTTTCATCTACCACCTCTGCTTCATTTCTTGACAAAGGCATCTGAGTAGCTCTAATCTCTCTATGTCTGTTCCCCTCCCCCATCTCCTCTTACCCCTTCCATTTTTGTTCACTTCTCTAAAGTTTTCCCTGAATCAGCTTGTTCTGTGTATGCTAAGTATTTTTTTTCCCTCTTTTGTCTGAAGTTTTGACATTAATGTACTGCATTATACTGGCTTATTGCCACTTCATAACTTGTTGGCCATCCTATGTAACTTGACTTGTTTGTACACAATCAACGTGGAACCTTAGTAAAAGAGCCATGGCTCAAAGGTAATAATTCCTAGAGTAATTAAATTAAACTAAAATTAAACTAAAATAATAACCCAAAATCAGGTTATTACGGCATTCTGATCATTTAATACACCGGGCAAAGCAGCGTTAAAGCCATAAACCGCACAAAGTCCACACAGCACAAAAAACAGCAATTATAAAAAATAAAAGATAGACAATTATGGTGTTATGGATTTTTTTTTTCACACCCTCGGTGTGTGATGACTGTATAAACCTCTCGAGCTTCGCTGTCAAGGTTTATGGGTCATCAGTAACCATGAAACAGTTTTAGTTTGTTTTCTTTCTGTGCATTACCTGTGACTTCTTAAACAATGATCTGCATTACTTTTTTCCCCAAAACTGTATGTAATTGTTCTGCCATAAGTGCTTTGAACCTCACTCAACTGCATTTCCTCTGGAACTGCTTACTGTACTTGTAATGTTTTTGTGATTATGTATTTGATGTGGACCCTTTGTAAATCAGTACTTGTGCTCAAAGGTAATCTGTGACCTTTTCAAAAGATAAATGAAAAAAGTGGTTGTACATGCTGTTTTATGGTTAAAAATTCAGGCTATAGTTTGTGTGCCTGAGCATACCCTGACAGTAAAATCTGGGGTACAGTTTGTACACTAGGGCATAACAGGGTTGGTACCTGGGCCCCCATTGTCCCATTTCCACCTGGGCCCTTTGTTTCCCAGTCCGACCCTGCACCAAGACAACATAAAAATCAGAGGGGGGGGTGGGTTGCACTACTTTGCAGCTGTGGGGGCATACATACAAATGTCTAAAAGGGAAGTTCTAGGAAAAGCCGTTTTTAGAGCCATAGATGACAGAAGGCTCCGCCCGCAGCCCTAAAAAGGAAGGGTGGTGGCGTGTTACCTGTGTTATCTGTATGTAGCTCAAAGAGAAAGGAATAAACCGTGAGCAGTTAAAATGGCTTTCAGCATGAATGAGGACCCTCAGGCTTTTTTAGAACTGCAGGGCTTACAGGAGACTTCTGCTTCTTACCAACTTTCCACTGATAGTAAGTGGGCTGATGACTTTTACTAAGACTTAAAATGCTCAGTTTGTCGGAGAATCTTCCATTAACCAGTGGTTGTGGAGTGCGGGCACAGCTTCTGCCAGGTCTGCATTGACGCGTTTTGGGACCACATTCACGAAAAAAAACCTTTTTGCCCGAAGTGTGGAACAGAGCACACCAAGAGGAAACGATTTGTTAACGGATCACTAGCTCGCTTGATAGAGAAAGCAACAGGGTTGAATCTTAGTAAAGCACCAAATGTGACTAAAACGATCTGTGAGATGCCGGCTGAGAGATGTAAAGCGACCCATACAGTGAGCTATGGGGGTTCAGGCAATGAGAAAAAACTTTCTGTAAATGAGTTTTCTTCATCAGGCTCGTCCTATAGCGAGATCTCCGACCTGGAATCCAGTATTTGCCCAAGGCGGCACCCAAATCAATCAAGACACCACACTGTTTTTGGATAAAAAGGGGCCGCAGCTCTTTTTACTTAAACAAAATTGCATACAATACATGGGACACTTGGCTTCTATGAGCCTCATCAGTACATCACACTTTTTACAGATATGCACTTTACATACATTATATCTATACATACACACACAAGCTATACAGAAAATTGTAACATATGTACATTACATGTCCCAACCTGTAAGACCCTTGGCAGCCATAATTCATGTCCTGCTGAAACCCCCAGCTCCTTCATCCGCTTGTTTGAGGGGAACTTTTTTGGCCCTTTAGTCCGACAGACCCGTTGAGGGCCGTGCCTTTCCGGAAGACAGTTCCCCCCCCCCAGAATTTTGGGGCTCCTGGCCCCCTTGATGAGGAGCATGCCCGTCAAGGGCCGCACTCCTCCTCCTGGAGGCTTGGATCCCAGCGTTTCCATGCACGCCCTCCAGCCTGGGTGTCTTCCTCTCCCGATCCCCAGAGGCATACCCGTCCTAGGGTCGTGCCTCTCTGAGAGTGACACTCAATCGCGGCTTCGTATGTCGGGAGCATCTTACCGGGATCAGCCATGAATTTACTGCCTTAATGCCCTTTATTAGCTTTAAAGCCGCGACAGACCTCTTGCTCGGCACCAGAAGTTTTGTGGTGGGAGGGAGGGAAAACTCTTTGGTGGCGGGCTGTTCCAGGGGCGGATCCCTGGGACAATCTCTCACCAGACACTCCCTCTCGGGGAGGTTCTTGGCCAGCCCATCCGTGGGGCTGTCGTATTAGCCACCTGCTCGGGGGCCGCTCCTCCAGCGGTGGGCGGCCCTCTTAGCCCACACCTCTGAGTGCCGTGGCAAATGGCCCCCGGTGAGAGGCGGTGGGGTTTAGTTGCCATGGCGCCCAAATCAATCAAGACACCATTGTTTTTGATGTATGTGCCGTATTTTTTACTTAAACAAAATTGCTACATTACATGGGACACTTGGCTTTTATGAGCCTAATCAGTACATCACACTTTTTACAGATACACTTTACATACATTATATCTATATTACATCAAGCTATACAGAAAATTGTAACATATGTACATTACATGTCCCAACTTGTGATCTCTTTGGGCAGCCATAATTCATGTCCTGCTGAACCCCAGTCTTTCATCCGGGCTGTTTGAGGGGAACTTTTTGCCCTTTAGTCACAGACCCATTGAGGTCCGTTTCTTCCGCAAGACAGTCTCTCAGAATTTTGGCTCCTTGCCCCTTGACAAGGAGCATGCCCGCTTAGGCCGCACTTCCTCCTGGAGGTTGGATCCCAGCTTCTGCACGCCTCCAGCCTGGTGTTTCCTCTGATCCCAGAGGCATACCAGTCCTAGGGTCGTGTCTCTGAGGTGACACCCAATCGCAGCCCGTATGTCGGGAGCATCACCCGGATCAGCCGTGAATTTATTTCCACTTCATATGGGCAACCAGTATCCCTACTAATGCCCAAGGATCTACTTTTCCGAACAACACAGTCTCACAAAATCATTAAATGTATTGTTCATATATCATTTCCCATCCCATAAATGAACCCCATCCTGCTATAATATTCCACATCTGATTTTTGTAATCGTAGTGTCGGATTACTTCACGCCCAGTGAGGCCGCAAAATGGGACACCTCCTATTCAGGACTCCACGCTATCCATAGCCCCTGCCTTCCGCCACCACGTCAGTGCCGGCAGGTAACATTCTGGACCATGCCAGGATGGTGTGAGGCAACAACTGTTTCGGGGGACAATCCCTTCATATCCCCAATCAACTTTGCCCCCGGGTGATCAAGTCATTCCTGTGATCACCAGCGTGCGTGGTCGGTTAGACCTCATGCCATGATTGTATTACAAAGCCCCCACCTCATCCCCTTTTCCTGCCCATTTTATCACCGCCTACTTGGAATGAGTAGCTGAGTTGTATAATGCATGGCGAACGACCCACAATCCATATTTGGGGTTGTCACCGACATGCCTGTAAAACAAAAAGTATAAACATGTGAGTGTTCGCGGCTTGACCTAACAATCAGAACTGTGCTGGTTCCCCACTGTTATTTGTTGCTGTTTTTGCTGGGGCCTTATGTAACCTTTTGTACTAGCCCATCTGCAACTCCTTTATCTGTTCACTTAAACCACCTGGCTGCTTAGTGGCTGCCCCGATCGGAATGAATGGGTGTTATACGCGTCGGGTTTTTTCCCGCCATCCGTAAGCCTTCCGAGACTGCGCTAACTGCCGCCTGTAACCGCTTCCATCCCCGCACAAACAAAATGACCTGCTCCCCGTAGGGACTAACTGTGATACTCACCATTGCCCTCCATGGGCAGATATTACCGGGAGGGGCCTTAACAGTGTAATCTTGGCCGGGGTCACTGGTTAGTTTTGATTTCGATGAAGACACAGTCTGTTTTCCAGATGACAGAATCGCCTATTGAGATTGTTGTTCGCTCGAGAGTTGGACTGCGGTACCAACTCAGACACCGGAAGGCCCCAAAATGCAATGTATATGGGGCCTGGTAGCTTGGTTTCATAGCCAGAGCTGCGCGTGCCCCAGTGCTGTCAAAAAGTCGGATAATTTGGTACCCAATGGGCTTTGTGTCTCCTTTTTCCCCAAGTCTAGACATGCCCTGCACTTATTTTCTTTGCACGAAATTGTTGTTGGCAAAACCCCGACGGCGAAGAAATGCAATGCCTGCTAGTTGGAGGCGATAGCTGCCGGAGATTTTCCAGGCCTTCGGTGGGTGTAGCTTTGAACCTGCCTGAGCCTTGTGGTTCCATCGCTACTTATGACCACAAATTGCTGGAAAGCTCATAGCTACCTACATACTCCTCCAGGTCGGGGCCATAAATAGCTGTACCAGAAGGCTGCAACCTGGTTCCCTTGTCTCCAGACTGCTTCGGTATTTCTGTCGAACTGTCCTCCCATGGAGCTAACTGCTGAAGTGTCGAGCTGGAATTTGAGACAGGCATCAGCGATAACATTTTCCCTGGCAGATGTCGGCTCAAAAGATAACGTAAGCAGTATAGGTAAAGACCCGCAGGAACCTTCTTCACATCCTCGGAGTGAGATGTCTGCTAATTCAATATGTCCACTACCGCCCCTGTTATTGTGTAAACAGCACTTTTTATTTTGCCATTTTTGTCCCTACACCCCTATGGCTCATGATGGGAAACAGTTCCAACAGTGTAATATTTTTGTGAGTCCTATCGACACCCTCCTTGGCCAGTGTCCCGCAAAACCATACCCTGACAGAATGTACTCAAAACCAATGCCCCCTGAAGCATTGGTTACCATGTAGGTCAAAAAATTGTTCCGCTGGTGTTTGCCAGATGGTGATAATGAATAAAATTCAGAAAGTTCAGACCTGTAGGTCTGCTTATTCCCTGTGTCAATCTGATGGTGATATGGTTTTTACACCACCCATAGCAGATGCCACCATCTCAGGAATGGTTGCTGGGCGGACCGCACGGCATGCAAAATTCAAGTGGCCTATTACAGATTGCAGTTGTTGTAGGGTCACCTCTTTGCCTTTCCATTTCACCCAATATGTTGCACAACAATGCCACCTTTGTCTTATGTAGCCGGAAACCATGGCCCTGAGTCTATTTCTATGCCCAGGGAGACATGTCGCTATTCTTCTGTTTTTCCACAGCGAGAGGACACCAAATGACCCATCAGGAGGTGGCTCCCAGTGTCTCCCCACATGTTTGCCTTTGCCCATAAATAGGAAATCATCCAGATAATGACTACATGTCGTTTCCTGTGTGTTCTTTGCGGCCCACCTAAAAGGTTGAAATGTTTCAAAGGCTGAGCAGCTGACTGAACATCCCATGGCATAGCCTTGTCCACATACCAATCTCCCACTTTGAAACCCAGTAAATCCTGATCAATGGGATGTGCAGGTAGCGCCGGAAAGCGGATTGATGTCGCTTTCTCATCATTGCACTTTCGACCTAACTGTTGTATGTGGCGCAGAGCCATACAACGCTGTATACTGCACTGCAACCGGGTTAATGAAGTCAAGCATTGATTTACCTTTGGGTAAGACAGGTGATGTATGGTTTATACCCCATGGTTTTTTTGGGAACCAGGCCCAGTGGGATACTAGGTTGTGCATTGGGGATGGTCAACGGTCCTGCCACCTGCCTGTTTCTCCCCTCCTTAGCAATTTTTCCCAAGGATGTTGGGCAAGATTGCAGACCAGATTGTGCTGTGGTTTCTATCTTGGGCCCTAGGTATCCTAACCCATACCTGAAACCATCATGTAAATATTTTGCACAATTTGGGGTAGTACTTGAGCCAGGGGGTCATCCTATGTAATCGCATCGAGAGTTAGCCAACCTCAGACCCTTTCCTTTTGTTACTTCCCTCGTTTCTTGATGCTCTGGGTAGTTGCTGTTATTTGGAGAACCTGTGCCCTCCCAGGACTTGCAAATGTGCCCATATTTCGTGCGAATGAAAACATTTTCCTCTATTGTAATCGTAACAGGCCTTCCTCCCTGCCCCTTTTTCTGCTCTTTCCTTCATTCTCCACTCCATTGCTGTGCAATAACAGTCCACCTATCCTTGGTATGTCACTACATTAGGCCGGCCACACATCATATAGCTAACCCACAGGTCTATGTGCGTGTTTTCCTATTTGAGATTGGGTTGCCTGCGATAGCTTTAGCGAAAATTGCTCATGGATTTCAACCATGCATATCCATCAAATGAGAGGTGTGCAAATTTTATGGTGTCCCTGTATTTTAACAGTGCAATTAATTTCAGGGTGCTTGTCCTATAGACCGGCTATAAAATGTCAAAAGTGGCTGCCCAATTCTCAAATGTGAATGGTACCTTTGGTCGCCGTGGCCTCTCCCTTTTATACCTGCTTTTCTCTCCCCCTCAGGATTTCCCTATGCAGTAAGGAGAACATGTCTATGAATTCCTTTCCATATTTTCTCCTGGATTGTGTCCGATCAGTGGTCCCCAATGGTCTTCCACCCCAGCATAAGCCCAGCTCCTGAGGTCTGGACACTAGGCCTGCCGACATATCTCTTTTATTACCGTATTCTGAGGTTATCCACCCCTCGTGAGTCACACCTCATGCCCTTGTGAGCCCAATGCCCTCATTCATCATAGTTGGGAGGATGCAATGGTAGGAAGCCCAACGCCTGTCCATACGCGGAACTGGCTGTTTTGTGCATTCTCCCCTCCCCTAGGGCTTTGTGAGAAAATGGCGAGGCTGACTCAAGCAAGGATTCTAGCACGCCAAAGTGTTCTGTTGTCCGCTTCTTCTTTGACTTACCTGACCTGCATCGGGCAAGTGCTACTGCAGATCTGCCTAAATGAGTGTCCTCTTGGCGGTACCCTCTCTTGTCCGAGCAGCCCCAGCCGTGCCCAGTGAATTTCCCGACCAGGTTCATTGGTTGAATATAGCAGGTCCCCCAATGGTGGGTGGCATTCCAACCTGTGGGTTTGTTGTAACCCTATGAGGTAAGTGACCCTTAGGGGTCAGTGCCGGCCAATGGAATGGCATGTTTCTGTGACCTATATGAAAAGGGCCACATAAAGGGATTCTGTTGCCATTGTTGTTGCTCCTGTTCCCACTAGCCCGGATTGCACCTGGGGCCCTGTAATTTATTCGATTGCTTACCTTTTTTCCCTTTTTTCTTTCTAGGGTTCCTTGTTGATCCTTTTTTGGGAACGTTTACTACCTCGTCCTCCTTTTGTGCCCAGCCCTCCATTTCCGCCTCCTTAATTTTTTGGCTTTTACCATGTCCTCCGGTTCCTTTTTTCTTTTTATGCCCCGCTTCCTCCGCAGGTTCAACCGCAGCTCTTTTATGCTGTCGCTATTCTGGGTTCCTCATCATCTGATTCAGACCATACTATCGGCTACATCGCTGGTCTGATCGCCTTCATACTCACCCCTCTGTGGTTGGGCCACCGTTACTCGCCAACGACGTCATTCCTTTCCTCCCAGCTGCCCTTTGGGGTCTCTCTTCTCGTTCTGTTTTTCTCCAGCCCTTTTCTCCGCTTCTGCCATTGGTGAAGACTTTCGCTTGTTCTGTCTGCCCTGCCTTTTTGCAACAGACTTTTTCGCGCTATAGATTCTAACAATCGGCCGATGGCTGGCCGCGCTAGGCTGCCGTCCCACATCCTCTCCAATGGTTCCTGTGGCTCTGTGTTCTGGCATGTTAACGGGTTCAAACAGGTTTTATTGTCTGTTTTGGTTGGGCTACTAGTATTTCCGGTTCTAACGTGACATGGTTGACAGCCAATCAGATCCACCAATGTCTTTAGGCATTGTAGAGCCTCGCAGAAGCCTCTGGCGTTGCCCTGCACTGGTATAGCCTGTGCCACCACTTGTGGCTGGCTTCCCGGTACCATAGGTCTTGGCCATTTGCCCTGCCTCTGTGGGGGGTTGAGGGCTGATTGTCAGAGATCGGTTATTCTTGCTGCCTCAGCCATTTTGTTATTGCTATTATAAGCAGGCAGTATACTATGCAATACCTAAAAGACAAAACATTAGTTAGTATAATTCGGCCCCGCCTTTGATAAGATATGTTTCCTTAAAGGTAGCACTTATACAGAAAATGCCCTACCTAGCTTTTTTTTTTTCTTTCCTCTTTCCCTCCTCCCCTCTTCTCCCCTTCTTTCTCCTTTCCTATCCCCTTCCGCTCCTATCCCTGTCTCTTAACTTACCCCTTCCCTACTTTCCCTTCCCCTGCTCCTATACTCCTCCTTTTCCTTACTCCTTACGCTCACTGTTAAACCTATAGCTGCAGGACCCTACCTGAAAGAATCTCATGTGGAACACCCGCCTGCATACCTGAGGACAGAGGACCCACTATAGAGCCGACAACCCCACAAAACCCCACAAGAGATGGGAAAATTTTAGAGCTGGGAGGGGGACCCCAAAACTACAGATACTGCAGCCAAGGGAGGGGAGCAATTAGACAAAAGCCACCCTGCCTAAACTACACCTATCCCCCCAGGAACCCAGCTGGGGGACAGACTAAAGCAAGGCTGCTGGCAAAATGAGGGGGATACTAGAATTCCAAAAGGAACAGGGAAAAGGGGGTAGACTCAGCTCAGGGCCCCACTGCAAGAAAGGGGGGCTCTGGGAGGCAAACCCTGGACTGGCTAGATGGGAGGCACCCTGTTTGTAGCACAGGGCTCAGGACCAATGCGCTAAAACAAAGAAGCTGCACACAAACAAAAAAAAAAAAAAAAAGGGACTGGGACTGGGACCAAGGGGGGAGATAGACCAGTGAAGAAAAAAAAAGGGGGTGAGAGGTGGGAGGGCTATTAACAGACAGGGACTTAGAACTGGTTAATGGCTTTCATGGAAAAGGACCAGGAGCCATGTTTGGAACCCGCAGTAGTCGGCAGTAGAAACGGAGCTTTTCATGCCGCTGAAAGAGAGACACCAAGCTCGTTGTGACCTTGATCTGCTCTGGGCTATAGCCAGAGGGAACATGGCTTCCTTGTCCCGACTAGACTTACTGGATTTTTTTTTTTAAATTACTTGGGGGCGCCAGGCCACGAGAAAAGAAAGTCTGACCGGACCCAGAATGCAAGAGGGGGGGGAACCAGGCGGCCGGCAAACAGCCAAACAGGGAAAAAACCGGCCACGAGGCAGCACAAAGGAGGAAGACTGGGGAAACCCCAGAGGGAAAAGAGCAGAATACAAGCAACTGGCAGGGCGAGAGACACCAAAGGGACCAAAGTAACAAATTTGCAGGGCAAAGCTGCCACGGAGAGGCGCAAGGGGAACTGCAAACAGCCCAAGGAAAACCCCACCGAGAAAACATGAACCGAGGAGCATTGGGGGAGAAACACTAGCAACCACGAGGGCAGAGGCCCAACATAACCCCCCGGGGGAGAAACACCAGCAACCACGAGGGCAGAGGCCCAACAAAACCCCCCATAGACCGGCCAGCAACATGGGAAAAGAAGAAAAATTGAAAACAATTAAAGATGGAAACACTTACCTCAGGACCCGTGGAAGCAAACTGGAACGGGAGCGCATTTAAAATAAATTGCAGGAAAACGGCGCTTGAAAACACCCAGACGGCGACAACGGAGGAACCTTGAAAACCAAGCGAGGAAGCACCGGCAGCAAGCGAGCTAAAAAAAAAAAAAAATTTGTGGCGGAGCTGTTCCAGGAGTGGTGAGACCTGGACAGCTCTTTTATCCTACTACCAGACACTCCTCTGGGAGGTTCAGGCCAGCCTCATCTGTGGGCTGCTCTGTATTATCCACCTGCTCAGGGGGGCCGCCTCCTCCCGGCGGTGGGCGGCCCTCTTAGCCCACACCCTCTTGGGTGCCACGGGCAAATGGCCCCCCCGGTGAGAGGCCGGTGGGGCTAGTCTCTGGTGATTGATCTCAAACGCAGTAGCGCTGTTGAAAAGTTCCTTACTAGCGACAGTGGGGTTTTTGACACTAGGGAAGCATCCACCTTTTTAGAAAGTGAAGATGGCACCTCACTCTCAGACGAGGCCACCATTAGCTCACCCTTTCCATTGAAGGAACCAATATCACGGGTCGTGGTACTAAGGCAACACCTATGTAGCTTACTGGTGTATGATTATCGCAAACAGCAAATGCAGTCATTCTCTAAGGCGGACTCATGCACCAGCCGTGCAACGCGTGAACAGTACAATGAGCAGGAGGGCAAAGATAGTAAATTACCGCATGAAGCGGTCAGCAACAACAAATATATGGTGAGAATGTAGACGCATAGAATCTTACTACAGTGCAATACAATGGGTTGGATCGAGATGTATAGGAATCCCGGCTTGTAACGCTAGTCTATCTGAAGGTCGGTCTGCTCATGAATGTCCATGCACCTGATGTATTTTGACTGTGTTGTATCGTCGCCTCACGAGAAACCTTGCCTGTTATAGCAACAGAGGGCGCTGGGTAGTTGGTGGAATGGATCTTGCATCACTGCAGCAGTGCACACTGTAGCTGTGGTAGGAACGGTGAGTGAACAGCTTACTTACCTATTCCTATTGTGGGACATATTTGTGTAGGTGCATTTCTGTGCCCTGGCTGTTTTGGCTATATATATGTTCCTTAGGGAGCATATGTGCTCCCAAACAGTTGGGTCTGACCTTTTCCTGATTCAGATGCTGTACCACAGTCAGTGCAGAACTGACCAGTCCTGACTGCAGTGTTCCAGGGGACAGCATATGCAAATGAGCCTGGCTGTCCCAGGCACTGCCTTGGATGCTACTGATGTTGCTTTTCCAGTGGGCAGAATGCCTCCTAAGATCATTGCTGACATAGGTTGTGGAAGAGTAGAAAAGTGGCAGCATCAAGGATGTCGGGGGTGAAGCCCCCCCCATTGCTTGAGGTTACCCACATCCTCACTGTGTTTTAAAGAGCTGCTGACACCTCAAAGAAAACTTTGAAAAACATAATAATTTGGTACAATTCAGTTTGCATTCCAAACCTATTCTATAGATTTCTCCTCCCCATCTTTTATTACAGAGGAAATTTGTAAAAATACATGATCTTTATCTGTTACAGTTCATCTGCTTCTATAGCTTACTCCCTACTTCATATCATAATCCTCTATTGTGACATCACAGTCTATTGCCATGGGAGTAACTGTGATACCACAAGCAGTGCTTTAGGTCTAGGGGAGAAAGAAAAAGGAATACATGAACTCTTCAGGTGCAGAGCTCTTATTTTCATGCAGATGGCCTCAGTAATAAGCAGTGGGAAGGAAAATACAGAACTAATGTGAAATGTAAGCTGAAATGTGTCTAAATATTATGTTTTGCTTAAGTTATCCTGAAGGCATCAGTTGCTCTTTAAATCAGCTGTATCAGTTGTGGAGTAACTCCCCCTCTCTGACTGACAGCATCTTCCTGTGCCTTGTTGCCCCCTCTAAATGACATGCCCTTTTTTGTCATTAAGAATGTCCATGCACTGTGCCTTAACTCAGAAGATTTTGGACCAAACTCACCTCCATCAATGATACTTCATCTTTCACTGTCACCAACGCTGCTATCGCCATGCAAACCACCAAGATGATGATCCATAACTAACACTGTTCACATCACATGATGCATTTTAAAGGCATAGTTCTCCATTGTAATAAATACCATGATTATAACAACTGATAGGACTTGGCCCTATCACTTATTACAGTGGTAGGGCCATGGCCATTGTGGCCCCACCTGTTTTGGCACATATGATTGCTGGGTGGTCCCATCCTGTATAGGATAGTCTTTGGCTGCCAGTGGTGGGGCACATACTGCTGGAAATACCAACAGTGTCCATTCCTGAATTCAGTCCAATGTGTTCATGAACTAATCTTAAATCCCTGCCTCCCTTGATTGTATATTGTGCCTCATCTCCCAGCTTTCTTATGCTAAAGACCTGATCCTCATAGGTAGCTGCAATAGGCTCACAGAACCTGATTCTCAAACCATGTCAGGTATGCATGACTTGCATGTATCTAGGGTGTGTTGTTCTGCAAGCTGCAAGAGCAAGTGGGCCTCCAGGCATTCACATCCTGTGCCCCCTATGATCCCCTGCTAAATGGGCAGTTGGAATGGGCTAAATGGATCCAGAACATAAGTATTCAATCAGAAACCCACACTGGTTGTCACTGATGAAAACCACATATGGTCAAAGCTGCTGGGGTTTAGTGTTCCTATGACTCAATAAAGCTGATCACTGTGGGTAATATGACCATGTAAGCCTCTTCATTTGCTTGGTCATAGAGAGTTTTTCTTTTTTAATTATATGATTACCAGTGAATGACTGTCTGTGCAACATGCAGGGACCAGAAGGATTTGGCAGTTTTCCAGAGCTTCCATATCCAATCTGCAAACATTTACTTTTGAATGTTGCACTTGCCTGTACTGGTATAGCCCCAAAGCCCTCTGCAGCAGCTCAAAGTGCTTGGTGTGCCCTGTCTTCTAATCAGGCTCTGTGGGAGGTCTTCAGGCCTGGTGGAGAGGGAACATATGTTCTACAGTAGTATGATTGGATTTGCAATGCCCTCTCTACCAGCAGTGTACTCTACAGATATCCTATGGAAAATGGGATGCATGCCTGTCCCCTTCCATTTGTCCATCTGAGTCACCCACATAGCAAGGCACATGGGCAGGATAAGGTGATGATAGGACACATATCTCCAGTTGTGGATGCTATGGGTGCCCTTATAGGGTTCCATGTCATAAGGGTGATTGCTGAATGGCGATCATCCTTATGGCAAGTACACAACACTGAAATTCAGTTTTGGCATTATGCAACTGTAGCGCAAGTGATACTGGTGCAAAATGTGGATATTTTCTTTTATGCAGTTAGGCTGCACCCCCTGCACCCCCCTAAATTTATATTCTCAACTCTGGGAGGTGCATGTCAGGGGAGTGCATCCGTGGACTAAATAAAAAATTCCTGTCTTGGGCTGAATGCAACAAAAAAGCAGCAGCGTCCGGTCCTGAACCTTGTATCTTCACCACCCCAGGTCAGCACCCACCCCACCATGCCACGCCATAACACCAGCTCACTGGCAACCTGCAGCACCCCTCCTCACAAACCTTTTCATCCCTCTTTTGGCATGCTCGCTCCCCCCGTGTGTGCATACACATGTGATATCCTGTCGCCTTGTCATGAACCCTCCCTGTCCGATAGCCCTCCCTACGCCCTCACCATCAGGGCAGTTGCTGCAAGTGGGTCGCCGTTTTGGTATGTGCCCACTTGCAGTGAGCCCCTATCACAGGATACTCCCTGATAGTATTTATCCTGAATATAGGGAGCACTCCATGACTTTTATCTCATTTGTTCTCAGTGGCCATTTTGGGTCACATCCAGCAATGGATGATTCTGAAGCCATACGGCATCTGTGGGAACAAAGGAGTTAATGGCCCTCTACATGTGCTGAGGGGCTGAGAACATTTTATGAATTGGGCCCAACTTAAACATATCCTGGCCACAGCACTGCATTCCTCATAATGATCTGCACTGGATGGCATCCTCAAGCCTTGAATGCCACACTCCACCAGAGCAGAGTCCCATATGGTGGTAAGAAAGCAGTGCTAGTTCAGACCGTGGGCCTCCAATCAGAAGCTCATGCTGGTCCACAAGTGGATTCATGCCTGCACAAGCTGCAGGAAGGGAAGTGATATTGCAGTGCCACACCTCCAAGACTACAGTTTCCCTTCTGGAATCAAAGTAAATATTCTAAACATACATGGTGCTCCCTTGATGCCCCCAGCTCACTGTGGGGGTACCGAGGGCTGATGACTAGACAGGATGTGGCTGGTGGGAATGGGGCTTACAAATTCTAATGTTGCCCCTATGTAGAGACAGTAGTGGCACCCTCCGTTGGCAAGCCACACCATGGAGAAATGTTTCTAGTTATGGTGCATGTCTCTGTGCAGCCACTGGCTTGCCAAAATCCTGGCTGCTCATGTAGTCACATATATGGCTTTGGATTGTGTGTAGTTAGGGTCAGTTAACAAGGCTCTGAATATCCATATGTCACTGCAAGTGCAGAGTGGGACCTCTTTGCAACACAAGCCCTTTTAAAGCCCTCTCCACATATACAGAAAGGTTGCTGAGCAGTTGGAGATTTGGCTCTAAGTCATATAGTGGACACTATTTCTTGGGGGAGGAGTGGTGTTTTTATTTTTTTTACAACTGCATAGGGTAGCTATGCAATACTTGGTGCCCGGATATGCATGATGTTCACATACCCTTGGTGCAATGGTCTGCAGCTACAAGAGACAATGCACCTGCCTGCAGCCACACATAATCCTTGTCTCTATGGTCTTCTGGTGTGAATCCATGCATTGGGGCAGGGCAAGGCATGGCAGTGGTAGGCAGAGTGAGTCTGGATCTTAGGCATCCAATTAGATGTTGATGCTTGTTGTCCAGCGGATCCCTAAGGGATATCTTACTAACAAAAATAAACTTTCAAAGATGCACGAGACATTGCCATTACAGTCTTCCAGCCCTCCATAGCAACTCACAATGCTAGGAGGGAGTGGTCTGCCCACCTATTGGGCTCTGAAGGTGGTCAGAAGATGTCAGTGGAGGGGTTCCATGTAATAATAGTGACAATAAAATAGCAATCGTCATTATAGTGAATGTATAATGACAATCACTTAATGAGCGACAGGATACATTGTCGAAACCAAAAATAGTGCTGCCTAACACAGTTTTAAAATCCTTAATGCCAAATCCCTATATGCACATATAACACAAACATGCTGTATCCTCTCTAGATAATAATGCAAACATTCAGTTTAGTTGTGTGAATGAATTACTGAAAAAGTAAACAGAAGAAGTTTTTTTATAATTATATATCTGTCTCCACGTCTGTCTAATGTTACTTCCAGCCCTTTTCCCAAACCTCTTGTGTTTCAGCTGTACCTGTCTGCTGCATTAGAGATCGACCAACAACAAAACATACAAAATAGTGATGCACTCTAGGCTGCGTTTTAAATGTGTAAAATGAAGAGTAGAGTGATCCTGTAGGTGACGCTGATGCTGTGAAGCCGAATACCTGATACCAGATGCCAGCCCTGACTCCCTTGGCACTTACTCTAACTAATTAATGCTAACGTCAAAATAGCGACATTTTGATGTTTAAAAAAGAAAACTGGCCAAAGCCAGATAGCGATCCTTTATTTCATATTTGTGAGCTTCAAACTTCAAGCTATACTTCAGTACTTTGAGGCACTTCAGACATCAAACTTCAGACAGGTACTGAATAGCTCAGACATGGAACTGAAAATTGTAGGCAGACCCTCAAGTATTCATATGTAGTGTCAGTTTCATACTCAGACACAATAGATGCAATGTGCTGATCTAGGTCTTTGTATTTCCTTTTTTCCCGATTATTGCTAGCTCCTGATATGAGATGCTCCATCTTCATGTCTGTCAGATGTTGCTCATCTCACACATAATAAATTTCCAAATGCTGGGGTGGCACACTCCAAGACGGGAGTTAAAACCCCTGTGCCATCCCTCTACAGCATTATTGGTTCTCACTAACCCCATCTGTGTTGCAGTGTGACAGTTCCACTGCTCTACTGGGAAACAGGCGTCTTCTGCCAGACCAACCTTTCGGTCTGCCAACCCAAGTATCTTCAAAGTAGTCTGTGATTGGCTGCAATATTTCTTCATGAGAAGCAAAATAATCCATCTCTTTCAGCTCCTCAAAGCTCCCACAACATCTTTAGGGGGAACAAAGGCTAAGGATAACAGCATCCTTAGATGCAGTGTGAAGTCAGGGTCAGTTTGGTATCTGGTCTCCACATCATGGGACTTTTGAATTTGCTGCCAGACCGCTTGCATAAAATGAAAAAAACACCCTTGCAGCTGTGTGTCTGGGAAAACAGAGGCAAAAGATTTCCATGATACCTTTTCAAAGTCCATAATCGCATTTGATGGAGACATATCTGATACCAGTTTCCTTAACTAAGAAAACACACGTGAATATGATGTAGACTTCCTGGAACACATCAGAACATATATTGCAGTTATAACTACACCAGACCACAGTCCATGCACGCTATATAACTGGTTAAATAGAGGGGGGCAAGACTTAAATGTACTATCAAGCATCCAGTCTTCACATTCCTGCAAGAACCATAGGTTTCCCGCTGGGGCAAACATTATAATTCTGTCTGGTTCCTTTCCACTATCAAACATAAGAAAACAGTTCCCTGAATTAAGTACGCAGAATTCTGATGGTATTGTAAGCTCCTCTACAGAAGCAGGTGTAGCTGGATACACCCTCTCAGTCTGTCATGTATGCTGAACTGTTCTTTTTATGAGGTTTAATCCTGGAAGCCTACCAGTTACAGATTCAGGAGCTGCAGTAGTACACTCTACCACTACCTGGGATGTGCTTTCAACAGTGGAACGTGCACGACTACATATGTCTGCCATAAACTGTTTTGCTCCAATCTCTCCCATGTCATGGACATGACTGTGCTCTTTTAGTTGAGCAACATGATCTGCCACAGTGGGGAGTTTCACCAGACTATTATATTTGTGACAGTCAGCACAAAACTAGTAGGTCTTATCCTCTCTCTCCTTGTCCTTTATGTAAAGTTAGCCAGCATACAACAACATGGACTTACCTTTCTGACTCATTACAAACTTCAGCGACATAGCGCAATCAGTTGTCAATCAGTCAGCTGGGTTCTCGATCTCGATCAGTAACCAAGCAGCATGGGTTGAATTAGATTGATTAAATATTCATACAGTTGCTGTGACAATGAAAACATGGAAAGGATCACTCTGCTGAGGGAAATAGGGGCTGTTGGGTGCTTCAATATTTTGAAATGGTATTCATTATCATTAATGACAGTTGTTAAGTTTTTGCCATTATGTTGTCGCTATTTTGTACAGTGCTATTTTGTTGTCACTATTATTACGGGATACGTTCTGGCCATGTGTGCCAGTCTCCAAGTCAGAACCTGAGGGTTCTGTGTGTGTGTTCTCTATGCCTCAGTAATCTGCATTGCCAGTAGGAGTAGCCCTGTGGGGGGGGGGGGGTCCATCTTCGCATTGTGATTATTCTCTGTGTATGTGAATAAAAGCCACACTCTAGAATCCCAACCGGGTTTGGACAGTACTGTTATTGCTTCCACTGTGTCTGGATTTACTTGGGTGCCCCTGACCAGAAGTACAAACCTAGCATAACTGTGAGCAACTGTTTTCTCCCAGGGACCCAGGTTGATGGCATGGTAAATGGTCCCACTAGTGTGAGCCAGGTAGTTGCCACACTTGCTTTGCCTGTCTGTGGAAGGCAGTAGATGTACTGTAAACTGTTTCTAGTGACAACCCCCATCCCTCTCTTGGGTGCCATGTTTGAGAGGAGCAGCCCTGCTAGTTAGACAAGGGGGGCAGGTGGGGGTGGGTTACATACCTTTTTGCATTCACTGGGCTTGCAGTCCAGTACCTTAAGGGTCCACATGGCCACAGCATATGCTTACATTTGTGTTGGACAGAATGATTCTCTGGCCTCAAACCCTGTCTTCAAAAGGTTCATTAAAGGCCTGGCCCATTTGTACCCCCCCACACAGGGAACCAGTGCCAGCATGGGACCTAAATGTGTGTATAGTTAGGCTCAGTGAGCTCCAGTCTCTATGCAATGAACAGGACTACATTTCATTCTACAGAGACAGAGTGGTCCCAACAAAAAACAGAAAGTTTCTTCCTAAAGCGGTTTCTGATTCCCATTTGAATTAAATGATTACCTTACCTGTCATTTTCACTGAACACTCTAGTTCTGGTGAAAGGACATAGGCAGGACAGGAAACCTCTGTTCCTGACCTATGAGGATGTGGGAAAGCGTAACCCAGCATAAAAAAGGTCAATTTCTCACTGGATAGTTCAGCATATCCAGTTTTGTTACTCTAAGGCTGCAAAAGAGCCCTCAGCAGGGTTGAGGGCCCATTCCACAAGAGGCACAGCTGCTACCATAGCAGCTGCCGGGGATGTTCCCTCGGTGGACATCTGTAAAGTAGCTACCTGGAAAACAGTACACACCTTTACAAAGCATTACAGTCTTAACATTCAGTCCAGAGGTGATGCCAGGTTTGGCACAGCAGTCCTACAGAGTCTGTTTCCAAATTAGGTTCTGTGCCAGCCTCCAAAGGTATTGCTTTTTAGTCTGTTAGAGTTATGAATACATTAGTATTACTGGGGTTAGAGGAAAAAAATACTCACCATAGTAATCTGGTTTCTTCCCAGTGATACTCAGGTATTCAAAACTCCCCAGCCTGCCTCCCCTTCCAGAATCAGTAGCCTCTGTACTCCTGAAAACAATGTGTTTTCAGGGGTATCTGTGCAATACTCTGGCACATATGTTGTGATTGTGTTCACTATTGTAGTTCCCCCTTTTCAGGTGATCCTGACATTCAGGGGTATTCTTTCATATGTTATGCCCTCCAGTTGGAGACCTTTTTGGGTGTTGAGGGAGTTACTACTATAATTATTATAATTACTATTGTTATTATTACATTTAGTCCTCATGGGCCTGTCTTTCCAGGCTTCCAGGAAATCTGAGGGGTTCAGAACTAAGGCAGTTAGTAGAAGGCAGCATTTGAAAAAGTGGTTTGTGCAAAAGATTCCATCATTTGCATATATTCCATCTCTCCAGGCAGTTCTGTCTTAAAGGGACACTGTAAGAGTTCTGAATACCTGAGTATCACTGGGAAGAAATGAGATTATTATGTTGAGTAATTTATTCTTTCTGAATGGTTGACGTACACCATGCCAACCACACACAGGTTGACAACAAGAAATGTGGACTTTGTCTCAGATCACACCTATGCTCTACCCCCACCCCACCACCTGGCAACCCACCTTTCTGACCCAGATGGCACTCTTACTCCACTTTAAGGTTCCACCCCTAAATGGGTTCACTTTAGTCTTTATAGGCTGCAATGGCTGGTAATATTCTGAATTTTGCTCAATTCTCTTCTGTAGAGGCTCAACAAGATGAGCCCATGCCACTTCCAGGCTGATGTATACCTAGGTTGCATACTCTTTTATCGGCTCTGTGCTAGAGGGTATGGATCACCATGCCATGGTTGATGTTGTTCCTTATTATGGTTAATATAGGAAGGTACTAATTGTCCCAATGTACAGTTCTAGCTAGTGTTAAATTCCTTCAGTACATGCCTGTATTTGCAAACAGTGTATCTATAAGCAAAAGTTGAATATACAACTTTTATCTGATGCATTTGATGCAAAGTAATCTTTACTTCGTGAGTGTTCCATTGTTGAAAAATCACAATAAAACCTTCTAAGATAAAATGACATGAAGCAGTGACTGTAACATATAGAATAATAGATGGGGAAGTGTGTGTTATGAGAACTTAATGGTCATCTGAGGTGTGGGATGCTACATAAACCCCAAGGGCAAAGCCTAAGGGATTTACTAAAGCATCACACACTGAGGGAGCCATTACATTTGAGTAGGACACATCCCCATCTTTTATTTTCTGTAATTGCAGGTCATCAATTTTTTTTTGACAAAGTGCATTTGCTGTTGCTGTGTCTCACTCATGTGTCTCTCACTCACACACACACACACGCTATCTTTGTCTCCTTTGTTTTCTTTTTGTAAAGCTTCTTTATTTAATTTGGTGTTTACTTCTTCACTTGCAGACTTGTAGAGCTGTACATGTGCATCGCAATAACTATCAGGTTTACCTCAGGCACCTCAGCCTTGAAGTTATTCCTGGTTCTTGCTGGTAGTTGTTGCCTGCTGCAGATTCCGAATGGCATGATCAACCAGATTGATTTTTTTTGTAGATACTGAGCTGGTTGAAAAATTAAAAAATAATGATGACTCTTGGCCTGGCAGCTCCTGGGTATGCAGGATAATGAGCCGCCATGTTTCTGAAACTGTTTATCCTGCCCAGTAGTACAGCAACAGCCAATCAGGCAGCAGCTGTTTTTTTTTGAGTGACTCATCACATGCTCACCATTATAACCCATAGGTTATAATGGCAAATTATAACTCAGTCAGCCTATGTAAAAAATTGCTGACCAGTTGTTATAAAATAATTATGACCAGAAACTAAAGTATCTCATTATATACCATGGAATCACGCAAAAGTTTCACAGTTGCGTGGTATACCATGTGCTGCGCAAATCCGGTATCCATTGAATATAATGTCATTCACTGATGACACAAAGCTCTGTAACAGAGTGGACACACCAGAAGGTGTAGACAGAATGAGAAGGGACCTGCAGAAACTTGAAGAATGATCAGGGGTTTAGCAGTTGAAATTCACTGCAAAGAAATGCAAGATAATACATATCGGGCACAAAAACCCTGGCACAATATATCAGTTTGGGGGTGAGGATATAGCAAACCCCAAGCAGGAAAGGGATCTTGGGGATATCATCTCTGATGACCTCAAGGTAGGGAAACAGTGTGACAAGGAAGCAGGTAAAGCAAATAGGATGCTGGGATGCATAGGCAGGGGCATCAACAGCAGGAAAAGGGAGGTCATAATTCCACTATTCAAGACACTAGTGAGGCCCCACCTGGAGTACAGTGTAAAGTTCTGGAGTCCTTACCTACGTAAGGACATAGATAGGTTAGAGAAGGGCAACAAAGATGGTACATGGATTGCATCACAAGTCCTATCAGGACATGTTGAAGGACCTGAATGTGTACTCCCTGGAGGAGAGGAGGGAGAGAGGGGATATGATAGCGACATACAAATATCTTACAGGGAGGAACAGGGTGCAGGAATACACTACTTTTAAGCAAAAAATGTTCCAGGACTAGAGGGGAAGGGATGAAGTTGGAGGGAGGGAGGATGATTCAGAGGAAATGTAAGAAAGAATTTCTTCACTGAACCTGTGGTGGGCAAGTGGAACACCCTGTCAGAAGAAGTGGTGGGGACTGAAACAATCATGTGATTTAAGAATGCATGGGATAGACATCAAGGAATTCTGGAGGTCAGGGGTGAGGGGCAACAGACTTCTAGGAAAACATAAAGTGAACTTACAAGCTCAAATGGGCAGATTGGGTGGTCCATAGGCCCTTATATGCCGACACTGTGTATGTATCTATGTATGTATCTATGTATACCACTACCACGCAATGACATGCGTTGCACAATACCAGGATACTTTTGTGTAACTACCACTGTATACTCTAGAGGTAACTAGGGATATGGCATGGTATGATACAGACTTTCAAATAACTCACAGGTATGGAAGATCCCCAAGAGTCAAGACCACACTAGTTCAGTGATCCTTTCTGTTTAGAGCCTCGTCCTGGTACAACACCCTTCCTCCCACCATTACAACGATCACCAAATTAGGCACATTTAAAACGGCCCTAAAAACACATATCCTATTCTCTCATAACTGCCAGTGTAACTGCTAACCTCTTTAGGGCCTTACCCGACCACCGCTTATTGCTTAACTGCCTTAGATACTGGCCCTGTGTAGCCAAAGCCTTAGCAACCCCCGAGGCTCTCTGCCTTCCCTTGGTAAACCCTGACATTCACTGAGACTTGGACTTTTGTCTGACTCTCCATTTATTATTCTCCAGATAAAGTCCCAGTGGGCTGCTCACTATAACATAGATCTTCTCAATGTGTTTGATGCCTGTTATCATTAATAGTATAGGTCAATTCCTTATGTCTACCCATTGTACACCTATTAGCTACCAATTGTATAGGTATGCTCTCTGTTCACCCTGTTAGCTACCAATTGTAACCAATCACTAAGTCAACCTACATGTCTCATTGCACTATTTTGCTTCTTTGGTCTATTTAACCTGCTTGTACACTGTTGTACTTTTATTGTTTGTTATTGTTACTACTTCCTGACGTGAAGCCTTTGGAAACGAGTCAATGACTCAAAGGGCTGTAATTCTGATTTCTCAAATAAATAAATAAGGTTCAAGAGGGAAACATACTCAGATGAAAAGGTATCCAAGAACAAGCGGTCATGGGTTCCATGTCGTGATACTGATCACAGTACAGTGATCGCTAACATAGCAAATGTATATCATTGAAAAACATTTTGGCAATATACAATGCTCAGCAACCCGACTTCTGGCAACTTAAAGTGTTTTTGTGGGGGAGCTGTGTCCCACCACACACACACCCACACCCTCCTGACTAAGGATTGTTAACTCCAGGGGGATGCATGTCAAGGAGGGGACAAAACACAGCAGCAGAAAAAAAATTAACAGACAGCTGCAAGCAGCGGCAAAACAATCACCCACAGGCAAGTCCCGAACTCAGTGCCCACTGAACCACCCTCACCACCACACCACAGGGCTGGCTCAACTGCAGCAGGCTCTCCTGTCTACCTAAACCCTCCCTTCTATTCCTCCTCTACACCTCCCTATCCTTCCCCCTTCTGGTTGCTTTCCTCACTATACCATCGCTACCCTTGCAGGGTAGCTGATGATAATAGTGCTATAAATAAGTCACTGATTTTACAGTCACTCATTTATAACCACTATCATCACTGGATACCAGGGCCATAATATGAAGCTCGGAGGGCAGAAGTAGGAAAAATGTGTGAAAGTCCTTCTTCTCTAGGGCAGAGAATGCATTGAACACCCTCAAAGCAGAGATGGTAGAGTCTGAAATTACACTGGCATTCTCGGAAGCTTAAGATATGCATAATGAAACACTGATGCAGTGGAAGTGGTGATAAAACTGGCAAATAAGTAGGGTCTGTTGCATTACATTAGGTAGGGAAAACAAACTGTTTGGGTGGGGAAAGATATCCTTATCTGCCAAGAACTTATATACAGTGGCCCAGATATTCAGAAGGGTTGAGCATGGCGCAACACTGTTGCACCATGCGCAACCTACTGATGCGCCCCGGCGCAATATTCAAACAGGGATTGTGCCTGGCACAACTCCCGATGTGCCAGAGCGCATCAGTAATGTATGCAGCGCAGGTAAGGGGGGCCGTGCCCATGTATGCTTCACACATCCCAATATTCAGCCCGAGATGTGCTGAGCCCATGCATGCGCAACCCCTACTTGTGGTGCACACAGGTGAGCCAAAAAAAAAGGAACAATGGCTTGCCATGCACAGGTGAGCTGCCATATTGCAGGGTGCAACATGGCAGCTGCCACCTGTGGGTGGCCACCCGAGCTCCGACTGCACCTTCATGACAGCGCCCCCCCATGCTCGATCGTGGGCAGATGTAGATGTAAATATTCATCCTATATCACTGGTGGTCCAGTGGACTGCTTGCAGCCCGATCACAGGCTTACATATAGAAATATTTGTCCTATATCCCTGCTGGTCCAGTGGACCACTCGCAGCCCGAGTGGGCGCCAGTAAATGTGAATGGCACAGCAACCCAACCCTGGTGGTCTAGTGGTGCCCCCCCACGCCCACTGAGTCCCACCACCCTGCTTCACCCCAGTCAGCAGTGGGTGGCAGCTCCCCACCCGCTTGCTCCCGACGCCCGCTGACTGACACCGTATGGTGGGCTATATGCCCATGGTAGGCCAGTGTGAGCCAATGGGTGTGCAGCCCATACGTTCTACACAGTCCCAATATGTGAATGGATCCCCATTCCATATCGTTTAACGTGTAGTACGGTATGGACTGCACACTCATTGGTTCACACTGTGGACCAATGGGTGTACAGCCCTACCATATGGTGTCAGTCGGCGGCCGGCGGGGCAGCAAGCTGGTGGGGAGCTGCCACCTGCTGCTGATGGGGGGAGCGGAGCGGTGGGCCTAGTGGGCGGGTGAGGAGGGGGATACTGCTAGACCACCAGGGTTGGGTTGCTGTGCCATTAATGATTTACTGACGCCTGTGATTGGGCTGCAAGCAGTCCACTGGACCACCAGGGATATGGGATGATTATTTTAATACTTAAGCCTGTGATTGGGCTGCGATTAGTCCACTAGACCACCAGGGATATAGGACATGTTTTATTTTAACTGATGCCCGTGATCAGCCGGTGGGGCACTTTTCCGCACTGTGCAGGGGGCATCGGTCCCTGACAGTTGCAGCCTGGAAGGGTGCCAGGCACAAGTCGCCGGGGGTCAGTGCACCTGCATGCAAATGGGGCCATATGACATGCAAATGGCCCCATTTGTGCCTTGCATGCATTATGGCCCCATTTACATGTGCACCTTTGAATATCACAGTTGTTGCACCTAGCACAACGGAACTTGCACTAGCGCATCCCCCTGCTTCACTCTGGCCACTTGCACTGGCACAGTGCCACTGTGTCATACACACTGCGGGGTGGCCAGGATGCGATATTCAGCAATGCTGTGCCATGGCACAGCTCCGTTGAATATCACCCCGTCAACACCCCTGCACAGCCCATTTGCACTGCGCCCAGGCTTGCACCACAGTCTGGCGCAATCTGAATATCCAGGTCTGTGTATAGTAGAGCATTGCTCAGCATAGAATTCCTTCTCTTTCAAAATGTTGTTGTACCACACTTCAAAGATCATGGAATGTGATTGTACCCTTCTGTGGCACAACAGGTTCTGAAACCTCTAGAGACTGCGCATGACAGTTTAATTCTGAAAGCCAAAGAACTGTAATGTGCACATTTCACATAACTGTAACATGACCTCTTATTACAGAACATTGATACCTTGCCTGTAATAATGTATTTTGTATAATACCCACCTTGTTTGTTCTATCTTGTGCTGTGTGCTTGTATTATTATTTGTCCACCTCTGTATGTTGCTTGATTATACTGCATTCTGTACTTGCTTATCACAGCTAACAGGACAGCAACAGCATTTGGTAATTGTAATTATCAGTACAGGGCTTAACTATTAAACCCCTGTTAAAAACAGTGAGGACAAAATATATGATGCAGATAACACGTGAAGCAGACATATGGTACTCCAATGATAAGTATAAACTGATGAGACCAATTCACAAATTACTTAGGAAATTCTAGCTTTAACCCAGTCTTGTCCACTGCCATATCATCAAAGCAGTGCTGGAGTTAGACCATATCAATACATTAGTAGATAGCAAAAAAACTAAATTACTGGCTCCATCTAATATGCCTAGGTGAAGATAAATTACTGGGTTCTTGCCTGGATGAAAAAATTAAGTGGATTACAATGGTATGCCACCACTCGGAATGTACAGTAATATTCTAGAACTTTTAAAAAAATATGATCTACAATTTTTATTAAGCTATCCTGAAAGAGGGGTTATCATAAGTCAACAGTACACAAAGTACATGAGAAACAAGATGAAAAGCAACTGGTCTAGTTCTTACAGTTAATCAATAGTTTAAAGTTTTCAAAATGGCATGCAAGCAGTAATTGCATGTGCAAATTTCAAATTTTACTTAGAAGTCCTCACATTCCAAAGACTTAAGACTACTTTTACTCAATACAGATTTGAATTGTGTGAGAGTAATGTTCTAAGTACAAGATATGCTAAACGAGATGACCCAACTTGGAATTGCAAGCAAGGGGGTAGAGACTTAACACATTCTTTGGCACTGCCAATGGTACACTAAAATTCACAAACTTATGCTGAACTCAATACTGGACATTTGCAATACTGCTAATCTACATGTAACAACTGACACTGATTCTAATAAACTCTTAGGACGTGCACACACACACACATGATTAAACAGCTGGCAAACTATTTTGTGGGCATTACAATGATTAGGTTCAATGTTTATTGAATAGCAATAAGAGAGACTGGGTATGTAGTGCTTGTGTAACTTGTAGTACTTTTGCAGCTTTAGTTTATTCCCACCCTTGAGTAGTAGGTATGTAGGTAGTAATTTGTAGGGAATAGAAGACCCATGAACAAAGGTAAGAAGAGCACCAGAGACAGAGAAGAGGGGGAAGGAGGTGGATGAAAAACACTCCCTAAGCAAGGGAGGTGTTAGAGGAGAGCTTAAGTAGAGGTTGTGGGAGGAGCTATTCCCCACTTTGAACCTTGGGCAAGCCCTCCCATTCAATGTTTGTGGAATAGCAATAAGGAGAGATGGGGTATATAGTGCTTGTGTAACTTGTAGTACTTTTCGTGGCTTTACTCTATTCCAACCATTGAGTAGTACTATAGGTAATAATTTGTAGGGAACAAAAGGCCCAAAAAGATACCTCATCCAGCTCATAAAGAGTATGATCCCCCTGGCACTCAGTAGAGGAACCTTCCCCCAGGTAGAGAAAACCTCTGAGGACCCATGGCTAGAGATCGTCCCATCCTCTGGGCATACTAAATGGAAAAGGACCTGGGTTCTAGTCACCATAGCTAATTTTGAGGTTGGTGAGCTGCTTGAAGAGATGATAATCCATCCTCAATCCATGGATGATGCTAACCACACAGTGATACTGAGTTTGAAGAGTAAGTCTGTTCTGAATGAGTGACAGAATCCTAAGTATGAAGTAAATCTGGGTAAAGGAGGGTGAAGGAAGTTCAAGTTTCCAAGATGATGAATGATGCTTGTCCAATGGAATTGCAAGGGTTAAATGAGCAGAGGGACCATGACTGGATTGATAAGGTACTGAACTGGGAATGGTGAAAATGCAATGGTAGAAGAAATCATTAGTGAATGACCCAACTTGTGAAAGGTTTGAATGTAAAGACATAGTCTGGAGGCTAGGAACTCTGTATTGAACAAGGAGTTGCTAAGGAAGCATCCATAGAGTAGAAATAGTAGAAGAGTCTTTGAGTGCCCTGGAGATAATGGTTCATTCTCGATCCAAGGATGATACAGACTGAATGATGATCCTGAAGATGAAGGATACATATTTTCCATATAGATGGTAGAATCCTATGTGTGAAGCAGATCCAGTTAAAGAAGGGCTAATGTGGTCTATGTTTCTGTGGTGACAAAGGATCCATGTCCAAAGGATTGTAGGGGCATAATAAGAGTAAGATTTGCTCGACATAAGACCAGAGAGTACACTGTGGGAGTTGTGATGATTTGTGAAGTTATAGGTGACTGATCCATTCGTATAAAGTTTGATAATCAAGGTAGTCTGAAGATAAATAATTGATTAGTGAGTGATAAGTCACTAGGTAAGCATCCCAGAGTAAAATGAGTAGAGGAGATTTTGAGTGACTGATGAGTGTAATGTCATAAGTGATTAGTAAATCAATAAAGGCGATTTGTGAAGCAGTTCAGATGGTAACTTAATATATATGGGGAATGACTGGAAATTCAGTATAAGAAATGTATGAATTCTTTGGTCATAATGTTCGAGACTTAATACTCAAATTGTCTGCTGGTGTGCTTCCTGTAACAAACATGGGTAGTTCTGTGGTGTGATCATTTAGGAGATGCACTGTAGTGGCATAAGTTAGTTAAGTTTACAGGTAATCCTGATACTGAAGTTCTCGAAAGAAGCTTGGGAAGATGTAAGAAAGAGTCAGTAAGCTGGATTGGTAATGAGATTGATTGGTGTAAAATACCATAGGATTTTAGTGCTACGGCTGAGTAATACGGATAGGGAGGCAAGGCTGAGTTGGTGAGTGTGTCTTGGCTGTTACGGATTGACATTTAGTATTCAGGAGAGCCAGTTCTCAGTGACAGTCTTTTCTATAGAGATTAACACAGGTACTTCAAGAAGATGGGACTGAATTGTCCACTGGAAGAGTGGTTAACCCGGCTGAAAGTACTAGGTGAAAAGGTGTGGATGATAGTATAAGGAATAACAATGGCTGGGAGTGAAATCAAACATTTGGGTGGTGTGGAGTCTGTAATCAGCTAGGCTGTGAAGATCCCATGACTAATATTCTGGAAGATACATGTGAAATTCTTAAAACTAACAATGACTGATGGGAAGTAAGAGTCGAGTAACTTGGACATCAGAGTCTGTGTTGAAAGAAGTGAAAGTAAATAAAATGGATGATGTCCATAGTTGAATGAGTTATCTTGTGATCCCTGGTATCCATAGAAATGATGCTGGTTACAAAGTTGGAGTGTAACAGTAGGATTTAAGTCTTTTCCCTGTATTAGGATAGCCAATGAGTCATGGCATACAGGGAAGTCATGGTGGTTGAATGTACAGGAATTGGAGGGTATAACCAATAGAGATGAAGAAGATCTTTCTATGGTCAATGTGAATGGGATTCCATGAATGACTGTGGAGAACTGATCAGGCAGTATAAAACTCTATAATAAGCCATGAGTCTATGAGGCATGTAAGCCAAGGAATGCTTGATGGCAGTAGTATGCTCAAGTAATGAACTAATGAGCCAATAAATAGTGAAAAGGTACCATTAGAAAGGCTGGAGTAGAGGTAGGGGATGGATAATCTGGGAGAGCAGATGACTGGGTAGGAATACTAGTCATAAATAGGATACAAGGCCCAGAGAGCCACAACAAACAGTACGAAGCCCTGAGCCAGCAAGGTAAAGATGAGAAGGCAGACATTCAGAATGGGAAGGAAGTCCAGAATGGATCCTGAGGAACTGAAGAAATAAGCAGAGGACACTATGGGCTAGGCAAAGCCAGATGACATGCAGAGCAGTACAGTACAGGACCAGGTCAATGTCATGATGGACAGCAGCAAATTGTAGGAAAGCTGAAGCAAGGCATCAGATGTAGATCCAAGGAAAGGCCAATGAGCCAAGCCATGCACATAAGCAACAGGAGTCCCACAGCTGATGAAGGCTGAAAGCAACTGCAGGAATGATGGAAGGAGCTGGAGTGATGAAGGGCAAGGTTCCAAAATCTGCAAAGAAAATAAATTTATACAACAGCTGAAGTGGTGACCTGCAGCAAAGAATTCCAAGAGGCAGTCAGCCTGGTGTGAGAGAGGGACTGAACAAGCTGGCAGGATCCATATGATGAGGGAAAGGAGGCAAAAGGGGCTAGAGAACGAAGGTCCATGGAAGAGCAGGATGGCGATTGGAGTCATTCAAGCAGAAGGGTCCTGTGATTGAAGGGAAATGACTGGCAGGATGGAGGAAAACAAATCGAAGAGGTCCACGTTCCCTGGTTGAAGTTGCAGGCAGAAGTAGGAGGTCCAGGTCCAGATGGGTTGAGGCATTGAGTAGCAGGTAGAGAAAAACACACGTGAAGCAGAGGAATGGAAGGAGATGTGTCCAGATGGGACATTCAAAGCACAATGATCCTGGCTGGATGTAGCTAAGGAATGTAGAATGATGAGAGAACGTGGTTGAGAAAGTTCCATTCCTGAACAGAATTGCCAATCTGCAGCAGTGTAGATTCAAACAGTGGAAACAGTCCATGTCAGAATCAGGCTTCTGGCCATGGAAGTCCGCAGATGGGATGAAGAGTCGAGGTTGCAGATGAGATAAGATGGAGAACAACATTGGGCAAAGTCCTCTTACTGAAGGGAGTGATAGCCGGGTATCAGGCTGAGGACATGGAAGATTACGTAATAGATTGGAGACTCAGGTGACTGTCAGGGATGACAAATGAATGGTGGTGACCTGCACTAGATGCTGACAAGCACAGTTAGGGATAGAGGATGTCAAGTTGGTAAGGAGGAGGTAGTTCCATTCCTGAAGGGTTGCGGCAACTGGTATGATGTAGAGAAAGTATGGTAACAGTCCATAGAATGTAGACATGGCTCTCATCCCTGGGAGTTGGGGCAAGCTAACCTGCACTTGATCCTGCCAAGTAGAGTTAGGGATGGAGGATGTCAAGTTGGTAAGAAGGAGGTAGTTTCATTCCCAAAGAGAAGTGACAACTGGCATGAGGTAAGGAAGGTATGGTATGGCTCAGCAGATTGTAGACATGGCTCCCATCCCTGGTAGTTAGAGCGAACTGACCTTCACTCGCTGATGCCACGCAGAGTTAGGGATGGACGATGTGAAGTTGGTAAGAAGGAGGTAGTTCTGTTCCTAAAGGGAAATGGCAACTGGTATGAGGTAAGGAAGGTATGGTATAGCTTAGACATGGCTCTCATCCCTGGTAGTCAGGGCCAGCTAATCTTCACTTGATGCTGCCAAGCAGAGTTAGGGATGGAGGATGTCAGACAGGGAAGTAGGAGATACTGAATGTAACAGACTCCCATCCCTGGTTGACAGGGGAAGCCTACCTTTGCTCAGCACCTCAAAAGATGCGAGTTAGGGATGGAGTCCAAAGCACTGCTGGTATGGGCTGGCTGAGAGTGCAGAATGCTGCTGGAGAATGAGTGGAAAGCAGGGAACTAAAATGAGGTAGGATGATGTCCAGAACACAAGTATGGTAAGGCAGACATAGCATGATAGGATGGCAGGCACAGAAACAGGCAGTGCAGTAGAGCAGGTCCGGCCCAGGAAACAATACCAATGTGAGGAAAGGATGGCTGTGCTGTAAAATGAAGCAGAAATGAGGGATGAGGATAATGCAGGTGCAAGCGACTGAGGCTGTAGAAAATAGGAAAGAGTAGGTTACAACAACTAGGGTCAGGAGCATATATTATTCTTAACTGCCTTTAAGAGGGTTAGTTCTGAGCTGCCCTTAATATCTGAATCATAAGGATGTTGGCCTTGAGTTTCATGATTATTAGGTGAAGAGATCTCAAGACTGCTACCTCTGTATTTGTACTTAATGAAAAATCGCAGGAGCTGTCTATATATGGGGCTCACCAATGTAAGCAGAGAGTATGGAGGTAAGGGGGAAACCCCCCACAGTAGCTGAAAGGGGAATCATAGAAACATAGAACATAGAAACATAGAAGTTGATGGCAGATAAGGACTGCAAGGCCCATCCAGTCTGCCCATTTCTTTTTCTACCTTATAAATGTGCCATCGGCCTTTGCTCTGTCAGTGGCCTATCTATTCATAGTCATTTGTATTGCTTCCTATGCCTATCCCATGCCTGTTTGAAGCCCTGCACTGTATTCTATAGCCACCGCTTCTGTGGTAAGCCATTCCATGCATCCACCACCCTTTCTGTGAAAAAATTTCCTCATTCCCCTTAATCGGCCCCTCTAATCTCATGCTGTGTCCCTCTTGTCCTGCTATTTTTCTTATATTTAAACATGTTAGACTCTTTCACCTTGTTAATGCCCTTAAGGTGTTTGAATGCCTCGATCATATCACCTCTCCCTCCTTTGCTCAAGGGTATATATTGAGCTCTGTTAATCTGTCCCTCAATGTCTTCTGATGCAGTCCCTGCACCATTTTGGTTGCCCTTCTCCGGACTGCCTCAATTTGATTAATGTCCTTGTGAAGGTGTGGCCCCAATACTGCATGCAGTACTACAGATGAGGGCCCTAACCAGTCAATCTTGTAAAGAGGGATTATTACCTCCTCTTATGACTTGTGATACCCCTACTACACCCTAACACCCCCTAGCCTTACCTACTGCTTTAGAGGTCTGCTTGGATGATTTCAGGTCATCAGTGATGATGATGCCCAAGTCTCTTTCTTCCTTTTGACTGCTAGCTCCCCTCCCAGCCCATAGGTGGCTTCTGGGTTTCTCTTCCTGTGTGCATGATTTTGCACTTCTTTGCATTAAATCCCAGTTGCCACTCTTCAGACCATTTTGCTAGTTTATCCAGATCTCTTCTCATTCTGCCCACCCCATCTGGATCATCTACTCTGTTGCAAAGGGAGGTTCTGATAATGGGAGACTTCAACATGCCAGATACAGATTGGTCAATACCAGCAGGAACATCTGCCAGAACTAGACTCATAGTGGATTCCCTGCAGGGAGGGCCTCAAACAACTGGTACAGCAACCCACAAGAGACAGGGCTATCCTAGATCTAGTACTGACTAACAAAGAAGGGATCACAGATCTCCAGGTAGAAGGTCACCTGGGGGCCAGTGACCATCACATGGTATGGTTCAATTTGGCTCTACATCTAAATCATCCCATTCCAAGGCAAAATATGGGACTTCAGAGGAGCTGACTTTGATAAGATGGCCAACCAGAGTTAAGCTAGCCCTGGCAAAAAGAAACACAGGTGAGGAGGTGCAGGCAAAGTGGGCAAGCATTAAGGATACAATACTTGAAGCAACATCCCATTGTGTTAGACAGAAAAGGAAGTGCAAAAAAAGAAGGAAACCACTTTGGTTCTCAAATACAGTAGCAGAAAAGGTCAGAGCCAAAAGGCTGGCCTTCAGAAAATATAAGGAAACACAGCGGGATGAAGATAGGGGGGCATACCAAACTGCCCTAAGGGAAGCAGGTAAGGCAGTAAGGCAGGCAAAGTCCCAAACTGAGGAAACACTAGCACAAACAGTAAAAGAAGGTGACAAGACTTTCTATAGATACATTAGTGAAAAGAGAAAGTCCAGAGGGGGTATTAAGCTTAATGGAGAAAAGGGAGCATGTGAGGAGGAGGACCCTGTGAAGGCATCTATCCTAAATAGATACTTTGCTCAGTATTCACTGAAGAGAAGGTGAGGCAGGCACACAGCTCAGCATCATGGACACAGGGGGAGGAGGTGAGCACTACTCCCTTCACAAAAGAAAGGGTCCTACAAGAGCTTGCTAAGCTCAGGTGGATAAGGCAATGGGACCTGATGGCATACATCCCAGGGTACTTAAGGAGCTAAAGGAGGAACTAGCAGAGCCATTAGCAGAATTGTTTAGTGAGTCTCTGAGCACAGGAGAGGTCCCAGAAGACTGGAGAAGGGCTCATGTGATCCCACTCCACAAGAGTGGTAGCAGGGAGGAGGCGGGGAACTACAGACGGTCAGTCTTACCTCAGTAGTGGGCAAGATTATGGAAGCACTCCTTAAGGAAAGGATAGTGCAACACCTGGAATCCATAGGGGCACAGGATCCAAGACAGCATGGGTTTACAAAGGAAGGTCCTGTCAAACTAATCTCATAGATTTCTTTGACTGGGTAACCAGAGTGGTGGACCAAGGGGAGTAGTTGATGTCGCCTACCTTGACTTCAGCAAAGCTTTGACACTGTTCCATATAGAAGATTGATAAATAAGCAGGTAGGCTCGGGTGGGCAGAAGTTGGTCAACTGGGTGGCAAACTGGTTGACTGGCAGAAAACAGAGAGTGGTGGTAAATGGTATACAGTCAGAAGAGATGCAAGTCACAAGTGGGTACCTCAGGGATCAGTCCTGGGGCCAGTCCTATTCAACATCTTCATTAGTGACCTAGCAGATGGACTAGAGGGTAAGGCTTGTCTGTTTGCAGATGACACCAAGATCTGCAACATAGTAGATGATCCAGATGGGGTGGGCAGAATGAGAAGAGATCTGGATAAACTAGCAGAATGGTCAGAAGAGTGGCAACTGGGATTTAATGCAAAGAAGTGCAAAATCATGCACATAGGGAAGAGAAACCCTGAAGCCACTTATAGGCTGGGAGGAGTTGCTAGCAGTCACAAAGGAAGAAAGAGACTTGGGCATCATCATCACTGATGACCTGAAATCATCCAAGCAGACCTCTAAAGCAGTAGGTAGGCTAGGGGTGTTAGGGTGTATTAGTAGGGATTATCACAAGTCGTAAGAGGTAATAATCCCTCTGTACAAGACATTGGTTAGGCCCCATCTGGAGTACTCGCGTGCAGTATTGGAGGCCACACCTCACAAGGACATTAACCAAATTGAGGCAGTCCAGAGAAGGGCAACCAAAATGGTGCAGGGACTGCATCAGAAGACATATGAGGACAGATTAACGGAGCTCAATATGTATACCCTTGAGCAAAGGAGGAGAGGTGATATGATCGAGGACATTTAACACCTTAAGGGCATAAACAAGGTGAAAAGAGTCTAACATGTTTAAATATAAGAAAAATAGCAGGACAAGAGGACACAGCATGAGGATTAGAGGAGGCCGATTAAGGGGGATGTGAGAAATTCTTTTCACAGAAAGGGTGGTAGATGCATGGAATGGCTTACCACAAGAAGTAGTGGCTATGAATACAGTGCAGGGCTTCAAACAGGCATGGATAGGCATAAGGAGCAATACAAATGACTATGAATAGATAGGTCACTGACATAGCAAAGGCCGATGGCACATTTATAAGGTAGAAAAAGAAATGGGCAGACTGGATGGGCCTTGCGGTCCTTATCTGCCATCAACTTCTATGTTTCTATGTTTCTATGTAGATCTTGGTGTCATCTGCAAACATACAAGCCTTACCCTCTAGCCCATCTGCAAGGTCACTAATGAAGATGTTGAAGAGGACTGGCCCAAGGACTGATCCCTGAGGTACCCCACTTGTGACTTGCATCTCTTCTGACTGTTGTTGCTCTTGTAGGACCCTTTCTTTTGTGAAGGGAGTAGTGCTCACCTCCTCCCCCTGTGTCCATGGATGCTTGAGCTGTGAATCAATTAGAAGGGTGTCGTTGCGGAGGCAGAATGCTGAACCATAGCCCAGTGCTGCAGCCACAGGTCAAGAATAGTACAATAACATAAGGAATACGTAATGGCAGAGAGTAAAGCAAGCCATGGAGATGGAGGGAGGAGGATCCAAGTGAGTGGTGAGTGCAGATGGAGTGCAGCAACACAGAGAGTCAAGGAAGGGACCAGGACACCAGCAGGGGATGGAAAGGAAATGGTGAATCTCTATGCATTGTAAAGTGCACTCGGGTTTTGAATCCAGCGCCCTTACAGTGTCCAACATGGTAGTTCAGGGAAACTCTATGTCAGCAGCCTCCAGCTTCCAAGTGCTCAGGCTTATCAAGGGCTCCAATGATGGCTGCTGCCTTGGGCCTCAACCAGTCACTTCCGTAGGTCTGTGCATGGTGAAGTGCATTCAAATGATCAATAAGGTAAAAGCAACAGATGGTAACACTCTTAAAATCCAATGTAAGTGGTGCAATAGTTGTATGGCAAAGATAGTTGGT
Source organism: Neoceratodus forsteri (assembly GCA_016271365.2). NCBI lineage: Eukaryota > Metazoa > Chordata > Ceratodontiformes > Ceratodontidae > Neoceratodus > Neoceratodus forsteri. The sequence continues at coordinate 274,752,351 of JADMNL010000026.1, forward strand.
GTCGAAAGGGGGGTAGTAAGCTTGAAAATGGAAGAGGAAGCCAGGAAGGCTTGGAAGCGTGGAGTTAGGGGGGAGTGAAAAGATCAAAAGGAAAACAGAGGCAGGAGATCCCAAGAACAACCAAAAGCAGGACAAGGGAAGGGAGAAAAAACACAAGGAGAAGGAAGGGGGATGAGGAAGTGATGAAACAAGCCAGACAGAGCAGCAGGAACACAGGAAGAGCACATCTGCAGAAGCCATGCAGGGAGCCAAGGGATGAAAAACCACTCCCTAAGCATAGGAGGGTTGTTAGAGGAGGGCTTAAGTAGAGGTTGTGGGAGGAGCTAGTCCCCAAATTGAACCTCTAGCAAGTCCTCCCAAAGAAAAAGCACAAAAGCATACGGAGTTCCTAGGCCGATACCTCACACAGGTGACTAAAAGCTTGGGTCAAATGATATGATGTATACCTTGAGCGGAATGGCTTACTAAGATATAGTATGATCTAGTAACGTGAAATTACAGGGCTCTTACTGGAGCGTCCATTGTAATATTTTTTCTACTGAACTATTTTATACATTTTTATATGAGCACTTTATACAGGAAGAAATGCTATAATCTCAATAAGTGTCTAGAGGAAAATCATTTCTGCAGCTTGTGATATCCTTGCCCAGGCCTTGTCAACTGTACTAAGTATTTTTGCATGTTGGTTCATGTACATTGAGTGTTTTTTTAATGAAGTATACTGTATGGAAATGAAAGACTGTACTTATATTTTAAAACTTGTTTAACCTTTTGTAAAATTATTAAGACAAACATAGTCGATCAATAAAGTCCATAATGATGATTGGTTACAACAATGAACAAACTTTGGTCAGAGCCGATATGGCTGTGAAGATGCTTTTACCCATAATTTCTAATGAACTGCACAATGCAGATCTGTTTAGAGGCAATTTCAATGTGGTCCTCCTTTTACACATTTTTACAATACATTGTCCTGGAATATGCCTGCTGTTTGTTATATATTTAGCCTGGATAATTCACAGAAGAAATGACATCTTATTTTCAATGGTGCTCTACATCTACACAATATTATGCTGCATTGTGAAAAATTGGAATGCACTACAACAATATTTTACATCTGCGGGGATATACTAAGCGCCGGATTGATGCATGAGCAGAAAGATGGGTTGCACAAAGAGGGTGTGCCATTTGACACTGATACAATATTCAAAAAGAATGCACCACCAGTACAGTGTGTGCATACAGTTCCTGTTGAAAATGTGACCCTGGATGAGAGTCACCATGCAGGTAGCTGCCACGTCAGGTGCATCCAAGGTGATCCGACTGAATACCTTGGGGGAATGCGCGGCACATACCGGTATGTACTGCAGCCCCCATGGGTGATATTCAGCCCAGGAATGTAGATGAACTAATTGAGCATGCAGGGTGCTAAGGGGCCTTATGCATGCTCATTTCCAGCCCATTTGCATGTTGGCATGGGGATGAATGCACCGGAGCAGCTCTAATGCCCAAGCACTGACACCAATCACTCCCATATGGGACAGGCCCTGAAATCTCTGGTGATATAGTGACACCCCCCACCCATTGCACCATAGTCCAGGCTCTATTGGTTCCATATTGTAAGGACTTCAGTGCTATCCCTAATTGCACCTGAATGCACCTACAGTCCATATCCATACTGTAGTGGCCCCCGCTCCCTCTTATGGTGCACAGACACCCCACCCTGCCCCCTGCCCATCCAATTGCAATGACTGTCTCTGTAATGGGATCATACCACTCTATCGGTGGGTGGCATAGCACTCGCAGTAGGATGCTGGAATGTAATACGGAGGCATGACCTGTGTGTGGGTGATAATACCCAGTTGCCATACTCCTCAGGCACTGACATGTGGATCCAGCATCCTGGTGCCATTGCACTGCTTAGTGTGAGGGATGGCTGATGCTGTACCCACTCACACAGGTCCCAATACAGGCATGTTACAGCTGACCTCCCATCCATTTGTAAAACTGGGAAACTGCAGATGAACTATCTATAGCCTGAAGCGCACACTGCAAATGGCATTACAGGTTGCCACACCGCATGGCACTCGGGATACTTCAGCAGTCCGAAGGGTGGCATGTTACACAGGCAAACAGAGGAGAGTATGGACTTGCAGCAGTGTATGACAGCAGGAAGATACAGTATTGGCAAGGCATGCATTAGAGGTATGTAAATTCCTTCTTCAGTTTGCCGGGGACATACACATGACTGCATACACTGGTGGATCTGCAGCTGGCATGGTCCCCCAATGCTCAGTATAGCCAGTTGGGTCATTCCACGGTGCAGGTCCCCAGCCTAGGTTCAGTGCAGCCAATGGCTGGCCATGACAGGGTGTGGAGGGTATTGCCAGTCTTTGCAACAGGTTGGGTATGGGGGCAGTGAGGATGTCTGTGTACAGGAGTGGTGGATGGGAGTCCTCTATTCTATGGATATGGGCTATGGTTTCCTCTGGTGCAGTCGGGTCTGGGGGGCCCTACACTATGGAGCTCTTCAGGGATGGAGTTGGCTATATTGGGGTTGGAAAGGGGGTACCTCTAGTCCCCCCAGGGCTGCCAGGTTTCTGTGCATCTGGGTGCACATCTGCAGCCTGCCTGTGGGTGGCTGGCCAGGTTCGGCCAGCTACTCATGGCCTAACTGTGGGCCGTGGTACTCTGGACTGTGAGGAGCACATTCCCACTGAATATGCTGCAGCACGGCATATGCATAGGATTGCTCCCTCGACTTGAATGGCATTCCATTTGTGTGTGCTCTTGCCCATTCCCTGGCAGCCGGTGCATCTCGCACATTTGAATATCACACTGCTGTGCATTGCTGGAGTTGTGCGGCACATCTCCCTTTTCCACAGGGATGTACTTTGTATCTCCTTTGAATATGGCAGCCCTGGACTAGCCTAAATCAATACATTATAAAAATGGCAAAATCATGACCACAATGAAAACAAGATACTGCATCTAATCTGAGACAGCCTGAGTAAATACAATGGAAAAATGTGTAAATGAATATCTCTGTGACACTGAGATGTAGCATTTTCCCTGTCCTATTCAGGATGCAAAATATAGGGTAAGAAATATTCAGTGTTCCCAGATCTATTACTCTGTAAGAAACCTTCATTTTCCCTATGTTTTCCCCACAAAGGCAGAAAGAAATCCCTGTATAAATCCCTGTAGATTTTTCCACTGGTTCCTTATTTATGACTTTGTTCTTTAGTTATTATATCAGCAGCCTTTTATTTGGAAAAAAGCTCCACTTTGCTGCTCAGTATTGATATCATATGTCACAAGGGCCTTGGAATGATTTGGATTTATATGCTATGCATAAGGCATAATGGGACACTATATGAAATAAATATCAAGCTCATTATTTCATGAACTATATTCGAAATTAGTACTCACAAGTCAGACAATCTTTCAAAAGATACTAGTAATGTTTCTAAACAAATGTATTGTAAATATATATATATATCTATATATATATATATATATATATATATATATATATATATATATATATATATATATAGATTATGGAAGCATGGTAATGCTACCATAGTTAAGGTTGAGTACCCCTTTTAAGGTTAAATGGTGAAACTTTGCACCTTAATAATTTTGCCACCATTAAATGGATTTGCCTGAAATTTTGCAGGCACGGGGCGTAACCATAGATCTTGGGATCTGCCAACTTTCGTACTGGTCAGATATACAACTGCAGAGTTATTAAGCAACATTCGTGCATGCAATTACATTTTTTTGCACATTCTTTGCTCGCACCTACAGGTTGTATGGTATACATGACTGGTCCAAAAACTTCAGGGACCATGCGGCCAGGGTCCCTGATGTGCCTTTTGAGGATTTTGTGAAAAAATATTAAATGGTTCAAAAGTTATTCAAAAAATAAGTTCCCATTATGAGTCAATGGGAAAAGTTAACAAAATGTTTGAAAGTGTCGCAAATGCACTTTTTAGTGTCGCAAATGGCCCTGGTAGTGTCGCAAATCTGCCATTTTGTTTTCAGTTACTGATCACAGAAATGCTTGGCATTTAAAATTGGGACCATCTAGGGACATAATTATTTTTGTGTTTACCTATTCGATCCCTGAGGATCCTAGCCAAGTCTTTATTTTGGGGTTAAACACCCCAGAAATATGTTTTTCAAATTTCTGGGAAAAGTAGTGTCGCACCTCTGACACTTTCGCAAATTTTTGCGAAAGGTGTCGCAAATCGCGACACTACTTTTCAAAGTATGGCCAAAATGACAGGAATTCTTTGCCACCTTGCTGCAAAGGAATGGTTTGGACTTTTGGGCTGAAATCTGGAGGGAAGAAAGCCATCATCTCACAGATGTGCCTTTTGGTGGTTTGGTCAAAAAATATTGCATGGCTGCAAAGTTATGGTACTCCAAAGTTGGCTTTTTTTTCCATAGACTAACATGGTGGCGTCCGCCGCTCCTTTCGGGGCCCATAGCTCGTAAGCGGTGCGAGATACGTTTTTTTTTGCCTGAAAAATGCTTAGCCCTAGTGAGCTAAGCATTCAGTGAAAACATAGCCAGAAAGTCATGAATCATGTGAAATAAAACATTTTGTTCTACATCATATGGTTCCTGAGATATAAGCAATTTAGTATTACAACAGCTCATTTTCTGCTCCGAAACCCATTATTATGCATACATTGTTTGTATTCACTGTGTTTCTCTATGCAGCTCTTGGGGAAAACCAGGGTTTGCGCTCCAGTTATTGTTACACGTAGTGTTTCCACTTGCATTTCCATACCCGTTTGCATTAGCATTCTCGTGTACGCCACCATGTGTGTTATCCTTTTCGCCTCTGTTTGCGCTTGCGTTTGTGTTACTCTTACCATTTGTGTCTACAGTACTGTTTCTCTTTCTGTTTCACTTTGCATCACCGCGCGCATTACCATTTGTGTTTGCGGCTGCCCTTCCATTTGCATTTCTCTTTCGTTTCGTGTCATTGTTGTTGTTACCATTACCATTTGCATTTCCAATTGCCTTCCCATGCATATGCACATTACGGTTTGCGTTTCTATACCTGCTTGCATTTGGGTTTCTGTTCTTGGCATTGTTGTTGCTGTTACCATTAAAATTTGCATTTACAATTGCCGTACCATGACCGTCACGTGTTATATGGTTTTACGTTCATATGCACTTGCATTAAGCGTTTCCATTTCTGTTTCTTTTGGCATTATTTTTGGTGTTACCATTAACATTTGTGTTTCCAATTGTGGTACTGTCACCATGCATGTTACGGTTTGCATTTCTGGATGCACTTGCCTTTGTTTATGTTTTCTTTGGTGTTATTGTTACTATTATCGTTACACCATTTGCATTTCAGCAATTTCATGACCATGATCGCATATCTGGATAGCATTTCTATACGCACTTGTGTTTGTGTTTCCATTTCTGTTTCTTTTGGCATTATTTTTGCTGTTACCATTACCATTTGTGTTTGCAATTGCAGTACAGTGACAGTGTGTGTTACGCTTTGTGTTTCCATACACGCTTGTGTTTGCGTTTCTGTTGCTTTTGGCATTATTGTTGCTGTTACAGTTACCATTTGCATTTACAATAGTGGTACTGTGACCGTGCATATTACCAGTTGTGTTTCCGTCCACGCTTGCATCTCTGTTTGCATCACTGTTCACTGTGGCATCACTTTGCTCTTGCATTTCTATGAACGTTTGTGTTACCATTTATGTTTGCGTCACCATGTGCGTAACTGTTACCACTTGCGTTTGTATTGCACTTATCATTACTATGTCACAAGACATCACGTGGTGGGAGCACGGGGCTCAAAGGGCCCACGCTTCCACCACTGCATTCTGTTCATTATTTTTGTCCTCATTCTCAAAAAAGAGGAAATTCATGGCAAAAACTCTGTTTAATGCATCAGTTAGGGTTGTTCACAGTGACAAAGCGAGGAACTTTGGTGTTGGGGTTGAGCCCCCTTGCAGCCCCAGACTGCCTCTTCAACTGGCATCAGGGTGTGTGTTGGGTGCGTCGGCTAACTCTCACCCCATCACATGTGTAAAGCAAGCTGGAGATATGGGAGAATGGGGTGAGAGTTAGGACTGACTGACCCCAACACACATCCTGATGCCAGTTGGGAGGGCGGTCTGGGGTGCAAGGGGGCTTTCAACCCTAACACCAAATTTCCTCACTTTTGTCACTGTGAAACAACCCTAACTGATGCATTAAACAGATATTTTGCCATGAATATTTATATATCTATCTATATATATAGATATATATATGTATATATATATATATATATATTTATCTATCTATATAGATATATATATATCTATATATATTATCTATCTATCTATATATATATATAGATAGAGAGATATTATAGTGACATGGGGTTGCATAGCCATTTCTATGTTAAACCTCAAAGTTTGTACTTTAATAACTTTGCAAATGTTTGTCTGATTTGCCTGACATTTGGAATGTAGGAAGAGTTTTCATAGAGCTAAGGATCTCGAAACTGTCATGGCGATCAGATGTACAGTTGTAGAATCATAGCACACTCAAAAAACAAAAAATACGTTACATTCCATATTATTTAGATGTGCATATTGGACTGAAGAATGCATGTGAGTGGGTTCAGATTGGGTGGGCTGCATGGGTCCTGGTTGGCGGTGGTGTATTTTGAAGATTTTGTGAAAAAATCTTTCATTCAAAAGTTATGCCATTTTGGGTCTCCCATTACAGTCAATGGGAAAATTTATATGTGGACAGTGAAAACATCCGCAATCACATTTTGTGGTCGAGCTTGCCCTAAAATGTTGTCGAGCCACCGCCATCTTATTTTCAGTTAGCGAGAGAGAAACAAACTTATAACTCAAAAAATACTGAACTTTTGAACACAGGAGTGGTTGGGTTTACCTAAACAGGTCCTGTGGAGCATGCCTATGGCATCAGTTTGTGAATAACTAGCCTGGAAATGTTTTTTGTAATAGTTTTTGTTTGATTGTGGCAACATTGTTTTTGCGTCGAAAACATTTGCAGCAACTTTAAACATGATCGGGGTCACATATTTTGGATTGCGATCATATCCCCATAATAAAGATAGGGGATTTGGCCTAACTGTTGGTTTTCTTTAGCACAGAACAGTCATGGCACTCCCATTCCTGCTTCAACAACAATAGAAAAGGCCATGCATTATGTCTGTGTGGACACGCTGTTCCTCTTGGCCTTGGGCCACTGCTTTTGCTTGAGATAAAGGACATTGTTTGGTGAGACATGATGTATGGGCTTTTTTACTGTTGTTGAAGCAGGCATGGGAGTCCTGTGCCTGTTTTGTGCTACTGTATCATTTTTTCACTGAGTACCCCTCACTTGAGTGCAGCTCTTTTGCTTTATCTATGTTGGTTTTCTTTGTCACTTGATTGTGGCAAGGTGGTTTGTGCTATTGGCCTAAAATATTCAGGGTACGAAGATCTAGTGTCATGGATGTGCCTTTTTCTGGCTTTGTGCAGAACAATTAAAGATGCCCCAACTTACACCATTAAAAAGCTCAGAAATTTTCCCATAGGATAACATTGTGGTGTTGGTTTTCCTTTATCTCCTTGTTGTGGCAACATGGATTGCGGTATTGCTCTGAATGTTTCAGGATGAAAAATCATAGTCTTACAGGTGTACCTTTTGGTGGTTTGGTGCAAAAACATTCCACAGGGCCATAGTTAAACATTCCAAATGTCAGAATTTTCCTCATAGAATAACATTGTGGCATTGTTTTTTCTTTGACTCCTCATTGTCACAACATGGATTGCGGTATTGCCCTGAACATTTCAGTGTGAAAAGGCTCAGTCTCACAAGTGTGCCTTTTGGTGGCTTGGTGTGAAAACATTCAGCATGGCCATAGTTACAGCATTCTAAAGTTCCAAAGTTTCCTCATATGATAACGTTGTGGCACCCGTGACGTCTTTCAGGGCCCATATCTTGAAAACGGTTCGAGATATGGACTTTTTGTCTGAACAATTCTTAGTCCCCCTTTGGGGGACTGCACAGACAGCTAGCTTAGAAACCCATGAAACCCCTGAAATTTGAACTTTTTCCTACCATGTACAGTTCCTGAGATATTTGAGAATTACTATTCCACTTGTACATTTTCATGTGCGTGGCCAGTTGTTAAGCCTTCAGACTTAACACTCACAGTACTTTTCGGTACCCCTAACAGGGAAAAATATGTGACACGTGTTCGGTCATTGCATTGTTGCAACAACTATTCACTCTCCCGATTACAACGACAATTGACTTTGCTTTGCGCCACATGCAGTTCATGAGATATGGGCAAATTACTGTAACTAGACCTCCTTGCTTTATATGACTGCTATATGGCAACATACTTAATTGTAAGTGGGGCTACATTTGAGAGGATCTCTAGCTTTGCTCGAGGCTCATCTGCTCAGTTTGACAAATGCTGGCAGCCCTATCTTACTTCTAAGTACTGTCATGACACCCACCCCAGGGTCACTTCATAAAATTCTTTGTTTTCCTGGATTGGTTTTTCCCTCTTTCTATTAAGCTCTGGTATCCCAATTAGGTATTGGTTTTCATTATCAGTAGGCCCATATTTCAGTAAATGATCTCCTTTTTGTATATAGTTGATATTATAGTATGCGCGACTGAAGGATACACTTTAGATAGTTATCCTGGGTTTGATTCAGTCCCAATCTGTCAATCAAGTTTGAGACACAGGTTAGTAGTTCTAGGCTCCCCTCCCTCTGTGGGTAAGTGGACCTAGTTTGAGCCAGACAATCCCTGTGTTAAGTTCTTACATTATGTTTTGTATACTGTACTATACATGAATGTATTTATCTAACCCTACTGTATTATTCTTTCTATGTTAACTCAGCTTTCTGGTCCTACTAAATGTTGCGTGTTGGTCCAGAACTTTTATGTAATCCTGAATCTATGTTTCTGCGTCCTGCTAAAATAAAAATAAAATCTTGAACTACAAAAAAAAAAATTGCCTGCACTCCCGCAAACACACATACCATTTGACACACTTGTGCCACAGCTTGGTGGGAATGCAGGGCCTGAAGTCGCACAGTTCTATTACTACTTACATTACACTTTTAAAAAAAGAAAGGACATTCTTTGCAAAAACTTTGTTAATGCATCAGTTAGGGTTGATACCACATTGACAAAAGTGTGGAAATTCAACATTAGGGTTACCACCCCTACCACCCTCCCAGCAGCCCCACAACTCCACACACCAACAAACCTTGGGGGTGCAGGGGAAGGAAATGGACAAGGAAATGATAGAAAGTATACTTAGAATGGCAGAAAAAGGGGAGATATTGCTGATGGGTGATCTGAATATGCCAGATGTTAACTGAGTGCAGTTGCAGCAGCCACTTCTAAGAGTGGGGTTATTCTAGATGCCCTACAGGAGGCATGCCTTAGACAACTAGTATTGGAGCCCACTCGGGAGGGCAATCTTAGACCTGGTTCTCTCAAATGGAGATGAAGAGGATCACAGATGAAGTGGTAGGCATCTGGGAACTAGTGACCATCGAACAGTATGGTTCACAATAAACACAGCAATAGAGTCAAGCCATACAAAGACAAAGATACTGGATTTTAGGAGGGCTGACTTTGTCAAAATGGGTGAGTGCCTAAGGAATGCACTAGCAAATGGGCGGGAAGGAGGGGTGGAAGAACAATGGGGAATAATAAAAACTACCATCACAGAGGTATCAAGCCTTTGTGTAAAGCAAATAAACAAAATGAAATGAGGTAAGAAACCACTATGGTTCTTAAAGGAAGTGGCAGTGAGGGTTCAAGAGAAAAGGAAAGCATTCAGGAAGTACAAGGAATCACAGAAGGAACAGGACAGAGAACTGTATCAGTTAAAGGAAAAGGAAGCTGGGAAGGCAGTCAGAACAGCAAAGGCCCAAACCGAGAAAAGATAGCCAACTCAGTTAAGAAGAGATAAAACCTTTTATAGGTACAACAGGAGTGAAGGAAGACCAAGGAGGGATAGTGAGGCTTAATAAAGGGGAGGGAGGGTGGGCAGAGGTGACTGCGAAAAGGCAGAGATACTAAACAAATATTTTTGCTCAGTATTTACAAAAGGAAGAGGGAGGTACCTAAAACAAACAGTAGAAACACTCTGGATACAGAAGTTGATACCATCCATTTACAGAAGAAAGGGTTCTGAAAGAACTCTAAAACTGAAGGTGGACAAAGCAATGGGGCCTGATGGGTTCATACCAGAATTCTAAAAGAACTAAAGGTAGAACTAGTGACACCACTGACTACCCTCTTTAACAAATCATGGGAGGATGGGGTGGTACCTGAGGACTGAAGGAGGGCAGATGTGATTCCCTTTCACAAAAGTGGGAGCAAGGCAGAATCAGGAAACTACAGACCATTACGTTTAACCTCAGTGGTAGGAAAATGATGAATCACTTTGAAGGAAAGAATTGTTAAATATCTAGAGGCCAGAGGGGCACAGGAACCAAGGCAGCATGGATTCACAGCGGGAAGGTCATGCCAGACAAATCTGATAGATTTCTTTGACTGGGTGACCAAAGTAGTTGATCAGGGAGAGGCTGTGGACATGGCCTACCTAGACTTTAGCAAGGCATTTGACACAGTCCCACACAAAAGATTAATATACAAGTTAACCAGCCTGGGAGTGGGTCCCAAGATGACAGCCTGGGTAAAGAATTGGCTGGAGAATAGGACACAGAGAGCAATAGTAAATGGAGTCCACTCTGAAAAAGGGTTAGTAGTGGGGCACATGCAGGGTTCAGTATTAGGCTAGTCCTCTTCAATGTCTTTATAAGTGACATTGCAGAGGGACTGGAAGGAAAAGTATGTCTCTTTGCAGATGACACAAAGATCTGCAACAGAGTTGATGCACAAGGTGGAGTGGAAAGGATGAGAAGGGACTTGTAGGTTAGAGGAATGGTCAAATGTATGGCAGCTTAGATTCAATGCTAAGACATGCAAGGTAATGCACCTGGGAAACAAAACGCAGGGAAGAGTACACAATGGGGGTGAGATACTAACAACAACAAAAATGGAAAGGGACCTGGGGGTAGTTTACTCAGATGACCTAAAGGTGGGCAAGTAATGTGAGAGGGCAGCAAGGAGGGCTGGGGGATACTGGGGCATAGGGAGAGGCATCACCAGTAGAAACAGGAAGTTATTATCCCTCTGTACAGACAGTCTAGTGAGACCCCCATCTGAGTACTGCGGCAGTTCTGGAGACCCAATCTCTGTAAAGACATAGACAGGATGGAAGCTGTCCAGAAGGGCAACTAAATGGTGCAGGGTCTGCTCCAAAAGGCATATGAAGAGACTTAAGGAGCTTAATATGTATAGCCTCGAGGAAAGGAGGGAGAGGGGGGACATGATAGAAACTTTCAAGTACCTCAAGGGAATCAACAAAGTCCAAGAGGGTAGCATCTTTCAAAAAAAGAGGTGTGCAAGAACAAGGGGGCACAATTTGAAGTTAGAAGGAGGCGGCTCAGAGGTAATTTAAGGAAGTATTTTTCACAGAGAGTGGTGGATGTATGGAATGGCCTTCCTGAGGAGGTTGTAGAGTCACAAACAGTGGTGGAATTCAAGCATGCATGGGACAGTCATAAAAGGCAACTCTAGGGGTGGGTAGGAAGTAGGCTGCTGGTTAACTAGGATCTGCAGCTTATCCATCAGGTAGGAAATGGGCAGACTGGGTGGGCCAAGCGGTCCTTATCTGCCATCAAATTCTATGTTTCTGTGTGCATTGGGATGGTCATGCCTAACTCTGTTGGGGGCGGGGTGGTGGTAGGGGTGATAACCTAATGTTGTTTTTCCACACTTTTGTCAGTGTGGTATCAACCCTAACTGATGCACTAATGAAGTTTTTGCAAATAATATATATACTGTTTATAGGGGTTACATGATGGGCAGGAGTGTGATATGGAAAATATTCTCACTCCTGCAGAGTGAGCTCTGGATACTCACAAGTGAGATCATCCAGAGCTTATGATGCAGGAGTAGAATATTTTCCATAGCACACAATCTGCCAATCATGTGTGCTATTTATACACTGGGTTGGGAGCTTCAGAAATATAGTTATGTTCTTCTGTTTGCTCTTTTATTTTAGTGTTTGGTAACTGGATACATTTTTAGTGGTGATTTGGGAGCAGTGGGCAATGAAGTAACTTGTTTAGAGTCACACAGTGTAGAAGTTGTGAAAGTCAAACCCAGGTCTAGTGTGCTGGAAGTATCAAGGTTGTTCAAAGCTCATTATTCTAACCGCTAGGCTATCCTGAGAGCACTTTTTGTGGTTGCTGTCAGTTTGTGTGCATGTTTTCTGAATGGGCTGGGACTGTTAGATACACTATGGGAAACAGGTGAATGTGTTTGGCAATGCTAATTGAGTTAGTTTCAGCTTGCTGTTAGAAGCAGAAACTGTGTGGTGCAGCACTATGATTTAGAGTCTGTTTGAAGTGAGAAACAGAAATTGTGTGTTGCAGCACTGTGATTTTAGAGCCATTCTGCAGTGAGAAGCAAAAACTGTGTGGTGCATCACTGTTATTTAGAATGCAGTGTTTCTTGAATGAGTAGCATAGTAATGGGCTGTGAGTTGTTGACACACTATGGGAAACAGGTGAGTGTCCTTTGCAAAGTTAATAGTTACTTGCAAGTAGCAGTGATAAACGATATGTGAAACAGTTCACCAGCTTCATTATCACAATCCGGTTCAAATAACTTCAATTATAAAAAGGGTCTGAGAAATGGAGCTTTTTGATTGGCTGCAAACATTCTAACACCCTTATGTTAATCTTTTATTAACATACATGTAGAACTTAGCCATATGCTGAACAAGGTTTAACACTGTTTAAAAACATTTTTTATTATAATGGCAATAAGGCACTCCCAGGGATTATGTTAATGGTCAGTTAATCACCCTCTAGGGCGCAGTGGTACTCAACTACACCTGTGCTACAGTACACTCCTAGAAGGTGATTAACAGACCATTAACATAACCCTTGATCATGCCTTATTGCTTAAATATTACACTCTGCCTGCTCCCACCTCTATTGTATAAATACGCACACACACACACGCATGTTATTTTGCATCTTATAATTGTTAGTTTTCAGACAAGACAAATTCTTATAGACTTTTTTTTGTCTACCTGATGGAATCTTGAATGACATAAGTAAATGGTATTATTTTATCAAGGCCCTGATCCAGCAACTCAGTAAATACACACTCAGTATATCATATTATAAAATGACAAAAAAACAGTCTTCTCTTTGCAGTTGTTTGATTGGGAATTTTATAAATGATAGAAGTTATTTTTGTTACATCTATGTTGGTCCAATAAAAGGTACCAAATCAGCTTCTATATCGCTCATGGTTTGTCAGCAGTTAATTCATTAGATGAGGCCTCCCTTGCCAGAGTTTGACTGTTTCTCCACCCCTCCCCCAAACACACACACACACACACACACACACACGCACACATATGAACACTCTCTTACTATAAGAGATCTCAGTAACTCTTATCTGTTATGCTTGGGAAGCAGGCCGCAGCACTTGCTGTCAAATATATGTATATGTACTGTGTGTGTGTGTGTTTATATATATATATATATTTTTTCATATCAAAAAACTTAGTTTAATGCATCAGTTAGGGTTGTTCCAAAGTGACAAAAGTGATGAAATTCGATGTTGGATTTTCACCCTTTGTCCTCACTCCCTGCTTCCTCCTCCACTAACAGGTCATCGGGGTGTATGTTGGGTCACGTTCTAATCCTCACCCCATCCCATGTGCAAACAAGCTGAGGTGGTGCCGTATTGGAGAATGGGGTGAGAGTTAGACTAACGACTCCCAACACACCCCATTGACTGTTGTTGGGGTGGGGTAGGAGAGGGGGGGATGATACAAAACAAAACACAAAGAGAAACAGTAATGGAAATGCAACTGGTAATAGTAATGCATATGCAAGCACAACTGAAAACACGAAGGGTAACGCATACAGTGGCATAGATGGAAATGCTAACGCAAATGGTTATGGAAATGCAAGAGGAAACTCTAAGTGTAACAGTAATGAAACACACACACCCTTTTCCCTCCAACAGCTTCATAGAGAAACACAGTGAATACAAAGAATGTATGCATAATAATGGACCTCGGAGCAGAAAATGAGCACTTGGAATACTAATTTGTTTATATCTCAGGAACCGTACGACATAGAAAAAAAATTACAATTACATATAATTTATGACTTTCCTGGCTAGTTTTACACTAGTAGGGAGCTAAGCATTTTTCTGATCAAAAGTCCATATCTCGAAGCGTTTCCGAGATACGGGCCCCAAAAGACACAGTGGACATCGTAATGTTAGTCTATAGGAAAAATCATCAATATTGGAGTACTGTAACTTTGCATCCCCATAATATTTTGTCTCCAAACCACCAAAAGGCACATCTGTGGGATGTTGGCTTTCTTCCCTCCAAATTTCAGCCCAAAAGACCAAACTGTTCTTTTGCAGCAGGGTGGCAAAGAATTCCTGTTATTTTGGGCATAGTGTCACAAAGTAGTGTCGCAAATCACGACACTTTCACAATAAAAATCATGAAAGTGTTAGAGGTGTGACACTACTTTGTGACACTACAGTTTAAAAAAATTTCAAAAACATATTTCTGGGGTGTTTAACCCCGTCAAAAAGACATGACTAGCATCCTCAGGGCTTGACTAGATGGACACAAAAAGCATTGTGTCCTAGAGGGTCCCAAATTTAAATGCCAAGCATTTCTGTGACCAGTAACTGAAAAAAAATGGCTGACACATGACACTACAGGGGTAATTTGTGACACTAAAAGCTGCATTTGTGACATTGTCGAATATTTTGTTAACTTTTCCCATTGACTATAATTGGAAACATGTTTTTTGAATAACTTTTGAACCATTTAATATTTTTTCACGATAATCTTCGAAAAGCACATTGAGGACTCTGGCTGCATGTTCCCTGAAGGTTTTTGACCAGTCACATAGACCATGTGATCTGTAGGTGCGAGCAAAGAATGCACAAAAAAGCATAAATGCGACTGTCTATTGTGCTTTATAGCTCCGCAACTGTATATCCGATCATTACGACACTTGGCAAATCCAGAGAACTAAGGTACCGATCTATGTCTGCCTAATTTCAGGCAAACCCACCAAACAGTGGCAAAGTTAATAAGCTGCAAAATTTCACACTTTAACCTTAAATGGGGTACTTAGTCTAACTATAGTGGCACTACTGTTCCACTATATATATATATATATATATATATATATATATATATATATAATGCATCATTCTAATTAACTTACACAGACCTTTACTTTAAAGGATGGGTATAAATACTTTAGTTCTTCAGTGAGCCTTTGATTTTGTTCGTTTTTGGTTATCTACATGTTGTTCTGTGTGTGTGTGTTGTGTTGTGTTTGTTGTGTGTGTTGTGTTTGTGTGTTGGTATATGTGTGTGGAATGTGTGTGTACACATGTATGTGTGGGGGGAGTGTGGTATGGGGCAATTTTTATGTGGGGGTTGGGGTGCTTTTTGTGCATATACTGGGTGTGGTTATTGTAGTGTTATTTAGGTAGGCTTTTATTCAAGCAGATGACATAATGATGTTACAGTGGCTAGGGATCTTAGTTCTCATATATAGTGAACATTTACTTCCTTCTACTAGTTATCAGTGGTTGGATTACATACTGTAACATTTTTAAATCTGTTCATATTAAGACGCATATCTCATTTACATGGAGGTTCATGAAAGGTTTCATCCCTTTGGGTAAATAATGCAAAGACTGGTGTGAATGATGATGTATTAGGACTCTTGTACATATACCTCATTCCTATTGGTCATCTTTCCCAGGGAAAGGGTGGCTGTGAGATTTTATTCCTATGAGCTTTTATTTAGATTCCTTAGACTGGTTCTGTACATGTTTGTTATACATTGACACTGTGTTGAAATATGTACATATCAGGCTCATGGTCTCATTTTCTTGGGCGGCCTTGACAAGTAGTTTTGTTTTTTGTTTTTTTATTTGGCACTTATAATTACAAATGATATTATCATGATTTAAATCCTGTTACTACATTGAAAGCTTTAAAGTTTATGCAGTGTATTAACTGGTTGAGAGTATAGTTGGGAAAATGTCTCAAATTAAGTTCTATATTACATTTTGTGTGAAACATTTGCTCACTTTTGAGTAAACTTCACTTTACACCCTCTGTATGCCATATACGTATGTGTGTATATCTATGAATGTGTATATATATGTGTGAGTGTGTGTGTGTGTGTGTGTGTGTGTGTGTGTGTGTATATATGTGTATATGTATGTATATATAAAGTATATGTACAAGAGTCCATGGTGGGCTCAGGGAGGGTGAGGGTGGCAGAACAGAGGCGCATCCCTCCAGTTGTGCCTCTGTACAATTCATTTGCCACTCTGGTGGAGTGTGGTTCCTCTATGGAGGCACCAGCAGTGGAGACCAATGAGGATGCTGGGAACCTCCACAATGGAGACCCACAGGAGGGTGGTATAGAACCCCACAGGGGAAGGAAACAACTCCTGGTGGGGACTCAATTGTTGGTGGGGGTAGAACTGGGAGAGGGAGGGGAAAGGGAGGTAAGGTGCCTGCCCAGCACCATGGCTTGGAGAGACAGGAAAAGAATGTTCAGGATCATGGGAGCAGCTGCAAGGGGGAGTGAGCTGGATGTCATTATCCAACTAGGGACACATGACCTGGCTGAGAATGCAATCAGAGCAGTGAAACAGGAGTTTGAGGAGTTGGGGAGGGGCCTTGGACAAGTACCAAACACGGTAACTTTCTCAGATGTACTACCTGTCTATAGCATGGATGAGGCTAGGGTATTCCACACCCTGGGATTCAATGACTGGCTGAAAAACTGGTGCAGAGCTCAGGGATTTGGCTTCATTGGGGACTGGGGCTCCACCTGGAGGGATGCAGGCCTATACTGGAGCAATGGTCTGCATCTATCCAGGAGGAGAACCAGGACCCTAGATGATAGGTTTAAATGCTTCATTGGTAAGCATTTAAACTAGCCAAGGGGGGAGGCACTGAAAAGAAGAAGGGAAATCCTAGCCTCCCCAAAAAAATCAGGGTAGTTAGTGAGGTTAACACCAAGATACAACAGTCGATAGGGAGAAGGGCAGGGGTAAATAGAGAAAAAGATAACGGCAGTAAGGACAGGGATGGGGCAAAAAGAAATAAAGCCTCAACAAAATGGAGGGTGATGAGTACCAATGCCCGTAGTCTAGGCAAAAAGCTACCTGAAATGGTGGTCTTGATGGAAGAGGGATGCCTGGATATCGTGGCAGTCACAGAAACATGGTACACAGAGAACCATGACTGGGATGTCAACATTCCAGGGTACATAATCTACAGGAGGGACAGGGAGGGAAGAAGAGGAGAAGGAGTAGCTCTCTATGTAAGGACGGGATCAAAGTAACAGAACTAAAGGGTAAATAGGGAGGAGAGGAGGCACTGTGGGTCACCCTGGAGACTGGAAATGGTACCACAATCTGCACAGGTTGTATACAGACCCTCATCTCAGGGTGAGGAAATGGACAAGAAAATGATGGAAGGCATCCTACAAATGGCAGAGAAAGGGGAGATATTGCTGATGGGGGATCTGAATATGCCAGATGTTAACTGGAGCACCTTTGCTGCAGCCACATCCAAGAGCAAGGTCATTCTTGGTGCCCTACAGGGGGCGTGCTTCAGACAGTTCGTTTTGGAACCCACTCAGGAGAGAGCAATCTTAGACCTGGTATTCTCAAAAAGGGGATGGATAGAGGATCTCTGATTTTGAAATGGGTAGCCAACTGGGAACAAGCGACCACCAAACAGTGTGGTTCATGATAAAATTAGCAGTAGCATCAAGCCATACAAAAGTGAAAGTACTGGACTTCAGGAGGGCTGATTTTGATTAAATGGGAGAGTGCCTCAGAAAAGCACTAGCAAACAGGCAAGAAGGTAGGGTGGAGCAACAATGGGGAAACATCAAAACTGACATTACAGAGGCAGCAAGCCTTAGTGTGAAGCAAATAAGCAAATCAAAATGAAAGAAAAAACCACTATGGTTCTCAAAAGAAGTGGTGGGGAAGGTTAGGGAGAAAAAGATAGCATTCAGGAAGTATAAGAAAACACAGAAAGAGCAAGACAGAGAACTGTACCAGTTAAAGCAGAAGAAAGTGAGGAAGGTGATCAGAATAGCAAAGGCCCAAACTGAGGAATAGATAGCCAACTCAGTTAAGAAAGGGGATAAAACATTAGGGAGCAAAGAAATACTAAGGCAGGGATACTGAGGCTAAATAAAGAGAAAGGTGGTTGGGCAGAGAGCGACAGTGAAAAAGCAGGGATACTGAACAAATACTTCTGCTCAGTATTCACAATGCAAAAACAGGGGGAGATACCCAATCCAGTCAATAGAAGCACTCTGGATAGGAGATTGATATTAGTCCTTTCACAGAAGAAAGGGTTCTGAAAGAACCCTTAAAACTGAAGATGGAGAAAGCAATGGGGCCTGATGGGATTCACCCCAGAATTCTAAAAGAACTAAGGGAAGAACTAGTAACACCACTAACTACCCTTTTTAATAAATCATGGGAGGATGGTGTGGTACCTGAGGACTGGAGGAGGGTAGATGTGATTTTCCTTCACAAAAGTGGGAGCAAGGCAGAGGAAGGAAACTACAGACCTGTCAGTTTGACCTCAGTGGTAGGGAAAATGATGGAATCACTTCTGAAGGAAAGAATTGTTGAACTGAGAGGCCAGTGGGGCACAGGACCCAAGGCAGCATCGATTTACAGCAGGAAGGTCATGTCAGACAAATCTAATTGATTTTTTTGACTGGGTGACCAAAGTAGTAGACCAGGGAGGGGCTGTTGACATGGCCTACCTAGACTTTAGAAAAACATTTGACACAGTCCCGCACAAAAAGATTAATAAACAAATTAGCTAGCCTGGGAGTGGGTCCTAGGGTGGTAGCCTGGGTAAAACACTGGCTAGACAACAGGACACAGAGGATAATAGTAAATGGAGTCCACAGTGAAGAAAGGAGGGTCACTAGTGGGGTACTGCAGGGTTCAGTACTGGGGCCGGGTCCTTTTAATTTCTTTATAAGTGACATTGCAGAGGGACCGGAAGGAAAGTATGTCTCTTTGCAGATGACACACGGATCTGCAACAGGGTTGATACACAAGGTGGGGTGAAAAGGATGAAAAGGGACTTGACAAGGTTGGAGGAATGGTCAAATGTATGGCAGCTTAGATTCAGCACAAAGAAGGCAAAGTAATGCACTTGGGGAACAAAAATCAAGGGGAAGAGTACACAGTGGGGGGGGGTGAGATACTGAGAACAACAAAAATGGAAAGGGACCTGGAGTAGTCATATCAGATGACCTAAAGGTGGACCAGCAATGTGAGAAGGCAGTAAGGAGGGCTAGGGGGATACTGGGATGTATAGGGAGAGGCATCACCAGTAGAAAACAGGAAGTTGTTGGCCCTCTGTACAGACAGTTGGTAAGACCACATCTGGAGTACTGAGTACAGTTCTGGAGACCCCATCTCTGCAAAGACATAGACAGGGTGTAGACTGTCCAGAGGAGGGCAACCAAAATGGTGCAGGGTCTGACCAGAAGACATATGAAGAAAGACTAAAGGAGCTTAAGATGTATAGCCTCAAGGAAAGAAGGGAGAGTGGGGACATGATAGAAACTTTCAAATACCTCAAGGGAATCAACAAAGTCCAAGAGGGTAGCATCTTTCAAAAAAAGAGAAGTACAAGAACAAGGGGGCACAATTTGAAGATAGAGGGGGGATGGCTCAGAGTTAATGTGAGGAAGTATTTCTTCACAGAGAGGGCTGTGGATGCATGGAACAGCCTTCCTGAGGAGGTCATAGAGTCAAAAATAGTGGGAGAATTCAAGAATGCATGGGGAAGACATAAGGCAATTCTAGTGAGGGGTAGGAGGAAGTAGGCTGTTGGTTAACTAGGATCTGCAGCTTATCTGTTAGGTAGAGAAATGGGCAGACTAGGTGGGCCAAGTGGTCCTTATCTGCCATCAAATTCTATGTTTCTATGTTATATGCAAGTGATAATACTCAACAGGGTGGGCAGTATTGGGCAATATTGGACCACCCGGGGCATACTGAGACCCGACACTGCAGGCGGAGGGCCTTATAGAACCTGGAAGGTCCAGTATTGCCCATACCACCCACCCTGAAGGGTATTATTGCACTTAGAAAATGGACACTATGGTTTTTTCCTATGGGATTTTAAAAAGTCAAGAAAAACAGTTAAAAGATTTATTAAAAATAAAGGTTAAATGTGTTCATAGTAAAGTAGTCCCACTTTTTGTTGATGTGCCATTTGTTGTCCACCCCCACCATAATCTTGAAGTTAACCCCCCCAGACATGGTGTTTGTACTTACTGTCTCAACAGCAGTCCCTTTGCTTTTTTGAGGGGTTACAAAATGTATATTGTGTGATGTTAATCATTTAGAGATGCATCGTTAATTCAGTGTGCCTGATGACGTCATACCCGGAAGTAAAATAGGCATTCGAATGAAAAATGAATTTCTTTCTTTACTGATTTTGCATTAAATTTTGAGTTGTTTTCTTTATTGGGGGGACATGTCATGAACAGCAATTGATGTGTGGGGTTGGAGAGTGCAGGGTGGAGAAATGAGATGAGCGGCACCATGAATGAGCTAGGAGAAATGACTGGCAGCCATGGATCTGTTCAGAGAATCGAGACTGCAAGGTAGCGTCAGAGCTGTGAGACATGGCATAGTGTAGATACATAGTAGAAGCTTTTATTTATGAGGAGGTTTCTTTTGGTCATAGGGCAATAAATGTGAGTGTGATTGGGGCTAAGGGGAGGGTGTCCAGCAGTGTAAGCGAAGCTGAAGTTGGACGTATCGGAATGGAGCAGGTCTTCCATTGATTTTAATCACAACAAAAAACTGTTTAGAGAAACAAGATTCATGAGTTGTAAAATGCTCAGTATTTAAAAAAAATGAGACTGTTGTGTTGTGTGTTTTTATTTTTAACAGTTGGCACTGAAGTAGGGTTTTGGGGCCAATATCTTTTGCTTAATGAGAAAAAAATGGTGGTTGGTTCAACATGAGTGCCCAGTGCTTCTGCCAATGGTGAAGCAGGCAGGGCACAATGATATCTGGCTGGGCATCAGGCAGGTTTGGTCTGGCACTTTTTTATTTCCTGGGCATCTTTTGAAAGTTAATGTACCCCTCTGGCAAGGGTAATAGCCAATCAGATGCCAGGAAATAAAAAGCCCATTTTCTAAATGTGTTAATGTATGTGTATATATGTGTAGGTATGTATGTATGTGTATATGTGTGTATGTTTAATTTGGGGCTTGTTTTCAATTTGCAATTAGGCCTCATTTCAGCATTTTGCCTTTCATTGACTGTTCTTTAAAACACAAGGACATTTGCAATAAAAATTGTAAGCACATCTTACCTGCATTAGGGAGAACAGTATTCCAAGGTTTTGCTATCAGTTGAATGCTTCCTTGAAAGGTACTGAGACATTTTAAAATTTATGTGAGAAGAACTCTGCTTGCTGATATTTCTTGACAACCTTTGACCTTCAGGGACGTTTCAGCTAAAAGCAGATTGGTTTTAATTAGCTTCTCTGACATAATCTTCTGTCATGTTTTAAATGTATATGTTAAACCAATGTGAATTATTTTTATTTGTTATGCATTATCTGGGTGTAAATAGTATGGGATTTTCTAAATAATTGTCCTAAAGCTTCTGAGGAAGGAAATGGTTTGTCCGAAAGCTAGATCACTTTTCTCTTTTTTGTGTAACGTCTGTATTGGTAAAATGAAAAGTATCAAATCATTTGTTTCTGGATCTTTTCTGTCAAAAATAAATTT
Organism: Neoceratodus forsteri; assembly: GCA_016271365.2. Classification (NCBI taxonomy): domain Eukaryota; kingdom Metazoa; phylum Chordata; order Ceratodontiformes; family Ceratodontidae; genus Neoceratodus; species Neoceratodus forsteri. The sequence continues at coordinate 274,774,343 of JADMNL010000026.1, forward strand.
ATGTATTAAGCCTTTATAGTTCACAGAAGACCTAGCATTTTATCAGATTTGTCTTGAGAGGTTAAAAACCGTGTAAATCTTTACAAAATTTGCTGGGAAAGGGTAACATTTATGAGGTATGAATCTTTCTTGAAAGATATTCATCCCCAACTGAAGTTAGTATTAAAAAATGTTTAAATGCTAATCATTTAAATGTGCAAGCTGTTGCATTTCGAAGGGGATAAACAAATCTCCAGTTTAATAGGCAACCAAAATTTAACTAGCTGCTTAACTTTCCTAATGGCCATCAGATAAGTAGCTTGGAGGTATGTCTCCCACATTCTAAACAGAAGGAAGGGTTTATTTTATTTTAGTTGTCATAGTGATTTGTAGATGTGGAAGGAAACATTGAAGAGTCCAAAACAACGTGTTCCACAAAACTCTTTTTTCAAGCTACAGAACGCAAAATGGCTGTAGGTTCCACCCACAGCCATGAAAAGGAATAGAAATTAGATATTTTGAAAAACATTTTTATAAATATTTCTCACTTAAGCAAGTTCCTAGAAAATATCAATAGTAACTTAACAGTTATCTATTTGCCTCTTCTCTTTTTAGGCTGACTCGTCATCACTTGATATCCTTCAATGTGGAGAAGAAATGAAAAAGAAAACATGCTTCATGGAGATTGAGGCAATTGTAAAGAACAGAAAAGAGAACTTTAGAGGAAGTGAAGAAAATAAAAATGAATGGGCACAAAAACAAGAAAATGAGCTGAAGGATAACTGCAAAGAATACCCAAAGACATCTGGCAGGAAAAGGGCACTTGCAATAGTTGCATTAGTTGTTGGTATTGTCAGTGTTATTATTTTGTGGGCTGCCATTACTGCTGGCATCATCATGACTCATCATATAGTTTTCATTGTTACTAGTATCTTAGCAGGTGCTGTCACTGTCATTTTGATTTTAATAGCTGTTGCTCACTTTTGCATTAAAAATAGAATCAAGGGAGAAACAAGTGATCTTAAAAACCAGGAAGGAGAACAATGGGACCCTGAGGATCAAATTAGTGAGAAGACTCGACTTTTGCAGAACAGAAAAAAGTATGTCTTAGCATAACTTTCTATTGCATATTACTACAGTCATACAGAATGAGAAATTATGTCAGCAGAACATTGGTAAAATTGCCATTCTACTTCTCAAATATTTAAAGCAGCAGTGCAACGAAAATGGGTTAAAATGTTACCCCACAATTTTTCTTCCTAATTGATGCCCAATGTCTTCCAGTTTTTGTTGGTGGTAACATTTTCAATTTTCATTGTTATGTAACGATTTTATGAAAGTTTTAAAATAATTATTTCTCAAGAAAAGAGGATGACTGACTCATTTTTGCATAGAAATAATATTGAGGACCTAAGAAGGGTAAGAGTCCAGACAAATTTGCAGATGTATAGTACACAGCATAGGAAGTATCCAGAAAACCCAGATCAACAGTTCTGTCAATATTTTTCATAATCAAAGCAGAAAATTAGGTTTTTGAAATAACTTTTCTCATTGCACTGCTGCTTTAATGGAACACAGAAAAATTACATGAACTTCCACCACTGAGTAAATATGAGTGTGCACTGCAAAATGTAAACATTGCTGTGAAACATGGTCAGAATTTCATGAATGTCACATTGGATGACTTCAATGGAATGCCAAGGAAAATCAGAACATTTTGTAATAATCTGCCTAAGGCGAACTTTAAAATGTTACCCTTCACTACTACTCATATTGTATAGCAGCAGAATAACAGTAATGTAGCATTAGTAGAACCCATAACACATTGGGTTTGAATCCCACAGCCCCCACTTGCATACCATGTGAATCTGAGCAAGTCACTTAACTTTCTTGTGCTCCAAGGTCACACCTGTAAATAAGCTTCAGCTTAGCGTGTCTGTCCTGGTTAAAAAAAAAAAAAAATCAGTGTAACATTAAAGATCAAAAGCAAACATATTTTAAATATGAATCCCTTTCCTAATACAAGGTAAACCAGACCTTATGTATTATAAATAAACTTCAGAAATTGCAATGTCTTATGTTGAAATACTATTTTATTCCCCTGTTATTTAATGGCTTCATAGAAATGCTCCCAGACTTTTTCAGACCAACTGGCAGAATCTTAGTTGGATGTTGATGTCATTCTAGCAAGAATTATATAATTTTCCTAAAGACACTGGCAGTTTATTATTTATTTATGTTTTCCAATTCAGATCCTAGGCCAGCCATTTCCGATCATATAGATCTTCATATTCTAGGCACATTATATCATCATTATCAGAAAAAAGAAAGGGGGGTGGAGATCCAGCTATAAAAGTACTAAATTAATCTCACTTTATACTATTTTATATAAGGCCCATTCATATATTGTCTCGGAAGGGGGCCCACATTTTTTCAAATTTGTCAGCCTGCCCTTCTTTAATATAATAGATTTGTTCTAAATTCTTCATTTCTATCATAAAATTAACCCATGTTTGAATTGTTGGAGGGTTCCTATCGTTCCACTTTAATAGTATGCATTTCTTTGCTATTATAGTTGAGATTGTAACAAAGATCATCTGCTCTAAGTTAAGTTGCATTGCTGGTAACATTAATAGTGCTAATTGAGAAGTGTTAGACATTTTTGTTTGAATAGTGTTTTGAATAATCTGCATTATTTTATACCAAAAATTTGAAAGATATGGGTGGGCATGCAACATATGCATTAAAGTCCCAGTGGTTTTAGTACATCTAGGACAATTCTCTGAAATGCCAGGATTTAAATGATTTAACTGAGAAGGGGCATAATAAGTTCTATACATCATATTGATTTGAATTTGCTGTAGCATACTAACTTTTATATAATGGGCTAGATATTTAAAGGGTTGCACCTGGCACGAGTTGTGCCGGTACTTATTGTATCAATGAACAAGTGTGATATTTAAAAGGGGACTTTAGCAGTGCAAGTCCCGATACACCAAGGAGTGCATTGGTAATGTATGCAGCACATCTGCAGGGGGCATGCCCATGGATATGCGGTGCATCCCAAAATTTAGCCTTGGATGTGTAGCACATCTGCTGGTACAACCCCTAAATGCACCACATACTGTGGCACAAAGTTGAGCTGGAAAAAAAAGCTCAAATGATTGCCACCCACAGGCAGGCAGTTATATTGCAAGGCACAACACAGCAGCCACCAGCCATGGCTGACCACCCCCTGCCCAGAACACCATCTGCAAGCACCCATATGGTCCTGGTAGTCTAGTGGTGCCCCCAACCCACCCATAGCCCTGATTTGCCAGTGGATATGTAATGGATGCCCTGGTGATCTAGTGGGTCCCCCCCAGTCTGTAACTATGATCATGGAAACTAGTATAATGATAAATGCCCTGGTAGTCTAGTGGCACCCCTCTCCCTCCCAGAACCATGATCATGGTATAACCAAACAGCTATCAATCCCTGGTAGTCCAGTGGTATCCCCTTCCCACCTGTAGCCATGATCATGGGTACAGTGAAGTATACAGCAACCCTGGCAGCCTAATGGTCCCCAACCCCTCCCATAGCATCGATCCCAATAATGTAAAAGCAACATCTACCCTAGTAGCCTAGTGGTGCCCCCTCCCTATCCTGACCCTCTTGTCGCCATCTTAGTTAGTGAAGAAATAGCCCTGGTGGACCAGTGAATTCCCCCTCACCACCTGGATCCATGAACACCGGCAATGTGGTAACCTGCAGATCCCTGGTGGTCCAGTGGTAACCCCCATCCCACCACCCATACAGTATGCCCTGCAAGTCCATTGGTCCACACTGTGGACCAATAGGCTTACAGCACATTTGTAAGCTGTCATTCGGTGGGTGACTGGGCAATATGTGGGTGGGTTCCAGCCACCCGCTGATGGTGGGGGAAGGTGGGTGGCTGGGGGTGCTTTGTGGGTGGGGGGATGTGGGTTACCACTGGACCACCAGGGATTTATAGGTTACCACGTCACTGGCATTTGGGGTTTCTGGTGGGGAGGGGGGATCCACTGGTCCACCAGGGCTATTTCTTCACTAACTAAGATGGCAATCAGGGGGTCAGGATAAGGAGGGAGTACCACTAGGCTACCAGGGCAGATGTTGCTTTTACATTATTGGGATTGGTGCTATGAGAGTGGTGGGGGGACCACTAGGCTCCCAGGAATGCTATATACTTTACTCTAACCATGATCGTGGCTACGAGCAGGAGGGGGGTACCACTGGACTACCAGGGATAATATTCACTTCAGTTTACCCATGATCGAGTTTACGGGAGGGAGTGGGGTATCACTGGACTACCAGGGATAATACTCAATTCAGTTTACCCACAATTGGGCTTGTGGGAGGAAGGGGGTGCCACTGGACTACCAGGGATAATATTCACATCAGTTTACCCATGATTGGGCTATCAGGAGGGTGATGGGTTCCACTAGACTACCAGGGCTTGTATTAACATACTATTTCCCATGATCAGGGTATGGTTGGGGGGGTATCACTAGATCACCAGGGCTTGCCTTTATTCAATTTTACCATGATTGTGGTTATGGGACAGGGTGCCCCAGGACCACCTAAGTCTGCACACCACTCTGTGCAGGGTGCCAGGTGCATTTTCGTTGGGCTGCCCTGCTCATCTTATGCAAATGGGGCCATAATGACATGCGGATGGACACATTTGTGCCTTGCATACATTATGGCCCCATTTGCATGCCCAGGTCTGAATATCTCAGGACATGTTCTAGTGCAAGTATAGTTGTGCTGGAGCATTCCCAGTCCTCCTGTCTGAGGAATGCACTGGCACATTGTATATATCATGCACATTCTGTGCCATATTCAATGGTGATGCACCATGGCACAGCACCTTTGAATATCCCCTGTCTGGCCCTGGCACATCTTGGTTGTGCTAACGTCGCATTGCTTGGCACAGTCTGAATCTTGCGCCCCATGTGTATCTGGATCTGTAATGTTAATTCTAAATTTCTTTCCCATTTTTTATTAATTTTTGTTGTTCTGCTGAAGATGTATCTGCTAAAGCTTTGTATATAGTTGTAATTCATTTTTGCTTGTCTTTTTTATCCTCTAATATGGTTAGTAGTGATGAAGTCCCTTTTTTACTTTGTTTCTTTTAGCTAATTTGTATGAAATTCCTTAACTGTAAATATTGAAAATGATGTGAATTTGGTAGGTTAAAATCTTGCTGAAGTGTTGTAAAGGATTTCAGTTTGTCATTATCTATAATATTTTTCAGTTGTTTAATACCCCTTAGATTCCATATTTGAGAGGTCTGATCTTTTACTGAGGGTTCAAAATTATGATGTATCATAATGGGTGAATGAGGTGATGCTATATTATTTTCTTTAAGCTGCTTATGTGCTTTCTCCCACGCTATAATAGTGGTTATACTCACTTGACTCAGCAAAATGTTTTTACCTTTTTTATAGTAATCCGAGTAAAGTAATTCCAACATATCTGAATATGGATGCATTTTAAGTTCAAATAATGCAAATTTGGATGGATGTTTATCCTCATGCAACCGTTCCCATACCAGAATTATTTGGGCAGCTAAAAAATACTTATACATGTCAGGTAAAGCCAGGCCGCCACTGGCTTTATCTTGTACTAAATTTAAATATGATATTCAAGGAGATTTATTATTCCATATAAATTTAGTTATTATTTTCTTAAGAGTATGAAATTATGTTTGGGGCAGTATCAATGGCAAAGATTGAAAAAGAAAAATAAGTTTGGGAAGTATCTTCATTTTAATTATATTAATCTGTCCAATCAACATTAAGGGCAAGCATTTTCAATGGTCCAATTCTTTAGTTATATCCAAAATAAGGGTTCATAATTTAATATTATTGTTTGTTTAGAATCAGGGGTAAGTCTAATACCTAAGTATTGAATTTCATTATCAATCTGTATATGATATCCCAGTGGAAAATTAATTTTACAATTGTTATTAAGTTGCATAATTACTGTTTTATCACAATTAATCATGTATCCAGATAATACCCTGAACTGTTAAGTTGTCTCAATAATCTCGTAATAGATGTATCTTGAGAGGTTTTATATGTAAGAGAATATCATCCATATATAAGCTCAATTTATATATTGTATTATTTATAGAAATTCCTTGTATGCCTGAGTTTACTCTAATTCTATCAGCCAATGTTTCTATGACCACTGTGAACAGCAGCATCATACTTCTCAACCTCTTGTCTCATAAATCAGGGACAGGACTTAAAAAAATCAGGGACAAAGACCCCAAATCAGGGACACATCTTAAAAATTGGCAATATTCACCCAGAAAGATGATAGAATAAGGGGACTAGTGCAAGATGCATTTTCTGAAGAACAACAAGTCTGTTACTTTAATGTCTGACATTATTTTGTGCTCACAATCTCCACTATTCAGTCATAAAAACACAAATTTTATGAGGGGCACAGGAAAATGTTGAGGTCAAATCAGGGATGTCCCTGAAAATCTGGGACAGTCGAGAGGTATGAGCAGCAGGGAGAGTGGGTATCCTTGTCTAGTGATGTGGAATGAATGAAGAGGTTGCGAATAATTATTAGTTTTCACAACCGCTGTTGGAGTATTATATAATAATTGAAGCCATCTGCAGAGTTGCTCCCCTACGCCCATCTCCCCCATCAAATACTGCACACTGTTTATTTCCATTCTACACAATTGAACGCTTTCTGTGCATCTAATGCTAATAGTATAGCATGTTAATTTTTTGATTGTGATATATTCATAGACTGTCTTATGTTTTCTCTTACAGTTTGACCCTTTATAAAGCCATTTTGATCCATATTTATTATAACTGAGAGAATGTTTTCTAGTCTTTTTGCAATCATTTTGGCAAAAATGTTATAATCTATATTTAATAAGGAGATGGGGTGATAAAAGAAGCAGCTCAGCAGATCTTTATTTGTTTTAAGAAGCACATGAATAATTGTTTCATGGAATGCTTTGGGAAGTGTTCTTGATATATTAAAGGAATTAAAGAGTTTAAGTATTATGGGAATAAAAAAAGCATTAAATTGCTTATATAATTCAATCACTATCCCATCAGGTCCTGGTGACTTATTTACTGGTGATTAATTAATAGCTTGTTCTATCTCAGCATATGTGATTCCCCCCGTAATTTATTTTGGAAATTTAATAGGTATAACTGGGGCAGTTTTTTTTTTTAAATATTGTTTAACATGTTCTTCCTGAATATATAAACATTCAGATTTATATAAATCCTGGTAATATTTGGAAACACATTTATTAACTGCATCTGGATCTTCCACTATCTTTTCCTGTTGATCCTTAATTGCTAAGATGTATTTTTTTTGTAGATCTTTCCTAGTTTGCCAAGCCAACAATTTCTGAGGATTATTTGACAAATACAGATAGTTTGATTTTGTCCGCAAACTTTGTTGGCTTATTAGGTCTGTTTGAATGGTATTTAATTGTGCCCACATGGACCAATTGCTTAAAAGTTCTTTTATCCAAGGTCTGAGTATGTATAATTTGAAGAGATTGATTCTCATTTGTTAATTGGTTTACAAGTAGCATTTGTTTTTTTTTCTTTCTGATCTGTTCAAAACCAATTAGACAGCCTTGTAACCAAACTTTAAATGTGTCTCATACAACATTAATTGATAACCCAGATTCTAAGTTACTATTAAAAAATTTCTGTATTTCCTCAGCCAGCATCTGAGAAAATGGAGGTATCTGAATAAGAGGATAGTATAGTTTCCAATATGTATGCATTGTCTGGGATTGTACATGTTTAATTTTTAATAGGCATGGGGAATGATCAGAAATTAATATACCCATATATTTTACCTCTGCACCCATGTATTGTATTATTTCTGATATTAAATAGTAATCAGTTTTGGAATATGAATATTGGGATGAAGAATAATAGGAGTAAGTTTTGTCATTTGGATATTTGATGTTCCATGGATCAACAAAGCCTAATTCTTGAATATATTTTTTGATAACCACATGTGTTGAGCGATGTGCATTATCAAGTTTGGAAGTTTTATCTTGAGCAAAAAAAGCCACATTAAAGTTCCCACCAATAATATATGGTGATGGGAAAATGGCAAGAGTGAAAAAAAAATTATATGAAAAAATTAGAGCTATTTTCATTAGGTGCATAAATGGTTGCTAAGGTTACTTATAAACTAGGTATATTTAAATCTGCTGTAGCCCACCTTGCCTGCAGATCTGTGTCTATTTGATTTATTTTTGGATAAGGATTATGTCTATTAAATAGCAATGCCCCTCAAGTTATTAGTGTAAGTTGAAAGAATACCTATGTCCCATCAGTTCATAAACCATGTAGATTCCTAAGCATATAAATGTGTCTCCTGCAACATGGCTGTATCTAGTTTCTGTTTCAACATAAATTTTATGATATGCATAATTTTTATTTTATTCTTTAGGCCTTTAACATTCCAAGACAATAACTAGATGTATTTACTCATAATTTTGTTTTAATTTATGGGTAAGTTGGGTCTCCAACCCCCACCCCCTATGCCAATTTTGACAATTAATTTATTTCTTCTTTTTAATATTTTTTGTCAAAAATATGTCTGGCAGGCATCTATTAAAGACATCTAAATAGAGACTTCCAATAACCCCCACCCACCTATGTAAGCCTAATACTGGAATCTGATAGATTCCAGATCCTCCCCCATAAACATGATGACTAAAAAGGTCATCATTGTACTCTAAGCAGAAGAGTTAGATGAGCCCTTAGCAGGGGCTAGTTACTAACGTAATTAATGAGGTTCCATTACATCTTTAAGCCATTACATCTTAAAATCTAAACTTATCTAAGTGTTATGCATGTCATTTTATATTAAAAAAATGTGGTAATGCACTTGATTTAATTAATCTGTGCCATATCTTGCAAAAGCTGTGCATGTTTGTGAGCCCCTAACTCCCTCTCTGTTCCTTTTTTTCCTTTCCTTCCCTTCTTCCATTTGTTTCTGATTCTTTTTAGGAGTGAGCAGATACTACATTAAATTATTTTACAATTGTGTAGCAGCATCCTCCTCTTAGGGAGCATTGCATTTTAGCCATAGTGTTCATTAAATGCTGCCATAGCATCATCAGGGTCATCAAAGGTCTGGAGTTTACCCTTGATAACAAAATGTAATTTAGCTGGATAATTCATCGAGAAGAAAATTCCTTTATGGTACAGCTTTTCTTTAATAGGATTAAAGAGTTTGCACTTTCCAGTTGTTTCAAGAGACATGTCAGGAAAAGCGTTAAAGTTTACTGTCTCATAAGTATCCCCTTTTCAGTACACGCCTTAGCTATTATTACTTCTTTGTCCAAAAACTTGTGTGGCTTAATGAACAAAGTCCTGGGATAAGTGCTATTTGCAAAGCAGCTGCCTGACCTATGTGCTCTATCCAGATTAATGTTGTCCTCTAGATATTTTCGATTCCTCACTTGGGTTAACATATTTTCAAAGAAAGGGTCCCCACCTTGGTTTACTAGTCAAATTAGAAGGTTAGTTCTAGCTAAAAAAAAAGCTTACAATAAATGTAAGAAACACACTTCTGAACTTAATTGGTCTAAATTTAAGAACAAATCAAAGCAGGATGTAGAAAGTAGCCTAATTAATCTACATCATGACAACAGGAAAAGGTTTTTCAACTATATTGATTCCTTTAAAAACACTCCTGCTTCGGTTGGACCATTAAGAGTCGGTAATGTTGACATTAGTGATGAGTATAATATGGCACATGAATTTAATAGATATTTTGCTAGTATATTCAAGAAAAAGGGACAATTTGGTTGTCTTAATCCATCTAATTCCGATCCTTTAATTGAATTTATGGTGTCAGAAACCTTTTATATCATAAATTCTTTAAAAACTTCTACTTCACTCGGGCCTGATGGAATACCAGCCATCTTTATAAAAAATTTGTCATGGGAATTAGCTGGTGTATTAAGCTATTTGTTTAACGAATCCCTGCACGAGGGACATGTGACTAAGGATTGGTGTGATGCCATGATTATTCCTATACATAAATCTGGATCCAAAAAGGATGTGCATAACTATAGACCTATTAGTCTCACCTCTACAATATATAAAGTCATGGAAAGGTTAATCTTAGGCAAAATTAGTTCCCATATTTTGGATAAAGGTCTAATTGACACAACTCAACGTGGTTTTCAACCTGGTAGATCGTGTCAATCCAATTTGATTGACTTCTTTGAACCTGTAAGTGAAGCTTTGGATTATGGTTTACCAGTCAATGCCATTTATCTAGATTTTGAAAAGGCCTTTGATTCTGTATCTTATGATATACTATACAATTGTTTAATAAATTTAGACCTTAACAAATACATAATTCAATGGATAATGACTTGGTTATCCAATAGGCAGCAGCGTGTCGTTGTAAAGGGTTTCTTGTCCCCATGGACCACTGTTACTAGTGGAGTCCCGCAGGGATCAGTTTTAGGGCCTGTGCTGTTCAACATCTTAATTGCCGGAATGGATATTAAATGTGGTAATTGGATTGTTAAATATGCCGATGATGTAAAATTGGGAGGGGTTGTTATAACTCCGAGTCCATAACTATCCTTCAAGATAATTTGAATTATATATCTGGTTGGTTGATCATCATAAATTGAATTTAATATCAATAAATGCAGGTGATGCATTTTGGTAGTAACAATATATGTGCTAAATACTTTATTGAGAACTACAGCTTGAAACATATTACAGATGAGAAAAACCTGGGTGTTCTTGTAAGTAATAAGTTAATGTTTACTGATCATTTAAATCTCATCATTAAAAAGAGTTCTAGTCTTAGTAATTGCATATTTAGGAACATTAAAAGCAGAGAACCATCAATAATGATTCCCTTATACACTAGTATTATAAGAGCAACTTTTGAGTACTGCTCCTCATTTTGTGCTCCAACACTGATGGGAGATATTGTATCTAGGGAGAAGGTCCAAAAGACATTTATTAAGAACATAAATGGTTTGAGTAACTTATCTTATGGAGAAAGACTTAAAAGGCTCAACCTGTACAGTATGGAATACAGATTGATTCGTGGAGATCTTTGTTTACTATAGAAAGCAACCAGAGATGAATACTTGTTTGAAACATTACACTTAAAATGGAATACTACTACAGTTCAAACCCGCTCTCATAACTTAAAATTAATTCTATCTATTAATCGAACTACAAAGAGAGCTAAATTTTTTACTCAATGTATAGTTCCACTATGGAATTCCTTACCATATGTTGTAGTGAATAGTTTAAAGCTAGATCAATTTAAAACCCAACTTGTATATATATATATATATATATATATATGGGAGATTCTAAGTATGTTACCCACGTAGTATAAGTGGTATGATCATCATGGGCTTGCCCCTTGATCGTGTAAATTACCCATGAACCTAGGTAAAGGATCCCCATTCCTTCAATGTCCTTTGGTATTTTGAGTAATCATAAATTTCATCTTCAAGCTCTATCTTCTTGCTCTGCAACCCAGTCTTGTAGCTGTATTAATTGTTCAGTTAAGCATATATGCTTTTCAGACCAAGGATTGACTGAATCTTCTAACTGTGATGCCCGATTTTCAAGTTGCCTCAGTGCGTGTAGTTAACTGTTCAGACTTAGAGTTTAAGTCTATTACTGATGCCAAGACTGTTGTTGGAGAATTCTTAATTTCACTTAATGTTCCTAATACCTTATTTTTCAGGGTAGTCATAACTTCTAGCTTTTTTGTCTTGATAGCCGTGGCTGTATTTCTAATCAGCTGCTCCATTTTACCTTGCAAAAGATCATCGGATGCTGAGATATTAACAGCTTCCATGACATTTGTATTTTTACTCTTACCATCAGGAATTTCATTTTCAGAGCACCCCTCCCTACCACCAATTTCATTCTCTTTGTCAGACATTATCTCTCCCTTCTGGGGCAGATCGTCTAACATCCCAAGCATTTCCTTCTGATTTTTTTGTATGTTGCTTATACCTGTATTTTTAAGGAAAGGTAATACCTTACCAGTATTGGAGCATTTACCCTTACCAACAGGTGTATAATGAAATGGGGAAATCAGGGGCTCTTGCAGTGTTGGATTTTCATTGGGTTCTAGCAGCGGGCTGATGTGTTGTAATGATGACGTGAAAATAAGCTAAGATGTTTGTTTTTTACTTCGCATAAGACGTGTGTCTGAGAAATGGCCATTAGAAAGCTCTTGAGTGCACTGAACACTTTTAGACATGCCCACATACTTTCAAATCAAGGTGAGTAAAGAAGAAAGAGAAACTTATTGCAACCTGTCTTTTTTTCTCTCTTTGTTTTCCTTTCCTTTCTTAGACACCGAGAAATTTCTTTATGTTCCATCTGTCCACCATCAGATCCTACATGGCCCATCCACACTGTGATCTGCTCAGAGTTGCATTCACCTGTGGGTATTGGATGATGTCAATACAGATGCTCCTCACAGGTGCCAGAAGCTGGCACTGGCAGTTTAGCATACACAATGTACATCAGATTATGACATGACTGTCACAAGCACAATCCATGGTCGGTCCCTCTACTCCCACAGTGCCAAACCTCAAAGTGCAATATTTGAACAGGAGACAAACAGGGTAACCTTTTTGTCTGTTTTGAGTCCAAACACCTACTAGTCCCGAGTCTTAAGGTCAAATATGAACCCTTTTTCACTAACATGCCCAGTTAGCAGGATCAAATATCACACCCTCTTTGGGGAAATGCAGTGCAGTACTTAACCCAGTGGCACCCAACCTAGTTCACAATTCCCCCATTTTGATTCAATTGAGACCTGGTTATTTTCTTACCTTTTGTGCATATGGTAACACACTATAAGCCCTTTAACAGTTATGTCAAAATTATCAACACTGTCCCAGCATTCACATGCATAATTAGAAAAGACTCAGGCAGAATTAAGGAAACCAAAAAGTTTACTAAAATTAATAATAGTAAATAAATACAAAACACAGAACATATATACACATGGATGCTTACAATCAAAAGAAATGGAAATGACAGAAACAAAATGCCTTGTACTTGAATTACTAGTTCTAACTCAGTTTTTAGTTGGATGTTACCTGTTCTCGATAGAAGTGCCCTCAAGTATGTGTTCTCTTTCAAAGTTGAAATCAGAGTGAGCCACAGTCTCCTCAGACTACTTGGCAATGCTGAAAGTTAATCTCCCAACCTCCTTGTGATGTCACAGCACATTAGGTCACTTTTAGTCCTGTAATTAATTTGCAACATGACCATGTATAGCCAAAATGGTTTCATCTTACTGCTTGCTTGAAATCTGCAAAGATAGCAATATTAAATTACAACAGTCTCTTTCCTATCAGAGCATTCCCCCTTTGATATTCAGAAAAACATCCTAACAGTTGTTTTCTCCTAGTGTCGAGAAATTTAAACGGTATCTGTCAAAAACTGTTACTTCGTAAGATGTCATAAAAAATGTAGTCTTCTATGGTTTTTTGGATTTCAAAGTAAATAGATGGTTTACAATGTGTGATATCTTGGTCTTTGAATGAAGTTGTTAATTAGAGTTTCCACTGGGTCTTGGAGAGGCCATCCCTCCTCACCACACTTTTGAAATGTCATCTCCCAGAGTGCTGTTCTGCTGGTTGCCATATTTTCCCAGCAGAAATGCACATAACATACATTTATATCACAAATATAATCACAACTAATCACAGCTACTAGAGGGTTAACACATCACAATGGCAAAAATCATTTGTCACTTCAGACAGTATTAAATATACTACACAATATTAAAGGATATGTATTACTTCTTTGGTAATGTATTTTGACTGTGTCGTGTCTGTTATCGTATCATGCATTTCAATAATGCACAATGGGACCTTGAGAATAAATTGATTGTTACAGGTCATTAATTCCAGGTTGCCCCTGAGAAAGGGAATCCTTACCTCAGCCAGCCTACCCAGTTAAAAAAAATTAATAAAATAAATATCTAGTGACTTTCATGGAAACATAGAAACTGCCAGCAGAAAAGGACTGTTAGGCCCATTCAGTCTGCCCTGATATTCTCTGCCTGTTCTGTCTTTGCATATCCTACATGGTCTCCATCAAGTCCCTTCCCTATTTAGCAATCTTCCCTTGTGACTGTCCTATTCATGCTTGCCCCCAGTACTTTCTCTCCCACCAACTCTGCTGGCAGACTGTTTAGGTTATCCACCACTCTTTCAGAGAAGGTGTACTTCCTCACATCCCTTTTTAATTTCTTCCCTTCCCGCTTCATTGCATGTCTTCTTGTCTGATGCACTTACTCATTAAGAATAGACCACCTCCTGTAACACGTTCACCCCAGTGAAGTAGGTTTAAGTCTGTATCATATCTGGAGTAAAAATATAGTTGATCACAAGAATAACATGCAGAAATGTTATATTAGGATTTGCCTCTTGTAGTCAACTTGTTGCTTATATAGGGGTACTTAGCAATGTAAATATTGTTTTTGAAGCATTAAAAGTCCTGTAATTTAATTTATCTATTTCAAACGTTTCACCAGGAATGACATACTGAGCTTAACAGCAGCTCATTTCCACATGTGTTCTGGGGCAAGCAGAAGTGTGAAACAAGATATTTCACAACATCGACATAATTCAGTGGGCATAGGAATGAAACAATATAACAAAAGCAACAAGTGAAGAGCAATTATTTACAATAAATACAGACATGAGTAATGGTAAATACAGGCAGCATATGCAATGTGGGTGAACGGTGGAAGGTCAGTGCAGTAAATATGTGTAATGAGAGAAAAAATCAGGAGAGGAGAAGAAAGGAGTATCGGATACAGGAGCAAGCAGGGATATTAGGAACTATCCTGGGGAAGTTAAGGTGTGACATGGTGAGGGAACAACTGAGGCAGGGTAGAAAAGCATGGGTACAGGTCTAGGTGCAGGTGCAGTGGGAAGCAATGAAATTACAGAGGAGAAAGGAGAGGGAGTGAGGAGAAGAGACATAGTGAATGTGGAGGACTAGAGAATTCCAGAGTTTGGTGAGGTGGCAGGAGAAGGCAGCCAGGATAAATGAGGATTCCCTATAGGGGACTGAAAGGATTTGGAAGCCAGAATAGTGGAAGGAATGAGAGGAGGGATGCAGGGGATAAGAGTACAGGTAGGAGGGAAAAAACACTGCCTGTGCCAGGCAATAAGCAAGGAGCCATGCATAAGATGTCTGGCTTCAAGGGAGTGGAGACAAAATAAAGGTGTAAAAGGAGAAGTTGTGAGTACAAGGAGGACAGTCAAGAGCAAATCGGCAGAAGGAATGGTAGAAAGGGTCCAGTCAGGCCAGTATGGACTTAGGAGCACTGCCATACACAGTGTCACCAAAGTCAAATAGGGGGAGGATCAGTCTCAGCAGATTGGCTCTACAAGCTGGGAGGGGCTGCGTTCATGATTATTGTACAAAGTTCTGAGTTTTGTATAGAACTTTTTGTGGATTATGTCCACATGAACAGAGAAGTCAAGGTGGCAGTCTAGCCACACTCTGAGGTACTTGAAGGAAGGGGCATCTTCAAGGGGGAGCCATCCATGGTGTGGAAGGAGGGAAGGGGAGGGAAGGAATTCTGAAGAGCTTTAGCATTGTTCTGAAGGTCAGAGAGATTGTTTTCTCTGCATTTAGGGACAGCTGATATAAAAAGAACCCATACTGGATGTTATCGAAATCTTGCTGCAAAGTGGATATCAGATCAGTGTGGAAGGCTAGAGGAAGGCAGATGACAGGGCTGAGAGATGGAGGAGATTCAGATCCAGTCCATCTGGGCTTGAGCCCTTGTTGGAGTTTAGAGGCACAAGGGCCTTGAGGGTGTGCTCAGGAGAGACAAGGGAGTATGAGAAATTAGAAGAGGGTGAGGGCTACTGGGGATCTGTAGGAGGGAAGGGTTGGTGGCAAGGAATCGAGAAAGCACAAGAGGTGAAGAAGTGGTTAAATTCAACAACAGAAGCAGGATCAGAGATGGAGATGTATCTTACCTTGGGGACTGGATAGGGGTGAGAAGAGGGACTGAATGGCCTTACAAAACTGACGGTTGGTTTATATTATTTTAGAAGGTGGCAGAAAAGTATTCTGCCTTAGTGTATCTGGTTGCCCTGGAGCAGGCATTCCCTAAGGTATGATATTTGTGATAATCAGCAGGGGAGCCTGAGGTCTTGTGAGCCCTCCATGCTAGATCTTAGCATGCATTCGTGTTAACAGTTAAGTGAATATCCAGGGTAGATGCGAACCTTATACCCTAGTTTTCCTAAGAGGAGCATACTGATCCCAAATAGACAAGAAATGGGACTTAAAAAAGTCAAGGGCTGTGCCAGTGGAGTCGGAAGTGGAAATAAAAGTCCAGTCTGTAGCTACTAAGTTCACTTGGAGGGTAGCGTGGTTCATGGAATGGCAAATACAAGGTACAAGGACTTTCAGCTTGTGTACTTTGGCCTGTGTACTTTGCATATACAGTAGACCATGTGGTGGTCACTGAGGATGTGGAGGAGAGTGCCAGCAGCAACTATGCGGTAAGCATGGGAGGCCATGGCTCGGTCCAAGAGGGTGGGATTTTGGGATTTGTAGTTGCACAGGAGAGGGACAGAGACTAGTTGTGTTAAATTGAGGGATATGATGTTGCTGAATTTGGATTGTGAGGGGAAGAGACAATCTTTATTAAACTCCCTGAGGATAAGGAGTTCACTAGTAGAAGCATGGGAAGAGATGGTGGAGTGGAGTGGAGTGGAGTGAAATGATAGCAGAGGAAGGCAGGCCGGGACTGCAATAAACACCAGCCACAAAGATGGGGACAGAGAAAGGAAGGGAGATTTTGATGAGAAGAAATTTATAAGCAGAGGGGGAAGAGACAGATAATACTGGGATAAATTGAAGGGAAGAGATAGATAGTCACTCCTGGCAGATGACTGAGCAGTCAGGGATGGTGACTGCAGAGTCTGAGATCTTGAAGGTGAGCCAGTAGTACAAAATAGCCAGGGTATCTGGTTTAACTCATTTCCTCCACAGAAGCATTCTGAAGTTGCAGCACTTGTCTCCTGTATACTGTTAACAGTGAATCCTGGGCCCTTTTAAGCAAAATCAAGCCATAATCGGCATGCCACAAACAAATGCTTATAGCAGAAAAACTGTAAGTGCTAGACACAAAATATGAGTGGCAAAATTGTTTAGCATAAAATTACCTTTCCAATGGTGGTATGCAAGGAATAATGGGTAATTTAGTTTTATTTCTGGGCTGGTCAAAACAGCAAAACAAAATATTTTTTCCACTAAAAACTGCAGAATAAACCTTTTTTTGTTGGGAAATATGTAACATATCAACACTAAATTAATCATCCTGACATTAGATGTAATTTTAATAATTTGTTTGTAAAAAAATACAGCTATCTCTATAGTACTAAACATATTTTTTCCCCATTTGAGTCAAAGTGTGTTGGTGAAGTTTGAGGGACAAATCTGAACCATACACACCATACCATAAAAAATGCATATAACTCCTGAAGTATATATGATACACACAATGTATCAGTGGCAAACTTGTTCCACACAAAATTGCCTTTCCAATGGTGCTATGCAATCAACTACTCAATTCGGTTTTTGTTTTATGCTGGCTGAGATACCCAGAATGTGTGTTTTCTTCAAAGTGCTTAGGTGATTCTAGATTGACAAAATGTCATCAACAAATGTAAATAACTCCTAACGTGAACATGATACACACAAAGTGTCAGTGGCAAAGTTGATCAGCACAACATTACCTTTCTAATGGTACTATGCAGTCAATTCTAATCAATTGTGGCTGGCAAGTAATATTAAAACATGTGAGTGACTTCTCCAGATGTTTCTAGGACACACAGGAAGTCTGTAGGTGACTTCTGTAGGCGTTCTGGGACACACTGCAGTAGATTTGCTGATGCCTACAGGTGTTTCTAGGAGGCAATGAGTTAAGGTTTACCATAATGGGTTGTACTAGGTCAGTTTTGGGAAGAAGGCTGCAGATATTGAAAGGTAACACCCTCATACCTTTGGGAAGTGGTGAGGTGGAGGGGGAGGACAGGACGCAGGTTGGGTTTGATATCACCTGCAAGCAGCAACAGAAGGATAAGGAACTGCATAAGTGTAGAGGGGTGTTTATGTGGCTCTTGAATGCACAACTAGGGAAAGGGTGGTGGGTAGGTGAGGGAGATGAGCAAGGAGCACAGCATAGGAACATGGAGGTTGGAAGATGGGAATCAGCAGCTTTGGAGGCAATGAGAATGGGGAGAGAGTAACAGCAGGAGGTTGGAAGGGTACTGGAGGATAAGAAGGGAATAGAACAGAAGGGGGAATGAAGGAAAGACAGTGGAGGGAAGTAATGGTAAACATAGACAAGGATGAGAGATAAGGGGAATAGTAGCATGATGTGGTGCATGACATGTTCAGGAGGGGTGACAGAAAAGGACAGAGAGAAGAAGAAAAAGAGAGAGAAGAGAGCAAGAAGCATGGGGAAAGGGCTGAGCAGGAAAGGACAGTGAGGTGGTGAGTGAGAGGATCAGGAGGATCAGAGGGGGTGGAAAAGGGCACAGAGCAGCAGAGGAGAGAGAAGAGAGAGAAGAGAGAGAAGAGAGCTAGAAGCAAGGGCAAAGTGCCATGCAGAGAAGGCAATAAAGTGTGGAAGGGCCCAATAGATAGAGATAATGACCACTAGAGAGCAGAAATTAAAAGTAAGGGAGACCACATGATGCGTCTCGTGGGATAGCGGAGAGCTTCTCAGGCTCCTACCCCACCTCCATTAATTTTACTTTTTAAAAATAACTAAAGGCACTATTCGCGATCCTTTCCTCCCGGCTGAGATATTAACAGACCGGGGAAGCACCCGAAGCAGACCAGTGGCACCACGAGAGCGAACACCCGGAAAAGGACTCCGAGATGAAGGCGGCTATGCCGAAGCGCACTCCGCCAGTCTCACCAGAGAAGCAGGCAAAGAAAGCTAAACAAGAGGCCCAGCCCTCCTCAGCCAAGCAATTAATGGCTTTTTCAGCTCTACCCTCTATCGGAGGAATGTTTTCGAGGAGATGCATCCATTTAGGAGACACTAGCGGAGCTAACCCTGAACTGAAGAACCTCCGCGGGGAGGTATCCAGCATAAGGCAGCGGGTCTCAGATAATGAAGCCTGCACTATTTCATTTGAGACCTGGAGAGACAAAATGGACCCTGAGGTGATCAAATTAAAGCAGCAGATAACTAAATTACAACAAAAAACAGAAGATCTAGAAGGATGCTGCAGGCGGAATAATGTTTTAATTCATGGATTACCAGAAGGAGAAGAGGGCCCCTCCTGCATTATATTTATTCAGGCTCTACCATAAGATCGTGGGCCCCTCCCCACATAATCCCACATACATCATTGAAAGGGCCCATAGATCACTAAGACCAAAACCCGAATCCTCGGCTCCCCCCAGACCTATAATTATCAGGATGCTCAACTACCTAGAACGTCAGCACATTTTATCAAAGGTAAAGGAAATGCAATCCATCTCCTGGGAGGGGAAGAAGTTATGTATAACCCAGGACCTCCCGCTAGAAACTCATCAACGAAGAGCCACCTTTCACCCTGTTGTCTCTAAGCTGATAGCTGCAGGTATCAAATTTAGGATGGCTCACCCTGCTCGCTCTGCAGGTCACATTAGATGGAAAATGGCACACATACGAGCAGTCTCTCAAGCCCAGGAAGATCTGGTCGGATCTTGCCCTCCTGTTTAAAGTTACCTGAGGCAAAGTAATTAAATGTGTTAATGGACTTGCAACTATATACGATACACTGAACCATGAAGGGTGGGCTGCTGATGGGAGCTGACGGCTAGTTTTTGTATTGCTGAATATTCAGACTTTTTTTTTTCTTTTTTTCACCTGTCACTGGAGGAGATGCCTTGTTTTGTGCTGGCTCTGAGGTATACCTGGCTATCATCGAGGGATATGGATGCAGGTGAGCTGCTGGCTAGTGAGGATTTGACGCCGATGGGGCCAGAGTAGAACTCCGATCGGGGCCATTCGAAGGCAGGCCTGTGTTTCCTGGGGTCCTATAAGCAGGACACAGGGTTACCTGTCCTCACAACCTCAGCCCCTGAGAACTATGAACCATAGAACAAAAGGCCCACTCCTGCTGCCCAGCCACACTCTATGCCAGTTCAACTCGTCCCATGGTAAATAAGAGCCTCGTGGAGTTAAAATTCTACAACAGATCTATGGACTGTCAAGAACGCCATGTGGACTGGAAGATTATAATTAATCAAGCCAAGTAAGGAGGAAGGATGATCATGGCATACAATAAAGGATAAACAATAAAGAGAGACTTATTTTAATTCCCATTTCCTCTCTTCCCTTCCTCCCCTTCCCCTCCCTTTGTTTCCATCCCTGTTCTTCCCTCCCCTCCCCTTATCTACCCCCTTTTTTTTCCTCTCTTCTAGGTTCCAGAATGGACTGCATTGTGGATATGGGGTGGGGAAGGGGTTTGAAGGAGCTGTCCATGCCTGACCAGCACGCTACTGGAAAGTAGGGGATTTTCCTAGCTTACCTCATAGGAAGTAACAGTATTTTGTTTATAATAAGAACTGCTATACAATCATGTAATATATATTATGGGAGATATCAAGATGAAGCAGCATTGGCTTATTTTAGCTTCAATTTAATTTTTAGGATATTCTCAAGCCTTTCTATGGGGGAGTATGCTAGATGTTAAATCAGAAAGTAGTAGGACCAATTATTGGTAGTTTTCTTTTCAGGGATTTGGGGTTAGTAGGTTGACTGTACATAGCTTTTGTGGGTTAAAATTAAAGGGGTGGGTGAAGACCTGCAACTAATAATAGAAGAGATCATAATTATAAGTGTGGTAGGAGGTTATGGGATTGGGTGTTTTACTTTTATTATGTTATACTGTTTAACTTTAAACTCCAATCTACCTTAATAATCCTTTAGGGAAGAGTGGTAGTTATGGGGGAGAGCTGTGGTGCATATTCCAAAATTACCAGACTAGAAGTAATAGGAAGTTTACAGTAAATGGCATCTAATTCTATTAAATTTGTTACGTGGAATGTAAGAGGAGCCCGCAACCCTATAAAGAGATTACAAATATTAAAACATCTAAATTATTTGCAAGCAAGGGTCTCCTTTATTCAGGAAACCCACCTGCTTCCAAAGTGAGGCTGTCAACTTCACGGAGAAGAGGCATTAAGCAAGTATTTACCGCGGCGGATCACCCAAGGCTGGGGGTACAGCGAATTCTTAACACCGCCTCTGTGGCTTTCCAACATAAGAATATTATAGTAGACCCAACAGGTAGATATATATTAGTAAATGGTATTCTGGATCATACTGAAGTAGTACTAGGCAGCATTTATGGCCCTGTTGGGGAGACCCAATCTTCTTTACAACTTTACTAGATAAGTTACAAGCTTTTTGTCTCTGCCAATAATACTAGGGGATTGAACTGTTTCCCACACAGGATCTGGATAGATCCAACCCCTACTTAAACCCTTCTCCGCCTAAAAGGCACTTTCGGACTTTATGGACTCACTCGTCTATGCGACCCATGGCGCTTACAAAATCCAGTAGCTCGTGGTATTACCTTCCACCCACAGTCCATTCTACGTGGTCTAGACTCGACTATATTTTATTTAGTAATATTCTCTTACAGGGTATGAGCGATTCAGGAATAGAATCTATAGTCATATCAGACCATGCGCCAGCTTGGGTGATTGCAATGCTTGATGCTAACTTTAGTAGAAAACCCTCTGAGGCTGAACAACCAACTCCTCAAGGAGGATTATGTTGTTACTAGAATATCGAATATGATTCAATCCTTTTGCTTGCAATCATGGTTCATGGCATGAGCTGACCACAAATGGTGTGTGTTGAAAGGCTGCTCGAGAAAGTAGTTTATTCGGCTGGCCTCTCACGCGAAAAAAAAAGAATGAGGCTAAAATCTCAGCGCCCTTGTTCAAATCAAAACATTAGAGCAATCTCTTTCGCCACTTCCTCCAGACGCTTTGGAAGCCCTGTTATCTCTAAGAAACCAATACTCTCTCTTCAGGAAAAGCAGAGTTCTCATTCTGAGAACTCGGCAAGATACATAGAGAGGGGAAAAGCCAGTCGCTTGCTAGCTTTAAGGTTAAGGAAACTGGAATCATCCAGGTCAATTAATCAATTGAAGATTCCAATGGGAGATCAAAACTAAACCTAGGGAAGTAGTTTCGGCATCAGATATTTTTTCTCCTCACTTTATGATAAAGCCACCTCCTCCCTTCTATAGACGAGATGCTTACCTATTTAGCAACATTCCCCTGCCTCGATTAAACAGGATCAGCAACAACTGTTGATCTGTCCCATTTCTTCTCAGGGAGATACTGATGGCAATTAACAGCCAATTGACCCAGATAAGGCCCTGGGTCCGATGGCCTTTCACCGGAACTTTATAAACAATTTGCTAAATATTTAGTACCCAGCCTACGCCGTCTATCAATATCTACTGTTGGAAATATGCAGGATCCCATGCTTTAGAGGCCCTCATTATCCTTCTTCTTAAACCAGGTAAACCTGCACACCTTCCTTCGAGCTACCGGCCCTATTGTCATTATTAAACTGCGATATTAAGATTTTAGCCAAAATTTTGGCCAAGAGAATTGAACAGGTGTGGACCCCTTAATTAGCTCAGAACAGATTGGTTTCATGGCCAATAGATCCCCAGCCGATCACCATTGTAAATTACAATACCTTTATTAATGCAGCCAAATCATCCTCACCAATGATTTAAGTATCCCGAAGGCAGAAAAGGCGTTCGATAGGAGTGGACTGGACCTTCTTTGGGCCACATTGCAAACTATGGTTTTCCCCTTCGTTTATAGCATGGGTGCAGGCATTGTATGCCTCCCCTGGAGCTAGATTGTACTGCAATGGATATTATCTGATTCCTTCCCTCTTACATCGGGCACACGACACAAGGTATGCCCCTCTCACCCTTTTTATTTAACTTATACCTTGAGCCCTTCTTAGGTGTTTAAATTCATCCCACTTATATCAGGTATTCCCATGGTCAATAGTATTGTGAAAATCTCAGTTTTGCCGATGATCTGCTTTACATCTGTCAAACCCAACCCTCTCACTAAAAGCAGCATTGGACATAATTGAGGATTTTAGTAAGTATTCTAATTATAAGCTCAATATTAATAAAACTGAAATTTTTCCTCTCAACCATCTCACTCATAGTTCAAGTTTTGCTAATTTCGGGATGAAATGGACTACACGGTCTATCAAGTATTTAGGGATTCATATAGCACTTAGTTCCTCCCAGTCGCGGAAACTGAACCTAGAGGATTTGTAGTGGGACATCCAACAAGAACTGGCTAGGTGGTCTAAGCTTCCATTATCGCTGTGGGGAAGAATAAATATCATTAAGATGAATGTGTTGCCCAGAATTTTCTATCCCCTTAATATGTTAAATTTATGGATACCAATGTCTTATTTCCAGAGTATCCACTCTGGAATAAACTCCTTTATTTGGAATAACAAATCCATCAGAAAATCCTATAATAAACTATCCCAACCAAAGGATTTTGGGGGACTTCGCCTACCCAATTTCTTTTATTATTATTGGGCCTCACATTTGAACAAATGTGGGAAATGGTTATCTTTGCCGGGCTCCCCAGTCTATCAAGGATATAAACCATTGTGGTTACAGGCCGAACAAGACCTTCTGAACAAGCATAATATTGATTCAAAAGTCATTTTTTATATGCCTAGCAAAAATATCCCTACAACACTCCGCTCTCTGCCTCTTGGTATTTCTCTCAGGGTGGTTTCTCAGCTATTTAAGTATTTTAAGATCTCTCCAACTTTGGATTTCTCTCAACCTATCTGTCTAAACCCTAACCTTCGGATAGGTAATTCTATGATAACTGGAAATTGGTTACCATCTCTTTCTGGATGTAGCGTGAGAGACTTTTATTCACCAAATTGCATTCTGGACATAGGTGAGATCCTAGGAAAATTTAAATGGTCCACAGCAGTGGCCTTTAAGGTTTTTCAGCTGAGGCATCTTCTGTGCACAAAATTTGGAACCAACGCTAAAGTCTCCTATCTTACTGACTTTTTCCATCAAATCTCTATAATCATTAATAAACCGCATAGTATTTCCAGGTTGTATAATTTATTACACATGTTTCCAGTGGCCCCATCAAGTGCCGGCCCTAATATCTGGTGAAACTTATACCCAGACGGAGATATTAACTGGCAGAGTATATGGAAAGACCTACATGTCTATCATACTCAAGACAGGTACAGGATTACGCAGTATTGTATATTAAACAACCTTTATTATACTCCGGTCAAACTGGCTCAGATGAACGATAACTTCAACAACATGTTCCAGGTGTAATAAGGAGAGGGCTCTAGATACATATCTTTGGTCATGTGTATCAGTATCCCTCTTTGGAAGCAGATAGAAACCTCCCTTGATCCGCTATTAGGTTACAAGGCCTCTTCTCCCTAAAACTTGGATTCTGGGTGATTATTCTGAAATTCAAGTGAAGGAAAGAAGGTATCATTTGCAGCTAATATCAATGGCGTTAAAAATTAGTACTTAGACATTGGAAAGATCAATCTGTGTTAATCTATATGGAATGGTTACACGAGATCACCTTTGCGCTCCGTGTGGAGAATCTAATAGCTCAGGTGAACTGCTGTCTACCCTCCTTCACTAAAAAATGGGGCAAGCTATATGCTCTGTATCTCAAATAATTGTTCGACATATAATGGGCTGCGGTCTCCTCCAGGTTTTCTCTTCCCTTTTCTGGCATTTATGCTGGAGCTTATTTATGCCATTGCTATTTTCTGGTTTCCATCTGGGCAACCTTCTACCTAGTCTGGTAATAACCATAAGATATGGCTAGGATAGGTGGTTCCTAGTTTTCTTACATAATTTCATCTATCAAGATCCCATTCAACATGTAAATGTTTCTTCACTCAAGTAGTTAGCTTAGCCATACATACAATAATCAATATGCACCACAGCGTAGGGAGGGGAGGGGATTGGGAGGGAAGTTATTTTATTATAAAGTTTTCTTAGCCCCTGATTGATGGGGTGTACAGTTTTATGTTTGACCATTATTTCGATATATTAGGGTTTCTGGAATAATGGTTTGTCTCAGTGTCATGAACCTTACATATTGTTATGAATAATTGATCAATAAAATATATTGAATTAAAAAAAAAGAAATTAAAAGTAAGTTCTTGCAGGGTCGATAAAAAGGTAGACATAGGCAGCAGTAGAAGGAAACTATGGATGGGAAGGGTGAAATGACTCAATGGTGCTGTTTAGGGTTGGATGAATCAATGGAAACAGGCAGACCTTTCATGGAAAGAGCCAATTCAAAAGGTTTGTAGGATGAATCTGATTGATGCTGCTGGCATAGGTAACTAAAAGCAGGAGGGGGAGGGATGAGTAGCAGTGGATGGGGTTGCTAAATTGATTGCAGGATGGAAGGGAGAAAATGGGCTGCAGTCCTGAAAGGAACCACATGGGGGAAAGGAGGGGTGAATTGTACCAAATAAATTGCAGGATGCAGGGAGAGAGTGAGCTGATTAGTTCAGGATGTTCAGTCAGCTGCAATAATGATGCAAATACCCCGGATAGATGGGAGGAGGGACGGGTATCTGGGATACTCCTATGCAGCACTGCACAGCGGCACTACTTGACAAACACAGAAGGCTGAATCCTGGACTCTGCGTACTTGCAGGAAGACTGTTTGAGCTGTCTGGGGAGGGTGTTTTAAGGTGGACCCTCACAACCAGAGGGATTGACATCTGTATACTTGGTGACAGCTGAAAGAGAGGGTAAAGAGCATTAAAACAAAATGGGAGCCACCCACAGAGAACAGAGCCAGAGACAGAAGCACAGAGGAGCACATGAGAAATGGAAAGGGGAGCACAGGAGAGAACAGGAGCAGGGGAAAACAACAGAGAAAGACAATCAAGCAAGCAGTTTCAATGTAAATAAACCAGCAGGAAAAACTCAAGAAAAATGCAGTAAAATAGTACACAGGTAAACAATCAATATGTGGACAAATATTCCTTAAAGCAACTAAGAAACACAGTTGAGAAGAAGTGTAGTTTCTGATATGTAGGCAATTGCAAGCAAGCACTGAGCAGACTGTTTTGGTGCCAAACACGGAAGACTGAATCCTGGACGCTGCATTGCTGTAGCAGAAATGACATTCTGGGGTAAACAATCATGATCTGAGGGACCTATAGCTATCTGCATGGTGGAGGCTGCAGCAGGACTATTTGGGTTGGCAGGAGAGGGTGTTCTGAGGTAGACCCTCATGACCCAAGCAACTGATGGCTGTCTGCATGGTGGAGGCTACAGCAGAACTGTTTGGGCTGGCTGGGTAGGGTGTTCTGAGGGAGACCCAAGGGACTGATGGCTGTCTGGGTGGTGAAGGCCGCAGCAGGACTATTTGGTCTGGCTGGGAAGGGTGTTTTGAGACAGATCCTTATGACCCACGGGACCAAATGTTGTCTGCATGGTGGAAGCTGTAGCGGGACTGTTTGGGCTGGCTGGGGAGGGAGGTCTGAGGCAGACCCTCACAACCTGAGGGACCAATGGCTATTTGTGTGGTAAAGGCTGAAAGAGAAGGTAAAGAGCATTAAATCAAAATGGAAGCCAACCACAGATAACAGAGCCAGAGACAGGGAGGAGCGCAAGAGAAATTGGGAGGGGGGCACAGGAGAGAACAGGAGAAGGCAAAACAACAGAGAAAGACCAGCAAGCAAGCAGTTTCAATGCAAATAAACACTGCAACCAAAGCAGGAAAAACACAGGAAAAAAAAACAGCAAAGTATTACACAGATAAACAATAGAGGTCTGGGGACAAATATTCCTTAAAGTAACTAAGAAACACAGTTGAAAAGGAGTGTAGTTGTTGATATGTAGGCAATAGCAGGAAGGCACTGAGCAGACTGTTTTGGTGCCAAACGCAGAAGGCTGAATTCTGGACTCAGAGTACCCGCAGCAGGACTATTTGGGCTGGCTAGGGAGGGTGTTCTGAGGCAGACCCTCATGACCCAAGGGACTGGCAGCTGTCTGCATAACAGCCATTACACTAATTGCTAATCAATAAAACTTTGTGGACAATACAGATGAATTCGCTTAATAGGGACCCCTCCGTAGATCACCAGTCATTCCTATTAAGCGGACGTCCTGATTATCAGGAATGCTGTTTCCTACAGCTCTCCAAAGAAAAAATGAAAGTAAATGACAGATGACTACAGTAGTAATCTTTCAAAAATTTGTTTGCATTACTCAGAGATAGTATATTTTTTTTCCTGCAAGTGAAAAATAAAATGAAGTTAAAGTTCAAGTACAGTATAGTACAATGTCAGACATGGCTGTTACTGGGTAAGGAAAAAATCTGTTATTGAGCTCTACTTCAAGTCAGAGCAGATCTTACTTGATAATCATTGCTCAATTTCTGTTAGTGCACCTCACGATGCCAAGTCACCATTTTGTGTGTATCACGACATCAAGGCTCAGCAGTGTGCGATCACATCCTTGTTCGAAACGGGATCAGGCACAGGGTCCTCCTCTGCATCACAGGAATCTGTCGATACTGTGTCAAGCCTCAGGCATGTCACTGCATCACATATTTCCACATCACTTGTTTCCCCTTGTCAATGTCAATGTCCACAAATGTAACAAACTCCTCGGTGGACATGACTGGAGGGAGTGGGACATCATAGAGCGGATCATCCAACACTGATTGGATGTCAATTCCTTCATCTGCTGCCTCGTCGGTTGCTGGATTAAAGCCAACCTTCTGGAAGCAGCGTTCCAGTGTGGTTGAGGAAACTGATTGCCATGCTATAGCAACCATGTATGTGGCATCAAGAATAGTCACTGCTTTGGTAATTTTAGATGCTGTTAGTTCACCTCCCTTATCAATGGCATCCACGATTCGTGAGGACATCATGGAGTGATAGTGTCCCTTTAAGTTTCAGATCACACCCATATCCATGGGTTGGATCGGACTAGTGGTGTTTGGAGGGAGGAAAACTATCTTAATGTGGGGATACGTCCCCACAACATCAGTAGGGTGGGCTGAACAGTTGTCTAAAAAAAGCAGAACATGACGGTGCTTGCGTTTTAGCACACGCTCCCATGAGCATAGCCAGTCCTTAAAGATCCACCCAGTCATCCAGGTATTGGAGGAGGCATAATAGGACACAGGTAGGGTGGCCAGATCTTTTGGAAAGCATTGGTGACGTTTACTCTACTACACAACCGAAGGGGTGCACACTTGATAAATTTCTTTTCCATTTCCCTCACTGTCTGACTGGAATACTGTTATATTTTGATTCAATCCATTTGCTGAAACTCCAGTACACTCTTCATATCTATACATTTTCTCTGCAATGGGTTTTCCTCTTCTGATAATTTATACCACTGCCCATGTAGCATCTTTCAGAAAAAGACGTGTGCAAGAACAAGGGGGCACAATTTGAAGATAGAGGGGGTATGGCTCAGAGGTAATGATGAAGTATTTTTTTCACTGAGAGGGTTGTGGATGCATAGAACAGCCTTCCTGAGGAGGTTGAGGAGTCAAAAACAGTGGAGGAATTCAAGAATGCATCAGACAGACATAAGGCAATTCTAGGAGGTGGCGGTAGGAGAAAGTAGGCTGTTGGTTAACTAGGATCTGCAGCTTATCCATTAGGTAGGGAAATGGGCAGACTAGGTGGGCCAAGCAGTCCTTATCTGCCGCCAAATTCTATGTTTCAATGTTTCTATGTAACCCTTCCAAGTTATTGACTTATGTTGTGCATCTCTTCCTCATTTGTAGTTCTACTCTATCCTCTAGCTTATGTTAGACCATTAATTATCTTTCCCAAAATATGCACCTCTTTTACTGCACCCACACTATCTTTTTTTCCTTTGTCCCTCCTCTATCAAAATGTTCTCTTTTACCACTGCACCCATCAAAATATGAACCCAGTCTCTCCTCCCCTCTCTCAAAATTAGTACTTTAACCCACACCTCTATACTTGTATGTGGGTGCATTTACCCTACTTGCATCCCAAATTTATATCACTTGCACTTCTTTCCAAATTCACACTTTCATCCCTTCCAAAATTTGTACTTGCACCCCTGCAACCCTTCTGAAATTTGAACTTGCCCCCCCATATTTGCACTTGTGCCCCAGTATCCAAGCCAAAATTTGTACTTATAGTACTTTTACCACTACATCCTTTGTCAAAATTGTACTTCCCCAGCCTCCCTTTCAAACTTTGTACTTGCACCCCTTTCATAATTTGTATTTGTAACACTTCATGCATTTATGTGATAACAACTCCTAATGAGAACCGATCATAAAGAACGATAGAAAAACCATCCATCCCAAGCAGAGGAACAGACCCAGGGTGACGGTCACAAATAGCGGGATAGTCTCATCCCCAAGGAGGGTCATTAGTGGGGTCCCACAGGGATCAGTCCTTGGGCCCCTCTTGTTCAATGCCTATGTCTCTGACATAAGGACAGGAATCAGGAGTGAGATGAGTCTCTTTGCAGATGACTCAAAACTGGGGGTGATGGTGGATGGGGAGGAGGAGAGGGTGTCCCTACAGGGGGACCTGGAGGCTCTGGAAAGATGGTCTAGAAAGTGGAAGCTGAGGCTCAATGCAGGGAAATGCAAGTAACTGCACCTGGGGGCCAGAAGACTGGGCCAAGTGTACACCCTGGGAGGGGGGGGAATGCTACAAGTCTCGATGGCTGAGAGGGACCGGGGGTGGTGGTGGATGTCAAGATGAACAACTCAAAGACTTGTAGGAGGCAGCAGCCAAGGCCAACAGGATGCTAGGATGCATCGCTAGGGGATCACCTCCAGAAGGAGGAAGTGATACTCCTCTGTATAACTTCTTGGTGAGACACACTCTCGAATACTGCATGCAGTTTTGGAGGCCACACTTAAAGAGGGACATCATACTCCTGGAGAGGGTCCAGAGGAGGGCAAACAAAATGATTCAGAGCTTGGGGACAGGACCTATGAGGAGGCTCAAAGAGCTAAATATGTACACATTGAAGAGAGAAGGACGGGGGTCTGATAAGTCTTCAGAGTATATGAAGGGGGTAAATAGAGGAGGAACAGTCAGGGTGCTTGAAGGAAGGAGGAGGGGGCTACTAGAGGCATGGGTGGAAGCTGGAGGGGAAAGATTCAGGGAGAAAGGAGGAGGTGCTATTTCACTGAGAGGGTGGTGGAGCCATGGGAATGCACTGCCTAGGGGGCTAGTGGAGGCACAGATGGTGGAGGGGTTCAAGAGGGGGTGGGACAGGTACAGGGGAAGGGTTCTGGAAGCAAAGTCCAATGCAGAGAGAATATCTGGAACATTGAAGGGAGAAGCCAGAGAAGGCAAGGGGGGCAGCAAGGTCAGCTCCCAGGGTGGGGGCTGACCAAACAATGCAGATGAGAAAAGATTGTTAGCCTATTCTGCTGGCATTTTAGTATGTTAGTAAATGGCTATGGTTGCTTACTTCAGACAAAAAAAATCATATCTATTTTTATGCAGGGGTATGCCTCTCACATCCCTCTCTTAGGCAGACCCCCCGTGCCACCCAAAATAAATATAATCAGTTCTTTGGGGGGAGGGTGGATTTAGAAGAGAAAGAAAAATAAACTTTTTTTTGTCTGGCACTACACCCAAACCCTGGTCACAGGTTCTAGGGGCGGTAGCATACACCAGTACACTACATGCTCAGCTCAGTGGAACTAGGCCAAACAGCATCCCATATCCTGCAATAGTGAGGGTAGTTCCCTGCTACATTCGCTTTACAGGATATAGCAATGTTTTTCACCAGTGGCCGTCCTTACAAACACTATTATTGAGTGACTCATATTGAGTCACTCAATAATAGTTGCTCATATAGGGTGCTACTGCACTTCACTACTCCCAACATTTGTTCTCACATTACATACCCACCAAAATTTGTTTTTGTAGCCCCTATATCTCTCCCCAAATTCATATTTCTTCCTTCTGCACACCTTCTACAATTTGAACAGTAGTTACACCCCTGAACCCTTCCAAAATTTGTACTTGCACACCTCCCAAAATTTGAACTTGTACCCCTGTATTCTTAAAACAAAGTTGTACTTGCACCTTACACCACTCCTAAAATTTGTACATGTACCCCACCTGAAATTTGCACTTGCTCCCCTGCTGAAATAAGCATTCCTCCCAAACTTTGTTTCCTTACCATCTCTTGCCTTTTAAGCTGTACAGAGGTCTGGGGTGCAGCTTTGGGGAGTAGTGTGTGAAAGGTACAGTACATATTTATGAATTAGAGTGTGGTAAAGGGTACTAATTTGTGGCAGGGTATAGCAGTAAGTGTGTAAATAATGTAAGGGCTTCAAGAGAAGGGATGTATATTTTTGGCAGTCCTGCCAATTTTGCTATTTATTCATAGAATAGGGTAAAATGTTTGGGAAAGAATCTGGATTTTGTAGGCAGGGTAGAGGTGTACATTTTTATGTGATTATACATTTGGATACAGCTGCTGAGGTAGTACACTTTTTATCAGTGCTGTGGAACCACAGCAAAGGGAATTATTCTAAAAATAATAAACAAGGAGGAAGCTGAGGTTGCTGCATTCAGGGCTGGAAAGGGAACACAGTTAACCAAAATTAGCATTTTAAGAGACTGAGGGCCAGATATTCAAAACTTTGTGCTGAGTGCAAATAGTTTGTGCAGGTTTAGCGTGGGATTAGCATGGGTTTACTATATTTAAAAGGCCAAACAACCCACGCAAACTGCATTAACGCTGGGCAAAATCATAATGTATGCAAGGGGCAAACTGAGGGTGTGTGTTCATAGTACAGTGCATGTTATATCCAGTGACTAGCACTGGTGCAGAAAGTGGCTTTGGTACGACTCTAGCGTGACACTATAGCATGGTGCACAATTACCGCCCAGCAAAAGGTAGTCTTAACCCTGGGCAATCAGCTCTGTGTGACATTTTGGAGTGTTTGTGCAGCTTTTTTGCGGCTTTGCATGACCCTAACAAATAAATATGACAGATAGACAAAGACAGACATAGAGGAAACATGCTGCTCACTGATGGCATCACAATGATGCCATCATCTGCCACCAGTCCCAGCCATGCCAGGCAGTAAGTGGTGACCCTGCCGACAGTGGACAGCATGGCAGTGTGGCCATACAGCACACACCTGTGGACCACTCTTCTGTGGACACCAACAGATGCCAGCACACACATGCAGCACTGTGGGCATGGAAGATGTTGAGGAGAGAGTGTACGGGTGTCCAGGCTGTGCCACAAACCAAGTGTGGCCATAAGGCTGGGACACATCACGCAGTGCACATGGGCCAGTATTGGGAATACCCCAACACCAGTGTGCCTTTCTGATAATATATGCTCCCCCCCCGGCAACATGCTGTACAGCTGTACAACTGCCACAGCACACAAAGCCGGACATGTATATGTCACTGTGAGCATCCCATGCCAGAGGTAAAGCATCTGTGGGTCACACAACAGTGTAACAGTATTGTCCACTGTCATTAAACACCTGCATGTTGGGTCTATCACTGTGTATAGTGCAGTCATCAGCACTGCCCTATACACTATAGGCAGTGTTGTACAGTCCTGGGAGTAGTAAGCCAGCCTGCCTCCTACAGGAATTGGGTGTCGACCCGGGCTGACACATCGGGGTGTCTGCTTGGCAGAAGCCTTAGGCTGAGAGGAGGATGCAGCTCTGCTCATCCCCCTTCTGCCTCTCCCTCTAAAGAACCCCCTTTGGGAAAACGGAAAGGAGGCCAGTGCTTGGTAGAAAGGCCTATGAAAAGGCCTGCTCCTGCCCCTAGCCTGCTGCCTCTGAGGAGATGCCTGCCTTTCCTTGGCCTGTGCACTCCTGTAGGTGGTCCTGCATTCATCCATCTTTTTCATATAATTCTCCGTCTGGTCCCCAAACAGAGAATTGTAACTACAGAGAAATCCATAGCCTTAGCCTGGGTATCCTGAGATAGGCTAGTACATCTGAGCCAAGCTAGTCTCTGAAGAGCCACAGATGTAGCCATGACTCTAGATGACACATCATTGGAGTCCACAGCACCTTGTTCATGCCTGTCAGGCACCTATATGTCTCCGTCATGTCCTACTTGCTCTCCTCTCTTCCATGGAATACATGTTTACTTCCTTCAACTGCTGTTCATACAGTTCATTATGCAAACCCCACCATTCTGGTAGTCCTCCTTTGGATTGCTTCCACCCTATCAATGTCCCTTCAAAGATGTGGCTTCCAAAACTGAACACAGTACTGCAGGTGGTGTCTCATATGTGAGCAGTACAGTGGCAACATTATCTCCCACTTCCTGCTAAAAATCCCTGTCCCTATGCATGCTGGTATCCTATTAGCCTTACCCATAACCTTGTTGCATTGCCCTACACCTTGAGATTATCAGATATGATTACTCTGCAGTCCTTTCCCAGCTTGTTATTAGTAACTCCTTTCATCTTATATACTGCTCCCATGTTTCCCCTCTCAAAATGCTTGACCTTTCACTTTTTGGCATTGCACCCCAGCTGCCACACCTTTGTCCACTCTTTCTGTTTCATCCTTTGTATTCTATCTACCACCTCTTGAGTGTCTACAGTCTTGCAAATTTTTGTATCATCTGCAAAGAGATGCACCTTCCCCATCAGTTACTAAACAGTGACTCTCGTAAAGACATTAAAGAGAACTGATTCCAGTACTGACCCCTGTGGCACTCTACCAGTCCTTATGCCATCCTTTGATCGGCTGCCATTTACCATTACCTTCTGTCTCTTATTCTTCAACCAATTCACTAGCTTTTTATCTAGCTTATGACTTTTTCCCCAGCCCGCAGTATGCTTTTGTTTGCTTTTACTAGCCTTCTGTGTGTCACTGTGTCGAAAGCATTACTGAAGTCCAGATAGGCCACACCCTCCCATCTACCTCTCTAGTCACCCAGTCAGAGAAATCTGTAAGTTTTGTTTTTCATGACCTCCAAGCTTAAAATCTTGTTGCATGCGGTCCTGCTGTCAAATGCTCCTTGGTACTCCATCAGTCTCTCCTTTAGCAGAGTCTCAGTTAATTTCCCCACCACTGATATGAGACTGACAGGCCTGTAATTGCTAGCTTCTTCCCTATTGCCACTCTTTTGCTGAGGGACTATATCAGCCCTCCACCAGTAATCTGTAACTACAGTCATCTCCAATGAGTTGCTGAATAATGTTGCCAGAGGGGTGGCTAGCACTGTGTTCAGTTCTTTTAGAACTCTGTGTAAATCATATCCAGTGAACAAGGTGACTGAAATTGGGTGCCTATAAAAACGGCAACTTAATTATGGCACCTGTCTTCCCGGCTACCTAGCAGGATGGAAACTGGATAGTGGGGTGGGCAAAATACTCCAACGGGAAGTATTGTGTATATGCGCCACAAGCGCAGAGAGAGGCAGAGGTAGGGATGGTATGTAGGAGAAAGGTGTGGTGGGCAGCTGCTGAAAGCTGGTCGCTGAGTGTGTGGTGGGAAGGGGTGGTCAGCTGGGAGGCACAAAGTGCAGGGTTGGGTTGGTGAGGTGGTTTTTGCCACTAGACAGTCTTACATTTATTTAGCTTTCACAGACACCCTGACATGCACCCAGATTAAGAATCTTTAAGTGAGGGATGGCGGGGAGCACAGCCCCGCACATTAAAAATAAGAACCACAGGTGTCGGGCATCATTTGTGTCCGCTCTGCAAGTGTGCATCGCTGAAATTCATTTTCGCCTATGTACACTCACCATAACGGTGATCCCTATTCCACAATCGCCATTATGGCATGGAACTAGGTGAATCATATCTAGTTCCATCACCTTGTTTTCCTTCAGGGCCTCAAAACCCTTTCAGCTTTCTCCTATGAGAATGGACTTGTGACAAGCCCTCCCCCCCAGTGCCTGCTGATAGCTGTTACTCTGTATCCCCTCATCTACTGTAAAAACTGAGCAGAAGTAATCATTCAAAATGATAAGCAGCAGGAAAATCCAAGCCTCCCCCTACAAAACAGGGTACTAAATGAGAAAAAGACCAAGGTAGAAAGGTCAGTGGGGGATGCTGCTACAGAAGGTAAATCCATCAAAAAATGGAGAGCAATGAGTAGCAATGCCCGTAGTCTGGGTAACAAGCTTCCTGAATTAGTGGCCTCGATGGAGGAGGAACATCTGGATATCATGGCAGTCACATAAACATGGTACACACAGAACCATGACTGGGACATAAACATACCAGGATACACTATCTAGGAGGGACAGGGGAGGGGTAGAAGGAGGAGTAGCTCTCTCTACATAAGAGAAGGAATCAAGCAACAACAAAACAAAAGGGTAAACAGGGAGGAGAAGAAGCACTGTGGGTCAATTTGGAGGCAGGCAATGGCACCACAATCCACACAGGGGTTGTATACAGACCCCTCTCTCAGGGGAGGAATGGACAAGGAAATGATTGAAAGTATACTTAGAATGGCAGATAAAGGGGAGATATTGCTGATGGGTGATCTGAATATGCCAGATGTTAACTGAAGTGCAGTTGCAGCAGCCACTTCAAGAGTAGGGTTATTCTAGATGCCTTACAGGGGCATGCCTTAGACAACTAGTATTGAACCCCTCAAGAGGAACAATCTTGGGCCTGGTCCTTTCAAATGGAGATGGAGAGAGGATCACAGATGGTGAGAGTGGGTGGCCATCTGGAACTAGCGACCATCGGAACAGTATGAGTTCACAATAAACACAGCAATAGAGTCCAATTCATACAAGGCAAAAGTACTGGACTTCAGGAGGACTGACTTTGCCAAAATGGGTGAGTGCCTAAGGAATGCACTAGCAAATGGGCAGAAGGAGGAGGAAGAACAATGGGGAATAATAAAACTTGCTACCACAGAGGTATCAAGCCTTTGTGTAAAACAAATAAACAAAACAAAATGATGTAAGAAACCACTATGGTTCTCAAAGGAGGTGGCAGTGAAGAGTTCAAGAGAAAAATAAAGCACTTCAGAAAAGTACAAGGGAATCATAGAAGGAACAGGATAGATAATTGTATCAGTTAGCTAAAAAGGAAGCTGGGAAGGCAGTCAGAACAGCAAAGGCCAGAACTGAGGAAAAGACAGCCAACTCAGTTAAGAGGGGATAAACCTTTTTAGGTACATCAGGGAGCAAGGAAGACTACAGGAGGGGATAGTGAGGCTTAATAAAGGGGAGGGAGGAGGTGGGCAGAGGGTGATGGTGAAAGGCAGAGATACTAAACAAATATTTTGCTCAGTATTTACAAATGAAGAGGAGGAGGTACCTAAAACAAACAATAGAAACACTCTGGATACAGAAGTTCATACCAGCCTATTTACAGAAGAAAGGGTCTCTGAAAGAACTCTTAAAACTGAAGGTGGACAAAGCAATGGGGCCTGATGGGATTCATCCCAGAATTATAAAAGAACTAAGGGTATAACTAGTGACACCACTGACTACCCTCTTTAACAAATCATGGAGGATGGGGTGGTACCCAAGGACTGAAGGAGGGTAGATGTGATTCTCCTCTTCACAAAAGTGGGAGCAAGGCAGAAGCAGGAAACTACAGACCTGTTAGTTTAACCTCAGTGGTAGGAAAATGATGGAATCACTTCTGAAGGAAAGAATTGTCAAGTATCTAGAGGCCAGAGGGCACAGGACCCAAGGCAGCATGGATTCACAGTGGGAAGATCATGCCAGACAAATCTGATGGATTTCTTTGACTGGGTGACCAAGTAGTAGATCAGGGAGAGGCTGTAGACATGGCCTACCTAGACTTTAGCAAGACATTTGACACAGTCCCACACAAAAGATTAATACAAGTTAGCCAGTCTGGGAGTGGGTCCCAAGATGACAGCCTAGGTAAAAATTGGCTGAGAATAGGACACAGAGAGTAATAGTAAATGGAGTCCACTCTGAAGAAAGGGAGATTACTAGTGGGGTATCACAGAGGTTTCAATATTAGATCTGTCCTCTTCAATGTCTTTATAGAGCTTACTGCAGAGGGACTGGAAGGAAAAGCATGTCTCTTTGCAGATGACACAAAGATCTGCAACAGAGTTGATGCAAGGGTGGAAAGGATGAGAAGGACTTGGCAAGGTTAGAGGAATGGCCAAATGTATGGCAGCTTAGATTCAATGCTAAGAAGTGCAAGGTAATGCACCTGGGAAACAAAACCCAGGGAAAGAGTACACAATGGGGAGATACTAACAACAACAAAATGGAAAGGGACCTGGGGCTAGTCATATCAGATGACTTAAAGGTGGGCAAGCAATGTGAGAGGGCAACAAGGAGGGCTAGGTGGATACTGGGATGCATAGGGAGAGGCATCACCAGTAGAAAACAGGAAGTTGTTATCCCTCTGTACAGACAGCTAGTGAGACCCCATCTGGAGTACTGTGTGCAGTTCTGGTGACCCAGTCTCCACAAGGACATAGACAAGATGGAAGCTGTCCAGAAGAGGGCAACTAAAATGGTGCAGGGTCTGCACTGGAAGACATATGAAGAGAGACTAAAGGAGCTTAATATGTATAGCCTTGAGGAAAGGAGGAGAGGGGACTAGTGATAGAAATGTTCAGGTACCTCAAGGAATCAACAAAGTCCAGGAGGGTAGCATCTTTCAAAAGAGGT
The DNA here is from genome assembly GCA_016271365.2 of Neoceratodus forsteri. NCBI lineage: Eukaryota > Metazoa > Chordata > Ceratodontiformes > Ceratodontidae > Neoceratodus > Neoceratodus forsteri. The sequence goes on from JADMNL010000026.1 coordinate 274,812,110, forward strand.
GTGCAAGAACAAGGAGCACAATTTGAAGATGGGGTGGTCTCAGAGGTAATGTAAAAGTATTTTTTCACAGAGAGGTTGTAGGATGCATGGAACAGCCTTCCAGGAGGAGGTTGTGGAGTCAAACAGTGATTGAATCTCAAGCATGCATGGGACAGTCATAAGGCAATTCTAGGGGGTGGGGGCAGAAACAAGCAGGCTGCTGGTTAACTAGGATCTGCAGCTTATCCATTAGGTAGGGAAATGGGGAGACTGGGTGGGCCAAGCAGTCCTTATCTGCCATCAAATTCTATGTTTCTATGTTTCTATGTAGTGTTTTGTTGATCTTCTTCTGCACAGTCCACCCTTGCCCTTCAAAATTTCACTATTCTGCCCCTTGCATTCCTCTTTTCACTCAGGTACCTAAAAAAATTGTATCTCCACCTTTTCGACCCTGACTATCCTGTCCTGTTTGTACGTTTGCTGACTTCACCCTCCCTCCTGTCTTCCTCTGCTTTCCCAGCTATATCTCCCTGCCCCCCTCCATCAGGGTCTCCTTCTACCTCCTGAATTCCATTTTTTCTCCATCACTGCCTTAGCCATTTATTTTGAGAACCATAGCAGCTTCTTCATCCTCCTTTCCTTGCTTACTTCCTTCACATAGCATACCATTGCCTTTGCTATTTTCTACTTGATCAAGCTCCATTGGATCTCCACTCCCATCCTGGCATCTCTCCCTTGAGGTACTTACTGAGGCAGTCATGCATTACTTTAAAGTCTGACTTCCTGTAGTCCAGGACCCTCTTCTTAGTGTGTTTTTCTTTTGTCCAATCTGTGTACTAAATCACACAGTACAGTGATTGATCCTAGCCAGAGACTACCCACTGTGATGTCTGCATTGCTGTCCTTGTTTCTGAATACCAGGACCAGCACTGCCCCACCTCTAGTGGGTTTCATAACTAGCTGCCTGAGAAATGCCAAGCAAAACAACTCAGGGGGCTCAGCAAATGAGATACAGGGGAACTGCTGTCACAGTAAGTGAAACAATGAACTCACCAAACAGATGAGGTGTTCCAAAAAAATGACTCCAAACCAATGTCTATGCAAAGTGAAAGATTTATTGTGACAATTTACAAAGACCAGACTGTATGTGATAACAGCATAGTCTTTATAAAGTGCCCCAATAAACTCCTCACTTTACATAGGCATCGGCACGGGGTCATTCATTGGAGCATCTTATCTGATCTGTGAGTTTGCGTAAGAAATGCCCCCTGTAAGGAGTCAAGAATGGCCCTGCACCTTGTGTATCTGCAGTCAGAAAGCTCCAGTCATCTGAACAACTGGTGCAACAGTAGCACTATTGCCTGCAGTGCTGACAATTTGGGTTCTGACATGAACTCAGGATGTCAGAGGGTTAACTGGAAGGAGGGTTGCAGAGCTCAATGCTCACCTGGCCCATAGCAGAAGCTGGGGGACAGGCACCTGGGACTACATAGAGATTAAGGGAAGGTGGCAGATATCAATGTGCAGTGCACAGGAGAGTACAGTGCATATCTTGGTGCCATTGCATGCCACGCCTCTCAGGAAAACTACAGGACGAGGAATTGTCACTGGCCACATGATGGCATTGGACACCCACAGGCCCCACAGCCAGCCAGCTGGGCTTGTCAGACAGAAACTGGATCTTTCTTCGATGGGAGTTGAGGTACCCCATCAGCCTTCCGGGGGAGGGCAGCCCTGAGGAAAGAGTGACTGGCAGGTATGTCCTGGTGGACATCAGGGTGATGGGGCTGGAGTGTCAAGCACATGGGGGCCATCCAGTGACAAGGGGAGAAAAAGATTAACATTAAAAAAGGAGAATGCTCCACTCTACATCTGGTACATTAAAGTCCTTCTCAATAAACACTCCCCTCTTGTTTGCCATCCTGTCTATGGCCTAACCCCACACCTTGTCTAGCTCTTCCTCCCGAACTGGCGCTCTGTACACAGCCTCCATGTGGGTAGAGGCCCAGGATCCTGTCTCTGAGCTGACTTACAATATCACCAGCACTTCCTTCTCACTTGTTGTCCCTGTGTCTCTGCAGTTTTATGCTTCCCCTTACATATAAAGCCACCCCATCTCAAGACAGACTATGGCTCATATTGATTAATGTTCCCCACAACCTATCTTATTCACCTATTAGGCTTTACCAAATGGGTAAGCAACAACATTCCAAGTGCCGCAGATGCCAACTAGAGGAGGGTTCATTAATTCATATGATCTGGTCATGTCCCAGGGTACAGCTATTTTGGCAACAAGTTAAAAAATATTTAGGCCCCATTTTTGGGGATTCAAACTATTTCACTTAAAAAATGTATGTGATTGGTAATCTCTCAGCCATTAAATCAGTTTATAACATGGGTTCACAGCAGCAGAGAAAGCAATTGGCTAGAAAGCAATAGGTGACTGTGGATTAAATTCTCTTTTAATCCACAGTTACTGTGCCTGATCTAGTTAGCCCCAGTGTGACAGGATCCATCACATCGTGTAGGGATCTCAGATATCACAGCATCTGATTTTTCAGTCAGCAGTTGTTGTTGCCCCTGTAAGCAAGAGTGAGCACTGTGTGAAACACAAGCATTTAGTGACACACACATAGCCACTCTAAGCAGTTGTCCCATCCCCGAGCCACAGTCCCCCATACCAGTAGGTAGTGCATTGATACTTTAGGAAAGAGATGCAACTGCTGTCCATGTGCCTGTCCTGAAGTGGGTAGTGAGTGGATTGGGAGGTAAAAATGATCTTCTTGAAGGATATTCAAGAAAGTCAAGTAATTGGGGAGGGGGATGAAATATTATCATTTCCATGCTGACAAGTTAATTGTGACCTTTTTTGGTATTGTACTGGTTAAAAAGTTTTAATAAAGTTGTTTAATTAAAAATAAATAAAACCACCCCCATCTTTCCTCCCTATCCTATCCTTCTGGAACATGGTGTAACCCAGAATGGCCATTTACCACCTGTTGTTGTCAATGCACCATGACTCTGTTATGGCCACCAGATCCAGATCTGTTTTGGAAATGACTGCTTAAAGGTCAGAACTTTTACTTCCAAGGCTCCTTGCATTGGCACTTATTCTCTCCACTTTTGTCATCCCTCCAACAACTTTTATTTCTGTTTGTGTTCACCACTTTTTCCTTTCATCTTTCTTCAGTGCTGTCCACCTCTCATTCACTACCCTTTCCTACCCTCTTTAGCTTAAATGTCAACTTTGGTTCCTTATCCTGTCCCCCCATTCCTGCTCTTCCAGTTGTCTTTGCTTCCCTTTATCCTTGGGGAATTCATTTCCCTGGGGTTTCTCCCCATGCTGTTCTATTCTCTGGGGGAAAACAGCACCTTCCTCAGTTATTTTGATGCCCCCTTGATTAGTTTAGATGCTTGTCAAAGTAGCATCTAAACCTCCAACCCAGAATTGATGTCCCCCTCCTGGCTGGATAGAAGCCATCTCTTTTGTATAAGCCTCTCCCCCTCCCCCAGTAGGACTCCAGTCTGTGATGTAGCCAAAGTCCTCCTCCATTCACCATGCCTCCAACCACTCATTGAATGCTATGGTGTGGGCTACCCAAGCCTTCACCCTAAAATATATAAGCAGTACCTCAGTGAAGGTTGCCGTGTGAGCTACCTACTTCATGCTCTTACCCAGCTTCTTAAACCTATCCTGCACCACCCCTGCTATGTTCCTGGCCCAGTCATTACCCCCTCTATATGGACTTCTTTGCCCCTCTTTTATTGTGGTGTCAATGATCTGCCCTGAAGACCTCCCTGTCAAGCACCTGATTGGTATCGCACTACCCAGTCTTTCTCTTCCCCTGCTTCCAACTTTGTTCAACACCACCACAACAATAATATACATTAAGTTAGGTATCTCACAGATCAAAAACATGTTTACTCAGCCAAAGTTTGATATGGGAAGGCTTAAAAATGAAATGGAGAACTTGTAACCGTGACTACAGGCTCACAGTTGAAAAGGTTGCCACCGCAGGAAAAAAACTGTCTTCTATTGAGGACACTATTCAGTATTTGGAAGAAACAACAAATTGCCAGGAGAGACAAATCCAATATTTACTAGAGAAAACAGATGACATAGACAATAGAGGGAAGCATAACAATATTCACGCTTTGGGATTCACAGAGGGGTAAAGGGAAGAGACATGATTAAATTCCTTCAGCAAGTTCTTTTAAAGATTCTTTTTTTTTCCCCCTCCTGCATTCTCCAGCAACCCCCACTCCTACGGGCTGCCAGTTCCCCGACTTAACCCTACTGTCTTCAGTCAAGCCGCCTCCTCCATCCTCACATTACAGCCAACCCCGAGGTATTCGGGAGTAACCCTTCCAATGGATGGGTCCTCCTCTCAAGGGAAAAGGCACAAGCAGGGGATCCTGGCAAGCACTCTGTTCAGTGCCCCAGGTTCCTTCGCGTGGAGAGGTGGCTTCCTAGAGAGCCTTCGGCAGCGTTGGAGTGTGGCAGCCATCATCCAGTGGTCCTGTAGCTGTTTCCATTTTTTCTGGTCCCCATCGCGCCACTTGAGCAGTGCCTCAAGTCTCCATTAGGGACCACTGCCTCCCTCAATCCCACCCCAGGAGAGGAAAGCAGTCCTCTGCATGCTCAATCCTCTCCTTCCCCAGCCAACCCCCGGCATCCTGAGTCCATTCCCGAACCCGGGTCACCAGCATGGTCGAGGTAAGGTGCCAGCACCTCAACCCTCTGCACCACCAGGCCGGATTAAAGATTCTTAAATATCAGTTGTCCTGGCCACTTGGGATCAAGAGAGCCCACTGGTTCCTTACCCCCAAGCCAACCAGACATGCACAATCAAGGCCAAATGTGGCATTTTTTCTTAGATATTCAGTTAAGGAAGAAATTATCAGGATGGCAAGGGAGAGATGTCATTGGAATTGGTTGGGAATAGGAAAGCATTTAAGGAGGTTAAAAAATCTGTGCATATATTACATAAAGTTTTCAGCTCTATTAATGATACACATTCAGGTTCAGCTACCTGTACAGTATGTTGTGAATTTCCTAGCAATACATGGGAGTTTGTCTATCAACAGACCGCTACATGAAGAGAGTAAGCAAGAAAAGGAAGAAAAGGAGGCCACTATGGTTTAGTAAGGCAGTTGGGGCCAGTATCAGAGCTAAGAGGTGAGCCTTCAGGCATTACAAAATTACACAAAGTGAGCTAGACCATGTGGTATACCAGGAAAAGGAAAGGGAGGCTGGGAGGGTGGCCAGATGGGCAAAAGCAAGAACAGAAGAGAATATAGCCAGGGTGATCAAGAAGGGGGACAAGACCTTCTTTAGGTATATTAGTGAGCGGAGGAAAGGTGGGACTGTGACACCAAGTGTGCTAGCAGAGACAGGGGAAAGGGTAGAGGGGGTCCGTGAGAAAGCTGAATTACTGAACAATTACTTAAGCACAGTATTCACTAGGGAAGAGGTATGGGTGGAGGGTGACACTAGACCAGTGGAAACGGAGGGGGTAGGGGTGGATGTGGGTCCATTCTGGGAAGAGAAAGTTTTGAAAGAGCTTAAGAGACTGAGGGTGGACAAGGCCATGGGGCCAGATGGGATTCACCCAAGAGTGTTGAGGGAGCTGGGGGAGGTGCTAGTGGCCCCTTGACCTATCTGTTCAATGAGTCCTTATGCTTGGGGGAAATCCCAAAGGATTGGAAGTGTGCAGTGTGCTACCCTTGCGTAAAGGTGGGGGGAGACAAAACATGAGCAATTACAGGCCAGTGAGTCTGACTTCAGGGAACAGCAAGCTCATGGAAAAACTGCTCAAGGACAGAATCACCAGCTACCTGGAGGCAAACAGCCTCTTTGACCAAAAGCAGCATTGATTTACCAAGGGCAGATCTTGTCAGACAAATCTAGTCATGTTTTTTGATTGGGTCACTAGGGCGGTGGATTGGGGGGGGTCAATGGACATAGCTTACCTGGATTTCAGGAGGGTTTTTGATACATTACCACATAGTAGGCTTATGCACAAAATGGAGTGCCTGGGGCTGAGGGAGGTTATAGGATGGGTGCGCAACTGGTTGGAGGGCAGAACACTTCTATATAAGTGACATGACAGAGGGGTTGAAGGGTAGAGTGAGCCTGTTTGTGAATGATGTAAAATCTGCAACAGAGTAGACATACAGGATAGATCTGAGAGGATGCAAAGGTACCTAGGGAAACTAGAGGAGTGGGCCAGGAAATGGAAATTATTGCTCAACATGGTGAAATGCAAAATCATGCACCTGGGCAGAAAGAATGGGAGAATGGAATACAGATTAGGAGACAAGCTGCTGGCAGTAACCATGGAGGAGAGGGACCTGGCATAATCATCATCTCTCAGGACTTGAAGGTGGCTGGAGAGTGCAGCAGGGCAGTGGCAAAAGCCAGCAGAGTTTTGGGTTGTTTGGGAGGGGGATCACCAGCAGGAAGAAAGAGGTCCTGATTCCCTTGTACACCTAGCTGGTCAGGCCTCATCTAGAATATGGGGTCCTGCTCTGGAGGTCTTACCAAAAAAAGGATGTGGAGATGGTGGTGCGGGTACAAAGGAGGGCAACCAAGATGACAAAGGGGCTCAGTCACTTGCCGTATGAGGAGAGAATGGGAGCCCTTGACATGTACTCTCCAAAGCTGAGGAGGGAAAGAGGGGACATGATAGAGACCTTCAAGCACCTAAGAGGGATCAACAGAGTGCCTTCAGGGAACCCATTCCAATTGAAGGGGTGTCCCAGAAGAATGGGTCATAATCTCCAACTCAAGGGGGGTAGGTTTAGGGGCAACATCAGGTAGAAGTTCTTTGGTGCCAGCCCGGTGGCGCAGAGGGTTGAAGTGCTGGACGCCACACCTCACAGCATGCCAGTGACCCAGGTTTGGGAATGAGCCCAGGTTATCGGAGGTCGGCATTGGGGGGAAGGCGGAGCTGAATTCAGCTGATGGCAGGCAACTCTCCGGGGGTGGTGGAGCGGCATCCCTCGGATAATGGCTGCCCCCTGGTAGAGGCCAGAGGACAGCTCAGGCTCGAGCAGTAGGTTGGGTGGGCAGACAGGGACTGTCACTGGGGCTGTAAGACATATGCTTGCCTCCATGTGCATGTGTCCTTCTCCTGGGGTCCTCGGGAGAAAACCGAGGAAAAGGAAAAATCACCAGTGGCAGAATGAGGATCAACTCCCCACAGGTGCTGCTCCTGTGCTGGGCATAAGGTAGCCCAATTATTCCAGGGGACTGGGCTGGGGACAGCCCGGTCGGATAGGGCTGTCAGTGGGGGGCATAAAAGAGTTCATAGTAAAAAAAAAAGAGAACTTCTTTACCAAGAGGGTGGTGGACACCTGGAATGGGCTGCCTAGAGAAGTGATGGGCAAGAATTTGGGGGGGTTCAAGAGGGTTTGGGACAGACATAGAGGGCTGCTGAAAGGAGGGAGGAATCTGCGGCAGGATTAGGGGTGCTAGGCAAATGGGCAGATTAGGTGTGCCTGAAGGTCCTTTTCTGTTGTCACTTTCCTATGTTCCTAACATTTTCAAAATAGAATATCTCTCTCACATTTAAATCATAACAACCAGGCTAGTGTGAGTCTCCCCCTACACTTGCCACAAGGTAGATTACATCTAGAAATCCCAGACACTCTAAAACTCCAATCAAAGAACCTCCCCCACAAACTTCACCACACAGCTCAGACACCAAAACTGCTGCTGATTATCATACAGGAGCTGCAAAACTAGGCTGGTTCCCTAAAGGTGCTCAACAAGCCTCCTTAATAATTAAAAAATATATACTGTAGACTGCCAACCGAAGAATTTTCCTCTTATCCAAAGTCTGTTAACAAATTTAAGATAAATGCAAGAAATGGGAATGAAAGAAATAGGAGGCAGTATAGTGGTCTAAGGCTCTGAGCTGCAAATTTGGTCACATCCAACAGACCAGACCTGGGTTTGAATCCCACAGCTTCCACTTGCATACTATGTGACCCTGAGCAAGTCACTTAACCTCCTTGTGCTCCCAGGTCGCTCCTGTAAAAAAGCTTCCAGCTTAGTGTGCTATACCTGGTTAAACAACTAAATAAAAAAAAATGTGGATGCAGTGCAACAGAGACAGCAAGATAGAAGATTTACTTTCCAGATCATCTCCAGAACCTGGCCCTGTTGTTGCCATGGAACTGTCTGCTAACACATGACCATGATCAAGTCAGCTTCTGTGCATGCTCCTGACTCCAGACATTAATGTCTTCCAATCTATATCCCCCCATGACCTATTTCTTACAAACCTTTTATTTGTATATTTTTATTTGCATGGTTTTAATTATTGCATTTATTATTATTGGTAGTAGTCTTAGCTCTGTGTGGGTTTAATTAATTTATTCACTTCTACATCTCACTGTCGGATATTGTCTGTGCTCTACAGTCATGAAGACAAATGCTGTTTATGTCAACTGGTAAGACTGAAATGCACTGAAACGTTTCATTGCCTTATTCTGCCCAATTTCCATTGCCCCAGTTTATGAGAAAAACAAGCTTGAAAGTGTACCCTGCTGAAAACAATACTACATCTATGCTTCTTCCAAACATATTAATTTGTGGGCGATCCTTACCTAGACCTAGGTTTGATTCCTGCAACCTCCACTTGAATACTGTGTGACTCTGAGCAAGGCTCCGTGAGTCACCCCTGAAAGCAGGCACATGTGCCTTGTGGACTTACTGGTACCAAGAATAACATAACAGTATATATATATATCTATATACATATAGATATAATATATATATATATATATATATATATATATATATATATATCCGCATTTTGGACGGCCTCATGAGACTCTCTTGTTGAGTCCCTGCCTCCTATGTTAAAGACACTAACCATGCTCTCCAGTTATTTAACAGGTTCAGATTCAGTGACTCTCATCAGTTCATCTTCACCATGGACATCAAATCTCTTTACACAGTGATGCCCCATGATGATGGTCTGACAGCTCTGCAGTATTTCTTGAATAAGCGGGAAGTCCAGCAGCCACCCACACACACACTAACTCGTCTGGCAGAACTGGTTCTTACACTCAATGCTTTTTCTTTTAATAACAGTTTTTTCAGCAGGTCAGTGGAGTTGCCATGGGTACCAAGATGGGTCCCAGCTTTGCTAATCTGTTTGTGGGTTGGGTGGAGGATGTTTTTTCTTTCATTCACAGGGACTGTGCCTGAATTCTACAAATGCTACATTGATGACTGTGTGGGGGCCACCTCCTGCTCCAGGAAGACCCTCCAAGTCTTCCTTGACAAGTTTACCATGGCCCATCCTTCCCTTCAGTACACTGTTGAAGTATCCTCCTCTACACTGCCTTTTCTGGATATCCATCTGTCAGTCCAGAACACTGGTCTGAAGACATCAGTCTATTACAAACCCATTGACTCTCACAGTTTCCTCCTCCACAGCTCCTTCCATCCTAAACATGTCAAGAATGGCCTGCCTTATTCACAGTTTCTTAGACTTCGCAGGTTATGCAGTGAAGAGGATGATTTTGCTGAGCAGACCCAGATAATGCACAGTTTTTTTATCAACAGGGGATACCCTAAAAGCACAGTGGACAGAGCACTGTCCCGGGTCAGTAACATGCCCCGTAACCTTGACCCCCACAGGAGGGATACTGTAACACAAGAACAGCGAATTCCACTAGTTCTTCCTTTCCATCAGAACACACCTTCTCTTCACAGGATCATCACTAGTAACTTTCCCATTCTGCAAACTGACCCTAACATTGGTGCTTCCTTTACAGAATCACTTATTGCCTCCTACCGTCGGCCACCTAACCTGTGGAATCTCCTGGTTAAAAGCAGCCTACCTACTCCTAACAGTTCCTCCCTCCCAGGTACCACACCTTGCAACAGGACTCGCTGTTACACGTGCTCCAGATGGGGGTCTTCCACCTCTTGTGGGGCTGAACAAGAGAAGGGGTTCTAACCCTTAGCAGTCGCCCAGATGGAAAACCGCTTCCACTTCATGGCGTAAGTGGACGGGTAGAGGGTTTTCTAGCCTCAATGAGGACTTGAGCAACCCTAGAGGAAATCCCAAAGCTAAAGATCGCTATGTCTGCAGGAGCCATGCATGGAGATGCAGGGTCCTGAGACCCGGGTGTAACCGTTGACCTTTATCCTGGGTCAGAAGGTCGTGAGTCACTGGAAGTTGAACTGGTGGCTCCCTGGAAAGCTGCTGCAGCAGTGGGAACCAGATCTGTCTCAGCCAGAGTGGAGCGATGAGGATCATCTTTGCCTTCACTGCCTGAAGTCTGAGAAGGACCCTTTACAGAATGGGAAACTGAGGGAAGGCATACAAAAATTTCCTTGTCCAAGAGAAAGACAATGCGTCACTCCAGGAAGCACCATACCCTGGAATGAGCAAGCAAAAGCTTGGAAGTTTTGCGTTGGATTCAGAGGAGAAGAGGTCGATTTCCTGATGCCCCCAACATTGGAAGATGAATTCCGCCACTTCCTGATGCAGTTCCCACTCATGAGCTAGGGTCCAAGATCTGCTGAGACTGTCCACCAGGATGTTTAGAATGCCTGGAACATGCATGGCCACAAGGACCAGATGGTGCTGGAATGCCCATTTCCACACCCGTGTCACTTCCCAGCACAGGAGGTACGACCGGGTCCCCCTTGTTTGTTGATATACCAAACTACTGACATGTTGTCTGTTTGAATTAGCAGTGATCCCTTGGGAAGGAGGGTCTGAAGGGTCTGTAAGGTGTACAGGACTGCTCTCATCTCCAGAACATTGATATGCAAAGAAGTCTCCAAGCCAGACCATAGACCCTGGGCTTGGTGCTCCCCAAGATGAGCTCCCCACCCCATATTCGAGGCATCCGTGGTGAGGGAAGCTAAGGGTGCAGGGCTCTGGAAGGGAAGTCCCAAGGAGAGATTGCGAGAATCCATCCACCACTGCAATTCTTTCTGAACCACTGAGGAGACCAGAACCAGATGGTCCAGGTCATCTAGGAGCTGATACCACTGCACCCGCAATGACCACTGAGTGACCCTCATGTGAAGCCTTGCCAGGGAAACAGTTGTGATGGAGGCTGCCATCAGGCCCAGGAGGTGTAGAACATCCCAAGCTGGGATGGTCCTGTAGGAGGCCACTTTGGAGGCCTGACAGATAAGGGTCTCCACCCTGTCTGAAGGAAGGAAGGAAGGAAGGAAGGAAGGCTCTGCACTGGACCGTATCCAGGACTGCCCCAATGAATTGAAGTCTCTGGGCAGGGATAAGGGATGACTTGGGAATATTGACTGTGATCCCTAGTCTGCTGAAGAGGTCTAGGGAGAAGGTAAGAGCCTCCAGCAAAGAATCCCTGGATGGGGCTGAAATCAGCCAATCATCCAAGTAAGGGAAAACTGCAATACCCCTGTGGCATTGAAAAGCTGCGACCACCACCAGGCACTTGGTATAAACCCGTGGTGCCAAATACAGACCAAAAGGAAGTGCTTGAAACTGAAAGTGCTCTCCCTAGAAGCTAAAGTGCAGGAATCAGCGGTGGCTGGGGAAGATGGGGATGTGCAGGTAGGCATCCTGAATATCCAGAGCGCAGAGCCAGTGGTTCTCCATGAGGAGATGTAGGAGGATCTGGAGTGTCAGCATTCGAAATTTTTTGTACTCGACAAACTGATTTAGTTGGCTTAGGTCAAGTATGGGTCTGAAGTCCCCAGTCTTTTTTAGAACCAAGAAAAAGTGGGAGTAAAACCCCTTTCCCCTTTGCCAGAAGGGGACCTGCTTGATTGCTTCTTTGAGCAAGAGCGAGTTTATCTCCTCGCGACCTAGGAGGGCCTGATCCCAAGAGTAGGAGGACTTCTTTAGTATAGCTTCTGGAGGGATTTCCAGAAATCCATGGTGTGTCCGGATTTGACACTTGAGCTAGAGGACCCATTCATCAGAGGTGAACACCTTCCACTCCTGCACATGGCGGGTGAACTCCTCCCCACCTGCTCCCCGTCACGAGACTGGAGTGAGGCAGTGAGGCTGGGGGAGTCAAGAGCAGTGGGACATTCAGGGCGCAGGACCTCCTGAATGTCTCTGATTTTGTGAGGCAGTGAGGGTGGCTGTATACATGGCCTTATGCTTTCCTTAGTGGCGCACCAGGGCATTCTTTCTCTGCCTCCAGGTCCTTTTCTGAAAGGGCTGCTGCTGCTGCTGGGAACCTGATTGGTACGTTGACCTCACAGACCTAAGTGCAAGTCCCTTGTCCTGTAGGTCTGTGACAATATCTTTGGGGTCCCCACCAAAAAGCACCGAGCACCTAAAAGGGGCATCCTGAATCACTGACTGCACTTTGTTGGCGAGTCTGGAGAGGCAAAGCCAGGAATGCCATCTAAGGGCAATAGCAGTTGCCACGGTATAAGCCACCGAATCGACAGAGTCATAAGTGGTGCATAAGATGTGCCTACATGAAACTTTGAAGAGGCGGAGATCCTTGGCAAGTTCCTCCTTCAAAGGCGATGGGTCCATGGACTGGACTCGCGCTTCCAGCCTGGCCAAGGTAACCTTTTGATGGGACACCATGTGGGCCACATAATTAAGGGACTGAAGGGTGCATGTGGCCGAAGAATATATCTTTTTCCTGAACTGGTCCATCTGCCTCAACTCTTTGTCCAGAGGAGAGGTGCTCATGTGCTTTGGTGCTGAGGAGCGATCATGAGGTGCAGATATGACCACAGAGTCCACCTTGGGATGAGCCTTCAGGAATGGGGCATCCTTCGGCACCCTGTAAAGCCTCTCCTCCCATTTGGGGACAGCCGGGAGGAAATGAGGCATCTGCCAGATGGTAGTGGTGAGGTCTTGGTGAGGTGCCATCCAGGGAGGAATGGGGACTGGTGACAGAGACTCTAGGTCTAGATGCTCCACAAGCCTCTGTCTCATGGGGTCCTGTTCCACTGACTCCCAGTTGAAGTAATCCTTCATGGACCTCAGCAGGTCCAAAAAGGCAGGGTCCTCTGGTGGGGATTTCAGGGATACCTTGCCTTTCAGCCTCTAGAACTCCTCCGGGACCTCCTTTGAAGAGTTGTCAGCCTCCTCTCAGCTATTGTTGTCATCCACCTCCTCGACAGGGCAACGTCTGGTATTAGGAAGGGAAACATCCTGATGAGTCTTCCCCGAGACATGGACACTAGTGATATAAGAACTGCTCGAGGAAGGAGACCTGGGAGACCACAGTTGTGGGATCCTAGTCTCCAGGTTCAAGACCAACTTGGACCATGCCCCCTGCCACCAAGACTGGATCAGAGCCTTAAAATCCAGAGTAACCGGAGGAGGAGGAGGGGTGGTGGTGGAGTAGGCAGAGGCTGAGGGGGAGGAGGAATAACTGGTGGAGGGTAATAACCCTGGAATCCCTTAAAGGTAGAGTAGGGATTGAATCCAGGGTAGAACTGTCCGAAATGACTCCAGTCTGGAGTGGGACCCCATGGGTTGTGGTCCCCAGGATACCCTTGTGGGTAATGTGGGACAGTTTGGGGTCTAGTATAAATCCCCGTCATCAGATCTGGCATTGGGGGTACCCGCCGTTATATAAATTGACTGAGGGTCTGGCTTTGGAACAGACCACATCAAGGGAACTGACATTGGAACCAGCACCACCCGATCCAGCACCGGAAGGGGGTCCAGCATTGGAGGAGCCAGCATTGGAGCCAGATGAAGGGGCCCTGGTGGTGGGACCTGATCAGGCATCAGGGCCACAGGCAGATGCCGGTCAACTGGTCCTGGCTGCAGGACTGCTGTCGGGATAACTGGCATCAGAGGAGGCACCGGGAGCCCGCTTGAAGGCAGAGGAGGGACCTCCACAGTAAGGCCTGATGGCTGAGAAGGATCCTCCTTCTCCTTGACCCCGAGAGGGAAACGTGGAGCTGACCGCAAAGTCTCAACAGAGTTGAGGGGTTCTCTGCTATCATCACCAGAGGTACCCACCAGTGAACTGGAGGGTAGGGGCGAGGAAGGAGGAGGAGGAGGGAGAGGGGCTTTCTGCCTCTGGTTCCAGCGGACATCGGGTGAGGTGCCGTCAGGCCCTGATGGGGGAATCACACCTGTGAAGTCATCAGGAATGGACGGCTTAGTGGATGGAGTTGGGTGGGCAGGGGAGAAACCCCCAACCGGCTTATTGACCGGTGCCAGGCGAGTACCCGCAGGCTGGGTAGTCGTCTTACTGGCCACCGCATGGTCCCCAGAGGAGTCAGGGGCTGACTTATCAGCTGAGGCGGTGTGATCATTGGAGGAGCCAACTGCCGACTGACCCACTGTGGATTTGCTAGACTTACCGTCTGATTTTCTGGGCGGTGGCTGGGCTTTGCTCGTCGAAGGCCATGCGTCATCCGTGGAGCGCTCCCAATCCCTGGATTTCTCCTTATGCTTTTTAGAAAGAGAATTTCAGACAAGGATTCTCTAAGCCGATCCATCTTCTTCTCAAGGGAAGCCAGGTGGGCTTTTAACAGATGGGCCTCCAGAGCCTGCTGTCTCCTCTTTTTTGTGGCCTGATTAAAGGTCTAGCACTCAGGGCAGGAGGAAACAGGATGGTCCAGGCCTAAACAGAGGACGCACTTGAGGTGACTGTCTTTGTGAGGGATCTGTGTGCCACAAGATGAGCACTTCTTCTTGGATGAAGATATAAATAAATGAATATGAAAAAAAATTTAGTGAAGGAAATTCTGACCCAAGACACTTTCAAGACGATTGCTATATGGAAGTCTGCAATGTGACTGACATGAGGCAACGGCGGGAAAGAACTGGAGGGCGGGCATGGGGACTGCCCACTATATACAGTCATGCTGACATCAATCATGTGACGTTGGGTGGGCAGTCCCCATCAGGTATTGCTAGAAAAGTCTGCCATGCAGCCCACGCCAACTGGCACCAGTCCTATATGTGATGACCTACTGAAGGAACCCTCTTGAAGTAAGATCAGTAAAAACAGTAGAAAAACAACAACATTATTTACAATACACATTTTGGGGGTGGAAGGCCCTAAAAGTCCCTTCTAGTGACAACAGTGCCTGAAGGCAAGTCCAATAAAGAGTCTCTCCTGGGCTGGAGCCCGGTGAAGCACAGTTCTAGTAGGACTGTAATCCCGAAGGGGAGAGTCTTTGAGGACAGTTCAAACAGTCTGAAGTCTGCTGGTGTAGGGTGTGTATTGCAATGTCATTAAAGTGCTAGTGTACTGCTTAAAATGAATAGTAATTTTCAGATGCAGTCAGCTATCACTTCCAGTATCTGAAGTATTTTTTTTATTTTCTGTTTGCTAATTAGAAAATTGTCCACCTGGCAGTACTTGGGTGATGTGTGGAGCCGTACTCTTTCTGGAGGGAAAAAAGTCAGTTCTGTTCCTCTCACTACATTATCAGAACTGAGACCAAACACCTTGAGGCACCACAGTCCTTGCAGCCCGAGCAGTGACATGTACAAGCTACCAATCAAAATACTGGAACTTGTGACATCACTAGTAACCAGTGAGAGCCAGTCCCCGCTGCTTCATGTGAAAGTGAAACCTAGCAGTAAAAAATGGTTCTCATTGGTTACTAGTGATGTCATTGTCATTGTGGTTTCAGTGTTGATGTAGTGGGAGGAACAGAACTGATTTTTTTTTCCTCCAGACAGAGTGCTGCTCCACATATCACCCCAGTACTGTCAGATGGAAAATCTTCAAATTAGCAAACAGAAAAGAATAAATACTTGATATATAAGAAGTGATGGCTGAGTGTATCTGAAAGTTACAATTAACTGCAGGCAGTTTCCAAGTAGTACACTAGCTCTTTAAGATAGAATAGTCTGGGACTTACCAGTCCCTTGAAGAACGAAAATGATATGGAACCTAGTTTTCAGACGAAGACTATCCCTGGCAGCATTCTTCGGATACAACTGGGCAGACATCTTCCGGAAAACAACAGGATGGCATGTCTGGAAACTGCTTGGTTGATGTCATCTAGGAAATGGAACCTTGGAAGAGGAAGAAACAGCTGGTCTGAAGTCATCCAAAATCCCAGGTGATGAATCAGGATACAGCTGGGCTTGTGTCCTCTCTGGATATGAAGTCATCTGGAAGGCCAGGCGATGGAATCTGGAAAGCCAGTACACTGCAAGGCTGACAAATCTGGGGCATCTGGTTCCTGGAATACCAGTCTGGTGAAACAACATAGGTATGGCAATGGCTGGATGGCAGCACTGGCTACCACTGCTCTGCTTTCCACTTGGTAGACATGGGCACATTCACAGGAAGTTGTTTGCATAGTGGAAAGTAACACAATGGGTCAGGTGCAAGAATTATTACCCCGTCTGGGCGCTCATAATTTACATTGTAGAAGGCTTCATGGCTCTCTCCATCCACGATCCGAACAGGGTCTATGAACAGTGTCCTGCCCACTTTCCAATATTTGAATTTCTCTGAAATTACTCTGTCTCTGACAAATCGACTTGCACCGGGATGCACGTATTTTGTTGCCTCTTCCACTATCCTGGATTTCCTGTTTCTTTCAATCTCCTCTCAGACTCTCTGAGGAAAGGTAGCAAAGGATATCCCATAGATCTCATTCGTCTTCCTATGAACCAGTCTTTCCTCTTTACTACACTTGGTCAACTTAAGACCTCTGGCCGGCTTGGGGGCAGCCAGTCCTGGTTCTGCCAGTGATGCATGCTCAAAGCTACAAAAATGGATCTCTGACTCCTCCTTGTGGGGACAGGGCTGTGGAGTCACCAATCTCTCCTTGTTCCTCTGAGGCAAGAGTCCAAGGCTGTGGACTAGCACCTTCATCATAAGGCCACATAGGTTCCCCTTCCCCCTCTTCCTCACTGAGGATCTGAGCCCAGGAGTGAGCAGTCGTTCTCACTCCTGAGACTGTCCACTCTTTGCTGGGTGCAGAGGTTGACACCTCCCATTAAAGAGTTTCTCTTATCTCATCTTCTCCTATGAGACTAGGGCTCGGACCCTCTCTCCATGGATCTGTTGATGCTCCCTCCGCACTGTCTCTCTGTGATCCGGACTTGGATACATCAGCACTACTTTGCTCTGCCTGTAGATCTACACCCTCTTCCTTTGTGCCACACTCTCCTGGGCTTCCCCCAACAGGCTCCACCTGGTGCTGTGTGCTGCCAACTGAAAATTCTTGAAGCTTTGTCCACATGGGAGCCAAACGAATCTTGGGTGCTTTAGTTAGGCCATGTTTCTCAAGACACCCAGAACAGTGAGGAATCATGAAAATGTCCCTTCCAGTCTTTAAGCACATTATGCACACTCTGACTGGATATCCAGGAATCGCCACATGAGGAGGCAAATGTCCCCCGTAGAAACATGTCTCAATGTCTTTCAACTTGTTAACTTCTTCTACTATCATAGCCCGGGCATGATCCAGGTAGCGGGCTGATCCCGAAGCCATGACTGCAGAGAAAAAATAAAAGCTCACTGTTATCTCAAATCTCACTTTAGTTGGAAAAGTTCTCACAAAATGGCTCCCCTGCTGCTGTGTTTACTTTACTACCCCCCCCCCCGTAATGGCAGCGGCAGCACTCCTGGAGCATCAACGTTCTGTTTCTGACTCAAGCCACTGCACATCAGATTAACACACTTCACTGATAAAGTTCACTCAAACTACATAACTGCACTGTTTGCTCTCTCAGCACATCTATATGATTTTTACAGGACTTTTAATTCGCTTTAAATCACTGTTGTTGCTTAAAGTCCATAAAGCCACAGTATTTCATGCACAGGATTGCCTGTATTTTTGTTGCATCTTTCATACAACCCACAGTCTCTCACTTTGCTTTAAAAATCACACTGTTGCTGAACCCATAATTATGCTCACAGTCTAATGCTCAGAATTCTTGCTTAGTTTGTTTAACTTGACACAATCCTTCTTTGCAAAACAATCACACTGTTACACATAGATTCAGCTGGCTTTAGTTAAAGTCAAAGCGGCAGCAAAGCGTCAAAGCGGCAGCAGCTAAGTGGGACGGCAAAGTGAAGAGAGGAGTCTGACCGGAGTGTGGCAGGTTCTGTGACTGGCTATTTCCTCTTATCTTTTGCTGATAACACTCTATCTGTCAGTGTTGCCATCTGTGAGTTACCAATGACTGCTGTGAATTATAATTTCACAGCCTGCAAGCCTGTGAGTGAAACCTGAGTTGCTGTGTTTGACTTGTTTAACCCCCCTCCCCCTTAACTTGTAGACTGATTTTAACTTTAATCACATTGAAGCTGCTACAGGACCTGAAGTGTGCTGCATAGACTGCTGTTTGAGTCTGCACATGAGTCATCTGTTGTTGAGAATTGTATATGCTAAAGTTCTGTGGAGCTGTGACTGATTTGGGTTGCTAGCTAATAGCACAGTATCTGACCTGCTTGCAGCATTATTGCCATCACCTGCTTTCATTGAATTCTGTTCTGAATCTACATTTTTCAGATGGTGGCGGCTCTGGGAAGTGGAGGGGCGATTTAATATAAAGCTGCCTTGCTACACAGCGGCAGCGTCAGCGGCCCAGCTAAGTGGGGCCAAAGTGAAGAGGAGTCTGACCAGAGTCAGACCGGGGACGGACTGGGCTACTAGAGTTTGTAATATCTTGCTTAGAGTTAATCATTTCTTTTGGTTTGTACCTATAGATTAGTCATGATTAACAGAGGATATTGTTGTGTGTAGCCTATACACTTTGTGTTTTGTGTACTGATGGGTTATTGTTCTATGTGTGTTTAATGACTTTAGTACATATGAAAGTAATCAGAGTCTGGAGCTCCAGACTCAACTGTTTATTCCTATTATAGTCATTTATTTGGTGTAAAGGTTAAATACATGTGTTATAACTTGGGTTACAGTGTTAGGAAATATAAGACACGGGAAATGTGTTCTGCCTGTTTTGCATAAGAACCTGGTTACATTGCTTTGCTAATTGATCTGGCAATGTTGAAAGCAACCCTGTCCTTTAGCAAACGATATGGCAGATAGGGATTTTTTTGCAGTATCTATATGGCCTCAAAATTATGCATTTTAATGTATTAAGCTTAACATCTAAATTTCATGAGGTGGAGTCATGGATTAGTTTATATAATCCGGATGTTCTGGCACTGACTGAAACCTGGTTAACCTCTTACCTGTTCTTGATACTGAACTTTGTATACCTGCTTATAAACTTTTTAGAAAGGATCGTGTCACTGGTAGAGGGTGGGGTTTTGTTTTATGTTGATGAATATTTAATGAGTAAATGAGACCACTATATTTAACAGTAATTTGGAATATTGTGAACATATTACTATTCAGTTATTGTTGGGATTTGTCAAAATTAACTATTTGTTGTGTATATCTTCCACCTAATGGTAGCAAATCAGGCTTACAAGAACTTGTAAATGCTTTGAATACTGGGGTTTCTACAGAGTTAATACTACTGGGGGATTTTAATTAATTGGATGGGTTCAGATATAACAAAGTTAAATACAGTCTTGTCTCAGTCTGGTTTACAACAAATTATTACTTTGCCCTTTCGACACAATAATAGATCAGAAATCACATTGCTGGACTGGATATTAACAAATAGACCTATTAATATGATAAAATGTGGTTTGACCTCTGATTCGTTAAGTGATCATCATCCAGTCTTCTGTATTTGGAAGCATGGGGACTGAAGAAGTCTAAGCCAATTATAGGATTTCTGAGATCTTTTTCTAAATTTGATGTACATTCTTTTTGTACAGAGTTGGGTAAAATAGATTGGTCTTTTATATTCTATCCCTGATGTGGATTCTGCATTGCATTTTTCATTACTGAGTTTACACATGTTTTGGACCAGTTAGCTCCCTTGTTAAAAAGAAGGGTCCGAGGAAAACTTATGGGTGGTTAACACCTCCTTGATTAAACTTATGAGACAATGAGACAAGGCCTGGAAAACGTATAAAATGAACCATTCTGCTTCTGGTTATCATGCCTATAGGACTTAAAGGAACCAATGTAAGGCTAAGATAAGGAAGGCTAAAACAGACTATATTGCTATAAACAATGTGAAGGGTTATCTAACACTACTACTTTTTGGAAAACAATTAATAATTTCATAAGGCCTAATGTTTGTCAACCAGGTTCAATGAGGTTGAATGGTGACTTGTTGTCTTGTCCACTGAAGATAGCTAACGAGTTTAATTTGAAATTTACTGCATTGCCTGATTCCTTTTGGTGACCAGTCCAAGGTGAACTACTTGGGATTGACTGAAAGATTTTACAGTTAATCCTAAACTGTATTTGAGGACTACTACTCGAAGGAGGTAGAGAAGTTATTCGCGTTGTATTAAGAGGACAGCTCAGCTGGTTCTGATAGCTTAGGTCCTAGTCTATTGGCGGATGCTGCCTCAGTTATAGCACTTCCAGTTAGTATATTTTCAATTTGTTTTTGTTACAGGTACTATACCTAATATATGGAAACATACTTTGGTCACTCTATATTTAAATCTGGTTCACAACATGAGTTTTGTAACTACAGACCTATTTCTATCTTGTCTGTTTTAGCTAAAGTTCAGAGAGAATAGTTTATAATCAGTTGATTGGGTATGTGGATGCTTTGGATTATTGTCTCAGAACCAACATGGTTTTAGAAAGGGAAGGAGTACTGAGACTGCTGTAGTCGAGTTCACGGAAGCGGTGGCACTTAATGGCATGGATAAAGGGTGTCTGACCTTGAGTGCCGTGTCGTGGACTTCGACC
Organism: Neoceratodus forsteri; assembly: GCA_016271365.2. NCBI lineage: Eukaryota > Metazoa > Chordata > Ceratodontiformes > Ceratodontidae > Neoceratodus > Neoceratodus forsteri. The sequence goes on from JADMNL010000026.1 coordinate 274,832,808, forward strand.
AAGGCATTCGATTCTGCTGATCACCAATTGTTGATTTCTAGACTTGAGTCATTGGGAGTTGGTGAGTCTTTCTTGGACTGGACGAGGGATTATTTAACAAATAGGTTTCAAAGGGTTAAATATAGGGTGCTGTATCAGACTCTGTAATGGTTAGTGTGGGGTTCCACAAGGTTCTATTTTGGAGCCACTTTTGTTTTCTTTGTTTTTGATCAACTAGTAGAAGTGTAATTAATAATGCTTCTCTAACACTTTACGCTGATGATGCAGCAATTTATACGCAGGGTTTGTCATTTGGAGATCTAGGTGTTTCTTTAACAGAGGAAATGTGCAATTTTCAGTCTTCACTTATGGCCTGTAAATTACTCTTAAACAAATCTAAGACAAGTGTGATGGTTTTTTGCACCCACCTAGACTGAGATCTGAGGTTACTTTGAAGTTAAACTTTGATGGATTACTGTTTGACTATGTTGATACATTTCAATATCTTGGGGTATTACTAGATTCTCATCTAAGTTATGAATCTCATTTTTGAGGGTTACCTCAAGAATACATTGTAGACTAGGTTCTTTGTACAGAATCCATTCATTTCTTATTCCTGAGTCTAGGCTGGTTATTTCAAATTGCTGCTTACTTCCTATTGTGAACTATGCAGCTATAATTACTGACACTGCTTCTGCGACAGTGATTTCAAAGAAATCCACTTTACTTCCTTGATAGCTAAGTTTGCTTTAAATTATTCTAAGTCATCTCATCATGTGTGATTCTGAAAGAAATGGGCTGGTTACGGTTTCATTAAATTTCCAATACTGTGTGCGGAAGTTCATATAAAGTCATGACTCTGGAATTCACATAGTATTTCAAAGTTTTGAGACCATATATTGATGGTCATTATTCTAGACTATAGGTCAGACAGTAGGTTTCTCAAGATTCCTTTTATGAAATCTAAAAGTGGACAAAGATCCTTTTCTTATATTGCTCCATTCATTTGGAACGAAATTCCTCAAGATATTAGGTGGTTGTGTTCTGTCAAAAGTTTACAGATGCATTAAGGATGTATTTAATCTCAATTTAATTGTAACTGTTTTTATGAATTTTTTTAATGAATTTTATACGTAACAAAGACATTTTTGTCTGCAATTTGCTGCATTGTATATGTATGTTTGATTATGTATTGTCTGTATGCAATATATGTGGGTCGCACCTGTAAAAGGAACTTGTTTCCAGTGTGCTTACCCGTTAAGTGAATAAACAAACAAACAAACAACAAACAAGTCACACACAGTTTGAGCTGTTTCTCTGGATGGTACTCACTGAATCAGCAGCTTGCTATTGTGATGGAAAATTCGGCCTAGAGCCATTCTTGGAGGCCTCTGGATTGAAGTGGGCTGGCAATCCTGCCAATTGACTCTCTGAACACCATGCTTTCTTCCCAGATGATCGAAATGCGAGTTGAGATGATTTTAAACAGAAAAAGTCTAATTTTGTTACTTTTACAATGTTTTCAGTCACCACGACGCTCCTCCTGGCAAGCCAGTTCGCACACCACTATCTCTTTCCCTCTCCCTCTCCAACACTGTGCAGCACTCTGAAGCAGGCTTGGGAGTGGGACTGATTGCAGTCTCACCAATCACTCAACGCCATGCAAATGAGCCTCTCTCTCTTCTAGTGGTCTTCTCCTCCTCGGCGATCATCAAGCAGGCAAAATTTTAACTGCAAACCACTTTTTTTTTCAACTGTGACTCCTCGGTGGGAGCACCATTTTAACCATTTTTCATGGCATTTTCCTCAGCAACTTCCCCAGTCCACACAACAAGCACTTTAAACTTCTAGGGCACAAATCTCTCTTTGTTTACCAGTTTTCTATACTTTTTCTTGTCACACATAAACTTTAAAATCTGGCAAACATTATAATTTTAATGCAGGACAGGGGGCACACATAATCTGGCTTTACTTCTCCTAGGTAAACTGGTGGCACAATTACAGCAGCACATGAACAGCAGCACACAGTGGCACATTTGGGTGGCAATGCTTCCAATTTTTTAGGCCACCTACTGCCAGACAGGCAAAACGCTAACCGTAATCTGAGCAAACTTTTCTTGTTCTCTCCCTAGATTCCAAACCAAATCCTCAGCGGTGCCTCCATTTTGTAAGCCCTACCTGGCTGCCTAGGTTCGGGGAGAAAACTGTTCACTCAGCATTTTGGCTAGGTTTGTACTTCTGGTCAGGGGCACCCAAGTAATTCCAGACACAGGAAGCAATAACTGAAATGTCCAAACCAGGAATGGGATTCTAGAGTGTGGCTTTTATTCACAACAACACAGGAATAACAAAGCGAAGATGGACCCCCACAGGGCTACACTCACTGGCAATGCAGATTTATAAAGAACAGAGCACATCTTCTTCACTACATGTAACCCTCAGGTTCTGAACAAAACTGGGCTGACACGGCCCAAACTGGTACTCTTCTACTTTGATTCCTTGATATGGCACCCCGGCCAGTACTAGGACACTTTTCCATATGGCATGGAAGTTGATGGTGGCTCCCTAAACCACCCATGAGCACTTTCTAGCCCTAAAGGGAAAAAACATCCATAATCCCATGTCTGGGTACTTCCTGCAGACACTGGCCAATTGCCTGGGAGAAAGCTATAGGTGCCCAAACTGAACCCAGAGAGGTAAACCTGGTTATTCCAGATGGGGGTCTCCCACTTCTCGTTCCCAAACCTGTACTCAGCCATTCATTTGGATACAACACCTTTCTTTGAACTACTGGTTGTAGATGCTATCTTGAAATATATATCACATTTAACATTCTACTCTGTATTTAGCTGGTGTTGTGACTTAAAAAGTTCTGTGAGTGGCTATATCCATTCCCTAGACCCCCACTGTTTCAGATGCTTCCAAGTCATACACAAATTAAACATACTGTACTTGGCTAGTCTTCTCATGACCCCACAGTAGGCAGATACTTTAACACAACTTTGTCTTGGTGAAACATAGGCTCTATATCAGAGCAGACTCACTGTGGTATGCAGGTGCCCCAGGGCTTCTTTCAAAGGAAACACAAATTCTCAGGTACTCTCAGTACAATCCATACTTTCAGGCAGCTTTTCCCTTTCCAGGCAGGGCCAGGGGATTGCCTCTGAAATGCTGGAGCCCCCCCATCCCTTTAGGGATGGGGCACTGGAACAACACAGGGAATGGTCTCTACCACTTCCTTCTGGTCTCTTCCATGTTCCTCTCTAGGGTGAGAACACACAACCCACTTTCTGATGTAGCTCTATAACAAAGCTAGGCTCTGAGGGGCTGCCAACTGCAGCACACCTCTTCCTCTGACTGCTCTCTCCAAGATACTCCTCAAGACTGACTTGAAATCCCCAATGTTCTACAACTAACCCCTGCTGCTGCATTCCAATGTGGCCTATGCTGCTGTGAGAACTGTATGTTGATGTCATCCCTCCAGCTCAGCTGAGACTGAGGACAGAGTGAGACAGTGTAAAACCCATTTAACTAGTGTCTCACAAGCTGCCTTTCCCCTGCCTGCCACTGGTTCTAAGTGGGATTGTAGTAACCCCCGGGGAACAAGGTTTTACACACACATATATATATATATATATATATATAATACATGATGGGCAGGAGTGGAATGTGGAAAATATTCTCCTCTTGCAGAGTGAGCTCTGTATTCTCATAAGTGCCGAGGCATGGTGAGAATGCACAGCTCACTTGCAAGACCGAGGAATATTTTCCATATCCTAATCTGCACATCATGGGCCAGATATTCAAAACTTTGCTGGGCAAAATTCATTTATGCAGGTTTAGCGGGGATGCACGCCGGTCTGCCATGTTCAAAAAGGCCAAATAGGCGGGCAAACTGCATTGGCGCCAGGCAAAAAGTATAATGTATGCAGGGGCAAACTGACATGAATACAAAGCGCAATGCTTGTTCAGTGGCTAAGCGCTGCTCTAAGTGGTTTAGCGGCGACCTAGCAGCGACAGTTAGCGCGGTGTGAACTACCGCCCAGAAAAAGCTGGTCTTAATCCTGAACGTCAGCTACGCAACATAAATGGCTGTCTTGGCGGGATTTGCTGGGGTTTAGCGCGGGTCTGCGCGACCTAATAATAAATATAACACATAGATAAAGCCAAACATAGTGGAAGCTTGTTGCCAACCAATGGCATCACAATGATGCCAACATCTCGCCACCAGTCCCAGCCATGCCAGGCAGTAAGTGGTGACCCTGCAGCCAGTGGACAGCATGGCAGTGTAGCCATACAGCACACACCTGCTGACCACACATATCTGTGGACAAGAACAGATGCCAGCACACATGCAGCACTGTGGGCATGGAGGATGTTGAGGGAGTTGTATGGTGGCCAGGCTGTGCCACAGACCAGGTGTGGCCACAAGGCTGGGACTCAGCATGCAGTGCACATGGGCCAGTATTAGGAATACCCCAACACTAGTGTGCCTTTCGGATAACATATGCCCCCCAGCCACATACCACACAGCTGTACCCAACTGCCACAACACACAAAGCCAGATATGTACATGTCACTGTGAGCATCACATGCCACAGGTACAGCATCTGTGGGTCACACAACAGTGTAACAGTAATGTCGACTGTCAGTAAACACCTGCAGGTTGGGCCTGTCACTGTGTACAGTGCAATCAGCATCACTTGCCTACACACCATAGGCAGTGCTACATCCCTCACACTAGTGTCTCCCTTGCTACTGTAGTGTCTGCTGTCACTGTAGCATGCCCTACAGTGTGACAGTTGCATGCAGCACCACCACCACCTGTGCTATGCTGTCCTGTCCCTGGGGTACAATATGCTATGCTATGCTATGCTGTACTGTTTACCTGTAGCCTGTAGCTATCATCGTGCACTGCCAGACTGACCTACAGATGGAGCTGAGGTTGGACCTTGTCTGCCCTGTACTTCCAGACTGACCTACAGGTGGCTCTATGGGACCCTGCAGTAACGCTAGGCAAACTGTGCAAAATCAGGTATAATGAGATGCTAATCTGGTTGTTTGCCCAGAGACTACCTAGTAGGCTCATTTGCATGGCACTTTGAATATGGCACATTTTAGCTCCGGGCAAGCGTGTTTGCCCCAGGTTAACTGCTTAGCCCCAGCTACGCTAATGGCACGGGAATATTGTAAAGTTTTGATCACGTTCTTTCTCATCTGCTGCTTCCTGCAACTGTACTGAGTCCATGCATTTGCTGGCACACACATTGGCCACGTAGTTAGTCTGTACCTGCCTCACGTTGCTGTGTACTGTGTTGTTGTTGTGGGTTGCACTTCCTGGTTGTTTTATTCAGTGCTGTCTTATTCCAGGGCAATGTTTGCCCTGCACTCCCAGCCCAGTTTGCATGGCCTCATTACCATGCTATATTCAGAAGCTGTTTGCCCTGGGCTATTCCGTTTGAATATGGCTTGCTTTGTGCTCCGGGCTCAGTTTGCCCGCTGGGCAGTGCTAATTTTGCCCCTGGGCAAAGTTTTGAATATCTGGCCCCATGTGTATGATTTATACCACAGGGGTGAGAGCTTTAGAAACATTTTTCCATGTTCTGTGTTTCCTGCTCATTCTGTGTGTGGTGTCAGTGTGTGTGTGTGTGTGTGTGTGTGTGTGTGTGTGTTCTGAATGGAGTGGGAGTCAGAAACACAGGTGAGTGTGTTTCACAAAGATAATTGAGTAAGTTTTAGGTTCAGTGAGAAAGAAACTGCTGCAGGTAGCACTGGGAAAGAGAAAATGCTTCATAAAAGAGTTTCATTTAGAATTCAGGTTGTTTTGAATCTGAGATCAGCACAGTAATGGGTTAGGAGTGTTAGAAACACAATGGGACACAGGTGAGTGTGTTTTGCAAAGCTAATGGAGTAAGTTGCAACTTCAGTGAGAAAGACAAACTGTTTTCTGAAGTAGTTTCCTCTAGAATGCAAGCTGCAGAGCAGATATTCTCACTCTGGTGACATCAGCAGAGTGTGGATAAATGTTGATATCCTCACTCTACTGATGTCATCAGGATTTATTCTCACTCTAGTGGAAATAACACAGGATATCCTATTGAGAAAGCTCTCACCCCCATTGTATAAATATATATGTGCTGGGTACCTCATTATGCAATTTTGTGGCAGTTTTAGTTACATCTCTGTAAGGGCATTCATTCATTACTCACTTGATAAGTATAATTATACCTAGAATCTCACTGGTGCTTATATCTTAATTTTTCCAGGCTTTAGACACCAGATGGAATGAGTTAACTATTTAATAAGCACAGGGGTTGTATACAGACCCCGATGTCAGGGAGAGAGAATGGACAAGGATATGATAGAAGGCATCCGTAGGATGGCAGAGAAAGGGGAGATACTGTTGATGGGGAACTGAATATGCCAGATGTTAACTGGAGCACCTTTGCTGCAGCCACATCCAAGAGCAGGGCCATTCTCGATGCCTTACAGGTGGCATGCCTCAGACAGCTTGTTTTGGAACCCACTCATAAGGGAGCAATCTTAGACCACGTACTCTCTATTAGGGACAGTGAGAGGATCTCAGATCTAGAAGTGGGTAGCCATTTGGGAAAAAGTGACCACCAAACAGTGTGGTTCATGATAAACTCAGCTACAAAGTCAAGCCATACAAAAGTGAGGGTACTGGACTTCAGGAGGGCTGACTTTGGCAAGATGAGAGAGTGCCTTAGAAAAGCACTAGCAAACAGGCTAGAAGGAGAGGTGGAGCAAAAATGGGAAAACATCAAAACTGCCATCACAGAGACAACAAGTCTTTGTGTGAAGCAGATAAACAAATCAAAATGAAAAACAAATACGCAATGGTTCTCAAAAGAGGTGACAGGAAAGGTTAGGGAGAAAAAGATAGCATTTAGGAAGTATAAGGAAGCACAGAAGGAGCAGGACAGAGAACTGTACCAGTTAAGGCAGAAGGAAGCAGGGAGGGAAGTCAGAATAGCAAAGGCCCAAACTGAGGAAAAGATAGTCAACTAGGTTAAGAAGGGGGATAAAACCTTTTATAGGTACATCATGGAGTGTAGATAGACAAAGGGAGGGATACTGAGGCTGAATAGAAAGGACGATGGGTGGGCAGAGAGGGACAGTGAAAAAGCAGGGATACTAAACAAATACTTCTGCTCAGTATTTACAAAAGAGGAGGAGGAGGTGCCTAATCCAATTAACAGAAGCACTTTGGATAGTGGGGTTGATCCCAGTCATTTCACAGAAAGAAAGGGTTCTAAAAGAACTCCTAAAACTGAAGGTGGACAAAACAATGGGGCCTGACAGAATTCACCCCAGAATTCTAAAAGAATTAAGGGGAGAACTAGTGATACCACTGACTACCCTTTTTAACAAATCATGGGAGGATGGTGTGGTACATGAGGACTGTAGGAAGGAGGATGTCATTCCCCTTCACAAAAGTGGGAGCAAGACAGAGGCAGGAAACTACAGATCTGTCAGTTTGACCTCTGGTAGGAAAAACAATGAAATCGCTTCTGAAGGAAAGAATTGTTGAGTACCTAGAGGCCAGTGGGGCACAGGACCCAAGGCAGCATGGGTTCACAGTGGGAAGGTCAAGTCAGATGAATCTAATTGATTTCTTTGACTGGGTGACCAAAGTAGTAGACCAGGAGGGGCTGTGGACATGGCCTACCCAGACTTTAGCAAGGCATTTGACACAGTCCTCACAAAAGATTAATAATCAATTAACCAACCTGGGAGTGGGTCCCAGGGTGGTGGCTTGGGTAAAACATTGGCTGGACAACAGGACATAGAAGGTAATTGTAAATGTAGTCCACTCTGAAGGAAGAGGGGTTATTAGTGTGGTACCACAGGGTTCAGTACTGGGTCTGGTCCTTTTTAATGTCTTTATAAGTGACATTGCAGAGGGACTGGAAGGAAAAGTATGCCTCTTTGCAGATGATACAAAGATCTGCAACAGGGCTGATACACAAGGAGGCATGGCAAGGATGAGAAGGGACTTGGCAAGGTTGGATGAATGGTCAGAAGTATGGCAGCTTGGATTCAATGCAAAGAAGTGCAAAATAATGCACCTGGGAAACAAAAACCCAAGGGAAGATTACACAATGGGGGTAGTACCAACAACAAAATGGAAAGGGACCTGGGGGTAATCATATCAGATGACTTAAGGTTAGCAAAGCAATGTGAGAAGGCAGTAGGTAGGGCTGGGGGATACTGGGATGTAGGAGAGGCATCACCAGCAGAAACAGGAAGTTGCTATTCCTCTGTACAGACAGTTGGTGAGACCCCATCTGGAGTACTGCATCCAGTTCTGGAGACCCCATCTCTGCAAGGACATAGACAGGATGGAGGCAGTTCAGAGGAGGGCAACTAAAATGGTGCAGGGTCTGCAAGAGAAGCCATACAAGGAGAGACTAAAGGAGCTTAATATGTATACCCCAAAGGGAAAGGAGGAAGAGAAGGGACATGATAGAAACTTTTAAGTACCTCAGTGGAATTAATAGAGTCCCAGAGGATAGCATCTTTCAGAAAAAAAGATGTGCAAGAACAAGGGGACACGATTTGAAGATAGAGGGGGATGGCTCAAGGGCAATGTGAGGAAGTATTTTTCACAGAGAGGGTGGTGGATGCATGGAACAGCCTTCCTGAGGGTTGTGGGGTCTAAACACAATGGGAGAATTCAAGAATGCATGGGACAGACATAAGGAGCAATTCTTGTGGGGGTGGGAAGAAATAGGCTGTTGGTTAACTAGGATATGCAGATTGTCCCGTAAATAGGGAAATGGGTGGACTAGATGGGACAAGCGGTCCTTATCTGCCATCAAAGTCTATTTTTCTATGTTTAATAGAGAATAATGGACAGGTGAGTGTGTGTGTTATGGATTTTTTTCACACTCCCGAGAAGTGTGGTGACCCAAAAACCTTGAGAGCAAAGCTCAAGAGGTTTATGTGGTCATCACACACCAAAGGTATGTGAATATAACATCACACTTACCTATCTCTTATTTTTTATAATTGCTGATTAGGAGATTTACGCTGTATTTCTAACAGCCTGAAAGAAAAATACTTTTTTAGCTAGAGCGCAGTTTTTTTTTTGAAGTAATTGTTGTGTACATGAATAAAACACAGTTGAAAATACTCCAGTTGAAATACGTTTTGTGAAACAATGGAATATAACAGTTTTAAAGTCTTTTCTTTGAGGAATGTCACATCAACCCGATTTCTGGTTATTATGAAGTGTCATATCGACCATATTTCGGGCTGTAATTGCCTTTGGAGCATAATAACCTGAAAACCAATTGACATGCATTTTTAACAAAACAGTAATTCGGTTGATATTTATGGTCACCAGTAATTGTTGTGAGTTTCAGGTTTGAAGCTTTTTCATGGGATTAGCATTCACCCTCTTTTTTGTTAAAGGTGGCTGGTATTATTTCAAGACATCCTGATAGTGTGTATCTCCTTTGAAGTATTCGATTCAATTCAAATACAGTAGCAGAAAAGGTCAGAGCCAAAAGGCTGGCCTTCAGGAAATATAAGGGAACACTGCGGGGTGAAAATAGGGAGGCATACCAAACTGCTCTAAGGGAAGCAGGGAAGGCAGTAAGGCAGGCAAAGTCCCAAACTGAGGAAACACTAGCATTGAACAGTAAAAGAAGGTGACAAGACTTTCTATAGATACATTAGTGAAAGGAGAAAGTCCAGAGGGGTATCGCTAAGCTCAAAGGAGAAAAGGAGGTGTGTGAGGAGGAGGACTCTGTAAAAGCATCTATCCTAAATAGATACTTTTGCTCAGTATTTACTGAAGAGAAGGTAGGGCAGGGCCCACAGCTCAGCACCATGGACACAGGGGGTAGGGAGGTGAGCACTACACCCTTCACAAAAGAAGGGGCCCTACAAGAGCTCACTAAGCTCAGGGTGGACAAGGCAATGAGGCCTGATGGCATACATCCCAGGGTACTTAAGGAGCTAAGGGTGGAACTAGCAGAGCCATTAACAGAACTGTTTAGGGAGTCTCTGAGCACAGAAGAGGTCCCAGAAGATTGGAGAAGGGCTCATGTGATCCCCTCCCACAAGAGTGGTAGAGGAGGAGGCAGGGAACTGAGACCAGTCAGTCTTACCTCAGTAGTGGGCAAGATTATGGAGGCACTCCTTGGGAAAGGATAGTGCAACACCTGGAATCCATAGGGCACAGGATCCAAGACAGCATGGGTTTACAAAAGGAAGGTCCTGTCAAACTAATCTCATAGATTTCTTTGACTGGGTAACCAGAGTGGTGGACCAAGGGGAGCAGCTGATGTCGCCTACCTTGACTTCAGCAAAGCTTTGACACTGTTCCACATAGAAGATTGATAAATAAGCTGGGTAGGCTCGGGTGGGTTGTGAAGTTGGTCAACTGGGTGGCAAACTGGTTGACAGGCAGAAAACAGAGAGTGGTGGTAAATGGTATACAGTCGGAAGAGATGCAAGTCACAAGTGGGTACCTTGGGATCAGTCCTGGGGCCAGTCCTCTTCAATATCTTCATTAGTGACATTGCAGATGGACTAGAGGGTAAGGTTTGTCTGTTTGCAGATGACACCAAGATCTGCAACAGAGTAGATGATCCAGATGGGGTGGGCAGAATGAGAAGAGATCTGATAAACTAGCAAAATGGTCGGAAGAGTGGCAACTGGGATTTAATGCAAAGAAGTGCAAGATTATGCACATAGGAAGAGAAACCCTGAAGCCAACTATAGGCTGGGAGGGAGTTGCTGGCAGTCACAAAGGAAGAAAGAGACTTGGGCATCATCATCACGATGACCTGAAAATCATCCAAGCAGACCTCTAAAGTAGGTAAGGCTAGGGGATGTTAGGGTGTAATAGTGGGTATCACAAGTCATAAGAGGAGGTAATAATCCTCTTTACAAGACACTGTTAGGCCCTCATCTGGAGTACTGCGTGCAGTACTGGAGGACACCTTCACAAGGACATTAACCAAACTGAGGTAGTCCAGAGAAGGGCAACCAAAATGGTGTAGGGACTCAATCAGAAGACATATGGGGACAGATTAACGGAGCTCAATATGTATACCCTTGAGCAAAGGAGGGAGAGAGGTGATATGATTGAAACATTCAAACACCTTAAGGGCATTAGCAAGGTGAAAGAGTCTAACACGTTTAAATATAAGAAAAATATCAGGACAAGAGGACACAGCATGAGATTAGAGGGAGGCCGATTAAGGGGGAATGTGAGGAAATTCTTTTTCACAGAAAGGGTGGTCGATGCATGGAACGGTCTACCTCAGGAAGTGGTGGCTATAAATACAGTGTAGGGCTTCAAACAGGTATGGGATAGGCATAAGGGAGAAATACAGATGAGTAAGAATAGATAAGCCACTGACAGAGCAAAGGCCAATGGCACATTTATAAGGTAGAAAAAGAAATGGGCAGACTGGATGGGCTTTGCTGTCTTTATCTGCCGTTAACTTCTATGTTTCTATGTTTCAATTCAAGTTTATTGCAGGAAAAGCTCCCTTGAGCAGGCTCATTCACAGGGAGGTCCTAATTACATAAAAACAGGGGCACATACATATAGACAGCAGTGGTAGGTGCAACACATAAAAGCAATTACAGATGACTCAATGTACAGAACAATCACATGGCAGGAATTAAACATAAAATAATAGTATTCATACAGTACAGTAACAAAGTGCATGGTAATATAATACAATATACATAGCATTGTAACATGTTGACTAACTACAGGGTGGAATGGGAAAATACAGCACAAACAATATAGACACAAACAACAGTCAGCAGGGTGATTACTAGAACCCATTTGTGTAGCATACTGAATTAGGGTTGAAGGAATGTTTGCTTCAGAGGGGTGAGAGATCAGAGAGGTGAGAAATGAGAATGGACTAGTAAAGCACAGAGATGAGTAGGAGGTAGGAATAACAAAAAGGAGGAGACATGCATACTATGGGGTCATCGGTAGAAAGGTTGAGATGGTAGAAAAAAGATAGAAGGGAAAAGAAAAGAGTTAAGTGTGTGCATGTCTGAGAGTGAGGTGGGAGTGGACCACAGGGGTTAGATGGGAGCGGAGCACAGGGGTATCCATAAAAGGGAAGCAGAGGGCAGAGAAGGATGGGGATGGGAGAAGTGGAGGGCAACGGACAACAGGAAAAGGTGAGAGAGATTGGAAGAGGGGACCTCGGGAGGGCAGGTTGGGGAGGAAAGGAAGGAGGGGTTATAGAGGGATTGGAAGTGGGAAGAGAAGGGGTAAGCAGGGTGAAGGGAGGACAGATGGAAGTGACAACAGTGAAAGCCAGGCCCTCAGAAATTACATACTACTTTGAAATGTTTAGTGACCAGGGTTTTGAAGAAGTTAACCAAGACAAGACTAGTGAGCTTGAGCACTGCCTGTATGCTATTCCATGCCACAGGGAAAGCATAGGAAATAGTGCCCTTGCCAAGGGAGATGTGAGTCCTAAGCACATCCAGGAAGGTGAAAGCTGTCTTCTTTAGTTGGTAGGTACTGTGAGAAATGTGAATGAGAGAGCAGATACAGCCTATAAGTTTGTTTAGAAATATTTTGAGTGTCCACATGCTGAGATGAGACAATTGCCTTGAGGCAAGAGATGTACAGTCAACTTCTGTGTACAAGTCACAGTGGTACATCCAAAAAGATACCTTGTTGATAAAGCACAGGGCATGGTGGAACAGCACATCAAGTTTGCATAGATTAGTTGTAGAGGTGCAATTAAATATTATGTCACCATAATCTAGAAGAGGGAGAAATGTGGCCTGAACTAGTCTAAGTCTGACCTTGGGTGGAAAGAGCCCACTGTTTCTGAAGAAGAAACCAAGTCTAGCTTTAAATTTACTGGGGAGGCTATTGATATGGACATTGAAAGACAGCTTACTATCAAGCCATTTGCCAAGGTATTTAAATGTATCTACCATGCCAATTATTTTACCTAGGGATGTCACAATAGATGCGTTTGTTGCATTGGTGTAGGTGGAGGAGGGGGTTGCCGTTATGAGTTAAGAAAATTACTTTCATTTTTTTTGCATTTAGTAGAAGTTTGGAGTTAATGAGATTGTGTTCAAGCTGCAAGAAATGATTGCAGCACATCACAGACTTTGGCTGGAATTGGTTTGGATGTAAAATGTAAGGTGTCATCCATGAAAAAATGCAGTTTAGATTTAATGATGTAGGGGTCCAGGGTATTTATATATAGATCAAGAAGAGTATAGGGCTTAGTATGGACCCTTGTGGGACACCTCTTATGATGGGAAGGGAGTCTGATAAAAAGCCATCAGCTTTAATTTTCTAGAGTCCACCTGTGAGGTAGCTGGAAAGCCAATGAGCCATAGTAACAGTAGCACCTAGATTTGTAAGGCCAAGAAGAGTGAGGTTGCGGTCAATAGTATGGCACACCTTGCTCAGATCTAAGGAAACAGCACCTGTCACTTGTTTAGAATCATTAGCAGTGAGCCAGCCATTGTTAACTTTTGCTAGAGCAGAGATGGTTCTATGATTTTGTCTAAAGCCAGACTGGGGTGGACTGAGGAGACAGTGTTTTTCAATGTGTTTTTTTATTGGCTGTAGACTAGTTTTTTGAGGATTTTGGACAGTTCTAGAAGGATGGAGATGGGTCTATAATTATTCAGGATGCAGGGGTCACCAGATTTGAAGAGGGGAAGAATGTGAGAAGATTTTCAGCAGGAAGGGACTGTGGTGGTGGAAATAAGCAGGTTGAAGATGTGAAGGATGGGAGCGGTAAGAAAATAGCAGCCTAGTTTGAGGAAAAAAGTATCAATCCCATCTGCTCCACCTCTTTTTTGATTTCAGTTTTGCTAAGATGGTCTCCAACTTCCTTGTATGACACGGAGCAAAACTGGAGGGGGTACATGGTGGTGGTACAGGGGGTTTGTTAGTGTCCAGGGAGGGCAGGATAACCCTATGTAGGTAGATGAATTAAATGGCAGCCTGTCCGTGGCAAAGCAGAAGTTTGTTTTTTTCTAGAATAAAGCTGCAGTCTTCAGTTTTGACTCTATTGGCATGGATTTGGGCTGGGACAGAATAGGCAGCTTTACATCCATTGACCAATATTCTAGTCTGCCTGATTTTGGCTGAGTTCTCTTTGACTTGTTCAAGTGTTTGAATGTAATAATTAGATTTGGCAGAAAATATTAAGTTGACACATGAATTCCTGGCAGTTCTGAAAGCTTGACAGTCAGTCTGGCACTTAAGTCACATTGCACAGGCCCAGAGTTTATCCCAATTGATTAGAGTAGCTTTGTGGCCTGGATTGAACCATGGATGGGAAACTTGTGGGGTCTGGTTCTGATGAAAGGGGCATACTTATTTGCTAACAATGATAAGTTATTGTTAAGGAAAGTGATGGCTCATCTACTGTTTTGGCTAAATAAAGGTTTTGCCAGTTTGTATGGCTGAGGTTGGAGAGATAATGATTGGCATTGAATTTCTGGAAGCTACGATTAGTAATAATTTTGGATGAGGAGGGACCTTTTTCATGGGATCTGGTGCACACTACAATGCTGTGGTCACTCAAATCATTATGGAATATGGTAGTGCACAGGACTTTGTGAGGACAGTTTGCAGCACACAGGATTTTGTGAGGGTGGTTTAAGATTATGACATTCAGGATAGAGTTGTTTGCACAATTTTTGATATTTAACCTACTGGCTCTCCCTGACAAGTAGGGAGAAGCCGAGCTTTTTGCAAAGTCCTTTTAGCCCACTCACTTTGTGTGAGAGCCAACCAAGGTTTCAATCACCTAGAATGATGATTTTATTGTTGTTGGGAGCAGTGAGGGATTTAAGATTGTGATAATTTCATTGCCCCCAGCATGGGGTCTGTAACAACCAATAATGTTAAGGGCTTCTGATGAGGGAAGGTGGATTTTTAGTGGCACTTGTATTCAAATTATTTTGGTTTTGACATCTTGCAGACATCAGTGATGTTAAATTTGTCTTTTGAGTAAATTACCGCCCTTTCCCCCCCTTGTCGGTCTGTCTGCTCTGTGCAGAGTGTAGGCAGGAAGAAAGATCTGCTTGTCTGAAATAGTGCTCTTAAGCCAGTATTCAGTAGTGACAATAAGATCTGACTTGATGTGGGCAGCCCAAATTTGAAGCTGGTCGAGTTTATTCAGCAAGTTCTGCACATTTATCAGCATCATCTTTAGGACTGAAGTGGCTGTGAATTCGGAAGGGGATGTAAGCGGACTGGGTGTACCAGGTTTCACCTCCACATTTTCAGAACAGATAAGTAGCAGGATAAGTTTTTTCAAGTTATATCTTGCTATAGCAAGTTTGTTCTTCTTTTGGGACTGTCCAGAGTGTGTTAATGGAGATGCTGGTTTTAAGAAGGGGGAGTGAAACAAAGGGGATAGGTCATGGCTTTACTCTAGTGGTCAAGAGAGTGGATAGGGTGCACTGGGGCACCAGTGAGAAGTGGGTGGGGTGCGTTGGGGTAAGGCAACATATAGGGGACACCATAGACCACCATTATAAGGTGAGTGGTTTGCAGGGGATGGATGCCATAGTTGAGATGTACCACAGAGAAAACTATGGGTGCAGAATCCCTAAGTAAGCATGAAAGCCATGCTATGGAGAAATTTGGTTGATGCAGAGTGCAGAGAAGGGGGTTAGGTTGGCATAGCCTGGGGTATGTGGATGGAAGAAGGGAAAACTGATTAAGTGTAGATTAGCACCAGCAGGAATAGATGGCTTTGAGGAATGGTGGTAGTGTGCAGTGCTGTTGGTGTAGGGTTTGAGTCCTGTAATCTAATGGAGGCAGGCCAAGGAAAAAGTAAGGTGGAGAGTGCTGAAGGAGAAATGGAGGGGGTGGAGAAAGGGCATCATTTGAACATCATTTGAGAAGCTTAGGTCACTGGGGGGAGCAAGCAGATTTTTAGCAGAGATACAGAGGAAGATGTAGACAAGGCTGATGCTGAGAAGGCTGAAGCAAGGCTTGTTAGATGGTTTAGTGGCAGTGTTGCAGACTATGGACCAGGAAATTAAGGGTTTTAGTTTGGGAGCAGCAAGCATAGTTGAAATATTAAGGTTTTTTCTTTGCAGAGATGAAAAGGGTGCTGAATATAAGGTTAACATAAAGAAAAATGAAACATAGGACAGATAGATTGTGAAGTGGTAACATTGTAAACTGTCAGCTCAGAGGGTAAGGGTTCTAACTGGGGGGAGCAGACAGAGCTAAGAGACTGGGTTTTTCACAGAGATATAGAGTATACAAAAATAGGGCTGTCTTGTAGAAAGATGAAGCAGAGGATTGGTAGATGGTCTAGTCATAATGCCACTGACTGTGGACCTGGAGGTTAAGGGTTCTAACCCAACAACCAGCAAATTATTTAGCAGCGATATAAAGGAGAAGGGAGATAAGAGAAGCTTAAAGAGCACTATTATTGAAGGCTGCTAGTTGTAGTAGAGGGTTGGGTGCTGCCATCAGGATTAGGGTTCCAGGGTTCAGATCCCAGCTATCTGTAGATTAGACAACATTTATTTAGCAGTGATATAAAGGAGAAGGGAGATAAGACACGCTTAAGGATCTATCTTTTCAAAGACTGCCAGTTGAAGTAGAGGATTGGGTGCTGTCTTTGGGATAAGTGGTCCAGTATTCAAATCCCAACTACATGCAGGTTAGAGGTACAAGTCCTAAGACTTACCAGGTTTTTAGCAGTGATAAGGGATGCAAATGGGCAGATATTATTAAAAACTGCTAGCTGGTGTAGAGGATTGGGCATTGCCTTGGGGGCTAGGGATCTGGGGTTCGGGTCCCATGTATAAGAGTTTTGGTAGGGTATATACCATTGAAGTACAAGGGGTAAGCATTCAAATGGAGCCTATAGAGAGACAGCCTTTTGTAACCCATCTAATTCATTTCTGCAATATGAGCCATACTCTGTGTTTTCACCCATCCTATTCATATGGGGTAGTATCTATTAATGCTTCTATGGAATGCTATTAAGATGTGCACACCTTGTGTCTATCTGCTGATATGCATCTATTTAGCATATAATAAGAGCCATCATATTCTACTGATTTGAAGACTTCAAGGCAAGCATGCTGATCACATGTGATACCTATCTTCAGCTCAATAATTAAATAATTTGCATTGAGAAATACTCCATTTGTCCTACAAATCTGCATTACAGCTGATCTGCAGTATGGAGCTACTCACATGCAAATAAGGGTATTATGGAGCATGAAGACCCTGGCTCTGCACTCTGTGTCATCTACCTAATTTAACATTCTATAGCTGGTTTCCTTGTCTTAAGGAAATTAAGTTTGTTGCTTACCTGTGTGGTACTTGGACCAATAACGCCTTCCCCTTAACCCTCAGATAGCTTCCGATATTGAATCAGATCTGATATTTTGTCAGTTAAAATTCAGTTCCAGAAAGGGAAAATTAATACACTTAGGGGAAAAAGGAACCCTAAGTTGGAGTACTGGAATGGTGGGGTGAGACTTAGCACTACAGAAGAGGAATGGGATCAAGGAGGTATCATAAGTAACTCCCTAAAACAAATGAGCCAGTACAACACAGCCTATAGCAAGGCTAACAGGATAATAGGATGTATTGGGAGTTGTAATGATAGCAGAAAAAAGGAGGTAATACTTCTTCATATACAGATCCCTGGAGAAGCCTCACCTGGAGTACTTTGTGCAGTTCTGGAGTATTCACCTCAGAAAGGACAGGAATAGGTTGGAAATGGTGCAGCACAGAGTAACAAAAATGATTCAGGGCCAGCAGGGTAGATGATATAAGTAACACATCAAAGCACTTACTATTTATTCACTGGAAACCAGAAAGGATAGGAAAGATAGACTAGAGACCTTTAAGTACCTTAAAGGAAATAACAAGGTAACCTGTGGGAGATTTTTTTTTATCCTAAATACCAACTCGAAATTGCATGGTCATGAGTGGAAATTAACAGGAGGGAGGTTCAGGAGGGACCTGAGGAATTACGTCTTTATGGAAAGGGTTGTGGATCCTTGAAACATTCTGTCAGCTGAGGTGGGGGGGTGCAGATTCAGTCAAGGGATTCAAGCATTCATGGGATAGAATAAAGGGAATATTGATCACCTGGGGTGACAAGACCAGGGCTGAGAATAGGGATATGCTGAAGAGGGTTAGTGCCTTGATAATTAATAGGTTCCAGGGAAGGTTACAGGGATTATAGGAAATATGGGCAGACTGGATGGACTGCTCATCTTTCTCTGCCTTCATGGTCTATGTTTCTGTGTAATTGTATCCTGGTTACATTTACAGTAGATACTATGGAACTTATTTAGAATATTTTGAAGTACTACTACTTTTCTTTAGATTATATTCATATCTTCAACTGGGTGATATTTCTATTCATATAGTTACTGTTCTATATTATACTCTTGTGCTTGGTTCCCTAGTTTTTACAGCCTTTAAGATATTCTGACTATTCTGACAAGTGATATAATGCCCTTTCTTAATCTAGCAATGTGGAGTGTTTGGGGTCCCCAATCAAGTATAAAAAGTTTTAAATTTAAACAAGCATAAGACTGACATTGCCATATTGTAGGAGACTCATCTTGCCCATTTAGAGGACAATAAATTTGCACAAAAATAGATAGCCATGGTTGAACATAGTAGCTATAGCAGCAAATAAAGAGGGGTAGCAATTCTAAACAGGAGATGAGTCCATTTTACAAAATTGTCTCGCATACCAGACCCTGAAGACCACTTAACAGGTACTGCATAGTAAATGCAAGAAAGGTTACAATGTGTGATAATTGTGCAACCATAAAAGGGAAAACAGATTTCTTTGTTAAGTTACTATTTGAATTGGTGGAGATTTTAATTAAGTCAGTTACTGTGTTTTTAGATAGATCTATATAAGCATTACACAAATCATCTCAAATTACAAAATCCAGGGCAGCTTTTAATTTGTTTGCATCTGAACTGGGTCTGATGGATACCTGAAAAGTAGTACATCCCCTAACCATTGATTACTCTTGTATTTAGCCTCTCATAATAGTTTCAGTAGATGTGATTATTTTTCTTTTGCCACTGAGACATTGCAATTATTTAATACTATTCATTATGAATGGCATCTGATTTCTGATCATTGCATGCTTTAGTTTCCTGTGTGCATTGACAGTAATTTCTACAGAGATCCCAAATAGAGGTTTAACTCAGCCTGATTACAAGATCCAGATTTTAAGGACTGGTTAAACAATGAAACAGCTCTGTTTTTTGAGACCACTGATAATAGTAAAACTACCTGAAAATGCTGTTTGGAAACTTTTAAAGTTTACATTCATGGCAGAGCCATTGGATATTCAGTGAAAAGGAAAAAAAAAACAAGACAACAGGAGCTCTTAAAAAAAGAAAAAAATGCTGTCCCAGTTGCAAGAACAACATGACCACAATCCCACAATTAGGCAAGAGCCATTGCACCACAGTGTTCTGTTGAAATATGAGATTGATCAAATATTGACATTAAAGGCAGAATACACCCTCTTTTACACTAAACAAAATTACTAGGATGTCAGGGGGAAAGGCAGGAAAGCTATTAGCTTATTGTCTCAAAAACAAGGTTAATTTAAACTAATTAGTAGTAGTATAATAACTAGGAAAATAATCTCTTATGATAACGGAGAGATAAATAATACTTTCAAAAACATTTATGGTGCTTTTTATGCATCTAAAGATATACACACTTCTCATAACATTGTCAAATTACCTAGGTTAAATGAAATAGATAAAATGCTTTAGAAACAAAAGTAATTTAAATGAAGTTAATGCTGTTATTAGTTCCCCTGCCACTGGTAAAGCCACTGGTCCTGATCGCATAACAGCTGAAGTTTATAAACACCTCAGCCCCATTATATTTACATATTTGCATTTCTTCTTACTAGAAACCTTTCAAGACAAAATGCTGCCCCAGACAATGAACAACACCTTTATATCAGTGTTGCCAAAGGAAAATAAAGATCATCTGGAATGCTCAAATTATTGGCCTATATCCATGCTAAACACAAATTATAAAATTCTAGCTAACATTTTAACAAGATTTTACAATGTTATTCAGAAATTAATAAGGAATGAACAAGCTGGATTCATTACAGGAAGGAACTCTGCAAATAATTTGAACAGGCTTGTTACTGTTCATTGGGCTGGTTCAAAACAGAAAACTCCCTTGGTGCTTTTATCTTTAGATATGAATAAAGCATTTCAAACTTTAGAATGGGCTTTTCCTTCCCATATTTTAGAAACAAAAATAGAATTTTGGATCACATATTTGTTCTTGGGATAGAATATTTTATAATCAGCCACAAGCTGAATTATAACTAATGGAAACATCTCACATAGAAACATACTTAGACTTTGGTGGCAAATAAGGACCACTTGGCCCACCTAGTCTGCTTATTTCTTTACCTAATGGGTAAGCTGCAGATTCTAGTTAACCAACAACCTATTTCCTCCTACCCCTCACTATAATTACCTTATGTATGTCCCATGCATTCTTGAATTCTCCCACTGTTTTTGACCCCATGACCTCATCAGAAAGATGGCTCCATGCGTCTGTCAGCCTCTCCAGGAAAAAATACTTCCTCACATTGCCCCTGAGCTGTCCTCCCTTCAAATTGTGTCCCCCTTGTTCTTGCACATCTTTTTTTTCTGAAAGATGCTCCCATCTTGAACTTTGTTTATTCCCTTGAGGTACTTGAAAGTTTCTATCATGTTCCCCCTCTCTCTCCTTTCCTCAAGGGTATACATATTAAGCACTTTCAGTCTCTCTTCATATCAGACCCTGCACCATTTTAGTTGCCCTCCTCTGGACTGCCTCCATCCTGGCTATGTCCCTATGGAGATATGGTCTCCAGAACTGCATGCAGTACTCCAGATGCGGTCTCACCAACTGTCTGTACAGAGGGATAAAAACGTCCTTTGTTCTACGGGTGATGCCACTCCCTATACATCCTAGTATCCCCCCTTCTTACTGCCTTCTCACACTGCTTGCCTACCTTAAGATAATCTGATATGATTACCCCAGGTCCCTTTCCATTTTTGTTGTTGTTAGTACCTCCCAACCCCCTTGTGTACTGTTCCCCTGGGTTTTTGTTTCCCAGGTGCATTACTTTGCACTTTTTTTGCATTGAATCTAAGCTGCCATATTTTTTACCATTCCTCCAACCTTGCCAAGTCCCTTCTTATCCTTTCCAGCCATCTTGTGTATCAACCCTGTTGATGATCTTTGTATGGTCTGCAAAGAGGCATACTTTTCCTTCCAGCCCCTCTGCAATGTCTCCTCAAGACATTAAAGAGGATCGGACTCAGTACTGAACCCTGCCGTACCCCACTAGTAACCACCCTTTCTTCAGAGTGTATTTAATTTACTATTATCCTCTGCATCCTGTTGTCCAACCAGATTGTTACACAGGCTACCACCCTGGGATCCATTCCCAGGCTGGCTAACTTGTTTATTAATCTTTTGTGCAGGACTGTGCCAAATGCCTTGCTAAAGTCTAGGTAGGCCACATCCACAGCCCCTCCCTGGTCTACTACATTGGTCACCCAGTCAAATAAATCTATTAGATTCATCTTACATGACCTTCCCACTGTGAATCCATGCTGCCTGGGGTCCTGTGTCCCACTGGCCTCTAGATACTCAACAATTATTTATTTAAGTGATTCCATCATTTTCCCTACCACTGAGGTCAAGCTAACAGGTCTGTAGTTTCCTGCCTCTGCCTTGCTCCCACTTTTGTGAAGAGGAACCACATCTGCCCTCTTCCATTCAGCAGGTACCACACCATCCTCCCATGATTTGTTAAAAATGGTAGTAAGTGGTGTCACTAGGTCTGTTCTTCATTCTTTTAGAATTCTAGGGTGAATCCCATGTGGTCCCACTGCTTCATCCACCTTCAGTTTTAAGAGTTCTTTCAGGACTCCTTTTTATGTGAATGGACTGGAATTTACCCCCTGTCCAGAGAGCTTCTATTGTTTGTTTAGGTATCTCCTCCTCTTCTTTTTTTGTGAATACTGAGCCAAAGTATTTATTCCATATCTCCGTCTTTTCACAGTCTCCCTCTGCCCACCTCCAATCCCCATTATTAAGCCTAGGGATGTGCGAAAATTAATTTCTGTGATGGAATTTTGGCGGAAGTGCGAATTTCACTTTTTCGAAAGTTTGGAAATCATGTTCAGAACTTTTGTGTAAATTCTGCCTTAAAACTGCAGAAAAAATATAAAAAAAACTGCAGAATAATTTATTAAACTGCAGAAAAAAATCTGTAGAAAGGATCACTGCCAGTGGTCATTTCTGAGGCTTACTTTAACTGCAGTTTAACTCATTAATCCACCCCCACTGATTAGGGGTCCCAGTAAATATCTCCAATCCCTTCCTTGGACCCTTATGGTTTCTAGAGCCCCCTTCCCCACTGATCATGGCTCCCAAAATATTTTATTTCCCTGATGTCTAGCAAACCCCTTCCCTATCCTGGATTCCTTAGTCCACAAATAAACAGCCAGCAGTCCACCAACTCATCCCCCTCTATTCACAGTATTCCCTGGTGTCTAGTGGACCTCCCCATCTCAGATCCCTTGTAAAAAAAATAATCTCAATTCCCTGGTGTCTATTAGACCCCCACAAAAAAAAAACATCCTGACAGTTCATCTGCAACCACCCAACTCCCCTCCACACCCTGCCCCTGAGCAGACCACCAGTGCAGCACTCCTCTCTCCTCCACTACCAGTGGCCCACTGAATTGTCAGTGAATAACCGCATGGTTGTACAAGCAATTCACTGACAGTTCATTAAACTGTGGAAAGAATAAATTGTGTAGTTTTTAATGTATTTTTCTGCAGTTCACAAAAAAAGTCTACAGAACTCAGCGAAAATCCTCAGAAAATCCTACTTTCACCAATGGTGCAAGTTCCACAATTTCCACGAAATTTCTGAAATTTCACGAACGTTCTGCAAAAGCGGAATTCGCAACTTTTGCCCACCCCTAATTAAGCCTCACTATCCCTCCCTCCCATTGTCTTCTTTCACTCCCTGATGTACCTATAAAAGGTTTTATCCCCCTTTTTAACTGGGTTGGCTATCTTTTCCTTGGTCTGGGCCTTCACTATTCTGACTGCCTTCCCTGCTTCCTTCTACTTTAACTAATGCAGTTCTCTGTCCTTCTCCTTCTCCTTCTGTGATTTCTTGTACTTCCTGAATCCTATATTTTTCTCCCTTACCTTCCCAGCCACCTCCTTTGAGAACCACAGTGTTTTTTTTTACTTTGTTTTGTTTATTTGCTTCACACAAAGGCTTGTTGCCTCTGTGATGGCAGTTTCGATTTTCCCCCATTGTTCTTCCACCCCTTCCTCCTGCCCATTTGCTAGTGCATTCCTTAGGCATTCACCTATTTGGAAAGTCAGCCATCCTAAAGTCCAGTACTTTTTCTTTGTATGGCTTGACTCTACTGCTGTGTTTATCTTGAACCACACTGTTCGGTGGTTGCTAGTTCCCAGATGGCTACCCACTTTTAAATCTATGATTCTCTCTCCTTTTCCATTTGAGAGTACCAGGTCTAAGATTGCACCTGCCTGAGTGTGTTCCAGTACTAGCTGTTTGAAGCATACCCCCTACAGAGCATTGGGAATTACCCTGCTCTTGGATGTGGCTGTAGCAAATGTGCTCCAGTTAACATCTGGCACATTCAGGTCCCCCGTTAATAATATCTCCCCTTTTTCTGCCATTCTAAGGATGTCTTCTATCATTTCTTTGTCCATTTCCTCCCCCTGAGATGGGGCTCTGTATACAGCACCCATGTGAATTGGGGTGCCATTGCCTATGTCCAAGTTGACCCACAGTGCCTCCTCTTCTCCCCATTTACTCTTTAGTTCTGTTGCTTTGATCATCCTTTCCCTTATGTAGAGAGCTACTCCTCCTTCTCCTCCTCTTCTACTCTCCCTGTCCCTCCTGTAGATTTTGTACCCTGGTATGTTTACATCCTAGTCATGGTTCTGTGTGTACCATGTTTCTGTGACTGCCACAATATCCAAGTGTCCCTCTTCCATCAAGGCCACTAGTTCAGGAAGCTTGTTAACCAGACTATGGGCATTGGTGCTTATCACCCTCCATTTTTGTGATGGCTTTACCCATTTTACCCCATCCCTGCCCTTACTGACTTTGTCTTCTTCCCCATTTACCCCTGTCCTGCTCCCTACTGACCTTTCTACCTTGGTGTTTACCTTGCTAACTACTTTGTTTTGTGGGGGGATGCTGGAAATGCCCTGCTTCTTATCAGTGCCTCCCCACTTGACTAGTTTAAAAGCTTGCCAATGAAGCATTTAAACCTACGACCTAGGAGCCTGGTTCTCTTCTCGGGCAGATGCAGACCATCATGCCAGTATTGGTGGGTATTCCTCCAGGTGGCACCCCAGTCCCCAATGAAGCCAAAATCCTGTGCTCCACATTGGTTTTTCAACCATTCATTGAACTATATGGTGTTGAGTACCCAAGCCTTACCCAAGCCATAGACATGCAGTACCTCCAAGAAGGTTACCATGTGTGCTGCTTGTCTAAGGCCCCTCCCCAACTCCACAAACTCCTCATGCACTGCTCTGATCCCAAGCCCCACTGTCTTTTGTCCCTAGGTGGACAATGACATCCAGCTACCTTTCTCAAGCAGCTGCTTTCATTATCCTGAGGATTCACTTCCTGTCCCTCCAAGCCATTGTGCTGGGTAGGCACCTTACTTTCCTCTTCCTTGCCTCACCCAGTTCTACCCCTTAATAATGGAGTCCCTCACCAGGGCCTGCTTCCTTCCCCTGTGGTGTCCTGTGCTACCTTCCTGTGGTCCTCCCTTGTGGTGGTTCCCAGCAACCTCCTTGGTCTCCACTGGGAACTATGCACCACCAGAATGGTGTATGGATTGTGGAGAGGTCATGATCACTTCATCTTCAAAGAGGAACCAAACAAGGTTGTCCCTTATCCCCAACCCCCAATTATTCTATCCATCAAGCCACTCATTAGAAAAATAATGGATGCCTGCAATATTCATGGGATTGTCACAGGTCAAACCTAACAGAAAGTTCTAGCATGTGCGGATGACCTATTGCTAATGAAATCACAACCATATTATTTTAACTCTAACATAATACCCATTCTAACTGAATTTAGGGAGATAACCAAGTTGGTGGTAAACTGAAATAAATCTGAAGAATTAATACTAAGGGCACAACAGTTTGAAAATCAAAGACGTTCAGCCTGTTTTGAAATCTGATAGGTATTTGAATATTTAGTATACCTAGAATTTACTATTTATTACTCTGTGAATTGAATTGTTGAAGACAATCTTAGATCTCTGCTAAAATGAACTAAAGAAGATCTTCATAAGTGGGATAAGGTAAATCTATCTCTATGAGCAAGATTAATTCTATTAAAATGATAACTGCTTCCCAAATCTACTATGTATTAAATAACCTTCCCACTCCAATTAATTCTAAGTGGTTTAAAAAATTCAATAAAACATTATCTACTTTTTCTCTAGAACAATAAGCCCCTCAGATTTCATTAAAAAAAAAAAACTCTCTTCCGGATGGTCTGATGGGAGATTCAGCCTACCCTGCTGGCAGAGATATCACTTTGCATTCCTGTTGTAACAACTCTCTCATTGGTTTCAACCCAAACATAATGCAGATATTCCATTGTGGCTCAAAGGAGAACAAGGTATAGTTAACCATTATTTCTTAACAGACCTTCATTTTAATAAAACCTCTGCCCACCTAACTAACCATCCTACAATTTCAGTCACTATCTGGTTATGTAAGAAACTCTCCTCAAGGATGACTCTGAAAACCTTAACTTGGCAATTTTATCCAATTTGGAAATGCCCACTGATCCAATTGAAAAATAAATGTTTAGATGACACAAGATAGGCCAAGCTAATAAAGGATGTCCTGTTCAATTGTAATAGTTATCAGTTACTGTCATTCTCAGAATTACCAGACAAATCTGAAGTCCCAAAATGTTCCATTTGGTTGTACCTTCAGATTAGAGATGCATTATCTTACAATATGCTAGACATGAATCTCATATTTCACAAAACTCAGAGTGGTCTCAGCTGCTTAGAGCCTCTCAGATGAGGAATGGAGCAAGTCTAGCATATAAAAGTATCAACTACTATGATGTTTCTTTAAGTTTGTCAGATAAACAGAAGTGGGAGAAAGGAACTGGATGTGTCTATTGCCTCAGAATCTTGGTGTTTGATGTGGGACAATGCATATTACTGTGCTACAAAAATTTAGGAGAGGCTAACACAGTATCAAATACTTCATTATTATTACTGTACTCTTGAGAGACTGATAAAGTTAAGATTTTTGGAATTTACCAGGTGTCCTAAATTAAATATTAAGATCCCAAATGTATCTAATCTGTTATAGTTTCACCCTAAAATTTTGTTTGTATGAGGAAAAAAATATCAGATCTGTAAACTCCATCTTTGGATATAAAGTTTTTATACAAGGGTACTTTTTATCAGATAAGGAACTGCTTTGTTGTATGGACAGAATACATAAATGATATTATTATGAATGAAATATTTGCAGCCTTGATATTCCAAAGACTTGTACTCAAATCCTGGAATGAGAAAAGGTCCTTCTCTCAAAGACAGTGGTTAAAAAGGCTAGGTTCTGTCACTTACAATGACAGAATAAGTTATTTTATTTTTATTTTTTATTTATTTAAGAATCAGTTTACAACCTTTGAGCCAGAGGCTCGTTTCCAAAGGTACTTCGTCACATAAAGACATACATTGCATTTCGGTTACATAGCAAAGATTTGCAAAGAATCAATAGGCATTCACCAGAGGTGCCATGTCACATAGTGGTCAGACAAATACAATTGGGTACAGGGTACATGTAATTGATAACAGGTATTACACAAGTTGGTATCAAGTGAGCATTCTGGTAGATAAACATTGAAAACAGCTGGCACTGGCCAGGTTAAACCTAGGCATGGTGTACAGGGAAGTGGTGGGGGATGGTAGGGTGGAGAGCTGCCGGGGGCATTGTCAAGACAAAGAGGTGGAGGCTATGTTCAGAGACAGGAGCAGTCACAGTGCTGAAGATGTGGTTCAAGTGCGTTTTGAATGTGGAGATGGTGATGGCATTGGTGATGGTGGCAGGAGAGAGTTAAACCAGGTTGGGGCTCTATAGCTGAAGGACCTCTGGCCACGGCTGGTTCTTGTTCTGGGGACCTTTAGAGTGGTCTTGTAGGAAGACCATGTTGCAATGGTGGGAGGGCTCTGGTGATGGATGCTGCTACTCCGGGGAGAGCCCGAGTAGGGTTTTTGGTGAGGAGACAGGTCTGGTATCGGAGCCGTTCATCCAGGGTATGCAGGTTAGCATCGACACATAGCTGACAGGTGTGTGAGCCTGGGGCACCAGTAATCAATCTGCATGCTTTATTCAGGGTTAGGTGAATTTTGTTGAGTGCAGTGGTGTCGCAGCACGTGATCTGGTAGACCATAGTCTACAAGGGACAGAAACGGGCGATGTAACAGCTAGCTGAGAACATTTGGTGGAAGGCAGGTTTATGGTGGAATAGGATGCCAAGCCGTGTGTTGGTGGCGGATGTTGAGTCGATGTGGTTGTGAAATGTGAGGGCTGAATCGAAGGTAACCTAAGGTATTTGTAGGAGCAGACTTGGTCCAGTGGTTGGTTGGTGCTTGGAAGGATATAGAGGGTGGTTGCTAGCTTTGTTTTGGGGTGTGAAAAGAGCATAGTTTTGGTTTTCTTAAGATTGATGACGAGTCCTTAAACCAAGCCTCGGCACTGTTGAAAGACTGCTGTAGGGAGTCCTGTAGGGAGATGGGATTACGGTGGGTGGCAAAGGACAGCGTCATCTGCATACAGCAGAATTTTAGCAAAGCATGCACTGGGCAGGGTGTTCAGATACAGCGAGAAGAGAAGGGGCCCAGGATGGAGCCTTGGGGACCCCAAAGAGAATGGGAGGTGGTGTCGGAGTAAGGCTTAATCTTGACACACTGGGATCGAAAGTGTCAAGATAGCTAGCACACCATGCCAGGGGCCAGCCGAGAGACCAGTGAGGCAGAGTGCATTCAGCAGCAGTGGATGGGAGACAGTGTCGAAAGCCTTGAGAGGTCAATGAACACTGCACCAGCTAGGGAGCTGGTATCCAAGGAGGAGTGTAGGAAGTTGGAGAATTCAATAAGGGCAGTGCTGGTACTGTGACCCGCACGGAAGCCATGTTGCTCTGGGCATAAGATGTTATGCTTAGCCAGATAATCAGTGATTTGAATGGCCACCACTTTCTCAGGGCTTTAGAGAGGGAGGGAGGATGGAGATTGGCCGGTAGTTGCTGGCCGATGACCTGTCGCCTCCTTTATGAATAGGTGTGATAATGGCTGTTTTCCAAGCTGTGGGAATTGTCCCAGGCAGAGTGACTGGTTAATTAGGCTTGTGAGAGGTGCAAGGACTTCATCTAGCACCAGCCTGAGGATGCTGGGGTCCAGTGAGTCACTGCGGGATTGTTGCCATTAAGAGCTTTGATTAGGATGGGTCTGGCTTCCCGGTGGAAATCTTTCGCGGAGGAAGCTGGGGTGCTGGAGGACAGGGGAGTTTGGCTGGGGAGGATCAAAGAAATTACTAGGAGGACTGAGCTAAGGTCAGTGAAAGTGGTGTTGAACCAGTTAGCTATGGTGGCAGGCTCGGTGGAGGTTGTGCCATTTCTAGTGAGCTGGATGGGGCAGGGGAGCAAGCTTTACCATTGAGTTGCTTAATATTATCCCAGAAGGTCCGGGCTGAGCCCTGGAGGAGGTAAGGAGGCCTGGTAATGGTCTGCCTTGGCTTTCCTGATGGCCCATGAGCATTTATTTCGGGCTGCATTGTATGCTTGCCTATCAGACAGACGACCTGTTTCAGTGGCAAGGTGCCAGAGGTTATCCCAGTTTCTAGTAATTGTAGTGGGCGGGCTAACTCAGAGTGCTTTGTTTTTTGGACCGGGTTTTGGTTAAGGGTGCAAAGAGATCACAGGCCATGTTGAAGGTGTGGGTGAAAAGTGAGGGCAGTATCAATGTTGGTTGCCTGCTGAATGGGGACCAGTCTATCTGGGTGAGGAGTGCCTTAAGTTTCTTCAGCCCACCAGGGCGGAGGCATCTCATGGAGGGTGGTCTGGGCTTTGGGCTTGGGATCATGGCTACCCAGTGGAATAGGATAGGGAGTGGTCACTCAGGGAGTCCGGGAGGACCTGGATGTTTTGGATTTTATGGGGTTGGAAGTAGGTATAAAACATCTAGCAGGGTGCTGGTACCACTCTTAGGGTTAAGTCTGTGGCTGGGTGACGAGTTGTGTCAGATCTTGGGTGGCAAATGAGTCTCTGGTGGTGGATGAGGAGGTGCTGAGCCAATTTACATTAAGGTCCCCCACTAGGACTTGTTCTGCCTTATGGTGGAGGGTGGCTAGGTAGTCCGTTAAAGATATCAGGGCTGGGTGCTGGTTCTTTGGGGAACGAGGCTGTGGTGAGATAGAGAGGGCTCCTAGAGGGGTCTGGGGTGAGTCTGAGGGTAAGGGCCTGGGCCCCATTTATGAGGGTAGGGGTGGGGAGTGCATGTCCAGGTATTGTGTCCCTGGTGTAGATTGCACAGCCTCCCCCTCGTTTGCCTACTCGGTCCTCCTGGTATAAGGTATAGCCTGGGAGGGAGACAAATGAGTCAGGAGTTGAATTGGACAGCCATACAGTTATATGCTGACTAATCAGTTAGACCTTTTTTCACAAAATATGGAACTTTTTGGAATACTGCAAGTAGATGTTATGAATCTTTCCATTATCTCAGGCTTGTTTCTGTTATGCATGCATACTCATTTTATCTTTGTAATGTATAGTGAGGTCAAGTGTAGTTAATGTTCATGTTCATAGTTAATTTTCTTTTTTTTTTTATTCATTCATTCACCTGATTATTTACTTATTAACCACTGTGTTTATATTTGTGATACCTAAACGCTAATAAAAATGTATACTAAAAAACAAACTGTGGATGCTTGTGGATGCCCTTGCTTTAAATTTGTTTCTATTCCTCCCTAGTCCTCCCTAGTGCTTTCTTTACTACCGGGCTTACTAATGATTCCTGCAAAACCTCTCCAGAATGACCCATGGCTCACTATTGCCTGCAGTTGCATACAGATGCCTATGATGCCAATTCTATTTACTCCTGCTTTGTTACACTTATTCTCTGGGACATGAGTGAGATGGGACACAGGGAGTGGCTGAGTTTATACAGGAGTTTCAATGTTCCCACTAATTTTTTGACTCTGTGAATGGAAGTTTCTTGTGTTTGTGGCACTGGGTGCCAAGAAAAAGATCCAAGTGTGTAAAGTGAGTCCATATAAGGGATTCTCTATGTTCCCATTGAACACCATAAGATATAAATGTATATTATAGCAATCAGAGTAAAGCATAAATATACATTTATCACAATGCAAACTGTCACAATGTAACACAATACAAACTTTGACTATACAATATAGCAAGATTTAATTATGCAATGCCAAGAACATTTTTTAAATTCTGATTGATCAGTGTGTGCCAGGAATGGTGAAGTTATCCAAGCATAACATCACTGTATCATGATCAGGCACACACATGACCTTTTTACATGTAAGCACATAAAGTGCATTACTACGCATAACATCTCTATCATGTTACATGCCGCTACGTACCCCATCATTTTAGAAGTGTTGTAATCTGCTAGTGATTCCCTGCTTTTCAATTAACATTTTTTTAAGCAGCCACTGTTACAGGCATCACAAAAACCCCAGTAACATCTTCAGACTGTGTGCTCACCTTGCAGTTCATTGCTGTACTGCAAGTGGCCACACACTGCCCTACATTCTCCCTGAGCAGGCTTCAGGTAACTGATCACGTTTCCCCTGTTTTTCAGTCCCACAGCAGACAGACAACATCATTTCAGAAAAAAAATGCCAATGCTGCCACTAGCAGCTTTCAACTTGTCTTCCTCACTCCTTCATCAGCAATCAAGATCAGTCCCTGCTACTCTATTGACAGTTAAGGTAATGCTCAACCGCCAGACCCTGCTTCTCCATCGGCCCAAGTAAAAGAGACTTTTCCCAGTCCAAGGACAGTCATATGTGTTAAAGGCACACAGGCCACAAGGAGACATAGTGGGGGTGGTGGCAGATGACCAACGAACAAGACCATCAAGGGGAAACTCATTACATAACAGCACCACTAAGTGGACATACAAAGAATAGGAACTTTAAAGAGTGTTTCCATAGTATAAAACCAGCTTCACAACTATTTCAAAATATTTTTTTTTTTTATTTTATTCACCAAAAAAAGCCATTGTATAATTGCAACAATGCACTCCTGGGTGTGCGTCATGCAGAGATACCATCACTTCTTTGGTGTTGGATTAACTTGGCCAATAGCCTCATGCCCAACAACTCAAGGTGTGATATTATCCCAGCATGGCACACACCATGTCATGCATCATTGTTTCATTTTACACAATGCAATATTCAAGCTTTGAATGTCGAGAAACACAAATATTGAATGAGCAAATAAACTGTGATGCATACACCAGCCATCATTTGTTAATGTATTGCTTTTTTCTCCTGTCTTTTCCATTTTTCCAGTAAGCTTATATTTTATCCCTACCAGGTCAGAAGAGCACATTGTTTACAGTGCATGCAAGATGTGCACTGCAGAAACAGCACATTGAGGGCAGGTACTGTACAGGAATAGAACAGTGAATGGCAATTAGCACACCTCTGTAGCTGTGACTTCAGTGGGAGGGTCTGATGGGAGGGGGAAAGAAAAGTGGGGAAAAAAATGATGGTTGGCCAATTTGTTGCCATGGTGGAAAGGGCTAAGGCAGAGAGCAGCTCAGCAAGCATAATGCTAAGAGACTAGGGTTCTAGTCCCCAATCTCAGATCTTTTCCTGTGAGATATGTTTTCACTAGTTGTTTACAAGTCCTATCTCACAGTACCCCCTCCAAGTTTCCCTTTTTCCCCACAATCCAACTCTGACTCAGAGTTGATTCTTTTAGTAATGGGGCATCCGCTGCAGAAACATAAATTTACTATTTTCTTCTGAGTATGTGTTTTGGGCAGCACTGTTTTTGTGTTCATGCTTTGGACCTAGTGTCATTCCATCAAGTCAAGTGTTCCAACAAATGATAAAAACAATTTCCATCAATCAGGATATCTAATTCTATTTCTTCCAATCAGTTTCTTAATTTTTCTTTAATCCGTTCATAAGGCTGAAACATCTCTCAAAGTCTGCATAAGATGTCTGAAAGGTAGCACAGCTATTTGCAAACTGAACCACCATGCTGTACTGTGGAGTTGTCAAAAAAAGATAATGTCTTTGAAGAAATGTATTGATCCCCCTCTGATTTTCTATGCTATGACAAATATTTAGAGATGCTGCGAAATTAAATTTTGCTGCTGAAATTGCTGTGAAATTAGCAATTTTGCCACACAAAATGTTTCACACAACTGCAGCAAAATGGCAAAATGTTACCACAATTTTGCACCCTGTCATTCTATAGAAGTCTCCCAACCCTGGTGTCTAAAGGTCCCCAAGGGGCCAAGGTAACTGGGTGGGAGCTTTATTCAATTACAGATGGTGATCAGCCTTTGGGGACCATTAGACACCAGGGAATGGAGAGAATAATTTTTGGCTTGGTGAGTGGCTGGGGGCCCTGCAGAGAAACTATGCATTTTGGCCACAGGTGGATAAGTTTGCCAATGGTATGAAATTCTGCCTGCCGGTGTGAAATTCTGATATTTTGCACAACTCTAGAAATATTTAGTCATTGTACTGGCTAACAATGGCTGC
This sequence comes from Neoceratodus forsteri, assembly GCA_016271365.2. Lineage (NCBI taxonomy): Eukaryota > Metazoa > Chordata > Ceratodontiformes > Ceratodontidae > Neoceratodus > Neoceratodus forsteri. The sequence continues at coordinate 274,865,695 of JADMNL010000026.1, forward strand.
CTGGTCCATTGGTGCATACAAATAGTCATGGTATTTTTTTGTACGGTCCCTCAACATTACATTTACCAAATTCAAAGCTATAGTGTGAAATTGCATAAAAAAGGACGACCACTCAGAAAGTTTATCTGTGGGGAATAGTCTGTGTAGATGATTACATAATAGTCTAATGAATCTCAAAATTGAAACTGTTTAATTCCACCATACAATTAGCAATTTAACAGGATGACTTCCAAATATATGCTTCCAGATGGCAAGAGACACTTGGAAGGTTGGGAGTTTATCTGTTATAACTGTAATAAAGGGATAACTACTCGAGGAACCATATAGTCGAGTATATCAAGCTGGTCATCTTTGGTTTTGATGTTATAATATTGTGCAATCTTTGGTTCCCTCTTACACTTCTTTAGCTGCATGCTATGGGTACTGAAGTTATAAGGTGATGAGGTTCCCCCCAATATGGTGCCTATTTGGGAGGTACCTGACATAATTGAATTGTAATAACCATTCTTATGGCTATTCTATATAATCCTCCTATGCTGTATGATTTTGTAAGTGTTTTTACTGCAAGATTATAAATGAATAATACAAAAAAAAATGTTTTACACAGGTACTTCCACCCCAATGTTTGCTGTTTTATCCTTGTCAGTCTGTTGTGTCAAGCCACTTTTTTGAAATAGCTTTGAAAAATCTGTTAACTAACAAAGCACGTCATTTAATGTTGCCATGGGAATCTGGCATCCAGGGTTAGACAGCCTATTATTTTAAAATAGGGTCATTTCTTTCATTTACTTCTGCTAAATGTTGCATTAAGGCATCATAGTTACAGATTAATGCCCTGAATACACAATGCCTTGAAAGACAATGAACTTCATCAAGTGGATGAAAAGTCATTGCATCAAAATCTTGGACTTGAGTAAGTTACTCCAACTTTGATTTTCTTACAGAGAACCTGCAAAACACAGTATGCACTCTTCACAGTAAAATCTCAATGTCTTTTATCAATAGTAATTGTTTCCAGGTTTATCAATGGTACCAGTTTTCAGGTTTTGTCAATCCCCATTTCTTCTTTCACTAAATGAGGTATACATTGCCAGAGTTGTGCTGCTACACCATTGTTTTTCCAAATAGAGATGTGCAAAATGGGAACATTTTGTTCCACAAAATATTTTGTGAAATGTGAACTTTTGCCCACGAAATGTGAAATGTTGCCCGTGAAATCAGAAATTTCACCTAAGAAATGGTGAAAGTTGGGTGAAATTTGGAAAAATCTGTGCAAAATGTTGTGAAATTGCAAATTTCACAGTGAAATTTCACATTTCGCAGGCAAATTTTCACAATTTCACATCCAGCAAAAAATTCTGCGGACTGAAGGAATTTTGCAACATGTTTTACATGGTGAAAATGCCGATTTGGCAGTAATTTTCCTGGTGAAATTTAATTTCATAGCATATCTATTTTCATAGCAACATCACCATTTTCATAAAGTCCTGTCAATGGCTTCTATAGAAGTCCTTTATAGCTGTGGTGTTAACCTGGGCATTACATGCTGTTAATTTAACAAGTCCTCTAATTGTTCTTTTGCATAATGTCTCATTTTATGGCCAAAACTTGAAATATAAGATAAATATTTTGCTTATATCAGATATATCAAATATAAGGTAAACAACTTTCTTACAGACATATCTATACACATGTCAATAATTAGGATATAGAAGGAGGCCTTTCAAATTTCATTCAGTGTTTCATTTTCAAATGCTCCTGTAGAATTAATGTAATTCAGGAATTCAAAGGCATAATTTTTGATTTGCCAACTATCAGTCATAATAACATAATAGCATATAATTGTTTGGTTGTTTTTACTGCCAGCAGAACATTGTGTATTAAAATTTGACATCTTCTGCCTTACACTGTTGGTGTTCCATCAGGGCCAATTCTCTGGCTGCTTCAGCTTCTTTCAGCATGCCACATATCCTACCAGCATTACAGTTTCTGATAACTACAACTGCAATTTCATGTATTTCACTGAGTATGTGTTCTGTAACACCCATGGCTATTTTTTTAACTAGAGAGTGTGCCCCCATTAAAATCTAGAAACACTGGTGCCCACTTGCTGGCATACAATTTTACTTTACAAACCGTGCGTATCACCCTTGACATTAGGATGTATACCTGGCTCATTTTATAGAGGAAGAGAGAGGTGGGTACACAGAAACAAAACAACACGAACCTTGTGTAAATGATGCAACCCAGGTCCTTGGTGGGGGTAGCTAGGCATATGCTAGATCTAATCTGCTGAGGGGGCCCCAGTAAATTCACACAACCAGAAGCAATAATCAGAATGTCCACAACAGTGACTGAGATTGTGCAGTATGGCTTTATTCAACAGATGGAAAGTTATAGCAGAAGTGGACCCTCAAGGGTCGGATTAGGCTGGACAGGTACATTTCACAAACTCTCTTTGCATCTAGTACAGTTCATGAACACACAGACAGAACAATCTTCTTCCCAAATTCTCAGAAGGTGCACAAGTGGACATCTGGCCATGCACATGAACATTTTCTTTCCAAATTACCAAAAGGTGCATAAGTGGACACCTGAACATGTACATGAATGTTTTCTTTCCAAATTCCCAAAAGGTGCATTACTGGACACCTGATCACACACATGAACATTTTCCTCCCATGAATGTTATTTAGTGAATCTAAGTCACACACTCAGAACTCTTCTTTGCACATAAGTGCACATAAATGAAACTCAGTCATATACCTTGACCTGCAGCTTGGTCCTTGCTCATGTGTAGATGATGCCCTTTACGAACCAGTAAGCTCTGCCTTGTAAGCGCTTAGATGGTGTTCCTCCCACCCTTGGCCCCAACTGACAGTCTCTGCCATTCTTCAGGGTTACACCATTGAAACCCCCATTTCCTACTGAAACACCAGTGGTCCCACAATTTAACTTGTCATTCACTGGGGTAACCAAAGAACAAACTGCACTCACTTGGGCAAACCATTTAAACAGTAATTCACTCACTTGGCCAAAACTAGGGGCACTGACAGGTGTGATCCAGCCTTATCTATGGGCACACATACCCCAGACTATCAAATCACCTAAAAATGTTGAAGATCTGGTCTCCTAGAACAGTACTCACAGGGGTTCTCCCATCCACAGTGCCTGGAATAACAAAAGGAAAAGAAAGGCCCTCTCCTGGACAGCTGATCAAATAGTTTTTTACAGGTCTTATCCAAGGCAGCTGAAAACACCACAGAACATTCATGGGATTTTCCCTTGAGTCCACTGAGAACAAATAGTTCCTTCAACTTCATTAGGAGTTGAAATCAGGAAATCCTGCTGTAACACTGGTCTCCACCACTTCACTGGAAGCTGGGAATGTATCTCCACTAGGGTGAGAAATCCTGAGCCCTCTCCTTAAAGCCCTCTGGCAATCCTTCTGCCACTCTCACCTCCTCACTGAACAACTGACAACTGCTGAACTGAGGATTCTAAGCACCCCAGGGCAGCTGTCCACACAATGTGGCTTATGCTGCTGCTAGAGCTCCAAATGATCTAAACAGTCTTCCCTCAGGCTAACTGAGTAAGCAATGATGTCATTATGCAAGGAGCCCCTACTTAGCTCCCTACCAGCTGCCTGCTACATTCCTAACAATAATACCAATAGATTTTGAGTAACCCCATGGGACTGAGTGGTTATAGTTGCATTTGATAGTTCAATTTCCACCAATCACTGTCTTTTTTGCCATCTGCAAATTCTTCCCAACTTTTCTATAAACACTAATTTTACATATGAGCCCAGTGTCCATACTATATGTTTACAGGTTACATAGCTTTACTTTTGTCTTCTGGGATGATGCAGGTGTAATGTTCTGCACACTTTCATTAAGCCACACTTCCTTAATTGCTGAACAGTGCTTTTTCTTGAATGCAGGACCTTCAACTGTGCCTGAAATAGAGGAGCAGGATAGCCTTCACTCTTCGGCATCTTGAATTGTTGATCTTCGGTTGCACTCTATGGGTTAATTTTGTTTTAAGCCTTTTTAAAGAGGCACAAAAATATAGAGAAACACATATGCTTAATGAGCTAGTGTTCTGCCCGAAAACTGCCTGCAATTAATTGTAACTTTCAGATGTAGTCAGCTATCACTTCTTATATCTCAAGTATTTTTTTCTTTTCTGTTTGCTAATTATAAGATTTTCCACCTGGCAGTATTGGGGTGTCGTATGGAGCAACACTCTGTCTGGAGGGACAAAAAGTCAGTTCTGTTCCTCCCACTACATCAACACTGAGATCACACTGACTATGAAATCACTAGTAACCAATGAAAACCATTTCTCACTGCCAAGTTTCACTTTCACGTGAAGCAGCAGGGACTGGTTCTCCCTGGTTACTAGTGAAGTCTTAATTTCCTGCATTTTGATTGGTAGCTTGTGAGAGTCAGTGCTCAGGCTGCAAGGATTGTGGTGACTCAAGGTGTTTGGTCTTACTTCTGATGATGTAGTAGAAGGAACATAACTAACCTTTTTTTCTCCTTCGGACAGAGTGCTGCTCCATGTATTACCCCAGTACTGCCAGGTGGAAAATCTTCTAATTAGCAAACAGAAAAGAAAAAGTATTTGATATATAAGAAGTGAGAGATGACTGCATCTGAAAATTACTATTAATCCCAAGCAGTACACTAGCTTTTTAAGGTGGACTCCAGAAGGTAAAATACTATTCTGCAGCAGACATAATGCAGGACCAGCTGACTATGCAGATACTCCAACAGTTAATATACTTTTCATCAGACATGGAAAAGGACCCTGCCATGGTTCCACTGCTCACAACCATTTTGTTCTGCTAACACTTTCACACTCTCATATGGCAAGAATTAATGAAAAGAACACACACACACACACACAGACACTGAACCAGTTATGCTTCCAGGGCAACTTCAGCATCTTTCATCATTCGGCTTTAACGTTGTTTCTTTCTGCTCACACATCCTCAGTATACATGCTCTGTTCTGCCATCTTCTAGATGCATTCTCACTTTTGTAGCATTGCATATTTTTATTCTCCGCCTCTTACACACTTCTGAATTCTCCTCCTTCCTTATTTTTTTCTCCTGTGGTCAATGTCACCCTCCCTGTCCCAGGCACACAGAAATAATTTATCCAAGCACAGTATTTTTAAAAAATGCTTTTGCTATACTTGTGCAGGACAGATATTCACATGGGCAAGTACAGTAAAAGAACTACCAACAGTACATGAGCTAGAGCTGAATATTTTGATACAGTTTTGTTTCATTCTCTGTGTGATTGCCAACATCTCCTGTTGTGTTGATGTCCTCTCTCCCTCAAGTCTGCTTTACCACTTACAGTGTTTCTACATTTTAAACTAGCATTTGTCAATGTCAAAAATTTGATGCTTGGTAAACAATTTTCTTTATTGCAATTTTACCCCACATTTGAAGATACTTGTTTTAGGATTTGTCTTATAGACATGACATGTACCATTTATAGTATATTGGCCAAAATGTCATTTTGTACTAGATATGCAAAAAACCATCTTGTCCAGGATTTTAAAAGTGACACAAGACAAGCTTATGAAGTGGTGTGGAAAAATAGCTAAATTGAAAGGGCGGAGTCAAAATATTGAAATTTGTGTAGTTATGAGTGAATGCTGAAGTACTGTAATGCTCAGTCAACCTGGGCATTTTACCATATTAGTACGCCACATTTTCAGCATAGCCTTCTTATTATCCCACCTCATGAACCTGGTAGGTGTAAATTTTTAAATCCCCATTAAAGCATCATTCCACACCACTAAAACATCATTCCATGCCACAGATACATGTAACAATGCAGTCCTCTGGGGTTACTACCATCAATGTTAGTAATAGGTAGGAGGAAATAGCGGTTGGTAAAAAGTTTTCTAGGAGCTTTTTACTTAAGGACATTATTGTTTACTCAGTGAGGTTGAGCAGAGGATGAGTATGTCATTTAGATCCCTCAGATGCAGCATGAGCCACTTTGGGATCTTACTGTGGGCAATTTAGAATGTTGGGGTTTGAACAGGGGAGCAGTCAGTGAGAACAGCAATAGTATCCAGTTGGTAGCCCAACGGGGAGGGTGTCCCATTAGAGGTGCCTGCCTGTCAAGTCCACCGTGACTTGGAGAAGAACCTCTGTCCATTTTTTCTCACCCTAGAGGGTGTGAAGACCAGCAGTGCCACTGGGAAGTGGTGGAAACTGTTTGATGTCAGGACCTCAGGAGGGCCTGGTTCCTATCAGAAAGAATATGGGACTGATACAGTGTGTCTAAGGGACAATCTTCTGATAGACCAATAGTTTTCTGCTGCCTTGCAGGAGACAAAGAGAATGTTTCCTGTCAGAAATAAGACAAGAGGGCTTGTTCAAATTTTCCTGTCAACTATCTGTGAGGGGTTAAACCAAACAGTGAGTACAGATCAGTTGACAATTGAAGTGTCTCTGAGTGCTCTCTGAAGTGGGTGTATGTGTCACAAATAAGGCAAGATTACACCTGTCAGGGACCCACCTTCACTACAGAAAAGTGGAACTTTTAAATATTTGAGGATGCCTTATCAATCCAGGTGAACTGCAGGATGCTATACTTGTGTAACCCCAAAAGGATGACAGAGACTGTTTTAGGCTAGGGTGGGAAGAATGCCAAACTAGTCCTGGTCAGGGTTAAATGGGCACAAGCTTTCCTATGAAATGGTAATATTGTCATTGTCAGGTGAATACATTTAAATGAGTGTATGGCTACCACCAAGTAATAGACACTCTTGTTTGAAAAGAAGAAATGCCCATAGCCCTAAGCTACAGGGGGTGGACACAGGAATGTGAGAAAAGAAATATCTTGGTTCCTAAAACAAAGGATAGAAATGTTCAGGGTGGAAACTGTGAGAATATGTGTTTCTGTGGGACAGCTTCCTAAGTTCTGTGAGAAAAATTACAAACTTTGGAGATCCACCCTGTGTTCACTGTGCCATTCTATGTAATAATGCCATACTGCAACATCTCAGTTTTGGAATTAGACATTAAATTAATTGCTTCCAGTGTGACTGTTATGGAGGCCCCCTCAGATGTTAGACTTTGTTTACACTAGCACCTCTTTCCCAGAACCTGCAGTGAATATAAATGTTTTCTTTCTGCACCCTACTCACTGACCTCTAGATCCCTCAAATCAAGGTTATTGTCCCAAAAGTCAGGGAGTAAAGCCTTTTTGTAATACCACATGTGGTTGTTGCTGCCAAGTCAAAGCACAGTGCTTTAGGGGAGCCCCATTCTGCAAGGATAACCCATTACTCTTGGACTGGGGGGCTCGCAAAATGTGGGGGCTCTTCCAAAGATCTTGGGAGAGAGGCAAAAATACTGAGGGTATGTCTAAGGCCTTTCAGTCTGGTGGTGGGTCATGAGAACAGGAAATGTGAGAAAAAATTGTGCCAAGTTTCACCCAAGAAAACTAAAGTTGTGCCAATGACAAGTAAAGTTTGTGTTAAGGAAAGTGTCAGCTAAAAGGAAAGTTTGCTGCCTGTGTTTTCTGAGGAAAATGTGCTGAAATATGTGCTAAAGACTGTATTTAAATAGACTTTGAACCAAACAAATGTGTGCTCTGCCATGTGAAATGTTTAAGACTGTGAACCAAGCAAATATGTACCGGGCTATACCAACGTACTTAAAACTGTTTAAAATGCCAGAGTAAAATGTAATTGTGGACTTTAAGAACATTAATGTTTAACTGCCCAGAAAGTTTCAAGTGATTGCAAAAACTGGGGGATTCGCTAGTGGAAATATACAAAAAAGTGTGCCAAAATGTGCCAAAAAGTGCTCTTGCGCACTGAAATTTCAAGCCATGGAAAAAAGTGACAGTTTGTAATTTAAATTTTGTCTGCTTGATGATTGACATGAGGGAGTGTGATCATGAGAAACAGAGAGAGAGAGAGAAAAAGAGATAGAGAGAGAGAGAGAGAGAGAGAGAGAGAGAGAGAGATCATTTGCATGGCGTCATGTGATTGGTCAAACCCAACCAAGTCCCACCCCTTGCATGGAGTTTCTGAGCCAGAAGAGCATTCAAGGAGAGTGTACAGCATGTGAGTAGGAGCAGCAGCAGGAGAATCATCGCAAAGTAGAGGAACTTTTAAACTTGTCTTTTTTTTACTTTTAAAAGCTAGTTCATGTTTCTTAATACCGCTGCAGTAGCGATCATGGGGCATGCAGTACCATTCCATGGATGCCACAGCCTGTCTGACTTGCAAAGCCCCTCAAGTAGGAGGCAAGGCTGCAACACCAGTCACCAAGAGAACCAGCTATCTTTTTGGAGTGAGTACCAAAAAAAACAAAAAGAACTGTGTGCAGTGCAATAGATCTGAGGCTAATACAGTGAGGATTGAGAAAGGCAAGATTTGGGGGGCTTAAGGACAATAGTTGCAGTAGCTATAGCTAGTAGCAAGTGAACAAGCTGCAGTCTAACCACTGCAAGTACTGAACAAAGGTCTAAGAAAGAGGCAAAGTGAAAAAGAAATGTGCAGAATTTTTGCTGAATGTGACATTGTAAACGTGCGTAGTAAAAGTAGCAAAAACACAAAGTCAAAGAAGTTGCAAGTTTAAAGCAATGTGTTGTGATGCAGATAAGTTTTCAGCTGCTATTATGGGGCATAGTTAGCAGAATGTAAACAAAACAAGCCACTGAGCACCATGTTGGGTGGAGGGTGCAGCAGAAAAACAAATACATGCAAAGCGTGTTTAGGACTGCTGAAATCAGTGCAAGTCAGGCAATAAAGCTGGAAAAAAATGTGTGCAGAGTGTGCAAAACAAAAAGCAAGTCATACTACAGTTTCAACAAGCCTGTAAATACCAGCAAGTGTGTGTTTGGAAACAGAATGCAAGCAGGCTGGATGTTTCGACAGCACAGAGAAAGCAAACAGTTGTGGTGTGTTTTCCAAGTCCAAACCAGTACTAAATTCAAAAAGCAGAGCTATAATTGGGACTTGTGTGTTTGTTTTTCAGAAAATGACATCCAATTCACCCAGATATCCCCTCCATATGAAAGCTTGGATTACCCAGGAAAAAAGAAAGCTTGCCCAGAACTAAAGAATCTAACTGTGAAGGATGCCAAGTTGATTTAGCCCTCCCAAACTATCCTGTAAATGTTCACGTTGTGTGTCTATGACCTAGAAGGATGTCCTTATGATACTCCATTGCAAAGACTGCAGAAGGCAGTACAGAATGTGTGAGACAGGTGGCACAATGCCGGCAAGAGCAAAAACAGTTTGTCTAGCCCCTACATGGACTCTGGCAGGGGGTCATGTCAACATAGAGCAGCAAGAGGTTGGCGGTTGGAAGTAACCAGGGAAACACACAAGAACTAGTCAAAGAGTTCTTTGGGGGAGTTTACCAAAATGTCTTACAAGGGTAAGAAGGATTGTTCTGTTCCACATTCAGAAAAGTGGAATGAGACCCCATAGAGACTGAGTCTGAAAATCTATGGGCAGCAGGCCCAAGCCCAAGCCTCGAAGGTGAGAAAGAAAGTAGAGAAAGGGAGGTAACAACATCAGGAAGCAGTGAGCATTGGACAGTTTTGGGGGCTGAAGGCACAATCAGCTCCTGGGCAGAACCTGTGTAATAAGCGGAGATGGAAAACGTTGAGGAAGCAATGGGTGGCCCCAGTGAGCTACCAGTAAAGTGAAAACTGCCGACGATAGAGCATTTAGTGTCACCAGCCCCATCCTGTGGAATTTGCTTCCTCTGTCTATTTGAGAAGCCCCTTCAGTTGAGTTTTTTAAGACCCACCACAAGGCCCTTCTGTTTAGTCAAGCCTTCCCAGACCAGGTATACTAGCTATTTTGAGACTCCCGCCTTTTGTTCCCAACTCTATTTGTTTTAGAAAGGTCTGTGGCCCAAATAATATATTTATTCTATGGAAATACAAAATCACACATGCCCACACAATGCAAAGCATCATGGGCTGCATATGCAAATCACCACAGAATATTATGCTGGTTCAACTTTAAGCAGAATTGCATGGTGCCGATAGGCCTCTCACACAGTTTGCAAAGGGTGCTAACAGATGACATAGACACGTGTTTCGTCCTACCAGAAGAGTGTTTGCACACAGAGGTTCTTTGACTTTTATATTTATTCTATGCTATTTACATTTTTTTTCCTTTTTATTATTATTACCATTATTTTATATAAACATTTCTTATTGATAGAGTGTTTTTATTGTACGGCACCCAGAGCCTCCAGGATTGGGCACCTCAAAAAACAAAATGTGCCTTGCCTTGCCATTTGCCAGTAACCTCGACTACTGTTGAGCCAAGAGAGAGAGACTATGGAGGGCTCCAGAGAATTGCAACACCGTACCGAGTTGGACTGCTTTTTCTCTGTACCAAACAACCAACTGACTTGACCAGGTCAGGCCACCCCCAAGCCATGCCACTAGATTAGACCTGCCAAAAAGCAGCACAGAGGCATGTTTAATCAGACATAGGACTGAGGCCGAATATGGACAGACCTATTCATTGTTCCTAAGGTGGATATGGGAAGAGATAAAGAAAAACAGGCATGTCTGGTTATGGGAAGAAACCACTTCAAATATTCATCCAAAAGTGAATAAGTTTGTCAGTCACAAATTGTGTCAGAAAAGATTGCAATCTTGGAAGCTTGACAGGACTCTATACATTGATTCAGTAAGAATAGTGACCAAAGCTGGCCGAGAGAATCCAGAATGTGCAAATCAGTCATCCAAATGGTGATGCAGTCTGTGCTTCACATCTTGAGTGGTGCTATCCATAAAAGTGCCACTAACCAACAACCATGCCAGTATGCCAAGCAAATGCAGCATGCCAGTGAAGGAACCATATTATTCAAAGAGGATAGCAGCCAAAAGAAGGTGCATCCTTACTGGTGATCCACATTCAAATCCAGCATCAGATCCAGGAGGAGGTGTGGAAGAGTTTGGTACAAAGAGTCCTTCAGTCAAAAGGGAGAAGAAGTGCAGCAGATCCAGCAGAAGGTATGGAAGAACCATATTCAAAGATTTTCTTCAGTCCAGAGGGAGAACAAATCCAGCCTAGATCCAGAGAGGTGATTCTGAATGCATGGTCTAGGCCCAGACACTGGAAAGATGTATGTAACCCCCCACCAGCCACTTGTTTAACTAGTAAGCATATTTCCATACTTTTCCTGTCTAGGGGAAAAGAGAGGGGTAGGGGGTTACAAAGCATACACCAGTATTTACAAGACGCAGAAAATTGCCATTTCTAACCCAGGTCCTGAAGAGACAACCTTTTGCTAAAGGCTATGCTAGGTTTTTACTTCTTGAGGGGTACCCAGTAATTCCACACAGGAAGCAGTAAGTAGATTGCCCATACCAGGTTGGGATTCTAGAGTGTGGCTTTATTCCCATCAGCTGGTACACAAAAACAAAGATGGACCCCCAAGGGTTTACACTTCATGGCACAAGGCAAATGCAGAACACAACAACTGTATGCTGACAGAAACTCTAACTTCCCCATATAATATAGGATCTGAACTCTTTTCAGCAGCAAGCCTGAGCTGAAAATCACATCTTCTTGTGGCAATGGCCACCACGGAGCACACAATTTCTTCTACTAGTAGCACTGGCCATGACTTAGAACATATTCTTATATGGCATAGGCTTTAAGGTAGGCAAAGTTGGCAACTGGCCATGACGGAGCACTGGTGCTCAAGACTAGCAGAACCCACACCAGCAGGTAAACTTTATCTTCAGGCATTGGCCACATGACCTGAAAAAATAGGCACCCGTACAGAACCTGAATGCTGAATTGGTCACTTCAAATGAGGGATTACCCACCTTTTGCTTCCATGTCCATACCAAGATATTCTTTTAGAGTTATACCTCAACAGTTAGCAAACAGTAGAACTATGCATCTTGGAATGTTTGGCACATTTAGCATTAGAAAACACTACATATAAGTGTAAGAGTAAAGATCTGTACAATGTGTTAAGTCACACTGGGGACTCCACTATTATCAGCCAACTTTAGGAAAAGGATTGAGAACAGTCTCAAACAGAACTGGGTGCATAGGTCCCTTTGTCAGAGTAACACTTCAAAGAAAACAAGGCAGGTACACTTCTCCTGGGAATACTTAAACTCAGATTTACTGATGGTTGTACACAAAAGGCAGCTTCAAATGTCCTGGAAAAAATCAAGGGATTGCCCCTCAGATCCATTCTGCAGTCCTTCTCATCCCACTGGGGATGAGAACATCAGGAACTCCTGCTAGATTGTTTCCACCACTTCTACAAGGCTGGCAAATGGTTCTCAGACTAAGGTGAGAAAAAGTAGGCTCTTCTTAGTGCCCACACTGCATCTCTTCACTCCTCCACTGCTCACTCTACTGCTGCTGGATGACACTCTCTGAAAATTCTAAACTCCCCACTCACAGATAGCTATTGTGGCTTATGCTTCTGTGAGAGTTCTAAATGACATCTCCTATCTGCTCTCAGCGGAGACCAAGTAAACAGAGAGGGAACAGGTGAAAATATTTTTAACTAGATATTCATCAGCTGCCTCCCTACCTAACACTGACACTGATGGGATTGTAGTAACCCCAAGGAACAGGGGGGTTACACTTACCCCTAGCCAGGTAAATGACTGTCCACAGTCATTTTTCTACCCAGCAACAGGCCGTCCTTCCCTCTGTATTACCCATGGGGAAGTAGCACTACATCTCCCCTATGTGCCAGGCACAAGCAGGCAACACTAAAGGCACAGAGGCAGGCTGATGAATCTTCAGCCCCTACCCTATGATCTATCTATGGATACTCAGTGGCTCCAAGAAACTGCCTGAAGCATGACCTAATAGACCAGTACTGAGGCCCCTACTGCTGGTCAGGACTACAGTCTGTCTATCCCCTAGACCTTAAGGGGAAAATCTATCTGGCCAAGCTACCACTGGGGAACCTCCCCACAAACTCCAACAGTACCTCCAAAGAAAAAACAACAAGGAAACAACACATTGCAATGCATTATATTTTCTGCACTTTCCCCACAACCCTACACCTGTGAAGAAAAACATGTTAACACCCTGTTAACCACAAACAATATTAAAACTCTTGGAAAAAAGAGGAGCTCAGATGAGCTCCCACATCCTCTCCTTTTTTTCTCTTATTTTCTTCCTCAGGAACACCTGCAAGAGAAGAAAAACAAAACACCCAATTCTGCATACCACACACTCTCTAAACCTCCACCTGAACACTAGAGAATCACAAAAATATTTTTCTAGGAAAGTACAAAAATAAAAAAATGGAAAACAGACATTATATAACATATTTTGGGTGGGGAATACCCTAAATGCCCCATACTAGTGACAGAATGTTGTTGCCTGAGGGCAAGGTCCATGAAAGAGTATCTCCTGACTGGAGCCTGCTGAAGAATAGTTCTGGAAAAGGGCAGAACCTGAAAAGCACTGCAATCCATGGGGAGAGTCTTTGAGGACAGTTCAAACAATTTGTGGTTAGTCTGCCAGATGTAGGATGTGTTGTGCAAAGTTAGTAAAACATAAAAAAATGGTTCTTACTAGTTCCTTGAAGACTGAAAACAAAGGATCACCTTACTTCTCCAAGCTGAGGATTATCTCCCTCCAGGTGGCATCTGCAGACACAACTGGGTTGATGTCCTCTGGAAGGCCAAGCAACGAAACAGGAAAACAACTGGGCTGATGTCATTTTGAAAATCAAACGATGGAACAGGAAAACAGCTGGGTTTATGTCACCTGGGAAACCAGGCAATGGAACAGGAAAACAGTTGGGTTGATGTCATCTGGTAGACCAGGTGATGAAAATGGGAAAACACTGCTGAGCTGTTGAATCTGGATGCACCTCAAGTATCCTGGAACACTTGCAGAGCTGCATCTTCCTCCTTGGATACTGCTGTTGCTGGATGACAGACAACGGGCTGCCACTGCTCGCTTCCCTCTGGGCATGCTGGGCATATTCACAGGGAGTGGCATCATTAAGGGTAATATCACTCAGGGTGAGATGCAACAACTATGACACCATATGGGCATTCAAAGTTGATGTTGAGGAATGTCTCATTCCCTGCCATGTCCGCAATTCGCAGTGTCCATAAACAGAGTTCTGCCCAATTTCCAGAATTTCAGTCGCTCGTTTATGACTCTGTCCCTGACACATTTTGCTGCACCAGGGTACAAATTCTTGCTTGCCTCTTCCAACAACCAGAATTGCCTGTTCTGTTCAATTTCCTCCCAGATTTTATGAGGAAAGGTAGGAAAGGATCTCCAATATATGGCATCAGCCCTCCTACGTACCAGTATCTCCTCCTTACTACACTTCACAAGTGCGTGACCCATTGCTCGACTCCGGGGTGGCCAGTCCTGGTTGAACCAGTGCTTCATACTTAAACTAAAGAACTTATCCCTGACCATCTCTGTGGGCAGGTCACTGGAGCCTTTTTCTTCTTTCTCTGCTCCACTGAGGCAAGAGCTTGACACAACTCATGGGAACCATCATCATGAAGATACATTTCTTCATCCTTCTCTTCCTCACTCAGGATCTGAGCCCAGGAGTAAGCAGATGTTCTCACTCCTGATACAGTTCACTCCTCACTGGGTGCAGAGGTTGACACCTCCCAGTTCAGTGTCTCTTGCAGTTTGTCCTCTCCTACTAGGCTAGGACTAGGACCCTCATTCCATGGGTCCACAGATGCTTTCTTTGCACTGTCCATCTGGGACACAGGCATGGAAACATCTCTTGGTGTCTGCCTTTGAGGTAGATCCATGTTCTCTCCTCCTGTGCCACACTCTATGGGGCCTCCCACAACAGAATTCAACCTGGTGCTGCATACTGCTACTTGCAGGGTTTCCTACTTTGGTCCAAGTGGGAGCCAAACAAATTTGCAATGCCCTCTCTGGTGCTGCACCCCTGCTCATACCATACTTCACTAGGCAACCTGAACAGTGGGGTATCAGAAATACATCCCTTCTAGCCTTGAGGCACACACTGCACAATCTCATTGGATAGCTAGGGATTGCTACATCTGGAGGTAACCCTTCACCATATAAAGTTCTTTCTATTTCTCCTAGTGTGGTCATCTCTTCTGTGATCATAGCTCGGGCATGATCTGGGTAGTGGGAAGTTCCCGAAGCCATGTCTGCAATTAAAACACATTAAAGTTAATTTTTACTTACAGTGGCGTGAAAAAGTATTTGCCCCCTTCCTGATTTTCTCTATTATTGCATATTTGTCACACTGGATGTTTTCAGGTCTTTAGACAAAATGTAATATTAGATAAAGGGAACCTGAGTGAACAAATAACACTTTTTTTTTTTTACTTATTTCATTTATTTAATGAAAAAAGTTAACCAACACCAACTGGCACTGTGTGAAAAAGTAATTGCCCCCTAGTTAAATCAACCCAATTAAAGGGATAATTAGAGTCAGCTGATTGAACACAGCCAGGCTTGATTACAGCCAGCCCTGCTCAATATAAACCTCACTTATTTTGGCCCTTACCATCAGAGTCACGTTGCCAGCACAAAGATTCAACAAGCACATTATGCCATGATCAAAGGAAGTTCCTGAAAAGATCAGAAAAAAATTTGTTGCCCTCTATCAGTCTGGAAAGGGTTACAAAGATATTTCTAAGGCTCTGGGACTCCATCGAACCACAGTGAGAGCCATAATCTCCAAATGGAGAACACTTGGAACAGTAGTAAACCTTCCCAGGAGTGGGCGGCCTGCCAAAATTACTCCAAGGCACAGTGTAAAATCATCCAAGAAGTCTCAAAGGATCCTAAAACAACATCCAAAGAACTGCAGGCTACTCTTGCCTCAGCTAAGGTCTCTGTGTTCATGACTCCACAATCAGAAAGAGACTGGGCAAAAATGGGCTTCATGTGAGAGTAGCAAGGCGAAACCACTGCTAACCAAGAAGAACATAAATGCTCGTCTCTCATTTGCCAAGAAGCACCTGGATGATCCACAAGCCTTTTGGGAAAATGTTCTATGGACAGATGAGTCCAAAGTGGAACTTTTGGACAACATGGATCCCATAATGTCTCGCAGAAAGCAAACACAGCATTCCACAGTAAGAACACCATACCAACAGTCAAACATGGTGGTGGTAGTGTGATGGTGTGGGGATGCTTTGCTGCCTAAGGACCTGGATGACTTGCCATAATTAAAGGAACCATGAATTCTGCTCTGTACCAGAAAATTCTTAAGGAGAATGTCCAGTCATCCTTCCGTCAGCTGAAGCTGAAGCGTAGTTGGGTCATGCAGCAAGACAATGATCCAAAACACAAAGGCAAGTCCACATCAGAATGGCTAAAAAGAAGTAAAATTAAAGTTTTGGAGTGGTCTAGTCAAAGTCCAGACTGAAACCTAATAGAGATGCTGTGGCAGGACCTGAAACGAGCAGTTCATGCTCGAAAACCTACCAAATGTTACTGAATTAAAGCAGTTCTGCGAGGAAGAGTGGGTTAAAATTCCTCCACAGCGATGTGAAAGACTGATATTGAATTATAGGAAGTGTTTGGTTGTAGTCATTGCAGCTAAATGTGGCATAACCAGTTATTAAGTGTAAGGGGGCAATTACTTTTTCACACAGTGCCAGTTGGTGTTGGTTAACTTTTTTTCATTAAATAAGTGAAATTAAAAAAAAAAACAAGTGTTATTTGTTCACTCAGGTTCCCTTTATCTAATATTACATTTTCTCTAAAGACCTGAAAACATCCAGTGTGACAAATATGCAATAATAGAGAAAATCAGGAAGGGGGCAAATACTTTTTCACACCACTGTATTTGTTTACCAGTCTATTTACAGTCTCCCTGCTGCTGTGTTTGCATTGCTAACCCCTTCATGTAATGGCGACGGTAGCTCTCCTCATGCATCAAATCTACTTCTCACTCAAAAACTGCATTTCTGACCTTTCTTGGCTACTGATTTTGCTCAAAACTGTGATCAGTTACACTGCTTGTATCTCTCTCTCAGCACATTCATATGATGTTAACTTGAATTTGCGATCAGCATGAAATCAAAGACTACTTACTCATGCTCAAAGTCACTTGCAAGCCATAGTATTTCCCTTGCACTGGATTGACTGTTTGCTGCAGCCTAAAATACAACTCACAGTCTCTCATTTGCTTAGAACATTTTACTGTTGCTGAACCCATCATAAATGCTTACAGTCTATTTTTAGAATTTTTGTTTGTTGCCTTAACAGAAAGTCCTTCTTTACAAAATAATCATGCTGCTTGCACACAGATTCAGCTGGCTTGAAAATCACAACAGTTTGATGCTCAGTTAGTTTGGATTTTACTCACTGAAATCAGTAGCTGGCTTTCTCCGGTGGAAATTTTTGGCCTGGTGCCGATCCTGGTAGGCCTCTGGGGTGAAATTTGCTGGTGGTCTTGCCAATCATAGCCAAGAATGCCACGCTCAATTTCTAGTCGAGTTGGTCAGATAACGGGTTGAGTAAAAGTCTTTTTTTTTTACAAATTAGAACATTCACAAGCCCCTTGATGGTTGATCCTAGTCTGGCCAGCTCACATGCCACTCTCACTTTCCTTCTCAAACATTCAGCTGCACACAGAAGCTGGCTAGGGGGCGGTACTGATTGCAGTTGCACCAATCACTCAATGCTGTACAAATGAGCCTCTCTGTCTCTCTCTCACTCTTCCTTCACGGTGATTGTCATGCAGGACAAATTTAAACTACAAACTGTGACTTTTTTTCTCGGCTGCAATTTCAGCAGCAGCAGCATTATTTGACCATTTGCTCCACATATCTTGTCAATTTCTTTAGTGACTCCCCCAATTTGCACACAAAGCACATAAAACTTTCAGGGCAGATTTCTCTCTCTCTCTGTTTCCTAAAGAACACATTACTTTTGGCATTGAAAATTGCAATTTAAAAATGTATGTAAATGTTCTGGACGTAGAGATAAGGCCATACACTTTCTGGCATTATTGTGCATTGTAAGTTGACAAAACACTCAGCAACACTGTATTAGTAAGCAGGCAAGCAGCACATTCAGATGGCATTCTCCTGGGCAAAATCCTTTTGTGCAAAACTTCCTTTTCTGTTTTGGGCTACCATGCTACCAGACAGACTAGCCATACCCTCAGCAAAAATCTCTAGTTCTCTCCTGAAATTCAACAATATCCTTGGACAAGAACCCATTTTGTAACACCCCCACTGGCCACTTGTTTAAACTGGTAGCACACATCCCATACTTTTTACGTTTGCTTGCGCACATGTGCAAGGAATGTCTTGGGAGAATGGGACACTTTGGAGGTGTGCCTGCCCTGTGCAATCCCTTGCTCCATTGAGCAGGCGTGGCAGTCCTGCACCAATCGGCTGCGGTGCTGTGTATGACAGCGGTGGTCTTCTCTTCAAAGAAAACCACCGCTGTGTGCTTGCAGCACATCACGCCCCCCCTCAAATCTTTGCTGCCATGCTGGGAGCCCACCGCAGCATGGCAAACGTCCTGCATAGTATGCCGACGGGGGTGCCCAATCTCCCATTGGCTCCACTTCCCCAAACAGCTTGCCCTGCTGCCAATGCTAGGAGCCCACCCCAGCATGGCAACGCCTCCGCATCGCCTGGTCCGACGAGGGTGCCCAATCCCCAGTCGGCCCACAGCCCCCAGCCATCCTTCTGCTACACTGGGAGCCCACCCCAGCATGGCAAATGTCCCGCTGGTGCCAATTATAGAAAACCTGTAAGTAAAACGGTCCCATGCAGTCTCCCCACCCTCCTACAACCCGCACTCCACCCACTGCGCACCCTGCTCTCCTCACACTTCTCACCCCATACTTACCTCTGGAGCATGGCGCGATGATCATCGCTGGACCGGGAACACGTCTGCACTCTTCAAAGCTGACCGCGAACTGAGGAAATGCCGGTAAGCTGTATAATGGGCTAGATGGGGTTTTTTCAACTTTGTTGCAAATCTTAGGCATTTTTGGGAATTTTTGCACCAAATTTTCAACATGGGGTTTTTGGGACCCCGTCTCATGAATTCTGTCACTGTCATGGCGTTATTTGGGCCGAAGGTGATTTCCTGATCACTCATGAAATCACCTTTTGAAACCGATTAATGAAACAACAGTGCCAGCGTTCATAAAGTGGGCTCTCAAAAAGCCTATTTTGAAAATTTGGTGGAAGAATTCCTAAAAATGACCGTTTTATGAGCGTGCATTGCGCAGTTCCTACGCAGGCTCGTAAGTTTGCAAATTTTCAATATTTTCACTCCAGATTTTCAACATTGCCATTTTACCACACCTCCTCATGAGCAGTACAGCTGTCATTTTTCACATCCTGCCCAAAACGTGTTTCCTCCCATGTAGCACACAATGGCGCAGTCGGTGTGCGAACTCAATGTAAGGGACACATTAAGAAAATCACAGTGACACTGTTCATGAGCAGAGGTCTTAAAATGGCTGTGTTGAAAATTTGGTGAAAAATTCCTAAAAATGACTGTTTTACAAGTGTGCGTTGCACAGTTCTTATGCACGCTCATAAGTTTGTGAATTTTCAATATTTTCACTCCAGATTTTCAACATTGCCATTTTACCACACCTCCTTATGAGAAGTGCAGCTGTCATTTTTCACATCTTGCCCAAAATGTGTTTCCACCCATGTAGCGCACAATGGCACAGTCGGTGTGCAAACTCAATGTATGGGACACATTAAGAAAATCACAGTGACACTGTTCATGAGCAGAGGTCTTAAAATGGCTATGTTGAAAATAATTCCTAAAATGACTGTTTTACGGGGTGTGCATTACGCGGTTCCTCGCATCTTGTAGGTTTTCAAATTTTCAATATTTCCACTCCAGATTTTCAACATTGCCATTTTACCACACTTCCTTATGAGCAGTACAGCTGTCATTTTTCACATCCTGCCCAAAACATGTTTCCGCCCATGTAGCGCACAATGGCTCAGTCGATGTGCGAACTCAATGTATGGGATACATTAAGAAAATCACAGTGACACTGTTCATGAGCAGAGGTCTTAAAATGGCTATGTTGAAAATTTGGTGAAAAAATTCCTACAAATGACTGTTTTACGAGCGTGCATTGCGCAGTTCCTACACACGCTCATAAGTTCACGAATTTTCAATATTTGCACGCCAATGACTTCCAAATACCTAAATAGCACATAGAAGCAAGCAACATTCGGCACTGACAAATGCTTGTACTTCTTTGTCACTGATTTTTTTTAAGCATGTCCAAATGCCAAATACCACTGCAAATACCTGCAAGCGAACGTTCGGCATTGACAAATGCTTCTTCTGTCTAGGGGAAAAGAGAGGGATGGGGTACAAAGCATGCACTAATATTTACAAGACCCAGAAAATGGCCATTACTAACCCAGGTCCTAAGGAGAGAAACATAGAAACATAGAATCTGATGGCAGATAAGGACTGCTTTGCCCACCTAGTCTACCCAGCTCCCTACCTAATGGATAAGCTGTAGATTCTAGTTAATCAACAGCTTACTTCCTCCTACCCCCCCACTAGAATTGCCTTATGTCTGTCCCATGCATTCTTGAATTCTCCCACTGTTTCTGACTCCACAACCTCCTCAGGAAGGCTGTTCCATGCATCCACAACCCTCTCTGTGAAAAAATACTTTCTAACACTACCTCTAAGCCATCTCCCCTCTATCTTCAAATTGTGCCCCCATGTTCTTGCACATCTCTTCTTCTGAAAGATGCTACCGTCTTGTACTTTGTTAATTCCCTTGAGATACTTGAAAGTTGCTATCATGTCCCTCCTCTCCCTCCTTTCTTCAAGGGTATACATATTAAGCTGCTTTAGTCTCTCCTCGTATGTCTTCTGGTACAGACCCTGCACCATTTTGGTTGCCCTCCTCTGAACAGCCTCCACTCTGTCTATGTCTTTGCGGAGATGGGGCCTCCAGAATTGCACATAGTACTCAGATGGGGCTAAGGGCTATGCTAGATTTGCACTTCTGGAGGGGTACCTAGTAATTGCACACAGGAGGCAGTAACTAGATTGTCCATACCAGACTGGGATTCTAGAGTGTGGCTTTATTCCAAATGGTTGGTACACAAAAGCAAAGATGGACCCACAAGAGTTTACACCTCATGGCACAAGGCAAATGCAGAACACATCTGTTCTCTGACAGAAACTCTAACTTCCCATATATCATAGTATCCGAACCCTTTTCAGTGGCAAGCCTGAGCTGAAAGTCATATTTTTTTGTGGCGTTGGCCACCACAGAACACACAATGTCTTCTACTAGTAGCACTGGCCATGACTTAGAAGATATTCCTATATGGCATAGGCTTTAAGGTAGGCAAAGTTGGCAACTGGCCATGACAGAGCACACTGATGCTCAAGATTAGCAGAACCCACACCAGGGGGTAAACTTTATCTTCAGGCATTGGCCACGTGACCTGAAAAAATAGGTGCCCATACAGAACCTGAATGCTGAACTGGTCACTCAAAATGGGGGATTGCCCACCCTTTGTTTCTATGTCCATACCAGCCATTCTTTTAGAGTTACACCTCAACCATTAGCAAACAGTAGAACTATGCATCTTGGAATGTTTGGCACATTCAGCATTAGAAAACACTACATGTGAGTGTTTTTTGTACAATGTGCTAAGTCAGACTGGGGCTCCATTATTGTCAGCCAACTTTAGCAAAAGGCTTGAGAACAGTCTCAAACAGAACTGGGTGCATAGGTCCCTTTGTCAGAGTAACACCCCAAAGAAAACAAGGCAGGTACACCTCTCCTGGGAATGCCCAAAGTCAGATTTACTCATGGTTGTCACAAAAGGCAGCTTCAAATGTCCTGGAACAAATCAGAGGATTACCCCTTGGATCCATTCTGCAGTCCTTCTCATCCCACTGGGGATGAGAACATCAGGAACTCCTGATAGATGGTTTCCACCACTTCTACAAGGCAGACAAATGGTTCTCAGACTAGGGTGAGAAAAGATAGGCTCTCCTCAGAGCCCATACTGCAACTCTTCACTCCTCAATCTGCTGCTGGATGACACTCTCTGACAATTCTAAACTTCCCACTCACAGCTAGCTATTGTGGCTTATGCTGCTGTGAGAGTTCTAATTGACATCACCTCTCTGCTGTCATCTGAGACAAAGTAAACAGAGAGGGAGCAGGTAAAAATCTATTTAACTAGATATTCACCAGCTGCGTTCCCTAACACTGACACTGATGGTATTCTAGTAACCCCAGGAAACAGTGGGATGACATGTTTTTTTTTTCTTTTTTACCTTTTCATTATTATAAACTGACATAGACTGGAATAAATGTCTGAAGAACTGTGAGTCCAGTAGAGATACTCCAAAAACTGGGCTACAGTGTCAGCAGGCCATGTACCTGTACTAGAACTGCACCCAGCAGGCTTTGGCCTAGTAGAGACTTTTCTTGCGTGGAGTACCTTGTGCAGTCTGGAAATTTTTTTTCTGTTTTGCCTAAGAAATTGAACTTTGTAGGGATTCCTTCCCCCCCACAAAAAAATGTAATTGTAAATGCATTTATTCTTTATTTTTGTACTAATTTTGTAGCAAACTCCTATTTAGAAACTCTTTTGAGCTGTTGTAGTATCCTGCTGGTAGGAGGTTTGGTCATTGTTCTTGCAGGATTGTTTCTTGTTTGCAGTTTCTCATTTTCAGGTGTTCCTGGAAGAAGAAAAGAAGACAAGAAGAGGATGCACAGGACTCATCGGAATCCTGGGTTGTAAGATTGTGGGAAACATTTAAGAAGGTTGTCATTTTTAGCTTTTTAGGTTTAAAAGTAAACCATGGGTTTTAGTAAATGCAATGTAGTGTCATGTGTATGTTTCTAAGCCTGGTTCTCAGGTTACCCAGGAGGGTAGCAAAGATCAGGTAGCGTTTCCCTAGAGGGCTAGGGAGGGAGAGACAGGTTGGTGGTTCTTAATCCAAATAGGGGTCACCAATGCTGTCTGTTAGGTTATGCTTTGAGCAGTCTCTTGGAACCACTGAAAAGTCCCTAGATAGTGTTAGGATTAGAGCTGAAGTTTCTTCACTGGGCCTCTGTTCTCTGGTGTATTCTGCCTATGTTTTGGCATAGGTAGGAGGGTACCTGATCAACCCTCTCCATAGGATGGCCAGAAGTAGGATGGCCTGTGTGCAGATTATAGCCATGTTGCAGACAGCAGGTTTGTCTAGTTAGCAGTGAGTGTAACAGCACAGTCCCCTGGGGTTACTATGCTATCATCAGTATTTGCACTAGGTAGGTGGAAACGGCATCTGGTAAAAAGCATACTAGGAGCTTTTGACTTAAGGACATTATTATTTACTCAGTGAGGCTGAGCAGAGGATGAGTATGTCATTTAGAACCCTCAGATGCAGCATGAGCCACTTTGGAATCTTGCTGCGGGCAGTTTAGAATGTTAGGATTTGAACAGAGACCAGTCAGTGAGAGCAGCAGTAGTATCCAGTTGGGAGCCCAACAGGGGAGGGTGTCCCATTAAAGGTGCCTGCAAGTCAAGTCCATCGTGACTGGAAGAAGAACCTCTGTTCATTTTGTTTCACCCTAGAGAGTATGGAGACCAGCAGTGCCTCTGGGAAGTGTTAGCAGCCAATTGATGTCAGGACCCAAGGAGGGGTTTAAAGGTAATGCTGTTTAGTAACCAGGCAACTAACAGCATGCCAGCTGATGATGTCAGCTCTCACCACACATGTATAAGAGGGATGGGCTCACTATAGCTTCTTGCTGTTGCACAAAAGCTCGAGAAGCAAGTAGGATGCCAGAGAGCACACAGAAACTAAGTTTTAGCTTGAATTTGGTTACATTTGAAGCTGTAATCAAATGGAGTTTAAGTTCTGAGAATCATTTGCTTCTCATTTCAGTGTATGGGACATCTGAATAGATGTACAATCTTTGAGAAAGAATTTTCACTCTAAAATCTTAGAGGTAATTAATCTGAGTGGCTTATTACTGATTCCTGAAAATGGTAACTAAAATGAAATAAAAAGTTTATTATTGTTTAAAATGTACAGACATTAAAAAGAGCGGACAGCCAATACTTGAAATTATGAACCAGCAGTTCAAACAAAACAAACAAGTTAGTCAGTATAAGGTTTAGAAAATGGTAAATAAGGGTTGTGGCTTAAATTATGGCAGAATACAGATTTCAGCACATAGTGTGTATTTGACCACATTTAAAATGCATCAGGACATGAGGGTGATTTTATCACGGTAAAACAGAGTATAACATAACATAATATAATATAAAATGAATAAGAAATCAAAGGACAGCATTAATAATGTAATTATGTAAATAATATATGACATGAGTGGTGTGTGATAATTGCATAATATTTTATAAACGTTACACTAATAATAAGGTACTCCTAAACATATGAAATTAAGGAAGCAATTTGATGATTTAAATGAACAGTGGTTAATTTGTGAATTCAAGTTAAGTAACAGTATTATGCTTACTTTATTTATTCTAGGATAGCATCATACAGAACGATAATGCAGTTAAGGTAATTGTGGAGACTTTAAGCCAGTAAAAGAGTAGGTAGCCTTTTGGCACACATTATCACTGGTAGGACTGGAAAAGTGGGGCCTTGGGTTTATAGTGTGTAGCTTGTTTTGAATCATTAAATAAATAAAGGTAATATGAACTAGTTGACTTATGACCAGGTAAGACATTAAAAAGAAGTTAAAGTTTAGCGTGATACCAGTAGTGATGGTTATATTTTTCTAATATTTTTTCTAATATTTATTGATTTATTAACAGTATCCCAGGAGAAGCTTCGATAGGCGAAACATTGGGGCATGATTAAATAAGAAATTAAAAAGGATTTATGAAAGTGAAAAAGTTTCTGAGTGTATGGTTATTTTGCAGAGCGGTTGCATACTACTTTATTAGGACCTCAGGAAGGCCTGGTTCATGTCAGAAAGAAAATTGGACTGATAAATTGTGTTTAAGGGGCAATCCACTAATGGATCAACAGTTTTCAGCTGCCTTATAAGAGACAAAGAAGATGTTTCCTGTCAGAAATAAGCCAAAAGAGAGCTTGTTCAAGTTTTCTGTGAGAAGTTAAACCACACAGTGAGTACAGATCACTTGACTATTGAAATGTCTCTGGGTGCTGTCTGAACTGGGTATATGTGTCACACATAAGGCTAGTTTACACCTGTCAGGGCCCACTGTCTCTACAGTAGTCAGACTTTTAAATATTTGAGAATGCCTTGTACATCCACATGAATCATAGGATTCTGTACTTGTGTAACCCCAAAAGGATGGCAGAGTCTAGGCTAGGGTGGGAGGAACACCAAACTAGTCCTCGGCAGGACTAAATGGTCACTGGAAGTGCACAAGCTTTCCTCTGAAATGGTAACAATTACATTATCAGGTGGATAAATTTAAATGAGTGTATGGCAACTACCATGTAATAGACACTCTTGTGTAAAAAAGAATAAATGTTCATAGCCCTAAGGCTACAGGGGTGGACAGAGGAATATGAGAGAAGAAATGTCTTATTGCCTAAAACAAAGGATAAACAAGTTCAAGGTGAATATCATGAGAAAATGTGTTTCTGAGGAACAGCTTCCTAACTTCTTTGAGAGAAATGACAGACTTTGGGGATCCGCCCTGTGTTCATTGTGCCATTCTATGAATAAAGGCACACTGCAACGTCTCAATTTTGGAATTCGAAATTAAGTTAATTGCTTCCAATGTGATTGTTATTATGCGCCCTCAGATGTTAGACCTAGCTTACCCTAGCACCTCTTTCCCAGAACCTGGAGTAAATATAAATATTCATTTCTGCAACTCACTCCCTGACCTCTAGATCCATAGAACCAATGTTATTGCCCCAAAACTAGAGGGCAATTCTTTTTGCAATACCACTTCTGGTTGTTGCTACCAAGTCAGGACACTGTGCTTTAGGGGTACAAGGACAACCTGTTACTCTTGGACCGGGGGGTGCATACAAAAGCACATTTTGGCCAGGATCTAAAAAATGACAGCTGTCTCTTTCATGAGGTGCTGTGAAGAAGTGATTATGTTGAAAATTTGTGGTCAAAATATTTAAAATGATCAAAATTACAAGCCTGTGGGTGCCATATAGGAGGCAATATAGCATAGTGCATTAATGCTCTGAGCTGCAGATCTGGAGACCTGGGGTTGAAGCTCACAACTGCCTAGGTGGATACTTTGTGATACTGAGCAAGTCACTTAACTTCCTTGTGCTCCCAGGTTGCATCTGGAAACAAGCTTCAGCTTAGTGTTCTACTCCTGGTTAAACAACATTCCCTTTCCCTATATATTCAAAAGTGGCTAGCTACATTGTGCAAATACATGTTCCATGCATCTCAGATGTGCTGGTACAAAACTTTGGTATCTTCTGATGCTGTACCATAGAATGTAATCGTGCAAGTCTGGTTGAAAATCCCAAACATACATGATTGCGCAGTGGGAGCTGAGCAGCGTGGCAGGTATCCTGAGATCTCTGTGGGACATTTGGAAATGCAAGATGGGTGGCCACTTTTGTGGCATGCAGAACTGCAGTATACAGCCAGGATATTCAAATAGCCTCATTAGACAGTCCATGCCCAATCCCCATATTTACATCTCATTACTGGAATGTATTCAGGGCATTTGCATACCTGTGGCATGTGCAGATTCAGCTTTACAGGGCAGTCCACCACTCCACAAAGGTGAAAAGGATTTACTGCAGCCCAACAGGTTGTTGTGAAGGTACTGTATATGTGTGTGAGTGGACTGCAGTGGCCTGCATACAGTGCTGTTGACTATGGCCGTGTACAGGGTCTGACTGGAGTACTGGGAGTCCACCTGGACAGTGGCCATAGGAACCCACCTGGATGAGCAGTAGCGGAGGACCCAGCGTGACACACTCTGATCAGTATGCCACATGAATGGCATACTCTAGCCCTGTATGCATCATACATTCACATACAGTGCCCCACATACCCCAGTATAATGGATACATGATGGGAAAGGTAAGAGATGTCAGGGTTTAGACAGTGACTGGATACCCAAGTGATTGGGGCCCATCTGGTACTATCCTGGTAACCTGGGTGGTCACCCTGACACTGGCCAAGTATGTGCCCATGATGGCCACACAACCAACACCAGAAGGCTCTGGTGTCCATAAGGTATGCCCATGCTACCTCCAGGCTGCAGGTGGTGCAACCTCTGTCCCACGCTGCCCACAGTTGTACAATGTCCACCACTGGAACATCACACCACCCACTACAGTGACTCTGTGGAAATTTTATACAGCATGGGTGGCATCTGTGTCATGTCTGTGGCACTGGGTGGTATGGGCCTGGCATGGGCCCTGGCATGGGCATGTGGTTTGCACCTATGGGGTACCACT
Source organism: Neoceratodus forsteri (assembly GCA_016271365.2). Lineage (NCBI taxonomy): Eukaryota > Metazoa > Chordata > Ceratodontiformes > Ceratodontidae > Neoceratodus > Neoceratodus forsteri. The sequence continues at coordinate 274,893,103 of JADMNL010000026.1, forward strand.
GTGGGTGTGTGCCACTGGCCAGACCCTGTACCATGCCATACTGCCACCAATATCATCAGGCCACCTAGGCACCATTGCCCAGCCATCACCATGAGTGTGTGCCACCACTGGGTGGTGCCCAGAAGACCACATGGGTGCATGACATGGCTCCTGGTACATGTGCTGCATTTTGGCTGTCTGGACTGCTGGTGTGCCAGTGGTATACTCTGATGGCACCTGTATCTGGCAGCTGGGTGTCTGAGACTGGCATGATGTGGGGGGATGACCATCTGGATGGTACCAGGGACATTACAGCACCTGTGTCTTTGTGTACTTCTGTCCCGGTATGACTGCTGTGTGTGGGTGCCTGAAGCACATCCAGGTACACCTCCAAGTGCTGTTTCAGGAGCAATTCTCTGCAGTTCCATAGTCTGCCTGTGGGTGGATGGCTGATTTAGGCCATTCTTTTGTCATCCTTTCTTTGTGTGGCACATCTCTGAGATGCACAACACATGTGCTGCACATTTTGGCTAAATATTTTTACCATGCATGGCACAGTCATGTTTCTGCCCTTGATTCTGTGCTGCATACATTATCTATGCATGATTGCACATTCTAACATGTGTGACACATCTCTTTATATATAGTGCCTCCACTCATTTCTCAAGATATGCGGCTCATCTCCATTTTGTTCAGAGCATCTCTTTTGAATATGTGGGCCTGCGTTCACAAATTTCAATGTAGCCTCATAATATTGTTGTTTTTTTAATATTTTCACCCGAATTTTCAACATAGCTTTCTTATGACCCCCACCTCATGAACATGTACAGAGAAAAACTTCAACTCCTGCCAGAATGGTGACTTTGCACTACGACCATGAAATCACCTTTTGGGATGCAAAAACACATTTTAGACAGGATTTGAAAAATAGAAGCTATCTCATTCATGAGGTGCTGTAAAGAAATGGCTAAGCTAAACACTTGGGGGTGAAAATATTAAAATTGATCAAAGTTTTGAGTCTGCATTTGCAAATTTCACTGTAGGCTTATATATTTGTTGTTAACATTTTTACACCAAATTTTCAACATAGCCTTTTTATGACCCCACATCATGAACAGTGTCAGAAAAATGTTTCAACTCCTGCCTGAAAGGTTATTTTGTGCAGCACCACAAAATCACCTTTCCAGACAGATTTGCCTAATGTCACTGTACTTGTTTATGAGGCAGGGTCCCAAAAAAGGCATGTTGAAAATCTATGGCAAAAATATTCAAAAATTGCCAAGTTATGACATTAAGTTCTAAACTCTATTGAAAAACATTCAATTGTAAACCCGTGGTCCGACATTGAAGAGTGACGATTGTCTGCAATCCAGAGAGGATTGTAGCATGGATCCTTGGTGAATAAGCAAGGGCTTAGGGGGTGCAGGGCAGTGGGTGCTGAGAGGGAGTGTTGGACAGGGGGAATAATTGTGCAACAGAAATCGATGGGTGGTTTTCTTTTTTACCAGGTTAAAAAAAAAGATAATGACGAGGAATGTTTTCTTTATTACAGGTGGAGACACTGGGAGATTAGGCACCCCCCCCACTGCCAGTGCTATATTTAGCAGTACTGAGGGTGGGCTCCTGGGTGCTGCATAACTAAAACAGGGAGGATGGGGGGATAACAGCCAACAAGGGGGATTGGGCATCCCCATGCCATAATAATAACATGGGTTGGGCTTGTAGGGTGGCAGTTAGGGCAGCAGCTGCAACAGACATCAATGGATGATTTTCTTTTATGCAGGGGGAGCATGCTGCACAGGAGATTGGGCAACCCCGTGCAGTCATAACAACATGGGCTCAGCTTCAGGGGGGTGGCCGTTATGACAGTAGCTGCAACAGACAGTGATGGATGGTTTCCTTTCTTAAAGGGTTTAAAGATTAATGGCAATGCTGATGTTTATTTTGCTAGTTTCCCCTTCATAAGTACAGCCTGTATAATAACAAGCATTTGTCAATGCCAAACGTTCACTTGCAGGTATTTGCAGTGGTGTTTGGCATGAATGGTGCTTTACCCTAATGCCCTGTGCGATTGCTGGTATTTGCACAATAAATTGTCAGCATGACCTTTTTGTTACCCTTATTGTGCGCTACATGGGCGGAAACACGTTTTGGGCAGGATGTGAAAAATGACAGCTGTACTGCTCATAAGGAAGTGTGGTAAAATGGCAATGTTGAAAATCTGGAGTGGAAATATTGAAAATTTGCAAACCTACGAGCATGCATGGGAACTGTGCAATGCACACTCATAAAACAGTCATTGGTAGGAATTTTTTCACCAAAATTTCAACATTGGCATTTTAAAACCTCTGCTAATGAACAATGTCACTGTGATTTTCTTACTGTGTCCCATACATTGATTTTGCACACCGACTGTGCCATTGTGCACTACATGGGCGGAAACACGTTTGGGCAGGATGTGAAAAATGACAGCTGTACTGCTCATAAGGAGGTGTGGTAAAATGGCAATGTTGAAAATCTGGAGTGAAAATATTGAAAATTCGCAAACTTATGAGCGTGCGTAGGAACTGCACTATGCACGCTCATAAAACAGTTAATTTTAGGAATTTGTTCACCACATTTTCAACATAGCCATTTCAAGATCTCTGCTCATGAATAGTGACACTGTGATTTTCTTAATGTGTCCCACACACTGAGTTCGCACAGCGACTGTGCCATTGTGCACTACATGGGCGGAAACACGTTTTGGGCAGGATGAGAAAAATGACAGCTGCACTGCTCATAAGGAGGTGTGGTAAAATGGCAATGTTGAAAATCTGGAGTGAAAATATTGAAAATTCGCAAACTTACCAGCGTGCATAGGAACTGCACAATGAACACTCGTAAAACAGTCATTTTTAGGAATTTTGTCACCAAATTTTCAACACAGCCATTTTAAGACCTCTGCTCATGATCAGTGTCACTGTGATTTTCTTAATGTGTCCCATACATTGAGTTCGCACACCGACTGCACCATTGTGCGTTACATGGGTGGAAGCACATTTTGGGCAGGATGTGAAAAATGACAGCTGTACTGCTCATGAGGAGGTGTGGTAAAATGACAATGTTGAAAATCTGGAGTGCAAATATTTGAAATTCTCAAACGTACTAGCGTGCGTAGGAACTGTGCAGCGCACGCTCGTAAAACAGTCATTTTTAGGAATTTTTTCACCAAATTTTCAACATAGCCATTTTAAGACCTCTGCTCATGAACAGTGTCACTGTAATTTTCTTAATGTGTCCCATACATTGATTTCGCACACCGACTGCGCCATTGTGCTACTACATGGGCGGAAACACATTTTGGGTGAGATGTGAAAAATGACAGCTATACTGCTCATAAGAAGGTGTGGTAAAATGGCAGTTTTGAAAATTTGGAGTAGAAATATTGAAAATTCGCAAACCTACGAGCGTGCGTAGGAACTGCACAACACACGCTCGTAAAACAGTCATTTTAAGGAATTGTTTCACCAAATTTTCAACATAGCCATTTTACGACCTCTGCTAATGAACAGTGTCACCATGATTTTCTTAATGCATCCCATACATTGATTTCGCACACCGACTGTGCCATTGTGCACTACATGGGCGGAAACATGTTTTGGGCAGGATGTGAAAAATGACAGCTGTACTGCTCATAAGGAGGTGTGGTAAAATGGCAATGTTGAAAATCTGGAGTGAAAATATTGAAAATTCACGTACTTACAAGCCTGCATAGGAACTGCATAACGCACGCTCGTAAAACAGTCATTTTTTGGAATTTTTGCACCAAATTTTCAACATGGGGTTTTTGGGACCCCTTCTCATGAATGATGTCACTGTCATGGCATTATTCAGGCCTGAAGGGTGATTTCATGCAGTGAGTGTGTAGTGACTGCAAAATCACCCTTCAGGCCTAAATAACACCATGACAGTGACATCATTCATGAGAAGGGGTCCCAAAAACCCCATGTTGAAAATTTGGTGCAAAAATTCCCAAAATGCCTGAGATATGCAATAAAGTTGAAACCCCCTATCTAGCCCATTATACAACTGGTTGGCTTTGAAGAGTGCAGACATGTTCCGGTCCACGAGGAATTGTCGCGCCCGAGCTCGGAGAGTAAGTATAAATTGGGGGGGTGTCAGGGAGGCTGGAGTGCGCCCAGTGGGTGGGTGCGGGTTGTGGGAGGGGGACTGGGAGAAGCGCCGTAGGACCGTTTTGCTTTACAGGTGAAAAAAACAAGACTACATGGGACGTTGCCACGCTGGGGTGGGCTCCCAACATGGCAGAAGAATGGCTGGGGCCAAGTACCCAATGAGGTTAGGCACCCCGTCCGGGCAGACAACCTGGGACATTGCCACGCTGGGGTGGGCTCCCAGTGTGGCAGAAGGAAAGCAGGGGGCCATGGAGCCGGCGGGTTGGGCACCCCGTCGGCCAAATGATGGGACATTGCCATGCTGGGGTGGGCTCCCAGCATGGCAGCAAAGATTGGGGCGGCATGATGCGGGGGCGGGCGTGATGCAGTGCTCTATGTGACAGAGGTGGTTTTCTTTAAGCGAACCACCACTGTCATACACAGCTCCTGCACCCATTGGTGCAGGACCGCCCCGCCTGCTCAACGGAGCAGTGGATTGAAAGGGAGAGGCATAACTCCAAAGTGTGCTACTCTCCCAAAATGTTCCTTGCACATGCGCACAAGCGAACGTAAAAATGTCTGTAAATGTGTTTACTTGATTCAAACAACATGAAGTATTGCTGTATTCTGACAATATGCAGTTAGTCCTTCCAGTTCAACTGCTCTAGAGAGGAAAGAGTTAACTCTATGCAGAAACACTGAATGTTGAGCTTGAGCTAGTTTTCAAGCCCTGGTCCTCGGTACATTCTCTGTAACCGTCAGATTCTTTACTCTGCCTAACTGTAAGGACGCTCCAGAGATTTCTCCTTCACTGCTTTGGTTCTGTAGTAGTTTTCTTCTGGCTTTCCACCACAATTGCATGAATTATTCGGTCTTCAAACCTCTGTCTACACTACAGGTAATAAGGTTAGATAGAAAAGTTTGGATATGGGTCAGTTCCTTATCGATCAGTCCGGTGAAGAACCAACTGTTGTTGATATAGTCTTTCTGTCTTCTTTCTACTGTTTGGGATCCAGCGACCTTCGGTTACATAAAAAAATTTTTCATTTTTTTCTTTCAACCCATGACACGGCTGGTAACCGCAGGTCTTGTTACTTGGCCTGACTGTCACTTGAGTAACTGCCAAATTTATAAAAAGTGCTATGTCTGAGAAACTCAAGAAAAAGACCAGACCCACTGGGTTTCAGCACTGCACAGCATGTGGGGATGCTTTTGCTAAAGTGGAACTACACCTCATCTGTGTTTATTGTCGGGGGTTTGACTACCTAGAAACAGACTGCAAAATATGTACAAAATTCCTTAAAACCACGCTGGCTAAGTGTTTGGCAAGGCTGATGGAAAGACAGGCTGAAACATCTGCTGGCCTGGATAGCCGGCCAGGTTCAGGTTCAATAGAACCAGAGGGAGAGAGGGCCTTCTGAACTGGGCGATACACCCTCGGGCTAAAGCAAGGCTGGAACTGAATCTCCAGCCCAAGTGAAAAAGAAAAGAAGGTCCACCTGTTTGGATTCAAAGCCTCTGACCCCAACCATGGATGAAATTTCTTGAGCGGTTCAGATAGTTCAGTCACTCCAAACTGTACTAACCACACCGATACATCCTTCCCGTTAGTCGGTTGAGCCGGTTCAACCTCATATGGATTATGATCCAGAATCCAATTATGAGTTGGAAATGGAGGGTGAAGAGGAACTAGAAGATGAAGAAGATGAGAAAGGATTTGATGAGCCAGTGGAGCCTGATATCTCCCCTGATAGGCCTGACTGTTTCTCCCCTCATGCTTGGTGAGTCCCCCTCACACTTTGCTTTCTATAGGAAAGTGGCTGAGACCCTCCAACTGCCTACTGTTGAGGCATCTGAGGAGGAAGAGGAACCTGACTTTGTGGAAATGATGGACATCCCAGAGTCCAAGAGGTTGTCTATTCCTTTGCACAAGTTCTTCAGGAAACAGACACAAAAAATATTGCAGCTACCTATTTCCATACCTCCTGTGGCAAGAAAGATGGATAGAAGGTATATGCTGTCAGGTTCAGGTACAGAGTTCCTTTACAAACACTGCAGCCATGTTGGGGTTGTGCAGGCTTCAGCCTGTGATAAGGCTAGCATGCCCTTGGCTTCTCACCCCCAAGATAAGGACTCCAGTAAGTCAGATGTTATGGAAAAGAAACAGTACCTGGCTTCCTCCCTGACTCTTTGACAGGCTTCTTACATGGCAAATGTAGCTAGGTATCAGAAGCCCAGATGGGAATCTATCTTGGACCTAGTCAAATGTGCCCCTTCCCAGCTTGCCAAGCAGCTGGAGCAGGTGGCTGCTGATGGAGTTGAGGCATCCAAGGTGCAATTTCATGCTGATGTAGACTCTAAAGATGTTTCTTCTAGAGTCATGGCTACATCTGTCTCCATGTGGAGGTTTGCTTGCCTCAGATGTGCCAGTCTTTCCAATGATACCCAGGCCAAGGCCATGGATTTTCCTTTCACCCAAAACTCTCTGTCTGGGGAGCAGACAGATGTACATGAAAAAGATGGATCAATACAGGACCACCTACAGGAGTGCACTGGCAAAAGAAAAGGCTGCTACTCTTCAGAGGCAGCAGTCTAGAGCTGGCAGGGGTAGGCCTTTTCAGAGGTCTTTCTACCAAGCACAGGCCTCCTCTTCTTTCCAGCATAGGGGTTTCTTTAGAGGGAGAGGCAGGAGATGGATGAGCAGGGCTGCATCCACTTCTCAGCCTAGAACCCCTGCCAAACAGACACCCTGATGTGTCAGTCCGGGTCACCTCCCCTATTCCAGTAGGGGGCAGGCTGGCTCACTTCTTTCAGACTTGGAAGTCTGTCACCACAGACAAATGGGTCCTGGAACTGGTGGGCCAAGGACTTGCTCTAAATTTCAAAAGATTCCCCAAGTCCAGAGCAAACTCCTTCAGGCCTGCCACTCAGTTGGAAGCAGTTGCTTGAGAGGCATAAGTTTCTTCTTTACTACTACTAAAAGCAGTAGAGAAGATTTCCATCTCATTCGGGGGAAAGGCTTGTACTCAAAGTACATCTTCACCCCAGAGAAGACAGGGGAGTGGCAACCCATCCTAGACCTCAGATATCTAATCAAATATCTTACAAAACCCAAGTTCAAGATGGTGACTCTGGGCACCATTCTTCCCTCCCTAAGCCCAGGAGACCGGCTAGCCTCCCTGGACCTCAAGGATGCCTACTTCCATATTCCAATCAGATGCTCCCACATATAGTACCTAAGGTTTGAATTGCCCTTGGGCCATTACCAGTTCAGGACTATGCCCTTTGGCCTCTCTTCTGCTCCCAGAGCTTTCACAAAGTGTCCAGCAGTGGTGGTAGCATTTCTCAGAAAACAGGGACTAGCAGCTTTTCCTATCTGGATGACTGGCTCATAGTAGGGCAGTTCCCAGAGTAGGTCAGGACAGCTCTGGCAGCAACCCAACAGCTCTTAGGTTCTCTAGACTTCTTGCTCAAATTGCCTAAGTCAGTACTGGAACCAGTCCAAGTTCTCACCTTCATGGGGCAGAATTGTACACTGTTCAGGCAAAGGAATTCTTACCAGTGCAAATAACCTCTCTGGCAGGCTCGTTCAGACTTCTGGTACCCTGGCCAGCCAGGCACTTTCTCCAACTCCTGGGCCACATGGTGGCACCCACTGCAGTGGTCCCAGGGGCCAGGTTTTAGATGCAAGACATACAGTTTCATCTCAGGTCCTATTGGTCCCAGAGGAGGGATCCCCTGTCCAAGATGATTCCTGCCACTTGGACATTTATTCAGGCTCTTCAGTGGTGGTTAGAGATGAACAACCTCAGACAAGGAGTTCCCTTCCTTCAGCAGCCCCCTCAGTGATTCTTACTACAGATGCCTCTCTGTTGGGATGGGGAGCCCACCTAGGGAACCACACTGCTCAGGGCACATGGTCAGAGCACAGTCTCTTCTACACATCATCCTTTTGGAACTCAGAGCTATACTCCTGGCCCTTCAGGCATTCCCAAAAGTCCACTCCTGCTTGGGAACTGAATGTCTGCATTGCACAGCTCATGCAGACCCCTTTGAACCCCTGTCTTCAACTGAGCTTAAGTATTTGACTTGGAAGACTGTTTTTCTTGTAGCTATCACATCTGCCTGGAGGATTAGTGAGCTGCAAGTGGTTCTATGTCAGAAGGGTGACTGAAGGACAGCAACTTCTCAGACAGCGTCAACCCCACAAGGGCGCCAATTGTGGAAATCTATGTTTCTTGCAGGGAGCTTCACCCCAACACCTCTCCTTGTGGGGGCCTCTGCCCCTCACACCTCCCTCCCTACCTAAAGATTCTAACTCCAGGGGGCACACCTCGGGGATGGGGGAACTGCTAGTTGCTGCGCAGTGTTGACACTGTAATTTGGTCACCATTCCAACCAGTCACCGTCATTCATCCACCGTTGTCATGGTATACCCTGCAAGCCCTCTCTATTGAGCCTGACTATATATCTTTTCACAGGGATAAGGTCGTTCTCAGAAAAAAATAGAAGACTTCTTCCCAAGGCAGTCTCAGAGTTTCATCTTAACCAAACAATGACACTTCCAGTATTCTTTACTGATCATTCTTCCTCAGGTGAAAGGAGATTGCATAGTCTGGATGTCAAGAGGGCTATTAGTTATTATCCGGATTAGACTAAAGCCCATAGAAATAACTGTTCTCAGATGTTCCTTACCTATGGGGGGTGGGCAAAGGAAAGTCTGCCTGCAAGAGGACCATTGCTAGCTGGATTGTCTCTTGTATTCAGTTTGATGTGCTTATGCAACCAGATGAGATATGAGATGCTTGTTTAACTTTATTTACTTTGGCTTTCCATAGGGTACGTAGCAAGGAACCCTAGAGGAGGGCTCCCCCCTTACAGGTGCCATGGGAATGACTGCATCAGCTAAAGGTAGGTTAGGAAGAAGCCCATGGGTAAGAGAGACATGCAGCTGGAGGAAGGAGGGAGATGGTGGGCAATGATGAAATACGGATGGCTCCAGGATGTATGACCTTTTAAGCCTGATGGGGGAGTGATGTTGTTGCTCCACCCATTGAACCTCAGGCTTAAAGCCCTCCCATTCAATGTGCTTATGTAACTGGATGAGATATGAGATACTTGTGTAACTTGATTTACTTTGTGACGTTCTGCCTCTCTATCCATGGGACATACCACCTTGGGTATGATGCAAGGAACCCTAGAGGAGGGGTTCTTCTCTTACAGGTGTCGCAGGAATGATTGCGTCGGCTAGAGGTAGGTTAGGAAGAAGCCCAAAAAGAATACCCAAAGATGTCAAGCGACGAAGAGGCGAGGACGATGAATGAATTCTGAAAAGATGATAAGGGCAGACTTCCTAAGGAGAGAGGGGAAAGCCAGGGCAACCATCTGCCTCCACCCTACAGTGGAACTTAACTAACTAACCTGAAGAAAGCACTAACTTAACTAATATTATGACCATTGGCAAGAAGGAGATGAAAAACCTCCTTTGAGGAGGAAACCTCTGGGGATCCAAGGCCTAGGTTGCCTTCCCTCCAGACTGACAATGTTTGATTTGAGAAGGTATGTCAATATTAGGTATATATAATCAGGTATATATAATTGTAACCATATAAGTGTACCTATGTCATCATCCACTAGCTCCAAACTTTCTAACTGCACACAGTGGGTCAACTTGACCTAGGAGAAACAATGGGTTTCACTCACACCTTAGCAACATACAACAGCATGAGCCTGCATGTCCTTATATGGGTCTAGCAGAAACCAATGTGTAGAATGCAATACCCAAGCATGCCCATATTTGTCCAGACAAGTTCTGCCTAGATGCTAATAACAACATTATTTTATTGATGCATTGGTGATTTTATGCTGAAGAGGGGAGAGATGATGTGTATATATATGTTTGCTTTCTTTTCCTAGGAGAAGAGAAAATGTAGCATCAATGGCTGTATAGCACCACGCTGAAGTAAACGTATCTTTTACTCTTCCGACTGTGTCTGTGTTATCTGTATCGTAATGTACAACTAAGTCCCGAGGTAATACATAGCTTGGAAACCCCCCAACTATAATTCCTCCATTTCAATTGGCACTGTGACTCAGTTCGCTTTTAAATGGGGAAACACCAACCCGGGACCTCGACGTAGTCTGTCCACGCCATAAGAAATTACCCTGAGTGCGTTTAATCCTTGGAAAATTCAGTGCCACAGGAAAGACTGATCACCTCAACCAACCACGGGGCTCCACAACGTAACGTATGCTCAGAGATTAAATAAGTAGACAAATGTTAACTAGAGATTACTGTCAGAACGCTAGGGAACAAGATATAGGCTAGAGACCACTGTTATTTGCAAGACAGGGCTCTGGGGGGGTCGTAAGACTAGCCCATGCAGGGTCACCACTGGTGCACAAGGGGGTGATACTTTGCCAGAGTTAGCAGATGGATACGTATCGAACCATGGGGATAGTACCCCACAGAATTAATCTGTAAACACAACACAATATAATTAGCAATGGAGGCAGAGATACACAAGTATCTGGGAAAAAGATGCAAGTTAGGAGCATACGATGCCCCTCCAGAGGACAAGTCAGTCCAAGAGTATTTTAACAGGCTAGTGCTGGATCATAATTCAGCAACCAAAAACAAAAAAGAGAAGCTAGCAAATGCTGTACAAGGTCTGTGGCAATACAGCCAGGAGGTAACTCATCAACACATGAGACTTTTAAAGAAGCTGCACGAGCAGCAAGACATAGTAACCCAGCTACAGTTGGAAATACTGTAGATGGTTTAAAAATACAAACAAATCAAGAGACAGAGCAGCAAAATGTAGTAACCCAGCTACAGTCAGAAATAGATAGTTTAAAGATGCAAATAAATCAAGAGCCAAAATCACTGCAAGAGGAAAACCAGCAACTAAAGTCCCAGTTAGTAAAGGTACAGGGAGACATTTGTCTTTCAGATAGGGATAAGTCTCTTCTAAAAATAAAGGCAGACCAGCAGTCACAGGAACATGCTGCTGAAGAGCGTAGATTAAGTTTTGATAATAATAAGTTATGAGAGGAAGTAGAAGAGTTATCGGACTTGTTAGTAGAGGGTCAGAGTAAGTTAAAAAAGCAAAAGAGTGAGGAGCAACAGAACAAAGCAGGGGCCGTTGTAAAGATGACACCGGTCTCCATGAGGGGCATGGCCGCTGCAGGCAGTACGATATCTCAAGCAACTAGACAAAAACAGGAAGAGTTTTTACTATCGTTAGAAGGAAAAAGGGACAGATATAAATTAAACTGTAAACATGCTGAAGAAAGGGCTAATGCAAGCAAGGTAGCCAGGCTCACACAGGTAGGAGAGAACCTTAAAAAGAAAATAAGATGCATACAGGAACAACTTGACGCAGATGATCAGGCGAGAAACAGCCCGACAGGTGAAGGTGCGCTGGGAGGAGATGATAAAAAGGTAACAAATGGTAGGTGGGCTACCCTGGAGGGACAAGACGAAATGACAGAAGAGGCAGTGGAGTTAGACGAAGATCAGGAGGGACACCTAAAACCTTCAGGAAAGAGTGTCAGAACAAAAAGAATAGTAAATAGGCATATCATAGATAAACCAGACCCGGGACCTGAAATCAGGGATCTAACTATTAAGGAGTTAACACAATTGAGTCAGGAAATAGGGCCCATTGATTATAAGACAAATTTGGTAGAGTTAAGAAGAAAGTAAAAAAAACATCCAAACTACTATGGGTCTGACAAGCAAAGATGTCTGCTACATCGTAATGTTTAAACTTAGTCCACATTTGGCAGAGGCAATGCCAGACAAGGTGCAAGGCATGCACAAGGATGCATCCAAAAACCCCAACTCATGGGCAGATTACAATGAAATAGTAGATGCCATAAAATGGGCGAGGGGAGAATCGGATGACTGGAAGTCGACTGGGACAAAATATTACAAACCAAGCCGACAACAGGGGAGGGGCCATGGGCATTTATCCCAAGGCTCTTTGAAGTTTACCAGCGACACGGGGGCAGGAGTGCCCCACCAAGGAGGATCCAACCTTTAGGGACCTGTGGATACAGGTGTAAGACCTGAATCCCACCCTCATATCCCTGTTAAAGTTACCAAAATCACATGATGAGAGGTTAGAGTTACTAGAGACGTATCTCAGTGAAAAGCAAAAACACAGTAAAGTTGCTGCAGCCACTTGGGTAAAGGAGGGTCCCAGCAAATACCCATCTGCTGGCAAATCAAACTTAACGTGCTTTAATTGCAAGCGAACAGGGCATATCAAAAGTGAGTGCTGGGCCCGAGGTGGAGGACAGGAAGGAAAGGGTCCAAGGCAGATGTAAGCTAGGGGGAGGGGTCGAGCGAGAGGTCCGCCAGTGGGCAGACAGAGTAATGAGGGAGATACTGTAGTGGATCTGATTGATCACCTACAAGTGGTTTTAAAGGCATTCCAGAGAGAGAGGCGGGAGTCATCCTTGGATGATGATGATGATGATGTCATAAGGAGGCTTAGTGCCAAACATGAAATAGATGAGCAATAGGGAGGCGGAGGCTCCGCTAACCCTGATGCTAAGTGGGTATGTGCTTTACATGCTGATAGTCAGGGGAGGCCTACAGCTAACGTTATCATCAATGGTCACACTGTAGAAGCACTCATAGACACCGGACCAGAAGTATCAATTACGAATATCAGTATACCCTTAGACCTCGAAAGATCACCAATGTATATAGAGGGATGTACAGACATGCCACAGAAGCGTATTAGTCCTAACCACAACACATAAGGCTGGGAGGTACACCCTTGGGCCGCCAAGCCTTCGCATGGGCGGAGAGGGGCTCACGGAAGACAACATCATTGGTAGCGATTGTCTAACTAAGCATCAGCTTGTTGTAGATCTTAGTAATCAATGTCTATGGAAAGTCAGTGTTAAAAGGTTTAAACCAATTACTGTTGTGGAAAGTTATGCTTAGCCTCTGTAAAATCAAATGCTGCAACAAGTGTTAAAAGTTTAGAGACACAATTAAAGCACCCCAAATTTAAGCAAGTTTTACAGAATCATGAGATGGTATGGGCACAAACTGGCACGGATTGTGGACAGGTAAGCGACATAAAAATAGCAGTAGAAGGTCAATGTCCGGGGCACACTAAATAGTACCTGATACCAAAAGAGGTGGTAGAGGGAATCAAACCAGTCATCCAACAGCTGTTGCAACAAGGAGTCATTAGGCCCATGTGCTCAACAGCTAACAGTCCCATCTGGCCAGTGTTAAAGCCAAATGGAAAATACTGCCTTACCATCGACTACCGTAATTTAAACAAAGTAACCCCTCAGGTTAGCCCTGTTACTAGTTCCAATACTGACATTTTTAACAAATTACGGCCAGAGAGCAAATTCTTCTCTGTCCTAGATTTGGCTAATAGGTTCTGGTCCCTGCCCCTCAAGGCAGAGGAACAGTATAAATTTGCATTTACTTTTGAGGGTAAACAGTACATATTTACTCGATTGCCACAGGGCTTCCATTCAGCACCAACCTTGTTCCACAGGTACATAAAACAAATTCTGGAGGAAGAAGGGTCGGGAGACTCAGTAGTTCAATACGTAGATGACCTTCTGCTGCAAAGTTCAACAAAGGAGGGCCACCTAATGCTGCTGGATAAGGTACTAGGCTTATTGGAAAGGAAAGGATTAAAGGTAAATCCAGACAAAGCACAAATTGGTGACCAAAAGGTCACCTTTTTGGGAACCATTATTTCTCCCTAGGGGAGGTGAATAGACCCTGCCAGAACAGCACTAATCCAGACCCTACCATTACCAACTACCATTACTGGCTAAGAAAATTATTGGGTATGACAAATTTCTGTAGGGATTATATCAAAAGGTACTCAGAGATTACAAAGCCATTATATAACATGCTAAAAGATGACCCAAAGGGCCAGAATAAGCTCATTTGGGAGGGAGAAGAGTTGTACTGTTTTAATAAGTTAAAAAATGCATTACAGACAGCCTCAGCCTTAATCCAAGCCGACTACTCAAAATCCTTTATCTTACAAGCCAATGCAACTGATGACACCATTGTTGCTGTGTTGTTACAAAAACAAAATGAAAAGTCAGTACCAGTCACCTACCTAAACAGACAACTATCAAAGGTAGAGAGAGGGTTTAACATGTGCGAGAGAGCAGTCCTGGCCATTGCTTGGGCTGTACAAGCAAGTGAGGCAACCACTAGGTTTAACCTCATCATAATACAAACTACACATACCCCTTTAAAATTATTGTTAGAAAACAAAGTCAAGGGAGTTAGCCTAACCCGACAAGCAAGGTGGCTGTTAGCCCTGCAAGATAAAAACATTACCGTTGAGAAACTGACAGCACCACACATGTTACAGTACCTGGATTACCAGGTAGAGTCATATGATTGTGGGGAGGTCCAGCAAATAGCAGCCAGAGAGTCACCTTTTGTGGATGGGCATGGTGCAAATGGCTATAACATGGCTTACGTGGACAGGTCAAGGTATTGGGAACAAGGAGTCCCATACGTAGGTGCAGCAGTGTATCATGACACTGGGTGTTATCATCTAGAGGATAAAAGGCCCATACACAAACAGGGAATACTCATAAAGCTGTCACCAGGGGACTTCTCCCAATTTGCTGAATTGGTGCCAATTTACGAGGCCATCCTGGCAAACCCCAAAGGCAGGCTAGGCATACATACAGACTCACAGTTTGCAGTGGGATCACTTACTACCTGGTTACCCATATAGGCTAACAGAAGTATGAAAACAGCAACTGGGGAGCACGTCAAACATAGAGAACTATTACAGGCCATATTAAAGGAGGGAGATGCCACACCAGGATAATATCATGCTAAAAGATGACGGAAGAATAGCCATCATAAAGGTTAAGGCCCATGTTGACTCTAAATATGCTACCCCAGCAGAATTAGGAAATGACAGGGCAGATAAGCTCACCAAGATGGCAGCAAAATTGGGAGACCCTTGGAAAGGGATCTGACCAAAAGCTCCCATTCACTCTGTGCAAACTAAACCAGCCATCAAAGTGCTACTACCAACTCATAAACTGTTACCCAAAGCAAATTTGGAAGATTTACAAAACCAGGACCCCTGGATTGTAAATAAATGTACACAAACAAAGGTGGATCCCCAAACTAACTACAAGTTTAAAATCAGAGACAACATCCTGTTTAGACAGGAGGATGATAAAACACTAAAATGGATACCCCCAAGTCAATTATATCATGATATTGTCATGGAAAACCACCGCTGGTGTGGCCATTGGGGGTCCAACAAAACCATGCAAATTGTCAAATCTAAATACTGGTGGCCTAACATGGACAATACCATTGCAGACAGCCTACATCACTGTCTTATATGTTTGCAACAAGACCCCAAGAGGGGGCAAACCAAAATTACAACCATTGCAGCTGGCAGACGGCCCCTGGGATGCATTACAAATTGACTATGTGGGGCCACTCCCAATGGCAAAGGGGGGATACAAGTACATGCTGGTTATCATAGATATGTTTTCTAAATGTGTGGAAGCATTCCCCACCAAAAACAATACAGCAATAACAATGGCAAAAATCCTATATAACCAGGTGTGCACTAGGTGGAGCTTCCCCAATATTATCGAAATAGACAGAGGCACACATTTTGTAAACCAAGTAATGGCCACAATGTGCCAAATAATTGGGGTTCAAGAAAGATACCACCTACCATACCATCCCCAGTCATCGGGAATAGTGGAAAGAATGAACAGAACACTTAAAAATGCCTTAAAAAAGTGCGTTTTAGACACAGAAAAAAGATTGGGTAGATCACTTGCCTGGTATTCTAATGGCAGTCAGAGGGACTGCCCAGGCAAGCACTGGGTTAACACCCTATGAATTAATGACGGGGCAGAAAATTAGATTAACGCACCCGGCAGATGTGCCTTCTCCAAGCAGCCCTATCAGTGATAAGGTAAAACATGAAAAGTTTCTGTCTGGGGTACAATTACAGTTGGAACAGTACCTAGGATTTGCTGCTCAAAACATGGCCAAGGCACATGAAAAGAATGTTAACTATAGACAGCCCATTATGGGATGGGCCACACCAATAAAAGAGGGGACATGGTCATGGTCTGAAATTGGGAACAAAAATCACCTTGGAAAGATGTCAATTGGCTAGGACCCTACCGTGCTAAAGAAATTGGGAGAGACTGCAGTATATGTAAAGAGAATTACTAAAGAAATCAAACCAGTGCCCCAAGCTGTGCAACAACAATATGGGGACAATTAGCTTTTGTAAACAAAAAGAAAATACAAAAGACCAGGCCAGAATTATGGGTCCATGTTGACCAGTGTAAAAAGGTATCAGATAAAGCTTACTAAACAATGATACTGCATTTGATTTGTTTTTCTAGGTTGACACCATGCTTACATTACTACTATTGACGGTGGTGACCTACTATAAAGTGTCTTCTGACATACAAGTATACGTCGAGACCAATCATGTAGTTATAGATTATGAGGACACTGCCCACTTGAGAATAAACTATACCAGAGACCACAATGATGCTGCAACCTATGTCCTAGATATAACCTGGACGCTAAACAATAGGCAGATCAACATCTTGAGGTTTTGCCCTGAGAGAGGAAGTGGGCCAGTCAATGAATTGTTAAAATGGAAAACACCCTATTGTGACCTGCCTTGGTCACCCCACTGAGGATGGATTGAACCAGATACCGGAACCCTGGTGTTGGAAAAGGTAGCCCTCGAAGATTCAGGCACCTACACAGTGACTATTTCAACCTATACTTTAGTTACCCTGGTAAATGTTACTGGTATCCTGGGGGGAGTTATCTCCCATAAAACTAACCCTCGAGAGACTAGTGCACAAGTGACACTAACTGTTAACCCTGCCGCATGTCCTAACCTCACTGCAGGGCCAAACAGTGGGCTGACATCAATACCCACTGATCAAACTCTTGTAAATAATGTACAATACATTAGATTACCTGTTAGGTTTGATTTTTCTAGTTGGGACTTAAATAGTACAAGGGATTGTGCCAATACAAATGTATCAACATTTTATGCCACCATGCTATTAGATATGGTCAGTGCTTTCCATGCTCAAGAGGGGGGGTTTGTGACTATTAATCAGACCCATGAATCACTTAAAAGGAAAAAGAGAGGCCTGTCGGGTGACATAACAGGACTCTTTGGCTCTGGAATGAGTATCTGGAATCGAGCCGATCTAGAAGCCATTAGAGAACACCAAAATACTGTAAACCTACAGGAGGAGAGAGAGAGATTCTCCTACCATTAGCAATCAACCAGGCTGGACTGGCAGCCAAGGAACAACTGACTGCATATAATATGCTGCGATAGCTATGCTTTTTAAACAAGTTGAGAATAAAATAAATGATATTATAGATGAGCATAATGAGGAAGTAGGGCACCGTACTACAGGGAAAGCTATAACCTGTTCTGCTGATGGATCTTATGTACTAACCACTGTAAATAAGCTGTTACAGCAACTAAGTAACAATAGGTTGCCTGATCAAATGTCAGATGCTCAAATCAAATGATGGTATTGTCCCATGTGTCGGGATGTCAATGACTTCCACTGTTTAAACTCTTGCGCTTACAATAGAGCCCTGCCCATTTGGTGGGTAAGAAAAGTGGCCAAAGTGTATATAAGACCACAAGGGTTCAGGCCAAATAGCACGCTAGCAGACACAATGAAGGTACTCCTCACTGTAAAATTACCCCAAGTACAGTATGCCGAGCAAAGGTATACTAGTGTTGTCAAGGTCCATTCTCTTGGTCAACTCCAGGGGGATTACTACGCATAACATGTGAACCCACCTAATATACTAGTGCAGAATAAGAATGGGTCCTGGGTAGCGCCAAATTTACATTGTTGTGAGGAGATAAACAGCCAGTGGATCTGCCAGTGCAATGTTATGTCACAAATTCAACCAGTTTGTGGAGAACTTTCAGTGAGAAAAATGAACAATAATACTGTCTGGTGTCCAGTTCAAATACAAAAATGGACCACTCAGTGTGTAATCTCCACTTATAATTCTACTAACCAATATTGTATTGTAACAAATGTTAAAACATTAACACTTCAAGGCAAAACCTGTCCTATTACCCAACCTAACTTTTGCTTTGTACCTAATGGTGATGTACAAATTGGAGACTATACCTTCCATCCTATATCACATCACAAGTCATCTCAAATTAACATTCGGACTCAAACTCCCCATCAGGCATATCAAATTAATAACTATGCACCTGCATTTAAACCACCAATACCGCCACTTGCTCTAAATTTACAGAACCTGCTAGACCGTAAGGACACATCTGATTAACATTGAGAATTCAGCGCATAAAATACAGCTTAAAGTTCAAGAATGACTTAGTGATGCTGATAATGAACACTTGATATACAGTACACTGGGTGGACCATGGGATGTGTTAACATTTAAAACCCTACTGGTACTACAACTGGCATTGGTAGCCATTTTAATGCTTAGTGCATGCTGTCTAATGCGCACCATCAGAGGCATGAGACTGGAAATGCAAATGCTGCGTGGAGCAGGACTTGTGAGAGCAGCCATGAAATAATTAATAAATAGTCTTCGGACTGCATACTTATAGGAAAAGCCACCCAGAGGGTCCCTAAAAGGGCCCCCTATCGGAGGACTTCCACTACTGCACAGGAGACCTAAATTTTCCAAAATTGACTGGCTGCCTCCATAGGTACAAGGGGGGATTGTAACTATATAAGTGTACTTACGTCATCATCCACTGGCTCCAAAGTGTCTAACTGCACACAGTGGGTCAACCTGACCTAGGAGAAACACTGAGTTTCACTCACACCATAGCAACATACAATAGCATGAGCCTGCATGTCCTTATATGGGTCTAGCAGAAACCAATGTGTAGAATGCAATACCCGTGCATGCCCATGCTTGTCCAGACAAGTTCTGCCTAGATGCTAATAACAAAATGATTTTATTGGTGCATGGGTGATTTTATGCTGAAGGGGGGAGAGACGATGTGTGTATATGTGTGTGTGTATATATATATATATATACTGGATAAGCTTGCTTGCTTTTCCTAGGAGAAGAGAAAATGTAACATCAACGGCTGTATAGCACCACGCTGAAGCAAACGTATCTGTTACTCTTCCAACTGTGTCTGTGTAATCTGTATCATAATGTACAACTAGATCCTGAGGTAATGCATAGCCTGCAGGACCCCAGCTATAATTCCTCTGAATGGTTCACTAACGAGGGATACAAGTAGGGAAGATGATGACAGAGGAACATGAGGCAGCAGGGACCCAAGAAGGGTATGCGCGAGTGTTCAATGGGAGGGAGTAGATCCATGCAGAAGTCAGAGGAGCAGGAGGTATCCAGATCTTATGGTTTAAGGATGTATGATGCTAAAGAAGGATATGAGTAGGGAAGATGATGGCGGGATAGGTAAAAAAAAACAACAGATAGCACAAATCAAAGAAGGAACATGAGGTAGCATCGATCCAATAGGGGAATGCACAAGTGGGCAAGGAGAAGGAGGAGACCCAGGTGGGGTTTGGATGAGTGAGGGTTATCCAGATGCAGTAAGAACATGGAAAATGATGAAGAACAATGAAGGTGATCACATTAGGAGTGCAGCAGTGCAATGAAAATCTCAGAAGCAAGCCATGAGTGGAGGGAATCCAGGATGCCAAGGGATACCTATTGAGCTAATGAAATAGAGCAGTCCAAGGCAAGGTATCAGGGACCTGAGAGGCGGGAAGGCCGTGGATGCTGGATTGCTCGAGGGGAGAAAGGAGACCCTGAGGCCAAGAAGACAGGCTAGAGATTGTGACTCAAAAGGAGCAGACCCAGAGGTTGGATACGAGGAGGTGGGCATGCAAAGTGAATGAGGGTGATGAGATAGGGAAACAGATGGGGTAGCACAGGACCCTGAGAGAGCAGGAGGTGGCATGGAGGTCAGAGGGAACAGCAGAGGCATATGGAGATAGTGAAGGAAATAAACAAGCAGGACAAAGCAAGGTATCCTAGAGGTGTCCGGCTACAGCATTATTTTTTTTTTATGGGCAAGGAGGCATACCAGAATGGAGAGAGATACAAAGCAAGTTGAGGAAGAACAAAGATCACTGGAAGACAGAAAATGAAAGTTCACGGCCATAGAAACAAATGGCTCATGGTGTCAGGGAAAAGTACAGGATATCAAATAGTGAAGCAAACAGCAGGGAAGACTGCAGTACCCCTGAATCAGAAGGAAGGCATGAGAAAGTAAGATAACAAGCATGAAACAATAGGAAAAGCAACGGTTGCAGGAGGACGAAACATCACGGAAGATGTATGGAAACACAGTGGAATCAGAAGGGACAAGCAGATCATAAGTCAGGAGAGCACTCTAGAAATGCCAGAAGTGGGGTAGGTGACAGGGGGTCCCAGAGACAGCCAACAGAGAGCTCCTGCAGTCCCAGCAAGCAGGAGAAAAAAAAACTGGGGAGGCAATGCAGCAGAGAGAATAGCAGCAGCGATGGAGCAAGAACCCATCAGAGAATGATGCACCCAGAGTGCCTAGCAAAGTGGAGCAGCACTGGGGTCAGGAGTGCTCGGTGCAAATGGTCGAGGTCAGTGAAAAGGAAAACAAGCCACCCTGAGGTGAGCTGAGGTACCACCAAGCGATTAAACACCAGCACTACAGACAGCTGAGGAGAAGTGGTCCAAACAGGGAAAGTGTGGGGAGGGGCTCAAAAGTCGGATGAAGGCAAAGGTGGGTGGAAAGGGAGGGACTCAGAGGACAGGCCAGGAAGAGAATAGCTGGTGGGTCAAGGGCTATGATGGAGCGATGAGGCGTGGCACACATTGGAAAGAAAAAACTGTAGTGGCAGGGAAAGACATACAAAACACAAAATAGGGAAGGCAGGTAGGAAGACACGAATGAGTGCCTATGGAAGACGACAGAGCAGACAAAGCACAATGCAGCAGAACAGGAAGCCGGACGCAATACAAGAGCTCAGGGAAAATGAAGCCAGCAACATGCAGAGAGGTGGAGGAGAGCAGCGCCTTTGGCTACAACAAGAAAATGAATCCTGGATGGCTCCAGGATGCGTGACCTTTTAAGCCTGATGGGGGAGTGACATTGTTGCTCCGCCCATTGAACCTCGACCTTAAAGCCCTCCCATTCTGCTATGGCAGACTGGAGAAAAAGCCCCCACTCAGGCCTGAGGGCTCACTCAACCAGAGGTACAGCTGCTTCTATAGCAGCAGCTAGAGATATTCCCCTTTTGGAAATCTGTAAAGCAGCCACCTGGAAGACTGTTCACACATTTACTAAGCATTGCTGCCTGTACACTTAAGCCAGAAGTGATGCCAGTTTTAGTACAGCAGTACTGCACAGCCTGTTCCCAAACTAGGTTCCGTACCCCCCACCCAGGGGATATTGCTTGGTAGTCTGCATAGTGTCAGAATACAGGAAGACTTCATGTTGTCTGAAGAAAAAATTACTTACCATAGTAATCTTGTTTCTTCTAATGGAGTCTTGTTGTATTCTGACCTCCCTCCCTACCTGCCTCCCCTCACAGAACCCCAGGCTTGATTTAGAGGGTGGCATGTGCCAGTGCTGCACCCTAGAGGGTTGTCCTCTTCCTTTCCTTGGGGGAGATGGGTGCATGTTCTTATGATATTAGTATTATTATTGTGGGGTGTTTTTTCTGGGTTCTTGACTTGAGTGTTTTTACCCTGGTGGCTGATGTTGGCTTTTGCCTTTATAGTTTTTTACCTATAGTAACAGTCTTAGGTAACTTAGTGCTTGTAAGACTCTAAGAGTTACAGAGAATGTTCCAGGGACAGGGGTTTGAAAACAGAGCTTGAGCTCAATGTTCTATGCTTCTGCATAGAGTTAACTCTTTCCTCTCCAGAACAGTTGAACTGGAATGGCTAACTGCATATTGTCAGAATACAGCAAGACTCAATTAGAAGAAACAAGATTACTGTGGTAAGTAATTTGTTCTTCTTACCTATAATTGACAGCATTTGTGTATTATGGGTTTTTCATGGTTCCATATCAAACCTATATGAACAAAATATCCGTGGTTGTTTTAAGCACAGTTATATCATTGTTACCAATTAGCGTGCTGTGAAATTTCACCACAGACAATCTTGGCATGGTGTAAAATGTTTGTTACTCTTACTAAGCCACAATCTCCCTGTCAGCACTACCTAGACTTTAGCAAGGCATTTGACACACTCCCACACAAAAGATGAATATACAAGTTAGCCAGCCTTGGCATGGGCCCCAAGGTGGTAGTCTGGGTAAAACATTGGATGGAAAACAGGATGCAGAGGGTAATAATAAATGGAGTCCACTCTGAAGAAAGGAGGGTTACTAGCAGGGTACCACAGGGTTCAGTACTGGGACCTGTCCTCTTTAATGTCTTTATAAGTGGCATTGCAGATGGACTAGAAGGAAAAGTATGTCTCTTTGCAAATGACACAAAGATCTGCAACAGGATCAATACAGAAGGTTGGGTGGAAAGGATGTGAAGGGACTTGGCTAGGTTGGATGAATGGTCAAATGTATGGCAGCTTAGATTCAATGCAAATAAATGCAAAATAATGCACCTGGGAAACAAAACCCCCAAAACCCAGGGGAAGAGTACACAATGGGGGATGAGATACTAACAACAACAACAAAAATGGAAAGGGACCTGGGGGTAGTCATATCAGATGATCTTAAAGTGGGCAAGCAATGTAAGAAGGCAGTAAGGAGGGTTGGCAGGATACTGTGATGCCTAGGGAGAGGCATCACCAGTACAAAACAGGAAATTGTTATCACTCTCTACAGACAGTTGTTGAGACACCATCTGGAGCACTGTGTGCAGTTCTGGAGACCCCATTTCTGCTAGGACATAGACAGGATGGAGGCTGTCTAGAGAAGGGCAACTAAAATGGTGCTGGATCTACACCAGAAGACATATGAAGAGAGATTAAATGAGCTTAATATATACCTTTGAGGAGAAGAGGAGTGGGGGACATGCTAGAAACTTTTAAGTACTTTAAGGAATCAACAAAGTACAAGAGGGTAGCATCTTTCAGAAAAAGAAATGTGCAAGAACAAGGGACACAATTTGAAGATGGAGGGGAAATGGCTCACAGGTAATGTGAGGAAGTATTTTTCACGGAGAGGGTTGTGAATGAATGGAACAGCCTTCCTGAGGAGGTAGTGGAGTCAAAAACAGTGTGGGAATTCAAGAATGTATGGGACAGACATAAGGTAATTCTAGTAGGGGGTAGGATGAAATAGATTGTTGGTTAACTAAGATCTGCAGCTTATCTATCAGGTAGGGAAATGGGCAGGCTAGGTGGGCCAAGTGGTCCTTATCTGCCATCAAATTCTGTTTCTATTTTAAGTTTTAAGCCAAGTTACTAGCATTTCTGTGTAAGTAACTAATATTGATTCTGTTTTTGGGGTGGCCGTTTCTTAGTTTTAACTTTAATTTGCCAGGGAGGAACTGTAGCTGGGAGATATTTGTAGTCAGTTGTGACTAGACATGTTACTTAGCATTTGTGAAATAGGTGTCTGAAAGGAAGGAAGGCACTCCCTGGAGTGGAGGGTAAGAGTTGTAGGTGATTGTTTCTGGATGGCATAGGTTTACTTCCACCCACCCTTCCCTCACCCACCCACCCCAAGCACATAACTTCCTTTATAGCAGGGGCTCTGACATCACTTCCCCAAAACTGATAACAACATACACCTGTTCATGTCCTTAAAGGCACAGCACACTGAATGGGGGTAGAGACACTCACAAGCTTGCACACACTAAAACAAGAACAAAAAACAAAAGAAGCATCTGTAACTGAAAGGGACACAGACATGTGGGGAGTGGTGCAATGCACTGGCTGTGGAGCAGCAGTCTTCCTGGAGACATTCTGGAGACTGCATTGCTGCCTTATTTGCAGGCACCTCTCTGATCTGAGGGAGGAGGTTGTTCATCTCCATGCTGACCTGGCAAGGATTCAGGAAACCTGCTCCCCCACCCAGGGACCACCCAGGCCACCGCCACTACCTCAGAGGTTGCCAAGAGAGAGGAGTGGTTGGACCACAGTGGCCAGGGAGGGTGAGGGTGGTGGAACAGAGTCACATCCCTCCAGTTGAGCCTCCACACAATTTGCCACTCTGATGAAGCATGGTTCCTATGGAGGCACCTGCAGTGGAGACCAAGGAGGATGCTGGAACCTCCACAATGGAGACTCACAGGAGGGTGGGCACAGGACCCCACAGGGAAGGAAACAACTCCTGGTGGGGACTCAATTGTTAGGGGGTAGAACTGGGGAGGAGGGAAAGGGAGGTAAGGTGCCTGCCCAGTGCCAAGGTTTGAGGGACAGGAAATGAATCCTCAGGATCATGGGAGCAGCGCGACAAGGGAGAGGAGCTGGATGTTATCCACCTAGGGACAAATGACCTGGCTGAGAATGGGATCAGAGCAGTGCAACAGGAGTTTGTGGAGTTGGGAGGGGCTCTAGACAAGTAGCACACAGTAACTTTCACAAAGTCAGCATTGACAACTAGTACATGGGGGCACGGAAAGGAGAAGTGAACTCCCAGGCCCCCCAAAATCAGGGTGATTAGTGAGGAAACACCAAGATAGAGAAGTTGATAGGGAGAAAGGCAGGGGTAAATGGAGAAAAAGACAAAGGCAGTAGGGACAGGGATGGGGCAAAAAGAAATAAAGGCACAAAAAAATGGAGGGTAATAAGTGCCAATGCCCATAGTCTAGGTAAAAAGCTCCCTGAAATGGTGGCCTTGATGGAAGAGAGATGCCTGGATATTGTGGCAGTCACAGAAACACGGTACACAGAGAACCATGACTGGGATGTCAACATACCAGGGTACACAATCTACAAGAGGGACAGGGAGGGAAGAAGAGGAGGAGGAGTACCTCTCTATGTAAGGGAAGGGATCAAAGCAACAGAACTAAAGGATAAAGAGGGAGGAGAGGAGGCACTGTGGGTCACCCTGGAGATTGGAAATGGCTCCATAGTCCACAAGGGTTGTATACAGATCCTCGTCTCAGGGGGAGAAAATGGACAAGGAAATGATAGAAGGCATCCTTGGGATGGCAGAGAAAGGGGAGATATTGCTGATGGGGGACCTGACTTTGCCAGATGTTGACTGGAGCACCTTTGCTGCAGCCACATCCAAGAGCAGGGCCATTATTGATGCCCTACAGGTGGCATGCCTCAGGCAGCTAGTTTTGGAACCCACTCAGGAGTGATCAATCTTAGACCTGGTACTCTCAAATGGGGATGGAGAGAGGATCTCTGATCTTGAAGTGGGTAGCCATCTGGGAACAAGCAACCACTAAACAGTGTGGTTCATGATAAACTTAGCTGTAGAGTCAAACCACACAAAAGTGAAGGTACTGGACTTCAGGAGGGCTGATTTTGTCAAAATGGGAGGGTGCCTCGGAAAAGCACTAGCAAACAGGTAAGAAGGTGGGGTGGAGCAATAATGAGGAAACATCAAAACCACCATCACAGAGGCAACAAGCCTTTGTGTGAAGCAAATAAACAAATCAAAATGAAAGAAAAAAACACTATGGTTCTCAAAAGAAGTGGCGGGGAAGGTAAGGGAGAAAAAGATAGCATTCAGGAAGTATAAGGAAACACAGAAGAAGCAGGACAGAGAACTGTACCAGTTAAAGCAGAAGAAAGCGGTAAGACAGTCATAATAGCAAAGGCCCAAACCGAGGAAAAGATAGCCAACTTGGTTAAGAAGGGGGATAAAACCTTTATAGGTACATTAGGGAGCAAAGAAAGACTAAGGTAGGGATACTGAGGCTGAACAAAGAGGAAGGTGGTTGGGCAGAGAGCGACAGTGAAAAAGCAGGGATACTGAATGAATACTTCTGCTCAGTATTCACAATGGAAAAGCAGGGGGGAAAACCTAATCCAGTCAATAGAAGCACTCTGGTAAGGGGGGTTGATATTAGTCCTTCCACAGAAGCAAGTGTTCTGAAATAACTCTTAAAACTGAAGATGGATACAGCAATGGGGCCTGATGGGATTCACCACAGAATTCTAAAAGAACTAAGGGAAGAACTAGTAACACCACTAACTACCCTTTTTAATAAATCATGGGAGGATGGTGTGGTACCTAAGGACTGGAGGAGGATGGATGTGATTCCCCTTCACAAAAGTGGTAGCAAGACAGAGGCAGGAAACACAGACCTGTCATTTTGACCTCAGTGGTAGGGAAAATGATTGAATCACTTCTGAAGGAAATAATTGTTGAGTACCTAGAGGCCAGTGGGGCATAGGATGCAAGGCAGCATGGATTCACAGTGGGAAGGTCATGTCAGACAAATCTAATTGATTTCTTTGACGGGGTGACCAAAGCAGTAGACCATGGAGAGGCTGTGGACATGGCCTACCTAGACTTTAGAAAGACATTTGACACAGTCCCACACAAAAGATTAATAAACAAATTAGCCAACTTGGGAGTTGGTCCCAGGGTGGTAGCCTGGGTAAAACACTGGTTGGACAACAGGAGACAGCGTGTAATAGTAAATGGAGCCCACAGTGAAGAAAGGAGGGTTACTAGTGGGGTACTGCAGGGTTCAGTACTGAGGATGGTCCTTTTTAATGTCTTTATAAGTGACATTGCAGAAGGACTGGAAGGGAAAGTATGTCTCTTTGCAGATGACACAAAAATCTGCAACAGGGTTGATACACAACGTGGGGTGGAAAGGATGAAAAGGGACTTGGCAAGGTTGGAGGAATGGTCACATGTATGGCAGCATAGATTCAATGCAAAGAAGTGTAAAGTAATGCACCTGGGAAACAAAAACCCAGGGGAAGAGTACACAATGGGGGGTGAGATACTGACAACAGCAAAAATGGAAAGGGACCTGGGGGTAGTCATATCAGACAACCTGAAGGTGGGCCAGCAATGTGAGGAGGCAGTAGGGAGGGCTGGGGGGACACTGGGATGCATAGGGAGAAGCATCACCAGTAGAAAACAGGAAGTTGTTGGCCATCTGTACAGACAGTTGGTAAGACCACATCTGGAGTACTGTGTACAGTTCTGGAGACCCCATCTCCACAAAGACATGGGTGGAGGCTGTCCAGAGGAGGGCAACCAAAATGATGCAGGGTCTGCATCAGAAGACATGAAGAAAGACTAAAGGAATTAAAGATGTATAGCCCGAGGAAAGAAGGAGAGGGGGGACAGATAGAAATGTTTAAATACCTCAAGGGAATCAACAAAGTCCAAGAGGGTAGCATCTTTCAAAAAAAGAGATGTGCAAAAACAAGGGGGCACAATTTGAAGATAGAGGGGGGACGGCTCAGAGGTAATGTGAAGAAGTATTTCTTCACAGAGAGGGTTGTGGATACATGGAACAGCCTTCCAAAACAGTGGGGGAATTCAAGCATGCATGGAACAGACATAAGGCAATTCTAGTTGGGGGGTAGGAGGAAGTAGGCTGTTGGTTAACTGGGATCTGCAGCTTATCCGTTAGGTAGGAAAATGGGCAGACTAGGTGGGCCAAGCGGTCCTTATCTGCCATCAAATTCTACGTTTCTATGTTTTTCTCTGCAATTCCTTTCCTGCCCCTGCACCTTTTTTCCATTGGGATCAATATTAGCAAACTGTTTCTGACAGACAAATTCAGTTTGGAGATTCTGTAACAGTTGAGAGCAGCAGTTTGAGTTGCGATATGCCAAAAGTCAATTATTTTTTGTAGTTGCGTTCATGGAGCTGTATCTCTGGATGGAATATTCTGGGGTTTAGAATTCTTATTTTTGCTTTTAGAACATTAACACCCTTTTTCAGTAGCTATGGCGTCTGACCTTTCAAGAAAGCTCTCAAGACCGTTGGACTGACTTGGACATGTTGTTTGTCATCTAGTAGTGGGTAGTCATAATGTCCGATTACATCAGTTACAGTTCACCTTGGCAATAACTTTAATGCTAGTGGGGCAAACAGGATTAATAACTTTTCCTTCCACTTTAGGAGAGAATTTTACAGCGTACCAACTGCAGTCTAATCATCATTTGTTTTCCAACCCTGGGTACAAATAGGTTTGGAAAACTAGGCTATTTGATGGGCCTAACAGGGTTGTGAACAGAGTGAAGTACAGCTACTCTATTTCTTTCACTGGGGTTTGGGCCATCCTTGTGCTGTTGTGGTATGCGCTAAAAAGTCAAATACACTGCATTTCATTTCATGCATACTGCAATGCTGAAATGCTTGCATTGAATTTGATGCATGGAATTGACGTGATACCGTTTTTCACTAAAGCTACTTCAGCCTTTCAGGTCACGGTTTCTCCCTCTGCTCCTTGCTGATTCACATCAAACTTTACCTCATTGAAGGAGTGAAGGGCATGGGTGGAAGCCAGAGGGGGGAAGATTCAGGGGAGAAAGGAGGAGGTGCTACTTCACTGAGAGGGTGGTGGAGCCATGGAATGCGCTGCCTGGGGGGCTGATGGAGGCAGAGATGGTGGAGGGGTTCAAGAGAGGGTGGGACAGGTACAGGGGAAGGGTTCTGAAAGCAAAATCCAATGCAGCGAGAATATCCAGAACTGGGAAGGGAGAAGCCAGAGAAGGCGAGGGGGCAGCAAGGTTAGCTCCCAGGGTGGGGGATGACCAAATGAGCAGACACGAAAGACCGTTAGGCCTATTCTGCTGGCATTTTAGTATGTTAGTAAGTCTTTTCTCCAAGCATGTGGAGGCTTTGATACACAGGCTTTTACTAATGGGAGCTGTGAACCATCATGCAGCTGCAGATTGTGCTATTTGATATGCTGTCACTCATAATAAATGAGCTTAAAAACAACACTGAATACCAAAATGTTGTATAGTACACCTTACCTAATGTTATCTCTAGTGTCCCCCACATCGCACAGACATTTCAAATGTCATGCTACCCATTGCAGATTGCATTATTACAGCTGCTAACAATCATTCACAAATGTAATATTGTACTGTAAAGATAATGACCCTCAAACTAATGAGGACAGTCGTTCTTTTTTTTTCCAAATTTTAAGTTCTATTGTGAAGCAAAACAGAGTAGAGATACGGATATAACAGCACTTATGACCATATCCATTATTACAGGGCCAGATCCAAAAATACAATCTAATGCACATGAAGAGTTTAACTAGCTAAAACTTGAAACTATAACTCTGCTAATATAAGAGGAGCTATCTGGAGTTTTCTATAAATCAACAACCCACTAATACCACCCCCATCCCCTCTCCCACTCCCACACTCCCAGCCACCAAGGGGAAGATTAACTCTGAAGTGGGTTTCTCTTCCAGGAGTGGAGTATCCCAACAATAAGTGTGTAGGGATACAATTCAATGACATATTATATAAATAAAAGAACAGGAGTATACAAAAGGTGTCGGGACCTATATAGTCAGCAAGAGTTGCAGTGGTTCCCAGATCGAGGACAGTCTTTGCAAAGAAAAGATCAACCTCAGTGGCTTGGGGCCCATCTGCAAATTGGGTCATGGGGGTCCTGGTATTACCAACATCATGCCCTAGAGTACAAATGGGAGCTTTTCCATACTGAATATTCAACCCTAAAATAACATTTATTTCATTATTGCATTTAGAAGAATGGTCTTCCTTTCCTGATATTACAGTTATGTTTCCTGTTTTAGAGGTTTTAGTCCCACTGATTAAGCAAAATTAAGGGTTAAGCCCACTGGTCTACTAAGGTTCCTCCATACTTTAAGTTCTTCACTTTAAATACTCCCTTTCCCTGTGTCCTTATGCGATACCAGTATGCAGACAGTTAAAGAGATATACCTTAATAGTCTGCAGTGCAATTTCTGCTATGAACAATGACCAGAAATGGGAGATTGATCCTTAGTTTAATGTCTCACCCAAAGGATAGCATACCCTGAGAGTACAGCAATCCCCTTAGTACTGCACTTGAGTGCCAGCATGTATGGTATGTGTTCTACCCCCATGGGACTAGAACCCCTGATTTTCTTTTTTTTTTTTTTTTTTGATATTTTACCCACCCCCTCCCTCTTCAGAGTCGTCTCTTCGGGAGAGCCAATTGAGCCTGTCCCTACCCCCGTCCTACCTGACCGGTGAGGATCCTCCATCTTGCTGCAGTTTTGCCCCCCACGTGGGGTCGGGGAGGGGTCCACCCCCCAAACCTTCGAATCTTGTCAGGACCCCCGATTTAGCTGGGCAGGTGGCAGTAAATTGGAACCCAGCTCAGCTTTCCATCTACCCGACTCCGAAGGCGCTTTTTCCCCATTTTCTGTTAGGATGGACTGCGTGCCCCGGTGTCACGGCGTAGCGCTGATGCTCGTAGAGCCCCCCCCAAGAACCTGTCACCAAAGCTGGTTGGTCCAAGGCCTACGCCCCGATCAGTCACATCCCAGTGATTCCAGCAGCTGTTGTGCCCCCCAGCCTACACCAGGGGTCACCACTTACCGGTCTAAGGAACCCACCCTCCCCCGGAGAAGGCAAGCTGTCATCAGATGCTCTAGCCTTTCTCTCCCCGGCCAACCCCCAGTGGCTCGACCTCATTCCCTAACTCGGGTCACCAGCATGGTGCAAGATGTGATGTCAGGCGCCTCAACAGTCAGTGCCACCGGGCTGGCCAGAACCCCTGATTTTCTGGCTCAGAGGTGGATGTGCTACCTACTGAGCCATGCTTACACCTATTTATATA
Organism: Neoceratodus forsteri; assembly: GCA_016271365.2. Taxonomy (NCBI): domain Eukaryota; kingdom Metazoa; phylum Chordata; order Ceratodontiformes; family Ceratodontidae; genus Neoceratodus; species Neoceratodus forsteri. The sequence goes on from JADMNL010000026.1 coordinate 274,923,968, forward strand.
GAAGCCCCATTTATAAGGACCACAACCACCCTCAGTTGTACAGATTTGTTTAAAACGGTGCCCATAGGGAGGACATTAACATAGTGGCATTGCTTTTCACTAGCACTCCCTATACCATACACAGTGATTTAACTGTCTTCAACAGCAGTCGTGCAGTCCCCCTTCTCCAAGTACCAGTCCCACTTATAGCCATCCTCCCAGCACTGTACCTACAGGTTAAACCTTCATCCCCTGCTTCCTTTCAGGCACAATTTTAGGCCCTCCCCCATACTGTACAGAAGGTTTCCACCACCACCCATAGCAGATAATTGTAGGATGACCCACCCAAAGCAGTAAATCCATTTATAGGCCCCTAAATGCTAGAGACACAGGTTCAACCCTCACAAGTTTTAAATACAGTTTTAGTCCCCACAACCATACTGACAGGTTCAGCCCCCTCCAAACATCAGTTAAAACAGTTTCAAAAACACCTACACAGACAGTTTGAGAGTTTGTTGCAATTCAGCATTAATGACTTTGATACTAGGGCAGTGCGACTGCAGACAAACGCAGCAGCATTTATACAACACGTAGTAGTATAAAATGTTATTCATCATACATGAAGTTGGATAGATGTTATAACTCCATTGAGCAAAAGCTCATTTCAAAGGAGGTCCATTAATACAATAGATAATTGCACATACATAATATACACAAGTATAGTATTCCAAATTACGTACAATATAACAATCTCAAATACATTCTTCACCATCACCTTCACAAAGACTTCATCTTAATAGAGACACAAACATCCATGCAAACACATGGAGCCCAATTCTAGAAAGGTGGTACAAGTTGCAGCCGAACTCAACTTGCACCACCATCAACTGTGACATTGATCCTGTGCCCTATTCTAGAAGGGGCAGGGTCTTCGCAGCAAAGTCCTGTGACTTGTGACATGTGGCAAGGTACGCTGCACAGAGGGCGTACCTGGCCAGCATGTCGCAACCAGCTGCCGCAGGTCGCAAGTGCACCCCCCACCCGTATCCCAAACACTGGGTCGCCCACTGCAAATGTGGCATCGCCACCTGCCCTGGAAGCCCAGTGCCCCCCAACCATAAAATAATAACAGATTCCTGATTCCCTGGTAGTCTAGTGCCCCCAAACTGTACATTGACAACATAAAGAAATGTCCCATTTCCTGAGTAGTCTAGGTGCCCCAAACTGTACATTGAAACATAAAGAAATATCCCCATTTCCCTGGTACTCTAGTGTCCTCCCCCAGACTGTGCATTGAAACATAAGGAATAATCCCATTTCCCTGGTAGTCCTAGTGTCCCCCCAAACTGTACATTAAGAAACAAGAAATGTTCATTTTCCTGGTAGTCTAGTGGCCCCACCCAGCCATGCCAGCCACCCAGCACCACCTCCACCCATCCCCAGCTAGGCAGGTGGCACAGCCACCTCTCACCTGCCGACCAGCCACTGACTAAGCGCGTAGTAGTGCTACTGCACAGACGCACTCAGAAATGGTACATGATGCGTCTGTGCAGTGCGCATATACTGCACTCAGTTGGCCGCTGGCCATGGAGGTGAGAGGGTGAGCTAACTGAGATGAATGAGATGCTAGGTGAGCAACCAACATGAGGAAGAATGAAACACTAAATACACAAATAAGTCCTACATTATTAACGCACAGTTCGGAAAGCCTGAACTACCGAGAAACAAGAAAATTTCTTTATGTTTTTAATACAGTTGGAGACCCTAATAATACCGCATATACGGCGGCAACTCACGATTCGCGGCAGGTAGGGATAGCAGCGCCGCCATGCGAGCCTACCAATGGCTGTTTCAGGGTCTGGGAATATGGGTAGCCTGTTGGGCCCCACAGGAGTGTGCTGGGCATGGAAACTGTGCACTGTCCGCTGGACAGTTGCGAGTCTACAGGACCCCGGGAGCATCTATAAGATTACACAACTAAATGCTAGTATAACTTTCATTGCCAGATCTCCTCTGGGGGTTCTTGTAGAATCCCGTTATGTGCATAGTGGCTGCCTTCTAGAATGGGGGCGCAGCTGCTGCTGTAAACCTGGCCATATCCGCGGGGTTTATGCGGCAACAGCTGTTCAAGTCGCGAAGTGGCCCTGCAACATGTCGTGAGGCCACTTTGTAGAATCGCACATGTAAGTAACTGCTGGCATAAGTTGCTACATGCGCCATTCTGCTTGTGCAACTGCTGTTATACCAGGTGTAACCCTTCTAGAATCTGAACCATACTCTCAATTTAAAACATGTACTCTATATATATATATATATATATATATATATATATATATATATATATATATATTATTTGCAAAACTGTATTAATGCAACAGTTAAGTTTTTACAACAACAAAAGCAAGGAAATTCAATATTAGGGTTATCAACCTAACTCAACCCCCACTGCCACACATACATACACACAAACACACAGATATAGACACACACACACATACAGTACATGCACACACTCACACACACACACCACACAACTATGGGGACAGTACAAGGCAAGACAACCAATTACAGACAGACACCATAATGCAACAGAAATAACATGCAACTTCTTAAACATACCACAGCAGGCATCCATCATCATGTTTCACCAACTATATCACTTCTCCTGCCATTCCAGTCTCTTATATGTGTACAGCCTTCTACATAAAAGCATATTGCAGATAGTAATGCACTTGTGTTGGTGGGAGTTCAGAGCCCTTTGGCCTCTCGCAGTGTCACCAACTTGTCAATTTCTGCATAGAACCATAGCACTATGCTACTACCAATGTGGGCATTTCTGCATGACAGCATACCCCATGCCTCCACTAAGTTGCTCATTAGTGCAGAAGACTATAGCCACATAGTATCACCAAGTTGGCCATTTGTGCATAACAGGACAGCGTCATGTCCCAACCTACTTGCCCATTTCTGCATAACACTATAATATAAATACTAAAATACATGGATTGTTAAGGACATGGGACTGAGCCCCTCGTAACTTGCCAATTTCTGTATAACAGCCTAGCACCATGCTACCATGCACTTCACCATTTCTGCATAACAGCATACTCATGACTCCACCAACACCGTCTGTTTCTGTGTAACAGTTTAACATACCTACTAAGACAGATGTATTGGTGGGAATGAAGCCCCAGTAAGTTGACCATTTCCACATAACAGCATAGCTCAATCTTCCCACCAAATTCTTGAGTTTTGCATATCACCATGATATAAGTAGAAAAACACATGAGTTGGTGAGAACCCAGGAGCTTTCGGGCCACTGCACTTGCACCAAGTTCCCCAAAATTACCCATTTCTGCATAAGAGTATTATATAAGAAGTACATCTCAAGTATTGGTGAGAGTGTGGGGCCCTCTTAGTTGCTGTGCTACACCAAATTGCCCATTTGTGCATAACGGCATAGCCCCATGTTCTCACCAACTTGCCCATTTCTGCATAGCACCATAATATAAGTAACAAAAACGTATTCCCACCAAATTCTTATTTGTCCATAACAACATAGGCCCGTGTTCCCAGCAAATTTTCTATTTCTGTTAAACAGCATCATATGAGTGATGAAACAGATGTATTAGTAGTTCCATCTCATATGCTTCTACCGGATGTTGCTGTATCCACACAGACTGGGATGGCACCAGAAGTGATACAGTTGATGAAACATGATGATGGATGACTGTTGTGGTATGTTTAAGAAGTTGTATGTTATTTCTGTTGCATTATGGTGTCTGTCTGTGATTGGTTGTCTTGCTTGTACTGCCCCCATAGTTGTGTGTTTTGTGTGTGTGTGTCTATATGTGTGTGTTGTGTGTGTGTGTGTGTGTTCTGTCTGTCTGTGTGTGTATATGTGGCAGGGAAGGAGTTAGGGTTGAAAACCCTAACGTAAGACTCCTCACTTTTGCTGCTGTAAAAACCCTAACTGTTGCATTAATGCAGTTTTTTTGCAAAGAATTTCCCAACTTTTTGAGAAAGAAATAACAACGAGAGGTTCTCTTACCGCATTACATCTAAACAAGTTTATCAAACCTTTATAAAAGAGACATTCAGAACAATTCCTCATCCAAGTTATCACCCCACCCCTGCATAACAGCTACTGCATCTTGACTACAGAGCCATAGCCAACTAAGGCCATGAACATCAATGGTATGTGTCTGTGATTACCAACTGTAGTGGAGTGTGACCTCATAGGTTGCATGTCCATCAGCCATGCAATTCCCTCACCCCTCAAACCAATAATTGCATGCTGAGTGGAGACTCACAGCCAAACTAAGGTTATACACATCAGTGGTATACCTTTCTCATGGCAGCTGCACACAAATTTAGAACAATGAGGACTTGCATGACCTGAGCCAGGCGATGCCCCCCAAACATGTAGTACATGCTGAGTACAGAGCCACAGCCAAATTAAAGCCATGTACATTAATGTCATATGTCTGTGACACCAACTGTGGTGTAGTTATAACTCTCATGAGTTGCATAGCCTCAGCCAGGCAATGCCACCAACCCCCAGACCAGTAATTGCATGCTGAGTAGAGACCCGTAGGCCAACTAAAGCCATGTACATCAATGGTATGCCTCCCTCATACCATCTGCAGGAAAGTTAGAACACTGATTAGTTGCGTGGTCTCAGCCAGACAATGCCCCCGCAACAAGAGGTTTTGTATCCTCAGTGCAGAGCCATAGCTCAACTAAGGGCATGAACATCAATGTTATACCTCTGTGATACCAATTGTAAAGTAGTTATGACACTCATTAGTTGCACGACCTCAGCCACACAATGCCTTCCCCCCAAAATAACAGGTACTGTATCCTGAGTGCAGAGCCACAGAGCAACTAACAACATAAACATCAATAGTATACCTCTGTGATACCAACTGCACACTAGTTATGATACTTATGAGTTGCATAGCCTCAGACACGCAATACCCCCCCACCCCCAAACATGTTCTGGATCCTGAATGCAGAGCCACAGCCTAACTAAGGCCAAGAACATCAACAGAATGCCTCTGTGATACCAACTGTAAACTATTTATGACACTCATGACTTGCATGGCCTCAGCCAGACAATCCCCCCCAACAGGTACTGTATTCTGAGGGGAGAGCCACACCCAACTAAACCCATGGACATGAATGGCATACCTCTCTGATACCAACTGCAGACTAGTAACGACAGTCATGAGTTGCATGGCCTGACCCAGGCAATGCCCCCCCACCCCCAGACCATGTACTGGATGTTGAGTCCACAGACATAGCCTAGCTAAGCCCATTACACATACACTATACCTCCTTGATACAAACTGAAGACTAGTTGTAACACTCATGAGGTGGATTGTGTCAGCCAGGCAATACCCCACCATGAACAGGTACTGAATCATTAGTGCAGAGCCACAGAGCAAGTATACCCATGAACATCAATGGTATAGCGCTGTGATTGCACCTGTACACCTGTTAAAACACAGAGGAGTTAGATGGCCTCAGCCACACAATGTCCCTCCCTTCCCAAAACCAAGTACTTAATGTTCACTACAGAGCCACAAGTAAACTGAGGCTGTGAACATCAATTGTATATATGATCGATACCAGCTGCACACATGGTAGGACACTGAGTATTTGCATGGTGCAAAACAGTGAATCCCACCATACATGTCCAGATGACTTAGTGTATCTTAAGTACAGAGGTAAAGTCAATGAAAAGGTGTTGATATATGCAAGTTACATTACTGATACCAGTTGCACTCGTTAGGACAGTGGCGACTTGCATAGGCTGACCCAAGCAATGCCCCCAAGCCCCATAAATCAGGCACAAGATCATAGGTGTAGCGATAGATGCCAACTAAACTGTACTTGCTTATAGCAGTAGCACACATATATTTTTAAGAAGGAGTCAAACATGTCATTGTAAAAGAATAATATTTAATAAAATTATTATTGTATAAAAATATAAAAGTCATATTGACGTCTCTTATATATCAAAATACAAAAATAAATAAATGTGTTTGTTCACATGGGGAGGGGGAAGGAATAATAAATAAAACATTAATAAAATAAAAGTAGTTAAATAAAAAATAAAAGTGTTGCTTCACACTAGTAGTGGGAGAGGACATATAAGTAAAAAAAAAAAAAATAACTGCAAAATATTTAAAACAATGGCCAGGAGTGACAGAGAGGTGCTGGCCATTCAGGCTGTTGTGCCTTGGGGAGAGGAGGAGGAGGAAGAGGAAGACTGCGCAGGAGCGGGTGCATCTTGGGTCCCCTCATCTGCAGCTGGTGGTGGTGTTGTGGGAGGGGGACCTTTGAGGGACTCTTCTTGCTGAGGAGTTGTGGAGGGTTGGTCATCCTGTAGATGCTGCAGGTCCTGATGGAGCAGATGGTGGATGGCTTCCGTGGCCTGCAGCTGGTTCTCAGCCAGCTGCACCATGAGACTGCGTCTGGTCTTGAGTGAAGCAACAGAGGCCTCCTCCATTTCCCTCAGTGAATGAATAGCTTAGGTGAGGCCCCTGTTGCTCTGCTCCAGACCACGGGTGGCTACTAAGGCCGCATGCCCTACATGCCCATGACACTGAAGCAAATCAATAATTTCTCCCCCTTGACCAATAATATAATTTAGTTTTGCTGCAGTGTCATGGGCATGTTGTCACCCTGCACGGCCTCAAGCAGCTGGCTGAGAGTATTGCTGATGGTGTTTAGAACGGCAATCTGCCCTGTTGAGAGAAAAATGACAAGAAGAGACAGGTCTGTAAAGTAAGATGTTCTCTAGTTTTCTGATAATATACTGTAGTGAAGTGTGTGTTTTTTAATAATAACTGGTCAGCAATTTTTCCATCGTCTGACCAGTTATAATTTGCTATTATAACCTGCGGGTTATAACGGCAAACACGTGCCAAGTCAGTTGAACAAGAGTTGTATCCCAATTGGCTGTTTACTCATCCTCTGTGGGCTTACTAGTTTTAAAAAACATGGTGACTCCTCTGTCTCGCATAGCGAGGAGCTGCCACACCGAGAGCATGTATTTAAGTTTTAAACATGTTTTCCTCCCGCAATTGTATCTGGCTAGTCCTGGTATTTTAATCCTACTCCATGCACTTCAACCCTTCACCGGAGAAAAACTGCTGCATCAGGGAGATACCTCAGATTCACGCTTCCCAGTGAAGCGCCAATGGGAGAGAGGACAAAAGCGCTTCTGCCTACTAAAACCCTTGTGGCAAAAATTGCTGAACAGCAATTATAACAAATAAGAGATGGGTTGGCATGTAAAACTCAATTTTGCACATACCCTTGTTATGGGATGCTTTCATAAACCCCTTGGGCTTTGCCCTCAGGGTTTATGTAGCATCCCACAACTCGGGTGTGTGTAAAATCTCATTATACTCTCCAGCCCATCCATTATTGTATATTTAATGATAGAGGAGATGTATTAACATATATAGTACATCAGTATATCTGTGTTTATTTTATTATACTGTCATTTAAGTCTGTTGCTGACACATTTACCCCCTCCCCCCTTCAGGTCCTGTAATCTGCCACTCCTTGCAGCAGAATGTGGTAGCATAAACCCCACACTAGCTGTCGATAAATGCTGTTTCTTGAAAGACCTGAAGACCCTGTGTATGCCAGCATGCACAACAGTTGGATAACTATGAAAGACGACGACACCTCCCACCCAGCTACCCTGGAAGCCCATCATCTCCCTGCACCTCAGCATGTTCCAACAAGCTGAAGAGCTCACTAATATATAGCAGAACTCAAGTGTAAAACTGCACTCAAAGAAACTAGATATGCATGCTACAGTAGTGTTATAATAATGTTATTTGTACAGTACTCTGAGATCTCTTTCCAACTCATCAGTTTTCTCAAGCTCAGAGACTACTGTTCAAATAAATAGATTGTGACACAAGTGTACCACACATATCCCTGATGTACAGTACATGCACAGGATCTGCTTCAACAGTGAATTTGACATTGAACAACATGAACATTAGTATTATAGATTGCTGTTATCTGCAGAACTACTATCTGGCATACCTGTTAACTCATTCACTCCTCAGGAGCTCTTTGTGAGTTCCACCCCTTGTGCCCTGTATACCTTTAACACTGCATCCTGGAGCTTTCAAAGCAAAATCAAGCCATAATGAGCATGCCACAAACAAATGCAAATAGCTTATGAACCGTAGGTGCTACACACTAAGTATGAGTGGCAAAATTGTTCAGCACTAAATTACCGTTCAAATGGTACTATACTCTTAATTTAATATATATTCAGTTTTTTTTAATAATAGTTGAAATAGCAGAGAAATTGTTTTATTTCAATAAAAATGGCAATTTAAACCAATTTTAGTGGGGTAATATGTGACATATCAGTGCCAAATTAAACATCCATATAGTATATATTGTTACCTGAGTAATTTTGTACTGAAAAGCTATTTTTGTTATATACAACATGGATTTTTTTTACCCATTTTCTTCAAGGTGGTTAGGTGAGGCTCGATGTAGAGTTGTCAGGTGTACAGACCATACCATAAACAAATGTAAATAACTCCTAAAGTATACGTGATACACACATAGTCTCAGAGGCAAAGTTGTTCAACGCTAAATTAGCTTTCTAACGGTCCTATGCTGTCAACCCTACGCACTACTTTTTTTTTTTAACTAGCTGACATTCAAAAAAAGGGTTGTTTTCTCAGGTAAACGAAGCAACGTCAAAACATTTCTTTGTGGGAAATATGTACCTGATCAACATCATACCATAAACAAATGTAAATAACTCCTAAAGTATACATGATACACACATAGTCTCAGTGGCAAAATTATTCAGCGCTAAATTACCTTTCCAACGGTCCTATGCTGTCAACTCTACTCAATATGCTTCTTTTTTTAACTAGCTGACATTCAAAAAAAGGGTTGTTTTCTCAGGTAAACGAAGCAACGTCAAAACATTTCTTTGTGGGAAATATGTACCTGATCAACACCATACCATAAACAAATGTAAATAACTCCTGAAGTATACGTGATACACACATAGTCTCAGTGGTAAAGTTGTTCAGCCCTAAAATACCTTTCTAATGGTATTATGCACCTAATTATAATCAATGTGTTTGATATTCTCTCTGCAAAATTCAAAAGTGTTTTTTGCATAAAAACTAAGGTTGCATATCAACACCAAGTTCAGTATCCTGATCTGACCCCCAAAAAAACATTTAGACCCAGATATTCAAACTGTGCCCAAAAAGTGCACAACAGCAGGAGCAAGCGCAAGTCCATTGCACCCATGTGCAAGAGGCGTGATATTCAAAAACTGCGCAGGCCAAGATGTGCCTACAGCCGACGACTGAATATCGCACCACCGGTGCCGTAGCGCAACTAGGGAGGTGAAGCTGAGCATATCTGATGCCCCATAGCGCAACAAGGGATGTTCAGCTGAGCAGTCCAGATGCACCATAGCACAACTAGGGATGCTCCCCAGCAGCAGGGCAGCAATGCAACAGCACAGCCAGGGATGCAGGGGCCCACCACCCATGCCACAGATGGAGAGAGGAACACACAGCAGAACAGACACCGCCCCCACACCCCATGCACTGCACAACTGTGGGAGGGCTGGAATAACCACTGGTCCATGGAGACCAGCAACCAACCCACAGCCAGGCCATGGTGCCCCATCACACCCCCTGGCAAGCTGTGACTGGCACACAAGGAGGGCCAACCACCCTGTGCCACATCTCACCAATGCAGAGCACACCCAGCACCGTGACCCCCAGACAGCCTGCCCAGGAGCAGCATCCACCAGTGCAGGATAACCCATGCATGCCACCACCCCCACTGTGACAATGCAATCCTGTGCACCACAGAACCATGCAAGGCAGCCCCACTATGAGCATCCATCAGTGGGTGGCAGCACACAGTGATGCAACGACTGTGTACACAGTGCCACCAGGCACATCCCCCCCCTGAGGTACAGCTGAGAGACCGACCATGCATCGGCACACAAAGTACCCCACATGTGACAGGGCATGCCCTGGACCCCACCACCAGTGGTACAGCACCCTGCACACCCTCCCAAGGACACACCCTGACCCAGCACTGGCCACAACAGCCAGTGCAGACACCCACAGTGGTGCATGGAAGCATGCACCACACAGGATGTAGCACAGTTCATGGACAAACACCCACCCATACCCAAGGGCACACCAACACAGGTACACAGTAGTGGGGCAACCAAGCCCCCAGCGTGTGGCCATGAAAACTGTGTACACACGGCCAGCACTCCTCCATGGCACAGGAGTGCCAGCCACCCTGCGCAGGCACTGTGGAGCTGCACACTACCAGCATTTTCCCGGAGCACAGGTGACAGACAGTGGTGCACATCCCCTGCAACACACACAAGCCACAGCATGGAGATGGGACAACAACAGCGGAGGCCACAGTGTCACCTGAGGCAGACATGCACCACACCAGTGACAGGAGGCAACCTGGCATTGTGCCGGGTACAGTGGCTTGCCACACTGACATGCCAGCAGACCATGCAGGTCACACATATGCAAGGGTGTCAGCTGCACAGGCCATGGACTGGCTGACAGGTGCACCATGGGCACAGAGCATGCACCATGGACCACTGCACACAGTCATCCAGTGCACAGAAAACAACACACACACCACAGACAGTGACTGATAGCTACTCCCACACCATAGTCACTTCCCCACAGACACACACACATGCACATGACTGCACCACCCCTGATGCCATGCACACCACTGCAGCTGAGCACCTATAGCTCATTGCAAAACAGAGACTGCCACATTAGGTATATCAAAGCAAATGTACTGTAAAAAAAATCACACAAAACTATATACATATATTTACAAAAGGTTGGGGGGAGGGCCACAAACAAGGTGGGGGTGGGTAAGGGGCAGAGGTGAACAAATGGTAGAGGGAAGGAGGGGTGTGAGGGTGGGTCCAGGTGGGTAGGGAAAATCAGGGGCATTAGTATGCTCAATGGGAGCCCCTCTCCCCCTCTCTGGCTGCTCCTCCTGCCATGCCACCATCGTACTCCCAGCCGGTCTATCAGTTCAAGGATCTCCAGGGAGGTCCTGGCAACATGTAGGATCTCCTGCAGTGTTGCCCTGATTTCCTACAGCTGCTGTCCACCTAGGACAACGGAGCAGAGTCAATAGGTGTTGAATGCACAGCCCCATGCAGCCCACCCACTGTGCATGGCATACGGCCATGGGACATGCCTCTGTGATGGTGTGTGACCACCCACAGTGATCACGTCCACAAGACCTGCCCACCCAGGTGCACACAGCCATGTGGACTGCTGCACACACCCACCAGCCAAGTCCTGCACAGCACCACCGTGGCTGTTCAGTGACGTGGCTATGTGGTGCGAAAGCAGTGGCACAGCCATGTACCGGTGCATGCATGGACCACCATTGATGCACTCCCAGACATGCAGTGCCACTGGACAGTGCTGACTGTACAAGTTGCGTGCATGGCAGTGGTGTCAATGGATGGTGTCCATGCCCCACTGCCTGCCCTTTTACACAGCATGCAATAGTAATCATGGATGTAAGGCACTCACCATCAACAGGCTGGTCCCTGTGCCTCTGCGGACCTTCACCCCTCCTGGACTGATGGTCCTCCTGCTGGCACCTCCTCTCCCTCGCCAGCCAGCGCTCATCTGGGCCTAAGGTGCAAACATGGAGAAAGGAACATCAGTACAATACTGTAGCAAAGTCCCCCCGGCCCGATGTGTGTGCAGTCCCACACAGCCAGACCCACCCACCCCACATCTTGATAACACTACCACGGCCAACACCGTACAGCCCCCCCATGTGCTGGACACATGCAACCGTGATACCCGTATGGAAAATAAAAATGTATGGATGTTGCACCTACCTGGCTGTGGCACCGTGCCCCTCCTGGCACATTCCCACAGGTGGGCAAGCAGGTCTGGGTCCCTCCACTTAAGGTCCCCATATCTGTGGTGGCACTGCTCCACCATCTGCCCCATACCAGTGGCCTCCTCCAGAGTGTTGGCCACCTCCTGCCACACCTGACTCCTGGCCCTGTCCAGGGATGCCTCACCAAATAGTGGGCCTAAGTGGCTCCACAATGGCAACCAAGTTTGCCATCTCCACCTGGCTCTACTGTGCTGCTCTCCTTGGCACCATCTCTGCTGCTCGGTTAAGTCAAAATGGCGCTCTGCAGCGTGGTTCGGCCACGTGCAGATGCTGCACAGTACAGCGCTGCCATTCCCTATTGTGCTGTTACCGAACAGTGTGATAGTGGTGCACCCATGCCTGATGCATGGCAACTAGGGGCAAAGGTCGGGCACAGGGTCAAGGGTCTCTGGCACACGGACAGCCACAGCACGATTGGAACCCAATGTGTCTAGTGTGATTGGGTGCCTGTGTGTCACCTCCTGTAGCGGCCTACCATGCTGCTTCAGCAGCGTGCGCCTGCTGATGCCCCAGTGTCACGGTGCCCATATCAGGTGAACAAGCGCTGCACCAGGTGGCACAATGGTGGCCATGCCTGCTTTGCCTCGCCATGCACAGCACATCAGCAGCATGGCAGGCGCCACGCGCATCAAACCAGGCATGCGCCAGTTAGGTGTGTACTGCACATGTCACCAGAACTGCACCCTTGGCTCAGCACATTTCAGCACAATTGTGCAAAGCGCGACAGCTGCGATATTCAACACGTCATATGCAAATCAGCTAATCAGCCATTCAATGGTGCAGTCACTGCCATTTGCATCCATTAAAATCGCCTCCCTCATTTGCATAGGTTGCACTATAAAAGTGCGACATTGGGCTGCACTGGCCATAGTCAGTTACTGCAGTCTATTGGTGAGTTTCATGCTGTTTGGGAGTGTGGACTGTGGATTTTGGGACATGCATGGGACTGCACAGTCACTGGTAACACCTGTCATTCTCACAGGCTAAATCATGACCGAGTGAGTTGTGGAGGAAGAGGAACAGAGTTGTGGGAGGAGGAGGCCAAATTTCATGAAGGCTGAGATGGATGCCCTGTTTGAGGCCTACCTAGACCAGGAGCTGCTTCTCAGTGGACACCAGGGAACACCACTGGCCCATGCTGCTGCATAGGAGGATGTGGCACGTGCTGTAAACCTGCATGGCAGCCACCAGCACTCCATGCAGGAGTGCAAGAAGAAGATGGGCACAGACAGGAGGAGGATTAAGGAGAAGGTGGCTGCCATCAGGGCAGCATGGTCTGCGACAGGTGGGGGACAGCCGGAGGTGCTACGCCTGACCCCACAAGAGGAGAGGGTTGCTGGCAGCATGCAGCATTGTGCCATTGAGGGTGTTCGAGGTGGTGGATTCCAGATGGGTGATAGCCCGTCACTGCATGGTAGGTCATGGTCTGTCGATTGGGGGGGACAGGGTAGGTCACATGCAGTAACGTGACTTCATTTTCCCTTACAGCTCCTGAGCATCTGCATGGGTCAGCGGTGGTGGGCCTCTCTACTGAGGCCAGTCAGATGGAGATGGAGGAGGGACCATCTACCTCCACAGGAATACATGGCTCAGTGTGACAGTGGGCCCGCCTGGATGTCCAGACTGATGTTGTTGGAGCAGGTGTGGAGGAGGTCCTGCCTATGTCCCAGCATGCTGGCATCCACGGATGCCAGCATGCTGGGACTCGGGCTGGTGCCGGGTCCGTCGTGATGATGATGTCACCAGCGTCATGGGCAGTGACGTATGTGACGCACTAGGATGGCCACACAGCAGGCAACATCCACGACCATGGCTGTGGGTGTTGCCGCCGTGGAGGCCTGCTTGTCATCATAGTCCCAGCCTATGCCTGTCAGCACCGGTGGGGCAGCACTGGTGTGTGTACAGGACAGTGGGACTGTTGCAGCCACTGCAGTGGCACCACTGAGCCCTGGGGAGCGGCAGCCAGAGGGGCAGCATCAGCAGTTGGCCAATGGGCTTGGGGGTGCAGTGTCAGGGGCCGGCATCAGTGCACCACCTGTGGACATGCCCAGGCCTGGCCCTGGTGTGCAGCGCCCACCCTCAAGGGGTGATAAGCATCAGGGCCACGCACACCCTGAGGGACAGCATGCTGATCAGGCAGATGACCTCTTGGATGAGCACACCCGCATACTGCAAGCATCAGTCAATCAGCAGATGTGGCTTGTGACAGTGATGGATGCACTGAGTGTGGCTCTGCAGCGGGCAGAGGAGCGTCACAGCAGAGAAACCGCTCTGCTCCTGGCAGGGATGGCCTGGATGCGGGATGATGTGACTGCTGCCATTGACAGGCTGACACATACAATCACAGCTGCCATGGCCACAGGGGGTACACAGTTATTTGCCCATGCATTGCAGACACCGCGCAGTGCAATGTCCACCCCCCATTCCTGGCGTCATGTGACACCTTCCTTGCCAACACCGGGTTCAGCTGTGGGCATCCCGAGCATGCCTGGCACAGGCATGTTCAGTGTGCTGCAGACCCCTGCATGAGCACGGTTGCGTTCATGCAGTGGAACCTCTGGGAGACCATCAGTGTCACCCCATGAGGCCAGTGGTCAGCCTGTCACTGCTGACGGGTCTCAGTGGGGCCTCCCACGCATCCGTAGCACTGTGGCGTGTAACTGACCTGTCTCCCAGCGTGGCTACTCTCTGATGCTGCCCTGTCTGCTTTGTGTCATTCAGCTGGCAATGCACGGGTGGGTACCCGGCCCTGCACGCACACACAGTCCATCTGCAAACCCTCCTGGCTGCTGTCCGCAGTTGTGTGTGCATGATGATGCCTGCATTGTGCTGTACACCAATGTGCAATGGTGCCCAGCGCCTGACACATGCACAATGACAGGCAGTGGGCGTGGTGGTCTGTGGACATGTGTATGCTAGGGGTGGCATTCTGGGTCGGTGTGCCTCCTACCCTTTGTGCATGTCTGGTGAGTTGTGTGTGTGTATGTGCGTGTGTGTGTGTGTGTCCACATGCCATGTTAGACCTCACCCATCCCTGGTGGTGTGTGTGGTTCCATGACTGGCCACTTCCCTTAACGGCATGCACCTCTGATGTGTGTCCATGCATGTTAGTGGGTTGTGCCTTTGCCACTGGTGGTTGCACATGGCCCCATGTCTTACCTGGGTTGGCTGAAGTGCTCCTCCGTGATGGTGTCCCAGTGCAGCTGTGCCAGTCGGAGCAGTCGGGGGTCCTGTCACTAAAGGGGGGGGCTGCCCATCGCCATTGTCACTGGCGTCCTCAGCCGTCCCCATTGCTGTCCCCCTCTTCAACTTGTATGGCTATCCCAAATTCATTGGCCATGTTGTGCAGGATGCAACAGGCCAGGAATAGCCCACAGGCCTTTGAGGGGCTGTACTGTAGGGCACCGCTGGAGGTGTCCAGGCAACGGAAATGTGCCTTCATCATCCCAAACACCCACTCGATGACATTACATGTGGTGGCATGTTCCTCATTGTAGTGTTGCTGTGATGGGGTCGAGGGCCACCGGTATGGTGTGAGCAGCCAGGGACGGAGTGGATATCCACTGTCACCTGTATGTAGAGGGTGGAGGTTAGTTTGGTGATCAGCATCACCCTGCCCGAGCCCATGTAGACCACTACCCATGTCACCTCTGACCATGCCCCTCCCAAGCCCTATGTTTGTCCATGTGGTTTGCATGCTCACCCACTAAATGGCCAGTGGGGATGTACCCACTCTCAAATCTGTGGCACAGTGCTGACTGGTGCCAGATGAAGGCATCATGTGCTCCCCCAGGGTGCATGGCACAGACATTGATTATGCGCGCCGGTATCGCACACCACCTGGCAGTTGATGCTAGCATAGCCTGCGATTCATGTATGCAGCACCCTCGGGCCAGGTGGTGTGGATAGTACATGGTGTAGTTCTACTGCCCCTAGCATGCCAGGCATAATGATATACCCTGTGGAATTCCTGTAAGTTTGCTGTGCACTCTGCCAGTGTGCTGGAAATGGATGTACTCCACAGCATGTGGCAGCAGTGTGCTGAGGAATTGGGTGAGGTGGGCATGACGCGGCCGACTGGGTTATGCCTGTGGTGTCCCCTGTTGGTCTCTGGAAGGTACCAGTGGTGAGCAAGCACATGCAAGCTGTCACTGTAGTCTCCACTGACAGAGCATGGCTCTGTCGTGTGGGTGCCTGCATCACATCACTGCACAGCTCACAGAACCACCTCAGAATTGCCCGATTCAAGCAGTACTGGCCCACAATCTCAGTATCACTGTACAGCTCAAAGTTGGTGTGGGCTCGGTACTGCCTGTTGGGGGCATGCCACCTATGGGTCCTTCCCTAGGCCGCACCCCCCTGCTGCCCACCTTCTCACCCCCCTCATTACTGCTTCCATCTGGATGGTGGCACTGGCCATGTCCCTGGCTTGTGTTCACCCACCCTGGCAGCTGTTTCTGTGTTCCCCCAGCTGTCCTGACTACTACTTCCCCTGCACTGGGAACACCTGACTGTGCTGGCCTCAGTGCTGTGTGGCACTTCCCCTTCTGCACTGTGGCTGTGGCTCCCCACACCTTCCCTGAGCCTGTGGGTTCCAGGTGCCCTTTCTCTGTCCTGCCCTGTGTGTGTGCATGTGTGTTGCCTGTGTGGCTGGCTATAGTTCAGCAACATGTGCCTTCCCTGTAGTGTTCTTGCACCTCTCCCTTGTTCCTTTTTATTTTGGATCATTTCCGCTATGGCGCAACTTCCGCTTGTTCCCCTATTGCGTGTGGCGCATGTTTTTGAATATCGCACTGCGCCATTTATGCATGGTTCCTCCCCCTTCAGTTGCACATACATTCATTATCATTGCACTATTGCTCAGCGTGATTGGGGGGGGTGCAACTGCCTCCCACTGAATATCTCAGAATGGCGCATTTTCGGACTTGCGCTGGCGCAATCCTATTGTGCATGGCGCAACCCTTTTGAATATCTGGGCCTGAGTATAATAATCTGGTACTAAACACCAATCCTTCTGATATATAGCATGTGTTTCTGTGACACGATGGCAAGTTTTGAACAGAAAAAGCTGACACAGAGAAGATGCAATACCCCCCCCCCTTGGCTTTCTGCTTTCACTCTATCCTGTCTCCTTCTGCTTATTCAATTTATCCTAATTGTCTTGTCAGGGTGGCCAACCTGGCAATTTTCTACTTTGCTTTACTATCACTTTTGCTCTGGTATTAAAACAAAAGCTTGCATCTTGTTTAAGAATACAAAAGGGAACTATGTCACTTAAATAAAGCCATAATGTGAGTAAAGGGCTGGGTTATGAAAGAAAGCCTTCACCTACAAGCCAGTTAGTAATTAAGGAAAGATGAGGCTGTAGAATTGCTGTAAACAGTGAAATAAATGTTTTTAGGCAACTCAAACAAAGTTCAGGTTGTAGGAAAATGCCATAGTGCCTGTAAGTGTCAAAGAACTTCATTAAAAGGGAGTTGTAATTGTTGCAGTAAAGCCTTCTGTGTTCTAGAAGGCTGAGTTCCTCAATAGGTCATCGGCAGGGTCACTGGAAAATTGCGGAAAATTTTACCCAAAAATGCGGGGATTTTCTTGCAAAAATTGCAGGAAAATTACGGGGGTTCACTATACAACCCCACAGCCCCCTAATAAATATTTTATTGTTTGCTGCAGCTTGTATTGATCACATAAATTGTTAAATAAATGTATTGTCACTTGTAAATGCTTTAATGTGAAGAAAGATGTGTGTTTTTGAAATGCACTGTAAACTAATCATTATGTAGCATATCTTCTAAAAATCAAGACAACTAAGTCATGCAGTGCTAATTAGATTTTATTTAGTAATTTACAGTTAGTCTTTGCTGAATACATCCTGAAACAACATATTTTGCCAGTTTCTAGATGTTAAATAATGAAGCCTGTTTAAACTACTTGCTTTGGTGCAAGAAAAAAAATAAACAGATAACCAGGGTGCCTAACAAAGGTCTAGTAAGAAAATCAGCACTGTAAGCACATTTTAAAATCACATGATAAAAGTATCAAATCATATCAATAGCTTTTCATTACATCATACAATAGTTTTTAATACATTGTACTTTTGTTCTACTTGGTTTGCAGTGATTTTACTTGGGTTGAAGTTAGTTTGTCTGTTTGAAGGTAGCTGTTTAACTGTACTTAACCTGTTCAGCATGTTTTCAGAAATGTTTTCTTTTTGTAGGCTTTGTATGTGAGTATACAGTTGTGGCAGACTGACATGTAAGGAATCACTGTCACCAACCCCCTCAGAAGCACAATCAAGTTTATAATAAGCAGGGCCATCCAAACCTTGACACATTTGAATCAAAATCCTTTCAGATTGAAAGTATTTATACAAGGAAAATCTACCCTACCATTCAAAACAAGCATTGTGGTCAAGGCTTCATTTAGGTGAATGGGGCGACTTACCTCTTCTCACAACTATTGTTTCAGTCTCTGTGTCAGCAAAAGTTCTCTGATAGTCTGCTTTAACACAGATTTTAAGTGTTCAAGTTTACATATGCATGACCAGAGGATTCTGGCACCAAAGCAGGTGAGTGAATCACATGAAAGCAGAGTCACATTTGACCCCTTCTCACCTCACACTGTACTGTTTTGGTCAAATCCAAGTCTGTGTACCATATCTGAGTAGATTTCCTTGAGAATTTAAATATTTTTATACAATTTCAGTCAAAATTTCATAAGTGTAAGAAATTGCAAGAAATTGCAGATTTTGTGCAGAGAAGGGCGGAAATTGCGGAAAAATTACGCTCGCAATTTTCCAGTGGCCCTGGTCATCGGCTAAAAGTGCAGCAGCCTGCTAAGCTGTTTGCTGAAAGTGTTGCAGCCCAGATAAACTGTTTGGAAGAAAATAAATAAAAGATCTAGAAATGTAAAACAAAGGATTTGGGAAGGAAATAAAGCATGTCTAAAGAACAGAGTACCATATTATGTGTAACATAGCAGAGATACTTCAGTAGTTTCATATTGTATGTATTTCCCTGTATGAACACAAAAGACAAATAAAAGGCTGTAACTTTTTATGGAGACAGATAGGGAGCGCACCCCTCATCTCTCTGTCCATGCAAAGGTTATAACTGGTTATTTGTTCCAAAACAAGTTGGTTTAACCATATACAATTGTAAAGAAAGGTTGTTACCTAGAGTTCTGTTTCATTTGGAAAGGTCCTTCCACATGGCAAGCTGCCCCTGAAATGGCAGGTTATATAGATGCAGGGGAATGTGATGTCACAAAGGAGGAGGGACGCCGTGAAAACCACACCCCCTTCCCTTTACTATATAAACCCTCCAAAAGGAGGCTTAGTCAGATTTGTTTTGATCAAGGTGAGAGAAGGATATCAGCAAGGAGGTAATGTGCAGTCTTTCACATTATCTGAGGAAGAAGAGAATACAGGAATTTCCTTATAGCATCTGAAGCAAGCAGTATATCCTGATGTCTGAACTGATGTGAAGAAATAACATCGTTTTTTTTTTCTGTAAATATTGGATTATTCATTTTTGGTTTTGTGTTTTTCTAAAATAAAATGATAAATGCAGAAGTATGGGCTTGTTATGCATCATAATCTGGTTGTACGATCTGTTTATTGGGACCCATGCGTTTACAGTTTCAATCCTATTTAGCCAACCATAAAGAATACTATATCAATGTATGCAAACACCTACTGAACTCTAAGAAATACCCACCAAGTACAAAAGCAAGTCACAGTATCAAAACACAAATAACCAAAATGAACACATGCAACAACACAGCAGCAGTACAAATATGGTCAGGTGCAGAGCGGCACACTGTTGTGCAATACTCACGTGTATCAATAATGAGCACTGTTGCCCACTTTGTGAGCACAACAACATGTACAAGCATGTACACGGTGGCACCCATAGCATTCTGGCATGGCAGTCACAAGTCTTAGCATTTAGAATACAGAAGTTCAGCAACATTACTAAAATCACAATTACTTTTTCTTTTTCAGATGGCGTACTATAATGATCTGCACTGAAGAGATTACAACATTCTTACCTTACTGGATTATTGCACATCCTTGACCTTCATGCCTCTGTCATACTGTATGTACTTCTGTAAATACAATAGTTCAACCTCTGTTTGTGGCATCATTCTGTAAATAAAGTAGTTCCACCCTGTCCTACTAGATTCCTTCAGTAAAAATAGCTCCAACCTCTCGTCTGTTGTCTGTGTTGTATATTTATAAATTCTCACATCTATGTCTCCTCTGCTTAGCCGCCCCTCTGGTCCTAGGTTGACCAAAGTTAGTAAAGAGGAAAGACTGGTCTTAGAAAAGCAAATTAAATTCAGGATGTCCTTTTCCTACCTTTCCTTGAGAGTCTGGGAGGAGATTGTAAAAAGCAGGAAATCTAGTTTTGGGAAGAAGCAATGAAATGTGTGCATCCTGGTGCAACAACACGTGTCAAGAACAGAATGTTTACAGTGACAAATACAGCCAGTGGAAAAGAAGTGGCACCTTATTTATACATGAATAGTGGATGGAGAGGGATATGGAACCTTTCACAATGTGAATTATGAGTGCCCAGATGGGGTAATAATTCAAGCACCTGATCCGTTGTGCTATTGGCCATAATGCAAAGACCTTCCTGAGAATGTGCCCATGCCTATCAAATGAAAAGCAGAGCAGTGGTAGCCAGTGCTGCCACTCCAGCCATTGCAGTACTTATGTTGTTCCACCAGTCTGGACCTCCATGACTTGGGTGCCCCACATTCATCAGTGCTACAGTGTACTGGCCTTCCAGAATACATCGACTGGCTCACCAGATGACTTCAGATCCAGAGAGGACACCACCCCAGCTGTTTCCTGATTCATCGCCTGGGTATCAGGTGACTTCAGACCAGCTGTTTTCCTTTTTTGTTCCTGTTCCAAGGTTCCATCTCCAGAGATGACATAGCCCAGCAGTTTCAGATGTGCCATCCTGTCATTTCCAGAAGATGTCGCCCCAGTTGTATCGGAAGAATGCCAGGGAGAGTCTTCAGCTGAGTACCAGATTTGTTCCATTTTCATTCTACAAGGGACTGGTAAGTCCAGACTTTTCTATTCTTATGACATTGCAGTACACACCTACACTAGCAGAATCCAGATGTTTGAAATGTCCTCAAAGACTCTCCCTTCAGGACTTTGGCCTGTTAGTAACTGTACTTCACCAGGCTCCATTGGGATAGACTCTTTAATGGACTGCTTCCGGGCTGCTGTGGTCACTAGATGGGACTTTAGGCACTCATCCCCAAATAATGTATTGTAAATAATGTCATTGTTTTTACTGTTTTCTAATGTTTATAATGTTTTTTATTTTTCTAAAAAATTCTTTTTGGGATTCTCCAGTGTTTAGATGGTAGCGGTTTAGATAGACTGAGTATGCAGATTAGGGTGTGTGTTGTCTTTCTTTTTTTTTTGCAGGTGTTCCTGAAGATGAAGAAGAAGACAAAAGAAGAGGAGGAGACTCATTGGGAGTTCCTCAGTAGTACTTTAAGTGTAGTGTTTAAAAGTACTGTTGTTGTTGTTGTTGTTGTTACTGTGTAACTTTCCTTCCACAGGTATGCAATGTAACGTGGAGTACGGTGTATGGTATTAGCCTGTGTGGCTGGCTTGGTGTCCAGGGTCATGGAGGTCCCCTGTTGGTTTTGTTTTGGGATTTCTAAGTTAGAGGCAGACAGATTTTCCTAGAGGCTAGGGGAGGATAGTCAGTCTGTGGCCCTGACCTGCAGTAGGGTTGCAGTACTGATCCGTACAGCCTAGCTCCCTGACAGTCCACCAGAGCCACTGGGTGCCATGGTCAGTGGGTGGAGTAGAGGCGCAGCCATCAGCCAAAGGCCTCTAGGCCCTTAGTGTTGTCTGCCTGTGCTGGCACATGGTAGGGGATACTGATGGCGCTACCTCCCGTGAGTCAACACGCTTGGGTGAGATGGCCTAAGCCGGGTGACTAATGAATAGTGAGACAGTCATTTTTACTGGCCCAGAGTGAGTGTAACCCTGTTATCCGGGTTTACAATCCCAGTAAGACCTAGTGGTAGGCAGGGAAGGCAGCTTGTGAAACCCAGTCAAATGGATTTCACACTGTCTCTTCTGTTCTCAGTCTCCAGCTGAGACTGAGGATGACATAATTTAGAACTGTCGTAGATGCATAAGCCACATTGGAATGTTGCAGTTGTAGGTTAGAGAACATTGGGGAATTTGAAGTCAGTCTGAGAGAGAGTTCTGTAGAGTTCAGCAGAGGTGCTCTGCTGAGTGCAGACCCTCAGAGCTTTAAGCTCTGTTAGAGAGCTGCTTTTGTTTTTTTAGATGTGTGTTTCCACCTGAAGAGGAACACAGGAACTTCTTATTGAAGTGGTGGAGACCGCTTTCAATAGTTCAGGGCCCCATCTCTGTGGGGATGGGGGGAAGGTATCAGCCTGTTTCCAGGGGCTACCCCCTTGGTCCCGGCTAAGGAAAAAGAAGCTGCCTGTTTAAGTTCGGGCTGAGGCACCAGTAGCTCTGGAAGAGAGTTCCTTGAGGAGGAAACGCCTGTGGGGCACCTGCAACCAAAAGGTGAGTTCGCCCTGCTAAAGGGCCATGTGTTTTCACCTGCACCAAGATGAAACTAAAGGGACTGTTACTGTGGGGTCAGGAAAAGACAGCCAAGTATAGTTTGTAAGATGTGGGGATTGGACTGCTTAACTCTGTGGGAGGTCTAGAGTAATGGACAATGCCACTTAAGTATGTTCAAGTCCAACACAAATGGAAAGAAAAGACAGTAGATTGAATGTGAAATACATTTAAAAGGAATCTACATGGAAAAGGTTCTAAAGGATGAGGTGTTACAGTCTGGAGAAATGGCCAGGTGTGAATTGTGGGAGCGGGAGGTGGGAGACCCCCCCATCAGTAGTAACCAAATTCACCTCTACGTATTTGCTCTGGGACACCTGTTTGCTTTCTCAGGTACTTGGCCAGTGCCTGAAGAAAGTACCCAGATGTGGGATTGATGAGGAAGATTCCCTTATGGAGCAGAAGTGCTCATAGGTGGTTTAGGGAACCACCAGTAAATGTTTCCATGCTATGTGAAAAGTGTCCAAGTGGCTGGCAAGGGAGCTGAGCCAGGGAAAACCCAGAGCAGTGTACAAGTTCAGGCTGTGTGCCCAGCATGTTTCAGAGCCTGAGGGCTAAAGTGATGAGGATGTGTTCTGGTCTCCTTTAATCTGCATTACCAGGAGTGTAGCCCCGTGGGGGTCCATCTGTGCTTTGTTTATTCTGTTGGATGTGAATATAAGCCTCACTTTAGAATACCACTTCTGGTATTGGACATTACAGTTTTTGCTTTCTTTGTCCGGAGTTACTTGGGTGCCCCTGTGCAGTGTAGCCAAACCTAGCCAATGTGCCAAGAGACATATTGCTCCCCGAACCCAGCCCACCAGGTAGTGCTGTCAGATAGAAATGGCATACCTGATAGGGGTTACACTAGCCATTTTGAAAGGTATTGTTTGGAAACCCCCTTACCCAACGTCCTCGATGCAAATGAAACAAAGCTGATCCGCTTTGCGTGATTCTTTTGTACGAGAGGTGTAAATCCAGTGTACATCCAGGGTATGGAGCAAGGTCTCACCTCTGTTTGTTAGGGCCGGATAGTACACTGGCAGCTCCATTGACTGGTTATGGGTGAGCTGCGATATCACCTTGGGAAGAAACCTAAGATGAGTACAGAGGACCGCCCGTTTTTTGTGGAAAATAAGGTAAGGCTCCTTACAAACTAAAGCCTGAAGCTCGGAAATTCTTTGAGCAGAAGTAATGGCAACTAAAAAAGAGTGTTTTCCAAGAAAGGTAACACATATCACAGCTCATCGCTGGTTCAAAAGGAGGGAGAGTAAGTTTCTCCAACAAAAAATTAAGATCCCAAGGTGGAGTAGGGCTGCGGATGGGGGGGGGGTTCAGGTGGAGTATGCCCTTCAGAAAGGTTTTGGAAAGCTCCAACTGTGCCATGGGTTTACCATCCACCAGCACACGGTAGGCCAAAATGGCCAGTAAGTGGACATTCAGAGAAGAGTAGGAAAAGCCAGAGTCAGACAAAAAGAGGAAGCATTCCATTAGCTGTGGGGCCTAACAAGTAAAGGTGTCCCAACTCTTGGAGGTTGCCCAAATGTAAAAACATTTCCACTTCATAGCTTAAGTGGACCTCGTGGAAGGGTTTTTTTTGTTGTGCCTCCACGATAACTTGAGCAACTCTCAAGGAGACTCCAAAGCATGAAATTGCTATGTCTGCAGGAGCCAAGCATGAAGATGCAAGGTTCTGAGCCCCAGATTCCCCAGTCGGCCCTTGTCCTAGGTTAAGAGGCTGTGCTGTAACTGAAGTGAAACTGGGGGTTCCCTCGACAACTGCAGTAGAAGTGGGAACCAAATTTGTCTGGGCCAGAGAGGAGCGATTAGGATAATTTTTGCTTTCTCCAATTGGAGTTTGAGGAGCACCCTCTGAAGAATGGGAAATGGAGGGAAGGCATATAAAAATCTCCCTGTCCAGGGGAGAGCAAACACGTCATGCCAAAAAACACCATGCTCTGGAATGAGCGAGCAAAAGCTGGGAAGCTCTGCGTTGAATAGGGAGGAGAATAAGTTGAGTTCCGGTCGTCCCCATTTCAGAAATAGATTCCACCACTGCCTGGTCTAGTTCCCATTCGTGATCAAGGGTGAACAATCTTCTGAGGTTGTCTGCTAGAACATTTTCCACTCCTGGAATATGTACAGCTGTGAGGGACAGGCCGTGCATTTCTCTCATTGCTTCCCTGCAAAGGGGTATGAGCTAGTGCTGCCCTGTTTGTTGAGATACCAGACAACGGAGGTGTTGTTCATCTGTATAAGTACTAGTCCCTTGGGTAGAATAGTCTGAAATGCCTGAAGGGCATACAGCACCACTCTCATCTCCAAGACATTGATGTATAAGGACATCTCTTAATGGGACCAAAGTCCCTGAGTCCGATGGCCCCCCAGATGAGCACCCCAACCCCTGTTGGAGGCATCCATTGTAAGGGTCACCATGGGAGCAGGGCTGCAAAAGGGGTGGCCTAGGGATAGGTTTTAGGGATCTCTCCATCATAGAAGGTCCTTCTGCATACCGGTGGAGATGAGAACTGGTTGGTCCAGCTGATCCTGAAGCTGAGTCCACTGATCTTTGAGGGACCACTGAGAAATTCTCATGTGGAGCCTCGCCATGGGAACTGTGGAGATAGAGGCTGCATCAGGCTGAGAAAATGTAGGACTTCTCTGGCTGGGAGGTACCTGGAAGAGGCCACCATGGTGGCCTGTTCCATCACAGTATCCCTCTGATCTGGAAGGAGGAAGGGTCTGCCCTGAACTGTCTCCAGAATGGCTCCAATAAACTGAAGACATTGAGAAGGAGTCAGGGAGAATTTTGGGAGACTGACCGTAATTCCCAATCTGGAAAACAGGTCCAAGGTAATATGAAGAGCCTCCGTAAGGGACTTCCTGGAAGGGGCCAAGATCAGCCAGTCGTCTAGGTATGAGAAGACTTCAATACCCTAGCATCTCAAGGCAGCAGCCACCACTGCTAGGCACTTGGTAAAAACCCTGGGTGCCGAAGAAAGTCTGAAGGGGAGAGCTTTGAAATAAAAGTGATACTCCTGAAAGACAAACCCCAGAAAGTGGTGGTGGTTCTTTAATATCGGGATGTGCAGGTAAGCATCCTGCATGTCCAGAGTGCACAACCAGTAGTTGTCTGGCAACAGGGGTAGCAGACTCTAGAGCATGAGTATCCTGAATTTTTTGTACTCGACGAACAGGTTTAGCCTGCTGAGGTCGAGTATAGATCTTAGGTCATCTGTCTTTTTTGGAACCAGGAAAAAATGGAAGTAGAACCCCTGTCCCCTCTGATGAAGAGGGACCGGCTCTATTACCTGTTTTTGCAAGACAGCCTCTACTTCCTCCCTTACTAGAAGAACCTGGTCTCTGGAATAGGCAGACCTTCGAGGAGGAGATTCAGGAGGAACCTCTAACAACTCTATGCTGTGCCTGACGGACACTAACTGCAGGACCCATTCACCGGAGGTGATGCGCTGCCACTCCTGCCATTGGTGAGCGAACCTTCCCCCACCTGTTCCTCTTCCAGAGATGGAGGGGGGGTCCAATAAGTCAGGAAGGGTCTGTGTTTTGGAAGCGGCAGGGTGGAAACATTGCCCGTGGCCTTACGCTTTCCCTGCCCAGGCTGGGGCCATCTACATCTCTGTCTCCAGGTCCATCTCTGAAATGGTTGTTGCGCTTCACCTTGCTGGCAGCCCTGACAGTACATGGACCTCACAGACCTAAGAGCCTGGCCTCGTTCTTGGAGATCTGTGATGATGTCCTTGGCATCCCCACCAAGGAGCACTGAGCCCCATAAAGGGGGCATCCAGTATGGCCAACTGGACCTCATTGGTGAAGCCCACAATGCGGAGCCTAGCATGCCACTGAAGGGAGACAGCGGTCGCCGAGGTTCAAACCACTGAATCAACCGAGTCGTAGGTGGCCGGGAGAGCATGCCAACAAGAAATCTTTGAGAGTTGGATATCCCGGGTGAGTTCCTCCTTGAGGTCCAAATTTGGTATATCTTGAATTAGGTCCTCCAGCCTGCCAAGGGTAGCTTTTTGGTAGGACACCATGTGGGCCTCATAGTTCGGGGACCTCAATGCACACGTAACTGAGAAGTAAACTTTTTTCCCGAACTGGTCTAACTGCTTAGACTCCTTTGTCAGGAGGAACCTAACTCAGCTGCTTAGGAGCAGATGGGTGAAGCTGAGCAGCTGAAATGACCACAGAGTCTGCCTTAGGATGGGCAGCCAGAAACGGGGCACCCTTTTGCACCTGGTATGTCCTGTCAGCTCTCTTTGAGACAGCCAGGATGGAACTAGGCAGTTGCCAGATGGTCGAGGTGAGGTCTAGATGAGGTGCTATCCATGGGGGAACCAGGACCGTGGCTTGGGTCTTGAGATCCAGATGCTCCGCAAGCCTCTGTCACATCGGATCTTGTTCCTCCATCTCCCACTCATAGAAGGTTTGGATAGACCTCAGAAGATCCATGAAGGAAGGGTCTTCCGGAGGAGATTTCGGAGATACCTTCCCCAGGGTCAGAGAATCAGGAAGCGACGATTCCCCCGATAAGTCCCCCTGCAGAGCCTGGATCATCTCCCATTTGGAAATCTGCTAGTGAAATGTCCACCCTAGCAGCTCCACAGACATGGACATGGACAGTGTCAGAGTCAGAGTCCACCCAGGAATCAGACCTGAGAGAGGGAGGAAGATGTGGGAGCCTACTCTTCAGGTCTGTAACTAACTCAGCCCTCACACCCTTCCACCAGGATGTAATGACCTTCCTAACATCCAGCTGAGAGACTGGAGAGGGTGGTGGAGGAGGAGGAGGAGGAGAAGTTGGGGGGGAGTGGGAGATTAGAGAGGGTAACCACAAGGAGGATAAGAATATGCCAGGTACCCTGGAGAATAACCCAGGAAATGAGAGTAACCCAGGTAGACATGTACCTGGGAGAGCCAATCATGTGACAGACCAGCCGGGGTATGGCCTGTAAAATATCATGAGGGATATTGAGGAACAAACTGGGGTCTACCAAAAAGACCTGACATCAGGAGAGCTGACGTCGGGGGCATCCACATCAGGCCCGGTGTAGTGTAGATGCACATAGGGTCCAGCGTAGGATAGGCCGGTGTCAGGACCCCTGTCAACAGAACATGCGAGGGGTCTGGCGTCAGTTAGGCTGGTGTCAGAACCACTGATGATGGGATTGGCAGAGCCAACCTCAGGACCACATCTGGCATCGGGTACGCTGGTGTCGGAACTCATTTCAAGGAATCTGACGAGGGACCTGCTCCCATTGAAAGGTCCAATGGTGGCAAAGGCACGGTCTCTGGGCAGAAGACTGGTGTTGGAAAAGTTGAAGTCACAGGGAGCTGCTCCGATGGAGGGGGGGAGCAGGTCAATTGACCGGCCTAGGAATGCTCCCGAAATCAGGTACGGGGGAACCTCCAAGGGCAACTCAATAGACAGAGGAGGATCCTCTTGACCTGGGACCCAAGAAGGAGAAAACGGGTGCGACCTTGGAGAGACCACCTCCGAAGGACCGGCACTATCTCCAGCTGAAGAGGTGGGGTTGGAGGAAGCCTCAACTGGTGGAGAAGGAGGGGGAAGAGTGGTAGTCTTCCCTGGGCTACTCTGGACATCAGGTAGGTTGATGTCAGTCCCAGATGGGAGAGCCATGCCTGAGCAATCCCCAGAAGGGAGCGTTTGA
Source organism: Neoceratodus forsteri (assembly GCA_016271365.2). NCBI lineage: Eukaryota > Metazoa > Chordata > Ceratodontiformes > Ceratodontidae > Neoceratodus > Neoceratodus forsteri. The sequence continues at coordinate 274,952,270 of JADMNL010000026.1, forward strand.
CCAGGTGAAAGTACGGCAGGAGTCGAGGAGGAGGCCCCCAAACTCAGCGACAACAGCCGTGCGGGACCCCGTGGAGCGTGGAACTGACTTGTTGGCAGCTGTGCTGTCCTCAGAGGAGCTGGGGAGCAACTGAATGGCAGTCGTGGGCTTACCTGCCACTGTAACTGGGAGAAGAGTCTTGGAGGAAGAGTTCCTGGATGCAACCTGGATCCTTGGCAGTGTGGGAGGGGCCTTTTATAACCATAGGCCTCAAGCCTCGGCCTGTTTCTCCGTGGTGTGTTCCTTTCTCACGGTGTTTCTCCTTCTATTTATGTTTTGAAAGAGAAGAGGAAGAAGTGGAGGCCGAATCCTGGATTTTCTCCATTTGTTTCTCTAATGATCCTATTCTAGATTGAGGAGATAGGCCTCTAAGGCCTGCTGCCTTCACTTGCGCATGGCCTAGTTGAAAGGCTGACAGTCACCACAGGAGGCAACTGGATGGTCTGGGCCTAAGCAGATCACACACCGTTTGTGACTGTCCTTATGTGGGACCTGCTTGCCACAAGCCTCGTACTTCTGTTTTGGAGATGACATAGATCATTGAAAAGGGATAATAGCGGTGATTTTTTTGGAAAAAAAAAAATAACTGAAAAAACGGAACATTCAGCCGACGATCACTGAGGTGAGTCTACTGAAAGGCACTGCATGAGGTGACGGTGGGAAAGAACTGGAGGGTGGGCCTGGGAACTGCCAAATATATAGGCTCATGCTGACAGTCACGTGACTTCGGTGGGTGGTCCCCCATCCGGTATTGCTGGAAAAGTCTGCCGTTGGATCCTGACGCCAGATGGTGTTAGTCCTACATGTTATGACCAACTGAAGGAACCCTCTTGAAGTAAGTGTCACAAACCCACTCAGCAGGTCAGGCCCTCTACTCCCAAAGTGCTAACCTCTGAGCACAGTCTTGTGAACAGTGTAACAGACAAGGTAACCCTCTTGTCTGTTTTTGTGAGTTCGGATCAACCTTTGGTCTCAAGTTTTGGAAGGATTCAAACTGTTAACCTCTTGCTAACAGCATTTCTCTTAGCTTGCATCTGTCAGCTGAAAACTGGGGAGGTTGAGGTCACTCCAAGTTCACCACATTTTCACATTTGGGGGATCTATCCCCTACATGGGATGAGCTTCCCAAATCAGTTCACTCCTCATAGACCCTAGACAGTCCATCTGAGTTCTGATTCTTTGCTCCAGCTCTATGTAGGATTTTTAGATCATACCCTTATAAAGCAAGACTCCATCTTAGTAATCTCCCATTGTTCTTCCCCATCTGCGTCAGCCAGACCAGGGAGTTGTGGTCAGTCTACACCACAAAATGCTGCCCATACAAGTATGGCTCTATCTTCTTTAGGGCCCACACTAGGGCAATACATTCTTTCTCCACAGTGGAGTATGCTTGCTCCGTGCGGAGCAGCTTTCTGCTTAGGTACACTACTGGGCGATCTGTCCCTTGGCTGGACGTCTGACTCAGTACTGTCCCAATACCCACGTATGAGGCATCCGTCTGAACTATAAAGGTTTTGCTATAGTCAGGACTTGTCAAAACAGGAGCACTGCACAGTGCCTCCTTCAGTGTGGTAAAGGCTTCCTCACAGGCTGGACCCCAGGTAATTTTCTTTGGCATCTTTTTCTTTGTCAGGTCAGATAGGGGAGCAGCCAGGGCACTGTAATTGGGTACAAATTCCTGTAGTACCCTGCTGTCCCTAGAAAGCTCCTGACCTGCTTCTGGGTTTCTAGTCTGGGCCACGCCCGGATCATCTCTATCTTTATTTGATTAGGACAGAGCTGTCCCCGGCCTACCACACGTCTGAGGTATGCCTCTTCTCCCATGGCCACCTGGCACTTCTCGGCTTTGACAGTGAGCCCGGCCCTCTGTATCCTGTTCAGCACGTCCCTAAGGTGGGATAGGTGTTCCTCCCAGCTGGTACTAAAGATGGCAATGTCATCCAGGTACGCCATGGCGTATTCCTCAGCACCAGATAACACCTGGTTCACCAACCCCTTGAAAGTGGCCGGGGCATTCTTCATTCCGAAAGGCATTACTTTAAACTCAAATAAGCCTATCGGAGTGATGAAGGCCGACCTCTCCCTAGCTCTGTCTGTCAATTCTACCTGCCAATACCCCTTGGTCAGATTAATAGTCGTAAGGTAGGTCGCCCCTCCCAACTTGTCCAGGAGTTCGTCCATCCAGGGCATCGGGTTGGAGTCGGACTTTGTGACTGCATTCAGTCCATGATAGTCCACACAGAAATGAGTTGAGCTATCTGGCTTGGGCACAAGGACTACAGGTGAGGCCCAGGGGCTCTGGGATCCCTGGATTACCCCTAAATCCAGCATCTCCTCCACTTCCCTCCTAATGTCCTTTTGGACAGCCCCTGACACCCGATATGCTGTCCACCAAATGGGCATCTGTGTCTCTGTCTCCACATCGTGTGTCGCTAAGGGGGTTAGTCCAGGCTTGGCACTAAATAAGGAGGCAAAGTCTGCTAAAACCTCCCTTACTTTCTGAACCTGGTCCAGGTTCAGCCGGGGAGGCAATTTTACTGCCTCCACAGAGGACTCCCACTTACTCTCTTCCAGCAAGTCCAGAAGGGGGTCTCCTTCGTTCGTCCACTCCCCATGACTACACACTGCAAACACTATGTCAGCCGTATTTGTATATGGTTTCATCATGTTAACATGGTACAGCCTTTCAGTCTGTCTTCTGTCAGGTAACTCCACAATGTAGATCACAACAGTTACCTTCCTAACCACTTCATACGGTCCTGCCCACTCAGCTTGCAGCTTGTCTTTCCGAACCGGAATAAGGACCATGACTTCCTGACCCACCATGTACGAGCAAGCTCTGGCTCTGCGGTCGTACCATACCTATTGCTTCTGTTGTACAGCTGCCAGGTTGCTCTGGGCTGTCCCCATAAGCTCCTTCAGCCTTTCCCTAAACCTAAGGACATAATCCACAATGGGAGTTCCCTGGGTGGCGTGCTTGCCTTCCCAGTCCTCCCAGATCAAGTCTAGAGGCCCATGTACCCGGCGTCCATACAAGAGTTCGAATGGGAAAAATCCTGTTGACTCTTGGGGCACCTCCCTATATGCAAACAACAGGTGGGGAAGGTATTTCTCCCAGTCCCTCCCATGCTGTTCTGCAAATGCCCAGAGCATTGACTTTAGGGTACCATTGAATCATTCCACAAGTCCATTGGCATGTGGGTGATATGGTGTTATTCATCTCTGTACCACCCCACACTTCTCCCATAAACATTTCATCAGGTCCGACATGAAGGAACCCCCTAGATCGGTGATTACCTCCTGCGGAAACCCAGCACGGGAGAAAATCCCAAGTAAGGCATCTGCAACTTTGTCTGTCCTCAGAGAGGATAGGGTGACTGTCTCTGGTTACTTAGTGACATAATCCACCACAGTCAGGATGAATCCCTTCCCTGAAGAGCTGGGGGTATTTAAAGGCCCCACAATATCCATTCCCACCCTATGGAATGGCTTCTCCATTATGGGCAAGGGGATCAGGGCTGCTTGGGTTTTCTTGCCCGCCATCCCTATTTCTTGGCACCGGTGACAAGACCTGCAATACAGCTTCACCTGCTGGGTGAAGTTAGGCCAGTAGAAATTCTGGGCTAACCACTGCATAGTTTGTTTGATTCACAGATGACCAGACAAGGGAATATCAGGTGCAATTTTGAGCAACTGCTCACGATACCCCTGGGGAACTACAAGCTACCTGTCTAGCACCCCTCACTCTGTCTGTACTACCTGAGTATACAAAAGTCTATTTTCCCAATAAATCTTATGTCTGCCGTCACCTCCCTCTGTGCCGTCCAAGTCTGCCCAAGCCCTCAGCTTCTCTAAACTAGGGTCACCCCTCTGAGCAGCTGCAAACCCCTCACACAGTCCCAAGGCATAGGACAGGTCCCCTTCAGTCACTAAACTAGGTTCCCTAGCACTAGCATCAGAGCCCTCAGGATCACTGTCAATCCCGACCTTCTGGCAATGGGTCACCCCTCCCTCTTAGGATTAACCTTCTGTAGCTGTGTGGCCACTTTCTACCAGGGAAATTTCTACCCCCATTTTATCCATCTCCCCATCTGGAGACACAGGCTGGGGAACCAGCCTCTCAGTGGTTTCCACACTAATTTCTGTGGGGTTCAGGGAACTACAATTTTTCCTTGCCACTTGGCTATGGGTAACTGCACACACCATCCCCGGTTGGTGATTATTACCCCGGATCACATCCACTGCTAATATTTTGGCTACAGCCACCTGTTGCACAGTTCCCCCTGTATCACCCCAGTCCAGGAGAACACTGGCCAGTGGCAATGTTTACTCTTCACCAGTAAACCCTTGTACAGTTAACGTATTTGTTTGGGATAAGCTGACCAGGCTGTACTAGATCCCCTTGACCAATGTCAGGGATGCCCCTGTATCCCTTAACCCCTGTGTCTGTACACCATTCACCATGACTGGGTGCATGTGCTTCCTCATGTTCACTGGCATGCTTCCAGGGACACACAGACAACCCACTTCTTTTCTTGCACCCGATTGTGTATTACTGCTTGCCTTTTTGGGACACTGTCTGGCAATATGCCCAGTTTCTTTGCACAACCAACATTCATTTCTTCTCTCAGAGAAATCTTTTCTGTGAAACCTGGGGCTAACTGGTTTCAGTGGAGGCAGTGAGGGTTTTAGCTGCCCTGAAGGCACGTTTTTCCCTTTCTGTGCTGCCACGCCTGCCCCATTCGCTCTCAGAGCAGGTCTGCTCTTGGCATAGTGGTCCGAGAGTTCAGCAGCCTCTTGCACTGTTTTTGGAACTCGGTCCTCTAGCCAGGTTTTCATCTCTGCTGGGCATGCCCAATAAAATGGTTCTAATAAAATCACATTTTCAAGTTTATCAACAGAGTTGGCCTCAATTCCTTACCACCAACGTTTTAAAAACTGACGTTTCATGGCTAGCTCCTCGTAGCTCATATCAGGGCTTCTCCTGAGCTTACGGAATTTAGCTCTGTATGATTCAGCAGTTAAATCAAACTTTTTTAACAGTGCAGCTTTTAACTTGCTGTAATCTTCACTGTCCTCATTGTTCATTTGACCCAATGCAACACAAGCTTTCCTGGTAAGTAGCGGGGATAGCTGGAAGCTCCAGGACTCTCTATGAATTTAGGCTGAATAAAAACCTTTTCAAAAGAATTTAAAAAGGTGTCCATGTTCTCCCCTTTCTTAGACTCAGCTATTAATTTGGAGTTCAATTTGTAACCCAGTCCTGTAGTCCCAGTTAAACCCAAGCCACTTACCTGCTCTGGTGCCACTGGTTAAAGTCGTAGCTTCCCCAGTTCGCATTGCCACTGGCACTCCTCTCTCTTCTCCTCTGCAGTTTGCTGGCACTCACGCTCCTCACGGTCTGCCTCCCTCTGTTGTCGCTCTGCCTCTCTGCATTCTCGCTCTGCCTGATGGTCCACCTCCCTCTGTTCTTGCTGTGCCTCCAGTTCCATCCTGCGCAACTCAATTTACAGTTTGAGTACCTCTGGATTCAGGATACTGGTGACCATCTCCTGCTGCTGTGACCCTTCGCTGACAGTGGCCCTGCTGTCCTTTTCAGTCACGGTAGGTGACTCGCTGCTCTGGGTATCTGCTACCATCAGGGCCTCTATGAGGTTCTGCTTTTGACTGTCACCCGAACTGGACTTTCCTGTCCCGTATAACTGCTTCAAGTAATCTACAGTGTGCCTGCTGTGATCCAGAAGCCATCTTTTCTTCCCTGACTACGGCTACCTGACTTGCACTTAGGAAAAATAAATGGTAGGAACTCACTGTACACCAAGGATATATAGTCTTGTTTCCTTTTACACGTAATCCTCTGCCTTTTTCTTTCTTTGCAAGAAAGCTTACGGTCTCAGCTGACACAGAACAATAAAGCTTGTGATACCAAAATTATGCCACCGCTGACAACCAATCTGTCACAAACCCACTCAGCAGGTCATACCCTCTACTCCCAAAGTGCCAACCTCTGAATGCAGTCTTGTGAACAGTGTAACAGACAAGGTAACCCTCTTGTCTGTTTTTGTGAGTTTGGATCAATCTTTGGTCTCAAGTCTTGGAGGGATTCAAACTGTTAACCTATTGCTAGCGTACACAATGTACAGGCTCAGATATATCTGTCTTCAGGGGGCCAGATATGGTTGCTCACTGGTTCCTAACCAGATAGACAGAGATGAACCCTAAAAACTTAAATAAAGAAGTCGATTTAAAACCTCTTTCCAGTTTGGTACCCCATGCTTAATGTTTAGTATCTAATATTCATATATACTTTTCTTATAAATGAAAGAAAAGCAAAGACAGACCAAGTATGCTCTAAAAATAGTTTTACTAAAAATAAATAAAAACATGTAAAACACAAAATACAGAACTCTTATATCCGAAGACATATAAATCTATTAAAAGAAACAAGGTTTAAACAGTGCAAATTCCTACTTCAGTGCTTAGTCTCTAAATACTTGCTTAAGTGCTCACTGTTCTTGCTTGGTCAGAGTCTAGGTAAACATGTGTCTCTGTAAAACAGAATTATTCCATGAACAACTGTATTGGCCAACCCATTTTTGGTGAGGTCAGATAGCTCCTCCTCTGTCAGATTATATTTAAAAAAATATATCTAATAAAAAAGAGTAGGCTTGTTAAAGTATCAATTTTGCAATCTTCAGCATGATTCATGTCCTTCAAATGACACTTCATTTGATCCCATTCTGTATCCTCCTCACACAGGCTTCATAGGAGCATTTACAACCTTGCACCCCTGTGTAATAACCTGGGTTTCTCTTCAACATCATAAACCTTTTTTATGATTTCTCTCTAACAAAATTAACTTAAATAAGTCTGTAATTAACTCAGAGAAACAGGATCCTTGATTAAAGTCTTCCATGTAACACACTGTCTCTAAAAACTGAGTGTAAGTACTATATGCTGTCAGCATTTCTCTTAGTTTGCATCTGTCAGCTGAAAACTGGGGGGGGGGGGTTGAGGTCATTCCAGGTTCACCACATTTTCATCAGAGACAATTCAGTAATACATTTTATATTAAAAAAAGAAGGATACAGCACTCAGAACTGGCTGTCTATGTCACAGTAAGATCAAGGCATTCTATTATAAACAAAAAGCAATGGTCACTACAGCTCCCAAGGAGTATTGGGCATTGATTAATAATCTTAAAAAACTGGTTAGGAACAGACTACAGCTTAAAATTAAGGAAAAAGGGGTGCTGCAGCAAGCTGATGCTACAGCTGATTTACTAAATCACTTGTGTCAGTCTCCCTGATTTAGATATTATAAGGGCTAAATATGAACAAAAAGCAATACACGGAGATGTACTTGGAGATGAAATTTCCAAGTTTAGGGGCAGAAGGGTTACAAACATGGAAGTTTAAAAAATTATAGATAAATTGTAAACTAATAAAGCCACTGGTATTGATGGTATAGAGAACCAGATAGTAAAAGAATCTGTATCTGAAATATTTCCCATACTTACAGATTTGGTTAACTGGAGTTTGAGTGAGGGTACTTTTCCCCAGAGTTGGAAATTAGCAAAAATCATCCCAGTTGCTAAAGGAGGGGATCCTACTGATCCCTCAAATTATCATCCCATTGCTCTATTGTCAACTTTCTCCAAAATGTTGGAAATAATTGTTCATAGACAACTAATGGACTACCTAGAAAGGTATGGGAGACTGATACTTTTCCAGTCTGGTCCACAGCCACCGCGCTCACAGACCTCCTAGATCTGGTTGCTTACCCTTTGGGGGTTGTTAGGTCCATGAATGCTGTGTACGTGGACCTGTCAAAAATCTTTGATCCAGTAGATCATAGAATCTGAGTAGACACTCTCAAAAATATAGGAGTGGCCGATGGACCATGTCAGTTGTTTTGTTCCTACCTAGCTGACAGGACTCAGATGGTCCCTATAAATGGAGTGAGTTTAAAACCATTACATATCACATGAGGGATACCCCAAGGATCAATACGGGGTTCCCTGCTATTTATTAAAAACAGTCTGCCTACTCATATAAAAAAATTCTTCCATCTCGACTATACACAGATGACACAGCTTTGACTGCAGAGGGAAGTCATCCAGAGGAAGAGCAGCACAAACCTCAGATTGATGTTCTAGCTATGCAGGGATACTTTACCTCATTAGGTTTGGTAATAAAGAATAAAAACTCAAACAATGTTTTTCTCCAATACAAGCCAAAAATAAATTGAATCCAAACTTGAGGTAACAACTAGTAAAGGGAAATTCTAACTAAAACCTTGGTTTATAAATACTTGGGAATCTTTTTTTGGCCAGCATTTAACTTTTGAATATTACATCAAAGAGTTAGTAAAAAAAGTAAATGTTCAACTAGGGGTAGCAAGGCGGATTTCCCCCTGTACAACCAAGGAAGTGTGTCTAACTATAGTAAACCAGTTAATTTTACCGGTTATGGATTACGGAAGTCACATATAATGTCATGCGTATAAACAACAGTTAATGAAGTTAGACAGTCTATAATAAACTGACAAGATACATATTTAAATGTAAGTTTTGAACCCACCGCTGTACCATGTATAGTTCTCTTGGTTGAAGCCCATTAGATAATAAAAGGAAATACATCTGGGCAAACCACGTATGAGAAATTCTTAAAAATAATATACTGAATGGATTAATAGGAAGCTGCAGAAACCTGAACATGGTCTCAATTTGAGGAAAAAAAGGGGCCAGAGAACTAGTATTACCAAAGATAATTAACACATTTACTACCTTGACATTTCAATATAAAGCTGCTTTTTGTTGGAATCAATTCCCTCAATATCTCAGAATCTTAGACATGTTACCAAACACATTTAAAACAGCAATGCAGCAGGCATTGAAATATAGCTGTGCATGTAATGGATAAGTTATTGGATGCTGTCCATCAACCCCTACTGTTAAAATCATGTTTGTCTGTACGTGTTTTACATTGTTAATTGTGAAGTGATTTTTATTGTTTATACCTGTGTATATTTATTCTGTAAGTCACAAACAAGTGCACCTTGCGAAAAGGGCATACATAACCCTAATGGTGTTATCACTGTATAAATAAAATTGTACTACCACTACTGTTATAGGAAACCAGTGCCTCTGCATAAAGTCATTTTGGCTGGATTACACAGTGTCTGTTAGGTGCCCCAAAAGCTGTGTGTGACATATAGCTACTCTGTGTCTCTGAATAAAGCCATTTCAGCTGTATTAATTGGTGTCTGTTATTTGTCCTGAGCCTGTGTGTGACATATAGCTACTCTGTGTGTCTCTGCAGTATAATGAAAACAATTTAGGCTATATTACACAATGTCTGTTAGGTGCCCCAAGCCCAGTTTGTGACATAGCTACTCTGTGTCTCTGAATAAAGCCATTTAGGCTGTATTTCACAGTGTCTGTTATCTTCCATATTTGCTTCTGGATCTAACAGTGTCTGTTAGGTGCCCCAAGCCTTGTCTGTGGCATATAGCTACTCTGTGTCTCTGCACAAAGCCATTTAGGCTGAATTATAATATCACACAGTGTTTGTTAGGTGCCCTGAGCGCTGTCATTGGTACACTGTGTGTGACATCTCTCTGCAGCATAGTGAAAGCCACAGCTGTGTCTACTATGTCTCATATTTGCCTGATTGATAATGATTTTTCCCATTTGCAACTTATACTCTTCACCCACTAGAGGGGTTTTCCTCCAGTCGTGCCAAAGCTGTTCTACATCTCCTTACTCTCTACTAGTCCTGGACACTCAGCTTCCTCTGCTACTCAGCTGCTCTGTCCTCCTGCTAGGAAAACTTCACTGCACCTCCCCCACCCTACTCTGCTCAGTACTTAACCTTCCTCCCTAACCTCAGATGACCACCCCCCCATACCTACCCCCCTAACCTGCTCCCCTTGTGACCACTAGGTCACCATTCTCACCCTTTTTTCACCACTCAACCCAGCTCTCCCCAGCCTTCTCAGCAACCCCAGACAACCTCCCTGCTAGGCTCTAAGACACCCCCTCAGGGTATTCGAACCTAGTACCTTCTGCACCAAAGTCAGCAGCACTACCACTACTCCACAGTGGCAGTCACCCTCACTGAAGGTCAGCCTGTGCCCTTATTGTCTACTATAGGCTTAGAACTATGGGTACCTACACTCCATTACTAAGTCTGCTCTCCTTCACCCTCTTGGTATAGACCTCACACTGACCAGAGCACCTTTCTCCACACTAGGCACCTCATCCCCAGACTACCTCACAGTGACTCAGCCTCCCCACCTCAACACACCCGTGACCTCTCCAGCACCCCCACCCTGCCAACACCCCACTCCCTCCACCCTTCAAAGCCTGCTCTGGACCCAGCTCTCCCCTGCTATTCCCACCCTTTGCACTTTATCTATCCCATGCACCCTGATTGTAAAGTCCTCAGCAGGGTGTCGACCCAGGGGTCTCCATTGCCACTGGCCCCTAACCAGAATAATCACATTGCTATTATTATTATTATCTGGTAATGTAGACCCAAACCCAGAACTTATGGCTTCCAGCCCTTCCAAGCCCTGTACTGCAACTGGCCTCTGCTTTGCATCCTTAAATATTTGCAATTTCCTAAAGAAATCCGCTGCCCTCCAGTGCTGGGTCATTCAACATCAACCTGACATAATTGCACTGGTAGAGACTTGGCTCTCCCAATCCACCCCTGACTCTGCTATCACCCTCCTGGATACAGCATCTGAGGAAGATTGAGGTGGCAAACGGTGGTTATGCACTACCATATGGAACTACCTTATAGGTCAGGCACTCCCTGCTCCCAAACATGATTATGGAGCCCAAGCCCTTACCTTAAAAATCACACCCAACCCTGCCCGAGGCCCTCTCTTCCTCATGGTCTCCTAAGTACCCTCGAGGAATCAAAACCAAATGGTCCAGTCCCTCACTGACTACCTTACATCCCTCCCTCACAAAGTGGAGCAAGTCATCCTAGGTGATCTCAATGTTAACTGGCTTGCCTCCACTGCCTCCCATATAAGGGACTCATTTGCTGCCCTGGATATGTCCCAGTTAGTCACCCAGCCAACCAGATTCAACCACTCTACTGCACCAGCACTCTTCTAGATGTTGTTATATCTAACCACCCCTACAAAATCTAGGATGTCACTGTCCTCCCCAACTATCTTAGTGATCACTCCCCAGTCCTCTGTCTCTGGTCATCCTCCACTCTGAAGCCAGTGGCCCAGGCCACTCTATGCCACTGTTTATGCCTCAGTGGCCTCAGAAAATTAAAACAATATCTAGTCCAGCTAGACTGGTCCCCTATCCAGCATGCCCTTGACATTGACTCAGCTCTTGACCACTTCACAAATGCCTTCTGTAAGGCTTGTGACCTTTTCACCCCCTCACTAGTATCCGCTCCAAAAAATGCAATGCCCCATGGATCACCCCACCCCTTCTCCAGAGACTCAAAAACAGAGATAATCTCTGGCACATTGCTGTAGAATCTGGAAAGGAGTCTGATAGACAGGTCTACAACACAGAATGCAATAAGTGCACTTGGACCATTAGGCGGGCCAAGACAGAGCACTACCAGACCACCCTTTGCTTCCACTTGGGGTTCAACTCCGACCTTCTGGGATAATATGAAAGAGCTAAATGAGAAGTCCCACCCCGCCACCATCCCAGCTCTCCATCAATGGCACCCCCCCAGATCTGCTCATTATAGTCGATTACCTTAACACCACCTTCTCTGACCTAAGCTTGATTCTCCCTTGCAGCCTCTTTGACCCAATCCATGCCTCTCTTCCTCCCTCCGGTCCTGCATTGCCCATCATTCTACCTGCACACCCTATCCCCCCAAGAAGCTATGTCACACCTGCTAAAAGCCCTAGGCAGCAATAATCCCAGCAGTGACCCCCTTGACTCCAGATCCTCCATATGGTCTTGGACAAAGTCCTAGTCCCCCTGACTGACCTTCTAAACTGGTCTCTATGCCTGGGTCAGTTCCCAAGTGCTTGGAAAACTGCAGAAATCACACCCATACATAAGAGTGGGGACCGGTCCACCCCCAACAATTACTGGCCGATTTTCATCCTCCCCCCACTCTCTAAAACCCTTGAAAAAGTGGTGTCGATCCAGCTCTCTGAATACCTAACGAAATACAACATTATGTGTCCAGAGCAGCATGGTTTCCACCAAGGACACAGTACAACCACGGCTCTCCTGGAATTCTCCCAACACCTGCATGCTGCTCTTGACTCTGGCGGCCTTGCAGGAGCAGTGTTCATTGACCTCTCCAAGGCCTTTGACACTGTCTGTCATCCCCTTCTACTCGACTCTCTTCACTAACTTGGCTTCTCTGGCATTCACATTTTCTGGTGCTCTAGCTACCTCTCTGCTAGGGTATACTGTCACAGCAGCAAATCTCTGACCGTGAAGACCACCACAGTGCCATAAATCAGGCAAAATCCGCCTGTTGCTGTGGTGGTCCTTGCTGTGATTGGGACTGACTCACTGGGTGTCCTCCCCCCAGTCCAACTCTGACTCAGAGTTAGAATCTTAGAGACTGGGGGTGGGAGAAGAGCCCCCCACAAGGGTGGGTTCAGGGCATAGCCCCTCAATTGTGATCGCTAACATCCCGTGGCTGCAATGCTGACAGTCAGCACTGTAGCTGTCGTGGTAGGCGATGTCAGTGCTAGTGCTGTCGAAGCACTATAGGTAAACCCTCTGCTAGATCCCAGCATGTCAAGATCAACGGCTCCCTCACCAGCACTCATCCCATTTGCTCCAGGGTCCCTCAGGGCTCCATCCTGGGTCCAGTACTTTTTAGTCTCTACCTCAACACCCCCCCAGCTCATGTACTGGTAAAATGCTCCTCTACGCTGATGATTTGGTCCTCTTTGCCTCACATCCCAATCCCACCTCACTCCAATTATCCCTCCAGAAAGCTTACAACCAAGCTGAAAGGTGGTTCGGTGACCGCAGACTGGTCATTAACCTAAAGAAAACCAAATCAATGCTCTTCTCCCACCACCAAAATAAAGCTAAAAATACCCCCCTCTTGATTATTCTCAGCACTCTGCACCTGCTAGAACAAGTGACCACATACAAGCACCTAAGCATCACGTTCGATACTGCCCTCTCCTTCCACACCCACATTAATGCCCTGTCAGCTTCCATTAACTCTCAAATTGGCCTGCTATACTGGCACAGGGACTGCCTGCCTCAGGTTGCCCCCAGGCTGGCCATCACTTCCTCCATCTTGTCCCTTGAGGACTCATGGCTTGCCCATCTACAACCACAGCCAACAACACTGTCCCTCTCCAAAATCCAACTTCCATCAATAAGCCTGTAGGCTCCTGACCAGTGCCCCAGCCCATCTCACACCTGCCTTCTATACTACCACCAATTTGCTCAACTTTGAGGAGTGACTGCTCTACCAGACCTGCCTTCTCGCTAAGAAATCACTACTAGGACTCTCTCCCCCAGGGGTCTCCACCTCCCTACAGCAGTCATCATCGTCCATCACCAACCGTAGGTCTGTTAAGGCCACCTTCCAAGTGCCCAGAACCAAGACCTCTCTTGCCCAGAGATCCTTCCTGTACCGAGCCCCCACCTGGTTCAACTCACTCACTAGCTGCATCTCCAACTTGCCCAAAATTGGCTCCTTCAAAACAGCCCTTCGAACCACATAGTTAATACTCGCTGTTGTAGGTGCAACTAACCCCCGTTGTAACCTGTGGAATCTGCCTGCCTTGCCTCTGGCTTGACAACGCCACTGGACAGCCTCCCTCCCCCAGACCCACTCCTTCCCTACTAGGTCCAAATTGGGATGTAACCTGCTGTCTTCTCTGAGGACCTACTATATCCATGATTGAAACTCACAGTTTTGTAACATTATGTAACCTAAGTAACATACAAACTACTACATTATGTAACCTAAGTGTATCTATGTTAAATGTTCCTTTTACTGCACCTGTAATGTTATCCTCTGTTTTAATCTGCACTGTAATAACTGTCTTGATGTCTGCCCTCCCTGTGATGAAGTTACTTTGTAAATGAGTCTCTGACTCAAAGGTTGTAAACCCGATTTGTAAGGAATAAATGAATAAATATTTCCCAGTGTAAGTCTACTAAATGGAAGCACAGTGCAGCTGCATATGCAACCGAAAAGGATGTGGACAATATTAAGCCTTCAACTGCCACACTGGGAACATCTCATACAGCTCAATGATCCTAGAGTACTTTGCAAACCATACTGTGAGTTTTCTCGAGGAAAATCCATTACTGTATTGGAAAAGAAAGTGAACAATGTGGTCAGATCTAACAAATCTTGCAATAGTGTACCTTAGTTGTTCACCTTCAAGCACATATTCAGAACACATATTTAGTGCAGCTGGAGGAATAGTTACTGAACACAGAACACTGTTAACTCCTGTTGCCTGTCATTGCATTTGCAACTCTGGGTCATGCCTGAAAATAGTCATTTTTTGGTTAGTGCACCTACCCGGTAAACAAAAACTAAATAAAAATAAATAAATAAATGTGGAATGGCTTACATTTCTCGGAATGAATGGTGACAATGTCTCAGTTGTTAAAAACACTGAATTATGTGAGTCTGACCCTGACCATGAACAACAGCCTGCAAACAATGATACTGAATATGATGACTAGGTTGTGTACCAAACAAATGGAAATATCATCACTGCCACCACGCCAGCTACATGTGCCACACTAGTACAACTCTTACTTTGTTTTTGTCAGTCATGTAATCCCCCCCAATTTCATAGTATCATAGTAAAAGCCAGCAGAATAGGCCCATGGTCTATCATGTCTGCTCGGAAGCTAGCCTCCTACTGGGAGCTCACTCCTCCACCCCCCCAGCCCCAGAGGTGGCCCTTCCTGACCTCAGCTTCCCCCTGTACCTGTCCCAACCCTTCTTGAATCCTTCCTGTGGTCTATTCCTCCAGACTCCTGGGCAGTGCATTCCATGGTTCCACCACCCTCTCTGTGAAGAAGTGTCTCCTGCACTTCCCTGTACTTCCCCTTCCAGCTTTCACTGTGCCCCTGGTAGTTCCCCTTCTTAGCCTCATTACTCCCTTGCTCCATGCTTATTTATCCCTTTACACACTTGAAAATGTCTGTCATATCCCCTCTGTCCCTCCTCTCCTCTAATACGTACAGATTGAGTTCTTCCAGTCTCTCCTCATAGGTCCTACCCTCCATGCTCCATATCATCCTGGTCACCCTCCTCTGGACCCTCTCCAGCAGCACTATGTCTCTCTTAAGATGGGGTCTCCAGAACTGCACACAGTACTCAAGATGCAGCCTACCCAGGGCATTATACAGAGGGAGGATCACCGCCCTCCTCCTGAAGGTAATCCCCTTGGTTATGCAGCCCAGTATCCTGCTTGCTTTTGTTGCAGCTCTTTGACAATTCTCTGTGTTATTCATTTTGCTGTCCACCACTATCCCTAAGACCCTCTCACCTGATGTGACTTGCAGTGTGGTCCCCCCCAGGGTGTATGCATGTCCCAGGTTTCTGACCCCCAGATGCAGCACCCTACATTTCCCTGCATTGAACTTCAACCCCCACTTCCTTGCCCACCCCCCCAAGGTATCCAGATCCCCCTGCAGGGCCTGTCTCTCTCCTCCTGCCCATCAGCCAGTGCTCCCAGTTTTGAATCCTCCGCAAAGAGGCTCAACCTTCTCCTAACACCCCACCCTATGTCCGAGACATAGGAATTGAACAGGAGTGGCCACAGGACTGAACCCTGGGGACCCACTGATGACTCTCCTGTGGGAGGAAACTATCCCTCCAACCACCACTCACTGTATTCGCCCCGTAAACCAGTTTTCCACCCACCTGAGCAACTGCCCCCCAGCTCCATCCCCCCAGCTTAGATAGTAGGCCATTGTGGGGTACCGAATTGAACGCCTTACTGAAATCCAGATAGAGGACATCCACTGGCCTATGTCAGTCCAGGGCACCCGTCACCCAGTCATAAAACTCCACCAGGTTAGTCTGGCATGACCTCCCCAGAACAAAACCATACTGCCTGTCATCCAGGTGCCCCAACCTTTCCAGCTGCCCCCCCAACCTATCCTTGATAATGCCCTTCATAACCTTGCCTACCACAAATGTTAGGCTAACAGGCCTATAATTCTCCATGTTCTCTCTGGACCCCCCTTGTGGATAGGCACCACATGAGCCACCATCCAATCTTGAGGCACCCACCCTGTCATCAGGGAGATGTTGAAGAGCGAGGCCAGTGGAGCTGCCAGCCCATCTGCTAGTTCCTTCAGCACCCTTGGATGCAATCCCATCTGTCCCCAGTGCCTTCTCAGTCTTTAGCGACCGGAGGGCCTCTCTCACCCTATCCGCTGTGATTTCACCCTCATCCCCCTCCTCATGCATCCTCTCCCTCCCTTCTAGATACTGCTCATCCCTGCCCTAGTCTCATCCAGTTCTTCAGTCTCTAGCAGCCTCCCTGGTTCAGTGGGCCTTTTACGCCCCATTGGGTTGGAAGATCCCTCACCTCCACCCCATAAAGACAGAGGCAAAGTACTCAATTAGCACCTCTACTTATTCACAACTTCCTATTGTCCCACCCCATTTCTAATCCTGCTGATCTGTGCCCTCACTTTTCTCTTTTCTCCCCTATATATAAAACCTTCCCTGTGATATCTCTGGCCTGGTTAAGCTCCTTCTTCGCTCTTGGCCCTCTTACCACCCTGGTGACCCTCTTAAAAGTGTATCTCACTCCTCTCTCCCAGCCCCTCCTGAGTGCTTTAGCGCATAAGGCAGCCTTTTCTCCCTCACTGCCTCCTGCACCTCCGGTCCACCAACATGGCTTACTGGCCCTCACACTGCTTGCGCCTTTCCTTGCCGCAGGCCCCTCAAAGCCTCTCTTCACCCCTCTTAATGGTCTCCCACAAGCTACCAGCATCCATGTCTGGCCTTATCTCTCATCCAAGCACCCTTTGAATCCTTCCCATGCCTCAAAGTCTGCCCCTCCATGAAATCTATTACTTCTGTATTAGTGCAATTTCCTCTCCTGCTAGGAACATAAGAAAACCAGACCGCGGGCATGGTCACTGCTCGCCAACGGCTGCTCACCCCAGGCCCCTTATCTGGTCACTATCTGCTAGGACAATGTCCAGGATCTGATCCTGCCTAGTATGCTCCCCCATGCTGGACTAGGAGGCATCCTGGAAGACAACCATCAACCTCTGCTCCTGGCCACGAGGATGGCATAGGTACTGATCTGCCCCTGGCATGTTCCAGGTCACCCATGATCACTACTCCTACCCTTTCTGAGGCCACAGTAACCCCTCTGCGATGTTCCTCAGCCGATCATCCTCCAGTTCCGCTTCCATTGCAGGGGGTCTGTACACCACCCCTATTTTAATCTTTTGCCCTGCCTCATTTGTAGGGTTACCCAAATTGCCTCCACATCTCCTTCTGCCTCCTCGATTCCACCAACTACTATGTCATTTTTGACTATCAATGTGACACATACCCCTCTTCCCACCCCCTATCCTTCCTAAACATTGTGTATCCCTCTAAATTTATGTCCCAATCATGCCTCTGGGTGGCCCATGTCTCAGTAATTGCTACCAAGTCTGCTGCACCTTCAACTAGCATTCCTGGAGCTCTTGCATTTTATTGCCCATGCTCCTGGCATTGATCAGGACCGTCCTCCACCCAACCCCCTCCCCCCTCTCAAACCTTCTCAGCCCAGTGCAGTCCCCCATCTCTCTTCCCCCCCTCCAGTTCCCCTGGTCTTTTAATGCTACCCACATCCCGCTTTACATGATCTAGTCCTGAGCCCTCAAGCTTCCTCACTGGGCTTTCAGTCTTCTGTCCCTCCCCTTTTACAAGTTTAAACCCCACCTATCTCCAATGAATCCAAAAAGTTTTAGTTTAAGGATCTCCCTCCCCTCCAGGTTGAGATGCAGCCTATCCCTGGCACATAACCCCTTGTCTTAACACGTATCACCCCAGTCCCCCATCAATCCATACCCTTCTGACTTGCACCACTCCCTGAGCCACTGGTTCAGCCCCTAAGTTTTTGCTTATTTTCCCCACTTGTCCTTGGTACTGGCAGTATCTCAGAAAAGGAGACTGAGCATCCTATAGAGTGGCAAACCCTGGCCAATTCCCTGAATCTTGGCTGTATCTCCAGTTCACTGTTCCCTTCTAAATCGTTTGTTCCCAGGTGAACTAGAAAGTCTGGGGATCCTCCAGATTCCCTTGCCATTGAGTATAGCTGGAATTTGGCCTTATGTACTGTTAGGCCTGGGATACATTTAACATTGACTGGGCTGCCTTTTCCCTCCCCAACCCCCTCCCACTGGATACCTCTAATCATGGAGTCACATTGTAGGAGCGCCTTGACCTCTCCCCCCAAGTTACTAGCCCGTTTGTGCCTTCCATACTACTTCTTTCTGTCTTCCCCGGCTGCTCCTTGCACCCCACAGCCTGGGTGTCTCACTTTTGTGTGCCCTTCCAGGTTCTCTCTTGCCTGTCCCCAGTTTTCTCCCTCACCCCCTGCAACTTTGGGTGTCACAGGTCTGTATGTGCCTTCCAGACTCTTTTCTCCTGACTATGGCCCCTGCTTGTCCTCGCCACTCCCACAGCCTGGGTATCACTAGTTTGATTGTGCCCTTCCAGGCTCCTCTTCTGTCTCCCTCTCCAGCTTGCTCCTTGCACCCTCACTACCTGAATATCACTAGTCATCCCTATGAACTCTTCCGGTTGGTCTGTTGCCATTGACTTCTCCACCCAGGCCTTCTATTCCTGCTTTCCTTCCCTCCCTCCCCTCAGGTTCTGCAGTAACAGACCCATGTGCCCTAGTGCTCCTCACACCCCTCTTCTGGAAATCCAGTCTCAGGGCTGGCCTCGCCCAGAGTGCCTCCTCCTCACCCCTCTCCTTGTCTGCTTTTCCATTCCTCAATTCTGCCCTGTCATGGGTACTGGCCTCTCCACCTGACTCTGTCTCTGTGTGTCCCCTCAGCCTACCTCCCTCAGACCTGGGATCCTGCCCCTCCCAGCCCATCTGGTGCCCTGGGTGTCACATTCCCAAGCCTCCCCTTCTTTGGATCAAGCCCCTGCTTATCCCTGCCCCAGTATGACACCTGACCAATCCCTCCACATCATCCTGCACCCATTGTCAGCCAGCTCTTCCACCTCAATCATCCGGCACAGCAGGCAGCAACTTTAAGTGTGATGCCTGGCTCCAGCCCTACCCCACTCCTGTCCCCCCCTCCCCTCCCTCCCCTTCCTTGGCTCTTCAGGGCCTCCTCCTTGGAGTGAAGACTGTACATTGGTATTTTCATGTCTCCTCCCCGAATGACCATGTGGTCCTAGTCCTCTAGTCCCGCCTATACCCTGGGTATGCCATTTGTCCTTGTCTATCATCATATGGTTCCTGCCCCTTCACTTTCTAACCCACCCCTCCCTCCAACTGCTTCCTGATCCTTGATCTCCGCCTGAGGCCTGCCAACTGGTGACACACTGGGCACCCCCAAACCTCCATGCCTAATTCAATATTATGGCCACCTTGCACCCTGTACACCCAATCACCTTCCTGAAGATACCGGCTCTTGCATCATTTGATCTCATTCTCACTGTTAGGTGCGGGCAATATGGGCCCCCCTCAGCAATAAAAGTGACCTCCAATCTGTATATACTCAATCAATCTAACCTTTTCCCAGCAGTAGCCAGCATATGCCTGAGCAATCGATACAAACAGTACCCAAGATGCAGTAGCCAGAACTACCCAAGCATCACCCTAATAGGATTAGGATGTTGCAAGGCCTTATGGGATTCACCCAATAAATGTAGGGTGAGCCTTGGGGTGGGTGGGTTGTGGGGTGAAGTACACCACAGGCTGTGTCAAAACACAGTCAGCCAAGGATTCCTCTGGCAGTGACACCTCACACAATTACCAACTTGTCTGCTAGAATACCTTACTCCTGCCCACACTAAATGTAAAAGCACAATAAATTGCAGTTAAGACCAGCCCTCAAATACAATTACAACACACAGAAATACCAGCTAAGAAAACCTTTCAAATCTACTTTCTCTCACAGCCACCAGCTAGAAACTTCTTCCCCCTTCTCCACTGACTGAAAACTAACTGAGATGGCAAGTACACCTCACATTTAGCCAGCACTAATCCCCTGTAATATGATGCCTGCACTTACAGACCAGATAGCAACTTTTAAACACACACAAACACCAACCTGTCGGCTAGAATCCCTTACTCCTGCCCAAACTAAATGTAAAAGCACAATAAATGGCAGTTAAGACCAGCCCTCAAATACAATTACAGCACACAGAAATACCAGCTAAGAAAATCTTTCAAATCTACTTACTCTCACAGCCACCAGCTAGAAGCTTCTTCCCCCTTCACCACCGACTGAAGACTACAGGCTTACTAGGAGACTTACCTTGAGTGTCTCCCTGGGCTCCTTTGGTGCCCACTGCCTGGCTGACATCCAGTAAAGGAAGTTGTCCATGTAAAGTACTGCTGTATTGTTGATCTGTGTGAGTGTGCCTTGCCATGACACTGTACTGTCCCTTTAAGAGCTCCAGCAAGTGTGTAATTACAGTGCTGTGTGTGTGAAACTGTGAACTTTCCTTGCTGGTGACTAACCCCACCAATGAGAGCTCTCAAACTGGGATTGACAGTAAAGGCAGCAAACCAGAATAGACCTCAGTCCTTCAGTGGGACTGATGTTTTAACAAAGGCAGTCAGTGCATACAGTGGTGGCACTATACCAGGGCCCACCAGGGCAAGTGCCCTGGTAAGAAAATGCTGTGCCCCAGTTGGTGCCCCAGTTGGTGCCGAGCTTCCTCCATAGTAACCATATATCAGTGCCCTGGCTGCCATCTGTTGTGCCCCAGCTGTGCCCTGGTAACCATTTGTGGCTAGAGCCGCTAGTGGTGCAAGGCACCGAGAGAGAGAGAGAGAGAGAGAGAGAGAGAGAGAGACAGAAGGCAGTTGAGTTGTATCCAGCTTGAGCTCTCAAGCTGAAGGGAGAAAAGTGTTTCTTAGCTTCAACTAGCAAGGAAAAGGCCTGTTTGCCTCCCTGCAGTACTCAAACTGTTTAGACTGCCTAAAAGCAGAAGAGACTATGTAGCATTTAGAATGAAACTTCAGCTCTAGGCAAGGAGAAGGAAGAAACCTTTTGTGAACTGAACAGTCGCAGGAATTCTCTGACTGTCTTGCCACCCTGTGGGATTCAAACTGCCACACACAAAAGCAGAGATGCAATCTTCAATTATCCTAACTAAATCCAGAGACAGAATGCTGAATAGTAAGTGTTTTGCCTACGAGAGGGCTTTTGCAAGAACTGCGAGAGGATTCTTCAACTTAAGGACTCCATCGCCATTTGGAGCCTGTGAATGCTGTGTGTTTCTCCTGTCACGCTTCCACAAGAAGACCTGTCAAGCAAGCCTGCAAGTTGCAAATTGAGTGAGTGTCCTGAACTGATTTCAATCTGCCCAGAAGTCCGGCGGTCATTAGGGCTGCGAATAAGCTCCCCCGAATTGGAACCAGAGCCCTGATTTCAATCTGCCCAGCAGTCCGGCGGTTGTGAGAGCTGCACGAATAAGCTCTCCCCCCCGAATTGGAACCGGAGCCCTGATTTCAATCTGCCCAGGTACTACAGAAACCAAATCGCAACCGTTGCTGGAGCAGAGAACTGGCTGGTTTTGTTTAAAAATGAACTCTTGGCGCCTTTTTAAAGGACTCAAAATACATCGGCCCAGCTGTGGAGCTAGTTTATTTTTTTATTGTTAACCTCAGCACTGCTGTATCTACCGCTGCTTTCCTGACTACTGCTTTAAATACAATGAAATTTCCCTTTAAGGCTTACTTTTTACTTTAAAGTCTTGGGATTTCATAAAGTACTTTAATTTGATTACCATAGCCTACCTGGTGTACCTGCCTTTTATTGCTGCTGCTGAAATTTATACTGGTGCCTCAGATTTCACTGTTTGCATGCTGTAATCAGATAAAGGATCTCCTGATATAGTCTCTGCTCCCCCACCCCACTGTGACCCCCTGCCTGTACCTATTTTAACTGCTGTGTTTTTCTCCTCTTCACAGGAGTCAGGCGGTCGTGAGGGCTGCAGAATAAAAGCTCTCCCCAATTGGAACCGGAGCCTGAATTTCAATCTGCCCAGGTACTACAGAAACCAAATTGCGACCGCTGCTGGAGCTGAGCGTGGCTGAGCTTTTGCCCTTCTGAACGCCACGCATTCAGCTCCCCACCGCCTCACCACCACCACCCTTGATCAGCACTCAAGATATAGGTTGATTTCTGATCACATGATCACGAAATAACCTATCAGTCCACTTTTCCATCCTGCAGCTTATCTTCTCCACCACTAGAGGTCCCCTTACTTTTCTCTCTGTTTATCTCCAGTACTGTCACTTACCTCGATCAATCTTTTCCTCCACTAGAGGTCACCTTACTCTTCTCTCTTCTTTCTTTCTCCAATACTGTCACTTAGTCCAAACTCTCCCTACCATGCTCCCACTTCACCCTCATCACCTCCTTCTGCAATTCCCATCAGGCACTCCCACCTACCACCCATAATGACATATTGAGGTGCAAGAACGAAGCTTTCTGTCAACATGCAGCCTGGCACCCCAGCCTTGCCCCACCACAATATACATTGACACCCCACTCTGGATACCATCCACCGAGGCAAGGAACCCACTGGTGCCCCACCTCTCTGGCCAACCCACCACCACACAACCACCACCCAGCAAACCCCTGTTATCACAACTTACTCCCCTGTCTGCCCTCTACTCTGAAGCTCCTAACACCCACCATTGGTCACAAGAAACATAAATGCCAAAGACCTACTACTCGAACCAACAGCAACCGCCTCAGATTTACTCATCCTTCTCCTTCTTCTGACTGGTAATGTCCACCCCAACCCAGGCCCACAAAAAAACACACCATCCCACCCAACTCCAGGTAAAGGCCTGCACATTGCCTCTCTAAACATTTGCAGCATTCAAAAAAAATGGGACTCCTTTCAATGTTGGGTATTCCAGAATCACCCCAACATCATTTCCCTGAGTGAAACCTGGCTCTCCCCCTCTGTCCCCGACTCAGCTGTATACCTCTGATACCACCTCTACCGCCTCCGACCCCATCGGGGAAAACGAGGGGGGCTGTGCTGTCCTCACTCAAGGACTCACCTCTGGCCACCTCCTCCTCTCTGCCCACATAGCATCCAGGGCTCAAGCCCTCACCCTCAAAATTACTCTAGGTAGGTCTACATCCCCTCTCCTCCTCACTACGGCTTATGTCCCCCCCAGGGACCAGAAGATAGCCTTCCAATCCATCATGTCCTACCTCGGAACCCTGCCCCAAAGCATGAAAAAATGCTACTGGGGGATTTCAACATAAATTGACTGGCCAAAACAGCCGCCCCTTACATCAATGAGGCTGCTTCCCTCGATTTCACACAGGACATCAGAACCCCCACCCAACTGCACGCCCGCACGGGGTCATCCTCCCTCCTAGACCTAGTTTTCACAAACCGCCCGCACAAAATAACCAGCACCCTAGTCCTCCCCGACACCTTAAATGACCACCTCCAGTACTCTGCAACTGGTCTGGTGCCCCCCTCAAATCCGCTCCCAAAATTACTGCTCAATGTAAAATAGGGCCTGGTAAACTAGCCCTACTTAAGGCCCACCTTAGAGATTGGGACTGGGCTCCCCTAACAAACACCCTCGACCCAGACCATGCCCTCGAACTATTCATCAGCACCTTTAACGCTGCCTGCGACAAATACGACCCCTCACCAAAATCATGACCAAAGGGAATCAAGCCCCTTGGTTCTCGGACCACCTCCAAGGCCTACTACGTCATCATGATGCCCGGTGGCACCTTGCTAATGAAACCCAAAAGCCTCTGGACAGGCAACGGTATCGGGAGTCTCATAACAAGTGCACCTGGGCCATACGCACCACCAAAGCGAACTATTATAAAGCCTCCTTAACCTCCACCTGGGGCACTGGACGTAAGTTCTGGGAGAACATTAAGGAACTCTGTGGCAAGGCCCCAAATATGCCACCAGACCAAATTCTAATAAATGGTAAACTCTCCTCTGACCCTGTCAGTATAGCCACCGCCCTAAACACAGCTTTCACTGATCTCTCCCATGTGCTGCCCCCTAATTTCTTCAATCCCCCGCCTGCCCGTACTACCCCACACCCTCCCCTTGCTCCATCTTTCCATCTGTTAGTCCTCACCTCCGAGTCTGCCAAACCCTACCTAACCAAAGCTATTGGCCAAAATCACTATAGTCACGACTCCCTGGACCTCAGACTTCTCCGCCTTACCCTCCAGAAAGTCCTAGAACCACTCACCCACATTCTAAACCACTCCCTCTGCCAAGGGAAGTTCCCCACCCTCTGGAAATCGGCCTACATCACTCCCATACATAAAAGTGGTGACCGCTCTTCCACAAACAACTACCGCCCCATCTCTATATTACCCATCCGTCTAAGGCCCTAGAACGCATAGTCGCCGACCAACTCACTGACCACCTTAATAAATACCAGCTTCTAACCAGACAGCAACATGGTTTCCATAAGGGCCACAGCACCACCACCGCCCTCCTCGAATTTACCTCCCATGTCCACACAGCCCTGGACCACAGCCACTTCACTGGTACCATCTTCATGGACCTATCTAAGGCCTTCGACACCATAAATCATGACCTCCTACTGAACACCCTAGCCTACATGGGGCTCTCCAATGACACCCTAAACTGGTTCTCCAGCTATCTCTCTGATAGAATGCAGTTAGTCAAGGTAGGCCCTGTCCTGTCCCCCCGCCTCCGTATCCGTTCCGGTGTCCCTCAGGGCTCCATACTCGGCCCCCTCCTTTTCAGCCTATACCTCAACTCCCTCCCATCGTCATGCACCAGAAATTTGCTCTATACGCCGGATGATGCGGTCCTGTTCACCTCTGACCTGACCCCCCTCAAACTTCACCAAACCCTCCAACACTCTTTCCGTGAAATCGAAGACTGGCTCACCGCCCAGCGTCTTATTATTAACTACAATAAGACAAAAGTCATGATATTTGCCCACCCCCAGAACCCACTCAAGAACCTCTGACCCCAACTTCTCACTGCCAACCAGACCCCGCTAGAACAAGTTAGCCATTTTAAATACCTAGGGATCACATTAGACCCCACCCTAAGCTTCCATCAACATATCCTACACCTCTCTACAGCCCTTAGCTCCAGGCTGGATGTACTATACCGTTTCAAACACTGTCTCACCCCTGAAGCCTTAAAACTTACCATAAACTCCTCAATCCTCTCCCTACTAGACTATGGCATCCTAATCTATAGTGCTGCACCATTCACAACCCTAAACAGACTTCACCTCATGCTTAACAAAGCCTGTCGCCTCATCCTTGATGTGATCATCTTACTCAATTCCTGCTCCCCATATACAGCAGCACAAACTGGCTAAACCTTGATAAACTAATTAGGTACCACACCTGCCTTATGACCAAAAAGGCCTTACTTGGCCCTCACCCTCCTACCTTGACCAAATTATCCACCCAGCACCTCAGGCAAAACAACTCGTAGTTGAACAAACGGCTGCTATGGTCCCCATGGCGGACCTCCCAATTCCAGCCTACTTTCAACTGCAGAGCCCCATCTGGACTAATGCCCTCCCAAGTCATATAACAAATGAATTAAGGCTTAGCCCCTCAACCAAGCTAAGGACTTACCTTCAGGGCTCTAAACCAATGACTGCCCTTGACCCCAGAATGTCCTATCCCTCCTTCACCAAACAACTCTCATATTTCCCTACCAACTAACCCCTGAATCTATATGACTATCAGCCTACAGAGCCCTCTGTATCCTTCTGGCTGTGCTATAGAATGCAAAAGTGAAACTACTGTTAGCCAATCTGTTGAACCACTATGTAACTGTTTAATTTGTTGTAATGTTTCTGTAACCCGTATCGTCAAGTTCTCTCCATGTACCTGTATGTATGACGTGGAACCTTTGTAAATGAGTCCCTGACTCAAAGGTCTTTCTGAATATTTCAATAAATAAATAAATTCAGATGCCAAATATTGGGCCTATGCCATCTATTGCCCTATAGACTGTTCCTGCACCAGATCCAACACCTGTCTGGTGAGAGACCAGCCTTGGGGAGTCAGTCCATGCAGAGAATCAAAATGCAAGTTGCGGCCACCTACTGGGAAAGGCCATGAAGCAGAGATAAGCCATGTTGGCCCTGGACCCCATCAGAATTCTGGAAGGCCAGAAGGCCCATGGTATCGCTGAACATCCTTTCCATCTGTTTGGGTGCAGTGGGTGCAATCAAGGCAACCTCTGCAATATCTGAATGAGTAACTGGTATCATCCAATTTATTTAGCAAGTTCTTGTTTAAGTTTAACTGTGATTGCAGGCCATCCAGCCAGGTATTACAATTATTTAACTGGTGTGCAAGTGTTCAACTGTCTGCTAACCACCCTTTCTTCCATCAGGGGCCACAACCAGTTGCAACACTGGCCTACCCATAGCAACACTGCAGACCTGCTCTCATCCCCCCCTCGGTTATCCAGCTGTGTGATAGACTGATAAACTCAGAGACTAGGTTGAGCAATATTAATTGCAATTTGCTTACTTACAGTACTATAATAATTAACCTAGATTTATGCCCTTCCCTTGTTCAAGTCCCTTAAATAAACCAGATTGTTGTTACTTGTTAACTTTGTCAGAGCATATCATTACCAGACTTGCCATAGAGTCATTTCCAAAGGTGATGAAAGTGCAGTGTTGCTGCTGAAACTATTCATTTACAGGGAGCACAGGGCATATGCCAGGAGACCAGACCTGGTTAGTAAATGCAGCATATATGAGCATATCATTAGTGTTCTCAGGCAACTGTACATTGAAGGTTATGAACTGTGATTGTGAAACCTGGTGTATAAGGCTACCAGCAGGGATTGTGGGGAACTATGGCTTCCCAGAAGGCTGTACTGGCTTGGATCATACCCCCCACATAATCACTCTGGGTGGAAGCACCATTATTGTAGCTGTACTACTGGTAGCGGAGCCACAGTACCTGTTAATTCCAAACCCAGGCCCCTCAACCTGTGCTCAGGAAAGCAGGCAGCAATAGTAGCCTTTGGTATAATGGCATCAGAATTACATACTCACTCCTTACTACCTACAGTGGCACTCAACAAACACGTGGTGCCCAATCTCTAACCTTTCAGGTTCCCAGATGTCGTACCTCCATGGGTCAGCGGTCCTTTATCTATAGAGCTGCTCAATGGTTCAATTCCCTCAATAAAGAATCACTTTCCTCTACTACACTTGGACCCCTTCAAAAGGAATCTCAAATCCTTTACCTCACGCCTACCACTCAATGTGACTGCTTTGTTGAACAGAGATCTCTAAACACCTCCCAGCTCACTCATGTCTCACAGCCCGCCTTTCTTCCCAATCTCATTCCTCTGAACTGGGCCTTCCTTGTGACTTCTTTCCTGCTTCACATCTCCACTGGTACAAGACATTTTCCACTACCATCGGACAGTGGGCCATTAGCCTGCCAACTTCCTCTCCCGGTCGCATGCCTGCAATACTAACTGCCTGTGGTGCCCTCTTTCTCTTATTGTTACCCAGCCAGCTGCCTACTCAAGCTGCTCGTTTATAGAATATTATCTCAAAGTATGTTATAACTGAGTATCTTTATTTTTTCTTTTAGTTGTTTTGGTTGTTTATTGTGCATTCTTTTACTACCTCTGTATGTATGTTGACCCTAATCCTTTGACGTGGAACCTTTGTAAATGAGCTGTTTCTGCTCAAAGGTATTTGTAATCCGAGAATTTAATAAATAAATAAATAAAATAAAAAATAATTGGAGACACCGCTGGGATTACTGCCCCTAGTAACCAAAGTACAAAATTGCAAACATTTTTTATATGAGTATTAAAGTAAAAATGGAAAATCTCCATGGGTCTAAGTTTGACATCCCACCCCACAAAATGGCCATGTAACACCTGTTGAGGCTATGTGAAGCTGAGGGAGATTGATCCTTCACAAAGCTGTTATACTATTGGATATTCCCCTGTGCACTACCAAAGTTATGATAGAGGAGGTGATGAATAAGGTTAAATGTTTTGGTAAAGCCACTGCACAGGGACAACATGCTGATTTATTTGCTCAGAGCATGGTAGCCTTAATTGCATGCAGTGCCACGGTGGACTTAGAGAAGGTACCCCCTGTTATTATTCCTGATGAGTCCCTGGTGGGTTGGAGAATAACCATTACGCTTAGTGGGGCATCCACACCTGTGGGGTCACCCTAGCAGCTGATGACTTTTGAGGATTTGAAGAGGACCTTAGAGACCCAGGGTGGAGGTTACTCCTACAAACCCTTCTCCTGCTCCTTCCCCATTGGCACCTTCTGCTGTGCTCAAACCGGAATACAGAGATCTCAGTCCTTCAGTGGGATTGATGTTTTAACAAAGGCAGGCAGTGCAAGGCACTGAAAGAGAGAGAGAGAGAGACAGGAGGCAGTTGAGTTGTGCCCAGCTTGAGCTCTCAAGCTGAAGGGAGAAAAGTGTTTCTTGGCTTCAACTAGCAAGGAAAAGGCCCATTTGCCTCCCTGCAGTACTCAAACTGTTTAGCCTCACTGACACCTTCTGCTGTGCTCTCACCAGTGCCCATACATACAGTAAATCTGGAATCTTATTGCAGATTGAGAATGTTCTCTGGTACTATTCCTATGCCCCAGGGGGAAGATGATCTAGAGACTTCCATAGACTATGCAACCCCCCTGGTTCAAGAATGGCAATGTGTAGAGGGCAAAAAATGAAAAAGGCTCTTGGAGAGTTTAAGGGGTCATGCACTTGAAACAGTTAAGAGTTCTGAGGTCTGCCAATCCAGATGTTTCAGCCAATGAGTATTTTTCTGCGTTAGAAGGGGTCTTTGGGAGTACTGAATCCAGGGAAGATCTATTGTGGAAATTCAAGTCCACTAAACAGTGGAAGAATGAACATTTGTCTGCTTATGTAACTCGTTTGGAAAAGGCCTTGCAAAGAGCTCACTGAAAAGGTGAGGTGCTAACAAGTGACTTAAATGGAGTAAGATGAGATCATATTCTCAAATCAGCCTGATTTTCCTGTGTATTGATGCTTAAACTAAAGTTTAAGGATCATAAGGATGTCCCTCCTGTGTATTGCTGGCTCATGAAGGAGACTAGAGAGGCTGAGAATGAGAAAGAGTTCTAGGATCCCTATGCTGGTGCTGCCAGAGTGGCCCCAGACCCTGAAAAGCCTGCTGACAAAGACAACTGCTCTTGATGCCCGGCAGTTTGCAGATTTATTGAAGGAACTGAGGGAAATGAAAGCTAGCTCACAGATTGCTATGGACATGGTTAAAGGTTAGATTGCTTGAGCTACTAATGCTGCTGAAGCTGTTAGTGAGGCCCAGCCTACTGTGAACAAAGCCAATGTCCAAGCTTCTAGTGGAGAGTCAAATGATAACATGCTGAAAGAGATGAGGGAATTGACAGCCTTGGTAAGGGAACTTACCCAGTCGTCTCGCCAATGTTTGTCCTGGAGAAGGTCAAGTGGAGCTGGGCCTGAGCCCTGGCCCAAGGGTGATTACAAGCCTGGCCCTTACAATAGCAGTAAGCTAGTTGAGGAACCTGCTTGAACTCCTAATCCAAGCCTGAATGTCTTCTGCTACCATTGTGGTGAAGATGGGTATACCAAGAGAGTATATCGGGCTCCTGAACACTTGTGCAAAGTAACAATAAAACTGCTCAATCAGGTCATGCAAAGCAATCTAAAACCTCGGTCTAAATCATCATTCAAGCCATATGTAGGCAAGTCTGTTGTCACACATCCTGTGACTAATGCTCCTCCTGACTGGGCCGAAATGGTGGGTCCGTCTATATAAATGACAGCACTTTTAGATGACATCCCAGCCCAAACCATTTTAGATAGTGAGTCCCAAGTCATGATAATATTCAAAGACTAGCATCACCAGCACTTATCTGACAATCCCTTACAACCTCTTGATGGACTGTATGTGTGGGGGTTAAATGATAAATTGTATCCCTATCTTGGTTTTCTGAAAGTGTGGCTTTCTTTTCCATCCTCTATGGCAGGCATAGGAAATCCTCTGGAGACATTAGCCCTAGTACATCCTCCCTCTGGTCTGTGTAATGGGATTCCAGTGTTAATTGGTACCAACACGCATGTGTTTGGCCACGTTACTCAAATGTGCTAAGAGAGACAGGCACAGAAGTCTGGGAGAGCTTTACATATACATGCCATGATCCTGAAAGCCTATGAAATACAGATGCACCCAGAAGAGAGTGACAAAGATGAAACAGTAGGATTTGTATGGAAGAAGGGCTCTTCAGTTATTGTTCTCCCTTCAAATGCCCAGTGTAGTGTCAGTAGAGAGGTGCACTTCCAAAAGGATGTTACCAATAAAATACTAATGCCCAAGAAGAAGGAAAGTTCCCTGAAGGACTCCTAGTTAAACCTAGTGTGCTCCCTGTTTGAGTTCATGCATATGCTCACTGAGTGGTTGTCCAAATTCAAAATGTTACGGACCAAGACATCAAGGTAAACAGAGGTTGCACGTTGGCAAAGGTATATTGTGTACACACTGCTGTCTTGCCCTCTAAGTGCCAGAATGGAAGTGAATATGATGTATCACCTGACATGTTTGATTTTGAGGTGTTTCCCATCCCAGATACTTGGAGATACAAAATCATCCAGAAGCTGGTCCAGCAGTCTAAGGTATTTTCCCTCAGGGAATGGGATGTTGACTGTGTCACCGGTGCTGAACACCATATTCTCCTGCATTACGAAAGAGCCTTCAGAAAAAGGTCCAGATGTCTAGATCCCACTAATATCGATGATGTACGCCATGATTTGCAAGAGATGTTAGCAGCAGGAATCACACAGTCCATATACCTCTCCAGTCGTTGTAATGTGGAAAATGAATGGCTCCATCTGCAAGTGCATAGACTATAGGACCATTAATAAAAGAACTATACCTGATCAATATACCATGCCATGCATTCAAGATGTGAGGTGTCACAACAGACAACTTAGAGTTCCTAAGTTTAGAACCAATAGAAGGAAAAACTATTTCACAGTTAGAACAAGTAGGTTATGGACCTCACTGCCCCCAAATCTGGCAGACAAAAAATCATTTGACGCCTTCAAACATGCCTTGTATGACTGCATCCTTAGCCATGGAATTTAAATACACCCCGCAGGTGTGGGTAAGGTGGTCTTGATGGACTAACACCTTCTTCCACCTTTGGAAACTGAGTAATATCAAGTAATTAGATTGCTTAAAGAAGAGTAAGTAGTTTTCATCCTTGATCTCCTCAGCAGGTACTATCAGATCCCAATGGCACCAGAGGACAGGAGAAAACAGCGCCTCATTTGTCATTTAGGCTTCTATTACTTTTTTCATATGCCCAAAGGAATTCCAGATGTGCCTGCAATGTTTCAAAGACTTATGGAGCATGCAGTAGGAGATAGGAACCTTCTTGAATGTCTCGTCTACCTCGACGATGTCATCATTTTCCGGAAAACTCTCAAGGAGCATGAGGCTTGCCTGTTCAAAGTACTCGACTGACTTGAGGAGTTTCTCCTAAAGCTGTCAATGGATAAATGTCAGCTTTTCTAGTGCTCAGTAAAGTATGTGGGTCACTGCTGTGTTTTCTGATGGTAAACAGACTGATCCCAACAAAGTGGAAGTGTTAACTAGCTGTCCAAAACCAAACAACTTAAAAGAACAGCAAAGGCTTCTGGGATTTTGTAGTTATTATAGGCACTTTGTCAAAGGCTACACCAAGGTATTATGCCCATTGTTGAATCTGACACAAGGTTACCTGCCTACTCACAAAAAGTTTAAAAAAGGCACTGACAAAGAGACAGAAAAGACTTATTTCTGACCTGATGAGCACTTTGGTTCAATATGGATTTTTGACTGTGACACAGCATTTGAAGAAATCATTTATCAGCTAACTCACACACCTATTTTCACTTATGCTGACCTATCCAAACCTTACATGTTACACACTGACGCCAGTCTGAGTGATCTAGGGGCCATGCTTTACCAAGAGCACACAGAAGGATTGTGCCCAGTGGTGTTCACCAGCAGAAGTCTGACACCTTCGGAAAAAAATTACCCAGTGCACAAACTAGAATTTCTCACTCTCAAGTAAGTGATCATGGAACAGTTTTATGAATATTTGTATGGTGCCAAGATCCTGGTTAAAACAGATAACAATCCATTAACGTACATCCAAACATCTGCAAAATTAGATGCTACTGGACACAGGTGGCTTTCAGTGTTATCAACACATGATTATGAAGTGGAGTACTGACCCGGTCTAAACCACATGATGTAGATGCTCTTTTATGCAGACCTGCCTGAAATCAACCGTGGGTGCATATTCTGGAGCAATCCATAAAGGCGCTGTGCCACAAGTTCGATGGAGATGAAACCCCATCCACAGAGACTGTTAACTGCCTGGCAGATTGCTTTGGACCTCCTGACACTTGCCTACCAGTAGCTTATTGCAATTTTGCCACCCTAGATCTAAGTACCTTACCACAGCTAACTCCAGCTGACATACAGAGAGAGCAGCACTACGATCCAATGATCAGACCAATTGTTAATGTTTTGAAAAAAGTGGAAGATGTTTCCCAACTGTGGTCCAGTGACCCCAAAACTGCTTTGCTTCTATGCGAGGGGCCTAAACTTCAGTTACGTGAGCAGTTGCTGTATAGAGAACTGATAACCAAGAGGAAGTTGCCACAAAGCAGCTGCAATTACCCACCAAATGTAAGTATGTTGTATTAAAGGCTTTGCATGATCAAACGGGAGATTTAGGCAGTGAGAGAACTATGGATTTAGCCTGTGCATTCTTGTTCTGGCCTAAGATGGGCCTAGATATCGATCAGTATATTAAGACCTGCAGTAGATGTCTGCAGAAAAAGCCCAGCCACGTAGAGCAGCCCCACTGGTCAATATTAACAACCAGGAACTTGTCTGCAGTGATTTTTTAAGTCTTGAGCCTAATTTGAGAAATATTGCAAATGTGTTAGTAGTAACAAATCACTTCACATGGTATGCACAGGCCTACCCAACCAGAAACCAGAAGGCTTCCACTGTCGCAAAAGTCCTTGTGGAAACATTCTTCGTACATTATGGCGCCCCTCAGAGAATACATTTGGATCAAGGCCGAGATTTCAACAGTCACCTTATTAAGGAACTGCTGTCCATCTGGGGTGTAAGAAAGTCCAGAATGACTCCCTATCATGCTCAAGGGGTTCCATAACTAGAAAGGTTTAATCAGGCTTATCTTGATATGCTCAGCATTTTGCATCCTAAAGATAAGCCAAGGTGGAATCAACAAATCAGTGCCCCTGTACATGCATAATTGCACAAAGAATGATGCCACAGGTTTTTCTCCACATCATCTCATGTTCAGCCCAGAAGCTCGCCTTCCCATAGATATTTATCTTGGAGTTCCTCCTGACAGTGCTCGGTCAGACAATTACCTAAAGTATGCAAAAAACTGAAAGCTCAACTGAATCATGTATACCAGCTTGCACACATTATGACAGCAAAGAAAAATGTGGCCAACAAAACCCATCATGATAGATGTGTCAAGGCCCCAGAACTTAAAGCAGCAGACCGAGTGTTAATGTGTAACTTAGGCTTTCAAGGAAAACACAAAATAGCTAATCGATAGTCACAGTCCATATAGTGTTGTCAGCAAGTTGAATAATTTGCCAGTATACCAAGTGCACCCAGAAAGGGGCCCTCAAGCTGTAAAGACAATATACAGAAATCATCTTCTGCCAATTGGGCAAATAGTTTTGGACAGAGTAACTCAAGATGCTGCCCCAGCCAGGCCTGTTACCAGAGCTGCTGCTCACAGAAAGCAATTAAGCCAGTCTCCTGCTGTCTAACAGTCAGAGCCCTCAGCTCAAAGTGCTACAGTTGACAATGACTAACTCTAAAGACAATGAAGGTGAGTGTGGTGCTGCTTACTATCCTTCTATTGAATTAGTTCAGTTGTTCCAAGGAGTCTTCCATGGTGCCTCCAGTAATAGTCCTATCAGTCCAGTGACCTCTGACAATTCTGTTCTCTGAACTGCCCCTGAACCTCCAGAGAGTAATGTACCAAGTGTGGCCTTTGAAATAGCAGACTCTTTTTGCCTGGTGAAGATACCTGACCTTAATATGCCTGACCCAGAGAGATTCAGTAGTGAGCATGGCAGTGAACCAATAAGTGATGCTGGAGTGAGTGCGCTAAGTTAACTATTTCATATTCAAGAAAGTGCTGCTGTTCCTGAAGATGCTAATTGTGTGTTGGATGACACTAACTTTGTTGAATATCACTTTCAGATGAAAATGAGTCTCACAAACCAGAGAACCAAAGCAATGTGCTAAGTAATGAGCTTGTAACCAGTTATGAATTTCAGGAGAGTGCAGTGGTACCCCTGTTATCAGAAGCTGTCTTACTGCTGGACAATGAGCCAGGAGTAAGTTAACCCAAATGCTAATAATAAAAGCAAGTGCCAATGCCTACTATGCCTCGAAGAGCTGGAAAAAATGTGAAACGTGATTTGTCTCACATACAATTCACCAGGAAAGCCTGCAGACTAGCCCATGAATGTAGTTCATAAAGAGGTGCATGTTACAGCCAATTCCCTGCCCAAAATAGAAACATAGAAACATAGAAGTTGACGGCAGATAAGGACCGCAAGGCCCATCCAGTCTGCCCATTTCTTTTTCTACCTTATAAATGTGCCATCGGCCTTTGCGATGTCAGTGACCTATCTATTCATAGTCATTTGTATTGCTCCCTTATGCCTATCCCATGCCTGTTTGAAGCCCTGCACTGTATTCATAGCCACTACTTTGTGGTAAGCCATTCCATGCATCTACCACCTTTCTGTGAAAAAGAATTTCCTCACATTCCCCTTAATCGGCCTCCTCTAATCTCATGCTGTGTCCTCTCTTGTCCTGCTATTTTTCTTATATTTAAACATGTTAGACTCTTTCACCTTGTTTATGCCCTTAAGGTGTTTAAATGTCTCGATCATATCACCCTCTCCTCCTTTGCTCAAGGGTATACATATTGAGCTCCGTTAATCTGTCCTCATATGTTCTGATGCAGTCCCTGCACCATTTTGCTGTCTTCTCGACTGCCTCAATTTGGTTAATGTCCTTGTGAAGGTGTGGCTCCAATACTGCACGTAGCATCCAGATGGGGCCTAACCAATGTCTTGTACAGAGGGATTATTACCTCCTCTATCACTTGTGATACCCCTACTAATACACCCTAACACCCCTAGCCTTACCTACTGCTTTAGAGGTCTGCTTTGATGATTTCAGGTCATCAGTGATGATGATGCCCAAGTCTCTTTCTTCCTTTGTGACTGCTAGCAGTCTTCTCTGCATCCTCTAAAACAATAATCAAAATCTTCACCCAGTATCGCAGGGGTCACCCTTACAGATTAAAAGGGGTCAGATGAAAGGTGCAAGATGTTTGTACAAAAGGGTCAGTGCTTAAAGGTTTCAAGGGGACAAATGTCATTTTATATGGGTATCTATCAGAAACAGTGTGTGAGTAATAGTTTCAAGATATCAGGAAAAAATGCAACAGTTTGAACTATGCAATTGCTTAAAGAAAATATAATTTAAAGGTAGAGCATGCTATTTAGTACATACCTATATTATATCTGTGCCAATTTTTATATAACAATATATGGTCTAGGCCCATATATGACAGAAATAATGCAAACTGTTACTTGTATTATAGACTTGATGTGAACACCAAGTTTCCTAGGCAGGAATGAGTGTAACCCCCCCCCCACCAACTTAGGGGGCTTACCTTGGGTGCCTCCCTGTGCTACTTTGATGTCCACTGCCTGGCAGCCATCCAGTAAGGGAAGTTAAATCTATGTAAAGTATTGCTGTATTGTTGATCTGTGTGAGTGTGCCACGCCACATCACCATGCTGTCCCTTTAAGAGCTCCAGCAAGTGTGAATAGTGTAAATAGCATGGGCTGGATCTGAGTACAACAGAGCTCATGACCAGCTAGGCAAATCCCTAATCCACTCTACTCTGCAGTCACTTAGCAGTGCAGAGGGAGCACTTCAACAATCTGTAAATGTTTATTTCTAATCCTAGCTGTTTCTAAATAAATAAGTTGTTTACAATAACTATTGATCTCTCAGCATGGGAGATGCCATGTTTGGTCCAGGACTTTACTATTTGGACCAGTCGGAACTAAAGAGTTCTACAGGGGTCCTAATTACAGTGCCTTGTGAGTGAAACTGTGAACTTTCAATGTTGGCGCCTAAACCCACCAATGAGAGCTTTCAAATTGTGATTGACAGTAAAGGCAGTCAACTGGAATACAAAGATCCCAGTCCTTCGGTTGGACTATTGTTTTAACAAAGTTAGTGCAAGCAAAAGAGAGGGACAGAAGGCAATTGAGTTGTGACCAATTTGAGCTCTCAAGTTGAAGGGAACTAAGTGTGTCATAGCTGCAACTAGCAGGGAAAAGGCCCGTTTGCCTCCTTGCAGTACTCAAACTGTTTAGACTGCCTAAAAGCTGAAGAAAAGAGACTGTGCAGCGGTTAGGCTGCAATTTCAGCTTGATGCATCAAGGAGGAAGAATTCTTCTGTGAGCTGAATGGTCGTGGGGATTCTCCACCTGTCCTGCTGCCCTGTGGGACTCAAACTGCCACACACAAAACCAGAAAAGCAATCCTCAGTTATCCTAACTAAACCTGAGACAGAGTACTGAATAGTGTTTTGCCTATAAGATGGCATTTGCAAGAACTGTGAGAGGATTTTTCAACTTAAGGACTCCGAGGCCATTTAGAGCCTGTGAATGCTAGGTGTATCTCCTGTCATGTTTCCACAAAGAGGATACCTGTCAAGCATGCCTGCAAGTTGCAAATTGAGTGAGTTTCCTAAACTTTGTTTGAATCCAGATGCCAAAAATTGGGCCTATGTCATCCATGGCCTTACAACTGTATCGGCACCAGATCCAAAACCTGCCTGGTGAGAGACCTGCCATTGAGAGTTAGCCCACATGGAGAATCAAAACACAGGTTACGGCCACCTACAGGGAAAGACTGTGAAGTGGAGTTGAGTCATGTTGGCCAAAGTCCTCATCAGAATCCTGGAAGGCCAGAAGGTCCATGGTATCGCCAGACATCCTTTCCATCTGTTTTTGTGTTGTAAGTACAAACAGGACAACCCCCTGCAACATCTGAATGATCACTGGTACCATCTAATTTATTTTGCAGGTTCCTTTTTAAGTTTAACCGTGGCTACAGGCCATCCGACCAGGGATTACAATTATTTTGCTGGTGTGCAAGTGTACAACTATTTGCTAACCATCCTTTCTTTCATCAAGGGCCCCAACCAGCTGCAATGCCAGCCTACCTGCTGCAATGCTTCAGGCTTGATAGGGAATACATGGGCAAAAGGGTCAAGATGGAAAGTGGTGTCCTTGAATGCAAGAAATCTGGCAAATAAAATGACAGATCTTCAGACACTAATGGCAGGAGGAGGGGTGGATATAGCATCCATCACAGAGACATGGGCATCCCAATACCATGATTGAGACCTTTTGATCCTGGGTACAAACTGTACCAGAAGGACAGGAAGAGGGGGAGGGGAGGTGTAGCCTTATTCTTAAGGGAAGGAATAATATGCCCCAGGGAGGAGGAATGAGGAATAGAAGCCTTTTGAGTAACACTCCAGAATAATAAAGGGAGAATGCTTCAGTTGGGAGTGGTGTACAGACTACCCTCACAGGATGTGGAGATGGGGAATCAGATCAGAAAGATGATGGTAGAGGAAACATTATCATAACAGGTGATTCTAACCTGCCTGGCATTGACTGCAGTACCCCAATTATAGACCCATTAGCCTAACATCTGTGGTAGGCAAGGTTATGGAGGGCATTATCAAGGAGAGGCTGGGGGGGCAGCTGGAAAGGTTAGG
The DNA here is from genome assembly GCA_016271365.2 of Neoceratodus forsteri. Lineage (NCBI taxonomy): Eukaryota > Metazoa > Chordata > Ceratodontiformes > Ceratodontidae > Neoceratodus > Neoceratodus forsteri. The sequence continues at coordinate 274,990,427 of JADMNL010000026.1, forward strand.
GCACCTGGATGACAGGCAGTATGGTTTTGTTATGGGAAGGTCATGCCAGACTAACCTGGTGGAGTTTTATGATTGGGTGATGGGTGCCCTGGACCGACATAGGCCGGTGGACGTCCTCTATCTGGATTTCAGTAAGGCGTTCGATTCCGTACCCCACAACGGCCTACTAACAAAGCTGGGGGGATGGGGTGAGGGCAGTTGCTCAGACGGGTGTAAAACTGGCTTACGGGGTGAATACAGTGAGTAGTGGTTGGAGGGATAGTCTCTTCCCCCAGGAAGGTCATCAGTGGGGTCCCCCAAGGTTCAGTCCTGGGGCCACTCCTGTTCAATTACTATGTCTCAGAAATGGGGTGGGGTGTTAGGCATAGTTTGAGTCTCTTTGTGGATGACTCAAAACTGGGAGCACTGGCAGATGGGCAGGAGTGGAGAGAGGCCCTGCAGGGGGATCTGGATACCCGGAAGGGATGGACAAGGAAGTGGGGTTGAAGTTTAATGCAGGGAAATGTAGGTTACTGCATCTGGGGGTCAGAAACCTGAGACATGTATACACCCTGGGGGGGGACCACACTGCAAGTCACATCGGGTGAGAAGGACTTAGGGATAGTGGTGGACAGCAAAATGAATAACAGAGAATTGTTGAAGAGCTGCAACAAAAGCAAACAGGATACTGGACTGCATAACCAGGGGGATTACCTCCAGGAGGAGGGAGGTGATCCTTCCTTTGTATAATGCCCTGGTTAGGCCATATCTTGAGTACTGTGTGCAGTTCTGGAGACCCCATCTTAAGAGGGACATAGCGCTGCTGGAGAAGGTCCAGAGGAGAGTGACCAGGATGATTCAGGGCATGGAGGGTAGGACCTATGAGGAGAGACTGGATGAACTCAATCTGTACGCATTGGAGGAGAAGAGGGACAGATGGGACATGATAGAGACTTTCAAGAATGTAAAGGGGATAAATAAGGGTGGAGCCTTGAGGTCCTTATCTGCCATCATACTAACATACTAATTGCCAGCAGATTAGGCCTTATGGTCTATTGAGTCTGCTCAAACCTCAGATCCCTAGTTGGGTGCCCAGGCCTCCCCCCTTGTGTTCCAGAAACCCCTATCATCCATCCCCACCCCCTTGACCAGGCCATCATCTGATACATCCACTTTCTGTGTCTGTCCCACCCTCTCTTGAAGCTCTCCACTGTGGATCTCTGAACCAGCTAGCCAGGCAGTGCATTCCAAGGGTCCACCACTCTCTCAGTGAAAAACCTCCTCCTCTTCCCCCCTCACCCTTCCACCTTCCAACTTCAAACCATGCCCTCTAGTTATACCTCCCTGCTTTAGTCTAAAGATCCCTCCATGTTTACTCCTATTTATTCCCTTGAGGTACTTGAAGACCTCAATCATGTCCCCCTGTCTCTCCTCTCCTCCAATGAAAACAGGCAGAGCTCCTCAAGTCTGTCTTCATCACGCCAAACCCTAGTCCTCGTGATCATCTTAGTTTCCCTCCTCTATACCCTCTCCAGGAGCTATATGTCCCTCTTCAAGTTGGTCTCCAGTACTGTACACAGTACTCAAGGTGTGGTCTAACCAGTCCATTGTACAGTGGCAGAATCACTTCCCTGCTCCTAAAGGTGATCCTCCTTATGATGCATCCCAACATCCTGTTTGCCTTGCTAGCCACTCTCCTGCACTGCTTAGAGTTATTCATACATGCATCCACCATGACCCCTAGGTCTTTTTCCCCTGTTGAGGCCTCCAGTGCCTCCCCTCCCAGAGTGTATCTGTGTTTAGGGTTTCCCCACCCAAGATGTAACACCTTGCACTTGGTGATATTGAAATTTAATTTCCATGTGTGAGCCCAGCTTTCCAGGGTGTCCAGGTCCCCTTGCAGGGCCAGCCTCCCCTCTTCCCCCTCAACTACTGCTCCCATCTTGGAGTCATCAGTGAAGAGACTCATTTCACACCCTATACCCTCCTTGATGTCCAATATGTATACATTAAACAGGATCGGACCCAGGACTGAGCCCTGCGGTACCCCACTACCGACTTCAGGGATTCAAGAGCTCCCCACCAACCACTACTCTCTGGGTGCGCCCAGCTAGCCAGTTTTCAATCCATCTGACCATCAAAGGGCCTAATCCCAACCCCATCAATTTCTCCACCAGACCATTGTGGGGGACTGAGTCAAATGCCTTGCTGAAGTCCAAGAATAATACATCCACAGGCTTTCCCCTGTCCAGTTCTGATGTTACCCATTCGTAGAACTCCACAAGATTGGTTTCACATGATCTACCTGGCACAAACCCATGTTGCCGACTAACCAGACCTCCCACCTCCTCCAAGTACACCCCCAATTGTTCCCTTAGTTTACTCTCCATTAATTTTCCCACCACTGAGGTCAAACTGATGGGTCTATAGTTACCTGGTACTTCCCTCGACCCTCCTTTATGGATTGGCACCACATGTGCCTCTCGCCAATCCCTAGGTACCCTCCCTGTCTCAAGCGACCTGTTGAAGAGCTCAGCCAGGGATGCAGCCAGTATGTCCGCCAATTCCCATAGTACTCTTGGATGAATGCCATCCGGCCCAGAAGATTTGTCTTTCTTGTCTTCTCCCAAATCAGGAACCAAAACTAAACAAGCACAAAGGAAATCCAAAAAACTTCTGATCATAGGAGACTCCATGATTCGGGGAGTTGATACCCATCTCCAGCCAGGGGTGATGGTCAGATGTCTCCCAGGTACATCAGCATGGAGAGACACTGACCGCATTGCTAAAATTGTTCACAAAGCAGGAGAAAACATTGATGTCCTAGTACACATAGGGACTAATGATCTCGCCAGCCGGTCAGTTGTGGAGACCAAGGAACACCTGACTAAGCTGGGTGACAAACTATCATCTATTTCATCTGGCATCTCCTTCTCTGAGATCCTGCCAGTCTGGGAGAAGGGAGCAGATGGACGGAAGGTCAGAGAAGGGAGATAGGGCCAAACACGTGGCTCAAGGACTGGTGCCAGGAAAAATGACACAGATTTGTAGGGAACTGGCAACAGTTCTGGGAGCGAAAGTTCTTTAAATTTGATGGACTGCATCTGACTAAAGAGGGAGTCAGTGCATTGGGGCAGAAGTTTGACGTCTTTGCAGAATATTTAAACTAGCAAATGGGGAGAGGGCAGCACCCCATACGTCGAATGGGAAGAACACCCTCCCTCAGCTAGTGGTCAAACAGGAATTCAGCGTGTTTGCCATTCATTTGCATCACCAGGTAAGAAAAAGGTTTGTCTCCCACACGATATGCACAGGGTAATGCCAAACTTCACCCAACAACTAACACACCAAAATCTGGCCAATGGAAAATCATGTACAAAATGCTCACAGCCTGGGAAATAAGATCCCAGACCTGCAGGCAATAATGTCAGAGGCTAAACTGGACATAGTAGCAATTAGTGAGACGTGGTTTACCAGTAACTACACTTGGGAGACTTCAGTACCTGTCTATGTATTGTCAGAAGAGACCGAGATGCAAAAAGGGGAAGGAGGGCCCTGTATGTTAATGAAAATATCAAAGCTACAGAAATTCAGAATACACATAAGGAGCCAGAAGAACTGTGGGTCACCCTGGAAACAGGAAATGGGACAGCCATAAGAACTGGGGTTGTCTACAGGGCCCCAGACCAGAGGGAGGACATAGACACATTACTGTTAGAAGATATACAAAACATGACAGCTAAAGGGGAGGTTCTGATAATGGGAGACTTCAACATGCCAGATACAGATTGGTCAATACCAGCAGGAACATCTGCCAGAACTAGACTCATAGTGGATTCCCTGCAGGGAGGGCCTCAAACAACTGGTACAGCAACCCACAAGAGACAGGGCTATCCTAGATCTAGTACTGACTAACAAAGAAGGGATCACAGATCTCCAGGTAGAAGGTCACCTGGGGCCAGTGACCATCACATGGTATGGTTCAATTTGGCTACTACATCTAAATCATCCCATTCCAAGGCAAAAATATGGGACTTCGGAGGAGCTGACTTTGATAAGATGGCCAACAGAGTTAAGCTAGCCCTGGCAAAAAGAAACACAGGTGAGGAGGTACAGGTAAAGTGGGCAAGCATCAAGGATACAATACTTGAAGCAACATCCCATTGTGTTAGACAGAAAAGGAAGTGCAAAAGAAGAAGGAAACCACTTTGGTTCTCAAATACAGTAGCAGAAAGGTCAGAGCCAAAAGGCTGGCCTTCAGGAAAATATATGGGACACAGCGGGATGAAGATAGGGAGGCATACCAAACTGCCCTAAGGGAAGCAGGGAAGGCAGTAAGGCAGACAAAGTCCCAAACTGAGGAAACACTAGCACGAACAGTAAAAGAAGGTGACAAGACTTTCTATAGATACATTAGTGAAAGGAGAAAGTCCAGAGGGGTATTGCTAGCTTAATGGAGAAAGGGAGCATGTGAGGAGGAGGACCCTGTAAAGGCATCTATCCTAAATAGATACTTTTGCTCAGTATTTACTGAAGAGAAGGTAGGGCAGGAACCACAGCTCAGCATCATGGACACAGGGGGGAGGGAGGTGAGCACTACTCCCTTCACAAAAGAAAGGGTCCTACACGAGCTTGCTAAGCTCAGGGTGGATAAGGCAATGGGACCTGATGGCATACATCCCAGGGTACTTAAGGAGCTAAAGGAGGAACTAGCAGAGCCATTAGCAGAATTGTTTAGTGAGTCTCTGAGCACAGGAGAGGTCCCAGAAGACTGGAGAAGGGCTCATGTGATCCTGCTCCACAAGAGTGGTAGCAGGAGGAGGCGGGAACTACAGACCAGTCAGTCTTACCTCAGTAGTGGGCAAGATTATGGAGGCACTCCTTAAGGAAAGGATAGTGCAACACCTGGAACCATAGGGCACAGGATCCAAGACAGCATGGGTTTACAAAAGGAAGGTCCTGTCAAACTAATCTCATAGATTTCTTTGACTGGGTAACCAGAGTGGTGGACCAAGGGGGAGCAGTTGATGTCGCCTACCTTGACTTCAGCAAAGCTTTTGACACTGTTCCACATAGAAGACTGATAAATAAGCTAGGTAGGCTCGGGGTGGGTCAGAAGTTGGTCAACTGTCAGAAGAGATGCAAGTCACAAGTGGGGTACCTCAGGGATCAGTCCTGGGGCCAGTCCTATTCAACATCTTCATTAGTGACCTCGAAGATGGACTAGAGGGTAAGGTTTGTCTGTTTGCAGATGACACCAAGATCTGCAACAGAGTAGATGATCCAGATGGGGTGGGCAGAATGAGAAAAGATCTGGATAAACTAGAAAAATGGTCAGAAGATTAGCAACGGGGATTTAATGCATAGAAGTGCAAAATCATGCACATAGGGAAGAGAAACCCTGAAGCCACTTATAGGCTGGAGAGGAGTTGCTAGCAGTCACAAAGGAAGAAAGAGACTTGGGCATCATCATCACTGATGACCTAAAATCATCCAAGCAGACCTCTAAAGCAGTAGGTAAGGCTAGGGGGTGTTAGGGTGTATTAGTAGGTATCACAAGTCGTAAGAGGGAGGTAATAATCCCTCTGTACAAGATATTGGTTAGGCCCCATCTGGAGTACTGCGGCAGTATTGGAGGCCACACCTTCACAAGGACATTAACCAAATTGAGGCAGTCCAGAGAAGGGCAACCAAAATGGTGCAGGGACTGCATCAGAAGACATATGAGGACAGATTAACGGAGCTCAATATGTATACCCTTGAGCAAAGGAGGGAGAGGTGATATGATCGAGACATTTAAACACCTTAGGGCATAAACAAGGTGAAAGAGTCTAACATGTTTAAATATAAGAAAAATAGCAGGACAAGAGGACACAGTATGAGATTAGAGGAGGCCGATTAATGGGGAATGTGAGGAAATTCTTTTCACAGAGAGGGTGGTAGATGCATGGAATGGCTTACCACAAGAAGTGGTGGCTATGAATACAGTGCAGGGCTTCAAACAGGCATGGGATAGGCATAAGGGAGCAATACAAATGACTATGAATAGATAGATCACTGACAGAGCAAAGGCGCGGCACATTTATAAGGTAGAAAAGAAATGGGCAGACTGGATGGGCCTTGCGGTCCTTATCTGCCATCAACTTCTATGTTTCTATGTTTCTATGTTAGAGCCTTGAGGGCTAACCACACCCCTCAACTTCTATGTTTCTATGTAAGGGAGAAAAGGGCATCCCTTCAAAAGTACAGGCGTACTCTGTGTGTGTAGGACAGAGAGTTTATTTTCAGGCAAATCTTGAGAGGCAGGAAGAGTGATCCGGGTCACTAAAGCTGCAAAGGAACCAAGGCTAGCACAGGGGATAAGGGAGGGGGAAAATGACTTCTTCAGATACACTGTATAAGGGAGAGAAGAAATAATAACAAAGGGATTGTTTGGATCAATAAGGAGGGGAGCTGGGCAGAAAATAGTGAAGAACAGGCTAAGGCACAGAATGAGTACTTTAGCTCTGTATTCATTGGGGAAAGGGATGGACCTATGCCACAGAAGAATTATGGGGGTAGGACTGGGGGGAATGAAACGGATAGGGACATCAAGATAAACAGGGTTTTGGAAGGCCTCAGGTCCCTTCAGGTGGACAAGGCACCTGGCCATGATGGTATACACCTGAGAGTCCTGAAAGAACTGGCAGAGGTGTTGGTGGCTCCCCTGCTGTGGATCTGTTTAACACCATGTTAAAGATGGGGTATGTGCCTCGACTGGAGAATGGCTTGTGGTGCCACTTCACAAGACTGGTCCCAGAGATGATCCTGGCAACTAAAGACCAGTCAGTTTAACATCCATTATTGGTAAATTAATAGAGACCATTCTAAAAGAAAGGTTGGTAAACTTTCTGGAGGTTAATGGTCTCCAGGACAGTAGTCAACATGGGTTTGTCATGGGGAGATCCTGCCAAAAAAAATGATAGAATTTTTTTGACTGAGTCACAAGGCTATAAGACAAAGGCCAGGCAGTGGATGTACTATACCTGGACTTCAGTAAATCCTTTGACTTTGTGCCACATGGCAGTTACTTAGCAAACTAAGTAGCCTGGGAGTCGGGGTTAAGCTGCTGGGGTGGGTCAGGAGCTGGCTGCAGAATAGGAAAGAGAGAGTGATGGTAGGGATGAATTATCCAAGCCTAGACTTGTAACCAGCTGGGTACCACAGGGAACAGTGCTTGGTCCAGTATTATTCAACGTCTTTATTGGTGACATAGCAGTAGGGTCAAAAGTAAGGTCTGTGTTTTTGCAGATGACACTAAAATCTGTTGGACGGTGAACATAGAGGAGGGGAGACAGTTATTCAGAGAGAATCAGGCCCACCTTTAGAAATGGTCTGAATCTGGAAGTTGGGGTTTAATGCCAAGATGTGCAAAGTCATGCACCTGTGAGCTAGGAACCCATGAGCCAGCTACTGGCTGAGGGGATACAGGTATCCAGCTCAAAGAAGGAAAAGGATCTAAGGGTGATAATCAGGGGTGACATGAAACACTGCGCAGTGTTGTAAAGTGGCAGCTAAAGCAAATAAAATGCTGGGATGCATCTCCAGGACAATCTCCTCCAGGAAAGAAGTCATTTGGCCTTTGTACAGGTCACTGGTTAGACCACACTTTTGTTAGTTAGTTAGTCAGTCTTCTCATTCATTCATTTGTTAACCAGGTTGGTGCACTGATCCAAAGATCTTTTTCAGGCACAGCACGGGCCATGGACTGGCACATATATGGTAAAATACTGTCATTACAAACAGCAGGAATCATACAGGGATCAATGACAGGATCAATAGCATGAAATTCAAGGGAGAGTATGATACGATAGTCAGGAGGGTCACCAGGGTGGTGAGGTTGGCCAGGCAGAGGCGGAGCTGAGACTGGCACAGGGGATTAGAAGGGGGAAGGGTTCTTCAGGTATATCAGAGAAAGAAGAAAAGGGATGGGGCAGATTAGTAGACTGAGTACAGGAGTGGAGGAGGCAGGGGAGCAGGCAGAGGTAATAAATTACTTTTGCCTCGATCTCACCAAGGAGGATGGGGGGTGGCATGGAAAGGGGAGAGGGACCAGCAGATGAAGTGAGGACAATGGATGTTGAAAACCCCATTGGGAGGGTGTGGGAAGCAGTCAAGGCCCTAAGAGCAGAAAAAGCACTGGGTCCATATGAGATCCATCCCAGGGTGCTCAAGGAACTGGCTGATACCCTGGCCAAACCCCTGGCGGACTTTTTTAACTCCTGCCTTCAGACAGGGTGAGTGAGTCAACATAGAAACATAGAATCTGACGGCAGATAAGGACCGCTTGGCCCACCTAGTCTGCCCATTTTCCTACCTAACAGATAAGCTGCAGATCCTAGTTAACCAACAGCTTACTTCCTCCTACCCCCCACTAGGACTGCCTTATGTCTGTCCCATGCATTCTTGAATTCCCCCACTGTTCTTGACTCCATGACCTCCTCAGGGAGGCTGTTCCATGCATACGCAACCCTCTCTGTGAAAAAAATACTTCCTCACATTACCTCTGAGCATCCCCCCTCTATCTTCAAATTGTGCCCCCTTGTTCTTGCACATCTCTTTTTCTGAAAGATGCCACCCTCTTGACTTTGTTGATTCCTTGAGGTACTTGAATGTTTCTATCATGTCCCTCTCTCTCCTTTCCTCAAGGGTATACATATTAAGCTCCTTTAGTCTTTCTTCCATGTCTTCTGGTGCAGACCCTGCACCATTTTGAGTTGCCCTCCTCTGGACAGCCTCCACTTATCTATGTCTTTGCAGAGATGGGGTCTCCAGAACTGCACACAGTACTCCAGATGGGGTCTCATCAACTGTCTGTACAGAGGGATAACAACTTTTGATTTCTACTATTGATGCCTCCCTATGCATCCCAGTATCCCCCAGCCTTCCTTACTGCCTTCACGTTGCTTGCCCACCTTTAGGTCATCTGATATACCACCCCAGGTCCCATTCCATTTTTACTGTTGTCAGTATCTCACCCCCCATCGTGTACTCTTCCCTGGGTTTTGTTTCCAGGTGCATTACTTGCACTTCTTTGCATTGAATCTGAGCTGCCATACATTTGACCATTCCTCCAACCTTACAAGTCCATTCTCATCCTTTCCACTCCATCTGGTGTATCAACCCTGTTGCAGATCTCTTGTGTCATCTGCAAAGAGACATACTTTTCCTTCCAGTTCCTCTGCAATGTCACTTATAAAGACATTAAAAAGACCAGTCCCAGTTCTGAACCATGCGTGCACCCACTAGTAACCCTCCTTTCTTCACTGTGGACTCCATTTACTACTACTCTTTATGTCCTGTTGTCTAGCCAATTTTTATCCAGGCTACCACCTTGGGACCCACTCCAAGGCTGGCTAACTTGTGTATTAATCTTTTGTGCAGGACTGTATCAAATGTCTTGCTAAAATCTAGGTAAGCCATGTGCACAGCCCCTCCATGGTCTACTACTTTGGTCACCCAGTCAAATAAATCTATTAGATTCATCTAACATGACCTTCCCTTTGTGAATCCATGCTGCCTTGGGTCCTGAGGAGGCAGTATAGCGCAGTGGTTTAAGGCTCTGAGCTGCAAATCTGGTGACATCCAGCAGACCAGACTGGGGTTTGAATCCCACAGTCCTCACTTGCATACTGTGTGATCCTGAGCAAGTCACTTACCTTTCTTGTGCTCCCAGGTTGCACCTGGAAACAAGCTTCAGCTTAGTGTGCCTTTCCTGGTTAAACAATTTCCCCTTTCCCTTTTCCCTTTCCCTGTGCCCCACTGGTCTCTAGGTACTCAACAATTCTTTCCTTCAGAAGTGATTCCATCATTTTCCCTACCACTGAGGTCAAACTAACTGGTCTGCAGTTTCCTGCCTCTGTCCTGCTCCCACTTTTGTGAAGAGGAATCACATCCACCCTCCTCCAGTCCTCAGGTACCACCCCATCCTCCCATGATTTGTTAAAGAGAGTAGTCAGCGGTGTCATTAGTTCTACCTTTAGTTCTTTTAGAATTCTTGGGTGAATCCCAAGACTGGAGGATGGCTCATATTGTGCCTATGCACAAGAGTGGCTCATGAGAGGAGCCAGGAAACTATAGGCCGGTAAGCCTGATGTCGGTAGTGGGCAAGGTGATAGTGGTCATTTTGAAAGAGAGCCTGGAGGGGGTTCTGAAGGCATGGGGCCACCTAGATGACCACCAACATGGCTTCGTTAAGGGCAGATCATGTCAGACCAACCTGATGTAGTTCTATGAAGGGGCAATGAGAGTGCTGGATCAGGGCAGGCCAGAGAATGTCCTCTTTCTAGACTTCAGCAGGGTGTTTGACTCAGAGCTACATCCCAGGCTGCTAGGGAAGCTGGGGATATGGGGTGGGTGGGGACAGATGGCCAGGTGGATAGGAAACTGGCTAGTGGGGCATGTACAGAAGGTGATGGTTGGGAGGCTCTCATCCCAGGAGATTCATTAGCGGGATCACACAGGGATCAGTGCTGGGCCCACTCCTGTTTAATGTCTATACCTCAAACATCAGAAGTGGTATCATGAACAAGATGAGCCTCTTTGCCAATGACTCCATGCTGTGGGTGGTGGTGGATGGGGAAGAGGGGAAGTTGGCTCTCCAAGAGGACCTGGAGACTCTGGGGAGGTGTTCTTGCACATGGAAACTAAAGTTTAATACTGGGTAATGTAGGGTCCTTAACCCGTGGTCCAAAAACCCAGCTCATGTATGCACCTTGGGAGGGGAGGCAGTGTGGGCTTCTAGGAGGAGAATGACCTTGGGGAGGAGGTGGATGCCAAAATGGATAACTCAGAGCAGTGTAGAGGAAGGGGCCACTAGGGGACACTCAATAAGACTGGTAGGGGAAGGCTAAAGGGAGAAACAAGGAGATGCTACTTCACTGAGAGGGTGCTGGAGCCCTGGAATGTGCCACCTGAGGAGCTGGTGGCTATTACAACTGTGGTGGGGTTCAAGAAGGGCTGGGTAGGTATGGGGGGAGGGTACATCCCAGAGCCCGGCTGCGGGTTGGGGTAGGAGATCTGATAGCGAGGGTAGGGGAGGCCATAACAGTGACCTGGGTAGGCACTGATCCCTGAGCAGACTCCATAGATCATAGGGCCTAATCTGCTGGCTATTTAGTATGTTAGTAGGAAATCAAGTACAAATCAGGCAGATAGTACAGTAGTGGTGAGAATAAAATACAGTGACGGTGAGAATAAATACAGGTAAACAGCACTGTCGATCTAACAACGTGAGCATAATAGGATTAAATAGCATACATGGAATGAAACAATGAAAGTAAATCAATAGATAGGAACAGTGACTGATGGCAACGCCAGGTGGAACACAGCATCAAGAGGAACTGGCTTCAGGAAGATACTCAACCACTGTTTGGGAGGAAAAGGGTGCAGAGTGGGTAAGTAATTGGGGTTGGGGAGGAAAGCACTGGTGGGAAGAAGAGGAGGAGGAGGTGGGGGGCTCAGCATAAGAGGAACAGCAGGGCTAGTGTCCTGTGGACAGTTGCTGGCAGAGACAGACAGGGAGTGGGTTCTTAGGGTGTTTAAGTTTACAGGGGGATCAAGGAAATGTAGGGAGGAGGGGATGGGAGGTTGTTACATAGTGAGGGACCGGCCACAGAGAAGGCTCTTTGGCCCATCCTGGTGCTTATTTTAGGACAGTCAAGTTGGAGGTGGGATGACTGATGCAAATTGTGGCTATAGGTTCTGGGCTGAATCAGAAGAGATAGTAGAGAGCAGAGTGGGGTTGTGTACGGCAACTTGGAGTACTGTGTGCAGCTCTGGTGCACTTTTTTGAAGAAGGACATAAAGCTACTTGAGGGGATCCAGTGTAGGGTGACTAAGATGATCCAAGGCATGGGAGACAAACCATATGATGAGAGGTTAAGGGAGCTTAATATGTATTCCTTGGAGGACAGAAGGGAAAGGAGGGATTGGATAGAAACGTTCAAGTATCTAAAGGATATAATCAGGGTTGGAGTGGAGAGCATTTTCAATTTAAAAAGGGAGGGGACCACAAGGAGCCACAGTCTGAAACTGGTGGGGATTAGATTTAAAAAATAAATGAAGAGGTACTTTTTCACAGATATGGTGGTGTCAAAGTGGAATGAATTGCCTGAGGAGGTGGTATCTTTGCTAACAGTGGGAAGTTTTAAGGTGGGGTAGGACATGATAACAATGAGAGTGGCAACAGGAGGGAGGAGGATCACTCTAGGATACAAGAGAAGGGTGGGGCAGCTCCAGTAAAACAGTGCTTCACAATCGAGCAGACTTGATAGACCACTAAGGCCTTTTTCTTTTTATTTATTTATTTATTGAAATGTTTCACCAGGAAGGCACACTGAACAACAGGTTGTTTCATCTCGGTGAGACCGGGGTACAATTGGATGAAGAATTGAGATATACAGTTTAACATTTAACATATCTGAGAAATTAAAACATTCAATTACATTTGTAACAAGACATACAGTTAAAAGATCATAAATAATCATATAGTTACATTTGTGACATATCATACAGTTAAATATATCATACCTGTGAAATATGCATTTAATTACAAGTGGCATATCTGAGGAACATAGTACATAGCGGTGAAGGGAGAGGAGCATCTGCTGAGAAGCAGGCTTGGGGGGATGGAAGGTTTAATAGGTAATGTGAGTCATGGAGAGGAGAAGAGGCATAGGAGGACAGTTAAGGGGGTTAAAGCAGGAGCAGTTAGATGAGAGAAAGTTATGTAAGGCAGAGGCACGGGTGCAGCAGTAGGAGGAGGAGTGCCGTATTGATGAGGGGGAGAGTTCCAGATTTGCTGGAACGATGGGTAAAGCCTGACTGACTGATGAGAGTGGTTCGACGGGAGGACTAACAAAGTGCAAGTGGGAGGGGGGAAGAGAGTGAGCATGAGAGGTAGGAGGGAAGTTCTCCTAACCAAAATTTAGAAGTGAGTTTGGCACAATGAGTGAGGTGCCTGTTGGCAAGTGGGGGAAGGGACTTGGTGTGGTAGCGGTCACAGTGATGAGAGCATGATGAAGCATCAAGGGCAAATTGACAGAAGGAGTTAAATAGAGTATCCAAGCTGGTTAGGGAGGATTTGGAAGCGGCACCATAGACTACATCACACTAGTTGAACATGGGGAGGATCATCTTCTGGACTAGTTCACGTCGCATTGTAGGAGGGATACTGCTGAGGTCCCTGAATAAGGCACCAAGCTTGGGGCACAATTTTTTCAGGATGGCGTCAGTGTGGCCAGAGAAGTTGAGGTGCTGGTACAACCAACCCCCAAGGTATCTGAATGAGGAGGTGTCCTCTAGGATTGTCCCATCAAGGGTATGGGAAGATGATAAAAAGTGGAGCCTAGAGAGTCTCTGCCTAGTGCCAAAGGTCATGGAGACAGTCTTTTTGGCATTTAGGAACAGTTGATGTGAGGCAAACTATAACTGAACCTAGAGGAAGTCAAGCTGAAGGGTGGTTGCTACATCAGCAGGGTATTTCAGATAAGAACAGAACAGTGTCATTGGCATACATATGGATAGAGGAGGAAGGGAGCATACTGAGGGCAAGTCATTTAGGAAGATTGAGAAGAGAGTGGGTCCAAGCACCAAGCCCTGTGGGACTCTTGTGGAAATAGAGAAGGGGAAGAGATTGTATCCTGGATCTTGACTGATTGTGTTCTGTCTGAGAGGTAAGCTCTAAACCAGTCTTGGGCAGAAGTAGACAACCCAGCAGCTGTAAGGGAGTCAAGAAGTAGGGCATGAGGGACTGTGTCAAACACCTTGGTGAGGTCGACAAAGATGGCAGAGGTAATGAGGCCATTATCAATCCCACTGAGGATGGAGTCAGTGAGCCTGAAATGGGAGGTGGTAGTGGAGTGGTTCTTTCAAAAACCAGGTTGGAATGGGGTAAAAAAGGAAGAATCATCGAGGAAGGAGGTTAGTTGAGAGAGGACCAGGTGTTCTTGGAGTTTAGCAAGGGCAGGGAAGAGGGAGATTGGGTGAAAATTTGCAGGGGAGGAGAGGTCACCGCCCTTTGGGAGAGGGAGGATCACCGCATGTTTCCAGGATGAAGGGACAGATGAGGACAACAAGGAAAGATTTAGGATTGGGGGTGAGAGAAAGCTATAGCAGAAGCTAAAAGGTAGAGGAGTTTACAGTCAAGGTCATCCAGCGATGAGCCTTTGGAAGGATTAAGAGAGAGATGGACCATTAGTGTTTGTTCTGGGAACACCGCAGAAAATGAGAAGGAAGGGTGGGTGTGGAGGGGTTGAGTGCTTGGTGTGGGAGGATGAGGAGGGAGAAGGTTAGAGGGAAGTGACTTTAGAAGTGCTATAGTGCAGGAGGTATAATTGGAGTTGAACTCTTGAGCCACTGAGCATGGTTCAGAGACCATTGAGTTGTCTATTTTAAGCACGGGGGAGGCCAATGTGTGAAAGGGGGAGAATAGGGCAAGGACCACTTTCCAGAATTTGGAGGAGGATTGATGTTTTTGAGAAAAGATGATTTAAAATATTCACACATGGCAAGTCTGGTAGCTTTTGTGCAGGCATTTCTTAACATGCAATACCTGGCATGATCTGAGGGAAGCTGGGAGGTCTTATGCTTCCTCCAAGCTTTGCCTCGCTCCCTAAGACAGGTCAGTAATTCAGTGGAGACACAGGGATGCTGGTTGCCATGAACTCTAGTGTGCTTGAATGGAGCATAGAAGTTCCATGTAGTTTAGAAATTTATCTTTAAAATAACTGAGGGCTTGGTCAATGGAAGGGGCCAAAACTATAGGGGACCAATCAGAGCTGGCCAGTTCATTAAGAAGGGAATTAAGGTCTAAGGAGCAGAAGGAGTGGAGATGCAGAATTCTGTGAGGCAGTTTAGGTCTTTGGACTTTCCTGACTATGAGATTGGGTGATGATTACTGAGGGGATCCGGGAGGATTCCTGATTTAATGACTTGGTGGGGGTGAGAGGTGAGAGCCTAGTCTATCAGGGTGTGGTTAAGGGGTTTTATGATTTTGGTGGGTGGGTTCCAGGATGAGTTGGGAGAGATTGAGGGCTGTGATGTCATTTTGTGTCTTGACAGCTGTTGGTGATAGCCAGTTTTGGTTTACATGACCCAGGATGTATAGTTCACCATTATGTGAGAGGGAGGTTATGGAGGTAATAAGATCCAAAGTATCGGATGCCTTGGAGCCAGGTCGACAGTAGATGCCAGCTATGAAGATAGGGGAGGAAAAAGGCAAGTTAATGTTTACTACAAGTGCTTCATAGACGGAGGGTAATGAGGATGACAGAATGGGTGAGAACTGAAGTGAGGACAGGATATACATGGCTACTCCACCACCCCTGCCAGTCCTATCCTGCCTGATTATGGAATAACCTGGGATATGAATGGTGAAATCAGGTATTTTAGCATTTAATCAAGTTTCCGTTAACATTTGTATATCAGGTGTGAGAGAGATTACCATAGGATGTAAAAGGTAAATTTCAGACATGAAACTGCAGATGTTGAGTGGAGGATTTTCAGGCCTTTGCGGAGAGCAGATGGGGTGGGGGACATTGGTACATTTATGGAAGGATTGTAACTGGCAGAGTTGTGTGTAGGGGGACCAGGATTGGGATGAACATTTCCTGATGCGAGTAAGAGGAGTGCTATTATGAGTGGATGGAGTTTAGGGCATTTGTGATGGGCTGAGGATTTTGGAAGCATTGGGGGGGCTAGGTAAGGTGAAGATAAGGAGGCGAAGGAAAGCTAGGTGGCTAGGGGCTGAGAACAGAGTAGCAAGGGGGAGGTGAGGGAAATGAAACCAGAGTATTTAAGGGGGAGTAGGAGTTATGGCAAGGATAAAGGTAGGGGATAGGAGAACAGAGGGGAAAGGTGAGAAAGGTTTATTGGACTGAGGAGAGTGGAGCTGAGGTAGATAAAATTGATAGAATAATTAGAAGGAGGGAAAGTGGTGAAGGAAGGGTGGGCATATTGTATGGATTGGGGGAGTAAGCATAGATCAGGGTATATTAATCAGCAGTAGTAAATAGATCTGTGGTCCTGGCAGAAGTAAAGTGACTGTGAGTATGGGTGTACAGTAATAGTTGCTAGCAACAGCAAGTTAATTGAGGTGTTGCCCTCTAGTGGCTTTGCAGTATAATTTGCAAATGAAAAAATAGACACAAAATGGGCCTAGGTTTCAGATGAATTAACTTTAAACTCTTAAACCGCAATATTGTCCCATAATTAATACAAAAACAGTAAAAATGAATTTTTTAGCCCAAATTAATCTCTCTAAACAGATGATAAAGCAGACTGTCATGTAGATATGCTTCAAAATAATTAAACCAGGTAAATCAGATATAAATAGGGTCACCACCTTTGAATGAGGTAAAAACTGGATGCTAAACCACACCCCAAACTCTGCCTCTGGCTCCACCTCCTTTTTAAGACTGGCGAGTATATCGCTCCCCCTCCAAAGCCATTTGTAATGTTGGAAATAGACATTACTAGTGATAGGAAATCATTTTTATATTATTATTTATTTGATTTATTTATTCATTTATTTTTATTCTTTGGCAACCAGCTTAACTCCCATAGGCCACATAGCCCATTTTACAGGAGTGACCCAGGAGCACAGGAAGCTTAAGTGACTTGCTTGGGGTCACACAGTATGTAAGTGGACGCTGTGGGAATCAAACTCAGGTCTGCTGGATGTGCCAAGCTCATACACAGCTTATTGCTCAGCACTCTGTTAAACACTCTCTCATTTTCCTTTCCATGTCAGTCATGTATTCTTTTGCTTCGACCAATATATGATAACTTAATTATTGGTGCTTGTGGTACCCTTAATACTGCACTATTAGTTTCTAGTTGGCCAATCTCTAACCTTCCCTTTAGGGAAGGTTATTGAGAAGGTTGTCTCTCAACAGTTAGAGAACCATCTTACCATCCATACTATCTATGATCCTCTCCAGTCTGGTTTCTGTAAGAGACATAGTACCGAGGCCGCTCTTGTTCAGGTATTTAATGTTCTCCTAATGGCTAGAGACCAGAAGTGCCATTCCATTCTGGTCCTTCTGGATCTTTCTTCAGCGCTTGATACCGTGGACCATGAGGTGCTTCTTGATTGCCTGTGGTTCATCTGTGGCCTGTCTGGTACAGTCCTCAGATGGTTTCTTTTTTTCCTCACTGGTAGGTCGCAGAAGGTTCTTTCAGGGATTTTTTCCTCTGACTCCTACTCCCTGCCATGTGGGGTTCCACAGGGCTCAGTGTTGTCCCCCATGTTGTTCATGGTTTATATGCTTCCATTGGGAGACATTATAAGTTGGTACAGGCTGAGTTTTCACTGCTATGCAGATGATACTCAGCTGTGCATGTCTTTTGTGCCCGACCAGGATAGTGCGCTCTCAGTCTTTTTGAACTGTCTAGCTGAAATCCAAGACTGGATGAATTCCAGTTGGCTTAAATTGAACCCTGACAAGACTGAGGTGTTGGTGGTAGAACCAGGTGGCCGATCTGGGGGGATGGTTGCTGGGATGTCTTCTGGGCTTCGGCTTGGAGACTCCCAGCTCCTGACCTCTGAGTGGGTGCGGAGTCTGGGGATGTTATTTGATGATGAGCTGACCCTGCATTTTCAGGTATCAGACATAGTCAAGTTATCCTTTTACCACCTAAGGAACATCTCCCAGATTAAGCACCTAGTTCTGCCCGACGATTTGCCATTTTTGGTTCACGTCTTTGTGACCTCGCGGCTTGACTGCTGTAACTCCCTATACCTGGGGCTTCCTGGGATTGATATCCACCACCTGCAGCTAGTGCAGAACACTGCGGCCAGGTTGCTGTGCGGGTCTACCTGATCCAGTCACATTACACCTGTGCTACGTGCTCTGCACTGGCTGCCAGTTCAGTGGCGGATCATCTTTAAAGTTGGCCTGCTAACTTTTAGAGCCTTACATGGTTTGGGTCCGAGTTACCTACAAGAGCTTCTGTGTCCCTACTGCCCTGTCAGACCACTCCACTCAACCAATGAGGGATTGCTAGAGATTCCCAGGATACGTTTGAAATCCTCTGGAGCTCGAGCTTTGCTTTTGCTGCCCCTACTCTGTGGAATTCTCTACCTTGTCAGGTGAGAGAATGCCAGACAGTGGAGAGCTTTAAAATTGCTTTAAAAACACATCTTTTTGGATGTGCTTTCTTTGCTGATTAATATGCTCTTGTTATTTTTATTAAGTATTTAATACTGAATATTTATACTAAGCTAAGAGTTTACTTACTCTTATTGTATTTTATATTTTTATATGTGATTGTACAGCTTTGATATCCTGATATTGCGCGTTAAAAATAAATTTTACTTACTTACTTACTACTTATTATGTTCCCCTTTACCTCAGCAGCTACTGCTGTTTCTTTTCATATTTCTAAGACATTCCACAATTTCAGACACACCATTCCATGCTGTTTATCTGAATGGTCTGTAAAAGTGTAGCTACTATCATGGAATGTTCAGGTAATACAAAAAATGAGAGCAAATGTAGTGATAAAGGCAATAAAAGCTAGGCTATTACTTTAACAAAAATTGGTCTAAAACACCACAATACAAGACAAACAAAAAGAAACACATGAGAGCACATAAAGGTGTAAAAGCTGTTTCCCTGTCATAGCAGTAAAAGACCAGGGGCAGGATTCTCAAAGAAGGCCAAAAACCCGCAGCTGTGGGAAAACAAGCTACCAGCACTGTGCAACCGCAGCAGTGGGATATTCACAAAGGCACAAGGTGCACATGCGGAATTCCACAAGGAAGCCCAATTGCGGCATTCCACATGTACGTAAAATGTGCATATGCAGAGACGCAGCTGCAGAAGCACATAAAAAGAGCCTCAGGAAGGTACATAGGTCACACCTTGAAGATCAAAGGAGGAGAAGCAGGTGATCAATAAGGATGAATCCAAACCAGCAGCCAGAGAGAAGCCAGCAGCATGCCACACAGGCATGAACACCAACAACAGCCAGGTATGTTCAGAATGCAATAGGCACAATGCCAGCTGCCTTTTACATCCCACAGCCACAGGTGCCAACACAGCAGCTAGCCTATGCAGAACAGGCAGTATTGTATACACAGCAAGGGCAATAACATCAGAACCTGCCTCAGCTGCAACAACAGCCCCATCAGACACAGAAGCAACAAAGTACACTGCTACAGCCAGTGGCACCACATCAGCAGAGCCAGCAGCCAGGGCCTAGCAGCAGCCAGGAAGACCAAACAGCAAGTGGCACAGGAAGCAGAGGCATGCGGGCAGTGAACTGGACATCATGAGAGGAGGGGGGTGCTGGTGCATGAGGTTGATGCCAACTATGATGTGCACAATAGCAGGTCGACACCAAAAGCTGCCAAGGCTGATATATGGGACAACATCCACAAGAAGGTGAATGCAGTGGGTACAGCAAACAGGGATGTAAAGGCCCTAAAAAAGAAGCATGACAACATAAGACGAAGGGCCAAGGAGAAGCTGTCCCAAATAAGACAGTCAAGCCAACAGACTGGTAAGTCAAACTGTTGCACACCAATTGTACAGCAATGTCCATGTAGTTATAGCCACACGGTAATCACTGTTGAGGAGGTAGACCACTGTTTAAGAAGTGAAATGTGATACAGTCCCCACTAAAACAAGATGTGTTCCAGGACAGTAGACAAGCTGGACCAATGCAACAGACATGTGTTATCCAGAAAAGCAGATAGAAAGTTCAGTACCAGAGTAGCACAGTCACTGCCAATTGTGTCTGAACAATGCATGGTCAGGGAGGGGGGGGATGAGCCCATATGAAGGGAACCACAAATTGGGAGCCCTGCCAGATGGGGATGTAGTGAGACCATTCAGAGGGACCTGGAGACCCTGGAGGGTTAGACAAGGAGTCTGGAACTGAGGTGTAAATCCAGGGATGTGTAGGGTGCAGCATGTGGGGTCAGAGACCCAGGCCACGCTCACACCTGGGGGGGAAGGAGCACACTGCAATCCACAAGTGAAACGGTACTGGGGGTGGTGGTACATGCCAAAATGGACAACATGGAAATGTGCAGAGGAACTGTGCCAAAAGCACAAAGGAGTCTGGGTCACATGGCTAGGGGGAATGTGTCTAGGAAGAGGGAGGTGAACCACCTTTTGTAGAATGTCTTGGGCAGGCTGCAGCTCGAGTACTGTGTGCAGTGCAGGAGGCCACACCACAACAGGCAAGTAGCACTGCTGGAGAGGGTCCGGGGGCAACCAGGATGATGCAAGGCGTGGAAGGGAGGACCTCAGAGGATAGGCCGCAACACTGTGGGCTAAATATGCTGAAGGAGAGGAGAGACAGGGTAGACATAATAGGGATAACAAATGATACAACAGGGAAACACAGCAGTGGAGACAAAGAGAAGTACAGACCACAGTAGGAGGCACAACCAGAGGGCATGAGTGGAAGCTGGAGGTGGGATATTACAGGGTGGAGTGCAGGACGCAGTATATCACTGACAGGGTGGTGGGGCCATGGAAAGCACTGCCTAGGAGTCTGGTAGAGGAAGGCACAGTGGGGGGTGTTGAGAGGGGCTGGGACAGTGACAAGTGTAAACCTATGCTGAAGCTGACCCACACTGGGGGGGGAGAGCGAGCTCCCAACAGGGGCTGCCTGCCACGCAGACATGACAGACTAGGAGGCTCAGTCCACCTGCTGGCAGTGAAGCAGAATGTCAGTATGTTTATGTAGGGAGGTGATGTAGTGGCATGCAACATGCAGATGACAGGTAGGATGTACGGATATGGAAAGAAATGCAGAACAAGAAGCATACAACATGGTGTACATCAGGACACAGCTGGCCATGGCAGGCCACCCCTGTGTAAGAAGGACAGGTGCCATCCCGACTGACGTAGGTACAGAGGTGACCCAACAGAGCAAGTGTCACATACACAACAGCAAGACACAGGTAGCAGACATGGATGTAGGCAGGCATACACCACGCACACCAAGGTGTGCAAAATGATATAAGGGGGTAGCACACAGGATATGAACTGCCACTGTGTCCCATGAAACCTAACAAAGAAGATACTGGACCCATCTGTAATGTCAGTCATAGGAATGTAATGTAGAAGGACTGGTCACTAATACTCCACTAGCATCACAAGCACAATACAACCTGACAGGCCCTGGGCTGCCATGTGGGTGTAACCGGGAACAAGGCATGTCAGTCATAGCCATCCATGCATGGCAACAACCACTGTCATGGGATACAGAGGTTGCATGTATTGTGCCAATGAGGTAACAAACATGGGTCTGGTTTACAGTTGTAAATAGTCTGCCTACAGTTGGGGGGGCTACCCTAACATGGGGGGAGCAGTGAGGCCACAAAGTGTGCAGATCAGAAATCCCTGGCTATGCCACTGGCAGCTGAAATGGACAACACAGGCCATGCAGCCCTCCCTTGTACACAGTCAGCCCCACATGCCAGCATACAACATGAATGGTACTGCAGATAGCACACACAGTACAAGTGCCCCCCCCAAGCCACTGGAAGACACATGCTGCAGCACAGTACTGGGATATCTGGAACATCACAACAACCATGGCAGAGCATCACCGTGAGCAAACAGCATAGAGGAACAATGCACAATGTCACACCAGCACTGCATCCAGAATGTGTGCCTGATAATGGCTGAGACATACACTATACCCACACCACAGGTATCTTTGGCAGGGAAAAATGCAGCAGCACAATCAAAGTGCACTATATGCACAGGTTGCATGAAATGGACTGTCCACAACATGCAGCCTGATCCCAGTGGCAACAGCCACAAACACAGAGGCACAAACATGCACATGTGAGTAACGCAGCACAACCCAGAACAGGTGCCAACACGATCTTATACAGAACAGGCAAGTAAGACCTGTATAGTACAAAGTGCCCATAACTGGGAACAGACATCTGACAAATGCAAAATAACCCAGTCATAGAATGTAGTGCAGAACACAGTATCAGATGCATAACAGCAAGAAGAGTGTGTGAGCCTGGCCCACACACATGCACACTGCACAACACAGGCAAACAGCAGCCAGCAGCAGGTACACAGCACATGGTCAGGTAGAGGTAGGGAGAGCTGGACATGGGTACAGACAGGGGAGAACTGCCAGTCATAGGGGCATGTGAGTAGCAAATCAATCCACACTGTAATAGTCATCTGTTGTAGCGAGATCAATGACACCAAACAAAGTGTGACACTCACTATGGTGATAATGTCTGCCATTAAGGGTACAGGCAAGGCAGTACAGGAACATGGCACTGTCCCAGACACCACAGAAACACAGCCCGGTGATACCTGTATAAAGCAACCTGTGAGATGTGTACAGCACAGATAAAGATATGATGCATGGTGCCCCAGCAAAGAACTGTGTTCACCAATACGCACCCACAAACAGCGAGGCAGTCTGTACACTGTATGACCACAATACACACTATAACATGAATGTACTTGGAGATGTTCCTGCCACACTGTGGTATTGGGGGTCCACATATGTATGGGTGCTGGATGGATACAGTGAATGAGCATTGGACAATCATATGTCAGTGTAGTCAACATGTCTCAATCCCCACAGGTGGAGGAGCCCGGGATGTCCACACACTCACCGATGTTGAAGAGAGGGTAGTGTCACACCTGCAGGAGGTGAATATCAGTGGAGTCAGCCAGATGGACACCCTAAGCATGCAGCTACAGGCGGGATGTATGTACACATAATCTGCCACATATACATGACAAGCATAGTGTACTATGTTGGTGCCACATGCATGTGGGTGGGATGTGCCATGTTGTGTGGTGTGCTGTGTGTGAGGGATGCTGTGCAAACCACAAACACTGTACACATGCAAGGGGATGCAAACATGGAATATACATGGATGTATGGCCACAGAACGCTGACATGAGCATGACACATGCCATATGTGAATAACTAAGTGGGAATGCATGATGAGGGGTAACAGCAATGGATAGAGAGATATGAATGTCAGATCCAATGATGCTGCAATCCATGGCCAACTAGAATGGCAGAGAGCAGCATTGTGGGCATGACCATGGACCAGGGAAGGACTGGGACAAAGAGCCAATGAAAAGGGAATGACGCAGGAAAGCAACAGCAGCACAACACATAGTTGGTAGGACATGTAGTATGGTGACTGGTGGGTGTCAATGATCTGTAAGCAACATGTAACACACAAAACTGGGTGTGGGCATGTGCACATGCAGGTGACAGAAAGCAGTGGGCATGGGCAGCAGCAATACAGTAGACAGGGCAGCATGATAACCCTGCTGTGATGGTGTCTGCAGGTACATGACCACAGAACCAAGAACAGAGAATATATGACCAGTACTGTCAGAAACACATCATCACACATTGTTAGAAACAAACACACAAGGGTGGGAACAGTGCAGATGTGAAAGGTACATGTGCCATGAACACACACAAAGGTCAGCATGGTGATGTGGAGGAAACTGTGACATACATGGCCAACCTCTGTCCTGGATGCAGCAAGGTGAGGCATGGATGAACATTACAGACACAGGAAGACTAGAACACTAAACACACTTGGAATACAACGACACACCGTCCATGATGTGTGAGGAGCACATAACTGGACAGAGTGAGAGGGTACATAATGCAGAAGGTGTGGAATGGCGCAAGGATCAATGTAGGTGGATATCATAAGACATACAATACTGTCCCACATGGGAGGTCAGGCAACATGGCCAGTAGGCCTTCCCCAGGAGAGCTACTGTAGCACACATGTAGGAATCTGTTACTGGGAAGGAAGTAGGGTGTGTGTGCAAATGTGCCAAAGCACAAACAATGTGAGATGAAAACCCCACTGCAAAAGGGGGATGGCCAGCAGCATGGGCCCTGTATTGCCACCAAGCACTACACTGCAGCTGTGCAGTACAGTAATGTAGGTCAGGCAACAGCTGACAACATGCTGTCCCTGGGTGCTGGATACCGACAAGGTGGGGTGCACCAGGAGGGAAGCACATTGGAGGTGGCACACACATGCCAAGGGCTGGCAACAGAGAAAGGACACAGGAGGCATACAATGGTGGCAAGTAACAGGAAACATGTAATGGATGTGGCCATGAACCTATGTAGATGCTGTAGATGCTGACAAGACCACACACACAGGACATGGATGACAGGGAACAGACATAGAGGCAAACTATCAGTGACATGCCACTGTGCATGGGCAGGTACTGTCACCATGTCACCCAGCATGTATCCCAATGGTATGTAGTAGTAGTAGTAGTAAACATTTTTATTCAATTGACAAGCAAAAGAATAGGAAAACTCAACTGAGACAAGCTCATTTCCAGCGAGGTCCTTAGTGCAAACATTCCTATTTACATCATAATTAAAAACGTTGCAACGTATATTACAAATATAAATATACATACAATATAAACTAAACACAACGATGCTAGGTTACAGTTAACTACTTAGTATCTATATAAATAATCTACATAGACAGCACAGGACATATTCATTCACATACATGTGCAATAGCAAACCTTCATCATCCTTAATATATAATTTTCAAAGAGTATTAATAGTAAGCCTTTTATCCACTACAGTTTTAAAATATCTTTTTATTTCTCCTATACAGGGGCTAGAATTAAATAATCTAAGGTGAAGTGGCAATGAATTCCATAAACAGGGACCCAAATAAAAAAAATGCGCTCTACCCAGGTCTGTCCTTCTTCTAGGCAATTCATATTCCAAACCTTCTGCAGAGCGTAGGCCACCTCTAATCATCCTAACCTGAAATTTATCAGAAATATAATCAGGAACTTTACCCCTAACTGCATTAACCATGTATATCAAAGCATGAAAAGACCTTCTATCCTTTGGATACATCCAGTTCAAAGACTGGTATAGCTCACTTCTATGAGTTCTCTTTGGTACATTCAATACAAACCTTGCTATCTTATTAAAAAGGACATCTCTCTTAGCTAACTGGGTTGAGGTTGCCCCCATATAGACAATGCCTCCATAGTCCAAAAGTGGTATCACTGCAGTTGTAACTATATACTTCTTTACCCTTTTGTTCATACAATTTCTAATTCTGTATAGTGCACCCAAACATCCACTAACTTGCTTAATTATATCTTTTATGTGGGTAGCCCATCCAAGTGATCTATCCAGGTACATACCTAGATACCTATAACATTGCACTTGTTCAAGGACAACTTTATCTTTAGTTACTATTTTCAAGCCTAACTCAGAATAAGTTACACTATTCTCCTTAGAGAACAGTATAACCTGAGTTTTTTTCGAGTTCAAAACAAGTTTAGACTCACTATAAAATGTCTGAAGCTCATCAAACGCACCTTGCAGAGTAGATTCTATCTGCATTATCGATGTGCCTTTCACATAAATAATGGTGTCATCCGCATATAAATGACACTGTACACCAGAATTAGTTAGAACAAAATCATACATGTACAAATTAAATAATATTGAGCCCAAAATGGATCCCTGGGGTACTCCAGAAATAATTGCCCTAAAGCCAGAATCCCATCCATTTATTGATACCATTTGTTTCTTGTAGACACCACATCAAAACCACCTAATTACATTATTAGAATACTCAGTAGTCTGACACAGGAGGATGTCGTGGTCCAAGGTATTAAATGCCTTAGATAAATTAACAAAATTGTCCCCACTGACATCCCCTGTCCAGAGCACTCGCAATGTCCCCAGTAACTTTCAGCAAGATAAGGAGTTGTACCATTCAAAGGTCTAAAACCCAACTGAAATTTATTATCAAATCCTTCCTTTTTCCAAATAAGTTTGAAGTTGTTTAGCTACCATCTTTCAAACACTTTAGTCACTATTGGTAATAATGAGATAGGCCTCTAATTCTCCATCAAAGATCTAGAACCATTTTTAAAAATGTGAATTACTCTAGCCAACTTCCACATTTCAGGAATTTCCCCACAAATAAATGACATGTCGGAAATACTAGCCAAGGGATACGAAATAACCAGAGCAGCGTATTTCAAAAGAATGTTGGGAATCTCATCTAAACCCCCTGCTTTCCTAATATTTATTCTAAATAATGCATCTTGTACATCCAAAGATGAGACAAGTTCAAAATCAAACTCCTTACCCTTTTTAATCTCGACTTATATTTTTAGAAACTTTTAATGAGAAGGAATTAATTACGCCTTGTGATAAGGCCTCTGTGCCCATGGTTGCAAAAGTCATTAAAACTATCTACCACCCATAGGCCTAAAGGGATTTCCACATTCCTAATCTCAAAGTTTTCCGGGTAGTCTAATTGTTGTTCCCCCTTAACCTTTTTTAAAACTTTCCAACATTTCCTCGGATTGCCAGTCAAATTAATTGTTAATTAGCAGCCCACTCTCCCCGCTCGCGGAGATCCCTTCCCTGGACACAAACGACAAGTGGTACAGCTCCTTCTGTGATCATTCGTCCCACCAGTGTCATCGCTGCTCCCCCACCCGCCTCCCACCTCACCCACCCTGGTTGGCCCTTTAGCTATATAGGACTCTGTGGGTCATATGACTAAGTGTCCACTTTCCCATTGGCTCATTATACTCGCCACCACTGGGGGTGGTTGACCCACTCACCACTATTTTCAACTGCGAGATACTTACAGCTTTCTGCCGCCTGAGCTGAAACTGCCTTTGCTCACTGAATCAACCTCCTGAAGCGATTACGCTTAGTCCCGCCAAAACCTCCCATCCCTCCTCTCACCCTCTTTTCTCCTCCTCTCCTGTACTATGTCTAAATCCATACCTGATCCTGCTTTCCCCTACTAATTAAAGACCTTACCTTCACTCATTGCCTCACTCTAATCTCAGCTACTGACCCTAAAGCACTGTCATGATACTCCTCCCTAACATCGCTACCCGGGTAAGTGGCAGACAAAGGATGCTTCATCCTCCTACCCGGCCTCTTTTTACTACTGTGCCTAAATGAAACCTCTACACTACCATGTGGGCTACTCCAAAACACAGCCCTCAACTATGGATTACAGGTTCTCCAACCTTCTTGCAGCCCAAAGCTGCCCAAACCCACTTGGGAGTATTTTCTAAATAAAGGATGTCTCTATTATGTACTCTATGCCGTCAAAAAACTGGGGTGGAAAACTCGCATAATTAAATCTTACTGCAGGATAAGGCTAAAATTTCTGGCATTTCTGGTGCTTCTGCTTGCCGGGGATGTTGAACTGAATCCAGGCCCTCCCTCTGACAGCATACCCACTAACTTGTTGTAAGTCAAATAAAGGCCTGAGTTGCCCATAAGGAACATCAGAGTCTACTGAGCCACTTGCACAAACTAGAAGCCTGGATCAAAGTCTGTGATCCTGACATACTGTGTCTTATGGAAACCTGGTTAAAACCATGAATATATGATGCCATGCTGTGAAATACCAGGCTACTTAGCTTATGCATGACAGACCCAGGTTAAAACGGGGTGGGGCATTGCCCTCACCACAAGACCCACCTCAGCATCATGACAGCTCAAACACAAGACCCACAACTGATCTGTGAGTCCATCCATGCGATTGTGTCCCTTGGTGCCAAGAAACTTCACATAATCTGCCTCTATAACCCCTCACTGGTGAAATGGATGGACTTCAGGACCTACCATGCTAACGCCAGAATCTGTTAACCCAAATGAGGCCATTATCCGGGTGATGTGGAACCTAAACTGGCTAGGTTCTTCTCATAGTACCCTCATGTCTCTAGTCCACAGTTTTAACTTTACCAGCTCATAACAGAGAACACTAGGAACGGCAACCCCACACAGAATGGAACTCTGATCGACTGGATCCTGACCAATAGACCTGAACATGTGACCAAGGCAGGTGTCCTGGCTGATGCTATAACTGACCACTCTCCCATTTTTTGCCATTGGTACTCTGGCCCCTCCTTCTTCTCCTCCCCGCCTTGTCACCTTTACCAACTTTGCCCTCATGGACACTGATGCTTCCTCCATGAAGTATCCACCATAGACTGGTCTGAACCGCCATGCTGAAAAAAAGTCGAGGACCCTGCAACTTTTCCTGATACAATCAGTGAAGTACAGAATAGCACGTCACTTAAAGTAAAAAGAAGAGTCAGAGGAAAACAAACGGAGATGGTTTCAAAAGACTTGCTCTTTCAGCTAAGGCTTAGGGACAAACTCTGAAGCACTCTAAAAGCACTAGCCTACCTAGTGACCACGCGACTATACAGACAACACAGAAATACTGTAGAAAAATGATGACATTAAGCAAAAAGTAGGTACTGCCAGGAACCTACTATCCAGCTCCAGCCATGACCCCTGGAAATTTTGGGTCCACATTAAGTCCTTCCTAGGCACACCACAATCCGTTACTCCTCTGAGATGATCATCAATGGTGCCCACTGCAATGACTCTTTCACAATAGCAAATGCCTTCAATACAATGTTCTCTGATCTCTCACCCTACACCTCCTCCCTGCCACAAGCACCAACCACATCTCAACCCTCTACCCATAGTGAGCTAGCTGACCCTCCTGCCTCTACAACTGGGCCTCAAATAGCACAGCCTTTCTACTTCAAAGCTATAACCAGCTCTCAAGTCTTGAAATCACTAAAGGCCATCTCAGACAACACCAGCCCTGGGTCTGATTCTCTTGAACCCCGCCTTCTGAAGTTAGCTGCCCATCTCTTTGCTGAACCACTGGCTAAGATCTTCACACTGTCCCTTGCCAATGGAACCATCCCTGATCTCTGGAAAACTGCCAGAATAACTCCTATCTTCAAGAAAGGGAACAAAGTCGAGATCTCTAACTATAGGCCGATAGCTATCCTCTCAGTCCTAAGCAAAATACTCGAAAAACTTGTCGCCACCCAAACCCTTGACTACATTGCAAGCACAAAACTGCTCTGTGATGCTCAACATGGTTTTAGGAAAAACCATAGCACTACTACAGCCCTTGCTAAATTCACATCAGATACCCTCTCCAACATGGATGAGGGTCGACTAACAGGGGCTGTCTTCATTGACCTTACAAAGGCCTTTGACCTTATGGACCACTCCCTACTCCTGTCCAATCTTCACTCCATTGGCTTCTCCACTCCTGTTGTAAACTGGTACAGGAGCTAACTAACAGACAGGACCCAAACTGTAAAATTCAATTCTGCAATGTCTGAAAGTACCACAATCAATATTGGAGTGCCCCAAGGTTCAATTCTTGGCCCTCTCCTTTTCACTCTCTTCATTAACAGCATACCATGCAATATCTCTTCCTGCTCCTCTCTTCTCTATGCTGATGACTTGGTCATCTATGCCAGCTCACATAACATAGACTACCTAAACTCATCTCTGACCTCAGCCTACAACAATATTCAAAACTGGCTAAGCTCTCATCGACTTATCCTCAACTTAAGCAAAACCAACGCTATGCTCCTGGGCACCGCCCAAAAACTCAGATCCTGTACCTCCCCCTTGAAAATACTTGACCTAAATGGTAACTCACTGGAGGCAGTCACCTCATTTCGCTATCTTGGGATTTTACTCGACCAATCTCTGGACCTTAACCTTCACATTCAAACAACCTGCAAAACAGTAAATTGTAAGCTGGGGGTGGCCTACAGAACCAGCTATATGCTAACACCATCAGCTAAGTTAGCCATCACCAGAGGGATCCTTCTACCAACTCTAACTTACTGTGCTCCTATCCTGACCGCTGCCCATAATTCAGCTATACAGAAATGGGATGTCACCTACAACATATTTCAGTATGCATCTAAGGCCCCTCGGCTCAAACATCGTTGTCAGCTATATAGTGACCTAGGCTGGCTCTCCCCCTCTGCTACCAGGCAATACTATCTTGGCTGTCTATGTGACTCCATTATTAGGCAGGAAACCCCAGCTGCTCTAGCTGAGTTACTTCATCCCGTTACCTCTAACCGTGGTCTGAGATCAACTGATAAAGCACTAGTAAGAGTTCCCCAGTGTCACACCACCAAAGGCACCGGGGGCTTTCAGGTATGCTGCCCCCTGATGTGGAACATGCTGTCCCTGGATCTTAGGCACTCCTCATCTCACTACCTCTTTAAAGGAGGACTTTGTCGCTATCTAGCTACTACTGACCAGTGTACCTGTTTTGACCCTACTTGACCTACACCCATACTCTCCCCATCTACCTGCTTTTCCTGCTGCTGCGCCTCTCCTCCTCCTCCCCCCAGCTCACCGCCTCACTTACCTACTTACCCACTTACCTGCCTTTTATCCTGTTTTCTCCATCATGTCCAGCATTAAAACAACCCTATTGCTGTAACATCTATGTTCGCTCCTTACTGTACTAAATAATGCTGTTATTTATGCACTGAACATTATTGTTTTTTCTTAGAATGTGCCTCTATGTTATATGTATCTACTAAGCTATGTGCCATATTCGACACTGAATCAAAGCTGTACTAGGTGCTGACCAGAGGTGTCATTAACTAGAACAGGCCTGCACTGCTATCATAACCAGTCTGATTCAAATTCTTTGTGTATTATTACAACCAGGTCTTCACCCTACTCCCGGCACCCTTCCCTACTTGAGCTTCCCATGCAGCATCTGCTTCATATATACCCCTAAACCGCTTAAATTATAACCTGCCGTTAGGTCACCCCAAATCCGCTGGTACTTCGGACTGCTCCTTTGCGCTCCCAGCATTTGAGGGTCACTCCAAGCCCACTGGGGCTAAGGATCACTCCTCCATGATCTCCTGTGCTGCTGTGAACACACCTCTGTAGCCTAAGGGACCTGCCTCTCAAACCGCTTCCCCAGCGATTTCCACTGTAAATAGCATAGTGCACCTCCAAGTAGCTGGATGACTAGGACCGCCCACAGTGCCCAAGCCCAGTTGAAGTACCAGGAGCTCGGCCGCAAGTTGGCAGTCGCTAAAGCAGTATTTTGTCAAGAAATCCTCCCAAGCTCCCCGGGGCCTAGGATCACTCCTCCCAGCTCCCAGCACTAACACTGACCCACCTCGTTAGTCTCCGAAACCCGCCTCTGTACCTCCAAGTAGCAGGGGACGAGGACAGCCCGCCGTGCTCAAGCCCAGTTGCAGTACCAGGTGCCCGGCCGATAGTTGATACCTAGAGCCGCTAAAGCCGAATCTATCGATAATTCCCTCCAAACCCGCCAGGGCTTAGGATCGCTCCTCCCTGCTCCCAGGTCTCCCGCTGACCCACCTCAATAGTCCCTGAAACCCACTTCTGGAACTGCTGGCCAAGCTGTATCCAGGGGAAGACTGTGCTCCTACCCTCTATGCACCCCAGTCTCAGGGCCGCCCGCCACACTCACGCCCAGAAACAGTACCAGGAGCCTGTTCGCTTGTGAGTACCTTGTGCCGCTAAAGCCGTAACAGATGTTTTTTCCTCCGAATCAATTTCTGGGCTTAGGATTCTCTCCTCCTCGCACCCAGTGCTGCCGTGGAACCACCGCCGCAGCCTAAAAGACCCACCCATGCAATCTATCACAGCTCAACTAACACTATTGACTGCGCCTTGGCCCTCCCAGAAAACCTGCTGTTTCAGGGGTTGCCTGCCACGCTTGCACCCAGGAAGCAGAACCATGAGCCCGGTCGCTTTCTGGCACCTGGAGTCGCCAAAGCCGTAATCACTGTTAGATCCTTTCCCTCTTAGCCTTGTTGCCTCGGATTGCCCCTTCCCCAGCATCTCACCATACTCACCCTCTTACTTGTTCCCCCCAAATGCGCTTGTCTGCACTTCTTATTCTGCCTGGTTAATATTGACTAAACCTATCTCTGATACTGTTAACCACACTGCTTGTTATATACCACTCTGAACATTGCAGTATGTATGTACTAACCAGAGATATCTTACCTAGATCAGTGCCACTGTTATCTAAGCCACATAACCTCTGCTCTATTGTCTAAACATTGTATTGCCTTGCTTATTGTATTGTCTATGTAAAACACACACAGTATGTAATTGTCTTGTACTCTTCCTGGTCGTGCTGAAAATAGTCACTAGCTGGCTAGTGCACTTACCCGGTTAACAAAAACTAAATAAATAAATAAATAAAATTACCTATTATAATAATCTTGTTTAACTTTCTTAAGCTCATAATTATGGTGATTTTGCAATTGTTTATACTTCACCCAGTCTGTATCATTTTTTGTAGATTTAGCTACCTTCCATGCCCTATCATCCTGTTTCTTAAGTTTAAAAAGACAAGAATTATACCAGGGAGCATTATTAGACTTTAGTTTCCTAATTTTAGATGGAGCATGTCTATTACAAATTGTTAAAAAATCATCATGGAACATTACCCAAGCATCATCAAGAGTGGGGACCAAATCTAACCTCTCCCAATTATATTCTTCCAACTCTAACATAAATTTTATATAGTCAAAGTTTTTAACTGATCTATATTGAACTATTTTCTCTAACTTTCTTGGTTTCTTTTGATTTCTTATACCATATATCATCTGGTGATCCGAAAAAGAATCTGAGAGAACACCACTAGCCACAAACTTATCTGGATCCGTAGTAAACAATAAATCCAGAATTGTGGAAGAATTTGGATTTTTAGTGTTAATTCGGGTTATATCTGTAATCAACTGGGTCATACCCAAAATGATACCCATCTCTACAAGACTACAATTAATCTCTACCAATTTCCTATCTACATTAAGGTCCCCAATTAACAAAATCTTGTGGATATGCAGGTATCCCCTCCCCAAAATCCTGTAATACATGAAACACTTCCAGACTGGCTTTTGGTGGACAATACAAACCCAATAATAGTAAAGGCTTGTTAAAAGGAAAATTAACTAATAATGGGAGAACTTCAGACCCACACCAATCCTGTTGGCTATTAAATGTTAACACATTTAGGGAACTAAGCACACAAATAATAATCCCCCCCCTTGTTCGATCTTTCCTCCATAAGCTATATCCATTTATATGGGTCCGCCTCTTCTAGCGCACTTAAACGTATCACAACCTCCCTTAACAAGGCCTGTCGGCTGTTACTGGCGCTCATCGAAGTAATCACACTTGCGAGCTCTATGCTGAAACTGGGTGGTTACAACTCTCAAACCGCTTAAAGTACCTCACCTGCCTTATGGCTAAAAAATCCATCATGGGCCTCACCCCACCTTGCATTCAAGACCTGATATGCCAGAACACAAGTGTCCAGCCCACCAGAAGATCAGAAAATCAGCCTCTTCAGGTCCTCCATTGCCGGACTACCCAGGGTCAATGATCATTTGCCTATCGTGCTCCCTACTGGCTTAATACCCTTAGCACCTCTATTAACTCCTCTACCTCTTTAGGTGCATTTAAATCTAGCCTATTCTCTCACCTTGCCACCTCCAACTCCTGTGACTGCCTTGATTAAATCCTAACTATTTTGCTTCTCCACCCTGCCCACTTACCTGACAAAGGCCTGGTAGAGGATCCTTTTCTCTAACTATGGTCTGCTTCTCCCTCCCTTTCTCTCTCATGCTCTATCTATCACACTTCCCTAACCAATCTTTTCCCTTCCCCATTTGTTTTCTTATTGAGGTAAGTGTTCAATTGGTAATTATCTGTCCTTCACAAATGTCTTTGATGTTTAACTGTTCATGTCTCTTTTTTATTCCACAATGTACTTTAATGTGCAACTCATTGTAACCCTATTTGTACCTAATTTGATGCGGAACCTTTGTAAAAGAGCCTTGGCTCAAAGGTATTAATTCCTAGAGTACAATAAATAAATAAATAAATAAATAAAATATGTACCATATTATCCACAATCTTATCATTCAACCATGATTCTGTGACTACAATCACATCTGGACTATATTTAATAGTCCATTCCCTCAGATGTTCAATCTTTCTCATTAGACTACAGATATTAATATGAATCACACACAGCCCTTCTTTCTTCAAAATATCTGCAGTTAAATCACAATTCAAAACATCACAGGAATTGAAATTATTTTCAGAATCCATGCCAGTATAGGGGCCTGGATTAGGATGAACATCTCCACTTATAACTAAACTAATCATTAACACCATTTTACAAAATGGCCCAGATATTCAAAAAGGTTGTGCTTGGCAATGTTGTTGCACCATGCACAACCCACTGATGCGCCTCGTGATATTTAAAGCGAAAGTCGCACAGACAATCCCGGCGTCTGGGTGCATCAGTAATGTATGCAGGCACAGGTGGGGGCGTGCCCACGCATAAACTGCACAGCCTGATATTCAGCCCTGGCCATGCAGAGTTATGCAGGCGCAACCCCTACTTGCGCCTGCACAAAGTTACACCTAAAAAAAAAGGAATAAGTTGAGGGCCACCCACAGGTGAGCTGCCTCATTGCAGGGCGTAACACTGCAGCTGCCACCTGTGGGTGGCCATCACCTGTTCCCACCTCACCTGGCAGTGCCACCCCATGCCCCGATCACGGGCATCAGACATCCCCTGAAGTCAAATATCCCTGGTGGTCCAGCGGACTGCGATTAGCCCATCAAGGGCATAATCAGAGTTCCCCATTAGTTCGACAGCAGGCATCAGTATCCCAAAGTCCAACATCCCTGGTGGTCCAGTGAACCGATGGAGCCCAATCGCTGGCGGCATTCCACACCCCCAAGTCTGAATCGGTGGCAGGCGGTGGGGTTCTGCCACCGCCGCTGATGGGGGAGCGGAGTGGTGGGGCTCCGTGGCAGGTGAGGTGGGGTCCACTAGATCACCAGGGATTTCGGACTTGGGGGTGAGAAATGCCACCCGCGATCGGGCTCCATGCGGTCCACTGAACCACCAGGATATTGGACCTGGGGAATACTGATGCCCGCGATCGATAATCGGGGATACAGTTATGCCTGTGATCATGCCAATGGGGGGATACAGTCATGCCTGCGATCGGGCTACTCGGGGAATACAGTTATGCCCACGATCGGGCTAATCGCAGTCCACAGAACCACCAGGGATAGGAGACATTCATTGTCCCTTACAGGACGTCCCGTGATCGGGCTGCAGGGGGCGTCGGTCCCCGACAGCTGCTGCCTGGCAGGGCGCCAGGTGCAAGTCGTCGATCGGGCGCACTCTGCATGCTAATGGCATGCAAATGGGGCTGTAATCAGATGCAAATGTCCCCATTGCCTTGCATGAACTTTTGGCCCCATTTGCATGCCACTTTTGAATATCGCAGGTGCTGTGCATGGCGCAATGGAACTTGCAATCACCGCATCTCAATGCTCCACTCTGACCACTTGCGCTGGCACAGTTCCACTGCGCTATGCACAGTGGGGGTGGCCAGGGGGACGATATTCAAAGCCGTTGTGCCATAGCGCAACTCCGTTGAATATTTCCCTGGCCACACCCCAGCGCATCTATTTTGAGCGGCACACAGGCTTGCGCCACAAACTGGTGTAGTTTGAATATCTGGGCCAATGTATACAACTGCCTTTTCATTGTTATTTTCTTAAGGTGTTTAATTGTGGATTGAGCCAGATAAATTTTATTTTGTCCCCACCCTACCAATAATTCTCTAAATATCATTATCCATTTCGTTAGATTGAATTCTAAACAATCACTCAACAGTCCGGATGAAATTGTGAAATTACTTAATTGGCTCACCCCAGCACATGTGCTTGATGTGTCCCCATGCATCCAGTCACATCTATAAATTTCCATATAATCAATATTACTCAAGATACTTCTAGGAGCATGGGAAAACATACAAACACTCACATAGAACAAAATCCCCAGCTGAAATAGCAACATTTCTAAAAACAAACACAGGGATTACACTGAAGAGTAGATTATTTGTAGAGTGCTCCCAATCACCAGTATTAAACCACTACACCAAAATAAAAGTACCATGTCTCAACTATAATTTCAATGGCTTAAATACAAAACATAAAGTGTCACTGTAACAGTCTTTTATAAACAGTATTTATGCTGTATATAATACAAGCACCTGAACAACCTAAAATATTTAAAATAAGCCACCAATACTTTTAAACAAACACTTGCTAAATACTACATTGATGTGCCTCGAATTAAAACAATTTATCCACACTTATTTGTAGCTAATCCAGCAGTTTCTGTGTACGAGGACGCCGCACCACCTTATTATCTTCACTTACGCCTGGTTAGCGAACAGCGCATAGATTTAAACAAAAGCACCCACCCCTTTCCAAGACCTTAGCAGTCAACTCCCCCAAGCCCCTTACACACTGGGATGGAAAAGTCTCTCAAATTAACAGTAACAACAGCAAGAAAATGCACAGTCTCTCACTCTGGGCTCCTCGAAGATGAATTCTGTTACAATGCAAATCAGGAACACAGCTCAGGGAGTGCAGCTGGAGAATAGTCAGTTTCAAAGAGAGCAGTGTGTAGATTTAAATGAAAGCACACCCCCTTTCCGTGACCTCAGCAGTCCACTCCTCCAAGCCCCTTACACACTGGGATGGAAAAGTCTCTCAAATTAGCAGTAACAACAGCAAGGAAATGTGAAACCTAGTGCATACCACCACCACCGCCACAACCACCACAAACACACCATGAGCACAAGGTGCGCATCAGGCATGTGCCCTTACCAGCACAAGGCACGGCAATACATGGAGCCCTGTGTAACACTCCGTGGCCTGCACAGATGACAGACTGCAGTGATGTGATGCATGTGGGACACAATACACAATACACATACCAGAACAGTACAGGGGTACACACACACACACAATGCAGCTGGACATGAGAAATACCTGCATGTACTGCAAGGGATACAACAATGACCAACAGCGACACAGTAGCCTGACTATGGGATATGCACAAACAAGGAGGCAGACGTGGTAGATAGGGGGAAATGAACAGAAGTGAAATAGCAGGTACAATGTCATGGGGTTGGTGGTAGAAACATGTCATGGCTGTAATGGTGTGGGTGCTGAGTCAGACACTGGGTGAAGACAAGTATCTGTGTGGGAACCTAGGCAAAGATAATGGGTGGTAGGAGGAACAAGGCTGATGTGTCAGTAGCATTTAAATTACAACCATGAACCAGGTTGTATAAGTGTTCCACCCCTGCTGCAAGGTGAATGCTGAAATGTAGAACACAGAATTGCATACTGCACTGCACATGCAGGAGATGTGTATGCAAAGTGGTGAATACTGTACCTGTAATATGATGAATGTTCAAAGCGCAGATAATGAATGGCACACATGGTGCATGGACAAGTGTATAGAGCACAACAGTGTGATGTGGAGATGTGGGATATTGTGCATGCACAAACTGTCACGGCACACATGGGTCTGTACTGTGAATGCACTGTGATGCACAGTACAGTGCAGTATGGCAGATTGAGCTGCACTGTCATATGTGACTGGAACAAGACCAAAGGAGGTGGTGGCATGTGCAATACAGTGTGTGCTGGACAAACAGCACTGCAGAACTGCACAGCAATGTGTCACAACACACATGGTAACACTGTACACGTGCATGAGACTGGTTGAGGTGGAGTCACTCAGGTGTGCAAACATCAGCATCCAAATGAGGGTGGACTTGAAAAAAGGGTACTGGCCTGCTGTGATGGACACCTGGACCCAGCAATACATGCCTGACACTGGTATATGTTCAGCAGGGGCAGGTGACATGGAAGGCAATCACACAATAATTGTCACAACATATCCATAGGGATAGCACATACTGGAATGAAAACAACAGGGCAATGATGTGCATAGCAGAGAATGTGCCGTGGGGCCACGCCATGGTGTCCATGTGTGCACATGACTATGTGGACAAGACTGTGTGTCAAAATGGCAGCACCCCCACAGGGTGGGGCATATAGTAACACATGTGCCATGATCCGCTTGCCCACTGAACAAACCCAGCAATAGGACAATAACAGTAGACATCCATACACAATGGCGTGAATATGGCAATGTCATACATGGTGTATGTATGGCATGTGGAATGTGGAGAAACAGATTGCGTGTGGTAACACACAGAGAAGTATAACAATCCACAACACACAAAACACATGTCATGACACAACTGCATGGTGAGCACTGCAGCCACACATGTGCCTGGCACACTGATCCCAGATGTGAACAGCTACAAGGGGAATACTAACACAGGAGCAATAAATACACCGTGGGGTTGGTGTGTACATGTTGGTAGGGCAACACAGACAACGATTGGTCATGTTCTGCCATGCACACACTGCACAATGCATTGTGTACATGCAACAACACACAGACTGCCAGCAATGCCTGCAGCAGAGGCAGAATGGTCAGACCAGTCCGTGTGAATGCCATCACCTGCACAGAGGACAGATATATCTGCACACCCCCCACATATGGAATGATGTCCCCAGTCACAGATGCTGCAGCTGCAGTGGACTATGTCAGATGCACCCCCACCTGTCCTGACCCCATGCAACCCAGCCACAGTCCTCACCCATATCAACACCCCCGACAGTACATTCCATGGCACAAACACCATTCCAGTGATAGAACACTCCACCCACGCCCCCTGTGCCTGCCCCCAGGCAAGTGACATGTGTGCAGCTGCCATCCCCCAACCTCCTTGTGGAACCATGACTGTGCCCCATGATCCCTGTCACAGCCTGGAGACCCTCTGGCATGTCACCCCTGACCATCCACCTCCCCAAGGGTGTACATCCGAGCCCCCTGGGACCCACCACATTGATCCACGCCCTGGTCTCTGGACCATGTATGCTGCCCTCCACCAAACCCTCCCTAGGAAAGTGACATCCATCTAGAACTGTCACCATGACTGCACATATACCCCGAGCTGTTGCAGGACCAACCCATAGTACAAGGATAGGAACAGTGCCCCCCCTCTGGGGGTGGTCACCATGGTGATACAGACCAGCATCTTAGGTGCTCTTGCCGTTTTCCATGTACATGTCTGGGCAGTGTAGCATGACAACTACCACTACCCCCATGGCCCTCACACACCCCAGCACTAGAATGACATCCCCACCCAGTGTATACCCATGGCAGGTAAACCGTCTCCCAGGTGCACATACATGCAGCTACCTGCATGAACCCACAGTGCCCTGATACTGGACAACCTTGTCAGAGCCACAATAATCACTTGCAAGGCTACAGACCCCACACACACAGCCACCACTGCACCCAGCCCTGAGTCATCTGCAAATGGACACTGTCTGCACCCGTGCACCTGTCCCATGACTAAGACGTAGGTGTGACTGGGGTGGTCCCAGCATTGGCTCATGTGCCAACACAGTAATGACACACTCTGGGGATGAGCCCAGCCTGCCAACCCCACACTCTGAGTATGCTCACAGTGCCTACACCACTCCACTAAGCAACGATCTCCCCACCCGCATATCAATCAGTGTAGCCAGCAGGCCATTGTGGTGTACATGCTTAATTGCATGCCGATGTATGGAAAAGGGTG
Source organism: Neoceratodus forsteri (assembly GCA_016271365.2). Classification (NCBI taxonomy): domain Eukaryota; kingdom Metazoa; phylum Chordata; order Ceratodontiformes; family Ceratodontidae; genus Neoceratodus; species Neoceratodus forsteri. The sequence goes on from JADMNL010000026.1 coordinate 275,029,870, forward strand.
TTCCCCCAACTGCAACCCCAGTCCTGGGGCTTTGGAACACAGACATAGATGTAGACAAGGGTAGTTTAACACATATAGTCCACACCACAGCCATGCCGCCATTCCTCCAAACACCCAAAGCACTGAAGGGCACTCCAGAGCCTATCCATGCCGATACCCACCAACATTATGTGGACAACCTATGCCAGCCCACCAAGCCACCCTCACACATATCAGTCCAGTGGAACATGGCTGGAACGGTGATGCATAGTGGGCGTGATGTGTAATGGATACACGTCTCTCTGTACATGTGCAGTGCTACAACACTGTAAACACCAAGAAGTAGGTATGTATTTGATGTGCTCTGGGGCACACCACTGTGAATAGATGCAACTGAGCCAAATACAGAGACACACACACATGCAATGCTTGGACCCAGCACAGACAGATGGATGCGCATGGGCAGTGCTGCATATGTGTGCTTGCATGAGGGCAATGGCATGTGTGATGTGCATGCCAGCAGTGTCCACATACACACCACATCACATGTGATGTTGGGACTACAGTTGTGAATGATAATTGAGTAGCTGACGGAGCACAGGCACAGATGGGCATGAGTGACAGTGGCGGTGAGTGCACCGTACTGTGGCATGATGTACACTGTTCCATGTGCCACAGTAGTGTGTCATATGGACCCTGTAGTGTAACACATGAAACTGTACAATGTCACAATGCATGGAATGTATGCCCTGATAAGGGATGGACACAACCACGGTCAGGTCATAATGTGTATGTTGTTGTACATCTACAGGTGACATTGGGAGACCAATGCAACAATGCCCATGACCACCACCAGGTGAGATCCAGTCACAGCAACAGGTGTACACCCAACACACCATATCAGCCAACCAACACACTGCAGCAGGGCATTCAACAGAGCCACAGACAATGGATGGCAATGGTGTGGCAGTACGAGACATACAGCTGCATGGAGAGAAGCATGTGGACAGTGTCCCCATGGAGAACATTGCAGAGGACATCCCACCATCCACCCCACACAGGTCTCCTCAGAGTGCTTGCATGTCAGGACTGTCAGTAGGTGACCTTGGGTTGGGGACACCCAGATCACTGCAGAGTCAGCAACAGTCCGAGGCTGATGCTGATGATTCATGGAGTGACCGTAGTCGCTATGGGGATGCCATACTGAATGCAAAGTGCCCGATCAGTGTGGTTATAGAAAACCTGCAGGACACCCTGTCACAACAACATGACAGTACCTCAGAGCACACCCATCAGCTGATCAATGCTGTGCAGTCAGTAGCAGCAGCAGTGCAGCAAAATAACCAGACACAGTGTCAACTGAGCGCAGACATAGTGGGTACACTGCATGCTATCTCCGGTGCCACAGCCAGGCAAAATACCATAATCCAGCAGCACACTGATCTGCTGCATGCCATAAATGACACACAAATGTCCTTCATGAGGGAGGTATGTCAGATGCTGGCAGGGCAGCATGCAACACAGGTGGAACATGTGGTGGCACTCAACAGACAGACTGGTGCAATGCAATGGTTAAACAATACACTGACAGCAAAGGGGTGGACCCCATGTGGGCATTGTTGAGCCAGTGGCCATGCAGACAACCATGCCTGAGACATCCACTACTGGGGGCAAGTGTCCACCCGTATCAGCACGCATGGCCCACCACATGCACGTGGCCCTACGCATGTACAGACACACACAGCGCACACCTGCGAGTCACATGATGTGATGGCACACCATGAACTAGCTACAGGTGGAGACATGGATAGGGATGAGCAACACACTGCACACACATGAGTGCGCAACATGGGAGGCCCAAGAGACCACTGCACAGTCCCAAGGCACTACCCACATGTGTGATGGCAGCCATGGTGGGGCACACCACAGACATTGCAGGGGACAGCAGCAGCACCAGTCTGAACCCATGTCACAGTCACAACATACCGGTGACATGGAGAGCACAGGGACATGCAAGCACAGGGGAGGCATGTACTGCGCAGGTGATAGACATGTCATCAACAGATAGTGCACAGTCTGAGCAAAAGAGGAAGAAGCACACCACTGGAAAGAGGCTAGTTGGCAGTGATGGTACACAAGACTCACAGCAGCAGGGACAGAAGAGACAGCTGAGCACCAGTCAGGTGCAGAGGGCAACACAATCAGACAATAGACATGGCACCCAGGACACACAGGGTGTGCCCACAGCTTAGCAGGCACAAACATTAACAGCAACACTGACACAATCCATTGCTGAGACTACACAGACAGTGCTTGGGAGGAAGGAAGGGCAGGAGACAGTGAAACATGTTGCCAGGGGATGTCCACCAAAGAAGCGGTAGACACAGTGATGTGGCATGGCACACCAGGCCCCTGAGTGCTGTGCTGTGCTGCACAGACAGGGATAGGCATATGTAACACAACATGGTATACTCAGATGTGATCCTTCACAGGATCACAGGAACCTGCATGGACAGGCATAGTAGAGCAGCTGTATCATGCTGGAGTTAATGCAGCCCTCAGTCCAGAGTTTTGAATGTCTTCCACATGTTGTGCACCATAACATGGGGTATGTAAATAGATATGTAAACATGGACAGTCCAGTAGTACATGGCACTATGAGCTGTGTGGTGTTCTGGCATGACATTGGATATTTTGGTATGTAATACAGTACAGCATGACCACTGATGGCATCATGCCTTAATGATGTTACAGATGGCAAGTAGCCTGATGGAGGGGTTAACCAGCTAATGTATGTCTGTACAATATGGAATATGACTGTGTAGCGATTGGTGGACAGTATTGTTCACCGGTACATACAATAAATTTGTTTGAATCATGACTATGTGTGTGTGAGACTCTCTCATATCCCAAAAGGGTAAAATGGCTGTGTGTTGTTGTGCAGCCTGTGTCATTCCCTGGCACACTGCTGACGAACAGTCATGTGTTGTGTGGCAGGACTCAATAATGTGTGATGTCACATTCATGGACGGCATGCACAGCACCGGTGCCTCTGTGCACATCCCAGACATGTGTCTGGCCAGCTGTATGTGTGGAAACACATGTCCAATACCGTACGGAGTAATAGACATCTACCAGGCACTGGCACGCACCAGCCCACAGGTGTGTGTCCGAGGTAAGTGATGACTGGCGGGAGTTGAAAGGATGTTCAGGTAGGCCCATGAGGTATGTTACCACATGAATAGCGTCTGGACATGTAGGTCACTGACGTCACTGTGCCAATCCAAGGGGCAGCATGGATGCAATGCACCAGGACCCAGCATCATGACATATGGTGCTGGTAAGGTTGTCACCCCAGTGACATCATGCCCCATGGGACATGTTGGCCAAGCCACCCCATACAGCACATTGGATGGACAATCAGACATGCATAGGTAGATGTGCATGCTCATGGTGATGTACACATGTGGATATGTACCACACCCATTTGGGAACCAGATACGATATATTGCCCCATGAGGCACACCTGTCCACAGGCCATACAGTATGTCAGGGGCACAGACAGGACATGCATTGCCCAATCAGCAACACTAACCAAGGCACACTGTCAATCCTGTTCAGACTATAAACATGGGCCCCATGCTGCCTGACAGTGCCCAGTCCATATGCCATGTCAATCATATTGTGCCGGGCCATTGTGACTGACGTGTGCAACAGCAAGTCACGGTGGTCCTGAATGGGCTGGCCAGTGCTTGGCACTAATGAAAATAGATAAACTGTGTCCACTGATCCTGATAGGTATGGCAACATGGTGCACAACTGAATGAGAGGTCAAATACAATGTTGTGGAATAGTGTTTACTGACTGTTGCACTGTACACTGTTTGATACACATGGGAGCAGTCATGCTATACTGTGACGTGCAATACCAGGTGAGATAGCTGTCTGTCATACATGTGTAGAACTCAGCAAACATTCACTGACAGGTGTCATAGTCCATGGGTGATTCACACCCAGGTGATGCACCTGTACACTGGTTTGTCATAGGGATCACAATCGGCTACCAGAGAAAGCCCCCCCCAGCAACTACACAGTTGACACATCATGGGTGCTGACCAACAATACACACACTCAGTCCAAGCCAGTCATGTACATAGCATACCTCAGCATACGAGGGGTGTCCAGTGATAACACTAGTGAGTGAGACACTGTTGTCTGTGTCACTGGTAACATTGCTAGAAGCAGTGTCTGATGAGCCTATCCCATGTCCGGTGTGCCAATGATACCTGACTGGACCGGTGCCATGCTGGTGATGGCGGTTGATGGTGGCGTGGCATTCCATGGGCAACATCATCATCAGTCATTTGCATGTCCTCAGGTGCTGGGATCTGGTGGGACAGGGCAATGTTGTGCAGTATGCAACATGCAACGATTATCCTGCATGCCTTCTCGGGTGTATACTGCAGTGCACCCGCTGAGTTTGAGAGACACCAGAACCACATCTTCAGTAGCCCAAAGGTACGTTCAATCAAAGAATGTGTCCGTGTATGTGCAGCATTGTACCTCTCCTCCTGCTGCATCTGTGGAGCTGTCATTGGTGTCATGAGCCATGGCCTGAGTGGATATCCGCTGTCACCTGCAAAGGGGATGGATACAAATCACATGACACATGTAATGTTCTGTGAACACCTGCACAATTCCAATTGACTGATGTCTGTACATCCACACCACACCGTGACAACAATGGCATGGTCACAAACATGCAACACAACATTACGTGTCCCTCACTACTCTTGTGGTGTGCACATGCCAGGGCAGCTGCACACATGTCCCTGGTGCCAAAGAACACTGCATGACCCATCATACGACATAGGCTAGGTATGGATAGAACACAGTACAGACCTGTCCATCATGCTATACTGGTTGACTGATGCACCCTAGGGTGGGTGCAATGCCATGATGGCGAACCTGCTGTGATGCCCACCTGCTGTCATGTATGCACGGGCACCAGGCAAGGGGGCAATGCCCCTCCTGCAGTGCTGCCACACATGTACAGTGGTGTGATGGGGTACTGTCCAATGCCAGTGTCACGCCTGCATGGTAGCACACCAAGCTGGTGGCTGCAGGCCTAGGGGAACATGCCATAGCCTTGCATGGTATACAGTGCACCATACATGCACAATGGGCACACAGTAGCTGTGTTTGTTACACATTTGGTGTGGCATGGATACATGCACCACTGCATGCACACATGTCCACGTCGGTAATGCTGACACCACACACAGGTGGCCACAGGATGGGGATGGGGGTTGCTGACATGGGTATGCCTGTAGAACAATGCACCATCACAGGACCTTGCTGATGCTGATGATGGGCAGACAAGGACCTACAGCTATACCTCTCAATTGTACCACAGTACAAGGAATGTTACCCATTGTACTGTACAAATACACCCTGTTCCACATTGTGAGGACATGTTCCACAGTCAGTATTAACAGTGTCAAAGTGGACATGTAATAGCAACTGATGCAAATGTTACATTGTTCAAATGATGACAGACTCACTGAACCTATATGCAATAACTGTGGTCTAACCCCCTAGGTACAGATGAATCAGTGATTAATATCTCATATATGCCACATTGTGAGAGGCACTGTAACACATTTGGGGGGACCAAAGGTTGAGAGGTATGCCTACAGCCCGTGTGAAAAATAACCAAGAGATTACCATACATGAGTGAAAATGGCGGCCATGTCCACGCACATGAGTGAATCAGCCATATACATTTCACGCATGTGCATGATTTCACTGTAGAAATGGTGCATGTGCATGAAATGTACTGGCACATGCCATTCACGTCCGGGAACATGTGCATGTGCTGCACAGAGTTACACTGAGATGTGTGATGCCTGCTGGAGGGGTGTGTCAGTCTGTGCCACAACTAGCATTGCCCAGTAACTGTTACAGGCAGCAGACCATGGCAGGGAGAGTAAGGGCCCCAAACTTCAGCAATGCAGAGACAGCAGCATTGCCGGACCTCATTAGGGAGCATGCAGCCATACTGCTGCCACCTGGGAGGGCATTGTATTTGCCAAAGAAGAGGGACAGGGTCTGGCGTGCAATTGCCAGGAATTTATATCTGTCCAGTGGTGTGCACAGGTCTGTGAACCAGCTGAAGCACAAATGGAATGATGTGGAGCGGAGGGAGCCACACTTGTGCCAGCTGGTGGCACCAGAATGGCAGCAGTCACAGGGGACAGCGGAAGGTGAGTACATGGCTGTGATAGGTGTGATGTCATATCTGCATGGTGCTAGCATGTGCCATGTCCACACAGTATGGTGACTGTCATCATTACAGTGTATCACAGACAGCTGACTATAGACATGCACAGTTGGTAGCAGCGTTTCTGGATGTCCATGGTGCGTGTTGCCATGCCCTGTATGGCACAGCACAACATGTCTGCATGACCCCCTGTTCAGTGTATAGTGCAAAACACACACTGTGTTGCACTGTACTGTTACATCCAGGATATGCCCACAGGCCCATGACATCCCCAACTGACAGTCACAGGACTGCATGTGTGGTGTGTTATGTCACCTGTGCCATGGTCAGGGGAGGTGCACACCAGTGCTGTGGTGTGTGTTACATATGGTGGTGCTGGCCTGTGTCATTGGGTGTCCTGGATGTCACTGGGTGCAGCATGCATCAGGCACAGGCAGACCATGCTGGTGATATGCTACAAGGTCCACCCCCATGCCCAAGAACATGCTATGGTATGTATGTTGAACAGACATGCACCCGCCATGCTGCCTATGGACAGTCCATGCATGCCACTGAGCCCATGTCATCTACATTGCTCACAGATACTGTAGTACTCTGTACATGCAGGACAGCTAGCGCTGGCCTGTCACTGTGTCATGGCTCACCCCACAGTGCATATAGCAAGGACACACATGATAGGTGATGGGTGGGATGGCATGACTACATGGTGTACTGCCCACCACTGTCACAGGCAGACACATGGCTGGCTGGCACCATACAGCTGTGTCAGGCTGTGGCCTGCTGGGATGTGCATGTTCTGGTGGAGTGTGGTGTCACAGCACCACATGCCCTGATGCGGTACAGTGTGGTGCAGTGGACAACAGTGGTTGTATGGTACACTACACGTGATGCATCCGCATGGCCACACCCGTCAACTGTCAGCAGTGCAGGCATGCATAGCTGTATGTGTCCTGTGCACATACCTACATACTGTGCCACCTATGCAGTTAACATTCAGTCCCACATCCAGGGTACACAAGGATCATGGTGGTGGTCACCCATCATCTATGGGTTGCCTGTGCTGCTACCACTTGGGTTGTGTGGCTACACTGGTGTGTCATCCACCCATGTCCTGTGCACATACCTGTGTGATGTGTTGGCAACAGTCAGCACCCAGCAGTGCCAGCTTTATATCATGTTGAAAACTGTACCACACCAGCATCAGTCACTGTTGTGGGGTAGGGGTGTAGTGCAGCATGGGACTTTGTGGACATGGTGTGACCTTTAATGCTTTCCCCACACAGGTATGTCCAGTGTCAGGGTGACACGCTCCAGCCAGAGGCAGGTTGCAGCAGAAGGTGATGCACAGAGACCGCAGCCAGTGACCACTGCACATTAACCCCGTGAGTACCATCTACCTTGCATTATAACATTGGGAAGGGCATTGTCAGGCAGTCTCAGTCATGTCTGCCTGTTGTGGAGGCATCCTGGGTCACAGTCACTCCATGTACATGTGTATAGGTGCACATCGTAGTGTGTGGTGGGGTGTCCTGTGAAGGGGTGACTGACCGCTGGCAGTGGGACTGGTGCCATTACACCGGGCATGTGATATGCATGTGCAGAGGTCCGCAGTAGTGTGGTACGGTGCCATGCACAGGGGCCATGCTATGGTGGGGCAGCCATGGGGGGGCTGTTCCTGTATGGGTAATGTGCTCCAGGGTGACACGTGGATGTACACCTAGGGTGTTAGTGTACAGGTCTGGCTGGTGGGCCGGAGTTCCACAGTCAGTTGCTACACATGCCCTCCTCCTCCCAACAGGTGTTTGCCCAGGGTGGGAGCACTGGTGTGGATGTGTGTGGGTTGCACGGGACTGGTTATGGCTCAATGTTGCCACAACTGCCGGTGGGGGGGGCATGCATATCCACAGCCAAGCCACTTCCATTCTGTGCAGATGTGCAGCAGGACATTGTGGACATAGCACATAGTTTGCATGCACATCACTGGATGTGTGTTGTGTCGTCTATTGTGGTCTGGCACCCGGTACATGATGAGCAGCTGCTGAGGGTGGGAGTGCAACCTAGGTGCTGACTGGTTGTACATGTTCATCAGCAGTGTGTGGGATGCCAGTATGTAGGCCATATGGGACCATTGCCATGGATCTGTGTGTTGTCTACAGTGCGTGTGGCCCTCTCTGTGGCACAGACACAGTGGGATGGGCAGGGCAACATGTGTAACAGGTCACAGTGGGAGGTGTTGTGGGACAGTGGCTACAGTGACTGTGGGTGGGGTGGGATTAGTTGTATTAGATTTTATTACGACAAGCAACACACGCATGTCTGCAGGCCATGTTGGTGATGTGGTGGTATGGTACCTGGTGCCACTGTGCTGTACAGCAGGTACGTGCGGACGCACCAGTACACATACCCTGGATGTGTGATGGTGTGAGGGACATGCGTATGTCCTGGCCACCTGCTAGGAGTGCGCATCCTCACCTCCTGTACGTGTCACATACCCAACGGTACTGCCCAGTACTGGCCCATTTCCCTGTACACCAACTAGGGGGCCATGGACCACCATGATGGGTGTGGGTCAGCTGGAACAGCTGCTGTAGGGCTGACCTACAGGGAATAGCACCATATGTGTCTGGATAGTGCACCCATACAGGCATATGCCACTGGGACATGTACCTGGGACGGTTGTATGTCGTGATAGCCACAGTCACCCATTCAGCTGTGCTAGGGATAAATGGAGGATGTGGGCAGCTGGTGGGATGTATGGTGCATCCAGGGATATATTACTTTGGTCATGCCATATGGTGTACCATGACAGTGGTCATTATGGTACAGGGTATGGGACCAGCACAGTGGCATTTGGATTGCTGTGTCATGGACCAGGTATTGGGGGGTGGGTGTATTGGGATAGCTGAATGATTGACAGGTTGGGATGTGTGCACATGAACACAGGTGTGCGGTCATACATAGGGGTGTGTGCATGAATGTTGGGGGATCAATAGCACGCACAGCATGTGTCCACTACTCCTGTACCCAGGGTTGTGTGGTCCTCACACATGTCGCATGTGTCATAAGGGGCACCCTCGGTAGGTGACTGCGTGATGGTCTGTTGTCCTACAGGGGACAAGGCACAGACATGCCATAGGCAGCATGTGTGGACACATGTCCAGGTGACATATGTGGTCCCCGAGGTTGGCCTGGTCACTGTCAGTATGCCTCTCAGGACCAGTGTCTGTCATGCACAGTACAACCCTGCACATGGTGTGTGTCCATGTTTGTACACCTGCATCATGTGGTGACTACTCACATGTGGGCCGACCAGTATTGCGGGTGCATCCAGACAATTGCTCCGCACTTGGTCCCTGTGGAGGCACATGGACAGCACCTTGTACAGTGATGCAGTGCTGTTGTGTATGTGTCAGTGGACCCCAAGACAAGTAGCAACATAGGTCATTCTGTGACCATTGTGCATTGTCAGACAGGGGTGTGTACTGTGCTGCTGCCAGCAGGCACATGTGGGTAGTCCATGCATTGCACATCCAATGCGTACTGTGTGTTGGCACTCTGTGCCTGTGCTCCATGTGTTTCCTGGACATTGCTGGTATGTGACTTGTTGGATGCTTGAATGGTCACTTGTTACAGTGATTTGCCACAGGGCATGCAGCACAGGTTGCCGGTGTGGGGTGTGGCATATCCCTGTGGCATATACATGTGTCACCACAAAGTATGTGGATGGTGTGTGTGTGTGTCGCTAGTGCCAGTGACTGTGGCAGCCCCACATGGGGAGCAGGGTGTGTGCACTCAGGCTGCACATGACCACTGCATGTGGGCTGTGATGGCTGACATGGAGTGATGCAGGTGTCACCGGTGTGGCCGACATAGGCCACTGGTATGTGCCACCCCTATCCCTGTTTGGGCCATTGTCGGGAGATGCATACAGCTATGGCTCGTAGCATGTACCCAGTGTATCATCTAGCTGTTTGGTCATGTGCAGTTGTAGTGCACACAGGCAGTACAAAACAAAGTGGTGTACACATACCGACCGAGTACCAACCCACACAGTAGCGGTGTAGGCCCCTTGGTCTACCATGTCTGCTCCTGACTCCCTACCCTGGATGTCTACCATGGCTATCAGGCTGATAGCCAGCACTATTCCACAGTCCCCTTCTCCCAGCCTGCAGGTGGCCTCAGCGTGGTATCCTCATCTTTCCCCATCCAGCTACCAATCAAGCGCAGCCAGTAGCATCCTACACCAGCACCCTGTGCAGTGCATCACATGGATCCCCCACTCCCTGTGTGCTGTAACCCTACCCCTTCCCCTGTATTCCCCCTGATCCTACATCCAGCTGTGTCCTGTGGTTTGTACCCCCTCTGTGCGCACCTGGATCCACATCCTGGCCTACCGTTATGACTCCATTGCGTGTGGACATATATCACATCATGTCTCCCCGGTCCTGCTCCTCTAGTTTGTAGGCGGGATGTGCTCCCCTAGGTGCTCCACACATGTCAGGTCACCCCTACCCTGGGTCATGTGGTGTGCACTCCCCTGGACCTATGCAGGGGGCAGGATGCCCCTATACGGGTCAGGCATCTACCACTGCACACTGTATCCTCTGTGTGTGTTCTGATCGGGCTGGTGTATAGCAAAAGATACCCCTACTGCTCGTAACAGTACTACCCCTAGCAAGGAAGGCTGCCATCTGTACACTCCTCAGCACTGCCCCAACCCATTACTGTTGGTGTCCACCAGGTCCCCTGGATGCCTTTCCCCTTTGGTGACCTGCAATCTCTTCAGCACCAGGGTGTACACATGGAATGTGCATCCACACCTCGGTGTTGAACCATCCCCCTGCAGGGGTTGCATGCCACTACAGCGCTGTGGGTTAACATGTCCAGGGCATCCAGCCCCTGTTGCACAGCCTGTCTTGCCCCCTCCCCCTCTGCTGCTGCTGCCAGCTGTGGGTCATCTGCGTGTGTGTGTGTGTGTGTGTGTGTGTGTGTGTGTGTGTGTGTGTGTGTGTGTGTGTGCCCCCAATTTCTACACTGCTAATGTACCTGTGGGCATTGTACAGGGACAGCCAACATACATATGTGCTGTCTGTGAACCGTGGCCTCCCCAACCCCCATTACTGTGTGTGTGCAACCAGGCCGCCCATGTCCATTATGCGTCACCTGGCCACACAGATGGTGCAACACCATTCAACACAGTGGTATGAATACACAGACAGCGGGACCCTGGCACTGCCACACACCCACAGTGGACCACACATGGACAGTCAGCCTAATGCAGTGACTACCATTGGATGTACATTACCATGACGCCTAGCAATGGCTGGGGGCACAGGTGACAGATGGAGGATGATGTACAGCACATGCAATAAGACACATGAGGCACACACACACACACACATACACACACACACACACACACACACACACACACACACACACACACACACACAGTATGTATAGAGTGTAGGAACAGTGCACAGAAGGTGACATGCCCAGTAACAGAGGTGACACAGCAAGGCCATGTAAATGACAGTGATGCAGCAGGACAAAGGTATGTGGGGGATAGGCATCATGCACATGGGAAACACACCCCAGAACATGGTGGGGAGCATGGACACAGGTGTAGCCATGATGTACATGAAAGGGACACAGAGGACTACTGTGGAGGTGTGCCACTGACTGAGTGCACACATTGTGGTGCTGTAATATGTATTTATTGCAATTGTATCACCAGGAAAGGCACACTGAGCAACAGGATGCTCGTCTCCCAGTGCAACCTGGGGGGTACACATGGATATGATTAAATGCAGGTTATCAAGTGAACAGTTAACAGAAGCTAATAAAAAGCAGCATAAGGATACATGATAGCATGACACATTGAATGCATAGGATATTACAGTATCATAAAACAATTGATGTGACAAGAAGCAGCAGACAAGGTTAATTAGCACAGTAGTAACAGCTGTAACAACAGAGGATGTATATCACAGTTATGCAGTTATACACAGTACATAGGGCGAAATAGGCCCAGGACATAAGTGCAAGGTTGGGGTTATATGCCAGCCTCTGTTGCAAGGCTAAGGCCACTGGTCATGCATTGGAGAGGGGATAGTGGGGCATGGCAGGTTCAGGGACAGGAGCAATTTGTAGTAAGGACATTTGCTAGGGTGGTAGACAGAGAGTAGGAAGAGTAGGAGTGCCGAATTTGCAGTGGGAGGGCATTCCAGAGCATGAGTAACACACCAGTATGATGGATGGTGTGCCATCCAGCAGGTGGATGGCATGCACAACCCAGGGAGACAATGCTGGACACTGACACTGTGCTACTGGAGGGTGTCATGTAGGTGCACACAGTGTCCACCAGTCAGAGGCTGGGATGACCATTGTGTATGGTAGGGCCACAGCGTGCAGCACAGTGAAGGTGCCAGGGCACAGGCAGCAGAGGGCAGCATGTAGGCCCTGTGGGACACTGTGACAGCATATGCAGGTGGGAGGATACTATTGGGGATGGTGCATAGGCACCAGGGCATGGCACAGGACCAAAAGGACTGTGTGCTGGCTACCTGTAGGGGCAATGTGGACATGAGGTGGTTGTAGTGGTGTTGATGGGGTACCACATTATGCAGGTGGCACAATTTTGAACCATGATGTCTATGGAAACCTGTGAACAGAGGCAGCCTGGTGGGCTGTCTGCCTGTGTACCCCAAGCAGCTACTAACATGAGCCACCCATAACCTGTGTGTGGCCCTAGCAGATGGGGATTATGTGCAGAACATGGTAGTGGCAGAGGCCATGGCTGCATGGGACCATGACACAGTGCAGAATTGCATGATAGGAGGAGGAGGTGAATGTGCAGGGACAATTTGGCAGTGCATTAGGGGGAAGACTTGGGAAATCATGTGTGAAAAACCTAAGGGTCATCCAAGGAGAGCAGGCACAGCTCTGGAACATGATGGCAGCTGGGACAACACACAGCAGGGAATAGAGGGAGCCACAAGGACCTGTGCCAGGCCCGGGCACAAGGGGCAAAGGACACGCAGGGCATGCAGGAGGAGTGCTCAGGACCAAGAGGCACTGAGGGAGCTGTAGGCTACCTACAGATGTGACACAGATACGTGGTGTGTGAGGATAGGAATCCAATACTGCACAACTAGGCTTCCACACAAGGCCACTGTCAGGGGAGGAGGCATGGAAGGGGATGGGGAGGGTGCAGGGTTTATGGTGCATGGTACCAGGCTACATGGGGTACATTGGGCTGTGGATGAAGGTGCAGTACTAGCCTGGTCAGTGCAGGCCAGCTGGGGTGTGGGTGGAAGGGGCTGTGGTGCAGCCAGAGATGCTCAGTGGGTACAACACTGTGGCACACACTATGGAAGAGGCTGGCGGTGGAATAGCACTGGTGGTACAGGATATGACTGGGTAAGCTGAGCTGCCCAGTGGGACTCCAAGTGGTGTGCACAGTGCTGTGGATGTGATCACCAATGTGGGGATATGGCCTATATGGCAGGGTGGGATGCCCCAGGGATCACCATTGGATGTGAGGGGAGGTTCCCAGGTACAGCAACAGGAACCACTCTCAGGTGACTGCTGCTATGTGTGCTATGGTGCTGTGAGGGATGGTGGACATCATGGCTGTGCCACAGATGGCCAACCGGCACCGGTCACTGCAGATGTGGATGGTGGCAACAACTGGTGGCAGGCACATGTCATGCCACTCCAGTGTAGGAGAGTGAGTGGTATGCAGCCAACCATGTGCCCAACAGGTAGACAGAGATGCTGGGGAGGATGATGGAGGGCACACCACAGCTGAGGACGTAGGTTGACATGGAGGGCAAGGGGTACCTGGAAGCCTGCCAGCGGATGCAGGTGCAATGTGGACTGTGCAGACCAGCCATGCACAATGCCATGGGTGGGTGCCATCAGCACTCAAGGGGGGGATTAATGGGTGCCCTGTACTAGATATGCAGACAGGCATCTGCACCCAGCCATCACAATGGCATGCCGAGGGATCCGAGGTGGATGGTGCGAGGCCTGTCTGTGTATTCATACCACTGTATTGAATGGTGTTGCATCCGTCTCCTCCTTCCATGTGTGGACAACTGTATCTGGACTGTGATTGTGGGCCATCCACCTGTCCTGTGCTGTGACCCACATCACCTGTCCCATTGTGTCCATCATTGGGCAATGCCTATGCCATACATGTGCTGTGTTGTGTGTTCTTCACAGGGTATGGCACATGTCTAGAGGTGCCTTGCATCTCTATGTTGCGTACTGAAGGTGTGTTGGGGGACATAGAGCACACACCAGCTAGTACTTGCACTGTCCAGACTGTTGCAGTTGCAGCTGACGCAGTGCGATGGCATCAGGCCGCACCTTCAGTCACACCATCAGTGCACATGGCACCATCTGTGTGGCCATACATTCCATGCCACACTAATTACGTACACAGGGATGGCCCACTGTGCTGTGTATCATGTCAGCATCCACATGACTGTGCTTTGTGCACTGCTGGCATGCCTTCCATCCATCAGGTTGTGTATATTCTGCACATGGTGGTGTGTTGACAGTATTTGTACAGCATCCCATGTGTCATGCATGCTGTGTACTCCATCACAACATGCATTACACTTGCTGTTTGTTAGGCATTGCTGGTCTGTGACTGTGGAGCATACCTCACTGTCTTGTGTGTTATGTTGTTTGGGTGTATTGCTTGTTTGGCTGTGTTGTGCATTCTGCTCTGGGTACACTGCATGTACACTGGATGGGATGTTGGTTGCCTGTGTGTGCACATGTCGCATGCACCTGTTGTTTGACCTGCAGTCCAGACTATGTCCTGTGTTCCTGCAGGCCCACATACTGTCCCAGACGTTGTTGGCTCTGTGCCTCATGGGTGCCACATGCTGGTTGCACTGGGGCAGCCTCACATATGCAATGGATTCTGGTGCATGTGACAGTGTGATTCCTCAGGTGTGGCTGCATAGTGTTACCCATGTTCCAGAGGTGACCTGTATCTCACTGCATGTACTGTGTTGCTGCACCTGACATCACAGTCCTGTGTATTGCTGTTCACAATTCTGTGCTATGCCTGTTTGTGAGTTGCCCTATTGTTCTGCTGGCCATGCTCACCTTGTATTATGTTTGACATTGCAGGTCACCTGATTGGCCGCCAGGAGCGGGAGAAGTTGTGGCGTGTCCTTGCAGCTCAGAGGATACTCTCTACCAGGCTTGCAAGACGTATCCTGGCTCAGCATCACCACAATATGCCTGCAGTCCATCATTCGGCAGACACCATGCCACGCACTCTGGAGGCAGCACAGGGAACCCAGCAGCATATGTCCTCAGTCCAGGGTGGGTCTGATGCTGTTACAATTCATGAGGATGTGGGTGGCATTGGGGGAGGACATTGTCAACCTGGACCCTGTCCCTGAGGTTCCATGCCCATTGGCATCATGGGATGTTGCTTCACTGGTGCCAGTGGTGGCAGCCAGTGCCATGGTAGCGAGTGGAGGGATGCTGGGAGGCAGCTGTGACTGCAGTTGCCATTGGGCAGTGTTGGGTCAGCATGTGCAGGATCTGGTGTCCACCTGTGCAACACTCACTGCACAGTTGCGTGCACTCGGTGATGTGCTGGCTACTCAGGCCACATGTGAACATTAGTGTAGACTTCCATTTCACAGACATTTGTGTTACTTGGCCGTACCATTCACAGCGATGCTGTTTACATACTGGTGTTATGGACATTGTTGGCTACTGTTGCATGCCTTGTTGTTTGTAATGCTGTTCTTACTGTTGTGTTGTGTTATTTGTACATCAGTCATTGTTAGTGTTATCATTGTTATTAAATCTACCTTTGTTACATTGGTTCTCTGTTTATTGTATGATGTACACCACTATGTCCTCCTGGGGTGGTTTCACATCTGTGCATCCGTGTTATATCTGTGCCCCTGCATGTTGCACTGTACACATAAACTGTTGTAATATTGGTTCACACTACATTGCTGTATCCTACTCCATTGTGGGTTAGGTTGTGTCATGCACAACATACCTCATTATGCAGGTCACGTCTTGTGACGATGGTTCTATCCTGCAGTATCATGCTGTTGTGGAATGGCATTCACAAGTGTCTAATGCACTCTGTGAATTTCCCATCCAAGTGTGTCCATTGTGTGCAACCAGTGGTCCATGCCATGTTGTTGGTGATGATATGCCCTTTGCACATGTCATCTGTGGTGTACATGCAGCCCTGCACTACGTCAGGTGGTGCACATGTTCTATAGTTCCACCTATCACTACCAGCATGTTGACTGTTGTTCCTACTGTGTTGTTGCCATGCTCTGTGTTGTGTGCAGCACACACATGTCTGTTGCATGTTCTTGTTCATGTTCCTCCTGGCTCTGACTGTGTACAGGCCCACACCTGAATGTCAGCAGTATAATGTTCCTGGTGGGCCATTGTTTGTCAGGTACGAGCCATTGGTGTGTGCCGTATGCTACACCAGCCTGACCGTCCTTTCCTCAGTGTGTTCTTGTCTCCATGCAGACATCATCTAGTGTTGTGCCTACCCATTAAACAGTGTCCATTGTTGTCCTCTGCTCCCCTACCCATCATGTACAGGTCATAGTGCATATGTGTAAGTACAGCATATTGACCGCGTGTCTTGTGACATTTGGAACACACATCCCTATACACCTGTCTGTCATTGATATCCTCACACCTGTGTCTCAGTCTGCTATCCTGTGCATCCTCCCAGGATGTTTTCGCCATGGCCTCTCACGCCCAGCCTGATCACGTACTGCCAGCATTCCAACTACACAACATCACTGCTGATCCAGTCACCCAGCATCCAGGGTGTCCCACCATCCCATTGCACACCTACTGAGGCAGGGCACTGCCATGACATGGGGATGGTGCCTTCCACATTGTCATTAGCACTGTGCCTGCCCTATGGTGTGGGTCTGCTACATGTGCTCCCTTGTGTGCCACACAGCCACAGCAGGCATACTGGGTGTTTGCCATGCGTGTATCCACCACCCTGGTGTTGCACTGGGCAATGACACAGTTGCACACTGCAACCATGCTGGTGGCTGCAACACTCCACTCTCCACAGTTTGCAGTCTTGTACTGTAATATCCCCAGTGGCCATTGTGCCTCACCAGGATACCAAGCACTCCAAGTGGCCTCCACCAGGGTGTGGTGGGCTGTCTGTATTTGCTAACTGCTTACCCTCTCATGCCATCCACTGGCATCCTGTATCCATATCCATACATGGGCTGCCACATTCCGTAGTGCATGGCATCCACCACCTCATCCCTTCATGTCACCATGTCAGCTCACTTAACTGCACACTCTGTCATGTGCTGTCCATATGCCTCCATTGACTTCTCAGACTGTGGTTGTAAAGGGTGTACTTCTTCAGGGGCATTTCAACATGTGTGTACCTCCCTCACTCACCTGAGCCTGTGTTCCACCACATATAACATGGCTACTGCCATTTGTGCACACACTATCCTGTGCCATATTGCTTACCTGTGTCATTAGGGGAGTGTTACACTGTGACATGGTACCACATCCATGACACGCATGTACCACTGGTGCACTGACTTGTGTTGCTTGCTCAGCACAGACACAGTACACGTTCTGTTGAGTCTGCACCACGGGCAGGTATTCATGTGGTGGTACTGTGTGACTGCATGGGGTGCTGTGGCATTATCCTGTATCTGTGCATTTCTGTGTGGGTGTGCTATGTCACACGTTGCAAAGGTACATGTATCTGCTCTCCACAACATGACTGACATTATTGCATGTGTGCCTGGTATGTTGCTGTGTCACATGACATTCTACAGTCATAGGCATGGCCTATGCTTAGTATGTTGTGCCGTTGCTGTGTATCATCACATGGTGTGTACTGCATTACTGCTATCCATGTTCCAGACAGTTCCATGCCATGCTTAGGTGACACATGATGGCATGTGTTGTTTTGTGACACTGTGTGGTTGCACATGGGTATCATGTGCAGGTGTGTGCATATATCCACTGGCAGGCCTCTGCTGTTGTCTCATTGACTATGGGTGCTGCTGTATATTACATGTGTTGGTCTTGGGCCACTGCAACTGGATTGTTCATGCTCAGCTGTGTCTATCTGTGAACCAGTAGTGCATTCAGATGTGTTACCTTTGTGCCTGGTTTGTGCCTGTGCACTACTGGTGTGATCCATGCATCCTGTGCATCAGGCCAACCTTGGCTTTACCTCTGCCTTCAGCTCACAGGTTTGTCTGCACTATGTGCATGTGGGATTGTGTTTCTGCACATGTATCTGTGTCTCACCATGATGGCACTTCACTGCTGCTGTTGCCTGTGTGCCATCGTGTGGTCTGCACATGCACTGTTGTAATCCATTGTACAATACAGTGGTTACACTGTGTTATGCATAGGCCAGCTGCATTGCTACATGGGCACTGCCTGCAGTGATGGCAATAGGCCCATCAGAGTGTGGTCCGGTTGTGTTGTGTGTGCCATGTCTGGTGTGTTGCTGTTCTGTCTACCCTTGACCTGGTTTTCATGTCACCCCTCCTATGTATCACATGGGATCATGTCACCTGTGGCTGTTGGGTGCCATACCATGTCCTCTGACAGGATGTTTAGATATTCCAGGTCCCTTTCTGTGTGGCTATTCATGCCCCCACTTCCACTGTGACAGCATCCGCCAAACCTCTCCCCATGCTCTGTTCACCCGTTGTTCACTGTGATGGCCTGGGTACCTGTGGCCCATACCTCCCTGTTGACTACTTGTCCCTGTGTTATATCTTGTCCCTCCATTCACTCCTCATGGAGGTGCATGTACAGGTCCATCTTCCTGTCATCATTGGACATGTGTTGGCCACCCTGTGCCATCTGTGACAGGCTACCATGCACAGTCTGTGGTCTGTCACTGTCCTTCCATGGTGATTGTCCCCTTTTCTGGGTGGTGTGTCCATGGGTATCCCCTCCTGTTGCTTGTCTGGTGCTATGTTGCTCATCATTGTCCCACAGGTTTTGCCCATTTTGTGCATCTCAGCCTCCAACATTCATAGCTGACTGTCATGTGGTACTGTCTCACTTCCTTCTGCTCAACATTGTTCCTGTCCCATGGTCCCATTGTTGGTTTTTGCTGTGTTTGTTTCCCAATCTTTGCATTGCTAGGGTGTTACTTGCTGTGTGTGGGCCACATGCATTCACCCCTACTGGTTGCCATCTATGTCCCGATGCCATATCCTTCACCACTGGAGTCATTTTGGCATGTTCCTGCCTCTGTGTCATACACTGTGTGGCTGGTTCACACTGTTACAGGCCTTTGTGCCATGTAGCTCCTATTCAGACTGCATTCATGCTGGTGCACACTATCACAGCAGGTGATGTTACACTGCAGCCATCACGGCACTGATCCCTATGTGTGACACATGGCACTCTGCCTACTGCAGTGTGCCAATCATTATGCACTTGCATCTGTCTCTCATCTCACGCCCACTGTCCCTGCACCACATTGCTATCCTCCCCATCCCCATATTCCCCTTGTCCTTTTCAGCCCTTCTATGTTGCACAGTCTTGTAACATTCTGTATTCTGGATGTCCATTGTCCACTGCCACCCTCTGCCACTTCCCTTGTTGCCCATTCCTGGTATTCACTGGAACATGTTCTCCTTGTGGTGCTACATGGCAGCTGTGCTCCCGTTGTATGCTAGCAGGCTGCAACTGGCCTGGTTCAATCTCTGTCTCCTACTATGCACATGCCAGGTCTGTCCATCTGTGACACTGTCTTGGCATTCTGTGAATGACTATCACTATTGGTGGTGTGTCATGCATATGTCATGGCCCATGCATGGGCTAAGAATCGAGGGGGGAAGATTTAGGAGGGAGATGAGGAGACACTATTTCACAGAGAGGGTGGTAGCAAAATGGAACACCCTACCAGAATGGTTGGTATCATGTAAATCTGTGAATAGCTTCAAAAGGGCATGGGACAGGGAACAGGGAAGAGTGAGGGTGGAGGATGGCAGTTGGATGACAAAAGGGAGGGGGGTTGGGGCAGCTGCAAACTAGGGGTGTTGGCTGCAGACTCGAGCAGGCTTAGATAAACCGGATGGCCTGTTTCTGCTGGCACATTCATATGTTCGTATGTACATGTCTGGCTCTGCACCTGTGTATTGCATTTGTGAGTCCACTGCCTTTGCTCACATCACCACTGTTTGGCATTGCCATTACTGTGCCCATGGTTGCTCCAGCTGCTAACTATGGTTTCTCATTGGCATCCCCTGTCTCTTGACATATCACACACGTGTACTGTGTTTCTGGACATGTCCTGCATTGGCATTTTCCCCCTGCTCAATCGGTCCCAGTGATTCACTTCACACATCATGGGTGTTTGTGCTCCCTGTACCTTGCCTGCACTCTGTTCCTGTGCCCACCATGACCCAGATGTGGACTTACCAATCAGCCATCCTTGCTGTATGTCTCCCTGTTCAAAGAGATTGTACAACATGCTCTGCCTCAGGATGTAGGCATCGTGGCATGACCCAGGGAACCGTGCACACACATCCAGGATCTTGCAGTCACTGTCACACACTACCTGTACATTGATGGAGTGGTACCCCTTGCAATTCACATATGCTGCCTCATTGTCAGTGGATGCCTTGATTGCTGCATGTGTGCAGTCTATTGCACCCAATGTTCTTGGGAATCCTGCCATGGCATAGAAGTTTTCCATCACCTCCTGCTGCTGTTGTGGCTGTAGTGGGTACCTGATGTACTGTTGTACCTTTGGTACAATGGCATTTAGGAACTGTTCTAGGCAATGTGACACTGCAGCTTGGCTCATGCCAGTGGTGTCCCCTGTTGGTGTCTGGAATGTGCCTGTTGCCAGTACACACAGGGCAGCTGTCATCTTTGCCTCCACTGTGAGTGCATGGCCCCTGTGTGTCTTGCTCTGCAGCTCATCACACACTGTGTTACACAGGCCAGTTATGGCAGCCTTGTTTAGTCTGTATCTGGCTAATGCACTGCTCCTCTGTGAGGTCTTTGTATGCCAACCTGTGGTGGTACTGTCATCTTGCAGGTTGCCTGTGCTGTACCCCATGTTCACGTTCCTCCCTTCCTGCATGTGGTTGCAGTGATTGCCCCACCTGTTGTCTGCACCTTTGTCTCTGCATGGGGTGGTACCATGTACCCAGTGGCATGTTGGTCTTGGTGTCCGTTTTCCCTTGGCCTGCTCCTGTGTCACACACTTTTGGCTTGTACACTGTGCCTCTGGTTACACTGCCAGTGGCCCTCTGGTGTTGTCCTTCTCTTCTTGTTTTGTTCTGTGTGGTGTTCTGTGTGTGCTGCACTCACATGTCCTTATATTGGCCTTTCCCACATGATTGCTGTTGCCTGCACACATCTTAATTGATGTTTGTTTGGTGGCTCACTTCTTTTCTCCTCAGGGCGTCCTACTGCACTGTCTCTGTGGAGTAGCATTTGTGCAACATTCTTTCCTCAGCTGCGGGATTTCCCTGTCTGAGTATAGCATTTTGTGGATTTCAGCTCCCTGTGTGTGTTCCGCAGCTGTGGTTTTCCCACAACCCCCAGTTCTTTTTTTTTCCATAGCTGCGGGTGTTTTGGCATATGCCACAGCACAACTCCCTTGTTTTTCCAGCACCTGCAGCATTTTTGGGTACTTGCAGGAATTTTCCAGCATCTCTTTCCTTTGAGAATCCTGCCCCATACTTACAATTCAGAGTGGAAAAGATTAGGCTAATTTACTGCTAATGATCTTAATGGCCATACTCTACACCTCCCAGACAGACTGGTTTTACAAACAAAGGCAGGTCTGAATGACTGTGACATCAGAACTTCTTTGTAATCTGGACATGCAATGCAGCCAAAACAGTGAATGATTTGATACATCAGTTTTAAGAGTACATGAGCACTCAAAATGGCCCCAAAACTGGACTGCATTTAATCAAAACTGGATGACCGGATAAGGACACTAAAAACTGGATTATCCAGTCAAAAACAGGATAGGTGGCAACCCTAGATATAAAACAGGCTGAGGAGGTTCAAAAGTCACCAAGTTCAGAATGGGCTGAAAGAAAAGAGGGCTGTAGGGTCTAGCACAGTCTGGGTGGTCCGGGTTCAGCGTACCTTCCTTTGTGAGTGGAGGAGATGGCAGGAGCTCCAGGCGGTGCATGGTGTGGTTCCAATGCTGTAAGTAGAAAGGGATCTGGGAGTTAAAATACTGGGAGGAGGGGGTTGGTAGATGGTTAAAAATACAGAATCAGATAACAGGCTAGGAGAAAGTGAGAGAGACACACACACACAAAATGGGGCCTAGGTTTCAGATGAATTAACTTTAAACTCTTAAACTGCAATACTGTCCCATAATTAATGCAAAAACAGTAAAAATAATTTTTTTTTTGCCCAAATTAATCTCTTTAAACAGGTGATAAAGCAGGCTGTCATGTAGATATGCTTCAAAAATAATTTAACCAGGTAAATCAGCTATAAAACAAACTGAGGAGGCTCAAAAGTCACCAAGCTCAGAATGGTCTGAAAGAAAAGAGACCTGTAAGGTCTAGCACAGTCAGGGAGGTGCGGGTTCAGTGTACTTTCTGCTGCCAATTTTCATTTGTTTGTATGTTCGCATAATTTTATAAAACAGAAGCAGGTTCAATCACAGCAACTGCTCCTCTCGTACCCACCTCAGAAATGTCTGCCATGGGTGTACTTTTTGGACACAGCAGCAGGCTCGCTAAGAGCAGCTGTGCTTCTTGTACCTGTCTTAGCAATGCCTGCCATGAGTATAATTTTTGGAAACAGCAGCACCTCTCATACCTGCCTCAGCAATGCCCAGCATAGGTATAATTTTTAGAAACAGCAGCAGGCTGAGTAAGAGAGCTGCACCTTCTAACCTGCCTCAGCAATACCTGCAGCTGGTGTAAGCTCTCAGGCACAGCAGCAGGCTCACTAAGAGAAGCCAGCTCACACCTGCATGAGCAGCCGCTGCCATTGGTATAGTTTTTGGAAACAGCAGCAGGCCTGATAAGAGCAGCTGCACCTCTTGTACTTGCCTCGGCAATGCCCTCTATGGGCATATTGGCTTGAGGTACCTAACAAATAGTCCAATAGTCCATAAAAACAGTCTTTCATATGATTTTTGCTATGGTCAGGGTCAGGTAATTAGGCAGTAGAATGGGTCAGGTTGTAACTACCTGAGTATTCGCTTTCCATCTGGATATTTCTAGGGCACTTTTGGGGTGCTCGCTGCTAGTCTTGGGGGTTGAGTATTTTGGTAACTGCCCATCCCTATGAAAATGGACTCTTGTCCACCCCCTCCCAGATTTTTACTGCTGCATCCTAGTTGTCCCCCCTTCTACTGTGAAGACAGCAGAAGCACCTGCTCAAGATGTCTGATTTTTCCTGATTCTCTGTTGTGCAGTCTACCTCAGTCATCCTCCTTATACTTTTGTTTTCCACTTCTTGATTATGCACCCGAAGAAAGTATTATCCTCTTTAGCCATCCCTTTGGCTAGTCTTTCCTCTGCACCTCTGCTCCCCTGACAATCTTACTTGCTTTCCTTTTTTTTATTTGGTACACCTTTCTGTTTTCCTCCCTTTCTGTTTCTATGTATCTCTTGAATGCCATGTTTTCTTCACCACCGTGGCCACTTCCTTAGAGTACCATACATTATTTTCTTCCTTTTGATTTTGCTCACCTCCTTCACACAGAGGCTTATTGCATTAAATTATGCCCTCCCTTATTTTTCCCACCATTTCTCTACCCCTCCCTGGCAGTCCACCATTTCTTTAAAATCACCCTCCTAAAGTCCAGGACCATCATGTTCATGTGGCTTGCTTTGGCACAGCTCTTAATATTGAGCCACACTGTATGGTGATCACTGGTCCCTAGGGGACTGTCATAGTGAGCAGTTCCTAGCGGACTGCCCACCATGACATCTTCAATGCTCTCCCATTAGTAAGCATGAGGTCCAGCACTCCCCGATCCCTAGTGGGTTTGCTGACCAGCTGCCAGAGGAACACCCCCTGTAAGGAGTCAAGGATGGCCCTGTTCCTTGCTGAGGCTGCAGCTGGAAGGCTACAGTCCACATCTAACTGATTAAAGTCATCAAACCAGCAGCACATCCCCTTGTTTACCATCCTAATGATGGCCTCCCCAGTGCTTTATCTAACTCCTCTCCCTTTACTAGAGGCTGTATACTACCCCTTGTATAGACTGTGAACCTAGCCCCAGTCTCTATGGTGACCCACAGCCACTGCAGCCAATCCTTATTGTCTGCATTCCCCTGCATTTGCAGAGCCTTGATTCCCTCCCTCATATACAGAACAATCCATCCACCCCTCTCTATTTCTCCTGAACAGAAAATAGACTCGTAGGTCCACATCCCAGTTGTAGTTTTCAGTGCACTGTGACTATGTGTGGCCACCAAATCCAGACCAGCCTCCACCATGATGGCCTCCAGGTCTGAAGTTATTTTTCAGACTCCTTGTGTATGCATACATGGAGTTCCATACTTTGCTCCCTCTCTCCCTACAACCCCTCTCCCCCTACTCCCTACTGCCTACGCTGCTCTGCCTCTCTCCCTGACCTCTCTCTCTCTCTTCCCATGTTACTGTAACCCTTCTACAAATGGGGGTTCCTAAAATATATTCTTGGGCTTGCCTAATGCCCACTGCCAGGCTGGTGCTCTCTGTCTAAACCATTTGAATGTGCTTGCATGAGGGTGCCCTGTTAGCCACCGTACCTATTTCTTCAAGAAGTATCTATCTCATGAGTTACAATTAATCTGGGTGGGGTCCGAGTGGTTTTAAGCTCAACTCCTGCCCGGGCTATGATACAGCTGCTTCAGTCTGCCATCGCTAAGTGTGCAGAGGGAGCCCTAATAGGATGTAACTGTTTGCTGATTATCTGCTTTAGTAACAATAATACAGTAGCTTGTCTAACTTGTTTTCCTTTGCAGCATGGACTTTCTGCTAAAAGACACCATTTTAGTTGACTACTACCAGTTTGGACCAATCGGTACCTTGGAGGATCTTAAAATGGAGACTGTTCCCAAATGCCTTGTGGGAGTGAATTTCTGTAGGAATTATAGTTTTTACTGTTTGGCAGCTAAATGGACCTGGAGGGTGAGCCCTTTCTGTGACAGACAGATGGATCAACCAACCAAACCTTTTGGATCACTGCAGCAGTGTGTCAGTGTAGAGTTGGAGTTGAGAGAGTGAACAGCTCAAGTAATTCAAGCAGCTGCTCCTGACTGGTAGCGCAGGAATCAGCAGGAAGGCTGTGTCTGGCCTGCCTGCTACCATCTTCCCATGTGAAGAAGTCTACTATCTAATATCGGACTTCATCCGAAATTGCTGTTATTGTGACCAGAATCCTGAATTGTTAGAGAGTGAATTTCACCTGGTGTGGACCAAAGACTTGCTCCTGGAGTGATGGGCCTGTCAGGAATTGGAGAAGAACCGCACAGCATATGGTTTGCTCAGAGACACTGTTTTATTGCAACCGGACTGTCATCAGGACTGTGGTAGCTGGCTGTTCTTATCATAAGTGTGCTGAATGTGTAGTGTGGGTCGCGATTTGGTTCCCCACACCCTTTAATGTGTCACGCTAACTGGAGTCTGCGTCCAGCACCTAAAACGGACTGCAATCCAAGCTGTTCACCTCATCTGAGCCTCACCATCTCGGCCTAGATTGCTACACATGCCGCAGAGATTCATCCAACAAAAGACCCACTCAAGGATTCAGCTCCCTGTTCAACACCATTGAACAGCATTGACCATCACGGTGCGTTATGTGGGCCCTGCTTCCCCTGGCAAACAGCATACCATTCTGAGGTCTTCGTCTCATCAATCCTGCCTCCTGGTCTGGGTAGCATGAGTAACCATCAGGGTAGCTTCCTGCAACAGAGCTCAAATCATTGTGTGTCATCTGATTTAATTGTTTTGGTTGATCATTACGAACTGAGCCATCTGGCTCTGGAATACAAATTGTGGGTTAAAGTGCATGTTACTTGTTTCTTTCCTAAGGGTCCCAACAACGGACGCAGTGCCAGACTATCCCTGGCAATGCTTCCGGTTAGCCTGAGTAACAACTGGGTATCCAGTGTGTGTGTGTGTGACTGTGCTAGAGGGACCGTTAGTGAATGCATGTTTAACCTGACTAAATCAAATCTGAAATCAAATGCCAGATTGCTGCCCCACCCTTGTTCATGTCCCCGAATAAACCAGATTCTATTCTTTATGCATTTAACTTGGCTAGCATGTACCTTTGTGATGGGGATACTGTACTGCCATTGTACTATTCTATTGCAGGTCTTGTTTTACAGGGGGTTTCCAGGGCCAGTGCAGTTGATCCAGCCTTGTTGGTGGTGGTTGTGGTGGTAAGTATCCCAAAAGTGGGTTTAACATTGTATTCTGACATTACTGTGATTGTCTATCTGCTGACCAGTGTAAGCCACTAGAGGTGTTAGAGGGGGGTATCAGTGTCCCAGAGGGCTATACCCAGAGCAGCTATGCTACCTGTAACCAACTCTCTGGGTGGAGGCACCCACTCACTGAGCTTAGACCCCTCAACCTGTGCCTAGTCATGCAGGCAGGGGTAGTATCCCTTGGCATTGCACCACCTAGGGGTTACATCTTGGAGGCACCACTGGGATTTGCACCCCTAGTGGCCAAAAGACAAAATCACAGCTAATTACAAATTTGGAGGCAAAGCAGACAACGAATGCATCACCCACACTGTTAAGGAGCATGCCAGAAATATGGATTGAATACTTTCAAGAACTACCTCTCCCTCTAGCAGGAAGAATGACTGGGAAGCCTGGGAAAGAACATGCTACCCATTTATTAGAAAGTTTGTCAGGTACCAATGTGGACCTCCCCCTAAATGTTGTCCACAAAGGTGTCTACAGTGGTTGTTACAGAGAAGTTTCTCGGTAACTCGTTATACTGCCGCAGTTGCTGCACCTCAACCGGTACTGAGGAATACCTCATTACCACTCTGTGGCACTGCAGTACTGTGGAATGTTCTTAATTAACTTAATTCTCATCATAAGCCACTTAAATGTGCCAGGTAACACTGATTGTGGTTAAATTTATCCGACTCAGTTGTAATGTTCCACCAGGTGTCCCCACAGTCCATAGTCCATGCATACAGTCAACTTTTATGCTTCCCCGAAGCAAGTCAGCAATCTGAACTACAGAAATTTATTTCTCAATACCATTTTATGAGGCATGTTTCTGTAATTAAATCAAGCAATGCTTTTGACCCCCCTGACACACACACACACACACACACTTTCTCTAGGGCAATTTGGGACATAGGCAGAACCGTGAATAAATGTTAGAAAGAGTTTCATGCAATTACAGAATTTGCATATAGGGGTTCTGATAGTCTCGGAGGCAAAAAAAAAAAACACTTGGATGACCTGTAAAGTTACTCTCCTTCCTCGTATAATTATGATGCAGTAGCTCTTTGGAATCACACACACACAAGCTGCTGTTAACAGAAATCAGCTGCAGTCGGAAGTTTTCATTACTGTAAGTAGCAATGACAGAAATAGCATCAGTAAATATTCAGCAATAGTGTAAAAAGGAAGTGAAACAAAAACTGCCATTTCGGTCTAACAGTCTAAACTCTGCTTTTTAATTCCAGCACTGCTAATAAACTACATAAAGATTAGCTGCTTTCCGTGCACACTCCATCTGACAAAGCTGACATTTTCGAGAGTGCATCTGCTCATTCTGCTGCTGGCAGAAATCCAGCCTGGAAGGTGACAGGCTTAGATTGATTGCCCATTATACGGACTATCAATCAGAAATCTCCCATAAGAAGGCAGAGTTCCTGTCCAGGGAGATAGCTGCATCAAGGAATCGACCAGATCAGCCCTTCCAGACTGTGGACAGGCTGTGCAATCCAGCCTGTCTGTGGGGTCGGAGAGCTTTTTCACAAATAAAGTGTGATGAGTTTGCTCGGTTCTTTGATGATAAGGAGTCATTGATCAGGTCAGAGATCTGCAAATTGCATTCAAATGAGCATGGCAGTGATCAATGTGAGGTTACAGGCTCTCTGTCTGCCTGGACAGATTTTGACCAGCCAGCGATCATGGATATCATGAAGATTGTCCAGGGCTTGTGGCCGACTTGCTGTAGTTTGGATCCTGGTCCCACATGCCTCCTTGTGGGGTGCATGGATGTGATCAGACCAGTCCTTGCTGAGATAGTCTGATGCTCATTGGATCAAGGGGTGTTTCCAGAGTCTCTGAAAGAGGCTGTCATGACACCCCTTTTGAAGAAACCTTCCCTTGACCCAGACTGTCTCATTAACTACAGACCGATCTCTAACCTACCCTTTTAGGGCAAGGTTATTGAGAAAGTAGTTGCATTGCAGCTCGATGACTTTCTTACCACCCATGAAGTCTATGATCCTCTCCAGTCCGGTTTCAGGAAGAGGCACAGTACTGAGACAGCATTGGTTCGCGTACTGAATGATCTCCTAACAGTGAGAGATCAGAGGAGCCATTCGATCTTGGTTCTCCTTGATCTTTCTGCAGCATTGGACACCGTGGACCATGGGATGTTGCTAGAATGCCTGCAGCTGCTCTGTGGACTGTTGGGGACAGTCCTCAGATGGTTCCATTCTTTCCTCATGGGCAGAACTCAGAGGGTAGTATCAGGAATTTTTTCCTCAGCTCTCTTTCCTCTGCCTTGTGGGGTGCCGCAGGGCTCTCTGCTTTCCCCCATGTTGTTCATGGTGTATATTCTGCCGTTGGGAGACATTATAAGGCATTATGGGCTGAGCTTCCACTGCTATGCAGATGACACTCAACTCTATATGTCTTTTGTACCCGAACAGAATGAAGCATTATCGGTCTTTAACAACTGCCTCACTGAGATTCAGGACTGGATGAGTGCTAACTGGTTGAGACTGAATTCGGGCAAGACTGAGGTGTTGGTGGTGGACCCGGGTCACTGTGCAGAGAAGTTGACTCCTGGGTCTCCCTCTGGCCTTGTGTTAGGGGGTAACCAGTTGAGACCTTCTGAACAGGTGCAGAATCTGGGCTTAATACTTGACAGTGAGCTGACGCTTAAGACACAGGTGTCAGCTGTTGTCAAGTTTTCCTTTTACCATCTGAGGAATGTAGCCCAGATAAAACACCTTGTTCCACATGATGACCTTCCTGTGTTGGTTCACACCTTTGTTTCTTCACATCTTGATTACTGTAATGCTGTATATCTAGGGTTGCCGGGGGTGGATCTCCATTGCCTGCAGCTGGTGCAGAATGCTGCAGCCAGGTTATTGACTGGGCTACCAAGAACTAGCCACATCACTCCTGCGCTGCGCAAACTGCACTGGCTGCTGGTGTGATGGAGGATCACCTTCAAGGTTACATTGCTGACCTATAAGACCTTACATGGACTGGGACTAGGCTACTTGCAAGATCTCCTTCGGCCCTACCACCCTCTCCGCCCACTCCATTCCACCGACAAGGGATTGCTAGAGATTCCCAGGGTTCGTCTTCAGTTATCTGAGGCCAGAGCTTTTTCTTTTATGGCCCCAACCCTGTGGAATTCTCTACCTCATCAGATTAGAGAGTTCCTGTCCACAGAGTCAATTAAAGCTTCATTGAAGAGCTACTTATTCGTATTAGCTTTTGAATAAGTTTATCCTGTTGCCTTTTAATTGTTTTTATATTTGTATTTATTGTCGATGTATGTTAATTTTGCTATGTATTTGCACTTTGGTATTTTGAAAAGCCCATTACAAATAAACATTGATTTGATTTTGCTTTAATTCATGCTCAGTTGTTGTTTTTATATGTCATAGAAACACTTGTTTCAGACGAAGACCTCCAGCTTTTTATAAGGAGCTTTTTTCCATGGCACCCAGATCACTTCATGAATTCCCCTGTGCAACTCTGTTGTGTTTTTGTGTTTTTCCATATAGTGACTTGTTTTTTACTGAACCTAAACTGTCTTGTTTTTCTGTATAGACAATACAAGTGTGTGTCTGACAACAGGTTTCCCTTAAAACACGGGCCCTGCTTTTCCGTTTCATCCCTTTTAGAGGCATATAGGGACATATTTTCAAAAGATGCTTGCCATAGACACTGAAAGAGAGAAACCCTTTGTAAAAAAAAAAGGGCCCTGATGAGTTATGAGTATAATGGTTATACAACATTTACATATAAAAGCAGGGTGGTCTAGTGGTTAGAGCACCAGCCTGGGGACTTGATATCTCAGGTTCGTCCCCCAACCAGAGCCAAATATTATTGATCTTGGATGGAGTCAAACCCTCCTTGGATAGGCCCTGCAATGCACACACACAAGTTCCAGACTTGCACCCACCTACAGTATACTACCGCTGCATTAACTAGACTCACTTTCACAGTTATAACAATATATACTTTTTATTCTGCCTACACATTTGTCATTTGATTGCACCTATTTGCTGCTCTCTGCTCAACCTCAAGGGTCAGTTATTATCACTTTATAATTACTGGCCACAATTTTTTCTCATAGACAATTTGAGTTATAAATTTGCCGTTATAACTAGCTCAGCTAGTTATAACCGCAAACACGCGTCACCTCTCTCTAGACAAGCGCGAGACACAAAGACCTCCACATAACAACATAGCGACTCTCGGTTTTGCAGCTCCGCGTGTCCTGTCAGGTTGAGCATTGTCCTTCGTCACAGCACATAGTCGCCCAAAAAAAAAAAGGCTTTCAGCAGTAGCGACAGAACAACAAAGTACTTCAAGTATGGAAACCAGGTTTGAGATTGTAGATAGCACTATATTATCACTTCTGAACCTTTCACTGTTCCAACTTAATCTCATTCAAGAACTGTAAGTTAAAAAATGTTAAAATACTGACAAATGTTCTAAACTTTACAACTGTTGATGTTTCTTTGACAAACATAAAAAACAAATAAAAAAACACAAAGCATTAAAAAATAAATGTAATACAACAATACAAATAAATATTTACTTATTGCACAACTGTCTTACTCAGTTCTTTGCAAATACAATACATTTACAGTTGAAAAATTGTGACCAGCAATTATAAAATATAGACAGTAGAGCATTATGACTATATTACACCGGTGTGGATGCTAAATGCCCTCGGGTTTATAGGCATCCCACACCTCAGGTGTGTGTAAAATTCTCATAATAACCACCTTCCCATACATTATTCTCTATATTATACTGTTATTTGTACTCCATTATACACCAAAGGAATTGATGCTGTGTTATTATACTGCTCCCCCATCACACCAGGAAAGGAGCGTTGGCTCAGTGTGCCTTTCCAGGCAACCAACTGTCAAATAATTATTATACAATGGGGTATGAAAATCCTGTAACCTCATTGGTCAAAACACATCACATGACTGTGATAAATCCTCCAGTATACCCACTGTAAAAGTTTTATATCGCTATAAAAAACAACAAGTTGAACATTGTATAATAGCAATATACCATGACAACCTTGAGCAAGTCACTTAACTTTCTTGTGCTCCCAGGTTGCACCTGGAAACAAGCTCTGGCTTAGTATGCCTTTCCGGGTTAAACAATTTCCCCTTACATACATGTCACATAACCTTTCAGTGCTCCTGGTCACTCATCTGTAGAAACGGGAAGAAGCAGTAGCATACTGCAAACTAGACACTGAATCTCAACTGGATTATCTTTGCTAAATAAGTTGGATAAATAGAGAGTGCTATATGTCTGAGTTCTCTGTTAAATGCTTGTGTCCAAGAGAAAAATCACAGAAAATATTTACCAACATTACTGAGTTTCATCATTCTGTAGTAAAAAAAAAACACACCTAACAGAAAGAAATTCAAAATGTATCATATTATGTTGTGTGAATTTTCTTGATCAGGAAAATGCACACCTTTTCCCAGGAAGTTTATGCCTGGTAAATTAAGTCTGTGAGTTTTAATGTTACTTTCAATGGATTTTTATGGGGGGGTGGTATAGCCCACTCTTACTGCAGAGCGGGGGAACCTGGAGACTACACAAACCTGGGTTCAATCCTGCAACAGTCACTTGCATACTCCCCGTGTGTGACCCTGTGGAAGTCAATTAAACTCCCTGGGTTTCAAGTGTCACCTAGAAATGAGTTCTAGTTCAGTGTGCCTTTCCTGGCCAAATATTCTACACACTGTAAATAAATAAGGTGTTTATTGTGGCTGCAATATGTTCAGTGCACTATACCAAAATAGCCATCTGTTTGGCTGGTGATTACAAATAGTTTTGTTATGTTTTCAACTTAAGATACTTTTTAAGCCTCCACCACAGATATTCCATAATAGAAACGTGTCTATTTTAATGAAATATGCAATTAATTAATCCTTTATTTTATGCAGAGGATGAAAGCTAAGAAGTACTGATAATGCTCTAAATGTGAAAATGATAGAGTGTGACAAAGCCACCTGGATTTATATTCAGAATGTCTTCCCCCGAGATATTGTGATCTTCTGACAGAGGAAGAGCAAAACAAACTGATACACAGACTGCCTTGGGATATTTTCTTTTATAAAAGGAATAAAAAACTAATTACAAAGAACTTATTTCCTCAGCATAAAGTAGCCACCAGCAAGATGCTTCTGAAAAAAAAAAATCTGTTTTGTATTCATTATTTACTGTAATACACATCTTATTTTATGGAAGCTGATGTGCATATTTTATAGTACAGCTGTGTATCTTGATACAGAAAATATAGTTATAGCAACAAGTTATATCCCATTTTACTATGTCTGAGTGTTATTTCTTTAGTGGGACATAATTAGATCAGTGTATGTTACACTATCTCGAGGTTATAGAAAAATGCAAGCAGCATTAAGGGGATATTGGTATCCTTTGTGTTCAAATATAACAACTGGCGTATAATTAAGCTAATCTAGAATCTAGAATCTTCTTTATTTATAATAATGCATTTATTATAATGCAAATAATGTATTTATAATAATAATTTATAATAATGCATGCTTTAACCTCTGAGTTCATTGAAAATTCTAGCTATAAAATATATATATATAAAAAAATACCATCTTAACAAAATCTTGACATCAGCATGCATGTGATTGTAACAAGTCATTCAATTGTGCCACCAATTCTGAGCTCTTCTCCCAATAACTACTGTAGAATATATATTTCATGATTTTGGAAACTCGTGTAATGTTATATGTATAATAAATAGCTTATTTTACAAAGCGAAATAATATATGTAAAATTCAATTTCAGACTGTGTTCTGAGTCAGGAAATTTAAAGAAAACCCTTGGTTCTTAATGGAAAATTATTAGCAACAGAATTGTTGAAAATAGTTTGCAATAATACAAATGTATATGACTTTAGGTTTATTTATTTATTTATTGAATTGATTCACCAAGAAAGGCACACTGAGCAAAAAGATGCTCGTCTCCTTGTGTGACCTGGGGCGAAGGGTTACAAGGGGAGGATAACATGCAGGTTGTCACAATAACAATGAATTAATCAAATAGACAGTGAAAATGTAGCAATTTTGTCACATAGGTTTACAGTCAGCTAATATCAGATATATGAGGAAAATGTAACAATTTGCCACATAGGTTAATAGTCATAAAAGTATACCAGAGGCATACATACTAACATACATACATTCATTACTTGCATACATGCAAGCAATAATACTAACAAGAGTAGTGATTGGAATACAGACCCCGGAGTGAGTGATGAGGGCCTGAAGCCACAGGCGGAGGGCCTTATAGCCCCTGGAAGATCTGGTATTGCCCATACTGCCCACCATGGAGGGTATTATTGCGCTTAGAAATTGGGCACTGTAAAACAAAACAAGCTGTGTAAAAAAATGCTTGCAAAAAATTGGTTTAAGATACAATATGTTGTGAATTTAAATAGTTCCTCCACTTATACTGCCCCAGAGCCTCCATATTTGAAGCTTTGTCTTGGTTGTCATTGTTACTTCCACCCCCAACACACAGGCACACACACACACCGAGGTAGAGCAAGTCTACGTGAAGGCAGGACCATTTGGTGAATGGGGAAAGTAACCTGTGTTCTTTGTGGGGGGTTTTTTCCTGCTTCTTCTAGCATTGTGGTGGGAAGATCGCAGTAGCAATGATTCTGAAAAGGGAGCAGAACATTGTGAGTTTACCGGGGTCATCACGCAGGACCGTCAAGTGAATGGGAAAAGGGTCCTGGGTTCCTTGTAGTTTTTTTTTGCCAGTCTCTTGTAGCATTATGGTGGAAAGACTGCAATTGCAGTGACACTGAAAAGGGAGCAGAGCATCAGGAGCTCACTGGTGATCATCGAGCATGTCACTTTTAGAGCTGAGGTGGTGCAAAGACTGCAAGTGCACTGTGACACTGAATGAGGAGCGGAACATTGGGAGCAAGGTACAACTTGTGTTTATTTTTTTTTTACCATGTGGATTTCTAAACAAACTGGGGGGCAGTGTGCATAAGGCTGGGAGGGTGGCAGCTATAGGATTTCTTGTTTAGATTGGTGAGTTGTGTGCAACACATGTAATGACTGTTGGGGGGGGTATTTCATGGACTATCACTGGCTCCGTCAAAGATCATAAAAAAAATGAGGCATGAAACAGGGAAAATGAACATTTTTAAGTTATGTGGTTTTTGTTGTTGGGCAGAAAAAAAAACAAGTAAATGGCAATGAAATACATTTGTTGGGGTATGTTGCGTGTGGCTGACATGAAGGTCTCACTAAGCAATGAAAAAAATGACAGCAGTTTCAAATTCTGTGCCCAGTGCTGCAGCCAATGACAATGCAGACTGGGCACAAGGATAGCTTGCTTTGGCATGAGGCACATTTGGACTGGGTCTTTTTACTTGGTGGGCATCTATTGAAAATTAATGTACCCCTGTGGAATGGGTGTTGGCCAATCAGATGCCTCCAAGTAAAAAGGCCATTTTCTATGCATAGATAGAGGACAGCTAACACATGCAATAGCCAAGAGCTTATTTTATATAAGCCAGCTCTCCAAGGGTAGGGCATAGCTGCTGGTCAGGCAATAAATTTTGAGGGTGGGACAATCAGAAGGCTGAGTGCAGGTACAGTTTACCATGAGGTAATTAGCCAGCACAATTGATAGGGAATGATGGAGGAAGATTGGCGAATCTGAGGGGGGACAGCATTCCAAATTTTTGGGAGTGGTGTGAGAAGGCTGCTGTCCAACAGAGGTCTTCGTCTGGGGATATTTAGTAGTCGGGTGTCAAGGGACCAGAGGGCATGAGGGGGGTGGGAGCTGACAACAGTATGGAGGAGAGGTAGGAGGGGAGAGCACTAAGCCAGAATTTTGAGACAAATTTGGAGCAGTGCAGTTGTCAGTGATTTTCAACAGATGGCAGGGCGAGAGAGCGGTAGAGGTCACAGTGGTGGGAAAGGGGGGCATTGAGAGTGAAATGGCAGAAGGCATTGAAAAGGGGTCTAGTTTAGATAAGGTGGATTTAGGTGCAGCGCTGTAGACTATGTCACAGTAGTCTAAGGAGGGAAGGATCATCTTCTGCACTAGTTCCTGCCTATCCAGAAAGGGGAGGCAAGAGCGGTTCCTGTACAATGCATCTAGCTTTGGGCGCAGTTTTTTTATGATTGCATCAATGTGGTTAGAGAAGGTAAGGTGGCAGTCAACCTATACCCCTAGATAGCGGAAGGAAGTGACGTCCTCCAGAGTTGTCCCATCCAGAGTGAAGAAGAGGGGGACTTGGGATAGCCACTGTCTTGCACCTAAGGTCATGGTGACAGTTTTTTTGGCATTGAGAGACAGCAGGTGTGAACCGAACCAGAGTTTAACTTTATTGAAATCAGACTGGAGATTGGATGCTACTTCTTCCAGCGAGGAACTGGTGGTGAATAGGATGGTGTCATCCACATACATGTGTATAGATGTGGTTGTGCAGATTTGTGGCAGGTTGTTCAGAAAAATGGAGAACAGGGATGGAGCCAAGTACTGACCCTTGGGGGACACCAGTAGTCATGGGGGGAGGAGGTGACATCTGCAATTTTTACTGATTGTGTTCTTCCTGAGAGGTAGGCACCGAATCAGTTAGTGGCTGAGATAGTGAGTCCTACATCCAAGAGGCTTGTTAACAGCAAGGGATGGGAGACAGTGTTGAATGCTTTAGCAAAGTCGACAAATATTGCCAAGGAGATCTGCCCACTATCCATTCCTGAGAGGATGGTGTCAGTGAGACTTAACAAGGAGGATGCAGTAGAGTGACCCTTTCTGAACCCAGACTAAAATGGCATGAAGAAGTTAAGAGTCAGAGAGAAAGGAGGTAAGTTGGGCGAGCACCAGGTGTTTTTGTAGTTTAGCAAGGACTAGGAGGAGAGAGAGATAGGGCGGTTGTTTGAAGTGGAGGAGGGGGGCCCCCTTTAGGGAGGGGAATGACAACGGCATGTTTCCAGGCCTGAGGGACAACAGCAGTGGTAAAGGAGAGGTTTAGGAGATTGGCAAGAGGTGACGCTATGGTTGGCGGAGAGAGATGGAGGAGTTTGGTGTCCAGCCCATTGGGGGAATTACCTTTAGATGGGTTTAGGGCCAGTATGGCCTCAAGGGCTTCAGTTTGTGTGATAGCTTTGAAGGAGAATGAGCATGGCCCTAGTGAGTTTGAGGCTCCCAAGGCAGGGTCAGAAGGAGCAGTGGGGGCTAGGGAGGAGAGGAGAGGATAGTTGAGATGCAAGAAGTAAAATATGTGATGAACTCAGCAGCCATGACCCCTGGGTCAGAGAGGAGTGAGTTGTTTACTTTTAGGAGTGGTGTGGGATTAGCAGCCGGAGGGGGAAGGAGGGAGTGGATGACTTTCCAGAATTTGGATGAGCTATTTAAGTTTGACTGGAGGGAGGAGTTGAAATATTCCACTTTAGTGAGTCGAGTTGCTCTGGTGCACTTCTTATGCAGCATACAGTACATGGTGAAGTGTTGTGGGAAGCGTGAAGATTTATGTGCTCACCATGGTTTGTCACGGACATGTTGGCAGGCTATAAGTTCTTGGATAA
This sequence comes from Neoceratodus forsteri, assembly GCA_016271365.2. Taxonomy (NCBI): domain Eukaryota; kingdom Metazoa; phylum Chordata; order Ceratodontiformes; family Ceratodontidae; genus Neoceratodus; species Neoceratodus forsteri. Next base: position 275,067,182 of record JADMNL010000026.1, read on the forward strand.
TCCAAGGCAGGTGGTTACCGTGACTCCTTGAGTGATGCAAAGGCATGCATATTTCAGACATTGAGGAGTGTGTCTTGAAGTGTATGAGGGCATCGTCTATGCAACAGACAGCAGAGGGTGTGGTCCAGTTAGCAAGGGCTAGGTCTTTGAGCACGGTGGCTAGGTTGAGGAATTTATAGGACCGCAGGATGAGAAACTTAGGGGCAGATGTGAGGAGGTGGATTTTTCTGACTAGGTATGTAATGTGGTGGTCACTCAGGGAGTCAGGAAGCAGACCAGCTTGGATGACCCAGTGAGTGTGGGTGATGAGTGCCCAGTCTATTAGTGAGTGGTTTTCTGATTTGAGGTTTAGGCGGGTGGGTTCCATGATGGATTGTGACAGGTTTAGTGCTAAAATGTCAGCACGGATTTTGCTGCGAGAAAGAGATAACCAGTTGTGGTTAAAATTCCCCAAAATATACAATTCCCCCATTGAGGTTAGGGAGTAAATTTGCATTAGTAGGTCGGTGACAGATGATGCTGGAGTGCCCGGCTGGCAGTATACCCTGGCAATGTAAATAGAGAGTGAGAAGGGTAGTACCAGTTACACCAGTATAAGTTCATGGGCCTTAGGTTCAGACTTGGCTATGACTACAGAGTAGTGTAGTTTGGAATTTATGTAAATGGCCACATCGCCGCCTCTGCTAGCCCTATCCTGGCGAGTCACAACGTAGCCTGGGATTGAGACCGAGGGCTCAGAGATATTTTTGTTTAGCCAAGTCTCGGATAGGACAGTGATGTCGGGGGCATAATGGGCCACTAGTACCTGTAGGTGGTGAAGCTTTTGGGACAGGCTTCGTATGTTTAGGTGCAAGATGCACAGGCCATGTAGGAGGGAGCTGCCGCAGGGGTTTGTGGCAGTAGGTGAGTTAGGAGAGAGTCCAGGAGAATTTAGCAAGGTAGGGGTGTGGTGGGGATCTGGGTTCAGATGTATGTCCCCAGCTGTGAGGAGCAGGAGGACAGTAGTAAGGTAGTGCCCTGTAAGGTGTAGCCACCTATAAGCGGTTGAGCGCTGTCTTGTATGTGCCCGCAGGCAGCTATAATGGGTTTGATGGGAGGTAAGAAGTTGGAGAATTATCCAAGTGTGCAAGGGAGGGAAAAGGAAGGAGCAGGGGTGCATATTTGAGTGGACCCACATTTGGCTGATGGGAGTGGTGGTCACAGCGCTTGGGGGGTATGGGGATCCTATTAGATCAGGCAAGATAGGGGGTAGTGGTTTATTGGATATTTGTGGTAAGTTGGAAAGGAGTGGTGGGTTGAAGATGATTAAGATAACAAGAAGGGGCAGGAAACCTAGCTGTAGGGACATGGCTAGTGGCACGCAGGGGACAGAACACTAGCAGTTCAAGTTGTACCAGTTTAAAGTGAGCTAACTGGCTGGAGGAGGGAGAGGTTGAGAAAGGTTTGAAGGAAAAGAAAGTCTTGGCAGCACTGAGGCTGAGAGATAGTGAACCAGGAGCTAACCTGCGACCTCAGGTGGCCAATTAATATAAGGAGCAAAATGGGAACCAGGAGATAGTAAACTACGTCCTGTGAGAGGAGACATAGAGCAGTCATTATAAAGTAATACCAGCTAAGGGTGGGAGGTCTGGGGGTGGGGTGGGGAGCAGTTGCAAAGCGATCATGGGATCAGCTGGCACAGTGATTCAAATCCAGCATGCTGGAACAGCTGCTGAGCACTTGCATACCTTCTGAGTTTCGAGGGTGGGGTGGGCTTTTTTGCATGGTCCTCATGGCCTGTCCTGGGACCCTCAGGGGATCCTAAGCTGTGAAGACAGAAAGGAGGTGAGAGAGTTTTATACAGACCAGCAGGAAATGGCTTAATACTATTAGCATATGAGGTAAGCACCCAAGGCAAGCTGCCGAATTTGGGTACATCACAATTCACTCCCGTGATTTCATACCGCGACTATTCGCTCCCAACTATACACTCCTGCGGCAATTCATTCCTATGACACTGTCCGCCCTATGACAATTCGCTCCCCCTGTATTTTAATAACAGTTCCACTGTCTGGAGGGGTGAAAACTGTAATCTCTTTGCTCCTGTCAGCACACTGTCATCTTAATTTTTTTTGCTGTGTACTTCATTGTCATCTGTGGGGGATAATGTTGCACTTCTCGCCTGCATTTTAGAAAAGTGTGCAGACCGCACGACTGAGGAGTTTCTCCATGGAGTTGCTCACAGCGTTGAATACTAAGGGAATAAATGAAAATGATTTTAAGAATTTAAAATAACGTATTGATTGATTTTAAACTTATGCGACCACTAAACTGAACTGAACTGCTACACTGGCTACACACACACACTCAGACTCTGGTAACCATGGCAACAGACATGACATCATAAGCTGGAAACCACACCTCCAGACTCAACGTCATACGCTGATAACATGGCGCCTGTGAAACATAGCATCATCCTGGTAAGCGCTATTGTGATTCAATTGTTTTTAAATGATTAAATGCTGTTATTAAATGCTGGAGCGGGAGCGCCTAGAAACACAGCATTAACCTGTTAAGTGCTATTGTGATTCAGTTGTTTTTAAATGAAAACATGAGCCTACTGTATGTGAGGAAATGGTCTCACCCTCCCTCCTCACTCAATAACCACCACTGATGTTTACCAATGATAAATGATTAAATGCTGTTATTAAAATGCTGGAGCGGGAGTGCCTGTGAAACATAGCATTAACCTGTTAAGCGATATTGTGATTCAATTGTAAAATGCTGGAGCGGGAGTGAATTGTCGTAGGTGGATAGTGTCATAGGGATGAATTTCCGTAGGAGTGTATAGTCGGGAGCGAAATGACATGGTATGAAATCGTGGGAGCGAATTGTCGTGTTCCTGCCATATTCATGTTCAATACCTCGTATTTCCGGGCAAGTAAGATGCAAAAAATTTAATTGCAAGGACAAATCTTGTGGGCTAAAGTGCTTGTGGACCTAACTCAAGAACTAGCATTCCTGAAAGCACTGAAGCAAACTCCTATTGCATTCTAGCACAATACATTTTCACATAAGCAGCGTTTTTTACATTTACAAACCTTAATATTCAAATCGAAAAGAGAGGTTGGTGTTTATTTGGAATTCTACTGGCATTCAAATGCAGAGCTGTTTTAGACTTTGGGTTACTGTCAGTTGGGGCTAGCAACCCCCCACTCTGCACCGGGGTGAATGAGCACAGGTCTGAGGAGGTTTGGGATTATATGTATGGACAAAAACAGGAATACACTATTTTTAAGTGAAAAAGATGTTCCAGGACTAGAGGGCATGGGATGAAGTTGGAGGGAGGATGATTCAGAGGAAACATGAGGAAGAATTTCTTCACAGAATGGGTGGTGGACAAGTGGAACACCCTGCCAGAGGAAGTGATGGGGCTGAAACAATCACGGATTTAAGAATGCATGGGATAGACATAAAGGAATTCTGGAGGTCAGGGGTAAGGGGCAACAGACTTCTAGGAAAACATAAACTGAACTTACAAGCTCAAATGGGCAGACTGGGTGGGCCATAGGCCCTTATCTGCCGACACTGCCTATGTATCTATGTAGGTTGGTGTTTATTTGGAATTCTACAGGCATTCGAGTGCAGAGCTGTTTTGGAGTTTGGTTTGTCCATACATATTCTGAAACCTGCATAGTGCAACAATTAATGTTTTTTTTTATTTTTTTCATTTTTTGCTGTTTTTATGAAGAAGCATAGCACCCAGACAGTTTGGAATATTGTTCTGAAATTTTCAGAGTAGAGAAGAGGTTGCCCACAGATGTGCCTTTTTCTAGTTTGGTGAAAAAAAATATTGATCTTTCCCAAAGTTATTAAATTTTATTTGTTTGTTTGTTTATTGTTCTAGGAATTACTACCTTTGAGCCAGAGGCTCTTTTACAAAGGTTCCATGTCAATTAGGTATAGAACAAAAGGTTACATAGATAACACAACAATTTGTGTTGTGTCAAGAGCAAGAAAACATACAAATACATATCAAATCATTTGTGCAAAGGACATGAGATACCAATAATCACATTATCATTACAAAAAAGAGATCATGCCAGATTAGGAAAAATCAAATAGGGAAAAAGTCCAGACAGAGAGGGTAAGAGAAAGGTGTGGGGAGCAGACAATAGCAGGAGAAATGGTTTCCCAAACATGTCTTTGTCAAATAACGGGACAGGGTGGGTAATGAGAGATAAGAGGTTTAATCAGGGCAGTCACAGGAGCTGGAGGTGGCAAGGTGAGAGTACAGCCTTGATCTGAAAGCACCTAGAGAGGTGGAGGCAGTAAGAGGAGTGCTGAGGGCATTAGCCAGCTGGGGGCACGATAGGCAAATGATCTTTGTCCCTGAGAAGTCCGGCATAGGGGGACTTGGAGAGGCTGATGTTCTGATCTTCTGGTAAAATGGGTGCTAGCGCTTGGGCATAACAGGTCTTGGATACAAGGTGGAGTGAGGTCCAAGGTGGATTTTTTCGCCATCAGGCAGGTTTGTCCGGTTTGTACTTTATCCGGTGTGAGAGTTGCAACCAACCTGAATCAGCATAGAGTTCACATATGTGAGTACGTCGATGTGCACCAGTGAGCAGACGACAGGCCTTAGTTAGGGATGTTGTAATGCGACTAAGTGCTGTAGTAGTGGCAGATCTGTAGATAACTAAGCCATAGTCAACGATTGAGATGATAGAGGATTGAATGGCAATCCTCAGTGCAGAATGGGTAAAAGAGCTGTCGGTTCGATGCAGGATCCCAATTAAGCTGATTAATAATAGTTTTTGCTGTACTATCAATATGAGTTGCAAAGGTTAGGCCTTGATCAAAGATGATTCCAAGATATTTGAAAATTAGCACTTGTTCAAGGGTATTTCCCAGGTACGTATTAATGGTGAGTGGTACTTGCCGTTTCTTGTTTTGCAGATTAGAGATGAGCATGGATTTAGTTTTTTTGTGGTTTAGAACCAGCTTATGTTCAAGGAACCACATCTCAACCTTGGAAAAAGCATGCTGAAGGTTGAGGCATAAGAGGTTCAGATCTTTATGAGTGGCAAGAATCACGGCATCGTCGGCATAGAGGATTATTTGTTCAGGGCAGGATTTGGGGAGGGAGTTTAGGAAAAGGCTGAAAAGGAGAGGGCCCAGGATGGATCCCTGGGGAACTCCTGAGCGAACTGGTTTTGAGTCTGAGAGAACTCCAGCTATTTTTACAGATTGAGAGCGCTGAGCAAGGTAATTTTTTACCTAGTCACCAGGACCCTGTGAGAGCCCTAGAGACAGTAGCTGTTTGATGAGTAGGCCATGGTGTACCGTATCAAACGCCTTGGTTAAATCAATGTAGATTGCTCCAGTTAGGTTTCCTTTGTCCATGGCATTGTGGATTGCTCCTGAAAATTCAAATAGGGCAGTCGATGTGCTGTGCCCTTTCCTAAATCCATGCTGCTGAGTGCAGAGGATGTTGTGCTTTTCCAGATAGTCTGAAAGTTGGTCCGCCACCATGCATTCAAGGGCCTTTGAGAGAGGTGGTAGTAGTAATATAGGTCAATAGTTACCAGGCAGTGACTTATCACCACTTTTGTGCACAGGAGTGACAATTGCAGCTTTCCATTTCTAGGGAATTGGCTGTAGCAGAGGAGAGATTGAAAATTTTGGTGAGGGGAGCAGCACTTCCTCCAGAGTGAGGGACAGAATTTTAAGGTCAATAGTGTCGCTGCTTGCTCGGGACTTAGAAATGGCCTTCTTTACATATTTATAGACTTTATGTGCCTTAACTAATTTGAAATGGAAGGGTGGTTTGGTTGGAGAGGCAGTAGTAAATGTAGAAATTGGAGGGTCAGCATCAGTAAAGAAATCAGATGAGAGGACACCACTAAGGTCTGTGAAGGTATCATTTAGGGTGTTTGCAATGACCACGGGGTCTAATGTAGTGGTTCCATCCACATTCATTATTGTAGGAGAGGACTTGGACTGCTGACCCATGATATTTCTTATGTTGTCCCAGAAGGATTTCCCTTCACCCCAGGAGTTGGAGAGGGCATTCTTGAAGTAGGAATTCTTCATCAAACGGATCTGTTTTGTACAGTGGTTGTGAGCTTGTTTATATTTTTGAATGTCCAACAGAGAGCCAGTAGCTCTTGCAGTGGCCCAGAGGTGGTCCTACTTTTGAGTTGTGCCAATAGCTTTGCCGTGAGCCAGGGATTTGAGAGTGCTTTGATTTTGCGCATTTACTGGTGCATAGGTGTTACAGGCAGCGTTGAAAGTAGTAACAAAGTAATCAAGGGCTAGGTCAACATCTTGAGTTTTGTAAATCAAGGACCAGTCTATCTGCCTAAGACAGGTCTTGAGATGAGTAAGGTTGCCTTAAGGTAGAACTCTGCTATTGATGTTTTTTGGAGGCGGCTTACGAAACTTATTTTTCCAGGTACATATTATAGGAGAGTGATCACTGAGAGAGTCAGGGAGAACAATTACATTGATTATACGGCCAGGGTGGCTGGTAAGGATTTTAAAAATGTATGTTCTGTGCATGCTCAGCAAATGCTTTAAAATACCTGTATGAAATGAAAAAAGAGAGCATTTTTTGTATGTTTCTATATACAACTTTTGTGAATGTGTGTTTATGTACTGTACAAAGGTGTATCATTAAATCATGGGATCCTCAGTTCATCTCTCTTTCTCTGTTTCTCTCCTTCTGTGGCACCCTGGCTCTTCCTTTCTGTATCTCTCTCCACTCTCTCTCTCTCTCTCTCTCTCTCTCTCTCTGCATTGCTCTCTCTCCCCCCCCCCCATCTAATTCATATATGATAAAAATGTCTCCCATCTTGGAGCTTTTTAAATGAACTATGAGCAGAAAAAAGTTAAATACATTGTAACATGAAATTGATAACTGGGGACTACACAGGATACCATTTTGTACTGCATCTGTTAAAGTCAATGTTCACACCGATCCACTCCCATTGCATAAATTAAACTGGTGAATACTAAGGGAAAAAATGTTCATTTAACATGGCATTGCAAGTCTTATTTCTGTGAGTATTATTCCAAGACCTCAGTGCCTGGATGATTACTGAGATCAATTTGATTACAATCACACCCAGGACTGCTGGTATTTCACAGCTCATTATGCTAAACCCATGGGAATAGTGCCATACAATTGATTGTCAAACAGTTAAATGAGGTACTGGCAATTATCTACAATGGGCTTAATTATCCTGGGACAGCTTCATGCGGAGCCAGCAAACAGTGTGTGTGTGTGTGGTAATTTGGGCCATTTGCATTACTACAGCAGTTGTATTTTACACTGGTAATGAATATCAGCCCCCCCCCCCACCTTGCATTACAGGTGTCTTATTCTTGAACTTATTTTCTCTCCTTTTAGTAATATTGCATTGTTCTATGCATTCTATGTTGAAAGTAATGATGGGGGAAATCCTATCCTGTTAAAGAGGCCTGTCTGTTTAACTAATGTATCAGAAGAAATAAGAATGAATTTTTTTTTTATTTTACAGTCTGTATATTAACTTAAGGATTGAAGCACAGGAGCTCTGTATCCCAGTCAGCTTATCACATTTTAAACAATAAAATATTTTCTAGCACTGGAATATTGTCTGCAGTCCTGGTTGCTTAGTATAAATCATATCTGCAATACAATTGTATTTGGGGGATCCATGCATCATACAGTATGTTTTATTTTTGAATTATGAAGTTCTATGGAGAAGACTTTTTTGAAGAGGATTTTCCCTAATGAATTGTACTGGACACATTCCAAATTTAGCTCCTGCCTATGAATGGGGAGTCAGAGGTTATGCCTAAAAGTTGTATCACCTGGAATTTGTGTTTGATGTATATATTTAATAATGAATATGGATCCATATGGACATGTTTTATCTACAGTATGTTTCCAGTAGAATTTGTTAGAGAAAATCATCCATATATATCTGCATTGAACTGTACCATTTTATAGTGAAATACAGAATGAATGACTTTCCAAGTTCAAATACAGTCAAAATGAAGCATATTGATGTGCAGCCACCAGTATTCAAGGTTCTAGACAAATAATATGCTGATCTTGTGTTGGACAGTGTAAATATACCTTATGTACACACATGGAAAGCTACAATGGCAACTATTTCCATTATTTTTCTTGTTATATTTTTTAGTCATTTGTCTATTTTTCTTTTATGGGGTAATGTGTCTGTTACTACAATTTTTTGGGGGAAAAAAGAAGTTGCTATTGAGCTTTGATATGTTGGGTAAATATAGTGTACAAATGACCAGAACTCTGATCCTATTGAAACTAGGAAATAATAGTCCAAAAGGACAAATGCAGGACCACACTGAAACCGATATATTGCATATCAGATGTGATATTATTTTCTATCTAATATGCTGTTCTAGTGTGGATTCAGTATAGATATACGCTACATTTAGTGATTTACTTATCCTGCAAAGTGTTCTATCCTATGGTGTGTGTTTTGTGTTTGTAAGGCACCATGAGATTGAAGAGTTGGTTGTTGCCACTGTAGATAATTATGCACTGAAAATACAATACTGCAGCCCAGCTGGGCAAGCCAGGATAAAGACACTGTAAAAACAGCTAAAAGCAGGACCATACCATAACAGGGTGTTGTACCTCAGTTTTGATAGCATGTATACAGTATGTCACAGTAAGTGCAGAACCTATTCATGTAACTGATTCATACTGTATGTACAACTTCTTAAAACTGATGACTCAGTCAGTCTGCTCTAATGAAGTAGAATGAAATTTTATTCAATAAAATATGATTTGTGATTATTTTAATTGTTTGTTTGTCTCAAAAGTAATGCACACTTACAACAAAGTGGCAAAAACATTTCACTATAAGGCTGCAACTGTCTGCCTATTTCATGAAGGTTGCATCTTTTCCTATAATGTTTGCATAGGCAGATTGCAAAGAAGCAGTCTTTCTAATGTACAGTAAATACATACACTCTCAGTCCTAATGACAAAGCATTACTTATTTTAAATAGCAAAGCTCTTATGAAGCTGTATCTTTTTTTTTAGTTACGCCCTTTGAATTTATGTAATTCCACCTCAACCACCCACCAACCCCCAACCCACCAACAACAAATGTCACCCACTAGTTGCAAGTCGGATCCACTATGAAAGTAGTCGCTGAGTTAGCTGGGGTGTGGGCTGACCGCTGTGTCCATTGGATTCATTTTGTTGGGGGAAGTGTTGATTGCCCATGTCCTAAAGGGAAGGGGGCTGGGACTAAAGAGGCCATGGGCTATGTAACCCAGCACTTCTAGTTTTTTCTGCATAACAAGCACCCTTTGCTCAAGCACGTTCACCAATAATGCTGCATTTAGCCATATTGCGACCACACTTTTACTACCCACTTGCCTGTTTATAGCTTTTGAAAGTAACACAGTGTATTCTTTCTATTGGAGAACATGCACAATAAACAATCTATTTTAAAGAAAAATCTTAACTACGTTTCTAACAGTTTATTATAGATAACCAGTACTAGTACTGAACATGTCAACATTGCAAATTAGCAACTGGAAGAATTAACAATATACCGTGTAATGACTAAATAGCAAGGAGAAGGGACAGAAGAGACCATTATAGCTTTATATGGAAGAAGGGGATAGGTAGTGGTGTTTTACAGGAGGAAGGTAATGTTTTTTTAGGGGGTTATCCAAACTGCTTGACATATGGGATATCTTTGCAAGAAATAAATTACTGTTTTCATGTTTGTGAAGTTTTAAACTGTGCAGAGCAAGACACAGATTAATATAACTGGCGGATGTGTGTTTGTGCCAGCACAGCAAACTAGCATTTTTGACATTTAGTGCATTTGTGGCTAAAACTACACATTTGCACAGCCAGCCCCTGATTTTCTTACACTCACAACTGGTAAATTGTTCCAGCTAGGGTAAAACTAGTTTAAAATGCACAAACAGCAAATCAAACATTTATCCTCGGGCATCAGCTAACTGGTGCTGGTGACTGACCAGCTAACGAGAGCTTGCATGCAGCTGGGGTTTCACTAGCTGAGTAGAAACAGCATGACAGATTACAGAGAAAGTAGTGTATAAAATGGTAATAATGAGGGCATATACCATAAGCATATTAAAAAAGTTTGGAAGAGAAGCGAAAAGTCATTTCGTTATGGCCCCTTAAGTAAAAGGTATTCTGAGAATATTCTCTGGTGATGCTGAGCTAGGCCCCTTCCTCACCATCCCTCATACATATAGTCATATTACTCTTCAATAGGGCACCGATCTAGTAAGCACATAAAAAGCCACATTAATGTCAGAATGCCTTTTACTTAAGGGGCCATAACGGGAGCAGGTGATGGCATCCTTCATTAGGGGGGCCACAAATAAAACCATCTGATGCAGGAATGGGACAGAGAAGTCACCAACAAAGCACTCTCAGGTGCTTTGAGTGCAGTCAGAAGCATGGACAGTTGCTTAGTAAAGTGCTAGTTGGACAGAGTGAGTGGTCTGAGGGAGACAGGGGATGCAGGAATCCAAATTAAATTGAACGGCTTACTTGCAGCCCTCCCCTCATCCCTTCTTTAGTTCAAGACTTTTTGTTTTTCTCAGATCAGTGCAGCAGTTAGCATTATTTAGTCAACAGTTAATTCGGCAATGTCTGAATAGAAGAAAATGAAATGTCCAGTAAACGGCATTGACTTTAGCCACAAAATAAAGAGTCAGAGAAACAGCCTACATTCAAACTATATGTATTTTAAATAATTGTTAAAAATATGGCTAGGGCTTTATTATGCTCACACTTGCAGTTATACATGAGCCTGGATATTCAAAGGGGTTCTTGTGCAACAGGTTGCACCAGCAACCCCTGACCAAATGGGATAGTGAAAGGATTACTTGAGTGCAGCACAAATCCCTGATGTGCTGAGGAGCAATGTAAGCATATGTGGCACAGATGCAGGGGCCATTCCCATGCATCGTAGCACATCCAATATTCAGTCTGGGATGTGCGAGCGCATATGCTTAGCAAACCCTGCATTGCGCAACATAGGGGGCTCAAAGTTGAGCCCCGGAAAAGTAGGAACAAATCCCTAGCCACCCACAGGTGGGCTTCAGTATTGCAAGGTGCAACACAGCAGCCACTTGCTGTGGGTGGCCACCAGCTCACCCAGAACACTGTCCTCAAGCACATACAGCCCTGGTGGTCTAGTGGACCCCCCCCGTAGCTGCAAATGCATGGTACTGTATATGTTAAAAAATATATCCCTGGTAGTCTAATGTCCCCCCGTGTTCCCAATTCCCCATAAATAAAAGCCATGACCATCTCTGGTGGTTTAGTGGTCCCCCCTCCCTCCTGAGTCCCCATTCCCCGATCAATGTCAGTATGACCGTCCCTGTTGATCTAGTGGCCCCCTGCCATTGCCATGATCACAATAAAACTTCACAACAAAAATGTCCTGGTGATCAGTGGCATCCCCACCCCTCCACCACACAGAGCCCTTGCCCACCCATCCCCGTCATTGGTGGGCAGCAGCATCCTGCCCGTATACCACCCAGCTGCCCACCAAATGTAGGTACAGTATGGGCTTGCAGGCATACTGTACTAGACAGTCCCAAATCTGTGAATCATTTCATTAACGAGTTGGGACTATCAAAATACAATGTGCCCTCATCTATCCCACTAGGGACCAATGGGCCTGCAGCCCATTCTGTACCTGTCATTTAATGGTGGCCGGGCAATATGCTGGCGGGATGCTGCCACCCGCTGATGACGGGAGGTGGGGTAGGCAGGGCTCTGTGTGAGTAGGAAGGGTGGGGGTGTCACTGGATCACCAGGGCATTTCATTATGGATTTTACTGTGATGATGGCAATGGGCAGAGGGCCACTAGACCACCAGGGATGGTCATGCTTAGTGAAATTGATGGGACTCAGTGGGAGGGGACCACTAGACCACCAGGGATGGTCATGGCTTTATTCTTTGAGGAATTGGGACACGGGGGGCACAGACTACCAGGGATGTATTTCTAACATATACCGTAGTGACACGGCTATGGGGCGGGGGATGACCCAGGATCCCCACTGCCCTCGTCATGCTGTGCAGGACGCCAGGTGCAAGTCACTAGGGCTGCCCTGTGCAAGGCATGCAAATAGGGCCACAATGACATGCAAATGGCCTCATTTGTGTCTTGCATATATTATGGCCTCATTTGCATGCCCCCAGCTGAATATCATGGGTGTTGCACCTAGCACAACTGCACTTGTGCTGGCGCATCCCCATGCTCCCTATCTGTGGCTTGCGCTGGTGCAGTGCTACTGCGCCATGTGCAGTATGTGCATTGATCTTGCCATATTTAACAGTACTGCACCATGGTGCATCACCGTTTATCACCTGGTCCTTGCCCCAATGTATCGCAGTTGCACTGCGCCCAGGCTTGCGCTACTGCCCGGTGCAGTCTGAATATCTGGGCCATAGAGTTGTCTAAACTAATGAGAGTACTGCTCGGACAGACTGCATGTAATAATCTGTTTCTGAAGTAAGAACTTGTCATTTGAGACTGAGCGGAATGGATCACATGTCACTGAGCAAGTGCCACAGTTCTGCGTGAGCAGTATGTCTGAAAGAACTCCAAACTAGAAACACCCAACAAGTGTGTGTATCGGCTGAGTGAAGACGGCTACAGATTACAGTTACTGGCATCTATATATAGGGGACAGTGCCAAAGAGAGAAATGTCAGCTTTCTTGAATATATCTCTACATGTTTCCCCGGTGTTGTTATGTCATCGAAATGCAGGCACCCTCCACCTTTTATTAGGGCACTGTTTAATTAGTAGTGAACTACCATGATCACTACCTTGAAGATAGGCAGTATTTTTTGGGGGGGTGTTATTATTTTTTTTCATTAATGGTGGTTTTACTTTTCATTAATGGCAGTGTTATTTATGGGAATATTCTTTAACGTTCGTTAGAGAAGATAGAGTGTGCAGTGGGTAACCGCATATTCTGCGAGGTTGAAGATGCGCTTTTTCATTGATGGAATCAGCTTCAAATGGGAACTTTTTCAAACTGGTGAAACATTTTATAAAAAAAACAACTATTTATTAAAGATTTGGTTGGTTCCTCTTAATGTTGATTGCATGCAGTGCAAGAAACATATTGCGTATTGCGGCTACTTGCTCAGAGGCAGGCTGTGGAGGTGCGGCACTGTTGTGGCCAATGCCCCCACAGCCTGCAAAGGCTTGTCCCGCTTCCCCCAGTGCCATTCCAGGCTGCTGGCGACAGCAGTTTGGAATGTTGCCACCAACTTCTGACAATTTCACCACTGCAATCACCCTGATTGCAGCGTCAGCCATCTGCTGCAATGAGGGAGTGACCTGTCATTGCAGGGCAGGATGTAAAAACACTGATAATGTTTGTGAACACGGCGGCAACTTGTTGCCATATTCATAAACAATATAACCTTCCCACCATGTTTATTAGCCAACGAGGGCCCCAATCTCCATCGGCTTCGGTGCTCCACTGTTGATTTTGCTGTGAGAGCCCTCCCCATCAGCATTTGTAACCCACTTTCATTGTCTGCCTCATCGGCGCCCAACCCCAGTGCCATAATCTGAACCCCCTTGATGTGTGCTGGGTGCCCATCCTCGTCGGCTACTCCTGGCCCCCACTCCAGCATGCCACATGCCTATGGAAAAAAAACTGTCCTGCGACATGTTTTTACCCTAAAAAAGGAAACTGTCCTAGTCGTCAGCTCTGCCCCCACATCCGCAACCCGCCCACCCACCGCGCACTTGCCTCCCCACACCACCCCTCACCCCATACTTACTCCGGAGTTTGTCACGATGATCTTGGTGGCCTGGAAACAAGTCTGCACTCTTCAAAGCCGACCATGCAACTGAGGAAATGCTGGTAAGCTGTATAATGTAATAAATAGGTTTTTTCAACTTTAGGTGCATATCTCAGTCATTTTGGGAACTTTTCACCAAATTTTCAACATGGGGTTTTGGACCCCTCCTCATGAATTCTTGAACTGTCATGGTGTTAATTGGCCCCAAAAGGTGATTTGTGGTCAGTCGCTAGAATCACCCTTGGGGCTGATTAACAAAATGACAGTGCCAGTGTTCAAGAGGTGGGCTCTCAAAAGCCTATGTTGCAAATCTGGTAGAAAAATAAAAAAATGACTGTTTTAATGGTGCCGTGCTCTGCATGCTGTTATGCATGCCTGTGAATCTCGTGAATTTGCAATATTTTCACAGTAGATTTTCAACATTGGCTTTTCACACCTCCTTGTGAACAGTATAGCTGTCATTGTTCACATCCTGGCGGAATGTGTTTCACTCCGGCCAGAATAAGCATGGTTGCTGTGGAAATCCGTGTTTGGGACAGATTAAGAAAATGACAGTGACACTGTTCATGGGTAGGGGTCCTGAAATGGCTATGTTGAAAATTTCATAACAATACTCCATAAAATGACTGTGTTACGAGTGTGCGTTGTGCAGTTTGCATGCACGCTCATAACTTTGTGAAATTATAATGTTTTCACTCCAGATTTCCAGCATTGCTATTTTCCCACACCTACTTATGAACAGTACAGCTGTCATTTTTCCCATCCTGGACGAAATGTGTTTTCGCACTTTTGGCACAGAATAGAGCGGTTGCTGTGGGAAATCACTGTCTGGGACAGATTAAGAAAATGACAGTGATACTGTTCATGAGCACAGGTCCTAAAATGCCTATGTTGAAAATTTGGTGATGATACCCCATCAAATGACTGTGTTAGAAGTGTGCGTTGCACACTTTCCATACACCCTTGTAACTTCGCAAATTTGTAATATTGTCACGGCAGATTTTCAACAGTGGCATTTTTTCACACCTCCTTATGAGCAGTACAGCTGTCATTTTTCACATCCTGACTGAAATGTCTTTTCACAGTTCCGGCACAGAATAACACGGTTGCTGTGGGAAATCACTGTTCAGGACAGATTAAGAAAATGACAGTGGCACTGTTCATGAGCAGAGGTCCTAAAATGCCTATGTTGAAAATTTGGTGATGAAACTCCATAACATGACTGTGTTACAAGCGTGCGTTGAACTGTTTCCATGCCCCCTTGTAACTTTGCAATTTTGTAATATTTCCACGCCACATTTTCAGCAGTGGCATTTTTCTACACCTCCTTAGGAACAGTACAGCTGCCATTTTTCACATCCTGGCTAAAATATGTTTTTGCACTCCTGCTGGAGAATAGCATGATCGCTGTGGGAAATCACAGTTTGGGACAGATTAAGATCGAACGAGTGAGACGAGGGAGTGACCGAGCTCAACTGAGCTCTGTCTGGACTGCTGTGCATTTGTTTGTGGGTAGGAAAAGGCCCCAACGCAAGAGCCCAGTACAAAATGGCAGCCTGCAGCACTGGGAGAAACAGAACAAGAGAGCGAGTGATGGAGGGGGAGTGAGCAAACTCATTGGAGCACTGTGAGGACTGCTGCAGATTTCCTTGTGGGCAGAAAAAGGCGTCAATGCAGGCAGGGGCCCAGTACAAAAGGCCAGCCTGCAGCGGTGGCAGAAACAGTATGAGTGAGTGAGACAGGGTGACTGAGTGAGCTTAATGGAGCTCTATCAGGACTGCTGTGGATTTCTTTGTGGGCAAGAAAAGGCGCCAATGCAGGTAGCAGCCCCGTACAAAAGGGCTGCTTGCAGCGCCAGGACAAACAGAATGAGCATGTGACAGAGGGAGACTAAGCAACTTCAACGGAGCTCTGTCAGGACAGCTGCAGATTTCTTTGTGGACAGACAAAGGTGCCAATGCAGCCAGGAGCCCTGTGCACAAGAGCAGCCTGCAGCGCCAAGAGAAACAGAATGAGTGAGTGACAGAGGGGTAGTGAGCAAGCTCAACGGAGCTCTATTGTGGCTGCTGCAGATTTCTTTGTGGGCAGAAAATGCGGCAACGCAGGCAGGAGCCCTGTACAAAAGGCCAGCTTGCTGTGCAGGCAGAAATGGAATGAGTGAGTGAGAGAGGGGGGGGAGAGGGGGAGTGAGCAAACTCATTGGAGCTGTGTCGGGACTACTTCAGATTTCTTTCTGGGCAGAATAAGCCGCCAATGCAGGCAGGATCCCAGTACAAAAGGGCAGCCTACAGCAGCAGGAGGCACAGAACGAGCGAGTGAGGGAGGGGGACTGAGTGAGCTCAACAGAGGTCTGTTGGGACTGCTGCAGATTTGTTTGTGGGCAGAAAAAGGCAGCGATGCATGCAGGGGCCCAGTACAAAAGGGCAGCCTGCAGTGGCGGAAAACCAGAATGGCGAGGTGAGAGAGGGGCAGTGAGCAAGCTCAATGGAGCTCTATTGTAACTGCTGCAAATTTCTTTGTGGGCAGAAGAAGGCGACAATGCAGGCAGGAGCCCAATAGAAAGAGCAGCCTGCAGCGCCGACAGAAACTGAATGAGCGAGTGACAGAAGGGGAGTGAGTGAGCTCAACGGAGCTTTGTTGTGACTGCTGAAGATTTCTTTGTGGGCAGAAAAAGGCACCAACAGACACAGGAGCCCAGTACAAAAGGGCAGCCTGCAGCACCAGGAGAAACAGAATAAGTGAGTGACACAGGGGGAGTGAGTGACCTCAACGGAGCTCTGTTGAGACAGCTGTGGATTTGTTTGTGGGCAGAAAAAGGTGCCAACACAGGCAGGAGCCCAGTACAAAAGCCCAGCCTGCAGCGCCAGCAGAAACTAAATGAGTGAGTGAGAGGGGAGTCAGCAGGCTCAACAGACCTGTGTCGGGACTGCTGCAGATTTCTTTGTGGGCAGAAAAAGCCACCAATAGAAGCAGGATCCCAGTACAAAAGGGCAGCCTGCAGCGCCAGAAGAAACAGAATGAGCAAATGAGAGAGAGGAAGTGAGCCACCTCAACGGAGCTCTGTCGGGACAGCTGCAGTTTTCTTAGTGGGCAGAACAAGGTGCCAATGCAGGCAGGAGCCCAGTACATAAGAGCAGCCTACAGCACCAGAAGAAACAGACTGAGCGAATGACAGGGGGGCACTGAGCGAGCTCAACACACCAGCTCAATCAACATTCGGCATTGACAAATGCTTGTTTTTATTTGACTACAAGTGGCACAGGTATGAAGAAACAGGACTGAACCATTGAAAATGAGTGCATGACCTACAAAATTTTACACACAATGACCCTTCTCCAACAGCTGACAGAAAACAAAATACCAGGGTTCAGTTAATTGAAGTGTAGAATTAACATTGCCCCCAAGTGCCTTCCACTCATGCCACCAGTATGCCTCATACCTTATCCGGCTGGTCCATTCAATCTTGGTTGGGACTTATCCTCTTGGGCAGTTCAACAGTGTTAACAAACTGCCTGTTGGACCGACCAGCTGGATAAGGTGGCATACTGGCGGCGTGGGTAGAAGGGTCCCTGTCCACTGGCTATAATTTCTTAATTAATGGTTCCTACACCTCTGTCTCGAACTGCTAAAAGGATGACCCCTGCAGTGCACACCTAGCCATGAGGCTTTCAAAATGAGCGTGAAGTTTCTCATTTGAAACTGTTACAGCAGCTCTTTAGAATCACACACAAACTGCTCTAATCAGCAGTCGGAAGTCTTTATTACTGTCAGCGATGACAGAAATGGCATCAGTAAATATTCAGCAACAATGTAAAAAGGAAGTAAAGCAAAAACTGCCATTTTGGTCTACCGGTCTAAACTCTGCTGGGATGAGAACCTCTATGTGGATCTGTAAACTATTTTGGGATAAACAACCATTTTGCTGGAACAGAGGAATACACTGTGTTATGTTGTATTCCATGACACTCCAGACATTACCTCTTGGGTTCTCAACCCACCTGATAGGCTTGTGATGCAAATGTGACTCAAATCAAATTTCACAGCATACCTAGGTCCCAGGAGTCCCCATTCTCCTGTTCAGTTTCTGCATCTGAAGAGTCTACAAGCCCTCCAGGAGTCCCTGATTAATCAATCAACTAAGGTAGGCCAGAACCCTATTTTTAAAAAAAGAATAATCTTGTGGCCTCCACAACAATTAAGTCAGATTGTCTTGAATGATACTTAATTAGAAGAATTTAGGAGCAGTTAATTAACTAGTAAGAGTTTTTTAGCTGGAATGGATTGCTCTCACAGAAGAATTGCTGTTAGCAGTTAGGAGAGAGAGGGGAAGTTAGAATTGGCTTAGCCACAAATTGGGCTAGGTAGCATGCCTGAAATCATAGACTTTACACTGTACAGATGTCTAGCCACAAAATGTGTTTGTTTGTTTAATGGCTATGAAATTGCAAGGCTTAATTAGCAACGGAGTGTGGGTAAATGGTATGCCATGAAATCGCAGGTTTAAATTGTAAACTCTTTCTCGCTTCCCCCGAGTATCTTGTGTTGCACTGTTAGCAAATATTTAGCAGCTCTGGTTGTTTCAAGCAAATAAGGAAGTATTTACTATTCAAATTGATTGTGTACTGATCACTTTGGTGCAGGAAAGAAAATGAGTTAAGACCTGGCAGTGTTGTTGAATTGTCCTGATCGCTGCTAGTCAGGATAAGAAATGCCGCACGGCTGGCACCATACACTCGGCCAGCATTTGAATCTCACGCTGTGGCATCTTCTGACCACTGGAGGGCCTCCCTCACAAGCGGGGCTCACTATGCAAAGGATCAGAAGCATCTGAAAAGAAAATTCATTCTGCTCGCTAAGCGAGGCAGTCCTCTGCCAGTACATGGTCGATGCCTGGAGCGTGGCGTGCCCCTACCCAGCGGAGCCCACATGGTCTGTTACCGACCTTACCCACACTATCACCTATCCAGCAGGTAGCACTGGGCTCACACTAATGCTTGCAGGTGGTCCCTAACCCAGCGACCGCTGCACAGCTCACAGATGCAATTCTACCTGGATTTTTCTTGGATTTTCTTGTTTTTTTCTTTAACTCAGGGAAATTCTTCACTACCACGCTAGGCCCCACATGGTCATGGCCTACTGGCTATGGGAGTGGAGGAAAGTCCTCCCCATGTAGACATAGTGACGCAATTCAGCCTGCATGCTGTTACAATAGCTTGGCCTTAATTTCCTCCTCATAGTGGTGCAACTCAACCTGCATGCTTGTGTAGGGCAGACCCTGCCTGGAATCTCGATTCCCTTATGTGGGGAACAGTTTACAGCCGCCATTTTGTCTGGTTACTTCTGCTTGTGCAGAGAGATATTCTTAGCCACCATTTTGTTTGGCCTGCTTCTCTGATAGCTTAGCTGCCATCTTAGGCTCACAACAGCATGCTCTGGCTCACACCACATCGCTACATGCACTGGCTGACTGGGTGCCTCCCTGCTTTATCAAGCTCCATACCTTATTGAGGGGTGGTTGTGTCCTCAGTTCTGTGTTTGAGGGCCGACAACAATGTCTTCAGGAGTGACAAGAACTTTGCACCCCCCTCCCCATTAATGGAGACAGTGAATCATGATTTACCTGTTCCCACAATTAAAGGGTTATGGAGGCATTTAACCATTATTTACCTGTTTCACAGGTACCTACCATTTTTTTTATTTGTTTCTAACAGTGTCCTTCTGTTACCCATTAGGTGGTGAAAGCCAAGAAGTGCATGTCCTGCAGCACCACCTTGATGTCCCACAACCCAGGCCCCCAATGCCCAGCTTGCATACTTGATGACGAACAGTCAGCAGGGGAAGAGCTCCCCAATACAGAACTGGATAATGAGGGACCCAGACCTTCCGGTTGGATGAACCCAGGGGCACTCTTGATCCAGACCCAAAAGGCCACGGTGGCAATGATGGAAAGCCAACAGAACTTTATGCTTAAGGTCATGGAGAAACTGGAGTCACTAACTAAAACAAGACCATCCCCTGCTCCTGCTCCAGTACCGGTACCAGAACCAAGCACCCCTCCCCAGCCAGATAACATTGATGAACCTTCTACTCCTCTCCCCAGGGATGAGGACAATGGGGGGGAGCACCAGAGGATGGTGAGGATGCCGAATCGGGTGATGAGGATATGGACATCATTCCTGAGTCACCTTCCTTGACATCGAAACTTTGTTTGTTTGATCTCATCCCAGGCCTGATGTGGACCATAACATCCACAATGGGGCTCGATGTGGACACACCCAAAACAGAATCCAAGCTTGATCCTATGATCCTGCAAACACAGAGGGTCAAGGACACCTTCCCTAGCTGTCCTGCCATCGATGACATTTTCTCAAAAAAGTGGGAATCAGCAGAGCTGGGTCACATGTCCGAGAAAAGAAACCTGGACAGAATGTATCCAAAACAAGAGGACAAGATCAGCTTATGGTGTACAGCTCCAAGCATAGACCCACAAATCTCAGCCCTGAGCAAAAAGACTGTGCTACCTTGCTGCACCATTTCCCTCAAGGACCCCACTGATAAAAAGGTAGAGGAGATGCTAAATAAGCTGTTTGAAATGTCAGGCACCATGGCAAGAGCTGCAGTGACAGCTGTTTACTCCACCAGAGCTCAGATACGCTGGTTGGAGGAGCTACTAGGAAAAGCAGACCCAAAATTCAGGGAAGCAGAACTGCAATAGTGTACCCTGGATGCAGCTAAATACCTGGGGGACATGACAGTGGATACCTTGAAATCAGAAGCCAGGTCTGCTGCCCTGACCAACAGAGCCAGATGAGCCCTATGGCTCAAACTGTGGGAGGCAGACAATGAATTTAAAGCCCTTTTACAGAACCTACCCCTGAAAGGGGGCAATGTGTTTGGAGAAGGCATTAAAGAGTTCCTGAAACAAAAGGAAGAAGGCAAGGACCTCACCAAAGACAAGCAGAGAACTACTTATTTACCTTCTGCTCATCGTAGATTTCGGGGGAATATCAGGTTCCAACAGAACAAAAGGCAGACTTACTCGAAAAATTCCTTTCGAGGGAGAAGCCACAGCAATCACAACAACTTCAGAAGCTTTTCACTGGGCAGCTATTCGGCTCCCAGAGGAAGAAACCCACGTTTTGGAAGCAGAGGCAGGAGTGGAAAGTCAAAGCAGTACTGACTACTGCACTCTGCCCTCCTCACTGCCAAGTCAACATTTGGACTACCCCCCAGTGGGACAGAGGCTGATGTCATTCATTCAGCAATGGCAGCAAACAACCTCAGACAAGCGGGTTCTAGAGATCATATCCCAAGGTTATGCTATCGAGTTTTCAAGCAAACCTTGCAGAGACAGGGTAGTACTGTCCTCCATCTCAAAGAAAAGGGCCACCACCCACCAGGTACAGGAGATTCTCTGAGACCTGATACAAAACAATGCAATTCAGCCAGTCCAGGACACCAAAGCCAGCACAGGTGTATACTCCATCTTCTTCCTGGTTCTAAAAAAGAAGAACAGAGATCTCAGACCAATCCTGGATCTGAAATTCCTGAACAAATTCATATCCACCCCTTGGTTCAAGATGGAGACCTCAGTCCACCCTGAGGAACATACGGGTGGGGACTACCTCATATCCATGGACCTGAAGGATCGATACACACATCCCAATCAGACCCAGTCACCACGCTTTCTCAGGTTTCACATACTGGGTCAGCATTTCCAGTACCAGACCTTACCTTCAGCACTTGCTGCACCCAGGGTGTTTACAAAAATGTCTGTTGTCCTGGCAGCCCAATTGCGAGAGCAGAAGGTGGATATCATTCCCTACCTGGATGACTTGCTGATTCAGGCATGCAGCAGTGCCCATTCACAAAGGGACACAGACTCAGTCCTGGTGGCTCTGGCCCAGCACGGTTGGGTGGTCAACCAAGAGAGAGCTCCTTATGACCATCCCAGTGCACAGAGAACCTCAGGCAGAAATAGACACAGCCAAAGGGTGGCCAGGCCATCACGAAAATGAGTCGCTCAGTAATCATGGTAGTTCAGACACTGTGGTCCACAGCAAGGGGCAAGCGGCACAAGTCCTTGGCTGCATGGCATCTTGCATAGACTTGGTACCATGGGGGAGATGGAATATGCTCCACCTGCAAAACTGCGTACTGCAGCAGGGCTTCCCTTCAGAGAACTGACCTCAACAAGGTCATTCACTTGCCACAGATGGCCAAGGAGTCTCTTGGAAGGTGGACACACCACCAAAACCTCGAGAAGGGTTGCCCACTGGAGCTGGTTCATGAGGTGACAATGGAGACCGATGCCAGCCTAATCGGTTGGGGAGCATGCATGCACCAGTCCACAGCGCAAGGCAGGTGGACGACATCAGAGACACGGCTGTCCATCAATGTCCTCGAAATGAGGGTGGTGTTTCATGCTCTGAAGGTGTTCAGACACAGGATCATCGGCCGGACAGCCCGACAGTCAGGTCACCATGGCATACCTTGCAAAACAAGGTGGAACACGCAGCACAGCCATGCTCAGAGAAGCAGTCAAGGTGCTAAACTGGGCTTAGGCCAATCTCACCCACCTCCATGCTGTCCATCTGGTGGGAAAGCTGAATGTCAGAGCAGACTGGCAAAGCAGACAGCATGTGCACACGCGATAGTGGCAACTCCACCCAGACCGTTTCAACATGATACAAAGGAGGTGGGGACATGTGCCACTGGAGCTAATGGCATCCAAGGTCAATGCACAAGTCAAGGCATATTTCTCCAGGTACAGGGAGTAGCAGGCCCTGGGAATAGATACCCTGTCCCAGACATGGGATCAGGAGAAATCTTGTATCTTTCCTCCGATTCCCTTGATCTCACAGGTGTTGGTGAAGATCCGGTTGTCACAACTCCAGATCATCCTGGTCGCACCGTATTGGCCATGAAGAGCATGGTTTGCTTCTGCAGTGGCCATGACACTGGACAGATGGACCCTCCCTTATCAGAAGGACATGCTGGTCCAGGGGCCAATGATTCACCCAACTCCTCACACCCTAAAGCTGTCAGTTTGGCTCCTGAAAGGCAGAGACTGTTAACTGCTGAGTATCATGAGTCAGTCATATCAATCATCCTACAGTCCAGGAAGCCATCCACCATGGCCAATTACAATAAACAGTGGAACCTTTTCACCAATTGGTGCAAATCTATGCAAATCGACCCAATGTGGGCAGATATGTCCCTAATCCTACTGTACCTACAGCAAGGCCTGGATAAAGGCCTATCCACCTCATCCCTAAGGATGCAATTGTCAGTCATAGGAACAACCATGGGCAACGTCAGCCTGTCACAGCCTGGCACTCATCCAGACACCGTCAGGTTCCTAAGGGCAGCACAAAGCATTCACCCACATCACACCAGTGGCCCCTGGGATCTGACCATGGTGCTTGAGTGCCTAGGAAAACACCCATTCGAGCCTGACCATCATTTACCACTCTACTGGTTAGGCTGAAGACCTGCTTCCTGGTGGCAGTCTGCTCTGTTCACTGAATTAGCGAGTTAGGAGCATTATTCTGCAAAGAACCTTACACCATTTTCACGGCCTAAGGGGTCTTCATGAGAACAGTACCTGCATTTCACCCCAAAGTTATGTCTACGTTTCACAGGGAGCACAGCCTAGAGTTACCAACATTCTACACACTACCACAACAGGGGAACAGCAACCACCATCCCCTGGATGTAGGTAGTACCATTTCACAATACATTACATGGACACAAATGATCCGTAGGTCCGAGAGACTGTTGATAATAGCTCAAGGTCACAAACAAGGATTGGCTGTTTCTAAAACCACCATCGCAAGCTGGATAAAGAGGACAATACAAGAGGCATACAAAATAATTGGCCTCACACCTCCTGAGGGAATAAAGGCCCATTCTACAAGGGCAGTGGCCACTTCCTGGGCAGAAAGAGCAAGGGTGTCCATGGAAGACATATGTAGAGCAGCAACCTGGACCTCCATCCTTACCTTTGCAAGAGATTATAGACTTGAAACTTTATATAGACAAAGAACAGAATTTGCAACAATAATTTTTTCCTCAGCGTGTCACACTAGCTGCCTGCCAGTCCGCCCTGATGGAAGTTAGAACTACATATTACAAGTAACCCAAGAGGTAATGTCTGGAGTGTCATGGAATACAACATGACACAATGGGTGTTTACTCACCTGGTAAAGGTGATTGTGTTAGTTGTATCCATGACACTCCATGACCCACCCATCAGGGCGACCACGGCACTCGGTTCACGCTGAAGAGAAAATAATGAGATTTTATTAGTGCTCTGATCTGAATGTGCTTTGAATTATGGTCGGTGTCACTAGGGTACTGAATTTAGAATTGTACACATAGGAAGTAAAATGAAGGTCATTGTTGAACATTGATTAATCGTTTTTGTTCCTACTGGATGCTAAGGGTAGGAGTCACAGAAAGAGGGGTTTGGCTTAACACTTTTAGATTGCATCTATGGAAAAATCAAACTGGAGAATGGGGACTCCTGGGATCTAGGTATGTTGTGATATTTGATCTGGGTCACTTGTGCATCACTAGCCTATCAGATGGGTTGAGAACCCAAGAGGTAATGTCTGGAGTGTCATGGATACAACTAACATAATCACCTTTACCAGGTGAGTAAACACCCATTACAGTAACTGCATGGTCAGATTTATACCATACACCTTCCTCACTTGTGGACTGAAAGCCAAGAAAAAGGGATCCAATTATATTTCTCAGATGGACAAAAACAGAGAAAGTAGTTGCATACTTGTTAGATGAGCACCCTGCAAAACAGAAAAAAGTACAAGTGTCCAATGCTGAGATGGTTTTGTGTTGTTAGCAGGCAACAAAGCTTTTATCCAACAGTGTATTGAGAGGTTTTCTTCCTTCTTCCTTTTTTTTGGGGGGGGGGCTTTTATAAATATGGTTTTAATATAAAGGAGTAAAGAAAATACTCTTTTTCACAAACATTTTTAAATGAAAGTAGCATCATAGACTGTGTAGTTTTATGGTGCCAACACTATTATAATGATTTCCCCCATTTTATTGGATGATAAACTCTGGTGTGCTGTAGTAATAAAAGACGGACACCTCTGCTTCTGAGACTGAAGGCATTCTTTCATTAGAACTGTATAACAATATGAATAATAAATATGAGTTGATGGGTTTTCACCGGATTAAGCTACTGCATTTTCTCCAGCTGGAATGAAGATGCGTTTAATTGTCCAGTTTATTAACCACCGTATGAATACTGTAAATGTGACATTGACCCTGCTGTGCAACCTTAAGCCACCTGCTGGTTATTTCTGTGGGAGGACTTAATTTACTCATTAGGCACACACTATCACTGTAATGGCACATGTAGCCATCTTGTGGATAAGTGAAGAATAGCATGTAAAGCTCATTTAAACAGCGGCTATAATTGGGCATCCCACACCACAGTAATTAGCTACTGCTTCTCTGATGCACTGCACCGACCGGTACCGAACGTCATACTGCATTACCGGACAACTTTTCAACAACAACCACTGTACATCTCTGAAAGCTCACTGCCCAAACTGAGTTTTTCTGCCACTTCCAAACTAATAGTCCATCCAGCAAAACATGGTGCCCCTGCCTCATCTAGCCTCAAGTTAGCTGATAGGGATGGGCCCCCATCTATGTTATTTAGAGTACAGGAAACAGTACAAATCTGAATAAGTACAGTAATATTATAGTCTGTTGAATCATAGTGAAATCATAGTATGTGTGGTAAATGCATAACTGTTGTAATTATAGAGTGCATGATATATCATTGACAAGTATAGTAATGTTATAAGCGTACATTTACTGATGCATTGGTCTTTATTTTTGTCTGGTATATTAATGAAATACATATGTCTTGTATAGTATATTATGCTGGTTCAACTTTAAACAGAAATGCATGGTGCTGAAGGCCCCTCTCACACAGTTGCAAAAGGTGCCAATAACAAGAACTGCACGAACCGTGTTTGTCCTACCAGGACCTCATCAGTGTTCCTCGCCTGTTTGCACACCCCAATGGAATGAACCAAGCTACCCTATCTGGGTTATGTTGTGGTGAACCCAATTAAAACAAAAAACAAGTTAAAGACAAAGAACCTCAGCCCACGCAATCACAGAGGCAATGGTTACACCAAGGGCATTGAAGGAAGCTGTTTGGGTTACAATCTCCTGGCCTCGCCAATGCCACTGCCAGGCTGGTTTCAGTTCAAACCATTTGAATGTGCTTGCATGAGGGTGCCCTGTTAGCCTCCCGAGCCTGTTTCTTTAAGAGGTATCTACCTCATGGGTTATAATTAATCTGGGTGGCGGACGAGCAGTTTCAGGCTTGAGTCCCATCTAGGCTGTAATACTGCTGCTTCATTCTGCCATTGCTAAGTGCACAGAAGGAGCCCTAATAGGATCTGTGATTGTTTGCTGATTATCTGCTTTAGTAATAATAATAATGATATAGTAGTTTGTCTAACCTGCTTTCCTTTGCAGCATGAACTTTCCGCTAAGAGACACCATTTTGGTTCTAGACTACCAGTTTGACCAATCAGTATCTCGGGGGACATTAAAATGGAGACTGTCCCCAGAGGCCTTGTAAGAGTGAATTTCTGTAGGATTTAAAGTTTTTTACTGTTTGGCACCGAAATGGACCTGGAGGGGGAGCACTTTCTGTGACAGACAGATGGAGCAACCAACCAAACCTTTTGGATCACTGGGAAATCCCAGAACTGCCTGCAGCAGTGTGTCAGTATAGAGTTGGAGTTGAGAGACTGAAAAGCTTGAGTACATCAAGCAGCTGCTCCTGCATGGTAGCACAGGGAAGGATTGTATATGCCGGCGCGACCATAAATATCGCAACCAACATTACAGTGATGGGCTCCATGTTGACTGCAAGTTGCAGTCGGCATGGATCCACACAGTTCAGGACTGCTTTTTACATTGGGGGCTTTGCCCCCCGAACCCAATGAACTGAAGGAGTCTAACTCCATGTCGGAGTTAGTTCGGGGAGGGGGGTGCAAGTCAGAGGAAGTGGTTGCCCCCTTCCAGGGCCAGGTCTATGGTGGCATGGCATTGTAGTCAATATCAACGCATGTCGCCATAGAAATGTCGCTATAAGGGTGACATACCCATGGGGAATCAGCAGGAAGGCTATGTCTGGCCTGCCTGCTACTATCTTTCATTTAAAGAAGTCTGCAATCTAATATCAGATTTCATCCAAAATTGCTGTTATCGTGACCAGAATCCTAAATTGTGAGAGAGTGAATTTCACCTGGTGTGGACCGATGACTTGCTCCTGGAGCGATCAGCCTGTCAGGAAGTGGAGAAGAACCGCAGAGCATACGGTTTGCACAGAAACAGTTTTATTGCAACCAGACTGTCATCTGAACAGTTGTATCTGGCTGTTCTTACTATCAGTGTGCTGAATGTGTAGTGTGGGCCATGATTTGGTTCCCCACACCCTTGATTGTGTCACGGTAACTGAAGGCTGCATCCAGCACCTAAAATGGACTGCAGTCCAAACTGTTCACCTCGTCTGGGTCTCACCATCTCAGCCTAGATTGCTGCTCACACTGCAGAGATTCATCTGATGAAACACCTGCTCAGGGATTCAGCTCCCTGCTCGACACAATCGAACAGGATCGACCATCATGGTGCATCGTGTGGGCCCTGCTTCCCCTAGCAAACAGCATACCATCCTGAGGTCTTCATCTCATCAATCTTGCCTTCTGGTCTGGGTAGCATGAGTAACCATCAGGGTAGCTCCCTGCAACAAAGCTCAAATCATTGTGTGTCATCTGTTAATTGTTTTGGTTGATCATTATGAACTGAGCCATCCAGCTCCGGAATACAAATTGTGGGTTAAAGTGCAAGCTGCTTGTTTCTTTCCTAAGGGCCTGAACAACTGGGTACCCAGAATGTGTGTGACTGTGCTAGAGGGACTCTTAGTGCATGCCTAGTCTCTCTGAAGTTATAGGGAAAAAGTCCAAAGCAACTCCTTATATGCTAAAAGTTGATGGCAGCAACACCCTGGACCCCACCACAATTGCCAATACTTTCAATCTGGCATTCACTGACCTCAGCCATGTGCTTCCCTCTAACTTCTTTGACACCAACCAAACCACAGCCTCCCAATATCAACAGGCTCAAGATACGAATCATCCACATTTCTATTTCAAGGCAGTTACTGAAAGGGATGCCAAAAAATACCTCCTCAAGGTGCTCAGAAAATCCAGATCAAGTGGGGACAGACTTGACTTGAATCTCATCACCCTCACCCTTGACGATGTCCTGCACCCTCTTATCAAGATTATTAACCCGTCCCTCATGCTGTCCCAGTTCCCGCTCAAGTGAAAGTCCACCCTGGTGACCCTAATAGACACAAGTCTGGGGATAGGACATTACACTGTAACTACAGGCCCATCTTCATCCTACCCCTTTATCCAAAGTTCTTGAGAAAATTGTTGCAGACCAATTGGTAGAATACTTGGAGAAATATAACTTGCAATGCTCACAGCAACATGACTTTCACAAAGGACATAGCATTACCTCTGCCCTCCTTGAATTTACAGGCCACATTCATCTAGCACTAGACCAAGGACAACTTGCTGGTGCCACCTTTATAGACCTCTTTAAGGCCTTCAACACAGTCAACCATCCATTACTACTGGAACAACTTGGCAACTTAGGGTTCTGTCATGATACTTTAAAATGGTTCAACAGTTATCTCTCCAACCGGTCACAACAAGTTAATATTGGTGGCTCCCTCTTCTCCAAACTAACTATCCGGGCTGGTGTTCCCCAAGGGTCGATATTGTGACCCCTTCTTTTCAGCATCCTCCTGAACAACCTCCCTTCTGCCTGTGAGGAAAACATTGTTCTATATGCTGGTGACTCAGTGATTTTCTCTAAGAATTCTGACCCCTCCCTCTTGGAGAAACAACTGCAGGAAAGTTTCACGCAAGTTGAGGCCTGGTTCGTCTCACAGAAACTAGTGTTAAATTACGAAAAAACAAAGACTATGCTGTTCCATGGCACACATAACAAACATAAACACCAACAGTTGGCTATCAAAAACAGCTCGGGTGTGACCCTGGCCTAGACACAGACTTTCAAATACCTTGGTATAACCCTGGACCCTACTCTGTCCTTCTCCAGCCATATCGATTCAGTTGTGAAATCTGTTAATATCCGTATAGGCCTTCTCTATAAACACAGACACTGCCTGATGCCTGACGCCCTTAAGCTGGTAATACACAGCTCTATTGTCTCCATCATTGATTATGGGCTCATTATCTATGGAACAGCCACAGCTACAGCACTACGGCTGATCATTACAGTGCTGAATAGGGTCTGCAGATTCCTTACTGGTGCTGCTCACCACACGCATACCTGCAACCTCTAGGAACAGTCAAACTGGCTACAATTTCAGGGAAGGATTACTTTCCAAACCTGCCTACTAGCAAAAAAGTCATTGATGGGACTCATGCCCCCTGGGGTTCAGTCTCATATTCAGACATATGAGGACAGATTAACAGAGCTCAATATGGATACCCTTGAGCAAAGGAGGGACAGAGGTGATATGATCGAGGCATTCAAACACCTTAAGGGCATTAACAAGGTGAAAGAGTCTAACATGTTTAAATATAAGAAAAACAGCAGGACAAGAGGACACAGCATGAGATTAGAGGGGGGCCGATTAAGGGGGAATGTGAGGAAATTCTTTTTCACAGAAAGAGTGGTGGATGCATGGAATGACTACCACAGAAGTGGTGGCTATTGAATACAGTGCAGGGCTTCAAACAGGCATGGGATAGGCATAAGGGAGCAATACAAATGACTATGAATAGATAGGCCACTGACAGAGCAAAGGCCGATGGCACATTTATAAGGTAGAAAAACAAATGGGCAGACTGGATGGGCCTTGCGGTCCTTATCTGCCATCAACTTCTACGTTTCTATGTTTCTATGTTTCTCTCCAACCAACCACCCCCATTACACAAGAAGCTCTGACAACTATTCTCTGTCTGTTCCCAGCTGTTGCACTTCCCAAGGCCAGCAGTCTTTTCAGGTAGAGCCCCTAAGTTTTTTAACTCCATGGGCAGCGAACTCACCAACGTAGGCACCCTCTGCTTGTTCAAACACAAGCTACATCAAATGCTTGTATCCAGAGCCACCTATGACTATTTCTTCTAACCTCTCTAGTAGTCGCTTCTGTTCTTTGCACCTCTCTACTATCACAACCTCTGCCTGCCACCACCCCCCTTCCCCCTCCTCATATCTACCCCTGCCTCTCTCCCTAGCCCTGGTCCACCACCTTCCTCTCTTACCCTCCTTCAGCTCCATTCCTCTCTACCTTTTCTAATCTGCTCACCCCACTCACTGTTGCACTTGTTCCCGGATCCTTGCCTCTCACCCTCCTCTCCTTCTACCTCCCTCCCAGTTACCCCTCTACACCTACTCTCTCTCTTCCACTTTCCTACGCTACCTGGCACAACTGGCAGCAACTCCGTTTTTCCACTCTACACTTCCCTTTGACAATGCCCTTCTGGCAGCATTAATTCATGCAAATATTGTTTGTTGTGACTCATCATTCTTAAATGCATACCTGATTGTGTTGTCTTAACTGTTATTTATATTACCTGTAGCTTTTAGACCATGTATACCCTGTACTGAATTTTGTATTCAAACTGCTTGCCTGTTAATCTCAAACAAATTGTACTTCTATTTTTTGTATACTGACATGAAACCTTTGCAAAAGAGTCATTGGCCCAAAGGTATTTACCTGAAATTCTAATAAATAGATAAAAAATATGTGTTTAACCTGACTAAATCAGAGCTGAAATCAAATGCCAGATTGCAGCCCCACCCATGTCCCCTGAATAAACCAGATTCTATTCTTTCTGCATTTAACTTTGGTAGCGTGTACCTTTGTGGAGGGGATACTGTACTGCCATTGTACTGTTCTGTTGCAGGTCTTGTTTTACAGGGAGTCTCCAGGGCCAGTGCAGCTGATCAAGCCCTGGTGGTGGTGGTAAGTATGCTGCCTATCTACGGGAAGGATGATGCTAGGGTATTCCGCACCATGGGATTCAATGAATGGTTGAGAAACTGGTGTGGAACTCAGGGTTTTGGCTTCATTGGGGACTGGGGAGCCACCTGGAGGGATGCAGGCTTATACTGGCATGATGGTCTGCATCTGTCCAGGGGGATCAGGATCCTAGGTGACAGGTTTAAATGCTTCATTGGCAAGCATTTAAACTAGCCAAGGGGGAGGCACTGAAAAGGAGCAGGGAAATCCCAGCCTCCCCCCACAAAATGCAGTAGTTAGAGAGGTAAACACCAAGGCAGAGAAGTCAGTAGGGAGCAGGACAGGGATAAATGCAGAAAAAAATGTTAAGGACAAGGATGGGGCTAAAAGGGGTAAGACCATAAAAAATAAATGGAAGTCTGTGCAACAAACTCCCTGAACTAGTGGCCTTGATAGAAGAGGGATGCCTGGATATTGTGGCAATCACTGAAACATGGTACACAGAGAACCATGAGTGGGAAGTCCACATACCAGGATACACAGTCTACAGGAGGGACAGGGTGGGTTAAAGAGGAGGAGGAGGACTAGCTCTCTATATAAGGGAAGGGATTAAAGCAACAGAACTAAAGAGTAAACAGGAAGTTGATGAGTCACTATGGGTCACCCTAGAGACAGGAAATGGCACCACAATCCGCATGGGGGTTGTGTACAGACCCCCATCTCAGGGGAGGAAATGGACAAGGAAATGATAGAAGGCATCCTTAAAATGGCAGAAAAAGAAGAGATATTGTTGATGGGGGACCTGAATATGCCAGATGTTAACTGGAGTACCTTTGCTGCAGGCACATCCAAGAGCAGGGTCATTCTTGATGTCCTACAGGGGGCATGCCTCAGACAGCTAGTGTTGGAACCCAGTCAGGAGGAAGCAATCTTAGACCTGGTACTCTAAAATGGGGAAGGAGAAAGGATCTCAGATTTAGAAGTGGGTAGCCATCTAGGAACAAGTGACCACCAAACAGTGTAGTTCACAATAAACACAGCCATATAGTCAAGCCATACAAATACAAGGGTATTGGACTTTAGGAAGGCTGACTTTGGGAAAATGAGAGCGTGCCTTAGAAAAGCACTAGCAAATGGGCAAGAAGGAGGTCTGGAGGAACAATGGGGAATAATCAAAACAGCCATCACAGAGGCAACAAGCCTTTGTGTGAAGCAAATCAATGAAACAAAATGAAGGAAAAAAACACTATGGTTCTCAAAAGAGGTGGCAGGGACAGTTAAGGAGAAAAAGGATAGCATTCAGGCAATATAAGGAAACACAGGAGAAGCAGGACAGAGAACTTTATCAGTTAAAGCAGAAGGAGGCAGGGAAGGCAGTCAGAATAGCAAAGGCACAAACTGAGGAAAAGACAGCCAACTCTGTTAAGAAGGGATAAAACCTTTTACAGGTACATTAGGGAGCGAAGAAAGACCAAGGAGGGATACAGAGACTTAATAAAGGAGGAGGAATGTGGGCAGAGGATGACAGTGAAAAAGCAGGGGATACAGGAACGAATATATCTATCAGTATTCACAACAGATGAGGAAGGGAGGTGCCTAAACCAAACAAGGAGAAACTCTGAATAGGGGGTCTATACCAGTCCATTCCACAGAAGAAAAGTTTTGAAAGAACTCTTTGAAACTGAGGGTGGACAAAGCAATGGGGCCTGATAGGATTCACCCAAGAATACTAAAGAAACTAAGGGTAGAACTAGTAAATACCACTGACTACTCCTCATTAACAAATCATGGGAGAATGGAGTTGTACCTGAGGACTGGAGGAGGGCAAATGTGATTCCACTTCACAAAAGTGGGAGCAGGGCAGAGGCAGGAAACTACAGACCAGTTAGTTTGACTTCAGTGGTAGGGAAAATGATGGAATCACTTCTGAAGGAAAGAATTGTTAAGTACCTAGAGGCCAGTGGAGCACAGGACTCAAGGCAGCATGGTTTCACAGCAGGAAGGTCATGTCAGATGAACCTAATAGATTTCTTTGACTGGGTGACCAAAGTAGTAGACCAGGGAGGAGCTATGGATATGGCCTACCTAGATTTTAGCAAGGCATTTGACACAGTCTCACACAAAAGATTAATATACAAGTTAGCCAGCCTTGAAGTGGGTCCCAATGTGGTAGCCTGGATAATAAACTGGCTGGACAACAGGACGCAAAGGGTAATAGTAAACAGAGTCCACAGTGAAGAAAGGAGGGTAACTAGCAGGGTACCGCAGGGTTTGGTACTGGGACCGGTCCTCTTTAATATCTTTATAAGTGACATTGGAGAGCACCTGAAAGGAAAGGTATGCCTCTTTGCAGATGACACAAAGATCTGCAACAGGGTTGATACACAAGATGGGGTGGAAAGAATGAAAAGGTACTTGGCAAAGTTGGAGGAATAGTCAAATACGTGGCACTCAGATTCAATGCAAAAGTGCAAAGTATGCATCTGAAACAAAAACCAGGGAAAGAGTACACAATGGGGGTGAGTTAATAACAACAACAAAAATCGAAAGAGACCTAGGAGTAATTATATCAGATGACCTAAAGGCGGGCAAGCAATGTGAGAAGGCAGTAAGGAGGGCTGGGGGGATACTGGGATGCATAGGGAAAGGCATCAACAATAGAAAATAGGAAGTTGTTGTCCTTCTCTACAGACAGTTAGTGAGACCCCATCTGGAGTACTGCGTGCAATTCTGGAGACCCCATCTCCGGAAAGACATAGACAGAGTGGAGGCTGTTCAGAGGAGGACAACCAAAATGGTGCAAGCTCTGTACCAGAAGACATACGAGGAGAGACTAAAGCAGCTTAATATGTATACCCTTGAGGAAAGGAGGGAGGGGGGGACATGAAAGAAACTTTCAAGTATCTCAAGGAATTAACAAGGTACAAGAAGAGTAGTATCTTTCAGAAGAAGAGATGTGCAAGAACAAGGGGAACAGTTTAGAAGATAGAGAGGGACAGCTCAGAGGTAATGTTAGAAAGCATTTTTTTTCACAGAGAGAGAGTTGTGGATGCATGGAACAGCCTTCCAGAGGAGGTTGTGGAGTCAGGAACAGTGGAGAATAAAAAATGCATAGCACAGACATAAGGCCAATTCTGGTGGGAGGCAGAGGAAGTAAGCTGTTGATCAACTAGAATCTGCAGCTTATCCATCAGGTAGGGAAATGGGCAGACTGGGTGGGCCAGGCAGTCCTTATCAGCCGACAAATTCTATGTTTCTATGTTTCTATTAAGAGTGGGTTTAACATTGTATTCTGACATTAACTGTGATTGTCTATGTGTGACCAATGTGAGCCACTAGAGCTGTTAGAGTGGGGTATAAGTGTTGTGGAGGACTATGCCCAGAGCAGCTACGCTACCCTTAAACCAACCCTCCGGGTGGAGGCACCTGTTCACTGAACTCAGGCCCCTCAACCTGCACCTAGTCACGCAGGCAGGGGTGGTATCCCTTGGGATAGTGCTGCCTATGGGTTTCATTACCCTTTCTGCTACTTTGTTTCTTTTATTGCTCTCTTTTTGGATCCTTGGTTTTAACCCACCTTATCCTCTGCACCCTCTTTTTTTTGCATCCCTGCCCTGGAAGCTCCTCCTTGTTTCTTCATCATGCGGGGGGGAGGGGGAGAGGCAAGTTTTTTCTTCCTTGATGTTAATTTATTAACTACAAAATGTCAAAGAAAAAGCTTAACATATAGATGCATATCCTCTTTTATAATGTCTTTGTACTAAAGTCAAGGATAAAATACAGAAAACTTGCACTTCAGATTTTGCATTAAAAAAATAAAAAGACACATTTAATCAAAAATGGGCCCAATCCAATCATCAGCCTGAGTTGACCAAAGGAAAGTTCTTGAGTTCCATCCATATAGTAAGAAATTTATAAAATGGGTATGTACCCCCCCCTACAAATGGAAGTTCCTAAAATGTCTTCCTGGGCTTGCCCAATGCCCACTGCCAGGATGGCATTCTGTGTTTGCAGTAGTTAATCACCTGCATGTGAGTGCCCTGATTAGCCTCTGTACCTGTCTCTTTAAGAGCAATCTATTTTGTTTGTGATTATTGATCTGGTTGGGGGCAGAGTGGTTTCAGGCTCGAGTCCCACCCAGGGTTTAGTACTGCTGCTCCATTCTGCAATCGCTAAATTCACAGAGGGAGCCCTCGATTGTTTGTTGTTTATCTGCTTTAATAATAATAAGAGTTTGTCTAACCTTCCTTTATTTGCAGCATGAACTTTCTGCTTAGAGCCACCATTTTGGTTCTGGTCTGCCAGATTAGACCAAATGGAGCCTTGGTGGATCTTAACATGGACCCTGTCCCCAGAGGCCTTGTGGGATGGAATATTTGTCGGAATTGTAGTTTCTACTGTTTGGCCAATAATGGACCTGGAGAAGGAGCCCTTTCAGTGACAGACAGATGGATCAACCAACCAAAGCTTTTGGATCACTGGGAAATCCCAGAGCTGCCTGCAGCAGTGTGTCAGTCAAGAGCTGGAGTTTGGAGAGTGAACAGCTTGAGTGATTCAAGCAGCTGCTCCTGCGTGATAGCATGGGGATTCAGCAGGAAGGCTGTGTCTGGCCTGCCTGCTACCATCTTCCAGTGTAAAGAAGCCTGCAAATTAAATCAGACTACATCCAACTACTTTTTTTGAGACCTGAATCCTGAATCGAGAGAGAGAGTGAATTTCACCTGAGTGTGGACCGAAGATTTGCTCCAGACGCGATCAGCCTGTCAGGTACCGGAAGAGAGCGAGAAGGAAAGGTTTGTGAGAGATTCTGTAGTTATTGCAAATGGATTTCCATCCTTACTGTGGCTGAATATTTGTTTACTTATAAATGTGCTGGATGTCGTGGTGGGTCGCGCTAGTCTCCCCAGGTTCAAGTGTTATGCTAGCTGAATCTGCTCCAGCATTGTTAAGGGACTTAAATGTGAACTTCTCCCAGGTCTAGGCCTCACCATCTCAGCCTAGACTGCCGCTTCCACCACAGAGACTTCGTGGTAACGAAGACCAGCCTAGGGATTCGGATCCCTGCTCAAAACCACTGAACAGGATTGACCACCAAGGTGCATCGTGTGGGCCCTGCTTCTCTTTGACAAGCCAGAACAACATCCAGAGGTCTTCATATCTTCAGTCCTGTCTCCTGGTCTGGGTAGCATGAGTAGCCAACAGGGTAGATCCCTGCAACAAAGCTGCAATCATTGTGTACCATCTGATTTTATTGTTTGTCTTGATCACAATAGACTGAGCCATCCAGCTCCGGAATACAAATTTTGGGCTGAACTGTATGTTGTTGTTTTCTTTCCTAAGGGCCCCAACAACAGCTGCAATGCTGGCCTCCCCCGGGCAATGCTTCAGGCTAGCCTGAATAACAACTGGGTACCCAGAGTGTGTGACTGTGACAGCATGACTCTTAGTGCATGCATGCTAAACCTGAATAAATCAGATCTGAATAATTATCTGCTAGATTTACTGTCCCACCCCTGTGTAACTCCCCGAAATAAATCAGATTTTGTTCTATTTGCATTTTACCTGACTAATGTGTACTTTTGTGGAGGGGATATTTCTTTGTTATTGAACTGTTATATTGCAGATCTTATTTTATAGGGTGTCTTCAGGGTTTGTGCTGCTGAATCCAGCCCTGGTGGTAAGTGCACTAAGTGTGGGTTCAGTACTGAGGTTATATGGTATATGTGATTGTTTATCTTCTTATCTGTTCAGTCCACTAGATGGGAAGGTGGGGGGGATGATGATGTCCCGGAGGATTATAACCACAGTGGTTACGCTACTGCAAAGCCATTCCTCCGGGTGGAGGCACCCGTTCACATGGCTCAGGCCCCCAACCTGTGCCTAGTTACGCAGGCGGGGTAGTATCCCTTGGGATAGTGCCACCTGGTGGTTACATCTTGGATGCACCACTGGGATTAGTACCCCCTAGTGGCCAAAAGGTAAAATCGCAGTTAATTAAAAATGTGGTGGCAAAGCAGACAAACGAATGTGTCACCCACGCTGTTAAGGATCATGCCAGAGTTATGGATCAAATACCTTCAAGAACCACTCCTCCCTCTAGCAGGAAGACTGACTGGGGAACCTGGAGAAGAACATGCTACCCGTTTGCTAGAAAATTTGCCAGGTACCAATGCCGACCTTCCTTCGCATGTTGTCCATAAAGGACTCTATTTCTAAGAAACATAGTTTGACGGCAGATAAAGACCACTTGGCCCACCCAGTCTGCCCATTTCCCTACCTATTGAATAAGCTGCAGATTCTAGTTAACCAACAGCCTACTTCCTGCAACCCCCCCCACTATAATTGCCTTATGTCAGTCCCATGCATGTTTGAATTCCCCCACTGTTTTAGACCCCACAACCTATCAGGAAGGTGGTTCCATCGTCCACCACTCTCTCCTTGAAAAGAATTTCCTCACATTACCCCTGAGCTGTCCCTCCTCTAATTTTTAATTATGCCCTTTGTTGTTCTTAACATTTTTTTCTGAAAGATGCTACCCTCCTGGACTTTGTTGATTCCCTTGAGGGTTCTTGAAAGTTTCTATCATGTCCCCTTGTCCTCCTTTCATCAAGGGTATACATATTAAGCTCTCTCAGTCTCTCTTCATATGGTTTCTGATGTAAACCCTGTACCATTTTAGTTGCCCTCCTGGACTGCTTCTATCCTGTCTATGTCCTTGCGTGAGATGAGGTCTCCAAAACTGCACACAGTACTCCAGATGGGGTCTCACCAACTGTCTGTACAGAGGGATAACCACTTCCTTTTTCTACTTGTGATGCCCTCCTATGCATCCCAGTATCCCCTGGCTCTCCTTACTGACTTCTCACATTGCTTACACCTTTAGGTCATCTGATATGACTACACCCAGATCCTTTCCATTATTGTTGTTGTTAGTACCTCCTGCTATTGTGTACTCTTCTCCTGGATTTTTATTTCCCAGTTGCATTACTTTGCACTTCTTTGCATTGAATCTAAGTTGCCATGTGTCTGACCATTCCTCCAACCTTGCCAAGTCCTTCTCATCCTTTCTACCCCAGCGGTATCAACTCTGTTACAGATCTTTGTGTCATCTGCA
The DNA here is from genome assembly GCA_016271365.2 of Neoceratodus forsteri. Classification (NCBI taxonomy): domain Eukaryota; kingdom Metazoa; phylum Chordata; order Ceratodontiformes; family Ceratodontidae; genus Neoceratodus; species Neoceratodus forsteri. The sequence goes on from JADMNL010000026.1 coordinate 275,105,210, forward strand.
AAGAGGCATACCTTTCCTTCCAGACCCTCTGCAATGTCACCTATAAAGATGTTTTATTTTTATTTATTTATTTTATTTGAACATCAGTTTAACAACCTTTGAGCCAGAGGCTCATTTACAAAGGTACCTCGTCACATGAAGGACAGACAGTGGCACAGAAGACAACAGATAATACAAGTTCAAGCAAGTAACATAACAGGCACAGTTGGTTCCAATGCAAGTGTAGAGTAAATAGACAGGAAGAGGGTTAGTGGGGAGAGATGTAAGGAGAATTGGGGTAAGAGGGAGTGGGACTAGGGAGAAGACGGAAAGGGGAGAGCCAGGGTGGAGGAGTGGTTGGGGGGGGTGGAGTGCGGCTCGGCGAGCGTTAAAGAGATGTTAAAGAGGCCTGGACCCAGTACTGAGCCCTGAGGTACTCCACTAGTAACCCTTCTTTCTTCAGAATGTGTTCCATTCACTATTACCTTCTGTGTCCTGTTGTGCAGCCAGTTTGCTACCCAAGCTACCACCCTGGGACCCACTCCCAGGCTGGCTAACGATTATTAATCTTTGTGAGGACTGTGTCAAATGCCTGTTAAAAGTCTAGGTATTATATCCACACCCCTTTCCTGGTCTATTACTTTGGTCACCCAGTCAAAGAAATCAATTAGATTCGTCTGACATGACCTTCCTGCTGTGAATCCATGCTGCTTTGGGTCCTGTGCCCCTGCATCTAGGTACTGAACAATTCATTCCTTCAGAAGTGATTCCATCATTTTCCCCACCACTGAGGTCAAACTAACAGGTATGTAGTTTTCTACTCTGCCTTGCTCCCACTTTGTGAAGGGAATCACATCTGCCTCCTCCAGTCCTCAGGTACCACCCCATCTTCCCATGATTTGTTAAAAGTGTGGTTAGTGGTGTCACTAGGTCCTCCCTTAGCTCTTTTAGAATTCTAGGGTGAATCCTGTCAGGCCCATTGCTTTGCCACCACCATGAGTTTAGGAGTTCTTTCAGGACTCTTTCTTCTATAAATGGACTGGTCAGCCCCTACCAAGAATGCTTCTGCTGTTTGGTTTAGGTAGCCTCCTCTTCTTCTTTTGTGAATACTGAGCAAAAGTATTCATTCAGTATCTCTGCCTTTCACTGTCTCCCTCTGCCCTCCCATCTCCTTTAATCTTCACTACTCCTCCTTAACCTTTCTATGCTCCCTAATGTACCTATAAAAGTTTATCCCCCTTCTTAACTGAGTTACTATCTTTTCCTCGGTTTGGGCCTCCTTTGCTTGACTGCCTCCTCACTTCTTTTCTCCTTTACTTGATACAGTTCCCTGTCATGCTCCTTCTGTGATTCCTTATACTTTTGAATGCAGCCTTTTTCTCCTTAACCTTTCCTGACACCTCTTTTGAGAACCATAGTGGTTTTTTATTCCGCTTTGGTTTCTTTGTTTCACACAAAGGCTTGTTGCCTCCATGATGGCAGTTTTGATTTTTCTCCATTGTTCTTCCACCCCTCCTTTTTGGCCATTTGCTAATGCATTCCTCAGGTATTCACCCATTATGTCAAAGTCAGCCCTTCTAAAGTCCAGTATCCTTGTCTTTGTATGGTTTGTCTTCATGGTTGTGTTTATTGCGAAGCAAACTGTACAGTGGTCGTTTGTTCCCAGATGTCTACTGACTTCTAAATTTGTGATCCTCTCTCCATTTGAGAGTACCAGGTCTAATATTGCTCCCTCCCGAGTGGGTTCCACCACTAGCTGTCTAAGGCATGCCCCCTGTAGGGCATCGAGAATGACCCTGCTCTTGGATGTGGCTGCAGTCCATGTAGCCCAGTTAACATCTGGCATATTCAGGTCCCCATCAACAGTATCTCCCCTTTTTCAGCCATATTGATAATGCCCTCTATCATTTTGTTGTCCGTTTCCTCCCCTTGAGGTGGGAGTCTGTATACAACCCCTGTGCGGATTGTGATGCCATTCCCTGTCTCCAAGGTGACCCAGAGTTCCTCTTGTCCTCCCCCTTTACTTTTTAGTTCTGTAGCTTTGATCCTTCCCTTATGTAGAGAGCTACTCCACCTCCTCTTACCCTCCCTGTCCCTTCTGTAGATTGTGTACCCTGGTAAGTTGACATCCCAGTCATGGTTCTCCGTGTACCATGTTTTTGTGACTGCCACAATATCCAAGTGTTCCTCTTCCATCAGGGCTACTAGCTCTGGAGCTTGTTTCCCAGACTACGGGCATTGGTACTCATTGCCCTCCATTTAATGTTGGCTTTATCCTTTTTACCCCATCCTTGCTCTTATTGCTCTTGTCCATTTTTCCATTTACCCTGTCCTGCCATCTGTCAAGCTCTGTACCTCAGTGTTTACTCACTACCTGCGTATGTTTTTGTGGGGAGGCTTGAACTTTCCTATTTCCTATCAGCACTCCCCCTTGGCTAGTTTAAAAGCTTGCCAAGGAAGCCTTTAAACCGTAAACTCAGGAGATGTTTCTCTTCCTGGACAGATGCAGACCATCATGCCAGTATAGACCTTCATCTCTCCAGGTGGACCCCAGTCCCCAATGAAGCCAAAGCCTTGTGCTCTGCACCAGTTTTGCAACCATTCATTAAACTGCATGGTGTGCAGTACCCTAGCCTCACCCCTGCCATAGACTGGCAGCACCTCTGAGAAGGTTACCATGCTTGCTACCTGTCTGAGGCCCCTCCCCAACTCCACAAATTCATCCTGCACTGCACTGATCTCATGCCTAGCTAGGTCATTTGTCCCGAAGTGGACAATGATATCTAGTTTCCTCTCCTGTGATGCTGCTTCTGCAATCCTGAGGATTTGCTTCCTGTCCCTCCAAGCCATGGCACCAGGCAGGCACCTTACTTCCCTCTCCTCTCCCTTCCCTAGGTCTACACCCCTAACAATTGAGTCCCCTATCAGAAGCTGTTTCTTTCCCCTGTGGTGTCACTTGCCACTCTTTTGTGGGTCTCCCTTGTGGATGTCCCCAGCATTCTTCTTGGTCTCCAATGAGGGTGTCATCACAGAGGAACCTTGATTTGCCAGACTGACATATGATTTGCATAGAGAGACAGCTTGGGGGCTACGCCTCTGTTCCACCACCCTCACCATCCCAGAACCTACTGTGGTCCATCTGCTCTTCACACATGGCAACCTCTGAGGCAGTGGTTGTGAAACTGGTGCTGTTTGGGTGGGGGAGGCCTCCTTAGTCCTTGCTTGTTCAGCATGGAGGTGGGCAACCTCCTCCTTCAGAGTTGACAGTTGCCTGCAAATAGGGCAGCAACACAGGTTCCAGAATGTCTCCCGGAAAATTGCTGCCCCGCAGCTAGTGCATTGCACCACTCCCCACATGTCCCTCTTCCTTGTAATATACAATGAGTAATATATAAATTTTTTGTGTGTGTGTGTGTGTATACTTACCCTTTATGCACTGTGCTGGGTAATTAAGAATATGACAGTTCTGCCCAAGGCCTGTTGAGGAAGTGATGTCAGAACCTTGGCTATAAAGGAAATGCCACGCCTGGGGTGGCGGGGTGAGGAAGGGTGGTGGTAGGCCCATAGCCTGGTGATTGTTAGAAACAATCAAATACACCACTGCTCCACCACCCTGGTGACTGTCCCTTTATAGTAAGTCAACCAACATCACAATTTACTACACCACTGCTCCTACACAAAGCACTCTGCTAAGTCTAGGGATAAAAACAAACTCACTGCTCAGCCAGCTGGACACTTCTAAAATATTGCACAAATATCCTTCCAAATCCTATGTGTCTAGCACAGAAATCAAGCAATTTCCATTGTATTTCACCCCCTCTGGTTATAAAATGACTACACTTTAATGGAATCCTGCAATTCTTAATGCCAATAAGAAAATAATGAAACTTTCTGTAGAAAGCGTAGCTTACTTTCCTAACTAGTCCCCAACAAAATTATGTTTTACCAGGTTCCCAGTTCCTCAAATGCATTCTAGTTTGTTCTCTGCAGTATAGCAAGTTTTTCAGCTTCCAACAGAAGCAGACAAGTCTTTTCTGACTCGCTTCCCAAATTGAGCTTCTCTGCTACATCTAAACTAATTGCCCACCCACTAAAATATGGTGCCCCTGCCCCATCTAGCCCCAATGTAGCTAATAGGGATGGCCCCCATCTATGTTATTTAGAGTACAGGAAACAGTACAAACCTGAATGATAAAATAAAGTGATTAATCATAGTAAAATTATTTACGTGTATGACAAATGTGTAAATACAGTTGTAACCTCCCTCCACCGGCCCCCCTTTGTTTCTACCAGCAGGGCTGCTCCTCTCACATCTAGGCACCACTGAGAGAGGTGGGGGTAATCACTACAAATATCTCACAGTTTCTGTGGACCCATACTTCTACTACGGAGCCTGCCATTCTTAGACAGGCAAACCAAGTGTGGCAACTACCTGTCTCACACCTGGGGGTTCCCTTAGCATGGCCATCAATCTGGGTTCCTGGGAGAAAATGTTTGCTCAGCTTTATGCTAGGTTTTTATTTCTGGTCAGGGGCACCCAAGTAAATCCAGACACTGGAAGCAATAACTGTAATGTCCAAACCAGATTAGGATTCTAGAGTGTGGCTTTTGTTCACATAACACAGAGAATAACAAAGCAAAGATGGGCCCTCACAGGGCTACTCTCACTGGTAATGCAGATTACTGAGGTACAGAGCACACTTCCTCACGGTGAACCCTCAGGTTCTGAATGGATCTGGGCACACACGGCCTAAACTGGTACACTTCTCTTCTTTTCCTTGTCTTGGCACCCCAGCCAGTACTAAGACACTTTTCCATATTGCATGGAGATTAAGGTGGCTCCCTAAACCACCCACAAGCACATTCCATCTCTCAGAAAAATCCAAAATTCCACATCTGGATGCTTTCCTCAGGCATTGGCCAAATGCACTGAGAGAAAACATAGGTGCCAAACTGAACCTGGAGAGGTAAACATGGTTACTCCAGATGGGGGTCTCATACCTTTCGCTCCCAAATCTATACTCGGCCATTCATCTGGTTACAACACCTTTCTTCGAAACACTGTTTGTAGATGCTCTCTAGAAATGTTTTGCACATTTAACATTCTACAATTCATTCTACGGAGGTGTTCTGGCTTTAAAAGTTCTGTATGTGGCTATGTCTTTACCCTAGACCCCCACAATTGCAGATGCTTTTTAGTCATACACAATCTGAAAGTTCTGTACTTGGCAAGTCTTCCTTTGACCCCACAGTAGGTAGACACTTTTACTTAAACACAGTCTTGGTGACCAAAGTCTCTTTGTTAGAGCAAAACTCGCCATGGTATGCAGGTGCCCCAGGTCATTTCCTCAAAATGTCTCAGGAACTCACAGAACAAAACGACTCTCAGGCAGCTTCACTGCTCTCCAGGCTGGACCAGGGGATTTTCCCTGAATTCTGGAATTCCACCCAATCCCTCCAGGGATGGGGCACTGGAAAACCTCCCAGGAACGGTCTCTACCACTTCACACAACTGGTCTTCTGTGTTCCTCTCTAAGGTGAGGACACACAATCTCTTTTCCTAAGGTAGCTCTCTCTCAGAGCTAGGTCTGAGGAGCTGCACCCTGTAGCAATCCTCACTCTTCAGAGTCTCACTTGAAACTTACTTGAATCTCCCAACATTCTACTGCTAACCCCTGCAGCTAGCATTCCATTGTGGCTTATGCTGCTGTGAGAATTCTAAGGTGATATCATCACTCCAGCTTAGCAGAAACTGAGAACAGAGTGTGACAGTTTGAAACCCATTTAACTGGCATCTCACAAGCTGCCTTTCCCTGCCTGTCACTGATTCTAAGTGGAATTCTAGCAACCCCTGGGACAAGGGGGTCACACCCACCATTCAAATGAAATTAAATCAGAATTTATTTATAATGCGCTTTTCAAATGATCAAAGTGCAGATACATCACAAAAACAACCAACACAATAAATATGAATATAAAAACAATTAAAAGACAACAGGGTGACCTGTTCAAAGGCTTGCTCAAATAAATGACTCTTTAAAGATGCCTTGAATAACTCTGTGGACAGGCACTCTCAAATCCGATGAGGTAGAGAATTCCACAGGGTTGGGGCCACAAAAGAAAAAGCTCTGGCTCCTGATGATTGAAGATGAACCCTGGGAATCTCTAGCAATCCCTCGTTGGTGGAGCAGAGTGAGTGGAGAGGGTGGTAGGGTCGAGGGAGATTTTGCAAGCAGCCTGGTCCCTGACCATGTAGGGTCTTATGGTCAGCAACGCGACCTTGAAGGTGATTCTCCATTGCACCAGCAGCCAGTGCAGTTCACACAGCACAGGTGTGATATGGCAAATTCTTGACAACCCCATCAACAAGCTGGCTGCAGCGTTCTGCACCAGCTGCATGCGATGGAGATCCGCCCCTGGCAACCCTAGATATAAAGCATTACAGTTGTCAAGACACGAGGAAACAAATGGGTGAACTAATATGGGAAGGTCATCCTGTGGAACAAGGTGTTTTATCAGGGCCATATTCCTCAGATGATAAAAGGAAGACTTGACAACAACTGACACCTGTGCCTTCGGTGTCAGCTCGCTGTCAAGGATTCCACCCAGATTCCGCACCTGTTCAGAAGGTCTCAACTGGTTACCCCCTAAAACAAGGCCAGAGGAAAACCCAGGAGTCAACTTCTCTACACGGTGACCCAGGTCCACTACCAACACCTCGGTCTTGTCCAGATTCAGTCTTAACCGGTTAGCACTCATCCAGTCCTGAATCTCAGTGAGGCAGTTGTTCAAGACCGATAAAGTGTCATTCTGTTTGGGTACAAAGGACATATAGAGCTGAGTATCATCTGCATAGCAGTGAAAACTCAGCCCATAATGCCTTATAATGTCCCCCAATGGCAGCATATACACCGTGAACAACATGTGGGAAAGCACAGAACCCTGCGGCACCACACAGGACAGAGCAAAGGGAGCTGAGGAAAAAATTCCTGATACTACTCTCTGGGTTCTGCCCATGAGGAAAGACTAGAACCATCTGAGGACTGTCCCCGACAGTCCACAGAACAGCTGCAGGTGTTCTAGCAACATCCCATGGTCCACGGTGTCAAATGCTGCAGAGAGATCAAGGAGAACCAAGATCGAACAGCTCCTCTGATTTCTTACTATTAGGTGATCATTAAGTACCCGAACCAACGCCGTCTTGGTACTATGACTCTTCCTGAAACTGGACTGGAGAGGATCATATACTTCATGGGTGGTAAGAAAGTCCTTGAACTACAACGCGACTACTTTCTCAATAACTTTGCCCAAAAGGGGCAGGTCAGAGATCAGTCTGTAGTTAGCGAGACAATCTGGGTCAAGGGAAGATTTCTTCAAAAGGGGTGTTACAATAGCCTCTTTTAGAGACTCTGGAAACACCCCTTGGTCCAAAGAGCACCAGACTATCTCAGCAAGGACTGGTCCAATCGCATACATACACCTCACAAGGAGGCATGTAGGACCAGAATCCAAACTACAGCAAGTCGGTCACAAGCCCTGGACTATCTTCATGATATCCATGATCGCTGGCTGGTCAAAATCCATCCAGACAGATTGATGGCCTGTAACCTCACATCAATCACCACCATGCTCATTTGAAAGCATACTGTGGATCTCTGACCTGATCGACGACACCTCATAATCAAAGAACTGAGCAAACTTGTCACACTTTATTTGTGAAAAAGCTCGCTGACCCCGCAGACAGGCTGGATTGCACAGTCTGTCCATGGTCCAGAAGAGCTGAGCTGGTCAATTTCTTGATGCAGCTATCTCCCTGGACAAGAACTCTACCTTCTTACAGGAGATTTCTGATTGATAGTCCATGTAATGGGCCCTCAATCTAAGTCTGTCATCTTACAGACCAGATTTCTGCCAGCAGCATTCCAACCTTAGCCCCACTTTCCTCAACTCCCTCAACATCCCATCAAACCAAGGGGACTGAAGGTGGAGGGAGAGGGAGTGAACACGGACAGGAGCTATGGAATCCAAAGTCTTCAGCACCATATTATTATAGTGCACTACTAAGACATCTGGTTCCATGCACTTCACAGGCCAACTCGATAGGTCCAGCACCATCATCAGACCCACAGGAGTAACTCCCCTCAAAGGGCGGCACTGGACCATCTCCAAAGGGGTTGGTCTAATGGGGGGCCATGAAATTGAACCTTATGGAGTGATGGTCAGACCACCCAACTGGTTCCACCACCAGTTCTGAGATCTCCATTCCCCAGGGTGAACACCAGATCTAAAGAGTGACCCTGAATATGGGTAGCAGCGGTAACAACCTGTGTAAAGCCCAACAAAATCATCAGTTGGAGGAAGTTTTGACCAAAATGCGAGAGTTCATCATCGACCCAGGCATTGAAGTCCCCCAGGACCAATCACCTGGAGGGCTCCAACACCAGGTCAACAATGAAGTCTGCAACTTCCTGCAGAAAAATTTTCTCGTCACCTAGTGGACGGTAGACAAGAATGATTCTGCTGCCCACACCTGCTCCCATGATACACTCGAAGGATCTGGGGGTCACCACTGGAACCTCCACAAGGCCCAATTCCAATTTAAAACAAATAGCTACTCCCCCGATCCAATCTCGGGTGATGTATCACCGAGTACCCAGCTGGAATAGCTGACTCCAGTATGGGACCAGCATTTTCATCCAGCCAAGTCTCGGTGATGCAAGCCAGGTCAGATGACTCAACAAGATCAGCAATAATTGCTGTCTTGTTCTTTATAGACATGGCATTGCATAACACCGCCCCAGCTGGATGAGAGGCCTTGGAGGAGCGGGCCACTTGCCCACTATCAAGTGGAACCCTTGGGTATGGGAACCAGGCATTGCAAACCCCTGTCCTGGACTCATTTCACTCCAGGACATTTCCCAGACCTCACCACACTTATTCATCCACTCTGCTCCTCCCCAGGTGGAACCCCTCCATCTCCACCTCCCCATGCAATCCCCAAGGCACGATAACATCTATATGCCCCAGGTTGCAACGGGGTCATTCAAGGCGCAGTCCCTTAGCCTAGAGGGAGTAGCGCCTGTCCACAGAAGCTCGGTCCCAACACATGCAGCCCAATATTTAAAAACTGTTTGTTAATCAACAAATTTGATTAACACTATCAAAGCCACTTAGCTTAATTAGAAGGAAAATGATTGTCTGCAGTCATTACTTACCCTGCGCCAGACCATCCTACTCTATGTGCTACCCATGGAGAGGGGTGATCAGACCTTGTCCTACCATGTGCCAGGCACAGGCAGGTAACGCTAAGGGCCCAGAGGCCATTGGCTGATGCATCAGCACCTACACTATGATCTTACTATGGTAACCAGTGGCCCTGGAAGAACTGTCCAGAGCATAGCCCTAATAGACCGGCACTGCAGCCCCACTGCAGGACCACAGACTGTCTATCCCCCTAGCCCTCTATGGAAAATCTATCTGACCAGAAACAAAACTACCCCAAACAGGGGAACCTCCCCCCATCCCTGAACACCTGCAAACCCAACCAAGGAGCTAACTCTACACCTAAGCATTACACTCCCCCACTCCTCCACAACTACACCTGTCTTAGAAAATGTTAACACATGTTAATAACAACATTGTACTTTAAACACAACTCTTTAAAGCACATGAGACACTCTGATATCCATCCAATCCTCCTCTTGTCTTCTCTTATACCTTCGTCAGGAACCCCCTGAAATAGAAAAGACAAAAAATACGCCCCTGATCTGCAAACATGGTATACAGTCATAACCCTTATCATCAAAACACTGGAGAATCCCCCAAAATATTTTTTTAGTAAGGTAGAAAACAGTAGAAAAACATCAACATTATATACAATACACACTTTTTGGTGATGGAATGTCCTAAATGTCCCACTAGTGACAACAGTGCCCTAAGGCAAGTCCAAGAAAGAGTTTCTCCTGTGCAGGAGCCTGGTGAAGCACAGTTCTAGCAGACTATAGTCCCGAAGGGGAGAGTCTTTGTGGACAGTTCAATCAGTCTGTAGTCTGCCAGGTGTAGGATGTGTATTGCAATGTCAATAAAGTAAGAAAAGTCTGGACTTACCAGTCTCTTGAAGAACAAAAATCGTATGGCACCTGGATCTCCAGTCGATGACTCTCCCTGGCAGCATTTTTCAGATACAGCTGAGCGGTAATCTTCCAGAAATGACAGGATGGCACATCTGGAAACTGCTGGGATGAGGTCATCTAGGAGATGTCATCTGGAAGACCAGGCAAGGGAACTGGAAGGCACACTGCAAGGCTGATGAATCTGGATGCACCTTTGGATCCTGGAACACCAGACTGATGGGTACAGCAATGGCTGGATGGCAGCACTGGCTACCACTGCTCTGCTTTCCACTTGGTAGGTATGGGCACATTTGCAGGAAGTTGGCTGCATTGAGGGTAGTACCACAATGGGTCAGGTGCAAGAATTATTACCCCGTCTGGGCGCTCATAATTCACATTGTAGAAAGTCTCATTGCCCTTTCTGTCCACAATTCATAGTGTCTATGAACAGTGTCCTGCCCACTTTCCAATACTTGAATCTGTCTCTGACAGCTTTGTCTCTGACATATTGAGTTGCACCTGGATGCTGGTCTTTAGTTGCTTCTTCCACTATCCAGGCTTTCCTGTTTCTCTCAATCTCCTCCCAGACTCCCCGAGGAAAGGTAGGAAAGGACATTCCATAGATCTTATTTGCCTTTCTATGAACCAGTCTTTCCTCCTTACTACTCTTGGTCAGTTCAAGACCACTGGCCTGACTTGGGGGCAGCCAGTCCTGGTTCTGCCAGTGTCACATACTCAATGTTACGTAGAATGGATCTTTGACTCCTCCTTGTTGGGACAGGGCTGTGGAGTCACCAATCTCTTCTTCTGGCTCCTCTGAGGCAAGAGCCCAAGGCTGTGGACTAACACCATCATCGTAAGGATACATAGTGTCTCCCTCCTCCTCTTCCTCACTGAGGATCTGAGCCCAGGAGTGAGCGGTCGTCCTCACTCCTGAGACTGTCCACTCTTCACTGGGCATGGAGGTTGACACCTCCCAATCTAGGGTCTCTCGCATCTCATCTTCTTCTATTAGACTAGATCTTGGTCCCTCTCTCCACAGATCTACTGATGCTCCCTCTGCACTGTCTCTCTGTGACCTGGACTCAGATATGTCAGTACTTTGCTCTGCCTGTAGATCTACACCCTCTTCCTTTGTGCCACACTCTGCTGGGCTTCCCCCAACAGGCTCCACCTGGTGCTGTGTGCTGCCACTTGCAGGATCTTGAAGCTTTGTCCACGTGGGAAGCCAAATGAGTCTTGAGTGCATTAGTTAGGTCTTGCTGCTCTAGGTACCCAGAACAGTGAGGAATCATGAAGACGTCCGTTCCAGCCTTGAGGCACATTATGCATACCCTTACAAGGTATCTGGGAATTGCAACATGAAGAGGCAAACATCCATCATAGAAACATTCCTCTATTTCTTTTAGCTTGTTAACCTCATCCACCATCATAGCCCGGGCATAATCCAGGTAGCGGGATGATCCCAAAGCCATGACTGCAGAAAAACACAAATGTTCACTGACATCTCAAAGTTCACTTTGATTGGAACAGTCTCATAAAATGGCTCCCCTGCTGCTGTGTTTACATTATGACCCCACCCTCTAATGGTGGCGGCAGCACTCCTGGTGCATCAACATTCTGCATCTGACTCAAGCCACTGTGCATCCGATTTACTGCATACTGAAAAAGTTCACTCAAACTGCACAGACTGCACGGTTTTGCTCCCTCAGCACATCTATATGATTTTCTAGGACTTTACATTAGCTTTCAATCACTTGTTCTTGCTTAAAGTCCCTAAAGCCACAGTGTTTCATGAACAGGATTGCCTGTTTTGTTGCATCTCTCATACAACCCACAGTCTCTCACTTTGCTCAGAAAATTACACTGTTGCTGAATCCATAATCATGCTCACAGTCTAATGCTCAGAATTCTTATTTAGGTTTGATTAACTTTACACAGTCCTTCTTTGCAAAACAATCACACTGTTTACACACAGATCCAGCTGGTTTTAGAATAAAATCACACATAGTTTGAGCTGTTTTCTGAATGATACTCACTGAATCAGTAGCTGGTGTTTATGATGGAAATTTCAGCCTACAGCTGATCCTGGAGGCCTCTGGGTTGAAAAGGGCTGGCAGTCGTGGCCTTGCAAACACCACACTTTCTCCCCAGTAGATTGGAATACTGGTTGAGCCTGATTTAAAACAGAAAAATCTGATATTTTACTTTTTATAATGTTTGCAGTCACCGCAGCGCTCCTCCTGGCTAGCCAGCTCGCACACCACTCACTCTCTCCCTCTTGAACACTGGGCAGCACTCTGAAGCTGGCTTGGGGGTGGGACTGATTGCAGTCTCGCCAATCACTTGACACCATGCAAATGAGTCTCTCTCTTTTCTCATGCTCTTCTCTTCCATGGCGATCGTTGAGCAGGCAAAATTTAAACTGCAAAGCAACTTTTTTTCTTTTCAACTGTAACTCCACGGTGGCAGCACCATTTTAACTATTTTTCATGGCAATTTCCTTAGTGACCCTCCCAGTCCACACAGCAAGCACTTTAAACTTCTAGGGCACAAATGTCTCTTTGTTTCCCACAGTTCTCTATACTTTTTCTTGTCACAACTTGAAAATTAAAAGCTGGTAAACGTTATTTTTGATGCAGAACAAGGGGCACACACAATCTGGCTTTACAGCTCCTTGGTAAACGTTGTCACAATTACAGCAGCACATGAAGAGAAGCACACAGTGGCACATACCGATGGCACTTCTCTGGCTAATCCCTTATGCACAAAGCTTCTGATTTTTTTTTGCTACGTACTGCAAGACAGACAAAACGCTAGCCACAACCTAAGCAAACCTTTCTTGTTTCCTGCCAAATTCCAAACAAATCCTCAGCATTGCCTCCATTTTGTAACTTCCCCCCACTGGCCCCCCTTTATTTCTACAAGCAGGGCTGCTCTTCTCAGATCTAGGTGCCACTGAGAGGGGTGGGGTAGTCACTACAAATATCTCACAGTTTCTGGGGACCCATACTTCTACTACAGAGCCTGCTATCCTTAGACAGGCAAACCAAGTGAGTCAACTACCTGACTCACACCTGGGGGGGACCATGTAGCATGGCCATCAACCTGGGTCCCTGGGAGAAAATGTTTGCTCAGCTTTATGCTAGGTCAGGGGCATCCAAGTAAATCTGGACACTGGAAACAATAACTTTAATGTCCAAACCAGGTTGGGATTCTAGAGTGTCTCTTTTATTCACATAACAGAGAGAATAACAAAGCAAAGATGGGTCCCCACAGGGCTACTCTCACTGGTAATGCAGATTATTGAGGTACAGAGCACACTTTCTCTCAGCGAACCCTCAGGTTCTGAATGGATCTGGGCACACATGGCTCAAACTGGTACATTTCTCTTCTTTTTTTTGACTTGGCACCCCGGCCAGTACTAGGACACTTTTCCATATTGCATGGAGATTGATGGTGGCTCCCTAAACCACCCACATGCACATTCTGTCTCTCAGGGAAATCCAAAATCCCACATCTGGGGGCTTTCCTCAGGCATTGGCGGAATGCACTGAGATAAAACATGGGTGCCCAAACTGAACCCAGAGAGGTATACCTGGTTCATCCAGATGGGGGAGCCTCACACCTTTTGCTCCCAAATCTATACTCGGCCATCCATTTGGTTACAACACCTTTCTTCAAAACACTGTTTGTAGATGCTGTCTAGAAATGTTTTGCACATTTAACATTCTACAATTCACTTTACGGAGGTGTCCTGAATTTAAAAGTTCCGCATGTGGCTATGTCTTTATCTTAGACCCCCACAGTTGCAGATGCTTTTAAGTCATACACAATCTAAAAGTTTTGTACTTGGCAAGTCTTCCTTTGATGCCACAGTAGGCAGACACTTTTACTTAAACACAGTCTCAGTGACAAAGTCTATTTGTCAAAGCAAAACTCACCCTGGTCTGCAGGTGCTCCAGGGCATTTCCAAAAAATGTCTCAGGTACTCATAGAACAAAACGACTCTGACAGCTTCAATTCAATCCATGCTGAACCAGGGGATTGCCCTGAATCCTTGAATTCTTCCCCATCCTGGAAAATCTCTCAGGAACAGTCTCTACCACTTCACACAACTGGTCTTCTGTGTTCCTCTCTAGGGTGAGAACACAAAACCCTTTTCCTAAGGTAGCTCTCTCTCAGAGCTAGGTCTGAGGAGCTCCACTCTGTGGCACTCCTCACTCTCCTGAGTCTCACTTGAAACTGACTTGAATCTCCCAATATTCTACTGCTAACCCCTGCAACTAGCATTCCATTGTGGCTTATGCTGCTGTGAGAATTCTAAGGTGACATCATCGTTACAGCTCAGCAGAAACTGAGAACAGAGTGTGACAGTGTGAAACCCATTTAACTGGCATCTCACAAGCTGCCTTTCCCTGCCTACCACTGATTCTAAGTGGGATTCTAGTAACCGCTCAGAACAAGTGAGTTACACAGTTATTATAGAAGATCAATTTATGCGTATTATGAATAAGTATAGTAATATTATAAGCTTACGTCTACTGATGCATCAGTCTTATTTTTGAATGGTATACCAATGAAACATATATGACTCGTATAGTGTAATGTCTTTTATATAATGATATAATAAGTATAGAGTTGATGCGGTCGTCAAGTTCTTTCCAGGCAGGGAAGGGTGTAACCCCCCCCACAAATGGAGGTTCCTAAAATGCCTTCCTAGGCTTGCCCAATGCCCGCTGCCAGGATGGCGTTCTATGTCTGCAGCAGTTAATTGCCTGCATGTGAGTGCTCTGATTATACTCTGTGCCTGTCTTTTTAAGAGCTATCTATTTCTTCTGTGATTATCAATTTGGGTGGCGGCCGAGTTGTTTCAGGCTGGAGTTCCACCCGTGGTTTAGTACTGCTGCTCCATTCTGCCATCACTAAATGCACAGAGGGAGCACTCATAGGATATGTGATTGTTTGCTGTTTATCTGCTTTAATAATAATAAGGGTTTGTCTAACCTGCCTTCATTTGCAGCATGAACTTTCTGCTTAGAGCCGCCATTTTGGTTCTGGTCTGCCAGATTAGACCAGTTGGAACCTTGGTGGACCTTAAAATAGAGCCTGCCCCCAGGGGCCTTGTGGGATGGAATTTCTGTAGGAACTGTAGTTTTTACTGTTTAGCCCCTAAATGGACCTGGAGGAGGAGCCCTTTCTGTGACAGACAGATGGATCAACCAACGAAACCTTTTGGATCACTGGGAAATCTCAGAGCTGCCTACAGCAGTGTGTCAGTTGAGAGTTGGAGTTTGGAGAGTGAACAGCTTGCGTGATTCGAGCAGCTGTTCTAGCGTGATAGCGCGGCAGGGATTCAGCAGGAAGGCTGTGCCTGGCCTGCCTGCTACCATCTTCCAGTGTGAAGAAGCCTGCAAATTAAATCGGAATATATCTAACTACTGTTTTTGAGATCTGAATCCTGGATTGAGAGAGAGAGAGAGAGTGAATTTTGCTTGAGTGTGGACCGAAGATTTGCTCCAGAAGTGATCGGCCTGTAAGATACTGAAGAGAGTCGCAGAATGAAAGATTTGCGAAGAGATCCTGTAATATTGCAGACGGACTTCATCCGTACTGTGGCTGAATATTTGGTTTCTTATAAATGTGCTGAATATGTCTTGTGGGTCACAATTGGTTCCCCAAGTTCAAGTGCTATGCTAGCTGGAAGCTGCTCCAGCATTGTTACGGACTTAAATCCAAACTTTTCCCTAGGTCTAGGCCTCACTATCTTGGCCTTGATTGCAGCTCCCACCACAGAGACTCTTGTAACAAAAGATCCACCTGGGGATTTGGCTCCCTGCTCAACACCACTGAACAGGATTGACCACCAAGGTGCATCGTGTGGGCCCTGCTTCCCCTGACAAGCCAGAACAACATCCAGAGGTCTTCATATCTTCAGTTCTGCTTCCTGGTCTGGGTAGCGTGAGTAGCCAACAGGGTAGCTCCCTGCAACAAAGCTGCAATCATTGTGTGCCATCTGATTTTATTGTTTGTCTTGATCACAATAGACTGAACCATCCAGCTCTGGAATACAAATTTTGGGTTGAGCTGTATGTTGTTTGTTTTCTTTCCTAAGGGTCTCAACAACAGCTGCAATGCCAGCCTCCTTGGAGCAATGCTTCAAGCTAGCCTGAGTAACAACTGGGTACCCAGAGTGTGTGACTGTAACAGAGGGATGCTTAGTGCATGCATGCTAGACCTGAATAAATCAGATCTGAATAATTATCTGATAGATTTACTTCCCCACCTCTGTGCAACTCCCCCAAATAAATCAGATTTTGTTCTTTCTGCATTTAACCTGACTAATATGTACCTTTGTGGAGGGGATATTGCATTTTTATTGAACTGTTATATTGCAGATGTCATTTTATAGGAGGTTTTCAGGGTTTGTGCTGCTGAATCCAGCCCTGGTGTTAAGTGCACTAAGTGTGGGTTCAGTACTGACGTTATATGGTATATGTGATTGTTTATCTGCTTATTTTTTCAGCCCACTAGATGGGATGGTGGGGGGGGAATTATAGTTTCTCGGAGGATTATAACCACTGCAGTTACGCTACCCCAAAGCCATTCCTCTGGATGGAGGCACCCGTTCACAGAGCTCAGGCCCCTCAACCTGTGCCTAGTCATGCAGGCAGGGGTAGTATTCCTTTGGATAGTGCTGCCTAGGGGTTACAGATGTAAAGAGTGCTAGCTGTTGACTGGCTGACATTAGATGGAACCTGTCATTTTACCTCAATCTGACTCACAGTGGAAAAAAGACCTGGGGCTGGAGCTGACTTTCAAATGAGTTGGGAATTAAGTCCCAATCCACAGTTCCAGCTGCAGGACAAAACTTCCACACCTGTAGAGTTTTCTGTTTTTAGCCAGCACAGCTGCAGGAGATGTTATGCCTTGTCCCACCAAGCATAGCTTTTACCAGCAGCTGTGCTGAAAAATTATCTGCAAGCCACCATAAATCATGGAGCCAATTGTAAAGTGGCTCCAATTTTGAGAATACCACAGCTGCGAGAAAAACTATGGTTCCACAAGTGGAGACCCACTTGCAACAGTTTTTTCCTGCAGCTGCAGACATTTGTGGGACTTTGAAAATCTAGCCCCTTGCTTCAGCCTGCCTGCCAGCCTATCAGTTTACCACACATTAAAGGTCACACCTCTGCATTTTTTACTTTCATATGGTTGGGTTTTGGGGACTATTTCTATCCATAAAAATGTAACATTACACTTAAATAAAACAGTGAATTAGGTATTATAGTATAGTCTAAAAACCCCATTTTGTAATCACAATAAGACACTTCAGGGACTGTAAAGCTCTTTGTCTGCAACTCAAGCCTCACTTCACTCCTGAGCATACAGTTATCTTAGCCTAACTCACACATTGCTGTGTCTTATTACTTACTTAACAAGTCTTTTGCCTGCAAGTTTTTTACCTTAGTTTATTCTTGAGCATTTTGGGGGTCACTCAACTGCACTCAGCATGTTGCTGCATGATGATGAAAAGCCCGGGACAAGCTACTCTGATCACAGTAACAGTAGCTATTCCTGTTCTTTGTTCCAGTTTTGCCACGGGGTGGCCCATCTGCAGTGTAATTCTACCCTGCCAGCAGCCCAAGTTCAGTAGCAGACTCAGAAGGCTATTAAAGTGGCTACCAGCTGGAAAGTGTGTAGCTCCTGGCAGCACCTATCAGCCTAGGGAGGGATTGCAATGCATTTCACTGACACAGTGAACCTTGAGACTTATTTATATTATTTATTTTAAAATTTCACCACGAAAGACATACTGAGCTAAACAAAGCTCATTTCCAGATGCGTCCTGGGAGGCTGAAAGAAGTTCAAGCAAACAATAATTCTGACTGTAAATTATACAGTACATACAATTATTTATTTATTTTATTTATTAAATTTTGATGACAGAGTAGGCCCACTGAGCCCCGGAGGTCCCTTTTTCAGGGGCGACCCAAAGTATTGACAATAGAAGACTGCTAGAAAAAAATAAACTGTATAAAATGAAGATACGAGCATTATAAATAGATTAATGAAAGAACAGGGCTGGGAGCTTACCTAGTGGGCTAATGAAAGTATATTTTAGGTATAGAAGCAACATAGAACTAGTTAACTGTAGACAAGGGAAATAAATGAATAGAGGGGTAAGACAGGAGGAGGACATGGGGGAAAAGAGGGGGAGATTAATAAATACAAGTTAGTAAAAAAGGAGGAGGGAAATGTGTCAGGAACATAAAAGTAGTACATGAAATGGGCCAGGGAAATTGTTCCTTCATAAAGGGTATGCTGCATGAATGTTAGGCCACCTTGGGCTGTCTGTGTGGTACTACTGGGGTGCAAGGGACAGATGTTTGAGGTAACATGCTGGAAAAATGGTGGAACAAGGATGAACATGAAGGCACTCTAGAGCCTTGTGTGATCCCTGCCTTCTCTGCATGTCAAGACTGTACTCCAGAGGAAGGGCTAGATATCTACTAGCCCCACAACAGAAAATAAGGCACTGAAGCCCACCAGTGCAAAGTAAGGGGGTTGTCAAAGCTGGGAGGTTGCTGGCAGGACAATTAAGGTGCACTTTGCCAAAGAAGATAAATGCCAGTACTGAAAACAACTGATCAGTAGCGTACAGCTGCTTAAACCCTCAACAGGTTAAATTTTAAACCACAGAGGTCAAACCTAGGAATGTTCACATAATCTACAGTAGCTTTGTTCAACCTAGAATGATAGCTGCCCCCATCAGTCCAGTTGTTCAACCCTTCCACCTTTTCCTGCCAGAGGTATAAAGCTTTGCTACCACAACTATGAAGCTGTGCAGCTCTCTATCCATACCCCATGGCATTGAAAAATTATAGGTGTTCAAATTAGTGGTATAATTTGCTGTCAGTGGCTTCAGACCCTGATAAAAATATAGAAAATGATGGCAAAAAAAGACATAAAGTCCATCTAATCTGTCCAGTTTCTTATTTTCCTTTGACCTAATGTCAAATAGGGATATCATTCTGAGACCTGACCCTCAGATTCCCCAGTCACCCCACTCCACGTACCGCTCTCTCTCATTCCTCCCCCTTAGTTACTACAATTCTTCTGTATCTGCCCAACCTAACCTAGAATCCATTTGTAGGCCCTGACTACACTATTTCATTTGGAAATCTTCCACTGATCCTCTACCTTTTCCATGAAGAACTTCCCAATGTCCATCAAATGATCCTGTGACTGGTCTCCACCCAATCCCTCTCCTCATTATTTTCCCACTCATGGTGAACAGGTATTCACCATCAGCTTTGTTTATTCCTATCCAGAACTTGTAAGTCATGACTATGTCTTCCCTCTCCCTCCTGATCTTCAGCATGTACATGTTTGGATCTGACAGACGTACTTTGTATGATCTGCCCTAGTGGCCCCGGATCATATCAGTGCTGCTGTGCTGTCCGGTGCCTGTCCCTGTTCTTCATCAAAGGTGGGCTCCAGAACTGAGCACAATATTACAGATGTGGCCTCACAAGGGATCTGTATAGGGCCAATATCCCCTCCATCCTCATGTTATCAAACCCCCTCCCTATATACCCCACCATTATGGTTGCCCTGCTATATGCCTTGCTTCACTTGTGTAAAACTTTGAAACTATTGTGGTTAATAACCCCCAGATTCATTTCTTCTACCATTGTGGCTAACTGAACCTGTTCCATCCAGTGTGTGTATGTGTCACGGTGTGGTGACGGTGCAGAGATCTTATCAACTGGGATGCTATCCTAATGAACGCCTATCCCAGCTGCACACCCAGCGTCGCCTCAAGCAGGTGGAATGGCGAGACAACTCTGTGGTCTGAATTAGTTTGGGTGCCAGGAAACACCCTTTTAGGAGAGGCAGGAGACAATCTGAAGTTTGATGCCCAGCAGGCTTTTATTTACACCAGGGAAAGTAGACACAGTCACGAGGGAAAGTCGGGGAATAACTCTAACTTATAAATATTAGCTAACAATAACCACTCTATATGGTACATCGACCTAAGGTCACTCCACAGTATTCTTATCTATTACTCTTACAGTTCCCTACCCAGAGCTCTATATGCTCAGAGGACCTTATACTTTTTCATAACATGTGCTAAGCATACATACCATCAGCAAACAATCTCACAGTCTCAAAGTCCATAAAATGAAGATGTTCATCGTCTTTGTGCAGAGCTGAAGATTAGGGGTCAGGAGAAAAGGGGAAACCCTTGTTTGGTGCCAAGCTCACTAGGAGACCTATGAGAGGTCACAAACAGGGAATGGAGAGATTGGCAAACAGACCATAGGCATCGGTCAAGCCACTCTCCAGGGTTGCCAGAACACACGAGCGTGAACAGACTAACTGGGAAATGCTCTTTTCTTGGCGCAAAAACCCTCAAACTGGGTTGCCAAGGTTGAAGAACCAAAATGTGGCAAGGAATCCACCTGCAGGATTGCCACAGGAGAAGAAATCTGCTGCTTCCTGCTCAGCGCCAACCCTCAACCAGGGTCACCAAGGATGAAGAAGAACTGTTGAGGTTTTCCTGGCACCTACCCTCGATTAGGGCTGCCAAACGAAGACTGGGCTTAGTGAAGAATCCACTAGGAGGACTACCAAGGATGACGAAAAAGAACTGCTGAGCTGCTTTTGGCGACAGATCCACTTGAAGGACCACCAAACTCGAGCTGCTACCCTGAGGATTGCTCTGGTGATACAGGATGACACAAGCAAAAAGAGATGAAAGGTGAAGATCAGGATTCCACATGATGAAGAACAAAATAAGAAACGGCGGCCACAAACACACTTGGCTATGATGGACTCGTCTACTGGCGGGCATCTGGGAGGGACAGTCGAGGCACTTTCCAGTCATCTTTTCTTCCAAGCTGAAAAGGAACCAGCAGCCGCGACAACTCAAAGGACGTCGATTTCGACTTCGGCGGACGAAAGGGCAAGCAGTTGCTGACGTCTTCTACTGGCAGAAGATTGCTATGGTGAAGAGCTGATGAAGGCTAAAGATTGCTATGGTGAAGAGTTGATGAAGACTGAAGATTGAATCAGAACCTGCTGCTGCACAATGGTACTTCTATTAGCATGTTTTACTGAAGTATTCACTTTCAGGGGCAATTTGCATGGAGCAGGGGCAAATTGCAACAATCTGGGGCAATTGTTCAATGGCAGGGGCAACTTGCCTGGAGCATAGGGAAAATTGCAACAATCTGGGGCAATTGTTCACTTCCAGGGCAACTGTTCACTGGCAGGGGCAACCTGCCTGGAGCAGGGGGAAATTGCAACAATCCGGGGCAATTGTTCACTGGCAGGGGCAACTTGCCTGGAGCAGGGGAAAATCGCAATAATCCACGGTAATTGTTCACTGTCAGGGGCAAATGACCACAATCCTAACATTTATACAACACAGTCTTGGTGCTTCATGCAATAACACAACAGTTGAGATGCTGGAAGAATAAATAGTTTGTAGAACCAATACAACACGTGATAATTACTTTGTAACAGGTTGTGTACAGAAGCACCCCTTAGTCAGACCCTTTTACACTGTGGGTCTGTCTTCGCTAGGATCTGGCTGCCCCTGAGTACTCTAATGTACTTGCCCCAACTATTTAGCCTGGTTACACTAGTTGCCCATACACCTGCTGTCCTATTCCCTATAGGCTGGGATGCCCTACCTTTACTGGGTCTGGTGCCCCTCCTTTACTGGGGCTTGGTGCCCTTTACTACTACCGGGCTGGATCTCAGTAGGCTGGAACCCTTTACTACTACTGGGCCTGGCTTGCCCTTGCTCAATAGACCGAGACCCTTTACTACTATTGCGCCTGGCTTACCCTTACTCAATAGGCCGGGGCTCCCTTTACTCTAGGCCTGGAAGCCCTGCTTTACCTCGGGCCTGGTGCCCTACAATTACCTCGGGCCTGACTGCCCTCTTTTAGATTGGGCCTGGTATCCTCCTTTATACTGGGCCTGGTAGCCCTAAACACTATGGGCCTGGTGTCCTTATTAACATCATGGGCCTGATAGCCCTCATAACCTCACAGCCTGGTAGCCCTCTTAATACTCTGGGCCTGGTAGCCCTACTTTAAAATCACAGGCCTTGTGCCCTCTTTCAACTTGGGCCTGGTAGCCCTTTTAAGACTCTGGGCCTGGAATCTGGCTGTGCCCCTTTAATTATGCAACTCTCATAGAGCTGTCACTTCTTTTTCTTCAGCCCCACCTCCCTCATGAATAATTATAGGCCTTATACTGGCCTTTTTTTCCTGGCCCTTCCTGTGGGCGTCGCTATTCCCAACCCCTCTCTGAATATTTATTCGGCCTCCTATTCGGCCTTAACTGATCGCCCCTCGCATGGGCATCACTACACCCACCTCCTTCCGAATACTAAATTAAGGGTCCTCAGACCCAATTACAACGTGGCGCTCAGCCACTCCTAGTGCGCCTCCTGCGAGATTTTCAAATCAATAAAAAAACAAAGTCTCTCCTGTACAGACGGTCAGCACGTAGCCTGTGCTGCCACCGACTCACTGCTCCTTGGGCTGCTAGAAGGCTGCTGTGCAGTCTCGGGAGGTGGGAGGTATGCTGGCAGTGGGAAGGAGTCTTGCAGGAAGCTAGGGAAATGACTGGGGGCCTGAGGCATCCAATGGCAATTCAGTCACGATGCGGCTGGCAGCGCTGCCAACAAGGGACCGAAATTAACTTTTAAAACTAATCGGGGGGCTAAAATAACAAAACGACAGGGCTCACCAGCCCAAACTGTGGCAAACAGCTGATTACTTTACTTCTGGTGCCCCGATGGCACCACGAACTGAACGGAGCTTCACGAAGTTTTCACCGGCTGGAGCCCAGAGCAGGCACACCACCAAACCCTCAGGGAAATGGCTTCAACATCAGGTAAGCCCTCAACAGGTTTCCCCTTGGTTTGTGATGTCCTCTCTTCTCCACAGCCTGGCAGGAACCGACTAAACTATTAAAACTTTTTAAAACTAAACTTCTAGTTCTGGAATGTTTGGACTGGAATACTGTGCATGAGCAGCTCAGCACAGCATTCCATCCAAGCCATTGTTGCTGCAGCTGCATAAAATCTGTCTTTTGACCAGGTTTTAAGTGCACAAGGAACTTTTCTATTATTTACAGCATTTCCCTTTTACCAGGAGGGGAAACTGTACTGAAGAGGGGCCCCTTTTGACTGTACCCTGCAGCCCACACCTACCACAGGCACCCTGGGCACCTGTAAACTCCTAGGCTATATTTCTTTACTGTGATGCTCCAATTCTGGGGCATTACATATGGTTCAAACAACAGGAATCCATCAATTAGATGCCTTACAAATTACACCAATCCACTGGAATGTGCTGCCCCAGAGAAAGAACTTTATGATACTTTCAGAATTTAGAATACAAGTTAAAACACTGCACTGTGGTCACACTGCCCCTTGCTGTTGTAATGTAAGATTTGTTTCTCTGCTGAAGACGGCAGTCACCTCACCGTCATCTCTAGCCTTCTGAACTCATCTACATTGTTTGTTTACTGATATTGTCCAATTATTTCATAGCAAGTTAGTTTTTGATTACTCTTTGGTAAGTGTTTATTTTTACAAGTTTTATCAGTTTAGCTTTCTTCTGGTTCCTGATTGGTTCCCAGAAATGGAGAAGCCCCATTCGGAACACAATTTCTGCCTGAATGAATTAACTACATTTAGGGGAAGAAGTTGAAATACCTAATTTTTTTTTTTCATTTAAAGCAGTTTTGATAAGTTTTCATACATAAATATTTTGATTCTTCCACGTTTGTGACTGAGAACAGAATACTTAAAGGGAAACTGTCGTCAATAAGAGCCTTGTGAGACTGATCCGAATTAATACTTTGTGTGCAGAATCATTTTACATACCATTTACTGCAGTGTAGGAGATTGCATCAGGTTAATTATGTTAACTTATAAGGCCACATTTGTTGTAACCAGAAATGCCTGCTCCACTGCTAATGACATCAGAGGAGGGCTGCAGCAGTGGGAGATTCAATAACCTACAGTGAATGTTAAAGTTTTTTATAAGCTGTAATCTTTTGTTTGCTGGTCTGCTGTTCTCCTGGGGCTAGGTACAGTAACAAAGGTCTGTACTAAGCCCAGAGAACACAGCAGAGCCAGCACTGATTTCAGCTTACAAAATATTTTAACATGTATACTGTGGGCTACTAAATTTCCCAGTTCTGCAGATCTCCTCTGATGTCAGCTACAGGGGAGTCTGGGATTACTGGTTACAGGAAATGTCACCTTGCAAGGCAGCAGCATTAGCTTGACACAACCTACTATATTGCAATAAAAAAATAAGTAAATAAAAATGATTCTGTACACAAAGTGCAATTTGGGATCAGCCTCAGGCTTGGGCATGAGGCTGTTATTGCCAACAGTTCCCCTTTACATTTATATGTCTTATAAGTATTTGGAATAACTGATAGAGCTAAAAAAAAAAAAAGAACAGGACCTACAGGTTTTAAAAATTGCATGAACTGTTTTGAACTCCTGGCAAAGGGAGACTGCCATGAAATTTGTCTAAAGTGCCTGGGTTCATATCATGATTTTATTAATTGTGAACTTTTGTGCGACACTAGTAAGCATTCTCACCAAGAAGACGTGCTTCATTTTGGCTCCGCAGACCACAGATATTTCTACCCAAAATGCATTCTTATTTTATTTCTTCATATTCCAAAAGTAATCACACTTGATTCCTTACTTTGCAAGGATCAAAAACATACCAATATTTCTGATGGGTCACTCGAATAAAGGGGGTGCAGGTGGCCCTAAAGTCAGCCGCAAATGGGACAGCAGGTCACTATGGCATCAATGGGACTAGAAGAGAAGAGTGATCCATCTTGGCAGTCTCTTACACTATCCATGAAAGCCATTGATAGCAAAGTTGGGGTACTTGAATGTTTTAGGGAGCAGAAATTAAAAACAGAGCAAGCTACTTGAACTGTGACCTTGACTGAGGCACAAGCAACTAAAGCACATAATACTGTGGCCATGCTTGTTCAAGAAAACTATGCTATCACTAGGAGGCAGTGAAAAATGCTCAGAGAACTGTGACTCTTTGCCTTGTGGGGTTTCCGGAGGGTAGGCAGGGTCCTGACCTGACCCCCTTTTTTACAAAACTGGCTAGCAGGGGCCCTTAGGGTAGACACTGGAGCAGGGTTAGCCCCCTTGATCATCAGGGCTTACCATTTTTCTCCAGAGACTGCACCTGCTCAGCACGACTTACCACGCATTGTATTAATGGTCGCCTTGGGGGTGCCTATATGGGATCTGTTTCTGAAGGCAGCCCACGATTCACAGGATTTCAACTTTCAAGGTACAACTCTGCATCTCTTCCCAGATTTATCTTTTGCATCCTGCTCTTGCCATAAAAGGTTTGACATGGTGAGGATGCGCCTTTGCAGCCTAGCTTTTATTCATTCCCTTCTTATGCCAGCACATTTCCACATCCAATCTGGTGGACACACGTACCAGTACATAGATCCTCAGGAAGCTTGGAAGAAAGTGATGATCTTGGGAGAGGGAATCTGCTGCTACTCGAAACCAGTAGAGAATAACTCAGAGGGAGAGGATGAAACATGAGTAAAGTGACTTTTTGCTTTTTGTTATTTGTGGAGCTTTAATCCAGGTCTTGAACTTCGACTGACTTTTTATAAGTATACTTTATTCTTGCTTATTGTTATATTCTGCATTTTTGGATATGGTAAAATCTCTTTTTTTTCTTTTCTCCTTGCAGTTAGGTGGTAAGCATATTCTCTACCATACAATAATGGCGGACTCTATGTGGTGATCTAAATGATTGCCCAGAGTACTTTTATTGTTCTTAGGTTCAGGTTTTCTTTTGCTCTTTTGCTGCTACAGTTAGCTTACCCTATTTTAACTAGTATGCAGAGTTTTTACAATAAGTTGGGACAAGAATTTTGCATTTTACGGTACGAGCGTTTCCCTGGAATGTCTCTGTGTTAACTACTACGTTACCTTTTGCCACTATTTACTGCATGTGTTGCGTTACTATGCATTTATCTTTGCAATGTTACAGCTTTAATGTTAGGACTGTAAATATGTTTGTGGAAGGTTATTAGGATGGTAGTCCTGTGATTTTTGCAGTGCTAAGGTGATGCACTACAGTTTTGTTTATACAGTAACCCCTTGCTATAATGAACACTCTGGGAGCCAATGAAGCCGTTTATTATAGCTCCCCATTCGTGAAAATGAGGGACGCCAATTTGACACAGGCATTATATGGTGCAGTTGCTCCTGGCGCATTAAAATGTATTTAATTTTAACAGCCTGCCTGGTGGCGCTGAGGTTGAGACGCTGGACGCCAGACCTTGCACATTGCCTGCAACCTGTGTTTGGGAATGAGCATGAGTCACTGGGGGTCAGCAGAAGAGGAGGAGAAGGTTCAATTGTCCGAGGGACTGCTGTCCTTCACTTGGGGGGGACAGTGGTTGGTTCTCATCTGGCCCCTAGCAATGGCCCGGGGGGGCAGCACACCGATGCTGTAAAAGGGTGGAGTTGGGGCTCATGCCTGGAGGGAGATCGTGCTGACGGGTGTACTCTCCCTCCACTGGCATCATTGCATGCCTCACTCCAGTACCGTAAAGTGGAAAAAGGTGGCTCCAGTTGGGCAGCATGATCTTCCGACCTCCGCAGCCTGACCCAAATGGTGCCTCCTCGTCTGGATCCTGTGTCAGTGAGTTTGAGCTGTGGGGAGAGCTCCTCATCACCCCGCCACAGGGGGTAATCCATGGGAGATTAGAGGAAGGGGCCTGGCGTCGGGTGTTAAGGTCGGAAGGTCAGGCGGGATGTCACAGCCGACTGGAGCTATGGGGGGGGATATAGAGCACAAAAAAAATTTAAATTTTTGTCAGAGTGCCACCAGTAACTTTTTTAGTGTTCTCTATTCTTTTATGTTGGGGAGGTCGGTGACTGCTTATTATTTTTCACTCGCTATGCTATGTGTATGCAATGCTGTGTGTACTTGTGATTTTGCGGTCATAACGATCACTGCTGGTCATTACAATTGAAAAAATCCATCGTCTTCAACTGCTTTGATTGTTTACCATTCAAGCCCCATTTGTAAACCCCTGATTGCCTCCATGTGTGTTGTGGATGGGGCGGCACCTGCTGGTCATGAACAGTTGAAATTTTGCACTGTCTGAAAGGTTTTTATCTGCTGTCTGACACTCATCGATCACAGCTGTCTATCAGTTGCAGGTCAGTAGCCATTTGTGTGATGTCATCAGTACTGTATCATCTGTATCCATTTCATCTTCTGGGGTAATGTTATCTGAACAAATGGACCTAACATTGCAGAGTAGCCAGAGCGCTTCATACTGCTGCTTACCAGTTCACATCCGTGATGTGTAAAATGATGAGTATTGTGCTTATAGCATCATCTAGCTATATGAATGGGAGCCAAATGATCCATTCCCTACAGCCGAGCATTCGCTATAGTGGGGTTCATAATAGCGAGGGGTTACTGTAATTAAAATGTCTGGAGTGGGATCACATCAACTATTTAATTGAGTCTAACCCTTTCATGGAATTTATTTATTTATTGAAATGTTTCACTAGGAAGGCACACTGAGCAACAAGTTGCTCATCTCCCAATGTGACCCGGGGAGAAGGGGTACAATAGGAATGAGACATTAAACATTCAAGTTACAAGATCAACATTAACATACAGTTATAAGGCAGGTATTACAAACAGTGTTACAACAGTGCTGAGCAGAAAAGTTAGAAAGCGTAAACAATAATAAGTGCTGGGTTAATAAGCAAACAAGTGCTTACGTGAAAGAAAAGGGGGAAAGGAGAGGGAGGGGTTCGGGGGGAGGGAGGAAGAGTCGCCCTTGGAGACCCCTGCAGGATGCGAGGAATCCTACAAGGGGACTGAGGGGACCAGAGAGAAGGGGATAAGGCAGTGTCCCAGACAGACCACTTCAGGATGCGGGGAACCCTGCAAAAGGGACTGTGGGGCTTGATAGAAAGGGTGATAAGGCTGTAGGGATTTAAAGAGGGAGGAGAGAGAAGAAGGAGGAGCTGTGACTTAAATGCTAGGATGGGGAATAGGACCTTAGCCAAGTGAGAACCCTTCAGGATGCAGGGTACCCTGCAAGGTGATTGGGGAAGGTCAGTAGATAGGGATTAAGAGAGTGATAAGAGAGGGAGGGAGTGAGACTTGAACTCTTGTGGGGAAAATAATTCACACCTTTGGAGGGGATGGAGCCTAGTCAATAGTCTATCAGGATGCAATTGGACCCTGCTAGTAGTCATGGAAAGCCAAGATAGTGGCTAGATAGAGTAGGGGAGATATGCTAAGGCTCAGTTGGGCCCCTTCAGAATGCTGAGAACCCTGTAAGGGGACTGTGATGGCAAAGGAGAAATGAAGATGGGGCATGGAAGGAAAGGAGACAAGTCTAGGCCCACTAGGACCCCTTCAGAGTGCCGAGAACCCTGCAAAGGTACTGCGAAGGCTATGGAGAACAGGTAGAATGGGGAAGGCAAAGGAGAGGAGACATGCCTAGCCACAGTAGGCCCCCTTTAGGATGCTGAGAACCCTGCAAGGTGATTGCAAAGGATAGGGGGACAGGTAGATGGGGGAGGGGGAAGGAGAGGAGACAAGCCTAGATGCAGTAGGACCCACTTCAGGAAGCTAAGAACCCAGCAAGAG
Source organism: Neoceratodus forsteri (assembly GCA_016271365.2). Lineage (NCBI taxonomy): Eukaryota > Metazoa > Chordata > Ceratodontiformes > Ceratodontidae > Neoceratodus > Neoceratodus forsteri. Next base: position 275,134,035 of record JADMNL010000026.1, read on the forward strand.
GACTGCAAGTCGAGGAAGATAGGAGAGATGGTGGGGGAAGGGAGTAGAAGAGACATACAAGCCCCTTGGGGAGTAGGAGAGGGACCCATGGAGAGCATTCTGGGTCTCTTACATTCTGTGAGAGATCAAAGGAGGCCAGTAAGGGGGACCAATTTGGGGAATGGGGAGGAGAGCTAGAAATTTGGGGTGTGGGGGTGCATACAGTAAAATAAAGGCAATGGTAGATGGGCAGAGTTTGTCCAGGGCTTAGAGGAGGGAATTAGGGAGGAATATGGCAGGAGCAGCTAAGTGCAAGGTTATTATTATTGAGGGCAGAGCTGATGAAGTAGGTGGGGGATGAGTGCCGGACTTGAGAGGGGAGGGAATTCCAAATTTTGGGGAGGTAGTGAGAGTAACCGGATTGGCCAATTTGGGTGGATCTGAGGGGGACTTCCAGGGTGCGGGAGTCAGTTGATCTAAGGGAATGGGAGGATGGGGGTGTTACAACGGAGGAGGAGAGGTAGGAAGGTATCTCACCCAACCAGTGTTTGGAGGTGAATTTAGCACAGTGGGAGAGTCGCCTATTTGTGAGAGAGGGGAAGGAGAGGGCATGATAAAGATCGCAGTGGTGGGTGTGAGGGGGGGCATCCAGGGCAAAGCGGCAGAAGGAATGGAAGAGGGTGTCCAGCCTGGCCAGGGAGGACTTAAGGGCAGCACCATAGACTATGTCACAGTAGTCGAAAATGGGCAGTATCATCTTCTGAACAAGTTCATGCCTAGCTGTAGGATGGATGCAACTACGGTTCCTGAACAGGACACAAAGCTTGGGGCACAGTTTTTTCTGGATGGCATCAATATGCCCAGAGAAATTTAGGTGTTGGTCCAACCAAACACCTAAGTACCTGAAGGAGGATGTCTCCTCAAGTAAACTCCCAACAAGGGTGTGGAAAGCGGGTAGGGAAGGAAGCCTAGAGAGTCTCTGGCTTGTGCCAAAGGTAATGGAGACAGTCTTCTTGGCGTTGAGGAAAAGTAGATGGTTAGCAAACCATTGCTGAACCATGTCAAAGTCTTGCTGTAAGCTGGTTGTAACCTCAGCAGGACAGGAGTCAGATACATACAGGACTGTATCATCAACATACATATGTATAGCAGAAGAGAGGGAAAAACAGAGGGAAGGTCATTTAAGAAGATGGAGAATAGGAGGGGCCCTAATACAGAGCCCTGGGGAATACCCAGGGCTAATCGGGAGGAGGAGGGGAAGTGCTGTCCAAGATTTTAACTGATTAGGTTCTGACAACAAGGTAGGCCTTGAATCAGTTTGTGGTGGAGGGAGATAGGCCAGCTGCTGGGAGTGAGTCGAGGAGAAGGGAGTGAGAGATGGTGTCGAAGGCCTTGGTCAGGTTGTCAAAAATGGCAAAGATAATTTGTCCACTGTCTATCCTGATTGGAATGGAGTCTGTGAGCCATAGGCGAGAGGTGGTGGTCAAGTGTTTTTTTTCCTGAAACTAGACTGGAAAGGGGTGAAAAAGGAGGTGTCAGATAGATAAGAGATGAAATGGGAGAGGACAATGTGTTCTTGAAGTTTAGCAAGGGTAGGGAGGAGAGAAATGGGGCGATAGTTGCTAGGGGATGAGGGATCACCCCCTTTGGGTAGAAGGAGGACCACTGCATGTTTCCATGAAGAGAGGACTGAGGCAGTTGAGAATGAGAAAGTTAGGATTATTGAGAGGGGCGGCAATGCCAAATGGAGAGGGAGAGGAGTTTTGAGTCAAGGCCATCGAGGGAGGTACTTTTATGGGGTCGATGGTGAGGAGGGCACTTTAGGTGTTATTTGGGGTTACAGCAGGGAAAGAGAAGGATAGGTGGGAGGGTGGTGGAGGGGCACACTGGTAGAGGGTGGGAGGGAGGTAAGATGGAGGGATTTCAGCAGCTTAGTGGTGCAAGAGGTATAGTATAGAGACACTACTGAACTATTTACTTTAAGTACTAGGGGGGTGAGAGGAGGGGATAAATAGAGCATGGATGACCTTCCAGAACTTTGAAGGGGAATTTATCTTGGTGATGAAGACAGATTTGAAATATTTGGACTTGGCTAACCTTGAGGCCCTGGTGCAAGTGTTTTGGAACATGTGGTAGTTTGCAAGGCCACTAGGATGCTGAGTAGCTTTATGATACTTCCAGGCTCGATCTCTAGCCCTGATGCAGGCCAGAAGTGCAGGGGTTTTCCAAGGTAAGTGGTTACCTCTGACTCAGGTATGTCTGAGTAGGGCAAAGGCATTCCAATTTACAAGAAATATTTCTTTGAAGTAGGCAAGGGCCTTATCAACCGAGGGGAGGGAGGTTAGGGGGGACCAGCCAAAAGTGGCAAGATTACTCAGGAGCGGTTCAAGGTCAAGAGACTTGAAAGAGTGTAGTTGTATGGTTTTGGTGGTGATTTAGTTCTATGGACTTTCCTAACTATGAATATTGGGTTATGGTCACTGAGAGCACTGGGGAGGATGCCAGAGGTGATGATGCAGTGGGGGTGGGAAGTAAGGGCCCAGTCAAATAGGGGGTGTTGTTGTGCCTTGTGGTTTGGGCGTGTGGGTTCAGAGATCAGTTGGGAGAAGTTTAGGGCTCTGATTTCATTTTTAGTTCGGTAGTTTTAGGTGACAACCAATTTATATTGTAGTCACCTAGGATGAATAATGCCCCAGAGCAAACAAGGGCATTTTTAGGAAGATTGCCAAACTCTTGTGAGGTGCAGCCTATGGGACTACTATTTCTACAGCTCTGTTTAAAATACCCCCACTTCCTTAAATCAGACTGTTTAGACTTTCTATATTCTGTAATCCATTGAATGGATCCTAATTTCTTTTAGTATTGTTTGCCTGGTAGGACGTCTTATCTGTATGTTAATGTTTTGTGCTAAACAATAAAATGTAAGTATGAAAAATTGGTAACTTTTGTAAAAAGCTTTGCCCTAAAACCCAAAAGAAAGAGGCTTTAAAAAGAAAAACATTTATGGCTTCTCAGACTGCTTTTTTTTAAATTCATCTTTACTGAAACATTAAGGCAAAATATAGCACATACATTCAGCAGTTTTCTCTTGTATTGTCTAATCATTACTTATACAGACATACAGATCAATCCTAATAATTCATCTAAGTACCAAACATACAGTAATGTATTATTTCATCACATATCTGGAGGAATACCTATGCTCTTGCTTTCTTAAGTTTTTAGATAGATTACCTCGGGTGATTCAATCCTCCTTCTCCCTGGTCACCCAGGGTACCCCCAGCTCCAGGGACCAAACCTCTCCTTCCAAGTCAGATTCTTTCCAGAGGATCCACTGGGTCCACCTACGCGTAAACACATGTATCCCCTGGTTTATTTGATATGTTAATTCTTCCATTTTTTGGATCTCTTGGGTTATCTCATCCATTGGACAAGGGTTGGGGGGGTCTTTCTGGAACCATTTGCGAGTTATTGCTTAGTGCGCTGCTCCCACCAGAATGTACCACAAATATATTTTATCTGGTCCCCTTAGACCCTCTGGTGGTAGGCCCAAGAGAAGGTGGGAGAGGCCCAGGGCCCCCTACCACAAGAAAATCTCCTTTAGGGCTGCCTAGATTCCCCCCCAAAAAAAGTGTCAGGGCCGGGCACTGTTAGAACACATGTAAGTGATGTGCTTTAGGCTCCAAGCACTCTCTCCACCCGGTTGACAGGCAAGTCCCATCCCACTTATTTTGAATTACTGGGGTATAAAAATATCTTGTTCTAATTTTCCAGGCACACTTTTGCCAGCCTGGGAATGTGTAGAACTCTCTGCCCCTAGAAACACTTTTTCCCATTCACTCTCTTCCAGGCTCAATTCTGCTTCCTGATCCCACTTTTTCTTGAGGGTGTTATACATTGTGACTTTAGTTCCCTCACTGCCTCAGTGACTTGCTGATCACTTGTCTGATGAAATCTCATATTTACTACCCTGTCTCATTGACCCCTTCCTGTCCCTCTTTAACTTTTCGTAGCATTCCATTTTTGCTTTTCCTTGTGCAGCCTGCTCCCTTGCATAGGTTTCAGTTGTCTTAAAGTAGCATTACCTCATGATCACATGCCCCCTACCTCCCTGACCCTGGGGCATTCACCTTACCTACTGCCTCTCCTCACTTCCCTTATCTGGAGCCTGTCCTTACCCATGGCCATGGTATCACTATTTGCTGCTATGACACTTATGGGTTCCCCTGCCTACCCTCCCCCTCCCTCTTTCACTTTCACAACTCCCTTCCTTTTCTTATCAGCTTCCTAACTTCCCTTGTTGCCCCCTGTCACTCGTGTTTGTTCTTCTGCCTTCACCACATTATAGTGTCCAATCTTGACTATAACCTGTATTTATCTGCTCATGTGTGTATATAGTACTCATGCACTACCACTGTCATTACCCTGTGCATTATATTTAGCCCTGACTATGTTAGTTAGTTATTTAAATAGTGTGTGATTTTATTGTGTTCAATGTGTTGTGTAATATTCTTTTTTCCTGTCCAGGTCCATCTCGCAAACGAGCTTTGCTCAATGATGTTCACCTGGTAAAATAAAGATTTTGATTGCTTGATTGATTGATTGAGTTCCCCGAGGGCTTTGTATATGGCCGATATGTGATCTTTAGTTAATTTCTGGGTTATAATATCCTTGAATATGGAGAGTAAGGGGCTCAGCTGAGTGATCTTCTTTGGTACACCCTTGAAGGGATGCAATATAGGTTCTAAGTTACAAGAATCTAAAGTGGTCAGAGTTCCTCAGGTAGTAGGTTTTCATCAACTGGTTGAATTCCCTTCACCACCCCCTTCGGAAGGAACTGTTCCAGATGGCACAGTCCCAACCTCTCCCACCTCCTGAACATTAGGTCTTGTTTTGATGGTGTGAAGCTGTCATCCCAGGCAAGTCATCTGAGCGGCCACAGGGCTAATGTCAGCTTAAATTTTCTCCAAGTCCTGTGAGCTGCCCAAAAGGTACTGCGGGTCAAGAGGAGGTCCACACCCCCTCTTTAATGCTTCCAGGGAGGGATTCATAGCTCTCATAGCAGAAAGAAGTAGGAAAGGCAGTCAGAATAGCAAAGGCACAAACCGAGGAAAAAATAGCCAACTCGGTCAAAAAGGGGGATAAAACCTTTTATAGGTACATTAGGGAGCATAGAAAGGTTAAGGGAGGGATAGTGCAGATTAATAAAGGAGAGGAGAGGTGGCGAGGGAGACAGTGAAAAGGCATAGATACTGAATGAATACTTTTGCTCAGTATTCACAAAAGAAGATGAGAAGCAGTTACCTAAACCAGACAATAGAAGCACTCTGGGTAGGGTTGACACCAGTCCATTCACAGAAGAAAGAGTCCTGAAAGAACCCCTAAAACTCAAGGTGGACAAAGCTAATGGGGCCTGGACGGGATTCACCCCAGAATCTTAAAGAACTAGGGGTCTTAGTGACACCACTGACCACACTTTTAACAAATTGTGGCAGGATGGGGTGGTGTCTGAGGACTGGAGGAGGGCAGATGTGATTCCCTTTACAAAAGTGGGAGCAAGGCAGAAGCAGGAAACTACAGACCTGTAAGTTTGACCTCAGTGGTAGGGAAAATGATGGAATCACTTCTGGAAGAAAGAATTGTTCAGTACCTAGAGGCCAGCGGGGCACGGGACCCAAAGCAGCATGGATTTACAGCAGGAAGGTCATGTCAGACTAATCTAATTGATATCTTTGACTGGGTGACCAAAGTAATAGACCAGGGAGTGGCTGTGGATATGGCCTACCTAGACTTTTAGTAAGGCATTTGACACAGTCCCACACAAAAGATTAATAATCAAGTTAGCCAGCCTGGGAGTGGGTCCCAGGGTGGTAGCCTGGTAGCAAACTGGCTGCACAACAGGACATAGAAGGTAATAGTAAATGGAACACATTCTGAAGAAAGGGGTTTACTAGTGGAGTACTCAGGGCTCAGTACTGGGTCCAGTCCTCTTTAACATCTTTATAGGTGACATTGCAGAGGGTCTGGAGGAAAGGTATGCTCTTTGCAGATGACACAAAGATCTGTAACAGAGTTGATACACGAGAGGGGTAGAAAAGATGAGAAGGGACTTGGCAAGGTTGGAGGAATGGTCAATACTGGCAACTTAGATTCAATGCAAAGAAGTGCAAAATAATGCACCTCATAAACAAAACCCAGGAGAAGAGTACACAATAGCAGGGAGGTACTAATAACAACAAAATGGAAAGGGACCTGGGGATAGTCATATCAGATGACCTAAAGGTGGGAAAGCAATGAAAAGTCAGTAAGGAGAGCTAGGGGATACTGGGATGCATAGGAAGGGCATCACAAGTAGAAAAAGGAAGTGGTTATCCCTCTATACAGACAGTTGGTGAGACTCCATCTGAGTACTGTGTGCAGTTTGGAAACCTCATCTACGCAAGGACATAGACAGGATGGAAGCAGTCCAGAGGAGGGCAACTAAAATGGTGCAGGGTCTACATCAGAAACCATATAGAAGAGAGACTGAGAGAGCTTAATTGTATACCCTTGATGAAAGGAGGGACGGGGACATGATAGAAACGTTCAAGTACATCAAGGGAATCAACAAAGTCCAAGAGGGTAGCATCTTTCAGAAAAAGAGATGTGTAAGAACAAGTGGATACAGTTTAAAGATAGAGGGGGGACGGCTCAGGGGTAATGTGAGGAAATTATTTTTCATGGAGAGAGTGGTAGATACATGGCACAGCCTTCCTGAGGAGGTCATTGGGTCTAAAACAGTGGGAGAATTCAAACATGCATGGGACAGACACAAAGCAATTATAGTGGGGGGTTGCTGGAAGCAGGCTGTTGGTTAACTAGAATCTGCAGCTTATCCAGTAGGTAGGGAAATGGGCAGACTGGGTGGGCTAAGTGGTCCTTATCTGCCATCAAAGTCTATGTTTCTATGTTTCTCTCGCTCCCAAAGGGGCACCCTGTGTCAGTATCTCCTCCATTTGTTTCCAGTGAGATTGATATCCCTTTGTTAACCAAAGTATGGCATGTCGAAGGTGGGCAGACAGGAAGTAGTCCTCCAAGTTAGGGAGTGTCCGACCTCCATGTTTCTTTTCTGCTTGCATTTTAGAAGCTCGTATCCTAGGTCTTCCTGGAGACCAGATGAATTGGGTGATGAGTTGTTGCCATTTTTGAAACTGTGTGTGCGGGATGTTAAGGGGAAGGCACTGGACCAGGTACAGAAATTTAAGGAGCACTGTCATAGTAATGGCTTGAATCTCTGAGTGGAGGGGGAAGCTCATTAGGAACCAACTAGTGAGGTCCTGCTGAATCTGTTGTGTTAGGGGGTCAAGATTATTTTTATATGGGTTATTTAAATTTTTGGGGATTTGGGTTCCTAGGTATTTTATTTTGGTGGCAGACCAGTCTAGTGGGAACATGTTTAAGATTTCTTGGGTTGAGTTGTAGTGAAATTTCAGAGATTCAGTTTTGGTCTTATTTAATGTATACCCAGCTTGTTGGCCAAATTCCTCCAATATCTTCCATATCTGGGGCAGAGATCTCTCCGTGTCTGTGAGGTATAGCATGACATCATCTGCATACAGGGAAATTCTATGATCCATGTCCCCTATGAGGACTCCTTTTATATTTGGGCTAGTTCTAATGGCCTTGGCCAGCGGTTCTATATACAAGGCAAATAAGATAGGGGAAAGGGGGCAGCCCTGTCTTGTTCCTCTACCTAGGTGGAATTTCTGATAAAGACCTCCATTCACTTGAACCTGGGCGTGGGGGGCTGCATACAAGGCTTTTAGTGCATCTATAAATAGGGGTGGGAAACCGAATTGCTCAAGGGTCAGGAAGATAAAACTTCATGACACCTAGTCAAAAGCTTTCTCGGCATCCAAACTCATTATACATGTAGGGGAGTGGTGTCTATTTACTTGATCCATAATATTTATCATTCTACGGACACTGTCTGATGCCTGCCTACTCATTAGGAATCCAGTCTGATCTGGATGAATTAATTGTGGTATGAGGGAGTTAAGACGGGGCAGCTGTGATTGCTGTATAAATTTTGTAGTCCACATTTAAAAGAGAGATGGGCTTGTATGAAGTGCATTCAGCAGGCTCTTTCCTTTCTTTAGGCACCACCATTATTGTGACATAGTTCAAAGAATGAGGGGGCTTCCCCCCTCTCCACATCTCGCTGTAAGTATCTTGTAAGAGTTAGGTTAGTTGTTTAATAAATACTTTGTAAAATTCTCTGCTGAACCTGTTTGGACCTGGACATTTACCTGTCTTTAGTTTCTTAATAGTGTCAGAGATTTCTGTTTGGGAAATTCTGGACATTAGGTCCTGGGCTTGTTCAGATGTAAGGGGTTGGGAGCTCCAGGGGTCGGTGGTACGTGATCTTATCTTCTTTTGGAGTTTCACTTTGTGAGTGGTATAGGGACCTGTAGTATGTGGTGAAAGCTTCTTCAATTTGTTCCCAGGGTGGGAAATTTGTCCCATGACTGGGTGTCTTAATTTAATTATATTGGCTTTTGCAGCCTGTTGCCTAAGCCAATACACCAAGAATTTGGTCGCCCGGGCTCTCCCCTCATAGTATGTTTGTTTAAGATACCACAATGCCCTCTCAGTCTCAATCTTGTGAAGACTGTTGATTTTATTTTTTAGGTCTTTAATTTCCACCTCCCCAGCCCTGGTCCATTTCTCTTTCTGTTATGACTCGACTGTCCTCACTGTTCTACCAGCTTGTCCAGTTGTTTCCTTCTTTACCTCTTTTTATATGTCACTACTGAAATTAGTTTACCCCATACCATTGTTTTTATTGTGTCCCAGAGTATCTGTGGGGATATGTCCTTGGTGTCATTGGTCTCTAAGGTTTGCTTAATTGTGTTCTGTGTTTCTGTCTTTACCTCTTTGTCCCTCAAGAGCGAGATGTTTAGTCTCCACTGGGTTCATTTTGGGGGTACATAGATACATAGACAGTGTTGACAGATAAGGGCCTATGGCCCACCCAGTCTGCCCATTTGAGCTTGTAAGTTCAGTTTATGTTTTCCTAGAAATCTGTTGCCCCTTACCCCTGACCTCCAGAATTCTTTTATGTCTATCCCATGCATTCTTAAACCTCGTGATTGTTTCAGCCCCCACCACTTCCTCTGGCAGGGTGTTCCACTTGTCCACCACCCGCTCTGTGAAGAAATTCTCTCATGTTTCCTCTGAACCGTCCTCCTCCAACTTCATCCCATGCCTCTAGTCCTGGAACATCTTTTTCGCTTAAAAATAGTGTATTCCTGCACCCTGTTCCTCCCTGTGAGATACTTGTATGTCTCATCATATCCCTCCTCCTCCTTCCTCCAGGAGTACATGTTCAGTTCCTTCAACCTGTCTTCATAGGACTTGTGATGCAATCCATGCACCATCTTTGTTGCCCTCCTCTGAACCTTCTCTACCCTATGTCCTTACATAGGTATGGTCTCCAGAACTGTACACTGTACTCCAGGTGTGGGCTCACTAGTGTCTTGTATAGCGGAATTATGACCCTTTTCCTGATGGTGATACCCCTGCCTATACATCCCAGCATCCTATTTGCTTTACCTGCTGCCTTGTCACACTGTTTCCTACCTTTGAGGTCATCAGAGATGATAACCCCAAGATCCCTTTCCTGCTTGGTGCATGCTATATCCTCACCCTCAACTGATATATTGTGCCAGGGTTTTTGTGCCCATATGCATTATCTTGCACTTTTGCATTGAATTTCAAATGCCAAACCCTGACCATTCTTCAAGTTTCTGCAGGTCCTTCTCATTCTGTTTACACCCTCTGGTGTCTACTCTGTTATTAGAGCTTGTGTCATCAGCAAACAGTGAAATTCTGCCTTCTAGGTCCTGTAATGTCACTGATGAAGATGTTGAATAGGACCGGTCCCAGCACTGATCCCTGTGGTACCCCACTGGTCACTCTTCCCTCTGTGGAGTGACAGCCATTTACCACCACCCTCTGTGTCCTGCCACCCAATCAGTTACCTACCCACCACACTACTGTCCTGCCCACACCCATATTCCCCAGTTTGTGTAATAGTCTTCTATGTGGCACAGTGTCAAAGGCCTTGCTGAAGTCCAGATAGGCCATGTCCACTGCCCTCCCCTGATCCACCTCCCTAGTCACCCAGTCAAAAAATTCAAACGAGGTTGGTCTGACATGACCTCCCCCTGGTGAAACCATGCTGCCTTGGGTCCTGTAGTCCATTGACAACCAGATGTTCCACCATCTCCTTCAGTAGTGCTTCCATGATCTTCCCCACTACTGAGGTGAGGCTGACTGGTCTGTAGTTCCCTGCTTCCTCTTTGTTCCCGCTTTGTATTAGGGGATTACATTCTGCTGTCCTCCAGTCTTTGGGCACCTCCTGTTTCCAGTGATGGGCTAAACAGGATAGCCAGAGGTTCGGCCACCACCTTTCTTAGTTCTTTAAGGACCCTGGGGTCCACCCCATCTGTCCCCATTGCTTTATCAACTCTTATTACTTCCAGTTCCTTAATTGTACGTCTATCTCTAAGAAGATAGGTTGGTAGTCTGATAATGTAGAGGAACCCACCCACATTGATTTAATATATTCCAGGTCCCTGGACTAAATAAAAAACATGTCTAATCTAGAGTATATTTTGAACCTGGGAGAGTAATAGGTGTAATCTTAAATGTTATCTGATTTAATGTATTATAGTTTTCTGCCTTCCTGTCTGTATTGCTACTTCTGTATTTGATTCTAAAACAGTGACTAGCACAAAGTATTTCCAAGATCTAAATGTCAGATTATTTAATGTATGTATAGTTTAGTGCCTGCCTACTTGTGTTTTGCTTCTATACCTGATCTGTACCTTTCTCCTATTGTGTTTACCTGTACTGACGTAGAACCTTTGAAAAAGAGTCTTTGAATCAAAGGTATTTTCCGAATACTCTATAAATAAATAAATAAAATCTTTAGCCAGCGAATACTTTTCCCTCAATATACTCAGGAGGCCCATCTCTTTCATTAATTTTCAACTAGATGTGCTGTTTTGATGTTTGGATTTATGATACGGGACGTGGAATCTAATGTTCTATTGAGGACCAGGTTCCAATCCCCTCCTATGACAACTCTTCCCTGTGCCTTTTGTGCCAGCATTCTCAGGAGGTCAGCATAAAAACTTATTGATGCACCGGGCGGGACATACACATTTAGAAGTGTGATTGGGGTATCCTGAATTCTGCCCATCACCAATATAAACCATGGCCCGGGGACAGTCACTACTTCCTGTTCTTCAAATGGAAGCGAGGCTGCTAAAAGTATAGCGACTCCTCTTTTCTTCCCCTTGTCCAGGGAGGAGTGGTTGACCACAGGGTGTGCTCTAGATTTTAGCTTCAGGGCCTCTCGTGGGGTTAGATACGTTTCCAGTAGAAAATTAATCTTGCATCTCTGTTTTTACAGGAAAGTGAGGATCTGCCTCCTTTTGATTAGATTATTTATCCCATTTATATTATAAGAAAGAACCTTAGAGCTAAATTGATCCATAATCCCAGAGGCGACCAAGTAGATTAAATTTCGTATGTTGTATGAGAGTTTTTAAGCAATAAAAACAGACTATCAAATAAATGGTGCTAGTGGACATTTGCCCTTGTGTGATTCAAAACTTTCTTGAACATTTTCAAATTGCCCTAACTTAACCTGAGAAACAGTAAACAGATAACTGCAAGGTAACATAAGAATTTGCTGCTGCATTGTAAGTAGATCTCCACTTGTTGTCTCCCAGTCCATTGCTGTGTAACATTCAAAAGCCAAAACCATAGAACAAGAACAGCTTTACCATTCCTAACAATGGCATTGTTAACTATATATAGTTGGGACTGGTCTACCCATCACACACAAGTTTGAGGCAATTGGGAATCAGCCCCACATAGGAAGCTTTTGGTGGCCTTAACCCCCTCTGGGGTGAGGTCATTTGAGGGAAGGTATAAGTTCCCTTTTAAATCCAGGTTTTGGTGACTTCCAAGGTCAACCTGAGGATGGTATCTAAGGTTGGAGGATGTCCTTTCTGTGACATCTTGCACCCAATTCGTGCAGGGTAAAAGCCAGCTTGGGGATCTAGGGTGAAGATTTTGACCCCAGTTCACTGGTATAACCAATGTCAGCAGGCCTAAATAAAGCAGAAATCTATACATCTGAAGGAAGTATTGTCTCTTCCCTCTCTGCTCACCGGTTTCACGTGTAAGAGGTTTCAAACATGGGGGATGCTTAAACCTGGACCCATATTCGGAACGAAGGGAAAGGCTACACTTCTGCCAATGTTGCTTTCAGTTTGCTTAAATATTCACCCATTTCCTACTTGTTTCAGGTGAAGGGGACCATTATGATAATTTCTCAGTTCCCTCCATAAACCAAGAGAGTCGCTCCCTTTCCCACCATTTGCCAAGCTCCTCAGTATACAATATCCAGTATTTATTACAATTTCTAGTATTGTTTGTTAGTCCCATAATAGTTTAGTCCAGTTTCAGAACTTAAAAGAAAGTCTAGATCTCCTTTACATTGAGTTGTTGTCTATAAGATGTCTTCACGAAGATAAAAGGAACAGATATGTGGGTAATTAAAATGGGACTGGACCAACCTTCAGGGCTGTTTGCATTCAGACCAGCTTATTCATGGGTCTGAGGACAGTCTGAACCCAGGATAGTGAGATTAGAGGGGCAGGTGTCCAGACGAGCCCCATTCAGTGGAGTAAAATAAAAGACAGAAAGGAAGGAGGGGAAAAGCAACACCAATTCTAAGATGACAGTTTTACGTCTGTTCTGGGTAAACAGTTTCTTTTCCACAGACTGCAGCATGCTCATGCCGTCATCGTGTGGCATTCAGTCAGAAGGGATCTCTCTGCCAGATGCCGAGAAGAAGTAAGTAGAAAGTTTTAACACAGTACCTCCAGAGTGTCCGAATCAGGTATTTAAATTTCGGTTTCCTTCTCCCACGGGGGTCAGGGATGTCTGAGGGTCTTTGTTGCCACACAGGCCTGCCAGTTGGTGCAGGGAGATGAATTTCCCAGGCATGGCTTGTGGGTCTTCCCCTCAGGTGTGTTGGACTTTACACTTGTAGATTATGCAACCATGGGAGGCCCTTACGTGAGATTGCCCAGGCAGATTTTAATAGTTCTTTTTGCAGGCGTTCCTTTGGCATTGCTGGAATCATTATGCCCTTCTCCTCCAGGTATTTTGAGGTTGCAAGCAGGTCTTCAAAAATCTTGGGTTCCCTGTCTGTTTCTATTTTCAGCCTGGCCAGGAAAAGTATTTGGGCCTTGATGCTTCTGGCTCTCAGCTGTTTCAAGTTTGGCCAGGCCACATGGTGACTCCCTTGCACAGAGGTGGTGTAATTATTATCTAGGGTTATGTGTTTTTGCTGAAACATGATGTTTCTGGTGCCCCACACTCTCCAGAGTAGCTCTTCTTTGGTGCTATAGGTCATTTTCACCATGAAGGATCGTGGCCACGCTCCTGCATTGCTGGGTTTTTGTACGAGCGAATGGTGGCCCTGTCCATTGACAACTCGAGGTCTGGGGGCAGTTGAGGGCCTCTCTCAAAACTGATTGCAGAAATGTGATGGTGTCCTTGGAGCCTTTCTCTGCGCCCTCCGGAATACCATAAATCTGGAAATTTTGTCTTCGGCTGCGCCCCTCTAAATCATCTAAGTGATGTGTCAACTGTCTGTCCCTTGCCATCAGATATAAAAGAAGATGTTCTTGGCAGTTGGACTGTTCCAACACCGATGAGAGGCCAAGTTCCAGCTGGTCCGTTTTGTGCTCGAACTTCCCCAGATCCAATTTAAGCTCCATGAGGGTTTGATCAATTTTAGTGACAGTTTTAGCAGTATGGAGTATCGAGGTAATTCGATCAGCAGTTTCCTCCTCCATCACCTGTTCCTATGGTTGTCGGGTGGTTGGCTTGGAGGTCCCAGGGGTAATCTCCGTTTTTTTTTTTTTCATAAGTAGCTCCTTTAATTTTCGTACAGGCATCGATGAGCTCCTGGCCCAAATGGCTTTAGATCTTGTCATTTTTGTGGGTAAGTTTATGTTTTAAAAGGTAGAGGGTTGCTGATTTAACCCGGTGAGCTGAGTGGGCAACAAAATCAAGCTGCCATTGGGCTGCTGACATCACTGGAAGTCTCAGACTGCTTTTATGTCACCAAAGCACAATAAAGGCTTAGAGAAGGAGTTTTGAATGATAGTGGAAAGCACACATCAGAGGGTTCTTCTCCATATAAGCAGCTGTCCCTGTCACAGGGGACAGAAAAAAAAGCTGCTCATCCATCAGATAAACACGGTACAACTGGTAAAAATACTGGGATATCTAAAAGGAAGAACCCAGATGGCAGTGATGGCAAACATATAAATAAACAGCCTCTGAACAGGTACCTGAGCCAGGTAGTAGCTATGTACAGTGACACCAACACAGCGAAATACACTTCTGTCAGCAAAATCGACACTTTGCCAACAGGTTGCTGTGTTGATGTGCCTGAGACAGGGCACACTGTCTCCCGGTCCTGCACCCCCCACCCTTAATCAACTCCAACTGGAGTTGAGAATCCTTAAGATGTGGGGATGGAGCCCCCCACATGGGGGGGGTTTCGGGGGTGAAGCCCCCAAATTAAAAAAAAAGGTGGGAGTCACATGATGTCTGGCTGAGAAGAAGCAGCTCTCCTGTTTCATTCCCCGCCTACCTTTTTTAATATAACTAATTTCTTTATTAATATAACCTCTGTAAGGTTAAAATTTAAAGAGCATTGTGTAGGACCTTTTGCAGTTATCTGATCGCCTGCAAGCAATTTCCTGCAACGATGGAAGTGACAATGAAGCCGGAGCTCCCACGGCATACACCCCCGTCTTTGCCAGACAAGGGCAAGGCTACTAAAAAGCTAAGCAGCAACTGCCAAGTCTGCCCCAGTAACAACTAACAAGGCATCCACAGCACCACTTATGGAGGAACGTTTTCTCCTAGAAATGAAACTGCTGCAAGACAGGCTAACTCTGATCACCTCAGAAATCTCATCTCTCAAAAAAGAGCTGGGAGATGTCTCCCGCCAAGGACGAGACAATGAAGAGTGCACCATATCTTTAGAAAAATGGAAGTCAACCATGGATCCGGAATTCATATCAATGAAAAGGCATCTGAATAAACTGTAATTAAAAATAGAGGACCTCAAAGAGCGTAGCCGACGAAACAACCTAGTTGTGCTGAGGCTTCCAGAAGAAGAGGAAGGCGCTACACCTATAAAGTTTACCCAGAAATTATTAAAAAAAATAGCAGGCCCTTTGCCCAAGAGGCCTTCCTACATTGTGGAACGTGTGCATCAGGCTTTGCACCCTAAGCCAGCTCCAGGATCACCACCTAGGCTGTTCCTGCTAAAACTGCTCAATTTTTTGGATAAACAGCATGTACTCGCAAAATTGAGAGACATCCAAGCTGTTATGTGGGAAGGCTATAAAATTAGGATTTCTCAAGACTTACTGGCATCTGTGAGACAGAAGAGGGGCACTTTCCACTCCACTGTTTCGTGCCTGATCCCGGCTGGAATCTGCTTTCGTATGGTACACCCAGCCCAACTGCAAGTTAAAGTGCAATAGAAGTGGCATTCCTTTTAGTCTAATGACCAGGCAGTAAAAGAATTGCAGCGCCTTCTCCCTGAGCTTTTTAAGAAGTGAATATCTGGGAGAATGAACAGGGTGATTCATATGAGGTTCAATTAAGTGTTTGTCGCTGCTCTATCGATTTTATGAGGGAGGTTGCTCTGCAAGAGTGAGTCCGTATTTCCATGCATACTACACATACCCCAAGCTATTTTACTTTTGTTTTCCAGCTAATCACTCCCCTTCTGCTCTGTACTGACATCTGTCAGTTTATGTTTTTTTTTTTTTCCCTGCTGTGCTGATCATTATTGCCGCAAATGGAGCTGAATCTCACAGCCTAAATACATTGTTTGAAGCAACAGTACTAGACTGAACTGGTTGGCTCCTTTAAGAGTTCTGTGGGTGCCAAGGTTGCGCAATGCCAGATTAGATCAGGTTTCTGGTCTCCCGTACTGATCGCTATGTGCAGTGACGTGAACTTGCGCAGCATTGACCGGGATGCAGGGAACTGTACCACACGAATGTGCACACTGCCACAACGACATGAAGCAACAATTGATCATTTCTAACTTAGCATGCCTTGCCAAGCTCTCCTCTTAGATCCACCAGGAGGGAGTTATCTTTAATGTCTTAAAAAAATAGATAAAAATCTTTAATTTCCAATCAGGTTAAAGTTTATTTGGATCAAAATTTTCTATGGTCTCCTTCACAGCATGGATTTAGGCAGGATTTAGTACTGAAACTGCCTTTGGTGAGGTTCACGGGGTAGGTGTATAATGCCTTAGATGAGGGTAAAATAGTAGCTGCTGGCTTTGTGGACCTCACCAAGGCTTGATTTGGTTGACTATAGGAAGTTGTTAATGAGTTTGTTGGAGGTTAATTTTTCAAAGGAAGTGATATTATGGTTTAATAATTATTTAACTGGTAGGTGCAGAAAACTATGATGAATGGTGTATTATCTGATGAGGGTATTTTGATGTGTGGTGTTCTCTAAGGGTCTGTATTGGTCCTTTGTTGTTTACCTTATTTTTAAATTCTCTGCATAAAATATGTAAAGAAACAGAGCTTATTTTGTTTGCAGTTGATGCAGTTTTATTATGTATTGGTAATACTTTACAGGTTGTACAGCAACAGTTACAGGATGATTTTAGTTTGATGCATGGTTGGTTAATGGAGAAAAATTTAGTGTTAAACCATGTAAAACAAAATGTATGGTATTTAATAATACAAGATCTAATGTGAATTCTGAGCTAACTCTAAAGCATAATTATGGAAATAATATAGAAAGGGTTACTGAAATTTGTTACCTAGGCCTGGTTATTGACTGTAACTTATCATTTGAAATATATATTCTGAAATTAATAGGTAAGTTACATAGAAGATTAGGAATGCTTTATCGATTGAAAAGTATTTAATAGATGAGGTTAGGATAATTTTGGTTAATAGTTTATTGTTTTCAGTTATTGATTATGGATTAATTATATATTTTTTTACTTCAGTTAGAATGCGTAATAAGTTGGAATCTACTTATCATAGTATTATTAGATTTGCTACAGGACAGAAGAAAAGAACTCATCATTGCTTACTTTATAGTTCTTTGGGGTGTTTGTCATTAGTTGATAGGTTTAGATTACGTGTCTTAGTATTTCTTCAAAAAATTAAATTAGAAATTTTTTCTGGTGTTATTTGTGATATGTTTTCTAAATTGATTAATGGTGTAAGAACCAGGTCGCAGGTTAATTTAAATTTTAAATTTCGGATTCCCTACTATAAAAGTGTGTTTGCTCAGAATTCCCTTCAATTTTATGTGAAATTGTATAATGAATTACCCTCTAATATTATGCAATGTGTTACAATTTTGTCATTTAAGAGGGTTTAAAGAAATTTTGGTTGTTAATTCAAAGTGTTGTTGTTTTAAATAATGTATTTTATATGTATGTGTGTGTTTATATTTATATGTTTGTATATTATTTATGTATGTTTTGTGTTGGATTGGGCATCAGTGAAAATGGGCATTTTGCTCACTGATTATACAGAATAAAAATAAACAAACAAACAAACAATGTCTGAGCTCAAAGTAGCATGGCTTGAAACATTAATCTCTACACTTTGGCATCACTTTGCATCAGAACTATTAAGACCTAATAGTCACAGCAAGGCATAATCTGTGGCCAACATATGAAACTCACTAGTAGTCTCCATACTTTATTTTCATATCCTGTTTCTAGAATACCTACATCAGCTTGGTGTCTGGTAAAGGGATGCTGTTGTAGTTTTATTTGATAATGACTTAAATGTAGATATTTTGCTTCTGTGGGGGGGGAGGGATGGGGTTTCAATTGTTTGCTTGGCAGCATCATGCACCTAATCAAAGGAGGGTACCTTATCACATTTTGGGCTCTTGAATTTAAGGGGTCTTGGTTACAGCTTAGTGGAAAGGCTTGGCTACTATTACACATCACTATCTGGAATTTAACTTCAGAAGAAGCATGGTGGTGGGGAAGTGGAGGGTAATGGGGTCTTCATTGTTTTCTAGGGGTACGGAGGGGAGATGCCATGGTATCAGCAAAAGGGCAGGTCACTTTTTCTTTTTGTTTGTCGCATTCTCTCACTATTGTTATCAGTTAGAAATGCTTAATTGCTTTAACGTGAATTCATGGAACGTAAAAGGGGTGCGTAATAAACATAAAAGGTATAAAATATTAAAACACTTTCAAGCAGTAAAAGGACAAATACATTTCCTGCAAGAGACCCATCCTGCAAGTAACTGAAGCTGACCTACTGCCCAGACTCCACATAGGTCAAGTCTATGCTGCAGGGGTGAGCACAAAGAACAGAGGGGTCACCATTCTGATTCTAAGGTCCATCAGATTTCAATGCAATCAGTGCATTCGAGACCCACAAGGCAGATATGTATTGGTGGTTGGCTCCCTAGACAGCTCTGACATAGTACTTGGATCAATAAATGGACCAAATGCCGACTCACCCTCATTTTTTATGGAGTTGCTTAATGCTCTGTTGCCATTCCTGTCCATACTGATCTTGCTCGGAGGACATTGGAATTTGCCCTTTTCACTGGATGTGGACAGGACCGGCAGACAGAGAGCAGGTCTATCCCCTGCTCAAAGCACCATCAGGGACCTAACAGATAAACTGGGAATATGTGATCCTTGGAGGGTATTACATCCCACCCAGAAGGAGTACACATTTCGGTCTACGGTTCACTGGACTTCATCTCGGATAGATTACTTTTTAATAAGTGAGCGGCTTTTGGAGGGCCTCATGAAATGTGAAAGTTATTTTGGATCATTCCCCAGTGATTTGTATTCTATCACTATCACCAACCCATCACTCAAAAAATAATATGGAAAATAAGCAATAGGTTGCTGAAGGATGACTGGGTGGTAGAGAAGATCAAGCAGTGCATTAGACAGTACACCAAGGATAATTTGAATTCCATAGGCTGACCTGATTTAGAGTGGGGAGCCCTAAAATGCTTACTAAGAGGTGAACTTATAAGGATTGCCTCCACAAGGAAACATAAGAGGGAGAGCCAGGTCATGGAACTTCTGGGCCAAATCAGGGACTTGGAAAAAAATATGTCATAATTTTCCCCAGACACATGTCAACAAGAGGTCATAAGGCTGAGGGCTAGATATAATGATTTGATTGGGGAACAGGCTGAATATGCTATACTCAAATCAAGATCCTCCTATATTGACCAAGGGGAGAAAGCAGGTCACCTATTGGCACTATGGGTGAAGCACCAAGAAGCATCCAGAATCATTAAGGGAATCTGCTCTTCCAGAGATGGATCCCTTAAGATGGATCCTAAGTGCATTATTTCAGAGTTTGAATATTTTTACAAGCAACTCTGTAGTGCCAGGCCTGACCCTCCCTCAGAGGCCCAGATAGACACATACCTGGCCAACCTGCCTCTACCTACCTTCACTCCCAAGCAACAATCCTAATTAACCTCTCCCTTTACAGAAGGAGAAATATAATTAACAATTCATGCACTACCCCTAGATAAAGCCCCGGGCCCAGATGGTTTCTCCTCAAACTTTTACAAACTATTCAGTAAGGAATTATCCACATGGCTACAAAGGCTGTTCCAAACTATTTTGGAAGGCAACTGCCCAGACCCTTGTCTTTTCGAAGCTCTGATTGTCATACTGCACAAGGAGGGGTGGGACCCGGAACAGGTGTCGAGCTACAGACCGATCTCGCTATTAAATAGCAATATTAAAATACTAACTAAGCTTATGGTGGATAGACTCAGTTGGGTAATGCCTCCCTGATAGGTATGGAACAAGTGGACTTTATGGTTGAAGGTCGCCAGTAGAATATCTGAGAAAATTGGATCACATATTCTCCATGGCCAGGGAAAGCACTACTCCTATGGCCTTGGTATCCCTGGATGTGGAGAGAGCATTTGATTGGGTAGATTGGAGTTTTCTTTCTGACCTTGCTCAGGTTTGGTCTCCTCCCTCCCTCCCTCTTTGTGCAGTGGGTCATGGCCATTTATAACAAACCTAGTGACAGGATATATTGCAACAATGCTCTCTCTTCTTCTTTCGTTCTGGCTTTTGGAACCAGACAGGGGTGTCCTCTGTCTCCCCTCCTATTCAATTTATATTTGGAGCCCCTCCTGACTAAGTTAAGGCTGGCACCTGGAATACAAGGGATAACAATAGGGGGTCAAGAATATACATCGAATGTAAGATTTCGGCATATGCTGATGACATACTTCTCCATCTTTCCAACTCTAAGGACTCTATTAGCAATGTCTTGCACATGATCCAGGAATTTGCTCAGTTTTCTAATTACAAACTAAATCTGGAGAAGTCAACAATATTTCCTCTTAATCCAACCATACATAAGCAAGACGTAGTGGACTTAGGGTTGAAATGGGTAACTAAAACATTAAAATATCTAGGAATTTCTTTAGCTGGAGAAACGAGACTTTTGAAAGTGTATAATTTGGACACTCTGCTTCAAGTTATTCAACAGGATTTAGAGAGGTGGTGGCTACTACCAATCTCACTATGGGGCAGAATAAACTTAATTAAAATGAACATTCTGCCTTGTATCTTCTATCCCCTTAATATGCTGAATTTATGGCTACCACATACCTGGTTCTCAAAAGTACACTTCTTGATCTCTAAGTTTATATGGAAGGGCAAACCAGCCCGACAAGCCTATCACAAATTAGTGGGCCCCAAGACCAACGGAGGGCTTAAGCTGCACATTTCAAATTCTATTATTGGGTAAGCCACTCTGTAAAATATTTGAGGTGGATAATGCCAGAAGGTTTGACTGATGCAAACCAATACATACCCTTATAGCTTACATTTGAAAGGGCTCTGATAGACGGGCAGGGACTAGCTCCTGAAACCTTACTACATATCTTCATTAAACATCTCCCATCAAAACTCTCCAACACACCGATAGGGACATCGGTCAGAGTTCACTCCCAAATGTGTGCATCTTTGTCATACAGACACACGGAGGATCCCAACCAGCCCATAGTAAATAATGCCAATTTTAAAATTGGAGGCACTTGTGTTAAGCCATCATGGATACCACAGATAAAGGAAGCCAGTATAAGTGACCTGCTACACGATGGGCAAATTCTGTCCACTGAAGATATTATTAATAACTTTAATTTGGGGAAACAATCAGGGTTTAAGGTATATCATCTTAAACATATGTTGCTTAAATCTCTTGCAACCCAGTTAGTGGATGAGCAAGGTAGGTTCCTGAAACCACTTACTGTGGTGGCAAGAGAACTGAATGCAGTATTTACTATTTATAGGCAGCTCCTCATGGAGGCGTACCCACAATTGGATGGTTCTTCTACCTACTGGGATGCTCAGTTCTCAGAGAGAGTACTTAATTGGTCCAAGATATGGACAGACACCTATAGATTTATATCCCTGGACAGGTTGAGATTAATGCAGTATCAGATTATTAATAATATGTATCTTACCCTAGTATAACTGGCCAAAATGGGCAAGTCTCCCTCCTCGGTCTGTACACATTGTAGGCAAGAAGAGTGGTCCCTGCAGCATATTTTTTTGGGAGTGCCAAATGGTATCCCAGCTTTGGTCCCTTATAAAACAAAAGGCTGACCCCTTATTAGGAGTGGTGGAACACAGAACCTGCAAATGTCTAAATGGAGACTATTCCCATATTTCAGTTTCCGAACGGAAATATCATCTGGCATTAATAGCTATGTCAGTTAAAAAAAATAGTACTTCAGCACCGGCTCGATACTGAGACTATAGCTTACTCAGAATGGTTGCAATAACTCCTAGCTAATCTGTCAGTAGAAAAGATCATTGCTAGTGTTAATAATCGAATATTGAAGTATGAAAAAGTGTGGAGAAAACTGCAAAGTTTATACTCTACATAGAAGCATATATGTGTCATGGTCTAGCGCACTATCTTTAATATAACATAATATGCTGATACCATGGGGGGGGCTGTCTGTTATATGTTTGTCTATGTTAGCATAGTTTTGTATGCTTGTTCTTGTTGTTCCTTGTTAACAATGGGCCATTTTCATGGCCTCAGGATATGAACTAAAGTTTGTTGAATTTCAAAAAACAAAGTCCAGGAGACACACAGGAATCATGTAAACTGCAACTTGCAGTCGACATGATTCCTGTCGGTGAGATGCCGGTCAACAAAAGGGTTGTCGAACCGACATCTTAGAGCCCTGAACCAGTGCCTGCCATGAAAAACAAAAAGGAAAACATGTCCACGTCACACCTCCTGCAAATGAAAAGGCATAGGAGGGCATGAATAAGGTATGGCAGTTTCTCTCAGCTTTCCAAGCTATGTAAAACCTGTTTAGTGTGCCTACTTGCCCCTCACCA
Source organism: Neoceratodus forsteri (assembly GCA_016271365.2). Taxonomy (NCBI): domain Eukaryota; kingdom Metazoa; phylum Chordata; order Ceratodontiformes; family Ceratodontidae; genus Neoceratodus; species Neoceratodus forsteri. The sequence continues at coordinate 275,156,536 of JADMNL010000026.1, forward strand.
GGCTCCAGTTCCAAACCACTTGCCTGTAGAGGAGGGGGGAAGATGAACCCATAGAATCTGATGGCTCCCCGGATCAAGAGTATGGTTCACCTCCTTGGCTCACAGAGGATTGCATCTCTTACTCCACATTCAACAAACAGATGGTGGACACCCTCTATATCCCCACTCATGAAACAGAGAGGTAAGAGGAAATGGAGTCCATGGCCATGATGGGGCTAACCCTCATAAGGAGACTACTAGCCCCCATACACAAGTCACTCCAAAATGCTACACTGAAAAATCATGTCAGCACCCAATTCAGGTGTTGACATTAACAAAAAGTAGGAAAAAAGTATCAAGTGGATAGACAAGGAGTGGAATACTTGATGACCATCCAGATCATGAAGGAGTGGTACAGACAGCTGCTCACGAGAAGGCCAAGGTGATGCTCTCCACACAACATTCAGATAAGGATTCCAGGAAACTAGATACTAAGGCCAGAAAGAACACATCACTCACCGTAGTAATGTTGTTTCTTCTTAAGGAATCACTCACTATGTTTATACTTATTGTAGTCATCTTGGCTGAGAGTGATTCCCAGAAGATAGAACCGATGCAAATTTTAAAATTTGGAATGTAAGTTTAAACTCTGTATCCATGCTCCATGTTGGTCATTGCTTAGATCTGTTTCCAAGCCAGAGTGGAGCAGCAGCTAGTAAAACTAGCTGAAAAGACTACCAAACAATTTTTAGGAAACATTTTACAGAATTTTTAAATAACATCAAACAAATTGAAGCAGACTTGTGAAAATGTACCATATAAACAATATAAAGAAACTTAAAGTTGTATGAACTGCAATAGTAATGCTCAAGCAAACTCAGTGAAAAAGGAACTGATTCTTCTGTGAACCGATTTCTGGTTCTAGAAAAGGAGGCAAGGTTAGGAAGTGTAAATATACTGAGTGATCCCTTAAGAAGAAACAACATTACTATGGTGACTAATTTTTTTTCTTCTAACCAGAGGAATCATTCACTTAATGTTTACACTTTATGTAGACTCAGTTGCAATACCTTGGAAGGCTGGGTCCAGAAACTAGTTATGAAAAAGGTTCTGCAAGACAGAAGTTCCAAAGCTGTCAGCCTTCTGGACTGTATGTCTAAACAGCAGTGCTTTGTAAAGATGTGTATTGTTTTACAGGTAGCTGCTTTGCAAATGTCTAACAATGAGATACCCCTTGAGGTTGCCACAGAGGCAGACGTACCCCTTGTGGAGTGTACCTTTAAGCCTGTTGGTGGCATTTCTCCAGATTTTTCACGGCGGAACTGAATGCAAGAGACTATCCAGTGAGAGACAGATCTCCCTGTAGCTGGCTTGAGCTGATTTGTCTTTGCCAACCTCCCCACAGTTAACAAAAAGCTGGGTACTGTGGGACCTGACATCTTTTGTCCAGTCCATGTAAACAGTCAGGACTTGCTTTAGGTCCAGGCTATGAAACTTTTCCTCACCTGGACGAGAATGTTCTGGATAGAGTAAAGAGACTGATTTAGGTGGAATTCAGATACCACCTTAAAAATGTATTTTCTGTTGGTTCTAAGAACTGCTTTATCACTGTGTAGGATTATGTAATTTGGCTCTATGCCAAGGATTTGCACTGCACTTCACTTACCCTCCTAGCAGAGGTTATGTATATTGCTTTCTGTGTGACATATTTCAGGTTAGTAGTTTCTGTAGGCTTAAAAGGAGCCTTAATAAGCTGGGCAAGGTGGTTCTATGTCATAAAGGCGATCACCAAAAAGGCGATCGCCATTATGGTGAGTGTACATCTCCAAAATTCAATTTTGACAATGTAAACCCCCAGCACAAAACAAAATGGTGCAAAGGACTCAGAATTTTAATGTCATGAGGGGGGCTGTACCCCCACACCCCACGCAGCCCCTTACTTTAGGATTCTCAACTCCGGGAGTGCATGATTGTAAAAAATAAATAAAAATGCTACTCTGGCCAGGCGCAACACAACACACCTACATCTGGACCCAAATCCAGCATCCTGACCACCCCAGCCCAGCAGCCACCACCACGCCATGGAGCCAGCCTGCAGCTCACTGCGGCACCATCCCTGACAAATCCTCCCACCTTTCCCACCCTCCCACCTTCGCCAGTGTGCTCGCCTCCCACCCCATGCACATGTACATATAGCGACATCCCATCGCCATTCACATACCCACCCCATCCAGTTGCCTTCCTCACACCATCGCCCCGTTGACATGCGCCGCAAGTGGGTTGCCATTACAGTAGGTGCCCACTTCACAGTAGCGCATGTCACAGGACACCGGGCAAGGCATATGTTGAGGACCCAGGGTGGGACAAGGTCCCTCAGTGGTGGATGCAAGTGGTTAAGACCATTAAAAGCCTTTTGAAAATGGTTTCTGAGGACACTTTTCCTTTCCAGCTGATATGTACAGTATGTTGATACTGCTGCTAAGTCCAACTTTAAAGTTGAAGGCCACTGGCCCAACGACTGTGGGTGTACAAGGTATTGCAGAATTATAAACAACCTTCTCTACTGGGTTTATTTTTCAAGGAGCACACCATAAGAAAACCATTTCCATTTAGAGAAATAAAGCTTTCTTGAAACCTTAAGCACCTTCAGGGCTTCTTCTGAGAGATCCATCCAATTCAGAAAATTCTAACTCCTCATGAACGATGCCCTCAGGAATATGGTCCAGGGGTTAGGAAATGTTATTCTGCTCTCAGACAAAGTCAACAGATTGTGACTGAGTGGCAGTCTCACTGGGCTCCTGTTGGACAGGGCCAGGAGCATGACTGATCTACCCAGTCTACAGCTATTATGATTATTGTTGCAGGTTCCCTCCTGAGTTTCAGGAGTACTTTCTGAACGAGTGCAAATGGTGGGAAGGCTTATAGAAACTTCCTTTACAAAAAAGAAACCCATTTTTCAAATTTGATGTATATAACTGCTCTCTACTATGAAAACTGTATACTGTCATTGTAATGTACTCTACATCCTGCACGGTACTACTCGTATGTATTTGCCTTGCTTTTTGTAACCAATTCCGTGTCGTTCCTGAAAAAGGGACCTTCAGGTCTCAGTGGGCTTACACTGTTAACAAAATTTAATAAATAATAAATAATAAATTTTTTGGACTGTTTTCAGCTTACTTCTGTCAATGTTGTTTTTCTGATTTTTTTGTGGATTACTTTCTTCTTCTTTTCTGAAAATGATTTTTTCCAAATTGGAGGACCCAATTGAGGTGGGTATTAGTGTTAGCAGTTACAGTGTTGTGATATTAATATTTAATATAATTTGTTGTGGATGCCATTGTTTGTTGGGTTTTCTTGATCATTTTTCCTAATGTATTTTTTAATCAATAAAGAGAAGAAAGTTTAAAAAAAATGATTTTTTTTTCTCTCGACCACTAAAGATTTATTTAGGATTTAAAAATGCTTCTAAAAATGTTTCAAAAAAGTAAGATTAAATATGGCTTTAAAGTAGATTTCCTTTTCCAATTCAAATGCATTTTTTGTTAGGCCTCTAGCTGATTTACATATTTAACATCGCCCCTGCAGTGATTCCTGTTTCATTGCAAAATGCCACACCTTGTGAGGACTGTATAGGTATATTTGTCTTCAACTGATTGATAAGTATTCTTATCCAAATTTGCAACCAAAAATTGTGAATGTATCATTGCTATTATTCTACTTATTATTATTACTAAAACAAAATCATTATATTTAAAAAACTTTTATTAAGTGTTCTGCACATAGTCCACAGTGATGTATCTTTATACATCATTCATTTTGTTCAATCATTTTGCTCAAACATTAATGGCTATTAATAAATAAGTATGTATACATGGCATTGCTTGAATAAATGGCATGTCACATAAGCAGCTGCTGACTTGGAAACTGCAAAAATGACTTACTCTTGTAGTTGCTAGCCCCTAAAGTGGATGTGAGCATTCAGTGATGTTATCTCTGAGGTGCAATAACGTTCAGGCATGAGAGGTCACACAGGCATGAGAGGTCAAGAGACATGTAGATACACTGAATGAAATGGTGCCTCACTGAAGAAACAGCTCTGAATGCCCAAATCTACTTTAGAGGCTAACAACTACAAGAATAAGTCATTTGTACAATTTCTAACTTAGCGACTGCATATGGGACATGCTGTTTATTCAAACAATGCTATGCATAGCTCGGTGGACTGCAGAATATAACTAAAACAAGCATTTGTCAATGCTGAATGTTGCTTGCTTCTATGTGCTGTTTAGGTATTTGGAAGTCATTGGAGTGCAATTATTGAAAATTTGCGAACTTACAGGTGAAGGAACTGCGCAATGCATCGTCAGAACAGTCATTTTAGGAATTTTTCACATCAAATTTTAACATAGCCATTTTAAGACCTCTGCTCATGAACAGTGTCACTGTGATTTTGTTAATGTGTCCCATACATTGAGTTTGCACACCGACTGCGCCATTGTGCGCCATAGGGCAGAAACACATTTTGGGCAGGATGTGAAAATGACAGCTGTACTGCTCATAAGGAGATGTGGTAAATGGCAATGTTGAAAATCTGGAGTGAAAATATTGAAAATTTTGAACTTACGAGCCTGCGTAGGAACGCTACATGTGCACTGCGCTAAATAAAACAGTCGATTTTAGGAATTTTCACCAAATTTTCAACATAGCCATTTTAAGACCTCTGCTCATGAACAGTGTCACTGTGATTTTCATTTGTCCCATACATTGTTTTCAAGACAATCACTGCTTCATTCTGCCATACGGGTGGAAACAAGATTTGGGTGAGATGTGAAAATGACAGCTGTACTGCTCATAAGAAGGTGAGGTAAAATGGCAATTTGAAAAATCTGGGTGAAACTATTGAAATTTCGACACTTAACGTGCCTGCGTAGGAACTGCGCAATGCACGCTCGTAAAACAGTCATTTTTTTGAATTTTGGCACCAAATTTTCAACATGGAGTTTTTGGGACCCCTTCTCATGAATGATGTTACTGTCATGGTGGTATTCAGGCCCAAAGGGTGATTTCACAGTCACTGCGCGAAATCACCCTTCAGGCCCGAATAACGCAGTGACAGTGACATCATTGATGAGAAGGGGTCCCAAACACCCCATGTTGAAAATTTGGTGCAAAAATTCCCAAAAATGCCTGAGATATGCAATAAGTTGAACCTCCTATCTAGCCCATTATACAGCTTACCGCTTCTCAGTTCGCGTCGGCTTTGAAGAGTGCAGACGTGTTCCCGGTCCACCAAGATCGCCGCTACCGGAGTCCGGAGGTAAGTATAGGGTGAGGGGTGTGGGGAGGCTGGGTGCGCAGTGGGTGCGGTTGTGGGAGGGGGTCGGGAGACGCCGCGGGGACCGCTGCTTTTTCAGGTAAAAATTAAAAAATGTTGTGGGATTATTTGCCATGCTGGGTGGGCCCAGCATGGCACAAGGACATTGGGGGGTTCAGCTGATGGGGATTGGGCACCCCGCCATTATTGTATTTATTGCCATGCTGGAGTGGGCTCCCAGCGTGGCACAGCAGGCCGACGGGATTGACACCCCGCCGCCAGATTGACTGCCACGCTGGGGTGGGCTCCTGGCACCTACAACTGGGGAGACAGCTCAGCCTAACGGGATTGGGCACCCCGCCGGCTACACAGTAGGTGCGGGTTCCGCACGCCGCCTGTGGGGGTGGAGCTATGCTTTATCTCTGCTCACTGAAGCGTAGCTCCCCTTTCATCGAGAAAGTGTTACTGCATTTTGCATGTCATAGACAGCTCCAAATGCATTGGCTACAGGGACCGCACCTGCCAGCTCACTGACTGAATTGGAGGAGGAGGTGACACACCTCCGAAATCTCCGATGATGGCACTATGTTTCTTGCACATGCGTGCAAGCAACATAAAAATAAAGTGAATGCAGGGCACATCATTCAGATTTAGGAAGCACAAACATGGAGTGTGTGGTCCTTTGCACATGGGCAGATAGCAGCTCGGCTTGAATAAATATGGCACCACATGAATACATCCACTCACAATGTTTACTTTCTCAGTGCAGTTTGGGCAAATATTGCGACATGGCATGGCAGAAAATGTCAGAAGTTAAGGGAGTTTACAAGAATGATTTTTAAAAGAAATACCTATCCATGAGAAACAGAAACTGGAGTGCACCAGGTAACATATAGAGGATAGTGGATGGGCAACAGTGAACAACAATACTGTTGTTCACTTCAAGAGGTTGTCATGACAACCAAGAAAACTTTGAGAGTGAAGCTCGAGAGGTTTTCGGTTGGCATGAAAATCTCGAGAAGTGAAACAGTGTTGTTGTTCACTGTTGTCCATCCACCTTCTTTTATAGTGTATGGGCAACAGTAAAAAAAAAAAAAAGCTTGTGACTTTTTTCCTGGTCGCACTGTGATGTCGGGAACTCCCGCCCCACCTCTGACAACACTCCACTCGGGTCCACATTTGAAACAAGATCCTGGTGTCCTGCTGTGTGCCAGCTAATATTTAAAGAAAAAGTCACTTACTGCTCAATAAAAACTTCCTCCAGTGCCTTCGCTGAACTGCAGTAGCCATTTTATGGATGACGAGAAACTGCGACTTGCGCATGCGCAAATGTGATCAGGGCTGTTGTACCATTGATGTGACATACTCACGATGATACAACAACATCGTGACGTCACATCGATGGTACAACAAAACTAGGGAAATATAGATTTCGAAGGAATACAACATTCTACCATACTCTATAGCATTGTTGCACTGTGTTAAGTGGTGTTTCCCTTCTTTAAATTATATTTGTTCCAAATATTCACATCTCTGCATGCTCAATTTAGGTTTTTCCAGTGTTACCATTTCTGTGGAACAGTGGGGAAGGGTGGAATGTTGGAAATTGCTGGGGTGGAGAGGGGGTGGCCCCACCAGCCATATGGTAGGAATAGAGGCCTTTTTTATGTTTTTTATGTTTTTATTCTTAAAGTATGACATGTAAGTGCCTAAAAATTAAGATGAGTTGTCAACAACCATTTAAAAAGATATTGTAATTTACTACAGCAGTGCTCTCAGATTGATTCGTCACTTTCTCTGTAGCTCCATGACAATGTTCCCGTGTTTTCCTATAGATTACATTACAGTATTTCCTATGGAAGTCAATTTGCTGTGTTTTCCCGTATAACCAGTGCAAGTCTATCAAAGCAATTCTCCTGCAAATGACGCAATTTCCTTGTAAAATGCAGGAATCCCTGTAGATCTGGGAGACCTGCTACTGTACTGCACACAAAAGCCAATCCCTGTGCTTTCTTTGCTATCAAGCCATACTCTTAGAAAAAAAGAAATCCAAACTGAGCACCCTCTGGACCACACCGCACCCCACAAATATGCATTCTATCCCCTCCCCCATACCACCCTTCCTAACACAGACTATTATCCTTCATCCTGCAGCTAGAACACCCACCCACAGCTGACCAACCCTGGGACCTCCCTTCCTGCCCACGGACCAATCACTCCTTCAGTTAATCACCCTCCATACAGCTGGACAACCCTTCCTGCCCCTGGCATCTCCCAAGAGAAGCACCCTCTTTATTCCACTTCACAGCCCCTGAATCTGCTTCTCCCCCCCCAATAACTTTCCCTGGACCAGAGCATAGCCCACCACCCCTACAAAAAGCTGGACCTCTTCCCAACCAACTTCCCTGCATCTGGAGCAGCCTTCAAGCCTGTGCCAATCAAACTCCCTGCAGCTGGATCACTCCACCACGCTCTCAGACAAGCCTCCATCAGCATACTACTGTTTCTGTGGCTGCCTCTCCCCCACAGCCAAAGCCATACCAATCACTTTTCAACCTTTACAGAAGCTCTGGAATAGCCCCCCCCCAAACACTCTCCCTTTCAGCCCTCAGACTATCCACTCCCTTCCCAGTTGACAACCTATTGTTGGATCACCCTTTAAACTCTTAGACCCACTCCACAGAAGACCAACCATAACACCACTCCTGTAGCTATAGAGTACCCCAGTCCCACACACCTGGACCAGCCTCTGAACTCCAGGTGACCACCTATTGAATTTTATTATTGAATTTTGTTGACCGGGTAGGCACACTAAGACATGAAGTTCCTTTTTCAGAAGTGACCCAGGGGGTAGGATACAGATGGTAACCAACCAAAATTGAACCAGATTAAGCTGTTGGTGGTATTGTTAGTGAATGGGGGAAATTTGGCCAGGAAACCAGGGAAATTCCCCCTATACTTTGCAGGGGGCACTGTCTCACTGCCGAGAGAATAGAGGACTCCAGTTGGGAGTTGGATGCTGAAGAAGGAGGAGGCTCAGAAAGTATGGCTGTGATAGGTGCGGTAGAAATGGAAATGGAATTTCAAACAAATATGCAAATGGAAAACTCCAAAGAAGCTGCAAAAGGTACTGTAATAATACACCGAGCATCGGACATCGGTACTGATATGGTGGAACAACAACAAATTCTGCAAGCACAGCTACATACCATCGACAGGAAACTACAAGCAGTTAAAATGCAGCAGCTAGAGGAGGAAAGAAAAAAAAATGCCTGATCCAGTGGCCAGGATGTAGCTCCAGTGGAGCCAGAGAGAGACAAGTAATACAAACAACTAGTGGAGACAGAAGTTCCTGGTATCCTGTACAAGCGCTCAGAGAAGTGGGCTGGCTGCAAAAAACCAATGGCGAGTGGTGGACACCAATTCCTGCTAGACCACTCCCAGGTACGACTACAACACAGAAGTCTGCCCAGAGGAAGGGCTGACTACAGACAAAGGAACTAGCAGAAAAAAACCCATGGAAGGCACACAAACAAGTACTCTTTCCTTTTCTCCTCTACCTGTAACCCCTTTGTTACCCGGGGTTACTAGAATCCCAGTAAGACCTAGTGGTAGGCAGGGAAGGCAGCTTGTGAAACTCCAGTTAAATGGGTTTCACACTGTCTCACTCTGTCCTCAGTCACAGCTGAGACTTGAGAGATGACATCACTATAGAACTGTCACAGCTGCATGAGCCACTTTGGAATCTCCAGCTCAAGGAGTGAAGTTTAGAACTTTGGGAAATTCAAAAGGAGTCTTCCATTTGTCCTTAAGCAAGAAGGAAGCATCAGTCTGCTGTTTGATCTCTGACTAAGAAAAAAGGAAGTGTTCCTATATTTACCTTTTTTAAAGTGGTGGAGACCGCTCCCCCGGTCTCAGTGCCCTCCTTCCCTCTGGGGGGGGGGAAGTTCTCTGTGGGTTCCAGGGGCAATCCCCTTCTCTCACCATGGAAGGAAGCTGCCTAATTTTGTTTTTGTCTGTTCTTGTATAACAGCAAAGGTTACAGTACTTCGCCTGTGGGGTACCTGCAACGAATGGGTGAGTGTTTGGCTCCATTTGAAGGGGCAAACATCTTCTTTTCTTCAGTTGGGAAATAAATGTGGACTGCTATTTGGGAGGACTATGTCAACTAGTACAAACAAATAGAGCAGTCAAACAGTTTAAAGTTTTAAATGGATTTAAAGTTCACTGTAGAGGGGGTGCTTCAGGTCATTCACTGTTCAATCTACATTTTAAAGTCTAAAGTTTTCTGTGTGTCCAGAGAAATGGCCAGGTATGGGCTGTGGAAGCTGGAGGTGGGAAAACCCCCCATCTTTAGTAACCAGGTCCACCTCTACGGATTTCTTCTCTGTTTTTCCTACTTGCCTCATGCACTTGGCCAGTGATGGGGTGGGTACCCAGATGTGGGTCGCAACTTGAAAATCTCTCTAGGAGTCGCAGACTCTAAGTGGTGTGGGGAGCCACAGGATGGGAAAATTACTCCTTGTTTGATGGGAGTTTGATTGGAAGTACGAAAACAAATCTCTCTAGGAGTCGCAGACTTCAAGTGGTGTGGGGAGCCACAGTTTGGGAGTCTCCTTGTTTGATGGGATGTCTTTCCAAGTAAAGTTTGGATTCATTCTTCAAGTGGACTGTCAGTCAAGTGGCTGGCAGGGGAGCCGGGCCAGTCGGACTATGTGTCCAATGTGCATGCAAAGTCCGAGCTGAGTGCCTGGTGGGTCCAAAGCCAGACAACTGTATTAATGTGTTCATTCCTCAAATGGATCACTGTTTTAACCTCTAATCTGCACATACAGTAATGTAGCGCTTTGGGGGACCATGCAATGCTTTGTTTATGTTCAGTAGTTAATAAATAAAGCCACACTGAAAAATCCCAATTCTGGTTCTGGACATTACAGTTATTGCTTCCTGTAGTTTGGATTTACTTGGGTGCCTCTGTGTAGAGTAGCAAACCTAGGCCCTTGTGCCAGGTAACCTCATCCTTCCCTAACCCGTAGATATATTTAAAAAAATGGAGGCGCTTGCTTTGGATTTGTTCAGGAAGGAAGGTGCTTGGGCAAGTAGGCTAGCATTTTGGCTATCTACAGTCCGTAGCCCAAAATGTTGAAGCAATTTCTAGTGTGCTGTGTGCTGTGAATCTTGTGCTGCTGTTTAAAAATGCCAACTGTTTACCAAGGAGCTGTAAAGCCAAAGTGTGTGTCCTTGTCCTGCATCAACATAGTTTACAGCGCTTGTCAGTTTTAAAATAAAGTTCTGTGAAGGAAAGTGTGGAAAACTAGGGTAGCAACAGAGAAATTATGCCCTGACGTTGGAAATGCTTTCTGTGCAATACTAGAGACTGCAGAGTTAATGGCAATGTTACATGGTTGAAATGGCCCCGCTGTGAGTCAGTGGAAAAAAAAGTGCATCTTTCAGTTTAAATTGCCTGCCTCACGATCGCCGTGGAGAGGAGCCCCAAGAGGAGGAAGAGGCTCATTTGCATGGCGTCGAATGGTTGGTCAGTTTGCCATTAGTCCCGCCTCAGCCAGCTCTTCTGTGATTTCCCCAGCATTCGAGAGGAGACAGAGAGTAGTGCGTGTACTGGCAGTGGAGGAGCGTTCACAAGGCGTTCAAAGCACTGTAAGCAGTAAAAGTGACTTTCTAGTTAAAAATCGGGCTCAACCCGCCATCGGTTGTGGGATCAGTGAATTGTGTGGTTAATACTATGATCGCGGAGACTGCCCGCCTGCTTACAATCTGAGGCCTTCAAAATCTGGCTGCAGGCTATTTACCCCATCGCAGCAATCTGCTACAATAACAGTGAGTAAACGAATTAAAACTGCTCAAATCAGTGATTTTCAGTAATGCCATATAAAATGTGTGTGCAGCTGTATAGTCACTTTGCAAGTAGCGATTGTGTGATGTCCTGCTAGCAAGTGCAAGTCTGTAAAGCCATTAAATGTGTGCATAGCAATGAAAAGTAGCCTCAGTTTAAAGTTTGCAGCCAGAGAGAGACTGTGGGTTGTAAAATAAGTGCAACACTAGTAGAACCAGCAATCCTGTGCTGAAACCTGAAGTTTTAAAGGGAATGTAATTAAATGAATGTTGCCAGCATGTGAAAAGTCCAAGGAAAATCCTGTAAATGTGTGAACAGCCAGAACAGAGCAAGTTGTGCAGTTTGAATAAAAGTTATTAGTAGCTGACGTACTGTAAATCGGGTGCGCAGTGGCTTGACCCAGAGTCCGAATGTTGATGCACAGGAGTGCTGCCGCCACCATTACAGGATGGGGTAGTAAAGTAAACACAGCAGCAGAGGAGCCATTTTAAATCTACAGAGTGTGTTCATTAAAGTGGGACTTTCAGTTACAGTGAACTTTTGTTTATTTTTCTGCAGTTATGGCCTCAGGACCAGCTCGTTACCTGGATCATGCCGGATTGCAGTAACAGCAGCAGTAAATAGATTGAGAGATATTGAAAATTGGTGCTGTGAGGAACCCCTCCTGATGTGGCAATTCCTAATTATCCAGTGCGTGTATGCCAGATGTGCTTGAGTGCTGGAAGGATGTTCTATGATTCCTCACTGTGCTGGTTGTCTACACAAATATGGCTTGTATAAAGTGCCTCAAATTCATTTGGCTCCCACATGGGCACAACTTCAAGAATCTGCAGTTGGCAGTACACAGCATCAGGCAGAGCCTGTGGAGGAAGGTCCCTTGGGGGAGTGTGGCACAAAGTTAGAGAGTGCAGAATTAGAGACTGAATCTGAAATTGAAGCATTGGATGCTGGATCTCAGAAGGCAAGTTCAGATAAAGCATCAATAGTCCCCTGGGTGGGGTGGCCTAGCCCAAGTCTCGAAGGTGAAAATGAGATGCAGGAGGCCTTTGAATGGGAGGTGTGTCACCTCCGGCTCTCAGTGATGAATGATAGTCTCGGGGTGAGAACTACTGCTCACCCTGGGCTCAGATCCTCAGTGAAGAGGAAGATGAGGGGAACCTATGTGGCCTTGTGAGAAAGGAACGGGTACACAGCCTCAAGATCAAGGGGGTCAAGGGACTGAGGGCATCCATCCTTGCATACTTAAGCAGTATGCACCTTGGCTGACCAGACCTATCATCTGGCTTTTTAACCTCTTGATTCGTACGTCTACTGTCCCATCCACCTGGAAAACTGCCAGAACCATCCCTATACACAAAAAGGGCGATGTCAAACTCATGTCCAACTACCGCCCTATTTCTCTTCTGCCCACTCTCAGTAAGCTGCTTGAAAAAATAGTCCACCGCCAGCTTGCTGCTCACCTTGACATGTTTAATCTTCAAACCCCGTGCAACATGGTTTCCAGCCCAGTCACAGTACCATCTCTGCACTTACACAACTTACAAATGACATCAGAAATAATGGACCGTGGCCTACCCACTGGGGCCGTCTTTATTGACCTGTCTAAAGCCTCGACATGGTACACCATCCTCTCATGCTAAAGAAGCTCCAATCCATTGGAGCATCTGACCAAGCCCTCTCCTGGTTCCATAGCTATCTTGACAATCGGACTCAGGCGGTAGCATTTCACAAGGCCCTTTCCTCCCCTAAACATCTCCCTGTGGAGTTCCCCTAGGATCCTCTTGGACCTCTACTCTTTTCCTCTTCCTAAATGATATTCCCACCATGTCTCGGCATAGCTGCACTCTTATGTATGCAGATGACCTTGTTCTCTACTCTGGGTCAAAATCGGTTGCTGCCATCAACTCCACTCTTACTAATGACTTCCAATTCCTGCAGACCTGAGTCTCTAGCAACCACCAAGTCCTGAACCTAGAAAAAACCTGTGCTATGCTATTCGGATCCTCTAAGAAACTGTCTGCCCCTGCGAACAGGATCCAGGTTCAATGCCTCAATGACTCCCTCATCTCAAACACTGAGTCCTTCAAGTACCTTGGGGTCACTTTGGATCCCACACTTGACCTGTCTCAACATGTCAATATGGTGTGTCGTGCCGTCAATGCTAAAATTGGCGGAGCTTACCAGCGCGCCACTCCCCTCACTCCTTCAGCTAGACTTTCTGTTATGAGAGGCATTCTCTACCCAGCTCCATATGCTCTGCCTCCTCTTTGCTGCAAACTCTGCTACTCCCACAAATGGGACACTGTCTACAACAACATCTGTAGATTTGCCTTAACTGCCCCACGTCTTACCCATCATTGTCTCCTTTACGCTGGCTTAAATTGGCTGTCACTAAGGATATCTGAGCCTACTCCTGGGCTGCTTTATCGACTCCCTGTCTAGACCTCCTGCCCTGTCTATCTTGCCAACCTCCTGATTCCTGCCTCACACACCCATACCCTCAGCTTCCTCTGTCCCCATGCTCTCCACTAGACCTTGCATGACAAAAATGGGTGAACAGGCATTTGACCATTTGCTCCCAAATTCTGGAACTCACTCCCCTATGGTGAAACGTCATCCTCCCATCGAGAATTCAAAACTCGCTGTTCACCCACCTCTAGCCTCTGGCCAATGCAAATGCTCTTAATTTGCTTTGTCCCACTGCAGCTGTCGGGTCTGAACCTGAGTACTACACTAATGTTCTCCCATGCAATTTGTCTAGGTGGCTATGAACATTGATGTCTTTACTGTTCCTCAGCTGTCTTATGGTTACCCTAATTGCTTTATTTTACATCCTTACTATGATCTATGCCTAAAATGTACCCATATGTAACTGTTACTGTACTACCCAATGTATATCTTGTTTTGCTTCTGTACACCTATATTATGTCTGTGCATTTCTGCATATTGTAACCAATGTCCTGTGCTCTCCCGGGTCGTGCCTGAAAATAGGCAGGTCTGTTGCCTAGCACACTTACCCGGTTACCAAAAGCTAATAAATAAATAAATAAGATCTTGCCTCAGAGGAATGTGTTCAAGAAGGTGGTGATGCCACTGCCCTGGCTTCACCAGAAGAAGAAGAAGTCAGGGATCCATTTTTAATTTCCTTGAGGATGCGAAGCTGGCAGAACCAGGACTGGCCACCACCAAGCCAGGCCAGCGGTCTCAGATTGACCAAAGCAAGTAAAGAGGAGAGACTGGTTCGAAGAAAGGCCAATGAAATCTTTGGTATGACCTTTCCTACCTTTCCTCAGAGAGTCTGGGAGGAGATTGAGAACTGCAGGAAATCCTGGATCTGGGATGAAGCAATGAAACGTGCATCCTGGGGCTAACCAGCATGTAAAGAATAGACTGTTCCATGAAAAGTATACACAGTGGAAGAGAGGCAGGACACTGTTTATGGACAGAGTGAGAATAGTGGATGGAGAGGGACGTAAAATCTCCCACTGTGTGAATTATGTGCATCCAGACGGAGTAATAATTCAAGCCCCTGACCCCCGGTACTATTGGCCTCAGTGCAAGGATCTCCCAGTAATTAAGCCTGTGCCTACAATATGGAGAGCCGAGCAGTGGTAGTCAATACTGCCACATTAAGACTGTGAAGTGCCCTTATTGAATTGCCAATATGAATAAACAAGGAATCAGGTGCCCCATATTCTTCAGTCTACAGTGTACTGTCCTGCTCAGCAACCATCTACTGGCACCACCAGATGACTTCAGATCCAGAGAGGACACCAGCCCAGCTTTTTACTGTTCATCGCCTGGTAATCGGATGATGCCGGACCAGCTGTTTCTCTTTTTGTTCCTGTTCTAAGGTTCCTTCTCCAGTTATGACATCAGCCCAGCTGTTTCCAGATGTGCACTCCTGTGGGTTCCCGGAAGATGTCCGCCCAGCTGTATCAGAAGAAATGCTTCCAGGGAGAGTCTTCGGAAGGGACCAGGTTTGTGAAATCCGAATACTTTAAGAGGCTGGTAAGTCCGCAAAATCTTTTTAATCTATCTTTATGACATTGTAATACACACCCTACACTACAGACTTCAAAAGTGTGTGAACTGTCCGCAAAGACTCTCCCCTTTGGGATTATTGCCTTAAAGAACTATGTTTCACGGGCTCCGCCCAGGAGAGACTTTTAATGGACTGGCCTTTGGGCCTTGTGGTCACTAGTTGGGACTTTTAGGGCACTCCATCCCCCAAAGGTGTATTGTTACCAATGTCATTAATGTACTTTAATGTAAATACTGTGTTTTTCTACCTTTTTTCCTAAAAAAAAAAAAATTTTTTTTGGGATTGTTCAATGTTTTGTTTTTCTGTATGGTAAGGGCTGTTGTTGTTGTTGTTGTTTAGATAGACTGTACATGCAGATTAGGATGTGTTTTTTGTTTTTGTCTTTTCTTACAGGTGTTCCTGGAAGACAGAAGAGAAGACAAGAAGAGGAGGAGGGGCTCATCGGAGTCCCTCGTCAGTGCTTATGGTGTAGAATTTAAATGTACTGTGTTATTATTGCTAATGGTTGTAGTTGCAAGCTGTCCAAGGTCGGGGAGGTCCTCCGGTTTTGTTTTGTTTGGGATATTATGTTAGAGGCAGATAGGTTTTCCCTAGAGGGTTAGGGGGGATAGACAGGCTGTGGTCCTGAACGGCCATAGGGATTGCAGTGCTGATCTATCAGGGCTATGCTCTGGATGGTTCTACCAGAGCCACTAGGTGTCCATAGTAAGTGGATAGAGTAGAGGCTGACATGTCAGCTATAGGCCTCTAGGCCCTTAGTGTTGCCTACCTGTGCTTGCACATGGTAGGAGGGGGCCTGATCACCCCCCTCCGCAGGTAGCACATAGGGTGGGATGGCCTAAGGCCGGGTGCATAATGACTAGGGACAGTCTTTTCCTGGTCAAGGTGAGTGTAACCCCTTTATTTTTCCAGGTTACTAGAATCCAGCAAGACCTAGTGGTAGGCAGGAAGGCAGCTTGTGAAACTCCAGTTAAATGGGTTTCACACTGTCTCACTCTGTCCTCAGTCACAGCTGAGACTTGAGAGATGACATCACTATAGAACTGTCACAGCTGCATGAGCCACTTTGGAATCTCCAGCTCAGGAACTGAAGTTTAGAACTGTGGGAAATTCAAAGGAGTCTTCCGTTTGTCCTTAAGCAAGAAGGAAGCATCAGTCTGCTGTTTGATCTCTGACTAAGAAAAAAGGAAGTGTTCCTGTGTTTACCTTTTTTTAAAATGGTGGAGACCGCTCCCCCGGTCTCAGTGCCCCCCCTCCCTCTGGGTGGGGGAGGAAAAGTTCGATTATGTGGGTTCCAGGGCAATCCTTCTCCCACCATGGAAGGAAGCTGCCTAATTTTGTTTTTGTCTGTTCTTGTATAACAGCAAAGGTTACAGTATTGCCTGTGGCCACCTGCAACGAATGGGTGAGTGTTTGGCCCATTTGAAGGGGGCAAACATCTTCTTCTTCAGTTGGGAATAAATGTGGACTGCTATTTGGGAGGACTATGTCAACTAGTACAAACAAATAGAGCAGTCAAACAGTTTAAAGTTTTAAATGGATTTAAAGTTCGCTGTAGAGGGGGTGCTTCAGGTCATCCACCATTCAATCTACATTTTAAAGTCTAAAGTTTTCTATGTGTTCAGAGAAGTGGCCGGGTATGGGCTGTGGGAGCTGGAGGTGGGAAAACCCCCCATCTTTAGTAACCAGGTCCACCTCTACGAATTTCTTCTGTGTTTTTGCTACTTGCCTCATGCACTTGGCCAGTGATGGAGTGGGTACCCAGACGTGGGTCACAACTTGAAAATCTCTCTAGGAGTCGCAGACTCTAAGTGGTGTGGGGAGCCACAGGATGGGAAAATTACTCCTTGTTTGATGGGAGTTCAATTGGAAGTACAAAAACAAATCTCTCTAGGAGTCACAGACTTCAAGTGGTGTGGGGAGGCACAGTTTGGGAGTCTCCTTGCTTGATGGGATGTCTTTCCAAGTAAAGTTTGGGTTCATTCTTCAATTGGACCATCAGTCGAGTGGCTGGCAGGGGAGCCGGGCTAGTCGAGCTATGTGTCCAATGTGCATGCAAAGTCCGGGCTGAGTGCCTGGTGGGTCCAAAGCCAGACAACTGTAGTAATGTGTTCATTCCTCAAATGGATCGCTGTTTTAACCTCTAATCTGCACATACAGTAACGTAGCCCTTTGTGGGACCATGCAATGCTTTGTTTATGTTCAGTAGTTAATAAATAAAGCCACACTGAAAAATCCCAGTTCTGGTTCTGGACATTACAGTTATTGCTTCCTGTAGTTTGGATTTAATTGGGTGCCCCTGTGCAGAGTAGCCAAACCTAGGCCCCTTGTGCCAGGTAACTTCATCCTTCCCCGAACCCGTAGATATGTTACATACCTAATGCAGAAGAAATGTTTTTCAATGCTCAGTCTGAAGAGCAACATACACAGAGGCAACAGGAGGATGCCTCCTCCCATCACTCAGAGAGTAATGAAAATATTAATACTGAACAGCTGGTGCAGACTCCTCTAAAGAGAAAAACCCTTCTTATGCAAGTTTGTTCCACAAGCCTATGGAACTTGCAAAATGCAGAAATGTCATCAGGTTTAGTTAGATACTTGGGGGCATAGAGGAACCACCAGACAGGTTCTATGTAGGCAAATGCCTAATAAAACAATCCTTAGGCTTTACTCCTGCAAATGTTTACCCATTGATACATGCTCCAGGAGAATCAACATTTGATATTAGTTTTCAAACTCCTGAACTGCTGGAACATTTCAGGAGCAAGCATATGATCCTTAAAACAAACCTGATATGGACCCCACTCCAAGTTATACCCTTAACCAAACAACCCTTTAGAGTCATTACAGGGTTGTTCGGGGATGAAGGGGTTAATATTACAGATATCCTGTACTGGCTTGAGAAAAGGTGCACAGTACAAGGAACCCTGGACTCTATCCTAGATGAGGAAAGCGTCTGGAATGGTGGCTGGTGCATAAAGATAAAACTGAAGCACACAGCAAATGAACTAGAACATCTGCCTAATTGCCTGTATATAGGAAGGGACAAAGGTTTTATCTTCTGCTCTGGGCAACCACGCAGATGCTTTAAGTGTGGCTCTGCCAGACACATAAGCCCAAATTGTGAAGTTCTAAAGTGTGCCCAATGCGAGGAAGTGGACCATACCTGCTACCACTGCACAAATCAACAAAAACATAACCTCTGTGATGAGGAAGGCCATGCTTTCCCAGACTGTTCCTGGGCTGTATCGCATGAGGTCGGCACATGGGGAAGGGTGTCGTCCATAACAATGACTCCTTCCTGGCACATCCCTCACAGTGATGGGAGAGTAGGGCAACCGGATGAGGGGGTGGGTGAACTGGGCGACAGGATGTCACTATGTGTACGTACATGGGGGGAAGGAGCACAGCGAGCATGGGCTGGGAGGGCAGAGAGGCTGTAAGGGGTGGCACTGCGGTGGATGGCTGAGCTGCGTCGTGGCATCGGGGGGTTGGGTAGTGGTTGGGGTGGGTGAGGTACCGGTTCGGATCCAGGCGCTAGTGCGATTTTATTGTGCCGGTTGAACCTTTATTTTTTAAAGCTTCACCTCCCCTGACATGCAACCCTTGGAGTTGAGAACTGTAAGTAGGGTGTGTGGGGGTGAAGCCCCCATGATGGTGTAGAGGGCACAGCCCCCACAGAAAGCATTTAAAAAATCTCCTGGTGCCATTGTCCTGGTAGCCATAGTCAGAGTGCCTAAAATGTTTTCGGCACTCTGACTGTGCGATAACGGTGATCGTCTTTAGGCGTTCGCCGTTATCACATAGAACCTCCCTGGGCAGCCCATAATGCAGAAGATGCAGACTATGGGATACAAGACTACTATATTAATAAGGCAGCTAAAGCATCTTCAGGGCCAGACCCCTCAAAGCAGGCACCACCTAAACATACGCAGAGAATGAATGAGCAAGTCAGTGCACCTGGGTCCAATCCTAAGGGAAAAGACTAAACTAGGCAAACACAGCAGGCTCCTGGGACCAGTACAGAGCCTAGTGTGGAAACGGTGGACATGCCTCCCCCACCCCCACCCCCACCTTTAGTGGTGGAAGTGCCTGAATTCCAAGTAGTCACAAAAGGGAAAGGGACTATGTCACAGACTGGTCCAGTAATGGCAGCAGGACTACCCTCTACCCATAACCACTTCACAGAGGGAGAGTCAGAAGTGAAAATGGAGTCAGACAATGCTTCCATAACATCCTGTCGTATAGAGGGCATTTTAGAAATGGAAAAAGAGAAAGGAACCAAACAAAATGGAAAGCCGAAAAGGCATCAAATGGGTACCAGAGCTAGCTCCAGAAAGGTACCATGGCAATTTCCCTTAACATAACCTTTCTCATAAACTACAATGTGAACTGTCTATTGCATCATTGAATGCAAATAGCATTTTTTCAGAAAGAAAGAGATTAGCAACATATGTGTTTACTGACTCAGATTTTGAAGTTGTCTTCATTCAAGACACTAGACTGGCTACATCCCATGATATTTCTATAGCAAGCAATTCTTGGATTTGGGGCCCTAGTTCTTGATCTATGGGGGAAGACCCCTGTAGTGGTGTAGGAATTTGCTTCAAAAAACAAAACATACATATCATACACCTATTGGACATAGAACCAGGGAGGGCCTTGTTGTTAGATATGCACCTGCATAACATAGATTTTCAAATGACAAATATATATGCCCCACAGACTAGGGGAGGGAGGATAGAGCTGTTACAAAAAAAATATATCCATATCTTTACACAGCAAGAAATGTCCTCTTCATTGGAGATTTCAACTGTAGTAGCGTTTTAATTAACATACTAAAATGGCAGCAGAATAGGCCTAACGGTCTTTCGTGTCTGCTCGTTTGATCAGCCCCCACCCTGGGAGCTGACCTTGCTGCACCCCTCTCCCTGTCTGGCTTCTCCCTTCCCAGTCCTGGATATTCTCACTGCACTGGATTTTGCTTCCAGAACCCTTCCCCTGTACCTGTCCCACCCCTTCTTGAACCCCTCCACCGTTTTTGCCTCCACCAGCCCCCTGGGCAGCACATTCCATGGCTCCACCACCCTCTCAGTGAACTAGCACCTCCTCCTTTCTCCCTGAATCTCCCTCCAGCTTCCACCATGCCCTCTAGTTGCCCCTCCTTCCTTTGGAGCACCCTGACTGCTCCTCCCTTATTTATCCCTTCATGTACCTGAAAAGCTCTATCACGCCCCTCCGTCCCTTCTCTCTTCCAATGTGTACATATTTAGCTTTTCAGCCTCTCCCCATAGGTCCTATCCCCAAGCCCCAAATCATTTTGGTTGCCCTCCTCTGACCCTCTCCAGGAGTTCAATATCCTCTTTAAATGTGGCCTCCAAAACTGCATGCAGTACTCGAGGGCGAGCCTCACCAAGCAGTTATACAGTGGAGTATCACTTCCCTCCTTCTGGAGGTCAGCCCCCTAGCGATGCATCTAACCATCTTATTGGCCTTTGCTGCTGCCCTTCTATAAGTCTCCGAGTTGTTCATCTTGACTTCCACCACCATCGCCAGGCCCCTGTCTGCCATCGAGACTTGTAGCATTCCCCCCCAGGGTGTACACTTGGCCCGGGTTTCTGGCTCCCAGGTGCAGTACCTTGCATTTCCCTGCACTGAACCTCAGCTTCCGCTTTCTAGACCACCTTTCCAGAGCCTCCAGGTCCCCCTGTAGGGCCACCCTCCCCTCCTCCTCCTCCCCATCCACCACCACCCCCAGTTTTGAGTCATCTGCAAAGAGACTCATCGCACTCCTGATACCCTTCCTTATGTCAGAGACGTAGGCGTTGAACTGGAGGGACCCAAGGACTGATCCCTAAGGGACTCCACTAATGACCCTCCTTGGGGATGAAACTATCCTGCCAACCATGACCTTCTGGGTCTGGTTCTGGAGCCAATTGCCTATCCATCTGATCATCTGGGTCCCCACCCCCATTTCTCCCAGATTATCCAACAGGCCCCCATGAGGAACAGAGTCAAATGCCTTGCTGAAGTCAAGAATTAGGATGTCCACTGGTCTACCCAGGTCCAAGGCACTCGTCACCCAGTCATAGAACTCCACAAGGTTTGTCTGACATGATTTCCCCAGGATGAATCCATGCTGTCTATCGTCCAGGTACCCCAACTTTTCCAGGTCCCCCCCAGTCTCTCCTAGACAATGCCCTCCATCACCTTACCCACCACCGATGTCAGGCTGATGGACCTGTAGTTCCTGGCCACCTCCCTTGATCTCCCCTTGTGGATAGGCACTATATGCTCCACCTTCCAGTCCTGGGGCTCCCACCCTGTCCTCAGAGAGATGCTGAAGAGTTCCACCAGGGGTTTCACCAGGACATCTGCCAGTTCCTTCAGCATTCTGGGATGTAATTTATCAGGCCCTGGTACTTTCTCCATCTTAAGGAACCTGAGGGCTTCCCTCACTCTCTCTCTGCTGTGATTTCCACCTCCGCTACCTCATCCCCCTGCTTTGCCTTTCCCCCACCTGCCAGTGATGCCCCCCTTCCCCAGACCTGCGGATCGGTAAGGGTCCCCCCTCCTCAGTGTCACTGTCTCCTCCCATGTATGATGCAGACCCCCCATTTTCCTTTGTGAAAACTGAGGCAAAGTACTCATTTAGTACCTCGGCCTGCTCCCCCGGGTCTTGTGCCCACCCATCCCTTGTTTTAATCCTGCTAATCTGCCCCTTCACTGATAGGACTTTAAAAACTTCTGAAATTTACTGCAGCAAAACCTTTTTGAACCAATTACTTACTCTGACAGGTTTACAAGATGTATTTGCACAATCAAAAGCTCCGCACACATATTTTAGGGAACCTTTGTCAACACATATTGATTACTGGTTTATATCCCCCACATTACCAATCAGAGCAAAAACTGCAATTCTAGTAGCGTCCTCAGATCATGGCCTACTTAGTTTGACCATAGCCAATTGCCCGAAACTCCAAGATCCGGAATATTGGAAGCTCAGTCTGCTAGAAAACCCTATTGTTCTAGAAGGATTCCAACACATTTTAAAAGCAAGACAGCTATGTATTTATATGACACAGTTGAGTAATAGTGGGAAAACAGTAAAAAATATATCTGGGAATATTTTCAGACAGTGGGGAAAACTAAAGGGAGATTGAAAAGAGAAAAATATTTTGAGTTACAAACACGATTATACAAACACTGCAATAGGGTAACCAAATATTATACACAGCCCAAATAATGACTATAAAAGAAGAAATGGTAGAGATACAATACAGCAGAATGAAATCCCTAGAGGCAGAACAACCATTTGGGCACTAAGGCAAACAGGAGCAAACAAACACATTTGACACTTGTGCCAACCAGACCAAGAAGAAAGTGATGAATGGAATAAAAAATACAGAAGGTCGGATATTAAAAACTATAAAAGAAATGTTAACTGAAATAGAAATTTACATTTTGAATTTATATGAAAAAGATGAACCCCCAGAAGACAAATTTAATTCATTATTTTCACACACAATATACAACAAAGGTCATACATAGTATACTGTAATAATGTATACAAGATATTATAAAATGGGTAGGCTAAACCAGCCAATGAGAGACCGGGCTCACCATGTATGAATTCTGTTCCATGCATGGGTTAAAAAAAAGGACGGCAGTAGACAGGCTAAAATCATGAAGTGTAGAACGTTGGCATTTAAAAATGCCGCCATTGTTATTTTCTTGCTAACATCCCAGTGCCGCAGCCTGGGCTGGGAAGAGGACAGACTGAGAAGAACAGATTAGAAGATGCCTGACCCTGGAGGACTCGAGGACTAGTAATCACTAATCAGACCCAGACGCCAGGCCGGGAGGAGAGGGGGACGGGGATTGGGAGACAGACTAGAGAGAGAGAAGAGGATCAATGGAGAGAGTCGGGACTCGGACGAAGACTAGGAGAGACGAGATGGCTTGCAGGCAGGTACTGTGGTTTGGCAATGGGCAGGCGTCAGGGTCAGGGACAAGAAAAAAATAGTTTTTTTTTCGAGTTCTGTGGTTCTGCAATAACAGCAGATGAAATGCGACAGTGAGCAACAGTAAGTGACGGTCCCCTGAAACAAGAATGAGCAATGATCCTCCTGAGGCAACCGTGAAACTGACAAAAAAAATTTTGCCTCTTTGTGTGTCTCGGTCTGCCTCAGTACCGGGTGAACAGCGCACCAACATGGAGTTTGTAATTTAGTATGTCTGGTAGCAATCGAGCTCCCACCCCAGTTGTTGATAAACCAAAAGGAGCTTCTTGTAAGTTACTTGTTGTTACCTTTTTTGTGATCATGCCGACTTTCTGGAGGCAAGGTGATGGGACAAGTACTTCTGGGAAAAGAAGCAGCTGCTGGGTGTTTTATGTCTACTCATCATTCTGGGGTGGAAAAAGGAAGTAAAGATGCACCCCCAATACAGCGTGTGTGTCCCTATGTGCTGACTACCACTTCTCATACTCCTGCCATGCTATCAACAAACCAATGATGTCATACTGTGATAGGCGAAAGGACTATTTTGTCATAAATCCACATAAGCAAATCTTTTTTTAGTATAAAAATGATTTTTCTAACTATGAAAATTTTAAAAGAAAGAAGACCATTTTATAAGCGCAATAAGACACTCCAGGTGTGTGCATAGAACAGATTTTACCGCACACCAGGGGCTAAAGGCACTCGGCCAAGGCCTCATGCCTTGTCACGGCCCTGGCCGTGCGAGAAAATCTGTTCCATGCACACCCTGTCATGTCTTATTGCTTACATATGCTGCTCCACTCCCTCCTATCCCCCACTGCCCTCCCTATCCACCCCCTCCTTCCCTCATGGCATCCAAACTACAAGTTTTGGTCTACAATAGTACAGCATGGGTAATATTCCAAGATCAGACTGAAGAGAGTATAGGGTACAAAACTGGGCCCATAATGTATCAAATCTGGCCAGTCTGTTGTTAAGACTGGCAATCATTTTTTCCATCCGGAGGTTGCACAGTAATTCCTGGAGCCATTCATTAATATGATATAGAGTCTCCATCCCTCTAGTGTCATACTATCAGTTTCTTGACTGACACAGAGATGAGAGCCATGTAGTATTTTGGGGCAGTTACCCCAATTTTGGAGTAGTCCCCCAGACAAACTAAAAGCTTGGTTAAAGGTTTATAAGGTAGCATAAATTCCATCTTATCCTTTAGATTCTTTAACTAACGAAATAATTCCAGAATTGTATACTATAATATCAAAATCTACAAGCAGCTCATTCAGCTCCAGGCCCAGATGGACTTCTGAATGAGCTATACAGATTTTTTTTTCAGAACTATCAAAAGAAATGGTACAGCTCTTTAATTATGATGTACAACAAAATAAGCCCATGAATACCATGTATGAAGGACATCTAATTTTGTTATACAAAACAGGAGACAAAGAACTTCTTATCAACTGGTGCCCCATTACATTGTTAAATGCGGACTGCAAAACAGTAACCACACTTCTGAGCAAAAGAAAGGCAATGATATTAGACACCATTATCCACCCATAACAATGTTCTGTACCAAGTAGGAAAATAACAGATGAGTTAATCTTAATCAAAGGAATCATGAAAAAAGGAAATTCAGATGAACTTAATAGCCTTCTAGTAAGTTTAGAGCAAACAAAAGTATTTGACAGGGTGGATCATGCCTACTTATAGCACTCTATGGAATCATATAGTTTATCAGAGCCATTTATAAAATGGGTGCTACTATGTTATGACCAGGCAGTAGTTATACAGTACCCTATATGAATGGGTGGACAGGGACAAGGTCCAAAATATCTAGAGGAGTTAGACAGGGATTCCCCTTAAGCCCCTCCCTTTATATTCTGACATTAGACCCACTCTTGCATAGAATCAGTAATGAGGATAATATTACAAGGATGTCAGTGCATAGTGAGGACATAGAAGTCAAAACAATTGTGTACACAGAAAATGTGTGTCTTTCATTAGTAGAATAGCCTTCAGGCGAATTATACAAGAATTTGGTGAAGCTACAAAATCAGAATTTAGTTTTCCATAAAGTAAATGTCTCACAATTGGGGAACTGGCGAAAGAACAAAAGGAATTTATGAATAGCTCCATACAAACAGAGGTACATTACATTTTGGGGGTTTATTTTGGTTTAGGGGACATGGGTTACTATAACTGGAACCACTCATTGAAAGAAACCCAAAATAAAATAAAAAGATAGAACACCTGGCATATGGCAAAGCTAAAACGTGTATTCATGGTATAAACCTTTCTCATAACTGTGTTTTTGCACCTGCTGTAAGTGCAGTATTTCCCCAACCCAAGCAATTGGAGACAACACTTTACAGTTAATTTTACCAGTGTATTTGGGGCAGTAGGCTTAACTCTGTCAAAAGAGGAATAACCTACCTACCTATAAAGGATGGGAGTCTAAACATGGTTAACTCCCTGGTATTTTATATGTATCTTTATATACGTAAACCTGAAACCATTATTACAAAACATTTCAAAAATGTGGGCATCATTGGTTTTAGACCAAGTACAGCCATGGCTTACCTCCTGGGAAGCTAAGTCAGTAATTCCAAAATAAAAATCAATGCAAGGACTCCCTATATATATAGTATTGTTTTGGGGATTTCGAACGCTGGTGTATCCCAAAGCAAACTCTGCTTGCACTATCCAGAAAAGAGATACATGCCAAAATTATAACATCCTTTTTGTAGAAAAATTCCAATATAGAAATCACCCCGAGAAATGAGACACAACAGTAGCATGCTGACTAATCTACGATTAAAATGTAAAATGCGGGATGTACGCTGATTATGTGCACACAAAAAATGTAATGTCAAAAATAACTTAAAACATGAAGAAGTGGGCAAAAGATATTGTCTGAGGACAACACTATGCCCAAATACATTGAAGACAATGGAATATTTATATTTTGAATGTCCATATATATTGACATTATGGAATATCTTATACACTAAATGAAAACATTCACCCCTATTATTATTAACACCAGAGATTTTATTTTTAGGTATCCTGCCCACAAACTGGAACAAATATGACCAGGGAACTATTCATCTTATCTTTTTATTAATTAAGGATTAATGGCAGCTAGGATTCAATGCAAAGAAGTGCAAAATATTGCACCTGGGAAACAAGAACCGAGGGGAAGAATACACAATGGGTGGGGAGGTAGTAACAACAACAAAAATGGAAAGGGACCTGGGGGTAATCATATCAGATGACCTTAAGGTTAGCAAGCAATGTGAGAAGGCAGTAGGGAGGGCTGGGGGTATACTGGGATGTATAGGAGAGGCATCAGCAGCAGAAAACAGGAAGTTGTTATCCCTCTGTACAGACAGTTGGTGAGACCCCATCTGGAGTACTGTGTCCAGTTCTGGAGATCCCATCCTGCCAGAGCGGGCGGCCACCGCCAGCCGAGAAGGGAACCAGGAGGCCGGGAGAAAGCCAGAAAGCCGGCCCCTGCCCTCGGAGGACACACAGACCGAGGGGGCTCTGAGCCGCCAGCGGCGATGCCACCTGACAGCCGAGAAGGGAACCAGGAGGCTGGGAGAAAGCCAGAAAGCCGCCCTGCCTCGAGGACACACAGACCGGGAGGGGCTCCGAGCCGCCAGCGGGCGCGCCACCGCACAGCCGAGAAGGGAACCAGAGGCTGGGGAGAAAGCCGGCCCTGCCTCGAGGACACACAGACCGAGGGGGCCTGAGCCGCCAGCGGGCGGGCGGCCACCGCATACGAGAAGGGAACCAGCAGGGAGGCTGGGGAGAAAGCCAGAAAGCCGGCCCTGCCTCGAGGAACACAGACCGGAGGGGCCCGAGCCACCAGCGGCATGCCTAACCGTGACAGCCGAAGGGAACCAGGAGGCCGGGGAGAAAGCCAGAAAGGTACGGGATAGCTGCATAGCTAACGGAAGGCGACTCGCCGACTTTGCCAGCCTCTGATTGGTGCGCCTTCTCCCATTGACTTTTGCTGTATTTTGCACCACCAAACTGGCCGAGATTACTTGTCTTTTACTGAAAAGTTTAATTTCTAAAAGGAGCTGTTTTTGCTGTTTTATTGTGTACTTCTGGGAAATGCCTACTTACCTGTTTAACTAGTAATTACAGTCTTTGGGTCAATTTTGTGTTGGGCTAGACGCTCAGCGCTCTAACCCCCCCCACCCTCCCAGTCTTTGTTGTGCAAATTTTACAATTTAGCACCTCTTGCAAGCCACTGCCTGCAAGTGCTACTTCTGATTGCCCCCTCTGTCCCTCCCTTCTAGCCGGCCCTGCCCTCGAGGACACACAGACCGAGGGGCTCGAGCCGCCAGCGATGGGTGCCACCAGCACAGCCGAGAAGGACACAGGAGGCTGGGAAAGCAGAAAGGTACGGAAAGCCGCAAAATTTTGCCCGCCCCACTCCCCCTTCAGGGTGTTTTTATACACACCTTCCCGCCAAATCTCATCCCCGCCATAGCTATTCTCCTAGCCAATTCCCGAGCTCATTTCTTCATATCACCTAGTTTCTTTAACCTTTCCTACCCTCCACCATGCTACTGCGCCACTACTGCTGCTTTGCCTCTCACCTTCCTTGGATCCAGAAGAGATAACTGTTGGAACCTATACTGAGGTGCTTAGGGCGACCACTCAACACTGTCCCTCTACTGACCCCAGTGGATGCCCCTAAACTCTACATACATATACTACCGCTTCTGCATAATAATCCTTGGGGAATCCCAAAAAAAGGCTCACAACCAGTTTGGAACTCCACTATCCCCCTGCTACCATACTGGCACTACAATTACTCCCTATGCCTGTCCATTAAGCTGGTACTCTATGATAAAATCGATAACCATGCAGCAGGATCATCACCAACTATACATTGGATCCCAAGCAAGAAGAAAAAACTGCCTGACTGCTCACTACTCCTATCGCTTGGTGCCCTCATCAAGCTAATCTTCTTCTGCTGGTCTGTGTTGGCACTGTGGAAATCAACCTGGCCCCACTGAAAGCTCGATCTCCAACTGACCTAACCTCCGTAAAATGGATTGAGTTTTCTTCACATCAATGCCTGCAGCCTCCTAAAAAGTTCTCATCAACACAGGCCTGGCTGTACACACCTACCTGACTTTCTGGTATATATCTGAAACATGGCTCAAATCTGCAACAAAAGATAGTGAAATAAACCTTCCCAACTACCAGCTCTTCAGATCTGACCGCCTCATCCAGGCGGTGGTAGCTCATCTATGTCAAAGCAAACATCTCTGCATCCTGCCTCAACTCTACATCACAAACTAAAGGAATTCAATGCTTGCCAATTAAAATAACCCTTCCCAACACATCATCCTTTCAACTGATTGGTTGCTACAGCCCCCTCTGCAGGCCTCAAACTCCTATCCCACCTAGGATCTATACTTAATCTGGGCCCTGAAGACACCCATCATCTTAGGAGACATGAACTTGAATTGGCATTGACTAATGCATCTGCACCCTGGTAACCTTCTGTGACACCTATGGATTCTCTCAATTAATCAAAAGAACCAACAAGGATCAACCCAAAAATATTCTCTAACAGCACACTCCTGGATATTATGTTGGTAAATAAAGCCTCATCATTATCCCTAAGGAAGTACTATTCAGTGACATAAGTGACCACTGTCCCATAGCTGCCATTAGATCAACAATCAGCTCACCCAATCCTGCAAAATTCCTCCCACGAAGGTCAAAAAGCTTTAATATTTCAGGATATCTCCATGATCTGTGCCACACCACCACGTTGGCAAGAATTCTATCTCACAGCCTCAACAGAGACAGCTCTTCAAATCTTAAATGATATAATCACAAGTGCCCTCAATTCATACCCCTCACCAGTGTAGAACCAAACTCAAATCCTGTCGCTGGTTCTCTGCGACAAATCCGCACTGCTTGCCAGAACAAACTCTGGAAAAAGGGCAAAAGAAAAACAAAGAGATCCAATGACTGAAAACCAGTTCAGAAAAGCCAGAAACTCCTACACAAAACAAGTGAAATGCAAAGCAGCCTTCTACACAGCTGAACTAGATGCCTCCTATCACAACCCTTCCAGGTTCTGGGGGTACCATAAAGGGCATCCTAGGTCAAACTTCTACCCTATCTTACCACCCAAAAATTCAATTCAATAGTATTGAAATCACCGACAAGCAAAATATCTTGAATGCCTTTAACGATGTTCACTACAGCTGGCCTGGCTTTCGACTCCTCTCCTGCAAACCTATTAAGATCATCACTAAACCTACAATCTACTGAGGACAAAGGTTGCTTCCACATTCTCATTCAAATCAATATTCTTCAAAGAAGTAGACCTTCTACTCCAGCTAGATACCACCAAGAAGTGCAGGTGCAGACTCCTGGATCCCTACTTTCTAAAAGTAGCAATGCATGCCTTAACGCCCCCCTCACCCCTCTTCAATCTATCACTGCCACTGGTTCTATCCCTCAATATGGAAAATAGCTCAAGTGTTTCCATTACTTAAGGCAGGTGATCCCATGGACCTCAATAATTTATAGGGCCCATTCCATCTTACCAGTACTATCCAAGATGCTTGAGAAGCTGGTAAACTCTCAGTTAACTGCCTACCTTGATACTCAAACAACTTCCCTAAATCCAGCCCAATCTGGGTTTAGATCTATACATCACTCATCTCTGCACTAGCAAAAAGTCACAAATGACTGGCAGACTGCCCTAGACAAAAGAATAATACCTGTCAGCAGGTTTCTGGATCTAAGCAAAGCCTTTGACACTGTGGATCATGATCTTCTAATCTCCTCTCTGAACTCCATAGGCCTTGACTCCACTCTCTTAAATGGTTCAGATGCCATCCTCCGGAAGATTACAACTGGTAAAATGAAGGTGATCTATCTACCTCTAAACCAAGAGGTGTACATGAGAGGCTCCATCCTGGGTCCCATCCTTTTTGCATTTACATCAACAATATTGATTCCAATCTCTCACTATCTAATATCACCTCTTTTGCAGATGACCACTTTAACACTGTATGCAGGCAATCCCTCACCATCAAAAAAGCCTGTGGCTCTACAGTCTGAATTCTCCTCCTTCAGCACAACCTATTAGAAAAAAAAATTACAAATGCCAAGAAAACCAAAGCTATGTTCTTTGCCACCAAGATCTGTTCTTCCACTATCCCATCATTCACCCTCCCACAACTCCTCTACCATCCTTGGTGAAAAATCTGGAATATGTAGACAAATTCAAATATCTAGGAGTATGGATAGACAATAAACTAGACTATACTACCCACGTTGAAAGAGCTCTGAAAAAGCTAAGACAAAGACTTGGTCTTTCTATAGGATCAAACACTACCTGACCAAAGATTCCAAACAAAGATTAATCCTAGCATCATTCCTGTCCTCATTGATTATGCTGCCTCCTCTATGGTCATTTCCCTCTCCATCTAACAAATTAGACACCATGTCATAGAGCTATTAGATTCATTACTGACCTTCCTAGCACCCATCATTGCTCTCTCTACAATGCAGTCAGTTGGACATCCTGCAACATAGAAGAAAAAAAATGCTGCTATCGGATCTACAAACTCCTGACAAACAAACTCCCTAACTTCCATCTCAGACTGCTTCAACGGATCA
The DNA here is from genome assembly GCA_016271365.2 of Neoceratodus forsteri. Lineage (NCBI taxonomy): Eukaryota > Metazoa > Chordata > Ceratodontiformes > Ceratodontidae > Neoceratodus > Neoceratodus forsteri. Next base: position 275,187,402 of record JADMNL010000026.1, read on the forward strand.
CATCCAGGCCCTACACCTTGAGGATCATCAAACTGATCCTGCTGAAGATTCCTATCACCTGCACCGGTATGGAAGAGCTGCAATCAGTTATTCCCTGGCACTTATCTGGAATTCTAATCCAAAAGTCATTGAAAATGGATACACTGATTCCTCTACATCCTTCAAAAAGCTGTACACACCAGCCTAATCCCAGATTCGCAACTGCTTCCCACAAGGCTCTAGTCCTCCCACACTCCCACCCTCCCACCCCCTCCTCTCTCCCTACACCACTCTTTTAAAGCTCCTCCCTATTCTTCTATCATTCCTCTGGTCCTTTCCATCAAACTCATACATATATACCACCCTTGTGCCATTATCCAAGCCTTATCCCTACTAAACTGTTTGTTCTCTCCTTTATTAGGTTTTAGGTTTACTGTCCTTTGCCTTGTATATATGTTAATATGTGTACATCTATCTCACTCATAAATGATTGTATTTGTGCTTATTCAATATCATGTTTTTGTATACAATCTGTAACCTTTTTTGTTATGACCACTCAGGTCCATCTTGTAAATGAGCTATGCTCAATGATGTTCGCCTGAATAAATAAAGATTTTGATTGATTGATTGATTGATTGATCTCCACAAGGACATAGACAGGATAGAGGTAGTCCAGAGGAGGGCAACTAAAATGGTGCAGGGTCTGCAAGAGAAGCCGTATGAGGAGAGACTAAAGGAGCTTAATATGTATACCCTTGAGGAAAGAAGGGAGAGGGGGGACATGATAGAAACTTTTAAGTACCTCAGTGGAATCAACAAAGTCCAAGAGGGTAGCATCTTTCAGAAAAAGAGACTTGCAAGAACAATGGGACACAATTTAAAGATAGAGCAGTTCAGGGGCAATGTGAGGAAGTATTATTTCACAGAGAGGGTAGTGGATGCATGGAAACAGCCTTCCTGAGGAGGTTGTGGGGTCTAAAACTGTGGGAGAATTCAAGAATGCATGGGACAGACATAAGGCAATTCTTGTGAGGGGTAGGAAGAAATAGGCTGTTGGTTAACTAGGATCTGCGGCCTATCCTGTAGGTAGGGAAATGGGCAGACTAGATGGGCCAAGCAGTCCTTATCTGCCGTCAAAGTCTATGTTTCTAAGTGTCCCCTCCCCAAAGCTGCAAGGGGTTATCATCTGTGGAGCACAGGAGCAGCAACTCCTGAGCAGTCGTGAGGGCCAGGTCCACTTCAGCCCTCCCCAAAGCGTCAAGGATTCATTGTCTGTGGAGCATGGGAACAGCTCCCCTGAGCAATTGTGAGGGTCAGGTCCACTTTGGCACTCCCCAAAGCTGCAAGGAGTCATCATCTGGAGCACTGGAGCAGCTCCCCCCGAGCGGTCATGAGGGCCAGGTCTGCTTTGGCCCTCCCCAAAGCTGCAAGGAGTCATTGTCAAGGGAGCACAGGAGCAGCTCCCCCACAAGGGGTTGTGAGGGCCAGGTCCACTTTGGCCCTCCCCAAAGCTGCAAGGAGGCATCTGTGGAGCATGGGAGCAGCTCCTCCTGAGTGGTTGTGAGGGCCAGGTCCATTTCAGCCCTCCCCAAAGCTGAAAGTAGTAGTTGTCTGTGGAGCATGGGAGCAACCCCTCCTGAGCAGTCGCAAGGGCCAGGTCTGCTTCGTCCCTCCCAAAGCTGCAAGGAGCAGTTGTCTGTGGTGCACAGGATCAGGTATGGCCCTAGGCACAATGGACACATTTTCAAACTTCTGCGCTTGGCACCAAAATTTTAATGGACTTCTTCATCTGTTCTACAACTGTTCTCTGCCTTAATTAATTATACTCTGCCTCAATTTAATTTCTCTGCCTTAATTACTTATACTCTGCCTTAATTTAATGAGTTGGCAGAATGCTACTTATAGTTTTTTAAATGAATTTTGTGGGCTGCCTAGGCAGGTTCTGAACTAGCTTTTTGGTCACTTTAATTCTGAATTTGATTGAATTTATCTGTGCAGTGCTTTTAATTTCTTCTCCATGCTAGCTGTAAAGTGAATACGTTTGCCTCAAGCTGCAATTATTTGTTTAGCTATCTTTTGCTGGGTAGTCCACAGTGTCTTAAGCTCCATAATTCTGGGAGCAGGGAGGTAAAAGCTCTACATCCAGACTGCACTCCAGCAATCCTGTTCGGTAGAACTGTTTGCACTAGTTGCTCTCCTCAGGATTTATTTATCCCTGATTCAGCTCCTCTGCTGTAGTGGGCTGCAATTTTGTTTTCAACTATCATAGAAACATAGAAACATAGACTTTGATGGCAGATAAGGACCGCTAGGCCCATCAAGTCTGCCCATTTCCTACCTACAGGATAGCCACGAGATCCTAGTTATTAACAGCCTATCTTCTTCCCTACCCCACAAGAATTGCCTTATGCCTGTCCCATACATTATGAATTCTCCTGATTTTAGTTCAACCCTCTCAGGAGCTGTTCCATGCATCCACTACCTCTCTGTGAAATAATACTTCCTCACATTGCCCTTGAACCCTGTCCTCCTTCTATCTTTAATTGCATGTCCCTTGTTCTTACACGTCTCTTAAGGAAGTATGCCCTCGGACTTTGTTGATTCCTACTGAGGTACTTAAAGTTTCTATCATGTCCCCTCTCCCTTCTAACTTATGGACACACACTAGTGGATCCCAGGGTAGTAGTCTGTGAAAGCATTGGCTGGACAATCAGGATGCAGAGGGTACAGTAGTGTTGAGTCCACAGTGAAGAAAGGTTACTAGTGGGGACCACATGGTTCAGAACTGGTCCGGACCTTTTAATGCCTTTATCAGTGATATTGCAGAGTGACTGGAAGAAGCATGTCTTTGCAGATGACACAAAAATCTGCAACAGGTTTGATACACAAGGTGGGGTGGAGGATGAGAAGGGACTTGGCAAGGTTGGAGGAATGGTCAAATGTATGGCAGCTTAGATTCAATGGCAAAGAAGTGCAAAGTAACGCACCTGTAAACAAAACCCGGGAAGAGTAATAATGGGGTGAGATACTGACAACAAAATGGAAAGGGACCTGGGAGTAGTTGTATCAGAAGATCGAAGGTAAAGCCATGGGAGAAGGTAAGGAGGTTGGGGTATATTGGGATGTGTAGAGAGGGCATCACCAGTAGAAACCAAAAGTTGTTATCCCTCCTAGATAGATCAGTTGTGAGACCCCATCTGGAGTACTGTGTAGTTCTGAGACCCCATCTCTGGAAAGACATAGATAGGGTGGAGGCTGTCCAGAGGAGAGCAACCAAAATGGCACACGGTCTGCACCAGAAGACATGCAAAGAAAGACTAAAGGAGCTTAATATGTATACCCTTGAAGGAAAGGGGGGTATGATAGAAACTTTAAGGTACCTCAAGGGAATCAAGAAAGTCCTAGAGGGTAGCATCTTTCAGAAAAAGAGATGTGCAAGAACAAGGGGGTACAATTTGAAGATAAAGGGGGGATGGCTCTGAGGTAATGTGAGGAAGTATTTTTTCACAAAGAGGGTTGTGGATGCATGGAACAGACTTCTGAGGAGGTCGGAGTCAAAAATAGTGAGGAATTCAACCATGCATGGGAAAGACAGAAGGCAATTCTAGTGGTGGGTAGGAGGTAGTAGGATGTTGGTTAACTAGAATCTGCTGCTTATCCATTTAAGTGGGGAAATGGGCAGACTAGGTGGGCCAAGCAGTCTTTATCTGCCATCAAATTCTATGTTTCTATGTAGGCACAATGGATGAATTTCCAAACTTCTGTGCTTGGCAGTCCCTGCTGATGCTTTGCATTGGCTGCCCCACTGTCCCCACCACCACCCTTGGTGGTCATGTAGTATTATAGCCCAATCCAGTGACGTGATGCATAGAAAAACCTATCAGGCTACTTTCCCATTTGCAGATCACCTGCAACCACCGCTAGTGACCGTTCTAATCCAGAACCCCAGTCTTTCTACATATAGGAGTAAAAATATTGTTTCTTTATCTGATGTTAGCTTTGCTGTTAACTCCTTTGGTATCATTACCACCATCCTCCTACCCAGAGCTGCAGCCTGACCAGTCTGCTTCTTACTCCTTAATCACTCCTGATCCACCTTCTCCCACCTCAACTGATGTATTGTTCACTGATGTATGCCTAAGCAATCTGTTGGCTGGTCCTTTGGTTCTCCCATCCACCATTCACAATGGACTTCTTGTCCTAAAATCCCACTCCAACATCGCCCATGGGCCTTCCTCCCAGTCACCAACTTCCTCTCAGCAAGATGTCATGGGGCTTGCCAAAAGCAAAATCTTAATAACACTTTTGCTACTCCTATCTGGGGACATAGAAACAAACCCCAGGCCAACCTCTCCCCTGGCCCCAACCTTGCCCCTCCTCTTCAACTCCTCGTGGACTAAAACTTGCTCACCTAAATATTTGCAGCCTGCTAAACAAACTAACCCTGCTGCAACCTATTGCTCTCTCTTTAAGACTCGATATATTGATTAATACAGAGACCTGGCTGAAACCTCATAACCTAGATGCTGAATTCACTATTCCTGGTTACACCCTGTTGCGTCACGACCATCCTGGCAATAAAAGAGGTGGTGGCATTGCTATGTATATTGACTCTGGGATTCAGTTTACCCCAGTCCCGCTGCCAACATCCATGACCACCATCGACACCTTATTAATTAAACTATCCCTCCCTCACACAAGCCCCATTTTTATTGCTGGATCCTATTGTCCTCCTGACTCCGCTACGCCCTTTCTCTCGGGAACAGCTGCATACCTTAACTTCTCTGGCCTCCAGAGAAGAACTACATATCTTCAGTGATTTCAACCAGAACTGGGTCTCAAGCACCGTTTCCAAACTGCTAAGCCAGGTGTCAGCTTTAAACCTCTCTCAGCAGATCACTAATGCACACATTTTAACCCCAACTCTACAAACCACTCACTTCTGGATTGGTTCATCACCTTCCATCCACATAGGATACTCACCGCAGGATTGTTACCAGATTCCTTAAGTGACCACCACATGATCTTTACAGTAAGGAAAATTTACAGGCCCAAAGCACCCCCCCCCCCAAAACCATTCAAACAAGATCCTTTAAATCCCTGGACCTTGCATCCCTCCTTTATGATCTGCCTAACACAGACTTTTCCAGCATCCCCCTAGCTACCTCTATCGACTTTAACTGGGAGTATTTCAAGACCAGGTTTATCTCAGTCTAGAACTCTCATGCCCCACTCAGACATGCTTGGGTGATGGGTTCCCATTTGCCATGAATCTCTGCGGACATTCTGGATCTCTTTAGGGCCAGAGATCAGGCATGGAAGGCCTTTAAGTTCTCTAGATCACCCATCAATAAACAAAAGTATTGTGCACTCCGGAATGCCTGCACCAGACAAATACATAGAGCAAAAGCCCACTATGTTCTAGACACCTTCCAATCCAACCTAGGCCAACCAGCTAAATTTTGGAAGGTGGTTAAGTCAATTTTCTCTCCCCCATCACAGCCCCCCACCCCTGCTCTAAATAGTGGAGGCTCCATAATCTCCGACCCACTTGAGGTGGCCTCATTTCAACTCCTTCTTTACAGAATGTACATCCTCACTTCTGGCCACTCTCCTCATGACCCAACCACCCTTCTACCTCCCTGCCTACCAAGATCCCCATGGCCCTCTTTCACCTTCAGTCCAGTTTCTCCAGCTGATGTTTACAAAGCCTTGCTGGCCTTAACCCTCCAGCAATGCCCCACTGGCCTGGACTCCAAATTACTCTATTTATCAGCTCCAGCCATTGCCATCCCTTAGCTTCACTCTGTAACCTCTCATTCTCTCTTGCCTCCATCCCAACAGAGTGGAAGCATGCCACAGTCATCCCCTTCCTAAATGTGTGACCCTGCTGCTCCTGGTAACTACCGACCATTTCTCTCCTCCCTATCCTGGCTAAATCCAGGAACACTTTGTCCTCTCGCAACTCTCCTCCTACCTTGACTCTCCTCTTTCTTCACACCCTACCAGTCTGGTTTTAGGAAGTCCCACCCACCACCACATCTCTCCTAGACTCACTGATTCCATCCTCAATGGCATAGATTTAGGCCACATCACCTCAGCCATTTCTGTCGATCTGGCCAATGCCTTCGACAGTGTCTCTCACTCTCTTCTCCTCACCAAGCTCTCTCTAGCAGGGCTCACTAACAAGGCCACCAGTTCATTCCTTTCCTATCTGGTAGGCAGATCCCAATCAGTCAGAATTAGCAACACCACCTCTGCCTCTCACCCTGGTAGCACTGGTGTACCACAAGGTTCTGTTCTTGGTCCACTTTTGCTCTCCATCTTCTTCAATGATCTGCCCACTACCTGCCCTCACACATCCATTCGCATGTACGCTGATGATACAGTACTGTATACAACCTCTGAAATGGCAACCAGACTTCAGCAGGACTTTGATGATATTCAGCACTGGTTTTGCTCCAATCAAGTCTCAATGCCAAGAAAACTGCCTCTATGACCTTCAGCACAAGACAGAGACTTTCATGGCCCCCTCCATCCCCACCTTGAATGGGACTTCTCTTGAGACTTGCATCTCCTTCAAATATCTCGAGGTCTGGCTGGACCAGCACCTGGACTTCTCCACACTTACTGATGCCATCCACAAAAGCTTCACCCCAAACTGGGTGCTTTGTACCATAATCATGGCTGCATCCCACTGCCGGCCCACTGTGCTATTGTGCAAAAGATGATTCTCCCTATATTCCAGTATGGTGATGTGGTCTACAGTGCCAACCATACGTCTACCTTAGCCAGACTGGACCCTCTTTTCCACTTTTTCTGTCGCTTTGCTCTTGACTGCCCTCCCACCACCCATCACTGTGTCCTATATCTTTTCCTAGACCTCCCCTTGTTTCAGGACCAGAGGCTCTTCCACTGTGCTAGCATCACAGCTAAATTCTGGGCCCAGTCCCTTCCCTCTTATCTCACCTCTGCCCTTGCAGCCCCTACCCTCTCCATGTATACCCTCCAGAATAATGATCTTGCCTACTGTCTGTTCCATGCATGTCCACTACAACAGGGACAGGCAGCATTTTCTTATCATATGCCTAAAATATGGTACTCCTTCCTGCAGATATTCATCATGCCTCCACTAGACAGCACCTCAATGCCCTGCTCAAAGCCCACTTTTGCTCCACCTGCACCTGTTTGCATTAGCACTAGTTCCAGGGCCTGTCTGCTCCCCATGAGACTCCATAGCAATACTGCATGAATGTTATAATGTTAAAATGTATAGCTTCTGTGGCAGCCCTCACCAGATATGCGACTGTTATTCACAATGTATGTATGTATGTATGTATTTGCTATTTACTTATTTTGTAAACTGCACATATTGTACTTGTCACTTGCCATGAACTCTTTGTCATATGCCTACATTCTTGCAATTTGCCTGCTGTAACCTATTCTGTCGCAAACGCTCTGTAAGATTTCTTGTTGTACACTGTGGCCCAGATATTCAGACTGCACCGGGCAGTGGTGCAAGCCTGGGCACAGTGTAACTGGGATATGCCGGGGCCAGGACCAGGTGATATTCAACAGTGATGCACCGTGGCACAGCACCGTTGAATATGACACACACTGTGCATGATGCAGTGGCACTGTGCCGGCGCAAGCCACAGATAGGGAGCACAGGGATGTGCCAGTGCAAGTGCGATTGCGCTAAGTGCAGCACCGTGATATTCAGCAGGGGCATGCCAATGAGGGCCATAATAACCTGAAGGCACAAATGGGGCCATGTGCATGTCATTATAGTCTCATTTGCATGCCTTGCAAGCACAGCCCAGCAACTTGTGCCTGGCATTCTGCACAGCATGATGTGTGCAGGAGGATCCCAGGTCATCCCTCGCCTACAGCCGCTGGATCAAGGGTAGACTCACAATATGAGAGCCCCTGGTAGCCCAGGTGGTCCCCTCCACCCTCCCTGATCCCCCGGAGTCCCTGCAAAATGTTGAAGAAGATTTTTCTGCTGTCAGCTGTAGTGTCCCCACCTCCTGAAAGTCCCACCTTTTCGATACGTAATGAAGATCGCCCCTGGTGGTCTCAGTGCCCCCACTCGTCACCATGATCGCGGCCAGCACTGCAGAGTATCTCTGGTTGATCGGCAGCGCTCTCCACAGTAGTCTCCATTGCTCACTCTCCAGCCAGTAGGTAGTAACTATCAAGATGCACTGGCCTGGTTACTTCCAAATCACAGGCATAGACATGGTAGCCCATTGGTCCCAGTGTGACCAATGAGCTTGCAGGTCACATTGTATTAGATAGTCCCAGCAGGAATGTAGTCATTCACATATTCGACTGTCTAGTATAGATACAGGGTAAGCCTGCCCGTTCACATTGGGGACCAATGGGCTTGCAGCCACACTGTACCTGTGATTCCAGCGGGCAGCCAGGTGGTGTGTGCGGTGGGTTGCCCACCACTGATGAGCCTGGGGAGCAGGGTGGCAATGGGGTCTGTGGGTGGAGGGTGGGGGGTGCCACTGGATCACCAGGGATATTTCTGATGCTCACTGATTCGCATCATGTGATGGGTGGTGGGGACTACTAAACCACCAGGATGGTCTTCATTATATTATCGACCACCAGGGATGGCTCGCTATATATCGGGGTATGGGAGGGTGGGGGGGGCTTGACCACCAGGTAAAGGTCTGGCCTGGCACATTTATTGGGCAATCAGGGACATGGGTGGGGGTATCACTGACCACCAAGGTGATGTGGGTGCTTCATGACGGTGTTCTGGGTGGGTGGGCAGCCATCCACAGCTGGTGGGTGCTGTGTTGTGCTCTGCAAACAGCAGCCCACCTGGGTAGCCAGGAAGTTGCTCCAGTTTCCAGGCTCAACTTTGAGCCCCCTATGTGGCGCGAATGCAGGGAGCACTCATGCAGGAGCCGCACATCCCATGCTGAATATCGAGGATATGCCGTATATGCATGGGCATCATCCCCTGCATCTGCTCTGCATAACATTACATTGCACCCCGGCGCATCGTGATTTGTGCTGTTCCAGGCAGCCTTCTCCATATCCCGCCAGGGTGCAATGCGGTGTTGTGCCAGTGCAACTCTGTTGTGTCAGGCGCAACCCCTTTGAATATCTCAGCCTATATAAATACATTGCATCTCCCCTTCCCCTCTTCCTCCAGGACACATCTGGAATCGAGTAGTAGTCTGCTCAGTATACCGTCCTGGTAAAAACTTTAAATAAATGAATAAGTGTAATATATGGCAAACAAGGTGCCAGTTAACCCTCCAAGAAAATGAGATTTCTGGTGAAAAACTATTTTGGACCATACATTATACCTCATATAAAACAAAACATACTGATAGGTTACAATGTTCCGTGCAGGAGTTTCAGAAAACATGGAAATATATGCAGTGGATAAATGATATATAAGTAAAAGGGGATAGTATGCATTTAATACTTATTTGCTTTAAGATTTTATTTATTTCCTTGATTCTGAAAACAATTTCATGCATTAGGATTTGTGAAATATAAAAAAATTCCCCTATGTCAGACAGTAGTGAGAAGGTGTGAAGTGGGTATGATGCAATACTTATTTCTTTTATTAATATTTTGCTTGACATGAATGAAATGTCCTATATGATTTGTTTTTGAAGTTGCATATCATTTCCATGTGATGTTTAATGTGGTTTTCTTAGGATTTATTTTTGGGAAAAAAATGTTTCCCTTACTCATAGGGGTGAGGGAAGAGCGGGAAGGGGCTAGGGATGTATAAATTAATACTTATTTTGCTTTAGTTCAGGTCTTTTGTTGTGCATTTTACACAATTTCGAACATGTTTTGAATTTTGCTTTATAGTAGGTGATAGTATGTATCAATATTTATTTGCTTTAAGGTTTCCTTTTATTTCTTTTATTTTGAATAGTAACATTGTTATGTATTATAATTTGTTGAAGTATGAATGCAAAATTTGCCTACTCTTTTTGAGAAGTGGCATGGGATCTTTAACATTCACTTGGACAACCACCAGAACAGACTGATAGGGCCTCGGTTTAATGTCTCATCTGAAAGACAGCACATCAGAAGTGTAGCATCCCCCTCATGACTTATTATAATGTCAGTATCTGGATTTACTCCAAGTGCCTGGTGTGGGGATAGAACCTACAACCTTTCAATCTTCCAGTTTCTGAGGCGAGGACGTATAACACCCACCCAATACCCAGAACAGCCTAACCACTGGCCAACCACCCACCCACCTGTAACACACTAGCTATTGCAAGTGATACAATTCTAGGACAATTAACCCTTCACTGATCAGACCTTCCCACCAGCAGAACCAGGATCACCACACAGCACCACCACCCCTACTTCCCTAGCAGACAACCCACCCTGTAGTTGGATCCTCCCCACTTCTATATAGACTCCCCTGTCCAGTCTGATGCTGTCCCACCTTGTCCCTCATTTTGAGTTTCTAGGCCCTTCATTTAAGTAACAAAAAAATGTTCATGGACTCTCCATTGTGCTTGTGAGATGGAACCCCCTCACTACCCCACCAGCTGGAGCCACCCAACACCTATCTGTAGTTTGGGAGGGGATCAGTGGAAAATATACGGTACATGCAGCTTTCAGCCATGCTCAAACCACATTTTGGTTCTATAAAGTGCTCTCTGCCTGATCTATAGTTGAGAAGGCTAGGAAAGCAAATGGACTGTCAATCATGCTTTCCTCCTGTGTAATCCATACCTAATGCCTGGCAGACTGAGAAGGTATGATTGACAGAGGTCTTCCAACCCAGCAGTAAATCAGTGGATGCAGAAGGCAGGACTTCGGGCTAATGGCCTGCCTATGGTTTGGCGCCATTGTCAGTGTGCAGTGGATTGAATGCAACTGTTAGTGCCACTTTGACAGTACCGCTGTTTTGGGAGGTGGATCTGGAGGCTCTTGGTGGGTCATTATAAAATGTATATACAAATAACTGAGTGAATAAAAAGAGCTTTCTAGCTCACATCCATTTATTGTATTTAGCGGACACCAATGTTTGGGAATGCAGCATTGTTATTTCAGGTGGACCAGTGCTCATGCTGTGATGGATTGGAATGGAACATGCTGGTTGTCAGGTGAGCACCTAAACACCAGTTTACTGGTGAACAATCGTGGGAGAAAAGATCCGATGGCACAGCACCACATCCATACGCATCAGTGTGCAAGACGACAAGGACACCAGCCACATCACCTCTTCCTGGATCGACCGGCTAAAAACTCTGTTGGTCAGGGTCGGGTTTGGCAGTAATTGGGGCCTGCTTGTGCTTGATGGTGAGTTGTAACTGGTTTTCATATAGACTGAGGGTTGTAAAATAAGTAATAATAAACATTAAAGCATCTGAAAAAAATGAGACATCCAGTGTGTTGCATACTGAGTAACTGAAGTGTATATTGATGCTTTAATGTTTATTATTTATGCTGGATAATAAAGGGAACACATGATTAACATGGACCAGCCCTGATAGTGTTATTGCGCTAATTTGAGAGCCATTTTGTTGAAAAATAAGGGAATAAACCACAGGAAGAATCTATTTTTTATAGTAAGGCCATATAGATACAGACACTTTGTTTTTATTTCATGTGGAGTTTGCTTTTACAGTACTGTGAAATTGTAGCTGTGTAAAGACTTTCAAGTTTTCTTTCATGCTTCTTCAAAATAATAAGATTTCAAGAAAACTGTGTATAGTTCTGTGAAACTGGATTCGTCATGTATGCTGTGTGGCAGTGGGGTCAGCAAAAGTAATCTTTTTTGTGGCTAGGTTAGTTTGAAGTAAACTCTGTGTGTGTGTGTGAATACCCAAACTGAAACTGTCACAATGGCAGTACAGTGTTATAATGATGACAATGCTGTGTAAGCTGAAAAATCCACAATGGTACTACCCTGTGGTACTCTGCTATCACAGCAGTAGGCAACATATCAATTTTCTTTGGTGCACTGGTAGTGCACTAGCACAATGACATCCCTATGATATTTTTTTTACTATTTTCTCTCTCACACACATATGCAATGGTAGTACAATGGTATTACATAAATTTGAGATTTTGTCGTCTCCCAAACCCTGGCACACTGGTAGCACCATGGTACTGTGTTATGTCTACATTTCAGGATTTGGCACCTCTCACAGCAGCCCTGGACTCATGTGGTAGCACAGTGGTATCAGTATTACTCTTATTATCCCTCAACAAAGTTGAATTCTAAATGCAGTATTAAAGCAGTCATTATGTCTTTGAAGACTAATTGTAGTCATTTTTAATCATCGTTAATCATCATTAAAAAGTAAAACCTCTAAGAATACTAAATTCTAAAAAGTATTCAGCAGACTACTTGTTTAAGAGTAAATTGTTACTAGATGAGGCTTAGAAATAGAACTGCAATGCTATTCTAAGTACATTTTTATACTACTAAATCATAAAAGAAGACTACAGTTAGTCAAGTAGTTCAAGGACTGGAAGCCAAACAAGGCTGAGTATTACTATGCATTTCAGTTCTACTAAGCAAGTAGATAAAATAACCAGCAACACCAATGGATTTTAGAAAAGGTAAGCAATTATAAAATGTGGGTTTATACTTAAAATAATATTGTGCAAAAAAAGGGTTTCCAGTGTCCCTTTAAAAGTCTACTGAACTATATTTTCCAGAAGTCTACTCAGTCAGTGAATTACATTTCCTAGAACCAATAACTTTTCCTGCCCAGACTGAGGAAAAAAAACATACACAAACACTGACTGTTCGTCTCCATTTTGAAGATGCATCAAAGCTGGTGTTGCCATCAGGTAAGTGCTTATGTTTAAAGGTGACCTGTAAGTTAACTTGTGCAGCCCACTCCTATCCCACATAGCTTTGTATACTCTGGCGGGAGTCCAAGGCTGCTGTTGGTAACATTGTTTGAAAAATGTGCACATTTTAAAACACTGCTGAGACTTTTCAGCAAATACGCATGTACTGACCAGGTTCTGATTGAGCGAATGCAAGTTTACTTGGGTATTGCACCCAGTTTTGTGATTTGCAAACACCATTGCTCTCAATGGAGCAGCAGGGGAGAGGGGCTTTATATTCTTATTTTACTACTTTTATGGCAGTCTTGATGCCTAAATTAATGCCTACAGCAACGACCCGTTCTGGTGTTGCTGTATTAATTTAGGCATCAAGACACCCACAAAAGTAGTAAAATAAGAATATTAAGCCCCTCTCCCCTGCTGCTCCATTGAGAGCAATAGAGTTTGCAACATTACAAACTGAGTGGAATACCTAAGTTAACTTGTGCTTGTTTCAATCGGACCCAGCTGGTAATTCCAGACTCACCAAAAGTTGTAGCAGTATTTAAAATGTGCACATTTTTCATAAACGTTACCAACAGCAGCCCCAGACTCCCACCAGAGCATAGAAGGTATGTGGGATGGAGCGGCTGCACAAGTTAATCCTGTCGGTTCACCTTCAAATAGAAAATGCATCCTTTTAACTCCCTGAAATGTTAACTACAGTAAGGGAATTATTACTCAGGTTTTAATTGAAATGTTGTGCAGTTTTAGTTGTGAATATTTTGACCTGGGACTATAGCAGTCTATACAATAAGGATAGACTTCACCTAAATGACAAGAGTAAGAGGGTGCTAAAATGGAAACTTAGGGAGTATATCAAGGTAGCTGGCCATTTAACCTAGGTGAGGGGGTGGCAGGTGGAGAGAGGGAATACAGAGGCCATGAGATGGGAGCAGCAAGCCCCCAGAAAAGGAAAACAAACTTGGTGGTAGCAATAGAGGGGATGCTGGAAGTAGAGGGCAGAGAGAGGAGGGAGGGAAGAAAAAGGTATGGAAGGTGGTCATCATGAATGCCAGGAGCCTGGAGGATTAAATGAATGACCTACAAGCCCTCATGGTGGAGAGGGAGGTGGACATAGCAGCCATCATGGAAACATGGGCCACCCAATACCATGACTGGGACCTGGTGGTCCCAGGGTACAGAATATTTTGCAGGATAGACAACAGGAGAGGGGGGAGTGGCAGTATTGAGAGGGTAAGCAAGTGCATTAGGGAGGGGAGGGGGAGAACAGAGTCTTTATGACTGCTTATGCAAGACTTCAGGAAAACACATCCAGATGGGAGTTGTGTACAGGCCACCATCCCAGACAGAAGAGCTGGACAGGGAACTTAGAAGACAGATTAGAAGGGCATGCAGGAAGGGGAATGGGAGTTATGGGGTTTCAACTCATGGGGGTTGACTAGGGAAACCCCAGCTATCAGCAGTAAAAGGGAGCAAGTACTGCTGGATGCTATTCAGGAATGCATCCTGACACAGGTGATTGGTGAACCAACAAGGGGTGGGAACATCCCTGATCTGGGGCTCACAGATGGGGAATTTGTGAGGGATATCAGGGTGGATGGATCATTAGCAGGAAGTGAGCATCACCCAGTATGGTTCAGGTTGAGTATGGGCAAAGAGGTGGTGGCATCAAACACGAAGGTGCTGGATTTCAGGCAGGAAGATTTTGCAAAGATGGGGAGATAGTAAGGGGATACCTGGTGAGGATCCAGCCTAGTATGGACATGGACCAGAGATGGGAACTCATAAAGGGGGGGAATACTAGAGGCTACCAATTCCTGTAGCAGAACTCAGAGTAAAAAGGACAGAGCAAAAAGGCCAAGCTGGATGAGCAGGGGGTTGTAGAAAAGGTGAGGAGAAAGAGGTTGACCTTTAAAAGATACAGGAAATTGGGGAGGAGGGAAGCTTGGAAGGAGTACCAGCAGGAGTCAAGGAAGGTGACAAGGGCAGTGAGAATAGCAAAAGCCACCAAAGAGCTCAGGCTAAGCAACGAGGAATAAAGGAGGGAAAAAGTGGCTTCAGGTACATCATCAGGAAGAAAAGGAGCTGTTAAGAATAGATTGTAAGGATTAAGCAGAATGGGGGATGAGTAGAGTAAGGGGGAGAAAAGGCAGAAGCATGCAATGACTACTTCTGCTCAGTATTTACAAAAGAGAGAGGTGGAGTGCCACCCAAGGGGGGTGGGGTGGGGGGACAGTAAAGGCTAGGGATGGAGTAACAGATTGGGTGATCAAGGAAGGCAGAGTGCTGGAGGGCTTGAGAGAGCTGAGGGTGGACAAGGCACCAGGGCCAGATGGCGTTCACCACAGGGTACTGAAGGAGCTAGCAGAGATCCTGGTAGAGCCCTTGGCAGGCCTGTTCAATGCCTCATTAAATTTGGGATGTGTGTCCAGGGATTGGAGGCTGGCTCACATGGTTCCCTTGCATAAGAGCAGCCCCAAAGACAAACTAGGGAACTATAGACAGATGAGCCTCACATCCATCATGAGGAAGCTAATGGAAACCATCCTGAAGGAAACGCTGGTGTCCCTGCTGGAGTCCAATGGGCTGCAGGACAGCAGACAGCATGGATTTTGTCATGGGAAGATCCCGCCAAACCAACCTAGTCGAGTACTATGACTGGGTAACTAGGCAGATGGACAAGGGCCATGTGGTGGATGTCCTGTACCTCGACTTCAGCAAGGCATTTGACTCGGTGCCTTGGGAGACTTGGAACAAAACTTGAAGGTACAGGGGCTAGACTAAAAATGGTGGGATGGATGACAAGCTGGCTGGAGGGGAGGCAGCAGAGGGTGGTGGTGGAGGGGGAACTCTCTTCCCCAAGGGAAGTAATGAGTGGGATTTTACAGGACTTGGTGTTGGGGTCAGTGTTATTTGGGATATTTAATGCAGACATATCCATGGGCTTCAGGGGCAAGATCAGCATGTTTGCCGATGACACCAAGGTTGGGAAAGTGGTGAATGACATGGAGGGGTGGCAAGGTCTGCAGGAAGATCTAAATAAACTGGAGTCCTGGTCAGATGCTTTGCAGCTGGGGTTCGATGCCAAAAAGTGCAATGTACTGCACTTTGGAGCAAAAAATCCAAGGAGAAACTACCAACTGGGAGGGGTGCAGCTGGCAGAGACTGGGGAGGAGAAGGATCTGGGGGTGGTCATCATGGGATCAATGAACAACTCAGCACAGTGTAGGAAGGCAGCGACAAGGGCCAACAAAATGTTGAGCTGCATCGCAAGAGTAATATCATCTGGGGGGAGGTGATTCTGCAGCTGTACAGAGCATTGTTTAGACCTCATCTCAAGTACTGCATGCAGTTCTAGTGCACGTACCTGAAAAGGGACATTTCATTACTGGAGGGGGTGCAGTGAAGTGTGACCAAGATGATTCAGGTGCTGAGGGACTTACTATATGAGAGTAGACTAAAAGAGTTGAACATGTACTTGCTGGAGGAGAGGAGGAACAGAGAGGATATGATTGAGACATTCAAGTACATGAGAGGGATAAACAGGACTGGTATAGAGGGGTTATTCAAGGTAAGAGTGGGGAGGGTCACTCGGGGCCATGAGATGAGGTTGGAGGGGGGAAGGTTCAGGAGGAAGATGAGGAGACATTTTTTTACAGAGAGGGTGGAGGGAGGGTGGAAAGCATTACCAGCAGAGGTGGTGGCCTGTAGAATGGTGGGCTGCTTCAAAAGAGGCTGGGACAGGGCGAGTGGGAGGACAAAGGAGGAGGGGGTGAGGAGGAAGGGGCAGCTGCAGAATAGGGTTGCTAGCTGCAAAATCAAACAGACTCGATAGATTGAAATGGCCTTTTTTATGCTGGCAAATTTCAAATGTTTGTATGTTCGTTATGAAGAAATTTTCTCACTCTGAACTCGTGGCCAAAAACCTTTGAAAAGCCTTTAAACCACACAGTTTTTCCATCAAATCACTCCTTAAAGTGTCTAGTGTGCATTGTGCCTCTAGATTGCCTATTATTTGTGGTATTGTTACTGATTTAGTTACTCTGAAGTGGTTTCCTTGGGGGGGGCAGGTGAGTTACCTAGCAACAGGAAGAATGTATGAATGAGCAAATTCAGAATGCATTTTCTGTGTGCATATCCATTCAGTAGCCTATTTATCTATATTTACAGAGAAAAGACTTGACTGTTTTTTTTATTTGAGACAATCTGGAGTAGCCTGCAGATTGATAAAGATTTATTTACTGCAGATATCTGAGTGTTTGAATGTGTGTGGGAAGCTGAATTTAGCATTTAATATTGTATTTGATTAAAACATGTGCATATGTTAATCCATTACATTAATAATAATGCTAGGATCCTTGTGCTTATTTTCTGTTCCTAAAGTTGCTGACTGCTGTTTAGAAAATATCTCCTTATATACTTCTGGAGGAATTTATATTTCCTTGGATCCTGTTAGTTTATAAACTGATTCAAGGTGGGGGTGGACTGAGAAAGCTGTGTTTTTTGCATTTAATATTGTATTTGAATAAAACGTTAACATATTTAAACCCATTATATTAAATTAAATAGTAATGCTGGGATCAGTGTACTTTGTTTTCTTTCACTGAAGACTGTTGATTATGAAACTCTCTCTCTTTTGGGTATACTTGTGGAAGAATTTCTTGAGTTATTTTCCCATTTCTGAAAAGCATACCTTTTTTAACTGATTTTTTGAATCCATGTAGCTGTTTATTTTAAAGGTGCTCATGAATTTGTATTTTGTATGTCAGTGTCTCACAATTTATTTATACTACTTTGAGAAGTATGGGGTCTATGGTTATGGAAGGGTGATCTGGTGGGGGGGTCTAGTTGCAGGGTGGGTGGTCTGGGGAGGTTCTGCTCTGGAGGGAGGGAGGGTGAGTATAGCTCCTGGGAAGGGTGGTTATTTGAGTGTCCAGCTCCAGTGAGAGTGCTCAACTTGGGGGGTGGTCTATGGGTGGGAACAAACATGGAATCCAGCTGCAGGGAGGGTTGTCTACTGGGGGAGAATGGTCCAGAGCATGAAAGGATGAGTCAGCAGCAGGGAGGGTGGCTGGTGTGGGGGGCTAGTTCAGGGATGGAAGCGAGGTCCAGCTGCAGGGTGGGTGGTCAGATGATGAGGCTGGTATGGAGCTTGTGGTAGGTCCAACTGTAGGCAGAGTGGTTGACTGGGGGAGTGTTTGTCTGGGGCTTGGGCAGGCAGCTGCAGAGATGTGGTCTGTTGGAGTGGAGGCTTGGGGAGGGTTGCTCCAGTGACATGGAGATTGTATGGCATGTAGTTGGAGGCTGGTCCAGATGTAGAGAGAGTGGTCAGCTGGGGAAGAGGCTAGTCTGGAGGCTGTGTGGTGCTCTACAGTAGCTCCAATGAGGATGCTCACCATGGGAGGGGCTGGGGCTAGAAGGGTTATCCAGCTGCATGGAAGATAGTCTGGTGCCTGGAAGGGTGATCTGGCAGAGAGGAGGGTGGTAGGCTGTTGGGGGGGGGGACTGATCTGAGCACTGGATGGTGGAGGTGGTGGTCAGACCATAATTGTTAGGATATATAACTGGAATTGTTAGGATTTATAATGGGAAACCTTGACTTTTCGGGATGAACTATTGACTACCAATAGTCATAACAACTGTCAGTTGGTATTTCATCAATTAGTGTAAATATTTTCCCTCTATAGCCCTCAACTGGTAAGGCTAGTACTGCTGACTCTGTGCTGTGCCATATGCACTCCCTTCATCACAGTGCCATGTGCACTGCTACTACCTTGCTGTTCCACACACACACACACACACACACACACACACATATACACACACTCTTGCCACTGCACTGTGCTGTTGTGCACTGCCATCACAGTGCATTTCCACATGCACTGCCAACTGCATCATGTGCACTGCAGACACTGCAGTGCAGCATGTAATACAAAATGCATTTCCACCACCTCACTACTACACTAT
The DNA here is from genome assembly GCA_016271365.2 of Neoceratodus forsteri. Lineage (NCBI taxonomy): Eukaryota > Metazoa > Chordata > Ceratodontiformes > Ceratodontidae > Neoceratodus > Neoceratodus forsteri. The sequence continues at coordinate 275,206,164 of JADMNL010000026.1, forward strand.
CACCACTACAGTGTGTCACGTGCACCACCATCTCTGTGGGTGCCATGTGCCCTGCTGACTCCATGCTGTGCTATGTGCTCTGCCAACACCACACAGTGACTCATGCATTGTCATCAATGCATTGCCACATGCACAGCCAACTCTGTTGTGCCATGTTCACTGTCATCACCACATTGTGTCACTTGCAGTCTCCAGCTTTCTGTTCAATGTACAGTGCCTCCACTTGTTGTGTCACATGCACTACCAATTCCACACTGAGCTATTTGCACTACTATCAATATTAAACACAGAAACATAGACTTTGATGGCAGGTAAGGACTGCTTGGCCCACCCAGTCTGCCTATTTCCCTACCTTTCAGATAAGCTGCAGATTAGGGATGTGTGAAAAAAATTTCAGCCGGCAGATTTTCGTCGAAAGTGCAAATTTCGCTTCCACGAAAGTTCGGATATCATTTTTGGAACTTTCGTGGAAGTTCCACCTTAAAACTGCAGAATAAATATATAAACTGCAGGAAAAAAATCCACATAAAGGATCACTGCCAGTGGTCAGTTCTGAGACTTTTTTTAACTGCAGTTTAACTATTAATTCACCACCTCCCCCACACTGATCAGGGGTCCCAGTAAATAAATACCCAATATCTTCCTCAGACCATCCTGGTTTCTAGTGCCCCCACCCACTGATCATGGCATCCCAAAACATTTTATTTCCCTGATTTCTAGCAGACCCCTCCCTATCCTGGATTCCTTAATCCACAAAACATCCGCAGTCCACCGACTCATCCCCTCTATTCACAGTATTCCATGGTGTTCAGTGAACCTCCCCATCCTCGATCCCTTATAAAAAATAATCCCAATTCCCTGGTGTCTAGTGGACCCCCACCCTGACAGTTCATCTGCCACCACCCTGCTTCCCCCAACCCTGCCCCTGAGCGGGCCACCAGCACAGCCATCCTCTCTCCTCCACTACCAGTGGCCACTGCTGTCAGTGAATGACCCCATGGTTGTACAAGCATGTGCTCATTCACTGACAGTTCATTAAACTGTGGATAGAATAAATTCCGCAGTTTATATGCATTTTTCCACAGTTCACAAAAAAAGTCAGCGGAACTCAGTTAAAATCTGCAGAAAATCCCAGTTTCGCAAATGGCAATAGTTCTGAAATGTCCTCAAAATTTCTGAAATTTTGTGAAGTTCTGTGAAAGCAGAATTCGCAGCTTTCACCCACCCCTACTGCAGATCCTAGTTAACCAACACCTTACGTCCTCCTACCCCTCCACTAGAATTGCCTCATGTCTGCCCCATGCATTTTTTAATTCGTCCACTGTTTCTGACCCCAGTACCTTCTCTGGAAGGTTGTTCCATGCATCCACCACCCTCTCTGTGAAAAAATGCTTCCTCACATTGCCCCTGAGCCACCCCCATCTTCAAATTGTGCCCCCTTGTTCTTGCACATCTCTTTTTCTGAAAGATTCTACCTTCTTAGACTCTGTTGATTCCCTTGAGATACTTGAATGTTTCTATCATGTCCCCCCTCTCACTCTAGGGTATGTCTCTCTTCATATGGCCTCTGGTGCAGACCCTGCACCATTTTAGTTGCCCTCCTCTGACTGCCTCCATCCTGTCTATGTCCTTGCAGAGATGGGGTCTCCAGAACTGCAGTACTCCAGATGGGGTCTCACCAACTGTCTGTACAGAGGGACAACAACTTCCTGTTTTCCACTGGTGATGCCTCTCCCTATACATCCCAGTATCCCCACAGCCCTCCTAACTGCCTTTTCACATTGCTTGCCTACCTTTAGGTCATCTGCTATGACTACCCCAGGTCCCGTTCCATTTTTGTTGTTGTTAGTACTCCCCCCCCCCCCATTGTGTACTCTTCCCCTGAGTTTTTCTTCTGAGGTGCATTACTTTGCACTTCTTTGCAATGAATCTAAGCTGCCATACATTTAACCATTTCTTTTTTTTTTTTTTTTTTTTTGAGTTGTTTAACCAGGAGTAGCACACTAAGCTGAAAGCTTTTTTACAGGTGCGACCTGAGAGCACAGGGACATTAAGTGACTTGCTCAGGGTCACACAGTATGCAAGTGGAAGCTGTGGGATTCAAACCCAGGTCTGGTCTGCTGGATGTCACCAGATTGCAGCTCAGAGCCCTAAACCACTGTGCTATACTGCCTCCCTATTCTTCCAACCATGCCTAGTCCCATGCCTAGTCCCTTCTCATCCTTTCCATTCCCCACTGTGTATCAACCCTGTTGCAGATCTTTGTGTCATCTGCAAAGAGGCATACTTTTCCTTCCAGCCCCTCAGCAATGTTACCTATAAAGACATTACAGAGGACTGGTCCCAGTACTGAACCCCGTGGTACCTCGCTAGTAACCCCCTTTCCTTGGAGTGGACTCCGTTTGCTATTACCTGCTGCATCCTGTTGTCCAGCCAATTTTTTATCCAGGCTACCACCCTGGAACCCACTCCCAGGGTAGCAGACTTGTTTATTAATCTTTTTTGTGGAGCTGTGTCAAATGCCTTGCAAAATCTAGGTAGGCCACATCCTCAGCCCTCCCTGGTCTACTAATTTGGTCACCCAGTCAAAGAAATCTATTAGATTCATCTGAGATGACCTTCCCACTGTGAATCCATGCTGCCTTGGGTCCTGTGCCCCGCTGACCTCTAGGTACTCAACGATTCTTTCTTTCTTTCAAAAGTGATTCCATCATTTTCCCTACCACTGGGATAAAACTAACAGGTCTGTAGTTTCCTGCTTCTGTCTTGCTCCCACTTTTGTGGTGGGGAATAACATTCACCTTCCTCCAGTCCTCAGGTACCACACCATTCTCCCATTTGTTAAAAAGGGCAGACAGTGGCATCACTGGTTCTACTCTTAGTTCTTTAAGAATTCTGTGGTAAATCCCATCACACCCCATTGCTTTGACATCCCAGACATGGTTCTCTGTGTATCATGTTTCTGTGACTGCCATAATATCCAGCTGTCCCTCTTCCATCATGACCACTAGTTCAGAAAGCTTGTTACCCAGTCTATGGGCATCGGCACTCATCACCCTCCCTTTTTTGATGGCCATACCCCTTTTAGCCCCTTCCCTGCCCTTACTGCCTTTGCCTTTTTCTCCATTGACCCCTGTCCTGCATCCTATCGACTTCTCTACCTTGGTGTTTACTTTGCTAACTACCCTGTTTTGTGTGAGGAGGTTGGGAATTCCATGCTCCTTTTCAGTGTCTTCCCCCTTGGGTAGTTTAAATGCTTTCCTATGAAGCATTTAAACCTATCACCTAAGACCCTGGTTCCCCTCCTGGACATAAGCAGACCATCGTGCCAGTATAGGCCTGTATCCCTCCAGGTGGACCCCCAGTCCCCAGCGAAGTCAAAACCCTGTGCTCTGCACCAGTTTTTCAACCATTCATTGAATCCCATGCTGTGGAGTATCCTAGCCTCACTCATGCTATAGAAAGGCAGCACCTGCAAGAAGGTTACTGTGCATACTATTTGTCTACGGCCCCTCCCCAATTCCACAAACTGCTCCTGCACTGCTCTGATCCTATTCCCAGCTAGTTCATTTGTCCATAGGTGGACAATGATGTCCAGTGCCCTCTCCCATGTAGCTGCTTCTGCAATCCTGAGAATTCGCTTCCCGTCCACTCCGAGCCATGACACCGAGCAGGCACCTTACCTCCTTCTCTCCTCCGTCCCCTAGTTCTACCCCTAACAATTGAGTCCCCCCAGGAGCTGTTTTCTTCCCTTGTGGGTTTCCATGCCTCCCTCCATTAAGACTCCCTTGTGGAGGTTCCCAGCATCCTCCTTGGTTTCCACTCCAGGTGCCTCCATAGGGGAACCATGCTCTGTCAGAATGGCATATGAATTGTGGAGAGGTACAACACGAGGGATGCGCATCTGTTCCACCACCCTCACCCTCCCCAAGCCCACTGTGGTTCAACCGCTCCTCTTTCTTGGCATCCTCTGAAGCAGCGACAGCAGCCTTGGTGGTCCATCAGAGGGGAGGAGGCTTCCCTACTCCTTGCCAGTTCGGCCTGGAGATGGACAACCTTCTCCCTTAGAGCACAGAGGTGACTGCAAATTCAGCAGTATCGCAACCTCCAGAATGTCTCTCCGGAAGACTGCTTCCCAAAAGCCAGTGCATTGCACCACCCCCCACGTGTCTCTCACCCTTCCTGTTTTTTTTTGCCTTACCGCAATCTCAGTTCAAACTACCCTGAGCAGCCACCCAACTTCAAACAGCATCCAGGGGACTGCCTTCCTCAATTGGGCGACCAAATCCTCCAATTGAACTGCAATGGTGGGTCAAACTACCCCGAGCAGTCACCCGACTCCAAACAGCATCCAGGGGACCGCCAGCCCCAATCAGGCAATCTAATCCTCCAATCGAACCACAATAGCGGTTTGAACTGCTCTGAGCAGTCACCCAACTCCAAACAGCGTCCAGATAAAGGAGAGAGACTGTTGGAACTTTTAAATTTTGGTGCCAGTTTCTCTGGCTTCAGTCACTGGTTCACACTCTCTTCAGGCGACCAGCATTTTGGATCTTTGGCCAGCACTTCCCTGGCTCAGACACAATGCAGCCTTCTGTTCAGTTTAGTTAACTTGAATTTTAAGATTTGCTTTGAATATAATTTCCATGTTCTCAGTGAACTACCTGAAATGCTTTGTTAGACTAGGCTCAGTCTAATTTACTGTCTGTATATTGTGATAGCCAGCCTGAAGCACTGTTCGAGACAGAGTCTCTATTTTTCTTCCTTTTCCTTAAGCTCAAATGTAGTCTGCCGAAGCATGGTTGGAATTCATTTTGTTAGTTAATTTGCTAATCATTTAAGCTTAGAGCATCCAGACTTGCATTGTCCTTCTGCCCCTGCTAATTTCTTTGCATTTTGCACCCTGTCCCTGTAGCAGTCAGCTGCTCTACCCCACTTCTATCCATCTACTGCTGTATTGCAGTTCCTCCCTGGTCTTTTGTCCCCTATTGTATCACTGCTACACCTCCCCATTTTTACTCCCATTTAACTTCTGCTTTTTCCCCTTTTTTCCTTAGGGGACCGCCAGCATCAATCGGGTGACCAAATCCTCCAATCAAACCGCAATTGCAGTTCAAACTACCCTGAGCAGCCGCCTGACTCCAAATAGTATTCAGGTACGGGAGAGAGACTTGGATCTTTAAAATTTTGGCCTCAGTCTTTCAGGCTGCACTCACTGTTGTATGCTATCTTAAGTAGCAGTACTTCCAGGTGGTCAGCATTTTGAAACTTTGGCCAGCATTTCCCTAGCTCAGCCACAGTGCAGCCTTCTGTTCTGTTTAGTTAACTTGAATTTTCTTCCACTCCCCCACCCCATTTTCTATTAAACACACTTTCTGACCCACCCCCTCTCCAATCAGGCTCATTCTTCATTACTTAAAGGAGCTAGCAACCTATATCTTAAGGGGGCTAGTGCTCTGTATATATTCCTTCACTATGGGATGTCACACCACAAACATATGTTCCCATGCCTTGTGGCTCATTTTATTTTATTTCTTAGCCCTGCTTCCTCCCCACTACTCTTTAAACAGACTTGATTCTAAAGCTAGTGCCCCTAATAATAACTCCCATAAAGTACCCTTTCTACATATCCACTTGCCCAATGGCATCCTACCCCTTCAATGCCATTACGCTGGAACAAATTATGCTGAGGTTGTGGAAGTTGCTAGATGTCTTAGACCACAGCTCTGAAGTCCATTGCAATAAACATACCTGCCCGTGTTGCACTCTATGCTTTTTCCCTTTACCATCACCACACTGCCACCAAGTCAGGGACATCAAATACTACCACTCGCAAAAAAACTAGACAACTTCTTCTAAAAATATTGATTCATGGACTTATAAAGCTTCTCCTCCTGTTGCTGCTTTGTTCTGGTAATGTAGAGCTGAACGCAGGCCTATTGCACCTATTGCTGCTCCAGTCAACCTAACCCAGTTAAAATAATTTAGTTTCTTACACATCAGTGCATGCAGTCTTCTGAAAAAGCTTGACCTGGTGCAGGCTTGGGCACTGCATGCAACACCAGATGTACTCGTGATTTCAGAATTCCACCCTAGACCAAAATGTCAACATCCCCACATATAATATTTTCAGAGCTGACAGACCTACTAGGGGAGGTGGGGTTGCAATATACATTTCAGACAAGTTCCCAGTCTCAGTCATCAACTCCTCCTCCTAGCACAAGGAATTTGAAAGCCTTGCCCTGAAGATCTCCTTATCCAAAAGTGAAACTGTTCATGTACTAGGCTGCTACAGACCTCCATCTGGAGGATTTGAGATAGTAAATTATCTCTGCTATATGCTAAACTCCTCTGATTCGGAAACCATTATTATGGGTAACCTTAACTTAGACTGGAATTCTTCTAACTCCCTTCCACTGAAGGACTTCTGCGACACCTACGGGTTACAACAATTAGTCTCTGATGTGACTCAAGCAAATATTAAAAACCCAGCATGCAGTACTCTCCTGGACATAATACTCACTAACAAACAGTATAGAATTTTCCATGTATGAGTATTCCACAGCGACATTAGTCACCACAGAGCAATAGCCTGTGTAAGGTACACTCCAAAAAACTGCCTCAGCATCAGGGTACACCTATAAAAGGAGTTACCACAAATTCAATTCCTCTGCTTTCCTGACTGACCTTGACAGGATTAGATGGTAGGGTTTCTACCTGGCTCCTTCTATCTTTGAACCTTAAGTGATATTCCAGTCCCCAGTCCTGAAGATGATCAACACCCATGCATCTATTGTAAAAACCAGAACTAAGAAAAAATCCTGTCGCTGGTTTAACAGTACTCTAAAATTGGCTCTGCATTATAGGGACGCACTCTGGAAAAGGGATAGAAAAACTAAGTTAAAAGCTGATTGGGCTGCCTTCAGAATGACTAGGAATCACTGTACCAAGTTGAACAGATCTGAAAAAGCCAAATATTTTGAGAATGCATTTGAGTCATCCAAGAACAAGTTTCAAATTTTGGCAGATCCTGAAGGAAGTAGAAGGACATAAATCATTGTCCTTAATGCCAACCAAAATCACCCTTGTGACAGCACTTGTACAAATAAACAAGACATCATAGAAGCCTTCAATAACCACTTTTCCACTGCAGGCTTAGCTTTCACTACTTCCCCCTTAAGCAGACTAATAAATCAGCAAATTAACAGCAATATACCTTGACCCTCTACCATAACTCTCATCAGCTCAGCTAAGTTTAGCTTCACCCTAGTCACACTTAAACAGGTAGAAGACCTACTAACTTCCTTAGACATTAAAAAAAAGTGCAGTAGCTGATCAAATTGATCCTACTTTACTAAAACTAGGCTACTATCAACTAGCCCCGCCAATCACCCACCTTTTTAACATGTCCTTAAGAGAATGGGCCTTCCCACAATGTGGAAAACAGCCCATGTTATCCCACTGTTTAAATCTGGTGACTCAAGTGATTTAAATAATTACAGACTCCTTTCTTTTCTACCCATCCTATTGAAGCTACTATAAAAACTGGTAAACTCTCAACAAAGAGAATTTTTAGAAACCCATAAAATATTAAATCCTCTCCAGTCTGGTTTTAGGTCAAACCACAATACAGTTACTGCACTAGCCAATGTCTCTAATAATTGGCAAACTGCTCGCAACAATAAAAATCACATAGCCTCACGTTCCTTGATTTAAGCAAAGCATTCAATACTGCTGACCATGATCGTTTATTGACTCTACTGAAAAAAATCGGGTTAGATGATAATGCCCTTAACTGGTTTTCCTGCTGCCTTGTTGGCAGGCAGCAACAGGTGAAAGCACAGGATGACCTCTCCCCAAGTAAAACACTTCTAGGAGGGGTCGCCCAAGACTCAATATTGGGCCCCTATTATTTACAATATATATCAACAATGTTGACCACAATATTAGTTCTGCTAGTGTTCATCTATTTGCAGATGATACTGTTCTTTACATTGCTTGGCCTACCATAGAGACCACCTGCATGGTCCTCCAACAAGAATTCAACACACTAACACAGAATCTACTTCAACAGAAGCTACTCCTTAATGTCAAGAAAAAACTAAATTATGTTTATCTCCCCACCATCTAAATCTACTGTAAGTGATCTGTCTGCCAACCTCGGCATTACAACTATGATGGGTAAATCCCTTGAAATAGTGGACAAGTTTAAATATCTAGGCTTTTTGTTAGATTTTAAGCTTTATTGTATCCTCCATGTCAAAGAGCTTTCTAAAAAATTAAAACAAAGTTTGAGATTATTTTTCCTCATCATACGGCTGCTCACCTATGATGCAAAATCTAGGCTAGTACAACCAATGTTCCTCCCACTTTTAGACTATGCAGACTTCTTTTATAGTAATTATCTCAAAACCATTCTTGCTAAGCTGGATGTATTGTATCATAGAGCCTTAACATTTGTGACTGATTTCTTATTCAAAACTCACCATTGCTGGCCATACTCCCAACTAGGCTGGACCTCTTTATCCACCAGAAGGTGGTGCAATGCCTCTATCTGGACCTTTAAAGCCCTCACCAATAAAATCCCCCTGTACGTATTCAATATCTTTAAGTTTATGCCCTGTGCATGCTCTCTCAGGAAATACGCTTATATGTTGCTTGATATCCCCAGGGTCAGATCCTGTTTTGGCACCGCGTCTATTGGGTACACTCTACCAATGCTTCAGAATGCCCTCTAAAGTACCTTAAAGCTAACCAACTTTGTCAGACTATCCTCCTTCAAATCCCTTTTAAAACCCCCATTGAAAGAGAACTGCCAGTGTTATACCTAACTCCTCCCCTTATGTGGTTTTGTATGGCACTTGTACCAATACACTTGCCCTCTGGTGCCCCCTTTCATAATCTGTTGCTTGCCTCTGCTCCAGTCTCTCTCCCCCCATTTCTCCTGAAGTCCTTGTCCCCCCACTTATGCCTTGCTATTGTATCCATTCATCTCCTCCTTCCTCAACCTCTTGCCCAACCTCCACATGTTCCCTGTACCATCCTTTCTGAAATCAAATTACTCAGTTAGTAGTTTTTGCACTTATGTTTTGACTTTTAACTCTGTGTATATGACTGTCCTTACTACATTGTATTCATACTCTGTACAAACCCTGCTGTATTCCTTGTTTGCATGATCTTGTATTGTATTATGCTGCATTGTTCCTCCAGGACCACTTTGTAAATGAGTATCTCAATGGTGTACCTCCTGGTAAAAAAATTAAACTGAAATTGACTTGAGCCCCTGGTATAAAGAAATGACTTCCTTGGGTGGGTGGGTTGTGGGCAGGTGGGGACCAAAGCCCATGCCCTCTAGAAACAATCAGCTACAGTTCTGGCTCACCACCCTAGTGAATGCTCTCCTTCCATTCAGTAAGACAACCTGCACAACAATCTATCAGAAAATATACTGTGCACAAAACAATTTAATTTGCAGAAATATAAAGCAGTTGAGTCCAATACCTATGATGTAAGTATCCCCTAACACAGCCTTATACAGCCTGATAGTCTGAGCTCTAAGCGCATTCAGAGAAAACCAGTTTCTACCACTTGAGGCAATGTCTGGGTCAAATACACAATCCACTAACTTGCACTAGGACTTACAATGGAAAATCCTCAACCCTGTGAATAATTCACAGTACCAACAATAGTTTGATGCAACATGTCACCAAAATACTAGTCCACAACAAGCCAGCTGTCCACAATAGAAGAAAAAGTATGCAGTATTTCAATCCCTCTGGGTTTAAACTCCCAATCTACAAAGCAGTAATGCAAACCCCTTCTTGATTCAAAATAAATAAAAATGCAATAATAAGCATACATTTTAAAGTAAGGTACACCTCCCTCAGATGTGAGCAAGACTATGTTTCCCTGATGATTCCGAGTTCAATATTGTGTCTGCTTCCCAGCTCCCAGTTGTTTAAAAAGCAGCTTCCACCTCCAAGAAGAATGGCCTTTCTGTCTGAATTTGCTCCACACTTGTGGCTTAGAGTAACCTGATCAGGTCTGAAAGACTCCACCCAAAAATTATTGGCTGACAATACCTATGATGTAAGCACAGCATTATACAATCTGGTGATCTGAGCTCTAAAGACAATCAGAGAAAACCAGTTTCTGCCACCTGAGGCAATGTCTGGATCAAATACACAACCCAATAACCTGCAGTAGGACTTACAATGGAAAATCCTCAGTCCAGCGAATAATTCACAGTACCAAGAATAGTTTGATGCAAAATGTCACCAAAATACTAGTCCACAACAATCCAGCTGTCCACAAAGGAAGAAAAAGTATGCAGTATTGCAATCACTCTGGGTTTAAACTTCCAATCTACAAAGCAGTATTGAAACACCCTTCTTGATTCAAAATAAATAAAAAAAAGCAATAACAAGTATAACATTTAAAGTAAGGTAGACCTCCTTCAGACGTGAGCAAGAGTGTGTTTCCCTGCTGATTCCAAGTTCAAGATTGTGTCTCCTTCCCATCTTCCAGTTGTTTAAAAAGCAGCTTCCACCTCCAAGAAGAATGGCCTTTCTGTCTGAATATGCTGCACACTTGTGGCTTATAGTAACCTGATCAGGTCTGGAAGACTCCACCCAAAAACTATTGGCTGACAATACCTATGTTGTAAGCACAGCATTATACAACCTAGTGGCCTGAGCTCTGAAGGCAGGTTCCATGTCATAATAACAATCACAAAATCGTGATCATAATTATGGTGAGTGTATATCACCAAAAGCAAATCAGCGATATACACATCTCAGTGACCCAACACCCAACAACCAAAACAGGGTTTTGTGGGGTGAGGTTTTGCTCCCCCCCCCTTCCCCGAAGCTTAGATTGCTAACCCAGGGGTACATCTTGGGAGGGATCGACACTCCAGTTGCCACAGCTAAAAAAAAAATGGCAGTCAGAGGCAGCAGCAAAATTCTTGTGCCACTCCCCAGCCCTGGACCCGGTACCTATTCCGCTAGAGCTAGCCATCCTCACCACCATACCATATGGCTAGCTCAGCAGCAGAAGGCACACCAGTCCCCTACAAACCCCTTCCCTGTTCCTCCCCTTCCCCTCGCTACCTCCCCTTCTGGTTGCTGTTCCCTACCCTCGCCTTCACATAGGGTTTCTACCCTTGCAGGGTAACCCATGAGTATAGCGCCTAATATGAGTTACTGTTTTGATGGTTGCTCATATTGGTTTGCTACACTCACTGGATACCCTGAAGACAATCAGAGAAAACCAGTTTCTACCACCTGAGGCAATGTCTGGGTCAAATACACAACCCATTAACCTGTACTAGGACTTACAATGGAAAATCCTCAGCCCAGTGAATAATTCACAGTACCAAGAATAGTTTGATGCAAAATGTCACCAAAATACTAGTCCACAACAAGTCAGCTCTCCACAAGGGAAGACAAAGTATGCAATATTTCAATCCCTCTAGGTTTAAGCTCCCAATCTACAAAGAAATATTGCAAACCCCTTCGTGATTCAAAATAAATAAAAAAAGCGATAACAAGTGTAAAATTTAAAGGTACACCTCCCTCAGATGTGAGCAAGACTGTTTCCCTGCTGATTCCAAGTTCAATATTGTGTCTCCTTCCCAGCTTCCAGTTGTTAAAAAAGCAGCTTCCACCACCAAGAAGATTGGCCTTTTTTAGTGCCATGTGCACTGCTGACGCTGCTGGAACTGTGCCTGTTGTTGACCATTGCTGTGCCCTTGCTTGTTGACCCTGGACTGGAGGCTGGGCCATCTGTGGCATCAGTTATTTTCATCCACCCACCCTTGAAGGCCCAAGTATTGATGCATGCTCTGTAGGTCAGGTAGTATCCATGGGCAGAAGAATTAAATCGTATTATATTAAAATTATTGAATCAAAATGAAGGCCTATACTTTAAGGCTATGGCCTGACTAGTCCCCTGACTAGTCCACAATGACACACACACACACAATGTCAACCCAGTTTTGAAGCTAGGAGATCTTGTGTCATTCCCAATGTCATATCCTGAGCCAGTGACCATGGTGGGATTTGAACTAGGGATTACTGGGCTTGTGTATATAATATCTATGTTCTTACTGTAGCTTAAGTACTTCTCTGAAACTCTGTCTATATTCTTGCTTTTCTTTTTTCCTTCTAATAATCCTTTTTTTTTCCTTTATTTCTACAGATCTCAGAGGACACTGACTTCGATCTGATAGGACACAGACTACCTACATATCAGATAAGTATTGTTTATGTTTAACCTTCCCTGTTGGTCCCATTTTGTTCCTGAAGCACTATGGATACTCTGTGACCCCATGGATATTCTTTTTCTACAGGTACAAATGGACATCACTCCAAGACACCCATCCCAGGCTCCCCCAGGACCCCGCTAAGAGATCTCTTATCTATGCTAGTTAGGCAAGCTGTGATGATGATGCAGCTTCAACTGTGCCTTGCCTGTCTCCTGCACCCTTTGCATTGCTTATACCCAAGACCCACATACCATGTTAATGCATTTAATGTGGAACATCAGGAATCAAAATGGCAGAACTAGCAGGAATGCAACAAGCATAGATACATAGATACATAGACAGTGTCGGCAGATAAGGGCCTATGGCCCACCCAGTCTGCCCATTTGAGCTTGTAAGTTCAGTTTGTTTTCCTAGAAGTCTGTTGCCCCTTACCCCTGACCTCCAGAATTCCTTTATGTCTATCCCATGCATTCTTAAATCCCGTGATTGTTTCAGCCCCCACCACTTCCTCTGGCAGGGTGTTCCACTTGTCCACCACCTGTTCTGTGAAGAAATTCTTTCTCATGTTTCCTCTGAATCATCCTCCCTCCAACTTCATCCCACCTCTAGTCCTGGAACATCTTTTTCACTTAAAATAGTGTTTTCCTGCACCCTGTTCCTCCCTGTAAGATACTTGTTGTCTCTATCATATCCTCTCTCCTCCTCTCCTCCAGGGAGTACATGTTCAGTTCCTTCAACCTGTCTTCATAGGACTTGTGATGCAATCCATGCACCATCTTTGTTGCCCTCCTCTGAACCTTCTCTACCCTGTCTATGTCCTTACGTAGGTATGGTCTCCAGAACTGTACACTGTACTCCAGGTGGGGCCTCACCAGTGTCTTGTATAGCGGAATTATGACCTCACTTTTCCTGCTGGTGGTGCCCCTGCCTATACATCCCAGCATCCTATTTGCTTTACCTGCTGCCTTGTCACACTGTTTCCCTACCTTGAGGTCATCAGAGATGATAACCCCAAGATCCCTTTCCTGCTTGGTGCATGCTATATCCTCACCCCCCAACTGATATATTGTGCCAGGGTTTTTGTGCCCCATATGCATTATCTTGCACTTCTTTGCATTGAATTTCAACTGCCAAACCCCTGACCATTCTTCAAGTTTCTGCAGGTCGCTTCTCATTCTGTCTACACCTCTGGTGTGTCTACTCTGTTACAGAGCTTTGTGTCATCAGCGAACAGTGAAATTCTGCCTTCTAGGTCCTCGCAATGTCAGTGATGAAGATGTTGAATAGGACCGGTCCCAGCACTGATCCCTGTGGTACTCCATTGGTCACTGTTCCTCTGTGGAGTGACAGCCATTTACCACCACCCTCTGTGTCTTGCCACCCAGCCAGTTACCTACCCACCACACTACTGTCCTGCCCACACCCATATTCCTCAGTTTGTGTAATAGTCTTCTATGTGGCACAGTGTCAAAGGCCTTGCTGAAGTCCAGATAGGCCATGTCCACTGCCCTCCTCTGATCCACCTCCCTAGTCACCCAGTCAAAAAATTCAACGAGGTTGGTCTGACATGACCTCCCCCTGGTGAAACCATGCTGCCTTGGGTCCTGTAGTCCATTGACAACCAGATGTTCCACCAATCTCTCCTTCAGTAGTGCTTCCATGATCTTCCCCACTACCGAGGTGAGGCTGACTGGTCTGTAGTTCCTGCTTCCTCTTTGTTCCCACTTTTGTATAAGGGGACTACATCTGCTGTCCTCCAGTCTTTGGGTACCTCCCTGTTTTCAGTGATTGGCTAAACAGGATAGCCAGAGGTTCAGCCACCACCTCTTAGTTCTTTAAGGACCCTGGGTGCACCCATCTGGCCCCATTGCTTTATCAACTCATTACTTCCAGTTCCTTCAGGACCCTTTCTCGTGTAAAGGGACTGCATCCATTTCTGCACCATTCTCACCCCTTGTACTCCCTTCAGACCCATTACCCACCTCTTCCTCAGTAAGACTGAGCAGAAATACCTGTTCAGTATGTCAGCTTCACTGTTGTCATCCTCCACGTGGCCCCCATCCTCCCCTTCAGTCTCACTATCCTCCCTTTGTCTTTCTTTTTCACTTATGTACCTGTAAAGGTTTTGTCCCCTCTACCCACTGATTTTGCAATGTGCTGTTCTGTCTGAGCTTTGGCTTCCTTACTGACCTCCCTGCCTCCCTTTGCTTCTCCTGGTATCTCCCTATCCCCTTCTGCCTGTGTCTTTTGTATTGCCTGAATGCAATCTTTTTGGCTTTCACTTTCTTTGCTACCTCTTTGGAAAACCATAATGGTCTCCTCTTCCTTTTCCTCTTGCTATCCTGCCTAATGCATAATTCTGTTGTTCTTGTAATCCCCATTTTAAATACTGCCCACTGTTCCTCAACCCTGATTCCTGTCCCATTCCCTTAATGCCTCTTTCAAGTATCTCCCATTTTCCCAAAGTCTGCCCCCTAAAATCAGGATACGTGTTTTTGTGTGGTTTGGTTCTGCTCTTTCTGTGATTTCAAACCACAATGACTGGTGGTCATTGTTTCCCAGGTGCTCCCCACTGTTACCCCCATCACACTGTCCCCGTTTGTGAGCACAAGGTCCAGTATTGCCTTCTGCAAGTTGGTTCCATGACCAGTTGCTTGAGGAAGGCACCCTGAAGGAGTCCAGGATAAATCTGCTCCTAGTTGATGCTGCTGCTGGATGCTCCAGTCCCGTCTGGAGTACTGAGAGTCTCCAACCAGTACTACCTCACCCTTGTCTGCCATCCTTTGGATGGCTAGCATCAACTTCCTATCTGTTTTCTTCCTCCTGGGCTGGTGGTCTATAGACCACACCTGTTCGGATGGCTGTCCCCATTTTCCTTTCCAGCTTAACCCACAGTATCTCTCCCCATTTTGTTCCTCCCTGGATCTCTGTGGCCCTTATGTCATTTTTCACATACAGTGCCCTCCTCCTCCTTCCTGCCTGCTCTGTCTCTTCTGAATATGTTGTAGCCAGGTATGGCCATCTTCCAGTCGTGGTTATCATTACACCAGGTTTCAGTGATGGCCACAATGTCAGGTCTGACTGCCCACGACAGCCTCCAGATCTTCCATCTTGTTGCTAAGGCTCCTGGCATTTGCACATGGCTTTCCATGATTTGACCTCCTAGACTGTTTCACTGTTCTACTCCAGCCCCTTCCTTGGTTGTCCTTTATCCCTGGTTCTCCTTGCTGTCTGCCCTTCTGCTGAATTATGCCCCTTTTCTGTCTATCCACCTCTTGGGCACTAATCTCCATCTTTTGCACACTGCTTTGAAGAGATAGCCACTCCTGGTTCACTGGTTCCACTGCTAGCTGTGGGGGGTGAGCAAGTAGGTACCCTCCTTGCTGGCCTGCCACCCCCCTTTGCTAGTTTAAATGCTTGTCAATGTAGCATTTAAACTTATCATTGAGTGCTTGGATTCCCTCAGGATGGATGCAGGCCATCAGGCTTGAACAAACCTCCATCCCTCCAGGTGGGTCCCCAGTCACAATGAATCAAACCCTTCCTCACAGCACCAGTTCTTCAACAATGAGTTAAGGTTCCTGGTGCATGCACTCCCTGATCTCTCCCTTGCCTCTCACAGGTAGTACCTGAGAGAAAGTGACAGAAGTAGCTACTTGAGACCCCTCCCAGTTTCCTAAACTCTTCCTGAACTTCCTTTGGCTCCCCATTTTCCAGGTCATTAGTACCTAGGTGGATAATGACATCAGCTCACCCTCCCATCTTGCCTTCCCAGTGATCCCCAGGATCTTCCTTCCATCCCTCCATGCCGTGGCACCTGGTAGGCACCTCACCTCCCTGTCCTCCCCCTCCTGTGTTCCTAGTTGGATCCCTCTTATGATGGAGTCCCCCACCAGGATTCGCTTCCTCCTCCTCTGGGGACCACTGCTTTCCCCACTGAGGTCACCTCCTTGGCAAACCTCCACATCCTTTCCTTCCACTTCTCTGGGTACCTCTATTTGGTTGTCCTCATTTGCCAGTGTGGCATATGAGTTCTTGAGTGGAATAGAATCTGGGATGTGCCTCTGCCTGACTGCTCAAACCCTCCCTGAGCCCACTGTCATCCAAGTGCTCCTCGTTCTCGGCATTCTTTGAGGCAGTTGCATTGGACTGGGTGGTCCCTGGATAGGGGTGATGGTACTCCTGACCCAGTTTACTTCCGCTCTGAGTCTGGCTACCTCCTCCCGCAGCCCAGAGAGATGCATGCAGATAGAGCAGCACCTCAGTGTCCAGAAGGTCTGCCTGAATATGGCTGCCCCACAGCCACTGCATTGCACCACTCCCCACATTATATTGCAATTCCACTACTTGTCTGCTACTGAAGCTCTCCTAGTTCCCTTTTTATTAATTTACTGTCCTAAAAATCCTGCCACTGATCCTCAGATAATTTTATTTTTTAAAGAAAAAGAAACCAATAAATAATTAAATGAATCAAAACACTTGTTGTGCTGAGGGTGGGCTTCTTCCCCCTTATGCCCATCCTACTTCACACCCCTTACTATACCCTGTGTTGAGCTCCTGTCAATCAGATTTAACAGGGCATATAATTAAGAGTTGGGGGAAGGGGAGGGCGAAAATTTGCAGCAATTAAAGACAGCACAGAATTACACCACCACTATGTTTTAAATTTTCAACAGTCCAAAACAATTATAAGTAAAGACAACAAAGAAAGTATAGTATCACTAAAAGCCCACAATCTAAGTTTAAAAGAAAAATAGCAATTACCAGTTACTCTAAAGCACTGAATTGAATATGTTTCCTTCCTTCCCCTTCTAGCTTCTTCTGAGAAAATAAACTCTACTTGCTACTTCAACTCTGACTAAGCCCCACCTCCAGTTATCACGTAGCTGAGGTCAGAGGCCAGACAATTAACACCCTTCACCCAACTACAGGGCAGTCAGACAAGCCAAGATAAAATTTGCAGCAATTAAAGACAGCACAGAATTACACCACCACTATGTTTTAAATTGTCAACAGCCCAAAAACAATTATAAGTAAAGACAACAAAGAAAGTATAGTGTCACTAAAAGCCCACAATCTGAGTTTAAAAGAAAAATAGCAATTACCAGTTACTCTAAAGCACTGAATTGAATATGTTTCCTTCCTTCCCCTTCTGGCTTCTTTAGAATACGAGTGTATTTAGGTTCCCACATGGCATTTCCTAACCCTGCAGGAAAAAATGTTTTGAACTAAAGCAGATCTGTCAGTTTAAGGGGCTTTCCTTCACAGTGCCAACATAAATGTGTGGGGATAGCCCTGAGTAAGTTATTAAAGATGATAAATATTCACCTCCCTCCCAGGTTTAGCTCATCTTCCAATTAAGGTCTGGCATTTCTCATTGATGAAGGCCAGCAGAAGCTGGTTTTCCACCATGGGCAGAGGTAGCCCCTTGAGATAAAACATGGACTGGGTAGTAGGCAAGCTTTGTCTATGACCCTTTTGAAGAACAGGATGGCATGATGCCAGAAGGCTGAGATACCCACTGGAAGAGGTGCTGCGTGTTGTTACTCCAGGTGCATTGAGGTGGTTAAGCAAGGTAACATGCTGATAGTGACCCCTTGTTTATGCTGGAATGCTACCTCCAAGAGGGTTTGCAGGCTATGGGCCAAGCCTGGGTTGGCACCTAGGTCCAAGGCAACAACACAGAATTTATCCAGCAGGAAAGAGGTTGGCATCTGGGGACAGAATAGGGAGAAGTAGAGCTGCTGCTGGCATGCAAGGGCAGATTAGGCAGTATCAGGGAGAAAATACTCAGCCTAATGTATGCTAGCTGCATTGTTAGAGGCTGAGGGGGCACGTGCAGCAAGATAACGGAGGTATTATGAGTGAAAGATAGGCTGCTGCTGTATCTCTGACTGTGAGGAAAATACAGCAAGAGTGCAAGTGACTTTATCGCATCAGTTGGGCAAGGAATGCACACAAGTAGCATAATCATTATATTTAATATTATCCAGGTGTCTATACACACATGCTGTTGCTTTTCAAACAGGGAGCTCTATCCATAGCCCTGAGGGAAGGAGGAAAGCAAGCAGGTATCTCATGGCCTTTATTCAGGATTCACAACCCTCACATCAGCTTGTCATCTGCAGGACCACACAACTAGAATGAACATAATAAAAGAAGGAATTGCAATTCAACCAGTTCATGTAAGGGCTCGCAGCACACATCATGTTACAGATAAGAAGCTCTTCTGGTTTTTGTTGCCATCCACAACATGGCACTGCACCCAATATACTTGCACCTGGAATAACTGAGGGGTGTTGCCATTCTAGTCTTCTTTCTAGCTCTGTGCAATCTGCCATGAGGCTGGGTAGGTTACAATAATAGCTTTTAAAAATTATGCTCTGATCTCACTGCACACGCATGTGGTTTATTTACAGCAAACCATGTGCATGTGGTCAGTGGGTGCAACAGCATGCATAGGATTGGTGGGTGTGACGGCACGCATGGAGGTATAGAATTATGAGATGTGATAGCAGGTGTGGTGTTATGTGGTCAGTTGGTGCGAAAGCATGCATGCATGGGGGGCATGGAGTTGTGAGGTGTGATAGCGTGCATGGTGGTATAGGTCAGTGAGTCTGACAGGGTCTATGGAGGAATGATGGGTGTGATAGTTTATGTGGTCATTGGGTGCGACAGCATGAATGGGGACACATGGTCAGTTGACAGATGTGATAGAATGCATGAAGGTATGGAATCATGAGCTGTGACAGCGTGCATGGGGTACTGGATTGGTGGGTGTGACAGCATGCATGGGAGTATGGGACTGTGAGGTGTGACAGTGTACGTGATGCTATAGGGTCTGTTGGTGTGACAATTTGTATGGGGTTGGTGGATGTGACAGTATAAGGGGGGGCATGCAGTTGTGATGTCTAACAATTCTTGCCCCACCTGCAGCAAAACAGAGGATACCATGCTAAAGAAAGTCACTTCCCATCTGAGCTCCTGTGTTAATTCTGTTGCAGGGAGATGTCACTGGAGCAATCCATGGTGGCAGTGCTGGGATGGACAAAAACTGTCTGCACTCCCTGGAAGACCCTTTCTCCTACATCTAGGAAAAGGTAGAATTGGGGCCATTTACTTTATTGTTTTCATTTTTGTAGGGAGAAGGCATGTCCTACATGGTCACTTTGTGCATTCCATGTGAAAAATGAAGGTTACTGCACTATGGCAGCACCATGTGTCACCATGTTGTGAGGCTAGGTGGACACTGTGTAGCACAGACTAGGGGAATGACTGGTATATGGATAACTTTGGTGGGATTTCTAATGTACAGCTGGTGATTAGCTGATGTTGGATGGCACCTACATTAAAGATGTGGGAATGTCTAATCTTGTTGGATGTGCCTTAATTATGTTCTTGGATCACTTTGCCTGCAGGTTTTCTCCTACAATGTGGTCAGCGAGATACTAGTGACCCATGCAGGCCATTTTTTTATTTATTGATTGATTGACTGAGATCTCAGATTACAAGTACCTTTGAGCCAGAGACTCATTTACAAAGATCCCAAATCAAAGGGTTGATGGGAACAACAAACACATTCAGGATGATCACAACACGACAACAAACACAGGTTATGTAACAAGCAATAGGTTGCCAGGTGGTACAATAAGAGTAATTATTGTTTACAAACAGTGGTGTTGTGGTGAGACAAAAATCAACATAGGAAACAGAAAGCTTCATATCAAACTATTTCAGTTTCTTAGCAACCAGAATGACTTAGTCAGAGGATGTGTGGGGGGGGGGCAAGGTGGGAGGGAGACCTGAGGAAAGGGAGGAGAGTTAGGTGAGATTAGGTTTGTGAGAGGAGAGGTAGGTGAGCAAGGGTGGGTTGGTAAGGGCAACAGCAGTGAGGTGGTAGCTCCTAGCTACAGGGAGAGTAATGGGATGGTGAGATAAGGTGTCTGAGGTTATGGGTAGGAGAAAGTGCCAGGAAGTGCCACCAATGAGAGTGCCAGGTAAGACTACTTGGTAACTGAGTTTAGTTCTGACAATCACAGTAACTGAGTTGTAAGAGGAACATTTTCAGTTTCCACTTAAAGAGGACAATTTTAGGTTCAGTTAGTACATCCAAGTGATGGGAGTTCAGCCATTGGGTTCTCGGTACTTGAACGGTCTCTGTCCTTAGACCTGGATATCTATTAAAAGAAAATGAAAACTGACATTTGCTATTACATTATCGCACTTTAAACAACTACTTATTAGATTTAGGATATGTGAATGTAACCGTTTTAACTGAATTATAACTGCACAATCTGTGAACACGTGTAATCTATGTATGTGACTTTATGTTTATTGTATATGTATATGTATGTATGTTTTATTCTGATCGATGCAATTGTATAAGAGATATTTTCTCTCAATTTTGCTTTCCAATAAATTGATGATATATCTATATATGTCCATGTGAAGTGCAGCAGAAGGGTACCTTAGATGGTTAGGTGATTTTTCCTCTAGTAGAGTGGGAATTAACTGTCACACTCGAGTCTTTGTACTCAAGGGGGAGAAAGACACATGGTAGTTTTTTTTGGCGATGATCCAAGTCTGGTACTTCCATCTTCAATTGAGGTTGAGCCAGCCCAATTTGGTATATAAGTCATAGAAAAAGAATTTGATGGCAGATAAGGACCACTTGGCCCACCTAGTCTACCCATTTCCCTACCTAATGGATATGCTGCAGATTCTAGTAAACCAACAGCTTACTTCCCCCACCCCGTCTAGAATTGCTGTATGTCTGTCCCATGCATTTTTGAATCCCCCCACTGTTTTTGACTCAATGACCTCCTCAGGAAGGCTGTTCCATGCATCCACAAACCTCTCTGTGAAAAAATACTTCTCCACATCACCTCTGAGCAGTCCTCCCTCTTTCTTCAAATTGTGCCCCCTTGTTCTAGCGTGTCTCTTTTTCTGAAAGATGCTACCCTCTTGGGCTTTGTTGATTCCCTTGAGATACTTGAATGTTTCTATTATGTCGACCCCTCCTTTCCTGAAGGGTATACAAAATAATCTCATTTAGTCTCTCTTCGTATGTCTTCTGGTGCAGACCCTGCACCATTTTGGTTGCTCTCCCCTGGACAGCCTTCACCCTGTCTATGTCTTGTTAGAGATGGGGTCTTCAGAACTGCACGCAGTACTCCAGATGGGATCTCACCAACTGTCTGTACAGGGGGATAACAACTTCCTGTTTTCTACTGACGATGCCTCTCCCTATGCATCCCAGTATCCCCCCAGCCCTCCTTACTGCCTTTTCACATTGCTTACCCACCTTTAGGTCATCTGATATAATTACCCCCAGGTCCCGTTCCATTTTTGTTGTTGTCAGTATCTCACCCCATTGTGCCATTGTGTACTCTTCCCCTGGGCTTTTGTTTCCCAGGTGCATTACTTTGCACTTCTTTGCACTGAATCAAAGCTGTCATACATTTGACCATTCCTCTAACCTTGCCAAGTCCCTTCTCATCTTTTCCACCCCACCTTGTGTATCAACCCTGTTGCAGATCTTTGTGTCATCTGCAAAGAGACATATTTTTCCTTCCAGTCCCTCTGCAATGTCATTTATAAAGACATTAAAAAAGACCTGACCCAGTACTTAACCCTGCAGTACCCCACTAGTAACCCCCCTTTCTTCACTGTGGACTCCGTTTACTATTACCCTCTGTGTCCTGTTGTCCAGCCAACATTTTATCCAGGTTACCACCATGGGACCTACTCTCAGGCTGGCTAATTTGTTTATTAATCTTTTGTGTGGGACTGTGTCAAATGCCTTGCTAAAGTCTAGGTAGGCCATGTCCAAAGCCCCTCCCTGGTCTACTACTTTGGTCACCCAGTCAAAGAAATCGATTAGATTTGTATGACATGACCTTTCCGCTGTGAATCCATGCTAACTTGGGTCCTGTGCCCCACTGGTCTCTAGGTACTCAACAATTCTTTCCTTCAGAAGTGATTCCATAATTTTCCCTTCCACTGAAGTCAAACTGACAGGTCTGTAGTTTCCTGCCTCTGTCTTGCTCCCACTTTTGTGAAGGGGAATCACATCTGCCCTTCTCCAATCCTCAGGTACCACACCATCTTCCCACGATTTGTTAAAAAGGGTAGTCAGTGGTATTACTAGTTCTCCCCTTAGTTCTTTTAGAATTCTGGGGTGAATCCCATCAACCCCATTGCTTTGTCCATCTTCAGTTTTAGGAGTTCTTTCAGAACTCTTTCTTCTGTGAAAGGACTGATATCAACCCCCCTATCCAGAGTGCTTCTACTGACTGGATTAGGCACCTCCCCTCCTCTTCCTTTGTGAATACTGAGCAGAAGTATTCGCTCAGTATCCCTCTGTAACCCCTAGGTGCTGCTAACCCAAGGGATACTATCCCTGCCTGCGTGACTAGGTGCAGGTTGAGGGTCCTGAGTTCTGTGAACGGGCACCTCCACCTGGCGGGTTGGTTTAAGAGTAGTGTAGCTTCCCTGGGTACAGCCCCTGGGACACTGATACCTCCCAACCCCTCAAGTGGCCTACACTAGTCAACAGTTAGTCACAACACCAGAATCAGGGCCAGATTAATGCAACCAGGAGCCCTAGACCCTGGAGACATCTGAGACCCCCACTCACTGCACAAGTGCCCCTTCACCGTGACCATACTCTTTGGTCATTGCATATCAGTTACTGAATTTTTTTTAAAATATTTTTCTACTGTCCCTAAAAAGTGGCATAAAACCTAAGTAGCCCAATTAAAATGCTCCAAAATGAATTAAACTAATAATATCACTATGAAAAAAATATCAGTTCTAGTTTTGATCATTTAGAAAATAATTTTCTGATTTGCGGGTACAGATATTGTTTTAGGCATGAAATGTCTTGATTTGCACTTCTACCCCCCCACAAAACCCATCACTCAGTCATTTGCAATCTTGAGTTGGGCATTACCATTTGTCCTGTCTGGTATTTGAGAGTTTTATCAGGTAGGGTAGGGCCCATCTCTAAAAAAGCATAGTTCCTTGGTGGTATAGGAGTTAAACTGGTGGTTAACTAAATGCATCATGATGAATTATAAAGATTATGTTGCAAAGTGAGTGACTATTGGAAGAAATCATTTCAGGAATCAAACATTTATGGCACTGATAATAAGCCATGATAAAATAATGTCACGATTTATTGATGGGATGCTAGAAATATATTCGGTGGTTCACCCTGAAAACAGAACTACATCAGCGTCAACTTCAAAATGAGTAGATTGAGGGAATAAAAAAGAAGTTACATTTTTAACCGTATGATTAAAACACATTGTAGATGTCTTGATTTTAGGAGTGAGATTAAAGAGTTCCTGACACAGATGAGACAACACTGGAAAAATGTAACATTCGGGTATAGATGTAGTTTATATTTTGTATTTTATTACTAAGGGTATTGTAAGAATACAGTATCTCTGCCCTTTTTAGTTCTGGCTGCTTGTTTACTCGTGACGTCATAATGGTGACATTAAAATATGTTACTGTGAAGATGTTTGTGTTATCATAAATAGGGGATTGTGATGCAATATGTAGAGAAGCAGTCAGAGTAGATAAAATTCCCTAGTCTGACAGTTTCTATATTCTGCAACCTATTCTCAAGATTTTGCTTTGTAAATATTGTATCTGTCATGTATTAATTGAACATTATTTATCCCATGTTATTTATGTGCTAGTACTGTTTGGCCTGGATATTCAAACTGCGCTGGGCTGTGGCTCAAGCCTAGGCGCAGCTCAACATTGTTGTGCAGGGGTGTGGCCTGGGCGATATTCAATGGAGCTGCGCTATGGCGCAGCAGCTTTGAATATCGCACCCTGGCCACCCCCACTGTGCATGGCGCAGTGGCACTGCACCAGCGCAAGTGGCCAGAGTGGAGCATGGAGATGCGCCGGTGCAAGTGCCATTGCGCCATGCACGGCACCTGCAATATTCAAAAGGGGACATGCAAATGGGGCCATAATTTATGCAAGGTGCACAGGGGGCCATTTGCATCTCATTACAGCCCCATTTGCATGCCATTAGAATGCAGGTGTGCCGATCCCCGACGACTTGCGCCTGGTGCCCTGCCAGGCAGCAGCCATTGGGGACTGATGCCCCCTGCAGCCCGATCATGGGCATTCCTGTAATATCAAAAAATAACCATCCAATAACCCTGGTGGTCAGTGGACCACACTGAGCCGATCGCGGGCATCAGTACCACATCAAAGACCCCTACTACCCTGGTGGTCTAGTGTACCCCCACCCACCCACCCACCTGAGCCCCACCGCCCGTCCCTGACCCGGAAGCCAGCAGGCAGTAGCACCCCACCGCCTACCACCCGCGCCACCAACTGACAGCTCAGTAGGGCTGCCGCCCAGTGATTCACAGCATGGCCAATGGGCATGCAGTCCATACCATACTACTCAGTCCAGATATAGCAGAATGACTTCATTCACATATCTGGACTGAGTAATGCCGTATGGATGCACACCCATGTGCATGCTGTGAACCAATGGTGTGCAGCCCTAGCTGTCAGGTAGATGGGCAACAGGGCGGCAGGCGGTGGTGCTGCCGCCCATCAGCTGATGGTGGGAGCGCTGTGGGGGCTTGGTGGGTGGGTGGGGAGGGGGCATACTAGACCACCAGGGTAGTAGGGCCCTGATGGGTACTGATGCCCGTGATCGGGCTCAGTGCAGTCCACTGGTCCACCAGGGATATTGACCTGAGGGAGTTTGCTACATGGATGCCTGCCATGGGGCATGGGGGGGCGCCGCCAGGTGTGGCAGGAACACGGGTGGCCACCCACAAGTGGCAGCTGCTGTGTTGTACCCTGCAATGCGGCAGCTCACCTGTGGGTGGCCCTCACTAGTTCCTTTTTTTCCTGGCATAACTTTGTGCAGGCACAGGTGGGGTTAAGCATGCACGACTCTGCACATCCCAGGCTGAATATCGGGCTGTGCAGGTTATGCATGGGCCGCGCCCCACCTGTGCCTGCATGCATACTGATGTGATCGTATGTCGAGATTTGTGCGGCGCGCTTTTCCCTTTGAATATGGCGCCAGGGTGCATCAGTGGTTGTGTATGGTATTAACAACTGCTGCGCCAAGGCAGAATCCTTTTGAATATCCGGACTCATGTATTTTACCTGCCTTTATCTGTACATGTTCCTGATATATGTTCCTCAGATCTCCTTGTGAATGAGCCTGTGCAATGGAGTTATTCCTGCAATAAATTTGAAACTTGACCTAATCTACTGGATAGGGATCTTGTTTTCATGCAGCTGTTTTCAGTCATAAAGAAAATTGAGAATTAATTACTTAAAATATATGAAGTAATAAAGACAAGTATTTGCTTATGCCAAATGTTGCTTGTTGGCATTAGCAGTGGAAGTGCAGGAGTTAGACAGATGCAGTATAGGAATGGCACTGAAGTACTGAACTGACACCAACTCCACCCCCACCCTGCAGAGATGGACAGGCATTGGGGTGTGCCTTTGGATCATCACTCATAACGGTCATGACATTTCACCTCACCCTACTCTGCAGACACTTACAAGTGTTGAGGTGTGCTTTGGGGTGCTCAGGCTTTACACTCACCTCATTCCATAAGGAAATACAATGAAATGGGTGCAGTATAGGAGAATGGGGTGAACTCTGGGGCCAAAGGGTCTAAGGTGCACCTCAATGCCTGTCACTGGCTGCATGGTGGGGGTGAAATGACATGAGCATTACTGTCGACAGTCCCAAGTCACACCCCTGACACCTGTCAGTCTCTACAGGGTAGGGCATTAGGGATGAAAACCCTAATGCCCTGAGTGTTTCTTGGTATTTTTACTCCAAGTTTTCACATGGGCTTTTTGTGACCCCACCGCATGAACAGTGACACTATCAAGTTGTAGCTGAAAGGTGATTTTGCACAGTGACTGTGCCATTTGGCACCACAGTGTGAAAATACATTTCGAACAGGATGTGAAAAATGTCAGCTGTACTATTCATGAGGAAGTGTAAAAAATGGCAATGCTGGAAATCTGGAGTGAAAATCTAAAAAACTTGTGAAGTCACAAGTGTGTAGAAACTGCACAACATATACCTGTAATGTAATTAGTTTGGGGATTTTTTTCTGCCAATTTTCAACATAGGCATTTTGGGACCTCTGCTCATGAACAGTATCACTGTGATTTTCTTAATCTGTCCCAAACACTGATTTCCCACAGTGACCATGCTATTCTGCGCCACCAGAAGTGTGAAAACACATTTTGACCAGGGTGTGAAAAATGACAGCTGTACTGTTCATAAGGAGGTGTGGAAAAATGCCAATGCTGAAAATCTGGACTGAAAAAATTATGAATTCGTGAACTTACGAAGGTGTGTGGAAATAGTGCGGTGCACACTCATAACACAGTCATTTTACGGACTTTAGTCACCAAATTTTCAACATAGCCAGTTTAACACGTCTGCTCATGAACAGTGTCACTGTGATTTTCTTAAACTGTCCTGAACGTTGATTTCACACACCAACCACGCCAGTGTGCGCTACATGTGCGAAAACACATTTCAGGCGAGATGCAAAAAATGACAGCTATATTGTTCATAAGGAGATGTGGTAAAATGGCAATGTTGAAAATCTGGAGTGAAAATATTACAAATAGTTATGTGGGTGCATGGAAATTGCACAATGCACTCTCATAGCACAATCATTTAATGGACTTTCATCACCAAATTTTAAACATAAGCATTTTAGGGCCTCTGCTCATGAACACTGTCACTGTGATTTTCTTAATCTGTCCCAAATACTGATTTCCCACAGCGACCGCACTATTCTGCGCCGGCAGTGCAAAAACACATTTCGGCCAGGACATGAAAAATGACAGTTGTACTGTTTATAAGGAGGTGTGGAAAAATGCCTAAGTTGAAAATCTTGAGTGAAAATATTACAAATTCACAAAGTTACAAGCTTGTGTGGAAACTGCACAACACAAGCTCATAAAAGTTATTTTTTGGATTTTGTTCACCAGCTTTGCAACATATGCTTATTGAGAGCCCACCTCATGAACAGTGGCACTATCATTTTGTTTATCAGGTCCAAAAAGTGTTTCCACGAAGTGACCGCAAAATCACCTTTCAAGACTGAATAATGCCATGACAGTGGCTGAATTCATGGGGAGGGTTCCCAATAACCCCATGTTGAAAGTTTGGTTGCAAAATTCCCAAAAATGCCTGAGATATGCACCAAAGTTGAAAAAAACCTTATCTGGTGCTGAGGGCCATAACATGAGGATTGTTAAATGATTTTATTAAAATATTTTGATGACTGCCTTACACAGCATCAATACTGTAAGGTATGGAAGTCAAGTTACTACATTTACAGGATCACTGTGTACTCAATAAAAGTTTCAAGTTCAAGTTTCCAATTTATTTGCAGAAAAAACATGATTGGACATACTCATTTACAAGGTGGTCCCTCCTAATATAATAATAAGGTGATATAAACTGTTATGTGATTTATTTTGACATCTGAAATCTCAAGATGTAGCCAATCTGTGATTGTGTCAGATGTAGTATTGCCAGGGGTTAACTATTCTGCCTATGTTTCTAAGAAACAATTTCTTAAAAGCATTGCATACTACAACACTTTTACATTTTTCACAATTCCAGTAGGGCAGTACCTGTACTGATCAATGCCTCATAGGACTTTTCCCAATTTGTAGAGGATCATTTTCAGTTTCCCACTGCTGAGGTAATAGTAAAAGAAATATATACTTCTGTTAACTTTTCCACCAGTTGACTGCATATAGAGCTATCTTTTGAGTATAACTTATCTGTCAAATCACTGGGTGGGAATTAAAAAAAAACATTCCTGAACCCATAATGATCTGTATTGATTGGTCCAGCTGATCAACTGTCCACACTTCCTGCATGTGAGAAACACCTAAGTGGAGTGCTGGACCACTTAGTAATTAAATGAGAATTGTAAATCTCTGGCTCTGTCAGTTCAGAGCTGACCCCACTGTAAAGAATGCAGCTGTCCCATCTATTTACGCATGTGTGTTTGTGTGTACATGTGTGTGTGTGTGTGTGTGTGTGTGTGTGTGTGTGAGAGAGAGAGAGAGAATGTGGGGGGAGGCAGTGGGAGATAACAGCTGCAGACTAATGTATTTACAGAACACAGCTGATCGTGGCATGAGTTTCTTTGAGCATAAAGGCATCTCATTAACTAGCCCCACGGAAGCAATGTGTTTCTTGCACATGCATGCAAGCAACACAAAAATGGAATGGAACTGATTATAAATCTTACTTTTATTAAAGTTTTCCTAATGCTTTCAGAGGTTCTTTAAATATAAAGCATCCATATTGAATTGCACTGCTAATGTTTTATATTTAAGAATACAACTTGTTAAAGAGACACTGTCAGCTTTGCCCCTCAGTTTTCTGTAAATTTTTATCAGTAGGACTGAAGGCAGATACCTGTAAGAATGTTCCTCTAGAATGCCCCTGCATAAAACAAAAAGTAACCGGTTTACATATTTTTGAATATTTTTCATGATTTCCATTTGTTTTGTCCCACAGTTATATCTCCTGCCCACCTCAAACAGATCTGCCCTGAAAACAAACATCTGCCAGTAGCGCTGTCCCGATGAGCACATTTTACCATCCCCATTGCAAAAAGCATATAATCCACTTCAGCATGTTATATTACAGCATTCCTGGCAACTTTAAATAAAAACAGAGCACTCGAGCCGAAAAGTGCTTTATAAAGCTGGTGCCAAAATCCCACATATGTGCAGAAGCGGCACATTCCCACTCATGCGTGGGATCTTGTCCCAGGCCACTACTGCACATGCGTGGGATTTCAGCACCAGCTTCACAAAGTACTTTGCAGCTTAACTAGTGCTTGGTTTTTATTTAAAGATACCAGGAACACTGTAATATAACATGCTGAAGTGGATTATATACTTTTTGCAATGGGGATGGTAAAATGTGCTTGACGGGACAGTGCTACTGGCAGATGCACATTCTCAGTGCAGATCTGCTTCCAGTGAGCAGGAGATATAACTGCAGGACAAAACAAATGGAAATCATGAAAAATATTCAAAAATAGGTAAACTGGTTACTTTTTGTTTCATGCAGGGGCATTCTAGAGGAACGTTCTTACAGGTATCTGCCTTCAGACCCACTGATAAAAATGTTACAGAAAACCGAGGAGTAAAGCTGACAGTGTCCCTTTAAGTGAAGATTCTAAGTGGAAGGGTGAAACAAGCAAAGGAAATGGGCATGTTTACACCTTACAGATTAACCTGGCCATGGGCCACTGAAGCAATCAACTACACTTAACACCTAATCAGTTAGGTGAGAATCATGTCACAGTTCAGTCCCTGCCTTGCTCAAGTTACCTAGCAGTTGAGTCCTTTACAAAAAAAATGCATCTCAGGTAGAAGAAAATGATACATAGTAAATTTATGTTGGAGACTGCTGTAGGCCCCCTACAGGCAGGCCCCGATGTTGCCTATGCCTTAATCCAGCTCTGACCAGAATGCAATGTTTTACTCACACTTGGCACTCTTACCACCAGGGCTGGATCAGCTGTAGTGCCCTGGAGACCCCTGTAAAATAAGCCCTGCAATAAAATAAGAAAGGCAATAGCAAGACAGTATCCTCCACCACAAAAGGTACACAACAGCCAGTATAAATGTAGAAAGATCTGAATCTGATTTATTTAGGGGATGTGAACAAGGGTGGGGCAGTAATCTGGTATTTGATTTCAGATCTGATATAGTCAGGTTAAACATGCATGCCTAAGAGCCCCTCTAGCACTGTCACACACACTCTGGGTACCCTGCTGTTATGCAGGCTAGCCTAAAGCATTGCCCAGGGTAGGCAGGCATTGCAGCTGTTGTTGGGGCCCTTAGGAAGGAAAAACACAACATGCACTTCAACCCACAATTTGTATTCCGGAGCTGGATGGCTCAGTTCCTAATGATCAACCAAAACAAGTAAATCAGTTGACACACTTTGATTTGAGCTTTGTTGCAGGGAGCTACCCTGATGTTTACTCACGCTACTCAGACCAGGATGCAGGATTGATGAGATCAAGACCTCAGGATGGTTTTCTGGTTTGCCAGGGGAAGCAGGGCCCACATGATGCACCGTGATGGTCGTTCCTGTTCGATGGTGTTGAGCAGGGAGCCAAATCCTCAAGCGGGTCTTTCGTCGGTTAAATCTCTGCGATGTGAGTAGCAACCTAGGCTGAGATGGTGAGGCCCAGACCAGGAGAATGAGTTTGTATACAGTCTGGTAAGTTGCTGGATGCAGCTTTCAGCTAGCGTGACACATTCAACAATATGGGGAACCAAATTGCGACCCACACTACACATTCAGCACAATCATAGTATGGATAAGTAAATACCACAGTTCGGATGACAGTCTGGTTGCAATTAAACAGTGTCTCTGCGCAAACCACATGCTCTGTGGTTATTTCAGGCCCTGACAGGCTGATTGCTCAAAAGTAAATCTTAGGTTCATACCAGGTGAAATTTCTTTTCCACAATTCAGGATTCCGGTCACAATCACAGCAATTTTGGTTAAAGTCCTATTTTAGATTTCAGACTTCTTCACTCAAGAAGATGGTAGCAGTCAGGCCAGACACAGCCTTCTCACCGATTCCCCCACACTACTATGCAGGAACAACTGCTCAAATGTCTCAAGCTGTTCACTCTCTCAACTCCCAACTACTCACTCACTCACTCACTCACTCCCTCACTGCTGCAGGCAGTTCTGGGACTTCCCATTGATCCAAAAGGTTCAGTTGGTTGATCCATCTGTCTGTCACAACAAGGGCTCCCCCTCCAGGTCCATTTAGGCACCAAACATTAAAAACTACAATTCCTACAGAAATTCACTCCCACAAGACCCCTGGGGGCAGTCTCCATTTTAGAGTCCCCAAAGGTACTGATTGCTCCAAACTGGCATTCCAGAACCAGGATGGTGGTGGTGCAAAACAGAAAGTCCATGTGACAAAGGAAGGCAGGTTAGACAAACTACGATATCATTATTATTAAAGCATTAAGTATTAAAGTATTGTTTGCTAACTACATCTCTGGCTCTCCCCCCCCCCCCCAAAAACAGAACACATCATAGTTGGAGACTTTAATGTGAACTGGCTTGCCAGTTCGACTTCCCATGCCAAGAACACCTTCGCTGCACTGGACCTGACCCAGCTGATCAGCCAACCTACCAGGGTGAACCCCACTAATGGCTCTAGTACCCTGATTGACCTTCTCCTCACCAACCATCCCCAAAGAATCTCTGACCTGGTTGTCTTTCCAGACTCCCTAAGCGATCACTCACCCATCCTCTTTTCCTGTTCATGTCTTCAGCAGAAACCCAAACCAAACTAGATTGCCCGGCATCGTCTCTGACCCAGAGACCTCACAAAACTAAGAAAATACTTAACCCAATGGGACTGGTCCCCCATCTCCAGGGCCTCTACTATAGATGAAGCCCTTGATTATTTCACCTGTTCTTTTAATAAAGCATGTGACATCTATGCCCCACTAGCAAAAGTGCAATCCAAGAAACGTAATGCTCCCTGGGTCACGCCTACACTGCTCCAACAGCTAAAGCACAGAGATGATCTCTGGCATAAAGCAGTCGCATCCGGCATGCAGGCAGACAGGCAAGCCTATAAAGCGGCTCATAACAGATGCACCTGGGCCATTAAACAGGCCAAATCAGGCTACTACAAAATGACCCTTGCCTCCTCCTGGGGAATGCTCGGTTGTTTAGGCACAATATCAAGGAACCTCAGTGGCAAATCCGGCCCCCCCCACTAACTGTCAACAATGTCCCTACCACCGACCCGCTGGCCATCCCCAACTGCCTCAACTCATCATTCTCTGACCTTAGTGCAGTACTCCCAAATTACTTCTTCAACCCCACTCCTGCAACCCTGTCCCCAACACCCAGCATCCCCTCTTCCATCTCAGGGTGATCTCTACGAATGAGGCAAGGCCTTTTCTCATGAAAACACTCAGTGGCTCTTGCTATTGCAAAGATTCTTTTGATATGAGAATCCTACATCTAGTACTAGATACAGTCCTCTCCTCACTGACTGACCTCATTAACCGCTCCCTAAGTCTGCGGCAGTTCCCAGCAGCCTGGAAGACTGCCACAGTCACCCCAATACTGAAGAGTGGTGACAGCACCTTCCCCAATAACTACCATCCCATATCCATTCTCCCACCACTCTAAAGCACTCGAAAAAATTATAGACACAACTCACTGGTACTTGCCCTTTCACCTTTCATGCAGGAGCAGCATGGCTTCCAGATCTGGGCACAGTACAACTACGGCTCTCACTGAGTTCTCTAATTGTATTCACTCTGCTCTGGATAGAAAACACCAAGCTGGAGCTGTCTTCATCGACCTATCAAAGGCCTTTGATACAGTCTCCCACTCCTTACTCTTAAGCACACTCCACCACATAGGTCTGTCCCAAGGACCCGTCTCCTGGTTTACCAGTTACCTCACAGCTAGATCACAATGTGTCAAAATAAACAACACCCTCTCAACCACCCTGCCAGTACACTCTGGGGTTCCCCAGGTCTCCATCCTCAGCCCTCTATTATTCAGCATCTACCCAAACACCTTGCCCAATTCCTGCTCCGGCAACCTACTACTCTATGCAGACGACACGGTTCTTTTTGCCTCACACCCAGATCCCACAGTATTGCAGTCCTCCCTCCAACACGCATTTAACCAGATTGAAAACTGGTTCATAGACCAAAGACTTGTGGTCAATGTAAAAAAGGCAAAGACTATGCTCTTTGACCATCGACAGAATAAGGCCAAGAATGTGCAGCTAACAATCCTCTCCCACTCTACTTTCTCTAGAACAGGTCCATACATATAAATACTTGGGCCTTACATTTGATGCCAGCCTCTCCTTCCATTCACACATTCCCACTCTATCACCAGCCATAAATGTCTGTATAGGCCTATTGTATCGGCACAAGGATTGCCTACCTCCGGAAGCCCTTATTCTGGCTGTCACCTCCTCAGTCCTCTCCCTAGTCGATTATGGGCTCACTATCTACTCGGCTGCTGACCACACAGCCCTTAACAAAATCCACCTTGCCATAAACAAAGCATGCAGACTCCTCACCAGGGCAGACAAGCGTACCCATACCTGTACCCTATATGCCCTGACAAATCTCTTTACCCTGGATGAAAGGCTATTTTATCAAACATGCCTCCTCACAAAGAAAATACACCTTGGGCTTACCCCTTTGGGGGTTTCTGCCTCTCTCCTGTCCTCCCACACCTCAGAGAACACCTGCACTGCCAACCGACAGGTGTGGTCCCTCCTGAGGGTTAGAACCTCCTTAGCCCAAAGGTCATTCTCACACAGGGCCCCAGCCTGGTACAATGAACTCCCCTCTGATGTCTCCTCCATCTCCAAATTAGGACCGTCCAAGTCAGCCCTCAAAGAGCACATTCTCGCTTCACGGCGCTGCCAATGTACCAGCTAGTGCTGGATCATCTATCATCTTATGGGACCACCCCGCCACTGAGCTCCTACCGATAGGGCTACCAAACATTACCTATTAACAATGCTTCCTTTGGCTGCACTCACAAGGCATCTGTCTAATTATCTACTTCGCTGTAAATATCAAACCTGTTACTCCCTCCCCTCTATCAGCAAACTTATTGTTCTCTTGAAAACTTAAAATACAACTCTTGGTAACATGTTCAATGCAATGTATAGCTGATCTTGAAACATAGAAACATAGAAACATAGAATTTGACGTCAGATAAGGACCGCTTGGCCCACCCAGTCTGCCCATTTTCCTACCTAACAGATAAGCTGCAGATCCTAGTTAACCAACAGCTTACTTCCTCCTACACCCCACTAGGACTGCCTTATGCCTGTCCCATACATTCTTGAAGTCCCCCACTGTTCTCGACTCCACGACCTCTGCAGGGAGGCCACTCCATGCATCCACAACCCTCTCAGTGAAAAAATACTTCCTCACATTACCTCTGAGCCACCCCCCCTCTATCTTCAAATTGTGCCCCCTTGTTCTTGCACATCTCTTTTTCTGGAAGATGCTACCCTCTTTGACTTTGTTAATTAATAAATATTGATTCTGCAATATTGTATAACTAAAATAACTGTAACCTTTAGCTGCTATTCTATATCCATATATATTAAGTGTTTATGTTTGCTTTTCTGATGCGGAGCCTTTGCAATGAGTCCCTGACTCAAAGGTTGTAATCCTAAAGTCTGTTAAATAAATAAATAAGATAATCAGCAAACAATCACAGTTCCTAATAAAGCTCCCTCTATGCAATTAGCGATGGCAGAATTAAGTGGCTGTACTGCAGCCTGGGCGGGATTTCGAGCCTGAAACCACTCAGCCTCCACCCAGACTAATTACAAACCTACGAAAATGACACCTCTTAAAGAAAAACTATATACCTTGCAGGGGTTAAACGGCACTGAGAAAGAAGTGGTATTTCTCACCTCTTAAAGAGACAGGCATGGAGGCTAACAGAGCACTCGCATGCAAGCACTTTTTAACTGTCAGAGCACAGAACACCAGCCTGGCAGTGGGCATTAGGCAAGCCCAGGAAAACATTTTAGGAACCACCATTTTTAGGGGGATAACACCTGCTTTTTCTCTGTCCCTCTCTGCCCACCCAGCTTTCTCTTTATTCAGCCTCAGTATCCCTCCCTCTGTCTTTCTTCGCTCCCTAACTTGCCTAAAAAAGGTTTTATCCCTCTTCTTAACCCAGTTGGCTATCTTTTCCTCAGTTTTGACCTTTGCTATTGGGACGGTCTTCCCCGCTTCCTTCTGCTTTAACTGGTACAGTTCTCTGTCCTGCTCCTTCTGTGTTTACTTATAGTTCCTACAGTAAATGCTATCTTTTTCTCCCTAATCTTCCTCGCCACTACTTTTGAGAACTGTAGTGTTTTTTTCTTTCATTTTAATTTGTTTATTTGCTTCACACAAAGGCTTGTTGCCGCTGTGATGGCAGTTTTGATGTTTCCTCATTGTTGCTCCACCCTTCATTCTTGCCTGTTTGCTAGTGCTTTTCTGAGGCACTCTCCCATTTTGACAAAATCAGCCCTCCTGAAGTCCAGTACTGTACCTTCACTTTTGTATGGCTTGACTCTACAGCTGAGTTTATCGTGAACCATACTGTTTGGTGGTCACTTGTTCCCAGATGGCTACCCATTAAATCTGAGACCCTCTCTCTGTCCCCATTGGAGAGTACCAGGTCTAAGTTGCATGTGTGAATGAGCCTGTGTGCCCCTGTGATCGGCCTACGTGCCTTGTTCAAAGCTATTGTGACTCTTCTGAGGGTGGAATTGGATGCTGCACTGAACACAACCAGACCATAATCTATAACGGAGATTACTGAGGAGTTAACTGCCAGTCTGTTAAGTGTCAGTGTGATACCATGTTTGCATGACTGTTGTACTACTACCAGCATAAGGCATGGAATAAGACCATTTTATTATCATGTACACCCATTGTGCTACCACTAACACATAGTACCACAGTGGTAGTGCAATGGAACTAAAATAAATTAATTGTGATACCAATTGCAATGGTATCACAGTGGTATTTGCCATTGTGCTACCATTGCACAAGTGTTTGCCACTGTGCTACCACTGTATGTCAGTGGTATCACAATGGATACAATGACACCACACTGGAATTGGAACAAACCACCATGACACCAACAAACAGTGGTATCACAATGGTGCATATTGTTACCACTGTGGTACCAGAAGATGTGGTGTTACCAGTGAACTACTACTGTCTGCATGGTATCATGATAGTTTTGATGGTATCACAATGGAACTGAAACAAATCCACTGTGATACCATTTATGAAACCCACAATGGTAGTATACTGGAAACTGCAGGAGCCTAAGGAATAAAATGGCTGAGTTGCAGGCACTACTAGCAGAGGGGGAGGTGGACATATCTGCCATCACCGAAACATGGGCCACGCAATACCAGGACTTGGACATGGTAATCCTAGGGTACAGGACATACAGCCTGGGGTTGCTAATAAATCTGAAGGAATTCTCAAACAGAACCAAAGCAGGTGGTGGATTCCATAGGCACAGAGATGGATACCATGCGTGTTAAATCTTTCCTTCTACAGGAAAGGGTTTAGGATCTGACGGCCAGCGCAGACTCCTTCACATTGGGTCACACAAAGCCTGCAAGGGATTTTCTCCAGCTACTAGTTCACCACATGGCCTCACCCACTACTGTGGTGCCATGGGCCAGTATTCAGATGAAAGATATTTAGTTCCATCCAAGAGATCACTGGTACCAGTCACAAAAACCTTTGTGCAAGCACTAGAATAGTGAAAAGAGGAAAGCAACCTTAGAGAGGATATTCCCTTCTTCCAACAATCCCCAACAAGGGTTCTCACAACAGATTCATACTAAGATTTGTACTAAGATTTGTCAGGAGCTAGAGAGCCGTGAGGCCCATAATTGCTCCTAGATACTAATAACAAGAAAGAGAAGTGTTAGAAAGAATAAACTTGTCCAACCGGGACTTAAATATAGACTTGAAACTACTAATAACCACCTCCACAGGTAGCACATTCCTGGGCTTAATAACACGTAGATGCGCCACAGGAGGGCATACACCTGGAGGATCTCTCAGTAAGTGACATCTGGAGTCCTCAGAAAACTTCAGAGGACATAAATCTCCTGGAGCTCAGGGCCGTCTTTTTCATCCCAGCAACAGGGTCAGTGTTTCCAAATTCAGACAGAATACTACAACAATGTACTACATAAACAAACAGGGAGGAGCACCTTCAAAACTGCACAAAAGCAGTGAAGATCTGGGATCTGGCTTCTTGTCCCTTCTTGTCCCTTGCCCCTGCCCTTGCTGTTCCTATTGCAAGAATCTTTAATCTTTCCATAATAACCCAAACAGTACCAACATTGTGGAAAACCGCTCGCGTTGTCTCTGTTCACAAAAAAGGGATACCAAAAATATGTCAAACTATAGACCAATTGCCATTCTCTCTACCCTAAATAAACTTCTCAAGAAGGCCATCGCTACTCAGGTCACAAATTACCTGCACCTTAACAACCTTATATCCCTACCCAGCATGGATTCCGAACAGGACACAGCACCACAACTGCTCTACTTCAGCTGGACAAATGCAGTCCTTACAGCGATGGATAAGAGCCTGCTCACTGGGGCTATATTTATCGATCTCGCAAAGGCATTTGACCTTGTGAATCACTCTCTGCTACTTTCCAAACTGTCCTGCCTTTGGCTTTGACCTGTTGTCCATCTCCTGGTTCGATAGCTACCTCTCAGGAAGGTTGCAATTTGTCCAAATTGAACCGCTGTCTCAAATCTTCCCCTCCCTCTGTTGGAGTCCCCCAGGATCTATTCTTGGCCCACTACTTTCTCCTTTTCATTAACAACTTGCCTCCTTCCTGCTCCTCGTTAATCCTTTATGCCAAGGACATGGTGCTTCTCTCCAGTGGTAAAGATCCCTTATCAGTAAGGCACATCTTCAAGCAGACTTCAACTGCTTGCAGGAGTGGTTACTACAGAACAGGCTCTAATGAATGCTAAGAAAACTGTAACTATGCTTTTTGGCCCCAGTCAAGAATCAGATCTCTTACTCCAGACTTATTGATACATTCTCTAGATGACTCCTCTTGAATTCGTTACCTCCTTCAGGTATCTAGGAGTCACTCTCGACCCATCTCTTGACTTTAACCTCCACATTGCGGCTACATGTAAGACAGTTAACTCAAAACTTGGTCTTGCCTTTAAAATTAGGTCCTCCCTCAGTGATGCTGCCCGGCTTGCTATTGCACAAGGATTTCTCCTCCCTGCTCTAACATATTGCTCTCAGGTTTACCTTAAAGCTAGCAAAGGAGCACTCCAGAAATGGAGCACCTGCTATAACAGTATATACAGATTTGCTCTCTCTGCTCACAGACTTACCCATCATTGCCTGCTCTACTCAAAACTAAATTGGCTCTCCCCAGACTCACTCAGACACTATTCTGCAGGCTGTACAATTGATAATATGATCAGAACGGGGTCCCCTAAATACCTTGCTGAACTATTAACTCAGCCCTCCCAAGCATACCTCCTCAGGGCATCTGCTCAAACCCAACTTGAAATTCCCA
Organism: Neoceratodus forsteri; assembly: GCA_016271365.2. NCBI lineage: Eukaryota > Metazoa > Chordata > Ceratodontiformes > Ceratodontidae > Neoceratodus > Neoceratodus forsteri. Next base: position 275,244,642 of record JADMNL010000026.1, read on the forward strand.
GATATCTCACACAAAAAGGAGAATGATCCTTTGCCATATCTGCCCCCCGCTTCTGGAACTCCATTCCCTCCCACATCAAACTCTCCAAATCCCACAAGGCCTTTAAACTGAGTCTTCGGGCACACCTATTAGAATCCGACTGCTGCTCTTGTGCTGTAACTTGAGCTTCTCTCCTAGCATTTTCTCCTCCCTATGGCACTTACTGATTTCCTACTGGTCTCCAAAATCTGAAAGTTTCCCACATCCAGCAGAAATCCTATTGTTATAATGCTACTTCATTTAAGTTTTGTTTGCTGTTTGTCGTTTCAATTTAGTCATTGCTGTATCATCAGATGAAAATAATTAATGTAATGTTCTGTTTCTCTTTGTCATTACTGATAATGACTGTACCTGGCTGTATACTGTTCAAATGTTTGTTCTCACCTCATGCTGCGTCATGAAATACTCTTTAATGTTGACTCTAGTCTCCCCTGTCTGTACTCTCCCGGGTCGTGCCTGAATATAGGCAACATTGTTGTCTAGTGTACTTACCCGGTAAACAAAAACCAAATAAATAAATTGTCTGTCAGATGTCCTGCAGAAATCTTGTTGTCCAGGTAACGACATGTACTGGTAGAAACACTAAGCAGTGATGGCCCATTGGCGCAGCGGTTGGATTTCCGCTTGCGACGCCGGTGACTGAGGTTCGGGAATGGACCCGGGTTGCTGGAGGGCCGGGCGGGAGGAGAAGACTCAAGTGTCCAACAACTGCTCACCTTCTCTGGGGGAAGGAAGGGGATGCGGCTTGCTGTGCGTCACCTCCTGGCGGAGGTCAAGAGTGCAACAGTTTGGCGAGCCTGGCTGCACATAGGGACGTGGTGGACATCGGCATGTGCCTTGACATCTGTGGCACACCATGACCCCAGGGAGTAAATCAGAAACTCTGCTGCTCAGTAGGCTGGATGATGGCTGCCAGCTCCTGCTGCCACGAGTGCCCTGATGCCCCAGAAACCACCTGAGCAGCTCCCGGGCACTGAATAGAGAGTGCACTGGTTGGCATCCATGCACCTTCCCCCTCGGAGGAAAGGAACCCATCTAGTGAAGGGATACACCAGGCCACCTCTAGGACAGCTGCAAATGTGAGGTAGGTGGAAGGGGGTTGGGGTGAGGGTGTTGGTGGGGTCCATAGCTGGCCGGAGGGGAGAGGTAGGCCAGGAGCATGGGAAGGAGCAAAAAAAAAAAACACTAAGCAGAATTAGAAACCACAAGTTAAGCTTGAACCAGCAAGTGCTGACTTCTGGCTTCAGAAGATGGATCCCTCCCAGAAATAGATACATATGCTTCTTGGGAGAAAAATGAGCACCTGAAGATTTGTTTCATGCCACCAGCACAGGGTCATACTGCTGTATGACAAAACAGCATGGTTAAAAATGCCACAGCCAAACAGCGCCAAACACAACAGTCGGGCAAAACGATGATCCGTTTGTGACAGTGCACCCATTGAAAACAATGGGTGTTTCCATTTTTTTGCTGGGGCATTAACTAACTCTGTGGGGGCACGCTTGGGGATAGGGGAAAAGTCGGGGGAGTTTGATTTAAAAAAAATCACAAAAGTTGCAGCAGGGGTGACTGGTGGGGGAACCGAACCATGGTCACATGTCCCCAATTGTGCCATGTGCTGGAGTGCCTAGCCACTCCACCATGAGGTGGCTCAATCAGGCACCCAGCACATGGCAACTTCTCCTGGCTCCACATCACCATGCATCGACAAGGGTAGCAGCATATCCCTATTGCTATTCTATCCCTGTTGCTGTGAATTCAAGCACTGTATATATAGCACAGTTAATACCATACTGTCTTACATGTGCGATATTGAATTGATACCTAGGCCACCAGTAAGGGGCTGTGTCCTAGAGGATTCCCTAGCTCAAGAAACATAGAAACATAGACCTTCACAGCAGATAAGGACCGCTTGGGCCACCCAGTCTGCCCATTTCCCTACCTATTGGAAAAGCTGCAGATCCTAGTTAACCAACAGCCTACTTCTTCCTAACCCCCACCAGAATTGCCTTATGTCTGTCCCATGCATTCATGAATTCCCCCACTGTTTTTGACCCCACAATCTCCTCAGGTAGGCCGTTTCATGCGTCCACTATCCTCTCTGTGAAAAGATGTCCTCACGTTGCCCCGGGCCATCCCCCTCCATCTTCAAATTGTACCCTCTTGTTCTTTCACATCTCTTTTTCTGAAAGATGCTACCCTCTTGGACCTCGTTGATTCTCTTGAGGTACTTGAAAGTTTCTAACATATCCCCCTTCTCCATCCTTTCCTTGAGGGTCTACATATTAAGCTCTTTTAGTCTCTCTTCATATGGCTTCTGGTGCAGACCTTGCACCATTTTAGTTACCCTCCTCTGGACTACCTTCATCCTGTCTATGTCCTTGCAGGGATGGGATCTCCAGAACTGCATGAAGTACTCCAGATGGGGTCTCACCAACTGTCTGTACAGAGGGATAACAACTTCTTGTTTTCTACTGATAATGCCTCTCCCTATACATCCCAGTATCCCCCCAGCAGTCCCTACTGCCTTCTCCCTTTGCTTGCCTACCTTTAGGTCATCTAATATGACTAACCCCAGGTCCCTTTTCTTTTTTATTGTTGTTAATACTCCCCCCCCACTGTATACTCTTCCCCTAGGATTTTGTTTCCCAGGTGCATTACTTTGCACTTCTTTGCATTGAATCTAAGCTGCCATACTTTTGACCATTCCTCCAACCTTGCCAAGTCCCTTCTCATCCTTTCCACCCCCTTCCCCATGTATCAACCCTGTTGCAGATCTTTGTGTCTTCTGCAAAGAGACATACTTTTCCTTCCAGTCCCTCTGCAATGTCACTGATAACGACATTAAAAAGGACCAGTCTGAGTACTGAACCCTGCAGTACCCACCCTTTCTTTGGAGTGGACTACATTTACTATTACCTTCTGTGTCCTATTGGCTAGCCAATTTTTTACCCATGCTACCACCCTGGGACCCACTGCCAGGCTGAATAACTTGTTTACTAATCTTTTGTGTGGGACTGTGTCAAATTCCTTGCAAAAGTCTAGGTAGGCCATGTCCACAGCCCCTCCCTGGTCTACTACTTTGGTCACCCAGCCAAAGAATTCTATGAGATTCATATGACATGACCTTCCCACTGTGAATTCATGCTGCCTTGAGTCCTGTGCCCCACTGTCCTCTAGGTACTCAAAAATTATTTATTTCGGAAGTGATTCAATCATTTTCTCTGCCACTGACATCAAACTAACAGGTCTGTCGTTTCCTGCCTCTGCTTTGCTCCCACTTTTGTGAAAGGGAATCACATCTGCCCTCCTCCAGTCCTCAGGTACCACTCTATCCTCCCATGATTTGTTAAAAATGGTAGTCAGTAGTGTCACTAGTTCTCCCCTTAGTTCTTTTTGAATTATGGTGTGAATCCCATCAGGTCCCATTACTTTGTCCACCTTCAGTTTTAGGAGTTCTTTAAGAACCCTTTCTTCTGTGAATGGACTGGTATCGGCCCCCCAATCCAGAGTGATTCTATTGCTTGGATTAGGTACCTCCCCTTTCTCTTCTTTTGTGAATACTGAGCAGAAGTATTCATTCAGTATCACTGCTTTTTCACTCTCACCCACTACCCACATTCCCTTCCCTTGTTAAGCATCACTATCCCTCCCTTGGTCTTTCTTCACTCCCTAATGTACCTATAAAAGGTTTTATCTCCCTTCTTAACTGAGTTGGCTATCTTTTCCTCAGTTTGGGCCTTTGCAATTCTGACTGCCTTTCCCACTTCTTTCTGCTTTAGAGAGGCTCTTATATGTATTTCCATCATTTCCACTCATACAGAGAGTGCGTGTAAAGCTCAAAAGAGACAGATACAATGATTCAGGTAGCCTCATATTGGGGCAGACAGGCTTGGTACTCTAAGCTTCTGATTCTGTCCAGCAGGATTCCAATCAACCTGCCACTGATATACAATCTGGTGACTATCTCAGGGCAGAATAACATGCAGCACCTCAGAACACAGGGCATGGTTCTTGAAAGCTAGAATTCTCTAGTTTGAATCAGTCAGAGAAGGTGCTGAGGGTGCTAAACATTTCCAGAAATTTGGCAATGAGGAAAGCATACCCCTCCAAGTAGAAGAGATAATCATAGTGGTGTGACCCCATGAAGATAATTCCAGTGCAGGCATGGGTGCCTACAGTTGAAAATTACTTGATAGTCTTACAGTAATTAGATTTGAGTCTTTCAACCCTTAAGGTACATCTGGCAGCTGTATCAGCCTACAAATTAGCAGGCAAAGGCAAGCCCTTGGCCTCACAACCAGGTTTTAGAAGGTACTTCAAGGGCCTCAATCATCTGTATTCTTCTGTAAAGGAACCTAGTTCTTCTTTGGGGCTTAAAGATCTGTCTTACTCAACTGAGCTAGGTTCCTTCTGAGACTATGGCTACTGCTGATTTACAAAATTAGCAATGGAAAACAACGTATCTGGTAGCCATAACAACTGACAGGAGGGTTAACAAACTGCAAGCCCTCTTCTCTATACGGATCCAAACTACACAATCTTCCACATGGATAAGGTAGTCTCTAGGACTAATAAGGACGTTCCTACCTAATGTGGTGTCAGAATTCCATCCAGAGCCATCAGATACCCTTCCTGTACTCTATGCTGAATATTCCAGTACAGGTCCATAAAAGGTGTAGATTTGAGGTAAAGTGGCAGGCGTAGATAAGCTGCTTATCAAATTCTACAGGTCTTTGGACAACACTGTTTGAGTGCACATGTTTAACATGTTTGAGGAGGCAAAGGCGGAGGGGGTACCACCCTCCTGCGGGTTGCCTACTATTACTCTCATTCATAAGGAGGGTAGGGATCTGGCCCAATGTTCTTGCTATAGGCTGAGCTCTCTCCTGAATATCAACATTAAAGTCCTGGCCAAGGCTTTGGCAAAGAGGATGTAGAAGGTTTTGCCAGTGGTAGTCAAGACGGTTCCACCCTCAGATTGCGCCAGGAATAAAAGCGTCAGCAATCAGAGTGCCAGCATCCTGCTGACAGTAGAAGCACCACCAACATGTGTGCACCCCATGATATGGGTGAACGACAGGCACAGCAGCAATGCCATGACCAGGGATGTGCAACAAGACATCACTGCAGGTGGCATGGAGGCACCCACCGGTAAAAGGGGAACAGGTCAAGGCCCCCTCCCAACCCACCACCCGATCAACCCCTGTGCAGAACAGACACTACTGACATGCCCTGCTGGTCTAGTGAACCCCTCATCCACCCTGTCCCCAATCCCAGTAGGCAGCATGATGTCCACCATTGTCTGTGTTAGGTAGTAACACAGCATGATATATTGTCCTTCTGCCCTTCTGGTCCAGTGCCCCCCCTGGCAGTTACCACCCATGGTACAACACCCTAGACCCTCCATATCCTGCTATGGAGTGGGCCATCGGCACAGCCCTCCATAGTCCTCTGTGGCGGTGGATCACTGAGTTTGTGCATTGCATGTGCACCCTTGCTCATTACGGCGGCAGCTCAATCGGTCCATCAACTGAAGTGGAGGGCTGTGCCAGTGACCCGCTCATAGCGGGATGGGGGAGTCCAGGGTGTTTGTACCAGGGGAGGTACCTACCATGGGGGTGCTTCTTCCTGTTACCTGTTCCTGGAGGGTGCTCCGGACTAGACCACTGGCCACGAGGGGTGGGAGAGTGATCTATCACATGGCTGGGGGTGGGGGGCAGTGTACTGTTGTGCTCCTGGGCAGCCACCTGCATTTCCTTTGGCACCCTATGTGTTGGGCTCCTCTGCCTACCATCTCCCACTTATTGCCCTACTGGCCATGCGCTGTACTGACTAGGTTGTGCTTCTTCCAAGTGCCACATTGCTGGCACTGTAATGCTGGCCCTGTTGTATTGCCAGAACCCAAATGCACTGGAGCCAGTCAAGACAGACCAGACAGGCTTAGTCAAGAATAGGTATTCATATCATAATGTCCATAGACTGTTGGGGGTAATCGAGGTGGTGGCTCAGCATTTTGGGGTTGGACACATGTGCTCTGCCTGGATGCAGAGAAAGCCTTTGATAGGATTAAGTGGAGTTATTTGTTTAGGGCCCTGGCACGGTTCAGATTTGGGGAGTAATATAAAGAATACACTGGACTGCTGTACACTAATCCACAGGCAAGCATTCTGGTGAATGGTGAGACCTCTGAGACCTTCTGTTTAAGCAGAGGCACATGGCAGGGGTGCCTTCTATCACCTTTGTTGTTTGCATGTGCGATTGAGCCATTGGTCCAAGCAATCAGACAGGCAAAGGGGATAGAGGGGATGAAGTGGGCTTGGGCCAGGCTGCACAAGATCTCTCTGTATACAGATGATGTTTTGTTGTACCTGACCCAGCTGAAACAGTCACTTACTGCCCTGATTACACTGTTAACTGAGCTCTCCACTTTCTTGGGCTACTAGATAAACCTGGATAAGTCAGAATTACTGTGCGTGGGAAAAGTGGACACTTGCAGTTGGGGGTTCCCCTTCCATTTGGTCAACCCCCCTATTAAATACCTGGGTATAAGAGTGGTGTCAACTTTATCATCACTTTATAGACTTAACTAGATACCTCTATTCAGAAAATTATCTGAGATTTACAGAAGCAGCAGGGTTTACCAGTCTCATGGTTAGGTAGGATAAACCTAATTAAAATTAATATACTACCAAGACTGCTTTACCCACTCCAGATGCTTCCATTGGGCTTACACAGAAGACTTGCAGACACTAAACAGGGCCTGTGCCCAGTTTATATGGCATTGCAAGTGGCTGAGGATGAGCCTGCATAGGCTTAGGAGCCCCATACCTAAGGGTGACCTCTGTTACACTGATTTTGGACTATATCACGTGGTGGCACAGGCTAGGTTTCTCACAGATTGGGTGAGGGGTGTACAGTGATCCACACTGGATCAGGTGGAGAGAGAACAGAGACTTGCCTCTTACCTTAACCCTGGAGGTCTTTGGACATATAGACAGTGTGGACATAGGAACCTGCCGGTTAAAAACCTTCTGGAAGCCTGGGAGAAATTGTGTAGATTGATAGGGAATAAGAACAATGAAACCATGCTGGCCCCCATCTGTTCTAACTCAGAGTTTATTCTTTGCTCAGAGAACACTGGATAGAAGATATGGGAGGGTAGACAATGTTTGGGGGACTTGTTTAGCTCTCAAGGGCTTAAGTAATTCCAAGAAGTAGCCATTGTGCTAGGGATCCCTTACATGCACCTGTTTCAGAATACTTTCAGGTAAGAAACTGGATAAGGGGCTTGGGTAGACTCTGTCCACAGGACTCCCCAATCCACAACTTACAGAGTGCCATTTTGCAGGTGCGACTTTCCCCTGGTGGAGTTCTTGCGTGGATGTATCACCTGTTCAGGGTGGCTCGGCCTGATCAGTCGGTGAAGGCTAAAACCCAATAGGAATGAGATCTGGGGTACGTTGTTCCAGAGGAGGCTAGGAGAGACCTATGTGAATCCTATATTGGGCTAACAAGCAATCAGCCACATGCAGTGGTGCATAGATTTAATACGGGGGTTTCCCCAATGTGTGGGAGGTAGTAGAACAGAGAGGGGTACATACCAACATTATTTCAGGCATTGACGAGATCTTCAGCCATTTTAGGAAGAGGTTGCTCAATGCATTTCCCAGATGATGCAGATTGGGGTGGTTATGGAGCCCTAGGCCATTCTGTTAGGGGTAGAAAACAAGGGAGAGGATGAATAGGAATTTTACCCCAGAGAAATTAGGATAATGTTGATTGCTGCCAAGAGATGCATACAGAATACCTGGGCATCCCATGCCTGTCCTACTATTTCATTATGGAGACAAATGCTCTTCAACATGTTACAATTGGAACACTTGACTTATGACCTTTGAGGCTAGTCGGACAGATCTGACCAGCAATGGGGTTGATACATTAATTCCCTCTCCCCTGCAGAGCAAGCTATACTACAGCTGGTCTAGCTGCGGAGGCTGTTTTGAATGCTTTGGTGACAGTGCCTGGGTCCTACTGGGCCTCCCCCTCTTTCCTTGGAAGGTGGGTGCAGCTCCTCTTGGAATGGTGCATGTGTTGGCTTCAGCAGCTTTAGAGATATAGGTGGGGCAGCTGAGGCTGGTTGCGGTAATACTGGATATGGGTGTGTTATTATCCAGTCAAATGTCTAAGTTGGTTTACTTTCCACTGGATGATTGTAACTATTATACTATTAGTTTCAGATATCAGCTGTGTGGACAGAGGTATTTGTTACTGCATTGCATTGGTTATAAATTCCTCTGTCCTATGATATTCATATGTGCTAAATGTGTTATTATTTTTGATAGCAGCTGATATTGGCTTGATGCTCTTGTATTTCCCTTTTCTGTATCTTTATGAAAACTCTCTGAACAAAAAAATGGTTTGAAAATACAAGGTGCACAGTCTGGATGTAAAAAGGGCACTAGGTCACCAGACAAGGGATGCCAGGTTCCAGAGCACACAGCTTTTTGTTACTTATGGAGAGATTGGCAAAGGTAAGCCAACAGCTAGGAAAACTATGTCTCATTTTTGATAAACATGGCAAGTCACCTGCATACAGTTTATTTCACGATGGGCACATCTGACTCTGTGGCAACCACAAGGGGCACCCCTTCCCCCCCAAGAAATATGTAAAGCAGCTACCTGGAAAACAGTGCACACCTTCATAAAACACTACTGTTAGGATATACAGTCCAGGAGAAATACAATTTTTGAACTGCTGCCTAGCAGAATCTTTTTCCTAAACAAGTTCTTGACTCATCCTCTCAAGGTACTGCTAGTGAGTCTGCCATTTGCAACTCAACTCTTTGATGGAGTCTTCTTGTTTGGATCCCTTTTCCAATTTCTTCAGACTTCTTTTCAAATCTCTGACCTCATTCTCACTATCTAGTCAGTTTCATGTCACTTGTAAAGAGGCACACCTTCCCTGGCTACTCTTCAGCATGTCACTAATGAACATGTTGAACATGACAGGACCCAGGGCTGACCCCTGGCCAGTTTCTCTAAAAGCTTACCAACAATTATATAGAAACATAGACAATGATGGCATAAAAAGACCAGTGGTCCATTTAGTCTGCCCTATTTACCTGCAAGTCCTGGAAAACAGATTACTTAACTGTAATAGTAGTTCTAGGAGTGGTATATGATGTTCATTCTCACCTGTGGCAGTTGCCTTTCCCCTCTAAATCTTGCTGGAAATGTCTTCAAGCTGGCTCCTCCCACCCATGCTAGTGATAAGTTCCTTGGTCCCACCCCATGACTCCAGAACTTGCCTGTGGAAGAAGTGTTATGTGCCAAAGCCAGGGGAGGTCGGGTGGCTCCGTGTGAACAAACATCATATACCACTCCTAGAAAGTACATTTAGATAAAAACTTACCGTAACAGTAGATCTTTGAGGGGTATCTCTTGCAGCAGGTAATACACTTGGGTCATTGCCAGAGGGTGCTGTGGTGCATAGAAGCTCTTCTAGCAGTCTTTTCCCAGGGGCCAGCCACACATGACATCATCTTCCTGTTTCCCATATAAGAGTGGGCGGTCGCTGGTAGCCTCAGTTCCCCCGCTGGATTCAGCTCGCTAAGCAAGGAATGAGGGAGATCCAAGATACCATAGGTATCCCATCTCATAAATAATTGGATCAGAAGTTGTTCTCCTAGAGAAGGAGGGGGATGGATAGAGGGCGGGATTGTACCTGTTGCAAAAGATACCCCTCAAACATCTACAGTTATGGTAAGTTTTTATGTAACTGTACTATCTTAAATGGGGTGAACTCTTGCAGCACGTAATACACTTGGGTTGATTCCCAAGCAGTGAACCCAGGAAGGGTGGAATTATGACAGAAGACCTTGTAGGACAGCTTGGTCAAAGGCCATCCTACATCGTCAAGCATCATCTAAGTTGCAGTGCTTCATAAAGGTGTGTATTGTGGATCATATAGCAGTGTTGCAGATTTCTGCAATTGACGCTTCTCTGAAACAAGTTGCTGTGGTAGCCATAGCTCTGGTTGAATGGGCTTGAACAGGTCCAGGCAATGGTCTGCCATATTTATTGTAACAAAATGTGATACAGTGTGCCAGACAACTGAAAAGGGTCAGTTTAGTGACTGGGACTGCTCCCACTTTATTGCGCCCCTTTACATATTTAAAAGTTTCAATCATGTCTCCCCTTTCCCTCCTTGTCTCCAGCATGTACAGATCCAGCTCCTTACACCTCTGCTCGTATCACTTTACCTGCATACCTTGCACCATCTTGGTTGTCCTTCTCTGAACCCTCTCCAGTGCATTTATATCCTTATGAAGATGTGGCCTCCAGAACTGAACTCCATGCTCCAGGTGCAGCCTCACCATGGTTTTGTAAAGTGGCATTATTACCTCTCTCCTTCTGCTAGTAATGCCCCTGCCTATGCATGCCAACATTCCATTGGCCTTTCCTGCTGCCCTGCTACATTGGAGACGATGATTCCCAGATCCCTGTCCAGTTCTGTTACTTTAATTTCCTTAACATTTGATTTGATGTCTGATATGAAGATCCCAAACACAGGTTCCAGTACAGAGCCGTGTGGCACCCCGCTTGTCACCGATCTGGGAGAGAAGGGCTCCCTTCCCACCACCACCCTCTGCTGTCTCCCTTGCAGCCAGTTCACTACCCATCCCACCATCTTCTTCCTCATCCCTGAATCTTGCAGCTTATTTCCTAGTTTTCCATTCAGCACCAAGTCAGAGGCCTTACTGAAGGCCAGGTACAGGACATCCACTGCATGGCCCTTATCTAATTGCCTGGTTACCCAGTCATAGTAATCCACCATATTGGTCTGACAGGATCTGTGTGAGACAAACCCATGCTGTCTGCCATCCTGCAGGAGGGAAACCAGCCTTTTCTTCATGATTGTCTCCATCATCTTTCCCACAGTGAATATTGGGCTTACCAGTCTATAGTTTCCTGTCTCATCCTTGCGGCTGCCCTTGAGGATGGGTACCCCGTATGACATTCTCCAGTCTTGAGGTACACCCCCTGAGCCCAGGGATGCACTGATCAGGTCTGCCAAGGGTTCTGTCAGGACTTCTACCAGCTCCTTTAGCACCCTGGGATGTATCCCATCTGGCCCAGGCACCTTGTCCACACTCAATGCCTTCAAGCCCTCCAGAACCATGCACATTGGGATATAACTCCCACTTTCCTGCATGCATTTTCTCCCACTGTGGGTTCCTCCTCTGTGGAGGCTGTAATCTTGCTATGGCCTCCTCCATCATTGTCCACCTTGCTTGTGCTTGCTATGTTATCCCAACCCATGTGTTTCCTTGCTTCCTACTCCAGGTAGCCATCCCTCCATATGCATTATGCAGCCTCTAGAGGATTCATAATGTTGTTGTTACATGGTATGGTAAGATCACATTCTATACCATTTGAAAATTGGTACAACAGCAATTTGACGAAGGATGAATTCTATACAGAACCACGATCTTCTATGCATTACCTAACATATATTAATAAGGCAGGGCAACTTTTATGTAAAAAGACACCCATCCAGGAGGCTCTGGGCACTGAACATATTAAAATCTCATACAAAACTCAAAATCATTATAAATACCTGAACAACACACTATTGGACATAAATATATAGTATTACCGCAATTATAAAATTTTTAAACACTATGCTCAGCAACAGCTACTACACTCAAAGGTAGCCAAGGACCAGTTAAGGCATAACCTTCAGGAATCAGGGTAAGGCTATAAAACACAGCCCGGGAAGGCCTGATTATACAAGAAGGCCTTAAGGCGAGCTTTGAATACCTCAAAAGAAGGGACCTCTCTAACAGCTGGAGAAAGTGAATTCCACAGGACAGGGTGGCAACACTAAATGCTCTGTCATCTGTTGTTTTTAGCCTCATCCTGGGAATGGCAAGGAGGCCACTTGAGGAGGAGTGGAGGGAGAAGATGGAGACAGCAGGTATATGAAGGTCCTTCAGGTAACAAGGACCCAGGCCATGTAGGGTCTTAAAGGTGAGCAAGCCCACCTTAAAGAGGACCCTCCACCTGACCGGCAGCCAGTGCAGTTGACGCAGCACTGGAGTGATGTGACAGTACTTAGGCTGTCCTGTCAACAGCCTAGCCACCACATTCTGCACCAGCTGTAGCCAGCACAGGGTACCCCCAGACACCCAGAGATAGAGCACATTACAGCAGTCAAGCTTGGACATCATGAAGGCATGCACCAAGGTGGGGAGGACCAGCAGCAGAACTAGGGGCTGTATCCTGGTGATATTCCTCAGATGATAAAAACTGGTATGGATAACGGATGACACCTGAAACTCAAGCGTTAGTCTGCTGTCAATAATAACACCCAGATCACGCACCCTAGAGGAGGCCTTCAATGGTACAGAGTCAAGAATAAGTTCTGTCTCTGCACCAGAGGCCAACCTATCATGCTCTCTTTTCGACTCCACCACCAGTGCCTCCGTCTTATTGGGATTCATTCACAACCCAGCCATCCAATCATTGATCTCAGTGAGGCAGCTCTTAAGCACTTCCACTGTGCAAGATGTTCTAGAGGCACAGGAAAGATACAGTTGGGTATCATCAACATAGCAATGAAAACCCAGGCTGTACTTCCTAATGAGCTCTCCGAGGGGCAGCATGTACATGGTGAACAACATCGTCGACAAGGCCAAAGCCTGGGGAACTCTACATGACAGGAGGCTGGGGAGGAGGAGAAATTCCCCATCACTACCGTCTGCCTCCTTTTAGATAGAAAAGACTCAACCAGCAAATGACAGTGCCGGCGAGTCCTCAGAATTCCCTTAGGCGGTCAAGTAACACTTGATAGTCCACCATGTCAAATGCTGAAGAGAGATCGAGGAGGACGAGAACTGTCCTCTCCCCTTGATCTCTTGCCCTAAGGAGGTCATTATGCACCTGAACTAATGCAGTTTCTGTGCTATGCCTAGTACAAAACCCAGACTGGAGCGTCTCGAATAGATCATGGGCCATGAGGTGCTCCTCAAGCTGAAGCGTCTCCACCTACTCCACAATCTTACCCAAGAATGGAAGATTGGAGACAGGAATATTTGTGAAGGTTATTTCTATCTCTGAAGTTCATTACTTAATACAGTTTACATACTTTGTTATATTTTTTATATTTTCACAGATAAGAACTCTGAATAAAAATTTTTTGTGACATTCGTTACTGTGCTGACATGAAAATTTAATTATAAAGAAAATTGAACTTCCATGTTGATACTGGATCTAACTGTAAACCATAAAAAGAGACTATCCAGACAGTCTTTTCCTGGTTGTCAAAGTACTTACTCACAGTTGCCCTGGCTGAATTTTCATCAAATTACAACAACCAATGTCGATCTATACCAGAAGTGGCTTTTAGTGATGTAAATGAAATATCATGATGCAACCACTAGAAGCTTCATTTGTAGTCTACATTTTAGAGACAGTGATTACATCACAAACGCTAATTTCAATAGTGATGGCATCTTTTCTTTAGTAAACACGAACAGATAAAAAAAAAATGCTTTTCCTGTTGTCAGCAACATATCTGATGACTGCATGAAAACTGTGTCAACCTATGCCACTACAAATCTATCTGGAATAGCTAAACTAACTGAGAGTGTGCATGTTCAAGAGACATGCAGTCTAATTCAAAACTCTAAGGTAATTTAAATTGTCCAACAATATAAAAAAATGCAGTGGTACTACACGGAGTATATTGCCATGAGAGAACCATGTAGTTTCAACAAACTCTTTGAGGGGAAGGGAATACACACTGGTATGGGCCCCCTGAGTCTGTCATTCCCATTTTAGGTCTGCCATATTTCCCCTATGGGGGTGACTAACTCCTGGCTGTGCATTACTGCCATTGTAATATCTGCGGACCTTTTTCTCCCATAGGGAACCCCTGTTATAATTCGCTGTTACAACCTGTGGGTTATAATGGAGAATGTGGGCCATGGTTCCCTCACTCCACTCATGCGCCTCCTTCTGCTCTTCCCTCACATAGCTCCACAAGACACTTGGCCGCCACCATCACTTGACGTCGGCAGTAAGTGCATTTTAAAAAAACAAACCTTCCTCACAGTAGTTCACTTTTCCTCCTCAGTAAACTTCTGTTTAAACTGAAAAAAAAAGAAAAAGGAAAGCTTTCTGCAGCTGCTCAACTGCCAACAGCAGAGAGGCTTCATCCCTACCAGAATGCTAACAGTTTTACTTTATATAATTGTTGAAACAAGAAAATGTTCCCCAGCAATTATATAAAATAAAGCATGGGATGGTGTGTTTAACTTGAGAGTTTACACACACCCCTCAGTGTTGGATGCTTAAATAAACCCCTTGAGCTTCACTCTCGGGGCTTATGTAGCATCCAACACCCGGGGTGTGTGTGTAAAATCTTGTTAAACACACCACCCCATGCATTATTGTATATATAATGCAATGCAATTGTTGATGATCTAAATGCCTCCTCAGGCAGTGTGTTGTATATTTCCATCCCTTTCTCATTGGTGAAGTAATTCAATACTTTACATTTGATTATACCGCAGTATTGTTTCACCCCATGACCAATATTCCACGTGCATATACATCTGAGTCATTTTACTTTTTCTTTCCCATGTGATACTGGTATGCCTCAGTCAAGCACTCTCTCAGTGCATCACAGTTCATAATGAAACAAATCACTGTCCTCAGGGCCGTGACCAGGGGAGTGCAAGAGCTGCAGTTGCAGTAGGTCCCACACTGTCATAGGGCCCAACATCTCAGAGGTCAGTATTAAGAAAACCTTTCATCACAGACAAACTTGCAAATTTCTCTTTGGAAATTGCTTATCTATTTAAACCTGGGTATGTCAGCAGTGGCATCAGAAGATTCCGCCTCCAGTTTCATGTGGTGGGGGAGTACAGAAGAAGTAAGCAATAGGTCCATTATTCAAAACATCTAACCTTGGTGCCAGTGTCCCCAGGAGGACCAGGGACAAATTCTTATTATTCCCCTGCCCCCAGGTCACACCAGGAGATGAGCGACTTGTTGATCAGTGTGCTTTCCTGGTGAAAGATTTCAGTAAATAAATAAGCAAATAAAACAGTATTCTGTTCTTTGATCATGGAGCCAGTGGGGGGGGGGAGGGGGCAGGATCAGCATGATCAAACTATGGATGTTCAGCATGACTGATCAAAAAAACTTGTGCTATGAATGTTTCCTATGCACTAATGGTTATTTAATATTTATTGGTGGGATGGTATATCCCACAAAGTATTTAGCAGGGGGGGCCCTTACAATTGGTGGCACAGTGCTGACTGTCCTATCCAAATAATATAATTAGAAATTTGAAAAATATCAAATTTTACGTCAATTAATTTGCTGTATTGTTATTTAAATTTTAATTGACATACAGTTCATTCTCAAAATGTGATATATGTATACACTTACATTCCATTCTATATTTCTATAAACAGGGCAAACCACATGCTAAGGCTATAATGCTGAGTGAGAATGATGAAATCGTGCATATAAATATAAATGAGCATAGCAGCATGATTACTGCTGAACTGCATCAGAAGTTTGAATCTGATGATGTCAGATCACATTCTAGAAAAGAGTATCTAATGCAAGACGTAATCTTCCATTTAATGTATTTACATATTGAGTACAGATTATGATATGTATAAGACAAAGAACCTCTGTGCGCAAACACTGAGGCAAGGGTTACCCCAAAGGGCATTTGGCTGGGAAGCCAAGTTTCAAGAAAATACAAAATCACACATGCCCACACAATGCAAAGCATCATGGGCTGCATATGCAAATCACCACAGAATATTATGCTGGTCCAACTTTAAGCAGAATTGCATGGTGCCGAAAGGCCTTTCACACAGTTTGCAAAGGGTGCTAGCAGACTTACAACTTCTGTTGGCACCTTTGCAAACTATTGAAAACACCCCGACTCATCTGGTGCAAACGGACAACCTCTTGTTCTGTGTTGATTTATGTGCAACCATGATCTTTGCATCAACATATAATGTGTTCTAATGTCCTATATGTATAATGTCACTGCTGTATGTAATATCTAAAATGCGTTTCTAATATAATCTCATAAACTCAGAATTAAGTTTGATTATAGTAAGGGTCATAGGAATTGATATTTCTGATTGTCTATAAACAATCAGACATCCATATGTTAATAATTTGTTAGCGTACATGTACAGATTTATTACATGACTGCCATGGTTTAAAAGATTACAGTAAAAAAAGTTCATAATAAAAGCAGTACAACACTACTAGGGGTTATGTGAGTGGTCAGCTAATAACTGATTAACAAACAATCATGATGTTTCATCAGTATTGTAATGGGAGCTGTACACCATATTAACTTTGGTTAATCTCAGTTCTTAGGTTTATAATTGCAGGTGCAACAACTGCCTCTTGGCACCTCTGTGGACTATTAGGACACGATCAGTTTGCATGCAAAGTGATCACGTTACCATGCGTTAAATGGAGGAACAAAGGAACTCAAACTGATCTAATTAGAGTTAAAAAAATGCCAAACACAAGGACATGTTGATGACCGTATTGCAAAGCACGGATTTGTCGACAATCATATATACACATCTGATAAAAACTGGTATAGTGACAGAATCATACCCAGTGGCAGTACACGCGCGCCATCTATCACTTCAAATGAAAACCAAGATGGCAATCATGTCACAAACAATGACATGAAACTATTTGCAGATGCAGTTATTAATGATGACGGATACAGCAATCAAACCAAATCAGATAGTGAAATTAATTTTATATCATATCTCGTATCATATCATCTTTATTTGTAAAAGTACCATTCTAAAACCAAGGTGCTATACACAGACCAAACAAAAAACAACAATTTAAGAATGCACATAACAATCAAAACATTAAAATCCATAAAACTACAGTACCATAGGTAACAACTTCAATAAAATCTGAGTACGTCAGGCTAAATATTCAGTTCAGAACTAATCTGGATACACTAGGTTGAATAAGTACATTTTTAGTGCTGTCATAAGACTCTGGATGGTCAGGCTGTCTCTTATCTGATGAGGTAGAGAATTCCACAGGGTCGGGGCCTCAAAAGCAAAAAAAAAAGGGCCCCCAATGTCTTTAAACAAACCCTGGGAATCTCTAGCAATCTCTCATCAGCGGATCAAAGATGATGGAGGGGGCAGTAAGGGTGAAGAAGATTTTGCAAGTAATGGGGTCACTGATCATGTAGGGTTTTATCGGTCAGTAATCTGACCTTGAAGGTGATCCATTCCTGTATTGGCAGCCAGTGCAGTCTGCGGAGCATAGATGTTATATGACTGGTCCTAGAAGTACCAGTCAATAACCTGGCTGCCACATTCTGCACTAGCTGCAAGTGGCAGATATCAACCCCTGGTAGCCCCAGGTAAAGGGAATTGCAGTAGTCAAGGTGGGAGGTTATGAAGGCATGAACCAATGTTGGAAGATCATCAGGAAGAACCAGTTGCTTCATCAGAGTGATATTACTCAGATGGTAAAAAGAGGATTTGATGACAACCAATACCTGAGATTTAAAGTTCAGGACGTTGTCAAAAATAGCACCCAGGTGTAACACCCAATCTGAGGTAGTCAGCTGAACGCACCCAAGCCAAAGCCCAGAAGGTTGTCCTGCCAACAGACCCACCTCCTGACAATCTGGGTCCACAACCAACACCTCAGTTTTAGCCGGGTTCAACCACAGCCAGCTGGCAATCATCCAGTCCTGGATCTCGGACAGACAGTTATTAAATACCGAGAGGATCACATCTTGTTCGTGCACAAAAGACATGTACAGCTGAGTATCATCTGCATATCAGTGAAAACTCAGACTTTAACGTCTAATGATCTCTCACAAACAAAGTATATACACTGCGAACAACATGAGTGACAAGATGGAGCCCTGTATTTCCCCGAAGGATAGGGAGAGAGGGGCCAAGGAATGAATTCCAGACACCACTCTCTGAGTCCTACATTCGAGAAAATATCAAAACCATCTGAGGACCATTTCAGATAGTCCACAGATGAACCGCAGGTGCTCCAACAACACACCATGGTCCACAGTGTCAAATGCTGCAGAGAGATCAAGGAGGACCAAGATGGAACAAGTCCTCCGGTCTTTCACTATTAGGAGGTCATTTAGCACCCTAACAAGGGCCATCTCAGTACTGTGCCTCTTCTTAAATCTGGACTGGAGAGAATCATAGACATTGTGGCTGAACAAATGATCATCCAGCTGCAGCATAACCACCTTCTCAATAACCTTACACAAACAGTGTAGGTTAGAGATGGGTCTGTAGTTAGCCAGACAGTACGGGTCAAGGGAGTGCATTTTAAGGAGGGGTCAAACAACTGCCTCATTTAGGGGATCCAGAAAGACCCCCTCTCTAATGACATCTAAACTATCTCGACTAGAATGGGTCTGATTTCATCTAAGCACCCTGCAAGAAGGCACGAAGGGCCCGGGTCCAAACTATAGTTGGTTGACCACAAAGTCTGGATGACCCTCACGATAGCCTTGATTTCTGGACGGCCGAAGTCAGACCAGGCAAACTGGGCACCCGCCATGTTCAGCCGACCTTCACAATACTCACTAGAGGGGGCCAGACAGATCCCAGACCTGATGGTGGCAACCTTATCTGCAAAGAACTGAGCAAACTCATCACATTTCTCTTGTGAACAGGCTCCACCAGACTGAAGACAGATTGGATTGCACAATCTGCCCACAGTCTGGAAGAGCTGAGCTGGTCAGTTCCGTGCAGTGGCAATCTCCCTGTACAGGAACTCTGCCTTTATGGGTGATTACAAATTGATAGACTGCATAATGGTCCATCAATTTAAGTCTGTCACACTTCAGGCCCAATTTCCACCAGCCCCTATCTAGCCTTTATCCCACCCTCCTCATTTCCTTCAAGGTCTCATCAAGCCATGGGGAACTTGGGTGAAGAGTGAGTGGGCGAACATGAACAGAAGCTATGGAATCCAGAGCCTCTGTCATCGCTATGTCATCGGCGAGTACTAGATTTCCTGGATCCATGCATTCACTTGTTATACTTGATAGGTCCAGCACTGGCATCAGACCATCCAGGGTCACACCCCTCAAAAGGTGATACCGGACCATCTCTGTAGGGGCAGGCCTATTTGGGGGAGCCATGAACCTGAACCCCAAGGTGTCATGGTCAGACCACCCAACTGGCTCCACCACCAAGTCGGATATCTCCATTCCCAGAAGGAACACCAAGACCAATGAATGACCACTAATGTGGGTCATGGAGGTAACAACCTGAGTAAGGCCCAACAAACTCATTAGTTGGAGGAAGTCCTGACCAAATTGTGAGATGATGATTACAGTAATGAACCTAATTACAGTCCAGAAACCTCTGAAAGTGACAGATCAATTGATTCTGATCCAGAAAATGAGAGCAGTTATGAATCAGATTGCTTCTTTATAATCTCAAAACAACAGTTAATGATGTAGTGGTTTGTTCTGTAAAAGAACAAGTCTATATACACTCAGGTTTCTAGAAAGGCTCCACACTCATTCAGAGTACCACTTTCTGATTTTTGCTTTTAATATAGCAGTTTAAACCTATTTTCCACTTTTCTTTTAGACATTTTCATTATCGTGTCCTTTTTTGTGGAAACTACAAAAGACTTTAATTTCATCCAAACAGGTTTCAAAGTTACTTTTCTTCAATCACTGTACCCGTGTTTCCGTTTCCTGAGGCAGTTTATATTATGGTATCTTCACTTATTTTCGAGGCTTAATTGTTTAATCCTGTGGAAGTATGGTGGGATACAAGAGACTGACACCAGTATAGATGGAATTGCACTGCATCAGTTTTTTATTCCAAACAAAATCAAATAAAGAAAGCGAACTGTTCGATTACAAAATAAAATAAAACAAGAAGGATGCTGCTCCCAAAGAACAAACGTAGAATTTCCAAATATAGAAATAGGCAATCAACCTTTCTTAGAACAAACTAAGGTACTGGGGATAGCGCCTTGCTAAACCCCTGAGCTAGACTAATTTTTGGATACCTCTGTGCTTTCATTTACAGTGCTAGATGAGCATGTGATTCTGTAAACCACTCCCTTCTTATATAACAGGTAACAAAAAGCTTATAAAACAAATAAATAATATTTTAAACATTCCAGAGGTTAAACAATGAGAATGGAGATGTGTAGAAGGGCTGAGTAATAATAATAAGTTTAAACTCATTTGTACCACATTCATGGGCTGTTCCTAAGATCTCTGGACTCCTCCCACTCAGACTTTGCATAAATGTTGGAGAGGTTGGGCTGGCCGGTGCTTAAATAAACAGAGAACAAGCTGGAGTGGAGTCCTGATTACATGAGGCCTCAGTACTGAACAAGGGAAACCAATAAATACAAAAATATTGCCCTTCAGGTAATACTTTAAATCTAATCCATTTGACAATTCAGTTCAGACAAATAATATCTTTTTCAGAATCTTTTAGTAAAGACTCTTTTACAGCAACAAACATTACTGAAACAGAGTTAACTCTTTCTACAAGCTAAAGCTGTGTGTTTTCTGGGTGTGACCCTGTACTATACTACATCTCAACAGGGCTGTTATTTGTGCTTTTACTTGAGCATTCATTCAGTAGGCAGGCTGAGTCCCAGGCTAGCGTTTAAATGGGTGAGTTATTCTAACTTCTTTAAAGCGTAAATACTGCAGTGAAGGCTTCTCTGAGCTTCAGTTTGCCAGCTGACATGCTTAGCGTCTCAAACGCAGATTTCAGACTTTCCCTGGAATTGGGCTGCTTATGTTTCATTGTGGAAGTATATTTTATGAAGGCACCAGGGAATTTCGACACTATTTCACTCAAAAATCAACTTCCCCCTTGTATACAGGCTTAAAGAAGGGGAAAGCAAACTTTTCAAAACACCGACTTGCTACCGCGATGTGCTCAGCGGCACATTCGTGAGGTCAATGTGCGAACGATCGCAAAGGACATAAACAGGATCGGGACTGCTCTTGGAGACAGAATAAAAAAGAAATAAGGAAAGGGACAGCAAGAACACTAGGTAGGTGGCCTTCCTACCTAAGGTGAAACTAGAAAGAAGTACAGGAAGAGGGCAGAGATAGAAACAGTGGAAATGACAGGATGCTGTTGCAACAGTCTTGAAAAAGGGGGGGGGGGGTGTCTCCAAAGGACAGTAATGCAGACCCTGCCACAAATCCACAGTGCCAAAGTCACAACATTTTTTGCTTGTTGATGGAAAAAGACATCATCTCCTTCGTGTCTCCTTCAATTGGTTTAGCCAGTTCTTTATTTCTTTTTCTCTTGTTTAAACTTGCGCACGTAGCCTAAAGCACTTCCATACTTTTCCAAATGTGAAAATGGCAGCCATAAAGCTATTTGAGTGCTGCTATATGTAAGCAATAAGACATGAAGGGGGTGTGTGTAAACCATAGTTTACACACGGCCAGGGGCGTAGTAAGGCACGAGGCTGAAGGCCGAGTGTCTCCAGTTGCTGGCCATGTGTAAACTATGGTTTACACACACACCCTGCATGCCTTATTGTGCTTATAAAATTGGCTTCTTTTTTTTTTTACTTTTGACTATTGGGAAAAGTATATTTACATGTAGAAAAAAATAGATTTACTTGTGTGCATTTGTGATGAAATAGCCCTTCCACTCAATGCAAGTGATGTAATCGATGATGTCATTGTATCATTGCCTACTTTCTTCTTCCTGTTTTTTTTTTCTCTGTTGTTCTCCACATTCAAGATATGTAATGTTTATCATGGAGTGTTTACCATGGAATACATGCATTCAAAAATCTGCTCAGTTCCACTGGCAGAATGTTTCTCTCCCAACACACTGTACACACAGACAGCCAAGGCCTTTGCTGCAGCCAGAGACTCAGTTATCTCACTGTCAGAGCAAGAAGAAGAGACTTCCCTGATAAGCACTTAAAGATAGAAGGGGGATTTTCCACTGTCAGCAAAGATACAGTTGTAGTGAAAACTATAAACAATACTTACTGGGCCAGATATTCAAAAGGGTTGCGCCATGCGCAACAGGGTTGTGCATGCTCAAGTCCTAAATTGCGCCATTCTGCGATATTCAGCAGGAGGCAGTTGTGCCACTGAAAACAGGCTGAGCAACAGTGCAATGCAAATGAATGCATGCTCAACTGGAGGGGGAGGAACCATGCATAAACTGCACAGCCCGATATTCAGCCGGACTGTGCAGAGTTGTCTGGCGCAACCCCAACCTGAGCCTGCTGGACACCTGGCCAAAAAAGGCTTAAGTCGAGGCCACCCACAGGTGAGCTGCTGTATTACAGGGTGCAACACAGCAGCTACCTGTGGCTAACTCAGTCCTACCCCACAGCCCGATCTCAGGCATGAGTACCCACCAGCCCGATCGCGGGCATCAATTTAGCTCCCCTTCCCGTTCCATCCTGGTGGTCAGTGGACGAAATGCCCGATCAGCGGGTAGAAAGTAAGCGCAACACCCCGAACATCCCCTTGTGCGATCGTGGGCAGAAAGTAGCTTAACCCCCAGACATCCCCTTGTGCCCGATCGCGGGCAGAAAGTACATGAACCCCCACGAACATCTCCCTGGTGGTCCAGTGGACGAAATGCCCGATCAGCGGGCAGAATTAAATTGAACCCCCAGAAACATCTCCCTGGTGGCTAGTGTCCCCACACCCACCCACCCACGAAGCCCCACCACCCGCTCCCCGGCGGCGGTGGGCGGCAGCATCAACCGCCTGCGCCCGCGCCCGCCGACTGACTGCCGGTGGGTGCGCATGCCATTGGTGCAGAGCAAAGCCAATGGGTGTGCAGCGATACACCATATGACAGTCAGAATGTGAATGATTCATTCATATCTGGACTGTCATCTCTGTTGCTCTGGAGTTACGCCGTGGCTCTTGCTCTACACCAATAAACTTTGTCTGGCACCAGGCAGTCAGTCGACTTCGTAATGGCGGCGGCGCAGGCGGTGGATGCTGCAGCCCGCGCTGCCGAGAGGTGAGAAACTCATGAAACCAGTGGAGTGGGGACACTGCCACAGAAGATATTCGAGGAACCATTTCACAGCCAGCCGAACATTCAATCACTGGCCACCAGGCGTAACATCGAAACAGCCTGCCATAATCGAACTTTAATCACTGGACCGCAGGGGATATGTGCGGAGGAGGTAGAACCACATTGCTGCGCGATCGAGCTGCAGCGTGCGTCGGTTCCGCGGCTGCTGCCTGGCAGGGCACCGGAAGCGCAAGTCCTCGGGATCAGTGCACCTACATGCTAATGGCATGCCAATGGGGCCATAATCAGATGCAAATGCCCCCTGCACCTTGCATGAATTATGGCCCCATTTGCATGTCACCTTTTGAATATCGTGATTTTGCGCATGGCGCAATGATACTTGCGCCACCACAAGTTAAATGCTTCACTCTGACAACTTGCGGTGGTGCAAGTTCCACTATGCCATGCACAGTGGCTATGGCTGGGGGGTGATATTCAAAGGAGTTGCTCAATAGCGCAACTCCTTTGAATATCGCCCCGGCCACACCCCTGCGCAACTACTTTGCGCAGCGCAAGGGCTTGCGCCTCAGAATGGCACAGTTTGAATATCCAGCCCTCTGTTTCTAATTTGTTTATGTATGTAACAAGAGTGTGATAATCAGGGAAACAGCATTTAATTCATTTGTTTTATTTTATATTTAAGGTAGTTTTATTTTTAGGGCCCAGATGAAGTTTTTTACAGTGTAAAGGTAGCAGCCATGTTTGTGGTGGAAGATCAGTACTGGCAATAGATAAATAAATGTAATGCCTATGTTCCAAATGCCCATTGATATGTGTTGCAGGCTCTTCACTGCTGAGCAGTCCTTATTTTAACCATGTGTAAGCCATAGATTACACATAAATAAAAGCCAATCAGATTACATGATTTATAATATGCTGCATGGTTCTTCTTCAGCTTACTCCCAAAAGACCTGCTTAAGTTTCAGAGCCCATCTGGTTGATAGGTTGTAGGATCTGGCTGCTCATTTGTACAATGTCTGTCTCCTAGGCAACAATTAACTTTAGCTACCTGGATTGCTTTCTTTCTATTAGTAAATTTCTCCTGGCTCCTTGCACTTTTCTTTTTTAAAATCAATTCATTTAAGAGTCTTTAACTCAGTGTGTAAGCAGTTTCTCCAGAGGTTTTCCTTTTTTACCTTTATTATTTTGTGCTTTTTCCTTTTTCCCAGTGTTTGTTATCACAAATAAAAAAGTGTGATGTTTTCTTCTGTACCTCGTGCAATTATGCACTCTTCTTTGCAGGTTTTTTATTATTATATGATCCCTCTTTTCATTACTTCCATCACTCTTCTATTTTAAAATAAGGGAGAAATGTTTCTCTTCCTGTTTAAAAAAATGTTCTTTCTTTGAACAGTTAATGATCCTTTTTGGAAAATGCTGTGCTCTTTTTTGCACTAGTCCACTAAACACTCCACCACATATTATCAGAAAGGGTACTGCCATCACTGTTAAGACAGAATGTCTAGAAGGTCACTCCCTAACCTAAATTCATAAGAAATGCTCAGTGGTATACTGGAGGTTAACATCATGATGTCAGCAATATTCATCTGTGATGGATCATATACGACAACATCCGAGGTGCTAAAATTAGTAGATATTGGAAAAATCTAGGTCAGACATTGCAACAACATACAAAGGAACTTGATTTTACCATCAGGTAGGAACTTTTGGATAAACAACACAAAAGTGATCCATCAAGATATAGCAAGCAACCAGTTGGTGGTATCTGGTGATGCACAGTGTGACAGTCCAGGTCACTGTGTGACACTTGGAACTTACACAATCATCGATTGTGACAGCAGACACATAATAGACCAGCAATTTAAGAAAGTGACAGAAGTAAAGAACAGTTTTTGGTTGGAACCAGAGGGATTAATCTGTATCTTGAAAATACTTAAGAACAATGGACTTGACGTAACCATGCTAGCAGCTGATCATCATGTGTCAGTGCAGAAGATTTTCAGAGAACAGTTTCCATCAATCCAATATGAGTTTGACTTGTGGCATATCGTAAAGGGGATAAAAAAGAATATATTTACGACATGCAAAAAAAGAAACTGCACCATAATATCTGACAGGTGCAACGCAATAATAAACTATCTGTGGTGGGTGGTTGACATGTGACAAACATTATGATGAGCTTAAGGAGAGATTCACCTCTGTACTATTCCACATTTCAAATACACACAGCTGGATATGTTACAAACACTTTCATCAATGCAGACATGAACCGTATGATGCCAACATAGAACAATGGAAACCATGGATCCTAAGTGGGTCAATAGCTCATGAAGAGTTAGAGAAAATTATAATGGATACAAAAGTACTGTCATGTTTAGAAAAGGTGAAGACAATTTGTGTGCTCTTCCGTATTACTAAATTTTTTTTTATATATATTTTTTTTGAGGGGTGTGTTGGTGTTTAATAATTTTGTGATCACATTAATACCATACAATGTGCACAGTATTGTAACACAATTAACAATAATGCATGACAAGGGGTATATTGGACAAAGTCTAAGAGGGTAACATCTTTCAGAAAAAGAGATGTGCAAGAACAAAGGGGCACAATTTGAAGACAGAGGGGGGACAGCTCAAGGGCAATGTGAAGAAGTATTTTTTCATGAAGAGGGTGGTAGGCACATGGAACTGCCTTTCTGAGGAGGTTGTGGGGTCCAAAACAGTGGGGAAATTCAAGAAATCATGGGACAGACATAAAGCAATTCTGAGGGGGGTTAGGAAGAAGTAGGCTATTGGTTAACTCGGATCTGCAGCTCCTCTAATAGGTAGGGAAATGGGCAGACTGGGTGGGCTAAGTGGTCCTTATCTGCTGTCAAAGTCTATGTTTCTATGTTTCTGTGGTGGGATAACCACCACAGAAGAGTTGTTAGCATACCATAATGCACCACATGGAGTCACGCAGCACAGTGAATCACAACAACACATGTTTGTCTGTGAAATGGATGATACACACTCTGCATGTTATTAGTGTGATCTTATCATGTTGATTTTTTTCTTTTCTGAGACATATGCAAGCTAGTACTTTAATTGCTTGCCTGTTTTTCTGGTTTTAAATATGGTGACTGAGGGAATCCACACTGGAGGCCTCAAAAGCATGCATTCCTTATATCTCAAGTACTCGTCGAAGAGGATTAAATATGACTTTGATGCTTACTCGTGCCATCTACATGTTGCCGCACTGGACCACAATGAAAATGTACAACAGCCACAAGCTGCTAATAAAAGTGGACAACTGCAATACAAGCATCAGTATTCAAAACCTGCAGGGGGTATGTGGTTAAATCAAGGAAATCAAAGAAAACATTTAAATTCAGAGAAATAATTCTACAACACATTTGAGAAAGACAGATCTCTGCTACAGTCATACTCAAGCGGATTATAATATGTAGACCAAATGATCTGCTCTCTCATTAACATACAGTTAATTATGATTACTTCCAACATATTTTTTTCTTTTAATTTAGTCATAAGTGGGACAGAACAACATTTGAATACTAACGTCACTAAACGACATCTCGGTGAACACTGTGGAGCCTCAAAATTGACTCTTGAGGAAGCTGTGCAAGCACATCACACAAGATTCAAGACTAAGAAATTTAAAATTAACTAGTAATGTGATTAACATATGTGCTTTATGATGTGACATACACTGAGTAGAATGAGGTGATAGTTATCAATAGGCTGGTAGATTACCAAACGTTGTGTGTTGACTTGTCCGCTATTGAAATAGAAACTGTGTTTGGAGCACTTTATGTGAGACCTCTCAAGTGTTTTATACAATGTCATCACAAACTACTGCCTTCTTCTAGTAAAACCTCAGATTATGATGACCAGCATGCCACTTGCCCTCCAAGCAGACTTTATGTTATGCTTTGACACATTTGGAGTAGAGCAGTGTGGAAATGAAAAATTATAAATCAATGGCATTTTGATGAAATTTCACAACATTCCACAGCATTTTATGGAATTTCATTGAAATTTCATGGGATTTTTAAAACATAGTAATTTGGTTATAACTCAAAAACTGTTTAAGCTAGAGCTCTGACATTTAGAATATTTACTCTTTGGGACAATGGTCATACACATTCCAAGTAGCATGTAATTTGGTGGGAAAGTTGCACAGTTATAGGTACTCGAATGTTGTCATTTTATTGTTTGTGTGAAATCTCATGATCATTTTTTATCTGCATATACCTTAACTGTTTATTGGGTCATGGATCTTAAATTTGACATGATTTATTGATGATAGGTGTTCTAACAATGTGCCAGATGTCATGACAATATGATGCATCATCTCAAAATTATATGTGCTCAAAATCTGTCATTTTGTTTTTTTCAGAAACTTTCATGAAAAAATTTCATCTACATATAACTCGGCACCGTTGGAGCTAGACATGTGTAAATTAGTATGAATAACCTTTAGTAATGCTTATAGAATGACCTAAATACGGAGTGAATTACATAAGAGATTTTTAAGTTACAGGGGTTCAAACAAGGGTTCAGAACTTTACTGTGTAAATATTTGCAAAACTTTCGGAAAACTATCAAAACTGTAAATGTTTGCAACTTCTCTGCCCTTGCATGCATGGTTAACATTTGAAATGCATATCCATAGTCTGTGTATCCTGGTGTTTAACACAACTGGATAAATTGGTTATGCAGTTTTAATTTTGCAGAAGAAAAAAATGATTAGTAACATTTTCTCACATATTTATGATAGCATATTCTGTAGATGGAGCATCCAGAGTTTTATTTTTTTGTGTGGAATTTAAAACTAACAATGCATGTATCACTACTTCATTTGATAAACTGGGCTGAGTTTTTGCAGTCCTGATGTTTCTCACTGGGTGACTATCCCCCCCCTTCTCTTTTGGCATAGCCAGATTGACTCAGTATAACTACTGTTCCCACTGATATCCTTGTTGTTCTTTACAGTGACAAACTTCCTTAAAATGTGAGTCCCTACTCCTTTTCCTATCAATCTACCCTATTGGAATAGTCAGAATTCTTTCTTCCTTCTGTCCAAGACATTGTCTCCCCCCCCACGCACCTTTTTGAGTACCTCTAAGTCCTAGACTTGCATGTACACCAGGCTCCCTGAACCATACATTTACTGGATGAGATCTTAAAATATCCTGCATTCAGGTTTGAATTGTTGACACTCTGAGCTTTCTTGCTCCAACCTGGGGGTCTACCACTGTTGTCCTACCCAGCTCAATCAATCAATCAATCTTTATTTAACCAGGTGAACACCATTGAGCAGACCTCCTTTTCAAAGTGGACCTGGGTGAACACAAGTACAAAATAACAGGGTAGTACACAGAAATAACAATACACAGGCTTGATCAAAAACAAGCATGGACAATACATTTTAAGGAAATGCATAAGTATCACAATAGTTTACAGATAAGAAACTGGGCTAACAACAGTAATATAAGTAAGGTCAGTGACTAAAAAGATGGGGTGACAGGAGCCATGGTGAATAGAGTGGGGACCCTGAAGTACTGTTAAGAAATGAATTGGCCCTGAGGCACAGGTAGGGGGATGAAATAGGGCAACGGATCAGGGAGGAGATGAAGGAGCAAGTAGGTTGGAGGTCAGTGGGGTGGGAATATTAACCAGGAGTACAGAAGTAAGTGAGGAACCTGATGAGGGGGATGAGCCACGGGGTGCAGGGTGAAGGGGAGAGTGGGTATATTTCTTGGAACAGATCAGTGGGTGAAAGAGAAGGAGAGAAGAAAGGATGAAGGGGAAGAGATAGCTGTCCATTTCCTGGTGAAACTGTTCCTCTAACTCCAGAACCTGGTGACCTCCTGTGCTACCTGCCTCTTATACCCATCATTTAATTAGAACCCACCAGATAAGGCTGAGTGAAATTCAAAAATTAGAGTTTTATGGAATTCTTCATGAAATTCTGCAATTTTCACAAAGATTCAAGGGATTTGACAATAAGTACAGATGTTATTTAGCAGTTTCTTGCAGCAACAACTAATAACATTGGCGCACACAGTCCCCTTGTAAGGTCTACAAACCTGCCAAATGTAATGACATTGCATTCTCTAGTTTTAAAGTTTCAAGAGTTTATAAATTTGTAGTTTACATCCTTGCAAAATTTAATTTTTGAATGTTGTGAAAGTTTGACTACTTTTCATTTAATCCAATTTAAAGCTGAAAATATTAACTTTTTCAGAAATTACCATGTGGTATAGTAGTTTAAATGTTTCAACTCTGGTTACATTTGGATATGTAGTTTTAAAATTAGAGGGAACTAACCAAAATTAATATTTTGGTAACATGTTTAGCAAGCTATAACACGGTCCAGTTTAAAGCTAGAAATCTGAAACTATATGCATATATAAATATAGTGATATCCTATATAACTGGCAATGTTTGTAATATGTCAGTGAATGCTATCAAAGTTATACTAAAATTATAGAAATTCAAATTTTGGCAAAATATTTGACTACCTATAACTCAGCTCCCATTAAAGCTTGATACTTAAAACATGGTGCATATATGCATTCTATGCGCTTCTCTAAATCCTGCTATTGTGAAGAAATTTGGAGAAGAAATTTTAAAATGATCTCAAAATAACTGAAAATGAAATTTTGATTAAATGTTTGACCAGCCATAACTCCACTCCCTTTCCATCTACAACACTGGAATTTAGTACACGTTGTAAGGTATGAGGTACTGCTTGTGTTCCAGATCTGGTGTTATTTGGATGTGTACTTGTACAATTATAGTGACATAACTAATAGTGAACATTTCGTGAAATTCTGCAACATTTACGTGAAAATTCAGCAGAATTCCATGGAATTGGAATGATCATTCTGTGAGCATTCTGTGGGCAGAATTTTATATTCCACACAGCTCTAATTTTGAGACATCAGAAAAGATAACTACTTGTTAATGTTCTTCCTTGTTTATCATCAGCACTCCCACCACCTCATGTAGAGTTCTCATGGTTCCTTTAATGTAAACAGAATTTTTATATAGTACCTTGCTTCTTATTAAGTAGAAGGTGTTCAGCCATTTAATGAGAGAAACTGGTAAAATATATATAACATGAATTACAGATAGCATATAATAATTTATTTAATAGTTAAATAGTGAAATAATTCTCTGTTACTCACTACATTAAGTAACAAGCATTTGTCAATGCCGAATGTTTGCTTGCTGGCATTGGCAGTGGTAGTGTAGCAGTTACAGAGCTGCGTAATAGGAATGGCAGTGAAATATTGAACTGAAGCCAACCCCACCACCACCCTGCAGAGAGTGACAGGCATTGGGGTGTGCGTTTGGGTCATCAGGCATCATAGCCATGCCATTTCACCACCCACCCTGCAGACACTGACAAGTGTCACGGTGTTCACAGGGTCTTTGCCCTTTCATGCACCCATTTCATTAGGAAATATGGTGAGATGGGTGTGATATAGGAGAATGGGGTGAAGTTTGGGGCCAAAGAGTCCAAGGCATACCTCGATGCCTCTCACTGACTGCAGGGTGTGGAATGGTATGAGCATCACAGGCAAGAATCCCAAGTCACACCCTGATGCCTGTCATTCTCTATAGGGTTGGGAGTTATAGTTGGAAACCCTAATACCCCAGGCATTCATTGGTATTTTCCTCCAAATTTTCAACATGTTTGTTTGTGACCCACCTCATGAACAGGGGAATATCAGTTTGTTAGCAGCTGTTTATGCACAGTGACTCGGCATTTAGCACTCACAGGTGCTAAAACATTCGAACAGGATGTAAAAATGGCAGTTGTACTGTTCATGGGGAGGTGTAAAAATGGCAATTTTGCAAATCTGTAGTAAAATATAAAAAAATGGTGAAGTCATGAGCGTACATAGAAACTGTGCAGCGCACACCCGTAATATAATTAGGTTGGGGATTTTTACAGCAGATTGTCAACTCAGGCATTTTGGTGCCTCCGATCATGAACAGTGTCACTGTGATTTTCTTTATCTGTGCCGAACAATGATTTCCCACAGTGACCACGCATCTCTGTGCTGAAAGTGTGAAAACACACTTCAGCCATGTGAAAAATGACAGCTGTACTGTTCATAAGGAAGTGTGGAAAAATGCCACTGGTGAAAATCTGGACTGAAAATATTACAAAGTCATGAACTAATGAGGGTGTGTGGAAACTGCGCAATGCTCACTCATAACACAGTCATTTTATGGACTTTTGTCACCAAATTTTCAACATAGCCATTTTAAGACCTCTGCTCATGAACAGTGCAACTGTGATTTTCTTAATCTGTCCTAAACATTGCTCTCGCACACCAACAGCACCATTGTGCTCTACATGTGCAAAAACACATTTTGGGTGACATATGAAAATTGCAGCTGTACTGTTCATAAGGAAGTGTAATAAAATGGCAATGTTGAAAATCTGGAGTGAAAATGTTAAATTTGCAAACTTACGAGCATGCATAGGAACTGTGCAACGCACGCTCGTAAAACAGTCATTTTTAGGAATTTTTTCACCAAATTTTCAACATAGCCATTTTAAGACCTTTGCTCATGAACAGTTTCACTGTGATTTTCTTAATTATCTCATACATTGATTTCACACACCGACTGCGCCATTGTGCGCTACATGGGCAGAAACACATTTTGGGTGAGATGTGAAAAATGACAACTGTACTACTCATAAGAAGGTGTGGTAAAAGACAATGTTGAAAATCTGGAGTGAAAATATTGAAAATTAGCGAACTACAGTGTGCATAGGAATTGTACAATGCGCTCATAAAACAGTCATTTTAGGAATTTTTCACCAAATTTTCAACATAGCCATTTTAAGACCTCTGCTCATGAACAGTATCACTGTGATTTTCTTAATTTGTCCCGTACATTGATTTCACACACCGACTGTGCCATTGTACGCTACATGGGCGGAAACACATTTTGGGTGAGATGTGAAAAATGACAGCTGTACTACTCATAAGAAGGTGTGGTAAAATGGCAATGTTGAAAATCTGGAGTGAAAATATTGAAAATTCATGAACTTACGAGCCTGCGTAGGAACTGCGCAACACTGCGCTTAATAAAACAGTCATTTTTGGAATTTTGGCACCAAATTTTCAACATGGGGTTTTTGGGACCCCTTCTCGCATGATGTCACTGTCATAGTGTGATTCCAGGCCTGAAGGGTGATTTCACACAGTGACTGTGCAGTGACTGCGAAATCACCCTTCAGGCCCGAATAACACCATGACAGTGACATCATTCATGAGAAGGGGTCCCAAAAACCCTATGTTGAAAATTTGGTGCAAAAATTCCCAAAAATGAGTGAAATATGCAACAAAGTTGAAAACCTCCTATCTAGCCCATTATACAGCTTACTGGCATTTCCTCAGTTCGCGGTCAGCTTTGAAGAGTGCAGACGTGTTCCCGGTCCACCGAAGATCGTCACGCCGCGGTCCGGAGGTAAGTATGGGGTGAGGGGGAGTGTGAGGAGGCAGGGTGCACAGTGGGTGGGTGTGGGTTGTGGGATGGGGGCCAGGGAGACTACGTGGGACCGTTTTTTCTTTATAAGGTGTTCTTTTGTTTCCAATGATGGCGGGATGTTTGCCATGCTGGGGTGGGCTCCCAGCATGGCACAAGATGGTTGGGGCGTTCAGCTCGATGGGGATTGGCACCCCATCGCCCAAAGCATCGATTGCTATGCTGGGGTGGGCTCCAGCATGGCACCCAGTACTCAGGAGGGTTGAGGACAGTGGAGCCGACAGGGGATTGGGCACCCCCATTGGCAATATCATGATTTGCCACGCTGGAGTGGGCATCCAGCCTGGCATTTGGAAGGCTTTGGGGGCTGGGGGAGTGCAGCAGTGCTGACGGGGATTGGGCACCCGTCGACTATACAGTGCGTGCGGGGGGTGCGGATGGCTGCGGCGATGCACATGTGTGTGGGGGGGCTGTGCATGGAGCAGCGATATCTTATCGCTGCTCACTGAGCGTAAGCTCCCCTTTCAACTGTATGCCACTGCATTTTGGAGCTGTCGTGACAGCCCAGCACGCATGGCTTACAGGGGACGCACCTGCCAACACACTGACTGAATTGGAAGAGGGGTGACACACCTCCAAATCTCGGATGATGGCACTATGTTTCTTGCATGTGCATGCAAGCAAACATAACAAACATAATAAATGTATCTTAATTTTGAAGACCGGGTTGTTTTTTTTTGTGCGTGCATATGTGATGTATGAATGAGGGATCCACTCACTGTAGATCAAGGGAGGATGTGAAGTGGTGCAGGTACGTGGGGGGTGAACAAAGTGGTAGATAGTAAGCCCTACTAGAACTTCAGGCTGATGTAGCACAGCTGGACCAAGGCAAGGGAGGCTGTGAAATGGTACAGGCACATGGGAAGGGGGTGAACAAAGTGGTAGACAGTAAGCCCTACCTGAGCTTCAGGCTGATGTTGCACAGCTGGACTAAGGCACAAGCACCCCTGCATGTTCTTATAGTCCCCATTTATATGTCCATTTATGTTCTTACAGCGCTGATTGCCTAACTGAGCCAAGATGTAAAACAGATACTAAAATGTCAGGTTTATTTCAGGTGACCAGGATCGTAGTGGGGAGAGGGGGCAAGTGAAACAATGTCCTGAGAATGTGCTTAAACTTATTAACCGTTGCTGTGCCGTGGAGTGATACACCAGTCCAGAATCCCTATATGTTCAAATTCTGTTTGCAGCCTAAAGGTGCTTAGGTGGATTGGCATTTACATTACTCAGCGGCAAATCTTTTTCATACTTTTTGTGATCATCGGTTAAGATATAACCACTAGGAGTCACATGATGCAAGCTCTGTGAACGCAGCCTGATCCTGTAGCTCCAGCTTCCCGCTGCATTTAAAGTTATTTTTATGGCAATTTGGGCTAGCCTGCGACTTCAACTGATTTTATTAAGCTGTCTGGGAGACCCTAAAAGTTTGGTGTCAGATTGGGTGTGCATGGAGGTGAAATGAGGAAAAGTGCGACCCGACACACCCGCTCGGCTAGCCTCCCGAAGGCCCAGCCGAAGAAGGCGAGAGTGAATATGAGGCTGAAACCCTTGAAAGTGAAAGCGATGCTCGCTAAAATGAACCCCTAACATTGGCTCAATTTCTTGCCGAATTCAAGCCGTTTCGAGCGGAACTCTGCACAGTGACAGAAGAATTAAAGGCAGTCACGGTGGTCTTGGAAGACCTGTCCCACCGTACGGGTGATACAGAGGCAAAGGTTTCATCACTGGAAAGAGAATGCAGAAACAGGAGCGAGATCGTAAGCCTGAGGCAGAAATTAGCGAAGATGGAGCAAAGATCGAGGATTTAGAGGGCGGAGCGGAGGAAAAACTGATGGTGTATTGGCCTCCCGGAGCGTGAGGAGGGCGAGAGGTTTTGTATATGCAGAATCTTTTCAGGGAACTGGTAGGCCCAACACCTTTTGGTGACAAATTTACTATCGAGAGGGCTCATCCGGCACTGCGGGCGGCCCCATCTCCGGGCTCCCCCCCGCGTACCGTTATTGTGCGCTTCTTGAACTTCCAAGAAAGGCAGTTCGTCCTGTCAAAGGCCAAGGAGATTAAGGACTTGAGGTGGAAGGGAGTGCCCATCAGAATCACGCAGGATTTGCCGCTTGCAGTACGACAAAGAAGAGCGGAGTACCACTCTACTGTGACGAGATTGATCCCAGCGGGTATTCGGTTCCATATGCTCTACCCCTCTAAGCTACAAGTCATGATTTCTGGTCAATGGGCTTCCTATGATGATGCAGTAATGGCAAAGAAGGGCCTGACTGTAGCCCTCCCGGACCTTTTCAGATAGCCCCTGGATTGCTTGCAGAGAGAGAAGTGGGCGATATTGTCAAGTTCGAAGCTTGACAGTGATCCTTTAAAGCAAAAGAGTGTAATTTTGAGGACGAGAGGAACACCGATTTAATTTCTTCTCCTTGCCCCTTTTTTTTTTTTTCTCTCTCACTTGTTCATTGCCTGGCCTGAATAAATCGTTTGGGACTATCGGAGGCGTGTATTAATGTGGAGCCTGGTAGTGTGGAGGTGCGGAGATTTGAACCTGGGGCCTGCAGACAAACTGGCTGGGCAAGGAGTCGTCTGGAGTGGTGTGGTAGGCTTACTGTATGCAAGAGCCTGGAAAGATGCAAAGCGTAATATATGGCTCACAACACGCAGTGGATTGATTGAGAATCTCTCTGTGGACTGGCTAATTCCTCCATAGCAACCAAGCCTGGAAATCACTCCGGTTATCCTTTTCTGTTTTGTTTTTCTCCGTTCGGGCTCCACGTGGTGCTGGGGTACTATTAGGCTCTGCAGGGCTCAAGAATGCCGGCTATCCCAGGTCAAGATCTAAGGGAGGAGCCCAAGATTACTGGCGAATGTAGGTTATGGAAACGGAAGGGAAATACACCTGATGGAATATATATGTTTTTTTTTTTTTTCCCTTATTGTTGGTGGATTGGAGCGCCGCCTGTGTTTCTAGTCGGAGACTGTATTTATCGTGGACATTGCTTGCTGGATCTCTTGCAGATAATTATGACCTTTTGTTTCTATTGGTTTAATTTAACATGTTGCAAAAAAGATAATTAAGATAATTTTGCTTGTTAATTATGGGGATTTTTATATTATGGAGGGGTCAACCCTGGTGAGTGTAGGGGCAGGGGTATATAGAGTGTTTTTGCGGAGGGGTTTTGAGGGCCAGTTTATGATCTGAGGGGTTCCTAACTTGTGCACCTTATTTTATCTTTTTCCGGCTTTCTTTTCTTTCATTGTTTCTTTTCTCCCATTATGTGGGTGGTTAGAGGATTCACAGGGTCAGTGGGGACTGTGGATAATCTTGGCTTGCCATTTCGTTCCTTGTGGGGGCTGGAGGAAGGGCCTGAGGTAGCGGAGCTATGGATATCGGGCTGAAGTGTGTTGGAAGGGGGTGATTGGCTGGGGAGGGATGGGGTGGGTGGGTGTTAATGGCTTTAAGTATGGGGTATGGGACTGGATAATTCTAGGGTTTCTTTTAAGGTAGGATGGGGAGTGGGGAGAGGCTAGTAGTGAGAACCTAGAGGGGTGGAATAGTGGTAGATCTGCTCTCCCAGTTGTATGGGTAGGATGAGGACCGATGGGGAGCAATGGGCGTTGATGGTTTAGGAACTGTTTGGAAGATGGGTAGTGTCCTGGAATTTGTTACGTGGAATGTTAAGGGTGCTAGGCAAAAGGTAAAGAGATATAAGTTGCTAAAGCATTTGCAATTGTGCAAAGGTCAGGTAATATGTTTACAAGAACACATTTGCTGGAAAGTGAATTGGCACACTTAGGTGTTAGTTTATTGGTCAGGTGTACGAATGGGCATAGCACCGCTGCTAGGGGGTTGCGCTCCTAATGCATAGAAAAGTTGCTTTTGTATGTGAGGAAAGAATAGCTGACCGTGGAGCGTTACGTAATTGCTGTAGGACTATTGAATCAAACAAGGATGGTGCTGGGCAGTGTATATGGTCCTAATGCAGACACCCTGGTTTTTTATGGAATTAATGAAGGTTTTAACTCTTTCCACCACCTCCGATGGTGTTGGGGGGACTGGAACTTGCCATTTACTTGATTTGGATAAAGATAGTAAGCAAAGGTAAGGGTCTCTACCAGCCCAGAGAGCTATTAGGATTTTCTGATAGCTTGGGCTTGTGTGACCGGTGGAGGGTCTACATCCTTCGTAGGGAGTATACTTTTCTGTCGGAAGTCCATAAGACCAGATCCAGGATTGACTATTTTTTGGTGAGTAGAGGCTTACTTCCAGGATTGGTGAATAGTAACATTGCGCCGGGGATCTTTTCGGACCATTCCATGGTTTGCTGTTCCCTTGGTTTGGCTCCTGATCCTCTCGCACAGACTATATGGAAGCTAAATAACCAATTACTTTGTACCACGGAAATTAGGGAATGCATTAGTGGTCGGATTGAGCAATATGAGATAGAGAATAGGCATTCATCTATTAGAGGGGATTTGTGGTGGAGTGCTCTAAAATGTGTGTTGAGGGGAGAGTTTATCCAGTTAGCGGTTGCAAGGAAGAGGAAGAGGGACGAAAGAGTTAGGGCTTTGTTGGGACAAATTAGGGACATAGAGAGATCCTTATCAGGGGATACATCAGATGAGACCAGGGAGCGGTTAATTAAATTGCGCCATGAGTACGGAGAGATACTGGGAAGAGAGCAGAATATGCGATGAATAAAACAAAAGCATTATATTTGAATCAAGGGGAGAAGTCAGGTAGGCTTTGGCAATGCGATTGAAGGCTGTGGAGGCATCGAGGATAGTCCAAAGTATCACGCCTCAAATAGATGGGACGGTTAAAACTTGGTCTAGAGAAATTGTTAGAGAATTTGAGGACTATTATAAGTTGTTATACAGTCCGATGAATCTCAGGCCTAGTAAAAAGAAGTTGAAGCCTATCTAGATGCTTGTAACTTGCCCCAGGTGACAGAAGATCAAAGAGGGAGCTCTCATATCCCATTTCAGATGAAGAAATCTTGAGCAATCGAACGCTCCAATGATAAGGCGCCTGGCCCAGATGGGTTCTCACCTAATTTCTATAAATGTTTACGACCCTGTTATGTCCGGCCTTAAAGATTATTTCAGAGTATCTTGACCTTAGATGTTGTGGATGGCTATCTATTTGAGGCTTTAATCGTGCTTATTCCGAAAGAAGGGAAGGAGCTAGATAAAGTTACAAGCTATAGGCCTATCTCCCTGATTAATTGCGATGTTAAGATCCTGGCGAAGATTTTAGCGAACAGGCTATCTAGGGTCATGCCTAGTTTAATTCATCATGATCAGGTCGGTTTTATGCAGGGCAGGTCTGCCTCGGATCACTTGCGAAAACTGACTCATGTCTTCTCTGCATCCAAGGACTGTGATTCTCCATGCGTTTTGATGTCGGTGGATGCGGAGAAGGCGTTTGATAGAGTGGACTGGAGGTTTTTGTCCATTGTTATGGAGTAATTCGGCTTTCCGGCTCAATTTATCAGCCACGTGTTTGCTCTGTATAAAGATCCCAAAGCTAAAATATATTGTAACGGAGTGTTTTCTACAAGCTTCTCTCTGAACTCTGGTACGAGGCAGGGCTGCCCTATGTCGCCTCTTCTATTTAATTTATACTTGGAGCCTCTCCTTACTAAATTGAGGTTAGATCCTAGAGTTTTAGGTGTTAGAGTGGGATCCCAGGAATTGAAAATCTCAGCATTTGCGGATGACATTCTACTACATCTTGTTCAACCAGGGGATTCGATTCGGGCAGTTATGGGTAACATTGAGGAATATAGTAGATTGTCCAATTATAAAACTAATGTAGAGAAAACCCAGATTTTTCTGCTGAACATGAGGGTACATAGGTCTGAAGTACTGGAATTGGACGGCAATGGACCCTCGATAGGCTGAAGTATCTGGGTATATATTTGG
The DNA here is from genome assembly GCA_016271365.2 of Neoceratodus forsteri. NCBI lineage: Eukaryota > Metazoa > Chordata > Ceratodontiformes > Ceratodontidae > Neoceratodus > Neoceratodus forsteri. The sequence continues at coordinate 275,283,282 of JADMNL010000026.1, forward strand.
CCAGATCAGATTCGAAATTAATCAAACTTAATATGGATGACATTAGGAGTACTATTAGCAGGATTTAAAAGGTGGAGTGGTCTACTCTCTCTCTGGGTCGGATCAACATAATTAAGATGAATGTACTACCCAGGATTTTTATCCGCTTAATATGCTTAATGTTTCACTCCCCAAAGGTGGATTAGTGAACTACACTCAATGATCTTGGAGTTTATCTGAGGGGAAAGATGCCTCTGAGGGGCCTATGGTAAGCTGGCTGCTCCCAGGGAGAGAGCAGGTTTGAGACTTCCGCGATTTTGGTATATACTACTGGGCCAGCAACCTGTGCAAATACCTGAAGTGGATAGGGCCTGCCAAGAGGTTGAGTCCTCGCTTATGTTCCCTCATGGGTCAGATTGAAATAGAGGCAATTAGGAGGCGGGATAGACCCAAAAGCCTTGCTTACTCCACTCCTAAGATGTTACCCCTGGGCTGACTGTTACCCCAATAGTAAAATTTATAGTATACATAGACAGATGTGTGCCAAGTTAGGTTACATTCCAGATAGGGACAAGTGCCAGCTAATTTGCCTAAATCCCAATTTAAGGATTGGGGAAGATGATACTGGTGGATGGCTACCCCAGCTGGAGGGCTTGTGAATCGAGGATTTAATGGTAGAAGGTCGTATACTGCCTGTAAAGGAAATCCTGGCAAAGTCTAACATTGAGTCCAAGCAGGTTTTTAAAGTTTACCAAATTACTCATTTATTAACCCAGTTGTTGAGTAGGCTTCGAGTAGTGTCTATAGATGGGAAATGGTTTGAATTATTGGAGCCAATTACTTGGGAACCACACGCGGTCTTCAAAGTATACAAGGTACTCCTTGATCAAGTTCTTGCGGGCCTGGATTGTAGGCCTAGATATTGGTCTAGTTGTTTGGGAGAGCAGGGACAAGACTGGGAGGGTGTATGGCGACATGTGTATAGGTATCTTAAGCAGGATAGATTGAGGGTGATGCAGTTTCACTTCTTGAATAATTTGTTTGGACTCCCTCCAAATTACATAAAAGTAGGTCTTAGGTCTAACGGGTTGTTTCGGTGCCGTCAGGCAGTTGGAGACTTATATCCTATTTTTGGGAATGCCCACCCATAAAGCAATTATGGATGCAGATTAAACAAAAGTAGATCCATTGCTGGGTATTGACCAGTGTTTTACCCCGAAGTATGTCTGGTAGGAGATTACTCTGGTATTAGGTTTAAGGGCGAGATTTTACATGGCGCTTATCTCCAGTTCACTCAAAAGGTAGTTTTACGACATTGGATGACAGACTCTTCAATCACATATCTCGAGTGGTTACAGGAGATGTTATTCAATTTAAATATGGAGAAATTGAGTGCAGGAAGGGATAATCAGCTCCATTTATATGAAAAGATTTGGAGTCGCTTCCAGGCTTTATACAGGCTTCAGAGGCAACCGAATCTAGCAAGGTAATCCTAGAAGTGAAAATGGACGAGCAGATCTTCCATAGGGATGTTCGGGTTCTGTAGGGAGAGATAGGTAGTGGAGGGGTGGGAGTACTGGGGTGGGGGTGGGGATAGGGGAGGTTTGTGTGTGTGGGTTTGTTTTTTTTGTTGTTGTTTTGGGGGGAGAAAACTGGTTACTGGTTCTGAGCTATGTTAACTGATATGAAGAAACAAAATCGTTTATGTATATTTCTTGTTGTGGTGTTGATGATTTCAATAAAAATTTTTAATTTCAAAAAAAAGATATAACCACTAACTGATGACAGACACTTGGGGGCATGAAACTGTGCTACCGGCAAAGTTGCATTTGCAAAGCCCTGAATATTTATCTGTTGGTAATGAAATGAAAACTGTCAGCTGATAACATTCAGCCACTGTCCATTGCACAGAATAGACATCTCACTGATAGATCTGGAGCAAAGGGACATGCACTCGCCAATAACACCACTACAGCTCCAGACACGGAAGAAAGAAGTTCATGCATGTTCATGACTGTTAACTTTTTCAGCATTTTAAAACAGTTACTTAGCATCTGCACTAAGATGTTACACGTCGCTGAACTGAATTGTGACACCAGAATCCCTCGATCAACATTTGTCAGCAAAAGTGAATTGAAAAACTCAATAGATGTATAAAATGGTAAGTGACATGAGTCCAATAACAACATATCTACCGCGTAATACTTGGCTTAAAATTTGAGCACCACCATATTCCGCTACAGAGTCAAACAGGGATGCCATTTATAATTCGGCTAATGTCAAGCAGTTTTGAGCCATAAAAAGAATTACTGTAACAGTATGGTGCCAGCAACGGGATCAGGAAATTATGAAATAAAATGCAACAGCACCCCCATCGGCCATATGTTGTGCGGGTGGAGGGAGTGCATGAGCACCCAGGGGTGGGCTGTTAGGCAGCTTCAGATTCGCCGGAGAAAAGGGTGGATTCGATTGTGAGCTACAGTTGAATTTGTGTTTTCTTTTTCTATACCTAGTTTTTGCTATTTTGTTAGGGCACATGTCCAACCCTAAGATGCTTAGGGTCACAAGGTGATGTGACTTCATTGAACATCTGATTTGAGAAAGAGCTGTGTGAGTCTATCTAAATGCCAGCTCACGGCAATTTATATTTATTTTTTGATTTTTAGATTACAAATATGTTTGAGCTAAAAGCTCATTTACAAAGGTTCCATGCCAAGTACTGAATAACAGAGGGTACAGGTTAAAGGTACATATAGGCAGCAATAGACAATACAGGGAGCTAGATGAAACAGAATACATAATGAGCATAGGTTTAAGCATAAACATTAAGGATTAGACCCCTGCCTGCTGATTCTTCTTTTGTTTTCCTGCCGCCTCTTGGTCTTCTGCTGAGTCCGCTGTCTGTCCACTATCTCCCTGCCCCTAAATCCCTGATTTATCTAATGCCTGTTGCTTCTCGCTTTCAGATTAAGTCCTGACTGGGCAAGGAGTCCCTGGAGGTGCAAAGTTTCTATCTGCCACTGCCCGCCCCTCAATTCAGTCCAGATCTCCTATGGTTGCAGCTCCTTGTCTGCCTTACTTGACTAGCTAGCTGGTGGATTGACTCTCCAGCGTTCTAGTCTCAGTACATTTTTTCTTTCCCTGTATTTTTGTCCCACTCACCACTCCCCAACCCCTGACCAGTATTAAATAGGCCTTAGCCCTTCCCTTAAACTCTTCCCCTCCTTCGATTGGTCCATCTTCCTCTTCTCCTACTGGTTCATTTTCATTATGGCAATTGGGCATTCAACCTTGCCTAAGCCCCGTCAGCATTTCTAGTTTACTTAACCCTCTATTGGATCATTCTCCCCTTCTCCTACTGGTTTATTTTGTTACAGCAATTGGGCATCCAAGCTTGCTTAAGCCCAGCCAGTGTTCAAGTTTGCTTAAGCCTTGTATCTTTTACCTATCTGAGGCATTTGGATGAACCTCTTTCCTCAAGTCTCCCAGCTCTTTCCTTTATTTGAATCCTTACTGTATGATTTTCAGAAGAGTATCACACACTTTAACCACCTTCTCTCATCCATTGCAGCTCCTCTGTCATCCTTCTAGTTCTCATGGCTTGGCCTGTGATTAACCCTATCTTCTGCTTTATGCCACTCCTTCTGTCATGTTATCTGCTTATCAGTGGTACTGTGTGTATTGTTCACGGCCCCTCTATTATCTATGTAGATGCAAGTGGGCCTACATGACCCTCCTCTCACTGTACCTGGCCTTCCCCTCTTTATTAAAGCCATACATTTACTTCTTCATTCAGGGTGTTCTGGACCCTCTGGCACTGATTGTGATATGCTTATGTACTATTTCTCTGCCCTAAACCTTCTATGAACTTATGCCACTTTGCTTACATCGCTGCTTAGCAATTCTTGCATTGTCTATTAAAAATCTCCTTATTCCTCCTGCAAGACATAATAATAATAATATCTTTATTTATATAGTGCCTTTCAGCTATCAAGGCGCTGTACAGTAAGAATAAATACTACAGTAAAATCACAGTAAAAATAAGTACTGAGCTAAAGTCAATTTATAAAAGCTTGGCACCATAAGTAGGTCTTTAGGGCCTTCTTAAAGCCCTCCACGGTTGTGCACTCCCATAAATGATGGGGTAGAGAATTCCACAGGGTTGGGGCCACATACTTAAATGCACTGGTCCCCAATGTCTTCAAGGATATCCTGGGAATCTCCAGCAACCCTTCATCAGCTGAGTGGAGCAGCCGCCCGGGGCAGTAGGGAGACAGGAGCTCTTTCAGATAGTCCGGACCCTGTCCGTGTAGGGCTTTATAGGTCAGACGCCCGACCTTGAAGGTGATCCACCACTGACTAGGCAGCCAGTGCAGTTCACACAGCACCGGTGTGATGTGACATACTCAGGGAGTCCCCGTCAAGGTCACAAAGACGTGGATCAGCGTAGGGAGGTCATCGTATGGAACTAGGTGCTTGATCCTGGCGATGTTCTTCAGATGGTAAAAAGAGGACTTGATGACTGCTGACACCTGAAATCACAGTGTCAGTCCATCGTCAAGAATCACCCCCAGTTCTCACACCCATTCAGAGGAAAGAAGCTGGTTGCCTCCCAGACAAATTCCAGAAGGCTGACCAACCCCCAACCCCTCTGTCTGGTGATCTGGATCCACGACCATCACCTCAGTCTTTCCTGAGTTCTACTTCAACCAGCTGGAATTCATCTAATCCTGGATTTCAGTGAGGCAGTTAAGTACCAAATGTGCACTATCCTGGTTGGGTGCAAAATACAGGTAGAGCTGGGTATCATCAGCATAGCAGTGAAACCTTAGCCCATACCATCTTACAATGTTTTTGAGGGGTAGCATATACACCTCGAACAGCACGGGGGACAACACCAAGCCCTGAGAGACCCCACATGGCAGAGAGAAACCCTGTTAGGTACCAACCACTCAAAACAAAATAACAAACGACAGCTTAGAAATTGTAATTAATGGCCTAAAAAACCTTTTCTTTCTTTTACTTTTTTGCTCTGGCAATATTGAGCTAAACCCTGGTCCTATAACATTAATTGTATCTCCTGTCAACCTCTCCCAGCTTAAAGGGATCGCACTTCTTTACATTAATGTTTGCAGCTTACTGAAAAACACAGCCTGATACAGGCCTGGGCTTTTCACTTGACCCCTGATGTACTGGTAATAAATGAATCCTGGTTCCATAGCTCCACATCAACCTGCTATTAACCTACCCTCTTTTTTTTTTTCCTCACCTTGAGTCACCAGACTGCCTACCCTTGTCACATCAGGCATCCTCCTTGGGTCTCAGGCTGCCATCCCCAGGGAATCCTTCAGCTCCTATTGCGGGTCCCATGGTTACCCCCGTGGCTTGCCCCCCGTGGCAGGGTGGAGGGGAGCTCTCCCCCTAGCTCTACCCCTGAGTCAGTATCCAGTGTGCCGTGTACCCACAGTGCCAAAATGGTCCCCCTGCTGGAGACGGCCATCAAGCCACCACATCTGGTGCCCTTATTTCCACTTTTCTCCCCCTTTTGACATCTGTGGCATGCAATGACACTAAAGGACTCGAAGGCGCGCGGAGGGGGTGCTGTGGAGCCCGAGCTGTGTGCAGCAGATTTTGTCAGCTCCTTGCAACCTGGAAAGAAAACTATCATGTTTTACATTTTGCATCCATAAAAGTGAAATTTCGAATGCAGCATTGAATTGAGCAACCCAGAAAACATCAGGATGGGTAACCCTAAGAAGAAAAAATATTCTGGAGCAGCGGGGAAAAGTAAAGTAATCGGAGGAGCTGGGAGAGTGGATGAGGAGGACAGACCTAACACAGGAGAAACGATTTCCACTCTGGGCCATAAACTTCAGACCCTCATTACATCTGTTTCAGCCCTTAATCAGAAAGTAGATGATTTTAATGGAAGAGTGGAGCTCCTGGAAGCGACAGTCAAGGGCATGAAAGGAGATATCCGTGAGGTTCACAAGCAGACAGATGCTTCTACCGCAGCGACTACGCTCCTTATTAAGGAGAATCAGCATTTGAAGGCCAGACTGGAGGCCCTTGAGAATCAAGCTCGGGCCATGAATATTCGGATACTAGGTCTCCCAGAGGGACTGGAGGGAGATCACCCGACCCTTGGTATCCACGAGTGGCTCACTGAAAAATTAGCCTCTGAGAATATGGACATTGATTGGGAGGTCAGAAAAGTGTACCGAGTGAGTCTGAGAGGCAGATCACAGAACACTGGAGCACCTCGGACTCTCATGTTGGTGACTTCAGGAGTGGCAGCGCAGGATAGAATACTTAAACAAGCCAGAAGAGCAGCACCTTTATTGCAGGATGACCAACAGGTGCATTTCTTTCCGGACATTAGCTACTCTACTAGGCAGCGCCTCAAAAAATTCGACGGATTGAGGCGAGTCCTGCGTGAAATAGGAATCCCACATACAGTGATCTTTCTGGCAAGACTCAGAATAATATACCAAAGTAAGGTATATTTGTTTACAGACCCTGTCGAAGCTGGTAAATGGGCGGACCGAAAAGCGGCTGAATCCCGTAAGAGGTCTGTTGGATCGGATGATGAAGACGACGATGGGACATCCTGAGGTTTCCCCAAGGCCTCTGGGACATTTAGAGCAACTGAGTAATCATTTAAAATAGAATTTAAACTGTGCAGTGTTGTTAGAATAGCAACCAATGCATAGTAGTTTTCGGGATCAGTTTTGTTTTTGTAGTAACCTGGGAACTGTTCCAGGATAACAAACAAATATTATTTGAACACTGCTGCAATAATATGCTACAAGACAAAATATTCTAGTTATTAAGCATCTAGTCTTCCATATGAGAAGTTATAGTTTTCTTTTTAAGTGATGTTATCTTACTTAACTTTAAGCTTGATGACTGTTTTTTTTTTTTTCAGTCTGTTTAGGAATTCACCCAGGCTGCAGGTTGCTGCTAATCTACTTTTCCTTTTATACTTTTCTGTATTATTTACATTTAGGTAGATGCATGGCACCATTAGCCCCTTTTGTAGGAACGTGGCTAAGTATAGGTCTTAAAATATATGTATTTTACCAATCTTGGGTTATGCCATGTAGCTCTTGGGCTCTGTTTACAGCAATAATGTAGTAAGTATTAAACATATGGGAACAATAGTACGTTAGGTACCCCCTTATGGTGTAGAAATATATAGTGGATGCACAGAACTCCTGTTATTAAGGGTTCCATTGTGGCTCCCAATGGTAATGTAAAACTAAAGATGGTTTGTCTGCTATATGAGATGTATACCTGTTATGCTTATAACAAAGGAAAAAATAAAGTATAAAAAAAAAAAAAAAAGGACTTGAAGGCATGCACGTCCGCACGCTGTCTAATCTAGGCATCGGTCACAGACCATCCCCACAGATCCTGCCAATGCTCCAGAGATCCCCAGCCATTGCCAGGGGCCACTTGAGTACCAGCAGCAGCACCCCTTCTCTCCCTAGAGAAGGAGAGCAGTCCTATAGATGCTCAATCCTTCTCCTCCCCTGCTGACCCCTGCTGACCCAGGCTCATTCCTGAACCCGGGTTGCCAGCGTGAAGCGAGGTGTGGCATCCAGTTCCACAACCCTCAGCTCCACTGGGCCAGCTAACCTACCCTCTTATAATGTGTTTAGGACTGATCGGCCTACCGGGGGGAAGGGGAGTTGAAATTTATGTTGCCAATAAGTTTATGGTTTCTGTTACAAACTCCTTATCTGTGCCCAAACAATTTGAAGGTCTCACCTTAAAAATGATTTTGCTTTCTAATGAATCCATCCTTGTAATGGGCTGCTATAGACCTCCATCTGGGGGCACCAAAATATTAAGCCATCTCTGCAAACTGCTCTTATGCAATGACTCAGAATCCCTGATCACAGGTGATCTAAACATGGACTGGCTCTCTCCTGCCTTCAACTCATTAAAAGAGCTCTGTGATGAATTTGGTCTTTCTCAGCTAATCACTGAACCTACCTGCCCCAATATCAAAACTCCTGACGATAGCACCCTACTTGACTTAATTCTGGTCAAAAAACTTCGTAAAATATCCCATGCTGGTATATTTGACAATGATATTGGTGATCATCGAGCCATTGCCTGTGCCAGGTTTATTCCAAACCAGTGACCCCATGCTATTTCACTGTAACGAGAAGCCATCACAAACTTAACTGTCTTGATGTTTTGGCTGACCTGAGCAGAATTAGATGGCAGGACTTCTATCTAGCCCCAACTGTCGTGGAAGCTTATAACTTGTTTCACGTTCTAGTGTTCAAGGTCATTAACAAACAAGCCCACTTAATGAAGCTTAGAATCAGGAAAAAACTTGCCCTTGGTTACACTCCCATTCTAAAATCTGCCTTGTGCACCAGAAATGTACTGTGGAAACTAGCACAGAAATCTAAATTACCTTCGGACTGGACTGCCTTTAGGACAACTAGAAACAACTGCACTAAGTTGATCAGAGCAGAAAAGTCAAAATATTTTCAAACTGCATTTGACTCCTCTAAAACAATGCAGCCAAGGTTTGGAAAGTTCTTAAGTCGAAGGGCACAGCCTCCAGTCTGCCCCTACCTTCTAAAATTTGCAAAGACGGAGTTCCCACTCTGATAGGACATCTGTTCTTGATCTGCTAAATAACTATTTTTCCACTGCAGGCATGGCCTTCAACACGTTTCCTGCAAGCAAAATTATACCCTTAAATGGTCAGACTCATTACCCACCTGCCTCACATCCTCACATCACCTTCAGTTTTAGTATAATTACCCTAAAACAGGTGGAAGACCTCCTGTTGTCCCTTGATCCTAATAAAAGCATTGGTGCTAACTGTCTTGATCCATTTTTCCTGAAACTTGTCTATTACTGTCTCACTCCACCTATCACTCACCTGTTTAACCTATCTGCTCAGCAACGTGTACGTCCATCCACATGGAAGTCATCCACATAATCCTTCTCTTTAAATCTGATGATCCCTCTGCTCTAAACAATTATCGACCTGTCTCATTGCTACTCATTTTTTCCAAACATCTGGAAAAAATAGTTAACGCCCAGATCAGAGAGTATCTTGAAAATGCTAATCTGCTTAACACTCTCCAAACAGGCTTTCAGCCTAAGCACAGTACAGTCATTTCCCCTAGCTAAAGTCATAAATGGTTGGCAGACTGCCTTAGGTGCCAAAAATTCTGTCTGTGCACTTTTCTTGGATTTAAGAAAAGCATTCAGCACTGTCAACTACAATCTGCTCCAGTCCCTGCTGAATAATCTTGGAATTGACAACATGGCCCACTAATTTTCTTATGTTACTTTACCTTAAGACAGCAGCAAGTTAGAGCTCAAGGTGACCTATCCCCACTTAAACTCCTTCAAAAAGGCATCCCACAATGGTCAATTCTTGAGCCCCTCCTTTTTGCCATATACTTTAAAAATATTGGCCAATGAATTACGAACACAAGCATTAATTTATTTGCTGATGCCCAGTCATCTATGTTGCAAAACCCTCCTTAGAAACTGCTTGTCACCAACTCCAAAATGAGTTTACCCTGATACAACATAATCTACTATGCTTAAAATTATTACTCAGCGCCAAAAAACTAAAGTTATGCTTTTCTCACCTCAAGACAATTTCAGCAATCTAAATTCCTTCCCTTCTACCCTCCTGATCATGACCATTCTGGGTGATATTGTTGGGGCCGTCGATAAATTTAAATATCTTAGCTTCTGGCTGGATCATAGACTTTCCTTTTCTTCTCAAATCAAGACACTCTCTAAAAAACTTAAGCAATGTCTTGGACTCTTCCACAGGATCAGTTATCTGCTAACTTTTGAAGGTAAACTAATGCTTGCCAAGTCAACCTTTGTGCCCCTTCTTGACCATACTGATATCATAAACCGCCACGGTTCTAAAACTGCCCTTGCAAAACTTTATATCCTTTACCACAGTGCAATAATGTTTGTTACTAATACCGCATCTAAGATACATCATTGTATACTCTATGCATAACTAGGCTAGCTGTCCTTAGCTGCTTGAAGATGCTATAATGCTTCCATCTGGGCCTACAGATCTCTCTACTTATTTATTTATTGCAATTGTTTCACCAGGAAAGGCACACTGAGCAAAACAATGCTCTTCTCCCGGTGCGACCTGTGGGAAGGGTACACAGGGAGGATAACATGCAAGTTATCAAAATAGAGATACATTAATTAAATGTACATAGTTACATGTGCAATAGATACATTGAACAGATATATTGTAGCTTGGAATTACTTGGTTACAGCAGTGGGTAAACATTTTAATAAAGAGCGTTAACCAGTATATACAGCAAGTTAGACAGACAACCTACCTACATTTGAGCACAGATTGGAGCAGAAAACTATAGTCTAGGCAGGACAGAGAGGGTCAGAAGTGTGAGAAGAGAGAAGAGCCTTTGGGTATATAGCCAGCATCCAGTGATGGTCGTGCCGCTGGTAGGCCTGGGAATTGGAAGGGGGAGGGAGCCATTTATTAGGGAGTGCAGGCACAGTTTACCATGAGGTAGTTTGCCAGGGCAGCCGACAGGGAATAGGAAGAGGAGGAATGACAGATTTGAGGGGGGAGTGCATTCCAGAGTTTAGGGAAACAGTATGAGAAAGCTGTTGTTCCAGCTGAGGTCTTCCGACTGGGGATATTTAGTAGAAGGGTGTCAAGGGATCGCAGGGAGTGAGGTGGTGTGGAAGCTGGCAACAGTGAGGAGGAGAGGTGGGGAGGAGGGAGCCAAGCCAGAATTTTGACACAAACTTGGAGCAGTGCAGTAGGTATCAATTTTCCAGGAAGGGGTAGGCAAGGGAATAGTAGAGATCACAGTGGTGGGAGCAGGGGGGGGCATTTAGGGTGAAGCAGCAGAAGGCGTTGAAACGGGTGTCTAGCTTGGATAAAGTGGCTTTGGGTGCTGCACTGTAGACTATGTCACAGTAGTCAATCAAGGGAAGGATCATCTTCTGCACTAGTTCCCATCTAACCGAGGATGGGAGGTAGGAGCAGTTCCTGTAGAGGGCACCTAGCTTGGGTCAGAGTTGTTTTATGATAGCACCAATGTGACCAGAGAATGTAAGGTGGTGGTCTAGCCATACCTCTAAGTAACGGAAGGAAGCAACGTCAACTATGGTAGTCTCATCCAGTGTGTGAAAGGACGGGAGCGAGGGGAGTAGGGACAGCCTCTGACGTGTGCCGAAGGACATAGTAACAGTCTTTTTAGCACTGAGTGCGAGTTGGTGTGATCCGAACCAGTGCTGAACTTTATTGAAATCGGTCTGGAGGTTGGACGCTACTTCATCTGGGGAGGAGCCAGAGGCAAACAGGACGGTGTCATCGGCATACATGTGAATAGATGAAGCTGTGCAGATTTGTGGCAGGTCATTGAGAAAAATGAAGAGCAAGATGGGGCCAAGGACTGAGCCTTGGGGGACACCAGTGGTCACGGGGAGAGGGGGAGATGTAGCATCCGCAATTCGTACTGATTGTCTTCAACCTGAGAGATAGGCACTGAACCATTTAGCAGCTGAGGCAGTGAGGCTGGCTACCGAAAAGCTGGTTATTAGCAAGGGTTGGGAGACAGTGTTGAATGCTTTAGCAAGGTAGACAAATATAGCAGACGAGATCTGGCTCCTATCCATGCCGGAGAGGCTGGAGTCAGTGAGCCTTAACAAGGAAGAAGCAGTGGAGTGGCCCTTCCTGAACTCAGACTGGAATGGTGTGAAGAAGCTTGAATCACAGAGGAAGGAGGTAAGTTGGGAGAGTACTAGGTGCTCTTGTAGCTTGGCCAGGACCGGGAGTAGAGAGATAGGGCGATAGTTTGCAGTGAGGGAGGGGGGGCCCCCTTTAGGGAGGAGAGATGACAATGGCATGTTTCCAGGCCCGGGGGACAGTAACTGTGGTGAATGAGAGGTTTAGGAGATCAGATAGAGGTGACGCTATGACTGGTGTGGAGAGGAGAAGGAGTTCGGTGTCCAGCTTAATTACATTCATGACCTCTTTAGCATCTCCCCGTGTTCATATTCTCTTAAGATGTTATGATTTTATTCGTCTTTATATCTCCAGACTTAGGTCCCACTTTGATGCTGCCTCTCTGTTACTCTATCCCTTCCTTGTGGAACACTATCCAAAACACCCTAAAGCCGCCCCAGCCACAGCATTTCAGCAGACGTAGCCCTTAGTGCCCTTCCTTTCTTTTGGGTTTCTTTGCCCTTCCACTTTCTTACATTACCTGCTACTTCACCTGTCTCCATTTTTCTTACCCCATTCCTTCTACATAGCTCTATGTTGCTGTCTTCTTCATTTCCTTTCCTCTTCCCTCCTTCTCCCTCCTGCTATTAAATTTTCTAGACTATCACCTAGTCTCATTACAGAACTACCATAGCCTTGAATATGTATTCTAGTATCCTCATGCCTTATTCATATGTTCCTATGCATGCTCCTTAAGTGTAAACCCTTGATTGCCATGATGATACAATGTTAGCTTTGTTGTTAACCCACGTATTGTAAACTTTGATTCATACTTTTGTTGTGTCTTCTGCTTCTGATATGCAACTTTTGTACTGTGAACTTTTAACTTTCATTTGCCTGTTCTCCAGGACCACTTTGTAAATTATTTTTTCTCAACAGTGTATTTCCTGGTAAAATAAAATTTGAATAGAACTGAATTGAATTACAGAGTCAAGAGTAGGTAGAGTGAACATGTTAATTCAGTTCTTGTCATAAGTGCTGCATCCTGTTTAGAATCAAAATTGCCAGTAAGTCTTGGAGGATGTTGGGACTAATCACCAGAGCAGAAAAGTTGAGCAGGTCAGAGGACCCTGGATGGAAAAGAGGTGTGGAGGTGAGTACAGGGGGTAGAGGGTGTACCATCAACACAGCGAAAATATCACAGTAAACACCACCACAGCTCCAAATCTTGCCAGGTCGCTGTGGTGGTGCACTGCACAATGGCACCGTGACTCCCAGTGTTCTGCCCCATCCCCAAAACAACCCCGGCTCAGAATTTTATATTTTGAGATGGGGGTGTGGGGGTCGAGCCCCGGCAGAAAAGACTTTCTCCGATGGGAGTAATGATGACAGTCAGCATTTTTCCCTGTCACTGTCGGGCATGTCAGCAGCATTGCTGACGTTGTAACTTGGTGGAACCAGGGTAGAGTGAGTGTGTAGTAAATGGCAAATAATGGGAGGTGGAAGGGGGATGTGGGGTGAGGTGACAATGGAGACGGGTTTTTCTACAGGAGTGCAGTGCAGGGGGCCTTAGAGAGTAAGCAAGAGGGGGAGGAGAAGGCATTGGACTAAGAGAGAAGGGAAAAGAGGTGTTAGGGATGGTAGAAGGGAGATGTGAGTTAAGAGATACAGAGGGAGAGATAGGTGGGGAGATTTGAACATAAGTTATGTTTTACATTTACAGCTACTGGTGGATGAGAGAAGGGTACATAGCATAGGTGGCATCAGAAAGCAGGTTTAGGAAAGTAAATAAGGCTGGAGACAGGAAGTTTGGGGCCTTTGCCAGCCCTGGCATTAGGCCTGAGGCTGTAGGGTGGCTGCTGGAGGAGCAGTATAGGCAGTCAAGATAGGGAGCTTGATAGTCCATGGTGGACCAGCAGGGTCTCCCCCAAAAGTGACAGACAGGGACGGCCTTTGCAACAGTGTGGCTTTGAGGAGCTGGGAAGGAAGCTCCGTGTGGGAGGATGGTCAGCTGGGTCTTGTGTAGTCAGGGTAAGGGAGGTGCAGCTGGCAGTAGGAGACAGTAGGAGATCAGGATATGCAGGAGCCCTTAGTGGGTCCTGTGAAGTGTTTGCTCTGGCTACCAGGGCTGTGGAGATTTTGGTAGGGTCCTCACAGAAGGATGCTGGTGGCAGTGGCACTTCTTCATGCTCGGCGTGGCAAGGTGGCCTGAGGTCAGGTGGAGCCAGGGGGGGTCCTTCACCCACTAAAGGGGCCTGCTTGGAAGGACAGGCCTTGGGTCACTGGTATCAAAAGGCAGGGCAGGTTGCATGTCTTAGGACAGGCCTTGGAGGGTGATCTCTGGTTAGAGATTACCGCAAGCATTGGATGTGTTGATTATGATGTGGGCCTGGGGCTGGATCCTCCGTTAAAGGGTCAGCTGGGAGCAGAAATAGGATTTTGGTGCAAAATGCAGACGAGGGCTGCTTGGAGGGACCTGGGCAGTGGCAGAGCAGGAGCTTATGTAAAGTAGCTGGTTCAGGAAGTAACTGGTAGTAGTGTTTCCTTATTTAAATTTGAAAGGGGACGAAATGAAATGGGAGTTCCCCCCTCCTTGAGTCTAATTTATTTCATAAGTTTTAATTCCAGAAAAGTATCTAACATGATGCAGCTGGGATCAAGGGGCTCTGGGGCTCAAAGAGTCAAGAGATGACAACATGAAAATCCTAGTCCAGTTACAGTGTTCAAGGAGAGTCCAAATGTTCGGTGGGGAGATCGAGAATGCACGCTTTGTATCTCCTCTACTTTGTGTTGACCAAGGCTTTTGACTCAGTACCTCACAAATGATTGCTCAAGAAGATGGAAGACCTGGATGCAGCTAAATGAATTATAAACTGTGTGGGTCACTGACTAAAGGGGAGGCAGCAAAGGGTGGTGGTCAGTGGGGTTAAATAAGAGAAGGAGATTATGAGTGGAATTCCACAGGGATCAGTCCTGGATCGGTCCTCTTCAACATGTTCATTAGTGACATTAGAGAAGGAATACAGGGCTGGTTGTCTTTTCACAAATGACACAAAACTATGTGGATCTGTGGATAGTGAAGAGGGAATAAAGGAAATGAAGAAAGAGTTACAGAAGCTAGAAGGGTGGTCAAAAGTATGGCAGTTAAACTTCAAAGATAGAAAGTGTAAGTCAATACAACTAGGGAAAAACAACCCCACGACAGTGTACTACATGGGAGGAGAGAGTACTGAGTACTGCAACCAGTTATGGAGTTCTCAGCTCAAAAAGGATAACTATAGGTTGGAGACTGTGAAGCATTGAGTAACAAACATGATTCAGGGCCAGCAGAGCACATCCTATGAGGAGCTTCTAAATATGTACTCACTGGAGACTAGAAGTGAGAGGGGAGACATGATAGAGGCATTAGAGTTACAGGAACTAAAGTAAATTGCAGGGAACTATATAGCCCAAATAATAATTCGTGGTCACATGGACAAGAATGGAGAGTAACAGGAGGTAGGTTCAGGAGAGATGTGAGTAAGAACTACTTTCCGGAAAGGGTTGTGGAACCTTGGAACGGTTTGTCATCTAAAGTGGTTGGTGCAAAAACAGTCAGAGGATCAAAGCAAGGCTGAGGCATAATGAAGGGAATAGTGGTTACCAGGTGAGACAGGACCTAGGAGGAGGAGACTAGAGAGAAGATGGTGAGGGCAAGTATCCTGGGTGAACAATAGGTTCCAAGGATTGTATGGGAAATTGGGCAGACTGGATAGACGAAACTTAAAAAGATTCTTAAGAATGAGATAAATAATGAAAGCTTGATCATGATGCACATTTCCATGCAGCATGGGGAAACCAAGCAGTGGGAAGGAAGGATGAAGGGCACTGTCAATACAGGTTTGGGGGCCACAGACCAGTACATGGCTTGTGGGTGAACTTGGTGGGCCTGGCGGTCATTACCTCTTTGTTTATTGTGAATGTTCATATAGTATATGTTGATTTGTAATGATCAACATTTGTGGCTGCCATGATGTGGCTGGGTGATTGGAGAATACTATGATTGTGCTATTGACCCTTTTCACGCACTCTGCCAAAGGTGTAAGGAGAGCAGGTAAGCAGACATGAGATTATAAACTGATGAACTCTTTTTCCTACAATAAATTCCTCAGTCGATATATGTTTATTTGTATGAAACCCAAATGACATAATGTCCAATTTGCCAAAGGCTAGGGAGACTGGAGCAGGAGCTATCATGCCTAAAGGGAGAAATGTCTTGGCCAAGGGAGGGTATGTCTTGGCTAAGGAAGGGTATGTCTTGGCTAAGGGAGGGTATGTCTTGGCTAAGGGAGGGTATGTCTTGGCTAAGGGAGGTATGTCTTGGCCAAGGGAGGGTATGTCTTGGCTAAGGGAGGGTATGTCTTGGCCAAGGGAGGGTATGTCTTGGCTAAGGGAGGGTATGTCTTGGCCAAGAAGAGGAATGGAAAGGAGAGGCAAGATGCAGCTGTGTAGGGAACAAGAGGCAGGAGGAAAGAAAGAGGCATGGGTGGAGAGTGCAGACTACACGGGGGTCCGAGGGGGGTGGTACCAGTGCAGGAGACAGGGGCACAATGGGTGCCAGTGGGAATGATCTTGGATACACAACAGGCTCAAACAGGTATTGGCCATTGACTGAGATAACAGGCAAGGGAGGGGCAAGGAGGCAGCTCCAGCAGTATTGGAGGGAAAAAGGAGGGGGTGTATGCAGGGGCAAATAGGGGGAGTTGGGAAAAAATGGACAGGAGGGTAGTACTGATGAGGGAGGAAGAATAGGGGCAGATGGAGGGGAAAAAGTGCAGCAGGAAGAATGAGCAAGGAGTGGGAGGAGGTGGGAGGAAATGAAGGAAGCAGAGGGAGAATGTAGTGGAATCTTAGTGTTAGGGGACTCAGGTCCATGAGCTGCTGGATAGGGAAAAGTCAATAACCATGACTGGGATGGGGATGGAAGGAGGGTGCAACCAGAGGGGGGCTTGGAGAAGGAGGGGTTATAGTGATAGGGGATACTATCTTAAAGATGATCTGATAAGGGGGAAAGGGTGAAAGACGCAGTTGAATATGGGTGGAACCTGTACCAGACTTGATAGTGGACAGGGCAGGGCAGGGTAGGCTCTGATTAAGTGTGTTAGGTAAAAAAAGGAAGACGTCTCAAGTGGTGGTACATGTAGGTACTAATGACTTGGAGGGCTGCACGGTGCTGAAGTTATGCTCAGAAATTGGGAGCTCTGTGGCCTTCTTGGAGGTGCTACCAGTTCCAAGGGCTAGCAGTGCAAGAAGAGTAAGGATAGTGGAGTTCAACTCCTGACAGAAGGGGTGGTGTAATTCGCAAGGGTATGGGCTGGTAGGAGCATGGGAGAGACATAGAATAACAGGGAACTGTACGCAAAGGATGATTTACATCTGGGTCAGGCGGGTAAGGGGGTGTTAAAGAGTAAGTTAGATCACTATATAGTTTCAAGGGGGTATTTAAACTAGATAGAGGGGGAGGCGAGTGCACAGCCAGCATGCAGGGTCACCAGAATGGGGAGCCGAATGAGCTGTCCCACCAAGAAAACAGTGAATGCAAGGGGAGGGAGTCACAGAAGGGAGGGGGCAGTCCAAGAGGCCATGGGGGGATGGATGGGAATGGGTGGAGGGTGGTCTCGCTAAATGTGAGGAGCATGGCTAATAAAATAGCTGAGCTTCAGGCACTCTTAACTGAGGGGATGGTGGACATTGCAGCATAACTGAGACTTGGTCCACCCAGTACTAGGATTACAATCTGGCAATCCCAGGGTATAGAATTTACAGGAAGGACTGATGGGTTTTGAGGGAGGAGGGGTGGCACTCTATGTGAGGGATGGGATCAGATGCACGAGAAATGAGGGTGAGGAAGGGATGCAGCTCCTGGACACCAGGAGTAGAATGCTGAGGCTGAGGGTGGTGTACAGACCTCTTGCCCAGTCTGCCGAGGGTGGATTGCAGCACCCCACCACCTCCAGTCCCAGGGAGCAGGTGCTCCTGGATGCATTCCAGGTCACCTGACACAGCTGGTCAGCAGGCCAGCTCAGTTAGGTGACACAGTTGACCTGGTACTGTCGAATGGGGAGGCCATGAGGGAAGTAAAGGTGGAGGACCCGCTTGCAGGAAGTGATCACCAATCATTGTGGTTCGCACTCAGTTTGAGTAAGGAGATTGTGGGCTCAGTAACAAGGGCGGTGGACTTCAGGATGGTAGACTTTGGGAAGATGCAAGAAATACTGTAGGAGCGATTAGCAGGGATTTGGCCAGAGATGGATGCACAGCAAAAGTGGGATATTATTAAAACTGGGATAGCAGAGGCTACAGAGGCTTGAACCAGGACCCAAAGAAAGAAGAACACACCTAAGAAGCCAAGCTGGCTTAACAGCAGACTGATTGAGTGGGTGAGGGCAAAAAAGGCCGTGCTCCAATGATTCAGAAGGACAGGAAGGGGGGAGGACAGGGATACATATGAGAGTTGGTACAAGAAGGTTACCAAACGGGTGAGGGAAACCAAAGTCTCCCGAGAGATAAGGTTAGCTCAGGGCATTAAGGGAGGGGAAAATACTTTTTTAGATACATCAAGGAAAAAAGGGAGTGCAGAGACAACACAGTGAGGCTAAAGAGACATGGGGAGTGGGTAGAAAAGGGAATGGAACAAGCAGAAGCACTGAATGAATACTTTTGTTCTGTGTTCATGCAGGAGAAGGGTGGTCCACTGCCTCTGTGGACGGGGAAGGTGGGATCAGGGGACAGGGAATGACGGACAGGAAGATTGAGGAGAATACAGTGCTAGAGGGTCTGAGAGCACTAAGGGTGGACAAGGTACTAGGTCCTGATGATATTCACCCCAGGTTGCTGAGGGAGATGGCGGAAGTGTTGGCCAGACCACTGGTGGACCTGTTAAGCACCTCCCTGGACACAGGTTATGTGCCCCAGGACTGGAGTGTGGTCTATGTGGTGCCCATTCACAAGAGCAGCCCACAGAACAAACCAGAAAGCTACCAACCTGTCAGTCTCACATCCATAGTGGGTAAACATATGGAGGCAATACTAAAGGAGAGACTGGTGGCATTTCTGGAAGGAAATGAACTCCAGGATGGGTGGCAGCATGGGTTCATCTCAGGAAGGTCTTGTCAGACCAATCTAGTAGGATATTATGACTGGGCTACAAGAGAGCTGGCTAAGGGTCACACTGTGGATGTCCTATCCTTGGACTTCAGCAAGGCCTTCAATTCAGTGCCTCATGGGTTGCTAGGGGGGAAACTGACTTCAGTAGAGGTGGGGGGAGAAACTGGCAAACTGGATAGTGAACTGGCTGAGTTGGAGGCTGCAATGGGTGGTGGTGGTGGGGGAACTCTCAGCATGTAGGCCAGTGATGAGTGGAGTACCTCAGGGCTCTGTGCTGTGTTCAGTGCTGTTTGGGCTATTCACTTTGGATATCTCATATGGATTTGGAGGCAGGGTTAGTCTGTTCACAGATGATGCTAAAATGGGGGGCAGTAGTTGATGAAGTGGAAGGGTGGAAACTAAATCTAACCAAACTGAAGAAGTGGTTGGAGAGATGGCAGCTGGGCTTCAATGTGGAGAAATGCAAGGTTTTGCGCTTCGGGGCAAACAACCCGAATAGGGACTATTGGTTAGGTGGGTTGAGGCTGGGGGACACTGAGAAAGAGAAGGACTGTGGGGTGTTGATAACGGAGATCATGAACAACTCTGCTCATTGCAGTAAAGCCGCAGCTAGGACTAACAAGATGCTGAGGAGTATTGCAAGGGGATTCTCATCCAGGCATAAGGATGTGATCCTACCCCTTTGCAGGTCATTGGTTAGGCTGCACTTGGAGTACTGTGTGCAGTACTGGCATCTGTATCTGAAGAAGGACATTAAATTGCTGGAGGGGGTGCAGCGGAGGGTGACAAAAATGTTATGATGGATGGAGCTCAAAGCCTATGAGGACAGGATATGTGAGCTGAATATGTACACCCTGGAAGAGAGGAAGGATAGGAGGGATATTTATTTATTTGTTTATTTATTTATTTAAGAGTTTTACTAGGAAATCATACTGAGCAGAGTATCACTCGATTCCAGATTCGTCCTGGGGACAATCCAAAATAAACAATGTGAAGCGTTCAATATAACAAGGTGAGATACTAGGTTAGGCAGGATAACAGCAAGGTTACAACACAATATATGGTATAACATGGTACAGAATACAAGTGCATGGGTTGTGACTAGACACATGAACAGGTGGTGTCGAAATGTGCAGATAAGAGACCATTCAGGTAGCAGGAGGGTGAGAAATGTTGACTGTATGGAGGAATTGAGATACAAATCGTTGGCATGTGGTAGCTGAACGCTACGACTGAAACATTCAAGTATTTGAAGGAGATAAATAAAGCCAGTGCTGATGGGTTACTCAAACAGAGGAAAGGCAGGAACACAAGGGGTACAGGCTAAGATTAGAGGGTGGAAGATTTAGGGGAGAGATGAGGAGACATTGCTTCACGGAGAGGGTGGTGTTGAAGTGGAATGCCCTACCAGAGGAGATAATATCATGTAAGATGGTGGGAAGTTTTAAAAGGGCATAGGACAGGGAACAAGGAAGGGTCTGGGTGAATAGTGCTGAGAACTGGGGGGAATAGTGCTGTGAACTTCCCAAAGAGAAGGAAGGGGATTGGAACAACTGCAACCTAGGGGTGCAAGCTGCACACTCAAGCAGACTTTGATAGACCATGAGGTCTGTGCCTGCTGGCAGTTTCATATGTTCATATGTACTGTATACCAGGAAATATTCGCAATCTCTTTATTTTCGCTATTTTCACAGTTTTTAGAAATCAGTGAAAATAAAGGAAGCGCTAATATTTCCCGCATATGCAATGTTGATAGTTAATTGTGGTGGGGGGGTTTCGCAAACAGAGTCAGAGTGCTATTGACATGTAATTCAAATATTCATTTATTCATTGGACATGTCATAATACAAATTAAACAAGGCAATTGCAAAAATAAAACACAATAAAAAACAGTTTGTCAGTTCATCAGTGCTGGCACTCGTCTCAGTCATCTTTCTCGGCTGATGTCGGACATTCTGTGGGAAAAGGGAGACACAGAAAAACACATTTACAGTACTGTACACCATTCCCAGT
Source organism: Neoceratodus forsteri (assembly GCA_016271365.2). Classification (NCBI taxonomy): domain Eukaryota; kingdom Metazoa; phylum Chordata; order Ceratodontiformes; family Ceratodontidae; genus Neoceratodus; species Neoceratodus forsteri. The sequence continues at coordinate 275,304,142 of JADMNL010000026.1, forward strand.
GCTTGAGAAACTGCAGTACCTCTAGGCAATTCAGAACTCACCTATCTCAGCATGTAGGCAATGTTCATGCACTTTCTGAATCCCAGACTCCACGAAGTCATGGATACAGGCATCAGTTCTCAGTCTGAGTTGATTAAAACTTGACTCCAGCCAGCGTGCATGCTTCTCTTTTATCAGAGACATCTTGAGATCAATGCGAACCGCTGCTGCCCCAGTTGTAATTTGTTCCAATATCTGACCAGCGTACCAATCAATAAAACACTGTTTAAGTTCATCCTTAAACAATTTGTTTAAGTATATGTCCAGGGGTTGGAGTAGATCCGTACAGGATGCTGGAACAAATATAGGGATGTACCCTACCTCTTCAAGCTGCTGTATTACTGCTGCAATTGCATGGGCTTGAAACAAATCCGTTAACAACAAGCCCTTCTGTTCCTTCAGTAGTCCCAGAGACAGTGTTGTGGCTTCCAGATGAGGGACTAGTACAGATGCAATGTACTCCTGTGTCGTGACTTCATTGGCCTAATGATTAGGTGAGTGTGTAATCTACCACTCTTTAGGGAACTTGTAAATTGGGTGTCATGCCTGAGTTTTTCCACAGTAAATGACTTGTGGCAGGAGTAGAGCCCCTAAAAGGGTACATGACAGAACAACTGAGACGTGCCATTTGTCTCTGAGACCAGTTAACGCCACCTGCCTGGAACCTGTTTCAGCCATTTTCCACTGTGATACAGGCATGAGATTTACACCTGTCTTGTCTAAATTTAATACCAATTCAGCTGGTATGAGTTCTTGAGCAGCAGCCTTGGATATACGGGAAAGGAAACCTTCCTTTAAGGCATTAAAGTCCAGTGGTGTTTCATGGGCTGCCTTGTTGCCTTTTCTTTTGCTATACCCAATCCATCTCAGGAACCCACAAGCCCGTTTAGTTGTGATGCTGACCCCACCACCATTTTCAGTCAATATCTGTGGACAGTTTGATTTGACAATGCCGATAGCTAATGCGTGCACCACCCTTGCATTGATTACAACTCCTTCAGCCCTCAGGTTTTTTATCACAACTTTTAATTTCTCTTCTATGTCCTCAATAAGCAGAGTGGGTCTACCTCTGGGCTTTGTTGGTAGTGAGGGTGGAAATGTATTTGTTTTCTGGGTCTGCCCGGACAGTTGATTCGTTAATGGCGTTGTGGTACCTTGCATGGTAGTACCTGACAGCTGCCGTAACACCATTCTCACTGATGTATCTACCGATTTCAAAATAAACCTCACCTGAATATGAGGTGTATGTAGAGGTGACTTTTTTCTGCTGTGGTTCACAAGTGAGTAGTTCCATAGCAACGCTGGCAGCTGTATCAGGGTCCAAGCCCGAACATGTTAGCTGCTCACTAGAAACAGCATCAAAATCAACAGGATATTTCTTTTTTGTAGCTTTGTTGGAGCTAATCAATTTTTATATCAACATGACTACTGATAGAGTGCAAGACAAAAGCGCTTTGACTCAGAGTTAACTCGAGGAAGGGCAGTATGATTTATACAGCTGGCCAGTAAATGAGCTCAATTACTTTGGATACTTAACCAAATGAGTAAGTACTAGTGAGGACCGATAGCAAAAATTAAGGGGCACGAATAAGTACTGCCAGGTGTGACAACCAGTATTACGGGGCATGAATATATTCTGTTATATAGTATACCACAAGTGTCTGTGCCAATGGCGAGCTGTGTTTTTAAAAATAAGTACAAAAAAAATTGTTATATTATCAGCCAGAGCTGGTAGCTCAGATGGTTGGCCACCATCCTTTGATGTGAAGGGTCTGGGGTTTGATCACTGGAGGGAGCACAATTGTATTTTTCAGGATTGTTGCTCTTATAATTGTTATTTTTATGTTTGCTTGCACGCATGTGCAAGAAACATAGTGCCATCATCGGAGTTTTCAGAGGTGTGTCAGCCCTCTTCCAATTCAGTCAGTGTGTTTGCAGGTGTGGCCGCAGTTCTTAATGCCTGCTGGAGCTGTCTATGACAGCTACAAAATGCAGTGGCATACAGTTGAAAGGGGGAGCTACGCTTCAGTGAGCAGCGATCAGATATCGCCTACTCATCGCGCTCCACACACACACACACACACACACACATGTCTGCTGCCCCCAACGCACACACACTGTAGCCGGCAGGGGTACCCAATCCCCTGTCGGCTGCTTTTCACCCCGAAACACACAGTTTCATATGCCACGCTAAGTGCCCACCCCAGCGTGGCTATGTCGATAGCCGTGGGGGTGCTCTAACTCTGTCATCTCCACTGTGTCTGCCCCACCCCGAGTACAGGGTGCCACGGTGGGAGCCCACCAGCATGGCAACAGATGCCATGGCGATGGGGGTGCCCAATCCCAGTCGTGCCACACCACTCCCAGCCGTCCTTCTGCCGTGCTGGGGAGCCCACTCCAGCGTGGCAAATGTCCCGCGATCGCCTTTTAAAACAAAAAACTGCAAAGAAAGAAATGGTCCCTTGCAATTTCCTGCCCCCCACAACCCGCACCCACCCACTGCGCACCCTGCCTCCCCCACACCCCTCACCCCATACTTACCTCCTCCAGAGTCCGCCGATGATCTTCGTTGGACCGGGAACACGCTTACACTCTTCAAAGCTGACCGCCAACTGAGGAAATGCTGGTAAGCTGTATAATGGGATAGATAGGGGTTTTCAACTTTGTTGCATATCTCAGGCATTTTTGAATTTTTGCACCAAATTTTTAACATGGGGTTTTTGGGACCCCTCCTCATGAATTCTCGCACTATCATGGCATTACTCTGGCCCAAAGGGTGATTTCACAGCCACTGCATAAAATCACCTTTCCGCAAATGATTAACGAAACGACACTGCCAGTGTTCATAAGATGGGCTCTCAAAAAGCCTATTTTGAAAATTTGGTGGAAAAATTCCTAAAAATGACTGTTTTACAAGCATGCGTTGTGCAGTTCCTACGCATGCTCGTAAGTTTGCGAATTTTCAGTATTTTCACTCCAGATTTTCAACATTGCCATTTTACAAAGCCTACTTATGAGCAGTACAGTTGTCATTTTTCACATCTCACCCACAATGTGTTTCTGCCCATGTAGTGCACAATGGCGCAGTCGGTGTGCGAAATCAATGTATGGGACATGTTAAGAAAGTCACAGTGACACTGGTCATGAGCAGAGGTGTTAAAATGGCTATGTTGAAAATTTGGTGAAAAAATTCCCAAAATTACTGTTTAGGAGGCGCCTGTGGTTCCCTACATACGCTTAAGCAAGTTTGCGAATTTGTAATATTTGCACACCAGATTTTCAACAGTGCCATTTTACCAAGACTCTTATGAGCAGTACAGCCACCATTTTTCACATCTTGCCCCAAATGTGTTTCCACATGTAGCGCACAATGGTACAGTCGGTGTGTGAAAACAATGTTTGGGACAGATTAAGAAAATTGCAGTGACACTGGTCATGAGCAGAGGTCTTAAAATGGCTATGTTGAAAATTTGGTGACAAAACTCCATAAAATGACTGTGTTACGAGTGAGCATTGTGCAGTTTCCATGCACCCTCATAAGTTCATGAATTTGTAATATTTTCAGTCCAGATTTTCACCAGTAGCATTTTTCCACACCTCCTTATGAACAGTACAGCTGTCATTTTCCATAACATGGCTGAAATGTGTTTTCACACTTTCAGCACAGAAATGCATGGTCACTGTGGGAAATCATTGTTTGGGACAGATAAAGAAAATCACACTGACACTGTTCATGATCGGAGGTCCCAAAATGCCTGTGTTAACAATCTGCTGTAAAAAAATCCCCAAACTAATTACATTACGGGTGTACATTGCACAGTTTCTATGCACACTCGTGACTTCACCAGTTTTTTTAAGATTTTCACAGCAGATTTTCAACATTGCCATTTTTTACACCTCCCACGAACAGTACCGCTGTCATTTTTCACATCCTGTTTGGAATGTGTTTTTGCACCTGTGGTGCCAAATGCCATAGTCACTGTGCAAAAGCAGTTTTCGGCTAACAAACTGGTATTGCCACTGTTCATGAGGTGGGGGGTCACAAAAAAAAGTGTTGAAAATTTGGAGTGAAAATACCAACGAATGACTGAGGCGTTAGGGTTTCCGACCATAACGCCCCACCCTGTAGAGAATGACAGACATCGGGGTGTGACTTGGGATTCTTGCCTGTCATGCTCATACTATTCCACCCCCACCCACACCCTGCAGCCAGTGAGAGGCATCAAGGTGTGCCTTGGACTCTTCGGGCCCAAACTTCACCCATTCTCCTATACTGCACCCATCTCACCGTATTTCCTGATGGAATGGGGTGCGTGCTGGAGCCAAAGACCCCAAGGTACACCCGTGACACTTGTCAGTGTCTGCAGGGTATAGTGTGAATGGCATGGTCGTTATGCCTGACGACCCAAAGGCACACCCCAATGCCTGTCACTCTCTGCAGGGTGGTGGTGGGGTTGGCTTCAGTTCAATACTTCGCTGCCATTCCTATTATGCAGCTCTGTAACTTCTACACTACCAATGCCAATGCCAGCAAGCAAACATTCGACATTGACAAATGCTTGTTATGTTTGCTTGTATGCGCAGTGCACAAGAAACATATTGAGGTTAGTAGAGCATTGCAGAGGTGTGGCAGTGTGTGGCCAATGCAGCGGGCGCTTTTATGTGCATGTCCCTTAGCCACCAATCAACGGAAAAGCTGCCAATGATGGTAGTTTCAGAGAGAGCACTGGACTTGAAAAAATCTGCCGCTCCAATAAGGGACAGTTTTGTCATCCTTGATTGCAGCTACAGCTCCCCCCTTCCTCTTAACCAGGAACACAGAGGCAGCTAAGAAGACTCTCCGCCAATGTGCATTTCAGAGCATAGTAATGTGCATGGGTGCAGTTTGATTATTACTGGCTGCTGCCCTGTATCCCCAGCCCTAGTGTGCCTTTTCTGCTGAAACATTTCAAAAATATTTAAATTGGCAGCTCCTGCTGCCAGCCACACACTCCCGGGGAAAGTCGACATCGGAGGGCTCAGTCCTGTGTTGGCATACCCCCCCCATTAAGTAACACACTGGGGGCCCACCCCAGTGTGCCAAAATATGGTGGCTCCTGCTGCCTACCACACAGTCCTCATAAGCCAACATGGGGTTCCTAATCCTAGTGACAGCACCCCCCTTAGTGAGTCTTCCCTGGTTAAACAATTTCCCCTTTCTTTTCTGACTCTGTGATGCCCACTCCTGGTGTCGGATGCACGCACCCCCTCCCAGCCTGTCAACATCCCTTGCCAACGTCAAGGTGCCCAATCCATGAGTTGGCATCCCCCCTCCCCACCACTATTGTCTCACACTGGGAGCCCACCCCAGTATGGCAAACTTTTTTTTTTAAATCCTGTAAGTGAAGAAAACCATCCCATGCTGTTTTTTTTTCTAAACCTGAAAAAAGAAAATGGTCCCTTGTTGTCTCCCCAGACCCCTTCCCCATTCCCACCCTCTCTCTGCATACCCCACCTCTCTGCACCCCCCCACCCCATACTTATCTCCAGAGATCTAGCACTGCAATCATCAGTGGAGCAGAAACACGTTTGAACTCTTCAAAAACCAACAGGGAACTGAACAAATGCAGGTAAGCTTTATAAAAGCAGTCAATGGGGGGGGGGGTCAACTTAGGTGATATTGTAGCCATTTTTTGGAGTTTGGGCCCAAAATGTTCAACATGGGGTTCCTGGACCCCACCTCATGAACGCTTGAATTGTCATTCTGTTTCTCAGTCCCAAAAGATGATTGAGGTCACTATGTGGAATCACCTTTGGGGACTGACTGATGAAACGACAGTGCAACTGTTCATGAGATGGGGTGTCAAAAAGGCCATGTTACAAATCTGGTGAAAAAAATCAAAAAATGACTGCATTATGAGTATGCAGTGCGCAGTTTCTATGTACATGTGTAACTTAGCCAGTTTTCAATATTTTTACTTCAAATTTCCAACATTGCCATTTTTTCACACCTCCCTCTGAACAGTATAGCTGTCATTTTTTGCATCTTGCCCAAAATGTGTTTTCGCACCTGTGGCACAGAATGGTGCAGTCATTGTGCGAAATCAACTTTTGGAAAAGATTGATGAAATCACAGTTCCACTGTTCATGAGGGAACATCCCAAAAAGGCCATGTTGAAAAACTGTTAAAAAATTCCAAACAATGACTGTGTTATGGGTGTGCATTACTCAGTTTCTATGCATGCTCGTAACTTCACCAATTATTCATAATTTCACTCCAGTTTTTCAACATTGCCATTTTTTCACACCTCCTCATGAACAGTGCAGCTGTCTTTTTGCACATCCTACCTGAAATATGTTTTCACATCTGTTGTGCCGAATGGCGCAGTTGCTGTGCAAAATCACCTTTGGGAATTGAGTAATAAAATAATAGTGCCACTATTCATGAGGTGCAGTCCCAAAAAACCCATGTTGAAATTTGTAGTGAAAATACCAACAAACATCTGGGGCATTAGGCTTTTCAGCCGTAATGCCACATCCTGTAGAGAGTGACAGGCATTGGGGTTGTGACTTGTGATGATGCTCATGCCATTTCACCCCCACCCCCACCCTGCAGCCAGTGACAGGCATCGAGGTGTGTCTTGGGGTCTTCAGCCATAATGTTCACTCCACTCTCCTGTACTGCACCCATCTCAGCTTATTTCCATATGGAATGGCATGAGTGTAAGGGCCAAAGACCCCAAGGCATACCGTGGTACCTGTCTGTGTCTGCAGGGTGGGGTGAGGTGGAATGGCATGAGCTTTATGCCTGATGACCCAAAGCCACGCCCCAACACCTGTCAGTCTCTGCAGGGTGGGAGTGGGAGTTGGCATTAGTTCAGTACTTCACTGCCATTCCTATTATGCAGCTTCATAACTCTTGCAGTACCAATGCCAGTACCAGCAAGCAAACATTTGACATTGACAAATGCTTGTTTTTTTATTTGTTAAAACTACAAGGCTGCTAATTATTAACATATTTGCAAGGTAGATTATGACTAGTGTACTGTACACATGTCAGGTTATATGCTAACACAGCTAATGATCTCAACATTACTGATGACCTAATAAATATTGTGCCAATTGTAAGCTGTGCTGTTAAAAATAAGTATAAAAAAACACTATCACTTCAATTGGCCAAAGCTGGTAGCTCAGATTGTTAGTTACCAGATTTTGCTGTGAAGGGCTTGGGATTTGATTCCTGGAAGAAAAACAATTGAGCTTTTTTTTTCTGGCTGATGCTCTTATTATTATTATTTTTTTTTTTATTTGTTGTAACTACAAGGCTGATACTTCAACTCATATTTGCAAAGTGAGACTACCGTACAGTCCATGACCACAGTTCCAGTCCATGACATTGCTATCTGTGGCAACATCTATCTAAATAGTAGCTTTCCAGTGAACAGACACTGACCAAAGAAGCATTGCAAGGAGCCCAAATCATATACAAAAAACAAAGCAATCATACTATGCAAACACGGAGATCGATTTGTATAATACTGTACATAAAACCATGCATCGCACAATAAGGGGACTGTATACAGTGTAAAAGCATAGAATCCTAAACGGCAATATATCTTCAATTTTATTCATACTCCTATGCACTGCCTATGTTGAAAGCATTGAGGTGGCTCTGATCACCACTAACTAAGGTTACTCATGGTCACCATCACAGTTTAAAGAGTAATAAAACATTTTATATATTGCAGTGTCCCACGGCTGTTATAATCACCAACAGGATATTGAGAAGGTTTTTATTTTTTAGAATGAAAGTAGAGACTAATGACAGCAGCCCCCAACCCCAACTTGCCCCAGCACCATTTTCCATGCCATACTCATACATGCTACCATAGTCTAGTGGCCGTACCCCCAATCACCTCCCATTTAGTTATCCCCCACCACTACTCCAACTCCAGAGAACCATCATTCAGTGAGCATAACAGCCATCATCTCATCTCCACTGCTTCCCGTCAAATGTGCTATGAAATATGCATTAGTTATTGATCATTCACCGCTCAATTGGGGAGCAGGCATGGAGGTGATAGGGTAGATGTCATGATAGCTGATGGGCAGTTCTCCGGATTTCAGGGGGGGTTCCTTATTGGATGGTGGTGAGGGTTGCCACTAGACTACCATGGAATGTTTTTTTCAGAATCAGCATGGAATGGGAAAATGTGCCAAAGCAAGTGGGGGTAGGGAGCCAGACATGTAACTTGACACAAAACAAAGAAAATAATGTGGACCATGGAGGGGGGTGAGAAAGCAGGAGATAACTTTGGGAGGGGGGCATGATGACCACAGGGCTAGCCCTGTCACCTCTGGGAGGGTCAGATTATTTGTAACATGTTTTTGCAATTTTTTTAGAGGAACACCAATTACATGGCAATGGATTCACGTGAGACAATCAGCTAGGATAACAGCTGTACCTCATGGTCTGCATACAGCTTTCTTCTAACGCTGCACTTTTGATGCAATTGTTCCAGGTTTTGCAGTCTGCATTGTGAAAGCTGGTGGCTTTCACTTTCCTGACATCAGATAGCATAGCCCTACTGCCATCAATAAATTCATCGTGATCAGGTTGAGAACCGGGTATGGTGGGACAATGCAATTAAAAAACTTATTAGCTGATGGTTGATTGAGACAGAGTAAGACATAGCTAGGGGAGCAGACTAAAAACTATCGGATGGGGTATAGGGTGGGACTTTACGGAAACAGTTGTATTAATTTAATTTCAAGACAAGGCAAATGTAAATGGATTTCTAAACATGTAGACAGGTGTTCAGATCAGAACAGTTTCTTCCACATACAGAGACTGTTTGAAACAAGCATTTGTCAATGCCGAATGTTTGCTTGCTGGTATTAGCATTGGTAAAGCAGGAGTTAGACAGATGCAGAGTAGGAATGGCAGTGAAGTATTGAACTTCACGCCAACCCCACCTCCACCCTGCAGAGATAGACAGGCAATGGGGCATGTGTTTGGGGTGTCGCCCATAAAGTTCATGCCATTTCACCTCACCCTATCCTGCAGACTCTGATAAGTGTTGAGGTGTGCCTTGGGTGTTCGACTTTACAGTCATCCCACTCCATAAGGAGATATGTCAAAACAGGTGCAATATAGAATGGGGTGAACTGTGGGGACAAAGAGTCCAAGTCACAGCTTGATGCCTATCAGTGGCTGCAGGGTGGGGGTGGGGTTGGAATGGCATGAGCATTACAGTCAGCAATCCAAAGTCACACCCCTGATGCCTGTCAGTCTGTACAGGGTGGGACGTTATGAGTAGAAAGCGTAATGCCCCGGGCATGTGTTGGTATTTGCAGTACAAATTTTCAACATGGACATTTTTGTGGCCCCCACCTCATGAAAGCATTTGGGACCTCTTCACAGAACAGTGGCACTCTGATTTTGTCAATGTGTCCTGAAATTTGAGTTTCCACAGCGACTTGCATAGACAGCACCAGTTGTATGAAAAAACACAGTTCGGCAGGATGTGGAGGATAACTAAGCTGTACTGCCTTATAGGGAGGTATGAAGAGATGGCAATGTTGAAAATCTGTAGTGAAAGTAATAAAATGCTCAAACTTCAGAGTGTACATGGAAACTGCGCAATGCATGCTTGTAGCACAGTCATTTAGTGGGATTATTTCACCAGATTTTTAACATAGACATTTTATGACCTCTGCTCATGAACACTGTCACTATGATTTTCTTAATCTGTCCCGAACATTGATTTCCCACAGCAACTGCAGTATTCTGTGACAGATGTATAAACGCATATTGCAGGCAGGATATGAACAATGGCAGCTGTACTGTTCATAAGGCTGTCTTAAAAAATGGCAAAGTTGAAAACCTGGAATGAAAAATGCTACAGATTTGTGAAGTTATGAGGGTGCATGGAAACTGCATCATGCACGCTTGTAACACAGTCATTTTATGGACATTTGTCACCAAATTTTCAACATAGGCATTTTAGGACCTCTGCTCATGAACAGATTCACTGTGATTTTACATAAAAACATATAAATCTGCCAGCAGAACACACCAATTGGTCTATGTAAGTCTGCCCGAGTGTACAGCTAGCACCCTAGATTGCAGCTGCCTCAGCCTCCTCCCCCTCAGTTCATCCCCCGCTTGTCCCAGCCCCTGCCCCCTGAGTCTTCCTCTTGCATTATCCCACTCCTCCTTAAAGCTATTGACTGTCCTAAAGGTTACCACCTCCTCTGGCAGTGCATTCCAACTAGACACCACCCTCTCAGAAAAGTAGTGCCTCCTCATTTCCCTCTTGAAACGTCCCCCTTTCAACCTTAGTCCATGCCCGCTCATCTCTCTTCCACTCCTCAGTTTAAACATCCCCTCAGTGCTAGGTTTAGTTACCCCCTCAGGTATTTAAACACTTCAATCATATCCCCCCATGCCTCCTCTCTTCCAGTGTGTACATGTTCAGGTCCTTTGGCCTAACTTCATATTCCTTTCCTTCCATCCCCTTTAACATTTTTGTTGCCCTCCTTTGCATGCCCTCCAGTAACTTTATATCTCTCCTCAGGTATGGTCTTCGGTACTACACATAGTACTCTAGGTGCAGTTTGACCAATGATATGTAGACAGATAGGATCACACCCCTATGTCTGGATGAGAACCCCCTTGCGATGCACCCCAGCATCCTGTTTGCCTTCGCTGGTGCTCTTGTGCAGTGGGCTGAGTTGTTCATGCTCCCAGTTACCAAGACCCCTAGGTCCTTCTCCTCCTCTCTGATCCTCAACCAATAGTCTCTCTTCTGGTTCTTAGCCCTGAAGTACATCACCTTACACTTCTTTGCATCGAATCCTTGCTGCCACTCCACCGGCCATGTCTCAAGTTTGGTTAGGTTCCCCTGCAGCTTTCCCCATCTGTCCTCTTCGTCCACCACTGCCCCCAATTTGGTATAATGTGTGAACAGACTAACCCTGCTCCCCACTCTGTGTGCTATATTGGAGATAAAGGCCCAAATAGCACCTGGCCCAGCACTGACCCCTGTGGCACCCCGATTGTCACTGCTCTTGGTACCGAGAGCTCCCCCACCACAACCACCCTCTGCACCCTCCCCTGTAACCAGTTCTCTATCCATTTAGTGAGCTTCTTCCCCACCCCCACTGCCATCAGCTTCCCTCCAGTCTCCCATGAGGCACTATATCAAAGGCCTTACTGAAGTCCAAGTACAGGACATGTACCGCATGGCCCCATCCAACTCCCTTGTCACCCAGTCACAGTACTCTGTTAGGCTGGTTTGACAAGACCTCCCTGAGATGAACCCATGTTGCAGCCCATCTTGGAGGCCATTACTGTCTAGGAATGCCACCAGCCTCTCCTTCAGTATCAGCTCCATAAGCTTGCCCACTATGGACGTGAGACTTACCGGCCGATAATTTTCTGGCTCCTCTCTAGGCCCACTCTTGTGTATGGGTACCACATGGATCACCCTCCAGTCCTGGGGCACACACCCCATTTCCAGGGAGGTGTTGAACAGATCTGCCAGCAGCTCAGGCAACAGCTCCGCCATTTCCCTCAGCACCCTGGGGTGGATGGCATTGGGACTTGGTGCCTTATTAACCCTTACTGCCCTCAGCCCCTCTAGCACCCTACTTCCTGTGATCACTTTGTCCGTCATCTCCTCCGCTCCCTTTCCCCACTGCCCCAACCCATTCTGGTAGTGGGCCATCCCTCTCCTTAATTAAAACGAGCAAAAGTACTCATTTAGAACTTCCACTTGCTCCTCCCCCCTTTCCAGCCAATCCCTTCCCCACTTTATCCTCACAATATGTTCCTTGCACTTCCTCTTTTCCCTGACATGCCTGAAAAAGTCCTTTTCTCCTCCTTTTATGCCCTGTACAGAACTTAATTGCCTGGAGGCCTTAGCTTTTTTCACCCTCCTGGCAACCTCTCTTGACCAACTCTAGAAAGCCTCTTTATCCTCTGCCTTCCCTGTTCTCCTGTACTTCTGGTATACAGCTGTCTTTGCCCTCACCCCTTGCAGCACTTCCTTGCTCAGCCAGCATGGTTTCTTGCCTCTGCTCTTCTTACTCCTGGCCCTTGTGCAGGCTACTGTGGCCTCTGTTAGCCCAGTCTTTATGACTCCCCACTTTTGTCCTGCATCCATCCCTGGCCTTTAATCCTGGAGTCTTCCTTGCAGTATTGCTCCCATCCCCCCAAAGTCCACCCTAATAAAGTCCACCACCTTAGAGCCCATGTCTCCTGTCTCCCTGCCCAGTGCAACAAGAAGCCACATTGTTTGGTGGTCGCTACCTGCTAGTGGTTCCTTCAACCTTACCTCCCTCACCACTTCCCCATTTGCCAGTATTAGGTCCAGAGTGCTACCAGCCTTGTAGGCCCACTTACCAAATGTGTGAGAAGGCAGTCCTGGAATGCATCAAGGAACACCTGCTCCCTGGTACTGCTAGTGACGGGGTGCTCCAGTCAACCAGTGTTAGGTTAAAATCCCCCACTATCACCACACTCCCCCTTCTACACAGCCTCCTTATCTGCTCTGCCAACTCCCCATCCAGTTCCCTGGATTGGGCTGGTGGTCTGTGCACCACTCCCAGCCTCAGCTTTCTGCCCTTGGAGTCCAGGAGCTGCACCCAAATCACCTCTGTCTTCTCCACTTCTCCCTCATCCCTTATACATTTAATCCCTTCCCTTACATAGAGTGCAAACTCCCCCCCACTTCCAACCCCACGGTCCCTCCTGTATATCATGTATTCCAGGATTGCCAAGCCCCAATCATGGTTCTCTGTGGCCCAAGTCTCTGTCACTACAGCAATGTCCACCTTCCCCTCTGAAAGGAGCACCTGAAGCTCTTCAGTTTTGTTCCCCAGGCTTCTTGCATTGAGAGAGATCACCTTCCACCTGTACCCCTCCTACTTCTCACTCTTCTCCTCCTTGGCCTGTGTCCCTCCTCCTGGTACCCCGCACCCTTTCTCTTCCTTATTCTTACTGGGTGGTGGCGCCTTTTGTATTACACTCAGACCACTCTGTCCGCCCCCTCCCAGGGTTACTACGCTTCTGCCTTTACCTATATCTAGGGGGGTGAGCAAGGGGGAGCAGTTGATGTCACATTCCTTGACTTCAGCAAAGCTTTCGATACTGTTCCACATAGAACATATGAACATACGAAATTTGCCAGCAGATAAAGGCCTAGAGGTCTATCAAGTCTGCTCGAATGTGCAGCTAGCACCCCTTATTCTGCAGCTGCCCCTCCCTTCCACCCTTCCCCTTCATTAACCCTCCCTCTTGTCCTGTCCCATCCTCATTTGAAGCAGTCCACTGTTCTACTGCATACCACTTCAGGAGGTAACGCATTCCACCCAGCCACCACTCTCTGTAAAAAGTGTCTCCTCATCTTCCTCCTGAACCTTCCTCGCTCCAGTCTCATATCATGGCCCCTGGTGTCCCTCCCCTCCCTTACTTTGAACAGCCCCTCTGTACCTGTCTTGTTTATTCCTTTCATGTATTTAAAGGTTTCAATCATGTCACCCGGTCTCTCCTCTCCTCCAGTGAGTACATGTTCAACTCCTTCAACCTCCTCTCGTATGATAAGTCCCCCAGCCCCTTGATCATCTTTGATTAATTAGAAGATTGATTAATAAGCTGGGTAGGCTCGGGGTGGGTCAGAAGTTGGTCAACTGGGTGGCAAACTGGTTGGCAGGCAGAAAACAGAGAGTGGTGGTAAATGGTACACAGTCAGAAGAGATGCAAGTCACAAGTGGGGTACCTCAGGGATCAGTCCTGGTGCCAGTCCTCTTCAATATCTTCATCAGTCACATTGCAGATGGACTGGAGGGTAAGGTTTGTCTGTTTTGCAGATGACACCAGGATCTGCAACAGAGTAGATGATCTAGATGGGGTGAACAGAATGAGAAGAGAGCTGGATAAACTAGCAAAATGATCGAAAGAGTGGCAAATGGGGTTTAATGCAAAGAAGTGCAAGATCATGCACATAGGGAAGAGAAACCCTGAAGCCACCTATAGGCTGGGAGAGGAGTTGCTGGCAGTCACAAGGGAAGAAAGAGACTTGGGCATCATCATCACAGATGACCTGAAATCATCCAAGCAGACCACTAAAGCAGTAGGTAAGGCTAAGGGATGTTGTGGTGTATTAGTAGAGGTATCACAAGTCAGAAGAGGGAGGTAATAATCCCTCTTTACAAGACACTGGTTAGACCCCATCTGGAGTACTGCATGCAGTACTGGGGGCTGCATATTCACAAGGACATTAACCAAATTGAGGCAGTCCAGAGAAGGGCAACCAAAATGCTGCAGGGACTACATCAGAAAACAGATTAATGGAGCTCAACATGTATATCCTACAGCAAAGGAAGGAGAGAGGTGATATCTATGATCTAAACATTCAAACACCTTAAGGGCATTAACAAGGTGTAAGAGTCTAACATGTTTCAATATAAGAAAAATAGCAGGACAAGAGGACACAGCATGAGATTAGAGGGAGGTCGATTAAGGAGTAATGTGAGGAAGTTGTTTTTCACAGAAAGGGTGGTGGATGCATGGAAAGGCCTACCTCAGGAAGTGGTGGACATGACTACAATGCAGGGCTTCAAACAGGCATGGGATAGGCGTAAGGGAGCAATACAGATGAGTATGAATAGATAAGCCATTGACAGAGCAAAGGTCGATGACACAGTCATAAGGTAGAAAAAGAAATGGGCAGACTGGATGGGCCTTGCGGTCCTTATCCGCTGTCAACTTCTATGTTTCTATGTTTCTATTAGGCTCCCCTGTCCAGACCTTTCTACTAACTTCAGTCTTTTGGCCACCCCCCTCACTAGTTTAAATCCATCTCAGTAGAGATATACCTCTCTAATCCTGCCTTTAATACTCCCTTCCCCTTCCTGCTCAAGTGTACCCTGTTCCCCTCATACAAGTCACTATTTCCCCAGACCCTACCCCAGTTAGTCACTAACCCATCATTTTTGGTGTGGCACCCATCCTTCTGCCCCTCGTTGAACTCCTCAATCCTACCCTTACTCCCCATGCTTGCACTTGGTACATGGAGTAACTACGAGAATGCCACCAACTCCCCCACCCCCTCACACTGCTTGCCCAACTACTCGAACCTCCCCCCACTAGTTCCACAGTCTCCCCCACCAAGTCGTTTGTACCCACATGCAACAGTAAATGAGGTTTCTTCCTCCCCATCTCTGCACACTTGGACAGTGTCTGCCCTGCCCCTCCTGCAGTCAACCTGGGGATAGCTTCAACCCAAATATGGCTGTGCCATTCCCCTTTCCACCCCATCTCACCCCTTTCAGTATACAATCCCCAATGATGAGTACCCCCATCCCTTAGCCCCTTTCCCTTCTAATACCCCTTCTACCACTTCAGTATTTGATCTTCCCTACCCCTTACCCCCACCAGCTGCACCCTGTGTGACTTCTATATCTGTACCCCTTACTTCTGCCTCCCCCTTTCTCTGCCTCATTCCTCCCATCCCCCTTGAACCCCTTCCCAGCCTGACTACTTCCTACTGAGCTTCCCATGTTGATGTCCCTTCCCCCCCTGCTGATTTCCAACCCCTCTCCTATCCCCACTGTTGTTGATTTAGGAGCCCCTATTCTCTTCTACCCGATAATGATGCCCTCCCATCCTACCCCTTCCAGTAACCTTCTCTCCTCCAGTCACCGCCCCTCCTTCCTCACTAGCCCCTTTCTGCCCTTTCATCCTCACTGTCTCTTCCCCTAGCTGTTGCTATCCCTCCTCATGCCCCGCTTGTCCTCCCCCCTTCAGTACTTTCCCTGCTCCCCTCTCTCTCTCTCCCATAGCAGAGACTCAAACCTATTCCCAGTCGAGACCCTCCTACATCTCTTCCTCCCATCGGTTCTCCATCCTACTTGTTCCCTCCATTCCACCCCTGGTCCCACCTGTGGGTCCCTCCCTACTGCAACCACTGCTCTCTCCCTGGTACTCTCTTCATGTCTGCTCCCTCAACAGGAGGCCCCCCCAGCTTGAGCACCCCCTCCCTTGTCCTCCCTTTTCTGCTAGTGCCTCTGATACTGGGGTCAGTTTCAGTCCCTAGTTGTTCTTCCTCAGTCCCCCCTTGCCATCCCTATTTCCCCCCAGCCAGGATGCCTACCATACCCAACTGCCCTGCCACTAAGACTCTTCCCTAACCTCCACAGTTCCTCCCTTAAACTAGCCAGTCATCTACAGGCCATACACCCCCCATCCTCCAAGCCGAGTCCAGGATCATGGTGGACCCACACCCTGTACACCCCACCACGCTTCCAAGAATGCCCACCATATTGACATGTAGCTCCTGCACCATTTTGGCCCCCATCTTATGTTACGGGCTCTTACTCCCAGGTTCTGTACCCTACTACAACTGTTAGGCCCTTATTTACTCAAATTTCTTTCCCCACACTAGTCCCCCTACTGGCCTCTTGCCGACGGGGTAATTCAGTCTTAAATCTCATCCATTAGATACTGTATTACTATAGCAATCCTAAAGCCTCCTGGTCCATTTTTCCCCTTCAGTTACCATACTTTTTGTTCTCAGCTCTCATATAGTTTAACTTAGCCCAGTTAGAAATCCTATTGCACTCCAAGTATTACTCAGCTCAGTTAGAGAAATTAACAGAACAAATAAATATGTATTATTACAGCAATCATAACAGTATAGCCAGTACTTAGTTCAGTAACAGAAATAAAGAGAACAACTAAATCTGTATTATTACAGCACTCCTCAAAATATCCAATCATTGCTTTGTCTCCACCCCAGAGACCCTGCTGTAATATAGGACCACAGGGCAGGAGGGTGGGCAACTCCAAAGTCCCAGCAGAGCTCTGTTGAGCTCGTTCACTCCCCCTCTGTCACTCAGTCATTCTGTTTCTCCTGGTGCTGCAGGCTGCCCTTTTGTACTGGGCTCCTGCCTGTGTTGGTGCTTTTTTCTGCCCACAAAGAAATCTGCAGCGGTCCCAACAGAGCTCTGTTGAGCTCGCTCACTCCCCCTCTCTCACTCACTCATTCTGTTTCTCCCAGTGCTGCAGGCTGCCCTTTTTTACTGGGCTCCTGCCTGCATTGGCACCTTTTTCTGCCCACAAAGAAGTTCACAGCTGTCCCAGCAGTGCTTCGTTGAGCTCACTCACGCCCCCACTCACTCGTTCTGTTTCTTCCGGCGCTGCAGGCTGCCATTTTGTACTGGACTCCTGCCTGTGTTGCCGCCTTTTTCTGCTCACAAAGAAATCTTCAGCAGTCCTGACTGAGCTCTACTGAGCTTGCTTGCTCACTCCTCCTCTCTCACTTGCTCATTCCATTTCTCCCGGTGCTGCAGACTGCCCTTTTGTACTGGGCCCCTGCCTGCACTGAAGCCTTTTTCTGCTCACAAAGAAATCCACAGTAGTCCTGACAGAGCTCCGTTGAGCTCGCTCACTCCTCCTCCCACATTCACTCCTTTTGTTTCTCCCAGTGCTGCAGGCTGCCATTTTGTACTGGGCTCCTGCCTGCATTGGCTCCCTTTTCTGCCCACAGAGAAATCTGCAGCAGTCTCAACAGAGCTCCTTTGAGCTTGCTCACTCCTCCTCTCTCACTTGCTCTTTCTGTTTCTCCCGGTGCTGCAGGCTGCCCTTTTGTACTGGCCTCCTGCCTGCGTTGTCGCCTTTTTCTGCCCACAAAGAAATCCGCATCAGTCTCAACAGAGCTCAGTTGAGCTTGTTCACTCAACCTCTGTCACTCGTTCGATCTTAATCTGTACCAAACACTGATTTCCCACAGCAACCGTGCTATCCTGTGCCAAGAAGTGCAAAAACACATTTTGGCCAGGATGTGAAAAATGACAGCTGTACTGTTCATAAGGAGGTGTGAAAAAATGGCAGTGTTGAAAATCTGGCGTGAAAATATTACAGAGTTGCGGAGTTACAAGGGTGCTTGGAAACTGTGCAACACACACTTGTAACACAGTCATTTTACGGACTTTCGTCACCAAATTTTCAACATAGGTATTTCAAGACCTCTGCTCATGAACAGTGTCACTGTCATTTTCTCAGTCTATCTCAAATACTGATTTTCTACAATGACCACGCTATTCTGCGCCAGAAGTGCGAAAACACAATTTGGCCGGGATGTGTAAAATGACAGCTGTATTTTTTATAAGGTTTTCTGTGATAAGGGTGCTTCCTGAATGGTACGGCCTGAAACAGTGAATGAAAAATGCCAATCCCCACATGGGTGACCGGAATGAACACTGAATGACAAAGATAGCGATGTCAGCAGGAGGTTGCTGGATGGACACCATGCACAAGGTGAGTGCCACAGGGCAGAGGGTGCAATGGCAGCAGTGGTAAGGGCTGCTAGGGAAGGGCAACACACCGAGCAATGGGCACTGGCTGCATCCCACACCGCGAGTGGACAGGGGCTGTGATCAGGCACCGCCACCCGGGAGGGCTATGGGCAGGAGCATATGTACATGTGTGGCATGGCCGAGGAGGTACACAGCACCAGTGGCACAGGGACTGGGTACTGAGCAGCAGAGTGGCCTGTGCATGCAACAGAGGTGGCATGGAGGCATAGGTGTGGGCGCAGCAGGTGGAATGGACAACCACATGCCGGGCGAAGGCAGGGGGCCTGGGGGCCATACCTCTCATCCCTTTGGCACTGGAATGAGGGACACAGCCAATCAGAGACAGGGACAATGAGGGATGCAGACCCACATAATGAGGGACCCTTCCACGAACATGGAGATACATGCCTGGAGGACTGTGCTCCTTGTTCTGGGCAACCAGTGTTTGGAACTCACCACCCCTGTGGGCCGGCCTGCTGGTACTCATGATCTGCTACTCGTTTGCTTTATCTGTGCCCTTACAGTGTGGAAGTGCTTTTTGCGCTTCTACTGTCTGGCTGCCTTTCTGTACACTCGTTCTTTAGGCGGCAGCGCTTTCAGGTTCACCCCTGCAGACCACCCTGTTGTGGAAGTACTCTTCCGGGCTGCTACTGTTCATAAAGAGGTGTGGGAAAATGCCAATGTTGAAAATCTGCAGTGAAAATATTACAAATTTGCAAAGTTATGAGCGTGCATGGAAACTGCACAATGCACACTCATAAAACAGTCTTTTTTCTGGATTTTTCACCAAATTTGCAAGATAGGCCTTTTGAGAGCCCACCTCATGAACAGTGGCACTGCCATTTCATTAATTGGTCCCAAAAGGTGATTCCGCGCAGTGACCACAAAATCACCTTTCAGGACTGAATAACACAATGACAGTGACTGAATTCATGAGGAGGGGTTCCAAGAACCCCATGCTGAAAATTTGTTGCCTAAATTCCCGAAATGCCCGAGATGTGTACCAAAGTTGAAAAATCCTGTTTATGCCATTATTAAGCTTACCGGGCATTTCTTCAGTTCACGTAAGACTTTGAAGAGTGCAGGCGTATTTCCGGTCCACTGAAGATCATCGCACTGGGCTCCGGAGGTAAATATGAGGTGAGGGGGGTGTGGGGAGAAGGGTACAGAGAGTGGGTACGAGTTGGGGGAGGGGCCACCGAATTCTACGAGGGACCATTTTCTGTTTTACAGGTGTTAAAAAACACAAACATTGCAGGACTTTTTTTTTCAAGGACATTTGGCATGCTGGGGTGGGCTCCTAGCATGCCACCTGAATGTTTTTTTGGGGGGCTGCAGCTGATGGGTATTGGGCACCCCAGTCGGCACATACCAGTGGGGGGGGGAGCCAAGGGGGATTGGGCACCCACTCGGCACACAGCAAACTGGGGGGGCATTATGCCAATGGGGAGTGGCTCCCCATCAGAAAACTGAACTGGGGGTACTGAAGCCGATGGGGATTGGGGCCCCCATCAGCAAAGAAATACTGTTGGGAGAGGGCGCATGCTGCCAAGGGGGATTGGGCACTCCCTCGGCCCAACAAATGAGGGAGGGGGAATTACAGTGTGCCAATGGGGAATGGGCTCCTCCGTCAACAAATGTACTGGGTCGGGTGCAGCATATGGAGGACAAGGCACTGCCCTGCAATGATGGGTCACTCCCTCATTGCAGCAAAATAGCTGACACTGCAATGACTAGGTGGCCCCGACTGCAGTGGCAAAAAGATTTTAACCTGGTGGCACTTCTGCAGAACCAGTGTCATCAAGACACAGGGCCTGCATTGGTCCACCAGTGCCAAGCCCCCAAAATGCAGTGCTCCCATGACTGTCAGAGTTGCACTTTCACAACCCACTTCTCTTGTTACACATAATGTTTCTTGCATAAGACAAGCAAACATAAAACTAGTTTAAACTGAGAAACAGTTATGGTCCAAATGATATATTTACTCAACTATGGATGTTAGATCACAGACAAACAAGTCGACATAATAAACAAAAAAAAAAGCATGATCACAATAAATGAAACACACAGAAAGGTTTATGATCAATACATCACATTTCACGTAATATACAAATATACCAATTCAGACTCTTCCATGTTGATCTTGTGCAGATTGGTCTCTCTAGCATTTACATCATGAAATGATGTCTTGGTGACTCAAGACCATTTTGAATCCTGTGTTATAGCTAGACCACGGAAATAAACAGAAAAGTGATAAAATGACTTTAAAATTGTAAAAAAGACACAATCGAACAACTTACTCTAAGTTATGTGTGACATGCAACAGTTCATATTACTTAAAGATATGAACAACATGTTCCTGTCCCCTTTGATCTTTTAATACTTTGCCCCCTGAACTGGCAATCATCTTCATTTTCATAACTTCTCTTCTGTCCTCTCTGTCTCTTAGCTGCCCACCTGCAACCATGATGCAGGATAAAATGAGCACCACACACCTGCGCTACAAAAGAAATGTTCCTCTCTCTTAGTGGAAATAAATAAATTTATTTTTACAAAAAAAAATTGCAATTGCAGCTCAATAACATACTGAGTTGATTCTGACTATGAGCCACTCTCTAAACACCAGCACCATTTTTCTTTGATTTTTTTTTTGTAAACTGGTGATCTCAGCCAATGAGTAGTGATGCAGCAACATCAGTATGGGCATCATGCCAGTGCGTCCATGGCAATGACACACAAGGAAATGGAGAAACCCTACTTAACTAAAAAGTCACACATAATTTATGTATTTAACAAAAACAAAAAAATTAAATATGTCACAAGATCCTTGCCTCTTGCATAAATGAAATACGCAACAGTGACCCTGTGGAATAAATGATTTATTTTCACTGCTGCTGTTTGACCGTTGGCACATCACACGTGGCTTACATGACTCATGAGGTTACCCAAGGTCAAACTGCACTAATAAAAATAAATCACTTATTTCACAGGTACCTGTTGTAATGTATAAATACACTTGACCACCTTAAAAGGGTATATTGGCAACAGAAAATAGAGCTTCCTATTTTCACATCTTCTGGGCAATGCAACAGTTTCTTTAAAGTACTGAGGGCACAATTAAGGCACAATTTTGTGTGCATGTGTCCAAAATTTAGACACAAAGGAAGAAGAAATCAACAAAAGATCATTAACTTAACAGCGTATATCTTCTCTGAAATTATTACAGGTGGTGCTTTACAGGTTTTACAGTTTTATCTAACATAAGGATAAGCTTTCAGGGTTACTGCATTTGTTGTTGACTGATTGTTTCTGCTCTTACCTCCTTGTTCTTTCGTCCATGGTTCTTCTTTTTCAGCAGGGAAGGACCCAGTTACCCACCCCATCCCCAACCACCCCACACTACACTCCTTTTAGAGGATACACAGTTGTGACATTTCCTGTGGCAGAGCAGGAAGGGTGGATCAGTGAAGCCTCCACAAGGTGAGAGCTCATTTACAGGGCACTAGTAATTTAACTTGTTATAACAAGTTAAACAAAACACAATCAAACCATTACTTGCATTTTTTTTTCCTTTTTTTTCCTTCTAATTACTCTGACTAGGTTATAAACCCAGCAACTTATCTGGAATGGATATCATTGACTGCAGGTACTGTGGAACAATTTTCAGAAGGACAGTCTTACAGGATTTAGGACACTGTCCTACATGTTGGGCCTTTGGAGATCTTAGGGCTCAGATTCTGGCAGCATGGGCAGAGCTTGCACGCCTCAAATTTCATATTCAAGAGGAAATACATTATAAGAACCACCCGCCATTTCCCCAGCATCCAACAGAAAAACCTCGACCACAGAGGGTAGTTGGTCCAGGAGGTTGGCAGGTGGTTAGGAGGGGCAAATCGGATGCCCCATCACTCTCTGCTCTCCAACATATTACCTCCAAAAACCATATAAACACTACAAACAGGTATCTGACTCTATCTCTGAAATTAAACAAAGAGGCAGAAGACACTGCCGAGCAGGACACTGCAGCACAGGAGCTAGCACAACAAAACTCACCCAAATCAGGAACCAAAACAAAAAAAGCAAACAGGAAATCCAAAAAACTTCTGATCATAGGAGACTCCATGATTCGGGGAGTTGATTCCCATCTCCAGCCAGGGGTAATGGTCAGATGTCTCCCAGGTGCATCAGCATGGAGAGACACTGACCACATTGCTAAAACTGTTCACAAAGCAGGAGAAAACATTGATGTCCTAGTACACATAGGGACTAATGATCTCGCCAGCCGGTCAGTTGTGGAGACCAAGGAACACCTGACCAGGCTGGGTGACAAACTATCATCTATTTTGTCTGCATCTCCTTCTCTGAGATCCTGCCAGTCTGGGAGAGGGAGCAGATGGACGGAAGGTCAGAGAGGAGATAGGGAGCTAAACACATGGCTCAAGGGCTGGTGCCAGGAAAAGGACACAGATTTGTAGGGAACTGGCAGCAGTTCTGGGAGCGTAAGTTCTTTAAATTTAATGGACTGCATCTGACTAAGGAGGGAGTCAGTGCATTGGGGCAGAAGTTTGATGTCTTTGCAGAATATTTAAACTAGCAAATGGGGAGAGGGGTGCAGCACCCCATACGTCAAATGGGAAAAGCACCCTTCCCCCCTCAGCTAGTGGTCAAACAGGGATTCAGCATGTTTGCAGTTCATTTGCATCACCAGGTAAGAAAAAGATTTGTCTCCCAAACAACGCACAGGTAATGCCAAAACCTCACCCAACAACTAACACACTGAAATCTGGCCAATGGAAAATCATGTACACAATGCTCACAGCCTGGGAAATAAGATCCCAGACCTGCAGGCACAATGTCAGAGGCTAAACTGGACATAGTAGCAATTAGTGAGACGTGGTTTACCAGTAACCACACATGGAGACTTCAGTACCTGGCTATGTATTGTTCAGAAGAGACCGAGGTGCAAAAAGGGGGAGGAGTGGCCTTGTATGTCAATGAAAATATCAAAGCTACAGAAATTCAGAATACACATAAGGAGCCAGAAGAACTGTGGGTCACCCTGGAAACAGGAAATGGGACAGCCATAAGAACTGGGGTTGTCTACAGGCCCCAGACCAGGGGGAGGACATAGACACATTACTGTTAGAAGATATACAAAACATGACAGCTAAAGGGGAGGTTCTGATAATGGGAGACTTCAACATGCCGAGATACAGATTGGTCAATACCAGGAGGAACATCTGCCAGAACTAGACACATAGTGGATTCCCTGCAGGGGGAGGGCCTCAAACAACTGGTACAACAACCCACAAGAGACAGGGCTATCCTAGATCTAGTACTGACTAACAAGGAAGGGATCACAGATCTCCAGGTAGAAGGTCACCTGGGGGCCAGTGACCATCACATGGTATGGTTCAATTTGGCTACTACATCTAAATCATCCCATTCCAAGGCAAAAATATGGGACTTCAGAGGAGCTGACTTTGATAAGATGGCCAACAGAGTAAAGCTAACCTTGGCAAAAAGAAACACAGGTGAGGTGGTACAGGCAAAGTGGGCAAGCATTAAGGATGCAATACTAGAAGCAACATCCCATTGTGTTAGACAGAAAAGGAAGTGCAAAAGAAGAAGGAAACCACTTTGGTTCTCAAATACAGTAGCAGAAAAGGTCAGAGCCAAAAGGCTGGCCTTCAGAAAATATAAGGGAACACAGCGGGATGAAGATAGGGAGGCATACCAAACTGCTCCAAGGGAAGCAGGGAAGCAGGGAAGGCAGTAAGGCAGGCAAAGTCCCAAACTGAGGAAACACTAGCACGAACAGTAAAAGAAGGTGACAAGACTTTCTATAGATACACTAGTGAAGGAGAAAGTCCAGAGGGGTATTGCTAAGCTTAATGGAGAAAAGGAGCATGTGAGGAGGAAGACCCTGTAAGGCATCTTTCTAAATAGATACTTTGCTCAGTATTTACTGAAGAGGAAGGTAGGGCAGGGCCCACAGCTCAGCATCATGGACACGGGGAGGAGGTGAGCACTCTCTTAAAAAAGAAAGGGTCCTACAAGAGCTTGCTAAGCTCAGAGGTGGATAAGGCAATGGGACCTGATGACATACATCCCAGGGTACTTGAAGGAGCTAAAGGTGGAACTAGCAGAGCCATTAGCAGAACTGCTTAGTGAGTCTCTGAGTACAGGAGGTCCCAGAAGACTGGAGAAGGGCTCATGTGATCCCGCTCCACTAGAGTGGTATGGGAGGAGGCAGGGATCTACAGACCAGTCAGTCTTACCTCAGTAGTAGGCAAGATTATGGAGCACTCCTTAAGGAAAGGATAGTGCAACACCTGGAATCCATAGGGCACAGGATCCAAGACAGCATGGGTTTACAAAGGAAGGTCCTGTCAAACTAATCTCATAGATTTCTTTGACTGGGTAACCAGAGTGGTGGACCAAGGGGGAGCAGTGGATGTCACCTGCCTTGACTTCAGCAAAGCTTTTGACACTGTTCCACATAGAAGATTGATAAATAAGCTGGGTAGGCTCGGGGTGGGTCAGAAGTTGGTCAAATGGGTGGCAAACTGGGTGATGAACAGAAAACAGAGAGTAGAGTGGTGGTAAATAGTATACAGTCAGAAGACATGCAAGTCACAAGTGGGGTACCTCAGGGATCAGTTCTGAAAGGCCAGTCCTCTTCAACATCTTCATTAGTGACCTTGCAGATGGACTAGAGGTAAGGCTTGTCTGTTTGCAGATGACACCAAGATCTGCAACAGAGTAGATGATCCAGATGGGGTGGGCAGAATGAGAAGAGATCTGGATAAACTAGCAAAATGGTCAGAAGAGTGGCAACTGGGATTTAATGCAAAGAAGTGCAAAATCATGCACATAGGGAAGAAACCTGAAGCCACCCTATAGGCTGGGAGAGGAGTTGCTAGCAGTCACAAAGGAAGAAAGAGACTCTGCATCATCATCACTGATGACCTGAAATCATCCAAGCAGACCTCTAAAGCAGTAGGTATTAGGGGGGGTGTTAGGGGTGTATTAGTAGGGGATCACAAGTTGTAAGAGGGAGGTAATAATGCTTCTTTACAAGACACTGGTTAGGTCCCATCTGGAGTACTGCATGCGCAGTATTGGAGGCCACACCTTCACAAGGACATTAACCAAATTGAGGCAGTCTGAGAAGAGCAACCAAAATGGTGCAGGGGCTACATCAGAAGACCTATGAAGACAGATTATCAGAGCTCAATATGTATACCCTTGAGCAGAGGAGAGAGAGAGAGGTGATATGACCGAGGCACTCAAACACCTTAAGGGCATTAACAAGGTGAAAGAGTCTAACATGTTTAAATATAAGAAAAATAGCAGGACAAGAGGACACAGCATGAGATTAGAGGGGGGCCGATTAAGGGGGACTGTGAGGAAATTCTTTTTCACAGAAAGGGTGGTTGATGCATGGAATGGCTTACCACAAGAAGTGGTGGCTATGAATACAGTGCAGGGCTTCAAACAGGCAGGGGATCAGCATATGGGAACAAAACAAATGACTATGAATAGATAGGCCACTGACAGAGCAAAGGCCGATGGCACATTTATAAGGTAGAAAAAGAAATAGTCAGACTGGATGGACCTTGCGGTCCTTATCTGCCGTCAACTCCTATGTTTCTATGTTTCTATGTAACTTTAGTAAAAGCAAACCTCAAAGTTACTTAAAGAGTTTTAGTCCTGTGGATCATATGATTTAACTTGAGCAAGAATATGTGAGTTAATACTTATCCAAGCTGAATACAAGTTGTCTTGATGATATAAGAATGAAAGAACATAAGAAAAGTGATGGCAGAAGGGGATCTTTTCGTTAATCTAATCTGCCCTTTTTTATTGCTACCCCCTCCCCACCCAGCTAATTCTTTGTTCCTCCACCCCCAGACCAAGGAGGATCGGGGAACCCCCCATAATAGGGTGATGATAACTGTCTGCCATGAATAGGTCACTGTACCTAACCTGCCTTGTATTTGGTCTCACCCTGCTCTACGTTTTCATCACCCCTCAGGCAGCTCTGGGGCACCGGGAGATAGCTTCTCCTCTTGGGGCACCAGATTACACCTTCTCAAACATCCTCGCATCTGCCTATGTCCCCTTCTGTCCCTCCTGCTATCAAAACTTCAGGGGACTAGAGTACACCATCAGAGTCAAACGACTTCATGCACAAAATCGCGCAGGGGGATTTACCCCTAGGAGATGTTGTCTCCCCTGGATTTTCCTAGTAATGCTACTACTATCTGGGATATTGAAATAAACCCAGGGCCCCTGCCTTGGTCAAATGACCCCCAGGCTGGGGATTGGTAATGGCATAAAATGGCTCACCTAAATATAAGAAGCCTACTGCCAAATCGTGATGAACTCATCGCTGGACTGCACTCTACAATCCTGACATCCTTGGAGTTATCGAGACTTGGCTCAAACCCTTGACCTCAACTCAGCTTGTGCCTTCCAGGTATGACTTCATATGGCAGGATAGAGCAGGGGCTAAAGGGGGTGGCATCCTGATTTACTTCAAGAGTCACCTAAAGGTCTCCCTAGTAGTCCTCAACAACCTTCAGTATCCCAGTGTGAGATGTTACATTCCTTCTCCTGCTAATGCCAAGAAGCTGCACCTGGTTTGTACATATAACCCACCAAAGGTGGACTCCTGGGGCTGACTCATCTTCTTGACCTAGTAGGCCCTAGCAATGGGGACAACGAGCTCATAATCATGGGAGACCTTAATCTTAACTGGAAGGATGGAAATGACAAGCAGTACGAGTCTCTGCTTGCTGGTCTTACCCTGACTCAGTTAATACAGGAGCCAACAAGGCACTCGGCCAGTGGTTCCTCTAGCTCCCTCCTAGATTGGGTTCTGTCAAACCGTCCAGATAGAATCTCCTCAGCGGGTACCCTGTCCGATGCCATCTCTGATCACTCCCCGGTATATTGTGTATGGAAAATTCCTCACCAAAGTCCCACCCAAGATCTTACGAGTAAGGAACTTCACCAGGTTTAATCCCGGTGAGTTCCTGGTGGACCTAGGGTGTGTCGACTGGTTTCCTGTGCTGAGATCCAGTGACCCCTCTGCTGCAGCCTTCCACTTTATCAATATTTTTGGGGCCCTGCAAGACAGGCATGCTCCTCTGATAACCCGGACGGTGAAGGGGTCTGCCACCCTTTGGCTACATGGCAATCTCTTGGCACTAATGTGAGAAAGAGACAGGTGCTGGTCCGAATATAGATCCTCCCTTGATCCTGCCATCCACCAAAAGTACAGACAACTCAGAAATGAGTGCAAAAGAGCAGTCAGAGCTGCTAAAAGTGACTTTTGTAAATCCGCCCTAATCAACTCTGCCTCGGACCCCAGGAGGTTCTGGAGAAACATAAATACACTGGTCAGTGGCTCAGCTCATCAGGATGTATCTGACATGACTATTAATGGGGTCTCCTGTAACAATCCCTTACCATTGCCAACTCCCTAAACTCACATTTCACCCACGATCTCTGGCCCTCACTGTGAGTTTCCCACCTGAGCCCCTCATGTCCCCTCCTCCTCCCCTGTCAGAGAAGGACCTTCCCTTACGACAATCTTTTTAATATCAGAGCAGTATCGTCTCCTGACAGTCCAGAAATGCCTAGCTGGTCTCTCGTAGTTCTCCAGTCCTGGCCTAGACAATCTAGACCCAAGTTCCTAAAGCTTGGGGCTCCCATGCTCATATCCCCAGTTGCCCATATTTTCAACCTATCCCTTGCCCCGGGGTCCATTCCAGATATATGGAAAGAGGCAAGAGTTGTCCCTATCCTAAAGCAGGCGACACAAAAATGGCGGACAACTATCGGCCAATGGCTATCCTATCGGCACTCGGCAAAACCCTAGAAAAAGTGGTAGCTGAGCAACTCTCTGAGCATGTACAGTGCCTAAACTTGCTCTCCCTGGCCAAGCATGGCTTCCGTGAGGGGCATAGCACTACCACAGCCCTGATCACTGTTACCTCTAGCATCAGGACGGCAATGGACCAGGGCAAACTCACTGGTGCTATATTCATTGACTTGTCTAAAGCCTTCGACCTTGTTGATCACTCACTGCTGGGTCAACAGCTGTGAGGACTTGACTTCTCCCCCCAGGCCATGAGATGGTTCTCTGATTACCTATTTGGCAGAACGCAGCGGACCTGCTTCAATAAGGTCCTGTCCACCCCACTATCAGTCACCACAGGAGTACCCCAAGGCTCCGTCCTGGGTCCACTTCTTTTTTCCTCCCTGATTAACCAACTGCCTCAGGTGACAACTTATTGCATTCCCACCCTATATGCTTATGACTTGGTACTAATGGCCCACTCCAATGACGTCAGCTCTCTTGCCAAATGGCTAACTGATGACTTTAACAAAGTCCAGACCTGGATAACGGAGTCACAAACTGGTCCTGAACCTGAAGAAAACCCAGACCATGTTATTTGCTCAACTGCTAAACCAAATCCTCTGCACCCACCCTGACCATCACCACTCCAGATGGTCCCTCCCTCCCAACGGTGAGCACAATCAAGTATTTAGGAGTCATCCTTGACCCCAGCTAATATGGGAATCACATTGCCAATGTCTGCAAAGCCATGAATTGCAAACTGGGCCCCATTTATAGGGCCAAGTATAACCTCACTCCAGCAGCCAGACTTGCTTTCTGAGAGAGTACTCCTTCCCTCCATTAGCTATGCCTCGCATCTTTTTGCCTTTTCTCCTATGACTCATCTCAGTAGGTGGCACACTGCATACAACAGCATCTGTCGCTTTGCCCTAGCTGCTCCCTACCTTGCTCATCATTGTGAACTCTGCAATCACCTAAATTGGCTCTCCCCCACCAGATACTTAGAATTTGGGGTAGGATGTCTAACGAGTAAGCTGATTAAAATGGGCATTCCTTCGGGTCTGGCCCAGTGCCTACCACCAGCTGACATTTCCCCTTACTCCCTGAGGTCCCAGGCCCAGAGTATGCTCAAAGTACATGTCACCAGAACTCTCATGGGTGCAAGAGACTTTACCGTGTGTGCCCCCAAACTCTGGAACTCTCTCCCAAATTGGTTCGCTTGCCTCCTCCGTCACTGCTTTCAGACATCCCTGTGGGGCTACTTGAAACAAGTCTCAGCATGTCTATGTGCCCAACCACACAGAAATTGAGTTTCACCCAATTATCAGTGTTCAGTTGCCCTCTCAGGGCTGCCTAGCATCTCAGCTAAGTCTTCTACCCCAGGGTCAATGGCCACTGCACTCTTGTTCAGTCCCAGATACCACATCTTGCTCATAGAAATGTGTCAGTTGTCCTGCTTGCACTTGTAAATGTGACTGTATTGATTTCTGTACCTTGACTTCTTTGTCTGTCATATTCACTACATCTTGCTCACTGAAATGTGTTGGATGACCAGTTGCACTTGCTGAAAATTCTGATTGTATCCTGCACCATTTTGCTTCCTACTGCTGTAAATCTCTTCCTGTCCCATTATGTGTAGACACTCTGTCATAATGTACATTGTACTTATTGTCTTTGTCATATCTTGTTGTACTCTCCCGGGTCGTTCCTGAAAATAGGCATAATACTTGTCTAGTGTACTTACCCGGTTAACAAAAGCTAAATAAATAAATAAATAAATAAATAAAGGTTTCCATAGCACCTATCCCATGCTAACTTGAACTCCCTGTCTTAGACTCCACCACGTCTTGTGGCAGACTATTTCAGGGTTCCACAACCTGTTCCTAGTATTGTTTTTGAACCTACCACCCTTTAGCTGCATGCAGTGCCCCCGGTGTGAGAAGGCTTGTATGAGTGGAAGAGGTCTTCCACGTGCACTGAGTTTATTTCCCTAATGTATTTAAGGTCTCTGTCATATCTCCTCTGTCCCTCCTTTGTTCCAGTGAGCAGAACTGTAGTTGTTTTAGTCTGTTTTTGTACGACTAGTGATGTAGATCCTGTACCATCTTTCTAGCCCTCATTTGTACTGTTTCTAGGCAGTTTATGTCTTTTTTAAATGAGGTGTCCAAAACTGGACACAGTACTCCACATGTGGTCTCACCAGGGACCTGTATAGTGAGAATATTACTTCAAATTTTCTACTTTTAATGCCCCTGCCTATACAACCGTGGATACTGCTGGCTTTAAAAGCTATTTTTTTTGCACTGTCTTCCTACTCTAAGTCATTATAACTCCAAGGTCGTATTCCATTTTGGTCTCTATAATCTGTCCCCCGCCCCCCAAGCATGTATGTCACCTTTG
The DNA here is from genome assembly GCA_016271365.2 of Neoceratodus forsteri. NCBI lineage: Eukaryota > Metazoa > Chordata > Ceratodontiformes > Ceratodontidae > Neoceratodus > Neoceratodus forsteri. Next base: position 275,334,797 of record JADMNL010000026.1, read on the forward strand.
GGTTTTGTTTTCCAAGGTGCATTATTTTACATTTTTGGGGGTTGAATTTCAACTGCCAGTCTCTAGACCATTCTTCCAGTTTTTAGAGATCAGACACCATTTTCCATGGTGCCCTCATGTGTGTCCACCCTATGGCAGATCTTTGTGTCATCTGCAAACAGACATACCTTCTCCTCCAGCCCTTCCGCAATTCCCCTGATAAATATATTGAAGAGGATCAGCCCCAAGACCAAACTTTGCAGCACCCCACTGATCACCTTGCCCTCTGTAGCATAATCCCATTGATCAGAACCCTCTGTATCCTGTCCCGTAGCCAATTTCTTGCCCAGCTGCAGCTGACGATTTTAGGTCCTACACCTGTGTGGTCCAGTTTGTTAACCAGCCTTCTATGAGGTAAAGAGTTGAATGCCTTACTAAAATCTAGATATACAATATCCACAGCCCAACCTTGGCCCACTGCTTTGGTCACCCAATCAACAAAATTAATCATATTGGTCTGGCATAACTGTCCTGCCTTGAACCCATGCTGTTTGGGGTCTGAATGCCTACTGATCTTTAGATATTCCACTATCCATTCTTTACGTAGTGCTTCCATCAGCTTTCCCACCACTGAGGTTAGACTGACCAGGCATTAGTTCCCAGACTCTTTCTTGCTCCCATTTTTGTGAAGGGGAACTGCTATGTCTTCTTTCCAGTCCTGTGGTATGTTGCCATTACTTAGGGAGTCATTGAACAGTGCTGCTATTGGTGTGAAGAGCTCCTCTGCTAAAGCTTTAAGTATCCTTGGGTATATCCCATCAGGGTCCATTGCTTTGTCCATTTTCAGCTTCTTCATTTCCTTCAGGACTCTTTCTGTAGTAAATGGACTCTTGTCTGCCCCTGTCATGGGTTTGTCGACTTTGATTAGTGTTGGTCCATTTCCATAATCCTCCTTTATGAAGACTGAGCAGAAAAAGTTATTTATTATCTCTGCTTTCTCCTTGTCACTCTCTGTGTATAGTCCTTTCTTGGTAGTCAGACAGATGATCCCCCACTTGGTTTTTCTCCTTTCCCTGATCTATCTGTAAAATTATTTATCTCCTTTTTTACCTCCTGTGCAGTTTTCTCATCAGCTTGTGCCTTTGCTTTTCTAATTTATTTACCTGCTTCTTGAGTTTGATTCTATAGTCTTCCTTATCACTATCCTTTTTTGTTACCTTAAATTTCTGAAATGCCTTTTTTGTCTTTGATTTTTTGATGCTACTTCCAGTATGAACAAGAGTGGCTTTCTCTTCCTTTCTGTTTTACTGACCAACTTTATGCATTGTGATGTTACTGTAGTAAGTGCCTCCAACTGTCTTCAGTGTTTTTGTCGTGTATTACATGCCAGTGAGGGTTTTTCAATTTCTTTAATTCTGATGAAGTCGGCCTTTCTAAAGTCAAGGATCTTCAGTTTTGTATGACTGATTTCTTCAAATTTCCTGATGGTGATCCAGACCTAACTGTGGTCGCTGGATCCTAGATGGGTTCCTACATGAATGCCTGAGATTCTGTTTCTGTTTGAAGGCATGAGGTTTAGTATTGTTTTTTTTCTGGTGGGGGATGTCACTAGTTGTACTAGTCCCACCCCCCCTTAGTGCTAACATGAATTTCTGGCTTCTCTTGGATGAAGCCAAGTAGGCTGTCCAATCTATGTCAGGTAGATTTAAGTCGCCGAACAGTACCAGATCTCCGTTGTCAGCCATAGTTAAGATTGTCTGTAGAAGTTCTTTATCCATGTCATTATTTTGTGTGGGAGGTCTATAGACTACGTCAACTCATATAAGGTATTTTTCCCCCAATCCACGTGTAATCCACAGGGCTTCAGCTTCCCTGGATGCAGCCTGAATTTTTATGACTTTGATGTCATTTCTGACATATAGAGCTATCCCCCCTTTCCTTCCCTTATGGTCTCTCCTGAAGAGGGTATAGCCCAGGATAGCTACATCCCAGGTGTGGTTTTCATTGAACCATGTTCCCGTTACTGTGACTAAATCAGTTGTGAGTCCATTATCATGGCAGTGAAATGCTAAGTTCCCACCACATCCTCACAGAAGTCCTTTCTGCAGTAGTATATGTTTGTAATATACTATGACAAATGCTAGCTTTTCAAATGGTGCTGGTGATTCTACTTTTAGTCATGTACAGCCAGCAGTCATATAGAACTAAACACACCAAAACATTAAATCAAAACAGAGGAAAATGTTTAAAAGACAGGACACCATTCATATTTAAATCTACAAGTAAAGTATGTTCACACATTATTGTATAACTATTACTTAAAATATTTTCCCTGAAATAAAGAAAAGGTCCAAAGTAAAAGCAAGTCAACAAGTTGAAGTTTAAAGTCCATTTTTTTCACATCCATCCATGTGACATGTCCCTCTGCATTGTTTCCCAGAATTGCCTTTCTGAACACCATAAATGCAATATTGCAAGTGACACTTGGCAATAAACTGAGAAACATTACCTAAGACATTGCAGCAGGGCTTTAATCAGCTGGGTGAGACTGCAGCACCTACAGATCTCTCTTCACACTGTAGGGCCAGCACCAAACTCCTCTAATGGAAAAGCACTAGCTCGCCAAGAGACTGGCAAGAAGGGCTATCAGCAGCCTGCACTGTCTGCATGGGACCAACCTGTAGCAAAGTATTTGCAGTTCCTTCACAGACAATAGAGATAACACATTAAATTGTAAATTGAGAACAACTGTACAAAGTAAACATCTGTGGCTGAATATCATACTTGGATCTGATTGTAAACTGTATTCAGTGACGATGAAAATGTATTTGATCTTAGCATTTTAATACTGTACATTTGTCTTAAATAAGGTCAGACACAAAATCAGACAAAAAATATATCTGACTCTGTAGATATTATAAACTGACACATAGGGCCCTATTCTTAAATGGAAAGAGATAGTGCAAGATGCTAACGTTAAGGGCAAGTATGTATGGCACACTGTGCACTAAAGAAAGCCACATTTGGCATTCTCAAATGCACAGTGCACCAATGTTTACAGGGTTGTGCCAATGCACCATGTACCACTGCAGCATCAGCGCAAGTGCTGCACCCTGGTGCAGTGGACGGTGCAACAAACGTTGGATACACCTCCCCTGAAATGGCATTATTAAACCATGCCTCTGTTGCCAGAACCTAACAGTAGCTAGACCAGCAAAAGGTGATCTAAGCACAGCTAGAGCATAAATATGGTACAAGCAGCAGTCAGTCCCTGTTGCACATCTGATCAGGCAGGACCACACCAGCATTAGCAGACCAACTGCAGTACCAACCCTAAATGTCTGCACCAGTCATACTGATGGCCATGGGCCTTTCCATAATGACATGCAGATGAAGACATGCCCATCAACAGAGCAGCACTGCCCAAGCCCACCCCTGTGTCCCACACAGAGCATGTGGCAGGGATACAAGGTGTGTGTATTGCTGCCACACCTCATACACAGCCCTCACGTAGAAGCAGGGCATAGCATGCTACCACCTGGGCAAGGCAGCAATAGGAGAGCTATTGCAAGAGCTCAGAGATGAAATGGAGGCACACACATGCAGGGGCTGTGCTCCCCCAATTGAGGTGGAAATAAGTTCTGCACCTGTATTCTGGTGATCGGTGGCTTCCAGTCGCCCAGTGGTGACACTGTGGGAATAACACAACCCTCCATGATCTACTGCATCAGCAATTTGTGAATGCACTGGAATGATGTGCAGACAGATACAGTACTCAATGTGCACCCAGGGGCAACAGGCCATCAAAGAGATCTTCTACACCATCGCAGGATTCCGCCGTGTTCTCATGCAATTGACTGCACCCACATAGCGATCAGGGCACCTGGTGAAGAGCCAGAGGTACATGTCAACCAGAAGGGGTTCCACTCACTCAACATCCAGGTGGTATGCAACAACCAGAGTTGCATCCTGGATGTGGTAGGGATGTAACCAAGGTCATCACACAATGCCTAAATATTACAAACCAGTGGACTGTGTTGTGCATTTGAAAACAACACACTACAGGATGGCTAGCTCATAGGTAAGCAATTACAGGGCATCACACACACACACACACACACACACACACACACACACACACACACACACAGCAGCCACATACCATTGCATGAAGCCATAGGCATGCACAAGGAAGATAAGGAACATGCTGTGAACACAGGTCAAGTTGTAACGGTTAGCAGCACACGTGGTATGGGCTGGAGGGCAATGAAGCATCACAGAAGGGAAGAGGCAGCTGTCTGACACATGGCCATGCATGCCTATGCAGCCATAGCACTTGGAACAATCATCATGATACACAGCAGTACCCACCTGTCACACATACTGCACACAACACCTGGGCCTTCATCATGCAGTAGCAATACTCAGTGAACAAGCGACTAGGCTGCACACCAGTACCAGGAGGCAACATGTGACAGAGTGACCACAATGTCAATATACAGTAAAAATGCTGTGCTTCCTTGCAGGTGACTGTGGATATCCCCAGCAACTGTGGCTGATTACACTAATACACCACCCTATCATGGCCATACACACACACACACACACTGCAATAAGCCCTACACTGCAATACGGGGAGTGATTGAGTGCACCTTTGGCTAGCTGAAGATGCCATTTAGATGCCTGGATCGATCAGGTGGGGCACTTCAGTACACCCCAGAGATGACCTGCAAGATAGTTTTGGCATGATGTGTGCTGGACAATATTACCAAGGCACACTGCTTTGGCACACCAGAACCTGACATGGAGGGTGTGGGCAGCAACATGGATATGGAGGAGAAACACGCACCATAACAATATGTGCATGGCAATAGGTGTGCACAGAACACAGCTGCTGGACAGAGGATATGCACCAACCTTGTATTTTCCTGGGTCACATAGGCTACAGGTGACAGCAGCCTGACTACGCCCCAGGGAGGTGTGTGGTGCACTTCAGGTATCATGGAAGCCACATGACAGACTGCTGGGACAAAATCAGTGCACAGTACACCACACAACCATTCACTGGTCCAGCCAGCAGCTGTGGTGCCCCAATGGTGTAGGCAAGGCAATAGGCATTTTGCCACTGCCACACTGTGGTGCTGTGCAATACCTGGTGACCTATCAAACCATGCCCACACAACATGGGGCAATGGGATACAACACAGAGACACATGCCTCATGCCCCTGAGGAGCTGATGCAGAGGTTCCACCATCTAGGGTAGTGCACATTGCATGACCGAACCATTACAATGAGAGTGCCTGTGTACTGTGTGGGCCCCAAGGTGGCAACTCACTGGCACAGAAAGACAATTGGCATGGAGAGGCCCCAACACCAGACAACACAGTAGTTCGATTTCATTTCAATTTAGTTCAGTTTATTTGATGAACCACGGCAAGGTAAGCATCATGATTATTTCAATAAAAACATCAATTAAATACTTGAATACATACACATCATCTTACATATATACATACTTGTATAGTGAAACACTGCCTTTTAAGTGTAAATGATACCAGGAATCTAAAATATAATAGATTATACCCAGATCTTGCTTAATAAAAAGAGAGATATATGAGGACTTTAGTATTTTCCATCTTTCAAAATCCTGTATCTCTTTTTCTTGGCTTTAATCATAGATGCTAAGAATCTAAAGATTTGTTCTGTACGTTCTACAACTTGTGGGTGCATCAATATGAAAACCACATCATAGTTTAAACTTGCATATACTTCCAGATGGTTTCGTAAAAACTGATCTGTAATTTTATTGAATAATGGGCAAAGCAATATTATGTGGTCTAAGGATTCCATGACTCCCCTATTACAGGGGCAAGGCACTTCCCAAGTTCCTACTTTGTTGATGTTATTCTTTATATCATTAAAATAAGCATATCTGGAATTAATAATTTCAAACCATGCCCACGTAACTAATTTCCTTTGTTCTTGATTCAAGGGAAGGATTGGATAATTTTCTAAAGAATGATCTATTTTATTCTTTTTAAACTCATGTAGGGTGTTAATATAAAAATTAAACAATGCTGGAGCAAGGAGACATGCTTGTTTTACCCTCTATTTGTAAGGAAAACTGTTTCAGTGAACCTTTGTTATCAAAGCTTATTGCTGTAGCAGTATCTGAATAAAGAAGCCTTATTAGTTTAAGTAATGAATAATCAATATATTTCACCCAAAGTATTTTCCATAGTACTTCTTTACTAATAGAGCCAAATCTGATGAGAAATCCATATCTAGCACAAATAATTGTGACTTTCTTAGATGAACATATTTTTCAATAAGATGATTCAAACAGAAAATGTTACCTATTGCAGAGAAACCTTCCCTAAAGCCTGTTTGAAACATAGAAATTTGATTGGTAAGATCTTACCATCTAGTTAGCCTGTTTAATAACAGTCTAGAGAATATTTTTGAACTTATGTCCAACAGACTGATAGGTCAAAAATTGGTAGGTACATATACTGACCCTTTTTTATGAATAGGGACAATTATGTTTTGTGTCCATGATACTGGGATATAATTTTGTGATGAACACAATTTTTAAAAAAAAGTTAAAGTTGGAACCCAAAAATCTTTGTATTCTTTGTAATCGTCTGGGGGGATAAAATCAGGACATGGGCTTTACTGTTTTTTTATTGTAAGTATAACCAATTCCACTTCTTCTGTTGAAAAAACAATAGGGGGTCTCTGACAGCTCTGTAGGATCTTTTGTTTCATTGTCATCTAATGTAAGAGCTGCAGTCTTAAAGAAAATGTCCTTAAAATGTTTCGCCCAGGATTCCTTTGGGACATATACTGCCAAAGAAGGTTGAAATTGGTTGGTTCCTAATGCCACCATATTCCAAAAGCCTTTGAATCTTTCCCCGTAATGATATTATACATCAAATCCCAATTGTTGTGTAAAAAATTGTCTTTTAATTTGAAGAAATGTATTGTATTGTTTTCTAGCTTTATTTAAGATGTTCTGATTTTTCTTTGTGGGGTATTTTTTAGTCCACTTAATTAACTTTCTAAGTTTCCCTTTTTCTTTCTTACATTCATGATAAAAACAAATCTTTATGTCTGGAGTTGAATTATTATTAGTAGTGACATATATTAAACTCCTTATTTGCTGGTTTAGGGGTCCCAAAATGAAGTTGAAGATTTTGGCATTATCCAAAGAGAAATCTTCCAGAAAGAGTGGAGAATCATCACAGTTTCCAATCATATCTCTTAATGCTCCACCTCTGATACGATATTTTAATTGTTGTTTTCCCATTGAACTAAGTTGTGCTAAAGGGGTATTTGTATCCAATAGAATAGTTTCATTTCCCCTACATGTCTTAATATAAAGGCTCAAGGGAGCGTGATTGCTTTCTGTTCTCATTTGTATTTTAAGAAATGTAAGCATTTCATAACTTTCTGGATTAATAATAACGTAATCAATAGTGCTTAGCCCATTTGATGAAAAAAAGTGGTTTCTCCTTCTCTATCACCCTTAAGTCTACAAGTCCACCATTTAGTATTAGGAAAGCATTTTCCTCAATAAACGTTTCCAGATCTTTCCCCTGTTCATTAGTCCCTTTATCTTTACTCTTTCTAAAATTGCAATCCTTAAGACTTAACTGGGTCTCTAATATGTTAAAATGTTTGTATTTTGCAATGCAAGAATTAAAGTTTCCTGCTATCACAAAAGTACCTTGTGGGTATCTTATAAAAGCAGAATTGATATCCACATTTAGAAGATCCCAACTCTTATTAGTACTATTTAAAGAGTTATTTTGGTGGTAAATAAACAGTAACAAGAATAAAAATCAATTGATCCCAAGATATTACTAAGATAATATAATTCTGTGTGTTTTTAAGAACTGCAATACTTTTAAGTGTGGGCCCATTTTTAATAAAATTTGCCAATCCCCCAATTGGTCTGCCAAACTTTCACCTTTACGGATGGATTTGTGATAGTCTGATACCCATTGAGATTTATATCTTCCATTGCCCAAGTCTCTTAAGAAAAATTATTACATGTGATGTTATAAAAGAGCAGCATTCCTGATCTGTCATTATACTAGGAAGCCCTGCCACATTCCAGGATAATAAATTACAGTTCCATAATTTAGTGTTGGAATCTTCCAAACCACTTATTTCCAGAGAAAGATTGTTCATTACCTCCAGTCATTGGTTTACTTCTGAATTTTACAGTTTCCCTACTGAAAGGTCATTCATATCAACTATGAATAAACCTTCACTGTCAAAGTCATCCCTATTATTTAAAATTGAAGAATAGGCTTCAAAGCTTTCACAGTACAAGTCAATCTGTGTTCCTTGTTTATCCTGAACTGCTGTCACAGCATACTTAATATACTTTTTTTTTCATTATCCGAATTCAATTTGGAGGCAATCAGAGAATTAATGTAAGAAGAGATTATGGTCTCATTCTCTCCAGGCAGCTTATTAATTCCAAACAGTGAAAGGATACAAGGATTCTCATTTTTTCCCAGCTGCTTCAGGGGACTTAAATTCCCATTTAAGGGACCCAAGTTTGTTTATAAATGTATCCTGGTCAATAAAGTGGCTTTAGGCCTTACCATGTAATAACTGCAAATCAATTGTTTTCCAAGTTATTGGGGCCCATAGTTCCTGTCCTAAGTGATTTAACCTAGATTGTTTAAACCAAACATCTTTAGTTAAGTTCATATCAGGAAGAAGGATATATACTGATTTGGGTTCACTACTATGATCCCTACAGGTCAAAATAACCTTGCCCTTGGCCTAAGGAATATGCAGTTCTGCACTCACTAAGTACTCCATGATGCCTTTAAGGGTATGTATCTTTTCATAGTGTTTTTTTAAAAATTCCATCTATCCTTAACCAAACTTCCACTCCTGTCAGTTTCTAATTCTTATTTTCCTGCCCTTGCCCTATCTCATTTTTCTCAGCATTTGCTCTATCTGCATGGTGCCCTCTTTTTCCTTATATTTTCCTGTCTCAATTTTTTTGGTTCATCAAGTGATTGCTGATTCTTTACAAGGGCTTCATCTTTACAAGCTACCTCTAAAGACCTCTCTAACATCTTGATTTCAACAGGGATATTTGGCACTTTAGTTTACGAATTTGCTGTTACTAAGTATCCATAAATACCATTTTTTTTACTTTTGAATTTTCCCCTTTTTTCCCTTTTGGTTCTCTTATCCTTTTCTTTCCTTGAATCTTTTTGTGTAATTTCAGGAATACATAATGTTGAAAAGGAAGATTTTTCAGTTTTCATTTGTTGCATGAGAATCTCAATTTTATTGTCTAAACTATGTATTTTACAACCCAGTGGCACTGAGGGTTGAGGCACTGGATGCCACGCCTTGCACCACGCTGGCAACCCAGTTTTGGGAATGAGCCTAGGTCATCAGGAGTTGGTAGGGGAGGAGAAGGATCGAGCGTCCGTTGGACTGCTATCCTTCTCTGTGGAGGGGGGTGGAATGCTCCGGTGGCCTAGTGACCTCTAGTGATGGCTGGGGGCAACTGCAGACCATGGGAAGAGTGGGGTAGACATGCTGTGGTAGACACTGGGAAGACACGTGCAGTAGCATGCGCACTTCTGTCACTTGGTGTCATTGCATGCCACAGATGTCCATGGGGAGAAAAATGGAAAAATATGGCCACCAGTCGAGACAGCTTGATGGCCGTCTCTGAGGAGGACTTGCTCAGTGCCGAGGGTGCGCGGCTCACTGGATCCAGTCTGGTGTGAGAGTGCGAGGGGAGCTCTCCACCTCCCCGCCGTGAGGGGCAAGCCATGGGGGTATGCCGCCAGCCCGAACATGGAGCTGGGGGTCTCCGGGATGGTGGCCAGAAACCTCAGGAGAATGCCTGGAAGTGTGAGGTAAGCAGGCTGGTGACCAGGGGAAAAAAGTACCAACAAAAATAATAAATAAATAAACTATGTATTTTAGTATACACAAAAGTAATAAAACCTTCCATGCTAGATCTTAATTTTTTAAGGTCTTCTAAAAGAACAACATCAGCCATTACTGGATGTGAAAGTGCCTTAATTGTATATTTCGATAGTGTATCTGGCACTGAACCAAAAAATCATCATCCAGTTAAATTTTTTCCACTTCATCAAATCTATGAAAAACTGCACTAGGAGAGCCAGCCAAAATAGAAACACTAGCATTCATTTGAGGCAGTTCTTGTTCTAAAAAGTCTAAAAGATGTGGGGAAATTGCCATGGGGCTAAACAGCTCCCTATTGGTAGCTTGTGGATTACTGAAAGAGGAGTGGGGCAAACTAGATAGATTTGCCACTGATTTTTCTTTTAATATACTGTAGGAGTTATCCGACACCCTCCATCTACCAAGCTCTTGTTTTGTTGTTGGTCAGGTGAAAAACACTTGGTAATTTTCTGTAAACTTGATTGTGGCTTATCTTTTGAGCCAGCAGAACCACTTTTAACCCCTTTTTTATTTTTTCCCTTTTTGTTCTTTTTTAGGACTGCTCCCAGAGAATTTGTACTAAGATCCTTCTCCACCTTCTCTTTACTATTTGGTGTAATCAGTGCCTTTGTAGTATTCTTATTAGATATTTCTAACCTTTTTCTCTTTTCCATGTCAAAGTTCTTTTGTGACTGAAGTTATAATGCTTCTGCATATGAAAAGTGCTTCTCATCTGTCCTTGCCTCAGATGGAGTAGAGGTGGTTATGAGGAGAGAGTCATCACAAACACTTCCAATTTTTTTCCCCTTAACAGTAAGCATTTTCCCACTTAGTATACATGTGTACCAAGAGATAATTAGGCAAATATAACTTCTTAATAATCAGCAAAGATAGAGATATCTAAATACCAACAATAGCTGGCAGACAGTTCTGAGAGCAATGAACCATAAACAGTGAGTTTTGAAAAATCAGAATGTCAGTATAACCATTGGCCCTAAAAATAGGTAAGCTTTAGATAAAGAGCTTGTCCTTAATGGCCTTATTGGCATTAATATTCTTAAGTATCCTTAAAGGTTTTAAATTCTCAGTTAATTCTCATTAACTCTCAATGGCTCTCAATGTTCTTAAACTCTGAATTAATTCTTAAATTCTGAAGTTTGGAATCAACAATTCCATAAAACTTTAGAAAAGTGTTACTATACAAATGAAAAAAAGCAATAAAAGTAATAATTGTCCAATTTTTTTTCCACAGTAGTAATCAGTAATGATCAGAATTTTGAACTAAAGTTATGAAGGATGATATGACTCCAAGTCTTCCAGAAAGGAAAAGAAAAAAATCAGCAGAGGTAGTGGAAGGCCAGGTTCATCAGCTCTACCTTCACATCTAAAAGATCCATGATAGAAGGTCAGAAATTGCTTCCAAATTAGGCCACAAGCAGTCCACCAACAGTTTTGCCCAACAAACTGATTTGTCCAAAAATCAAGCTTTTTGTTGAGAGCCAGAGGCTCTCTACCTAGGGCCCCCCTAAGAAGTACTGTAGCAGGCACTAATGTAAGATGAAAATATTGGGCATTAACAATTGTTACCAAATGTCATGGAACCCCCCAAAAACCCCACATTATATATTGAGCAAAAAATGGAATATAATACAGAGTAAAATCTCAGGGACTTCACGAAGGCTATAACTCAGCTAGCTTTAAGTGTCCACAACACACCATAGGATACACTAGGGTACACAAAAGGTGCACGTATAATGAATATTAAAAAAATAGTAAGTGGCACTTTAAAAATTAAAAATTACTTGTTGCTTAATACACAGAATTTCATGGAATTAAACAAGGATTGCAATAGTTGCACAAATAAAGAGGATTAAAAATTGCTTACTGCTGTTGTTACTTACAGTTGTCAGAGAGCAAGAAACACGCCGTAAGAGTAAACAACAAAAAATAATGCCAGGAATTGTACCTAGCAATGAATACAGTACTACAGTTTTCCAAGAGCACAGTGGTTCTACTTACTTGCTGTAAGCTGTTAACTCCCTTAACTCTCTAAAAGATGATTTTCCAACAAAAACATGTAGCAGCACTCCATTCTGCTTCAGCTCAGCACAGTGTGAGAAGAGAAATGGCAAATCTAACACTCTAAACGCCGCGCATGTGATTTAAGCTCTTGAATCACATGGCTCTAACATCCAATAGGGATAGAGCTCTAAACACAAAGCACGAAAAAACAAAAATGAATATATAATAAATAAAAAAGGGCAATAATAATTGAAAAAAGAAAAAAATTATCTACTAGATCTTATGGAATCAACGTGTAACAGATAAAAAGCACTGCTGAGTGGTCCTGAGCTCATGACGGTAAGCAGCAAAGAGCAGAAGAAAACAAAATATGCCTGTGCTTTTAGAGCACACTCTCCCCTAAACACCCAATCCCCTTATAACAAAAATTTCACTCTCCACTCTCCTTAGTACAGCTATTCATGTCCACAGACCACAAACCACAATTCTGGGCTCTAAAAAAGGTATTTGTAGAAACTCAGTCTCAAACCTGTTCTCTCAAAACCTGGAACAGTTTAAAATCGAGTCTCAAAATTATTATTTTTGTGCTTTCAGACTTACGGGCTTCCAGGTTCTTGCATCTCCACTTCGGTCTCTCTCACTTCCCCCCTCTCTGGGCATCTTCATCCAATCACCCGATCTTCAATAAGCTCTCCAGCGCAGAAACCCCCCACACAAACCACCAGTGCAAGCAGCCTGTTCCGAAAAAAGAAAGGAAAGAGCAAGATATCCTCTGTCTCACAACCCTCTGCAGGGCAGCTAGTCTTCCATTCTGCTTCTGGTGGCTCTTCCACTGCTCCGGACTCCACACAAGAAGACTGCAGAAAAAACACAAACAGAAACAACAGATATCGGGGCCCAAGGGCTAACAAGATGGACTGAAAAGAGCAGTGAGTTTAAAAATGTTATATGGCAATGGTGGCATACCTGTTCTAAAAAAAATAAGTCTTCTTACTGCTCCTTCTCCTGGAGTTACTCCTCAACAGCATAGTGTGCGGCCATCTTGGTCCCCTCCAGCAGGCCTGGTACTGGCAGGAAGGCAGTTAGAATAGCAAAGACCCACACTGAGGAAAAGATAGCCAACTCCCAGACAACACAGTAGATGAACACAGCAGACAGCACACAGTTGGCACACAAAGTGGCCAGTGTATGCTGTGCAGGTGACTGCGTACAGGCAGCATGTTGGACAGGTGTCACTGTGCCACATGGACAGCAACACACAGACATGTTGCCATGGTTCAATGGCACATGTACACAGACACTAGAACATTGAGGCAAATGACATGATAGCACCACAGTGTTACCGAGCGGTGTGCGGCATGTAACAGTGCCACAGGCATGTGCAGCTGCACATACACTGAGCCATGCATCACACAGACAAATGACAATGTGTGCAACACTGTACCAGACATGCATGACAGCACTGTGCATCAGTGGTCACCCACGACCAATGTGACAACACATGCACTGATCTCATGTCCATGTATTGGCCATGTGGGGCTGCACACCCGCATGGTGCTGGCTGCAGCAATGGGGGATATTGACAGCACACCGTGCCCCCACAACAAGGCCAAACCAATACTGCAGTGCTGCATGTCAGCAAGCCATGGGGCACAGTGCCAATGCACAACACACATGATGCATGCACCACTAAGTAGCCATGTACAGCCACCAATACCCATGATCTGGGGCAGCCACACAACACACACATGTCCATACAACCACTGCAGACCCACACACACATGGCAGTAGGAAAGTTGGCATTATAGAATATGCCCACCCACCCACACACCCATCAGACAGGCGAGCACCATACTCAGTGTGCACCCCCTATGTCCCCTGCAAGGGCATACTGTACAGCCAGAATGATGATGGTAAACTGTACACAGGGTGTGGCTGGTACAGCTGTAGACAATGATGGTGTACAATAGGTTTGTGCTATGGTGCATGGGCCCCCATCACACCACACAACCCCCTGAAGGGGACAGGGCATAGCACCCTACAAGAAAGCAGTAGGTGTGCCACATCTCTCCCCAATGCAACACACCCCAGCACTGACACAGTGCAGTAGGGGAGACAGAGGAGACCCACACAAACACACACACATACACACGCGCACACATATGTGTCACACAATGTGGCATTCCCACAGTCATACACACACATCATGCCTCAGAGATGAGAATATGTGATGTTCAATGTGCCGCAGGTGTCTGTGAACAACTGCTGTAGGGTACTGTATTACTATGCCACCCAACGTCAGCTGTCACATCATCTGTGTAGTGGAGAACAGCAAAGGTAAATGCAACACAAGCTGCAGCATGAGGTAGGTGATACGGTCCCTTGTGGCAAATGGTGTCCATGGTTTACACACCGTACATTGTACGCATAGCGCACATTGCATGTGCCTCATGGTGGGCCAACAACAGCATGGCAAAACATAGTAGGAGTGGCGGCATCAACAGTAAGAGCAGCAAGACTGTGTCTGGGTCTAAACATAGTAAACAGGCTAACAGACACAGCAGGACCACAGGCAGGCCAGCAAGTCTAGAAGAGCCTGTTCACCCAGTTTTGGCAATGAGGAGACTATCATTCTCATTAGCCAGGTGGAACAATGGTCCAGGGTCCTACTGCCCCCTGGAAGAGCATACAGCACATCTTGCCAAAGACAACATGTGTGGGGCAACATTGCTGCCAAACTCTAGCCGGCCAGTGGCATCAGGCGCATGGGCAAGCAGGCCAGGCACCACTGAAATGACCTGGCCAGGAGGGAGGCACAACTGTTGCAGCACCTGTGCACTATGGCCAGGGAGGCCAACATCCAGATGCATGGAGGCAGACACAGGTAGGCAAAGACACACCTGCACATGCACCATTATGGTTGCGAGCCATTGTAACACCAAACCTGGCTACTGTATGCACACTAACAGATGGCACACTGTCTCATGTCTCCACAGAGCCAGAGGGCCATGGTCAGTGTGATGGTCAGCAGCAAGGAGATGTGCAAGATGGACATTGGTGTGGCCAGGAGAACAGAGCTGCTGGACTGAGTGGCACAGGTAAGTGGAACCATACAATGTACACAGCTATGACTGGCCGCATGCAGCACAGTTGGGTGCCCACCATGTGGCCAATGAGTCCACACAGCAGCAACACCATGTGTGTAACTGTGTAGCTGTGTATGCACACATCCACCAACTACACCAGTGTGCCACACACTGGCCAGGTCAGCAGACAGGCACATTACATGATGGAGGCATCACCATGAGCCATGCCACATGGGACTGGTGGTACTGCAAGGGGGACAGGGGATGGGTAAGATAGTAGGCCACAAAGAGACAGGTGACCCATTGCAATGTGCTGTCTTGCAGGTACCACTGGGCATGCAGAATGGAGGATAGGTGAGCAACACCCTATAGGCAAGCACTAGAGGGTTATGAGGTGGCCGAAGTGGTCAGAGTGTCATGGGCTTATGCCTTGTGGACACAGAGGATGCAGGGGGCAGCCAGTGCAATGCACAGAGGCTGTACCCACTGTGGCCATGGCCCAGGGCCAGCCAATGGAGCAGGAGACAATGCAGGACATGTCCACAGTGGAGGACAGTGTGCCTGAGGGCAGGGATGGTATGTACATGGGGTTGAAGGGCCCACAAGTAGAGGCAGAGGGAGTAAATGATGGCAATGACACAGGACCAGGGGACGGTAAGTGCACAGAGGTGGATATGGACAGCCCCGCTGTGGAGAAACAATCTGGGACTGAAAATGATTGGGCCATGGTAGCGGTACATGGGGAACAGCAAGATGGGGTGGATATTGGTGCCCCTACTGACCAGAGTGTGGGCTGGCTGGAGTACAACCATGGCCTACCACACTCATCAGACCAGTCATGTGCCACATGGACAGTATGTGGTTGGCACTGAAGGCGGTGCTTAACTAAATCAAGGCACAGTCGGACCATTAACCCTGTGCCATGTGTGAGAGCTGCCATCATGTTTCATATGCCATGCACATTGGGACAGTCAGATGACTAGGCTGCATGACCTAAGGATGTTACTTTAACACAATGCAGATAGTAGAGTGTAGTTTAATACAGTGTTACAGGCTGTTATTATCACTGTACAGGGATGTCTTCCAGGTGGTTGTGTTCCATGTACACCGCTGTGCCCTCACCATCCTGCAGTCTGGCCACAGTGTGCAGATGTTGTGTGGTGGCCGCCTCTTCACCTGTCCTCTGTTGTCCCTTGCTTTGTGAGACACTGATCTGTTGCTTCTGGACAGACTTTGCATGTTCATCCAGTGTTCCAGTGGCTGTGGTTTGTGTTGAAGGCATACCACTAAAACTCCTCTTCCTGCTGGATTGCTTGAGCTCCTTGTGGTGGATGTGTGGTGGTGTGTTTTGTGCCACCATCAGCGATGTGCACAGTATCTCTTTGGCTGCCATGGTGTCCTCATTCTTCAGTCGAAGCGAGGGAGTGTGGTCTACCCATGACACCATTGGCACATGCAGGCCTTCCTCTGATGTGTCCATGCATGGAAGTCCTATTGTGTGCTGCTGGCTTGGCTGCCATTCAGGGGTAGCAATGCCATTGTCCACACCCAGGGAGGTGTCCCCAGACCTTGCCTGTGCCACAAGGGGCACTCCCACAGGAATGAACGTTGGTGTTCCATCCAGAGGCTGTGCTATGTCCATACGGGTGTCCTGGCCTGACTAACCTGCTGTGGTATTTCTGTGCATCTCTACATTCTGTGGCAGTCTCATTTTCACATCCAGTAGTGATGCACTAGTCACAGCCACCACTGCAGCCACTCTGTCATGAATGGCTGCTGCCCAGTCAAACTTGCACCCTCTCTTGCCTGCTGGGGCTATGCCATGGTGCTTCAAGTGCTGGTCCTGGTTCCCGTGTGCATTGCCATGCTCTGTGCATCACACATCCCCATCCACTGCTGTCTGCCCCCACATTACCTGTCTGTAGTAGTTGTCACCAACAGCACCATGCTCCTGGGTGCACCTTGCGTCCCGTGCCCTGAGTTTGCATGCTGACCACAGTCAGACATTGTTATGTGTGAGCCACTGTGTGTTGTCTGCACTGTGTCTACTCTGTGGTGCTCCTGGGGTCGTGGCTCCACTGCTGGTGTGCCCTGCTGGTCACGCTGATGTTGGAGACCTTGCTGTACTGCATTTGTGTTGTACATGGCCTGTGTGGGGCTGACTATTACTGTGGTCATTGAGGTTATGGCCTGGACCTGTGTGTGCTGCACTGCCAGATCTTTCTCCATCATGCTGGTCAGGCACTCCATTGCATTCACCTGGTGCTACCAGCATGCAGGCATTTCATGTTGCTCTGCCATGCTCTCTGCACACAGTATGGAATGCTCCCTACATGGCGTTGACCAGTGTTATGTACGAGGTTGTGGAGTGCTTCACAGACACCCTGCATGTTCACCTCAGCACACATGCTGTGGCATGCAGATGCGGTGTTGTGTGCCTGTACCACATCCCTGATGCATTCTACGGCAGTCTGTAGTTCATCCTAGTAACCCATCACATCCTGGAAGTACCGGCACAGGTCTTCGTCAACCTCCCCCCTTTGCAATGATGTGGCTGCCTGTGTTGGTGGGGTGTGCAGCAAACTGTCAGGTGGTGGGCTGCTGTCAACTGGTGTGTTGCCATCCTGGACTCTCGCAGCCGCTGCTTACTGCCGATGGCATGCCATCAAGGCACTGTGTCAGTGCATCAATGCGTTCCTGCATGCTGTCGTCACCATCACTGCTGGTCCTATCACTCTAACTGGGAGCACTTTGATGTGTGTCTTGTGTGCTTGCCAGTGTGATGTCTTGTGTGTATCCCATCCGGGATGTGCACATACTGTCTGGTCATCATCCTCTGTCCACTGTGAAGTGTCTTGTGTGTCCGCTGCTGTGGTGGGCACTGTCTGCTGTGCCACTGCACCCCCTGGATCTGTGTGGGTACATAATGGGATGTTTGGGTTACTGCACATCTGCCTGTGTCTGCTGACCCCATTCACACCATTGCAAGCATGCCAGCCTTACACCATGTATGCCACATGCACATTGTGCCCTGCTTTGTTGTGGCACACCTTACAAGGCATTACACCCCATTGCTGGTGCACGGTACACATAAAAGCAGCACTGTGGTACAATTTTCAACATTACCAGGGTCTGTGTGTGCTGTTTTAGCCATGTCCTGCCAGGTATGCTTTTTGGGCAGATGTCAGTGTCCTGGTCATTATTGCTGCAGTCCTTGTTATGGCCCTGCCACCACCTCCTATGGTTGTTGCCATTGGTCATGGACTTGTGGCCTGACACCATTCAGTCTCCTGTTGGCATGTGCATGGTGGCTCACTCCACCTACAGGTCCAGTGTGCTGGGTGTGGATTCAGTGCATGGTATATGGGTGTGTTTGCCCACTGTGAGTATGATACACAACTGAGTGCCATTGTGGTACACCTACTGTCATGGCCTACTTCATTTCACTCTTCAGTGCCCATGCGGCACAGACAAGTGGGTGTGTTGTGTGTTCATTGCCAGCAGGGCCTGTTCCTGTGTGTCGTGCATGGGTGTCATGTGTCTGGCATGCCTGGACTTTGCCTGCAGTGCTTAACTCACATTTACATACCTACTGCATGTTGTATGTGGAACAGGTCCAGATCACTATTCCCTCCCACTGCCCCCCCACTCATTTGTGCCGCCACATGCTTCTCCTGTGACGTGAGTGGTATTGCCTGACTGGGGTCTCCTCCAGTGCCACCTGTGCATCAGCAATTGTGAGCAATCTTCTCCTTTGCCCGCCTTTGCAGGTTGTGGTACCGCTTCTGTAATTCATGCTAGGTGCATTTGCAGGGTGTCACCACATTCACCTTGCTCAGCACCTCCTCCCATGCCTGATGTCTTCTGGTATGCACTTCCCTGTTGCCACCCCAGGACAGTAGCAGGTCCACCCTGATAGGGGGGGCGGCAGGTCTCTAGTCTGCACTGTTAGACTGCATTGCTTGTTTCTGGTTGGCCGTATTACTTATCTTTATCTCTGTTGCTGTTTTGGCGATGACCTTTGCCTCCACCGCCTCAATTAGGTATATCAGTTTCTCCCCTCTGTAAAATTTTCCTTTCACCTGTTCTGCCTCATTACCGTGCAACTCCATCTCTGCTATAGCTGTTTCTTGCTAGTTGCACAGTACTGTGGGGTTAGGGTCCATATCCCACTGTCAAATTCCAACTGCTTAAATCCATTTTTTTTTCCCAAAATTAATAATACCAACGATGCTTTTAAAGCCTGGAATGTCAGCATCCGACACTTGCACATCATTTAACATTGTTACAGTATCACAGTATCATGAGACTTAAATGACTCATTACTAGGTGTGAGCATTTACTGTATACATTATTTGCTTTAACTGTACAGTAAAGGAAACAAAACAAAGACATTACTCAATGTTGAAATGTAAAACTTCGATTTACAAAGCCAGTGCCATTATGAAGTAGACCCTAGTAGCTGCAGTGATAGCCTATCCATCGCAATGAGGAGTCAATGGTGCGTGTGCATCCAGTTGTTGGAGTGGGTGATACACAGCATGGTCAGGGCTCAGCGAGGGGTGCCACTGCCACCTCGGTTATTATTAATAGTATTCCCTCCTTCGGTGTTGGGGGTTGGGATTCTGGCAGCTAGCATATTAGTGTAATCATTGGTGGACAGTACTAAGTGGTTGCCAAGAGAATTTTCACTGGTGCCACTGTGAACATGGCAAGCCCCGCAACCCCAAAATAAGCTGAGAAGTCAGTCCCAGGGAGAGCTTGAGCAGAGCCATTGCCTCTCTTTGAGTGTACACTGCCCGATACTGGCATGAATTCCAGCCCTAGGACCTGGTAGTTGCTGCAGTTGGTGTGGGGCGCTCGGATCCAGGGACTCCTCTGGGAAGTGAACCGATTGTTGCACACAGCCTTCCCTCAGATAAGCAGAGCTACATTGGATGGGGAGGTTCTCCGAGTAAGGAGGGAGTTCACACACATTCAGCCCAGCTATAGAGTTTCTGTGGGCGTAATGGCCGGGGAAAGACTGGGCACACACTGACACCTTCCAACTCTCTCACTCATCAACTCAAGGGAATCCTGCCTCCCAAGTAGATTCACTCTTGACAAAGCATCGTATGTTAGATGTACAAAATCCAAAGAGTGCAGGAGAGGGTAGTTGAGAGAGTGATTTAAACAGAATTGGGCCAATAATAAAAAGGTCATTTAGGACAAACACTATAGATTTTCAAGGTGCTACATAGTAAAGGTTTACCCAAAGCATAACTATTCTAATTATAGAGGCCTGGAAGTATTGATATAGGTTAGCAAGATTCAGTTTGGAAGAAATATAGAAGCCTGGAAACTATGTTCTAAACTAAATCTGACAGTCGGGATTTTTCAGTATTTCGGCATTTTGGTATTTCAATACGCGGTGTTATTTCAGTCGGGCTTTCCATACAATCGGGATTTTAGTGACGGGATATTTTTTGTTGGGCTTTGGGATGTTGGTATTTCATATGGATCCCTACACCGGCATCGCTGGATGCGTCACTCTTATGGTGCACCATGCTCCATGCACCATTGCGTCACTTTAATGTGCCAATTTAGGTGTGGTAGAGAATATGGTACAAGGTGCTTGTCACACCGGGGATGGTGCATCCTGCTGCTTGGATGCACCATGTGCCAATCCTAGGGACTTTTGAGAATAGTGCCCACATTGTCTAAATCTCAAGTCCACTGTCTGTAATTCAGTTGTAAATGGTTAATTTATACTACTGATATGGTTTAGCTCTCTTGGCTTTTTACGTGCATATCTGACAATATTTATAAAATTGTAAATCCCTACCATTGACCCCCCTTTACTCTTCATTTTTAATCTCCTTCAGTGCAATTGTAATTATTAATATTTAAAAAGATAAATTGTTAGTGCTTAACCTGTAAACAAAAACCGGCCAGCGCCGCCTCCCAACCCCTCCCACAACCCACACCCACCCACTGCGCTTGGCCTCCCCACACCCCCTCACCCCCCTTACTTCCCCAGGACCTCGGGTAAAAGGTTTATCTTCTGCTTCATTGGGGAACACGCCTGCACTCTTCAAAGCTGACCAACTGAGGGAAATGCCTGTAAGCTGTATAACGTGGCTAGATAGGGGGGTTTCAACTTGTTGCATATCCAGGTGAGTTTTTGGGAGTGCAATTAGCCTTTAACATGTTTTAATCTCTTTCATTTCACTGTCCTTGGCATTATTTATTCAGGCCCGAAGGATAATTCATGATCTGCGTGAAATTATCCTTCAGGCCAGGCTCTTTCATGACAGTGACCTCATCATGAGAAGGGTCCCAAAACCCCATGTTGAAAATTTGCGCCAAAATTCCAAAAAATAACTGTTTTATTTTAAAGACGCCATGCCAGTTCCTATGTATAGCTCGTAGTTCTCACGAATTTCAATATTTTCACTCCAGTTTCAACATTGCAATTTTACCTCACCTTCTTATAGGTAGTACAGCTGCCATTTTCACATCTCACCCAAAAGCGTGTTTCTGCCCATGCTTAGCACACAATGGGCATGGTTGTCTGAGATCAATGTCTGGGACAAATTAAGAAAATCACAGTGACACTGTTCATGAGCTCAGGTATTAAGAATGGCTATGTTGAAAATTTATGAAAAAAATTCCAAAATGACGTTATTTTACTTGTGCGTGTATTGTACAGTTCCTATGCACACTGTAAGTTCGCCGAATTTTCAATATTTCCACTCCAGATTTCCAACATTAACAACTTTGCCACACCTTTCTTATAAATAGTACAGCTGTCATTTTTCACATCTCACTCCAAAGCATGTTTCTGCCCATGTGACGCACAATGGCGCAGTCGGTATCGTGAAATCAATGTAATGGGATAAATTAAGAAAATCACAGTGACACTGTTCGCGAGCAGGTCTTAAAATGACTATGGCCAGAAAATTTAGTGAAAAAAGATCTAAAATGACTGTTTTACTAAACTGTCGTTGTACAGTTCCTTGCGCTCGTAAGTTCACGAATTTCCAATATTTTCCTCCAGATTTTCAACACATTGCCATTTCTACTTCTTATGAGTAGTACAGCTGTCATTTTCATCTCACCAAAACATGTTTCGCCTTACGTAGCGCACAATGGCTTATCGGTAAAAAAAGTAAATCAATGTAATGACTATTTAAGAAAATCACAGACACTGGAACCATGAGCAGAGGTCTTAAATGGCTATGTTGAAAATTTGGTGAAATAATTCCCTTCAGATGTTCTGCAGTATTACTAATGAAGACATTGGAACAGAACTGATCCAGGACTCGATCCCTGCAGCACCCCACTGGTCGCCCCCTCCCTAGACTGCATACCATTTACCACCACCTTCGCCTCCTGCCTGTTAGCTAGTGCTTCAACCCAGCTTACCAGCCTTTCCCCCATGTCCAGCCTACCCAGCCAGTTCATCAGCCTCCCCATATGGGATGGTGTCAAAGGCTTTGCTGAAATCAAGGCAAGCTGTCCACTGCCCCACCCCTGATTCACTTCCTTTGTCACCCAGTCTAATAAATCAACCAGATTTATCTGACATGATGTCCCCACTGTGAATCCATGTTGTCTATGGTCCTGTTCATGGCATCTTAGACTTCACTGGTCCTTTCTTTTTGCCGGCGTTCCATGATCTTCCTACTACTGAGGTGAGGCTGAATGGCCTATTGTTCCTGCCTCCTCCTGCTGCGTGAATTGTGTAGAGACCACATGCCCTCTCCACCACTCATGCTGAAATGACTCAGTGAACATGGCTGCCAGAGGTACTGCTATCTCCCTTGCAGTTCTGTTAATATCTTCAGCGTGCCATCTGGTTCCATTGCTTTGTCTACCTTCAATTTAGTGAGCTTCTGCAGGACTCTTTTGCCTTGAATGGACTATTGTCCACCTTCACCCAATTTGGCAACTGCTGTACTGCTGTGGCCCTGTCCTCCCACTCTTTCCAGAATACTGAAATGGAAAGACATGGATGTCTTGGGAGGAAGGCATGAAACCGTCACTTCAAATACCTAAACAGCACATAAAAGCAAGCAACATTCAGCATTGACAAATGCTTGTTGGTTGTATGACAAGATAATATAAACTAAAGTTGAAGTATACCATAACTTTGTTAATACTGTCATGCAATATTGTTTCCATTATGACCTGTTTGGTTTTTATGTATTTTTTTGTACATTGATTTTAGCAATTTTACAACACATGGTTTCTGATTTTGCACTTGAAAGCATTTTGCACTTGTTGGTATGTTGTACATTAGGATTTGGGGCATTTTAAGGCTGTGTATTTCATGTGCCATGTCCCTCCTGAGAAAGCTTGATAGCAGGTAATATGTAGAGTTTGCTGACCTGCATTTTTCTTAAGCTGCACTAAAGAAAATTAGCTGCAGTGAGGCTGCTGTGTCCTTTGCTATTTTTTCGTTTTAGCTCAACATACTAATGTGAGCATTTATTTTTTAGTTCAGTTAGATTGATAGGAATTAAAATCCAACTGTTTTACTCCTGAGTATTTGTATTTGTCAGTGTGGGGGCATTAAACATTCATCTTTTGACGTTATTCTACTTAGGCCCATTTTCATTTTTGTTTCAGAAGGGACAGACCCCCGCAAATTGTCTGTGAAACCATTTTGTGGAATGCTTATTGTAGTAATTTTCTATCCTTTCATTTGGCCAGTACTGTCACATATGTTCAATCTTATGGGTCAGGGATTCCCTGGGCCATGTTAACTCCCCCCTGAGTGCAGCCTCCGTGCAGTGTGGGTCAGGAAACCTCATCCTATCTTTCCAGGTGCTCGCTGGGTTTACAACTGAGCATCCACCAGGAGGTCATGGGGCTTATTTCTCTCTGTGATAGGGATGCAAATACAGCCTTAAGCCTGTGTTCCTGGGAGAGAACCCTTTTTGCCAAGAAAGTCACAGGCATGTACAGGACTTCAGGTGCCATATAAACACTATACATCTCTTCCAGGGAAATACAGGGACCAGTTCAAGTCCCACAGACCCCTCCATGAGACCTCATGTATCCCCCACCTCCCCTTTATACCATGAGCAGTTAGGATCTATGGTAGCATAGTAGGTACAGTAGGGACCTTACAGCAGACTACAGAAGGTGGGCCAGGAGTTCCTTTTCTGTTTTCATCTAATTGTCCTTGGTAAATGAGATGAAATCCAAATTGGTATGCTGAGTAGGGTACTGAACACTGGAACTAATAAAGGAAAAGTATGAGTCCCATAGGTGGCTGCATATAAATTGATAGGGAAGGTTGTTTGTCAAAGATGTCAGTGTGCAGTAAACAGCGTGGAAGGTCAGGTGCCAGAAGAGGGTCAGCACTGTTATAAGAGAATGGAAGTGGTGCTGGAGACAGCATGCTGATGCATTAACATAGTTTTTTTGCAATGAATTTCCTTACTTTTTGAGATAGTATAAAAGTATTGGACCCTGTGCTCAAATTCCTGCACAGATGTGCATATGTATGTAGATGTGGAAGCGAATACAGACATAGAATCATAGAAATTATTGGCAGATAAAGACCACTAGGCCTATCCAGTCAGCCTGTAAACACTGTACTTGATTACGGCTACTGACCCTCCCTCTACTTGACTTCTATGGTTCCCTTGTGCCTGTCCCATACATGTTTGAATCTATCCACAGTAGTTGCTCCCACTGCCTCTTGTGGCAGAACATTCCATGCGTCAGCTATCCTGTACTTGAAGAAAAACTTCCTCATATTCCTTCTTAACGTGCCTCCTTCCAATTTCATGTCATGCCCCTCATTCTTGTATTTCTTCTGTATTAGAAGATGTATCCCCCCACACCTTGTTTATCCCTTGAGGTACCTGAAAGTTTCTATCACGTGCCCTCTCTTCATTCCTCTCCTCCAGTAAGTACATAATGAGGTCCCTTAATCTGTCCTTGCAAGTTTTGTGGGGAAAGTGATGTACCACTTTTGAACCCTAGAACCATTGGAGGAGTTCTCCCAGCTGCAATCCGAGGACTTCAGTGAATATCTGAGGACTGAGTGGGATGGGAGGTGGTGAGTCTGCTCTGCTGTGGTGGATCATTGAAGCCTGTTGAGTGAGAACTTTTAGAACCAGTGTGAACTTCTCTTGGTGCCCCATTGCTCAGCTAGGGGTGGCTGTCCTGCTTGGACTTTCCCATGGGGAGGAAGCAGGGGATGCTCATTGTAGGGTGCAGCAGTTCTGCTTACCTTGGGGGCTGCCTGGGTGTGTTCATTAGAGGACACCTGCTCTCGGGGATCCCTAGTCTGGGGATCTGCTTGGGTTGGAGTGTCTGCTTCCTGGGGCAGTGCTTCAGTGGACCGGTCTTCAGGAGGATCCATTGTGGTGAAATTTGTTGGGATTGTTGACTGCTATTTGAACTGGTGCTGCAGGTTACTCGACAGGCGTGGCTGTTCAGGTTGGATGGGCCTGCGGGGAGGTACTGGGGGATGCTTACCAGAGGGTGATGAGCCCTGACTGCCTTGGGGTTCCCCGGAGTGTACATTGTGGACAGATGCTTCCTAATTGTGGGGGCTGCTCGGTTTGAATTGTCTACCCTTAGGGCAGTTTACCTGTAGCTAGTAGCCTCATGGGAGTAGCGTTAATCATCGGATCTTAGCCATTGCTGGAAGACACTGCTGGTTTTATTCCTGCTGTGTTGGGATTCCGAGCAGACCTAAGGGTCAAAAATCTTGAACTGGGAGGCTGTGGAAGAGTCTCATTGACTTTTATTTCAACAATTCTGGCAATAACTCTAACTGTTGTAGTGGGAGTACTACAGTTTTGACTTTATTTTTATTGGCAAAATACATGTACAAGTGCTTTGGTCATTTGTGAATTGTGCTTTTTTATAAATAAAACATTGATTGACTTATTGATTGATTGATTGATTGATACCATGTTAGCCACCCTTCTCTGGACCGTGTCCAACCTGTTTATGTTCTTTCGATGGTGTGGCCTCCAGAACTTCATACAGTATTCTGTGTGAGGCCTGACCAGGGTTTTCTATAACGGCTTAGAAAATGGGCACCGCAAAACTCGCATCCTGATTGATTGAAACAGCCTGGCACCCAGCCTGCTATTTGTTAACAATGACCTCAAAACAACAAGTGCCACTTTGACGTGCTCCTTTACTTGGTGTATCCTGGGGCCACCCTGATTTTCTCTAACTTCAGTACCAACATTTATCCTGCACACTAAGCCACCGGTAAACTACCAGTCGACCTCCTACCACTGCAGCCACTCATTTAACCTGTCACCACCCATCCATGATTTAAACCACAACCCTTCCCAAACAACTTGTTTTTTTTTTCTATATCCTACAACCAACAGCACTAATGAAAATGTGGCTTGGTTTAAAAATATTGCACACAGCTTATATATCACTGGTCCCGGTTTCCCGTGCCCGCAACTCCACAGTCCTGATGTCAAGCTCAAAAGTTTTACACAAAAATTACCCCCATTAAAAACAGCAAACATCTAGATCTTTCTGCTCATGTATTTATTTCACCTAGCTCACGCTATCTCAGTAGCTGCATGGAGCTGTGGTCAACTCGCTATGTATCCAGAAACAACATGGAATGAAACAACACTAATTTGAAGGTGGACGGCATTTGTCAGAATGATGACCATTACAGTAACAGAAGTAAAACACTGGTGCCCTCTAGTGGCGGTTCTTGACAATTATGCCAGTTGATGTCTTTTTTTTTTTACTAAATGGTGTCTATTACATTTTTTTTATTTCATGCTTCAAATTTTGTACATAAAATTTAATATGCGACCCATTTTCTTAGTGTAATAATACTGTCCAGTGTGGGAGTTATGGGATATATAACAGACATTCCAGGAGCTATAAGGACCTCTGCCTGTGGCGTCGGGCCTCAATACGCCCCTGGGCTGTTCATTAAAGTCCAATAATGCTCACCCTGTTGGGTATTATTACTTACATCACCACCTCCCTCCTTGTACTGATGATACCCCTGCCTATGCACCCCAGCATGCCAGTGGCCCTCCCCACTGCCTTTGCATTCTGCTTTAACATTTTCAGGTGATCTGAAATATTAACTCCCAGATCCCTTTATTCTTGGTAACTGCCAGCAACTGCCCCTCCCGTCTTGTGGTTCTCTCCAGGGTTTCTTTAGCCCAGGTGCATAATTTTGCAGTTCTTTGACTTAAACATCAGTTGCCACTCCTCAGACCATTTTTGAAGCCTACCTAGTTCCTTTCTCACGTTCTTTACCCCTTCTGGAGTATTCACCCTGATATAGATCTTGGTGTCAGTTACAAACAGTCTGACCTTGTGTTTCAGCACCTCTGCAATGTCACTAATGAAAACATTGAACAGGACTTGCCCAAAGAGTGATCTCTGTGGTGCCCCACTGGTCACCTTCCTATCTCCAGGCTGTACTCTATTTACCGCCACTCTTTGTCTCCTGTCTTTTAGCCAGTTCCTAACTCAGTTCACCACCTTGTCTACCATGCCCAGACTACCAATCTCGTTAACAAGCCTTTTATGTGAGACAGTGTTGAAGACCTTGCTGAAATTGAGGTAGACAACATCCACGCCCCCCGTCCCAATTAACTTCCTTCATCACCCAGTCAAAGACATCTATTAGAATCATCTGACACGACCTACCTGCAGTTAGGCCTGACTAGGGTTTTATATAACAGCATCACCACCTCATCCTTCTTCTACTGGTGACACACCTGCCTATGCAGCCTTGTCATTGTTTCAAATTTTGACCCCAAATTTTCAAAATAGTCATGTCATCGTACCTTATAAACCCCTATAGGTGAAAATTTCTTACTCCATTGCAAAACGCCATTCTGCGTCACAGGTGCAGAAACTCATTTGGGGCAGGATGTGGAAATGCCAGCTGTACTATTCATGAGGTTGTGTGAAGAAATGGCTAGTTTGAAAATTTGGAGTCAAAATATAAAAATGGCAAAATTATGCACGTGCATAGGAAAATGTCAACTATAATATAACTTCGTCTTTATTGGTATTTTTGCTCCAGATTTTCAAGTTGGCTTTTTGAACCCCACCTCATAAACAGTGGTGCTATAATTTTTAATTTTGTTACTCAATCCTGAAAGGTGGTTTTGCGCAGAGAATGCGCCATTCCACTTCACAGGTAAGAGAACATGTTTTGGGCAGGATGTGAGAAATGACAGCCATACTGTCTTGAGGTGGTGTGGAAAAATGGCTATGTTGAAAATTTGGAGTCAAAATACTAAAAATAACCAAAGTTACGTGCTTGCATATATAATTTCAACAAGCCTCATAATTCGGCCATTTCCTTGGTATTTGTACACCAAATTTTCAACATGGGCTTTTTTGGGACCTAATCTCATGAACAGTGGCACTGTCATTTCATTAATCAGTCCCAAAAGGTAATTCCACTCAGCGACTGCAAAATCACCTTTTGGGACTGAGTCACAACCCCCAATCAAGTCCAACAAATAACTGAGCAGACAGGGACACTCGGTGGCCACTCTTGTGAGGGTCACATGGGGGGGACGTAACAGTGCAACAGACAATGGTGGATGTTTTTTTTTCCGGATAAATAAAAATGATGGACAGTTTTCTTTCTTTCAGGGAGAGCTTGCTGTACAGTTGAGGACACTGGGGGATTGGGCACCCCCAGTGTCAAAATCTTATGTTTGTGGGGAGGTATAGGATGGTGGGTGCTTAGAGGGAGGGTTGTGTTGGGGAATGACATAAAAAACAAACTCTGGCAGAGCCACTAGGGCTGCTAATGCATTAACTTGATATGTGTTTGTATATGTGTGTGTGTGTGTGTGTGTGTGTGTGTGTGTGTCTTGGGCTTAGGGGGTGCGGGGAGTGAGGGCATAAACCCCGTCAACTGCAAGGAATGGGCATAACTTTGTCATTTTTATGTTTGCTTGCACGCATGTGCAAGAAACATAGTGCCATCATCTGAGTTTTCAGAGGTGTGTCAGCATCTTCCAATTCAGTCAGTGTGTTTGCAGGCATGGTCACAGTTCTCCAATCACTGCAGGAGCTGCTCTATGACAGCAGTTGAAAATGCAGTGGCATACAGTTGAAAGAAGGAGCTACCAGTGAGCAGCGCCTCCCTCACACACACACAGATCAACCGTGTTGGTTACCTGATAGATTGCTGTATTCTTGTCTAGGCTTAGAGAGACAAGCCACACCATCATTACTTTAATAAACTGTTCCTGCCACAGCAGGACCACCAAAATGTGTGGGTGCCTAACAGTCCTTACACACGCCAGCTCTCCAAAGCACACCTTCATGGACTCCATGGGTTCTAATCCTCCAGAAAAAAAATACCTCAGCATTTGATGTGAAAACTCAGACTTCGTTGTATGTGTAATTCCAAGCGTTTTCTCTTACTAGACTCTGTCAATGTGAACTCCCTGCTGCTAAAACCTATGCAAACGAACTTGAGCATACTGTACTACCTGCAGCTGAAGCAAACAGCCAGAATGCACAAAGGAGAACATACTGCTATGCATTTCAGCAGCAGCCAGTGGGGGAGGTTTTCATGACTGAAGCACTTTTAATGCGCCTTTTGCTGTCATACACACCCCTGTGTGGTAATCCACTAAACTGCACACTTAGTCTGGTAATGCAGCTTCAAAATATTTTTTTTTCTCTGAATTGCCGTGAGCTGGCATTTTTATGTGACTGCAGAAACAAGATGCTGTATGTCAGCCATGTGTCTGCATTCCACACTCATCCCTTCTCACAACTCTCAAACAAAGCCACTGGTGCTAGCTGAATTGAGAAGAGTTACATGGATTTCTTGAAGTTGTGCCAGATACACTGCACATTGCCTCATCCACTCTCTTTGTTTCAACCTCCACCCCACTTCTCTTGGGCAAAGCATGAAGGCTAGTTCACACTAACACATTCAGATACTTAATCACTTCCTCCTTTCAAATCAGGGAAAGGCATGTTGTTGGTCTATTACACTATGAAAACAGGCATTTGTATCAATGCCCGAGCGTTAAACTTGCAGGTATTTTGATGGTATTTTGGCATGGACATGGCTTGAAAAAATCAGTGACAAAGTAAGGCATTTGTCAATGCCAAATGTTGCTTGCTTCTATGTGCTGTTTAGGTATTTGAAGCCATGTGTAGCAAATATTGAAAATTCGCGAATTCCATGGCATGCGTAGGAACTGTGCAATGCACACTGTGAAACAGTTATTTTTAGGAATTTTTTCACCAAATTTTCAACATAGCCATTTTAAGACCTTGTTCATGAACAGTGTCACTGTGGATTTTCTTAATGTGTCCTATACATTGAGTTCAGCAAGACCGACCGCACCATTAGCGCTACATGGGAGGAAACACATTTTGGGCAGGATGTGAAAATGACAGCTGTACTGCCATGAGGAGGTGGGTAAAATGGCAAATAAGAAAATCTGGAGTGAAAATATTGAAAATTGTGAACTTACGAGCCTGTATAGAACTGCGAACGACGCACTCAGAATGATGGTTTTTAGGATTTTTCCACCAAATTTTCAAAATAGGCTTTTTGAGACTCCACCTTATGAATGCTGGAAATTGTTGTTTTCGATTAATTGGGGCCAAGCGGGTGATTTTGTGCAGTGATCATGCAATCACTCTTCGGGCCCGAATAACGCTATGACAGTGACAGAATTGTGAGAAGGTCCCTAAAACCCCATGTTGAAAATTTGCTGCAAATTCAAAAAATGCCTAAGATATGCAAAAAGTTGAGAAAAACCCATCTTGTCCATTATACAGCTTACCGCATTTCCTCAGTTCGCGGTCAGCTTTGAAGAGTGCAGATGTTCCCGGTCCAGCTATGATCATCACGCCAAGCCTGAGGTAAGTATGGGGTGAGAGGGGGTGGGAGGCGGGTGCGCAGTGGTGGTGCGGTTCTGGGAGGAGGGCGGGAGACTGCGGGACCGCTTTTAATTTACAGGTTTTCTTTTTTTCTATACTGATTTATGTGGATGTTTGCCATGCTGGGGTGGGCTTCTCAGCGTGCAGTAGAGAAAGCTGTTTGGGGAGGTGGAGCTGACAGGGATTGGCACCCCCGCAGATGAAGCAGGATGTTTGCCACGCTGGGTGGCTCCAGCGTGGCAGCAAAGATTTTGGGGTGATGTGCCGCACACAGCGGTAGTTTTCTTTGAAGAGAAGACCACCGTGGTCATACACAGCACTGCAGCCATTGGTGCAGGATCACCACACCTGCTCAACAGAGCAGGGATTGTACAGGGCAGGCACCCAAAGTGTCCTATTCTCCTAAGACGTTTTTATGCATGCACAAGCGAATGTAAAACAAAAAACAAATGATGGACTTTAGAGGACACAGTAGCAGTGCTATCACATTGATTTTGCATTTTCCTGTAACTCTCAGGCAAATTTTCCTCCCCTGTACATTTCATTATTCCATGAAGCAGAATTGCTCTGATGCCCCTGAAGCAAATGATTATTTACTTTAATGGACCAACATAGATGTAACAACAAGAATAAAGTGCTCTAGCTTGTCGGACCAACCAGTCCTTCTTCAGAAGCTCATGGCAGTTGTTTAGAAAATACAATACTTAACAACAGCTAGATAATGCAGAGGAAAAAACAAAAATCCCCATTGGTTTAAAACACTCATTTAAAAAAAAAAAAACAGAAGATGATGTCAGAGAAGTTTAACAGTACTATACTGCCTTCAGCCAGAAGCAACCTTGGGTTAAACGTGTTTGGTGGAACACATACAAAGAATCTTACTGCACATAAATTTAATTGACATAAGATAACACTGCTGAAGCAGATAACTTCTAAATCAAGCTGTGAGTGTCACAGTTAGTATAAGGATGGATTACTGAAAGACAACTCCCACCCAGATTAAAGACACAAACTAAGATTGTTATAGGGCCTATGAAGTTTAAATGTCTGCATTATAGACAAGAATTTACCAGTGAAGTTGTCTTAAAGACGTAAGTGCACACTGTGATGTGTAAAACCTAGCTTGACCTGTCACCCAGCTGTACTCTCCAACTAGATATAAGGCCCAAGAAATTTCAAAAACCTCAGGACTAAATAAATGATAATTTAAATATAAATTGATAATATTAGTGTCAAACAAAAAACTCTAGTCAAGGAACCTCAAGGAATTAAGACCACATAGCCTGATATGTACTGATGTCAATATACACTGAAAATGTAACAATTTGATGTACCGCGATGTGTCTAAGGAATCTGAAAAAGAGATAAAATGTACTTTCTCTCCTCTCTCATACAAACAACACCTTAACCCACTCTCACATCACCATAATGTGGGTGGGGAGATACAGCTTTGTGAGAGCTAATGTTGTCTCTCTCTCTCTCAGCCCCTCTTTTTCCACCTTCTCTTTCTCTCTCTCTCTCTCTCTCCTCTCCTCCCACAGACACACACACACACTCACTCTCTCCTAGTGAACCTATATTCACTGTAGTCACTGCAATTGTTCCCCAAAGGAATTCAACTTGTCATGAAATCCTGAGTAAAGGGGCTTAATGTCTAATGCCCCTGTAACTCAATGCAAGTCAATGGGAACATTTCCTGTAAATGACTCCCTATAGATCTGGGAGCTCTGCTGTGTGTAGTCTGCTTAGGGTCTCAATATAATTTTATTTTAATGCAGTATTCAAAAATTATACTGAAGCAAATGGTTTGTTGCTTTTACTGAACCAACATACATGGTTGTTACAAAAGAACAAAGTGTCTTAAGTGTGTGGCCCAACAAGGTCTTCTTCTGAAGCTTACATGAGTAAACTTACAAGGATGTTCTAGCCTGTGTGACAGTGGTTTCAACTATGCCACTGAACTTGAAAAACAGCAATTAAATAACTTAGGATAATGCAGGATATATAAATGAAATCACACGCATTATATGAAGGCATTGTTGTCATGTCAAAAGATCAGCAACAGTACAGCAGCTACCTGAATTCACCTGCTTTTAATTGCTGTTTTAAAAGGGGATTTTTTAAATATCCTGTAGTTTCACAATAATTCCTCATACCTTTTCACCAAGTGTCTGCTCTACATAATTCAATGGTTTGCAGCTCCACAACACACAAAATGAACAGAGACTATTTTAGTTGTCATTTTTCTATCTCGCTTCAAATGTGTTTCCACGCATGTAGCTACAATGGCACAGTTGGTGTGTGAAATCAATGTTTGGGACAGATTAAGAAAATCACAGTGACACTGTTCATGAGCAGAGGTCTTAAAATGGCTGTGTTAAAATTTGTGACAAAAGTTCATAAATGACTGTATTACGAGCGAGCATTGCAGTTTCCACGCACCCTCATAAGTTCATGAATTTGTAATATTTTCAGTCCAGATTTCCACCACTGGCATTTTTCCACATTCCCTTATGAACAGTACAGCTGTCATTTTTCACACCATGGCCAAAATGTGTTTTCACACTTCCAGCGAAGAAATGCATGGTCACTGTGGGAAATCACTGTTTGGGACAGATTAAGAAAATCACCATGACACTGTTCATGAGTGGAGGCCCAAAATGCCTGTGTTAACAATCTGCTGTAAAAAATCCCCAAACTAATTACATTATGGGTGTGCGTTGTGCAGTTTCTATGCTCACTCATGACTTCTCAATTAGTTTCTGATATTTTCACTCCAGATTTCAATATTGCCATTTTTTACACCTCCCCATGAACAGTACAGCTGTCATTTTTACATCCTGTTCGAAATGTGTTTTCATAACTGTGGCGCCAAATGGCGAGATCACTGTGCAAATCAGCTTCAGCTAACTAAATTATATTGCCACTGTTCGTAAGGTGGGGTCACAAAAACAATGCTGAAGATTTGGAGCGAAAATACCAATGAACATCTGAGGCTGCCCTGTAGAGACTGACAGGCTCAGGGTGTGACTTGGGATTGTCGCCTGTAATGCTCATACCATTCCACCCCCACCCACACCCTGCAGCCAGTGAGAGGCGGAGTTGTGCCTTGGACTCTTCGGCCTCAAAGTTCACCCCATTCTCCTATACTGCACCCATCTCACCATATTTCTAATAGAATGGGGCCAACATAAGGGCCAAAGACCCTAAGGCACACCAGTGGACACCTGTTGGTGTCTGCAGGGTAGGGTGGTGAAATGCCATAGCTGGTATGCCTGACGACCCAAAGGCACACCCCAATGCCTGTCAGTATCTGCAGGGTGGTGGTGGTGGCATTGGCTTCAGTTCAATACTTCACTGCCATTCCTATTATGCAGCTCTGTAACTCCTACACTACCATTGCCAATGCCAGCAAGCAAACATTCGGCATTGACAAATGCTTGTTTCATATTTGGATCCCAAATGTTGAACATAGTCTTGGGGCAGAACTGTCATATCCTTAATAATCCAGCACAGTGCAAAAAGGGTAGGTACACACCACAAATAATAATAATAATATATATATATATATATATTGCATATTGTGTATTATAAGGGAGAGGACATGTGGGAGTGGTGCAATGCACTGGCTGTGGGGCAGCAGTTTTCTGGGAGACATTCTGAAACTGCATTGTTGTCCTATTTGCAGACAACTGTCAGTTTGAGGAGGAGGTTGCTCACCTCCAGGCTTAACCATAAGGACTAAGAGGCACCCCTTCCAATGAACACCACTGCCACAACCACTGCCTCAAAGGTTGCCAAGTATGAAGAGCAGTTGGACCACAGTGGGTTCTGGGAGGGTGCGGGTGGTAGACCAGAGGTGAAGCCCCCTAGTTGTACCTCTACACAAATCATATGCCATTCTGGCACAGCAAGGTTCCTCTATGATGGCACCCTCAGTGGAGACACAAGGGAGTCCCACAAAAGGGTGGCAAGGGACACCACAGGGGAAGAAAACAGCTTCTGATAGGGGACTCAATTGTTAGGGGGATAAAACTGGGAAAGGGAGAGGAGAAGGAAGTAAGATGCCTGCCTGGTGCCATGGCTTGGAGGGACAGGAAGCGAATCCTCCAGATTACAGAAGCAGCATCACAGGAGAAGGAACTAGATATCATAGTCCACCTTGGGACAAATGACCTAGCTAGGCATGGGATCAGTGCAGTGCAGAATGAATTTGTGGAGTTGGGGAGGGGCCTCAGATGGGTAGCAAGCACAGTAACCTTCTTAGAGGTGCTACCAGTCCATGGCAGGAGCGAGGCTAGGGTACTGCACACCATGCAGTTTAATGAATGGTTGCAAAACTGGTGCAGAGTACAGGGCTTTGGCTTCATTGAGGACTGGGGGGCCACCTGGAGAGATAAAAATCTATACTGGCATGATGGTCTGCATCTGTCAACGAAGGGAACCAAGCTCCTAGGTGATAGGTTTAAATACTTCCTTGGCAAGCTTTTAAACTAGCCAAGGGGGGAGGCGCTGATAAAAGGCAGGAAATTTCAAGCCCCCCCCAAAAACATGGCAGGTAGAAAGGTAAACACTGAGGTACAGAGCTCAACACAGGGAGGATGGGGTAAATGGAAAAATAGACAAGGACAATAAGAGCAGGGATGGGGAAAAAGGATAAAGCCAACATTAAATGGAGAGCAATGAGTTCCAATGCCCGTAGTCTGGGAAACAAGCTTCCTGAGCTAGTAGCCCTGATGGAAGATGAACAATTAGATATTGTGGCAGTCTCAGAAATATGGTACACTGAGAACCATGACTGGGATGTCAGCATACACAATCTACAGAAGGGACAGGGAACGTAAAAGTGGAGGTGGAGTAGCTCTATACATAAGGGAAGGAATCAAAGCTACAGAACTAAAAAGTGAAGGGTGAGGACAAGAGGCACTCTGGGTCACCTTGGAGACAGGGAATTGCATCACAATCCACACAGGGGTTGTTTACATAAGGGAAGGGATCAAAGCTAAAGATACATCGCCAAAGCCCACACAGCCAGATGACACTCCAAATCACAAACTTGGATGGTACCCATCTGGAACATGTTACTCATTTTAAATATCTAAGTGTCACCTTAGATACCTCCCTCTCCTACCACAGACATGTACGCCTCCTCTCGTCAGTGATTAACTCCAGAATTGGTACCTCTACAGATCAAGAACAGCCTGCCTGCCCATGCCATGCAGGTAGCTGTCACCTCCTCCATTCTCTCACTTCGGACACGGATTGTTATCTATGGCAACTGCTGACAACTCCACCCTAAGTAGTATAATCACAGCACTTAATAAAGCCTGCCACCTACTGACTGTGACAGACTCACCCACACTTGTGACCTGTACACACAAACAGGTTGGCTTAATTTCCATCAAAGACTCAAATATCAAACCTGCATCTTAGCAAAAAAGATCCACCTCCAGCTTACTTTAGCCAGTCTACTCCCCACCGTCAGCCCAGCCCCTCACAGGCGGACTACCAGACTGTCGGCTACCTCATCCTTCATGGTCCCCCCATGTCGAACGTCTCTAGGGCAGAGATCCTTCCGCTACCGTGCCCCCAAATGGTTCAACACCTTCCCCCCTACTCTCTCCCAGACCCACAGCATCACACTTTTCAAAACAGGCCTTCGAACACACCTCCTTGAAAACTCTAAATGTGAATGCCAATAAGGCCTGCTCTCTCCCCCCCATCCACTTAACTGACTCTGGGACTTCCTAGTCCCTACGTTCCACCCTCTGCATTTAGCTCTGTCTTGGGCCCACATGTATGCCTCCCATAAGCTTTTAAAATGCCTCTCAAGTGCTATATCAATTCTGTAACTTGAAAAAAACCAAGTGTAAAAAAAAAAAAAATTGTGTTTTTTTTAATGCTTTATATTGTCTTGTGTCTCTCCACCCCCTGTAACCACCGTGGAGCCATTGTATAAAAAAACTGTCTGTACTGAAACCTGTATATAATTGCTTGCTGTGTCTGTCATCCTTGTACTTTTGTTCTCCCTCAACCCCCTGTAAACGACGTGGAGCCTTTGCAAAAGAGTCTATGACTCAAAGAATTGTAATTCCGATTATACTGTAAAATAAAAAATAAAAAAAAAACACAGACCCCCATCTCAAGGGGAGGAAATGGACAACAAAATGATAGAGGACATTCTCAAAATGGCTGAAAAAGGGAGATACTGTTGATGGGGACCTGAATATGCCAGAAGTTAACTGATAACGTACTGCAGCCACATCCAAGAGCAGGTCATTCTCATGTCCTGCAGGGGCAGGCCTTAGACAGCTAGTGTTGGAACCCACTGGGAGGCGCATAACATAGACCTAGTATCAAATGGAGAGAGATCACAAATTTAGAAGTCAGTAGATATCTGGGAACAAGCAACCACTGCATAGTGTGCTTCAGAATGAGCATAACCATGGAGATAAGCCATACAAAAACAAGGATACTGGACTTTAGAAGGCTGACTTTGGCAAATGGGTGAATACCTGAAAAATGAACTAGCAAATGACCAAAATGGAGGGGTGGAAGAACAATGGAGAAAAATCAAAACTGCCATCATAGAGGCAACAAGCCTTTGTGTGAAATAAATAAAGAAAGCAGAGCGGAGTAAAAAAACACTATGGCTCTCAAAAGAGGTGGTAGGGAAGGTTAAGGAGAAAAACACTGCTTTCAAAAAGTATAAGGAATCACAGAAAGAGCATGACAGAGAACTGTACCAATTAAAGCAGAAAGAAGTGGAAGGCAGTCAGACTAGCAAAGGCCCAAACCGAGGAAAAATAGCCAACTCTAGTTAAGAACGGGAATAAAACCTTTATAGGTACATTAGGGAGCATAGAAAGGTTAAGGGAGGGATAGTGAAGATTAATAAAGGAGAGGAGGGGCAGAGGGAGACAGTGAAAAGGCAGAGATATTGAATGAATACTTTGCTCAGTATTCACAAAAGAAGATGAGGAGGAGTTACCTAAACCAGACAATAGAAGCAATCTGGGTAGGGGGTTGACACCAGTCCATTCACAGAAGAAAAAGTCAAGAAAGAAGTCCTAAAACTCAAGGTGGACAAAGCAATGGGGCCTAACGGGATTCACCCCAGAATCCTAAAAGAACTAAGGGAGGACCTAGTGACACCACTGACCATGCTTTTTTACAAATCGTGGCAGGATGGGGCAGTACCTGAGGACTGGAGGAGGGCAGATGTGATTCCCCTTCACAAAAGTGGGAGCAGGCAGAAGCAGGAAACTACAGACCTGTTAGTTTGACCTCAGTGGTGGGGAAAATGATGGAATCACTTCTGAAAGAAAGAATTGTTGAGTACCTAGAGGCCAGCAGGGCACAGGACCCAAAGCAGCATGGATTTACAGCAGGAAGGTCATGTCAGACGAATCTAATAGATTTCTTTGACTGGGTGACTAAAGTAATAGACCAGGGAGGGGCTGTGGATATGGCCTACCTAGACTTTAGCAAGGCATTTGACGCAGTCCCACACAAAAGATTAATAATCAAGTTAGCCAGCCTGGGAGTGGGTCCCAGGGTGGTAGCCTGGGTAGCAAACTGGCTGCACAACAGGACACAGAAGGTAATAGTGAATGGAACACATTCTGAAGAAAGAGGGGTTACTAGTGGAGTACCTCAGGGCTCAGTACTGGGTCCAGTCCTCTTTAACATCTTTATAGGTGACATTGCAGAGGGTCTGAGGAAAGGTATGCCTTTTGCAGATGACACAAAGATCTGTAACAGAGTTGATACACAAGAGGGGTAGAAAAGATGAGAAGAGACTTGCAAGGTTGGAGGAATGGTCAGACATATGGCAACTTAGATTCAATACAAAGAAGTGTAAGTAATGCACTTGGGAAACAAAACCCAGGAGAAGAGTACACAATAGCAGGGAAGGTACTAACAACAACAAAAATGGAGAGGGACCTGGGGGTAGTCGTATCAGATGACCTAAAGGTGGGTAAGCAATGTGAAAAGTCGGTAAGGAGAGCCAGGGGGATACTGGGATGCATAGAAAGGGGCATCACAAGTAGAAAAAGAGAAGTGGTTATCCCTCTATACAGACAGTTGGTGAGACCTCATCTGGAGCACTGTGTGCAGTTTTGGAAACCTCATCTATGTAAGGACACAGACAGGATGGAAGCAGTCCAGAGGAGGGCAACTAAAATGGTGCAAGATCTGCAGCAGAAACCATATGAAGAGAGACTAAGAGAGCTTAATATGTATACTTTTGATGAACGGAGGGACAGAGGGACATGATAGAAACCTTCAAGTACCTCAAGGGAATCAACAAAGTCCAAGAGGGTAGCATCTTTCAGAAAAAGAGATGTGTAAGAACAAGGGGGCACAATTTAAAGATAGCGGGGGGACGGCTCAGGGGTAATGTGAGGAACTTTGTTTTCATGGAGAGAGTGGTGGATACATGGAACAGCCTTCCTGAGGAGGTTGTTGGGTCTAAAACAGAGGGGGAATTCAAACATGCATGGGACAGACACAAGGTAAGTATAGTGGGGAGGTTGCAGGAAGTAGGCTGTTGGTTAACTAGAATCTGCAGCTTATCCAGTAGGTAGGGAAATGGGCAGACTGGGTTGGCCAAGTGGTCCTTATCTGCCGTCAAAGTCTATGTTTCTATGTTATCACCCAACCTCATGAACCCTGTAAGTGAAAATTTTCAAATTCGTGGGATAATGGCATTCTGCGCCACAGGTGCAAAAACAAGTTTTGGGCAGGATGTGAAAAATGACAGCCATACTGTTCATGAGGTGGTGTGATAAAATGCATAGAAAATTTTGAATGACAATGTAAAACTTGAACATTTTTCTGAGTTTTTTTAACAAATTTTCAGCATGGCTTTTTTGGGACCCCACCTCATGAAGAATGCCACTGGCATTTCATTAGTTTGTCTCAAAAGGTGATTTCACACACTGACCGCATCATCCTGTGCCACAGATGCAAACAGGTTTGGGTCAAAATGTGAATAAGCATTTTTCAATGCCAAAAGTTGCTTGTTTATATGTGCTGTTTAGGTATTTGGAAGTGAAAGTACCGTGCCTAAGAACTAAGAACCCCCCGGAAAACATCCATTGCATTATTACAGCAATCATAACAGCATAGCTCAGTTAGAGAAATAAACAGAACAACTAAATCTGTATAATTACAGCAATCCTAAAAGTATCCAATCATTGCTTTGTGTCCACTCCATAGACCCTGCTTTAATATAGGACCACAGAACACCCTGGGTGGGAGGGTGTGCAACTCTAAAGTCCCAGTACAGATCCATGGAGCTCGATCACTCCCCCTCTCTCTCACTTGTTCGTTTTATTTCTCCTGAGGCTGCAGGCTGCCCTTTTGTACTGGGCTCCTGCTTGCACTGGTGTCTTTTTCTGCTCATAAAGAAATCCCTAGCAGTTCCAATAGAGCTCTGTTAAGTTCGCTCACTCCTTCTCTCTCTCTCTCTCTCGCTCATTCAGTTTCTCCCGGAGCTGCAGGCTTCCCTTTTGTACTGGGCTCCTGCCTGCATTGGCACCTTTTTTTGCCCACAAAGAAATCTGCAGCAGTCCCGACAGAGCTCTGTTGAGCTTGTTCACTCCCCCTCTGTCACTCGGTCATTCTGTTTTCTCCTGGCGCTGCAGGCGCTCTTTGTACTGGGCTCCTGCCTGTTGTTAACTCTTGCTGCCCACAAACATATTCACAGCTGTCCTGACAGAGCTCCATTGAGGTCACCTACCCCCCTCACTTGCTCATTCTGTTTCTCCTGGCACTGCAGGCCTGCTTTTGTGCTGGGCTCCTGCCTCCGTTGGATGCCCTTTTCTGCCACAAAAGAAATCTACAGTGTCCAGACAGTGCTTCGCTGAGCTCACTCACTCTCCCTCTCTCAGTCACTCATTCCATTTCTCCCAGTGCTGCAGGCTGCCCTTTTGTACTGGGCTCCTGCCTGCATTGATGCCCTTTTCTGCCCACAAAGAAATCTGCAGCAGTCCCGATAGGGCTCCTTTGAGGTCGCTCACTCCCCCTCCCTCACTGGCTCATTGTTTCTCCCGGCGCTGCAGGCTGCCTTTTTGTACTGGGCTCCTGCCTGTGTTGGCACCTTTTGCTGCCCACAAACACATTCACAGCTGTCCCGACAGAGCTCCATTGAGGTCACTCACTCCCCCACCCCTCACTTGCTCATTCTGTTTCTCCTGGCTCTGCAGGCTGCCCTTTTGTGCTGGGCTCCTGCCTCCATTGGTGCCTTTTTCTGCCCACAAAGAAATCTACAGCAGTCCCAACAGTGCTTCGCTGAACTCACTCACTCTCCCTCTCTCAGTCACTTGTTCCATTTCTCCCAGTGCTGCAGGCTGCCCTTTTGTACTGGGCTCCTGCCTGCATTGATGCCCTTTTCTGCCCACAAAGAAATCTGCAGCAGTCCCGATAGGGCTCCTTTGAGGTCGCTCACTCCCCCTCCCTCACTGGCTCATTGTTTCTCCCGGCACTGCAGGCTGCCTTTTTGTACTGGGCTCCTGCCTATGTTGGCACTTTTTTCTGCCCACAACGAAATTCACAGCAGTCTCGACAGAGCTCTGTTGAGCTCAGTCACTCCCCGTCTCTCACTCAATCTTAATCTGTCCCAAATACTGTTTTCGCAAAGTGACTGTGCTATTCTGCATTGGAAGTGTGAAAACTTATTTCGGCAAGGATGTGAAAAGTGACAGCTGCACTGTTCATAAGGAGGTGTGAAAATGCCAGTGTTGAAAATCTGGCGAGAAAATATTACTAATTTGTGAGAGTTACAAGTGTGCGTGGAAACTGCGCAATGCACTCTTGTAACACAGTCATTTTATGGATTTTCATCACAAAATTTTCAACATAGGCATTTTAGGACCTCTGCTCATGAACAGTGTCACTGTGATTTTCTTAATGTGTCCTGAATACTGATTTCACAGTGACCGTGCTATTCTGCACTGCAAGGAGAAAACACATTTTGGCCAGGATGTGAAAAATGACAGCTGTACTGTTCATAAGGAGGTGTGGAAAATGCCAGTGTTGAAAATCTGGAGTGAAAATATTGCACATTCGCAAAGTTACGAGTGTGCGTAGGAACTGTGCAACGCACACTTGTAAAACAGTAATTTTTTTTATTTTTCACCAAATTTGCAACATAGGCTTCTTGAGAGCCTACCTCATGATCACTGGCACTGTCGTTTTTAATATCGTCCAGAAAGGTGATTCTCATGCAGTGACTGAAATCACCTTCGGACTGAATAACTCCATGACACAGTGGCTGAATCTTAAGAGGAGGGGTCCCAATAATCCCATGTTGAAAAATTCTGGTGCCAAAATTCCCCAAAATGCCTGAGATATGCACCAAAGTTGAAAAAATCCTATTTATGCCATTATACAACTTACCGTCATTTCCTCAGTTTGCAGTCAGCTTTGAAGAGTGCAGACATGTTCCCGGTGCACCGAAGATCGTCACACCGGGCTCCGGAGGTAAGTATGGGGTGGGGGATGTGGGGAGGCAGGGCACGCAGAGGGTGTTAATGGTGTCTGGGCTGCAGAATGGCATTATTTCAAGGACAGCCTTCAGAACAACCTTAACACAACCTCAAAGTTCTGGAAGGTACTTTACTCATTTTTTTGACTCTCCCACATAGTCTGCCCCTCCAGCCCTGTTTGCAAAAGGATCACCAGTGTCTTGACCCATCCTCTGTGGCTGCTCATTTCAGTGAGCTAAACTACAAACGAAGCTTGTCTACACCAGACTCCCCAGTTTTTTATCCTCTGCTAATATC
This sequence comes from Neoceratodus forsteri, assembly GCA_016271365.2. Classification (NCBI taxonomy): domain Eukaryota; kingdom Metazoa; phylum Chordata; order Ceratodontiformes; family Ceratodontidae; genus Neoceratodus; species Neoceratodus forsteri. The sequence goes on from JADMNL010000026.1 coordinate 275,377,519, forward strand.
GTTCCCATTCCAGTTTGGCTTCTAGAAGCATCCCTGCACCATCTCCTCCCTGCTGTGTGTAACTGATTTTATCTTCTGAGGGATGGATCAGGGGCATATCACAGCTATCATTTTCATTGATCTAGCAAAGGCCTTTGACTTAGTGTCCTGCCTTCTCCTCTTCCTGGATAAGCTGAGTGCTGCTGGTCTTTCATCTCCTCTGTAGACCAGTTCCATGCTTACTTCTCTGGTCACCTGAAGTCAGTACAGGTTGTTAATGTCCTGTCACCTCCACTTCCCATCCAGACTGGGGTACCAAAGGTCTCCGTCCAGGGGCCTCTCCTATTCTCCATCTTCCTTAACATCCTCCTCTCAGCTTGTAGCAACTTGCATATCCAAATGTATGTGGATAACACTTTCATTTACATCTCTAGTCCCCCCACTACAGCCATGGAATGTCTACTCCAGTAAGCCTGCCACAATGTCCTGCACTGGATTCAGTCTCACCAACTTTGGGTCAACACTAAACTGGTCAGACTTCCAACGCGGCTTATGTTCTCCATATTAGATGGTGCCCCTCTTGAAGTGGTTGATTCATTCAAACACTTTGGCATATGGCTAGATAGCAAACCTAAGTTTGTTGCCCACATTGATGTCATCCACACCAAGCTCTGCCCTAAACTTGGTACCTTGTACCATGTTAAAGACTGTTTGTCTCCTCAGGAATGCCTTGAGCTTGTCACTAAAATGGTGCTCCTGTTCTATGACTATGTGGATGTGGTCTATGGCACTGTTCCCTCCACCTCCCTTGCCAGACTGGACACCATCTACAACACCTTCTGTTATTTTGCTACCAACTCCCCTCTCATACCCACCATTGCTCACTCTACTCCTCTTACCCATTCTTCTCCACTCACATTGGCCGTAACCACTGTGCCTCTATTCATATCCAAATACAGGTTCGGGTCACTTCCATTTTACCTCTCATCACTCCTCTCCTCCATTCTCTCTGCCTCCTGTGCCTTCCTTGCACTTGCACTTTCACTATTTCTCATCCCTGCTGCTCTGCTGGATGATGAGCCATTTCCTATTGTCTCCCTTCACTCTGGAATGTACTACCATACTTCCTCCATTTCACTCCCTCACCTGTATCCTTCAGGTGACAACTGAATTTCCTTTCCTCCCACCCTGCTTCTGTTTCCCCTACCTGACTGCATCCTTTCCATTTCAACACCACCCTGTTTCCTTCTGGTACCAGCTAAAACTCCTTCCTTTCCACCATGCTCCTGTTTCCCTCTGCCTGACTGCTACCTCACATTTACCACCTCCCCTGTTTTCCTCAGGTACCCGCTGAAACACCTTCCCTCCCACCAAGCTCCTGTTTTCCCCCAACCTGACTGCCCCTTACATTTGTCTCCTCCCCCGGTGAAGGTGTGGCTGAATTACCAGATTTTTGCTGCTTTCTTTTATTAGGGGGCTATGCACTACTGTGGGCCAAGTATGTGCCATTTAAATATATCCAACCAGTGTAGCTACACATCTACAGACAGGTGCAGAGTGTGTGTGGTATGCACAACCATGCATCCTCAAAGGACGTCTGTCCACAGCCCCACCCCCACCGTGCATGATACCAGGGGAAAGAGGGTTGGAGAACACAGGCAGGCATCCAATTGGATGCCTGTCCTAGGTCTCATAGTGGATACCCTGCCCTGTGTGAGCAGTGGATTCTGGGTAGACATGGGTCCCTGGCATGTAAATGTATGGGCATGTGCCTGGATGATGTCCCCAGCCCTCCCAGTCAATCCAGTAGGCTGGGGCATCATGATGGGGTGATGTCCAGTTCTACTGCAAAAGGCAGGTGTCATTGGGGGCACACAATGTATATGGTAGGATTCCCACTGCTGTATCCTGTGTCTGCCTTGTCTGACACTCTATGCTTTCATGAATGGTGTAGAGTGTGGACAGCCTCTCATGCAAGTCCTGGGCCTGGCAGTGCTCATAGCTGTGTAATCAGCTGGAGGATCAGAGTACAAGGGGCATGCATCTCTTCCATGAATGCCACTGGGAGTCCACTGGATCCCTGGTTCATGGCATTCAGACACAGTGATGCCTATGCACTGCGGCTATGCTGTGCATAGGCAATTCACTTCTTAATGCATAATGGCTATAGTGCTTACTCTGTTATAATCATGTTCTCTATTCCACCTGACTGTAATTGTGAACTGTGTCAATGCTATATAATTACATTTAACTGAGTACTGTGTCTGTGCCATGTGTTTAACTCCCGTTTCCTTCCCCCAGGTCACATCTGGAAATGAGCCCTAGCTCAGTGTGCCTCTTCCAGTCACCAATTTTCAAATAAATAAGTAAAAATATGGAACCCAAACACACAGAAGAGAGAAAGAAGTAAGTGCCTTAGCAGGAATTTGGACCCAGACCACCCAGAACACCATTTGTGTTGCACTACCAGCTGCACCACCATGGCAACTGGAAACCTAGGACTCCTGGAAGCAGCTTACTATAAAATGCACAACCTCGTGCTGCACTGATAAGCATGTGCAGTTCTGAAGGCTGCACCTTTGTAAGGACAATGACAGGGTGGAAGCAGTCCAGGGAAGGGTGACTAAGGTGGTAGAGGGCTTGCACCAGAAAACATACCAGGAAAGATTAAGGGACCTCAATATGTACTCACTGGAGAAGAAGAGGGAGCTGGTGGACATGATAGAAACATTTAAATACCTTAAGGACATAAACAAGGTGCAGGGGAGTGATATCTTCCAGCATAGCAGGAGTACATGAATGAAGGGGCATGATATGAAATTGGAAGGTGGAAGGTTAAGGGGAAATGCAAGGGAGTTTTTCTTCACAGAGAGGGCGGTGGACACATGAAATGGTCTGCCTCAAGAGGTGGTGGGATGTAGCACAGTGGGGGATTTAAACATGCTTGGGACAGGCATAAGTGAACCTTAGTGGTGAGAAGGGGGGTGAGAAGCCAAAGGCAATGTATGGTCAGAGACCGCAAACTAGCGTAGGGCTTATGGACATACTGGATGGGCCTGGCGGTCCTTATCTGCTGACAGTTTTCTATGTTTCTATAAGTACATTTTCATTCACAATGGTATGGTGTGCATATGGCTTAGTTTCTGGACATGTGAGTTCCTTTTCTTTTCCTTGTTTTCCACTCTGAAAAGTTCCAAACTCTTAAACTAGGGCAATGACACAGTTCAGAATTTAAGGCTGCCCCTTAAAGGGACACTGTCAATCTGTTTTTCATCATATTAGTTCTAGTTAAAAACCTACCTTTTATTATTGCTTACCTTCTCTAATATTCATTGATGTTGCTGTTTGTTTTGACTCTCTCCTTGATTAGCAGAACTGAAATGCATGGCAATGCATATTTATAAACAACCTTGTTTTGTTTACAGTTCTGGATCTGTTCTTACAGCATGCATCCTAAGCATTAGAAACACACCCAAATAGTGCAGTCACTCACGAGGCAGTAGCTACCTAAAGTCCCACTGCATCAAGAGGGGCTAGGCTGTGTTATGGGTGTTCCCAAGTCCAGGAAAGATGCAGTTGGAGTTGATAAAGGAATGCAAACAAACCTGTGTTTGTGTGGTAATACCATTTTTAAAGAAAAAAAGAGTCAGAATCAAACTACCAGCTACATCAGCACTCTTTACAGAATGTTGACAATCATAAATTGTATTTTTTAAACTAGGGACACTTTGAGACCTAAGGGGTTGACAGTGTCCCTTTAAAGCATCACAGTTGGCCAGTGCACCACCTGAAGATCCATCTCCTACAGATAAACCAAAGTGGTTTGCTTAACTCTCCATCCCACTGCCTAACAATTAAGGGACAAAGCTGAAACAGATCAGGAGCAAAGGATTAAAATCAATGGTCCCTTCTTAATAAAAATAGTAATATTAACTCAGGAAGTTGATAGGATAGATTAAAGGGTATAAAAATCATTTCCTAATGGAGAACAAGGAAAGGAGTTTTAAAGGAGGAGCATGTATGCAACCTCTCCTGGCCTGATGACTTATTTATCTATCTGACAAGATGAGGATAGAGGCAGTACTGGGTGACTATTGTGTCCGTGCAGCTATAGTTAGAGTTAGTGTGAGCATTTAAAGTTTAAGGCCAATTTATGCAGGTTAATAATTTTGTGCAGGTTCAACAGATCTGCTTGAACTTTTGCATGCATCATCAGAAGGGACAGGTCTATGGATATGTCACATTTGGTTTGAATCCCTTGTGTGGTTTCTGAGATACAGAGTGTTGAAAAATAAGGGATTTTTTGTTTTTTTTGCTGTTTTTTGTCAACCTGTATCTCAACAAAGTCTGTAGCCACAGGGCTGACATTTTCAGGGTAGAAAACTGTGGCCTCACAGGTGTGTCTTTTGAAGGTTTGGTGAAAAACATTAATCTGTTCCAAAGTTATGAAATGTTCTTTTCCCCATTATTTCCCGTGGGGGAAAAAATACCATATATACTCGCGTATAAGCCAAGATTTTTGTACCGAGTCAGCATTTCAATTTAGTGGGTGTGTCAACTTACACATGGGTCAGTCATTATGGTACAGTAATATTAAGGGTTGGGCAAAATTGGTTGACATAGCTAGCTAGGGAGAGGAGTCTTCTTTAAAAAAAGGAATGGGAAAGGGAATGGATGCCAGGTGGAATGGATGCCAGAAGGACCACAGCAGTGAAGGCAGTGCAGAGTTTCCCCAAGGTGGAGCTGATCAAAAAGAGAGAGAGAGAGAGAGAGAGAGAGAGAGAGAGAGAGAGGAAGGGAATGGAAAGGAAATGGAAATGGGCTTAGGCATAGAGGGTAACAAATTGTTCAGCAGAAATAAGTAACTGAGTGGGACAGTAGTTGGGGTATTGCTGGTGCCTGCTGGCATTACAAACTGTGAGAAGCTTTGGCATTTGACATCACCAGCAAGCCACTTGGATGAAGGGAAGCACAGTGAACAGGGGACATGGGCTAAGAGGGAGGGGGTTGGTAAAAAGGGAACAGGGTTGGTGGGTTGTTGAGTGACTGGTGGTAAACAAAACAAAGAAAAAAAAAATGAGACACCACACTTACTGAAACAACACCCCCCTTGCCTGAGCTTGATGTAGATTATCAGCTGTAAAACTTGACATTGGCTTATACACAGGTTACTGCATTTTTTTGTGAAATCATTGCAGAATTTTGGGGGTTGGCTTGTACGTGGGTCATCATATATGCAGGTATATATGGTAGATGTCCCTGGAGGCATTGAATTCTAGTTCGATGCAGAATCCTACAATGAACTGCCATGTTAGATTCAGAATGGTGATGGTTATTTTGCTCTTATATTGTCTCTTGAATGTAATATACGTCTCTTGAATTGTATTGCCAGCTGTTATTGTACACTGTTTGCTATATGTATTTTCCATACCCCCAGCATGCATCTGGAATCAAGCTGCAGCCTGCTCAGCATGCCTTCCTGGTAAAACTCTTATATAAACAACTAAGTAAATAAATACTCTTGCATTGAAGGGGAATTTTATGATGCAGAGTCCTGCATCGAACTGCCATGTTGCAATGCAGAATCCTGCATCAAACTGTCATTTTTCTAGGCGTACCCCTTTGTAATTACTGTTGCCCAACATCAGGGGGGCCCAGTCCCTGTGTTGGCATTTCTTTAATCCTTCATTACTATGGCGCACTGGAGAAACTACCCCCAGTGTACTAAAAGCATTAACTTTCTGATAACTTTCTATTGTTTCCGACACTAGTATGCCCACCCCCAGTGTTTAGGAGGCAGCATGGCACATTGGGTTAAGGCTCTGAGCTGCAAGTCTGGAGACCTGGGTTTGAATCCCACAGCCCCCCACTTGCATACTGTGTGACCCTGAGCAAGTCACTTAACTTCCTTGTGCTTCCAGATTGCACCTGTAAACAAGCTTTAAGCTTAGTGTGTCTCACTTGGTTAAATAACTGGATGCCCCCCTGCCACCCCACAGCCCATTTTATATTCTTTTGCTGACATCAGGGTGCTCAATCCTGTATCGGATATATTTCTCCCTCTATTACTGTGGCACACTGGGAGACCACCTCAGGTGTGCTAAAACCTTACTTTTCAGTGTTGTTTCTGACACTCGAGAAGCCTACACCCAGTGCGTCGAATGACCCCCACCTAGCTCTAATATTAATAGTGCCCACAGACATCAGGGTGTACAATGCCTGTGTTGACATTATGAACCCCCAGTACTATGGGACACTGGGACCCACTTCCAGTGTCCAAAAATAAAGTGATCCCTGAAGTAAAACAAGCATTTGTCAATGCCGAACGTTCGCTTGCAGGTATTTGCAGTGGTGTTTGACATGTATGGTGCTTTACCCTAATGCCCTGTGCGATTGCTGGTATTTGCACAATAAATTGTCAGCATGACCTTGTTGTTACCCCCATTGTGCGCTACATGAGCGGAAACATTTGGGCAGGATGTGAAAAATGACACATGTACTGCTCATAAGGAAGTGTGGTAAAATGGCAATGTTGAAAATCTATGGAAATATTGAAAATTACAAAACCTACGAGCTTGGTGTGGAACTGTGCAACGCACGCTGTAGAATACAGCGTCATTGGTAGGATTTTTTCACCAAATTTTCAACATTGCTATTTTAAAACCTCTGCTAATGAACAGTGTCACTGTAATTTTCTTTACTGTGTCTCATACATTGATTTTGCACACCGACTGCGCCATTGTGCACTACATGGAGTGGAAAAATGTTTTGGGCAGGATGTGAAATGACAACTATACTGCTCATAAGGTGATGTGGGTAAAATGGCAATGTTGAAAATCTGGAGTGAAAATATTGAAAATTTGCAACTTACTCGCGCGCGAGGAAACTGTGCAAGCGAGTCATAAAACAAGTCATTTTAGAATTTTTCACCAAATTTTCATAATCAAACCATTTTAAGACCTCTGCTCATGATTAGTGTCACCAGATTTTCTTAATGTGTCCATACATTGAGTTCAAGATTAATCGACCAAGCCGCATTGTGTGCTACATGGGCAGAAACACATTTTAAGTAGGATGTGAAAATGACAATACCAAGTTCATGAGGAGGTGTGATAAAATGGCAATGTTGAAAATATGGAGTGCAAATATTGAAAATTGGCAAACGTACGAGCGTGCATAGGAACTGCACAATGCACGCTTGTAAAACAGTCATTTTTAGGAATTTTTTCACCAAATTTTCAACATAGCCATTTTAAGACCTCTGCTCATGAACGGTGTCACTGTGATTTTCTTAATGTGTTCCATACATTGATTTTGCACACCGACTGCGCCATTCTGCACTACTTGGGCGGAAACACATTTTGGGTGAGATGTGAAAAATGACAGCTGTACAACTCATATGAAGGTATGATAAAATGACAATGATGAAAATCTGGAGTGAAAATATTGAAAATTTGTGAACTTACCAGCCTGCATAGGAACTGCGCAATTCACGCTCGTAAAGCAGTCACTTTTTGGAATTTTTGCACCAAACTTTCAACATGGGGTTTTTGGGACCCCTTCTCAGGAATGATGTGACTGTCATGGTGTTAGTCAAGGCTGAAGGGTGATTTCACGCAGTGAATGCGCAGTGCCTGAGAAATCACCCTTCGGGCCTGAATAATGCCATGACAGTGACATCATTCATGAGAAGGGGTCCCAAAAACCCCATGTTGAAAATTTGGTGCAAAAATTCCAAAAAATGACTGAGATATGCAATAAAGTTGAAACCCCCCTATGTAGCCCATTATACAGCTTTACCGGCATTTCCTCAGTTCGGCGGTCGGCTTTGAAAAGTGCAGACGTGGTTCCCCGTCCATCGAAGATCGTCAGCCAGAGTCCGGAGGTAAGTATGTGGTGAGGGGTGTGGGAGGCTGGGTGCACAGTGGGTGGGTCTGCGGGTTGTGGGAGCAGGGGCTGGGAGGCCGCCACGGGACAGTTTTGTTTACAGGTTAAAAATAAAAAAGACTACGTGGGACATTTGCCATGCTGGTGGGCTCTCAGCGGTGAAGATTGCTGGGGGGGCGAGGGAGCCGACGAGGATTGGTCACCCGCTGGACAAACTACGAGGGGCAAGGAGCTGATTAGGGGATTGGGCACCCCATCGGGTAAACTAAAGGACCGCTTGCCACACTGGGTGGGGCTCCCAGCATGGCAGCAGGACGGTTTGGGGTTATGGAACCGATGGGGCACCCATCAGCAACATTTGCCACGCTGGGTGTGGGCTCCCATCGTGGCACCAAAGCTTTGGGAGGGGGGGCGGACACGCTGAGTGAGCAGCGCCGCTGCAGTGGGCAGCGCACGGCATGGCCAGTATGTGCCTTCTTGAAGCAGAGGAACATCACAAAACAGACGAGCTTCCACTATGGTGCAGGATCACTCATGCCTGCTCAAGGAAAGCAGTGCGCTTGCGGGGAGAGGCACACCTCCAAGTGTGTTACTCTCCCAAAACATTCTTAGCGCGCGCTGTCAAGTTTAATGTAAAAGAAACTGTCCCCAACGCCTTTTTTTTAATTTTAGAAAAAAGAAAATGAGTCCTCAACATCTTCCTTTCCTCCCCCATCCTGACCTGCCCGCTGAGCACCCACCTCCCACACCCCTCTCATCCTATACTTACCTCTGGAGGTCGGTGGCTGTCATCTTTCTGGACTGGGACATATCTGCACCTTCAAAGCCCAACTGCAAACTGAGGAATCAAGGTAGGCTTATATTATGGTTTCAACGTTTTCAACTTCTATGTTGATATTAAAAGTCATTTTTGGAATTTTTACACCAAATTTAACATGGTTTTTGGGACCCTTAATTATGGAACACTGTCACTGCTATTCCATTATTCAGTCCTAAAAGGTGATTTTCCAGTCACTATGTGGAATCTTCTTTCTGGACTGATTAACGAAATGACAGTGCCAGTGTTCATGAGGGGAGGTCCCAAAATACTCATGTTGAAAATGTGTATAAATTCCCAAAAATAACTGTGTTATGAGTGTGCATTGCACAGTTTCTACACATATTTGTAACTTCATCAGTTTTTAATATTTATACTCCAGATTTTCAACATTGAGATTTTTTCATGCCTCCTCATGAACAGTGCAGATGTAATTTTTCACATCCTGCCCAAAATGTGTTTTTGCAGTTGTGGCACAGTCGCTGTGTGAAATCAACTTTTGGGATGTACTAACGAAATCACAGTGCCACTGTTCATTAGGTAGGGTCCCAATAAGGCCGTGTATTAAATGTGGTGCAACAATTCCCAGAAATGTCTGTGCTATAAGTGTGCATCGCACAGTTTCTACGCATATTCTTAATTTCACCAATTTTTCATATTTTCACTCCATATTTTCAATATTAGGATTTTCACACCACCTCACGAACAATACACTTGTCGTTTCTCACATTCTGCCCAAAATGTGTTTATATAGCAGTGCCATGAAACGGCACAGTTGCTGCTCGAAATCACTTTTTGGGACTCAATAACAAAATGAAAGTGTCAGTGTTCATGAGGTGGAGTCCCAAAAAGATCGTGTTGAAAATTTGCAGCAAAAATACCAAAAAAACTCCCACATAACTGGGATACTAGTATACTATTTCAAAAAGTAAGGAAATTAATTAATAAAAACTTCATTTAAAACTAAGTTAGGGTTCTAGACATAGGTCTTCAAAAAAACTGATACAGGTCAGGAAATTGAATGTTAGGGTTTACCTGTTATAGCCCTCCTCCACCAAACCTTACCATTGTAACTGCACTCCCCACCCTCCACACACAAAACAAGCATCCAAGGGTATGCCTTAGGTTATAGGCCCCCACCACACTCATCTCTGCTTCTCATCGCAAACTACTCCCCTTGGCCTCCCTCCACACAGTCAAGTTTTAGGTCATGAACCCTAATGCTCACCCCACTCCATGTGTAAGGAACTGGGACATGGTACAGTACAGGAGAATGGAGAGAGCGTTAGGGTCCATGACCCTAAGGCACACCCCGACACTTGCTGTGTGGAGGGTGAGGGTGGTGTTTCGATGTTAGGGTTAGATGTGGTGGGGCCTACAACCCTAAGGCACATCCTGACACTTGTTTGTGTGTGGAGGGTGGGAGGTGTGGTTACAATGTTAGGATTTGATGGGGGAGGGGTGCAACAGTTGTAAACCCTAACATTCAATTTCCTGACCTGTATCACTTTGGTTGAAGACCTATGTCTAGAACCCTAACTTTGTTTTCAACAAAGTTTTTGTTAATTAATATTATAAATATTTTAAAGATCACTTGAAGCCCCCTTTGCAAACAGTTCTGGCACTAGCTGCCACAGTCACTCACTCTTTTCACTGATACAGAACTTGGGTGATAACTGAAATAATCATGCAGTACTCAGAGCTGCATTTCATCAGTAATCTTTACAGAGGGGTCTCTGGACAAGCTCATTTATTGGTACACATTTCTCTTATCTGATAAGTGAATCATCAAGGCCTTGTATTTCAGCATCTTATACATGGTGACCTAGGGTAGTTAATGAGTTCACATTCAGCATACCCCTTGGAGTCCTTGCCGTATTGTTATCCTATTCCACTCATGGAAATAAATGGATTCTCTCATGATTGGTTCAAATATGGTATCTAACTCAGCCAAATTAGGCAATCCAGTACCCCTCTAAACTCATGTAATATGCTGTGAATGCTATGGGTCTAGCATCAGCTGGACAACTGTTGTCATACATGGAGATGAATGGCATGCCATCAAGGCATCCTAAGGTCCACAATCATTATATGTCTCGAATTACTGGAATGGCATTCATTAGTCATGCTCTGGCACCCAAGGGATCTCAATACCTCCACTCATCTCTCATGGGGGAAGTTCAGACAGATCATTTTGAGTTGGGCAACAAACTCTGCAGACCCACAATCTGGATTAGCATGTCATATGACATCACAGCCAGCCCAACCCTGTATACTGGAAACAAAACATTTTCCCTGAACAATGATCTTTACCTGTACTTTGGACATTTTCAAGTGGTGTATCACACCATCCCTGTCACGATGAGATGACCATTTCCTTTCCAGAAATTTTCCCGTCCATACTTCTGAATCCTGACTTTGTGGAGTTCCTTCAGGTCAAAAAGCCATCAATGTGCAGTCCTTGTGATGATTCCCACTAAGGATTCCCACACCCTCCTGGGTTTCCCATAAATGGTCCACTGAGGGCCAATCTCACACAGCACCCAGCCTTGACATCCTATGACCCTGGCAGAATGCAGTATGACCTAGATTCCTGGGGCCTCTCCACTTGCCTCTCAGGATCCCATGCCCTCTAAAGCATTGAAGATGGTCTGGCACACAACCTCAAGGTTAGATTCCTGCAATAGAGAGCTCTGCCACCCTGGTCCAAGTCCTGCAGCCAGACATTAGATGGGATGCCTCTTGTACCCACCCCTCTGGTGTACCTAACTCCCCCTGGCACCCAGCACTTAAGCCGGTAATGCCTACATGGACATACCTGCCACATACCCCAACATGGGGCACAAGCTGACCTGCCTTCCATGCTTGTGGCATGGGATCTAAGCTCACTGACATAAACCATCCCTGGCCCCCACAGGAACAGGTACACCAGGCTAACCACTCCTCCCTAGGAGACAGTTTGTCTCTGGACTAACTCCCTTGAGATGCAAATGTCCACATTTTGGGTCATGTATATATATAATATAGCTGAATTCTAAACTCCTCCCTCTCCATGAAGAACAGTGTGATGGTGACTAGGCACATAGTGCTCTGATGGGCATGGCTAGTAACAACCATGCCTCCTTCTGTAGCAAAGGGTTTCTTACAAGTAGCTGGGACTATGTAGTCCATATGGATTTGCATTCACGTGCCTGTATCTGCTGATTGCACAGAGCCCACCTTAGTTTCATAAACTGTATCTGTGACCATGTATAGCATAATTATACAATTCAGAGTAGTTTGCTTCCAAACAAGCTTAACATGCAAAATGTATCTGATTACGGTATACATATGAATTCCAGTAGGCAGACACCAGCATAAGACTGCATCTAAAGGACAACATAACACCTACAATGGATACAGCTGCATAATTTTATTGATACCGTAATAGGAAAGTTCTGCTTTTGTAGCTAAGCATACTATTGTTTGTTACTGACAACCCTCCTCTGGAGTTGCCATTTTTTTTGTTTGTGTGAAACCTTGCCTTTTGACTCAGAGGTGAAACCATTGTAGGGGTCCGTGCAAAGCTATTTTTCCAAAATGAATAAAATAAATAAAGATATACAATAAATCAGGGAGGAAGGAAGGGATGGATTGAGAGAGAAAGAAAGAAAGAAAGAAAGAAAGAAAGAAAGAAAGAAAGAAAGAAAGAAAGAAAGAAAAACCTATACATAAATTGTTCAGCTGAACATATCAGCAGGTGACCAGAGGCCACAATGCATTAAAAATCTTGTTCATACTCTTTACCAGTAATGATTGAAATTATGTTATACTTTCAGTATTTACCCATCAGTGGCAGAATCATCAGTTTAAAAGAGTTCTACAGGCTTAACGTGCCACATGGTATTTAGGCAAAGTGTGTAAAAATAATCATGGACATTTTACACATAGTAATTTTTATATTTCCATACATAGGTCTACCCATAATGCTGGGGCAGTGGCATGTCATCATCTTGTGTTATTACTAATGAGAGTGGGACTGCCATGCTTAAAAAAATGTCAGTTGCACCAGGGGCTATTTTGATTTTTACAAATGGTGAAGCAAGTAAAATATTCATTTTGTTGGGTGACTGCATTGGGAATTTGTACAGAGAAGTCCTGATCTGTGAAGTGATCAGAGCTTCCATTCAGCCAGTGGTTTTCCTTTAAGGTAGGACCAAGGAAGACATTATAGGCCAAATCAGCACCATCCCTAAAAATAGTGACCACTGAGACAGGTACTGTAGTTACTTGAAATCAATCCACTAGCATTCCTCTCCCACTCAGTGAGATGCAATATGATACCCACTTCTCTGTAGAAGTGTACTACACATTTAAATGAAGGTGGTCACCTCTTATAACTTTCTTATTCCTGGTACATGAAAGTGAAACTAAGAAGCAGACTGCTATCACAATGGCGTCGAATAAACAAGCTGGAGATTATACAGAGGAGTTAATCTGTCCAGTTTGTCTGGAACTTTTTAATGATCCTGTGATTCTGGAGTGTGGACACAACTTCTGCAGGTCCTGTATCAATAGGGTTTGGGACAGAGAGAAACAACCTTCCTGTCCTGAGTGCAGAGAGGAATTCCCAGCCAGGAAGTACACAGTGAACCGATTGCTGGCTAATGTGATTGAAAGACTGAAGCAGAGACCAGACCATGGGCAGAAAGAAGAGAGAAGTGACCAGCACTGTAAGGAGCATGAAGAGAGAATGAAGTTGTTCTGTCAGGAGGATGAGGCCCTGATTTATGCCCTATGTGTTCCTGAACATCCTGGACACAGCTTCCTAACAGTGCAGAAAGCAGTTGATATGTATAAGGTAAAGTAACACTGCCTGATGTACATACTGCAGGTTCAGAAAGTTTTGCATTGTTTTCTCCTGATTTTTCTGTTGAAATTTCTATCCCTATGATCTTCAGTCTGCTTTGTTCCAACATGCAGTGATTTAGAATCTGATTATGAACTTAGCAGATAAAGTTAGAACTGAATCTAAATCTGCTGATCATGTTAATGATTAAATGAATGAAGGAACCTTTAGTTTTCCATATGCATCACTCTTCTGATAATACTAGAATGTGTTAATCATAACAACAGTACATTAGTTTCTACTAGAAACAAGTATTTGTCAATGCCGAATGTTTCCTTGCATGGTTTATGTGGCAGGTACTGTATGTATTGTGTTAGTCGAACTTCTGGTGGGAGGAAAAGCCTGTCTGAACTATGTTTTGACAAGCTGTCATATTTTGGACAGCAGTTGAATACAGAAGCTTGGGTAATAAGAAGGCTATCAGGGACCCACACCTTTGTTAAGGCTAGAGAATATCTTGTAATTGTCTCTGCAGTCACAGTCAAAAATCCAGTGCAAGACTCACCAACTCCAGACTCTTCTTGTTGTGCAAATATAATTCCTTTTAACTGAGAAAGCTCCTATTAAGTGAAATGCGTCAGGTGACCTAAGGATGCTACTTCCTATTTCCTGGTAGCGTTCATGAGGTGGGGACGCAAGAATCCCATGTTGAAAATTTGGGGCCAAAATTACTAAAAATGGTTGAGATATCAATCTTAGTTGAAAATCCCATTGAATGCCATTATGCATCACTTACCTTTGATTCTTCAGTTTGATGGTCAGCGTTGAAGAGTGCAGACATGTCCCAAATACCAAATTTAGGAGACAGTATAGCACAGTGGTCTAAGGCTATGAGCTGAAAATCTGGTGACATCCAGCAGATTAGACCTGGGTTTGAATCCTACAGCTTCCACTTGCATACTGTGTGTGACCCTGAGCAAGTCACTTAACCTCCTTGTGCTCCCAGGTCGCTCCTGTAAAAAAGCTTTCAGCTTAGTGTGCTATACCTGGTTAAACAACTAAATTAAAAAAATTAATTAAAAATCTCAGAAGATGACAGCTTCGACCTCAGGAGGTAAGTATGGGGTAAGGGGGGCAAGGGGAGATGGGTGCTTAGTGAGAGGGTGGGGATGGGAGACTGGGAAGATGATGAGGGGCTGTTTTCTATTTTACAGGTTAAAAAAAGAGGTCGGGACTTTTTTTTTGTTTACAGGTACAAAAAAAAATTTGGGCACATTGGGGTGTGCTCCCAGTGAGTCTCATGAGTTGGGGGGGTACATGATGCTGACACAGGGATTGAGCACCCCGATGTCAGTATGGGAACAGGGAATGGAGGGTACTGGGTGGACAGCACACAGTGGGAGGGAGCGGAAGGGTTTGATTAGATGCCTGGGGCTGGGACAGGATCAGGGATGACAGCAGCAGTGAGAGGCAGTGGGAGGGTTTAACGAAACATACTGGGCCAGTAGGGGAAAGGAGGGTGCATGTGGGGTGGACTGCAGCAGTGGGAGGGTCTGAAGAGTTGTAATGCCGGCTATGCAAATGAGAGGAATGAAGCACACACTCTCATTGGTGCGGTTCCTTTCTCTCACGTGCGGCTGGCTCCCCATTGTGAATTCTGACGGCCGTCACACTCAACTTCTGTGGTCATTGGTGTGTCAGAGTCGAGCCTACTGTACAGTGCTTTGCATTGGACTCATCCCTGACACACCTCTTGTACTACTGTCCCAAGGTGTTTCCTGCACAACTGCAAGGAAACACAATTAAAAAGGGTAAGTATTAACTTTTTAAGAGACATCAAATCATAGAATTGTTCTGTAGAAAAGGAATACTTGGCCCACCCAGACTGCCCAAGTGTTCCATGCCTATTTGAAGCTCCCACTGTTCCAGCCTCCACCACTTCAAATGGTAGTCTGTTTCAAATGTCTACCACCCTTTCAATGAAAAAGCCCCTCTTGGGTTGGTAGTATAGCCTAGAGAATAGAGTAATGAGCTATGAATCAGCTTGGTACATCTGGCAGACTTGGGTTTGATTCTCACAAATTCCAGTTCCATGGTTTGTGACTGAGGAAGTCACTTGCCCTCCCCAGTGCTCTTGGGTAACCCCTTAAAACAATCATTTACACTAAGTGGGCCTTACTTGCATAACAAAGATTAAAACATATAAATATATATTTCTACATATCTCTTTTGAACCTATCCCCCAGCTTCATTGCATGCCTTCTGGTTCTGATGCTCATTCTCATTTGAAAGACACTCCCCACCTGTACCCTGTTTTCCTGAAGGGGTTTTAGCATGGGACTGTAAGTAACCACTAGAGGTGTGCAGTCAGTTTGCTGTTTTTGCCTGGAAATTGTCAAAGAGCTACAACCCATGCTGAGAGAAGATGAAATACTGAAAGACATCTTCCCTGAACCACCTGTCATTGCCTATAAGCAGCCCCCCAGCCTCTCGAACATAATAATTCATAACAAACTCCCAGCAGATCAAAATAACCACAAAACAAGAGGGACAACACCATGCAACATGGCAAGATGTAAGACTTACACCCACATATGAACACAGGTCACCATTAAGACAAACCAGAACAACATAATACAAATTAATGGATCCTACACATGTCAATCCAGCAATGTGGTTTACCTAATTCAGTGCAAGAAGTGCACACATTGTTGCTATATTGGGGAAACTAGCCAACCACTGAAAACCAGGATGAATCACCACTGTCACACAATAGTAAACCAGATTATCAGCACTCCAGTATGAAAACACTCTCTCTCTTGGATTTATCTGTCTTGGTACTAAGAGACAACTTCAGAAGCACACAGGACAGAAAGACATGGAAATTGAAACATATTAAACAATTTAAATCTAACATTTCTGGACTGAATCGGGACATCAGTTTCATGACACACTATGGTAAACTGTAATTCTTTTTTATTGTGTACTAAATCATGTCTTTATTTATCACACGTCGGTTCTGTATTTCTCTTATTGTTATATTTTTTTTTCTCTGAGTTCTGCTTGATCTGCTTTTTTCACCTGCACCTCGCATCCTTCCTGCCTGCCTGCCCTGCTAACTCTTTAGCTCAGTCCCACCCACTCCCTCTGGTTTTCACATCTCTCTTTATACTACCTCACACTCTGCTTATCTAGGCCTTTGTTCTTTTGTTTCTCCTAATTTCTTGATTTCCTTGCATCTCTTAGGCATCTCCTGTCTATTCTATTCTTACAGCCCGCCTCTGATCCCAGATCCTATCTGCATGCTTTTGTCTTCCCTTTAGCTTCCTTTCATCTCCTACTGACCTGTTCCTACTTAGGTCCCCTTCCCATTTCTTCTCATGTTTTTGTTTTGCATCTTAGATTTTCATCTCTAGTCGCCTTTATCACCTTCCTACTTCACTTGCTGATTTTTAATTGCTCCACAGTGGATATAAATACTGCTTATGTTGCTCAGTTTTGCTATTCACCTGAAGAAGGGACCTGTGTGGCCCCGAAAGCTTGTGTATATTTCCATCTTTGTACAAGGCACTTGGTCCAATAAAAGGTATTAAACCTTCCATCGGCTCATTTTGCTGGGACCAACACAGCTGGAATCTCTTTTAACAAAACAATAGAGCCCTTAAATAACTATGCCTGTTAAAAGAGCTTAAGGCAGTAATGGCTGTAATTTATATTGAAACACATTCATCATTTTGAGGTCATATAAGACAAATAGCTATGGAACAGCTAGCTTCCATAAATAATGAAAAGATTACTTCTTTTCAATGGCTCTTCTTTTCCTGCACTCTAGTACTGCATGCCATTGTGTAGTAAAATTCCAGTCTTTGCTTCAGCTTGATTCACCATTACAAGATTTTGCCTTTAAAGAGTTTGCTCCCATTATGTGCTTATAATTTTTTTATTGCTGCATATTTACCTGATTCTGTGGTATATGTGTTGATTTTCTGCAAAATGTGTCTTTAAAACAAAGATATTTATGATAATTATTAAATTAATGAAGTTGCTTACCTTTTCTGGTGTTTTATTTGTTTCAACTACCCTGTTCTTAGAGTACCTTGCAACACAGTTGAGTCTTAACTTTTAATTATCCTGGTCGCTAATCTTCAGCCTTCTTGTGTGCTTTTAAATACATAGAAGCTGACATTTTATTTTCTTGTTCAGTTCTATAAAGGCATTGTGTTTTTGCAGAGTTTTTTTTGCGAATTCCTCACCTCTTTTATTTAATTTTGCTGTCCAGTATCCACTTCCACAATTACAATTTTTATTTCTATTTGAGAAAGTTTCATAGCATGTAAGGCTAGCAACAGCGGCAGCTCCCGCTTCGGTTGGTTACCAAGGCACTGGCTGGGCACTGCAGTTGGAAGCCAGGGCACCTATTGAAACCAGAATGGAAAATGGAAACAATATGTGTATAGTCATGCATGCCTGCTTCTTGGAGTATTTGAATTAATGATGATTGTTATGTTTCTAAAATTAAAAATGCAAATTCCATTTTATTTTTTAAATGGGATGGCCTTGCCTCTCCTGTTTTAGGGGTGGGGGTATGAATGTCCTAGCTTCTCTTGACTTGGGATGGGTGACTCTGCTTCTCCTGGCTTGAGGAGGGGGGAAATGGTCCTGCCCCCTTTTTATCTAGCAAGAAAAGCAGGGCCACAGGGCCCAGAAGACAGGGCCACCCCCCAAGCCAGGAAAAGCAGGGACACCACCCAAGCCAGGAGAAACTTGGCGGTACCCTTTCCCCTAGCCAAAAGAAGCGGGGCCATCCTCACTACCCTAAGCCAGGAGAAGCAGGGCATCCTTCCCCCCACCAGGAAAAGCAAAGCTATTCCCTCCAGTGGGGGACAGCAGAAGTAAAGCAATCCCCATTACCTTAACAAGAAGAAATGGCCATCCCAACCATTTCCAGCAGGTACCTGCCTACCAAAATGGTCCTTAATGGATTAGCTACCTGCAGTGGCAGACCAGGAGATAGAGGGCCATGCATTCTCTCTCTTCTGAGTCTCTCCCTTCACCTCCCAACAGTACTGAGACATTTTCAAATAAACCCAGCCACTTACCTTAATGAAAAGGCAAAAACAGTCAGAACCCTATCTCTCTGGTTCTGCAGGCAGTTTATTTCTTGGTTGTTTTTGCTATTGGCAGATCTTTTATTTGAGGGTCTGACTGCTGCAGCTACTGGCTGGGCAGGGTGGCTAGCTGGTGCTGCTATCTCCCACTACTGACCAGAGTGTGCTCTAGTGTTTTATGAAAAAAGGACAACATAGTACTGCTCTATGCAGGCTCCCTCTCCCCAGCAGTATGGCCACTATGATTGCTGCTGACCGCTCCTACAATCTACAGTCTCTTGGAAGCCCATGCAAGCCCCCAGGCTTTTATTTGGCTCCCTCTCCCCAGTGGTGCGGCTACTACAATTGCTGCTGACCTCTCATATAATCCACAGTCTCCAGGAACCCCACGCAAGCCAGTGGGCCCTTAGTGGGCTCCCTTTCCCCAGGGGTGCAGCCACTACGATTGCTGCTGACTGCTCCTACAATCTGTAGTCTCCGGAAACCCCACGCAAGATATGGACTACAATGTATTTTTTGCTGGAGTTTTCAAATTCTATTGCAAAGCTGGAGGACTCCTCTCATAGGCCATCTGTGAGAACTGGAGCTACCCGACTGGTTCTTCGGTCTAAGCTGTTGAACACTGCTTGATTTTGTTTTATTCCTGTTTCCTTTTCTCACCTGCTTAATTCTACATCCACTGCTGGTTCTAAGGGATTGTTTTGAGAATTAATACTGCCATCTGTTAGGCTAGAATTGTATAAAAAAAATTCTAATTGTGCTTAGATGTAGTCTAAAAATGTGACCTATGTTTGACTAGAAACTACACTGTAGCCTAAACTCTGCTACCTTACCCTCCAATCTGTAAAAACTTCTAGTTCTCTACCTCTCAAATGTTTGGCTTTCTGCTCTTGTACCCATTGTTAAACTCTTTACTCTACCTTTGGAACGTTTTGTTTCCGGCCCTGTACATGCTACTAAACTCCTCTACTATTTCTCTTGCCTTTATTCTCTCTCAGGTATTTCCTCCCTCCCTTTGCCCACTCACTGTGAGGTAGCTTGGCGCTGACATGCTCTGTATCTCCCACCAGTGATTCTCCTCTGACCTGCCTCCGACTACTTTCTTTGTTCCTCTGCCGCATCTGTCCCTCTGCTGCGTATTCTGTCTGCAGCCTTTTGTCCTCTTTTGAATACCAACTTCACCCTGCCCTGGCACTCAACTAAATTTAACCCCTCTCCTCTCTTGTCTCTTCTCACAGCTGCCAAACCCTTAGTAGGCTCTCTCTCCCCAGCAGTGCAGCCACTACAGTTGCCGATGACCACTCCTACAATCTGTAGTCTCTGGGAACCCCACACAAGGTATGAACTACATTGAATTTTTCACCGGAGTTTTCGAATTCTGGCACAAGGCCAAAGGACTCCTCTGATTGGCCATCTGTGAGAACCGGAGTTACCCAATTGGTTCTTCAGTCTAAGCCTTTGAACACTGCTTGATTTTGTTTTCTTCCTTTTTCCTCTTCTCGTTGCTTAATTCTACATTCACTGCTGGTTCTAAGGGGCACATCCATTCTTCGCTTATGGGGCTCTTAACTGAAAGCAAAATGGGACCTACCAATCTTCTACTAAGCCTGACCACCCTTGTTGTACTACTCACCAACCCAGGACTGACAGGGAAACAGGCACATTACCTACCTATAGATGATATTATTGAGTATCCACTATCTGCTCATCAGATCATTACCTGCAGCTACTTCCTATTCCATGACTGGCAGATTATCCCTATACCCCTACACTCTTGGAGGATACTGTCTCACAGTAAACACATTCCTATGCTTCTCAGCACATCTCTCCTGGTAACAGGTTTCTGCTCCTTGCAACAACCACTGATGAAAGAACCCCCTTAAAAAGGATCCTACTGTCCAATAAGAACAACCTCAAAGGTCTCCTAAAACACCTAATATTATTGTTGCTTCTTATTTCAGGCAACATTCACCCTAACCCATGCCTCCCCAGGGCCTCTTTCTAGTGGTTCTATCAAGGGTGGGATGCTCTCCCTAGCAAGCATAAACATCTGCAGCCAACTCAACAAACTAGATTCTTTTACTACATGGGTAACACACCATAGTCTTGACAGCATATTGATGCTTGAGACATGGCTAGCCCCAACAATTCCAAACTCTGCAATTTTGATCCCAGGATATGCTGTCTTCAGGGATAACAGGCTTTCCAAGAAAGGTGGGGGCTGTGCTGTCTCCCTAAAAGAGTCTCTTAAGGGACATGTCATAAGCATGCCTCACCTTCAGAATGACATTCAGGTTCTTGTCACAAAAGTACTTCTTGGGGCACATAGTAAAGTCCTAACTGTGGCCTCTGCTACATACCCCCCAAGCTGACAAATCAAGGCTTACAATCCATCCTTGACTGTATCAGCTTTCTTCACCAGAGTTCAGAAATCATCCTGCTAGGGGATTTCAATGTTAATTGGTCCTCCCCCAGTATGAACAGCTATAAGGATGCCTCAACCACTGCAATCTTCTCTCAAATAGTTCAACCACTCACCTGGGTGAACTACAGGACTGGGACCAGTACCCTTCTGGATTGGGTACTTACTAACCGACCGGATCACATCTCAAAGACCAAATTCCTACCAGACTGTATAAGTGACCATTCACCAATGTTGTGCACCTGGACCAACAAATTCACCAACCCCCCCTTCTAAAACCATTAACAGTTGAATTCTGATCCCTGGGCACCTAGAACCCCTCAAAACTCTTCTATGAGTACATGATTGGTCTCCGTCAGACAAAGCCCCAGATGTGGATACTGCACTTGATCACTTCATTCATAGTTTCAACTCTGCCTGTGATGTCCATGCCCCTTTCAGAAAATGCAAGATTAAAGGGATCATAAACCCATGGATAACCCTAGACCTTCTAGAACAATTGAGGGCTTGGAACCTTCTTTGGTACCATGCTAAGTTAACTGGAGCTAGGCAGACTTTCAGGCCTATAAAACTGCAAGAAATGCCTGTACAAGAGCGATTTGCCTGAAGAAAGCCAACTACTATAGGAGCGCCCTAGCTAGCACTTGGAAAGATGGGAAAAAGTTCTGGACCAAAATCTCTGAAATAACTGGGAGAGATCCCAAAGTAAGACCATCCATTCTAAACCTAAATGGCACCACCACCTCAGATCCCATCTCTGTGGCTAATGCATTTAATGGTTCTTTCACAGATCTTAGTCACGTGCTACCACCAACATTTTTCGACCCCTGCCTGGAAGCTCTACCCTCTGACCCAACAGTACCAGTTCAGGGGCACCTGCTCTTCTTCTTTAGAGCCATCTATCAGTGTCTTACAAGGAAGCATCTTCTCAAAATGCTTGGGAAGTCCAGGTCAAGCAGTGACTCCCTTGATCTGAAACTTCTTGCCCTCACTATAGATTAACTCCTGGCCCCCCTCACCAAAATGATAAACCAGTCCCTCTTGCCCTTGCAGTTTCCAAAAAAATGGAAATTCCCAATGGTCACACTAATTCACAAAAGTGGTGGCAAGACCTTTGCTAGCAACTATAGACCTGTCTCCAGTCCCCCCCCGGTCTAAAGCCTTGGAGTATATAGTTGCTGAACAGCTTACTGATTACCTTGAAAAATACAATCTGCAATGTTCCAAGCAGCATGGATTTTGAAAAGGTCACAGCACTACCACAGTTCTCCTTGAATTCACCACTTATATACATAATACACTAGATCTGGGACACCGAGCTGGCACCACTTTCATTGATTTGACCAAGGCATTTGACATCGTCAACCACTCCTTGTTGATTGAACAACTATCTCTCCTTGATCTCTCAAGTAATACTACTCAATGGTTCCAAAACTACCTCAGTGACCAAACTCAACAGATCAGAAGTTCCTGACTCCTTCGCCACCTCCCTTCTGGAGTATTCTGGAGTCCCACAAGGATCCATTTTGGGTCCCTCACTTTTCAGTATATTCCTAAACAATCTACCCACATCCTGCAATGATAGAATTCTGCTTTATGCAGATGATGCAGTCATCTTTACCTCCCACCTTGATCCTCTCTCTCTACAGTTGCAGCTGCAGGAAAGCTTTACATCAGTTGAGATGTGGTTCAAATCACACAAACTTATCTTAAGCTACGATAAAACTAAAACAATGATGTTTCTTGGAACCCACAACAAACATAAGGACCGAGGACTATCTATCCACAGCAATGCCGGGACAACTCTAGAACAAGTCTATCTGTTTAAATATCTGTAAGTGAAACTTGACTGCACAGTAGCATATTCCCAACACATCAACAATATTGATAAAACTGTTAATACTCAGATAGGACTACTATATAAGCATAAGGACTGCCTCACAGCTGAGGCCCTAAGCATTGCTATCCAGAGCTCTGTTATCTCCATTATAGATTATGGGATGCTTATTTATGGATCAACAATGGACACTGTACTTCAGCATATAGCTACTTCCCTAAACAAGGCCTGTCATCTCCTAACCTCTGCCCCTCATCTTTCACACACTTGTGATATTTATGAGGAAGTAAACTGGCTCCAGCTAACTGGCAGGCTCAAGTACAGTACCAGACCTGCATCCTAGCTAAAAATAATCTCATGGGATCTCATGCCTCCTGGGGTTCATACTCTTATGTCTCCTCACTGTGCCTCTCATCCAACCAGACATTTGGAATGTCAGATTTTCTCAGTACCATGATGCCGCACCACTCAAGGGCAATGCTCTTTCAAATATAGAGACTCAAGCTGGTTTAACTCGCTGCCATCTAAAATCACCAACCAAGAATCGCTTGGCACTTTTAAGTGGAATTTCCACCATCCTCCAAGTTTTGTTAAGTTGTGATGTTTCAAGGAAAGTCACAGATCACTGACTAGTCACTGACTATATGTTGATGGAACACAGGAAAAAAAGCGAACTACCCAGTCAGGATGACCGCTCAAAATTTAAGATTGTTACAGTATATTATAAAACTCACAGTTCTGAAGGCAATAGATTAGAAAAAGTAAAATTTCATTCATAAAGACCCATTTAAATATTAATACTGTTCAATTGGAGTAAAATGAACACCACTCAACACGCCGAGTACTAACGCTCGGTGGACAAAAGTTCAGAAGCTATGGGTATCATTACAATCTCCCGGTGGCTCAAAAGTGCCTAATCAGTAACAGAATAGTAATATGACCAGGGTTTCATTCCTAATACTAAAGCAATACGCTTCTGATAAGCATTTTATTGACTAAAAAGTGCAAGCAGCAGAAAGCAGCTTGGAGCAGAGCAGTGCTGCTGCCATCTTGCTGCTCCGCCCCTCTGGTGTGAGTGAAAAGATGCACTTTATTCCATAAAAGGACTTGATACATGAATTTGGAGTCCTGGTGCGTGCTTTTGCTGTGGTTGCTTAAACTCTTGTCCGTCTACCTGTCTGTCTGTCTACACGCTGCTGCTTTTTTTTTTGAGCACCACAGTGCCTTTCCTGGTGCTCCACACACCTTTGCCTACTGTTACTGTTTATTTGGAGCCCAGGCTTCTCCTCATGGTAAAGAGAGTAAAGACAGCCAGCACCTGAACTGTAGCGAGTGAGAGGGCAAGTTCTCTACTTGCAAATGTTTGTGTTGCACCACACCATTACAGTTTTTCTGACCAGCAGCTCAGTCCAGTCCTGATTTTCAATTTTGCATTCCAACAAGTGGAAATAACACGTCCTGGAAAATGGCAAATCAGAAGGAAGCAACTAAAGCTGCCATGCCAATGAGCATCCTGATTGGTGGATTCACCAACCATATTTTTTCTGGAACTGGAAATGGAAATCCCATTCTACACAGAATGCCACCACTACTGAACCAGTCACCAAAGTTGAAACTAAAACTCTCTTTAGAAACCTTGAGAAACTCGTCCTTAAAGGTAGGAGGATGTTTTGTCATAAAACCACCTTGAAGTGTATTTGACTGTAAAATGAGTACCATGACGCCTCTGTATTTTACAAAAACTGGCCCATGGTACCGATTACCCAGTGTTTATGGCTAAGTGGCATCAAAATATGGAAGAAGTGTAACTAAAAATATTGAATTGATTTTAACATATGCCAAATTGGCACGGGGTCATAACGTCACAAGACATTAGGGGCCAAATATTCAAAGGTTAGCCCCTGGCTGAGATTAGCACTGCCCGGCATGCAAACTTAGCCTGGAGCAAAATGCCATCCATATTCAAAAGGAATAGCCTGGGGAAAAAATGGCTGAATATAGCAAGCAAAGGAAGTTGGGCAAACAGGGCCAGGAGTGCAGGGCAAAAACAGTCCAGGAATAAGACAGCACTGAATATAGCACACAAAACAGCACTGAATATAGCCCCAGGCAGGCAGTGCAAACACACAATGGAACACAGTGCAGAGACAGCCTTATTCTGGGACACATGCAAGGAAACACATGCCAGAATGAGGCATCAGGAACACACCACAGTGCACATCCAGGAGGATGCTACACATGCACGAGAATGTCCAACAATAACCCAGACCCATGTGAAGAACACCAGCAACAGTACAAAGCATGCGGAACCCCAGCACCCAAGAATGCCACAGGACACAGTAAAATGTTGCAAAACACTGTAATGAATAATAATCAGAAGTAAAGGCAACGGAAACATTACAGTGAATCAAACACAGAACAAACCAAAGAACAAAACCCAGAATCAAAAATGCCCCACCCACCACTGGACGACCTCCCACAACACAGAAACATAACAAGATCATACCCACCAAGCAACATTCCCCCCAACACACAACCCCAAATGCCCACTACGGGGAAAAAAAAAGGTATGCACTATCGGCTAAAAAAGGATTACAAAGGAAAACATAAGGATGATAACAAATGGAGGGCCAGGAAGACACAGGACAAGGGTGCAAAGGGGAGGAGGATGCACACAGGGACAGATGACAATAGTCAAGGAAGGGATAATCAAGTCCAATGAGGGGGTGTGGTAAGGAAAGACATTAAGAAAACAGGGCATATCTAGTTGCCTGCTGGATCCGGGAGGTGAACCTCAAGAACATTAGCCACCCTCTGTGTTTCCGTAATTATGATGGCCTGCTGCTCAATGAGTGTTTTCTGCTGCCTAACAATACGGCACAGCAGGTCCTCAGTACCCTCTGACTCTTCTGGCCTTGTCGCCCACAACGATGCCCGGAGTGGACCTACAAGAGGAAGGGCGAGACCATGAGAACAGTACACCAGACAGGATGCAAACATCAGCCAATGGTGGCTATACAGAGATGGACAGCATGTCCCAATGGGAAATCCCAGGTGGAGTTGAGTTCTGCACTGGTAGGACAACATGGAAGGTTCCCACAAAGCAGCACAGGGAAACACAGGCACCAACACACATGGTGACAATGATCCCAACAGCACCAGGGAAGATGTGACATCGCCCACCCCGATACAGCACATAGTGAGACACGGCAGACACACAGCTGGATACCTAGAGAGTTGAGTGCAAGGGCCACGCCACAACATGCACAAGGGCATCCACACATTGGGACATGCTGCCCACCCAAACATGGAAATGTACAGTAATGCAGAGCACAGCACCAACAACAATGACAGGTATGCAGGAGCATCAATGAACCATGACAGTGGCCTGCCAAAGACTGACCCAGACCAGGGGATAACAGACAGTCAGCCAGGGCACAGATGCTGTCAGTAAAGGGCCATCACATGCCACCAGGCAAGGTCACTAAAAGCATACCACCTAACTGTGACATGGTACATGGAAGTGTCCCCAACCCACATAACAGGACCCCCCTGTCCCACCCTGTGAGTACTACTTCCACAGCCATGGTCAACATTGGCAGACAACGATGTACATAATGTAATAGCACAGTGATAACAGTACCCTGTAACTAAACTGAAACACAGTAACATTGCCATGAGATACACAGGTAAGGACTCCACAATGCGTACGGCACAATGCCAGGATGTAGTACAGTGTGACAGGCAATGCTCCACAGCTGGTGGACAGAAGGATGAGAGGTATGCCTGTAAGGCATGGTGTGTGTTGTCCTGCATGCACAGCAAGGCACCACCACCTGTGCAAATGTGGATGCCCTGTGGGTGGTGGTATGGATGGACCCCAGAGGTGGGCAGGTCAGCCGACAGCATGTTGTCCCCATGGAACACTCACCACCAGAGCAACCACCACCATCAGTCACCCGCACAGCAATGCAAGCTGACAGTACCCCCCCCGGACCAGACTGACAGCACCCAACTGCAGTGTGCAACACAGGTGTATCGCACAGCACACTGCCACACCTCCACTGGCCCACTCCCCATTACGGAAATGCCACCAGACTAGATGTGGCACACAGCCTAGTGAAAGGGCACAGATCACAGAGCAATGAAACAGGTACTCACGCAACATGCCACCACTCTCAGGGCTGCTCTCTTGTACCCGCTGTGGCAGGGATGGCACCCTCAGGCTGCCTCATCTTTGCTCCTGGGTCCTGGGCTGACTCCCTTCTCCGACCATGGGCTGCTCAATCCACTCTACAGTGGACAGATGAGAAAGTGGTGTTACAGCATGATGACACAGCATACACCATGTGCAGCACAGCAAGATGCACATGCAATCCTAACAACAATGCACACACATGGAGTGAACAGGGAGGACCCCCACACAGAGGGTGGCAGTGCCTATGGTGCATTTGCCAGGCACACACGGCAGTGATCAACAGTGCCACAGTACTGTGATAGCGGCCGTTGCAGCTCCCATGCGAACATCCTCATACCCATATGTGTACGTCAACAGTCCACCAGGAGCAGGTTCCCTGCAACATGGTGTTGCCGTCCGCAGGCTGGTGATGCACCAGGACATGCCAAACAGCATGACCCATCCTGCCTCCCACAGTGATGGGCATAGCATGTACCATGTCCCTAAGGGGCCTAAATGCCACCCCACCTGTTCACAGTGTGCAACAGCACCATGCATTGTTGAACACACCTGCACACACGCACACACACACACACACACACCACCCCCCACACACACACATGCCACCCCTCATACACACACACACACACACACACACACACACACTCCTCCTCACACACACACACACACACACACACACACACACACACACACATGCAGCCTGACATGTTGGTACAATCAACATGCAACACCACTACCTGGCATAGGCACAGTGCCATCATGCACCATGTAAGCTATAGCACTCCAGTTGCTGCCGCTGCCTCGCCTCAGGTCCCTGTACCTGTGGTGGCATTTTTCAGCATTCCTGGGTATCCCAGTGTGGGCAGTGGTTTCGCCACTGTGTCCACACCTGCATTCGTGGGAGGTCGCCATCCCTCACCTCCCCAAAGAGCCTCCTATGCCTCTTCATCACCAGCTGCACAAGGTTGGCTGTTTCAACCTCCCCCCAGCATCTGTCCCTGTGCACCACTGCACGCTGTCTGGAATGTCCTGCCATCTCACACCCAGCTAGTAGACCCCAAAACCTGTCTGTTTACAAGGTTGGCACTCCCAGAACTCTCCAACAACCACTGTAGCGCCACGCTATCACATGACGTAGCGCGGCACTGCCTGGAAGTATTCACACTGCTCATGCACAACCCCCAGCATGACCCTGAGGTTGTGTACCATGCATGCGTATAGCGTCTCACTGTGTTGGCTTGCACGGCGCTACATCGTGCTGTGACAGGGTGATAGCATGGACATGGGGGCCTCATGAGCATGCGTGTAGGTCGCACTAAAGCACATAGCGCTGCGCTCATGGGATAGCGTGACACTGCCCCTCCAATAGCCCTGCGCTGACTTTTGCACAGCACTAATGTGATAGCCAGGTGCTACTCAGGGCCATATTCAACTGTAGTATGCAAATGGGAGTACTTGTGTATGCATGGGGCAAACTGTGTGATTAGCATATCATTATGTGCTGATTTGCATGCCTAACAGGCTTGATTGCCTGGATGGGCTATAAAAGGGCAATCAGTGCATCACCAGTGTTGTGTTGTAGTAATGCAGCATAATACAGAAACTGATTACCTACAAGGGACTGGTGGAGAGATGCAACAGGGGGATGATCAGTGAGAGGCAGGTACGTATGACTGCCGTTGGACTCTCAGAATGGCAAGAGCTCAGAACAGGATCAGCACAGACTGAAGCACACAGATGTACCCGCTGGTGAATGGTCAGACACATGTTGGACCACAGGCAAGCACTGTGCTGTGTGATGGTGCACAGCTATAGACATCCGCCTGGGCATCATACTGTCCAGTGCACTGTGCACATTCCCCTGCAGGGAACTGTGCTGTGTGGCATTGCCTGCACACTGTGGGTGCCAGGCAGGGGCACTAGTGCACTACCGTGGTGTGTTCTGCAACAGTGGATCACTGACATGACTCCCTGGATGTGTGGTGTGGTAGACTGTGGCCCCCCTGCAGGAAGTACACAGGGTCCCAGTGCTGTGCCATCCCATGCACCGTGTGGACTGTGCCTGGTGTCCTGACATTGTCTACATGCCAGTGCACTTGTCCACACACCCAATGTAGTGATCACGAGGGGCACAGTACAGTGCCAGGTGATTGGCGTAAGGGTGGCCCCAGTCATGGGTGCACATGCCAGCCATGGGCAACAGCAGTGCACATGTGGGTACAGAGCTCACTGCCCAGACACAGGATGGACAGTGACTATGTGGCCGTGAGCACCATACATGCACTTAATGCACAGTGACATGTCCATGTGGCCTGTGTCATTGTAGGGGGTGGCATCATGATGTCTATGCATACGCAATGCAGTACTGACACGGGCTAGCTGACACATGTCCCCTTCGGATGTCCCATAGGTTTGGCAGTACCAGTTAAGAGTGCATACATGCACATAATTTCTCCCAAGATGAGCTGAACACACTCGTGCATGCTGTGAAGGAGAAGGAGCTAGGTGCTACGCACACAGGGCCATGGATGCAGTGAATGCGCCAAGTCTGGGGAGGAGGACAGCTGCTGTCATGCTGTCGGAGGACGTGGCAGGATGACAGAGGTGGTGTGAAAGCACTGGAATGACCTTCATGGGTGCAAAGGAGGAGGAGGCACAGCAAATGCGGGACTGAATGAGGACTGGTGGAGGACCACAGGAACAACAGCAGTGGGTGGAGGAGACACCTGCGCCATGGTGGCATTGACACTGAGGACAGTAGCAGTCACAGGTGTGCCAGGTGATGGATGTGAGGTGCCTCTCGCACTGCCCAGGACAGGTCTGTATTCGCATGTGTATACCCTGCATGTTGTGATGGCATGGGATCATGGTCCTGCTGTTGGTGTCCTGCACAGGGTGCACTGTGGGCTGCCAAAAAGCTGCATGGCAATGGCATGGTCACTGTGGGTTGGGTGGGTGCATGTGTTCATGGGCTTGCGTGAAGGAGGTACGTGTCCTGGGGTCTGCATGGTGTGGTGGTGGTGGTGTTAGGGCACAGTGCCTGTGTACAGGTGACTGACCCTGTCCCTATTTTATCCACAGCGGTGTCTGCCAGGCCTGTGGAACAACAGGAGCAGCAAAGGATGTACAGCCATGTTCCAGAGGTTGTGGAGGAGGATGATGGAGAATGCCCATCAACATCCGGGGCTGTGTGCCACTCATGGCTGCACAGAGACAATGCATGTGTGGCAATCCCATGGACAGGGGCTGCAACTGCCTGGGGAGGGAGGTCACACCTCAGTAGGGGGCTTTGGATACACTGAGTACCTGGATGATGCACAAATGGAGGATGTGGGTGTAGGGGAGGTACTACTAGTCACTGTGACCAGTGGCGATGACACTGACCTGTCAGAGTTTTCCCAACACCTGGATGTGCCTGTGGAGGGGGATGCAGGGGTGGGGCTGCTGGCAGGCCTTAGAACAGGTGCCAGTGGTGTCTTTGTGTTGCTGGTGTGGCCGTCCCTACGCATCCAGTGGTGGGCAGTGTGGGGAACATCTCTGCACCGCTGGACGTGCAATGTCCAACCCATATTAGGGTCCCAGGCCATACAGTGCAACAGACCACCACAAGCAGTAGCCAGCAGCAGGCCATGCCTGGCATGCAACAGCATCCAGTTCCTCCTGTGCAACAGGCACCTGTGCCAGCTGCTGCTGAGGGGTCTGTGCCCCTGGGGCAGGATGCCCATGGTGCACACCCACTCCTGCAGGCTGCTGTCACTTCCCAGCAGGAGGCCCATATGGACCCGCATGGCATACAGAGGGAGCTGCGACATGAGCTGGCACAGATGAGGAAAGCCATCTCAGTGGGCTTTGCCCACGCTGAACAGCAGGTGGAGGACAGGTTGGGCTGCCTGGTGGGTGCGATCAACTGCGGCTTTGCTGGTCTGATGGCTGCAGTGGTCGATATTGGTAATGTACTGCGTGGGGTGCATGGGGGTCGCCAACATGAGATGGTTGGTCGGGGTGCAGAAGGCACAGGGGCACACAGGCGGGCAACCCGCGTCTGCAGGGCTGCCAGTGGGTCCAGCTCGACTGCATCACACACACCGTCAGGAACACAGCGCCGCCGTGGCTGTCCACCCACCCTGTCAAGCTCCACTGTCCTCCTGGGGCACAGGAAGCCAGCTCTGCCTGCCTCAGCATTCTTATCAGCGTTGTCCTTGGCCCAGAGCACACCAGAGTTTGTGAACCACGGTACTGGTGCACATCGCATGCATGGTGGTAGGCGGTGGTGATGGTCACAATCACACTGTGTCACTGCGTAGTCATCGCCCCCCTTTGCAACACTGGCACACCCACATGCACGTGCAGACACACACACGCACACACTAGCAAACACCCACGCACTCCATCACATGCACACGCACACTTCCACTGCTACAGTTGCACTCCTTACACTCACAGCACACATCAAGCTTTCCCACTGACAGTACACCGTTTCTGTCTGTCCCCCCACATGTGTCCTGCACACCCCCAACATCACACCACATGCACACCTGTTGTCTGTTCCACTGTGTTGTGTTACTGCTGTGATTGTTGGTGTCACTGTTCTGTTTCTTTTTGCACATTAAATAGATTCTTCATTGTACTCTTTCAAGTTGTTGTGCAGCCTGTACTTACCCTCTTGCCTGTAACAGTGTCCTGATGATGTTGCCCCTGTGCTCTATGGCCCTGCGTGCCATGCGAGGGTCCCTCCTCTTGAGTTGCTCCACTATGCCCCTGACCACTGGCTCTGGCTCACTGTTGGACTGTCCCTCAGGTTTGGGTACCTGTATCCCATGGTTCATTGCCATGTTGTGCAGCATACAACAGACTAGGAAGATACGGCATACCTTCTGAGGTATATACTGTAGGGCACCACCTGATGTGTCTAGGCATCTGAATCACATCTTCAGGATGCCAAACACCCTCTCTATGATGTTCCTTGTGCTGGCATGTGCCTCATTGTACATCTCCTTGGCCACTGTGGCCCGTCAGAGTACCGGTGTCAGCAGCCAGGGTTGCAGGGGATAGGTGCTGTTCCCTGTCAAGAGATGTGTACCTGTTAGTGCCGCATGCAGTTTGTCAGATGCTGTCCTGCACCTCTGTGTAGCCCTCCCACACCCTCTTCCCTGTCCTACAATGCCTGCCCCATCCATGCTGTGTGTATGCCTTGTACGCTACTACTCATTGACTAGTTGCCCACTGGGCATCCTGCCCTCCTCAAATGCCTGGCACGGCTGGGACTGGTGGCAGATGAAGGCGTCGTAGGCACTGCTGGGGTACTGTGCATAGACATTGCTGATGCGCCCAGCCGCATCGCACACCACCTGGCAGTTGATGGAGTGGTACCCCTTCCTGTTTACATACACGTCACTGCCATCACCAGGTGGTGCACGGATGGGGACATGGGTGCAGTCAATGGCACCCAGTACGGTTGGTAGGTGCACAACTCGATGGAACTGCTGCATTATTTCTCTGCGCTCTGCTGCCATGCTGAGGAATACTATGAACTCCCCGGCATGTGGCAGGAAGGCCTCTAGGAACTGGGTCAGGAGGTGTGAGGTGGCAGGCTGCATTACCCCGATGGTGTCCCCCGTTGGTCGTTGGAATGTCCCTGTGGCAAGGAAGCACATCGCTGCTGTCACCTTCTCCTTCACTGTCATGGCATGGCTGCATCTGGTGTTTGAGTGCAGCTGCTCATGCAGGAGTTCACAGAGCTGCCTCAACATTTCCCTGTTCATCCTGTACCAGCTAATGATGTGGTCATCAGGCAAGGTCTTGAGGGAGACCCTGGGCCGGTACCACCTGTTTGCAGCATACCGTCTCCTTGGCCTGCGTTGTGGCCCATGTTGTGCCTACTCCCTCTCCTCCTCCTCCACTACAGCTGCCATCAATGCCAGCATCACTGCTACTGGCACTGCACACATTCCTGCTTCCTGTTGTGGTCCCTCCTCCTCTGTGTTTTGCCATGGGTTAAGACCAGCCTTTTATAGGCAGTAACTAGCGCCACGCTACGTGTCGCGCTATGTGTCCTAGTGCAGCGCTGGGCTTTTGAATGTCCCTTTGCATGTCTCTCTTGGTCACCCCCCTTCCATTTGCACCTTGCATACATTATTGGTTTGCCCCGCACTAATGCTGTTGGCGCGCGCTAACTGGTCCTTTGAATACGGCTGCTCCGTGCTATTCCTGCACTATTCCCGTGCTATTGGTTTATGCGCTGTGCTATGCTTTGAATATCTGGCCCTAAGTCTCATGGCAAAATTGTACTGCCAATGTAGCATGATTTCTACCATGAGGCATAAGTCTTTTTTCTGTGGGGGGCTCCAAACCCCACGCACCCCATTACTGGAGGCTGTGCCCCCATACCCCCCACTAAAGATTCTCAACTCTGGGAGGGTTTGACTTGGGGAGCCCATAAAAGTGTGAAAAATAATGGACTAGGAATCAAACCTGGTCCCAGATGCAGCGCCTTGGTTCCTGCTGCTGTGGCTCAGTCCTGTGAGCCTGTGAGCCACAGCAGCTGCATGGCAGAATCCACTTCCAGCAGAGGTCATATCCTCTGCCTGGTAGAGCGCTACTGGTGCAATACCACATACAGCAGTATACGTGGTATTGCATCAATAGTGGTTATGGACTACACTATAACCGTTTAGCCATAATGTCATACGCTATTAAGTGTGCAACATTTTGACCTGGTAGGTGCCAAACCAGCCTGTGAACAACTAACTAAAATGCTGAGGCTTTACTCAAATCTTGAACAACATCAAAAGAATTTGCCAAGTTTAACAAATTGTTGTACGACAAACAAAAAATGTTTATGGGGAAGAAATTGACTACAAACTTAACAGGGTTTATGACTGGCACATTAAAGAACAACTACCCAAACATCCTAGACATGGGGGATGGATATGGGAGATTATCGGCCATTGATCACATAGGGTCAGTGGCCACATACAATGTATAGGGCCTATGGGCAGACTAGATGGGCCTAGTGATCCTTATCTATTGACAGTTTCTGTTTCTATTCCAAATCTATTTAAAAAAAAACTAATGGGCCTGATAACAGGGGAGGAGAAACTAGCTCAATGCTTGATTACACTACTGGGCCTTCAGACACAGACAGGTCTGAAACCAACCCTTTATTGGAGAAGGACTTTGGAGAAACACAACAGAGTGTCACACCAATACAGAATACTCAGAACACCAGGATCAGCAAATAGGTTACCAGTTTTTAGGACACTTATCAACCATGGGGAAGAGGACGGAGGGGAGTGGCAAAGAAGAAAAAGGACAGACTACTGGTCCGGCAATATATGGGAAACCCCACTTCCACCTGCACCACTGATTGTATGCTAATTGTGAATCTATCTGATTTTGTCCTGACTGCTGACGAAGAAAAGTGCTCAGCAAAAGGCTTTCATTAGTCCAACTTCTGATATTGACTTCTACACTACTTCTGTGGACTTGCACATTTGCCAGAAGTCTAACATACGAATCCATTTATTAGAGTCAGAATGAAAATGCTGTTAATAATATTAATGACAGAGATAAAGGATTGACTAATAGCTATCAAACTAGATTTCAGGCTAGCTCCCAGTATTGCACAAACTCTTAACCCTGTGGAGTCCTCATTCATTAAAAAATGTGAATTAGATTTGGAAAATGTTCGTAATGTTCCTGTAGAGTCTGGTCTCTCTAATTGTAATCCTGCAGAGAATAGAGCCATTAGAAATTTATCAGCAAATAAAAAAATTACCATAAAACCAGCCGATAAAGGCAAGGCTATAGTCATAATAAACACTGAGGACTATATTTCTGAGATCATGAGACAGCTCTTGGACACAGATTTTTACACCAGGGTTAACAGAGATTGCATCTCTGCATTTAAACAAGGGATAGATGAACTTTTAGACTCAAGTTATGTTAAAGGATACATCACAGACAACACCTATAGGGCCATGACTGTAGCACATCCCGTAATACCTGTGATTTATGTATTGCCCAAGATACATAAAAGCCTGGACAGGTAGGCCGATTATATCGGGCTGGGGGTGGGTCACTGAGCCACTTTCTATGTTTGTAGACTAGCATGTACAACCCTTGGTTCAAAATGTATGCTCCTATGTCTGAGATTCCACAGAAACTATGTCTGATGGAAGACCTGGACATTGGGGATAATTGGTTCTTTGCCACATTAGATGTGAAAGTATTGTACACAGTCATACCACATGAGGAAGGTTTAGAAGCAATGGAATTTTTTCTTAATACCAGAACAGAAGAACAAATGGTTGAAGTTCCTACACAATGCCTGGTTAACCTAGCAGAGAAAGTTCTCACTAATAATGAATTCATGTTTCAGAACTATCTGTACCTTCAGGCCAGGGGGATGGCTATGGAGGTCATGTTGGCCCCCAGCTATGCAAATGTGTTTGTTGGCAGATGGAAAATCCAACATCTGTACAGCATTGCTACAAATCCATTTCATGATATGGTAGATTTGTGGAGGCACTTTATTGATGATATACTCATCATATGGAGGGGCACCATCGATGATTTTGAGAGGTTCATACAGTAGATGGAAAGCACCAGTAGCTGTCTTAGATACAAGTATACAATACACTAGAGGGAAATTACTTTTTTAGATTTAAAAATCTACTGTAATATCATAGGTCTTTCATGTCTGCTCATTTGGTCACCCCCCACCCTGGGAGCTGACCTTGCTGCCCCCCTCACCCTCTCTGGCTTCTTCCTTCCCAGTCCCAGATATTCTTGCTGCACTGGTTTTTGCTTCCAGAACCCTTACCCTGTACCTGTCCCACCTCCTCTTGAACCCCTCCACCATTTCTGCCTCTGCCAGCCCCCTGGGCAGCACATTCCATGGCTCCACCACCCTGTCAGTGAAGTAGCACCTCCTCTGTTCTCCCCTGAATCTCCACCCCTCCAGCTTCCACCCATGCCCTCTAGGTGCACCCCCTCCTTCCTTCAGAGCACCCTAACTGCTCCTCCCCTATTTACCCCCTTCATGTACCTGAAGACCTCTATCATGTCCCCTCAGTCCTTTCTCTCTTCCAATGTGTACATATTTAGCTCTTTGAGCCTCTCCCCATAGGTCCTATCCCCTAAGCCCCAAATCATTTTGGTTGCCCTCTTCTGGACTCTCTCCAAGAGTTCAATGTCCCTCTTTAAATGTGGCCTCCAAAACTGCAAGCAGTACTCAAGGTGTGGCCTCGCCAAGCAGTTATACAGTAGGAGTATCACTTCCCTCCTTCTGGAGGTGATCCCCCTAGCGATGCATCCAAGCATCCTGTTGGCCTTTGCCACTGCCCTTCTACAGGTCTCTGAGTTGTTCATCTTGACATCCACCACCCCCCAGGTCCCTCTCTGCCATTGAGACTTGTAGCATTTCCCCGGTGTACACTTGGCCCGTGTTTCTGGCTCCCAGGTGCAGTACCTTGCATTTTCCTGCATTGAACCTCAGCTTCCGCTTTCTAGACTACCTTCCAGAGCCTCCAGGTCCCCCTGTAGGGCCACCCTCCCCTCCTCCCCATCCACCACCGCCCCCAGTTTTGAGTCAGCCACAAAGAGACTCATCTCACTCCTGATAACCTTCCTTATGTCCGACATGTAGGCTTTGAACAGCAGGGGCCCAAGGACCAATCCCTGAGGGACTCTACTAATGACCCTCCTTGGGGATGAGACTATCCCTCCAACCATGACTCTCTGGGTCCAGTTCTGGAGCCAATTTCCTATCCATCTGATCATCTGGTTCCCCACCCCCATTCCTCTCAGGTTATCCAACAGGCCTCCATGAGGAACAGAGTCAAATGCCTTACTGAAGTCAAGAAAGAGGGCGTCCACTGGTTTACCCAGGTCCAAGGCACTCATCACCCAGCATAGAACTCCACAAGGTTTGTCTGACATGATTTCCCTGGGACAAATCCATGCTGTCTATCGTCCAGGCACCCCAACTTTTCCAGGTCCCCCCCAGTCTCTCCTTGACAATGCCCTCCATCACCTTGCCCACCACCAATGTCAGGCTGACAGGCCTGTAGTTCCCTGCCACCTCCCTTGATCCCCCCCTTGTGGATAGGCACTATATACACCACCTTCAAGTCCTGGGGCACCCACCCTGTCCTCAGAGAGATGCTGAAGAGCTCTGCCCGGGGTTTCGCCAGGACATCCGCTAGTTCCTTCAGCACTCTGGGATGTAATTTATCCAGCCCCGGTGCTTTCTCTGTCTTAAAGGGACCTGAGGGCTTCCTCTCTCTCTGCCATGATTTCCACCTCCGCTACCTTGTCCCCTGCTTTGCCTTCCCTCACCTGCCAGTAATGCCCCTCCCCAGACCCGCCAATCGGTAAGGGTCCCTGCCTCAATTTCACCATCTCCTCCCATGTATGATGTAGCCCCCATTTTCCTTGAGAAATCTGATGCAGTACTCATTTAGTACCTCAGCCTGCTCCCCCGGTCTTGTGCCTATCCCTCCCCTGTTTTAATCCTGCTAATTTGCCCCTTCACCCTTCATTTTTCCCCAGTGTATCTAAAGAACCCCTTGTTCCCTTCCACTTCCTGGCCAGGTTCTGCTCCTTCCTTGCCTTAGCTGCCCTCAGCACCCTAGTGGTCCCTTCTGACCATCAGCTCATACCCTCTTGGTCCTGCTCTCCTTGAGCACTTGAATTGCCTATAGGCCACCTTCTTTCCCCTCACCACCTCCTGAACCTCCTGGTCCACCAGCAGGGTTTTCAGGCCCTCCTCATTTTTGTCTTCTCTTGCGCAGAGGTGCTGGTAGCATCCTGCACCCCCCTCCTGATGATTTCCCACCAACTGTCAGCATCCATGTCTGGCCCAATCCCATCCAAGTGCTCCTTAAGGATCCCTTCCCATTTCCTTGAAATCCACCCCCTTGAGTCAGTTACCTCCGCCTTTGTGCAGCCTTCTCACCCTCCTAGGCTCAGGCAGAACCAGACCATGGCAAGGTCGCTCCCCGCCATCGGGTCCCTTACCTCCAGGCCCCCGGTCCAGTCACTGTCTGCCAGGACCGCATCCAGTATCTGCTCCTCCCTGGTCGGTTCCCCACCTGCTGAGTTAGGAACACGTCCTGAAAGACATCCAACAACCTCTGTTCCCTGGTCACCAAGGATGTCATAGTCTCCAGTCTGTTCCTGGCATGTCTAAGTCCCTCAACACCACCACCCTTCCCTTCCCAATCTGTGTGTCTCCCAACCTCTGCCACCAGACTCCTCTCCAGCTCCTCTGCCAGTGCAGGGTGTCTATACGCCACTCCTATTTTTACTCTCTTGCCCCCCCTTGTTATCAAGGTGACCCAAATCACCTCCACTCCTCCTATGGCAATGCAGTTTTTTTTTATTCAAATTTTATTAAGCATTTACATTACAGAGAATACATCCACATAAAAGAGACATACGTACAAGCATATCACAGATAACCATAGGATCCAATTCGTCTACCCTCCACTAATCCCAACTGTCACCCCACTCCTCATC
Source organism: Neoceratodus forsteri (assembly GCA_016271365.2). Classification (NCBI taxonomy): domain Eukaryota; kingdom Metazoa; phylum Chordata; order Ceratodontiformes; family Ceratodontidae; genus Neoceratodus; species Neoceratodus forsteri. The sequence goes on from JADMNL010000026.1 coordinate 275,416,118, forward strand.
CCCTCTATCCCCCAGCACCACGGGTGGCCACCATCATTAATACCTTATTTACCCAGGAGGAACAACCCCAACCACAAGGAGTATACAGCTTGTAGGGGGCCCCATATTTTATTAAAGCTTGGTAGCTTATTAAGAAGAATAGCTATAGTTCTTTTCTATTCTGAGATTAGTAGCAAATTCCTGTAACCATTCTATGTAAGGAATTTCAGTGGAATCTTTCAATGTTTGAGGACCACTTTCTTAAGGAAGCTGCAATTAGACTTATATGGTATTTTCTGTTTTCACTGGAATATGCAACATCCCCAAGCACACATATCTCTGAGTGACGAGGTCCTCCAATCCCAGTAAAGGGTCAACCTTCATTTTAATGGCAGTCCAGAGTGGAACTACCTTAGGGCATTTCCAAAAAATATGGAGAAGGTCCCCTTCTTCTTGTTGACATCTGATACATACGGAGGAGGACACTAAGCCCAACCTTGCCAGCTTCTGGGGGGAATAGTAGATGTTATCTAATAATTTAAATTGCATCAACCTAAGTCAATCTTGAAGAATGTGTTTGTGACAGCTATGCCACAGTACTGCCCAGTTTATAGATCTGTCAGGAAATAATGATGTCCAAAATGAGATAGGGGCGAGGTTTTGGGAAAAGACCCAGTTGAATAATGCACCAGAGTAGCTTAGAAACCGCATGGCAGGCCAACTAATGGGCCTAAAACTGTTTGGAAATCCACCTTTGAAACGTAGTCTATCGGTTTGGGCCCAACACCTTTATTAGAAGATGCCGGGTTGAAATACTCTTAAAGATCTCTGTTTGTGGAAGTTGATATTTATCCGAAATTTCTACTGAGGTGAGTAATTGTCCATCAGGTGTGATAACACGACAACAGACACCTGCCCATTTGAGAAAGTTCAATTAGTATTGAGGAGGCTTACTATCCATTAAGAAGCGGGATTACCTCTTATGGGTTGAGATGGGTCCTAAATGAGTATATTTTAAAATGTGCATAGCCGCGCCGTGAGTTTTACTGATATACCTACTGGAGACTTTCTAAGCATTACAGGTAAAGATTTAGGATTAAGGTATAACAGGGCCTTTGGTGATAGGCCTTGTTTCTTGATACAAGACAACTCAATCTGTAACCATAGAGGCACATAATTATTTGTATCCTATTGGACTGTGGGTTGTACCCATCTAAGATATTTATTTACGTGACTGGCCCAAAAGTATAGCCCGAAATGAGGTAATCTCAACCCACCCATTACTTTAGGGGCTGTTAATTTGTGATAGGCCATTCTGGCTTTTTTTAAATTCCAAATAAAGTTAGCAATTATCCGATGGATTTTCTTAAACCACGAAAGTGGAAGCCAGATATTTAACATGTTCAAAGGATAAAACAATCGAGGAAAACATTCATTTTAATTAAATTAATTCTCCCCCATAGAGTAAGTGGAAGCATTGCCCATCTTTTAAGGTCTAACTCAATTGTATGGACCAAAGAATCCAAGTTCAGCTGTTGAATCCGACCTGGACTCCTTGTGATAGTGAGTCCCAAGTATTTTATAGAATCCAATTTCCAAGATAATCCTAGTTCAGTAACCTCATGCTTAAGGGTTCTATTATTAAGAGGGTATACCCTGCTTTTCCATAATAAGTTTATAGTTAGAAATTTCACTATATTTCTGTATTATTCTTAATAAACCGGTATAGACTTGGTTGGATGAATATGTGTAGCAGAAGGTCATCCCGATAAGCTGTTATTTGACCACGTGACCATGGATTTTATGCCCCTCACTTTGGAATTCTGTAAAATGCTCTTGATGAGGGGTTCGAGATACAGATTGGAAAGTAAAGGAGATAGCGGGCAACCTTGTTCAGTACCCACATGTAACCTGAAGGGATCTGACAATACCCCATTGCAGGAAATCTTGGCTGAAGTCATCGAGTATAGTGAGGTAATCCAACTCAGAAAAACAGCAGGGAAGCCGCATGTTTCCATTGTGGCTAGCAGGTATTTCCAATAAACCTTATTGAAGGCCTTCTCTGTGTCCAAAGAGACCAACACCATGGGCAGGTCTGACTTTCCGGACACAGAGAGGACATGTGCAAGTGTCCTTAAATGGTCACTAGATGATCTCCCTTTCATAAAGCTGACCTGCTCCCCACCAATCAGGTCAGGCAAAACTTTGTTAATGTGATCCACCAGTAACTTTGCAAGAATTTTGACATCATAGTTAAGTAACGAAATAGGTCTGTAACTAGAGACTTGATCTGATAGTTTATCTGGCTTAGGCAGTAGTACAATAAGTGTCTCAAATAAAGATCTATCAGTTACCTGACCATTAAGGATATATTGGTATAACGAGGTAAGCATTGGGGACAGTTCTTTAGAAAAGACTTCATAGAAGTTAGATGAAAAGCCATCTGGGCCTGGTGTTTTGTCAAGTGGGAGATCTTTTATCACATGCTCTATTTCATCTTGAGTAATAGGGACAACAAGTTGAGCCCATTGGACATCCTATAGAGAGGGAAGGTTCAAACCATCTAAGTAGGAATGTATTTTCTTCCTCGGGTTTCTATCGCAGCATAGAGCAGTTCCAGGTACTTCCTGAACTCCTCCATTCAATTTGTTTAGGGAAGTTCAATAATGCTACTATTCTATAGCTTGGACTGTAGGTATTAATCTAGAGGATTCAATTGTTTGATACGCCTTTGTTAACATGCGACCAGCTTTTTCCCCTTGATCGATGTAACTAGCCTTCATTTTTAACATAGCTAATTCTGCTTGCTTGCCCATTACTTTTTTAAGTATGCGTCCCTCAGTTTAATTACCTCTTGCTTATCGTCCTCTGTAGATTGGGGAGATAAATTGGCCTCTTTTGCTTTTAATTGAGTCAACAACTCAGTCATATATCGCTCTCTATCTTTTTTCTTCTTTGATGCCAGACCTATTAAAATTCCCTGTAGGAAAGCCTTAAGTGCTCCCCTAAATCATATCCAGCCGGCTGGTGGAATTAGAATTGTTTACAATAAACTCAGATATTTGTGATGAGAGATAACTTACTACATTAGTGTCTCTTAATAACTGGTTGTTAAGTTTCCATCTATTACCTTTTTTTAGGAAGGGAAGTGAAGGAGATTGAGGAGGATACCAGAGAGTGATCGGATGGCCCAGCAAGAATTTCAGCATCTAATACCCTGGCAGAAGGTTACGTGAGACTAAAATATAATCAATTCTAGATGCTGAGGCATGAGCTTGTGGAAACAAAAAAGTAAATTCACTGGTATTTGGATGGAGGATTCTCCATACATCAGAGAGACCTGAAAGGTCTAAGAGCTCATTAAGTGCTCTTTGGGCTGGGGAAGGACCCTTGTTAGAGGAATTAGATCTATCTAGCCTCGAATCAAGTACTAAATTTAAATCCCCTCCTATAATAGGGATGTCAAGAAATGGGGATAATGCATCCATTAACTGTACGAAAAAGGCAGGTGTATCAGTGTTCAGGCCATATACAGATCCTACCAAAATTTCCAGAGTGTGTAGTTTCCCTTTCAGTAAAATATATCTTCCGGCAGTATCCTGTACCACCTGAAGAGGTATAAAGGGCACAGCTCTGTGAACCAGTACCATTACACCTCTACTTTGTGTACTACCTTGGGAAGCGAAAACCTGTCCTATTTCTAAAAAGTCTCATACAACTACTCTCACTACTAAGCAGGTGAGTCTCCTGCAGAAATATTATATCCACTTTTAATAAATTTAAATGTTTTAAAATGTTATATTGCTTGGATTTCTGACGTGCCCCCTTAATGTTCAAACTTATAAATCTGATAATTCTAGACAGCTCTAACTAAAAAACTGAAATTATAATCATCTACACCTGCGGAGTATGTCTGTTCCTCCTTTAATTCCACATGTAGTTTGTGTTTCCCACCCCCCTTAACCCACCACCCTAGGTTAAACTCTCCCATTAATACTTTCTTCCCCAATCCTGTCTACCCTAAAACCCCAACCCCCCACCCAATCCATCACGGTCCATGACAGCAGTTCACGCCACTAATCCCCTTTCACCTCCCCACCCCTGCCCCAAATTATCTGGAATCTAAACCACCCATTTAGCAGTAAATCCTATAAAATATAACATGACCATTCTACTCTTAACTCTTTACTATGAAACTAGATGCACAACCAAAAAACCGGAATGTTTCCCCTTGTTTGAATTGTTTAACTCATCTCCTATAACATTAAGGCTCATACTGTATACAACAAGAGTCCAAGCCATGTGATAGACATTGAAATAAGGATAATTAGTCCATTTATCTGATCATTTAAACTAATTTAAAACGAGAGCTTAATCAGTCCCAATAACGCCACCACATGTTTCAAAATCGGGCGTTTCTCCCAACAGGAAAAAAGAATAAAACAACCTTACTATAAATCATAATGCGTATGAGCTATGATCAGGTTTGAGAAGAGAGAACTAAATTAGTGACATGCATATTAAAATCAACAAAATATATCACAAGCTAAGCCGCTAATTGTCCTGTGCTGACATCATAAGTCCACTTATGAATGACTCAGGCTCCATCTACTGGTTAGAACATAGTTAGTCCTTGCATCTTCTATCCACAGACTTACAACTGAAGAATTCTCAGCACTTTCTCTAGTGAGCTAAATGACAAATGGGTGAGTAACCAGCCAGCAAAAATATATTCTGCCCATGTCTATTGAAATATCCCACCGGTGTGTCGATTCAAGCTCGCAGACACTGCACACCCCTACAACCCCTCGGGGCACGATATATGGAAAATCTGGGGATAAATAACCAGTCAAAGAACTGTGAGAATCTCGGCTCTTATCCCACTACAGCAGACATTTAAACAGGCAGAAGGCAAATGAACAGGAGCAGGCGTTTAAACTCTAACCAAAACCCCGGGCTGGGTTACTGAACATACCCTACTATTTCATTCAATAGCAACTATATACTTCTCACCACCATGGAGAGGCTGCTTCAAACCTTCAGGTAGCTTTGAAAAGATTAGGAAGCGCTGTCTGAAGAGCTGCCGTCGCTATCTCCTCACTCTCGTAAGATTTCCATGCGTCCGCTGTATATACCTGGAGTTTAGCTGGGTAGAACATTTTAAATTTAATACCCACCGCAATTAATTTGCTCACCAGCAGGTGGAAGGCTGCTCTGTGTTGGCGAACCAAAAGTGGGAGATCCTGAGCGACTCATCTTTGAGCCCTCCCACTTCAATTCTTTCGTTTCCTTAGCTTTCCTAATAAATAACTGCCTCTCCTGATAATTAAGAAACTTAAAAATTAAGGTCCGAGGAGGTGCTCCCTGAGGCGGTACAGGATGCAGGGTGTGATGAGCTCTTTCAATACTGTAACATGATCCAAAGGGTGAGGGCCCTGCAACTTTTTCTACAAATTTCTGGACAAATTTGATGGGATCCGGTCCCTCCTCGTTTTCAGGTAAGCCAATGATTACTGCGTTGTTGAGGCAGCTTCTACCCTCGAGATCCTCCACTTTCAGGCAAGCTTAGCCAGATGTTGATTAATTTGGCCCAGCACGGGTCTATTTTTCAGCCTGCGTCTATAGAGAGCACATATGCATTCTCATTATTGGAGGTTCTGACATAATTCTTCTAGCCGAGGTAATGCTTTAATCTCACTTGTAAGCTCTTGCACTTCAGCTTTAAATGGACGGAATTCCTCCAAAAATCTTGAGAGTGTAAAAGGTTCTTCCCCTGCAGCACTCGAGGTAGGTACCTGGGGGCATTGTATAGCCGAGACCTTGAACTTTTTCGGGCCTTTCTCCAGTGTAGCCGGTGGTGTGTGTGTCTTGGTAAGGCTTTAGGCATTTCTGCTTCCATCGGATTCTCTGCAGGATAAGAATCGACTAATGAATGCTTATAGGCAGAAAAATAATAAAAGTCTTGCTGGATTCATTGATTTGGAGTGTTAGATAGGAAGGTTAAGGGACAGCTCTTAGGGAACACAGCTAGTTAGTGCTCTGCATCACGTAACTCCCTCGTAACTTGGCAATGCAGTTTTTGACTATTATTGCTACCACTCCTCCCCTTCCCTCCCCCTGTCCTTCCTGAACATGGTGTAACCCTCCAGGTTCAGGTCCCAGTCATGCCCTGCGGTGGCCCAGGTCTCAGTGACTGCTTCCACATCCACCTCTCCCTCAGTTAGCATCGACTGGAGCTCAGGCATTTTATTGCGCTAGCTCCTGGCATTTAGCAAGACTACCTTCCACCCTTTCCCTATACTTCCATTTCCCTGCTCGTGTTCCCTTTGTTCAAGATGGCACATATAATCAGAGTTTGACTTAAGTTTACCAATATAAATAATCAGATTCCTAATGTCCATTTTGGTGTCAACCCACCAATCCCATAAATTATTATACATATACTGTACAGATTGACTAAGTATGAATAGGTGCTGAATTTCTGAAATTATTTGTTCCTGGTCTAGAACAGAGACATTCAGTATCCATCTCTTTGGGAAAGTGAAGAACCTAGGTGTCACAATTCCTAAGTTAAAAACACACTTAAGAATGACATGATCTGAGAATTCACATAGAATGAGCAGAAATTCCTGAGGTGTCAACTGTCTGGATGAAAATAAAAAATCAATTCTTGTGGCAAATCGGCTTCTAAAATACATGTACCTTGGTTCTTTATGCAGTTTCCTGTAAGGATCTGTCAAATTTGCCATAGTAATAACATTCTGCAAATAGTGTGCATCACAGTATACTTTCTTTTGAGCATCTTCCCTAGATTTGAGATCCAGAACACAGTTCATATAACCCCCCCGATAATATGTCTAGCTGTATATAAATATGGCTTAATCTGTTCAAGCAGATCAATCTTGGCTGCCTTTGTCTGTGGAGCATATGTCTTAATTAATGAAAGAAAAGTGACAGAAAGAATAGTCCAGTGGCAAGGCTCGTCTCGGGATTATGGGCCCAATTCCAGGAGGGGATATGCTGGTGTAAGGTGAGATACCCCAAACCCTATGGCATATCTCATTACTTACGCCAGGCAATATGCCAGCCCCTATTCCAGGTTGTGAGATACACCATGGTGGCTGCGGGCTATGACATTCATGGGTTACGCCACCCACTACACTGCAGCCCACAACACCTGGTGCAAGTGCAAGTTGCGACAGCCAGAACACCCAATTCCAAGAGGGCAGCTGCAGTAACCCACAGTTGCCATTCTGAGAGGCGTAGTGGTGTATGTAACCTATGACAGCTCGGAGCTGTCCTAAGTGGCATCTGATGGCTGGCACCCTCAGATGCCATCATGCAGTACTGCGGCAATGGCATCAAACTGTCCCCCAGCCCCCTGATCATTTTGGACCCCCAAGGGTCCATTTCTGATGCACCCATCCCAGATTCCTCTGCCATCTGTCCTGCCCCCATACCCCCTTGTGTATACCGAGGTGGTCTGAGGCAGGGAGGCTTTGGGGGGACCACCTGTCACCAGCCATGAGTTGCGACATGTGGCTGCAATATACCATGTGTGTGGCAGTAGCATGGCTTATCTTGCATGTTGCTAGTGCCATAACCCTGCTGTTTTTGAAATGCAGCGTGCAAGTTACAACATTTGTCTTAGAATTGGCCCCATGTAAACAACCCTTTGTAATAAAAACTGAGAACCTTTGAACAGAATACACAGACCATCAATTGAATCTGTACCAAATGACCAAAAAGAGGGGCCCCACACCCAGCCCCTCCTTGTTTTTTCAGTAAAAAAGAGAGAGCTGAGTCTAGTTTCTTGCAAAAAAAATAATGTCTAGTGATGAATGTTGAAAATAGTGCAAAGCAGCTAATCTTTTCCTATAATTTTTTATGCTGCACACATTGATGGAAGCAACGCTCAGGGTTTCCATTTATAAACCAATGAGAAGGGTACAAGCATCATCCAGGACTACCCCCTTTCCCTAATGCTTTCTGTTTCTTCCCTTTCTTCTTCGAAGTAGGTAAGATGGAGGGCTGATCTTCTTCCTTGTCTGAGATAAGGTCTGATCTTGAAGAGACATCAGACTCTAAGTCTGAGTCCCCCTCCTGTAGTACCTGGTATGTGTTCTGCAGTGAAATGGGTGGTGGCACAGCTTGTGATTTGGCAAAAGCTCTAATTACTCTCTTGGTCTCTGGCAGTTGGAAGTCGGGAAGGGGGCATTTCTGTAAACTTGGATGGGACTGAGTAGGGGAATATTTTATTGTAAAATCATGACAAAAATAAGTACAATAAAAGATGACACATTATTAATCAAAGAAACTAAGTTAATACAGTAAGAACATCCTATTACCCTACTTATACCCCTTCAATATCATTCAAAAATGCGAAATTAATGAAAATTACATTAAACTAAAATTAAATAAGCAATATTGAAGAAACTATATATATATATATATATATATATACTGTATATACACAGAACAATCATGCATTTACAGATGCATTTCACCCAATCTTATCTTTCATGAACAGAACATTATTCTATTTTGTCACCCACACAGAGCATGGAGTATGAGGCTTATCATACAAGCATTGGGAATATATTTCACTTTCCAGAAGCTTACTAACTTGTAATGGTAGAAGTGTATCTGTTGAAATTAGTTTACATCTTGTTTGCCACATGAAAAACTTAATACAGGAAAAAATGAGTCTAACAGTCCCTGCAAAAAACGTTAAGGTAAAGCCTCCTGCTATTCCTATATATGTAGAATGTTGCCGTCTCACATATTCCATGTTTGTGGATACAAAGACCAAAATTCCATTGCAAATGGGCAAGTAATAAAAAATATTCCATGGTTTCTTCAACTGAGAAACAAGTACTCTTCCATGACAGGTTAACCATAAGATATACCACATTCGGAGGCTGTCCTTGAATCCTTTAAAGAGTGTAGGATTTTGGAATGGTGTACTTCTGGTATTCCTCTATAACTTGGTGTAATTGCAAACACCTGATCTTGGATGGTCCGGTAGACCATTTTTCTGGGTTTACTGACTACCTGTACAGGTTCTAATTTCCATTTTCTTAGTCTTGAAATTACAAATTTAAAAAATAGAGGAGTATTATGATATGTCATAGGAAGTACAGAATGTCTTAACCAAAACATATAGAAGGAACCATACCAAGAAATAACAAATACTGTCCAGATAGAGGGGTAAGGGGTGGTAAGATTCCTAACATTTATACCAAAAAATATACTGTAAAAATAAACAATAGGGTTTAAGAGGGCTAGTACTCCTTTTTGAACTGGTAAGTACAAAATTTCCCTTTTGATGGGGTTCAAATGGCTACACCAAATAACTTGGAAAACCCAACTTAATAAGGTTACTTCCAGAGCTTGTGGGATAGGGTAGACCATACTTAAACAAGTAAAGATAGGGAAAAAGGTTTTCTATAAAATTACCTTTATTTTCTTTGTTTATTGCCATATCTTCCAAAGTATGACCTTACGTTTACCAATTTTTAATTTTTCAGTCCAATTTAGCACTTAATTATCACCTCTACTGAATTGTATCCCCAATATTGTCAGGGAGGCAGAAGATAGAGGTATTCCTTGTAGTTCACACAATGGTGCTGTGGAAGAGCCAAGAGAATAGCCAGTGCTCTTACTTTTATTTATGGCTGCTCCTGCTATATCAGAATACTACTGTATTAATGACAAAGCTTGCATACCTGAAGGTTGATCAGTCAGCTAAAAAGAGGCAGATATCATCTGCATAGGCTGCTGCTTTAACTTCCAGGGCACCTGCTACTGGGAGGATGCCTCTGATAAGGTCTGATTATTGTATATGTCACAATAATGGATCTAGGCAGCATATATAAAGAAGGAGTTCATTGGGCAGCCATGCCTGATACCTCTATGGATGGGGAGATATGATCCTAAATGGCCATTAATTAGGGGATAGCAGTGGCCACTCGAGATAACATAGGATGCCAGGAACAAAACTCAGTCAGTATGCCATAATATTCCAATACTTGTGTCAAGAAGGCATGAGAGAGCTTGTCAAAGGCCTTCTCTTGGTCCAATGAAAGAAGATATCCATGCAACAGGTCTTCTTTCCCTTGTTCCACAAGTTCCCAGATGAGTACAAGGTTCTCAGAGATGGACCTGCTGTGTACTGAACAAGTTTGTGCATTGGAAATCAAATATGCTGTAATTTTAGCCAAGCGTAAGTTAAAATCTTCATCAATATTTTTAGATCAGAATTCAGGAGGCTTAAGAGATCTCATGTTAACTCCTCTATATGAACATGTGAGAACAGTTCATCCCCCACCCCAAAACCCTCATCTGCCATCATTCTCCATCGGCATGCCACACACGCACTGGGCCACCCAACTGCCCCATCTCACCCCCTGGTACCTATACCCCCTGCAGCCCAAGTAGCAGGTGGTATTACCCTGTCCAGGCTCTGCCCATCCCCATCCTCCTCTCACTCCATCCTGCACTGCCGCTCCAGATCCTCGTGGTCTGCTCACAACCAGCCCCACCACTACCACCGCAGTCCCTTCCCCCATCTCATCATACTACTCCTCCTGCTCTCTGGGAATGTTCACCCCAGCCCCAGTTTAGGTCCTACTGCATCGCCCCCCCCCAGGGCAGGGACTTTGCATTGCCTTCATGAATATCTGCAGTCTCCCAAGGAAGATGGCTGCACTCCAATGTTGGGTCTCCCAACATAAGCCCAACATTCTTGCCATAGTTGAAACCTGGCTCTCACCTTCGACCCCGGACTCGACTGTCTCCCTCCCTGGCTTTGGCCTCTTTAGAGAGGATTGCGTGGGCAAACATGGTGGTGGATGCACTGTCTACCTTGCAAACTCCCTCCTGGGTTATGCCCTACCCGCCCCTAACCTTGGCCATGGAGCACAAGCCATCACATTAAACATTTCCCCTGACCCTGGATGACGTCCTCTCTACCTCACAACCACTATGTACCTCACGTGAGCAAAGCCAAGCTATCCTCTCCTCACCGACTACCTCACCACCCCTGCCATGCAAGGCTGAACAGCTCATCTTAGGTGACCTCAACATCAACTGGCTGGGCCCCAACTCAACACCAATTAAGGACAACTTCTCAGGCCTAGACCTAGCCCAACTAGTGACTCAACCCACCAGAGTTAACCCGTCAAGTGGGACTAGCTCACTACTTGATGTTGTGTTCTCTAACTGCCCACACAAAATAAAGGATCTTAATGTCCTAGCCAACTCCCTCAGTGACCACTCACCCATTCTCTGCTTCTGGTCCTCCCCCACACTCAAACCCATGCACCAAGCCACCCTCGTCAGCTTATTTCCATCCGGAGGACTAAACAAGCTTAAGCGGCACCTTGCCCAGCTTGATTGGTCCCTGATCTCCCTTGCAACAGATATAGATATCACCTTAGCCTTCTCACCAGTGCCTTTGTAAGGCCTGCGACGTCTTCGCCCCGTCATCAACACCCACACTAAGAGACGCACTGCTGCCTGGATTTCCCCCTTCCTGATCCAACAACTTAAGCAGCGTGATAACCTTTGGAGCATTGCTGTTGAAACTGGCAGGCTAGCAGACAGGCAAGCTTATAAAATGGGCTTAAAAATACAAAGCACTGATTGGTTGATGACCCTTGTCAGCCGTGTCCTTAATAAACGGTATTCCATCCAACCGGCACTAACCTCTGCCACACTGCCCTTGACAACAGCAAATCACTGAGCTGTGCCAACCAGAAAAAAACAGCCTGGCAGTTTCGCTCAGCGAAATCAGCAATATGCGCTGACAGAAACCCAACTGGCAATCTTTGACGGCACGCAGCATTTGTTTCAAATGGAAACGACCGTATCTTTGCAACATAAAAAAAAAATGCTGTAATTCCGGAACTCTATATACTTTCTTTAAAAAAATGAATGTAACTTTCGCTATCATTTGAAGACATACTCACAGATCTATCTCCACAGCAAGATGAGCAGCCTCTTCAAACTGCCTCAGCTGAACCAGTTTCCTGTAGTGACACTGTTACGGAGGCGCAACCCACAGGACCTCTTCAACAGCTGACTATAACGGCAGACGCCCACCATGAACCACCAGTACCTAAAAAAAGGAAAACAAAACTGAAAAACATAGAAAAATTCCCAACCCTAAGTTCACAAGAGCTGGATCAAATAGAACGAATGAAAGATGAAATCAACACTCAAAAACAACATCATGAGCAGTAGCAGTCTTTCAAGGTTGGTGCACAGCAAAGCAGATAGCCATAGATTTAAAAATAAGAAATACACCACCTAGCAGACATCCTCCAAATTCTATGCAGAGATCAGACAAACAGATGGTACAGAATACAGTCTAGCTAGCATAATTGCCCTCAGAGCAGGCCTAAATCGGCATTTAAATTCACCACCACTGTCCAGAAATATAAATCTCACAACCACCTGATATAGCAACCAGCTAACAACATGTTTTCAGCAGTGTTAAAAAAGTACAGGAGAGAAGGTAAAGATAGAGCAGCCCACCACCCTGCAATAAATGAGAACGACTTAGAAATTTGCGATTATCACCAGTCCTCTCACCAAACACTGCCCGAGGACTACTGTACAAAGTTTGGCTTGATATACAGCTCTGCATGGCACGCAGGGGCAGAGAAGGTCTCAGACAGTTGAAACCGGAACATTTTGAAATTAAAAAAGATGACCAAGGCTATGAATATGTAACACACAGCTTCAACGAATATACTAAAAATCACAAGAAGAATTACTCCACAAAGCAACAGCACGTAGGCTACATATATGAAATTCCACACAGTCCTGTATGTCCAGTTGCTTCCTTTAAAAAATATATTGCCCAGCTTCCACCTAACCCTCCTGCCTTCTACTTACACCCTCGTAAAATAGCTAACAATCTACTGGCAACCTCAACTATCTGGTACACTCGTGAGCCATTAGGGTTAAACTACCTAGCAAGCCTGATGTCGAAATCAGTGAGGAAGCAAAGCTCTCAACACGCTACAAACCACTCAGTGAGAGCTACAGCTGTACAGTTACCTCTACAGCAGGCCTAGACTCCCGCGAAATAATGGCAGTAACGGGCCATCGAGCAGAAAGCAGCTTACGCTCATACTGGGCTGCTACTCCAAAAGACCGACAGTTGTGGAGCAATATTTTGGCAAACAAAACAAGAGATAAATCATCACAGTCACACAAGCTGTCCAAAGAACCGCAATTTCAAATGACTGCCGATGATCAAACTGCATACTGCAGCAAATCTCTACCTGCAAACACAGCAAGCAACACAGAAACCCTCTGCACCTATTTTCCTCTGACGAAACCAAACCAGCAACAGCTTCAGATAAATGCCTTAGATCAGCAAGCACAACAGCCAGAAACTCCTGCTGCAGAGACGCCATGCTTCACAAACTGCCGAAAAGAGACAGGAAATCCCCTGACGTCCTCAACCATGAAGACAGCAGACGCACCAGACTATCGCAAAAGCCAGCCAGTTACACAAGTCATCCAACAATTTAAAGAAACAAGCAGTACTTCTCCTTTCATTATACAAAATTGCTGTATGGAACATGTTGAATTTATTAACTACACAAAATAAAAAATGTAGTCATGTATAGATAGTGAACTAGATCCTGTATTACAATAAAGCAGTAGTTAAAAACGTTGTAACTTAACAATTTTAAATCTTTTAAAACATTTAAAAGTTTATGTCTTCTAATGTTTCCAGTTTCTTCTGTTGAAATGTAAAAACAGTGCTTTACATAAACCTTAGCAGTCCATTTCATTTGAAAAAAAAAATGTATTTAACAAACATTGCAGCAATAAAAAGTGGGACTATTTTATGTCTACATGATTTCAAAACAACAACTGTTTCTCTATTTTAAAAGTTACAAATAAAAAAAACCTGTTCAATTAAATAGGTGTCCTACCATTTAATAAAAACATTTTATAAAAGCGCCATACCTCCGAGGTGTGGTTTATCACCTGATAAGAACACACCCGGGGCATAAGGCACTCAGGCGCAAGCACCTGGTGCCTTAGTACACCCCCTCGATATATATCAGGCGATAAAACCACCCTCATCGTGATGTTATTGCTTGCTTATAATACAGCTCGCAACTAGTGCACCTACGCAATACACGGCAAGCAAAAGCCTACTACTACTACCAATCCATTTTGACTTCCTCCTGGGGCTCTGCTTGATCCTTCTGGGATAACATGAAGGAGTTAAATGGTACAACCGCACCCCTCCTCCCTCTCAGATGGTCATAAATGGCACTATTAACATGGATCCCTCCTGTGTTGCCGACTGCCTGAATGCATCCTTTTCTGATCTAAGTGCTATCCTTCTGTCCACTTCTTTGACCCAAATCCCGGTAACCAACTACCCAGATATCTCTCGTCCCTTCTCACTTTAGGACTATCTCTCCCCACAGGACGCAAAAACCGATCCTCCACCAAGCCCTTTCCTCCCATAACCCGAGCTGTGACCCCTTGACTTCAGAATGCTCCGTCTAACATTGGATGTCATGATAGCCCCTCACGGACCTTGTTAACGGCTCCAGCGCTCGGCCACACCCCTCGAATGCATGGAAGCAGGCTAAATCACCCTATACACAGAATGGAGACTGCACAGTGCCAAGCAATTACAGACCTATCTCATCCTCCCCCCTCTCTCTAAGGCCCTGGAAAAAATAGTATCCACGCAACTCACGGACTATCTTTCCACCCACAACATTCTGTGCCCTGAACAACATGGCTTCTGCTCTGGTCACAGCACTACCACAGCTCTGCTGGAGTTCTCCCACTATATACACACTCAGCACTAGATGCCAGGGAGCTGGCCAGAGCAGTGTTCATCGACCTGTCCAAGGACTTTGGACACTGTGAGCACCCGTATTACCAAGGAAAACCCCAGTAACTGCCTCAACCAGTCCGTTGACCTGGTTCTCCAGCTGCCTCTGTGACAGATCCCAACGTGTCAAATTAAATGGTAGCCTGTCTATGGCACTGCTTATACAGCTCTGGAGCCACCAAAGGCTCCATCCAGGCCCCCCTCTGTTCAGTCTCTTTCTTAGCTCCCTTCCCAGCCTCTTGCTCTGAGCTACTACTATATGCTGGGACGATGCAGCCCTAGTCCTCCCACCCCGACCCACTCACACTCCAGAGCCCCTGCAACTCTCCTTTAACCAAGTTGACAAATGGTTCCTCCACCATCGCCAGGTCCTGAACCTCAAGAAAACAAAGGCCATGATCTTTGCCCACAGACAAAGTAACTCCAAAAATGCTCCTCTTAGTATCCTTCCCAGTACCCTTTCACTTCTTTGAGCAGGTAGCCAATGCATAAATACCTGGGTATCACTTCACTCAGCATTCTCCTTCCATGCCGATATTCATGCTCCTTATCCTCGGCCATGAATGCCGGATTGGGCTCCTCTATCACCACAAAGACTGCCTCCTGAATTTGCCCTATGGCTGGCAATCACTTCCTCCGGCCCTGTCATTGGTTGACTATGGACTCCTGCACCTATGCTGTCGCTGACCCCACTGCCCTCACAAAATCCAGACCTCTATCAACAAAGCCTGCAGGCTCCTGACTGGTGCCCCAAGTAGAATGCACACATGCCAACTCTACTCCACCACTAACATACTCAATTTTGAAGAACGTCTGCAATATCACACCTGCATACTAGCCAAAAAAGTCTTTACTTGGGCTTTGTCACCCCGGTGTCACCGCACTGCTTCCGCGGGCCTCCCACTCGGTCACTACCCATAGGGCTACCAGTGCCACCTTCCAGGTGCCTAGAGCCAGCACCTCACTCGCCCAAAGATCCTTTCGTCATAGAGCACTGTCCTGATAAAACTCCCTCCCCTCGCACATCACTAGCGCCTCTAAAATCGGCCAATTCAAAATTGCTCTTCGCAAACACTTCGTTAGCTCACGGAGATGTGTGTGTCTATCTTAGGGCCTACTGTGAGTGCCTTCCAGACTTACCAGCTCCTACAGGATTAAGTATATAACAGTGCTCTTGTTTTTCCTGCCATCAAACTGTATACCACATACTGTATCCTACATGTCCCTCTGGGAACCCAGTGACTTTGCTGTGTGCTCTCTAGAAACCCAAATGTTTAGATGGTACTTTGATGATTCTGTATTGTATGTTGCATGTATTTCACCTGTACTGTTCTCCACTGTCTTAATTCACATGTAGATTGTTCCCCTCCCTGCAACAAGGTGCCTTTGTAAATGAGTCTCTGACTCAAAGGTTGTAAATCCGATATATGAATTAAATAAATAAATAAATAAAATATTGGACTTCCTCCTTTTGTATAAAAAGATCTGATTGCAATACAAAAATGAAAATCTATAGTTGAGGATGTTAAAATCCAATTAAAGACTACATATAGGATCTCTACCATCTCTTCCCTAAATTTCTTATAAAATTCAGTAGTTAGGCCATCAAGGTCTAAAGCTGTGCTATTTTTTAGTGCTTTTACAGCTGTGTCTATTTCCAGATGAGTAATAGCAGCAACCAATTCAGCTAATTTATCCACTGGGGGTGGGGGGGTTGGATGAGTGATAAATAAGACCGCATATTATTACCTTGTAGTGCAGATGGTGGATACATGCCATACAGATGTGTTTGTACTACTTTCAGAATCTCTGGAGTTGTGGTGGTGATGATATTACCATCTGACTTGGATTATTTTGTCATTATTCTTTGTTCTGACCTTAATCTACAACTAGAAAAGACATCTCCAAAGCTATTTTTTTCCTGGTGTACAAATCCTATGTTCAGATAATAAAGAGGTCACCCTGGAATACTGTAAGGACTCCATTTCTGTTTTTACTGCAGTCATTTGTGAGGAGATATTTTGGTGTCCTTCATTTGCATGAGAATAAAGTGTGGCTAAATAATTACATAATGTTAAATAATGTTTATATTGTGTAGTATGTTTGTTAGAGGCATGCTTCCTAAACAGGGCTTGTAGGTCTGCCTTTGTTTCTACCCGACAAGTGCTCAAGTTGTCCACCATACATGAGATGGACATAAGGCCTTTTAGCAACTCCTGTACATCAGTACATAATTGGGTGGACTCCAGTAAAGTATTATTAAGTTTCCAATATCCTTTCCCTATGGGGACTTGTTCCTCTAATCCTATCTGTGCAGTAACAATCTCATGATCTGATATTTCAAGTGGAATATTCCTAGCTTTATGTACAGAGTGTAGTGAGTAGTAAATATAAAATCAATTCAGGAAGAAAGACACCCTTTATAAAGTACATCCTCCTGTTGATGAAGTACCCTATATGTGTCTATCAGTCCAGATGTGTATATAATGGATTTTAAGCAGTTGGTATCACAGTGATCTTTTTGTGTCAGGCCATCCTTGTCCTGTTTAGACAGAATACAGTTGAAATCACCTGCCCCATATGGCATGTTTAGTGGTAAAAGGTATAATTTAATAGTTGTAAAGAGCTGAACCCTGCTTTTATCACCTGTGGGGCATAAACACAAATAGCTCTCCAGGCTATATTACAGGTAATAAAGTCAATTAGTAATGCATGTCCAGTGAAGATATCTAGAATTCTGGAAACATAAAACAGTCTCTCCTGAATAAAATCCCCATACCTTCTCATGCATCAGTGCCATATGAAAATAAGATGGGTCCCAACACCAAAGTTGTTTGGCTGCATGTACTAAGGAGGTGGTATTTAACCTAGTGTTCTGTAAAAACAGAGATCAAATTGCAGATCATGAAGTGTGGTCAGGGTGACCAATATGAGCATTGCATTCCTTATGCTAGTCACATTAATGGCGGCTATAGTTAAATGGGAAGAGGATGACAGTGGAATTGGAAGGGAATTTTCAAGTCATGGGACCTTCCTCACGTCTGGAACTTCTATGATTGCCTTCCCTGGAGGGAGGTCTTTTTATCCCCATAGAGGTCTTAGAGGCAGGGTCTCCCTCAGAATCCGAGGACAATACCTGTTGTGATGAGATAGTTGAGAATGATCCTGATTCAATCCCCAGTCGGATTCAGTTGAAAGGGTAAGAATTCCATATTTATTAGAGACTGAAACTCTATGAGGGGAGACAGTAGATTCTGCAATTTTTGTGGTAGGTCTGGATTGCCTTAAGGCCTGTTTCCTCATAACCACTGTCATGTTTGGGGGGAGGCATATCTACTGCAGAACTCTTAGGAAGTGGAGGAGAAGAGGCTGCTACTTGGGATGGCAGAGGACCAAGAGGAGCCACATCTATAGTATTGGGGAGCATACTGGGGCTCTCCTTAGTAGGAGGCAATGAAATGTCCAGTACTTCTGAGGTTGGGACCACATTCTCGGGGGGGGATTCATTCATTGTTACAGGGAAGAGCAGAGCCTGAGAGATAGAATTGTTAGGCTCAGCAGTTACTGGGGTTTCAAACTCTTCTCTGTGTGTTGCAGTGCTTTTTTGTGCTTCATTGATGAGAGAATCTTGATTAGGCTGGGCAATCCTATTGTGAGTAGCCTAAGGACATGACCTATAAGAATGGCCTGCTTCCTCACAAAGATTTCAAGTCATCTCATTGGAAC
This sequence comes from Neoceratodus forsteri, assembly GCA_016271365.2. Lineage (NCBI taxonomy): Eukaryota > Metazoa > Chordata > Ceratodontiformes > Ceratodontidae > Neoceratodus > Neoceratodus forsteri. Next base: position 275,434,707 of record JADMNL010000026.1, read on the forward strand.
ACGCAGAATTAGTATGACCATAGTTCAAACACAGACTACATTTCAGGCGATCACAAGTGGAATTTAAGTGCAAAAGGGAGCCACATTTAAAACAGATCTTAGGTTGACCAGGGTAAAAACAGTAACCACGGTCTCTGCCCAGAAACAAGCTGCTAGGAAGAAGTAGTGGGTCTGTGTTTGAACTACGGAGTTTGACCTTATAATGCCATCCCCCTGTACAAATGTGCTCTTCATCAAATATTGGTTGAGGTGGGCCTAGAGGGTCACACCTTTGCTGCACCAATGGATCATGTCATGTACAGTAACACTTTCATTTTGGAATAGAACAGTTACATTCTTTACAGTAGATCTGGTAAGGGGATATAGCTCTAAATGGTAACCAAAGAGCAGTGTATCTCAGTTTTTGATACTTAACCTAAAATCTATCTAAACCTTGGGGGGGGTTAAAGCTGATATCATACAATTAATCCCCAGATGCATGTATCAGTGCATAAAGTTCATTAAAAAAGAAACCCAAAGATTCCTTAATCAAATGTCTCCCCACATAAAGTCTATCTGGGATATTGTCCAGACCTTCAAGATATTGTAAGTGGACTGCATTCTACCTTCGTGCAGGAGAAGGTTGCTGGAAGAATTGAGCCTTTTTCCTGAAAGATGTCCAAGTTTTTCTAGCTTGTTCAGCTGTTACGGGAGAGAGAGGGAGCAAATAGGTCTTCTTCCATGTCATGTCTCCCCATGTCTGAGGACGTGTGCTGGGCCCCTCATCTCCCGAGTCTGATGTGGAGTCAGTGTTAGGCATTATAGAAGGGACAGAGTTTATATCATTATGCAAGATGTCATCTGCATGAAGGGCCAAGTCAGATTCTGTGGCAAAAGTCATTGTGCTCATAGTAGCTCCAGGGCAGTCCTGCCTCGTCTTCCACTGGGTTTCCCTAGCAGGAGATCCTGGACTAAGGCTGTGGGCAGGGTCGGGGAGCCACTGATCTGTCAGAGATTTCTTCCAGCCTGATTTCTGCAGCGAATTTTCAAGTGCCCAGGTCAATTTTGTTTTGTAGGAGGCAAGATCCTAGTCATGGTTACGAGCTAGCCACCACCATGCCTATAGCCCAAAGTTTTTCCGCATTAGAAACAGACTGAGTAGTAGTTACTTTACTCACAGTTACTGCAGGCAGTGAATGTCCATGTTCTTCAGTAAGCACTGATTTGCAAGGAGGCAGCATAGCCTGTTGAGGGATTTCCTGTCGGCATTGATGAGTCAGTAGTAGTCAGAAAGGGAGCTTTTCATGTTACTGCATCATCAGTAACTATAGTAGGCTTGACATGGGGCTTCAGAAGTGTCAGGCCACTTCACAGTCCACTGGAATGGTATACCATGATGATAGCGACCACCTATGGGCAACTATCAAAATGGTGACCCATATGACGGCGCTGTCATCGTGGGCGATGGTAGGGGGATGGTGAATGTTGCAACCTTGAGGGTAAGGTGAGAGACAGGAAGGGTGGGTGGGTGACAGGATGTGGAGGGATGGGAAACAGGGTTGTAATCCTGTAGTTTGCCTACTTCTGCTCAGCCAACTGTTTGGTGTGGTGGGTAGGGTGGTTTGCTCTGACAGAGCAGGTCCTCGGTTTGGGACTGGGGGCGGGTACAGTTTTGTTGTGTCCCACAGCTGCAGGACTTAATTTATTTTTAAACCAGGCTGTGCCCCCTTCCCCAACATGCACCCCCCCCCGGAGTTTAGACTCTTTAGTTGGGGGTGTGTGGGGGGGCACAGCCCCCCTGCATGCACAGTTTCCCATTCGCCTTTTACTGCATATCGCTGAAAATGTTTTTGGCGATAATGCAGGTCGCGATAATAGGGATCACCTTTTATTGTTCTCTATTATCACATAGAACTGCTGGAATAGCATTGGGTGTGGTTTTGAGATTTCCACTGTGCGTTCTGTTGTTTCAACATCCATATCCTCCATAGCAACTTGTGGGATGACAGGTACAGAAGTTTCCAAATTTGTTGAAATGTCCTGCTGGTCCTGTATGTTCAGAGAGGGCTGTCTGTATCTCCGTACGTCTGTGTCATTGGGATCTGGCACCGCGTGGAGGATGACAACAGTAAAGCTGACATATTGAACAGGTATTTCTGCTCAGTCTTTACTGAGGAAGAGGAGGGCAATGGGTCTGAAGGGAATACAAAAGGGGTGAGAATGGGTACAGAAATGGACACAAGTCCTTTACGAGAAAAGGGTCCTGAAGACTGGAAGTAATAAGTTGATAAAGCAGTGGGGCCAGATGGGGTTGCACCCAGGGTTGTAAAAGAACTAAGAGGTGGTGGCTGAACCTCTGGCTATCCTGTTGGCCGATCCACTGGAAACAGTACCCAAAGACTGAGGACAGCAGATTGATAGTCCCCTTATACAAAGTGGGAACAAAGAGGAAGCAGGGAACTACAGACCAGTCAGCCTCACCTCAGTAGTGGGAAGATCATGGAAGCTCACTGAAGGAGAATTGGTGGAACATCTGGTTGTCAATGGACTACAGGACCGATTGCTGGACTTGGAAAGGTTAGAGGAATGGTCAAATGTATGGCAGCTTAGATTCAATGCTAAGAAGTGCAGGTAATGCACCTGGGAAACAAAAACCAGGGAAGAGTACACAATGGGGGGTGAGATACTAACAACAAAAAAATGGAAAGGGACCTGGGGTAGTCATATCAGATGACCTAAAGGTGGGCAAACAATGTGGGAGAGCAGCAAGGAGGGTTGGGGGTACTGGGATGCATAGGAGAGGCATCACCAGCAGAAAACAGGAAGTTATTATCCCTCTGTACAGACAGTTGGTGAGACCCCATCTGGAGTACTATGCAGCAGTTCTGAGACCCAATCTCCGTAAGGATATAGACAGGATGGAGGCTAACCAGAGGAGGGCATCTAAATGAGGCAGGGCCTGAAACTGAAGACATAAGGAAGAGAGAGACCTAAGGAGCTTGAATATGTATAGCCCTCGAGGAAAGGAGAGAGAGGGGGGATGATAGGAAACTTTCAAGTCTCTCAGGGGAATCAACAAAGTCCAAGGGGTAGCATCTTTCAAAAAGAGGTGTGCAGAACAAGGGGGCACAATTTGAAGATAGAAGGGGCGTGCCTAGAGGTAATTTAATGAAGTATTTTTTCACAGAGAGGGTTGTGGATGCATGAATGGCCTTCCGGAGGAGGCTGTGAGTCAAAACAGTGGTGGAATTTGGGCATGCATGGGACAGTCATAAGGCAATTCTAGGGGTGGGGTGAGGAAGAAGTAGGGCTGCTGGTTAACTAGGATCTGCAGCTCTCAATCAAATCTTTAATCAATCAACTTTATTTATTCAGGCTAAACATAATTGAGCATGCAGCTCATTTGCAAGATGGACCTGATAAGGTCAAGGTTCAATAATTGGTACATGTATAGGAAGATTTAAAACACGATATACTCTATATACAGTAATCAAGGTTCAATAATTTGTATATGTATGAATAATTAAAACACTTATATACAGAAATCAAGAACAGAAATTTTTTAAACATAACAGGATATGGTAGGAACATATGAGATGCACTTGGTAAACCAGTATATACATATCAACATTGGCGAGTAAACATGGTATACATTCAACATGATATACCCAAGATTCCAAAGATCCATGGAAGTGGAATGTGGACAAAGAGAAGATAGTGATTGGATGACTGAAAGAGGTGGTCAGTAGACTGAGACAAGTGACATGGTAGGAAGGGTTCATGACTAGAGCAGGGCTGGTGCTAGAACTGGGAGGTGAAAAGGGTGATATGGGCCTAGGTAGATCTGGAGTTAATGGGAGAAGATTATAGCCAGGGGTGAGGTATCTGTGGAGATGAATTCTAGGAAGTGAATTGCCATGATGTGGATGTCAGCCTGAGAGGGGGAAGGAAAGAACTGTGTAATAAACTAGAACTTGTGGACGCAATTGCATTTTTCAGGAAGAGCCTAGGTATAGATGTTTGAAAGATGCTAAGGATACCCAGTTGATCAGCTTTAAGGACTTTTGAATCATGTTCCATGATATAGCTAGATTATAGCTGATAGCAGATCTCCCATGTCATGTGTTGATGTTAGTAATTTTGAGTATAATGAAATTGTAGCTTTTAGGCGTGAGGTGCTAGTTGTGGCCTATGCAAGCAGTCTAATATATAGTTTGGAAGCATCTTTAGTCAAAATTCTGTATGTCCACACCAGCATTTCTGTTTCTTCTGAGATGTAGAGATGTCCAACCGACTGCTGCATAGAGAGAGCAATGGTGAGTGTTAAATGGTAGATCTGTTATGAACCTCAGAGCTCTGTGGTATGAGTGTATCCAATTGTATAGGTAGGAGATAGGGCAGTGACTATAGAGTAAGTCTGTATAGTCAATTACTGAGAGAAATGTGGCCTGGACCAACCTCATTTTGAATCTCTGTTTAGAAAGTGCCTTATTCTAAAAAATAGACCAAGTCTCATGGTAAGCTTTTTAAAAGTTCTTCAATATGAACTGTGTAGTCAAGTTTGCTATCTATCCACACCCCCAAATACTTGAATTTTTCTACATAATCAAGGCTTTCACCAAGGATAGTGGATAGCTGGGGGAGGTTGTTTAGTAATGAGGGATTTGTATGGCTTTGGGTGGAGAAAAACATTGCTTTTGTTTTCTTTGCATTTAAAAGAAGCTTTTTTTCCAATAATTGATGTTGTAGTATAGAGAATTCTGTTTGTAAGAACTCTCACAAGCTGTAGTAGATGTATGGGTTGCTGACATATAAAACAGTGTCACCTATGCAACAAGTGTACAGTGGCTCTGGTAAGATTGAATCAATATTGTTAATGTAAATGGCAAAAGGATAGGGGCCCAGGATAGATCCTTGTGGAACTCTCTTAGAAATGGTTTTAGTGGAGATAGGTCTCCTTCAGCTTTCACTTGCTGTGTTCTTCCTGTTAGGTAACACCTGAACCATGTAAGGAGGATGGATCCAAGCCTATGGAGTGCAAGGAAGAGAGTAGCAGCTCATGGTCCACATATATCAAATGCCTTGCTTAGATCAAGAAATACAGCACAAGCGCTATTCTTTTTATCCAGTTCGGTTTGTAATCGTTTGTAACTTTAGCCAGTGCAGAAATAGTACTATGCTTAGACCGAAACCGGATTGTGCTGGGTTTAAAAGATTAGATTCTTCAAGGTAATCTCTTAATTGGATGCTTACCAGTTTTTCTAGCAGCTTAGATAGTACTGGAAGGATAGAGATTAGCCTATAGTTGTTAAGGTCCAAGGGGTTCCCTGATTTCAGTAGAGGGAAAACTTGGGCTGTTTTCCAAGTTGCAGGAATAGAGCCAGATTTTAAGGCCAAGTTAAAAGGTGTGTTAAAGGAACTGCAAGTGCATGCATTGCAATCTTTAGAAAGTAGGGGTCAATGAGTCAGCACCTGCACTTTTTATATCCATCTGCGAGTTAGATCCTCCACTTGTTTCAACAGAATCGGTTTGAAGGAGAAGGAGGATTCAACTAACTGAGATCCTGTATACTGGGAGCTTAACTGAGCACGTAACAGATTGGCTGGAGAGGTATCAAATGCAGGGCCAGCGGTTGTAAAATGATTATTGAATGCATCCAGTATTTCCATTCTGTCCAAGATTGTCACCGTGTTGTGGTGCATTTGAGCTGGTAGTGAAGTGTTAGGATCTTTGTCCCGTTATGCCCTTAATAGTGCTCCAGAACCTGGCAGGATTGTGGTATGAGGAGTCAAGTTCAGCCATGTAGTAGGCAGCCTTAGCATCCCGTACTTTCTTGGTACAGCTATTCCCGAAATTACAAAATATCAACCAGTCATTTGGGTTCTTAGTCTTCCTTGCCTTTTCCAAAGCTTATCTCTCTCAAGCAGGGCTGATTTAAGGTCAGGTGAAAACCAACGACAAGATTTGTTTTAATTTGAACTCTAGTAATTGGTGCATGAGTGTTAAGGGCATCTAGTATTATGCTATTTAACACCTGATGAGCTTTTTCCACTGAGTCTGCTAGGTAGAACTCTTGCCATCTTGTAGAGTGATTTAGATCATGAAGATATGCCTCAGAGTTGAAAGTTTTCTTGGATCTCCTCAGTAGGAATTTAGCTGGGGGTGTTAGTTTACCGGATGACCTTATTCCAACAATAAGGCAGTGGTCACTTATGTCACTGAACAGCACTCCAGCGTGCGTGAAGAGGTGGGGTTTGTTCACCAGCATGATGTCAAGTAATGTGCTGTTGCTCAGATTTCTTTTGTTGATTCTTGTTGGTTCATATATAAGTTGTGAAAAACCATATGTATCACAAAATGATACTAAAGGAGCCACGGCCTTGGATAGCCAATTAAGGTTTAGATCACCTAGGATTATGGTCTCTTCAGTATCCATCTTGATTTGATTCCCCAGGTGGGCTAGAAGCTTATGATCCACTGAAGGGGGCCTGTAGCAGCCAACTAGCCGAAATGCTGCAGTGTTGGAGAGATCCACTTTGAGGGATAGACATTCGAATTCTTTGGGCACAGATGTTGCATCTAAGCAAGTTACAGATATATTGGATTTGACATATATAACAACTCCCCCACCCCTTGTCTGGCGATCCGCTCTGAATATTTGATAATTGGGTAAGTTTATGTCTCTTGTCTGCTGTGGCGGGTCTGAGCCATGTCTATACACAAGAAAGCCTGGCAAAATAACGGGCAACCCAGGATTGTATCAACGTGAGCTTTTTAGCAGACTGCAGGCATTGATATGTAGAAAGCTTAGACCTTTGGTCGAGGCTAAGTCTGCTAGTGAGGTAATGCTCTGGAGGTCCGGGGTTAATTTCCACATTTCCAACACAGATCAGGAAAAAAATTAAAAAGTTTCCATAAGGGCTTCAAGAGAGAAATGAGGAGACTATCTTTGGTCCTCCTTTTTTCTATTCAAGAGGCTTCTGTTTTAAGATAAGCCAGTCAGGGTTATGGGTTCGTGCCAATACACTCAATAGCAATCTGGTGGTCAGGCATAATGGGGAACTGTATACCCAATAATGGGGTACCGAGAGATATGTTGATAGAGCAATTTACGTCCCTACATGGAGGTTACCCCACTGGTTAAATTGTGGCATAGGTAGTGCATAGATAAGGATCCGGTCCTTCTTTAATAATGGTGAAATAGCGAGACTAGGAAGGTGGGACGCACTTTTCAGTGTGACAGTGGCAGGAGGATGTATTTTTCCTTGAACAACATGAAGAACATAGCCAGGAGTATCCAAAGGATCCCCATTATGAAAGCAAGGTTGATGATTAAATGGAACTAGGAAACAACAGTGTAGTAGCAGGGAGAACAATAAGGAAGGGTTGCTGATTTGGCAGTACAGCAGTGGCAATGAGGACAGATTACTGGATAGCATGGCGTTGGGGGCAGGAATTGTAATTTGGCAGGAAAATGCCTATAAAAATAACATCCGAGGAGGGACAGGGTGGGTGGGCATAAATTTTGTGGCTTTCCTATACCTTCCCTGGCTGTCCCTCCAGGTTTTCTGGTCCCTGGAGGCGGCTAGATGGTTGCTGCCTCCCGCTGGCAGAGCGTAGCCCTGACTCTGGCGGAGGGCTTCCAACAGGGGAGCTTGACTAGGGAAGAGACAGAGGATGGCACAGGAGTTAATATTTAGGCAGGAACAAGCATTTCTGCTGGGCAATTCAGACTTAAATTATCACAACAAAAGGCTGTGGGGGCTGGGCGCCGTAGCGTCTGGCCCACTTTAAGTTAACAACAGGATGCTGTAATCACTTAACCACAGTTACACTTAACAAAAAGCCCCAAGGATTTCACAAGTACATGAAAACAGCTCTTTTTGGCAATAGGCAATGAATAGGCATCCAATAGGTAGGAAAATGGGCAGACTGGGTGGGCCAAGCGGTCCTTATCTGCCGTCAAAATCTATGTTTCTATGCCTCTCTCTCTATATATATACATACATATATATATATATATATATATATATATATATATATATATGTCTATATGATTATCTATCTTTCTATTAATTGTATGTATCGCTATTTTTACCTATTTCTTAAACAAACCTGCATATCACATTTGTCTGCACTCTGAGCATATACCTATGAAACTGTGCATATTTGTACTCCACTTCTGCGTAGACCTCATACTTTCCTAATATTCCCATTATCACAAGTATAACTACCTTGCTCTTATCAAAAGTTACCCCCTCTGAAAGTTAATATCACATTTTCTCTAACAGTTCATCATCATTACACCTGACTTCCTGACATCAACACATTGCTTAAGTATAACTTACATCACCTCATGGACAAAAACCCTGTTTCTCTTAAAAAAAAAAATCCTGTATAAATAATCCCAAGGCTGAACATATGCCAGCCATTACTTTTTCATGTACTGCAACCTTCTACACCATCATGGGGATTTGTATGTGTTTCCCTTGATGCTTTGCATTACTGGGGTATGTGCAATTGTGTTTTCTTTAAAATGTGGCTGTCTGACCAATATCACCCAGGATAACACATACATCAGTGGCAGTTGCTCTGGGGGTTCTTTTGTAAGCTTCCTATTCCTTCCATTAAAATGTACACCTCCATATATTTTCCTAATAATGTGTATGCCTTCCTTAGAACAGAAACTAAAACAAATCTTACTGCTTACAAATCATTGTGTTGTTTCTCCATACCTCCTTAACAATTCCACACAACTTCACTAACTTCATTATGCAGCTGTGTTGGATCTGACCAGATTTTGTTTTGTTTGTGGACTAAACGGTTGACCTACTATGGGTGTGGCAGACATATGGCTAATCTACTGTGGGTGTCACCAGAACATGGAAAACCTACTGTGGATGTGTCTTAAGTCAATTATGGGCTCACTATCTACTCAGCCACTGACCACACAGCCCTTAACAAAATCCACCTTTCCATAAACAAAGTGTGCAGACTCCTCTTCAGGGCAGACAAGCGTATCCATACTTGTACCCTATATGTCCTGACAAATCTCCTCACCCTGGATGAAAGGCTATTTTATCAAACATGTCTCCTCACAAAGAAAATACACCTGGGGCTTACCCCCTTGGGGTTTCTGCCTCTCACCTATCCTCCCACACCTCGGTGAACACCCGCACTGCCAACCGACAGGTGTGGTCCATCCCGAGAGTTAGAACCTCCTTAGCCCAAAGGTCATTCCCACACAGGGCCCCAGCCTGGTACAACAAACTCCCCTCTGACGTCTCCTCCATCTCCAAATTAGGGCCTTTCAAGTCAGCCCCCAAAGAGCACATTCTTGCTTCATGGCACTGCCAATGTACCAGCTAGTGCCGGGTCATATGTCTATCATCTTACGTGACCACCCTGCCACTGAGCTCCTACCGATAGGGCTACAAACATTACTTATTAACAATGCCTCCTTTGGCTGCACTCACAAGATATCTGTCTGACTCTCTACTTCACTGTAAATATCAAACCTGTTACTTCCTCCCTCTATCAGCAAACTTATTGTTCTCTCAAAAACTGTAAAATACAGCTCTCGGTAACACATTCAATGCAATGTATAACTGATCGTGATTCTGCAATATTGAATAACTGAAAAAAACTGTGACCTTTAGCTGCCATTCTATGCCTATATGTATTAAGAATTTATATTTGTTTTTTCTGACGCAGAGCCTTTGTAAATGAATCCCTGACTCAAAGGTTGTAATCCTAAAGTCTGTTAAATAAAATGAATAAAATGTGATTGTAAGAGTTTGTGGGATAAAGCTGACAGTTTTCCTGTGTTCTGATTGGCTTAGAACAGACAGCTGTCATATCATCCAGGAAAAATACACAGGATAAATCTAATACAGTGTACTATAAGTATCTATTATCTGGGATAAACAAGGTATACTGTCGTAACGGCAACTGAAAGTGAGCTACTCGAATATGAGTGACTCACTTTCAGTGCCTGTTATGAGGACTACCCTGCAAGGGTAGTGATGGGGAAAAACAGGGCGATAGGAAGAATGGGAGGGGGACAGGAAGAAGAGGAGGGAGGGAATGTAAAGGGTAGTGCAGTGTGAGACTGTTGAACTGGCACCATGGTGGAGTGGTGGGGGTGGTTGGCTACAGAGTGAGAGGAGTGCAGGGTTCAGGCTGGGGAGGACACAAAATTTTTTCCCTCCATGTTTTATGTGTTTTTTTCAGTTTACCCCTCCCCAACATGAACCCCATTAAATTAGTAATCCTTCCGTGTTCACCCATTTTCCTCACTCGCAGTGTACATCACCTTTTTCCAGCAATGTACATTCGCTGCAGTGGCGATCGCTATTCTGCAATCACCATTAAAACATGGAACCAGTAAACAACATACATTTGTTACAGTGCACAGTCTGTAACTATTATCTGGGACAAACACATAGGATATATTTTTTTATAGTGCATTTTCTGTGTCTACTATCTGGGATAAATATATTTATACATTTGTTGTAGTGCAATGTCTGTGTCTGAACACATTTATACGTGTTAAACTGCACTATCTGTGTCTATTATCTGGGATGAAAAAAACTTAGGATACGTTTGTTAAAGTGCACATTCTGTATCTATTATGTAGGATAAACACATGCAATACATTTCCTATAGTGCACTATCTGTATGTAATACCTGGGATAAAAACATACATTTGTTATACTGCAATATCTGCTTCTATTATCTGGGATAAACACAGCGGATATGTTTGTATAGTGCACTGTCTGTATCTATTATCTGGGATAAACATAAGAGGATACATTTGTTATAGTGCACTATAGGATATGTTTGTTATAGAACACTGACTGCATCCATTATCTGGGTTAAAAACATAGGATACATTTGTTACAGTGCACTATCTGTATCTATTATCTAGGAGAACAAGTAGGATAAATTTGTTATAGTGCACTATCTCTATCTATTATTTGGGATAAATACACAGAAAGATTTGTTAAGAGTGCACTATCTGCATATATTATCTAGGACACACATGCAGAATACATTTGTTTCTGTTACCTGAGATACGCATGTAGGACCTGATTCACAAAGCTCCTGACATGGTGCAAATGGTAGATACCAAAATGAATGGTGTAAAGTGCCCCTTGAACCAAAAGTAGCACCGAGAGCAATTCTGAAATGCAGTCTGCATGTAACAAACAGGGCTTGTGCTCTTCAAGCAGCACAAAATGGACTGTGGCATGGTGCTAGGGACTTGTAGCAGATGCAGGCTGCCAAATGCCCCTATATTGGGATTCTGAAAACTCTTCAGAGGGCAAATTTCTAAGTACCATTAGACCAGCTGGGGCTGGTCGAAGACTAGGATGAAATGTACTCTCTGGGAGAGTTGAGTAATTTTTGACAATGTGCTGCAGCCCACCCTCCCTAACCCTGATCCTCTTTTATTAAATTAAGTCCCTGGTGATCTAGTGGACTGCACCCAGAGCCCTGATCCCCCATTATGTTAACTTAAGATATCCCTGGTGGTCTAGTACCCCAACACCCAATTCTGTAGTATTAAATTGTTGGTTACCTGGAGATCGAGTGGTCCCCTGCCCAGACCCCATATCATTGAAATGTACATTCCCTGGTGATCCAGCAGACCCCCCACCCAATCATGAATAATATATACATATATATACACACGTGTATATATATACATATATATATATATATATATATATATATATATATATATATATATATATATATATATTTATTCCCTGGTGGTTTAGTGAACCCCTCTCCCAATCCCTGATTTGCCCATATAATTATATATATGTGTTCCTGGTTGTCTAGTGGATCCCCACCACCTACCCTAGCAGGCAGTGCCCCACCACCCGCTCCACCATCACATTCCAGAGCCAGGGACTAGCATAGGCCACCTCTCTTCATGTGGCTAGCCACCAACTGAGCTACAGGATCACGTTCTGTATACAGTACTTGCTCAATTGATTGACAGCTCTCATTTGATTGGCAGTGCAGAGTCTCTGATGCACCAGCAATCAGCGCAAGCCGCCTTTGGAATGGCTTGCTCAAGGGCTTTGAAAATCAGGACCATAGGATACATTTATTATAGTGCACAATCTGCATCTATTTTGTGGGATAAACAGATACGATACATTTGCTATAGTGCACTGTCTGTGTCTATTATCTGGGATTATAAAATGCGCAAAGAATTTCAAGCAATCTGATCGGTTATTAATACATGTGTTGAAATTATCTAACACATGGGTAAAACAAAATCCACCTAGAATACACAGAACCATTTTATAAGTACAATAAGCCACTCAGGGATGTGTGTTAGTTCTTTTTCTTTTTTTTAATTTACAATTTTGCCCCCTGCATCCCCATAACGAGAGTATCATCCAGTCACAGATTCTGGCTGTGGCTGCTCACATAGCCATTCCCCTAGAACCCCTGGCTTCCCTCCAAGGGTGGGGTCACAGATGCCTTGATCAAGGGGCACCGTGAATCAGAAAGGCGGGAGCGGCTCGAACAATGCAGCCAGAGTGGCTCATTGTGGCAGCGGAGCAGTAGTATTTTTTTTCCCCTTGTTGTTGGGAGGCGGGGACGTGCAATGACATCCTGCATCCGCCCCACCTCCTGAGTACTGTTGAGCGCCAGCAGCTGTGGTACCACTGACCTCTACCAGGGGTCCGTTAAGCACCAGATGGTGTCCGCACCCTCCCCCTCAGAGAAGGAGAGCAGTCCCTAGGATGATCCATCCTTCTCCCCCGGCCTGCCCTCCAGTGACCTGAGTCCATTCCTGAACCTGGATTGCCGGCACCATAAGCAGAAATCCAACCACTGCACCAGCAGGCCGGCTCGGATGTGTGTTAGTTCTAATGTATGGCAAGGGGACTGAACACACTTGGCATGCATCCTTGTTCCTCACTACACCCCCTAGCCATGTATTAAAAATGTCCTTTGCACACCCCGTCCTGTCTTATTGCTTACTAAATGCACAGGATACATTTGTTTCAGTGCAGTATCTGTATCTTTTATCTAGGATAAACACATAGGATACATTTATAGTGTATGGTGGAATGTTGTTCATACTCATTGAGTTTGAACATGCACGGTGAACTCTTTGGGACAGTAGGCTTTGAGGGGTGTGACACTGTCTGTCCAATGCAGAGTGCTCTGCATGGGGCTCAACAGTACCACACCAGTCCTCAGCCAGGCTGGTCCTGATACTGTTTTGCCTGAAGTGGTCTTCACTTGAAAAGAAAAAGCTGCACCAATCAGGAGGAGGCTTTTTCCTTTCATCTGCAGGTCACCACAGAGCAAACAGCTGTTTGCATCATGATGTCTCTGCCACATCCCACTATCTCCCATTCTAAAGTTTCTCCCACCCGTGCAGAGCAGGTCACAGCCTAAGATCTACACTGGCTGGGAGTACTGAGTGCCCAAAGGAACTTTTACTATAAGTGCGATTGATTGCAAGGGCTGGGAGGAGGCACTTTCCTCTCCTGCCTCCTCCATGTCACACTGTCTCTGTCATCGCACTGGTGGACCCCTTCCCAGCCTGCCAACATCAGGATGCTCAATCCTCCTGTGGCCTGTATCCCCCCATCCTTTAATGTGGCACACTGGGAGCCAAACCCAGTGTGCCAAAACCAAGTTGAGATGTTTCAAACACCAGGACTCCACCCCGGTGTCGGATGCCCCCATATTCTCCAACCCAGGGTGCCCAATTCCTGGGTTAGCATTGATTCCCCCTTGAACTCCCCAGTACTCTGGCACAGTGGGAGCCCATGCCAGTGGGCCAAAATCCGTAGTTTCCCTGTAAAAAAAGAAAACAGATGCACAAAGTATTTTTTTCTAAAACCTGAAAAGAAAGAAAATGGTAGCTCGTTGCCCCTTCCCCTCTCCAACTCAAACCTTCTCTCTGTGCACCCCACCTCCCTGCAACCCCCCTCACCCATACTTACCTCTGGAGGTCAGGAGCAGTGATCTTCAATGGACCGGGAACACGTCTGCACTCTTCAAAAGCTGACCGCAAACTGAAGAAATGATGGCAAGTCCTATAATGGCAGTGAATGGGGGGGGGGGTTCAAGTTAAAGTTTTCATTTGATTTCATTTATTCTTTGGTAACCAGGTAAAGACACTGGACCAATGATCCCTTTTCAGGCCTGACCCGGACAAAAAAACATACAAAAATACACAAATACACTCAACAGCAATACAAAACCAAAAAATACAAATGACAAATTTACAATTACAGTAAGGTTGATATCGCAGCCATTTTTGGGAATTTTGGTCCAAAATTTTCAACATGGGGTTCTTGGGACCCCACCTCAGGAACACAGCACTGTCATTTCATTTCTCTGTCCTGAAAGGTGATTTTACGGTCGTTGTGTGGAATCACCTCTTGGGACCAATTAACGAAACAACAGTGCCACCTTTCATGAGGTGGGGTCCCAAAAAGCCCTTGTTGCACACTGGTGAAAAAACTCCCAAAAATGACTGTGTTATGAGTGTCCATTGTGCAGTTTCCAAGCATGCTCATAACAGCATCAATTTTCAAGATTTTCACTCCATATTTCCAATATTGCCATTTTTTCACACCCCCTTATGAACAGTACAGCTGTCATGTTTTGTATCCTTCCCAAAATGTGTTTTTGCACCTGTGGTGCAGAATGGCACAGTCGCTGTGCAAAATCAACTCTCAGGACAGATTAATGACATTCCAGTGCTGCTGTTCATGAGGGGAGGTCCCAAAAAGGCAATGTTGAAAATTTGGGGAAAACATTCCAAAAAATGACAGCGTTATGAGCGTGTGTTGCGCAGTTTCTACACACACTCAAAACTTCACCACTTTTTCATATTTTCACTCCATATTTTCAACATTGCAATTTCTTCACACCTGCTCATGAACAGTATAGCTGTCATTTTTCACATCCTGTCCAAAATGTGTTTTCACACCTGTGGCACCAAATGGTACATGTGCTGTGTGAAATCACCTTTTGGGATTGAGTAACAAAATGATGCTGGCACTGTTCATGAAGTGGTTTCCCAAGAAGCCCATGTTGGAAATTTGGAGCAAAAATACCAACAAACGCCTGGGGTGTTAGGATTTCCAACCATAATGCACCCTTAAAATGCAAGACAGAGGAATATACAGAGAAAAATATGAGAGGCATGTACAAGAGCAATACCAACAGCAAACCCTAGGCATTGACATATGCTTGTTTTTTATCTGTGCTGAAAAGATGTTCAGCACAGATAAAAACATTCATAAAAAGCTTGAACAGGAGCACCAGACAGAATGGGAGCACCGCCTACAGCAAGTAATGGAAAAAAAAGAATGTAAAACAACAAAAAAAAAACATATACTATATAAAAGAGTGGATGGTTGAACATCCACAACTAAGACTGCGTTCCCATCTCGGGCAGTTGATGACATCAGCAAGGCCTCTCGAGCTTCGCTCTCAAGGTCTCTGTGATGTCATCAACTCCCTCAAAGAAAACACAGCCTTGTTGTAGTTGTTGTGGATGTTCACCCATCCACTATTCTATATATAGTATATGCTTCAGGCTTATTGTGCATGAAAATCAGTGGCTGCTGATATCTTGTTGTGTATGTCCTAAAAGGTGTTGTGCACATTCTAAAAGTTGTTGTGCATGTTCTATAATAAATACTCAGCAGCTCCTAATAAATATTCATGACTCTGTCCTAACCACCACTTGATTGGATGAAACAGACCTGTTCAAACAAAAAATCCAATCAAACATGATGGCAGTTCTTTGAGGGCAGTTCATGGAGTCAGTTTGGGCATGGACTGCTGTAGTTGGCTCCGTATTGGCAAACCATAGTAATTTAGCCTGTTTTTGTTTAACTCAAATGTGGCTGAAAAAGTCAACATGGTCAGTAGTGGAGCGGTACCACACCGACCAACTTAGTAGCACACTTAGCAGCCTACTGGGAGTGCAATCACAAGGTATGAAACCTTGTTAAACTTTTTTTATTCTGTATTTTTGCTCCTGCTTCCCCTACTGCCGGGACCATCTGCCCGGTCATGGACTCTGGCTGCAGCTACTCATGTAAGCCATCCTCCCCAGACCCCCTGGCTTACCCCCCAGGACAGGGTCATGGTGCTCCAAGCCAAGGGTGCCATGAACGTGGGAGAAGCTGGAGTTGGCCTGAGAGCCAATGCAGCCAGAGCAGGCGTCATTAAGGTGGCAGAAGCAGAGTGTTTTTCTTCCCCAATTTTGTCCCCTCCAGGAGGCATGGATGTGCAATGATGTCCTGTGTCCACCTCACCTCCCGTAATCTGTTAAGCGCCAGTAGCTGTGGAGCCCCTGGCCTCTGCCAGGGGTCCTCCAAGTGCCGGATGGTGTCCCCACCCTACTCCTGGAGAAGGAGAGCAGTCCGTGGGATGCTCCATTCTTCTTCTCTGGCCAGCCCTCCAGTGACCCAAGTCCATTCCCAAACCTGGTCGTCGGCGCCACAAGCAGAAATCTAACCACTGCACCTGTGGGCCAGCTGTTATAGTGTACTGTCTGTATCTATTACCAAGGATAAACACATACTGTAGGACAGATTTGTTACAGTACTCTTTATTTTTTATCTAGGATAAACACACTGGATATATTTGTATCTATTATCAGGGATAAACAAATAGCATACATTTGTTATAGTGCACTGTCTATGTCTATTATCTGATAAACAGTTTACATTTGTTATAATGCACTGTATGGTGTTTTTTGTGATGAATGCATAGGATGCAATTATTTTTCTGCAAAATCAAGGAATGATGTTACAAACCATTGAGTCGAGCCTCATTTGTAATAGTATCCTTCAAGAGAACTCAGTTATTTAAGTAGAAACAGTTATATAATGGCCCAGATATTCAAACTGCGCCATTTTGTGGTGCAAGCCCTTGCGCCGCTCAAAATAGTTGTGCAGGGGTGTGGCCAGGGTGATATTCAACAGAGTTGTGCTATGGCGCAACTTCTGAATATCGCCTGGCCATACCCACTGTGCATGGCGTAGTGGAACTGCGCCAGCGCAAGTGGTCAGAATGGAGCATTGAAATGCGGTGGCGCAAGTTCCATTGCACCATGCACAGCACCTGCGATATTCAAAGGGTGACATGCAAATGGGGCCATAATTTATGCAAGGTGCATGGGGGGGCCATTTGCATCTGATTATGGCCCCAATTGCATGCCATTAGCTTGCAGGTGCGCCGATCCCCGATGACTTGCGCCTGGCGCCCTGCCAGGCAGCAGCTGTCGGGACCGATGCCCCCCTGCAGCCCGATCACATTAAGTCCCGTAAAGGACAATGCATGTCTCAAATCCCTGGTGGTCCAGTGGACCATGAAGTAACTATCACGGGCAAAACAGTATTTCCCCACCCCGAGTAGCCTGATGGTAGGCAGAACAGTACCCTTTCCACCCCCGAGTAGCTTGACGGGCATCAGACCCTCCCAAAGTCCAATATCCCTGGTGGGCTCTGTGGGTGGGTGTGGGGAGCCACTAGATCACCAGGGATTTCAAGACTGGTGGTGAGGAATGCCACCCGCGATCAGGCTATTCGCATTCCACTGGACCACCAGAGATATTGGACTTTGGTGGGGGAGGTCTGATGCCCGCGATCGGGCTACTCGGGGTGGGGGAATACTGTTCTGCCCACGATCGGGCTACTCAGGGGGTGGTGGGAATACTGTTCTGCCCATGATCGGGCTACTCAGGGGTGGGGAATACTGTCCTGCCCGTGATTGGGCCACTAGGGGCGGGGGGAATACTCGTTTTGCCCACAATCGGGCTACTCGGGGGTGGAGGAATACTGTTCTGCCTGTGATCCGGGCTACTGGGGGGTAAGTACTTCGTCCATGATTGGGGTATGGGGCGCCAGGTGTAGGGAATAAGTGGAGGGCCACCACAGGTGTTGGGCTGTGTTGTGCCCTGCCATGCGGCAGCTCTCCTGTAAGTGGCCTTCGACTTGTTCCTTTTTTGCTCAACTTTGTGTAGGCGCAGGAAGGTACCTGCATAACTCTGCATGGCCAGGGCTGAATATCGGGCTGTGAGTTTATGCATGGGCACGCCTCCACCTGGCAACCGCATACTGATGCCTCAGCCTCCATCGAGATTTGTGCAGGCACACTTTTCCTTTTAAACATCGCATCAAGTACATCAGGGTTGTGCATGGCGCAACACTGTTGCGCCATGCACAGCCCTTTTGAATATCTGGGCCAATATGTATAAAATACTGTCAAAAGAACAAAACAGAATGAAGAAACTGCTTCTGTTGCTACATGTCTCTACATCAATTATTCTTTGATAAACATTTGTAACTGAACATTGGGGCTCATATTCCAATTAAAAAAGAACAGACACACGATACATTTATATATACATTTTTTCTTAAAGGGGCTACTAACATGAAATGTCATGACAAGCAATTAGAGCCCCAAATGATCAAATATTTACATCACAACTCTGAACTATAAGTTCATATAGTCTCTTTAGTAGCCATATATACTTCAAAGGTGCTTTCAGTTTTGTTGAAATTTAAGAACCAGATTCTATGAAATCAGAGCCTACTGTAAGATTCTTTTGAAAAGGATAAGACTGCAGAAAATTTAAAATAGCATCATAGTCTGAGAAAATATTATATCTCCTCAAAGTAATTATTCTACATTTATTATTCTACATCATGCATATCCAATCAAAAAGCACTAATTTCCAATTTCACAAAAGCCATGCTTAAAACATTAAACTTTGAACTGTTTTCTTTGTTGTTTACCTCTAGCCCAATCAAGAAAAACATGCCAATGGCTTCCATTCAGTTTGAATTAAAAGTATTGTTTCTTGAAACTGAGTAAATATTGAAAAATAAATGGTTTATCAGACTTTGTATGGGACTCTATTTGAAATGTCTGCAGAAAAATATTATCCATCATCACTGAGTAATTACTGGCAAATCCTCAAAATACACAAGTTCTTCTCCAAAATCTGCTTCCCTAGACACTCTATTATATCTGAGACAGGGGATCTTTAAACAGGTTACAGGTTGCTGGCCCTTCGGTGCAGCAGTAGTCCTACCACTCATGACTTCAGTGACCTGGGTATGGGAATTAGCCTATGTCATCACAGGCCAGCCTGTGGGTGGAGGATCGAGCATCCCAGAGGAGACTCTCCTCCTTTAGGAAGAGATGTCTGTTTCCTCTGCTACTATACTGCCACTTGAGTGACCACAAGTGACAGCGCAGTTAAGGGAAGCAACATGGGTGAGAGGACATCAGTTGGTGCCTCACTCTGCACAGTCACATACATGCATGTGTGCATCAGGATCAAGCAATGTCCTGTGGGTGAGGGAGAAACATTGCCCCACCTCCAAATCTCAACCCATACCATGGCAAAGATGGGGGTGGATAAGAGGATCCTGCCTTAAGGGGCAACCATAGAGGAGTGGAGTGACAGGCAAACCCGGGGTGAAACCAGGTGATGAGGCTGGGTAACCCAGCATGAGGTAGTCTGGTCAGCAAGGGAAACAGAAAGGTGCTAATGAAAAATAAAATAAAAAGGATACAGGGAGAGAACAATTGTTCAAACTGTTTAACGTTTATTTTCATGCCCCTCTCCCTTACCATGGAAACCTACACTTTGTGGTCCAAGTCTAGCACAAGGCATCATGGTCTAAGTATGGAAATCATTATTTGGGGCATGGTACAACAGTCTCAACAGGATCACATGCTCCACAAATTAGGATTTAATATCTGTGCCAGTGCTGAGGGACAGTAAACATTTATACATATGTGTGCACATGTGGTTAGGGAAGAGAGCCATAGAAACAAAATAATGGGATTAATTGTTCTCATTTTCAGAATGTTATTTTTTTGATAAACCATAAGCAGATCTCCTGCTTTATACTGAATACATTCTGTAACCACTTCCTAATTTCCCTGCAGTACCAGTTTTTATCCCCCCACCCCCCACCAATAGATATGCCGCTTTTAAAAGACAAGAATGTCTAGGCAAAGCACTGAATTAAGGATTACCATGGAAAATCATTGGCAGCAAAGCCAAGTTTTAAGAAATGTAACATTACATTTACTCCCCTGTGAATAGTATTATGGGTAATATATGCAAATCACCATGCAGTCATTTCAGCTGGCTTGGCTTTGAGCAGGACTTTATGGTGCTAGCTGGCCTCACAAACAACCTGCCAAAGTGAACAATGACAGTCTTCAGACACTTGCAGTTCACTTTTATCTGCCTCAGCAACCATGATGCATGCATCCTATATTACATAATGAATTACTTCAGAACCACCTTCATTTGTATTACATGTCTTGGGACTAATTGTTGTGTCTTGCATTTATATTTTGTACTATTTTATTGTAAATTATGAAATGGGTAGTAAGAATGATGACTTCTGATTGGTCTAGAGCTGCTTTCAGCTGGGTTGTTATCAGCACAACTGCCCAAGTGAAAAGTAGCTCCTGGCAAAATTGACTGTTTACCTAACAAATACACCTAAGTGTGGCTCAGCTGTTCACACAAAGCTCAGTACCTGTGATCAGCAATACAGATCTCCTCCATCACACACATCCTCTGGTCCAACTGTCTCGTTGGTGTCACACATCCTGTTGGTCCCTCACCAAACACCTTTGTTTTTAAAAGATAACTGTTGGATTCCATGAAGTGCAGCACCTGTGCAGTTCCATCTTGATCAGCTCCAAGTCTTGTGCATGCTGCACCAAAAGGAACTCCTGATTACAATTTCTGTTAACAACATAGCTCCCAAACTGCACAGTGATGCCTCCAAAACACTAACAGGAGGCAAAGGTGGCCTGCTCTGTGTTGATGTGAGACACTGTTTGCCACCATGATCTGAGTGACAGCATCGATGACTACAAACTCCTCTGGTAGGACACAGTAGATGCTGAGCCCAAATATACAGCACTGGCACCACCTGCTGGCAATGAGAGAAAGATACAAACTTGGACTATTTTTTCTTCTGAACTGTTATTTTACATTTTAATTGTTTTTCTTCTAAATGTATTAATCAAAAATACTATTTTAAAATACTGTGCAATTTTATTAATAGGGACCCATTTCATAATTGCAATAAAGCACTCAAGTGAGTACATTATGGTGGGATAATGGCCCTTTCCAAGTGGTAGAAACACTTGGCTTTGCCTCATGCTTCAACCCACCAAAGGCAGGCAGTTATCCCACATAAAGAACCCCCTGTCATGTGCCTTATTGCTTAATTATCCTATACCTCCTCTCAGGATGCACCTGGAAATGAGACAGTTGCAGCTCAGTGTGACTTCCAGACCAGCAATATTTTAATACATAAATAATGTTACGAATCAGTAAAGAAAATGTTAAACACAAAACATGCTCCTTGCCCAGGTTTTAGTATGTTTCTTTTTTAACCCTTTTTTTCAGCCCAGTACCCAGCTACAGATCAGAAAATAGGGACTGAGTGATCATATATTAGATAAATGCAAATTGTTTTGTTCCCATCACATCAATTGTTCTGTTTGTTTCCTGTCTAGGGCAAGCTCACAGCAGCCTTGTCCCATCTTGAATCCAACCTGAAAGATCGTAGAGAAACACAAAACCAGCAGGAACAGAAGATCTCAGAAGCCACAGTAAGTAACTTTTGATTTAGTTTTTTAAATCTCTTAAATGTTTTTCTGATTTCATACAGTGAACATTTTATTTTTAGAACAATGCCAGGGGGTTGGAGCAGCACATTACATCAGAGTTTGCCAAACTCCATCAGTTCCTCCAGGACAGGGAACAAAAGCTGCTCCAACAGCTCAAGGAGGAAGAAGCAGGAATTCTGACAGAAATGGAGAAAAACCTGAGACAAGTTAAAGAGGACTTCAATACCATCCAGAAGTTGATGTCTGATATTCAGTCAGAGCTGGAGCAGCAGGATTCTTTGACTTTCCTAAATGTAAGAAACCATTTGTGAACCGTTCTGCTTCTTGTTAGAGCTGTTTTTAAAGGGAACCCAGAAAGGCTGTAAAGGTTCTTTTGGATTGCTTTACAAGTTGGAAATTTGCACATTTTTGCTCATTCATTATATAGAGAATTATGTACAGGACACAGTGCACAACATATTTCTTTTACACACCCAAAGTGTTTGCCACTTTATAAATCATGAGACTGATGGTCAGGTGGTTTACACTGGTATCACACATAGAGGGTGTGTGAAAAAACTGCGTTATTATAGTGTAAGTCATAGTTTATTTTACATAATTATCTTTTTTTTTCTCAGCTCTGATCATAAGCATCATTATGGAAGCCACACAGAGAGAGAGAGAGAGAGAGAGAGAGAGAGAATCTGCATCTCTTTTCTCAGCTCAGATCATAAGCTTAATTTTGGGAATTGCACTGAGAAAGGGAGAAAATTGGATGCTCACAGCTCTTGCATAGCTCATGCTGTGTGTTCAGATTTGTGTGTGTGTTTGGGGAGGAGGCTTCAGCATGTATGTTCTGTTGTGTTACACCCACAATGGTGTAATGAGAGAAGTGTAACGTTGAATAGCATTATATGGTTTTCAGTTGCAATAGACCCTAATCAGTGATATATGAAAATTAAATGCTGACGGATGATTAGCATTTTATACCAATAAAACATTTTTTGTATGAGAGGTTTATTTTGATTCTAAAGTTCTCTAACACAGACTTCTGATGCACTGATACTGAGCCTAGCACAGTCAAAAAAAAAGTAGTAGCATACACAGTTGTCTGGGGGTGCAGAATTTAAAGTATAAAGTAAGACATAATGGAAAACTGCCTGAGTGAAAACACTCACAAATACAGTGATGTGTTTCTGGCTGAAATGAACTAGAAGCTCTCCTACCATCAATGGAATAATCTTCCTTAGGGAAACTTTGCACCTCCACAACCCTGTGTGTGCTTCTTCTTTCTTGGAGTCTCTTATTTTCTATCTACCCCTATTTCATAGCAGGAGTGGGCTGATGTCATTTAAAAGCCATGAGATATTGAATGGGGCACTTTTCCTTAGATGGGTGGGCATGGAGAAGGAGAGAGGACCAGCACAGTCAGCAGTGTTAAGTGTTAAAATATCCCTTTACTGGCTGTAACTCTTGACAGGATTGCCTTACACATAGATGTCAACTTTTGCTAATCTTTCTGTTGACATCAGCCCCAGGAATATCTAGGCTAGGTCTACGAGTGGTACTGGGAGTGATGGGTACATTAGCCCCAGAGATGTCTGGGATAGGAATGACAGTGGGATTAGGAGCAATGGGTACAGCAGCCCTTTAGATATCTGGTATAAGACTAAGAGTCCAGCTTGTATTAATGGGTGCATCAGCCCCAGGGATAACTGGGATATGACTTAGATTTGGATTGGGAGTGATGGTTATATCAGCCCCAGGGATAACTGGGATAGGACTGATAGTGAGACTGGAAGTAATGGGCACATCAGCCCAGGGAAATATGGGATAGGACTGAAAGTGGGATTGGGAGTGATGGGTAAATCAGTCCCTTGGATATCTGGGATAGGACTGAGAGTGGGACTGTGAGTAATGATAACATGGTATTAGGGATATCTGGGATAGAACTGAGTGGGATTGGAGGTGATGGGTGCATCAGGCTTTGGGATAGTTGAGTTAGGACTGAAAGTAGGATTGGGACAGATGGGTACAGCAGCAGCCTCAGGGATATCAGGGTTAGACCTGAGAGTGAACTGGGGAGAGATGGGTACATCAGCCCAAGAGGCATCTTGGATAGGATTCAGTGTAGGATTGGGCGTGCTGAGTATTTCAGCCATGGGATATCTGCAATAGGACTGCAAGTAAAATTGGAAATGAAGGGTACATTAGCCACAGGGTTATCTAGGATAGGACTGAGAATGAGAATGGGGTGATTGGCACATCAGTACCAGGAATATCTGGGATAGAACTGAGAACAAGATTCAGAGTGAAGGGTACATCAGCACCAGGGATATCTGGGGCAAAACTGATAGTGAGATTGAGGGTGATGGGTACATCAACCCCAGGATTATCTGGGATAGAACTGACAATATACCCAATTATTTGGAAATGTTAGTCTCTATGGATCCACTAAATAATGAAGTCATAAAAAAATTGTAATAATTTGTATTGGTATAAATTGGTCAGTGATACTTTTGATTTTTTATCAGGCTCAGCAATTGACAGAGTATTGAAATTCCCATGTAAGAATATATTGGCTAATTGTAATTTAACTAATCATTTGGTTACTGTGGCTAAAATATATGTGCAGCCAGTAAGGGGGGGGGTAGATAGATCCCACTATGAATGATTGTAGGCCCTAATTTGACTTTTTTTACTTGTGTTTCTGTGTCAAAGAAGGAGTACAATATGGAAGCATTAATTGCTTTCCTTACAACTTCAGCTCTCTTCCTTGTCACCCCAAGCTGAAAATATGTGGCTCCCAAAATCTCTTAAATTTCTTGATTTCAAAATTGTCAAACTGCGTCTCTTGCAAACAAATAACATCAGCTTTAGATTTATTGGCAATGTTTACAAACCAGGCTCTTTAATAAGAGAATGTACCCTATTCACATTGTAGGAGGCACACCTTAAGAATCTCAATTTAGCCATTGGAATAAAAGGAAATAAGCATAAGAATTCCCTACCTGGGAAGAGAACAAAATGAAGAGAAAAAAGATCACCTGAAAGGAAAACATTAAGTTGGTAATCATCTCTACTACTCTAAGTAAAGCTACCTTTTTGTTTCCCCCGATATCTTGTTCAAAACTAACATATACTGAATACCTATACCATGAACAATGGAAAAAGAGACAAACATAAAAATCATAATCAATTTGCCACTCCTATCTAACATGTACTCTTAAGTCAATCCATTTCAGTCCTCCCCCTTTTCATCAGCTCAAATTAACCATCATCACTGTTTCAGATGGAGCTTGAAACTGCATAGAATAGAAAAAATAAATGTAACTATAATGCAAACATTTTTGTATACTCAGGAAGAAATATTTCTCAGAGTTTATTGGAAATCTGGGATAGGACTGAGAGTAGAATCAGAAGCAATGGTTATATCAGACCCACCTATATTGGGGATATGACTACATAGATACTTAGATACATAGACAGTGTCGGCAGATAAGGGCATATGGCCCACCCAGTCTGCCCATTTGAGCTTGTAAGTTCAGTTTGTTTTCCTAGAAGTCTGTTGCCCTACCCCTGACCTCCAGAATTCCTTTATGTCTATCCCATGCATTCTTAAATCCGTGATTGTTTCAGCCCCCCACTCCCTCTGGCAGGGTGTTCCACTTGTCCACCACCCATTCTGTGAAGAAATTTTTCTCATGTTTCCTCTGAATCGTCCCTCCCTCCAACTTCATCCCATGCCCTCTAGTCCTGGAACATCTTTTCGCTTAAAAATAGTGTTTTCCTGCACCCTGTTCCTCCCTGTAAGATACTTGTATGTCTCTATCATATCCCTCTCTTCCTCCTCTCCTCCAGGAGTACATGTTCAGTTCCTTCAACCTGTCTTCATAGGACTTGTGATGCAATCCATGCACCATCTTTGTTGCCCTCCTCTGAATCTTCTCTACCCTGTCTATGTCCTTACGTAGGTATAGTCTCCAGAACTGTACACTCGTACTCTGGGTGGGGCCTCACTAGTGTCTTGTATAGCAGAATTATGACCTCCCTTTTCCTGCTGGTGATGCCCCTGCCTATACATCCCAGCATCCTATTTGCTTTACCTGCTGCCTTGTCACACTGTTTCCCTACCTTGGGGTCATCAGAGATGATAACCCCAAGATCCTTTCCTGCTTGGTGCATGCTATATCCTCATCCCCCAACTGATATATTGTGCCAGGGTTTTTGTGCCCATATGCATTATCTTGCACTTCTTTGCATTGAATTTCAACTGCCAAACCCTGACCATTCTTCAAGTTTCTGCAGGTACGCTTCTCATTCTGTCTACACCCTCTGGTGTGTCTACTCTGTTACAGAGTTTGTGTCATCAGCCTAACAGTGAAATTCTGCCTTCTAGGTCCTGTGCAATGTCACTGATGAAGATGTTGAATAGGACGGTCCCAGCACTGATCCCTGTGGTACCCACTGGTCACTCTTCCTCTGTGGAGTGACAGCCATTTACCACCACCCTCTGTATCCTGCCATCCAGCCAGTTACCTACCCACCACACTACTGTCCTGCCACACCCATATTCCCAGTTTGTGTAATAGTCTTCTATGTGGCACAGTGTCAAGGCCTTGCTGAAGTCCAGATAGGCCATGTCCACTGCCCTCCCTGATCCACCTCCCTAGTCACCCAGTCAAAATTCAATGAGGTTGGTCTGACATGACCTCCCTCGTGAAACCATGCTGCCTTGGGTCCTGTAGTCCATTGACAACCAGATGTTCCACCAATCTCCTTCAGTAGTGCTTCCATGATCTTCCCACTACCGAGGTAGGCTGACTGGTCTGTAGTTCCCTGCTTCCTCTTTGTTCACACTTTTGTATAAGGGGACCACATCTGCTGTCCACTGAGTCTTTGGGTACCTCCTGTTTCCAGTGATCGGCTAAACAGGATAGCCAGAGGTTCAACCACCACCTCTCTTAATTCTTTAAGGACCCTGGGGTGCACCCCATCTGGCCCCATTGCTTTATCAACTCTTATTACTTCCAGTTCCTTCAGGACCCTTTCGTTGTAAAGGGACTTGTGTCCATTTCTGCACCATTCTCACCCTTGTACTCCCTTCAGACCCATTACCCTCTCTTCCTCAGTAAAGACTGAGCAGAAATACCTGTTCAATATGTCAGCTTTACTGTTGTCATCCTCCACGTGCCCCATCCTCCCCTTCAGTCTCACTATCCCTCCCTTTGTCTTTCTTTTTCACTTATGTACCTGTAAAAGGTTTTGTCCCTCCTACCACTGATTTTGCAATGTGCTCTTCTGTCTGAGCTTTGGCTTCCCTTACGACCTCCCTGCCTCCTTTGCTTCTCCTGGTACTTCTCCCTATCCCTTCTGCCTGTGTCTTTTGTATTGCCTGAATGCAATCTTTTTGGCTTTCACTTTCTTTGCTACCTATTTGGAAAACCATAATGGTCTCCTCTTCCTTTTCCTCTTGCTAACCTGCTTAATGCATAATTCTGTTGTTCTTGTAATCCCCATTTTAAATACTGCCCACTGTTCCTCAACCCCTGATTCCTGTCCCATTCCCCTTAATGCCTCTTTCAAGTATCTCCCCATTTTCCCAAAGTCTGCCCCTCTAAAATCCAGGATACGTGTTTTTGTGTGGTTTGGTTCTGCTCTTTCTGTGATTTCAAACCACAATGACTGGTGGTCACTGTTTCCCAGGTGCTCCCCCACTGTTACCCCCATCACACTGTCCCTGTTTGTGAGCACAAGGTCCAGTATTGCCTTCTGCCGAGTTTGGTTCCATGACCAGTTGCTTGAGGAAGGCACCCTGAAGGGAGTCCAGGATAAATCTGCTCCTAGTTGATGCTGCTGCTGGGATGCTCCAGTCCACGTCTGGAATATTGAAGTCTCCAACCAGTACTACCTCACCCTTGTCTGCCAACCTTTGGATGGCTAGCATCAGCTCCCTATCTGTTTCTTCCTCCTGGGCTGGTGGTCTGTAGACCACACCTGTGCAGATGGCTGTCCCCATTTTCCTTTCCAACAACCCACAGTATCTCTCCCCATTTGTTCCTCCTGGATCTCTGTGGCCCTTATGTCATTTTCACATACAGTGCCACCCTCCTCCCTTCCTGCCTGCTCTGTCTCTTCTGAATATGTTGCAGCCAGGTATGGCCATCTCCCAGTCGTGGTTATCATTACACCAGGTTTCAGTGATGACCACAATGTCCAGATCTGACTGTACCATGACAGCCTCCAGATCTTCCATCTTGTTGCTAAGGCTCCTGGCATTTGCACACATGGCTTTCCATGATTTGACCTCCCTAGACTGTTTCACTGTTCTGCTCCAGCCCCTTCCTTGGTTGTCATTTATCCCTAGTTTTCCTTGCTGTCTGCCCTTCTGCTGAATTTTGCCCCTTTTCTGCTTACCCACCTCTTGGGCACTAATCTCCATCTTTTGCACACTGCTTTGCAGAAATAGCCACTCCTCTGGTTCACTGGTTCCACTGCTAGCTGTGGGGGGTGAGCAAGTGGGTACCCTCCTTGCTGGCCTGTCACCCCCCTTTGCTAGTTTAAATGCTTGTCAATGTAGCATTTAAACTTATCATTGAGTGCTTGGATTCCCCTCCAGGATGGATGCAGGCCATCAGGCTTGAACAAACCTCCATCCCTCCAGGTGGATCCCCAGTCACCAATGAATCCAAACCCTTAGACTGATAGTGGGATTAAAAGTGAATGGGATTGTGAAAGCTGGGTACACCAGCTATTGGAATATCTGGGATAGGACTGAGTGTGTGATCAGTAGCAGTGGGTACATCAGCTGCAGGTATATCAGGGATAAGACTGATAGTGGGTTTGGTAGTGAATGGGATTGGGATTGATGACCAGCATTCACAGACTATCTTGGAAAGAATGGAGAGTGGGTCAGAAGCAATGTATACATCAGTCCCAGGGATATCTGCACAATGAGGAGCTAACTGCACAACAGAGCAGACTCAACAGACTGTGAGGCCTATTTCTGCTGGCATTTTCATATATCTGAGATAGGAGTGTGTGTGGGATTCAGAGTGATGGGTCAGTTTGCGGTATGCATTGAAAGCAGTGGGATTTTCCAGATAGGTGATGCTGGACCCACTGGCTAGGGAAGTGAAGAGTGTGGGAGTGTGTGGAGTTGTGGGTGCTAAGTGGGTGGATGGGATGGGGGCCTAAGGATGGGGGTTGGATTACAGAATTCATTGAGGGACATTCTTTTTTAAGAGGTTAAAAAAAGACTAGGAGGGATGGTTTCCTTTATTTTTAATTTTTATTTATTTATTTATTTGTTTGTTTATTTATTTATTTATTTATGACTTTGGTAACTCAGAAGGTGTGCTGAACTCAGGCATCATTTTCAGGCATGATCTGGGCCACATACTGTGGAACAGGAACTAATGTAGCAAACAGCAAAGCATGGAACAGTTGACAAAAAAAAAAAACAAGATAAAGGTTACAATAGTGCATGGCAATGGCAAATAGAAGAGCAACAAAAGATACAGAATTCCATAAACCATACATCAGTTGGGCATTACAATAAGTAAGGGTATGCATAAACGTACAGTTCTATCAGCTGCAGTTACAATAGGAGACAAACAATGGAGACTAAGAAAGTGAATTAAAAATAAATAAATGCCATAAGCACTGTTTTTAAATGAGGCATTGATACCTGTGCCCCATCTTCTGGAGTGGAAAGAAAAATCTTGGTCTGTTAAGTGTGTTTCTTGGAGAAGGTCACAGTTAATGGTGGATTTATCAAGCCAACTAAAGATTTTCCTTGCCTTGGTATGATCACCTGTCCCCCTCACATTCCAGCTGGCAATATTAAGTTGATAGGACATTTCTATATAGAAACCTTATAATACAAGCATTCAAGTAGCAATTTCTCGCTACAAATAATATCTTTGCGTTAATAAAAAAACACATAGCTATGAAGCTAATATAACCAACCAGTATCTGAAAAATTTAAACCATATTATAGTGGCTACTTAAAGCAATGCCTTCCCTCTGAATACACTTAAGAGCACATGTTCCCATTCTGTAAGAACAAAAATAGCATTGATTTTTTTTTCTTTATACTTTTTAGCTTGTGGCTCCCGATCTGCACACTACGTCCTGGCATCCCCAGTCATCCGCCACCGTCTGGTCCACTTCAGCCCCCATAGAGCCCCCGCTGCCAAATACCCCCGTGGCTTTCCCCCCATGGTGGGGTGGCAGAGAGTCCGCTTACTCCTGCCGACACAGGATCCATCACTGCAGCGGTGCCCCCGAGGTCGAACGTCCCTTGAATGGCCATCAAGCCTCTGCAATCGGTCACCATTTTCTCCTCTGTTCAGCCAGACGTGGGCTGAGGCGTGCAATGACGCCAATGGAGGGAGCATGCACGCATCCGCACGCACTTCCCCCAGCACCATGCCCCAAGCTCACTCCTACTGCACAGTGTGTGTGCACTGCCCTCCCAGCCTCCGCCAGAGGTTGCTAGTGCGGCGACAACTGAATCCCTCCCCACCCCCGGAGAGGGAGAGCAGTCCACGGACTCTCAAAACCTCTCTGCCCCCTCTGACCCCTGGAGACCCGAGTCCATTCCCGAACCCGGGTTGCCAGTGTGGAGCTAGGTGTGTTGTCCAGCGCTTCAACCCTCAGCACCACCGAGCCGGGAAAAAATAGCATTGATAAAGTGAAAAAATAAGGTCACATTATGTTTTCAGTGTAGATGGATGCTTCCGACACTTGCTCCCACTGCAAACGCTTCAAAGTTAAAGAATTAACAGTATCCAGTGTTAATATTCCACTTGTGCTTGATCATCTTGCTGTCAGAACATCTCAGGAGCTTACAGGAGAATTTCTGGTCTAAAAAAAAAAAAGGAAGTTTTCTCGAGGCCGAAATGAAGCAGGCCTTCCCGGCTCGTATGCCACCAACCAAGCCGGATAAGCTTGTTAAGTGCCCAAAAACCTACACTACAGCCTCGGGGAAGCCAGCACAAGCTCCAATAACCAGTAATACACTATCAGAAGAAAAGTTCTTGGCTGAACTAGCTCCTTTGAAGAATGCCATTCTGGATTTTTCATCAGATTTAAAAGCGATCAAAGAAGAGCCAAAATACACAAATTGGGTTGTGATCGATGTTGCAGCATGCACATCCTCACTTGAGAAATGGCAGTCCAGGGCTGACTCATACATGTCTTCCATAAGACAGAGAATGAATAAGTTAGAACTTAAACTTGAAGACCTAGAAGGCCACAACAGGTGCAACAGCTTAGTTATTTTTGGCCTCCCAGAGGAGGCGGAGGGCCATTTTCCAATTTTATTCATCCACAAAATGCTGTTAAAAATTGCTGGTCCCCGCCTCATGCCAACAAATATATGGTGGAGCGAGCACATAGGTCCCTGAGACCAAGACCACCTGTGGGAGCTAAACCCAGGCCGTTCATATTGTGGCTACTTAGTTATGTGGACTGTCAGCACATTCTGGGGAAAGCCAAGGAGTTACAAGAAATTAAGTGGGATCAGACTGTTCTTCGAATCTCACGAGACCTGCCAGTTGCAACACGTCAGAAGTGAGCAGAATATTATCCTAGCATTGTAAAGTTATTGGCGGCAAGCATCAAATTCCAAATGTTATATCTGGCGAAACTCTCTGTCCTGTATCAGGGTTCTTGGAAAATGTACAATAATGCTGAACATGCAGCCTATGAATTAGTAATCCTGTTTCCTGACTTATTTTCACAGCACTGAGATCCAGAAAATTAAACTAAGGAAGGGGTCAACTCTACTGGGCTCCCGATAAGATCCCTAATGTTGGTGTTTTCGTCAAGAATGGGACTACCCAGAGGATAAAAAGATTGCTATCCTGCTGTTGTCACTAAGCTTTGGTACTGGACAGTTCCAGGAGGTATCAGTACTTTTCTCCTGTCCTCAGACATCGTCTTAGGAAGTGCTGCATGTGACCAGCGAACTGTAGATAATGTCATAATTCCTAACCTTGTGGTCTTTATTATGTTCTTCATTTTTCATTATTACTAATTTCTCCTCCTTTATTTATTTAGCAGTGCTGCCCTGGTCAAACTGTTTTAGTTAAAGGACCTAGAGTAATGGTCACTGAAGGGGCTTCTAAACAATTTTAGTTAGCTCGAGGATGGGGCAAACCTAAGTCTTAACGAGCTCCATACACAGCTTGTCTCAGGGACTTTTTCCTGGTTTTATTTTAATGTGTTAGGGCTAGTTTACCAAGCATCTGTAGCCCCATCACATTTCCGGTAAGTTTCTTCCCTCAACTGAGAGTCCGTGGCGTTGCCGGTAAGCTCAGATTCTTTATATTTTGTTTTCCTCATTTTGAAATGCTTTCTTGTGGAGTTTTATACTTTCCACCTGTTTTTTAAGGGGATGACACTTCAGTCGATAGTCTTTGGTAGCCAGCACGAGTGAAATGCCGCTCGATCATGTGCACGAGGAAGGGGTATGCTTAATAAGACTTACATCGGGCAGGGACTATCAGGGTAACGGGTAGTATAGCAATATGAACCTGCCCACATGTTTAGTTAGGAATTGCCTTTCATTTTGTTCTAGATATCATTAATTTGAAACACCTCAACTGCTTTTTAGAGGTTGACAATAAGAGTGAATGGGGGGCTCGATTATATGTGTGATTGCGAATTAATTGTTTAATAGGTTGGTCCATGTGTTGTAGTTTGCAGAGAAATGATGGAACAGAAATCTCTATATGGTTACAATGTTTAGGATACTTAAATATAATAGCCCATTTCACTTTTTCTTTTTATACATGACTGTGATAGCATATTTTTGAGTTGTGTAAATCGGCCAAACAATGGCTTGACACATTTCCTATGCACAAGGTAGTTTATTTGTGGGATGGTCAGAATTCCAGTCTACTGGATAAATGTAAAAGACTAGGTTTGGTTAAATTGTTAACTTTATTGAAGGAATACTGACTTTGATTCATAAGACATATTACAGTTCTAATATTGGGTTTATTAATGGTGATTTAAAAGTAAGGGGGAATGTCACCAAGTATTCTTTTTCCTTTATCTTCTCTCTTGTGGGGGGAATGGGGTGGGAGCCGGTTGCTGAGCGGGATTGCCTAGGATGGCCACAGTCATGGAACTGATAATGGGGGCTGATCTCCCCTCTTTAGTATCTAGGATTGAATTTCCTTTTTTATCATAACCTGTAGAGGAAAAGTCGGGAGATTAAGGGGTTATCTGTATAGAGTTGGAAATTTGGGGTTAAGTAGTTGGGATAGGGGGGTTTATTATAATATTTAGGAAGTTTGCCATAGGTTGGGATGTATCATTCCCTAGAGTAGAAGTTAGATACTGGCTGTTGTTTGAGGAGGTACTCTTCCTTTATCCTTTAAAGTGTTATAGATCATTCACAAGCAATGGCAGGGTTTAAGTTTTGTTCCTGGAACATAAAAGGAGCACAGACCCCAGCCAAAAGAACCAAAATATTGCTTCATCTCAAAACTCATCTAATAGATGTAGCCTTTCTACAAGAGACACATTTGCTGTCCAATCAAATAAATGGTTTTAGGAGACACTGGGTTGGTCAGGTATTTGGTTCCGGTATTGATTCCCATAGAAGAGGGACAGCTATTCTTATTTCCCGGAAAATTCCATTCCATCTCATTCAATCAATTGCTGACCCAGGAGGCTGATACGTGATTCTCAGGGCCCTATTGGGTCACTCAGAAGTAATATTAGGCTCTATTTATGGACCTAATAATGAAGACCCGGAATTTTTTACGAATCTCATTTATATCCTGACCACATGGTCTTCACTTCCAATAATGTTTTTGGGGGATTGGAATTTGGTCATTTCTAATCAACTAGATAGATCTGGCCAGATAAGATGGAATCTATCATCTTCCCAAAAAGCATTACATGAGTTAATACATTCTATTGGTATTACTGATCCCTGGCGGCCTACATATCCAGACAGTAAAGAATTTTCATTCCACTCCCTTCCTCACCACTCTTTTTCATGATTGGATTTTTTTCTTATTTCACTAGATTTATTACTGGGGGTGTCCATGGCTTACTACTCCTCTAAAGAAATTTCTGATTATCACATTACTCATCTTCTCCTAGATATGGCACCAAATATACACAGAGATAAATTGTGAAAGTTAAATAGCCAGCTCTTGAAATCCGAGGATCTAATAACACATATTCAAAACTTCATATCTACCTTCATGGTTTTCAATGGCCCAACAATGCCTAAAAAAGATTTTTCATGGTGAGCACTGAAATGCGCTGTAAGGGAGGAATTTGTTCGATTAGCGTCAAAACACAAGAAACAAAGAGAAGCAACTCTCTCTTCTATCCAGTCTCAAATAAAGGAATTGGAACATCACCTTCTCCCCTCAGTGCCAGCTGAGGATTGGATAAAAGTAGAATCTCTTTGTGCACAATATAACCGAATTTTAGCCAATAAGGCTGAATATCTCATGCTCAAATCTAAAATTTCATATTTCGATCAAGGTGAAAGGGCTGGGAAGTTTATGGCTCTCCGGTTGCACACACAAATAGCCGACAGCATAATTACTTCCATTTACTCGTCTTCAGGAGTCTTGCTTACCTCCTCCCCAGAAATTGCAAATGCATTTCAAGAATATTATCAACAGTTATATTCAGCTCCTAACTATCCTTCCCTGCTTCAAAAAATGGATAACTTCCTATAAGATATTAATCTCCCAACGTTATTTGAGGATCAATCCATGTTCCTGAAAACTCCCATTGCTTTAGCGGAAGTACTGTCTGCTATAAAATCTCTATCAAGAGATAAAGCTCCAGGTCCAGATGGATTTACCACAAACTTTTACCAGACCTTTAAAGAGATTATTGCTCCCATTCTTTTAGATACTTTTCAGTATATTTTTAATAATGGTATATCCAACAATACCCTGAATCAAGCCTTAATAATTGTTATTCCAAAACCAGATAAAGATCCCCTGTTCATTCCCAATTATAGACCAATTTCATTAATTAATGTGGATCTTAAGATCTTGGCTAAAATACTTTCGTTTAGATTAGGCCAAGTCTGGGAATCCTTGGTTAGTCAAGAGCAGGTAGGGTTTGTGAAGGGGAGATTATCATCTGATCACCTTAGGAAAGTTGCCTACCTTTCTTCTGTGTCCAAAGACCTTACTTCCTCCGCTGCATTGGTTGCCCTAGACATGGAAAAAGCATTTGACAGGGTCTCTTGGGAGTACCTCTTCTTGTTGTTAGCTAAATACCGTATCCCGCAAGAATTTGTTCAATGGATTAAAGTATTATACACACTACCCAAAGCCCAAATCCATTGTAATTGTGTTCTTTCCACATCTTTCACATTATCCCAGGGTACCAGACAAGGCTGTCCCCTCTCCCCTTTTCTTTTCAACTTGTACTTAGAACCTTTGATTAGGAAAATTAAAAGTTCTGATTTGATTTCAGGGATTCCAATTAGGCAGACAGAGTACAAGTTATTGGCTTACGCTGATGACGTACTCTTACATATTACCAATCTATCTCAATCTCTCCCAGCAACTTTCCAAATTATTTCTCAGTTTGAGTCATTTTCGAATTATAAACTCAACATGGGTAAAATGGAAGTTTATCCATAACAAATTTATTACGAAGAGTGAAATTGTTCAACTGGGTGTTCGTTGGAATACTGAAAAATTTAAATACTTAGGAATAATTATTCATCCTCTCCCCCTTGTTATGAAAAAACTTAATTTAGATGTTCTTCATAAAACCCTGTCTGAAGATTTTAAGTGATGGTCATAACTGCCTATTTCTTTATGGGGCCGTTTGAATATTGTAAAAAATGAATGTGTAACCATGGATTTTATATCCCCTACAAATGTTCAGTGGGTCCCTATCACTTTCATGGTTCACACAGATACATAAAATCATCAGTTCCTTTATCCAACAATACCCTGAATCAAGCCTTAATCAAGGGAAGAAAGTCAGGCAAAGTTACCTTAAACTCACATGGCAGAAAAGTGATGGTAGCCTGCAAGCCCCTAATTTTTATATTTATTATTTAGCCATACATTTAGCAATAATTAGATTCTGGTTACAACCCTCAGAAGCTCTCATGGAATCTACCTGTTTCCCCTCTTGGATTAGAATTGAAATGACGTTAAGTTTAGCAAATGGAATTGACCCCAGGACTCTCCCCTTTATTTCCAAGAAGAATCTCCCTAAGGCCCTAAAGGAAACACCGTTAGATGCTTTACTTCAAACTCAACAGCAGTTAAATAATTTTCTAAAAGTGGGGGCATCCAAAGATATTACTCAACCTTTGTTTTCTAACCCCAATTTTCTTATTTCCAATAAGATTATTAAGCGTCACCAATTTTGGCCACAAATGGGAGTGAATTCTGTGGCTCAACTAGTGAAAAATCAAAAACTGCTTCCCTTCAGAGAGGCTCAATCCATTTTTAAATGGCCGGATAACCTTGTGTTTAAATATTTTCAAATAACCCATTTATTGGTTAAACACTTTGAAGTGGATAAATGGTCTAGCCCCCTAATGTCAGTGGTTCTCTCATATATGGAATCCATTCCTACATAGCATATATATCCTCCCATATAATTTCTATTAAATGAAATCGCAATACAGAAGGTCAAAAGAATTTATTGGTGGGACAATATTTTACCACCGCAATCCCCCTCTAGGAATTGGCCCAAGATTTGGAAACACCTATATAAGTATATCAAATGGGATAGGCACCGATTAATGCAATATTATATCAACCATAATTTATATTACACACCAGTTCATTTTCACTGAATGGATGCGTCATCCTTCAGTAGATGTCCTAAATGTCAACATGAGCCAGTGGATTTACATCATATGCTTTGAGACTGTGTTTCTAATAATTCCTTTTGGAGGGAGATTCAAAACCGTCTCAACCCCATGCTTATGATCACTGATAAATTTACTCTAGAAATTTGTATTCTGGGTGACTTTATGCAGATTCAAGGGGCACAGCAGAAAGCTTATATGGCCTTGATCACTGTATGTACCAAGAAAATAATATTAAGACACTGGATTGATTCATCTACTCCCCTCTATTTGGAGTGGTTTAAAGAAATCATGTTTGCCTTACAGGCAGAACTTACACTGGCTGGAATTAGGAATAGATCAAGTGCATGTAAGCAAAGGTGGGAAATACTTCAGACCCTTATTTCGGTACAGTAGCTTTAATCTGAAACATTTTTTTATTCAATGGTCCAACAGAGGGTCATATCTGTTGGGTGTATTCAAATAGCCAGGATCTACTTCTTTTTTCTCGTTTTTTTTTTTTTCCTTTTCCTTTTTCATTCTGTGTCTTGTAATTTCAACTCTCTTTTCCCTAATTGTATTAAATATAGAATCTTGTGGCAGACTGGGATGGGGGGTTATAGGGGAGTGGGGGTACAGACAACTTAAAAGTATTACAACATGGAACTGTTATGCTGTCATAATCTTTTTTGGTTGTCTTCTCTTTTTTTTTATTTATGAATGCAATTATAATGTAAATGTTTTTATCCTGGAAGGTTCCTTGCATTGCATTATCATGTTGCCTGTACTTGGATGTTGTAAACAAAATTTAAAATGAATAAAGCTTATTAAATAATAAAAGAAAGTGAAAAAATAAAACATTGCTAAAGTGTGTGCAGTCATGCAGATAATCATGAAAAAAGCAGT
This sequence comes from Neoceratodus forsteri, assembly GCA_016271365.2. Classification (NCBI taxonomy): domain Eukaryota; kingdom Metazoa; phylum Chordata; order Ceratodontiformes; family Ceratodontidae; genus Neoceratodus; species Neoceratodus forsteri. The sequence goes on from JADMNL010000026.1 coordinate 275,472,077, forward strand.
TGTTGAAAAATTAAAGACAATCAAACATCCTGTGCAGAAGTGCAGGGTAGCAAAAATATGGTTGTAGTGGAAAAATAAGGCAGGCAATAAACAAATAAGGCTGCACAGATCCTATCAACAACATCAATAATATCCCATAATCAGTGCATCCCCCAACCCCCCAACATTTCGACCTGAAAGTCGTTGGGCATTCAAATGTGGAAAAGCAGACTATAGGAGCTTAAACAGGCACCATCATGTTGTGTCGTAGATACAATTTTAAGACAGCAGAAGTTAAGAAAGGTATTCGCCCCAGAAAGCATAAAACATTCAGATTATGAAAAACAGTAAAGCAGTGTGTTCATGAAGAAATATTGTGGGTCTAAGGATTTGAGAGCCCAGAGGTAGCAGAATCATCCATGTTCATAGGTTTATTCATAGCAGTTTGTAAATAAGTCTCTGCCTTTTTAGGGTCAGAGAAAGTTAATGTTCTGCCATGAAAAGAAACCTTGAGAAGTGCAGGTGGTAAGATTGTATGTTGAATGTTCATTCCACAAAGTGTCTCCCTGACATGATCAAAGGCTTTACGATGTTGCATTGTAATGGCTGAGAAATCTGGATACACTGAAACTTTAGAACTACCAAAACATAGCTCTTTATTTATTCTGGCAAAATCATAATATGGCTTCACAGTCTAGGTAATAATGGGGCTTCACAAAGACAGTTCGGGGAAATTGCTTATGGCCCTGTTGATTGGATAATAGTTTGGGATCTCATCCCCCAGGTGAGCTCAGTCCAGGGTAATTTTTTCTTCTGGATATTTTTGGTTAACAGCTGTGGTCAGAAATTTTCCAAAAAAGGTAAAGGGTCCCCTGGGCCATCACTACCCTCCAGCTAGTCAATAATCTTAATATTGTCTCTTTGTGAACAGCCCTTCAGTTTGGAAACTTTTTGTTGCAACTCAGAGATAATTAAACTATGTTTCAATTGTATTTTAGCAAATGGATTTATCTTGTCTTACAATTGGCTGATACGGGTTTCAGCTTCAGTAGTTCTCAGGGATAGATACTCTATTTTTTCATTTATTTCATTAAATACCCAAGTTAAATCTGAAAGCGCAGAAGTGAGAAACCTTTGTGAATTTCATCTCTAATTTCAGACTGAAGGGACTTAAATGTTCCCAAAGTAAGTGGTTTTGTTGCTTGATGGGTCTGAGCAGTTAGGGCCTGATTTACCAAGTCAGATTGTATCTTGGGTATTGAGCCAGCATCTTGTGCCTGCCCAGATTCAATATTATCCACAAAGATTTCTACAGGAAGTTCGGAGTTTGAAATTTTGGTGGTATCTCTATTATAGCACATGGTATTAATGGAACTGACCTGTGGAATGGCAGAACTCACATTGCTCATGGTTGAGACTGAACTGGGAATATTCTCCTCGGCTTCGTCAGCAGTTGTATAGTTCAGTTCATCAGGCTCACCTGTGGATTCAGTCGTAGCTGCAGAATTTTTTGTAAAAATTCACTTAATATTCGCATTACTAAACAATTAATTGATCCAGAAGGCTGATACATTATATGTCATGTAATATTAGCAGGCCAATCATACACTATTGGAAATGTATATGGACCTAACGAGAACGCCTCTTCTTTTTTTAATAAGTTTTTTTTAATTAAGCACATTTCCAGCTCCCTGTATTGTAGGTGGTGATTTTAACCTAATTATAGATCTGATTTTAGATAGATCTAGTATTCACTCTGACAGAGTCACTTGGCCACCAAAGCTATGCTGCAACATATGGGGGATCTAAGACTGACTGAAGTATGGTACCATTTAAATTCTGATTCCTTACTATTTTCCTATTACTTGCTTTTACATAAAACATATTCTAGAATTGATTTTTTCTGCTCTCCACATCATGTATCTATCAGGTCAGAGAAGCTAAATATAGTCCTATCATTATTTCAGATCATGCTGCAATTATTCTAAGACTTCAATATACGAAAATTTTAAGCAAAATAAGTTTAGACTTGATCCACTTCTTATGAAGGACCTAATTTTATAAACAAATCCAGGTGGACATCAACCTTTTCTTTTCCCAAAATAAATCTAATGATATTAATATGGGGACTTTATGGGAAGCCTTCAAGGCATTTATCCATGGCTTTATTCGACATATACCATTAAACACAAAAAAACTGAATCCTTGGCTCTGAGCGATCTCAAGTCTTTGATCTTCCATATGGAAAAGTTATATATTGCTACTAATGATCCTGTTACTTTTTACATCTCAGCTCTCTTAAAGAGCAATATAATAAAATATCTGCTGAGAATTCAGAAAGACAGCTACTTTATACCTGTAGTTATATTATGCACTAGGTGACAAAACAGATAAATTACTCACCTGGTGGTTAAAAGTTCAACAGCAAAAAACTTTATTGCTCTATATGGAACCCTCTAACCAAATACTTCAAATTCCTTCAGAAATTAATGATGTGTTTAATCAATATTACCAAATGCTCTATACATCTGAAAACCCAGACAACCCTGTAAACATAAATCAATTTTTTTTTGAATCTCAGGTTTCCTATGGTACAATATGAAGACTGTCAATATTTAGAACAAGAAATCACCATATCTGAAATTACAGACGTCATTAAAAAGTTACCTAATGGCAAGCCCCTGGCCGAATGGGTTAATCATAGATTTTTATAAAACTTTTTTCATAGTACTGGCTCACATCTCAAAATAGTTTTGATTACATGTTTTCATATGAAGTCCCTCTTACCATCCTTTAAAGAAGCTTGTATTCATGTATTTCTCAAAAAGGAAAAGATCCTTGTACCGACTCTTATAGACTATATCATTAATTAATACTATGCTAAGATACTGGCCAGAGGTCCTGGTCCCAAGGCCAGAAAAGGTAATTCCTTCCAAGTCCATTCCGATCAGAATGGCTTTATTAAGGGCCGCTCTCTAACGTCCAACACCAGGAGAGTTCTCAATATTTTAGATTACTGTAAAAACTCAGATCTTTCATTGCTTTTTATTGATGCAGGCATTTGATCACCTTGAGTGGCCATATATTGAAATGTTTTTCTAGATTTGGTTTTGGCATGAACTTCAGGACATGGATTGATGTGCTTTATTCCAATCTGGTGGCCCGATTATGATGAACCAGGACTTCTCCCTCCATTTGAAATCTATAGGGGCACCCGTCAAAGGCGGCCCCTTATCCGTCTCATCTTGCACTATCAATTGAACCTTTGCTCTTTCCATAAGACAATCACAACTAATTCATGGTCCTCTGATTAACAATTTGGAACATTGGATTAGCTTATATGCAGATGATACACTAATTATGGTCTGAAATTTAAACCTTTCCATTCCTCATATAATTGAGATCATATCTCAATTCAGTCTGATATCTGGTTTCAAGGTCAATTGGGATAAAACTGAAGTTCTTGAAACTAAATACCATTCAAACCCCTATGCACCCAGCTGGTACCTGCCTCAAAGTCATAACAGGAATTCTATGTCTCTGTATTAGAAGTTTGATAATGATGGACCATGTGATGCAGAGCACCAACTAACAGCTCCTCTACATCTCTCCAGCCACCTAGACTCCTTCATACTTCATTTTCTATCGAAAAATTGGTCAAACTTAAGCTTCTACTACTTCACATAAAACAGCTAACCTTCAACTTCACTTTGTAGCAGAAATGCTCTACAGATGCAGAGATGAGGAAGGACACGAAACATACTCCCCTGTCACTCTGCAGAAGGCCCTGAAGAAACCAAGGGCTCCAGTTCAGGGACAGGGCCGTTGCAGTGCAAGCGTCAGCAGAGCAGGAACCACGTATACTTCAAAGGTTCCTGGAGGAATTCAAGCCCTTCAGGGAGGACTTGCACAACATTACAGCTGAAATAAGATCAGTCACTCAAGCAATATACAAGGTATCACAAAGAGTATCAGACAATACAGCCAGAATTTGTTCGCTCGAGAAGAAAATCGACAAAATAGATCCCTATCTAGCAGCTGCAAGGCAAAGGGTGTCTCACTTGGAGTTGAAAATGGAAGACCTGGAGGGCTGCAGCCACAGGAACAACACAGTCCTCTTAGGTCTCCCAGAAGGACAGGAAGTCCAGGATACCATTTTATTTATACAGAAACTAATAGAGAAATGGCAGGTCCCTCTCCATTTGGAAATAAATATATCATAGAGAGCACATAGGGCACTCCATCAAAACCACCAGCAGAGCTCCACCACATCCCTGATCTTCAGATTTCTTAACTATCTTGAATGTCGGCATTTTCTCCTCAAAGTAAAAGAATTGTAAGAAGTGAGATGGGATGGTGTCAAAATAAGATTTGCGCAGGACCTTCCGGCTATTGTACTTCAAAGAAGAACATCTTTTCACCCACTAGTGTCCAAATTTATTGCTGCGGGGATAAGATTCAAAATGGTTTACTCGGCTAAGCTCCAAGTCTTAGTGGCCGGGAACTGGTTGTTATATGACGATCCAAATGCTGCAGCGACTGGACTTAAAACTGCCCTCCCAGACCTTTTCCACGACCCCTGAGTGGTAAATGAAGAATAAGGGGAATCAGTTTGAATGATAGAATGCTTGCAACCTGCTGGTAATTCTAACATGTCCAAAAATGATCACCCTTTCTTTAATTTAAGAAAGTACACTATGGCAGACTGAATATCTATTTGAGCTCTGCCTGGGCAAATTATTCCAGACCCCGGCAAGAAGTGTGAGTTGCTAGTAGTGACTAAGAAAATAATATGTAGTGCCAAACAACAGGCTGGACCACCTGGATTGACATTGCTGGGAAGAAAAGAGATTGGGTCTCTTTTTTCTCCTTTTGTTCCCCTTTTACAGAGAGATTAGGATTCACCATGGCCACTCCTCTGCTCCACAGTAGTGTGCAGTGTCAGCAGTCAGCTCAACAATGTCTATTCACCTGCAATGCCGAAAGGTACCGCCAGAGGAGCACAAGTCACATCCTGACAGCATTTCTGGTCCTAAGCTTCTGATGCCTGACTCTCAGGGACTATGCTTCATAAGAAGGACAAACTCATTTAATTTACATGCCTAGGTCTATTTACACCTAGGGGGTATTAACTACAGAACTAGGGCTTTTCTTTCTTTGTTTCAATTCAATCTAACACCATTTCATGGCAGCCCCAGATATTGTTTTTTTCCTTCCTAGGCAAATAGCTGCTCGAATTTCTGAATTCAGATTGCTAACACTCACTTACTATGTTTATTTCCTTTGCATCTCTATGATCTGGCAGCGAGTCCTAAGGCTACTTTACCTAATGCCTTGTTATTGAAGGATATTAAAAGGGACTTTTTGCTGGATAATGAATAGCTCATTAGAGGGTGTATTTTGGGGATGCTGATCTAATTGTTGAGGAACCTGATGTTTAGGCATCATGCTCCATTACTAGACGTGAAATTAGCTTAACTATTTGTATTTGCTATACACAGAGTTTTCCGGCTCTTTCAACTATAGAAGGGTTGTTTTGATTTACTATGCCTACAGGTTTTCTATTCTTAGAGATCTCAGCCTGAAGTTACAGCAATCGTTAGTTACAAATATTAAATTGTTAGTTCAGTTAATATTCTTGATTGCAGTTGCAAAACGAATGAATACCTTTCTACTGTTTAGTCAATACTTAATTATGAACTACTTGTTGTTTTACTCAACTTGAAATGTTCTAGGGTTGGCAGAGGAGAATATAATTATATAAGGGCTTATTAGTCAGTAGACTCTGCATCTAGAATGTTAATCTGTTACCAGTTTTCATTTAGGGGGAGTTAATATAGGGTGGCTGGGGGGAGAGGAGTAGTAACAAGGTGAGCTGCAGAACGTAATTGGTAGTAAGAGGGGAAGGAGAGCTGGGAATGTTCAATGTCTCAGTGGTGCACTTTTAGTAGTTCCAAAACTAGGGACTTGTTGAGTGGTATGGGCTCTTTTTTGTAAGGTATTTTGGAAATCAGGAAGGTGAGGGAGGGATGGGAGGGTGGACAGCACAGACAAATGTGACAGATGGGACACCTAATTACAATAATACAATTACATGAGGCCTATCACGAGATGCTATATCTCTGGACAGATGGCTAGAAATCTAACCTTTGCAACCTGGAACATTAAAGGGGTCAGGAGTAAACTTAAGCAGTATAAAGTATTGAAACATTTGGGCCTTTTGAAAACAGATATTATCTTCTTGCAAGAATCACACCTGCTTAATTCTGAAGCTTTAAAGCTAAGATGGCAGCAAGTGGGACAAGTATTTTCAGCAGGTGGAAGTACATAGAGTTGTGGCGTAATGATCTTGATAACTAGATCAGTGCCTTTCACCCCCACTCAAATGGTTGAGAATCCTTTAGGAAGATTTTTATTTGTTAAAGGCACACTTCACATGACTGAGATGTTACTTGGTAGTATTTATGGTCCAAATATTGATTCCCCTGGGTTCTTCATGCAACTAATTAACAAACTGTCTCCCTTTCACTTCCTTCCAACTGTCCTGGGTGGAGATTTAATTTGATCTTTGATCCTAGCTTAGACCAAACAGGCACACCTCATAAAGGCTTTCCCTGCCCAAAGGGCAGTGAGAAACCTTATAGACCAAACAGGGCTATGTGATATCTGAGAGTACTGCACCCACTGATAAATGTTTTACGTTACATCTCCAGTACATGGGACCTCTTCCGCATAGACTATATTTTATTTCTCAATCTCTCCTCTCAGGAGTTCTTGACACTTCCATACATCCTGGTCCTCCTTCGGATCATGCCCTGGTCTCCTGTAAAAGTGTCCCTCCTCCCTCTCCCTAAACAAGGGGACAATGGAAATTAAACAATCAACTTCTTAAAGACCCAGAAATAATCTCTTATATTTAGGACCATTTTACCCAGTTCATTGCTGTTAACCTTAACTCCACAGGAAAATCTGACAGAGTGGTGTGTCCTAAAATTCTACCTTAGGGGACTGCTGCTTGGTCTTGCTTCACAGTGGAAGAAAAAGGAGAAACTTTTAATCTCTACCATTTCCCAAATTAGGAACATAGAAACCAAATTATCACCCTATTCCCCTGACCAGGTTAAGCAAGAGCTTATTAAACTGAGGGAATCATATCTGGAGCTCCTCAGAGAGAAGGCAGAATTTTCCATCTTGAAGGCTAAGGCCTGTTTTATCCCGATCAGGGAGAAAAAGATGGCAGATTACTAGCTGTAAGAATTAAACAGCAGGAGTCTGCCAGACTCATTGCAGCTATTCGATTGACAGAGTCTGACCCATTAAAAACTTCTCCGGCTAACATAGTAGCTGAATTCAGTAACTATTATGAAAAACTACATGGTCCTATGCCAAATCTCCCCTCAGAAATGGAATTGGACAAATACTTGTCTAATTTCTGTCTACCTTCTCTCTAGGAAACTCAGAAACTCTCCTTAATCTCCTCGATTTCTTGTATAGAACTCAAGGGAATTATCATGAACCTTCCCACAGATAAAACCCCGGGACCGGATGGCTTCTCATCCAATTTTTACAAGGTTTTTGCGGACCAACAGATCCCGCTTTTACAGTCCCTATACCAACAAATCCTCTCAGGGATAGAACTAGATAAATCCCTATTTGAACCTCTAATAGTTCTTCTCCCTAAACCAGGTAAAAGACCTGTTTTAGTCATCAGCTATAGACCCATCTCCCTCCTTAACCAGGACCTCAAGAGTTTGACCAAATTATTAGCAGACTGCATTAGTACAGTCCTCCCGGACTGTATAGGTCCAGAACAAGTGGGGTTCATGAAAGGTACAGTAGGTCATCTGTTGACCACCTACGTGCCTTGGCTCATGTCCTCTCAGCATCCAGAGATGCACATTACTCAACTGCTTTGATTTCTCTGGATGCTGAGAAGGTGTTTGACATGGTAAATTGGAATTTTTTATTTAGAACGCTTCAAGCATTTGACTTCACATCAGGGTTTCAGAAATGGATACAAGCTGTATACCAATTCCCAACTGCCATGTCTCCAGCAACGGGGCTATTTCAGCACCTTTTTCCTTACAATCTGGAACAAGACAGAGTTGCCCCCTGTCCCCACTGCTTTTCAACTTGTACCTAGAACCTTTAATATGTAGAATGACTGTCAGTTAATTCAGGGAATATCCATCTTAGATCAAGAGATAAAATTTCCATGTATGCAGATGATCTGCTCCTCCAATTGTCTCACCCCAAACCTCTATTCCCCATGTCTTAAGTATTATTAATGAATTCAGTGCCCTATAAAACTATAAATTGAATTTAGACAAATAAGTAGTTTTCCCCCTTGATCACAAGGTATTAAGGAACACAATAACAAACCAAAGCCTATCCTGGGGAACCAACTCCTTGAAATATCTTGGTATTGCAATTTTGAGAAATCAGGCCAAGATGCAAAAGGAAAATCTAGACTCCCTTCTTCAAGCCTTGAAACAAGACCCGGAAAGATGGCTCCTATTACCAATCTCCCTCTGGGGTAAAATTAACCTTGTGAACATGAATGCCTTTCCTCGCCTTTTTTATCTGCTTAACCTTCTAAATATCTGGGTACCCTTCTCGTGGTATAAAAAATCCATAGTACCCTTACTGAGTTTATTTGGTCCCAGAAAATACCTAGATTGGCTTTCTATAAACTGACTGCCCCAAAAGCCAAAGAAGACTTATGTCTCCCTCATACTGCACTTTACTATTGGGCTAGTCATGCTAATAAATACCTCAGGTGGCTATCTCCTGAGGCAACCCAAGGATCTCTCTCTTATATTCCTATCTGGCTTAAAATTGAATTAGCTCAGATCAAAGCCCACAGATTATCTCCTCTAGCCATTTTACACACAGAACTTAAATTTCTCCCTGTTTCTCTATGTAGTTCTCTTATATATGTCCCTTAAGATCCACTCACAACTGTGTACATTTATCAAATACAACAACACGCAAGACTTAAATCAACCTCTGAGAGGGAATCTCAACCTCAAAATAGGTGGCAATGTTCTTTCCTCATCATGGCTTCCTCAACTAGGAGACTGCGTACTTAAATCTCTGAGTACAGCAAAAGGGACTTGGCTCACTTCCCCCAAAATAATGAACAAAGCCAATATCCCACAGTCCCAAATATTTAAGGTATTCCAATTAAGACATTTATTGGTGAAAACATCTGGAGTCTCCCTCAAAAGTCCTTGGAATCACCTTACTACTCTGATTTGATACTCCTTACAGGCCTATCCCAGGCAGTGTCCAAAATCTACGCATTACTACACAACCGGATATATCCAGATTATCTAGGCCCATCAGGATATCGGGCTTCTTGTTTCCCGAACTTGTGTCTGGATTGGCCTGCCCTATGGCAAAATTGTCATAGGTTTGTGACCCAGAACAGGCTTCGCCTGACCCAATATAATATACTACATAACCTATACTACTCCCCACAAAAACTTGCTAGACTTGGCATAACTGCTTCCTCTACATGTACACGATGCAATCAGGCAGAAGGCTCTTTACTGCACCTTTTCAGGGAATGTCCAAAGTGACCCTCTATGGACCTTATAAAACTAACAGGTAGACCCCTTTATTAGGCCATGAGGACCTATTTACACCTGAAATATGTCTGTTGGGAAATCTCTCGGGGGTCACAGTACGTAATCACAAATACTATATAACACTGATATTAATGTCAGTGAAAAAAACTTGTCCTTAAACACTGGAAAGACTTGGAAGTTGTGATGCATGCTGAATTGCTACAAGAACTGCTTCCCAACCTGAGGACAGAAAAGACAATTGCAAGTCTCTGCAATAATCCAAGCAGATTTAATAAAATCTGGGACCCATTACACACACTATATACTTTATAATCCCCATATTTGCCTAGTTTCTTGTGAACCACATATCCCTTCCTAATGATATTACTACTCTGTGCTATAGGGAGGGATAAAGTGAGGGAAGCTGGTGGGAGGACTGAGGAAGGGAGAGGGTGGAAAGTGGGTGAGGGTCCGAATCCTTTAATAACTTTGATCGGTTTGCATATGGTATGTATAACATGGATCTGGCTTACTGTTAAAAACTTCTTTAATAAACTTTGAATTGCAAAAAAAGAATTGATAATAAGGTTAAAAAACTATACTACTTGGGCCTGGTGGTGCAGAGGGCTGAGGCGTAGATGTCTTACCTCGTACCCATACCGGTGACCAGGTTCAGGAAGCGAGCCTGGGCATCAGAGGTCCAGCACTGGGGAGGACAGAGCTTGGATAGAGCAGCCAACAGGCAGCTCTCCTCTCCGGGGGAGGTGGAGTGGCATCCCTTACTCAAGGTTGCCCACTGGTGTAGGCCAGGAGGCTGCGTAGGCAGGGTGCCAGCAGGAGACCAATGGGGTGGGAAGAAGTGGGTCATCACCAGGGCTGTAAGGAGCATGAATGCCTCCATGTGCATGCAACCTTCTTCTGGGGCCCTCAGGAGCAAAAATGAGGAGAAAATGGTGGAGGAAAAACTCCAGCAGCAGGATGATGACCGACTCTCCCATGAGCACCGCTCCCAGACCAGGTGTAAGGGAAGTCCCGGTAATTCCAGGGGATGGAGCTGGGGCAACGGGTTAGATGGAGCTGCTTGGGGAGGCACATAAATAAATGGAATAAAACTAACAAAAAAAAAAACTTATACTCTATAAATTTTGACCCCCTACTTCAAAAGACCAAACAGCACTTACAACATTGGGAGAATCTCCCTCTCTCCTTCATTATCCGTTTTAATTCTATTAAAATGAATGTGCTCCCTAAATTCCTTTTCCTTTTTTAAAATATCCCCATCATTATTAGAGAAGATTTTTTTAAGGGTTTGGAAGTTTTGATAAATACATTTTTGTGGAAAGGCAAAAAGCCACGGCTTAAAATAGAGAAACTAAATCTTCCTATCTTTGAGGGATGGTTAGCTCTCCCCTCATTTAAAAACTATTACTATGCAGCCAATATAGCACCACTTTTTCACTGGTTTCATAATGATCAAAATAACCATCCATATAGCATTGAAAACTCCCTTTCTCCATATTCTAATTTAAAACACAGTTTATATGTTGATAAATACTCCAATAAACTCAAAAATCTATCCTTCTGTTCTACTAGTACATTACAAATCTGGTTCAAAATCATGGGGAAGGCTTCTCCCTCTATCTACTGTTCTCCACATTCACCCATTTACTTGAACCAATTTTTTTTACTCTCCATGGGTGATATCACCTTTAAATAGTGGTATCAAAAAGGCCTAACTGAAATTGTACAGTTCATTCACAATAATCAAATGCTGAAATTTGAACATTTAAAAAAACAAATATGATCTACCAAACTCTTAGTTTTATTGCTACTTACAAATTTGAGATTTTATTAATAAAAAATATAAAAAGTTTAGCAATCCCATACTGGAACAAATTGAAGTTATTGTTACATCAATATCACCACACAAAATTATTTCACAACTATACAAAGTGATCTGTTTAAACAATCAGGTTACTCTAATCATGCTAAAAATCATATGGGAGGACAAACTCCATCAGGATATCCCACTTACAACTTGGAGCAGAATTATTAATGTCAAAAGCCGAGTTTGAATTCCTCCAAGTTCACTCTGATCCAATTCAGTGTTTTACTTTGTATATATTACACACTCCATCAATTTAATCTTATGAGCTCCAACATTCCCAGAACTTGGCCCAGATGCTTATCAGCCGTTGTAACTCTCGAGCATATGTTAATTCTTTGTCCTGTATTGGATTCCTTCTGGCAATCCATTCTAGGCTGTTTATCATGCTGCATTGGTAAAATCCTAGTCAAAGACCCACTTTGGATGTTGCTATGATATGGAGGCCCCATAAGTGGTATGGCTCCTCATAGATACTGTTTGATTAATATCTGTATAAATCCTCTTAAACTGATATTGATGAAATGGAAGGACAGTGATGCTCCAGTATTTATTGTTTGGCTCCATACCATGCTCTCTAGCCATAGAATTGAAAAAATTCACTATACAACTTATTAACAAAGTCAAAAGTTTGATCTTATTTGGATTCCATTCACTAATCTCCTACCGACTCAACTGCGTTGACTTGGATTCTCATTTTATAATTTGCCACGACCCACCACACATTCCATGCACAAAACTTTTGAGATATGTGTATTGCTGCTTCTGGTTAAATACAGAAAAGTTTTTTTTCCTTGTTTTTTCTTTCTTTTTTTTTCTTGCCTTCCTTTTTGTTTATTTGTATGTATGCCTTCCCCATTGTGTACTCTTTATACCTATGATATCTATGACATGTAATTTATTTACTTTGCTTTACCTGCAAATAAAAAAAAGTATAAGTAGAAAGAGGGTTAAGGCATAGCAAAGTACAGTACAACCTCGATTATCCAAACTCACTGGGGGACGTAAGATTAGTTTGGATAATAGAGGGGTTCATAAAATCGAGTCTTTTTCACACCATGTTCCTATTAGGTTGGGAGACATGGTATTAGTTTAAAAAATCCGAGGTTAGGATAATTGGGGGATCAGATAATCGAGGTTATCTGTATAGTGAAAAGGGAAGGGGTGGAGGCAGGATTACCAAACATAGGTACTAAAGCTCAAGTGCACAAGCAGGCCAACTTAGTTAATTCCCACTTGACCTATATGTATACACATTCCCTGGTGGGGTGTAGTCGGGAAAGTGAGTGAACTACCCATGGAATTAGTAGCAGCAGAGTCATCAGAAGTCAGTCTTTGGGGTGGGTTTGAAACTGGCAGTGGGTGTCGAGGAAGCAGAGTTCAGCGGGCAGTTTATTCCACAGTGTAGGGGCTGTCACAGACAAGGCTCTTCCACCCATGTTGGTAGATACCCTGGGGGTATTCAAGGGGAGATGCTGTTTGAGAGGAGGCTGTAATTTTAATCTCATACAGGAAGGAAGGGAGCAGGGAGATACCTGGCCAATATGGATGGCAGAATCCACCATGCAGCACAGGGCTAGGTCAAAACTGCAGTGGGAGCCATCCTAGCAAGTTGTAGAGGACACAGTGGTGTGAGGTAAAAGGGGCCAGCAAAGTGAAATGACAGGCAGTATTATAGGCAGAGGAGAGCTTGGTCATGAGGGTGGTAGACATCCTGGCATAGATAGGGTAGTAGTAGTCCAGGATAGGGAGTAGATTTCCCTGTACGATGGGAAGTTGGGCTTCCGGAGATAAGTATTGCTAGAATCTGTAGGCAGCATCTAATTTTTGGTGAAACTTTCAAACTAGTGAATAGATGTGTTTGGAAAAGGAGAGGGAGGATTAAGTATAACTTCTAGGTATTTGAAAGTACACATGTCTTCAAGGACTTGGCCTCAGGGACACAATGCTGGGGGTTGTGTTTAGCTAGGAAAGGCTTTGTTCTGAACAGCATAGAATGTGTCTTTTTGGCATTAACCAGAAGGAGGTTATTTGTGAACCAGTTATGGGCAGCAGCATAGTTTTGGGAGAGAACTGAGGAAATGTCTGCGGATTTATCACTGTGGAAGAGCAAGAGGTCATCAGCATATAGGAGAGAGTGACAGCTGAGACAGTCTGAGGGGAGGGAGTTTATAAATAGAGAGAATAACATGGGGCCCAGTATGGAGCCCTGCAGGGCACCTGTAGAGATGGGCAGGGTGGGGGAGTGGGAAGGGCCAATACACACAATTGGAAGTGGGTGGTGAGGATAGCTACTCGCTGTCTGCTACCCCAGTGTTGGCTTGTTGTTTGGCCGGTACTGGTGGCACCCCGGTGCCACATTTTATTGAGAGGCATATTCCATGAGGGAAAAGTTCTCTTGTGGGTAGAATTGGCCATCTGACTGCATTATTCATGTGTTTGGTGGCACTGGGGCCAGCACCTCAGTGTAGCACTGTGTGTGTGTGTGTGTGTGTGTGCATGTGTGTGCACGTGTGTGTGTGTGTGTACATTCAGGGAAATGAAAGACACTTGTCCCATCATTACTCACTGTGAGGTGGATCTGGAGTTGGGTCCCAACAATTACTCCCTGAGGTAGGGGCTCTCAGATTAGTTTCATGTTTTACTTGCTACTTCAAAGGGATTTGCCTGTGTTCCTGAAATTAAAAAGAGCACCTAGAGAGATGGAAGACACTAACAGTGCTACATCTCAGAGGGGAGAATTGAACCAGGTACACAACCACTGATGAGCACGGCCTTTTGCTGTCGTAATATATTTCACCTCATAAAGTGCCTGTGAATAAGGCTGCCATTTGTGATGTAAATCCCAGTTAATCCCTCCTGCATCCAACAGGGAGGCTATGCCTAGGGCATTGCTAAGCTGGCACCACTGATCGTGCCAGTTATGTGTCCCCTTCCTACCAAATGGGACCAGAGGATCTTGCTCCACTGATCCCAGCTATTCTTCCTCCTCCTACTGAAGGGGATCAGAGATGAGTGAGATACTGACAACAACAAAAATGGAACGGGACCTGGGGGTAGTCATATCAGATGACCTAAAAGTGGGCCAGCAATGTAAGAAGGCAGTAAGGAGGGCTGGGGGGATACTGGGATGCATAGGGAGAGGCATCAGCAGTAGAAAACAGGAAGTTGTTGGCCCTCTGTACAGACAGCTGGTAAGACCACATCTGGAGTACTGTGTACAGTTCTGGAGACCCCATCTCCACAAAGACATAGACAGTGTGGAGGCTGTCCAGAGGAGGGCAACCAAAATAGTACAGGGTCTGCACCAGAAGACATATGAAGAAAGACTAAAGGAGCTTAAGATGTATAGCCTTGAGGAAAGGAGGGAGAGGGGGGACATGATAGAAACTTTCAAATACCTCAAGGGAATCAACAAAGTCCAAGAGGGTAGCATCTTTCAGAAAAAGAGATGTGCATAAACAAGGGATCACAATTTGAAGATAGAGGGGGATGGCTCAGAGGTAATGCGAGGAAGCATTTTTTCACAGAGAGAGTTGCAGATGCATGGAACAGTCTTCCTGAGGAGGTCTTAGAGTCAAAAACAGTGAGGGAATTCAAGAATGCATGGGACAGACATAAGGCAATTCTAGTGGGGGGTAGGAGGAAGTAGGCTGTTGGTTAACTAGGATCTGCAGCTTATCCATTAGGTAGGGAAATAGGCAGACTAGGTGGGCCAAGCGGTCCTTATCTGCTGCCATATTCTATGTTTCTGTGTTTCTAATTTGGCACTGCCAATCACAGCTGTCATGTGAAAGATCAGAAGGCAGTTGGTATGCTAATGGACAGAAGCTCACAATGATAGGTGCAGCTGCATCCTTTGATATGTGAGAAGTTTCTACTCATCAGCAAGCTGACTAGCATTATCAGCACACATCCTGCAAGTGGAGTTTCACTGCCAGGCCTCCTACATGCTGACATTCATTGGATGACATAGCACACACCTACGCAGTCCTGACACTGTAGCACAATGTCTGATGTATGCATCAACACAAGCAAACATAAATAAGTGACTAAAAGATTGTGAATGAGCAGGGTTCCATTTACTAACTCTGTGTGTGTTTAATGTTTGAGAGATTTATGGATTCTCTATTATAAGAATTTGCACCAGTCACCTATACATTGGTAGGTGAATGCACCTGAAGTAAAAGAAGCCAGTTAAGGCCGTGCACCTTAGTTAAATGAAGCCAATATGTGCAGTTACATATTAGCATAGGGACCCAGTCAGTGGGTGATCCACAGTGACCTTAACTGGCTGGGCTTAATTCACCTCAGATCTCTGAAATGAACACAAGAGATCCCCCCACACACACGACATGCCTCGTACAGCTAAAATAAATAAGAAGCAAATTCATGCAGAAGAAATAGTATGATATTTCAGAGAGTTTCTCTTCGGTAGGGGAGAGGGTGTGTACAGCAGCATTTATTTGAACTAATATGTGCCTAACATGAATAGCTCCCCCTAGTGAGCAAAAGTGACTACAACATGTTTTTAAAGTTAAAAATGTATTGGCAACTCAAATTGTGTCTTTTGCAATTCTTAACCAGCTGAAAGGCAACTTTCACCAAATGTTTTTGCAACTCAGTTGGAATCCATCTAGTCAATGGAAATCTTAGTTCTATCTCTTTAGACCACAGTTGTTCATGGCTTTGTGGAGGACCCAGTAATGCTTATGCAACTCATTAAGAAATGCTAAAGCACCCAGTCTGTGACAGTGCATTGTGAATTGTACTGTACAGGTACATCGGTGATACCATTGTAATAGTGGAGGGTGAACAGGAATACTAGATTGGTGATTACAATTTATTTACAATTTATTTTCAAAGAATAACCCAGCTGAGATGCAATATCTCATTAACAATGGGATTGTCATTCCATCCATTTTTGTAGCTGAGGGAACTGATGCAATCAATTGGAGGTTAAGTGGCATGCTCAAGTTCACACAGTGTGCATTTTGGCTGTAGCATGGTTTGAAACTGTGAAGTCTTGACTTCTTTGCTGGTGCTCTAACCACTAGACCACATTGCCAATTAGAGATGTGCAGAGCTAGTGAACTTCACTTTGTGAATTCACAACATTTTGAGATTCAAGAAGCAGAAAGTGAAGACTTCACACAGTTTTCAGTAGGTACAGTGATCCTTTTTCAAGTGAAGCCTTTCAAATATGCTTGCAAAGTTATAACTTCACCACGACTTTGTCTGAAACATGCAACCTATCCAGTGATGAAGTGGGCAATATGTGAAATCTTGCATAAAGGTGAATTTTGCAACTTCATCAGAACTTCACCAGTGAAGTAAAACTTTGCACATCTCTACTGTTAATGTTATGGCCAAGGTGGAGGGTGAGCTGGAGGACTACATCAGTAATGTCATTGCTATGGTGGAGGGTGTGTGGAAAGCTTACATCAATAACACCATTGTATGGTGGAGTGTGGACAGGAAAACTATCAGTAATGCCATTGCCACAGTAGACAGTGGATGGAAAGACTATATTGGTAATGCCATGGCCATAGTGGAGAGTGGGCAGATAAATTACATCAGTAATGCCATTGTTATGAAACATAGAAATTTGCTAGCAGAAAAGAACCCCTAGGCACCTGGCTAACACCCCACTCCTAGTCCCACATTGTAGGACTATGCTAGGGCAAAGGTCCTTCCGTTACGGTTCTCCCCTCTGGCTAAATAACCTACCTGCCTCCATCTCCCTGGCCCCTAGCCTTGGCCTATTTAAAAATGGAATCGAGCGACTTCTCCTTGACTCAGAGAACTGTAGCTGTCACCACCAATCCCCCCTACCACTATAGGTCTTAGAAAGCTATCGTTTCACATAACTCCAAACCCAGGCCAACTTAACTAACTGTACCTAAAACACTAACCTCGGCTTGGTGCTGGCCGCTGAATCAGTAATCAGTAACCAGTCCCATTTCACCTCAGTTCCACAGTTCTCAAACAACCGAAGAGATACTAACCAAGCACTGTAAATATTCTGGACGGAGTAACCTTGTACAAATTGTCTTAATGTAATGTCTTGCTTTATGAGAAATGTACAATCTGTCTTTAAGTAATATTTCTGTTTTGTGTTGATGTGGTGCCTTTGCAAAAGAGTCTTCGACTCAAAAGATTGTAATTCCGAAATTTCAATAAATAAATAAATAAAATTGGCCCATCCAGTCTACACAATATCCCCTTTGTTCCCTTATCTCGCCCCCTCACTTCCATGCCTTTTGCTTCTATTTAGCCCCATGTAGTTGTCCCAAGCCTTCTTGAATTTGCTCACTGAATCTACCCTACCACCCATTTTGGCAGCATATTTCAAGGACCCACCACTCTCTCAGTGGAGAAATATCTCCTCACATGTCTTCCAAACCTTCCCCCTCTAGCTTGAATATGTACCCTCTTTTGATTTGTTTTCACTCATCCTGAATATGCTACCCTGCCTCACCTTGTTTATTCCGTTTAGATATTTGAAGGTTTCTACCACATCTCCCCATTCCCTCCTCATCTCCAGTGAGTATACATTTTAGTTCCTCTAATCACTCCTCGTATGATCTCCTGTGCGGCCCTTGAACCATCTTGGTTGCCTTTCTCTGGATCTTTTCCAAGCTGTCTCTGTTCCCCTGAAAGTGTACATCTGTAATGCCATTGCTGTAGTGTAGGGTGGGTGGGAATACTACGTTCATAATGCCATTGCCATGGTAGATGGTTAGCAGGTAGACTACATTGGTAATGCCATTGCATTGTGAATGATGGGTGGGAAGATTACATCAGTAATGCCAAGGCCATGGTGGAGGGTGGGCAGGTAGACTACATCAGTAATACCACTGCCATTGTGGAGGATGGGATTGAAGACCACATCAGTAATACTGTTGCCACTGTGAAGGATGAGTGTGACGGCTACATCATTAATACCATTGACATGGTGGAGGATGGGAGGGGAGGAGGGAAGACTGCATCAATGTAATGCCATTGCCATGGTGGAGGGTGGGTGGGTGAAAATACTACATTGATAATGCCATTACCATTGTGTTGGTTGGGTGGAAACACCCAAGAGCCTTCACAAAGTAAGCATGTAAAACACTCGCTATGGCTGAAGAGTCAGTGACCTTCCCAGAGGTACACAGGAGAACTGCAATGCAGTGAGGTGAGAGGGCAGGAGATGAATTTGAAGGGAGAAAAGGATCACTAATGAATTTGGAGTGGAAATATATGGCCTTGGCATTTTTAATAGCACTGATGCCCTCCTATGCACACAGAACTGTTGTCTCCTGATTGGATAACCTGGTGCTTTATGGGCTGACCATTAAACATCACTCAGCTTGAATAAAACAGTAATTTCAAAGGAGTCACAGGGGAGATGGACGCACCTTATTTTTTTATAAGAATATTGGTGTAGGTTCAGAATTTGAGGAGCCATTTTCTAAGTTCCAGTCAGTATTTGAGAGGTCAAGCAAAACATCTTGCATGGAGAAGTTTTGAAGTGAGTGCCCAGTAATAAATCTCAGTGGGGCCTTGGTGGGCCATGGCCAACCTATCATGTCTTATTGCTTGCTTATGTTTCTTGTGTCCTAATATTCTCTGATTTAGTCCTTTTGGTAGTAGGGCCTTTGCAGTTCTGCTCCTTCTGGCAATCCCTTGGTGCAAACAATTGTGGACAGTAGTGGGTCCTGAGAGTGTTAAGGGCATCATCCTGCTGAATGGCATGTTTTTTTCAGCCCCTCCATAGCACTTGATTCACCTTCTTTCCTCTCACTGAGCAACCATCATGACTAGAACCCCCACCCCCACTCTAGCTACCTGTCAGCTGCGCACAATAAATAAAATAGTGACCCACTTCACCACAGCCCGCATACTGCAGTATTCCTTCCCCATCTCTCCAACAAACAATATGACAAGAACCCCACCCCCACCCCAGCTAACTTTGAGCTGCACATAATAAACAAAATATACAGCAACCCTCTTCACTGTGGCCCATAGTATCCTGCCTCCTCCCAAAATATTAAATGTGCTACTTGCCACTACCCACATATGGGGCTCATGGATGGAGCAACTAACATGGTAGGGATTACAGAGAATGGAGGCACATTCAGGTATGTTCCCTTAGGCTCAACCACTTTTTTGTTTCAATACAACACCTAGCCCTGTAAAAGAGAACGGAATTTGCAAAAATTAGGCTGCATGAACTAAAACATGTAGAGTGAACTTGGGATTCCATTAACGTACTTGGGGAAGAACTGGAAAAGGCTATAAATAGGGGTGCTCCAGTTTCTTTTTTCAAATTTGTATTTATAGTTGTGATTTTGTACCCAAAGTCACACTTAGCTTCAACAACTTGTTTGCAGATGTGTCTTGGGGGTGGTTACATGGATGTGGAATGTGGGCCAGGTCAACAGGGACAATCCTCTACTCTTACAATTAGTACAGTGGGATTTGTAGTTTTCACCTGGACAGTGATTAGAGATAAACTGAAGGAACCTTAGTTTAATGTCTCATCTGAAAGATGGTGCCTCAACAGTGCAGTACTCCCCTCATGCTGCTCTACACAGTATTGGGTTTTACACCTCAATTGTATTTATGCAACACCCCCAAGTATTCAGTATTCACTGACATATAAAAAAAACACTTCCCAGGTGGTCAGAGATAGCCACTGGACCTCACCTTCCTGCCCCAGTTATTTTAGCCCTGCACCCCTTCCTGTATTTCTTTCCAAACACATTTTTTTAAAAACAGTTTCTGAACTGTGCCAGGACTCAACCCTGTGCTTTACTGACTTCCAGTCTCCCAGATAAAGATCTTGAATTTCCAGGCCCCTCCCTGATCTGTGATGCTAAAGAGCAAAAACAGTGATAAAGCATTTCTCAGGTAGAGCTACAGGTTTCTCTTGGGTATACATTTGAAATGGTATTTTCCATTTTCAAATCTCATTATCATTTACAGTACATTGTTTTAGGTTTCATATCTTACATAAGTGCTATTCAGATTTTTATTTGCAATTTCTACATAATAGTACAGCATTGCAGTGTAATAAATAATCATACATCATTGTCATGAACATTAACAATTTGGAAATTGATTAAAATGCTTAAAATTGACCTAGTTTAAATGGGATCTTTTAATTGGTTCATTAAGATTCATAAATGCTCATCAACTGGTTGGTTCATGAGGGTTAATAAAAGTGCATAGACTTGATGATTCATTAAAGTTCATGAAATGTTCATCGACTCCATGAACACATGCTGATGAATAGTTCACAATCAAAGTTCATGACCTGAAGGGATGGACACACTTCATGGACTTTGATGGATAATCATGAACGTTTTATAAATATTTATCACAGCTCATAAAACTATGAACTACATCTCTCTTCAACAATTTTGATGACACAGTAAGTGATTCAGTGATCACTAAAAATGCCAGGGTGAGAGTTGGTGGATCCAATATGGTGGAGCTGGGAGGACAAGATACAATAAATCAGGAAGTGATTGGGGGACTGGATATTATATCTGGTCAGGTCTAATAACAACTAATGCAGATTGAGGACTTTGAATTTAGAATGGAGTGAGGAGGATTTATGGTCAGTCAATTACCCTTGAGATCACCTAGGATAATAAGCTCATTTGTTAACAATTTGTGTGTAGTGAGGTGATTTTTAGGGCTGCAGTGGGCAGAGCCCTGCAGTCCTTTTATGATCACTGAGAAAAGGACTCTGCATTCTTTATGAACAAACATGTTGGATTGTGGCACAGTCGCCTCTGCATCTGTGAAGCAGTCTGCCCATGTTGTCCCTACCAAACACAGCACTGCACTATTTCACAGCGGTCATGGTGGAACACGGCACACTATGTCATGCTCAAGATGGCCACTGTACTCTACTGTGCATCGGCTAGCAGTTGTACATGCACACTAGCATTTGGTGGCCATCTTGGTCACAGCAGAGTGGGCAATGTTCTGCCATGATTGCCTATTGTATTTCTTATTTTTTTTAGTATTATAAATATTTCCCTACCTGACCCTCCCTCTCAGAACCCACCTCCCCACACCCCTCCCCAAAAATCATAACTGTGACACTGGGAGTGCCCAATCTCCCAATGTCATGACTGGGGATAATTTGCCTTGTTTCTGACACTCTGGGTGCCTAATCACCCAGTGTCATGATTGGGGATCATCTGCCTTTTTTTTGTTGTATTTTTTTCACCTGTAAAAAATATGGTGCATCAGTGTCTTCCTCCATGTAACTGTGACAATGGGAGTGCCCAATCCCCCAATGTCATGATCGGGAATCGGCAGTCTCTTTTATTTTTACCTGTAAAAAAATGGCTTATCAATGTCTTTAGCAGCTGTTCCTTAACCACCACCCGACCATGTCACTGAACCATCCACCATCCTATACCCCCCCAAGCCCTTACTTAACCATCAGGGTTCCAATGCCATAATCATCTCTGAACCACAGACACATCTTCACTCCTCAAAACTGGACTCAATCTGAAGACACAGGTATGCAGTTCAATGTATTTGAATGGGGTATTAAACTTAATGCCATAACTTAGGCATTTTTACATATTTTTGGGCCACATTTTCAACATGCCTTCTCTAGGATCCTGCATCATGAACAATGTCACTGTCATTAGGCAGATCTGTCCCATAAAGGTGATCTTGTAGTCCTTGTGTGAAATCACCTTTTGGGCAGGAGTTGAACATTTTCACTGTCCTTGTTTATGATGTGGGATCATAAAAATGCTATGTTGAAAACTGGTGTAAAAATAATGAAAAACAACAACGTTATGAGCCCACATAGAATTCTGCAATGCAGGCTCATAAGTTTGGTAATTTTCAATATTTTTACCCCAACTTCACAACATAGCTGTATCTTTACAGCACCCCATGTCTGTGATGGTTGTCATTTTTCAAATCCTGTCAAGATTTCATGGTCCCTGCATGAAATCACCTTTCGGGCACCAAATAAACATTTTCTCTACCCTTGTTCGTGAGGTGGGGTAATAAGAAGGCTATGTTTAACATTTGGTGCAAAAATATTAAAAAAACAACCAAGTTATAAGCCCACATAGAATTTTGTGAATGCAGGGACATATCCATATCTTTACAGCACCTCATGAATGTGACAGCTTTTATTTTTCAAATCCTGACCGATATGTTATTTTTACATTCCAAAAGGTGATTTTGCAGTCTCTGAATGAAATCACCTTTCAGCCAGGAGTTGAAAAATGTTCTCTGCCCTTCTCAAAGAGGTGGGGTTATAAGAAGTTTATGTTAGAAATTTGGCGTAAAAACATAAAAAAAAAGTTATGAGCAAATGTTGATTTTTGTAAACACAGGCTTATAAGTTCAGTAATATTCAATATTTTACTACAGATTTTCAAGATACTGTAGCCATTTCTTTATAGTACTTCATGAATGTGACAGCTGTCATTTTTCAACTCCTGCCCAAAATATGTTTTTGCATCCTGAATGTTGATTTTGCAGTCCCTGCGGAAAAACTATTTAAGCCAAGAGTTGATCATTTTGTCTGTCCATCTTCATGAGGCAAGGTCATAACAAGACTATGTTGATAATTTGGTGTAAAACTATTACAAACCAAGACATTTATGAGCCTAGTTTACATTTTGCAAATGCACACTTGTAACTTTAGTAATTTACATTATTTTTACCACAAATTCCTCAGCTGCAGCCCTTTTGGTTCTGGCCAGAGTTTGTTGATAATGTCAACTATTGTGTCCTCACCATTCCAAGGAAAGCAGTAGATGCCTGAAATGAGAGGCAGAATACAGTGGGAGATGTGACTGTACCACAGATTAGCTCATGCAATTTAGGTACAACATCCTTCAAGTTGAGTGTAAAATTTAGGGACGAGGATAGGTAAAGGGCAACCCTTTCACCTGTTTTACCTCTATCCTGTCTATAGGCAGTGAAACAAGGAAGGACAATATATGAAGTGGGAATTTTGTCAGAAAGCCAGGTTTCAGAAAATAACATTTCATCATGGGGGATCTATAACACCAGTTAGGCACACATATGTTGACCAGATGTTACAGCGATGGCACTGTGGTGGGCACTATTAGTGGCCATTGGGGGGGGAGTAAAATACCAGAAGAAGTTACCATCATGACCTCATATAGCTGTTCTGTGTTGGGAGAATGCTGGAAATGAGTTTTGAGTTTCAAGCCTCTGCAGGTGTTTTTAAGTCCTGCCCTTTGCCACAAACAGTTGCCTGGTGGGTGGGTCCATAGGAAAGGTGGTTGAGGCTCCCAGTCAATGGTTCTGGACACCAGTTTAGGTGACAAGAAGGGGAGGGAGATTAAAATGGCAGCAGAACTTACCCTTCCATGCCTACTATCCTTTATTACTCAACTCTGCTGCCCATTTCTTGGTGGACCCATACAGCTACTCTGACTCCTTCCAGTAAAGATCCCAGCACTAACATCTCCCCAATCCTTTAACATAAATCTGCTTGACTTCCCTTTCCATTGACATAAAAGTACCTCTTCCCTCTTGCTATAATAGACACCAAGTGATAATAAGCATTAAAACTAGTTGCCACTAAGGACACCATGACAAAAGTATATGGACATCTGTACTATCATGGAATATGAAGCTGGGTGCCACTGTAGCAGGAGTGCTGGTGTTGCTGTTTTCAAAGCAGGAGTGTTGGAGGAGCATAGCAGGCCCATGATATTAGTGTCGGTTAGGTGATTTGACTGCCTGCAGTACATGTCAAATGACTGTAATTGGTTATCTTTTGTTTCCGAGCACAGGTACTTGATTCTGTCTGTTTTTATGCTAGCCCCCCTTATCTACACCATCCCATATCTGTGAATTTGGTATGGTATGGTATGGTAAAATTTGATTTATACAGTGATACAGCCATTAGGGTTCCAAAAATCCCTGTTCACAAGGCTTACCTGTTTACATTATGCAAAATTATTACAACTGTACATTTATAACAATACAAGTTACAGAAAAGTACAAAACAATACATCAGAGTTTTACAAACTCATCAATAACAGGCATGTTAGCATTTTTAGATTTACATTAATTTCACCTATTATAATTTGCAGTCACACCTGTTGGAAGTTCATATCCCATGACCCCCCACACTTACTGGTCGTCCCAGGCATCCAACTGAAAGCCAAACATCTAGCCTAGCTTTGCTTCCTCATATGCCTCCTGCCACTGCCACTGAAAGGAGCTTTATGATGGCAGCCAGGGACAGTTGAATAGGACTGGGCAACTTTGGCAAATTCTGTGCTCAAGGTATTCTGTGAAATGTGTCACTATTCTTTATTTGATCATACTTCAGCCGTTCATACATCTAGAGAAGTGAACATTGTTATGTGTACATAGTGTATTTAGTCCTGATAAGATGTAACAATTTGGATTAGTTTTGAACATACAGGGGTCCAAAGTCCTGCGATTTAGTTTTTGTGAACTTTCCTTATATCTATTTTTCTGTTTACAGCTAAACTGCCTTTGGAGTAGATATCTGCCAATTTCCATGCTTTTCCTTCTCAGAGAGGTCTTAGAAATGGCTACATTTGGAAATATTTTAAGTAAAGATGCATGGGGTTCCTAATTTCCCAATGGAGTTTCTTATGACATTTTGTGAACATTAGCCAAAACTGTGGGTGTCTGTGGCTCTACATCTATTGCCAGTACAATCCTGAAATGTGGCATGCATATCTAATCCTGATGCTCGTTGGACTCTAACAAAGATAGAAAAATGTGGTTTGTACAGTATTTTAACATTTACAGTGGAAATACCATAAATTACAAGAGTCAGTGACACCTTTTTCCGTCAGTCCTATTTCTTTGATATAGTCAGATGCTCTCCTTCTTGGTGCCCAAGTGTCAACTATATTTAAAACCTGGCTGCTTGGACAGGTATTTGATGATGTCTAATCTCTGCCCTTGATACACTAAATTTTAAAAGATTTTATAACATTAAGTCTTGTTGTTTATTATTTTTGGTTTTTATTTTTTGATGCTTTTCTTTTTCTATGTTTCATCTATGTGTTTCTATGCACTGCACCTTGATTTTAAGAAAGGCTTTCTATCTATCTATCTATCTATCTGTCTGTCTGTCTGTCTGTCTGTCTGTCTGTCTGTCTATCTATCTATCTATCTATCTATCTATCTATCTATCTATCATATCTACTGTATTTATATGTCTCTCTACATCCATCCATCTATCTATCTGTCTGTCTATCTGTCTATCTATCTATCTATCTATCTATCTATCTATCTATCTATCTATCTATCTATCATTCTATCTACTCTTATCATCTACTCTAGTTCTGTCTAGTTGTCTGTCTGCCTGCCTATCTGTCTCTATCTAGCTCTATCAGAGCCCCATCCCCGGTTAACAGTCTCCCCCATGAAGTAACTGTGGAGAATAATCTGGGCACCTACAAAAGCAAACTGAGGCAGCACCTCACAAATCTCAATGAGTGTGACTGTAGTCTATAAATCAGCATGGTGCCCCCCAGCCCTGCTTTAAATTCCGTATTTCCCCCCACTCTCCTACTACCCTTCCTCCCGCTTTGCCTTTCTCTCTCATGCCCATTTCCACACCCTTGCTTCCCTTTCTCCTGTGAACCTGCCTTCTCCCGACTCTGCCCCTGCCCCTACCTTCCTCCTCACATTCCTTTTTCCCCATCCCACACCCTGTTCCCCTCTTCTCCCCACCTCCCACCTTCTCCCTTTCCCCTCCCCACTCTTGCACCCATTACTCTTCCTGACACTTAGCAACTAATGGCAAAGTCATTCCTATCACCGCACTATAACCTCACCTTCTCTCTTTGTGTGTTTCCTCCCTTTATTCTCCTTGGATTTGAAACTGCTGTTTACTGTTCCCAGCACCAACCCTGGTGTTATTGTCTGTTACATTGTTTGTTGATTGCACTATACTGTGTTTAATACTGCCTATGCCACAATCTGTATCCGACACAGAACTTTTGTAAAAGTACCTTTGGTTCAAAGGTATTTGTAATCCTAGTAGTCAATAAATAAAAATTAAAAAAAAATTATATCCATCTATCTACATCTGTCTGTCTATCAATCTATCTGTTTATCTATCTGTCTGTCTGCCTTTCTGTTTGTCTGTCTATCTATCTGCTCTATCATCTACTCTATCTTAAAACATTCTAACATATCTTGCTGATTATTTTTTGTATTTATTTTGTGATGCTTTTCTTTGCTTTGTTGTATCTGTGTGCATTATCTACAGTGCTTTGATTTTAAAGAAGGCATTTTAAATGTATTTTATTTTATCTATCTCTCTAGCTAGCTAGCTACCTACCTACCTACCTATCCATCCCATTTCCTTCACCTCCCAGGCAATTTTACTGCATGTATTGCTCCTTTATTCTTCTTTGTTCCTACTAGGGTTTACAATACTTATTTACTGATCTGTGTTACCCTTTCTTTGGTGATCTTATGCATCTAATTCCTCCAACTGATGATCCCAGCACTAGCTGTCTTCTCTATCCTTTCTGACTTCCTATTCCACTGGCTTAGAAATGTCATCTCATTGTTTCAAGAATTGCAGTCCGTCTTGGATTGGCTATGGCTCATATTCATTTGACTTGCAGTGCAGGGGAGCAAATCACCTTACCTGCAAAAGTATCGTAGTCCTGCAGTGCTCCTCCAACATCCCTGCTACAGTAGCACCCTGCGTCATGTTCCATTATGACTAAAGACATCTGGATACTTCTGGGCAATGGCCTCATCTACAACTAGTTGTAAGGCTTGGTATCGCTTGGTGTCACTCCTTTCAAATGCTAAAAATACACATTGTAATTTGCAGGGTTGTTAAAGAGTCAGCAGGTGGCATTGTACAAAGACAGTACTGCATGTGTGTGTGCCTCCATAAGCCATTTAGTCTGTGAGCTGAAGGATTTAGCTGGCAAATTGCAAGAAGACAAGCAAGTTCAAAGTGATGGCCTTGGCCATTCTTTATGGTTCATAGAAACATTGAAACATAGACAGTGATGGCAGAAAAATACAAATTGTCCATCTAGTCTGCCTGTAGAACCCTAGCAAACCCCAGGACCTACTGTCCGTGCAGGGTATTATCATCACTATCCACTCACCTTTTTCTCTCTCTTCTATTACCACTCTGACTAACCACTATACACTTAACTCTGTCCCAGCCATGCTTGAAACATTTTATGGTTTTGGCATCCACCCTCAGATGGGAGACTGCTCCATGGTTCTAGCACCTATTCTATAAAATAACATAGAAACATAGACTTTGATGGCAGATAAGGACCACTTGGCCCACCCAGTCTGCTCATTTCCCTACCTATTGGAAACGCTGCAGATCCTAGGTAACCAACTGCCTACTTCCTTCTACCCCCCACTAGGATTACCTTATGTCTGTCCAATGCATTCTTGAATTCACCCACTGTTTTTGACTCTATGACCTCCTCAGGAAGGCTGTTTCATGCATCCACCACCCTCTCTGTGAAAAAATGTATCCTAAGTAAATAAAACTTTCATATGTCTCTTATGAACCTCCCTACTACCATTTTCCACTCATTTCCCCATTTCTTTGAACTGTTACACATGCTAAATAGTTCCTCACAGTACACCTTATTTATTTCATTCAGGAACTTGCAGGTCTCTGTCATATCACCTCTCTTGTCTGGTCTCCAGCGAGTACATGTTTAGTGCTTTGAGTCAATCCTCATAATGTCTGCCCTTTTGGCCCAGAAATATCCTGGTCACCCTTCATTCCACTCTCTCTAACCTTCATTCCTTCATTCCACTCTCTCTCTAACCTGTCCTTATCTTTCCTGAGGTGAAGACTCCAGAACTACATGTAGACACAATATTCCTTGTGCAACCTCACTGATGAAGCGGTATTAACACCTTTTTTCTACTGTTGAAACTCCTTCTATACATACCAGCATCCTACTTGCCTTACTATAGGTCTACTTGCACTGACTTGATTGTTTCAGGGAGTCAATGACAATGACTCCTAGATCCCTTTCTTCAGTCATAGTGGCCAGCTTTAGCCCTCTGATCCAGTTCTCTGTCCTCGGGTTCATGCTCCCTAGGTGCATCACCTTACACTTTTTGGCATTGAATTTCAACTAGCAAACCTTAAACCACCTCTCTAGTCTTTGCAGGTTACTCTGATTTCCCTAATTCCCTCATCACTATCTACCTACTCACAGAGCTTAGTGTCATCTGCACGGAGACATCATTTACCTTGGAATCCTTCTCCAATGTCACTAATGAATGTACTGAAGAGGAAAGGAGCCAGGACAGATCCCTATGGCACCCCACTCATGACCCACCTCCCTTCTGGTTTGCAACTGTTGATCACAACCCTCTGCTGCTTCTCCCTCAACCAGTTTCCTACCCTTCTCACTATGTGCCTTGCTGCATCCAGATCCGCCTTCTTCTGTAGCAGTCTTCTGTGAAGCATCAAGTCAAAAGACTTGCAAAAATCAAAGTAGGGATAATCCATGGCATGCCCCTAGCCAATGCCCCTATAACTCAATCAAAGAAAACTATCAGGCTGGGTTGACAAGACCTCTCTGCCATGAACCAATGCTGTTTAGTATCTTGGAGTCTGTTGTTCTCCAGGTGGTCCACAGATCATTTTTGACCAGTGACCCAATCAGTTTACCCACAACAAAGGTGAAACTGATAGGTTTGCAGTTACCTGCTTGCTCCCCCCCCATTACGGAATGGGACTATGTCATCTACCCTTTAGTCTTTCAGACCTACATCCATCTGTAATGAGCTACTGAATAGCCCTACCAGTGGTTCAGCTAGTTCTGCTGCCAGTTCCTTGAGTACTTATGGATGCATCCCATCTGGACACAGAGCGCTATCTGTCTTTAGTGATGCTACACGTAGCTCTTCCTGGATATTTTGTTGGTAAACACTGGCTGCTTCAATTCCATAACCCCCCTTCATGACCACCTTAATGCCACTTTCTGGTGGGGGCTTGCTGTCTTCCCTTGTGAAAAAGTAATAATTAAGGATGGCTGTTTTTTTTTTACATCTTACTCTATTGCTCTACCATCCTCAGATAGTCTAACAATGCCCCCTCCTTTCTTTCTTTTTTCCCTTATATACAGTACCTGAAAAATTGCATTTCACTGCTCTTGACTCCCTCCACAGTATGCAGCTTGGTGTCTGCTTTTGCCTCCCAAACTGCTTTATTGTCTGTCTTAGTTCTTAGATTCTCCCCATCCTTCCTCGACATGCATTTACTTGTTCCTGGTGAAGGCTTTTATTTTTGCCCTCATAGTTTCCCTTACCTTTCTGAGAACCATACTGATCTCTTGTACCTGTTTTTTTTTGGTTACCCTTCTCATGCATAACATAGATGCCTTGAGAATGGTCTCCTTAATTGCCTTATCTCTCATCCACACCTCTGATGCTGTCTATCCTAACTTGACCTAGACCAATTCCCTCATCTTGTTGAAATCAGCCTTCCTGAAATCAAGGATCTCAGCCCTCGATTGGGGCTTTTTAGTCCTAAGGGCCAGCTTGAACTAAATAGAGTTATGGTACCTGTTCCCTAGTGGCTCTGCTACTCGCACAGCTCCTACCACTTCTGAGTAGGTGAGCATCATGTCAGGAATGACAGCCTGCCTGGTGTGTTCTTTAACCAACTGCAACAGCAGACAGTCCTGGAATGTATCCAGCAGGGCCTGACAGCTGGTGCCCCTGGCAGCTGGAACAGTCCAATCAATATTCAGCAGGTTCAGATCACCCACCACCACTACCTCCCCCCTTTACCACTCCCCTTCCTAGTTCATCCTCAAGTTCCTTATCCCTCTGTCACCCTTAAGCTGGTGGTATGTAGATCACCCCTAACTATAGTTTCTTACCTGCGATCACAGGGAGCTGCACCTGATGTGACTCTGTCTCCCCATTACTTTTTATGATGTATCCATCTTCCACAGTCTTGATGCTTCCCTGTGATATTGGGACACACCCCTTTTAACTTTTCTCTCTATCCCTCCTAAACACTGTGCAACTAGGGACTGTTAGATCCCAGTCATTATTTTCTCAGGTTTAAGCTCTGTGATGGCTATGAGACCCACCTCAGTTTCTAGCATCATTGTCTGGAGCTCACAGATTTTATTACCCAGACTACTGGGGCCTGATTCTCAAAGCCACGAGAGTGATGCAAGGTGCCTGAGCAAAACTAAATGGCGCAAGTGGCACCTTACTTCAAGTATTGCCCCCAGAGCTATTCTCAAAGGTAGCCTGCATCAACCACAGGCTGTCTGCCCCAAACAGGGCTTGAACCACCCATGCAATCATGAATGGGCTGCTACACAGTGCAAGGGAGCATGTGGCAGACACAAGCTTCCACAGCCCCCAAATGGGATTCTCATACCTCTTCCAGATGAAGAAATTGTAAGTACCCTTAATCCAGCTAGGGCTCATCAAGGGGTACTTAGACGTTTCTCCCCTGGGACAGCTAACTTTTTTGTGCATTGTGACAATGCCCCACCAGCTCCAGTGTTGACCAGTAAGCATAGATTGCAAACCAACCTGTCCTGTGAGCATATGCCACCCCTCCAAAGTCCCCATAATAGTGTGCAATGAAACCCCCCTTCCCTGGTAGTCTAGCGGTCCCTCCCCCTGCCCGATATGCCTGGTATTGTTGTAATTATCCTTCACCCTGGTGGTCTAGCAGTTCTATCCCCCCACCCCTATATACCCAGCATTTTTATAATCTTTCTACTACCCTGGTGGTCTAGAGGTACCACCCCTTCACCCTGGCAAGAAGTGCCCACCACTCCACACCCCAAACCCGTACCTTGAGCCGGGACTGACACAGCCCTCCTCACGCCTTCTTGGCTGGCCCTGACTGAACTGTCACCGGTGCATCAGAAAATACAGTAGGTGCTCACTTACTATCAGTGAGTGCCTACTGTATTGTATTATGCCCTCAGTGCCAGTTCAGTTGTGGCCAAACTGTGGAAGAGTGGCATGAGGAAGCTAATGCGGTCCAACTGAAAATGTGAGGATAGTGAGCACTTCTTGCAAAGAGATGAGGGGCATAACTGCTAGACCACCCGGACCAATAGAAAGATTATAGCATACCGAGCATGTTGGGGCGGGGGTGGGACTGCTAGACCTCGAAGCTGTAAGATGATTACAACAATACTGGGCAATACTCAGGTGGGGGAGGGGACCGTTTAACACACATGGGGAAATGGAATCAAATGTTTTAATGATGGGCATATCGGGGCTGGGGGGTACCAGCCACCGTGGGCCCTGATGGACTGGTGCACAGTCACCTCACAGCTTACAGCAAGCCCTCCTGCTTCACTGTGTTTTTGGCACCCAGTCTGACTTACCACAAGTCCAGGGACTTAGCAGCTGGGACCCTGCCTGTTGGAGAACTGGGTGCGGGGTCCCTTGTGCATCGGGCTTTGGCTCAAGCTGTTGTTTGCTGCAGCTTGTGCCATTCCAAGTCCACTTTGAAAATCAGGCCCCTGGTGGTTAGGAAGAAGCCCCTTCCATCTAACTTCTGATCCCCTTTTGCTTTTCATTTGTCTTTCTCCATTGCTCGTCCCTAGTTTCCTTAACTTCTTGTTTTCCATGTTGATTGCAGGCTTTTTTGTCCTCCCTCATTGGCCCCCTCCCCTAGACCAGTTTGATCATCAACCATATTTTTGTCCACTATGCTGCTACAAGCCTTTCAATTGGGGGAGTACTAGCTAGGTTCCCTTTCCTCTCTGCTATCATTGGGGTTCCCCTAGTGTCAGTCTTCCATGCAATCAGTCTAGCTGTCTAATGAAAATGTCAAACTTCTGCCCCAGCACTCTGGCCCTTTGTCTTGTCAGGAAAAGGCCATCAACCTTAAAGAGTCTACTGTCCCAGAAGCCAAGCTAGAAGTCACCCCAGTCAACCACAAAGTGACACTCCATTTCCTGACACCATCCTTTTAACCACTCATTAAACTCATTGGTTTCATTCCTTCTTTTTCTATCTTCCCCCATCCCTAATCCACACAGGGAGGACCTCAGAAAAGGCCAGGGTGGCTAAGTGTATTTTCTGTCTGCCCCAGCCTGCCAGAGTTCTGCTTCACCATCTCAACAGGCTAATTCACTAGGTTGTTTGTACTCAAGTGTGCAGCATCTCCAGGTGCCCTCTCCCTCTCTGCTATCCTCCCTATCCTGTCTATATCCCAGATAGCAGATGCACCAGGAAGGGTCCATGCCATCCCCATCCCATCCCATCAAACCCCACCTCCCACACCTTCTCTGCTACCCAATCATTGAGTCCCTAATCACTAAGACTCTCCTTGCTGACATTCCCCTGCTTCCTCTTGGGTGCCGGCAAGTCTTTCATCTTATAACCCTGACTGACTCAGAGTTTCCCCCACCGAGTCAGGTATGTGAATCTTCTCCATGAATGCAACCTAATTTTCATCTGGATAATGTGGGGCAGGTCAACTTTCCTGTGGCTACTCCTGCATCTCTTACCTCTTCCCAGCACTTTTCATCTCCCCAGACCAGTGGGCTTCTGGAAGAGTGAGGGTATGGGGCATAAGCTTCAGCAGAGCCAGTAATGCAGATATGCTACCTCTTCTCTTGCTGCTATTAGCTGAGCATGGAGCTCTGCAAAGGTCCTGTAGATGGGGCAGTGCCCACTTCTCCACAGCATAGCCTAGAGAAGAATGCCCCAGAGTTGCCATAACTGACTAGCTGCCCACTTT
The DNA here is from genome assembly GCA_016271365.2 of Neoceratodus forsteri. NCBI lineage: Eukaryota > Metazoa > Chordata > Ceratodontiformes > Ceratodontidae > Neoceratodus > Neoceratodus forsteri. Next base: position 275,505,267 of record JADMNL010000026.1, read on the forward strand.
ACCTCATCTCCATAATGGACCTATGGAACCTTAGACCACTGATTACAACCTGTATACTGTAACTGTCAAGTGCCTTTTGACTAGAACCAAACTTGTTACTTCCTATCCTGCTTAACTACCTGGTTGTCATTCCTAAATTATTATGCTGTACCCCTATCCAATGGTGATAGTTTGAGTAAGGAACCTACCTACATGAAGCTTACTGGCTCTCAATACTGTGTCCTTAGCACAGCACCTTATCTCTTACCATATATACTATAGGTATCTGGCCAGGAATTCTAATTTGTTTCAGCAGATGCAATACAACACCACAGTCTTTCAGCATTTATTACACTACAGTGTCATGTGTTAGAAATACTGTAACCTACCCAGTTGCTGAGACTCAGTTGATAAGTAAATGTACCTCAGATAAGGAGTTGCTGGGTTCCCTCTTTTCTTCAGGACTGCTGGCTGCAGCACCTGAGCTTATCTAATCTCCTCAAGAGCAGAGTCTGTTGCAGACCTGCAGTCTTCCTGTGGACTCACAGTAGACATCCCACAGACAGAAGCTCCACTCCTCTCTGTGCCACTCACACAATGGGACACAAGCTTGACGGGACATGCTGAGTATAAGAGCCAACTTCACACAAAATGAGAGATGCAATGAATTTAAACTTCACTGTGAAGTTGGTGCAAAGTTGGAACTTTTCACTTTATGAAATTTCCTGAAGTTATTATGTTTCTACAGCTTGCATGGTGAAGTTTTAAAATTTTTTATTTACACAAAATCCTACCCAACCCGCTCAGTTAACAAAGTACCCATACCCTTTTACCACCTAAGGCATTTTAATGAGCCATTACACAAACCACCCTCTGTTGCAAAAAAAAAAAAAAACACCCTCCTTCACTCTTCTGGTGAACTTCACAACCACCAGGTAAGCTGTAAGTAATAATAATGATAAATCTACCCACCCACCTGCACATCAAACCCAAGTCCCACTGCTTCCTCCCTCCACTTGAACATCAAATAAAATCCCCTCTGTTCCCCCACTCAACCTTACAACAATTAATAACTGAATTTCCCCTTTCTAACTTCCCCTCCAGCTCCCACCACCTTCTTCAATGTCAATCACTACAAAAAATATTGTTTTCACCTGTTAAAAAGAAAACTGTCAAGCATCACTGAGAGATGTCTGTTTGGTAAGAATCTGATGAATGAATGAATGAACCAATGAAGCCTTTGCCTTTAGTAACTGATCAGGTTTTACTATAGATATGTGTATCATTCATCAGATACTTTTTATGTTGCTTGCACGCATGTTCAAGAAACATAGTGCCATCATCGGAGATTTCGGAGGTGTGTCACCTCCTCCTCCAATTCAGTCAGTGTGCTGGCAGGCACGGCCCCTGTAAGCCAATGCATTTTGGAGCTGTCTATGACACGCTTCAAAATGCAGTGGCATACAGTTGAAAGGGGGAGCTACGCTTCAGTGAGCACCGATAAGATATCGGCTGCTCACGCGCAGCTCCCACCCAACAGACACAGCAGGCGTGCATGCCCCTGCACGCACTGTATAGCCGATGGAGTGCCCAATCCCCGTTGGCTGAGCTGCGTCCCCCCCCCAGTAGTCGGTGCTGCACTCTGGGAGCCCACCCCAGCATGGCAATCTATTCCTTTGGCCCGGCCAGGTGCCCAATCCCCCCGTTGGCTGAACCCCCAATGTCCTTGTGCCATACTGGGAGCCCACCCCAGCATGGCAAACATCCACAACGTCTTTTTGTTTGCTAAACCTGTAAAACAAAAGCGGTCCCGCTGGCGTCTCAACCCCCTCCACAACCCGCACCCACCACTGCGCTTTTAGCCTCCCACCCCCTCACCCCATACTTACCTCTGGACTCCAAGCGCAATGATCTCCGGTGGACCGGGAACACGTCTGCACTCTTCAAAGCCGACCACGAACTGAGGAAATGCGGTGGCTGTATAATGGGCTAGATAGGGGTTTCAACTTTGTTGTATATCTCCAGGCATTTTGGGAATTTTTGTACCAAATTTTCAACATGGGGTTTTGGGACCTCTTCTCATGAGCGATGTCACTGTCATGGTGTTATTCGGGCCGGAAAGAGTGTTGACGCAGTGACTGTGCAGTGACTGTAAATCAACCTTCAGGGCCAATACGCCAGACAGTGACATCATTCATGAAGGGGTCCCAAAACCCCATGTTGAAAATCTGGTGTAAAATTCCAAAAATGACTGTTTTGACAGTGTATGCTATGCAGTTCCTCCATGGCTCGTAAGTTCGCGAATTTTAATATTTTCCACCAGATTCTCAACATTGCCATTTTACCACAACTTCTTATGAGTAGTACAGCTGTCATTTTCACATCTCACCCAAATGTGTTTCGCCCATGTAAGCAAGTGGGCGCAGATCGGTTATGCAAAATCAATATATGGGACAAATTAAGAAAATCACAGTGACACTGTTCATGAGCAGAGTTCTTAAAATGGCTATGTTGAAAATTTAGTGAAAAAATTCCTAAAAATGACTGTTTCTGGCGTCGTTGTGCAGTTCCTGCCTTTCGTAGGTCATGAATTTTCTATTATTTTCACTCCAGATTTCCAACATTGACATTTTGCCACACCTTCTTATAAATAGTACAGCTGTCATTTTCACATCTCACCCAAAGCGTGTTTCCACCCATGTGGTGCACAATGGCGCGGTCGATTAATGCGAGATCAATGTCACGGGAAAAATTAAGAAAATCCAGTGATACTGTTCATGAGCAAAGGTCTTAAAATGGCTATGTTGAAATTTGGTGAAAAATTCAAAAAATGACTGTTTTACAATGAGCGTTGTGCAATTCTATACTTTCGTAAGTTAGCAAATTTTCAATATTTTCACTCCAGATTTTCAACATTCCATTTTACCACACCTCCTTATGATGTAGTACAGCTGCCATTTTCACATCTCACCCAAAGCGTGTTTCTGTCCATGTAGCACACAATGGCACAGTGTGCGAGATCAATGTCTGGGACAAATTAAAGAAAATCACAGTGACACTGTTCATGAGCTCAGGTGTTAAAATGGCTATGTTGAAAATTTGGTGAAAAATTCCCAAAAATGACTGTTTCTGGCGTGCATTGTACAGTTCCTAGCACTGCATTTCGTAAGTTCTGAATTTTCAATATTTTCCTCAGATTTCCAACATTGACATTTTGCCCACCTTCTTATAAATAGTACAGCTGTCATTTTTCACATCTCACCCAAAATATGTTTCCGCCCATATGGCGCACAATGGCGCGATCGTGTTATGCGAAATCAATCTTGGGATAAATTAAGAAAATCACAGTGACAGTGTTCATGAGCAAAGGTCTTAAAATGACTGTGTTGAAAATTTGGTGAAAAAATCAAAAAATGACGCTGTTTACTGGCGTGCGTTGACAGTTCCCTGCGCTTGTAAGTTCGCAAATTTTCAATATTTTCACTCCAGATTTTCAACATTCCCATTTTACCACACCTTCTTATAGGTAGTACAGCTGTCATTTTCACATCTCACCCAAAGCGTGTTTCCGCCCATATACGCACAATGGCGCTGATCGTGTCTTGAAATCAATGTACTGGACAAATTAAGAAAATCACAGTGTCACTGTTCATGAGCAGAGGTCTTAAAATGGCTATGTTGAAAATTTGGTGAAAAAATTCCCTTCAGATGTTCTGCAATATTACTAATGAAGACATTGAACAGAACTGGCCCCAGGACCGATCCCTGCAGCACCCGACTAGTCGCCCCCTCTCCCAAGACTGCATACCATTTACCACCACTGTCTGCCTCCTGTCTGTTAGCCAGTTTCTAACAGTTTATCACCCTTTCCCCATGTCCAGCCTACCCAGCTAGTTTATCAGCCTCCTATATGGGATGGTGTCAAGGCTTTGCTGAAATCAAGAGTGCGTTGTCCGCTGCCCACCCTGATTCACTTCCTTTGTCGCAGTCAAATAATCACCAGATTTATCGACATGATGTCCCCACTGTGGATCCATGTTGAAACATAGAAACATAGAATTTGACGGCAGATAAGGACCGCTTGGCCCACCAGTCTGCCCAATTCCCTACCTACTGGATAAGCTGCAGATCCTAGTTAACCAGCAGCCTACTTCTTCCTACCCCCACCCCTAGAATTGCCTTATGACTATCCCATGCATGCTTGAATTCCCCACTGATTTTGACTCCACAACCTCCTCGGAGAGAGCCGTTCCATCGTCCACAACCCTCTCTGTGAAAAACACTTCCTTAAATTACCTCTGAGCCGCCCCCTCTATCTTCAAATTGTGCCCTCTTGTTCTTGCACACCTCTTTTTCTGAAAGATGCTACCCTCTTGGACTTTGTTGATTCCCTTGAGGTACATGAAAGTTTCTATCATGTCCCCCCTCTCCCTCTTTTCCTCGAGGCTATACATATTAAGCTCCTTAAGTCTCTCTTCATATGACTTCCAGTGCAGACCCTGCACCATTTTAGTTGCCCTCCTCTGGACAGCTTCCATCCTGTCTATGTCTTTGCGGAGATTGGGTCTCCAGAACTGCACACAGTACTCCAGATGGGGTCTCACCAGCTGTCTGTACAGAGGGATAATAACTTCCTGTTTTCTACTGGTGATGCCTCTCCCTATGCATCCCAGTATCCCTGTCTATGGTCCTGGGTTCCGGATGGCATCTAGATGCCCCACTATCCTTTCTTTAAGCAATGTCTCCATGATCTTCCCCACTACTGAGATGAGGCTGAATGGCCTATTGTTCCCTGCCTCCTCCCTGCTGCCGGTCTCGTGTAGAGGGACCACATGTGCCCTCCTCCAATTCACTCATGTTGAATGACTCAGTGAACATGGCTGCTAGAGGTACTGCTATCTCCCTTCGCAGTTCTGTTAATATCTTTGGGCGGATGCCATCTGGTTCCATCGCTTTGTCTACCTTCAATTTAGTGAGCTCCTGCAGGAATCTTTTGTCCACCTCTTCACGCCCTTGGCAACTGCTGTACTGCTGTGGCCCTTGCCCTTCCCACTCTTCTGTGAATACTGAACGGAAAGACACAGTGGATGTCTTGGGAGGAAGGCATGAAACTGTCACTTCCAAATACCTAAACAGCACATACAAGCAAGCAACATTCGGCATTGACAAATGCTTGTTTAAATGGTGAGGCTATCTCTTTGCAATTCAGAAAGATTTTCTTTCTTACAGGTGAAAAAAATATTTTTGCAGGTCGCTCCAGAGAAGAGTCTAGTGGAAGCCAAAGAAAGGTTTGGAGGAAGCAATTCATTTATTATATAGGGGTTGGGTCATGTCAGAGAGCAGGGATAGAATTGTCATGAGGTGGGGAAGGGTTATTATAATTATTACAAAGGCTGAACAGGTGGCTGCAAGGTCTGGCAGGAGTTGGGAGGAGGGAGTTTTGTCACAACAGATGGTGAATTGGGATCATTCTGGATTATGGGAGAAGGTGAGTACACTGCAAACTGAGTGGGTGGGTCAGGATTAGAGGTGGGCAAAGTTCCCAAACTTCATTATGCAGAGCACTTCATGTATTAACACTGAATTTGCGTAGTGCTTCGCAATGCAAAGCGTATTACTCAGCCTTCTAATTTTAGCATGCAGTGCATTGGCAGCAATGGACTTCACGTTACTTCGCCTTGTTTTACTGCCTTCCCCTCAATTTTAACACAAAGTGCCACTGATTTGAATGGACTTCGCTTTACTTCACCTTTTTATTGCTCTTTGAAGTGAATTTTGCAGTGATTCATGGGATGGCAGGTCACTTGTGTTCTAAATTGTCTTGCACAGCCTCAGTTCTTCGTAGTGTATGTAGTGGAAAGCTGGAGACAGTTTGCTCTCAGAGCTCTGAGAATCAAACCATAGAAACAGCTTTAAAAAATCACTTTTGATCCAATTCTTTTGGTCAAAATTTAATACATAGATTATAGGGAAACCCTCCTGTGCTTATGTAATCGAGTATTGATTGTTTTTGTGTGTATTTTGAATGTTAATTTAGAACATTCAGTCTGTGTACTGACAGACACTGCTGAAGTGTGCTTTGGGGGAGGGGTATATCTGTGGTGGAGGGAGAGTCACAGTGAGAAAGGCAGTCTTTCTAACTATTGGGTAGTAGTGTGTGTTAGTACTTGTGTGTTCATGTATATTTTATTTTAGTCTTTGGTAACCAGATAAGGCCCACTAGGCACGAGTGCCTGTTTTCAGGGGTGACCTGGGAGTACTTGGTGGTTAAGTGACTTGCTGAGTCACACAGTATGGAAGTGGAGGTTGTGAGAATCAAACCAAGGTCTGGTCTGCTAGATGTACCAAGCTCATTCACAGCTCATTACTCTAACCTCTAGGCTATACTGCCAGCCCGTATTCACAGTAATACCTGAAGACATTTTTGACATTTTTTTTCTGTTTGTTGTGGTGCAGTGCATATTTTCATTTGGCTTAAAAGATTTGGTTATATAGTGTACTGAACTGTTAAATTTTCTGCACATTACCTGTAGTGTGCGAGTGTATGTGCATGTCATCAAGTTAGACACATTTTATCGTGCCACACAGAAATCGCAGCACTCTGAATCTGTTATCCTTCTGTGGTATTTTTTACTGCTTCATTCTGTCTAGGTAGTGGACTGGTAATGCAGTGCCCCCCTCCCAACCCACAAAAGGTAATGTGTTTCCAGTTTTGGATGTGTGTGATCACTGGTTAAGGCAGTGTTGTTGTGCCTGTGTGGCTGCATCTCTTGAGTGAGCAATCTCCATCTGTCTATGTGTTTGCATCTGTTAAGGGTCCAATCTGCATCTGTAAGCCACAGCTGTTGTTTCTTGGCTTCCCATCCACCACAAAGTTCAGAAATCTAAATTTGCTGTAAATTTTCTATGTAATCCCCAAAAAATGCCTGCAAAAAGACGTGCATGCAAAGATGTTTCTGGCCATGGCACTGCTACCACTGGCAAGAGTGGCCATGAGTGTGGTAGTACATAGCATACGTGCATAGTTGATGCCAGTAAAGTGATTTCTCCAACTATGTTTTTCACAGAACAATCAGTTGCTTCAGTGATGGTTGGAGATGCTATTGTCCCCACTGGTGGTGGTAGTGAAATTACAGATGGCATGAGTATTGCCCCAAGTTCAACCCATGACAAGTTATTCAGTTTCCAAAATGTTGTTGAGTCTAAAGCTGTGAGTCAAACTCAGAGTGTAGTTGATGTCACACTCCCCAATGACCCCATCCCTGTCCCCACAGTAGTTGAACATAATTTTAATCCTGATGATGACTCACAATGTCATGTTTCCAGTACTGTTGAGGTCATGCCTGTGCCATCCAACCATTCAAATGTTCCAGCAGTGCTCCCAGATTGATTTGGCATTTTCCCTGTACCCCAAGGGTAATTTTCTTGTAGATTACATTATTTCCTATGGAAGCTGAATTGCTCTGTTTTCCTGTATAGCCAATGGAAGTCTATGGGACTAGTTTCCCTGTAGATGACTCCAAATTCCTGTAAAATACAGGAATCCTTGTAGATCTGGGAGCCCTGAATGTTGTAGAAAAAATATTGAATGATCATAATGATACTGTGGTTGGAACATACTCTCCACAGCACAGCATCCAAGCTGAAATTGTGGATGATGAATATGATGATGATTTCAGTGACCCTAGTTGGGAACTAGAGAAAAAGAAAACAAAGGTGGCTGTGTGTAAACAGTCTCAATCTGTTGGTGTTAAATCACACCCTCCTCAAAGTTGTTATGTAGCAGTTTCCGTTGATGATGACGACCCAGTAATAATAGTTCTAGATAGTGATGGTCATGTAGAGTTCAAGTCTGGCCAGCAACAAAAACGTGTAGTACAGCTTCATTTCAGTTTCAAAAAACTGGCGTCCAATGTGCAGCATCAGGGACATGTGAAAAGTAGGGCATCAAAATCCCTTGTTTGGGATTTTTTTGTACAAGATGCAAGAGATGAAACAATGGCAATCTGCCAGCTTTGCCAAGCACATGTCAGGCATGGTAAAAAGGGTAGTCATCTGGGCAAAGGGGCCAGCATACACATCTGAAGAACAGGCACATGGTATTGTGGACTCAGCACCAGAGGTGAGCTGATGCCATAGTAGAGGGGTGTTCACCCTCATCCACCTTACTGAGCATGGTATCTCTGTCCTCTCCGCTCTCACAAAAGTTCTTTCTCCCACACTACGTAAAGCGAAAGTGAAAGTATTGCACTGTCTTGCCTAATTAACTTCCTGCCTGAGACATGTGACCTGCAGACTGTAACACATATGATCTGTGGGCTGTTTCAATTATCACTCACTTCACATTCAACACAAAACAATGCAAAGTGAACGCAAAGTCATTATGAGGTGAAGTAGTGCATTTCTACGGGGACTTCACGTAGCATGTAGCAATGCAGAGTGGACGACTTCACCTCTACTTCACTAGCAGAGTAAAACTTTGCTGCATCTCTAGTCAGGATTTAAAAAATATAAGAAACACTTCAAAAAGTTCTACATGGGCAAAGTATAACTTCTCCCAGCTGAACACTATGTGAGGTGCTTCCTCATTGGCACTTTCTGTAGTTTCACCCTTTACAGTTTAGCTCTTCGCCATTATAAAAAAAATTCACAAAATGTTTTGGGAAGTTGGGAAACTTTGGGAAGTTCAAGTGAAGCAAAGTTTTCCCAACTTAGCACATCTGCTCAAGATACTAATTGATATGAGAGTACCTGAGTACTACTGTACGTTTACTATACAGCCATTATAAACAATAATTGTTTTTTTACTCCCTATGTGCTCCACAGCAGCCACTCCTTTGGGCTTGCCAAGGCTGACCTCCCATCTGTCCTCCGAGCCTCCACTCTCAAATTACAGCCAGACTCCAGGATAACCCGGTGTAACCCATTGCTGTGTGGGTCCCCCTCCTCCAAGAGGGAAAGCACCAGCCAAGGGGGGGGGCAGACCAGTGCAATACTTGGCCCCAGTGCAACACTTGGCCCCGGGGGTGCTGCTCAGGCAGAGAGCTCTGTAGAACTTAGATGGCCTCAGAGAGCCAGGCAGCCATCATCTGGCTGACATGGAGTGGTATTTCCACTTTTCCAGTTGGTCCCTCCTGTGTGTTTCTGCAGTGCTCCTGGTCTCCACCAGAGGCCACTGCAGTATGACGGCAACCCACTACCCACCTCAGGAGAGGAGAGGAGAGCAGTCCTATGGATGCTCGATCCTCTCCTGCCCCTGCCAGCTCAGGGTCCTGAGTCCGTTCCCGAACCCGGGTCGCCGGCGTGGGCCAAGGTAAGGCACCAGTGCCTCAACCCTCAGTGCCATTGGGCTGGCTTGAAACATTAATTTTTTATTACAACTCTGCCTATCATTTTCACTCCTCCTCCTCCCAGTAATTCAAGCGTATAGCTGGGAAAATCTATGGATATGGCTTCCACAAAATTATCACAAAATTCCACAATTTTTACAAAAGCTCATGAAATTTGGCTTTAATTACCAAGGTTATTTTACAGTTTTTGTCTCCTTATGACTAGATAATCCATAAAGCAAGAGCTTATGATGTTAATGCATAACAAATAAAACCTCATAGTAGGGTCTATGAACTAATCAACACTGGTGTCATTGTGTTCTCTAGGTTTAAAGTTGTAGGAGGTTAAACATGTTCCAGATCATGTATTCACAAAATTTCATTACAACATTTGTGAATGTTTGCCTGCTTATTACTCAACCCTCTTTAGAGCTAGAGATTTAAAGCTTGGTACACATGTTCATGAAGGTATCTATTCACGGGACTGAAACTCAGAATCCTGAAAATCACAGGACCGAGTTCAGTCTTCAGAAACACACATGCCTGACATTCAGGAAGCCGGTGACAACAGAGGTATGGCAGCTGATGTATCAAACTGCTACCCTACCCCTGGTCAGGCAGCACAACACTGCAGAGGATGCAGAAGTGAGCTGAGCTGCTCCCATGGCTGGAGGGCTAAGCCAGTAGCTGCTCAGGCAGCATGAACTGGTAGACCTGGGTTCTGTTCCCGGCTACTGGACATTTTGCCGAACCACAATTGCAGCCCCAGTAACTTATTTTTTAACTCCAAGGTCCACTTCCCGTCAGAGTTGGTTATTTAAGTTATGGGGGGGTGCAGGGGGTGAATCCCCCCCAACATTACACTTAAGAACCTTTCAGCTTCTGCTATTCAATCTCCCAGACTCAGGTTGGTAGAGTTCAGGAAACTGAATTTCGGGATTACATAGGCAATCTTCCATGAAGTAGAGGATTTCAAATGCAACAACTGTGTTGCAATTTGGGAAAGTGTTTTTTTTTTTTAATTAGATGAAAATAATTGAAATTTATGAGAAATTTCACAAACTTTTAAGGGAAATGTCACAAATGTTCATGGAAGCAGAATAGTAATTTTTACTGAATTCTACCAGCAGAAGTTAAATTTCACCCAATGCTACAGCTGAGGATGACACTGATGAGCTAGATTTGTGAAGCAGCAATCTGCTGGAGCTGTGTGATCTATGTAAGAGCCCCACATATTCTGGCTTGCTTTGTCCAGCTGTGGAGAAAGTTACAGGAGAGGTGCAGGCCAAACAGATGCTTGTGCTATTGACATCTTAATTTGCTGGTAAGTGCATGGAGGGTGTAAATCTGGGAGAATTCCAGGGTCCAAATGGTATGCAACCAAGAATAACAGTAGAGTTGAAAAGATAGTAGTGCCAGAACAGCAGACATTTTATTCACTCTTAAAATTAACCATTTGTTACTTTTCTATTGCTGTAGTACATTATTTTTCCTTACAACCATAAGCGGTTTCCTTGTATAAATTAATATATTATTATAAAATGGGTAAGAGAAACTGAGGCCACTGACTGGTCAGATGTGGTCCCATGACCATGCATTATTCCACTGACAAAGGCCAGCAATGGTTAAAGCCCAAGGGCTGTAAGTCCTCATCAAACAGTAGTCTAATGAAGGTCCTTTCAGTTTGCAACTTTGTATCTGACTTCTCATTTCTCCCTTTGGAATGTCTTTTTTTCTGTTTTTGCCCAGTATCTATTTGATTATAGCTGCCTCTAAACAGAACTATTGTGGTATGCAGGTTGAACTACTTTTTGGTCCAGTACAGCTGCACGTGAGTCATTCTTTACAAAATAAGAGTGCCTCCCATGCAAATAAATATAGTGCTCTGATTTGTCAAGAGCACAACCTCAATCTAGAGTTTCACTTAGGCCCTGTCCACACTATGCCTCTGTAACATTACAGAGTGCCCAAACCGTTACCGCAACGGTTTGCGTTTACACCTGTAACATTACAGAAGGCGTTTTCATAACCGTTGTTGAAACCACATATGAGGTGGTTTCAACAACGGTTATGAAACTGGTTTCACCTCGGTAACATTACTGGGTGAAGTGTGGACACTTGGTAACGGTCCCCTGCAGGGCCTGTAGTGCAGCGCAAGCTGCATCCTGGGAACGGGTGCCACCGTAACGGTTGCCCAACACCCCTAGTGTGGACCGGCGGTACCGGTCCCATAATGGACATCACTGCAATGTGGACACACTGCACCGCTCCCTGGCCGTAATGGATTGCATCATTTAGGAGCAGCGTAGTGTGGACAGGGCCATAGAAGGTTTCTCCCTGATACTATACTGTGAGGTGTTAACAGCAGTACTCTTGCTGGAGGCCAACATATCTAGTTCTGTTCCCATGTGTTCCTCATCAGCATTGTGGCCTCATTGATTATGACAGCACTGGTGATAAATCTGGCAGGTGGTGACTTGGTCAATTATTAGGACTCAGGCAGTTATCAATAGAATTAAAATTGTCAGCCTCCCAGATGAGTACTGCCCCATGCATCACACATTGTTCTGTTGGCTATAATATCTTTTAAATAACAACAGGGAAATTAAAAAGTAATTCAGATTAAAACTAATAGCTAACTACTTTTAAAAGTCAGTGTAAGACTGTACCAGCTCTTAAAACGGTTTCTAGGTGGGACCCTCACTGATGTCTTTCAGGACTCTTTATGGAAAGGGATAATGCCAAAGGTCTAGAAAACAGCAGCGTCATTCCATATTTAATAAGGGGAGATGTTAGACAAAGGTAACTACAGACCTGTGGGCCTAACCTTAGTGCTTGGCAAAGTGTTTGCCAATCATAAAAAATATGTTGTGTAAGCACATGGATGAAATTGGACCAGTTATTACCACACAGCATTTTTTTCACAAAATGCAGGTCCTGACAAGTCAACCAGATTGATTTCTGTACAAAAGTAACTAGGGAGGGGATAGACACTGGGTGGTAGACGTAGTCTAAGTGTACGTCATTATGGCCTTTGACACTATACTGAATGGAAATCCCATGGAAAGGAAGCACATTATGGAGTCAGTGAAATATACAGAATTAGGATAGAAAACTGACTTACTAGTAGGAAGCAGAGCATGACTGCAAATGATCACCATTCAGAGAGGAGGGTTATTCAGAATGGAACACCTCAGGGGTCAGTGTTGAGTCCAATGCTCATTAATATATTTACTAATGATTTGCAGGGTGGGGAGTATCAGCAGTCAGCTGATTAAATATACTGATGACAAAAAACTGACATGAAGAGTGGACACAGCAGAGGAAGGGGTGCACTTCTGGGGAAATGCATACATGAGGGCATTGCCAAAGAAATGTGGGCTTAGATTTATGTTTGGTAATGCAAGGTACTTCATGTGGGGGAAAGAATCATACATCACATATGTACAGCACTGTGTTCTGCTACAGACAGTAGTACAATTGAGAAATGGGACATTAATGTGTGACCATGTAGGTGTGCTCAGATTCTCTGGAATCTGTTCCACTGGTGGCAAGAATTTAGACTCTGATTCCATTCCACATCAGATTATGGTATCAGTGTAGAATTTGAGACAGAATCAGAAGTTCTGATTCTGATTTCATAACACGCTGAGGGAAGTAGTGGTTAAGATCAGTGGGCTGCAAACCTGGAGAACTGGGTTTGAATCCCACAGCCATCACTAGCATACTGTGTGATGAAGATCAAGTCACTTAACTTCCCTGTGCTCTGAGGATACATCTGAAAACAAACCTAGGCTTAGTTTGCCATTCTGGGCCAAAAATTGTAAAAAATTAAAAATATCCTCCTTTCAGTAAACAACAGGATTAAAAAAACACCCCAAAACTGTCTACCACAGTTGCCTCTCTCTCTCTCCCCTTACAACAGTGAAGCACAGAAACACAGAGTATCAGTGAGTGCAGTAGTCTCTTGTGTTGGGAATTTTACAGCAGCTAAGGACTACTTGGCCCTACTAGTCTACCCATTCTTTCCCTGCCTATACTGTCACAACAGACCCTACTTGATCTCCAACCCCTCCCCAACTCATATTTCATTAAGATTCCCTTATGCATACCTCATTCATTCTTGAATCCTACCCTTGTTTATGACCCCACTACCTCTGCTGGAAGACTGTTTTAGGCAGCTACCTCTCTTTCAGTGAAGAAGTACTTCCTCACTTCTCTTTTTTTTTTTTTTATAAATCAAGGGTTATTGAATATTTAATAATACAAACACATGATCATATCACTGCACAAAAAAATAAACTAAACAATATAAAAATATCAGCATAAAAACATTAGAAGATACTTACAAACAAATGTAGAATAAATAGTAAATAACAAAAAAAAGAGTAAAAAACATGAAATGTTTTCGCTATCAACTGATAGGGTATAGTTAAATATTAAAAACCTACCTAAACATCACAACACTAAGTCTAAATATACTTCAAAAAACCTTGGATTTTATTAAAGGGTCTCAGATATTGTACAATTTGTCTAGTCTGTTTAAAGTAACATAAGACACTCATTCATAGGTAGCTCTGAGAGATAGATCTTGCAACCATTCTTCTACTGAAGGGAGGTGTGTGCTGTCCTCCAGTGCCTTAGCACTACACTTTGACACTAATAAAAGCTGCATGAAGCAAGATTCTTTGAGCCTCAGTGCAATCTATTAATTCTGAGTTGATATCCAGAATCATGAATTTGGTGGACTGTGTGATCTGCCTATTGACAACTTTCTCACATATTTTGAAAATGTCTTTCCAGAAGGATGATAAAGATGAGCAAAACCACAGTGTATATGAAAGTGTACCATGATCAGTAGAACATCTTCAACATAAATCATCAGTTGCTAGGCCTAGTCTAGCTAACTTACATGGAGGGTGGTGCCATCTGTGAATGATCTTTTATTGGATTGGCCTTCCCTTTGCTTCTCTTCAAGCTTTAAGGTTCAAACCCCACATATCACTTCATTCTTCAGCAGAAAGATCTGTAGTTTATTTTGACATTTAGATTTCAGTATGTCCACTGGGTTAATCTTAGTTTCTAGTACCATTTTATATATATATATATATATATATATATATATACATTTATACCTGTTATTTGTTGTACAGAGTTTATCTAAAACACGAGTGGGGGAGGGTTACATCTTTGTTCGTGTTAGATCTGAGAATGCCTCTAAACTGGAGATGCTGTAGCTATGACATTCTTTTCTGGGTAGTTGATATTTCTGAGATATTTGGAAGAATGACTTAAGAAAGCTGATGAGGGATCAATTATATCATCCAGTTAATGGATTCCCTTGGACTTCCATCGGGGCCAATACAGAAATCTACCATCAGTTCAAAGAAGACTATTCCCACATATAAGAGAGTGGAGAGAATGGTTGGGGTTCTTCTCTAAGGCAATTGCTACTTGTTGTCAGGATTGATTAGTTTGAGCTAGGACTGGATTTGAGCTTTGGACTCTGAGGACATCCAAAATCAGAATAGTTCTAGGCCTCTGACCCTTGAGTAATACTTTTTCTAGGCCAACCCAGGCAGATGCATCTTGTTTGTTATTCAACTAAAGTGTTTTAATACATTGAGCTGCAATAAATGAATTATGCCTCTATTTAAAGTTAGGTAAATTGAAGCCTTCATTAGCCCTCTGTTGTTGTATGTTACCAAGGGATATTCATTGTGGTTTGATTTTTAAGAGGAATGTCCTTATTAATTTATAGATTTGGGCAAAAAGATGTTGGGGTATGTGGACAGGGAGATGCTGTAAAAGATAATAGACTTTTGGGGCTAACATCATATTAAATGCCTGAACTTTACCCCAGTGGGAAAGTAACATTTTAAGCCACCTATTCAAGTCAATTGCCATACTTTCTAACATAGCATTAAAGTTTAGACTGACCATTTACTGGATGTTTGATGTCAAAGTGATTATAAGAAATTTGATCCAGTTAAAGAGATTGTAATGTTTTCTAGAAAAACTGTTTTGTCAGTGTTTTTTGCAAGAAAGAAGACTTCAGATTTGTTAACATTAATCTTAAACCCTCTGAAATTAGTGAATTCTCTAATGACCTGCAATGGAGAGGGAACTGACGTGTTTGGGTAAGAAAGAGAGAGAACATCATTTGCATGAGTAGAGATTTTCTGTGGTCTCCCAATTGTTATACCTATGATGGATGCTGTTTCACCGATTTTAATAAGGAGTGGTTCCAAAGCTAAAATAAATAGGAGAGGGGATAAGGGACAACCCTATCCAGTTCCACTGTGTATTGGAAGACTAGGTTTGCTGGCCAAGGAACCTAGCTTCACCTGAGCTCTTTCCTTCTAGGTTGCTTGAAAGGACAGGGTAAAGAACCATACCAGAGCAAGGGAAAGGATTAAGACTTTTGGCTAGGCAGATTTACTGTGTGTTGTTATTTATATATTGTACTCACAGGGATTGTTACTGTTTGTTGCTAACATTTTATTGCTTTATTTTTATCTGATTCAAATTGTATTTGCTGGGTATACCTTCTGCTGCATTATTACAAGGTGTGCCTACAGGTGTGTGCTAACAGATTACGGCTGTAATCTTCTGATTCAAATTGTCTTTTGCAAAGCGTATCTTCTGTTACTACTTTATTTTTCTCTGTAGCAAAGTGTTTCTTATAGGGTATATCTTCTGTGAAATTATTGCAGGTGGTGCTTTACAGGTTTTACAGTTTTATCTATCATTAGGATAAGCTTTCAGGGTTACTGCATTTGTTGCTGACTAATTGTTTCTGCACTTACCTCCTTGTTTCTTTCATTCGTGGTTTTTCTTTTTTGGCAGCGGAAGGGCCCAGCCACCCACCCCCATCTCCAACCTCCCCATACTACACTCCTTTTATAGGGTAGCACAGTCGTGACATTTCCCTCTGGCAAAGCAGGAAGAGGTGGATCAGTGGGGTATCCACAAGGTGACCTCATTTACAGGGACATTAGTAATTTAACTTGTTATAACAAGTTATACAAAAACAAACAAACAAAACACAAAATCAAACTTTTGCTTTCATTTTCTTGCTTCTAAGTACGCTGACCAGGTTATAAATCCAGCAACTTATCTGGAATGGATATCATTAACTGCAGGTACTGTGGAACACATTTCAGAAGGGCAGTTTTACAGGATTTAGGACACTGTCCTACATGCTGGGCCATTGGAGATCTTAGGGCTCAGCTCCACCTAGCATGGGCAGAGATTGCTCACCTCAAATTTCATATTCAAGAGGAAATATATTATAAGAACCACCCACCATTTCCCCAACATCCAAAAGAAGCACCTTGACCGTAGAAGGTAGTTGGTCTGGGAGGTTGGCAGGTGGTTAGGAGGGGCAAATTGGGTGCCTCATCACTCGGTGATCTCCCACATATTGCCTCCACAAACCATATAAAAACTACAAACAGGTATCTGCCTCTATCTCTGAAATCAAACAAAGGGGCAGAGGACACTGCAGAGCAGGACACTGCAGCACAGGAGCTAGCACAACAAAACTTGCTGAAAACAGGGACCAAAACAAAAAAAGCAAAAACGAAATCCAAAACTCTTCTGATCATAGGAGACTCCATGATTCGGGGAGTTGATACCTATCTCCAGCCAGGGATAATGGTCAGATGTCTCCCAGGTACATCAGCGTGGAAAGACACTGACCGCATTGCTAAAATTGTTCAGGAAGCAGGAGAAAACATTGACGTCCTGGTACACATAGGGACTATTGATCTTGCCAGCCAGTTAGTTGTGGAGACCAAGGAACACCTGATCAGGCTGGGTGACAAATTATCATCCATTTCATCTGGCATCTCCTTCTCTAAGATCCTGCCAGTCTGGGGGGGGGGACAGATGAACAGAAGGTCAGAGAAGGGGAGACAGGGGAGCTAAACATGTGGCTCAAGGGCCGGTGCCAGGAAAAAGGACACCCATCTGTAGGGAAATAGCAACAGTTTTGGGAGCGAAAGTTCTTTAAATTTGATGGACTGCATCTGACTAAGGAGTGAGTCAGTGCATTGGGGCAGAAGTTTGACATCTTTGCAGAATATTTAAACTAGCAAATGGGGAAAGGGGTGCAGCATGCCATTCGTTGAATGGGAAGAACATCCCTCCTCCCTCAGCTAGTGGTCAAACAGTAGTTCAGCATGTTTGCAGTTCATTTGCATCACCAGGTAAGGAAAAAGGTCCGGTTCCCCATATGACGCATGGGGAAATGCTAGACCTCACCCAACAATTAACACATCGAAATCTGGCCAATGGAAAATCATGTACACAAATGATCGCAATCTGGGAAACAAGATCCCAGACCTGCAGGCAATAATGACAGAGGCTAAACTGGATATAGTAGCAATTATTGAGATGTGGTTTACCAGTAACCACACTTGGGAGACTTCAGTACGTGGCTAAGTACTTTTCAGAAGAGACTGAGGTGCAAAAGGGGGGGTGGAGTGACCCTGTATGTCAATGAAAATATCAAAGCTGCAGAAATTCAGAATACAAGTAAGGAGCCAGAAGAACTGTGGATCACCCTGGAAACAGGAAATGGGACAGGCATAAGAACTGGGGTTGTCTACAGGCCCCCAGACCAGTGTGAGGAAACAGACACATTACTGTTAGAAGATGAT
This sequence comes from Neoceratodus forsteri, assembly GCA_016271365.2. NCBI lineage: Eukaryota > Metazoa > Chordata > Ceratodontiformes > Ceratodontidae > Neoceratodus > Neoceratodus forsteri. The sequence goes on from JADMNL010000026.1 coordinate 275,523,241, forward strand.
ACAAAACATGACAGCTAAAGGGGAGGTTTTGATAATTGGAGACTTCAACATGCCAGATACAGACTGGTCAATACCAGCAGGAACATCTGCCAGAACTAGACACATGGTGGATTTCCTGCAGGGGAAGGGCCTTAAACAACTGGTACAACAACTCACAAGAAACAGGGCTATCCTAGATCTAGTATTGACTAACAGGGAAAGGATCACAGATCTCCAGGTAGAAGGTCACCTGGGGGCCAGTGACTATCACATGGTATGGTTCAGTTTGGCTAATACAACTAAATCATCCTATTCCAAGGCAAAAATATGAGACTTCAGAGGAGCTGACTTTGATAAGATGGCCAACAGAGTTAAGCTAGCCCTGGCAAAAAGAAATACAGGTGAGTAGGTACAGGCAAAGTGGGCAAGCATTAAGGATGCAATACTTGAAGCAACATCCCATTGTGTTATAGAGAAAGGAAGTGCAAAAGAAGAAGGAAACCACTTTGGTTCTCAAAAACAGTAGCAGAAAGGTCAGAGCCAAAGGCTAGCCTTCAGGAAATATAAGGAACACAGCTGGATGAGATAGGAGGTATACCAAACTTCCCTAAGGGAAGCAGGGAAGGCAGTAAGGCAGGCAAAGGCCCAAACTGAGGAAACACTAGCACAAACATTAGTGAAAGGAGAAAGTCCAGAGGGGGTATTGCTAAGATCAAGGGTGATAAGGGGGCATGTGAGGAGGAGGACCATGTAAAAGCATTTATCCTAAATAGATACTTCTGCTCAGTATTTACTGAAGAGAAGATAGGGCAGGGCCCACAGCTCAGCACCATGGACATGGGGTAGGGAGGTCAGCACTAGTCCCTTCACAAAAGAAAGTGTCCTACAAGAGCTTGATAAGCTCCGGGTGGACAAGGCAATGGGACCGGATGGCATACATCCCAGGGTACTAAAAAAGCTAAGGATGGAACTAGCAGAGCCATTATCAGAACTGTTTAGTCAGTGTCTGAGCACAAGAGAGGTCCCAGAAGACTGAAGAAGGGCTCATGTGATCCCGCTCTACAAGAGTGGTAGCAGGGAGGAGGCAGGGAACTACAGACCAGTCAGTCTTACCTCATTAGTGGGCAAGATTATGGAGGCACTCCTTAAGGAAAGGATAGTGCAACACCTGAAATCCATAGGAGCACAGGGTCCAAGACAGCATGGGTTTACAAAAAGAAAGTCCTGTCAAACTAATCTCATAGATTTCTTTGACTGCGTAAGCAGAGTGGTGGACCAAGGGAGAGCAGTTGATGTTGCCTACCTTGACTTCAGCAAAGCTTTCGATACTGTTCCACATAGAAGATTGATTAATAAGCTGGGTAGGCTCAGATGGATCAGAAGTTGGTCAACTGGGTGGCAACTGGTTGACAGCAGAAAACAGAGAGTGGTGGTAAACGGTATACAGTGAGAAGAGATGCAAGTCTCAAGTGGGGTACCTCAGGGATCAGTCCTGGGGCCAGTCTTCTTCAATATCTTCATCAGTGACATTTCAGATGGACTGGAGGATGAGGTTTGTCTGTTTGCAGATGACACCAAGATCTGCAACAGAGTAGATAATTTAGATGGTGTGGGCAGAATGAAAAGAGATCTGGATAAACTAGCAAAATGGTCAGAAGAGTGGCAACTGGGGTTTAATGCAAAAAAGTGCAAGATCATGCACATAGGGAAGAGAAACCCTGAAGCCCCCTATAGGCTGAGAGTGGAGTTTCTGGCAGTCACAAGGGAAGAAAGAGACTTGGGCATCATCATCACCGATGACCTGAAGTCATCCAAGCAGACCACTAAAGCAGTAGGTAAGGCTGGGGATGTTAGGGTGTGATAGTAGGGGTATCACAAATTGGAAGAGGAGGTAATAATCCTCTTTACAAGACACTAGTTAGGCCCCATCTGGAGTACTGTGTGCAGTACTGGAGCCACACCTTCACAAGGACATTAACCAAACTAAGGCGGTCCAGAGAAGGGCAACCAAAATGGTGCAGGGACTGCATCAGAAAACATATGAGGACAGATTAACGGAGCTCATTATGTATACCCTAGAGAAAAGGAGGGAGAGAGGTGATATGATTGAAAGATTCAAACACATTAAGGGCATTAACAAGGTGAAAGAGTCTAACATATTTCAATATAAGAAAAATAGTAGGACTAGAGGACACAGCATAAGATTCGAGGGAGGCCATTTAAGGGTAATGTGAGGAAGTTCTTTTTCACAGAAAGGGTGGTGGATGCATGGAATGGCCTACCTCAGGAAGTGGTGGATATGAATACAGTGCAGGGCTTCAAACAGGCATGGGATAGGCTTAAAGGAGCAATGCAGATGAGTATGAATAGATAGGCCACTGACAGAGCAAAGGCCGATGGCACATTTATAAGGTAGAAAAAAGAAGTGGGCAGACTGGATGGGCCTTGCGGTCCTTATCTGCCATCAACTTCTGTGTTTCTGTGTTTCTATGTATATGACAGTAGGTCATTTATTCTCACCTTGGCATGTACCTCAGAGTATAGAACCTGCACCCAGCTCCAGAAATTATCACCTAGATTATATTTTTTTTTAGGATAGTACTCAAATAACCCAATTCGAATCAATCAAATGCTTTGCTGGCTTCCAGCGAGAGAAGAAGCAGCTGGGATTTGATTGATGCTGAGCTGTGAATAACATGCAGGATCTTACGCAAAAGATCTGAACCTTGCCAGCCAGCCACAAAGTCAACTTAGTCATAATATATCAAATTTTGGATAACTCTATTCAACCTTTTTGCCATTATTTTGGCCAGGATTTTACAATCAACATTAATAAGTGAAACTGGGTGAGGATTTTCACATAGCCCAGGGTCTTTGTCCTTTTTAGGAAGGGCCATAATAATGGCTTCTTTCAAGTTTCCCCTGATTAAAAGCATTAAAAAAGACCCTATGTAATGGAGATGTCATAAGATAGATAGTAGATTTATAGAATTCCCTTGTTAGACCATCCATTCCCAGTGCTTTACCCACAGGTGGGGATAGAATGGCTTTGGAGATTTCTTCCTAGGAATGTCTTTGTTTATTTTTTTTGTTTGTTTTGAAATTCAGCTCCATTCATTTTATAATACAAGAACATACATGGAAACATTTTCAGAGAAAGAACCATGACCAACCAAAAATTACCATCCCTACTAACCCCCCTCCCACTACCCACCCCTGGAGTGTGCCCATATTGAATAATTAGCATGCAACCCATGTAGTAAAAGGTGATTGAGTGGAGATTACAGAAGCCTACATACACTTAGTACAAATATAGTGCATACAATTTGCCCAATTTTTTATCAAAAAGCTTGAGACTGTTCGTAGAGCTAGCAATCAAGCATTCTGACCTGAAGCACATGGAAAGTTCATTCAGCCATTCATTGTATGAAATAGCAATATGGTCCATCCAGTGCTTGAGCACCAGTCTCTTTACAACCATTGAGATTAAGGCCATGTGGAATCTTCTTTCTTTGATCTCAGTATTGGTGTAACACCCTAAAATGCAAATTTCTACCATGAAGGGGCCCTCTAGTCCAAGCAGGGGATCCATCCTATCTTGACTTAGACACCATAGTGGGGCAACTTTTTCACAATACCAGAATATATGAAGAATATTCCCTTCTTCTTTTCCTCACCTAGAATAAGTGGCAGAAGGGAGGCGGACCATTTTGGACAAGCGGACTGGAGTATAGAACATGTCATTCAAGACTAGGGATGAGTTTGTTGAGAGAGAGTTTATGCTGCTCTAATAATGACTGTAGATTAATATATGATAAAAATAAATAAAAATGCAAAGAAAAGGTTTTTTTGGATTGGCATAAATTAGCATAGTATTCCTTGTGTCTACCCAATCTTTTTCTCTACCATTAAGTCCTTTACCATTAATTGCCTGTAATGAATAGATCCAAAATTGTTCTCTTTTTAACAGGAGGTTGTTAAAAATATTCCAGTCCTGTAAAAGAGAAATCATGTTCTGCTTTGCTTCTACTTTTTTGGATGAGAGACCAAGAATGTGGCTCCCATGGAGGGACAATTTAAATAACAAATGTGGGGACTGTAAGTACTGCCATAAGGTAAAAAAGACCAGAACTTTTGTCCATCCTATAACAGGTAAAGAAAACAAAGTGAGGGGGTTTATAACATGCAATATGTATGGTATAGTTTATTTAGCAGAGCGCAACTGTGGTTTCTATTATATAGGCAAGACAAAAAGACCATTCAAAGTATGAATAGAACATTCCAAAGCTACTGAAAATGGGGACATCAAAAGTGCCCTGACAGTCCATAAAGGCACTGGGTCCAAAGAGTGCCAACAAGAATAGTGTTGACAAGGAGTGCACTATTAAAATAAAGCAGATTTTTGCCTCTGCACACTCCAAGGTGGGGGGCCCACCCCCGCCTATAGGATTCTCACTCAGAGGGGGAATGGATCCCAGGGAAAGTTAAAATTTGTGGGGCAGTGGAATATTGTTTCCATGGCCCCATGTGAAAAATAACAAAGTCCCAATATGTCAGAGACCAGGATTAGAACCCTGGTCTCCATTGCCACTGGCTGGGTTGTTTTATGCCTGAGCCCTCCACACCACAGAAGCAGCTCAGCCAACCTCCCATTCCTTGCAGCCCTTGTCCTTTTACAGGCTCACAGACAGCGACCAGGGGAGTGCTTACAGCAAGCGCTATAAAACTCCACTCTCTGTGTATGTGAGCACTTACCAGGCTAGCACCGTATAGTGCGGTGCTATTCTGGTAGCACTCACTTGACGGGGTACCTCCATAACCTAAAAAGTAGAAACAAAGCAGAACATGGTTACGCTTTTACAGGACTGGAAAAGTCAGTACTAACAAAAAGGGGAGGAGATTTTAACAGCCTCCTGTTAAAAAGAGAACAATTTCGGATCTATTCGTTACAGGTAATGCATGGTAAAGGACTTAATGGTAGAACTGAAATAAATTCCTTTCTGAAAAAAAATAACTAGTTAAAGGGTTGTGTGTGATATAGATATCAATACTATACATAGTGGCCCAGATATTCAAAGGAGTTGCACCTTGCTCAACCCTCCAACGTGCTCCGGCATGATATTTAAAGGGACAAGTTGCACTGTGAAAAAATCCCGATGCGTCGGGGCACATTAGTAATGTCTGCAGTGCAGATGTAGGGGACATGCCCATGCATATGCAGCACATCCCAATATTCAGCTTGAGATGTGCGGTGCATGTGCTGGCAGAACCCTGATGTGCACCGCATACAAGGACACAATGTTGAGCGGTTAAAAAGGAGGAACAACCCATGGCCACCTACAGGTGGGCTGCTGCATTGCAGGGCACAACACAGCATCAGCCAACCATGGGTGGCCACCCATGCAGCAGGGACACTATCTGCAAGTACTCACACCTTCCCTGGTGGTCCAGTGGATCCCCCCATCATGCCCAATCATGGGCATTTGTATGTTATTATAGCACCTGGTGTGCTAGTGGTCCCCCCTCCCTCCCATGTGGCCCAATTGTGGGCAGTAGTATCCCAAAACTCTAAACCTGTTGGTGTAGTGACCCCCATTCCGCCCGATAGCGGGCATGTGATATATATATATATATATATATATATATATATTAAACCTGGTGGCCCAGTGGACCCCCCTCCCATCCCACCCACAGAGGACCCAGCCACCTAGCTCCATCCCCTGTCATCGGCAGGCACCAGCTACTGCCCCCATACCACCTGGCCACCACGCCCAGAATGACAGCGTACAGTATGGAGCTGTGCCTGTGGCCATACTGTGGACCAAAAGGGCATACAGACCATACTGCTACTGCACAAGCATGGTTAAGTGAATGCACGCTTCAGTCACATCAAATTAAAGACCCATCAGCTTGACCAGTGTACTAGGAAAGATTTTTGAGTCATTACTTAAAACTGAACTTGAAGAAGATATAAAAAATAAGGGGTTAGTAGACTGAACCCAACATGGATTTAAAAACAATAGGTCCTGTCTGTCTGGGAACCTGATCTTCTATGAATTTATTAGTAAAACCTTGAAGAGCAACGTACCAGTAGTTGTCATCTACCCGGACTTTTTAAAGCATTCGATAAAGTGTCTCATGACACTTTAATATATAAAATGAGAACATTAGGAATAAATAATATAATCACTAACTGAGTGGAAGAATGGCTGAATAATTGGACCCAGAGGGTGTGTATTAGGGGATACATGTCAGAATCATGAGCGGTTAGAAGTGGAGTACCTCAGTGGTAAGTACTGGGCCCAACACTGTTCTCCATTTTCATATCTGACCAGACTAATAATAACAGCTTTGCCATCAAGTTTGCGGATGATACAAAAATAGCAGCACAGGTTAAAACTGAGGAAGACATCTTGAATCTCACCAAAGATTTAAAAAAACTTGAGGACTGGGCTGTAAATACTGTATAGCAGGTATTATTAGTGGCTGATATATTTAGGGCGGTGGCTATGCCTGGACATTTTAGCGCCCTATATATTTAGCGCTCTCTATGCCAGCAGTTACAGCAGTTCCCATTCTTCTCCTGTAGCCTAATTGCTTGACTAATTACCAGTAGTAGCAGCTTACTCACACATTAATAAGTACACACCCTTCCTTAACTCAGGCATCAGTACCTGTAACTACAGTTAGAGAAAATGTTGCTGTTAAAGTGGATGCAATCCTCACAAGTAAAAAGAAAATATCTCATTCAAGTGCCTACTGTGTCCAGTGCAGAGTTGGCAGAGTGCACTAGCATGGACTTAAGTGTGGCAACGGCAGTTGCTAAAGAGCTTTCTTCTGCTTCTCCTCCTCCTGCAAAAGGAAACCACTCCTCTTACGTCTCCTATACACCTGAGACCAGATTCAAGCTTGGTCAGTATGCTGTTAAGCATGGGGTGATGGCCACAGTATGGCACTACCTCGCCACAACTGGAAAATCAATAAATGAAAGCTCGGTCAGGAACTTTAAGTCTGAGTACATGCGGCAGCTGCAAAAAACTCCAGACCCCACTACTATGCCAAATGTTCTCTTTCCTAAGCTGTGCAGTCGTTCAACCCAACTAGAGGGAGAGTTAGAAGGGCAGCTAAAGAACACCATTAAGACACTGTGCACTGAAGGGGCTGTGGTCAATGCTGGTGTGATCCAGCTGAAAGAGCTGCAACTTTGATATTTGTTTTATTATGTTGATGGGGTCACATTTTTTTTAAGTAAGATAAAATGAATAAATAGAGAAATAATGCGTGTTACTGTATGTGACTTCTGTGAAGTGATGTTAGGCAGATGTTAACAGATAATATTAGTGGGCTTTTAAATTTAGCAGGTTTTTCCATCCCGCTAATAGCACTAAAATTTTTAGAGTGCTAATAATACCTGCTATACAGTAATAGTATGACATTTAATAGCAGTAAATGTGTTACAATGCATCTAAGAATTACTAATAAACAAAACCAGTATACATTAAACGGTCATGACTTAATACCAGTAGTGCAGCAAAAGGACCTAGGCATAATAATTACCTGTGATTTAACTTTTCATAGTCACTGTATCCATATTATAAACCGGGCCAACAGACTTATAGGAAACATCACAAGGAGCTTTACAGCAAGAGATCAGGGTTGTACTTTACCACTTTATAGGGCTTATGTTAGACCACATCTAGACTACTGCTCTCCCCTGTGGAGCCCTTATCTTAGGAGAGATGTGAACAGGCTGGAGGGGGATGCAGAGGAGAGTCACCAAACTTATTACTAACATGTACAATAAAGGGTATGATGAAAGATTGGACAAACTAAACATGTACTCTTTGGGGCAGTGGAGAATCAGAGGGGATCTTCTGCTAATGCATAAAATTTCCACTGACATTGAATTAATGTCAGATTTGGCAATGTCCTATATTGTATGGGACTGTGATCTAAGGAGCCATAAATATCGGCTGGCGTTACTTACCCCTGAACTAACAAAAGGCGTTCTTTCTATACCCAAATAATTATTCCCTTATGGAACTCACTTCCCAGGTCAATAATTGAATCCACTAATTCTACTAAATTCAAACAAAATCTAGATCGCCATCTATTCTAAATAGGGATGATGTTCCAGCTTGGCTGGAGATATACATATATGGGCTTCGGCCTTCTGTATATCTACTTTTCTTAGTATGAGCTTCTTTGCATGTCCCCTTTTTCTGGTGCATCTTCTCTTCTGAAAAATACCCCCCTCCTGTACTTTATTTATCCTTGTGAGGTATTTATAAAACTCTGTCATGCCCCCATCTCCTTTCTTCCATGGTGCACATTTTATTTTGTAAATATATTTTTATTAAAAGAATATTTTATATGCTGAAATTGCCCGTGATACAAAGAGGTGTGGTATTATGTCACAAATTACAGGATAAAACAGTTACTAGAGTATATATGCTTGCAGGGCCTCAGCCTTCCCCCCCCCCAGTACAGTGGTCAGGGGTGGGGGAGGGAAAAAAATATTATATAGCTATCCTGATTAATAACAGCCTTTGCAGGTCTCTGCAGAGAAACAGAAAGTGGACAGAAGGCAATCTTGATATGCATTTCCAGTGTCTGTAGATTTTGTTCTAATGCAAAAGTAAATCAACCTTCGTAACCTCTGAATACTGAAGTTCTCCACTCCATATGCCAGACCCTCTAGCCTTTCTTGCCTCTACCCTCACTAGCCTCTGTGTGTTTAGGGGACAAATATGGGATCATGCAACATTATATACATCACTCACTTGGTCCACCTAGATATAACAACTCAGGTTTTTTTTTTAAACCAAAGGTGATTTTCTCCATTCTGTATATGTCATTTATGGTATCCCTCCACTGAGCAATGTGGATTTGAGATGGGGTGAGGCACCATCTGGTAATACATTCCTTAGCTGCCAGTAGAAGGATTCCCAAGAGATATTTTGAAGTTCTACAGTATCTTTCAACCCACATGGTATATATGAAGTAGGTATATTTTAGGGGTTAATTGAACAGAGGAGAGGATCACCTTTGTGACCGCCTCCCTAAGTCCATCAGAAAAGGTTGCAGGGACAGGCATGTCCGCATTACATGGGTATGTGTCACGCAAGGCTCTCCACAGTTACACAGCAGGCTGAACAGCTCCTCTCTCCCTATCAAGTGTAGCTGTGATGATGGGGTGCAGAAATATCAGATTGAATGTTTCCTTTCATACTCATGCCAGACATTGGAGGATGCTATTCTACCTGCCTCACAGCAACCCCTCTCCCAGTCCTTCTTGCATATTTCCTTTTGTAATTCCCCGCCCTATTTCTGGGGTTTCATGCAATGCTTTATAAACAGTGGAAATAAGATGCAGTATCATTAAGGTTCTTATGTATGGCTAACACTTACTGTAATAACATGTCTTAACTGAAGATATAAAAAAATAAATAAATATCTGTGGCCTGAGCCAAACAGCCTCTGAAGCTCACCTACGCTATAAATTTCAAGCCACTAGCACCATGCATAATGATATGCGCAAAACGTTAATGACATCATGCAGTATCTCTGCAGCAAATTATATTTCTAACATGTAAACAGCATGTAGACCAAACACTAGAATATGGACCACAGTCCATAACCCGGGTTGCACCTTTAAATAGGCACTTGGCTGTCTAGTGTGCTTACCCAGTTAATAAAAAGCAAACAAATAAATAAATAATTCGCATCTCCAGGACATCCACTCAACACCCTTCAAATTTCATGTTAAAAGACCAAACTGTTCCAGAGATATTCAAATTTTAAAGTTTGTGCACCTTTAAGAAGTCTTCCACCACAAAATGGCAGAACTTGGGGCTGAAAAATCTCTGACTGTGAAGGGTGGGCAATTCAAATGCTTATAACTCTGAAACAGAACAACATCTTTTCACCAAACAAAAACTGGCATCTTCCTTGAACAAAGGGATTTCGATGTGCTAAGTTTCAGACCAATAAACCCCACAGTGGCTGCGCTATGCATCGCACAAGACAGGGCAAAAAAAATAGCAAAAACTGCATGTTTTGCACTTCACTGAGCAAAAACCGTATGTACCAGTGAAATAGAAATTGATAAATAAATAGATAGATATACCATTCCACTCCATGTATACTGTCGTGGAAAAAAATATATATGTTCTTACACTTTAGTTTAAAATCAGACTCAGGACCACTGCATAGTAGAAAGAACGGTTTATTACATATGCATATGGGAGTCTGCTTCCAAAAATCATGCAAGGCTCCCTGAGTTTCATTAGTCAATCACTTTTATACCTTTTTATCAAGGTGTTGCTAATTCCAATGAAAATAGTATCTTATTCCAAGAACTGCTATCTCTATTCCAAGAATTGCTGTCATTCCTAATATGGTTTTGATGCCTGACGATGCCAATGTAACAGAAAAACAAGTTGATACCAATGAATGAGGTACTTTTCCACTGCTTATCTCATTTCTTTCCCAATACTGCTTGATACATATGCCTGGGTCAAGCTGACTTGAGTGAACAATGAGTTTCACTCACACCATAGCAACGTACAGCTTGCCTTCAATGCCTCAACATGCTGTTATCTTATATTTTTGCCTAAGCATGTTTTTATCTTATATTTTGTCCGAGCCTGTTATTCAGGCTGGTACCAACCAGTTCTATCCAGTTTTATTTTGCTTTCTGCTTCTACAAATGTACCTCAAGTAACCTCAGTGACATTCTGTAACCCTGTAACAGCATATACCAGTATGAACTCAGAAATTTCTACTACATTCTCAAATCTTTTCCAAATCTCTTCAACGGTTGCAGAGCAGCATGTGCATAAAACTGCGCACGAGTGGCAAAAAATAAATTTTTGGCACTTCACTGTGCAAAAAACATATGTAGATGCCAAATGAAACTTAGTAAATGCACAGAAGTACCATAGTAGACCAAGTATTACAAATGTATTACAAATGTCATACAAATCCGTTCAACAGTTGTAAAGTTATAATCACACAAAGAATGTGACGTTTAAGTGCAAACGCAAACAGAAACGACAACAGTGATGCAAACAGAAACAATAACACAAATTTTAAGAGAAAAGCAAGTGCAAACGTAAATGGTAATGAAAAAGCAAACGTTAATGATAACACAAACGGAAGTGCAAACAGTAACGGTAATTATGACACAAGTAGAAACAGTAAAAAACGTAAATGGAAATGCATGCACAAATGTTAACGCAAATGGTAATGGTAATGGTAACACAAACAGTAATGGAAAGGCAAATGGTAACAGAAACAGAAACGGTAACGCCAACGGTGACGCAAAACGAAATGCTAATGCAAATGGTAACAGAAACAGAAGTGCAAACGCAAACAAAAATTGTCACACAACTGGGTACGTAAACACAAGTGCAAATGTAAATGCAAACACAAATGGTTACACAAACAGTAATGAAAACCCAAACAGTTACGTTAATGCAAATGGAAATGCAAATGGTAACAGTAACGCCAATGGTGACGCAAGAGGAAACAGTAATGCAAATGGTAACTTAAACTCAAGCACAAACGTAAATGAAAACAAATGGTAAAACAAACGATAATGAAAATGCAAACGGTAACGTAAATGCAAATGGTAATGGTAATGCCAACAGCAACGCAGAAGGAAATAGTAACACAAACGATAATGGAAATGCAAGCACAAACACAAACACTAACGGTAACAGAAATGCAAATGCAAATGGTAACACAAATGGTAATATAAACGCAAGAAGCAATGGTAACAGAAATGGTAATGGAAATGCAAACGCAAATGGTAACGCATACGTTGATGCAAATAGAAATGGAAACGCAAACAGTAACAGTAAAACAAGGGGAAAAGGAAACGCTAACGGTAGCAGTAATGCAAATGCACATGCTTTGTGTCCCAAAAATGTGCATTCAGAAACACAGCGAATACAAAAAATGTGGGCATAATAATGGCCCTCCGACCAGAAAATGAGCACTTGGAATACTAAATTGCTCATATCTCAGGAACCATATGACATAGAAATAAAATAAAAATCTCATATTATTCATGACTTTCCAGGCCAGTTTTGTACTTAGCCCTCCAGTGGGGGGCTAAGAACTTATGCAATGAAGAGGCTGTTAAAAGCTCAATCCTGAATAAATATATCAGCTTCCCCAGTAGTGCCTAGAGTGCACTAGCCACAGTTGCAGGGTCTTCAAGATAAGCTCCCACATGCTTTTACCGGCTTCCTGCAGTAATTTAGTAAAATATTTCCCTCAGATAGTAAGTAAGTAAATAAAGACAGCAGAGAGTTAGATTATTGTTAATTATATTTTTGGTATTTTCTTTTCCTCTAGCTGAGAGATGGAGCTTTGCCACATCGACTTCTATTACTCACAACTTACACTCAGAGTTCCTCTATCAGGGATATTCATTTATATATTAATCAGAGATATTGATAGCACTTGGAGGAAGGAGGGGCCACTAGAGCCAGGGATAAAGCAGAGAGCATTGTACAGTGGAACAGTGGTCAGTAATCGAAGGGAGGGGGCTGGCATAGTTCTGCACAATGCCTCCATTCAGCTATGTGTGGTGGTATTCTGCAGCATGCTAATAAGCCCATAATGGCATGGAAATGGCCCCTTCGGACCTTCCATGGCCTCTAGGTGTATTAGCTTACCCTGGATGAATATGGAACACAGGAGGAATGGTGATATCCCATTTAAGAGGAACAATTTAAATTCCCTCCTGTGGTCCATATTCTAGTGTTTGGTCTCCGTTCCTACGGTTCCCACCTGACCATGTGGACAGGCAGCTAGAAGACCTACAGCCTTCACTGATACCCTCTAGGTAGTGTTATGCAATACCAGGTCAATGAGAAACAAGACCGCAATTATGTCGGCCTTGACTTCTTCAGTTGACCTGGCAAGCATCATGGAGACCTGGCTGGGGGGGGGTGCAGGTCCAATTTTGGAGGCATCAGTCCCTGCTGGGTACTCTGTGGTGCACTGCCTGAGGAGGGATTGCAGGGGCAGGTTTGTAGCCATCTGTTTTAGATCAAGCCTGAATTTCTCCATACACCCAATGGGTTCTACCTCATCATTTGAATGTGTAGCAGTGCATGGGGGTCCAGGTGCAGGTTGCAGAATGTTCATGATTTACTGCCCTCTGGGGTCAGGGGGAGAATTCCTGCAGCTGGTTGAACACTTTGTCGCTGACGGGGTATTGGAGTTGCCCAGATAACTGGTTCTGGGGAACTTCAATGCCTGGGTCAATGATGAATCCTCACAACTTGGTTCTGACCTCCTACAATGGATGACATCACTGGGCCTTGCATAGGCAGTTGCCTCTGTAACCCACTATCATGGCCACACTTTGGATATGGTATTCTCATTGAGTCTTGTGGTCACTGACCTCAGGATTGATTAATTCGCCTGGCCCAATCACTGTATGGTGAAATTCTCATTTGGCCCTCCCCTACCCTGATGGTCCCTCTCCTGTTGAGATGATTAGCTATTGATCTTTAAAGGGATTGTCCCCAGAGGGACTGATGGCAGTAGTTGATTTTTTTTTTCTCCAATTGTTTAACCAAGAGTGGTGCACTAAGCTGAAAGCTTGTTTACAGGTGTGACCTGGGAGCACAGGGAAGTTAAATGACTTGCTCAGGGTGAAACAGTATGCAAGTGGGGGCTGTGGGATTCAAACCTACATCTCCAGATTTGCAGCTCAGAGCCTTAAACCCCTGCGCTATACTGCCTCCCAATTTTTCCAGTGTTAGTGCTGTTTGTGCAGCTGGCTTGGGTGAAACGGTGACAGCTTATAACAAGGCTGTCTCTGGGGCACTCAATGCCATTGTTCTGGTACATATATGACCCAGGTCCTCGTGCCTGAGACCCTATTATATGATCAGGCTCTCAAGGCGATGAAGACCATGGGTCAGAGGTTATAGTGTAGCTAGCATAGGACTCGGTCAGTGAAGGCTGCCTTTGAAGAATTACTATGCTGATTATTAAAGGGCAAGTGACCATAAGAAAGCAGAGTTGCTGTCCAGCGAGATTGCCTCAGGGAAGAACAGACCAACTCAGCTCTTTCAGGCTGTGGACAGGCTTCTTCATCCATTCTATCTACAGCTGATAAAAGCCTTTTCAGAAGCATTTTGCAAAGAGTTTGCTGTGTTCTTCTCTTACAAGTTATCATCGGTTCAGGCCTGGATCTCGCTAACGGATCTGTATCAGCACTACAGGGTAGGGTCTAGGTGGAGCAATGGCACTCCAATTGTCTGGGTGGAGCTTTGGCCAGTGGAGGTGATTGAGGTTTCCAAGGTGATTTCGAAGCTGCAGCCCATTTGTTGTGAACTGGACCCTGTCCTGACACATCTCCTAGTAGGTTGCATCAAGGCTATCAGTCCAGTATTTACCAGGATAGCCAGGTGTTTGCTTTTTAAGGGGTCTTTCCTGATGCCTTGAAGGAGGCATTGGTGAAGCCCCTTCTGAAAAAAATAAAAATCTCCCAACCCTGATGTCCTTGCGAATTGCAGGCCTATCTCCAACCTCTTATTCAAAGGTTGTTGAGAAGATAGTGGGTCTCCAGCTCAAGGAGCACTTGGAGGCCTTTAACATCTATAAACCATTCCAGTCTGAGTTTAGGACAAGGCACAGCACAGAGACGGCACCAGTCCAGGTGCATAATGACATCCTAAGGGCAAGAGATCAAGGGGAGCGGTCAGTTCTCATTCATCTTGATCTGTCAGAAGCATTTGATACTGTGGACCATATCATGTTGGACAGCCTTAGAGAGTATTGTGCACTCACTGGTAGTGTCATCAACTTGTTTGAGTCCTTTCTTTCAGGCAGGAGGCAGAGGGTTGTGATGGGGAATTTCTCCTCCCCCCTGATGTCCCTGACCTCTGGAGTTCCTCAAGGCTCGATCCTGTCACTGATGCTGTCTACAGTATATATGCTGCCCTTGGGGAAGCCCATCAGACACCACAATTTGGGTTTTCATTGTTGTGCAGATGATACTCAGCTGTACATGTGTTTTGTACCAAGGACAAATGGTGCTGTTGAAGTGCTGAATAAATGTCTTGCTGAGATCCAGGACTGGATGAATTCTAACTGTCTGAGACTTAACCCAGTCAAGACTGAGGTACTGGTAATTGAACTGGGCTGAGGGCATGGTGGGGATGCCTCAGGGATGACAACAGGTTTGGTGTGGGGTCGACCCCATTAATGTCCTCTAGGATGAGAAATATGAGCATTGTCCTTGACGACAAGCTGACATTTGAAGCCCAAATATCGGCTGTCATCAAAAATGTTTTTTGCCATTTGAGGAACATCACCCGGATTAAACCCCTAATTCTGTCGGAAGACCTGCCATCACTGGTGCATGCCTCTGTAACATCCAGACTTGACTACTGAAAGGCTATTTACCTTCGGGTCATGGAGGGAACCCCCTCCAGCTGCAGCTAGTGCAGAATGCAGCTGCCAGGCTGCTGATAAGGCTGTCAAGATCCTGTAATATGGCCTTGGTCCTGCAGGGTCTACACTGGCTGCTGGATAAGTGGTGTATTCTCTTCAAGGTGGGATTGCTCACCTACAAGGCCCTATGGTTTGGGCCCTGGCTACCTGACAGACCTCTTAACCTCTGCCATCCCAGCGCGCTCCCTTCGTTCCTCCACCGAGAGTATCCTGGTGGTTCTGAGGACTGGGGTGAGGACAGGCGATTGTTCATTCGAGTTCAGCAGCCCAGTCCTCTGGAATTTGTTGACAAGAACTTTGAGGGATGCCCCTATGGTGGAGGTGTTCAGAAGGGGCCTAAACTCTCATCTTTTCATCTTAACTTTTCTTGCTGATGTTTTTAATTCATACAAAATGTTTAATTATTTTTAATCTGTTTTGATTGTTATTATAATTTGAATGTCTTTACCACTGTGTCAAATGTTTCTACTGCATGATGCCTAGAGCCTCCAGGGTTGGACACCAAATAATAAATTATGTACTTCCTTACTTACTAGTAGGGAGTTATGTAGGCACAACATATAGTCACAATCAGGGCCCCTACTTTTCCGCGGCACAGTGGGACCAAGTTCTGCGGCAAGACTACCATTTGCCGCAGAACTTCTACGGCGGTGGTTTGTAATATCTGTGGAAGTTCTGCAGCACTAACAGACTACCACATCACAGTGTCAGCTTGTCATCGTGACTTCACTTTCATGGCAGTGGTTATAGCAATCAGGATGGTGGAAAGCACAGCAACACTAGCTCAAAAAATAACAGACTTATAAAAATAATGTTATGCCTAAAAAAGCAAAACAAATGTCTCTCCCTTAAGGTCCTAGCCTGTTGCATAAATGACATATGCAGAGGGGATCTTATGTGATAAATAAGTTATTTCTATATGCATGCTATCTATCTCACTAATGAGGTTTCCACTGTCTATCACTTATATATTTCTATGTGCTTTCTACACCACTCATGAGGTTCCCACTGCGTATTACTTATACATTTATATGCAGTCTGCAACATACAAATATGCGTGTGTATGGTGAGAGAGACATAGACACTGTACATGCGTGTGTGTGTATATATATATATATATATATATATATATATGTGTGTATATATATATATATATATATACATATTTTTAATTTCCATGAACTTGCATCCTCATTCATACAGGTCCCATTGGAAATGGAATAGGAGTTATTGCAAAATTCATTTTCATATCAACCTGCTTTCCCTGACACACTGCGTAACACCATCAGGCCATGACATGCATGTGAATCAATTGTGAGATATAGTTCTCCGGCCCATCACAATGTGCCCACCATGTAACAGAACACTGCACCATACCTTCCCAGGCTCCAAGCAGTGATGTGTTCCACCAATCCTTGTGCTGCCCAGCCAGCTCCCAAAGCTAATCTCTGAACCTGAGTTGCCAGCATGGAAACACAGCATGCTACCCTCTGGCTCAACAGCTGTCCCTGCACACAACATTTCTCCATAACTTTTAGGTGATTCTATCAACCAATGACAATATGTAATCAGTAACCCTAGCAAAAATGCGTACAGTACAATTATTTATTTAACAGGTCTATTCTTTCAACAGGTCTACACATTACTATATTTCACTTTTCTGGGCATAATTATTTTTCTTAAAAATTTAGACAGTTAAATTAATTTTACCAGTTATTCATTTCAGATAGCATCTCTATATCTTAAAGGCACAAGTAAGTTTGTACAAAGTGAGGTATGGACTTAACAGGTCTCTATTATTGGCAAGGTTTTGTTTAAGTTGGCCCTAGTGCAACAATGTAAGACTGAAAATTGTATTAGGCTGTAGTGCAGGTTGAGCAAATATCACCATGCATGATGTGCTGTGCCACCGTCTCTAGCAGTGGGAGCTGTGGTAGATAAGTGACTGTTCATTTCTGTTGCAGAATGCAGCCATTTCATTAGCTAATGTATGATGTTATAGCAATGATACCATCACATTCTGACCAGATAGGGGGGGTTTTGGATATAAAAAGATGGGATGGGAACCAGATTCTATGTATTAACAGAAATATTAATAAAAAATCACCAAGAAGAGTGAATTCTGTGACACCACAGAAGTTCTGCAGTAGATTGCAAGTTCTGCACAAAATTCTGCGGCCGCAGAATTCTAGGGGCATTGGTCACAATCCACAGCAGAGACACATGGAGATTTACAATATTACCCTGTGGGGTTTCCAGTGATATTGTGAAGGGACAGGAGTTATAATAAAATAACCTGCAGGACCATACACAAAGCATGGTGAGGCAGGGAATCAGTGCAGAAAACTTTAAAGATCAAATGCACATGAAACATGTCCCCTTTTACCTGTTGATAGTAACTATGACAGTATGTTAGTTATATGTGCAGTAACTTTGTTTTGTCAAAGACAAAGTTGTGTTAAGTACCTTTCTGAGCCTCTTTTTAGCAGCCAAGTAGTACAGTTTCAGCAGGATTCACAAAGAAATGCACTCAGCGCATCTCAGTTGTGCCAGCACAAATGAGATGTGCCAAGCTCAAACTGTGGCATTCACAGAAGACGCACCGGAAGATACTCCCAGCGCATCCCATCTGTGAATACTACAGTTGCACTGGCCCAACCCGAGATGCTCTGGCGCAACCCCCTGCTCTGGCTGGGAAACTGGTGGGGCAGTACATCTCAAGGTGCTCTGTGCCCAAGGTTGGCATTCACAGCCACAAACATGAAAATGGGGCCATTGGGCATGCAAGGCACAATGGAGCCATTTGCATGTCATTATGGCCCCATTTGCATGAAGCTTGCAGGGATGCATCTGGTAGAATGTGCTGGGTGCCCTGCAAGTGCGGCAGTGCAAACACAAATACAAAACTTCTGGTAGCATAGTGCTCCCCCTCCCTGGTTGCATCCTCATAAAACAAATATGCAATTGCATAACTCCCTGGTAGTCTAGTGGTTCCCCCCACCCCTTCCCATATCCCCATTAATTAAAGCTGCCACCCAATTACTCCCTTTTAATCTAGTGGAACCCCCCCTGCTCTGACCTGACTGCATTACCATATGAACCCCAAAGTCATCCTGCTGGCCCACTGGACCTCCCAACCCACTCAGGCACCCCACCCCACTCCCCCATCCCAGAAGGTCAGCTGATAGTGCAACCCACCTGCAATCTGCCATGGCAAGGTCTACCAATGGGCTTACAGTAGTACAGTACACTGCCATTCACTGACAGTTCAGTCAGCAGGCAGCCGTGGCAGATTGCAGGTGGGTTGCGCTGCCAGCCGACCTTCTGCACCTGCTGAGATGGGGGTGGTGGGGTGGAAGTGTCTGAGTGAGTGTGGGGTCCACTTGGAGATCTGGGTGACTTTGGGGTGCATATGGTACTGCAGCTGGGTCAGGGCAAGGGGGGGGCTCCAGTAGACTAATGGGGTAATTGGATGGCAGTTTGAATTAACGGGGATATGGGCAGTGTTGGGGGGATCACCAGGCTACCAGAGAGTTATGTGATTTTATTTATTTGTTATGGAGACGTGGGTGGTTCTATGTGATAATAGTGACTGCTGAAAGGTGATCCCTATCATCGCAACCTGCTTTTTTTCGGCAATATGCAGTAAAAGGCGACCGGGAAACTGGGCATGCAGGGGAGGGCTGTGCCCCCGCACTCCTCTAACTAAAGATTCTCAACTCCAGGGGGGGTGTATGTTGGGGAGGGGGGCACAGCCTGGTTTAAAAAAAAAAAGTCCTGCAGCTGGGGGACACAGCAAAATTGTACCCGCACCCCCGTCCCGAACCCAGGACCTGCTCCATCAGAGCCAACCACCCCACCCACCACACCACATGGTTGGCTCGGCAGAAGCAGGCACACTACAGGGTTACAACCCTGTTCCCCATCCCTCCATGTCCTGTCACCAACCCTCCCTTCCTGTCGCCCACCCTACCTTTGCAGTCACAACATTTGCCATCCACCTACCATTGCTCTCAATGATAGTGCCATCAAATGGATCACCGTTTGGACAGTCGCCCATATGCGGTTTCTATCATCATGGTATACCGATACGGGCAGGGAGGAGGGGATCACTGGACTGCTAGGGTAGGCAGGCTGCTGTGCTGCTGTCTGCAGTACTGCAGCTTGCCTTTGAGTGGACATACAGTTGAGCCTACCTTTTTTAGACTTAACATTTGGAGGCACATCTTTGGATTTACTCTGAAGATACGCCTAGATGGTGAGTTGTGAATAGGGATGCACCCCATATGCATGGGCACGCCCCCTGTACACCTACCACATATGTGCCAAATACCATTATAGGTGGTGTTCAGCGCATCTGAGATGAATCGGCACATCTCTGCCCTTTCAGAATCTTGATTGACTGCAATTCTGGGATACACTGGTGCATCTCAGGTGTGCTGGGTGCATCCCTTTTGTGAATCCCCCCCTTTGTTTACATTCCTGCTATCAGATTCTCAGATGCCTCCCCTGAGACGTCCCCTAGGAGTGATGTCAAATTTTTTTCAGCACACTAATGGGAAACAGTAGGCTGTCAGTGTTTCTCCCTTGGTACACAGATAGATGGCATTATAATACATCCCATGTAACCGTGTTGTGCCATTGATTATTTGACTAGTGCTGATGAACAGCAATGGCACACAGCTTTTCTGTCAGAGCAAAACATTTGACCCTGTGTGCTTTCTTATTGGAGTCTCTCATTGCTGCTATACTACAGTAAGGCAGGAGACAAGACTGTAAGTGGGTTACTGGGGGGGTATTCCAAATGTGCTACCAGTGTCTGTGGAACTGTCAGATTATAAGCAAAATGCACTGCACGACTTGTGTCCTCCAAAAGCAATAAGCACCACCCATCCCCCAGCTTTACCATGCTAGCTTCCAATGCATGGTCACATCTCAGAAGGCAGGGTCATGCCTCAGCACACCTGAGTTCAGCTAAACATATATTCTGAGTGTATGAGGAGAGCTGAACTTGGGGAAGTGCTAGTTCATATGAAACAATGATTACAAGTGTTAAACATTGAAGTCTGCAAGTCCTGGCATGATACTGGGCATGTGTGAATGACTATGCCTATTCCTAGGACTTAATGCCCCAGGAATGCCTATTTCAACATATAAGAGTATTCATCCCACATAGATTTTGTGAAGAACATAATTGCAAACTGGAAACATTCACAAGTACTTATTAGATTTTTTTGATTTTAATGTCAATAGACTTTGTAACGTAACTCACAAAACCAATACCTAGCAAACCAAATTAAATGCTATGCTAGCATAGCTCTTCAACATGCTATATTTGCATCATGCTGTAGTACGAGAGTCAGCTTTCCCACCAGGGTCATACTTTTTAATGTCATGGGGAGCCCATAACAGAGAAGAGAATAACTACAAAAGATAAGAACCCAGCACAAATCCCCAGGGGCAAATGTTACCCTCGAAGGGTATTGGACATGCAGATATATTTGAAAGAAAAACACAATTGCACATACCCAGTTCAGCAAAGCATCATGGGAAGTTTATGATATGAAGGAATTTACACTGGCTCAACCCTAAAGAATATATTTTAGCATGTATGGAAAAATGGTAAAGCTGTAAAATAAAACATACATCACAATACTGCTTGCAAAACCATTATAATTACTATAATACAGTGCTATACCATTTCTTGGTACAGTTGATTAACAAAATGAAGTATTATTTTGTTACACTGTTCATATGTGAATCATTGTTTTCGTAAATATGACACATTTGTGAGTTAATATTATGTACACTGTGTTAAACAGTGGTTTATAAACCTACAGTGTAAAAAAATAACACAAGAAGAGTCATTTTTAATTTCACAGTGCCTGTGCACTGCAAACTTTTAGCTATGAGTAGTGTGTGTGAAAATTTCAAAAGAAGGAGTAGCCGAACAGCTGATCGCTGTTTGGTCATGGAACAAATATGTGTGGAATGCAGCTGATTCTGCACATGTGTAGTATTTTTTTTTTACCTGTAAGTATAGAAAACGGTGCAGCGGCATCTTTTTTTTTTAACCTGCAAAAAAGAAAATGGTCTTTTGTCATTTTGCCCATCCCCATCCTGACCCTCCCTCTGTGCACCTAAGTCCCGTACCCCCCCCCATACTTACCTCCAGAGGTCAGGAGCAGCGATCTTCTGTGGACCGGGATGTGCCTGCACTTTTCAAAAGCTGACCGCAAATTGAAAAAATCACAGTAAGACCTATAATGGGAGTCAATGGGGGGAAGGGAGTTTCAACGTAGGTTGATATCTCAGCCATTTTTAGGACTTTTGGTTCCAAATTTTCAGAATGGGGTTCTTGGGACCCCACCTCGTGAACACTGGCACTGACTGCAAAATCACCTTTTGGGACTGATTAATGAAATGACAGTGACACAGTTCATGAGTAGAGGTCCCAAAAGCCCACGTTGTAAATTTGGTGAAAAAATTCCAAGCAATGACTGCGTTACGAGCGTGCATTGCACAGTTTCTATGCAGACTACTAACTTCACAAGTTTTTAATATTTTCACTCGGGATTTTCAACATTGCCATTTTTTTACACCTCCTTATGAACAGTACAGCTGTCATTTTTCACATTCTGCCCAAAACATGTTTTCACACCTGTGGCGTAGAATGGCACGGTCACTGTGGAAAATCAGCTTTCGGGACAGATTAACAAAATCACAGTACCACTGTTCATGAAGAGATGTCCAAAAATGGCCATGTTCAAAATTTGTTGAAAGACCTCTGAAAAATGATTTCATTACAGGCGTGTGTTGCACAGTTTCTATGCACGCTCATAACTTCACCAATTTTTCATATTTTTACTCCAGATTTTCAACAGTGCCATTGTTTCACACCACCTCATGAACAGTAAAGCTGCTATTTTTCACATCCTGCCCAAAATGTGATTTTGCACCTATGGTGCCAAATGGTGCAGTCACTGTGCAAAATCACCTTTCAGGAGGGGAGGAGACAGAGATAATGAGGAGGGGGGGCCCTTACCAATCGGCAGGTCTGGGGAGAGTGGGGCATCACTGGCAAGTGGGGGGAGGGCTAAGCAGGGAGAAGAGGTACTGGAAGTGGAAATCACAGCAGAGAGAGTGAGGGAAGCCCTCAGCTCCCTTAAGACGGAGAAAGCACTGGGGCTAGATAAATTACATCCTAGAGTGCTGAAGGAACTTGCAGATGTCCTGGCGAAACCCCTGGCAGAGCTTTTCACCATCTCTCTGAGGACAGGGTGGGTGCCCCAAGACTGGAAGGTGGCGCATGTAGTGCCTATCTACAAGGGGGGATCAAGGGAGGTGGCAGGGAACTACAGGCCTGTCAGCCTGACATCAGTAGTGGGCAAGGTGATGGAGGACATTGTCAAGGAGAGGCTAGGGGACCTGGATAAGTCAGGGTGCCTGGATGATAGACAGCATGGATTCATCCCGGGGAAATCATGTCAGACAAACCTGGTGGAGTTCTATGACTGGGTGACAAGTGCCTTGGACCTGGGTAGACCAGTGGATGTCCTCTTTCTAGACTTCAGCAAGGCATTTGACTCTGTTCCTTACGTGGGCCTGTTGGATAAACTAGGAGAAATGGGGCTGGGAAACCAGATGATCCAATGGATAGGCAATTGGCTCCAGGACCGGACCCAGAGGGTCGTAGTTGGTGGGATAGTCTCTTCCCCAAGGAGGGTCATTAGTGGGGTCCCACAGGGATCAGTCCTTGGGCCCCTTCTGTTCAACGCCTACGTATCTGACATAAGGACAGGAATCAGGAGGAGATGAGTCTCTTTGCAGATGACTCAAAACTGGGGCGGTGGTGGATGGGGAGGAGGAGGTGTCCCTGCAGGGGACCTGGAGGCTCTGGAAAGATGGTCTAGAAAGTGGAAGCTGAGGTTTAATGCAGAGAATGCAAGGTACTCCACCTGGGGCCAGAAACCCAGGCCAAGTGTACACCCTGGGGGAAATACTACAAGTCTCAATGGCTGAGAGGGACCTGGGGGTGGTGGTGGATGTCAAGAAGAACAACTCTGAGACTTGTAGGAGGGCAGCAGCCAAGGCCAACAGGATGCTGGGATGCATCACTAGGGATCACCTCAGAAGGAGGAAGTGATACTCCCTCTGTATAACTACTTGGTGAGGCCACCTGGAGTACTGCGTGCAGTTTGGAGGCCGCACTTAGAAAATATTAACCTCCTGGAGAGGGTCCAGAGGAGGGCAAAACCAAAATTATTTGGGGCTTGGGGATAGGACCTATGAGGAGAGTTCTCAAGAGCTAAATATGTACACTTTGGAAGAGAGAAGGACCGGGGACATGATAGAGGTCTTCAGGTACGAAGAGGGTAAATAGGGAGGAACAGTGAGGGTGCTTGAGAAGGAAGGAGGAGGGGCCACTAGAGGGCATGGGTGGAAGCTGGAGGGGAAGATTCAGGAGAAAGGAGGAGGTGCTACTTCACTGAGGGTGGTAGAGCCATGGAATGCACTACCTAGGGGCTGGTGGAGGCAAAGACAGTGGAGGGTTCAAGAGGGTGGGACAGGTACAGGAAGGGTTCAGGAAGCAAAATCCAATGCAGCAAGAATATCCGGAACTGGGAAGGGAAGCCAGAGAAGGCGGGGACAGCAAGATCAGCACCCAGGGTGGGGGCTGACCAAACGAGCAGACACGAAAGACCATTAGGCCTATTCTGCTGGCATTTTAGTATGTTAGTATGTTAGTATGTTAGGATTGAGACACAAAATGATAGTGCCACTGTTCATGAGGTGGGGTCCCAAAAAGTCTGTGTTGAAAATCTGAAGCATCGGGGGTGACTTGGGGTCATCTGCCATAATGCTTATGCCATTCTACCCTCACCCTGCAGCCAGTGGAAGGCATCAGGTTGTGCCTTGGGGTCTTTGGCCCTGTTCACCCCATTCTCCTATACTGTACACATTTCAGCATATTTCCTTATGGAATTTGTTGAGTGTAATGCTCGAAGACCCCAAGGTACAACACAGCACCTGTCTGTGTCTGCAGGGTAGGGTGAGGTGAAATGGCATGAGCGTTATGGCTAATGACCCAAAGGCACACTCCCAATGCCTGTCAATCTCTGCAAGGTGGTGGTGGGGTTGACGTCAGTTCAATACTTCACTGCCATTCCTATTATGCATCTCTCTAACTCCTGCACTACCAATGCCAATGCCAGCAAGCAAACATTCGCCATTGACAAGTGCTCGTTATACTTTCCAGTGACGATTTTGTCAAAGAAATCCAGTAGCTTCCCTAAGAAGGTCTTTGTTAGTAAAGCGACTGCCTTCCTTTGACAAAATCATCACTGGAAAGTATAAAAAACAGCTTTTACAAATTTCCCCCATTAAACTTTATGGAGTACCTCCTCTTGCTGTTCCTTAAGTAACATGGCAAACTTTAGGCATTGACAAATGCTTGTTTTACACTGTAAATGTTAACTTATTGTGTTCATAAATATGACACAATTGTGAGTTAGTTACACACATTGCGATAAACAGTGATTAACACATTTACAGTGTAAAAAACATAACACTTCATTTTTTAGAGTGCAAAGACACTGATAGCACATAAAGGATACCCCAGGTAACATACTGACCATCTAGTCTCCTGCCTTACTGTAGTACAGCAGCAATGAGAGGCTCCAATAAAAAGCACAAGGGTCAAATGCTTCACTCTAATAGAAAAGCTGTGTGCCGCTGCTGTTCCTGTTCATCAACACTAGTCAAGATAAATCAATGGCACAACACAGTTACATGGGATGTTTTATAGCACCATCTGTGTGTGTGCCAAGGGAGAAACACTGACAGCCTACTGTTTCCCATTAGTGTGTTGAGACAAATTTGACATCACTCCTAGGGGACATCTCAGGGGAGGCATCTGAGAATCTGATAGCAGGAATATATACAAACTGTGCTGCTTGGCTGCTAAAAGGAGGCTCAGAAAGGTACTTAATACAGCTTTGACTTTGACAAAAAAAAGTTACTGCATATCTAGGGAAAATACTGTCATACTTACTACCACCAGGTAACAGGGGATGGTTCATGTGCATTTGATCATTAAATATGGGTGCTTGGTTCCAAATAATACATTTCTACATGGATGGCAAACAGTAACCCACATGCTTTGAAAATCGGCATCTCTTCCTCTGGTGAGTCTTGATGTGCTGGGATTGCTGTTTGCTGACCAGGGGAATTAATAAAATGAATAATCATCTTAGCTTTTACAAAAGAATTCATCTCTTTTTTTCAGGTATTTTCTTTGTCAATACCTGCCAAGAAAGTCATTATTCACAGAGCATGGTGACCCATGCAGTGGTGGAAATATATTTTTCTGACACCACCTGCCTGTAGAACAAATACTGACAGGCAGTAGGGGTATCAGAATCATGTGCCTTCTAGAGGAGAAGACTGAAGTAGATAGTGAGGGTCTGGAACATGAGTAAAAATGGAGAATGGGACTATGAAAGAAGGATCAGAACCCTCAAGAGGATTGGGAGGAAGACAGAAAAATTCTAACAGATTCTGGCCCTGAAGCAGGCCTAACAGTAATGGATGGGTGGGAAGGAGGAATTGTATAGCAGTAGAGCATTGTGCCAAGTGGCATACACTGTACCATGCCAATAGAGCAGTAAATGTTACTAACCAGCATAATGGTGGGAGTAAACTCTATTTGTGCCAAATAACATCTAGCTGATTATTTCATATGGCAGTTTCATCACTGGGAACACTTCTCCAGTGCAGGCAGTTTTTGGTGGCAGCAAAATGGGGTTCCTCTTTCCACCTCAAATTTATGCCACCACCAACAATGACTGTTTATCAGACCCACAAATTTTCCAGTGTTTTGTTTTTAAGGGCAACTTTCTGTATTCTCTTAGTGGAACAAGTTATTTGGAGTTTTGACAGCAACATGGTTTGTGAACTCGGGGCACTGTCATAAAAGGAAAACAGCTCATCCTTAGCATTATGTACACAAGGCGTAACATCCAAATTACTGGTTCCATAAAGAGAACTGTGTGGTGTTAGGGTGTTTACCCCGATCAGATTCTTTGCAGTCGTAGAAATGCAAAGAGACACAGACTAGTGGCATATTTGGTAATAAATCTCCTTTATTATACAAAAGGTAACAGTTGCCCTAAGCAGGGATTACAAACATATGAAATTGCCTGCAGGTACAGGCCATTCAGTCTATCTAGTCTGCTCAAGTGTGCAGCACGTCAGTCCACTAGACTGCAGCTGCCCCCCCCTCACATGTCCCACCCTTACCATCTGACACTGGGAGACAAACCTTTCCAAAATACCCCTAGGAGTGAAGATAGTTTCAAGGGGAATACGTAATGCAGTAAGTTATATACTATAGATAGTTTCCATAGTTACCTAAAGGTTGGAGACATAAAGTAAGCCCTATTGCCCAAATGTTAGGTGGCTCCACAGTGTTATCTATACTTATGCATTATTTTGTACTGTCAGCTAAAATTTAAGACAAAGGATTCATACAGAGTACAGAATATAGTGTAGTAATATATAGATACATAGACACTGTTTGCAGATAAGGGTCTATGGCTCACCCAGTCTGCACATTTGAACTTGTAAGTTCACTTTATGTTTTCTAGAAGTCTGTTGCCCCTTACTTTTAACCTCCAGAATTCCCTTATGTCTATCCCATGCATTCTTAAATCCCATGATTGTTTCAGCCCCCACCACTTTCTCTCACAGGGTGTTCCACTTGTCCACCACCCTTTCTGTGATGAGATTCTTCCTCATGTTTCCTGTGAATTTCCCTCCCTAGAACTTCATCCCATGCCCTCTAGTCCTGGAACATCTTTTTCACTGGAAAATAGTGTATTCCTGCACCTTGTTCCTTCCTGTAAGGTACTTGCATGTCTCTATCATATCCCCTCTCCCCCCCTCCTCTCTTCCAGGGAGTACAAATTCAAGTCCTTCAGCCTGTCCTCATAGGACTTGTGATGCAATCGCTGTACCATCTTTGTTGCACTCCTCTGAACCTTCTCTACCCTGTCTATGTCCTTATGTAGGTAAGGTCTACAGAACTGTACACTGTACTCCAGATGGGGCCTCACTAGTGTCTTGTATAATGGAATTATGACCTCCTGCTTGTGATGCCCCTGCTTATGCTTTCCAGCAACCTATTTGCTTTATCTGCTGCCTTGTCGCACTGTTTCCCTACCTTGAAGTCATCAGAGATGATAACCCCAATGCGAAGTCCATTGAAAACAATGACTTCATGTTACTCTGCCTTCCCAAACCTCTACTCCACCAATTCTTAAGGTGAAGTACATTGAAGACAATGTACTTCACCTCACTTCACCTTGTTTTTAAGCTCCAAAAGCGAATTTTGCAGTGATTCATGGGATTTCAGATCACATGTACTCTAGATTGTTCTGCAGGGTAGTGTGTGTAGGAAGCTGTAGGAGACAATCTGTTCTGAGAGCTCTCTGTGATTCAAACCTTCTAAAAGCTGTTAAAAAAAGCCTTTTTGTCATTTTTTTTGCCTAAACTTTAGTTCATCAATTATAGGAAAACCTCCTGTGCACATATCATCTAGTGTGTATTGTTTGTGTCTGGATTTTGAATGTTAATGTACAACATTAAGTTTGTGTACTGAGAGACAGTGGAAGTGTGCTTTGGGGTAGGGATGTATCTGTGGTGTAGGTAGATTAACTTGGAGAAAAAGACAGTGCTTTCTGTTTTGGTGAAATTTTTCTTATATAACTGTGTTAATGTACACACAGTAATATTTTCAATAATTCTTGCCATTTTCTTGCTGATTGTTGTGGTGCAGTAGTGCATAATTTTAGTTTCTGTAAAATATGTGGCTATGTTACTGAAGTTTTCAATCTGCTACACATTACTTAGTGTATGAGTTTGTGTGTGATGTGTGTCATCAAATCAGACACCTTTTATTGTGCCACATAATAATTACAGCAATGTGAACCTGCTTTCCAGTGCAGCTGTGTGATTTTTGTACTTCTTTGTGGTATCTTTACTGGTACTACTACTAGTGTCTGTTACTGCACCAGTGCAGTACACTGCCCCCTCCCCGCGGCCTGCCCCAACCAGCAAAGGTTTTCTTTTCCAGACTTGAATTTCTGATGGTGAGCACTGGTTAGGTGTTGTGCCCTTGTGTATGCATCTCTTCAGTGTGCAGCACAATCTTATTCTGCCTGTGTATTTGCATCTCTTTAGGGCCCAATCTCCATCTGTAACTTAAGTCACAGTTGTTTCTTTGGCTTCCCTGCAGCGTACTGGATAGGTGAGGTGCATAATTCTGCATGAACATTGTAATCATTAATATGTGTTTTTAAGTCAGGACCATCATTACGAGTAACTTGTGATACAAATCATGTTCTTCATCATCACGGTCACAAATGCAGTCACAAATTATGATTCACGATCACGTCACAAATCACAGCATTAATTTTTTTACTAGTTACTTGGATACTAAGGTTCATACTAAAGTTAGAAGAAAGAGCTAGTAGGCCAAAGCCCATAATTCTCCTATGCTAGGCCATAGAGTAGAATATTAAGTGATACCCAGACATAATTAGCATGTCGAGACGATGTTTAAAAATCTCTTTAATATTACTTGTAACTACATCAGATGGAAGTCTATTCCAAGGCCCAATAGTTCTTACAGAAAATAAAAACTTACTATTATTGTGTTTAAAAGATTTACCAGTTAACTGGAGGACATGGCCTCTAGTATTATGTATTGATGACTTAAAAGAAAATCCTAACTCAGTCATGATATAGGGGTCATGAATAATGTCATATAGGAGGAGAAGGCCACCTCTAATGCGTCTGATAGTAAGAGGCATTAGTTTCAATGTATCCAACCTAAACTCATAAGATGAGGATTCGAGACCAGATATTTTTTTACTGTATTTTTGCTGAACCCTTTCAAGAGAGTGACTAAGGACACCACAACTGTGAAGCATATTCAAGATGGGGACGGACATAGGACCTGAATAGGGGTAACAACACCTCCTGATCTCGAGATCTAATATTACGCAAAATAGACCAAA
The DNA here is from genome assembly GCA_016271365.2 of Neoceratodus forsteri. NCBI lineage: Eukaryota > Metazoa > Chordata > Ceratodontiformes > Ceratodontidae > Neoceratodus > Neoceratodus forsteri. Next base: position 275,552,787 of record JADMNL010000026.1, read on the forward strand.
TAATTTTATTAGATGTACTAATAACTGAATGCATATGCTTGGAATATGTTAAGTCATCTGAAATGTTTATACCCAAATCCTTCTTATCATTAGTGGCACACAATGGTAAATCGTCCAGAATATACTGGAAATTTTAAATTATTAGAACCCAAATGCATTACTTTGCATTTTGTGGAGTTTAACTTCATGCCCCATTTATTAACCCAGGTACTAATAATATCAAGATCATGCCGAATACAAGATATTTGGTCTAAATTAGAACGTGGTCCTCTGATATTCACATCATCTGCATATTTAATTGTAAATGAAAGGCAGGAATTAGTTAAATCAGATATAAAAGCCTGAAAAAGACAGGAGCCGAGAACCGAGCCTTGTGGAATACCACTTAAAACTTTACCAGAGTTAGAAAATGCCCCATTAATCATCACCTTTTGAGTTCTGTTTGAATGCCAATTATGAATCCATGTAATTATATGACTATTAATACCAAGACCTGTAGAGTTTTTGAATTAGACCCCAGTGTGGCATGGTGTCAAAAGCTTTACTGAAATCAATAAAGACAATGTCACAGGCTAACCGTTATCCAAACAAGAACTAAAATGTTCATAAAGCAGAGCAAATTTGTCAGACAGTTCTACACTTTAAAGCCATGTTGTTCCAAATCAGATGCATCAATAATAGGGCAATAATATCCTTTAGTAGACTTTTCTAACACCCTTACATATGGATGAAGTCAAACTAATCAGCCAATAATTTTCCCATAGATGTTGTGATCCCTTCTTATGTATTGGTACCACAAATGCCTCTTTCCATTCACAAGGATAAATTATATAAGTAAAAAGGTTGAATAAAAATTTGAGTGGAAAGGCAATATGTTTAGATAATAGGTAAAGTAAATGTCCTGCTATATTGTCTGGGCCTGAACAAAATTTGCCTTTTAGTAAGTGTAGTTTTTTAAGAATAGACTCTATGGAGAATGTGATAAAAGTATCTGATGGTGAAATCATAGGTACAGGTGATTGAACTTCTGATGCAGAGAAAACTTTACAAAATTCATTATTAAATACATCAGCCATGGCATTCGGCTCATGGATAAGTATATTTTCTGTTGTAAGAGTCCCCACCACACTTGGACTTTTCCTGAGGGAGTTTATATAAGAGTAAAATTGTTTGGAATTAGACTTACTAGCTGTTGTTGCCAATTTCATTTCCCCTCTAGATTTGGCCCTACAGGTGACTAATTTACACTTCCTACTTGATTTTAAATAGGATTCCCAATTAGAAGTTGTCTTATTCTTTAGGTAGTTACAATGTTTTTAATTTTTTATATTTATTAAACATTTTATGTTTTTATTCATCCATCTAGGAGTCTGTTTCCCAATAGAATTCTTACTTTTTGATGGAATATAAGTATCAAGAAGATCGAAATAAGTGATTTGAAAAGTACCCAACTTTGATATAAGGACTGGTTATCAAAAAGATAACCAGTTTATTTTTCAAGGTATAGATTGATACTGTGAAGATCAGCTTTGTCGTACAGGTATATAATCAAAGAATTAGTATTAAAGACAATATGTCTCTGCAAGTTAAATAAAATAGAATTATGATCACTGCTGCCAATTGGTGATGAAATATGCACATTGGATGTACTGTAAGCCTGTTTTGTAGTATCTCTCCAGGCTTCATCACCCCACCACTGTACTCATTAATATGTGCTTTTAAGTCAGGGAGTTTTGTGCTACAGCTCATCGGGGAAGTACAGCTGTAGGCATTAGCATTCTAATACAGTTCCATATTAGTTATCTCACACCATCAACTCGAATCATGTTCTTCATCATCACATTCACAAATGCAGTCACAAATCACAATTCACGATCATGTCATGAATCACAACATTAATTTTTTTACTAGTTATTTAGATGTATTGTAAGTATGCTTTGTAGTGTCTCTCCAGGCTTCACCACCCCACCATTGTACTCATTAATACACATTTTTATGCCAGGGAGTTTTGTGCTACAGCTTATTGGGGAAGTGCAGCCATAGGCATTCACATTCCTTCTAGTACAGCATGTGAGTTACAGAACTGTAACAGTGGTGGGCGAAGTTGCCCCAATTTTCTCCTCAAAGTGATTCACTGAGTAACGTGGAATCCGTGGAACTCCACAATGTGAAGCAGAGTACTTTGCTTCATAATGAGGAATGCGAAGTCCATTGAAACCAATGACTTTGCATTATTCCGCCTTCCCCAAACCACTTCTTCACCAATTTTAAGGCGAAGTACATTGAAATCAATGTAATTCACCTCACTTCACCCTGTAATTGAGCTCCAAATGAAATTCTGCAGTTATTCATGGGATTGCACGTCACATGGGCTCTAGATTGTTCTGCACAGCCTCATTTCTGGCCTGGTAGTGTGTGTGCAGTGGTAGCTGGAGACAGTTTGCTTTCAGAGCTCTGTGATTCAAAACCTCTAAAAGCTGTTTAAAATGCCTTTTTGAGTCATTTGTTTTGCTCAAAATTTTGAACATCGATTGTAGGAAACCCTTCTGTGCTCATATCATCGAGTGTTTATTGTTTTGTGTGGATTTTGAATGTTAATTTAGAACAGTCAGTCTGTGTACTGTGAAGTGTGCTTTGGGGGAGGGGCATATTTGTGGTGTAGGTAGATTAACTGGGAGAAAAAGTCAGTCTTTCTGTTTTGGTTATATTTTTCTTGTATAACTGTGTTAATATATACACAGTAATATTTTCAGTAATTCTTGACATTTTTTTATTGATTGTTGTGGTGCAACAGTGTACAATTTGTCTGTTTAAAACATTTGGTTATATTACTAAAGGTTTTCAATTTGCTACGCATTACTTGAGTGTGCATGTGAGTGTGAGTGCGATGCGTGCCATTAAATCAGACACCTTTTATTGTGTTACAAAGTAATTACAGCAGTGTGAACCTGCTGCCACTGCACCTGCATGAATTTTTTATACTGCTTTGTGGTATCTTTACCGGTAGTGGATTGTTACTGCCATGCACTAATCCCCCAACTGGCAAAATTTATTCCTTTCCAGATTTGGATTTGTGACTTGTGAACACTGGTTAAGTGTTGTTGTGCCTTTCTGTATGCATCCCTGGAGTGTGCAGCGCAATCTTAATCTGTCTGTGTATTTGCAGTGCACCATTAATTCTGGGAGACTGCATTTCTTGTTACGCTCTCATTTCACTTTGTCAGCACTGGTGAATTTTCTGGACACAAGACAGTAACATTTTGGGGATGCACATTAATTCTGGTGCCTCTGTGTGTGATCTGACCACTGCATGCATGACTGAGTGCGCCATTAATTCTGGGAGACTTTGTATTTCTAGTTGCACTCTCATTTCACTTCGTCAGCACTGGGGAGTTTCCTGGACAGAAGACAGTAGCACCTTGGGGATGCACATTCATTCTGGTGACTGTGTGGGTGGGATGCTGCCAATATTGTTATCACTCTGCCTTACTTCGCATTTAAGGTGGAGCAACAACGCGAAGTAATAATAACAAGGTAAAGTGAGCCTTTCATATGGGGCACTCCACGTAGCAAAGTGCTAACACAAAGTGGTCACTTTACATTCACTTTGCCAGCGGATTTTAAATTTGCTGCATCTCTATTCTGCAGTTTGTTTAATAGCCTGCTATGTGGCACAGTGTCAAAGACCTTGCTGAAGTCCAGATAGGCCACTTCCACTGCCCTCCCCTGATCCACCTCCCTTGTCACCCAGTTGAAAAATTCAATGAGGTTGGTCTGGCATGACCTCCCCCCGGTGAAACCATGTCACCTTGGGTACTGTAGTCTATTGGCAACCAGATGTTCCACCACTCTGTCCTTCAGTAGTGCTTCCGTGATCTTCCCCACTACCGAGGTCAGGTTGACTGGTCTGTAGTTTCCCACTTCCTCTTTGTTCCCACTTTTGTATAAGGGGACTACATCTGTTATCTTCCAGTCTTTTGGTACCTCCCCTGTTTCCTTTGATTGGCTAAGCAGGATTGCCAGAGGTTCAGCCACCACCTCTCTTAGTTCCTTTAGGACACTGGGATGCAACCCATCTGGCCCCATTGCTTTATTGACTCTTATTCCTTCCAGTTCCTTTAGGACCCTTTCCTGTGTAAAGGGACTTGTGTCCATTTCTGTGCAATTGCCATCCCTTGTACTCCTATCAGGTTCATTACCCTCCTCTTCCTCAGTAAAGACTGAGCAGAAATATCTGTTAAACCCCGATCCCTCCCTCTTCAGTCTCACTATCCCTTCCTTTGCCCTTCTTTTTTCACTTATAGCCATCAAGCACAATACTCAGAGCCTATGGACCTCAGGTCACACCCTGCTGGAAGTTTCCAGAATTAGGACCATGGTGGGTGGCAAGTCTTTCTCCTACAGTGCCCCCATCCTATGGAACAAACTTCCACCCCTAGTACAGGAAACCTCCTCAATCAAGAATTTCCACATTAGACTTAAGGCCCCCATGCTGGAAGCCAGCACATGCCATTGTCATGGCACCTGAGATCCCCCTTCCCCCTGCTCATACATATGGGCTCATACTGTCAATGTAAGTATGACATTGTGTCTCTCCACACTAATTTAATTTATTACTACCTCCTGCTATAACTGTATACATAGTATACCTTTATGTATGCACAACGTTATTTAAGATAACATCCTAAAAAATTATTGCCAGTATTTGTAATGAGCTGTCTGTCTTCTGTATAATACCATGTAATGTAATCCAGGATCGCCACTAAAAAAGGGACCTCCAGTGCTCAGTGGGCCTACCCGGTCAACAACATTTTATAAATAATAAATAAATAATGTACCTCACTTCTGTACATAAATCCACAAAATGGCAATGCAGACTGTATAATAAAACAAAGGATACACTATGACACTAGTGTGTCTTGGCACATTATATGCTGTTACTAAGTGAGGTAAAATAGCATAAAATCATGATCATAATGGTTCCCTGACATTTACACTTGTGCGGTAAGTGTCAACACCCTACAAGTTAGTAGTGATTTGTCACTATATATAACATACAGTTTGTCTAAGGTGCATGGTGAGAGACCAATTAGAATGTGGGGACCTTGCATAACATCGCCCCTTGTTGCCTTACTGAAAAGGCAACAACACTTATGGGAACAAAGTGGGAACAGTCTCCATCATTTACAGACCTGAAGCATGTGCCTTGTAAAGGAACTTGAGTTGCTCATGATGTTGTTTGAGTGTCCATCATAGGCAGCAAAGTGTTAGTATCAAGAAGACAATTAAAAATGCTTGAATAATATCAAAACCTTTAAGAGTAAGTTCTTACCAAGTGTTAGAGAGTGCAGCATCTAAATTGCCATCATGAATAAGTGTGTTCAGTGTATGTCTAATTTTGCAGATGTTATTGCTGATGTAGATGACATGAGTATCTTTTCTATGTAAAAGAGATTTCAAGGTTAATGTCAAGGGGTTGATATGGACATTAAAAATGGATAAATACTGAGAAAAGAGCAAGCAAATGCTCATGGTCACTGTTAATAGCATATGGTTCTGCAATGGGATCAGGAGTAATAACTGTATGACCTTTTACTGTAGTTTGATGAGGAATAAAACAGAAGTTAGGAAATTCGGCATTGCAAGTCTTAAGACCATATGTAAAACTTTTATTGTTAGTGACAATGCAGTACTGTTCATCAAAGTTATAAGTCATTTTAATAGTAGGAACCCTCCATTTCTTCAGTTGTATTGGCAGTTGAAAGATTGGTTACTTAGTCTTGTAGTCAGGTGATGAACCTCTTCAGCATAGTTCTGGTAAAGGAATCCAGTGTTACCCACTGGTGACGCTGTTGATGGTGCTCTGTGAGTTCCTATGTCATTTGATTTTTTTTTTAGTTGTTTAACCAAGACTAGCACACTAAGCTGAAAGCTTTTTTACAGGTGCGACCCGGGAGCACAGGGAAGTTAAGTGACTTGCTCAGAGTCACACAGTATGCAAATGGTAGCTGTAGGATTCAAACCCAGGTCTGGTCTGCTGGATGTTACCAGATTTGCAGCTCAGAGCCTTAAACCACTGCACTATACTGCCTCCCAAAGCTTGAATTAAAAAGTTTGATTTAATATCCAAGTCCATGGTAAATGACCAATCAATACTGTCTGGTGAATAGCCACAAACTGGTTTGATGACATCAAAAATATTACAACGACACAGATAATGGAATCCCTTCTTAGCACAACAGTCAGTATGAGGTGTCACCCATGCTTCAAGGGTGGGATGTAAAACCCGAAGAGATGGAAGTTTGATGTGTTCTCTGTAGTTGTCCTCGTCAAGGTGCCCAATGGAGTGAATGGAGGCTAATTGATCAAAAAGAGCTGTAGTGGGATCAAAACATGGAAAAGATACAGTAAAGGTAACAAACATTGTGTCTGTGATGGTGCATTTGTTTGAACTGTAACAGGGTCCCCTATTGGGATGGCGGGTGACATAACCTAAGTTACGTGCAATTGACGTGGGGATGGATAGTGACCTAGAAGTGCACATTGTGATGCAAGCAGTGAATTTACAATGGAGACAATACAATTTAGCAAGTCTTCTGTCATGAATAATATCTGGAATAAGTCCAGATTCCAAATCATGAAAGAGATTATTGACAGTGGTTATGACATAAGGGCCATAATCAAAACACAGGAGTTCCCTGGCAATATATTGCTTGTGTGCCTCGTTGTTATTCTTTTGGACAAGTTAATTAATTTTATTTTTGGTATCTGTAAAACTCTTGGCAATATCATGCATATTATACATGGTAAAGCACTTTCCCTGACTAAGCCCATCTACACCGTGCAATAAAGGTGAAATTATATCATTTTTCATGCCATCCTGGAATTTATTTATTTATTTATTGAATTATTTATTTCAGTTCTAGGATTACAATTACCTTTGAGCCCAGGGCTCTTTTACAAAGGTTCCACATGAAGACATAGTTATCACATGACAATATACAAAAGTGTTACATAAATAAGGGTAAACAATATCAAATTAATTTCGAACAGACATGGAAGAGGGTAAAGTGGAAAGGAAGAGGACAATAGGGGTGGTAGAAAGAAATGAGAGGGGCAAGGGTGAGGTAAGAAAATGAGAAGAGGAGAAGTGGGGGTAGGTGAGGACAAGGTGGGGGGGTGGGGTGGAGATGCCAAGAAGCTGGAATTGTCAGGTTCTGTAGAGCATGTGGGGCAGAATTTGGACATTTGACTAATGAAAGAGGCAATATCTGCTCTGTTCCAGATGGACATGCTAGTTCAGAAGAGACCGGAAATAGTGCCTGTGGCACTGGTGACATCAGTAGTATCACACCTCCTACGAGAGGAGGGAGATTTGGACTTTTTCTTGTCATGAGGGATTGGCAGAGGCCTGAATAAACCTAAGTGTTCAATAGTATGTGCATCAGCTACTGGGTCTTATGTACATGTCTAGTATGCAACAAGACTGTCTAATAACATAGTACTGAAGAACTTAGATGTGTTTGTATTATAGCACAAACCAAATTCAGCCATATTCCAATAAGAAAGATTAAAAATAACTGGAATGTGCATGTACTGCACAGTGTTAACCAGGGTACCAGGAAGGGAAGTGTCTGTAAGATCACTGGTTGGTCTAGGTTCCTGTGATACATAGATACATCAAAATTGTCAGCAGATAAGGACCGCTAGGCCCATCTAGTCTGCCTATAAACCCTAAACTTGTCTGCAGTCACTGACCGTAAGTGATCAATGGCTTTTATCACCCTCCTCCCTCCCAACCCAATGTTCCCATGTGCCTGTCCCAGGAATGTTTAAACCCTCCACTGTGCTTGCCCCACCTCCTGTTGTGTCAGACTGTTCCAAGCATCCACCACCCTCTCTGTGTAGAAAAACATCCTCATGTTACTGCCTAATCTACCCCCTCCAATTTCATATTGCATCCCATGTAGGGACAATCAGTCAATTCAGCTTCAGTAGGGGGTACAACAGTTGGGAAGATAGATGCCATAGCTTTGTAATAATGACTACAAAAGTCTATTGCAGAGTCTTGTGGGAACCTCCCACAAAAAGCAGAGTAAATAAGAGCAATAATATTATACAAACCAGAATGTGTGTGACTGGCTTGGTGAATGGAAAGGGTACCATTTGAGTCAGTGTTGGTATTGGGCAAACCTTGGAAAGTGGATTTTGCAAGGCAGGCAACAGGGAGTGTCTTTTCATTGTTCTCAGTTTGCCATTCAGTTTCTAGGGAAGATTTGTCTGAGGCCATGATGGAAGCAGTAAGGTAGGTATCTTTGCCTTCCTGGACAGTAATCAGTTTATTGGAAACATCTATGCTAACTCCTTCGGGGATGATGGTGGGTTTGCCTGCTGGGGTCAGCTATCTCCCCTGAGGATGATCAAGAAGTGGGAGGAGTTGCCTTAGACATTGGTTGTTATCAGATATAGTTTTCAGATCTTTGCCATGTACAAAGGGGAATACTATTAGGAGAAGGACGGTCAGATGCAAGATAGCCATCTTGCAAGAATATTTGTAAGGAAAAAAAAAAGGTCAGTAGGTACAATTCCACCCAAATGGTGTTAGAAAATGTAATTATACTCCTTGATATATCTTTAACTGGTTTGTATGTAACCATTTTTCAGTAAGTTTCTTCTGCTGAAGGAGTTTCACTTGGTAGGCTGCAGGACTGAGTTTGTTGACATTGGGGTAGGGTCTTTCACACTTATTGGAGAAGTAATATATAGGGTGAGCAAATCTGAGTACCATTACCTGGTCTCCAACGTGCCAGTCCACTTCTTGTGCTTATTTGTCAAACTGGAGTTTGGACTGTTGCTGGGATTGCTCATAGAGTGCACAGAATACAAGTGGATTTTAACAATGTCATTTTTGAGTTTTGATACATATTGGTTTACAGACACTCTGTCTGCAGTGGGTGTGTTCAAATCAAACAACAGGTGTTCAGGTGGTTTTATGGTTCTACTAGTCATCACCTTGAAGGGTGTCAACTGGGTGGTGGCTGAAGGGGTACCCCTAATCGTGCATAAGGAGTAAAGGCAAAAGGGAATCCCAATCCTTGGGATTGTCCTTGATAAGCTTGGAAAACATTTGTTTAATTCATCTGTTGGCTCTTTCTACCTGACCTGATGATTGAGGGTGGTAGGTTATGTGGAACATCTGGTGTGCCCTTAGAAGTTCAAGTGTTTCTTGCATCAACTCACCTGTAAAACCTGGTTCCTTTGTCAGAGTCCACCTTAAGAGGTAGGCCCCACCTGGAGAACAACTGTTCTACCAGGACTGTTGCAGTTGCTTTTGCTGTACAATTCTTAGTGGGGAAAGCTTCAACCCACTTGGAAAATAGATCAGTAACCACAAGTGTGTACTTGTTGTTTCTGCTAATATTGGTCAAAGGCCCAATAAAGTCCATTTGGATTACATGCCAAGGGCCAGATTGTCTCTGGGAAAGTAGTTTGGCATTTCACTTGGTTGGGGCTGGATTATTTTGAGCACAAATTAGGCAATTGTGTGGCAATTAGGCAATGCAGTGTCTGACATCCTTGGTGATGTCTGGCCACTGATCAAGAGTTTTGAGTCTCTGGAGTGTGTTCTTCACCCCCTGGTGTCCACCAGTCAGGGTGTTATGGACCTGGTGAATACATTAAAATCTTAAGGATTCAGGTACTACCCACAGTTTGCAGTCTGAGTTGTCAGACTTACACCAGATCAGTTTGCTGTCTCGGGACAAATGCAGTTGGTTTGCACATCTTTTGTAAGGGCTGTAAGTAGGCAGTTCTTGTTCAGTTCCTTTGTCAAGAAACCTGAAAACTTCTCTCAACTGAGGGTCATACTTCTGTGCTGTGGACAAGTCCTGCGGCACAAAAGGTTCAAGTTTCTTCTTTATAGAGGCTATCTGTACAGCTACTAAGGCATCCGGGTGAGCCATTTCCCATGTCTTCTCCCCTCAAGTGCCCTCTTTGGCACAAGTGTGGATCAGACTTTGAATGGGCTTTCACTTTGTGAATGAACAATTTGTTTTTGAACTGTTGGAGTATTTCATGAATATATACAAAGAGTGCCTTGTATGTCACTGGTGTGCCCTCGGAAGATGCAAAGGAGTTATTCTTCCAGAAAGGTAAAAATTCAGTCAGAGAGCAACAGACCCAGTTACAGTCTATAAAACTGATGGTGTCCTCAGTGCCATGTTGTATCAGTTTGAGGCCACAGGCCACAGCTGCCAGTTCTGCATACTGAGATGAGACAACACTGCAACATTTAGAAACATGCACAGTGTCAACCACTGGTGGTATCAACCACTGTGAGGAAAGCAAAAAAAAAAATTTCTTATGGGAATGGTTTGAATCTAATTGGACTAATCCCAAGAAAATTTGAGATAATATAAATACACTGTCTCCCAAATCAAAGACTAGTATTCCTAAGGTTATTGTTAATGAACAAGATATCACTGAACCATTAGAAACGGTTAATCTATTAAACAACAAATTCTCTGATTTGTCTAGATTTTGGCAAAATCTTTCACAGTCTGGAACTGTTGATGCAGGAAGTATGGTTACTCCAGTTAATAGACCTGTGTTCCTGTTTAAAGAAATCACCAAATTTGAAGTCCTAAAACTGTTGGAAACTATTCCTGATAGGTTCTCAGATTGTGGGGGTGGGATAGATGGCCATTTACTTAGATTAGTTATTCCCTTTATTGTTGATCCATTGTCTTATATATTTAATTTTTCCTTGGTTACATGTAATTTCCCAATGGATTGAAATGAACTAGAGTTGTCCCTATTCCTCAAAAAAGCTAATACAGTTATGTTAGATGACCTCTGACCCATATCTATTTTGAATCCCCTTAGCAAAATGTTAGAGAAGGTGGTGTCTCGACAGATAAATGATTATCTGGCTAGACATGGGGTGCTTGCAGACCAGCAACACAGGTTCCATCAGTACTGTAGAAAAGAGACTGCCTTTGTCGTGTTCACAGACACCATCTTATGAGGGTTTGATAAGGGTTTGATGACTGGGGTGGTGTTCATTTACCTGACCAAGGCATTTGATTTGATTGAATATAATTTTACCTGTGTTAAATTGAGGAACCTTGGACTTTCTGAGGTTGTTGTATTATAGATTGGTAATTAATTTTCTAACCGATCTCAATTTGTGCAAATTGGAACTGTGGTTTCAGATGTGTCCTCAATACATTGTGGTGTCCCACGGGGGGCCATTTTGGGCATATTATTGTTTTCTTTATTTATTAATCACTTACCTCAGTTATGTCATTTTAGTAATTCTATTTTATATGCCGATGGTTTGATTATTTTTTTTCTCAATCCAAATCATTATCTGAATTGTCATCAGCCTTAGAAAAAGATTTTGGGGAAGTTTGTTCTTGGTTTGTTCATAACTCCCTGGTGTTGAATAAAAAAAACAAACTAAAACAATGCTTTTTGAAATGCCATCTATGTTAAGGGACAACCCTGACAGTTCTGTACGATCATCAGGTGATTTTGATTGAACAGGTAAAACAATTTAGATATTTAGGGGTTTTATTGGATCCAGGGTTAACCTTCTCTCTTTAGATACAATCCTTTGTTAAACCCATTAATCAAAAATCTGGTTTACTGTATACATTTAAATCCTACTTTACAGTGGAAAATAGAAAAGCTGTTGCAATTGGGTCACTCTTTCCACATTTTGACTATGTGTATAACTTGTATCTCAGTATTGGAATGAAGGAACTGTACTCTTTAACTGTGGTATATAACAACATTTGCAGATTTATTCTTGCAGTTCCATCATTGCAATTTGTATAGTCTTTAGGTTGGATGTCTCCTATCTCCAGTATTGACTTCTCTTTGAAATGTATTACCTTTAAGTGCCTTTTTTTAATAAATCTCTGTTTCCATTGTATGGCTTAATTTTGATTTGGTATGTTACCTAGATTACAATCAGCAAATGATATTCTGCTGAATGCAGTTAAATCCAAGTGTAAAACATGATCATGTGCATTTTCATCAGCCTCTCCTATTTATTAGAATGCATTACCTATGTCTATTCATCAGTCAACTTCCATTGTGAATTTTAAGATGACACTGAAATAGTATTTACTGCACAATTCTGTATGTAAATATTTTATGTAATGTTTGCTTGTTGTTTGTATTCCCTTTGTCTGATTCTGTATTGATGTTTTTTGACCAGGTTGGGCCTGAAAAAGGACCATTGATCCAGTGTCCTTACCTGGTTAACAAAGAATAAATGAAAAAAAATGAAAAGTGTTACTGACAGGATACACGATGAACACTCCAAATCTGGCTACTTGTTCTCCTTGATAATATGTGGGAGAGCCATCAGTAAAGACATGACACAGGGAGATGTCAGCAAGGAGTTTGGGAGTAGCAGGGAGGACAGGGCCTGGATCAGGCAATTCAGGTGACTGGAGTGTGCGGTCTAAAGACATGAGCTAAAATCAAAGACATCTTGGCAGGGTGAACCTGTATTTTATTTATTTTAATTTTTTTACTGGATACAATCGGAATTACAATCCTTTGAGTCACAGACTCTGTTGCAAAGGCTCCACGTTGGTTACAGAGGGTGGAGGGTAGACAAATACAGAGAACACACAGTAAACAGGTAGAAATTCGTAAAACAGTACTGCAAGTGCAGTCCAGGCATAATCTTAGTTAACTGGTGGTAGTAGTAGGCATCGATACAGGATAACCTAACCCTTGTCAGAGAGGTAAATGGGATGCTGACTCTGGGATCTATTGAGACCCTGTGTCATTTTATTGGGGTATGAAAATACCAGAGGAGGGCAGGAAGTTAGCCACAGTCACATTTTTCTGACTCCAGGAGTTGTACTCTGAGGGCTGATTTGAATTGGGAGAGGCTAAGGGTCTGAGAGATAGGGGAGGGTAGAGTGTTTAGCCAAAGAGGGGCACGGTAGCAGAATGATCTTTGCCCAAGGGATGTTCTACAATGGGGGACCAGGAATGAGGAGGATGCTGCGAGTCTAGTGTTACGCCTGTGGGAGCTATGCTGACTATTGGGAGAAGGCTGATGGGTGCCAGTTGGAGATGGATCTTTTTCGCTAGAAAGCAGGAGTGGTACTTAAGTCTTCCTTGGAAGTTTAGCCAACCAGCCAGAGTGTAGAGCTCACAGGTATGTGTTAATCTGTCACACCCGGTGACTAGGCGGCAAGCTTTATTCAAAGCAGTGTTGATGCTATGAAGGGCTGTAGGGTCTGCAGAGCTGTATATCACCATCCGTAGTCTATTAAGGAGGGATAGAAGAGGTGGCCGCCAAGTTGCATGGCCTGGGTGGGTAAGCAGTGTTAAGTCTGTAGAGATACCCACTCTAGTGTTAACTGTGGAGGAGAAGTTGTATGTGATGATTGTAGAGAGGGAGGTTCTAATGTAATTCCCAGATATTTAAAACATGTAACATGTTCAAGTGGGTGCCTTGTTTGTTTTGATTAGGAGAACTGACTGGCTGTGTGGACTTTGTCGGTGTGCAAAGATCATGGATTTTGTTTTTGATAGTTGATGATCAGGCGGTGTTCAGTGAACAGGTTTCTAGCTCCTGAAGAAACCCGAAGAGCTTGTTGAAGGCTCGGCTGTGGGTGTTTCCAAAACACTACCGCATCATCAGCTGCAGTAGTAGCAGAGGTCAACGCAACATGTGACTTGGGAGAGAGAGTTTAAAAGAGGTGAATAGTAGAGGGCTAAGAATAGACCCCTGTGGCACACCTGAGGAAACTGTTTTACAGGAGGAGATTGTGGTATTTATCCTGACTTGCTGTGACTGGTCTGTTAGGTAGTCCTTGAACCAGGCAGTAGCCTCTGGGACCACATTAAGTTGTGGAAGGACATAAAGCAATAGCTCATGACTGACCATGTCAAATGCCTTGGTCAGATCCACATAGATTGCCCCTGCTATAGAGCCTTGGTCAAGGGCCTCATGGATGAATGAGGTGAGCTCAGTAAGAGCTGTGACGGTACTATGGCCAGACCAGAATCAGTGCTGTTCTGAGCAGAGAAGATTGTGTTTAGTCAGGTGTTCTGATAGTTGGTCTGACACTGTTTTCTCCAGGGCCTTGGAGAGAGGAGGAAGTAATGAAATTGGTCTATAGTTGGTTGTGTTGGTGGGGTCGCCGCTGTTCAGAATGGGAGTGATTATGGCTCTTTTCCAGGTTGTGGGGAACTGACCTAGGCATAAAGAGGTTGAGAATTTTAGTGAGATGGGGTAGTGTGACATCCAGGGTCAGCCTAATGAGTTTAGATCTAGGGAATCATTGCTGTGCCATGTATTGGCAATAGCTTTAGAAATGTAGTGTTTTGCCTCGAGGCAGGAAATAACTTTCAGCCAAAAGGGTATAATATTGTTGTTACTCGAGGTATAAGTGGGAGGGTGGGGGATAGTGTGGAAATAATTAGGGGTAAATATGGGAGAGGTCCGAGAAGGCAGAGTTGAGGGGCTTGGCGACAGAGGACGATCCTGGGTGATCTCCTCATTTGTAGTAGCTGGGTGGGTCTTGGGGTGAACAGGATTTACCATTGAGTTCCTTTATATTGTTCCCAAAATGTTTTACCATCTCCCCAGAGGTGGTGAGGTATATTAGTAGTAAGTGGCTTACGCCTGTCTTGGGGCCCTAGGTACATTTGTTCTGGAGCCTCATGGTAGAGTTGTCTATCCTGGGCACTTTGGGAGTCAAGTGCCTTAAGCCATAGGTTATCCCTATGTTGGAGCTGGTTAAGTAGTAGGTGGTGATCCAGGTTGTGGTTCTGGTTTTACTACTTGCTTGGAGAGGGAGGCCGAGAATTGTGAGCCATGTTGAAAGTGGTTATAAAGTGGGAGAGATCCAGATCTACAGACTAAGTGGTGTAGATGAGGCCAATATCTGGTAGCTAGGTGGGTTTGAGCTTCTCTAAGCCTCCTCTTATCAATCGCATCTGCCAGGTGATTATGGGGGCATGGGTGTAATTTTCCTGACCACCCAGCAGGTCACTGGGGAGTGGTCACTGATAGCGTCTGGGAGCACAGCGGCTTTGGAGATGTTCCATGGCCTGTTGGTGAAGATGAGGTCTAAAAGGGCGGATGTCCCTGTTCTATTGTCCCTTCTGGTGGGAGAGGTGATGAGTTGGGTAAGATCGTAAGACAGGGCAGTGTCTTTGAAGCTGGATGAGGCAGGGGATAGCCAATTGACATTAAAATCTCCCATAATGATAACTTCACTAGTGTTGGGTATGTGTGCGATACTGTGGAGGATAGAGTCAAATGCAAGTTTTTGGTTGCTCAGGGGGATATAGGCCACAGTGATGTGGAGGGACTTAGTACCCAGACTAAGTTTAACTGTTAGTGTCTGGGCACCATATTGTGGTATAGGGGTTTGTACTTCAGTGGCATGAAGAGAGGATTTAACATAGATGGCACACCCACTGCCTCTCTTGCTGGACCTGTCAGCCCACAAGATGGAATAATTACTGAGAGAGAGACAGCCTCATTTGGTATTCTTTCAGACAGGCAGGTCTCAGATAGGGCTAAGATGTCAGGTGCATGCTGGGCAATCCAACCTTGGAGGGATATGTTTTTTTTTTGGTAGGCTACATACATTAAGAGTAGCTAGCAGAAGGCTCCCACTTGGTCTGCTAGATGGGGCCACAGTGCAGGGTGGACCAGGGTTGGGGTGGATATTGCCAGATAATAAGAGAAGTAGTAGGGCGTGCCGTAGGAGGGCTAACCTACAGAGTTTGGACGAGTGATGCTGGGTTTGGTAGGGTGTAGGACTTTTTGCATTGGAGGTGGGAACAGGGAGACTGGGAGTGATACTGGTTAAAATGGTGGGAAGAGTAAGGGGGTCTGATTTGTGGCATACCAGGTGGGTGGGGTTGAGGTCTGGATGGGGAGAGCTGAGGTACAGTGAATATCCTGTGTGAGTGTGTGTGTTAAGTTGAGTGTGTGATGTGTAAAGCCAGCATGATCACCAAGGCTTATGTGGGAGAGGTTGGGGGGACACGGTTTCAAGTAATCATAGGTAGGGATTTGGTGTGTATGAAAGTTATTGAAAAATAGTTTAGGTGCCTTGGGGGGGGATTGCTGAGCCTGCTGTATGATCCTGGAAGTCAAGAGGGTTGCTATTAGCAGGGATAGCATTTTGAATGTAGAGAGTCTGAGGTGCATAGCAGTGGCCTCTAGTGTTGATTTTGTATAACCTGCAGCTGGAAAAGTGGGCTGATAGGTTATTTTCAGCCAGTCACCTGACCAAACCTAGCTATAAATTTGAGAGCCGACCAAGGGTGGTGGTGGGGGTGGTGGGGAGCCAAACACACAGCGTTTGGTGGGGCTAAGCCTTCAGCAGCAGAAATGGATCGAGTTCGGCGGCTTTACTGTGCAGCTTTTCAAAAAAGGAGCCAAGAAGCAGATCCCAACAGCAGACCTGGGAAATGGTCGCAATTGCAGCCAGGAGAGTGGGAACAGAGGTAATTACCTTGTGGACAGCTTCTTGTGACTGCCGGCAGGGAGGGCTTCAGGGACTGGCCCTCACTGACCTCTGGGCCTCGGGAGGTGCACTCCTGTGGGAGAGGAAAGGGGAGGTTAAATAGGCAGCTTTAATGGGAGAAGGATTAGTGTTGGGCGGGCAGGCACAGGACTGGGAAAAAGCCAGCAAATGGGCTTAGGGGCTATGCTGTGACTCAGGAGTCAAAATTTAACACTTCAACCAGTTAATCAGGCTACATAGTGCTGTAATGTCTGCTCTGAACACAATTCAATCTTAACAGTTACTCTTTCCTAAACTTCCCCAGGTCAGCATGTGCAGGGTTACAAATTACACTATTTAGCTGCAGAAACTCAGAGTTTAATCGAATTTTACATGTGCATTTAGCCCAAATTAAATAATAAATACTAAAACACACAGTACATCTTGTGCAGGGAGGAATTAATTCAGTCACAGCTTGCCACCAGAAACTCTGAGTTTTCGGCAGCTTTCCCAAGTGGGGCTTTTACATTTGATAACACAATTCAGCTAAAGTTACTGTTCTGCCTGAGCAGGTAAAATTGGGTTCTGTCCAGCCTTGGGCAGCAGAAACAGGTCGAGTTAGGCAGCTTTGCTGTGCAGCTTTTCAAAAAGGCGCCAAGGGGAAGCAGATCCCAACAGCAGTCCTGGGAAACGGTCGTGATTGCAGCCAGGAGAGTGGGAACAGAGGTAATTACTTTGCACAGCTTCTTGTGACCGCCGGCGGGGAGGGCTTCAGGGACTGGCCATCGTGACCTCCAGGCTCCTTGGGGAAGGGGGTGTGCTCCTTGTAGACAGCTTCTTGTGACCACCAGCAGGGAGGGCTTCAGGGACTGGCCCTCATGACCTCCAGGCTCCTCGGGGGAGCGGGGTGTGCTCCTTGTGGACAGCATCTTGTGACTGCTGGCAGGGAGGGCTTCAGGGACCTGGAGAAGAAGAGACCAGTGAATCAGTATAGTGTTGGATAATGATACATCCTTTACTCTGTCCAATAGCAAGAAAGTTATAGGGGTGTGGTTTGTGATCAGAATGATAGGTGAGTACCCAATGATATACAGAAAATGCTTGACAGCCCAGTAGGTAGACAAAAGGTTTCTTTCACAAAGACTGTATTTCTGTTCCACTAGTGACAGCGATTGGGATACATAAGCAACAGGTCTCAAGGTACCATTTACTTTCTGAGCAAGAACAGCAGACATGACGATGTCTGAAGTGGCTGATTCCAAATGGAAAGGTAAGGCTGGATTAGGGTTCACTAAAGCTGGAACAGAGGCCAAGGCCTGTTTCAGAACTCACAGCTTGAGAGTGGATGGGGCCCCAAGTCCAGGAATCATCCTCTTTGAGACAGTCATACAGAAGGGTGACCCTTTGTGTGAAATCACAAAAAAAGTCGTCCCTGGAATAATTGACCACTCCTAGGAAATGTCTAAGTGTTGCCACACTGATAGGCTGTGGCATATCTTGTAGGCCTTGGATTTTCTTCCAAGCCTGGCCCCTGTGTTGTTCTATTATGCTCAGGCCAGGAAAGATAACTTATTTCTGGCAGAGTTGTGCCTTTGCAGGGTTACACTTAAGTCCTGCCCTCTGTAAGAGAATCAGTAGTTCATCAAGAAAGTCAAAATGTTGCTCCTTTGTGGCAGTTGCCTACAGTAAATCATCCACATACTGTAGGAGGCATGGTAGGGCAGAGAAACCCTCCAGGGAATCCATCATGTGTAGATGGAAAAGAAAATGGCTATTGTGGAACCCCTGGGGTAAGCAGGTCCATGTGTACTGTCAACCCTCAAAGGTATAGGCAAAACTTATATTGACTTTCCAAAGCTAGGGGCAGTGACCAAAAGCCATTGGAGATATTGAGAGTGCTAAACCATCCATATTCTGGGGTCTTCAGTTTGAGCACATGAGGTGCTGAGGCTACAGTGGGTGAGCAGCTAGGAGTAACCTGATTAAGTCTTCTGTAATTGACAGTGAGTCTCCAAGACCCTGCGGGCTTGTTCACAGACCAGAAGGCTGAGTTGGCCATCGAGACACAAATCCTGATCACACCTTGTTTAAGGAGTGACTGAATGATTTCTCTGAGTGATGGTAACGCCTCAACAGGAAAGAGGGTTTGCATTTGCTTGTCATGTGCTAGGTCTGAAATTTCGGTGACAGTCAGCATTCTCCCACAGTTATGCTTGTCTGTGGCAAAAGCATCTAAATGTTTCTGCAGGATGGGTAGGAGTTTCTTGAAAATCTCATGTCTGGAATAGAGCTATGACATCATATTCCTTGTCATTGGTGGTAATGGCTGCAACAATGTGGGCCTGCCAGGTCATAACTGTGCATGAAATACAGCATGTTATTAACCATGCTGTGAAGAGTTAGCTACAAATTACAGCAATAGGGGTACAACAGCAGTAGGGCATTACTGCTACCCTAGTTGCTGTATGATTAACTTGGAAGGCATCAAGTTACCATGTGCTGGATGCCTGGTCCTGCTGCTTCTGTGGTGGAGCGGTTTAGGCACCAGCACATGGCATAATCAGGAGACTTGGGGCTGTAGTTAGATTCCCCACAGGTCCTCCCATGCTACTAATTTTGCCATTATTTAAAAAAGGTTCCCCCCTCCTGACTTTCTCCCCACCTCCTGAGTACACCCACCCCTGGATTTGTTATTTTAATTCTGGGATGTGTTGGGGACAAAGCCCCCCATGTCGGAGGTGCCAGGGAGAAGCCCCCTTAAAAAAACAGAGTAGCCCATTCATTCCAATGGAGTGCACTCTTTCTGTAGGTCAGTGTATTTCCCGACCTTATTGTAGCGCATGCTGTTTTGCTTGTGGCATTTCCTGCCATGCGATTCTTCTTTGCATGGTTATGACCCTGTGCCCAACATGCGAATCAGAAATCATGACCGTATGGTATTGCCCCTGATCTGCATCAGGAGGATGTTAGCCAAATCCCTCACACAGCCATGTGGTACAAGAAAATCAATACCCAGAATGCTGGAATGATCTCATAATACCATGAGGTCAAAGGTATGGATTGTCTTGAGGTTGCCTACTGCTACAGGACGTACAATAGACTGGTAGGTGCTGAAAGGGGTTAGTTATATCTTGAGTGCCTTTCAGCTTCTCTGATATAATTTCTCTTATTTTCTGCTCAGTCTCGTGTACACGGCTTTCACTGAGACCTTCAGAGACTGGCAGTTTTTTAAAGTTGTCAACTAACTGAGCCAAGTTAGGGATGACAACACAGATGGTTGGAAGAGATACCACCTGCCACAACTATCTCATGTGACACTTGACTGACCAAGACTATGTGATCTCAGATCAGGAAGGCTGCTGTGTTCATTAAAATCCAAAGTTTCTTTAAAGGCATGTTTACTTTTCAATGGACAAGTCCTTTTTAGTTCTATGAATATCATTATATTTATGTTAAAACCATCTGTCTGTGCCTGGGACAGTCATATATCTTACACCAGTGTGCTTTACTAGAATTATTGATACACCAACCCAAATATTTATGTAGTAATTTTGGGCATAAGAAATTTGCACATTTACTTATATGAATATAACCTGGAACTGTTACCTTAAAACTATTGACATTTCTTAGGTTATCATTTTCCAAACTAAATGCATGAAGTCAATCACATATTTGGAACAATCTAGTACAGTATGCCCTGCCAAGCCCATACTGTACCTGTCATTCGGCAGGTGGCTGGGTGGTATGCAGGTGGTTGCAGCCACCCGCCAATGACAGGGGAAGCTGGGTGGGCAAGGGTGATGTGTGGGTGGGAGAGGGTGGGGGAGCCACTGGATCACCAGGGAAGGATGATATGGCACTGTACATGACTGCAGCAATGGGTGGGGGTACCACTAGACTACCAGGGACTTACATGGGTCTTATTCCGATGATCGGGGACATGGGGAGGCCACTAGACTACCAGGGTGTCTACCATTACATTCAATTCATCGGGAATCAGGAGGAAGGGGAGCCACTAGACTTCCAGGGTATGTCTACCATTACGTTCATATGGGAACTTGGGACTCGGGAGAGAGGGGGGCCACTAGACTACAAGGGAAAGTCTATCATTACATTTATTGGGGCATCAGGTACTCAGGAGGGGGGTCTACTGGACTACCAGGGATATGTGTGTGCTTCTGGATGGTGTTCTGGGTGGGCAGGTGGCCACCTACAGCTGGTGGCTGCTGTGTTGCACCCTGCAATACAGCAGCCAACCTGTGGGTGGCTTAGAGTTGTTCCCACTCATCATGGGCTCAACTCTGAGCCCCCCTATGCAGCACACTGCAGGGTTGTGCCAGCATATGCGCCGTACATCACAGGCTGAATATCGGGATGTGCCGCATATGCATGGGCACGCCCCATGCATCTACGCCACATATAATTACATTGTGTCCTGGTGCATCAGGTTTTGCACTGCACCTGGCAGCCCATTCAATGTTCAACCAGAGTGCAATGTGGGGTTGTGCCAGGGCAACTCCGTTGTGCCATATGCAACCCCTTTGAATATCCGGCCCATGGACTTAAACTTTGCTGGCTTACTCATATCACTCAGCCTGAAAACACTCATTTATCATGGCCTCAACCTCTGGTTACAATTCTTCAGTTATTGGGGAAAGGGGGGCACAGATGGCCCATGGGGCAGGTAATCTTGCATGGCTTTCCATCCATGGGTCATGACGATTTGGTGGCACAGGGATATTTGGTGGCCAAAACGTGCCTGGCCAGCCTCCTCAATGAGCATGAGCTGGTGGTGGAGGCATCTCCCTCCAATGGGCATGAAATGGTGGAGGAGGCAGTAGTGGCAAGCTTAGGGGGTCAGGTCCATTTAGAGTTGGCAGTAAGGAAAGGGGTGTAGACAATGAGGCTGGCCAAGTCCAATTTAATAGTGAAGCGAGCCTGCCTGGTGGTGCTATTTCATTAGACTAGGCAGGTGGGCCCAGGGGTTGAAGAAGTGGGTCCTGAGATGGGCCAGCCTTATCAGGTAATATGGGCAGACCTTGTGGGGTCTGCAAACTACAACTGCATGCAGAACATTTCCACTCCCTTAACAGAAATACATTTACCATATTAATAAAATATAAAAATACATAAGATAAAACAAATACAATAAATACAAGAAAATAAAATAAATGGTTAACATATGAATAAAAAAGCAGTCTTTAGCATAACACTTAAGTGTCAAGCAATTTTTTGTGAGTCTTTATGGTTGATCATGTTATGGTTTTTTAAAGGCAAAGCTGTTTGTCGGCGACTGGCATTTGGGAATATTTGATTGCAAAGGACACATTTGGCTCCGTCCTTAAAGCAAGGTTGGATGAACAAGGCGGTGGCTGAAACTAGGCACTTGACCTCATGAAAGGAAGCTTTTATTTCATGATATTACAGCATAGTCATGGTTGTAGGAAAATGGCATGTGGATCTTATTGTCCTGATTGCCATTTTCTGAAAGGTAACAGAAACATGATGACAGCAGAAATGCACACTATCTTTGGCAACTGCAGAACAGTAAGACAACAATAGTGAGCCCAAATAACACCAGCATTGTATTTAATGGGGATAACAACCAAGGATGCAATGTTTTAATGTAATTTAGTGGACTTTAACCTTAATTAAGTTAACTAAAGTTTCACTATTTATAGGCCTAGTTGTGTGGTAGTGACTATTGGAATTTATAATATAAGGGGGACTTTTAACTGTATTGCAATGCAATTTGTAATAGAGTTGGCCCAAATATTTCTATTTATTTATTTAGTTTTTGTTGACCGGGTAAGTGCACTAGACACATTTTGTCTGTTTTTAGGCATGACCCAGGGGAGGGTGAAACAGATGAATGCCAAATGACCTTAAACCAGATTAAGCTGTTGGTGGTATTTTTAGTGAATGGGAGGAAATTTGGCCAGGGCGCCGGGGAAATTTCCCTACTCTGTTTGAGAAGTGCCATGGGATTTTTAACATCCACCTGAACTACCGCCAGAAAAGGCAGATGGGACCTCAGTTTAACATCTCATCTGAAAAGATGGCACCTTAGGAGTGCAGTACCCCGCTAATTCTGTGCTACAGTGTCAGTACTGGGATATTAATCCAAGTGCTTACTGTGGGGATAGAACCTACAGCCTTTTGATCTCCTGGCTTCAGAGGGGAGTGTGCTACCTGCTGAGCCACTGAAATTGGTATACTGTAGTGGAAAGACTCCCCAAACATCTAGCTGAAGTGATGTTTTGCAGCAGAGGATCCCAAGGCTAGTTGGCGATCTCTGTGTTTTTTAACTACACAGTTGTCATTGTATAGCACAACTGGTGGCCTAAGTGATATGTACTAATATGAGTTACTATTAGGAAGCACAATACAGCCTGTTTAGCACTCCCTGTGTCACCAATTAAGATTAAATTTTGAAGTCTGAAGCACACTGGCCCAATTAAAAAGGAACATTTTTTAACTGAGACATTGAAATGAACTTGGTCCACAGAGACAACCACAGAATTAAGACCATGTAAAACCAGTTACTATGGAGGTATTAAGTAAATAAACTATTATTGTTTTTGTGGAAGATAGGCATACATTGAGAAAGCAAACACGTTAGTGAAAAATAACTGTTTGGAACAGTTTACAAGGGGAGCATTGCTGAGGTTTGCTTTCAACCTTACGTGGTGCTGCATGAGACACAGCAGGTTCATCCAACATAATATAAACAGTATTTGTCTTTCTTAAGAAGAGTTTTGGACTGACTGTGTTGTGTCTAGAGATGCAGTGAATTTAAAACCCACCTGCGAAGTGAACGTGGCGTGGCCGCTTCATGTTGGCACTTCGCTACACGGAGTGTCCCATAGAAAAGGCTCACTTTCTCATTGTTATTATTACTTTGCATTGTCATTCCACTTTAAACACGAAGTAAGGTGGAGTGAAAACAATATTGGCAGCACCCCACACACTCAGTCACCAGAATTAATGTGCATCCCCAAAGTGCTACTGTCCTGTGTCCAGAAAACTCCCCAGTGCTGATGAAGTGAAATGAGAGTGTAACAAGAAATGCAGTCTCCCAGAATTAATGGTGCACTGCAAACACACAGACAGATTAAGATTGCACTGCACATTCAAGGGATGCATACGAAAAGGCACAACATCTAACTAGTGCACACAAGTCACAAGTCCAAATCTGGAAAGGAATACATTTTGCCAGTTGGGGGATTAGTGCACGGCACAATCAATCCACTACCAGTAAAGATATCACAAAGTTTTGTACAAAATTCATTCATGCAGGTGCAGTGGATAGCAGGTTCATGCTGCTGCAATTACTCTGTGGCACAATAAAAGGTGTCAGATTCAATGGCACGCATCACACACACACTCACACACACACTACAATTAATGCATAGCAAATTGAAAACCTATAGTTATATAACCAAATGTTTTAAACAGACAAATTATACACTGCTGCACCACAACAATCTGCAAAAAAAGTCAGGAATTATTGAAAATATTACTGTGTGTACATTAACACAGTTATACAAGAAAAATATTACCAAAACAGAAAGACTGCCTTTTTCTCCCAGTTAATGTACCTACACCACAAATATGCCCCTCCTCCAAGGCACACTTACAGTACACAGACTGTCTGTTCTAAATTAACATTCAAAATCCACACACAACAATAAACACTCGATGATATGAGCAGAGAAGGGTTTCCTACAATCGATGTACTAAATTTTGAGCAAAACAAATGACTCAAAAAGGCATTTTAAACAGCTTTTAGAGGTTTTGAATCGCAGAGCTCTGAGAGCAAACTGTCTCCAACCACCACTACACAAACACTATCCAGGCCAGAACTGAAGCTGTGCAGAACAGTCTAGAGCCCATGTGACCTGCAGTCCTGTGAATCACTGCAGACTTTCATTTGGAGCTCAATTACAATGCGAAGTGAGGCGAATTACATTGATATCAATGTACTTCACCATAAAATTGGTGGAGAAGTGGTTTGGGGAAGGCAGAATAATGCAAAGCCATTGGTTTCAATGGACTTCGTGTTCCTCATTATGAAGTGAAGTACTCCACTTCACATTGTGGAGTACTCTGCGGATTTCACGTTACTCCATGAATCACTTTGAAGAGCAAATTGGAGCCACTGCGCCCACCACTATTTACAGTGCTGTAACTCACATGCTGTACAGGAACAAACGCTAATGTCTATGGCTGTACTTCTCCAATGAGCTGTAGCACAAAACTCCCTGACTTAAAAACATGTATTAATGAGTACAATGATGGGGTGGTGAAGCCTGGAGAGATACTACAAAACAGGATTACAATACATCCAAGTAACTAGTAAAAAAATTAATGTTGTGATTCATGACATGATCGTGAATCGTGATTTGTGACTGCATTTGTGAGCATGATGATGAAGAACATGAGTGTCGATGGTATGAGATAACCAATTTGGAACTGTATTGGGAATGCAAATGCCTATGGCTGTACTTCCCCGATGAGCTGCAGCACAAAACTCCCTGACTTAAAAACACATACAGTATTAATGAGTATGATGGTGGGGTGGTGAAAGCTGGAGGGATACTACAAAACAGGCTTGCAATACATCCAAGTGACTAGTAAAACAAGCATTTGTTAATGCCGAATGTTTGCTTGCTGGTATTAGCATTGGAAATGCAGGAGTTAGACAGATGTGGAATCAGCATGGCAGTGAAGAATTGAAGTTCATGCCAACCCCACCTCCATCCTGTAGAGACGGACAGGCATTGGGGTAAGTGTTTGGGTCATCACCCATGATGGTAATGCCATGTCACCTCACCCTATTCTGCAGACACCGACACATGTTGAGGTGTGCCGTAGGGTGTTTGGCTTTACAGTTACCCTATTCCGTAAGGACATACGGTGAAATGGGTGCAGCATCGGAGAATGAGGTGAAGTCTGGGGCCGAAGAATCCAAGGTACACCTCGATGCCTGTCTGTGGCTGGGGGTGGGATGGCATGAACAGTACAGTCAGCAATCAAAAAGCACACCCCAATGCCTGACAGTCTGTACAGGGTAGGATGTTATGGTTAGAAACCCTAATGCCTCGGGCGTTTGTTGGTATTTGCAGTAAAAATTTTCAACATAGCTTTTTTGTTTCCCCACCTCATGAAAGCATTTGGGACCTCTTCTCATGAAGAGTGGCAGTGTGAGTTTTGTCAATGTGTCCTGGACATTGAGTTCCAACACTGACAGTGCCATTCTGCGCCACATGTATGAAAACAGATTGGGCAGGATGTGAAGAATGACAGCTGTACAGTACCATCCATAGGGAGGTATGAAGAGATAGCAGTGTTGAAAATCTTATTGGGAATATTAAAAATGCTTGCACTTCTGAGCATATGTGGAAACTGTGTAATGAATGTGCGTAACACAGTCATTTTATGGACTTTCACCACCAAATTTTCAACATAGGCATTTTAGGACCTCTGCTCATGAACAGTGCCACTGTGATTTTCTTAATGTGTCCTGAACACTGATTTTCCACAGCAACCATGCTATTCTGCACCGGAAGTGCAAAAAGACATTATGGCCAGGATGTAAACAAGCATTTGTCAATGTCGAATGTTGATTGCTTTGCTCTGTTGAGCTCGTTCACTCCCCCTCTGTCAGTCACTCATTCTGTTTCTGTTGGTGCTGCAGGCAACTCTTTTGTACTGGGCTCCTGTCTGCGTTGGCAACTTTGTCTGGCCACAAAGAAATCCGCAGCTGTCCCAACAAGGCTCTGTTGAGGTCGTTCAGTCTCTGTCTCTCACATGCTCATTCTGTTTCTCCTGGCACTGCAGGCTACCCCTTTGTACTGGGCTCCTGCCTTTGTTGGCGTCTTTGTCTGCCCGCAAAGAAATCTGCAGCAGTCCTGACAGAGCTTCGTTGAGCTCGCTCACTCCACCTCTCTCACTCGCTCTTTCCATTTCTGCCGGTGCTGCAGACTGCCCTTTTGTACTGGACTCTTGCCTGCATTGCTGCCTTTTTCTTCCCTCAAAGAAATCCACAGCAGTCACGATTGAGCTCAGTAGAGCCTCGCTCCCCCTCTGTCAGTCGCTCGTTCTGTTTCTTCCTCTGCTGCAGGCTGCCCTTTTGTACTGAGCCCCAGCCTGCATTGTGGCCTTTTTCTGCCCACAAAGAAATCCACAGCAGTCCCTACAGAGCTCCGTTGAGGTCACTCACTCCCCCTCCCTTACCCACTCATTCTGTTTCTCCCGGCGCTGCAGACTGTCCTTTTATACTGGGCTTCTGCATTGGGGCCTTTTTCTGCCCAGAAAGAAACCCACAGCAGTCCCGACAGAGGTCAGTTGAGCTCGTTCACTCACCCCTCTCACTCACTCGATCTTAATCTGTCCCAAACACTGATTTCCCACAGCGACCGTACTATTCTGCGGCAAGAGTACAAAAACATATTTAGGCCAGGATGTGAAAAATGACAGCTGTACTGTTCATAAGGAGGTGCGAAAAAATGCATGTGTTGAAAATGTGGCATGAAAATCTTACAAATTTGCAAAGTTACAAGGGTGCATGAAAACAGTTCAACGCACGCTTGTAACATAGTCATTTTATGGACTATTGTCACCAAATTTTCAACACAGGGATTTCAAGACCGCTGGTCATGAACAGTGTCACTGTGATTTTCTTAATCTGTCCCGAACACTGATTTCCCACAGCAACCTAGCAATTGTGGGCCGCAAGTGCAAAAACACATTTTGGCCAGGATGTGAAAAATGACAGCTGTGCTGTTCATAAGGAGGTGTGAGAAAATGCCAGTGTTGAAAATGTGGTGTGAAAATATTACTGATTTGCAAAGCTACAAGGGTGCAAGGAAACTGCACAACACACAGTCATAACACAGTCATTTTATGGACTTTCATCACAACATTTTCAACATACAGTAGGCATTTTAGGACATCTGCTCATGAACAGTGTCACTGTGGTTTTCTTAATGTGTCCTGAACACTGATTTCCTACACCAACCGCACTATTCTGTGCTGGAAGTGCGAAAATGCATTTCGGCCAGGATGTGAAAAATGACAGTTGCACTGTTCATAAGGAGGTGTGGGCATATCTACTCATTGCTTTGTTTCCACTCCACAGACCCTGCGGTAATATAGGACCATGGAGGACCCTGGGTGGGAGGGTGGTCAACTCAAAGTTCCGGCACAGCTCCATTGAGCTCGCTCACTTCCCTCTCTCACTCGCTCATTCTATTTCTCCCGATGCTGCAGGCTGCTGTTTTGTACTAGGCTTCTGCTTGCATTGGTGCCTTTTTCTGCCCACAAAGAAATCTGCAGCAGTCCCAACAGTGCACCGTTGAGCTCGCTCACTCCCCCTCTCTCAGTCGCTGGTTCCCTTTCTCCCAGTGCTGCAGGCTGTCCTTTTGTACTGGGCCCCAAACTTCATTGACGCCTTTTTCTGCCCATAAAGAAATCTGCAGCAGTCCCAACAGAGCTCCGTTGCATTCGCTCACTCCCCCTCCCTCACTCGATCTCTTGTTCTGTTTCTCCCACTGCTGCAGGCTGCCCTTTGTACTGGACACCTGCATTGGGCCCTTTTACTGCCCACAAAGAAAGTCCATAGCAGTCCCGGCAAAGCTCACTTGAGCTTGGTCACTCCCCCCTCTCACTCACTCGATCTTAATCTGGCCCAAACTCTGATTTTCCACCGGGACTGTGCTATTCTGTGGCAGGAGTGCAAAAACATATGGACAGGATGTGAAAAATGACAGCTGTACTTTTCATAAGGAGATGTGAAAAAATACCAGTGTTGAAAATGTGGCATGAAAATATTACAAATTTGCTAAGTTACAAGGCTGTGTGGAAACAGTTCAACGCACACTTGTAACACTGTCATTTTATGGAGTTTCGTCACCATATGTTCAACATAGGAATTTTAGTACATTTTCTTCCTTTGCCTTGCAAGGTTGTATGATATCATTTTACTGCATGATATGGTCTTGTCAATTGATCTCAGCCCTTAGATTTCTGTCCTATTAGTCTGATTAAGTTATGTTTTATGTAAACTTTTAGTATCTGAAAAATGCTTCTTTGTTTTATTAATGTCTTTGTATCCAATAATGTAGTGATCATTGTATTGTATTTTTGTGGTTTGAAACTAATAAAATATTAATGATAATAATAACATAGGGATTTTAGGACCTCTGCTCATGAACAGTGTCACTGTCATTTTCTTAATCTGTCCCAAACACTGATTTCCCTCAGTGACCGCGCTATTCTGCACCGGAAACGCAAAAACACATTTTGGTAAGCATGTGCAAAATGACAGCTGTATTGTTCATAAGGAGGTGTGAAAAAATGCCAGTGTTGAAAATCTGGCATGACAATATTGCAAATCTGCGAAGTTTCAAGGTGCGTGGAAATTGCGCAACGCATAATTTGTTACACAGTCATCTGAAGGGGCCATTGTCACCAAATCTTCAACATAGGCTTTTAGGACTTATGCTCATTAACAGTATCACTGTCATTTTCTTAATCTGTCCTGAACACTGATTTCCCACAGCGATCACGCTATTCTGTGCCGGAAGTGCGAAAAGGCATTTTGGCCAGGATATGAAAAATTACAGCTGTACTGTTCATGAGTAAGTGTGGTAAAATGGCAATGCTGTAAATCTGGAGTGAAAATATTATAGATTCACAAAATTAAGCGACGTGCGTTACAAACTAAATAACGCACGCCATAACACAGTATTTATGGAGTATCGCCTCCAAAATTTTCAACATAGGCATTTTAGGACCTCTGATCATGAACAGTGTCAGTGTCATTTTAATCTGTCCTGAACACTGATTTCCCACAGCGACTGCGCTTATCTGCGCTGGAAGTGCGAAAACACACTTTTGGTCAGGGTGTGAAAAATGACAGCTATACTATTCACAAGGAGGTGTGAAAAAATGCCATTGTTGAAAATCTGGCATGACAATATTGTAAATTCGTGAAGTTATGAGCATGTGTAGGAACTGCGCAACACATGCTCATAAAACAGTCATTTTGGGGATTTTTTCCACAAATGTGCAACATAGACTTCTTGAGAGCCCACCTCATGAACACTGTCATTTCGTTAATCAGTCCCAAAAGGTGATTCCACACAGTGACTGAAAAATCACCTTTCAGGGCCAAATAATGCCATGACAGTGGCAGAATTCATGAGGAGGGGTCCCAAAAAACCCATGTTGAAAATGTGGTGCCAAAATTCCAAAAAATGCCTGAGATATGCATCAAAGTTGAAAAAACCCTATTTATGCCATTGTACAGCTTACCGACATTTCCCTCAGTTAGCAGTCGGCTTTGAAGAGTGCAGACGTGTTACCGGTCCACCGAAGATCATCGCGCTGGACTCCGCGATGGTAAGTATGGGGTGAGGGGAGTGTGGGGACAAGTGCGAGAGGGTGGGTGCGGGTTGTGGAAGGGGGCAGGGAGACCGTGAGAGACCATTTTTTTTTACAGGTATAAAAAAAATTACTGGACTTTTGTTTTCAGGGTTATTTGGCACGCCTGGGGTGGGCTCCCAGCATGCCAACAGAGTGTTTGTTCGGGGGTAACTCTAGCCAATTGGGGAATTGGACACCCCCATCAGTACAAAAGAGGGGCACAAGAGCCGAAGGGGATTGGGCACCCCCTTGGCACAACTGTAGTGTGTGTTGGAGGGGATTGTACCAATGAGGAGTGGGCTTCCCTATCGGCAAATGACACTGGGGAGAGGGACATAATGCCGATGGGGAGTAGGCTCCCCCATCAGCAGCATCAAGGTTAAGGCACTGAAGCAGATGGGAATTGGGGCCCCTGTCAGCAAACAAACACTGTTGTGGGGGGCACATGCTGCCGAGGGGGATTAGGCACCCCCTTGGCACTGGGGGTCAGTAATATTGTTTATTAACATGGTGGCAAGCTGCTGCCATGTTCACAAACAATATTACAGTACCAACCTTCTTCCCAGCAATGACAGGTCGCTCCCTCATTGCAGCGGAATAACTGATGCTGCAATGACGAGGCAGCCCCTGCTTGCCGTGGTGAAAATGTTTGTACTTGGTGGCACTTTTGGAGACTAGTGTCATCGGCATGAATGCCTTAACACCTACTTAGGTGTTACGGCATTTAACACACGGATTTTTACATTGAAAAAAATAGAAGCCATTAATTATTGCATGATAAAATGACCCTGAAAAATAAGAGGTGAACTTGATTTGTTGTGGTACAGTAGTAGGAGAATTATGAGAAGTGGGGAAGGGAGAGAGATAATCATGAATTTGGGAGCTGGGATACAGGTGCAATGCTGGAGTAGAAGGAAACCAAATAACTTGCCTAGGGTTGAACACTATGCAAGTGGGGGCTGTGGTATTTAAAGTGAGGTTTTTAGGTTTATGACCAAGAATTTAAATGACAGTGTTTTACTGGCTGTTTTTTTGTTTTGTTTTGTTTTTGTTTTTTTAACCTAGTGTGGCTATACTAACATAAAATAAGAATAGTAATGCATACATGGGGGATAATCATGTAAATTATATGAGTTTTGGTGATTTGCAAGTCGGGGATTCACCAATTGAAAGGGGTTAGTTATATCTCAAGTGCCTTTCAGCTTCTCCAATATAACTTCCCTTATTTTCTGCTCAGTCTCGTGTACACGGCTTTCACCGAGATCTTCGGAGACTGGCAGTTTTTCCAAGTTGACAACTAATTGGGCCAGGTTAGGGATGACAACACAGATGGTTGGAAGAGATACCACCTGCCACAGTTATCTCATGTGACACTTGGCTGACCAAGACTATGTGATCTCAGACCAGGAAGGCTGCTATGTTCATTAAAATCTCTAAAGATTCTTTAAGAGCATGTTTACTTGTCAGTGGACAAGTCCTTTTTAGTTCTATGAATATAATTTTATTTATGTTACAACCATCTGTCTGAGCCTGGGACAGTCATATATCTTACACCAGTGCCTTTTACTAGAATTATTGATACACCAACCCAAATATTTATGTAGTAATTTTGAGCATAAGAAATTTGCACATTTACTTAAATGAATATAACCTGGAACTGTTATCTTAAAACTATTGACTTATTTCCTAGGTTATCATTTTCCAAACTAAATGCTCTAAGTTTCATAATATTAAATTGAGAAATATTACTGAAGTCAGGATTCATGATGAAAAGTATTTACTTTTAATTCTGTTGGTTTAAAAAGTTCACAAAGTAGCTTTGACAAAAACATGAATAAACAGTCATGACTTTAAAATTCCTGTCACAATTCTAAACTGTTTTACCAGTATAATATCTATAAGGCAGCTTTTTGGCATTGTGCATATAGTCAAACACAGTTTTCACATTTCAAAACTCTTTAAATGCAATTAAAATTATTCTGAACAGCAATACAAACAGAAATGAATGATATTTCCTATGTTGACTGAGGTAGTCATGGACAGGAATAAAATAGAAGCCAGATTGCCAGATTCTTTAGTTCCTACACCCAAAGTGTGGTAACACTTACAGACCTGCAAACCTAATGTCCTCTGAGACCCTGTGACTGAAGGCAGCTGTTCCTCCGAGTCTCCGAGACACCTTAGCTTGCCTAGGGTGGTTGAGAATTTACAGGTTTTTGCCAAATCAGGAATGTCAATGAGTGGTATGATTGTTGTTGTTTTTCTTGTTTTTGTGAAGCATGAGTCACTGTTAGTGAGCTTCATGCATGTGTCTAATATAATACATTGTTAGGGTTGTGACACCCCAGATTTTGCATCAGCTAAGGAAGAAAACATTATGACAGATGCTAGGATCAACATCTCAACACTGCAGCATGCATCCTTGAAATAGAATGCTTCCTGACACAGGATGCTTCATGACACTAGGTTTATGTGTCCTGATTGGTTAGTCTTGGAGAGAAGCATGCAGCACTCTCTTAGACTTTGGCAAGGTTGACTGCCTTAGGCACTCAAGTGGTTAGGCAAACCGTAATGCAATGGGGTTGACCTATCATTGACCTTGTATAGCCAGACTGATTGGTTAGTAGTATAGTGTCTACCTCTATCGGTGGAAAGTCCCTCACCAGTGTGTGAGACTTTGAGAGGACCATGCTTTCAGGGCTCATGGAAGCATAGCTTGTCTGCAAATCTAGTTGCCTGCTTTCAGAAACATTTAAAAATAAAAAGACTTTAAAATAAAGAGCTTTAGAATTTACAAAATATTATTTACCATGATACTAATTATTTATCTGAGCTAAGCTAAGTAGAAACATTATGATTCATTGGTAATTGTCTTACAATAAATTGTTAGTTAATCAGTTAACACAATGTCAGGCATACAAGAGTTCACTGCTTATTATTGATTAGGAGAATAAAGACAAGGACTTAAACTTTGCTGGCTTACTCATATCTCTCAGCCTGAATACACTCATTTATTATGACCTCAACCTCTGGTTCCATTTCCTCAGTTATTGGGGGCAAGGGGGCACAGACGGCACATGGGGCAGATAATCTTGGATGGCTTTCTATCCATGGGTCATGTCGGTTTGGTGGCACAGGGATATTTGGTGGCCAAAATGTGCCTGTCCAGCCTCTGCAATGAGCATGAACCAGTTGTAGAGTCATCTCCCTCCAAGGAGAATGAAATGGCAGAGGAGGCAGTAGTGCCAAGTGTAGATGGTCAGGTCCATTTAGAATTTTCAGTAAGGCAAGGGGTGTGGACAATGAGTCTAGCCTAGTCCAATTTAATGGTGAAACGAGCCCACTTGGTGGTGCTATCTCATTAGACGAGGTAGATGAACCCAGGGGTTGAAGAAGTGGATCCCAAAATGGGCCAGCCTTATCAGGTAAGAAGGACAGACCCTGCTGGGTCTGAAAACTAGGACTGCATGAAGAGCAGTGTATAGCCTTGAGCCATCCACACCTGATGTACTGGTCCTCTATCCAGTGGAGCAGGTAGAGTCTGCTGGATCTTCATCATGCAATATAGACATGGTCATGCCAGTATCTACCAGAATAGTCAGTTGACGGCCCCTGACCATAGCCTTTTTACAAGGCCTTCTGTTTGTGCCAAGAGTGAGCTTGTCCACAATATGGACTGAGGTCTGTAGTTGTCAATCTGAACTGCTGCTACCAGGAAGTTCCTGGAGAAGTAGGTTGACCTGTTCTTATCTGTCCTTTTCCAGGTCCTGCGTAGCTTCAATGAAGGGTGCGGCATGAAGGTTCAGGCCTGGTGCGACCCGATCTGAGAAGGCTCCCATATCTCCTTGGCCTAGTGAGGCCTGTGGTGCCAAAGCTAATGCTGCAATGGAGCATGC
The DNA here is from genome assembly GCA_016271365.2 of Neoceratodus forsteri. Taxonomy (NCBI): domain Eukaryota; kingdom Metazoa; phylum Chordata; order Ceratodontiformes; family Ceratodontidae; genus Neoceratodus; species Neoceratodus forsteri. Next base: position 275,586,616 of record JADMNL010000026.1, read on the forward strand.
CGGGGCTGAGTCCATCACTGACTGGAGATGCATAAGTAGGTTGCAGAGGTTGTTGTCCTCCTCAGAAATCTCAAGGTAGGAAGGGCCTGATCGATGGTTTTGATTGCCCTGATTGAAATTAGTGCTGTTCCAGTTCCACTTGTTATGCTTATTGTGATTCCAGTTTCCACTTCCGGACTGGGAGTGCTGTTTGTCATTTAAGGGTGTGGCCTTTTTTGTCTTGGGTCTTGCCCTCCACTGGGTAGAGGGTTGTGAACTCGCAGGTGGATTGCACCATGGCCACCTTTTGTGAACTGGAATTCAGATCTCAGAGGTAGAGCTAATAAACCCACTTGGTCTTCCAAAGAATATCTGCAAATTTTGTCCATTTTTGGAAAAATCACGGGTCCGACTTTTTCACGGATGACTGGTATCATGTTCCAGAGGTACAAGTTCTTGTACTCAATGAGGTCAGCATTCACAGTTTCACTTGAAAGCTGTTCGCCAGTACGGTATGCCATCCATAACCTTTGGTGGTATGTCACTGGGCTTTCCTTGGAGTTTGTTTTACACGGTAGGCCAACATCATACCAACCACACCTGGGCTGTGGGAGGAAATAAGATCCACTGCAATCTCATCAAAAGTTGCATTTGTGGCTTGGTGGGCCACCACTGGAAGTTTTGCCCAGTGGCCAGATTCTATGGTCTGTCGAAGGATCTGTACTTGGTAGGCTGCTGGCAGACTGAGCATCTCACATTTGGAATGTACTTTCTCCAAATGGCAACTGAGGTTGTCACTGGGGTTCATTCAGCCTTTGCTGTCAGTGATCTGCTGTACAGAGTGGGCCAACTGAAGGGGATTATTGTGTGTACAGTTGGGGGAAGGGTTCAGGTTTTGTGCTCTGAGAAGGGTGGCCTCCAATGCGGCATCAGCCACAGTGTGAATGATGGACGTTTGGGCAGCAGCGTTCTTCATCATCATTTTCAGATGCACTTTGAAAGGCTTCCTTGCTTTCCTCAGTCAATCTCATCTTAACGAGGGCAGTCTCAATCATTTGATCAATCTCCTGCTTGTCAGCTCATGTCAGAGCGGCAATTGGAGGGGCCATTTTTAGGCCTCAAGCACCCCTCCATCATGAGGTTGCCATCTTGGTGGCACACATGATAGTCATCATTCCGTTGATAACGTAGGGTGGTTCTGTCATAGTGTGGGGATCCACCATCTTTTGGGTGGCAGGGGGACACTGGACCACAGCAAGGGTGTGACTGGATGCCACCATGGTAGGTGTCATCACCAGAATCATCATCACTGGATGATGTAAGGTCGATAAGTGTATAGTGAAACCTGCCCATCATCTTGATGTAACCGGCCAGCACTTCTTGCTGATGGTGCCGTTTCACCAACTTTACTCTACAAGCTCTGTGACTAACATTTGCAATGTTCTGCTCTACACCTTTTGCAACCTCTTTCTGTAACACTCTATATGCGGTGCTTAACTCGAAGTTGTCCATAAGCTCCCTTTCCAGTTCTTCACTTACCCAGTTCAGGTCATCTCTCATTTCATTAAACTCCTCCTGCAAAGTCTCATTCGAATCACACAGCAAATCATTCATCTACAACACCTGCCTGTTATCCTATCTCATACCTTCACATTCGTCTCTCAACATACTTAAATCACTACCATTACTCTGTACAGAACAGTGCAAAAGAGTTTTGTTCTTACTGGGCAATGACAGAAGTTCTGCTTCAAGTTGCAGCTCCGTTTTCAAACTTTCAGATGCTTGCAATCCCATCTCTTTCTTAAGAGATGAGAGTTGCAGTTCAAGGGATTGAAACCTCAACTCGGAGGCTTCTAGAGCAGCATAGAGAGTAGCGACCAACAGCCCTTTAATATCACACTTTTTGGCTGTTTGACTCACCTCAGAGAACTGGGTTGAAATCCCCAGCACGGGGTTTTTGGAGTGATTTGCATCCAGAGCAAAATGCCTCCATGGGAGGAAAGGAATTTAGATGCGTCGAGTCTCAAGTCTGCACAAATATTAGATGAAGACATAGTGGTAACAGGAAAAGTTTTGGGAAACACAAAATGTTAACCCGTCAGTGGGTTCTATGTTGGGTAGTGATCCACAGCAGGTTGGCCAACAGACGGTTGGGTTACTGTACTCTTGCAGACATGCAATTCAAAACTGCCATTGAGAAAGGTGAGTCAGCATCGATCAAGCCCAGTAAGTAACCAGACTTTACAAGATACTACAGAGTTAAGGGCATGGGCGAGATGGTACAGGAGTGTACACCTACCTACTACCTAAAGGGAAAGGGTGAGCCCACAAGTTGTGAAACTTTGCAAATCCAGACCACCTGCACAAAGTTGCCAATATGTTAGGGTGCTTAGCCCACATCAGATTCTTTGCAGTCATAGAAATGCAAAAGAGACACAGACTAGTTGCATATTCAGTAATAAATCTCATTTATTACACAAAAGGTAACAGTTGCCCTAAGCAGGTCTTACCATTAGACACTGGGAGATGAAAGTTTCCCCAAATATCCCTAGGCGTGAAGAAGATCTCTAGTGGAATATGTAATGTATTGTTATATACTACATATAGTTTCCATAGTTACCCAAAGGGTAGCTACATAAAATAAGCCCTATTGGCCAAAAGTTAGGTAGCTCCACAGTGATTTCTATCCTTATATATTATTTTGTAGTGTCGGCTAAAACATAAAACAAAGGATTCATACACAGTACAGAATATAGTGTAGTAATACATAAATCCAAAAGATGGCAGTGCAAACAAGATACATGAAAACACTTGTGTGTCTTGGCACACTACATGCTGTTACTAAGCGAGGTAAAATAGCATAAAATCATGATCATAATGTTTCCCTGACACTTAATTTTGGACAGTAAGTGCCAACGCCTTACAAGTTTTTAGCAGTGATTTGTCACAATATATATATGTAACATAAAGTTTGTCTAAGGTGCATGGTGGGAGGCCAATTAAAGTGTGGTGATATCGCATAAGAGTGGAATGCTGTCCATTAATGAAACAAATACAAAATGCATTTTTTTCAGAATAATATTTATTCAGATATATATACAGATTTTGTTTTATTTAACCATTCAGTTACTCTGAATAGACCAGGTGAGTTTTAACACCTCATTTCCAGTTTGGTCTTCCTTCTTCTCATTTCTGTAGGTGGATGGACAAGGGCACTGTGATTAAGTGACTTTCTTATGATCACACAGTGAGTATTTGGATCTAGCAGCGTTCAAACCTATGACCTTGCAATGTAAAACCTGGTGGTGCAACCTCTAGACCACACTACCTCTGTTTTATTTGGAGGTACAAATTTTATTTGGTTAAATGGAAGCATAAACAGTTGCCAGTTAGCACAAATCTCCTGCCTGTTTGACATAGCAGTGTATGTAGCAAAAAAATGTACACCTGCACATTCTTTTTTTCACATTTCCCTTTTTCTTCTGTCTTGTAAAGATGACTTTTTATTACCATTTTGAGTCATTTTTGATGTTGATTGTGCGCATACACAAGAGACATATTGCAATAACTTTCTCCAGAAGCAGGTTGTGGAGGTGCGGCACTGTTGTGGCCAATGCCCCCACAGACTTTAAAGGCTTGGCTGCCTTCCCCCAATGCTGTGGCACGCTGCTGCTGACACTAGTTCAGCCAGCATGCCAACTTGTAAAAAAGTTAGCCGCTGCAATCAGGGGCTGCCTCGTCATTACAGCATCAGCCATTCGCTGCAAAGAGGGAGCGACCCGTCATTGCAGAGCGGGACCTTGAAACACTGATATTGTTTGTGAACATGGCGACAGCTTGCCACTATGTTCACAAACAAAATTAACCCCTCTCACTAAGGGGCTGCCCACTCCCCCTCGGCAGCATCTACGCCCCCACCATCTTTGTTTGCTGGCAGGGGCCCCAATCTTACGTCAACTTCAGTGGCCCAAGGTTTATATTTGCTGATTGGTGCCCAATCCCGTGTATAATGTAAACCGCCTTTTGTTTGTGTGCTGATGGGGTGCCCAATCCCTGTCGGCATGATGTAGCCCCTTTGTTGTGTACTTGACGGGGTCTCCAATCCCTATTGGCTGCAGCTGCCCCCACCCAAGAAAAGTCTGTTGGAATGCTGGGAGCCATCCAGCATGTCACGTGCCCTGCAAAAAAGCGGTCCTGCAATGTTTTTTCTCCATGTAAAAAAAAAGTCCCACGCTGTCTCCTGCCCCCCCCTACAACCTGCACCACCACTGCACACCCTGCTCCCTCTCCCTCACCCCATACTTACCTCCCTGGACCTCGGTGCAGCGATCTTGATGGACAGGGAACACGTCTGCACTCTTCAAAGCCGACCCAGCGAGCTGAGGAAATGCGGTAACCTGTATAATGGAATAAATAGGTTTTTTCAACTTTGATGCATATCTCAGGCATATTTTGGAATTTTGGCACCAAATTTTAGCATGGTGTTTTGGAAACCCCTCTCATGCATTCTGGCACTGTCATGGTGTTAATCAATCCTGAAAGGTGATTTTACGGTCACTCTGCGGTATCACCTTTGGGACTGATTAATGAAATGACAGTGCCAGTGCTCATGAGGTGGGTCTCAAAAGCCTATGTTGCAAATTTGAGTGGAAAAAATCCCAAAAATGATTGTTTTACGAGCGTGCATTGCGCAGTTGCTACGCACGCTCGTACCTTCATGAATTTACAATATTTTCATGCCAGATTTTCAACATTGGCATTTTTCCACACCTCCTTCTGAACAGTACAGTTGTCATTTTTCACATCCTGTCCGAAATGTGTTTTCGCACTTCCGGTGCAGAATAGCATGGTCACTGTCGGAAATCAGTATTCTGGACAGATTACGAAATGACAGTGACAGTCTTCATGACCAGAGGTCCTAAAATGCCTATGTTGAAAGTTTAGTGCTGATACTCCATAAAATGACTGGGTTACCAGTGTGCGTTGTGCAGTTTGCACGCACACTCATAAGTACGCGAATTTATAATATTTTCACTCCAGATTTTCAACATTGCCATTATTCTGCACCTCCTTATGAACAGTACAGCTGTCATTTTTCACATCCTGGCCAAAATGTGTTTCGCACTTCCGGCGCAGAGTAGCGTGGTCGCTGTGGGAAATCCCTGTTTGGGACACATTATGAAAATGAGAGTGACATTGTTCATTAGCAGAGGCCCTAAAATGGCTATGTTGAAAATTTGGTGACGAAAGTCCATAAAATGAGACTGCTACTAGCGTACATTGTGCAGTTTCCACGCACACATGTATACGCTTCAACTTGCAATATTTTCACTCAGATTTTCAGCATTGCCATTTGCCACACTTCCTTGTGAACAGTGCAACTGTCATTTTCACATCCTGGCGAAATGTTTTTAGCTCTTCTGAGGCGCACAATAGCTTGGTCGCTGTGGGACATCAGTGTTCGGAACATATTAAGAAAATCACACTGACACTGTTCATGAGCAGATGTTCTAAAATACCTATGTTGAAAATTTTGTGATGAAACTCTGTAAAATGACTGTGTTACGAGTGTGTGTTGTGCAGGTTCCACGCACCCTTGTAAGTTTGCAAATTAGTAATATTTTAATGCCAGATTTTCAACACTGGCATTTGTTCACACTTCCTTATGAACAGTACAGCTGTCATTTTCACATCCTAGCCAAAATGCGTTTCCACTCTTCTAGCACAGAATACCACAGTCGCTGTCGGAAATCAGTGTTTGGGAGAGATTAGGATCGAGCAACTGGGGGGGTGGTGACCGAGCTCAATTGAGCTCTGTCAGGACTGCTGCAGATTTCTTTGTGGGCAGGAAAAGGTGACAACACAGGCAGGAGTCCAGTACAAAAGGGCAGCCTACAGTACTGGGAGACACAGAACAAGCGAGAGAGGGAGGGTGAGTGAGTGAGCTCAATGGAGTTCTGTTGGGACTGCTGCGGATTTCTTTGTGGGCAGAAAAAGGCAGCAATGCATGCAGGGGCTGAGTACAGAAGGGCTGCCTGCAGCATTGGGAGAAACAGAATGAGTGAGAGAAGGGGAGTGAGCGAGCTCAATGGAGCTGTATCATGACTGCTGTGGATTTCTTTGTGGGCAGAAAGGGGTGGCAATGCAGGCAGGAGCCCAGTGCAGAAGGGCAGCCTGCAGCGCCGGCAGAAATGGAACAAGCAAGTGAGACAGAGGAAGTGAGTGAGTGAGGCCAACAGAGCTGTGTAGGGACTGCTGAAGATTTCTTTGAGGGCAGAAAAAGATGCCAACAGAGGCAGGAGCCCAGTACAAAAGGGCAGCCTGCAGCACCAGGAGAAACAGAATGAGCGAGTGAGACGGGGAGTGAGCGACCTCAATGAAGCTCTGTTGGGACAGCTGCGGATTTCTTTGTGGGCAGAAAAAGGTGCCAACGCAGGCAGGAGCCCAGTACAAAAGGGCAGCCTGCAGCACCGAGAGAAACAGAACAAGTGAGGGGGTGAGTGAGTGAGCTCAACGGAGTTCTGTTGGGACTGCTGTGGACTTCTTTGTGGGCAGGAAAAGGCAGCAATGTATACAGGGGCTGAGTACAAAAGGGCAGCCTGCAGCGGTGGGAAAAACAGAATGAGTGAGTGAGAGAGGGGGAGTGAGCGAGCTCAATGGAGCTCTATCGTGACTGCTGCAGATTTCTTTGAAGGCAGAAAAGGGCGGCAATGCAGACAGGAGCTCAGTACAAAAGGGCACCCTGCAGCACTGGGAGACACAGAACGAGTGAGTGAGAGGGGGGAGTGAGCGAGCTCAATGGAGCTCTATCATGTGTCTGCTGCAGATTTCTTTGTGCAGAAAGAGGTGGCAATGCAGAGCGGGAGCTCAGTACAAATTGATTTGCAGCCGAGGAGAAACAGAGCAGCGAGTGGGAGACAGGCGGAGTGAGCTGAGCTGAGCAGAGTCTGTTGGGACAGCTGCCGTTTCTTTGTGGGCAGAAAAAGGTGCCAACTCAGGCGGGCAGCTCAGTGCTCTAATAGACAGCCTGCAGCACAGGAGAAACACGAATGAGCGAGTGAGGAGTGGGGGAGTGACCAAGCTCAACAAGAGCTCTATATAGTGACTGCTGTGGATTTCTTTGTGGGCAGAAAAAGGTGGCAACCAGGCAGGAGCCCAGTACAAAGGCCAGCCTCGCAGTAGCACGCAGAAACAGAAATGAGTGAGTGAGAGAGGGGAGTGAGCTACTCAATGGACCTGTGTCAGGACTGCTGCAGATTTCTTTGTGGGCAGAAAAGCCACCAACAGAGGAAGGAGCCCAGTACAAGGGCAGCTACGGCGCCAGCGAAACAGAATGATCGCGTGAGAGGGGTGACCCTCAACAGAGCTCTGTCAGGACAGCTGCAGATTTCTTTGTGGGCAGCAAAATGTGCCAGTACAGGCAGGAGCCCAGTACAAAAAAGCAGCCTGAAGCACCAGGAGAAACAGAATGAGCAAGTGAGACAGGCAGAGAGAGCAACCTCCACGGAGCTCTGTAGAGACAGCTGCAGATTTCTTTGTGGGCAGAAAAAGGTACCAATGCAGGCAGAAGCCCAGTACAAAAGAACAGCTTGCAGCACCAGGAGAAACAGAATGAGTGTCTGAGACAGACAGAGAGAGCAACCTCAATGGAGCTTTGTCAGGACAGCTGCAGATTTCTTTGTGGGCAGAAAAACGTGCCAATGCAGGCAGAAGCCCAGTACAAAAAGGCAGCCAGCAGCGCTGGGAGAAACACAACGAGCGAGTGAGAGGGGGGGGGTGAGCAACCTCAACAGACCTCTATCGTGACTGCTGCGGATTGCTTTGTGGGCAGCAAAAGGTGGCAAAGGTGGCAACGCAGGCAGGAGCCCAGTACAAAAGGCCAGCCTGCAGTGCCGGCAGAAACGGAACGAGCGAGAGTGGGGAAGTGAGCTAGCTCAACGGACCTGTGTCAGGAATGCTGCAGATTTCTTTGTGGGCAGAAAAAGCTGCCAACAGAGGCGGGAGCCCAGTACAAAATGGCAGCCTGCAGCACCAGCAGAAACAGAATGAGCAAGTGAGAGAGGGGGAGTGACCCACCTCAACAAAGCTCTGTCAGGACAGCTGCAGATTTCTTTCTGAGCAGAAAAATGTGCCAATGCAGGCAGGAGCCCAGTACAAAAGAGCAGCCTGCAGCACTGGAAGAAACAGAACGAACGAGTGACACGGGGCAGTGAGCGCGCTCAACAGACCAATGCACTCAACATTCGGCATTGACAAATGCTTATAGGAAAACAAGTAAAAGATTGTGCTTTTTTAAAATATGGTCCTCTCTAGGTTTTAATTAACATTCTCATCTGTATTTAAACACCCATGACCATTAACATCAAGAAGCTATGTTTACTACATGCTGGTTCACCAACCTGCATCATAAAATGTGATGTTAAATAATGGAAGTTTAAATATTACTGAAAACACTGATGTGCACTTGAGGGTAACCATATTTACAGGATTATTCCTTAACTATTTATTTGTGTTGTGGTTACTGGGCTAGCACATGTGGAACAAAACCTTTTCCTCTTTTTACAGCTACATGGGCGGAACCATGCTGAGCTGTTGCAATGGGTGGGAGAGAGAAGGGACTGTGAAATCATATGATTGGGTACCTATCCTAAGTCCTTCTAGTGATGTGGCATTGATTCTCTGCTGCCTGTTGCACCCCCCCCCCCGGAGGACTACTTTGTTTCTGCCCATCACTTCCACAGTTGCAAGAAAAATGAAAGAGCCTGCTGGGGGCCGGGGGAGGGGGCACCCATGAGGAAACTCTGATATTGAATGCTACAACATAGGTTTTTCCAAGATGGACAGCTGAAGAGGATGCTAGAGACTTCCGAATATGGAGTTTGTCCCGCAGTTTTCAATTGCATCTCTTCGCTTCCCTAATGTGGCTGCCGGAAGAGCAGAAGTTTGGTAAAGTTTAAAAGCGTATCGGTATTGGATGTGCATTTCCAGCCACGCAGCTAGGCTCATGACTGGCACCTGTCTGCCCCTGCTAAACAGCATGTCCAAAGCAGTGCAGCAAGCAAAAGAAATCTCAGAAGCCCGTGATGAGGAAAAGGAAAAATTGTGAGTTACTCACACGACAACCAAAACTCTCCCAGTCTGCCGGATCTTCGAATACTTACAGACGGCATACCTACACTAATATCTTCTTTGGCAAGCCCTGCAAAGGAGAGGGCTTTGCAAGGTAATATCTCTGCTTATTTTTCACAGAAAGGCACAATGATGAGATAGCAGGCAGCTGGTATAAGTAAGAGAAAACAACAGGGGAATATAGCAGAGAATATGGAGCAAAGAGACGAGGGTCTGAACAAACATTTGTCAATGCTGAATGTTTGCTTGCTGGCATTAGCATTGGTAGTGTAGGAGTTAGACAGCTGCATAATTGGAATGGCAGTGAAGTATTGAACTGAAGCCAACCCCACCACCACCCTGCAGATACTGACAGGCATTGGGGTGTGCCTTTGGGTCGTCAGGCATAATGGCCATGCCATTTCACCACACCCTGCTCTGTAGACACTGACAAGTGTCATGGTGTGCCTTGGGGTCTTTGGCCCTTATGCTCACCCCATTCCATCAGAAAATACTGTGAGATGGATCCTGTATAGGAGAATGGGGTGAACTTTGGGGCTTAAGAGTCCAAGGCACACTTCGATGCCTCTCACTGGCCGTAAGGTGTGGAATGGTATGAGCATTACAGGCGAGAATCCCAAGTCACACCCCTGATGCCTGTCAATCTCTATAGGCTGGGGAGTTATGGTTGGAAACCGTAATGCCTCAGGCGTTCTTTGGCATTTTCGCTCCAAATTTTCAACATGGGTTTTTTGTGTGGGCAAGTGGGCAAGCATTAAGGATACAATACTTGAAGCAACATCCCATTGTGTTAGACAGAAAAGGAAGTGCAAAGAAGAAGGAAACCACTTTGGTTCTCAAATATAGTAGCAGAAAAGGTCAGAGCCAAAAGGCTGGCCTTCAGAAAATATAAAGGAACACATGGGATGAAGATAGGGAGGCATACCAAACTGCCCTAAGGGAAGCAGGTAAGGCAGTAAGGCAGGCAAAGTCCCAAACTGAGGAAACACTAGCACGAACAGTAAAGAAGGTGACAAGACTTTCTATAGATACATTAGTGAAAGGAGAAAGTCCAGAGGGGTATTGCTAAGCTAATGGAGAAAGGGAGCATGTGAGGAGGAGGACCCTGCAAAGGCATCTATCCTAAATAGATACTTTTGCTCAGTATTTACTGAAGAGAAGGTAGGGCAGGGCCCACAGCTCAGCATCATGGACACAGGGGGAGGGAGGTGAGCACTACCCCTTCACAAAAGAAAGGTCCTACAAGAGCTTGCTAAGCTCAGGGTGGATAAGGCAATGGGACCTGATGGCATACATCCCAGGGTACTAAGGAGCTAAGGAGGAACTGGCAGAGCCATTAGCAGAATTGTTTAGTGAGTCTCTGAGCACAGGAGAGGTCCCAGAAGACTGGAGAAAGGTTCATGTGATCCCACCCACAAGAGTGGCAGGGAGGAGGCGGGAACTACAGACCGGTCAGTCTTACCTCAGTAGTGGGCAAGATTATGGAGGCACTCCTTAAGCAAAGGATAGCAACACCTGGAACCATAGGGCACACAGGATCCAAGACAGCATGGGTTTACAAAGGAAGGCTCTGTCAAAACTAATCTATAGATTTCTTTGACTGGGTAACCAGAGTGGTGGACCAAGGGGAGCAGTTGATGTCGCCTACCTTGACTTCAGCAAAGCTTTGACACTGTTCACATGAAGATTGATAAATAAGCTAGGTAGGCTCGGTGGGTCAGAAGTTGGTCAACTGGGTGGCAAACTGGTTGACTGGCAGAAAACAGAGAGTGGTGGTAAATGGTATACAGTCAGAAGAGATGCAAGTCACAAGTGGGGTACCTGGGATCAGTCCTGAGCCAGTCCTATTCAACATCTTCATTAGTGACCTCGCTAGATGGACTAGAGGGTAAGGCTTGTCTGTTTGCAGATGACACCAAGATCTGCAACAGAGTAGATGATCCAGATGGGGTGGGCAGAATGAGAAGAGATCTGGATAAACTAGCAGAATGGTCAGAAGAGTGGCAACTGGATTTAATGCAAAGAAGTGCAAAATCATGCACATAGGGAAGAGAAAACCCTGAAGCCACTTATAGGCTGGGAGGGAGTTGCTAGCAGTCACAAAGGAAGAAAGAGACTTGGGCATCATCATCACTGATGACCTAAAATCATCCAAGCAGACCTCTAAAGCAGTAGGTAAGGCTAGGGGGGTGTTAGGTGTATTAGTAGGGGTATCAAGTCGTAAGAGGGAGGTAATAATCCTCTGTACAAGACATTGGTTAGGCCCCATCTGGAGTACTGCGTGCAGTATTGGAGGCCACACCTTCACAAGGACATTAATCCAAATTGAGGCAGTCCAGAGAAGGGCAACAAAATGGTGCAGGGACTGCATCAGAAGACATATAAGGACAGATTAACGGAGCTCAATATGTATACCCTTGAGCAAAGGAGGGAGAGAGGTGATATGATCGAGACATTTAAACACCTTAAGGGCATAAACAAGGTGAAAGAGTCTAACATGTTTAAATATAAGAAAATAGCAGGACAAGAGGACACAGCATGAGATTAGAGGAGGCCGATTAAGGGGAATGTGAGGAAATTCTTTTCACAGAAAGGGTGGTAGATGCATGGAATGGCTTACCACAAGAAGTGGTGGCTATGAATACAGTGCAGGGCTTCAAACAGGCATGGATAGGCATAAGGAGCAATACAAATGACTATGAATAGATAGGTCACTGACAGAGCAAAGGCCGATGGTACATTTATAAGGTAGAAAAAGAAATGGGCAGACTGGATGGGCCTTGGCGGTCCTTATCTGCTCATCAACTTCTGTGTTTCTATGTTTCTATGTGTTTGTGACCCTGACCTTATGAAGCGGCGGCGATATCAGTTTGTTAGCCGAAAGCTGATTTCGCACAGCGACTAGGCCATTTGGCACCACAGGTGCGAAAACACATTTCGAACAGGATATGAAAAATGGCAGCTGTACTGTTCGTGGGGAGGTACAAAAAATGACAATGTTGAAATTCTACAGTGAAAATATTAAAAAAAAATGGTGAAGTCACGAGCTTACATAGAAAATCCACAACGCACACCCCTAATGCAATTACTTTGGGGATTTTTTACAGCAGATTGTCAACACAGGGATTTTGGAACCTTCGCTCATGAATAGTGTCACTGTAATTTTCTTAATCTGTCCCAAACAGTGATTTCCCACAGTGACCACGCATTTCTACGCTGGAAGTGTGAAAACACATTTCAGCCATGGTGTGAAAAATGACAGCTGTACTGTTCATAAGGAAATGTGGAAAAATGCCAGTGTTGAAAATCTGGACTAAAAATATTAGAAATCCATGAAGTTACGAGGGTGCATGGAAACTGCACAATGGTCACTCGTAACACAGTCATTTTATGGACTTTTTTCACCAAATTTTTAACATAGCCATTTTAACACCTCTACTCATGAATAGCATCACTATGATGTTCTTAATCTGTCCTGAACATTGATTTCACACACCGACTGCGCCATTGTGTGCTACATGCGCGGAAGCACATTTTGGGCGAGATGTGAGAAATGACAGCTGTACTGCTCATAATGAGATGTGGTCAAATGGCAATGTTGAAAATCTGGAGTGGACATATTGAAAATTTGCGAACTTACGGCGTGCATAGGAACAGCGCTTGGCGCATGCTCGTAAAACAGTCATTTTACTTGGAATTTTTCATCAAATTTCAACTTGCCCTATAGGGTTTTTGAGGCTACCTCATGAACTGTGACACTGTTGTTTCATTAATTGGTCCCAAAAGGTGATTTTGCGTAGTGACTGCGAAATCACCCTTCAGGCCCGACTAATGCCATGACAGTGAGAGAATTCATGAGAAGGGGTCCCAAAAACCCCATATTGAAAATTTGGTGCTAAAATTCAAAAAAATACCTGAGTTATGCATTAAAGTTGAAAAAGCCTATTTATTGCATTATACAGCTTACCGGCATTTCCTCAGTTTGTGGTCGGCTTTGAAGAGTGCAGATGTGTTACCAGTCCACAAGATCGCCGCACCAGACTCCAGAGGTAGTATGGGGTGAGGTGAGGGTGTGGGGAGGCAGGGTGTGCAGAGGGTGGGTGCGGGTGGGGAGATGGTGGGTCAGACACTCAGCGAGGGAAGTTTTTTTCTTTCAGGTTTTTTTTTTAAACTTAGGCGACGCGGATGTTTCCCACACTGGAGTGGGCTCCCAGCATGTCACAAGAAGGCTGTTTGGGGGGCCTTGGAGCCAATGGGGGATTGGGCACCCCGTCGGCCACACTGATCCGTTGCCATGCTGGAGTGGGCTCCCACTGTGGTATCCTGTACTCTGGGGGGTACAGTGGAGCCGACGGGGGTTGGGCACCCCGTCGGCTACATGATCGCGTTGCCATGCTGGGGTGGGCACCTGCACATGGCATCTGGAACTCTGTTGGGGGAAGCGAGCACAGCCAATGGGGGATTGGGCACCCCCATCAGCTATACAGTGTGTGCATAGGGGGGAAGCACGAGCACGCAGTATGCGTGCGTGTGTGTGTGTGTGTGAGCATGCATGAGCAGGTGATATCTTATTGCTGCTCACTGAGTAGCTCCCCCTTTCAACTGTATGGCACTACATTTTGGGATCATGGCACTATGTTTCTTGCACATGCGTGCAAGCAAACATAAAAATACAGCACAGAAAATAACACAGAAAGTGGTTAAAGAAAAAATTAGCAATGACAACTCAAGCATACAGGAAGATGGCAAATGATGTAGAAGAACTGCAAAATCAAAACCCTAATGTTGGACAGCAGACACAAGATATGGGGCCACAGACACTCAATACTCAAAACAGCACTACTACACAAGCTCATGCCAGAGCACAGCTTCAGGAAAAAGAAGCTTCTGTAATGTAGGACCAGGGGGGGAACAGAGTGCAGGGTCAAATGAAAAAGTGGGTGAAGATTCTCAGTTCAAAGTAGAAATGCTAGAAGCTGTAAGCAGTTTAAGAAAAGAAATGCTTGAGGCACTGGGTGATATGTAAGCAATAATACCCAACAGGGTGGGCGGTATTGTGCTATACCAGACCACCCAGGGGCATAATGAGGCCTGACACTGCAGGCAGAGGGCCTTATAGCTCCTGGAAGGTCCGGTATAGCACAATACCGCCCACCCTGGAGGGTATTATTGCACTTAGAAAATGGGTACCATAAAAAAAATAAGTTTAATAAAAAAATGTTAATGAAAAATTAGTTTAAGGTTAGTTTTGTAATAAAATAGTTCCTCTGCCTGCATTAGAATGATGTTTAGAGGGCACTACAGTACAGATTATTGTGCTTAGAAAATGGCCCATAACTTGTATTTTTAATCAATAAAAAAGTTTTAAACAACTGTGATTATTGTTTAAAAAAAGAATAAAATCCACTATCTTGTAAAGGAGTCCCTGTATTTTGCTATCCTTGTCATTGGAGGGAGCTTCTGTTTAGGATATGCTATCTGAGTGATTGTATAGTTGCCCCGTGGATTTATGGGACTTGTAGTCCTATGTGAAAATTTGGGAAAGGATCCTAGGGTACTACAGTAGGGAGTGCCAGTACACTGAGGACTGAGAATTATATTTTGAGTGTTTTCGTATGGGGCAAATATAAAAGGTGGCACCACTCACTGTAATTATTACAGCATGTGGAATACATCTGGGAGTTGTCGTGGTAGTGATGGAGTTGGGCACAGTTTTAAAAAATGAAGAAAAGAGAGCACAAACAGAATAGGAAGCATTGGGCTCTAGGTAGATGCTGCAGGAGGTAAGGAAATGTATCCAAAAGGCTGTGGCTGATCAATGCCGTTATCAGGACAACCGGACTGAGGACTAGAGGCAGACTTGCTTAAGTTCAACTCCCCGGGCATGTGGATTGCTTGCCAGTTTCACTAACTACAGGCACTGGCTTTTGAGGGAGCAGGAAGGTCTGTTTATTTTGTAGATTAGACATCTGCAGGAAGCTAGAAAAAAGTAAGGCTGCATAAAGCAGGTAGATTTTGGAACTTTTGTTTGCTGTTAAAAAAGAGAACAGACAGGATTGCTGACCAGACGTGGGTGCCACAGTGTGGAGACTACAGACGGAAGGTCAGTTCACTTTGTGTGAGATAGGTGACGGGAAAGAAAAGTCTGTGTAAAGCAGGTACAGTTCTGACTTGTTTGTGTAGGTGTGTGTTTAAAAGAAAAAAAAGAGCAAGCAGAGGATCGATGATGGGACGGACGGAACGTGGGGGCAGATGGCTGCTAAACAAGAGAGCCTGACATTGTATCTGTGTGGCGCACAACATTTGACTGCGATGTGTGAGAAGACTCCGATGAACGAGGAGAGAAAAGAAAAATATTTATTTTCACTTTACAGTGAGGGTTTGTTGCCACAAGATTACTGTATTGAGTTTATTTTAATTTTTAAAAGAGGGAGTGGCTGCAGGTGAATAATGTTTGCTTTGGACTGGGAGAGAACAGTATATCTCACTACGTGAGAGAAAAAATGGCAGGCATTTTAAATTTTCTTCTGTGCATCTAGCCAATTAAAGAGTAGGCTGGGCACCACTGTGGAATGCTGCACAGTGTGGTGCCCCTTGGACTGGCTCTTGTTTTTAGCTGGGCATGTATTGAAAAATAAATGCCCAGCTAGTAGCCTGTCTTAGCCAATCAGGTGTGAGAATTGATTCTTGCCATTTTCTAAAAAAGGGATATTGAATAATGCTACGGGGCTCTTGTAGAAATGAATAATAAACTACACTCTCAAACAGAACTGACAAATTAGAAGGTAGAGTATCACAGGTAGAGGATTCTACTCAAATGGTCCCTCAGAAATTGCAACACCTGTAAATGCAGCTACAGGCTTTACAGTTGAAGGTGATGGAGAAGGAAGATAGAGTGAGAAGGGCCAACATAAGACTTTGTAAAATCCCAGAGGGGGTTGAGAGGTCAGAGAACCCTATCCCATATTTTGAAAAAATGCTCACCATTGCTTTAGACAGAAAAACCCTGAAGAAAAGGTTGATTTGGATAGAGCACACCCAGCTGGGTCAAGATTCACAGGAAATTCAGATTACCCAAGGACGGTGGTTGTTAAGAACCTTACATTTCAAAATAGGGAAGCAATTTTGTAGAAGGCATAGATGTCTAAGGGGTTAAACTATGAGAATCTGCATTTCAGTGCTTAGCCAGACCTTTAAGCTGAAACAGAGAAAAGAAGGCAGTTCAATCCCTTAAAGCAGACTTTATATAACAAGCATTTGTCAATGCCGAATGTTGATTGTGTTGGTGTGTTGAGCTCGCTCACTGTCCCTCTGTCACTCGCTCAGTCTGTTTCTCCCAGTGCTGCAGGCTGCTGTTTTGTACTGTGCTCCTGCCTGCATTGGCACTTTGTTCTGCCCACTAAGAAATATGCAGCTGTCCCAACAGAGCTGCATTGAGGTGGCTCACTCCCCTTCTCTCACTAGCTCATTCAGTTTCTCCTGGCACTGCAGACTGCCCTTTTGTACTGGTCTCCTGCCTCTGTTGGTGGCTTTTTCTGCCCACAAAGAAATCTGCAACATTACTGACACAGGTCTGTTGAGCCAGCTGACTCCCCCTCTGTCACTCACTCGTTCTGTTTCTGCCAGCGTTGCAGGCTGGCCTTTTATACTGGGCTAGTGCCTGCATTTTAGTCTTTTTCTGCCAACAAAGAAATCCACTACAGTCATGATAGAGCTCCATTGAGCTCGCTCACTCCCCCCCTCTCACTTGCTCATTGTGTTTCTCCTGGCGCTGCAGGCTGCCCTTTTGTACTGGGCTCCTGCCTGTGAATTGTCACCTTTTTCTGCCCAAAAAGAAATCCACAGCTGTCCCAACAGAGCTCCGTTGAGGTCGCTCACTCCCCCTGTCTCACTCACTCATTCTATTTCTGCTGGCGCTGCAGCCTGCCCTTTTGTACTGGGCTGCTGCCTCTGTTGGTGTCTTTTTCTGCCCACAAAGAAATCTGCAGCAGTCCCGACAGAGCTCCGTTGAGCTTGCTCACTCCCCTTCTCTCAGTCGCTCATTCCGTTTCTGCTGACATTGCAGGCTGCCCTTTTCTATTGGGCTCCTGCCTGCATTGCCGCCTTCTTCTGCCCACAAAGAAATTTGCAGCACTTGCAATACAGCTCCGTTGAGCTTGCTCACTCCCCCTCTCTCACTCACTCACTCATTCTGGTTTTCCCACCACTGCAGGCTGCCATTTTATACTGGGCCCCTGCATGCATTGCTGCCTTTTTCTGCGCACAAACAAATCTGCAGCAGTCCCAACAGAGCTCCGTTGAGCTCACTCATTCCCCCTCCATCACTTTCTCATTCTGTGTCTCCTGCCGCTGCAGGCTGCCCTTTTGTACTGGGCTCCTGCCTGCATTGGTGGCTTGTTCTGGCCAGAAAGAAATCTGAAGCAGTCCCCACAAAGCTCCATTGAACTCACTCACTCCCCCTCTCTCAGTCACTCATTCCGTTTCTGCCCACGCTGCAAGCTGGCCTTTTGTACTGGGATCCTGCCTGCATTGCCACATTTTCTGCCACAAAGAAATCCACAGCAGTCACAATAGAGCTCTGTTGAGCTTGCTCACTACTGCTGTGTGACTCACTCGTTCCGTTTCTCTTGGCACTGCAGGCCGTGCTTGTGTATGGGGCTCCTGGCTGCATTGGCACCTTTGTCTGTCCACAAAGAAATCCGCAGCTGTACTGACAAAGCTTTGTTGAGGTTGCTCAGTCTCCCTCTGTGAGGCGCTCATTCTGTTTGCCCTGGTGCTGCAAGTGGCCCTTTTGTACGGGGCAGCTGCCTGCATTGGCGCCTTTTTCTGCCCACAAAGAAATCCGCAGCAGTCCTGATAGAGCTCCATTGAGCTCACTCAGTCCCCCTGTCTCAGTCACTCATACTGTTTCTCCCACCGCTGCAGGCTGGCCTTTTCTACTGGGCCCTGCCTGCATTGATGCCTTTTTCTGCCCACAAAAAAATCCGCAGTAGTCCTGACAGCGCTCTGGTGAGTTAAGCTCCTCCCCTCCCTCACTCGCTCTCTCGTTCTGTTTCTCCCAGTGCTGCAGGCTGCCTTTGTGCCAGCCTCTGCGTTGGGTCCTTTTCGCCCACAAACAAATCCGAGCAGTCCCAACAGAGCTCAGTTGAACTTGTCACCCCCATGTGCTATTCTCCGTCAGAGTGCAAAAACATATTTTAGCCAGGATGTGAAAAATGACAGCTGTACTGTTCATACGGAGGTGTGAAAGAATACCACGGTTGAAAATGTGCCATGAAAATATTACAAATTTGCGGAGTTACACGGGTGTGTGGAAAGAGTTGAACGCACACTTGTAACACAGTCATTTGATGGGCTATCATCAACAAATTTTCAACATATGCATTTTAGGACCTCTGCTCATGAACAGTATCACTGTCATTGTATTAATCTGTCCCGGACCGTGATTTCCCACAGCAACTGCTCTATTCTGCGCCAGAACTGCAAAAACACACTTCGGCCAGGATGGGAAAAATGACAGCTGCATTGTTCATAAGAAGGTGTGGAAAAATAGCAATGTTGAAAATCTGGCATGAAATGAACAGTGTCACTGTCATTTTCTTAATCTGTCCTGAACACTGATTTCCAACAGCGACCATGCTATTCTGCGCAGGAAGTGTGGAACCACATTTCTGCCAGGATGAGAACAATGACAGCTGTACTGTTCACAAGGAGGTGTGAAAAATGCCAATGTTGAAAATCTGGCATGAAAATATTGCAAATTCATGAAGTTACTAGGCGTCGTAGCAACTTGCGCGGCTTGCAGCTAAGTAAAACAGTCATTTTGATTTTTTCACCAAATTTGCAACATATAGGCTTTGGGAGCCCACCATGAACACTGGCACTGTCGTTTCATTAATCGGCCCCGAAAGGTGATTCTGTGCAGTGACCGTGAAATCACCTTTTGGGGCTATTTTTTTCTTTTTTTTGTACTTTATGTTTATTGTAGCTTTACATAAACATGTAGTGATGCATTCCATACATCAGACATTTCAAATTTAATACAAAAGATCCAAATCAGGTTAAGCTAGTATACTGCAGTCTAAATGCTTGTTTACGGATTTGGGGGGTATTACCACTTTACTTATTAAATCGATAAGAATAAATCCCAATAGCTACACTTCTACAAGAGATGGGGACAATCCAAATATTAAAATTAAAATGCTTTCAGAAAATTCAATTTCTCAGGTTGATTAGTACTCCTTCCAGCATGGTAAAACAAAATCTTAGTGATCCCACTATTTCAGCTCTGCATTTGTTAAAACAAACTCCTCAAAAAGAAGGCACAATTTTAATAATAATTAGATAAGCTTATTTTGAGCCTGTAAGGTTTACCAAGATGGTTAAAGGCTTTATTACAACCCCTAACAGAAAAGCAATAAAAAAGTCTATAGCCTTGTAAGTAAATGTCCAGGTTCCACCCAGATCCGCTCTTTCAGGTTTTATTTCAGTCTTTACCGCAGAGAACCCTCCCGGCAAGACTAAATTTTAATTAGGACAATTATCAGTTAAGTTCAGGCTGCTTACTAAGAGCGATTCAGGTGTCTTCTTCCTCCGATTCCTGGTCTGACTCCATTCTGGCACTACCCTTTGAGACCTCAAACTCCCACTGAATCTGCTGGACTCTCCTGCCTGCTTCTTCTGGATCCAGTAATTGGAAAGTCTGTCCCCGTAGTAAATCCGAATCTGGCAGGCATCATTAGGATATGGGCGTACCTCAGACTTCTCAACGAGGCTCAACCCGCCGGAACTTCTTCATGCAGCCCTTTGCATAGGAGGAGGTCTGGAAAGTAGTGTAGGTAAAACCCTCATAATTCAAACTCTGTGTGTTACGGGCCACCTGCAAGATCTGTTCCTTAATGGCTGCACTGGGCATGACTAGCAGTACCGTGCGAGGAAGATCTTTCTGTGCCCCAGCTGATCGTGGTGAAATTCGGTAGGCTCTGACAAATTGTTCTCCGATAGATCGATCTAGCTGTAGGGCCTTGGGCAGCCAAGATTTTAGAAATGTTAGTAGATCGGGAGTTTCAGAGCCCTCCTTTTGGGGCTATTAATGCCGTGACAGTTCAAGAATTCATGAGGAGGGGTCCCAAAAACTCCATGTTAAAAATTTCGTGAAAAAATTCCCCAAAATGCCCGAGATATGCACTAAAGTTGAAAAAACCCTATTTATTACATTGTACAGCTTGCCGGCAATTCCTCAGTTAGTGGTCGGTTTGAAGAGAGCAGATGTGTTCCTGGTCCACCGAAGATCATCACACTGAGCTCCGGAGGTAAATATGGGGTGAGGGGGGATGTAGGAAGCAGGGGTGGCAGGTGGGTGCAGGTTGTGGGAGAGGCCAAGTAGACCGCCCGGGGACTGTTTCCTTCTTTCAGGTAAAAAAAGACATCATGGGACAGATTGTTGTTCTTACGGGGCATGTGTGCAGCTGGTGTGGGCTCCCAGGATGCCACCATACTCTTTCTCTTGGGGGTTGAAGTATGACTTGAGGATTGGGCACCCCGCCGACAGACAATAACAGCGGGGGGTTGGTTAAGAATGCTGACGGGAGTGGGCTCTCCGTCGGCAAAATCAACACTGGGGCACTGAAGCCAATGGGATTAGGGCCCCTGTCGGCAAATAAGCATGGTGGGGGTTATATGGGTTGTGAACAGGGTGGCAAACGGCCGCCATGTTCACAAACAATATCGTGTTTGGAAATTCCGCCCTGCAATGACAGGTCTCTCCTCAATGCAGCGGATGTCTGACGCTGCAATAATGAGGCACCCTGATTGCAGCAGCGAATTGTCACAGGTTGGTGGCAACGCTCCAAACTACTGTCACCAGCAGCCTGCAAGCATTGGGGATCGGGACAAGCCTTTGCAGGCTGTGGGGCCATTAGCCACAACAGTGCAGCGGCTCCACAGCCTGCTTCTGAGCAAGCTGTCACAATATGTTTCTTGTGCTGCGCGCAATCAACATAAAAAGGGAATTAGCTTCTCAATGCAGTATCCTGCTAAAATTAAATTTATGACAAATGGGTGCTTACGCACTTTGAATCTCCAGAGGATGCATCTGAAGCATACAAACTGACCTATGAAACAACACAAAATGCAAACCCTTTCAAAAAGCATAGCGCTAATAAAGATCAGACTCATCCCCCCCATCCTAATGCCTGAATTCATCAACAATAGAAAGGGGAGTTGTAAAACCATTTTTTGAGGAAAGGTGAAAAACAAAAAATAAAACAAAGGAGGTTTAAAAAAAAAAAAGAGGGAAAAAGAGGGAGAGGTATGACCACTGAAGTAAGAGTTCCGAAAAGGAAAATATTGGAGCAAACCAAAAAAACAAAGGGAAAGGAAAAATGTAGAAATCAATTATGTAAGGAAATAGGTAATGATCCTCTGATAAAATATGGTAGGCCACGGGGAGATTACTATAATTATCAAATCAAATCAATATTTATTTGTATTGCACTTTTCAAAATGCCAACGTGCAGAACATAACCAGGACAACATATATCGACAATAAATACAAATATAAAAACAGTTTTAAAAGCAGCAAAATACTTAATCAAAAGCTAGTGCAAATAAGTGGCTCTTCAATGATGCTTTAAATGACTTTGTTTATGGGCATTCTCTAATCCGACAAGGTAAAGAATTCCACAGGGTTGGAGCCACAAAAAAAATGCTCTGGCTCCAGATGACTGAAGACGAACCATGGGAATGTCTAGCAATCCCTCATCGGTGGAACGGAGTGGGTGGAGAGGGCGGTAAGGCTGAAGGAGATCTAGCAAGTAGCCCGGTCCCTCTCCGAGTAGGGTCTTACAGGTCAGCAACGCGACCTTGAAGATGATTTTCCATCACACTGGAAGCCAGTGCAGTTCGCGCAGCACAGGTGTGATATGGCAAGTTCTTGATAGCCCAGTCAACAACCTGGCTGCAGTGTTCTGCACCAGCTGCATGCGACAGAGATCCACCCCCGGCAACCCTAGATAAAGAGCATTACAGTAATCAAGACACGAAGAAACAAAGGCATGGACCAACACAGGAAGATCATTGTGTGGAACAAGGTGTTTTATCCGGGCTATATGCCTCAGATGGAAAAAAGAGGACTTGACAACGGCTGACACCTGTGTCTTAAGCGTCAGCTCGCTGTCAATTATTACGCCCAGATTCCGTACCTGTTCAGCAGGTCTCAACTGGTTACCCCCTAACACAAGGCCAGAGAGAGAGACCCAGGAATCAACTTCTCTACACGGTGACCTGCATCCACCACCAGCACCTCAGTCTTGTCCAGATTCAGTCTCAACCAGTTAACGCTCATCTAGTCCTGAATCACAGCGAGGCAGTTGTTAAAGACATATAGTGCGTCATTCTGTTCAGGAACAAAGGACATATAGAGCTGAGTATCATCTGCATAGCAGTGAAAACTCAACCCATAACACCTTATAATGTCTCTCAACGGCAGCATATACACCGTGAACAACATGAGGGAAGCACAGAGCCCTGCGGCACTCCACAAGGCAGAGTAAAGGGAGCAGAGGAAAAAATTTCTGATACTACCCTCTGAGTTCTGCCCATTAGGAAGGAATGAAACCATCTGAGGACTGTCCCCAACAGTCCACAGAGTAGCTGCAGGTGTTCTAGCAACATCCCATGGTCCACAGTGTCAAATGCTGCAGAGAGATCAAAGAGAACCAAGATCAAATGGCTCCTCTGATCTCTCGCTATTAGGAGATCATTCAGTACCCGAACCAACGCCGTCTCTGTACTGTGCCTCTTCCTGAAATTGGATTGGAGAGGATCATAGATTTCATGGGTGGTAAGAAAGTCACCGAGCTGCAGCACAACCACTTTCTCAATAACCTTGCCCAAAAGGCAGGTTAGAGATCTCGTCTGTAGTTGAAGCGACAGTCAGGGTCAAGGAAGGTTTCTTCAAAAGGTGTCAGTGACAGCCCCTTTCTAGAGACTTCTGAAACACCCTTGGTCCAATGAGCACCAGACTATCTCAGCCAGGACTGGTCCAATCGCATCCACACATCCCACAAGGAGGTGTATTGGACCAGGATCCAAACTACAGCAAGTTGGCCGCAAACCCTGGACAATCTTCATGATATCCACAATCGCTGGCTGGTCAAAATCTGTCCAGGCAGACTGAGGGCTTGTAACTTCACATCGATCACTGTCATGCCCAGATGAATGCGTTTTTCGGATCTCCGACCTGATCAGTGACACCTTATCATCAAAGAACCAAGCAAACTCATCAAACTTTATTTGTGAAAAAGCTCTCTGACCCTGAAGACAGGTTGGATTGCACAGCCTGCCCACAGTCCAGAAGAGCTGAGCTGGTCGATTTCTTGATGCAGCTATCTCTCTGGACAGGAACTCTGCCTTCTTATGGGAGATTTCTGATTGATAGTCCAAATAATGGGCTATCAATCTAAGCCTGTCACCTTATAGGCTGGATTTCCACCAGCAGCATTCCAATCTTTGCCCCACCCTCCTCAACTCTCTCAGTGACCCATCAAACCAAGGGGACCGATGAAGGAGGGAGAGAGGGTGAACTCGGACAGGTGCTATGGAATCCAGAGCCTTCAGCACCATATTATTATAGTGCACCACTAAGACATCTGGTTCCATGCACTCCACAGGCCAACTTGATAGGTCCAGCACCGCCATCAGACCCTCAGGGGTAACACCCCTCAAAGGGCGGTACTGGACCATCTCCAAAGGGGTTGGTCTAATGGGGGGGCTGCAAAATTGAACCTTACAGAGTGAGGGTCAGACCACCAAACTGGTTCCACCACCAGTTCCATGATCTCCATCCCCATGGTGAACACCAGATCCAATGAGTGACCCTGAATATGGGTTGCAGCAGTAACAACCTGTGTATAGCCCAATGAAATCATTAGTTGGAGGATGTTTTGACCAAAATGCAAGAGTTCGACGTCGACCCAGGCATTGAAGTCCCCCAGGACCAAGAGCCTTGAGGGTTCCAACACCAGGTCGACAATGAAGTCTGCAGCTTCCTGCAGAAAAGCTTTCTCATCACCGGGTGGACAGTTAATGAGTAAGATTCTGCTACACACACCTGCTCCCATGATATACTCAGAGGATCTAGGGATCACCACTGGAACCTCTGCAAGGTCCAATTTTGATTTAAAACAAATAGCGACCTCTCCACCTATTCGATCCAATCTCAGGTGATGTATCACCGAGTAGCCAGCTGGAACAGCTGACTCCAATATAGGACCAGCATTCTCATCCAGCCAGGTCTCAGTGATGCAAGCCAGGTCAGATGAATCAACAAGATCAGCAATAATTGCTGTCTTATTCCTTATAGACCTGGCATTACATAACACCGCCTGAGTTGGATGACAGACCTTGGAGGAGCGGGTCACTTGCCTACTATCGGTGGAGCCCTTGGGTATGGGAACCAGGCATCACAAACCCCTATCCTGGACCCATTTCATCCCAGGGCGTCTCCCCGACCTCACCACCCTTATCCGCCCACTGCGCTCCTCCCCCAGCTCAGGAACCTCCCCTCCCCCTCCACCTCCTCCGTGCAATCCTCAAGGCACGACAATGCCTATATACCTCAGGTTGCAATGGGGGGCTGACGAAAGGATGCAGGTCCCTCAGCCTGGAGGGAGAGTAGTGCCAGCCCACAGAGACTCAGTCCCAGCACATACTACCAGTGCTGGAACCCCCTGTCTAATGAAGGAACCAGTTTCACCACCAACACCACTAACTCATTTAAATTAACTTACATATGTGGCTATTCACTAAAACACAATAACAGCAGTCACAACAATCACCCCAAAAACTTAAAAAATAATGAATAAAACTAAAATTAAATCTCAAAAATAACACAAACACCTATGCTAACAGAAAATAAAACCTATTTATAAATATTACCCTGTCTCACAATGTTGAATTAGTTCCCAGTACCCACAATTTTAGTGAGATACTTCATGCCTTCCTCAGAAAATGAATAATAACAACCCCCCCCAAATCCACTCGGGGCCCGGGAGATGGGGCTACAGGCACTCTCACAGCCCACAGAGTCTAAGTTCAGAGAGGGACCTACCGATATACAATCCTCTTATAGCTAATCAGGTAATAATGTAAATAATAAAGTTTTTTTTTTTTATATCATTTTATATTCTTTTTTCTACAAATGGGCAATAGGGAAGGCACTCAAAGCTATTGGGGCACTTTTGAGGTGAATAAATGTTAAAGAGAGTGCCATATACTAATAGAAGGAATAATAATGATGGTGGGCTCTGCATAGAAGAGCCACATCAACCATCTGACCAAGAAACTCAACCAAAGGTTAGCTCTATTATATCGCCTGAGCCCTTTCCTCACTCATGAATCCAAACTCAAGGCTTCCACTGGTACACTCCTACTAACCTTGCTATATGGGGCCCCTTTACTACATTCTGTAAGACGTTCTGAAATGCAAAGGCTAAAACTACTGTATCACAGGATAGGGTGCTTCTTCGCTGCAGGGGTGCCACCACAGGAGCATCACTGCAAGGTACTATCATCCGTTAGGTGGCCTTCTCTAGATGGCAGATTATCATAGCCATCACTGTGCCTTGCATTTAAGCTCCAGCAAAATGGCGCCCCTCCTAACCTAATTAACACATTAGCTCCCAAAAAGAATGGAAGAATACTAAGATCCTCTGGCCCCCAGCTTCTTCATGTCCCCAGTGTTAGGACCTCCCTAGGACTCCAGTCCTATGCTGCCTTCATCCCTCCTATCTGGAATGGTCTCCCTAGCAGTCTCCAGGAATGTACCTCCCTTGGGGGCTTCAAGAAGGGTCTTAAAGCCCACATGTTGGATCTGAGCCTGTGTAACTGCTACCGCTGAGCCTACCAGACTCCCTGCTGCTGATCTAACCTTATTGGGACATCAATCTGATTGTGACTGTCTTGTGTATAATAGCACTTCTACTCCTGTTGATATTGATTGTAATTAACCTGTCACTGTATCCTTGACTGGGCCAGTATGTCTATATTGACTGTTAATTGTGAAATGACATGTATCTATTTTGTTATGTTTATAGATGTATGTAACTCTGGGTCGCCCCTGAAAAAGGGACTGTTTCAGTCTCCGTGGGCCTACCCCGTCACCAAAATTTAAATAAATAAATAAAATAAATAAATATATGCCCCCTCATCATCCCCTTTCTTACTGCACTTTATTAAGGGATGACTCCTCACTAGTTCGGGAAGTGCTCTCTGGTGTACTGTGATAGCTTGGTTGTCATCTCATCAATGAAGGGGAAGGAAAGAGGGATGGAAGGGTAGGCAAGATCTTAACTCAAAGGGGGGTGGGGCATGGATAGGGATCTTTATGGGAAACTTTTCTTTGGTACAAATGTATTCATTTAAAAAGTAACACTACAGAAATAAATAAATATCACTTTAAGACTAAATTTAAAAGAAAAAAGGGATCCAGGAACTTTATACAGTCAGAAATAGGGATTATGGCTGAAGTATTTAAGATTGCCACTTGGAACATGAAAGGTCTGCAAGAAAGAAAAAAGTAATAAAGGTGATAAAACATGTGGAAGATAAAAATATTACTATGATTACGTTTCAAGAAAAACATACTGTATGACAAAAGAAAATATGGGATGGTTTGAGAACTGATGGGGTAAGGCGAATTTCTCGGAATACACAACTAACTCTAGAGGGATCATTATAGCTTTTCACAGAAAAAAGATCAAACCTAACATTATTAGATCCTTTACTGATGCTCAGGATCAATATGTTATTTCATCTTTATAGTTACATAGTCTAAAGTTTACACGTGCAACCATATATGCACCAAATGAAAACTGTCCCAGGTGTGTTTTTTTTTCAGACTTTTTCCTGACACTGTCCACCTTCGAGACACCTTACCTGATTGGAGGTGGTTGTAACACTGCTTTACAATAGATTGGCAAAACTACAGGATTAGGTAGATCACATCACCCAACTCACATGGTAATAAACAACTTTATGATAGATTTAGGAATGGTGGATCCATGGTAAGAATCTTCTAAGGATAGAAAGGTTTATTCATTTTTATCACCCATATATAACAGCAATTTCTGAATAGACTATTTTTTTTCCGTCAAAGGCTCAGTTACATGCTATACAAAATGTTCAGTGTGCAGGTATAGTAATATCTGATCACTCTCCTTGCATCTTGTCTTTAAAGATGGAGGATGCAGGAATAATGCATATAATATAGAGAATGGATGGGACTTTGTTTTCTAAACCTATATTGGAAAAGAAAAGCTCAGATGCATGTAAAGACTTTTTTGAATTTAATTTAATAAGACACTTTGCCCATTAGTGTTTGGGAGACATTTAAATTATATATTAGGGGCTTATTAATTAATTTAGCCTCTTATAAAAGAAAAATAAGAAGTAATCAAATATCCCAAGTTGAAAAAGAAATCAATAATTTGACACCAATACACAGTGCAACTTTCGACCTAAATACATATGAAACCCTGATGTTAAAAAAAGACCAACATAATCAACTAACAAATGTAAGAACTGAAAAACAGATTCAAAATGCTATATCAAATTATTATTTTACAACAGATAAACCTTTAAAGTTGTTAGCATGGCAAACAAAGAAAAATCAAACAGAAAGTACAGTTATTGTTATTAAAACACTTAAGGGATCATGCTTAATAAGCACAAAGAGATAAATAAATGCTTTGCAGAGTATTATAAGGAACTTTATACTTCTGAATTTAAAGGAAAAACAGAGGAAGTTGTGAGGTTCTTGAATACACTACAGATACCGGTAATCCCAGAACATGTTAGCAAGATGGTGGAAATGCCAATATCTAGGCTAGAAATAGAGGAAGCCATTCAAGATTTAGCAAATGGCAAAGTGCCTGGGCCGGAAGGCCTTGGTGCAGAGTTTGATACAAAATGGAAAAAGATACTCTTAGAACCTTTAGCACATATGTTTAATTCCTTTATTGAAGTTATTAGTATTCCAGAGTCCTTTAAAGAAGCAATAATACAGCTCTTTTTAAACAAGCATTTGTCAATGCCAAATGTTGATTGCGTTGGTCTGTTGAGCTCGCTCAGTGGACCTCTGTCACTGACTCAGTCTGTTTGTCCCAGAGCTGCAGGCTGCTCTTTTGTACTTGGCTTGCCTGCGTTGGCACCTTGTTCTGCCGAGGAAGAAATTCGCAGCTGTCCGGACAGAGCTTGAGGCCGACACCCCCTGTCTCACTCACTCATTCTGGTTCTCCCGCACTGCAGGCTGCCCTTTATACTGGGCCCTGACTCTGTTGGTGCCTTTTTCTGCCCACAAAGAAATCTGCAGCAGTCCTGACAAAGCTCCGTTGAGCTGCGCTCACCCCTTCTCTCACTCCACTCATTCCGTTTCTGCCTCGCTGCAGGCTGCCCTTTTCTACTGGGCTCCTGCCTGCATTGCTGCCTTCTTATGCCCACAAAGAAACTTGCAGCAGTCCCAATAGAGCTCCGTTGAGCTCACTGACTCCCCTTCCCTCACTCGCTCGTTCTGTGTCTCCTGGCACTGCAGGCTGCCCTTTTGTACTGGGCTCCTGCCTGCATTGGTGGCTTTTTCTGGCCAGAAAGAAATCTGAAGGAGTCCTGACACAACTCCACTGAGCTTGCTGACTCCCCCTCTGTCACTCACGCATTCTGTTTCTGCCGGCGCTGAAGCTGGCCTTTTACTTTGGAAACTGCCTGGAATTTGCGTATTTTCAGCCTACACGAAATCCGCAGCAGTCACAATAGAGCTCCGTTGAGCTCGCTCACTACCACTCTGTCACTCACTTTTTCTGTTTCTCTTGGCGTTGCAGACTGCACTTTTGTATGGGGCTCCTGGCTGCACTGGCACCTTTGTCTGTTCACAAAGAAATCCACAGCTGTCCCGACAGAGCTTCGTTGAGGTCATTCAGTCTCTCTCTCTCATGCACTCATTCTGTTTGTCCTGGCGCTGCAAGCTGCCCTTTTGTACAGGGCTTCTGCCTGCATTGGTGCCTTTTTCTGCCCACAAAGAAATCCGCAGCAGTCCTGATAGAGCTCCGTTGAGGTCACTAAGTCCCTCTGTCTCACTCGCTCGTACTATTTCTCCCACTGTTGCAGGCTGGCCTTTTGTACTGGGCCCCTGCCTGCATTGATGCCTTTTTCTGCCCACAAAGAAATCCACAGCAGTCCTGACAGCACTTCGGTGAGTTCGCTCACTCCCCCTCCCTCAGTCGCTCTCTCATTCTGTTTCTCCCAGTGCTGCAGGCTGCCCTTTTGTACTGGGCTCTTGTGTTGGGGCCTTTGTCTGCCCACAAACAAATTCACAGCAGTCCCAACAGAGCTCAGTTGAGCTTGGTCAGTCCCCCCTCTCACTCAATTGATCTTAATATGTCCCAAACACTGATTTACCAGAGTGACCGTGCTATTCTCTGGCAGGAGTGCAAAATCATATTTTAGCCAGGATGTGAAAAATGACAGCTGTACTGTTCATAAGGAGTTGTGAAAAAATGGCACCATTGAAAATGTGGCATGACAATATTACAAATTTGCGAAGTTACAGGGTGCGTGGAAACAGTTCAACGCATGCTTGTAACACAGTCATGTTATGGAGTTTCGTCACCAAATTTTCAACATAGGGATTTTAAGACCTCTGCTCATGAACAGTGCCACTGTAATTTTCTTAATCTGTCCCGAACATTGATTTCCCACAGTGACCATGTTATTCTGTGCCAGAACTGTGAAAACACATTTCGGTCAGGATGTGACAAATGATAGGTGTACTGCTTATGAGGAGGTGTGAAAAAATGCCACTGTTGAAAATCTGGTGTGACAATATTACAAATCTGCGAAGTTACAAGGGTGCATGGAAACTGCGCAATGCACTTGTAACACTGTCAATTGATGGGCTATCATCACCAAATTTTCAACATAGGCATTTTAGGACCTCTGCTCATGAATAGTATCACTGTCATTTTCTTAATCTGTCCCAAAGAGTGATTTCCCACAATGACCGTTCTATTCTGCGCCAGAAGTGCAAAAATACATTTCAGCCAGGATGGGAAAAATGACAGCTGTACTGTTCATAAGTAGGTCTGGGAAAATGGCAATGCTGAAACTCTGGAATGAAAATATTATAAATTCGCAAAGTTACGAGCGTGAGTGCCAACTGCGCAACGCTCGCTCGTAACACAGTCATTTTATGGAGTATTGTTACCAAATTTTCAACATAGGCATTTTAGGACCTCTAATTATGAACAGTGTCACTGTCGTTTTCTTAATCTGTCCAGAACACTGATTTCCCACAGCGACTGTGCTATTCTGTGCGGAAGCAAAACACATTTCGCCAGGATGTGAACAATGACAGCTATACTGTTCACAAGGAGGTTGACAAAATGCCAATGTTGAAAATCTGTGTGAAAACATTACAAATTCAAGAAGTTACGGTAAAAGCGTAGTAACTGCACAATGCACGACTTATAAAACAGTCATTTTGGATTTTTTCCACCAAATTGCAAATTAGGCTTTTTTAGAGCCCACCTCATGAACACTGGCATCTGTCAGCTTCATTAATCAGCCCCAAAGCGGGTGATTCCTGCAGTGACCACAAAACCACCTTTGGGGCTGATTAACGCCATGACAGTTCAAAAATTCATGAGGAAGGGTCCCAAAAACCCCATGTTGAAAATTTGGTGAAAAAATTCCTCAAAATGCCTGAGATATGCACTAAAGTTGAAAAAACCCTATTTATTACATTATACAGCTTACCGGCATTTCCTCAGTTCGCGGTCAGCTTTGAAGAGTGCAGATGTGTTCCCGGTCCTCTGAAGATCATCATGCCAAGTTCAGGAGGTAAGTATGGGGTGAGGGGGTGTGTGGAGGCGGGTGCGGATTGGGTGGGTGCAGGTTGTGGGAGGGGGCAGGGAGACTACGAGGACTGTTTCTATTTTTCAGGTAAAAGGCAAAAAATGTTACGGACCATTTTTAACTTTACAGTGGCATGTGGCATGCTGGGGTAGGGTCCTAGCATGCCACCGAGTCTTCTTTGGGGGTGCTGTGGCTGAAGGGGGATTGGGCACCCCATTGGCAAACAACAAATGCTATGTGGACACTGGTGGCTCCCAGTGTGCCACCGAGTCTTGCTTTTGGGGTGCAGCTGTAACTGATAGGGATTGGCACCCCATCGGCAAACAACAAAAGGGTGGGAATTCTTTCTGCTGGACGGGATTGGGCACCCGCCGCAGACAATAAAACCGGGGTTACATTATGCTCGACAGGGGAGCGGGCCCCCTGGCCGCAAATAATCATGGTGGGGTAAATATTGTTTGCAAACATGGTGGCAAGTCGCAGCCATGTTCACAAACAATATCAGGGATCCTACATCCCGCCCTGCAATGACGGGTCGCCCCTCGTTGCAGCGGATGGCTGACGCTGGGCCATGAGGTGGCCCCTGATTGCAGTGGCTGATTTTTTAGAAGGTTGTGGCACGCTGGCTGAACTACTGTCAGCAGCAGTGTGCCACAGCATTGGGGGACTAGGGACAAGCCTTTGCAGGCTATGGGGGCATTGAGCACAACAGTGCCGCTCCTCCACAACCTGCCTGTGGAGAAGGCTGCCAAAACATGTTTCTTGCGCTTGCGCACAATCAACATAAAAAGGGCAAGGATCTGTTCAGCTGTGCATCGTACAGATCCAAATCGCTGTTAAATACTGATTATAAAATCTTCACTAAGATAATCGCTAAACGTATGGAAAATATCTTACCAACAATAATCCATCAAGACCAAAATGGCTTTATCAAGAATAGAACTCTAACAGAAAATATTAGGCATACCTCAAATATTTTGGCTCTAAATAAGGAAGAAGATGCCATCCTATTGGCTATAAATGCTGAGAAGACATTTGATAGGATCAAATGGCCATATATATTTGAAGTTATACAGGTGATGGGGTACAGTGCACAGCTCAATGGATGGTTAAAATTATTGTATGATATACCACAAGCAGTGGTAAAAATTAATAATACCATATCAGAGAAGATTAAGTTAAGCAGAGAGACTAGGCAAGGCTATCCCCTGTCCCCATTGATTTTTGCATTAATTATCAAACTGTTAGCAATCACCATTAGAAACAATAAATAAATATATGGTATTATCATTTCCGGGCTGTCTGGGTTAAAAAGCACTGTAACGTTTTTTGTCAGTTTCAACCTCTGTCCATATGCTGTGAGACACCTTAGTGGTGTGAGACAGTGTTGGCTGAGAGAACCTGACATTCGTTTTTGCTCTGTACTGCAAATTCACCTTCTACTGCTTGCAGTTTTTAAGTGTGTATTGGGGGGTGTTTGTTGGCACTTGCTACAGGATAGTACTCTCATTCAGCTAAATCTACTATTCTGGCATAGCGTAGCATACAGAGGGATTTAAACTTTAAGTCAAATCTAAGTCTCTGATATTACGGAGATCAAACGCTCGCTATGGGGTCAGGTGACCTCATTCTCATTCTCATATCCGGGCTGTCTGGGTTAAAAGTGCCGGTGCAAGCCGGGCGAGCTTTACGGTGCAGAAGGCAGGCACTTCTGCGGTAGCGGATGCACGCTTAAGTCACACGTATCCTCGCTGCATGTTAAGCAGTGGAAAGCAGGGGCAAAGTGTTAAACCTCTAGTTGCATTGAAATATTTTTGCATTCGTTGTACTAGTACACGTTAGGTCTGATATTTGAATAATTTTGTCATCATGTCATCAGTAATGTTGAATATTATCAAAACTTTAGAGGGGGACATTGGTGTTAAATGTTCTTGCTGTATGATGTATAGCCTGATGTTAGTACCAGTACCACAAACGCCATATAAATGCATTAAGTGCACTGAATTTGAGACCCTGCTTAAGGAACTGGCTGGTTTTTATAATCCATCTAGATGTCTTGAATTCACACAACACTTTCCTGAATGTAGTGGTGTAGATAATGGTTTCTCAACAACTGGAGTACCCTTAAACATAGCTTCATATGTAGAGCCTTCTACTTCTCAACATATTATTGTCCCCTCTCTTTTGACATCACACCAAAATAAAGAAGTTGAAATTAGGGATAATAATCTAATCAATAATGAAACTTTTCAAAGTGGTCAATTGTCAACATTATTGGGTGAGGGTAGCAAGAGAAAGCGAGATTCTGAGGAAGATCTTGGTGTTCATAATGATGAGGGTTGGTATGAGGTGCAGACTAAGAGAGCTGCTAAGAAAGGAAGGAAGGCTGAAGTTTTCACATTACCTCTCCTAAATAGTTTTGACCCTCTTAGTTCAAGTGATCAGGATGTTGAAATAAATAGTGGACCCTTGCATGAGACCAATGGACCTCGTGATCACAAAGCAATCCCAAGATATGCTCAGAAGGAAAATCTCAGTGACTTAAATGATGAAATCATTGAGACCTATGGTGATTTTGCCAGTAATAATTTACCAAATAATCAAATGGATGAGGTCTTTGGGTTAGATGAGGGTTCACATAACTATACTAATACAAATTCCTCTCAGAATTCTATGCCACTCCCCCATCTAAAGGATTTAAACCACTCAGTTACTGATGATAACAAATCGTTTTTCATCTTGGGTGATTCAATTATACGATATACAGATTGTAGTTACAGTGAGGCTTTAATAAGGGATATTACAGAAATGTTGGCTGGTATCTTAAACAACCCTGATGATCAAAATACTGTTATTTTGCATGCTGGTACGAATAACATAATCAAATCTGAAATACAGGAAATGATTAACGAGTTAACTGAGGCAGTGTCCATAATGAAGAGTCTAAAAGTTGAAATTATTATTTCAGAAATTTTACCAGTACCACGAGCAACTCCTGCAAGATTACAAAAAATAAAATCTTTCAACAATTGTCTTCGCAGGTGGTCTTGGAAAATCACATTAAGTGTTTACAGACATGGGAATTGTTTTCTACTAACGATCATCTTTTTTGCTCAGATGGCTTACACCTGAGCAAATTAGGCTCCAGGTTATTGGGGAATATCTTTTACCAGTCTGTTAATGATAAAAAAGTAAATTCAAAAAACTAGTGAAGGTGGGGTGAACTGAATCTGTAAATCCTCCTATAGCATGTTCAATTCCTTCTATGATATACAGGCAGAATGGTAATGGGAATAAAAATCAGACTATTAAATTTTTGTTAACAAATACTAGAAGTCTTCATCATACAAAAAAGGATGAACTTGAGTCAATTTTGGTTAATAATAAGGTCGATATTGCTGCAATTTCTGAAACTTGGTGGGATGATACTTCATCATGGAATCATTCTATCTCTGGTTATAATTTAATTCATAAGGACAGAAACTATAGAAGAGGTGGTGGTGTGGTAATTTATCTAAATAAGACAATAACATTTAAAGAACTTAATTTAAATTCAATTTCAAATGATTCATATGAAATTCTTTGGGTTGAAATACTATCTACTTCCAATAAAAATCTTTTGCTAGGCATGTGTTATAGGCCTCCTGACATTACCCATTGTGACCATTCTTCCTTATTAAAAGAAATCACTAGTAATCTAAAGCATAAGGATGTTCTACTACTAGGAGACTTTAATGTCCCAGGAATTGATTGGAATAAATATACTGCTACTACTCTCCAGGAACATGAGTTATTGGAACTTTGTGTGGTTAATGGTTTGCAGCAAGTTGTTGACAAACCAACATGGGGAAAAAATATTTTAGACCTGGTTCTTACAAATATACCCGAAAAAATTGCTAATTTAGAGGTTAGTGATCCATTGCTCAATAGTGATCATAATATTATTACATTGAACATCGGATATGAACAGATTAAGCAGATTGGTGCTACTAAAGTTTTGGATTTTGGTAAAGCAAACTTTTTTGGCTATAAATGAAGAGTTGCAAAGCTATTCTCAGTTAGACTACACTATCCCTGTAAATGACTTATGAAATAAATTAAAAACTAATATTCTTGAACTTACTGAAAAACATATTCCTAAATGTACCATATATAATCACAGAGGAAAGCTCCCTATGTGGTACACATATAGGGTTCGTAAATTAATATCAGCAAAACCGAGAGATTATAGATTAATGAAAAGAGATTCAACTGAGTATAATATAACAAAATATAAGGAGGCACTAAAATCTTGTAAACTTACCATCAATATGGAAAACAGGAATATTGAATTTAGATTAGCTCATATTAAAGATGGAGGGAAATCCTTTTTTCTTATGTCAACAATAAAATGAAGGATTCCAGGATAGTGGGTCCAATTAAAACCTTAGATAATATCGTGAGTAATCCTGTTGATATGGTTAATAAGTTTAATAGTTTATTTTGTTCAGTGTTCTCCGATAAAGATACTTGTTCTTTACCGGATATTGATCCTATTGATCAAATTATAATAACTAAGGATCAAATACGTTGTAAATTACACCAGATTAAAATAAATACCACACCTGGACCAGATTCATTGCATCCGAGGGTCTTGAAGGCTATAGGATGGTGGTTGGTTGATCCACTATTTGTCCTCTATAATAGATCTTTACAGATGGGAAGGTCCCAGCTGACTGAAACAAGCTTTAGTTGTCCTATTTTTAAAAGGGATCATAGCAACATGACAAACTATTGACCAATCAGTTTGACCTGTATTTTGGTAAAAATGGAATCTATTTTAAAAAGACATACTTATCACTGACTTAAAATCTACTGGTTTGTTGATGACACACAGCATGGCTTTAGGACCCAAGAGATCATGCCTTACTGCAAATCTTTGCTTCTATGAAAAAATTAGTAAACTTTGGATGAAAAAAAAGCAGTGGATGTTATTTATTTGGACCTTTGTAAAGCTTTTGACAAGGTTCCGCATTTAACACTTCTTAAAAAAATGAGAAAACTAAGAATAAACAAATTCATTATTAAATGGGTTCAGGAGTGGTTGATGAATAGAGAACAAATTGTCAGGATTAAGGGTTTTACTTCCCATGTGGGTAAGATCACTAGTGGGGTACCCCAGGGCTATGTATTGGGCCCTTTGTTATTTTCAATTTTTGTTTCTGATCTGGATAAACATACTAAAGGAATATCTGTTAAGTTTGCTGATGATACTAAAATTGCATTGGATATTACTAATATAGATGGATACTCTGATCTTACCAGAGATCTGTTAACAATGGAGTCCTGGGCAGTTTCAAATGGTATGTTCTTTAATCTGGACAAGAGTGTGGTTATGCATTTGGGTAGTAATAATCAGTGTCATAATTATTTTTTATATGGTCATCAATTAAAGTCTGTGGAACACAAGAAGGACTTAGGTGTCCTGATATCAAAGGACTTAAAATTTAGCAGCTATTGTACCGAATTAATTCAAAAGTCTAATAGACTAATTGGCTGTATTAGATGTTCAGTCACTTCTAGAGATATAAATTGTATAATTCCCTTGTATAGGGCCTATGTACGACCTATTTTGGATTATTGCTCTCCTTTATGGAGCCCCCAATTACGTGGTGACACAAAAAGAGTCGAAGGGATACAGAGGAGGGTTACTATGATGGTTTGGGGCCTTCATGGGGAAGATTATGACACTAGACTGGTCTCTTTGAATCTCTATTCATTGGAACTTAGGAGGAAAAGAGGTGATCTCTTATTGATCTTTAAAATTACAAGGGATCCTGTACTGTTTTCAGATTTAGGCTTTAGTCGTAGTCAAAAGTTGTTTTCTTTAAGAAGTCATAGTTATCAACTAGGACTTACATATCCTAAATCTCAGTTAAGAAGGAATTTCTTTACACAGCGGATTATTGTATTATGGAATTCTTTACCGAAAGATATTGTTGAAGTTGATTCTTATAACACATTTAAATTAAAGCTTGATAGATATTTGCTAAATTAGGGAAATGGGAACTAATGCCTGCTAAGGCAGGAGATGTATATTTATGGGCTTCGGCCTTCTGTACATCTATACTTCCTAGTATGACTC
This sequence comes from Neoceratodus forsteri, assembly GCA_016271365.2. NCBI lineage: Eukaryota > Metazoa > Chordata > Ceratodontiformes > Ceratodontidae > Neoceratodus > Neoceratodus forsteri. The sequence goes on from JADMNL010000026.1 coordinate 275,623,754, forward strand.
CTAGTATTAGTATAAATAATAGGGAGGAGAAAATTGGTCTATATGCAGATGATATTCTGTTATATTTAACTAAACCAGGAATATCAATCTTGTAATTAAACAAAATCACAAACCAATTTGGTCTGTTATCAGGATATAAAATTTATTAGATGAAGACTTTGTTACTAAAACTGAATAAGGACTATATGTTGCAACAAATACCAAATTGTCAAATGCAGATTTCAGCAGGTTATATTAAATATTTGGGTGAAGCCACGGAACTATATACATTCAACTATGAAGAGTTATTATTGAAAATGGAACAAGATATGAAAAAATTGAATTCATTGTATTTTACACTAATAGGAAAACTAAATTCGGTAAAGATGCAAATACTCCCAAGAGTTCTTTTTTTTTCCAGGCATTATCAATTCCAGTTCCAATCAGATTTAAAAAAAAAATAAAAAATCGAAGGACATAGTTATCAAGATCCTTTGGAAAAATTCAGAATCCAGAATTGCATGGAAAACTTTAGTTCTCCCTAAAGAAAAAGGTGGCCAGGCTTTACCTGACTTCTATGCATACTATATTGCTGCACAAGTTGCACAGGTCTGGTATTGGGTTCAAAATGAAATCCCTACCCTTACATCAGCCATAATGGAAACACAAGCACAAAGTTATTCGACACTTATAAATCTCCATTATTTCCGATGCCCAGAAAAAAAATTCAAAGTGCCAATCACAACCAAGACAACTTATCATTGCTGGGCAACCTTACAAATACAATTAGGAGATAAAAAAGCTATATCGACATATACTCCTATACATAGAAATTATAATTGCTCACTCTCAATAATAAATAGTAATTTCAAGGCATGGCATGACACGGGTGTTACAGAAATAGGAGATTTATGGCAAACGGGGGTAATAAAAACTTTTATACAACTACTGTATCTATCAAATACAGAATCTCTGACACTCAAATATTTCGGTACACTCAGTTAAAAAGCTTCCTGCAACAAAATACAAAGCTGATAAAAATTACAGAACCACCTATAGCCTTGGAAAGTATACAGATGAATAAGCAGGGAAAGAAATTGATTTCCTCTATCTATGGTTTGATACAAGATGCCTCGAAGGATAACTTAAATAATATCAGGGATAGATGGGAAAGAGATTTGGGGCTAAACATAACAGATATTGGGCCAGATATTCAAAATTTTGCAATTGGTGCACACCATTTGCACAGGGTTAGCACCAGGTTAGCATGGGTACACCATATTCAAAAGGACAAACAGAGCACACTAACTGCATTAAAGTCAGGCAAAATTATAACCTATGCAAAGGGCAAACTGAGGGGGCCTGTACATGAATACAGGTGCAATGCTAAATTCAGCAAATAGCACTGCACAAAGTGTTTTTGCATGACTTAGTCCAACACTTTGCACTTTACAAATCACCACCTTGTAAAAGGTAGTCTTAACTCTGGGCAAACCAGCTTTGTGTGACTTTGTGGATTTGTGCTGCTTTGCATGACTTTTGCATGGCTTTGCACGACCCTAACCAGTAAGTATGACACATAAAAATAAGCCAGACAGAGAGGAAATGTGCTGCTCATGGATGGCATCCCTATGATGCCATCATCTGCCACCCGTCCCAGCCATGTCAGGCAGTACATGGTGACCCTGCTTCCAGTGGACACCATGGCAGTGTGGCCATGCAGCACACACCTGCAAACCACCCTTCAGTGGACACCAACAGATGCCAACACACATACACATGCAGCACTGCAGGCATGTAGGGTGTTGAGGGGATGGTGTACAAGTGGCCAGGCTACACTACAGACTGGGTGCAGCCACGAGGCTGGGACAAGCTAAACATCACAAATGGGCCAGTGCTGGGAATACCCCAACATCAGTGTGCATGTCTGATGGCATGTGTATGTGCCCCCCCAGCACATACTGCAAATCTGTACAGACACCACAGCACACACAGCTAGCCATGCATATGTCACTGTGAGCATCCCATGTCAGTTGTGTAGCATCTGTGGGTAGCACAACAGCATAAAAGTAATGTCCACTGTCAGTAAATACCTGCAAGTTGGGCCTGTCACTGTGTACAGTGCAGTGGTCATTATTGCCCTACACACCATAGGCATTGTTGTGTCCCTCACACTACTGGCCCCCTTGCTACTGTAGTGCCTGATGTGCACTGTAGCACAAACTACAGTTTGACAATTGCATGCAGCACCACCACCACCTGTGCCTGTGCTGTGTAGTCCCCTGGGGTACAATATTCTATGCTGTACTGTACAAATGTAGCCTGCAGCTACCACCATGCACTGCCAGACTGACCTACAGGTGGAGCTGTGGGCAGACCCAACCAGCCACTGCATTCCAGACTGACCTACAGATGGAGCTGTGGGACCCTGCAATAGTGCTGTGCAAACTGCATACAATTCAGGTCATAGTGAGATCCTAATCTGAATGTTTGTCCACAGACTACCTAAGTAGGCTCATTTGTATGTCACTTTTGAATAAAGCAGTTTAACACCAGGCAGACATGATTGCACCAGGCAAGCTGCTTAGATCCACGCTAAACCTGCGCAAATGTGTTTGCGCTGTGCAAACATTTCAGAAACAGTGTACATTTCTGCACAATGTAATATCACATGTGCTGATGCTTATAGCTTTACTGACTCCACTCCTTTGCTAGCACACACATTGGCCACATAGCTCACCTCTATCTTCAAGTTGCTGTGAACTGGGATGCTGTTGTGGTTTGCACTTCCTGGTTGCTATATTCAGACCTGTCTTATTCCCGGGCTATTTTTGCACTGCACTCCCAGCCCAATTTGCCTGGCTTCCTTAGCATGCTATATTCAGCAGGTTTAGCACCAGGGCTATCCCTTTTGAATATAGAGGGCTATTGGTTCTGGGCTAATTTAGCATGCCGGGCAGTGCTAATTTAGCCCTGGGGCAAAGTTTTGAATATCTGTCCCATTATGTGGCAGAATATTATTAATGCATACATACAGAATGTGTTTTCTATTAAACTACAACATATTCAAATGAATACGACACACAGGATATAATACACCCCTAAGAAAACTAAACCAATTTAATCCACATATTAATAATAAGTATCCAAGATGTGCAACATCAGCCTATACACTGACACACTTAATTGGCTCTTGCCCATATTGCTCTAATTTTTGGTTCATGTGCAATAGTTTTTAAGAAGCAAATTTTCTTGTCTCCAATGGTTAAACTATTAGGACTTTATCCTGACAAGGAACTATTGGATGAAGCACAACAAAAACTGCTAGCACTATTCGCTATCATAGCAAACAAGTGTATTCTGATAAAATGAAAGGACCCTGACTCACCAGTGTTCAAAACTTGGCTGAATATGATATTCCATGCTAGAAGAAATATGGTACTTTAAAAATGGTCTAAAAGACAAATTTCAAAAAAGGTGGACTCCATTCCAGATGGCTCTAACTCAAATTAAAATACAAGAAAACAAAAAATTGAGTACAATTTAGTCAGCGTAGATGCTGGATTCCCTTCCTCTTATATTATGAAATAGATAGATGAAGATTTAACCAGAGGATTGCTTTGATGATTGAAAAGGATCTCAATATTTTATTCTGATTTGAGGGGGAAAAAATGAAAGAGCCCACTGTGCCCAAAATGACTACAGTGAGCTCATTGTGCATGCTCAAATATTGCACATGCACATTTCTGTCACTGTGGATTATCTTAGGCAGGCTCTTCTGGACATAGTACAGCTCAAGTATGGCATGGCAGGAGCTCTGAGTACTTTTCACTTGGGCTCACTGCTCTGAAGCAGCTGTGTTGGCTCTGACTACAGCTTGTTCATCCAATGAGAGGACAACTGGAAAGCCACTCTACTCACCAAAGTGCCCCCCAAAAGGAAAGTCTATGAAGGAAAAAAAATGTGAGCACTCGCCACACTAGCTGAAAAAGGAAATCCAAATACCAAATTTCCTTTTGAAATAGATTTTGTTTTTATTGTAGACAAGATCCCATTGCTCTATGTGCACAGATAGGAGCAGCAACAGGGGGCAGTGAGAACTGTCCACTGGTGCTACACCTATCCGTGCACATGGAGCCATGGGCTCTTTTCTACAATAAAGACAAAATCTATTTCAGAAGGATATTTCTTATCTCAATTTCCTATCCAGTTTATCACATTTGGATCCACCCTAAAGCTGCTGAGCTTCCTTATGAATCTCCTATGAGAAATGGTGTTGAAAGCCTTACTAAAATTTAGGTAAGCCATGTTCACTGCCCCACCCTGATCTATTTCCCTGTTCACTAAAAGAAATCAGTCAAATTTGTCTGACATTACCTCCCCCTACCATGAATCTGTGCTGCCTTGAGTCTTGTAACCTGCTAGATTCAAGATACAATGCTCCTCAATCCTTTACATTAGCAGTGACTACATTAACTTCCCACCACCGATGTCAGGCTGACTGGCCTACAATACTCCCTGCTATCGCTTTTGAGGAGCAGGACCACATCCCCTTCTCCAGTCCTGCAGAGCCATTCCTGGTTCCAGTGAGTTGTTAAAAAGGTCTCTCAGAGGTGCAGCCAGTACCTCCCTGAGCACCCTTAATACTCTTGGGTGTAGTCCGTCTGGGTCCATAGCTTTTTCCACATTCAGATTTGCAAGTCCCTCAGGACTCTTTCCTCTGTAAAAGGACTTGAGTCTACCTCCCTCCCTCCCTCCAGTGGCCCTGTTGCATTAATGTGGCCTATCCCTTTCCCCTTCCACTGTTTACACTGAAGAAAAGCATTTGTTTAGGATATCTGATTTTTTTCTGATCATCCTCTGCACAGAGCCCATCTGCCATTCTTTACCTCACAATCCCTCCCCTAGTCTTCCTCTTTTCACTTTTGTACCTAAAAAATGTCTTGCCCCCTTTTGTTACCCCATGGACTCTTCTTTCACCAAGTTTGTACCTTTGAGAACCATAACAGCTGTTTTTGCTCACTTTCTTTGTGCAGAGGTTTGGTGCCTTTACTATGCCTTTCTTAGCTTAACCCACTGTTCTTCCACCCCACCCAGGTCATCCCCACCCACTAAGTTGTCTCTGAGGCATGCATCCATTTTTTTTTTTTGTAAATCTGCTTTCCTCAAGTCCAGGACTCTCATCCTTGTGTGAGTTGCTTCTACCACCAACCTTATGTTGAATGACACTTTATGGTAATCACTGGTCCTCAGGTTGTCTCCTACCTTGATGTCTGCAACACTGTCCCTGTTAATGAGCACCAGGTCCAGTAATGTCCCATCATGAGTGGGCTCCCTGAGTAGAGATGCTTCAAGACGGGAAACTCTGTTCCGCAAATTAATTTGCATATTTCTCTGAGTTCACAAAGTTAATCTGCCATACAAAGTCCCAACTTTGTCCCCACAAAAACTTGGCAAAATGCAGAGTTTGAACTTCACCAGCAGAGTTTGGCAACTTCACCGGTAGAGTTTAAACTCTGCAACTTGCAAATTTTTTTCTAGTGTCAGTGGTCTGCCCCCCCCCACACACACACACACAGTCACCACCCCACATAGAATAAAATTCCCTGGTGTCTAGTGGTTCTGCCAATCCCCTGCCAATCACTGGTCTGATGTAAAATTAAATTCATTGGTGTCTAGTGGCCCCCCCACCAATCGCTGATCCATGGCCTGATGTAAAATTACATTCCCAGGAGTCTAGTAGTCCCCCTGCCCCACCAGTTGCTGGCCTAATGTAAAATGAATTCCCCTGGTGTCTAGTGGCTCCCCCTGTTGATCTCTGGCCTGATGTAAAATAAAGTTCTCTTGTGTCTAGTAGTCCCACCCCGCTGATTGCTTGACTGATGTAAACCATAAAGTTTTCCTGGTGTCCCGTGGTCCCTCCCCCACCTGCACCCATGCAGATCAAAATGTATTCATTAGTATCTAGTGGTCCCTCTCCCCTCACACTCATGCCCGATGTTTAAAATGTATTTCCTGGTATTTGAGTGGATTTCCACCCCACCCCCTGGCAGTGAGTACCCCACCACCCCGCTCCCCCCACCCCATTCCAGTGGATGACCAGCATAGCCCTTTCCTCTCCACCATGCCAGCTGCCTGACTGAGCCTGTACTTGTACAAGCATGTGCTCATTCATTGCCAGCTCTCAAGACACACTCATTTATTCTGTTGGCAGTGCAGACAAGAGTGGAGGGCTGTTCCAGTTGCTGGGGGGGATCAGGATGGGAGAAATGGCATTGTGGACACCACATCCTGACCTCCTCCATCAGTGACTGGAACAGCCCTCCACTCTTATATGCACAGACAGAAGGAATGAGTGTGACTTGCGAACTGTCACTGAATGCGTATATGCTAGTGCAAGTACGTGCTTATTCAGTGACAGCTCCAGTCCAGTTGGCTGGTGTGGTCAAGAGTGGAGGGCTGTGTCAGGTGCCCACTCTGGGTTGGGATGGGGAGAGTGGGGTCATGGGGCACTGGCTGCTAGATTAGAGGGTGGGGGTCTGCTAGATACCAGGGAATTAGTTTAGATACATTGGGCATGGGTGCGGCTGGTGGGAGAGACTACTGGACACCAAGGAAACTTTATGACTTAGACCAGGCCAGAGATCAGTGGAAGGGGGCCACTAGACACCAAGGGAAAATAATGTTGCATTGGGTCAGCGATCTGCAAGAGGGGACCACTAGACACCAGGGAATTAAATTTTACATGGGGATGGTGATTGGCGAGGGGGGCACTAGACACCAGGGAATTTTATTCTATGTCAGGCTGGCATTCAGCAGGTGGGGGGCAATAGCTAGACACCAGGGATAGATCAGGCCTGCTGTCGGCGGGGGGGCATATTTCTAACTCCGCCTTGCTTTTGTGTTTTAAATGCAATTTGCACCTAAAAAACAAAAGCAAGGTGGACTTAAATGGTGAATTTCATATCAAACAGGGAAACTTCACAAAATTACCCATGGAGGCAGATTTTGTGTCTTCACTGGAGATTTGCTGGTGAATTAAAACTTCATTGCATCTCAGTCCCTGACATGTTGCCTGAGAAATGCCCCCTGCAGGGAGTCCAGGATGTTCCTACATCTAGCTGAAGTTGCAGCTGGGAGGCTCCAATCTGAAGTAAGTCTCCTTTTTCTGCTGGCTTCCCCCAGTGCCTTATCTAATTTGTCCCCATGTCAGAGATCTGTAGATCACACCAGTGTGAACAGTGGCTCAGTTTTCCATTTTCAGGGGAGACCCACAGTACCTCTAGCTCCTCCATTCCCCCAGATTTCAATGCGTCTCCATCACTTTGATACCCTCCCTTACATACAGCACCACCCCTCCTCCATTCCTTTTGACCCTGTCTTTCCTTAACTGAGTATACCCTGGTATGATGATGTCACAGTCATGGTTTGCTGTGCACCACAACTCAGTAATGGCTATGATATCCAGATCTGACTCTTCCATGATGGCCTCTAGTTCTTAAATGTTATTGCCTAGACTTCTTGCATTTGGCCTTTAAAGAGGGGCTCTGGCCAAAAGTACTACATTGCAGAATTAGAATAAGCATACCCCCAACAAATCCCATACCAACAATTAGGTTTCTACTTTACTTCATTTTAAAGTTATGAGCTATTTTGTAACCCTGAGTTCACTACCTGTTCAAGAAAGCCAGTTTCAGTGAAGAGCTGCAGATGATGTCATCTCCTGAACTCACAGTCTAGTCCTCTCTGTCTGTAAGCTTATACAGTAGGATCTGTTTCTCCAAAGTTTAAAGTGATTTATGGATGGTTGCCACAGCAGATAGGCATAGTAACCTGTAGGAGTTGTGAATCAGTCTCCTACCATTCAAACTGCCAAAATGTACTGTTTTCCTTGAAAAAAATCCTTTTATTCAATTCTTTTGCATAGCCCTGCCCCTCTTTTTCTCAGTGCTGCAAGCCCCAAGCTTTACATCTTGAAAGGGAAACAAAGTTTTTAAGTAAGCAATAACCCATTCCAGGGTGTGGGATTATAGGCATTTAATCCATGCCTGGGGTGCGTTATGAGGAATGAGGCTGCAGGCCGAGTGTCCTCAGAGCGCCCCCAGCATGGATTAAATGCCTGTAACCCCACACCCTGGAGTGCGTTATTGTGCTTATAACATGGGTTACCTTCGACATCGCGGACAAGTACTAAAAATGAGCTGGAATCCCTGTTTTCCTGTAAAAAAGGATTGCTATTCTTCCGCCTTACAAAATAGTCCTTCACAAAATATGTTTCTCTGCATTGTTCTCCAAATACAACACTCTCAAATTCACTAGCAACTGTTTTGTCTGTAGTTCTGTTGCATTATAAGGCGTTATCTTTACTGTAACTGCTGCATGGTGTAAACCCCAATTATATCAATGTGTATGCACAAGCTGTGTCTGGGAAGCTGCTGACCGTGGATTAAACTTTCAGTTTAATCAACTGCTGTTGCACTCGCTAAACTGCACAGACGTCTGCCACCCTTCTATCCATGGATTTCACTGTCATTATGTGTAATCTGTCATTACATCATTATGGATGTTTCTATACTTCACAAACAGTGCATGTGCAAAGGTGATGACTGTACATTATCACTCAGTTTAATTAATGATTGCAGCAGTATACTGCATTCCTCGGAGACTGCAATGTACTGTGAGCACCACATAGTACACTCTGGATATACTAGCGGGGATTGAAACAATGACTGTGAATTTACTTCTCAGTTGTCTGAACAGTTTCGAGAAACTATGTGTGATAAGCTGTTGTCCAATGATTACTCAGGCTGTTTAATCAACCACGACTGCAGGACTCTGCACACTTGCTTTGACAGTGGTACTTACTGTGATCAAGTTTTGCTGCCCGCTGCAAATACCGTGGGACGTTTACGCAATGCTTGATGACATGAACTTCAACTTTCACACTGGAAATCACAAACTAATCTTGTGGATAAACATGTTAGTATAATAATTTGACAGTTTATCACATCCACAGCATGACTCACATTGAATACATCGTAATGTACTCAGTGGTGGGAACAGAAGAGTTGCAGAATTCTAACAAGTAGCAGATAATATGAAGACCATTAATACACAACACACAGCGTCTGCAGTACATGCTAGAAACATGTCGTGGAGCTGATACTCTGTCTCTGTGTCACATATGGACTCCGGGGGGGGGGGTGCGAGGTGTAGTACTGCTATTGTGTCTTTCTCTGCTGTGTGTGTTTTCTGTAGTAGCTGACAGGAAGCTTTGATTCTGGCTAACAAAGCTTGGGTTTGCCAAGCATGACATGTTGGGAGTGAAGCAATCATGGGGAACAAATTACCTTCTTAGTGTTGCACATGATCACAGGACATACCGCACTGGACACCGACTGCTGATGGTAATGAAAGACTTTCCAGCAACTGCTCTGTACTGCTACCAGGTTACCACTGCTATTAAATACAGTCCTTCTATTATGACTCCATTGTGTGTACAGCAGGAGTAGCATAGCACCATACAGAGCCACTGATTATCTGCTCAAGCTTTCACCTCTCACTTCTGTTTACAATCTGCTGCATAAGCTACTCTTGCCCACCCAGTTACACAACATAGACTGCTGCTGAGAGGCACCGTTCATAACTGCCACATACACTATGGGACTTTACCACGCTCTGTAGTACCGTAACCCATCCTGCCATTGCTTAAGTTCTCACTATGTCTCTGTCTATCTGGTGTGGAAAGTTTCAACAGCACTATATCTCTGCAACTATCTGGTATGAAATGTGTAGCTTAGACATCACTACAGATGCTTGGTAAGAGACACACACACATTGCTTAAACCCGACTTTTTACTATTTTAAACGTCCCGCTGTAACTGCAACAAGAAAACTGACAGTCATTATCTCAAGGATAGAAACACTTGTTTTATTCATTTCATTATACTGTGCGGGGAAAACAACTCTACTCGCTAAGATTATGTTAAACATGGCTGCTACAGCAAACTGAGCAGAACAGACTTTGTAGATCCCTTCACGACGTGATGCTTCCCACCATACTTAAAGAAAAAGCTCAGGCACCTCAACCATGGATTAAAAGGAAATTTAATCCATGCCCAGGTGACAGCTCTCATCCAATGATATATGTTCCTCTAGGTAACCCATGTTATTAAGTGATTTAGCAAGCTTTTCCATAGCAAATGGGAGTAGTAAATTATACTAACCTGTAGGAGTTGTGATTCAATCTTCTACCTTTCAAGCTGTCAACAAAGTGCTTTTTTCCATGAAATAAATGCTTTAATTTCTGTGCACCACTTTTTTTCTCAGTTCTGCAACTCCCAAGCATGATGTCATGCAAGGGAAACAAGCACTGTTTTGAAACAGAAACCTCATTTGGTCAGTCTTGGTATTGCAGACATCTGCACTACCATCATAGGAGACTACATCTCTCAGTAAAGAACTCTTGTCAGCTAGATACTATGGCCCAGATATTCAGAAATGCGCCAAAGGCCGGCGCAAATCCAGCGCAGTGCAAATCCGATGCACTGTGGTGCAACAGGAGCCATATTCAGAGGTTGCACCTGCTGCACTGTGCCAGCACAACCCAGCTGAATATGGTACAGTTGTGCCATGGTGCATCCAGGCTTGCACTATGGTGCAACCAGAGTTGCGCCATGGCACAAACATAGTTGTGCCATGGTACAGAAAGAGAAGCTCCAGTGCAACTATGGGAGCAGAGCAGCAGAGCAACAGAGGGGGGCATGGCACAGAGAAGAGACCCAGGGACAGAGCCTGGGAAGCACAGTGACAGACCACAGGAGGCCACCACCAGCAGGGTGCACACAGGCACCCAGACCCCTAGAATGCAACAATGGCACAGATAGTAGTCAGCAGGAGGTGCTAATGGCCAATGGATGGCCACCAAGGGAGCCCTCCCTGCAGACCGTGCCCCCCCACACACCCAGACCAGAGCACGCCACACCCAGGACCATGCAGCCAAGCACACACGCAACACAGGCACACAGGCGGCCCACATAGTCGGCACGGAATGCGCCGGGAGGCATGTAGCATGTCAGACCACATGGGACAGGCCGCACAACACCAGGCAGGGGCCGCAATACAGTGTGTGGCCAGTACCCGACCAAAGACCATGGCCGTGTGCCATCACCATGCACAGTCCCCTGACAACCACCCCATGGGCACCCCAAGGCACAGCCACCGACTGAGGGGAGGGACACCACCACAGTGGGACACACCACAGAACATAGCAGTGAACCACAGAAGCACAACATGTGCCCCGACACATGCACACCATATATACAAGTACTGGGCCACTGCAGCATGGCTCCTCATGCCACCTGCAAAGCAGACACTGACATAGCAGGTAAGGCAAAATAGATATATTGCAAATAAACTATATACAGCAACAAGGGGGTGGGAAAGGGTAGGAAAGTGAAGGAAGGGGACAGGGAACAGGGACTGTACAGTGGGATGGGGACTGTAGGGGGAGGTACAGCAGGGGAACAGGGAAATGCTGGGGCCCATTCACCAGCGGCCATGGCCTACCTCCCCTTTGTGCCCTTGCCACCTCCTATCCTGCAGCAGCAGGTGGTGAACCCGCAGGATAGCCTCCATCATTGTCGAAGTGATTAGTATCAGCTGCCAGAGCAGCCTGCAGTAGATGGGCCTCCATCTCCGTCACTGGACACCTATGACAAGGGACAGGACAGGTGATCAGTGCAATGTCCCAAGGAACCATGCCCACCCACAGTGTGCAATGGGCAGCAGGAACCCCTCCTGGAGGGCCCGTACCGGCCACCTGCGGGGGGGGCAACGCCTGCCAGCAATGCGGCACACCACGATAGCGCAGAGAGGTGGTCCCCACCGCACAATGGTCACCCGACTGCACAATGACAGTCACATGGCACAGTGCACAGGCAGCATCACAGCAACATCAGTGGCAGCCAGGCACACTTCCACCCAACCAACAGCTGGCACACGTGTCCAATGGATGTGTCAAAGTGGCAAGCACCATGCACAGTGTGACACACAGAGCTGCCACGGCACATGGCACAGGTGGCCATGCCCGCACCCATGCCCCCTCCACCCCCCATGTACTGTGTGAAGGACCATAACAGTGTCTACCTGCCCATTGTGGCCCTGCTGGTGCCAGAGCCACTCCTGCGCCACCTCCGTGGCCTGCTCTGGCCTGCTGTCCTGCCACTGCTGCTGCTACCACCACCCTCCAGGGATTCTCAGGCCCTGGGAATGGAACATAGACAGGTACACATCAGTAAACATCCACAGCAGCTGCCCACCACCCCACCCCTGTGCCGAGTGAGCCCCTGCCTGACACATCCCGCACAGCTGCATCGCAACACAAGTAGTGGCTGTCAATCACACCCCACGATACGCACAATGGCAATGCACTGCTCTGCAGGGCATGTCAGGCAGCCTAGCCAACACCACAGTACAGCACCAGGGCACACATGCAATATGGGCCTACTCACCTGACTGTGGCACAGACCCACACCTGACACACACCTTAAGCCTCCTCAGGTGCTCTAGGTCCTGCCACATAAGGTTGCCATACCCATGGTGGCACTGCTCCCCCATTCTGGCCACCCTGGTCCACTGTTGCAGTGTGGCAGCAATCCCTTGCCACACTGCAACTCTGGGCTGCTGCAAGGGCACCTGGCCAAACAGTTGGGGGGCATGGGGAAGGACACAGGTGACCAGGTTGACCAGCTCGACCTGTGGCCAGTTCGGTGCTCGCAGTGACCGTTGCTGCACCATACTGCGTTATGAAACTGGTGAGCAAAATGGTGGCAGTAAGCGCACATGGCCACGACATGCACCAGATGTGCAATGGGAAGAAACATGCACTGTGTCCGCTTATCACGCAGTCTCAGAGATGCACGACATGGCTAGGTGGGGTCACCCTGAGTGGTGATCAGGGGTCAGGGGTCACAGTAGGGGTCAGGGTCTCCCACCTCTGCGCAGTGCTACGTGCATGATGGTAAGCCTGGCGCATCATGTTTCGTGCCCCCATCGCACAGTCAGTGCACAGTGCACGATTGATACCATGATACCATTCGGTGCATGTGCACTGTGGGCCTGTGCATGGAGCAAAATCGTGATATTCAGATGCTACATGCAAATGAGTTCATCAGCCAATGCAAGGGGCACTGGGGACATTAGCATGTTATTACCATTACACCAACACTCATTTGCATGCATTGCGCTATACAAGTGCCACAGAACAACACAGGCCATGGACCAGTATTGCATCCTTTCAGGGTAAGTTGCGCATGCCGCTGCAGCTCACTGGGAGTAGCCGGCACAGCAGGGTGGGACAGAACAGGGTAATGCTGCCACTGACACAGTGCTATCCATGTCCACAGGAAGCGACATGTCGGAATGTGAGGAGGGTGAGGAGCGTGGGCCTGCTCGGAAGCACAGGCCCAATTTCACAAAGATGGAGACAGAGGCCCTGTTTGATGCCTACCTTGACAGGGAGCCCCTGTTGAGTGGTGCCACGGGCACACCACAGGCCAGGGCTAGGGGCTGGAAGAAGGTGACAGCATGTGTCAACCAGCAGGACAACCACCAGTGATCAGCATAGGAGTGCAGGAAGAAGGTGGGCATGGACAAGAGGCATGAAGGAGAAGGCGGTGGCCATCCATGCATCCCAGAATGCCACCGGATGGGGGCCTGCGACGCGCCACCACTCACAAGCATGAGGAGGAGGTTGGTGACAGCCACCATGCGCTGCAACACGGTGAAAGTATGCCTGGCTATGGATTCCAGACAAGTGGCGGCCCATCACTGGATGATACGTATGTCAGCCATGCACAGTTGAGGGAGTGGAGGGTGCATACACAGCCATGCTGGCATGCATGCAGCCGGCATGCAAGTCATGTGCATGTGCACACACCTATGTGCATGCCATGCTGCAGGACACATGCAGTGGCAGTGTGGGGGGGTACATGTGGGAAATGCTTCACTAACACACCTCTCTTTCCCTTGCAGCATCAGCATGCCTCCATGCAGATGATGGGGCACCGGTGGTGGCAGCAGCCATGGATGCTGAACTGGCCCCAGAGGACCAGCCTTCCACCTCCATGGGCATCCAGGGGACTGACAGGCTGCAGCTCACCACCACTGTACAGGCAGATGTCCTGGACCTGGGTCAGACAAGGCCCTGGATGTGTTCCTGCTGGATGCCAGCCTTGGTGTCCTCTGCGCAGACACACAGATCGGGGCGGGGTTCAACACCGATGATGACGTTCGCTCATCCTGGACAGCATGGCCACCACTGTGGACAAGATGCCCTTGCTGGCCACTGCCACAGACAGCACGCCCAGCATTCTGCCACTAGTGGAACAGCTGCCTGCCACCACCACTGCAGGTGCAGCGGTATGTGCTGCCCTGGCTGTGGCCTGTGGTGGTAGTGGTGGTGTAGCTGCACAGGATCTGGGTGCACGTGCAGCGGCCGAACAGGTGGCAACAGCAGGCTGTGGGTGCTACTGGGCAGCTGGACACAGGATCCACCACAGGTGCACCTGCCATGCCCAATGCCCCTGCAGACCCCGCTGTGCAGCATCCCCCAGAGGTGGGGGCTGTGCAGCATGGCCAGTCACCACATGGGGATCTGCATCTGACCCGGGAGCCCCAGGATGCCGACCCACTGGCTGAACACACCCGTTTGCTATGGGTGTCCATGGTGCTGCTCATCACTGGGGTTTGCGCACTGCGTGTGGAGGTGCGCCAGTTAGCCGAGCAGCAGGAGAGGGGCACTTTGCATATCCTGGCAGGGATGCAGCACATGCAGGAGGCCATGACTGCATCCCTAGATTGCATTGCCACTGCAATCTCGGATGGCTTTGCACTGCTGGCTGCCACTGGGTATGGCCAGGCAAAGATGACCCCCCACACTGCGCTGTCCACCCCACAGACCCAGCGTTGGGTGACCCCAGCACAGCCGACACCGGACTTTGATGTCGGCATCCCTGGCACTCCCAGAGCTGGCCTGTTTGAGTGCCTGGACACCCCCACACAGCCATGGTCCTGGTCCCATGGTTCCACCCTTGGGGGGCTGTTGCACTCCCATGGCTGATATGCAGCCTGTGGCTGTTGAACAGCCCAGACGTGGCTGCCCCAGTAGCCGTGGTGGCCATGGTTCTGTGCAGTGGACCTAATGTGTGGGCCGCCCCACCTTCAGCTGCTGCCCAGTGTACATATGGGCAGTGTGTGTGTGTGTGTGTGTGTGTGTGTGTGTGTGCCAACCACTGGTGTGGTGCCTGTGTATCATGCCACATGCTGCCTGTGTGCGTGCTTGCCCGGCCACTGGGTCCTGTGATGTGGGCATGATGATGGCAGTCTTGCACCGTTTGTGCCTGTGCACTAGTGCAATGCATCTGATACCCGCCACATACTCACGCCTGTGTGTGTTGGTGCATGTGTGTGTGGGGGGTGTGAGAGGTGCTGTATGTGGTTGTGTGTGGTTGTGTGAGCCCCTGTCTCCCTTACCCCTGCTTCATGCCTCTGTGTGTGCATGCCCAATGCCATGCACACCCCTGCATGTGTGCTGTACCTGTTTCTGCAGTCCATGCATGTGTATCACGCCATCTACCTGTGTGCACCATAGTGCTCCTGTGCCATGGTGTCCCAGTGTTGTCTCTCCTGCTGTTGCAACTGGGGATCCCTCCACCCAGGGTGGTGACTGTCCACCTCCCTCTGGCCCATTGCCTCCGTTGTGCCCACTACTGTCACCCTCATCAGCCTCGACAGCAATCCCATGGTCAATGGCCATGTTGTGCAGTATGCAGCAGGCCAGGAATAGGCACATACTTTCAAGGGGCTGTACTGTAGGGCACCACCTGACCTGTCTAGGCAATGGAACCATGCTTTCAGCACGCCAAAGACTCACTCGATGATGTTGCACATGCTGGCGTTTGCCTCATTGTAGCGCTCCTCTGTTGGGGACGATGGGTGCCAGTAGGGGGTGAGCAGCCAGGACCACAGTGGATAGGCACTGTCCCCTGTGTGGATAATGACATGGTTAGCCATCTGCTATTCTATGCTGTGCCCCTTGCCTGTCCGTGGTGCCCATGACAACAGGAATACCCCACCCTCCCCATCCCAAGGTATACTCTGACCATCGCCCCTTGCCCGTGCCATACTCTCCCACTAGGTGACCCTTGGGGATGTCCCCACATTCAAACCTGTGGCAGAGCGCTGAGCTGTGCTAGATGAACACATCATGTGCACTCCCTGGGTGTGTGGCACAGACATTGGTTATGCAACCTGTGGCATTGCACACCACCTGGCAGTTGACACTCGGGCTCCCCTTCCTGTTGATGTACACCATACC
This sequence comes from Neoceratodus forsteri, assembly GCA_016271365.2. Lineage (NCBI taxonomy): Eukaryota > Metazoa > Chordata > Ceratodontiformes > Ceratodontidae > Neoceratodus > Neoceratodus forsteri. The sequence goes on from JADMNL010000026.1 coordinate 275,640,111, forward strand.
CTCAGGGCCAGGTGGCATGTGGATGCCCACATGGGTGCAGTCAATGGCCCAAGTCATGCCAGGCATATTTTCTACCCTGTTAAAGTCCTGCATGGTTGCTGTATGCTCCGCCTGTGTGCTGGGGAAACTGATGTATTCTGACGCAAGTGGCAGCAGAGCATTGAGGAACTATGTGAGGAGGTGGGATGTGGCCAACTGGGTTATGCCTGTGGTGTCCCCTGTTGGTCTCTGGAAGGTGCCCATGGTAATCAAGCACATGACGGCTGTCACCTTCATTTCCACAGACATGGCGTGGCTCCGTCTGGTGGGTGCCTGCATCTCCTCACTGCACAGCTCACAGAGTTGCCTCAGAATGGCCCTGTTCAGGTGGTACTGGCCCACAATCTCCATGTCACTGTACTGCTCTAAGGTGATACGGGTGGGGTACCACCTGTGTCGGGCATACCGCTGATGGGCCCTTCCACGGCCACATCGCTGTTCCTCCTGCCCCCTCATACCCCTCATTATGGCCTCCATCATGAAGGGCACACTATCCATGACCTTGCTGTTCAATATCCCCATGGGCAGTTGGCTGCTGCTGGCTGTGTGCCACCCTGGTGCACTGCCTGGCAGTGTGTCTGTCTCTCTCACTCTCTCTGCCCCATCTCCCTCTTCACTGCCACCTCTGTCCCTCTCCATCTGTGTCTGCCTTGCTCTCTCTCCTTCCTTCCTTCCTTCCTTCCTTCCTTCCTTCCTTCCTTCCCTCCTTCCTTCCTTCCTTCTCTCTCTCTCTCTCACTCCCTCTCACCTAGCGCAAGTGCTGTCTGTGTGCTTGTACCCTGTATTTATAGGAACAAGTCTGCTCGGTACATCCTTGATTTACTCCACACTTGTGCCATGGTTTCACGTTTGCATATCCCACTGCACTGGATATTCACGGGAACACCCCCTGCACTTGCACCTGCATTCATTATAGTTACGCATTGGCGCAATGAGATTTGTGCTGCACACTAGCTCCCGCTGAATATGGCTCCTTGGTGCAAGTCCGTACTTGCACCGGTGCAACTCAGTTGTGTTATGCGCAACTGCTTTGAATATCCGGGCCTATATGTACAATGCCTTGTTTGGAAAATAAACATATGAGAGCTTTTATTGTTGAAGCCACTACAGAGATATGAGACTGCACCTTAAAGTAAGGGGATTGGAAAACAATTCCTTATTGTACCCACAATGCCTTGTTATGTACATCTGTGTATTAGGCCCTTTTCCTTCCAGGTAGTGCACCAGTCCCCACAGTAGCTGAACCCCTCTGCTCCACATCATTCCTTCAAACATGAGTTGAAACTTCTGGTGTGGAGACACCTATCCTCACTCCCAGTCATAGACAGGCAGCTCTTCAGTGAAAGCCACTGAACGTGTTACCTTCTGAAGACCCCTTCCCCAGTACCAAGCAGGTTGCAGTAGTCTGAAACTCCAAGAATCCTTTCAGTTTCCAGTGTTTGTGGTAAAAAATTAAGTAGCCCAGGCTCCATACTATAGGTGCAACACCCCCCAGCTGACACATTCAGGCCCTGATGTGCACTACAGTAAACTTAAATCTAGCACCCCAGCCCATGTGCCCCATTCTGAGTGGACTGAGGAACCCCCAATCCAGCAGGTGGCTGGTGGGTGTTGGCAACTGGCAACAGACAATTTTGTTACAGTCCAGTTGACCACCATGATCAGTTTGAGTGAGTGCTGTTTGTGCATAATTACCAGTGTTTTACCACCACCACCACCACCCATCTGCCACAGATAATTAGAACCCCCAGTGTACAATTTTTTCCCTAGTTCTATGCAAACAAATGAATGTTACCCAGAAGTCTCAGCCTGTTCTTCTTGAGTGATGCAAGATCTGGTAGCCAACCTAAAGAAAGCCATGGGGTAACCACCACTAGATGGTTTAGTAATAGACATCTGGTGGTGGCTAAACCCCAGGGATTACTTTAAGTTGGCTACCAGCTCCCTGGTCACTCAGGAAGAACTAGTTGGAACTTCTGGGTAAGATTCTTCCTATTATGTAGAGCAACTAATGGAGAAGAAAGGTGGACCAGGTCCCAAGCCTCTTATTCTCTGCAGCAGATAGTTGTTGGTGGAAAACCATTGGTAAGTATGTGCACACAGTCATCTCACAGTGGCCATGGTGGACTGGACCCTAATAAAATTCCTTGTTTGCTGCCACATACCACCATCCACCTGCATGATCACAGGGGGAGGGGTCCACTGTTGGCTCATAGTAAGTCAGGGTACAGAGGTGAACTACAATGACTTAAGTTTGTGAAGCTCACGTTAGGGACTGGGTTGTTGAACACAGGGTACTGTTTATGTACTGTGCAGTATGGGCTACTTGGACAACCAGACCAAAGTGGTAGTTACTTAACATCTATTCACTTGACAAACCTTCAGGGAACACTGCTGGCATGTGGCAGTGATGCCAGCAGCAATCTAAGAGGTAAGGGCCAGGGAAGGGAGAGCTGAACAACTGTATTGGGTGGGGGTAGGTTTAACGTAATGAATCAGAATCAGATTCCAATTTCGCATCCAACTAGGGATTTTCAGTTTTGAAATATTAGCCTTTAATACTGAAATTCCAGATTCTAAAATAAGTCTCAGAATCTGATGAATCCAGTTCCGAATTTGTGATTCTTAGCAACTCCACAGAAATGCAAAGTGCTACACTTGGGGCATGGAATATGGTCTCATTTGTCACCTATACTCTGCATTGCTTGGGACAACAGTGGGCGGCAAAACTGAGAAATGGATCTAGGGGCAATTGTAATTTCCCCAGTGTAGTGCAAGGTACTACACCTGGGGCAAGATAACATGGATCACATACTCAGCGCTGTGTGGTGCAACAGTGGACAAAACAATTGAGAAATGGATCAAGGGGTAATTGCAAATACCCCAGGGTAATGCAGGGTACTACACTTGGGGCATGGAATCATTGGTCTCATATAGTCTGCACTGTGGGTTGCAACAGTGGACAGCACAACTGAGAAATGGATCAAGCAGTAATTGTAATTATACAATGGCAAGGAAAGAAACCTGAACTGTGATTGGTCAGTGTGTGTGTCTGGCACAGTCGTGTTATCCCAGTATAACATCATGGGTCTAGTCTCAGCACTGGGAGCCTCTTGACTAATTGTTTGCATTATTGTTTGCATTAGCATTGTTTGCATCTTCTCTTAGGTGACAAAAATATTTTTCCACACTAACAAAAACATTCTTTAAAATTAGTTTTAATTCTGTAGAACAACAAGCCATTGTATAATGGCAATAATGCCCTCCAGGGTGTGTCTTGCTGGTATAATGTCACTTGTCAGGTGTTGAAGCACCTGAGGCATGATGTTATCCCAGCATGACACACAACTTGTTGTGCATTAGTGCTCAATTACCCCAGGGTAATGAAAGTTACTGCATTTGGGGCATAGAATCATGGGTCACATTCTGCACAGTGTTGTTCAAAATTGGACAGCACAACTGAGAAATGGACTGAGGGGTAATTGTAGATAAGTTGAAAGGAGACAAGCAGTGTGCTGCTGCAGTCAAGAAAGTAAATGCATTGCAGCGATGTATTAGGAGGGGTTAAGGAGCTTGTCAAATGAGGGGATCCTTCCCCATGCTGGGCCTTGATTTGAACAGTTCACCCACTTTAGGGTGAATTGTCTAGGGCCGAGGAAATTAGGGAGTAAGCACAATGCCATAAGCAACAAAAGGCGGTCAAAAGTCTGGCAGTTAAAATTCAGTGCTAAAAAGTGCAAGGTAATGCACCTAGGAAATAAGAACCCCAAGACAGACTACTGGATGGGAGGAGAGACTTAGCACTGCAGCTGAGGAATGGGATCTGGGAGTTATTATTGAGTGCAAAAAGGCCTATAGCAAGGCTAGCAGGATGCTGGGATGTATCGGTAGAGGTATTGTTAGCAGATGAAGGGAGGTAATACTTTCCCTCTACAGATCCCTGGTGAGGTTTCACCTAGAGTACTGCACCCAGTTCTGGAGTCCTCACTTTAGAAAGGATAAGGACAGGCTGGTGACAGTGCAGCACAGAGTAACTAAAATCATTCAGAGTGAGCTGGGTAGATTCTATGAAGAGCACCTAAAGGCACTAAATATGTACTCACTGGAGACCAGAAGGGAGAAGGAGATATGATAGAGACCTTTAAGTTCCTTAAAGGAATTAACAACGTGAACTGTGGGGAACTATTTAGCCTGAGTACAAATCTGTGGACATGAATGGAAATTAACAGGAGGTAGGTTCAGTAATGATGTTGAGGACGTTCTACTTAACAGAAAGGGTGGTGGAACCTTGGAACAGTCTGCCTGCTGAATTGGTGGGTGTAAAAACAGTCAGGGGATTCAAGCAGGGCTGGGACATAATGAAGGGAATAATAGTGACCTGGGGCAACAGGTCCAAGAAAGACATTATAGAGAGTACGGGAAGGGTTAGTACCCTGGAGGAATAGTAGGATCCAGGCATTATAGAGAACTTGTGCAGACTGGTTGGACCTCTGGTCATTTTCTACCATCATTGTCTATGTTTCTATGTAACAAGAGTGACTACAAATTGTGTCACCCTCCCATAATATCACAAAGCCCACCAAAGCCATCCCTGTTAATTTTCTGCAGGGGGGGTCCACCTTCTGCAGCCGTTGCACCTCTGTAACATCTGTCTATATTTTTTATATACACATACACATCTCAAATACATATAAAATAAGTGCCACCCTTGGAATGGTATGGAGGAGCACACAACCTTGGAGAGAGGGAACACACCAAGATGATCATTATTGGAGATGCCCCGATATCCCAGTGTTATCATTTTTGTCTTAATCATGATGCCTGCATTATAACACCTTATTTTCCACACCCTATTAGCAGTATACTGGTTTGAACACTCTATACAAGAAAAGGCACTCAGGCAGTATTAAATCTTTTAAGAATAATTGTTTTTCATGTTTGCCTCAAAATAAGACAAAGCATATTCTTAATAAAAAAAACAGTATTTAAATAAATACATACATATAAACATGTGATCAGAATTCAAAAAACTTAATGTGCAAGATTCACATACCATGTCAGAATAAGCAGCCCAGCAGTTTGAGGCCACTAAAACCTCATTGTCAGGGGTGTCACCTCTTATTGGTATACACCTTTATATAATGTTTAAATCCCAGCTGTGTTCAGTTATTATCCCTTGTAATCTTTAAAGCCTAATTAAAACACTCTGTGATCCATAGTTAAGCAATATACCATGAGAGGGTGTTGGTGATGCCAGGATTTACCCATGCCCTTGGGTGTTGTTCGGTCACGAGGCGTAGCCGAGTGACCAACAACACCCAAGGGGTGGATAAATTCTGGCATCACCAACAACCTCAAGTGGATATTGCTATTATACAATGTTGGAATTGTATGTTTAGTAATTTTTGGGGGTTAGTGATTTTTGTTTTACTTTTATTTTAAATAGAATAGTGAAAGTGTTAGTACACCACAGAAAATAGTGCATTATGTTGTTGCTTGTATGAGGGATAGTATGTGTCACACGAGCAGGATGCTGAGTCTGGTCCCATGGTAAGAATGGCACTGAGAGTGGAAGACGTGCTGGCTTTTGTTGTGGAGTTTCTGAGTGCTGTTTTCTAGTGTGCTGAGCATTTTTTGTAGCTCCGTTTTCTTAGTCAATTCAAAGGAGCTATACATTTTTTCCTGTGCTTTGTTTTTGGTATTGAAACGGAGAAAGTGAGTAGTGTATTTTTTCTGATGTTAGATGTGGTTTGTTTTGAGTCTCGGACTGCTGGAGCAGATAAGGTCAAAGGGTAACATGGAATTTCAACTGTGGAGATGACATCATCAGTATTAGGTCTCTGGGGCTGTGCTGTAAAGGAGGGTAAAGATGTTAGGAGACAGATCTGATAGGACAGCCGTTTTAGCCTGGAAAGGTTTCTGAAAAGGGGTTCTATCAGGGAAGTGTCTTGGGCAAAAGACTGTTTAAAAAAAAAGTGTTGTGGTTTGAAGGGCGGTTTGCGTATGGAAATGGAAGCAGAGCAGCACTCATGAGAGATAGCAATTTAGCGGTGATTCATGAGTTTAGCAGTTGTGGGTTTCTGTTGCTCGGAGTGATTTCGGGTGGGGTTACTGATTCGGCTGACTGGCAACTGACACTTCTTCCTGTGGGGTGATGCTAGGATTTACAATGGAGAGGGGTGCCAGTGAGCCAGTCAGGTTGGAGGATTTTACTTGTGTTTAAGTGCCCATTGCATAATTACCAATATGTAGCTAAGTTAGTTTTATACACTAATTGACTGATTACTAAAATGCTTAACAACCATATTGTGCATAAGGAGTAATTCAGTTCCTTTTGAAAAAATCCTTAGCTCACTCAAAGGGAGGTAGGTGTGTCCACTGCACTGCCAGGCTGTCCTTAGTCCATCTGGGGCATAATTTAATGGAATATTTCCAAACTTGAAGCCTCAAATCGAGCTGCCTGACAGCACACTGCACACTCTCACCCCACCTAATGAGACATACAAAGGAAAAAAATAATGTGTAAATAAAATACTAAATATAAACATCAAAACACATCTTCTGTTCTTTTTCATACTCCTAAGGAGCCATACAGCCTGCTCTTAAACAGAGTCAAAATATAATGCTCCATGAGGAACCATCAACTGCTCCTGCTAACTTTCACAAAAAGGGTTTCCAGTCCATGTAATCATTAATCCTGCTGGTTTCAATGTTTTTTTTGTGTAAAGAGTCTTGATTCGTTTTGATCCAAAATCTTTTTCCTATTCCCCCCCCTTTTAAGTAGAGGGAGTACATGCTGTAACTATAAAAGGCATAGGATACACCTTTTTTGAATTAGTTAAAATCATTTTTACTGCTTCTATGCCCTGGTCACGATCAATACTAGTGTACAAAGAATTTACATCCAACACTGACCAAGTGTAGGTTATTTGCCAAATAAAATCCTGCAACTATAGAGCAAATGTGAGAAAAGTTGGGGTTCTCTATGCTGGAAGTCACTTTAAAATTGTATTTTAAGTGGAGTGTGTGAATATGCCATATTTTAATTGTGTGATACTACAGTCAATTATATTGCTGAAGGAGCCCTACCTCCTGATTTAACAGGAAGCAGGAAGAGAGTGCCCATAGTTCTTCAAATTACTGGTGAACTACAAGGCACTGTATCTGCACTAAAACTCAAAAAGACTGAAAAACTTGACTTTTGGGGGTTAACATAGCTCTGGTGTTACTTAGGGACACTTAGTACAATATTTGGAAACTTTTGTTCACGAGCGCTTCATGGCTCGTACTGTCACTTCCAGTTTCCCCTGAGCTTAAAACTCGGCCCTGTGGTGAGCAGGGTGAGCGCAGGCAGGGTGTGCGTTGCAGCGCATGGAGACGCATGCAGAGACACATGCGTTGGTAACTAAATAAAAATGGCCGATCCAGCAAGGGTCTTGTCTTGTATGCGGTATGTATACAGATAAGGTTGTATGCTCAGATTTTACATGTGAAAATTGTAAAACGATTGAAGGGTTGAGGGCTCAAATTGTTAGACTCGAGCAATGGCTACAGGTCCAATTGGAAATAAGCAGCCTCAAGGACTATATTGACTCTGTTTTTATTTAAAGTTGTGGAATTACAACCTTTGAGTCAGAGACTCCTTTACAAAGGCTCCACGTCTGGGCAGACAAACAGGTTATGCAAGAAAACTGCATGTATCATTACATAGTGTTATACAGAGGTGTTTACAAAATGACATAATACAAATACATATACATATATTGAATAGTCTCTTTAGGGTTGCTTTAGTAGCCCTGGTCAGTAGAACATGCAACATAGGGGAGATACATGAGTACTTTCCATAATTTGTAACAACATTTTCAGAAATTGGGTATCTTCTCAGGGTTGGTTGTCAACCCTGCATCTAGGTGATGTAGCATGCTTAGGTGCAGCTACATGTCTCTGAGTCTATGAGGTGCCTCTTGATGCTGGCTTTGAACAAACTTAGTCATGGGGCCTGTGAGATGGGAGGGGGGGAATTCATTGAACCAGGTAGGTGGCCGCTAACCAAAGGACCTTTGGCCTAACGCAGTCCTTCGGAGGGGGACTTGGATGTGCATTTTTGCTGGGTGCCTTGGGGTGCTCCTGTGGGTGTTAGGTTTTATTAGGGAGTGCAGGCCAGTGGGTGCCATCCTCAGTAGGATTTTCTTGCCTTGGAGGCAGGTATGGTATTTTAGCCTACCTAGGAAAGTCAGCCAGTGAGCTTTTTTGTAGAGGTCGCAGGTGTGTGTAAGTCTGTCACTGTCTGTGACCAGACAGCTGGCTTTGTTAAGGGCAAAATTGATTTGTTTTAGGGCCATGGGGTCAGACGTTCCATATATTGTTGTAGATACTATGGTTACTGATTTACCTACACAACCTATATTAGAAGGCAGTAACTTAAATGTAGAAGAGGAGTGGTGCCAAGTTCCAAAAACTATTGGTAAAAAGGGGAGACGAAATATTGGGGGAAATCCTAATATAACAAACATTACACTCACTAATAGGTATAGTGGCCTGGAAGTTACACCTTGCAGTGAAAATCCACCAACAGATATTATACCTAATCAAAGCCCAATTGATGTGGCACAGAACATTAGTGAATTAAGTTGTATGGACATCTCGAGAGATGTTCTGGTCATTGGCGACTCAATGTTACGCTACACAGACCAGACCTTATGTAAAAATAGAAACATGTACACCACTGTAAGTGCTCTACCAGGAGCAGGTATAGGTGATATTAAAAAATTACTACCAGGGTTACAAGAAACATGTGGGGGTAAATGATTTGGGTAGATGACTTATTACTGAGATACAAAGAGATTTTGAATCAGTAGGGAATACAATAAAAAATCAAGGTAGTGATCTAATCATTTCTGGACTATTACCAATCCCTGGAGCCAGCCCAACTAAAAGAAAATATATTATTTTTTCTAAATGGGTGGTTCAAACAATGGTGTCAAAGAGAAGGGTTTGTATTTCTTGAAAATTGGAATGGGTTTTTAAAACAGGAATTGTTTGCTAGGGATGGCATGCATTTGAATGAGCATGGCAAATGGATTTTTGCAAACAGGCTAAGGAAACAAATTGATTACAATTTAAACTAGAAAATGGGGGGTTATACACTTTTGCAGACATTAAGACTAGCACAGTTGGTTTAAACTCACCAGACTGGACTTTTTTACTTATTAATGCTAGGAGTTTAAACAGTAAGTTTGATGAGCTAATATATACCCTGATTCAATTAAATATTCATATATGTGCAATAACTGAGACACGGTGGCAAGATACCGATCCATGGGAAAAGGATATTACAGGCTACACTTTGTTCCACAGTGACAGAATTGGTGCCGGGGGGAGTGGCTTTTTATGTTTCAGATAGTATTACGACTGTAAATATTGAAATAACCCAATGGCCTAGTATTGAAGCGTTATGGATTAAAATCCTCCCAAAGACTGGTGAATGTATTAATTTAGGAGTAGTGTATAGACCCCCATCTATTACCCTGATAGACGATGTCCAACTACTAGAATTTGTAAATAAGTTCATCAACATCTAGTGCCATACTTATGGGGATTTAAATTACCGGTATAAATTAATACACTACACACCAATACCTTTACTGAAAACAAATATTTGGAATTATTTTTGGAAATAATATGGAAACAAATAGTAAAGATAAACACTAGGGTGAAAATATTTTGGACTTAGTCTTGAACAACTTGGGTACTAACATAACTAATTGTAAGGTTATTCCCCCACTTGGATCCAGTGATCACTCCATGGTTTGTTTTACTTATAAAATAAACTTGGAATATGACCCTAGAAGTATTTCAATTTATAACTTTAAAAAGGCTAATTTTGGCAATTTTTGGAATGAAATGACCAACTGGGATTGGGAATCTGACTTCATGCATAAGACACTATCAGAAATGTGGCAGTCCTTAAATACAAAATTAACTATTACTACAAAAAAATATATTCCCCAAATAAAGAAAACAGAAAACAATAAACCTACAACACCTTGGATGAATGCAACAGTTAAGAAGCATATCAAAAATAAAAACAGGGCATTCATAAAAACGAAATTAAGCAGTTCTCAAAAAAAAAAATGGGTAGATTATAAACATCAACTAAAGTTATTGAAAATGAGCATTAGAAAAGCAAAATGTGATTATGAATATAGGTTAGCAGTAAACGTTAAAGATAATTATAAAACCTTTTATACCTATATAAATAATAAGAGGGGTGGTGCACCTGTTATAGGCCCAATAAAAAATTCAAATAGTGATCTACAAACTGATAAATTACAAATGGCTACTGCTTGTAATAATTATTTTTCTTCTGTTTTCAACAAAAAAACTAGCCCAATCATAAGCCACAATAAGCAATCTACAACTAAACAATATATAATTGAGAAAATGGAAGTAGAAAAATTACTTTTGAGAATAGATCCCAATAAATCAGCTGGTCCTGATGGGCTCCACCCCCATATTTTGAAAGAATTGGCAATTCCTCTGACTGGTCCAATAGCTGCTTTATTTACAAAATGTATTACAGAAGGAGAAGTTCAAGAAGTATGGAGACAGGCCACAGTTATTCCTATTTTTAAAAAAGGATCCAAACAAAATGTTGCTAATTATAGACCCATTAGCTTAACATCTGTTTTGTGTAAGATCCTACAGGGCATAGTTAAAAGTTACATTGGGAACATTATGCAACCAGATACTGCACAGCACGGTTTTGTAAAATCTAGATCTTGTATGACAAATCTGTTACATTTTTATGGTGGCGTCAGTATGGCATTGGACAAAGGTGAAGCTGTGGATGTGATTCTACTGGATTTTTCCAAGGCATTTGATAAGGTGCCACATGGTGAACTAATAGATGCAACAATAACAATGGGATTAGATGGGAATATTACTAAATGGATTGAATCATGGTTGTCCGAGAGAACTCAGTGAGTCTGTATAAAGGGTTATTATTCAGAATATGAACACGTTACTAGTGGGCTCCCTCAGCATTCTGTTCTGGGTCCCTGTCTTTTCAATATTTATATCTCTTCATTATCTTCATCAACAGATGTCTGGCTAACCAAATTTGCTGATGACACCCGCACTGGCTACACAATCAATAAATCTGAAGATGTAATTACTTTACAATATGCATTAAATGAATTAGAAAGTTGGGCATTATCAAAGAAACTCATGTTTAATGTTGATAAATGTGTTGTGATGCACTTTGGGAAGAACAATCCAGGAGCAAATTACACAATGGGTAACAGATTGCTTGAGGTTGGCGAAGATGAATGAGATTTGGGAATCAGAGTAAAAAGTGATTTAAACTTTGGTCTACATTGTCAACAAATAATCAAAAAAGCTGGGGGTATTCTTCGTTGTATAAACAAACACATAAAAAGTAATAGTAGTAAGGTCCTGCTTCCACTGTATTCCTCACTCATTAGGCCTCACCTGGAGTACTGTGCCCAGTTTTGGGCACCAGGAGACAGGGGTACTATAAATGCCATTGAGCAAATCCAGAGAAGGGCAACACAAAAAATGGATGAGGTACAGGGCTTAGAACATGATGATAGACTCACTAAACTTGGACTTTAAAGTCTGGAATATCGTAGATTGAGGGGTGACTTATGCTTGGTGTATCGTGCCTTACAGGAAAATAGTTTATGGGATACCTTGGGATTAGCATTTAGAGAAGTGGTTTATGAAACTAGGGCTCACCCGTTACAATTAATTGTAGAACGCTGTAGAACAAAACAGAGAAGTTCATGGTTCTCAGTTACAGAATGTAGAATACAGAATGGCCTACCACTTTTAGTTGTGGCCAGTGGAAGCATGTATTTATTTAAAAATTGATTGGATACCTTTTTGAGTACAAAATTGATAAAGAGGTACAATTAATAAATTGGCGAGCAATATGGACCATGGTCTTCTTGGCTCTGATTTACCTATGATACCTATGAACTTCTTAAGTACTGCAGTTGTATCTTTAATATAAGATTTCAAAGATACCACTTCCTGCTGCAAAAATGTGTCCACATATTTCACCAAAGGTTCATATAATGAATTGTTCCCCAATTTAATGGGGAGTCCTGGGGGGTATATCTTATTTTTGTGGAGATTTGAGATATGATAAAAAACAGGGGCTCTAGGGTGTTCTGGACATAGAGCAATCAACTCCCTTTGCAAAGTCCATCTTTTTCTCACTGACTATCAAAAACTCATTTAATTTCTCTATACTCTTATTGGATTCCTTGAGAGCCTCTCATATGTACTGTATTTGCATCACCCAATCGTCTCATTGCTTCTGCATAATAAGCTTCTTTATTCTGAATTAAAATATTACCTCCTTTGTCTGAGGGCATGATCTCTATGTCTTTCATTTCCTGAAGCTCATTTAATGCTACCCTTTCAGGTCCACTCAAATTATCCCAGTGAAGTTGTTTTTTATTTAATGCTATAATTTTATCCACATCTCTCAATACCACTTCTTGAAAGACTCTAATGGTTTCACTATTAGGCCCCGTCCATACTACACCACTAAAACCCTGTAACGGTTTCAAAACATTACAGACAGTAAACATTACAGTGTGTCCACACTGCCAGTGAATCATTATGATAACGGTTCGGAACCATTACAGCCAGTCCACATTGTGGGTGAGTGGTGACTGTTACGATTGGCACCCTATCCCACAATGCTGTTCGTGCTGCACTGAGGACAATGCTGGAGTTACACACTCACGCATCCACACTACAGCTGGTAATGTTACAGAGGCAGAACTGTTTTCATAACCGTTGTTGAAACCGCTTCATAAGTGGTTTCACACAGCGAATCAACGCCTGCACAATGCTAAGGTAAACACAAACCGTTGTGGTAATGGTTTGAACTCTCTGTAACGTTACAGAGGGGAGTTTTCAGTGTAGTGCGGACAGGGCCTCTGTGTTTAGAGAAAAGACTGATTTTGGTTTTGCTACTAAGTCTTTAATTGCAGTATGTTCATGACCCATCTCCTCCTCAGATCCCAATTCCCCACCCACAGCTCCCATTAATTCTTCTTCATTGGCTAATAGCAACATTTGCTGCAGCTCTTCAATTGTTAACATAGCAATCATGCAGGTATCTTGAATTTCATTTCCCTGCTGCAACAGTGCATCCATTAGTGCTGTGTGAGCAGAGAAATGCTTTCTGAGGTTCGGTTTTCTAAATAATTTGTACAAATCATAATTAATATCAAACTCATCTACAGGTTTAACAGGAACAAAGGAAAAAACATATTTCAGCACTTGCAACTATACACTTGTAAATACTTTTATTGACAAATTAACCACTGTTAAATCCTGTGAAGAAAAATATTCACTATCACTCTCGCATAATACATTATCACCAATAATTTGGCTAGAAGCAGTCATTAAAGTTCTCAGTCTATTCGGACCGTGATCACCTCCTCGTCTGGTAATTTTTTTTTTTTAAAGACTTCCAGCATTGGGGGCCCCCGGTTGCTATTCCATGCTTGTATCCAAATCTGATGAGTTCCCACATCTTCCAATTGATCATGCAATATTTTAATTTGATCCTGTACTCAGGTGTGTTGATATTCATTCTCACTTATTTGTATTCGTGTAAATTCAGAGGAGCTCTCTTTCAAGTTTCTATCCCACTTTTCCTTGTAATGCATATTATTGAACCCACATGCTGGCATTTTTGTCACTTTCAATCCCAGGGGAACATTTTCATATTCCAGACTCTTTTTTAGAAATCAGATATCATAATGGAGTACTACCTCCTTTGACACAACTTTCTCCAATTTGGCAAAGGCAGTCCGAATTTCCATTCTTGAGACATGGAGCTTGGATCTACTTCCGGAGCATGTTCTAAGCAGACCTCTGCTCTTGTGGAGGCTAACTTCATACTGCTCAAAGTGAATGCTATCCTGAGTGCTAAGTTTACTACAATTTCAAGTTTTTAACAATTCCTTGGTGTTCACATAAACCGAACGGTACTGAATCTTGTACTGTTTCCTTTTGATTTAAACACTGCCTCTGACCACATAAAAACTGTAGGTGCACACCACCAAAATACTGAGTTTTATCTAAAAAAAGAAAGAAAACAGGTGCACTTGGTTAAGGTCTGGTGCCTAAAAATTACTAGAATGCTATATACAAGAAAAGGCACTCAGGCAGTATTAAATCTTTTAAGAATCATTTTATTTTTCTTATTTGCCTCAAAATAAGACAAAAGCATATTCTTAACAAAAAAGCTGTCTTTAAATAAATACATACATATAAATATGTGATCAGAATTAAAAAAATGTAATGTGCAAGATTCATATACCACGTCAGTATGAGCAGCCCAGCACTTCGAGGCCACTAAGACCTCATCATCAGGGGTGTCACTTCTTATTGGTATACACCTTTATATAGTGTTTACATCCCAGCTGTGTTCAGTTATTATTCATCATAATCTTTAAAGCCTAATTAAAACACTCTGTGTCTCATAGTTACCAATATGTAGCTAAGTTAGTTTTATACACTAATTGACTGATTACTAAAATGCTTAACAACCATCTTATGCATAAGCAGTAATTCAGTTCCTTTGGAAAAAATCCTTAGCTCACTCAAAGGGAAGTAAATGTGTCCACTGCACTGCCAGGCTCTCCTTAGTCCATCTGGGGCATAATTTAATGGAATATTTCCAAACTTGAAGCCTCAACTCGAACTGCCTGACAGCACACTGCATACTCTCACCCCACCTAATGAGACAGACTTAACACACCAGGAGCACTGCATCCAATGTAGTACCCAGTCAATGTAAAGGTGGCAGTAAGAGCCAAAAGAAGGTTATTTTCCAAGTATAAGGGTAGTCAAAGGGAAGAAGGCAAGGTGAAGTATCCAGAAGCAGCTCAAGAAAATACCAGGAAGGTGAGGAAAGCTAAAGTGCAGACAGAGCCCCAGTTGGCAATGGGGGTGAAGAAGGGAGTTAAGGCATTTTTCTGGAACATCTGGGAGAGATGCAAGGCATCAAATGGGGTATCATATGACATATGAACAATGAGGGGTGGTAGGAAGGGAATGAAGGAAAGGCAGAGATACTGAACAATTGCCAGCCCGTTGACACAACAGTAGCACTGCCATTTGCAACATCGACAACCCAGGTTCAGGAACTAGTCCAGGGAGTTGGAGGACTGGCTGGGGGAGAAGGCTGAGTGTCCCTGGGACAGTTCACCTTCTCTGGGGAGGGAGGGGGTCTGCGGCTCGGCGCTTTACTGACCACAGGCGGAGGCCTGGTGTATGGTAGGCATCCAGCTGAGTTGCTGGGGAACGAGCATGGTGTATGTTGGTGGTGACACCTTGATGTTAAGGGCACATGCCATGCTAGAAAAAAGGGAGAAACATGTCTCCAGGCACTGGGTAGACAGAGCGCCTGGTGCAGACCCCTAAGCTCCTGCCTGCCTGTCCCACAAGCTGACCCGACGAAGACACAGATGTTCGGGGTGGGTTTGTGAGGACAGATCCATGGCTACATGGGGTTTCAGCATGGGGTCCAGGTAAGGTAGGTAAGGTGAAGAAAGCTGGGGCAGACACCATAGGTGCCTCTCAAAGGTGCGGTGCTTGGGGACCAGAGGGGAAAATAGTAAGTAAAAAAAAAAAAGATACTGAACAATTATTTTTGTTTGGGGTTTTTAAGGACAAGTAAGAGCTACTGCCAGATTGTGAGGTTAGGAAGGCAAGGAGCAAAAATGCTGGGCCAAAGGTCCGCACAATGAAGAAGAGTGTTCGGAAAGCAAGCAGAGTACAAAGTAGATAAATCTATGAGATGACCTACAAGGTAATAGGGGCAATAACAAGATCACTAGCAGACATTTTTAATAGTTAACTAACCAGAAGTGTGGTCCCAAGGGACTGAAGGGTTATGGATGTGGTTACATTACTGAAGAGTGAGAAAAGGGATGAACCATGCAACTATAGGCCAGGCAGCTTGACGTCTGTAGTGGGGAAAATTAAAGCCTCTACTGAGGAAGAATATGGTGAACTTCCTTGAAGGGAAATGGCTACAGGACCCCAAATAAGATGGGCCCATGAGAGGAAGGTGTTCCCAGATGAACCTGGTCTAGTTTTTCAGCTGGGTTACCACTGCAGTAGACAAGGAGCAAGCAGTTGATATAGTATACCTTGATTTCAGCAGGGCCCCTGACTCAGCCCCCACAGAAGGCTGCTCAAAAAGATTAGGGACCTTGTGCTAGAGCAGAAGATGGTGAATTAAATAGATAATTGGGTAGAGAGTTGACAAAGCAGTAGAATACAGGGGATGGCAGTCAATGGGGAATTTTCAGAGGTGAGGGGTGTAACCAGTGGGGTACCTCAGGTGTCAGTAGGGGGGCCGTTCCTCTTCAGTATTATTTTTATCTGTGCTATAGTTGAAGGTATCAAAGGTAAGGTCTGCCTCTTTGCAGATGCCACAGAGGTATGTGCAAGGGTAGAAATGGAGGCAAGGAGAAGAAATCAAATGAAGGATCTAAGGGTAATTGGAGAGCTGGTTCAAAATTTGGCAACTGAACTTTAACACTAAAAATGTAAAGCAATGCACAATGGGAAAATTAATCATAGGGTGCAATACAAAATGGCAGGGGTATAGGGATATCGCTCTAGAAGAAAATGATTTAGGGGTGGGGATATTGGAGACCCTAAAAACATCAATTCAGAGAGCAAAGAGAACAGAATGCTGGGATACATAGGAAGGGGGATAAACAGTAAAAGGTAGGAAGTGATCCTCTCTCTGCGTAGGTCACTGGTGCAGCCACACTTGGAACACTGTGCAAGGTAATGGAGCCCGCATCTGAGGAAAGACTGCAACAAGGTGGAGGCAGTGCAGCACAGGGCAACTAAGATGGTGCATGGCCTTGGGGATTTGATAAATGAGGAAAGGCTGCAGGACATAAACATGTACAGCCTTGAGAAAAGGAGAGAAAGGGGTGACATGACTGAGACACAAAAGAAACTACTGTATTCTCCTTGAGTTCAAACACCAAGAAGAGAAGAAATTCACTAAATGTGGCATGGGGGGATGATTCAAAAGGAATGTCTGGAAGCACTTTTTCAATGAAAGGGTGGTGTATAAGTGGAGTAAGCTACCAGAAGAAGTGATACATGCCAAGTTAATCAGCAGCTTCTGGCAGGGAAAGGACAGGCAGGTGGATTTAGTTAAAACATAGGGAACAGTAAAAAAGGGGAAGATTGCCAGTAATGCGAGGCAGAATAGGTAGGGTGGGCAGACTGGATGGGCCAAGATCCTTTTTCTCCCGTCAGTGTCTATGTATCTGTGTATTGATGTGTCCAGTTCTGGTCACATCAATACAAAAAGAACACTAGAGACTGAGTGAGTTCAGCACAGGGTCACAAAACTGATTAGTAACATACAAGTCGAGACCTACGAGGAGTGATCGGACATACTCCAGTTATTCAGCCTAGAACAGAGAAGGCTGAAAGGAGACATGATCGCTAGTTTCTGTATCTGAAGGGGATGGATAGGGTGGTACATACACAGATGTTTGATTGTGGGTTTCTGTATACTAAAGGAGATAGGTAGGGTAGTACATACACAGATGTTTGATCGTGGATTTCTGTATACTAGAGGGAGTAGCTAGGGTGGTACATACTGTACACAGATGCGTGATTGAGGGTCTTTGTGTAGGTAGGGGGAATATATAAAGATGTATGCTTAGGGGACTCTGCATACTAAAGGAGATATAGCGTGGTACATACACAGTTGTGTGATCACAGGTTTCTGTATACTAAAGGGGATAGCTAGGGTGGTTCATACAAAGATTTTTTTGAGCTAGGAGTGCAAGCAGAACTAGAGGGTATGTCATAAAACGGCAATGCAAAATAAGGGAAACCATATTACTTATCTCAGAGGGTATTTAATATGTGGAATAGCTGAGTGACCCAAAGAGGCTGTGAAAATTAACTCTGTTCACGCATTCAAGTACAGACTCCAGATGGAGTATGGCATTGCAGGTTACACAGTAAAAGTCAGGGTAACATTCAAGGACAACATGAGCACTGCACACCAGCTCCCTTTAGTGTAATATGTTTGTACCTTCCACCCCCAAAGTGTGAGACTTATGCCCTGACCATTATCACCAGCAGTTTACTTCCTCTGGTCCCTGAGAACTGATTTTCTGTGGTGGGGGCTTGGCGCAGAAGTGTAGACAGCAGCTGGAGCAGCTGGAGTGCTGAATTCTTCAGCATAGTGTGGCCCCACACTACACATCAAAGGTCTACTGGCACTGATGAAGAAGCAGCTGGAACTATAGAAGAGCAGCAGATTCCCCTTACAGACACCCAATTGAACCAGACACTAGTGTGATTATAAGAAAAATAAATGTGGAGCACCAAATAAATGTTTATGGGCAGGGGGAGCCCGTCTTAGAATAAGACATTGGGATCAGATCACAGAAAGACCATAAATTGTAGCCATCTTGTTTCCCTCTGACCCCTTAAGAGACACTTTTTTTAAATGAAAGTTGCTTCAGAGGCAACAATTTAGTGTTGCAGTTATTCTTTCTCACAGCTAAGTCCCTTCTCTTATATACTTACTATTCTAACACCACACCACCATGGATCACCACTCAAGTAAAATTCTGACAAAAGAGAACTAAGGAGACTTTGTCTAGATTCTGACTCTCAACCTCTTGTTTATCAGGCTGTAGATCTTTCCACTACACTGCCAAGCTGACACAGCAGTGACGCTCAGGTCTTTAGCTGGAGAGACTAAAGCCCTGCCTGGGAGGCAGCCCTATTCATACCCACCTCTAAGGCAGGGCTGTCTTGGAGGCAGATCTGCTTTCAAGGCAATTTTCTTTTACAAGAAGTATCTCTTCCAACATGGCCCAAAAGGGTCAGAGGATTGTCCATGTGGTAATCACTAATAAACAAATAATCAGCCAATCAGGCTGCAAAGCCTGAGTCAAAACTTCCAGAGGACTCCAGGGACATTGGAGGTCTACATTATTTAATACAGAAGCTAGGTAGCTAATCAGCCATCAAGTGACAGCTAGACAAACGCAAGTGACTGACAAGAGGATCTGACCAGTGTTGAGCTGGCTGCTGTGATGTTTTGTTTAGTAAAAAGGAATACATGATTAAGCCAATACTCTTGTTCAATGGGATTTTGAACATCATTCACTTCCATGGTTAACTGAGGAGTTTTCCAGCATGTCCTCAGTTTGATCTGTAGAGTAGAAGAGAGGAGACTATTTGCTAAAAATGTCTGTGGCAGAGGAGCCTGCTGTTAGAATGAGCAGAGAGCAGACATGTCATGTGCAAGCCTGCACTGCAGAGATACAGTACTTTGGAGGGAGAAGTGTGCTTTAACAGTCACTATGGAAGAGGCGGCCAGCCTAGTGGTGCTGAGGTCTAAGCGCTAAATGCCTTACTTTGCGCTATGCCATTGACCCGTGTTCAGGAACAAGCATGGGCCACCGGGGGTTGGCAGGGGAGAAGGATTGAGCATCCGAGGGACTGCTGTCCTCCAGGGAGGGGGGGATGCCAGTGGTCGACTCCTGACTGGCCCATAGCGGAGGCTGGGGAGCAGTTCACTGATGCTGCAGAAGGGGGTGGAGATGGGACAGATGCCTGGAAGAACATGTGCGGACACATGCATGCTCCCTCTGCTGGCGTCATTGCACGCCTCATCTCTGGGGAGGAAAATGGAAAAATTGGCTCCTGGTTGGGCAGCATGAGCTTCCAACCTCTGTGGCCCGAATCTGAATGGAACTTCCTCATCTGGATCTTTCAAGGTGAGTCCAGCTTGAGGGGGGAGGCTTCTCACCATCCCACCATGGGGGTAAGCCATGGGGGAATGGAGGAAGTTGGCCTGATGTCAGGGGTGTGAGCCGGGAGGCTGGTTGGGATGTATAGCTGACCGGAGCCATGGGGTGAAAAAGACAGCTAAAAAAAAACTAAAGAAGAGACTACTGCTCATAGCAGAGAGAGAGAGAGAGAGAAAAAAAGAGGAAGAGACAGAGAAACTGAAGCAGTATCTGGAGATTTCAGCCTATATGCTGTAGTTTTGCAAGGCACCAGGTTAAAAGTTTGTTGGATTAGGTCATCTGACCAGGATTGCAGTTTAGGGGTTTGTCACAAACCGCCATTTTGTAATTTAATTTAAGTGCACCAATGCTACCTAGACACATGCAATTGCAACTGGACTATACCAGTTTAGCACCTGGGTACATAGTCTTCATCCAGGAGCTCCCTAGGACTATGAGCATTCGCTAGTACCAGCAGGATTGGGGTAGTGCTAAACAGAATTGTTGGTCAGTGGCACTGTGTATTGTTTGGGGGTGGGCTGCATTATTATTTCAGGCTGAGCCAAGAACTGTATCAGAATGAACCCCTTACAGTAGCAACAATTGCATTATATTTTCAGACTGGACCTAGAAAAGTGTCAGAATTAACTCATTAAGTAGCAATAATTGCATTAGGTTTTAAAACGAGCATGAGAAAAGTGCCAGAATTAACCTCTTATAGCTAGGGGTGTGTGAATACCATAATTTGAATATTTGGACGAATATTCGTATTCGGGCCACCAGATATTCGTTATTCATTATTCGGCCCCAAATTAGTGTTTTTACATAAGACATTGTAACACTGTTAAAGTCCACCACTTCCTTCCCTTTTGAAGTACTGCAGTTAGCAGTTGGAAAGGAGGGAGGTCTTGGAACTAAAACTTGCTGGATTCATAGCCGAGAGGTGGGGATTAAACTTGTAAAGGGGGAGGGTTAAGTAAAAGATTAGCTCTAGGAGTGCTGCTCGAGGGTCCAGGTCTAGGGCACGAAAAGAGGGCAGGGGAATGCGTTGCAAGTACTTCCAGATCTGTGCAGAAAAGGGAAACTAGGAAGGGCACAGGGCCGAGACGACTGGAGAAAGGAGAGAGGTCAGGGTGGAGGGCGGTCCTGATTAATGCCAGGAGCATGGGCAATAAAATGCCAGAGCTCCAGGCAATGCTGATTGAGGGCTCAGCGGATGTGGCAGCAATTACTGAGACATGGGCCACCCAGAAAAATGATTGGGACCTAAATTTAGAGGGCTACATAATATTCAGGAGGAATAGAGAAGAGGGAAGAGGAGGGGGTGTGGCGCTGATAGTCAAAAATGACATAGTGGTTAGTGGAGTGGAAGAGGCTGTAGGAGGGGTGGAGGTGATTTGGGTAACTCTGCAAATGAGGGCAAGTAAAATATTGAAAATAGGGGTGGTGTACAGACCACCGGTGATGGAAGAGGCCCTGGAGGACAAACTAGTTGAAAACATCAAGGGTCACTGTGACCTTGGAAAGGGTAGGGTGGTGGTCATGGGTGACCTTAATATGCCGGGGCAAACTGGGACACTATGACATCCTCTGTGGCCAGGGAACAGAGACTGATGGATGTGTTTCAGGATGCCTTCCTGGTCCAGCAGGTGGGGGAGCCTACTAGGGAGGGGTGGATACTGGACAGCAGACAGTGACCAGATAAAGGGCCTGGAGGTGTGCAGCCTGCTGGCAGGTGGTGACCACGCCGCGGTCTGGTACCTGCTGTATCGGGGGGGGTAAACCACACTAATACAGTAGTAGTAGACTTCAGGAGGCGGACTTCATGGGCATGGGTAGGATTGTAATGGGGAGATTGGACAAGATTAGGCCGGACTTGGATGCGGGTAGCTTGTAGAGACCAGTAAAAAGGTAGTGCAGGAGGCTACTAGGTCCTGTACTAAGGTAAGGCGTAAGCATGGTAGAGCCAACAAGCCATGTTGGTGGATCAGGGAGGTACAGAAGGCGGTGAAGGATAAAAAGGCTGCCTATGTATGCTTTAAGCACTTTAGGGGGGATAGGGAGGGGGTGAGTATGAGTTGAGGTCTAGAAGGGTCACCAGAGTGGAGAGGGGAGTCAAGGCATGAATGGAGCAAAACCTGGCTAGGAATATCCAGATGGGGGGAAAGGGATTCTATAGATACATGGGGAGAAGAGAAAAGGGAGGGCACAGATTAGCAGGATTAGGACTGGGGAGGGATGGGCTCAGGAGGCGGGGGAACAGGAAGAGCTGCTAAATGAGTACTTTGCCTCGATATTTACAGAGGGAGGCAGGGGACCCATCCAGCCCAATGGGAGGGAAGGGGAGCCAGCAAAGTCGAGAGGTCAGATGGAGTCTAGGGGACAGAAAGAGGCAAGGGTACAGACCGGGCAAAGTCTAGAAAAGGATGGGGGGTGGAATGTGGGAGTGGGCTGGGAGGCAGAAATCACAGTGGATAGGGTGAGGGAGGCCTTTTGGATGCTAAAAACTGATAAGGCGTCGGGACCAGATGGGCTGCATCCGAGGGTTATGAAGGAACTAGCGGTTGAGCTGGCAGCTACTCTGGCTGCACTCTTTCACACCTCTCTGCAGACAGGATGGGTGCCTCAGGACTGAAGGATGGCTTATGTGGTGCCTATCCACAAAGGGGGGGTCTAGAGAGGAGATGGAGAATTATAGGCCTGTCAGCCTAATGTCTGTGGTAGGCAGAGTAATGGAGGGCATTATCAAGGAGAGGCTCAGGAGGCAACTGGAAAGTTTGGGGCACCTGGATGACAATCAGTACAGTTTCGTCCTGGGGAGATCATGTCAGACCAACCTCATAGATTTTTATGACTGGGTGACGGGGGCCCTGGACCGACATAGGCCAGTGGACTTCCACATACCTGGATTTCAATGGGCGTTTCTCGGTACACCACGCGCTGGGCTGCTAACAAAGCTGGGGGGATGGGGTTGGGAGGCAGTTGCTCAGATGGGTAGAAAGCTGGCTAATGGGATGAATACAGAGGTAGTTGTTGGTGGATAGTCTCCTCCCCCAGGAAGGTCATCAGTGGGGTCCCCTAAGGTTCAGTATTGGGACCACTCCTGTTCAATGCCTATGTCTCGGATATGGGAAGGGGGGTTAGGAGTAGGATTAGTCTCTTTGCGGATGACTCTAAACTGGGAGCACTAGCAGAAGGTGACAAAGTGAGAGAGGCAGTCCAGAGGGACCTGGATACCCTGGAGGGATGGTCAAGGATGTGGGGGCTGAGGTTTAATGCAGAGAAGTGTATAGTGCTGCATCTGGGGGTCAGAAACCCGGGCCATGCATACACGCTGGGGGGGGGGGTTGCACTGCAAGCCACAATGAGTGAGAGGGATCTAAGGGTGGTGGTAGACTTCAAAATGAATAACACTGAAAATTGCAGAACAGCTACAGCAAAATCAAATAGGCTACTGGGCTGCATAGCCAGGGGGATTACGTCCAAAAGGAGGGAGGTAATCCTCCCTCTGTATAATGCCTTCGTCAGGCCGCACCTCGAGTACTGTATGCAGTTCTGGAGACCTCACCTCAAGAAGGACATAGCACTGCTGGAGAGGGTCCAGAGGAGGGCAACCAGAATGATTCAGGGTATGGATGGGAGGTCCTATGAGGAGAGGCTGGAAGAGATGGGGCTGTACTCGCTGGAGGAGAGGAGAGACAGGGGGGAGATATGATAGGGGTCTTCAAATATGTAAAAGGAATACACAGGGGCAGAGCGAAAGAGATGTAGACTAAAGAAGTGGGGACAACCAGAGGGCACAGTGGGAAGCTAGAGGGGAAATTACAGGGGGCGAGCACAGAGACATTGCTTCATTGAGAGGGTGGTGGAGCCATGGAATGCACTGCCCGGAAGTCTGATGGAGGAGGGCACAGTGGAGGGTTTCAAGAAGGGGTGGGACAGGTACAAGGGAAAACTGAGGCTGAAGATGACCCTCTGTGGGGCTGGGGGGGTGGAAAAGCGAGCACCCACTCGGAGGCTGGCTACCGAGCAGACACAACAGACCATCAGGCCTATTTTTCAGGCATTTAGTATGTCAGTATGTTAGCTAATTCTGAAATGAACACCCCTAACAGCCTTTCAGCAGCCCAAAAGGGCAACAAACAACTGCTTGGGTCATTGATCAGGTGACAGATGGTCATCATAGACTAACCAAAGGTTGTAGATGAGGAGATGTCTTGTGTCTTGTCAAGGGCAACTAAGTAAGACACAAGTGCATTGTATGTGCACCCTGGAAGTGAGAAGAGCAAGATGTGCCATGATAGAGATCTATATAGTTAGTCCGATCATTACACCGTGAGCTTCAATTTTTGTGCTCCCCTTCGTAGGTCTGCCCCTGTGGAGATGGTTCGATACCGCCCATTACAGGATGTGTGTCCTGAAGACCTGATGGTGGTGTTGAACCTCTCAGAGTTTCCAACTGCCAGCATGGGTCCAGAGGCTATGGTTTTGGCTTATAACCAGGCCATTTCCTTGGCCCTGGACGCAATTGCTCCTGTCCGTGTTCGTCCCCTCTCTCTTCGCCCTTGTGCCCCATGGTTTGATGGGTCCTTGAGGGAGTTGCGACATGTGGGTCGACGGTTAGAGCATTGTTGGAGGAAATCTGCTCTGGGTGCCGACCGCCTTAGTTTGGAGGAGCATTATCGGCTTTACCAATCAGAGATCTCCCATAAGAAGGCAGAATTCCTGTCCAGGGAGATCTCTGTCGCTCAGAATAGACCGGCTCAGCTCTTCAGAACTGTGGACAGGCTGCGCAACCCAGCCTGTCTCCAGCTCCATCAACCTTTTTCACAGAAGGAGTGTGATGAGATCGCTCAATTCTTTGCGAATAAGGTTGCCGACATCAGATCCGAGATCCGTCCAACACATTCTAAGGGGAAAGCTTTTGGTCGGCGTTTGGTCACGAATTCCTCTGTCTCCTGGTGTTCCTTTGACCTGCCGACTTTCAGTGATATTATGCGAATCATCCAGGGGATGCGCCCTACGTGCTGTAGTTTAGATCCGGCCCTACCTCCCTAATTTTGGGTTGTGTTGAGATTGCCGGCCCATTTCTGGTTCAAATAATCTGGTGCTCTTAGAATTGGGTGATTTTCTAGTCCTAAAGGAAGCTCGTGGTGACTCCTTTTGAAGAAGGCTTCTTGGACCCAGATGTTTTTTCCAACTACAGACCGATCTCTAACCTTCCCTTTATTGGGAAGGTTATTGAGAAGGTAGTGGCAAACCAGCTGGAGGACCATTTGACCATCCATAATATCTATGAACCTCTCCAGTCTGGTTTTTGTAAGAGGCATAGTACCGAGACCACTCTGGTTCGGGTGCTCAATGATCTCCTGATGGCGAGAGATCAGAGGAACCGTTCTATCTTGGTCCTTCTTGATCTCTCTTCAGCATTCAACACTGTAGACCATGGGGTTTTGCTCGAACATCTGGAGTCCATCTGTGGCCTGTCTTCTACAGTGCTCAGATGGTTTTCATCTTTTCTATCTGGGAGAATGCAGAGAGTTGTGTCGGGGATTTTTTCCTCTGACCCTTTCCCTCTGCATTGCGGTGTCCCCCAGGGTTCGGTGCTCTCCCCCATGTTGTTTGCAGTGTATATGCTGCCCTTGGAGACATTGTAAGATGGTATGGGCTGAGGTTTCACTGCTGTCGTTGATGATACCCAGCTCTACCTTCTTTTGCCCCCGACCAGGTTAGTGCTCTCTTGGTATTTAATAGCTGCCTCGCTGAAATCCAGGACTGGATGAATGCAAGCTAGTTAAAGTTGAACGCTGGTAAGACTGAGGTTTTGAGTGTGGATCCGGGGCATGGGACAGGTGGGTTGGGGTTCAGTCAGCCTCTGGCGATTGCTGGGGGATCTGATCCTTCCTCTGAACGGGTGCGTAACCTGGGAGTGGTACTTGACGGTTGACTCTTCATCATCAGGTGTCAGCAGTCATCAAGTCCGTGATTTCACCATCTTAGGAACATCGCCAGGGTGAAACACCTTGTTCAGTCCAGCGACTTACCCGTGTTAGTCCATGCTTTCGTGACATCTCGCCTTGACTATTGCAACTCCCTTTACTTGGGGCTTCCTGGGGTTGATATCTGCCACTTGCAGCTAGTGCAGAACACTGCTGCAAGGTTAATGACAGGGGTGACTAGAAGGACACATATCACCCCTGTGCTGCGCGTTCTGCACTGGCTGCCTATACAGTGGTGGATCACCTTTAAAGTAGGTCTTTTGACCTTCAAAGCCCTGCACGGACTCGGCCCTGAGTACTTGAAAGAGCTTCTGGTCCCTTACCGCCCCATGTGACAGCTCCGTTCAGCTGACGAGGGGTTGCTAGAGGTTCCGAGGGTTAGATTGAAGTTCTCTGGGGCTAGGGCCTTTGGTTTCATGGCCCCTACCCTCTGGAACTCTCTGCCTCGCCGGCTTAGAGAATGCACGACCGTGGAAGCCTTTAAGTGGGATTTTAAGACTTTTTTATGGAATAAGGCTTTTATTGACTGATGCTGTTCTAATTGTTGATTTTATATATATACTTTGATTTTATGATTTATCTGTACAGTGCCTTGGTATTTGAAAGGCGCTAAATAAATAAAGTTATTATTATTATTATTATTATTATACAAGTACCTCACAGGGGTGAAGATGGCACATAAGGGGAGTCTCTTTTAAATGAGAAAGAACACATGTACTGGGGGCAATGGGGGCATGTGATGAAGCTGATGGGAGAATTCAAGACAGATGTGAAGAAATATTTAATCATGGAAGACACGATAGATGCCTGGCACAGGCTGCCAGCATAAGTGATGGAGTTGAAAACAGTGTGGCGCTTCAAACTTGCATGGGATAGGCATAGGGGTGTGTTTCAAAACAGGCAGGGGGGAGGCAGGGTCACTTAAGGTCTGCAACAGAGACTGATAAGGCAGGGATGGGCAATCTGGTCAGACTGTGTGCCAAGCGATCCTTTTCTGCCAGCAGATAGTAACCAAAGTACAGAATTGTAAGAGCACCAAACATATACAGTATTTAATTGTTTCTAGTTTAAGAGGGGCCTTATGGTGATCCTGCAGCATATATGCCAGGGAGTGCAGTTACCCTTTAAATTAAATATTTAATGTGACAGAAGAAAGAGTGAGCCAAAAAAAAAAAGCAGCAACATTACACTGTTGTAACATTAGAGAGATCAACAGTAGTACTGTGCCACCGGTTTTATGTGGGCAGATCACATTTGTAGCCAACTGCTGATAAGTTGAACTTGACAAATAATAGCTATTCAAAGTGTTGAGGGTCCAGCTTGGAACAGTATGGCTGAACCATATCACCAGCAGTGCTAAACATCCTCTCAGATGGCACACTTGTAGGAGGGCAGCTTAGGTATTTTAAGCAAGTTGTGCCAGGTGAGGAGAGGAGATCATTTTCCAAATCCAGTAGCCTAGAGGATAAACTCAAAATGGTTCAATTGATTCTGCAAAGGGACCACAAAGTACATTTTCTGCAGGGGGAGGCTGAGACTGTGAGTGCTTGTGTTGCTGTTGATGCAATGATGTGCTGAGTAATGCCCAGTCACTCTCCTCTGCATTGCCACTATGCTGTCTTTTCCCATGTCCACGAGTACCATCCGATTCCAAACCACCACATGGCTGCTTCTGTCCCTCAGGAACCTGAACTGAAGCTGCTTCTTCCCCTTCGAGTGTCTCACTGCCTGCATGGCAGTATTTCATTCTTCACACAGCTGTTGCCTAAAATGAGTCACCCTTTGGCTGTCCATGGTTATATGAAGGATCTCAATTTGAACCTAGAGTCCAATATGGTAGCAAATACATGGTGGTAGTTATCCATGACTATGGTGAACCTTGCATCAAGTTCTGCATCAAGATGATTAACAAGCTCAGTGACTTCTTGTGTACTCATTATATTGTCAGCCAGAAACCATTGTAATGATCTTTTGACAACATGCACAGCTGAGATAACCTGACTAAGTAAGGATGTAGTAGAACTAAGGTCACATGTATTCCTCTCAAGTGGCACAGGAACCTTCACCATGTCCTCAAGAACTAACTAATCATGATGTCCTAGGACTCTCCAATGTCTGCCTCCATAGACATTGCTTGTAATGCCTGCTTTTGCTCCAGCAGTCTTGAAGACATCAGGTATGAAGTATTCCACTGACTGCTAACATCTTGAATTATATGATGTTGGGGCAGACCAAGGCATTCCTGAACTTCTTGTAATTTGTTAGTGGCTTTAACAGAGTGATGAAATGGCTGCAGATGGACTGGGCAGTGGATAATATATTGTTGGTCCTAGTACTGTTCCACAGTGTATGAGTCACCACTAAATTCACAGGGCCGGATTCTAAGATGAATGCCACAATTCACTGGCATATGTGAGTTGCAACATTCGCCACTATGCCATGAACCCTGCACCAAATTCCAGAACAGGCAGGGTCCCTGGCACTTATGCCCTGCAACTTGTGACTTGTGGCAGCCACAGGGCTGTGCCACGGGAAGGGTGCACCCGGCATGGATGCCAGAAGCCACAGACCGTAGGGTGCAAGCAGCGCAAGGCATGGCCCCTCCAGAGCCCCACACCTCAACACCATGGCATTGCCCCACAAGGCTGGAGAGGGGCTGGGGGGGCCACAAGACCACCTTAGGGCACCGGGCATATGGGGGGATGGGAATCGCCCCATGGGGGCACTGCACGGTGATGGGGGTGAGGGGGTACCAGTGGTCCACAGAGGGCTGCCCTGCCATGGGGCCTGTGGTGGGCACCCATGGGGGACTGTGGGGAGGTCAGCTGATGGGGTGGCAAACTCGGTGGTGCATCCCTGGTGTTGGTATAGTTAGCCCAGCTAGTAGCTGGTCTAACTGTACTTATGCCATAGTCTGCTGGCTCCCACTTGGAATCGCAATTTGTGATTCTGCCAGCCGCCTTCTTAGAATACCAGCATAATCAATGCTGGAATCCCCCTTGCACCTTTTCACAGGGGAGTTGCGGGTGTAGTGGGTGGCTTAACCCCCATTTGGCGCAGGTGGCCTGCCCCATGTCGCAGGCTGCCTCTTGAAATAGCAAATGGTGTAACACAAGTCGCAAAGTGCGATTTGTGCCATAGGGTTTGGCACAAGTCACCTTGCGACATGGGTAAGCCATCTTAGAATCAGGCCCACTGTGTGTACAAAGCAATGAATACTCACAAAATGTCCATCACTGATGACTTTCACCATGTTTGTGCCATTGTCAGTAACAAAAAAAAAAAACAGCCTTTAAACTGATGTTAACACCAGTACAGGACCGCAACATGTCTTGCAGGAATGTGAGAATATTATGTGCTCTGTGGTCTTCCTCCATCAGTCCGGCATTCAACAAAGCTGAACTAATGTGACTGCCAGATTGTGTGTGGGGGGGCAGGGGTGAGCCACAAGGTGAAGCATCTTAAGCAGCAGCAGCAACAGGCTGTTACACACACTAGTGTTTGGTTAAGGAGAAGTTGGCATGCAGGGAGTTATCACTGTCCAGATATCTGAGGATATATGCAGAGAAAAACATCACCAACAGCCTCTGCAGGCAGAGCAACAACAGCAGATTACATGCCATCATATATTCGTGGCAATACACTCTGTGAAAATGTAGTACGATATGGTATCTGATAACGTGGGTTCATATAGTGGAGAAGCCATCAGAAGCCAATATCTTCCACAACTGACATAGGCTGGAAATCCAACGCCATTATCTCTGCAATCAGCTGTATGATTTTCTATGCTGTGGGATGTGAGGCATGATACTTTGTTCATGCATGCAGAGCATCCATTATTGGAACTGCCATGGGAGACATTGATGTGGACTGCTTCACAGGTGGTGTGCAAAGTGCTGATGACTGTCTCTGCCTTGCAGTATTACTGGAGTCAGAAGTGACGAGAAAAGAGGGACTCTGTGTTGGTGAGGAGGAAGGAGTGCTATGACCACTGGGTTGCTCAAAATCATATATGTCAGTACCACCACCACTGCCAAGAGTACGTACCTGTCCACTGGAGGGGTTTGGTCTTGCTGAAACCAAGGGTCCAGTTCCAGACCAGATGAGCTTTGATACAGTTGAGGGTGCTTAAGCTTTAATAGGTTCTGTAATGATGATGTGGTTAAGTTAGAGAGTGATTTCCCTCAGCTTAAAGTACTGTTTCAAGAAGAACAGACTACCTTCCTTGTGTTCTCCTATCACACAGTGATATTCTGCCACACCACACTCTTAACACTGCAACTACTTTTGACTCTGGTAGCACCCCATCTCACAGTACTTTTTCCAACAGATGTGCCTATCTTGTCCTCATGTTCTTGTCCTGTCACCATTGGCCATGATAGTGCCATGCCAGTGCTGCCATCACTCGGCTGTCCCTCAGGCTGTGATGGAGTCTGCCAAAGAAACGTCAGTATTGCATGTTTGATTTTCTGAGGGGGAGGGGGACCCTTATGCTTACTGCTACTTCTGCTACCCTTGGTACTAGTGCTGCTCCTAGATGCTCTTTTGCCAGTCACTTTTTTGTCTGTCCTCAAAGTACATAGCGTACTCTGCCTCACACTCAAAGTCACTCACATTTGCCTCTGATAAAGAAAATGATGTGTCAATGGGCAATTCATGTGGAGGGAAATACTCAGAGCCATATGACTGCTCCTCCCTTACAACCTTTTCAGAAGTACTGAGAAACTGAGAAGCAGAAGGCATAACTGAATCA
This sequence comes from Neoceratodus forsteri, assembly GCA_016271365.2. NCBI lineage: Eukaryota > Metazoa > Chordata > Ceratodontiformes > Ceratodontidae > Neoceratodus > Neoceratodus forsteri. The sequence goes on from JADMNL010000026.1 coordinate 275,670,752, forward strand.
ACTGTAGTGATCATACTGGTAATATTCACTGTGGCAGGGATAACACACTGTGGTGATAGTGTTACAACAGTGGCAGTAGCAGCAGGGTTCATAATACCAGTAATGGCTGGTGTGACAGTCACATTTGCAGGACTGGCTGTAGTAGTCATGCTGCCAGTTGTTGCAGAACACAAAGTCTCTATGGTGGTGGTGGTGGTGGGGTTGACCGATGTGATGGTACTGGAGAGAGATGAGAACCCATTAATGGTTGTGGAAGTCAAGAACAGTGTCCTTCTGCTTGTGCTTCTTGTATCACATTCTCCTGTGACAGCCACAGTACTACTAATTCTGGAAGAAATAGGCTTGGAAGGGGTAAACAATTTCCTGGGGTCGAATACGGACTGACCATCACTCACATTCAGGTTCACCATCACCAACTTGTTCCTCCATTGTACAATTGCATGGGCTGAACCAAATATGTTTTTACCACCTCTAGCTGCCATTGTCTATGCCAACAATTTCTAAAAACTCTCAGCTACTGTAATACTTTTAAATGAACAGAAGTACTGATATAGTTTTACACAAAAAACTCTTGCAAGCAGCTCCTAGGCAGGGGCGTCATTTCAGCAAAATCATAGGGGTAGCAAGGTGGGGTGGGCATGATGTGGGTGGAGCCACGGTGGGGGTGGGGCCACGGTGTGGGCGGAGCCAGAGAGGGTGGCATTTATCAATGTGACATAGAGCTAGTTACCAAGTAATTTAAATAAAAATGGGTATGAATTGGATAGTAAAGTCTGAGTATAAATCTGAAATGGGCCATTACAGATGTTGATTCAACTTAAATAGCTAGTTTTCATTAAATTATGGAATCATCAGTATAGTGAAAGTCCCATTCCTCAACTGTACAAATATTAAACAATATTAATGCATGGCTAGCCCTTATTACCCATTGAAATCAAACAGATTACAACCTTGTAATCCCACTGTTGTGATGTCAGAACGTTATAAACCTATCTCTATGTCATAGCAGTGGGTTTACAAAATGGAATCTAAGAAGTATTCAGTATTCTACATACCTAGAATGTGATGGTTAGTCTCAGTACAGTATTCAAATAACATTCCAATTGTCACAGTTTATTGTCTAAATCACTATGTCTGATAGAGACTTTAGCTCTGGTGCTATTTTGGCCCACCGTCATTCAGTCCGTGTATCCTAAAAATTGTTTTCCTAAACAATCATGTGGGTGTAGTACAGATCCATTAATAAGGTAAGCGCTAAATTACTTATGTTGGGGGAGGGACTTTCATGTCGAGTCCCCATACACTATAATGACAATGCATGATGTACCAGGTGATAACCAGGGTGTAATCCTCTCCCTACGGGTTGTTAGGGCAATTGTAAACCTCTCAAGCCGTGCATTCTAGGTTTCAGATGCCCTAGACACCACCTGAAGATTATACCATGGTTATCACCTGTACATCAGGCATTATCCCTCTGTATATTACCATACTGTTTCCAAAAAATATTACCATATTGTTCATGTCAAATGACTGGTACTATACAAGCTAAGGCACACATTGCTAAAATAAAGAGCCGCTCTAAACCAATACCTTACAGTACATAAAAACACACATCAAAACATGAGAGAAATAATACTGTTATGAAAGCATACTTGAACCTTGAACCATGGGGAGAACTTTACTTCTTCTGTTGAAACAAGAGCTTAGTAAAAAGAAATGACACAATGAAATCCTGTAAAAGACGTTAATAAAAGGAAAAACGAACTGATGAAAAAAAAAAAATCACACCAAAAACCTGTAAAGAAAAAAATAAAAAGGAAAAACAATTAAAACTCACCGACCAAAACCTGAAAGAAAAAATAAAAGAAAAGAAAAGATCCTAGTAAAATTGTACACCAAAAAACCTGTAAAGAAAAACTGTAATAAAAGAAAAAGAACAGAGTCCCAGGTTACACAAAAGAAAGTCTTCAGACTTCCAATTACTGCAGCAAAGCAAATGAAAGTACTCTAACTCTCCACACCAAGGCACTACTCCCTCTTCAACCAATTTAAAAGAGCATAAACTCCCTCCCAAACACCCATGAAAAGTGGCAGCTAAAGGACATAGGAGGTTACCTGCCCGGAGGCTGGAGAGACACTGCTGGCACACTGAGATTGGGATGGTAGGTGACTGCTGGCACACCAGACTGCTGACTAGTCGAGACACTGCTGGCAAACTGGACTGGTAGCTGACTGGAGACAAAACTGGCAAACTGTCTCTGGACTGGTAGCTAGCTGACTGGAGACACTGGCTGCTGGTACAATGGCCTGCTGGCTGACTGGTGACACTGCTGGCACACGGATATCTGACTGCAGACTCTGCTAGCACAATGAATTGCTGGCTGACTGGACTGGTATCTGAGTTGAGACTGCTAGCACACTGCTGGCTGATTGAGACACTGCTAGCACACTGGACTGGTATCTGACTGGAGAAAATGCTGGCTGACTGGGCACAAGTTGCAAACGGGACTCGATGCTGAGCTGACTGGGACAGAACTGGCACAATTGACTGCTGGCTGACTGGAGACACTACTGGCAGATGGGACTGCTGGTTGGCTGACTGGTGGTAACACTGCTGGCATACTGGACTGGTTGCTGACTGGAGGCACAAGTTGCAAGCGGACTGCGTTGCTGAGCTGACTGGGACAGAAACTGGCACACTGACTGCTGCAGGCTGACTGGAGACACTACTGGCAGATGGACTGCTGGTTGGCTGACTGGTGGTAACACTGCTGGCATACTGACTGGTTGCTGACTGGAGGCAAAGTTGCAAATGGGACCGTTGCTGAGCTGACTGGGACAGAACTGGCAATACTGACTGCTGGCTGACTGGAGACACTACTGGCAGATGGGACTGCTGGTTGGCTGACTGGTGGTAACACTGCTGACATACTGGACTGGTTGCTGACTGGAGGCACAAGTTGCAAACGGGACTCGCTGCTTGAGCTGACTGGGACAGAACTGGCAATAATTGACTGCTGGCTGACTGGAGACACTACTGGCAGATGGGACTGCTGGTTGGCATTGACTGGTGGTAACACTGCTGATATACTGGACTGGTTGCTGACTGGAGGCACAAGTTGCAAATGGGACTCTTGCTGCTGAGCTGACTGGGACAGAACTGGCACACAGGACTGGTGGCTGACCGGAGACACTGGCAGCACACATGACTGATGGCTGACTGTAGATAGTAAAGTTACTTCAGTAATGGGTATCTTCTGAACGCATCTGAGCAAATCTGTCTATTGCTACTGACAGGTCTAGCTGCTTCACCTCCAGTGGCTCACATGCCATCATCATTAAGTCACTGAGTCGCCTGTCACCACAACTGTTTCTAAGTAAGTTTTCACTCTTTTCATGCATGAGAAGAAACGTTCATTGAAGCTGTGGTCACAGGAGTCCAGCACCAGGTTCAAAAATCTCCAGGACTTCTGAAAATGCATTACAAAGGCATTGCAACTGTGGCTGACACAATGAATACTTTATGTATTTTTGTTCTGTAGGTATGCCTTTGCTGATTCCAGCTGTGACTCTAACACAATTATGTCTATATTTGCTCCTGGGTAAGATTCTGCTAGGACCTTTAAAACAGAGTAATTCAGAAAACTGTCATCCTTTGGGTTGAAAGCAGCACAGCTTTTAAGAGGTCCAGATTACTTGTGAAGCGTGAATCAAGTTCAGTAACAAACCTGTCAATGCAGGCCAGGTATATTCCCTTTTAAGCCTATCACTGTTAGATCTTGCAGAAATGTCCTGAATTTCTATATTTGCAGTCCGCTTCCCAAATTGATGAAACAAAAAATTTGTCAGCTTTCGGCTCAACTGATGTTTCGCAGTGGCCTTCCTGTGTGCTGAGTGGTTACATCATAATCAATGCCACAGTGATCAGCGCTTGTTGTGCCTCCTTGTAAATCTTCTGCCACTGTGAATCATTACATAGAGACAAGAGCTCACTTTTCGAAGACTGGACAAGATTACAAGCTACTTGGCAAATCCAGATCTTTTCTCTGAAGTTCCTCAGACACCGATTGTATCTTCCTTAAAATTGTTTCTAGGCTGTACAGTGTTACTACAAAGGTGAAGTTCTGAATTTTAAACAGATGACCTTTTGCTTCACTACTTGCCTCTTTGTCAGTGTTTTGTGACTGAATAGCATGAAGTGTTATAATAATGGACTCTAGACGCAACTGAAATTTCTTGACACAGTTGTACCAGTAAAACCACCGTACCACACAGTCGTTCCAGTTCCAGAACTTGTAGACCTTCTCTTTCTGAGCTTTAACAAACAACTCATGTCTTGGTGAACTCTGAGAAATAAATACATATACAGCCTGTAAGATGCTGAAAAATTCTTTCACGCCTGATATATTATTGATTGTTTGCACCAAGACAAGATTCAGTCTGTGTGCATGACAATGAATATAAACAGCTTGAGGAGCAATCTCTCTTATTCTTGCTTATGCGCCACTGAAGCACCCACTCATCACAGAGAGGCTCCATCTTATTGCTATTATACTACAGTGCTTCCACTGCAGATCCAGCCTGACATACTGCCTGATTGATTGCACCAGCCAAACTACCAGCATCCAGTTTATCCATGTGGTAGCAGCCAAGTTGTTTTTCACAGATATTACCATTCCGTCAACAAAAGCGGATTACAAAGCTGAGCTGCTCTTTCGTGATACATCCTTAGTTTCATCGACTAAAACAGAGAAATATTTTGTGACTTTTACTTACAATTTTCTCTCGTATTAATGTTGCTAACTATGTTAATCAAATCATTTGATACTCTGAGAGGTATAATGACCTCATCTCCTAGACATTTTTTTCTTTTAATTTTGAGTCATGTGCAGATAATGTTTCCAGAAACTCAATAAAATTACCTTTGTTATCGGAATTTGTCGACTCATCGCCACCTCTGAAAGGCAAGACCTTGCCGTCCTCCAGGTAACACACTGCATGTAGTAGTAATTCAACATGACGCCTGTTTTCTTCAATTTCAATGTCCCTAGTTTTTTCAAGCCGCCTACAAAACTGACTGATGTCCTGATGAAGACTGTATACGGTTAAATTCACACCATGCTACAACAGATGCTTTGTGTTTCTCAGACTCGCTGTGCTTTCTGGAAGGCACGACCAATTTTTTCCATTTACAGAAACCAATATCGACAAAAGGAACGCTTCCACGTTCACGACCTCCACTCTCCAGGTGCAGTACGAGTGCTAGTAAAATGCCTGCATGCAAAACAGTATACAGCATCTCTGTAACTGAATATTCTACCCACTCATGAGTTTTGTAATCACCATTAAATTCACGCGATTTTGTCACAGGAAAACACACTTCGGCTGAACTGGAGCTTGGTGATGACTAGCAGATATGTCACTTGGCACAGTATCGTGATCAACACACTCACCCATTGAAAATGAGTGGCCTTCACTAGATGGCAATGACGTGCTTTCACATGCATCGGAGGATGTGCTTTCACATGCATCAGAGGGTGAGGGCGTAAGCAACAAGTAATGGCCCAGCAGCAGAACTAGGCTCTGAAACTATACTACTACTATCAGATTCATGCATGCCAGCTGACAGAACACTATCTTCAGGTCTTGATTTCTTCACTGTATGTTCAGCATGTGCAGTATCTGCTGTAATTCTTTTCTTAGCAAATAACTGAAGCACCGATGGTTGCTTTGGATCACTGGTTGCCTTCTTCTTAGACAGAGACATTTCAGTAATACTTATTTAGCAGCCAACTTCAAAGAAATTTCAATCAGTAAAGGCTACTAAAGAAGAAATTTAGCATTAGCAATGTACAGCCTGCCAGCAGCTAAGCCCAGTGATTAGCAAATCAGATATCAGTTCTGAAACCCTGAAAACAGCTATGAATTCAAATGTGCACACAGTCTAAAGAAATCACCAGTGTGCGTGACAGAAATCTGCAAACAGTGATGACATCAGGGAATTAAAAACTAACATATGGGTGTAAATTTTACATTTAACTGTACCTATGAACCTAAAAAAAAGGTCTATTATAATTCTGAATTTTAAAAATAATCTTATGAATGCAAGGACGCAAAAACATTTCTGTAATGAAACAAAAGTGGGATGCATACAAGTGCTGTAAATCTGTCAAAAAATGTTACTTTTGAATCACCAGTTATGTTATGATTTGAAGCACTATTCTTTGGCATGTGGAGTATGTACAAATGTTGGGTGAGTACTGGTACGCATTAAAAAATTTCTGAAGCGTATTTCCTCAAATGAGGACAGGTGAGTAAAATAAGCTGGTACAGACCTTATCTGGAGCCCTGGCCGCTCTTTAAGCTGCTTTAAGTCTCTTAAAACCTTAATGTTTCCAATTGCCCTTGGTAGATTAATTGTGACCAGTTTGAAGTACTTATTGTAACCAGTGGAGAAGGGGTTATGTTTAAAGATGTTGATGTAAGATGGTATCGGACTGGTCTGTGTGGTTTGTTTTTGACTTTCGAAATCCTTGTCAACTGTACAATACCTTCAACCTCAGATGTTTTTAAATAAAATATGTATTTATATTTATGCAATAGGGTGAGTGGTCAAACCATTGGATAAATGCATATATTCTCACCACTGTGTAATAGGATCTGCAGAGCCATTGAATAAATACATTTATCTATAGTCATGATGTCACAGATGGCATTTACCCACACAGTCGTGACCACGGCTCCAGATAAGGTGTGTGCCAGTCTTTTACACTCACCTCATTTTAGGAACTACGCTTCAGAAATTTTTTTAAATGAGTACCTGTACTCACCCAACATTGGTAAATACTCCTCCACACGCCAAAGAATAGTGCTTCATAACATAACATAACATAACATAACATAACATAACATAACATAACATAACTGGTGATTCAAAAGTAACATTTTTTTGCCAGATTTACACTTGCATGCATCCCACTTTTGTTTTACTCACTACGTTTTAAAACTGGTGAGTAAATTGACAGCAGTATTTGGAGTATTGTTGGCACCTGAAATTCTTATCTAGAAAAAAAAAATGCATTTTTTTAATAAATTTAGTCCTCAGTCCACCTACCAAGACATTTCTACACATCAGTGTCTTATTAATAAATGGTCAGCACAGAGTGGTTACAAACTACCAGCATCCAATTTGTTTGAACACAGCTCAAAACTGTAGTTTGTTTGGACCCACTGGTTTTAAATGATTGCCTTTCATGTTATAATGTTGCTGCCACGTTCAGCACACAGGGACTCAGGGAGATTGAGAGAGCACACAGAAAAAAACAGTGAGAGACCACTAAGCAGAGGAAGTTAACTTACTCGCTCAGGGTCACACAGCAAGTGTCAGTTCCAGGATTCAAACCAGGTCTCAGGATCACATTTCTGTGTTTCAACCACTGGGCCACTGACTGTCTCCCCAGTAAGTCATAACGCATCAGTTTCTCAACCCTTACCAGTGAGATTTTCTTCTTTAGTGGGTATTTTTTTTTTTGGGGGGGGCACCAATGCTGCTGCCTGCCTGCCTACAGCATCACTCTGAAGAAATTTCATTTTCAGAATATAGTTCAGGTAATGTGATAAGTGTACATGAAGCACCATTAAGCTAATTCTCAGTTTTATTAAATAAAATTATAACAATGGTCTGAGAAATGAAGCTTTCTGATTGGCTGTAAACTTTCTAACAGCCTTATATTAATCTTTTATTATACAACAGGCACAAAAAATTCACACAGTCCTGCATTTTGATTGGCTGGCTGGCACCTTTTCAGCTGTAAATCCTCCAGTGTACCCACTGGAAAAGGTGCCAGCCTCCAGTCAGCTGCAGCAGGAACCCTTGCAAAAATCACTCCGACACACAATCCAAACAAGATGCACAAAAAACAACAAATCAAACTGCAAATCTTAATGCTCACAGCCTCAAAAAAAAAAAAAAAAAAGAAGAAACACAACCCCCACACACACACACAATTCAGTGTTGAGCTTCGACAAATGAGATAAAGAAAACTGAGGGGCAGGGGCATCACCACTAATTTAACTCTGCCTAGCAACAAGGAACTATTTCGCTTGGTGGAGCAATAAAATAACAAAAATGATGATTAAAAGAGAAACAAAAAGTATTTCTATATTTTTTAGTCAACCAAAATGTAAGTCAATGCGTAAGCAATATACCCCTCCAGAAATTGTGGGTATACCAGTGGATGCATTCTTTTCTGGTGGTAAAGGTTACCCGGCTGCACCCTCGTGACTGAACCATACCAGCTGTGGTAACTCAATCCACCAGTATACCCACACCCCTGGAGGGGTATATTGCTTTATTATACGATGTGGTAAATCGAATGAGCCAAATCTTGCAACTGATTGGTTGACTGGTACCTTTCCAGTGTGGTAAATCCTCCAGTGTACCCACTGGAAAAGTACCAGCCAATCTTATATCATGCCAATCCGGTCGCTCATTTTGATAGAAACCATTTGTCCTGTCGCCGCTTCGCTAAAACACAGTGGTAAATATTACAAAAAATTTCATCTTTCCTTCCAACCGCACAGACTTCAAAGTTACTTACAACTATATCTAAAAAATTAAATAAAACTACATTTGCCGTCGTATAATATAAATTTATCCCACCAGGTGTGGGTATACTGGAGGACTTAACTTACGACTGGTGTGGTTCGGTCACGAGGCACACCAGTTGTGGAAAATCCTCCAGTATGCCCACACACTGGAGGGATAAATTGCTTAATTAACATACTTATGCAACTTACCCATATATTTAACAAGGTTTAACACTGTTTAAAAAAAACAGTTTTATTATAACAGCAATAAGACATCAGGGGTTATCGCTCTCTAGGGGCATGTGGCACTTGGCAATGCCTCATGCCACATTATGCGCCTAGAGGGTGATTAACAGACCATTAACATAACCCCGGTCATGCCTTATTGGTTAAGTGTTGAACGTGGCTGTGCTCAGTACAACAAAAGGCTTCTCTCACTTGTCCTCGTTGGCACTCTCGAGGTAATCCGTCATCACAGTGCCAACTTGGTGAAAGAATAGCCCTGTTGTCAACTGTTCCCCATGCACTATCATACATATTGTCTGGCTACACCTATACCCTGCCTGGAGCAATATACTGTACCACTAAGAAGGTTCAGGTTGCATGGGCCCCCACATCATTCCACAGCTCAGTCCAAACAAACACAAGTGAGAAAAAAAAATGTCCTAGCCTGCTACTTACCTTACCACCTTTGCTGGGCGATGCTGGCTGGCTGTGCTGACGGATGCTCTCCAACTCCTCTGCTACTGCAGCTTCTCCCCTCACTCGCCGCTGCTCCGTGGCTCCACTCCAGCTCCAACAGAAGAAAACTGCTGGCTTCTGCCCTCCGCTGTCTCACCTCACCTGCCAGATGCCTAAATCCTCAGCACCCTCCCCAGCTGTGTGCAAGTGTGGTGATCAGGTCAGTGGGCAAGGGCAAAGGATGGGGACTTCAGGACCGCCAGGCCTCAACAGTAAGAGAGGACAAAAGTCAGCACAGTACTTATGAGGAAGGCACCTCTTTTTTAAAGTACCTTACCCTTCATCCAGTCTGACCACCTCCTGCAGAGTGCTCCAATCGTCGTCTGCCTGGCCCGTGACCCCACTCACCCTATTTTCTCTCTCCCCAGTAGACCCCAGCATCACCCCTGCAGCTGCAGCACTGGAGTGCCTGGTGGTCACTGGTCTCCCTCCCGACTAGCTGACTGACTCTGACTCAGTCCCACTCCCAACCCAGTCCTGACCAGTCACCTCACCTGTCCTGGACAAACGAAGGCTTTCTCCAGTCTCCCCAGTAGACACAGACACACTGCTGCCGAACTTTGCCAACACAAGTAGTCTGTGTGAGTTGTCCCAGTCCCGACTTGCTTTGCACACTGTGCAGTTGTTGTCTTTCGTCCTTCATTCTCTCTGCCAGGCCGCCCGCCCACCCGACAGTACTTGCCTGCCCCAGCTGCCCGCGCTCTGCCAAATGGAGGATAATCGATCGCCGCTCGCTGGCCGCTTGATCAGCTGCTCCAGCTCTGACTCGCTCTCGCTGATGCTTATCCTCCCGCCCCTTCTCTCGCCTCACAGACTACTAGTACCCGACGCGACTACACTTTTACTGCTGGCGCGCCTGCCCTAGGCCAACTGACTCCTAGACCGAGTCCACAGTAAAATCTGTCCGTCCGACTGCTACTGCACGAGACCCGGCCAAAATCCCACGATCATTCCCCACGCATGCGCCAGAATCACCGCGCCTAAGCCAACCCATTCCTCTCCAGTGTCCTCTCCCAGCCAATCGCAGCAGCAGCGCCAGCTCCAGCACCAAAGTTAGTGGCACCGGGTGCAATGCAAACTAAGCTGCAGACAGTTGGCGCCATCCGTCCCTCCCTCCCTGATTACTAGTCTGTGCTGTGCAGCCTGTGCTAATGCTATTTTTATCATTTATCAGCACAGGACAGGACAGCAGCAGACTGTCGGGCTCCCTACCCTGTCTGAAACCTCAAGCCAGCCCAGCAGGCAGGACAGGGGTCGCAAGCCCTGTCATAGGGGTCGCATAATTTTCATAGGGGTCGCGAATGTGACCCCTGGCGACCCCTAAATGACGCCCCTGCTCCTAGGCAAGGGTGTGCATGTGATTGCAAGGCATCACTACCTGTCCCTAAACTGCAGGCGGTGGGAGTGCAGTCAGCTGACTGCCCTCCATGGTTGCTGGCTTTTACTGACTTTCATGAAACCTGAGCACAGATTACACTCTATTATTCAAGCCAGAACTAAAATACTTCTAAATGTGCAGAAGTACTGATTTATTTTAGCACAAAATATTCTTGCAAGTGGCATGCAGGCAAGGGTATGCCTGTGACTGTGCGGCATCATTACCTAGCCTTAAACTGCAAGGGCAGTGGCCTGGGAGTGCAGTCAGCCAACTGCTCTCTCAGATTTCTGGCTGCTATGTGATTTTGTAAAACATGAGCCCCCCATCAGAATACCAATGTAAAGACAGATTTTTTTAAATAATTACAGCAGTCAAGCCAGAAGTTAAAACTACTGTAATTAATGTATGCAAAATAGTTTCAGTAACACTGTCTTTTTCTTCTTCACCTAGTCAGAGCACAGAGGCATGTGAAATCAAAGCAGTGCAACAGCAAGTCTCTCTCACTGCGCACCTGCTAAATAAATTACTAGATGAGACAATTTCTGGCGGGGGGACTCCTACTAGTACTAGGCACTACCAGAAACAGTGCAATAACAAACAAAATCTAGCAAGAGCTAATACGGCTGCAAAATAATGGTATTGTGGGCAGTGAGAAATGTGTATACTAGCAATGTTTGCACTAACAACTGAGCCACTTAATTGCGCTTTCTAATTGCTGTGATACACACACACACACACACACACACACACACACACACACTGGCATACATATACACATATATGCACATATATTTCAGTGTAACATAGCAGTGCACTGTCTACACACATTTTAACAGATTTTAAAAAAGTCATTGAGGAACTGTTTTCTTCTTTTCAGGCCCGAAGGACATCTGAGGTTGGGGAGTTCCCACTAGATACCTAGTGTAATTTATATCAGCAATGACAACATGCATAAGGTTGAAACTGATCTAGATAGTGGGGGAATGTAAACTAGCAATTTCTGCACTAACCAATGAGACACCTAACTGAACTTTCTAATTGTTGTGAAACACACACTGACTAATACATACGCAGATATATGCATAGATATTCGAGTATAAGATAGCAGTGCAGTGTACACATACAGAGCATTGCCACAAACACACACACACACTAACACACATACACTGCCTTATATGGTATTTATTTACTTACACATTTAACCATAACTTTTACTGTATTTATGATAAGCACTGAGTTTTGCACTAATTCATTGTTCTACTGTAAAGCATGTCTGGGTAACTAAGGTAGTGGACCAGGGAAGTACGATGGATGTGGCCTATCTGGACTTCAGAAAGGCCTTCAACACCATCCCTCATAGAAGGCAGATTAACAAACTGTGCAGCCTATTGGTGGATCATAAAATAGTTCTGCGTGTGGAGACTTGGCTGAATGGCAGGAGTCAGAGGGTTGTGGTAAACAGGAAATACTCTGGAGAGGGAGAGGTGATGAACAGGCTGCTGCAGGGGTCGGTGCTGGGGCCAGTCCTCTTCAATGCCTTTACTGGGGACATTGCAGAGGAAATGGAGGGGAAGGTATGCCTCTTTGCAGATGATAGAAAGGCATACAATAGGATAGTAAGTGTGGCATTTATCTTTATAAAAGTTTTACTCAAATTTCTCATCACAAATACTGTAATCCATGAACCATGAGCTTATTCCAAAATATATTCTTCCTTATTCTAATAGATAAAAGGAAGTACATCACAGCACAATATAGCATCAATAAATAGCAGAGTATAGCAGAATGTAGCACATGTGCAAAACAAAGCAGAGTCAGTGCAAGAATTGCTAAGATTGCACTTTATATATCTCGCACTTTATTGAATTAGCATCATCTTAGCAATTATTGCACTGACTCTGCTTTGTTTTGCACATGTGCTACATGGGCTGGCAGTATAGCCTAGAGGTTAGAGTAACAAACTGTGAATGAGTTTGGTAAATCCAGCAGACCAGACCTGGCTTTGATTCTCACAACCTCCACTTGCGTACTGTGTGACTTTGAGCAAGTCACTTAACTGCCCAGTGCTCCCAGGTCCCACTTGTGCCTAGTGGGCCTTACCCAGTTACCAAAGACTAAAATAAAAATACAACAGTTATCTGGGAGGCCCCCATAGCTTCTTCCCCCTTCCTTGGTCAAGAAAGACACAGCAGAGATCTTGGAGGAAAATGGCTGCAGCCATGTTTTATTTATTTACAATTTCTTAGGTATTAATCTTTATTGGATCATCAATTGCTTCAAATTTATACTCTAGATTAATACCTGACATTAATATTGAGCAGCGGGTGCTGCAGGGAGGAACGCATATTCCGCCCCCAACACTGGCCCACTTCAAGGAGCCCTGTCAGTGCGGGCTGAGGCGTCCATGCACAGTAGCTAGACAGGTGATATGGCCAAGGTTCTGGTGGCCACCCATCTGGCTTGCCGACCTTGCAGTCTCTGCTGCTGAGGCTGGACCTAGACCCCTGTGCGGGTACAGGTCTTGTGATCCACCAACCTCATGCCACCCAGGGGCCCCGATACCTTCAGGAAAACTGACATCATCCCCTATTTCCCTGCTCCTTCCCTTGTGCGTGCCTCCTGTGTCGCTACCCAGCTGCAACATACAGAATACCATTCCTTGCTACAATCTATCAACTTTCTACTTCTCTAATTGTACTCGTATGTAAATTTGTTATATTACCACTATTTTGACCGCATTATTGTTGTTTAGTACTTGATACCTACTTCTCTTAACATCCCTTTTTGGGGGAGGTGAAAAACCTGGGAATTACCCTAGTAGGGAAAACTGGGAAAAGTCACTCCCAAGCCCTAATGCAGTCACCCTAGAGGGTCAAAAGGGGCCCTACTGAGCCTACCTCGCCTCCTGAGTTGCCAGGGGACAGGAGGTGGGTGATGAGGAAGGAAGAACAAGAAGGCTGAAGCTTGGGCAGCCAGCTTGTGATATTCTCTCCTCCTCAGACCCCCCTCTTTAGAGGGGCTAGCTGACCTATCGCAGCCTATGTCCAGAGGCTGCTAACACTCCCCGGGCTGATTCCAGCAGCCTCTGGCCATTTGGCCATGGGAGAAAGGGGCCCCCAGACAAAGGGACAGCTGCTGCAATTTTTTGGACAGCCTATTCATTATCCGGTAGGCCCCCATAGCTCCTTCCCCCTTTCATGGTCAAGAAAGACACAACACAGACCTTGGAGGAAAATGGCCACAGCCATGTTTTATTTATTTACAATTTCTTAGGTATTAAGCTTTATTGGAACATCAATTACTTAACATTTATACCCTAGATTGATACCTGACTTATTAATATTGAGCAGCGGGTGCTGCAGGGAAGAAGCGCATACCCGGCCCCACCACCCCAATTCAAGGAGCCCTGTCGGTGCAGGCTGAGGCATCCATGTGCAGTAGCGAGACAGGTCATATGGCCAAGGTTCTGGTGGCTGCCCCCTGTCTGTCATCGCCAACCTTGCAGTCTCTGCTGCTGAGGCTGGACCTAGATCCCCGTGTGGGTACAGGTCTTGTGATCCACCAACCTCATGCCACCCAGGGGAACCGATACCTTCAGGAGAACTGGCATCATCCCCTATTTCCCTGCTACTTCCCTCGTGCGCTCCTCCTGTGCCACCACAGGCCAGACCCTGTTTGACCCCCCAAGCCCTCTGTTCGACCCTTTCCTCCAGTATTGTCCTGACATTGACTATGAAACTATCTAAATCCTCACCTGCAACCAACCCTCCGGGCCCACCACCAGGTACCGGTAGGTATGGTAAATGTTGTCATGTCTCAATACAGAGCCTCTCAGAGACTCCATAAATGCACCCATCTCCTTGTAGATGTTCAGACAGGCCCGATTCAGTACAGGCACCCTGTGTGCCTGAGCCCAATGCTCTCTCATCAGCAAGTGTGACCAGATGATAGTGGTACCGGGCCACCAACCCATGATGGTCTGCAAATCATCCTTCCTTGCCAACAGTAGATTCACCATCTTCCTGTGCCTCGGGTCTTCTCTGCCTAAGTGAATCAACCAGATTTGCGGGTGCGGACCCCAGGTCAGCCTCCCTTTGCAAGCTTAGAAGCAACTTCTCCCAGTGCAGACCCTTGGCCCCCAGCAACTCAACCCGGGTGACCTTTCATGGCAGAGACAGGTTGCTTCCCCCCAGCTGACCGACTGCCCTTTGAGCTACCCACCAGCTGAATGCATGGCCAAGTATCCAAATGTGCATCGTTTCTTTCCCAGGGCCTGTAAGAGCCAATAAACAGTTACTGTAGGTGTGGCCTCACATAATGCAGGAATGCCTGAGACTTTCAGCTTCCCAAGGCCTGAATCTCAGAATCTGATAGGCCCCTGCCTCGAGCAGCTGTTGCTGCCCCAATGCAGAACAGATGTTTCCCATAATCCCTGGTCGGTAGGCCTAGTTCCTGGATAGCCCTGCGTAGGATGAACTGGAATTGGTAGGCTGTCACGGCACTGCCATCTCGATGCCTGAAGAAGGCCTCTCTGGTTACAGGGTAGTGCATCCTATAGTCAGCCAGCTTACAGACTACATGCCACCGCTCCCCGGCAGGGGCCTTAATTTCATGCCAGCGGCTTGTTCCCCCCTGGTCTGTCTTGGACCTGCGGAGGTGCAGGAAAACCCTGCTCCCCACCGTCACCACATCCTGTGACATCAGGCTTGGGGTGCCCCAGTCCCTGGAAGATTTTGTTAACTCTGAAACCCTGAAAGCCCCACAGAAACTTACCAGGAACATAGTGCCAAACAGCTGGGCCTCATGTTCATCCCTACAGACCTTAGGCAAAAAAAACAAATGGCCTCTAACCTTCTTGGCGTAATGGGCTGTCTGATATCCGGAGTGGAAGTGACTTCCCTGCGCCAGCCTTCCAACAGCTTCCTCACCATGAAGGCTCGCGTGGTGTCTGCTAAACCCATGGCTTTCATCACCCAGGACAACCCTGTGAGGTGATGTGGCACCACCCACGGCGATAGCCCTTCTGCTCTGCCTACCATGACATAATTGCACAGCTGATTTACCGGAATGGCCCAGATGTCCTGCCACTCCTTGGCCTCTTGCATGGCTAAGTAGCATTCGACCCCAGGCAGTAAGCCTGTTTGGTACTGGGCACAATGGAATTACCTATGCATTTCTAAGCCTGTTGTTCACCACCTCCCACATGAAGGGAGGCACCTCCTGTGGCTCCTTGACTGCTTCTGGTGCCAGCCTGAAGAATTTGTCCCACTGTGACTGCGATAATGCATAGGCAATGCTGTTATCAATTCCTGAGACATGTATAGCTTGAAATGTCATGTTAAGCAGCATACATTTTAGAACAAACACTCGCATTAAGTCCCCCATTGGTCCCAAATTACCCAACTGCTTATTGATGGTGTGGACCACCCCCATGTTATCCGACTTGAAGTGCAGTACCCGGTCACGGAGTCTAGGACCCCATATGCACAGTGCCACTACAACTGGAAAGAACTCCAATCAAGTGATATCCTTCCCCAACCCAGCCTCCAGCCAGGTGGGCGGCCACTGGCCTGCACACCACTGTCCCTGAAAATAAGCCCTAAAATCCAGGCCCCCAGCCACATTGGTGTACAGCTCCAAGGGGATGCTACTTTGTGGCGCTTGCCACAAAGCTGTCCCATTGAAGTGATCTAGGAACAGCTGCCAAACCTGCAAGTCCTCTTGGAACTGCTGGGTGACCCGAATCCTGTTGTGGGGTCTAGTGCAGCTGGCCCCTCTCTTGGTCAACCGCCGCATGAAGGTCCTCCCTGCAGGGATGACCCTGCATGTGAAGTTAAGGTGTCCCACTAGCTGCTGTAACTCTTTCAGTGAAACTTTCTTGCTCCCTGCCATCCTACACAACAGGGCCTGAAGTGTGGTCAATTTGTCCTGCGGCAGGCAACAGTCTGTTAATGGAATCAATTTCTATGCCCAAGAAGGTTAGGGATGTTCCCAGAGGTTTATATTTGCCCTTCGCCAAGGGAACTCCAAATTCCCCACACACGTGTTCAAAGGCACTGACCAAGGCCCCACACACTGGGGACCCTGCCAGGCCCAGAAACAAAAAGTAATCGAGATAGTGCACTATGTTGTCGGTGCCCAACGTCTGTGCAGTGACCCAATGCAGGAAGGTGCTAAAGCTTTCAAACACAGCACAGGCAACCGAGCAGCCCATGGGCATGCAGTTGTCCGCATAGTACTCATTCTCAAACCTCATGCCCAACAGTACCCTGTCTTTCTGGTGCACCAGCAGTAGCCTGAATGAGGACTCGATGTCCGCCTTCACCATCAGTGTGCTAGGCCCTGCTACTTGCACCATGGCTTCTGCCTGGTCAAATGACTGGTAGTGAACTGAGGTGTACTGCTGGTCAATGTGATCATTCACTGAGTCCCCTACTGGGTACGACAGGTGATTAATAAGCCTATATTCCCCCGGAACCTTCTTGGGCACCAGCCCAATAGGTGAAACCCTTAGGTTCGGCAGTGATGGCCTGGAAAAGGGGCCACTCACTCGCCCAAGCCACCGCTCTTTTTCCAGTTACCCCCGGACGATGTGAGGCAGGTCTCACGGGAATGCTCGCGAGAGGGCGGCCATTTTGGTTGGGCCGCCAGTGGGCCCTGGTTCGTGTGGCTGCTGTCTCGGGGGGGGGCTCTTTAAATACATTTATAAAATGAACACAGAAGCCTGTAATGTTTAACAAAAAAAAAAAAAAAAAAAACAACGGCTGGGGAGAGGGCTGTTGAGACAGCCCTTGGCAGCTCACCAGATGGAAAGTGGTTAGCCTTGAGGATGATCACTGTCCTGCGGCCCTGCAAGCCCAGAAGCCCTGGATTTGAATCCCACACTGCCCTTGCAGACTGTGTGGTTCAAGAAAATCTCTTAATTTCTGTGCCCTCCCAGGATGACTCGAGTATCATTTTGATCCCTGGCCACACGTGGGAGGCGATGTATAGCGCAGCTCCCTTGATGCAGGGTTTGACCATCATTGCAGTGGTGCACAGGCTGACACAATGGGCATTTCTGTGAGACCTCAAAGAGCTAGTGTATCAAACATTTCTAACCACTTTGAGCTTACTGGGGTACTGAGTTACTTCCGTTCTCAGTGTTATTTAATTTTAATTTTTTAAACTTTATTTGTAAAGTTTCATGTCATACAGTGAAGCACCATAGTACATAACAGAATAACTGAAGCACTTCCATTATTCCATAAACAGGGGGATACTGTATACAATAGTGTGGTATAATGATGCCCATGCATAGAACAGAAAATATGCATGTTTTACAGAGGTTTGAAGTCCAGTCTAAAAATATTGTAGGATAGAGTACTCTCACCTACACATTGGCAAAACAGGAGGGACACCAATACTTTACACCCCTCGTAGGATAACTTTTCTTGGGGAGGCTGATCTGGGTGGGGGAGAAAAACATAATTGTAGAAAGCCTGGGCTCAATCAAGCTGAGGACCTACCCTCTGAGGTAGACTTACCTGCTACCAAGTAGGGAATCAAAACATTTTTATAGGAAGTCACTGTAAGTTCACAGATTGAGTGGTGTGAACCTTCACACCATTAAAAAAAATCTCACCCCACCTGGAATGAAGGATAGTTATACAGTATTTTATAAATAAATGGATCAACATAGTATCTTAGATAAAAGAATATGAAATGAGAAACTTATATCAGTTCTGGAATATATAGCACCCTTAACTGGGACATGTCAGTAAGCAATAGAAAAATACAGCTTTGGGATCCAGGCAGCCAAAAATTCAGTATACTAGGCATAGCACACAATTAAGCCTTAAATCTTGGACAGCCCGGTGGTGCTGAGGGTTGAGGCACTGGACGCCTTACCTCATTCTATGCCGGCGACACGTGTTCGAGAATGAGCAGAGGCCAATGGGGATCGGCAGGGGAGAAAAAGGATTGAGCACCTGATGGCTGCTCTCCTTCTCTGGGGTGGTGAGGATGGCAGACCTTGCTGCAACACTGCCACCTGGGGGAACTCAGGTGGAAGGGGCAGTAGGAGGCAGCCAGACATGTTGGGGGGGGCAGACAACAGCTGAGAGTGAGAGCAAAAGGCACATCACACCATGCCTTAGACTCATTGGCCCTCCCAGTGAGCTGATGTCCACAGGGGGAGGGAGAAAAAAGTCAGGAGGAAAATCACCTTCACAGGCTCCTGGAGATGGGCCTTGGCACTGACGACCAGGATGTTGGGAGGTGCTCCAAAATGTCTCAGCCTAGTCTAAGGTAAGGAGGGGTTTGAGAGCCTCCTCCCCCACCTGGGGAGTAATCTGGGGTACTCAGGGTTGTTCAGGCAGGGATAGAGCAGGGGGCAATATTCCCCGCACCTGGTTGATAGGGTGCATGGAGACCCTGAGGATAGGAGTTGGCATGGGCATGTGAGAAGAACATAAATACAAAATGATAAAAAAAATCTTAAATCTTGGCAGTATTGCCGGTGCAGTGCAACACAACTGCTGTAGCCATGGGCATATTTATAATTGTGCCTGCATGTTTTAAAAGTTATAATAGTCACCCATCACCATCATCTGGATTTGTCACGGTAGCAATGTTAGTAATAACTTTCTCAGTGAATGCCGATGCCGATTGAGGGTCAGTAAAAATATACATTTTAGCCTAGTACTTTATTTGCAGATGTGCTAGAAATAGCTGTGCGTAGACACCTTGTTCCAAGAGAAACTTTTTGTCACTTGTAGTTCTTTTTCCTCATCTGGGTTTGTGCTGCAAGGCCTGGAAAGAGAGCCTGTAACTTTCCCAATTAATATCTTCACAACTATGAGCATTTGCAGAAGCTGAATTGAGCCTCAGCTTGTGAGAGTGTGGTGATGACTTACAGATCAGGTTGCTTCAGTCCCCTTATACAGGCCCATTGAGGAATAACGAAGGCTCGGACAATGTGTTTCCCCGAGTCAGCAGGTAGCAACTGTAAGTCACTAAAGACCATTTTTGTTAAGATCAGTATTAGATCTGTGCTGGATGCTAAAGTAGATGGGAATCCCACCATTTGAATACCGGATTACCACTGGGAGTTTTCAAGACCTTCCACCTTGGAATGGAGATATTGTAAATCTTTAACAAATGTGAGCTCCTCGGCACCTGTTTGCTCATTTCTTTCATGAGCCCTTGTATAGCCAGTGCATTGTCATTTATTTTTGTATCAGATGCCAGTAGTTTTGCTTCCACATTAGTCAGCTGCTGGTTTGTTTCTTCACAGGTGGCTTGCATCTTTTGCAACATCACCATTCGGCACCACAGGTGCGAAAACACATTCCAGGCTGGATGTGAAAAATGACAGCTGTACTGTTCATCAGGAGGTGTGAAGAAATGGCAATATTGAAAATCTGGAGCAAAAATATGAAATGTAGCAAAATTTACCAAGTGTGCATAGAAACTGCAATGCACACTTGTACTTCAGTCTTTTTTTGGAATGTTTTCACCAAATTTTCAACATGGCTTTCTGGGACCTCCCATCATGAAAAGTGGCACTGGGATTTCGTTACTCTCTCCCAAAAGTTGATTTCACACAGCGGCGATGCCATTCTGCCCACAGGTGCAAAAACCCATTTATGGAAGGATGCAAAAATGACAGCTGTGCTGTTCATAAGGGAGAGTGAAAAAATGGCAATGTTGGAAATTTGGTAGAAAATATTAAAAATTGATGAAGTTACAAGTGTGCATAGAAACTGTAACAAGGCAGCTCATAACACAGTCATTTTTGGATTTTTCACCAAATTTGCAACAAGGCTTTTGGGACCCCACCTCATGAACAGTGGCACTGTCATTTCATTAATTGGTCCTGAAAGGTGATTCCATGCAGCCACAGTGAAATCACCTTTCGGGACTCAAGAAATGAAATGACAGTGACAGTGTTCATGAGGTGGGGTCCAGAACCCATATTGAAAATTTGGGACCAAAACTCAAAAATTAACCTAAGTTGAAACCCCCCATTACTGCCATTATAGGGCTTACTATCATTTCTTCAGTTCCCAGTTGGTCTTTGAAGAGTGCAGACGTGTTCCCGGTCCAGAAGATGGCTGCTGCTGACCTCAAGGAAAGTATGGATGGGGTGTGTGCGGAGGTGGGGTGTGCAGATGGAGGTTGCGGGTTGGGGAGGGGCTGGCAGGAGCGACAAGATGACCGTTTTCTTTTTTTTTTTTTAAATAAAAAGACCCCATGGAACTGTTTTTTTTTTTACAGGTGAAATATTAATAAAATGGATTTTGGCACTCTGGGGTGGGCTCCCAGTGTGCCACAGTACTAGGGGTTCAATGCCGACCTGGGGATTGTGTACCCAAGGTCAACTGAGAACATAGGGGCTTGGGGGGAGGGTGGCGCATCCTATACCAGGAGTGAGCATCCTAGTGTTGGAAACATCAAAAAGGTAGTTTTTTGGCACACTGGGGTGGGCTCCCACTGTGTCACATTAATAGGGAGGGGGATACATGCTGATATGGGGATTCAGCACCCGGATGTTGGAAGGGGGAATCAATGCCAACCCAGGGATTGGGCACCCGAAGTCAGCTGAGAGGGGATACATGCTAATATGGGGATTGAGCACCCTGATATCCACTAGCTCTTTAAGCCTGTTGTTCAACCTCTTATGTCTTTCATGGTGGGCTGCAGCTGTAACCAGCCCCACTAGCGCAATCGTGCTTAAGTGAAAGTGCCTTCGGGCACTGAAAACTGACAGCCTGTAGAGAGCTTAGGCTGTGGCCTACTCTGCATGGATGGGAAAAGAGAAGCAAAAGGAGTCAGCGGGAATTGGAGGAGGCAAGAGAGGAAAGCACCTCCTCCCACCTTCCAGAATCGCTGCTCCGGCTGCACTATTATGAATTTATTTATCCCCTACAGGGCTTAAGGTGTCAGCCAGGGGTGCAAGGGACTGGAGAGGGAAGGGACTGGTGAGGCAATGGGGGGCAGAAATATTAGCCAGGCTGATCGGGATACAAACAGCTGTTTGCGGGCAGTGACCTGCAGATGAAAGGAAAAAGCTGGCACATGATTGGTGCAGCTTTTTCTTTTCAAATGCAGACCTCTTCAGGCAAAACAGCATCACTATCAGCCTGGATGATGATTGGTGTGATACTGTCAAGCCCCTGGCAGAGTACTCTACATTGCACAGACAGTGTCACACCCCTCAAAAGTCACTCATTGCAAGACATTTGACGCTCATGCGCAAACTTAAAAAATGATTATATGAATCATTTTGTGAAGTATGTGAGCAGTGAAACATTGCATTCTAATTTTATGATTATTATGTAAATTTTAGTCAATTTCCTGATGAAGAAGTTTTTATGATCTTGAAATGTTGCATGCTTTGGAAAGAAATATTGGCTGATGCATCTCTTTGGCGGCATCTCTGGGTACAGGAAAGGAATTGGAAATGCTGCAATACCTTCACTGAGCTCAACAGGGTAGAGGCTTGGTCGGAACCTTGTACAAGGTAATAAGGGATGCCCAACCCAACACTCACACTGTCCAGCCTGTAACAGTCTGGGTAGCTGAACTTTGATGTCCCCTTTCCCAGCAGTCATGGAGTGACTGCTTGAAGCGCCCACTTGGCATATGAGAATGCCAAAGGTCAACTGATTCAGTTGAAAATTCTTCTCAGGTGGTACAAGACACCTGCAGTGCTTCATAAATTGAACATTATGAAACATGGTAAGTGCTGGAGGTGCAATGCCTCCTACCCACTTACTTCATATTCTATGGACTTTCCCAGCAATTTGGGGGTTCTGGCAGCAGGTGCTGGAGGACTACTCTAAAATTAGGTCGCAGACCCTTGTCAACTGCTCAGCAGACCCTGGTGCTGGGGGATGTCTCTACCCGGGCCCATCACTGTCTGTGTCCTCTAAGAGCCTGGGTGTTGGTGGCTATCATGGAAGCCAAGAGGTCTATACTGATGAAATGGAGGCTGCCTACCCCTCCTACAATTACTGGTGCTGGCAGCAATGGTGCAACCTGGCTACTTTTGAAAGGCTCTCCTGCGACTGGGAAGGTCCACCTCTCCAGATTTCGTACAGAAATGGGACACGTGATTTGCACTCAGATATTTGTGTGTTCCACCCCCCCAAAAACCCCTGATAGTCTAAATTGTGATGTCCTCTTCTCCTCTAATAGTCTTGCCTTCATATTTATCTCTTACTCAAGCAATGGATGCCCACTGTCAGGTGTAGATTGTGCAGTCTACTCGCATTGTCCAGGCCACCGTCAATCTGTCCTCACTTCCTACCTTGGCATTGATATGCTTCAGATCTACATTCTGAGAAGATCCTGATGGTCAGACTCTATAGGGACGAAATATGAAGACCTTCTAGCCCAGGTCACTTAGCTTATTCTGAGCAAGCTAGTTCCTGAGATTTCTCTGGCTGGACATGGTACCAACCTTTAAATACTGCCTGGTATATATAGATATGGTTCAGAAGCTGCCTGAACTTAATGGGCCATGTGGATGTATAAAGGGGATAGTAAGGAAGATGTAAACTCTTGGCAGATGTTGCTACAGGATATCCCAATCGTGTGTATGGTATTCTTGTTCACAAACTCGCTTGTGGTATTTATGTTTACATGTATGAGGCATGCCTTAGTGCTTCTACCTTGGTTGGATGTATTTGGAAAACTAATAAAATCTTATATGATAAAAAAAGAATATTGGCTGATGAAAAATAAAACTATGCACTTCATGTGAAAGTAGCTTTCTGGTCTGATTTCTCATTTATGGTTCAGTTTTTGTCTGGCCTATCTGAGGTCTTTCCCCGTAGCATCTGAAATCTGAAACCTCAATCCTCACTCTGAATTACCCTTTATGCCTGAGGAAGGATGAGTGACTTGACATGTTTATGAGCTATGAAACTTTCTTGAAGATTATTCTACCAGATTGAAGTCTAGCACACAACATGGTACTTTGAAACACTCCTCAGTGGACTACTTCAATTAATTAGCATACGGATAACACAAAACTTCCAATATTATCTAATCCTTTAGGAATCTGGATTGCTCCCTATTTCTACTAAAAGGTAAAACATCTGCAGGCTCCACCCACTGCAGCCATAAAAAGCAAAGGTTTTATGGATGTATTATAATTTGTTTGTGCTTAATCTCTCCTACTCAAGGAGTCAAGTGATGCCATCAGACTGAGAGGATGTCTGAACTTTGGCTCCATATCTTTGGTGGTGTTTAAAGTTATAAGTTTTACAGTTAGTGGCCATATTTCATTTTACAGTCTATGTTATGAGTTTATTTTATTTATTTATTTATTTCAATCTAGGATTAGAAAATACATTTCAGCACACTGGAGCTCATTTACAAAGGTTCCATGTCAATAATGGAGAGGGGGTTACAAAACAGACAGAGTATAAAGCTAAATAACATGTACAGATAATATCAAATACAGCAAACAGTAGAACAGCACAATACATAGTAAACATAGATGATTGCAATTAGATACATAGTTGGCAATTTAGGAGTTTATAGGCAAAAAACACGGGTAGGTAATCCCTTTGGAAATAGGAGAAGGGTGAGTCAGGGGATGAAGAGTAGCAGCAGGACAGAGAACAAGGGGGAGGATGCAGTCAAGCAGCATTGCCAAGCATGTTGAGCGAGGCAGGAAGGGGTAGAATGGGTGGGAATGGGGCAAGCACAGAAGGAGAAGGAGACAGGAAAGAGGGATGAGAGGAGTGGAGGAAGAAAGGTGTGGAAAAGAGTAAGTCAGGGGTCATAGTGGGTGAGTTAGTGAGACAGAGTAGGAGGGTCAGGATGTGACAGGTGGGGAGTGAGAGAGGTGATATGAGTGAAAATGATGGAACTGGTTGATAAGTAGTCAGAACATATGGACTTACTGGCAAGTGGCAATTCATCTGTGTCAGGCAATCCTTCAGCTGCACAATCATCCAGGCCTCTGCCTCATCAGAAGTGCTCAATGACAGATTCACAGGAGGCGGCCGCAGAGCCGGACAAGCTGGGCATTCTAATTGCAGATATGGCAAGCATTAAACTGACACTGACAAGGGTGATAGAAGATCTTCAATTAGTGAAACCCATAGTGTAAGTATTCCTTCGTCAACATGGAGATGCAGAATCAAGAATTAGCTCTCTGGAGGATGCACAAACAAGAGAAGTGAAGGAGACACAGGATCTTAGAAAGAAAGTCACCACATTAAAGCAGAAAATAAATTATTTAGAAGCAAGGAGTCTCAGAAATAATCTGATGCTAGCTGGCATACAAGAAGCTGCTGAAGGAACTGATATGCTGGCCCTCCTCCTTCAGGTAATAAATATCTCACTGTGTGAGCGTATAAATCCCTGCGTCCCCAACCCCTGTCAGACAACAAACCCAGAGCTGTCATTCTTTTATGCCTAGATTATCAAGAAAAACTATGGATCTAGCTGAAGACTCGAGCCAAGAGACAGCTTTCTTGGCAGGGAAATAGTTTCTAATTTTCAGTGGTACCATCCTCATGGTAAAGAAGCGACAAGCTGCCTATAAAGAAATAATGCAAGTTCTCTATTGAGCCAGGATTACATTTTATATGTGTTATCCCACTCAGTTATTTGTGCATTCCATGATCAGCACAGTTGAATTCTCCTCAGCAGACCAGGCTAAATCAGAGCTTCTAAAAATATACCTGCATCTGTTTTTTCTCCCAGCCTGTCAGAATTTCACCTGAATGTTAACATGGACTGTTTTGGATGTGCTTGGATGTTGGTAACACTTATTTGGAAAGTCTATTTCAGCTATGATTTGCAGTGAAACTGCTTTATTATATCTGACAGACTTGTTTAGGTTTAAGTTGCTCTCTGGTGTCGGGAAGCACCGGATGTCATATTGGTTGAAAAGATGCTGTCTGGACTTTTCAGTGTATTCGTGATGTTTTACTTTTAAACGCTCAGCTAATTATGGCTTGTGTCTTGGACGTATTGCCTTGCTTTACAAGATTCTATTACTATGTGCAAGTTAGTGAATCCTTCTGGTTTTTTTTTGCTTGATTTGTAGGAATGAACTTTCTTTTGGTTGTACCTTTACTTCTCTGGACATAAGCTTCTGGCTACTGCTCGAAACACCAGAGGTCAAAATTCCTCTCATCATGCTTAAGTTTACATCTGCTTTCCATGTGGGAGCACAGACATGACCCTTGGATGGCTGCAAGTTGAGATCAAGCTGATTTTGTTGTTCTGGCCTTCAAGAGACATTTATGACTGTTTCTTCCTTTTTAATTTAAAAATGTCTATTGCGTTCTATTTTAATGATCACTAAGATTACTAGGGACTTTCATTTTGCCACTATTAGTTTGGGAAGTTTTCAAGAACATTGGGGGATCACAGAAGCTACCCTCATTTGGGTGCAGGGTGTGCAATCCATTTTAAAGTCCTTCCAAAACTTCTTAAGCCAGTTATTTTCCTCTCCCCTATATTTTCTTTCTCCATTTTTCATCCCCTTCCTCCACCCCTTTTTATGCTTGCTTGCACGCATGCGCAAGAAACATTTTGTGGCAGCTTGCTGGAGTAGCGGGTTGTGGAGGTGTGACAGTGTTGTGGCCAATGCAGGCAGTGTTTTTTGGGTCTGGTCTCTGTGGCGCCAATGGAGGAGCATGCTGTTGATGACAGCAGTTTTGAAGCATAGCACCAACCTAAAGAAATTTGCCACTGCAATCAGAGAGCACCCCATCATTGGAGAATCAGCTGTTTTTCCTGAACTGTCTGATGCTGGGGTGGTACCTGGTTGCAGCACCAAATAACAGCTTGCCATGTCTGGTGTCACATTTCAATAAACATGGCAGCTGTCACCACCACCATCACAGTCCCCATGAAAGCCGACATGGGTGCCCAATCCTGTGTCTGCATGCCCCTCCCAAGTTCATTTTCAACAGGGAGCCCAATCCCTGTCAGCGTAATGCCCCATTCATTTAAAAAGAGGGGGTGTCTGACCTCGGTGGCACCCCCAAACACATTGTATGTGCCAAGAGGGTGCCCACCCTGTCAGCTCCAGCCCCCAGCAAACACCCAGGTGGCACGCTGGGAGCCTACCCTAGTGCCCATTGTCCTTGTAAGTAGAAAACTGTCCCATGAGTTGTTTTTAAAACCTGTGAAACAGAAAATTGTCCATTATTATTTTCATTGCTCCCTAACCGGCACCCACCCTCTGTGCACCCCACCACCCCACACCCCCCTCAACCATACTTACCTCAGGAGCCCAGCGCAACGATCTTCGGTGGAGCAGAAACACGTATGCACTCTTCAAAGCTGACTGTGAACTGAAGAAATGCCAGTAAGCTGTATAATGGCATAATTTTTTTTTTCAACTTTATTTTATTTATTTTATTTAGTTTTGTTGACCGGTAAGTGCACTAGACAAATCTTGCTTATTTTCAGGCAACGACCCGGGAGGGGATACAGATGACTGCCAACTGACCTTGAACCAGATTTTAAGCTGTTGGTGGTATTTTTAGTGAATGAGGAAATTTGGCGAGAACTGGGGAAATTCCCCTACTCTTCGATAAGTGCCATGGGATCTTTAACATCCACCTGAACTACCACCAATCAGGCAGATGGGACACCGGTTTAACGTCTCATCTGAAAGCAGGCACCTCAGAAGTGCAGCACCCCTCTCATGCTGCACTACAGTGTCAGTACTGGATATTAACCTGCTGTGATGTGGGAACTGAACCCACAGCCCTCTGATCTCCCGGCCTCAGAGGCGAGTGTGCTACCTACTGAGCCACTGACACTGCTAAGTGTAACTTAGGTGGATATTTCAGCTAGTTTTGCAAATTTTGGCACCAAATTTTCAACTTGGGTTCTGGGACCCCACCTCATGAATTCAAATACTGTCATCTGGTTATCTGTCCCAAAAGGTGATTTCGTGGTCACTGCACGGAATCACCTTTCAGGACCAATTAATGAAATTACAGTGTCAAGGTTCATGAGATAGGCTCCCAAAAAGCCTATGTTGCAAATTTCTAAGGGAAAATTCCCAAAAATGACTGTTGTTACGAGCATACATTGCACAGCGTCTCCATGCACACTCACATAATTTCTAGAATTCCAATATTTTCATTCCAGATTTTCAACACTGGCATTTTTTCACACCTCTTTATGAACAGTACAGCAGTCATTTTTCACATCCTGGCAGAAATGTGTTTTCGTACATCCGGCTCACAGTAGCACAGTCGCTGTGGGAAATTAGTGTTCCGGACAGATTAAGAAAATCACAGTGACACTGTTCATGAGCAGAGGTCCCAAAATGCCTATATTGAAAATCAGGTGACAAAAGTACACAAAATGACTATGTTATGAGCGTGCATTGCACATTTTCCACCCACACTCATAACTTTGAGAATTTGTAATATTTGCATTCAAGATTTTCAATATGGTCATGTTTGCACACCTCCTTATGAATAGTACAGCTGTTATTTTTCACATCCTGCCTGAAATGTGTTTTCGCACATCTGGCACACAATGGCATGGTCGCTGTGGGAAATCAGCATTTGGGACAGATTAAGAAAAAATGCCTATGTGAAAAATTTGGTGAAATAATTCCACGAAATGACTGTGTTATGAGTGTGCATTGCACAGTTTCCACATACCCTCATAAGTTTGAGCATTTTTAATATTTTGACTCCAGATTTTCAACATTGCCATCTCTTCACAACTCCCTATGAATGGTACATCTGTCATTTTTCACATCCTGCCCGAACTGTATTTTTGCACATCTGGTGCAGAATGGCATGGTCACTGTGGGAAATCAAAGTTTGGGACAGATTAACAAAATCACAGTGCCACTGTTCATGAGCAGAGGTCCCAAATGCTTTCATGAGGTGGGGGGTCACAAAAAGGCCATGTTAAAAATTCGTAGTGCAAATGCCAACAAACGCCCGGGACATTAGGGTTTCTAACCATAACATCCCACCCTGTACAGACTGACAGGCATCAGGGGTGTTCCTTTGGATTGCCGGCAGTAATGCTCACACCATTCCACCCCCACCCTGCAGACAGTGACAGGCATCGAGGTGTGCCTTGGAGTCTTCGGCCCCAGAGTTCACCCCATTCTCCTATACTGCATTCATTTCAGTGTATGTCCTTATTAAATGAGGTGACTGTAAAGCCAAACACCCCAAGGCACACCACAACACTTGTCAGTGTCTGCAGGATAGGGTGAGGTGAAATGACATGAGCATTATGGCCGACGACACAAAGGCACACCCCAACGCCTGTCCATCTCTGCAGAGTGGTAGTGGTGTTGGTGTGAGTTCAATACTTCACTGCCATTTCTATTCTTCATCTGTCTAACTCCTGCACTTCCAATGCTGATACCAGCAAGCAAACATTCGGCATTGACAAATGCTTATTTTCTGTTGCGTTGCTATTCATAACTGGATTGATATACAGTACCTACCAGGATATGGAAGCTGAAGTTTGTGCCACAGTCTTGAACCATCATGACCTGTCTGTGGTTGGATAACCTTGGGTCATCACCTGGGGAGTGTTCCCATTACCCCCTTCTCAGTATAGAGAGATGAAAACAGACTAGTTTTCTTGTTTGTTGGTGTTCAGGTGTTGCAGTTTGTTATTATTTAATTTTTTCAATATTATACCTGGAGCTTTTTATACTGGTGTATAAGGTGGTTATTTTATTGGAGGGGGTTTGTGAATAAAATAGAGGGGTCGATTTCTACTTTTGTTTGGATGGGTGACTGCTTTAAATTTAATTTGGAGGGCCTCCTGTATATTGTTATTCCTAATGTAGAATTTATAAAATGTTGATCTCACATTTTACTTACGTATCGTGAAACACTAAAGGGGGTAATTCTCCTTTAAAATGTACACAAGTTCTCAAACATCTTGCCTCTCTGAAACCTGATGTTGCAATGTAACAAGAGATGCACATTTTAGGTAAAGATGTCTTTTTTTGACGTCTTTGGGTGGGACATGCTTTTGGGGCAGGCTCAAGTACCCATAGGGTGGGAGTTCTGATTTTGTTGAAGAGACATTTATTGTTTCAGGTTCTCAGAGAGTATGCAGACCCAGAAGGTTGTTACTCTTTCTTCAGTCCCGTACTGGAGTACATGAGTTAGTTCTTGGGTGTGTTTGTGGTCCTAATGCTGACTCATCCTCGTGTTTTGCTTAATTGAGGTACCTTATTGCAGAATTCAGTCCCCTTCCAGTACTTCTTATGGGGGACTGGAACCTGCCTATAGCTGATTCTTTAGACTGGTCAGAAAATACCAGGAAAGGCCTATCGCCAGCACAGAGAGCTTTGAGAGACATGCTAGATATTGGGGAAGGGGGGGACTTAGTAGATATTTGGAGAATATTGCACCCCACTGACTGAGAGCACACTTTTTATTCTCAGGCTCACATGTGGTCTTGGCTGGACTATGTTTTGTTATAGTCTGGGAGTTAGGAGTTGCAAAATCCAGAGTAGAGTTCTCTTGGATCATGCCACAATCTCCATTTCTGTCTGCATATCTTACTGTGCTGAAGAGGATAAATGTTGAAAATTAAATGATCACTTATTAAAGGAAGAATGGTGTTTCCACAAAATCAGGCAACTGATACTAGCATATTTTCAGTTAAATTCTTCCCCTATCAGAATATAGATTTGAACTGGAGTACTTTTTATTGCATTATAAGGGCCAAGCTTATATAATTGGCCATTGTGAGGAAAAAGCATAAAAAAGGGCAACTATTACAGTTTCTCAAATCTATTTGAGAATTAGAAAAACATGTAAGCCCTAGGTCCCTAGAGACAGACTGGATCTGCCTCAATCAACAGCGAGCTAAGTATGCTGAGCTAAACTGAGAGAAGGCTGAATATGTTCTTTTATGAGCCAAGGCCGATTACGAAATGTATAGGGAGAAAGCCAGCAAAATTCTTGCAACGTAATTAAAACAACAAGAAATGTCATGCCTGGTTGCAGGAATCCAATCTAACTCTGGGAATATAATTTTATCCTCACCTAGGGACATAGCTGGGGAATTCAAACAGTTTTTTGCTCATCTGTATAAACAGGATCTTGCATATTTACCTCCAGATAATTTGGTTCAGGATTTTCTTCAGAGTGCTAACTTACCCCAACTAAATCCAGATCTGGCACCCTGTCTCACCACTACCATTACTGTCACAGAAGTAGAGAGGGCTATTCCTCCCTTATCCTGGACAGATCACCAGGGCCCGATGGGTTCACCCCTAATTTTTACTTGGCTTTCAAGAAAGACCTAGCACCCTATTTGGCTGATTTTTTAAATTATTGTTACAAGGTTAATGCTTTTCCTCCTAACTTTTTAGATGCCCACATTCCACTCTTCCCTAATCTGGGCAAAGACCACACCGATGTTAGTAATTACAGGCCAATTTCTCTCTTAAATGTAGATACTAACATACTTTCACATATTTTGGCCTCTAGGATGGCAAGGCTCTGGCATTCCTTAATTCATAAAGAGCAGAGGTATACTATCCCGACCGCGAAAGTTTGGTAGCGACCAACACTACAACTACTCCACCACATCGCTGTAGTGTGAGCACTGGAACCTGGCACTGTCTTTCTGGGGTCTTGCACCCTCCCAAACAGAATCAGCTTCGACTCAGAGATGAGAATCTATAGTGGGGGATGTGTGAGGGGTGCGGCCCCCCACATAGGGGGTTCAGGGGTGAAGCCCCCTGAAGAATAAATGTCCCCATAAATGAAACCTCATGTTGACTGCAAAATGTGATCGACATGCCAGTTTCGCTGTCTGGTCATTTGACAAGATTTTTGTTGATGACTAGTTGTAGATCTGAGATCGGGCAGGTTTTGTGCAGGGGTGCCTGGTCTCTGATCACTTTCATAAATTATTTCATTTGCTCTTGGCATCCAGGGACTCTGGTACCCCTTCAGTGCTAGTATCCCTGGATGATGAGAAGGCATTTGACAGAGTCTTCTAGGCCTATTTATTCCATACCTTTGCTGCTTTTGATTTTCCTTTAGATTTTATTAAATGGGTCAGATTACCGTATTGTACCCCTAGATCTTGTATCTATTATAATGGAGTTTTGTCCGATACTTTTCCGTAATTTAGAGATACATGTCAAAGATGACCCCTTTCTCCTTATTTCTCTAACTTATATCTTGAGCTCCTTACTCGGCATGTTATCCAGAATGCACAAATAACAAGAATTTCAATTAGGCCATTTTCTTTTAACTTTGTTTCACCATGAATGATATTTTTTACCTCACTCCGCCATCAACATCACTTCCAGAGGTGTTACAAGTTCTTAAAATGTTTGGGTCTATATCTAGCTATAAGCTGAATATATCCAAAACAGTCATTATGCCCTTGAATTCAAAAATCCATAAACAAGACTTGTCCCTTGAGTTATGAAATTGTTGGAATATGTTAGATCTTACATATGTATGCATTAAAATAGCTCTAGGCACCCAATGCCTAATTAATCAGAATCTTACCCCCTTGGTGAGTGCTATATCAGCTGATATGACATGGTGGTGGGTCCTTCCACTGTTGTTATGGGGCAGAATCTTGATCATTTGAATGAATGTTATACATACATAGACAGTGTCGGCAGATAAGGGCCTATGCCCCACCCAGTCTGCCCATTTAAGTTTGTAAGTTCAGTTTATGTTTTCCAGGAAGTCTGTTGCCCCGTACCCCTGACCTCCAGAATTCCTTTATGTCTATCCCATGCATTCTTAAATCCCGTGATTGTTTCAGCCCCCACCACTTCCTCTGGCAGGGTGTTCCACTTATCCACCACCCGTTCTGTGAAGAAATTCTTCCTCACGTTTCCTCTGAATCGTCCTCCCTCCAACTTCATCCCAAGCCCTCTAGTCCTGGAACATCTTTTCGCTTTAAAAATAGTGCATTCCTGCACCCTGTTCCTCCCTGTAAGATACTTGTATGTCTCTATCATATCCCTCTCTCCCTCCTCTCCTCCAGAGAGTACATGTTCAGTGCCTTCAACCTGTCCTCATGGGACTTGTGATGCAATCCATGCACCATCTTTGTTGCCTCCTCTCCTCTGAACCTTCTCTACCTGTCTATATCCTTACGTAGGTAAGGTCTCCAGAACTGCACAGTGTACTCCAGGTGCGGCCTCACTAGTGTCTTGTATAGTGGAATTATGACCTCCCTTTTCCTGCTGGTGATGCCCCTGCCTATGCATCCCAGCATCCTATTTGCTTTACCTGCTGCCTTGTCACACTGTTTCCTTGCCTTGAGGTCATCAGAGATGATAACTCCAAGATCCCTTTCCTGCTTGGTGCATGCTATATCCTCACCCCCCAACTGATATATTGTGCCAGGGTTTTTGTGCCCCATATGCATTATCTTGCACTTCCTTGCATTGAATTTCAACTGCCAACCCCTGACCATTCTTCAAGTTTCTGCAGGTCCCTTCTCATTCTGTCTACATCCTCTGGTGTGTCTACTCTGTTACAGAGCTTTGTGTCATCAGCGAACAGTGAAATTCTGCCTTCTAGGTCCTGTGCAATGTCGCTGGATGAAGATATGAATAGTACCGGTCCCAGCACTGGTCCCTGTGGTACCCCACTGGTCACTCTTCCCTCTGTGGAGTGACAGCCATTTACCACCACCCTCTGTGTCCTGCTGCCTAGCCAGTTACCTACCACCGCTCTACTGTCCTGCCCACACCCATATTCCCCAGTTTGTGCAATAGTCTTCTATGTGGCACAGTGTCAAAGGCCTTGCTGAAGTCCAGATAGGCCATGTCCACTGCCCTCCTCTGATCCACCTCCCTAGTCACCCAGTCAAAAATTCAATGAGGTTGGTCTGACATGACCTTCCCTGGTGAAACCATGCTGCCTTGGGTCTTGTGGTCATTGACAACCAGATGTTCCACCAATCTCTCCTTCAGTAGTGCTTCCATGATCTTCCCCACTACCGAGGTGGAGGCTGACTGGTCTGTAGTTCCCCTCCCTCTTTGTTCCCACTTTTGTATAAGGGACTACATCTGCTATCCTCCAGTCTTTGGGTACCTCCCTGTTTCTAGTGATCGGCTAAACAGGATAGCAAGAGTTCAGCCACCACCTCTCTTAGTTCTTTAAGGACCCTGGGGTGCACCCCATCTGGACCCATTGCTTTATCAACTCTTATTACTTCCAGTTCCTTCAGGACCCTTTCTCGTGTAAAGGGACTTGTGTCCATTTCTGCACCATTCTCACCCCTTGTACTCCATTCAGACCCATTATCCTCCTCTTCCTTAGTTTTACCACACATTCTCTATCCGTTCGCCATGTTAGGGGTACCATTACACAAAGCTTGCTTCACTCATCTACATAGTCTTGTATCTGATTTTTTAATAGAAAAATAAGAATCCCCATATTGCTATCACTAAGTTATCCTTGACCAAATGTCATGGGAGTTTACAGTTGCCTAAATTTTTCTGCTCTGATCTGGTAGCCCAGGCTAGTAAATTTCTGGGCTGGTGTTGGCCAGAATTGGGTAAAGAGCTTGGAACTCCTTCTCCTTTTTGGAAAGACATTGAGGTGTATTTGTGTCACAATTATGGTATTACCCCAAAAGCACTACCCCATATAACATGGAAGAGCTTACACCCACCTTTGCATACTGGTCCTATAGGTTGGTTGGTTCAAATCAATTTGCAGCTGTGTAGAACCTTGAATTATGTTCCTCAAAAAGAACCCCCTTCAGCTGATTTATTATAATCCTACTTTTAAGATTGCCAATAAAGCCATTCCTCTATCCTTTCTTCCTTTAGCAAATTTAGACCATCTTTCTTACTTGCTACAGGGCAATTAAATAATTCCATTTGAGCAATTCCATTTGTCAAACTTATTACCCTCCTCAGCAGTTTTTACCTTTTCCCAGCTAATTCATTCAATGAAATCTGATTTAGCCCCCAAAACATGGCAGTTTTCAGAGAGTCCTTCTTATAAAGAGCTGATATGCTCTAGTTAATAAAGCACATGTGGTTTTGCTATTTTACAGAGCCCTGACAAATATTATAGGAATCAACTGCAAATCAAAAGTATCTACTGGAAAAGGGAATTTCTGAATCATATAGATTTTTGATTCCTCAGCTCCATGGGATTACATTTACTGCTATTTTAGGATAGTTAAATTGTGGCTTATGCAGTATAAAATCCTACATAAGGTTTACTTCATTCCTCAAAAATTATGTAAAATAGATTGGACACCTAGCCCTACACGAGAGATATAATAATGCTATAGGCATGTTAAAACATTTACTTTGGGATTGCCCTCAGATCTACACTTTTGGATGCAATCCTTTCCCACATAGATCTACTTTAAGGATTACAAGAGATCTTCACCCCAATATTTGTCTTTTGGGATTAGCATTGACAAGCTTGTAGGGACTCAAAGATTTCATATTTTATTAATATCTGCGATGGAAAAAGATTATGATATGCCACTGGGTGAATAATGAAGCTCTGACATACTGTGAATAACACAGTGAAATTCTGCTAATGTTGCGAATATAGAAACTGGTGGCTAGTATGCGACATGCCCTTCATTCATTTTGTAATAGATGGGAGCAACTATTCACTTTACTTATGATTGCATGAGTTACACATTATTATACAATAGCAATAAAAAACTCATGGAACCGGATTGGCTGTCTGCCCTTGGCAACAGTGAGGTTATCTGAGCACAACCTCACTGTATAGATTATTTGCTATATTGTTTGCTCTTTTCTTAAGAAATGAAGATATATTGCCACATTAAAAATCTACTAAAAACATTTTTTTAAATATTTTTTTTATTTTGTATAACAACAAGTCATTGTATAACAGCAATAATGCACTCCAGGGTGTGGGTTGTGCTGGGATAACTTCACTTCTGGGACATTGGATGTACTCAACCTGTGGCCTCATGCACAGCCACCCAGGTGTGAGGTTATCCCAGCACAACCCATACCCTGTCATGCATTATTGCTTAATTAGCTTTTATGATTTATCACATGTAATTGTTTTATAAGCTGTTTATTCTTAGGAAAAATATATATAGGCAGTCACCCCTGTGCTTTTATAACCCCTCTCTCCTTTTCCTTCCTTTCTTTCAGCATATGTCAGCTCTGACAGATACTTTTTTTAAAGTTTATTTAGTGACTAACTCCACGAACTTCTGATTCATATAGATATATGTTTTTCTTTCTCACCCTACTGATACGACTGTACTGTAATGGTAGTTACAGTTAAGCTTCTATTTTATGTTTTTTTTGTGTTTGCTTTGAGTGTTCTTTTTAATCTGTATCTGTTTTTATTGTACTGTATGTTAAACTTTATAATAAAGAAGATTTAGTTTAAAAAAAAAGTGTCTCCTATTCTAAGAGCTCTCTCCACCACATCTTTCTCTGTTGCAATGTGGCAGTTACGTGATCTGGCTTCAGTGAGCATTGGCAAATGCTTAGCGATTGGTCAATGAGTCCTACAATATCTTAAAATCCCACCGAAAAGCCAACTCAAATGCCAGATGAATAGTGCTGCTATTCGGTGTTCAGGTTCTGAATACCAAATGGCATATTACTCTTGGTATTCAGAATTTGATATTCATTACCACACACCCCTACTTAGAGCATTTCATCCATAACAATATTGGGTGATGAATCCCCACAGGAGTTATCGATTAAGAGCCATCAACCTTATGTTAGCCCTTAAGGCAGAAGCAGTGACCAACACCCACAACAAACCAATAACATGCTAATGAAGACTTGGGCAGGCCTAAACAGTGTATAACTGATTTAGCTGATTACAGGAAAACACTGAACTATTATTAGGAGATGTGAGCTCTGAGATTTTTTTAGTATCTTCCACCACAAACTTGGGGTGTCCTTGGCAAATAATATAATGCAGAGAGATTGAAAGAGTGCTGTACTTCATTACAGAATGCATGATTACTGAATGAAGGTACAGTACATACAAAGTAATCAGGTCACTAACCCAGTAGGGCAGCACAGATAAATAATATTAATAAATAATAGGGAATTGATGGAAGCAATCCATAGAATGGCTCAATAAGGGAAGGCGACACTGGTGAGGAACTGCAATCTACCATACATGGAGAAAAGCTCTCCTGCCACAGCAACTACCAAGAGTAGGGACATTCTGAAGTCCCCTGCAGGATCATCCCTTAGGCAGCTTGTAGTGGAGCCCACTAGTGATGGGGCAATACTAGACCTAGCATTGACAAAGGAGAAAGTATTGTAGATGTCACAGTGGAGACCATCTGGGGACAAGAGATCACTATACAGTATGATTTAATATTAAGACTGAGTTAGAACTGAAGTGCAATAGGACTAGGGTCTTGGACTTTAGGATACCAACCTCTAATATGATGAGAGAATGCCCCAGGAATGCCCTGACTGGGGTAGGGGAACTGAGGGAACTGAGGATCAGTGGGAAAAATGAAGCAAGGCATCAAAATGTTCGCTGATTGCACAGCGAAACCTGCAACATGAATGACAGTGCAGCAACAACATCGACAGGTCACTGTACTGTCACCAAGGGGACCCGCACTGTTTTCTTGCACCCCTACCTGAGTCAACACTGACTCAGAGTTGATTAGTTTAGTTATGGGGGATCAGGAGGCAGAACTCACCGCTTGAGGTTTGGGGTCAAAGCCCCACTAAAAGAAAAAAGTTCAGCGAATATTTCATGCCGCATCGCAATTGTTGCCTACATAAAGCCATCGCTATAACATCGGGTCAACAATGAATTTGTCAAACCGGCATCATAGAACCATTAAAAAGCTACAAATCTTTCTGTCAGGCAGGTTAGCAAGAGCAAAGATAAAAGAGGCCAATATGGTTTTCTAGAGAGGTAGCGGAAAACGTAAGGGCAAAAAGATGGGCCTTTAGGAGATACAAAAAGACATAGAAGGAGGAGGACTGAGAGAACTACCTGGAAAAACAAAAACAGGCTGTGAGGGCATTTAGAAGAGCTAAAGCACATGCAGAGGAAAATATTACTAAATCATTGAAGAATGGGGACAAAACATTTTTAGATGGATAAATAACAAGAGGAAGACCAAGGGAAGGATAATCAGGCTGAGAGGGGTTTCTGTGGAAGAGGATCACCAATAAGCAGACATACAGTAGTAGAAAAATATTTCTGTTCAGTATTCATGGTAGAAGGACCAGGTAGTCGGCCAGTAATCAATTGGGGGCACCCAAGAGTACTGGGGGAACTCAGGGAGTAGTTGTCTGCACCTTAGACAGCCCTGTTTAACCGTCACTGGAAATAGGGGTGGTTTTGGGAGACTGAAGGAGTGCTGATGTAGCCCCACTACATAAAAGTAGAAGCAGGGATGAGTTAGGAAATTACGGGCCCATCAGCCTGACTTCAGCTGTGGGTAAAGTTATGGAATTACTATTGAAGTAAAGGTTGGTTTAATACCTTGTAATACCTTGTAGCCAATGGACTACGTGATCCGAGGCAGCATGGCTTCATGGGGGGAAGGTCTTGTCAGACACACCTGATTGAGTTCTTTCATTGGATTCACTGGGTTACTAGGGTAGTGGATCAGGGAGGAGCAGTTGACATGGCTTACCTGGATTTCAGCAAGGCCTTCAACACCATTCCCCCTAGAAGGTTGGTGAACAATCTGAGTAGCCTTGGGTTGGGTGGATCCTAAAGTAGTTAGGTTGATAGAGAACTGGCTGCAAAACAGGTGTCAGAGGGTGGTGGTAAATGGTTTTCACTCAGGGGAAGGCAAGAGTGACTAGTGGTGTGCCACAAGGGTCAGTACTAGGCCCAGTTCTGTTCAATATCTTTACCAGTGACATTGTAGAGGAACTGGAAGGGAAGGTACTGTATGCCTGTTTGCAGATGATGCAGACATTTGCAACAGAGCAGACACTCGGGGGGGGGGGAGGTATAAGAGGAGATCTAAAAAGCTGGAGGAATTGTCACGAGTCTGGCAGCTGAGCTTCAATGCAAAAAGTGAAAAAGACATGCACCTTTGGCAAAGGATTCCTGTGGATAGGTATCAACTTGGAGGAGAAGAGTTGGTAATAACAAAGCAAGAAAAGGACCTGGGGTAATCGTATCTGATGACCTGAAGGTGGCTAGACAGTG
The DNA here is from genome assembly GCA_016271365.2 of Neoceratodus forsteri. Taxonomy (NCBI): domain Eukaryota; kingdom Metazoa; phylum Chordata; order Ceratodontiformes; family Ceratodontidae; genus Neoceratodus; species Neoceratodus forsteri. The sequence continues at coordinate 275,709,593 of JADMNL010000026.1, forward strand.
TGACAAGGCAGTGGAAAAGATGAAGGGACACTTGAATGCATAGGCAGAGGTATCACCAGCAGTTTCAGTTTGAGTTTATTGTTGTTCAGTTAACAAGAATTTGTCAATGCGAATGTTTGCTTGCTGGCATTGGCGTTGGTAGGGTAGGAGTTAGAGAGCTGCATAATAGGAATGGCAGTGATGTATTGAACTGAAGCCAACTTCACCACCACCCTGCAGAGAGCGACAGGCATTGGGGTATGTCTTTGTGTCATCAGGCAATGGCCACCATTTCACCACACCTAGTCTGCAGACACGAGAGTGTCACGGTGTGCCTTGGTGTTGGCCTTATGCTCACCCCATTCCATCAGGAAATATCATGAGATGGGTGTAGTATAGAGAATGGGGTGAATTTTGGGCCAAAGAGTCCAAGGCACACCTCCATGCCTCTCACTGGCTGCAGGGTGTGGATGGGGTGGAATGGTATGAGCGTACAGGCAACAATCCCAAGTCACACCACTGATGCCTGTCAGTCTCTATTGGGTGGGGCATTATGGCTGCAAACCCTATCGCCTCAGGTGTTTGTTGGTATTTTCACTTCAAATTTTCAACATGGCTCTTTTGTGACCCCCACATTATGAACAGTGGCAATATCAATTCGTTAACTGAAAGCTGATTTTGCAGAGCGACTACAGCATTTGGCACCACAGGTGCGAAAACATATTTTGAACAGGATGTGAAAAATGACAGCTGTACTGTTCATGGGGAGGTGTAACAAATGGCAATGTTGAAAATCTGCAGTGAAAATAGTAAAAAAACTGGTGAAGTCACAAGCGTGTGTAAAAAGTGTGCAACGCATACCTGTAATGTAATTAGTTTGGGGATTTTTTTATAGCAGATTGTCAACACAGGCATTTTGGGACCTCCGCTCATGAACAGTGCCACTGTGATTTTCTTAATCTATCCTGAACAATGATTTCCCACAGCGGCCACACATTTCTGCGCTGAAAGTGTGAAAACACATTTCCACCATTTTGTGAAAAATGGCAGCTGTACTGTTCATATGGAAATGTGGAAAAATGCCAGTGGTGAAAATCTGACTGAAAATATTACGAATTCATGAACTTACGAGGGTGCATGGAAACTGCGCAATGGTCGCTCGTGACACAGTCATTTTATGGACTTTTGTCACCAAATAGCCAACATAGCCATTTTAACACCTCTACTCATGAACAGTGTCACTGTGATTTTCTTAATCTGTCCCAAACATTGATTTCGCACACCGACTGCGCCATTGTGTGCTACATGCGAGGAAACATTTCCCAGGCGAGATGTGAAAATTACAGCTGTACTGCTCATAAGGAGGTGTGGTAAAATGGCATGTTGAAAATCTGGGTGCAAAATATGAAATTTGGCAGACTTACAGGCGTGCGTAGAATTTTGCAGCGTGGCCTCGTAAAACAGTCATTTTAGGAATGTTTTCACCAAATTTTCAACATAGCCATTTTAAGACCTCTGCTCATGAACAGTGTCACTGTGATTTTCTTAATCTGTCCCAAACATTGATTTACATCATCGACTGGCGCCATTGTGCGCTACATGGTAAATATGATTTGGGCAAGATGTGAAAATGACAGCTGTACTGCTCACAATGAGGTATGGTAAAATGGCAATGTTGAAAATCTGGAATGCAAATATTAAAATTCACAAACTTATGAGCTGCATGTAGGGACCAGCAACACACGCCAGAAACAAAGTCATTTTTAGGAATTTTTCACTAAATTTGCAACACTGGCTTTTTGAGTGCTCACCTATGAACACTGGCACTGTCATTTTGTTAATTGGTCCCAAAAGGTGATTTCGTAGTGACCGTGGAAATCACTCTTCGGCCCACTAATGCCATGACAGTTCCAGAATTCATGAGGAGGGGTACCAAAACAATTTGGTGCCAAAATTCCAAAAATGCTTGAGATATGCATTAAAGTTGAAAAACCTTATTTATTCCATTATACAGCTTACCGCATTTCCTCAGTTCGCGGTTGGCTTTGAAGAGTGCAGACGTGTTCCGGTCCACTGAAGATCGTCATGCCGGACTCCGAAGGTAAGTATGGGGTGAAGTGGGGGTGTGGGGAGGCAGGGTGTGCAGAGGGTGGGCGCGGGTGGGGAGGGGGTCAGGGAGACTGCCGAGGGACCGTTGTTTTGCTTACAGTTATTTTTTTTCTGGAAGACGATGCAGGACATTTGCCACACTGGGGTGGGCTCCCAGTGTGACAGCTGGAAGGCTGTTGGGGCTGTGGAGCTGACGAGGGATTGGGCACCCCGTCGGCCATAAGAATTTTTGCCACACTGGGGTGGGCTCCCAGCGTGGCACCTGGAGGGCTGTTTGGGTTGGGGGGCTGGGAGAGAGAGAGCGCTTCAGTTATCTGATCGTGCTCACTGAAATGGCTCTCTCCCTTTCAACTGTATGGCACTGCATTTTCAACTGCTGTCATAGACAGCTGCAGCATTCATTGGCGAACTGTGGCTGCACCTGCAAACACAGTGAGGAATTGAAGACAGGGTGCCACGCCTCCAGAAACTCGGATGATGGCACTATGTTTCTTCGCATGCGTGCAAGCAAACATAAAACCATTACAACATCAAGAATTTTTTTACAGCTAAAATACATCAGAAAATATCATGGAGCTGAGAATATTGTAGTAACCTAAAGTTATTCACAGATTTTTCCTCAAAATAGCAACGATGCAGTACCTATTAGATTTATAAAATAAGTGTTAAACATATTTGTTAATAAAACCATATTCCAGCAATCTAAAATCCTAATTAAGATACCTTGGGGTTATTTGGAAGTTATTTAACACATAAACTCTATGATATTCTCATTCCAAATGACCAATTAACAAACTCATGTCAGGCATACTAAATTAAATCAATAAGATTTTTAAGTCATTAAATGCAAGACATACAAATTAGATAAGCCTATTCAAAAATTGTCCTGTCTCCAGAGACACTCTAACTCCAGAATGGAGTCCCGCAGAGTACAGAGTACAGTACTTTGTTTTTAAATATTCCATGGCACTGATAAAGCATCTCTTTTACTTTCCAAGATGCCTCACAAAGCATTGAAGCGTGAAAACAAGTGAACTAAATGAGTAGGTACAAACTGAGGAGATAGCCCCAATTAGCTGCTGCCTGAATAAACCATCAATTCAAAGACATAAATAAAGGGCTCCTTTAGTATATACTGTAGAAGTCTGCCTTTGATAAACATTAACAATTTACAGGAGTGCTACACTCAATCTCAGGATTCAGTCTTTCTTAATTATTGACAACTGGTTAATTGTTATGCTGATTGCAAAGTGGGAAATTCCTTCAAAAGGTAGAAATCATATATCAGAGCGGAAGAAAAAAAATACCAAATATCAAATTAAAAAAACAGCTTGGATCTTTCATCTGTGGACGCCTTGCAAAGTTCCAAACAACAGAGGAGGAAGAAGGCACAGCTTGGGGCTCCAGGCAAACACCAGAGTACATTCCTTAAAGGGACACTGTCAACCTTTTTTTGCATCATATTATTTTTAGATAAACACCCACATAAAATGATTGCTTACCTCCGTTAAATTCATTGATGTTGCTGGGTGTTTTAGCTGCCTCCTGCTTATTAGAACTGAAATGCATGGTACAGTAATGTATAACTGTACGAGCCTTGTTTTGCTTCAATCCTTGAAATCCTCTTATTGCATACTTCTTGAACATTAAAACATCCTCAAACAGTGCAGTCACTCATGATAATATAGTCTCCTCTACTCCCACTGCATAATTAGTGACTAGACTGTGTCTGGGATGTTCCCAAGTCCAGAAAAGATGCAGTGGGTGTTGGCCAAGAAATGTAAACAAAACTTGTTTTGCTGTGGTAGCACCAGTATGGTGGGCACTCAGATTTTCAATTTTTAAAAGAAAAAAGGGATCTGAATCAAACTACAAGCTGCATCAACAGTCGTTAAAGAATGTGAACAATCATAAAATGTGTTTTTTTAAATTAAGGTCACTTTGAGGCCTAAGGGGGTTGACAGTGTTCCTTTAATAGTGGAGTCCAGCTATTAGGTGGAATAATCTTTCATATTATCCCAGCAAAAAACATACTCAAGCAAGCCCAGCACTCTATCAACCTTGCAACAGGGTGACTTAGTAATTCAAGTCTCAGAATTCTGTTAAGTTCCTAAACTCACCATGTCCTGACCTTACAGTTCCAGAAACTAAAAATCCTGGAAATATCATCTGAGCAAAACCTATATAAAATAAGGGTCTAACAAACCTCTAGCTCCACTGCCAACAAAAGTTAGCTTTTTCCAGCAGTTCAAAGATTCCATAGTTCCGGAACCTTTTCAGCTCTCCTTTGAACCCTCCTTTTTACTTTTCCTGTTTCTCTTCACCTGAGCCACTAGGCCATACAATCATGCACCTAGAAGAAAGTGAAAAGAATAGCTCTCTGTGCATAGTAAGTAATGTCACGTAAATTTCAATCCCCAGCTTCCTTAGGCAATGTTAACATACCTGTAATGCTTTAAGAATTGGCATAAAACACGTCAAAGTTCGAAGATTTCTTGTATCTTCACACGTCTCTCTTGGACCTCCATAGCAGTCGTCGACTATTTACCTATTCACTTTGAAACGGCTTTATCAAGACATCATTTTACACTACTTTTGAAGTGCCATTTCAATTTCAGTTTTTTTTTTTTAACCCTCCTCTTTTAACCTCCTTTCCTACCCCGGTGTCCACTTCTTCAGACTGCTCATCCCCCTTACGCCACTTACCAGGATCTGCCCCTAGAGTGTCTCTCTCCTCCCTCCTTCTGCACATTGGGGTCTGTTCTGGGTTCGGTGGTCTTGGGTGGAGCCGTCTTCATCTAGGACCACTGAGGTTTTTTTTTCGTTTTTCTCCCTCTACCCCCCTGAGGACGTCGGCACGCAGGACTGACATCCAGATAGACGGTGTGCTCATGCACGCCGTTGTCAAGTGCCCTCGACGTCCTCCCCTCCCCGGCTCTTGCCTCCTCCCCTCCGACCCCCGGCAACCCGAGTCCGTTCCCGAACCCAGGTTGCTGGCGTGGCGCGAGGTGTGGCGTCCAGTGCCTCAACCCTCAGCGCCACCGGGCCAAATCAATTTCAGGTTGAGGCATAAACCCACTTCAATACAGGGGCTATTAACTGCCACGTAAATATTACAGGATCAGAGACCAGTCAAACCAATGCATTCATAAATGTCCAATTAAAAATGGCCCACTTGTTTCAAGGTACATTATCTGTACATTTTCTACCCTATCATAAGGGGACCAGTGATTACAACCCACCGAATTCAGTGTGCATTAGCCGACGGCTTACCTCACGTGCAAAAGTCAAACTCCCATCAACGGACATCTTTGTAAATCAATGTTGCTTGTTCAAAAATGAAAATGAGTTAAAATAGCACAAGTTTCATTCAGCAGCAAGTTTAAAGATTAGGAAAAAAATCATCAGAGTTTAAAAAGAAAGCCATAGAACACCCAGGTGAGTGTGGAGCAGCGAGGAGCAGAGCAGCACTGCAGCCATCTTGCCACTCACCCCCCCCACTCACCTTGAGTGGTATCACCAGCAGGAAGAGGGAGGTAATGATGTATTTATTTATGTATTTGCTAACCAGGTAGGCGCACTGATCCAATGGACCATTTTCATGCATGACCCGGGACACGAAAATGGCACAAGGATAAATACAAGTATAAAAGTACAGGAAATACAGAACAAGAGTAACAAATACAATATAATGCAAACAACAGTAAAGGTATTGTACAACATATTCCATCAGAAATCTACAATAATGCAAATCCTAGTAGTGGTAGCTAAGCATAGCTACTCAATAATTTCAAAGACTGGGTTATCTGATGTAAGACAGTATACAATAGGATGTACATAACTTAGGGTGTCTGAGTTGCTGGATGACCTCAGCGAGCTTGTGAGCTTGTTGGAGTGGCATGGGGTGATCACCCAGGGATGCAGGTACAAGTGGCAGCAGCCCTTAAGGCCTCTTTGCAGTGGGATTTAAATGGCGGGTGAGATTCAAGAGAGAGGAAATGAGGTGGGCAGACTGTTCCACAATTTAGAGTGACTGTGTTGAAGACTTTGCTACCTAGACAGGTGGTGATTTGAGAAGCATCCAACAGAAGGCTGGAGGAGATTTTTTTGGTTTGAGTAGGGGGAAAAGGGATAATAGGACCCCACCTCTAATGACTTTGTCTATGGTGCAGCCTAGGAAGTAGTCACCACGAGCCTGGGGCCTGCAGCCAAGAAACTGGTATAGGGAATGGTGATGGGTAGAGTAGTGTGCCATCAGTGCACATCTACAGTTATTGTTGTATGTGATATTTTGCCTAAGAAGTTCATGGGTGAAGGTTTGCATATAGATGGGGTGCAGTAATCCATTAGAGGAAGGAGATTCCCCTGTGCTATGCCTAGATGGGTCTCTGGAATCAGGTAGTGTTTCATTTGTTATCCCATTGCCAATTTTTGATTGATGCGCTGGATGGTGTTAGCAATGTATTCAGAGAATGTCAATGTGGGTAAAGGGTAATGCCTAGTTATTTAAAGGAGAATACCATTTCAAGAGGGGGGACCACCCATGGACGATATGCTGAGGGTGACTGCAGTGTTAGCAAGTTTGGTTAGCTTAGGTTTGGACCCCAAGAGCATGGCCTTGGTTTTGTTTTCTTTTGTTTTTTAATTTAAACTTTTTATTAGTTTCATCATTTACAAGACATGAAACAAGAAAATATGTCAACATAGGAAGATACATTTAAAATATGTAGTTCCATGTCCCCCTACCCCCCCCATACCAATCTCCCCTTCCTCCCCCCACCCACATCTTCCCCATCCCCTCTGGCATCAGGCATTAATGGCAATGACTAGGAAAAGGAAGTGGCAGAGAAAAAAATAAAAAAAAACAGAAAGGAAATCTACACCATCATAGAGGAGGTCCTTGAGAAGGCTTGGCATCAGTCTGAAGCAGGTATAGAGTGTGCATTTGCTCCCAAATCTTTTAAAACTTAGGTAGAAAACTATGCAGGCTGGCTTTTAGCTGTTCGACCCTTAAATTGAAGAGTAGCCCCTGCAGCCATTCTGTGTAGGTGATTGGATTCAAATCCAGCCAGTGACACAGCACTAATTTCTTAGGGGATAAAGAGATTAAGGCCATGTAATACCTAAGTTGACGAACTGCAATGCCTGTGAAATTTCCAGCCAAGCAGACTTCAGGGACAAAAGGTCCTCAGCACCATGTATGGGGTCCCCCTTGTTTCTAATAGTGTCCCAGAGGGTTCTAACTTGGGGCATTCCCAAAATATATGTAATAAGGTTCCGTCAACCTGCTGGCATCTGACACAAGTTGAAGAGGAAATTCTACTGCCTTGATTTTGTTTGTGTTAACCAGAGTCTATTTTCAGGAACCAATCATGGGTGGTGCAGTAATTAGAAATGAGCAAGGTTGAGAGGCTAGCCAAGATTTGTCACTGTGGAACAACACTAGGTCATTTTCGTAAAGGATGGTGTTACATGTAAGGCTGTCATTTGGGAGGGAGTTAATGTAGAGTGAGAAAGGAGGGATCAAGGACAGAGTGCTGGGGAACACCAGTGGTCACTACCCTAGCTGTAGAGTAGCTCCCCGACACTGACTGTTTGGGAGTGTCCAGCGAGGTAGTTCTGAAAACAGGTAGTGGTCCCTGAGGAGCAAACAAGGCCCTTTAGCTTGCCCTGTAGGATGTTGTGGTCAGCTCTCCGATGCCAGTCTGACAACTATGATGTCAACCATCATCACAGCGATGGACTTAATGTCGACCGTAAGTTGCAGTTGACATAAATCTGACTGGAGACCTCGGCTGTTTTTGTAACCCCCTGAACCCCCTATGCGGGGGGCTCTGCCACCCCACCCCCCGAACTAAAGGATTATCAACTCCAAGCCGCAGTTGATTTGGGGAGTGGGTGCAGAACCAGTAGGCAGAGTGCCAGGGTCTTGGGGAGACATGTTCGCTGTAATGGTGCCTCCATCTGGTGGGCATAACGTTGTGGTCCACCAGTTCAAAGGCCTCGAACAGAGCCACATAGACAGCACCCGTGAGGATCCCTATGTCCATATTCCTCAAAACGTGGTTTGTAATGTGGGCCAGGGCAGAGGTAGCACTATGGTACTTCCTAAAGCCATGCTGCTGGGGCCAGAGGAGTTTATACTTAGCAACATGCTCAAAGAGTTGGCAATGTATGACTTTTTTGAGGCGTTTACTAAGGTGGGGTAAGATAGATATGGGTCGGTAGTTGTCTGTTGACTGGGAATCACCAGATCTGAAGATAGGGACAACCCTAGCTATCTTGGTGATCCATGAACATAGCAGCAAAATTGAGTGCCTAGAAAAGCGGTGACTCAGTTACGGCAACTGTGTTCGCAGCTACCTAGGAAGGAGGGTGACTGGATACTGGGGTTGGTGAAAATCATGACTGGAAGTAGTGTATATACCGTGCGCCTGCGGAGGAGGGAGGATAGTATGTGGGAGGGTGTGTTGAGCAGCTTCTCAGCTGGACCGCTGGTGTCATGGGGAAGGTGGTCGGCTGGGAGGCAGAGTACCGATTCTTATCCTGCGTGGTGTAGGGTTTTTTTTGCCACCTCGCGGTATGTATTTAATTAGGTTTTCACACACCTCCATGCACCTTTGGAGTTGAGAATCCATAAGTAGGGGGTGAGGACAAAGCCCCATGTTGAGGGAGGCACAGTCACCCACATTAAGAATGTACCTGTAGGTCTCGAGTGGCTTTTTCTGCACTGCGATGTACATCACCAAAATTGATTTTCAGCTATGTACACTCACCATAATAGTGATCGCTGTTTGCAATCGCTAATTATGACATGGAACCACTATCTTCCAAACATTGGGTACAGAGGATCTTGAGAGGGAGGTTAAAAACTGTGGTCAGGGTTTGGTGATAAGAGGGCTATAATTTTAAGGAAGTATGGGGAGAGTCTATCACTACCAGGATCTTCCCAATTTGGGATGCTCATAAGTAATTTAACAATTTCTTGGGTGAGATAACCTTAAAGTGGAAAGGTGGCAGGGTAGTGTCTGCCGTGGATGCATGGTGGAGCTGACTCACTGGGCTGAATGATGGCAGCTTAGCAAGGTGAGCAGACAAGTCTGTAATGTTAGTGTTGAGGTCCTTGGCCACTTAAGTAGGGCAGTTTTGGGATGTTGAGATATAAGACAGCCTGATTGGATCTTGGGGCAGTCATAGAGCCTATGGAGGACCAGAAACATCGGGAATTGCCAAGGCTATTGCACTGGAGCTTGTGAAGATACTTTGCCTTGTGTGATTTAATCTGGTGTTTGCACAGGTTGCTCAGACATCTGTATTTATTCCATTGGGAGGGAGGGGGAGGCTTTGAAGGCAGCCCATATGACTTCTCTTATCTTCATCAGAGAGAAGGTATTTAGTGAGTCATTGGGTATTCCCCCCTCAAATTCGGCAGGTGGTTAGTAGGAAATGTTTATCCTGGATGCCTACAAGAGCAGTGATGAAGCCAATAGCTCAAGTAACATCAAGTAGAGACTGTAAAGTCATCCTGTTTACTGCCCTGATGTCAGTGAACAGGTGGGTGGTGTCATAGTAGGAGAAATCACTAAATGTCATATATATGGTGGGTGGATGTTTTGGCTTGGAGGACCAGATGCAATGGGCAGGGGAGTGGTCACTAGTGCTGTGTGGAATTTTCAAATTACAGCGGAATGAAATTCTGCAGAATATTCAAAATTCCTCAGAAATTCCTCCGAATTCTGCCGGAAACGGAATGGTGGAATTCCGCAGCATAAAATCGTTACAGAATGATTTTCCATGGAAAAATCACTGTTCTGCTGATCTCAATATTTTCCACGGACATTGTGTGCAGAATAATTATCTGCGGAAAAAATACCGTTCTGTGGAATATTATTCCGCGGATCACAGTAAGCAGAATTCCACATGTGAACAAGTGAAATTCTGCCAGAATTTTTCCGGTGGAATGGTCATTTTGTATTAATTCTAATGGCTGAATTCCGCATTCCAAACAGCACTAGTGGTCACTGATGGAACTGGACAGGGTATCAGCTTGAAGGATTCTGTGCGATTTTTACAATCTAATCCAGTAGGGAGTGGTTTGGTGATCTGATGTTACTTCATGTGTTAAGGTAATAACTTAAGTAAGGTTTTGTTATTAAGAAGGTCAGTGTACTCAAGTTGAGTGGAACTCAGCCAGTTGAGGTTGAAGTCAGCCAATGCAATTAGCTCCAGGTGCAGGGGACCTATCATAGGCCTGACAGCTGGTGGGTTAGCCTTGGTATGCCCCTTTAGAGTAGTGGTAGCAGCAACCAATATAGACCTTCTTGACAGACCTGAATGAGAGTTAAGTGATTAGCCATTTGCTGGAAGAGCTTACCTTAGAGCAGAGGATGGGATAACTCTGAAGGAATCTCTAAAGTACAGGAGTACCCACCACACCTTTCTTAGTACCAAATCTATCATGCCTTAGCATGGAATAGTGAGGCAGGTGGCAGCTAGAGTCAGGGGTAGAGGACTTAAGCCAGGACTCTGTGATGCCAAATATATCTGGATTGTAGAGGGAAACTCAAACTCCTAATTCTGTGAGTTTGGAGAGAAGATCGCGTAGTTGTTAGTCCAAGTGGGGTTGACATGGTTAATTGGGAGGTTAGATCACTGGTGAGACCTCACCTTGAGTACTGTGTCCAATTTTGGAGGCCCCACCTCCAAAAAGACACAGACAGGGTAGAGGCAGTTCAGAGGAGGGCAACCAAAATGGTTCAGGGCCTGCATCAGAAACCCAACAAGTAAGGCTCAAGGAATTAAACATGTACTCACTCGAAGACAGACGGGAGACATTTTTATTTTTGATTTTAGTCTTTGGTAACCATGTAAGGCCCACTAGGCACAAGTGCCTGTTCTCAGGGGTGACCTGGGAACACTGGGAAGGTTAAGTGATTTGCTCAGAGTCACACAATATGCAAGTAGAGGGCATGGGAATCAAACCCAGGTCTGTCTGCTGGATGTACCAAGCTCATTCACAGCTTGTTACTCTAACCTCTAGGGTATACTGCCAGCCCCAATATAGAAATATTCAAATCCTTGTTAGTCCTTGTTAGTATAGTGGTGAGTATACCTGCTTGTCACGCAGGAGATGGGGTTCGAGTCCCCGATGGGAGGTTGTGGTTTAGTAAGATGTGAGATAGCAGAATAAGCATAACTGAAAACAGTGGGCTTCTAGAGAATAGGTATCATAACGGATCATTCCAGCAAAGATGTCTAAGTACAAGATAAATTCCAAAAGTATAGAAAAGAAAAAATTTGGCAGAAAGGATGTCTGGGGGATACCAGGATGTTTAGGAGAGGCATCACAGTAGAAAACAAAGTTGTTATCCCTCTGTACAAACAGTTGGTGATACCCCATCTGGAGTAACTAAAATGATGCAGGGTCTGCAACAGAAGTCATATGAATAGAGACTAAAGGAGCTTAATATGTATACCCTTGAGGAAAGGAGGGGGGGGGGACATGATAGAAACTTTCAAATACCTCAAGGGAATCAACAAAGTCCAAGAGGGTAGCATCTTTCAAAAAAAGAAATGTGCAAGAACAAGGGAACACAATTTGAAGACAGAGAGGGGATGGCTCAGGTGCAATGTGAGGAAGCATATTTTCACAGAGAGGGTGGTGGACACATGGAATGGCCTTCCTGAGGAGGTTGTGGGGTCAAAAACAGTGGAAGAATTCAAGAATGCATGGGACAGACATAAGGCAATTCTGGTGGGAGTAGGAAGAAGTAGACTGTTGGTTAACTAGGATCTGCATCTTATCCAATAGGTAGGGAAATGGGCAGACTATGTGGGCCAAGCGGTCCTTATCTGCCATCAGAGTCTATGTTTCTAAATATCTAACAGGTATAAAGAAGGTACAGGATGACAGCATTTTCCATCAAGAATGATGCTTGAAGACAAGGGGCCATACTATGAAGCTAGAGGTGGGAAGGCTTAGGGGAAATGTAAGGAAGTTCTTCTTCACTGCCAGGGTAGTGGATGCTTGGAACAGCCTCCCAGCAGATGTGGTGGGGGCAAAGATGGTAATGAGATTCAGGATTGCTTGGGATAGACATAGTGTAAGGGGATCTTCGAAGCTAGGCAAGGGTGGGGGAAATCTGAGGACTGAGGAGGTTCTGTGGTGGCACTGTAGGCAGGGAATATAGGGCAGACTGGGTGGGCTAAGAGATCATTATCTGCAATCAACTTCTATGTTTCTATGTAATCCCAGGTGCAGGCAACCTCTCAGGGGCCTGACTTTCATTATGTCCCTTCCAGTGACTGGAGGGGGAATGCATGTAATACATTATCTTGTAAACAGATACTGCCTTCAGATGAGCAAATATATATTTATTAAAGTTATACAGTGAGCTTACAAGTACTCTCTTCTCTTCATCTCTTCACAGGATATCAAGGAAATCACAGAAAAGTATGTATGCATATTTTTAACATATCTGTTAGTTAGCATGCCCACTATAAGAACAAGTTACAAGTACTGATATAAAATATGATTTGTACTCCAGGTTGTCTCAAAGCCAGAAAGAGGGTATGGAATCTAAAGCAAAGCTGGTGACTTGGGACCTGAGTCTGGGGTATACAAAGGCCCCCTACAATACAGTGTTTGGAAGGAAATGATATCCATCATCAGTCCAGGTAAGTGTGACCTTCTAGTTACAAAGAATGAATTTATTCCAAAAATGAGCATGTTTTTATTTTGTTCATTTTAGAATATTTAGCCGGGAAAGGCACAATAAAAGGATTTCCTTACGCCATCTGGCAGCACTGGAAGGTTAAGAGACTTGCTTAGGTCACACAGTATACAAGTGGCAGCTGTGGTATTCAATCCCAAGTCTGCTGGGTATTCTGGTTCACAGTTCAGTGCTCTAAACTCTAGGCTGCACTGCTTACCTCCCATGTGCAAATAGCAATCTTTGGGTTGTCAGAGGGTTAGTGGGGGGAGGAAGACTGAGTGCCTAAGGGACTGCTCTTCTCCTCTGGGGTGGGGAGTAGCATGGCAACCTGCTATAGCCTGTTCCTAGCAGTGGCTGTGGGGCCAGAATGTCAGGATCCCAACTTGGGGGGCAAGGAAGGGGCAGCTGTATGGCATACTATGTAACATGTATGGGATCATGTTCAGTGATGTCACTTACAGCATTGCATGTTACTCTTCTGCAAGGGAGGAAATTGGAAGGGAATTATCCTGGTGGGAAGGATGATTTCCCAACTCCTTGCAGTCACTGCACTGGTGAAAGGGGTTGGTGGAGAGAGGCTCTCCATCTACCTGAGATGGGGGGAGGGGGGTTAGATATGATGGAAGGAGCCAGAAGTTATGGCAGGTGTCGAGTGATGGGTTTTGGTGGGTATTAGAGGATATGGGCTAACTGGGAAGTGAGAAAAAATACAAGCAAAAAAAAAATCTCAAACGTTGTAAGGACATTTAACTTCCCAGATTCTGTTAATAGGATGTCTTTCTGTCTGACTGTCATCTATATAGACATGAAGGCCGTATTCAAAGGCCAAAGAGTCCCATGAGGATCAGTGCATGTGGTCACAGTGGATCAGTAGGAAACTCCTCTGACACAATCACCACAGGACCAACAGTCATGAGCTTAAAATTGCTGCATGTAGATATGGGGGATCAGTAAAAAACTCCTCTGACACAATCACCACAGGACCAACAGTCACGTCCTTAAAATTGCTGCATGTAGTCATGGGGGATCAGTAGGGAACCCCTTTGATGCAATCACTACAGGACCAACAGGCATGTCTAAAAAACAAGCTCAATTATAAAGGGACTGCTCTTCTCCTTTTGGGTGGGGAATAGCATGGCACCCTGCAATAGCCTGGCCCCTAGCAGTGGCGGTGGGGACAGAATATCAGGACCCCAACTTGGGAGGGCAGAGGAGTGGGTGCTCTGCGGAGCACTATGTATTGTGTACAGGAGCAGGCATACTGATGCCACTGACGGCATTGAAGGGAAATTACCCTGGCTGGCAGGATGATTTCCTGACTACACACAGTCACTGCACTAGTGACCTTGGCATGGCTGCACTGTATCATTGAAAGGGGTGTGTTGATAGTGGTTGTCTATCTTCCATGGGAGGGGTAGCCATGGGGGAAGGAGCCGGTAAGTCAGGTAGATGTTGGGGGATGGGGACTTGGGGGGTATTGGAGGATAGGAGCTAGATGGGGAGAGAGAAAAAATACCATCAAAAAAATATATCAGGTCTTGAAAGGACATTTAGTATCCCATATTCTGGTTATAGGCTGTCTTCCTATCACACCATCATCTATGTAGCCATGAAGGCCATAGTTAAAGGACAAAGAGTCTCATGGGGACTGTATGTAGTCTTGGGAGATCAGTAGGGGACCTCTCTGACACAGTCACAGCAGGACCACAGATATGTCTTTAAAATTGCTGCATGTAGTCATGGGAGATCAGTAAGGAACCCCTCTGACACAGTCACCACAGGACCAACAGGCTTGTCTTTAAAAAAAATGTTCAGTTTTAAGATTAACAAGGATTATTTTTAAGTGTCTACGTTTCCATTTGCAGATTATATTGTAAAGCCACTAGCGGGCAACAAGACGTGTAGGTTGCAATCTTCTTCCCATTGCTCTCCCCTAACAGGTCTAGTCCTGTGTCATTCATGCCTAAATCAAATTATCTTGGTCCTAACATTCATTGGTGTGATCTGAATCTGCAAGTCTGTGAAAGCCTCTACCACCCAACCCAGAATTGTTTCCATCTCCCTCCTACTCACACCTCCAGGTTTTACCCTTATCCCAGTCTCCCCTCTTCACTTATAGCCATTTCTCTCTCCACTTCCCTTCCGGATACCTCCTTCATCCTGTCAATCACCCACACAGCTCCCTCTTGCAAACAGACCCCACTTTCCTACTACCCTCCAACATCTCTGTTTTCCTTCCTAGTCACTTTGCCTCTTCATTTCCTTATCTCCTTCTCTCACCCCTCCCTCCCTCTTCCCTCCCTCACATTTTCCTACTCTAATTACAAAAGTCCAATACTACACTATTTAATCCTTGCCCCTTCCTTTTTCATCAGGGAACATCCACCCCAACCCTGGTCCTACTGCTTCTCCTACCCCGACTTCTTACCCAGACAACATGTCTCCAAACCCCACTTCCACTACAACCCTTCCTAAAGGGGTTGAAGCTCCTCCACCTGAACATCTGCAGCCTGCTACCTAAAATCGGCCTCCTACAAACTCTCATGATTTCACACACCCCTGACATCCTAATATTACTGAGACATGGCTAAAAAAAAGCATCCCTGACAATGCCATTGCTATCCCTGGGTATTCCCTCTCCAGACAAGATCGATCAGGTCACAGAGAGGGAGTGGCCATGTATATCCTGTTCTCACTGCAGTTTACTACCACCCTAGCTACCTCCATCCCATCTACCTATGAAGCCCTTGTCATCCACAGTACCCTTCCTTTCTCAATCCCAGTCTTTGTGGCTGGCATCTATCCCCTCAGTCATGACTGAACTCTTAGCCAATATCACCTCCAGTCTACGCAATCTGGTAGACTGTTCATAATAGGTGACGTGAATCTAAATTGGTTGTCTCCCAAGTCAAACAAGCTATGCAATGACCTCACTGCTCTAAACCTCGTTCAACTTATACTTGAGCCCTACGCCTAATCCCAAAACACAAAACCACACCCTGGTTGACTGAGCACTCACAACCCACCGGCACCACATCACATCATTAAATCTGGTCTCCACCCTGATGCCTTTAGTGATCACAACCCCATTTTCATTGTATGTAAGGTCCATCACCCCAAATCTCCCCCTAAAGTCATACAGCTCTGGTCCTTTAAATCCTTAGACCTTACCCCACTCAGCTCTGCACTTGCTTCCATCGACTGGGCCCCCCTCTCCACTCCATTTCTGTCAACCAAGCCCTTGACTATTTCAAGGATAAATTCATTGCCACCTGGAATGCCTTTGCTCCTTTCAGAAGGACCAGAGTTTGTGGGCTTCACCTCCCTAGGATCACCCCCGAACTTCTTGCCTGCTTCAGGGAGTATGATCGAGCCTGGAGAAAACACAAATCTGCTAAACATCCAATGACTACGCCAAGTACAGAATGCTATGCAATTCATGTACTAAAGCTACTAGACTGGCTAAGACTGATTATTTCAACTCTTCATTCATGACTAACATTAACACTCCATCTAAATTCTGGAGGGTAGTTCATGCCCTACTCTCTCCCCTCTACCCCTCCCCCTCCAGTTCTCAAAATAAATAACTCCCTAGTTTCCGTCTTTCCAACCCTGGCTCCATGGCCAATGAATTTAGTGCCTACTACACCTTGTGCACCACATCTTTTCTAAATTCCCTCTCCCCCTTACAGCCTACTAATTTCAGCCCTTCACCTCAGCCAGTGCCTACCTCTCCCCCTTTTTCCTTTTCTACTATCTCCTCCGATGAAGCTCTTAGTGTCTTCCTATCCCTGAACCCCTCTAAGGGCTCCTCCCCAGATGAGCTTGATCCTAAACTTCTCTACCTTTCTGCTCCTGCAATTGCTTATCCTATCTCCCCAATCCTTAACCTCTCCTTTATTTCTGCCCAAGTACCCTTATCCTGGAAACATGCTGTAGTCCTTCCTCTCCCCAAGGGTGGTGACACATCCACTCCTGGCAACTATCGCCCCATTTTCCTCCTTCCTACCCTTGCCAAACATCAAGAACATTTAGTTCTTTCTCAACTATCTCCCTTCTTCTCCAATTCCTCCTTTTTCACCCCCCTTCCAATCTGGTTTTTGGAAGAACCACTCAACAACCACCTCCATCCTCAGGCTTACTGACTCCATCCTTTCAGAAATGAACAATGGTCTGATTACCTCAGCCATCTTTGTCGACCTAGCCAAAGCTTTTGACACTGTTTCCCATCCCCCTGCTTCTTGATTCCTTCTCCTCAGCTGGCCTTACTCCATCAGCCACCAACTGGTTTAAATCCTACCTCATTGACAGGACACAATCAGTAAGAATTCTTGATTCCATCTCCCCTCCACTCCCCATCAACACTGGTGGCCCTCAGGGCTCATTGCTTGGTCCCTTATTCTTCTCCATTTTCTTTAATGATCTTCCCACAGCCTGCTCATCCTCATCTATCCACATGTATGCTGACAATATTGTCTTATACAGTTTCGGCAAAAACCTTGCTGCTGTGGAAACCAGCTTTACAGCATGACTTCAACCAAGTTCAGCTCTAGTTTGTTTCTCACCAACTTTTTCTAAATGCCAAGAAGACAGTATCAATGACCTTTGGCACCAGGCAGAGACTGTCTGGGCTCCTGGCCCTACTACCTTCCACACCCTCAATGGGACCATCCTGGAGGACACCTCCTCATTTAGATATCTGGGGGTTTGGCTGGACCAGCACCTCAACTTCTCTGTGCATATCGATGCTATCCAGAAGAAACTGTACCCCAAGCTTGGTGCTCTGTACAGGAATTGTAGTTGCATCCTGCTGACTGTGAGGTGTGTAATTGTACAGAAGATGATACTCCCCATCTTTGACTACTATGATGTAGTCTATAGTGCTGCTCCCAAATCTTCTCTGACCAAGTTGGAAACTCTCTTTAACTCCTTCTGCTGCTTTGCTCTCGACTCCCCTTCCCGATCCCACCACTGTGAACTCTATTGCTCTCTAACCTTCCTTCCACTGTCTCAGAGACGCATCTCACACTGTGCCACACTAACCTCCAAATTCTGGTTTGGAGTGCTCCCCTCCTATCTCTCATCCTCTCTCTCCATTCCATCTCCCCCAACCCACTCTCTCTCAGATCTAATGACTCCAGCACCTTGACGGTCCCTTGCTGCTACACTCTCATCGGTCATACTTGTTTCACCCATCGCTTCCTTAAAATCTGGAATTCCCTCCCTCCTGAAATATGACACTCCTCCTCCAACTACTCCCTTACCTCTGCCCTACACAATTACTTCTCCCTTAGCTGTTCCTGCTTTAACCCTCCTTAATACTTATCCCCAGTTTCTGCCTTCCTACCCTGACCCCCCCAAGCAGGATTCTCAACATCCTGAAGGGGGAATTAGGAAATGGCTACCCCTTCTCCTCATATTCAGTTCTTGCCTCTCCCCCTCTCTTCTCCACCTGCCCTTCTGGGTCACCTGTGTGTACAACCTACCCCGTCCTTTTTACTCCAACAGCACTTGCGTACTACCTCGAGCCTGCTCCTGGTACACTCATGCACTATAATGGTTCTATTGCATTATTACTGTTTTGTACATTTATATGTTCTTTTGTATGATTTTGGACATGTATTGTAATTACCCAATGTTCCACTACTGTTTATTGTACAATACCTTGTGTTCCAACTGTTGCATAATCTTACAATGTTGTATTTGTCTGTACTACCCATATACTATTGTAACTGATCATCCTTCACAACCTTATGTAACTCCTTCCCCTAGGTCACACTGTGAGATGAGCAACTTGTTGTTCAGTGTGTCCTCCTGGTGAAACATTTCAATAAATAAATAAAAATAAATAAATAGAGTTAGGAGGCCCTAATGTCTATTTTGAGCTGGCACCATCTCAATCATTAAAAATATATTCTTCTTGAATAGCAATAGAAGTAACAATATCAAATATGTGGAACCCAACTATTAATGTATCCTACCTCTGCAGTCCACCAAGGGACAACTCCATGTCCTGGTGCCTCTCCTTAGCCTAGGAATGCTGGCACCTTATAACAGGAAACACATCCTAAAGTGAAATTTTCTCAGCATTCCTGGCATCTGAGGTTCCCACCTGCTTAGGGCCTATGGCTAATGAACAGTAACCACACTAGCTAGATATTTAGCACATGCTTGAGTTCACTTTTATAAACTGTGCAAGTTCATGACACAATCATTCGAGTTTCAGAGACCCAAGTTCACTGCTACGGTGGAATACCATTCATTCTGTGTTATACCCAGTGACCATGTTGCACATTGCATTATTTTGTCTTTTGTTTGGGAAATTATACCCGAAGGACATAGTGAGCTGAGAACACCATATCTGGCATTAGCTACTGGTATCCCAGTCTAGTTGCCAGTCATGGGAGGAGCCCATGCCACTATCCTGGTAAGACCCTCTGATGGCTAAGAGAGTGCATGTTCACTATCTTACACTGTCAGGTGTTCTGCTGTTTCTTTACAGGCTCATGACATGCCCTCCTTTCTGCTCAGAGATCTAGACTCTTTCATCTGTATACATGGCCCCAAATATTCACAAATTCAGTAATTGTATTCATTATTCGTGTGTCCATGCGGGGGGCTTGAGTAAAAGAAAGAGCCACCTACCATTCCTTAGTCCAGTTGTTTAAACTAAAACCCCTGCTTCCACCTTCTGCTACAAGCTAATCCCACCCTCCATCCAGCACCCATAATTAAAGGTATTGAAAAACAAAATTCCCACAATGTGTGACCAGTGCACTTTCCTTTGTTAATAATCAATTTATTAGCCGGTCCAGTGGCACTGAGGGTTGAAGCGCTGGACGTCACGTCTCATGCCATGCCGGTGAGCCGGGTTCGGCAACAAGCTCAGGTTGTTGGGGGTCGGCAGGGAAGGGAGGAGATCAAGCGTCTGGAGGACTGCTTTCTCTTCCCAGGGAGGGCTCTAGGGGATGCCTCGCACAGGGGCAACCTCTGGTGGAGACCAGAGGAATGCCAAGTTTGCGTTGCTACACATTGCAAGGGGGCAGTGCTGTGGCTGGCATTGGCAATAGTGCCATTGATGCCATTGCACGACTGAGCACCAGGAGAAATGGAGGAAAAAATGGAAGTACCCTGCCCTCGGGGATAGGCGAGGCACCACCTCCCATCAGCCACACTCCATTAGGCTGGACTACCTCCTGTCCTGGGCCGAGCCCAGCTCAGCCCAATTGTAGATGGAGCTCCCTGGGTGGATAGGATGGCCCTTCCTTGGGGGCTCAGAGCTGAGGGATAGCGGGCTGGTGCTGGGACTTAGGGAGAGTTTCAGGCAAGGAAGTAGAGTTGGGGGTAAGGTGGATGCCGAGATAGTTCCCGTAGAGACAGAGAAGAAATAAAGTGTAAAAAAATTAAAATAAAATAATCAATATATTTTCACCCATCCCCTCAACACAGCAGCAGCACCCGGCTCCCATCTTCCTCCCCCCAACACCCGAATTTACTAAAGAGAAGAGGGCCCCCAAGCACAGCAAAGTTGAATGGCAACCTGCCCACCTCCATGGCCAACTGGTTTCTTGTGAATAGAAATGCTCCCGCCCTTGCTTACATAGTGAAACAGCTGATCACATGATTGGCTGTTTCACCATGTGACCAAATGCAGTAGCACTTCTAGTCACTCTGTAAGCACACACCAAGTGTTAGCAGTAATACCGACTGCTCCACTTCCCTTCTGGCCATGTGTGGTATGTGCTTATATATGCGATGGCATAACAATCGTATACACTGCACATAACCAGGACAAAGATAGGAAAGAACGTAGAGACTTCACTGATGATTCTAGGCTGGCAAATTGGTCAATCTGCTTAATGTTATTAATAACCTACTGCTCCACTGCCTTTCGCCCTGGGGTGTGTGTAGCATGCACTTATGCTAATGGCTTTATAACTGAAATGTGCACATCTGGGGATCACTGAGCTATCCTGGAATTTTTTTTTTTTAGATACAACTTATTTATGCAGGATAGCATGACTGGGATATAACATATTTGTTTCTAGTGGGGTCCAGCACCTACTCATTTCCACAGCTGGGTGGACTGGAAGCCAATTGGCTTGCTCAAAGTCACACAGTGACTCTGATAGAATTTGAACCTGTGCTTTCCCTGTATCTAAGCCAGTGCTCTAAGTCATTGACCCCACACACTCCCATTTGGACTACTATTCCCCCTAAGCATGTATCTGGGGTCCATTTGTGGTCAATATTCAAACTAGGGAGGCTCAGAACTGGATGATTCTTTCTGATAGGACTTAATTGGGATTTTGAAATTTCTGATTCTGAATCAGTTCCCCATTTTGATTTTGAAAAGGACTTAAGAATCAGAATCAGATTTGGAATCCTAATTCCTATATTTTAATTTCCTCTGTAAAAACATGTTTTATCCTTTAAAGTTGGAATTAGGATTTTCAGACTGCAATTCAGAAAATCCTAATTGCTGAAATAAGATCGGAATCTAACCAGTCAGATTTTGTAACTTGGAATGTTAGCAAGCTTATATGAAACAGATGTATTTTTGGGAAGAGGACGGACTTGAGGGGGCAGATTATAAAGATAATGTCAGCTGATGGAACAGTGATAGGAGCCAAGAAATGATTTCCATCTAAACAGTGTATGGGAGTATGGGGAAAGGCAGACAGCTAAGATAGTTAATGACTACTGTTATCCCAAAATCATGGATCAGGGCTAGAAGACTCAAGACTGAGTTCAGGGACAAGCTAAGGGAGCCAGCTATAGTAGGTGGGCCAAGGTCTGGGGTGTCACTGCCCCTCAGCAGTATACCTAGCCCCAGGAGGAAAGGTGTTGGGATCCACCACACTGTCAATACCTGCAGTGGGCCATAGAGTTTGCTCCTCTGCAGGGGCTGCCAGTGATGTGTGAGGCATGTGATGGGTTGTGGAGCTTGGCTTTTTGCAGGGGATGCCTGTGGTGACTACTGCAATGGACCATGGAGCTTGCTTCTCTGCAGGGAATGCCTGTGGTGACCCCTGTGATGGGACATGGAGCTTGCTCCTTTACAGGGGATGCCTGTGATGACCCCTGTGATGGGCCAGATAGCTTGCTTCTCTACAGTGGATGCCTTTGATGTGTGAAGCCTGTGATGGGCCATTGGCTTGCTCTTCAGCAGGGGATGACTGTGACGTGTGAAACCTGTGATGGACTATGGCGCTTGCTTCTCTGCAGGGAAGCCTGTGATGTGTGAGGCCTGCAGGGACTACATCTAAAGTAAGTGGAGGTGGGTGGGGAGAAGGTAGTGGTGCAGGCTTTGTGAGACCCTGCCTGCTTGCTTCCGCTCCATGCCTGGACCCCTGCCTATCTGGATAAGGACTCAGAGGTGGGGAGGACAGCCCTCCCACAAGCCCCTCTATGGTGGCAATTCATGGAGGATTTGTTGGTAGGTAGGTTCAGGAGAGATGGTGGCTGGTTGGAAGGCAGCAGGGACAGGACTGGTAGCTGCCTGATACCACTGGGGAGAAAAATGCTTTAGAGCAAAAAAGAGACTGAAGACATTCTGGGCTTGGGGTATTAAGCTGTGTCACCAGAGAGACAGAATGATCCTCCACTGTTCATCACCATGGGGACTGTCAGTAGAATGGTTCCCCTGATGCTTACCACCATAGAGATGGTCGGCAATTATTTTATTTTACTTGTCTGTATGGGTAGCTACGGTATGAATGTAGTAGAGTAGTAGCAGATTTTATCTATTTGGCACCCTGTCCCCAAGACTCTGGCATGATACAAACTTAGAAATACAGCAATATTCATCAATCAATAATCCTGACAGTTAGTTCTAGACCCAGTCAATAATATTCCTCAACAAATAACTTAATTAGAGGATATGAAGGTGAAATCTAACAGGACAACAATAAAAAGCAGTCGTGGTAAGCCAGTGTAAGCAGATAACCTATAAGTCCCATTTAAACGTTCCTGAAGGGGCCTTTCTATGGGGTGGGGTGATGTCCAGATTCTTGGCCTTCGCATTACCAATGCATGTCCTCTTTTCCCAGACTGCTTCAACCTTGATCTAGGAACATCAAGGAAGTCATCCTCTGAGGAACAAAAAGGGTAACTATGAGCATAAGAATGCAAGAAGCTCAGGCCCATATTGTGTAGGGCTTTGAATGTTAATAAACCTACAGGTGGCACACCACCTCACCAACAGCCAATGCAACATCTGCAGAACCAGGGAGACATGCATGAAGTGCAGAGCTCTGGCCACCATCTTGGTTGTGACATTCTGCTGAGGTACAGAGCATTGCAGTAATCCAGTCTCAATGTGACGAAGGCATGCACCACTGTCTTTACATCCTCGGAACACAGATATGGTTTGATCAGAGCAATGTTCTTTTATGGTTCAAAAAGCCACCATGGACCAGAGCTCATATATCTGATGTTCCATGGTCAGTCTGCAATCCATGATGACACCAAGGTTCTTAACCCTTCTCTAGCTATGAGAAACATAAAAACATAGACTTTTTTTTTTTTTTACTTTATTTATCTCCAACCCTGGAGAACTCCTTCCAGTGACCTCGGGAGCTCCCAGCCTCTACCTCCCACTGTGACCACTCTCTCTCCCCTCATGCCACCAAGTACCACCTCCGGGTCTGAACCCTCCAGAGGAAGGGCTGCCCTATCCACCCAGGGCACTCTATCTTTATAGGGCAAAGTGCCCGGCACATGAAACCTGGTCAGGAGAGAGAGAGAGAGAGAGATGGCCTGGAGTTGGGAGTGTGGGCTCGCGAAGGTCGAGGCACTTCATCTATCCCCAGGATTGGGGTATTTCTTCTTTCTCCCATTCTCCCCCTGGAGCTCGACCAGTGAGGCAATGTAATGCTGTAGCTCCAGCCCATCCCTGGCTTCCCTTACACTGCTCAGTTGGTGAATCTCCAGCCACCAGAGGAAGTCGCTCCATGAGCGAGCATCTCCACACCCTCCCCCAGGAAGAGAGAGCAGTCTTCTAGACGCTCGATCTCTCCCCCCCCCGCCGACCCCTAGCGACTCCCGGCTCACTCCCGAACCCAGGTCGCCGGTGTGGTGCGAAGTGTGGCATCCAGCACCTCAACCCTCAGCGCCACCGGGCCAGCGAAACATAGACTTTGATGGCAGATAAGGATCACTTGGCCCACCTAGTCTGACCATTTCCCTACCTATTGGATAAGCTGCAGATCCTAGTTAACCAGCAGCCTACTTCCTCCTACCCCCAACTATAATTGCCTTATGTCGGTCCCATGCATTCTTGAATTCCCCCACTGTTTTTGACCCCATGACCTCTTCAGGAAGGCTGTTCCATTCATCCACCACCCTCTCCATGAAAAAATATTTTCTCACATTGCCCTGGAGTCGTTCCCCCCAGTATCTTCAAATTGTGACCCCTTGTTCTTCATCCCTTTTTCTGACATATGCCACCCTCTTGGACTTTGTTGATTCCCTTGAGGTACTTGAAAGTTTCTATCATGTCCCCCCTCTCCCTTCTTTTCTCAAGGGTATACATATTAAGCTCTTTTAGTCTCTCTTCCTATGACTTCTGGTGCAGACCCTGCACCATTTTGGTTGCCCTCATCTGGACTGCTTCCATCCTGTCTATGTCCTTGCGAAGATGGGGTCTCAAGAACTACACACAGTACTCCAGATGGGGTCTCACCAACTGTCTGTACAGAGGGATAACTGCTTCCTGCCTTCTACTGTTGGTGCCTCTTCCTATGCATCCCAGAATCCCCCCAGCCCTCCTTACTGCTTTCTCACATTGCTTGCCTACCCATATCATATCAAGATGTAACCTAGCCAAGGCCCCTTCCAATTGTGCCAAGCTCTGAGAACCAGAATCCATCAGTAACAGTTCTGGCTCATCAAAGTCTCAACCAGCTGAAGGCATCCAGTCACTGATTTCAGCCAGGCATATGTTCAGTCAATTAACTGCATTTCTCTTCTTAGGGGAAATGATAGATACAGTTGAGTATTATTAGTGTAGCAATGAAAACTGAAACCATATTGAATTAGCTTTTCCAATGACAGCATATACACTGCAAACAACATGGGTTATAGTGTTAAACCCTGAAACTCCCCACAGTAAAGGGTAGCAGGACTTGAGGAAAAGTTTCACAGAACTACCTGTTGTACTTTGCTGGAAAGAAAGGACCCACACCACTTCAACACAGTTCCTCTGAGTCCTCCTAAGTGCCGCAGTTGAGGTATTAAAACTCCATGGTCTACAGAATAAAACGCTGCTGAGAGGTGGAGGGAGAACAAGGACCAATTATTTTTCCCTATTTCTAACTCAGAGAAAATTATTTTGAACCCTAACAGATGTTGTCTACATACTGAAATATCATCTGAAACTTAACTGGAAAGGCTCATAGTTCAAAAATATCTGCAGATGGTGCTCACAGTGCATTGCTGCCACTTTCTCGATATTTCCAAAAAAGGGAAGATTTGAGACAAGATTGTAACTGGATAAGATGTCAGAGTTCAGAGATGTTCTTTTAGGAGGGGATTTCACCACTGCCCTCTTTAGTGCAATTGGAAAGATACCCTCCTGTAAGGATCACCTAACAATCTCTACTATTACCTGTCCTAAGAACTCCCAACAGTCCATAAACAGTCATGTTGGTCATGGATCCAGTGAACAGAGTGTGGGATGCAGCTCAGAGACAAGTTGCAAAATCTCTCCAGCTGGTACTGACTGAGACTCACTCCAGCATTTCAGAGAAGATCAGGATCATTGGAGGATTGCCCTCACCCAATTAGTACTGACTGCTGCTAGGCCACAACAGCCCACTCATGTGGATCACA
Source organism: Neoceratodus forsteri (assembly GCA_016271365.2). NCBI lineage: Eukaryota > Metazoa > Chordata > Ceratodontiformes > Ceratodontidae > Neoceratodus > Neoceratodus forsteri. The sequence continues at coordinate 275,735,230 of JADMNL010000026.1, forward strand.
GATTGAACAGGGAATACCCTATAAAGGAAGAACCGATCAAACTCCTTACATCTTTCTGTCGGCAATGCTTCCCTGGACTGTAGATAGACAGACAGGGTGTAATAGTCTTTCTTCTGTTCAGAAGAGATGAGTATGTCTATGCTTCTGAACAGCAATCACCCATGACAGGAACTCTTGCCTTTCTCAGGGTGATTGCCCCCGATGCACATTATTATGAGTCCTCAGGTTTACTGTATCTTCCAGCTATCCCAAGCACCTCTGAGAATGCTCCATCCTCCACTCCCTGGCAATCAACTGCCTGAGTGTCACTAAACCGGGTGGGGGGTGGGCTCTGGTGGAAGACCCTGGGGTATACATGAAACAGTGCAAGGGAGTCAAGCACAGCAGAGACACCTGTGTTGTAAGCCTCCACTGACCTCTTTACTGCTTCTGCATTCAGCTGCAAAATACCCAAGCAATAAAGTACTGCCGTCAGCCAACTGGGCCAGGAGTGTGCTTCGACTGTTACCAGACTAACTCCACAGGAGGAGACACTTTACTGGAAACCTTGATGTGAAAGTTCCTGGCATGATGATAATATAATCTGATCAACCTTGACATTATTAATGTCCCAATAGGAAAAAAAGGTCCAAGATTAGGCTGAGCTGGTGAGCTGTGAAGGAAACAACCTCTGTAAAGCCCAGCTTCAATGGCCTAAGGAATTGCTGACTAAATACTGAAGAGTCATCCCTACCTGATAGTTCAAGTCAACCAGCACAAACTTCCTTGGGTACTCCAATGTCAGTCCAGTGATGAACCCCCCCCCCCAAATCCCTGCAGGAAACATTGTCATGCCCTGGAGGTCAGCATATGAGAAGGATCCTTCTCCCCCACACACACTCCATCCTTAAAAGACACACATTCAAATGACCTGGCTTCCCCCACTGGTTATGCTAGGTGCTTCAGACTACATAAAAAACAGATGGACAACCCCCTGTGCTCCCATCTCAAGCAATGAACAACAGAATAGCCAGCCAGAATGCTGCCTCCAATACTGGGTCAGAGTCATCGACTAACAAGGTTTTCATGATGCACACCAAGTCTGTGCCTTAGAGATATGACTCACTCCCTATCCTGCCTGCCAGCTCTACCCACTCTTTCTGACCATTTTCTGTGCTCACCACTGCAGTTTCTCTCTCTCTCTCTCTCTCTCCCACCAGCCATTTAAAAAAAAATGAGAACTTAAAAATAATTGCAATTCTTACAGAAGATCAGTACATGTGATAATAAAATCCACTACAACACACACTTATGTGCATCTAAACCATGAGTATTATAGACATCTTTCCACAATTGCAGTGCTGCTGGCTGCCTTGCACATTCCTTTGGCTACTTGACTGGGTGGAACTGTGTTCCATCTTCACAATAAGTGTGTGTGTGGGGGGGGGGAGCTAAACCACCAGTGGAACTGGGCACTTGTGGGTGGCAAAACACATTTTTCAGTTATGTCTTATGAAATCCCTGATCATCGGTGAAACCGGAAGCTAAGGCCACTGCTCCTTCCTGCCTCCTCATTACAGTGCTCATAAGCTTCCTGACTATGGTACTATGGTAAAAGGAAAAACAGATTCAGACTATTAGAAATTATTGTATAATTAATCAGTGCTCAAACAGACCAATCACTGGCTAAAGCAGTGTTTCTTAAATTGGGACACTGTGACTGTATGCAGCCACCAGCCCAATTTTCTGTGGCTCCACAGCTCTTTAGTGCCCCAATCACAAGTGGAATGTAATGGATACATTCTTAACTTAAAAAACACAGGGGGGGGGACATTTTCAAACTCCTCTGAAAAAGGGAGCAAATGGATGATCCATGCATCTGATATGCTCCAGCACAAAATATTGTAATATTCAGAAGATGTGGGGTTAAGATGTTCCAGAGCATCTCAGGCTGAATATACCAAAGATGCTCCATGGCCCAACTTGAAATGCTCCAGAGCATCTGGGCAGGAATGAATATAGCAAAAGGAGCAACCCAGCCAATGTCAGTGGAGCAACCGGGAAGGACTGCAGGTGGGAAATGAGGGCTGATAAGATGCTCCCTGGAGAATGGGATGGTCTGGGAGCAAATCTGCAATATTCATCCAGAATATGCAGATGGCCTCATGCCCAATTCAGAAGCAACTCAACTGCTTAGCATCTCATTATAGATTGCCCCACACCTCATTTGCATGTCCTGAGCTATACATAGGCTGCTGTGCGCCATCCCACACCACAGGAAACCGATAAGTACTGCAGCCCTGGAGGTATGTTTGTTTACATTCCTCATTTTACAGCCTGTGTTGCACTGCATCCAGTGGGACCTGGCCCACATCCAGATATGCTGGAACTGTGCACATGCATACAACTCTCCTGTCCTGCACCACCCTTTCACTGCTAGTGGCCCTACCTGCCACTGTCCCATCCAGCCATGGTTCTCTTCTATGCCCCTGACAATGGACCCTATGCACAAAGAGGCAGGAATTGCATGCCAAAAGCATGTATCCTACCCATGGAGCTCCACACCTCCAGACAGGTGCGCACCAGCAGCATGCACAACCACCAGCAACCTGTCCATGGACCTGCCCCCTAGGCACACAGCGCTGAGATTCAGGTGGGGTGGCCATGGGCAGAGCTCTCAGCCTGGGTGTACATCCAATGGGATGCCTGTCCTGGATCCTCAGTGGATCCCTTATGCCGTGGGGGTGCATTGACTGTGCTGCCATGCTGCTGTGCACACAGCTGGTGGCAGTGGAGCCAGGCGTACTGCTGGCCATGCCATGCCCGAAACAGATGGGGAGTGCAGGGGGAGCGGTGCCACGAGGGTGTGTGTGGGAGGATTCAGGCTGTCCACCACACCAGAGTGGCCTGGATCCTGACTGAGGGGACACAGAGGCGGGCTGGCTGTGCTGTATGGGAGGGGGTCTGCAGTCCAGAGGCCCCAGTGTGTGTGTGTGTGTGTGTGTGTGTGTGTGTGTGTGCGTGTGCGTGTGTGTGGGGGGGGTGGGAAGATGGGGAGCATGGCTGGGTACAGGAGTGGGTGGCTCTGGGTGGCCTATCACTTCAATTGTTGAGGTCCCATCATTGAGGGATGGAGGCATGGGGCACATAGTGGGCTTATGGCAGGGTTCTCCCTAGCATAACCCACGTCCACCTCTGCACCCCCGTGGCCAGCACTATGCATCATTGTGAATTATGCATAGTGCTGACATATCCCCTGCCCCCCTGCATGTTTTGGTCTGCACGGGTGGGGGAGCGGGTGCATGCCTTGGTGCATCCCACGCAGGGGGCACAATGGGTGCAGAGTGTCTTCACGCCTCACATACGTGGTGCGGAAGCATTCCTAACCTTCATGCATAGGACCCATTATTTGTGCCTGGGGGGTGTGTTGCCTGCTGCCTTGCCACCTGTGCCTTCTATACCAAGCCCCTGCCCTGCCCACCCTGTGCTCTAGCACACCAATGTCACTGTGTTTGTAGGCCCTATTCCAGCAGGTCACACAGTTCCACAGTTCTACATGGGTGTTGGCCCTTGCACTTTCCCTATCACTGCCCCCACCTGGCACTGCCTCCTGTCATGTGTTGTGCCACAGAGTGCATTGTGTGGGCATGGGGTCCTGCACACCGACCCACTAGATGGCCACTAGGGATGTCCCCACTCTCTTCATAACCCTCATTATCTCCACTATTAGGAATGGTGCCCCATCCATTTTCCCAGTGCTGACTTTCTAGTACATCAATATAATAACCTAACCAACACTCCTGACAACAACTGCAGTAGTATTTTTTTTTTACTGTTCATATCTGAATGTGCTCGCAAAATGCACTGCACAATAGCAAACACTGATCCTGTACTTTCTTTAATGATAACAAGTCATTCGCTACCACACTTGTGCTCACAAACCCTGCTATCCCAGTAGCTGCCTATTGGGGGATTGCACTTAGGCCTGTTTCCTTTAGTCCTTTCTCTATTTGGAGCATCTTTGGAGATGCTCTGAAGATGCTCTGACCATTTGGTCTGAATATAGAGATGAGCAGAACATTCATGGGCACACCCCCTCCAGATGCTCTGAATGCATTATAGTCTGTCTCTGGCCCATCTGGAGATGTGCAGAGCATATCTGCTTTTTGAATATCACACTTCAGAGCATCTCCTGAGATGTTCTGGAGCATCTCAGATGGGCCAGAACATCTTTTTTGAAAATGTAACCCAGGGGATACATGTCAAGTAAAAACACATCAGATGCTTGAGTTAAACAAGCCCCTAATGTATTGTCACTAAAAATGCAATTATTGTGTTTTCAGGTAAGAAATAATTTACTGTATAGTGTGGGAAAAGCTTCGTCGCCCAACACCCTCATTATAGCCAGTGTCCCTGCTGGTCACGAGGGCCATTCTTGGCTGCCTTCCCTGAAGCTGCATTGCCTGACACCCTTGTTACAGCCAGGTACGGAGATTCCAGATTCTTGTGCTGCACGGTGTGATTTAGGTGCCATTTTCTAAAGTGGCCTTCTCCGTGTGAGCCTGCTAACAGCTGCACTGTGGTCTTGTAAGTGACGGAAGATTTTTCAGTTGGCGCAGCACTACAGACTGTTTTTTAAGCTGAACTTTTACTACAAATGTCTGCATATATTCTCTTTATAAGAGAGCTTTAAGAACTGTGCAGTGGCAGCTCTTTAATTGTGAGCAATGCTTTAAGGAATATTGTGTATGAATACAGCTCCTAGCTTGTTTTAACCCCTCAAGTCTGCATGTATTTGCTTTAAAATTCTTGCTTAGTGTTTCATTTTTTTAACTGGTAACATTTGCAAGTTTGTGCTTTTAGTGCAGCTAGACACTACAAAATGAGCATCTCCGGCTGTTGTTTGTCTTAATCTCAAACATAACAAGTTAGAGGATTTAATTTAACATGACCAAGTTAGAGGATTTAGCTGTAAGCCACGAAAAAGTAATTTTAGCCCTAAGGAGAACAAATTATTTTTCCCAGCACTCTCACTGCCCCCTCCCCCAAGCCCAGGTATTAATTTCTCTTACCCTACTCTTTCTGTTACATCTTGCTCACTGGTCACGAGGGCCATTCTTGGCTGTCTTCCCTGAAGCTCTGTTGCCCGACACCCTCATTACAGCCAGATACAGAGATTCCAGATTCTTGTACCATGCAGTGCGATTTAGGTGCCATTTTCAAAAGTGACCTTCTCCGTGCGAGCCTGCTAACAGCTGCATTGTGGTCTTGTAAGTGACAGAGGATTCCCGGATGACACTAATGCGTCGGCTGCCCCACCACCCCACCCTTGATGAGCTTGTTACTATATAGTGGGTCTCACGTGACCTGATGATACCAATCAGGTCATTTCTCCATTAGCAGGTTATCTGGCCCACCACTAGTGGCCACTGTAAGCAGTAGTCTTCTAATTTTACCTTCAAGTAGCTTCAGCATGCTGCCTCTCTGTTTGCTGGTAGTCACCTTTCTTGCACCCCTTTCATCCCTTCCACCCTCCTCCTACTAAGAAAGACTGTTGTCTGTTCCAAAAATCAACTTACAGGAGCTTTCCCCACATCTCTCTGTTACCTCTGCTACTCAATTGCCACCCTCAGACCCCAGTTTCACTCTACTGATTGGTCCAAATATTCTGCCACCCTCTTTTCAAGCTGCACTGTTGGCTCTGAAATCCCCAGCCAGGGACACCGCAGTGCTTCACTATCAGCCCCCAGTCTCACATCATAAACCTCTGCAGGCCACACATAATCTCAAGCTGCTATTGATACCTCTACACCTGCAAGCAGGGGATGTTGAGCCAAACCCTGGGCCAATTACACCGCATGGATTAAGCTTTTCCTCCTCTTTCCAGTTACCCAGAGGTTTAAATATAGCTCACCTAAATATATGCAGCCTCCCACATAAGCTCACCCTGTTACAACCCAATGTCCTAGCTCTAAACCCGGATGTCATAATTATCTCCAAAACCTGGCTTAAGTCGCATCACCCTGATGCTGAATTATCAATTCCAGGTTACACTATCCTTCGCCATGCCAACCAGGAACCAAAAGAGTTAGAGGCATTGCCATGTATATCTCCTCATCGCTACAGTTCTCCCCAGTCCTGCTACCTTTGCCCACTCAGACCATTGATGCGTTATTAATAAAAATTGCTCTCCCACACTCAGCCCCTATATTTATAGCTGGGTCCTACTGCTCCCCCGATGCACCCTCATACACTATCCTTGATCACTTGGCCACCCTAAAATCTCACTCACCTAGGGGTGAAAATTACATCTTAGGTGACTTCAATCTGAACTGGCTTTCCAGTACCAGTTCTAAGTTTCGCAATCAAGCAGCCACTTCAAACCTATCCCAGCAGATTACAGAGCCCACCCATCTGAACACTAGATCCCTGAACCACTCCCTTCTTGGTTGGACCCTTACCTCCCACCCCCATCGTATAACTGCCTTCGGCCTCTTGCCAGACTACCCTAGCGATCACCACATGATATACCTGGTAAGAAAAATATGCAGACCTAAGGCGCTTCCCCCAGAGTAATACTTACCAGGTTCTTTAAATCCCTGGACCTTGCATCACTCTTATATGATCAAGCAAATACTGACTAGTCCTTTATCTCCCATGCCTCATCTATAGATTCTGCCCTGGATTATTTCAAATCTAGGTTCTTGGAGGTCTGGGATTACTACACTCCTCTGAGGCATACCCGAGTGAGGGATATTCATCTGCCCTGGATATCAGCTGACCTCATGGACCACCTCAGGTCCAGGGACCAGGCATGGAAGTCTTTTAAGGCCTCCAGAAGTCCAACAGATCACCTAAAGTATCGTTCTCTTCGTAATGCCTGCACAAGGTTACTCCACCAGGCAAAAGCCAATCATTTCAAAGCCTCCTTCCTTACTAATTTAACACACCCATCTAAAGTCTGGAAGGTGGTTAAATCAATATTCTTCCCCCCTGTCCAGCGTCCCTCCCCTGCCCTTGTCATCGGCAGCCACTCCATTTCCATCCCCCTTGCAGTGGCCACTGAGTTTAACTCATTTTTCACTAACTGTGCATCAGCTCTTTTGTCCACCCATCTGACAGGCTGCCAAATGCCACTTACCCACCCCACCATACCCGATCTGCAACTCCTTCACCTTCCTTCGCATTTTGCCTTGTCACTACAGCAGATGTGCTCGCTGAACTCCTTGCCCTTAACACCTCCAAAGGGAAATGCCCCTAGGGACTGGACACCAAAATGCTCTTCTTGTCAGCCCCTGCTATCGCCAGTCCCTTGGCTGCCCTATTCAACCTCTCCCTCTCCCTCACTTCCATCCCATCTGCATGGAAGCATGCCACAGTTATTCCCCTCCTTAAGGGTGGGGACCCCTCCTCTCCTGGTAACTACCGCCCCATCTCCCTCCTCCCTGTATCAGCTAAGATGCAGGAACACCTTGTTCTCTCACAGCTTTCCTCCTTTCTTGACTCCTCTTCCTTCCTCTCTCCTTACCAGTCTGGTTTTAGGAAATCCTACCCATCACCACCTCCCTCCTAAGGCTCACTGATGCCATCTTTCCAGGCATGGATACAGGTCATATTACCTTGGCTATTTTTGTTGATCTGGCAAAGCATTTGACACTGTTTCACACTCCCTCCTCCACCTGTCTAAACTCTCTCTCTCTCTCTCTCAGAGCTTTCTATTGAGGCCTCCTGTTGGTTCCACTCTTACCTGGCTGGCAGGTCCCAATCTGTCAGAATTGGCAATGATACCTCTGCCACTCTCCTGGTGACCACTGGTGTTCCACAAGTCTCAGTCCTTGACCCATTTCTGTTCTCCATTTTTATGTTTGCTTGTGCGCATGGGCAAGAAACATTATGCAGCAGCTTAGGAGAGAAGTGGTTTATGAGGTGTGGCAGCCAACGGCAGCACTGCATTTAGGGACTTGGCACTGATGGACCAATGCAGGCACACTGTGCTGATGACATTGGTTTCCAAAAGTTCCACCAAGTTGAAATTATTTTGCCACTGCAATCAGGGGCTGCCTAGTCATTGCAGCATCAGCCATTCTGCTGCAATAAGGGCAACCCATCATTGCAGGGTGGTACCTTGCCATCTGTATGCACCCAACCCAGTTCATTTGTTGACAGGAAGCCCACTCCCCGTTGGCATACTGTAACCCTTCCCCTATTTTTTGTGTGCCGAGGGGGTGTCCAATACCCCTCAGCATCATGCGCCCCCCAACAGTCTTTCTTTGCCGATGTGGGAGCCCAATTCCCATCAGCATAATGTCCTCCCCCAAAATTTGTTATGTGCCGAGGGAGGTGCCCAATCCCCCCTCGGCTCTCCCCCTCACTTGGTATGTGCCAATGGGGGTGCCTAATCCCTCATTGGCTACAGCCCCCCAAAACACTTAGGTGGCATGCTGGGAGCTCACCCCAGTGTGCCAAATGTACCTGTTTAAAAAAAAAGTCCCGCGATGTTTTTTTTTTTTTTTTTTTTACACCTGTAAAACAGAACACAGTTCCTCATTGAGTCCAGTGGCCCCTTTCCCAACCCACACCCACCCTCTGTGCAACCTGTCTCCCCACACACACACCCTCACCCCATACTTGCCTCCGGAGCCCAGCGCAATGATCTTCAGTGGACCGGGAACATGTCTGAACTCTTCACAGCTGACAGTGAACTGAAGAAATGCCGGTAAGTTGTATAATGGCATAAATAGGGTTTCTTCAACTTTGTTGCATCTCTCAGAAATATTTGGGAATTTTGGCACCAAATTTTCAGCATGGGGTTATTGGGACCCCTCCTCATGAATTCAGTCACTCTCATAGTGTTATTCTGTCCCAAAAGGTAATTTTGCAGTCACTGCGTGGAATCACCTTTCAGGACTGATTAACAAAATGACAGTGCCAGTGTTCATGAGATGAGCTCTCAAAAAGCCTATGTTGCAAATCTGGTGGAAAAAAATCCCAAAAATAACTGTTTTATGAGCGTGCATTGCGCAGTTTTCACGCATGCTAGTAACTTTGCGAATCTGTAATATTTTCACTCCAGATTTTCAACATTTGCATTTTTCCACACCTCCTTATGAACAGTATGGCTGTCATTTTTCACTTTCTGGCCAAAATGTGTTTTTGCACTTCTGACACAGAATAGTGTGGTCGCTGTGGAAAATCAGTGTTTGGGACATTAAAAAATCACAGTGACACTGTTCATGAGTAGAGGTCCTACAATGCCTATATTGAAAATTTGGTGATGAAAGTCCATAAAATTACACAAGAGTTTCCACGGTGCTCAGAAGTGAAAGCATTTTAATATTCCTACTCACAGATTTTCAACATTGCCATCTCTTCACAGCTCCTATGGATGGTACAGCTGTCATTCTTCACATCCTGCCCAATCTGTGTTTTCATACATCTGGCACAGAATGGTGCAGTCGCTGTTGTAACTCGAAGTTTGGGACACATTAACAAAATTACACTGCCATTCTTCATGAGAAGAGGTCCCAAATGTTTTCATGAGGTGGGTCACAAAAAGGCCATGTTGAAAATTTGTAGTGCAAATACCAACAAACGCCTAGGGCGTTAGAGTTTCTAACCATAATGTCCCACACTGTACAGACTGACAGGCATTGGGGTGTGCCTTTGGATTGCCGACTGTACTGCTCATGCCATCCCATCCCACCCCCACCCCCCAGCCAGTTACAGGCATCGAGGTGTGCCTTGGATTCTTCGGCCCCAGAGTTCACCCTATTCTCCTGTACTGCACCCATTTCAGCGTATGTCCTTATGGAATGGGATGACTGTAAAACCGAACACCCCAAGACACACCTCAACATATGTCAGTGTCTGCAGGATAGGGTGAGTTGACATGGCATAAACATCATGGACGATGACCCAAACACATACCCCAATGTCTGTCCATCTCTGCAGGATGGAGGTGGGGTCGGTGTGAAGTTCAGTACTTCACTGCCATTCCTATTCTGCATCTATCTAACTCCTGCATTTCCAATGCTAATACCAGCAAGCAAACATTCGGCATTGACAAATGCTTGTTCTTAATGATCTGCCCTCTGCCTGCCCTAACTCTTCCATTCATATGTCTGCAGATGATACAGTGCTGTATATATCCGCACCTTCAGCCCCTGATGTGGTGACCAGACTACAGAAGGACTTTGATTATGTCCAGCTCTGGTTTCTCTCTAATCAACTGTTTCTCAACACCAAGAAAACTGTCTCCCTAACCTTGGCATGAAGCAGAGACTTTTTACCTCCCTACTGCCCTTCCTTCCACTCTCTGGATGGGACTTCTCTGGAGGCCTACTCTTCCTTTAGATATCTCGGTCTGGCTAGACCAGCATCTTGACTTTTCTGTACATGTCAAAGCTATTCGATAGAAAGCTACATCCCAAGCTGGGTGCCCTATGATATAACTGGTGTTGCATCCGCTGCTGGCTCACTGACCAATTGTACAGAAAATGATTCTCCTATCTTTGACTATGGTGACATAGTCTATAGTGCTACTTCCAAGTCCATCCTAGTCAGACTGGACTCTCTTCCACTCCTTCTGTTACTATACCCTTGACTGTCCTCCCTCCACCCATCATTGTACCCTACCAGTCTATAGACCTCCTCCTCCAAAATTGGTGGAAGTCCCACCGCAGGAGTTTGCTGCCTAAAATTATGGTCCCAGACCATCCCACCGTACCCCAGTGCAGTCCTGTCAGCCCAAGTGCCTCCAGTGTATGCACCAGGAACTTTGACTCGCCTCCTGTCTGTTCCACTTATGTCCACTACCGCTGGTCAGGCAGCTTTCTCATCTCGTTGCCCAAACTGTGGAATTCCTTCCAGAGGCTATTTGGCACTCTACCTCCTCTCAGCACCTTAACTCCATCCTAAAACTTACTTCACCACCACCTGCACATGCAAATGATCAATTTCTCAGAACTAGGCTTAGTTGCACATGTAGCCAGTGTTTACCAATTTACTGTATTCACCACTTCTGTACAATGCATTTGATCCTGTATTTGTCCAACTATATTTGCACTAAGTATTGTCTGTAATTGTCCATCTCTTCCATTGCAGTATGTAATGTATGAACTGTTTTGTGTTGTCAAAATGTCTTTATGGTGCACCTTAATTTTATATCATCACCCTCTTCCCCAGGATGCATCTGGAATCAAGCAGTAGTCTGCTCAGTATCTCTTCCAGGTAAAACTTTAAATAAATAAATAAAGCCATTTGTTATATCAGGGATGAAAACATAAGAATAATAAATAACACTTAGCTAGCATTCAGAAATAAACATATCAGGGTCTGAGTACTGATAATTTGAGTAGTTGCTTTCAAAAGACAGTGTCTGGCATCAGTTCACAGACTTAGCAAAATGCAATGTTTCATAACAAGAAGAATAAACTCAGGTCAGAGCCAATAAGGCTGCCAAGGAATTTGGGGTAAAAATATTGAAAATTTGTTTTTAAATAGTTTTACACCAAATTTTCAACATAGCCTTGTTATGACCCTGCCTCATGAGGAAGGGCAGGGAAAATGTTCAGCTCCTGGCCTGAAGGAGATTTTGCATAGGGACTGCAAAATCAAATTTCAGGAAACAAAAACACATTTTGGGCAAAAACTGAAAAATGACAGCTATCACATTCATAAGGTGCTGCAAAGAAATGGTTATGTTTAAAATCTGGGGTAAAAATATTGAATATTACCAAAGCTGTGAGCCTGTGTTTGCAAAATTCAGTATAGCTTCATAACTTTTTTTTTAAATATTTGTACACCAGATTTAAAGCATAGCCTCCTTATGACCCTGCCTGAAGAATAACGTCAGAAAAAATTTTCGACTCCTGTCTGAAAGGTGATTTCATGCAGGGACCACAAAATCACCTTTTGGGATGTAAAAAATGTTTTGGCCAGGATTTGAAAAATGACAGCTGTCACATTCATGAGGTATTGTAATGATATGGCTATGTTGTAAATATGGGGTAAAAATATTGAACATTACCAAAGTTACGAGCCTGCATTTGTAAAATTTAGTGTATTGTTTTTTTATATATATTTTACACCAAATTTTCAACATAACCTTTTATGACCCCAACTCATGAACAAGGGTAGAGACAATGTTCAACTCCTACCCAAAAGGTGATTTCATCAAGGGCCACAAAATCACCTATTGGGATGTAAAAACATTTTTTTCCAGGATTTGAAAAATGCCAGCTGTCACATTCATGAGGTGCTGTAAATATATGGCTATGTTGTAAATCTGGTGTAAAAATATTGAAAACTACCAAAGGTACAGACCTGCATTCACAAAATTAAATGTAGGCTCATAACATCATTGTTTTTTTAATATTTTTTACACCAAATTTTCAACATACCCTTCTTATGAACCCACCTCATTAATAAGGGCAGAGAAAATGTTCAACTCCTGCTCAAAAGGTAATTTCATGCAGGGACCACAACATCACATTTTAAGACAGATTTGCCTAATGTCAGTGTAATTGTTTGAGTCAGGGTCCCAAAATATACATGTTAAAAATTTGGGCCAAAAATATGGAAAAATACCCAAATTATGCTGCTAAGTTCAAAATCCAACTGAAATACACTGAACCACATACCTGTTTCTTCAGTTTATGGTCCAGCTTTGGGGAGTGAAGACATGTCTGTGGTCCAGAGAGGACAGTGTTGGACCCTTGATTGGTAAGTAAGGGCTTGGGGGTGGGGAGCAGGGTGGTGGGTGATTAATGGGAGGGCTGGGGTCAGAAATAGCAGCAAAAGACACTGATGGATGGTTTTCTTTTTCAGGTAAAAAAAAAAAAAACATGACCAAGGATTCCTGACAACAACACCGGAGACTGGGCATCCCAGTTTCACTGTTATGTTTTTGGGGGTGTGAGGTGGTGGGTGCTGTGAGGGAGGGTTGGAATGGGTGGAGAAAAAAAAATATATATATATAAAGGGACTGGCATGGTGGAAAACTTTCATGACAATAAGCACTGGGCACCCTAGTGTCACTGTTATCTTTCTGGGAGGGGTGTTCTGAGAGGTAGGGTTGAGTGGGGGAGAAAATATATAATAAAAGGGACCATCATGGTGGAACATGATCATGACACTGGTGGATTGGGTATCCCCAGTAACATTGTTATGTTTGGGGGTGCTGAGAGGGAGGGTTGGGTGGGGAATATCCATAATTAAAAAAATTGTCGGTCATGGCAGAATCGCGGCACATGTCCAAGATGGCAGCTACTCTTACTACGATGCATAATACAGTTTGAAGGTCATTCCGGCACAGTGGAGTGTGCCATGTTCTGCCATGACTGCCGACAAAGTAGTGCAGTGTGACTGCCAGTGGAGACAGTTAGTCAAGTGCTTTATGGACATGGAGGTGACTGTGCTGCAACTCCAACATGTTGTTCCGTCAGAAGGAATGCACTGACTCTTTTCTGATACTGTAGCAAGATGTCTATAGGGCTACACCACAGCAGCCCCAAAATGAGCCTGACTACACCTGGAACCTTGTTCAGTTACCCTGGTGCTTTGCTCTACTGAGCTTCACCATTAGTGGAACTGCATAGGAAATGCTGCTTTTAAAAGCTGTGGAGTGATGACATCACAAGTTTCTGTAATACTTTCAAGACATCAGTTTCTTCAAAAATACAATATCCTCACTGTGCATGTGAATAGGATACAAACTAACAAGTGAACTGCAAATTATACAATACATAAAAGCAGTTTGTCTAGTCAGTACTGCCCAGTTTAAAATCTGCAAGTGTGTCTCATTTATCAGGTAAAATAATTCATATATATTTATGAGTTTTAGGTATACATATATCCAGTTGTTTAAAACCAGGCTGCTAATATGAAAACTTTTTATTGGCAAGGTAAATAATTGAGATGCGATTTGCCTGGTTGTGGAAAGTGATCACCCCACATCCAGTATGTTGTGCTTCCATTCTGATCATCAAGGAACTTCCAAGCGGGATTTACTTAAAACTAGTTCCCAGGCAAGTAATAGAGAGAGATAATTAGATTCATATAGATAACCTAAAGAAAAAGATAGAAATCATTAAGTTTAAAGCACACATCAAACAATGCTACCATCAAGTCCATATCCAGTTCCAGAAATCATTTTAATCCCATTGTTCATTGAACCCAAATGATCTCATGGTATTTAGTTTAAAATTCATTAGCTGTCTTTCCTAAACAGGAAATTGTCTATCTCCATTACTTCTTGGTGGTCAGATCCACTGTAATACAATAAATTTTAAGTCTTATGGGCACAAACATCGAACTCCCCAAAATGGTTGCCTACAGGTGTGTCATTTTTCTCATTAACTCTTGACTCCCAACTTGAGGACTGAGGTGGGGGCGGGGGCTAAGTGGTAGAATGTAGCTGGATAGTGTTTGGGCACGTGGTGAGGCTGCTGTTATTAGGGTCTATTCACAAAAGTGTATGTGCAGTGTGTAGGCATGCCTACAACTGAATGCTGCACAATGGGTCCAGCAGACCCCTGGCGGCATTCAGTACAGGTGCATTAGTGCCTTGCTCACTGGATCCCTCAGCAACCGCATAGCTATGCACCATGGGTGGTCTGGAAGCATGCCAGAAGGCGTCTCCTCACTGAGTGCCATTCATTAAAACGAGGAGTGCTGGGCCAGTGGGGCACAAGTTGCATGATGGGGGACCAGGCCATAACTTTTACACAGCCCCCAATAGATACCCACCAGACGTAGCAACAGGAACACCTGCATACTGCTGCCACAGCCCACCGGGCTGCCAAGGAGGGCTGGGGCAGTCATTCTGGCATACATCCATCAATGTCCACTGGCTGGGGTCTGCACCTTACTAAGATATCCTTCACATGCTCAGCAGGTGATAAACTTAGTACCCAGTCTTATTGGATGCCCATCTGCATCTCACACTCTGTCCCCACACAGCCACGATCCACCACTGTGCAGCTGCACACTGGGGTGGGGCAGGGGCATGGACAGGTGGGTGGCAATAGTGAATACTTGCTGGTGAGTGCCTGCCTGGGGGTGTGGAGCTGCATGGGCTGTGTATGCATGAATCACGTATGATGTGTACATCCTGCACTTTTGTGAATAGGGCCCATTGTGCGGGAACTGAGAAGCTTCTACAATGCAGTGATGGTCTTTGTTCCTGGCAGTGTGCCAGGAGCTGGTGACAATATAACAATAAGGTATTTGTTTAGTTCTGGGACATGGGATAAAGGTGAGGTGGATGGAAATCTAGTAAGCATAAACAGGGAGGCTGAGTGGCCAGGAAACTAGCCCTGGCCACGGGGAGTACACTTTCTCAGATACAAGTACCTCAAAATAGTGACACTACTCATTATTCAGATCCAAACAATGAATAGTGTAATAATAACTGTGACCTGTCTACATCAACTCGCTTCTGATAGTTTTCAAAAGCCATAATAACCCCGTGTGACATCATACCAAGTTATTACGGTTTTGCAGGCTCACGCGCCACTGTTTCACTCACTCACTACAGTCACAAAAAAAGACATCCACAGCATCACTTTTCCTAACTGTCAGGGTCTAAAAATACCAGTAGTTAAGTTTTTAATAACTTGAAAGTTAAATATGAGTGTTCTGCTTTGAAAACTGTAACCAAAGAGACTGCAACTGCACCCGGGCTGATGACATCCAAAATGAGCAGTGTTTTGAAAAAGCCAAACACCCTTTACCAGTTATAAAAAATAAAACATATGCAGGTGTATGTGATGAGTTTTTTTCACACACCCTTTGTGTGTGCTAATCTCATAAACCTCACAAGCTTCGCTTTCTAGGTTTATGGATTATCACACACCTAAGGTGTGTAAAAATAACTCTTATAAAATGGGCTTAAAAAATCCAGAATGCTGATTGGCTAAAGCCTAGTTTTAGCCATGTTTTAGCAGCATGTATTGTGCCTGCAAAGCTGAGCACACCACACAAAAACATTACAGTCCCCAGCACCATTCTGTCTGAAAAAACAACCTGTAGCTCCGTGCCACGCTAACCAGACATGCAACCACTGTGCACAGTTCCCCCCTCAGACCAATACACAAGCTCTCATGTCCCAAAAAGCAGTAATAAACCACTAAACCTAAAGGAATCATCAATCTAAAGTATTAAATAAATGGGCACACACCGTGCAAGTCCAGCGTGAAAACAAGTTTCTCTTCTAGGCGAGTGGGAAACTGAGCACAAGTCCTGTCATGGAGACATGTATCCCAAACACAGCCACCCAAGCAAAATTCCACATAGTTAAGCTACTGACACTCTCACCAGTCTCACCTTTACTTCAGTTTCTGTTCACCAAAATCCGGGACCAAAATGCACACAGCCCGTAGATTTCTCACTGCAGCCCCTTGCCTCAACTCCCCGCTGCCTTCTTTGTGTCTTCCATCCTCCTGTCTCCCTCTCTTACTGACCATTACCTGAAGTGTGTTACCCAACCTAAAAGATAAAAACAGGACCACAATATTATTAGCCGCAATTAAAAATTCTCATTTTTAGACCATGACTGTTCCGTATTGAAAACTACAAACAGGAAATGAACGGGTATGGCGGCTGCTGAGGGACACACTTGCTCTCATTTGAGATAGCCATTTAGAACAGAAACCTTCGCTCCCCCATTGATGTTGTAAATGAAACTGCATGAGGACATGCTCCCTCCCCTCTTACTCTAACCAAGACTGGTTAGTTAAATAAATAAACACATAAATTACAAAAGAGAAAAAAACACAATCTTTAACAGTTTGTAACTTTGTATTAGTTGATGACTGAGTACTAATGACATCCACAAACACAAACCTTCTGTACTAACGTTTAATAAAACTGCTCCATTCAAACACATTCAGAAGGACTACTTTTTCTCTTTTTTCTACTAACAATTTATTTTTTGTCTTTTTTGTATAGTTTCTATGTGCATTTTTTAAATTAACTTCTTTACTTTGCGGGGGGGGATTTTATAAGTGCAAAAAGACACTCTGAGGTGTGGGTTATGGCCTGAAAAGAGCACTTCCCAGGTGCTAAAGGCACTCAGCGCAAGTGCCTCATAACACACCTGGGGCGTGCTCTTATCAGGCCATAACCCACACCTCATTGTGTCTTATTGCAGGCATAACACATGCCTGCATATGCATTATTCTCTATTCATAGTATTTGTAACATTTTGTTTGTTACACACCCCTAGTTATGTTTAAGAAGTTACTCCTGCTTGCAGTGCATATACAAATCTGAGATTAATATCATTCTGAGCCATGACATAACATTTTCAGTTTCATGTTTCACCTTCCCATCTGCCAACAATGTTGAGTCACCTTAGCCACCAGTCATGATAGACCTCCCTTAAGCCGAAGCCCTATTCTAAAATACAACTGCCAGAGGGCCAACTTGATGACTGGTGGCTAAGCTGACTCACAATAGACCTCTGATTTGAACACTGAAAGGCACCACTCCCCTTTGGGATGTAATATCCAGTACTTAAATTTCCCTGTGCACCCCTTCCCTCCTCTGCCTTTTCCTCCATCCTCCAGTCCTACTGTTCCCTAGTTGACACTGCATTTCCCCTCTTTACCCTACTCATCCCCACTTCACCCTCTGCCCCACCCCCACCCCACCATCCCTCAATCCCTTTCCCTCCCTCCCTTACCTCCTCCCTCTCCCTGCCCCTACCCTATATCCACTACTGCTCTCTGCTCCCTTCTCCTCCACCCCCCCACTTACCTCCTAACAAAGGGAATCCAGGTTATTCCTATTCCCAGCCTCGTGCCTTTCACCCCCTCTTTACCTCCCAACAAAGGGAATTTGTTCAACCTGCCTTGCACCCTTCTAATTTTCCTCTCTAACTCTTTACTAAGTACACACATTTAAAGTTTACCTAATCTCATGTACAGTAATGTAACCACTGAAATTTTATGATGTACTCTAAGATGTCTTCTGCTGTTTATGTCTCATTTTTGTATATCATTGATGTATAGTTCTGAGGTGGAGCCTTTGCAAATGTGCTTTTAGCTCAAAGGGTGTAATCTGAGATACCAATAAAATAAAATATCTGAGTAGCCATTTGAGGCAGAAAGCCCATTGTAACAATGTAATGATTTGCTAGTTTGGGAGTTGGGGTGTACACTGGGTCTCTTGTTTTAACTTGTATGCCATAGCAGTTTGCTCCCAGTGAGAAAACAATTTAACGTTTGTGAGAGTGCATGAGTTGAGCTGCTACAGTACATCTGGGTTTGAGCAGTGGAGCATCTGGTCTTGGGCTACCATCATTGGCTGACAGGGCCTTTGGACATAAAGTCTTTTGGAAATAAATGGTGGTTTTGGGCATCATCATAATTTCATCACCCTTCTCTGCCAGGGAATAAAAATGAATCACTTTCTCTCTCGCCCCCAACTACCAGACAGAGTCAGTTCCAACCCAGCTTGTTAGGGAAGAATAAAATCAGTCCCTCCCTCAAACTATGACTTGTCTGGTGCTGCACAAAGCACAGGAGTTAGATTTTGGTAGCACAGAGACTCTAGAATATATTTTTATATAATAACTTGCATACACACTGTACCCCAAAGCTTTCTACAAGCACAAACATTCATACTAGCGATGGGAATGTGGAACAGAATGAAATACAATTTCTGGTTCCAAACCTGGCATGACAATCTACCCCAGTAATGGTGTGGATGAGACAGATGGGCAATCACACAGAAAATACATTCAACACACGCTTGGCATTATGTTTATTGACTGGGCCAATAATAATAAAGAAAGAATGACCTTTTTCTCAGGGAAAAAAGAAAAGAAAATATTATAGCAAGCAAGCAAGCAGGAAGGATCAGAGGTCTCTACAGACTTCATTTAAAATCCAGATTAGAAATATTTAAGAGGCATGTAAGCTTGCATGACCTCAGTCCTTACGTTTCAGCACTCTTCAGACCACAGCATCACTCTAACATCCCAGGATCAAGATTTTTGTTCCCTTCCCTAAGAGACCTTGTGACCTGATCCTTTTTGGATAACAAAATATTTTATTACACCACTATTTTTTTAATCTCAGACCTTAATCCATAGAAGAAGAACAAAACAAAAAAGCAGATTCCTGTTTACATCTGTAACTCCCCACTGGACACTTGTTTAACTAGTAAGCACTCCCCATATTTTTCTGTCTAGGGGAAAGAGAGGGGTGGGGATACAAAACACAGTATTACGACAAAATGACCATTACTAAACCCAGGTCCTGAGGGGAGAACGTTTGCTAGGGTCTATGCCAGGTCTGTACTTCTGGAGGGGTACCCAATAATTCCACACAGGAAGCAGTAACACGAATGCCCAAACCAGGCTGGGGTTCTAGATGTGGCTTTATTCCAACGAAATGGTACACAAAAGCAAAGGTTGACCTCAAGGGTTTACACATCGTGGCACAAGGTAATGCAGAACAACAACATCTGTGGCAGACAGAAAATCTAAACTTCTCATATTGCATATGATGTAGGACTCTTTTCAGCGGCAAAGCCTCAGTTGAAACAGAAACACACATCTCTTCTAGTGGCACAGACCACAATGGAGCACACAATTTCTTCTAGTGGCACTGGCCACAACTTAGAACATTCCCATATGGCATAAGATTTAAAGGTTTTACAATGTGGCAAATGGCCATGACAGAGCACACTCAACATTTAGCAAACAGTAGAACTATGCATCTTGGAATGACTTTCACATTCAGCACTGGAAACACACTACTTCCAAGTGTAAACTAAAGTCCTGAGCAGTGTGTCAAGTCTCACTGGGGACTCCATGATTGTCAGCCAACTTTAAGAAAGATGAGAACAGTCTGAGAACAGAACTTGGTGCATAAATCCCTTTGTCAGAGTACACCCCAAAAGAAAACAAGGCAGGTACATTCCTCCTGGAATACCCAAAGTCAGATTACTCACGGTTGTCAAAGAAAAGGCAGCTTCAATGTCCTGGATCAAATTAGGGGATTGCCCTTCGGATCCATTCTGCAGTCCCTCTCATCTCACTGGGGATGAGAAGAAAATCAGGAACTCCTGCTAGATGGTTTCCACCACTTCTACAAGTCAGGCAGATGGTTCTCAGCACTAGGGTGAGAAAAAGTAGGCTCTCCTCAGAGCCCACTCTACAGCTCTTCACTCCTCCAACTGCTCACACTGATCTCCACTCACAGACTAACTGAAAATTCTAAAGTTCCCCACTCACAACTAGCTACCATGACTTATGCACTGCAAGAGTTCTAAATGACATTGCCTCTCTCCTCCTCAGCTGAGACCAAGTAAACAGAGAGGGAGCAGGTGAAAATCCATTTAACTAGTTATTCACCAGCTGCCTTCCCTACCTAGCACAGACACTGATGGGATTCTAGCAACCACAGAGGACCGGGGTTTACACATTAATAAACACTCCTCTTTTAATAGAAAATTGCATATCTAAACAGTTTAGGCTTCCCCCTCCCCCTTTTTGGTGACATCAAAGTCTGGGTTTTGTATAAAAAGGTTGTCATTGGGGCCAGCCATCCCCTACAGAAGCCCCAAAAATAAATCAACCTGGTTCAGGTATATTCATGGCTTGTTTTCTCCAGCTTGATTAAAACAAAAAAAGAAAAAAAAAAGAAATAAAGCTTAAAATTTATAGAGTTTATTGTCATTTTCCTTTTAGGTAGCTCATGATAGTAGTAAAGGGTTCTATGTGATGGCAATGAGAAGCCTAAAAGGTGATCACCACGTTATCATGCAGTCAGAGTGCCGAATAGTTTTTGGCACTTGAACCCCGCACAGGACAACAGTGACAGAGACCTTTTAATGCTTTCTGGGGGCTTTCACCCACCGCACCCCCTACTAAAGGATTCTCAACTCCAGTGGGGTTCATACCGATTGGGGCTGAAAGCATTAAAAAATAACAGTTCGGGCCAGGTGCAATAAAATCGCACCAGCGCCGGACCCGCACCTCAGCCACCCCAACCACTAGCCAACCCCGATGCCATGGCGCAGCTCAGCCATCCACCATAGTGCCACCCCTACAGCTCCTCACCCCTCCCAGCCCATGCTCATGCCTCTCCCCCGCATACACGTACACATAGCAACATCCTGTCACCCAGTTCGCCCACCCCTCATCCAGCCACCCTACCCTCCCATCACTGTGAGGGATTATGCCTAGAAGGAGTCGCCATTATGGATAGCGCCTTCCCCATGCACCCACCTCACATTATACCTAGCCAAAGTGTTTAACCATGTATTGTTTAATGGGGAAGGTTAAGAAAAAAATTCACAATGAATAGATAAAATGTATAACTTAGTTCTATCTTCTTGGAGATATATATATATATATATATATATACACACACACATATTATGGTAGCATGGTAGCGCTACCATAGTTAGGAATTGAGAGCCATTTACATGTTAAACCCAAAATGTTGCACATAATAACTTTGCAACCATTGACAGATTTGCCTGAAATTTGGAATACACGATCAAGACCCATAAGCCTTGGGATATGCCAAGTTTTGTACCAGTCGGATATACGGCTGCGGAGTTATTAAGCGTGATCTGCGCGTGCATTTATGCTTTTCTTGGAATTCTACAGCGGCGCCTACAGGTCGTACGGTTTTCTCGACCGCTCCAAAATTTTCAGGGAACATGCGGCCGGAGTCCTCAATGTGCCTTCCGAAGATTTTGTGAAAAAATATTAAGTGGTTCAAAAGTTATTCAAAAAACAAGTTCCCATTATAAGTCAGTGGGAAAAGTTAACAAAAAGTTCAACAGTGTCGCAAATGCAGTTTTTACTTTCGCAAATGGCCCTTTTACTGTTGCAAATCTGCCATTTTGTTTTCAGTTAGCGATCAGTAAAATGCTTGGCATTTAAATTTGGGACCATCTAGCAACCTAATTATTTTTGTATTCACCTAGTCGGACCCTGAGGATGCTAGCCATGTCTTTATTTTGGGGTAAAGCACCCCAGAAATATGTTTTTCACATTTCTGGAAAAAGTACTTTCGCACATACGACACTGTCGAATGAATTTGCGAAAGCTTTCGCAAATTGTGACAGTACTTTTATAGGCTGTGGGAAACTGACAGCAATTCTTTGGAACCCTGCTGCAAAAGAATGGTTTAGAGTTTTGGGCTGAAATTTGGAGGGAACGCATCCCACGTCTCACAGATGTGCCTTTCACTGTTTTGTTGAAAAAATATTACATGGTGGCAAAGTTACAGTACTCCAAAATTGATACTTTTTCCCATAGGATAACATTATGGCGTACAACGCATTGCAGCAATCGTTTGATGCCCTGCTGCAAAATAACGGTTTGGTCTTTTGGGCTGAAATTTGCAGGGAACACAGCCAACATGTGCCTTACAGTGGCTTAGTGAAAAAATATTACAGGGAGGCAAAGTTATGTCACTCCAAACTTCTGTTTTTTTCCCTATAGGATAACATTACGGTGTTTGCCACACCTTTCAGGGCCTGTATCTCGTAAACAGTACGAGATATGGACTTTTCGTCGGAGACTAAGCACTAAACTAGCCAGGAAAGTGATAATTCATATGACTTTTACATTTTTTTTCTATGTTGTACGGTTCCTGAGATATAAGCAATTTACTATTCCAAGTCCTCATTTTCTGTTCTGAGACTCATTATTTTGCATTCATTCTTTGTACTTACTGTCTTTCTCTATGCAACTTTTGCAGAAAACCAGCCTGTGCACTTACATTACTGTTACCATTACCGTTTCCGCTTGCGTTTCCGTACCCCTTTCACTTACCGTTCACGTTTACGCCACCATGTGTGTTACCTTTTGTGTTTTCATTTGCGGTTGCATTTTTGTTGTTTTTAACATTTCTACAGTACTGTTTCTCTTTCTGTTTCACTTTGCGTCACCATGCGCATTATGATTTGCGTTTTCGGGCACAATGCTACTATGTGACAAGACATCACATGGCGGGCCGTTCCCGTCTATGCCACTGTGTGCGTTACCTTTTCTGTTCTCATTCACGCTTGCATTACCATGTGCGCCACTGTTAGTGCTTCTGTTTGTGTTGCTGTTCCTGTTACTATGTCACAAGACATCACGTGGCGGGATCACGAGCCCGCCGCCACATTACATTCATTATTTCTCATTATCATTCTCAAAGAAAGGAAATTAGAGGCAAAAACACTGTTTAATGCATCAGTTAGGGTTGTTCCACAGCAACAAAAGTGAGGAAATTTGGTGTTGGGTTGAAAAGCCCCTTGGACCCCAGCCCACCCCCAACTGGCATTGGGGTGCGCGTGGGGTCTTCGGTCCTAACTTCTCACCCATTCTCTTATACCTCTGCTTCTTTACACATGTGATGGGGTGAGAGTTGGGCGAGGCCCCAATGCACCCAATGGCGATGAGGAGTGGGCTGAAAGAGCTTCAACTCTACCAGTTCACTTTGTTGCTAATGGTTAACAATGCATTAAATGGATTTTGCCTCTAATTGTATATATATATAAAATCAATTTATGAACTGTTTTATTTTGTTTTATAGTGTTGGATATGTAGCATTAATACTCGGTAAAGAGGGTTTTACTAGGAATTAATGCCTGGTTGAGGGGGTTGGGCCGAGTGCCTCCAAACACCAACCAGGCATTAATTCCCTAGTAGAGCCCAACTTTGGAGTTGATTAATGCACTTGTAACATGGCAAGCACAAGGTGGATACTGTTATATGTGAATTAAATGTGAGAAACAAATGAACTGCAACCCAGAATATTTCTAAATAAAATATATGCTATTCAAGTCAGCACTTTAGACTGAGCCATAGGCTATCTTAATGTACGGCTGTTCATGTGCACGTTGAGTAATCCATTATGTATTTATATTGTGACTGCTGCTTTAATATAGTTTGTTGCATTATGTGTTTGAATAAATAACAGAGAAACATAACAAAACCATTAAACTCTGTATAGTAATATAGTGCTCTGTTCACTTATTTTGTTCATTTTAACTTGTGATTCAGTAATGTATTATGGGGATAGTAAAATATTTGCATATCTGGCATCTGACTTGCTTCTGTATGTCAATGTTTTCAAATATGCAAATATTCATGCTGTCCCCACAAATGCATTAATGAGTTGAAAGTTTCTCTGTCTTCATCTGAACGGCAGCGGTGATCGGTCTACTGTTCATCAGAAACGAAAAGAAACACAGACAGTGATTACTGCTCACTTTTTGTTTCTTACTGTGGATGGCAACAGTGGTCACTCTAGTGCTAGACTTCCGCTGGTCGCCTGCATTCACTGTGCTTAGCATTAACTCTAAGATTTGCCTTTCTGTTTCTGTCTTTGTGCCCTCTCTGCATTTGTTGCTTGATCACAATACTTTGATTCTGGTGACACTGGTTGCTGTATCTCTGAGGTCCGCGAGCAGGGTGGTGGGTTACATTGAGGAGCTCTCCATTTTCTGTTACGGGATGAGGTGCCGCATGTACTAGTGCCACCCTATAGGAAGGTTCACACAGACAAAAAGGGCAAACACATCTGACAGAGGCAGTGATTATTTTTGTCTATGTCTCACTGTGTTTAACTAAGTGTGCTCCCGAATGCAAGTGGGCATTACCAGGGAATTAATACCTGCTTACTATCAGGTCTTGTGTTGTCTTTTAACCAATCTGAATAACTGATTTGGCATAAACATTTCTTGCCACGTTACAAGTGCTTTTAAACTTTTACATAAATTTTATTGTACTGTGCCACAGTATGCTGACTTGGGAGTGAGTGTGAGAGAAAGAAAGAAAGAGAGAGAGACAGAGAGAGCCTGAGTGGTTCTCTCCAGCTGCGGTACCTTACTCCCAGACCTCACTACATGTCAAAAAGGTATTTCCTCTCTGCGTCATCTTTCTTATGCCTACAAAGAAGTTAGGAATTCAAAGTTTTAAAAACAAAGTCCAGGGACCTACACCCATGGAGCCCACATAGAAGCAGCCTCATTATGAATGAGAGCTCCATGCGGTTGGCTGCAGGCAAAAAGCTCTGTGTATTTTTGTATCAAAAGAGCACTTTATGAAAACTTCAAGCTCTTAAATGTGTCAAAATTGATCAAGGGGCATTCTTTATGTGGGTGGGGATTAGAAACAGCATGCAATGCTTAAAAATGAAATAGGCTAACACAGAGATGTTTTACTAGTCTTGTTATACAAAACAGGGCACACTTGTAACAAGCATTTGTCAATACCGAATGTTGTCTAACTGGCTTTGGCATTGGTAGTGCAGGAATTAGAGATGCATAATAGGAATGACAGTGAAGTACTGAACTGATGCCAACCCCACCCCCACCCTGCAGAGACTGATAGGTGTTGGGGTGTGCCTTTGGGTCGTCAGCTATAACGCTCATGCCATTTTACCTCACCCTACCCTGTAGACACTGACAAGTGTCATGGCATGCTTTGGGGTCTTTGGACCTTATAATTACCAGATTCCATAAGGAAATACACTAAGGTGGGTGCAATATAGGAGAATGGGGTGAACTTTGGGGCTGAGCACTCCAAGGCACACCTCAATGCCTGTCACTGGCTGCAGGGTGGGGTGGGGGTTGAATGGCATGAGCATTACAGCTGATGATCCCAAGTCATACCCTTGATGCCTGTCAGTCTGTAAAGGGTGGGGTGTTACAGTTGGAAACCCTAACGCTGTAGGCTATGTTGGTATTTTCACCCAAATTATCAAAATGTGCTTTTGTCACCCCACCTCATGAAGAGCAGCACTGTCAGATTGTTACCCGGAAGGTGATTTTGCACAGCGACTGCACCATTTGGCACCACAGATACGGAAACACATTTTGGGCAGGATGTGAAAATGACAACTATATTGTTCATGAGGAGGTGTAAAAATGGCAACGTTGAAAATCTGAGTGAAAATATGAAAATTGGTGAAGTCATGAGCATGCATAGAAACTGCACAATGCATGTCCATAACCCAATTATTTTGGGGATTTTTTAACCATGTTTTCAACATAGGCATTTTGGGACCTCCCCTCATGAGCAGTGGCACTGTGATTTTGTTAATCTGTCCCAAAAATTGATTTCCCACAGCGACCATGCCATCGTATGCCACAGGTGTGAAAACACATTTTGGGCAGGATGTGAAAAATGACAACTGTACTGTTCATAAGGAGGTGTGAAAAAAATGCCAGTTTTGAAAATCTGGCATGAAAATATAGCAAATTTAGAGAGTTACAAAGTGCGTGGAAACTGAGCAACTCATGCTTGTAACAGAGTCATTTTATGGACTTTCATCACAAATTTTCAACATAGGCATTTTAGGACCTCTGCTCATGAACTGCATCACTGTCATTTTCTTAATCTGTCCCTAAACTGATTTCCCACAGCGACCATGCTGTTCTGCGCCAGAAGTACGAAAACACATTTTGGCCAGGATATGTTAAATGACAGCTACACTGTTCATAAGGAGGTGTGGAAAAATGGCAATATTGAAAATCTAGAGTGAAAATATTACAAATTCGGGAAGTTACAAGCGTGCATGGAAACTGCTCAACTCACGCTCATAAAACAGTTATTTTTTGTATTATTTTCACCAAATTTGAAACTTAGGCTTTTTGAGAGCCCACCTCATGAACATTGGCACTGTCATTTCGTTACTCGGTCCTGAAAGTTGATTCTGTGCAGTAACCACAAAATCACCTTTCGGGACTGAATAACGCCATGACAGTGACTGAATTCATAAGAGGGGGGTCACAATAATCCCACGTTGAAAATTTGGTGCCAAAATTCCCAAAAATGTCCAAGATATGCACCAAAGTTGAAAAAACCTTATTTATGCTATTATACAGCTTACCAGCATTTCTTCAGATCGTGGTTGGCTTTGAAGAGTGCAGACGTGTTCCCGGTCCACCGAAGATCATTGTGTCAGGCTCCAGAGATAAGTATGGGGTTGGGGGGGTGTGTGGAGGCAGGGTACGCAGAGGGTGGGAGTGCTTTGGAGAAGGGGGCAGGAGAGACCACAAGGGACTGTTTTCTGGTTTAGAGGTTTACAAAAAAGAAGAATATCACAGGACTTTTTTTTTCAGGGACATTGGCACGCTGGGGTGGGCTCCCAGCATTCCACCTGAGTGTGTTAGGGGTTGTAGCTGACAGGAATTGGGCACCCATGTTGGCACATATCAAGAGGGGAAGAGCTGAGGGGATTGGGAACCCCTCGACACACAAGAAATGGGGGACATTATGCCAACAGGGAGTGGGCTCCTCCATTGGCAAATTGAACTGGGAAGGAGAGATTGAAGCCAATGGGGATTGGGCCCCCCATCAGCAAAGAAAGACTGTTGGGGGGCACATGCTGCCGAGGGGGATTGTACACCTCCTTGGCACACACTTGAAATGGGAGGGGGGGGAATTATGCTGATGGGGAGTGGGCTGCCCCGTCGGCAAGTGAAGTGGGTTGGGGCATGTCAACAGGGGGATCGGGCACCCCTGAAGCTAGCGAGGACAGTCAGTGCCACCATGTTTGGTGAAAACATCACCAGTAAAGGCACGTTGGGAGACATGTTATTGTGCCATTGCATGACAAGCTTGCCTCTCATTGCAGCAGCACTTTTTTTAGATGTGGTGGCCACTTTACGTATTGCTAGTGTCAGTGCCTGCATGCTGGCTTATTGGGGAATGAGGGACGCACTTAGTGATACATGCCCTACATTCTCTCACAGTGACTGCATCTCTAAATCTGCTACTACTGCAAGATTTTAGCTGGTGCACACGCACGAGCCAATATAAAAATAGGGGGCACACTGGATACAGGCCCCACCTCTCTACACACACACACTCAGTTGTTTGTTAAGTGCTTTTAAAAATATGTAAGGGTAACAACTCATAAATCACTTATAACATGATACCAGCTTTAAAGGGACCCCAGCAAGTCCCTGTAGAACTGAACAGCCAGACCTTTAATGACTAAGAGAGCCCAGTAGCCATTAAACACAAGTGGACAGATAATGAAACATCCCAGTTTGCACCTATCAAAGCCCCTATCCTGAGTGCAAATTAACACTTGGCCCTAAATGTGCTATATTGGGACAAGTTATGAGCACAGTGTGAGTGCCTGAAACCTGTAAGAATGTAGGCCCCTATGGTGCAGCCCTAACAGAGACATTAACAGGTGTGCTATACAAAGCACAACCCCCTGCTAGCCACAAAGAGGTTATGGCATACAAATTGATTATGTACCTGCCTTCAAATACCTTGGCATCTAGCTTGATCACCACCTCAAATTCTCCTTGCACATTGACGCTATTCATAAAAACTTCATCTCAAACTGAGAGCCCTCTTTAGGCATAAAAGCTGCACCCCCCTCCCTGCCCACCGTGATATCCTTACTAAGATGATACTCCCTATCTTTGACTATGGTGATATAATCTATGGTGCTGCTCCTAAATCCTCCCTGGCTGGACTGGATCCCCTCATCCACTCCTTCTGCCACTTTGCCCTTAATTGCCCAACCCACACCCACCACTGTATTCTCTACTCTCTGCTTTCCCTCCCCTCCCTTGAGGATCACCATCTGCCCCACTGCTCTTCCTTCACTTCTAAATTCTGGTTATCCTCTTTACTCCCCTATCTGGACTCCATTTTCTCTCTCCCCCCACCCCTCCCTCCAAAATACTGGGATTCGCTCCCTCAGGCTCCCTTCCCTTACAACTTCAACAGGTCAATCTACTTTATCTTTCTGGTTTCTTGAACTCTGGGATTCCCTCCCCTTTAACATCCATTCTGCTTCCTCAAACCCTCCCTACTCTCCCTCTCCAATCCCTCATCTCTCCCTCATGCCATTGTCCCTAGCTCCCTCTCTTGGCATATAAACACTCCCATTTCCCCCGCTTGTCACATTTCACTTTCTATGTTATTCCCCTCACCCTTTTTTTGTTCCCTTTATTACCTTACTGCTACCTCTGTGTACTGCACAACCTGACTTTACCTGCCTATATGGTAATACCCAGGTTTCGGTCATTTTTTTTCCTGCCAGTTTATTGTAAATACTCAGGTACCCAAATCTGCTGCCTCTGTTTATTCCACAGTTTATCCCATATTGTTTTTCTACTGTTGTTAAATTTTTTATCTACCCTCATGTAAATTATAATCTTACTTCAAGAGGGAGCTCTTGCACTAGGTAACACCATTAGGACTATGCCACCAGGCACTAGGACCCCACAGAAACATTTCTAGCTAGCAGCTGCCACCAGGCACTAGGACCCCATGGAAAGATTTCTATCTAGCAGTCCGGTGAGGGGAGCACCCCCCTGACATCGGCTCTGCCCCAACATCTCATGTGTTCATTCCTGTTGTTAGTGTATATTCTTTACTCTTAGTTTATTATTGATACACCTCTTACGCACTTTTTTCTGATGTATTTTTTTTCACTCCTGCTCCACGCCCCTCTCTAGTAGGAGGGAGCCCCAGTCCCATCTCCTGATGTCCACCATCTGATGCTGACCAGCTACCCCCAGGGCTTACCCCCCTGGTGGGGTCAGTGGTGGGGTCCACCCCCACCAAAGACAGAATCCAGTACAGGGGTCGGCACTGTGGCTATTTGGGGGTGGGACCTACAAGCTCCATCCATCATCCAGTGTGAGCTCTTCCTGCCTGAATTTTTTTCCCCTCGGGGCAGAGCATGCAAGGACACCAATGACGGTACCATGCATACTCTTGTTCATGCCCCCCATCAGATGTGTGTCCCACCTCTGACCTGTTGTCTGCAGCATCGTGGTGCCAGCCCCCAGCCACCACCAGGGGCCAGGCATGCACTGACAACTGGTTGACCCCCTCCCCAGAGAAGGAGAGTTGTCCCTGGGATGTTCAAGCCTTCTCCTCCCCTGCCAACACCCGATGGCCCATGCTCACTCCCAAACATGGGTTGCCGGTATGGTGCGAGGTGTGGCTTCTAGCGCCTCAACCCTCAGCACCACCGGGCCGGGTTCTATGTATTTTATAATAGTGTTAATGTATATCTTTTTAAATGTTTTAAGTTTGTCCCTTTCCCCTTCTCCCAGGACACATCGGGAAATAAGCTATTTTTGCTCAGTATGTACTCTCCTGGTAAAACACTTAAAATAAATTAATACATTTGCTTGTACTGCACAAAGAAGCATTCAAGGAACAAAAGCAGCGTGCCTCCAAAACCTTGTATTATTAAAAAAAATAGGTGCAATGTGTTGGACTATTGTATAGATATAAGAATTGTTTAACAAGTGAGCTGAAGCAAAAAATAGTCCAAACTTCGATATGTCCCCTTTTTGACTACACAGAGATCTTATATGATTATTCTATTACTGAAAAAGCTCATCAGACTTGATGTATTATACAACAGGCTTGCCAGACTAATTCTGGATAGTCCAAAAACTACTCACAACTGTGAGATGTACAAAAGTTTGGGTTGGCTGTTACTAGTCAACTGTAGAAAGTGGCATAAAAAAGAGAATGGTTTGCTGACTAGGTCTAAAACAGTGTCCATCAGGACAGCTGGACAGTGTTATCTTAATAGTACCCATACCCCTTCCCCTGAAGAATACACACACACACACACACACACACACACACTGCTGGAGAAATAGCCACAGCCATATGTTTACTCACTGATATTACACTATTGGCATGTCATGCACAACTGGGAGCTCTCGGCAGACACCTCCAGCCCAAGCACCCCTTCCAGTGAAGGGTCAACCCCTTGTGTGGTCCAAGGAGATAATGTACCTCCTGGGATGGTACACAAGCCCCATGAGTTCAGAGGTTATGTGACTGACTGGCGAGCAACCACCCATGTCTGGCATTGCCACACCCACAGGCAAGCCTGATGAGATGGTACTATGACCCCCCAACCAGAGTTGATTTGGGGTTTCCCAGGCCTATATCGACATAAGGAGATAAGCCCTTTGGAAGAACATGACTCATCCCCCTTTTTCTCCTGTACCGTGAGCCTGCAGTATTGACAAGCTACAATGTTACATGACTGCGACAGCTGGAGATCTATGCTGTACTAGCTGTTTTTTTTATAGAGCTTTTTTCCCATAGGGTTGTCATGGGTGGGCTTCTCAGACCTGTCCCCACCTCCTCTCAGCTGGCACCCATCTCACCCATATCTCGAGCCATGGATCCCCCTAGGATTGCCCCCTGTGGTGGGGCAGGAAGGGGAGGGCCATCCTCCCCCACCCAGAGACTACATCCAGATTCGTGCTAGAGATCGGCAACGGTGTGTGACAGAAAAAGGTGGCAGGGTTTTGTGTAGTCCATGCCTGTCCAAGTTTCCTTTTTCTGGTTTTCCCCAGACTGACCATGTTACATACATATAGAATAGTGGATGATTAAGCATCCACAACAAGGCTGTGTTTCCATCGAGGTTGTGTGATGACATCATGAGACCTCGAGAGCAAAGCTCGAGAGGTCTCTATGATGTCATCACACAAACCGAGATGGAACAAAGCCTGCAGTGGATGCTTAATCATCCACTGTTTTTATAGTATATCACTAACCCCTGTCGGCAAAAAAAACAGGACACAGACGAGTGGTACTGAATTGTATATTGTCAAACAGAAATCTTTTTATACAGTACGATAATTATATAGAATCAAGTTAAGAGAAAGAGAGAAAAGGATACGATCATCGTGGCATTGTTCAGCATTTCTGTGAGAGGAAGAAAAAAATAATGTCAGCATTTGTCAGTTGGCAGAGCAACCCCCGCCCCCCCCAGACATTGTTTTACATCTATATGGTTAAATTTAGAGAAAAACTTACTTATTCAGAGTCACTGGTGTCTCACGATCACCTTACTCGCCTCCGCTTTTCCGGTTTTGAGTAGTGTGTTACATTCACTGTGACTCTCGTTGAAAACGCAGTGTTCCCCAAATGAAATGTGGAAAGGCAGCTTTTCTGTTGGGATGATATTTTTGATGCTGGACAGGCACTGATGTATTTCCTGTTTCCAGCCAATTGTGAGCTGTCTCAGTGGGGCTGACACTAGGGCGGTTTCGGAAGTTAGGGCAGAAGATGGACGAGTGTCTCTGCTGTTTGGAACCGGAGATCATGCTGTAATTATTAATACTTTGTATATTTCGATGCCCGGAGACCTGTGCAACTTCTGTGGGAGGGACGTTATGATCTACCAATGCCTGGATCGATGTCTTTCTGGTGGAGTGATTTGTGATTTTTTTACTTTCAGGCAAGCCAGCAGACATTTTCATTTGCTTCATCATGTTTCTAATTTTGTTTTCTCCTATGGTCATAGTTCTATACCAGAGGGAGACTCCTGGCTTAAAATTTATGTTGGGGGCCAGATAAAAAGGTGCATCGGGTGTATTCATTGCTTGTGGTCTCTGGGAGGCATATTTAAGATAGGCAGAGATCGGGTCCCTTTCTTTATTTATGCTGCTCTCGTACATGCGGGGTTTCACAGGCCTTATGTCCCTGGGTTTTTCATAGACGCAGTCTTTGTCTGTCGCTCGTTATATTCTAAGTATTTTTGGCCATTGGTGTCAGTTAACAGGGTTAGGTCTCCCACTTTAACTTGTACTGTTCCATGGTACGGAGCGAATAAAATGTTGTCCAACATTAAAAAATACCATGTTGAGGAGGGATGATGGATTTGAGAGACCAAGTGTGCCTGAATTGTACAGCTGGTTGATGTCTGTGTCAGTTAGAGCCTCAGCCCTATTGGGTTTATTCCCTTTCCTGCTTTTTAGATATCTTAGCTTTGCTGTCATTGTCCTTAATGTTTGCACGAATGGACTATTCTTGCCATGGTAGATGGAGTGACCATAGGTATGCTTTATTAGATAACGATCGACACTGCCTAAAATGCCTCTGATTGTTCCCAGTTCATAATCCGACCCATCTATTCTTTTTATTTTATACACGAAGTCAGCCAGGAGTATGTCTAGCTCTTCTATTGGAATTCTGTATGTCCCGATGCTCGTCTCACATTTTTAAAATAGTTCTGCACTATTTTTATGTCGGCTGCCGTTTTCTGGATAATGCTGAGCGTTTCCTGATCAGCTATAAACTGTTCTCTGTCTGTCATGAGCTTGAAACACTGCTGCTGCCATGCCGTTTTTATTTGCTTTATGCTTGCTTGCGATTAATTCGGTTGTTAGACACGCTGATTTCAAATTGAGTTTTCGAATTTTTAGTTATGCGCGCGACTATTTAATTGACAGAAAACTTGTTGTACTATCGATGTGACGATACTACAACAAGTTTTCTGACCTTTGAACTGTAGTACAACAGCTTTGGAGCAGCTGCTGAATTTCATATACAATAGGGGGTTAGTCATATACTATAGTGGCATAGTGATGAGCTCCACCTCTGTGGAGATATCTTCAAACACCCGTGATTGGTTGGTGTGGTGCATGCCCAAGCTGTGCTACCACCCGGACAACTACAGGTGGCAGGCAGGCAGCAGATCACACTACGCCCCTCCCCGAAGGAGGAGAGCCACCCATTGGGACGTTCAATCCTCCCTCCTCCAGCCAACCCCCAAGTGACCCATGTCTGTTCCCGAACACAGGTCATCAATGTGGTAGGAGGTAAGACGCCAGTGCCTCAGCCCTCCATGCCACTGGACTGGCCTCTATACTGCCTCTTTTAACCTTTAGGAAGAGGCAACCAAAAACTCCAGAATAAACCCTTTGAGGGGAAACAGGGAAAACTCACTCTCAGACCCCTAGTGCGGTCACCCTTATTAAGTCAGTGGGTTCCCTGTACTAAACTGGCTGACCCTACCCCAACTTTTACTAGCGTGGCTTGGATGGGTGATCTGAAGAGGGAAGCCAAAGTGAGGGGGAGCTGCTGGCTTCAGCTCTTTTTAGCATCTTACACTCCACCCCCTCCAGATGGCCACCACTCTGTGGGTGACCCTAGTGGTTCCTTCTCCAGGGGTGGTGTCAGGGTTTTTTCAACACCCTGGGGGGGACCCTACCTGCATGGTTACAGGTTATGGTGGTGGGGACACAGACAAGGGGACATCTGCTGCAATACTTTAGTGGACTCTATATGAGCAAATAGTTCTGAGAGTCAAAACTCAAATATCTATGCCCTTTTTTAGTTACTATGTGCCTAGTCTTTGGAATTCCCTATCAGTCACTTTTAGGATGATAAGGAATAGGAAGCCTCCACTGAAAGCATTACAACATTGGTTTCAGAATTTTATTCCACGGTTTGGTCCTTCTTGTTCAGTGGACAGAGGCATTATATTGTAAAGGTGATATAAGATTTGCTGAAGATGCTATTAGGTATACATAGATACATATAAATTGTCTACAGATAAGGACCACTAGGCCCATCTAGTCTACCTGTAAGCCCTATACTTGCATACAGTCACTGACCCTAAGTGATCAATGGCTTTTCATCACTCCTTCCCCACCCAATGTATGGAGTATGTATATTATAATTTTATATTTGTAATATTGTGCATTTGATTATATTTTTATGTGATATTTTCATTTCCTTTATATTGTATTGATGTTTTTATTACTAATGGAACCCAAAATGCTTTTGCAGCCTAATGGACACCATTGCAAATGAGCTTATCTCAATGGATAACTCCCTAAATAAAACTGAGTTGAACTGAATTAATTTGAATTGTACTGAATTGAACTGAACTGGAGTGGGCTGGACTGAACTGAACTAAACTGAATTGAATTGAATTGAGCTGAATTGAAAGTCTGTTAGTGCTTCGGCACTAAGTTGCTAGTTTCACATCTGCTTGCATAGTACCTCTTAGCCCATACAAGGTACGAGGAGATCCTTTGCATCCCATTATGGCCTGATTAAAACGTGAGGTTTAAGCTTTTGCTCCATGGAATGCAAAGGGACTGCCCTCCATAGAGTGTGTGACCCCCCCATCATTGCTGCCTTTGTAAAGTATGTGATATAAACCCTGGTACCAGGTAACTTCTCTCCTTCCCTCACCCATTCCCTGTACCCCTAATGTGTATTTTGTCCCTGGTTGTCTAGTGGACACCCGTCACTCGATTCCCATTTCTTATCCAATCCCCGCAGTGCCAGTAATAAGTACAGTATGTTATCCCTGGTTCTCTAGTGGACCACTCTCCCTCACCCAGTATTCATAGTGCCAGTAATGTGTATGTTCTCCTTCGCTGTCTATTAGACACCCCCTTTCTCACCCAATCCCTGTACTGCCCACAATAATTACAGTATATTCTCCAAGATTATCTAGTGGACCCCCCCCCTTCCTGACCAAGTCCCCATAGGGCTAGTAATGTGTATGTTCTCACTGGCTGTCTAGTAGACACCTCCTTTTCTCACCCACTGCCTGTACTGTCCATAATAATTACAGTTTAGTCTCCCTGGTTGTCTAGTGAACCCCCTTCCTGACCAAGTCCCCATAGTGCCAGTAATTAGTAAATTCTCCCTGGTTTTCTAGTAGACCTCTCTCCATCACATAACCCTCAAAGTGCTAGTAATTAGAGTATTCTTCCTGGTTATCTAATGGACTCCCCACCCTGACCCAATCACTGCAGTGCCATAAATAAGTGTATTCTCCCTGGTTGTCTAGTGTATGCCCCTCCCTGATCCAAGCCGAATAGTGCCAATAATGAGTATATTCATCCTGGTTGTCTAGTGGACCCCCCCTCCTGACCCAGCCCTTGCAGTGCCAGTAACAAGTACATTCTCCCAGGTTGTCTAGTGGACCCCTTCCTTGACCAGATCCCATGGTGCCAGTGATAAGTATATTATCCCTGGTTGTCTAGTGAACTCCCCACCATGACCCACTAGCTATAGTGCCAGTAATAAGTATATTCTCCCTGGTTGTCTACTGGACTCCCCACCCTGACTCAGTTGCTGTAGTGCCATAAATAAGTATATTCTCCCTGGTTGTATAGTGGATGCTCCTCCCTGACCCACTCCTCATAGTGCCAGTAATAAGTATATTCTCCCTGGTTGTCTAATGGACCATTTCCCTTCCTGACCCAATCCTTGCAGTGCCAGTAAAATCTATATTCTTCCAGGTTGTCTAGTGGACCTCCCTCCCTCCTTGACCCATCCCATGGTGCCAGTAAAAAGTATATTCTTCCTGGTTGTGTAGAGGATGCAAGGGGACACAAAATGGTGCACTCCAGTTATACAAGGCAACTAGACTCATGGCTGCAAAAATCACATTTATTAATACAGTAATGCAAAAGGCTCATAAACTGAACAGTTGGTAGTAAGAAAACTACCCCCTGTGTCTTTCCTTGTCTAGAAGATCTGCCTGCTGCCTTATTCCCATAGTGCCAGTGCCCATATCTGTACCTTTCCTGGTATCTAGTGCCCCCCCCAAAAAAAGAGACCCTTACCCACATGGGACGGCGACTGGCACAACCCAACTACTCACCTCCATGGCCAGCTGTCATCTGCCTTGAACTTAAGTTTCAATGTATTGGAACCTCGCAAGTACAGTGTAATTATCGATACATGACTTGTGGGATGACCCTTTAAACTGAGGCAGAGTTTGAGCAAAGGGCCATCCAGCAAGTCCTGTGCCGATATACCCCAGGGCTTGTGGTCTGGCTAGTAGCCTTCCTGCTGTTTACTTGCCATTCTCAGGTATTTTTGCACCTTTTTCTCACTGATGTGATGTTATATGCCTGTTTAGGCTATATATTCCTTTTATATGTGTAAAAATTAAATCACTGAGCACTTCATTAATTGTTTGCTGCAAATATTTTTGCTCTTACAGTTGGTTAGGGATATACTCCCCATTTGCAGGCTTCATGTGTGACAAGCTTTATTTCATTTTTGTTATTTCCCTAGATAGTAGGGTGGTTAGGAAATCCCTATAGATGAATACATGTTTGAACAGCGTACTTGCTGGCCCCTGCTTATGAAGATGGAAGCAGACCTATTAGAACTAGAGCCTCTTCTGACCTTAAATTACTATGTTAATTTGTTACCACAGCTTCTGTGCATGGAAATGTTGACCACAAATGAAAATCAGATTGGAAAGATAGTTAATGGCACCAGGAACTGTGTTATGGGTAGGTTTTTAAAGAAATTTTAATGAATAGTATACACTACACTACGGGTGTGCAAATACCTGTCACAGAAAGTCAGCCAAATGTTTGCATTTGGGGCAAAGCATTCAGGTATTTGTTGTTTTACATCTGTATGCACATGGTTAAATAAAGCTTTCATCCTTCCCAGGTGGCAAGGGCTTACCTCCTGGCCACAGCCTCGCCATTCCAGCAATTTTCTCCCACCTACCTCCCTCTTCCCTATGGCCTCAGACTTAACAAGCATTTGTCAATGCCGAATGTTGCTTGCTTGTATGTGCTGTTTAGGTATTTGGAAGTGACAGTTTCATGCCTTCCTCCCAAGACATCCACTGTATCTTTCCGTTCAGTATTCACAGAAGAGTGGGAGGGGCAAGGGCCACAGCAGTACAGCAGTTGCCAAGGGGGTGAAGAGGTGGACAAAAGAGTCCTGCAGGAGCTCACTAAATTGAAGGTAGACAAAGCGATGGAACCAGATGGCATACGCTCCAAGGATATTAACAGAACTGCGAAGGGAGATAGCAGTACCTCTGGCAGCCATGTTCACTGAGTCATTCAACATGAGTGAATTGGAGGAGGGCACATGTGGTCCCTCTACACAAGTCCGGCAGCAGGGAGGAGGCAGGGAACAATAGGCCATTCAGCCTCATCTCAGTAGTGGGGAAGATCATGGAGACATTGCTTAAAGAAAGGATAGTGGGGCATCTAGATGCCATCGGAACCCAGGACCATAGACAACATGGATTCACAGTGGGGACATCATGTCAGATAAATCTGGGTGATTTATTTGACTGGGTGACAAAGGAAGTGAATCAGGGTGGGGCAGCAGACAATGCTTACCTTGATTTCAGCAAAGCCTTTGACACCATCCCATATAGGAGGCTGATAAACTAGCTGGGTAGGCTGGACATGGGGGAAAGGGTGGTAAACTGGGTTAGAAACTGGCTAACAGACAGGAGGCAGAGAGTGGTGGTAAATGGTATGCAGTCTAGAGAGAGGGGGCGACTAGTGGGGTGCTGCAGGGATCGGTCCTGGGGCCAGTTCTTTTCAATGTTTTCATTTGTAATATTGCAGAACATCTGAAGGGAATTTTTCACCAAATTTTCAACATAGCCATTTAAGACCTCTGCTCATGAACAGTGTCACTGTGATTTTCTTAATTTGTCTCAGATATTGATTTCAAGACAACGATCATGCCCATTGTGTGCTACATGTATGAAATATGTTTTGGTGAGATGTGAAAATGACAGCTGTACTACTCATAAGAAGGTGTGGTAAAATGGCAATGTTGAAAATCTGGAGCTGAAAATATTGAAAATTCGCGAACTTATGAGTGTGTGAGAACTGTACAACGACGCGTAGAAACAGTCATTTTTGGAATTTTTCACCAAATTATCAACATAGCCATTTTAACACCTGAGCTCATGAACAGTGTCACTGTGATTTTCTTTAATTTGTCCCAGACATTGATCTCAAGACACCGACGCGCCATTGTGTGCTACATGGCAGAAACACGCTTTGGGTGAGATGTAAAAATGGCAGCTGTACTACTCATAAGAAGGTGTGATAAAATGGCAATGTTGCATATCTGGAGTGAAAATTTTGAAAATTACGACCTTACGAAAGGCAGGAACTGCGCAGCGCACGTCAGAAATAGTCATTTTTAGACTTTCGTTCAATTTTTAACATAGCCATTTTAAGACATCTGCTCATGAACAGTGTCACTGTGATTTTCTTAATTTGTCCTGCAGACATTGATTTCAAGCATAATCGATCATGCCCATTCTGCGCCTACATGGGCGGAAACACATTTTGGGTGAGATGTGAAAATGACAGCTATACTACTCATAAGAAGGTGTGGTAAAATGGCAATGTTGAAAATCTGGAGTGAAAATATTGAAATTTCGACGAACTTACGAGGCCTCGTAAGTAACTGCTCAAACGCATGGCTGCAGAAACAGTCATTTTTTGAATTTTGGCACCAAATTTTCAACATGGGTTTTGGGACCCCTTCTCATGAATGATGTCACTGTCATGGTGGTATTCAGGCTCGAAGGGTGATTTCCAGTCATCATGGAAATCACCCTTCGGCCCAATAACGCCATGACAGTGACATCATTCATGAGAAGGGGTCCCAAAACCCCATGTTGAAAATTTGGCAAAATTCTCAAACTGCCTGAGATATGCAACAAAGTTGAAACCCCCTACTTAGCCCATTATACAGCTTACCGGCATTTCTCAGTTCGCGGTCGGCTTTGAAGAGTGCAGACGTGTTCCCGGTCCACCAAGATAGTCCGTACTGAGTCCAGAGGCATGGGGTGAGGGGGTGGGGAGGCTGGTGCACAGTGGTGGGTGCGGGTTGTGGGAGGGAGGGTTGGGAGACGGCCATGGGACCGCTTTTGTTTTACAGGTTAAAAAAAAGACATCGTGATCGCTTGCCATGCTGGGGTGGGGCTCCCAGCATGACACAAGGACGTTGGGGTGGTCATTCAGCCGACGGGATTGGGCACTTCGCCGCCAAAGGAGTGCCATGGACGCTGGGGGGCTTGTTCAGCTAACGGGGATTGGGCACTTCTGCTGACCAAAGAGTGCTTGCTACGCTGGGGTGGGGCCTCAGCATGGCACCGACTACTGGGGATGAGTTCAGCCGACGATTGGGCACCCGTCGCTGGCTACAGTGCATGCGGGGCACGACGCCTGCTGTGTCTGTGGGGTTAATGTGAGCAGCCGATATCTTATCGGTGCTCACTGAAGCGTAGCTCCCTTTTCAACTGAGAGGTTACTGCATTTTGGAGCGTATCATAGACAGCTCCAAAATGCATTGGCTTACAGGGACCATGCCTGCCAGCACACTGACTGAACTGGAGGAGGAGGTGACACACCTCCGAAATCTCCGATGATGGCACTATGTTTCTTGCACATGCGTGCAAGCAACATAAAAAATAAAGCAAGCTCTGCAGTGCCAGCTCCTGGAACTATGCCAGGAGATGACAGCATAATTTCTAGGACAACCCCCTGCACAGCATGACCCCCTCAGTCCCGCAAACTATTTGCATAATATTTTGATCTACCTCCTTACCCTGATTTATTATTTCTGGGGAAAGGGGCTAGTTGTATGGAGATGGAAATTCAGTTTGCCAGTCCCCCCCAAGTAGCATGCTAGCTACATAGTAGATTGAGATTGGCAATGGAGCAAGCAAGCACATGATTAAAAGGAGGTAGAGCAATTACATCATTTGTAAAGATAGGCAGACTGTCTGCCTAGTGATGCTAATGGCACAGTTGCTCTTCCCTCTCCAACTCAATCAGGCATCTGATCACTCTGTTGTCGATTGCAATCTACTACAGAGCGTGCATTCTGCAGGAGGAGAGACTGACTGGCCTCATGGATGTAACTAGTCTCTGTCTTCTCCCAAGCTTGAGACAAGTTACCAGTGAGCTCTTAAAGGGTTAGGTCTGATCCTGAGGGCTGCTCTCCAGTGGGCCTCAGCTAGGAGAGAGGTTGACTGGAGTTGATGTCCTGTGCTTCCTGGCTTAGCCTGCTAGAATCCTGGGCATGAATGCTCATGGCCCTACCCCTTCCCTTTACTCTTTGAAAGAGTTGAGGTTTGCCGAGTGATAGGGTTGGTCTTTCAGAGAGTCAGATTAGACCAGATCTTCAGAGCACCAGGGTATCAGAGTTGAAATACACAAAGAGGTATGACAGGGGATCCATGTCTTTCCTCACCTGTTCCTCATGCAGGGAGAGGCCCTTTGGAGCGCAGTAGAGAATGGAGATGGAGTAGTCCTGCCCCAAAAGGAGAGTAATCTCCCAACCCAACCAGCATGCAGAAGAAGTTGTGGGCCTCCTCTCAAAGGAGGTTGCCTAGGTCCTTTTGTGTCCATTCTCACCCAGAAGTACGCTGGAGAAGGAGCAGTGTATGGTTACCTTCATGCAGTGCTCCAGAAGAGAAAATGTACCTTAAAGAGTAATGAGTAACCCCTAGGAAAATATATTGTAATTTAACTGGTATTGGTTCATCAGGATAATGGGCCTGGCAAGAGCTGGGGTCAGTTAAGTTCCATGGAGTTGGGCCGGACAAAGGACTTTGTTGCTTTGTGTCACTAGGACCATCAGTATGCTGCCAGAAGGGAGTCACACACAGCTAGATCGACTATCCAAAAATGTAGGTGTAAACTACAGACTGGTTGCTAATTCATCAACTTACCACTAGCTGGCACAGAGTCACATACAGACATAATTGCTTCCCAGAATAGTGCACCACCCTGGCTGGGGA
Organism: Neoceratodus forsteri; assembly: GCA_016271365.2. Taxonomy (NCBI): domain Eukaryota; kingdom Metazoa; phylum Chordata; order Ceratodontiformes; family Ceratodontidae; genus Neoceratodus; species Neoceratodus forsteri. Next base: position 275,776,536 of record JADMNL010000026.1, read on the forward strand.
GGGTGCCAGTGCACACTTGGTCTTCTGGGTAACCATGCTCAAGGGACCTCATATTGGAGATAGGGTTGTCAGAAAAGTGTAATTATCTGTGCAGCAGCACCCAATCAATTTGAGGGACAATAGTGATTGTACTGATTATGTAAGTAATGATGATGATGAAGTCATGCATGGATGCAAACTGATTGCAGAAGATTATGTCATTTTAAGCTGTGTAACACCAGAGACAACTAATAAATACACAACCTGTTTGACTCCATCTGCTAGTATGGATATGGTTCTGTGAAAGGTTGCATGTTACTGGTACTCCTGTGTATGTGTCTGGTGCCCCTGGTCTTTATCTGCTCAGACTTGTGGTGGTGCAGTGAGTTGAGGATCTGAGTGCATCTGGCAGCAACCCCCCTTCCTGCAGAGAGATGCACCCAAATACCCCTGAACACAGGGAGGGTTGTTGCGGTTACAAGGGTATCCATTCAGCTAGCCCCTCCAAATCATAGATTGCAGGCAGGAGGGGAAAAGTATTATACAAGTATTTTTTGGATTGAGTGTAGTTGGGCTAGGGAGGGGACTGTCATGGAAATGAGGTTGTCTGCTCCTGGCATAGTGGTAAATAATTTTACCAGTTAAGCATTCCACTGACAAGGACAGAGAATGGGGAGCACTGCAACTGATGTGATTTGGGTTTCTCTGTCCCTATGCAATACTTACATAGCAGAGTGCACTGATTGGGATAGATGACTGTGGGAGTGCTGTGAGTGAGAGAGATATCCTGGACCAAAAATTGAAGTGTGCATTGAGTAGCACAAACTGCTGTGAGTGCTGTGAGTGACAAAGACATGCAGGATTTGGAGATGTAGCCTGCCAACTGGTAGTGATGTCTAGGAGCAGTTGAATTGTTTGAGCATTTGAACATATTAGAACTGGGTGGGGGGAAAATAGGAATTGGAGTCTGGAAGGTTAGAGGAACTGAGTGGCTGGAAAGAGTAATTCAGACTGGGGACCTGATTTTACAAAAGTTCTGGGAAATGCCACAAGCTGCAGGTGTGCCAGACATTTGGCACACAGGGCTTGTGGCATTCCCTGGCCAGTGATTGGGATTCTCAATCCCATGCACCAGTTGTTGCAAGTTAGACCAGCTTTTTCTGGTCTAACTTGCAGCAGTCCCAGGTACCCTTTTTAAGGGACTTGTGCCAAATATTTGGCACAAGCTGCCATAAATCTGGAAATGTGTCACAAATGCACCCAACCTACTTGAATCAGGTACATTTCCTCCAAAGTGTTTGACACAGTTGCATCACAGTATGAGTTTGGGGTGGCACAGTGCTTGACGCAAGTCCTGCATTGCCATTTGTGAATTGAGCCCTGGGAGTTTAGTGGCATATGAATATGTCTGCCAAACTGTTTTTTGAATATGCGTGTTGGTGTAGTGATTTTCAATCCATATTTTTGACATGTAATTGTATCCATGTTTTGCTATGTAAGTTGTTCCTACTTATTTCCCTTCCCCCAGATTGCACCTGGAAACACGCCTCAGCTCAGTGAACCTTTCCCAGTTACCAACTTCTAACTAAATAAATAAATAAATGAGGTTAAGTGCCAGGATGACCATGCATTGTGCTCTATTAATGCATGGTCATGTGACTGGTTTTCACCAATCTCTGTTGCCATGAGTACAAGCATTTAGTCTAAACAAAATTTTGAAACACTGCTCTCTTTTACTGCAGTACGCCAGGGCATCATCGTAAATGGCACTTGCTCAATGAATGTTTCTGGATAGATTAATTAACTAACTAATTAACTAGTTCAGCAGCTGTCATACTGTTAAATGGAGTTGGATAACACTTTATATGATATTGACCCCTGCATCGGAACATACAAGTGGTGTCAAATACAGGAGAACCACTTTTTTTCAAGTGTTCTGTTTACTTTTTGTCATTATTAATGTCAAAGTTTATGATTTCAATCAGAAGTAATCAGAGCTCTGGAGGGGATTACAGTCCTCCTGAGAACAGGAGTCAGACCCTGAATGCTGTGGCTGCCTGGATGGCAGGAGGCAAACTCAATGGACTATTAATCTTATTTCCTTTGTTCTTCACTTGTTCATGTCATTCCATCCCGGACCTCAGTCATTAGAATACAATTACAAGTGGTTCATATCTCATATCTACCCGGATATTATGGGAAATTACTGATACTGACTGTTCAAAAGATAACTAAAATTACGAGAACCATGTGTATTTACTGTACCTTTGCTTAAGAAGTCATAGATTCCATGATGCTTCCCATTTTTATGAAAACTACATCATTTTTGACATTCCCCATAACAATACCATGATTCTTTTGCATTTTTCAAGAACACACTATAGTTTTTGGTGTTCTGAGTGTTTGCAAATGACAGATACATTATTTTTTTGCCTCATCACATCACTGCAATGGGCCGTTCCATGTTGGTCCCTACCTCCCAGATGGTAACAATCTGCAGCCTTCTAGCCTAACGAAGGCTTTTTATAAACAGTTTAAATCTTTGCTGAAATGCTTATATAAAAAAAATGTCAAACGAGAGGTAACTTATTTAACATACGGTAGATCCATGACTTTTCATGATTTTACTATGATTTCAATGATTTTTATCATTTTGACCATGGCAATAGCATGATTTTCTCCAAAATATACCATGACAAAAATACAGCCCTTACCATGAAGATTGCGACAAATTACCATCTTATACCATCAGGAACCAGAGTGATCCTCCCTGGTCAAGGATAATGCAAATTGGCAGATTGCTGTTATAAAACTGCCACCACTAACGCCTGCCCACTAGTGCTGTACAAGGACTGAATAGTATTTCCCAAATAACACTGAGAACCCTTCCTGAATAGGGCAGTATTCGTATTCGGGAACTACTATTTGTTTCCAGTTGAAAATGGGGAAAAAAATCTTTCCCCCCACCCTTGTCTCTCACTCATTCATTATCTCTAATCCCCCCAGCTGTTGTATGCACCTATCCCACCCTCTTTTCCTTCTAGCTCTCACACAATATGTTTAAATGTTATTTTCTTTCCACAGTGGATGACCCGGCTCAACCAGCCCCACCTCCAAGCAGCCATCTGCCATGCTATTCAACAAATAGTGCTTGCTTATACTATACAGACTAAGTATTCCCTTCCCTCCACCCCGACAGTATCCTTATTCCACCCCCAGCACCCAAGCAGCGAACTCCAAAAGGTGACTGGTTTGAAACTGCCCTCCTTCATGGCTGGCGGCCTTCCAATGAATTAATGTGCTTATTCTGCCTCTATTGAAACCCAGTTGATCACGTGATTAATTGGGTTTCTATAGAGATAGAGCGAGCACGTTCATTTATTAGAAGGTGGCCAGTCATGGAGGAGGGTGGGTTGTGCTTGTCGCCTTTTCTGGAATGCTGCTACTTGGGTGCTGGAGGGTGAGGATGGTTGAATAAGGATACTGTCAGGGTGAGGGGGCAGGGGAATACTTAGTCTGTGTAGCACATACAAGCACTTTTTGTTGAACAATACAGTGGCTAGCAATGGAGGTGGGTGGGTTGTTTCAGTCATCCACCATGGATGGAAAAATAACATTTAACATACTGTTTAGGTGTTGGGTGCAGAAAAGGGGTGAGATCAGGTGCAGACAATGGGTGGGGGGGGATGAGGTACATGTTCAATGGCTGGGTGGGACACTGAGCAAAGTAAGGGTGGGGGAAGTGTGTTCTTGTAGGCTTTTTTTAAGCAGAGAGACATTTAAAATATCCAAAGACTGAATACTTGAATATTTGGCTTCTGAATACTAAATATTCAGCCGAATATTTGGGAAAAAGTATTTGCACAGCCCTTCTGCCCACAGTGTATCTGGGCTGTGGATGAAAGGAGAGCAACTGGTCCTTTCACCCATTAGAAGCTCAGTAAATAATCTAAAGATGTAACACATAAGCAATAAGATACAATGGGGTGTCCATTAGACATTTGTAATGCACGGCCAGGGGAATAGTGAGGCACAAGGCCTCAGGTCAATTGCCTTCAGCCCCTATCATGCATTAGAAATGTCTAATGCACACCCACAGAGTGTCTTATTGTGCTTATAAAACTTTATTATACATGGTTGTAAAATCCAAATGTAACCCCCCTGCAAATGGGGGTTCCCAAAAGACTTCCAGGAGCTTGCTTGAATGCTCCAAGCCTGAATGGTGTTTGGCGTTTAAGCCATTTATCAGTGAGTGTTTTTAGATCCTCTGGTACTGTCTCTTTAAGAACTGTCTGCTTGCAGACATCATTAGTTTGTATGGGGGACTGTGTGCTTCTCTGCTTGAGTACCACTCGAGCTGCTGCCAATTCACTCCATTTTTGCAGTCACTAGGAGTGCAAAGGGAACCTATCTGAAAGATGTAACTGTTTGCCAGAAATCATTTAGAGTAATAATGAAATTACAGTTTGTCTAACCTGCTTTCTTTGCAGTCAGAACTGTGTTTGCCTAGTTCCCCATTCTAGTTTTGAACTTCTGAACTGGACCAATCAGTGTGGGTTAAGGTAGCTCTAAAATGGTGCCTTGGACGAATCAGAGCTTGGACTCATAATCTGAGCCAGCCACAAGAGGATTGTATGGGCAGTGACTCTGGGAGATGTAGTTTAGACTTCGTGCCTTTTTGGATCAACAGGGCAGTCTATTGTGAGTGACAGCCAATCCAGCCAAGAACTGGGAGGAACTCAAAGGAAGTGCCTGGTTTCGTCTGCTGGAGTTTCAGTTGAGCTCTGGCAGTGAAGAGGGAAGGAGCCTGTTTTTGGTGCAGTTTTAGTCGGAACGTGTGTAAGGCACAGAGTTCCAGTCTGCAGCTTGTGTAACTGCTTGTTAGGACTGAATCCATCCTGTGAAGAGAATCAAAGGATATCTGAAGAGTAGAAACCAGGCTCACCCTGTAGAAGACTGGAGAAATTGCTGAATTGCACCTCGGTCTGTCAGGAACTGAATCTGCTGTGTGTTCTCCCGGTATTGTGCAGTAATTGCGATCGGGATAGAGAAGCAGCCTGCCTGGTATAGTACTTTCTTTTACCATATAAATGTGTGAGGAGGCTTGTGTAGCTCAAGTGAATCCTGCTGCCATTAAAGGACTTTTGCCTGTTACTGTTCACCATATAAATGTGTGAGGAGGCTTGTGTAGCTCAAGTGAATCCTGCTGCCATTAAAGGACTTTTGCCTGTTGCAGTTTGCCATAGAAATGTGTGAGGAGTCTTGTGGAGCTCAAGAGTAGCCCTGCTGACATTGAAGGACCCTATCTTGTTTGGAGGTCGTGAGTACTAATTCAGGGTCGTTCCCTGTTAAATTGCCACATTGAGTCCAAATGGAATTACTGTACTGCTGACTGTTTAACTAATTTTTCTTTTCTCTGTGTAGTGTCCCACCAGCTGCCACGGTTTGGACTAGCCACTAGGGCTTGGGTACCCAGGGACAGTAACTGGTAGGGATAGGCCTGTGCACAGAGCCATAGGTAGACAATGAGTAAAGTGATAAGCTAATTAACCTGATTCCCCCGTTCTTGTTATATCCCCAAATAAATCAGAGCTGCTTGTTTCAGCAAAGTTATACTGCCTGAGGTATTTGTCTATGTTAAAGTATTGTACTGTGATTGTTGCACTGTATCTTATTTTACAGGAGGTCCCAGTGCCTGAACCAGTCCTGGGGGTAAGTGTATACTGTGAAGGTAATCTTGATATATTGTGTGGGCCACTAGTGGGGAGAAAGGGGTTGCAGTGTCCCAGAGGGCTGTGACCAAGTTAGTTTAACTATTGCAAACCCTGACCTCTGGGTGGAGGCACCCCATCGGATCCAGGCCCCTCAACCTGTTAGTGGCAAATCAGGCAGGGTAGTAGCCCTGGGATAGCACCATCTAGGGGTTACATTTTGAGGCTCACCGCTGGGATTTGTGTCCTCTAGTGGCCATGTTTATGAACCACTGTTAAGAAAAAAATGGGTACCTCGACAGAAGTGGCTGTGCACCGCTGGTGGAGTGGTGTACTGGGAGGATTGACCCCAAAATGCTATGCTTATCCTGGACATCCCCCTGGGTATCAATACGGACACTGTACAGGGAGTACTTTCCAAGGTGGAAGGTTTACAAAACCCTGTGGTGGTGGGTCGGCATGCTAATCTGCTCACTCACACTTTCCTGGCCCTAGTAGAGGTTTAAGGATCCCATAGATAGCTCCAAAGTGCCACAGACCATTACCCCAGAGGGAGCCCTCACTGCCTGGAGAGTGATAACTAAGTACAGTAAAGACCCGGGGGTGAATGAGCAACCACCACTGTCTGAAACTTTTGAGGAGAAATTTTCTAAATGGTTGCTGGGGAAGGGAAAACTGTGGAGGACTTGAAGAAACTATTCTTGCCACCTGGGGGTGTTCCTCCCCCAACACCCTCTCCCGCTCCAGTACCCGTAATGGTGGCTGAACCAATGCAGACCCTATTTCTGCACCTGCCATTAGTCACGACTCTTACCGGTTGAGGATCTTCTCTGGCACCCTCCCCACCCCCAAGTGGAGGATGACTGGGAGACCTGGATAGACTATTTGCCCCCAAGTGCTAGAATGGCAATGCCGGAAGCTGAAAAGCGAAAGAGGGTTAGTGAGAGCCTCCGAGGTCCTGCCCTGGCTACCATCCATGCTAAATGGGCCAGTAACCCTGAAGTGACTGCACAGGCCTATCTTGAGGCCTTGGAGAATGTGTATGGGAGCTCAGATTCTGATGAGGATCTATGGTGGAGAGTAAGAAATGCACAACAGTACCAAGGGGAGTTGTTGTCTGTGTATGTATCTCACCTGGAAAAATTGTTGCAAGAATGCCTCAGAAAGGGTAGTTTGCCAGCGATTGAACTGGACCGAACCAGGCTGGACTGGATCCTTAAGTCTGCCCCCTTCTCAGAACTTCTGTTGCTTCAGTTACGCCTGGCAAATCGACTGGAATCCCCACCCTCCTATGATGAGTTAATGAGAGAAATTCGAGGAGTTGAGAAAAGGCGACCTCGGGAGGGACCTGCACCAAGAGCTGCGGCCACGACCTGAATGACTGAAGGTGGCCCATCATGTGAAGTTCAGGGCAGAGGTTGGCAGTCAATGAGTGCTCTGACAAGGAAAAGATATGCCACAATGAAGCGAACTGTTGAGAGAAATCCGGGAATTCAAAACAGTCCTTTATGAAGGCCACGCCTGCAAGTACGGGCCCCGACCTATATCCGACTGCATCTGCTTGGGGTGAGGGTACCCACCCATGTATCTCCTGCTGATAACAGCTCCAAACTCAATTCCTTGACCGTAGGTGGAGGAAACTGACTGAGATGTCTCCAAATGCTTATCACGCCAGACAGAGATGGCACCAAGGTTTCCAGTTAGTAGTACCCCCGCCTGGCTCCCAGTGTGGCGCCTCGGCCAGCTCAAACTCCAGAAAGTATGTTTTGCTATAATTATGGGAAGGATGGGCATGAAGAGGGAAATGTCGGTCCCCAAAAGACACTGACAAAGTTGCATATAGGCTACAAGGAGAGCTTCAGAGAACAAATCAGTGGTTAAGAGGTGCACAAAATGATCCCAGTGAGGGCACCAAAAATGCTAACTCACGTCTTTTTGTGGCAAGGTCAGTTGCCCAGGCCCCCACTACCGCCTCTCCACAGTGGTCCAGAATAGTGGGTCCCTCCATGGAGACCACTGTAATGGTGAATGGAGTGTCTACAAGAGCTGTATTAGACAGTGGCTCCCAAGTGACAATTATGTTCCAGGATTGGTATCAGAAGCATTTGTCAGATGTGCCTCACAACCATTAGAAGGACTGCATGTTTGGGGTTAAGTGAGAAGGCCTACCCCTATTCCGGGTATATCCGAATTTGGCTGTCTTTCCCCACCTCCGTGGCTGGAGTGCGTGAACAAGTAGAGACCCTAGACTTAGTGTGTCCCCACTGGACTGTATGATGGTGTCCCTTTGTTGATTGGAACAAATGCTCATATGTTCGGAAGGCTGGCACAGTTGTGTTAGGAAAATAGGGGTCAAAGACTAGTAGAGCTTTAGCGCCCGGCTTTAATTAAGAAGGCCTATGAGGCACAGAGAGATGCTGAAAAAATAGAACCAGAGGAACTGGTCGAATTGTATGGAAGAAGGATCCTGAGTCTCTGATCCTTGTGCAAATGCCCAGTGTACCTTACAGGGAGAGGTCCGTATCAGAAAGGATGTTAAGAATAAAATATTAATGTTGGATGCACCAGGCGATGGAAAATTGCCAGAGGGACTGCTGGTCAAGCCTAGTATTTTGCCCGCTAGAGCCCATGCTTATGCCAGAAGGGTAATGGTCCAAGTTCATAATGTGTCTGAAAGAGACATTCGAGTAAATAGAGGTTGCATCCTGGCTAATGTGCATTGTGCAGACACTGCAGTGCTACCCAGCAGCAAGAGTTCGAGGAAGATTGACAGAGTAATGCCTGACTTGTTTGATTTCGCGACTCTCGTGCCAGCTGAATGAAAGTGAGGATCAGTGAGAAGCTTGCCAGAGACCAGGTGTTTTCTTTAAAGGAATGGGACATAGGATGCATGCAAGGAGTTGAGCCAATATCCGGCTGCATGACCAAAGACCATTTCATGAGAGGTCTCGACGCCTGGCACCTTCTGATATAGATGATGTGAGACGGCATCTGCAAGAGATGTTAGCTGCTGGTGTAATACAAGAATCCAGAAGCCCTTATGCTTCCCCCATTGTGGTAGTGAGGAAAAGGAATGGGACAGTAAGGATGTGCATGGATTATCGCACTTAAACTGGCGGACTATCCCTGATCAGTACACAATGCCCCGTGATTCAGGATGCTTGGACTGCCTAAACGGGAGCAAGTGGTTCTCTGTGCTGGATCTCCGCAGTGGTACTACCAGATCCCGATGGCCCCAGAGGACCGTGAGAAGACAGCCTTTATCTGTTAGCTTGGTTTCTATGAATTCATGAGGATGCCTCAAGGGATTTCAGGTGCCCCAGCCATCTTTCAATGATTGATGGAGCTGCGGTGGGGGACATGAACTTACTCAGAGTGCCTGGTATACCTAGATGATGTTTTTTGTTTGGCAGCTCACTGAGGAACATGAGAGCAGATTATTTAAGGTATTGGACCGACTGAGGACTTTGGCCTTAAACTGTCCATTGATAAGTGTCAATTCTTTCAAACATCAGTAAAGTATGTGGGACACATAGTATCCACCAAGGGAATAGAGACCGACCCAGTAAAGTTGAGGCCTTGACCACCTGGCCACAGCCCAAAAATCTAAAAAGAACTGCAAAGATTCCTGGGATTCTGTGGTTATTATCAGCGTTAACAAGGACTATTCAAGAGTGATCCGCCCTTTACTTAACCTTACTCAAGGGTATCCCCCAACCCACAAAAAATACCAAAAGTCAGCATCCCTCAAGACTGAAAGAGTGTATTTTCATCCGAGTGAAGTATTTGGGGCCCGCTGAACTCCTGATTGTGAGACTGCTTTTCATGAGATCATATATCAACTTACCCATGCTCCAGTGCTGGCCTATGCCGATCCAAGAAAACCTTACGTCCTGCACACTGATGCTAGCTTGCATGGGTTGGGGCTGTGTTGTACCAAGAGCACGAGAATGGCCTGAGACCAGTGGCCTTTGCCAGTAGAAGCCTGACCCCATCCGAAAAGAACTATCCTGTGCATAAGTTAGAGTTCCTAGCTTTGAAGTGGGCTATTGTTGACCAATTCCATGAGTACTTGTAGATGAAGCTAAAATATCAGTAAAAAACTGACACAATCCTTTGACCTATGTGCAGACCTCAGCTAAGTTGGATGCCACTGGCCATAGGTGGCTTTCTGCATTATCTACATATGACTATGCGTCAATACCGAGCAGGTCTGAACCACATAGATGCTGATGCTCTCTCCGGAGGCCTGTTCCCAGAATGATTGGGTCCGATTGGCAGAACCTGACATTTGGGCACTTTGCCGGAAGTTTGACAGGGAGGAACAATGTCCACGGACGCAGTGGACTGCATGGTGGATTGCTTGGGACCCTCTGAGAATTGCATACCTGCTGCTTATTGCCACTTCTGCAATAGACATTGGTGCACTGCCTCAGCTGGACAATGACAGTATTCGCGGGCTCAATCCCATGATCCCATGATCAAAGCAGCTTAGAAGCCCTCTATGCAGGAAAAGTTGTGTCCAAATTACGCCCACTGATTTGAGAACTGCACTGTTATACAAAGAAGGTCCTAAGTTGAAACTGATCAATAAACTGTTATACAGAGAAACAGTAGACAGAGGGGACAAGTAGACAAACAACAACTAGTGCTGCCACTGCCTTCGAGACTCAGTACTGATGTCCTTGCACAACCACATGGGGCACCTCGGTATAGACAGAACACTTGACTTGGTGAGATCCAGATTCTATTGGCCTAAGATGGGGGCTGATGTGGAGCAACACATTCGAACTTGTAGTTGCTGCTTACAGAGGAAAGCTTTTGCCCCAGAGCTGCCCCCTTGTTAACATCACCACCAGTGCACCCATGGAGCTGGTCTGTATTGATTTTCTGAGTTTGAGTCAGATCAAAGAAATATCAGTAATGTGCTGGTGGTCACTGACCATTTCACGAGATATGCCCAAGCTTTCCCACCAAAGACCAGAAAGCATCCACTGTGGCCAAAGTACTTTAGAAAACTTTTTGTTCACTATGGGCTCACAAAGAATCCATTCTGATCAAGGGAGAGACTTTGAGAGTTGTCTAATCAAAGAGATGCTTTCTCTGTGGGGAGTGCGAAAGTCCAGAACCATTCCTTACCACCCCAAGGGGGACCCACAGCCTGAACATTTCAACCGCACTTTGCTAGATATGCTAGGCACCCTGCACCCAAAGGACAAGCCTAGATGAAGCCAACAAATTAGCACCCTGGTACATGCTTATAACTGCACCAAAAGTGATGCCACTGGGTTCTTCCCCTACCGCCTGATGTTTGGAAGAGAAGCTCGACTACCGGTAGATGTGTGTTTTGGGGTCTCTCCTGATGGGGTTCAAGCTGACAACTATTTACAGTATGTGCAAAAGTTAAAGGCCCAGCTAACTCATGCGTACCAACTGGCTCAAACCATGGCTGCCAAAAGAAATATGGCCAAAATAGAAAGGTATGATAAAAAGGTGAAAGCACAGGAACTCCAGGAGGGAGATTGGGTATTGCTAAGAAATCTGGGACTGCATGGCAAACACAAGATTGCTGACAGATGGCACCATCTCCTCACATTGTAGTGGGCAAACTAGATGATCTGCCAGTGTACAAAGTAAGGCCTGAGAATAATTCAAAGATGTAAAAACAATGCATAGAAATCATTTACTGCCCATTGGACAAATCTTGATTGAGTCTGAGCCCCAGAAGATGCCCCTCTGGACCAGTGACTGAGCTGCTGCTGAAAAGATCAAGAAGTCTGCACCTACAGAAGCAAAGTTAAAGTGTTCCCTCCACAAGTCCCAGTTGAGCATGACTGTCAGTCCATATCAGAAGAAAGTGAGAGTGACTTTGAATACTATCCTTCTTACGAACTGAGTCAATTGTTTGGGGCAATCCCTAGTTCAATACTGGAGGCGAAGCTGGGCCTTCTGGACTGTCTAAGCCCCCAGCTTCGTCCCTGGAGCCAATGTCCCAGAAAGTGAGTGCAAAGCATCAGATCAGATGAAATGGAATCATTGTGCATGGTTGAACTGTTTGAGCTTTCAGGGGAGGAAAATGATGGATTGGGGCAGACTGGTGATACACCAGAACAAGAAGAGTATTTTGAGTGCCCTGACAGTCCACTGCCAGTGTCCGAAAGCTCTCCATGCGAGCCAAATGTTGTGGACTCAGAAACTGTAACCCCTGGAGCTGAAAGTGCCCCAAGTTCTAGCCTCTCTACCCCCATGGAGACTCCCCTGACAAGTGAGGACAATGCTGAAAATGAGGCTCAGAGTGCAGAGACTGTAACAGTTCCCCTAGAAAGACTGGTCGGCTGTAAAGCCTGTGGTGCACCTCAGCTATGATTCCCTTGGGAGGCCTGTGGACTTGCCCTCAATGTTGTCCATAAAGGAGTGCATGTGTCTGAGCTTATTGCCCAAACTGAGCGTCAGTGCTAACTCCAAGTTACTTGTGTTGCTCTCTATATGGTGCCCTTGCCCCCGCTCCAGCCCCAAGGTAACTGATAGGGAAGGGCCCCTCTCTGTGGTTTCATGTACAAGAGGTAATAACTTGAGTTATGGTACAATTGTGTGTAATACTGTGTAAAGAGTAATGTACTGCAATGTTTCAGAAATGTGTTCTTGGTAAAATGATGTATTGACTGATGATTACATGTGTGAGCCTAATGCAAATGTATATGGTTGCAGTTGAAACTTATGGGTACTTGCTTGACGCGACGCCAAGCTTCCCAGGCCAGGAAGGTGTAACCCCTGCAAATGGGGTTCCCAAAAGACTTCCAGGAGCTTGCTTGAATGCTCCAAGCCTGAATGGTGTTTGATGCTTAAGCCATTTATCAGTGAGTGTTTTTAGAGCCTCTGGTACTGTCTCTTTAAGAACTGTCTGCTTGCAGACATAATTAGTTTGTATGGGGGGACTGTGTTTCTCTGCTTGAGTACCACTCGAGCTGCTGCCAATTCACTCCATTTTTGCAGTCACTAGGAGTGCAAAGGGAACCTATCTGAAAGATGTAACTGTTTGCCAGAAATCATTTAGAGTAATAATGAAATTACAGTTTATCTAACCTGCTTTCTTTGCAGTCAGAACTGTGTTTGCCTAGTTCCCCATTCTAGTTTTGAACTCTTGAACTGGACCAATCAGTGTGGGTTAAGGTAGCTCTAAAATGGTGCCTTGGACGAATCAGAACTTGGACTCATAATCTGAGCCAGCCACAAGAGGATTGTATGGGCAGTGACCTGGAGATGAAGTTTAGACTTTGTGCCTTTTGGACCAACAGGGGCAGTCTATTGTGAGTGACAGCCAATCCAGCCAAGAACTGGGAGGAACTCAAAGGAAGTGCCTGGTTTTGTCTGCTGGAGTTTCAGTTGAGCTCTGGCAGTGAAGAGGGAAGGAGCCCTGTGCTTTTTCGGTGTGCAGTTTTAGTCGGGAAACGTGTGTAAGGCCCAGAGTTCCGGTCTGCAGCTTGTGTAACTGCTTGTTAGGACTGAATCCATCCTGTGAAGAGAATCAAAGGATATCTGAAGAGTAGAAACCAGGCTCACCCTGTAGAAGACTGGAGAAATTGCTGAATTGCACTCGGTCTGTCAGGAACTGAATCTGCTGTGTGTTCTCCCGGGTATTGTGCAGTAATTGCATTTGGGATAGAGAAGCAGCCTGCCTGGTATAGTACTTTCTTTTTACCATATAAATGTGTGAGGAGGCTTGTGTAACTCAAGTGAATCCTGCTGCCATTAAAGGACTTTTGCCTGTTGCAGTTTGCCATATAAATGTGTGAGGAGTCTCGGAGCTCAAGAGTAGCCCTGCTGACATTGAAGGGCCCTATCTTGTTTGGAGGTCGTGAGTACTAATTCAGGGTCGCTTCCCGTTAAATTGCCACATTGAATCCAAATGGAATTACTGTACTGCTGACTGTTTAACTAATTTTTCTTTTCTCTGTGTGAAAGGGCCCCTACCAGCTGCCATGGTTTGACTAGCCACTAGGGCTTGGGTACCCAGGGACAGTAATGGTAGGGATAGGCCTGTGCACAGAGCCATAGGTAGATGAGTAAAGTGATAAGCTAATTAACCTGATTCCCCGCCCTTGTTATATCCCCTAAATAAATCAGAGCTGCTTGTTTCAGCAAAGTTATACTGCCTGAGGTATTTGTCTATGTTAAAGTATTGTACTGTGATTGTTGCACTGTATCTTATTTTACAGGAGGTCCCAGTGCCTGAACCAGTCCTGGGGTAAGTGTATACTGTGAAGGTAATTCTGATATATTGTGGGCCATTAGTGGAAGAAAGGTGGGTTGCAGTGTCCCAGAGGGCTGTGACCAAGTTAGTTTAACTATTGCAAACCCTGACCTCTGGGTGGAGGCACCCGCCATCGGATCCAGGCCCTCAACCTGTTAGTGGCAAATCAGGCAGGGGTAGTAGCCCTTGGGATAGCGCCATCTAGGGGTTACACAAATTTGTAAATTAAAAGAGTAGAACAATAAAAGTATTAGGTATTAGTAAATTTTTTTTTTGCAAAATAGTTTATCTGCCTGCATTTGTTTTTTGCTTTGCCATTTAGTTTTTTGTCCTACTTTGGCCACCTTACAGTAGCTGTGGCTGTAACTGCTTTTCATGTCTGTTGTCGTGGCTCCCCCGGCCCCCAACACACACTCACACTAAAACTGCTGTAGGTCATTTGATACAATTTAAATGTTTACATACTTTAGAGAGTTTAGTACTTTTCAGTTCCTCTATGTTACCCCTCCTGACAGTGACAGGTTATCTGAGCAAGTGAGCCAGCAGGAGAAGCCGGAGCTATGAATAAATCAGACTTCAGTTAGGAAATAGGATACTCAGATTTATTTTGAAGTCCCTGAAAATCACTTATGTATTGTACCAGTTAAATGTTTGCAAACATTTATAAAGTTAGTGCAGCAGTGAGGGGTGCAAATGCCAGGCGAGGGTCAGATCGCACTATGGAGGTCAGCGGGGCAAGTTCCTGATGCAGATGCTGGGGTATGGACAGAAAAATGAAGCATCAATAAGACTTTAAAAAGTCTTTGTGTTTCAAATAAATTACAGTTCAGTTTTCATTGAAAGTGCAGATACTGTAGGGTGAGCAGGGATCCAGCGAATAAGTGGAGGAAAGCTGTGGCAATGTGGCACTGCTGTGGAGACATGATTTGACAGTGCACTGCCAGGATGTACTGTAACCTGAAGCTGTTAGCTGAAATGCAAAGTACGAGTGGACTGGTAAATTACATTAAAAAAAATCTCAAACTACTGTTTAAAAGACAGAAGGTGACTATTAAACAAGCAGTTGTCAATGCCGAATGTTGTCTTGCTGCATTGCCATTGGTAGTGCAGTAGTTAGAGATGCATAATAGGAATGACAGTGAAGTACTGAACTGATGCTAACCCCCACCTCACTCTTCGCAGAGACTGACAGGCATTGGGGTGTGCCAGATCATCAGCTATAATGCTCATGCCATTTTACTCACTCTACCCCGTAGATACTGACTAGTGTCGGGTGTGCTTTGGGGTCTTTGGGCCTTATACTTACCCCATTCCATAAGGAAATATGCTGAGATGGGTGCAGTACAGGAGAATGGGGTGAACTTTAGGGCCAAACACTCCAAGGCACACCTTGATGCCTGTCACTGGCTGCAGGGTGGGGTGAGAGGGAATAGCGTGAGCATTACAGCCAATGATCCCAAGTCACATCCCTGACACCTGTCAGTCTCACAGGGTGGGATGTTACAGCTGGAAACCCTAGCGCCATAGGAGTTTGTTGGTATTTCATATCCAAATTTTCAACATTTTTTTGTGACCCCACCTCATGAAGAGCGGCACTATCAGTTTGTTAGCCGAAAGGTGGTTTTGCACAGCGACTATGCCATTTGGAAAAAGAGGCACAGAAACACATTTTGGGCAGAGTGTGAAAAATGACAACTGTATTGTTCATGAGGAGGTGTGTAAAAATGGCAACGTTGAAAATCTGGAGTGAAAATATGAAAAATTGGTGAAGTCATGAGCATGCAAACAAACTGCGCGACACACATCCGTAACCCAATTATTTTTGGGATTTTTTTTAACCACATTTGCAACATATGCATTTTGGGATCTTCCTTCATGAACAGTGGCACTGTGATTTTGTTAATGTGTACCAAAAGTTGATTTCCCACAGCGACCACACTATTGTGCGCCACAGGTGCGAAAACACATTTTGGGCAGGATGTGAAAAATGACAGCTGTACTGTTCATAAGGAGGTGGGAAAAATGCCAGTGTTGAAAATCTGGCATGAAAATATTGCAAATTTGTGAAGTTACAAGGGCGCATGGAAACTGCACAACGATGTTTGTAACATAGTCATTTTATGGATTCTCTTTATCACCAAATTTTCAACATAGGCATTTTAGGACCTCTGTTCATGAACAGTGTCACTGTCATTTTCTTAATCTGTCCCTAAAACGGATCTCCCACAGTGACCATGCTATTCTGCGCCGGAAGTGCAAAAACACATTTTGGCCAGGATATGTAAAATTACAGCTAAACTGTTCATAAGGAGGTGTGGAAAAATGACAATGTTGAAAACCTGGAGTGAAAATATTACAGATTCACTAAGTTATGAGCGTGTGTGGAAACTGCGCAATGCACGCTTGTAAAACAGTAATTTATTGGATTTTTTTCACCAAATTTGCAACATAGGCTTTTTGAGAGCCCCCCCACAATGAACAGTGGCACTGTCATTTCGTTATCAGTCCCAAAAGGTGATTCCACGCAGTGACAGCAAAATCACCTTTTGGGACTGAATAACACCATGACAGTGACTGAATTCATGAGGAGGGGTCCCAATAACCCCATGTTGAAAATTTGGTGTCAAAATTCCTAAAAATATGCAGCAAAGTTGAAAAAACCCTATTTATGCCATTATTCAGTTTACTGGCATTTCTTCAGTTCGTGGTCGGCTTTGAAGTGTGCACACGTGTTCCCGGCTCACCGAAGATCATCGAACCGGGCTCCGGAGGTAAGTATTGGGTGAGGGGAGTGTGAGGAGGTGGGTGGGAAGAGGGTGGGTGCAGGTTGGGAGAGGGGGGCAGGAGAGACAGCGAGGGACCATTTTCTTCTTTTACAGGGGGAAAAAAAAGACAATGAGGGTCGGTTTTCTTTTAGCTTGGAAACATTGTACTGCACCATCCATTCCCTTTCCCATGAAATAACTATTTTATTTTGTGTACATTGTGTAGCATTGATTCACATTGTACTGGGCTTTGGGATCTTAATTTTTGCATTTCTTTTATGTTGGCTTGGCGCTATGCCAGCAAGTCAACATTCAGCATTGACAAATGCTTGTTATATTAGTGCTTTTATTGTATATACATATCTTTGTTTCTTCTAGTATTCATCTTTATTTTGTATTCCTTTTATATCAGTGCTTATGTATTGTATGTACATGGCTTTGTTTATATTTTGTATTCTTATTACTTTTATCTACTGTACTGAGCTCCTTTTAGTCCAAATTCATGTTTTATATAGTTTCATCATGTTCTCAAAAAAGCAAACAAATAAGCAGATCTTTCAAATTCTGTGCTTTGGCAGTATCCTAAGACGGTCACTATGTGGTAATGTAATGATGTCATCGGAGCAAGAGCACCACAGAGTGATAATGGTATCTGTATAGGGCTTGTTTTGTAGAGTGGAATTAAAGACTTTAGACTGTGTGTTTGAGACAACTCCTTTATTTTGTATGTGTGAAGAGGGTATCACGCATGCACAATAAAAATTTTGCCCCAAACACACAATTTTTTTTTAACTCTATTTTTGCACCCGTCTCTTGGAACTCTCTCGGGCATCATCCAGTGCCCCAACTCTACCTCCATGCCTGAGAGGTCTCCCATTCCCTGGCACCAACCTGGCTATCCCTCCAGCTCTATGCCCCCCCGAGGCAGGGCCACCCTATCCACCCAGGGTGCTCTATCTTAAGTTCGGGCCAGGCTGGGCTCAGCCCAGGATAGGAGTATGACCGATGGTAGAGTGTGGTTGGGAAAGTGGATGTGCCATCGCCTATCCACTAGATGGTTTTTTTCCTGTGTAGGTTTTCCCCTCGGGAGTACAGCATGCAATGACGTCCATGCATGGCTGCCCTGTTGATATCAGCTGTACTCCCACCCCATTGTTCCGGCTGGTGTTCCCTGCTGTACCCCTCATCTCCATCAGGAGTTGCAAGGGCACTGAGCAGCCCCAGGATCCCTCCCTAGGGAGAGGAGAGCTGTCCTTTGGATGCTCGATCCTCTCCCTCCCCACCAACCCTCGGTTCCCCAAGTCCGTCCCCGAACCTGGGTCACGGCGTGGCTTGAGCTGTGGTGTCCTGCGCCTCAACCCTCAGCGCCACCGTGCCGGGCCCAAACACACAATTTAAAAGTTTTAATTCCACTCTACTCAACAAGCCACTACACAGATACCATTAGAACTCTGGAATGCTCTCATTCTGATGACATTATTACATTACCCTGTAGCAGCCATCTTAGGTTACTGTTGAAGCACTGAATTTGAAAGCTCTACCTATTTGTTTGCTTTTTTGAGAACATGATGAAACTTTTAAAAACATGAATTCAGACTAAAAGGAGCTCAGTACATAAAAGGTTGGGGAATATGCTACACCCCTATGTTTTCTGATTTCAGTGATTTCATTTTAGTAAAAAACTTGTTTAGTTGTCCTTTAAGCAAGTGGACCCAAGGAGGAACACCAGCAAAGTGATGAGCGGAAGGTGGAATAGACAGGGTAACAAATAAGGCTGTTCAGAATGCTGAAATTCCACTGATTTCCATCAGTTGTGGAATCTCAGCATTCCGCATGTGAAATGTTTTTGTGGAATAATAATCTGCAGTTCACATATGCAATACTCTTCCTATGCCCATCCACTCAGGTCACAGTGAGGGTCTCAAACACTGCACATGAGGCTTGGGGTTGCTGTGACACTGATGCCACTACCAGCCTGTTCAGGCTATCCCATCTACTACTGTCTGCAGCACACTAGTGTTGGAAGCTGTGCCAAGGGGGACTGATGGTGCACACTTCTGAGGCTATAACCCCAAGTTCCAGTGATCTCAGCTCCACCAACTGACTCACCCTTTCTTGCTCTTTCCTTCTCTAAGTACTCAACTCAGTTGTGCACTCTTCCCCATCTACTCATGGAGATCATACTACCATGCACTTTCCAACCTAGTTTGCTGCACAGCAGAATGGTCCAGTACCCAACTAGGCCAGTCAGGGAATAATACAAACTCTCTTCACCTCTCACAAACTACCTGATGGATCCAGTTCCCAACACATCAGAAAATAAAACAAATTAGAAAATGGTTGAATGCAATACTGAATCATGATTGGCTAAAAGCACCAATCAGCCAGTCTGGTATGAGACAAGAGAGACTAGGAAATAACTAGTCCCAGCCTCTGTTGTCTCATTTAGTTCTGATTGTAATGGGCCAGTAGAATTTTCAAAAATGTAACTGCCCACATGATGGTTGCCTCACTTAAGGAGCCCTAAACTGTCAACCGATCTCCCCTGCCCCATGCATGAGTATCTGTGCCACATAATTCCAAACTAAAATGTAAAAGTACACACAGTTGGGTAAAATGAAACTGAGCTGCAAATTCTTAAAAGTGAGCTGAGCGACAGTGAGAGGGCTAGCTTTGGAAGTGCAACTGTGTATAAGAGCAGTGATACTTTCTTTGCTTTCTCTAGCTCATATGGATGCCCATCTGTGGTATGGAGAATGAAGAAAGTACCACTCCTCTCACACACAGTAGCACTACTGAGCTAGTGTCTCTTTCTCACTCAACAGTCCACCCACTCATTACTGTCCCTCTGCCCAACAAGAGTAGTGTAGGCTATTTCACTTTCTCTTATGGGTCTTCCCTCTTCTAGCACTAACAATGTAGCTTGTTACAGCTCCTTGAACTATGACCTTTTGGTTGATACATAGGATGTTTGGCATGATTTCTGGGTTCACCTGTTGATCACAGTGCTTACTGTTGCCTTTGTAGAACAATGAATTAAAATGGATTTCTACAACCACCATGGTCCATGGATGGTGGTGCTATAGTAAGTACAAGCACTCTTATGTTTAGCCTAGATTCAGATGGGACCGACTGTGGTCAGTGTTGGCAACCATAGTTAATGATTTGTACACATCTGCTTTATTACTGCATAAATGATGTGGTGGTGAGTTATAAGTGAGCAGCCTTCTGATCACATTGTGGCCCTCATTCTGACATTTGTGCACTCATGTATGGAATACAGAAATACTGAGAATTTAGGTGAGAGTTGGTAAGTACTAGCTGTGGCACTGTGTGCACGGTGGGTTGTAGCAAAAAAAAATTAAAAACATAATTCTAATGCAGGTGGAGGAACTATATTATTACGAAACTTACTTTAATGCAATTCAATTTTTCAATTCAATTTATTTGTAAGAAGGCACTATTCCAAGAGATTATAGTGCCTTACATTAAAATTAAATAAATAAATATTCAGCCATAATACAATAAAAGCACAGTCAATAGTTACAGTCTGCAAGGGTATGTCCAAACAAATACGTTTTTAGAGCGGTTTTAAAGCCCTCCACAGTCAGGCATTCTTTTATCCGATGAGGTAGAGAGTTCCTCAGAGTAGGATACGAACTCAAAGAGTGAGCCCCAGATGTCTTCAAATGATCTCTGGGAACCTCTAGCAATCCCTCATCGGTGGAGCAGTCGTAGGGGGAAGTAGGATTGAAGGATCTCTTGCAGGTAGCTCGGACCCATCCATGTAAGGCTTTATAGGTCAGCAAACCACCCTTGAAGGTGATCCGCCATTGAACAGGTAAACAGTGAAGTCTGCGCAGCACAGGTGTAACATGGCTGGATCGAGACAAGCCAGTCAGCAGCCTGACTGCAGCGTTCTGCACTAGCTGCAAGTGGAAAATATCAGCCCCTGCAGCCCTACATATAGGGAGTTACAGTAAACAAGGCGGGAGGTCACAAAGGCATGGACCAAAGTTGGAAGATCACAGGGCAGAATAAGGTGCTTAATCCAAGCGATATTCCTCAGATGATAAAAAGAGGATTTCATGATGGCTGACACCTGAGCGTGTAGCGTCAGCCTATCATCAAAAATAATGCCCAGATTCCACACCTTCTCAAAGGAAGTTAGCTGTTGACCCCTGAGCAAAGCTCGAGGCCTGATCAGCTGCAGACTCCTCTACGCAATGACCCAGGTCCACTACCAACACTTCAGTCTTGTCAGGGTTCAACTTCAGCAAGCTGGTAATCATCCAGTCTTGAATTTCGCAAGGCAGTTGTTAAACATGAGACTGCATTATCCTGTTTGGGCACAAAGACAGACAGACCTGGGTATCATCTGCATTGCATTGAAACTCCAGCTCATATCATCTTACAATGTCGCCTAACAACACCATATACCCATGAACAACATGATGGACAGCACCGAGCCCTGTGGCACCCCTCATGGCAAAGAGAATGAGTTGGAGGAATACACCCCAGACACCACCCTCTGAGACCTGCCAGTGAGAAAGAATGGAACCATCTGAGGACCATACCAGACAGGCCACAGATGAACTGCAGGCACTCAAGCAGCACCCCATGGTCTATGGTGTCAAACGCTGTAAAGAAATCAAGAAGAACCAAGATGGAACAGCTCTTCTGATCTCTTGCTATCAGGAGATCATGAGCACCCAAACAAGGGCAGTCTCCATGCTATGCCTCTTCTGAAATCCTGACTGGAGAGTGCCATAGATATCATGGATGGTTAAATGATTTTCCAGGTACTGTGTGATCATTTTCTCAATAACCTTCCCCACAATGGGAAGATTAGAGACTGGTCTGTAGTTAGCAGGACAGTCTGGGTCGAGAGAAGCTTTTTTAAGGAGTGGTGTAACCACCGCCTCCTTTAGGGAGCCCAAAAAACTCACCTGGCTATAATGAATACCAGACTATCTCTGCTAGGATTGGGCAGATGACATCCACACACCCCATCAGGAGATGAATTGGACCCAGATCCAAACTACAGCAGGTCAGCCACATATTCTAGACAACCAACATGACATTCATGATCTCCAGCTGCACCAAAGCTGCACCATTTGCTGCTGCATCCCAGGTGTTTGCTGGAGGTATGTTTGTAGTGGCTGCTTGTCTGTGTCTGTAGCTTAGTTTTTGTGGATTTACGTGGTTTTCTGCTTGGAGTAACTACACCATTCTTGCTCACTACATCCGTGAAAGTCTCCTGAACTGGATTTCTGCAAAACATCACAACCAGGTATCTGCATTTTTCATTTAAAAATCAACTTTTTGGAAGCTATCTCAAGCAAAACATAAGTCAAGCAATTAAGTCTGACAAACTCAGTGACTCTAGGTCTGCTTGAATCCACATTTTCGTCTGACCTGCTCCATGATCTGTATGTTGGCTAATCAACAACCTGTTTGAATGACAAAGAAGCATGCAGACAAGAGGATTTCACATCCTGCATATGCACAGGCACAGTTCATCACCTGCAGGAATTCTAACACATTCTGTGACTCTGGACCTCAGCTGTTGATAATTTCTTTTGGCTTATGACTTAACCACCAGGTATCTACAAGATGCTGAAATCCTTTCTCCTACAAATTCTCCTTATGCTGCTTCTGCTCTCAGGAAATGTTCACCCCAACCCAGGACCACCTGGGCAGCCAGCAGTGGCACCAAGCAGAAGGACAGGGACACTCACCATGGCATCCATCAATGCCTGCAGCATCCTCAACAAACTTGACTCCTCCAAACATGGATCCTAAAGCACAACCTGATGTCCTCCCAGTTGTGGAAACATGGCTAAACCCTAAAATCCCTGATACCTCAGTCTCTATCCCTGGCTACTGCATTTTCAGGCAAGACAGGATTGCTAACGGGGGGCTGCGCCATCTATCTTAAGGATACCCTTATGGGTCACATCATCCCATCCCCAGCCTGAGCAACTCCTCTCAGGTCCTCACAATCAAAATCCTCCTTGGTGCACATAACAAGGAACTCACTGTCATCTTGGTTTACCTACCCCCAAGAGACCAGGCTGCTGGCTTCCATAGCATCATGGAATATCTAAGGGTCCAGCAACATAATTCTGAAACCATAATCATGGGTGATTTTAACATTAACTGGCTCTCCGCTGAGGCCGCTACCTATAGGATGCAGCCACGGCGCATCACCTCACTCAACTGGTCAATGCCCCCACTAGGTGTAACTATAGGACAGGCTCCCTTACGCTTCTAGACTGGATTCTATCTAACCACCCTGAACGCATCTCCAGTGTTTCTGTACTCCGGATACAATAAGTGACCACTGCCTGTCATCTGTTCCTGGTCAAACAAATGCCACAAGCCCCTCCCAAGCTTATCTATGCCAGGGTTATCAAACAAGGGCACCTCCAGCTGTTAAAATCCCATCTAACTAGGCTGAACTGGGCAGTGCTTGACTCCCTCAATGACACCAACAAAGCTCTGGACCTATTTATCAAATGTTTCAACAAAGCCTGTGACATCTATGCACCAGTGAAAAAGATGAAGGTCAAAGGATAGACCAACCCCTGGGTTACTACTGACCTTTTAACTCTGCTCGAGCACAGAGACCACCTCTGGCATTGTGCTCATGCAACTCTGACGCAATTATACAAAGCAGCCAGAAATGATTGCACTCGAAGAATACGGAATGCTAAATGCAGCTATTACAAAGAGGCTCTGACCAACTCTTGGGGCCAGGGAAACAAATTCTGGAATAACATGAAAGAACTCACAGGCAAGGATCCTAAAGCACCACCCACTATGCTCAACCTTCATGGCACTCCTACACTCGACCTAGGTATCATCACCAGCACTTTTAATAATGCATTTACAAACCTGGACAGTGTCCTTCCACCAAATTTTTTTCGACGCCTCCCTCCAGCTCCTCCCAAGTTACCCCAACTAAAACGCATAACCCCAAAGTTTTTTTAAGGAGGTCCACCACAAGTAGCTCGAAAATACATTCAAAGGCCATCGGCAAACAAGGGTACAGTGGTGACTCCCTTGACCTGAAACTGCTGGCACAAGTCCTCGATGAAATCTTAGAACCACTTACAAAGATCTTTAATCTCTCGCTTAGTTTGGGCCATTTCCCCTCTCTCTGGAAGAAAGTCACTGTCACACCGGTTCACAAAAGCAGAGATAGGACATTGCACACCAATTACAGACCTATCTCACTCCTCCCCCCACTATCCAAAGCGCTGGAGTGAATAGTGTCGGACCAACTAGCTGAATTTCTAGATAAGTACAATGTACAGTGCCCAGAGCAGCATGGCTTGCAGAAAGGGCACAGCACCACCACTGCACTATTGAATTTACAACCTTCATCCAAGCCATGCTTGACAAAGGGAATTGTGGAGGGGCAGTATTTATAGACCTTTCAAGGCATTCGACACAGTTAACCACCCCCTACTGCTCAAGCAACTGTCCTCCATTGGGATCTCCAGCGATGCCCTTCCATGGTTCACCAGCTACCTTGATAATCGGATCCAACGTGTAAGGATTGCAGGGATCTCTTCAGATGAGAAACTGGTCCGCTCCGGAGTCCCCCAGGGGTCTATTCTGGGCCCTCTACTCTTCTCCCTCTTCATCAACAATCTCCCCAGTGCCTGCCACCAAAAAATATTACTATACGCAGATGATGCAGTCCTGTTTTCCAGCTACCATGACATTACAGTCCTTGAATCCCAGCTGCAGCTCGACTTCAATCGCATTGAAGACTGGTTCAATTCTCATAAACTTGTCCTGAACCACAGCAAGACTAAAGCCATGTCCTTCTGTAACCGACAGAGCAGGCACAACTCTCTGTCCCTCACCATCAAGAACCACGCTGGGAACCCACTCGAACATGTCAAGGAGTTCAAGTACCTTGGTATTACCCTGGATAGTACCCTCTCCTACACTCGGCATATTGACACTGTTGCCAAGACCGCCAATATACGGATTGGACTACTACACAAACACAAGCACTGTATGCCTGCAGATGCCCTTAAACTAGCCATCTACAGCTCTGTCACCTCTATCATTGACTACGGCCTTGCAATCTATGGTTCTGCCCCAACAAGTGCCCTCTGCAGGATCTCAGTTGCTCTCAACAAAGCCTGTAGACTACTGACAGTTGCAGCCCAACTAACTCACACCTGTGACCTCTATGCACAGGCCAGCTGGCTACCCCTAAGCAGCAGAATACAATACCAGACCTGCTTACTTACCAAAAAGATTCTCCTTGGTCTCATGCCACCTGGTGTTAGCTAACTCCTTACTACCTACAGTGGTACTCAACAAACATGTGGTGCCCAATCTCTAACCTTTCAGGTTCCCAG
Organism: Neoceratodus forsteri; assembly: GCA_016271365.2. Classification (NCBI taxonomy): domain Eukaryota; kingdom Metazoa; phylum Chordata; order Ceratodontiformes; family Ceratodontidae; genus Neoceratodus; species Neoceratodus forsteri. The sequence continues at coordinate 275,801,629 of JADMNL010000026.1, forward strand.
ATGTCGTACCTCCAAGGGTCAGCGGTCCTTAATCTATAGAGCTGCTCAATGGTTCAATTCCCTCAATAAAGAATCACTTTCCTCTACTACACTTAGACCCTTCAAAAGGAATCTCAAACTTTACCTCACCTCTACCACTCAATGTGACTGCTTTGTTGAACAGAGATCTCTCTAAACACCTCCCAGCTCACTCATGTCTCACAGCCCGCCCTTTCCCAATCTCATTCCCTCTGGCACTGGGCCTTCCTTGTGACTCCTTTCCTGCTTCAGATCTCCACTGGTACAAGACATTTTCTACTACCATCGGACAGTGGCCCATTAGCCTGCCAACTTCCTCTCCCGGTTGCATGCCTGCAATACTAACTGCCTGTGGTGCCCTCTTTCTCTTATTGTTACCGCAGCCAGCTGCCTACACAAGCTGCTCATTTTATGAATATTATCTCAAAGTATGTTATAACTGAGTATCTTTATTTTTCTTTTAGTTGTTTTGGTTGTTTATTGTGCATTCTTTTACTACCTCTGTATGTATGTTGACCCTCATCCTTTGACGTGGAACCTTTGTAAACGAGCAGTTTCTGCTCAAAGGTATTTGTAATCTGAGAATTTAATAAATAAATAAATAAATAAAAATTTAAACAGAGGAGTAGCAACCTCCCACCGACTGCTCACACCCCTGTTAGAGTGAGCTGCAGGGATCTCAAATCGAATGTCGGCAACCTTATCAGCAAAGAATTGAGCAAACTCATCATACTTTTCCTGTGATAATTCTCTCTGAACCTGCAGACAGGCTAGATTGCACAGTCTGTCCACAGTCCAAAAGAGCTGAGCCAGTTGATTCTCTGCTGTGGCAATCTCATTGGACAGGAAGTCTGCCTTCTTACATGAGATAGCTGATTGATAAATCTTATAATGGTCCATCAATCTGAGCCTCTCAGCCTCAAGGTACGATTTCCACTGGCAAGGCTTTATCCTTTGACTCACCTGACTCAACTCCCTCAGGGCCCCATCAAACCATGGGGCCCATGGGTGAAGGGTGAGGGGTCGAACGCAGACAGGAGCAATGGAGTCCAGAGCCTCTGTCACATAATTATTATAGGACTGCACCAGGTTCTCTGGACCCATGCTTTCACTTGGAAATCCCAATAGATCAAGCACCACCATTTGACCATCTGGGATCACACCCTTAAAGGGTGATACTGAACCATCTCCACAAGGGCAGGCATACAGGGGGAACCTGGAAATTGAACCTTATAGTGTGATGGTCAGACTACCCAACCAGTTGCACCACCAGGTCAGATGTCTCCATCCCCAAAGAAAGACCAGGTCCAATGATTGACCATGATTTTGTGTCAAAGAGGTAACCACATGTGTGAGACCCAGTGAACTCATAAGCTGGAGGAAGTCCTGACCAAAAGACAAGAGTTTATCATCAACCCAGACATTGAAGTCACCCAGAAGCATCAATCTGGGTGACTCCAATAGCATATCAACAACGAAGTCCGTGACTGCCTGTAGGAATTGCTTCTCTCCCCTGGATGGACAGTATATAAGAAGAATCCTGCATCCCAAACCTGAGACTACTGTACACTCAAAGGATCTGGTCTCTCCCACAGGTACAGCTACAAGGTACAATTCTGATCTAAAACAGACGGCTACACTCCCACCCCTGTAATCCTGCCTCAGGCGGTGAATCACTGAGAACCCAGTGTGAATGGCTGACTCCAAAATGGGGCCAGAAGTTTAATTCAGCCAGGTCTTGGTGATGCAAGCCAGGTCCACTGACCCCAAAAGATCGGCAATAATAGCCATCTTGTTCTTAATGGACCTGGCATTACACAACACCTCTCAAGTAGGATGAAACATATAGGCTGGCTGAGCCACCAGCCCACTAAATATGGGGCCCTTGGATATGGGTACCAAGCATGTAGGACCATGATCAGGGACCCATTTTGCCCCAGGGCATCTCCTGGTCCCCACCACCACAATCCGACCACCCCATTCCCCACCTCCCCCAGGTAAACTAATATTTTATTATTTTTTTATTAAACTTATTTTTACAGTGCCCATTTTCTAAGAGCAATAATACCTCAAGGGTGGGTGGTATTGTGCTATTCTGGACCTTCCAGGGCTATAAGACCCTCCACCCACCATGTCAGGCCTTATTACATCCCTGGGTGGTCTGATATAGCACAATACCACCCACCTTGTCAAATATTATTGCTTACATCTAGCTCACCCAACTACTTAATGGATCTAGTGCCCAACATTATCTGTTAGAGAAACTAATCATGGGTGTTGTGTAGATTGAACCATCATGCACAGCATGCCTTTCAACCTCCTGTTTCCAACCTAGGGTCAAGGTTTAAACTAATCAGGGACAAAGGACCAAAATCAGAAACACTGCATAAACACTAGTGGTATCTACTCAGGTATTTATTTATTTAACATTTCGGAGAATCCTTTGAGACATAGGCTCATTTACAGAGGTTCTACATCAAGCAATACAATGAAAATAAAGCAAGAAATAACAGAGACATACAAACAGAGAATACAATCCAAGTAAGTGGATAGTTGAATAAATTTTACAAAGGGTAAACTAAACAATGGAGGAAAACACAGGCAAAATCCAACAACTGAGGCTAGAACTCTTGTCTAAGTGCAATCAGTACTAGTAATTATTGCTTTTTTAAGACTAAGGAGGGACAAACAGAGAGTGTAAGGAAGAGAGAGAGATAGTGGGGAAGTAGGAGAAAGGAGAGAGAGAGAGACAGACAGACAAAGAGAAGGTAGAGGGAAGATGGAAGGGAGAGTGATCAGGGATGGAGGGCAGAAGGGGAGTAGTGGTTAAAAGGGGGAGAGAAACTGAATGTGGGAAAGCAGCAGGCAAATGGTAGGTAACAAGAAGGGTGGGAAGAGGAGAGCACAATTGTAGGAATAAAGGTGAGAGGGGAGGGGTAGGTGGTCCCGGAAGGCACAGAGAGAAGAAGGGAGCAGAGGGAGTTCAAGAGGATGAAGTAAGGGACTGTGCAGTAGGGCAAAGAAGAGCACTAGGTCCCACAGTCACACACACTGGATGATGCCAGCACATGAAGTTTACTTTTAAATGGCCTCAGTTTGAGTTCCTTGTGTGCCTCTTCTCTGAGTGCATTGAGCGAAAGTGTCATGCAGTATTCATAGGAACACTGACCTTGAGTGGTCCAGCAGAATGGGATTTTTAGTGTATGGTTTTTTGCACCCCTCATGGGTCTTTTGAAGGACTGAGGGTTAAGGAGATGTAACATGTCAGGCAGAGTGAGTCCTAGTGTTGATTTCTTGGCAAGAAGGCAAACCTGATATTGTATTCTTTGCTCCAGGTTGAGCCAGAAAGACTGGGCATAAAGCTCACAGGTGTGAGTCAACCTATCAGCATATAAGACCATCCTACAAGCCTTATTGAATGTAGTTTTGATACGTTTAAGGGCTGATGTTGTTGCAGACCCATAGATCACCAGACTGTAGTCAACGATAGAATGGAGCTTGAGACTGCAGTTCTCATTGCTTCATTGGTTAGGCAGTGTTTATTCTTGAAAAGCAGACCCAGCCTAGTTATTTGCATTCTGGCTACCAGGTCAATGTGGTTGGAATAAGATAATGTGCTGGCAAGAGTAATTCCCAAGTATTTGAATTTGTACACCATTTGAAGTGGTGTATTTAAGTTGTTACATATCTGAAGTTGGTAGGACCTGTGTCTGTTATGGGTTGAGGCAAATAACATGGTTTATGTCTTCTTGTAGTTTAATAGTAATTTTTAATTGAGGAATCAATTTTCCATAGTTGTGAAATTAGACTGCATTTGGTTTTCTAGAGTGATAGGGTCAAGGTGGGATGAGAAAAGTACTGCATCATCTGCATATAATAATATATTGTCCTGTATGGCTAGGGGGACCTGGTTAAGAAACAGGCTAAAGAGCAGTGGTCAGAGAATTGAACCTTGAGGTACTCCTGTAGTTACTGGCCTACTATCCGATAAGGTTTCTTGAATTTTACTTTATGTTCTCTGCTCATGAGGTAGCTTCAGATCATGAAACCGATTTGACAGACAGACCGATGTTGGATAGTTGACTAAGAAGCAGATTCTTTTCCCTCCCTCCTTCCCCAACTTCTGCTTTTCCTCTAGGAGCTTATTTTGGCTCCAGTATCCTTTTTCCATTCTTCTGTCACTACATTTTGAAGGTCTCCATCAGGAGAACTGGAAGGTGGATGTGGGGACTGACCACTATATAGTGTCACACTCCCACTGGTCTCATGACATCGGGTGGGCGGTCTCCTATCAGACGCTGCTAAAGTTTCCATGTGGTTCTGATGCTGGAGGGAGCAGTCCTCATGGTTAGTACCTACTCCAAGAGCCTTCTCAAAGTAAGAGCTGGCATTTTTTTGTGATCATGGGTGAATAGCAGCTGCTCAGGGTGCTGAAGAGCACAGCTGTTTTTTGTCTTTTTTTTTTTTAAAACCACGAGTTAAGCACAACTGCACGACAGAGTGGCCCCTCCAGTTCTCCAAAATGGAGTGAGCACCATTGTTGGAAGAGCTGAAGTGCTTGTTTCTCATTGGCACATTCCATTCAAAAGTGACATATGCTATGTGAGCATAAAAAAGAAAAAAAAATATAGAAACTGATATTTTTTGGGGGTTAAAATCTATGGGGGTGGGAGTGCTGCTGATTAGGGACAGAGCAGAAGCTGACATGCTACTGGACTGCTACCGCAGTAATGAAGTGATAGAGCAAAAATAGTTACCATTAGGTGATGCAACAAAACCATTTATATTATTCTCATGCTTTTAACTTAGTGATGTTTGACTACAGGTGCTACTTTTTTGAAATTACTGGCTATAGCAGACAGTTTGACTTATGGTATCGGTCGATATAGAAGAAAACAAAATGGCTGGTATTTTAAATTTTAGTGTTCTGATGGCACACTGATTTCTTGGTTTACTGCTGCGGTTGTTTACGTTTTTACCTGCACATCAAATGGATTTCATGCACAGGTAGCAAACAATCATAAGGCAGGATTTTCTCTCCCCATTTTATAAACTTTATTGGAATACAGTAACTGCAGGTTTTTAAATAATGATCAGAAGTAAAAGTTTTTAAATTCACTTCAGAGTACACTACATACTACGCACTTTAATAAGTATCTATTATGTTCATTTAAAATCAGCACCTTAAAGTTCGTATGCAAACTGCTTGATTCAATGTTAATTGTGTGCATTTGCAATTCATTTTCTGATTTATCAGTTAGTATTTCAAATAGTATTTGCACTATGTAAGCACTGAGTTTTGGACACTGATATGAGCCATGGTCAAGCATCTGTAACACAAACATGTTTGGCTTTGTTTTTCTTGCCTGTGACCACTGTAAAAGTACCTCTGTAAATCTTGCTTGCATTTTTTTTTAAATCACACATTTATTAAATGTTTCCATAGCACATACAACATTAACATAATAATAAAAAGCAATATATATAATATTATACATAATTATACCAAACAACCCAATTATCACCGTCATAACAGAATCCATGAGAGAATTACAATACAGACAATCTTGGGTAAAATAAGAGAATATATATAAAAACACTAAGGGTAATGAAACAATCAAAACAACTAAAGGAAAAGAGAAACAAAACTATAATAAAACTATACCCTGACTATATCCACTTTGAGAAATCCAGATAAATTGATTATACCATCCGACCTCAGTATCTTGGTGCGGGGGGGGGAGAGTACATATGAGACCGCTAAGGTCTAATAAATAAATAATCTCTAAGGGAATTTCCCCAGTGTCCTGGCCAAATTTCTCCCATTCACTAAAAATACCACCAATTGCTTAATCTGGTTCAGTTTTAGTTGCTTTCCATCTGTATTCCGGCTCCCGGTCGCCTGAGAAAGGGACTTATAGGCCCAGTGGGCTTACCAGTCATCAAAATTCAATAAATATATAAATAAATAAATAAATAAATAAATAAATAAGGTGAGAAATACCAGATTTTAGTGCGCCTAAATATATTAAACTTGTTCTGCTAAACATCTACTATATCCTTATTTTCTTTGCTTGCCTTTATAGTGCAGAAAGGGAGCCATCTACTTGTAAATCTGTCCAATTGAAGTCAGAGCTTGGCCATGATATGCTCCATTTACAAAACTCTGAGGCAGATGGTATACCATCAATAAAGCATGGGAGCTCTTGGGGAGGGCCAACACATGGTAATTGCCTAGGGCTATAGCCATAAACACTTGATATAAATACCACTGTGTTTTGGACCTTAGGGAGGCCAGTGGAAGACCCAGTAGCCAATTTTGGGCTTCCCTTGGGGGTGGGACCTCAAAAATATTGCCTGTTTTGCTAAACGAACCCCAAATATTCACCAATCCCAAACATTTCCCAAAAATATGTATATGTGTAGCTCTATTAGAGCAGCCTCTCCAGCATAAATCTGATGTCTGCTTCTCAAAATGCCTACTGATTACCGGAGTGCAAAAGTAGCGAAGCACCACCCCCCATCTAAACTCCCTCCAAAAAGCGGAAGCCATGGTGGAGTGTATTCCTTGCCAAACCCTCTTCCAGTCCAAATAACCCAGCTGAATACCTGCCTCTAGTGCTTAGCTCTCCTTAACATGACTTAATTGGTCCGAATACAAGGTAGATATCACCCCCACTAAATTAGAAACTTTGCCTTTAACCTCTTGATTGTTGACCAAGGGCATTATGCAATCCTGGAGTAGATTAGGAGTCAAGGCTAACTGTGTGCCTTTGTTACCCTCTAATAAAAAATGTCTAATTTGCAGATATCTAAATAAGTCCCTAGAGGGTAAATCTAACTCTTCCCGCATTGTTGGAAGAATTTTAAAGTCTCCCCACTATAAAATTGACCTAAAAATTGAAGGCCCCTCCTGGCCCAATTGTGGAAGCCCATATCCCACTTCTAAGGAAGACAATCCAAGCATGCTCTTGGGGTGGGGGGTAGTAGTTTGCACTCTCATTGTTAAATATGATATCTGACAAACCTCTCTCCAGGTGGCATTTAAAACTGCTGCCTAGGGATGATTTATGGTAAATTTCTGGAATCTGGCCTGGTCCATAAAAACCATATCAGCCTTCATCACAGGCATTATGGAGCTGGCCTCCAGTTCCTCTCAGAATGGGGGTTCGGCTCTCACCATGAAAGGAACTAGGGCTTGTAATTGGGAAGCCCAGAAGTATTTATGAACATCAAGCAACCCCAGACCTCTCTGATCCTTTGGGGCAGAGAGGACTTTCCACTGAACTCAGTAGGGGGTCCTCCCAAACAAAGGTGGGTAAAGTTAGTGAAATTCACATTGCGGAGTAATCCGTGAAATTTTGCCAGTTTTGCAGAGCGAAATGCAAAATGTTTGCCCAGGAAAGTGGTTAAATTTCACCGCAGATGGCAGAATTTCACCCACGGAAGGTGAAATTTTACCACGTAGGAGACATTTCACCACAGAAAGTGAAATTTGCCACAGAGGCAAAATTTCACCTAGACGAAAATTCCACCTAATGCAGAAAATTTCTTGACAAATTGCTCTATGCTGTGAAATTGAAATTGCTGCATCTCTACTACATAGCTACAGAGGAATTTAGAAATGTTAGCATTTACAGTTTTCCAAAAAGACTCAGGAGGTCGGAGTGGTAAAGACAAAACAAAAAGAAAACATGGTAGCACATTCATGGGATGCATTCAACTCACCGAGAGGAATAGAGGCAACTCTGACCAATGATTAAAATCTGCTTGTACTTCCTGAAGTAATTTGTAATGATTAAGGTGATACAGTTTACCTAAGTCCAGGAGAACCCATATACCTAAATACTCGAATCCCATTTTAGGCCCCCCCCCAGTTGGCCTGTAGTAAGAAGGGAGGTTCCGGGAGGGACCACAACTGGCATCATCTCAGTTTTGGATTCATTAATTTTACATCCAGAAATTTCTCCAAACTTTTTTAATCAGTTCAGACTATGGGGAAGGGCCTGCAAGAATCTGAAACATATAGTAGTATGTTGTCTGCTTAAAAGGAAGTTCTTAATTTGAACTCCCTACTCCAATACCCTAGAATGTCTGATTGTCTTATACATGCAGTTAATAGCTCCATATAAAGCAACCAAAAAGCAGAGCGAATGGGCAGCCCTGAATAGTCCCCTCTTAATCTCAAAATCAGGACAGGCCTTTTGCTTGCATTTTAATATAATCATTTTATTAAACAGTCAAGCTGGTATAGGCTAGTTTTTGTAGGCCAGGTAAGGAGCAGCCTAGTTTTTGGTTTTACAAACACACAGTATATGTGTTGGGATAAGGTGAGTTGTCATAGCGGAATTTCATTGTATTATAATTACTTGCCAGCATTTTTCTTTAAGGGTAACCTGGTTATAATATGCCATTAATCCAGCTGGTTATAGTGACAAACACATGCCAGGATTCCTTTCTTCTGTGCATGCGCAAGCCACTCCTCCCTTGGTCACCAGACCCTCAACTGCTACTACCGCTTGGAGGTAAGTAAATTTGAAGGAAAAAAAAAAAGAAATGAAATAAAAAAACCTTGCCTCAGTTTCTAAAACAAACAAACTTGAATTTCACGTTTGAAACTTTAATGAAAAGATATGGAAAGGTCTGCGCAGCCGCTGAACCATGGACTACAATTAATTCCAACAGGATGCAGTTCAAACACAGATGTAGCCATATTTTATATAATTGCTGTGGCAAAAAAAAAAAAAGCATCTCTAGCAACTATATAAAATAAAGGCTGGGTAGGTGTGTACAACTCAAATATTATATGCACCCTTGGTGTGGGATGACTTCATAAACCCCTCAAGTATTGCTCTTGGGGTTTATGTGGCATCCCACACCTTGGATGTATGTACAATTCACATTATAACCACCTACCCAGCCATTATTCTATATATAATAACTTGGGAACATTGCCTTCCATAGGGAACATGATTATAATTTGCCACTACAACAAACATGCAGGGGTTTCTCTAGCTCAAAGTATGTGCCCATTGCCTCATACACACACCACGCACAAAATACTGTATGCCAAGACACACACATCATACACACACATTGTTGGAGTGTTTATATACATAGATACATAGACAGTGTTGGCAGATAAGGGCATATGGCCCACCCAGTCTGCCCATTTAAGTCTGTAAGTTCAGTTTATGTTTTCCAAGAAGTCTGTTGCCCCTTACCCCTGACCTCTAGAATTCCTTTATGTCTATCCCATGCATTCTTAAATCCCGTGATTGTTTCAGCCCCCAAGACTTCCTCTGGCAGGGTGTTCCACTTGTCCACCACACGTTCTGTGAAGAAATTCTTCCTCATGTTTCCTCTCAATCGTCCTTCCTCCAACTTCATCCCATGCCCTCTAGTCCTGGAACATCTTTTTCGCTTAAAAATAGTGCATTCCTGCACCCTGTTCCTCCCTGTAAGATACTTGTATGTCTCTATCATATTCCCTCTCTCCCTCCTCTCCTCCAGGGAGTACATGTTCAGTGCCTTCAACCTGTCCTCATAGGACTTGTGATGCAATCCATGCACCATCTTTGTTACATAGATACCTTAGATACATAGACAGTGTTGGCAGATAAGGGCCTATAGCCCTCAGTCTGCCCATTTAAGTTTGTAAGTTCAATTTATGTTTCCAGGAAGTCTGTTGCCCTTACTCCTGACCTCCAGAATTCCTTTATGTCTATCCATGCATTCTTAAATCCGTAATTGTTTCAGCCCCCACCACTTCCTCTGGCAGGGTGTTCCACTTGTCCACCACCCGTTCTGTGAAGAAATTCTTCCTCACGTTTCCTCTGAATCGTCCTCCTCCAACTTCATCCCATGCCCTCTAGTCCTGGAACATCTTTTCACTTAAAATAGTGCATTCCTGCACTGTTCCTCCCTGTAAGATACATGTATGTCTCTATCATATCCCTCTCCTCCTCTCCTCCAGGGAGTACATGTTCAGTGCCTTCAACCTGTCCTCATAAGACTTGTGATGCAATCCATGCACCATCTTTGTTGCCCTCCTCTGAACCTTTCTACCCTGTCTATGTCCTTATGTAGGTAAGGTCTCCCAGAACTGCACAGTGTACTCCCGGTGGGGCCTCACTAGTGTCTTGTATAGTGGAATTATGACCTCCTTTTTCCTGCTGGTGATGCCCCTGCCTATGCATCCCAGCATCCTATTTGCTTTTACCTGTTGCCTGTCACACTGTTTCGCTTGAGGTCACCGAGATGATAACCCAAGATCCCTCTTTCTTGGTGTATGTCATATCCTCACCTCAACTGATATATGTGCTGTGGTCTGCCCTATATTATCTTACCTTTTATTGCATTTTACCGCCAAACGTCTGGTGACCATCTCTGCTTCTGCAGGTCCCTTCTCATTCTGTCTAGTACCCTCTGGTGTGCTACTTGTTACAGAGCTTTTTATTAGAGAACAGTGAAATTCTGCCTTCTCCGGGTCCTGCATAATGTCACTGATGAAGACATTGAATAGTACCCAGAGTTTTGTTTTAGGGGTTTATTCTAGCATCCAGTACCTTGGCTGTGTGTAAAATTCTTGTTATATGCACTAATGCATGTATTATTCTACATTTAATAGACCCAGTAATACTAACATACTAAAATGCCAGCAGAATAGGCCTAACGGTCTCTCATGTCTGCTCATTTGGTCAGCCCCCACACTGGGTGCTGACCTTGCTGCCCCCCTCGCCTTCTCTGGCTTCTCCTTTCCCAGTTCCAGATATTCTTGCTGCGTTGGATTTTGCTTCCAGCACCCTTCTCCTGCACCTGTCCCACCCCCTCTTGAACCCCTCCACCGTCTCTGCCTCCATCAGCCCCCTAGGCAGCACATTCCATGACTCCACCACCCTCTCAGTGAAGTAGCACCTCCTACTTTCTCCTGAATCTTCCCTCCAGCTTCCACCCAAACCCTCTAGTGGCCCCCTCCTTCCTTCCTTGCAGCACCCTGACTGTTCCTCCCCTATTTACCCTCTTCATGTACCTGAAGACCTCTACACGTCCCCAGGTCCCTTCTCTCTTCCAATGTGTACATATTTAGCTCTTCGAGCCTCTCCTCATAGGTCCTGTCCCCCAAGCCCCAAATCATTTTGGTTGCCCTCCTCTGGACCCTCTCCAGGAGTTTAATGTCCCTCTTTAAGTGTGGCCTCCAAAACTGCATGCAGTACTCAAGGTGCAGCCTCACCAAGCAGTTATACAGAGGGAGTATCACTTCCCTCCTTCTGGAGGTGATCCCCCCTAGCGATGCATCCCAGCATCCTGTTGGCCTTGGCTGCTGCCCTCCTACAAGTCTCAGAGTTGTTCATCTTGACATCCACCACCACCCCCAGGTCCCTCTCAGCCATCGAGACTTGTAGCATTCCCCCCGAAGGGTGTACATTAGCCCGGGTTTCTGGCCCCAGGTGGAATACCTTGCATTTCCTGCATTGAACCTCAGCTTACACTTTCTAGACCACCTTTCCAGAGCCTCAGGTCCCCCTGTGAGGCCACCTCCCCTCCTCCCCATCCACCACTGCACCCAGTTTTGAGCCATCTGCAAAGAGACTCATCTCATCCTGATTCCTGTCCTTATGTCAGAAACGTAGGCGTTGAACAGGAGGGGCCCAAGGACTGATCCTTGTGGGACCCCACTAATGACCCTCCTTGGGGATGAGACTATCCCGCCAACTATGACCCTCTGGGTCTGGTCCTGGAGCCAATTGCCTATCCATCTTATCATCTGGTTCCCCACCCCCATTTCTCCCAGCTTATCCAACAGGCCCACGTGAGGAACAGAGTCAAATGCCTTGCTGAAGTCTATAAAGAGGACGTCCACTGGTCTACCCAGGTCCAAGGCACTCGTCACCCAGTCATAGAACTCCACAAGGTTTGTCTGACACGATTTCCCCGGGACTAATCCATGCTGTCTATCATTCAGGCACCCTGACTTTTCCAGGTCCCCCCCAGCCTCTCCTTGACAATGCCCTCCATCACCTTGCCCACCACCGATGTCAGGCTGACAGGCCTGTAGTTCCCTACCACCTCCCTTGATCCCCCTTGTGGATAGGCACTATGTCGCCACCTTCCAGTCCTGGGGCACCCAACCTGTCCTCAGAGAGATGGTGAAAAGCTCCGCCAGAGGTTTTAGCCAGGACATCCATAGTTCCTTCAGCACTCTGGGATGTAATTTATCCGGCCCGGTGCATTCTCCGTCTTAAGGAGCTGAGGGCTTCCTCATTCTCTCTGCTGTGATTTCCACTTCTGGTACCTCTTCTCCCTGCTTAGCCTCCCCCTCCTGCCAGTGATGCCTCCCCTCTCCCCAGACCCACGGCCGGTAGGGTCCCCCTCCTCAGTTTCTCTGTCTCCTCCCATGTATGATGCAGCACCCCCATTTTCCTTGGTGAAAACTGAGGTGAAGTACTCATTTAGTACCTCAGCCTGCTCCCCTGGGTCTTGTGCCCATCTCTCCCCTGATTTAATCCTGCTAATCTGCCCCTTCACCCTTCGTTTTTCCCCAATGTATCTAAAAAAACCCTTGTTCCCTCTCCTAATTTCCCTGGCCAGGTTCTGCTCCTTCCTTGCCTCACCACCCTAGTGGTCCTTTTAGCCATCAGCTCATACTCCCCTCGATCCCTTTCACTCCTTGAGCACTTGAATTGCTTATAGGCTGCCTTCTTTCCCCACACCACCTCCTGGACCTCCCTGGTCCACCAGCAGGGTTTTCGGGCCCTACTGCATTTTCGTCTTACTCTTGCACAGGTGCTGGTAGCATCCTGAACCCCTCTCCTGATGATTTCCCTCATACTATCAGCGTCCATGTCTGACCCAATCACATCCAAATGCTCCTTAAGGATCCTTCCCATTTCCTTAAAATCCACCCCCCTGAAGTCATTTACCTCCGTCTTTGTGCAGCCTTCTAGCCCTCCTAGTTCCAGACAGAACCATGGGTGCCTTACCTCCAGGCCCCCAATCTAGTCACTGTCTGCCAGGACCACATCCAGTACCCGAGCCTCCCTGGTTGGTTCCCCCACCTGCTGAGTTAGGAACGCGTCTTGAAAGACATCCAACAACCTCTGTTCCCTTGTCACAGAGGATGTCATAGTCTCCCAGTCTGTTCCTGGCATGTTTAAGTCCCCCAACACCACCACCGTTCCTCTTCCAAGTCTGCAGTGTCTCCCAACATCTGCCACCAGACTCTCCTCCAGCTCCTCCGCCAGGGCAGGGGGTCTATACACCACTCCTATTTTTACTCTCTTGCCCCCCCTTCCTATCAAGGTGACCCAAATCACCTCCATGGTTCCCTCCGCCTCCTCCACTCCCCCTATGCCAATGCAGTTTTGACTATCATTGCTACCCTCCCTCCCCCCTGTCCTTCCTGAACATAGTGTAACCCTCCAGGTTCACATCCCAGTTGTGTCCTGCAGTGGCCCAGGTCTCAGTGACCACTGCCACATCCACTGTTCCCTCATTTAGCATCACCTGGAGCTCAGGCATTTTATTGCCCAAGCTCCTGGCATTTAGCAGGACTACCTTCCACCCTTTCCCTATACTTCCATTTCCCCTGCTCGTGTTCCCATGGGGATTCTGTTTTCCCTTGGTCTGCACTTTACCAGTCGGCCTTTTCCGCAATCCTCCAGCTCCCAAGGGGTGGAGACAGAGTTCCTCCTTTATCGGCACCCCCTTGACAGCCTTTTCTCCCATCCCTCCCCCCTTCACAAGTTTAAACCCCACTTTTCACCAATGAACCCCTCTATTTTCCACTTAAGGATTCCCCTCCCCTCCAAATTGAGATGGAGTCTATCTCTAGCATACAGCTCCTTATCCTCCCAGGTCTCCCCCCAATCCCCCATCAACCCATACCCTCTGGCCTCACACCACTCCTTGAGCCATTGGTTTACCTCCCTAATCTTCCTTTTGTGTTCCCCACTAGCCCTTGGCACTGGCAGGATCTCTGAGAAGGAAATTGTGCATCCTATGTCATGACAGACCCTGGCAAGCTCCCTGAATCTTGCCTGTATCTCTAGCTCACTATTTCCCTCAATGTCATTTGTACCCAGGTGGACCAGCATGTCTGGGGAACCCCCACAATCCTTTGCCAGCTGATATAACTCATGCTTAGCCCTGTGCACCGTTAGTCCAGGGAAGCACTTTGTTCTAACTGGCCAGGCTTCTCCCTCCCTATCCCATTTGATACCCCTGATCATTGAATCCCCCAACAGGAGCACTCTGACCGCTCCTTTTCCTCCATTTCCCCCTCTCTCCATGCCCTCATCCTTTCTACCAGCTCCTCCACCCAGCCAGCTCCTTGTTCCTCCTCTTGGGCATTTTTATGTAAATAAAGTAATTCCTTGATTGATTTATTATCTTTTAATACTGATTGTACTGTCACTCTCTAGTCCCTCTTTTACTGAAACCCTTTTCTTGTCTATATCTCCTCTCATCAAGACTACATTAATTTACACATCTCAGGACCTTCCAGTCCCACCTCTCAATAACAACATTTCACAGTGCAGACACCTGCCTGTTCACCTCTGCTAGAATGAAGACCTCATGAACTGAAACCTCTGCTTGTCCACCAATTCTCAGTTCAGTCTTATGTCCTGTAAACAGCTGACCCATTTCTTTTTAACATTCATGGCTTCACTCATTCCAGTTATTCTGCCATCATCACTGCATATGTGTAATCCCATACTCCCTGCTCCTCCGGCTCTAGACTTCTTCCCTATTCCTCCTCACTCACTCACTCTCAACCACAGTTGGAAAAACCTAATATTGACTCAATATCTAGCTGTCTACTTACTGCTAGGAATGTCCACAGGATGGTCCTTCTGCTGTGTGGTCTCTATACCTTCCACATCACCACATGCGAGTTCCTCCTCATGCTGTAACAGCAACAACAGCTGTTCTTTTGGGATGTTGTATCCTACATGTTAGAAAGAGCAGAAACCAAATAATGTGTTATTAAAGCTAAATAAATAGAGAATAATGGATAGGTGAGTGTGTGTTATGGACTTTTCACACACCGAGTTGTGTGATAACCATAAACCTCGAGATTGAAGCTTGGCGGTTTATGTGAGTCATCACACACTGAGGGTGTGTGAAAAAAATCCCTAAATGCACACACAACTGTTCTTTATTTTTTCATAATTGCTGGGTAAGTGATTTACTATTGTAAATAAGCAGGAAACAGGATTTTATTAACAGTGGTTTATTCTTATAACGCATAAAACTTCATCTTGAATTTTTAAAAGCTTAAAAGTTGAGAATTTGTAACTGTCAAACTTTAAACTGTTAAGATTGGCTGGTTTTTTTTTTTTTTTTTAATACCATATTATTGTTCATAGTCCAGCCTATTGTTCGTTGTCCTGGATTGCAGTGTTTCTGGCTGCTGCACTCAAGGAGGATGAGGTTTTTAGTTAACATGATAAACTTTAACTTAGAAATTGTAAAATGTTTAAAAACTTTTGATATTTTGCAGAGTTCTTGTTTTAGGCTGAACAGGACATCAGGAAGTGATGTCTTTGGGATGAAGGTTGTTTCTTCAGTCGTGGAGATCTGTGGGAGAAGCAGTAAGGTTAGGAAGTGTCTGAAAAGTGCTGGCTTTCTTGGGTGATACTTCTTGAGCAAATGTTGAATTTTCAAGGGGCAGATTAAACATTAGGCAGTGGCAGGTGGTTTGTTGTGTACTTCTTTGGGGCTTACCTGAATTCTGTGGTTAGTCGGAATTGGAGTCCTACAGTACATATGGCCTGGGCGTCTTTGGTGGTGGAGCATGGTGCATTATGTTGATCGACACTCCCTTGTGGAAGATACAGTCTGGCCTAGAAATTGTCTGGAGACTCTTACTGTTGCTGTCCATTGAGAGAGCGAGAGCAGATGCTGAAATGGCTTGAAGGGGTGGGTTTTCGGCTCTGCTAGGGATTTCAGCATCACAGTCATTCAAGGTACTTGAAAGAGGTTCTGAGGTTGTCACTTTGTTTAAAATATCTAAAAATAGCTTGCTCACTGAGGATTGAGTAGTTATTTATGCTTTGAAAGGCTACTATGGCCTGATATTTGCTGGACATTTGTGGGAGGTACACTGGTGTCAGTGAGGTGCTGGACAGAGGTTTTTCGAGAGCTGTGATCAGTGATTGGTTTACTATCCGGCATCCCAGCACTCAGTTTCATATTGAGCATCATTTTGCAAAGTTTATTTATGCCAGTGTAGCAGAGAGATTTGCCAGGGGCATAGTTTGTATTGGGGGCAAGGTGGAAGGGGGAGTCAGGTGTAAGTGTTGTAGGAGGATGATTTGTTTTGAAGAGGTCATATGATATGCACGTGGATCCTTGAACAGCCCCATTTTTGAATTTCTCAGCTGATCAGATTCTCTGCACATGTTATACCCCATGTGATTCCTAAATTTCCAACATCCCTAACGTACTAGTCCTGCATCTGCTGTTACCTTAGTGTAATAACTAATTGCTCCTATCTTGTAAGCACTGTATGTTTATCTACTGTCTGCAACAAACTGTCTTTGCCAAAATCCTGTCTGTAAATGGATAGAATTTATTGTTGTACCAGTTCTCCTCTGTAACTTCTATGTATTTTTCTGTACCCGGGTCACACCTGGAAATGAGCCTCAGCTCAGTGTGCCTTTCCCAGTCAACAAAGTTAAAATAAAAATAAAATAAAGAGGGTCACTTTCCATGTCAGCCTTGTTTTGGTACAGTTGTGGGGCTACAGGGTGGACATCTCGAGTGTTTTCTCCAGTTCGAGTCTAAGTTTATCTCTCTCTGTATACTGCAGGTAGTGGTGGCCCTGACTTGTTTGTGCCCTCTTATATGTCCCCCGCCACAAATCGTATTGTTCCTTGCTTCTAAGGAAGAAGTGAAGTTCTATATGGAAAAATATGAAGTTTAGCAAAGCTGCAGGATTCAGCACAGATATGGTACCACAGGTGTAGAGTAAATTAATGTCTTCATCTGGGAGAGGCTGTGCTTTGTCTGGACAGTTGCCTTTCCTAGCTCCTTCAAATATTTTTGTTTCACTCTCAGCATTTATTTGGTTTCTGTAAAATCATTGCCTGTCCTTGAAATACGGATATTGGGTATTTCTCTCCTCTATTAAATACCTGTCTATGCATGCCAGGATGCCTTGAAGTGTTGCTGGCTCGTATTCACTACCATTAGCTTTTTTGGCACTGTTGGTAAATTCTGCTAGCAGAAAGTCTAGTTCTTTTGGTAGAATTTCACACAAGCTTCTGGTTTCATTTTTAATGTCAAGGAATGTCTGTAGTAATTTTAGGTCACTTGCGGTTTTCCTGGCTATGTTCTGGTTCTCTTGGCCCTGTATAAATGCCTGCCGCATTATTGATGCTATACTGAAACTGTTTTCCATTTTAAAATGTTTTCTTTTCTAGGACTGATGCCCGTAGCTTTTGTGGTGCCACTGAGGAGACCGCCAGTCAGACCAGATGCGTGACTACCTGAGGTGCTGTGAAAGAAAATGGTGAGGGGCTGCCTGAAGTTGGTTGCAAGGTCAGTGCCACACGGACATCCCTGGCTGAACTGACAGCATAATACCCCGAAATCCTGTTATTACGGATTTTGAAGGTAACCATAATCCGGTTGATAAATCACTTACCCAGTAATTACAGGTAAAAAAAAAAGACCATTCAGGGAAGTCTGAATTACACGTGCAGTTGCTCAGATTTGAAAATTTACAGATGCTGGTCCATAACCACAAATGTATTCATCACAGATTATGGATAAAGACTGTACACCTCTGAAGCTAAATAACTACTTTCCATACCTGCATACATACACAGTATTACACCCACTCTTCATTGTAAAATGATAAAACAGAGGCAATTATAGACAGAAAAAGACCAAAGGTCCATTCTGCCTAATTGGTCCGATCTACATGCACTCCCAATCTATCACAAGATCGGTGTAGTCTGAGCCCCCTATTAGCAGCTTTGTCTGATAGTAGCTTTATCTCACCACCTCCTTTCCTCCCACTGCTGTCAACCCATTATACCTGTCCCACACTGCCTTGAGTCCCTGCCTCATTTCACTTGTCCACTGTCCCACTCCATGAAGATGTATTCCTTGGTATCTCTCTTGAACTTACCCCTGGCCAGTCTGTGACCATGTCCTCTTGTGTAGGTCCTGACCAGGAAACAGATACTCGTTAGTCTTACCTTCACTGTAGTGAAATAATGGAGATACTAGATAAAGAAAACCAGGTGGACAATCTGGAGAGAAATAGGCTCCAGGATAGTAAAGCCAACTGTAGCCTCATTCTGCTGCTCAACGGTGACCACAGACTCTGTAGGGGCCTGTTAGCACCTGGGACTTAGTCCAGCATTTGACTGCAAACCTTGTCCCAGACTGCCAGCAGGTGGCATGCATCTTTTATGCAGACATGTTTAATAATATCCGAGAGGGTATATCATCATTTTCCTCAAACAGTACATAGAAACATAGAAGATGATGGCAGAAAAAGACCAATGGACCTATCCAGTCTGCCAATGGTCTCTAAAGAACCCCATTACTTGGGTTCAACTGGGGGTTGTATCCCTCCTCTGCTAAGCAGTTTACCCTTGTAAATGTATTTCAGGGTAGCAAGGATAGCCTGGTTCATTTGCTGCAATTTCAGTGTGTTAGTGTCCCACTGGCACTAGTGAAGCTGAGCGCCACAGCCAGCAACTGACTTTTCTGATGAGCTGGCTGGTATTTTTATGCTAAACCACACAGCCACATCCACTGCCCACTTCCCACATGCAAGGGAGTCCAGCACTGGAACCTTCCAGGCAATATCCAGGATGCTATATTTTGATTTAAAATCAGCCATCACAACCTAAGCTGCTTCTTTGAGTACATACCTCAAGGCAATCAGCAAAGTCCAAGAGGGCAGCATCTTTCAGAAAATAGTTGTGCAAGAACAACTGGGCATAATTTGAAGATAGAGGGGGACGGCTCAGGACAACAATGAGGAAGTATTTTGTTCATGCATGGACGCATGGAACTACCTCCCTGATGAGGTTGTGGGGTCAAAAACAGTGGGGGAGTTCAAGAATGCATGGGA
This sequence comes from Neoceratodus forsteri, assembly GCA_016271365.2. Lineage (NCBI taxonomy): Eukaryota > Metazoa > Chordata > Ceratodontiformes > Ceratodontidae > Neoceratodus > Neoceratodus forsteri. The sequence goes on from JADMNL010000026.1 coordinate 275,820,746, forward strand.
CAGTCATAAGGCAATTCTGGGGGGGTAGGAGGAAGTAGGTTGTTGGTTAACTAGGATCTGCAGCTTATCCATTAGGTAGGGAAATGGGCAGACTGGGTGGGACAAGCGGTCCTTATCTGCCGTCAAAGTCTATAGTGAAAACAGGGATAACAGCACTGCAGGAAGCTGGAGATTAAAATATCACCAGCAATCAACAAGGAACAGCTGAAACCAGGTAAACAGTAATGAACTGCTAATTGCCCTAACAAAGAACAGCTAAACAGTTGAAACCAGGTAAGTGCTAATGAACTGCTAACCATACTAATGAAGAACAGCTGAAACCATAAGCACTAATGAACTGCCACAATAATTAACTTGCACTATAAAGTCAGGGAGATGGCCCAGGTTCAGATAATCCAGAGGTTCGGTTAAGAAGGGCTGGATAATCAAAGTTATTCTGTATCTTACTTTGGATGCAGAATAAATGCTGATACACTCGCTTTGGTGTTCAGCAGACTGAACTACTGTATAGCAATGGCATTTGATCTGGTGCTATAACTACTCCTTCAGTAAGTTATAACTGGTTATGAATTCAGCTAGTCACACTATACCTGGAACAAAAATACTAGATCACATCTATCCGACCAGACTGTCTTCTTGTAGAATTAATTGTTTGATTATCCTGTGTAAAGATATTTAGATGACACTGGTTCTGAGGATTTAAATTAGTTATTCTAAGTTCATCTTTTATTAGTGGTCTTCATTCTGGAAGTCATCACCTTTACTGTTTCAAAAGTCAGAGTGAAGACAACAGGAGGTTGTCCTTGTATGTGACATGCATATATTAATATAGCGTATATATTAATATAGCATATATATATTTAATATATAGATCATAAATGTAATGCTATACTAAAGTATACAATTTTTTTTTTGGTAATGCTATCACTCCCAAAGTGATAATACCACACGTTAAGAGTGATAATACTATTGTTCAGGTCCCGTAATAGTGTAATTTGGGACCTAAACGATAGTATTATCACTGCAGCTCAAGAGCGCAAGTGCACAATTCAAAAAACTGTTAAGACTGGCAAATGTCAATCAAGTGTGGATATGTACAGCGTAGCTCATCATTGGACAATTTGCCTCTGTGGGCATCCAAAACAGTTTAAAAAACATGGCGGCGATCTGTCGCTTAGTGAGAGCGTAAAGCATCTACAGTGCTTCCTCAGTTTCTTTCTTCTTTGTTTTAACGCATACCACACCAAAGATTTAGCTGGCTGATCCTGTGCCCCCACCCCAAGAAACCAAAAGGTAGGACTGAAACAAAACTTTCCGGTACCATGGGGGGTGTGTGTGTGTGCGTGACTGGTGGGGTAGTAGGACACAGTGGCATAGCACAGTCTCAGAGAAAGTACGGGCATTCGCTCAAATGGGCTGTAAGAAAACCAAACCAACAAAAAATACCGCATCCAAATATTTTAAAAATAATGGATATCTCACAGGGTATTACCGGTGAGATACCATCTTGAGTTCTAGACACTGGAACCTCTTCTAGCTTCCTCGAGGTTCCTATGTGTCCAGAACCTCTCGATGGCATTACTCACTGGTAATACCCTGTGAGATCTCCATTATTCATTTGCATTCTCTCTCTCTCTCTCTCTATATATATATATATATATATATATATATATATATATATATACACGCACACACACACAATATGAGTGAGCCATATTTTTTCACTGATAAAAGCATGTATTACTATGACAGTGAGATAAATGCAAGCCCAGGCTAACACAGTGATGATAAATTCTGTTTATACATACTGTGCTTACCTCGCCAGCATTTATTCTCACTGTGGTGATGTCACAGACAAGTCCATTAACTCTCCCTCAGTGCTGCAACTTGTTTCAGCTCATTAAAACAAATGAAATTCACCTGTCTTTCAAGTACCTGTAGCCCCAACAACAGGTTTACTGCATTCAGTCTCACAGACACTCACATGCTGAAAAGATCTCTAAAGTTCCTACTAGAAGAAAAAAAAAGAAAGAGCACTGACTGCTAAATACAACAAACCATGCAGACTCAAAGCAACAAACATACTTTGATACAACTGAACTATACTGGAAGAATAAATACCTTCTCCTTACAGAAGAAAACAAAACCAATGAATATGGAAGAAGTTTTTCTATTTTGAACACAGTTTGAAAGCAACATAGAACCACTTTAGAAAGGCCTATTGTATAAATTGCACAAATGATGTGCAGAATGTGTGATATGTGAAATATCTTCTTTCGTAAACAGTGACTTCTGGATACTCTCACTCGCCTTGACTCGTGATCAGAGGTCTCGTTAACTCATGAAGATATTTCACATATCACACTCTGCCCATCATGTATCCCTTATATATATGCTATATTATAAAAAGTGCTTAGCACACAACATCAGTGGCATCAGTAATTAAATGTTATTCTCCACTGTAAACATTCCAAACTGCTTATGACACTACAATGTATTTTATAGATTATTAAGAATTGTACATTCATTTGCTACGTGAATAATATGTATGCATTGTGATGTGACTCATCTGGCAAGCAATAACACACAATGAGGTGTCAGGAGGTCTAAACCTTACTTTCAGGTTCTTGGCAATATTGGGAATGCAAGTAATCACAGACACGTCACATAAGAGTAATAAACTTGTTTATTACTACCAAAAAGGATAAAATCTCAGTTGCCCTAAGCAGTTCTTACAATACAAACCCGGGAGCCAGTGCTAAGCGTTCCCTATAACTCGAGGTTTCTTTGTGTCTCTTGTGATCCCGAGGTACAAGACTTGGGCATCACATTATATACCTATGATAATTATTATGGTTACTGTAAGACAGAAACATTTCTAGTTACAGAGATGAGCCCTATTGGCTAAAATAGAGGAGGCTCCATGGTCCAAGATAACATTATACTATTCTGTAGTAGTCATCAGTTTGTGAAACAAAGAGTTCTTATACAGAGTCTTACATAACTCAGTGTAGTAGTACAAATCACCAAAAGGTGGCAATGCCAACTTAGATTTCATAATTATTTCAAGGACACAGGTGTCCTGGCATCTTATAAGTGAGAAATAGACAGAAAATACATAGAAGAATATATACTGTATGTATTAGCAAGCAAAGTTATTACAACAATATGCGACATATTCTGATATCAACTCTTATACGGTAGATGTCCTTAGCCCTATATGTTAGTATAACATATGTCTAAGCACTAGCTGTCTACAGTGTACCTCTGAGGGTACCAATAAGGGTGCAGGAATCTCGTGTAACAGAGGTGTGGTTATGCCCTGATAAGAGCATGCCCAGGTGCATTATGAGGCATGAGAACCCCAGTAAAGAGTTAAATTTAAAGAAAAGCAGATGAAAATGTACATAAAATCAGTAAAAATATGATCCGTAGAAAAGAAAAAGTAGTCCCTGTGTTGGAATGCAGCTCTTATAAAAGTCATTACACAAGCTAAACACCTCTCTGTGGCTACCGAGGAATGTATCGTCTGACTGGAGAGGCAGGAACTGCACACAAGTGCTGCCATGAATAACTGTAACTGAGCTGCAGATCACAGGTATAAGAGAAAGTGGTGTCAAGTAAAACTAGAACAATTAAGGTCAGATTGCAAGTTTTTGCTTTGCAGGAAAATAATGGAACTTGATCGATTTTTACTTTTATGTGCACTGCCACCACTCTCCCAGTTCACTCAGATGCTAGTAGAGGAGCTGTAAAGAAGAATGGTGGCATGGATTAATTTCTCTGTGGTGCATTCGGATTGCCACACATAGTACCTGTTTAAGCATCATCTTCTGATAAGGTTACAGCTGGAAAGGGCATCCCGTCAATCCATGTAGCTCAGGATGGAAGAGCCAGTGCCAGAGAGAATGGAGGTGGATACAGTGGTGGCGGTCCCATGTGGAGCAAAGGGAATACTGAAAACAGTGAAAATTAACAAGAAATGAGTATTTGCCAGAATGTGCCTTGTATGAGCAGCCCCAGTGTTGATAAAATGGGAACAGCTGTAAGATGCGAGCCTGCAATGGTCTCTGTGCTGGATTTTGCATGAGAAAGCCTTATCTTGAGTGAGGGTTGTAAGGCAACAGTGAGACTGACTGAGGAAACTCGGCTTCCGGAAATGACACGGGCAGACCTCATCATTGTGAGACGACATAACAACAACTAATGCGAAGCAATTTTGTCTCGGGAGAAAACTGTGACAGCAATGGAGGACTGGTCGGTAGATACATCCTTAAGAAGTTCAGGTTGGACACAGAGTTTGGAATGGCAGTGGGTCCCAGACGATTCATGGGATGAAAAAAGTAATGGTGTGCTTGCAATTTCTAACAGGCCTACGACGAACGACAAATCCCATGGGTCTGGAGCTAAACTATAGGTACTGAGAAATACAGATTTAGATGCTGCATCACAAGGAATGTGAAAGGTGACAGGGAAAGAAATCCCCAGCCTTTGCGATCTTCACAGATTACAAATAAAACAGCCATGAATACCAATCGTCAGGACAGTGAGATTAATGTGAATATGACTGACAATGCAAATATTAATGTGAATTCTAGCACTTTGACAGGGAGAGGGGAGCCAGACAATGTTTTAGAAGCAAATAACACGGAGAGACACAGGAGAAATCAAATTAATCATACAGGGCCAATTTCAGGAGGCAGTGGGGACCATCCTGAAATGGAGGGGAAAATACAGAAAACAATAATAGGTGGGAGGAAAATCCAAGAGGGCCTATGCTGTCAGATTTATTTAAAAACAAATTAGATCAGGCCCCGAGAAGAAATGTGGCGAGGCTTGGGTGTCGCGGTGGCTTACCAGAGCGCATCCAGACAGAAATGTTGCCAAATGATTGTTGAAAGCATCAATGCAATTTGTACCAGCTGACATTTATGCTTTAACTCACGTGTCTAGCGAAGACACCTTTGATATCAGTTTTAAGACAAATGCAGGTTTAGAGAGATTTTGGTGGAAATATGACAATTTAAAGCAAAATCCCCTGTGGACACCCTTCTATGCGATTCCCTTAACCAAACCAGCAATTCGAGTGGTGACCATTATGTTTTGAAATGATGGGGTGAAAGTCAGTGATATTTATCACTGGCTACAGAATAGGTGAGACATTCTGGAACCCTCATAAGCAATTATAGATACAGAGGGCCTATGACAGTGACATTGCAGAGGGACTGGAAGGAGAATTATGTTTCTTTGCAGACGACACAAAGATCTGCAACAGGGTTGATACACAAGGTGGGGTGGAAAGCATGAGAAGGGACTTGGTAAGGTTGGAGGAATGGTCAAACATATGGCAGCTTAGATTCAGTGCAAAGAAGTACAAAGTAATGCACCTGGGAAACAAAAACTCAGGGGAAGTGTACACAATGCGGGGTGAGATACTGACAACAACAAAAAAAGGAAAGGGACCTGGGGGTAATTATATCAGATGACCTAAAGGTGGGCAAGCAATGTGAGAAGGCAGTAAGCAGGGCTGGGGGAATACCAGTATCAGGGAGTGGCATCACCAGCAGAAAACAGGAAGTTGCTATCCCTCTGTACAGACAGTTGGTGAGAACCCATCTGGAGTGCTGCGTACAGTTCTGGAGACCCCATCTCCACAAAGACAGACAAGGTGGAGGCTGTTCAGAGGAAGGCAACCAAAATGGTGCAGGATCTGCACCAGAAAACATACGAAGAGGGACTGAAGAAGCTTAATATGTATACCCTTGAGGAAAGAAGGGAGCGGGTGGGGGACATGATAGAAACTTTAAAGTACCTCAAGGGAATCAACAAAGTCCAAGAGGGTAGCATCTTTAGGAAAAGAGATGTGCAAGAACAAGAGGGCACAATTTGCAGATGGGGTGGGGGACAGCTCAGAGGTTACATGAGGAAGTATTTTTTCATGGAGAGGGCTGTGGATGCATGGAACAGCCTTCCTGAGGCAGTCGTGGAGTCAAAAAACAGTGGGGGAATTCAAGAATGCATGGGGTAGGAGGAAGTAGGCTGTTGGTTAACTAGGATCTGAAGCTTATCCATTAGGTAGGGAAAAGGGCAGACTGGGTGGGCCAAGAGGTCCTTGTCTATCATCAGATTCTATGTTTCTATGAATGGGGGGTGGAAGTTTAAAGTAAAATTGTTTCAGGTCATTTCTGAAACTGTGCATTTACCTTCATCGTGTGAAAAGGATAGGAAGAAGTACAAATGCAGATTAATGAACAAAACGAAGCAGAAAGAGAAGAGAATGGGGCACACCCCTCCAGATCCTGAGGAAAGAGATAGGCAGCAAACCGAAAGGTTGGAAGAATGAGGGCAGGATAGACAACAACAGATGATGCCCCACCAGCACAGGCAAAGAAAAATCAGACAAGAAGGGTCACAAGAGCAGCAGCAAAATGAAACCCATTAGTGTTTGTTGTGCCAACTCCAAAATCCCTTTACTCCTTTACAGAATGAGGGGGGGAAGAGTCTGATTTTGAATCAAATGTCTCTCTACAATCTGAAATTATATCAGAAGTACAGGAAGAAGACACAAGACCCACGAGTACAGCAAAATAGAAAAAGGGAAAGAAAAGAAAAAAATATTGCTACACAAGGTGAGGAAGATTAAAGTACCCCATAGCAACAAAGGTTTATAAATGGCCACCTTAAATATAGCTTCTTTAAACATATGTAGTATAAAACTACAAAGACAAATAGCAGTAGTTTCCCATTTAAAAGAACTACAGGCTGACATTGTCTCTTTGCAAGAAACTAGAATAAAATATATTTTTAAGTAGAACAGCTGAAAAGAAGCTGGGTTTGTGGGTTGCTGTTCTGGACATTCGGAACAGAGGTAGCAGATGGGTTAAACATTTTATTTAAAAATGTGAATTTCACAGTCACTAAGGTATTGATATTCTTCCAGGGAGAGCCTTAATTTTGGACTGCAAGTACAGGAATTTTGTATTCAGGTTAATTTACACATATACCCCAAAGCAAAAGCTACTAGAATAGATTTATGTAATGCTATAACACCATATTTGTTCAAAAGAAAGCATATTGTCTGGGGGGTGATTTTAACTGTAGTATAAATATTACAGGTTCAGGTAAAGATTAAAAAATGTATTGTGGTGCACATGCTTTGAGGCACATCATAAAGGAAACCTCTCTAACAGATGCATATAGACACCTTAAAAGGAACTCAGGAGCTGCTTATCACAGACATATATACTGTATGCAAAGAGGATAGATTATTTTTTGACATCTAAATATTATAATTGAATTTTCAGACCATCACATTATTCTGGGTTTATTTAGTCTGGCAACAGCACCCCCTAGGGTTTATTCTCAGGTAATTATATGGAAATTGAATACATCTGCCTTAGGAAAGGAGGAGGCTAATAAATAAGTAGAAAAACTAGCTGAGGCCAGAATCTCTAGTGCATATATGAGGATCTTTGGAAGTGGTGTTCTGACATGAAAAAATATTTAAAGCAGTTGTTTATATCACATGTTAAGAACAAATCGAATACCGAGTACCTGAAGTATCTGGGATATAGGAATCAGCTATATAAACTGATTCCAGTCCCTTGTAAAGAAAAAAATAAATACAGAATGCAAATAACAGAAATAAAAAAAATAATGTTTTCATATCAGTATGACAGGGCAAAATCACTAGAGGCTGAAATGAAGCATGGGACTACTAAATCTCCGGCATCAGACCCATATATGGACTGTAAGCAAAGTCTGGACAAGACTATTACTACAGGTGTATATAAGCCTGATTGTAGTGTAGAGACCTTGGATCTAGGAATGTTACTATTAGTGCAAGAGCAGTTAAAACAGGAATTTTCTGTGAGTACCTATAAAGGGGTACAACTGGCAAATTAGTTTACAGCACCTGCACCTCGGATAGATAAAGCAGAACAGGAATCATTAGACAGGCCAATATCGAGGGAGGAAACAACAGAAACCCTAAAACAGGGATGGCCCCTAGGCTAGATGGACTGACAAATGATTTTATAAGAAATATGTCCTAGAATTCTAAATTAGTTTAAAATTTCATTTTAGTAAATAAAGGGGAATTATTCCAGATCTGGGAACAGCATTAATTAGTTCTATTTATAAAAAGAAGATAAGCATTCTTTCTGAAATTAGACCTATATGCTTCCTTAATTGTGATTATAACATTTTAGCTAAAGGTTAGTACAAAAGGCTACAACAGGTGTCTAAAAATGTAATAGACACAGCACAGACGTGTCTTTTCCCAACAGAAGTATTCAACATAACCTATTCTTGTTGAGAGAAATTTTTGAAACAAAAAGGATGCGGGATAGGGCTGGGTATATTATAACATTAGACCAGGTCAAGGCCTTCAATAAAGTGGAACATCAATATTTATGGAAAATTCAAAGTAGGTATGGGAACTCTACGAAAATGATAGGGTGGATAAAGCTCCTTTATAGGGGAGCATGTTTTATGCCATCTATTCATGATATTTGGAGAACTGACACCTTTCAAGAGAGGAATGAGACAAGGGTGCCCCTTAACTCCGTTATTATACACATTTGCTTTGGATCCAATTATTAGCTTAAATGGGATAACCAGATCATAAAACTAGCCCCATTTCCAGGAATATTACCTGAGAAAATAACGGCTTATGCATATGATCTGTGTCTAATGGCAGAACCAGGAGTTGGGGAAGGGCAGCACTACAAGTTTGTAGAGAATGTTCTCAAATATCAGGTGCTCAAATAAATATGGCAAAATGTGTGGCTACCGGGACCAGGAGAGAAACAGGATCAAGAAATACCAGGGATTAGATGTGACGAGACCACCTCAAAAAATTCTGGAGATTTGGTTTTTCAAGACAGATATGGCCACCTATAATTGGGAAAGGCAGTTAGAGGTATGTGAAACAAAAGTTAGAATATGGAAAAACTGGAAAATGGGAAAGAAAAAAGAGAATGGTGATAATAAAAAAAATGTTGTTACCAATATTTATTTATTTGAGTTATGTATATGCCCCCCTTCCCGCCGTACACCTGGAGACTAGATTATACAGCAATTTCTTCCAAATGTTGAGGGGGAGTAGGCTGAACCCAGTAAAAAGAGATATCACCCTACCTACCAATAAAGAAGGGCAGATTAAATATGATTAATCGAGTGGTATTTTTTCATACTACATATAAATATAGGACTGTATATGTAAAAGCTATAAAGAACCACAAGTCTCTTGGCAAGTATGGATGCTGAAGGCTTTATAACCGTATATGGAAAAGTGGGAACTGCTCCCCCTATGGTATTATAACAGTGGAGGATTCTGGAATTTACTGTAAATTCCATACGGAAGCTCAGGCAGTGGAAACTAGATAAAGAAACATTTTTAACATTAGGGAGAAAGAAACATACATACAAAGGTCAACAGGATTATACATAGCTACATAGTAAAAAGAAGCAAGAGGCTGAGGCATAGTTAATTACAGGACCTCAAAATGTGCCAATGTTAAGTAGAAAGACACAACATCCAAGAGCAAGCATAGAAATAAACTTAGAAATAAGTGCTGCTGGCGAGAGGGTAGGGAGGGTGAAGTGCATGAGCAGGAAGGCCATTGTGCGTAGGGTATGGGGTGATGGTAAGAGCACTCAAGGGGAGGGATAATTGTCAAGTAAGTGCTAGGGAGGGGGGTGAGGAAGGGGAGTGGGGGGTGCACGGGGAGGCAGGAGACGGAGGGCATGGCAAGGGGGGGTGTAGATGACCTGTCTAAAGTAGAGGGCAGTGAGCATGGGGCCCCAGATTAGGTGAAGCAGTCACAATCATTAGTTGAGCTGAGATGAAGTTGGAGCTGTCTTGTAAATGGGCCAAAAGCAGCAGCTGTAAGGGTTTCTTTGCTGAGTGTATTGTACCACTGTGGAGCTCTGAGCAAAAGCGCTCTGTCCCACTGTAGTCCGGCATTACAACAAATACATTTTACTCCTGTGATTCTGATTGCACAAATAGAAACAGCTACTGTGCAGGTTAAAAATATGATAGGAAGAGATATCCTAATGAGAAGATTGTACTTTAGAGGAAGAATTTAGATAATATTTAAAAGAAAAAGGACTGCATAAGGATTTGGTGATGGAGATAAGACCTGCAGACTGAGTGAAAGAACTGGGAGTACAACTAAGAATGTTGTTTTAGAGGAAAAGCAGATGCTTTATGTTTGTTTTCTTTCCTACTTGATTTGTATATGCAAAATGTAGGATAACTATATATGTATATTTTGCACATGTTGTAATGTTATTTTTGTTTTCAATAAATTCCCATACTCTGGTCGAGAAGTACCATGGAATCATGAACATCTCCTAAACTACCAGCAGAACAAGCAGATGGGACTTCAGTTTACTATCTCATCTGAAAGACAGCACCTCAGGATGCAGCACTCCCCCTCATGCTGCACTCTGGTGTCAGTATAGGGATTTAACCCAAGTGCCTGGTGTGGGGACAGAACCCACAGCCTTCTGATCTCCCAGCCTCAGAGGCGAGTGTGCTACCTGCTGAGCTACCGATTCTTCATTCCTCCTCCCCCCACTCCCTTACCTCAGCCTTACATAACTTTCTCTCCTCTAGCAGCTCCTGTTTTAATCCTCCTTATTTCCTGTGCGCCTGCACTGCTGTCCTCTTGCAGGGCTTCCCACATCCATGAGGGGCCTAGTCTAGGCAAGCCTTGTCCTCCCCTCCACTCCTCTGTTCCATCTGTCTTTCGCTTAGCTTTCACTCCCTTGCTGGGTTCTCAGCATCGAAGAGGGTGCCTGCCTTAGGCAATGTCTCTTCCTCCACTCTTCACTACTTCCACCCGTTCCCCTTCCCATATCCCTTCCTTTCAACTTTCTTCACTTAGACTGCTTTCTTGCTGAGTTCTCAGCATCCAGGAGGGGCTAGCTCTAGGCAACTACTTCCTCCCTCCCTGCTACTACCACCCTTTCCCCACATCTCTTACTTCCTCCTCTCTATTCCCCTATAGCCACCATTTCCTTGGTGGGGCTACTCCTAGTTATACCTGTCTTTCCCTTACTCATTCCCTCCTTCCCCCCGTCCCTCCCTCTACCCAGCACTTACAACTACCCTTAGCTCTTATTTGCACTGAACAAATTTATTGCACTTTTGCTCTGTCTGTGCTGGATCTCTAGCTCACATCTAGTCTGTTTTATTCTGTTCCTGCTGCTAGCCCCAATTATTGTTACTGCTGGCATAGCCCCTGCTCACCTCTCCCACTGTCCTACCAACTTCCCTCTCCACAGTAGGCCCCACTGCCTTACCTGCTTCTCCCTCAACAGCTGGCCCCTCCCTCTTGTTTGACCTTCCATTGCAACCTTATTAATTCACTGCAACTGTATCAGTACTGTGATTGCTCACGCCAATCCATCAGTGCTGGTGAAAGTGTTTTTTACTGTATCCTACTTGTCAATGTATGCTAAATGTTACTGTTTGTTTATTTTACTGATTTTTCCACCTAACTGTACCCTTCCCCCAGGAGACAAGTACTTTGTTGCTCAGTGTGCCTTCCTGGTGAAACATTTCAATAAATAAATATTGAAGCCAAGAATCCCACTACAAAGTACCACCTGGGTGGAGTCCAAGTATCTGCATCAGTGGAGGATAAGGACCTGGGAGTGATGCTCACTAGTGACTTGAAGCACTCCATGCAGTGCAAGAAAACAGCAGCAAAGCAAATGATGCTGGGATGCATATCTAGGGGATCAGTAGTAGGAGAGGCGGTTACACTGCCCTTGTACAGGTCACTGGCAAGGCCGCAACTAGGGTACAGAGTTAAGTGCTGCCCACACCTCAAAAGGATATTAACCTGCTGGAGAAGGTCCAGAGAAGGGCAACAAAGATGTTAGTAGGTTAGCAGGATAAGGCATATGAGACAAGGTTGAGGGCACTAAACATGTACTCCCTTGTAGGACAGGAGAGAGAGAGGGAACATGATTGGGACCTTCTGTAACTTGAAAGGGATAAATAAGGTGGATAAGAAGAGTCTGTTTAAGCTGAGTAGCAACCATAAGAGGGGGGCACAGTCTTAGGCTGGAGGGTAGGAGGTTTAGGAGGGAGGTCAGGGCACTTCTTCACAGAGAGGGTGATGGGACACTAGGAATGCGCTGCTGGAAGAGGTGATCTTGTTGAAGACAGTGGACAGCTTAAAGTGAGGCTTGGATAGGCATGAGGGAAGAATCATGGGTAAGTACAATGGGATGAGTGGGGGAGTGGGACAGGGACAGTAGTTCAAACTGTGGATCCTGCAGTATTAGCATACTAGATCGACCAAATGGCCTTCTTCTGCTGGCTTCTTCTTATGTTCATATGTATCTAGCTGTCTACTTACTGATGGGAGTGTCTTAAACAGAGGAGTGTACACATAGATAGTGGTTCTCTCTGTAAAATTAAGACATCAAAGCTGTTAGAACTGGGCACTCACCAACCAGCAGAAATTGACATCATAGTTGAAGTATAACAACACAAATAATGTATTAATATCTCATTATGAGAAACAAGAACAATGTCTGTACATGCCTGATGTGTTTTGGACATGACTGGGTTCTTCATCTAGAAGTTTTGACAAAGGACGTAGTCATATCCGAAACATATCAAGCATGCACAGACATTGTTCCATTTCCATAATGGGATATTAAGAAATTATTTATACTGTAAAAGTGGATGGTGACCCTAACAAGGCATGTAGACTTACCCTTGCTGATGATCGCTTTACTCACACCTGTTCACTATATTTCCAGACAAACTGGCTACTAACCTTTGAGGACAGGATAAAGTTCCAAACCTGTCTCCTTGGCAAGAAGGCTCTTCTAGGCAAGGACTCCTCTGCATTACTGAACTTTTTCCCCAGCCAGCACTAAATATAACACCAGAGTAGAAGTGCTAAGTCTCGCGGAATTTGTCTGAGTTTCACAGATTTTGCTGCAGAGTATGAAATTTCATCCACGATTTCACACTCCACCCATGAAAATCATGCTTGGTGTTAGAAAAAGGTGAATTTCACACAAATCTCATAAATCAAAGTTTTGAGTGTTCTGAAAATGCCACAAATTCCATGAAGTGATTATTTTGGCAATTCACATGAACTTCATAGGTGAAATTTAACTTTGCAACACCTATACACCAGATGTAGGATGCAGGGCTTGCTTGCTGTACCATTTTATAGAACTGCACTTAGACAATGATCCTTCTCCTACAGAGCCCCCCCACCTTTAGCTCAATTAGATCCTGGGCTTTCACACACTACTTCAAATCTACCAGCCTTCAAGTTAGAACTCAAACAGCACCTCCTCTCCAGAAAGACTTGTGATTGTTGGGCACCTGATGTACTTCCTCTGTAGTTCCCTGCTCCTTGACCCCTTTGTTGCTTTTCTACATTCAAATATTTCACCTCTGTCTGGTCATTCCCACTACCCCCGACCTACTGCTGTGTGAACCATTCTCTTCACCTTAACTCATCCCTCCCTGTACATAGGTTTATAGGTTAGGTTCAAGTTCAGAAGACAATTGCCCATAATGGAACTTGCCACCATGTCAAGTTGGCATGGTGTAATTGACAAATCTTCTAACCCGATAAAAGTATCAAGCCTCATCTTAAAACTATTTATGTTTTCACTTTCAACCACATTACTGGGAAGTGTATTCCATATACCAATAATTCCTCTGGGTATACCACCGACTTCTTTTTACTGTTGTAGAAGTTTCTCCTATTAATTAATAAGTAAATTAATGGAGAAAATCATCAAAAACATGTCGGAAAAAGAAACAAATATAAAAAACTTAAATGACCACACTCAGCATGGATTTAGACAAGGGTACTCTTGTGCCACCAATCTAGTGGCCTTCTATATTAGTATGGTACTAGCAACGGTATCCCTATGGATGTGGTGGTTCTCCTTGACTATAGTAGAGCTTCTGACAAGGCTCCCCATGATTTGCTGCTTGATAAAATGGTTAAACTGGGATTTTCACAGTTTATAATTAATCGGGTATCTAGTTGTTTACATAATAGAGAACAGCAGGTTAGAACAAATGGCTCACTTTTGGAAGCTCGTAGTGTTACTAGTGGGGTTCCGTAGGGTTCAGTTCTTGGACCTACTCTGTTTAATATCTTTATAAGCTTATCTACAGGTTAACTCAGATAATCGCCTTTCAAAATTTGCTGATGACACCAAATTAGGAGGGCCTGTATTTACATCACTAAATAGGGAATCCATTAGTAATAATCTAAAAATTATTGAAAAATGGGCAGATTCAAAAAGGATGTTACTCAACCCAGATAAGTGTCATGTATTGCACTATGGAAGGAATAATCCCAAACAAACTTATTTTGTAAATAATTCTCTCCTTCAGGTATCATTAGCAGAGCGAGACCTTGAAATACTAGTTAATAATAAACTGTCCTCATCTAATGCAATTCTTACCTGAATTCAAAGATCCTTTGTGTCAAGGACTCAGGAATGCATTATTCCTTTGTTTAGAGCTTATGTGAGGCCATACTCTGATTATGGTTCTCAGTTCTGGAGTCCTTATTTGAGGCAAGATATTAACAAATTAGAAAAAATCCAGAAGAGAGCCACTAAAACATTTCCATATTTGTCCAAAATGGACTATTGGAGTAAACTGTAGAAAACTGGGTTACATTCACTTCAATTAAGACGTACTAGAGGTGACCTGCTTTTATTATATAAAATTCACAACTCTCAGGATCTAATGCATCAATGTGGATTACATTTTTCCAGCAGAAGGATATCCCCTCATTTTCATAATAAACAAATTGATGTGGCCAAATCCAAATTAAACAAAAGGTTAAATTACTTTGCTGTGAGAATCTCCAGAGTTTGGAACATACTTCCCCAACATTTGGTGGAAAGTAGTTCGATTTTATCATTTAAAAAAGGTTTGGATTTTTGGATGGAGTCTAATTACTCCTGGGTATAATTTTTCCCACCGTGATGGTGGGGGAACAATCTCGATGGGCAATAGCCTTCTTTTGTCCTTCTAAACCAAGTAATTTTATATTATGAGATCTAGTTATGTTATATATCACTTTTTTGTTAACCCAGTTAATTCTAAGGAAGCATCATCCTTGCTAGCTCTAAAAGCTAAACACAAGTCACCTCTCAGTTTCCTATATTCGACAGAGTATAAATTCAGATATTTTAATCTGTTATGATAATTCAAATGTCTTACCATCTTAATTTTTTTTTAGTTACTTTACTCTCTACTTTTTCCATCATGTTTTTTTCCCAGGACAGAATACGGAGCACAAAATGGAGAACAGTATTTAATATGAGGACGAATTAATGCTGAATATAAGAGAAGAATAACTTCAGCCTCTCTACTTTTAATTGATCTTTGGATACTTCTAATTATCTGGTTACATTTTATTATAGTCCAACTAGCACGATAGTCACATTTTAAGTCATTTGAAATCCAGACACCTAGATTCTTATGGTTTACTGCTTCTTTTAAGGGAATATTGTTCAATTTATAATGAAAACCTGGGTTATTAGATCCTAAATGCATCACTATACATTTCTGTTTGTAAAATGATCGTTTATGTTCAACTGCCCAGTTTGCCAGGAAGTTCAAATTATCTGGAAATAATTTTGCTGATGTTTCATTATGGACAGTTGCACCAACTTTGCAATCATCTGCACAGTTATTAGACCAAACCCCAGGCAGTGTTTGCACTGATAATAATAGGATGTTATATGAAATAGGTCCCAAGACCGATCCCTGCAGGACACCACTTGTCACCTCTCCCCACGTTGATTCATATCCCCTTATAGTCACACACTGGGTACAGTTCTTTAGCCATGAATTGACCCAACTGAATACATTTGGGTGTAGTTGGAGTGTAACTAACTCTTCAATCAGAATTTTATGTGATACTGAGTCAAAAGCTTTAGAAAAATCTAAAAATACCACATCTACATGCATTCCTTTTTCCAGTGCTGCACTTGTGGACTCAAAAGCTCAATGATTAGTAAGACATGACCTACAGGAAACAAAACCATGTTGTGACAGATCATAAAATGAGATGCTTTTGAGATGATCCACAATATATTTTTCTAACAATCTCTCTAAGATCTTTCCCAGGACACATGTTAAACTAATTGACCTGTAGTTTTTAACATCATTTTTTTTTCACCAGTATATACAGGGGTTACTTTGGCCATATCCCATATTTCAATGCATTCTCCCAATTTTAGTGAAGCATTAAATAACATAGTAAATGGGCCAGCAAATTGATGGTTTACTTCCTTCAGAAACTTTGTAGGTATACCATCTGGTCCTGATGAACTATTGTTTTTATAAACGTTATTAATTCAATAATATCTGATGGATGAAAAATTGGATAACTGTTTTGCTGGGGTAATTCAATCGAGATCTCATCCTTATATTTATGGACACTTAATAAGTATTCATTAAAGGCAATAGCTATTTTGCTTTCTGCACTTATTACACCTTTATCAGTTATTATAGGTCTTAGTGTTCCATCACTTTGTTTTAAGAAATCTATGTTATTAAAGAATGTCTTCTTATTGTCTCCTATAGAAGTTGCTAACTCTAATTCCGCACTTTTTAGCATTTCTTATTCTTGATTTTAAATCCTTGGTAACCTCTGTATAAGCTGTAATATTTTGATTAGTTGGAAATATTTTTTCTATATAGCTTCTTTTTTCTCTCTCTTTTTTTTTTTTTTTTTTTTAATTTTCCTGTTCCACCAGATGGGTACTCTATGGTTTTGGGAATAGTTGGTTCTTTCTGGAACCCATGACTCAATACAAGTACTTATTTTAGCTGATAATTTCTCCCATATCTGTTTAACAGAACAATCTCTTAACTCCTCTGCCCAATTCCAGTCATTTAAGTGTTTTATAATACTATCATAGTCAGCCTTGTAAAAATCCCTAAATTTAGTAGTACCTATAATAGGTCTATAGGTAGGTATTCGATGTCCAAGGATTATGTTACGGTCACTGTTTCCCCAAACGCTGAAGAATCTTGGGGCCATTTTAATTGAGTTCAGGATTTATTAATATTAAATCAAGAATATTTAATTTCTGGTATTTTCATGAACTATTTGCTCTAAATTAGATTGGGTGAGTATTTCAATAAATCTTTTTTTTTCAGTAGTATTTTCTCCTGTAATATTCACCCAGTCTATAGATGGAAATTAAAGTCACCTAGCAACATTATTTCCCCTTTAAAAGTCTGTTCTTCAGTCTCATCCAGGAAAATATGCATCTCCTCAATAGACAAGTTCGGGGGTCGTCAGCATAAATCAAGGACTAAATCCTTAGGAGCATTTAGAATTTGTACCCAAATTATTTCATTTTGAACATATATAGTATTGCTGGATATTATTTCAACAGGTTTTATATTCTCTTTAATATAAAATGCAAAACCTCCCCCATTTTGTTCTTTCTCTCCTTACTTATCCAGTAATAACTGGGAATACTAATTCCCCAATCTTGTCCTGAGGACCAGGTCTCAGTAATTCCACATATATCAATGCTGTTTCCAGTCAGAATTAAACTTAGAGCTGGCCCACTGGCATAGCGGTAGTGCTACCACTCATGACGCTGGCGACCTGGGTTTGGGAACAAGCCTGGGGAGCTGGAGGGCCGGCCAGGGGGAGAAGGCTGAGCGTCCATGGACTCCTCACCTTCTCCAGGGAGGAGAGAGAGAGGACAAGTTTCGGGGCTTGACTGACCCCAGGTGGAGGCCTGGGGTACAGTAAGTGCTGGGCCATTTCCAGGAGGGTCAGACATGCCAAGACATCGGCTGAGCCCCACCTTGACGTCAGGGTGCATGGCATGTCCAGGAAACAGGGACAAAACCCTCCTTCTCTCTGGGTAGATGGAGCACCAGCACAGACCTCAATGGTCCCCTGCCTGTCCCATGCGGCGGCCCCAACGAAGTGCCATTAGTTCAGGGTGCAAGGGCCCCACCTCATCCCAGCCTGGGGGGAATCCAAGACTACATGGGGGGGACACCTGCTGGGCTCCAGGTACAGAAGGAATCGAGGCAGATGGCAGGCACTCCAGAAGAAGTGGAGTGCAGGGGGCAGGGGAAGGTGAAAAAATAGAAGGTAAAAATAAATAAATAAATAAATAATTAGACTTAGTTCCTCGATTTTATTATTAAGACTTTGAGCACTGGTTAACAAGAGTTTCAAAGACTGAGCCTTCAGTGTATTATTTATATTAGTTGGATTTTGGAGTAACTCTGGGGAAGTAGTAACGATGGTGTTCCCAGAAGGAGAGCTTACTCGAGGTGCTCTCACCCCATTAGCTAGCTTAAAAATTTAGTAAAGCAGTCTTTTATCTGTCTACCTAAGATAGAACTTCCCCTTTTACTCAGATGAGGCCCATCCCCACAAAATAACCCTGTTTTCCCTCTCCTTCCCTCCACTTGTCCCCCGCTCTTACCTTCCCTTGTCATCCTGGCTCCCATACCCTCTCATCCTCAGGCCCTTCTTCCCTAATTGCACTCTCGACCACTTTCCCCCATTTCCCACTCCCACACTCCAAATGTGTCGACAAGGCCTTTGTTCAAGGCTGCTCCCTATTACTTTTTTACTTGGTACTTGTTCTTCTTTTACTTATTCTTTTTTCTCTCCACCCCTGCCTTGCAAGGACTGCTCTCCTCAAGTACAGACCTTATTTGCTCCAGACTAATATGTTGTATATCTGTGTTATTGTAAGCTTATATATTGTATAGTGCTTTTCTATGTGGAACTTTTGTAAAAGAGCTGTAGCTCAAAGGTTGTTTCTGAATAATTAAATAAATAAAAATAAACTGTATTACTTTGCTGTAGTGCCCATCTCTACTGGTTGATGAGTGCCCAGTTCTAACAGTTTTGGTATTCCCACACACCATGTTCTCTCCATTCTTTCATATTTTTGCATTCTCTTGTTCTCTTCATGCTTACATATCCCTGCACACCATTCTCTCCATACTTACATATTTGTACACTCCCTGTTCTCTCCATAATTCCATATTTTGCACCTCTCTCCATGCTTACATATACCTGCACCTCTGTTCTCCAGTAGAGTTGAAAAATTTATTGTTGGACTATTGTAGTCATTACAAAGGTAAAAGCGTAAACATCATTTCTAGTATTACAAATCTGCACATATGTGATATACGAATAAATTTAAGACAGGGAAACACACATTAAATATACACAATTCTATGTCTAAAATATAACTTACATGATGAGAGTTCAGATCATGTATACTCTGCACAACAGGTGCCAAATAAAAAGAAATGCACTTCCTATATTTTTAACTCAAGAAACTTTGGAGGAATGCATATGCAGTTCTAGAATAACTGCAGAAGGGTACTGATCTTTATGAAACTTCTAAATCAGCTGTTTTTGTTTTCTTATTTCTTACAATGATGGTCAGATGTGTTGCAAGCCTCATTGTTGCCCATTCATCTTCTGTTGACATAAATATCATAGTCAGTAAATTGTTATCACATGTAGTACATATATTTACAAAAGTTCCTAGCCAAAACTCTCTTGTATTTTTGTACTAAGTACAGTGCCATAACATGTGTAGTAGATCTTCTATTCCACTTTGGCAGTGACAATTTGGTTCTAGTGCACATCTGTAATATCATCATCATCATCATTTTATTCATAGTTGGTGCCCTTCCACTGCTTAGGGCACCATTAACAATACACATATACAAACACGGGTATCTGTAAAACACATTAAAATAAGGTATACTTACGTTAGATGGAAACTGAAGCTCCCAACACAACTACAATCCCAGTCAACTTTGCCTGAAACGGTCACTAACCCAACCCTTACACAGCCAATTTCTAATGCACTCGATGGGGTAAGGTAGTAGATGTGACAGAATGCTACTTTACCCCGTGTGATGCATGATGAAGGATGGCTGAATGGGGTTGCTGGCCGAGCTGCCCCAGTGATGTGGAGGGGAATATCACCGGTAGCTTGGCCAGCATGCTGCATTTGACCCAGGTTCTGGTCCACGTAACAGCATTTTACACACTGCACCCCCCATAGTACTTAATATTTTACCCCAAGGTCTGCACCCCCTCGGAGTAGGATATTTTGGTCACAGGGGGTGCAGGGGGCTTTGTACACTTTACTTCCTGACATGCCTAACGTTCATATGTCAGGCATGTCAGTGATTCAAGCTGGTGGATGCTGCCATTAATAAAGGCACAACTTCTTTTGAACCCATGGATCCACACAAAGAAAGTCACTTGAGAGCAGTATTTAGGTTCCTTGATAAAGGAATGGAGGAAACTCCCAAGTAAGTCCCTACAAGAAAGTGGAAAATGACCTTCACTTATCCAGTGATGGCCTTCTTATTTGGTATCACTGCCGTAAACTCCTGAAAAGTTATGGGTAGTTCCTGAACACCTGAGGGTAGATTTTATCTACCAAGTACATGATACTCCAACCGGTGGACACAAGGAAGTTGATAAAACCCTAGACAGACTGAAGTCCTCTGTCTGGTGGCTACACATGAGAAATGATGTGGAACACTACATCAATAACTGTTTGATCTGTACACAGACTAAGCCTATACCAGCTAGGAAGAATGCTAAATTGCAACCCAGAGCATTCAGGACCCTGGAACAATATCCAGATTGACTACATTGGCCCTATGCCAACAACTATGAACAATAAATTTGCCCTAGCGATCACTGACCTATTTTTCCAAATGGGTTGAGGTTTTTTCAACAAAGAATAACACAGACAAAGCAACCGCGAAGGTTTTGATAAACTAGCTGTTTACCAGGTGGGGTCTACCCCAAAGGTAAATTCTGATCAGGGAGCTGGCTTTATAGATGAAGTAATGCAGGAAACTCTGGATTTGTTAGGGGTAAAGCAAAAGTTTCATATTCCTTACCACCCACAGTCACCTGGACAGATGGAATGGGCTAATAGATCAAAGTTATGTCATCCAGATTTGTTCACAAAAACCCCAAAGAATGGGATTCATTATTGCCATTGCTCCTTATGGCAATAAGAGGGACACCCTCTGCAATTAAACAGTGTACCCCATTTGAAGTCATGACTGGACAGTCCATGAGACTCCCAGAACACTTGCTTCTGGACCTTGATGCCCCCACAGCTGAGTGGGTGTCTGTGGACAAGCATGTCTAACAACTCAAACAAGATGTCCAAAAGGTACACTTGTTTGCTGCACGACACCTGGACAAGGCCCAGCTACAATTCAAAATCCAATTTGACAAAACTGTGCACCCTGTAGACTGGCAAACTTGGGACCAGGTAATGGTACTCAGATTTGCACAACCTGCACACCCATCTGTAAATAAATGGTCAAGGCCCTATCCCATTGTAAACAAACTCAGTCCAGCAGTCTACCAAGTTAGACTGCCTCACAATAAGAAAGTCATTGATAAATGGCTACATGCCAATCAAATGAAACTGTTTAAAGGAGATTAAATTACTTTTCCGTACCCCAATGGGCGGAATAGTACAGAACTAACTGTTTTCTTTTCTCTTTTCCTTTTAGGTTCCTGAGAAAGATGTCTGCTTTGCACTTACTTTTCTTTTTAGAAATATTGTTCTTCTTACAAGCCCAAATTGTATACCATAACGCAGATAAGAGACCAGTGACCACTAAACCTAAACAGCTTGCCGAGGAAGAATACCTCGCAAGCCCACGGATCTGAAGGCATCGTGTAGTGCATATTGAAGTCCCAGAAGACATGGTCATCATCCAGGAGGGTAGTGAGGCCCTACTGAATGTTATGATCATCGCTTTGGATCACTGAAGTCTTGAAATTACATGGTATGCAGTTCATGATAAAAATCTAATCCGAGTCGGCAGCCTTTACAGAGATACTTTCCAAGGCTGGCCCAAAGTCAAAATTTACCCTACTGGCACATTATCTATACAGAAAGTACACTCTACAAATTCTGGAGTATACGACATAACTGTTAAGATTGATTCGGACTCTTGTTTACATATGGCTGACCAACACGAATACTGTACTCAAAATTGTATGGCAACAAAGGCCATTGTCCTTAAGGTTTTATCCTATGATGCCCTAGAATTTGAGACGCCAGATAATGAGTGTCCAAAACAGAACCCTGGCCCACCCAGTGGCTTAGCTGCCACTTCCCAGCCAGGTGCACTTGTTAATAATGTGCAGTTCATGCACATCTCAGTGGTTTTGAATCTTACCCATTGGAATCTAGAAGAATTTGGCCTATGTTCAACAACTAACATTTCCCATTTCTTTCAAATTATGTTACTGGATGCCTTAGCGGCATACCAGGTACACAATAATGACCCCTATACTGGAGCTGACAGTACCCACATAGAGGATTTTCATTCCCTAAACCTGGTAGTACTACTAATAAAGTAAGAAACCCAAAGCGTAGTAAGCGTTTTATAGCAGAAACAGGTATGGCCTCCGGCCTATTTTATTTATTTTTTATTTAGTTTTGTTGACCGGGTTAGGTGCACTAGCCATAGCAATGACTATTTTCAGGCATGACCCAGGAGTTTACAGAAACAAAACATGTTGAACAATGACAGTATAATCATATAAACAATAGGTGCTTGGAAAATAGTAATACAGTGCAGGCAGTAGAAACAGATAGATACAACTGGTTCTATAGAAATATATAACATAGAAATATGGGACAGAAACAGTAAAAAAACTTTAGGCAACATTTAGGTAGCAGTCTAGTGAGCAGGAGAAGGTTAGAGTACATGTAGCTGTGGGGCTGGAAAAGTGGGATAGCAAGGGGGGCTGAAGGAGCAGTAGGCAAAGATAGCTGGAGCAGAGCAAGAGAGGAAATAAGAAGTGGCAGTGACATGAGTAGTTTCATTCTATAAACAGATCTAGGTACTGGCTTGTGAAGAAAGGTGAAAGTCAGGAACAGCCAGGAGGAAAAAATGAAGTGTGAGCTCAGAAATGATAGAGGTGTAGAAGAAAAGAGAGTTAGGATTGAAGTTTGGGTGAGATTGGTAATGAAAGATCTAGATAAGCCTGTCAGGGGAAGAAAGGAGGAGAAACAGATGCAGTGAGCAATGTGAGAGTGGAGATAACAGGGTGGGTGGAGCAACTGAGTACTTAAAGAAGGCCTGTGGGGGTGGGGGAGCGAGAGAAACTTTAACTGAATTATAAACACAGGTCATAGTTAGCAAGGGGAAAATCAGTCCAGAAATAAAACGAAAACTCATTGCAAAAGGGTGCACCAATCAGCAGTGTTTGGAAGGCAGAAATGGATCAATCAGGGTTCACTAGCAAGAAACCACACCAATCGAAGGCCTCAGCACCAAAATTACAGTTTGCTGCAGTACCTGCTATTGGGATTCAGGTCAGAGGACCGTGAGGGCAGCTGAGAAATTCTGCTGGAGTCGTGCGGCAGTGGTCAGAGGTGGCAAGAGAACCACCTCTCAATAAGAAGGTGCCACTTCTGCAACAGGTCCCTGGGGAGAAGAGGGGAAATGGATTAATAAAGAAGCTGAGAGACGAGGAGCGGGTGGCTGGGGCAGACCGTCAGCAGGGGTGGAGATTTCACAGAAATAATGACAAAGCAATTACATGCAGCAGGGTGGGGGCAGGAGGAGAAAGAAAAAGATTAGAGAGGAGGGTGGAAGCCAAGAGGTGATCGGATAGCAGAGATGGGGGTAGGGTTAACGACCTAAGAGAGCTGAAGAAGTAAGAGAAATTTCTTGGGAGGTTGGGTTGGGGGGTGATTGGCTGAAGCAGGAAAAGATGCACAGTACTGTAAAAGTTGGCAGGGAGAACAGTAGGAAGTAAGATTGAGGGTACAGTGAAAAGGCAAGGAGTAGTTCAGAGTAGCTAAGCAGGCTGAATCTTTTAAATCAAGCTCTAATGCACAGCAGGCTAATTACATAAATGGTTCCTCTAGGCGGCAGTTTTAAGCACAACAGGCATAGAACAGGTCTAGGTAGCAATACAAAACTTTAACTGAATTATAAGCACAGGTCAAGATTAGCAAGGGAAAATCAGTCCAGAAATACAACGAAAACTCAATGCAAAAAGGTGCACCAATCGGCAGTGTTTGGAAGGCGAAATGGACCACTCAGAGTTCGCTAGCAAAAAGCCGCACAATCAAGAGGTCTCAGTGCTGAAATTACAGCTTGCAGCAGTACTTTGCTATTGGGATCCAGGTTGAGGACTGTAAGCAGCCGAGAAGGTCTGCTAGAGTCGGAGGTGGCTGGAGGTGGCAAGAGAACTGCCTCTCAATTAGAAGGCGCCACTTCTGGCACTGGTCCCTGCTATTGGGATCTGGGTCGGAGGACCGTGAGGGCACCCAAGAAGGTCTGCTGGAGTCTGGCAGCCGGAGGCGGCAAGAGAACCACCTCTCAATTAGAAGACGTCGCTTCTGGCACAGGTCCCTGATATTGGGATCCGGGTCGGAGGACCATGAGGGTGACCGTGAAGGTCTGCTGGAGTTGTGCGTGGCCGAGGGTGGTAAGAGAACTGCCTCTCAGTTACAAGGCACCACTTTCATGCAGGGTCCCTGCTATTGGGATCCGGGTTGGAGGACTGTGAGGGCAGCCAAGAAGGTCTGCTGGAGTCGGGCGCGCGGCAAGAGAACCACTTCTCAATTACATGGTGCCGCCCACAGGTCCCTGCTATTGGGATCCGGGTTGAGAACCGTGAGGGTGGCTGAGAAGGTCTGCTGGAGTCGGATGGCGGCAGCCAGAGGCGGCAAGAGAACTGCCTCTTAACTGATATAGCCAGTGTTCAAGCACAAATAACAAAGGTTCATGATAGTATGAAATATAATATCATACCTCCCCTGTTATACGGTGTGGATAGCCTCGCTCAAGAAGAGTGATTTACAGTCTATAACATGAAGGATATTGCGAGGGGATTTGACTTGACAAAGGACAAGATTAATGAATTAATCTTAGCTAACAATCAGGAAGCAGACAAGCATCACATAGCCAGGGAAGTCCCTTGCTCTGCCTATGGCTCTTATGTTCTAACAGCCATTGGTAATCTCTTCCGGGATCTGGAATTAGGATGCATCACTGATCTCATACATGACAGACATAAGGGTCAGTGGTACTGCCTCAAATGCACTTCTACTGAATGTGTCAACAAATGTTTATCAGAAGCTAATACTATTCCCTTGTCAATGGCAAGGAACCTTGGGTATGTCACCACATACCAGTATTGCTTCATGTTTCTAAACGACCCTGCACAATCAAGGACACTATGTTTGTGACTCTTCAGTGTCATTGCCGCAGTTTGATCTGGCAACCTCCATCTTTGATCATCTGGCAACCATCCATTCTATTGGTCATCTTGATGGGAACATTTATCATTAAAGGCTGGCACTCCCTCCTTTGTTGGTTTACCATATGCATCTGAACTCCTGGTTGGTGCCAAATATTGATTGCTGTACTTGGAAAGTTTATCACCTTTAATGCAGATGTGACATTTTTGAACTAGTCATGCCGATTTGTGGATATTGGCCCAATAATTGGGACTGGGCCTCCTTTTTGGATCCATTTTTAAAGAATCTTAATGGCTCTAACATGAATTATGAAACTTCACCTAACACTGGAAGAAACCGTGGATTTACCACTGGAACTGCCGGTGCCTTATGGCTTGTGGACAATTATATCTCCTGTCCTGTTCGACTTACCAGTTGGAAACTGCCATTGTCTAAAGTGGTATATTCTGCTGATGGAGAATACTGTGTGGTGGCCAATTACAAATTCTATTGGTATGGACAGATGTTGTGTAAAATGGACTTTTCGAACATCTGTTTTTTCCCCAAACAGCATGTTGTTATGGGTCATACCGTAATTACACCTGTTCCCATCCTGGAACCAGATACAACTGAGTCCAGTCCTAACTATCTGGGTACTTTGTCTCAATTTTTACCTATTTTTAACATTCATATTGGCAACTTAAGTTTTTCTCTCCAATCCCTTCTCAATAGAACATATCCCCACCTGATTTATATCAGTAATAATGTTACCAAGGCTCAGAAAGCACTTGATGCTATGATATTGGAAAACTCAATTGTGAAGTTTACTTTTCAAATATTTGTGGTGATTCAACTTCTACTAACATTAGTGCTTATAATTACATGTTGTTGTTTAAGGAAAACCCTGAAACACCATTGTGACCAGTTAAAATGCCTCTACCAGGCTCGTGCCTCAGTCCCGTAGACAAATGGTGCCTAACTGTTGTCTTTTTGTGTTGCCACCTTTGCAATTAGGGCAACAACAGGGGACTGTTGCACCTAAGTGCTCTATTACCCCACATATGCCTTATACTATATTTCTGGTTTATTATACTGTGATACTGCTATTTTGCACTGACATTGTAGATTTGGGCACACATCTTATAAGCATGGGTGCTAGGAATTAGCTTTGCTGCTAATATATGCTAATGTTTACTATGCATGGTTCATTATACCTCATTATATTACATTTATCTAGATTATGTTTGCCTTTCATATATATTCCATATATAATTGATCTAATCACTGCTAAGATGTCTTTGAGGGATCATTAGTGATAATTGTGTACTTATATTCTCATATGATTATATGTAGTGTGTGTTTTACACTCAGGCACCTATGCCATGTTTAATAGATCCCTGTTAGCAATTTTCTTTGTTCTGCTGACAAGAGACAGACTCCTTGTTTAGCCTCTCATCTAAGCACATGTAGATTGGAAGTGTCAGCATTCTCCTTGTCTAAGGTTTATGCAACAGAAGCATTATTTCTTATACTCATTAGTAAATCCATTTCCTAAGTAATTGTCCAATACAGAATGTATTGTGTAACATTGTTTATACTACAGAGCCAATACATAAGGTTCTGTATATCTCTTGTTTTAGACCTTATCTTAGTATATAGCACTGTTTTTGCCAGTTCTGCCTGCTAGAAGATCTGTACATTCCTTCTATAGACTGGCAAGTTACCCTATGTCTGTGATTTACTATCATATGCTTGGCGTGAGTATAATAAATACTTTATTTATGACTGCTTGTGAGTGTTATCTCTGGCTAACATTGTAGACATAGAAAGAATCTGATTTATTATCTTAGCAGTCAGTCTTCTAACTGGACGGGTCAGTGCTAGCCATTGGAATTCCCAAAAGGTCCAGCACTTTCATTAGGCCTTCGGAGGCAATTCCTCTCAAAAGACGGCACTGTACCATTTCCTGAGGGGCAAGTCTACTCCAGGGGGTCACAAAACTATACCTCAGGGTGTGATGGTCAGATCACCTGATAGGATCCACCTCCATATTGGAGATTTCCATCTCAGGTGGAACACCCAGTTCTGTCCCCACCCCCCATGGGAAGCAGTGGTAATAACCTATGGCAGGCCCAATCACTCCATCAGTTGGAGGCGATTTTGTCCAAAGGTGAGAGTTCATTGTTGGCCCAGGCATCAAAGTTCCCCAGAATCAACCATATGACGCCTCCAATACCATGCCACCAACAACGCCTGCTACCTTCTTCAGGAAAGTACTCCAATCACCTAGTGGGTGGTAAATGAAACAGATCCTGCAGCCTGAACCTGCACCCACAATACAGTAAAAGGAGTTAGTGACTCCCACTGGTACCTCCCTGAAGCCCAGTTCTGATCTAAAACAGACTGTGACCCCCCCACCCCATGATCCATTCTCAGGCGATGTATCACCAAGAACCGAGTCAGAATTGCAGATGCCAGAATAGGCCCCATATTATCATCCAACCAGGTCTCAGTGATGCAAGCCACGTCTGCAGAGGCTACAAGATCTACAACCACTGCGGTCTTATTTTAATAGACCTGGCATTGATTAACACCACCCAAGAGAGATGAGAATCCGAGGATGGCTGCACCACCTGTCTGGCTAAGTCAGAGCCATTGAGTGTGAGCACAATATAAGGAGGACCCTGAGCTTATGCCCATTTCACCCCGGGTGCCTCCTGGTCCCCAATGTCTCTATCCAACCATGCTGCTCCCACTCCCTCAAGACCTCCAGGATCTCTCTCCTCTCCTCCACCTCCTCACAATGCCCAACATCCAGCATATCTAGCTGTTAGCGATTGCTATCAAGCAATTCTAATTTTGTGCTTGAAAAGTTCTGTGCTCACTGAGGCTTGAGTGTACCCACAGATGCTCTCCTCCTCCTTGGGAGGGGGGCTACAGGGCAGCAATGCCCACATGCTGCCACCGTGGAAGCACTAGTTGATGAAGTGTAAATGACTCTCACAGGAGTTGGGGAGGGTGCGGTGGATGCTGGACGGAGATGTGTGTAAGCACGCCACCCGTCTGAACTCGAGTCCTCTGCATCAGTGCTCTCAGTGAGTTGTGACTGGAAGAAAACCAAAGGCCAAAATCTCCTGGTCTCGAAGGAATGACGCTGGGTCCACCCTATGCTAGACCCAGCATAAAGACCACGGGAAGGTACAGTAATCCTTGGGCCAGAGACCTGGGAAAGTAAAAAATAAGTTCTGTGCAGGGTTGGCTCATGCAGTACATCCAAATAATATTTATATTTACTAAAAAAATATATTTGCTGCAAACCACTTTGAGTATTTTGTGAAACAGATTTTCTCTAGATAATCTTATTCCAGTACTGATTCATCATATTATAAATATAGTATCTGTATTTAATACTAATACTTTTTTTAAACATATTTTTCCAGGAAGGGTAAATCATATTTATGTAAAAGACTATAGAGATCTTTCAGCCAGTTTTTAGGGCTGCAGTCATTGTTAATTCATTTTTGTTTTTCGAGCAGACAATTCTTAGGTAGCCTACTTAAAGGAAGTCTGGATAAGTGTATCCAGAAATGTATCTTCCTGATGTCATAAGTAAGCAATAACCCATGACAGGGCGTGTGGTTACTGGGGATTAATCAACACCCTGGGTGCATTGCAAAGCATGAGGGCAAAGCTAGTGTGTCCTCACAGCACCCAAGGTGTTGATTAATCCCCAATAACCACACACCCTGCAGTGGGTTACTGCACTTATAACATGGGCTTAAAACAGCGTTTGTAACATTAGCTGAAATAATGGAAAAATGAAGAAATGCCTGGTTTTAGAAAAGTGTTCTTCTCCATAATAAGTATTCTCTTCGTAAACATCTGTCTGTCTTTATTTTACTGATGTTTTACAATAATTGTTATTTGGGTGTGTGCAATGTTAAATTACTACACTTACTCTGTTTACAATAACTTAAAGATGTTTTAAGAGAATGTACTGCTTGTATTGAAGCGCCACATACAGTACCTGTTCTGTATGCCGTTTCTGATGACACACATAGTTTGAGGATAATATGAACAGGATACACTTAAACATCTAAACTAATGAAGCTGTGCTGAGTGAAACAATATTTTTAAACTGTTGTAAACATCGATTGTAAAGATCCACAGAGACATGCTAATTATCGGTAACTGTCACGGACACATTTTTAGTAGCACGTAGATTTTCCAACACAATTTGTTCTCAGGAGACAACAGTTTGGAAAAAGCCCACTTTAAGTGCATACAACAGTAGCAACATTAAACAACACAACTGTGGGTGCACTGCAACTACAACACTAAAATTATTAAAGAATGCAAGTTCTCCATAACATTATATTTCTTAGCTGTGTTCTGCTTCTGTTACTTCTGTTTTGAAAAAAATCACTAAGACTCCACATTTATAAGTAAACGTTTTATTGTATATAGGAATTTTCAGAACTGCAATGTTGAACTGCTGCAATATGCAGTGACATTCCATTATGCATCGAGAATTCCTGGGCAGTTTTTACAGGTTATAGGTTGAGACTGCAAATGATGGTGGCAACAAACTCTTTGGCAAGTGACTTGGATTTCAACTGAGTGGATGGGTGGGAAACAATTAGTACTGTTCACGCTGATTGGATTGCTTTAAAAACAAGCCAGATGACACAGATTGCTTGACACACCAACCATCACTATCACTGTTTAAAAGATCTGACTGGAAGTATAACGTAGGCACAGCATATCAAGCAAGAGTACTGATCTCAGTTAAGGACTTGTCACACTCAGCGTGCGTGTAACAGAGATTAATGAATTATCACGTGACACTGGTTGACCAATCACTTTACATGCCTTTTAAAGCCCATGTTATAATTCGCATTAATATTTATCATTTCCAGTTTTGCTCTGAGATATATTGCCAGACACGAAGAAGGTACAATTCCTGCCCTGCATACAATGTGTGATTTTGGAAGTATTCCTCTGCACTGTTTCCAGATTCCTGCATCATTTATGCCTTGACAACCTACTTCCCTTGTCAAGCTTTTCAACCTGCCCACTGCCCTCTCCATGAAGAAGTATCGCTTCACATCTTTCCTAAACTTACTCCTGGACAAATTTTATGTGCGACTCCTTGTACATGACATGTCCCTTCATCAGCCTTAGCCTTTCCTTATAAGGCCAAATCCTGCATACCATATATCATTTTGGTGCTCATCCTATGCACTGTTTACAGATGTTTAAGATGAGGGCCCCAAATCTACAGAGAGTATTGCAGGTGTGGCTTTACCAGGGAGCCGTACAAAGACATGATCACAAGCTGCTCTTCTAATGGGGAATCCCTGCCAATATATTCTGCTGACCACAGCATATCCCTTGTTGCACTTAGCTTGAAGATATTTGCTAATAATTACCAGGCAGTCCTTTTCCTCCATTGTCTGACCCACTCGGACACCTCCTATGCAATACCATATGTTGGGGTCCTTTTGCTAATATGCATAACCTTGTTGTTTGCATGAAATTTGAACTGCCAGATCTTGGGCATACATTTTTAGCTTCTGCAGGCCCTTTTTCTTTGTCCAAGTTGCCTTCTCCATGCCTATCCCACTACATATTTTATTTCCTTTGGGAATAAATTAGCCTTTACCTGTATGCACTCTCCTATTTTTCAGGTAAACATATTGAAAAGTATCTGTCCAAGTACCGAACCCTGTTGTACCCCATTCCTCACCATCCTGAACCCCGAGTGAGTTCCATTTACAACCACTCTCAGTATTCTTTCCTTCAGCCCATTACTTATCCAATTAGACAAGCTCTCCCAATCACAGGTCCTCCATTTCTTCACAAGCCTCCTATGAAGCACAAAGCCAAAGACATTGCTTAAATCCAAGTCTCGGATTTCTATGACCACCCATCACCTAACTGTAGTTAAAAAAAAAAAATTGGTAGTTGCCTCCACCGTTGCCCCCACTTCTCTCATTGCCCTGGTGGTGAAGCCTGTCTGGCCATCAGTGCCCTGTTCACCTTCAACCTCTTTAGTGGAGTATCCTTTCCCCTGTAATTTGCCCCTTTTCAATTTTTTTTTTTTTTTTTTTTTTTACAGTATGTTCTCTTCCCCCCATCCTTTTTTTTTTTTCTTTCTTATTTTTTCCTCCTGTCACCGCCTGCTGGGGCCCCATCAACCAGCTCCATCCTTAATCCTGCAAAGCTTGGAGCCTCTCAATCAGTATCCCCCTTACTCCAACCCACCTGCTACTCACCTGTGAGTGGTGCCCCCAGGGTGGAGCTGCCTTCAGTGCCACAACGATCATTTCTCAACATCAAAGGCCACCACAGGTGGAGGTGAAGGAAGGAGGTAGTTGGGGTCCAAAGCACAAGATCCAGCAATGGATGTGAGAGAATGTAGTGGTGTCTTCCTCCCAGGAGGCGGGTTGCTTTCATTTCCTAGTTCTACTATCCCGTGAAGGCATGGACGTGCAATGCCATCCTGCACAGGACGGGCACACTCCTGTTCCATCTGCACCCCATCCACCGTTGCCTCCTCCCATGCCTTGAAGTGATCCCTGGCACGAGTACCTTCTGTCTCCACAGGGGGTCATTAATACCCGGCAGAACACAGCCTATCCTCTCCAGGAGAGGAGAGCAGTCCCACACATGCTCAATTCCCTCCTCCCTGGTAAATCCTTGACAGCCTGAGCTTGTACCTGACCCTGAATGACCAGCATGGTAAGAGGTATGGCACCCTCAGCCCTCTCCTCACTCATCTTTGTTAAGCAGTCTGGAAGAGGACCCCATCCTTCACTATCATTACTAGGCTGAAGTATTCATACATTATGTTTGTCTTTCTCTCACCCTTGCCTACCCACAACCTTCCTTTTTGTGACCTTACTATGCTTTTCCTCTTCTCTCATGTATATCTAAAGAAGATAAGATAAAATGTTAATATTAAATGCGTGCTGAAAATAGAGGAAGATTTGGTGTTTTGACCATAGGTCTTCATCAAGAATTATGCAACAGAGATAAAAGCAAAGTTAGTGGGGGTGTAAGGGGAAATAAGGGATATGTATGTGGGAAAAGAAAATAGTGGGAGGATCTAGGAGAAAAAGTGATAATAAGCAAGGTAAGAGCAGAACTGAAAAGGCATGGTAGGAGTGAATGAGCTGAGGAGTCCTCCAGTGGGGATGAATTAAAAGGGCCTAATAAGAAGGCTGAAAGGTAACACATATGGGGAACGGAGACAGGCATTTGTAAAAAATGAAAACAGATGTGCACACACAGCTGGAATGCCCATGTGAGCATGCCCTTACACACACTTTAGTTCAGATTAGTTTATTCGTTTAATAAAGCTCTAGTTCATTGTGATTGAAAGCGCTGTACAAATTAACAGATTCTGTATAAATAAAATACATATAAAAACAGTATTAGATTAATTATCTAAATAAATTTAAATAAACTGGAGGGAAAAGCTTCTCTAAATAAAAATCTAGATGGAAATCTGCGCAGGCATGCCCACACATGCAAACATACCAATCACACATGCAAGTAAAGATATGAGGGGGTCATCTCTTCACAGGACAACCACTAGGAACTTCCCTCTTCTGTAAGTTGTCCCTGATATTGAAGCTTTCTTTACAGAGTCACCAATTTCCTCACATCATAGACCACCCAACCTGCAGAATCTCCTAGTATAAAGCAGCCAACATACTCCTAACAATTCCAATCTGCCAGGTACCAAAGCTTGCAACAGAACTCACTGTTATACATGCAAAAGTATTTCTAGTGTCAGTGAAATGCATGGTCCCACAAGTACCACCAATGAGTTCTCATGCACTTCTAGTAATGTGATATACGTACTGCAGAAAGTGTACCGTTATCTACAATGAAGAAACTGCAGATGTCTGGCTGACTGATTCAGGGTACATTACAGAGCACTCAGGACTGGAGAAACAGATAAATCAATTGTGTCCCAATATGCCTCCAGGGACAATGATGTCAATGATCTTTCTCTCCGTGTCCTCCAGCAGCATTTCCAGGATACCAACCAAAGGAAAAACATGGAAACCAAGCCAATCACCCACCTAGATTCCCAGCGGCCCTCTGGTTTAAATGACAGACTTATTTTCTACTAACATTTTTCAGCCACATTATGGTTTACCACTGCAATCTGTCCTTATTACACCCATACCTATCAAGAAACTGAGGTTTGAAGTTCTTTATACAGACCCCCTGACAGTACAGTTCACTCTACTGATATGCTACTTACCCAACTTGCCAACTTAGCTGAGAATAGTGACATGTTAGTCATGGAGACCTTAAATATGCCAGATGTTGATTGAGTCAATGCAAGGGCTAATGGTTCATAGGATTCTAAAATCCTCACTTGATATGAAACAACTTGTACAGTACGTGAGCACACCAGGGAAGGAAATATTTTGGCTGTGTTAATAGTTAATTATATATTCTGACATTCATGATATCCATACAGCTGCACTATTGAGTAGCAGTGACCACAACACTATATGGATTTCTAGCAACAGGATAAAAAGATTTACCAAGGGAGTAACTGTTTTTAAAAACTATAACAGGGCAATTGTCCCACTAGCACAGTGGTTGGATTTCCACTTGCGATGCTGATGACCTAGATTCAGGAATGGACCCGGCTGTCGGAGAGCGGGCCAAGGGAGAAGGATCAGGTATCCTGGGAACTGCTCTCCTTCTCCGGGGAGAAGGAATGAGTGTCCAGTGCTTTACTGACTCCTGGCGGAGGCTGGGGGTACAGCTCTGACTGAGCTGCCACATTAGGGGGCAAGGCAGACAGTGGATATCATTGCATGTCCACACCCCAAGAAGCAAGCACTGGAAAAGCTGTACCCTACAGCATGATGTGACCCACTCTACCCAACCGTCCCACTGGGATCCAGCTCCCTTGGTCCTGACTCAAGGGAAAATCTGAGGATTGTCAACAGTGTCTGTTGAGGAGGAGCCCACTCCCTGGTGGCCCATCCAGGAGGGCAAGCATGGTCATAGGGGAGGTAGGCAGGGGCAGGTCAGAGGAGAGGGAGAACCAGAACAAAAAACAAAAAGCTATAACAGGACAAATATAATGCTATCAGAGAGGAACTGATTAATATGGACTAGAGGGGTGTGACCCAGTTGAACACTGAAGGTTCATGGAAGCTTCATATCAACACAATTATTTCATGGGAGAATAAATATGTCCCTATATGACAAGGGTATAATGGTAGAGGTAAAAAGCCACTGTGGCATGGTACTAAGATTAAGAAATTTATATAATTGAAAATGCATCACTTCTGTATTATGAAAACAAATCTATTGGTAGATAATACTAGGAAATATAAATCAGCATTGAGGCAGTTGAAGAACGCAATCAGGAAGGAGAAGATGTTCACATAATTTAGATTAGCACATACCAAGAATGACCATTTGATCTGAGCCATTATACATAGAATGATTCTCCCCTCTTTGACTA
The DNA here is from genome assembly GCA_016271365.2 of Neoceratodus forsteri. Lineage (NCBI taxonomy): Eukaryota > Metazoa > Chordata > Ceratodontiformes > Ceratodontidae > Neoceratodus > Neoceratodus forsteri. The sequence goes on from JADMNL010000026.1 coordinate 275,855,544, forward strand.
CGGTGACGCTATCTATGATAGTGCATCTAAGCCAACCCTGGCCAGACTGGACCCCCTCTGCCACTCCTTCTGTAGGTTTGCCCTGGATTGCCCCCCACCACCACTGCCACTTTTACACATCTCTCTTCCTTCCCTTCCCTCTCTTAAACCATACAGCTTGTTCTGGCTCCTCTATCATTTGCTAAACACTGTAAGCAGGCTCCCTCCCTTACCTCCTCTTCTCTTCTTTCTCCTGTCCAACCCCTCCTACTCCCTCAGTAGTTCTATCCTCTGCTCTCTAACTCTTCCACCCAGATGGACCTTGGCTGGCCAGGCTGCTTCTCTTTCCACTTCCCCAAATTCTGGAATGCCCTTCTTCACCCTATCCTCTGTCATGTCCCTCTGCTCCTTCTCCAGTCTTCTACATGTATACTCCACTCCCTCCTGTAACTGCCCACCTGACTCCGCTCCCTCATGTAACAGCCCCTGTGCACTTCCACTCTTTTTCAATCTACCTCTCTTCTTCTACCCTTCCAGTTTCCCATTTACACATTTATCTGTCCCCCTCCTTACCTTCCCCTACAACTCTCTGCCTCTTCCACCTTCACTTCCTTATCTTAAGCCACTCCTCCCATCCTCTTTCCTGACTGACACCCTGCCTCCCCTCCGTCTGTACTACCTCCTCCTTTCCTCCTTTCTCTTCCTCTCTAACTCTTCTCCCACTGATGGATCTCCCTTTTGGCTGCTCTGTCCTCCCTTGGTTCCACTCACCCCCCGTCCTTGAAGGCTACTATAGTTACTGCTGATGCATCATTCCTGTAAATAATCATCTGTAACTGTCCTGTGCCATTCAATTCTTTTTCTTTCAATATTTAATTTATGGTATAATGTATATGATTGTGCTTTTGCACTATTTTTTTTGCTCTGTACATATATTTTTATACTTTAAATATTTTATTGCACATGTATATACTCCTTCTACCCTCCCCTGCCCAGACACATCAAGAATTGTGTTGTTTACAGCTCACTGTCTCTCTCCTGGTGAAGCTTTTAAATAAATAAACAATACATTTTTTTTACTTATATATCAATGGGACAGGTAATTCTACAGTAATTGGTCCACTAATAATTCATAGAGTGACTTACAAGAGCACTGAGGACATGGTTAGGTGTTCAATGAATATTTCTGTTCAGTTTATAGCCCTACCAGCAAGGCTGCTGATTGTGCATCACGTAACATGGTCATCAACAACTGCCAGGATATTATAAGCTGCAAAATTGTTTATAATAAAACTTTTGTCACTGGATGGTAATAAATTAGCAGGTCCTGATGGACTGCACTCAAGGTCATTGAAAGAGTTAGTTGGAGATTTAGCACCTATTATGACTGATGTTGGTAACAAATAACTAGAAAAAAATTGTGTTCCACTTGATTATTTTTATTTATTTATTTGAATTTTGGTAACTAGATGGGCCCACCAAGACAAGGTCCATTTTTTAAGGGTGACCCAGGGAAGGGGTAACAAGGGGAACAAAAGGAAGTGTATGCAGACACTTAACAAGAACAAGTAAAAGTGGACTGTGCAAAGATACTTCTTCACCACTGGCGTACACCAACATGCTAACATACTAAAATGCCAGCAGAATAGGCCAAACGGTCTTTCATGTCTGCTCGTTTAGTCAGCCCCCACCCTGGGAACTGATCTTGCTGCCCCTCTCGTCCTCTCTGGCTTCTCCCTTCCCAGTCCTAGATATTCCCACTGCACATGACTTTACATCCAGAACCCTTCCCCTGTACCTGTCCCACCCCATCTTGAACTCCTCCACCATCTCTGCCTCCACCAGCCCCCTGGGCAGCGTATTCCATGGCTCCACCACCCTCTCAGTGAAGTAGCACTCCTCCTTTCTCTCCTGAATCTCCCCTCCAGCTTCCACCCATGCCCTCCAGTTGCCCCTCCCACCCCTTCTTTTGGAGCACCTTGACTGTTTCTCCCCTATTTAACCCCTTCATGTACTTGAAGACCTCTATCATGTCCCCTCGGTCCCTTCTCTCTTCCAATGTGTACATATTTAGCTGTTGGAGCCTCTCGCCATAGGTCCTGTCCCCCAAGCCCCAGATCATTTTGGTTGCCCTCCTCTGGACCCTCTCCAGGAGTTCAATGTCCCTCTTTAGGTGTGGCCTCCAAAACTACATGCAGTACTCGGTGGCAGTCTCACCAGGCATTATAGAGGGGAGTATCACTTCCTCCTTCTGGAGGTGATCCCCTAGCAATGCATCCCAGCATCCTGTTGGCCTTGGCCGCTGCCCTCCTACAAGTCTCAGAGTTGTTCATCTTGACATCCACCACCACCCCCAGACCCTCTCAGCCATTGAGACTTGTACCATTCCCCAGGGTGTACTCTTGACCTGGGTTTCTGGGTCCCAGATGCAGTAACTTGCATTTTCCTGCATTAAACCTCAGCTTCCACTTTCTAGACCACCTTTCCAGAGTGTCCAGGTTCCCCAGTAGGGCCACCCTCCCTCCTCCCAATCCACCGCCGCCCAGTTTTGAGTCATCCAAAGAGACTCATCTCACTCCTGATACCCTTCCTTATGTCAGAGACATAAGCACTGAACAGGAGGGGCCCAAGGACTGATCCCTGAGGGACCCCACTAATGACCCTCCCTGGGGATGAGACTATCCCGCCAACCATGACCTGGAGCCAACTGCCTCACCATCTGATCATCTGGTTCCCCACCCCCATTTCTCCCAGCTTATTCAACAGGCCCCCGTGAGGAACAGAGTCAAACGTCTTGCTGAAGTCAAGATAAGAGCACGTCCACCGGTCTACCCAGGTCCAAGGCTCTTGTCACCCAGTCATAGAACTCCACTAGGTTTGTCTAGCACAATTTCCCTGGGACGAATCCATGCTGTCTACTGTCCAGGCACCCCAACTTTTCCAGGTCCCCCCCAGCCTCTCCTTGACAATGCCTCCATCACCTTGCCCACCACTAATGTCAGGCTGACGGGCCTGTAGTTCTCTGCCACCTCCTTGATCCCCCTTGTTGATAGGCAGTATATGCACCACCTTCCTGTCCTCAGAGAGATGGTGAAAAGCTCCACCAGGGTTTCACCAGAACATCTGCCAGTTCCTTCAGCACTCTGGGATGTAATTTATCTGGCCCCGGTGCCTTCTCCATCTTAAGGGACCTGAGGGCTTCCCTCACTCTCTCTACCGTGATTTCCATCTCCGCTACCTCATCGCCCTGCCTTGCCTTCTCCCCTCATGCCAATGATGGCCCATCCTCTCCCCAGACCAGATGATTGGCAAGGGTCCCCCCCCCCAGTTTCACCATCTCCTCTCATGTATCATGCAGCCCACCCATTTTCCTTACTGAAAACTGAGGCTAAGTACTCATTTAGTACCTCAGTCTGTTCCCCCGGATCTTGTGCCCATCCCTCCCCTGTTTTAATCCTGCTAATCTGCCCCTTCACTCTTCGTTTTTCCCCATTGTATCTAAAGAACCCCTTATTCCCTCTCCTAATTTCCCTGGCCAGGTTCTGCTCCTCTTGCCTTTAGCCATCCTCACCACCCTAGTGGCCCTTCTGGCCATCAGCTCGTCACTCTCTATCCCTTTCACTCCTTGAGCACTTGAAATGCCTATAAGCCGCCTTCTTTCTCCTCATCACCTCCTGAACCTCCCTGGTCCACCAGCAGGGTTTACAGGCCCTACCACATTTTCATCTAACTCTTGCGCAGGTGCTGGTAGCATCCTGCACCCCCCTCCTGATGATTTCCCACCTACTATCAGTGTCCATGTCTAGCCCAATCCCACCCAAATGCCTCTTAAGGATCCTTCCCATTTCCTTGAAATCCACCACCCTGAAGTTGGTTACCTCCATCTTTGTGCAGCCTTCTACCCCTCCTAGGTCCAGGCAGAACCAGACCGTGGCATGGTCACTCCGCGTCAACGGGCCCCTTACCTCCAGGACCCCAATCTGGTCACTGTTTGCCAGGACCACATTCAGTATCTGTGCCTCCCTGGTCGGTTCCACCACCTGCTGAGTTAAGAACGCATCCTGAAAGACATCCAACAACCTCTGTTCCCTGGTCACCGAGGATGTCATAGTCTCCCAGTCCATTCCTGACATGTTTAAGTCCCCCAATACCACCACCCTTCTCCTGCCCAATTTGCAGCGTCTCCCAACATCTGCCACCAGACTCTCCTCCAACTCCTCCGCCAGCACAGGGGGTCTATACACCACTCCTATTTTTACTCTCTTGCCCCAATTTGTTATCAAGGTGACCCAAATCGCCTCCACAGTTCCCTCCGCCTCCTCCACTCCTCCTATGCCAATGCAGTTTTTGACAATTATTGCTACTCCTCCTCCCCTTCCCTCTCCCTTGTCCTTCCTGAACATGGCCAACCCTCCAGGTTCAGGTCCCAGTAGTCTCAGTGGCCCAGGTCTCAGTGACCATTGCCACATCCACTTCTCCTTCAGTTAGCATTGCCTGGAGCTCAGGCATTTTATTGCCCATGCTCTGGCATTTAGCAGGACTACCTTCCACCCTTTCCGTATATTTCCATTTCCCCTGCTCGCTTTCCCATGGGGATTCTGTCTTCCCCCCGTAAGCACCTTACCAGTTGGCCTTTTCCCACATTCCTCCAGCTCCCCAGGGGGGTGGAGACCAAGTCCCTCCTTTATCGAATGTCGGACCCCCTTCACAGCCTTCTCTCCCATCCCTCCCCCTTCACAAGTTTAAACCCCACCTTTCACCAACGAACCTCTATTTTCAACTTAAGGATTTTCATCCCTCCAAATTGAGATGGAGCCTATCTCTAGTATATAGCCCTTATTCTCCCAGGTCTCCTCCCATTCCCCTATCAACCCATTCCCTCTGGCCCCACACTCCCTGACCCACTGGTTTATCTTCCTAATCTTCCTCTTGTGTTCCCCACTAGCCCTTGGCACCAGCAGGATTTCCGAGAAGGAAATTGCACATCCTATGTCATGACAGACCCTGACAAGCTCCCTGAGCCTTGCCTGTATCTCTAGCTCACTATTTCCCTATATAAAGTAATTAACAATTAAAAAGTGCAAATAAACAGTGGACAATAGACAATTAAAGTACAGACAAAAATATTAAATCAAACATCAAATTCATACTGGTGGGGGAGTTTTAGTCTCTTCCTAAAGTATAGTAGGTTGGAACTCAGCCTACAGCGTAACAGAATATAATATGATTAGAATAAGGAAGTGGTGGTGTCCATTTATAACAAATTCTGGTAAGGGGCGATATGGTTGTGGAGAGCTTTTGGGAAGCTATTACCCATTATTTCTAATGAATTTGCACAATGCACATCTGCTGAGAGGCAGTTTCAATGTGGTCTTCCCTTTACACATTTTTACAATGCGTTTTCCTGTGATACGCCTGCTGATTGCTATATGTTTAGCCTGGATAGTTCACAGAAGAAGTGGCATCTTATTTTCAGTGGGGTTATACATCTGCACACTATAATGCTGCATTGCATAACATCAGAACACACCGAAAACAATATTTTACATCTGGACTAGGCTACCCTGAAAAAATTTATCATAAAAATGGTAAAATCATGACCCCACTGAAAACAAGATTTTGCATCTAATCTGGGACATTCTGAGTAAATACAGTGCAAAAATTAGTAAAATGTAGAAAACAAAGAAAAAGATGTAGCATCTCCACAACGCTATCCAGGATACAAAATATAGGACAAGAAATATTTAAAAAGCTAGTGGAGCCAAAACAGGCTAACAGGAAAATATTACAAATTTTAAGTAGTAATCAGTTTTATTTTTTATTTCCAAAGTATTTTTTCTTTCCTTTTGCTCATCAGAAAGTATTCTATGTGATAATATTGTGCTAGATGTAGAACAGCTCTAGCCTGGCAACTGACATATCTAACTCTATTGCCCCACTCTACATAATCAGCATTGTGATCTCACTGACTGTGACATCACAAGTGAAAGACCTGGCAGTCACTCGCTTGCTAAGAAGCAGTGATATCATAGTCACTGAGATCACAATGCTGATGATACAGTGTGGGGCAGCAGAGTAAGATATGTCAGCTGCCAGGCTAAGAGCTGTTACACAAATCACACCTGCTAACATCAGGTAAACAATTTTCTAACTAAACAAAGGGAAAAGAAAAAGTACACCAGATATAAAAGGTAATGGTGAGCAGCTTTTAAAATCCAATATTAGTTTTAGGCAGTACACCAGCTCTTTAAAGGAACTTCACTGTGTTAGTTTATTTATGTATTTAGTTTTTGCTGACCGAGTAAGGGCACTAGTCAAATTCTGCCTATTTTCAGGCATGACCTGGGGGGAGGGAGATAAAGATTAATGCCAACTGACCTTGAACCAGATTAAGCTGTTACTGATATTTTTGTGAATGAGGGGGGGATTTGGCCTGGGCACCAGGGAAATTCCCCCACTCACCAGCAGGGGGATCCATGCCGGCCTGACAAACTGAGTCAGTCCTACTGAAAAGTGTGTGTTTGGAAGTGAGGGAGATAGGGAAGAGGGCCTCCTCTCCAGTCTTTACTTTACTATAGGATGGATGTTATTGACACAGGAGATCAGACCTTGTTCCCTGGCCTCATTCTTCAAGAGGCCAAGGCATATTTCAGAACTTGAAAAATCTATGAGTGATGATATCTTTGTATCTCTGGAAGATCTGAGCAACATCAATATGACGGAGGAACAGAATCATGAAGCCAATATCATGGAAAAGCAAAAGGATGACAAAATGGAAGAAATTATAAAGAAATTACTGGTGGTAGAAAAACAATTCTCTAAGCAAAAGCGTATCCTAATGACAAACCTGGAGAAGATCTTGCAAGATCAGAAAGCTTAATAAGGGTGCAGTCATACTGACATCGGTATGCATGATGCATCACCATCAAAGCAAAAGAAGGGACACCACAGTGAAAGCAAGTTACAGGTACTGTCAAACCCTCTTATCTTTAGTAGCAATGTAATGTAATGTCTGAGGCGGCTGACAATATGAACTCTTTAAGTGTGTGCCTAAAGCCACAATGGGAGAATAAGAGCAGTAACTCACACAGTACAGAATCTACTACAGTAGAAAGCATAGTAGAAAAAAAGTCTACCACTGAATCCCAGTACAATGAGGGAAAGGAGTTAAAAACTAATAAAATATGTCCACTACCGCAGATAAATTAAGTTACCTGAAGGAAGAAATTAAAGGAACAGACAAAGCAAGCTGAGGAAAGTCAGAATCAGTGCCAGAAACTTTTGGTAGAGAACATAATTTATCAAACAGAGGCCAATGTTCAAACAGAGGCTATGATTTTTTCATTCTCAGCAAAAGGGCAAAACAGTGCAAGCAGAGAGGACAATAAAACCAAACGGGTGGCAATTACACTAGCACAACAGTTCTTAGACTTTGTCACAGTGAGCCTCCCCAAATCCATGGAAAAGATTTTGAGCCTCCCCTAAAAACTGAAATAATCTTGGGGCCCCCCCAAAGAAAATAACATACTGTTCTCTGCGCTGTACACCATGAATATATTGAAACCCTTTAGAGTACTTGGCTTACATTCAGTTCTTTGTCTTATACTGATGTGAAACCTATGAAAAAGAGCTCCTGTGCTCAAAAGGTGTTATCTGAATAACAAAATAAATAAATATTGTTATTCACCTTATTATTTTGCTCCTTCCTAGCTACTGCTCTTAGCACTTCTATGCTCAACCCTTGTATTTGGGCTGTTCTGCCATCAGGCTACAAATTGATCAATTGCTACCACTATTATTAGTTTATTGTTTGTATTTGTTTGCACTATTGTTCACTGTGTATTTTTTGATTGTTTTGCAGTTACCTTTGAAATGTATTCACTCCTACCCTTCCCTGGGTACACCTGAGATGAGCCTTGGCTCATTCACCTTTCCTTGTCACCTATTAGTAAATAAATACATTAAATTCACCTACTATTATCCTCTTTCAGTTTGCTTCATCTTTTCACGCAAAATACATAAAACTCAAAATTTTAATACAGTACTTTTTCAGACTTGCTCGAGCCTCCCCTGGAACAGGTTGGGGCCTCCCCAAGGAGGCTGGCCTCACCATTTGAGAACCCCTGCACTAGCAAATTGCTGATTAGGTGCCCAGCCCTTACCAACATCTACAGATGAACACAGGAACACAGCAAATATTCAGACCCATAGCCTATCCACGACAGAAGCAGTTCAGCAAACATTTTCACTACACAGAGGGCCTGCAAAAAATTTCTACCCCTTTACCAAATGGTCTCCTGAGAAGGCATTATCAGAGTCTGGGTGGAAGAAAATGCTGTCAGAACACTGGCTGCCAGACCCAGAATGGAAGGTCTTTCCTTTGCCTAGCTCCCCACATTGGCATCCAATGGAGAAACACCAGGGACTGGGAAGAGGGAACAAGGAGGTTAACACACAAGACTCTCGAAGGCAGAGTCCAGACAGAACAAACAAAAAAGAACCCAGTAAGATGGAACAGATACAACTAGGCAGGGACCCCTTCCCCTTCTGAAAAGAAGGTGATCAAAACAGGAATTTGAAAAAATAAAACAGACCAGCAACCAGAGGATCTGTTAAAAACTACTACAAAACAGGAGGATCTATCACAGAGACCCCTATTGTCCGAATGTTTCACAAAATCAAGAAAAGAGGCTGCGCCCAGACGGAACGTGGTCTGAATCTGGTACAAAGGAGGTTTGGAAATACATCCAGATGGTTCCATGTCATTTGCACGCAAAAAAATTCAGCGCGGTCAATACAGCACTTGCAATACAGCACGATTAATTTCGCCGTATAGATTTATCAGTGCTACTGGATCTCAGCGCGATGACCTCGAATCTGTACAGCCAATCTCAGCCAGGTCTCAGCAATATCCAATAATGATCTTTACACACTCCCTTTAGAGTTCCTCAGCCTGCTCTGTCACTTGCTTTTCTTCTTTTCATTTGCTGTTGTAGCTGCATAATTAATTGTATGCTAATTTTTTAAATAAAATGGTTCTGTATGGCAGGCAACCTACATACAGAAATCATGCCGCTGCATTTCTTTCTGAGCACCAGAGGGCAGCCGCCCTCAGTCATGAAGGATACCTGTACCTCAAGGAGAGAAAGTATGGCAAAGGAATATTGGAAATGCATCCAATATGATGCATTCAAGTGTACTGCAAGGTTGCACACAGAGAACGAGGATATAATAAAATTAATTCAGAACACAATCATGTGCCAAACCCTGCCGATGCAGCTGTTAGGCAAGTTGTGAATCAAATGAAAGAGAAGGCAGCAACGTCCCAAGAGACTACTCAACAGGTAGTCGCCAGTGCTACAAGTGGTATTAGCCACTCCATCAGTGGCAAGTTGCCTTCTTTTTTTAGTTTAAAACGAACCGCCCACAGGGCACTTCAGACTGCTTCAATTGCTCTGACTCAATCAGCAGCACTCAGTGAACTAACAATACCACCTGAGTACTGTAAATCGGATCAGGGGAAATGTTTATGCAGTATGACTCAGGACCGAATGATGCTGAACGTTTCATTATATTTGCCACAAAACAGAATTTGCAACACATGAAATGCTGTCCTCAATGGTACACCGATGGAACATTTAAGGCCACCCCAATCTTATTTTCCCAGTTGTACATAATACATGGGGTTCGATTTACAGCACTAATCCCATCAGTGTTTGTTCTATGGCACAACTGCATTTACAGAGCTATTCCAGGGTTCTATGTCAAATAAAATTTTATGCACAGATTTAGCACCCCAAAGCATCATGACAGATTATGAGCTTGCTGCTGCAAAGGCATTTGTGTCTGAATTTCCAAATGCTGTAATCAGAGGATGCTTTTCATCTCTGCCAGGCGGTCTCATGAAGGTTCAAGACATAGTCACCTACTTAAAACTATACCCTTGACACACACCACGCCTACAAATAAGGATGCTACCTGCTTTGGCCTATGTGCCACCTTCTGATGTTATCGAGGCATTCAATATTTGAGAAATAGTGATTTCTACATTGCAAATGATGATCAACTGGCCCGCTGATTGACTGTTTTGAGGACACATGGATTGGGAGGCCAGTTGGTCGTCGTGGTCGTTGTAGACCACTATTTGCTACTGATTTCTGGAATTGCTATACTCTGTGAGGGAAAGGTTGCCAAGAACAATAAACGCTGTTGAGGGATGGCACAGAGGGTTCAACAGCCTACTTGGTGCAAGCCATCCGACTATATGGACATTAATTAAGGCACTGAATATTGAACAGAACAGCAATGAGCTAGAAGTACCTTTCTGGAATGGACCCTCCAGCACCACGAAAAGTATAGAGATACATCAAAAGAATAGCAGCTGTTGTTGCTGTGTATGGGAACTCAGATTACACTGACTACTTAAGGGTATAGCACACATTTTCAGATACAAGTGTAACACTGTTCTGTATGCACTGATGCTATGATGCAGTATTAAATACATTGTTTTAACTTTGTTTCAATAAAGACTAACATTTTAAAAAGTAACAGAAGTTGTCTAAAGTAATGCCTCCCACAACCAGAAGATGGATTATCCCCAACCCTGACCCATGAACTCTGAACTGCAATACCACAACCCTGACCCATGAACTCTGAACTGTTTTTGGTGAGCAGCACAGGAAGGTAAGGAAAATATTTTCAAAATAGCAAAGCACTGTTTCGGATGACACATCTCAGCTAAGCGCTTGGTTGATAATGCGCTTATTTGATGTGTACGATTAAATGCTTCACGTCTAATTGATTACGACAAAATGTTTACTCATTATTGTTTGCACTGAAATGACGTGATACCCATCCAGATAGACAATATGTTGGAAGAAATCTGCTAAAAGACTCACTCAACTTTTCCCCTAAAGAGGTTTATGCATTTATATACATATCTATCGAAGATAACTATGATGTTAGTTTTAGATCATCTCATGCACTTCAGCTTTTTGGCAGACGTATACAGCAATAATATTCTCCCCACTGTGGTCCCCCTTCCTGGTAATCCCCCCTCACAAAACCATTAAATAAATTAATTACGGTGATGTTCCGAAATGTAGACCTTCACCTGGACAACATCACCTTCTGGCTCTCACAGAAATGTGAAGTTCTGAGTACACCCGAAGCGCTGTTAGATTCCGAAATGTTCTGGATAGGAGGGTGGAAGTTTAAAGTGAAGTTGCAGCAAACAGACAACATAAAGCATATTTCAAATTCTTTCACATTGGGGAGGGACAGAAGGGTATGTGTCTATGCAGGACAACCTCGTGCTTGTTATAAATGTGGGGCTAGAACCCACCTTTCTAGTGTATGTGACAGGCCGAAATGCGATACTTGTGGAGAAGTAGGGCACATACTTGAGCAAGTCACTTAACTTCCCTGTGCTCCCAGGTCGCACCTGTAAAAAAGCTTAAAGCTCAGTATGCTACTCCTGGTTAAACAACTAAAATAAAAAAATAAATAAATAATAGCTATGCAATGTCCAAATTGACAAAATGTGAGCTATGTGAGGAGACAGGGCACAGATTTCCAGAATGTCCATGGGCAGCAAAAAAACAAGGCCTCACCGAATAACCCAGAGCTCTTGATCCAACGTACCCAAGAAGAAGCCCTAAACCTCTCCACACCTGACACTGATAATTTTAAGGTGGACCATCCCTCTGCACCCTTAGCACACTCTGAACTGCCCCTTAGCAAAAGCACTTTGGAAATAGGTTCAGTACAGATAGGCATGGAGCCGAAGGATTTAGGGAGACCAGGGAAACAGACAGAACAGACCCCTTACTCTCCTATCACTACTGACCTATTGCAATGAGGGATTTCCCACCTGTTTGTTATATGGATGTTACAGAAACAAAAACACCAAGTCAGGGCCTCCAAACTCTCAGCCCACAAGTGCGCCCTATACAACAGAGAGTAACAAGGAACTCTAACCCCTTTGTCGAGGCTCCAAACCCCTTTGCCATACTTTGCCCCTGAGATAGAATCTGACGTGGAGACAATGGAATCAGACCTTCCACCCTCACAGGAACAGAGAAAAATTTTAACCTATGGAATACAAAAGGAAGAATAAAAAAGAGGAAAAGCTTCTTAAACACCTCTGAAACAAATAAATTAGTGGTAGTCGCTTGTAACCACCATAGCCTATTAAATACTTGGAAAAGACAAAGTTTTTTCCAATATTTGAAGGACTCCAATATGGATATAGGATTCTTACAGGAGACCTGGATGTTCACATCTGACCAACTTAGGCTTTTCCAGGGGAAATGGAGGGCTGGAGCATCCTGTTGGTCCTTCCGGCTGGATAAGGCCGATGGGGTCGGTACAGTCTTTAATGACCACTTTTTCAAGCACTCCAAACTCAGATCTCATACCCAGAAGAGCACTGATTTTGGGTGGTTACTGGGATCAGATGCCATATCGACTCATAAATGTTTATGGGCCCCAGACAAAGGCGACTAGAGTAGCTTTAATAAACCTAATACAGCCTTTTCTACATTCAACATTTGGGATAATACTGGGAGAAGATTTTAATTGTACTTACCAAGTAATAACCATCAGGAAACTAAATAAATCTACTGTGATTCACATGCTCTCTGTAAATGTGTAACCATGGATGGGCTAGTGGACTGTGGTCAATACAAATCACAGTGCCCAAAATACACCTATCGCAGAGGGAGATTCACCACCACCACTGACCATATATTTATAATCACAGAACATAACACAACCAGATCTCCATGTGATCCCCATATAATTCTTAGACCATTTGATGTTAAAAATCACTTTTAATGGAACATCCTGTCAGCAAAGAAAAACAACAGGTGGATACTAAAGCCACCAACACAGGCAGGAGCCCAGTACAGGTGGAGTCCCTGTGCTGCAGGCTGCTCTTTAGTACTGGGTCTGCTGCGTTGGCACCTTGTTCTGCTGAGGAAGAAATATTCAGCTGTTCCGACAGAGCTCCATTTGCTGGATCCCTAGGTAACTGATAAAATTTGATCCCTGTTACGGGCAAGAACATCAGTAAGTGACCGCTATGATGAGCTGGGAGAATGGTGGCTGGACACCAAACAGGACATAGCACAGTGATTTCAGCAGTTTGGAAAGAACAGGGAACGACAAACATTTTTCAAATATTTACAACTAAGAGCCCAGTTACAAAACCTTTTTTCTAAAGTAGGGACATCAAGGCAGGACTACAGCATTCAAATAGTGTACAAGCAGAAAAAAGTCCAGTATGATCAAGAAAAACATTGTCAGAAGAACTGAAATATGGGACACAAAAATCGCCAACAGGGACCCCTTTACAGCATGTAAGGAGAGGAAGGAGAAAATGGCCCTGTCAAAACTAGTAGATGAACACGTGTAATAGCACAATCTGGCACAGAGCTTCATGGCCTCATAAATGGTTCGTAGACTCCCACAAAATAAAGCAACCCTCTTCTATGGATAAAATGAATGAGTATTTACTGAAGTTATCAGTCAGTCTAACTACACAGGACAAGACTGTATTACAAAACTCACTGTTAGTTGCGAAGATCGTTAGTGATAAAACAAAAAAAATTGGAGCTTCACCAGGACCAGATGGGATCCTTATGAATTTTGTAAGACTTTCTCAAATGAGATAGCGCACTGTTTAGTGGAAGTCTTTTCATTCCTCTTGATCAAGCATTTGTCAATGCTGAATGTTGATTGTGTTGGCCTGTTGAGCTCTGCAGTGGCCCTCTGTCACTGGCTCAGTCTGTTTGTCCTGGTGCTGCAGGCTGCTGTTTTGTACTGGGCTGCTGCGTGTGTTGGCACCTTGTTCTGCTGAGGAAGAAATATGCAGCTGTCCCAACAGAGCTCCACTGAGGTGGCTCACTCCCCCTCTCTCAGTCGCTCATTCCGTTTCTCCTGGCGCTACGGGCTGCCCTTTTGTACTGGGCTCCTGCCTGCACTGGTGGCTTTTTCTACCCACAAAGAAATCCACAGCTGTCCCAACAGAGCTCTGTTGAGGTCGCTCAGTCCACCTGTCTCACTCACTCATTATGGTTCTCCTGGTGCTGCAGGCTGCCCTTTTTACTGGGCCTGCTCATGCTATGCCTTCTTATGCCCACAAAGAAATTTGCAGCAGTTACAATACAGCTCTGTTGAGCTCACTCACCACCATTCTGGTTTTCCTCCCACTGCAGACTGCCCTTTTTACTGGGCCCCTGCATGCATTGCTGCCTTTTTCTGCTCACAAACAAATCTGCAGCAGCCCCAACAGAGGCCCGTTGAGCTCACTGGCTCCACCTCCCTTACTTGCTCGTTCGGTGTCTCCTGGCGCTGCAAGCTACCCTTTTGTACTGGGCTCCTGCCTGCATTGGCAGCTTTTTCTGACCAGAAAGAAATCTAAAGCAGTCTCGACACAGCTCCACTGAGCTCACTCAGTGCCTGTCTGTCACTCTCACATTCCGTCTGTGCCGGCGCTGCAAGCTGGCCTTTTGTACTGGGCTCCTGCCTGCGTTGACGCATTTTCTGCCCACAAAGAAATCTGCAGCAGTCACACTAGAGCGCTGTTGAGCTCACTCACTACCGGTCTGTCACTCGCTCGTTCTGTGTGTCTTGGCGCCACATACTGCGCTTTTGTATGGGGCTCCTGGCTGCATTGGCAACTTTGTCTGTCCACAAAGAAATCCACAGCTGTCCTGACAGAGCTCCATTGAGGTCACCCAGTCCCCCCCTCTCTCATCGCTCATTCTGTTTGTCCTGGCACTGCAAGCTGCCTTTTGTACGGGTTCCTGCCTGCATGGCATCTTTTTTTGCCCACAAAGTAATCCAAGCAGTCCTGACAGAGTCTGCTGAGCTCACTACATCCCTTTGTCTCACTCACTCATACTGTTTGTCCCAAAACTACAGGCTGCCCTTTGAACAGGGCCCCTGGCTGCATTGACACCTTTTTCTGCCCACAAACAAATCCACAGCAGTCCTGACAGCGCTTCGGTGAGTTCGCTCACTCCCCCTCCCACACTCGCTCTCTCGTTCTGTTTCTTCCAGTGCTGCAGGCTGCCCTTTTGTACTGGGCTGTTCTGTTAAGGCCTTTGTCTACCCACAAACAAATCCGCAGCAGTCCCAACAGAGCTCAGTTGAGCTTGGTCACTCCTCCCTCTCACTCGGTCGATCTTAATCTGTCCCAAATACTGATTTTCCAGAGTGATTGTGCTATTGTCTGGCAGGAGTGTAAAAACATATTTTAGCCAGGATGTGAAAAATGACAGCTGTAGTGTTCATAAGGAGTTGTGAAAAAAATGCCACTGTTGAAAATGTGGCGTGACAGTATTACAAATCTACGAGGTTAAAAGGGTGCGTGGAAACAGTTCAATGCACGCTTGTTACACAGTCATGCTATGGCAGTCCCGACAAAGCTCCGTTGAGATCACTCACTCCCCTTCTCTCACTCACTCATTCTGTTCTGCCGGTGCTGCAGGCTGCCCTTTTCTACTGGGCTCCTGCCCGCATTGCTGCCTTCTTATGCCCACAAAGAAATTTGCAGCAGTTACAATACAGCTCTGTTGAGCTCACTCACTCACTTATTCTGGTTTTCCTGCCACTGCAGGCTGCCCTTTTGTACTGGGCCCCTGCATGCATTGCTGCCTTTTTCTGCCCACAAACAAATCTGCAGCAGTCCCAACAAAGCCCCATTGAGCTCACTGACTCCCCCTCCCTCACTCGCTTGTTCTGTGTCTCCTGGTGCTGCAGGCTGCCCTTTTCTAGTGGGCTCCTGCCTGCACTGGTGGCTTTTTCTGGCTAGAAAGAAATCTGAAGCAGTCCCGACACAGCTCCACTGAGCTCGCTCACTCCCCCTCTGTCACTCTCGCATTCCATTTCTGCTGGTGCTGCAAGCTGGCCATTTGTACTGGGCTCCTGCCTGCATTGCCTTTTTCCTGCCCACAGAGAAATCCGCAGCAGTCCTGACAATGCTTCGGTGAGTTCGCTCACTCCTCCTCCCTCACTCGCTCTCTCGTTCTGTTTCTCCCAGTGCTGCAGGCTGCTGATCTTAATCTGTCCCAGATACTGATTTCCCAGAGTGACCATGCTATTGTCCGCAGGAGAGCAAAAACATATTTTAGCCAGGATGTGAAAAATGACAGCTGCAGTATTCATAAGGAGCTGTGAAAAAATGCCACTGTTGAAAATGTGGCGTGACAGTATTACAAATTTGCTAAGTTACAAGGGTGCATGGAAACAGTACAACGCTCGCTTGTAACACAGTCATATTATGGAGTTTCATCACCAAATTTTCAACATAGAGATTTTAGGACCTCTGATCATGAACAGTGCCACTGTCATTTTCTTTATCTGTCTTGAACACTGATTTCCCACAGTGACCACGTTATTCTGCGCCGGAACTGTGAAAACATATTAAGGCCAGGATGCGAACCATGACAGCTGTACTGCTCACATGAAGGTGTGACAAAATGCCAATGTTGAAAATTTGGCATGAAAATATTGTAAATTCACAAAGTTACAAGCGTGCGTAGCAACTACACTTAATGCGATTAAGTAAAACAGTCATTTTTTTGGATGCCAACCAAATTTGCAACATAGACTTTTTTTGACAGCCCACTTCATGAACACTGGCACTGTCGCTTTATAATTGGGTCTCAAAGGGTGATTCCACACAGGGACCACAAAACCACCTTTCGGGGGCTGATTAATGCCATGACAGTTCAAGAATTCATGAGGAAGAGTCCCAAAAACCCCATGTTGAAAATTTGGTGAAAAAATTCCCAAAAATGCCCGAGATATGCACTAAAGTTGAAAAAGAAAACCTATTTATTACATTATACAGCTTACCTGCATTTCCTCAGTTCGTGGTCGGCTTTGAGGAGTGCAGACGTGTTCCCGGTCCAGCAAAGATCATCAAGCCAAGCTCTCTCGGTAAGTATGGAGTATGGGTATGGGGTGTGTGGGGAGGCAGGGTGTGCAGTGGGTGGGTGCGGGTTGTGGGGGGCAGGAGACTATGAGGACTGTTTCCTTTTTTTCAGGTACAAAAAACAAAACAGACTTCGCAGGACCTTTTTCCATTTACTTGGGCATGTGGCACGCTGGGGTGGACTCCCAACATGCCACCAGACTCTTGTTTTGGGGGGGCAGCTGTAGTCGATGGGGGATTGGGCACCCCCTGTCGGCAAACAATAAAAGAGGCATGTGGCACACTGGGGTGGGCTGCCAGCGTGCCACCAGAGTTGTTTTGGAGGGGGACAGCTGTAGCTGATGGGGGACTGGGCACCCCCATCAGCAAACAACAAAAGGGGGTGGGAATTCATTTCTGCCAATGGGGACTGGGCACCCCATCGGCAGGCAATAAAACTGGGGGGGTTACATTATGCCAATGGAAAGTGGGCTCCCTCATCAGCAAATAAACATGGGGGGGTATATATTGTTTGTGAATATGATGGCAAGCCACCGCCATGTTCACAAACAGTATCAGACATCCTACATCCTGGCCTGCAATGACGGGTCTCTCCCTCATTGCAGCGGATGGCTGACGCTGCAATGTCGAGGCGGCCCCTAATTGCAGCGGCTGATTTTTTAGAAAGTTGTGGCACGCTGGCTGAGCTAGTGTCAGCAGCAGCATGCCACGGCACTGGGGGACGGGGGACAAGCCTTGGCAGGCTGTGGGGGCATTGGGCACAACAGTGCCACACCTCCACAACCTGCTTGTGGAGAAAGCTGATGCAACATATTTCTTGCACATGCGCGAAATCAACATAAAAAGGAATAGTGCCTCTCCAGTTTACAGTTGGCTTTTTAATTTTCTTATATAATTCAGAAAATAGAGAAGATGCAGCACATTGGAGATCTATAACTCTGTTAAACACGGCCTTTAAAATCCTCTCACAGGTTTTAAATGACAGGCTAAAGATCATAGCACCCAAATTAATACACCCAGCCCAATTTAGTGGAGTCCCGGATAGGAAAATCCAACATGCTCTAATGGTGATACACGACATCATTGAATGTCACGGGAATAAAAATAAACAAGGCTGCATCTCATCCTTAGATCAAGGTAAAGCATATGATAGAGTTTACTTGCCTTTTCTTTCTCAGTATCACAGCACTATGGATTGCCACAGGATTTCATAAGCAAAATGAAATCACTCTACTCCAGTGCAATTGTACACCCAGTAACAAAACAAAATATTTTGGGTGGAATTGCCATCACCACGGGGTATGACAAGGATGCACCATGAGCCCCTTATTATACAACTTTTCCTTGGACCCCTTGGCATGACCAATGGGGGTAAATGGCCCAGTGGACAAAGTGAGATCAAAATTCAGGCTTTTGTGACTTATATTGTCTGTTCTTAACAAATTCAGAACAAATTCAATAGCTCTCCAACCACTCCAAGAGTATGCTCAGATTGCAAACTCAGAGCTAAACTTAGAGAAATGTAAAGGACTGATGCTGGATAACATGGGACAAATCACACCAATCATAAATCAGATCAAGATCACAACAGAACCCCTGAAAATCCTAGGTATTTATTTTGGCCCCCAAAATGACCCCTTAGGAAAATGGGACATAGTTTTAAAAAAAAAGAGGCAAAAGTGAATAGATGGAAAGCATGGAGACTGTCCAAATTACAAAGAGTACAAATAGTTACAAATTTCATCATACCCTCCCTTTTATACGTAGCCATGATCTTCCACCCTCCTCCACAGTTAGACTCAAGAATGTATTCCTGCTGCTTCCAAATGTTGTGGGGCAGCAGGCTTAATCCGATCAAAAGATGTTTCACATATCTCCCAAAGGCCAAGGGAGGCCTGGGAATGATAGACCTATCCCGTTTTTCTATAACTTGTTCATAACCCAACATTTTAAAATAGGACTAAGTTTAGTGAGAAACCACCAATATTGCTGGTTTCAATTAACACTGGAGAGGTTCTTTGATGAGTGGATAGAACAGACCCTGTCAAAAGTATACCCTAGTCTTCAACTACCAGAATATATTAAACCTGTAATAAGAAAATTTGATAAATGGGGCCCAAGTCACACATAATTTCCATGACAGGAAAACATTTGTACTGCCACTTAATCAGTAAGAGACACCCAAGAAATCCAGAGTTTAAGAACTACCCAGACTCTTTAATAAACAGAGTTTTGAAACAACTAAATAATAACAGAATTCCTATCCAAATGTGGAAGAATCTAAGGCCATCAGCATATGGGAGATTGAATCTCAGGGGAATGCGGCTATAAGGCTCTGGAGGAGAGAAACTGCCCTTATGACGGTTGTCAAAACCAGGAAGAAACAATGGCACACTTTCTATTCACATGTTCTTATGTAAACCCCTTATGGAATCTCCTAGCAAAAGAGTGGAATTTGCCATGGATATCACACCTTTCCTATGAACCATTAGTATTGGGACATTGTCCCTACCTAATCAGTAAATATGATCAGGGGACTCTAATTGTTTTACTTTGTTGTTTAAATATTACCACTGGCAGGCCGGTGCCAGTGGGTTTTACAGCAGAAATGGATGCCTTTAAAATCTTAATAGAAAAAGCTTTGATGGGAGTATATTTAAAAGATATTTCTACAAATGACAGATATACCATAACGAGATGGTGGAAAGGTCTATTTGGATTTATTAAATATAAATAAACGAAAAAGGGGTAGTAAGTAAATTTTCCTGCATAAAAGGGTCAGATATATATCTGGCAGACAGATAAAAGGAAAATAAAATCAAGTCATCTGGTTTATGGAATATAGTGGAAACCATTTAATTGTTTTTCACTGTTATTAACTAATAAAGATTATGATTTTTTTCCAGATTGGGGGTAAACAAAGGGGGGGATAGTCACCTTATTTGAAGCTATGTTTATTAAATTTGGGATTTGTCAAAGATACTGGACAATAGCCCCATATAGTATGTGGATATAATACTTATTTTTGATTTTAATGTAATAATTTCTGTATTTCCTTTAGGTTTTTTGGTATGTATGATTCAACATGGTATGTAATTATTTGACTCTGATGTTACCTTAATAAAATAATCCCCTACTGTGCTGTAGGGGGAACGCTTAGCCATTTGCTACATGATGGCCGACACCCAAGATGGCGGAGGTGAAGGTGGAGGTGCTGTTCCACTTTTCTGGCAATGAATTTTATACAAAGACCACTGAATCTTCTCAGATTTTGGATCCTGCAGATATTGCAGAAGACATGGCAACTGTGGCTGGAAAACAAGACTTAATGACTGACAATATTTCTGTACCTAACTCTAATCCTACTGAGATCCTTCTGGATAATGCTGATATTCCTGAGATCCACAACAATAGTTAAGGCAAGTCTTTCATCAGCACAAAAGATTTTTGCTAAAGCTTGCTCAGGATGAAACTCTTTCCCAAGAAGATATTCCAGATCCTGTATTTTCTGCAAAGTCACCTAGTCAGGATCCCACTGCACCAGAATATGCTGCAGGCACATCGGACTCTAAAGCCCCCAAGATGTCACAACTGCACTTGCATCCAACTAGTCGTACTACTAGGACTATTACTGAAGCTACTGGTAACCGGTCTCCTGAGGCCACTTTGAGAGCAGCGGGCTGGTGACAATCAGAAGATGGACTGCCCTGGACTTCTCCTGGACCAGTAACTACAGCAGAAATTATCGCTACGGTGATAGACACACACAATTCTAATACTCGACCTGTTCTCCGGGGGTGTGCGGCCTAGTGGAGGAGCAAGATGGAAGCATAGCCTGAGAGCTCCACTCTAAATCTACTGCAAGCTATCTCTGTTTCAAATATTTACATGCCAAGATCAGTAGATTTGCTAGCCTTAACTACTCTGATGCCTTCGGCAATGAAATCAGGCAAGAAACAAACTCAGCTCTCTTTTACTGCGCCAAAGAAGGTACCATCGGACAAAGGCCTACCTGTCTCAGCCCCACAGCGGGTTATCCAGCCTGGCTGCCCAGACCATTGGATGGCCCAACCAACCTCATCAGCAGATCTGAATGCTCCAACCATCTCTGGACTGCAGTACAATATGTAAGAAAACTATAGTGCTCTGGAGCATCTTATTAAAAATCTTAAGTATGACCTACGTAAAAGGATGGAAGCAGGATTAAACAATGTTATTTTCCAGCTCCAGTACCTTCAACAAATGGTGAACAGAGTTTCAGACACAGAGGATGCTCACAAGACAAGGCTGGGGGAGTTGGAGGCCAGATTGGGGGAGCAAGAGGATAGATCCCAAAGATACAACTGGAACTTACAGAGGGCTTGCAAGAAAATTGAAGCTCTTAAACAGAACATCGATGGTCATGAAAAGAGAGAGCGCCGGTATAATGTTAGAGTGGTGAGTCTGCCGGAGGGGCAGCAGGGGAGAGACTGCATGGCCTTCATGCAAAACTGGCTTAGGCAGATGCATCAACTCCTCATAAAGTTCTCTTGAGATACAAAGAGTTCATAGGTCCCCAGGCCCTAAACCTACTCCAGACCAAAGGCCGAGACACCTTTTAGTTAAATTCTTGAGATACCAGGACTGTCAGCGGGTCCTGGAAGCAGCACATAAGAAAGGCACAATTTTAATTCAGCAATCCTGTGTTAGCATTTTTCCAGACTACTCACGCCAGCTCCAAATCCAGAGAGAGGCCTTCTTTGAAGTTAAGCTTACTGGATTGCCCTTTTACTTTGGCTTATCCTGCAAAGCTGATCATTCAACTGCAACGGGCCCAGAAATCCTTTTCCAGCTCAGATGCAGCCTTGGAATTGTGCTTGAAATGGAGAAAAACAGGAGAAGGCACAATGGCTGATGTTACAAGAAGCTAAGGTACTTCTTCTCGAATCTGTTGATGGGCTAAAGAGGTAGCTGAGAAGGGCGGGGGGGGGGTGTAAATATGTCCCAACCCGGAATATCGAATGGTTGCCTATCAGGGCTGAATTGAGAGAGCTCCCCACTCTACCTCTCCTTCTACCCACTAGTGGTTTAGTGTACAATGGAGGCCTCTAGAGCACTGGGTCTACAATCTGACTTTTCCAATCTAGACTCATACATTTGGAGTTAAAGGTGTTGCCAAGAGCTTGTTCTTATGCTCTCTTTTTGGTTCAAGTTGTGGTCTAGCTGGATGAAGCTCTTAGATCCCGACTACCACAGGTGTATTTCTTAGCAGAATTTACCTAACTTTGTGACCTCCGAGGTCTCTTTAATCATTAATATATATATTATTCTTCAATCATTCTAAGCAGCATTAATGATTATTCAGTATTGCCACTTAATTGATGAGTATATTGGGGGCAAACTGGCATCTGCATCTTGACTGTGTCTCCTGGGGATTCAGACTTTTTTGTTAGATTGTTGGAGCAATTCTGGATAACCTGCTCTAAACAAAACTACCGAGCAGAGGCCTCTTCCTATACTTGGAGCAGGGAGGTTCTCCTCTTGGGGGTCCCCTGGGGCACCGGTTTATGACCTATATTGGGAGTTGGATGTGGGGTGCAGTGGCATGCCCTCCTCCTGTCCTCTTAAGAGGACTGGGAGTCTCACTCTCTGATTAAGCAAGAACAGAGAGGAGATCTTATGTTTTAATAAAGGTTATTTTTATTTTACATATGCGGTGGATAGAGAGCTCTATCCATAAGAAGTAGAGGGTGGCTGCAATGACCAGTTCTACAGTTGGGGCTAGGAGGAGGGTTTACTGCAATCATTCTACCGTGGTTTTTGGGGCTACTTACTGGGCCTCTGCTATTTTTGGAGATATGGGGGAAATGATCATGGTTTTGACATGCTGGAAGGTGAGGAGGGATTTGTTCAATGTTACTGGGGGAGTAAAGGGCAAGGATGGGTACAAATATCAAGGTTCAAATCTATTTGGGACCAGAGAGGATGGGGTGGATGGGGAGATAAAATTGTTTTGGGAGGATTATGCTGTTTTGGGGTTGTTCAAGGTAAAATCTTACTCAGAGTCCAACAGTATGGTCATGGGCTGGCAGTGTGTAGTCTAGAGGTTAGAGTAACGAGTTGTGAATGAGCTTCTACACCCAGCAGACCAGACCTGGGTTACATTCTCACAGCCTCCACTTGCATACTGTGTGACTCTGAGCAAGTCACTTAACTGCCCAGTGCTCCCAGATTGCCCCTGAAAACAGACACTTGTGCCTAGTGGGCCTTACCCGGTTACCAAAGACTAAAATAAATAATGCGGGCTAGTAGAGGTTGCAGAACATTATACCTTGTCAAGGAAGATGGTTAATATTTTTATTTATTTCATGGAATGTTAATGGTCTTGAGACAGTGGTCAAGAGGAAGAGGGTGTGGAATCAAATAAAAAAAATTAAGGGGGGGCATCGTGTTCCTCCAGGAGATCCACTCTGCTAAAGAGAAAAGGCTTCCCATTTGGTTGCCTCCTGAAAAGGTCCATTTATGGTGGCCCCCTTCACTTCCAAAGCCTGGGGGGTGACAATCTGGATCAGGGCCAGTATCCCTACAAGGTTCTCTCAGTTCTTGCAGATCCCCATGGTAGGTACGTGGTAGCAGTAGTGGAGCATGAAAGGACCAAACTGACCTAGTCTCAATCTATAGCTCAAATTTTGATTCCCCAGACTTCTTCACACATTTAGCTGTCACCCTGGCCCCTTTTCCAGACAACCTGATAATAGGGGGGATTTCAGTATGTATTGGGACCCCAGACTGGACCATTCAGATGTAGATATGGACCAGACCCACAAAGTGTTTTGGCACTATACCACCTGGTGGAGAGGAGGGCACTCTGTGAAGCCTGGAGACACTGTCGCCCAGATTCCAAGGAATTTTCTTTTTACGCTCATGCACACAATATATTCACCAGGCTGGACTATCCATTTCTGCCCCCCAGTGTGGCAGGGAATATAGAAGAGGCTAGCTATGGTCTGTCAATCATCTCACATCATGCCCCTTTGAAGGTGGTGGTTCAGGTGGGTGAAGGAGCCGTCCCCCTCCAGCAGTGGAGGATGGGCCCTGCTTTACTCATGGGCCAAAATGTTTTAAAGCAAGAGGAAGAATGAATAAAATAATGCATTAGCTTTAATCCCCCAGAGGAAACAAGTATTAATAATGTTTGGGACACTTTAAAAGTTTTTGTGAGGGGTAGACGTTGTCCTATTCGGCCTTTAAAAAAAAGACCCTGAACAAGGAGGAGAGGGATTTAGAGCAGGAAATCCACAATCTGGCAGGGGAGATGATGTTCTCCCAGTGCCCATGAAAAGTTTCCAAACTTATATCATTAAGGGGCAAATATAATCCATTGATGATTAGGAAGCTTGAGAGAGAACTCATTATCACAAATTCCCATTCCTACTTTGATGGAGATAAATCTGGGAAATGGTTGGTGGGGCTGTTAAAGGAAAAGAGAGCCGTGATGTCAATTTTGGGAGTGGAAACCTCAAATGGGGAAACTTCTTACGATCAGCAACAAATAAATGATACCTTCCACTCCTTTTACTCCTCCTTTACACCTCAGAGTACTCTCCTGGGTAGACCTAGAGGATTTTCTTGGGAGCATCACTCTCCCTCCTTGGAGGATGGAGAAAGGATTCCATGAACTCCCAATAACCCTTGAAGAACTAAAGGCTGTGGTATGGAGATCAAAAAGGAAGGCACCAGGCTCTGATGGCATCTCAGACGAATTTTACAAGTTAACCTGGGACACTATAGAACCACTGATGCTTCAGATGGTGGAGGGGTTCTGGAAAATGGGTGCTCCAACCTTCCCAGTGCCTTGCCGCTATCACAGTTCTTCCCAAAGCTGGTAAGGATCCCTTAAATATAGCTCCTATTGTCCAATACCGCCTCAATGCCGATTATAAAATCTTGGCCAAATTCTTGGCATCTAGGCTGGAGGTTTCCTGCCCAGACTAACGATCCCAACCAGGAAGGGTTTGTTAAAGGAAGACAGGCTAAGCATAATCTTAGGAGGGCTAATAACATCATCCGCAACTGGTCCCGGAGGGGAGGTGGGGGGGAGGCTTTTAGCCCTAGATGCCAAAAAGGCATTTGATAGCACAGAGTGGCCTTTCATGGTAGCGTTCTTGAGGAAGTATGGGTTGAGCCACAGAATGCTGAGCTGGATCCACTCCCTCTATAGAACACCACAAGTCCAAATATTAACCAATGGTTTGCTGTCTTCCCCTTTCCCTTGACATGCGGTACACATCAGGTCTGCCCCCCATCCCCTCTTCTTGTCCTTACGATTGAAACCCTGGCCCAAGCCATTAGAACACATAATGATATAAGGGACTTTGACTGGAAGGGGAGAAAACATGTCATTTCTCTTTTTGCTGATGATGTTCTCCTGTATCTTCATTCCCCAAGGGATGCTCTTCTAGTGCTGTTGGAGATATTTGAGGTTTATGGCCCCCTCTCCAGCCACAAGATGAATTGGGGGAAAAGTGAGTGGCTCTCCCTAGGTGTGGACTGGCAACTCAATCTGCACTGCATAGACAACTGTTCCACTGTCCAAGAAAATAAAATATTTGAGCGTCTCTGACCTCCAAGCTCTCAAAATTAGTTAAAATTAACATGTCCCCTGTTATAAAAAAAGATTAAGGAAGACTGCCTTGCTTGGAGGGCATTACCTTTAACCCTTCTTGGCAGGGTGAACCTGATTAAATGAGTATTCTCCCCCAGTTTCTAGAAATTGTCCAATCCCTCCTCAGTCAATCCCAAATAAATACATTAAAGCCCTGGAGGGGCTTCACTCAACTTTTATGGCGGGAAGACCTAGAATTAAAGAGATATTGTGGTTGCCAGTGAAGCAAGCAGGTTGGGCCCTCTAGTGTGAAACTATATTACTTAGCAGCTCAGCTGGCACATGTGCAAGATCTCTTGGGGAATGTTAAATCTTGCCTTTGTGGGTGGACTTGGAATAGGCCACACTCCCTATTGTGCTATCATACTCTTGTGGAGAAACATCCCTCAGCTGATTCTTAATCCCTGTACAATAGCTACTTGGAGGACCTGGAGGGTAGCCCATGATATCTCACGAACCCCAGATTTCTCCTGACCATCTCCCTTGTGCCTTCATTTGAGGAGAGGATTGACACCATGGGAGAAGAGGGTTCTCTTAAGACGGAAAGGTACCTCTTACATTACATGATGGAAGAGGGGGAGGTTAGGCCATTTTGGGAGCTGGTAAAATAGTTTGGAGTACTGGCGTCACACTACTTCCTTAACCTATGACTTAAACACATAATTGAGGAGGTGGCAAATCTGGAGAGGGGGCTAGGGTCCCTTTCAACCCTGGAGGAGCTATTTCTGGGACAACACCATGACCTGGCGTTTAAACCTCTGAGAAGTTATGAATTGCTACTGGGGTCTTTACCTGATCCCCATGGAGGGGGTAAGGAACAGATGGGAGCAAGAGCTCTATACAGAGGGCCTGACAGGGGGAGACTGGGCCTATATTGCAAAAAATATATTAAGATGCTTGGTTAACAACAGGCTGAGTGCAGTTTAATACAATGTATTCATGACATCCTACTTTACCCCTGTTTCAGCTAACAGAATTGACTCATCAGTCTCTTGCCTTTGCCAGAAATGTGGAATCCACGACTGGTCTTTTTTTCATTTAATATGGGAATGCCATTATGCCCAGGAATTCTGGAAAGGTATACTTTCTATTATGGCCTTAGTTCTTAAGTCCCCCACAGGACTGGACCCCGTGGTGGTGTTGTTGGGATTACCTTTGGGAAGGGGCGGGGGGACACAGATTTAACTATGCCCTATGGAGACTGGGGTCAGTGATTGGTCTGCATACCCGGGCCCTGTACTGCAGACTCCCAGAGACCCCCATGGTAGCCACTTGGATTAAGGCCCTGATGGAAAGTATGAAACTGGAGAGGACCCAGTACTTAGTAAGAGGTCAACTTGATAAATACCAAGAAATTTGGTTTCCAATAGAAGAGGCAATTCAAGTCGA